>HG991999.1:19430986-29430986 GCA_905220435.1 Amphipyra tragopoginis
ATGGTAAAAAAAAATTTGTGCACGCAGCCATTGTGGAGAAATTCACCAAAAACTGATTCCGCTGGGCGAACGTTGTCCTGGCGGAACTTTTTTTAATCCATAGACTTTAGAAGAAAGGAGATGTGTCCAAAAATTAGTGTGTATTTGTGTGTAATTGTGTATGTATGAATAAAATTAGTGCATGCATAAACTTCGGAGAAATTCAAGTTTCCGCCACGCGAACGTTTGGCCATTAGCTAGTTTTCATATAAAGCGCTTACATAGAGAGCTGTAGATTTTTACATACGTTGTTTTGAATTTGTTTATATTTGTTTAAAAAACAGATTTAGAAAAAGTCGTAGGGCTTAAAAGATAAAAATATAAACGTAAAATACGCTTATTAGGTCTTAGTTCTTAAAGTATGCACTTTGGGGTCTAGATTTTCACGTTTATACAAACCTTGTAAGTGTCTGCAACATGTTGCCAAGTATCAATGATGTTCCGTTAGTAATTAAAGAGTTATAGGACAATTTACCATGAATAGATCACTGTTTACAAAGCAGTCAAATATCACGACGTTCTAAAGGAATTGCATGGTAAAATGTATGCCAATAATTAGTGTATTCATTCAACTATTCACATGCAAAATTTCATGTCATTAAATTCAGTAATTAAAGAAAAACAATTACAATACTGACGAAGCATCGAAAACCTACATAACCCGACCAAGTTCGGATAGCTACAAAAAAGCGGCCGTGCAATATATTTAGGTAACATCCCAAAATTTACAGTATAATACCGGTATTGAATTGGTATAGGTGATAACAAAATTGTTGTTTCGATATAATTTATAGGTCATTTATTTTTGTACACCTACTTTTTTAAATGTATTTGACTATGACAGAAAGTAGGTACTATTTACGTAGGTACTTTATTTAAGTATGCGCTTGAGACTTGAGATATAATCTAGATATATTATTTAAGACAAATAAATTCATACAGCTAATGTCTATTGAAGATTTCACGGATCAGGATTCTAACTATAGACCCTAATACATTTTAATCTAACTAAAACCCTATAGTTAGAATCCTGATCCGTGAAATCTTCAATAGACATTAGCTGTATGAATTTATTTGTCTTAAATAATATATCTAGATCATATCTCAAATCTCAAGCGCATACTTAAATAAAGTACCTACGTAAATAGTACCTACTTTCTGTCATAGTCAAATACATTTAAAAAGTAGGTGTACAAAAATAAATGACCTATAAATTATATCGAAACAACAATTTTGTTATCACCTATACCAATTCAATACCGGTATTATACTGTAAATTTTGGGATGTTACCTAAATATATTGCACGGCCGCTTTTTTGTAGCTATCCGAACTTGGTCGGGTTATGTAGGTTTTCGATGCTTCGTCAGTATTGTAATTGTTTTTCTTTAATTACTGAATTTAATGACATGAAATTTTGCATGTGAATAGTTGAATGAATACACTAATTATTGGCATACATTTTACCATGCAATTCCTTTAGAACGTCGTGATATTTGACTGCTTTGTAAACAGTGATCTATTCATGATAAATTGTCCTATAACTCTTTAATTACTAACGGAACATCATTGATACTTGGCAACATGTTGCAGACACTTACAAGGTTTGTATAAACGTGAAAATCTAGACCCCAAAGTGCATACTTTAAGAACTAAGACCTAATAAGCGTATTTTACGTTTATATTTTTATCTTTTAAGCCCTACGACTTTTTCTAAATCTGTTTTTTAAACAAATATAAACAAATTCAAAACAACGTATGTAAAAATCTACAGCTCTCTATGTAAGCGCTTTATATGAAAACTAGCTAATGGCCAAACGTTCGCGTGGCGGAAACTTGAATTTCTCCGAAGTTTATGCATGCACTAATTTTATTCATACATACACAATTACACACAAATACACACTAATTTTTGGACACATCTCCTTTCTTCTAAAGTCTATGGATTAAAAAAAGTTCCGCCAGGACAACGTTCGCCCAGCGGAATCAGTTTTTGGTGAATTTCTCCACAATGGCTGCGTGCACAAATTTTTTTTTACCATACACAATTATACGACGTCATACACTAAATATCTGCATAATTAAAATCTTTAAATTCAACAACATTCCGCTGCGCGAACGTACACCGGGAAAACGTCTTTTCAAATCGATGGCTTACTCCAGAACATCGGTTCTAAAACAGGTGTAAAATTATGGGTAAAATTTGTCATCATGATAATAATTAATTGGTAAGGCTAGTTTTGCATAAATTTGAAAAAAAAATTTGCCCGTCTATGACAATAAATACTACATTGAAACTAGCGTAATAAATAAATATTTTTGGGACATTTTTCACACAGCACCATCTAGTCCCAAACTAAGCAGAGCTTGTACTATGGGGACAATGGATATAATAATACTTATATACTTTTTTTTGTAAATACACACTTAAAATACATAAGAAACACCCAGACCAACATAAAAATATTTGTGTCCTGTGGGAATCGAACACACGACCTCGTGATCAGCAGTCCGACACTCGAACCACTAGACCACAGACGTCGACTAATGTAATGGATGCTGATGATGTAATGGATGTTGAAAATAGTAATGAGCCAGTATTTGTTATGTGTATCAAGTAAACTTAAAATATTTAATAAAAAAAAAAAGTTTTTTTTTATTCCTTAAAATATTTCGTGTATGAATAGATGGACCTTATATTAAATAGTATACTTATTCATTATTAAGTATATTTTCATAATTAGACTATCTCGTTGGTCTAGTGGTCGCAAGTGCGACTGCTGAGCGTGAGGTCCTGAGTTCGATCCCCAAGTCGAGCAAAGTGTTATTGGGTTTTTCCGTGTGGAATTTATCAGTAGTAACCCGTAGTCTGGCTTTGCGCCCGGTTGATGGGAATAGGCTCGCCCCCTATTACATCGGAATTAAGCATAACGGCGAAATAAGGGTGAACTATACACCTCTGCCCAACCCTTCGGGGAATACAGCCGTGATTGTGTGTTTTATAATTAAATAATTTCATAGTAATAAATGTAAAATAATAATAAAAAAAAATATAAATGTTCAAAAATAAATTTAATAAGTATGTAAAATAAACGGAAATCAAATAAAAATGACAAAAAAAAGGTTCATAACTAATATGTAAGTTAAATAAATAATAAAATCTTTATTTATGATTAACTAGCTGTACCGCTAGTAACTACCTGTATGCGTTGCAATGCACTTTTTCCTACTTACCACCTACCTACCTTCAGAAACAAAATCAAAATAGTAACAAAAAGTTAAAACCATTTTCATGCATGCGGTAAACAAATGAAGATTATAGACATACTGAGATAATTTCATTTTTTATTTTTATATATCATTTTTTTTATAAAAACCTTCTCCTGCCAAAGAAGAACACAACAACAAAAAAAAAATTGCGAAATCGGTCAAGCCGCTCACGCGTGATGCCGTGACCAAGGGAAATAGGGATTCATTTTATATATATAGATTACGGTTTACTCACGTGCATTTTTCGGGATTGTCCGACCAGTTTCGGACGCAAACGGAGCCCTTAATCATGAGCTGATCACGCGGCGAGGTCGCGAGTCGAACTAGTCTAGTAACTAGTCGGGCAATCCCGAAAACTGCACGTGAGTAAACCGTAATTAATCATACCTAAATATGAATGTGTCTCACGAAAGTTATAATACAAAAATCTTTATTGTTCAGAAAAACATAGATATCAGTGCATAAATAGCACTAGCCTCCACACTAGGATTCCCTGTGTCGTGGAGACTAATCTCTTAAAAACTAATCTCGTAAAGCACAAGATAGTAGTTACCAACAAGGCAGTTGTTTCATTTAAAGCCTATCAGTGGCGAAGGGTGAATTTTCTTAAAAGGGAAGCCGGACCAAAATTATTTGTTTAAATGATAATTCAAAATAATAGATACTAGTATTTGCCATATTTCGAAAGGGAAGCCGATAGGAATCGAGTTGTATGGAATCTTCGCCACTGAAGCCTATTCTTATTAAAATTAAGACTTGTGTCTGCTTCATTGTTGATGAAGCTAAATTCTTTGCACAGTAGACCTTCCCATACGTTAGTAGCTACCACAGGTAAAATTAGCCATCAAGTCTATTTATATGCCCAGTTGGGAATATAAAAAATCTTAGCAGTGCAAAATGTTTAGTTTTTAGCCATAGGAACACGGCATTAAATTGTTAGTGCACCTACAATATACCACTTCAAACAGTGCCCCTTCGTGGCACTATACGTGAGACTTTAAAAATAATCGAAATAAATAAATACAAAAAAAAAACTTGAAATAAAAGTAAAAACCGACATAAAAAAAGAGTAAATTAATTACGATGGTATAAAATTAACAGTTTCAGAAGTCGGTGGCTTTTATTTGTTTCAGTGTAGAATTGCACCTATTTCTGAAACTGTTATTTTATGTTATGGTAATTATTTTACTCTTTTTAGTTTTTTTTGAAGTCGGTTTTTACTTTTATTTAAAGTTTATTTTATTAAATACGTTTAGTGCCATAAATTACACGGTAAGATTTCAAATTTAAATGACACGATTGCGTAATCTTTAATATTAATGTATAATTATCATGACGGCTCCTTACAAATAATACAATCTTCTTTGTTCTTGGCTAATGTTTCTGTGATAACTGTTAAAACAGAGATTGAAAGTCCTCATCAAAACTTTTGCTGAAGGGAACCAAAAACCAAAACGTCATCTATTAAAAAAAAAAAACGCTGAATCAATTTCGATAAAATTTATATGGGACCACCTCTGATGTATGGCCTACCAAACAAAAAAAGAGTCATCAAAATCCATTAATAATTGGCGGAGACATGGCGTAACAAACACACAAAAAAAATACAGAAGAATTGAGAACCGCCTTCTTTTTGAAATCGGTTAAAAAAATGCGTAAGTACGGTGTGCCTAAATAAAATTTTAATACAACTGACGGCTCGATTGTCTCAGTGGCTGAGAGCGGATTAGCTTGTTGCGTTTGTTTCCCGAACGAAACAATTATTTGTATGGGCTATATAATAATAATTACCTATAACTGTTCAAGGTGAAGGTGACAGAGAATTTAAAAAAAAGTCATTTCTGTAACAATAGGTAGGTACCAAACAAAAATTTATTAAACTATTTTTAAACTAAACTTAAACTTTTTAAACTACCTATTTTTTTTGCCTGACCTTTGGTAATCTAGGTACTTATTTATCCGACTATAAATAAACTATTTTAATAATTTAAACTAGTCTACTTTCATGAATAACATGCCTACTAAGTAAAATAAAACAATATGAACACCTCATAATTTAACGTTTGTGGTACGGTATGTTAAAGAGGATGTACCGCGCATTGCAATGAGACGTCACGAAACAAACGCCCCGCGCCCGCCGCCACCACCTGCCGCGCCCGTGACTAGCCGCGCGTCGACGCGCCGTCGTGTAGAGGGGCAAGAAGGGAGCGTGGGGAGAAAGCGCGTGCCGCTCGCCGCGCGCCACTCCCCGCATCGACTCTCCCCGCGCGGCCCCCTCACCCAGTCCTCCGTGATATGTCATAAGAGTAGCACGCGTTAGCGCCATTTTTTTTTATCTATCTCATTGTAAGTTTAGCAATTAAACATGGCTAGTCACAACCTTTTTCATCAGCGTTGGTCATCAAAACATAAAAATCTTATCGAAATAGTGGAAAAATATCCAGTTTTATACACGAACGATCGATTTATCACTAAAAAGACACGTCCACAGTACATACAATATAGGCATTCTATCTGGCAAGAAGTTTCGGCCAAAGTAAATACTCCAGGTATGTATGCGCAATATTATTTATAATAATTGTTTGCTTTGATAATATTGAATCGCTTATTTTAGCTATTGAAATCTCCTATTATCATAGAGTTTGGCACACAAAAAAAGATAGGGATAAACCGCGGATAATTAAAAGTATTCATAGGATAGCATCACTAAGATTACAGTTTGTCACAATCTAATAAGCCAAATTTAACACCTGTTCGATTGTTCATAATTTATGGCTTGTGTTTAAACACCGCCCAAAAAAGTACCTATTTCGCAACCAAAAAAACGGTTACCAAAATGGATTAATGGTCACCAAATAACGTTTCCTAAAATATTATGAAATAAATCCATTTTTTCCTATTATTGTCTGTCATAAAAATATATGGACGCGTAAAGGAGCGTCGACGGAGCCCCGCAGTGCGGGGCTCCTATTTCTGTCTGCAGGGTTTAAAGTAACCTAACACGAAGTGGATGACGGGGGCTTCGTTCGCTCGCTTCGCTCGCTCACTCTAGCCCCCGTCATCCCCTTCGAACCTAACCTATCCGTGTCGGGGTAAAGAATTTGGTGACCGTTGATCCATTTTAGGAACCAAAAATAATATTTGTGCAAGGTTTGTGATTTTTCTGATGTTATTTCATTTATTTTGGATCATAATATTATATAGTTTAGGGCCCTCATAATAAAGTCAATTGATTTTTTTTGGAGTTGTTTATTTTATTTGGTGCCTAGGCTTAGAGTCTTAAAAATATTTTTGGTGGCCGTCTAAATTATACCCATAATTTATTACATTTTAAATATTTTTTTTATAGAAATTTTTAAAAATGTAAATGATTTGTATGTGAAATGAATAAACAATATACCTAATAATTACGTCAAAAGAGTCTGCCCACTACAACGTATCATATTAGAACCGTAATAAGAACGTGTCAGGCACGACAAAACTCGCTCCGCTCGCGCTCCGTTCGCGCTCCGTTCATGAGTATGCCCACTGCAAGCTGCAACAGATCAACCGCGTTCTATACGCGTATACAGCGCGGAAAATGACCGTACCATCCTCGTTCAGTGGCCATTTTGTCGCTTGTTGTACATTTTATCTAAATGTATAAATATTCGATTTTCGAGCAGAATCTATTAGAATTTCGCCCTCCATTTTTTGCGCACGTACGTTCCATTAAAGGTAAGAAATAATTAATATACATATTATAACAGATATTGATAACTTTCGCGGTATAAACGCGGTCGCATGTCAGGCACGGAGCGTACCGTCTCCAAAATACTCTCGCTTTGAAATTTTTGCCGGTCTGTGCATGTTACGTTACGGTGTTGGTCGGTGGAGAAGCCACACGATGCGGTGCGGCTCCGGCGCGGCGCCTGAGCGGTGCCGCTGCGGCGTAATATATACAAATTTCCATGGTATCCACACGGTGCGGTGCGACGCCGCGCCGCACGCTCGCCGGACCAAGACGAGGGGGGAGGGTGTGCGCGCCGGAGCGGCACAGCTTCGGCGTCGCAGACCGCAGATGTGTTGACGGAGAGCCGTTTCACACGGAGCGGTGCGGCGCCGCACCGCACGGCGTGGCTCTTGCGACGCCGTGTACTACGTGTGCACGCTGATGCAGCTAAATGGTCGCCGTGCGGCGGCGCACCGCACCGTGTGGCTTCTCCCTAACGGAACGGTCTAGTGGGCATTGTCTCATACCAATCCACACAAAGAATATTATTTTGCTTGTTTCGGTACGGTTACGGTCCTAGTATAGTACGCTATACTGAGCAGAGTCCTTAATGCACCACGTTTAGTTGCTTTCTAGTATGCGTGCGCGTTGTTTAGGTAAATAAAAAGGCGGCTTTATTTGTGATCAAAGGAGTGCAACATCTGTACTTATTTATTGTTTACTTTTATGGAAACGTTAAATCCGACTTATGAAGTTATGGGAACTGTAATAGAAAAATGTAATTTGTACGATGACAATGACACTATGTGTCAGTGACTTATAGGTAGTACCTATTACAATTTTCTTCGTGCAGATTATGTCTGCAAAGGGACTTAGGTACTTTCCATTGCGTGAAAATTTTATAATTTTAGACGCGATCGGAGCCTAGCGCTCCGTTGGTTAAATATCTTTTGAGCAGTTTTTGGTAATTTATTCTAGTCAAATGTATGGATATTGAAATCCAACTTATTTAGTCTTAGAATAAGTCCGAGAAACTGGTATTTTAAACAACGTGGTCCACTGCGTGTCAAAGACAAACATTTTTCATTGCACCTACGCCATTCCCTACCCGCGTACGGTAGAGGCCACACGATGCGGTGCGGCGCGGTTTGTCGCCGCCGCCGCACCGTACCTAATCATTTTACCGCATCAGCGTGCACACGTAGTACGCGGCGTCGCAAAAGCCACACGGTGCGTGGCGGTGTGTGGCTTCTCCCATAGTTCAGTGCCGAATGGTCTGCAATGACGTCGCAGCGGTGCCGCTCCGGCGCATACACCCTCCCCCCTCGTCTTGGTCCGGTGAGCGTGCGGCGCGGCGCCGCACCGTACTGTTTGGTACTTATACCATGCACATTTGTATGTATTACGCCGCAGCGGCACCGCTCAGGCGCCGCGCCGGAGCCGCACCGCATCGTGTGACTTCTACCTACGTTGTTAGCTCGGGTTAGATTACTCAGTTTCGGTGCAAATATTAGGTAAACGTATATTTTTTTTATTTTAAGGAAATTTTTCAAATAAGGTCTTTCAATAATTATAGGATCCTAAAAATAGGCGGCAAAATATGTAAATAAAATGGAAGTTCATATTTTCGACTGGAGTGATGTTATTGTTTATTTTTAAATCAAATCTTACGTAACATCGATTATAGACCACTTGTATCAGTCGGCATATAGTTGTGTGTTAGGCTTGTATAGATTTAAGGTGTACATAAACATAATATGTAGTTAAATATGTTACCGTTAAGTGCATGATGTAGATGTAGACTGAGTATAATGACTTCGATGGTTATAAGACATTTACAATAAAGACCCTTATTATGAAAAACCAATTACCGTTGTAATAAATTGTATTTATTTTCAGCGTATTTATGTAGGAGAAAATTTCACGATATAAAATTTAGATATGCTAAATTAAAACACATGATAAAAACAGGAAGAGTGTCAGAGAAGGAGGTGCGTGGGCATAAAAGAATATCGAAATATTTGGATGGGACCCTTGATTTCTTAGAAACATATCTTTGTGACATACCTCTTGATAAAACACCTGCATCGGTAGAAGCATATTTAGAAACAGCGTTTCCAAAAAATCCTACAAGTAATCCTTCAGGTGTTTATGGAATTCAAAAGCCTTTAATTAAAATAATGAAGGTATACAGCCGGAACACAGATATACAACCTATGAGTATTCTGCCTAATAATGAGAATAATGAAAGTGAAAGCAGCATTAATAGAAATAAACATAACTTTTTCATTGAAGATCCTTTCGAAGTAAACCATGAAGCAATGAACCAGTCAATTATGAAGGATATAAGTGTTGACGAAACTGCAGGAAATACTTTAATGGACTTAGAGAACGTAGAACATATTTTACCGGATATAGAAGTTACATCTGACCCCTTGGAAGTGTTTTTGATGAAACACAACGTTGATAAGGAAACTGATCTGAAACAATATATGCAGGATTTGGCAGATGTCTTGTGCAGCAAGTTGGCATGTGAAAAACGGAAGGATTTTCTAAGCCAAATTGATTTGATAGTAAGTGAAATACTGGAGGGATAAAACGTATTTTTTAATCGAAGTTTTCTTAGCCGCGTTTAGACTTTTTTCTACAACTATTATTGTGCCTACTCGTTGTTTAAAAATTAACGAAAAACTTAAGTAACTAATAAGTTTATGTTATGTTGTCCTAGGCGAAATTGCCCCATAATGTGTAATTGTTATTTTCTTATGTTTGTATCTTGTTCTTGTTTTAAAAGGGGTATGGGGTGTGGTTTTAGCGAGCATCATTTGGCTCTGTTTTACAGTCAAATTAATAGATTTATGGTCAAAATAAACGATCTGCCACCATAATGACACCACCAAACCACTATGCACTGCTAAAAGATCATCATTTATTTATTCATTATAAGTATTTGTAACTACGCAAAAATGTCTGGCTTACTGCTGGGCTTCGTTCCCAATGGAGTAAGCCGCTCCTCATTGGAGGAATGGATGTCCAGCAGTGGACTACCGACATGCAAGTCTGGAAGTGGTAAATACTGTTGTTACCGGAAATGCTTAATTTAAAGGAGTATATTTCTTAAGCCTTCTTATTTCGTGCGTACACGAATGAACACGAATATCGCGAATACGAATCACTATGAAGGTATTCGCCGAACACACTGTTTGGTAATGGTACGCACATGCAAACAACGTGTTCGACATTCGCGTTCGCGATGTTCGTGTTCGTTCGTGCTTTAGGGAGAGTACGTACCTAAAATATTTTTCATTGCAAAGTGATATATTTTTTTGTATTTATGTTGTTTGGAAAATGTCTGTAAATAAACATGTTACCAATATAAATAAATAAAGAATTAATAACAAAAATTATCATAAAGTAAAAAAAAAACGTTTTTAATCTGGTGGCAGATTTACTGATTGTGTATAACACAGTTTATTAATTTTATTTCAGTTTATTGCAAGTTACAAATCTATTATTGTGGCTGTATAGTATAGCGTATTCTTACTACAATAAAAATATTTTAAGAATACATATATAGTGGATGGTGATATTTGAATTTACGCTGATGTTTGATATTAATTTGTATGTTAAGACAATAAAGAGGTATTTTAGTAAATTGTATTTTATTGACAATAAAAATATTTTGTTTTGATGTCACGACTTTTATAATTTCTGAACCATTTTCGAGATTATCTTTTAAAGTTGAAAACCCCTCACTTTAAAAAGTATATCTCGAAAATGGATCACTTTTGCATAAAGCATTACTGGGTTATTAGATAGTGGATAACATGTCCTACAACCCTGTTACGCAATCGTGACACTTAACCCTAACATATTAAAAATATCCATCACATATTTTTTCGAAATTATATATTAGCAAAAGTACGTGGTCTTAGTGCGATGTGCATAAAAATAAGAGTGCGCTATGTCGAAATATCAGATATTGTTTGTTAGGAGGAGGCACAGAATGCGGCGCTCACAAGAACCGTGACGGATTGGTCGCCGTGTCTTTCAAATCGCCGTTTCAATTGTTGTGAACTGGTTGTGGCTTAATATTTGTGTTACCAAATTTCTCTGCCCACGAACGAGCCGTATGTACCGTAAGTGGTATGGTTCACCGAGATACAATCAAATGGACTTATGCTTACTACAATAAACTTTCTAAACCATATTTTGTACCCGCAAAACGCTTCTTTGACTTCATTTTAATATTAGTTTTTGCATTTAAGATAATGCACATTATTTTTTATTTAGAGCAGTGTTAGTACAATTAATTTTGAAAGTTTTATCAAAAGCTGTCGACCTGTAGTTAAAACGATAAAGCGCGTCCAATCTCCCCTAAAATGTGTGTGGCATAAGATAACGCAGCACTAGGTAGGTAAATATTTCCCGTGATAAATGCTTTACTTACCTGTCGCGACCGCAGCGCGCGTTTCAATAATAACCGTGATATTGCGATGATACGGACTGGAAAAACTCGTTCGGCGGATGTCGATATCCTTAACGTGCACGAATCGACCGTTGATCCATACATTCATACAGTTTTTATTTTATACGTTACGGGTTGGGCTAGGCGTGCGTGTGAGAAGAGGCATGTGTAAACCGCATTGTATAGTTGACATATCGAACTGTTCGGTGTTTATTTGGTGTGTGGATGGCCTGGGACGATCATAGTGTGCTGTCAGTGAGCGGCTTTCATTCATACCGCCTCGGGCCCCGTTCCACGAGATCTCATCTCCCAATTACCAACTTTGCTCGAGTGTTCTGTTCCGCGATTTTTGTCATTTTTACCCAATTGAATGCTCCATATTTTTGCGGATTCGCGATTTTGTGTCTGTTTTATTTTTGTCACATCGAATAGATTCTGTTTGGTGTTTATTGCTCGGTTGAACTTTACATGTCCTAGAAATTGGAAACTTAAAAGCTTAAATTAAACAATTTAAATCTGATGGTTATTAACTTTAATTAATGTTACTTCGTAGTCATTAAGAACCTTAAGTTTAAAGCAGAAGGCTGCTCATCGGCGTCTAGTTATTGAAGGCTCGTTTCAACACAGGTGAACATTTTCGAGGGCCAGTTGATTTGGTAGAGCATTGTGCCGGTGTATTACACAAACAGTACTGAGCGCAATCGCTCAGCGTTTCACAATCGCGGGTTCGCCGACCGACACCAATACCTAAATTAATTTTCTTTTCGGTCCCGCGTCGCCGCCGTTCATTGTTCAATTTGTGACTCCGATTTTGGAGCACTGATGTTCTATTTGGTGACACGGAATTCGTCTAGAAAGTAATCTCCAAAGTAGTAATAATCTTAAAACTTCCAAGTACCTACTTAAAACATTTTCTTTCCGCAACTTAATTTTTGAACGTAAAATACCTATTAGATATAATTAAAATTATTACTTCAAATTAACGTATTAAATCATCGTGTGGACCTATAAAACTTTGTCTCGCCTTTTTGTTTATGATAGCACTAACCAGTTCGGGTTGCTCAAACACGAGCATGACATTTTATAACTGTAACAAGGTCATTTACCGTTCATATTGGGGTATTACTATATTATAACGTAGACCTCAGTATTGTACACGGTCGAAACGAGGATCTCTGATGGATTCGAATGTCAGAGTGAAGGTCTGTGTACATTTTGCATCCGCTTTGAATGCGCATGTGATTATTGAAACAAGATTCACTCATTTGAATCGCCTATGCATCGTTAATTACGACATTCGATTCAAAATTGTACTTGTATACGAAAATAAGGTTATATTTTTGAATTAGCTTACTCACAAAACGGAATTTATGAAATTGCGATAGCATTTCGATCCAGAGGTCGAAACTATATTTACAAGGCGGTGAATTGGACATCAGAGCTGACATAGCTGAGATTCCCGTGTGATTGGCGGAATTATGGTGCTTTCCCAGCGATTTGTCGGTTGCGTCGGTTGCAAGGAGCGCGGCCTACGTGATCTGCGCTTGCGACATTTTGACAATCCGCCTTTACGTAACGGTGCCGCGACTGTCGCGTTACTTCTTTACTGCAATGTTTGGATTTAGATTATTTCCGGGATGTACGAGTTCGTGTAACAAAACATATTAAAGGTGACTCTTTTTTATGCAAAGCAGATTTAAAGTTGATTAATTAGGTATCCGGCAGCCCTAAAGGTATGTGACTTGTAGGTAGGTACTGATGTTTTAACTCATAAGTTAGTCTGAGTCTGTTTCGTAAGTATATAGAAAATAACATAAAGGCATAATAATTAGCATATTAATATCATAATTATTACCAAAGAAGAGTTAGTCAAGTCTCCTTTGTATAACCATGAATGAGTAATTTGACATATTTATGATCTAGCGATGCAAGGTACTTATTTATTGTTTCTGGTTATTACCTAATCAACGCTAGAATTACTTATTGAAACAAAACTTGTTTAATGCATGTGAACATTGGTTAATATTTCTATACGTGTGGTTTATGCAATGTTCGTGTTCCTGTTACGAGGTATAGTACTCTTGTCATTTGTGTGCTAGCGCGGAGCCGCGTCGTCGCCCGCGCCGCTTGCGCCTGCGTCGACCGCTCGCATCAAAACAAACGGAGAAAGTCACGCTATATTATTTATACGTGCGCTTCGCACTATTTCCTACTTCCCCATGAAGCAAATAATTGTAATAGAGAATAGAAAATTAACAATAGATGTTCAAACTACACAATTCTAACACGCAGCGTATGAAATTACACGATGTTTTCACTTACGAATGTTCGATGCCCGTGATTTCGACTTTTCCTTGTTTGCTTGACTTTGAAATGAGAAATAATTAAGATGTTCTAAACATGAACTTTGAAATTAATTACGTCACTTGTGTGATAGATGTAGCCTACGGCTAATTGAGAGAAAGTGTCTAAAACAAGGTGTCTTATTAGGTAACGTATAATGGGACAAAAATTTAATCTACAATTAGGAGCGCGAGCCGGAGTGCTTGCTTTTTTGGTACCTAAATTGTCAGTCAAATAATTCAAACAACGGGTACAGGTGATTAGTTGTTTAGTTTCGGAGTTACATTGAGTAATATTGCCAGGCGGGATTAGATTACCTTCCACCGAGACGTTTCATAAAACGATTGTTACTTTCATTTCACTTGGGCAGCGCCCGCGCCCGCGTCGGTGCAATAGTCAATTACCACTACTATTGTATCGATGCTTGCATTTCTGTTATATTTATTATGCGTACAGTTATAATTTGTAAATTTACCTAGTAATTGCTAGTTTTGTAATGTAAGTAATGGTTGATATCTTACATTAATTTGAACATAAGCTGATCTTTATCTATAACGTGCAAATAAGCGAATTACGACGACGACTTAAGTTTCGCACTTAATTTTATTATTGAGACGCATTGTAAATTATGATTTAAATAACGGATAAAATCCAAGGAGACCTGGGTAGTATTATTTATGATTTGTTTAGCCTTAAATGATCTTCCTCGTAAGACGAAAAAGTTTGTAGGTAATGTTGCTATCAAACAACAGCAATAATTTTTCTGATTGGGTTGTATTTCGGCTTTTGTTGGGGTCGATAATGCAACAGATTTAAAAAAAAACGCTTCTCACTATTTGGTGTTCTATGATTCGAGGTCATTATTATTTCGTTGACTGCTTTAACTTTAATATTGTGTCTCAAAAGCAAAAGTCTACAGTATGTTTTTGTATTTTTGTCGTGCATTGAAAGATTCTCATCTATTTAATTTAGATATTGCTTCGACATGCAGCAATGGACTTTATTTATAGTGCAGTCAACATAGGCCGTCTTGCACTGGAATCGAAACTGAGAACATACCTATCATGCAGTTACCACAGTTGGCGACAGTAACTGTGCTGTGGTCTCGATAAATTGTACGGAATGTAGATAATATTGTACTTGTCGCAATACCTATACAAGGTTAGTCGGAAAGGGGTTACTAATCCGAAGCCCACTTATATTATCACTGATGACTGTTTGAAAGCAAGTGTTAAAATTTCAAAATCCTATAAAAAAAAAATTACAAATAAAATGATTTTTATTTTAGTTTTTTTTTAAATTCTTCATCCCTGCTTTAATTACAAATTCAGAAAATGGTGCTTCTAATTCATGACCCCAAATATGACCTAAAATGTAAACACAGCTGATCATAACGGGGGATAGATAGATTTTAGAGAATTTTTTTTGAGATTTTTGAACAACCTCTTAAACTATTGACTTTTGGGAAAAGTTGTGGAGCAAAAGTTATTAATTATTATGTGTACTTTAACACCCTTTCGGATTAGTACCCCCTTTCTGACTAACCTTGTATACTTATATTGTACCTACTTATTGTATTGTATTTATCGCGTACGCTCGCTCAAACCTGGACATAATGGTAGGGGCAAGTCCATATCTGTCAGCTACATATCGGCTATAGGTACTTACGGCGCAATTATTGTTTATATATTCGTTAGTCATTCGTCACGGTTGCCAATACCGATGGCTTACATATATTTGTGTTCGAACGGCTTTCGTCAAGGCCATTTACAAATAAATCATTCGATTTACGCGTTTCTATATTCTTATGACGCGCAATTATCTAAAAAAAATTAGATAAAATTGAGTAGGTAAATATATTTTAGAATCAAAACTACGAAGCTTGAATCATAGCTTTGATATTATTTCCTGTAGGTCCAAAACTTTCAATAATATCAATTCATTACGAATAGTTACAATAGCGGATCCTAGCATAAACTAGAATTAAAAACCAGATGTAGAAGAGGATAGATTAGAAAATACAACTGAAAAATTATATCGTAGCTATATGCGTTCCAGTTTTTTCTAGTTTGACAGATAAGGTACAGACTACAGACCTATTATCGATGTTGATGGACATTTCGCGCGTTCATGATTGTTAAGCGATGATAACACGACAGTCACTATGACACGAATTTTATTATTGTATTTTTTAAATTGTCTTTACTCAATGAAAAAACAAGACGGCAACAGAGAATTTAAGATATAAAAACACTTTTATCATAAAGTAAGAGCTTACCAATACGTACTTGCCAAAGATTACGTGTGACAAAACGCCTATTATGTAAAATAAAACGACAAAGGCCATCTTATGCAATACGAGTTCGTATTCGCAATATGTTTTTTTGTTAACTCATGCGCTACGACCTTAGGTTGCAAGGAAGTTCGATGGCAGTATTTCCCTTCTAAAGTGGGCTACAACTGGCTACAAGCATAGTGAATGGCTGGAACAGTAGCGCAACTGCAAAGAAACGGCGGAATCGGCGCACGCACATAGCGCACGCCGCTCACACATTAGCTAGTAGCATGTTTAGCTAATGGTATGTCTACACCAGTGCGCTTTCATGTTCATCTTGCGCTTTCATCTAACGCATATCTGAAGCACCATAGCGCATGCTTTAAAACTAGTTCGAGTCTTATGGCAATCAATATTGCATGCGCTTGACGCAAGAGGAATTGAAAGTTGAAAGCGCAAGATGAACATGAAAGCGCACGGGTTTACACATACCGTAACGGCCGTTTTCAGTAACCTATCTACAGCCGGTTTACCCAACCAGAGATAGACATTTGACATTACTTCTATGAAGCTTGTGTCGCATAACGGTTACATAGGTCTCCTTTTTATTCCTGTCTACCGGTGAATAGGTATACAAAAACAACTTAAATTCACTTGAGGTGCAACCCCTTTTTTTTTTCGTGGCGAAATCCTCGTGGGTACCGGATCGTTATGCCGGACTCTTACCGGCTAAAAACCCACGGTGTTCCTTCTGATAGAATAGAATAGAATAGAATAGAATAGAATTTTATTTGCGTAAAATGTAGGTACATTACAGATGGAGTAAAATATAAAATATAGACCCAAATACATTTTGCCGCAACGCGACATGCAAATTCTTGACAATATTAATAGACTCATTCAACATTATTAGAATTAATATCAATTATTGCAATATTTAAAAGTAATTAATTATTTAGAGTAAAATGTCAAATCAATACATTATAATAAATTTAACACAAACAATATTAATGTTAAAATAATAGAAATCAATAGTTACATTATATAGGTAATAGTTATCAATTTATCATTTAGGTATTACCTGTAAATTCCGATATAGAATAAAACGACTTTTCTATAAGCCAAAGTTTGAGTCTGGTACGAAACTTACCAATACGCATTTTTTTTATTTCGTCGGGAATAAAAAAATTCTCCTAACCCTTGGCTGGGGTCGCAGGATTCGCAGCTGCATGCACCGCAACCCCGGCAGGCCTCGGTTCGCCAGCCCCTGGCGGACCTCTCCTTCTGTGGGGCCTTGCCCCACGTCCTCCTGAGAGGCGCGCACGGAACACATGCGGGCCGCCTTCTCGGGCCTGTTACTGGTCGGGCGACGGGCCATTAACCATCATCGTCATATCAGCGCGGAAAAGTCAACTGCTGAACATAAGCTTTCCCCAACGCTCGAATTGGAAGTTGACTTAATCACCACGCAAGGAAAACGGATCGGTGAGCGCTGTTTGTTGTTATTAGCAGACAGAAAGGAGGACTCGGCTGCCCATTACCTTGACGGTGACAATTCAAACATGACATACCTAAATAGATGCATATGCATGCAACCCTAACGGTCCGATTAAGCAAAGGTAATTGTTTAAAAAATACGCCCTCGATTACTGTTTAGAGCTATACTGTGCCACAAGTAAGCGTTAGACTGCGAATGGTTGGGCTATTAGTCACTGAAAGCATTCCTTGCGAGCCGATGGTCTGGCCCGATCGGTTTAGCCGGAGGGACGAACTGGGGGGAACGGCCAAAGAAATGCAGCTCTTTGTTCGGTTTACCAGCATTGCTGTATTTTCCGCAAATCGCAAATGTGCTGTGTTGATTTGTTTACGTTTGCGTTAATGTTTAACTGCCTCCCATCATAACTGTGGTCGTAGTTGTTTTGGTTTATAAGAAAACATTGTTTTGTTTATGTATTTTTTTATTTCGAAAAGTAGTCCTTGATACTTCCTCTTCCTTGCATTATAATTTCAGGAGTTAAGTCATCTAAGTACTAATTGTATTTCGTTTGGATTTGCTTAGATCAACTATGTTTCACCTAAGTGATAGCAGCATGTTTGTTTCAAAAGAAGAATTACTTCTCCATCCTTTTCAGTACACAACCTTCTTTTAATCACATTTCTTACCAGTATCATCACCATTCTCGACTGTATTTTTGTAGGCCTCAATTTCTTTACAACTCGTCCACTATTATAATAAGTATCGCACTAACTTAATAAGCCAAACAAAGCAATTGCTTCTAATGTTTATCTGACGAAAGGCGTCAGGAAGCAGCGGCCCGTGAAGGTGGTGACACACTGCGGCGGTTACTCAACGTCAGCGGCGCGAATCGCGGTGCGCTGCGCGAGCGCATGCCGCCCGTCCTCGATATTTATAGAAGCAATGGAAATACTAGTCCTAATACCTAATTTATTATGTGGAAATGATTTCAAATGATAGGCAAATATTTTGGTTGTCTAAGCTTAAGTTATGAAATTCCCAGAAGATTTGATCCTGTTTAAGTGAATACTTTGCTCATGTGATTATATTTTCAAAAGAAGCTTGATTAGAAATTTTGTTTTACAATGAAAATTTACAGATGCATCTGCTATAATGATCTACGTAAAGAGATCATTAAATTCTAGATTTGTTGCAAATCTACTCTTATTTGCAGAATCAAAAGCAGTCACACTAACACTACAAACAACAGGTCTAGGTAAATCACAGTACGATTCAAGCCAACAAGCTGTAGATAAACGCAGAACGTGCACACCCGGCATCTGCATAACTGAGCCGCTCCGTTCTCATTAGCCGCCGCCCGTTAGCCCGACCCGACTCCCGCGCACAACGGGATCGCCCGACCTCGTCGGTGCGCTCGCTGCCTTTTAGTGTGTTTACTACACTTTAGAATAATAGAAACATGGTCGTTTAATGTTGCTGTTTTGAATAAGAAAAGAGGTATAAGTTTTTATCGTTTCGTAGAAGGAAGCTTACATTCTGGTTCCTGTTCTTAGGTTTTTTACAAAATTTTGTATTAAAAAGCCTATTGAAAATAAAGCTTCATAATTTTTACAGACGTGGGTAGTTTAAAGAAAACATCATGACATCAGGAAATTGTGTCTTCATTTCTTCTTTTCAATTACAGCTAGTGGGGTGTTGGTAAAATGTCAATTTATAAATAGAAGCACAATTTATGCTCGACCGTGCCACGGGCACGCAAAAGTGCCACAAATACTGCTTCGTAGTAAACAAGCCCTGTGGAGGTGGAGGTCAAAGGCTTTCTCCGTGGGCAGTTAGGTACCACAGGGAGGGGGGGAGTGAGACGCACGCGCGAATAGAAAGTCCTTAACTCATTGTTTTCTTCATTACGACATTTATCAATCGTCAATCCACGTTCACTTATTGCATTTTATATGCAAATTAATTTGAGTCGGGTTTCATTAAAGTCGAACTGACGATCTTCTTTGAAGTAGGCAAATGAACACTTTGTTAAATCGGATTACACGAAACTACGATTTTCATGTAACCTTATGTTCCAAATAAAGGACTCTGCTTACTAATCTATAATTAAATAATCTACACGCACAGGCATAAATTATTCGAAGCGTGAAAGTGTTTTAAGTATAGAAAAAACATATTTTAATATTAACATAAAAATAATTGTTAAGGTAAGAAGGGTTCTTGAGGGGTGACCACGAACCGGAAGGCGAAGCGTGGGACATTACTACACTAGGTGGACCGACGACCTGGGAAGGTCGCGGGGAGCCGTTGAAAACAAGTCGTCCAAAACCCTTCGTTATAGAAAACTATTGGATTTTACATCTGTCTATGCTCCAGATTCCTTCAAGATTCTCGCATTCAGGTCAATATTTTCATTGACGTACCTAGGGGCGGCTGTCAGGGCTACAGGTCCTAGGGGGACACAAATTAGGCCGCCCAATACATTGAAAAAATCCGCGGCATATCTCGCGTTAAAATATGATGTTGATTTAAATGCAAATGAATGATGTCTGGATATTGAGAACTATAAATATCAGATAAAATCGTTACTGCCTTAATTTTTAGCAAAATTCTTAATCTATTGCCCTTTTTTTATTCAGCGTTTTTTAGGTGGTGCTAAATTTGATCCTTGCTCTTGGCGCTCATGAGCCTGGCTACACTGGATATCGCTGGCCATATCTTTAACAGTCCTTTAGTTGCCACAAAAATAAATCTCACATAACGAAGTTGGTGATAGTTCATTATTACACGGCTAATGCTAGTCTTGTAACACTAATAATATATCTAGCTACATAATAAAGGAAGCCGTACCACGGACGTACAAACTAAAGTTTTATAATAGCTAGAAACTACATAAGCGCTTCATTAAAGTGAAGACACGGTTGCGTAAAACAAAATGTTTAATTACGAAAATAAAATCGACAAAATGGATAGCTCGGCCACATTGTTCGGGAGCTGACTCGATCAGGGTCATGAGAGACGATTTCGAGAATAAAAAGGTCATCGTCTAACATAGAATTTAAATCTCACTTCGTTGTCTGTCGCATGCGTCGTAGGAGACAGACCGTGACCATAGGATTTCGGGTAACACATCATTTGTAGTTGCCAAACCGATTGGGTCATTCTTTTGTCCGCGTGGGAATGATGCAAATGAGCCACTTCGCTATTTCTTTGTTTGATTTCGTGAAAGTTTACACGATCGACGAGGAAACGCGGTCGACGACGGCCCGATGTGAACGCCATTTTTATGTAATTGTTACGTCGTGATGTACGCCTGGCGTAAGTAAGTAGCGGGAAGCGTGAAATCTTTATACACACGCACGTATTTAACTGGCATTTTAGTTGAAGATATTGTATCTAATAATTTATTATGGTCTTTATCTTATTCCTTTCTGAACCAATACCTGCAATTCTTAATAATTTCGTGCGTTGATATTATAACTACCAGTGGCGTAGGGTGAATTTTCTTAAAAGGGAAGCCGGACCAAAAAATGCTTACCTTGCTCAAGTGTAATGCGTGAATTTCAGTAACTACTCGTTTCGAAAGGGAAGCCGATAGGAATCGAGTTGTATGGAGCCTTCGCCACTGATAATTACTCTCTAATCATAAAAATATCTGAGTCCCAAACCAATTTACCCCTGACCCAAATAAGACACTAATATTTTCTGGTAGGTGTCGTTAAATATAGTACCTAATTGGAATAGTATCCGCCTGCCTCCTGACATTACAAAAACAGGGAGATTTTTTAAATCGCGACCATGATCCCGCTTACAGTAGCACTCATCTCAGTATAGCCCATAATGTCCATAATTGATGCCCATGCCAGACTGGTGCTGTGTTGTCAGGTGACGACTTAACATAATTATCAATTAATACAACATCATACACCTTATTAGTAACGTAATGTAAAACCGCTGACCTCTTCTCACCTACATCGTCGCGCGCCGCGGAGGGGAACGCCCTTTATGAAATCAGCTGCACTCGGTCAAGCAGACGGATTTTCGTGCTTTAGGGAATCAAATAATATACCTGTTATTATGTCTCATTGTTTATGGTAGCCAGTTTCCACATATTTTCCTTTAGTACTTTCATTAAGTGCGGAAACAACAGTTCACACAGAACAATAAGCTACATCTGTATTTTCTGAGGCCACTGAATGCATTTTTTGTGTGTAGTGTGTAATTCCTTAAAGATTAGAGATTGTCTTAATCTTCCAAGGTACGCCTATCACGAAATTTTGATCCCTAGGATATTTATCTTATTGTAATTGTAACATTGGAACTTAAATTAATTCGGGTATAAACTGGTTTATTAACTTTCGTTTATTCATTTTACATACATATTATTTATATTTTTAACGTTTATATAAAGTTATTCATTCTTAACTTATTATTCCGTTTATTCATTTACAAAGACATATAAGTACAATTACATTTTTACATACATATTTCAATACAAAAAATAAAATAAATTAAAAACATATTAGCCCACCGGCATCGGGAATAGGGAGGGTCCAAGCTGCCGGTGCGGTGGTCAGGGCCTCAGAGAGAGGAACTTCCTAACAATACGCGTCGTGTCCAGAAGTAGCGCTTTCTGTATCAGGCCCTTATTAACTTATTTATTATATGTATAGATATTTACTTAATAAAAAAAAGTAAACAAATATAATGTTTTTTTGGCTTTATGCTCGCCTCCTTTTAAATAGAACTTAAACCTAACAGCGAAATGAGGGTGTACACACCTCTGCCAACTTCCTTACTGTCTTCGTGGAATACAGGCGTGATTTTACATTATTTATTTTAACTTTCTTATTATCTACCTTATTTTGCGGCCTGTTGTGTGCAGGGCAAAGGCCTTCCGTCTTTTCATTTTTTATAAAAAAACATGGATTGTTTCGATAAATTAATAAACAAATAATAAAAATAGAAATGCAAAGGTTTGACATACACGTTTTGGTTTCTTAATAAGAAAGACCAATTTTCACTGGTCGGTATGAAACTTCTGCGCATCTTACACATTGGACATTACATATTGTTCATTACATATCACGTGACATTGCGACAGTATGATCTTTAAAAGCAAAAACTACTCGAGCTGCATTCTTCTGCCGCTGGTTCGAGATGTTTCTTAAGAGTGTGTCACCTCTAGTACCAGTAATGACACAACATTGAATGTTTGTTTTCTCAACTCTAAAGGCGTTCACTTAAAGCTATCTGCCATGAAAATGGAGCATGCAATTAATCGAGCATCGTACGGTTACGAAACCATCTCGGCCAAGACGCCATTCCGTAGTAAAACTCTGCAATTTTCAATGAAATTTACATCTGCGTACCTTCCATTACTCGACTACCATGATACTCTGTCCACTCGCAGTGTTGTTAGTGCGCTATCTGTATGTAGTTAATGTAAAATATCGCTAGTACGAGGCGACCCTTCTGCGCTTGCATAGAAAAAATTCAGCGAAGCGGTAGGTATGTCACGCGGCATCTATCCACTCACTAAGCGAGCATACATTTCTTGGCTTGCTTAGTTTTTCGCAACTGTCCCTTTTTATGACTTATTTTTTTACCTAATGATTTTTCTTAAACCTGCAAATAGTCACATAAACGTCATGATGGCCACCTACTCAAAGGGATGCAGCTAAGCATTTACTGGCACCCTCTCTTTACGAAGAAGGCGAGTAACGGCCAAAACCAATAACAGATCTATCGATGGTTTGCCCTACTGGAGATAGATTTTTTTTCGCCATGGGCATGGGTTAGAATATAAAACTTCCTCACCGCACGCCGGGAATAGAAGCGAGTTGTAAGATTCAACAAAACCCAGCACGCTTGGTGGTAGGATCTAAATGGTCTGCCTGGCTAGCTATCACCTCTCACTTTAAAGTCCGGCGCCAAGCAGTTTACAGCGTTCCATCGTATGTATGTGAGAGCCAGAGGGGTATAGGGTATCCCTCTATATCTCTGTTACTTGGATTTGTGTGCTCAATCTTTGACCTTGTCTGCGCTTATCATTAGGTGCGAATACGCTCAAATGCGACCGTGTCAAAATACATCTCCCATGGAGGTTAAGCTTGATTTACACAGAGTAAACAACTGATTCCAAACTCGAGACAAGTCAGTGTTGACCCGATATTTACATAGTGTAAATTGATTTGGAGTCAGTATAGCGCTGTCGCGATCAATTTATATTAGGTAGGTAAATATCGGGTCAGCACTGACTTGACTCGAGTTTGGAGTCAGTTACTTACCCTGTGTAAATCAGGCTTTATGTTAAACTAGCTTTTGACCGCAGTTTCGCTTGCGTGAAATTTTGAACCTGTTAAGTGACGATTTTCCACACAAACTTTCATATATATAAATAGGGGATTTAACTCCATTAGGGGTTGACTTTCGAAAAATCCTTCCTTGTTCCTTGTCTACATTATAAAGGGAACCTCTGTGCAAAATTTCAGCTTTCTAGGTCCAAGGGTTTGGGCTGGGCGTTGATGAGTCAGTCAATCAGTCAGTCAGTCAGTCAGGACTTTTCTTTTTATTTATATAGATTTCTATTTCTATATATAGATAAATTATTGGTTTCAGCTGTTAAGGATTAAGTAGGTTAGAAGGATGGGCAGCTGCCTTCTTCGCGCTGACAAAAATGCTGTCATCACCAGTCTGTTGATCAAGCGTGGTGATTTTACGTATATTGCGTTGCAGCTGTCAGAAAGGAGGCCATGTTTAGTATTGGACGTTTGAAGGCTGTTATCATGATAGTTCTAAAACTAAAACTACAATTTAGTTTCCTATTTTCCAAGAACTTACTTGTTGCGCATGAATATGTGACTATAAATAGACGCTTACCTATAATTAAACAATTTACAACAATGTCAACGATTGTATGCGCTTGCGTTATCATATGGACCACGCTTCAACCTTGGATCGAACTGGCACACGCTGTGATTACCTGCCTGCCGACTCCCTGACCTAATTCCCTATTTGTGACTAGAGAATATCATTCTATGACTACACTAGTATATTGAATTTTCATAAAACATGTACGAGTATGTAGGTAAATATGAAATATACAACTTTAGTCGGAAAAGGGGTGGGCGGGGGAGGAGGGTACTAATCCGTGGGGCGCTTAAAGTAGGTATCACTGATGATTATATTACAGAATGTTTAAAATTCGTATATTCATATTGCCAGACATCTTTTTTTATATTTTATATAATCGAGAATCCTGATTTAGTTATGAATTCAGAGTTATCCATAAGCCCAAATATCTATATACATATACATAAATCAAAAAACAGCTGCATTTGTTATGACATCTTTGGACAGTTATTTCCTTAACCTTACCTTGCCGACTAATATTGTATAATTATAAATGAACTATTAATTGCATGTTATAATTAAAATATCACGTCCGTTTTCCTTGAAGGGTTGAGGAAGAGGTGTACTACTGTACGTCCACATTTCGCCGAAGACAGTACAGTCCATATTATTATAGGGGGCCAAGGAACTTATTGCCACTCCCCAGGCATCATTTGAAACCCTAGATAACACTACCGGATTATGAAATGTGTCAAACCTTAATATCTACCACCTAACTAGTAGGTAAAACAACTAGTTTTTGCTAGTTACAGCGGTTAAGCACTGCATTCGATCCGGATCCGTGAAAATAAGAATATAAAAAACTCGGACCGAATTCGGATATCGCTTTTCCCACTGCTTCCGATCCGAATTTGTGAAAATACGGGTCTAGAGTCTAAAAATCTCGGACCGAATTCGGATATTGCTTACCCACTAATCCGATCTCTAATCCAAATCCAAGCAATTCAGGGGCCATCTTTGGCATATGTCCGATTTGAATCCGAGGTAATGCGAAAGCGTTCAGACAAACAGTACTACGGCACTTCGGTCCGTGAATATTTCTTCCGAATTGGAGACTCACGGATGACGGAGAGAAATCGGATGACGGAAGTCGGATCTAGTGCGTAAACTATCATACAAATAGTTCTATGACTACTTCGGAACGTATTTTCACGGCTTCAGATCGGATGCAGTGCGTAACCGCTCTTAGACTCTAAGCCTTGAGCAATAATGGTGGCAATTTTTAGGTAATTAATAACATTTTAAAACACATGGCATAAAAACCGAAATCTTCCACAGGTTCACTGCAGGTCGTGGGCTTTCCCCACAAACCGCAACAACAAACACTTTTATCCGTACAATGCCATTATCAGATGTATTTGTGAACGTAGTAGCTATATTAATGTAGATAAGTAGTTATTCTCTCTAAGTAGGTAGTCTCGTGTAGTCGACTTAAAGAATAGCACTACCCCATCTCTCCCCGTAGGTGTCGTAAAAGACGACTAAGATATTCTCTAGAGGATGGGCAGCAGCGTTCTCTGAGTACTTTAACAACCATACTGCGATCGCCAACCCGCCTGCCAAGCGTGGTGATTACCTATTGCAAACTCCCTCTTTTGGGGGAGGCCTTTGTCCAGCAGTGGAATGATGATGATGATACAGTAGTTATTATGACACATAGAGCGTTTGGTCGTACAGGATAGAGTGGAAGGCACCAACCCGACCAACTAAAATCAGCCGTGGGCGGCTTCTTGTGCGAATGACCACCAACAGGGAGAGATGGCGAGACATCGTGAGACGAGCCAAATCAGCTGCAGTAACTCATAGTGCTACGTGATGACCACGACGGCTCTGTGCGAAGCGAATAAGAAGAATAAGTCGTTATTTAAGAAACCAGATACAGAAAATCGCTGAAGATATGAGTTTCAGGTCAAAGATATCGCCTGGCCACTGGATTAAATCCCTCAGTTACTTAGCAGTAAGGGTTACTTGGTTTCATAATATTTTAATGTAACCTACATTCTAATTGCGCAACACACTCGTAATCGCTATGGCTATAATTTTGACAGGTCAACAATTTCCATTGCAACGTAGGTATTAACAATCCGACTTCTTTACAACTATGTCCTACGCAATGAATATCTATTGTTTTTGATACATCAACTGTTATGACGTTTTGTGTTTGATGGTGATGATTACTACTGATGTTGGTTACGTTACACTATTGCCCTGCTGTTCTGAGGGGGGGATATTGCCATAATCACCATATTTGGAAAACTGATTGGTGTTCGCATTGCGGTATGTTGAGCAAACAGGCGAACCAAAAGGTCACCTCTGCGGTGTGGATGAAAAAAAAAACAAGTACCATAAAACGGAAATGACGATGCAAATATTACAATATGGTGATACGGTAACGTTAGAAATTATTCCATACAGTATTATATTAGCTGATATAGAACAACATTATCGCCAACAGTGATATCGCAAAATTAGGCAGGTTACACTCGGTATGACCGATTGCGATTTACGCACACATTTTTTGCAGCTTGTATTATTGTAATATTCTGGCATGATCTGAATGTCTTCTCCTTATTCGGGTTGCAAGTTGCGTCTTCGCCACCTAAGAATGAAATGAAAACCATTACGGCAGTTTTTTATAAATTAAGTATATTTTTTGTCGAGGCGTTGCACTTTTCGTGACTATGGAAGCCTAAGGTAATGGCAATTTGTTTGTAAAAATATTATAAACAAACAAACAGACGGACATACAAACTCACTTTCGAAATAATACCTAATATTACATTGGTAGGGATTAAGGATTTAATTTTGACTGTGAATATCTCGACTTGTGTCCTAGTTAATGTAGCTGAATTATGCATTATTTACAAGCCGTCAAGGTGGCTCGATAAGTGAGACAGAGTAAAACTAGATACTTAATTGAGAACGAGAAAATTTGAATTTCTGATAAGAGGCCGACTTAATTTTAGCGAAAGTAACATTGGTTTTATTGCATAATTTATTATTATGCATGTTATAATTATAACACTAGTTCAAGGTTCCACGTAAATTATGTTTACGTCCAGGGCCGTATTTAAGCATAGGGTACATAGGCAGCAGACTAGGGGACCGCACCACAAGAAAAATAATTAAAAGTAAAAAGGTAGCTACCCAGCTACCATGACCCCATAGAAGATGCGGAAGGCAGAGGATCGAGTAATATGGTGCAACTTGGGAGGCCTGTGTCCAGTGGACTGCGACAGCCATTGAATGAGAAAATTGCTCTATAGACGAATTTCGCAGGATAATTTAACCCTCTCCGCCCCGCAAGTAGGGCCCGCACCATAAGTTAGCCTCCCACAGAAGAAGAGGTCCGCCAGAGGCTGCCGGACCGAGGCCTGCCGGGGTTGCGGTGCATGCAGCTGCGAATCCCACAACTCCGGCCATAGGTCAGGAGAAGGAACACCGTGGGTTTTTAGCCGGTAAGAGTCCGGCATAACGCTTCGCCTTCCCCGGGCGGAGGGTATACATGAGGATTATTCCACGATAAAAAAGGGATCCTTAATCCGGCCCTATTTCGTAGTGAAACTAACGTAAGTATATATTATTAAAATAGTATTTTAGAATAAGCGGTTATATGTCGATCTTAGGAAGGAGTACACATGGCAAGCCTCCCCAAACATCACTCTGTAGATGACCAACGAGTGACGCTCTGATAACTGACGGATGGCGAGATACTATTTTATTTGGCCGCTCAAATGCTAGTGACTGGCAGCTGCGTCCCTGGTGCGAATGGAGCTGGCTCTGCGGTCACCAAATGGCTTGTCGAGCCTTGTGACAACGGTGACTAATTCATTTTTTGGGAAGCCCTGTTCCTAGCCTTGCTGGATAGCAAAAGGCTGATCAATTATATTTATTTGATAAGCCTTCTTGATGAATTCTACTGACAAAAAAAAAACAACGGGAAAGGTAAAGCAGCTATGAAGATGTGTTTTTCTTTCACTCCCAAGAATTTGAACGCACAACATACATAATTTAGTTGGTTTTATAATATAATCACAATCCTGATTCAAAATCGAAACCTTATACTAACATAGAATGCAACATTGCGACTCCGTCAATTCGTAAAATCGCACCTTCGTACCACTTATAGCCAGCCTAAAACTGCATCGATTATTTGATAAATCGTATTGTTATCGGTACATAATAGCGCTCGGAGCACGTGCATACGTGAACTTAAGCCTATCACTCATATCACATGTTATCGCTCTGATGGCCATACGATCTACGTTTGTAGGACAATGACTTGCTTGTTATTATAGAATTTCTTATGATTGAAAGAAAGAAAGTAAATAAATAAAATACAGTTATTTGACTCAACCGGGACACATTGATCCTTTTTTTTATATTTGATTCTAGGCCTTCGTTTGACCGCCATCTCGCCTGATGTTAAGCGATGATGCAGTCTACGATGGAGCACGCTTGCCTAGAAGAAACCGATTCGCTCATGACTTGAAGACACCTAAATTGTAGCTGTCGGGGAACACCCACTCGGGCAGCGCATTCCACTGTTTGGCGGTTTTCACAATGAAAGTGGAATCAAAGCGCTTCGTTCGGGTTTTTGGTATATCAACCATGAACCGATGGCGCTTTTTCGTGCTTCTGGTCGTCCGATAGAAAAAAGGGCAGGGGGGAATTAGATCATGCAGATCTGAAGCATACTCTTCGAAATGTATCCGATAGAAAAAAAAAACGATAGACTAGCAACTTCGCGCCGATGCTCAAGACTTTGAAGCCTGGTCTGAACAAGGGAGTCGTTGCTGATGAGCTTCTTGGCACGCTTCTCAATGGACTCCATCGCCTCAAGCTGGTATTTGGCTGAGCCATCCCACTTGCGACTATTGTTGGAACAGTACTAAACAATACTGGATATTATCATTATCCAAGTATCACCACATCCCAAATACAGATCATCACCTGCATAGAGCCTTCTCTTCATTCATATTGGTTTCGCAGGTAACAAGGTTCAAGGTACGAAGATACTAAGGAAAGTAAAGCCAAAGAACCAGATTAGATTGTTATACATAAATAAACTGATATGGACTCGTATTCGTCCTTCTAATAGAGCACGTGTCGGAATTGATCGTGTCGTCATCAGTCTGACCTTTGATAATTAAGGCGAATGCAATCAAACGGCCGCTTTTTTTTTACTTTTTTTGCTTATAATGGGGACATCTTTAAGACTTAATTTTTTAATTGCCTATACCTAATATTGTATTTGTGAGTATTTGTTCACATTATAAAACGACACATTTTACTCTATTTTTGTCGACCGTGATTTGTACAAGTTTCTTTTGGCTCACAAAATTACAGTGAAATGTGATGTTTTAAAAGGCAAATAAATACAAACAAATATGTACTTAATACAATATTAGGTAAGTATAATAGGCAAATTATAAAATTATCCGTCTTAAAAATGTTTACTAATAAGTAAAAAAAATACAGAAAAATATCGCATTCACCTTGAGGTAGAACTTTTGACGAGGTGTTCCATGCGTAGAAAAATGTTTTCAACACTCGTGCTAAAACAATTCGCAACTAATCTAAAAAATTATAAACCTCAATAAAACCTTCAACACAAGTTCCATGTCAAGGATTAACAATTACTACACCTATCCAATAATGTAATGCATAAATTAATTATGAATTGTCCTTCATTTACCCTGAACCTTGGTCAGCCTACTGTACAGTATCACCGCATATCATTATCTTAGGTGTTGGCAGTCGAATTTATTGAATGTGAATACTGTGAAATGGGAACCATTATAATATTACTTATTCATTTTCACTTCGCTTTCTTTTATGGTAAGGTGAGAAATTGCATGAGTTCGCTCAGTATGAAGTATTTAATTGACCTTAATATTGCAGTTTTTTGCAAATTTTTGTAAACTTCTAAATGTATGTACTTACTGTATTCCATTCCATTGAAATAAAGCGAACGACACACGAGGCACAAACAAAAAAATAAAATAAAAACAAAAGAGAACTTGGACCGTCAAAATAAAATAAATTTTGTGGTTGGCAACAAGTGGTCAGCCAACCATAGAAAAAGGAATGGTATGGCCAACATAATAAAATTGATAAACAAACAAAGACGATATTTATCATCACATCATTTCAGCCTTCTTCCGTCCACTGCTGGACATAGGGTTCCTCTATTTTCCACGTCGAATGGTTTCGACCCGATTGCATCCAACAGCTACCCGCGACCTTCATGAGATCGTTTGTCCTTCTACATAGTTGGGGGTCGTACTTACTAGCGTTCCGCTTTCCGGTTGGGGTCATTTCCCGATATTAATTTTTATAAAATGTGTTACTAATTCCCCTTAAAAAAAATGTTAATCAAGTAGTCTTTTATGGTTGTTGTCATTTACCTCTCAAAGGAAATTAGGCTCTTTACTTTTATGTTTTCAGGGTTGCGTTTCAGTGATGACTTTATTTTAGGACTTGTCCAAATTTTTTATTTTGGGTCTTACTTTTATTTTAAAATATTGCCAATAGACTCTTTACAAGGGAACGTTTTAATCCCTTATCGGCTTTAGGGGTATTTTTGTAACACGTTGTATAAGACGCGTACCGCGAGGGCTGGTTTGAGGTAGCGCAGGAAAAGAGTACATGGAAGGACTTGGGGCAGGTGTTTGTCCAGCAGAGGGACAGGAAAGGTTAAAAAAAAAATTGCCGCGCCGTTCATCGGGCACAATTCTAAAATCACAGAATTACCTAACAGAAAATCTAACATCGATCCGGAAATTTAACCTAGGACGTCACGCTCAGCGGACGCACTTGCAACCACAAGTTACCTACTATGCTGACTTTAATACCTGATGCAAGAGAGGTGTTGTAAACAATTTGAGTGGGTACAGTTATGACTTAGAATAGTTATGAGAGAGTAAAGTAGACTAAGAGCAGGAACCACACAATTATGACTGTGTTTGATATTCCCTGAACTGATCGTAATAAAGTATTCAGTTCTTATGTACCATCCTGTTTTTAATAAATAACGCCCTAGAAAGCTGAAAAGCTATTAATCCTATTATTAAATTCTGTTATTTTATTAGCTATCCTTCAGGGTACGCTCATAATATTATAGTTTTAAACAAATTTATCCTTTTGTTTCTAAGTCCTATATCTATCTACCTATATCATAAAAATAATCCGTATCTTAATCTAGATCTAAAATAATCTATAAAGAATAAGGAAGGAAGAAGATATTAAAACGGACGATATTTAATGACTTACGCGATATAGGTACTTACAATACCTAATTAATCAATTCCGTACATCGTTATCAATCTATTTCCGTAGTCACTAATAAGGAAGTTGAAACGCGGCCACTCAAACGTTTAACTGGAACAAATTAATAAATCTACACAGAAAAAGTATAGATTCTAAACTACGTAAATACATGGGCTGTTCGTGGCTAAAGTGCTACCGTGCAGTCCGATTGAACAGCGAGGTCAAGCTGTGTTGCCCGAGGTCTTTTCTTGGATGGGTGATCGTTTCTTACACGTGTAAGAAACGGTCAAACGTGTCCGTGACTCGGGAGAATATTTTTGTGGGTCCCAGTATTGCCAGACGTCCCGATATTGGCGGGATGTCCCGATTTTGAAACCAAAATTAAATGTCCCACGCGACGCGGGACAGGCTTAGTCTTGCTTTTCGGGGATTACTCGAATTATTTATAAGTAATACTTATAAATAATTCTTACATATATTCTTATTACAATTAATTTAGTATGTAACATTTTTGTTTATAATTATATTCCTCTGAAGACTCAACTGCCTAACTATAGGGTAAACCAGAGAGTTATTGTTAAAGTAACGTATTTTCATTAAAATACATTTTCTAGGGCTATTTTTGCTATATATTGTCGTGTAAAACACAAAACAATTTTTTTTTTTAAAACCACTTTTTATATACCTACGTTTTTTTACGATGTCCCGCTGTCGATGAAAAAATCCCGCTTTTTTACTCAAAAAGTTTCAAAATCCCGGTTTGCCAAAAAAATATTTGGCAACGCTGTCCTTGAACGCATAGCTATGACAGTCATGACGAAAAATCAGAAGGCCAAAAACTCTGACACCGGTCTTAAAATATAAACATAATAAGCTCATTACTGTCCCAGTGCTGAGTAAAGGCCTCTTCTCATAATAAGAAGACTTTAGGTCTTAGTCCACCGCGCTGGTCACTGGTCTTACCTTTGGATATTGGTATCCTCAAGCATGGGCGCCGGTAGGATCATTTTCAGGGAGGTGCATGCATTTATTATTTTATTATTATTTATTTATTTTAAGTTCACATACAGCAAATAAATTATAAACTAAGCCCCACAAAACCGTAGTAATGGTTTGACTGTGGGATCTGGTGAGTCTTTATTATACACTTTTTAGGCTTCTTATTTGAGACTTATTACATTTCTAAATAATGTCTTTTCAATTTATTTTTAAATCTGTTTTTATTTGTTTCACTCTTTATGTTTGCCGGTAGACTATTCAATAGACATGGTTTTTTTAGGGCATCTAGGTATATAATATACTATTATCTAACTAATAAGTGCATCCTTAAAATAATAGGTAATAAATCTTAGGGGTTTACGTCATGTCTGTAAATGTCAAATAATAAAATGTTTATTTTTTCTATGACGGCGACGCCGACGTGTGGTCTAGTGGTTCGAGTGTCGGACTGCTGATCACGAGGTCGTATGGGTTCGATTCCCACAGGACACAAATGTTTATGTAATGAACAGTGTTTGTGTTGGTCTGGGTGTTTCTTATGCTTAATAAGTATGTATTTACAAAAAAAATATGTATATAAGTATTATATCCATTGTCTAGTACCCATAGTACAAGCTCTGCTTAGTTTGGGACTAGATGGTGCTGTGTAAAAACGTCCCAAATATTTATTTATTATTATGTATTTTCTTCCATGAAAAGTGGTGCAAGTGCACCCCTTTGCACTCTCCTCCAGATGCCCATGTCCTCAAGTAATTTTGTGGAGGAGATGAGAACTATGGATTAAAAAAAAGTGTGCAATGACTAACACAGTAGCATCTAAACTTTAAAACATTGTATAACGTGAGTTGTAAATACGTGGGAAACAGCGTTTTAACGCGTGAAGATCATCGGAATTATTAGCAACCAAGGTGGCGCGTGCGCATTGCAACCTTGCGAATTAGAACGACCGAGGAACTTCTAATCATCATGTTCATATCATTGTTATGACGAATGGATGACAACAGCGTTTAATATATAGGTATGGTCGTTATTATATACAAGGTGTCTCGGTAATTGGTGGCTAGCAGATTGAATCAGGTGATGCATGTCATTCTGTGTATAGAACAATACAAATAAAAATACAGCTTGACACAGAAGTCTATAAATGAAGAACTATTTTTTAATCTGTCTGTGTCACTGTATCAGTCAGTGTTTAATCAGACGATAATTGAAGAAAGATGCTTAAGTTGATTTAAAATGAATAATACTATGCCAGCAGAAGACGCCCTAAAAGAACAGGTATACATCGATGTTATTGTTGATGTTCTTCAAAAAGAACAGGTGCGTGGTACTTTCAACCGGCGTGCGTATAGGACTAGATGTATGAGCGAGGACGAACTGAAAAGATGTAGGGATGTAAGTATGTAAGGATCGTAGCATGTGGCGATCTACAGTTTCTACCTACCCTTATGGAAAAAAGGCGTGAGTTTATGTGTGTGTATGCAAAGTACTACCAGAGAAGTTAATTTTAAAGTTGACATTGTAATGTATCTATCTAGGTATGACTAGTTGCGACCCAGACAATGGTCCACCTTCCATCTTGCTCCGCATGTCACCTGGACACTTGAGGATGTCATGACAGCGTCAGTAAACGCAGTTCGCGTTGCTGAGTTTTGGGCAAAACAAACTTCTTTTTTTTTCGCCGATTTCTTCGACACGCTATAATGAGTTTGCCACTCATTTTACGTAGGTACATAAGTACTAGGTACTCTTTTTGGTGAGCTGTACATGTCCCGCCTGTATCTCCCGAAGGTATACATTTCTCTATTGTGTTACAGCCACTTTTTTTTATTTATTACTATGCCTGCGTTTGGCCGCCATCTCGCCTGATGTTTAGCGATGATGCGGTCTACGATGGAGCACGCTTGCCCAGAAGAAACCGATTCACTCGTGACTTGAAGACACCCAGGTTGTAGTTGTCGGGGAACACCCACTCGGGCAGAGCACATTTTGCGGACGAAGGTACTGAGTCCAATGTAATAAAGCGGCCACCCTGTTTTCATTTCTCGGGTAGAGTTCCAAACTCCGTGCTGCTACTGAAAATTGTACTATAGGAAATCCGCTCACCATTGGAAATCACTCTAGGACTTCAAGCTAGACAGCCGCGCTTGTGACCGCGAGACCAACGAAATATATGTCTTCGAAACTCTGCTTTGAGCAACCAACCTTTTTTTTTATCGACGTAGAAGTGTTTTTCAGGAGTTACGTTATATGTTAAGGCGTTGGAAGCATTAGAAACCCCACTCGACGGATGAGGAAATACTCCGATCCGTTATAATATTTTTAAATACCGGGCATCTGCAAATTCCAAAATAGCTTAGACCCTGACCGCTGTGCACGTCCTTATTCGAAGTTCAGAATTATTTTTATCTTCATAATTTCTTAGATATCCAGAACATAAAATGCTTAACGTGGATCTATTAGTTTTAAATGTTTGGATGTTTTTCTCATTAATCAAAAAGATTAAATATCAGGTGACTAAAGTCACAGACGCATTCTTGCGTATTTCCTAATCATAGAGGTCAGTTAATTTATTACGGATATTACTATTTAGATCAAAACTTTGATTAATTGGGATGCGAATGGATAGCCTTGTTATTCATTCAAGGGAATACATTTTAGATACATGACATAATTGCCGCACCTATGTGATACCCATAGGTAGTCAGAGAAAGAAAGAAAAATGTATGTATTGGAACGGAACTGTTCGTTCTTATCTTCCGCCTGTTACGGCAACGTCGATTTCTGAACATAGTAAACCTTCCAATGAATTTTCATAGGAGATATTACGCTAATCACCACGCTTAATAAATGGATAGATGATCGCAGTACCGTGTGGTGCTGGACGTAAAGAATAGCACTACTCCATCTCTTCCCATGGGTGTCGTAAAAGGCGACTAAGGCATTCACTAGAGGATGGGCAGCAGCGTTCTCAGAGTATTTTAACAACCGTACTACGATCGCCAACTCGCCTGCCAAGCGTGGCGATTATGGCAAACCCCCTCAACGTCGCTTATGTCCAGCATCTTTGATGATCATGATGAGGAGATTATCGCAGTACTTACGTATATTTTGCAGTCGAATATGAGGATGCAGCTGCCCAAGGAAAGGGTAGGGGTAGCATATTCCGTGCTGGGAACCACACATCCAAAGAAAACCACGACGTTCCAGAATTATCATCATGTTTATAATTCAAAGAGACGTGGCGTTCTAACCTACTATGAATACAGTTTTTTCCACAATTGTGCCAATTGATTTGAAGTAGATCTATGAGGAATAAAACTAATATGTATCCGCCGCTAACCCACCCACGCAAGTTGTGAGAGTTAATTGAAAGAAATGGGTCACAATGTTCGTGGGGCAAGCGGGCCGTTTGTTTGTTATGCATCACTCACTCTTGAGGCAATTTTTAGTAGGCAACAACCCGATTCGTAAAGGACTGACCTGTATCATATTCGTGTAATGTAACATGTTACAAAGCGAATATTATGACAGTCGGTACAACGAGCACAGAGTTCGGAACGAGCTTTAATATGCGCTCCCTCATCGGGAGCATACGCGTGTAATGTAACAACGCAAGATTAAATTTTGAGCATTACTACTTGGCGATAATGCTCAAAATCGAATCTTGCATTGTTGCATTACGCCTTTACGCGAATTTAACAGGCGATGTTACGTAACACGTTCGCTCCGAATGTTGCTTTACGATCGGATGCTCAGGTGAGTTGCCATCTTAATACGAAAGCGAAAATTTGTTGGACTTGATTAAAAAGGAAACCTTTAATGTTCTTAACACGTGGCAATCGGATTACGAATCGGAACAGTAACTTACTGAGTATAGCTATTGCTTTTGGAGAATTACACACGGCTTCCAATGCTTTCGTCACGATATCTTCCCGTAAAACGTCCGCTGTTTAACATGAGTATTGGCGGCTATAGTACCTGCATTCTAATCGCGCAACACACTCGTAAACGGCTTTGATTTTGACAGATCAACAATTTCCATAGCAACGTATGTATTAACAATCCGACTTCTCTACAACTATTTACCGCGCAATGAATATTGTTTTTGACACATCAACTGTCATGATTGATGTTGTTTACGTTACACACAATTGCCCTGATGGTCCTGCTTCACACAAAGCCTTAAAGTGACAGAGACAGCACGAGACTTAAGGGCAACTTAAAATTGTGTAGCGTTTGAGTATTTAGCCAAAAAATTTTCAAATGTATGGAATTCAGATGACGTTTACATTTTGACAGCTCCATTTGGGATTCTGTTCCCAGGCCGCCATGTTGAGAGTAGTTTATTAATAATGGCCTTAATCTCCTAAGAGGATGCTGCGACCCATCCTCTTGACATAATCACTTAGTCGCCTAGATCTCTCACAGAATGAGAGGGAGCGGCCTGTTATACAAACACACAGAATCTAGTTGGGTAATCGGTACTCAGCTATGCTAGGTAAAATAGTATGTTACCGCATTTCATCATCATTATTCAGTCGAAAGACATCAACTGCTGGACATAGGCCTCCCGCAAGCATCGTCACATCGACCGGTCCTATGCTTCTTGCACCCAGCGGATTCCCGCGACGTTCACCAGATCATCGGTCCAACTTGTGGGATCTATCCACGCCTACCGCATTTATTTTCGAATATTTCCTTCTAGTAGTTATCAGCACATAAAACCTAGGAATGAAAATACTACAATTTGGATCTACGATGCGTGCTGCAACTAGGGCGGTGATATCATTTTATAATCTGAATCATCTTTCTTTTTTCTATATCATGCAAGATAGCGGGAGATCAAGGGAGTGACCCAGGATCATGATATCATCCTTCCAACACTTCACACGTGCAGACCTATCCGTTATATCTTATACGTTTTGGTTATTCCAATATTTTAAGAACTTATTTCCAATTTCAAAGAATATTCAGGAGATTCCATTATTTTAACTCAAGTAGATACTTCATAATACATAAAATGCAAAATGTATAGCCATCCGTTGTGTCGTATTTAAGAATAATTTGTAATAAACACAGGCCCCGTTACGATCAATCAGTGGTTGGTACTAAACAGTGTGGGAGCGGTGGAGATGGTCCGTGAGAACTGCGTGTGCGCATTGTTTCTTGTTGCGCCCGCACATGAGCTCATTCTGACTTCACTGTACTTGTGCTCCATCAATTCGTTTCGAGGGTAAATGTGTGGGTTAATTCGATAACAATGGCTCTATCGGACGTTTTTAATTTAGTTAGTCGGTATGTTTAGAATGTGCTAGCGCATAGTAAATATAGTAACGATGGACATCGGTTAGTAGATAATTATTAGATACGGCATTTATAACCTTTGGATACCGGTAGCACAAGTTGTGTTGGGCCTTGCGGGGGTCAAAAAGCAGGCATGTAAAATACTGATATTCAGCCACATCTATTAGACTGGAAGATGTCCCTATATGCATGGGAAAAGGTTAGGAGGAATAATGTGGATGTTGTAGATACATTATGACGATAAAGGATAAATAGTATTTATTTTATACAAGCGTACTGCTCCGACTTTGTACGGGTACCGTTAACGCTGGTATTCACCAACAATAATTCTCTGGTTAGACAATTGTTTACCTAAAATTCTAGTACATTTGTCGAGGAATCTGAGAAATAATGTTGGTTTTATTTTTTTTCTCTTTGACTGCTGTAGATCGTCCTAGAGGACGATTTCTACGTAACCGGGCAGTTATTGGCGAGACCTGAAGGGTCTCCTTCCAATGGGGGGGGGGGGGGAAGTAAAATACTTAACCTAAGCTAACTACTTGTACTACACTAACACATAATGACTACCTGCAACAACAGCACTAAGGGCGACCCCTAGTGGGACTCGGACCTCGGCTTAGGGCGTTGCTGGCGGGGGCTTAGGGGGTGGAGACAGCTTGATGAGGGCTGAATTATCGGTGTGAACAATAATGTTGGTAAACACAAGCCCTAGTTATTGATTGAGGTTTTTTAATCAGGTTTTATCAAAAAAAAATTAGACCTTCTTCACAAAAATCGTTATAGCTCAGCTAATATAAGCAACGCGTTTATAAATTACTAGCTTTTGCCTGCGGCTTCGCTCGCGTTGATTTATACTTTGACAATGAACTCTTAACACACTACTAAAGTTTTTTTAATATCTAATATAATTCAATCATGATTCGAAAGACATGTGGCGCCAACTATTAACGTTATTGTTGTTTTCCTCGGAAACAGTACTTTTTTTCGGGATGGAAGGTACCCTATGTCCGTTCCTGTACACCTGACAACGTATACGCAAAATTTCAGGATGATTGGTTCAGTGGTTTAGGCGTGAAAAGGTAACAAACAAACAAACTTACTTTCGCATTTATAATATTAGTTAGGACTAGCGACCCGCTCCGACTTTGTACCGGGTACCATTAAAGCTGGTATTCACCAACAATAATTCTCTGGTTGAACAATTGTTTACCTAAAATTCTAATACATTTGTCGAGGAAACAGTTGTTTAACCAGATAAGTTATGTCAGTCAAAACTAGCCGTATTAACTTTATTGAGGTCTTTTCATCAGTTTCTATAGAACATTTGTTTTTTTTTAGACTTTCTTGAGATATATCGTTATATCTCAACTAATGTAAGCAACGCGTTTATAAATTATACATTTAAGTATTCCTCGGAAATTAGTTTATTTAATCGTGACAACCACAATAAAATCCGCTCCTTAGTTACGACAGACAGACAGACAGACTTGACGCGGGATTTTGTTTTACAATTATGTAGTTATGGTAATGAAGATTTAGATAATTAACTAGCTGTGCCCTTGCGGCTCCACCTGTGTAAGAAGTTTCTTTTTACTATTTCGGAAACCTTTGCGCTAGTGCCAACAACAGCTTCACAAAGTTTCAACTCAATCGGATGAACGATGCGCGAACGCATAGGACGCAGACGAACACACAAACAAACATTATTTTTTATGTAATAGATAAGCAGTTGTACTGTTAGTCGTGTAGTTGACCGCAAATAATAGACTACCTCTTCTTTTCCCATGAATATCGTAAAACCACATAAGGGAATACTTTGAGACCATGGGTATATTCTAGCCAATTTAAATTTAGAATTATCATGCTTCGGGATTAGAAACCTTAATTCCATTAAACATAGTTCAATTTTATTGCAACATAAATTGTTTTGTGACCTTTTCCATAGCTTATGTCATCCTGAAATCAACTTCCTTCACTTATTCTTAAAGTTGATATTCCTGTTAGAATAAAATGTCATTTATATTTATATTGCCTTTACTAGCATCCACCTTTACGCTAACAGCAAAATTTCAATTGCGATCACCAATCCGTCGTCCAAGCCTGGTCAATACCACGTAGCGGTTGTCACTGTAGTTTAATCTCAATGTATTAGTACTCTTTCAGAGAGGAGGCGGGCGCGGGTGCTAGTGCGGGCGCGTGTAAATCAAAAGCCAGTTGCATTTACAGAGCTCCCGCAAGCCGCGCGTCTGCGTGAGGCGGGCGCGGTCGCGGGTGGCGCGCGTTTCTAAGTTTCGGCCGGCTCAGTCCGCCTGTATCGTTCACAGTGATAAAGCGTCTGTTAGGTGACGACGCGTGTGGTTCTAAACCATTTTGATTCACCCGCCGAAGAGTCGGACGATAGCTCGTTCGGCACTACTATGAACACGCAAACGCCAAGACCCAAGCGCCCGCGCCGTCCCCCGCACCCGCTAGTGCAGTCTGATTGACCACTTACATAACATCACGCCTGTATTCCCCAAAGAGTTGGCAGAGGTGTATAGTACACTCTCATTTCGCAGTTATGTATAAGTCCCATGTAATAGGGGGCGAGCCTATTGCCATCAACCGGGCACAAATCTAGTCTCCGGGCTACTACTGAGAAATTCCACATGGAAAAACCCAATAACAATTTGCTCGACCTGGGGATCGAACCGAGGAACTCACGCTCAGCAGTCGCGCTTACGACCGTTAGACCAACGAGGCAGTCACTCAATGTGTTATCATTAGTAATTTAAATCCACTCATTGTAAAACACTCCACATTTGACATTTCACCGACACACCATAAACAACAAACTCACGGAACGCATCATCTACAAGGTTAGTCGGAAAGGGGGGTACTTATTCTAAGGGTACCAGGCTACTTAAAGTATCACTGATGACGGTTTTAAAGCAAGTGTTAAAATTTCAAAATTCAATAATTTTTATGTCCATTTAAAATTATTTTAGTTTTTTTTTTAAATTCTTTATCCCTACTTTAGTTACGAATTCAAAAAATGGAGCTTCGAATTCGTGATCGCAAATATGACCTTAAATGTAAACACAGCTGATCATAGCTGAGGATAGATAGATTTTAGCATATTATTTATGGAATTTTTGAACAGCTATTTCTCTTAAAATATTGACTTTTTTGGAAAGTGCTAGAACAAAAGTTACTCATTATTATGGGTCCTTTAACACCCTATCGGATTAGTATCCCCTTTTTGACTAACCTTGTATAACTAAACTGTCACAATGAACAAAACCATAGGTATTTACAACATTTGCTTATTTACTATAAGTATTTGAAACACACAATACCTCTATACATAGTTAATATTATTAACAAATATTTGCACTGTACGAACTTTATTGATTTGTAATTGTACGGTGGTCAGTGTAGTTTTATTCCCAATGTATTACAACTACAGTGATAACATTAACTAGTGATAATGTAAATTTTGTTGTCTATCGGACAAGACGTCCATTTTTAGCGGTGGACGTTTTCAGAAAAGAAATTCATATTTTCTCTTTACAGTGCGAAGAAAATAAAAATTCTAAAAATATCTTAAGTCTTATTTTTGCACTGATCCGTTAATTGCTTCAAGTTCCTCGGTCATCATGCGTGAGCGTTCGCGGAAGTTTGTCATCTATCGAGGTCTTCAACATTTGAGTGTTAATTGCTCTCATTATTATTAAGCAACTGGTTTTGGCGCCGGGGCTACTCCTCGATCGGACGTCAGGGACTTACCGTTCGTGAGACTGAAATGAGTGACTAAAATGACGCTTTTTGCAACAACGTATGCCGTATGCAATATACATATAATATATTCCATAGGATAGAAATATGTAGAGTAAAAAAACTTTTTGGTATAAATAAACCAACATTTTTGTGTTATAACCTTCGTGAGACACATTCATATTTATGATTAGTTACGATTTACTCATGTACATTTTTCGGGATTGCCCGATTATAGTCTAGTTGCCCGTGATCAGCTCATGAATAAGGACTCCGTTTGAGTCCGAAACTAGTCGGGCAATCCAGAAAAATGCAGTGAGTAAACCGTAACTAATCATAAACCCAACATTTATTTGTTAGTTACCTAAAAAATGTGATTACATAACTTGAACTACTAGTCACCAATTCAATAAGGTAGTAATAAACAAGCGGTTGGCTATTTGAAATCAATTTTTGGTTACTACATAGTTACAACAATTAAGTAAATTTTAAAATTACTAAACTAGTTCAGTTGTCCACATTTTTCAGTGTACCCTAAGTATGAATCGTAAAGGTTTGCAAACTATGTTAAAAAGGCTGCAGGATGTTCATTATTGTACACCATTTCGATAACATTTGTAGTAACTAACAATTAAAGTATCGTCACTAATCGAGTGTTAGTTTGATAAAAAATACATAAAGTAGCAATTAAATCCATTTTATTTGTATGACATAGAAGTGATAGAATAAGTAACATCGCTAATAAATTGAGCATACAGTAGAAAACAAACATATTCAAAAAATATATTCACAATAAGTGTCATGTTATGTCTGCAACATTTTAGTGCATTTGTATGACAGTGGTCACTTCTATCGACGGCCACTGCTCACAACACAAGTGAAGTCGCCTACGCTAAAAGCGACCAGTCACCTAGACCCCTCATGACAACTTAATATTACTTGCAAAAACTAATAACAGAGATCAAGTTACACAGGACGCCCGGCTCTTATCGCCTACGCCACCGCGCCGTCAATGTTACTATGGCGCCTTTTTGCTTACTAATTAAACGTATCGGTCTTTGACTCTGATGTTTGGACAATAATTTAGCTTGTCTATGACACATACTTTCAACGGTAGCCTCTTCATGGTCACTTTGAGATTGAAGCACAGTTCAGACTACGCTATACTATTTCGCTATATAGTAAAGCATATTGCGTCATAAGCTACAGGTGTAAACAAATTCGTGTAATTCCTTCAAAGCGCGTGATCATTGTCGGTAACACAGATTGACCCTGAATGGGTTTTTTTTTTCAGAATAAGCAAATAAAGTTCGAAAAAAAAGGAGTTAACTGACTACGCGGAGTGACATCGCGTTAGTCGTGCCTGCCACCCGTGTCACTGTAATTTCATTCATTTAAGCGTGGCATCGAAAAGATCGAAAGAAAAAAAAATGGAAATTTTTGTTACGATCACTCTTATCCCTACCGCAAGAAAAAAAACTTTTTTATTTTTAATCAGTCTAAATCCCTTGCGGGGTTAATCTATATCATTAATAGATCATGTGGTTTGAAGGAATTACACGATTACGTTTACACCTTGTATAGCATGTCGTTCACACTATACGCTATATCGCAAGCCGGTCTACTATGTACAGCAAGTTATTTGACGGGCGATCCGTATTGACGGGGTAGTAGGGACGCGGGGCTGACCAGAGAATCGTACGATATAGCTCTGGGAATCGCTCAAGTTTATCGCGTACAGCAAACCAATACTTTATAGCATAGCGTTGTGTGAACGTGTCCATATAAAATGTATGCTGAACGATATCTTTGTGCCATACAATATTTGCTATATGCTAAACTGCGCTTTAAGTCAGTACAATGTTGTTGTTGATTATAAAAGTGATCTTGTCTCTAGTGACTTTCGTGTGAAGAATACATCTGTGACGTGTGAATTTTGTAATGACGTATGTTTACGTCTGTTTACTTGAATGGTTATTTACAGATTGTCTTGCACGTCGCTCGTGTAGGATGCGGCGGAAGTAATGAGCGGATGGCGATTTTATGACTTGAATATTGCAAAAATTGCTGTGCTTACTCATTCAGCCGAAAGACGTCCTCTGCTGGACATAGGCCTCCCCCAAGCTATATTGGGACGGGTTTGCCATAATCGCCACGCTTGGCAGGCGGGTTGGCGATCGCAGTATGGTTGTTAAAGTACTCAGAAAACGCTGCTGCCCATCCTCTAGTGAATCGCTTAGTCGCCCTTCACGACACCCGTGGAAAGAGACGGGGTATTAATATTCTTTACCTACGGAACCACACGGAACTGTGCTTACAAAGATCGTAAAATCATGAAGTTCAATACGTATTCCTAAACTTACCCATTATATTCAAATTCAATAGAATATGTTTTTATATGTCATTTGTAAGTTTTTTTTTGTAATTTGACATAATTATGCAATTATTTGCCTGCCAGGGTTGCGGAATTTGTTCGAAAGAGTTACCGCGCCCCTGGAACGCAAAGGGTATTAGGAGGAACACGGATGGGTTTTAGTCAGTAAGAGTCTGACACTCCCTTTCGCTCCGCCCAGAGCGGAAGGAGTCATTTGATGATTTCCGAACAATAAAAAAAAATACAAGTATTAAGTCTATTTTTATGAAATCGCTGTAAGGTTGTAACTTGTTCGCAGAGTCGTCGGATATGAGGTCTCCGCGCGGCCATGACCAGCAATTGTACCTCGAAGTATGTAGGTGACCTCACGGGCAAACCTTCGAAATTTCGTTCTTTATACATTGACATCCCGCCAAATAAATTGATGACCTCAAAATGCAGTGGCGAAGCGTCAAGCTCCTGAGGCTAGTAAGTTCGATTCCTGGGGCCCAATTCTTCTAAAACAAATCTTCATAAATCGCAACTGAACCAAAGCCGCGTTAATTCAGACATTTTGACATAAAAGCTGTCAAATTGTTTGACACAAAAAACAAAACCAATCATGTTGACCGTTTTCGTAAACAAAAACTGAGTAACGGTTGTGGTTCGTTTGCGTTTGGCAACAATTTTGATAGTCGAAATGGCCCGCCGCCGCCGGCTCATTAAATCCAAAGTTGCATGTGATTTTTATATGGAATAGGGTACAGTGGCGAAGGGTGAACTTTCTTAAAAGGGAAGCCGAACCGGTTTAAATGATAATTGAAAATAATAGATACTAGTATTTGCCATATTTCGAAAGGGAAGCCGATAGGAATCGAGTTGTATGGAGCCGTCGCCACTGATAGGGTATTTGGCTGAAAAAATCTAATTAGTCCGTCAGCTAGACTAACAAAAAATATTTGACCCGTATTTTTTCTTTTGTTACGTAAACCAAAATTGACGAAGATACGACACTTTTAAAATTGGCAAAACGTCACAAGCAAGTACAATATTTATTTGCTTCTGACGTCACAAGCCGCCACTCTCGAGTTTTGATGCGTTTTATCTTTCCAAATATTTATAAAAGAAAAAATACGTGTCCATTATTTTTCAAAACTCTAACTGGCGGACTAATTAGATTTGCAATTTATTGATGCTGTCAACATGCCTATTGTGCCCACAACACATTAAAAACTAGTCTGTCGCTACGAGTCTGAAGCGCTTATTTATTTATTTATTTACTTAGATACTCTTTACTGTACTTAATACACCGGTAAACAAAAAGGAATGCGTAGTATAACATTTAAATAATGTTAACCTCCTTTTTTGAAACCGGAAAAAATTCGCACTTAAAATTACTTGAAACCAAAATGAGTAAATATAAAAGTAAAGAAGCACTTTAAAAGGTTTATTAGTCGTTAAAACGTTTTCGACATGATGTGTCGGCGTGGTTATAAAACCTCATTTGAAAGAGAACAAAATTAATTAATATTGCTTTTCAATCCTCAGTGTGTGTGTGTGAAAATAATGTAGGTACTAAGTACGAAGTTCTTTGCTTCGAAAAAATCGAATAAAAGTTAAATGATTGGTAACATACATATTGACAAATTAGTTAATATATTTACCTATATGTAAGAATGTATTTTGTGACAAATATCAGTTATAAAATAACATCACGCCTGTAATCCCCAAAGGGTTAGGCAGAAGTGTAAGGATGTATGCCGTTATATTTAAATCCCATGTAGGCGAGCCTATTGCCATCAACCGGGCACAAATGCAGTCCCCGGGCTGCTACTCAGAAATTCCAATAGCACTGCCCAACCTGAGGATTGAACTCACCTTACGCTCAGCAGTCGCGCTGACGACCATTAGATCAACGAGACAGTCTAACCGGGTGCGTACCGCCCGTCGTCCCAGGACGACACTTAATTGTCTTGTCTATTGTGTCTATAATTACGGTGATTGAGAGTTTAATGTAGCTAGCAATTTGTAGCAATGGTATAAGGGTTGCTCCCTTTTACATAGGACTTAACCGTTTCACACTTGCTGTCTCTAAACAAACCTTTGATTAAAACGAATGCATAACAGTAACGTTATGTTGATCAAAGAACGATAATACACAAGCGAAACTCTAAAGGTCGTTATTACTCTACGTCTGCGCACTACCGTACTCGTACAACGTCGCTCATTTTTTCAAGCCTTCAATTACTAGAAACATGGCGGACTCGGTGACATGTGCGGGCGCCACGTGATAACAGTCGCACGTGCTGCGCAAATCTGTCGATACTCGGCCATTACCTGAGAGCTATAACTAGGGTTAGGCGTACTGCGCACTTTCCAGTTTGTACTGGTGAAATTGGGAAAGCATCATTGGTAACGTATTGGAGGAATATTTAAACGTAGTATAACGTGCTACCAACTCTATTTCTAGAGGTAGGCAGAGCTGTACTGCAGGGTTGTTAGGGATATACATATATATACACTAGCTTTCGCCCGCAGCTTCGTTTGCGTAAAAATTTTGAACCCGTTAAGTGACGATATTCCATACAAACTTTCATCCCCTATTTAACTTCCTTAGGGGTTGAATTTCGAAAAATCCCTTCTTAGTGGATGCCTACGTTACAAAAGGAACCTATTGTCAAAATTTCAACTTTCTAACCCCAGCGGTTTAGGCTGTGCGTTGATAGATCAGTCAGTCAGTCAGTCAGCTTCTCCTTTTATATGTATAGATATATAGATAGATTTCGGATCTGGATATGGAATTTTGGATAGTTTCAGATATCGTCGCCAGGGAGTGAAAACCTCGGGAATGCATTTGGTCATTGAACGTTTCTTGTGGGCTTTTACGTTACGCGGAATAAGTCGCGGGCAGAAGCTAGTCAATTATATTTATTACGAATGTTATATACCCAATAAAGGCTAGTTTCAGTGCCTACAAACGAATTTCGCATAGAGCGGCTCTCTTATAAGATATAGTCCCTATACGTCGTGATAAAATAAAAATTACCAAATTGCATTAACGAGGTTTTCACTCCCGGACGTCGATATGGACATGGGACTTTGAAAAGGTTTATGAAAGCAAAGTAAAATAAAAATATTTACAAAGTGAGAAATATAAACTTAATTTTATTAAGATACCACAGTATCTATTAAAGGTTTACATGTGAAAGCCAGTATATTCGAAACGTTTATATCACACTTTTATCACAATATCGTTTCGGTTACGGTTATGGAGCTTCATGACATCCTTGCTGTACTGTACACGCAAAGACTGAGTAAGATTTGCCGTGAATTTCCTAACTGCCTCGCACTAGCAATGAATTTCAGGACCTGAATTTAATGAAGTAAAACGTAACATACTCCCTTTTTCCGTATGGATGTAAATGCACGTGCTGTGAATTCTAGGTACAATTAAAAATTGTTAGTTCGTAGCAGGCCTTAGTGTATATTAATACCGCTTTGATGTCTATGAAACTAATACGCGAGATGCAATAACGATGTGATCTGATGTATGTCATAGTTCTTGGTACTTCTTGAGGTGTTGTACAGCTCTGAGAAAAGCTAAATATAGCACATGCCTTTGTAATAAGATGGCGTCAATATTAACTACAATAGGCATGTTGACAGCATCAATAAATTCTTTCTTTCTTTGTTTTTCTTTTTTTTTTTAAAAAACGTTGCCCCACACTAAGATTTCTCTTGTATCGTGGGTGCGTTTACAGACACAAATCTCACAAACAAACGCCCAGACCCGAAACAACCATCTGTAGGCCATACAAATTTTTGTTCCGTATGGGAATCGAACCCACGACCCGTGCCGCAGAAGCCAATCGCTTAGCCACTGCACCAAACGTGTCGTCATATTGCAAATTTAATTAGTCCGCAAGTTAGAGTTTTGAAAAATAATGGACACGTATTTTTCTTTTGTTAAATGTATGAATATTTGGAAAGATAAAACGCATCAAAACTCGAGAGTGGAGGATTGACGAGGATGTGACGTCAGAAGAAAGTAAAAATTGTACTTGCTTGTGACGTTTTGCCAATTTTAAAAGTGTCGTATCATCGTCAATTTTGGTTTACGTAACAAAAGTTATGTGTTTCTGGATATTCTTGGCTGCTACATTTCGATGAAAAGTAGGTAGAGGTTACAGGGCCAATTGTGTTTCACGAAAATCTAATGGTTTCTTAAGTTTACCTAATGCTCAAGCCTCCGGTGTCAACTTAAGTTTAAGGCTGTTTCGACACATTTTATTGATTATTAAATACGAATTTTTGAGTTGAAAATTATTCGTATCATGTAGCTATCTGATGAAAAACTCTTTGATTTTCTTGTTGATATTGTCTCGAAATAGATAAAACTATGTACGCAGTTCTCCTGCTCTTATTATTTACCCATTCATTTAGTTGTAAAAACATTTAGGTACTTCAGTATGACCAAATCTTCTACTATACATTAAAGGTAACACTAGAAGCTTGTCTTCGGAGAGGTCAAGCTGATTGGAATGTAATCGCTTGCTCAGGGTGTTGACTATAGGCATAATACCGCTTATTGATAATTTTTTTTCGCTTTTTTGTCAGCGCTCTATGGTCAGCAGTGGAACATAGATTAATATAGGAAGCTACACTCTCGCAGTCGTAAGATAAATAAACCTTAGTGTACACACCATGCTGAAATTGCGCGACCAAACTTACGGCGTTATTACGCTTGCAATGCAAATAAATTACGCGCAACGCACCAGGCTGAAACTAGGTCGGGTCTTGCAAATATAAAAAAAATGGCAGGCGTAGTTACACCGATGTTCTACTGCACTATGGCGAAATTTCTATGAAAATCTGCCCAGCAGAGGAGATATATCCAAACATACAGACAGACACGACCAAGACTTATCAAATATTTCCATAGAATAGTGGAACAGTTGGTATATATTTAGTTGTAGGTATACGTACATACGGTTCCCATGCAATATATTTAGGTATATAGGTTTGTGGCTGTCTTCACCGCAAGTAGGTACTAAAATAGTATCAAAACTATAATAATTTAATTGTTTCATTATACGATCGAGTCAAACCACTATTAAAACCGTAAAAAATTATGTCTTTATCTACATGTTACCACTTTTCAGTCCGCGTGTAAAACACAGAATTGTCTTTTACTGTCAAACACTTTTCATATTAATGAGGGCTGTCGGTTTGAACTTGGGTATCGTAATATCATGGGGGGGTACACTACAATAAAACGAAAAACTAAATTCCGATATTCATAATCCCGATTTTTATAATACCGATTTTCATAATTCCGAATGGTTTAAAACTCCTAATATGACAATTCCGATTAATCATAAAACCTACTTTTATAAATCCTAAATTACAAAACGCCTAACGTTTACAATTACGAATATCAAAATGCCGAGTTTCAATATACCTAACAATAAAGAGTCAGATTCAACAATAATCCGAAACATCAAAAATACGAATTCCGATTATTAAAATACCTATTAATTAAAAGTCCGAAATTAAAACACCTAGTAAACCTAAATAGCAAAACAGATTAACACACAATGGTTCAACTTTACCCAAAGGGAGCAAGTTAATTATTCACAGGAAGGTAGAAAAAGAAACTAATGACAGTGTCACTTTCCCTACTTATAATAACAGAATTGTCGGAAAAATATTTTTCTCTCATTTAAATATGTTTTTCTTTAAACTCACCATTACGCATTACGCGCTTTTTTATTAAGTATCTTGTAACTAATCGGTTCCAGCACTCGCCGGCCGCTGCCGCGGCACGCTCGCTTCGCTCGCTCGGCTCGTGCGTAGGGGGTCGCAGTTCTAACCTAACCTAACCAACTGATCACCTTTCTGTGTTATGTTTAATGCTCTATTGCTTGACATAATGTTTATTGTTTTCGGAAAATTGCAAATCGGAATGCTGTTTTTCGGACCAAGAACACATCGGATGTTTAATTCTTCGTATTTTTGAAAGTCGGAAAACAAATAAATCGTATTTATGAAATTCGGTAAAATAACTTTCGTGTTTTTTAATAATCGGTATTTTATTTTTAAGGAATTATCAAATTCGGATTTTTGAACATCGGAATATCCAAATTCGGAATAAAATATTTCGGAATATTTGGGTGTTCCCATCATGGGGTACAATCAACTTGGGGTGCGACGGAAATTTGCACTAGTGTCGTACATGGTGAGACTGCTCCGAGGCATAGAGCACAACCCGAGAGTGTTGCAGCGGTTGCACTTGTCCGTACCCGACCGTTATGTGTGGACCAGCGGCGGCCTCCGCCGCTGCTGGTCGTACCTTCAGCTAGGACCAACTTGCTGGTTAAAACCCCTCTGACTTGATCAATTCGCACCATCAATTACATTCATATCGAGAGAGTTGAAATTGATATATTTACATGTCACTTGGGTGAATTCGCAAAAGTACTATTGTTAACGTTGTGTTACAAACAATGATCTTGAGATGTATTTGGTGCTTTAATTTTAGTTTTGTGTGTGTGACTTGGCTATTGCATTAGGTTATAGACCTGTAATGATTTAAAGAATCGACAAACGTAGCATGAGGCTCCCACAGCCAGATGGACCGACAGCGTCCTAAAGAGCTTCAAGGCAGCTAGGCAGACTGCATGCGGTGGGCGGAGAAGCGGGAATTGTGGTGCAACTTGGAAGGCACTTACGTTCAGCAGTGAACGTAGGTGAACTGGTGGTGACTTACTGAAAACTTCTGAATCATGGGACTGACTGGCAAGGTGCTACAAATACGTTTTACGGTCCATCTGGCTAGCTAACACCCTCACATTAAAGTCCAGTGCCAAGCAGTTCACTGTGTTCCGTCGTGTGTATGTGGGAGGCAGATGGGTATTATAGGGGAATCCTTTTATATCTCTGTTACTTGGATTCGTGTGCTCCATCTTAGACATTGTCTGCTCCATCAGTTACGAGAAGGGTCAAACGCGAATAAGTTTTTTTTTTGTTTTGCTTTTGTAATCTCTACAGGATGTAAACGAATTCGTGTTATTCCTTCAAACCGCGTGATCTACTGGTGACACTGATTGACCCTGCATAGGTTTTTTCAGAATCAACGAAAAAAAGTTTTCAATAAATGAACCATGGTATTCTGTATCGGAGTAATTTCAGCGTCCCAAGTTAACTGATTGCGTGGAGCGATATCGCGCTAGTCGTGCCCGTCAGCTGTGTCGCCATCCCTTCATTCATTTATGCATGGTATCGAAATTTTTAATCACAAAAAAAAATTGGGAAAATAAACTTTATTTTTAATCAATCTAAATCCCATGCGGGGTTAATTTATACCATGAATAGATCATATGGTTTGAAGGAATTACACGAATTCGTTTACATCTTGTATATGCCTAAACTTTTTTTGTGCATATAATTTAAGTAATATTTATAGCGACACTTAGATATAACTTAGTTTTTCAAATGACAGTCTGAACTTTTTTGATAATATTGTGCTGATTCAGAATCATTTAGTTTTTACTTCCTCCTTGATTTGACGACGGCCTTGTTACTCCCGATTTGCGATTCAGTTTGTAGTTATACAGGGTGTTAACGAATTCGTGTAATTCTTTCAAACAACTTGATTTACTGGTGACACAGATTAACCCTAAATGGGAATGTTTGAAAATCAACCAAAAAAAATTTAAAAATAATCTTGATTTTCTATTTCTGAGTCATTTTAGAGCCTTCAGTTATCTGACTGCAAAGAGCAATATAGCGTTAGTCGTGCCTGCCAGCCGTGTCGCCGTGCTTTCATTAATTTATGCGTGGCATCGAAATGTTCACAAAAATAAAACTTTTTTTTTTGCAAAGAAATATATTCTTATTTTTTTACTGAATCCTTATTAGTTGGTTTAGATACGATCGGTAAGAAAGCCGCATGAAAAAAATATATATTTATAGTCAAGCTAAATCCCGCGCGGGGCCTGTCTACATCAGTAGTAGATCATGTGGTTTTATGGAATTACACGAATTCGTTAACACCCTGTAGTTTTTTTGATGACGACCATTCATTATGTTGATAAGATGCAAACAAAAAACTAATAAGCTTAAATGACCTCACTGTGTGATATTTTGAAGTTCTCAGCAATACAGAAGATGCTGGAAAAACGTTTTTGCCTAGTTTCGACTACAAATAGACTGTGGCGTGTACAGGTTACTAAGGAATCATATCGAGCCGGCAGCAATGTCAACGATGATAAAATCACTCAATTGACAATCTAAAATTTCTACCAAAAAGAGTAGTTTTTTTTATTAGTTACATCTAAGCCAGCATTTTCGCGCCGCAGACGCTGCTTTCCTTCACTCTGCCCAGGAGATTTAGGCAAGTTAGGGGATTTCCCGACTCTAATAAAATTATACTGCAGTCAGCAGTCTTACCAATCGGGGTGATAAATTAAATTAGAATCATTAATGATACACAGTAACATTGTGAAGATAAGGCAGTTTTTTTAACTTTGCCCCGCTCTAGGATTTTTCCTGTATCGTGGGTGCGTTTGCAGACACAAACGCCCAGACCCGAAACAACTATTCTGTAGGCCGTACAAATTTTTGTTCAGTGCGGGAATCGTACCCACGACCGACGCAGAAGCCAATCGCTCAGTCACTGCACCAAACGTTCAAGTCAAGCTAAGTTTTGAAGTAACTTTATAATATTTGGCAGTTAACATATCACTTTACGTTTAAACGATCATCATTTTCGACGAAGTCGACGAAATCAATGATAAAAAGCTTCCCATTTATCATTTCATTTTGGCTTTTTAAGTAAGTAGTTTAAAATTTTATACATATTAATTATATTTACTAGCTTTTGCCCGCGGCTTCACTCGCGTTAATTTAGAATTTGACAATCAACACACACACACACAACACACTACTAAAGTTTCTATAATAATATAATTCAATCATGATTCGAAAGACACGTGGCGTAATCTATTATCGTTATTGCTGTTTTTCTCAGAAACAGTATTTTTTTTCGGGATGAAAGGTACCCTATGTCCGTTTCTGTACACCTGACAAGCAAAATTTCAGGATAATCGGTTCAGTGGTTTAGGCGTGAAAAGGTAACAAACAAACAAACTTACTTTCGAATTTATAATATTAGTTAGGATTAGGATGCTATAAATTTTATAACAAGTGGTTGGTTAAAAAATATCGCAATCCGATAACTTGTTAACTTGATCCAAAACAAACAGGAAACATTATTGAAATACATATTTTACTTGATAAGAAGTTTTGTAAGACACATTTTACAAAACGCTCTAATTATTGTAAATACCCGATTGGCGTAGTGTTTGAGCGCTTGGCTGCTGCGCAACGGGTCACGGATTCGATACCCGCACGGGGCAAATATTTTCATGGCCTACAGATAATTGTTCCGGGATCTGGGTATTTGTGCAAGTGAAGACTTGTGTACGTAAATGCTCCTGCGATATAGGATAATTCTCAGAGTGGGGGAACGTTTCAAAAAGCCCATCTAGCAGTTTATTTAATTAAACGAAATAGGAGTGTGATCCTCTCATGATGTTAGTGTGCGATTAACAATAAGATCACGTTAATTGTGTTATCGCTTTAGTCTACGGCTTGCTAAACGTTCAGTTTAGTGCTTGTTATATTTAGTAACTGTAGGAAAATAACTTTGGAACAGTTAAAGTGGACATTTAAAGCTAGCTAGCTGAACTAGGATCGTGCGAGACTCAAGTAAACAGCGGTTTACGCGGCATCCTACGTGAACGATCTAGAAGCGACGCGAAGCGTTGCGCCGCGACGCGAAAACAACAAACAGTCGATACCTATTGAAGTGGCCTACGTGACCAAACGCACGTGGAGTGCGGTGCGGCGCGATGCGAAGCGACGCGAACACGATCAGTTGGCTTGATATTTTCGCGCGAATTCGATGCGGTGCCGTACAGTGCTACTGAATGAGGGCGGCGCGCGGCGAGCATTTTGCGAGCTCGTAGGACAAAGCCGCCGCTTCGCACCGCATCGCGTGTCACCGCATCGGATCGCTTCGCAATTCGCGTCGCTTTGAACCGCCTACGTAAGACGCCGCGTTACATATTAACCATGAAGTTAGATTTCCATCAGTATTCATTTGACAGCTGTGCAAGGCGTAATTTTTTATGAAATGGTTTTAATAGATACTACGCAAAACTTAAAATTTTGTTTTGAAGTTGTATTTAAATACAAAATGCGGGTGCATGAAAAGAGAATCCACGAGTGACGATACTTAAGTACGTCCGGCGCACCCTGGGCAGTCAGCCCCGCTACCAACCTTGCTGACTGGCTAATCTTTTCACCACAGCATGAATTACTTTCGTATAGCTCGTGCTGACATGAGACAAGAATACAATCTCATAATTTATAGTTAATCAAGTGATCTAACTATTACACTGTACAATCCTTACAATAGAATATTTTTTTCCTTAACTGATCCACTCCACCATCGTTTGATCTATCGTCAGGTATAAAAAGTTTCAAGTAGACATGGCTATCATCACCCTCTCGACTCATAGTTTGTAGAGGATCAAGTGGCCTGTTTATAAGGCTAACTAATCTAACTAATCCCATATGAAGAGTTAAAGTTCAAGTGTATTAACCATTACACTATGAATAAACCCGGCTTTTTTGCTTTAAACAGAGTGTAAACGAATTTATGTAATAATAATAAATAATAAACTGACTGCCTCGTTGGTCTAGCGGTCGCAAGCGCGACTGAGAGCGTGAGGTCCTGAGTTCAATCTCCAAGTCGAGCAAAGTGTTATTGGGTTTTTCCGTGTGGGATTTCTCAGTAGCAGCCCGGAGTCTGGATTTGTGCCCGGTCGATGGCAATAGGCTCGCCCCCTATGACATGGGACGTAAACATAAACGTGTACTATACACCCCTGCCAACTAGGGTTTTCGCGTTCCCGGCCTATTTGAGTTCCCGGGAATCGGGAATTTTTTCTCTCAATTCCCGGGTACCCGGGAATTTTCATGTTTTTTGTATAAATATAGTTTTTCTCATATATTTCAACATTGAACTTGTGTAAGTACTTTAAACATTATAAATTGTCTAACATACCTATCGACTTTTCTCATTAAAATAAAAAATCTTAAACTTATTAAAAAAATTGAACTAGGAACAGTTACAGTAATTTATTGTGCGACGTCACGAGTTTCTTTAATGAAAAAAAGTCTTCTCTTCATATACTTAATATGGCAAAATATTACGGAATAACAATAGGGTGAATGACTATAAAGGGTGTTACCAAATTCATGTAATATCTTAAAACCACATGATCACCGGTGTAGAATGACCGAGCACGGGATTTAGCTTGATTAAAAATAAAGTTTTTTTTTCTTGCGGTAGCGATATATGTGATCGAAACATAACCAGCTAATAAAGTACAAATTAAAAAATAAAAATTTTATTCGTTGGAACATTTCGACGCCACTCATCAATGAATGAAAGCACGGTGACACAGCTGGCTAGCACGACTAGCACGAAATCGTTCTTTGCAGGTTAACTCGGGGCGCAACAAGGGTTCGAAAACAGAACTTTTTTTTTTGAAAATAATCTATTTTGTATTTAATATAAAAACCATTCAGGGTTAATCTGAGACCAGTAGATCACGCTGTTTAAAAAAATTATAAGAATTCGTTTACACCCTGTATATTTTCATTATAAATCTCAAAATTACATAAACGATAAGCATTGTGAATAGTTTCTACAAAGTAAACATTTACAAAAAAAATCAAGCGTTTAGAATTTGTTTATTAGACAGAGACAAGAGTACTGTGAGCTGATATCACGATACATTTACCCAATTCTAAGTTCACACCACGCAGTACAATGTCCGTTTCACGCGAGAGAGACAGAAAATGCTCTAAAATCTTCGGAAGCGTGCAGACCCTTAATTTTTCATCATCATTTGTTCATTTCAAATAATTCCCGGGTACCCGGGATTCCCGCCAAATAATTCCCGGGTCCTAAAATCACCAAATTCCCGGGAATTCCCGGTTCCGGGTACCCGGGGCGAAAACCCTACTGCCAACCCTTCGGGGAATACAGGCGTGAGTTTATGTAAAAATAATACTTAAAATAAAAAATATTTTTCTTGCGTTAGAGGTTAGTGTTAGTGTCTAGTGTAGTGCCGGACTTCAAGAATAGCACTACCCCATCTCTTCCCGTGGGTGTCGTAAAAGGCGACTAAGGGATTCTCTAGAGGATGGGCAGCAGCGTTCTCTGAGTACTTTAACAACCATACTGCAATCGCCAACTCGCCTGCTTTTTTGGGGGAGGTCTATGTCCAGCAGTGGACGTCTTTCGGCTGAATGATTAGGGGATAGTGTTAGTATCTGAACCAAATAATAAGGTTTAAATAAAAATAATCTGAAATATAATTTTGTTTCACAGAACATTTCGATGCCACGCATAATTAAAAATGAAACCACTGCGACACAAGTATATCGCTCCGTGCAGTCAGCTCGGGGTGCTAAAATGACTCAGAAACAAAACATAAGGTTTTTTTTTTGTTTATTCTTGAAAGTACTTGTGCCTGATCATCATGTCACCAGTAGATCATGCGGTTTGAAGAAATAGTGTATTAGACTGAAAAAATCTAATTAGTTCGTCAGTTACATTATCAAAAAATATTTGACCCGTATTTTTTCTTTTGTTACGTAAACCAAAATTGACGAAGATACGACACTTTTAAAATTGGCAAAACGTCTCAAGCAAGTACAATTTTTACTTGCTTCTGACGTCACAAGCCACTCTCGAGTTTTGATGCATTTTATCTTTCCAAGTATTCATAGACTAGCTTTTGCCCGCAGTTTCGCTTGCGTGAAATTTGTAACCCGTTAGTGACGATTTTACATACGAACTTTCATCCCCTATTTAACTCACTTAGGGGTTAAATTTCGAAGAATCCTTCCTTATTTCTTGTCTACATTTTCTTATTAAAAACGTTGCCCCACACTAAGATTTCTCTTGTATCGTGGGTGCGTTTACAGACACAAATCTCACAAACAAACGCCCAGACCCGAAACAACCATCTGTAGGTCATACAAATTTTTTTTCCGTGTGGGAATCGAACCCACGACCCGTAGCGCAGAAGCCAATCGCTTAGCCACTGCACCAAACGTGTCGTCAACATTAAAAGGAAACCTGTGCAAAATATCAGCTTTCTAAGTCCAAGGGTTTGGGCTGGGCGTTGATGAATCAGTCAGTCAGGACTTTTCTTTTTATTTATATAGATTTAACAAAAGAAAAATTACGGGTCCATTATTTTTCAAAACTCTAACTGGCGGACTAATTAGATTTGCAATTTATTGATGCTGTCAACATGCCTATTACACGAATTCGTTTACACCTTGCATTATTCCGTGGTAACGTCCCTACCTACTATCGATGGTATAAATAGGTGTGAAGATGTCTTAGCTCATTGGCTACCGGGCAGATCGATCGACTTACGAGGTTAAGCCGCGCTTGCCACGGTCATGTATTGGAACAGTGACCGTTCTTGACACTTTGAAACCTCAAAGAAGACGAGGTCACACGAATAACTGTGACAGTTTTGCTGTAGTCAGAAATCCGAAAATCTGACAACCGTAATAAAACATTCCTGAGACACATTCATATTTATGATTAGTTACGGTTTACTCACGTGCGTTTTTTGGGATTGCCCGATTAGTTAGTTAGTTTGCCCGCTAGCCAGAACTAGCGGAGCAGCGCTAGTTCGACTCGCGACCTCGTCGCGTGTTCAGCTCATAATTAAGGGGTCCGTTTGGGTCCGAAATTAGTCGGGCAATCCCGAAAAATGCTCGTGAGTAAACTGTCACTAATCATACATCTGACAACCGGTCTAATACATTCGGTTAGATAACTGGTGCATTTTTTTTTCTTGTGTGTATCCTCTTGGATACCCTTCGTCCGGGGAAAGCGAAGGGTTATGGTTTTGGACAACACTAGGTGCTGTCAACTGGCAGTAAGTGCGTATACACGTAGAAAGCGGGTTGCCAGCGACGATCTGCCAGCGCTTGTCGGTGCTGGTCTGCGCAGTTAGTCGTACTCTGTGTGGCGAACCAGCGCCTACAAGCTCCGAACTTTGTCGACAAGTTCCGACCTGCTCCAATCAGCGCTGGTAAGCCGTCATTTGTTGCTGTATTTGCAAGGGGAAAGGCGTATTTTTGTAAAAAAAATGTATGCATACGTCCTATCGCACTTGAGACTTGACGTTGGCGCTTCCCGCCGAAATGTTTGTAAAAGTATTAATCACTTTGTAATCTGAGTTGTAATAGGTAAATCTATCTATTGTACCTAGTATTTAGTGAGTATACTTTTCACGCTAACAATACCTACATGAATAAGTCCTGATTAAAAACATATCTTAATCTAGTCGATTAGACATCCCAGCACAATGTGATAAATGTTTATGAGATGGACTTCCGTAGGCATTAAAAAAGTCACGACACGTAGTAGTGATGGAGTTGTAGCCAAAATAACCATGGCTAGGTAAGTATGCCATTTCTATCAGCGTGGCCAAAATAATAGAAGAGATTTTTAAGTAACAATTAGAGAGAAATTTACCTGACCCATTGTACATAGACCCGGCCGCAAACATTCGGTATCTCATCAGGAATTCCAGCTCAGGATTCCTGTATCAATTTCCGGATGCACATAATATCATTGATTGTATCAGTTCGCCGCAAAGCATTTGTTCCGGTTTTGTTACGGACTAAACAGGTATGTAGTTCCTCTTACTTTTCCTAATGCCATGCAATTTCTCCGTCACGCATTTACCATGTGCATTGTATCCTTAAATTTCTACTTCAGAGCCAGGTTAAAAAGACTGTAAATTAGCTATCAAACAAAAAAAACGCAATGCAATCGGTTCATTCGTTCGGGAGCTACGGTGCCACAAATAGACACACGGACAGCAAAGGACTCTAAAGTTATTAGAAACCTCATTATGCGTCAAGTGTTAAATATAAAAAATAACTCTTGATAAACAAAACACTGCTTGTAAGCAATAGTAGTGTTTTCAATTTGGTTTATTTACAAAGGATGTAAACGTACAAAAGGAAAATAAAAGCCTAATATTTCCCGATATTTATGTACAAATAAAGCTTATTAAAATTGTTTTATCAGATGATATGAAAGCAGAATGAGCCATACAATAAGTTCTCGAACTATAAAGAATACTGAATAAGGCACTAACTGATAAAACGCGAAAAAACGGAAAATATTCAGAATAACATCGTCTCCATCAGGATAACCATTATGATGGTGACAACTTTATGTTATTTACTGTCTAAGACACACGCTGACTACTAATAGTTTATTAAGTTCAGAATTATACTAAATGAGTGATTTAAGTAAAGTATTCTGATTTCAATTACAATTACAATTGAATTATTGCCTAGTAACACAATGCATTTGCATGTGAACTATTCTGCTAAAGGATTTTAATAATCTTCGAGCAATTATGAACATTAGGCATCACAGAAAATTAGATTCGGAGACTGGAATGAGATTCAATGGACTCGGAACGGTAAATATTTAGACAACAATTATCAGTAAACCGTGATCCTCTAATAACAGTTGCTAGCTCTTGATTCAGAGCGAAGTTATCTCACTTGTACGTTTTCAACGCTTCTTTAAAATCGTAAAATATTTTCAAACGTGCTATGGCAGAGTAATGTATATACAATTGTGCGAATCGTACTACAAAGTAGTGCATGTTGTTTAGACGTGGTAACTGGTTTGATTACTACGTAATCGTCTGGTGTTGGTATGATATCATTTGTTGAACATCGTGGTCACGCCCGCAACGAGATTTCAAACGCACCAAGGCTGATCGCTCACTTGGGCACTTGCCTCACTGCAACTCGATTTATGTCGGTATCCAAAATATTATCATTCATTTTATTTGTATCTGCTATTACAACATCATTTAGCGAACCAATCGGCTTAGTTATTTTAGCATCGTATTATAGGCGTAAGATACTCACAATCTTTAATATTTCTCCACGTGGCGCAGATGTTGTTGTGAAATCTAACCAAACATTGACATTTCTTGGACAGCTTCATAACGATTTCATTTAGATACAACATTATTTAAACATAGTTTTTTTTTTCTTATAATTCTTCAAATATTCGATTCTTATGTAGTTCGACTTATGAAACTTACCTTTGTCATTCGTCATGTTAAGAGCTGTTAGAGATTTTTTTGCAGGCAGGTTTGGAACACAAAAATGTTAGCGGTTTCCTAATATGTTTGGTTGAAGTTTATGTCACAATTCATAGTTAGGTGTATGCAAATATCTTATCAACATCCTGCCTCGTGCATGGCATTCAGAGTGGAGTTAGCAGCTAAATATAGTTGGCGACATAATCGTTGATACGGCCGTGTCTCGTACCACATCTCAATTGTTATTTAATTAATGTCGTCGGCTAAATTACTACGATTTCGGTGTATGATCACATTGGGTTTTTATGTTTGATACTACAATGACGTATAAATGAGGCATCTGCTCTTGTGGTTTTCCAATTTTCATATTTTATTAGGCAATATTTATTTTCTTAGATAGTTATCAACGCAGAAGTCCGCAGAACACAAGAATTTACCGCTGCAATATTGTTTTCAAAACTATTAGTGTTACCATCGCAGGTTTTGGCAGTTGGATTTCTGATCTCGGTGTGATCTTATAACAGTATATGGGTGGAAAAATGATTTGACTTTAGTTCCGTAAGCGTTTCTTAGAACACTTAAGAAGCGCTCAGTTGGTCTATTTGTAGTTGAGACACAATTTACTGAGTAATACGATTGGTAATTGTCATATTTTCCATAGTTTATCTAGCAACAAAGTAAAACTTCTATTTGTGTCTATGACATTTATAAGGACATTGCAAAGTGGATTGCACATTAAATCATATAGGTACAGCTTGGTTAGAAGTTTGCAATGTTGTCACTGTAGATAAGTAGGTTTCTGGTATTGTACTTCCTGACGCTAGAAAGTAATCCGATTACGACAGCTGATAGTTATTGTTGCCTTTACACTATAATTATTGTCTGATTGTTGAGGGTTGTCACTAACTTCATTCTCGGGGAGAAAAGAACAGCTAGGTCCTTCTTTATTTATTCAACTAGGTAGAAGGTTTTTTAAATTATATTCTGTTTTTTAAATGATCGAGCAATTCAAAATTTTATTTATGAAATCTACGATTAAAATTATCTGTACTCTTACGGCCGATATTAATAACTGATTTCAATGCGAAATCTTTTGATCGATGTAGGTTTTGACATTACTTGTATTGAATTTCTGTCAAAAACTTACATCAATCCAGAGATTTTGGATTAAGATCGGTGATTAATATCGGCCGTATGTCTCCTTATTATTTTTATAATACGATTCCTAGTTCAATAATGATAAAATTAGCTAAAACCAGTTACTCAAATGATAATATTAGAAGTTATTATGTCAAACTTTGTCTGCGGTTTGTATGAATAAAAACTGTTGACTTTGTCCTCATCATCAGTTCATACGTCACAGATGTCCTTGTGTATTTGTTAATGGGTCGTAAGATGTCGCCTCGTATTTGATTGGCGGCAGGTTCCGCGTCACTTCATTGGACCACACAAGATGCGCGAGCGCAGGTACCCGCGCCTTACCGATGGCCCTTTATAGCCTCTGGCTACAGCCTTCCGATTCCAATCGATCGTTCCGATTAATTAATTGCATCGATTAATTATGTTTGTTCGGGACTATTGTTGTAAACTTAATTGTTGTAGTATCGTTGTATTATAAAGCTTTTTTGATGGATCTAAAAATCGTAAAGATTTTACCTTAGCAATTCTCCAATGATGACGGCATGGGAATATCCAGTATTTTGCCGAATCTATAAAGTCAAACCACGGCAGTCAAAGAACAAACAAGAACTATAAATCCGGTACCTACCTACTAGCGGTACCTCTGACGAATCACATACAGATCTATAAAGTTTTAATTTTAAAGGGAGCAGGTAGTAAAAAATTTTCTTACGGACACCGCTCCGGTGTCGGCATCTATCAAAGTACCTACGAGATGCTCCCACGACACTATTTATAAAATATCAAGAGATTTTTTAAAGGTTTTACAACTCTTTTTGTTGTTCCACGTATGTGACTAGTATTTATTTGTTTTTTGCGCCGCTTGTAATAATATAATAGGATGGGCTTGCTCTGGTATATAATCGCTGTACTTGGTCGCTACATAACATTACAATAGAACTACACATCATAAATGTTAACCTACTTGAGATCAGTGCGAATATTCGGCTTCTCACGGGATTCGGGGTTTCGCTTTTGACACATGTTAGATACTTTTTTGTTGCTTTGTTTCTTTACAAAATAGATGAAAAGAGCGAAGATAAAACTATTCAATCAAATCATTCTAAAACTATCTATTTGGTAACAGAATATATTGAACCCAATGAATTATGTCTAAATTCCGTAGAGAGGCGCATCATCATAAGCCACAATAAAATAAACCACGCTTACTAATCGTTGCAGGTTAAAACCGGCTACAAATGGTAATAAAATAAAGGTACACACATACACGTGAAGTGTCGAAACGCAGTTCTCTCTTTCCGATATAAATAGTGCGAGGCGAGGCGAGTCGAGTGCGGCGCACTGACCGACCATCGACAGCGATCCCGATAATCGGGCGAATGTTTGAGTTTCTCTATTTTCAAATCGGGCGACTGCGAGTCCCTAAACGGAAACAGAGGTAACGTGCGCGTTTGCGTTGTACGCGCCGCGCGTGTAACTTGCGCTGGGACAGGTTAACGCTCGTTACGCGGATGGTGTGCGGGAAGGGTATCGGTCGATCGGTCGGTCGTGTGAACGCGCCGCGTTAATTGGCGTGCGGAGTGTCCGGCTGTCTTCGCGCCACGCGCCTGCGCGCGCTGTTCATCTCGCGGCCGTTTATATTTGAATTTAGAACAATAAAATATTATTTTATTGCGGGTAAAATGTTACTTGCCTATATTTTTATTAGTGTAGCGTATAAAATGCATGAAATGTTAAAAGCGTAGATGTAACAGTCGGAACTAAATTCGTTATTAAATGAAACGCGAAGCTTTTTCGGTGTTTATCGAGGAATCAAATAAACAAGTATGATAAATATTGAACAAAAACTGTATGGGTATTTTGGTAAACAGGCACGCTTATAGCAATTCGTTATCAGCGCAGAGCTCTTGTTATCGATGCTGTAAGTCGAACAAGGACGTCGATAGCACACCGCACTCGTCCTGTTTGGTTACAGCACGTATCAACATAGGTACCATCTGTTGCGTACCTACCTAACACGTTATCATTATTTTAGAAACAATGGTACTGATAAGTATAACTGTACCTACCAAATGTCTACTTTAAAAGCTTTATTTTAACGTAACTTTTATTTTTAAATCACATTACTTAAGAGTCTACCTAATCCACTCGTTATTAATAATTATGAAAAGATTTAACCCTTTAACCGCCCCAGATCGATATATCCGACAGTTTTATTAACCTTTACATGGATAGAAAAGGATATACATACATCACTACATAGTAGGTATAAAAACAAAGTCGCTTCCCGCTGTCTGTCCCTATTTATGCTTAGATCTTTAAAATTACGCAAGGGATTTTGATGCGGTTTTTTTTAATAGATAGAGTGATTTAAGAGGAAGGTTTTAAGCTATAAAACGTACACGTGCGAAGCCGGTGCGTGTCGCTAGTTTCTATACATGGGCGAATTTGACACGAAAATTTTTGTCAGATTTATCCGACTGGGCGGTTAAATGGTAATTATAGCTGAAATAATTTACGGATATTGCTTTGTTACAAAAATTACACGATTATTAAACTTTATATGCTTAGAAACTGATAATCATAATTATATCCGACATGGGCGAAATAAACAGGTTTTTTTTTTGGATTTATCCTGCTTGGGCGTTTAAAGAGTCTAAATAATGCTACTTTATTTCCGGATATGGCTTTGTTACGAAAATACACAACGTATATTAGTGATTTACTTAACTATCTACATAATCTGTAAATGACATAAAATTATTACGACATTCATAAACAATATTTTTTCTACATACCACATTTAATATTTCACAACACAGCTTACTCAACATGGTAACTTAAAATAAAATTTCTAATGCTTTATACCTTCAACTTTGGTTTACGTAAGTAGTCCAGTACAAGCTTTAAAACTTTATCACATTTGTGGATGCCCATTCTGCTGTTTTTAAAAATAGCCACATAATTTCCATGGCTACGGAAAACTTATAAGTTAGGGCCGGGGTCAACGATTTCATAGTCGTATTTAGCGTAAAATTAAGTTACGTTGTACAGAATACAATAAATAAAATGTAGGTGTGCATTGACGTGTATTTTTTCTTTATTATTTTTACTTTTTTCGCTTTTATGAGTAGATAGTACCTACAAGTCGATAAATGATGGAATCAGGCGTTACTTTGCGGAAATCCATGAGATACAAAAATGCAAATAGAATACAGTGTGGTTTGGTTACATGTTGCATTATTTTTTCACTCTTTCTGCATGTGCATACTTGTGGGCGGGAGGGTGGTGCTGCATACTGCATCCAAACTAGCGATCTTGTTCAGCAGAATGAAAGCTAGATATTCTATTTGCATTTTTGTAGTGCAAGTCGGTTTAAGGCCAACACACATCAAAGCCATGCTACGCCGACGCGACGTCACAATGCAAAAATCGGCGAACGGTTGAATGTTCTGCCTAGCTTCCCCAATTGAAGGGTTATTTACAAAAACAGCATAACTTTTTTTTCGTATTTATCAATACAGACAAAAAGCTTCATAACATTTTCAATGTTAAAGATAAAAATTTGAATTTAATTTATGGTAATGTTGAATATGTTATGAATTAAATTATGTATTATTTTAATCTTAAATGCTTCACATTACTGTAAACTATCTTTATGAACACTTAGGATAAAAAAGGATGAAAATTCCAGGTATCCTGTTTTTGTAAATTTTATTTATTTATTTATTTACACATACAACTATTATCACAGGTCTAAACCTAATACAATAGCGTAGTTTAAGTACTTATATCTAAATATCTATTATACATAATTATAACAGCATGCGCACTTTATGTTCATATTAATATCTATTATGCAGACAATATTATTATTTATTACTATGAGATATTATACGATAAGCGGCTCGTGTAAATTCACTCAGTGTGCATCCAAACAAGTCGACCTGTTGTGACATCGCGTTGAGCGCCCGCAAAGCGCGCGTGAGGGGCGCCTGCTGCAGCAAGTTGGTGCGCGCCACTGGCGCCACACAAATAACCCTTCAATTATGTTGCGGTCAGCTTCCAGTCTAATCAGATGCGGCTGAGTAGTATTTGACACGGCGCGACTGCCATCAGACCTCCGCAACCCAGTTAGTCGGCAATGCCAATATCCTAAAGATAAAGTATTAATATTATTGCTTTAGTTCTTAAATTGCTTTAGAATTACTAATATTTTATAAAATAATATATTACTTCATATGTTTCTTAACAATGTGTGCCAGTGGAGCTCGTGGCTAAATAATTACAGCCGCATAGACCGATCTTCCGGGTTAAGCCACGCTTGCCGAGGTTGGTCTGTGGATGGGTGACCATTTACCATAGCGAGTTTCCTCCGTGCCTCGGAAAGCACGTAAAGCCGTTGGTCCCGGCTGTCATTTGTAGATCTTTGACAGTCGTTACTGTTGCTCAGAAGCCAGAAAGTCTGACAACCAGTCTTACCAAGAGTATCGTATTAGCCAGTTACTGGGTTGTGGAGGTCTGATAGGCAGTCGCTCCATGTAAAATACTGATATTCAGCTGCATCCGGTTCGACTGGAAGCCGACACCAACATAGTTGGGAAAAGGCTAGGCAGATGATGATGATGTTTCTTAACAATTCTTTCCATCCAATGGTTGTTTGGAAGGAATTGCTTTAAGCGATAAGACCGCCATTTGTTCTTTTCTTAATTACTTGTATTCCTTCTGTTTTATTTATTTTAATGTACAATACAAACAATACTAATACCAATTATCTATCTATTATGTGGTATGATGCCAGTCACATCGCGTAGCATCGCATTGATGTGTGTCAGCCGTAAGACAGAGCTTTTATGGTATTTTGAATTAATTTTTGTGTCAATAAGTGCCTTATTTGGAAAGTCATAGTTCAACTTCATGCAGCAGGACACCGTAGTTAACAAATTAGTGTCTTTAAGGAATGGATAATTCATGTTGAATCGACGATTGTTTACATTCTTGCCGAATTGCCCTACCCTGAGTTAAGCTACCTGCATCATGACTCATGAGTAGTAAGTTGGTAATTTTCATCATAGGTCTAGAACGTTTAGTAAAGCACTACTAATAATGTATACTGTTGATTTCAAGTTGCTGTCAGGTTGATCCAATGGACATAGTCGAACAAACAAAGTCAAAATGATTAGTTACGGTTTATTCACGTGCATCTTTCGGGTTTGCCCGACTAGTGTCGGACTCAAATGTAGCCCTTAATCATGAGCTGAATACGCGGCGAGGTCGCGAGTCGAAACTGATTAAGAGCGCCGTTTGGGTCCGAAACTAGTCGGGCAATCCCGAAATATACACGTGAGTAAACCGTAATTAATCATAAAAACAAAGTCAAGCACAGAAACCGTTCCAGCGCCTTAAAGCCTGCCCTATTAAATATACCTATTGACAAGTATACGTACATGGATTTGTGCCTGATTGATGGCTATAGACTCGCCCCCTATTACGTCTTAATCATAACGCCGAAATGAGGGAGTACTATACATCTCTGCCCAACTCTTCGTGGGAATACAGGCGTGATGTTATGTTATCTATACATATAAAAGGAGAAGCTGACTGACTGACTGACTGATCTATCAACGCACAGTCTAAACCTATGACGACACGTTTGGTGTAGTGGCTAAGCGATTGGCTTCTGCGCTGCGGGTCGTGGGTTCGATTCCCACACGGAACAAAAATTTGTATGGCCTACAGATAGTTGTTCCGGGTCTGGGCGTTTGTTTGTGAGATTTGTGTCTGTAAACGCACCCACGATACAAGAGAAATCTTAGTGTGGGGCAACGTTTAAAAAAAAAAAAAAAAAAAAAAAAAAAACATCATCATGCATCCACTAAGAAGGGATTTTTCGAAATTCAACCCCTAAGGGAGTTAAATAGGGGATGAAAGTTTGTATGGAAAATCGTCACTTGACGGGTTCAAAATTTCACGCAAGCGAAGCTGCGGGCGAAAGCTAGTGTACTACTATAGTAACAGATTTGAGAGCTTCCGCGACCATGAAGCTCGAACCTTAGCTTGGGGAATTCTTGGAGATTGAGGCTTAGATCAGGTTTATTATGGGTGTATGATGTTATGGTGTATTTTAATGTTGAGTTGGGCGATACCAGAGCAGAGTCGAAACAACGAAATTTTTAATTCCTGGTTTTCATTTCTACATACCTCGCAGTCCCTTGATTCAGAATGATTCAATTAGCCAGTTGTCGACAGATTCAGTAAGCTATCTTATTATTAGAATCGTAGTCGGAACTAGATAACAAACCGAATCGGTCGACAACTGTTTATAGAAAAGGTTCTTAATCGGGAGACAAGTCAGACAATGAATCTGCGAACTTTAGACCTGCCTATCTTCTCAACCTCGAGAAATATAAAATCAAGTTTGGAATTTTCGGGACTAAATAGGTCCTTGGACCTGTTTTAAAAGCCACATTTCAGGTACAGACGCTAGCACATCAAGCTACCCGAAACTGTCAAATTTTCCCAATCAACCTTGAACCTAATGGTTTTGCGATAAAGATGAAAATCTATTAAAGAAATTTGACATATTGTAGTAGCTATATGTGCTGGCGTCTGTACATCAGAAAACATTATAATAAGTTACAATCAAGGACTTTACGTAGTACTTATTACTTCTATGGTTACAATATGGTCGCCGTATATTGGCGAGTCTGAAGTTAGCTGATTAGCTGCGCAGTAGACAATTTCGTTTCTAAAAGATTCATTGCGCAGCCAAACAACTAACTTCAGACTCGCCAAAATACGTCGGCCGTATTGTAATAAGTAATGGCTTCTAAATTAAAAAAAAAAAACAAACATTTCAAGGCTGTAACCAAAATTGGCATAGAATGTACAACAGTTTACTAAAAATGAAATAGTCTGTACACTACGTAAATAATTTTATTTGCATGCAAAGTTTTTATTACTTCGTAGGTCATTGACCTGTCACTGGCTGATACTCGTACATTTTCATTTGTTTCTATCTTTTGTTTAACCGTAAGTAGTTCGTTAATTTGTGTCAGTGACTTTGCACTGTGTCGTATACTATTACGCTTGCCATTTCCAGTCGGAACACTGGCTCTTTCTCAATAACCAGTACCTTGCGGTTCTGTGCCTAAGTCATATTAAAACAACTTTAACTAAGGTATGTTGTATTAAGTTAATGTAATTTAGGTCTAGATAAATATTGATAGTTAGACTGCATATGGTTTGGACTGCAAGCCTAACAGACTAACTTGTGACGGAAAAGGACATCTCTAACTGCAATTAATAAGTTATTAAGCATAAACAAGGTGAGTTGGAATGGGGGTACTGATTCGAAAGGGTATTAAGGTACCCATAACAATGAATAACTTTTGTTCTACAACTTTCCCCAAAAGCCAAAATAGTTTATGAGAAATAGCTGATCAAACTTTTCATAAAAATACGCAAAAATCTATTTACCCTCATGATTTGCTGTGTTAACATTTTAGGTCATATTTAGGATCAAGGATTAGATTATCCATTTTCGAAATTGGTAACTAAAACAGGGATAAAGATTTTTTGAAAAAACTAAAATAAAAATCATTTTTCGTGGAAAAAAATATGTATCGAATTTTTTAATTTTAACACTATAAAATAGTCATCACTGAAACTTGAAGTGGGCCGCGGATTAGTACATCCTTTTCGACTAAAGATGTACACAAAAAAAAGCTGGTATTAACAATTATTTGGCTCCTCATAAAAGTAGAATACCGGTAGCGCTTTGACAGATAAAAAGATGGAAACAAGATGATATTGAAAATAAGAACTGAAAATTTTATTTATTTATTATTACATCAAATAGAACGGCCGAAGCCAATTACATTATTTAATCAAATTAAATTAAATGACTAATCAGTAGGTACATATAATTATATAGTAGGTGATATATAGTAGTTTATAACATTCATAATTATTGACAATTTATATTGTACAACACTTTCATACATTCTTCTCACAAAATTTCAAACATTCTAACAATAACAACTTCCATTCATCCGCAAATAAATCAAAATCTGGATTTGAGTCCAGAAGAGCATTAAGATCCCTCAGTGATCTCGGTAGAGGGGAGTTGGACCGTGCAACGGTACGGCACGTTGGAATCGCCAGCAATCTGTGCCTTCTACCACGACAATAGTTATTCGGCACGAACAACCTACAGGTTTCATCGTGGAGATCCCGTGCATCAATTTGTCCAAAATGCAAACAAGACGTTCTAATCATAACATGCATAGCATAACCAGCCATTACTGTCCAACTGATAGGCACGGGTCTTTTCTCTTGATGAGCAGGATTCAGGCCTTAATCCACCACGCTGGCCTACTGCAGGTTGGCGGACTACACTCACTATCAACAACTTTATGAAGAACTCTCAGTTGTGCAGGTTTCCTCACGATATTTTCCTTCACCGTTAAAGCAAGCTATAATCTAATCTTTACAATGTATAGTTCTACTGTTATTCTTCAGAGAGTGGCTAACAGGGGATTTACGTAGGGTTTCAAAAAACTATGCTATCAAATCATAACACGCAGTCGGAGGCTACGTATGGTTTTTAACCGACTTCAAAAAGGAGGAGGTTCTCAATTCGTCTGAATGTTTTTTTTTTATATGTTTGTTACGCGATATCTCCGCCAATTATGAATGGATTTTGATGATTCTTTTTTGTTTGGTAGGCCATACTTCAGAGGTGGTCCCATATAAATTTTATTGAAATTGATTCAGCACTTTTTGAAAAAATCAACAAAAACATAAAAAATACACAAATCGTATGTAGACGACGTTCTAGTTGTAGTGCTGGTCCGAGAATTTGTACACTATTGTAATTGTAATTTGTGGCACTAAAAAGTATAAAATAAAAAAACGGTTTTTACTTTAAAAAAGTAAAAACCGACTTCAAAAAAAACAAAACGGAGTAAAATAATTATCATTTAATAAAACTACCAGAATGCACCGACTTCTGAAACTGGTAGTTTTATTAAATGATAATTATTTTACTCCGTCTCGTTTTTTTTGAAGTCGGTTTTTACTTTTTTATGGTCAGTCATTTTGCGAATTACATAATTCGTAGGTAGGTTATAACCCTGTCTATGCTGTCGCCCAGTCGGGTAAAATCCGGACCTGCAGAGCAATTGCGTATCGTAACCAAAATAAATCATGACAGTTGATGTGTCAAAAACAATATTCATTGCGTGGTACATAGTTGTGGAGAAGTCGGATTATTAATACAAACGTTGCTATGGAAATTGTTGACCTGTCAAAATCAAAGCCGGTTACGAGTGTGTTGCGCAATTAGAATGCAGGATTAGTCAAACTGTGTATTGTTTTACGCACACTTTATATAACAAATATAATCGAGCGATACAATTCGGAAGAATTACGTTATCAGATAAAGTATTAGGATTCAATTAGTATGATTAAGATCGTTTCCGCACGTACCATTTCCACGTAAAAGTACCTATAATATGGAAACGAAAAACATGTTTAGATAAGATATTATGAAATAAATACGTGACTTGTTATTTTGTTACCGTGCAAGGCAATTAAAGCTAAATTAATAAAGCAAATTAGTTTACGAAGAGTTTTTGCTAGATTTGACCTATATGCCACCTCTGAAAGAATCGAAACTCAACTTGGAACTTCATACCTGAATGAATCGATCGTGAAATGTACAGGGTCATGATAGAGTCTACCTTTTTATACTTTATCATGGTCGTGTTTATGATTAGTTACGGTTTACTCACGTGCATTTTTCGGGATTGCCCGACTAGTTTCGGACCCAAACGGCCCTTAATCACTACTAGTCGGGCAATCCCGAAAAATGAACGTGAGTAAACCGTAACTAATCATAAATATGAATGTGTCTCACGAAAGATATAATAATATCATGGTCGTGTTAGGCTCTAGTTGTAGTCGATGGTACACACGAATCTAAGGAGCAAAGATAAAGAGGAACTCTCTTCCTACCTCTCTGGATATCTCTCTGGCCCTAACATACACATGACGGAACACAGTAAAATGCTTGGCTTGAACTTTACGGTGGAGGTAGTAGCGAGCCAGTCAGATCCTACCACCAAGTAAGCACCTCTTTGGAAACCTCTCCTGTGATACGAACTAATAATAATCTATTTTAATCTATTGACTGTCTCGTTGGTCTAAGAGCCATCGCTAACTGGGCGACTTGTCGCCGCGTCTATAGTAGTAGAGTATTCGAGAGAGACGGCCGTGTTGTTTCACAGCGAGACTGATGTTGCGCTGTCGCGCGTTTGTCGTCGTGTGTGCGCGTGCATAGCGCGACTAGACGCGGCGACAAGTAGCGAGCGCGCGCAACTCCCCTAGCTTGTCGTCGCGACTCCGCGACTCTTGACGCCAAGTGTGCGGAGCTTTGAACAAAATATATGAAAATTGTCGGCCGCAGCCTGTCGTCGCGTCTAGTCGCTGTCGCGTGTCGCCTAGACTAATGGTCGCAAGCGCGACTGCTGAGCTTGAGGTCCTGGGTTCGATCCCTAGTTCGTGCAAAGTGTTATTAGGTTTCTTCATGAGGAACTTCTCAGTATCAGCCCGAGGTCAGGATTTGTGGCTGGTTGATGGCAATAGGCTCGCCCCCTATTACATGGTACTTAAACATAACAGCGAAATGAGGGTGTAGGTTATACATGTCTTTTTTATGGATGGGAAATCATCAAATGACTCCATCCGCTCTAGGTGGAGCGGAAGGGAGTGTCAGACTCTTACTGACTAAAACCCATCCGTGTTCCTCCTAATGCCCTTTGCCATCCAGGGCCGTATTAACTCTTTCGAACAAATTCCGCAACCCTAGCAGGCACTGGCCCAAGCGGGCCCCGTCTACTAAGCTGACATCTCTTAGAGGCGAGCGTGGAACATAACGCGCCGTCGACCAGGGCCTGGTTCTGATAGGACGGTGAGCCAATCAACGCTCGTGGTCCGCAGGCAGGTTATACATGTCTGCCCAACCTTTCGGGGAATACAGGCGTGATGTTATGTTAGGTATATAATAATAATCTTTAATCCACGTGCCATTACATTTCCATTGCCACCATATTATGAGATCCTTGAAAAAAGCTTCAATGAAACGAGCAGTAGATACCGAAGTCTAACAATCCTGTAATCATGAAAATGAACTATGAAAAAGTGGAAAACACAGACGGTTATATAGAGTGTAATAACAAAGATATTAAAGTCGATAGATGTAGGTGGTCATGTGGAAAATAACCAAGAACAGCGCCTTTGTATACGTATGTGTTGAGACTGTATGACGCAGCGTCTGGGCGCGATCGGGATACGAACACTGCTACTGCTGGAACTTTGAACTTAAGCCAGTTAAAACGAATGCAAAATTCGTTGGCTTTCTTTTTCTTTTTTTTTAAACTTTGCCCCACACTAAGATTTCTCTTGTATCGTGGGTGCGTTTACAAACACAAATCTCACAAACAAACGCCCAGACCCGAAACAACCATCTGTAGTCCATACAAATTTTTGTTCCGTGTGGGAATCGAACCCACGACCTGTAGCGCAGAAGCCAATCGCTTAGCCATTGCACCAAACGTGTCGTCCGTGCTTTTCCGGTGATAATTTTTGTCTCATCACTACATAGTATAAAACAAAATCGCTTCTCTCCCTATGTATGCTTAGATCTTTAAAACTACGCAACGGATTTTGATGCGTTTTTTTTAAATAGATAGAGTGATTCAAGAGGAATGTTTATATGTATAATACATTAAACCCGTGCGAAGCTGGGACGGGTCGCTAGTGTTTAATAAAATGTTGGTTCATTTATTTACTTTACTATCAAAAACATGTATTTTTACGGTTAATGTGATTCTTAATGATTATAACACGTATTAAATTAGAAATCGGTGGGTGAGGTGCTGTTCTCATAGCTAAGTTGCCACGCGACCTGTCTTAAGGAGAAACAGTGCCCCTTACTTGGGTGTGTCGTTATTGTTGTTGGTATTCGTCTTAAACAGGAAGCTAGAAAGTAATTAACACAGGATTAACAAAGTTGTGGATATCCTAACTTCCTAACTAATATTAAGAATGCGAAAGTAAGTTTGTTTGTTTGTTACCTTTTCACGTTTAAACCTGAACCGATCATGCTGAAATTTTTCATATACGTTGTCAGTTGTACAGAAACGGACATAGGGTACCTTTCATCCCGACAAAAAGTACTGCTCCCGAGAAAAACAACAATAACGATAATAGATGGCGCCACGTGTCTTTCGAATCATGATTGAATTATATTACTAAAGAAACTTTAGTAGTGTGTCAAGAGCTTTTTTAAAAATTATAAATTAACGCGTGCGAAGCCGCGGGCAAAAGCTAGTTAATTATACGTTCGAGTTAAATAAAGACAAAATACAGTAACGTAAACGAATTTCCTAACTGTCTGTTGTAGACAACATCCGAAGTCCGAATCACATTCGTAATTTCAGTAGTTTTCATTTTGACAATACAACAAAATTCATTGCGTGATACATAGTCGTGGAGAAGTCGTATTGTTAATACATACGTTGCTATGGAAATTGTTGACCTGTCAAAATCACAGCCATAGCGCTTACGAGTGCTTTGCGCAATTAGTTAGAGCCCAAATACACGTCCGACACTTGCCTCCGATAGTCAGTTCCGATAGTCTGATCAGACTATCTGAAGGCCTCCGCGTCATACATTTGTTTGAACATGAATTACACGTACGATCAGACTATCGGATTGGATGTCAGAATCGTAAGGGAGTAGTCGTCGTCCAAAAAAAATCGGACACGAGAATCGTACGTGTATTTCATGAATCCGATCAGATAGTCGGATCCGACTCCCGGAAGCGACTATCGGACGTGTATTTTGACCCTTAAACAGAAGAATTTAGGTGAAAAAGTATTCAATCTATTGTTTAATCAAAACGTTTACCATATTCACGTTGCTCAAGTCCATAGTTTAAGCAATGGTTTACAAATACTTGTAGTGAAGTCGGTTTTGTAATCTGTATACTGAGGTATGTTTAAGTTCAGCTGTAGTCGTTCACAGAAAACTGAAGCTATTTATATTGATGCACCCAATTCTGTACTATTTGTTTTGATACATCACTATGGTTTGGCGCTAATTTTATTATTTATTTATTCATTGTGTATGTGTTTAATGTTCTTATAATCTCATATTCCTTGAAAATATTAGATAGTAAAAAGAATCAGTAGTATTGAAGGCTTTATTGCTTGTAAGCATGCGATAATTCAGTTTATACATAATTCATGAGGGCAACTGGACATTCCACCTGTCCTTCGAATGCTTAGTTGTATTGGTACTAAAAATTAGTAGAGTAATAAGTTTAATCAACATGACTAACATTTCTTAACATTTTCGAAATCTACATATACAAGGTTAGTCAGAAAGGGGGTACGTAGGCCACTTAAAATATCACTGATGGCGGTTTTAAAGCAAGTGTTAAAATTTCAAATTTCAAAATTCGATAATTTTTATTTCCATGTAAAATAATTTTTATTTTAGTTTTTTCAAAAATTCTTCGTCCTTACTTTAGTTACGATTTAAGAAAATGGAGCTTCTAATTCGTGACCCCAATTATGACGTAAAATGTAAACACAGCTGATCGTAACTGCGGATAGATAGATTTTAAAATATTTTATATGTAATTTTTGAACAGCTATTTCTAAACTATTTGGGGAAAGTGGTAGAACAAAAGTTACTCATTATTATGGGTACTTTAACACCCTTTCGGATTAGTACCCCGCTTCTGATTAACCTTGTATATACCTATTATTTACGTCATATAGGTAAGCAAGTGTATTATATCTCTACAAATAAACACGACGCGTTAACACTTAGGAAACCATATTATGGCATATTGATTATTGACCCCCAAAATGACTTCGTAGTTTCGGTCTATGGGAGAAGCCATTGTTCTATGGTGATTGCGTACCGGTTGTTGATAATTATATCGAGCTTAAAATAACACATAAGTACATATTTGTATACAAACACTAATACAAGCTTAGTTTTAGCATACACTAAACCTGAAACTAGTTTGTTCAGAATCACTAGGAGAATCAATTGACATATTTTTTACCCCACATTTTTTTTTTCATCAATTTAAATTATTTTTCAATAGGTTTCTACCCATATCAGTTGACGGGAATAGACACCTTGAGGCTTGAGACGGTCCGCTCGGTCAGTTTCCGTGTATTAGACAACCCCTGCATAGCACATCTCAGGCATTTCACACTTTACTAGGGAACTTAACGCGACATAAACTAAAGTGTAACTTGAAGATTTATTAAAAAAAAACACATATACAGGCAGTTCTGATGAAAATGTTGTTGGGGTGTCTCGGTTTTTGTATATACTAAAAATAACGTTGTATAACTATATCGAGATTAAAATAACACATAAGTACATATTTGTATTTGTATACAAACACTAATATAAGTATTGTGTATGTGTGTAAATGAGCGTCATTGGCGATTCGTGCAACTAGTTGCCGGCTGGCCACTTGAAATAAATTTATGATTATTTTGAAGCGTCGTGCCAACGCGTCGTTCAAAGAAGGATGGAGAACCACAATGTAAGATGAAAGCTCCAATAGTCTTGGATATGCGATAATGGTCTCATAGTTTCTTCAACGCCAAACAATGTCTTGTCATTTGCCAAATCTCGTTCTGTGTCAATGTTTATTATACTTTTGCAGTTGGGATGTTTGTTGATAGGGAAAGCTTCAAATAAATTTTCCGGGAATGTTGTTTAAATAGTTTTATGCTTCATCATTATTTGTTATTTATATTTAGATAGGACATTGATTTTAGCTGATATTTATGATTTATCGAGCGTTATAATTAAAATTAAGAATCTTTTATTTTTGCCAATAATGAAGCAAATAGTAAACCCTCCGATTCAATAGTAACTATCGCACTTAAAATTAAGTTACGAGTCTGTTCAGTCTGGCAATGAAAAATGCTATTCATCATCATCTGCCTAGCCTTTTCCTGTTGGGATCGGCTTCCAGTCGAACCGGATGCAGCTGAATATCAGTATTTTACATGGAGCGACTGCCTATCAGACCTCCACAACCCAGTAACTGGGTAATACGATACTCTTGGTAAGACTGGTTGTCAGACTTTCTGGCTTCTGACCAACAGTAACGACTGTCAAAGATCTACAAATGACTGCCGGGACCAACGGCTTTACGTGCTTTCCGAGGCACGGAGGAAACTCGCTATGGTAAATGGTCACCCATCCACAGACCAACCTCGGCAAGCGTGGCTTAACCCGGAAGATCGGTCTATGCGGCTGTAATTATTTAGCCACGAGCTCCTCCAATGAAAAATTCTATTATTGGTCAGCAAAACGATTCGTTTTTGGCCATAAGAACCGGCCGTTAAAGAATTGAGGACTAAAACCAGCATTTCACATTTGGATGATGAAAGATCGATGAAGGATCTAAACACACACAATGTAAAAGGTTAACAAAATAACAAAAACCGAATCTACACAATCTACACACATCTGCATAATCTATACAAACACATACACCACTTATTAATAATGGGAGTGAAACAATAAATATGTTTGACGAAACTAGATCATAATAATGTCACATAATACCTTCTCTGCATCTGCCGAGTTCATAACACATTCACACATGAAAGTTGCACAGTATTGACGGTGCGCAATTCTGTTATAGTTTAACGACGAAGCTGACATTTTGTGCATAAGGATATCACCGCCGGATGAAAGTGGAACGCTCCAATGTACTTACAGAATTGTCGACGAAATATTGCTGCAGAAGAATAAAAAGCGCCGAATCCACTGGCAAGTTGTACTGCGCAGGTTATTGCACGTAATTACTTGCTTAGCTCGTAAGGGTCAAAATACACGTCCGATAGTTGCTTCCGGGAGCCGGATCCGACTATCTGATCGGATTCATGAAATATACGTACGATTCTCGTGTCCGATTTTTTTTGGACGACGACGACGCCCGGACGATGCTTACTATTCTGACATCCGATCCGATAGTCTGACCGTACGTTTAATTCATGTTCAAACAAATGTATGACGCGGAGGCCTTCAGATAGTCTGATCAGACTATTTATTTATACTTCTATGCACTATGGTGGTACATAAGGCGGACTTAATGCCATAAGGCATTCTCTACCAGTCAACCTTTGGGTTAAAAAGAAAAGCATCGAAATAGGTACAGGAAAAAATAAACAAAAATGAGATGACAATTTCGAACTGAATATAGTACGAATTCATAAGATAAATATAAGTTACGTAGAATACATAAATACAAATAATAAAATATATAGACAATATAATAAATATCAAATACAAAACATTATGAAAATCTAAATACAATTATGACGAAGACTAAGTTAGTTAGATGATTAGGAGTGCAGTGACTTCAAGTAGTATTCCTTAACTTTACGTTTGAACGAGAATTTACTCGGAGCTTTTTGAATATCTATAATATATATATTTTTAATATATACAGGGTGGAATCGTTAAGTGTCAACAGCCGATTATTCCGTCAGTTTAGAAAATATTTCAGAATTTATGGCTAATATCAAAACTAGGCCGCCTAGTAACTAAAATAACACAAATATTTTTGAAAAAATAACTGCCATATATCGAGAATTTTGATTTTACCTACTTCCGTACATTTAGTATGACATTTTGTTCGTGAGATATTCAAGAAGCTTATAATTTTTGTGCACATTTTATTTTCGAGCTAATTTTTTTACTGAATGACAGGATTAATAATAACTCAATAAAAAAAGTATAATATTTATTTCTTGTACCTACTTGACAAAGTCGGCAACATTTTTTATTTAAACTTTTAATCAATTGAACTGGCTGAAAACGAAAAATAACAAGTTACTAAAAAAAACTACGGAATAAGCTTTGAGATCCAAATTAAAAAAAATGTTCTTATGGATTTTTTATTTAATTAATAAAAAAAATACACCTACTTAATGCCTATTCCTTTAAAGTGTAGGCAGAGGAGTTTTTTTATACAGCCACAAGTACGTCATGACAGTTTTTAGAGCCATGTAGTGCGGAACATTGTCATTGAACTATTAGTATTTTTATAAGTATAACAAACTGGTTGCAATATTATTATTATTTATTAGACATGAAAATAATAGGCTATCGCATTACGTAGGCAATCTGGAACTACAAAATCTGTCTGTTTTCTGTTCGAAATCCTGAGTTAGATTTAGGTAGTGCTCAGGAATCTGGTGATATGAAGCTTTATTAAAGATATGACTAAGATAGACTGAAGTCGAGTAAGTCTAACTCCGCCGCCATATTAACAGTAAGGAAGAGAGAGATTACGTAGGTATGATTGGTATGATCAGTTGTAAGAAATTCTCATGCTAAATGTTTGGAGGGAGCAAAAAACAAAATTTTCAATATCTGGCTTTTATTTTTCCGGAAGTTATTTATATTATTTTATTCTCCACGTAGCCTAGTTTTAATAATATCCTTAACTTTTTAAATATCTCTTAAATTGACGAAAAAATCGTCTGTTGACACTTAACGATTCCACCCTATATATTATAGATATAGACTATCGGAACCGACTAGCGGAGGCAAGTATCGGACGTGTATTTGGGTTCTAAAACTTGCAGAAATCGACATGTTGCGTGTCCACAGTTTGAAAGGCGGTTGCATAAGTCAACTTGTACAATTAAGCCCGGCCGCACATTATCAGACTGTCAGAAAATTTCTGAAGCCTGCGCGAAGACCTTTTGCGCATATATTTTGTACTAGACCCAACAGGCTGCCGGATTCGGTAAATTCTGACAGTGTACGGGAAAATGTATGAGCAGAGCTTTAGAAATTTTCGGACAGAATTTTCTGATAATGTGCGGCCGGGCTAAAGTTGCTAGTGGATTTGGGGCCAAACACTAGCACATAATCTTTATTTGATAGTTTTAATAAAGACTAGTTCACAAAATAAGCCTGAGATGAATTTTAGGAGTCAGTTTCCCAGAAAGTAGGTTTAGGGCCTGAGCAGACGACTGACATTTTGTTCGGCGAACTGCCGCGTACAAGAATGAACGTGGTTGGTAGTTGTACCTAGTGAAGACACTAGACTTCTTACGACAACTGCAGACAAAATGACCGTCGCGTGCGTTGAGTCCGTGCCGAATTTTGCGACGGGCAACAACTACCAACCACGTTCATTCTTGTCCGCGGCAGTCCGCCGCACAAAAAGTCGGTCGTCTGCTCTGAGCCTTACTCTTTTGTCTTATACGAGAATAGCTCCTGCCGTGGTGGAAACATTAGCCAGTCAGCTAGGTTGGGGGCGGGACTGACTCCCTAGCGTGCCCTGGACGTACTTAAGCATCGTCACTTATGGATGCTCTTTTAATGCGAGGAGTGTAGCAAGTATACGAGGTTAATTATTAAAAAAAAATAGGCCCACATGGGCAGATGACCAGCATTCTAATTGCGCAACACACTCGTAATCGCCATGCCTTTGATTTTGACATGTTAACAATTTCCATAGCAACGTATGTATTAAGAATCCGAATTCTTCACAATATGTACCACGCAATGAATATTGTTGTATTGTCAAAATGAAAGCAATAGCGATTAGGAGTGTTTTGCGCAATTAGGAAGCTGGGAAGCGTGATTGTTAGGAGTAGGTATGCCTTTACTTAGCAGTTTCTGGATTGAGGAGTGTTGATGACTGTCAAAGATAGTAATTTATTATAACATAAGAAATTAACATCGCTAAGCTACAAAAAATCCCAAGTGCGTCCGTCTGCGTGTATGTTAATCATGAAAACGACAGGATTTATTTTAGTTACCACCATTTCAATGAAGTTTTAGTGAATAATAATATAGGTATGTGTGTGTGAGTATTGAAAATCATTGTTCTTGATTGTACCTAGCATTTGGCCCAGTATTTTTTGTAACAATGACTTTAAAAGAAGCTTTAAGAAAAAAAAATCTCACGAATTGTTTCATGGATCATTAAATATTAATATTGAACTAAAAACATAATTTAAGATGTAAATTACAAATATAAGCATTTTTTTTTGCTCTATTCTAAATCTGGAAATGGTTTTTCGGTACTTAGATAACCCACTTAGAATTTAGCTTTAAAATCTAACCTTAAAACGCAGTCGTATTAGGTAATATTTACCAAGTTATAAACAGTAGTTTCCAAGCTAATCTGAGTATAAAAATACGCGACCTTATCAGCTGTTTATCAAACGAGTAATTTGAAAGAGTTAGTTGCACAAATCAAATTGCAATAGGTAGTGCTCATAGTTGTTGAATTCGTTATAAGTTATTCATCTATGGTCCCTAAAGCATAAGGTTATTTTTACTATACACTAAACCTGAAACTAGGTTGTTTAGAATCATCAGGAAATTCGATTGGAATAGTTTTCATATCACGTTATATTTTTTTCCAGAAATAAATTCAAAGTTCGACTTGGATTCAGGGGCCTAATTCTCCTAAAATAAATCTTGATAAATCACAACCGAACCAAGGCCGAACCGTTCATTCAGACAGTTCTCAATTTCAAAAACTATCAAATGGTTTGACACAAAAAACAAAATCAATCATTTTGAATGTTTTCGAAAACAAAAACTGACTGACGGTTGTGGTTCGATTGCGTTTGGCAACAATTTATTTTAGGAAAATTGGGCCCCAGTTGGTAGCAGTGGACCGCGAAAGATACCTTGAGGCCTGAAACAGTCAGCTCGGTAGTTTCCGTGTATTAGACAACATCTGCAATTCTATAGGCTATATCCGAATTCGTGTATTTCCTTCAAAAACCGATCTACTGGTGACACAGATCGACATAGAAAGGGACAGATTCAGTGACAAAATTAAAAAAAAACTAAATATGCTGGTCATTTTCTTTTCTCACCCCGAATTACTAACTGCGCAGAGCGATATCACGCTAGTCGTGCCTGCCAGCTGTGTCGCTGTGCTTCCATTAATTTATGTGTAGCATCGAGATGTTTTATCACAGAAAATATCAGGTGGTTTAGATACGGTCACGTCAGACAAAGAAGAAATAATATTTTTTATCAAGCAAAACCCCGTGCTTTCTACACCGGTAAAGGGCAGTTCAGACTACGTTATACTATTTCGCTAGTAAAGCATATTGAGCAACGCCATACTTTATAGCAAAGCGTTGTGTGAACATGTCCATATAAAATGAATGCTGAGCGATATCGTTGTGCTATACAGTACACAGTATTTGCTATATGCTATGTATTATAGCATATAGCAAATACTGTGCGGATCACAAAGTTTTAAGGAATTACACGAATTCGTTTACACCCTGTATACACCTCACGCATTTTGCACCCTATTGGGGAACTAAATGCAACATAAACTAGCATGTAGAGTGCGCGCAAGATAAGTCTGCGCGCGGCCGAAATCGGAACTAATCATGGTCCACCAAAGTGTGTGCCATTTTATTAATTTTGATAGTAGAACTACATGATTGTAGGAATTTTTAACGGGAAAAATATGTTTACCGATAAAAAAGATAAGCTTAAAAAGCGGTAATTTGAACTTTTGCGATTATTGCAACGTTGAGGACGCCCTCAGTCGCGCGCAGAGTTATCTTGCGCGCACTCTAACTTGGAGATTATAAAAAAAACGGGCAGTTCTAATGAAAATCTTTTTGAGGTGCCACGGCTTTTATATACTGAAAATAGCGTTTTATACAGGTTCAGGTATACCTGTGCCTGTAGACAAATGACAATCGATGATCGCTAGAGAATAGAAAGATGTACCTACTGGATTGACATAAGCTTTCGACCGGTCAAGTGATCTGTTATGTCATTTTCATACATTTCTTCCATACTTAACGTACAGACGCCAGCACATCAAACTATTACAATCTGTCAAATTTCTTTAATAGATTTTCATCTTTATCGCGAAAGTATTAGGTTCAGGGTTGATTGGGAAAATTTGACAGTTTCGGATAGCTTGGCCTGCTGGCGTCTGTGCTTTTTAATTCACTTGTCATGCTGCAAAAAGTTTTGGCAAAGTTTTATAACCGGCTGCCTGTCTGACAATGCCTGCACATGTACTACTACTATACGGCCGGCTTACCCCTCTTCGGTCATTGGCGAGACAGTCAGTATCCCGGATATGTTAACATAATAAAATAATAATATACAAAACGCGAATTTATCTGTCAGTAAGAAATATCAAACATTCTGAGTAAATAAGTATAGGTATACAACATCATTGCATGCGCTTATCGCATTTTACGTGACTATGTTTGAGCAATGCGCTTGCGCAATAGGAAATTTTACACCGTATAGAAAGTAATGATTTCTAATCTCATTGCCATTGTTATCTTAATATGTTCGCCAGATGTATGAACGTTTGGTTTTTACGCAAATAAAAATATTTTCTTGTTAATATTTGTTGATAAAATTCATGTGCTGAGCAGAAAGCCTTAGCCTACATCTTATAGTCTGCCTTGCCTTACGATGCGTGCAGTTATTATGCCACATATTTATATGTATTATCAATTATAGTGTGTGTTTTATGGAAAATAGAGGACCGAGCCATTAAATAATTAAGTATTAGATACGAAGTGTATCACCAGAATCCATCACTGGACGTTTTAACTATTATTTAAACATAGTATTTATCAGCAGGGCAATTGTCGGGTGATTTCTAGAAAAGAATAATTCTATCCCCCTCTTCCAGTGGGTGGTGAAAAGGGCAAGGATTTCTCAAGAGGAGGGCAGCAAGATCTTTTTTGCGCTACTTACGGAACGATCACCATCCGTTTGCAAATAGATCCTGATCAGGGTAATTTTCCGTCACGTCACGACCGTTATTCGCGGCACGACGATCGGTTTTAGGTAATAGGTATACCTAATACCTAAAACCGATCGTCATAAACGGAAGCCTATGTCCAGCATGACTACCAGGGACACTGGACCCCTAGCAAACCTAAATGCCCCCTTTTTATGTGTCTGTAAATCCATATGGATGAGGAAGGCGGAAGGTTACTACCACGGTGTTCCTCCGAGGTCGCGGGATTCGCTTTTCATTCGCCGCAACCCTGGAACCTCGATACCCCGTGCCACTATACTATGTAACTATAGAGTGTAGAGGTAATCTATCTGACGAAGGCGGGTGAATTATTGCAATTTGAATCTTATATCAAAGACATAAAAGTTACAAATCCGTGAGATAGAAAGACCTTATCCAAATTCGTGTAATGCCTTCAAACCTCGTGGTCTGCCATTACTGGTGACACAGATTAATCCTATTGGATTCTTTCAGTTTCAACAAAAATAAAACATGTTCTTAACTTGAGTCGGTTTAGCGCCCCGAGTTTAGGTACTGACTGCACGGAACGATATCGTGCTAGTCGTGCCCTCCAGCTGTGTTGCAGCGCTTCTACTCATATTTACATCGAAATATTCTATCACATAATTTTATTTTTTAAGCAATATTTTTTTATTTAAACCTTTTCAGTTGGTTTAGATACGACCACTTACCAATAACGCAAGACAACAAAAATCAAAGCAAATCATTTATTCATTTGCGAATATGGGTACAAAAGCTCTTATACATACCAATAGTGACCATTAGCCATATCCTACCATGATGCATGCATAATATTATAACATAATATTTAATTTTTAATCAAGCAAACTCCCGTACGTTGTTAACTATACCTATACCAGTAATATCATGTGGATTAAGGAATTACACGAAGTTGTTTATACCCTACGTACGTCTAAAATCAGCAGCTATTAGAGAATATTTATTTATTCAATAACCGCATTGGATAAACAGATTATTGACTGTAGCATGTTGTGCCTAGTTGAATGAAGAATTCTGCGTCCCATCCTTAGATTTTTATTCGCGATTTTATCCCTTCTTCTTCTTTTCTCGTTTCGGCACCAGCTATATGAAAGTAGTTCATGGCGTGGTGAAAAGATTAGTCAGTCGGTAAGATTGGTAGCAGCGCTGACGCCCAGGGTGCGCCGGACGTACTTAAGTATCGTTACTGTTTTATCCCTTAGTCGCTTCTTACGATACCTATTCCATGTCGGCTTTACCAACGGCTACAGGATGAAAAGGGGTGACCTGTTCTTCACCGGGAACCTCACTTTTAAACCTATATTACATCACAAGTTAATAAGCCAACAAGCACAAAAAAACTATTCGAATAATTCAAAACAAAACACAAATTCCTGGGAACGCAAAACCGCGAACATAACAGCGAAAAAATCCTCAGTTGCGGTGATATCGATAGTTGAGTTGCGCCTGCGCGTTATCAGTAACGTGTGTAACAATTAACTATGCTGTTAGAATTGACATGAGTTTTACCTATAACTATTGAGCGAGAAGTGAAACGTAAACCGATAACTTTTATTTAGTATTTTTGGTTATAACATCACTTTAACTACCATGGAGGTTTATGGTGGTACTTCGTCAAAGGAACGACAAATTATTATAAGTAGTAGTGGAAATAGAATCGACTTTCTATGAAAAATAACATCACGCCTTATTCAGAGAGGCAGAGGTGTAGTGTATACCCTCATTTCACCATTATATTTGAGTCCCATGTAATAGAAGGCGAGCATAATGTCATCAACCGGGCACAAATCCAGACTCCGGGCTGCTACTGATAAATTCCACAAGAAAAAACCCAATAATACTTTGCCCGACCTGGGGATCGAACCCTGGGCCTCACGCTCAGCAGTCGCGCTTGCGACCACTAGACCAACGAGGCAGTCAACTTTCTATGAATGGTCTGTAAATAGTTTATCATCATTTTCATCATATGGATGCTTTGACGCAGTAGCTGAACGAGCTGGCGTCCGTGCTCCAGTCGCAGTTTCGATTCCCACACGGAACAAATATACAGGTCTGGGTGTTGCTACATGTGTTATTTGTGTCTGTAAACTTACTCACACGCAGGAGGTACAATAGGCATGTTGACAATATTAATAAATTGCAAATCTAATTAGTCCGCCAGTTAGAGTTTAAAAAAATAATGGACACGTATTTTTTCTTTTGTTAAATCTATGAATATTTGGAAAGATAAAGAGAGTGAGGGCTTGTGGCGTCAGAAGCAAGTAAGAATTGATATTGCCAATTTTAAAAGTGTCGTATATTCGTCAATTTTGGTTTATGTAACAAAAGAAAAAATACGGGTTAAATATTTTTTTGATAATCTGACGGACTAATTAGATTTTTTCAGTCAAATACCCTATTGGCGAGGCGTAAGCTGAGCTTTGCATTTGTGTGAGTGCACATAGAATCGATTGCCAAAAAGCAGTATAAACCGGTTTAAACCAAGCAAAGGACGCGTCTGCATTCATTCTCACACAAATGCAAAGCTCAGCTTAGGCCTCGCGGACGGTATCAGGCCGTAGACGTCCTCTACTGAAAAGGAAACAATGGTTACACCAAAACCATTTTTTTTAGACTTGAACACTGTTTCATGAAGGATGTAAACTGCACCATCAAAACATCTAGCTTCTCCAACGCGGCGCATTCTGGTGCTATAGAATCTACTATTCTAACGACTGGTAGCATAATTGGGCCACTAGTATCCTACTGCTGCTGCTACTGCCTTTTCTCGGAATGAGAAGAGTACATGTCTTCGTCCACTACACTGGTCTGGTGCGGGTCGTTGGACTACACACATCATCAAGAAGTTTTTGGAACCTCCATAAGGTTGTAGGATCACTTCATCATCATCATTGTCATACGTCATTCCACCTTCTTTATAACTGGTGTAGCAGACGTGTCCCTAGGCTCAGGAAAACCTGGGTTGATGGTACGCGCGGTTGAGGCCGTGTGCTATATTACAGTTTGGCGCCCCACGTTGGGGTAATGTAGGATCACTTTGTCATCATCATCCTCATACGTCATTCCACCTTCTTTATAACTGGTGTAGCAGAAGGAAAACCTGGGTTGAAGGTAGGCGCGATTGGGTCCGTCTGCTACATTACAAGGTCTCCAATTCTAATCCATTCATGTAAAAAGTCAGATTTGCGGTCCTGCATCGAACTTAGACCTTCGATCATGGAAGGTAGGCATTCAACTGCTAGGCTGCACTACTGATAGATGGAGGGGGAACTGTTTAACATGCCAGTGCTAATACTCCAGGTCGGTGACGGGCGGCAGCTTACTAGGGGTAAAGGTCAGGCTTTGCGGTCAGAAACCCACTTGCCGAGTATGATTACAATTATTATGTACTTTTCGGGAGTCGTCTATGTGCAATAGGCTGCGTTACTTGATTGGTGATCTTATACTTATTAGTCTAGTGTTAGTGTTAACGGCAGTGAGGTATTCATAATGTAGTTGGTTGTACTTCTGGTTTTGATATCCGGATTGATTAATTTTTATTAACCTTATCTGTCTCTTTGCTGGGAAAAAGCCTCAACGTTGACTGTCAACATCAGAAAAATTACGAGAGTTTTAACCAAATTTAAAACAGGACTCAAAAAGACAAAATTAACTAAACCGAAACCTATCCCACAAACCACACTGCTAATACTAATTCAATAACTCATAATATCCAAGCAATTGATTTAATTAAACTCACTGATGAATACAATCACAAACAAAGTAAATCCGATATCGTTTAAGTACATAAACATTGGAGAGTGTCGGCGTTTCACTGTTGTCGGCATAACGCGATCTAATTCGAAAGCGATACGCCTTTCACCTTCCGACCGTGCGTTATGACTCGAGCTGAATACTTACGTGCGGTGAAGTGATGCGTTGTGGGCAGGATACGGATTGGGGAGAGATGAAATGGGAATTTGGGAATTGAAAATACGTAGATATATTGAATTTGATATACCTAAGTAGGTGAGTATAATGGTGTTTAGGAAAAAATGGGCAGAGACGTTACTATGTTGGGCATGGGTATCGAAAACGGCTTCTGCAGGAAATTTTCCTAACATTCATACTTTGATGACAACGAGCAAATCCTGAATGATTCTGTTCGAGTTCGATAAAATAAGGGTTGTTGGGAATTTTCTGTTCAATAATATGCTCGCTAAAACCCAGAATACCGTCCATGTAACTGACGACTTGCGGTGTCCTCCCAATCACATAAGATCAAATAGGGTCATCCGTGACGAGTCATGATTTTTCGCCAATGACTGTAACTATGTAGGACTAGTGACTCCTCCGTCTCTTTCAGAGAATCGGGGCTTATTCTGTATCAATGCGAAGTGTTATCAAGTTATCCAATCAGGTTTTCCCACTCGATGGCTCAGCTTGCGACTTATGCTGAATAATAAGAGGCTGATGCATTGTTTTACTTTCACTTGCAGATAAACGAAGAAAATCATCTGTTATAACATCCGAGTTGTGGTTCAGCGATGTATATTGTTTCGGCCATTTGTCTTCTTCATCTTTGCGGTTTTCCGGCCCACTACAAAGTTTTTCTTCGCCTATAGCAACAGGTCGTCGTATCATTACGAAGCGTTCATGCAGATTTCTGGCCAAATCAGTTTGAACTTTCAGTTGTCATTGCTTAACCGCTAGCGGCCCGACCGACGAACCGGTTCGTCAGTGCCATTGTTTATCTATTGTGTCTATAATTACAGTACTTGAGACTTTAAAAGCATGTGCAATATATCAATCTATTTTATTTCATTTATAACATGCTATGATTATATTCTTCTTCTGTCTAATGTTATTAATCCTTGGTATTGCCAAGATCAGCTTTTCTGCAGAATTTACTCCACTCTGCTTCGTCTGTGGCTTCGAACGTCGCTAATTCCGGAAGATTCGGCCCCGTAAGTGAAAACCGATTAAAGATTCCAACCAATTGCAAGCCAGCTGCCAGCTCCCATCAATATAAGATGAACAATATTAGCAGTGGAATATTTAAAGTGTTCTAATAATATATAGCAAGAGCGTAAAGCGCTAATAAATCTGATACAGGAAGCGTGGGCCGATCAACGTAAGAAGCAGTAACTGGACTGAGCTGCAACGGAACTTATGTACGTAACGTTATAAAGAAGTATAACAATGCAGAATATTTCTAGGAAACAGTTTTTGGGGTAGATGAGTCACTGTTTGAGAATATTAGACAGGTTTGGCCGTTTGTCGCGACTCGAAGGCATTGTATAGAAAATATGTGAGCGAGTTTAGCTCCTTCTACATATCGCCACACTGCACACATTAAAACCGTGAAAATGCGGCCTGATCGGGAATTTATACTCAATTAAAGAAATAATAGAAATATTTGCAATAAGTGCCAAATATACATTTTTTATTTATTTATGCGACGTGTTTAAGTGTTTGTTTTTTTTAAAGAAACTGCTTGCTCCATGCTCTTGAAACGTTCATGGAAAAATATCTAGATGCATATGTATGGCCAATTAAATAGAGGAAATAAACTCCGAGTAATAACAGAGAATATCAATAGGCTGACAGAGACAATAAGAAAACTTAAACCGAAGTACTAAACAATTATTTATAGTATGTTTTTAGCGCTGCGCAGGCGCTTCCGTAAATACGTTCATAGAATCCATACTCGTACATACGTTAGAAGTACATCATCTAATTATAACCTGATGTTTGACTTTGACGTCGGTCTCGATGTAACTCATTGTTAGAATATGACACGATTCGTTGAAAATTCGCGTAGGCAGATCCGACGCGTGGAAATTCAGTTGACAAGGTCGAAACACTCGAACGTGAAGACGGCTATAACTTACAGTGGTAATGTAAGGAATATTTATAAAGGATCAACAATTAACAAGATGTCTGATGTCTGCACGAGTAAAGCAGGAAAAATGCAGGCTATGGTACTAAAAGGAAATAAAATGAAATACCGCTTATAGCAAGAAGAAACAAAATTAAATAATGCTATAGATACGAGATAGATCGATGAACATTTTAATAGTACTGATAAGGTTAAGGCTTGCAGAGACAAGTAATATCTAAAAGCAACGAATTCTGTCTTCAATAAAAACGGTTCGAACTGACAGCTACATACTGGTTCCCTCAGTCGTAGCTGCCATTACACACACACACAAATCACATAGGTACACAAACATCCACATTCGGAACAAACATCTGCAGACTATACAAATTTGTTTTCATGGAAATCCTACCTGTGACCTTGTAGAACTACGCCATAACGTAATTTTTGCCGCAAATCTCCCGAAAATACATAAAAGTCAAATCGAACTAGAAATTTAATCAGGTAAACTTGAAAATCAAGCTTATGCAGCAGAAAGACTTGCTACAAAGCCCTTGCTTCGAGATATGAGGTTTCATTTGAAGGACATGGCCTGATTAGATCACTAAATAGATAATATACGTCGAAATAGTACAATATGCACTTTAAAATCTCAACATAAGATAGGAGGAGTACATTGATACGTGAAAAGATATTTTTCAATTTTGTTTGTACTCTTCCATGACTAGCACATATATTTGATGGTGATTTTTACTAATAGAGTTTAATTTATTGTTTGTTATTACACTGTTTATTCGACCACAGTGCGTAGTAGCAACATTACTAAACTTTTATAGGTGTGTTTATGTCATTAGAACTTGCTTAGTAGAAAAACTTCGCATCAAGCGTTGGGTAGTTTACAACAAAATTTTCCGATATCTATGCTGTATTAATTTTATCAAATTTTAACGTCGTTCCATGTTGATGACGTCAATCCACAAAGAGCACATGTTGATCGATCGCGATTCGAATTATGATCTCAAATGTTAATAATAAACGACGCAAGTTTAATCGAAGATATTGGGACACTAAATCGTCTGATGACCTACGAAACGATGGCTTATTGGCTATTGCTACTAATTGCTCTTTAATACGTTGTGCAATACGTTTCTAACTCTATTATTAAGAGTACTGAGTTTTGTTGATTAACACATCAAGCCTTTGGCTAATTATTTTTGGTGAGATCTTTTCTGCGTGTAAATAATATTGTGCTTGTGCTACTTCAGATTTTGTTTTATTCATTCTAAAAATATTTACACAGGATTTTCACATATTCAATTCACGAATCGAATTTCACATTTTCCCTTTCAACATTGATGGTTCGTTGGTAACTTTGTATAAGAAGAAAACTATGTCTTTGTTATTTGCAAAAATCACAATACAGTTATAGCATTCCATAAAGTAAATGAAGGCGTCTTTGTATTAGCCTAGTTTGTTCAGATTATTTCATTATTTATTCACAAACAATTTCCCTCAATCATTATAATTGTAAATTGTTTACATGTAATGAAACTAGGCCCTTAGAATCAAATGAGGTGTGATATAGTAAGGAGCGAGCATCGACTGACTGAGTGAAAGTCCACTTTCTTGCGCCTTGTCTCAGTTGCCGATGATAAACGAACGTAGTTCTGCTGGAAGAGACGTTTAGATATTGTGACCAATTGTTAAGTGCGTCGGTATAAGTTTTTGTTGGGTTCTTCGGAAAATGTAGGCTACAATTGTAAACATGGCAAAATACTTAAGTAGGCGACTGTAACTGTGTTGGTCGCGTAAGAACCGTAATTGTTTAGTTGACCTGATATTTAACAAATTTAGATTATTTTGGTAATTATTTCAGTCTGTAAACAACGACTGCTGAACCTAGTAAAATATTGGTATTCAGCCGCATCTGTTTACACTGGAAGCTGACCCACACTGGGAAAAGGCTAGATAGAACATCCCACTTGGCAATCGAATCGGTGATCGCAGGTGGTTATTTTCTGGAAGGTCTAAAATAAACATTTAGGGTTGCGTTAAATTAGCTGCGTAACAGTTTTACAAAATAGATTAACAATAGTGTACATATAATAATGCAGCCCACAACGCTGTTCACAAGACCCTCCCCCTGGTCTCCAATTCCTGGAAACTTCCATATGCAGACTAGGCATGACAGGACACCAGCCGATCACAATCGTCTCGGTGTATAATCCTCCCTCCAGTAATAAGATCCAACTCCGGAGCGATCTTAAAGCCCTCTTTGACCTCGGCGGAGGTTCCGTTATCATAGCGGGCGACCTCAATGCCAAACATCTCTCGTGGAGCTGCAACTCCAACAACCACGCGGGTCGTAACCTCGAAGAGTTGAGCCCGGAGCTCGAATTCGACGTTATCGCCCCGATGTGTCCCACTCACTACCCCCATAACCCTGACCATCAGCCCGATGTCCTTGACATAGCGCTTCTAAAGAACGTAAACCTCGGTCTACGCTCTATAGAGACGCATGAAGAGCTAGACTCCGATCACCGCCCCGTAGTCCTTCACCTAGGTCCCCGGGGTGGTCCCCCGGATCCTGGACAACCCGCACCGACCAAAACTGTCACGGACTGGGGTAAACTAGAGGAGTGCCTCAAGTCTTCCTCGTCCGTTCACTTAGATTCCATCCCTGACGATATCGTTACGATTGCCGACACGCTGGGCGCGATCGACTCCCTCACCAGTCACGTACAGTCCGTGGTGAACGAGTGTTCACGGCAGGTTCCAGCGGTGGACGAACACCGCTGGAAGCTGCCGGACGATGTGCGTGAACTGCTGACGGAGAAGAACGCATCCATCCGTGCCTATGACACTTTTCCCTGCGAAGCTAACCGCGCCCATATGCGTTCTCTACAGCGTGCTGTAAAGAAACGTGTACGGGAGGTTCGGGAAGCCCGCTGGGACAAGATGTTGAGCGACTTAGAGCCATCCCATCTGGCCTTTTGGCAATTACAACGAAATCTAAAATCCGATTGTGTAGCTTCAACTCCCCCTCTCAATCGTCCGAACCAAAGGCCGGCCTTTGAAGATGACGAAAAGTCCGAATGTCTAGCCGACAGTCTAGAAGCCCAATGTACTCCCAGCACCCAACCCGCAGACCCGGTCCATCTTTCCAAGGTGGATCGCGAGGTCGAACTTAGGGCCTCCCTCCCTCCCGATGAAGACCCCGACGATCCCTTACCCCCCATCACCGTAGACGAGGTCCACACGATAGTGAGGAATCTCAAACCTAGGAAAGCCCCCGGCTCAGACGGTATCACCAATAAGGTGATCAAACACTTTTCCGCCCCGCTCATAGTTCTCATGACCGCCATCTTCAATGGCGCTCTGAGTAATAACATCTTTCCGCAAGCTTGGAAACAAGCCACCGTTATCGGTATCCCCAAACCCGGCAAACCCAAGAGTGAGCCCACTAGTTATCGCCCCATTAGTCTTCTCAATGTAATTGGGAAAATCTATGAGCGTCTCATTTATATCCGTATAAAGGATTTCGCTGACTCCCGTAAACTCATCCCCGACGAACAGTTCGGTTTTCGAACCCAGCACTGTTGCATTCGACAATTGCACCGCATTGTCGAACACATTAGCTCCCGTTTTATGCGCTCGTACAAAACGGGCATGCTCTTCTTCGACGTAGCGAAAGCCTTCGACAAGGTCTGGCACAACGGTTTATTATACAAACTGTACCAATTCAACGTGCCGGACCGTCTCGTGCTCATCATTCGAGACTTTCTGTCGGATCGCTCCTTCCGCTATCGCCTAGAAGGCACCCTCTCTTCCCCTCACCCCATTCGCGCAGGAGTCCCTCAGGGCTCCGTGCTATCGCCCCTTCTGTTCACGCTGTACACCAGCGACATTCCCAAACGTGGCTTGGCCAAGTTGGCTCTCGTCGCCGACGACACGGCTATCTACTATTCCGGTAGGAGTCTCGATAGCATCTCTCGAACCCTTCAAACCGCAGCCGACGCCCTCGGGGTCTGGTTCCGGAAATGGAGAATAGAGGTGAATCCCGAAAAGAGCGCAGCCGTTCTTTTCGAGAGACACGGTGACTCCCACACCCACATCCGTCCCGTCCTCATGTTCGGCAAACAGATCCCTTGGGAGATGAAAGCCAAATACCTGGGGGTTATCCTCGACCACCATCTGAGTTTCCGAGACCACATCAAAGCGGTGCGCGCTCGCGCCGCTTTCGCTGTCGGTCGCCTCCACCCCATCCTTAGAACGCGCAGTAAATTGTCACTTAGAAATAAGCTGAGAATCTACGTGACGTGCATCCGCCCCATCTTGACTTACGCTAGCGTCGTGTTCGCACACGTTAAGCCTTGTCGCTTTAAATCCTTCCAAACCCTCCAGAATCGAGTGTTGCGCAGAGCCGCGGCTGCCCCGTGGTTCATGCGTAACGTCCAACTCCATCTCGATCTAAAAATGCCAACCATCAGGCAATACCTCAAACGCATTTCCAAGCGTTACTTCGACTCTGCCCCCCGCCATCCGAACCCCCTAGTCGCCGCAGCGGCCGACTACAGTCCCTCTCTCATAAGTAAAGTTCGCCGTCCCAGGCACACACTTTTAGAACCCGATGACGAAATTACCCTCCTCCAGAAGGCGAGTAAATCGACCAGCACACTACACAACAAACGCCGCCGCCCGGCATACCGTCCTCGCCGACGAGGCCCGTCGCGACGCCCCACCGCCGCCGGTCACGATCCACCGAGCTCTCTCGTCGTAGAGCCGGTCGTCTCTTAAGACTCCGCAGTCACCCCGATAATTCAGCCCTCATCAAGCTGTCTCCCCCCCCCTATGTCCACGCCAGCAACGCCCTAAGCCGAGGTCCGAGTCCCACTAGGGGTCGCCCTTAGTGCTGTTGTTGCAGGTAGTCATGATGTTAGTGTAGTACAAGTAGTTAGCTTAGGTTAAGTATTTTACTTCCCCCCATTGGCTGGAGACCCTTCAGGTCTCGCCAATAACTGCCCGGTTACGTAGAAACCGTCCCCTAGGACGACCTACTGCAGTCCAATAGAAAAAAAAAAAAAAAAAAAAAAAAAACGCTGTTTACAAATTAACTTAAAATATTAATAAAAAATTGGATTAGCCACTAAATTATGATTTTATAGCAGCACCTACTGGTTGCGCAAGTTTTGGTAAAAGATAAAAAGGGTGAGGGAAACATTAATTAGACAAATAAGACCTTTAAACTTGCCCATAGAACAAGCGAAGATGTCAACATCATCATCATTCATAATCAGTTTTTGTGCTATAATTCCTAGATATTTATGTATATAGGGTGACTGGTAATTAGTGACCGATACTTTAACACATGATTATACTCATGATATCAATCAACTTTCCCAAAGAAACTTTATTTTTATTTCATTTTTTTCACTTAAAATTTATTAATAAACCGTTACGGAATGGACGCGGCTCGTAATGGGTTTTTTTTTTTTGTTTTATACGTAATGTTTCTTTGGGAAAGTTGTTTGTTATCATGAGTACAAACATGTGTTAAAGTATCGGTCACTAATTACCAGTCACCCTATAGTACCTTGTCATTACTTAAAGATAGCTTTTGTTTCCTTTTTGATTGTATTTTCTTAAATACATCTCAGTTATTTAGTAATAACTACAACATCTAGCGATTCTATCCCCATGTTGTTCACTATAATTGAGCAAAACTCGTGTGACGGTTTTCCCTACGACACTGTAGGTTAATGTATTGTCGCTTTCTTACCTTCGTCCAACGCATCTCTAATTGTAAGACCGCTAACCCACTAATTTAAATCTCCTATTGGTTTTAGAAAATGTTAAACCAATTCTAGTTCGCCGTAATTGCTATGTTTCACTTGTATGACCGGTGTTTTAATTAGTTAGAGAAAACTTTCATGCTTTTGATACGTTTATTTAAGTGGTTCGATAGCTTGGTTACGATTGCAGGTGATAGGAACATTACTTACTGAAGCAACTGGTTGGTTCCAAAGAAATACTAACACTACAATTTTTAAAATATAATTAAAAAATCAGAGCTTACTATCTAAATGAAAGGTTGAAACAACTCGAAATAATAAAGTACCGAATTGATTTGTAAATTCGGCCACAATAGCCGTCAACCCAAAAAGAGATGTCATTGCCGAAAATAGTAGGTATTGATCTGGTAAATTCTCAAACAATAAATTAACAAAACTGAGGTCTCTCAGTCGATTGAAGTCCAACAATCATTGGCATGAATTCAAGTACGTACGATGTACTAAATATTTACCTGTCTGCAGCTATTCAGTATGAGTCAGCCGAATTGTGTGATCACCATGATCCGTTCAATCGTTTACCGATTCGTTGCCTCTTCATTTGGTCGGGTGTTAATGTGAGCAGTACTTTTTTTCTGATAGCTGTTTATAATTAGAGTGCTGGTGTTTGGCATACATTTCATTGAATTCGTCACGTTGGCGGGAGACGAGAATGTTTACAAATCGCGGACAGGTTGCCAGGCTATTAATTTTTCACCTTTGTGTGTCTTCCCTAACATCGGGATGTCTTTCGCTTTCAGCGTTTGGTTTAATTTTGACAGTGTAGACAAGAAGAAACTGGGACTTTACATGCATAAGACAAATTATAGTTTGACATAATTCTAATATTCACCTCTTTTCTGTAAACGTTCCGTGCTTACGTTTATTTTTACAGATAAATCTGGTGTTTGGGTGTTGTTTGACCCCATTCTTATTACAAGGACTTTCTTGTGAAAAAAATATTGTTTTTTTATTTGTTTTCGCATCGAAAGTTCGTTTCTCTTTATCCGAATTTCTTGCTGATAAGTTGTAAATAGAACAAAAGGATAGACGTGAAGGATTATGGTAGGAATCGATGGACAACGAGGTTATGAGCCGTGGGTCCGAATGGCTTGCGTCACTGTGTGCGTACTAGTTGAGAGATTCAAGTTCGTTTCGCTCTGAAATGTAAAATTAACTGACACAGACTCGTCAAATAGATCAGCTAGTTTTATTTGATTTATATCAAAAATAATATTTCATCACATTTATTTTTTACAAATAGGAAACTTTAATAAGAGCATCTAAAATTAAAAATAGAATGAACTCCCGAATCGTGTCTTTTAGACCGTTATTTACTTGTTCCAAATCCATCGTGCTACTTACAGATTTAAAGAGATCGGACGGAAGTATTCTATGTTCCACGTAGTTCGGTATTTGATCATCTATCGTTGAGAATTTGCGAAGTGTCTGTGTGCGTTAGTCACGTTTCATTTATATATGTATAAAGTTGAATTACTGTGTATGTATCCACTGTTGAAGACGCGTCGTAATAAGGTCGCGGACGCGGCTGCGTGGCGCCGCGGGTCGACGCCCCCTCCTACTAAGTGAATTATATTGTAATCTTTACATATTTATTATTTTGATCATGATTGTGTATTGTAGAATGTTAATACAGGTCATGTAATAGGTCCTGAACGTCCTGGTCTACTAATAAAGTCATCGATTGATTAATAATTAATTAAAGTTTCACTTAGAGGGCAAAAACTCGCTGTAAATGAGATTAAGCTTCTCAAAAATATATAGGTAGTTGAGGCGTTTCGGTACGAAAGAACTTTCGATTGTGCACGTCCTTGTGGATATGCCCTTCAGCCAAGTTGTTTAGCTAGCAACAACAAATGCATTGATAACGCTTGCTCCGCGAGAAAAAAAACATCATCAACGAAACATCTATTTTTTCTCATGCTCCGATTAAAATGTCTCTCAACGACCTAGTCTGACCGACGAGACATAAATAATCATATTAAAATAACCCGTCTTCCGCCGATTAGAGGTGAGAATAATTTCGCCCACATCAGATGTCTTCACAATCATTTGACGAGTGATGTATGGCCAGCCAACTGAAGAATAGTAGCTTTCATATATTACACGCTCGTTACATTTTTTCTTAATTACAAGTCTATATACTATCGGAATGATTAATCTAATGCGAATCGAAAGTCGTATATTAACTCAAAAAATTATAATCGCAGTTTTTTTTGCATTCCATGCCGACTTATGTTACTCTAAAAGTTCGAGGATGTTATTTTGCAATTTTTTTGACGCATAAAACAAACATAAACCACTTCCTAATATACTCGAATATTATGAGTTAGATCAGAGTTATTCAAAAATAAACTCCGACAAATTAAATAACAGATTATATAACATCGAAATATGGGACAAAAGACAATCGTATAACTATTTGCTTATTCAAAACTAGGCGTGACTGGCCATTGTTATTCGTGGGGTATTGCAAGCCGCTTGCAAATGACATCTTCGTAATCACAAATTGGGTTCCATGACCTGCATGTGTGGAACCCCACTTCCGGCGGAGCGGCGCGTGCGTCGCCGTCGAGATCACTTCCGCCCCGCCACTTGCGCGCGCGCCACTGATAATGATAAGAAACTGGGCCACCTACGAGCCGTAAGTGGTGTTACCTGTTCATTTATTGGTGTTTGTGTTTTTTTGTGCGACACTTTGATGACTTGTTGGAAGCTAGTGATAGTCGGAATGTTTTACGCTAGTTTACACGTGTGTTGATGACACTTTTACTTTTATTTTATGGTCAGAATTGCAAGCTACGTCCTTACATTGCTTAGATATATACCTCAAGGTTCGATCCTATGCACAGCTTTATATTTCCAACGTCAAAGAGCATAATGACGTACCTACTCAGTGACAAACAAATATTTGGGCTCATGTGTAGCGTACCTTACACAGTTCCTTTTTTTCGTTTCGATTTAATTCAAAACAAAATTACTTCTGCGTATTTCTTACGCAGGTATCTTCTGCATGACGATGACTTCAAAATCGTGATTATCGTCTACATCCCGGAATCATCGAGTTCAAGTTAAAATCATGAGTCATTTGTGGGAAGCGAGCATTACGCAAATGACTAAGCAGAGGAATATGAGTAACTTACATTTTGGATTACACATTGTGGTATCTATTACTGGTCTTTGTAATTTTATTAGCTTTGTTTTATTTTGAACAAAGAGTGTTCGTTCCTTTGGTCAAAAATTGGTGGATAAGGAAGCAATTTCGGATTTCTTGATGCGTGATCCACACCGGGCACATGTCTCGATATATGTGTCGCAACAATCTACACGGGCACATGTCGCGGTACAATCACGAGTATGTATACAATACATGTATACACACGTAGCGAATTAAAATGTGCATTTACGTAAGAATTTTAATGGAATACCTAAAATATTGTTAACATAATATCTACGAACAATTACGAATATAATAGCTTATAATGAATGAATATTTTGAATATAAAACAAAAAAAAAACAATAGACTCCACTGGATGTTATAATATGTTTGTTGTTGCTTCGGGTTGATAAATGACCTATTTAAAGTTATTATGGCGATCTACGCTTAATTTATTTATTTTATTAAGAATTCTTTTGCAACGCCTGAAAAAGGCAACTAAGTTAATAGAGCTATTTTATATTGTATCACCTTATGTACACTTAGTTGGCAAAATAAATATCTTTGAATCTTTGAAAATAAACATAAACTCAATCAGCATTCAAAGAGAAAATCACTTGAATTTCTCTACGGGAATACATGTTAGTGCTCACGGCTGTACTTGTATCGCGCACATGGTAATCTCTGCGACATGTGCTGGGTAGTTGTTGTATAGGGAACTCAGTTTTTTTTTGTTTTATTGTCCCTTTTCGCACCTGATGCTATGCGCAGAATCTAAGATGCAGCACACAAATCCACGTAACAGAGATATAGAGGGATTTCCCTATACTCCTCCGGCTCTCACATACTCACGACGGAATACAGTAAACTGCTTGGTGCCAGACTTTTATGTGAAGTAGCTAGCCTAGGACTGTATAGACCTTACCACAAAGCGTGCTGGGTGTTGTTGAATATTACAACACGCATCTATTCCCAGTGTGCGGTGAAGAAGCTTTATATGCTAGTCCGGACCTACACGGGGCAAAATTTTCGTGGTTGCCCATCAGCAGCACCAATAAATATGTGCTAATAATAACAACAATCGAATCCCTCAAAACTGTTCATTTTCCCAAACTCATAATACTTCTTCTTCTATCGTGTCGGCACGACCAATACAAGAATAGCTTATGCCGTGGTGAAAAGATTAGCCAGTCAGCAAGGTTGGTAGCGGGGCTGACTGCCCAGGGTGCGCCAGACGTACTTAAGTATCGTCACTCGCGGAGGCTCTTTTCATGCACCCCATAATACACTCATAATACTAACAAGGTGTCAAGTTACGTTTTACGGTGTGTTAAAAGAACTCTTTTTGAAAATTAAGCGTTTTTGCGAACACATTCATTGTTCGCACAGCTAAGGAGTGGAATTCCCTGCTGGAGTCAGTGTTTCCTGATAGTTACAACCTTGGGGTCTTTAAGTCAAGAGTGAATAGGTTACTTCTAGGTAAGCGTGCTTCACCGTCGACCATATCATCGCTTACCATCAGGCGAGATAGTGGTCGAACGCGAGCATACCATTAAATTAAAAAAAAAAACTTTGTATAACTAATACAATATCTACGGCTAACGTATCTTGGCGAGTCTGAAGTTAGCTGATTAACTGCGCAGTAGACAATTTCGTTTCTAAAAGATTAATTGCGCAGCCAAACAACTAACTTCAGACTCGCCAAGGCCGTATTGTACCTCTAGTCATTAAAAAGTAATGTCTACGTATAAGCAGTCAGTTGTTTAAATGTTCTGCCTAGCCTTTTCCCAATTATGTTGGGGACAGCTTCCAATCTAACCAGATGCGACTGAATACCAGTATTTTACACTGAGCGACTGCCATCAGACCTCCGCAACCCAGTTACTGAGCAATGCGGATATCCTAAGGGTAGACCGGTTGTCAGACTTTCGGGCTTCCGACTACCAAATAAATAATGTAATATAATAATAATAAAGATGCTAAATAATAATATAACTTGACATTTGTAAGTAATATAATAGCATTTTAACTGTTTTATATAATATAATTATAAATATTTGTATGCCTAATACAGGCAGAATATAGTTTGAACTATCCACCATTGTAATATCTGGTACCACCTGTATTCTGTGCAAATAAATCTTTCTTTCTTTCTTTATATAACGACTGTCATTCATACGACACCTGGGACCAACAGTTTAAAGTGCTCTCCGAGGCACGGAGGGATCTCGATGTATAACGAACGGTCTCCCATCAAGGGACTGACCGCGGCGAGTGCAGGTCAGGCTTGTAAATCATCTGCCAGGGTTGCGGAATTTGTTCGAAAGAGTTACCACGGCCTTGGAGGTCTACTCCCTAAGCACAAAGTCCGTATTTTCAGCCTTAGTTACGAGCATTTCCTACTCCCTATCACCTACGGACATACGATTATTTCGGGGCCCGAACTATGAATGAATGACTACACGATTTGACAGTTGTCCCTACTACCGATGTGTTTTTGCCCGTCCGAAAAGTTGAACTTGACACTTGTTTTGCTTGTGTTTTGTTTTTTTGTGCACTTGTTGTGTTGTGTTTGTTTTGTTGTGCTTCTACGGTTGGGGCTATTTTCGGACGAGCGACTAACTTCGTTGACGGACTTAGGGAGTAGGTCCCCTAAAACGCAAAGGGCATTAGGAGGAACACGGATGGGTTTTAGTTAGTAAGAGTCTGACACTCCCTTCCGCTCCGCTTAGAGCGGAAGAAGTCATTTGAGGATTACCAATCCTTAAAAAAAAAGGTCTTTAAATCATATGATCCGCACGGATGATTGACGCACGACCTCCTTCTTGATAATTAGTACTTGATCATTAGTCAGTTGTATAAATGAGTCGTTTTAATTATATTTTCCGGGTCTTCCCCAGATTGTTTGGTTTTCCGTGTAAAATATAGTGTTCTTATCTTAATGTTTTACTTCCTCTTTTAAACAGGATCACACATGTATGTTATAACAAATTAAAATTAATGATTATTGTATTAATAATCTTAAATAATAAATCACCGCTAAAACGGAATTGGGAAATGCACAAGCACGGGACAGCGATGGTTGAGCATAGTAGAGCCGCGAAAGTAGAAAAAAAAACGATTTTTTTTTTTTTTTTTTTTTTTTTTTTAATTTATTTATTTAATTCAGGCATCAAGGCCCATAGAAAATATACATTACAATATAATACAATAATTCTAAAAATACTATACATAAACAATATCTAAAAACTACTTCACACGTAAAGTCGGCGTCGTGTGTCGCGCGGTGTCGGGTATCCGGCCTCGGAATCGCCGGAACACTACACCTCTCGGCCAAAATTCTTCCTTCGTGAGGGTCGACAGATGTTCAGTCGGCACCCTCACCACAAACGAATTGAAATTCACGCTGTGGTGAGACTCCAACCGCTCGACCCTCAGATTGAGCTTGGTCTTGATACTGATGTACTCTACAATCTCCGCGACCTTTGTAGAGTAATGCAATCGGGACACGTAGAGTGGCGTCACTGGTACAGCAGGACGCAACAAGAAGTTCGGCCCGCTCGGTGCAGTGCCGCACTGGTTGCGACAAGAAGGCTTCCTCTTCTTCTTCTCCACCTTGACAAAGCCATCTTTATCGCACGTGTCTTTTTCTGGCAGATCCTTGTGCGTTGATTCACAACGCCTCAGCTCACCCCCTTTAGCTTCTTGCCGCTTGGATTGCGACGCAGCAGGTTTGCTAGTGGCGACAATAGTAGCGTAGGCACGTTTAGGGGTCGACTATTTTTATTATGAGGCATTTTACAGACAGCACTAGTCGATACGTTAATAACAATAAAATATATTTGTTCATACTTAGTCCAGCCATTAAAATTATGTAGGTATTTAAGGTAAACAAAAATTTTATTGTGATAAAAAGTCAGTTTTTTTTTCAGAATTCAATTAAAATACTCATTTGTTAATCAAAAAAATTAATAATAAGAGTCTTCTAAAACTGTATTTTTTTATGGAATTATAAAGCAAAATGAAGGTTTCACAATCAAAGGCCTGCCTACCGTTTATACAAAAATTAAATATCTGCACTATACCTACTTATATTAAAGTCCGTTCCGCAGTCAAAAGGCTATATACCATTTTACTTGAGAAAGCGATCTTCAAACGTATTTTACATTATTCAGGATAGTTTCGAATAATTTGCGTAAGTAGAGAAACCACGCACTTGCAATACTAGTTTATTATTTGTTTATAGGCTGGTATCCCGCTGTCAATTATTTCAAGACTGCGGCGCCGATTGTGCGGCTGTGTGAAGAAGGCCTTAAAATGTGGTCTAGACATTTCCAAAGAGTCACCTTGACCACACCTAAACCAAGGAGCTTTAAAGAGTGGATAGGCATACAACTTTGATTAGGTAAAGCAGTACCTGTTAGGCCTCTTGTTCACGGCACGGTTTCTTAACCGTACAGCGCATTAGACGAGCCGTAGAAAAAAAAAAGAAAATAAAAAGCCGTAGTAAACCACCAGCCGAAACTGATTTATAAATAGACATAGGTACTTTATTGTACACTAAAAGAAATGAAAGAAACACATAATTAAGAACAGTACAAATGGCGGTCTTATCGCTTAAAGCAATTTCTTCCAGACAACCATTGGATGGAAAGAATTACAAGTATATCCATTTTGCAACACAAAATCAGTGTTGGAAAGCTGTCATGCAATAATTACCCGTCGCGAAAACGTCCGGTGCCGTTACCAAACTCTAAACTGTCATACAACACTAATGTAAATCAAACCGTGCGCAAAGAAGGAGTAGCCACGGTGTATACGGCGGCGCAGGCGTGCCGTTGGGCCACCGTGTCCGTCAATAAACTTCTACAAGGTTAGTCGGAAAGGTGGTACTAATCCGAAAGGGTGTTAAAGTACCTATAATAATGAGTAATTTTTGTTCTGCCACTTTGCCCAAAAGTCAATACTTTCAGAGAAATAGCTGTCCAAAGATTTCATAAAAAATACGCTAAAATCTATCTATTCTCAGCTATGATCAGCTGTGTTTCCACTTTAGGTCTTATTTTGAGTCACGGATTAGGAGGTCGACTTTCTGAATTCGTAACTTAAGCAGGGATGAAGAATTTTTGAATACATTGTGAAAAAACTAAAATAAAAATAAATTTACATGGCAATAAAAAATATCGAATTTTGAAATTTTAACACTTGCTTTAAAACCGTCATCAGTGATACTTTAAGTGGTCTGCGGATTAGTACCCCCTTTCCGACTAACCTTTTATAGTAGTCCATACAACACTGATGACCGTGCCTACACACGGCTAATTAACCGTAGGAGAAAAAACGTGTGTGAACAAGAAGTCTTATACTACTTTACCTAATCAAAATTGTATGCCTATCATTCATGTTCATGAAGTAGCTTTCAAGATCTGACGCGGTAGCAGTCTTATAAAGAAGATCATTTTTTATGTGTCACAAACAAATTAAAATAGAAGCATTGTTAGAAGAGTGACTGCCTCGTTGGTCTAGCGGTCGCAAGCGCGACTGGGTTCGATCCCCAGGTCTAGCAAAGTATTATTGGGCTTTTCCGTGTACAATTTCTCAGTAGCATTCCGGAGTCTGGATTTGTGCCCAGTTGATGGCAATAGGCTCGCCCCCTATTACATGGAACTTAAACATAACGGCGAAATGTGGTGTACTATACACCTCTGCCAAACCTTCGGGGAATACAGGCGTGATGTTATGTTGTTATCAGAAGCTTGCCTTCAATAAATCACCAGCTAAGGAGTGGAACTCCCTGCCAGAGTTTGTGCTTCCCGATAGCTATATAACCTAGGAGTTTTAAAATCTCGAGTGAATAGGTTACTTCTAGGCAAGCGTGCACCACCGTCGACCGCGTCTTTATTTACAATCAGCTAAATTAGTTGTCAAACGTGAGACTATAATTAATAATAAAAAAGCTGAATCAAGTGCAATAATCATAATCAGCATGGTTTAAAGTTATTGTGAATTTTGTATGAAGTTATAGGACACTGCTGCCCAATCTTCTGAGATGATCAAACTCAGAACTCATTCATTCAAAATATACTAGAATTACTTCGTTCTTTTTGAACGTCAATGTTACAATAGACAGCCCACAAAAAAACCCTCCTTTCACCGCACCGTTTATGCTGTGAAGAAGAAACGGCGCAACAAACTCCCCAGCAGCATAGTTCTGTCTGTTTTAAATCCCTAAGTCACTTTTACACCCACGATGAGATCCCAGTCTATTCTTTGTCGGGAATCACGGAACAAGAACTTTCGCATTCACAATGTCATTCAAGATAAAATTAGAAGGAAGTTAGGATTCATATAATTATGTTATACAACAACTAGCTTTTGCCCGCGGCTTTGCTCGTGTTAATTAATCTCAAAAAAACTCTTAACACACTACTAAAGTTTCTATAATAACATAATTCAATCGTGATTCGAAAGACACGTGGCGCCATCTATGAAAGTTATTGTTGTTTTCCTCGGGAACAGAACTTTTTTTCGGGATGAAAGGTACCCTATGTCCGTTTCTGTACACCTGACAACGTATATGCAAAGTTTCAGGATGATCGGTTCAGTGGTTTAGGCGTGAAAAAGTAACAAACAAATAAAATAAACTTACTTTCGCATTTACAATATTAGTTAGGATATCCCAGCGCTTTGCACTCGTTATTGATAATTCCCTTATCATACATTTTAATTATCAGTGTTATCAGTGCCACTGACATGAAACCACATTGATGACGTCCCACCGTTTCTGCGTTGTTGCCTATAAGTACGCTCTCGAATTTTTTGTTAGATATTTAGCGGAAATAAAGAACTGCACATTCATGTTGTGATTAAGTAACATCGGCTTATCAAAGTCCAGACAGACAAGTGATTTAAAAAAAAATGTACCTACGCTGTTCCATCCGGATCTCCGTTATGTGAATGTAAGAATGTATAAAATACCTTTGTATACTTTTTGCAGTTCACATTTTACTACTATAGCCTCTCGTAGTTACCCACCCAGATTTCATCAGTTTCCGTTCTCATCCTAAGGTGTATTAAAAGAGCTTCCACGAGCTATGACACTCCGGTATGTCAAGCGCATCCAGGCAGTCGGTCCTGCTACGAACCTTGATGACTGGCTCATCTTTTTGCTATGGCATGAGACGTTCTCGTATACTTAGCTCGTGCCGACACAAGAGAAGATGAAGAATAGCAATTGGTCCTTAGGTTATGTGGTGATCTTGTAAATAAAATGTGTGAGCAGGTTCACTTCGTTCTTAACAATTCAACGCTGCACTCGCTGCGGCCAAGGAAACAAAATCTTAGGGATACGGCCAGCCTTCTATCACTTCAGCCTGCTGACATATATCTGATCTTTTACCAATCTGCCCCCCAATTCAAAACCTTTTCGAATATGCAGTTGTCAACCGATTCTGTTTGCTGTCTCTCTTTCTCTCGGTAGGAGAATCGTAGATGAAACGAAACGGTCAAAAACTGCTTATCGAAGGTTCTGAATAAGGGGGCTGGTTGGTACCGAAATACGCGTCTTCAATCAATGAAATCAGCCTATCAGATTCCACTGCTGGAAAAAGCACAGTTTTAATCAGACTGACGTCTCTAGATTTATTTTTGAGAGCAGCACCTATTAAGTTGGTCACTTGGTCATCTGTTAGGAAAACTGTTTTTTACGTATTCCGGAATTACCTATCACTAGGCTTCACCATGTTGGAGACGAATGCTGAGAACGTCTTGGACTGCGAAACACACAAATGCATCGATCCTGACTCAGCTCCGAATAAAAACTTGCTTGTCTACCTTATGCCGACAACGTATTCTTTCATACTTTGGCAACACAGTGCGCAGAGGCGACGAAAATTTGGAAAAATTGATTGTGGTTGGGAACACCGAAGGCAAAAGATCGCGCGGTCTTTCATCAACAAGATGAACCGATCAAATAAAAGACTCGTCGTCATCCAAATTCTACACGGTTCTAAGAGACGCGCTGGACAGAAACCCGTGGAGGCAGATCATCCGCTCTAGATGCAATCCTAGTGCTGAACACGATCCTCAGACACGAGGGACCGACCCTAGAGAGAGGCTTCGCTGATTGATGGAGAATATTATGACGTAAATTGGAAGCGAGTGTACAAAGGTATATGACGTAGGTATTGACAAAATGACAAACAGATAACGAAATTTACATATACGCACATCCGGCTTAACTTATGAAAAGCAGATGATAATTCAAATGAAGTCACAATATGGTAGGTTACGTGTTGAAATACTGTTTACTAGAAATTACCAAATTTCCGCTCATAGATAAGTAAAGACGATGTTTGGATTCTTAAAAAACTGTGTAGGTACTTGTTAGATTATGAATGTACAAGTAATGTAATTGCGCAACACACTCTTCATCGCTATGGCTTTGATTTTGACAATTCAACAATATTCATTGCGTGGTACATAGTTGTAAAGAAGTTGGATTGTAAATACATACGTTGCTATGGAAATTGTTGACCAGCCGATTACAAGTGTGTTGCGCAAGTAGAACGCTGGTTAAAGACATTTATTTAAAAAAGTAACCATGGATTCTCTCGCCGACTCTTCTACATAGAAAACGACAAATTGGTACCCTGCACCTAAATTCAACATTTCATAAGTGATGGTAGTGCAAAAGGAGTTGTTCATTCTCTATCAACAGTTTTGTTTTCATTTTCAGTTTTTTTAGTTCCGGTTTCGATCTTCAACTTAGAATTTATACCAAATTGAACTAAGGCGAAGAAGAACGATGACGTCTCCACTTCAGACGTCATCATACCTGCACGCAACACACACCGCTGCTGACCGATAAGGCTCTGACGACTGACAGGGGCGATGTAACCCTTCGGCACTCCGGTTTCAACTGTGCCCGCAATATCCAGAGGCTCGCCTGTCGATCCACGAGGGTAGGCTCGTGACTTTGGGATGTAGTATAACCAACATACGGCGTAATAGAAGCACAAAGAAGATATTTTTGTAACCCTGCGTCATTGTCATGTTACAAAGTCAATTTGACTACTTTAGATCTATTCTGTACGTCATACTAAGGTCGTAGGTCCGCTACGTAAAATCCGTTGGCGTCATGCTCATTACGTAACAAGGATCTTCTCAGTAAAAGGATGTGTTCTTCGAAACGAATGGAAATCGATTTTCCTCCAACGATTTTTATCGAAGGTAAAGTTATCGATAATAACTTATTTGCGTAAGTATTTTACGAGTAAGTTTTCCTTGACATACGTGTGTACTACATTATGAGTATGTTAGTTTTTGTGTGTGTTATAAATATTGAATGATATGTTCCATAGAGAATTCATGCGGTATTCAAATTGTTGTTTATAGAATAAAGCTTTAGTCATGCGTGTTAAAATGGAGTACCATCATTGATTTAACCTGATAAGTTTCATTGAGTGGATTAACATTTGTTTTGTATTGTTATGTGATTTTCCATAATGGTTTAGGATTTATCCTATGAAAGTACTTTAAACAGTTTTCTGATGGATTTTATCATTTTGTATCAGTTGTTTGCGTTGCAAACAAAAGTTTTGTAATTTAGATTGCTTGAAATACCTATTCCTAATCCTTTGATAAAACATCATGGGGACAACGGGTCCAATCCCCAGATTGGGTCAGTTTTTCTTCCATTTTTTTCTTTTTGGAGTCATGCCAGCAATTGGCGATTGGTTGGCCTGGATTTAATAGTTTGTAATAAATATCTACTATCATGAATTTCGTCTCGTACTATGACGAACTATTGGTGCCAATCTCTACAGCTATGCTTGCGGTCCCAAGCGATAACAGTTACATAATATAAAAGGTTAGTCAGAAAGGGGGTATTAATCCGAAAGGGGCTTAAAGTAACCATAATAATGAATAACTTTTGTTCTACAACTTCCCCAAAAGTCTAGTATAAGAGAGCTGTTCAAAAATTCCAAACAAAATACGCTAAAATCTATCTATCCTCAGCTATGATCAGCTGTGTTTACATTTTAGGTCATATTTAGAGTCACAGATTAGAATATCCATTTTCTGAATTCGTAACTAAAAGAGGGAAGAAGAATTAAAAAAAAAATCTAACAAAATAATTTCACATGGAAATAAAAATTCTCGAATTTTGTAATTTTAACACTTGCTTTATAATCATCATTAGTGATACTTTAAGTGGTCTGGGGCCCAATTCTCCTAAAATAAATTGTTGCCAAACGCAATCGACCCACAACCGTCAGTCAGTTTTTGTTTTCGAAAACTTTCAAAATGATTGATTTTGTTTTTTGTGTGAAACAATATGATAGGTTCGGCATTGGTTCGGTTGTGATTTATCAAGATTTATTTTAGGAGAATTAGGTCCCTGTTGCCTGCCCCCTTTCCGACTAACCTTGTATAGCTCCGAATTTCCATAATAATGAAGTGTGTGCATTATTTGTGAGCGATCATATCAAGGATCGTGCTTTCGTCACGTGTCGGTCGGTCGATTGAGTCATTGCTTGTCGAGTTCGCTTTAACTGTGTCAGCGCGACCGTCGCGGAATAGAATCAAGGCTGCACGATATGGATCGGTACGCCGTAAAACACCTGTGTCCGCCATCTTGGTAAATTTTGGTTTTTGGATATTATTTACTCGGAATAAATCATGAGTTCTTTTGTGAGATTTCTTTAGGAGTCGGGTTTTGGAAAGCCTATGTTCTGCAATAGACACCCATTTATTGAGCAAGCCTATGTTCAGTAATAGACCCGACTCAATAGTCGGGTCTATTATTCAATAGTCGGATGACTATTGCCAAACATAGGCTTCCCCAATGGCAAGCCTATGTTTGGCAATAGTCATCCCTCTATTGGCAAGCCTATGTTCGGCTATACCTAGACCCCGTCTATGGATAAGCCTATGTTCGGCAATAGACACAAGTCTATTGACAGGCCTATGTTCGACAATAGTCACCCATCTTTTGGCAAGTCTATGTTTGGCAATAGACACACGTTTGGCAAGCCTATGTTCGGCAATAGACACCCGTCTTTTGGCAAGCCTATGTTCGGCAATAGACACCCGTCTATTGAACAAGCCTGTGTTCGGCCATAGACGTACGTCTGTTGACATCCCTATTTTCGGCAATAGTCACCCGTCTTTTGGCAAGTCTATATCCGGCAATAGACACCCGAGTATTGGTGAGCCTATAATGATGCCTGATAAGTATAATGACGATAGTGACTGAAACCCGTAACGTATACGCTAAGCCTACGGTTTCACTCTACTGTATCGTTGTTTTATGTAAAACTTGAAATCTATTTTTTAACCGACTTCAAAAAGGAGGAGGTTCTCAATTCGGATGTTTGTATTTTTTTTATGTGTATTCAGGCATATCTCCGTCATTTATGTGGATTTGCATTTTTTTTTGTTTGTAAGAGTATTCTTCCGAAATGGTCCCATTTAAATTTGGTGAAGATCTGATGAAGACCCTCAGAGATTTACAATGGAACTCTTCAATGGATAACAGCAAATTACCCGAGATTGCTGTAATTGCGTATTTGTGTAAATAAAAAAAAATGGAAAATAAAATAACTTTGAAAAAAAGTAAAAACCGACATCAAAAAAAAAAATAGTAAAATAATTAAGTACCATAATTATTATAAAACTAACAATTTCAGAAGTCGGTGCCTTCAATTAGGTTCAGTGTAAAATTGCACCGACTTCTAAAACTGTTAGTTTTAGAATAATTATGGTAATTATTTTACTCTTTGTTGTTTTTTTTTTGAACTCGGTTTTAACTTTTTTTTAAAGTTATTTTTGTGTCCTGAAATGAGCAGTTACCACTTTGTATCTTTGCTCCTGGGGCGTGTGAAACATATAATACGTTTCATCGGGTGGGTGGTGATCAAATACATTTCCTACCAATTAGCTGTGTATTAGATTAGTGCATCCAACTGTACACTGATAACAGTACATAGCGATAGATAGTAGTTTCGATAAGGGTTGTAGAAATAAGGCGGCTCACCCGTGAAATAGAACGCCAAATAACTTCCGGGTGGCCATTTATTACTTTGATGTTGTAAAGTGCAACACAGGTAGTATTTTTTGTAGATTTTTTAAGGCAGTAAGCTCAAAAAAGGCATGTGTCACTTCGCGGTTTAGGCTACAGACACACTGAGCGTATTGCGCGCCTCATGTTTCGTCTCGTTACTCGTATACATCGCGCTACATACAAATTCCCGGTCCGGGCCCGGTCGCTTACATGGCCTAAAAGTTTCGCGCGCATCTTGCCTTTGATCGACGTTAAATTAACTATATTCAGCGGTTTTTCAGCGACTGCAGCCACACTTAAGCGCAGCTTGCGGCGCGTATCCTGCGCAGTACGCGGCGCAAATAAATACTGAGTGTGTTTTGACCTTTAGGTATGAAAACGTATCTACGCAACGCTTCAGAATTAAACAAAATGCGTAGATTAGATAGTGAATAGGAATTTGAGCGCTCTTGCCTAACACTAAAGTTTAATTTTGCATACACGGAGCACAATTTCTAGTTATTAAACGTACTAGTTTGGGATTGTGGTCTCTGTACGAACAATTTATTATTCTGTGTTCCAAAATGCAAGTTAGTGTGTCAGCTTTATAGTTACCTTATCAGTAAACATGCAAATCAAAACGGAACACAAAGATCCTTCGACCAATCCGTGACAATCACCACGCTCAGACCTCGACCTCAATTGACTGAAGGATACACTCGAAACCCAACAACAGAACTGGTGAAGTATGAAGAAACATATGATTTTTTGAAAATATTAATGCATTATTTTGTGGTAAACTGTGAATCTTCCACATTTGTTCTTCGGTCATGAATGTCATGAATTTTAGACAGCTGCTATCTGATCCTGCAACCCATTTACTTGACAATTCTAATATTTTAAGGTTAGACCAGTTATCAGACTTTTGGACGTCTGATATCCGAAACTACGACTGTCTTAGGTATTCATAGGATAATCGGGACCATCGGCATGTCGTGGTCTCGCTTTCTTTAAGAATGGGCACCCATCCACAGACTGACCGTGGTAAGCACAGCTGAAACTCGCAGATCGATCGATCCACGTGCTCGTTATTTAACCGGGCTCCAGACTACTTGATTTTTATGAAAATATTTTAGCATGACTTAAGTGAAAAATAAGTTACACTTTTGTTTTAGACCACTGATCGCCGGAGACTTAGTCGACGGCGACTGTGACTGTCTATAGTTTAAATACCTAGGTGTTTATGCACTTGGTTGCCGGTCGCACGGGCAACTCGGCGAATCGCCGCGTGGCAACGCACAAGCGACTGCTGGTCGCCGGCGACCAATAGAAGCACGGGTTCAAATGGAAGCGTTCACACTGCGAGCAACTGTCGAGACGACAGGACGTCGCGCACAAAAATGGCTCAGGCTTTCGATACAGAGAAATTAATATTAGGAATACAATTCCGAAAAGGTATTTAGGATTTATTCAATGACCAATATTCCAATCGGGATACCCAATACTCTCTTGCATTTCTTTTCTTTTTTTCTCTCTTTATAATTAGTAATGCTACTATTGCAATAGTAGCTTCTTCGACGTCCATTCTTCACGAATGTACAAGAAACACTACGCTCGGCTTGGTCTCCTGGCTCTAGTCGCCTATGTTTTGGTCGCCGAGAGACCAAGTCTCCGGCGACTAGTCGACAGTGCGTAATGGCTCTTATTCGTTTCCGAGAAATTCCCGGATACATAGGTACCTAAATTTAAACATACATTTACTCAGATGCAATGTCTTAGAAGGCCTAAAAGGATGACGTAGATGGAGATTCACTTTCTTGAACTCGGTTAAAATATAAAAATAAAATATAAGAAAAAGTTATTTGATACAATAGGGTTTGTTGATTAGCTCGCTCAAACAAGTCTGCAAATGTCTGACTTTGTCACTTGGCTAGTCTCCCTGTTAATATTTGAAATATGTAGGTAGAGAGGGTATTTATAGATATTTTCGGCGAGAATCCGGGTGGCGGTCGAGGGTCCCAAGATTTATGGCAAAGCGGGTGAGTCCCATCCAACAGGGATCTTGGAGTGTGGGCCACAAGGTACGAGAGGTGGCGGTTGGTGAAGTTGGTACTTGTAAAACCTCAAGTACCTATTAATCACGTAAGACCCAACTTGGTGAAGTGGTTGCCATTGAAATAATTTAGTTATAAGTGGTCAGTCCCATGGACCAATGTCCGATCGTAGGGCAATCCCTACGATTGCAATGTAATTTATTGTGATATACTGGAAGCTATTTTTCTGAATGCACAACACTTCATAACTTCACAACATTTCATATTACTGCAACATTTTCCCGACGATATTATAATTAAGTATGTAATTATGCATAATATAATAATATTGTTATAATATGTATGCTTACCTACCTCCTGTTTCTGAATTGGAAATTCTAGGGTAAGCAGTACTTAAGGCGCTTCCCCCACCGAAAGTGGCGCCACTTTAGAAAAAAAACATTATTTCTGTCAACACACAACATATTGAAATTTCGTACGTACAACATTTTAGTCAAGTGTTATAAAAAATTTCGAACACCAAATATCAACACTAGAGCTTCTGAATTCGAAGTTTTAGCGATAAGTACCAAAAACGGCCGTTTTTAGCATTAATTACTAAAACTTCTAACCTAGGATGTCAAGTGTTGTTTTTTGGTGTTCGAAAATTTCTACAACACTTGTCTAAAATGTTGTACGTACGAAATTGCAATATGTTGTGTGTTGACAGAAATAATGCTTTTTTTCTGAAGTGGCGCCACTTTCGGTGAGGGAAGCGCCTTAAGTAACATTTGAGTACGGAGTTGTCAAAAAGTGACGTATTTTAAGCATATTTTTGACAACCTCGTACTCAAATACTACTTAAGTATTGCTTATCCCGAATTCTCAATTCAGAAACCGGGGGTTAGAATGTTATGTTCTTAAAACCTTGGTAAAGCTTTTTCTTTAGGTTTTCAACTAAACGAGTAATTTACGAATAAGCTTCTAAACTAACTGTACCAAAATTTGTAGGTAGGCTGTATACCTCTAAAAACGGAAGTAAAAATGAAGGATGGAGGTTGACAACAACAGATCACAAATCGCTATCAAGCTGAAATCGCTGTTCACGTCGCTTACGGCTCGATACTAACACCACACCCCAATCTCGTCTGCCTCACACCCTCTCCAACTAAGGGCAACTCATTTCGCCGTTCAGTTCAGTGCTATCTGCGCCCCAAGATATTTTTCTTTGTAATGCTATTGTTGAAAGAAATTGACGACGATTCTCATGAACTTCATGCTTTACGATTAGTTTGTGTCCGGCTAAGTCCAGTACATTTGCTTGCCAATTGAATAGATTATATTAGTATAATTATCTAGACTAATGTAAAATGTAATACACACTTTGACTAAGATTTTAATAATAATATCATCCGGACTTGAAATAGTCAAACAGCCCAAGGCTTGTGACAAAAACTGGAGCCTTTATTTAAAAGTACAAAGATACGGTTCTAATTGTTATGTCAATACAAAAAACAACAGAATGTCGAAGATAATGCGGAGTAGGTGCGTTGTTAAAAACATCGGTGTACAAGCTGCAGCGCAAGCGCACGTGGCATTGGGCCTTTCCGCTCTTTAACTGCAGGTAAACATTTTTTATAAGCAAATTAAAATTTTGGGTATATTCCAGACGGGTATTGATCGAGTTGTGTGGATTTTCATTCAAGTGTAGCGGATTCCCATATTTTTTGAGAATTTGAATTGCCTTGTTACTTTTGCGGAGGTGGTTTTGTGTCGCTAAGCTTCTTCCCACACGATGAGGATCACATTGATAGTTAGTAGTTTCGAAGAAGAGTAAGCAGCGGTCAAAATAAATTTGCTGTTTTTTTTCATTCCTAACGAGCTTAGTGAAATTAATATTCAAAGTGCAGGTGTTGGACTAATTGCTCTTGTTATTTTTATCTCTATAGTATTAAAATCGCTTCTAGTTACCAATAAATATTTTTGATCTTATCTATCTTATTTATTTCCCATCTTCTGTTCTTTTTGTTCTGATCTGATGATTAACTACATCGTATGAAACCACGTCAACCCATAATAAACCAGTCATACTTCCACATCAATTACCGAAACAAGGCGCCATGGTGTAAATAACCGTAACAGAATATAGTTTCCGATGTTTTTTGCATGATAAAGTTCCATCACTCTAATTTGAGGCAAGGACAAAAGGTATGCGCCATGCTTCGAGGCTATAATTTCGACGATTTATAATAAATGCCCATCTTAAAGTTACGGGTGCAACATTCCGATGCCGATTCCCTAATTTGAAGTCCTTTCTTTCTGTTTTATGTTTTTTGCCGGCAAGGGTGGCGGTGTGGTTCCAAGGCTTTTTTGCTCGGGTCGACAAAAGGCCACCCTAACGGTATGTTGCCTGCGCCTGGGCATTATTCTGTTGATGGTCTGTCAGTGATAGAAATATGTAGAATGGTCGCTGTACAAACAAAATAAATCAAAATTGAAATATACGTGTGCAAACATTGTAACGCATTCTTGTTAACATGGAGTAGTAGATATTGCTAACATCATTAGCGCTTTTATTGATTCAAATACGGCCTAATTTAAACTTACGTCATGATTCTTTAATATCCTATTTTTATTATGTTTCATGGTTTCAATACGTTGTTCTAAAATTATCTCCACCATTTATCGTGGGCGTTTCTTCCCAAATGACAAAAGTCAAATACATTCTGTTGTACGATTATTGAAATAATTTACCTTATGAACTTCAAGAATCTATTTATAAATAAAAATAGACATCGTTATTTTGCGATGCGTAAAAATAAACCCGAGTTGAGATTAATTTATTTACCTCGGGGAAATCGGATCGGTTCGGAATCAGTCCCGAAGGAATTGAATTTGGTCTAGACGCAGGGTATGTTTGATTTTCAGTACCGACTTCATGCCACCTACATGTTTGGCTAAACGTTAGGGTTAGGGCTGTGCTGTGAATTGAATTTTCGAACATTGTTTATAGTTTTTAAATTAATATTTCTTTGTTTATTCAACTCACGACATGCGTAGGATCTAGGATCCTTGTGTGCTGTAGTAGAACTTTATACTTACTAGATACATAGAGTTAAAAAAAAATATTAAGAAATTTGTGGTGTTATCGTTGTCGGTATCGATAATTGAACAATTTTCGTGGAACACCTTTTCGAAATTCGCGTATTTATTTATTTATTTACTTTCAATACAAATTAAATGTTTTTTTTTATAAGAATGAAAAGTAATAAAAAATGCGAATTTCGAAAAGTTGTTCGTTCAATTTCCGAAACTGAGTAAGTACACAAAATTCTTAGAGTAAATTTTTAACACCTAAAAATCGATCGAAATTTTTTTATTATACCTGTGTGTTTTATTATTAAACAAAGGTGATTGGTTGTTTCAATTGCAATTAAATCATGAATCACTTACATAGTATAAAACAAAGTCGCTTCCCGCTGTCTGTCTGTCCCTATATATGCTTAGATCTTTAAAACTACGCAACGGATTTTGAATGCGGTTTTTTTTAATAGATAGAGTGATTCAAGAAGGAGGTTTTAAGCTATAAAACGTACACGTGTGAAGCCGGGGCGGTTCGCTAGTCGATAATAAATTAAAACATACTACTTCATTGTACATCTTTGTGGTTACTATTAAATTAAATAACAAGTAACCCAATAACTGATAGTTTACAACAAACATAACAATGAACAAAATGATACAAACCTACGAAACAGATTTTTCCCTGAGATTTCTTTTTTTTGCACCCGTTATTGTGTGATTAAAAAGACACTTAAAGACGCGTAACCATAATTATAAGATCTAACGACAAAATGTAACGTGATGCATTTTGTATAGAAAATCATCAGCTTCGGTTGTGGTTTCTCCCGACACCCGGTATATCGGAAGGACTGAAATAACTTTATTAGTACACGAATAGAGCCGGAGTGATCGCCCTCTTATTACTATTTTCAGTTTTACACTAAAATAACTACACACTGTTAAATGTAGACAAAACGGTGTTGTACCAGCTCATTGTGTGTACCGATTGGTCATTCTAGGAATGGAGTTGTTTTGGAGCCACGGAGAAGCTTTCAACTTTTGGATTTTTACATTCATTCCTTCATTAGGGGTAGGTACTCGTGGCTAATTAACAACCGCGCGGATCATATGATTTGTAAGGTTAAGCTACGCTTGCCGCGGTTAGTCTATGGATGGGTGAAAATTCGTTACACGTCGAGACCAGTCCGTCCGTGCCTCGGAGAGCCCGTTAAACCGTCGGTCCTGGGTATCATACGAATACCTATTGGCATGTCTACACCAGTGCACTTTCATGTTCATCTTGCGCTTTCAACTTTAAATTCCTCTTGCGTCAAGCGCATGCAATATTGATTGCCATAAGACGCATGCAGCTTATCGTCTATGCCGGTGCGCCTCGGTCAGTCATCAGTCGACATACAGTAGACGGATTAGCGTGCGCTAGGGGCATGCGCTTTTGTCGAACTAATATTAAGGCATGCGCTATGGCGCTTCACGCATGCTTCAGACGAAGACGCAAGATGAACATGAAAGCGCACTAGTGTAGACATAGCTTATGACAGTCGTTACGGATAGTCAGAAGCCCGAAAGTCTGACAACCGGTCTAACCTTAGGATATCGGCATTGCAAAGTACCTGGGCTGCGGAGGTCTGATGGCAGTCGCTCCGTGTAAAATACTGGTATTCATCTGGTTAGACTGGAAGCTCACCCCAATATAGTAAGGAAAGGCTAGGCAGTACAAGAACATTGCATTCCTTCATTCAAGCCTTTCCAAATGATCTCATCTTTATTTGTCACTAGTAATATGATTGACTGCCTCGTTGGTCAGCATCGCAAGTGATGATGGTGATCGCAAGCGCGACTGCTGAGCATGAGGTCCTCTGTGCCTGTAGACAAATACAATTGATGATCCCTAGAGAATAGAAATATGTACTGGATTGACATAAGCTTTCGACCAGTCAAGCCATCTGTTATGTCATTTCCATACATTTAATTGGCGTTTCTATTCTCTAGCGATCATCGTTTGCCTTTTGTCTACAGGCACTGTTCGATCCCCAGGTTTGGAAAAATGTTATTAGGTTTTTCCGTGTGGATTTTTTCAGTAGCAGCCCGAAGTCTGGATTTGTGCGCAGTTGATGACAAGAGGCTCGCCCCCATCACATGCACATAACGGTGAAATGAGGGTGTATTATACAACTCTGCGCAACTCTTCGGGAATTACAAGCGCGATGTTACTATGTCTATATTAATATGATTGATTTTAATACAAGATTCTAAAAAACTAGTTGAGTTTTAAGAACTTTGTAGCTGTTGACACGCACCTTACAAAAGTAAACTACGGACGGGTAAACGAGCCTTCATTACAAAAAACTAGTTGACAATAGTATTATGAAGTATAATTGTCTCAATGTGTTGTGAAAAGGACGCCCATAAAAGAAGTATAGTAAGTAAAGGCATCCGCGTGAATAAGCGGTACAAAAACAGACGCCACGGGTGTTGCGACAAATTCAGTGGATGCTTGCGACGAACGGTGCAAGATATAAGCGATAAGCGAGTAAATTTTTCAGTTCGTCCGTAATTAACATGAGAAGGTAAAGTCGGATGACGATATGCACGAAAAGGTCGTGGAAATTCGTTGGATGCGAAAAGCACAGGATCGGTCGATGTGGCGATGCTTGGGGGAGGCCTATGTCCAGCAGTAGACGTCTTTCGGCTGAATGATAATGATGATGATACTGGAAAAAATTGGCATCAAATCACATTGGTAAGCAAAACGATTAATTGTTGAGTTATAATTTTTGTGCTCAGTATTAATTAATCATTTTTGATCAATAATATTGCTACTATAATGTAAACTTCACTTCAGTTCCTCTAGTACGAGTTTTTAAGTTACGAAAACGTCAATAGTTTTCGTGAGGTTGCTAAACCGAACAATTTTATCCTCTCTTCTGGGTGTTTGCAGTAACTGGTCTTATTCCAAATACTGCTTGCAGAGCACTCCGAACTGAAATCCCAATGTAAAAGTATAATCATTTGTTTTTACGGGTACATGAAATACATCATCATCTGCCTAGCCTTTTCCCAACTATGTTGGGGTCGGCTTCCAGTCGAACCGGATGCAGCTGAATATCAGTATTTTACATGGAGCGACTGCCTATCAGACCTCCACAACCCAGTAACTGGGTAATACGATACTCTTGGTAAGACTGGTTGTCAGACTTTCTGGCTTCTGACCAACAGTAACGACTGTCAAAGATCTACAAATGACAGCCGGGACCAACGGCTTTACGTGCTTTCCGAGGCACGGAGGAAACTCGCTATGGTAAATGGTCACCCATCCACAGACCAACCTCGGCAAGCGTGGCTTAACCCGGAAGATCGGTCTATGCGGCTGTAATTATTTAGCCACGAGCTCCTCATACATGAAATACATGTACATTAAAATATGTAGTCAGTGATAACTAATACGCGATTTTTTAAATTTTCTGTTGCGAGCGAGTTAAAGTACGATCTATAAGGTAAGAAAGATTTTATAAGTGACCTACGATAACCAAGTTTATGACTTTATGATCATTGCTTTCCTTTACAAAGGGAAAAAAAAGAGGTTAAACCTGAACTGTAAACATCGTCTGGCTAAAAGTTAACCGCTCATTTCTCATTACTTAGACCAGATAAATATTAGGCGAAAAAGTCCAACACCGTCTGTTTTAAAAACAAGTTAATTAGTAGGCCGATATTGTCAAAATAAGCGATCAGTGACAGACGCCCCGTGGTCAAGGGTCGGTGTCATTTACGTTCAGCCGAAACAATTGCTCTTTCATTTGTTTTGTCGTACGAACGTTCGGGCATTTAGTAGCGAATTCAGTGTTCCATTGAGTAGCATTTATTTGTTCTTTTTACGAGCATTCTCTTTCTTTTCATAAATTCTCGTGATTTTTAAAAAGGCACCTAATGGGTAAAATATTTTTTTATTTATTATAACAACACAATGATAATTACATACATTTCATAGTTCTTCTAAAACGTAACCGTATTAGCTAACGAAATTGATGGTTTGGAAACAAAGGGTTTTTGAAAATAAGTCAAATTGAAATCTGGATCACGCAGAAAGCTTTAAGGGTTAATTTAAGACGTACCTTCTTAAAAAAACCAGAGATTTAGGGCGCGGTAATTTGATAAATAAATTTTAATTACGAACTGCGACCGCGGCGGTGTCTACCGGAAAAACGAGAGCTAAATAGGGCAGAGAAATGGGAAGCTACCTAATTGTAAATTAAAAAGTTCGCGGAGTTACGACACCACAGTCCACAATGACACCCCACTGGTTGAACGGGGGTGAACACCCCCTCCCACGCTACTCCCCCCACACCCGCGCCACCCCGCAGGAGGGTGGGAGCAGACACCCGTGGAAAGCGTGTGACATTTTGTTTTAAAATATTGTCCGCGCGAATACATTCACGTGGATCATTTTTAATCGTCTCTTTGCTTTTTCTTTTTCGTCCGTTTCGCAAAACAAAAAACGATACGCGGCAAAAATGACGCATTTCAGCGTTTCCATTTTTTTGTAAACTGTGATATGGTTCAGCTTTTTGCATTGTCATAAAATATTCTGAACTTTAAAGGTAACTTTTTTGTTTGTTGATAAAAGACATTACGGAAATGTAAAGTACCTCTAAAGAGTTAGTATAACACGCGCGACCGCAGCGTCTTAATTACCGTGCAGCGATAAGAAGCGCCGGCGCATTGGGCGTGAAAGCTCAATACTGTATACGTCACCCTAATATCAACGACCACAGTATAGAATTTTCTATCCAGATAAGTTGAACCTCTGTCGTTTCGAATTCAATTCCAAGTGTACTTTTGTTGTCTGTGTATATTTAGGTAGGCGCACCAAATATTGTCGTGTCAAGGCCGTCGGCTTTCCTCCGGCATTCCGTTCCCGCCGCCCACAGGGATATCTCACGCTCATGTTATGTAACACCTCAACCAAGATTCGGTTACAATTGATATACTAAATCAACATGTTAGCTTTACGGTCACTTTATGTATTGTTGCCGATCGCACCTGTATTTTAAATTCGAAGATTATTCCGGAATACAAACATCGATGGCACTTTTTTGCCTATAAAATTCGCAGGTCATACGGAGACGAGTTTGTCAAGGTTATATAAAAACTGACTACAAAGCTAAACAAATGACTGCCGACTAATCTTTGGACCGCATAAAAAAATGTACCCAATGAAGAAACAAACGAATATTGAATTTAAAAGTGTATTAGATTGCTCCTGTGTGCTGATAAAAGCGTTGGTGTAAATAAAAGAGACACAATTATCCCTAACGGTATTTGAGTCGGTGCGCCTGTTCACACCCTTCGACCCGTGGAGAATCTCATCTCCACGGAGCGACGGTGTGGCCACTTGGTATGCCGCGTTGCCCTCCAACAACAAAGTTCGATTTTTTTTCAAAAACTTAATTTAATGTAAATAGGGAGTACAAACTATTTATGTGGTAATCTATTATGATTATTGAAAATAATGTGACTGGCATAAATGCTAAACCACGTAAACGAATCCAAGGTTTTTCTTATGTTTGATTCTAGGCCTGCGTTTGGCCGCCATCTCGCCTGATGTTAAGCGATGATGCGGTCTACGATGGAGCACGCTTGCCCAGAAGAAACCAATTCACTCGTGACTTGAAGACACCCAAATTGTAGCTGTCGGGGAACACCCACTCGGTTAATGAATTTGCAGAAAAAAGTAAACGAAAAAAAGACTAAGAACTAAATAAATATCAAGAACTTAAATGTATTTCACGCTTTTTCAGTTAACTGTGACAACTATAACATCATTAATAAAAGATACTCTTATTCGCATTTAATGATAAACAATTTCGTATAACAATCTGGTGAAAACAATTGTTATCGTTTTTACCCCATTTCGCAGGAGATTCTCTCCCCGTCTTTCTTGGTCCAGTGTAACGTCGAGTAGGCAACTTGGGGCGGCCAATGCACCTTATTGACTGAGACCGACCGCAGCCGACCTCTCCCGACTCATCCCGAACATTTACGACGATAAGGTTGTCACTACAAGAGTTTAAAGTTATTTGAAAACTTTGTTGTATTGTCCCCGCGCGCGCCGAATAACTAATTAACTTGAATAGTTCGTTAACTTACATGAATTGGTTAATTGAAGACAGATTGTTGAGGTGATGTGTAAAACTGCTGTAATACTACCAGTAGATGCTAATATAGAAAATATGAAATTTTGAATGTTTTCTAATAATTATTATTTCCCAATAATTGACAAAATTCATGAAGTCTAACTAGAACAGTCTTGCACCCACACCACTCAATTCGCTTATAATTCGAGATTCATAGCAGCGGCTTATTCTCATAAAAAGTTGTTCCCTTCAAAATGTAGTAATTTCACAAGGAGGGTGGGCCACCCCTTACCCCTCCTCCGATCTCTTCGGGCTGGCCTTTTAACGTTGGAGATATTGTCTCTTTAGTTAGATCTGTATTTACTACAGTATAAGTGAGATTCGAAGAGAAAACGTTGGCGTGTGTAAGGTTACACGTAAGGAATTTGTACATAGTATACCTAGTATAAATACGTTATGGAATGTAAATGTGGTAAATATATGATAATATTGGTTACTTGGCGGTACACAGGTTTATTTGTGTGATTTTGTTCTGATCTTTATCTTAGTTTAATATGGTTTGCAAAGCCACTGTGTAAGTTTATTTTATTGATTTTATATACTGCATTTCAAAGCTTCAACTTACCGCAAAAGTTAATTTAAAAAAACTTGTCACCTCATTGGACTCTTGGGCGTCTGCTGAGCGTAAGATATTGGATTCAATCGTCAAATTAGGAAAATGTAGTTAGATTTTCTGTAGGAAAACGCACACATCAGCCCTCAGTTTGTGTGATAATGTTTCTACCTATGTATTTCCATTCGAATAAAGTTCGTTGCCTGTCTCGTTAGTCTAGTGTGGACTGCTGAGTGTGAGGTCCTGGGTTCGATCCCAAAGATCGAGCAAAGTGTTATTGGGATTTTCCGTGTAGGATTTCTCAGTAGCAGCCCGGAGTTTGGATTCGTGCCCGGTTGATGTCAAAAGAGTCGCCCCCTACTACCTACATAGGAATTAAACTGAAATTAGGGAATACTATACTTCTCTGCTTAACCTTTCGGGGAATTCAGGTGTGATGTTACGTTAAAGTTCGTTCACAAATATTATGTGAACAAGTAAAGGTCAATCTACAAGCAATTCTAAAAATAAAATTTAATTACGTATGTATAGATTTTCATTAAATACGCTTGTATATTAAAGGTGTGATTAATAAGTGCTTAACATTTTCACTGATGAACGAAATTATAGTATGACTACAAACAATATTAACTGGTTATGAACCTGTAGCGCCACGAGTCTTGAATTCAAAACAGCAATAGTAGAAAGTCATGTGGTACACACGGACGAAAATATTGTACAACCTACATTTAATTTACTTTGTTCAGTTACTTAAAAGGTTGGAATCTTTTGAAATGTGGTGCTGGCGTCTCGGTTGGAACGAGTATCATGGAAAGAAAAAGTGACTAACGAAGAGATTCTAAGTCGAAGAGAAAAAACAAATTTTAGAACATATAGAAAGAAGAAGGGGGAAATTGATTGGTCAATTACTGCGACACGACAGCTTTATAACCAACTAGCTTTTGCCCGCGGCTTCACTCGCGTTAATTTGGAATTTAACAATCAACTCTTAAGAGCGTGTACGCCGTTCGGCATTTCATACAAATTTTCAAGTCCTTATTTTTCGATATGACTGAACCGATTTTAATGAAACTTCATACCCATCAGCAGGATACATAGGACTAAAAAGTTAGCAGAAAACATTTTCGAAAAATAGTGTTACAATAAAATTAGACCGATTTTAAATTTTCCATACAAACAGAAATTTCCAATTATCTTTTTTTAAGTAAGACATTTCGAAAATGTTTTCTACTAACTTTTTAGATCTAATTATCTTCCTTATGTGTGTGAAGTTTCATCAAAATCGGTTTAGTCATAACGAAAAACAAAGACTTGAAAATTTGTATGAAATGCCGTACGGCGTACACGCTCTTAACACACTACTAAAGTTTCTATAATAATATAATTCAATCATGATTCGAAAAACACGTGGCACCATCTATGAACGTTATAGTTGTTTTCCTCTGGAATACTACTTTTTTTCGGGATGAAAAGTACCCTTTGTCCGTTTCTGGACGCCTGACAACGTATACATATGTAAAATTTCAGAACAAACGGTTCAGTGGTTTTGGCGTGAAAAGGTAACAAACAAACAAACTTGCTTTCGCATTTATAATATTAGTAAGGATAAGGAAGTAAGGGTAAGGATATCATAGAAGGTAACAAGCAAAGATAAAACCAGGTGGACCAAGAAGTACATAGACCAATTGAAGGAAAAGACAGAAGTGATAACGTACAGAGAAATGAAAGCATTGGCTCTGGATAGAGAAAGATGGAGATTGCTACACCAAGTGCCCTGTACTTAAATTTTGGATGGATGAGTTACTCGTTGAAAAGTCGATACTTCACTACAATGCCATCCCTTTCTCGTTGTCGCTCACTTCCTGCTCCGTTGGTTTTGTCCTGTAAGCTTATTAGCGTATTGTGGCAAAAAATGGTTGTGATTTCATCGCTTGAATTTGCGATCTTTGCGAGTTGTCTTGATAAACAATAGGAGATAGTATAAACATGTTAATACTATGAACACTTTAAGGCACATACATTTTCTCACACGTGAACACACGGGGTAGGCCAGTAATAAGCTCAGTGAAACCAGGATATTGGCAAACAAACGGAACTTCTCCATTAGATTAGATTTGTATCATTATAACCAACAATTCTTATCTCCCCACTCTTGGGTTAACTTCCTTTTGCTTCTTCCAGACCTTTCCATTCCGTATTGGTTTCGTTGACCATTTCATATTTTTTTATCTTTTTAAAGCTCTCATGGATGCGCTCCTGGGGAAGACGGAGGGTTAAGCCGGACTCTTACCGGCTAAAAATTCACGGTGTTCCGTCTCCTGACCTATGGCCAGCCATCGTGGGATGTGGGGTCGTGGGATTCGCAGCTGTATGCACCACAACCACTGCGGTTTCATCCATCCTTTTATTTTGGGATGTGGGTAATAAGAATTTTCCTTGAATTCATTAACATACAAAAATATTAACACTAGGTATATTCCAACAAGTTCGTCGTTGGAAATTTGTAAATGCAGTGTGTAGTACGCCTCCACAAAGGACGAGTCTGGTCGAATTTTATTGACCTCAAAGTTCATGACTTTATACCCGTTAGAAAAAGGTTGCGCTCTAGAAGTGGGATCGTCTACAGATGAGACGCATAAGTTACTTTTATTTGTGTAGCTTCTGAACACCCCACCTTGAATATCCTAACGATCCCCATTGATTTTCGAATTGTGATGGCGAGGGATGATGTCATAGGATCTTATTTAATATTTTGCCAACCTAATCAGTCGCTGCTAAATATCTGCACATTACACGGAGAGTTTTTTTAATTGACCTCAGTAACTTAAGTATAGTAAGACACCCGGTATTTTCAGGTTAATCTAGTTATTGGATATTTTTCCGACTTCGAACTGCCATAAATCTCATATGTAACGGCCATTTATCAAAAACACGACCTTGCAATGTTGCATAACCTTGTAGATTGATCTTCGTGGCACTGATACCCGCTTATTGAGCTACGATCCCCTCAAGAAACATGTGTTTCCTTTTTATTGTTTTATAATTTACTGTCACCTGACTCAAACCTGCTTGGGTTCAAAATAAGGTCCCGCTGAAAGTTCGTTCGGTTCCCACGGGAAGTCGTGGCTTATTCTTAGGCAGGGACCACACGGCGATATCCCAGATATACTGCACAATTATATTCTACGTATCTAAACGTTGTAACACTTGAAAGTTACAGGCTTGAAGAATCGCAGCTTATAATGATGATGCTCTGGTTATACCCTTTTAAGATGAAGGTTACAAAGACGAGAACAACTGAAATTCTTACAAATTTAATTAAATTGCCCAATTTATAATTAAGTTAAAGGCGGGTTTCAAAGTGAAATATTTCTAAACTTCAACAAGTTTATATCTCTGGCTCGGTGGAACAGTTCGGCTAATTTTAATCTTTACTAATCACAGAATCGTTTGAAGTGTAAAGATTACATTTAGTAGAACTGTAGTCTATGCTCGGTCTATGCTTGAAAATATTTTTATTATTAATTGGTTTAAGCCGGATCTTAATGTTTAACATATTATTAATTTTGTGAGTGGTTAGACTGTGAATCGACTCATTTCTAACGCCATCTAGGTATTGCTTACAAGACATCTTTAAATTGAACCCCTATTGCAAACCTCAGACTTGGTACAACTATTATTATCGTGAACAAGAAACTCTATTGAGAATGAAAACATTATATAAAAACGTGTTACTAGATTTACAACAAAGACATCATTAATGTTTATCAAGTTGTAGATTACCACGCCATGGTATTATAAAAAAAACTAAATTATTATTTATTAGGTACTCGCTATTCAAATTAACACCAAATAAAGTCATTTAAACGTTTAAAAATCATGTTGGTTAACTTTTAAATCTGTCCCGAAGCTGGTAATACGTTATTGATATTTGTGAAAAGGCTGGATAATAATATTTGTATATTACTTCCCAGTGTAAATTGAACCGATTACCTTCCCGCGTAAACTTTAAAAGGGATCAGTGAGGGGGATGATTGTGTTTCGGCGGGGTTCAGGATATGCTGGACACGTTATAGTGGTGTCCACAATGGATGGAGAGGTAGGGTCGCGCCACAATGAGCCCTGCCGCGTAATTGTTAAACTGAACGGGGGTTGAGCGCCCTGTCAACTGTTCCGTCACAGAATAAGTAATTGAGAATGTTTGGAGATTTTGTGCCTATAACCTGGTTAATTTACACGCTTTTGTAGGTTATTTATGTTCGAAAAATGATATTTGAGTTATCTGTAGTTACATTTAATTATTTTTTCATTGTAGATTAAGTTTTTAGGATAAATATTAGCAAAAAAAAATATTCGCTTAAAAAAAGAGTTTTCGATGTTATCGATATGCGATCTTTGACATCACTAATTGCAACATCAGCGTGCCGTTTCATTCATGGAGTCAGTTTAGTTAGCAAACAGAGCTGCGTAAAATTTTGGTCACGTGAAATATTATCTACTAGTTATGTTGTTTTTGTAAATAATTAATCTTTCTTTGTTGTTTTTTCACAGTACATTGCGTTAAAATGTAATCAATTATATATCATGTGCTACCCACCAATTAGAAGTTTTGAAAACTCTATTAATTAAAATAGCTACGATATAATTATTTACATTTAATCATTAGCAACACGCAATTTATGTGCCTTACTAATAAATTTAACAATTTTAATCTGCGCAATAGACGTTAAACAATAAACAAAATACCCAAGTACTCATATTTTAATTAAACAATGCCGCCGCCATTAACCGTGAAGATGGTAAACTTTATCGTTACCTTTTTAAATCTCGAACGAGCCGAGTGCCCCGATACCGATCACAAACTCCCGTTCAACAATACACTTCATCCCTTATTAATTATTTTATTGTAAGCATAAAGGATGTCGTAATCGTCAGAATAATAATATCATCGCGCCGCATAAAGAACCCCAAGTAGCGACAACACAAGCGTAAAAATGACACGCCGTGCCACCAATATGTTTGTGTGTAATATTAGATTTATTCGACTGGGTCACGCATACAAGCGTAGGCAGGCTACCCCGAAACGGGGTGCGCTCCGGTGTGGGGGCAACACTAGCACAAGCGCAGGGCTGCCGCCCGCCAGATGGTCACGCACACACGCGCGTCGCGAAAGGGAAAGCTACACTGTGTAAACAAATCGCGGGAGCGAGTGCCGTCCCTCTCGGTTACAAAGCCCGTGTGTGTCACATCATTGTGTGCCGTCGACGCGATCCGACGTAGATCGTTCTGTGAAATTGCCAGGTAATAGGCCGAGGGACTATAGCATTACACTTACTTATCGGTGGGTTTAGACGCTCAACGGCCTAATCGAATTGAATATAGGCGACGTATTGACTTTTTGAATGTTTAAATGATTGGGGCTTAGTACTGAATTGATTTACTATGGCTGCGTGCTGCGTACTGCTATTATAAATAAACTTCTTATGCCAAATCCAATTCAGTTTTCTTTTATGACATTATGATCGGAATAACGATACATTAAAAAAAAACTTTTAAAATACTTAAAAAATACCATCAATCCTTTGAACTATATTTTTATGAGAGCGCTGGTTCGTATATTCTGTTTAAAACCAAGACAACTTCATTGTTTACAAAGTTGATCAATAAAAAATTCTAAACATCCGTAATTTGAGAAGAAAGAAGCTCAGTTATGATTAGGTGACGTATATATTGATACAGTGGATATGTTTGGACGAAGTGTCACGGCGGCGCGCCGCTTCGGGTGTGACGACAGAGATTAGAATTGATCCGAGTAAGACGCCAGTAGAGCCCAACTCGACACCTATTCGTGTATACGTTATTGCCGTCTGAGCAATGCCACCCCTGAATTAAGTGGCGTACGCTCCGTCACTGGAGTACCTAGTGATGTACTGTTTCAAGAATTGGTTTTATCGATAGTTTGTTTTGATTTGAGTTTTGGTATTGGGCTTTGTTTTTTAAGACTTCTAAATATATAAATAACAATAGATATACAAAAATACTGGTACTTCTCGAGTGAATTGGATTTAATTTAAACATTAAGAAATTATTATTTAATTTTATAAGAAAAAATAAACAATAAAGGAACTCATTGATTATTTAATCAACGAGTTTCTCTTTGCATTGATTTATAGCCACTTAATGGTTAAGATCATAAGTCATTTCTTAAAGTGTGATTTAATCACCTATTGCCATAAAATTAATTTATTTTAAACTAAACATTAAATGGTTAATACTACATTAAATATTATCAACACAATCGTCAAACATCCCGATGAACGCGCCGCAACAGGCTTGCAAATTATGACTATGGTATTGTTAATTCAGAATCGTCCCAAAATTTATTATGGGTCGACGAAGCGAGACAAAACGTGCCATCGATACACAATAATGAGCGAGACAGAAGACGTTTAAATGAGGGGGTGTCGTAAATAAATTTTTGCGCTTACGTTTCAAAGATCTTTAATCATGGACCATGTTGAAGCAAACACAACTCTATTTGGATTGAGGTAGAGTATACAATAATTTGTTTTTTAAAAGCTAAAGAACAATGTGGTAGTCTAGAAAGAGGAAACGGATTACGAGCGAGTGTCGGAAGCTTTCACCGTATTTAACGTAGATTACAATACTTTTTCGATATTATGTTTACATAAGTGTTGATTGTTGTTTTGATTAATCTGTTAATTACTGGTTAATGTGCCGTAATAAAAAAACCTGTAAACAAGGATTGGGGAGGCCTATGTCCAGCAGTGGACGTCTTTCGGCTGAATGATGATGATGATGATGATGAAACAAGGCTTAGTGTGCTGAATTTGCCAAAGTTACAGGTGTTTTATTCATTAGCTAACCATACATCTTTATCAAATGATCGAGACTAAAATGCAGCTTCAGGTGAAGAAGTTCTGTTTTTAAAGTTTCTACCAAGATGCTCCTATTTTCAAAAATTGTTTTTTTGTTTGATGATATATGAAAGTAAGTAACATTGTAAATCTTAATTTAAAGGAAGCTTAACTACTGAAAGAAAAACTTTGCCGTAACTTTAACAACCAACACATTCAAAAATGATCAATTTCAAGCCAACAATTTGAACTTGGACCCCGCATTGTCAAAGCTCACAAGGGATGATTCTCAAATCCGATAGGTGCTAATCATAAATCGAATCTCGACTGGATTCAAATGAAGCGATCAATCAGGGACACAGCGCGTCGTGACATGCCTGCAAAAAATCCATCTTTGTCCTAGACAAGTTTTTTAAGAGGGGTGATATTATGTTAAATACCTTGATTATACAGATAAAGCTACTGTCACACATAAGGCAAAAAGTATTATTTTTATTAAAGCACTTTGAGCTATAAACATCTCAAAAAAAAAAGGAGGTCAAGTGATTACAAAGTTTCTTTTGTAAGTTTATATAAAGAAATTTGAGACTTACTGGTTTTATAACAAGCATACGAAATTAATTCTTAAAAAAAAGCTTATTGAAAGGCTTACCTAACTTTCATTCCATGTCATGCCTTCACGTGATTTGGAAGGTATAAACACAGTACTTTCAATAAGAGTACCTCCATTGGTTCTCGGAAAGGAAAACTTATAACACCCTAGACGAAAACTACAAACGACTTCATAGTACTACAATAAAATACGCCATAACATATAAAGGTTAACTAAACGTAACATGTGACGTAGGTAATTTTAATAAAGCATTATTATAATAATGTACTTTACATTATTACGTTAAAGGTTTCTGACGTCTAGATGTCACACACAAAACAATACAAACGAAAGCCAGTGGGGCACTCCACTAACATAACTGTTGCTAAACCGCTAACGAACCACAACCGTCATCCAACCGTTTTCGTAAACGAAAACTGTCAAAATGTTTGTTTTTGTTGTCAAATAATTTAACAGTTCTGGCAAAGGAAAATGGAATGAACGGTTCATCTTCAGTTCTGTTGCGATTGATCAACGTTTCTGTTAAGTAGTAGAATTGGCTTCTTATAAATGTCCGCTGCAAAAATTGTTGCTAATCTATAAACCGTTAGATTAAAAAAACATAATTGGTTATATTTATAAAGATGGGCTTGGTGAAGTGGTGATCGAAAAATGTTGTCATCATCATAATTAAACATAAGAGGATGATGCTGTGACACAGGTCTTCTTCTTCTATCGTGTCTACACGAGCTATAAAAGATTAGCTCATGCCGTGGTGAAAAGATTAGCCAGTCATCAAGGATGGTAGCGAGGCTGACTGCCCAGGGTGCGCCGGACGTACTGAAGTATCGTCACTCGTGGAGCCTAAAATACCTATTCTATATCAAGAGTAATAATTAATCAAAGCTCTTCTAGACGCAGCCTTACTTTAAACAGCCAAGTCTAGTACAAATGTGAAGAGGACAGGTAAAATGGCAAAAATACAAAATTATAGCGTGGACAGTAATGATAATGATGATATTCCAGGCTGATTTCGGTAACCGCGATGGTATTCGGTAGGACTCAGGTTTACTGTAGCATGTACAAAAACACTCCTTCAACTACGAATCCAACTCCGACTGGGTTCATTCAACATAATTAACAATACATTAAACAAATAAGGCAATAAATTAAAATAACAGAAACGACTGTGATGCTAATGACAGTAAAGTACTAAAAATGACCAAAAGATTTTTCGTTACAATCCAAAGATGCAGCTGCACTCAGCCCGGTAGAGAAGAACAATGCTAACTGCAAGCAATGTCGACTATTTTCATTGCATTTCCGCATCACTCAGGGCGTCATCTCAATTAACGAGTTGCCTTATAAAACAGTAATTATTGCTGTATATGGTATAATGTATTTATTTTAGCTTTAATCGAGGTGAAAAGTATTTTGCTTTTGTTTGTCTTATAAGTGCTCGGCTTCGTGTTATATGCCAACAATGATCTTCTGCTTGATCTTTATATTTCAGAACCAGTGCAGCCTACGGCCTATTACATCAGTAATCACATTTTCATCATTGTCCGCATCCACATCATCAAGCATTTGAAGTTGAGTTTTCAATCAATGCAATATTAAGTACAATAACTTTTTTTATAAATCTCAAAAATTTGACAAGAAAATCGACGGCCCATCTGATGGTAAGTGATTATCGCCGCCTATATACACCTATAGTACCAAGAGGGTTGTTGAGAGTTGTAGAGGAGCTCGTGGCTAAATAATTACAGCCGCATAGACCGATCTTCCGGGTTGAGCCACGCTTGCCGAGGTTGGTCTGTGGATGGGTGACCATTTACCATAGCGAGTTTCCTCCGTGCCTCGGAAAGCACGTAAAGCCGTTGGTCCCGGCTGTCATTTGTAGATCTTTCACAGTCGTTACTGTTGGTCAGAAGCCAGAAAGTCTGACAACCAGTCTTACCAAGAGTATCGTATTACCCAGTTACTGGGTTGTGGAGGTCTGATAGGCAGTCGCTCCATGTAAAATACTGATATTCAGCTGCATCCGGTTCGACTGGAAGCCGACCCCAACATAGTTGGGAAAAGGCTAGGCAGATGATGATGAGTACCAAGAGGGTTGCTGATGCGTTACAAACCTTGGAGTCAAAGTTGGAAAGTGTCTGTAATTCACCGCTATCCATACTCTTGAAACAGGAACACATCAATGCTGTTCTTAGCGGCAGATATACCTAAGTCTGGAGGTAGTACTTCCCGGGACGAACTCCTTCTCAAGGAGCTCTACTACTTTTAAAAATGTATATATGTATGCCAGCCTTGCTTAATTTTGAATGAAAATTTTAAATTAATTTACCTTAGAACGGTTACGCACTGCATCCGATCCGGATCCGTGAAAATACGGATGTAAAAAACTCAGACCGAATTCGGATATTGCTTTTCGCACTGCATCCGATCCGAATTAGTGAAAATACGGATCTAGAGCCTAAAAATCTCGGACCAAATTCGGATATTGCTTACGCACTAATCCGATCTCTGATACAAACCCAAGCAATTCAGGGGCCATCTTTGGCATATCTCCGATTTGAATCCGAGGTAGTGCGAAAGCGTTCATACAAACAGTACTACGGCTACTTCGGTCCGTCAATATTACTTCCGAATTGGAGACTCACGGATGACGGAGAGAAATCAGGTGACGGAAGTCGGATCTAGTGCGTAAACTACCATAGAAATAGTTCTATGTCTACTTCGGAACGTATTTTCACGGATTCAGATCGGATGCAGTGCGTAACCGCTCTTACTTTATTTCCTTGAGTTAACGATAAGATTCTGCAGTAGGGAATGGCTTGCGTTATGTTTATCGGTGTAAAGATTATCATATCCAATAGGTAAATGTAACGTGAAAAAAAACACCAATTCCAGTTACACGTTAGCACTTGTATTCAAATTTTGCCAGTAGGTACAATCTTTACTAAGCATTAACGGTATGGCAAGTGACAAAATACGTACTATCAGTAAGTAAAAATGTCATTGACACGTACTTAGAAAATACCGTATGAGCCAGTGTTATTGTAGAAAGTTGTTTGTATTTAAATTAGTCTCCTCAATCCGGACAATGCACTACAAGTTCAATAATAACTCCTTAAAAATATAATAAAATAAATTTATTAGTAAAATTTGCATTTGGGCATAAATTATTTACAATTTTATTCTAATTTGTACAATTCTCATAAACAACCACTTCTTTCAGTTCAGTTTTTAAACAAAATGATTTTCATTATATTTTCACGCGCCAATACAAAACACTATTATTTTTGATCAAGTCTCTGCCTTTTTCTGACAGTTTTTGACTGTCTTTTCTTTCTATGTTCTCCTAAGTAATTATTCTCTATTCGTTGTTTTTTTTCTGATAAAGATACTAAGTATTTCAGTATCATTTATCATAATTATAATAATAACCGTGCTGATGAAAATGTGAGATTTGCATCGACTGTCACAGTCGATGCAAATCTCTCATTTTAATATATATTTTCAGATCATATTAATAGTTATTATGTACATTTAATAACTTTTGCCGTATCCATGCGTGATATATAGGAACTCTTGTATATACTCCAGGATATGCGGTACTCGCACAGCCTTCGCCCCAGGACACAATACCAACCAAATGGTTTCCTACAACCAACGGTCCGCCAGAGTCGCCTTGGCAGGCATCTCGTGGCGGGTCAGAATTGCCGGCACACACCATTCCTGTTGTGATAGTTGCAATGCGTAGGTATGCGCGTGCGCACGTGTCTTGGGCGACGATACTGACGCGTGCCGCGCGCAACACCGCAGATGATGAGCCTTCGTACTGAATAATTAAAACAAGTTAGATTAAGTAAAAGTTTACGGATTGTGGAGCTTTAAGCGTACATTTTTAGTAGCATAATACACAAGGCCTTCGATAAGGACAACTAGAACTACAACTTAAAAACTTTTTATACGAAAATTATTTTCATATTACGCACTTATGATTTCTATCGTTTACTCTCTTTTGTGGTAAAAATAATACAACAAATCTTACCGATGTGGTCCCAAATCCAGAAACTATTGCTCCTGTACCAACTGGTAAAACAAAATATTCGTTAGGAATTGATATTGGAGCAGTAGTCTGATCGAAGCTAATGGATCCTGTAGTCCCTAATAACGCAATATCGTGCTCCATGGTCGTTGCGGAGTACTGTTCATGAACATGTACCACAGATACTTCGTAAGTCTTGCCTCCAGAAAGTCGGTACGAAGTGCCTACTGTAACTCGTAACGCTGATGGCTGCGAAACGTATCTGAAAACCATGACGAGTGATTTTTAGGAGAATAATAAAAAAGAGATATTTTTGAATTTGTGGATAAATAAAAAATACTATATTTTCACATAAAAGTATTTTGATAATCACTTGCTAGTCCAAAAGGTAATCGAACTTAACATAGGTACTACATAAAGACGAAGAGAAAAAAATACAACTTTACTCACGAATCAACACAATGCGCAGCAGTTAAAATTCCTCTGTCGCTGATTATTATTGCACCACACATGTGAGCCCATTCTGAACCGACCCTTCTTCTGAGAGTTGCTTGGTATGGAATATCTTTAATATCCACTTCATACCCATTAACTATCCTCGCCGAATCCCCAGTTTCAGGAATGGGAGTTGATAGGACATTGCCTAAACAAGCTGTGAAAGATAAATTAGTTTTTATTCAAAAAGTGAAATGTCGGTAGATTCGAAACACAACATGGAGTTTGAATATTTTGAGTGGGAAACCCAAGGAGTAGATATCATGACCTTAAAATCTATTAAAGAAGTGATAGGTACACAATTAGTAAATACAAATTATGGTATGGAACCAAAAACAGAGTTTCTAAATGATGCTTACTCACCCAAAAATAATAATATTTCGACCGATACCAACATTATAGCAGGCAACAATATCGACTAAACAATGATCTTCGATGAGCGAGTTGCCCAAATATAAGATACTTTATCTCATGCAGTCAAGATCATGTATATCTTATCTCGGGATATTCCAAACTATTTATCTATTAACATCCAAGTGTTTCCAAAAATTCAAAACAATTCGTGCACAAATTAATGTTCCTACCCGTGTCGTAGCCACAGATATACCTTTGCTTTGTACCTATAACGTATAAGACAACACAGATGATATAACGGAAGTACTTTTTAAATTGACAGTAGCATCAACCATATACTAGCAGGGCCAAGTCACTCTACACTAGCACAAGGATAAATATTAATTTTTATTTTGAAGGTTCAAGTAAGTTGTTTTGTATTTACAAATGCTTCATTTCGATCATTAATTTGTTTCAAGTGTGATGATGTGGTAGTGATTTTTGGCACATGTACAGATTTATTATATGAGGTGTGTTTTCAGAACTGGATATTCCAGGTATATTATCATGAACTTTATCATTTCCATCGATAAGATGATAAGCGATAGCAAGTTAAATGTGCCTCAGATTTGATCCGTCTCTTATTTTGTTTGTATTAAATTTTTACAAAAGAATCTAGTTCCACATTAGGTGTAAGTTTGCAAATGACGTTAACAATATTCAATAAAATTAATTTAAAGTCTGAGTATTTTCCGGAAAATTTACGGAACACACGCAATCCGTCGAAATTCTCACTAGCATTTTTCTCAAACTTTATCTCAAGTTTCCAAAAAAGATTTTCCTGTAACGAAATATGATAATGTTGTCGTCACGATATTACCTTTTCTATGTTTAGATATTGGGGATCACAGGATTATGCGCAAAAAGATGATGACCTTCCTTAAAATTAGTCATACACAGCCTAACATCGCCGTCATTAAATCTCGAATCTTCTTGGATTTTTATGGCTTTACCTAGAATCCTAATTTATTTATTTTGGAGAACTAATAAATTTCCCCGTTGCGAGATTGAAATATTCCTCGTATTTCAGGTATCAATTTTGATCATTTATTCCGTCAACTACAACTAGACAGTAAGAAAACCATAAGACCCAACACCATGAGGCGTTTAATTTCCCATGACTGTGTGACTCAGGACGAGTTCCCGATCATAACGAGGTGCAAATTATATTAACAGCTTTTTAATACAGAACTGCCGTTGCGGCCGAGGTTTTATCGGCAATCAAACCGTTGTCCGGACTCAGCAAATTTATGGACACATTAAACCATCGGAAATTGCTCGGTAATGAGCTTCATTGAGCATAACTTTACAATATCGTTTAGAGGTAACATATATGTATTCGTTACTGCACCGTTCATATCTACTCTTTTTATGTGAAATTCGGATATTTTGCGAACATTGAGTTTTACCCTTTCCTGTAAGTGTTAATTGAGTGTGAACCTGAATGTTCAATTAACTGTTCGATAAGTTGATTATCTTTTATCACTCACCCATATCACCACCCTTGCCAATTAAGTTTAAAATAGGATTCGAGTTTAATCAGACGCGGTTTCATATTAGTATTTTACATGCAGCTACAGCAACTGATCTTCACAACCCAACTTCTTTGACAAAAATATTCCTAATAAAAAAAAGTTGAAACGATTAAACCGGAGCTGAAAGCTTAGCGGGCTTTTCCAGTCACGGAGGAGTCTAGTGTCAAGAGCGGACACCCATCTATCATAAACTTTGATTCGATGGATCTCTTCAGTAAACTATACAAGGGCTATATAAGTAAGGGATATGCACTTATTTGCTTCAAATCTAAACAAGACAAATCTAAAATAAAATATCCGCAAAAAAGAATCAGAGCAACTAAACACAGTTTAACACGGATACGTTCCCAAAGTTCATCGGATTACAAATTGGCTGTTTTATTTGTTTCGTAACTGATCCGACTCAAAACACTCATACACAAACGAACCCAGAATACGCGTGGCGCCATCTGTTATCGTTTTAATGTATGTTTATATCGCAATTATTACGAAAACCCATGTAAGTATTATTTTAATGTTCATTTTACTGCAGATTAATTACCTGATCTGTTCGATATTGCTCTAAGCTTCGATGTTTCGGCCATTAATTGGATGAATCAACCACGAAACGCGTAAAGTGAGCGTAATAAGCATATTGGCTAAGATAAGATAGTGTTCATTAAATCAATAGAAAGCCGTGTGCATGGGAGTGTATGGCAGTGTATGGGATCGGTTCGTCCACCCACGCGGGGCGCATTCCGGTGGGAGCCAAAGACCTCTCGCTTCCTGGATGGCACACAAACGAATAGTAGATCAATTTGACCGATCTCTAAAACTGGATTGTTTTAATGTGGCTTGTTTGTACCTTATGTGGGGACACCTGTGGTAGTCATACGCGTTTGGTATTTGGATTATATTGGAAAACGATCTTGCCTTTAGATTTTGTTAGTGGTAATATTGTTTAAGTTGTTGTGAGCCCTGTATTGTGAAGGCCACCCCGGCTCTTTCTATGGGTCCGAAGACGCAATTAATTCTACATTATTCTGTGTAAGCAGCAAAAAAGGCTAAAGTCTGCTATTACATAAGATAACGCCTGTATTCCTCGAAGGGTTCGGCAGAAATGGTACACACCCTTATATCGCCGTTTTATTTAAGCCCCATGTAAGAAAGGGCGAGCCTTTTGCCTTCAACTGTTCACAAATCCAGACTCCAGGCTGCTACTGAGAAATTCCACACGGAAAAACTCAACAACAGTGTCCGACCTGGGGATCGAACCTACGACCCCACGCATAGCAGTCGCGCTTGCGACTATTAGACAAAAGCGCCAGTCTGCTATTACTAATTTGTCGATTTAAGGTGATGATTATGGGAGTTAATCCCGTCTTCAGCATCTTTCATATTACAAAAGTTTGCACTACCAGGCAGCATCAAATGATTATTTATTCATTAACAACCATTTAACAGTATTATTTCTATTTCAAAGGGAAGCAAGATTGAGTTTGTTTGTTACGATCTTAACGATCATTCTCATGTGCATGTAAAGTGATACGGACTTATGTAATTAAGGAAATAAGTACATGTTTAAATGCTTAAGCGTTGACGTCAGCGGTTTAGTTGTAATGTGAAATAGAAAACATGTGATTAAAACAATGCTTGTTAGTTTGTGTGTGTGTGTATGTTGCTATGTGCATGTTGCGCGTTTCGCGTCTCGCCCGTTCAACCGTGAAGGACGCTCGCGCGCCGCTATTTGACGGCCGACTTCTAACCGCTGTTGTGGGACAAGTTATAAGAAAGAACAGGGTGAAATAAAATGATATGAATGTTGGATACGGGAGCCGGATGTTTATTGGGCGAGGTTGGGTTTGGGGTACATGAAAAGGGCCTCAACGACGATACTTAAGTACGTCCAGCGCACCCTGGGCAGTCAGCCCCGCTACCAACCTTGCTGACTGGCTAATCTTTTCACCACGGCATGAGCTATTCTTGTATACTCATGCCGACACGATAGAAGATTGGGCGGGGTTGAAGTGTTTTAAAATAAATAAAGTGTTATTGATTGATAATATTTTTATCACAATGGGCAACGTGATTTCTCACTTATAGGCTCGTATTAATAAACAGCTTTCATTTGAGAGATTCCCCAAGAAAAGCTAGATAGAATAAAATGAAAATACTTACTTTTTTTTTATTCGTCTTCTGTTGTTCCAGAACGCCACTTAATAAGGACCTCTCATATTAGACGTTTATTAATAGGGCCATAGTGTCCCTGAAGTGTCTATTACTACTAAGTACTACGACGTGGTTAAGATCCTGATAAGTATATAAGATTGAGTAAACTAGTTTATAACATAAATAAAATTACAAAAACGACTGTAATTTGTAGAAGTTTCGTCTATTTTATGTTTTTGTGCGTTTCTGATATTAGATCCTACATACACATTGTGTGCCCTTAGTATCTTAAACCAACAGTAGAAAATATTTTTCTTGCTTGTTTTTATTTTGTTCGTCATTTCAAACTTTGTTTCATTTCACTTTAGCTACTAGTTTTGTATAAAGAAATAATTAAATGTGTAAATGGTAAAATCGCTCGTCTCTTGTAAATTATACTCAATCCTAACTCAGGTATCAGATGTCCAACAACTTGTTAGTATTATCATTATTGCGACTGTCGGACGTTTTATTGACAGTTATTATGATATTTTGTCATATAACTTACTTTAGATTTATTTATTCATAACTTTCAACGTATTTAAATCTATCAACGGGACGTAAGAGATTGGATCAATTATTAACAAATCACAACATGTGGACCACCCAAGTATATTTATGGCGTGATGATTTTATTTGGTTTTGATTATGTCATAGCATTCGAATATTTTACGGGACTAAGCGGTAGCTGGATTAAGATTACAAGAAATACAGTGTCTACAATTTCAAATATAAGCAGTACCTACTGTTACTGATGTTTTTTTTTTCAAGAACAACAAAATTAATCTCGCTTATATACACATGGGAGATTCTAATTACGATTTTCGGCACAAAATTACATGCGTAACATAAAACATATAATAACTTTGAAATAGTAAAAACAATAATTGCGTCGTTGAAACTGAGCTAATCACCTGACCAATTACTGTACAACATTATGTAGAATCACGACGTTTGTACGCATAGAACATGACTGGAATATTTATAAAGTAACCTTTGTATGAAACGTAAGACGCTCAATGATATTGTCGCGCTCCACTGTATCTTCCGTGTAATTAACTGGCTCGTTATGATGTTGTCATATAATAAACATCTGATTGGATGTATTTTTTTTGTGTTTTGTGCGATTCAACGGGGTTTGGTTGTCGTTTTTTATCAGCGGTGTGAGTATTTATTTAAGTTTCTTGAATGCCATGGAAATAAAAAAATCCGGTAACGAACTTGATTTACCAACATAAATCGAGGAATAAGGAAGCTGCAGACAATATAAACCTACATCATCAACATCTGCCTAGCCTTTTCCCAACTATGTTGGGGTCGGCTTCCAGTCGAACCGGATGCAGCTGAATATCAGTATTTTACATGGAGCGACTGCCTATCAGACCTCCACAACCCAGTGACTGGGTAATACGATACTCTTGGTAAGACTGGTTGTCAGACTTTCTGGCTTCTGACCAACAGTAACGACTGTCAAAGATCTACAAATGACAGCCGGGACCAACGGCTTTACGTGCTTTCCGAGGCACGGAGGAAACTCGCTATGGTAAATGGTCACCCATCCACAGACCAACCTCGGCAAGCGTGGCTTAAGCCGGAAGATCGGTCTATGCGGCTGTAATTATTTAGCCACGAGCTCCTCAGACAATATAAACCTACGTAGATACGAAATGTAGGCTTACTATCCACAAGCCAAAGCCAGAGACAGAGCAGCTAAGATACTTAAAGATAATTTAAAGAATGTAGATGTGGTAAAGTGGAATGTGGATGCAAAGGAAGAAGGCGCGAGTCTGATGGATAAATTGCTGATAGGTTGAATTGATTAATTGAATTAAACCGCATGCTACAGAGACGCGTGTCACCTTCGCCTTGTAAACTTGGAAATAAAGTAAAATATATACAGATTAGCTGCCTCGTTAGTATAGTGGTCGCAAGCGCGACTGTTGAGCGTGAAGTCTTGAGTTCGACCCTCAGGTCGGACAATGTTATTGGGTTTTTTCGTGTGGAATTTCTCAGTAGCAGCCCGGAGTCTGGATTGGTGCCTGGCTGATGGCAATAGGCTCCCCCCCTATTACATGAGACTTAAACATAACGGTGAAATCTGGGTGTACTATGTATATATATATATCTCTGCCCATCCCTTCGGGGAATACAGTCGTGATTTTATGTATATGCAGATTTATCAAACAATATTTAACTTTCTGTATTACACCAAGGCCTCAAAATATTTTGTACTTTAAAATAATCAAAAACATATGTGCGATTCGAATCGCATACTCCTCCTTTTTTGTGCATTGAGACAAAAAGGTCATTGTTAGGTAAGTTAACAACATTCTTAAACGTACGAATATAATGTCAGAGTGTAAATAAAAGGTTAATCTCGTCAAGTAACCGCGGTGAATTCAATTTGCATACAAAATTACGATTTTCATGTGAAACTCAGGTTCTTAGTGAATTATTCGAGCCAGTGGAGCGACGATTTCCTATTTATGCCTCTCCGCTATTGTACCTTTATTTGTATCAAGGTAGTGAGCGTAAAGAAATACAGAGTTGGATAACTTTTACAATACGACCATGTACACCAGCTTAACTGTGTCCGCTGAAAAATTTGTGGCCTTGTACAAAGTCTACATTAACACATTTAATAGTAATGTATGGACTTAAACAAAATGATAGCAGTAGTAGTAGAGCTTGTGAAATAGTTTGTCCAGGGAAATACTACCACAACTATACCATCATAATATCTGTCGCCAAGCATTACTGTGATCCGCTTTGAAGAGTATCGGTGCCGTTGAAATTACAGACATATGTATGAGCTCTCAGGAGGACGTGGGGCAGGGAACCACAGTGGGAGAGGTCCGCCAGGGGCTGGCGGACCGAGGCCTGCCGGTTGCGGTGCATGCAGCTGCGAATCCCGCGACCCCGGCCAGGGGTCAGGATGAGGAACACCGTGGGTTTTTAGCCGGTAAGAGTCCGGAAGAACCCTTCGTCTTCCCTAGACGAAGGGTATACATGAGGATTTTCCGACGATAAAAAAAAGGCATATGTATGAGACTTTCCAACTTTGTCTCAAAGGTTAACAACGCACCAGCAATCCTCTTAATGTTGTTGGTGTAGGTATACAGGCGGCCATCAGGTGGAGCCTTAGGTCAGTTTTGCCAAAGGAATACTTTTTTATTTAATTATCTCTCGCTTCTCTTCCTTTCGCAGTAGCTCCGTGCTTGCTTTTTTAGTGTTTCGGTAACAATTATCAACTTCAGTAAACCTGCGTCTGTAGACAAATGGCAATCGATGATCGCTAGAGAATAGAAACGACAATAACATGCACTGGATTGATATAAGCTTTCGACCGGTCAAGCGATCTGCAGTGCAATTCTGTAAGAATCTCACCTCGATCGCGACTGTCAATTAGACACTTGTCGTGACACAGCGTGGATAACAAAATTACGCGTTATTGATTATACTGTCGATTGTCTGTGTGTTATTTGCATCTATTATCCATACTGTGACATTATGGATATCGAGCTAACCGTCGATATTGAGGTGGGTTTCTTACAGAATGACACTACTGTTATTTAATTTCCATACATTTAATTGGCGTATCTATTCTCTGGCGATCGTCGATTGCCATTTGTTAGACGCTTATCGGAATCGATTATCAGGCATAGGTCTATTCCAACAAATCCTATTCCTAATTCAAGAATATAAGGTTTTGCTCGAAGTCATCATGTTACTGCTGACTGCGCAAGAGATATCTAAACAAGCTTTATAATATAAAGCTTGTTTAGATATCTCTCTATAATATTATTATGTTCGTAATTGCTTTATCTACATTCAGCTGCATCTAGTTGGACTGGGAACTAACCCCGACATAGTTGGGAAAAGGCTACGTAGAACAATTGGTTTATCTACAAACATAAAGAAAATCAATAATACTAATTGAATTTGTTCTCATGTCCAAAGTTTTAGCAGTGTTTAGAGTGGGATCGGCCGATTCGCTCTCACAAACGTAAGCGGCTATATAGTGCATGGCGCATGGCGGATGGCGGGAGGGCGAACGATGTCTCCTCATACTCTCACGCTACGTATTTTCTAACATAATAATTATATAGATTAGTCATTGTAGATATTGTTTATACTGTACTTATAACTACGATCTCTAACCCGTTAGGTGTTTTTCAGTATTATTCGATGGAGCGGTGTAGGAGGTTACTTTTCAGCGAAGTAGTGGATGTAGACGGGTTGATGATGATAATATTTATTAAATACTAGCTTTTGCCCGCGGCTTCGCTTGCGTTAATTAAGCTCAAAAAAACTCCTAACACACTACTAAAGTTTCTATAATAATATAATTCAATCGTGATTCGAAAGATAATTCAATCGTGAATAGAAAGACAAGTGGCGCCATCTATTATTATTATTGTTGTTTTGCTCGGGAACAGTACTTTTTTTCGGGATGAAAGGTACCCTATGTCCTTTTCTGTACACCTGACAACGTGTATACAACATTTCAGGATGATCGGTTCAGTGGTTTAGTCGTGAAAAGGTAACAAACAAACAAACAAACTTACTTTCGCATTTATAATATTAGTTAAGATTAGGATAATTAGGATTAGGATTATCACTGCGCGTTTTACTCGTATTTGCAACGATGCAGAATGATCGATCGTTTGTTGATCGATTGTCAAATGAACAACTATGACAGGCTTCACGAAGATGACAAGACAACTGCTACTTCAGTTTACCCGTGACCACGGCCGGTGGAATTCGGTCGAAACGTAAAACACGTAAAACGTAATAATCAATTTTTTTATGTCACTTAAACCAATACTAGCGCTTATGAAAATTCGAAGTTAGGTGCACGGTTCCAATTAGTCGTTTCCTATGGAGAAGAGCCGGCAAGAAACGCCATGGCTACTCTTTTTAAAAAAAAAACTTTTCTGCCATAAAAAATGTCTACGCGATTGGACCCGAATCAGTATTTTTATAATGTGTACAAATCGCGTAAATTTAAAAATATTTATGACAGGTTGCCTGAAGCCTGAACAAAGAAGCTTTAAATCATAAGGAACAGACTGAATTACGTTTATTTTTATTTAAGTTTCAGTTGTTGAATAAACGAATATAAGCCAAAGTTGATATAACTAGAAGCTAATACCAAAATAGTTGCATAAATATAGATAAGGGGGGAGATCATGATTGTAAGATACCTAGATATTGCCTGCAGTCATCGCACCTCATTACACAAGCAGTGACTGTCGTGGAAATCTTCCACCATTGACGCTGTTGCCCATCACTGGCTCGATGATTAACTTTGTTAAATTAAAACTCACAATTTTCCTTTATTTTTCATTCTATTTATAGAAATTGCTGTTGAATGTGATTAAGTTCCGCTCGAGGTTTCCTTCAATTTTTATCGCTAAATATAGTATCACTACCTCGGACGGGATAATAATATTCTCTCCTACCCACTGCTTCTCAGTCGTGGGTGTTGAGAGAAGTTATTATGTATATCACCGGGTACCTTGCAGCATTCACGTCACAATACCATATTTCGGAAGACACGTCTGCTAACTGAGCTTGGTGAAAATGGCGTTAACCTCACAATCTGTTTTTGTTAAGAGTAGGTACAGACGCCCCAGGTTCGGTAGTTATCTTTAAAGTGTGACGTTAAACTTGTTATGAATACAATCAGTACCTACCTACTTATACATTCACTAATTTATAACATTCATCTCCGGGCCATTGACGTAGAATACGTATTTAAAATTAATAAAAATAAATAAATAAATATTAGCCTGTAACTGTCCCACTGCTGGGCAAAGGCCTCTTCTCATACAGAGAAGGAACGAGCATTGATCGCCACGCTTGCTCATTGTGGGTTGGCGATTTCAGACCATAAGTCCAGGTTTCCTCACGATGTTTCCCTTCACAGTTTGTCAGTGGCGTCTTAGATTAACTAAGAAAGTACATATGAAATTGAAAAAGTCACATTGGTACTTGCCTGGATTTGAACCATCAACCCGGTGTTTAACAAGCGGGGCTGTAACCTCCGGGCCACCATGACAGTATTTAAAATTATGTGAAAGGAAAAGAAAATAGCTTCGATTTTTGATGTAGACTGGCAGCATAGATGGTGTGCAGCCGTTCATTTCAATTTCAATTAAAAACTGACGAGATGACTAAATCCTTTTTTTATATAAATCGCAGGACAGTTTAATCGACTCACACGTCACATACTTCCTCCATAGCATAAACGGTGACAGTCTAGTTATTTACATATAGAACATTGTATTGTACACCCACACGTTTTCTATTTTTCAATCGCGTCGTTCCGCCTTTCGATACTTTCCTATACTAATACATGCACTAAACCAGCTTCACTAGAACTTTCATGCCCCTCTCACGCATGTAGCATTGATAGTAATGAGGGGAGGGGACGTGTAAAGTTGGGGATCTGCGGTGAGTGGTTATTTGGAAGCGGAAGGCGCCTGGAGCCCGGACAATGGCCGGTCGACGATCACCGCTACGTTCCCAGCTCATTACGTATTTACTATAAAACTTCTATTAGTTTAGACTTAACTCTTTATAAGTTGTTGAAATGTAAGGTCATAAATACTGTTCCCAAAATATACATATCTGTATTTAGACACAAACGGTATTTACTCGACCCCTGTATGATTTATTTTAATAAGATGTTGATGTATGTATGATTTGTCTTATGTCTTCCGTGATTGTTCATATTTACTTAATTTGCAATTGAAACTTAGAGGTTATATTATAATTTACGTTTTCCTTCTACTTCAGGTAAATTTCCTCTTATATTTAAAAATATAAATTATGAAAGGATCAGTTATTATTTTTATTCAAAAACTTTTTTTTGGATGTCACTCGTACAGAGTGACATCCAAAAAAGGCAACGGGCGACTTAGGGATGCGTTTATCCGGATTAACATGTGCAACACGACATAATTTGACGATGCATTATTTCGTGCCTAGACAAGATAATGTATGACTTATTTTGACTCGGCACGAGATAGTGCGACGACAAAATCGTCGAAACGTTGCGCTGCGCATGTTAGGTTTGCAAATCGCTGTGTGCAAATATCACCACTTCACTTGACAATCGTGGTGATCGTTGCTATATTCCCGCATGCCCTCTGACTATAGCGGTCATTAGATGACCCTTGTTAACTGTGGACTTAACCGTGTGAAAATGCCAAGAGCCTGTTAATTTCAAAGGCTATAGATAGGTTGTACCTGTCCTGTGGGGTACTTGCTGTTGTATCCCACGTATAGATAAATATTGGATTGAACGTACGTTTCAGTAGTATGATTTTATCAATAAACGCTGCTGCCAATCCTCTCATACATGTTGTTATCTCATATGTTAGCGACACTGCAATTTAATCGTTAAGGAGTGATTTTATCATTACAGTTATCGCTAATATTGTATGTCAGGATTGTGAGCAAGGTAAATGTAGTAAATAAAACCAACATAGACTCTCCACCACTGAGAGTACTTGTATTTGGGTTAGTGTTAGTAACATGAACTAGATCACAATATAATACTTTAGATAATTATTACAAGATTACAAGATCATAAAATAAGGACAAGCTAGTCAGATATAAAAGGTCAGACTTCTTCAGCTAATCTACACAGAATACTCTAGACGAGTGTTCCGTCGTACGGTCCAAGAAGCAATCCTCCGGGCGCACCGAGCCAGCCGGTCTCCTCCCTCCAACGGGCAGTGGTGGTCCGATGTTGACGTCATGGTTAGTTCGGTGGCGGACAACAGATGGCGCTCACTCCACGAAGTTCCCGACACGGCCATCCTGCAAGGCGCATGCCCCAGGCGCCCCACGAGTCTAGGTAAAACACTGAAACAAAAGCAGCATCAGAACTAGTCCTGCAAGTATGAACCGTAAGCCATAGTACGCTTTTGAAACATCAGCAAATGCCCACTCTATTACAGCTAGGTCAATTGTACTTAAAGGGGCTATGTCACACTTAAGAGCCCTGGTTTTCCTAGAGCTTACTACTTGGAATCACTTGCATTTAAAGAGCTTTCGCTGCACTTAAACGTACCAAGTTGTTTTCCAAACTTTATTCACATTTGCTGGTGTTTCCATCATGGCGTAGATTATGGTCCAAATGTTTTATCTAGTTTCGCAAGTAAAATATAAGCAATACTATATGTGAGGCTGTGTGGCCACTTCATTTTATTTACAATAACATTATAAAGCATTGTATTTATTAATTATTTACTTTGAAGAGTCTTTGTGCCAAATTTCAAGTTTATAACCCCATGGAATAATGATTTTCATACAAACTTTCAACTCTTATAATTTCACCCCCTCATGGGTTTAATTTACAAAAACGCTCAAACACGTACTTCTATTTCTAACTAGAAACTTTAACATTTATTTCATTTATCAATTTTTAGCATTGCATTTATATTGCATTTATAGCATGCAATTTATAGCACCCGCCTTGGATCTAGCCATATCATGGCATCACCCGCCTAGGTTCCAGATCTATAACAATTATCACCAATAAAAAATACTATTTCCGTTTTCATCTACAAAAATACATTTTAAACTTTTTTTTTTGTGTAGGTACCAACAAAACTACTTTTTAATTTCAATAAACTATTTTGCACTATTCTGCAACAAGAATAATAGCAAAACCAATAAAAAACAAACAGGTTTCAATATTTTCAAAACATTAACTTTTACTGCATTTTCATTTATTAATTTATAGCATCATCCGCCTTGGATTCAGCCAACATATTTGGCATCATCCGCCTGGGATCCTGCTTTCTCAACATGGCATCACCCGCCTTGGATCTAGCCATATCACGGCATCACCCGCCTGGGTTCCAGCCCTATAACAATTGCTTAGTCATGTTCCAACCCCGGTTTGCCATACCGGGTGGTGCCTCAGGTCAACCCTGGTTGCATCTCACGACAAACTCTAATGCGACTGCAACGCATTTATTTACAGAAACAAATATATATACCATATTTTGTTATTTTACACGAATAAACACAGATATCATTTAATATTTATGTTACGAGAATAAATACAGATACCATATTTTTATTTTAGATGAATTAACACACATATCATTTAATATTTATTTTACTCTAATAAATACCCTTTGATATTATATTTCCTTCATCAAACTACCTTCACACATAAGTAGGTATAATAAAATGGTTGCGACTCACCGGATTTATCACTTTTTCTCGGTCTCACCATTGTAATCTCACTCGTATAATCAAGTTTTCGTCAGTCCGTCTACAGGGGAGTATACTAAGGAAAATATTTACATGTGGGTATACAATCATAATGTGGACTGGTTTTTTCTTGTTCCACTTCTGATGTTAGCGACACTGCAATTTAATCGTTAAGGAGTGATTTTATCATTACAGTTATCGCTAATATTGTATGTCAGGATTGTGAGCAAGGTAAATGTAGTAAATAAAACCAACATAGACTCTCCACCACTGAGAGTACTTGTATTTGGGTTAGTGTTAGTAACATGAACTAGATCACAATATAATACTTTAGATAATTATTACAAGATTACAAGATCATAAAATAAGGACAAGCTAGTCAGATATAAAAGGTCAGACTTCTTCAGCTAATCTACACAGAATACTCTAGACGAGTGTTCCGTCGTACGGTCCAAGAAGCAATCCTCCGGGCGCACCGAGCCAGCCGGTCTCCTCCCTCCAACGGGCAGTGGTGGTCCGATGTTGACGTCATGGTTAGTTCGGTGGCGGACAACAGATGGCGCTCACTCCACGAAGTTCCCGACACATAACGTCTCGGCACGAGATAATACGACGACAAAATTATCTCGAGCTGCGCATGTTCGCCCGGTTGCTCAACTTTTAAAATACCGGGAGTTAGTTTTATAGAACCAGGTTCATCTTTTTGTACCGCCTTAAGTTGTATTGTCAATCAATATCCTATGTTAGAATTTCGACCAATGCAATTAGAGACATACCTAGAAATAGAATAGAAATAGAAATCATTTATTTGCTAAAATGTAGGTATACAAATAAGGTGTTAAATAATAATATTAAATAGTCCCGTTACATTTTACCTTGCGGCATGCAAAAATATTCTTTTAACAGAAAATATTACAATGTAAGTGCAGTCACTATTATAAAATTAATAAATTCTATCCAAATTACAGTAGAAAATAATCCAAACATCAAAATTAAAATTTTCAATAACAATTATCATGCTAATAACAATATTTTAAAACAAACTAAATTAAGAAAATTACAACAAAGATAACAATTAATTAATAACTATGACAACTGATATATTTTAATTAAAATTATCATTTAAAAAATAAAATAAATAAATAATTATATTAAATTAAATTATAAATTATGTTAAATAAATTTAAAACCTAAATTTTTATATTATGCAGCCATGATCAAGTCACTGCAGGGCAAGGTCCTCCCTACCCCTCCTTCCAGTCCTTTCGGTTTGTGGTTTTCTGCAACCAATCCTTCCAATAAGTGTCTAACTCGTCCCGCCATCTCCTTCTGGGCCTGCCGCGACGTCGTCTAATACTGTGTGGGCTCCACACAGTGGTAAGTTTCGCCCACACAAATCTAAGGTTATGAATATATTTGTACCATGCGGGGATGGAAGGGACCCGAGACTGACACTGAAAGGGAATCGCTTAGCCACCACGCAGTCATGTCAATGTAATTATTATTATCAGTATTATAATCATCACCATACGTGAACATCGAAAATTGTTGTACTTTATTTTGTATTTATTATAAAAGAACTGGGATTAAACTTATATAATTCAAAAGGTACAGTGCTATATATGTTACGGCTAATAGCCGAAGTGCGGCTACACCTAGTTTTAGCCGGGTACAACTAGGTGCAGCCGGCCAGATGCGGTTAAACTTAAATCTATCCTACTTATCTTCGGTTAGAACTAGGTTTAGCCTTCATCATAGCGGCTAGTGGCTTCGTGTTAGGTTACTTTAAACCCTGCAGACAGAAATAGGAGCCCCGCGCAGCGGGGCTCCGTCGACTTAAGCTCCACCTAGTTCTAACTAACTGCTACTGGTTGCACCTAGTTGTACCCGGCTAAACCTAGGTGTAACCGCCATTCGGCTTTTAACCGTAACATATATAAAAAACGTGTGTGTATGTTGCCGTTAAGGCAAGTAAAATAGTGGTCGAATGTCGACCACAAACGATACTAGTTAATGTTATTTGTTCTGAAAATCATTAAACAATGACTTAAGTTCAAAGTGTACGTAACTGTAACGTATTTGGCCTGTGCAAGTACCCACTCAAACTACCTGACTGCATTGACGGCCTGATCAAACACTTGATTATGCATTTCGTAACTGCAGTTAAATCGATTACAGCCGATCACAGTCGGTATAGTAATCGGTAATCGACTCAAATAGGTTTTTAATACCAGCTGTGTTTATTTTAATAATTGTTGCGTAATTTGTTAAATAATTGTGATGTTTAACTTAAGTTGATTAAGGTTACTCGTTTCTAATTTAGAAGAATAGACTAAGGTGTCCGTTTTATGTACCATGGAACGCGCCTATTATCGGGCACAATTCCAAACTGCGGCTCCTACAGAGAATTTCTTGGCAAAAAAAAACTTAATAACATTATGCCCGACCAAGGAATAGATGCTAGCAAGTAAAAAATAACCGGCCAAGTGCGAGTCGGACTCGCGCATGAAGGGTTCCGTACCATTATCTATAAAAACGGCAAAAAAACACGTTTGTTGTATGGGAGCCTCCTTAAATATTTATTTTATTCTGTTTTTTAGTATTTTTTGTTACAGCGGCAACAGAAATACATCATCTGTGAAAATTTCAACTGTCTAACTATCACGGTTCATGAGATACAGCCTGGTGATAGACGGACAGCGGAGTCTTAGTACCTAATAGGGTCCCGTTTTACCCTTTGGGTACGGAACCCTAAAAAAACTCAACGTTGTCTAGCTTAGCGTTGAATATCAGGGCTACAATAGGACATTACACTACGAACACTAATAAGCACATAAGAGTCAACTGTTGAATATGGGTCACAGGAGGATTGTCATAATCATCACGTTTAGCAAACAAATTGGTGATCACACTATAGACTATTTGACTGAAAAAATCTAATTAGTCCGTCAGTTAGATTATCAAAAAATATTTGACCCGTATTTTTTCTTTTGTTACGTAAACCAAAATAGACGAAGATACGACGCTTTTAAAATTGGCAAAACGTCACAAGCAAGTACAATTTTTACTTGCTTCTGACGTCACAAGCCCCCACTCTCGAGTTTTGATGCGTTTTATCTTTCCAAATATTCATAGATTTAACAAAAGAAAAAATACGTGTCCATTATTTTTCAAAACTCTAACTGGCGGACTAATTAGATTTGCAATTTATTGATGCTGTCAACATGCCTATTCTGTAATTGCAAGAAAAGAAGACGGTGCTGCCTAGCCCTTTGAAAACGTCTCCCAGGCCCATTGCAAAACACTCGTCATCGCTATGGCTTTGATCTTGAAAGGTCAACAATTTCCATAGCCACGTATGTACTAAAAATCCGACTTCTACACAACTATGCACCGCGCAATGAATATAGTTGACCTGTCAAAATCAAAGCCATAGCGATTATAAGTGTGTTGTGTAATTAGACTGCTGCTCTCATTTGAGAACTAGCGTGTTCTGAAGCGATGCTAAGAAATTATTTGAACTACTACATTTTGACAGCTCAGGCCGCACTGGGGGCTTACCATGACCTCTTAAAGCAGGGCAGAAGTTGCCTGGAAGTTGAACTGCCCTGCTTTTTTGTACTGTGACATCGTTAGAGCAGGCCTGCGGCAGGCCTGCTACGTTGACGTTTACGAAATCCGTTCACCTGTTTTTTTGTATAGACTTTTCGTACCATGAACAAGCTTATCCATTCAACTTGGTTGAATAGTCGTTCACCTTTTGTACTGACATGGTACGATTTTTAGCGATTCAGAAGCAGGCCTGCTTTTGAACGGATATTGACTGGCTGGCATTTGAACGTTTTCTTAAGACGTCATGGTAAGCCCCCAGTTCTCAGGCCGCCATGTTAGGCCCATGTCACCTGAGCAAGTTTTACTACACATACGGAAGGAGGGGAGATTGCCCAATCTTTGCCCATAAATCACGTGTACATTCATAACTCAACAACTGATTGAGTAAAGAACATTCTAATGACATTATTATAGAGACACTATAATTACAGTCGATGACCTCGGAGGGGTGAGCTCGAGGTATACTATGGTTCAACCACTGTTCGCACTTAATACTATTAAGTCCCGGGCTCCAACTTTTCTTTATTTAAATGGCCCAGTTTCATTTTCATATGTTTTTTTGCAGAGAAAATCAAAATGGATTTCCAAGCCCTACACGTCAAATAGAATAAATTCAGAATAGATAAGTACCCTGGTAGGTTCTGGAATGTCTTCCAGGAAATGTGATACCAATTAAAATTTAAATGCAGCAAATTAAAGAACATAAACATTTTTAAGTTTTTTTTTGTACTTGTTTGCCTATTTAATCCAATAGAAACAAATTCTGTCTTAATCTCTTTTTCAGATGAACGTGAATCTTAAACTTAACAAACAAACTGTCAAACATAATTATTATGATTGGCGTGATATTTTGCGAGTATGCATAATATTTGTCCTCATAATTACCGATCAATTGGTAAACTTTAAGTCGCTTCAAGGTTGACGATCACTTACCACACTTCATTGATCGTTAGACTTAGTGTACAATGTACCTGATGACATTTTCTTTACAGATGAATACCAAGTCGAGCAGTGTGTAACTGCGTATCCTGCACATCTTTGCCTCAAAAATGTCACTATCAATAATAAATGATAGGACGCAATCCCAAAGTTTGGACAAAATTGCTTTCATGATTCAGAACAAACCGTGAAAGGTAGAATATCTTGTCTAGCAAGTTCATCCGTAATGTGTACGAATCAAACTAATAAATCAATATAAAATACAAAATTAAAAAAACTTGAAACTTCAGAACTCATTTATACAAAATAGACTAGAATTACTTAGTACTTTTTGAACGCCAATGTTACAAAAAATTACCACCCTACCGCTTCCCAGTGTTTATGCTGTGAAGAAATTTCATAATCACAAGATGTATTAGCCAATTTGGTCACTAGATGCTCACAATAATTATGGCTACTATTAGATCAAAGGTAAATGCCAATTAAACCAAGTCACAACAAGTTATTGCAATAATAGAACTGACAGAATCGTGACATATCCAAACATTGGTCAATGATTCTGATTTCACGAGCAATGTACGTGTGATGATATTTTTGAAAGTTGAATTACTTAATAATTTATTTGCTTTGGTCGACGTAACAATATCTTATGATCATTTTGTCCAAAGCTGACTTTGCAAAGCAAAATAAAGGTAGGTAACGATGTTTAAAGAACAGTAGAATTTTGTAATTATTTGTATTTTGTTCAATTCAGTAAAGGTAAGGAAATTAAAAAAGAGAGTAACATACAGGAACATTCTAGCTAAGAGCTAAGAAAAATTAAAATAATAGACGAAATCTAACATCTGCTACGATCAGAAAATGACAACCTGTAAGCGACATTGATGCAACAGATTCTAATGTAAGATTTTCTTTTTTGGAAAATTTCTAATGAAAAGACAAAAAAAATTTCAAAAAATCTTGTTTTCTAGAAAATAAAAATGCTTAATCAAATACTACGACATTTGAGACCATAGTATTTCGAAGACCCAAAAGTTAATAAAAAAATGCCTGTTTCCGATTAACAAAACCTACACGAATGACTAATGGTGACCAGTCGATATATTTACTCGTTAGGGAGTTAATTGGAATAGAGAAGTCTATTGAACTCAAACGGTAAGTAGCTGTTGCTTGTGTAACCTAGTACGCTTGTAATTTAGGAGGGCCTTTAGTTTGGTGATACTTCAAGTATTGTTTGTATTAAGTTATATTGAAGGTAATAAAGAGGCTACTACGGTAGGTTTGTCACTAACAAATTAAGTAGTAATCGATTGTAGGACATCTTAATTCTGAGTCTAATACAGTTGAAATAAAGTACATATTTTGTGACACAATACATCGTGACCTAGAAAGTAGTATCAAGCGAAGTCCAGAGGTAGAACACCTTTACCGAATCACCCCCATGTGTGTTCCGCGATTTTTTGTGGTTTTCGAGTTATGATTTTTTTCCATGTTTTACCAAACTCTGACTTTAATTACATTCTTGATCATAGTGACATGAATAGTTATTTTTTTCTAAATTAAATGAATAGAACGCATTTGTCTCAACTAAATCGCGGAAAATACATGGGGGTGATTCAGGTACCTATATGGTTGCTCTACCTCTGGACTTCCGCTTGACTTTCTGCGACACCCTGTATATCGATGGGTCCTACGTATAAGGGCCAAAGTTACATTTTACTAATTTCTAATTCGAACCTTTTAACTATAGATATATTTAGTTCACTTTAGAAGTTACAAAAATGCCACTTTAGCCCTTATACATAGGACCCATCGATATGTAAATGATGAAAGCACATCAGATCACGTTATTATTTATTGTAATCTGATAGCTCATTCATTAGATGCAGTATAATCGGAAGCATAAAGTAACATCAATAATGATTTCAGTTTAAGTATATTTGATAAAAATCTGTTTGATTATAAGTATAATTGTAAAACAAAAGTTTGATTCTCGTCATAAAAATCTCCACAATTGGCTACTAAAATAAAGAAATCCAAGAAACTAGAACAACTTTACCATCAGAGCTTTTAATTACCACGCACACATCGATATTTTCTACACTGTGTACGATGTTAATGTGGAGTTTTACGTAGACTCGTTAAATCGAGAGACGAAGGTGCCACAGAGTGGGCGGAGGTAGCTAACTTAATGAACCACATTGTCTTATTACTTTAAATGGCTGTGCGAGTTTTTTTTTTCGTCTGTACTTTGGACACATGTAAATAACGCTGTGGGCGGGTCGTATCCGCTATCTTATACGTAGGTAGCGAATTCTGTATTTTATTGTATTTTTTTTTTTTGGTTTGAAAATATCTGATTTGTTTCTGGTTGGTAACTCGACCATACAAGGAGGAAATGCAATAATTCTTTCAAGGAGTTTCTCGCTTACTTTTTCGTTATCATCATCCTCTTTACCTTTTTCTAGGTATTATACATATTGGGATTTGCTTTCAGCCTACACAAATCGAAATCAGTATTTATCAGGTTTGCTTGTTGTTGATGTAACGAGACCGAGACGTAACGCACCGGATCAATTCAGGATGGATGAAATGGCGACAGGTCACTGGAATAACTTGCGACCCACGGATGCCTCTCAAGTTAAAGGGGAAAATCTACAAGTCCGTGATAAGACCTGTCGTACTGTATGGATCGGAATGTTGGGCCGTGAAGAAGACGGATGAAAAAAGATTGCATGTAGCGGAGATGAGAATGTTGAGATGGATGTGTGGAGTGACCAGAATGGATAAGGTCAGGAATGAGTATATTAGAGGAAGTTTGAAAGTAGCGCCAGTGACAGAAAAGTTGAAAGGGAACCGTTTGTCTTGATATGGGCATGTGAAGAGGAAGGATGAAACTCATGTAACCAAAAGAGTTATGAATATAAATGTGGATGGATGGAGAGGAAGAGGGAGGCCAAAGAAAAGATGGATGGATTGTGTGAAGAATGATATGAAAGAGAAGGGAGTCAGCGATATTATGACGGGTGACAGGACGGAATGGAAGAAGAAAACGTGTTGCGCCGACCCCAAGTAACATGGGATAAGGGCAGGAAGATGATGATGATGCTCGTTGTTGATGTAAAATAACCCAGATCATAAAACTGTAAAAACAGTGAAATTATTTTTTTTCAGAGTTCTTTCTGTTCCACTCCTGAGAAAAGGCTTTTTATTTCTTTCCACTTTTCTAGAAGTTGCACTTCTCTTCAAATCCAAAGAAAGACATCTAAGTCATTATTTGTTCTGCAAATTATTTTTATGAGTTAGAAGCAATCTTTCATTGTCTTAAAGGTAACGATTAAAATCACTTTAATGATGACTTCTTACTTATAATTACTGTGTTGTGTCTAAAGATTAAACGTTTACACGTGTCTTGTCTATCTACAAAGATCAAAAGATTGTGTTTTATATTTACACCTCGTCATACTTTACAGTGTTGGTGATAAAGTCTTACCGTAATTTAAGATTGTTCGTAACAATTATAGGAAATCTTTTATTTATAACAAAGATGTGTTCAGTGAGGTCACGGTTAGTTCTATGCTCTCTACGTATTGCCCATCCGTGGTGTCCGCGCAAAATCATAGTGCGTAAGCTTGTAACCATCGTGCATTTTGCTGTCCAGCATGCTTACGTACTATCGTTTTGCGTTGTGCATCGTGCATGGACGGACAGCACGGATGGACAATACTAATACGTGGAGAGCTTCTAGTTGATTAGGATGCATTTTAGGAATAGAATTTTATTGTTTATGAAGATCTTTAAATTATAAAAATGTTTCTTTGTTGTCGGTTGTTAACTACTGCATAACTTAAGGGATTCCTCAAGGAAGCATGCTTGGACCTCAATTGATCCTTATTTGGATTAATAACCTACAAATTGTTCATGCTTCCTTTACTTTCATTATCTGAATTTATGCGTATATATTATTTCAACTTAAATAAAGTTAAACTTAAAATAAATCCACGTACAACACATGTTTAAACAATGTCAACAGATTTATTGGTCGGCTTCACAAAGGGGTTATGTAGTGATATGCCAGTGAGACAATTTTGCCCAATATGGTCCGGGACCTTGGTGCCCACACGAGTTGGTATTGGATCTTTTAATGTGCGTAATTGCGGTCATATTAAGACCCAAGTCCGACTGCTCCTCCCACGTTTGACAGACCAGCTAATTGTGTTTTACTTTTTTATTGGTATTCTTTTGAGTATGGATAAGACTTGTATGGAGGTATAGGAACTGCTTGCGACAAAGTAGAGATGGCCTTGTAGTGATAATATCGCAAGTTTCATTGCACCGACAAGTAGCGATAGTTTGGCCCCCTACTTGGATCTTAACGTCATTAGTGAACTTTTTGCTATCTCCGGACGTAAAAAGGGGAGTTATAGGTTTGAAGCCTTTGTTTCACTGTCTGTCTGTGGCATCGTAGCTTCCAACGGATGAACCGACAATCGACGATTTTTATGCGATTTTTTGTTTGAAAGCTGAATTTCTTCGATAAGATACCTCTGTTGGCTCCTCGCGGATAACAGTCATAGCCACATTATCAGGTAGTAAACACCCACTGCTGAACATTTTCGTTATGTCATCATCAACCCTTTACACTAGACTTTTCCTTTTGACTTTTGTAGTAATAAATAATTGTTATTACGTGTTTAATCAGGTGTTAACAATTTTATTTCTTAATTTACACCTCACGTCCATTATACTTTAAACAGTTTATTATATCAACATTTATTAGCCATTAAATAAGCTGTATCGCAAATAGCCGGTCATAAATATAATTGAAATTATATTTGTAATAATTTATAAGTAGTTTTAAAGTTACTACAATAATACTAAATAAATCATTAGTACAATACGTCCGACGTGTCTTGGCGAGTCTGAAGTTAGTGGTTTGGCTGCGCAATGAATCTTTTAGAAACGAAATTGTCTACTGTGCAGCTAATCAGCCAACTTCACACTCGCCAAGATACGTCGGCCGTATTGTATTTTAGATAAACTAACATCACTAGATATAGGAAGACAAAATGTCGTAGAAGTTCTACGAGATACTTAAGAATTTCCTTGGTTAGTGGTACCTACGATGGGATTATTTACGCAAATGATACAACAGTAAGGACGTAAGGACGTGAGCTTGCAGCCAGGGTATGTGGTTAGGGGCGTTTAAGACTATCCAATAATCGCAGTCCGCTTACACGAATCCTATTGTCTCTAACCTGCATTTGATTTTTGCTATAAGAATGCTTCATTAATTATGATCTACTAGCTTTTGCCCGCGCCTTCGCTCGCGTTAATTTAGAATTTGTCAATCAACTCTTAACACACTACTAAAGTTTCTATATTATTATAGAAACTTTAATTCAATCATGAATCGAAAGACACGTGGCTCGGGAACAGTATTTTTTTTCGCGATGAAAGATACCCTATGGCCGTTTCAGTACACCTGATAACGTATATGCAAAATTTCAGGATGATCGGTTCAGTAGTTTAGGCGTGAAAAGGTAACAAACAAACTTACTTTCGCATGTATCATATTAGTTAGGAAGGATGTTTATTAGGCAGGGGCTAATTTTCTTTATCCGTCCACTTTTTTCAGCGGCATCATCGTCGGTCAGACAACGGCTTGTAACATTCGTTTTTCACACGAGAATTGAGATGAGTACCTATTGATTTTACCCAACCTGCACACATCAATACATTGCAGGCAGGTAAACACTATATGCAGATAAAAGGAGACAGCTAGATATTTGCATAGAATTCATTGTATCTGTGATCGATTACCCGAGCCTATGTGACGTCATAGTTAGGCAACGCAGGCCATTCTAAAGGTCGTCCAGCGCATCTAATCATTCAGCGAAGCGTGGTTATTGCGCAAAAACCAGTTACAAATATGTACCGAATGAATAATTCTGTTTTGACATCTCCGTTCAACAAGGTGTAATAATTATATTACGTACTTAGCTGTTGTGTGTATTTTCGTTGCGTCTACTAAGTAGCTTGCGCAAGTAGGACGAGACCAAAAAGGGTAATGTCTTAATAGTGTCGTGTGTGTAAGAATCCACACAGATTCGAATGACTAAGCTTATGTATACAAGCTTAGTTTTAGTATATACTAAACCTGAAACTAGTTTGTTCAGAATCACTAAGAGAATCGATTGACATATTTTTACACCACTTTTTTTTTTTTTTTTAAATTTCAATTTTGTTTCAGTAGTTTTCTACCCTTAACAGCTGATGGGAATAGACACCTTGAGGCTTGAGATGGTTCGCTCGATGAGTTTCCGTGTATTAAACAACCCCTGCATAGCACATCTCAGGCATTTCACACTTTTTTAGGCAACTTAACGCGACATAAACTAAGGTGTAACTTGGAGATTTACTAAAAAAACACATATTCAGGCAGTTCTGATGAAAATCTTGTTGGGGTGTCTCGGTTTTCGTATAAAGTAAAAATAAGGTTGTATAATCAATTTCTTGTTGTTTTTAATCCTTAAAATGTGCTGTCTGCGCTGGTACACCACTTACTTGGAATCATAATGAACGATCTACAAAAGGATACTCCCCATCTGATGAAGGATTGCAGAATAATGTCATATCTGCCGAGGTGGATGGCACTGATACAATCGGAAGAGTCATTCTTTGCCTGCAAGCATACGCATATAAATTTATTAAACCAAAAAACACGTAATATAAAAATATTATTTCTATTTTATGTGTGTATCACAACATAGTAGCGTGACTGTTTTTAACTTTTGACATTTCAAGTTGTGGACCTATTTCTTGTTGGACTTAATTAATAGTCAACTGACGATCATCGACATATATGAACAGATTGCCATCAGTGTGATGTCTAGCAGCACACCAATTCACATAAATCGAGTCTTGGTCGTCAAGCGGATTCAGAGGCGCCAAATAGGATGGTATGAATTTTGGATCAGCGAATTCTATAAACACTTTTGATTTAATTATGTATCTATAGTTAGACAGACGTATTTAAAAACCTTGCTTCTTAAAATAAACTACTTTAATAATTCAAAAACAAAAATCCTAATCTAATGTATCTATAGTTAGATTAGATTAGGATTTATTAAAACAGTTTATTTTAAGAAGCAAGGTTTTTAAATACGTCTGTACATTTGGGCTAACCTCGAAAACTTTAATTGATATAAATCGGCTAAATTATATAATCTGATGAGCAAAGTTACTAGAAAACTTGACTAATTACTTTTACTAGTCAGGAATAAATATATTGCAGTAAACCATTCAGTCTTGAGTCCAAAGGGCGCTCTGCCGCCGCGCCTTGCCGGATTCTAACATTCACATACATGTTAATAAATGAATGCTTGTCTTTTATTCCATTAATTTGCTTAGTATTTGGATGCAGTACTAAAGGCCTAAAGGTCAGTGTAATCTAGTTAGTCAAAACCAGGCACCTCTGCTTAATACCAGCGCATGCGCTTGATACAAAACGTCCCAGAACATGGCGGCGATGAGCTATCTATCATCAGTGGTATGCAGTGTGTATCTTTGTTATGATCCTTGTGTGAGTTATGTGACGGTCACGTGCGTCGTTTTGTGTCATTACCTGGCTCACGGGACCAGGCGACCGCCACCGACGCGCTTGCGCCGTCTTTCATACATGCGTTTTTAAACGGTTCACGTATTAGCATGTTTTATTATATTTGTCTTGCGAGCGAGGTTGCGAAACTTGATGTCGTGCTTGGGTTGGAATTGCAGATATTTTCCAAAAGTACCTATCGACTATGTAGGTACCTATATTTTATTACAAAACCATGCATATTTTTTTGTTATCTAGGATTGGATGACGAAAGTGTGACCGATAAAATTGCAATAGACATAGGACTCAATGACTAAATTGACAAACTGTGAATATCTACATCTTTGTGAAGCTCTTCAGATTTGCGGTTTGATTGTAAAATACAAAATAATTTATTACGGCCTTGTTAGTTATCATTTATAATGAGTTTTATACACAAAAGTAAAATATTCTGATTGCATTTTTTATTTACTTATGTTAATTTGGAATTTATTGTTTATAAAATTAGCATTCATTTGGTCAGTTTGAATCACAATGCTCGTAAATATCTAGTTATAACTGGTTTAAAGTAGAAACAGAGAAGCATCAGTATAGAAGCTAATAAAATGAAGTGGCAATATAATATCACGTATCGCGAAGTCAGTAATAGAAAAATCATTCGCGTATAAACTGTCATGAAAATATGACTATTTTGAGTTTGCACTTACAAAACTTAAAACAAAGGAAATGAACGAGACACTCTTGTTTCACTTGAAATTGAAAGACAAATCTTTGGAACACATTCCAGCTGCGTTTCTTCCGCGTCAACTGCACGCAAGTGTAGAACCGCCGAATTTGTCTTATTGGGCAATGAGAATGATATGCACCAACAAAAGGGTTCTGAGAAACACCCGTCTTGACTTGTCCGTCCCATTGACTCATGGTCTGCTTACGTGTTTGTTAATAATAACCCTGCTTCCTTTAACGCTCATTCGGTTCGCTAACTATTGTCACGCTTCGTGTGATGTTGCAACGCAAAATGTTACCGAAACGTGGAATCGTAACAATGAGTTTAAAATCTTGTATGTAATGATTACGTTGAGACCTTTTATAACACGATCGACAGTTTTGTACGTAAACTTATACAACTTTATTTTTAGTATACAGGGTGTAAAAAGACCCATCACATAGCCGAAATCCACGCACTCTGTACATCAAACTAAACTACATTGACCAAAAATAATTGCTGGCAAACGACATTTATTTTTTGGCATAAAAAAACGCTTTTTTTTGTAGCGCGCAATGTGTGGTTGTGGCGATGCCGCGCGTTTGCATGCGTGCAGCGGCCACACAGCTGAGCCAAGGCGGTCGTGTGCGTTTGATATTCGTTGCGTTTTTGTAACTCTAATGCGTAATTTGTGAGGAAAAATTGAAAATTTTGATAAGGTTGTTTCGAAGAAAGTTTAGTATTATCAATTAGAATACGTATTTGGAAAAAACTAAAAAAAAATGCATACTTTGACCTTCAATATCTCCAAAACCAATGGTTTCCCAGGTATGGTCTGGTAGAAAAAAAATATCACAATGATGGGTAGAATATGTGGTTTTCGTTATCGTTAAGGATCTTTTTACACCCGATATACAAAAACCGAGACACCCCAACAAGATTTTCATCAGAACTGCCTGAATGTGTGTTTTTTTAAATAAATTTCCAAGCTACACCTTAGTTGTCGCGTTAAGTTCCCTAGTAAAAGGTTGTCTAATACATGGAAACTGACCGAGCGGACCGTCTCAAGCCTCAAGGTGTCTATTCCCGTCCACTGTTATGCGTAGAAACCTATTGAAACAAAACTGAAATTTATGAAAAAAAAATACAAGATTTAACGTGGTATAAAAACTATGCCAATCGATTCTCCTGGTGATTCTGAACAAACTAGTTTCAGGTTTAGTGTATACTAAAACTAAACTTGTACATTAGTTTTTAGATTCTTGGGATAACTTAACAATTAATTAATATTTTGACTAAGACTAATCAGCATTCTAATTGCGCAACACACTCGTAAACGATATGGCTTTGATTTAGACAGGTCAAAAATTTCCATAACAATGTATTTATTAACAATCCGACTTCTCAACAACTATAAACCACGCAATGAATATTGTTTTTTGACACATCAACTGTCATGAATGATGTTGGTTATATTATGCAACAGACCTGCAGAACTATTGTTCGGCTTCTTTGAAATATTTAGCCACTATTCTGCGATTGAATGCCTTAAACTGTTTCTCAAGCTTATAATATATGCTGTTAAAGTCCACAATCCTACCCAAGTCAGTAATATAAGGTGACAATGACAAATTGTCAAAGCACCACTTGATATCCCTCATCAGCCCGTGAACAAGCACTAATCTGCATCAGCTTCCCAACGGCCCACTACAATATAGGGTTGTGAAATATTGGTCTCACGACCAATACATGATCAAGTACATGATTATGGAGGTTGACAAACGGTTCAGTCACTGCAGTATGTTGTTAAAGGCACTCAGGAAGATTCAGTCATTCGTCCTGACAGGAGGTACTGAATGATGCCTGTGAAAGAACTAACATTTAAAGACATTCTATTCTATTCTATTGCCTATCTCTGGACATATTCCGTTAGTCACTTTTCAGAATAGGTGCCCATATTTTGACACCTGCATTCTAATTGCGCAAAACTATCATAATCTCTATGGCTTTGATTTTGGCGGGTCAGCAATTTCCATAGCAACTTATGTATTAACAATCCGACTGCTTCACAACTATGTACCACGCAATGAATATTGTTGTATTGTCAAAATGAAAGCTACCTATTGAAATTACGAACGTGATACGCAATTCGGATGCCGCTTATTTATCGAATAGGGTTAGAATAAATGGTGGATACCTACACTATTTGTCTTTTGCTTACAGAGAACGTGCGTAAGTCTTCCATCTACAGTCTTTTTCCAACTATGTTGGGATCAGATTTCAGTCTAACTAGATGCGGCTGAATGCCTTTATTTTGCAGGGAGAGATAGCCATCAGACCTCCGCAACCCAATTACTGGCCATCCCCATATTCTAAGGTTAGACCGGTTTGGGGCTTCGTATGACACCCGGGACCGACAGTTAACACGTTCAGTGTCGGGTGCCCTCCAGGAGGACAGGCCATGCCGGGTGCCCTCGTGGAAGGCTCATTTTAATGTAGGTTTTCTTGGAAAATGCACCGTCATGAAAGAAGCAAACACCTAATTTACGACGTACGACGTAGTAGCGTATTTTTACGGTTTTTTACCTAATGCCAGGAACCCTCCTCGAGGGTTCACTCTTAGCGCAAACGTAATGCCGTGGGGGTCCACTAGCAATATGTATAGCGGCATGGCATATGAGCTCTATGAAAAGTGTGGTGGACTCGAATGTGTTAACGTGCTCTCCAAGGCACGAAGGGGTCTCAATGTGCAACGAACGGTCTCCCATCCAAGGACTGACCGCGGCAAGCGTAGCTTAACTTCGCAAATTGAATGATCCGCGCGGTTTTTTATTTAGCCACGAGCTCCTCAAGCGTGTGTCAGTAAGAAGCAAATACCGACAACAATAGCGTCGCCATTTTCAATCCCCTTCTATCCGAAATCTGGTTGCACTTGAACACTTGGTCAACAATAGCGTCGCCATTTTCAATCCCCTTCTTTCTGCAATCGGGTTGCACTTGAACACTTGGTTTGACATAAATATACTGGGTTGATATTTAATTACACTGGGAAATTGCAGGTTGAAAGCCTTTTACTTCCGCAGGATGATAAGCGACTGACACTCTCCATGTTTCATTCCTAATCAGCGTAGAATAACTCTTTGTCCTACGTCCAAGTGTCAAATTTAATATTTATAATATAATTTTCATGGAGCTTTATAAAAAGATTGTACTGCAGTGTGATTTTCTAGTAGAAATACTTCGCTGCGGTACAGACTCGTCTAGTTTCACCGATAATTCAGCCCTCATCAAGCTGTCTCCCTTCCAATCTCCCGCCGACAACGCCCGAAGTCGAGGTCCGAGTCCCACTAGGGGTCGCCCTTAGTGCTGTTGTTGCTAGTAGTAATGATGTTAGTGTAGTATAAGTAGTTAGCTTAGGTTAAGGGGGAAAGTAAAATAACTTCCCCCCATTGGCTAGAGACCCTTCAGGTCTCGCCAATAACCGCCCGGACCGTAAGGAACATGAAGAAGAAGTCCATGAGAAAAAAAAAAACTGACTCGTCTACGAACGCAGCGCTGCTGCAGCCACGTGATTTTTCTGGAACATCTCAAAGCTGAAGTGGAAATGTATAATTCTGACATCACGTCATATCATCAGTGAACGTCCACTGCGCAAGATCCTTCTCATTGACCGTTACAATGAAAGGTCAAAGGGATCCTAACTAATACTATAAATGCGAAAGTAAGTTTGTTTGTTTGTTACCTTTTCACGCTTAAATCACCGAACCAATCATCCTGAAATTTTGCATATACGTTGTTAGGTGTACAGAAAGACATAGGGTACCTTTCATCCCGATAAAAAGTACTGTTCCCGAGGAAAACAACAATAACGTTCTTATGATAATAGATGGCGCCACGTGTTTTTCGAATCATGATTGAATAATATTAATATAGAAACTTTAGTAGTGTGTTAAGAGTTGAATGTCAAATTCTAAATTAACGCGAGCAAAACCACGGGCAAGAGCTAGTATTAGTGATAGCAGTTTGTTGCTATTAGCAGACAGCAGGATGCTTCTGCCCATACTTCTGAGATAACTTAATCCCATAATCCCCTACTTCGACAGCCACCGTTGAGGAAGGGGTGGACTTTTTTTTTGTAATAAAACTCTCTTAAGACACGTTCATATGTATGATTAGTTACGGTTTACTCACGTGCATTTTTCGGGATTGCACGACTAATTTCGGACCCAAACGAAGCCCTTAATCCTGAGCTGAACTCGCGGCGAGGTTACAAACCGAAAAACCCCGAAAAATGCACGTGAGTAAACTGTAACTAATCATAAATTACCAGGAACCACAATGGAGCTAAATATTATGAATTAAACGCTTTTTGGTAGGATCTCTTTGTTCCGACTGGGTAGCTCATCAGTCTCCGGCGCTAAATAGGTTAACGTAATACCACGATACGCTCCAAAACAGGAATCGCTGATGTGGGCCATAAGTCTGCAAGACTGAAGTGGGATTGGGCGGGTCATGTATGTAGAATGCATAACGACAGATGGGCCAGAGTCGTCACGCAGTGGGTGCCGGAAGACGGACGTCGTCGCTGAGGGAGGCCTAGAAAACGCTGGCGTGATGACTTAGAGTCGTTTATGGGAGATTGGCCGGAGAAAGCAATGCATAGGGATGAGTGCTATGGGGGAGACCTTTGCCCAGCAGTGGGAAAATGGAGGTTGAATAAAAAAAAAATTGGTTACTATGTTCAGGCGCCATTAAATGAGAGCTAGAGGGATACAGCGGAGTCCCTCTATATCTTTGTTACTTGGATTCGTGTGCTCTATCTTAGGCCCTGACTGCGTTTACCATTAGGTGCTACTTGAGTCAAATGCGATTAAGTTTTTTTTTATTAGCATCTTCTGTCCCGTTGCTGAGACCTGAGTTTGGACTTCTGAATGTTGGTCAAAGACCAATTCTGTGCACCATATGTCAAGATGGGGAGAATACACACGTCCATGAGCCTGCGTTTTAGTGACATGGGCAAATTGTCCTTGAATTGCTCTTCCAGGCGCTTTTGGTACCTCTTTTAATTTCCTTATCTTGTCTGGCCTGGAAGGAGATTAGGCAAGTTAAATACCTAGTAAAAAATAAAAATGACAAACAAATTCAAACACAAGGAAGTCAACTGGACTTCCTCGTGTTTGACAGAGGTTTTATGCATTTGTATATCACAAAATGGTTGTAGTCAACACCAACTGAATCAGTGACATTTATGTTAATTAATCGACCTAATAAGTCTCAGTCAAATCTATTTCGTACTATTATTGTATTACAATGGTTTGTTATCGGGTCAATCTATCAAAAATGTCTCATGACATTTTGCGAAATCTTATATCTATATATATAAAAGAAAGTCGTGTTAGTTACTTCACTTATAACTCAAGAACGGCTGAACCGATTTAGCTGAAAATTGGCAGGGAGGTAGTTTAGAGCCAGGAGAAGGACATAGGATACTTTTTATCCCGTTCGACATCATGTAGGTAGGTAGTAGGTAGGTAGTAGGTAGGTAGTAGGTAGGTAGTAGGTAGGTAGTAGGTAGGTAGTAGGTAGGTAGTAGGTAGGTAGTAGGTAGGTAGTAGGTAGGTAGTAGGTAGGTAGTAGGTAGGTAGTAGGTAGGTAGTAGGTAGGTAGTAGGTAGGTAGTAGGTAGGTAGTAGGTAGGTAGTAGGTAGGTAGTAGGTAGGTAGTAGGGAGGTAGTAGGTAGGTAGTAGGTAGGTAGTAGGTAGGTAGTAGGTAGGTAGTAGGTAGGTAGTAGGTAGGTAGTAGGTAGGTAGTAGGTAGGTAGTAGGTAGGTAGTAGGTAGGTAGTAGGTAGGTAGTAGGTAGGTAGTAGGTAGGTAGTAGGTAGGTAGTAGGTAGGTAGTAGGTAGGTAGTAGGTAGGTAGTAGGTAGGTAGTAGGTAGGTAGTAGGTAGGTAGTAGGTAGGTAGTAGGTAGGTAGTAGGTAGGTAGTAGGTAGGTAGTAGGTAGGTAGTAGGTAGGTAGTAGGTAGGTAGTAGGTAGGTAGTAGGTAGGTAGTAGGTAGGTAGTAGGTAGGTAGTAGGTAGGTAGTAGGTAGGTAGTAGGTAGGTAGTAGGTAGGTAGTAGGTAGGTAGTAGGTAGGTAGTAGGTAGGTAGTAGGTAGGTAGTAGGTAGGTAGTAGGTAGGTAGTAGGTAGGTAGTAGGTAGGTAGTAGGTAGGTAGTAGGTAGGTAGTAGGTAGGTAGTAGGTAGGTAGTAGGTAGGTAGTAGGTAGGTAGTAGGTAGGTAGTAGGTAGGTAGTAGGTAGGTAGTAGGTAGGTAGTAGGTAGGTAGTAGGTAGGTAGTAGGTAGGTAGTAGGTAGGTAGTAGGTAGGTAGTAGGTAGGTAGTAGGTAGGTAGTAGGTAGGTAGTAGGTAGGTAGTAGGTAGGTAGTAAGTAGGAAAAAGTGCATTGCAACGCATGCGGGTACAGCTAGTTGTTTATAATTAGGTTGGCTTGTATTACTTGTTTTTCGTATACTCTGTGAAGTATTTGGCCTTGTTTTCTTCCCAATTAGAGGCTAGTTTCATTAGGGTTTTTTTTACTGTCTGGATGGATTTCCAATAACTAGATAATTATTATTTTATATGTATTTAAGTATTTTTGGGAGATAGAAGGTATCGGTAGGACAATCCCTCATTTTTATTATTATTTGAGAAGGGCGACATGCTATTGAATTAATTTAAAAAAACGACTTCAAAATAACTAAAAAGAGTAAAATAATTACTAACTATAAAATTTACAGTTTCAGAGAAGAGCCAAGAGAAGGGGGTGCACGAAAAGAGTCTCTACGGGTGACGATACTTAAGTACGTCCGGCGCACACTGGGCAGTCAGCCCCGCTACCAACCTTGCTGACTGGCTAATCTTTTCACCACAGCTTGAGCTATTTTCGTATAGCCCGTGCTGATACGAGAGCAGAAGAACAGTTTCAGAAGTCTGTGCTAATCCAAACTGAACCAAATTGAAGGCAGTGTAATTATTTTACTCTGCAGTATTTTTAAAGTCGGTTTTTTTAAGTAATTTTATTTTTCTATTTTGAGTGGCAAAAACAGTACATAAACATGTGATTACAGTAAACGCGAGTGATTTGTTGTTATCCATTAAAAAGTTCCTTTGTATATCTCCGAAGGTTTTCATCAGATCTTCACCAATTTAAATGAGACCACCTCGGAAGAATGATCTTTTAAGCAAAAAAATAAGGATTCAGATTAAGTTCAGAATTGGCGACGATACCGCAGAGCAAATTTTAATATAATAAAACACACCTCGAATTGAGCTCCTTTTTTGGAAGTCGGTTAACAAGATTTCACGGCGATTAGTGCGTCGTGAAACAATTATTGCATCTTTTCCCGACTAATTTTCACCGCATGATCCCATTTAAAAAGTTTTACCCCGGTCACATGCGCGCAAACATTCTTACATTGTACAAACGTTTTCAAATTATTATGGAAAAACTTTGCATAATCTTTTGAAAATGTCGTCCTACACTTGTGGGTTCGCGTATTCGTAGGAATGTGAGTGACCGGGGTTATACAATAGTCCATGCAGACATTTTAAAGTCCATTGATCAATTACCAACTACGTTGATTCGCCTTTTCTATACTAAAGACAGCAATGAGCGTTGCAGTACTTGCAATGCGCCAATGTGAAGCAAAAATGAGTGCTCAACAAAATATGAGTCGTTTTCATCGCAATTTTATTTTGTACGTGGCTTACAACAGACTCCTTCACGTAACAATAGGCTGCCAAAGGTATCTGTAGTTCTACATACATAACATTGAAAGGTTTCGGTCCTCAAATCTTTATTTGCCTCTCAACATACAATGGTACGGTGAAAATGATAGAATGTCTTTTTTAAAAGCCTATTTTGATAAGATCGATTCAGGTGTTCTCTTCAGTTTAATGAACATCATTGTTATTGTTGTATTTTGTTAGCAGGAGATCAGTGATTATAGTATTCTATTAGTAACAGGCATGGGGTGTATGAAAAGAGCCTCCACGATACTTAAGTATGTCCGGCGCACCCTGGGCAGTCAGCCTCGCTACCAACCTTGCTGACTGGCTAATCTTTTCACCACGGCATGAGCTATTCTCGTATAGTTCATGCCGACACGATAGAAGAAGAAGAAGTAACAGGCAGGAAAACGCTGTTGCCATTGATCTTTATTCTTTGAGGTCACCTTTTACCGCGTGATATTCTTCTTGAAATAAATACCTTAATGTATTTTAATTATGCACTACATACAAATTCATTCAAGGAGGTGCTCGTGGCTAATTAACAAGCGCGCGCATCATATGATTTGCAAGCTGCGCTTGCGGCGGTCAGTCCGTGGATGGGTGACCATTTGTTACAAATCGAGACCCCTCTATGCTTGGGAGAGCACTTTAAACCAGGTGTCATACGAATACCTATGACAGTCGTTAAAGATAGGCAGAAGCCCGAAAGTCTGACAACCGGTCTAACTGTACGATATCGACAATGTCCAATAACTGGGTTGCGGAGGTCTGATGGCAGTTGCTTCGTGTAAAATTGTGGAATTCAGCCGCATTTAGTTAGGCCTCGTTCAGGGAAACGCGGAGCGTTGCGCGGCACTTCTGGCGTCGCGGCGTTTTCTCCGTTCACGGAGACGCGGCACGTGAAGCGGCAGGTGGGGCCCGTGGCGCCGTTGCGTTGCGTTGCATGCACAAATACAAACGTATGGTTATGTGTAGTTCCGTTTATGAAGACGCGGCGCGTGTTGCGGTGCGTGGGGAATGACGGTGTCCGCCGCGGCCACTGCAGCGAACACCGCAGCTACCGCTTTTGGCAGTCTTATTTGGACATCTCACAACGCAGACGTGTCGTTACAATGGAGTACGATTTCATCGATATATTACTAGAAGATTGTAACATACAACTCGCTCGCTTGCCTTCGATGCCAAAAACAAACTGATACGCGTGTACGCGGGGTACGCGGTGGAGGACGCGACAGCGATAGCTGCGGCGCCCGTGTCGGCGTCCGCCGCGTGCTCTGCTGCGAGTAGCGCTCAATATTAAACAAAACGCGTGTGATCACGCCTCTACATGAACGCTCTCATAAATTACCATATGTTTGATTAGACTGCAAGAGGCGATGCCAGAAGCGCCGCGCCACGCCCCGCGTCTCCCTGAACGAGGCCTCAGACTGGAAGTTGACCCCAACATTTGGGACAAGGCTAGGCAGAACTACATACAAATTCATTGAAAAGCCTAAAATTTTATTATTATTATTATTTATTATCAGCCATTTCTGTCCCACTGCAGGGCAAAGGTCTCCCTTCCCTCCTTCCATTTATCCCTATCCAGTGCTGTTATGTGCCAATCCTTGTGGAAAGAATCGAGTTCGTCCCGCCATCTCATTCTGGGCCTGCCGCGTTGTCGTTTGCTGCTGTTTGGGACCCATTGTGTGGTTACTCTAGCCCATAGCTTCTCCGGCATGCGACAGATGTGACCAGCCCAGCCTACAAATATTTCCTGATCATTTCTGGAACTAGAAGCTTGCGAGCTAAATTAATCAAATCATACCTAAGTACAAGACTCGTAACATGCATTACGAGGCGTGCCAATTGCCATTCATCTCAGCGCAGAACTATTACCTATTGCCTAACAGTCAATTTCTTCGGCGGCCATCTTTATCGCGATTACTTATATTTCCTCACATACCCGGTACATGTGGTGTTAATTTCTCGCAACTATAGTACTATTGCAGAGGGCATGTATAAAGTTGCCAGGATATGAATTTAAAACAGCCGAAATGTATACTTTTGGACAAATACTGTTTTTCAAACATCAATACAAGTGGACTCGGCCTCTCTCTCTCTTTTAAATGAACGTCCTTCTCCTCCTGATCAGCGCCAGTAGGTATTGTAGGTACGAATATAGATCAGTACAAATTGATAACGCGATCTTTCCAAGGATTTTCATTGGAAAAATCCTTGACGAAGGATCTTGTTCGAAGAGCTGACGTAAGTTTGTCAAAAATTTAATCCACATTTAAGAGTTAACTTTACTATAGATTATAGATAATTAATTTTACTAGTTTAGATTTATATTGTGTATTAGGATATAATGCATTTTTGTAGTACTTATAAGCATATAAAATCGTTTTAAATCGGTTATTTTTCAAGCAATTTGAAAAAAGATGTTCCAGCAATATGAAAAAAAACTACATACTTCAATTCAGCATTAATTCTTTCAAAAAGAAGGTAGTTTCTAATAAGGTACGCCAAACTTCTCCTGAAGAGGTAAGGCACGCACATGGCATTATCTCTTCAGGAGAAGCTTGAACAGATAAAGCGTAAGCTTGATTACGAACACATCAAGTTGAGCAACCGGGACGGTGACCGCAAGAAAACCCCTTCACACCGGTGACGCTTCGCTCCAAAGTATCATTACACCTCTCCCAAATCACTCAAAAACTTTCAATCTTAATGGAAATGCACTTAATCTTGCAACACTATCCGTCAATTCTGTGATTTGCGGTATACACGGCAGGGCGCTTACGCAATACACTTTCACCATGCGTTTAAGCGAGGAGAGAGTCCCTGAGATTGCCTATTACTAGATTACCTTGTGAAGTCGGGAAAATAAGAAAGTGTGTAATGTGTCCTCGTCTGTATAGGACGTAAACGCTGCTGATTTCACCAGCTAAACATGCAATGAAAACTGTTTATTTGTATAATCAAATTGAGTTTTATTTGAATGCAAATATCGTTTTTCTAAGCAGCATGGCGAGCCTTCAATCAATCAACTTCTATCTCAGTCCGGTGCTTGATGTGATAATTTCCCAAGTAAACCAGAAAAAACAACCAAAAATAGAAGAAGATCGAATCAATTCGAGAAAGTTCTGTATACCGAAAGAGAGAGCGATAGGCGAAGGAAAAGTTCTTTCATTAGAGACATAATATTCTCAATAATATGTTATTTGTATCAAGCTCCAGATCTGTATTCAAATGCAGCGTTTAAATTAGACGTATCTTCGTATAAATGCTGCGATCAAAACAGTGTGGGAGTATTCCAGTAGTAACTAACTAACACGGTGGTCTGAAGAAAATAATTGACAGTAAATAATTGAGTCTACGACTGAATGACGTCAAGGTGAAGAGTTTAAAAGAAATATTTGATTAATTTATGAAGTTCTCGGAATTAAATACGAAAAAAATGTCATTAACAAACAAATAATCTTGTCACGTGTTTCGTATATTAAAGATGAAATATACACATATAACAAAAAAACAAACTAATACGCAATAATTACTCTACGCTGAAGAACCTCAGAACTAGCCGAATCAATGTTTACGAGTATACCTATATATTTTATTTTTCGTGACATGACAAAGAACGACAAAAAGTGTTTACGTTTATTTGGGTGGCGACCTCTGCGCGATGAGCAAGGTTGTTCCGCTCTGCTCTGGGTAGGAAGGAGGAAAAATCATTCTCAGTTGTTGCCATAAGCGGCAGCCTTGGTGTGACAATGGTCATCGCGATGCACCGTACACAACACACTTTATTTGGCTGCCAACCTCTTTCACCCACTTGTACCTTCTGCTATTTATTTATAAACCATTTAGGTAACGTAGCTTCAGTTTTTGCAAAGCGTTTTATGTTTGTATACCAACTTGACGTTAAAAGGCTTTATTTCTAACCTTAATGTGAGTCCAAAGCCTGAGACGTAGGGTTGTACTCAACTGAAATCCCTTAAAATTTCCATCCGCCCTACAAACGAACAAAAAACTTCTCAAGCATTTTCTTGCAAACGAAATTCTTGCAATTCGGTTTAATTACTAAAATCTTAAAGCTATGCAAATAGCTAATTTGGTATCTAAATGCTAACTAATTATATGTTCTGTAGTATTAATTACAAACACTTTAGACCACCAAAGTGTACAGTATTTGCCAAGCTATCGAATAGTAGTTATCATTAAATTAGTGGTAATCAATAGTCGGTAACTATTTGGCAAGATATCTTAAGTACATGTGAAACTGGTTTCTATGAACTGCAATGTGGTTTAATATAAAATCGTAATCATTGTCTTATAAGACCCTAACTGATGTTTGCAATAGAGCTCCTGAATTCTTTGCAAATGATTAACAAAGGCTCATGTTCACCAAAATTAATTCTCTGGCAATCTACCTTAAATTCTAGTATATTTTTCGAGCAAAACGGTTGTTTAAACGGAGACTGATGTTGGTGAACACCAGCCTAACTAAACTAACTCGGTTTGAAATTATAACCATGGCAGAAGGATGATTCACATAAAACAAAAAGGATGCGCCCTTTAGCTATTAAATTAATAAACATATCCAGTTGGCAAACCAGGTTAAAAGATTTACAGCCAACAGGTTCAAAATCCCAAGAAAACTGGTCACAGCAGTGCCTCCACTACAAATATACCTATGTCTCATAATATTAATTAGACAGGTTGTCTAAGGCCTACATTTAATACGATCGTGTGTGAACTTGCAGGCCTCATTACCTTAAATTGAATACTTACGTAGCAATGCGCTTGCACATATAAGCGGGTCGCAAGCGCAGATGCCGTATGACATTTCGTAATATCATCTACATGTTGACTATTTTATTTATAGGATTATTTACTGCGCAATAACTATCTGGAAGTCTGTGTTTGACCTCATACATAAATGAGTTTTTCTGTGACAGGTGGCGATAGAGTAGACACTTGAATTATAGGTGTAACGTCATTTAGTGTTTAATATTCAGTAGCGTGAATGGCTTCTGATTTAGCACTCACGTTTATTTTGACTCTATGGTCAGTGTTTGGTTTCTTAGATGATGATCCCAAATTCGATCAAAATATCGGGCATTAGCAAAAAAAATATTGGTCCTCAGTTTCTGATTCATCTAAGAACTGAACCTTCTATACGGCCCAATTCTAAAAAGACATAAACAGTAAACACATTCTATTGGAGGAAACGTACGTCGATTTACAGATGTCTTAGCCCAAATTTATGCAATATGCCAATCACTGAAAAGGACACGCGGCCGACGCTTTAATTTATACAGCCTCGGCAAACATTAACAAGTTTTTAAGCGTTGAAAACAGTAAACAATAATTTATTAAAATTACTTAGGTACATTGTGTGTTTTAGTGTTTATCTATACTTCTATACTAATATTATAAAGAGGTAGAATTTGTTTGTTTGTTTGTTTGTTTGTTTGTTTGTATGTAGGAGGTAATCTCCGAAATTACTCATCCGATTTCAAAAATTCTTTCACCAATAGGAAGCTACGTTATCCCTGAGTGCTATAGGCTATATTTTGGGATCAAAAAATTAGGGATCCGTAAATTAACGGGAGCGAAGCCGCGAGCAAAAGCTAGTGGTAAATAATTTTAGAAGTCTTTGTACAAGAACCGCTTCGAAAATCATCGTATTTGTTAGACCATAAAAACATTGTTTCGAATTCGGTCGCTGACTTACGCGTCCTTGGACTGAAATAATTATTACATTTGGGTACTTATAAAACTAACAAAAATGATATTTAGAGCCTACGTCATAATAATCATGCTTTGTAGATTGGTCAGTCTCGCATGATGTGGATAAAGGAAGATGATGGTGCGTATACGTCGAATTTAAATAAAATAAATAATAAATAAAATTCTTAATCGTCAAATGTTTTACATGTTCTTTTACAGGGTTAAAACTAGGGTTGTAATATTTAACTTATTACTATAGTTGAGAACATGTTGATAATATTAGCAAAGATTTCCTGCACTAGACTAGGCCTGTTCCGCAGGAAACTTTATGTTAGTTTTCCACAATTATTAACAATTTAAATAATAATGAAATAAAAGGTATTTTTTTTTAACAAATATCGCTATTACAATTACAAGGTATAATATATATAGGTATCATAAGTATGAGCTTAAAATGTGCTTAATAATAATGTTATAATATTTATTCTTAGAAATTAGTTAATAAACTATGAGATCAAATGGTTTACAGTAAATGTCTCAAAAAATCCTCCGTTTTATCGTAAGTCCAAGAATATCACTAGTTTATTCAAAGCTAAAGTTGATTGAGTGAAAGCTAACTTGTCACTACATTTGTCGCAATCGAAAAGGTTGACATTGACATCTGTCAAAATACTCTGATCCGCGGCTTTTAGTTGTATTACAGCATAGGTAATTAGGTAAATTAAAAGGCGGCTTTCTTCAACATCGAAGAAGTGCAACTTCTGTAATTACGTATTCTGAGGTTTAAATGTAAACGTCAAATCCGTCAATACAAGGTTAGTTGGAAAGGGTGTACTAATGCGATGGTGTTACAGTACCAATAATAATGGTAACTTTTGTTCTACAACTTTTCCCAAAAGTCAATATTAAAGAGAAATAGCAGACCAAAGTCTCAAGAAAAATCGCTTATAGCTCTCTATCCTCAGCTATGATCAGCTGTGTTTACATTTTAGGACATATTTGGAGTCACGAATTAGATTCTCTTTTTTATGAATTCGTAACTGAAGAAGGGATAATGAATTTTTGAAAAAAATAAAATTAAAATCATTTTTCATGAAAATAAAAATGATCAAATTTTGATACTTTAACATTTGTTTTAAAACAGTCATCAGTGATACTTTAAGTGGGCTGCGGATTAGTACCCCCTTTCTGACTAACCTTGTATATCAAGTTGGGCGAACTGTAGTTGACCCTTATGACCGATTTCTATGAATCACCGAGCGTTTTTGGTTAAAATTAAGACTCTCGTATCTTTACCAATAATGAGGCAATGACTAGCGTTGCATTGTAGACCCTCGTATAAGTTAGTGTAGCTATCACAGTTAAAATTAGCTAACAAGTCCATTTGTATGTGTTGTTTGGTAATGAAAAAATCTACTATTAGTAAGCAAAATGGATCGTTTTTGGCCGTAGAAACAGGGCATTAAAGTATAGTTCAGCAAGCTAAGATATACCTACTCTAGAGTTCACTTATCAATCAGTTAAAAGTTACATACGATTTTATATAATCTACTACAAGATGTATCCAGTACAGCTGCATTATATCGACAAGATTGCTTCAAATAGTTTTTAACGCAATTGTGTCGTCAAGGACCAAAGATAATGTGCATTGTGATTCTTCTTCTTCTTCTATCGTGTCAGCACAAGCTATACAAGAATAGCTCAAGCCGTGGTGAAAAGATTAGCCAGTCAACAAGGATGGTAGCGAGGCTGACTGCCCAGGGTGCGCCGGACGTACTTAAGTATCGTCACTCGTGGAGGCTCTTTTCATGCACCCCATTGTGATTGTGATTATATGAAGACCACTTCATTTTACTTTATAAATATTAGCCTGTAATGGTCACACTGCAGGGCAAAGGCCACTTCCCATTAAGAGAAGGAACGAGCATTGATTTCCACACTTGCTCACTTTGCGGGTTGGCGACTTCAGACCATTAAAGTCCAGGTTTCTTCACGATGTTTTCCTTCACCAGACGTCAGTGGCGTCGTCGATTAACTAAAAAAGCACGTACAACATTGAAATTGTATTAAATTGTACATATGAAAAACTTTACTTAAAAGATATCAATCTTAAAATATCATTGTCTTATCCTTATGCAAGTACAATAGTACCTACATTTATATTTACTGTTTATGAAAGGTGATTGTAATCTCTGTCGACGGTCCAACTCTTTGAGGCGTGACGACTACCGTAATATTTTTTACTTAAACTAGCGGGTCATAACGTGGATATTAAAAAAGTTGTTTTATACTAAGATAAAGCCGTGTATCTCGTGATGAACTGGGAACTAAATTTTAATTGTTTTAAGTACCCCTTTGATGTTTAAGGGTGTGTGAACTGAGATTTGTCGTCTGTTGTTGTGTGCGTCCGTGTGGTGACGGCCGTAAAGAATAGCACTACCCTATCTCTTTCCGTGGGTGTCGTAAAAGGCGATTAAGGGATTCACTAGAGGATGGGCAGCAGCGTTCTCTGAGTACTTTAAAAACCGTACTGCGATCGCCAACCCGCCTGCCAAGCATAACCGATTATGGCCCCCCCCCCCCCCCCTCCTCCCAATATTGTTTGGGTGAGGCCTATGTCCAGCAGTGAACGTCATTCAGCTGAATGATGAACTGAGATTTGAGAGATTTAAATGTGAACGTCTAAATTGTTTCTCAAACAGACATTAAATTGTATTGCAGTTTCTTTTTTTCTTCGGAGTTGTGAAGGTGTATAGTCTATCAAATAAGTCATATTTAAGTTAATATTTTTAAACAATACCGAAGCTTTCTTTTGGATTCGTAACATCACGCCCGTATTCCCCGAAGTGATGGGCAGAGGTGCCTAATACACCTTCATTTCGCCGCTATATTTAAGTCCATGTAATAGGGGGCCAGCCTATTGCCATCAATCGGACACAAGTCCAGACTACGGGCTGATACTGAGAAATTCCCCACGGAAAAACCCAATAACACTTTGCCCGACCTAGGGATCGAACCCGAAGACCAACGAGGCAGTCTCTTTTGGATTCATCTAGAAATATTTCTTACTGTTTCGAAAATCCATTGGTAACCGGAAGAGTTTTACCAATAAAAGAGTAGGTAGAAAAAAAGGCCTTGGACAGGTTGAGCCACTGACACAAGGCTCACTTACATGCAATGAATTAACAGAAATACATGCATAAGCGTCAAATAAACAGATGTCACCGTCACAGCTCTGTTAACGAATATCGGATTCTCACGGTCGACGCAGATATTCGCGGCCGTGTCGCTGAGATATAATGCAGGATGGAGGAGATTGGAGGAAATTTCGTTTTTCAAGTTAGATACTAGCGAAGTTAAGGAAAGCTTGTTGAAAAGGTAAGATATGAACGAGCGATAGATTGAATCGTGGATTCACAATAGAACTGAGTTTAACTCTTGAACACAGGGGGTCATCCTGAAATCGATTATTACTACTATTTCTACCAGTATCGGAAATGCAAAAATGCAATTAATTAGGAGAGCAGTTTGAAGTTTATGTAGTTTTATTCACTGTCCTCATATTAAATTTACATTTTTAAATATTTCTATAAAAAAAACAAAAAAAATTTAAATTATAAAAAATAGTAGCCTACCGGCATCGGGAACAGTGTCCAAGCTGCCGGCAGTCACGGCTTCAGGGAAAGGAACCTCCTCAGTATGCGTGCCAAGTCAAGGAGTACTGCTTGTTAATTCAAGCCCTTGATCCAGCCGCCCAAAGATAGCCTCATGAGGTGTTGATCGAGGCTCTTGGCTGTTAGGCCATTCGCCTATCGGGACAATGACTGCTGAGTCTACATCCCACATGTGGACAACCTTGTGTGCTAGATCAAGATATTTTTTGTACTTTGTTATTATTATCTCTTACATTAAATTTGATTTGAATGAATGTTCTTGCCGGCTTTTCTCCATAGGACCTTCTATTTGGAACCTAGTGTAGACCACATAAGAATCTGTATTTCTGGCCTACTTGAAACAAAACAAAAGACCATTCCTGAATATTCTTTAAACGGGGCATCTCGATTTATATTTCTGCCAACCGAACATGGTTGAAATATCAGAATTTTCCACAGCTTCTGACAATAATAGTGCTGGCATAATATTCAATAGGTATATTTATTTATACTTTCGCACAAAATTTGTACAGAGGCGGACTTAATGCCTAAAGCATTTTTTATCAGTCGAAATATAGAACGAATATAATGTTCTTAGCAATAGCGTTCAACTTTGTTATTATTATAAGCCGCATCCAAACAATTTCAAACAGAGTGTATTCCTCGCGTAGCTGCGCGTACGCCTCACAACGTTCTATCTGGGTTTATTTATTTAAATATGCGTGAACTGCGCTTGCCAGTGCTCTTTGTCTTGGTACCTTGGTACTAATATAGCCGGCTTCCTGCTCATCTCGGTAGCTTTGTCGTTATTTTGCTTCGAGGCTGACAACAACATTTTTTTTAATAAGAAAATACCAACGATAACGAAGTAATATAATTTTTTGTCGCAATTTACCAAATGGAGCGAGACAGTACTTGATGACACGCTCAAATTGCTATACATATTTTCCACTTATCTCTCGTTTACGGGACATTACAAAAAAAACATTGTTAGAAAAAAATACCTGAATAAATTCAGGCGGAATCTATACAATAGTGAGTTTTACGTCCTAATTAAGTAAGTATTTATGTAAATCGATAAAGTAAAATGCCGATATCGTAATGTGGCTTTCAAAGAATGATCCCAAATATAACCAAGAGAGACACGCAAGCCTCACACAGTTGAACCATAAAATGCTTTGCATACCGAAAATAAAATAAGACGCTTGAAGGACCAATATTATGAACACGAAACAAATGAGCCAAGTTAGTTTTGCGTTTTAGCTTTTGTTTTAGATAACCTTTATTACAAGAGCTTTAGATCAAAATTCCAATATCATGAGAACAAATTCGCTAGCCGAGGATTTTTCGAAACTGAACAATTGATTTTGCATTTTGCGTACTTTCTCAGCAATACTCACGTCAGAGATATGCGTTTAAAGGGTTTCTTCGGAACCGTCACGTAAATTAATGAATACAGAGCTTTGTAAGTTGCGCAAATGATCCAATGGTTGCGGTAACTCATCGTGGTTCGCTCGTAAAATCGCCCGCGACAATCACGGTGCGCCTGAAAGGTACAGTTTATTTCGCTTTTTAAGACTTAGTAACCCCAGTTTTTGTACCGCTTAATTTTATATGTATTCGTGAATCGGGTTGTTCGGTGACGTCATATGATCGATGAAATTCATCAGCATGTACTCGTAGCATTTCATGAATCATATTGACGTAACAACTGCGACCTATTTTTAATTTAAAATATTCGAACATTCAATATCCGCGTTAATTTATATTATATTGTGGCAATTTCCTCTATAGATGTTAATTAAAGTATCTAATTTATAATATCACATATTGCAATTAGTTATTTTAGGTTAGGTCTCTTCTTTTAGGTGTCGTAATAGTCCATTATTGCCTGGTTTGTACCTTTATCTTACCAACCGTTACTGGTTCGACTTTAGACTCTTATAACCCTACCGATATTGAAGTAAAGTCTTTAAAGTGTAGTCTATCTCCAAATAAGTAGTTTCTTATTTATTAAATTTTAGCATGACCAAATAGGTACGCATAGTGTTGTAAGAAACTCGAGTCTTGGAGACTTATTTAATAAAACTTGAGCTATTTTTGAAGACTCGAGTCTTATAAATAAAACTTAGAGCTCAAGTCCTTCAGAATTTGGAGTCTTTTGTAAAAAGACTTGAGTCCTGCCAAAAAGAACTCAAAGACTGAGTCTTTTTAAAAGAACTCATGACTGAGTCCTCTAAATCCATAGCTGTGTAAATTGTTTCGGAATATTTATTTATTTTATTTTATTTATTATAAGTAGATGGTATTATGTGTGTTTATTATTTTATTTAGGGCTGATTTTTCAATCGGCAGATAATTTTTATTTGAGGAATAAATATCACGCTTTGATAGCTTTTGTATAGAAAATCTGTCAAAACGTCACATTTATTCCCCAGATAAAAGTTATCTGACTATTGAAAAATCAGCCCTTAGACGTTATAACTCGTATTTTGATTTAGCAAATCATCAGTCTTCAGGTGGATACTTTTGATTAGGTTATTTGCGTTTAATGCAATTTAATTGTTACAAATTTTTATTGTGCGATTTATTTTCAATCAGTAAATAAATATGGATAACGATATAAAATCACCCAGTATTACCTATTATAATACACCAACTCAAGTTCATGACTCAGTCTAGCTCAAAGAACTTAAAAGACTCGAAAGGATTCAGAAGACTCAAAGGACTCAGACTCATGTGACTAACGAGCCCTAGTCTTGAAAATCTACTCAAGTCTCGAAATGAAGACTAAAAGACTCGAGTTTCTTACAACACTAGGTATGCAAAATGATTCGTTGTTGAATATAATAACCGAGCCGTTATACATGTGCGGTGTCTAAGAACTTTTTCCCGTGGTCACCAATCCGCCCCCATGATCATTTGTTATAGCAGTTCATGTGACCCATGTTTAATTTTGACTGCATCTACTATAAATTGTAAATTAAGCTGTTACGTTCTGTAGACTGTTGATAACTTAATAGCGGGGCTAACCAAATTACTCGTCGACATTGTTAACGTGGACTTTTTATAGTTTTTTTTAGCGACATGATTCAGCGGCGATACGTCTCCGGGTCATATACCCACAACAATCGTTTACCTGTCTTTGTTATTAGCCTCTGTAACATATTCCTTATATTTTACAACTTTATTTTAGAGCCTTTTAATATCTGTTTAAGTATTAAGCTTAATGATGTTTACAATAAATGTTCTGAACAAATTTAATGGCGAATTAAAATTTATCATTAACTTGTTGCTTGTCAACTGATTTTCTTTACAATTTGTTGCGTATTCCCTTCTTCCGCGGATTAAAATTTGCCCAGTAGTACTTAAAATGTCTTTTTGTCATCCTAATGTATTTGCTACAAAATTTTAAAGCTCTATCTATCGCTATGAATAGGTTTTTGAGTGTATTTATTATAATATAGTTGCCAACATTAATAAATGTCATTTTCACATTGTAATAACAATAAAATCTTTAGCAATATGCATTTGAATGTATTTGAGACGTGACAACATTCCAGGGTTTCATTGCATCACAATTTACAGCCTTCGTCGTATCGTCACCTATTCGCGTGTGTCCCACACCTATAAGCATAAAATCGGCTACGATTATTGCATCCTGGTGAATGTGTGGGTGAATATTATTGGCAGGTCTCCGACACGACAAACGTAAGCCCACCATTCACTAGCCGACATATTTCTGAACACCATTTGATTATTTAAATCTACCGTACCGAAGGTTCGTTTTTGAACAGTAGTAGAGATCGTTTTGTGCATGGGAGGCTTTAGTCCCCGCTGGATGCAGGAAGGCTCCACAAATAAAATATGTGACTTGAAGGCGACGGCGAGGTGCCGTCGAGATGAGGCTGCGCAAGCTGGTGAGAAAAGGAAGGATTGCAGTGTTCTCGTAAGTGCGAAGGAGACAGAAGCACGCTTGGCTATCTGGAGAAACGCGAGCACCTCATTTAATCGGTACGCGCTTCGTTTTGTAGGATAAAGGAAAATTTGCGATGCTTTAGATACGTTGTATTATGCGTGTGGGTGTGTGATAGAACATTACAGTTATCGCTACATCGTCTATCCAGGGTTCAATCAGTCTATTTAAGTTAGAACGGAATGCTTACCTATGTTTACTTACTGCAAACAGTTAAGAAATAACCGTAAAGTTTTTACAAGTAATATTTGCGCGAATATGCAAATGCGTTAACTGACACCTCTTTGGAGATTTATAAAATGTCGCACCAAATGGCAGTATGACATTAAAAATATTTTATAGTTTACATAAAACAGTTAACTAAATCGAACGAGCGTACGCTAAGTGTAACTTCTAAACTAGGCTAATTAAGTAACTTGCCTTCTGTAAGAGCAACAACATTTATTAACCCAATAGTTGGCGGCTGTTTTAGTTAATTCGAACTTACTAATTGTAAGTAGTACTTTGATTATTTCCCCCTCGTTTTCTCGTAACTCTACTACTAACGAGTCTTCGGTTTTTTTAGATAGCAAAGAGACTTGTTTTTGCCTTCTTAAAACGATAAGCATACTATACCGTTCTTTTTAATTTTGATTTTACATTTTAAAATGTATAATAATCGTCTTTAAATAAGGTGTTTAATTCAATACAGTCAAAAAACATTCCTGTAATATGACACCGTATCACGGCATACTTTTTTCATGAGATATATAAAGCGCTTGAGGCTGAAAAAATGGGTTACAATGTTCGTCGGCAACGCCCTAGCAGTTCATAGCTATATACCACTAAAAATCGTTACATTTCTTGTCGGCTGCTCGAGACTTTAAGCTCTGCTTACACCAGAAATAAGCGTTATATTTATCTTCTTTCTCCTTCTATATTCATTGTAACTGAGCCGACTATTGTCGCACATATATCTCTCCAAAAAATCGTGTGTAACTACCGTTATATAAAAATATTACCAAAAATGATAAATGTAAAAATATCTCAAATGTATGTCACATTTTCAAGTGTTCTATAGTTTTAAACGCTTACAAACAAAAGTAACTTATTGCCAGATGCCGACGGCCGGGCACAGGTTACATTATTGTCATAAACCCACACTCGGATGGTCGGCGGGTATAACGCGACCAAATACGATCATGAGGAAACCGCACTGAATCACTGTTATATCAAGTGCAACCTCATTTGGCCGGGTTACAAATAATGATATGTACCGAGAAAACTGAACGTGTCTAGTAATCTTCGTTTCGTTTGTACCTTTGCTTATTTTGAGCTTTCGACTTTCAAATGTTAATGAATAGGTTTTAGGTCAGAATTTTCTTTGCCTACTTCTTGGATCCTGGTCATCTAGGTTGTTTTACATTTGTATAAGTTGTAAATTGGTAGTATGACATCAATATAATAATGTAAGTCCATAATGAGGTACTGGTTGCCTACCTGTACTACTTGTACGACTACATTCTATTTACCTACTCACAGAACCACATAGTTTTATCTGAGTAGACTTCTGCGATTATACTCATACACAAGCTTTCAGGAAAGCAATGGATCATATCAAAATCATAAAACTAAACTATAATTTCGATTCACATAACCATGAGGGCTTATATTGCCGCGGTGGCGGTTATTCGCTCTGTCGGCACCATTAGACGATACACACGACATTTACAACCCGTAGCTGCTTTCATTTTGTCCTTATTCCTGTATTATTACTGCGTTTTACTTAATATTTTACTAGCCTATTAAATTATTTCCCTTTATCCCGGATAGCGGCCGCCTGGGTGCACGTCTAGAATTAATCAGCAATAGCTTCCTGGAAAAGGTGGAGAAAATTGTATCATATTTTCTTCAGCAGTTTTCGAGATTATTTGCAACTTACAGACAGACAGATAAGACACCTGGTGCTGTTGAGAACGTTGTTATTATTTGTAATAATTGTGACAACAGAATTATTTGCCTTCGCCAAGAATTACAAAGGTTCCTTTAGAAAGTCTACCAATTATTTGCTTTTTAAACAGAACAAGATTGCAATATAATCGGGAAACTCGGTAGGCTGACCGGCTGTCGATGTAGATAATAAAAGAAATTTCACCTCATGATTGACGGTTGAGCAGCCGTGTGAGAAAATATAAAGCCATATCGTAATTATGTGTCAATCGCGATACAACTTGAGTACAAGATAATGTTATTGTAGTTACCGTTTTTGGGTTCCACCAAATAAAGGCCTCGGGTGAACAAAGAGGTCGGATCAATGGTACGGATGCATGCTAATGTGGGATAAATACCGACGCATAGCTTGCTGTCCGACCCACGCACACAACGCCACAAACACAACACATATTCAACAATGTTGACGCGTGTACGTAAGCTTTCACGCACACAATGACAATTTCGCTAGGGTTGAACATAATTTTGCAAAATTAATTTTGTAAACATATGTAATGTGGTGGTTGAAGATAGTGATAATTTATCTGTTTGGGAATCAGATTATATCTTTGTTATTTAGGCCGTTTATGTTGCATTTCGATACGATCTTGTTGAAGATTGTGTGTCTCTTCATCTCCCCGAGAGCGTCTGCTGCTGAATATGGGCGCCACAATCAACGTTCGCGAGGATTACTATGGGATTGGGATTTCCCTGCTCGCAGAAAGTTCGTTCAGAGTATCGCAGATTCCTCAATCACACTGGCAGTACTATAAGTTCATGGGAAAAGAGAGGGTGGTCTTCTTTCCGAAAACCACCCTTGCTTTATCTGGAATCCAATTAATAAACTGTGCCGAAGATCAAAAACAAAGTTTTTCCTTTATTTTAATGTCATTCTTTTTTTCCATTTTTTTCGATTTGTTTGCTCACTTTTTGTAACTATGCTAGCCTCTTAGTCAATTTGACGTTTTGACGTATAAAAAACGTATACAATTATGTCAAAACCGTACTAACTACTTAACATATTCCTTAAATAAACGCTATCCGAAGTCCGACAAATTAGGCCATAATCGGGCCTCAATATTTAAAACTTATAAAATCTGATACTGTTTAAAGAAAACAGTCAACATTAGGTAAACAGTACGCTGACGTAAGGACGTCCTAGATAAATTGTTTACTAGAAACTTCGTTGTACAATATGCCCTTGTCTAATATTGTCACAAGATTTTCCTCATCTCATGTCATCGGTTGTATCATTGGCATTGAAATATATACCTTTGACTTTACTTGTCACTGAAATATATGTTCTTTTGTTATTTCATGTGTTTAAAATTACAGATTACTTATAAATATTTTATTAATATTATTTTTTTAAGATATTCATTTCACGGAGGAATACGTACGGTATATCACACGTTATATCTGAATTGGTTACAATTAGTAGCAATATTAATTGGCATAAGCCTATTCGATACCGCAAAAGCTTGCAGCACCAACAGCAAAAGCTTTTAAAATTATTATTTGCTGTCAACCCTAAAGCATATTGTGTAAAATGGATTATAACAAGAAAGCAATTGTTTTTGGCAAATGTAACCAATATCGCCGCAATATTAATACAAATTCAACTTGCCTTATTCTCAAATAATTTATGAACTAATTAAATAAGAATTTTGGCTCATAAAAAAGAATTAAAATACACGCATATGACACGATCGCAGTTTAAAATTTCTTGTGTGGCATATGGCAAACGTTTAATGTGAGAGAAGCTCAGGTAACACGAGCTAAATGTGTTAAACAGCATCCATTGCCTGCGTAAAACAGAAATCATTAATGCAAACTCAAATAAAACGAGTACCGGAGAACGTCAACCGTTTAATTTTGAAAACTACGCTTATAAAGTTGCAGTTTAGTAACTCACGTCGCCAACCTTGCAGATTTACTTTTTTCTCTGTTTTTGAGGACACACATTGCCATTTAACAACATCAAAGTTAAGGTCCTCTTGTCATTCATTTTTTACCTGTGAGTGGGGACTTAAGGCGGATAGGTGCCTTTTTGTTCTGACCTAACCTTGATAGAGAGGTAGCAAGGTCAAATTATAATGGTTTGGTATACATGTATTCAGGTTGCAAGTGTACTACATAATAGGGACTTGAAAAGGTGACACTTTCGAGTCTGGACGCGTATAATGAATAGATTTTTAAATAAAGATTCATGCTTAGACGGACGATGTGGATGTAAATAAATGCACATAATAGCAATAAAGCCATCAGCTATCACAGTTATTTGTCATTAAAATCTGAGCAAAGCGAGCGAAATACTTGGGTATTCAACTTTAACACAAAGTTATGCAACGCCTCATAGCCACATAAACAACAGCAACTATTTATTATAGGCAAGTGCATGTAGATTAGCGCGTGCAAGACAACACCGATAGCACATAATCCACAACGGTGAACGTGCAAAACAATAAATAGCTCGGTCGGCGCCACTTCTAATTTCCTATGCTCTAGGCGCGTTTGCAACTGATCCTGAATCGCGATTCCGTATTCCCAGGGAGTCCGGGGTCAGCGAGCTGGCTAGCCCGGGAGGCAAACCAGTTTTAAACATTTCAATATCACACCCAACCTGTAATAAAATGTATACAATAAAGTTTACAATTTATTTGTCACACCTCTTTATGTTTTTGGAAGATGAATTTTAGGGCTTTCTGATTTAGAGTTTATTGTTGTGTTGCAATACTTTGGAATGAAACGTTTTGGTAGACATGGTATTTCACGAAAGATTAATTGTTTTGTTGCAATTTAAGATTATTCTCTATGGCTCATAGGCATGGAACTCTCTTCTCTTCTCTTCTTTTACGCTCCTTATTTTCTCCTTTAAGACTTCTGAGTTTTTATTGCTGTCTAAATTATAAGATATGCCTTAATTCAACAATTTTAGAGTAAAATTCAATATATATAAGTTTCGATATGTGAAGCAAACGCCTAAAGCTTAAAGCTCAGATCTTAGAAACGCATTGAACGAGAATAGTAATACTGCTCCGGAACGACTTTCAGGTTTCAGGTATGTAGATATACATACAAGGTATGCAAAAATGTATGCAGTATATCTCCTTCCTATGAGGGTATCATTTGCTCAAGAGCTAAACGAAAAGAGCTAAGAGCTATACGTGCGTTAATAGAAAACACACTATTAGGAAAGTCGAAGTCTTTGTTAAGATAAAACTCGAAAGACAGCTTATCAGAATATGGTAAATAGGTAGGTCATGGATCTGCTCTCCAAGTAACCTAATAATTATTATGTTCTGCCTAGCCTTTTCCCAACTATGTCGGGGACAGTCAGTATGACCAGATGCGGCTGAATATCAGCATTTCACACGGAGCGACTGCCATCAGACCTCTGCAACCCAGTTACTGGTCAAACTTACGAGCTTCTAACTACCCGTAACAACTGTCATAGGTATTCGAATGACAACCGGGACCAACGGTTTAACGTGCACTCCGAGGCACGGAGCGGTCTCGATGTGTAACGAATGGTCACCCATCTAAGGACTGACCGCGGCAAGCGCAGTTTAACCGGTAACGCCCCGAACGCCCCGCCGTCGTCCCAGGACGACACCCGCTTCAAGCGACTTTGAACTCTAATGGGGGTTATAATTAGAGTTCAAAGTCGCTTGAAGCGGGTGTCGTCCTGGGACGACGTCGGGGCGTTACCGGTTAACCTTATAAATCATATGAGCCCGTTCTAATAATCATCCAATAATCATAATATTATATACTAAAACAATCTTGAAATTACATGAAGTGATTTATTCATAGTCGATGACCATACAGCACAAATCTCCATTGCATACTGCGTGCAGAATGTATCATGTAAAATCAGCACTCTTCAACTACCGCTTCAACTAACAAGAGCCCTACCGGACGGGATGCATTAATAACCGCTAATTTTCTCGTACATTCGCGATCCAATAAGTGCTCGAAATGATCAGGCACTAATTAATTACTAGCGCCAACACATTGATTACTCAGAATGTTTGTAGGCCCTACAACTCTCTCTAAACGATAATAGTTCAAAGAATGTTGATGTTACTAAACGTTGGTCATTTCCAAACCAGTTTTTATTGTTAATATAAAATGTGACTCGATCGTTGTTTTACGTTGGATCTAAGAAACGTTTATCGGGAATTTAAATTTTGTTTGCGTCTGATATTCGAACCTTAGTACTTGCGACCTCTATGACCATAAGCTAACCGTCTGCACCGTTACACTGCAGACATTCTCGTGTTCGCATTATTTTGATCTATTTGTTTACATCAGTTTAAACCTGAACAGTTAGGTATAGTGTAGGATTTAATATTGTTTTGGAACTTATACATTTGTTTCTTTCAACAACTAATTAGGTTCAACAGACTTTTGTATTGTAGACGTCCGTTCTATCTGAGTTTTTTTAAATTCTGACCCGTGTCATCTTAACTAATTTTGCTGTGATTTATCCATTGCATTATTGACTATTGAAAGTAGTTTAAGACTTATAGGAGGATCATCTTTAGTTATCAAAGAAATTATGAAGACAGTGCTTAACAACAGCATGCGAGGAAAAAACATTCTGGTGAGTTCGTCAACATCCATACAACAATGACAAATGCAAAGACTCAGAAATGACAATGGTGTCGTCTCGCTGGCCGCGTCCACGATTCGATAATAGTGAATAAACACGCCGATGAGTTATCGGCGGCAATCTCGGGTCGTCGGCCGCGGTACCGTTCCACTTGCCCCTGGACGACGAAACTAACGCCGCTGACATACGACGCTCAGGGGCAACGGTTGGATGTGGTATTGTTGATACCGTGTTTAAGAAGTCTGGAACATTTTAATCTCCATAGATAAGAATGATAAATATTAGATGCAGCATACAAGAGTAAAGTCTTTTAACCAGCTATTAAGTGTCTAACCTCACTATGCCGAAGATACGCGACCGAAGTTCGGCATGATTACGCCTGCAATGCTTTTTAAATTACCCGCGGCATACCAGGCTGAAATTACGTCGCGTTTTACCTATATAAAAAAATAGACGCCGAAGTTCGGTCGCGTATCTTCGGCATAGTGTGTTTAGACACTAAGAGTTCAATTGTGGTAATCAAATCAATATTTAATTACTACAAAGTAAGTCAAAGTTTTTTATTTCAAACAGATCAGATATCAGCCACTTTTAAATGGTTAAAACTAGGTGCACGGTTCCAAGAGTAAGGTTCTATGTAGAAGAGCCGGCAAGAAAGTCCATGAAAATTCTTTTAAAATAGTAGATCATGACAATGCACTTAGTAGGTAGTTATTTAAAGGCAATATTAGAGATGCAGATCACATTACTAAAATTATTATGTAAAATCGTTTGAAAATATTTACGTGAATGCAGATAATGTCATTATGAAGCTGGGTCCGCAGCGCCAATTTTCTAACATGTTATTGTGTTTTTGCGAACAAAACTGTTAGGCCACGCCCCTATTCGGTTAGCAAACAATGTTAAGCCGAGTCCGCAGCGCCAATTTTGCTAACAAAACTGTTAGGCCACGCCCTTATTTGGTTAGCAAACAATGTTATCCTGTTTGCAAACACGAAAACACGGCGCGGCGGACCCGGTTTGACACAATATAATTTGATATACCATAATTATTACTTCGTTTATTCATTTTATCAGTGCAAATAGATCTAAACTAGTCATTCATACAAAATGAAAGTAAGCATTACAACAATTGACAATATTAAATCGCTTAATAGCCTTAATTATTGATGAATTATCGTTTATTGCGTATTTTTAACAGCCGACGCAAACAGAGGGGTTTTAGAAGTTTAAACTCTTTGTCTGTCTATCGGTCTGTCTTTGGCATCGTAGCTCTCAAACGGATGAACCGATTTTATTTCAGACTTTTAAAGGGTTAGTTTTTTTATGTCAGGTTTTTTAGTTTTTAGACAAACAATATACTTATATGTGCATGTACTTAGTCCATATTTAAGATGCCGCATCTACTTAACATGATCTACCTCATTGTTTTCACTATTAACGTCCATAGACGAATTCCGACGTGACTATTCCGCTAATCAAATTTTGTAACTGCGGTATTGTAACCATTAGTTTTTGAACCTAAACTTTTTTCAGTCGCCGTCAATTATGTGTTACCGTTAAGTACGAATAGATTGTTGCCCCGAGCTCACTTGAACATTTAAAATAATGCAATAAAATAATATCACTTATAAGAGTTCAATATACAAAAGTAATACTTGAAATTGGTGAAAGCGTGGCGGCCATTCTTATTTTCTTGTATCTTCCCTTTTGATGTGGACTATAAGAATTGGTTCCGGATTAAATTAGCACCTCGTTTCTATTCGTAATTTACCTTGTAATGATTAGATAAGTTGGTTCAGGCTATTTATAAGTTTTGAGGCCAAGTTTGAGGAAATCATTTATATTGAGGCTTTTTTTGTATTTTACCGTTAAGAACTTATTTTATTTGATTTTTTTAGTAAATGATTTGTTGTTGTTATTATATTTGGCCCGTGCTGTCATTGTTGGGAAAAAACCTGCTGAGTCGCTGATCGTTTTCTATTATTGATAACTTGTCGCGTCTTTGTGATCATCGTAACATCTTCGTGTTCTGCCTTTATACCTACTACCGTTCTAGTTGTCAAAGTCCTTGCCAATAGTTTTGACTTATGTTACAGGTTTATCAAATGTATAAATAAATGATTATAAATAAAATAGACAGGGGTCAACGACACTTTGACAAGTATGAATGTTTTTCTTTAAAAACAACGACGTATGGATACAAATTTTCCTGCTAAATATTAATTAATGCTGTTTAAAATTTTGGGTGGGAAACAACTTGTCTGTGTGTTAAGATTAATAAAATATTCAAGACTGAATATTTTGAGTATTCTTACTGCGTAATTTATTTGAAAGAAATGAATGTAGTGGGTTTAAAACATATGTATTGACTCTGATGTATGTATGGTACAATGTAACTGCAAGGATATTGTCGTGTTTCCCCTTAAGCGCTTGCGCCCATGAAAACTTTATGTCTATTATTTAAGGTTAATCTAATGTTAAATTGCAACATAAATTTATATTCTATAAGTACAATTAAGGTTTGAATTACTAATTTAATCTCACGTTTCTTACTTCCACTACTTACTACTTCAATAAGTTTTAATGTTTAGAAGGACATGATTGAACCACAAAAACGGTCTTTTTAGAAATGAATAGTTCAAATTAAGGCCACCGTCGCGTCGTCACACCTAATTTGTATGTACGGGCAACAAAAACACTATTAATTACATAAAAAAATAGAAAGCGACTGCCAAATAAAAGTAGGTACAGTCAGTATTTGAATTAAATTGTCAATATTTTTTTTCTGGCGATTTATCTAGATATTCGCGTTAAGTGGGCAAACGGCACACAGCCGTAACTTTACGGTTAGCTCAATCAGATGACGCTGCTCCGGCGCAACGCGGAAATCAATTGGAGTTCCCTTTATCATTTATGGATTGCGGACCCCTGGGCATCACGCTTTATTACACAACTGAGATGGGTCTGTCTCTAGCCTCGTTTTCGTTGTAAAATATTAGCCGAGAAATAAAAATAAACTACTTATAAATTCAACGTACAGTTTACTCAACCAATTGTTTTTCAAAAATGTACTCATGGCCTATGTAGGCAAGTAATAACTCATAACAAATGAGAAAATAGGTAAATGTGACGCGTGGTGACAGGTTAACAACCTCACACTCTTCACTTGTTACTTTTGACCCTAAACTTCGTCGTAATTAATCTGCATAAATATATTGTCTTTAGAACAAAATTATCAATAATTGGTTACAAATATTTCGTTCATACGGTTCTAGAACTCGCCGACTGAATCGTATTTCAGTTATTTTAACACGGCACTTAGAACAAATAAATTAATGGCCAATTACTCGTAAGGCACCGCTTTGGGCCAACAATGGGCGCAATAAAAGCCATAAACGTCACGATGTTTGGCGTCCCATGGTGCACGGGCTGATCTGTTAACGAGAACGAAACACGTCCTAGTGCTACCGCCATAGAGTATAACTCGCAGATGCGTAGGGTAACTACTTCCGCATGTGGGAGGTGGGGAAGTGAACTATGACAGACATTTTTTTTTACATTTCTTCATTGCTCCTTTTGCTCAAAGACGGAGCCACTGCGACAGGCAAATAGGCCAGTGGTAATGTTTTTTTTTTTATGTAGTCGTCGTTTTGCAAATAAGCTGACGGTCCTACTGATGGTAATCGGTTACCGCCGCTTACGTACACCTGCAACACCAAGGGGATTGCTGATGCGTTGCCAACCGTAGAGACAAAGTTGGAAAGTCACATGTGCCTTTTTTTTGCGTGGGGAAATCCTCATGGACTATCCCCCGTCTGGGGAAAACGGGGGGGGGGGGGTGTGCCGGACTATTACCGGCTAAAACCATCACGATGTTCCATCACTTGACCGTGGGATGGGGTCGCGGGATTCGCAAAGCATGCACTGCAACCCCGGCAGTATACCGCAACACCGGCAGAATTCATATGTGCCTGTAATTTCACCGGCACCCATACCCTTCAAACTGGAACACAGCAATGCTGCTTAGCGGTAGAAATAGGTATGGATGTAGGACTTCCACGGATAAACTGTTAACTAAGGAGCTCTACTACTCTTAAATAAAAAGAACCTAGACAGTTCAGCTTCTATATGCGAAAGTTTTATTTCTATTGAGTTATTCAGTCTGAAGACGACCTCTGCTTATAAACATAGAACGTCATAATAAGACTACAATGAAACATCGTGATCGTACTAAATTATTACCAGCGTACAGAAGGATCCTGCTGCTCATCCTTTTGATTAAATCTTTGAGCATAGAATAATGAATAGTAATAGGCTCAGCAACGTCACTCGTGGATACGTCAAATATCTAGAAAAACGTGCTCCGTGCATGCGAAATTAAGCTTTAGTTTAAGGCAAGATAATTCCTATTGCGCTATGCGGTCTAGATCTTATTACATTTCGGTCCGGTCACTCAATAACATACGTTTCGGTTTTCTTTCGTGTTTCACTCCGGAGGTGAAGCGGCGCGTAAGTTTATTTTCACATGTTATCGTGGAGTGACACAGGCCAGTCTTGAATCTCTTTTATTAGCTAGGAAGCAACGCAATCCCGTGGAGAAGAAAATCATTATAATATTGGAGAAAATTCAGTTACGAGATAATGTAATTGAAACACAATTAGTATTGCCATTCAATTATTCCATATTACCGGTTATTGCATATTCCCGTTATTTCAGTGATGTTCTTGTAGGATTGTATACCAAACAAAAAATCGAATCTAAGTAACTGAATTCTTTAATCCCCCGAATGTTCAACTGGGGTATAGGGTATAGGGGAATCCCTCTATACCTCTGTTACTTGGATTCGTATGCCCCATATTAGACCATGTCTGCGCTAACCGTCAGGTGCACAGAGGGACAAAAGCGACTAACAAAGATAATAAAAAAAATAGGAATCTAATGAAAAATCATTATTAAAAGTATAGAATGACTTACTTGAGAGTTTTAAATGAGAGTTATATTAAAATGTATACACCCGTAAACGAATTCGTGTAATTCCTTAAAACCACATGATCTACTACAGGTAGATAGATCCTTCACGGGATTTAGCTTGATTAAAAATAGAAAAAAAATACGGTATGGTTAAGTGATCGTACTTAAACCAAACAAATGAAAAAAAAATAAGCAACCAAATATTTTCAATTTTTTTTACTTTGTTTTGCGATTTCGCTTTTTGCAGTCAGTTAACTCGGGGCTCTAAAATGACTCGGAAATAGAGAAGCAAGTTTTTTTTTTCTTTTTTTTTTTTCTTTTTTTTCCAAAAGACATTTGGGTTAATCTGTGTCATCAGTAGATCATGCGGTTTTAAGGAATTACATCAATTATTATACAGTATTCGTTATTTTATATTGATAGTTGCGTTCCTTAGCCTTTGACAAAACATGACTTTTAGGGAGAGCTTGTAATGGGACATTGTGATTCCTTTATTAGCACATTGTTAAAGTCCTTTTTATTGCATAGAGATGGTTTGTAAATGCAGAGTCCAGCCCTTAACAAAAACTGGAACACAAGAATTGCAACAAACATTATTAAGAACGCTTTATATTAACTTAAACATAAACAAATCATACATCAGATTAATATCTGCCTACACATACATCTACGCGGCTACCTATTCTACCGAACAAGTCTGTCGAGTAGGGCGACGACAGGCGCGCGCGCAGGTCGCCGCAGGGTCATTGACCGGCCCGTTACGCGGTTACGTAAGAACGTAGCTTACGGCTACGCGTTCACGCCAACCCCGTAGCACAGTGTTTAGCAACTAATCGCAAACGCTGTAATACTAGTAATTAATTTGTTTTATACAAGTGTCATTTTTATTACATGACATTTTGACTTTTATGAAAGAAGGTTGTACTGTTTTGTTTTATTATGTTTACTAATTAGTTTACATGCTGGCGTCATTAATGTAAAGTTGAACCCATTTTTCTATAAAGTTTAACATTTTTTCTTATCAATTATTGTTTTGTACACGGAAATACCAAGGTGATTTGTGAAATGCTTTATTTTTGTTAATGAAACCATATTAATGTAACGACTTTCCGGAACACGTTTATTTTAACAGTTAGGTTTATTTTTATAGTAAATTAAAGACCAGATTAAAGAAATATAGAAATTCTAGTTGCGCAAAACATTCGTCATCGCTATGGCTTTGATTTTGACAGGTCAACAATTTCCATAGCAACGTATTTATTAACAATCTGACTTCTCCGCTACTTTGTACCACGCAATGAATATTGTTTTTGACACATCAACTGTCATGATTGATGTTGGTTACGTTACGCAATTGCCATGCTGCATTCTAATTGTGCAACACACTCGTAATCTATGGCTATGATTTTGACAGGTCAACAATTTCCATAGCAACGTATGTATTAACAATCCGACTTCTTCACAACTATGTACCATACAATGAATATTGTTGTATTGTCAAAATCAACACCGTAGCGATTACGAGCGTTTTACACAATTAGGATGCTAGTTACCGACACCCGAAATGATTATTCACGAGGCAGTGAATGGGAGAAATTGGTACAAGATTACATCACATTCCTGGTTGCGTCGCTGAGTGACTATAAAAGCACACACTTCGGATCGCCATCATCACCAGCAAGGAATATGTTTGATACTATGAGGTGGTTTCATCATTCTTCTTCTTCTCTCATATCAGCACGAGTCATATGATAATAGCTCATGCCGTGGTGAAAAGATTAGCCAGTCAACAAGGTTGGTAGCGGGGCTGAATGCTCAGGGTGCGCCGGACGTTCGCGGTGCATGCAGCTGCGAATCCCGCGACCCCAGCCAAGGATCAGGAGAAGGAACACCGTGGGTTTTTAGTCGGTAAGAGTAAGATATCCTTTCGCCTTCCCCGGGCGAAGGTCATCCATGAGGATTTTCCCACGAAAAACAAAAAAAGAGGGCACCGGACATACTTAAGTATCATCACTCGTGGAGTCTCTTTCCTCAAACCATCATCTCTATCGTCATCAGCTATCATCATCATCATCGTTAACAACCTGTCACAGTTTACTGCTCGACAACTTCTCACATTTATATGGCATAACCCTAAGTCTTAGAGGTGCTCGTGGCTAATTATCAACCGCGCGTAGCATGAGCTATTTTTGTATAGCTCGTGCTGACACGAAAGAAGAAGATCAACCACGCGGATCGTAATTATTTATTTTTATTTTATTTTATTTATTTGGGACAAAAAACTGTTACACTTTACATAATTGTAACAAAGGTGTTAAAAGATGAAAATTGCCAAAATGTAACCCACACTATTGTCCACGAGTTAAAAAAGAAAGAAAGGAAATGTGACATGACGGACGTGCTCGTATTGCACATCATGTTTTTATGATTTGTAAGGTTAAGCTGCCCTTGCCGCGATCAGTCCGTGGATGGGCGACCGTTCAATACACGTCGAGACCACTCCGTGCCTTGGAGAGCACGTTAAATCGTTGATCGCTGGTGTCATACGAATACCTATGACTGTAGTTACGGGTAGTCAGAAGCTCGGAAGTCTGACAACCGGAGACCCAGTTACTGGGTTGCAGAGGTCTGATGGCAGTCGCTTCGTGTAAAATACTGGTATTCATTCAGCGGTGTCTGGTTAGCCTCGAAGCTGACTCCAACATAGTTGGGAAAAGGCTAGGCAGAACAAAAAAACACTTTTTTTTTCTTTTTTCAATAAGTACAGAGACAGACTACAGAATAATACAATTAAGCACAGCTACGACAATAAATACATAAATCTGAAGTCCAATTATTTACTGTACATAGCGTTCAATGTTTAATATGCTTCTTTGCCTGACGTTTGTCATGACGATGACGTTCAGCCAGCGGGTTAATGTTTATACAGCTAGCGGGTAGGTTACCCCTTAATCGGGCATGCGGTTTTAAGAAAAGTAAATAACAAGCAATTTGGAACTTTTAGTAAACAATAAAAACAAGAAAAAAAAAAAGTTTTTTTTATGTAAGTATATTCATTTTTATTTTTTATTCAAGAAATATTTTGCCAGGTTTAAAAATAAAAATATAAGAAAGAAGAAATCGCGATGTCTTCCAAAAAAATTGGTGGGAAAATAGTTCCTTGTGCCCGATTAAGGGTTACCATACCGACCTGCGATGTTGAGTTTGCCAAGTTGGATAACAACCCCGCCATCTATCGGATACCTTGTACACTAAATTTTGTATGTTTGTGTAAAAATTAACAATGACGCAACGCTAATTACTTCACAGCGCTTGTTATGATATAATGGTTACTTTTACCGGTTTTTAGCTGTTTTGTTTGAGTTTATGTTTATTCAATATTTTTGTACTTATGTAACAAGGCCCCGGAAATAGCGATACAAAACATAATGTTTGATTTGAAAACAATGTTTTGTTATTTTCGTGTGTTGAAATATATTTAAAAAAAATCTGTTTACTATTCACAATTAACATACATATCATAACATCACGCCTGTATTCCGCTAAGGGCTGAGCAGAGATGTATAGTAACACCCCCATTTCGCCGTTATATTTAAGTGGGCAAAATTCCAGACTCCGGGCTGCTACTGAGAAATTCAACACAAAAAAAACACTTTGGTCGACCTGGGGATGGTATCTAGGACCTCACGCTTAACAGTCGCACTTGCGACCAATAGACCACGAAGCAGGCAGTAATTAAATATAAAAGTAGGTAATTTATAAAAAACGGTTTTTTTTTTCTTTGACTTGTTGCGTTCGGTTCTAATCGCTGATGATAAGCACACACCAGGGGGGGGGGGGGGTGACTTCGAATTCGATTCGAATTAGTGTCAATTCCTACTCTTGAAATCGATAAAACTGCACGGCCATGCTGAGGTTTGATTTAAAACTAACAAATATCAAAAACAGTCGTTGATTTTTATTCGAGCCGGTGCACAACTGTGCGCTTTTGGCGATTTCAAGAGTAAGAATTGACACTAATTCAAATCGATTCAAAACTCGATGCTGTCAGGAGTAAGCCTAAGATGGAGTCTAAGTAATTTAAGTCAAAGGAGTAGTAAGGTCTAAGATGGAGCAGACAAATTCAAGTAACAAAGATAAAGAGGGACTCCCCTATACCCTAGTGGCAATGACAATGGCTGATAACAATTATGCGATCACCAGTCCTACAATCGTTTAGCCAAGCGGTCATTTGGATGTCCGTATGAATGTATATGGGCTAAAGATAGATATGGATTTGTGGATGTTTCATCATTCAGCCGAAAGACGTCCACTGCTGGACATAGGCCTCCCCCGAGCCATGTTGGGGGGGTTTGCCATAATCGCCACGCTTGGTAGGCGGGTTGGTGATCGCAGTATGGTTGTTAAAATACTAAGAGAACGCTGCTGCCCATCCTCTAGTGAATCCCTTAGTCGCCTTTTGCGACACCCATGGGAAGAGATGGGGTAGTGCTATTCATTACGTCCACACGGCACGGTGTGGATGTTTATGACTAAACAATTACATTGTTCAATTATACAGGGTGTAAACATTGTGTAATTCCTTAAAACCACATGATCTACTACTGGTGTAGATTGGCCCCGCAAGGGATTTAGCTTGATTAAAAATAGATAAATAAAAATCTTTTTTTTTTCATGCGGTAGCGGTAATTGATCGTATCTAAACCACCTAATAAGGAAACAGTAATACGAAAAAAAATTTTGCTAACAATATTTTTTGAGTGAACATTTCGATGCCACGCATAAATTAATTAAAACACGGCGAAACGGCTGACGGGTACGACAAACGCGATATCGCTCTTTGCAGTCAGGTAACTCGAGGCTCTAAAATTACTCAGAAATAGAAAACCAAGTTTTTTTTTTCATTTGTCTTTCAGAAATACCCATTTAGAGTTAATCTATGTCACCAGTAGATCACGCGGTTTGAAGGAATTACACGAATTCATTTACAACCTGTATAAGGGTTTCGGATAAACATTTTTTTTTCTTGCTACAATCCTCATGGATGCCCTTCGCCTGGGGAAGGCGAAGGGTTTTGCCGAACTCTTACCGGCTAAAAACCCACGGTGTTTCTTCTCCTGACACTTGGCCCGGGTCGCGAGATTTGCAGCTGCATGCACCGCAACCCCGGCAGGCCTCGGTTCGTCAGCCCCTAGCGGACCTCTTCTTCTGTGGGGCCTTGCCCCAAGTCCTCCTGAGAGGCGCGCACGGAACACATGCGCGCCGCCTTCTCGGGCCTGTTACTGGTCGGGCGACGGGACCCCTAACCGCCCGTCAGTAACAGCCCGTAAGTCGCCCGCAGGCCAGACACTAGGGTGGCCGGAGATCGTTGCGTGTCCTCCGGCGGCGCCCGGTACGTCTGGCGCGGGAAGAGAGAGTGGCCGTCGCCTCTCTCCCTCTCCGTTCCCTCTTTGGTCGCCATCACCACGTCGCAAAAGGAGGCGACGGCTTCCCACGCACGCTCGCTCCCGACCATGGACAGAACCACGGCCGGAAGCGAGAGGTCACCACCGACCGCCGCGACTAGTTCACGCACGGCACTCCTGCAATGTGTCTTCTGGGCAGTCGACGCAGTGGTGACATCCGGGCGTCTGCTCCCGGCCTATGCGACACAGGTACTTCCTGAAACATCCATGTCCCGAGAGCACCTGCGTCATCCGGAATCTGAGGGCGACATGCCGCCTCTCCAGCCACTCCTCCATAACGGGTCTTACCGCTGCTATTGCGACGTGCCCTGCGCTGGGTTGCGCAAGTCGTTCTCTCCACTCGGCCACTAGGATCTGGCGGAGCTCACTCCGCTCAAGCGCCTCCTTGCGCTGACGATATTTCAGCGCCCTCTCCCCCTCGCCTCCAGATCCCAAGCCATCGATCCGGCTAGGAGGCTCCCCGCCTCGAAGGAGAACGTACGGCACCCTCTTATCACCCTGGCGGCCATTGCGCGCTGCGGAATTGTTGTTTTTTTTTTTCCAAACTTCGTTGGGATGAGCTTCCAATCTAACCAGACGCGCTGAATACCGCATTTTACACGAAACGACTGCCATCAGACCTCCGCAATTCAGTTACTGGGCAAATGCCAAAATTCTAAAGTTAGACTTGTTGTCAGACTTTCAGGCTTCTGACTTATAACGACTGTCATAGGTGTTCGGATGACACCTGGGACCGACGGTTTAACATGATGTTCGAGGCACGAAGGGATCTCGATGTGTGGTCCGCTTGGTGGTAGGATCTTTACGGTCCGCCTGGCTAGCTACCCTCACATTAAAGTCCGGCGCCAAGCAGTTTACTATGTTCCGTCGTGTTTATGTGAGAGCCAGAGGGGTATAGGGGAGTCCCTCTATGTCTCTGTTACTTGGATTCGTGTGCTCCATCTTAGACGCTGTCTGCGCTTACCATCAGGTGTGACAAGGGCGAAATGCGAAGAAGTAAAGAAAAAAAAAGTGCCATAACGGTCACCCATCCGCGGACTGACTGCGAAAACCGCGGCTTAACCTTGTAAATTGTATGATCCGCGCGGTTGTTAATGAGCCACGAGCCCCTCAACATAAACATAAAAGTATTAAAACATAATAAAGCTTAAAAAACACCTGAGAACTTAACACAAAACAGCGCTTGTTTCGCTGCCCTACAATCATTTCCTGCTACATCTATTTAATTTAATTAATTTCACAATTCACACACTGAGTGCGGATGAAAGATGTTTTTGCGTTAATTACTATGAGTTATTACAGTCATTCTTTGTTTCTACTGTTACTGTAAGCCGTTGACTTAATTAACAACTAATTAATGTACACACGATACGAATCTAATCTCTCTCTGTTTTGTGTGTACGTTAATATTGCACTAAACGAATGTTGAGTATAAATTATGAAACTGTTGTTTTAACTGATTGTTTTATCGTGTTAATCTATATAACTAGTGGAGTTTTGTTAGATTTAAACCCTGATCTACATAACTGAGCCGTGTAACTGTTATCAAGCTTGTAACGCTTTCACGCTAAGGTATTATTACTGTAAATTATTTTAATATTTTGACGACTTTATTAGAATTTTGTGGCTATAAATAGGCTTGTCAATGCCATGAAAACGTTCAAGTCGTTCATCTAACAATTACGAAAAAAAAACATTATTTATTTTGACCACAGATCTTTTTAATACGACCATAGTATACGAATTATCCATTCGTCATTCCGGTTTGGCAAGTGTTGATGTGCGAAACTTCAATTTAAATTAATGTACTACTATGATTCATACAATAACCGGTGTGAATTAATTCAACGTATCGTTTATTTTTTAATTTACGTTTAAAAACACTCATAATGCTTTATTTGTTTGTTTAAACGTAAATTATGGCATAAATAGTTGACTGACTCACACATTCATCATTTTATCCCTTTTATTAAGACAGTGAAGACCAGCAGACTCAAACTATTATGGGGATCAATATAGGATACAATGGGATTGTAAAAGGGGGCTCATATTTTGATATTCACAAAAAAACTAACTCTTCCGCGAGCACCCTCTCACAAGGCCATGCCGCACTTATTTTATGTTGTTTTACTTTGTATTAAGAGCGAATATTGTCCAACAGGATATTTGTTGTTCAAAATGTCAGGAGAAAAAATCGTAAAATATTCCGAATGTAGGTTTAAACCTTATGTCGATAAACTTAGGGTTTAAATTCGCGCTGTTAGTCGAGAAGAAAGCTTTTACATCATCTAGTAACGTGTATTGATTGAAGAGACTGCCGTTAGGTTTTTACATAATATCTGTCTTCTATAGGGGGTGGGTGTACATGGATGTGAGCTACACTTTATATTTGCGATTTTGTGTCATTTTTATGGGTATTTTGAACTCAGTTTGTTTTTCCGGTTGGAAGGGAAAATAAAACATTTCCTGATTGGTCATATCCCTTGTAATAAAGTGATTTATTCATGTATATTGTTCATAATTTTTATTTAATTTAGATAGATAGATAGATATACTTTATTGTACACTAAAAGAAATAGGTACTTAGGATTTAAGGTAATGTTTTTTTTTTGTCATTTTAATCATTATCAAACTATTAATTTGGAAACTAACTGAGCTTCTCACTGGTAAATAATCACTTTGCCTCAGAAACTCAATAGGTAACAAAAAAGAAAAACTTTTTCGCAGGTTTTACCACCGTCTAACAGTTCCTTAAAGGATCTTCTTCAAGAAATGCTGAATGCCGCGGCCTGGCGCGCCCGTACGCAGTTATGTCCAGGAAACCCATAAAATTAATATGAGAATGCCAAAATTTTGCGAGTCCAACACATAAATACCCTCAATGACGTTGATTATGGCGGATCGCGAGGGCGCCAGCGGTCCTCTCGCATTTTTTACTGCCCCTTTTATTTATTGCAGTGAAGATTGAAAGGGGACGGTTCCGCGAGATGATTGTGACGGGCCCTACAACGTTGCATGCGTGCCGAATGGGTTGGTTAATATCACTCATATATAACCTATACGTGCTATACGTGCTAATGTTTTAATACCGCTCGGTGACTTCGTTAGTGGAAGTTTTATACGCTTTGATCTGTTTGGAGATGAATTACTCTGTGATTGAATTGCTTTTTTTTGTCTATTTAATTAGGTAGGGTGAGTTATGTCAGGATTATGGTTGTTTTGAAGTGTGAATGGAATGAAACAGAGACTAACATAAGGCTAGATGAGGTAAAGCTAGGTGGAGAAGAATACGAGTAGCGTCAGAAAATGGGACAAATTATTTTCAGAAGGGCCAGTGTCAGTGATTAAATTAAGTGAATGATGAGGTGACGGCTGACAGGGAAGAATAGACGAGAAAAACTTGGAAGACCCCAAGTAACTTAGGATTACGGGCCGGAAGAACAAAAGTATTAGCGATTACACGAGACACGACACGAGATTACAAGAGAACGCTATCAACAATTTGGTAGATCTGGGCTATAAAATGTGGTGTTGAAGAGAGAGCGTTGGGCTATTAGTTGATGGGCTGATGGCCATTGGAGGTCTCATGTGCCGAGATGAGCCCTTGAGTGGAAGGTTGTAGGACGGCCCCCGGCCAGATGGACGTACTGAATAAGGTGAGATAGACTGGACGTAGAAGTTGGCCTGAGTGATTATTATACGACACATCTTCCGGCAGACCTATATCCAGTAGTTGACTTTAATGGGCTCAGTTGTTAAATATTTGACCATGTTCCTATTCTTTGTCCAACACGCTTTTATCATATGGCATTAATCAATATTCACCATCATCATTATCACCCTATCTCTTCCAATGGGTGTCGTAAAAGGCGACTAAGGGATTCACTAGAGGATGGGCAGAAGCGTTCTCTGAGTATTTTAACAACCATACTGCGATCGCCAACCCGCCTGCCAAGCGTGGTGATTATGGCAAACCGCCCAAACATGGAGCACAGGACCGGTGGATGTGGCAATGCTTGGGGGAGGCCTATGTCCAGCAGTGGACGTCTTTCGGCTGAATGATGATGACCATCATCATCAGCCTGTAGCAGTCTACTCCTAGGTAGCAGAAATCTAAGTAATCTTGCTTTACACGATGTCACAGTTCACAAAATCCCATCAGAGCATCAATACGACAAAACAAATGAACATGTAATCAAACCTGTTAATCCGACAATCTACAAAATCAATACATTGTATCAAAGTACCTATAAACGGGGTGCACTTTACCAAATTTATGTACCGAGGGTGACTCCCCATAAAGTTCACATGTGCAATAACGAGTCGGCCAGTTTAAACCGCCGATATTGCTCCTATGAAATATTGATGGTTATACAACGGAGGTACACTATTATCATGTCAACTAACGTACTGGTCGCGATTTATTTTTATGTCTCCATTGTGGAGATTTGTGATTGGGTAGTTTATTTGTCATGTTTGGAAGATAATGTTTAGACTTAGTACTATTGCAGGTGTGTTCAACCAAAACACATATCATAGCCATCATCATCTACCCAATAAGAGTGATTAGGGAAGTTTTAACGTAAGCACCTAACTATTATTTTCTCTCGTCTTCTGCGTTAGGGAGAATGGCGTATTCTTTGCCAAGATCCTCACAAAGCGTACAGTCTTCAAGAGGTTTATTTGCTCAAGTTTTCGGTTCCTCTTGTTTGATACTGTTATAATCATAAGTCAATCATCATGGCTAAAATTCAGCATCATCATCAGTATCAAAAAATTTTACTGCTGAATTACACTCTTTCATTTCTTTTTTTTTAAACGTTTTCCCGCACTTCGCTGCTTTGGATGATTATTGACACAATTTAAAAAAGCTTATTTTAGAGGAGAGCCTTTTAAGATTACATTGTTGAAGAAAAATGGCGCCAAAAATCAAGCAATGGCAATGCCATTTTGTGATGCCACTTTGTAATTCTTGCCGATATGAATGTGACTTTTATTTGCCAAAAAAATTAGAGCTATTTTGGATTCCGTTGACTCCTTATCTACTTTGAAGATTTTTGATTGTGTGGTTATTCACACAAAGCAGCGAATTGGATTTTTCCTGTATGGTGGGTGCGTTTATAACAAATCTCACATGTACAAACGCCTCATTATATAAACATGTGCAGTTGCTTCTGTACTGTGTTGTTGCCAGTCACTAAACATAATTGATAAGACTACAAAACAGTAATTTCAATCGTATCTTAACTAATTGAATCTAGAATATTTCAATGGTGGCTACCGTATACCATACATAATAATTTAAGATGATGTTATGTTATTATTCAAAATGAATTGTATCCTAAACAAGTAAGCGTGTTTGGTGCGAATACATGTTTCATGCGAAGTAGCTGGGGCGATACAGGTTTCAAATGCCAATACTGCTCTGCCTGAATGAAATATAGAAGCAGTGCGCTCATAGATTTGGGTAGCGTAGAAGCGACATACTGTATTTTCAACTTACGCGTGCAAGAATAGCTAATTAAAACTTTGTGATTGGTTTTGAGGTGGCGCGTTAGAGAAAAGCGATTTTGTGATGCCTGCCTGTGCGCATTTACGATCGTATGCAAGTAATGCGATGCTAATTAGTTCTTAATGATGATGTAATAGAACAGAAAAAAAGAATAGGTTAGGAAGATCAGATGCACTTCTGTGAAATAGGGTCAATCCTCTTTCTAGCCACTATACTGCATAAGCGAGTTAGTAAAGCGAGTGCAAGCAATGTCGCGAATATGTGATGCGATCGTAGTGTTCAATTAAATCTTCTAATATAGTATATACTAAGGTGAGATTGGAAGAAAAAAAATGGTCCTTAAAAGCCATTGTGAAAGTTTCAATTACAAAATAAATAAAATATTTGATTGAGCATTTAATATTGTACGATCAAATCGCATGGTCGCGCCACCGCTTGTCAGTTAGGTCGACATCTTAACTATCGCAGGTCTTAGAATACACGGGCTAGCAAGTCAAATAATAATTATCTCACTATCTGTCAGTCAGATCTTCAGTACGTTGCAAGACGCTGCAACGTTTAATATTGACGTCTGCGAAAGCTGTTGAATGTAAAGCCAAAATCAAAGAAGCACGTGCTATGCAAACAACTTATTTATAAACAAACCTATCATCATTTCCGTATATCAAACTATACCGTCTACGTAAACATATAATGGACCTTTATTCTTTGGCAGCCATAACTGGATTAGCGTCGAGCGCGCGTATCGGCGTAATATATCGTTTCGATTGAGTTTTGGTGTATCATTCGGAATTCGAACTTCGAAATGATTCGGAGTTCCCCTCGCTGCGGGTGACACACGCATCTTTGCAAGTTTTGTGGGTATTCAGTTGTGGGTATTGGGGTAATGATCTTGAATAGATCGAATGAATGTTAGGAAACTATGCGTGAAAGTATTTTTTCCGTAATTGTATAAATTGTTAAGACCATAATCTAAGTACGTTTTTTGTATAGGTTTATTTTTGGACAAAAATTTTTACACTTACAATTTCTATTCCTAGTTTTAATTATCAAAAAAAAAATTAAGAAATCTTTTTCAACCAAATGTCGTTTTGAAAGTATTCACAAACTTTTTTCGAATCAGTTAAAAGTAGAGAGCGTCTAAAGAGTCTTGAAATCAATGTGTTTTCATAAATAACTGTTACAAAATGCATTTTGTACAGTTCGTTTTATATAAATATCAGTAACAGTTGCATCAATCGACAAGAAAACCTCAAAACAGATCAATACACGGAATTTATTAAAATCATACCACCATACCAAAAAACTTTTTGAAGAATAGAATGATCTTATAGTTCAAGTAACACGAGCATTTACTAGTTTGTTTGTGTATTATTTTACACGTGCACAATAATAATATGTTGTGTTTCCGTGAATACGTAACGTGTGGATCCGATGCACGTGCGTTCGCGAATTCTGTGCACATGCCACGAAAATAGAAAACAAGCGGATGAATTCTCTACGCTTCGGTTTTGAATATTCATGTAAAGGTTAGTATTATGTCGTTTATATATCAGCCGTATAAATGTTCCACGCTGAGAATGGACCTCCCGAGGACAAGTACAATGAAGGGCATATGGTTGGGGCTAGGTTTATAAGTAACCACCACGTTTGTCGGTCGGATTGGTGAGGGCATTATGTTGTTATTAGCAGATAAGAGGATGCTGCTGTTCATCCTCTGGACAAGAATCCATTAGTCTTCTTTGATGACCACACGGGTGAATAATGGTAGCATTTTCTTTTGAATTTAGTCGGTATTAGTAAGAAAGAAAAACATTTATTGCCACCATAAAAAAGAAACAAAAAATTAACATAGTTGTGTACTTAGTATGAAGAAGTGAAGAAGACGGAGGAAAAAAGATTGCATGTAGCGGAGATGAGAATGTTGAGATGGATGTGTGGAGTGACCAGAATGGATAAGGTCAGGAATGATATTAGAGGAAGTTTGAAAGTAGCGCCAGTGACAGAAAAGTTGAAAAGGAACCGTTTGTCTTGGTATGGGCATGTGAAGAGGAGGGATGAAACGCACGTGACCAAAAGAGTTATGAATATAAATGTGGATGGATGGAGAGGAAGAGGGAGGCCAAAGAAAAGATGGATGGACTGTGTGAAGAATGATATGAAAGAGAAGGGTGTCAGTGATATCATGACGGGTGACAGGACGGAATGGACGAAAAAAAAACGTGTTGCGCCGACCCCAAGTAACATGGGATACGGGCAGGAAGAAGAAGAAGAGTTGTATACTTAGTGTGGCAAAAGGAGCGCGCTCATCAGATGTTGAAATAGTAGCATAGAGCTTCTTATGAAAGAGCCCGTCCAAGCAGCGTTGCTATGTTCCGGTTTGAAGGGTGGCACATACAATTTATAGGCACATGAGATTTTCCAATTTCGGGAATGCATCAGCAATTTTCTTGGTGTTGCAGGTGTATTCAGGCAGTGATCAGCTTTTTTGTCAACCTATTATTAAAAAAATAGTTATTGAACAATCTTTTTCATCTTCTTTATCGCCTTGTCAAATGCGGATCAGAATGTGATTATTACTTGCGTTAACTATAAAAGAAAATATCGTGAGGAAACCTGCATATTTAATAGGGCTCCATAAAGTTCTCAGTGGTGTGTAGTTTGCCAACCAGCACCAGGCCAGCGTGGTGGACTAAGGCCTAAACCTTTCTCATTCTGAGAAGAGGGCCGTGCCCAGCAGTGGGACAGTAATGGACTGATTATGTTATGAATAGATACAATAATAATACACCTCTAGCCGCTCACACGTTTGTTGCCCCCTTCGCCTATGTACTGGCTTTTCAGGGGGCCCAGCTAGTGAGCTGGCGAGTCACCGTCTGCCAACACAGTTCAATTTTAAATTTGAAAGGCAGACGCCGTTTTCTTCCGGCAATAGAAGTTATCTAGTCCACCTAACACCCCTTCGCATAGACCAGATATTTTTCACCATAGTTTACAATAGTCTTGCACCCACCTGGGACGGTCCATGACTGTACTCCAATAGTGCAGCCGTGGATAGTCCTCGGTTGGTACCCCATCCCATTTTAGATTAAAGTTCTCAAAGGGGCCTCTGCGTGTTGGACCTGTGTGCCCCGTATGCCTCCTTCCAAAGGACCGATAAGAGAGATACAATAAATATGAAGTATAGCTTAATAATAAAAACTCTCCCAATTGTTCAAAAAGAACGACGAAATTCACGAATGCTTAAGTTTAACCTTCAGAATACAAAGTTTTATTAGTATTAAAACAGCTAAAGTATTAGGTGTGGCTGGCTAAGCGTGGTCTGGGTGCAGAGACAACGATTTAAAGCGAACAGTCCGTCAATAAGTCTCGCCTCGGATCGGTCAGGGTTGGTAATTGACGGGGGTGGGTGAACGAGTACGCAGGGCTGACACTTGCGCAAATTAATAGATAAGTAAAGGACTTTTAAAAGGTAAGCAAAGATATTATTTGCAAAAAATATGATTGGCAAAATATTGCATTTGCTTTTAAGCATACATTTTCTTAAGTACTTGTATGGATGATGGAGAGTTATTAAAAGATAAAACAAATTTGTTTACACCCATTATTTTTCAAAGCAACAAAGTGCAAATTCAAGTAATAAAAATAATTTACATATCGCGGGGAATGATTTACGCTGTCTCGTCGCGCTAACCCTACACTGCTAGGGCAGTTACAACGCCTTCCCCTAAAACATTGTCATCTGAATTTGTGCCCGAAGTAAATAAGAGTCCCGGGGAGTCCTCCGCTCTAATGGCGGTAGATTTATAGATTTTCCCGGGATGCCCCGCCGCGCCAGGATTAAATTACGCCTGCCGTATTGGCCGGGCGGAATATTAGCACTTCTATTTGCTTCCGCGCCTTGGTTTCAACTGATTTGAATGGTCACTTCATCTGTGATTTCAGCTTACGGATTTAGTGGATTAAGTGAATTAATTGATCCGTTATTTGGGTGTTTAGAAGTGACCAATGTTTGTGGTACAACCTATCTTCATAAAATATCTTTGTTATCTTGTGGAAAATTTACGCAATTCATCAATATAATATTACACAGTTTGCGGTTTGAGTACCTACAAATGATTTAAGTAATAGGTATGTAATATGCAAGTCACGTTGGACATAAATATGCCGTGTTGAAGAAAACAGTTTTCTTGTAAACTGTTTACAAGAAAATGGTAATGATTGTCGTATTTATGATTTGTTTATCCAAAGCGTGCACGTGTAACAATTAAAACAGTAACGTCAATGTCATAGTCGCTTTGTGTCCTATTATTGGGCAAAGACTGCCGTTTTTCATTCCAAATCTAAAAATAGTTCATGTCTTTCTTTTATAACTAAACTATCGCATTGGATTCTCAACCCAAAAAATACCTACTTACGACATTTAATTCCAAACCGCAAAAAAAATACTTAATATGAAACCCTACTCAAAAATTCATTTGAATTAGATTCATTATTAAGCGAAACTTGTAAATTTCTAAAACTGAAGCCCTGTAACTAATCTCTCGTGTTTTTTAATAACAGTTTTCTTCGGGTTTTGTCCCCTGCCCACTCTCCGGCGAGACAGGGGGAGCGGGCCCGGTCGGAACGGCCCTCTCCTTCTGATTTTTAAAATCGCAGACGGGTTAAGTCGCGGGAGCACGGTATAAAAGCTTGTCCCCCGTCCCCGCTCGGTAACCGTCGACTGTGTGCGTATCATATTTTTCTGTCTGTATAATTGTTAGTATTAGGTACTTATTTCTTAATGCTTGAGCATGGTTAGAAGGACTTAGAAGGAAAAGGGGTTCTGTAAAAGTGGTTAATTAGATGAAGATGCGTCTCATAGTGCTGTGCACTAATGAAAATTTTGCTTTTGAATTAGGTAATAACGTTATGTACTTAACCGATACTCGCATAGACATAATAATCAAGTTTCTCAATAACACAACAAGGGTGATAAAAACAAACTAATAACCTACTGAAAATCCAAATGTAAACTTTTTACCATCGACCCTCTGTTTTTAAAATGACAAAACGCCCAATATTGTCTCCCCTTTTTGAGCATGCATTCTATTTACATACTATTCTTGTACACACCAATTGATATCTGCGCCATTACCACGAAACGGACGGTTTTCCTTATGTGTTTTCCCTGAACATCGAAATCCGTGATCTTGCGCAGTCTTTTGTCTCGGCCCGAATACAAAAACTGCGGACGAAACCAAACCTTTGTAAATGGAACTTCCATTCACCTTAAAACCATTCGTTCCTTTTTCCTATTAGAATTATTTGCATTATAAAAACGGCCAGTAAAATTAGGTGAGGAATGTTTAACTGCTAACCGATTGTTCGCGAGTTTTTTGTTGTCATCAAAATCAGTAAAATAATTTTTAGTGGTCGTTATAATTATGTTTACGAGTTGCGCCACACGCCACCACATAAAAGTCCTCTGAGCGTGAGTTTTACTGTTTACAGGTTTTGTTCAGTAGACTTTATGACTTGCTAAATTACGATGCGTTAATAACAGCACTCTTTCTTTTTATATCTTGATGGTTATCTGTCGCTATTTTTCTTATAAACACTTAATGTCAGCAATAGAGTGGCTGTCGCGTGACTGCAGGCTTCTGAATGTGTTATAAACATTTATAATACACAGGGAACCAGATGACTACCAGTACCAGGCCCGAGAAGGCGTCGCGCCGTGTACCGCGCGCGCCTCTCAGGAGGCACCACAGAAGGAGAGGTCCGACAGGGACTGGCGGACCGAGGCCTGCCGGGGTTACGGTGCATGCAGCTGTGAATCCCGTGACCCCGGCCACTGGTTAGGAGATGGACCACTGTGGATTTTTAGCCGGTAAGAGTCCGGCATAACCCTTCGCTTTCCCCGGAGGGTATAAAAATAAAAAAGGGTGTCAAAGCCTGAAAATTACTGTAAGCTGGTTACCATAGGATGTCTTCCATAAGTTGGTTTACGAAGCTCAAATGGCGTATACTCCGTGTATATCATGAGCCCTTTTGGAAGGTACCTCAAGAGTGAGACTTTCCTCAAATACCCAAGATACTTGAGGTTAGACTAACCAAGAGTATCGTATTACCCAGTTACTGGGTTGTGGAGATCTGATAGGCAGTCGCTCCATGTAAGATACTGATATTCAGCTGCATCCGGTTCGACTGGAAGCCGACCCCAACATAGTTGGGAAAAGGCTAGGCAGATGATGATGACTTGAGGTTAGACTAACATGATGATTTCAAAGATATTTGACGAAACGTTTGGTGCACTGGCTGAGCGATTGACTTCTGCTCTACGGGTTCGATTACCGCCGGGAACAAATATTTGTATGGCCTGGCCTACAAACAGTTGTTTCGGGTTTGAGCGTTTGTGCATGTGAAAATATATGTGGGTAAACGCACCCAAAATAAAGGAGAAATCCTAATGTGGGACAACGTTAATTTAAAAAAAGAAAGAAAAAGAAATTTTACAGATAGTATTAGCTAGTTGAATTTTATATTTACTTGAGATAAGCTCGTGATTCACTCGTGAGTCATCGCAGATAGTCTTAGTTTTGTGTAATCTATTCCGATATAAATAAATAAACGTGATAACACTTGAATTGTAAATAACGAACATTTCACTACACATGCGCTTGCGCTGCTGAAAAAAGAAAATGCTGTTTTTCATTGCCTGAAAAGAATTTACGCAGTTGCATCTGAGAAAAAAGAATAGAGCTTGATTAAAGGTCGTTGGGGTCCCGTTTGAGAGACCCAGGGTTGGTAAACGATCTCTCCTTACTTAGCCTTTAAACTTCCACTACTAAACACGGGCTTTAATGCCCGCTTCTTCTTCTTCTCTCGTGTCAGCACGAGCTATACAAGAATAGCTCATGCCATGGTGAAAAGATTAGCCAGTCAGCAAGGTTGGTAGCGGGGCTGACTGCCCAGGGTGCGCTGGACGTACTTCAGCATTGTCACTCGTGGAGGCTCTTTTCATGCACCCAGTAATGACCGCTACTGAAACAAAAGGGTGAGCTTTTAGTCGTTGCTATTGGTTTAATAAAAGAACATACGTACATGTAAAAAAAAACGAGTCACGGACAGTAACACGAGTCAAGCTCGTCAATATTAAACGACCTTGAAAAAATAGAAATAGATTATTACCTAGCATAAATCGATTGATGATACAACTAGGTCTTGAATAAATTATTATTGTTCTTGGACTTGTGGTAATACTTTCCTAGAGTTATTTTCTTTACCACCATGTGGTATCACTCACCTATATTTTTAACTAGGTGATCCGATAGACGTTCTCCTGTCCAAATTTCAATAAATAAAATTTGGAAAAGATGCCCGGAAAATTAGCAAATTCGGAAAAAACTGATAGTCCTTTCTTTGTCCTGAAAATTTTCCAAGGCCTTAACGAACAAAACACAAAAAGAATTAGGCATATCCATCGTTCGAATTGTGCGTTAGGTATGATCTTGAGTTCAGACAAAAATCCCATTAAAAAAAACGTTTAGTTTTTCTCGAATTTGCCAACTTTTTCAACTTTTCTTTCCATAAAAACCCAATTCGAAAAATAAGGTTTTTTTTTAAATAGCCACTTCATTCCAGCCATTCTCAAGTGTTTCGTTTACCAAGAACAGCGTTTAATTTTTATTAGGTTTTAGATTAGGCAGCTATAATTTTAAGTAGATTTATCGTAAGAAGTAGTGTTTAAAACGATGACTTCATAATCAAGAGAAGCAGCATCCGCTTATAATAATATTAAGTAAAAGAGTAATAACATCATACGTTTTCTATCTAGGTCGTGAACTGGTTGCAGTAAGTCAATCATCTCATCTATGGCAGTCTAAGGCTTCTCCCAACAGCACCTTGACTCCTGAAACACAACTATTCAAAGAAGAAAAGAAACAAAGAAAATTAATTTATTGGTATTTATTGGTTGGTTTTATTGGTGACCCCAGTTTATTAAGAATAGCAGCAACAAATAGTTGTGTCGGCGCACCGCATGCGCAAGCGCTACTAGTGCAATGACGCAGCAAGACAAGTAAAGAAAAATATCGTCACTACTTGTTCCCTGTTAATAATATAGATAACAATTTAATAAATTGAGTACTCGATTTAAAAAAAAATCCTTAGACTTTAATTCAATGTGTCACGCCGAAATTATAATTTGATTGTAATGTAGAAGTCCGAACCATTAAAATAAGTTTTTTCCTCGACACTGAAGATTTTTTTTTACTTTATCTTAGTAATAATTATGTACAATCTAGTTTTAATTACGAAGAATTACATTTAATAATCGATAATATAAAACTTAGTTGATGTAATTAATAGCTTCCGATTGTGAATAGATATGTAGTATGGATACGACGGGCGATAACCTAATAATCATCCATAATCAAATAAATTGCTATGGTAATCCACCCGAAAACAATCTTGTCTTGATATTTAGAACCAACAAAAAATTGTATTTTTCTATTTTAGTGTAAAAGCGTTCCCCTGATACAATTTTTACTTTTACCCAACTCGTGATCTGTAGGAGGAGACTCAACTAATTCTCTTCTCACAGAGTCCATGAAAACAATCCTTATCCAGCGATCAAGATACTATTGTCCTTTACAAATACTTTTCCCCTAAAACTATTTTAAACATTCCGTTGAACATCTTTGATTACTAAAGTTGGGGTCATAAATCAAAACAAGAGCATCGGTTCCCAATCTCTTGTTGCTATTACATCGAGGTACAGACACATTAATCATTTACAATTACGTTAAACGGCCCAAGGATCCAGTGGAGGAGACTCCGGCCGCATTGTGAATAGGTACTCAACTGACAGTGGACAAATAACAAAACTGGGTTAATCTTTTGCCTCCCGCATCGGCTGGAGGTGGAGGATCACCCCTCGCTCCCTCTCGCTCGTCCCACACCGAAACAGAAAGAGATAAAACACCAACATCCACAACCAAAAGGCTTTAGACCAACAAACTCACTGCCTCGCTTGACTCCTATTGACTAACAAATTAAGGTCCTTATTGGATTGCACCTTGAAATTTTTACCTTTGGAATTCAAAAAAGATTTATTCTATCAAAACGATTTGCACCCTGTATTACGTACAATTGAGTCGGTTTTTCGATACACCCGAATAAATTCTAGATTTTTAGTATTATATTCATTTATTTGTTCCATCACGTCTGTGCTGAGAGATGAAAATGCCATGAAAATGTTGTCTCTCTTTTACTTATCAGATTCAATAGAGAGGGAACGATATTACATTAAGTCACTGTGGAGTATACGTATTGCTACCATTTACTTTGTTTACTCAGAAGGTCTTAGCACTAGAATTTTCGTATGAATCTAACTAAATTTTTGTTCACCTTCAAGAGTCCAGACGATTGGCGCTTCAATTGTAACGACTTTGAAACTTATTTTTATATTGAGTACTACGATGACACCTTTTATCTCAGGGGTGAATTTTGATAATATTACTTCTATTAAAATCTTCACCGTTGTCATGGTTAGGTATAATTGCTGAAGTTATTTTCGCTTAATACACCACCATTCTCCCAACAGTTCATACCATTATAAAGCAGCCACCGTCTGACCCTATTTAATATTTACTGTTGATCATACCCCAGTGTACTTCCTTTTAGTGACCCTGGTGAAGATAGGATAGCCTACCGAAGGTGTTATAAAGGTGTAAGCGCAGGCCACATATCTTCCAGCTTCAAACCTCACGAATCTTCAAAATAATGCGTTGCCACACTTGCGCACCCATCGTTGACCAAAAAAGCCCTGACGTCAGCACAACGGTAGCGAAGTGACCACCTAATTTCCTCGCTAACATTCCCCAAACCGGAGCCTTATTCCCAAATAAAAACTAACACGTAAATAAAACAGCCACGTTACGATCTGAAAGTACTATTGGGTAAAATAATATTGTATTTGTTTAGAATGTACCGAATTTGTCATTTTATTGTCTTTCGCAAGCACCATGAACTGCATTATAGAATAGTAACGCAGTCGCGTCTTAAATTTCATAGAGAATGAGGACTAATGAACAGCTGCGTCACATTGCTGCCATTGGCTAGGATCCTGGTTTCACTCTTTTGAAAGACTGTACGATAGTAGTCTCAGTATATTAACTAGACATAACGGCTAAATGCAAAAAAAAAAATAATATACAATCATCTCCGATTGCCCTCTAAATTAATAAAGAGAAAGTCATACAAGCCAATCTGTAACTGGTTCGATTTACCTCTCCATTTGAAATTAAAACAAAGACTCAAGCTTCCAACGATAACGATTAATTTAGTTTGGAAATTTTTTTTTGGAAACCGCTTTTTAACCCGTCTAGACCCTCTAAATTACGCCGAGACGAAACCGATTCGAACAATAAAAAGCTAAAATTCCACAAACGGTATAGGACGAGATGTATTGAAATATTATAATACGCTTCAACCTATAATTTGATTAAATTCGAGGCGAAAAAGAAAAGGAGTTGATTCAAATGGGTCATTAGAATTCGGGTCAGTAATGATCGGACGCGCACCGCCAGTTTTGTTTGTTATATTAGCGTTTTTAAAACGTTCAGGTATTTTATTAACTGTCTGGAGTTAGTGGTCATCGTTTAGCACTACTGCTATACATTTTATATTAAGATGCAAAATCGAACTTACGCGAGTAGGGTATTTGACTGAAAATATCTAATTAGTCCGTCAGTTAGAATAACAAAAAATATTTGACCCGTATTTTTTCTTTTATTACTTAAACCAAAATTGACGAAGATAAAACACTTTTAAAATTGTCAAAACGTCACAAGCAAGTACAATTTTTACTTGCTTCTGACGTCACAAGCCCCCCCTCTCGAGTTTTGATGCATTTTATCGTTACAAATATTCATAGATTTAAAAGAAGAAAAAATAAGTGTCACTTGTTTTTCAAAACTCTAAGTGGTGGACTAATTAGATTTGCAATTTATTGATGCTGCCAACATGCCTATTGTTCTTGTTATGTGACTCTTCCTTTAATATTACTTTAATGACCCTCTAAGACTTTACACCCTTTAATAAATGTACAGTTAATCAATCTTCGTGAGTCAACAGGATCGGAGTGATTTTTAAACTACTATATAATACTATTGCTCCCAATCTGCTAATGTTCGCTCTATTTTAAGCGGCCCTGTTCTAATTAGCAAGCCCATGGTATCCAGCCTATTGCTTTATTACAGGTTTAATAATTACGTCATAAAACGTTTCTGACTGTGCCATCTGACGTCCGACATTTGGTTTTTGCTGTAAAGCGTAAGCTAAATCTGATCACGACCTTAAGTTTTAGAACACACATTCATCTGAATTAATTCCTCTACCTCTAGTTACATCCAAAAGAGAAAATTTTGAGGCAGAACAAGTCTGAACAAATTGATATACATATAAAAAAATATCATTTCCTGCCTGTCCCAAATTGATCACAAGCAAATTAGTTAATTACCTTGTTGTTTAACACTTATACAACAATCACGATTATTGAATCGTCGCTACGAGTCGTTACGTATCGTACAGTGCGCTGGCGCAGCTTACGTCAAAATTGTAAAATACAGCAAATATTTTACATAAGCATGCGGAACTGTTATTATTTTGATACTCGTAACTGTTTGGAACTTTCGCAGTAACGAGCTAGAGAAGGAAAGAGATGTTTCTAGAACATTGTTATGGAAGTAAGATGATTGCGGAACGAGATGGGCATACTTATGATGTAAGATGCCAATAAAGATTTGAATTTCTTAAATTTGACTGTAATTTTATTTAGATCCACCTTGTTGCGAATGAGTATAATTGGTAGAAAAGCACAATACATCATCCAGTTTTTCCAAACGACAATCACATCAGCACCACGCTGCGTTGAAAAGTTTACCTACAGATGATGGGATTACCATCCCAATTGCACGCCTTGACACCCGAAGCAAGTGGTACCAACAGCATCACCAGTGATAGAAACGTAGCTTCGTGGTCACCAACCCTCTTAAAGAGCATGATGGCTAATGACTGTTATGTTTCTTTTGGGAGAAGTTTATTGTTTTCCATTTTTTATTTTTAACTTAATGATGTCTTCATCTTCTTTAGGTTACCACAATTATACGGTCGGAAGATTTTAGCATTTTTTTATTATTGACTTGTTCGCGTTTATCCATAGTCGCACCTAATGGTAATCGCAGATAACGTCTAAGTTGGAGCAGACATATCCAAGTAACAAAGATATAGAGGGATTCCCTTATCATCAATGTTCACATACAAGTTGCTGTCTTTCCACCTAGTATTAGCCCTTAGCAGTAAACAACCCCCACGAGAACCCAATCCTATTCTGGGCTTAACACAGTTTAACACACAGTTTACAACAATTAGGGCAAAATGTGTCCGACCCACAATAGATAGAGAAACGTTTACAGATTCGGACACGCCAAACGTATTGAATATGTTGGTATTTACGCCTCGCATGTGGGTATCCATGCGCGTATCACGCCCAAGTATTATATGCAGTGCAACGGTATCATTGGTACGGTGTACGGCAAAAGCAATTTCGAGCGGAGACTATTGGCAACTGGCCAGTAGAAATAAGCTTGCTACGACACCCGGAGAGCACCACTACATGCAGCCTGTGATCTAACCAACTTAATTTACATTTATACTTACCTTTATGATTTTGTTACTTGCACTTTAGTTATTAGTATTTGGAATGTTGATCTTGTATCGAATTAAAAATGTATTTGTGGCTATAAAGATACATGTGTCTCATCAATCATTGATTTTAATTGTCACTTACGATGTTAATAAAATAGGTAAATTGACAAATATTTTATTAGTAGATACTATTAACGATCATTTTTATTCAGTGCTGTTAATGCGTACGTACATTCTTTGGCACCTGTTACTAGGAATGTTATCTAAATTCCTATTCTTAAGTCACCTTAAGCAAATTTAGTCTTACTACTTATCGTGACTTCCATATCCTTTTCATTCATTCATTCATTCATTCATTTCATTCATTCCATATCATTCGTTACTATAATTAGTTTTGATAGTTTTAGATTTAAAGTATCTAAACAATATTCTATTCATACAACTGAACAAACATAGCACAGAATAACTTGCCTTAAGTTCATATCTGTGCACCTAAAAAAGTTGTGACGTTATTCCCGAAAAGCATGTGAGGGAGAGGGGTGGAAGCAATTTAAACCAAAGTAACCTGGCGAAAAGCCAGCCGTCCAACGGGTCTTAGGTTACGACAATGCTAGGCATCGCAGATAAGTGTTCCAACTATATCATCTCTTACTTAAACATCCGTTTCACTTTGATCTTTCGCGTTATTAGACTTTTTGTTGGTTAGTCTTTTGTGGTCGATGTGTGTAACATCTGTCAACTGAATGGTTATATTTCTATTGCATGTAGTTTCTGCATCTTTTGTCAAGTTTTGCTTCTATGTCTTCATTATTTTTCGTGTTGTGGCATCCTTTGCCAAAACCACTCCCAGCTCAGTCTGTTACGTTCAATTTCCAAAAGAGTTCACGAACACAATATTTATTAAAAGATCAAACGTGTACCTATACCGTGTAAAATAGCAACAACATTCTTATGAATGTCTATCACAAACAACTATCAAGATACTGTATGTACACAAACAACTCAACACTATTCAATAATTGCCTTGCAACTACTGACCGAAAATTAATTAACACTCCTAATGCATGCAACGGGAGCAAAGAGTTTTGGTACAGCAGCGGCAAAATCAATTTGAGGCCGGAGTATTGGCGAGTGGCCAGGCGGCGTCCGCTGTCCGACAACCGCAAACCTGCATATTATACGTAATACCTACACTACGTACATCAATCACAAAACGTTTAGAGTGCATCTATTTTGATTTATACAGGTGAATCGTTTATAGAGTCCTTGTGTGTTGCGGTTGCACGAAACAGCGAGAGTTAATGTGTGATATCTCATTGTTGGGTTTCGAAAATAGATTGTGATGAATCTCAGATAATTTAAAAAAACAACATAACTTCTTCTTCTTCATAACTTCACGCCTTATTCTCCGAAGGGTTGGCAGAGGTGTATAGTACACCCACGTTTCGCCGTTATGTTTAAGTCCCATGTAATAGGGGGCGAGCCTATTGCCATCAACCGGGCACAAATCCAGACTCCGAGCTGCTACTGAGAAATTCCTATACTGCGAAAAAAAAAACAAATAAACTTCATAGTGAGTTTCTATGCGACAACACAATACATGTTACCAGGTAAAGGCAGAAAAATCTTGATGACAAACAAAATCTGGCAATCAAAATAGTAAACGGTGTTCTGCACTGATTTAAGTTGGAGTTGTCATAGAAAACAGTAAATCTTTAGGCTTTATGAATGTGCTTGTAACATATACAACTCTGCAAGTTTTTTGGAATGTGGGAACTTACTGAAGAATTTCGACATTGAACCGCTAACCAGGAAACTCGAAGAAAGAATAAATGTCAGCTTACTAATGTGGTCTACGCGACCGAAGTTGCAAACAAAAGCTAGTACTTAATTAATAACACAAGACAGACTTCCTCCTCACACACAATAAACATTAATAAAACATGTTAGACTCTAGTTACAAAATGGAGTGAAACTCGATATATTATTTGCCGTGACTAAATCATGTTACTTTGGAGAAACTCAACAAGTACGAAAGTTATGCAAATACGTCCAAAATGTATAAGATCAAACACTTTTTTCATACTACTTATATAAAGTTTGATGGGGCTTGTGGTTTTGATCAACTTAACCGCATCGGATAAAACCGTACGCAGGAAACTGTAACAAGAAAAGATAGGCTGATGATGATAATAAAAGAATGAATTAAAATGAAAGACAACATTCTAATTCTAACAATAGGTGTAGAAAAAAACCAAGCAAATTAAAAAAATAAGATAAGACAAATAGCAAACCTAAAATTAAAATAGCAATTCGAATGAAAAAAAATGACTTCATTTAGTAAGCCAGTCAATATGCATGTTTACGATATAATTACAGCATGATCTTGACACTATTGTCCTATGCTTTTATTAAATGTTACAACTATTTATTGTTCTACAATCTGAATAAAATATGTAAATCATGACGTGCGTGTAATCATCAAAACTTTTGCAGCGCAACCGCAACCTTCAGTTAAGTTATCAAAAGGTACTTTTTGTTTTGAAAAACTTTTAAATATGTGTCAGTGAGTATGAAAAAGGAGAATAAAGCATCCACTGTCTTCAATCAAGGGACATTACTTGTTTTCTTCTGTATTAACCACCTGTTTCGTATTTGCTTCTTTATGTTATGTCCTTCGATATATCTTCATTTGTATAGGCAATACTTTATTAGAATCATCATCAGCTTTTAGCCACTGCTGAGCATTGAATCTTTTTATTACACACTACTCTTTATGACCAGGCTTTTTAACATCTTACAACGTTATCTGACCCACACATTGCTGCTTCATTTTCAGCCGCAATTCTATAATTGCCTTAAAATATTTGATAATACAACGTATAAATACATTTACTGTGAATTGCTGAATCTCCACCATACTTCGTAATTCGTAATACAAGGTGTAAACGAATTCGTGTTATTCCTTAAAACCACTTGATCTACTACTGGTGTAGATTGACCCCGCAAGGGATTGAGCTTGATTAAAAGTAAAAAATCTGTTTTTTTCATGCGGTAGTGGTAATTGATCATAATTATCTAAACCACGTAATCAGGAATCAGTAAAAAATAAGTTTTTTTTTCTATGAACATTTCGATGCCACGCATTAATTAATGAAAGCACGGCGACATGGCTGGCGGATGCGACTAATGCGATATCGCTTTTTGCAGTCAGTTAACTCGGGGCTCTAAAATGAATCAGAAATAGAAAACCAAGTTTTTTTTTCTGTTGATTTTCAGAAATACCCATTCTGGTTAATCTGTGTCACCAGTAGATCATGCGGTTTGAAGGAATTACACGAATTCGTTTACACCCTGTATAGTCTTATTATTATTATAATATATTTCATTTTATCTACTCAGTAGTTTGTAAGTATTAAATTCAGTACCAGCTTCGATATCCTTTCATTTCATTATTTGTACATCTAATGATATTTTATGTATAACTAGCAGTGCCTGCGACTCCGTCCACATGGAAGTCGGAAAACAACACTTTGTCGCAGCAACTAAATAATGTAATGTACTCAATTTATTACAATAATAGACAAAAGTGGCCCACAAGGGCACTAATATCTTTTGAACCATTTTTTCAAGTAGGTACAGTTTCAGCTCATCTTGATTGACCGTTAAGATTCATAAAATTTCTATACATTTCCTTGCTAAAATGGATTGACATTTATTGTGAATGAATATGTTACATGTTGTTTACATATTTATAGCTACCGATTGACTGTTATAATTTCATATCACTATACATAAATAAAGTTATAGATAAAACATAAACCGTTATCAAACCACGGCGTTGACAGGCTTTATATAATAGGTACTGACAACACAGACCAAATAAAAAAATAAAAAAAAACATTGTAAAAAATGTAATACAAAAAGCTAATTTGAAAACTGAGATTCGAACGCAGCACATGTAGGGCCATCGATCTCTCACTATAGCATTCTGCTACGCTGATTTCTAACAAATTCTCTGAAAATAGATGATATTCTTAGGAAACATCTGCTCAGTCCTCGTTGTAAGTAGCGTGATAATACATATCTCACGTATTAAGCTTATCGTGGACAACACCTATCCGACGTATTAAGCTTATACGTCGCAGTATGTGGAAATAATTTTCCGCTGCTCAGCTCCTATGAGCAATAGCGTGATGGTATATGTACCTACAAAATTGTCGCTCTTTACGTAATACATCAGCGAAAGTCCCATCAAAATCCATCCACGGGATTTTAAGTGATGCCCGGACAGACAGTCAGACAAACAGACAGACAGACAATAATTCAAAAAAAAAATTTTTGGTTCCTGTATCGATAGTATAGTACCTCCCAATTAAATTCAAAGTTCATTTCATTTCAGATCCAATCGAAATTTTGGAAAAATATTTAATGTACAGACAAAGTGCACTTTGAGTTTTATTAATAGTGTAGATAAGCTTCGGTAGTATCTTATCATCCCGTTTCGCTAGAATTGAGAATAAGATTGGTCTCAGTCAAAATAGCATATACAAAATAGAATTCGTGTAATTCCTTCAAACTGCGTGATCTACTGGTGACCCTGCATAGGTTTTTGACAAAAAAAAAAAAACAAAAAATTAACGATGGTATGCTGTATCTGAGTAATTTTAGCGTCTCAAGTTAACTGACTACGTGGAACGATATCGTGCTGGTCGTGCCCGTCAGCTGTGTTGGCGGTGCCTTCATTCATTTATGCATGGCATCGTTTGCTGTCACATAAAAATATTTTTATTTTTATTTTTTAATCAATCTAACTCCCGTGCGGGGTTAATCTATACCATTAATAGATTATGTGGTTTGAAGGAATTACACGAATTCGTTAACATCCTATAGACGTAAATAAAGCTGTTAATAAATATTATGCAGTTAAACTGTAAAAATATCAATATTTCCAATAATTCCATGAACGCAGCAAACCGGAATTTCATAAATATTTTAAAACAGGATAAGAACGATGCAATTTGAATGAAGGCAAAAAATTTCACATCCCCAAAAGGCATGTCTGTCATTCATACATAAATTCAGAATATGCGTGTTTGTGAGATATGCGTGCATGAATCTGCTTCTTCGGAAGCCATGGGCGAGAATTAACTGAGTTCTCAAAAAATGCAGTAGCTTAAAATTTTAATGAAATCGTAATTATTCTAAATTTTGTTATGAATTCGTAATATGGGAAAATATGATTGCTATTTTAGAAATGTGATGAACGTCTGTAATGTTGAAACAAAAAACTGCTGATGCTGGTGAAACAGCGGCGCAGCATACTAATGAATTAAAAAACAAAAAACACCTACAGTCTGACATGGATCTAAAAGAACGTGACAAAATAAAGAACTATCATGAAATGAAAAGTACTGGATTTTACAGGTTTTTGACATCTTCCTTCACAATCAGTGCAAGCAGAGCAGCCATTCACATCCATTTAGAGCCATGATGGACTCTATGATTGTTTTTCAATGAAAGAACATATATTCAAATCACTTTTTGGAGGAATATTGATACCATTATAAAATGTGTTTTTTTTTAGTTCTTCTCAAAGCACGTGAAAAAATCCATGTGCTAGTACGGACCAAATTCCTATTGTGTGGGTAGGTACGTAAATATAGAAAATATTGGATAAGGCACCAGTGGCGAAGGGTGAATTTTCTTAAAAGGGAAGCCGGACCAATTATTTCTTTAAATGATAATTGAAAATAATAGATACTAGTAGTCCCATATTTCGAAAGGGAAGCCGATAGGAATCGAGTTTTATGGAGCCTTCGCCACTGTAAGGCACATTTAGAAAATATGGTTATTTTAGTGGTATATTGGTAGGTATGTCATATCTTGTTAACTTCTGAGATGATTCCTTCGATTGATACTTGTATTCGACTTATAATCTGTTTTATTAATAACAATGAAGCATGATGGAGTTCAGATTTTAGTTTGATATGATATAAAATCTGAACTACAAGCAAGATAGGTAGATGAAAGCAAGCAATTTTGCCGCAGACAGGCAATGCTCTGTAAATGCTTCTTAAGTTAAAATACGCGTTCAATCGGCTGATTGGTCGTGTCTAAGTTTTCTGTTGTCGTTTAAGATTGCTATTTTCAAATATTTTAAAATTATTTTGATTAACTAGTTTTAACTTTTAAAGGTGAAGTAGATTTTGAAGTTAGTATTTACGTTAGATTGAAAAAAAAACTCGGTTTATCAAAAAATGTTTTCGGATAATGTTTTTGTAATAAACGTTAGTTTTTTTTATTTTATTTAACAATTGACCAGTATGTACCTACAATTGGACGTTACCCAGTATGGTTTCGTAATAATCTACAAAGACGACTGCTGCCTGAAATGTCACAGAGTAACCATAGAATACGTTTTCAATAGATTATCATCTCAAGATTTCCATCAGCCTGAATTCGTTCGTTATGTAGTACTACTAGAAATTAAATGCAAAATTAAAGAAAGTATACCCAAATACACTGTAAATTGCAGTGGATCTAACACTGGTGGTAAAGATAGTGCTGTTTATTTTTAATTATAGAATTAGATTATCGTTTGATGATTCATTTTCGGTTGTTGACTCATACGATTTCCGAAGCAGATAGGTTATCCTGCTGAAACATCAGCTACTTATTAATTATCTCCCTTTTCTCCGTTATGCGTATAATGATATTTTATTAACCAAACGTCGATGATGTCTAGTCATCTTTTATATCAGTCCCAAATATATCTACGCATATTTCAAAACTCTTTAATAATTTCCCTATGTTGACGTTACGTCACATGCCACGTGCGCCGGCTGAGAAAAAATCTTACACGCGACCACTATCGCCGATAAAGGCGAAACGTTTTTCTCAATCGGTACTCCATCGATACTTTCTGCGCATTTATAACCCGATATACACCCAGAACATCGATTGAAATCGTTCCGGTACTTTACGACTTTATTTCTGGCGAGCATGTTTTCTTTGACTGCGTCAGTTAGTTTGGGACCGAAGCATTCGGCGTGTATCGGATAAATATTAATAAAGCGCGCCGGCCTCGTTTCTGGGAAGTTGGGAGGATCTTATTATAACCGCAATAGCACCTATAATTAGCAACATCCAAATTACTCGTGGCGTGTACGTGTTGCGCCAGATCGATGTTACGTGTGGCTACTCGATTCGGACCTAACGTTTTGTTCGTTGGATCGATCTGCCTCCAGCCTTTGTCAGCCATATTATTATGCACTTTAATCTTGCAATTTAAATAAATATATCGAATTCTTGATTAACTAAACGTGGAAATCGATTTCATTCGCATCTCGACTTCAAACTAATTGTAACAAAATAAACACGAAGATGTCTCAGTATCATTGTTTTGAAATATTTCCCATTTTTTGTTGGTGTATAAAGCAGCTAGAGGGCCAAATTTATGGTATTGTAGTAATCACTAATGGAAAGGGCAACGACTTCAACTGATTAGTTAAGAAAATTAAAACAATAGATTATTCTGGAGGGAAGTTTTGGACCCAATTGATTTGTATTAAGCACTTTAGTATGGTACCTAATCCAAATTTGATTCTATCCTCAATATAAATCTGCGGTGAGTAAGTAAACAAAAGAATGAGTCAGTGATGCCAACGACCCGTGCTCCAGGGTGATCTTTTGAAATTCCCGAATAATTGTCGACGCGTAAGGTGGCGACGAAAATAACGTGTGAGACGAACAGTGTCGTTCCCCCGCGCTTTCTTACAAATTAATTTTATTTATATATTGATGAATTGGCTTATTTGTTTGGTGTCTTAGAATTCCTCGGTCCTATATATTTATATTTGATTTCGCTTGGATCTATCCCAAGACCACTATTTCGTGAAAGATTTAGTTTCAAAGTTTTGAAATTACCATTCATTTATTAATTATATGAATATTACTAGTTTAGGTGGATCTTTTACGTAGTTAATTAACACTATCAGGTGTTTCAATATTCCAAGATAGATTTTAAAATTTGCTGAAGATTCAAGAAATCCAATATTGCAATTTTGCTATGAACTACTTTGGAATCTGTGGTGGAAATTTATTTTGTACACACAGGCAAGTTTATTAGATTAGAAATAGCTACTGCGTGTACAGAAATGATACAGCAACCAACTTTTGCTCTACAGAGTTTATTCTTTTACAATAGCCGAATCTGCATCTAGGTATTATGTAGAACGAGGCGTTTTAGCAATAAATATGAAAGTATAATGTCGGGGGAGCATGATACCGCTTTGAATGCTAAACCCGTACTGAACTACAAACACAGGCCAATAAGGGGGGCAGGCGATGTGACGGGCGGGGCGGGGGGCAGCACACACTCAACTAACCGTGGGAAAAGCCTGCGTATACGGTGTGAACTGTATAACTTATAGCATTCATTTGTTATTTTGATGCGAATTCTTTCGCACTTTTGTTCCAGGATTACGTGTATTTTTATCAACTCATTCAAAAGATCAATTCAGACTTTATTATCATCATAAAAGCTGCCTTACTGTATTCAAAAATCTAAACAATGCCAACATTCAACCACTAATTGGTTTATAATACAACTTCTTATATAAAATCAAATCAAATCACGAATATTGACCGTTCGTCTCGACTTGGATATTCATTTGGATAATGATATTCTTCGAATTACTCTGTGTTTATAACCATAATGCCTCGGATCGTAGTGTGTCCGAATTGAGGTTACACACAAACAAGCATCAGACCATAGTATGCCTTCACGTGGCAACAACGAACACATAGTTACAGTGTAAACTGGCCATTTAATAGTGACCTTTGTATAATCGTATATTTCCTCCGCTGTCGCGTGAAAAGCGTACGTTTACGGGAGGGGCGGAGTTCTTGGAAAACTGGTCGATGAGGCGTGCGGCAGACGTCACTTGCACACATTGACAAGTCACACACACCAAGCGACATGACCGTGGCATTCCATCGGTATCCACACATACATGTAGACAGCGTACCTTATTAAAACGAGACGCGAATCGACGACTTATCGGGCAATTAGTCGTGGCTCACGTCAAATATAACAACGACGCAGAATCTTATTCGTTATACATTGACTATTGTCTTCAAAAAAATGTTTCCAAATTTTTGGCACGGGAATGATTGTATATTGTTATGCATGTAAAACTAGCAATGTATGCACCTAATGAATATTAACAACAAAGATAAAACAAATTGAATTTATTAGTTGTTAACAGCCTTCATACTAATAACAATGTGACATAACTAATGTTAGTTTTGTATTAATGCATCATTTGTATGCGTAAATCGTTGATGAAAATTTTAAGCGTCAATGTAAATCATGTTCATCGAAAGGTTTGTTAGTGTGGGTGGTTTGTTTGTTTATGTGGTACGCGTGTGTTGGAGTCGGCACGCGCGAACAAGAGAGCGATCATACTGCGCAAGTGCTGCTGATAACAACTCGCGTCGCGAATTATTCACGTGCTGTCAACTTATGAATTATTATTCTGTTAACAACACCGGTTTAATGTTAAAACGTCGTATGCTCCTTAATTAGAGTTGATCTTGCAGATTTTGTTTCTGATTTTTAATTACGAATGTTAATTTGTTTTGCTTTTTGAGGTAAATTGAATTCTGAGTATTAACAGTACCTGATGTTATTGTTCTAATACAAAGTCGAGTAGATGTCAAAGATGCTGCGACAGAGCAATGACAGATTGAATAGCTCATTGAATCGCCTACATATTCATGAATATTGCACGCCGTGTCTATCAGACTCGATCATTTGCGCGGGAAAATAAACAAGCATTGTTATAACTTCGCAAAGTCGGTATAAGTTACCATTTCAATATCAACATACTTATCATTAAATTGTTTGTTTAACTAAATTTAATGGCACGATTAATGAACATTAAATCAACATTGTCCAATCAAATTCACAATTATGTCAAATGAATATTAATGAACAAAATAATTTATTTGATTTAAGATAAACAATATTGTAAAACTTGATGTGGCTGGACAAACGGGTCTGTCGGTTAATAGAAACATAAAATTATGTATATTGGTCGTAGCAACACCTACAAGGCGGCCCCCAGTGGCGGATGAAGCTATCATAATAACATATGAACAAAAAAAACGTCAGTTAAACGACAATAATTTCTAAGTAACGTATACAGGTTGACTGGATATTCAACTTTATTCCTTAAAAGGGGTTATATTAGAGATCATTGGCAACAAATTAACCCCCATCAAATATGGGTCTGAAATCTTGTTGATTTTCGGAAAAATACAAAAAAATAAAATCTTATCATAAGTGACAAGATAAGTAAGAAGAGACGTTTTATTTGAAAGATATTGGAAATTTTGGGCATTATACTTAAGTGATTGCTTTGATTTTCTACAAGTCTTTTTTTTCGATTAAAAGTAGGTAAGTAAATTTCAAAAACAAAATAAAACTCGGATATCTCAGCAGTTGGTGGGTTAATTTGTTGCCAATGATCTCTAGTAAACTCCCTGTCAAGGAGTACCTAGGTTGAATTTCCAGTCACCCTGTGTTAATGGGTGACTCAAATCAATAGCTCATGGAGGGAAAGTAGGTACTTTAAACATTGAAAATAGCAAATATTACATATTTAAAAGAGGCTTCATTTTACTTACCCTATCAATTGTTCATAAATACAGAATGATTATTTTTAACGTCGATTCTCGGCTCAGCGACTTTTTGAAGAATAATGAATCCAATATTTAGTTAGTCCCCCTTAAGGAAAATTTGATAATTTTAACCCTTTAAAAGGCAAAAGGTTTTAGGAAAAGCAAATAACAAAAAAATTGGCAATTTTTATAAAAAACTAGCAGTACCCGGCATGCGTTGCAATGCACTTTTTCCTACTTACTACCTACCTACTACGTACGTACCTTCAGAAAAAAAATCAGAATAGTAACAAAAAGTTAAAACCATTTTCATGCATGCGGTAAACAAATGAAGAATATGGACAAACTGAGAGATTTTCTTTTTTTTAAAATATCGAAATTGTCTTTCATATGAACCTTCTCCTGAGAATTACGAACACAACAAAAAAAATATCGATATCGGTCCAGCCGCTCACGCGTGATGCCGTGACCAAGGGAAATAGAGATTCATTTTTATATACATTGATGATATAAAAAAATTGGCATTTTTTTTGTTCATGGAAAGTAGCTAAAAATCGTAACATTGCCAGGTTTAAAAATAAAAATATAACATGTAGGTTTTCGGGACATCGTCCAAAAAAGTTGGTGGCGAAAATACTACCACGGCCTTATAAAGGGTTAATATTTATAGTACCTATTGCTTCACGACCACTTGATTTGGGACACCCGGTATGTACGTTATCAAACGAATTATAATGACCCTGTAAGGTGACAAGAGTCATTAGTAGTATTAGTACCTATAATGTGCGAATGTTTACAACTCTCAACGCTCAATGCTCCTTTGATAACGTTTATGAATATCATTGGTATAAAAATAACGAGTTAGGTCAACAAATACGATTATGCAAATATAATTATCAGTGTTTTCTGTGTGTGTTATTTCGACACTGCTTTGTTGCAAATGACAGAATTATGTGGCTTCAAGGATGACGAGGTTTTTAAGCCCTGGCCTCTACGCTAGACAACCGCTTAATTTTTTTTATCATTATATAAAAATTAAATTGTTCAAGAATTACATTATTTATGACATTCTAAAATCAAATATTCTAAAATCTTATCTATGACATTCTAAAATCAGTTCGAGTTAACTCAGAATAAGAAAATTAAACACATTTATTGAAAGTCATATTTTACTTAACCTCAAATGCCTTTCATGATTTGTAATCGTTTACACATATTATCTGAATACACAAAAACAATACCTATCGTATTTATTTAACAGACAATATGCATAATTACAAAAAAAACATAAGTTGATACAATACGAGAACAAACAGAAAATGCGTCAAAATGTTAAGAAAAACAGTCATATTTAAAAAAATACCTACTACAACACAACGTGTGAAAATAATAACAGAAAAAAAACAGACTGAAATAATAAGAGTATTGTTGGGACAAACTAAAATATATGCTAACGCTATAAATGCTTAGAGCAATAAATTAAACACTGAATAATCGATGACTTTATTATCCACTATAAATAACACTTTATTCAAATAGTTGCAAATACAACACATTAATTACGTTGACGTTAACAAGAAGCGATCAGCAACAGCTTAGTTTCGTTACAACACAATACATCTTTTTAATAATTTATGAGTGTTATGTTTATCTGCACAACAGTTTTATTTGAAAACCTTTGAATTGTTTCGCGCCCATTCAATATTTTGAATCTATCATGCTGGTATAATTAGAATTGAAAGTGCTTTCATAAGAAAATATTTAATAAAAAATACAACAAACAACTTGATACCTAAAGTACACTGATTTGATGGTTTTTACTAGATCACTGTAAAAAAGTAGTTTCTAAGTTAGAGTTTGCGACTACTAACGCCATCTGTTGATATGTTTGTTAAGACTACGAACTGTTGAGCGGACGTTTTCAGGAAAGTTGAAACGTTTGTATGAGAAGTTATTTTTTGTATTTTTTTCCTTAATACTTACTCATAGATGAGATAATGCATGTATGCGATTAAGAAAATAATGTTAGACGGGACTGATAATTTTTTATTTGATAGCATTTTAGTTCGATAGGTATCCATTTATTTCGGCACTTAACAAACATTTATTTCGATATAGATTTATTTCGCTACGTATCTTGAGTAATTTTTACTTGATTTTATTATTTCCGTTTTCATTTAGGTTGTTCTGTTCTGCCTCGCCTTTTCCCGTCTATGTCATGTGCCGTCTGTCGGGTCTGGTCAGCTCTAACTGCTAAGGCAATCCCAAAAGACGTATTTTTCTATTTGCTAGGTACTCTTTTAAGAGTTTATTTCTTACATCTTAATCTGAATACACAAAAACAATATCGTATTTATTTAACAGACAATATGCATAATTACAAAAAAACATAAGTTGATACAATACGAGAACAAACAGAAAAGTCGTAAAGAAATCTTAATGGTGCTCCCACACTGCTGTTAAAAATGTTTACAAACATTTTCTAACACTAACAAATGTTAGGAAAAGATAAAAATATCAGATAATAATAAATGTAATCTATCTAATATAGATTTATTACATAATATTTTAATAGATTTTTTGCAGATATTTTTTGTTTATGTTTGTTTAGAAAATGTTTACTAATGTTTGTAAACATTTTTAACAGCGGTGTGGGAGCACCTTAAGAAAAATATAGTCATATTTAAAAAAGTACCTGCATTATTCTCATACTATTTTTCTCACGATACCTACTGTAGTGAAATTGTCATGATCTATTATTTAAAAAGAGTATTTATTCATGGAGTTTCTTGCCGGTTCTTCTCCATGAGATCTACCTTTTGGAACCGTGCACCTAGTTTTGACATTTTAAAAGCACCTGTAATTTGGTCTACATGAAATAAAAAACTTTGACTTTGACTTATGTTTGGGTCACCTTCCAGTCAAATCAGATGCGGCTGAATACCAGTGTTTTACACAGAGTGACTTCCATCACACCTCTGCAACCCTGCAAGGTTAGAGCGGTTTTCAGACTTTCGGGCTTACAACTACCTTTATCGACCCATTCTCATTTAGGTATTGCATAGATTTCAGGTTACACAGTAAACAAACCACTAGGAGACAGTTAATATCAAGTATCAAGTGTGAAGCACATTTTGTTCATGCTAACAATCACTTAATTGAATATACAACGCTGTTTTTGATATGACTCAGAAGTCGAGACATGTCAACAATATTTTCATCACCATCTATTACCGGGCTTACACGCGTAGCGCGAAATATTTTTGTCTTCGCATTAAGTGGTGCCGAAACGAGATAAGCCATACATTATCATGTCTCGGCACGAGATAATGCGACGACAAAACTATGTCACGGTGCGCATATTAGACTTGCAGACCTAACATGCAGAGCGACATAATTATAATTATATAACTATCCTAGTTACATGCTAGTTTATTTTGCTTGTTCCTCAGTAAAGTGATGACAGCGTGAGAAGTTCCATGTGCGTCTACGCACGTCTTCTTAAAGAAATAGGGTTACACCCCGCGTTTGAGGTTTACGCTATTTTCCACTAGGGGCGCTGAACGGTTAGAATGTAAGTTAAACGCAAGCGCATTAGTAAAATTTTGAATATTTATAAAGAACTTCGAGTTCTAGAGAGATCTGTGTTGCTAGTTTGTTGCGCCGTTTCTTCTTCACAGCATAAACACTAGGAAGCGGTAAAGAGCGGGCATTTTTGAGGGCTGCCATATGTAACGTTAAAAAAAAACTAAGTAATTCTAGGCTATTTTGAATAAATGATTTTTAGAGTTTGAAGTTTGATTATAATGTTAACTAAAAATAAAACTACCTTGGACGTTCGAAATCCATACCTCGAAGCGATGTCACCTTACCTACTTACTTACTTATGAGTTATTGTCAGTCAGCTTAAACTTGGTAGCTCGTACGATTTAATTTCAATGTTTTTTTCTCTAAGGCCATTATTTTCTCTGTACGACCCAAATTAGCGACATCTACAGCGAGCTACAATAAACTTTGGTGTTGATCGATATGTCTAAGTAAAACGTAAAATGTCAAAAGTACCAATGTAGTTAAATTAGCATATCAACTTCAGATGCATTAAGCATATTTTTATTGTTTTTATCAACCCCACCAAAAAATCTACTTAGGGGTATTTCACCTATATCAATAATGTAGTCCTATTCACCAGATAAGCTAAATGTGACCTAGAAATATGACATTTATAATTTATGTTCAATAATCTTGTCATTATCACTATTAATATGTGGTGAAATGCAAATGTTAGCTATTGAAAAGTTTAGAGATCGAATTAACATAATAAACAGTTTATTATATATTGGTGAAATAGAGAAGTTAGTAAAAATGTTAACAAAAATACATAGATGACTAAATAAAGATTAAAAATGAAACAATTTAAATAAACGAAGAATAACAATAAACAGCACCTAATGTGTAATAATATTTATACGTGCATGAGATAGCTGTATTTTATTACTACGGAACTCAACGGCCGAGATATAAAGTAGCCAGCAGACTTGGTAGGAAATATCCAGTGTTTTGAATCTAGAATCTTCGTTGGCTGCGGAGAGCACGATAGGACATCGCTCGTAAACTCACAACGGAGACACAAACACAAATGACTTCGAAGGACTTCGAGTCTCGTAGAGAGGACGTCGCGTTTACTGAATAAGTTTCTAGTAAATAGTTTGGAAATAACTTGAGAACATGCTGTTGTAAACATATTTATTTTTAAAGTAGTTTTAGGAGTAGGTTAGCGTCATGAGCGCTTCACAGTTCACTTCACAACTGTCATCTTTACTACAGTTAGAAAAAATAATCCAATGAAGACTAGAAGTTTTGCGGACAATATCAAGCTTCCTGAAAAGTCCTGAAAAGATGACCCCTTGCGCTGGAGTATGAAAATCGACAGATAACAGGATAATCATCCTAATTACTGCTCAATTCAAGAGCAATGACGGCGCATCCTCACGATGTTGAGGGGGCTGCCTCTTCCACCGAGGAAGCTTTTTTGTAAATTCGACGTAGAAATGAGTAAAAAGGGGATATAACTACCAACAATCAGGACATCACTAGCAAAAGATGGTTAGAAATTTTCTCTTGATTAATATGTACTGAAAAGGAAACCGACAAAGTTTTAATTTTCATTGCCATGCAACGGCAATTTAATTGAAGAAAATGTCGTGAAAATAGATAATAGTGAATGTCCAGTCATTATTAATCGATGATTAATTAGGATTATAGGATAGTAAAAGCCTTTATCGTGTTTGTGATCTTTAACAAAATTGGTACATAAAAGAACTTATTGATACATTTTATGAGGTGGCGTTGGTTGTGTGTTTAGTTAATTTCGTCTGGACCGGAAGAGACGACTAATCATATCATCATAACATCATAATTGAACAAGAATGGTGATTATTGGCATTCGTACAACTGGCGAAGCGTAAGCTGAGCTCTGCATTTGTGTGAGTGCACATAGAATCGATTGCCAAAAGCAAAGGACGTGTCTGCATTCATTATCACACAAATGCAAAGCTCAGCTTAGGCCTCGCGGACGGTACTTGGTTGTTTCTTATGAGTATTAAGTACTTATTAGGTACTCATAATGTGACGACGTCTGTGGTCTAGTGGTTCGAGTATCGGACTGCTGAGCACGAGGTCGTGGGTTCGATTCCCACAGGACACAAATATTTTTGTGATGAACATAACTGTTTGTGTTGGTCTGGGTGTTTCTTATGTATTATAAGTACCTATGTATTTACAAAAAAAAAAGTATATAAGTATTGTATCCATTGTCTAGTACCCATAGTACAAGTTCTGCTTAGTTTGGGACTAGATGGGACTAGAAAATGTCCCAAATAATGTGCTAGGCCCGATTATTCCGATATTGATACAAACATTTTGGATTGGCCGACTATTATGAATTTATGATTAAGCATTTTACAAACCAACCTTCATCATCATCATCAATAGCCCATCATCTGTTGCCAAACCTCAATCACCAGTGAACATTATTAACCTTATTTAAATAAAATTTCGAAAGTTTCTTACCAAAACTTTCATAGTTCTGTGGTATTTTGTAGCACGCTTTGGTCACCTAGAGGTAGGCCCTGGCCGGTTCTCAGTTGTTGCACTAAATATATATAGAAAGGCTTTCTGTCTGAATGTAATGTGTACTAGGGCCCGGTTTCTAGACGAAGGTAAAGTTAATCAACAGGTACTTACTTCTGTCCACTTCTGTCAAATGATTGTGGAATACCGTATTGTGTTAGGTCGGTAAATTGGGATTTGTTTTGAAGAAAATTGTCTTGTTTGTGTTCTGGTTATAATTTTAATGGGCTTGCTTATTTCTCCGACAAGTAAAGTTGGAAATGTGTCTTTAAATAGGACATATTTTGCCGTCTTATTAGATCTTTTCTTTTGTACCTTTTCAAGACAAACAGTAGTAAGAATATTACCAGATTTTATACATACAAACAAGTAAACATTTATTATCAAATTTTCCTTTCGCTGGTCTACTGGAAGAGATATCTTAAAGATTGTCAGAGTAGTGTCTGTACTCTTCATTCCTATGTAATCTTTCTTATTGTATTGTGCGACCTTTCCCAATATTGTGCCGTTTAAGCTGTCAAATTAACTTCAGTTGAGTCGCATTAGGTAAGATTTGATGTGTGCTTTACTCACAAGTGAAGTTCAAGTGAAGTTCGTTCGGTTTCAGGGAAGGCCATTCCTGTTCTTATTTAGAATTTAGATCATAATAGTATTCATACAAGGTTAGTCGGAAAGGGGGTACTAATCAGCGGGCCACTTAAAGTATCACTGATGCCGGTTTTAAAGCAAGTGTTAAAATTTCAAAATTCGATAATTTTTATTTCAATAAAAAACGATTATACTTTTATTTTTTTCGAAAATTCTTCACCTCTCCTTTAGTTACGAATTCAGAAAACGGATCTTCTAATCCGTGACCCCAAATATGACCTAAAATGTAAACACAGCTGATCATAACTGAGGATAGATAGATTTAAGTGTATTTTTTTTAATCTTTGAGCTGCTATTTCGCTTATTTTATTGACTTTTGGGGAAAGTTGTAAAAGAAAAGTTTCTCATTATTATGGATTCTTTAGCATCCTTTCGGATTAGTACCCCCTTTCCGACTAACCTTGTATGTGGGCATAAAGTAAATAAATGTATAAAACAAATACAAGTAAGATCGTAGGCATACATTATCGGCTCAACTTTCAACTTCGCCCACAAAAAGCAGTAGCGTCACTGACACATCCAAACGGGTTATTTAGTTATTCGATGGTCTGTGCAAGCCTTAAAAGTGTTAAAGGCCGATCAACTATCGATCGTCATGATTCCAACGCCATTGTTTCGAGGCATGCGGGATCAGGCACAAATATCGGTCACCGGTCCAGTACAATATGTGGTACTGTATTGTATATCGGGAATGGGAATAATCATTGTTTAACCGCGTTTTACACCGACTGTCGAATATGGTAGTAGGTATACGTTTAAAACAAGTCATTCATTAGCTGTGTAATTTATTTTAATTGTATTTCAATACTCAATTAATTTAATATTTCTAACAATAATTGAATTTTAGAAGATTACAACACTTCTATACAACTTTAACGTTGTGGAAACTCTTATACTTATCTCCCTAAATATCTTCCAATATACGCCTTCAGCAACCTTGCTATCATCAAGCCATCACATCAACTGCGACCACAATTTAATATAACGACATAACTCAGCTCAAACACTGCTTTCTGACTCAGCTCTTCAAAGGCACTACTGGTTAATTTATTTAACGGAGTCAATATTAAATAAATGGCTATAACAGTTTCATCATTACAGAATCATTGGCCGGCGTGGAAACAATACGGCTCATAGTAACGCCCACAGGCTGAGAGATAAATTTCCTTCTTGTTTCTATGTCTCCTTTTTACATTGAAGCACTTTATACGCAGTAGGCTCTCGGTTAGATGACGTTTGGTACAAGTGACGTGCGAATGATTTTTTAAATACGTTTTAGATTAGCTAACGTTGTAGCAAGTGATGTTCTCATATATACTTTCTTGCCGTGGAATTTCAGGCATTTTTTTATTATCCGGGTCGCGTTCTCTCTATAGGTTACGATTAAATCGCCTTGCTTGGACCACTAGCGGCAAGAAAGAGCACGGCGCTGCTAAGTATTTATCTGAATCTACAGGCCTCTACACAGCAAAGCCGCGGTAGCTTCACCCGGCGGGTTATTATTGCCAGTGGGTTATTGCGACCAGCTAAGCGAGCAAACATGACGCAAAACAATTAGTGAGGTTCGCCAGGCTGGTTTTGCGCCATGTTCGCTCGCTTAGTTTGCCGCAATAATCCGCTGGCAATAACCCGCCGGGTGAAGCAGCCGGGCCGGCCGGCAGCTTTGGTTTGTTGAGGCCTTAACGATTGCCGAGCGACGCGGTCACCTCCTTCTGTGAGAACAAAAACGAGTAGAGAGATCACATCCACTCTTTAGATTCACATTTGTTTCGTCAGTTTTGAACTTTTGTGTGGAGGAAGGCCTTCTTACCATGTCCATTTTTAACTGCCTAAAACCGCCTTTGAGCGGTGGTCGTTAATAGGTGGTCCATCTTCCGATCATGAATGAGTCCATTCATCCGAAATGAAATACATTGTGAATATATGCTCTTTAAAACCTGTTCCCCATAAAATATCGAAATTAACCGAGTTTTCGTGCTCTGTTGCAGTCTTTATAAAAGCACAGTCCCAGATCGTGATTGCATCTAACATAATTTTGCCACTTTTAAACTGAGGCGTCTAAGTTAAAGCTTCAACATCGCGTCCTCTGATCGCTCTTCACTTAGATCACGCACTATGCTAGACATGCGTATGTCTATGCAGGACCCAGTCAATGAACTGGCAGAGGTCAGGTGAAATTATCTCGTACGGTGCGTCTTACGCGACATGTGACTCACAATGGACGGATACAGCTTTATCTAACTTCTGATGCCCTGGTATTTTGGTGACAACTCGGTTCATGTTGAGGCAAGCTTCGGAAAGTTCCAGAAAGAACTACTTGTTTTTTTTATTAATGAGACATTCAAATGGGTTAAAAAAAATAAGTTGGGATATGAAATGAAGCTTGAAGCTTTGATTTATCGGATAATTGATAGTAATACGAAGTTTCTGTACTGATTCAAGTTACTTAAAGGTGAACAATTTTTTTTCAGTATTTTATTTCAAATATTAGGTAGATTGATTTAACACCATTTACATTGTATTTTTCATCTTCTTCTCATATGTTGTACGTGCAATAAATATTTACAACTAATAGCAAAAGAGCAACAATAAAATTTTATCGTTTAATCTGCCGAATGAAGTGACACGAAAGTCATTAGGGTGCCCTTAGTCTCACATTGTATTTTGCATTCGTTAAGATTGCAATGAGCCAGTCCTCGCAAGACGTTCAATGACACTCGAAGGGGGAGGGGTTAGAGGCTGCGACTGTGCAGCCGACATCTCGCCCGCTATCGCTTGGAGATCTGTCCACATGAGTTTCGTGGAGCTGTTGTTGGTGTGACAGTTATCGTTTTGGTGTGACAGAATTTAGTTGAAGTAGGTAGCACCTTTATATTCTGTATTCTTTATTTGCTATTCTATTTCAGTAAATATAAAATTATTATGTTATCTACATATGCCTACTGCAGGAAATATTTAAAGCAATATCATCTAAAGAAGATAGTTGGGTAAGCCGCTGCTGCTTCATTAGCCCAGTTGTCGCAAGCGCAGCTAACTAGCGGAACATCTTGGTTCCGATTGCCAGACCAGGCATGTTATCCTATTAGGATTTTTTCAGCAGCAGCCTGAAGTTTGTATTAAGCAGTGTTACCCCTCGTTTACACCTAAGTATAAAACATGTAGGTATTCTCAAGAATCTGAGAAAATAATCGAAAAAAAATATTGCTTTTGCTTACTTTAAGTGGCAAATATGTATGTAGATCTTTAAAACACTTGTTTAAAATATTTAATACATGTTCATTACGTGTTAAAAATAAGTAACTACTTTTAAAAAGACCTTTGAACAATTTGTTTACCACTTGTATCATAACTTGCTTTTAGGTGTAAACGAGGTGTATAAGCTCGCCAATAGACGTGCAACAAGTACACCTGTGTCATTACCTTTCTGGAATACAAGCGTTAGGTTAGCATGCCAGTGGAGTGCATGAAAAGAGCCTCCACGAGTGACGATACTTAAAGTACGTCAGGCGCACCCTGGGCAGTCAGCCCCGCTACCAACCTTGCTGACTGGCTAATCTATTCACCACAGCATGAGCTATTTTCGTATAGCTCGTGCTGACACGAGAGAAGAAGAGAAGCATGCCAGTCCATCATATCCAAAATGATTAAATACAGAGTTTAGTCATCATCAACTGTTATACCTTTTAACAATATAAGATAAGGCTCATCGTACTCTGTATTAGATATTAGTTAATAGGCGTACAGTGAGGCGCGGAGTCTGCGTCGATAGCCGATGCGATTCGACCGCCCTGCGTCTCATGTGTGTTGCTCCTTACACGTTTGTGGATATTACGAAGATTACTTGATAGGGTTAGCAGAATTCTAAGTTTAAAACTGTTAAGGGCCGATTTAACCGACGTCAGATATCGTTTATCTGAGGAATAAGTATGTTTTGACAGAATATGTATATAGAAGCTGTCAAAATGTGAACGTTGGTAAAATTGGTCCTCAGAATTTTGTACATCTTAAGTCAGTTGCACCAATCAACTATAACCGTAAATATTTAAATATTTACGCATATTTATGTCCAGTTTGTATTATTGATTTGACTGAAATTTTGGAAAGGTTACCGTTATAGTTAGTTGATACAACTAAGTCTAAATCTTTCTTATTTTCTCTTACCTATATCTGTCACCGCCTGGAGTATCATTTATGATGACGTCAGCCAGTAAACGCCCACTGCGACCTGGTTCTCAATAGCTACTTAGATTCATAGTGTTCAATAGTGCATTATATATTGTATGCTATCCACTACTGTACTGCAGGCTCAATATAGACCTTGCCGGCAGTTATAACGCAGGCGTGTATTTCCCGACCCGATACTAAGGCACGCGTATTGGTGATGTTAGTAAGGTAGTTATACTACCTACCTGAGGGATGGATGGTCCAGTCCCACCTTCCATTGAAACGTAATCCAGTAAAGATTGGCCTCGATGAACGTCGAGTGACGTGGTGCCTTTTTTGCAGTAGGTGAAAGTGAAATCGTAAAAGGGGTTGCAGGAAATGAATGTAGGTACTATCTAAACAGAAGGTACTAACAAAAAAAATTTAGCAAGTACAGCAATATAACATAACATAATCAGCCCATTACTGTCCCACTACTGGGCACAGGCCTCTTCTCATAATGAGAAGGGTTAAGACCTTAGACCACGGCTCTGGCATGGTCCTTGTTGGCGAAAGTGAGAGTGAACAGGCTTCTTCTGGGTAAGCTCGCTCCATCGTCGACTTTGTCTCGGTCACCTCTGACCTAGCCTAAGGTCAAGAGCAAACCAATGGCAAATAAAAAAAAAAGAACTACACACACTATCAAGAACTTTATGGAGCCCTCTCAGGTGTGCAGGCTTCCTCACGCTGTCCTTTCACCGTTAACGCATGTGATAATCAAATTCTGCAGGGCCGTAACCAACATCAATCATGTCAGTTGATGTGTCAAAAACAATATTCAGTGCGTGGTACATAGTTGTAGAGAACTCGGACTGTTAATACATACGTTGTTGTGGAAATTGTTCATGCAGCCGAAAGACGTCCACTGCTGGACATAGGCTTCCCCCAAAAGGGGAGGTTTGCCGTAATCGCTACGCTTGGCATGCGGGTTTGGGATCGCAGTAAGGTTGTTAAAGTACTCAGAGAACGCTGCTGCCGATGCTCTAGAGAATCCCCTAGTCGCCTTATACGACACCCACGGGAAGAGATGAAGTACCTAGTGCTATTCTTTAAGTCCGGCACTACACGAGACAAAGTGGAAATTGTTGACCTGTCCAAATCAAAGCCATATCGATTACGAGTGTATTGCGCAATTAGAATGCTGATCGTGAATTCGAAAAGTCAAGAAGTGCGGGCCGTATTCGAACACGAACATTCCTGCATTGAAGGAGACCGTTCAACCGCTAAACTATCACTGCACTATATTCTACATAGCAATACATTCTGACGATTTTGTAATCGATACGATGTGTATGAAAGAGTACGAAAATGTTGAAAAACAACTGTTCTTCACTTGTTTAGAATGCGGGTCATACCATAGGTTTTATTAAAAAGAGAAGCTTTCTCTTTACATAATGACGGCTGGCTTCCATTCGTTGACGAAATCAGTGCAGTGCAGTCTTTCACTTATGCAACCTCTTTGGCAAGCATACGTGGAGAGTACTAACAAATGGGTACTTATGAAAGCAATGTTATAATCCTTTTTGTATTGTTTTAATATATACAAACATATATACAAGGTTAGTCAGAAAGGGGGTACTAATCCGAAAATGTGTTAAAGTAACCCATAATAACGATTAACCTTTGTTCTATCACTTTCCCCAAAATTCAATAGTTTAAGAGAAATAACTGTTCAAAAATTACATATAAAATATGCCAAAATCTATCTGCCTTTAGCTACGGTCAGCTGTGTTTACATTTTAGATCATATTTGAGGTCACGAATTAGAAGCTCCTTTTTCTGAATTCGTAACTAAAGCAGGGATGAAGAATTTTTGAAAAAACTAAAACAAAAATAATTTTAGGTGAATGAAAACTCATTTATTTACATAATAGATTTAAATTATATACAGAAACGATATTTACATAATTACAAATAAAAATATATACAAATAACGAAAACTATATCCTAATAAAACTATAAACTAAAATACGGCATCAAAATATTCCTCCGCATCGCTGTCCACTGGTAACGTGCCCAGAAGGCTGGCAGCATTGCCACGTTGTATGGCAATGCTAATCCTTTGGCCAAAGTAGAGACCAGCCTTCGGGTCACGGGAAGCGTCGACCAGCCGCCTCGCAACCTCTCTATATAGGAGTCGGGCACTCGGACCCCACGACCCGAGTGTTTCGACCCCAAACGGCTCGAAAATATAATTACTGATAAAGTTATTGTATTTTCGCCGCTTGAGGGCCTCCGCAGCTGCAGCAGCAGCGCCAGCACAGCCTGCCGAGCTAGGAAGATGGGATGGCGCAAGGGTATCGACGCACGTTGCGTCCCATACCAGAGGCCTACCCATCTTCCATGGTACCAATGACATGCCATCTGGTCTCTTACCATCGTCACGTGCCAAGCCATTGGGTTCTAATACAGCTGGAACGCCGGCGGTGACAAGAGCACGACGGATAATATCATTTAAGTTGGCGTGCCGTGCTATACGACCTGCACTCCTGCTGCAAGACAAGCCGTGGTGTCCGAGGCCGTCGACGGCTTCACCGCAGTGGCAGCGATGCGGAGCACCACAAGGAGCCCCCAAACGAAGGCATGTAGCGATCCGGAGGTTGCATGGAAAAAAATAGAATTTAGAATTTTTAACACTTGATTTAAAACCGTCATCAGTGGTCCGCGGATTAGTAGGTACCTCCTTTCCGAATAAGGTTGTATACACTCACGACTGTTATCTTCGAAGCGGTAAGCAGATGGTGTTCTCGTATTCAATTAGTCAGTTGTCAAACGATTCGGTAAGCGGTCTCTTTTTCTCTCGTTATGAGAATGGTAGACGGAACGAGATAACAGATCGAATCAGTCAACAACAGATTATCGAAGAGATTTTGAATCGGAGGGAGTAGGTACAAAGTACAAACCTTTCGCCTCTGTTATTAAGTCCCATGTAATAGGTGGTGAGCCTGTTGCCATTTTCCGGGCATGTATTAACAAAATAGTGAAATTAAAAAATGATGAAACATTTTTTTTTCTTTTTAAAAACTTTGTCTCACATTCTCCTGTATCGTGGGTGCGTTCACAGACACAAATCTCACATACACAAATGCCTAGACCCGAAACAACTATCTGTAGGCCATACAAATTTTTGTTCCGTCTGGGAATCGAACCCACGACCCGTAGCGCAGAAGCCAATCGCTCAGCCACTGCACCAAACGTGTCGTCAAATTCGAATTCGTGTCGTCAATATTTTGTTCTAAGTGTTTGACATGGAAAAAGGCCTCGGGCCCACGGTGTATAGAGGATGACGTACCCTTGTACGTCATCCTCTATACACCGTGGGCCCGAGGTACCCGAAAGATTTTAACCACGCCTTTCTGATTGTATTATGAGTCAAATGTTATATCAACGAAAGTCCAACTCAGTCAATTTTTTTTTCTTTTTCTGTTCTTAATAAATCAATTAACTTTAGTAGTTCCTTGTAAACAATACCTTAGGTTGAACTGGCAACATTTATAAATTATCGTGTGAGTGAATAAGAAACTTCTCACTTCACAACCCTCCCCGACAAATAAGACATATAGCGAGACTATGGTATGACAAAAGTCGCAACGCCGCGTTCATGGGACTTGTTACCATAGATATTTTTCGATTTGTGAATTTCCGTAAATCCTAACTAATATTATAATTGCGAAAGTAAGTTTGTTACCTTTTCACGCCTAAACCACTGAACCGATCATGCTGAAATTTTGCATATACGTTGTCAGGTGTACAGAAACGGACATAGAGTACATTTCGTCCCGAAAAAAAGTGCTGTTCCCGAGGAAAACAACAATTATAATAATAGATGGCGCCACGTGTCTTTCGAATCTTGATTGAATTATATTATTATAGAAACTTTAGTAGTGTGTTAAGAGTTGATTGTCAAATTCTAAATTAAGGCGAGCGAAGCCGCGGGGAAAAGCTAGTAATGAATATTTAGAAAATTAAGCTTTATTCAACAAACTATATCCTAGCTTTTCTTCTCCAATTAGGCATCGGAATCGAAGGTTAAGCGTGATTATTCGAAAAATGTTTGTAAAAAATAAGAACGTCATTATCATCATCCCAAAGTTCTAAATGCAGATGTTTCAAACATCAATTATAATAATGAAAAATCAAACTATACCACTGCCGTCAAGCAATAAGACAAGAATAAAAACAATCTGAAACTAATTTAATGTTAACAACGAAGGAGAACAATTATTTGTTAATTTTTTTTAAGGAAGTTCGAATAATCACCCTTAAAATCTTTCGGGTACCTCGGGCCCACGGTGTATACGCGTGGCTAAAGTGATTAGCGGGTTAACTCAAGAGGATGGGCAGAAGCATCCTCCTTTCTCCTAGTAACAACAAACTGCTAACACCAATCTGTCTGCTATGCGTGGTGATTATGGAAATTCACATTTGATAGTTGAGGCCATGAGGACGAGAGGGCCAGAAGGGAAATTAAAAAAAAGAGTTTATATCCTTTAGTTATCGTATATTATGAAAGTAATAGAGCCACAACGGCTTAAAAGTGATTCCATAATTTTGCAATAGATGGCACCACACACTCGGTCTCTATTACTTTCATCATTAAAAATGGGGGTGCATGAAAAGAGCCTCCACGAGTGACGATACTTAAGTACGTCCGGCGCACCCTGGACAGTCAGCCCCGCTACCAACCTTGCTGACTGGCTAATCTTTTCACCACAGCATGAGCTATTTTCGTATAGCTCGTGCTGACACGAGAGAAGGAGAAGAATCATTACAAAAATAAGTTACTCAAAACTAAAATACTGTTATTCCACTGTGTGCTCCTCATGGCCTCAGTTCATTGTAGTAGTCATTGAGAAGTCCCTATTCAGCATTGGAAGTCTCGGGCTGACATGAGACCTCCATGAAACTGAAAAATATTGTGGATACTAAAACCTCAACTAGCACGAGAAAACGGTTATTAAATCCTTGAAAGTACTTCACAAAAGCTGATTTAACAAAGCAGTGTTTAAACTTACGATTACTAAATCGTCAATCAACTGCTCAACACCTCGGATGGGCTATTCATAATACTCATAATACCCATAAGTACTCCATTATTATCATTATTCATAATCTTGTTTTCTCTACCAACTCGTAGGTATAACCTTACTCATTGTTATAACATGCAAACCCCATTATTGCTTGTATACATAGGTACGTAGGCATCGCTTGAATAACACATAAGGTCAACTGACAAACGCTGAACAACTCAGTTGCGGTTGTAAATATAAAGAGATGCGCCAAAAATGTATACAAAAATAAACGGCAAAGGTTTTACGGAGCGAAATCTACGTGGAAATATCAACGCGGCTCTTGCTGTGATGACGAGTGCTAGGGGTGGGACGTAGCGTTCCGAAATATCGATATAATACTCTGTTTAAAAGGATAAGTCCTGACATAGCTGTTATTTTGTAAATTGTATCCGTAAGCAGACTGCTATAGAAAAAATGTAAATGCATCAAAAACCGTTAAATAGCTATATTGCCCATGTTTTGTTTGTTGAAAATTTTGTTTTTAAACTTCGTAGAGGAACGGCAGGACTCACCTTACGTTACGGTGAAAAGGGTATAGATACCAAGTCGGGCGTAAGTTTTTTTTTTTTCTTGGATGCTCTTCATGAATACCCATCGCCTGGGGAAGGCGAAGGGTTATGCCGGACTCTTACCGGCTAAAAACCCACGGTGTTCCTTCTCCTGACGCTTGGCCGGTGTCGCGGGATTCGCAGCTGCATGCACCGCAACCCCGGCAGGCCTCACAGAAGAAGAGGTCCGCCAGGGGCAGGCGGACCTCTCTTTCTGTGGGGCCTTGCCCCACGTCCTCCTGAGAGGCGCGCACGGTCGCATGCGCGCCGCCTTCTCGGGCCCGTTACTAGTCGGCGTGTTACTGGTCAAATCTGGCGTACGTGGTCTACTCAAAAATTGTCGTATGATTCCGGGTTTTGAAAAGTGTGGATATTCTTTCATTAGTGAAGATGTTTTGTGTGATTCATAGACAATTCGAACCTGGAGTGCAAATATGGTGCTGTTCTGCAAACGATGGGTCACTTAACATCATACCCTCATAACATATGGACGCTATTGATAATGCAAGAGGTACTCGTAACTGAGCACTGGGCGGACACAGTTTAGATTACACAGACACGCTAAGAAGAAGAAGAAGTGAACGTACTCAGTGTCGATGGTTTTAGTAAACGAGCAGCATCTGTTCTGCCCGTACTAATGTCAAACAGAAATAGGTCTGCCCGTTGTCGTGATTATGTCATTGCTTAAGTTGGTCAAGTGTTGCATTTTATGGGCAAACCTAACAAGCAAATTCACATTTACAGGTTATTTTTAGATAAAAGTAAGAAATTCAGATTTGAACAATTATTATTAATCTTTAACAATATCAGAGGAAAAAGACTTGAAGAATATCATTAGCCCGATAATCTTGATGAATGATAACAAATTGTCAAATAATATCGAAATCATTCTTCCCACTATTACATCAACGATTATTATCACGAGATCTATTCTACTATTGAAATGTTGTAACCACTTATTATTCTTTTAACGGCGCCAATACTCGTGTCAGATAAATTAACATTAATTAATTTACAATTTTATTGCATGACCTGAGGACCAGACAGTAGCGATAGCCAATAACATATAAATCTACGAAAAAACCGAGACCACAATCATTAACCTCCCATGAATACTTAAGTAACTAGAAAACACAATTTTATGACACTAGCAAACATTTTGAAGTGTAAAACGATGATTCAATTTAAATAATTTATAGTTTACTTGTTTGCCAGCGCTAAAAACAATGAAGGTGACTACAGCGAAATAATTGCTATTGTATTTCTCACACCCGACGCACTTGACAATGGCGTGTCATTGTGTCCGATATAATTCTTACCTCACTCTTGCGCCTGAGCAGACGTGATCCGATTTATTAATCATTATTTTCGTCACGGATCAACCTTCGGTGGCATTCGAACACTTCATTACGCTAATTATAGCACTGTCCAATGTTCAACCTAAGGTAGATGACTCCGAAGCTTCAATAAATGAAGCCATATTTTTAAAGCACTCATTTAACTCTATGTAAATTAATTGTACCCAGACCCACTATGCGCTTAAATTAAGCCAGACTATGCATACATAGTGGTGCAATTATATGTTGATCTACATTAAGTTATGGGGCGTGAACGGTATATAAACACATTATTTTTTCATCCAAAAATTATGGTAACGATTCAAAGCATATCCCCTCACTATAGACAGTTGAGTTCTCCGTTGTTGCTTTTTTCCCATTTACGAGTTTCACGGCGACCGTTGCCTGAAACTTACACGTACCCAGAATATAAATGCTAAGCACCATCCCTTTTCCACCAGTACATACAGACACGCTCTGTCTCGTTCTTCCCACAAATAAAAATGTGTAGCCACCTCAATGTTCAAATAGAAATTGCAATATCCATTTTTCCAACGCGTTTCAAACTGAACCTTGTTTGTAGCTCTATTAAGGCTGATATTTAAAAAACTGCGGGCATAATTTTAAGGCACTTTACGTGTGCGAAAGGAAAATGTTGTCTTTTTCGAACCAGTTGCAGTTAAAATCCTCCGTCCCTGTTGCCTGCCCGTTGTGGCTGGGCATATCTAAAATCATCTGGACCAAGTAAAGCGATTACTTCAGCAGCGACTTTTTGAAAATGTGCAAACTTATTAATTCTGGCATTTAGGCGGCAAATTGCGTTCCCAACAAATTACTTTGGAATTAGATAACATCAAACAATTTAGAAATGATCCTCTGGTTTACGACGCTGTGTAGTGTATGTATGAAGCGAATGAAACGTGTAGGTGTATATTCTACCAGTTATTCGCTATCTCACACAAGTCTTAACAACCTACTGAGGAAAACTAAGGTTATTACTCCACCTACAAGGTTTCAAAATAGAGTAAACGTTACTCACATAGATACAGTGCCATGTCGGTGAAGTTAAAAGTTCTCTGGTTCTCTTTACATTGCACGTGTCTCAACTAAAACCTCCCCATCCCTCATACTCGTAGTGTCGTAAGAGGCAACAAAGGATAGCAATATTACTTCAATGTACACACAAGACACGTTTAATCGACGATTGACATGAAACCTACTTACTTACCTTCAATACCCAAATCATCAAAGGGCATTGCGGCATCCACTAAATGATTTTGTAAACCTGTTACATCTTTCTCCATCCACATCATTAGTATATTAATAAAATCAGGCTCCCGTCTATACAAAACCTATAACTTTCCAATTCTACTAATAAATAAACCGTCGTTTACTAACAGATCATTAAAGTTCTGATAACTTTAATGATCTTAGTAAATTATTGATATTAATTGGAGATCTGTCTCAGACCCTATGACATGGCCTGTTATTTCATCTAGAATTTTATTACTACCATGCAAAATATTTCAGGATTGTGAAGCGATTTCGACATCCAAAATTATGGTAAATAATAAATGCTTTGAGGATTCACTCTAACTCTTATGCATATTTTAAACCGTAGCGAATATCGAACGAAAACATTTTTCCCCAACGTGTATTTCCACAAATACAACGTATAAAATCAGAATCCAATTTTATGGTACCTGTTTTGTTTCAAAAAGTAGGACACGTTATTTTAGACCAATTTGGGTCTTTACAACTAATAGGATACCTTGATTCAAAGCAAGCAAACAAAACCACAGAAGATTAACTTGCAAAATTTGAATCTTCCACATAATTGTTACTTAATATACTTTTTTTAAGATGTACCTACCTAATCAAATTGGAGAGTCACAGAGAGCTTCCAAGTAAATACAAAGAACGTTTAATTTGCAAAATTCAAATCTGCCGCGCGACGAAAAGTCCAAAGCGAAATAGTGCAATTGAGTGCGTGAGCGCATCCAGGAATGTCGGGACTCAGGACATCGTCCCGGACCGGTTTCACACTTCACCGCTTCGAACTTACCGTATTGCACATTCAACTAACTGGTGAATATCATAATGATGTGATATTTTCTAATCATTATAACTCTGAGCAGAGGCTCTACAAGGTATTATTTGTGTCAAAAAACACAATTATTGTTGTTTGGTTGTAAGAATATGTATCTACATTCAATAGTACTTAGGTTTATACATCTATCAGGGACATTATGAAAAAAGCAAGAACTGTGTAGCAAAGTTAAATTGTGTTGAAAGGGGAAGCACAAGGCATCCAACTTTCCTCAACATATCGAAGCATGGTGTACTGAACGCTGGTAGTGGAAATGGTGTAACCTTCCACATACGTCTGACTGACGAAATTCTTACGGCCGTACAGTTGTTCTCCCCTGGAGAATCCTATGCCCAGAACCGATCTGAAATGGTGATTAGGACGTGTTTGATTTGAACTGTTTGAAAGTACACCAGCACACACATAAGTGATGTCTGGTCACCGTCACCTATTAACTAAGCTTAATTAACTTTCAAATATACCACCGCAATAAAACCTTTTCCTTAAGAACTTCCTTCAAGAAATTGCATTACAAAGCTCATAGTTTCGCGGTAGACATTAGCAGTCATAAGTTACAAGAATCACAAATCTACCCCTTGACATTTTAGTACTAAGTAATGCATTCAACACTAATGAACTAGTATTGATCTTTGAGTCGGCCATTGTGCAGGACCATGTACGTGATTATATATAGGTACCTTTATAGGTACGTATATACATGGTGGCTCAATCGAATTAGCAGTGCCTATTACGCTGTGACTCGAATGGAACTCGTATGGTTAATTAGGTGACTTAACCCTTGATATCCTAGTTTGATTTTGTAGAGTAAATTACTGTTTGTTATTTGATAGGACCTAATAAAGCGTTACCAAATGAAAATCTTCGAAGACTAATTAAAAACAAAGTTCAATGGAGAAAACCTTAACGATATCTTTCCATTCGTAGCATGAGAAGGACTTACTAAAATTTAAAATAAGTTTTATAGGCCTTAATTTAATATTTAAACATAAGAAACATACATTAAATTAATGCTGAAAATAATTAAGTATCCTCTGGAAATTACATGACAGTTAAGAGTTTTACCAAACCGATCTCCAACAATAGCTATTGTACTAACGATTTACAGAGAACACGATTAACTTGTAATCAAATCAGATTTAAAAGCCAATAATATTAGATTTTAACGATCAGTTATTGCTGGGGGTGCATTAAAGTTTCTCCACGAGTAACGATACTTAAATAAGTCCAGCGTAACCTGGGCAGTCAACCCCGCTACCACCTACTACTGCCTACTGACTGGCTAATCTTTACACCTATTCTCATATAGCTCGTGCTAGAGAGAGAATGGTCAATGATGCTTACTTATATACAATTATTGGATTAGCAGCCTGTAAACGTCTGTCAACTGTCTGACATGAACCTCATAGTCGAGGAGTACGATGAACGACCATGAGTGAATATTACCATAACCACCATACAGAGCACACCCATTGGAGATCAAATCAAAACACCAAATGATCGATAGATTAATATTTCCCATTTTCCTGGCATAATCCCTTGAGACACCTAATATAACATCCACGTGTGTATGGTTTTGGTATGACAATAAATAATAGAAAGGGGTTAGCCTACACTTCTTTCGGAGATATTCTTTAAAATTAAATTAAAATTTTCGAAAACTATTTTAGCACCAGAACGTATCTTATACACCGAGATCACTCCATGCCTCGGCGAGCGTGTTAAGCCGTGAGTCGCTGGTATTATACGAATACCTATGACAGTCGTTACGGGTAGTCAGAATCCCGAAATTCTGACAACCGGTCTAACCTTAGGATATCGGCATTGCCTAATAACTGGGTTACGGAGGTCTGACGGCAGTCGCTCCGTCTAAAATACTGGTATTCAGCTGCATCTAGTTAGACTAGAAGCTTCTTCTTCTCTCGTGTCAGCACGAGCTATACTGAAATAACTCATGCTGTGGTTTTTTCACCACAATAATATAATTTTATAATAATGGGTAATCTTTTGATTAGCCAGTCAGCAAGGTTGGCAGCGGGGCTGACTGCCCAGGGTGCGCCGGACGTACTTAAGTATCGTCAATCGTGGAGGCTCTTTTCATGCACCACAGACTAGAAGCAAAATAACTAGGGTAAAACTCGGTAAAACGCCCTACTTTTTTTTAAATTGTAATAAATAAAAAATCTTACAAGATATAATCAAACTTTTTATTTTGGAACAATATTTAGTATTTCAACAACAATACCACAAGTAATAATGATAATAGGAACTAAGGATACAATTATATTTATTACTTTAAAAAAACCTTAGGTGGGGCGTTTTGTAGTGTGATCGTTGGCTAATACGACTCACTCTTATTATAAAATGCCCCAGTGTATTAATCATATATTTTTGCATATTTTAAACTATAACAACAATTGTTTTGACAAAAATTAACTCTTAATCTTAACTTAGGATAATAAGAGGCAGTTACTCAGTCTGTTTATCAAATCAGACTTTTTAAATAAACATGGTACAAAACTCATGTAACCATGATAAACAAGACAGGCATTGAATCCAATCTTCTGTGGATTTTATATTATAGTAAAATTCCGTGCATTCCACGCATCTGGTAATGTCGTCATGTTCGTCTGAGATTTCTTCTTCAGAAGTATCTACCCTGCCCTCATTTTCATCATTGCTTTCAGAAGAGGATGAATAGCTTACTCTTTTCTTCTTCTTATTTTTGACAGACACTTTCGTTGGCTTCTTTTTACCTCCTTTTTCTTGTTTCTTTTATCACCATCTTTTTATTCGATAGGTTTAGTTATTTTTGTGGTCTTAGTCTGCTTTAATTTTCCAGCTACTGGCTTCTTTTTGTCGGCAATTACCTTCCTTTTCTCAGAGAAAATCAGAAGGCTTGTCACTTGACAAGCCTTCTGATTTTTTCTGACTTAATTTTGAGTTGCGAGCCATGAATCCCGAAAACCAGACATTTACAGCTGATGCTGAACTTGATGAAAATGGATTTTTAATATTGAGTTTCTTAGCAAGTTGAAATGCCATTTCTTTAACATCTTTTCTATCAGGGGCAAATCCAACTTTCTCCAATTTCTTTTTATATGGGCAACCAGTTTTTTTTCGTGTTCTACAGAAAATATTGGTTTGCGTCCAAGAGGGCCCTTTGATTTTCCCGATAAAATGTGTCTTCTTAGGGTTCGAGTGGTATGCCAAAGCTTCTGGATGCCTCATTAACACCCATTTCTTTGCTAAGTACACTGCGCATGGCTTTGTCTAAGTCGTCTGCACTCCATGATGCTCGTAGTGTTGTTCTTTGATACTTCCGAGACATAATCTGAAATAATAACACGCGGTAAAAAATACTTTAACACAGTTCAAATATTGGGGCGTTTTGTAAATTGACTTAGGGGCATATTGTCAAATTTGATTTTCAATACGCCCCACCGAGGTCAAAGCAGTAGATTCAAGGTTATAACGTTCGACAAAATAAAAGTATAAAGGCAATTTCATCTATTTTACGATAGTGTGGGTCATTATAACACAAAATCTAAAAGTATCAACATATATGAATTTCTTAGAAACTTACCGCAAATTATTTCACTCCAATAAATATAGATTTTGCAATATTTTTTAAACGGACATCACAAACTACGTGCACACGTCGGCCATGTTGTTCGCCTACTAGTAGGTCTCCGCGCGTCTAGTTGTGAGCGGCGCAACTTTGATAGTGTGAGTGCTGGAGTGGTGGGGCGTTTTGTCACTTGGGGCGTATTACCGAGTTTTACCCTAGAAGAAGAAGGTCGGACTCGAAGCTGACCCCAACATATTTGGGAAAAGGCTAGGCGGAAGGTATCTTAATTACTTGCCTTCCATGATAATTAGGAGCGAAAAATAGCTGTCCGCTATGACACTTGCGACTCACACGCAAAGATCCATACGTCCTAGTTCTCCCTTCCACCCTAGATAAAACTTCGATCATCACCAAGCATCGAACCCATAAAAAGCGTCTGCATAATCATCAATCATGACACATGTATGTACATAAATATTTGAGTACAACACGTTAAGTGGTACAAGTACGCTCGCGGACAAGATTTACGTTTTAGCCTCCCGCTGTTACGCTAGCCGGCGCAAGCGCCCTCCCTATAGTTTATTATGTTTAGTTTTAATAAATTATTTCGGGTCTTGTAAATTACGGTTTATGGAGATAACGAGAACTGGTAGCTAAGTGTAAACTAGTGTTTCATTCAAATGTATTAGAGAGACACTAACAACTTCGCAATTAGGTTTATTCCACCTGCTTTTATAATAAGAGGTAGGAGAGATGGAAAAACATTTATATACACGCGTCATTCTTACAGTTCTTGGAACGTAAGCAGAGGTGTTAAGTCACGTGTATACCTCACACTACACAGATATTAAGTTCTAAGTATGTAAATAAAGCCCAATACCATTTATGAATTGAACTTAAAAGTTTCCTCCGAAAGTTTTTTATCGACAAAACCTTATAAAGTTATAACACTCCTAACCTGAAATCAAACTCAGGATCTCTCGCTCAGCAGCCGCATTTTCAACTATGAGATCAATAAAATTGAATAGTATAAAAAGCTAATTTATCAATCCTAACTTCCTAACTAATATTATAAATGCGAAAATATGTTTGTTTGTTACCTTTTCACGTTTAAACCACTAAACCAATCTTCCTGAAATTTTGCATATACGTTGTCAGGTGTACAGAAACGGGCATAGGGTACTAATCATCTCGAAAAAAAGTACAGTTCCCGAGGAAAACAACTAACGTTCATAGATGGTGCCACGTGTCTTTCGAATCACGATTGAATTATATTATTATAGAAACTTTTGTGGTGTGTTAAGATTTTTTCCAAGCCTAATTAACGTGAGCGAAGCCGCGGGCAAAAGCTAGTCTCTAAATAAAATATTATAAATTGAAGTCGGTTTTCGCGTCTTCTGTTTGTCTGCTTATGTCTTATAAAGTACTCAATGGAAGAATGCGGTTTTTATCTTAATTTAAGAAATTTCTTCAGGAAGTTTGTAAGCTGTATAACGTACCTAGAATTATAAGAGCACACTATTAAAAGTTGCTGAAAGATCAATCTGGAACGCCACCTCTTAGTATCGAGTAGTGCGATACTATAATAAACGTGGGCGAGAAACCTTCCAAGAACTGATAATGGCTGGAGTGTGGACATCTATTTTACTTGACTTAGAATCCAGTAACTTTGTATGCGTAGATATACCCAATACACTACTAACATTTTGTATCTCTATAGTCGAGTAAAAGTCTTTACTTAAGTAATATTACTTAAGCACTTTTTACATTTATTTGGCCACAATTATCGCTCACTACTGAAGTTGGGTCTCCAAATGACCTGTCATCATAGCAGTGAACAATTGTAGACTGATAAATGTAAAAAAAAAACGCTTATGTTAGTCTTTTTTCTTGAAAAAAGATTTTTATAAAGTAGAAGAAAGAAAGAAAATATTTTTTATTCAGCTAATGACACACTGACAGCATAAACAATAAAAATACAAATATAATTAAACACACACATTTTATGCCTTCGAGCATGCCCATGCCGAAAGGGTCACCAACTCAGCATATGCTGGGCGTCAAACACCAAGCACTGATTTTCAGTTGGTACCCTTGCAGTGACACACGGACGGACGTCATTTTAAATATATATTTTGTTTTTTGGACTATAGATACCGAGTTCGTGTGGTGCCGGACGTAAAGAATAGCACCACCCCATCTCTTTCCGTGGGTTTTAAAAGGCGACTAAGGGATTCACTAGAGGATGGGCAGCAGCGTTCTCTGAGTACTTTAGCAACCATACTGCGATCGCCAACCCGCCTGCCAAGCGTGGCGATTATGTCAAAACCCCCCAACATTTTTTGGGTGAGGCCTATGATCAGCAATGGACGTCGTTCTGCTGAATGATGAGATACCGAGTGTTAGAGCTTCCTGGAAAAAACACCTTTTTAGGGTGATTGAATCAACAGCTTCTCAATCATTTGCCAGATTAACTGGACTTGAATATACAGTTGGTGTAGTTTGGAACTTAATTTGATCAACCTATGTGAGTTACAGTGTGTTTTCGAGTAAAGAATAGGCCACTCCTCTTCAATCCATGAGTATCGTAAAAGGCGAGGTGAGGTCGGTCTCGTAAGGGACGATGTCAAGAGGATGGATAGCACCGTCCTCGTTTTTGCTAACGTCCTCTTTTTTGCTAATAATAACATTACTGCGATCACGAATCCGCTTTCCAAGAATGGTGATTCTTCTTCCTGCCCCTATCCCATGTTACTTGGGGTCGGTGCAACACGTTTTCTTCTTCCATTCCGTCCTGTCAAACGTCATGATATCACTGACTCCCTTCTCTTTCATATCATTCTTCACACAATCCATCCATCTTTTCTTTGGCCTTCCTCTTCCTCTCCATCCATTGATTCTGATTGTGGCAATTATTTCCCCTGTTCATTGTGCCTATGTTCAGCAGGAAACTCGTTCTGCCTAGCCTTTTCCCAACTATATTGGGGTTAGCTTCCAGTCTAACTAGATGCTGCTGAATACCAGTATTTTACACCTAGCGAATGCCGTCAGACCTCCGCAACCCAGTTACTGGGTAATGCCGAAATCCTAAGGTTAGACCGGTTTGCTAGACTATCGGGCTTCTGACTATCAGTTACGACTGTCATGGGTATGGGTATACAACCCGGTACCGACTGCTTAACGTGGTCTCCGAGGCACGGAGGGATCCTGACGTATAACGAACGGTTACCCATCCACGGGCTGACCACGGAAAGCGGATTAACCTCCCCAATCGTATGATCTGCGCGGTTGATAATTAGCCACGAACCCCTATGTTCAGTAGGAAACGCTTACAGGTAAATATTGTGAATTTTTGAAGATCCTTTTCAAATCCTGTTCGATAATGTGTGTTTAGAAACGTATTAAAATCAACCCAACAATAACTAAACCTCTATGCTAAACACAAAAGCAAACACAATTCGGCTTCCTCATCATACAACAACACACTAGGTGCGTAGTTTATGACTACATTAATTATGCTTAAGCATATCCTAATTACTGTAATGGTATTAGCCTGAAACGGGGCGGTCAGCGGAGGGGGCGCATTCACGTGCTCCGAAACACTGATGTGAATTCCGTATAATTATGTATAGACACTATAGTCATAAGTACTTGGTATTGTTGCGGAAACGAAGCGATTTACTGGCTAGATAATTAGTTAAGATCACGTTATCGTCAGCTGTTCTGTGGATAGAATATTGAGGAAGTTAGCTGATCATGTGAGGTGCTTTTGTGTGGTTTTAGGAAGTCGATTTGGTGTAACACGTAGTACAGCAGACGTTGATAATATGACAAGAAAATATTCTCTCATTTTAATTGTTTTTACTTCATAGCATTTTTAAGTTACGTGTAAGTTCTATGCTTTGTTGCATGAATAAGTAAGAATATTCTGATGTTATGAGCTCAAACCACTACAAGATCCTTTTATTACATGAATACGTGGTAAAATTTTGCGAGCAGTAAACTTTATTAGTCTTACGCTTTTATTAATTTAAGTAGGTATATTACACGCATTAGCTAACTAGAAAATGCTGAAATTGTATAGCGATTAATTACATAGGACGGTTCCAACGAGTTTTTGATGGACTTATCAGCCAAATGGAATTTTTATAGACCTACTGTGCGAAATACCTACGTATAAGTGTGTTTAAGGACCTTTAAGTATTAACAGAAGTAATTAATTATCACGTGTCGGATCTGACCTTTTAGATTACAAAATTAGTACCGGTCACTGATCACCTGTAACTACAAATACATCGCAGGCGACTTGTTAAATTCACTCAATAAAATTTGATAGGAACGATATTACTAGAAGGTACTCAGTAATCACACGTAAATTTTTAAAGAGTTATGGTGTGAGGAAAATCACACAGTGTGTCGTCGTTGTAATTAAGCAAAGAAGGCGTCAGAAGACGGGGGGTTGCGCCGTCGAGAATGTTCTCAGATCTCATTTCCATGCAAATGAGGGTAGCACTTGTTATACATCAGATGACGGTAGGCAGACGCGATAACAGTACTGCCGAGCGACGAGACGACGTACAACTCGGTCGGGTTATACTTGATCGATAAGTAATACGTTATGATAATGACTTCGACATGCCGCACACTATTTAGATTTGATGTGGCTCTTTAATAAAAACAACTTTAGTAAAACCGATTAAAAATCGAATCTTTAGACTTTTTCTGGTGCAAACTCTCTCTTGTAAGTCGGTGAAAAACTTACCTATATAAACAGACCAACTTAATTAGGAGATTGTTGTATAATCTTTGGGCTGAAGTTTACAAATTCACTAACTAGCTCTAATGTTGGAACTTAGTTTTTCATTAAATGTCTCTTGATTTTTATGATGCCTAGTAGACTAGATTTTTGTAATTTGGTAAATTTGTGTAATGAATTTTATATTCAGCAGGGACAGCAATAAAAGGAGGATATAAAAAAAACGTTTATTAAGAACTATTTCTCGTACGAAATTGTTAGCTAAAATACCTATCTAAGTACTATAAATTCTAATGAGATCCTCCTTCACTTTTCCTTTCGTTTTCTAAATCATCAATTAATTGTAATATCCCCATTTTCAATTTCCTCTTTTCTCTAATTGTGAAATTTCTGATATCTGGCAAGATACTCTTGAAAAATTGTAAGTCTTCATTATCGTCATCAGCGTCTTTATCTTCACGAGTAACCTTTCTTTTTTTAGTCCTTTCACCATATGATGCTTCACTAGTACTGCTTTTTATGGGTGGTTGTAGTTCTAAGGATTCTGTTTCATGTTCCTTATCAAATCTGCTAGTTACATCTGGCTTTATTTCTATATGATTCCATTCTTCTATATTAGTATAATCATTTGGTTCTTCAATGTTTTCTTCAACATTTACGTAATTACATGATTCACTGTGCGTGCTTTCTGATTTTTCTTGTTCTGGCACTGGTGACCTGAAAGTGCAAATAGTCGTTTTATGAAATTGATAACGACAAAGAAGATTTTTTCAAATATTTATTATTTATTAAATATTTATTCGTCCTTTATTTAAAAAAAAAATATGCGTAGCATCAATTCATACCGACTTTTAGTTATTATGTTCGGATTTTTTCCTTATAATCATAACAATAAACTTACCCTACTCCTTTAAGTCTTATATGTGGTTCTAAAAACCTTAAGTGGTCATACAAATAGTATTTCTTGCAGGAACTAGATTCCGGATTATTTTGATAAAGTTTGGCTTTATATCTGTTAAACGAGGATCTGATTCCCTTCCATTTTATCTTCAACTCATCAACTGTAACAAAATAATAAGTAAGAGAAAAAATAAAATAAAGCACAACACACATTTTTCCTTGTTGTATGTCTACCTATGTGTTATGATGATAAATACTTTTTTCATTTTTGTACAGCACTGTGACTTATCAAAGTATGTCGATTGATAACCATTTAACCACAAGCTCCGCTGATTTTATGGCTAGAAGCGAATAATAAAACAACCTCATTGGTGGCAACTGGCAAGTGCGGCTGTCGAGCAATCCTGGATTCAAATATTCAATAAATACTAACAGAAATAACATTTCTTTACATAGTATTAAGTGGATATTGCTAACGCTTTGATAATATCGTTGCGACATACCGGTCTACATAAAATTAATGAAAAAGAGTTAAGCTAAGATACCTGTGCATTCCTCGTTCATTTCACTTCTCACAAGGGAAGCGACTTTTGACCAAGCTATCTCTGAAAACCGTGTTCTGTACGAGTCCAAATTCTGGTCATAGATCTCTGGATAACGTTCTATTAGTTTCACAAACTGGGTCATCAACTGTTGGTTGTCTCTCATGATGGTTGCCTGTTGAAGGTTTCTACAAATAAATTTCAAAGTCATCTTTTGTCGGTAACCTACAAGTGATTCTTTTTTCATTCATATAACTACGTCCGTTCCTGTCTTTAAAAACTTATATTTCAACTTAGTGTTTTATTTAAGAAATGCTATGTCCTTTCCCAAGGTTGTAACTAACTACTTCTGCGCTCTGCCTTTAGTTCAATCGTAATAAAATAACGATACTTGTAGTGGTACGCCTGCAGTGACACGTGCCCAAAGGTCACGGAGAGCAGTAACTGGATTTTGTTTGTAAAGCAGAAATCCATTCTTTTTTAAATTTTCTTCTAAAATTAAATCAAAATCCAACGTAAATCTTATGAACTTGTGCAGACTCGCAGTTCCGCGTTCTCAGAACGATTGATTTAGTATTTTAGGAACCATAACTTTAAGTCTTCGCCGCATTGTTATAATACGGTGAAGATTTCAAACTAAACATGGTCAAGTTCGTTGAAGTAAATTACGTTACGTGAAAACACGTGACCAGCATTCGACATTAGAAAACAGAGTTTTATATCAGTAAAACTGATTTAATTGAAGCAATTAAGTCTTATCAGAATAAAGACCCAAAATAAATGGCATATTTGAACGTACATAAAGGATATTGAAATATTTTTTGAGTGGTGGATTTCATTTTAATTTAAAATATTTACAGCAAAATTAACAGTTAAGTAGGTAGGGTTCATCGAAAATAAAATGACGCGCTCCTCCACCACAATTGTGCGTATTTCATTTTACTTCTATGCGTAAAGTGTAAATGTTGTGACTTCTGCAACCGACTTTTACTGTGGACATACGAGGGCGGTTCAAAAAGTACCTGTGTTAGGAATGAAGATCAAATTTTTTTCAAAATCTTTTTTTGTATTTATTTTCGTAGACTCCTTTTAGAGATATAAACCTCTCCCAATGGCCCTGCCATATTTTTAACTCATCAAAAAAATTGGATTTGTTAATGGCTCAAAAATATGCCTCCGTCTCGACTATGACCTCCTCATTTCAGCTATTTCTTTTCCCCTTGAGCAATTTCTTTGGGTTTGTGAACAAGTAGAAATAGCAGGGAGCCAGGTCGGGCGAATACGGGGGATGCGGTAGCAATTCATAACAAAATTTGTTCAGTTTGGCGGCGACAACTTCGGATGAATGTGCTTGTTGCGTTGTCGTGATGAAACAACTCTTTCTTCTTCGCTAAAGGGTTGTGTCTCCTTTAATTTCATGTCAAAGCGGTCTAATAACTTACTGAAGTATTGTCCAGTGATCGTTTTTCCTGTTTCTTCAAAGTCCATGGAGTACGACGCCCTTCGCATCCCAAAGAATCGTCGCCATAACTTTTTCGGCCGATGGAACCATCTTCGCTTTCTTTGGAGCAAATTCTCGGGGAGTAACCCATTGTTTTGATTGTTGCTTGGTATCCGGCATATAATGGTGAATCCAGGTCTCATCAGGTGACAACACTCCGCAAAAATGTACTTCGGATCTCGCTTAAATTGGTCCATACACAGTTTCGAAGTTGAGAGCCGCGCCCGCTTGTTGTCCGCCGTGAGCAATCGCGGCACGCATCAGGGTGATAACTTTTTCATCGCCAACTTATCAGGTAAAATATTAATTAAAGTTCCCGTCGAAACACCTACAATCTTCGCTACTGCGCACCCTTTCGTTCGTCAATCAGTGAGAATCATGTCGTGGACTTTTTCAATGATTTCCTCAGTAACCACATCTGTCGGGCATCCTAGGCACTCCTCATCAAAAACAAATGTAAGAACACCTTTGAATTCATTTAACCAATATTTAACTGTAGTCATAGACGGCGAAGGGTCCCCATAAGCAGCATCTAACTTCTGTTTTATCTCCTCACATGTTTTTCTATCCAAAACTAGAAAGCGAATCACTAAACGATACAGCACTTTTTTCATCTTGCCGAAAACTACGTTACACGATTTACTGAAATTGCTGTAAAATCAAAACTCATCTATGAAGCAGCATCAAAATTATTTTGGCGGTATTTTATAAATGACAGCACACGATGGTAACACCAATTTGCCTTAGCAACGTAAACTGTCTTCAAACACGGGTACTTATTGAACCGCCCAGGTATACGCAGAAAGTTGACTTCTGGAAGTTTTACCGACTTGACTGACTTCCCGCAAGCTGCGCGTGAAGGCTTTAATAATTAACACATGCTTACAGTGTAAACAGGTAAGCAAGCACTTGCTTCAATAGCTTGCGCAATTAAACTTGTTTGAGGATTTAACGCATAGGTACGAATATATTTAGGGTAAATACTTTCATTTATTTTGCTCATCGATCGGTCTCAAAATTATAATAACTTGTTATTTTAAAATCTATATTCTATATTCTACTTTGGAAATTCAAATAGCCGTCATCTTGGCGGGCTTATGTCATGTCATGTGACGTCACAAAACTCATTCTCCACCAATCTCTACGCTCTGTGCAGCTGTCATGTTCCCAATAATAATTGCGGTGATAAACTTATGTAAAATTTTGTACTTACTTAAATCAGCTAAGCAAGGTAGTACATTCAGACGTATGCTTAACGAATACGTAATTAATAGATTAATTAAATCTGACGTGGGATTTCTTAAGGCAATCAAATCTGAATTAAGTCTCTTGTTAAAATTTAAGTAACAGAGCTAAACAATGCATAAACATAAAATAAATATACCAAAATAATGTAAAACTTACCTGCGTAGGTACCAGAATATGTTATTACGGAAAATATGTATTTGTTTACACGATAAAACACTGTGACCTTCCACTCAACTCGTAGTATACTGACGCGCCACACGGCCACGCAGCGCTGCCCCTATCTCACTTTAATACATATGTTGGACAGAGACGGAGCGATGCGGTCGCGCGACGCCACAGCGACGCGATGTTGCCACGCCGCTCTAACGTCACACCTACACTACATGCCAGATATTGTTCAACACCCACGTTCTTACTTGCGATGTAAAGTAAACTCTAGCGTTGTACAATGTGGTTCATATTTCAATGTAGATTTTCTAGTGATAAAGTTTGAAGCCGTTCGGCGCGAAACTCTTCGTGACTCATGTCGTATTGCAGCCCACAGAGCCACTTGTCAACGAGCATTTTTTGTGTTAATTATACATTCATGTATAATCACGATTAGTGTTAAACAACTGCTCTGAAAATTATATTGTATAGGTATTTAGATTTATTTAATTGTCAGTATTTTATGTCACGCTTCATGTTCGTGTTAATTTATTGTACCTAACTACTTAGATTTTTAAATGCAGAACTTTTTATTGTTATCTTTAAAGTCATTAAGTATTTTGTTTGTTCTTATTTTAATACTGGCACATTGATCAGCTAGGAGAAAAAGAAAAACATGGAATGTATCAGCTGCTTATGCACAGTATAAAAGTCGACTGAGGGAAAGGTTTTTTTGCACTAGCAGTTAGTCAATGGACTTACAACATGTCATTATCCTGTGCGATTTTATCAACTTTTAGCCCATCATACTTATGCTGAACGTGGTTTTAAGTACTTTTAAGTAGTGCTTTGACACTAAATGCAACTCAGCCTACCCATTATTTATTCATAATAGGTACACGTATTTATTATTAATCTCTCAATCTCATTATGTGATTCAAGGGGTAATTACAGGTGGGTGAGGAAGGGTTAAGGAGGTACAATAATATGTTTAAGTAATATTTAGCAGACGGCTCACAGTTCCCGGTTAAGAATAGGACCACCCCAATCGCTTCCCAGGGGTGTCGTATGAAGTAATAAGGGATTATGCAGGGGTACGCAACACCATCTTCGTTCAAACTAATAACTAACTGGTATAACTAATAATGTTACTTTATCTTCGTTCACCAAGTAGCATAACATTCTTGGTTGTGGACTGTGGTTTTAGGAATTTCAGAGGAAATCTTTAATGAAGACCTAAGCTTCCAAAGGACAATGCTCATGGATGTATGGAGTCCCGTACCATGCTGCATCAAAGTCAAACTTTGTTTTTTATAGACTACACTTATCATATTAACTCCTACAAAAGTTCTTTTTGTAAACAAAACGCGAGTTTCGGAGATTTTACAAATAATCTAAATAACCTGACAATGTGGACATGTCATACAAGATTTATTATTGCTCTAAAAAACAGTAATCCGCATCTATTGCATTCTACATCTCTATGACTAGCTGTGAACGGCCAATTAACCATAGATAAAAAAATGATAATCGTTTAAATAAAAATTCTAATCTATTCTAGTTGTTTTTAATTAGGTAGGTAATGTAGAATCGGCAAAATATATATTTTTTTACATGTTTTTGAAAGATGTAATCATGACACTCTCAAAATTCAAGGATAAAGTAATCACAAATCATGTGAAACGGAACGTCATCTAAAGGGATAAAACAATATCAACACTTTAGTTTAAATTAAATTCCCTGTTCAAAAATCATTACGCGTCGGGGTAATGTCGTAAAAAATTATGAAAATAATTACTATAATATTTTGATCTTGATGCATGAGACTTTTTGGTACCACTTTTGGTCATTCTCCTTTAATTGAAAAACAAATCGTCGCCTTATGGTGAAAACCTCGGGAATTCGTTTGGTCATTGCACGGTTTCTGGGGGCTTTCGCGAGGAAGAAATCGAGGGCAAAAGCTAGTAGGATGTATTTTTAACTAGCTTTTGCACGCGGCTGCGCTCGCGTTAATTTAGAATTTGACAATCAACTCTTAACACCAGTGGCGAAGGCTCCATACAACTCGATTCCTATCGGCTTCCCTTTCGAAACGAGTAGTTACTGGAATTCACGCATCACACTTGAGCAAGGTAAGCATTTTTTGGTCCGACTTCCCTTTTAAGAAAATTCACCCTTCGCCACTGCTTAACACGCTACTAAAGTTTCTATAATAATATAATTCAATCGTGATTGAAAGACACGTGACGCCATCTATTATGGATATTGTTGTTTTCCTCGGGAACAGTACTTTTTTTCGGAATGAAAGGTGGGGGTACCTTTCATTCTGTACACCTGACAACGTATATGCAAAATTTCAGGATGATTGGTTCAGTGGTTTAGGCGTGAAAAGGTAACAATCAAACTTACTTTCGCATTTATAATATTAGTTAGGAAGTTAGGATTACTACGAATTTGATATACTTACCCAATAAAGGCTTAATTTCAATGCCTCCAAAATAATTTCGCATAGAGCGGTTCTCTTATAATTATACTACCTATACCTACGTCGTGATGGTTTTCACTCTAAGGCGATGAAATGGAAAATATCACCCGCATTTTTGCATGCTGTGCTAAAACCATATTTAATACATCAAAAATAATAAAATTAAGAAGCCTTTGAGTAACATACAGAAGTGAAAAAAACAAAAGCGAAACCACAAATCGTATTTTACCATAAAATTAGTTGAGCGTGTGGTAAGCATGTATCGATTATGTGCGTGCGTGTGCGGGGTGCACACTTGCAAGCCGAGCGCGACATCTGCCGGAGAGCTGCGCACGTGGCCCGAACACCTTTTGTCTACCGTATGCACCCACCTTTTTACCAATGAAACTATTTATAAACTGACACAGTTCTAAAATTACAATTTTATAGTGGACACTGCGTGAGCGGAAAGTTAAATAGTCCCAGACAACGTTGGTAGTACCTACAGGCTGAACACCTTAAGGTGCTGAACGAATTAATATCCGAATCGTTTAATTTCCCATAGCAAAAAGAAATTACTTATAGATACATTCAGAACCAAAATCTGTCAGTGATAAACAAATCATTACCTACTCAAAAAATACAATATTTTTTTAAATAAATTGGTTCATAACTGTAATTAATGAATAATAAAGAGTAGCACTACCCCATCTCTTCCCGTGGGTGTAGCAAAAGGCGGCGACTAGAGGATGGGCAGCAGCGTTCATAGGTATTTTAACAAACATACTGCGATCGCGGCGACTAAGGGGTTCACTAGAGGATAGAAAGCAGCGTTCTCTGAGTAGGTACTTTAACAACCATACTGCGATCGCCAACCCGCCAGCTGAGCGTGGCGATAATACAACCCCCCCTCCCCCAACATTGTTTGGGGGAGGCCTATGTCCAACAGTGGACGTCATTCGGCTGAATGATGATGATAACTGAAATGAATGTTGGTGATCACCGGCGTAGAAGAGGTCACTAAGGGGTTATAAATAGAATGTGTATCGGAAATCTTCTTTATCTAACTAGCTGTATCCGCTACTTAGTCCGCGTGAAAGTTGGAAAGCAATATTGTGTCAAAACAACTAAACAATGTATAATATGTACACCATTTTTTTAATATAATCAGATTTTTCATTTTTTTTTCTTTAAAAACGTTGACCCACACTAAGATTTCTCTTGTATCGTGGGTGCGTTTACAGACACAAATCTCACAAACAAACGCCCAGACCCGAAACAACCATCTGTAGGCCATACAAATTTTTGTTCCGTGTGTTAATCGAACCCACGACTCGTAGCGCAGAAGCCAATTTTGCTTAGCCACTGCACCAAACGTGTCGTCAATTGATGTATTTCCAATAAGGTTACTGCTCATCACCCACACTCAATAGCGTTATATTTTGTACCCTATAACCTGACCCGCTCTATAACGGACATTTTTGCCAAATTTCAACTAAATCTGTTCAGTAGTATTGGCGTGAAGCTCAAACAAACTAACAGACAGAAATTCCATTTTCGGCATCAGTAGGTATCGTTCCGAATAAACTTAGCAATTAGATTTTATATGTATTTAGATTAAGTCAGAAGTAAAGGCAAAGTCGAACAATAGATTCGAAGTCTAAAGTTTCCAGACTTAATTTTAAAGAACAGTCATTAAAATTTTTGAACTAATAAATTTACTCCTAGAGATGACCTTCAGTATTTAATGTGACAATTTATAAACAATTGCACACGGCAAATTGTTTATAATAAAAATATATTGACTGTTGGCTCATTTATCCATGTCATGTTTGTTTCCATTTTGTGTCCGTCGTCCGTCACGAGAAGTCCTCTGGTTTAAGCGTGAACGAAACTCAACGAGAGCATAAAGAGTTGCCCAGTTTTGAAACTACGGTAGAATTTATTTTTAAACCATTAATAGATGTAGTAAATCGAGACTACGAAAGGCTGGGAAGTGACCTCTGTAGGCGTCTAGTACGTACAATGCTATGCCTGTACCTGATTATGATGTAACTAGCAATTTTATCGAACATTCGCACTGCTTGAAGTTCAGCTCACCCCAAAAAGACACGAAAGCGGTTTTATGCAATAAGCTTAGAACTATGAATGGTATGGTATAAGAATACTTGAAGATCTTAAAAACAACGTTAATCTTCACAATTATACCAATGATAAAGTTTTTTTAAATTATTTTTTACGGATATCTCTATTCACGTGCATTTGCGTGATGAAGTTTGTGTTAAAAACAGTGTCAAAAAACATCAGCAGACTTACGGCTGAAATAAACAATCGATCCCAATCCAAAATCTATGGATTAAAGTCGATGCCTGACATTACTTAATTAATTTATTTATATAATAATGTATGTACACTAAACACTTAATAAAATATAAGTCCATCATGAGCATCGCGTATAAGGCACTGCTTATTTCTTAAAGAAATCTCTTCCAGCAGACCTATGAGATGAGAATTTCGAACAAGTTTGTGTCAAATAGAAATCGAGATTCTGTCAAAAACCTACATCAATCCATTGATTTTGGATTGGGATCGGCCGTTAAAGACGCCAATTGGACATTGATCACGGGCTTCGTCGTCGGGTTCGGATCGACTGTCCAAACCAAAACGGGTATTACAATGCAAACGCGCCTTTTTCTCATCGTTTCGTCGGCAGGTGATTATATGACAGGTGCTCTAAACAAAATTATAACTTGCAGCTATATGCATCGTAATATTTAACGCAATCATCATAGCTTTTTTGCACATCCTATCTTGTATCATTTATTTGTTTGATATTGATAGTGGAGTAAGTTATTTTAAATAAACGAACTTTATTCTAGACGCTGTTTTCGAATTTATTTTCTTTATTAGCCTCAAAACATACTTACTTATTACTGATTGAATTATAATAGATCGTTACTTTCAACACTTATTTAGAATGTATGATCATCAAAGATCAGGGGTATACAGGTTAGTCAGAAAGGGGGTACTATACGAAAGGGTATTAAAGTGCCCATAACAATGAATAACTTTTGTTCTACAACTTTCCCCAAAAGTCAATAGTCTATGAGAAATAACTGTTCAAACTTTTCATAAAAAATACGCTAAAATCTATCTATCCTCAGCTATGATCAGCTGTGTTTACATTTTAAGTCATATTTAGAGTCACAGATTAGAATATCCCTTTTCGGAATTCGTAACTAAAACAGGGATAAAGATTTTTTGAAAAAACTAAAATAAAAATCATTTTTCATGGAAATAAAAACTATCGATTTTTGAAATTTTAACACTTGCTTTAAAACAGTCATCAGTGATACTTTAAGTGGCCCGCGGATTAGTACCCCCTTTCCGACTAACCTTGTATAACACCGCGTTTGGTGAAACATATTTCGTTTCATATTCGTAATCATAACTTACTGCAGGCTGCACATTCAGTCGGCAGTTGTCACGCAGTTGCTCTGACTACATCCTAATTGCCTTCAAGGTGCATTTGGCAGTGGCATAGTTTCCAATTGCGACTGGATATGCAGTCTACTTGCAGTTATGATAACGAATATGAAACGAAATATGTTTCACCAAACGCGGCGTTATTAGCCCCTCTGGTCGAAAATTTTAACTCTTAACTACAATGTACGATCGTCAAAGAACCGTTCCCTAATCACCAAGTTTCATAACTGCTTAGTGATCGCAGTATGTTGCGATGAATTCATGCAGAAGAGGATTCTGCTGCCCATCCCTTTCACATAAATCCTTGGACGTACTTTAAAACAGCCTCGAGAAGAGTGAGTGCGGACTATTCCGGCAGGTGACTTTGGGCTCTAACCCTAACTAAAATTATTTGGAATTATAGACTAATTTTAAAAGAAAGGATACTTATTACTATCAGTTTTTGTTCAATTACAATTGGTGTCGAGTTATTCAGTCTAACGAACTTACCGACCCCAATCAATCAACTGCCGATCATAACTAAAAATAATCAATAAACAATTCAAATCGGTTACACTTTGAAAATAGCAGACATATGTTCAACACCTTTCATAAACCGGTCGAACGAAGGACATCCGCTTTTTGGTGGTTTAAAAAAAAATCGAGTTCAACATTCTCACAGGAACCGCTGCGTATCCGGTGCGCGGGCGCCGAATAAAAACGATCATTTGTTAATGTCGGAGTATTGGGCCACCAGGTAACATCGCGCCGACTTTGTGCACGTTTGAATCCGTCAATGTCATGTCATGCAGAACAGTGATACTCGTGTACCATAAACACATTTAAAATTATTGCGGTTACTCACATTTGCATTGTCATTTCATTTTCCTTAACGTAAGAAGTAAATTTCTAGCATTCAACTAAGAGTATTGCATTAGTGCACTGCTTCGCCTTAAGAAAAAATACACACTTGAACTAAACCACTTCTGAAATTCTTTTTCGTGCAGTAGATGTCTTCAGCGGCTAAACATCATCATAATCATCTTCGAAGTTGGCCCGCAACACTGGTTTCTCCGCTATCTGAGTTCACCCCAAGTACCTTCTCCAAGCCAGAGATCTGGATTACCAAACAGTAGTTTGCAGATATAAACATGTTTAAATAAGTAGGTAATAACGAAAATCCGCTTTCTTGCAACTTGAATATTACAAAATAATGATAGCATCTCTGTAAAAAAAAACAGCGTTGCAACACATTGAAGAGGTCATATTCATGGGTACCTTTTTACAATTTTACCAATTCCTATACCAGTTGGGATGGCAAAGACCACAACATAAAAGATCTTGCAATGCTCATGTTTGGTTTCCTTTTATTAATTTTGCACTAATCCATAAATTATAATTATTAAGGCTCAGAAAATCAAGGGTGGACCATAATTTATTATCATTAACAATTTATGAAATGCTTTGAGGAATAAACGATTTAAGTTAACTTTGGTCCTTCGAGCATTATTGAATTTTACCATAAACATCAACATTCACTCTTTATTATTAATATCATAACCGTTATAACAAAACCCGCTCATGAGTAGCAGCTTTTAACTTTCAAAAGTAGTGCAACTATGTCCATGTGTCAACCGTCTACCAAAAATAATGTAAGAACTCTCTATAGAACGGTATGATGACCTCTAATCTACATACATACAAATGACTTCCACGCATGGACAACAACAATAATTCGAATGGTTCGCCGACTTAGTTTTGCGAAGAAAATATAAAGAAGCTTCTTATTTCGTTAAAGATAAAGTTCAAAATTCAAATGCAAATGAATTCGGAGCTGGTAGAAGCTATGTCGTTTTGACGTTTGGTAATAGTTAAGTGAAAGGCTGGATACGTGAGAAAACCGACGCCTATTCGAACAATGCCATATTTTGCCGTCATCTGGGCCAGTGATCGATCTGTGTAAATATTTTATTCCCACTGTTGCATGCAGAGTGATTGTAGATTACAATTCTAATAAGCGTTACATATTCAATAGAAATTCCTGGTTTCCACTAATTACACTGAGAAAGGAATTTGTAATTTAAGATATAATGGTCACTCCTTTCATAAGTGAAGTTAAATATTTTTGTTTTGAATCATTTATTAGCAAGAACAAGTTGCAAATTCAGTTTATACCATTCTATTAAAACTACCAACGTCTGAAAAGCAAACTGAAATGCACAGAATGCAAGTATCACATCGATTTTGAATTTACTTAATCTGCCACATCGCATTTATGTGGTGTACACATGCAAGATAGAATTTACAGAAGTCTCCAATGAAAACAATGAAGCTTGTTGACAGACTTCTCTCAGGAAATAATGACCTATCGTGAAAGCCGTAATTGAAGTGATGTGATATTTTAAAAGGATTTGGAACTGAAGATAACACTAGGAACCCTGCGTGCAGTAACAGAAATGAATTCCATTCTCTTGTAGAATCAGATCAGGAAATACAAAACAGTGGTGAATATAGGTATGGATACCAAACGAAAAACAAAACCAAACTACAAATAAATGAATCCAATTAAAGCCCTGAAACCAATGAGCTTGATACAAGTTCATATTTGACTAATAGAGTCCTGATAATTCAAGCCAAATGTGGATCTTGGACATAAAATGACATTGTACATGCTGTGAAAAGAATAATTTATTGCCATTAGTCAACGCAAATAAGCAAGCTTTCGGTAACGGAAGCTAACTTTGCATTTCTACGTCATTGTTGGTAGTCATGCGATCCTATATTTAACATTTCATTGTGACCTGAACTAACTTGACCTTTTTGAATCAGTTCGAGGACCGAATTGTTCGGTTTATTTTTATTGAGGATTTCTAGAACTTTTCTCACATTGTTGTGTATGTGTTATGAGTTCTCGTGAGTTTGGGTGTCTCAATAGTCATTGATATTTGCTGGACGAGGATTTGATTCATGGAACAACTCATTTAGACGTTTAGAGAATGCTTTAACCTTATACCTATTATACCTTTATCGAGATTCTTTACCCAGACCACTTTTTTTACGGAGGTTCCGCTTTTTCTTGGTTTTTGGAGCAACCGAACGAGATATCAATCATAAACTGTTATTTGTGAAAATCGTGTAACCTAGACTGACATAAACAAAACATTGACAGTATTTTTTTTAATCTCTTGTTCTCACGTCCTCTTGCTACCTCATATTTCCTGTGGTACATTCTACAACATAGCATTAGAAACCACGTTTGGTTGTTATAATAGATCACAGGATGTCGCTCCTCGGAATAATTATAGATCAAGAATCATTCTTATACGCATTTGTCTCATAATTGTTACATGGTATAATAAAACCATTGTTTCATCTAGCTTAGTGCTGAAGTACGGATCCACTACTGTAAACAAAACTGCAGCTATTAATTAAAGAACTATAACAGTGTAAAATACACTTAAATCAAACTAAAACAATCAAATACACAATGCAACATGAATGTTAAAAAAAATACGTTTGGAAGAAAATAACGTTAGAAAACGATAAGGCAAATCGTACAATTACAGAGTTATGTAATAGTTCATGGGCTAGCTATGAAGGTTGTTTGCCATTCGACTCCATTGTTGCGTAATCTGTCACGTTAAGAAGTATTAAATACCTTCACGTAAGTATATGTACGTACGTATAATATATACATGTGCACACGTATATTTAGAACTGCTTTATTGGTCTAGCAGTTATGAGGTCTTGACAAAAGTTTTTAGTATGTCATATTTTGGCAAACAAGCCGACGGCTCACCTGGTGGAAAGTGGATACCGCCGCCTAGGCTGTATCTACCTACACCACCAAGAGTATTGCTGATGTATTGCCAACCTTAGAGATTTATTTGGGAAATCTCAGGTGCCTGTAATTTCACCGGTACCCATACCCTTCAAACCGGAACACAGCAATGCTGCTTGGCAGAAACAGTTATTCTAGTAGTACTTCTCCGGACGAGATATTTCACAAGAAGCTCTACTACGACGACGTCTGTGGTCTAGTGGTTCGAGTGTCGGACTGCTGATCACGAGGTCGTGGGTTCGATTCCCACAGGACACAAATATTTTTGTGATGAACATAATTGTTTGTGTTGGTCTGGGTGTTTCTTATGTATTACTAGCTTCTGCCCGCGACTTCGTACGCGGATCCTGTTGCTTATGCCAGCGACAACGGGGTCGTCAAAATCGAAGATCTGAAACGTCTGATGTCGAATTCTAAGAACCTGGGGACGGGTAAACAACGGGATGCGCGAGACGATTCGAGACGTTCCAGATCTTTCATTTTTGTAAGTTAACAGGAAATGCCCATCAGACTAAACAACTTTTGCTAAGACGTCATTCCTATACATGTTATAGTATCGATGGGCTTTGGAGTTCCACAACAGGTGTTCCAGATCTTCAAATTTATTCTCACAGTAGAAAATGCTCGTCACGTGGAATAATTTTTGCTATGGCACCATTTTTATATCTCTTATACTTTAGCTGGTCTGTTGCGGTTCTGCATCAGGTGTTCCATTTTCCAAAATAAATTATAGCCTATATATTGCCCAGACTTAATACCTATACCTACATCAAAAAAAACTTTTCTTCCCGTAATTCCGCAGCGGATCCCAAGGGTACACTGAATTAACAATAATATTGCAAATAACTTTAAAAAAAAATCTTTATAAACTACATTTGGGGTTTTTCCTTCAGGAGCTAATAAATATAGACCGGAAGCGTTGCTGACCATTGAAAAAGCAACATAAAGTTGGCCATGAGAAAAACAGCTGGTTGTCAAGTCAACACCAGCGGCTTTAAGCGTCTGCCCTTCTGACTTGTTTATTGTCATGGCAAAGCATGTAGTCACAGGGAACTGTATGCACTTAAATTGAAAGGGGAAATTGTTGGGGATGAGTGGTATGCGCGGTATGAACACAGCCTCACCGGCACCGCACCCAGTGAGGATTCTAGCAACAATTAAATTACGTTGTAAAGCGTTGACAATAAGATGGGTGCCGTTGCACCGTTTTGGCGGAGTTAAATTTCGCATCAGCATTATGGGAACACCGAATTTAAGTCTTATTTTATGAGCAGGGATTCCACTCGCTGTAAGTGAATTGAGAATTTAAACTGGGTAATTAGTGGCGTCTTCCTGATCGACAACACTATCGAAAGAAGTGTAAACCACTTCATCCCCTACAATATCTGCCAAAAAATTTTGATAAATTTTTGCAGCTTGATCATTTTTTGGGGTCAATATGGCGCGTTCGCATAACCATGAATTTTCTAATAATCTTAATGACTGCTCCCCTGCGTTACCGGGTAGGCTACCGTGTCACGAAGATAAATGGAAAAGGAAATTAAACACTCAAATAACATAAGCTCGAAGGCATATTTATTCGATAAATTAAAAAAAAATGGGAGTTTTGGCCAGTAGAGTCAAATTTTCAATGATATACCATCGTCATCGAAAATCAGTCCTAAACTGTTACCGCCTTCACAGCGTGGAGGTACTCCAAGCTTATGTTATTTTATAATTATACAGTGAATTAGTGATAACTTTGATTTCCACATCAGATGTTTCTGATCTTCGATTTTTATAAGTCAACAGGAAATGCCCATCAGACCGAACAACTTTTGCTAAGACGTCATTCCTTCCAAGTGTTATGGTGTAGCTGGGCGCTTGGAATTCCACAACAGGTGTTCCAGATCTTCATTTTTTATACGTCAACAGAGAGTGCTCATCAGGTTGAACAACTCTTGCTAAAACGTCGTTCCGATATTATGTTATAGTGTAGCTGGGCTCTTGGAGTTTCACATCAGGTGTTCCAGATCTTCAAATTGATTCTCTCATCAGAAAATGCTCATCACGTGAAATAATTTTTGCTATGGTACCATTTTTGTATCTCTTATAGTTTAGCTGGTCTGTTGCGGTTCTGCATCAGGTGTTCAAGTTTCCAAAATAAATTATAGCCTATATGTTGCCCAGACTTAATACCTATACAACAAAAGAAAAATCATTCAAATCCGTCCAGTAGTTCCAAAGATTAGCGTGTACAAACAAACAGACAAACAGACACACAGACAAACAGACAAACAGACAGACTTTTTTTTTTGGATTCGTGCTCTATTACTGTTTCTAAACCCCCCTCAACTATTGTTTTTTTAATATATTCAATGTACAGACACAGTTTTTTTACTGTTTTATTATATGTATAGATAAGTATGTATTTACAAAAAAAAATGTATATTAGTATTATATCCATTGCCTAGTACCCATAGTACAAGCTCTGCTTAGTTTGGGACTAGATGGTGCGGTGTAAAAAATGTCCCAAATATTTATTTACTACTTCTAAAAGTCGCGCAGAGTCATTTTAGGGTTAGGACATTCTGCATGCTCAATCCCAAACTCCGGAGTTTGGGATTGTGCATGAAAAAGAGCATTGGACTGAATATGCTCTTCGGCAAAACTATGGTGTATACACCTCTACTCTTTTTTTCAGGGAAGAAATATTATAATTATAATAATACAAAATTAAAATAAGTATCTAACAATATTTATTAAGCGTGTGTAAACAAAAACGTGTGTAACCGCTGTTATTGTTCAGCCTTTGTTTTGACTTAAAGAACATAAAATACAAGTATCGAGTTTAATACTTCCTCTTCTTTATACTCGTATAAGCCGATTATAGATGTTAAAACCACAATTTTATGGTTTAGATAAGCAATTGTTACGGATACAGTAATTTTATCGAATTTTGCTTGATTCCTATGAGGCCTCCGTATTATGACTATAACTATAATATATGTATAATGCCATTATCACCCCGACGTAGAAATCATGCGCGCGTCTTTCCGTCTTTTACGCCAACCGTGGAAAGATGAGGTGGACTATGGTTTTTCTGGAAGCACCCGACACCCTGAAATTGCAGCACATGCTAGCGAGATATTATTATGTGCCCAGCACCCTGATTCAGAACGATTCGATTAGTTAGTTGTCGAATGATTCGGTTGGCTATCTCTTCGACGGTGATGAAACGAGATATTAAACCGAATCGGTCGGCAACTGCTTATCGAAAAGGTTCTAAGTCGAAGGGCTGATACAAGTTGCGACAGATTTATCGAGACTTGTACCCGGTGTGGACAAAGCATTAGTACCAGCGATTGGGGTTGCTTTGATATCAAGGGGCGACATTGATAGTTACTAAAAATATTGCATTTGGTCATATATCTCTGTAAAAATGGAACTTATGCATTTTAACTTAACTGTATAGGCAATATTGACAGTTTTCCTATTTTACCATACGGTATAGAGGTGTCTGCGAAGTTAGATGGCGTAGATAAAAATACTAAATCACACCCCTGATTATGTACGAAATTCGGGTCCTAATTGGGGCTACTTTGACTCTGAATGATAAAACAGGGATTATCAAAGTGAAAGCCTACGGTCCGACTTTGATAAGGAACATTACTCCTTTTTTTATCGAAAAGTATGCTCTGTAGTTTTTGTTATCTAGTCTATGTGATTTTATCAATCTCAGTTAATTCAGTCTATATAAAATATTTTTGCTGTAGCAGCTAAAAGCGAAAATAAATAAGATACAAACACTTGAAGCTCAAAAAATTGATCAAAGTAACCCCGTTATATGGTATTACATACAGAATGCATTGTACACGTGACGACAGATATTTTTTTATTTGGTTATGGACATAACTGGTGTGTGGCCCATCTAATGATATCAGTAACCTTTGCCCATGACGACTACAATACCTCGTAGGTCACTATGCGTGACGGCAAAAATAAGTGAAGTGGTAGGTACTTCTCCGGACGAACCCTTTCAAGGGGAGGTTTTTTTTTATTTGTCTTTTTCCTATTTCACACTAGACACCTTGATGGGTAGCGTAGACAGGGTCTGAGATGGAACACATGGATCCAAGTAACAGATATACAGGCTGTAAGGGTAAACACCGTTATCCTTGAACCAGTAGTTTGGTTTCATTTATAGAACGTAAAATCACAGAATTTTTATTTTTATAAAATTTTCATTTTTCCACGAAAGCATTTCACCCTACTCGCGGGGGCAACAAGCTACGGGAGGGGGCGCGGGGAACTCGCCGCGTGGCCCGACGCACGGCCCCGCACAGTTCGCTAGCGCTACCCCAGTCAGTCAGCTGTCTCGCTAGCGAGTGCGTGTACGCCGCGTGGTAGCGCCGCCGCGCCGCTCATTTCTCGCGCGTGTATACTATTTTTTTTACTCATTCCTATGTTGTTGTGTTCACGTCAACTACCCATGGTTTGAGTGATAACGGTGTTTACCCTTACATGCTGTATACAAGCTTAGTTTTAGTATATACTAAACCTGAAACTAGTTTGTTCAGAATCACTAGGAGAGTCGATTGACATATTTTTTACAACCATTTTTTTTTTTCATTTATTCCAATTTTGTTTCAGTAGTTTTCTACCCGTAACAGTTGACGGGAATAGACACCTTGAGGCTTGAGACGGTCCTCTCGGTCAGTTTCCGTGTATTAGATAACCCCTGCATAGCACATCTCAGGCATTTCACACTTTTTTAGGGAATTTAACGCGACATAAACTAAGGTGTAACTTGGAAATTTACTAAAAAAAACACATATTCAGGCAGTTCTGATGAAAATCTTGTTGGAGTGTCTTGGTTTTCGTATAAAGTAAAAATAAGGTTGTAGAGGGATTCCCCTATACTCCTCTGGCTCTCACATACACGCGATGGGGCACAGTAAACTGCTTGGAGCTGGACTTTAATGTGAGGATGGTAGCTTACCAGGCGGACCGTATAGATCCTACCACCAAGCGTGCTAGGTTATCTTGCATCTTACAACACCCGTCTATTCCCAGCGAGCGTGCGGTAAGGAAGTTTTATATTCTAGCCCTTCCCCACACGGGGACTCTGCTACTACTAAATCACTTGTCATTACACTAATTAATTAACAAAGCACGGTTATGCTCACTATTACGTACGTATTAAGCCTGCGGCTTTGCTCGCGTGACCTTTGTGTTACGCAAAATATTTTTATTGCTCAATTCTGTTTCAAAAGATGATATATCGTATTTGGTCAACCACGACCTTGTAAGTACTTATGGTTATTAATAAAGAATACCTTCAAGATCAAGAGAATAACCAAGAATACTTGCGGCCTGGTTGAGTCTTTATGTACCTGTGTAGAGCTTTTGTGTAACGCCCAAAACATTGAGCAATACAAACAAAAGAGCATCATTTCTGTTTGCGGAACTAGCGAAAGCAGGATGGATAAAATAGTGATGTGATACTTCTTCTTTAATGGATTTTAAAACATGTTTAGTTGTAGCTTAACGTACTAATATACAAGGTGTTAAAAATCAACTCTAAGAATTTTATGAATTTTGTGGGGTTACTCGGTATCTGAAATTGAACAACTTTTGTTCTACAACTTTTCGAAATTCGCCAATTTTTTATGGCTGTCCGTACAAACCAACATTTTAGTTTTTATGTACATCGTCGGCCCGAGCTACCCGAAAGATTTTAGCCATGCCTTTCTGATGCTTTTAAGAGTCAAATGTTTATATCAACAAAAGATCAAAAAAGAAAAAAAAATTTTTTGATTTCTTTTCCTAGTGAATAAATTAACTTTAAGTAGTGCTTCCTTGTAAACAATACCTTAGGTTGAACTGGCAACATTTATAAATTATCGTGTGAGTAGACAAGAAACTTCTCACTTCACAACCCTCCCCGAAAAATAAGACATACGGCGAGACCCCTATGGTATGACAAAAGTCGCAACGCCGCGTTCATAGGACTTGTTACCTTATTTTTGGATTTGTGAATTTCCGTAAATAATTAATATTTCGAAAATTAAGCTTTATTCAACAAACTTTAACCTGGCTTTTCTTCTCCAATTAGGCATCGGACTCGAAGGTTAAAATCTTTCGGGTACCTCGGGCTCACGGTGTATAATTATATTTTGTTCTGCCTAGATCTTTTTCAACTATGTTAGGTTCAGCTTCCAGTCTTACCAGATGCGGCTGAATACCAGTAATTTACAAAGAGCGACTGCCACCAGATCTCCGCAACCCAGTTACTGGGCAATGCCGATATCTTAAGCTTAGACCCGTTGTCAGACTTTCGGGCCTCTACCCCGTAACGACTGTCATAGGTATTCGTATGACACCCGGGACTGTTGGTTTGACGTGCTCTTCAGGGCACGGAGGGGTCTCGATGTGTAACGAACGGTTACCTATCCACGGACTGACCGCGGCAAGCGCAGCTTAACTTTGCAAATCTTATAATCCGCACGGTTGGACCCACAAGCCCCTCGTGCTAATATAATTATACACGCTGACTTTTAATTGTTGTTTTATTAGAACAAACGTTGATCAGACCATGGTCTACTTTACAGGGATGACTTATTAGGACTTGGGGCCACTCGAGCGGACTAATGAGCTAAAGGCGGGCCACCACAATTAAAAATAATAAAAAAGTTGAAATTAGAGATCTTAAAAAATATAAGTATAGTGTCGTGGGCTTTTGATAAAATTCAAAAACTTTATTCAGAAGCTAAAGCTGGCCATTACTGATAGAATGCAGTATTTTCATACAAACGCATAAAAGAGTTTAATTCGCTGGCGGGCCGCATGTACATCGACGGAGGGCCGCATGAGGCCGGCGCGCCGCGGTCTGTGCATCCCTGGTATACGACCACTGAAGAGAATCAAAAAAAAATTTTTAAAGAAAAAAAAGATCTTGTTTTTCTTAAAAAGCCTTGTTGCTCAAACCTGTTCAAACATTAACCGTAACATTAAAGTACTTATCGCGGCAATCGTGGTAAATTTCCCGGCAAATAACTTGAACCATCATAGCGCCGACTGCGCAGGTCCCCCTTTGTGTCTTTGGTGGTGTCTTTTTTTAATTTTTTTTAGACCAATGACGTGTTTTTTTATTTGATGCATTTTTATTATAATAGACCATGGTCTGAACAACGTTTGTTTTAGGAAAACAACCAATTAAATGTCAGCGTGTATACCTACCTAATGAATTATATCTGCAGGTTATGAGTTAGTAAGTATAACTTAATTGATCATCATTTCAATTTCTGGAAGGAAGAATGTGAAATGGCACCCGCGTCCAACTGTACAATGCAAACTTGAGAAGCGTATACTGCGGATACATGAAGTGACTAGTATGGAAATCGTGGTCTCCTCCATTACAATTTATTTATTCTTTGACAAAACCCTGACGCACCTAAGCCGAGGCACGTATGTCCACGCAGGGCGGTACGAAGGAGATCGAAAATAAAAACTCCCCCCGCGAGGAGGGACTCATCCCCAAACATATTACGGGAATGTTGGTAGGTCGAGGTTCCGGAGATCCCGATTTTTTTGCGATAATCAACCGTCGTTTCCCGTCGCGGTTTATTGCAGATTTTGGTTAGCAAAATGTGGATAGGTACCTACTTGAACTGTGTTATAAAATGTTATTCTGATGATGGTTATTTTCGAATCAAATCGTTTGAAAATCTATTGTGAGCTTTAGTAGATATCGTCTTACGTTCGGCGTCGCTATCGAGTTACTTTAAAAAATAATGTCCTTGTTTCAGTAGAGGTTAAAATATTTCTGTCTTGACCTTTTAGTTCTCTTCGACTCACTACTAAACCAATTTTATGTCGAACATACAGCTTTGAAAGGTTCCTAAAATTAGGAAACAACGATACGAGGGATGTCCAAAGGCTGAAAAACTTAAGCTGAATATAGGGACAACACATCAAAACGGTCAATCTCTAGATGCAGCGAAAAAGTGAAAAACAAATCCTGAATAAATTACTGAAATAAACAAAACACCACTTGATTCGCCTTTTGAACCCCCTTTTATACAAGCAATATAAGCTACCCATTCAACTTTGTTTCATTTCCGATCTTAAAAGTGGGAGCTTAATAAAAATGGGAGCTTGCCAGCCACATGAACATCTTTAGGTACCTATATTAAGCTGGTGTTTTAACTTCACTCAGGTAAATAAAATGAAGATAGCCGTGAAAGCGAATGCGAGCCGTATCAACAGAATTCGTTCGCGGCCTCCGAAATGGCTTTTCTATTCAATTTTCGATAGAGATTTTTTACCTACCCGCAGTTTTGCGTACGGCGGAACCAATAAATCTCCTCTCGAGGTAAGGGGCGAATTAATCAGTTGACTAGTTCGACGACCAATCTGACGACGGATCCCTTCCTTCACACAAATGTGAACCGAAATGTGTCGCAGAATAGGTTGATGTTCCGTTGTACGGTCCGTTTTTATTTACCGCAAGCAAGGTGAAAATAAGAAGTGGGAATAAATAGTAGGGCCTCCACCGATACACTCTGAGGAGATTAAAGTGTTCTGGTGGTTAGGGATCAGCGGTGTAATATAAATTAGGAAAATGTTGATGTTTGTTTGGCTCCGAAAATAACGGTCAACTTGTTTAAACGCGGCACGCGCGCGGGTTTCGCAATGCCCCGATTTAATAAATAATAAAGCTAATTTTACACGCCATAAAATGAAAAAAATCACTTGATTAAATTTTAGGAAAGCCCGAAATTTAAAAGCCTTGTTGTTTCCCGCCCATTAGGGTTAGGGAGGGTGGTGGGCGCTGAGCGGGTGGACATCGGGCACGAATTAATAAACAAGCCGGCCAAGGGCACGGGCCACATGACCTTTGGGTCTATCCTTGTCCTCTTTACCTGTTACTAAGTACTGATTATTTACTTAAATTGACTGATTATAAACAATAAATAATACAGAAGAAAAAATAAAGACAAGCAAAAGTGTCGTCCCGAAAAAGGGGAAAGAAAGCTAGTAAAAAAAGATACATTAAAGAAGATGATCGTTACAAAGAGCAAATCCTCAATTCGCTATAAAACGTCGCGCTGAGAGTGGGTGCTCCCGCGCGGCCGAGGAAACGTTGTCATTCAAAATCAGACCACGTGTACAATATTTCATCATCAGGATGGGTGGTGGGCTCCCTTCGGGCCGGCTATCCCATTCCCCACCGCCACCCCTTACGCCCGACCCAAAAAGTCTATCTGCACTTGACACGGGAGGAAACGGGACAGATTAACCGTAGTGAAGGGAACAAAGCTAAATATGTTTCAAGCTGATACTTACCCTTGCACAGTATATACTTGATTTACAGAACAAGGATTTAAGATGCTTTCAAGTTTATCGGAATCGTATAGAGTTATTGTCATAATTATAGTGATAATCGTAGATTTATGACTTGAATTAAATTAAAAATAAAAGAAAGTATCAATATAAAAAACAAAAAATCTCTTTTAATAAAAGAAAAAATACTTTATAGATTTAAAAAAAATGTATTTATAATAAACAAATGTAGACGAATCTGCGAAATTCACTGTTTACTGCGCCCGCTGTAAAAGTTATACAATGCTGAAAAAGGACGGAGGAATGAAATGATGGAACCATTTTCAGTCCACCGTGAGATACACACACACACAAATATCGTGTATTTACAGGCCATTTTACGCACACACTCAAACAAAACCGGCGTGAAAAGTTGAGCAGTAATTTATATGACGGTTTAAATAATTACTTCGCGTTTTCGCCTCAATTTGTAGATGAGCTTGCGCCATATCTGTGTTGCTGACATTTATTCGCATTACTTTTGCAATGCGGTTGGAAAATGATGACGTCACATATTTTACTGGTAACTTTATAGCGTGGGTATTGTGTTTATTAATATTGTTGTAGGTTTTATGCTTTGTGTAGGAGTATGGAGATTTTAATAGCAGAGCTGTTATACGCTATGGTTCTAATTAACTTATCTTTTATTAAAGTGTTGTGTGTACATACATTATTAAATAAATTATTACATTTTATTATCTTCATACCATTGTTATGTATTATTCTTTATTTAATGTTGTAATTTTAATTAACCACGGCAATCTTCTAGTAATTATCATTATATCAGACACATTATTAATAGAGCAAAATCACTCTATCGTTTCGATATAATTGATGATAATGTCTAGTTTACTATTTAATACAGTTAGCGTTGATACTATTTAACCCTCTGGTGTGAACCAAGTAAGATGACAAAGCATTTTACTTTACTACAATATGCTTTCGTGTTTTCCGCTACATAAAAGATTCCTTACTTCCATTGCCATCTGCTTTGAAAATAGATTGCTTGTCAATAAAAATGTAAATTCGCCGCTTCAGCTCTCGGCTAATTCATTTCCCAATGGAAAATCCGGGAGCGAGTCACCGGAGATCGATGGACCGTTCATTTCGACGATATTTTTTGCTTTTTCACATTTCATATTGACGAGACGACCAGTTAGTTTGCATACAACGTTTGGCTATGACAATGTACGTAAACGCTCGAGTCCGCACGTACCCGACCGGCCATTCTCGACTCAAACGACAAGGTCGCGCGCTTTTTGTACAGAGTTCAGATATTAACGTCTTTTTCGATGATTTATAGAGGTTCTCTCCCATGAAAGAGATGAAGGGGCTTTCAGGGGACTCGATATGAATTCTAATACGGCTTTGCGATAACAACTATTGTGTAGGACTCCCTCTCTACCCTTTAAACATAGTTTTATAGAATAAAAAATGTGTTTGTAATAATATTGCATAAAAACAATTTCACGTCAATTTCATGTATGGGGGCGGTATAAGCAAAAAATCGAAACACGCAAATTTTATCCAAAACCTCGGGATCCGCGCTCACACTCTCGCGGTGATACGCCTGACACCCTAATCAAATAAGTACCTTTTACCGGGACTGTTGCTGCGACACTGTAAACTGAATCTTAGGCTATTGTTTTACAGATTGTATTACAGTGAAGCGGTGGAGTCTGACTGGCTTCCGCATAAAACGTATTTGTAGGAAGGACGACCCAGAAAATGGGTATAATATACTCACACTACCGCCGCTTCCTCGCCTTATTCTCCCGGCACGTCCCCCAGGAGTCTGCAGAAATTTATATAACAAGCTATCTCGTCCGGGCTCGGTTATTGTCGAGGAAACACTGCCTCAGACATTATTTTTAATTAAACACAAGTACTGTCCGCTAACGCCCTCGATCCGAACCGCGATTTTCCTCCCCGTCAATTGTAGCTTTTTTCATTTTTGTGGAGACTGTCAACTTGAAGAATGTTGCTTAATTGCCGTATTGTCTGGCAGAAAGAAGTGGAATAAGCGGCAGCCGTTTATTATAAATGGCTCCTAAAATGCGGGCACAGAATGTCTATTTAATATCTATTTCGCAAATGTTTAAAATAGAACAAAAAATAATGTTTTTTTGTCTAAAGATTCATAGAAACTAGATCGAAAACAATGATTCCCATTCCAGTTCATACAACGGTCAAAAAAATAACCCTTAAAAATTTGATCTTTTAACAATTCCTCATTCAATCACGTAAAACGAGTGGGGGGTGGTCACCCCACCCACCGCCCGATATTCGTGTCGGGGACGACGTAACCTACCCCTACTACGAGTTCAATATTCATTTAAAAATACATCCAAGCTGTTTTCTATTGTTAGCACCAATATCGTGTTATTATAATGTGTAGTAGGCCCCATTCACACGATTGCGATCTATAAACACTTCTGTCTGTACATAAAAATACTTTGGGCTTTAATCCTACCTAAGCACTCGAACGCCTACTTGTAAACTCACATTTACACGTCTCCCGTTAAGCAGAGTGTGCCCGGTTTCTGAAACTTTGTGATTCCAACCATATGGTTTGATTGGCATTTACATAAATACCCATTTGACTAAATACTAATCAGTAACGTGGTTGTTCACACAGTATAAGTGTCAATATTTTAACTAAAAACTGGCACTCTACTAAAAATTATCATGGTCGTCATTTAGCCAAACCTATATACCACGGTATAACATTAGCCGTATTTGCACCAATGTAATGTCTTATGGAGCCAATACACCAATGTGTGGATGGGTGTCCATCATTACTTGGACAGTGTTGTGAACAGTAGTTGAATTCAAAATTTCCCATTTAATCTTGGAGCCAAGCTTGGACTCAAAGTTGTGTCTAATGTGTGGCCGCGGTATTATAAACAATTAGATGGAGGCCGCTACCACCATCAACTTAAATACAATCCCTTAAAGTGACGACTGATCTAAGCATCCAATCGTAATGTAACGGAGCGAGCTTGTCATGTTACGTCACCTACTAAAATCCGTGTAATACGCTCGTTCCGAACTATGTACTCACTGTACAATGCGTAATGCTCGCTTTGTTACATGTTAAGTTGTATATAATTGATACAGGTGAGTCGCCGCCTTTACTTAACCTGGTAAAATCCGCGTAATATGCTCGTTCCGAACTCTGTGCTCGCTGTGCTCAATGCGTAATGCTCGCTTTGTTACATGTTTACATAAATATGATACAGGTGAGTCGGCCCTTTACGTCGCCTAGTAAAATCCGCGTAATATGCTCGTTCCGAACTCTGTGCTCGCTCTATTGAATGTGTAATGGTCGCATTGATATATGTTACATAACACGAATAATATGATGTAGTCCAATCGTCGCCTTTACGCCTCTTACGGCACCCTTCAGGAAAATGTTCGTTAGACTCTTTTCAGCCGGGTTCAAGATAACCCCATATCTGCATACTGTAAAGCTACTTCCTATTAACAAGTGATTCTTGAACCAATTACAGTGAGACCTCTAAATGGCAACCAATTTTGAGAACGAAAGCTGACAGCTAATAAATTAAAATAGAGCAAAATTGCCGGAAATAAACTATTCACAAGACAGGAAGGAATGGCATACTTATGAAAAGTCTAGAGAAACGATTAATCAAATGCAAAATGCATTTTTTGTGATATGACGAGATTGACTGGTCAATATCCGCATTGACATGTATGGACAATGTGTGTGTGTGTGTGTGTTGTGTGTACTAAGTGTACACACAAAATTGTTATTAATTATGTTGCGGAACTTTTTCTTGTAATGTAAAGCAACTTATCTACCGCATTCTCTAACCTCCGGTTTCTGATTTGAGAATTCGGGATAAGAAAATACTTAAGTAACATTTGAGTACAAAGTTGTCAAAAAAAATGCTTTAAAATCCGTCATTTTTTTGACAACTCCATACTCAAATGTTAGCTTATCCCGAATTCTCAAATCAAAAACCGGAGGTTAGTATGCATTAGTTTAAAGAGATATAAACTCTCTGTCTCCTAGCGTTTTCCCAACTACGTTGGTGTCGGTTTCCAGTCTAACCAGATGCGGCTGAATACCAGTATTTTACAAGGAGCGACTGCCATCAGACTTCCGCAACCCAGTTATTGAGCAAATTCCGATATCCTTAGGTTTCTAACTTAACCGATTTGCAGAATTTTGGGCTATTGCCTTCGCGTAACGACTGTCATAGATATTTGTATGACACCCGGGACTGATGGTTTACCGTGCTCTCCGAGTAACGGAGGGGTCTCGATGTGTAAGGAACTGTCATCCACGGACTGACCGTAGCAAGCGCAGCTTAACCTCGCAAATTGTTAATGAGCCACCGGCCCCACAGAGATATAAACTATTGAACCTTATCAGATTATGATACCAACAATTAATAGACCGTTTTTAGCTTGAGTGTATCACTAAAGCGACATCAAGAGGCTTTATGCAACCAACAACGTAAACATTGTTGGAACATGTAAATAATCGATAGTTCCTGTACTAGTAAAATTTCATAGAACTTCCTTTGCTTTGAAATTGTAGATTGTTACTTTGTGTAAGGCTGCTTAGGTTAAGAAGGTCTGAAGAGTGATTATCTTTTTCTTCAGACTTTAGTTTAAAGGTCAGTTTCTTCAGAGCTGCAACTTTTTCTATCCTATTTTCCTTTCTCGTTATTAACCTCGACTTTTGCTAAGTTCCCTTAGTCTCCTGCTTTGTGACTTTCTAATCCACCCGTTTCCTGCTTTCTTTCTCATGTTATGTGGTACGTGACTTTTGTTGGTCTATCGACCATCGAGGTTTGCTTTTGAGTTTTGTATTTGAAAATGACGCGCTTGAGAAATCAGCAATATTTTTTATTCATTTTGTTTGATGTGTTACCTTGTTGAATTATCTATCGGCCCACCTGATGTGAAGTGGTCACCGCCGACTATGGACATTTGTAATACCAAAGGCACCGCGAAGAGGACTCTTTAATTTTTTTAAACTGTCCTTGTCCTATCTCCCTTTCCTCTGGAGGAAGCCCATTCGACCTTTTGCAGGTACGTGGTTGAAACAGTCGCGAGAAATGAGTCTAATACGAGCAGTTTCTTACTTATTGTAAAGCAATACAATATAGTAGGGGATAAATTGACAGCAGGCTAGAACTTGACGTCATCTCTAAGCTGTAGGTACAGTCGCTTACATTATGACGCATCATGAATACAAAGGTGTGACCTACAGAGGTTCAATTAATGATAGATTGACTATGATTTTAAATTAATAACAGCATGACCGACACGCCTGTATTCCTTGAAGGGTATGTAGAGGTAATTGTCATTCTTTGACCGTTCTACAGTCATGAACAGCGCAATTAAAAGTGAAGTAGGAGAAGAAGTTGTAGTATCGAAATATTGTTAACGTAGTATATGCGAACACAGACGAATACTTGGCATGTAAAATACTAGCTAATGCTCGCGGTTTCACTAGCATCCTAGGGGAACTACTTCATGTATCCTATGTGTTAATTCTCTAGAGGATGGGCAGCAGCGTTCTCTGAGTACTTTAACAACCATACTGTGATCGCCAACCCGCCTGCCGAGCGTGGTGATTTCGGCAGCCCTATGTCCAGCAGTGGACTTCTTTCTGGCTGAATGATGATGTGTTAATTCAGGGCATGGTCTATCAGTCTGCTAAATTGATTTGATAACAAACTCAATAGTTCGATTGAGTGACAGACACCTAAACTCACAAACACATTCATAATTTTAGTGCGATTTAACAAAGTCTATCGGTATTTCGGGAGAACATTTGGCTACGTGTAGATTACTGTTGTTGCTCATGACTGTACAATGATGATATGATGGTAACCGGCGCCGGCACTCGTAATGGCAACCGGCGCCGGCAGCGGAGGCACTCCCTAAGAAAACACAAAAATCGTTGAAATCATAGTTTATTTACATATAATCATATCATTAAATTGAAGCGTCCTACCTAATGGTATTTCATACATAGTTGAAATATCCAATATCTTAAAAAATCATTAGATTAATCGTTCGTTAGTGCAATTAAGTTTAGTTAATCAAGATTAAGTAAGTTAAACTGTAGTTGAGTTGACCAATATGCGTTATGAACATAATGTGAATTAACTGTAGTTATCTTGAAAATAGTTAGAATAAACTTAGGTATTATAATACGTAACCTCTTTGTCCCTAGTCGCACCTGATAATGAGCGCAGACAGGGTCTAAGAAGGAGCACACGAGTCCAAATAAAGAGTTATAGACGGATTCCTCTATACCCATGGCATATACATGGCATAGCATGGCACATTACACGCGAAGGAACACAGAAAACTGCTAAACTTTTTGTGACGCCGCCGCTGCACTTTTATTTAAGGAAATATAAGGATGTATAGATCCTACTACCATCACATTGTTAAATCTTACAACACGCGTCTATTTACAGCGTGCGGTGAGGATATTTAGACGGGGGAATAGGTCTTCCAATATCATTCAATACCTTATCTGGTGCTTTTTTCAGCCAGTTTGTCATGAAGAGATCTAAGTCATCGTGCCAAAATTGAAACTGGATCAAAACTAAGAACTCCATATTCCTGACCTGTACTTGCTACGTCCAGAAAAATGAGGTAAATACATGATAAATAAGTCCTTAAGAGTTACTTTTAAGAGTAGGGGTGCATGAAAAGAGCTACCACGAATGACGATACTTCAGCACGTCCGGCGCACCCTGGGCAGTCAGTCTCGCTACCATCCTTGCTGGCTGGCTAATCTTTTCACCACGGCATGAGCTATTCTTGTATACTCGTGCCGACACGATAGAAGAAGAAGAGTTACTGACATTCAAATAATAGTATGTTGTCTTCTAAGAATATACATAAAGAACTATTGGTCCAATGAAACACTTAGTCATAAAACATGTCTTCAATATAATATTTTCACATTACACGCACTTTTATAGCACAATAAATTGGTTAAATTATAAATGTATGTCATTGAGATGGCATTCACGGACCAAGGACGGCCGCTACTAAGGTAAACAAATTATGAAATAAAAGCTATCAACATACCTACCATACCTATTAAGTTAATGCCTAAATTCTGTTCGGGTTTGCGTCTAACGTAAAAATAATTTGTACTGTAAGGCTGACTGCAAAATGGGCCACTAAGTTGCTTGAGACACAGTTGATCGCTATTTGAGTAGTATCAAAGGTGGCAACATCACTTTTTGGCACTTTTGAGTTAAAAATGCAGAAATTTCAAAAATATTCAAAATAACTTGTTTATCATTCATAACTAAACATGGCCATATTCTTTGCTGAATCGACACAAAATCTCGATTATCTCCAAAGACGGCAGTCTTGTATTAGGGCAGACTTGCTTAATAATGTAATATAATAATAAATTCATTATTATCAGGCTACTTAAGCCCATAGATATATACCTTACAAACTAACATTATACTATAATACATTTGTATTAGTATAGAAACTTAAGCCTATGTTAGTAAAACAGTTAAGCACTATGTCATTGTGCGTTCATGTGGCACTTGTCCGCGGAAGCGATGGAACACTACCCCCTCCGGCCAAAAGTTCTCTTCCATGACGAGGTGCAGAAGACACTTTGGTACTCGCACCACGAACGCCTTGAAGTTGGCGTTACGGCGCGATTCCAGCAGCTGCACTCTCACCGTGGACTTGACCTTTTGGCGTACGTACTCCACGATGTCCTCCGCTTTAGTGGTGTAGGTAGTGTATACGGGACATGTACACCGGAGTGTTCGGCATCGCGGCACGAAACGTCTGGTTCGGCTCCACAGGACCCGTGCCGCAGCAGTTCTTGTTGGTTCTGTGACGGCACTTCCATAATGTTTAAAATTTTCGTTTACTCGATAGTTGCTAAAAGTGGGATTGCCACCTTTGATTTTACAGTAAATATTGACAATATTTGGCCATACTGTATTAATATTCTTTTACTAAAGGCATTCCATATACATTTTTTTCGTTGATACGTGCATTTATTGAGCGAATGGACCAAATAGTGACAATATTTATTAAGCAGTATTGAATGTCTGATCCTTGTGCCTATGGCCTGCAGCTAAAAACAAATGGCGATCAACTGTGTTCCGAGCAACTTAGTAGCCCATATGTAGTCAGCCTAAATAATAAAGCTATGTACTCAAGCAGCTTTTTTTTAAACAAAAGAAGCAAAATTTCTTTGAATCTTTTTTCCTGTGATTAACTTTATCGCGTATTTCGGGAAAGATTATAATATATATTATCCGATATTTTCGGGAGTTGCCCTCGAGTGGGTTAAGCAGCGCGGCCCTCAGCGTTTGAGTGTACAACAACCCTGAAATCTGAAAATTCGAACATGCGACGGACTGCATATATTTACGCAGTTTGCTGCTGAAAGATAACTTAGAAATTGTATCTTTTTAAATTGTTGGTGTCCAGAAACAGAAAAATTTATTACTTTGATTTAAATTGCTCAAGTAAAAAAAGACTGGTACATGTTGTGTACTGTTTTTTTAGATGAGGTTTCTATAGTCTGAAATAGACATAAATACTGGACTACTAACTTATTAAAATAATTTATATCAAGTTAGTTATGTAATTAGAACAGCGCACCCCTTGCCGCAAGGGTGTGGAGGAATCAAAACGCCTACTCATCATCTACCCACGCTCTATGAATTCCTTATAACAAGTATCGACTACAACAGTAACAAGTTAAATTATTTCCGCCACAATATTACGTAGAATTGAGCAATATTTGAAAAAATAAATATATTTCGAAATTGGAACGTTTCGCTCTTTGCTCTTAATAATTGTCAATATTACATTTTCTGTTGTCAGTTGTCTCGTTTTAATAGAGGTAAACCTTAGAATATGTACAGGTAAACTCAATAAACCTGTTTGATTTCAGGTCTATTTGTTCACATAGTTTGACGCGTGGTGGTAAAGTTTCGTGTAAAAGTTGATGCTGAAAAACCGAATACACTCGGAAGTTAATTTTCATCGGAATTTTAACTATGACATCGGCGCACCCAACTATTTCAAGGCTTTATGAATGTTTTGAGTGTTATTAACTACAACAAACTACTATAGACAAAAAAGTCGTAACATTCGCTACTATTTTCCATTATTTTTTTATTTTATACCGTAATAAAATTAGTAACAAAAACTTGTGACCACGTTTTGATAATTATTATTAATGTATTGTGTTTAGAGCTTTTACATTTTTATTTACTTAAATGGTTTATGACAAATTAAAAAGGTCGTGCAATTCAATAAAAAAATGTCTGTCTAAATTCTAGTGTTCAAAAAAGATAATTATTAATAACGTAATAGTTAAAATTTCATTAAGTACTTTAAACAATCTTTAAAACATGTTTATCGATATCATTTGCGATATTGTAGAAAAGCTTTCAAAACATAATTGCTTTCGTCTTGTTTTCAATAGAAACTAACAGATTTTTTGTTGCAGCCAATAAGCTGGGTGCCCTTTTTCGACCTGCAGACGTTCTGAGAACGAAATGTCATACAGATTATCGACTGACGGCGACCCTAACGGTGTGTGGGGAATGTTAAATAATTAGATTGCACTGCTTTCGTATAAATTCTGTCTCTTTATTTGTTTAACAAAAATATTACACCTAAAACTTCGTAATGAACACATTAATGGCCGATTCCTATGATTTACGGAGCATTACTGCGGAGCGTTAAAATTAAGACTCTTATATCTTCACCGATAATGAAGCAAATCCTAACTAATATTATAAATGCGAAAGTAAGTTTGTTTGTTACCTTTTCACGCCTAAACCACTGAACCGATCATCGTGAAATTTTGCATATACGTTGTCAGGTGTACAGAAACGGACATAGGGTACCTTTCATCCCGAAAAATAGTACTATTCCCGAGGAAAACAACAATAACGATAATAGATGGCGCCACGTGTCTTTCTAATCATGATTGAATTATATTATTATAGAAACTTTAGGTGTGTTAAGAGTTGATTGTCAAATTCCAAATTAACGCTAGCAAAGCCGCGGGCAGAAGCTAGTACCTCATATATTTGCGTATCATATCCCTTCCATACGTTAGTATCTAGCGCACTTAAAGTTAGCTTACGACTCTATTAATTTTCAAGTTTAGCAATGAAAAATGCTACTATTGGTAAGCAAAACGATTCGTTTTTGGCCATAGGAACCGGGCATAATTGATGATGCTGTCAATCACACAACAATAACTGCTACAATGAATGGTCAAAGGACGAATTGTTACAATCACCACGATTGGCTGGTAGATTGGTGAGTTTGTTGTTATTAGCAGACTGTAGGATATTGCTGTCCGTCCCCTTAAAATAATAAGCCGCCTTTAACTACACCCACATATAGGAAGTGGACCTATTCGTGACCCTGATCCACAAATAAAACATTTATTCTTATTACATTATTTTTAGCCTCTATTTTTACAATGTGGGGCAAAAACTTGTCTTCTTTATCCACTCAGTTTTATTTTCTACTAATAGACCATATTAGTATAGCAGAATGAGGGAATTGAAAGGAGTATGCTTCGGTGGTTTGGGCATGTTGAAAGATTGAATGAACAACGATTAACAAAAAGAATTTATAAGGCGAATGTCAGTGGAAACGCCAGTAGAGGACGCCCTAGAAGGACATACATTGATGTTATTGATGATGTTCTTCAAAAAGGACAGGTGCGTAGTACTTTCAACTGGCGTGCGTGTATGACAAGATGTATGACCGTGGACGAAGTGAAAGGAGTATGTAAGGATCGTAGCATGTGGCGTTCTACAGTTTCTGCCTACCCCCATGCTAAAATGGGAGTTTATGTATGTATGTAGTGTAGTAGACCATAGTCTAGTCCTTTTGGTAGAAGTCAAGTCAGTCCCGCCATCTTGGCCTCAGTCTGCCACGATGTCGCTTAGCTTTCAGTGGGAGGTACTCGGTGATTATTTAATCGGATCAGCTTTTGGCTAAAATAAAGACAATGATTATAAAACTTGTGGAAAAGTTGTAGCAAGGATATATTGATCATATTGTGTGACCTTCAAAAGTTATTAATAGCAAACTTTGACTGTGAACGCTCGTTTTTGATGTTCAGACTTCAGTAGTGTTAACAACAAATTAAAGTGGCTGATGTATTCAAAGCCATAATTTTTCAGGCATAATCAGCCCCTTAGAGCCATTACGCACTGTCGACTGGTTGCCGGAGACTTGGTTGACGGCGACTGTGACTTTCTATAGTTTAAATAGATGTTTACGCACTTGGTCGCCGGTCGCCCGGGCGACTATGCTTATGTTTTGATCGCCGAGAGACCAAGTCTCCGGCGACCAGTCGACAGTGCGTAATGGCTCTTACTGTCCCACTGCTGCGCATGGGACTCTTCTCAGAAAAATAAGGGTTAAGGCCTTAGTCGGTTGACAGGCTATACACACCATCCAGAACTTTATGGAACCCTCTCAGGTGTGCAGGTTTCCTCAGGATGTTTTCTTCACCATTAACGCCACCGTCAGCATGTCATATATTAATTATATTATATTAACGAAGCTTTAATGCAGCTTAAACGTAAAGGAAGCAGATAACCAGCGTCGACCTACCAGCGCTTATCGGTACTGGTCCGTGCAAGTAACGGCTACATAAAGGAAGCGGGTAGAAAGAAGCAGGGGATGGCATTTTTTAACAAAAATACGTCTTGTTCCCTTGCAAATACAGCAACAAATGACGGCTTACCAGCGCTGATCGGAGCAGCTCGGAACTTGTCGGCGAAGTTTGGAGCTTGTCGGTGCTGGTTCGTCACACAGTGTAGAGAGTACCTGCGCCGACTAACTTCGCGGACCAGCACCGACAAGCGCTGGCAGATCAGCGCCGGCAAACCGCTTTCTACGTGTATACGCACTTACATAGGTGGCGAAGGCTCCATACAACTCGATTCCTATCGGCTTCCCTTTCGAAACGAGTAGTTACTGGATTTCACGCATCACACTTGAGCAAGATAAGCATTTTTTGGTCCGGCTTCCCTTTTAAGAAAATTCACCCTTCGCCACTGGTACTTACTTATTGGTCCCTTCTACTTCTGCCTAGCCTTTTTCCCAACTAAGTTGGGGTCATCTTCCAATCTAACCAAGGGGCCTACTCCCTAAATCCGTCAACGAAGTTAGTCGCCCGTCCGAAAGTAGCCCGAAACGTAGAAGTGAACAAAACAAGTGTCAAGTTCAACTTTTCGGACGGGCAAAAACACATCGGTAGTAGGGACAACTGTCAAATCGTGTTGTCATTCATTCTTAGTTCGGGCCCCGAAATAATCGTATATCCGTATGCGATAAGGAGTAGGAAACGCTCGTACCTAAGGCCGAAACCACGGACTTCGTGATTAGGTAGTAGACCCCCAGATGCGGTTGAATACCAGTGTATTTTACACGGACTGACTTCCATCAGCCTTCCGCAACCCAGTTACTGGGCAATGCCGATATCCTAAGGCTAGATCAGTTGTCAAACTTTTGGGCTTCTGACTACCCGTAACGACTGTCATAGGTATTCGTATGACACCCGGGACCGACGGTTTAACGTGCTCTCCGAGGCACGGAGGGGTCTCGATGTATAATGAATGGTCACCCATCCACATACTGACCGCGGCAAGCGCAGCTTAACCTTGCAAATCATATGATCCACGCGGTTGCTACCCACGAGCCCCTCCAAATATCTCCCTGAAAACTTCAATAATTCGTACCAGAAACTACATGTACCTAATCCATTTCCTAATTTCTTGGAACAAAAATCAGTAGCATGTCCTGTACTTATTTTATACGTGTGCGTATATTGGGTGGGCTCGGCCCATACGCAGATTAGCCCACTTTTTGTCCGGCGTATTAAAAGCTTTCAAATAAATTAAATAACGTTTCAGGCGTGCCTGTGACGTTCAAGTAAGTGTTTCGATATTCATGTAGACCTAACAATGTTTTGGAGTATGATATTATGACCGTTTTTTTTTTACTGTTTGAAAAACATGTCAATGAAAAAAGAAATGAAATATTTCATAAAATGCCTTCAAAACTTCAAAGTAACTTCTCATTATTACGTAAAACGACAATAATAGAAAATGCTTCCTCCAAAAACTTGAAAAACTTGTATCAACTCTTATTTTTTCGTGGATTTTATTTATTTTTTCAGCAATCGTATTTTCTATACCTTCTTTGAAATAATGTTGAATTATTGGTCATTTTTTGAAGTAGGTAACAAACACCCTGTTATCTTTACAATGGGGTTTTTACAAATAGTTTTTGACGGTGTTTCCTGTTGTACCTGTTTAAAAATAGTATCAGATTAATAATATTTTGTTATATTTATAATTTATCTATCTAATTATTTCAATCGTATTAGAAATAGGTATAGGTATCATTATACAACCATGACATAATTTTTGCATGTTTGGATTAAGTCTTTGTTTTTTTTCTATTAAAACATTCACTTAAAAATATGACCACTGAAAGGAAAAAAACAGGATTAATAAGCAAGGTCTTTTACCAGGGTTGAATGAAATCGAGCACAAATAATTTGGAACTTTATAATCATCTTATTGCTTCCAGAAAGAAAATGATATTGGAAACTTCTACATATACATATATAGTTCCCCGTCTTCTTGCTTACCTACGCTGCTTTATACCATGTGGGAAAGGGCTAGAATATAAAGTTTCCTCACCGCACGCTGATAATAGACGCGTGTTGTAGGATTAACAAAACCCAGCACGCTTGGTAGTAGGATCTATACGGTCCGTCTGGCAAGCTACCACTCTCGCATTAAAGTAGCCAAGCAGTTTATTAAAAAAAAACGATACATGGTAATTCTTTACTTTCTTTACTCATATAACTCGGGATGCCAAAATGCCTCACCTTAAGACCACCATATTTTTACATTTTGAAATTAGCTTTTATTAAATCCAAAAAAATCTCTTAAAGGGTCAATCTGTCACAGTAGATCACGAGGTTTTGCCGTCAAACTTCACATGAATTTTGATAGTGTATAACAGAGGTTCTCAAACTTATCTCGTCTACCGCCCACTTTGAGAATCAATTCTTTTCTAGCGCCCCCTAGATTTTTTAACTTTACCACATCTTAAAAATCACAATCGCAATATTTACTTTTAACGCCGTTTCCCACCCCCCTGTACGCTTGTAGTGCCCACAAGAGGGCGTCATCGCCCACTTTGAGAAAGACTGCTGGAAACGATTGCTTCCTCTTTTTCAAACCAGTCTGTAATCTTAGATAAACTATTTCTTCCAAACGTGTCTCCACACAAGCACACACAATATTCTCAAAACAATAAAACGACGTATGTACAAACATAATTTGAATATCGTGTTGACGAACATTTTTTCCGCTTCTACGCCTTTCAAGGTCTACAGTTGCAAGGAAAATAATCAGTTAAAGCGTTATTATTGGTTAACAGAATGATAAGCGGGTACGATAGCGTTCGCCAGTTATTACGAACTCGTGGACATGCTTTTAATTGATTAAAAGGAGTTATTGATGAAAAATTGGATTAGATGTTACATAGCAATTCTAAGTGGGTTGTAACCGGCAAAGAAACCGTGTTATAAAAGGTCACTGAGGCCCGGCGCAGACGACGTACTTTTTGTCCTGCGAACTCCCGCGGACAGAAATTTACGTGGTTGGTAGTCTTTACCGGTCACGAAATGTAACACGGACTCAACGCACACGACGGTAATTTTGAATGTAGTTGTCGTTAGAACTCTAGTGTCTGCGATGGCAATAACTACCAACTACTATCATTCTCGTCCGTGGTAGTCCGCCGGACAAAAAGTCCGTCGTCTGCGCCGGGCCTAAGGGTAATCATGGTAATCCTTTCTTGATCGTTGACTAAGTTGCAGAAGAACAAACTTAAGTTTTGCCGAAGGAGAGAAGTATACTAGGAATTAAGCTCACTGATCAAGTTCGCAATACAACAGTACAATCCAAGACCGATCACCGATCACCAATATAGGGAACAAGACTGCTAGGCTAAACTGAGAGTGGTAGGGTCACAAATTTAGAATTGCTACACAATGGGTGCCTGGGGAAGAACATCGCCGCCGAGGCAGGCCGAGGAAGCACTGGTGCGGCAGTTTGGACGTTTGTCTGAGGATCGGACGGAAAAGGCAAGGGTTAAAGACTTGTGGAAAAGTATGGGGGAGGTCTTTAACCAGCAGTGGATCAATACAGGCTAATGAAAAAAGGGGATGCCCAACAAGATTCTTCTTCGCTTATGAACATACTACGGTCTCCAATTCTTTAGATAACGTGATGATTATAGCAATATTCCGTCAATACGTTCACTGACTGCTTTCGGTCTGGTAATGATGACTAAAATACCGATACTTACGAACTTGATAGTAGCTTTAACATATCGTCATCTCTGATCAAAAAATGCTTATTTTCGTTGAATCATTGTTTATTAATAGCTATTTATTTTTAGCAATAACATTGTTATCAAAGAAAAGCACCAACATTCCCAACTCACCATACGTTTATGACTACTAAATGACACGAAACAGGAAAATAAAAACCAATTATAGTCGATAATTATGAGCTAAGTACAGCACGGGAAGGCAATAATAACGTTGGTACAGCGTCCCGGCCCAAATACGTGATCTGCAATCTTATATCTTATCTTGCTTTGCCAGTACGAACCGGAAAACAACGCCAAAACATACATTTATAACAACTTAGTAACGTAAACTTGTATACTATATGATAGCAAATAATCTTTTCTATTTATTTGATAATAAACATCTCTAAAATGTGACCGAGGGTTATATACTATAAATATGGTAATAATAAACATAACATAACATCACGCCTGAATTCCCCGAAGGGTTGGGCAGAGGTGCACAGTACACCATCATTTCGCCGTTATGTGTAAGTCCCATGTAATTAGGGCGAGCCTATTGCCATCAACCGGGCTCAAATCCAGACTCCGGACTGTTACTGAGAAATTCCACAAGAAAAAGTACAATAACACGTAGCCCGATCTGGAGATCGAAACCAGAACCTCACGTTCAGCAGTTACGCTTGCAACCACTAGAGCAACGAAACGAAGCAGTCAAATATGCGAGTCTGTAATGGAAGAACATCGTAAGCGACACACATGCAATTTTACAGGAGACGTATTTTATTTATTATTTATTCATTTAAGCTTTACGTTACAACAAAAAAGTGAAATACCTATTTACCACTTTCTATTAGGACACCCAGCTTTTGTCATTGCGTGAGCACGCAATGGTTGCATCGCTAACTCGCGCGATGATCGCGCATTCGCGTTCTGTTAGGACGACGCCTAATTCAGCAGTGTCTTAAATAAACTTAGAAACTACAGACTTGTGACATTACACTTTTTCTTTTCTTTTGTACTGCTTGTAGATGGTCTTTGCGAATCGTTTCTACGTAACCGAGCAGTTATTGGCGAGACCCGAATGGTCTCCAGCCAATAGGGGGGAAAAAAAATACTTAACCTAAGCTAACTACTAATACTACACTTACATCATGACTACTAGTAACAACAGCACGAAAGGCGACCCCTGGCGGGACTCAGACCTCAGCTTAGGGCATTGCTAGCGGGAAATAGGGAGGGGGAGGGAGACAGTTTGATGCGGGCTGAATTACCAGTGAGAACATTGAACTTGCAACCTGGTGCTTCAGAAGCAGGTCCGTATACAATAGTATACATCCGTCGTGGTGGCCCACGAAACGCCTCGGATTGTTGACGCACAAAAGAACTTTTGCGTACTAAAAGCTATTTATAAGTCGAAAGGCCGAATAACTAGTAACTGAAATAAGTTCTCGAGTATGTTAAGGGTCGTGTTACAAACTTATGAGACGATTCTATAAAGAGGGATCTCTTTTCAGGAAACGTAGGTAGTTTTGGAAGTATCTGACGTATTTGGAGGACTTCATGACTGTGCCGAACTATTTATAAGTCCACTTAACATTTGAGGTATCGTCAACTCCACTGTGTGTGTGTGTGTGTGTTCGAGTCCTTTTAACTAAAATAGTTCACCTAAATCCGATATATACTTTAACATTAAACGCAGCTAAAATTAATCTATACATATAATAAAATCGTGGTTTAGAAGTAACTAGGAAATTTTTGTCTAGAACTTATAAATCGCGCGGTAACGAAACCATAGCGCGATCTAATTCGACGCCAACGCCATCTAGGGAAGTAAAGATTAAACATATGTGTGCATGTTTATGCAAGCCTCACGTAAAAAGAGCTGACCCAATGCTGTTGACTTTTATAAACATATATTGTGCTTATCTCCAAGTAACATATTTTTTTTGTTTCATCGCAATCGGTTCACGCATTCAAAAGATATGCAAATAATCAATATCTTCTATACATTTATCAAATCTGTAGACTTTGCGTATCTGTACATAGCAAATATTTTGAAAAAACATGGTTGGGGTGTTAAAAAATAACCAAAAGAACCCATTTTTAACATTTTTGTATTTTGTTTCTTCTGTTTGTTGGTTTGTCTGTTTGTCTGTTTATCTGTTTATCTGTTTGTTTGTTCAAGCATCACGTAAAAATAACTGGCCCAATGCTGTTGACTTTTATAAACATATATTGTGCTTATCTCCAAGTAACATATGGTTTTTGTTTCATCGCAATCGGTTCACGCAATCTAAAGTTATGCGAATTTTAAGTTTTCTAGAAGAACTTAGCATGTATTAGTTTATTTTCAATAGATGGTGTTACGTGTATCAAATAATGTTGCGAGGAAATATTTTACTACGAATAAATCCACAAATTACCTAATATTCATTGTTGAATTGGTACCTATTCTCAGTCTACGAAAGGTCTAATGAAATGCTATCCTTATGAAGAAGGAACTAAGCTTTTACAAAAAAAAAACGAAGATATTGTTATTTAGAATTTATTAGGTCAATTTCTTATTGTTGTTCACAATAAAATTAATTCATGATGTGGACTAATAGTAGGATTTTTGTTCATTGAATGTTCATACTTTTTGGGAATGCTGATGCCGAAAATAAGGTCCAAATTGAAATTGAAATCGGTGGCCATGATTATTTGCAAGGAAAGCGCTCACCCAGTGCTTTCGTTGAAATTTAGTATTTCGTAATCATTCTATCTACTCAATGCACTTTTTGGAATGTTTTTCTACATTTCATTTTATTTTGTTCATTATTGTCAGAACTATTCAAAGCCTGTCGCCGTCGTTTTATTAAGTTTATTTAATTGAGTTTTTTTAAGCTTTAGGTAATGTACCAAAGACGTGGCCATGGAGGGAAAGTACTTTAAATATTAAAAATAGCAAATTTCACTCAAAGGAAACTTCATTTCACTTTTTTTAAAGTAAGAAATTACCTTTTACTGATTTTTTTGCCTGAACCGGGAATCGAACTGACAAAGCTTTATGTACCATCCGGTATTATATTATGGCCCCTGTTGATTGATATCTGTAAGGTCAATAATAAGGATCAAATCTCTCCAACAAACACACTGTCTTAAATTGAAGGAAGTGCAAGAAATAAGAAGTAACAACAAATCAAGTTTAAATTGAAATGTACCTAAGTTAGGTAGGTACTTAATGTTAGTTTTTATGGTCTTCCATCAATTCTAGGCACTATGTTTATTGGAGCGATCATATCGATTGGTGAAATAAAAATATAGATGATGTTTTTTCGCGTTTGTGTTGGTTCGATTTCCAGATCAGACTTTTTGAAAGCAGTACCTACCTATTTATAACTTATTAAAATTAAATGAAGTCTTCTATAAGTTTTTTTTTTAATATTTAAAGTTCTTTTCTATACTTACCACACCTCGAATGAAATCATAATTTAGTTCGCAGATTGTAACAAGACGGCGTTGTAACTATTTTTGTATCGCGATATGGTTTTGTTACATCTTCAATAATAGTATCAATTATCAATTATAATCCATTTTAGCAAGGAAATGTATAGAAATAAGCAACACGTTTTTAGTATTACGGTTTTATGAATATTTACGGTCAATCAAGAGGAGCTGAAACTCTACAAAAAGAAATGGTTCAAAAGATATAAGTGTCTTAGTGGGACACCTTTGTCTATTATCCATTTTAGCAAGGAAATGTATATAAATAAGCAACACGTTTTTAGTATTACGGTTTTATGAATATTTACGGTCAATCAAGAGGAGCTGAAACTCTACATAAAGAAATGGTTCAAAAGATATAAGTGTCTTAGTGGGACACCTTTGTCTATTATTATAATAAATGGATTATTTAGTTGCTGCGACACAATGTTGTTTTCCGACTTCCACGCGGACGGAGTCGCGGGCACAGCTAGTGAAAAAAATAAATTCGTAAACTATAAAAAGCTATGCAATTTTTTGTATATTATTAAATTATGCATTTATTTTAGAATCTATTATTTCATTAGCATTTACGTGTATATTAGTTTAAGATCACGACAATAATATGTTTTTTAACCGACTTCAAAAAGGAGGAGGTTCTCAATTCGGTTGTATTTTTTTTTTTTTTTTTATGTGTGTTACCTCATATCTCCGTCATTTATGAACCGATTTGAAAAATTATTTTTTTATTCGAAAGGGTATACTTCCCGATTGGTCCCATATAAATTTTGTTATGATTAGACCATGAACTTCAGAGATATGGAACGGAACTCCTCATCGGATCAAAGCAAAATTCTCAAATTACTAATACTGCTTTGTTTATATTTGTTTTTGGGAACTGACTACTGGAAAAGAGGAGGGGGTGCGTGTCCCCCTCCCCCCCTTTGGAATGTTTTCATTATATCGTATTTGAAAGGACTTTTTATGCCCGACTACATCAAAGCCAAAAAGAAGGGTTATGAACGAGGGGGTTAAAATTATGACACTAAAACGTATTTAATAAAAAATAAACTTTAAAAAAAAGTAAAAACCGACTTCAAAGAAATACTAAAAGGAGTAAAATAATTACCATAATATAAAATTAACAGTTTCAGAAGTCGGTGCAACTCTACACTGAAGCAAATAGAAGCCACCGACTTCTGAAACTGTTAATTTTATATTACGGTAATTATTTTACTCCTTTTAGTATTTCTTTGAAGTCGGTTTTTACTTTTTTTTAAAGTTTATTTTTGTCTTCTTTGTTGTTTTACACACTACTGTCTACATTTTATACCTTTTTCGTTTCTACTGGCAGAAATTTCTTTTGAAATAAGCAGTACCTTTCTACTAAAGATTATAAACATTGTTTCTCTTTAAGTGATATTGTGTGTACATAAATAAATAAGTACTTAAACATTTTGTGTTCAGCGACAAAAAAAAACCTACATTGTAATAGACCATACAAATAAAATTGTACCTACCAATTAGCATCGAGTATAACATCGACAACGTATTCGTAGAACACCTGAAACCATTTCCAATAATTACAGATTAAATGAAAATGCGACATAAGCTATCACCATTAGAATTCCATTTTAACGATTGAGCCACGGGGCCCATAAACGTACAGGGCTAAAGGTCAGACGTCAGAAGCAAGGCAGCTACTATGACCTAAATAAACTGCGAACATCGTCGTACCAATTCAATTCAATCCAATTACTGCGCATACAGCGGTATAAGGCGCGTGTTTATGTATGCATGTTAACGTGTGGCCACAATACGGTGGGCGGGCAGCTTGCAGCTCGCGCGTCTTTTTGTTTGAGGATGACGTATGTTGGGGAAGCTTTGTTGACGATTTCGGGGTGGTAGAGAAAGGCTCTGAAGAAAGAAAATGCTGGCGTAGAGGAGGATTGTAGGTGTTCAGTAGTTGTGATACCATTTCATAGTTTGACCTTTTAGAGCTTTGGTGACACAAACAGTATCAGTTCTCAAAGGATACAGACTGTATTGCAAAAAGAGGTTTATTCTGAGTGTTGGTTTTGCGACGGGAAAGTGTAAAATTGACAACATTTCAAAACTGACACGATCTTAAAACAAAAATACCGTTTCTTTATTTTCGTGTCCTGAGTTCAAATATACATTTTTTATATTTTTTCATTTCCTCATTTCTGAGAAAAAAATTGAAAATCAAAAAACATGTGATGACGTCACATAAACGGTGGAATGAGGAGTTACCTTTGCCTATGCGTTTCAATGTTTTAGATGAAAACATTTAATGTCAAACAAGACATGTCAATGTCACTTATGAAGTTAAACAAGACAAGTGTTATATGACAGTGACATCTAACTAACAGTTTTTTTGACGGTTCACAGTGAAGCAAAGGTTAGATCACCATTCCACCGTATGTATGACGTCATTTGGCGCATACGTCTTTTTAGAATACGCCGAATTTCAAAATTGAAATTATGAATGAAAAGTACATTATTTCGAAAAACGAAAAAAACGGGTGCTCTGGATTTGGATTTACTTTTATATAACGTAATAATACATGCAGGTTAAAAATATGAAATGTTGTCAATTGGGGTTATAAAACAAGGAAGTCTTTTTCCATGACAGCTAGATCACGTGTCTTACCTTATACTACGTCATAGTTACTTATGAACCAATAAGCTTCGAGTTCTGTTGTCCAACTTTGTTGTTACTGGTGGGAAAATATCGCAAATGGTGACGTAACGGGTCATCGTCGGAAGGGATTACCATGTTTTACCTTGAGTAAATTGATTTTCATCTTTCTTTTATTTATTTATTTTTAGGAACGCTCACAGACTTATGACTTTAAGTATGTGTACATATTTATTATAGTATTATCAGGCTATTAAACTAACACGATGACATTTATATGGCAAAAAACAGGTTGCTATTTTTTTTGTCTGCTTTTGTTTCGTCCTTGCGTTTCTACCGTTTCTACGTAACCAGGCTTCTTATGCTTGTTTCCCACGGTGCGTGATAACGCGCACCGCGACGCACGAGCTCGCACCGACGACGCACCATGGGAAGAGACTCGTCCGTGGTAACGCGGACGCGTGCGGAGCGGTGCGCCGTATCCACATCACGCACCCTCATAATGTGGTTTCCCACGGTGCGTGATTTTACGGATGATACCACGAACAGCCGGTGCACGCTATCACGCACCGTGAGAAGCCAACTTTATACCCAAAAGTTCTGTCAATTCAAACTGACAAAACAAAACGTTTTTAACACAATCCGCTTAACCAATAATGTGCATACACCTTTAAATAGCTTTCACGTCACCGTGAAAAATAATTAATCAGAGATGAAAGGTTTTTAAACGATTCCAGCCGGACGTTGATTCTGTCATTTAAGTATACAAGTAATTTAAAAATCGTTTACCAATAAATTATTTACAAAATTGATTTATTACTCGTTGAGTCGGCTGCGGCATTTAAAAGGCTGCTGCATTTATGATTGTTGAATAATAATTATGTCTTATTATGACAGTGATATTGATACTTTGTTGATGAGATCCTTTATTAAATTAATTAATCGGTTTGCTTTTACATTTTTTACTGAAAAGGAGACTCTTCAATTTGTACAATCTGATTGATAGGTGTACAGCATCCCAAAAAGTGTACCACAACAAAAAGATAGAATTATATGACATCATCCATTTTAGCAGACATTATTAGATTTATCTTTAGTATCAAAAATCACTGCCTCGTTGGTCTAGTGGTTGCAAGGGTGACTGCTGAGCGTGAAGTCCTGGGTTCGATTCCCAGGTCGGGCAAAGTGTTATTGGGGTTCTTCTGTGTAGAATTTCTCAGTAGCAGCGCGGAGTCTGGATTTATGCCCGGTTGGTGGCAATAGGCTCGCCCCCTACTACATGGGACTTAAACTTAACGGCGAAATGAGGGTTGTACTATACACCTCTGCCACATCCTTCGGGGAATACAGATGTAGTGTTAAGTTACGTTAATTGAAATGTATATTGAAAAGGAGACTCTTCAATTTGTATTTAATCTGATTGATGGGTATACAGTATCCCAAAACCTGTACCACAACGTAAAGATCGAATGATAGACGTCATCCATTTTCGCCGACATTATTAGATATCTATTATATCATAAATCAATTTAATAAAATCTCATCCAAACGGTACATTAATATCGCTGTGTAATGATAATAGGAAACACCAGGGTTCAGTAACTCGAGCAGACTTCAATAACAAGTCTAGAGGTGAAACACAGGGGTCAACAAACGACGACCTAAATACTCCGAGTCTAATCCAATTATTACGATGTGAACGTGGCATGTATAGACTTTCATAGTAAGAAATAACGAAGAGGCCATTTTTCTTTTTAATGTATTCGAAGATTGAGATTCTAATAAAGGGTGCATGTAGTGCATGTGAGCGTGCGCTAACTTCACGCAAGGGTATTGAAACAAATTCTGAAAGTGTCTGTTTTGACCTGAACGACCGCTTGTATGTTATTGCAGTTTTCAATAAAAGTTAGACTGTTTTATTACAAGATATGGTCTAAGTAAACCTCAGCTTTTAAAATACTTACCTCCGATTTCTGAATTGAGAATTCTAGGATAAGCAGTACTTAAGTAACATTTGAGTACGGAGTTGTCAAAAAAATGACGGATTTTAAAGCATTTTTTTGACAACTCCGTACTCAAATACTACTTAAGTATTGCTTATCCCGAATTCTCAATTCAGAAACCGGAGGTTAGTCCCCTACCTTTTGGTATATGACATTAGACGGGGTATATTTTAAAACTGGGTTTACCTTAGACTTCGTTTAAGTCATCTCTCGTTTTAAGGGGAAGACAGTTCTAATACTAGCTGAATGTAATCTTATACAGCCAGTCTGAATTTACGCGTGTCCAAAATAAATATGGGTTGTAAAGTATGCATCGCCATACGTATTAATCATAGATAGATGGATAAATATTTTATTGTACACTAAAAGAAAACAAACAGAAGGAATACACGTAATTAAGAACAGTAATGGCGGTCTTTTCGCTTAAAGCAATTTCTTCCAGACAACCATTGGATGGAAAGAATTTTTAAGAAAAGTTTAAAGGGCAGTTTGCAGTGTACAAAAATAATAAAAATCGGGGGTCAACCAAATAACTACGTAAATACATATTGTAACACAAAAATATACAATTTGTAACAAAAACTCTGTCCGATCCAATAAAGGCTCCTGGTTCAACATAGTACGTACTAGAAAAAAATGTTATAAAAATGTAACTCATAAAAACCAAAAGTTATTAATTTTTTATTTTTATAATCCATGAGAAAAACACTGAATATGGCAAATTTTCATAAGTTGACAACACTGCCTGGGGAAAAACAATAATCTCAAATCCATTAAATGGTTACGTATATGTGTACGCAGTACGATGCCGAATAATACTCTTCGGACAGGGTTTTTGTTACATGCTGTATAATGCAATGCAATGAAAACTCCATTTAGATTTTTTTATTGTACAGAACCAGGACGAATAATCTTATTCAAAACCATTTGTTATACACACTATAATAACAGCAACTCTCCTGTTCTTACATGTAACGGTAACAGATAAAGAAATCTATTACATACAGTTTCGCCTGTGTGGTGCCGGACGTAAAGAATAGCTCTACCCCATCTCTTCTCATGGGTGTCGTAAAAGGCGACTAAGGGATTCACTAGAGGATGGGCAGCAGCGTTCTCTGAGTACTTTAACAACCATACCTACTGCGATCGCCAATGCGCCTTTGTTTTGTGGGAATATCCTAAAGATGCCCTTTGCTTGGGGAAGGCGAAGGGTTATGCCGGACTCTTACCGGATAAAAACCCACGGTGTTCCTTCTCCTGACCCTTGGCCGGGGTCGCGGGATTCGCAGCTGCCTGCACCACAACCCCGGCAGGCCTCGGTTCGCCAGCCCCTGGCGGACCTCTTCTTCTGTGGGGCCTTACGCCACGTCCTCCTGAGAGGCGCGCACGGAACACATGCGCGCCGCCTTCTCGGACCTGTTACTGGTCGGGCTACGGGCCCCTAACCCGTCGCCCGCAGGCCACACACTAGGGTGGCCGGAGATCGTCGCGCGCCCTCCGGCGGCGCCCGGTGCGTCTGGCGCGGGAAGGGAGAGTAGCCGTCACCTCTCTCTCCCTCTCCGCTCCCTCCATGGTCGCCATCACCACCTCGCAAAAGGAGGCGACGGCTTCCCACGCACGCTCGCTCCCGACCATGGACAGAAACCACGGCCGGAAGCGAGAGGTCACCACCGACCGCCGCTATTGCGGCGTGCCCTATCGCCAACCCGTCTGCCAAGCGTGGCGATTATGGCAAACCCCCCCAACATGGATAGTGTTGGTGCTTGGGGGAGGCCTATGTCCAGCAGGGGACGTCTTTCGGCTGAATGATGATGATGATTATTTATTTACAGTATGATACTATACCAAATCTTCTTCTCTCGTATGGGCACTAACTGATGGAAAGATAAGTCAATCAAAAGAATTGGTAGCGGGGCTCACTGCCCAGGGTGCGCCGGAAGTACTTAAGTATACTTAAGTAATAAAAATACAGGAAAAACATTTCCAATGATAAAATATAAAATATACGAGTACTATTAGGCCGAAGGGTTATATGACCTATATAAAGGTGGAAAATAGTTATTCCTAGAGACCCGTAATAACATGGGACATGTCTACGTAATACATATTTTATATTTATATCCACTTACGTAAATAAATTGCACCTAGTAGTACCCTTCATTTTTATATCTCAAAATAAAATAACTATGCGTAGACTGATGTATAAACAGAGAATCACAATTTTTCAGGTTTAACTTTCAGTAACAAATTGTTTCCTTTCAATGGCTGGCTGAAGACTGTAGAAATGCTATCACATCTCTCTCTTAGGTTATAAGACCTGAAAAAAGGGGCAATCCAATTATAATACTTCGGGCCAACTGAAGAATGAATCATCAATGAAATATACAGGTTGTATCAGAATTCGTGTAATACCTTAAAACCTCGTGATCTATACTGATGACACATATGACCCTGCATGAGATTCATCTATTATTATTTTTTAAATCTTATTTTCTTTATAAGTATGCTTATTACTATTGCAAGACAAAAAAGGAAGCTTTATTTTTATTTTAATCAAGCAGAATCCCGTTCGTTGTTAATCTACACCATTAATAGATTATGTGGTTTTAAGGAATTATACGAATTCTTTTACACATTTTTGTATAAGGGAATGACATTTAAAGATAACGTGACCGTTTGACCCTATGTCAATCCTGTACGTTTCATGGCAGATTTACTTTAATCCAGTAACGACCGGTACCAGCGTTGCAATCCAGTAATGCTACATGCATTACTGGATTCCAACGCTAGTCCTATGATCCAATGCCAATCCAGCGATGCTGGATCTAGCTGCTGGATCAATGTTAGACCGTCTTCATTGAGGACTCTGTTTCTTAGAAATCATAGATTGTTGCTTTATCAGCTGCTACTCAAAGCAAAATATTCATGACCAGAGTCATACTAACAAAATATCTATTCTTATGTTTCAGCGAACTGCTAAGTTGTATGCATGTCTACGTTTTGTTTCCTACATCATAACATACAGTTATTTAAGCTTCTACATAATCTTAAACCTTAATTAACCGAAGCAACCTTCGATCTATTCTAAGACTTGGTAAACAAAACAAATCCTTGACACGACGCAGTGGCATTCGATATACACTTACTATTTCACCAGTAAGCTAAGCCAGTAACTCTACTCGCTCTGTTGTTAATACATCAACGAACTCTCCTCCATTCACTTCACAAACTAGTAGAATAGATACAATTTTAATTTGTTAAAATGTGCTATAAAATTAATGACTTTATTCGGATTATAAATTTAAATTCAATGCAGATCTTTATCTAAATAAATTAATGGTGATTTGCAAAGTACGTTGGCTTTAGTGTAAATTATTTGATTAAAGCAGTAAAATGTACAAATCAAGGCAATATTTTAACGTTAAACGGTGACTCGTTAGCATAAATAATTTATTATATTCTACACCTAAGTTGAATTTGTTTATATTGATGATCGCGAGAAAATATGTTTAATGCTAAAATGACGAATAAATTTCTATTATTGACTTTGTTTAATCAACCAGCATTTTTTACTATACGCAATAAAATAAATTTTCTCATGCATGAATCTGTCATCGCTTCGATGATGAAAAGACTTTGGTCACACTTTTGTCAAAAATGAGAAAAAAATGAGGATAAGATTATTTTACTACTACTTAAGAATTAAATTTTATTTATGTAAGTACAAACTAGAATTCATTGCTCACAATTATTATTAGTAGGTACTTTCGTATTCATTATCATATCTTAGCTTTTAGATTCAAATGTAGGTTAAGTTTGAATTCCATTTGAAAAATAAAAACTTTTTTTGTGTTCTCTCATTTTATTAGAATTATGCATATGGGGTGCATGAAAAGATCCTCCACGAGTGACGATACTTAAGTACTTACAGCGCACCCTGGGCAGTCAGCCCCGCTACCAACCTTACTGACTGGCTAATATTTCCACCACAGCATGAGCTATTTTCGTATAGGTCGTGCAACACGAGAGAAGAAGATTACAATCATGTAATAAAAAATAGGCAGTTAGCTCTATTATTCACGATCGTAAAAATCACTTCTTTTGATACTTTTAGTGTTTTTTATCTCATTTTTAACAAACGTATGGCTTGGCTCTCTACACCACCACGACGGTGTTATCATTTTACTACAAACTAACTTAATTTAAATATCCGAAATCAAAATTAATATTTGGCAAAAGTGAAGCAATTTCTCTGCAATGCAATGCCAGTTCTATATATCTCAAGTCTACGGCGCTTGCAAGGACGGGTCCGTTTCAAATATTCATACTAAGATCGATATGAGTAGGTACGGCTATGAGCCTGCTTGAGTCCCGAGGTCGAACTACAACTAATCAAAACGTAATTTTGATCTAATATTGTATGCGTGCTAATATTAGGTGCCGTACCGAAATGTTAAAGGTAAACTTAATGAATTTGATCGCTTTCGAAATGCAAGTGTTTATGTAATGTTGTGTTATTAAACCTTGCTCTTTTGGTGTAAACAAGGTCAAGTATCAAATTGTCTTGAAACTATGATAAGCACGCGTAAGGTAGGAATCAGTGGGTTTCACCTAATACACAAGGCTTTCATCACAGTTATTATCCACCTTTATTCATTTATATTCTTATTGTTTACTTTTTTAAATATAATCTATAAAAAAATTCATTAAAAAATATAAAAACCACCGGCATCGGGAACAGGGTCCAAGCTGCCGGCAGTCAGGGCACCAGAGAAAGGAACCTCCTCACTATGCGCGCCGTGTCAAGGAGTACTGATTTCTGTATCAAGCCCTTGATAAAGCCGCCCAACGAGAGCCTCATGAGGTGTTGGTCGGGCCCTTGGCCATTAGGCCATTGGCCGTAACGACTATCGGCACAATGGTTGCCGAATTCACATCCCACATGTTGACTACCTCGTGTGCTAAGTCAAGATATTTGATTTGTTTATCTTTCTCAGCTTTCACGAGGTTTTCATCATGCGGGATGGTAACATCAATAATCATTGTGCGGCGTTCTGATCGATCTATCATCACTATATCAGGTTTATTGGCGACAATAGTCCTGTCATCACAGTTTATTACTAGCACTCTTCTGCTGGATACAGACCTCGCCCTTAACGAATACTGTCAGAGCCTTAGTCAAAGCATTTCAACTAACATTTTCGTTCAGTCTTAGGGCTTGGGCTAGTAAGTATGGGTCAGTTCTTGACGCCCTCGCTTCGTACCGCGTGCTCCGGAGTCCGACCAGGCTGTAAGTTTTTATGGTTCTTTGAATAGCTCGTATCTTATTGAAGGGTAATGTAAGGATGCGTCCGCGCTGCTCGTGCAGGTTTTACGCGCGGTACAAGATACAATGGAAAACGGTGCTCGAATTGATCGCGGGCGCAGATGTGCACTGGTCCACCTTTCAGATAATAATATTATCAGTGCACATGCAAACTATATCACTACATACTATAAAACAAAGTCGCTTCCCGCTGTCTGTCCCTATGTATGCTTAGATCTTTAAAACTACGCAACGGATTTTGATGCGGTTGTTTTTTAATAGATAGAGTGATTCAAGAGGAAGGTTTTAAGCTACAAAACGTACATGTGCGAAGCCGGGGCGGGTCGCTAGTTAAATATATTCTAAAAAGTTATCTGTGAATGAAATATCCTCTCATCCTCTCCTACATAAAAAGATAGCCAATTCCTACTCGATACTACTCATCGTAATATGTTGATACTTTCACAAATCATGAAAAACCATTATTAAACCTTAGTTCCTAATAAGATTACACGTTCTCATAATGTTTCCAAGAGGTGGAAATGTCGTTATGCTCTGCTCACACACATTCTAAAGAATCTTTCTGATGCTGCTGAAAATTCTCGGTAATATTATAACCTTGCCCTTTCCACTGAAGGCCTGATTTCAGGAAACCCATGAGTGGGTGGATTCTCGGAATAACTTACACTGACTCGTGTGTAGTGGAAATCGATAGTTAATATATCAGCAAAATTGTTAGAACAAGCATATTCATGACATAATAAATTTACTTTGTTCTTTGAATGTCATAAGGAAATGCTAAAATTTTCAGGTTTAGGAGTAGACCTTCATGGCCAGTCTTAGATCCAAAGATGTCTAGACGGTCTAATGATGGTAAATGGTTACCGCTGCCTAACCAGCACCCATGTCGTTCAAACCGGAATATAGCAACACTGCTTGGTGGTAGTAGTAGGTCTCGGTCAGGTGCTAAGGAGGCATTCATTCATACTACTTCTAAATGGCATATCCTTCTAATGACGCTGCTAGCCATCATCAACCTGCCCCCTGATTCAGAACGATTCAATTAGTCAGTTGTCGAACGATTCGATAAGCCATCTCTTATTCTCTCATTACAAGAATCTAAGATGGAACGAGATAACAAACCGAATTGATCGACAACTCCTTATCAAAAAGTTTCTGGTTCTGAATCGTGGGGCTGAAGTGTTTTAGCGGGCAATTTGGATCTGTCGGTAATCAGATACCTCGTTGGTTAGCGACAAGCAGGTGAGGTTCACATTTGGTGAGATTGGATATTGCGCACATCCTTCTTATGTTATGACTCGTTGCTCCGAGGTTCAAGGGACTATCATTACCAATTAATTTCACAAATAAATTAAGGACAAATATCCGCAAGAGTTGCTTCCAGAATCTCTGGACTTTACAAACAATTAACTTCTTGATTATACCAAGATCCGGAAGCAACTTCACCGCCTTGCTGCCATATTGCATAACAAACTTGTCGGAAAATAACTGCACAAAATAATTTATCATTTTTCTTTGTCTTGCCATTCCTTCTCTTGCCGTGGGTATCATTTACCGATGCTTGGTACAGATCTTGACCAAAGACCGCGAATCAGCAATCTGACCGAGCAAGGGACGCCTGACCGATGGAGTCGACGAAATTAATGAGTGAGACTGTATGCTGAGCTGAGGGTTGAGGATCAAGGGTTTAGTGCATTTTGGGAATTTTTATATATGTATAAGGTCTTACTTTAATAATCCACGATATTTTGCATAACGCCTTAGTGAATTCTGGAGAGTATGCTGATGTCACTAAAAATTAAAAAAGGATTACCAAACTGAATTTCGACAAATCGTTCTACGACAAGATCTTACTTCGACACTATGGAACTCCGACATTACGCTCCTCCGACAATTATGGAACTTCGACACTGGGGTTTAAAGTAACCTAACACGAAGGGTATGACGGGGGCTTCGTTCGCTCGCTTTGCTCGCTCACTCTAGCCCCCGTCATCCCCTTCGAACCTAACTTATCCGTGTCGGGGTGCCCCAAATTAAGTTGTCGAAGTTCCATAATTGTTGAAGCAGCGTAATGTCGGAGTTCCATAGTGTCGAAGTTAAATCTTGTAGAACGATTTGTCAGAATTCAGTTTGGGAGTGGACATCCGTGCATCTAACAAAAAAATGGACACGCGCTCATTGGTAGGTAGCGTGCACGGATACCTATTATTATATTGTATCAAATTTATTCATAAAATTATTTTTTAACAGAAATTAAATTTTACTATCAGATTATTATTTTTGTGATACGTACAAGTTCATCTTTAGCATTTACAAAGATACTATACAAAATATCGTGGATTATTAAAATGTTTGTTTCATTGCTTGCTTAGGTATGTACATTTCTATTTCAGAATAAAAGGCTTTAAGCTCACCAATGCTAGAAGCACTACAAACTGCTGAAAACCTCATGTAACAATAATGTCTCCTACTTTAGCGTAGCGGTTTTCTGGCCCAATGCCAAGGCCTGCTGTGTTTAAAGTAACTAAGTACTCGTTCACGATAGCAAGCGCATGACCTGCCCCTCTGTCCATGATGGAATGAGTTACTGACATTATACAAGATTAGTCAAAAAGGGGGTAGTAATCCGAAAGAGTGTTAAAGTACCCATAATAATGAGTAACTTTTGTTTTACCACTTTTCCCTAAAGTCAATAAATTAAAAGAAATAGCTGTTCAAAAATTACAAAAAAAAATGCTAAGATCTACCTATATCAGCTATGATCAGCTGTGTTTACATTTTAGGTCATATTTGGGGCTACGAATTAGAAGCTCCATATTCTGAATTCGTAACTAAAACAGGGACGAAGATTTTTTTAAAAACTAAAATAAAAATTATTTTCGTTGAAAATAAAAATTATCGAATTTTGAAATGTTAACACTTGCTTTAAAACCGTCATCAGTGATGCTTAAGTGGCCTGCGGATTAGTACCCCCTTTCCGACTAAGCTTGTATATCAAGAAGAGGAGCGGCAACTTTACATTCATTCATGCGATCACCGATACGTTCGCTAAAGGTGGTGATTATTAATAGTTCGTAGTCTAGTGATCTATGAGGAGACTCATATTGACCATTTTACTTCTATAGGGTGCCACTACACCAGTCGATCGATGATGGATCGATGGTCGATCGATCATATATCCACGTCGATCAAGATGGATCGATGGTTCATGATCACTTTATCCCAATCAATCGACGTTGATCGATGGCATCGATCGACTGGTGTGGTAGCACCCATAGACTGATTTTAATGATGACCATCATCAAAACTTGAGTTCATTGTGATGTGTAATGATCATTATACAGAAAAATGCTACCTTATTGTCATTGAAAATTAACTAGAACTAAATAAACGATGTCGATTTTGTGTGGAAAGTGTGTTGTGACGACACGTTTCGTGCAGTGGCTAAGCGATTGGCTTCTGCGCTACGGGTCGTGAGTTCGATTCCCACACGGAACAAAAATTTGTATGGCCTACAGATAGTTGTTTCGGGTCTGGGCGTTTGTGTATGTGAGATTTGTGTCTGTAAACGCACCCACGATACAGGAGAAGTCTTCGTGTGGGGCAACGTTTTATTAAAGAAGAGAAGAGAAAGTATTTTTAGGTATTTCTAAAAGTGATAGAAAAGAAACCTACTTTCCATGATAGTAGGTAAATATCAGCCAAGTGCTTGCTAGTTAATTTTCAATAACCCTGTAATTATACAGGGGTGTATACCCTGACGCTTCTACCTCCTCGAGGAAAAAACATATTCTATTTTTACCCGAAGGCCACAAGGCTCATCTGTCAACAAAAATAAACAACAACAAAATAGTTACCGCACCCAATATTTGACTGAGACAACTGAAAAGTAGAAACAACGTTTTTTTTATATTTTCGTTACCGGGTAATAATATCAGGAGAACATTAAGTGAGTATAAGGTAAGCCTCCAGTGTTGCAGTCGGGACGTAGGCTGGCGCCTCGCTTCCAGAATTAATAACTTTCTCGTCCCCCGCAGACGCTCACCCCTAACTCCTGCCTCACCCCACGACCGTACCAACGGCACCTATCTCGATTAATAAAATATCCCTTACATCACAGTTTACCGTACTAAATGCTCTTTTGACACTTGAATCAAACAATAATAAAATTAAAAACAAAAAATGAGAATATCTCATGGCAAGTTACATTAAAGCCCGGTATCCACCAAAGCGGAAAGGAGACGAGAGATGTGAGCTGTGCGTAGCGGAGATGTGAGTTGTGAGAGCTGAAAATCTGTCAGTTCGGGTTTGCGAGGCGCGGGGAGAAGGCAGCGGGGAAAGGGGGCGCGCGAGCGCGGGCACCGCCCGGCCGCCCAACTACACACATCTACGCTCTGCCGTGCCGCTTGCTCGCTCGCTCGCCGCACAAAATTCTATAGAAAAATGAGACATCTCCTCTCCTCTCCGCTTGATTCATTTCCACCGAAGCTAAGCGGAAATAACGAAATCTAATTGGTTATTCAAAACACATCTCTTCTGGTCTCCTCTCCTCTCCGCTTTGTTGGAAACCGGGCCTTATGCTTCAGTAGGCTAATTCAAGTATTGTTTTCGATTACAAAAACTGTCAAAATGTTTGGCTTTGTTTTTGTTGTCAAACAATTTGAGAGTTTTTGTAAACGAAAACTTTACTATTAATGCAAGCAGCGTGCGAGCAACAGGCAAGTTTTCTGCTTTAAGAAAATACCTGAATTTGTTTACAGATCACACGTCTTCAACTCATATCCAATAACTTTCTCATTTGAATCTTCGCTACTGGCAAAAAACTAACTCTAATACAAGAAACGACCAACTTGACAAATAAAACATGCATCTTAAAAAATATATCACGTCATGTCACTTTATACAAATAATAATATAATCCCAACAATAATCCTATAATGAAATATATCTATCGTATGTTCATAGTAGGGGAACGCATCTTCCATCCCTCTCTCACAGCCGGAAAGCCTTCGGAAGTTTCAGGAGTGTTTCGGTTTGCCTCTTTGACTCTGTTTGGGTGTGTAATGATTTGCGCGCGTGTAATTTGCTGAAAAAATGTCCCCGCCGTCTTTGAGGCTAGTCTTGTTACATCATGTTCATGATATCCATGTTCTGATTATTGCTATTATAGCCATTATTACCAGTTTCTTGTGTTATTTCGGAATTATTTTCGTAATGCCATAGGGTGGGTTTATGTCGCAGTTTATTATTATGTTTTATGTACTGTATTTGGTTGAGAAAAATGTTGACGTTCTTTGAAGATAAATTATGCTGTGGAAGATGGGAAAGTGTAACAAGGAAATATTTTTTCGGTGATAAAGTTTCTTCATTAGGACATGGTTTTATAAAATATTTAGTTTTAATAATAACTATGGCTTTATAGCATTACAATCGCTTGGCTGTCTCTATGATAGGAGAAAAATAATAACAACCGGGAGATTCACCGTCATTATGGAATCAGATACACTATAGAGGGATGCTGCGCCCGTCTACCTGAGAAAACAATCCTTTAACCGCCTTTTATTGCATCTACTGGGGTAATAAGGAATATCTGACTCTAGGGTCCGGATTCACTCAGATTATTATCTATATCAATAGCAAATAGTAAAGTATGCCATTATACGTTTGAGCCGTGAAGAAAACAAAAACAAAAAAGGATTTCAAGCTCACAAAATCTTCGTTCAAACCAGTCAATCAACAAATTACAAAACCCGTCGTTTACATCACAAAACTCGATACAAGATTCGCTTTATAACGTCGGTGGAAAAACTTAGTTACATCGCCAAAGTAACAGTAGGCCACCCTGCGACAGAGCCCCTCACCCTAATAAATCTACCCCGAAGGTTTCCCGCGCGTCCGATATTTGGGAACGCCGGATCAATGCTTTCTACATAGTTATTTTAGGGTAAGTACCGTTATACGCGTCCTAATGCAGGATTTGGGGTAAACTAAACAATCGCTCTCGTGGAGCTGCTAAAAGACTGACACAGAGTGGTGAGGATTTTGATTGATAAAGTTCTTTTGTTCTCTCAAACATTTATACTTATTGACAAATACAGCATGGCTTGTTTAGTCGCTTTACACCTAAAACCATGAATGAACTCTGAAGTCCAGTTCTCGTAATTAAAATGTTCAAAATATAGTTTCGATCTAGTCTCAGTCTAGTCTCAATCTCATAAATATGACAAATGGTATTCTTGTTCGTTAACAAACAACTGAAGTTGACTGAAGCCAAAAAAGTATTCTGGTTACATTATGTACTGAGCCATTTTGACAAGTTGGAATTCTCATTTATTTCTAGAATTTTATTGTATGACTGTTGTTATTGGTATGCCATCGGTAATAGATTTTAAGTTGACTGGATTGACATTATATCGAGATAGACTGAGATGATACTGAAACCGGACCAAACTATAAGTGTACCAGATTACCACTTTTTATTCAATTCATAATTTAATCTCAGTTCGGTCAACCTTCAGTCTTACTTCAAATTAATTACGAGAATTGTGGGCTTCTTTCTGTTCATCATTCTGAACAACTTATAGTATGGACAAACTCTAAATGACTGAAAAAAAACTGCTGTTCCATATAAAATAATCAATCAATGTTGCTTCACCAAATGTGATGGCACAGCTACAGCCAACAGAATGATGGGCAACAGAATCATGGTTTTCAGATATAAAGTCGCTAAACAGTCATGCTGAATATAGCTTGGAACTAAGTGACTTTCCAGAAAGAGTGCTAACTACCACGACCAACACTGAGTTTGTCTACTTCTTACCCACAGTGTCTCAGTTCCCGGTGGATAAGACAGCTCCCCTTCTCATCTGAGGGGTAAAAACAGTCCTCTTGTTCAAGGGTATCAACATTCGTCTAGTAGCTAATTAATCTCTCACTTACGATCACCAATTTAGTTTCCATGAACAATAATAGCTCTCAGAAAATCTACAGTTAGTTCTATCAAGATTAAAGTGAAACCATGTAATGGTTCTGAGTAATAAGATTAGGTCAATGGGTATGTGATGCACATACTACCTAAACGAACCCTTAGCTGAGCCATCTATATCATATCACATACAAGAAGGGTTGGAATAGTCTGTTCTCAGTTTTGCACTACAAATAATTCACAAATACTACTTCTCACGTTGAAGAAATCTATGTAATTCAGGGTTATAAAATACAGGCAGTAATCCACTCTACCTCTTAATCTATTATTCAAACTGTTTATTAACTTCATTCCAACAAGGGGCATCCGTTTCCACTCCCAATTATCCTTGTTAGAAATCATTGGAACCGTGAAACAACGTCCATTCGGCTGGACTTTATTCAGTACTAGCTTTGAGAATCTCGTAGCATTCGTAGCGTTTGATGCGGCGTAGCGGCAACATTGTAGCACTGTACTGGCCGAATATTACTGGTAAGGATTTACACCGGAGAAGCATTTGCTTTCTGATATAGGAGAAGGCTGTTTGCTTTTATAGAAGCTTGTTAGTTTGAAGTATATACATCTACATCTGAGGGTTTCGTGGCCAATTATCAACCGCGCAGATCAAAAGATTTTCAAGGTTAAACTGCACTTGCCGCGGTCAGTCAGTAGATGCGTGTCCGTTCGTTACACTTCGAGACGGGTTACCCTTGTTTCATCGAAAAAAAAGTACAAATTATCACTTCCCAAACAAGTTTCCGCATAATTTCATTTGCCAAATAAACTTAGCAAATAAACTCTTCACAAATAATTGTAACGCAAACCTTATGTTTGGCAAGTGAACGTTTAAACAATAACTTGCTTACCAACTAGTACTTGTACCAATTTTAATGTAGTCAAATATTTCAGTTGGTATAACATATTTATGCAAAATAAAAAAATATGTTTCTGGCACTGGCCGCTGCCATGGCACGCTCGCTTTGCTCGCTCGGCTCGTGCGTTGTATGGTCACAGTTCTAACTTAGCCTAACCTAGCTATTTCGATTTAAAAAGATATAAGCGTGTTACAATCATTTGACTAAACGTTTATTGTCTAAAGATTGTTTACTGTAATAAATCATTTGATTAAAAGACCAAATGCCTTAGTGATATTATCCTTGGTAATATTCTGTTGACCAAATGAAAATATGCGTACTAAAATAATTCCAAATATTGCATTGGTTTAAAAAAGGTTTCTAAAATGCGTTTGGGTAATGAAATTTTGTCAAAATAATTTTGGCAAAACGGCATCCCTTCGAAACCCCTCCTTGCCCCGGAGAGCACGTTAAACAGTCGGTCCCGGGTATCATACAAATATTTATGCCAGTCGTTAGGGTAGTCAGAAGCTCGAAAATCTAACAACCGGTCTAACTATATCAGGGGTGGGCAACATTTTTTTCATCGGGGGCCAGTAAAACGCAACAAATTTTTCAGGGGGAAAGAATTACAAAAAAATCCATTTGTTATGCCAAAACGAAATTTTTTTGACCAAATAATTACGGTTTTTTATTATGATCATACACTCTTGTTCTAAGAGGGAGGTTTGGCGGGCCGGATTAAAATCCTTCACGGGCCGGATGTGGCCCGCGGGCCGCAGTTTGCTCACCCCTGAACTATAGGATATGAGCATTAATTTGGCCAGTAACTGGGTCGTGTAGGTCTGACGGCAGTCGTTCCTTGTAAAATACTGGTATTCAGCTATATTTGGTTAGATCGGAAGCCGAGTCGGCTTCACATATGTAGTTGGGTAAAGGCTAGGCAGAACGAAGCGTATTCTACACCTCTTGTGTCGGGACTAGCTTCATGAAAATTATTCATGCCGTGATGAAAACATTAGCAAGTCAGCAAAGTTGGTGTCTGGGCTGAATGCCGAGACTGCGTTGATCGTATTTAAATATCTGACAGTGTCACGAATTGGGGTGCATGAGCTTCCACGAGTGACGACGATACTTAAGTACGTCCGGCGCACCCTGGGCAGTCAGCCCCGCTACCAACCTTGCTGACTGGCTAATCTTTTTACCCCGGCATGACCTATTCTCGTATCACTCGTGCCGACACGATAGAAGAAGAAGTGTCAGGAAAAAAAAAAGCATCAGGCAGTTTAAAGTTTTGGTTATATTAATTCTGCTGCGCAGAAATATACCAGTACATGAATATAAAGTCTTATGGAAGTTAAAAATATGTTGTCATATATCTTTTTGCTTCATGGCAATATTCCCTTCTGTACTGTGTGTAAGTGTTTTGAAATTTATTTTTACAATTTTGCTCGGTGATTAGCTAGACCACTGAACACATCACCTTTCGCATTGATAACCTCTTCGGTTTTCTATTCCCGAAGTCGTTTATTATTCAATGACGGAGAATTTTCACTCACCTTTTGTGTATATTTTTCGTTTCATCATCACTATCAGCTCATTACTGTTCCACTGCTGGGCTCGAGCTTTTTCTCAAAATGAGAAGAATTAAGCCTTAGTTCTGTACTCTGGCCTGGTGTGGGTTGGCGAAGTGGTAGGTACCCACACAATCGAGAACTGCGAGTGGTAGGTACCCACACAATCGAGAACTATTTGTAATACAAGGTTAGTCAGAAAGGGGAAGTAATCCGAAAGGGTGTTAAAGTACCCATAATAATTAATAACTTTTGTTCTACCACTTTCCCCAAAAGTCAATACTTTAGGAGAAATAGCTGTTCAAAAATGACAAAAAAATATCCTAAAATCTACTTATCCTCAGCTATGATGAGCTGTGTTTAAATTTTAGGTCATATTTGGGGTCACAAATTAAAAGCTCCATTTTCTGAGTTCGAATCTAAAGTAGAGATAAAGAATTTTTGGAAAAATAAAACTAATTTTACATGGAAATAAAAAATATCGAATTTTGAAGTTATAACACTTGCTTTAAAACCGTCATCAGTGATACTTGGGGTGCATGAAAAGAGCCTCCACGAGTGACGATACTTAAGTACGTCCGGCGCACCCTGGGCAGTCAGCCCCGCTACCAACCTTGCTGACTGGCTAATCTTTTCACCACGGCATGAGCTGTTTTCGTATAGCTCTTGCTGACACTAGAGAAGAAAAAGAAGTGATACTATAAGTGGCCTGCGGATTAGTACCCCCTTTCAGAATAACCATGTATAAAAAAATCCCAGCATTGATTTATATAAACACATACGTAACACATACATTATGTAATACGATAACATAAGTCAGTGGCTTCATTCTCTGAAGCTTAACGCGAACAACCTCGAATTCTCACGTATAACATCGAGATTGATATTAATATATAATAACTAGTGTGGTTTGGGAGTTACTACTTGTGTTTCAAACTGGAGTTGCTATAGTTAACTCTGTATGTATGTATTGCAATGTTTATGTTCAATCTAACGTGGTTAAATTATGCGGATTAAAATTTCTAATTATAATTTTGTTTTTGAGGCCAAGTGTAAGGGTGCTTTTCCACCAGAGATGTGCTATGCAACGTTGCTATAGATGCGTTTGATATCCACCAATCATATTCATTGATCCACATAGCATAGCACTGGTGGAAACTGATTCAACTAAGCTACGTTTTTTATATGGGAGGATGCGTGCTGTGGATGCGTGCTATGGATAGTAGCGAGTGGCGTAGCTATGTGCAGAGCACTGCGCCGCCGCTCCCCGTGTCTTCCCTATTGTTGCTATGTCGCATAGCGCGAACTGCTGTGCTAGGAAGATGCGCACATCTTCCTCGCACAGCTACCTGGCGGCGTCGGCGCATTTTCATAGCACATCTTACTCGCTCCACTACATAGCTTGGCATCAGTGGAAACGGTCACATAGTTTCGTAGCTTAGCTTTAACATTCTCGCAGCATAGCTGCATAGCACATCTATGGTGGACAGGCCCCCTAAGACAGCCTCTTTCTTCTGCTAGGTTTTTTAAAGGCGTGACTAATTCCCGGTTTTTTTTTTATTTTACTTGGTTGTATTTGACCCTCGTCGCATCTGATGGTGAGCGCAGACAGGGTCTAAGATGGAGAACACGAATCCAAGTAACAGAGATATAGCGAGATTTCCCTACACCCCTCTGGCTCTCACATACACACGACGGAACACAGTAAACTGCTTGAAGCCGGACTTTAATGTGAGGGTGGTAGCTAGCCAGGCGGACCGTATAGATCCTACCACCAAGCACTGTTTCTGGAGTACTCTTAGGCTGCGTCCACATATGCGCGATTTTTTTCGGCGCGAGAGCGCGCTTGTCTCTCCCTCCTCAGAAACTTTAGAATCGAATAGATAGTCCCTTGTCTTAACGTACATTTTTTATCGATATTAAGTACACGCGCACGCTCAGCGCCCGAATAGCTATTGCGTAGTACACGCGTCGTAATCGCGCAGCGTCCGCGCCCTGTTCACCCGCCCGGCTAGGATGACAAATGTAATTTCAGATCTATTAATATGTCATAAGACTCAAATTATTTACAAAAAAAATTAAAGCGAGTTAGATTCAAATGCTCATGCGCGTGGCGTGTGCTTAGCGGGCGCGTGTCGTCTGAACGCGCCATTAAACGTAGTTTATCTATTCGATAGCGCTACTGCTTCCCGATTCAGAACAATTCGATTAGTCAGTTATCGAACGATTCGGTAAACTATCTCTTTCTCTCTCGCTACGAGAACAGTAGACGGAACGAGATAATAAAACGAATCAGTCAACAACGGTTATCGAGAAGGTTCTAAATCGGGGGGCACTGATACATTGCGTTTCTGGATACCCCAGTCAGAAGATAAACTTAGTTTAAACTCCAGATAACTTACCTTCCTGGTTTCTGAGGTACTCTTAAACGCAGTTTATCTATTCGATAGCGCTATTGGTTCGATTAACTGACACATTGCGTTTCTGGACGCAGATATAGATAAACTTCGTTTAAACTGAACAATTTTGGCCGTAATACTTGTGTTTACCAACATTTCTCGATCTCTGGTTAACAAACCGTTTGCCTAAAATTCTAGTACATTTTTCGAGTTTACTTCACCAGAGAGTTAATGTTGATGAACTCCAGCCTTGAGGATTGTTTCGAAAGGAGCGGTTATCACAGGCCAACGGTCAGCAACTAACATTACTTTAGAGTTGGAGCTCTACTTTGGCTCCATGATCATAAACTTATGATAATGCCTTTTAAGTAACTGATAAACAAAATTCTATCTTTTAAATGAGCTAGAGGAATTAAAGGAACTTCATACTTCTTTTCTTCTTCTTTGCTAAGTCCAGGACTCCTCTTTCCACTCTTCTTCTTTTAAGTAAACGAGCTAAAAGGGGAAACTGGGTTTTTCTTTTAGAAAATTAGCGTTTTTTTTTTTCAATTTTGTGTAGAGGGTTATTGCTCTGAATACAAGTTTGGGATTATACCTGTGTAATGAGAAATTTTTCTAGCATATTGCTAACATTCTAACAAAAGCTTATTGCTTTCTAAATCAAAAAACCTGCTACGCATTTCGCAAAATATAAGAATAAAACAATGAATCGTCTGTATTTTTAAATCTTAAAGGGAAAACTAAGAAACAAAGGGCTCTTAAAGCTAGTGACGTGTAATCAAGCCTCTTTTGAACAATGTACTCGTTCTTTTTTTAATTTCACCGCGGCAACGCACCAACAAGGAGGTTTTCAAGACTTTTCCATACTTAGTTGCGTGCGTTTGTGTACTTATATCCGGTTATTTTTTTCTTTTAAGTAGGCAGTACATTCGATGTACTTTTCATGTTTACTCTGCATTTTGCAGTTGGCTTGGAGTACGTCTGAGTTTATACTTAACAAGCTGCGCCCCGCGGTGTAACCCGCGGTTTATCAGATACACTAAAATACTACATTTTTTCGGGATAAATAGCCTATGTGGTAATTCAGGATGTCAGCTTACTCCATTCCAAATTTTATCAAAATTGGTCCATCCGTTTGAGCGTGAAGAAGTTACAAACATACACAATCACAAACTTTCGCCTTTATAATATTAGTGTGATTAAAAACTGAAACTGACGGACTGCTTTGTTGGTCGCAAGCGCGACTGCTGAGCGTGAGGTCCTGGGCTCGATCCCCAGGTCGCGCAAAGTCATAATGGGTTTTTCCGTGTGGAATTTCTCAGCAGCATGCCCGGAGCCTGGATTTGTAACCGGTTAATGGCAATAGGGTCGCCCCCTATTACATGAGACTATCTCTGCTTAACCCTTAGGGGAACACAGGCGTGATGCTATGTGAAAATTTAAAATCTCAGAAAGAGCCTAAGCACTGAATAGATGTTTCGAAAAGAGACAAGAGAACAAGTAATTTGACCCACAAAGATGAACAAGTTGAAGAAAAATGGAAAACTCAATTGTAGCTAAGTGTTTTTTTCTACGTATTTCATTTATGTTTTAAGAAATAATAATAGTCTTCAAAAGAACAACCAATAAGAAAATATCAATGATTCGTGTGAGAGAATGCTTTATGGCATTAATTCGACTTATGTACCATCATACTGCATAGAAATATAAATAAATAAATATTTTAGAATGCGTCATGATTAGAGATAGGATATTCGGATGCATATTTACCTAAAGTTAACTATTGGCTATGAATTTAGGGAAGCGGATTCTTATTTTTTTTTTTATATAAATTTCTTTATTTGCTTTGCCAGTTTGGTAACTACCTACTTTACAACATTAGGTAGGTAAATATGCATCCGATTTTACAGTCAGAAAAAAAAACAAAATTTGTCGATTCCGGAATCGCGGGATTTTTACGATGGATACAAAGTGCATTCCATAATAACCAACACTTGAACGTAGATAAATTATACATTCGATTCTATAATAGGAACATTAAATTATAGTTGATCCCGAAATCGCGGGATTTTTTCGATACAAAAGTGCATTCCATAAATGATAAATGATATTTATTTGTGTAAATAAATCTGTTACAGACACTTTTACAAGTCAATGTAATGTTTTTTAAGACTAGATGGCGCCGGCATTTCCTATCTGAAGAAAAGTCGAAGCAAAACTCAGAGGTCAAGGTCACTTTTAAAGTCCAGGCATTGTGGTACTAGCTTTTGCCCGCAGCTCCGCTTGCGCGAAATTTTGAGTCCTCGTTAAGCCCCTTGTTATGTAGTTATAAAATCAAAAAAAAAATTCATCCCCTATTTCACCTCTTACGGGTAGAATTACCAAAAACCCTCAAACACGTGTATGTTTATTTCTCATCAAAAGCCTACATTTTTAAATCCATGCTTTTATCTTCAAAACTACCAGATTTCTCATACAAACTTTCAACATTTATTTCACCCTCTTAAGGGTCGAATTTCCAAAAACGCTGAAACACCTCTACATTTATTTCTAATCAGAAACCTTAGTATTTAATTTCATGCTTCTTACTCTTAAAATGACGGACTTACATTACACAAACTTAAATACCCTATTTCACCCCCTTAGGGGTTGAATTTCGAAAAATCCTTTCTTAGTGGATGCCTACGTTACAAAAGGAACCTACTGTCAAAATTTCAAGTTTCTAACCCCAACGGTTTAGGCTGTGCGTTGATGGATCAGTCAGTCAGTCAGCTTCTCCTTTTAGATAAAACTATGCAAGTGTAAAAATGTAGGGCAACATTTGGAATGGCATTTTGAGGAAAGAGCCATAGCAGGTTTGAGTTGACCTGTCCCAACTGACGGGACGCATGCATCAGCCATCGTGTAGCTCAACCTTATTTTAGCGAGCTCAACACGTAATAGCAAACACCTCAACTTTAGGTAAATATGCATCCAATTATCCTATCTCTAATCATGACGCATTCTAAAATATTTATTTATTTACACTTCTATGCACTGTAGTGGTATATAGGTCGAATTAATGCCATAAAGCTTTCTCTGCCACCTTTGGGTTACAAAAGAAAGCATAGCAAGATATATTCACTTCACCTGCCAATAAAAACAAACAAAGCTTATCTCTCCCCTGCCTATTCCTGACATTATTTTTTGACTACCCTCTAGTATGTTGTTTGCAAAGATGCATTAGCAAATCATATGAAAATGTACGAGAGAAGTAAACATAAATCCCATCTCCCTTGAAATTCTCATCTAACCAAGCTATATTATTACCTGATACATTTTCCCCCGAACAGAAAAACACCCTTTAATTTTACTCACACAACATCGCCACTTCAACCCATAAAAGCGTAACCATCAAACCGGTACACTGAAATTTCGAACTTACTTTACCTGCACAAGGTGTAGATTGAAAAGACAGGAGTTCAGCTGTTATGATTTGTTTGCAAGAAGTGAGCGATATTGCTATAGAGATTCAATGCAAACCATAGTGTCTTTTATTCTCTTTTCAGATTATAGGGACACGAATAGTCTTTTAAAGTGAAAAGCTGTTTGCAAAACATCGAATGGTTTTAATCGATTGTACGTAATTTGTGAATTAACTGCATACGTTGAGTGGTTAATTGATCAATTAAAAATAAGGTACTTAATGAGAGTGCGACAGGCTTTTGAAGTAATTATATAGGGTTTGTGCATTACTGGAGTTGCTGATTGATTGAAAAAGCAGACTGCCTCGTTTTTCAATTAAATTGATTGAAATATTACGTTGCATAAATCACATTGGGAAGGAGAGTTCAATGGTAATTGGTTCTCGGCTGAAAACAGGCCATCTCATAATTAACCGTAAAAATGACAATATTCAACCCTTAGAGTGAGTAGGCTTGTGTTAATATGTGGTTTATACAACGTTATTTTTAGTATATACAAAAACCGAGACACCTCAACAAGATTTTCATCAGAACTGTCTGAATATGTGTTTTTTTTTAATAAATCTCCAAGTTACACCGTAGTTTATGTCGCGTTAAGTTCCCTAATAAAGTGTGAAATGTCTGAAATGTGCTATGCAGGGGTTGTTTAATACACGGAAACTGATCGAGCGGACCATCTCAAGCCTCAAGGTGTCTATTCCCGTCAACTGTTATGGGTAGAAACCTACTGAAATAAAATTGAAATTTATGAAAAAAAAAATGTGGTGTAAAAATATGTCAATCAATTCTCCTAGTAATTCTGAACAAACTAGTTTCAGGTTTAGTATATACTAAAACTAAGCTTGTATATGAAAATATCACGCACCGCTTCACCTCCAGAGTGAAACACAAAAGAAAATTTTAGTGGGTGACTGAACCGAAATGTAATAAGATCGCGAACGCACAACGAAATAGGAGCGCTCTCGCCTGACATTAAAGCTCAAATTAGGTAGTGAAGTTTTTGTACGTGGTACAATTTATGATTCTGTGCAGTTAGCTAGAAAACCTTTTGCCATAATAATTATACAAGCTTAGTTTTAGTATATACTAAACCTGAAACTAGTTTGTTCAGAATCACTAGGAGAATCGATTGACATATTTTTTAAATCACTTTTTTTTTGATAAATTTAAATTTTGTTTCAGTACATTTCTACCCATAACCGTTGACAGAAATTGACCTTGAGGCTTAAGATGGTCCACTCGGTCAGTTTCCGTATATTAGACAACCCCTGTACAGCGCATCTCAGGCATTTCACACTTACTAGGGAACTTAACGCGACATAAACTAAAGTGTAACTTGGAGATTTATTAAAAAAAACACATATTCAGGCAGTTCTGATGAAAATCTTGTTGGGGTGTCTCAGTTTTTGTATAAACTAAAAATAAGGTTGTATATTATAATAATTACTGTGCATGACAATCGGATCTTGTAGTCACCGTAATTACATTATTCGTACTCAGGTGGCTTCCCACTAAACTTGAGACTGATTTACACGAGGATATTTTCTCGAAGCGAGACTCGTTCTGACTTTGTCTGTCTCGACGAGGAAAACCTCGTACAGCACACAGAGAAAAGTACTTGGCCTATGCTTGCCGCTCAACCATTTGGTTGTTTTTGGAGGCCGTCTTTATTGTTCGACATTCAGAAAGTGTTAATTGGCTTTAGCCTGACGATACTTTTATTTGGTTTTGGTAATGATGCAATATACAGGGTGAAATTGTAAACACTCGACAAACCGAAATGGGGGATTGTACTCATCACTATGAACAACTTTTACTATGGGACCAAAACAGAAATCGCGAAAAAAAAAACAGCTGTTCCCTATATTTATGTTTGCATAACTCGTCAAAATGTAGGGAACAGCTGTTTTTTTTTCGCGATGTCAGTTTTGGTCCCATAGTAAAAGTTGTTCATAGTGATGAGTACAATCTCCCATTTCGGTTTGTCGAGTGTTTACAATTTCACCCTGTATATTAGGAAACCATGTCCACTGCTCAACATTAGCGTTCTAACCATTCTTGGAAAACAATAGGTTATGCTATCTTTGCCTATGAGTGTCGTAAAGGCGACTAAGCGTGTACGTCATGTTAAGGGAAGGGCAATAGCATCTGCCAGTCTGGTAATAACTACACACTGCGATCGCCAATCCGTCTGGTTTCAGTGATTCTTCTCAGACGTAGTCAGATAGGAAAACCGGCGCCAATTTGTAAGTAGAATAAAATGACAAGTAAAAGAGATTTAGAAGACCATATCACATTCGTAATTTCAATAGCTTTCATTTTGACAATACAACAATATTCATTGCGTGGTACGTATTTGTGGAGAATTCGGATTGTTAATACATACGTTGCTATGGAAATTGTTGACCTATGAAAATCAAAGCCAAAGCCATTACGAGTGTTTTGCGCAATTAGGATGCTGTTTGCAGTATAAACATTTATTTTCATTTCATTTCTGTCAAGCGTGGTCATAATGGCAATAAGCCCCACTTATTATTGGACAGGGATATAAGCATTGGCATGTAGGGCATTGTAAGACCCAAAAAGCATGTTACTGTACCCTAAATTATGCGATGTTCTTAGACCTACCAACTATAGTTACGTCAGCCGCGCGTTGAACTCTTTCATACGGAACCCTGTTCCTTCACATAAATACTGCTGAAATACTAATTAGTAACATGAAACTTTCATCAAGCTCCTCTTTTCCTGTATTCATTTTCATTGTCTGAATCTCAAGGTTTGTACTTAAGGAAAAGAACACCAAAATGAAAAAAAATAACATGGACGATAAAATTTTAACAAATATTAGACGAAATAGGATTTTGAAAAGAGTCTTTATTTTATTAAAAGCTGTCTTCCATATTTAAATTAGGAAAAAAAACATAATAAAAAAAAAGCTTAAGTACTAAGTCCTAAGTTTAGGCAGTAGCCTACCTACTTTTATATCCCTTTAAGCATAATGAACAAAGACAAAGACGGCAGGTAGCGGGCGCTGGTGTGAGGAGCGGAGGGGGGACACATATGCACCACCATAAGTACAACGATATGCATCACTGCAGTCGCAGAGCTGCATTCCTGGTGCTGGCGAACGGAGGATTAGTGTGGATATTACCTTCCGAGTGATTTTAAAAAACCTTTAAAGTAGGAAATTCTCAATTCAGTATGTACATGTGTATTATGGATAATGTGGTGGTCATTTGTGTCTTTTTGATGAAGATTGAAGTTAGTTTTATAAAATACTTTGTAGACTCTTCTTTTGTATATTTTTGAGGAAACTTAATGGTAGCAAGGTATTGTATAAATTTAAAATGCCCTTTTCAAGTTTTATTGAAGAATAAAACTCGTTTTATCTCGAAGGAACTATCAAAAGTTAAACCATTGAAAGATTTAATTAATTTATTAATTTAAATGCCTTAAACTATCATTACAGGTCTATAACCTAAAGCAATAGCCAAGTCACACACACAAAACTAAAATTAAAGCACCAAATACATCTCAAGATCATTGTTTGTAACACAACTTAAACAATAGTACTTTTCATCAGGTAAACTGATGGCGAACTGATATATTAATGTTTTAGCAAATTTAATAAAAGAAGAAAAGAACATAAATTACGTGGAAAAAAGAAAGTAAAAAAGGTAGCGGAACTAGCTGTTAATCAAGAGAGAGAACGTAGATAAATAAGCATTATGAAAAAAACGCAAGAACTATACTCCAATCAATAATATCATTAATTAAATCTTTGGAATAACATTTTCACATTATAAAAAACAAACACAACATATAATATTTATTCAACACTAGCTTTCGTCCGCAGCTTCGCTTGCGTGAAATTTTGAACCCGTTAAGTGACGATTTTCCATACAAACTTTCATCCCCTATTTAACTCCTTTAGGGGTTGAATTTCGAAAAATCCCTTCTTAGTGGATGCCTACGTTACAAAAGGAACCTACTGTCAAAATTTCAAGTTTCTAACCCCAGCGGTTTAGTCTGTGCGTTGATAGATCAGTCAGTCAGCTTCTCCTTTTATATGTTTGTTTGTTTTTGTTTGTTTTAAAAAAAAAACGTTGCCCCACACTAAGATTTCTCTTGTATCGTGGGTGCGTTTACAGACATAAATCTTACAAACAAACGCCCAGACCCGAAACAACCATCTGTAGGCCATACAAATTTTTGTTCCGTGTGGGAATCGAACCCACGACCCGTGGTGCAGAAGCCAATCGCATAGCCACTGCACTAAACGTGTTATGTATAGATAACATAACATATTCTTCAATACATCAATCGACATTCTTCTTTCTACAAGTGTACTCAACCTGATGCCAAGCTTCACTTTTCGGCCTACCCCCAAGTTTCTTTATGGCTGATTGATTAATTTAATATGTTGTCAAATCTCATGTTAGCGAATGTGATTTGTCAGCCAACGTATAGGTGAGTATAGACTAGAGCATTTGTGCAATGTGTCAACCTTTTACGAACCGAACAATAAGCACGACACTCAGCGCTTTATTGCAAATTATTTTTGCAAACAACCGAGCAAATTTGTGTAACATTTCGTCGGACAAAGACACGAGCGCGAACGCAGCACCATGCGACCTGCAGATGCGACATTTCAGCAAAGAGTAAACGCAAAATAGAAAGAAAGGTTACAGGTAAATGCTCACTCGCCGTGATCATTACTTCAAACACTGTGTCGAGCATTCGCAGGAACATTGCATGGAAATGCTTTTTTAAATTGAGCTTTTGCTTGTATTGTACCATTCGTAAGAACGTTACATTACATTGAAATGCTCGAGAAAATGATCTAGTGTATACTCACCTTTTAACAGCACTTGACATGAGATTTGACAGCTGATAAGTTAATTTTTGCGTTTATGGTCTTTCCAGAAACGTGGGGTTAGCTACACTGAGCGTATCTTGCGCTCAAGTTTCGTTTGCGTTACGCGTATGCATGGCCCTACATACAAATATGCCTATGGCCTCACCACGTATTTTATCCGTCAATACGCCGAGAGGGCCTAGACATTTTGCGAGCATATTGTATTTGATAGATGTTAAGGTAACACTATTCGGCGTATCTTCGGTATATTTTGCGTCACGTATCTATATATCTCGCTAGATACGCTAAGTATGTTTTTGCGCTTATTGTGTTCTCTATATCGCTCAATCTTTAGCAATGTTATCTTTCAAATCGGTAGTACAAATCAAATAACAGTTAAAATTATAATACTAAAAATATTCTCCCGCATTTATTTCTCGGCGTCCCATCCACGCTATCCTCTCGTCGAAGAGCATCAGTTGAACTCCTCTTAGTTATAGTCCGGTCGCTCTCTAATTTACTTGCCGGCCGCCAGTGGACTCGATGCCACAATAATACCGCCAAGTATTAAACGTTGCACAGTGGGACAAGACGAGACATTTTTTGGCCGAAAATATTTAAGCGAGAAAATAACATCACGCCTGTATTGGATGAAGGGTTGGGCAGAGGTGTATAGTACACCCTCATTTCGCCGTTACGTTTAAGTCCGATAATAGGGGGCGAGCCCATTGCCATTAATCGGGCACAAATCCAAACACCGGATTGCTACTGAGAAATTCGCTGATGCTGAAAAACTCCACACGGAAAAATCCAATAATACTTTGTCCGACTTGGAGATCGAACCTAGGACCTCACACTTGGCAGCCCTGGTTGCGACCACTTGACCAACGATTCAGTCTATATTAAGCGATCTTTGCATTAATCTAAACTTAATGTAGGGTTCTAAAGACTGTACCCAGGAGGCGGAGCTGTACGAGGGGTACAGAGAGGCGAAGATCGCCCTCCAGAATGCTATCTCGCGGGCCAAAATTGCGGCTCACGAGGCATTGCTAGAGACTCTGGACCGAAACCCGTGGGGGCGCCCATACCTTATGGTACGGGGCAAACTTCGTCCGTGGGCCCCCCCACTGACCCAGAGTCTCCGACCTCAGCTTCTGGAGGGAGTGGTGAGCGCTCTGTTCCCTTCGAGGGCGGAGCATACGCCACCGCCAATGGTTCCGCCTTCATTGGCGCCTGACGCTGACGACGACGACGACGTGCCTGAAGTGACCCGGGTAGAGCTGAGAGCGGCGGTGAAAAGGCTTCAGGCCAAGAACACCGCCCCGGGGCCCGACGGCATACCTGGCCGTGCATGGGTCCTGGCTCTCAAGGCTCTCGGGCCCCGACTGAGGGGGCTCTTGAGCGCATGTTGCGAGCAGGGCCAGTTTCCACTCCGGTGGAAAACTGGCAAGCTGGTCCTGCTCAAGAAGGAGGGGCGCCCCGCAGACTCACCGTCTGCGTACCGCCCCATCGTGTTGCTGGACGAGGTGGGCAAGCTCTTCGAAAGAGTAATTGCAGACCGCCTCGTCACGCACATGACTGGGGTGGGGCCGGATCTGGCGGACAGCCAGTTCGGTTTCCGCCGGGGGCGCTCCACCGTGGACGCAATCATGCGCGTGAGGGCTCAGGCGGAGGAGGCAGTTACCCGGGGCGAGGTCGTCTTGGCGGTGTCTCTAGACATCGCCAACGCCTTCAACACCTTGCCCTGGAGTTGCATTAGAGCGGCACTCGAACACCATCGGGTGCCGACTTACCTCCGCCGCATTGTCGGGGCCTACCTGACGCAGAGAGCCGTCATCTACCCGGGTCGGGGAGGATGGAGTCGGCGAGAGATGTCGTGCGGTGTTCCGCAGGGATCGGTTCTGGGCCCGCTCCTGTGGAACATCGGATACGACTGGGTGCTTCGCGGTGCGTTCCTCCGCGGCGTCGGCGTGACTTGCTACGCCGATGACACGCTAGTCACGGCGCGGGGGAGGACGCACCGCGAGGCAGCCATACTGGCGACAGCTGGGGTTGCGCAGGTCGTCACAAGGATCCGGCGGTTGGGTCTCGAGGTGGCCTTGCAGAAGTCCGAGGCCCTGTGTTTCCACGGGCCCCGGAAGGGACCACCCTCGGGATCCCACATCACAGTGGGAGGTGTTCGCATCGGCGTCGAGTCGACGATGAAGTACCTAGGACTTGTCCTCGACGGCCGGTGGAACTTTGGGCCTCACTTTCGGCAACTGACGCCAAAGTTGATGGGCACAGCGGCTGCATTGTCGCGGCTGGTGCCCAATCTGGGGGGCCCCAACACCTCCTGCCGGAGGCTCTACGCGGGGATCGTACGGTCCATGGCCCTATATGGGGCGCCAATATGGGCGGACACCTTGACGGCGCGCAACGTCGCAATCCTGCGCAGACCGCAGCGCGCGATGGCCGTCAGGGTGATAAGGGGGTACCGTACGATCTCCTTCGAGGCGGCGAGCCTCCTAGCCGGATCGATGCCCTGGGATCTGGAGGCGAGGGCCCTCGCGCTGAGATATCGTCAGCGCGAGGAGGCGCCTCAGCGGAGTGAGCTCCGCCAGATCCTAGTGGCCGAGTGGAGAGAACGACTTGCGCAACCCAGCGCAGGGCACGCCGCAATAGCGGCGGTAAGACCCGTTATGGAGGAGTGGCTGGAGAGGCGGCATGGCGCCCTCAGCTTCCGGCTGACGCAGGTGCTTTCGGGACATGGATGTTTCGGGAAGTACCTGTGTCGCATAGGCCGGGAGCAGACGCCCGGATGTCACCACTGCGTCGACTGCCCGGAAGACACGGCGCTGCACACGTTGCAGGAGTGCCGTGCGTGGGCGACGCAGCGCCGTGAACTAGTCGCGGCGATCGGTGGTGACCTCTCGCTTCCGGCCGTGGTTCTGTCCATGGTCGGGAGCGAGAGTGCGTGGGAAGCCGTCACCTCCTTTTGCGAGGTGGTGATGGCGACCAAGGAGGGAGCGGAGAGGGAGAGAGAGGCGACGGCCACTCTCCCTTCCCGCGCCAGACGCACCGGGCGCCGCCGGAGGGCGCGCGACGATCTCCGGCCACCCTAGTGTGTGGCCTGCGGGCGACGGGTTAGGGGACCCGTCGCCCGACCAGTAACAGGCCCGAGAAGGCGGCGCGCATGTGTTCCGTGCGCGCCTCTCAGGAGGACGTGGGGCAAGGCCCCACAGAAGGAGAGGTCCGCCAGGGGATGGCGGACCGAGGCCTGCCGGGGTTGCGGTGCATGCAGCTGCGAATCCCGTGACCCCGGCCAAGGGTCAGGAGTAGGAACACCGTGGGTTTTTAGCCGGTAAGAGTCCGGCATAACCCTTCGCCTTCCCCAGGCGAAGGGTATCTATGAGGATTTTCCCACGATAAAAAAAAAAAAAAAAAAAAAAAAAAAAAAAAAAAAAAAAAAAAGGGTTCTAAAGACTGTAGGGGTGAGTAGCGTGTTAAGAATATCCTATTGAGAGCACTTACTCAAGTCATATAGCATTAGTCTACATTTAGGGGCAAACTTAGTTGGTGCACTAAATTTAGACTATTTCAAAGTTTATCTTTCAATAAATAGACTCAAACGAGACCATTACAAACTTACTCAAGTCATATTGCTGTACACAAAATTTAAGGGCAAACTTAGTTGGTGGACTAAATTAAGACTATTCCAAAATCAATCTTAATTACGTGTATACTTCTGTTTTATTTATTTTAGTGTACAATAAAGTATATCTATCTATCTATCTTTCAATAAATAGACACAAACGAGACTATTTCAATAAAAGTACTACACTAATGTTGAAGTAAATTTTGGTGCTAGAAATATTCTCCTTATGTCTGCTGTTCTTTTCTCATAGCAAAGCATTGACTCTGCGTTCTGCCTAGCCTTTTCCCGAAAAAGAGTACTGCTGTTCCCGAGGAAAACAACAATAACGTTCATAGATGGCGCCACGTGCCTTACGAATCATGATTGAATTATATTATTATCGAAACTTTAGTAGTGTGTTAAGAGTTGATTGTCAAATTCTAAATTAACGCGAGCGAAGCCGCGGGCAAAAGCTAGTACTTTTATAAATTAATTTTTGCTACTTTTAGTAGTGTACTGTCCCAGTGTGCGTCGCCTGAACTTTTTAAGCGTATTGCGCAAGCTTTTAAAAAGCGCAATTACGTTTACGTAAGTTAACAATCTTAAGATCAATTGTTGGGTAATGGGAGTTTGTTGGTGACAAATGTTTGTGACAAGTTGAAGGATCTTTTTGTAGCCTTCAGCTGTGGGTAGGTAAGTGGTGATGATGATTTCTTAGTAAATATTTTTTCATTTCTATTTCGATTGTCGAAAAATTCATCCAAAAAAATGAAAGATGAAAAAAAAAAATTTTTACACCCCTTCTCTTTTTATGACTTTGCAAGCCTCATAGGTACATACATCCTCATATGTTGACATTAGAGAACTGCTACACCACTATATATTTCTGGCTTAATTTTTCCTCATAAAATCAAACATTCTGTTTTTAATTTTTAGTCTTAAGATGTATAAGTATATGCACAAATTCTCACAAATAAATTGTCTTCAAGCAGTTGACGTATCAGATTTACCCTAACAATGCTTACACAATAACCCGGAAACGTGTCTAACTACCGGTGTCCCATACATGACCGTTTGACCTTATACAGCCAAAACTATCGATAAACATTCAACAATACATTCTATGGTACCCGGGAAATAAAAGCCACCTCCTCTCCATCCGTGGGTCGTAAAAGGCGGCTAAAGGGTTTTGTCAAGAGGGTGTTATAACATACTGCGATCATCACTGACTGCCTCGTTGCTCTGGTGGTCGCAAGCGCAACTGCTGAGCGTGAGTTCTTGTCGGGCAAAGTGTTATCGGGATTTTCTTCTGTCATGCTCACTGAAATGTCCTGCTGATGGTGGCGTTGTGCATCGGGTCGTTGAGTTCCCTGCAACATGGTTAAGCTGAGCGACGCCGATGTATGCGTCATGCTCGTGAACGGGTGCTATCTGTTGGGACTGGTCAACTCGTAACTGCTATGGCAATCGTTTTAAAAGGCTAACTTTCTCATTGCTTTTCATGTTGTTAACAGCATGTATCTACACTAATCTGTATTGTTCTTACGTTACTACAATAAAAATTGACAAATTTACTTTTTTAAAAGAGTGTCCATGGAGTTTCTTGCCGGCTTTTCTCCAAAGGACCTACTACTTGGAACCGAGCACCTAGTGTTGACCTTTTGAAAGCACCCGCAAGCATCTTTGACTTTGACTTTCCGTGTGGAATTTCTCAGTAGCAGCCGTCTGGATTTGAGACCGGTTGATGGCAATAGGCTCGCCCTCTATTACATGGGACTTAAACATAACGGCGAAATGAAGGTGTACTATACACCTCTGCCTAGTCATGTTTTGCGATCACCAATCCGTCTATTAACCGTGGTGATTATGGAAATATCCCCAAAGACCGTTCTTTGCGGTCAATCTGCTAATTATTACTTATTAACTAACTAATAATGATAAAATCTATAAAAAATATCGGCCAGCTAATCCTAAATCCATTGAAAGAAAAATTCAATTTAGTGTTGTTGCTATGTTGTCAGCTGAAAGCCATACCGCGGCCCACTCCAAATTGTGATTAAACCAACCTAATACACACAATTACGGGTCACACGACTACCGACACCCGTGTTATGTGCCAAATAGAAAGATTATAACCCAAGTCACACACCAACCTTAAAAACCAACCGAAACTGAGATATTTTAGAGTTGAATTTCCAATGGACCGTTTCAGACGAAACCCGCTTCGCTTGTGTGCCCTCGTGAAAGCTACACATTTCATTTATAATATTAGGTACAATAGCAGACGTCATACTGTATACACTTCTACTACTGTACTCATAAATGTTTCACGTGTGTGAGCATAATCGATGATAGGAAGGTCGTAAACGCCGTGCATGCGAAATTGAATTTTATGTCCTTGAGTTACGAGTGGTTTCTCTTTGGTTACAGAAACGTATTAAGGCAATAAGTGTATGTTTGCGTATGTGTGCACCGCAACGGCTCAAACTGAGTATCGAAGAATGCGGAGCGTGAATTACTATGTTTAGGGAGTTGTCAGTTTGACAATTTGCTCTTATATGGATTCGCGCCGCTTGTTGAGATTAATAAAAGATTAAAAGCTGGTTCGTAATTAAGACGTTTTAAGACTGATTCTTCTTTCTCTCTGATCTTTCTTTGTAATTTATTATCTACTTTTGTTATGGCTAATTAAGCATCTGCAATACAAAGAAAGATTTCAATTAAAATAAAAAATAATTTAAATTGTTTTTTTGTTAGTAAGATTATGAATATACCAACCATATTTTTATTAGAAATGACCAATGAAAAAAACGATATTAATAGAAAAACAAATATCTTTAATTACATTACAATAAGCATTAGGTGAGCGTTGATGAAAAGTGATAAAGTCAACCGACAAACGTATCAATTACTAAATTGAATTAAACGCTATAAACCGCGCGGCGCTCCACAATAAGCGATCACAGCGCATCGCATTAGCTACTGACAGCCCGCGTACGTGTGTATACCACGCTCGTTACGTTTACGTGACGCGCACACACTTATACAAACTTATAACTACCAACAACACAAACAAAAATAAACCTAAACTCTCAGAACATAAGTACTCTCTCGCTATACCTCAAACTCGCCACTTTATTGCTTGCTCCCGCCACCACACCGGGTGGCGAAGTCCGGCAACGTCGCGCCCAAATTATTGTGACATTTATACCATAAGGCTTGCGGAACGGAACCGCTAGCGACATCTATCCACACTCTCGGAACTAAACACTCGGCTTCTAGAAAGAGACGGATGTACTTGACAATATCACTTTCACGGTCTCGTACTTAAAGCTAAGCGGTTTGCTGTACTGTTTGTTTGTGTCTGTAAACAGCGGCCTGGCGAGGTGTATCGCGCATGAATGAAATGGATGACCGCGCGAAAGAGACGGTGCTCTACATGATGTTTAGGGGGGAGGGAGATGGGTGAGGAGCGCGAAGCGTGCAGAATACATCGTTTATCAGATTACATGCGAAGTATCGCGAGCGTGGCGATGTTTTGACACGCGATAATCACGAGATAATGCGGGCGATCTCAGCGGCGTTTAGGTTTATATTGGCTTTTTATAGCGCCGAGTTAAATGTAGTAGTGGAAAATATTAAACATACAATAATATCAACGACTGCTCAGATTATTTTGTTTGACTTGTGACGTCGCGCGAAACTTCAGCGCGCCATTGGCGTTTGTTTTCAATCTAAACCAGCATATTTTTTTTTTATTTACCTACTGATCTCATTAACAAGTTAATATTTTTCGAGCTACTCGCCCGTTAATGTTAATAAACTTGGAGCAATTATTATATTATTATGTATTTGAAGTTAACAAAATACGTATTCACATTTTTTTATATAATTAGCTTTTTTATAACACTTTTATGATTAAAATTGTTGTAAACACTTCCTTTCAATAGATAAAGTAGATACACTAATTAAGTGAAAAATAAATAACTGTAAATCTGAAACTACATAATTTAAATGCTTAATTTATTCAAAGTAACAAAAATGACCAATACACAAACCCTCAGTACTAAACTAAGCAATTAGTACGTCGAAAGTGTAGAGCTTTCGCAGAAAATCCGAGCTTTCCAAACTTGTCGGGGGCAGCTTGCCAACCGAATGTAGTGTGAAAACTTGGTAGCAACTTGTGAAATGGGGGAGGGGCAATATTGTTACTGAATAGACAACCAGCGCCATCTAGTAGCGAGTAGCGGAGTCAGCTCAACACGAGTTTTCATATTGTATATTACAGGTACTACGAAACGAAGCCCTAAAGATTATAGTTTGTGTTTTGGAGTTTTAATAAATAACATGTAGTTTATTTATTTTTAAAACTGCTGTAGTAAGATGATTATTATTTAATACTACTACAAATCTTTTTGATATGACAAAAACATTTAGAAAAAAATCATAACCACCTAAATAAAAAAATTAATATCAACTAGTACACAACTACACTGAAATAGAAATCGTAGACAAGGTGTATGCATTCTAAATACCTTGACCAAACGTTATTTCTGGAGGGGCAATGTTTATCTTATGGCAAGCGTTAACGCTGCGTGTTATTTCAGTATCGGATTCGTTTTCTTTTATTTCAGTAATTTTATATGACTACGAGTCTACTAATCGATTTTTAATCGAATCAAAATGTATTTAAAAACACCCCTGCTGAGTTGCAAACAACATTAGCTGTTTATTTTTATTACATGTGCGCATTTAACCTGTAATGGACGCGTCAATGATGCAATGCATGAATAATTTCATTTTGGATTTGGCAATCAGATTTTCCATGGTTTCAACACGATTCTAATATTTTTATTTAATTTAGTAATTACTTAGGCAACGAAATTTGTATTTATGTAATTAATAAAAGCCGAAATAGCCTAGGGCTTCTCTTCAGTTAACATAATCATTACTATGCTTCTTCCATTTACTACCGTAAAATATCATCACAATTCACCGCGTTTAAAAATATTTCCTTTCTACTAATGTAGCAAGAATAGCCAAAACTAATTTTCCATTCTAGATACCACTAACTATTTCGAAAACAAATTAGAAAAAAGTGTGAGAAGAGGAGCCTTGGGTCACCTTAGGTAAATTTGAAATTTCTCTAAAGCTTTTGAATGTGTAGGTGATGAAGATATCATGAAAACTTTCATTAGTGTAGAATCATGAATATTGCTATTTTTCAGACTTCTTCAATAGCTAAAAAAAATAGGGAGAAATGAAATAAACAGTCGCTTATCTATGGAATTTGTGGCTACCGTTGGCGTACCACAAGGTTTCATACTGGGTCCATTTTATACTTACAATAACTGACGGATATACAAGTATATCCTTTTACTGGAGCGATTTTAGTCAGTGATATTATAGTAAGTTAATACGTTACTGTCATACAAACTGCTTTAAAAATACTTTCACAACCTACACAAATATACAGTGGTGGACAAATAATTAGAAACACCAAGTGTGACTTTAATTTTTAGTACAAATTAACTTGATAATTAATGTTTTACGTATCATAGAGGGCTTATACCTATTTATCTACAATCTATCCACATCATGAAGTATTATTATGTCAGTTTTGGAAATATCATACAACCGTTTATGTAAAAACTGGTATACTTTATAAAATAAAATGAAGTAGCACAACGTACTAAGGTGGACAACTAATTAGAAACAGAAAAAAAACATTATCATAAATATGAACAAAGGTAACGAAACAATAAATAATGAAGTTAAATGGTACAAACGTTTTATAATAAACAATTAATGCTTGGTTGGGAAGCCTCTGCTGTCGATTACAGCTCTACAACGACGTGGCATTGATTCTATCAATGTTTCATACATTTCTAGGGAATATTTCTCCAAGCTTCTACAAATGCGTCTTAAAGTTGTTGTAGTATGATACTAGTAGTAGTACGATATTAGTGATATGTTTATTGGACAATGTTTTCTTTACAATGTACCACAAATTTAAATTTGATTCAAATCCAGACTATTTGCAGACCACTCTAACACCGACACTACAATAATCTAAACCAAAGAAACAGCGTTAAAGCATTTCTAAGAGACTAATTAGTGTCGGAGTTAGAGTGGTCTGCAAATAATCTGGATTTGAATCAAATTTAAATTTGTGGTACATTGTAAAGAAAACATTGTCCAATAAACATATCACTAATATCGTACTACTACTAGTATCATACTACAACAACTTTAAGACGCATTTGTAGAAGCTTGGAGAAATATTCCCTAGAAATGTATGAAACATTGGTAGAATCAATGCCACGTCGTTGTAGAGCTGTAATCGACAGCAGAGGCTTCCCAACCAAGCATTAATTGTTTATTATAAAACTTTTGTACCATTTAACTTCATTATTTATTGTTTCGTTACTTTTGTTCATATTTATGATAATGTTTTTTTTCTGTTTCTAATTAGTTGTCCACCTTAGTACGTTGTGCTACTTCATTTCATTTTATAAAGTATACCAGTTTTTACATAAACGGTTGTATGATATTTCCAAAACTGACATAATAATACTTCATGATGTGGATAGATTGTAGATAAATAGGTATAAGCCCTCTATGATACGTAAAACATTAATTATCAAGTTAATTTGTACTAAAAATTAAAGTCACACTTGGTGTTTCTAATTATATGTCCACCACTGTATATGTAATTATAGTGTGCCAAAAGTAAGTTAAAAAGAGAGTCAAATGCACAAATTAGCTTATTATGTATTTCTTTCTTGGTCTTCAACTTTAGGTCGCGAATGACTTATCTATTTACTATATTTATAGAATCACCATTGTTTTAAATAGTTCTAATTTTACAGATTTTAGTAGATATCCATCTGAAGGACAGTGACGTGTTACAAAAAAGAATAATTGTTGCTGAGAAATACTAGGGTGTCTAGTAGGCATCACGGACGCTGAACATCTCTCCTGCCTGGAAACGCATAAAGATCGTTTCAAAACGCTAAGCTATGCAGCCAACCTCCTGTAGTGGAGCAGCACCAGAAAAGAAGAATAAATTATCTAAAGCATTATCACAGGCAGTCAGAACTCCGATAATGTGACAGCAAATGTAGGCGACTTGCAGAGGGCAGACCAGAACCACGTCGTTACGTAAAATACTGCAACTCAGCCGAACATTGTCAGACCACAAGCTGACCCTGAAGATAAAAGGATTTTAAACAAATTATTCTTGGTAAATAAACATTATAGAAAGACGGTCTTATGTATTTCAGTGCTCCATCAATATTATTTCTTTTAAATTCATTGTAATCCTACAAAGCTGTTTCGAGGCGTCGGTATCCACACATGAATCACAAGTTTCTATATTCTATTGGTAGATATTTAAAAATAATCAAACAACAAGGTAACTCTAGTCGAAGCTTTATCGTTAGCACACACAACGCGAACGTAAATCTTCCCTTGATTTACGGATATATACGTAGGCACTTTAATTTACAGCTAGACCGTTTTAGCCGACTTTCATAAGTAATAAACACTACACAATTGAATATCTTGTAGGCGTGATTTTATTGTACAACTAACGACTGATCCGGCACTTAAAATGTGACGCTTTCATGCTTTCAATTTGCCTATTCCTCGAATTATATGTTTAATTATTATATTATTTATAATTTCAAGCGTTTGTTTACTTTATGGTATTACGCGTTGATAAAAAAGTGTCAATTTACCATCATAGAAAATATTGTACCTATACAGGAAGAATCATAGGACCAATATTTTAGTAATGATGTCCTCCAAGTATGATAAACTTAGTACTCGTAAGAAGTTGTTAATGAAAAGATGCATCAATACTTCTACAGTAGGGGATGAGGAAAAGCATTCTATTGTTTACTTTCGATACTGTAGAAGAATTGTATGTTATATCGATCTGTAAATAGACCCGTAGTGTACTATGAAAATATATCCTCCTCCTCAAGTCGTACTCCTCATTACTGAGGGTCGTGATCCTCCCTTGAAAACATTTTTGCTCTTATTATGCTACGCCATCGCTGTCTATCCTTGGCCAAGTGAAGCGCATCGTGAAATTTCGTATCAAGAGAAGAGCTTATCTGGCCAGACCATCGCAAAGGGCTGCGACCTCTTGGTCGTTTACCGTCCACCTTGCCGGTAACCATCAGTTGTTCGAGGTTATTGCCATCTTTTCTCGCTATATGGCCGAAAAATTCCAAAACTCTGCGGAGACAAGTCGTAGAGAGTCTGGTCTTTATATTGAGCTCGCGTAGAATGGACTCGTTGGTGCGGAATGCAGTCCATGGTATCCGAAGCATCTTCCTCCAACACCACATCTCGAAGGCGTCTATACGAGCTCGGTCGGCTTTTCTCAATGTCCAAGTTTCTGCTCCGTATCCGAATATTGAGAAGACCAGCGTGTTGACCAATTTCACTTTGGTATTTCGCGAAATGTTGCGATCTCTCCATATTTTTCCAAGCTGAGACATAACATTCTTGGCCATGCCGATGCGTCTACGGATTTCTTTTTCGCAAGACCCTGTGTTAGATATGTTGGAGCCCAAGTAAATGAAGTCATCGACCGTTTCGAGATTAAGAGCACCAGTAAACTCTAAATTATGGGCTCGGATCTCCCACCTGGGCATGAGTTGCCTTGGCTGACCTGGAAGTCTCTAAATAGACTTCGGACTCAGGTTGGTCGAAGCAAGGAAAACCTGCTCAGGTGGAAATTTGCGGGTAATTCAAACCTTGAGTGTAAATGTGGTGCCGTTCCGCAAACTATGGCGCACTTAACATCATGCCCCGCCTGCCCTGTTACCTGTACACCTCAAGAACTAATGGACGCTACGGATAGTGCTAAACTCGTTGCTGAGTTCTGGGCCGACACGGTGTAGATTGTCATCGACACGCTAAGAAGAAGAAGATGTGCTCGGTCCACTACCATTAGTTTGGTCTTTGCGTGGTTGATTTGTAGGCCCAATTCCATGCTTATGCGTCCCATCCTTCCAAGAAGTTCTACCATTTCAGACTCTGAGGCTGCTAGGAGAGTAGTGTCATCAGCGTAGCGGAGATTTGTTAGCTTGGTTCCGCCTATCGTCACACCACCTTCCCAGTTTTCACAGGTACGTCTGATGATATATTCTCCATATGCGTTGAAAAGAATGGGAGATAAAATGCAGCCTTGCCTTACGCCTTTTCCGAAACTGAAGGGGTTAGAAGTGGTTTGGTCGACCTTCACTATGCCTTTATTTTGTGAGTAAAGGGCTTGAATTAGAGATACCAGATGATGCGGTACTCCAAGCTCCAAAAGCACTTTCCACAGGCTTTGCCAGACTACGCAATCGAAAGCTTTACTGTAGTCTATGAAGCACATAACGAGAGGTGTGTTAAATTCATATGACTTCTCTATCAGGTGGCGAACGTTGAGGATCTGCTCGCGAGTTCCCTTGCCTTTTACAAAACCAGCCTGTTCTTGGGGGATCTGCCAATCTAGAAAGTGACGAAGTCTGTTGTTTATAATATGTAGCAGTACCTTGCTGGCATGAGATATTAAAGCCAGGGTTCGATAGTTATTACATTTCGAAGTGGAGCCTTTCTTATGTAATGGCAGGATGATTGATTTAGTCCAATCGCTTGGCCACTCACCAGTACGCCATACCTCATTACAAATTTTGTGTAGGGCATCTATGCCCGCCGGTCCGGAAGCTTTTAATATCTCCGCTGTGATCTGGTCCGGCCCCGGTGCTTTTTTTGTCTTAAGTGAGGCTATGGCAGCTTTAATTTCGGAATACAAAATAGAAGGTTCTTCTGAAGTCCTATTCCACTCGTTGGTTGGTGCATCGCCTGCCGCATTAGGATTTCTGTATAGTTCTTCACAGCATTTCCGCCATCTTTCTGAAATTGCGTTCAGATTTTGGAGTGGTGTGCCATCTTCGTCTTCGATTACCCATGTTTTGGGTTTGAATTGGTTGGTTAGAAGTCGCACTTTCTTAAAAAGGTCAGCACTTTGAATTTTGAGCGCGTGTGCTTCAATTTCTTGGCAGATGCGGTCAACGAAGTTGTTTTTATCGCGACGACATTTCAACTGAATGAGGCGGCTGAGCTCCGAGTATTTGTCTCTTTCCTTTTGGCTTAATATTCCCTGGGCTTTAAGGTCTTTCCTGCTCTTAATAATTTGCCAGGTATCCGCCGAGATCCACGACTGCTTGCAGATGTTCGGTGTATGGTTAATGGGGATGGAGTCAACTGCCTTCCATAACTTGTCCTTAAAATGCTCCCATTGTTCCTCTGCACTAGAGTTATTCGGTTCTGGATGTTCCGCTATAGCGGATTCTAAACCAGTTTGTAATTGTATCCTCTCTGCTGGGGATAGAATCCGTGTTCTTAGTGGTGGTCGTTTTTTGACTGATTTTAAACGGAGAGCAAAGTTAGCCACCAAAAGACAGTGATCAGAACTGCAGTCGGCACCCGGGTAAGTCTTAACATTGGTGACTGAAGTTCTCCATCGGCTATTTATTATGACATAGTCAATCTGATTGCGGAATCGATCGCCAGGAGAGATCCAGGTATAAAGCCGGCGGTGATGGTGTTGAAAGCAGGTGTTCATAATTGTGAGCTTCCTTCCAATGCAGAATTCAAGAAGTTTGGTTCCTCTGTCATTACGAACTCCTAATCCATATTTCCCAACTGTGCCTCTTATATGACCATCTTCCGTCGTTTTTCCTATTTTTGCGTTCCAATCACCGATGACAAGGGTGATCTCTCGATTTGGTATTTTGGATAGGGTTGTTTCAAGCTCCGAGTAGAATCCCTCAATAATGTCGTCCCTGGCGCAAGCTGTAGGGGCATATACTACAATGATATTCAGAATACATGGCTTAGTGCTTAGTTTCAGTGTTAGTATTCGGTCGGAAACAGGGTTATATCCAAGCACATATTTATTTAAATGTTTGGCCAGCCAAATAGCGACTCCGTTACTGCTGGAGTTTGTAGGGCCTGAGAAATAAAGGGTGTTCCCATCAGGCGTCCTTTGATGACCTTGTCCACGCATATGAGTTTCGGTAATTCCCAGCAAGGTAAGATTATGACCTTCCGCTTCTTTTTCCACGATTTCGAGCTTTCCTGGAGCCAGTAATCCACGTACGTTCCAGGTTGCAATACGTCTGTGTTCTTGCAATGAGATCTTGCTGTTGCGTGAGTCACCAGTAGCATGACCGCTATTCAAGACCTGGCGATGCGTCTTGATAGAGGCTTCGGTATCCATTTTCACACCAATCAGCCCGGGAACTGACTGGCGCCGGGTGTTAGCCGGATCGTCCAACAAAATAGCTCTATCTGTTGTACTTTCCATGGGGGATTTTCTTGGGAAATACATCGTGGTGGGCTCCCACGTCCTTCCACGGCAGACTTTTAGAGATGATTTAGTTCTCAAGGCCACTGTAAGCCGCTTCACGCGTAGTTCGTGAAGATGTCGGGTTAGTTAACCGCCGCCCGATGCTCGGCGTTGGAATTTTTACAGCTGGTTTGTTCTTCTCCAAACAAACCCTCCTCCTTTCTCATCCGGGCTTGGGACCGGCAACGGCGGAGTTAAATGAAAATATATAGTGTCATCGTTAAATGCTTAAATGATACCAGGCTCAAAATCTAGTTTCAAATTATTCTACTTAACTGTAAATGCATACCGTTTGGTTAATTCTTCAAACACCCAATCAAAATAATTAGGTACGTTCATGTTTCCTGACGGGTTAATCAGAACTACAATTAGTAGGCATTTCAGCGATTGACATGACATTTGGAAGAAGTATAGTGAGTTGAAAGTTGATTACATTTCTCTATTTGCTTCCGTTTTAGTTACCGACGCCATCCTTCACGCTTTCTCTGATTCGATTCTTAGACGTAAGGGATAATCAGTGTTAGCCAACGCAGCTTATGTTTTCAAAATTAAGCTTGGTAATGCACCATTCTAAAATTATCTAAGAAATGAATCTCATATATTCAATACATTTTACATATTTTACGAATTTCAACATACGTGGTTAACATTCACACCATGACCATTAACTCCTACACATCGGTATTCCGAAAAATAATCCAGAAAGCTGTAAAAGAATTGAGGTGAAAACCAATGCGATGTGCTGAATAAGCGCGCCGTCCGACCTACATCGACACTTCGTTAGTGTTTTTCGATATTCCACTGTGATTTATTATAGGTATAAAATCTACCAGATGCCAGATCACACCGACCACATATTGGGAATACACGGCCGTCGCTTGGGTGGTCTAACTATGGATCATTGTTTACGAAACGAGACGAGAAGCGTTACTTGTGTGACGTTTAAAGTTTTATTGCGAAAAACATATGTCTGTGTGAAAGAATAAGTGCGAACAAACATAGGCGTCTAGCGGTCACATAGAGCAAACTACGAACGTGAGATATGTGTCTCCCGCTCTATGAAGGTCGACGCGCGAAGATTTGTGGCAGTATATCGATACGTATTTACTTAGGTCCATCCAATAACATCAAGGGATAATCGGTTCAAATGTTAAGTCAATAACACGCGCCACCTTCAAGAATTGAATAATTTTAAACAGGTATTTAACCAAATGTATTTGTGTATATTTATGTCATCGCGATGTTCAGCTTTAAAGGTATGTTTGTTTAATTTACTCTAATATTCGCCCCGTAACCGTGTTTCACCGTGACCTCCCACTCGTAATATTCGTTTACATTCCCAAATACGTTAACAGGCACAACCTCCGGGGTCGGACCGCGGTAGGGGAATTGAAAAATTGTAAAACACACCTCAGGCATTGTGGTGTGAATAAATTATAAGCGAGCACAAGTTATCCGCGCCCAGCGGTACTTGACCTCCCGTGTCTCTTTCACCTGTGGAAATCACTTCAGTTGCAGGGAAATCGTGAATTTACGTGAGACCTGAATACGCTGGTTATGGCGCGACCCACTTACGCTTGGTAGTCTCAATATTGTTGTACCAGATCTGTTCTAGGTTAGCGGAACCCTAGTTCTAGGATTATTAACTTGACTTAATGGAAATTCATTCCGGGTGAATGTGTTCCTATACCATGTATCTAGTTTATTGATGCTGTTTTGTTTTTATTGTGTTGTAATTACACTTTAAATGATATTATGATTCCTAGAGTTGAAAGTAGGTGTAAGATTTCACACCAAGTGTATGAAAGACGGCAAATTTTTGTCATTTTAGTTCGTTTGGCAGCCGTCTCCACTGTAGTTTGAAGCCAAATGCCGTCGTATAGATGCAAGTATCTTCTTATAAAATCTTTCGCAAAAACTTAGAATACTACACTATATAGTTAGGAATTTTATTAAAATTGTTACGAAACTGCGTACTAACAGTATAATGACAGGAGGACAACCAATTCTGATGGTCATTATAACGCGTCGTTTTATATACCAATGCATATTATTCATATCTTCACGATGACTCGATAATCCTTTATGGGTACAGATAACAGTGAACAACAATTTTCACAATATTTTGCAATAATCTACATATATATTACAAAATATTGTGAAAATTGTTTCAGTTTCAGGTTAATACATAAGGTACATAATTTAACGTACTTATCGATTTCTTCTTTGCTGTTTATTCGATACTCCACATAATAAACTAAGCATTTAGACATCATTTAGTAATGTCATCAATTAAACTTGAAACATATCGGTACACTTACCTGAAAATGTTCATACTTACCAACAATAATTTCCCATCACGAATCTCGCAGACTTCTTATCTAATCACATAAAATGTGTAACGTCATCGAGCGCGTAAAAACGACCGACCTTTATACCAGAGATTTGTAATCTTTACGAATTATTTGACTGATAAAATGGGTCACTGAAGAAAATTCGTAAAGGTACACTCTAGTAAGAATTACCCGGTTGCCATGCAAAACTTTCATTTCTCCTAGATCATCATCAATTATTGAACCTTTATACGTCCACTACTGTTTGGATGGAGGCTTTTCAGGTCTTGGCAATAACTACCCGTTTACGTAGAAACGGTCCTCAGGAACAAGCCACTAGCTAGGTCCGATTAGCACACCGATAGAAAACAAGAAGAAAACCACTGCCTTATATCTATCTACCTCTTCATCCTTCGATTACAACGATGCAACTGCAAAGTCCTGATCACATATTGCCATAATCACCACATTTGCCAAACGAATCGGTGATCGCAGAATGTTATGATTTACGCCGTAAAAGGTGCTGCTGCCCATTCCTTAAAAACAATCCTTAATCGGCTCATGGAAGAAAAGAAGTGGCAAGTTCTCTGCTGAGAACCAGTCAGCCATGGGCACAAATTTGAAATTAAATAAACATAACTTTTTTCTATTCATCAAATCCTAAGTGACTTCAGTCTTCACACGTATTTCAATGGATTCAGTCGACCTAGAAAGAAACTCCTATTAGACACAATTTAATTCAGAATAATTTTTACTTAAATTCTATGAATTTCTAAAAGAATTTTGAGAAATTTCGATTTACTTTTCTCACTATAAAATTCTATAACGAATTTTAAATGACTGCTCAGCAATTTTTGAAATTGGTATCTTCCGCATATTTGAACTGCAAACGCCATCTATCGGTACTGAAATAAGTTATACCTAAGAACTGGAAAAGCATTCTAGTTCTTAGAGCGGCTAATCCACTAGCTACTTTTGTTGCACAAGTCGATTCAGTCCATTACTTGCTTAGTTCGTAAAATTTGCAGAAGTCTGCAAAGTTACTGGTGTTTCTACAGGTTGAAAGTGAACTAAGTAAGCAATGGACTGCAGCTACTTGCGCAATAAAACTTGCTAGTGGATTTTACGCTTAAGACAGAATTGAAACATTTAATTAGTAATGGATTTCCAATAAATTATTAAGTGGTAATAGTAAGATATCATACAACACAATCAAATCATCTACATACCCAACTTCAGATACAATATTACCCTTGAGGGTAGGATATGCCCTAAATAGGACAAACTTGGTGATCCCTCCACCCTACCATCGCACTCCGGGGTCCCGGTAAGAGGAATATCTAAGGCGAACCCATTTGTATGTAATATTTAACATAACGGCACCTTCACCGATATATAACAAAACTCTTTAGGTAGTTATGTCGCGTTTCCACAACACCATAACTCAGGCAGTTTGTAATAACTTTAAGGCAAATAGGAATAATTGAAACCTTTTTACTTTAGGACATATTTGTGCAAAATCGTTAGATTAAAATTAAAACCGTTTAAATTCTGTTTTTATTGTGAAACTTAAAAATGTTCAATTCAATTGTTGTACCGGTCTATCATTATATTTTCTAACTTAAAGAAACTACGCACACAACAAACACAACCCAATAGCACAAAAAATTACGCTTAGATAAAAATCAACGAACTAATTCACTATTATTTTGTAACATAAACTCATGTCATACATGGCGTGAATAGTAACAGCACATTAAACTTTCAGTGAGTTTACCTACAACGCTACCTACGTGACAGCCGAAATTGGGTCCGAAATTACTCGACAGTAGAATAATGGCGTCTGTAACTAATATACGGTTATCCGGAAGTGGTCTGAGCGGCGGAATCCGTACCACAATATGTATGTAATTTATTCAGGGCGTCACCATCGGGCGTTGTTGCCACTCGTCAATAGATGGCGCTGTACTCAATTTAGTGCGGACATAATATTAATCTAGTGCAATCCAGTACATACGTTTGTGTACAAATGCATTAGTGATTCTACTGCAGTGATGGTATTGTGGCGATGATGTATTCATTAATGTTCTATTAACGATATAGGGGCGTAAAATAATTAATAACATCGAGTGTGTCATACCTACGCTTACTATTTATTCATTTGTTTGATGTTTTTAGTAATCCTTTCGTTTTTCTATTAATAAATTGTAGTAATTAGTTTTCGCATTATTTTTCCTACAAAATATGTTACGTAATAATTGTTTTCCAAAATTGTTGTAGTCGGCAAACTAGTGCAAAAAAAAACATGTACTGAAACAAACAACGCATAACCCAAAAGCTCTCAAAATGTTGCAGGAAAACTATCGATTTAACGGCGTCCCAGTTTCCCGCTTTCTAGAATTTCTGCATAAAACCCATTGTGTGCATTTCCTGCGAAATACACCGGCCGTACCTTTCTCTCTAACAGTGTTAAGAGAATCAGTACGAGAGTAAGTTCCTGTAGGTACCTTCCGTACCACGTGAACCCGTACTACAAATAGCATTAAATAAAGGGATTACATCAAGAGGATGGGTAGTAGCGTCCTCCTGTCCGTTTATGACAAAAACCCCTGTCACCAATCCGTCTACCAGGCTTGGTGATTATGAAAATTTCCTCTTCGACTGTTCATTATAATCGTCATTAATGCTTAACTAAGGCTGGAGTTCATCAACATTGATGCTTTGGTTAAACAACCGTTAAACTAAAATTCTAGTAGGTACCTTTTTTGAGTAAACGATTGATTAACCAGAGAATTAACGTTGGTGAACACCAGCCTAAGCAGTGGAAGTTTAAAGGCAGGTAAGACAGCAAAAAAAAAATGGAAAAGAGTCGTAAAATTCACTCACTTTAAGAACATAGCAATAAGAAAAAATCTAGTAGATAAGAGCCTACTTATTATTATAATGTGTAAGAAACTAACAGAAATATCATCAAAACATCTAGTTAGGGTAAAGAAGATCCCGTTATTTATAAGGCACTTAACCTCTTTGTTTATGACGAAGCTAATTCCGTATTGAGACAACGCGGTCGGAATTAGGATGTTGAAAATAAACACCACCACAGAGGAGGAAATTTTAATTATCTTAATGTTACTATAACAAACATTGGAACAGGAATCTTTGATACGTTTTGGACTAAGCTGGGATTCCTTGTGTTGTGGGTAACATTACAAACATAATCTCGGAACTTTATATACAAACTTAAAAGACAATGATAATATTTTTCTCAATGCAGGAATTGATGACATCATCCTGTAAGCTACTGCTCACCCACAGCGCCTTAGAGATCATCATAAAGAAGAAGAAACGCTTGTAAAACGAACCACAAACTCAATTAGAGATTGCGAGTTAGTGCCAGCTTAGAGGATGATAGAATCGGTTCCCGTACTGAGAAAAACATTTAGGTTGTTGGCATTTGCAGGCTTTTTGTACTGAGCTTAATCATTCTTAACTGCTGTCCCACTGCTGGGCACGTGTCTCTTCTGAGAATGAGAAGGATTTAGGCCACGCTAGCTTGGTGCGGTTTGCAACCCTCTCAAGTACACAGGTTTATTCACGGTGTTTTCTTCTGCGTTAGCGCAAGCAATACTCAAATTGTCATCCGCATTTGAATTCGTAAATGCGAGCCGGTTTCGAACTAAGATACTCTTTCGTGTTGTCATCGTTGTCACTGCTTTTTGTATTATTTGAACCTCCCCTAATGCGTCATCAATTAGTCAGAAATAATGATCCTTATTAAGCTATTTTTGTATTATAACTTTCGTGAGACACATTCATATTTATGATTATTTACGGTTTACTCACGTGCATTTTTCATTTCGTGCAGTTCGTCTCGCGACCTCGCCGCGTGTTCAGCTCATGATTAAAGGCTCCGTTTGGGTCCGAAACTAGTCGGGCAATCCCGAAAAATGCACGTAAGTAAACCTTATCAAGCTCACAACAGAACTTTTCCACGCTGTTTATATTTTAGTCGTGGAAAACTTTGTCCATGGGAGTCTACGGGAACGCCATCATACAACGGTGTATACTATCCAGCTGGTATGTATATTGAAGATAGTCTATGTGATGATGCTAACTTAAGTTTATCATCTAAGGTATGATAACTGGGGACTTATTCACTATGACACATCAAAACGTAAAACGCAACTAAGGCTGCTTTACCATCCGAATGTGCAATCGTCAAAATAGAGTATTACATTTAGTTTTAATATAGATATTATTGTCAAATGGCCTTTGCTAGCAGTGTGCCACTATAAACTGCAGAGATATATATAGTTGCAACTCGATCGCGTTAATTGCGTATTTTTCTTAAACATAGTGAACATGATAAATGAAGAGAGCAAGAAGAATTATAAAATTCCATAATTATTAAACTCACACACGATTTATACTATTTTAAGTACAAGTGTCTTTGTTTGCGCTTTGAAAACCTATTCTTCACTCAGGAGAAAAGGTGTCGCCACATATTTCTTGACATTTATAAATTTTGATTTCACTCCCATCTATAATTATTTCTCTCACTCCGTTCTGAAGGGCTTAAGTCTACAAACAAGGTACACAAAGGCGACGTATCTAGTGTAATGACGTCATCGGTACCACGCTGCGCCGGCCCGCACCCTCGCGTCATCTCTCTAATCGAAAATACTGTTCAGTAACTATTCTTTATTTATATCTCCGTCAGTGTCTGGAAATGTATGGAGCGGAGCAAATTACCGATTGTCTATCTATAGACGCAGTGTTTGGATCATACCATGCTCTTTTAAGAATGGATTGGAAGAATAAGAGTTGGAATGCCAGAAATATTTTACCGTTTTTTTTTTATCATTAGTCCCGTAGCTTTAATACTAATTCTTATTTTTTTAGGGACATCATCAGCAATTTTGTTTATTTCTCCTTTAAATTTTGAAGTTTTAAAATCAGAAACAAAGTAATAATATTGCTCTACTTGGCGCTTTTCCAGTTTATTGATACGGTCTACCGCATCTCCAAGTCTTTAAACTGTTCTGAGCTTTGTAGGTACGTAGCTGCATTCTGGATGATGAAAACTGTAACAAAGACAACTTCATGATCATCATCAGTCATTAAACATCACATAACACTAAACTCAGCACTGCAATATATTTTAATTATTCGACTTTATTTACAGATATAACAATTTGTTGTCGGGAGTGCGTCTATGTATGCAAATCGGTTGCTTATGCCACATTCACACTGCAGGGGCGTCTGCTCTTTTAACAATTAAAATATGCAAATGGGAGATATTACCCACTACTTTTCATTCCGCCTCGATGGAGTAGGTATCAATGGGGTTGCTGCCACCCTAGCTGTGATGACGATGTCAAAAAATATGGATTGAACAGCACTCCCACAGGGCGAGTGGCGAGACTGTTTGTTTGTATTATCACTTACATAGACACCTGTAGTTAACGAGGGAACAGGGAATTTAAATTGTTATCCTATTAAGTTTATTGTGAGGTGCTTGGTTTTGTTTTGTTTTAAGGAAGTCGAGATTGATAGCTTTTTTGACACAGAACGACTTAAGAATCAATAATTTTTCAAGCTTATCTGCTATTTGATATTGTTCTTTATTGCATCGGTCTTTGAGGGAATCATTGTAATGGATTTCTTTTTGTTTTAGAATTAATATTTGCTTTGACCTATCATCATAATGATCATGGTTCCACTCTTTAGTATTTTTTGCTATTGGCCATCCGTACTCTTTGTAAAATCTACAAAAAAATCTTCAGTCAATAAATTACCATTAACCAAAATGCCGACTCTTTGATTCGTTTTTAAAACACTGCCCATAATGCGTCACATTACTATTGATCCTAATGCCGTTGACCGTACACATAACCGTGTCACCAAATAGAGTGATTACATTGTAGGTCGGGCAGCACCGAGACAACGGCTAAACACCCAAATTACACAGATTGCGCACCGTCGGGGTTACGTTGCTATGTAAATTAATAATATGTAAATTTCCACGCCCCGCGCAACACTAGGGCTAAGCTGACGTTTACACGCCACTCCTAAGCGATACATCCTGTCTATAGGCCTATAGATTAATTTGATGAGAAGCCTTTTTGATTGAGTTCTTTTGTAAACAATTTTATAAGGGTCCTTCTGTGTTTAAAGGTAAAAGTCTACCTTTTAGGGCAAAATGTGTTAATTTTATTAGAAATTAGTTAAGATACTAATGTAATTATGAAATCAACTTTCCTATTTTATTCTTAATTCCCTTATCTTTGCCTAGCGTTGTTAATCTGCCTTCTTGCTCATTTTCCTCCACTTTGGCCAGTATTTTCTTCACTATTTAACAAAAAATACAATTACTAGATACTAACTTACACAGCAGCTAAATATAATCTATATATAATTGAAATATGTCCATTGTAATCAATACACAGCTCGCTGAAGGCACACGAGCGTTAATAGTTAATACCTACCTCGCATAACAGATGGCGCTACCCATATTAGATCATGAAAATTGCCATTAACGTAGAGCTTGTTTTTCAAAACTGTTCTAAAATAGTAATTGTGAACCTGCATGATAATTTACTACATGATTTCAATGATTACCTAAGATCTGATTTTAGATGAAATTTCTATTTAGTAGGTAGGTATTCTAATGAAAAAAAAAACCCAAGACTTTGACCAAGATTTTGTCTATTTATGGAATTACCAGTTAACAACATATACTTTAAAACATAAAGTAGGTAATTGTATTAAACAGCATCCAGCTTCCAAAACTGTACCTTCGTTTATTTTAATAATCGTTTAATCTAAACTCAGTACTCGTGTGACGTTGTCGCTCCCTGAGGTGATCAATTACTGGAAATCAACTGCGAATCAACTTTCATGCGCCTCCCCTAGCAGTGACATTGCGCACTTGGATGTGAATCGGTCTCCCTAGTCATAAGTTGTATGTAAATCTAGTGTAAATTATTCCGAATCGTAATATGAATGCTTTAATGTATTGAAAATTATTGTTACGCTTAGTTTCGTAGAGATGAGCAGTTTAGTATGGTGTTTATTCAGGATAAACAAAGAATAGAAGAAAAATATAAAATCAATTACGTAGTTGTGTATCATGTGAAAATAAAAAAAAATCTATTGAGAGATTTGCTGTTGTACGATTGTCAGTCTATCACTGCGTGAAGCAAATTTTAATCCAACATTTTAATGCCGAGTGGAGTTTATTAAAAAAATATTATTGCATAAATTAAAATAATAATGATGGTAGAATTAAGTTTTATTTTCGATCAGCACAAAGAGAAATATCAAACCCGTGACCCTGAGCACAGGAAGCAGACGATTCACCCTCATACCACTTAGGTTGACCCGGCGTCTCGACGTCCGCCTCCTTTGTTCAGGGTTGCGCTTTCAGTTCCCGCCTTCCCGCATCGGAACAAATATTTATACGGCCTACAGATTACGAGTGCAAATAATTTTGTGTAATTCATTCAAAACTCTGTATCAAATCAGAAAGAAGGCTATAAAGAAACGATTATTAAATACTCAAGATTTCAGTTGTCAGGACTAACAATTTAATTAATTATCTTTTAGTAAACTATAAGGTTGTTAGGAAAGTCATGAATTAATTGTATCTTTTCACAGTCACCTTCACACTTAAAGCCTCGTATCCACTTGGCAACAATTGACTCGAAACATGTGACGCTCAACATGTTCGGCAACATTGCCAGATGACGCGGAACATGACGCTGAAAGAATTAGTACGCCTAAGTTTGTTGCACGTTGTCGATCATCGTGTTGCTATATGTTGAGGAACATGTTGAGCAACAAGTAGCGCGTCAATGGTTGCCTAGTGGATACGAGGCTTAAGCCACATAATAATATATACAAGGTGTAACATAAATAACGCACAACCTCTTAAGGGGTCATTGTACTCATCATTATGAACAACTTTTACTGTGGGACAAAATTTGAAATCGCGAAAAAAAAATCTGCTGTTCCCTACATTTTGACGAGTTATGCGAACATAAATGTTAACAGCAGTTTTTTTTTTCGCGATTTCAGTTTTGGTCCACTAGTAAAACTTGTTCATAATGATGAGTACAGTGACCCCTTAAGAGGTTGTGCGTTATTTATGTTACACCTTGTATATTGACTGCTGTTATAGCAAGGCTTGGTTTTGAAAAAGCTCTATTAATTCTATGCAGTAGTTTTTGGATGCAAATATCGAGAACGAAAAGCAGCATTTCCGGCATTTACTTTTTTACTACAGAAAAGGTAAAAATGCTGTTCAAGCAAGAAAAAATATAACCGATGTGTATTGACAAAACACCAGTGCCAAAACTGGTTTGCAAAATTTTGATTTTGAAGATGCACCACTTTCTGGAAGGCCAGTTGAAGGCGTTGAAGCTGATGAAGACACAATAAAGGCATCAATTGATGCAAACCGGCGAATAACAACTCGTGAGATTGCTGAGAGATTAAATTTATCAAATTCGACCGCTCATGATTATTTGAAACGCCTAAGTTTAGGCAAAACTCGACTTAAAATTCAATTAAAACGAAACTACTTTCCGAACAACCTAATACAAAAAAGGGCTAAAAGCATTTTTATATACAAGTGAAATTGCAAACACTCGACAAACCGAAATGGGAGATTGTACTCATCACTATGAACACCTTTTACTATGGGACCAAACCAGAAATCGCGAAAAAAAAACAGCTGTTCCCTACATTTATGTTCGCATAACTCGTCAAAATGTAGGGAACAGCAGATTTTTCTTCGCGATTTCCTGTTTGATCCTATAGTAAAAGTTGTTCATTGTGATGAGTACAATCTCCCATTTCGGTTTGTCGAGTATTTACAATTTCACCCTGTATATCTATCTATTTATCCAACAGCTGGACAAAGTTCTCTCCATACCCTTCAACAGTTTTCATCTATTGCTTAGAGTATTAACTGATTTAATTCCTTTTGTCAAAGACAATTTCACAATAACAATTGCCGACACAAAAGAAAATCAATAAAAGACGCGAAACCAAATTAACAAGGCTACAGAAGGAAGGATTAACCTAACAAATTCTATAAACAAACGACCGTGTTCCCAATTTGGCAGGAGACAACGCTTAATTACGTTCGCCTGATACAGACAGGAAAGGGTAAGCAGTTATTATAAATAATTTAGCGAACAGGCCACCCGGGTCGCGCGGCTATGATTACACAAGAAATCTATGTATTAAAACACTCAATTTTGGGTGTGGGAACGAAAATTGACTTGTAGTTTCCTTCTTATTTTAAGTGCTATCCAGACATGTAAGCAGATTTACTTCCAGGATATTTCTTGAACCAACTGATTCATCCTTTGCAAAATTTTGAACATGCTCTGTGTTCACCTGAAAATTGATTGCTGTAACTTCAAGCCTAGAGAACATTGAGTCTGCGAAAATTTCACAGAATCCTTGCGATTCTTCATATTTCTGTGAATCAACTGTTCTTTAGTTAGCAACTACTCGTCTGACTATTTCCCTCTCAAGCAGTGCTGCTAGCCAATATCTTTTATTTTGATTCGCTTTGCTTGAATTTAGATGTGGAACAACAAAAGTTATTTTCCAATACCTTAGTAGCGTGTAACTCCAACCATTGCTATATGGTCTTAGCTACAACAGAGTAGATTAGCTTGGTAAAACAATAGAACCAACACGACCCTTTACAGTTGATATTATGATTATTTACTATGAGAACTATTTCATTTTTGCCAACCAGCTTAGTACCAAAACCAATTTAAAAAAATCTAAAAGCCCATTTCGTTTACCACTCGAATAATACTTTTGGATCAAAATACTATTCACAATGCAAGGGCTTTCGAAGATGTGTCGGGTTTATTCATAAATTGATCCGCAGTGAGGTCACTACTCGGAGGGTGGATGCAATATGTCTGGGGACGATGCTCACGTGTCGAAGGGTCATAATCCGAAGGAAAATATAGTGTGTCGTGTGTCCGTTTTAATTGAAAAAGTTAAATACATTGATATAATGCGTGGTAAGTGTATTGCTGGAATTTGTTGTTCAGTATCTAATGCTTGATTTTTTTTAAATTTACCTATGCAATTGCTGTCCAAGTTGGCTATAGATCAAAAATCTAGAAATCACGGATTAGCCTTTGTTTACCAGAGTGATATGTGGTTAATTTGTAGTAGTCTTTCTAATAAAGGTTAAGGTTTTACTTTCTTTGCAGTGATAGCCTAGCGGGCTTTGCTTTCGATGCTTGAGGGTATGAATTCGACTGAATTTTAAAATCCATGTGCGGATCAACATTTGGCTAAGGAAAAACATCGAGAGGAAACCTACAGACATATGAAGGCGCCAAAAAGTTGTCAGGGCGCCAACAAGTCCTTGATGGAGTGTGCAGTCCACCAACCTGTAGGTCAGCGTGGTGGACTAAAGTTTAAACCCTTCCCATTCTGAGGAAAAGCCTCGGACCAGCAAAGTGGTACAGCAATGGGCTGATTATCTCGCTCTCTCCGTCTCTTCCTTTACTCAACTCAATACAGTCCACTTCTAGACACCCCAACCGAAATGAAAGGCTTAGATTATTTTCTTTTCAGAAAGTATTTACATTAACTCAATTTATGTTCCAAGAGCTCCAACCCTCTTTAAGGGATGACTGGACCCCTATAGGGCTCAAACGTCTAGACGCAGATTGCACGACGCACTTAGCATATTAACATACTAATTACATTTATCCTATCCGCATGTTGCTCTGACGCTCGCCGCTGGGGACCCTCCTGAAGTAAATATACGAAACAGGTTAATTACCAGAGGTCACGTTCAACTATGAAACTGATAGAATATTGGGGTCATTTATGTAGCTATTTGGGGTCTATCATCACAGGCAATCAAATAACGTGCTACCAAACATATTCTGAAGACGGCACACAGGTACTGGAGCCCATTTGATGAAACTACTCTGCTAGTCTGCATTTTATATTTTGGAACTATTCAGTTGAATTTATGTATCAAAGTATGAATGCAGACTTGCAGAGTAGTTTCATCAAATGGGGTCTCTTGCAATTCCCAGCAACGAATATACCAACCCTTCTTTTCGTGTACGGGCCAGGCGATAAGGCGACTCAGCATCAGGGGCAGAAATATTCTCTTTTAAGCCAATAGATAATGAGATACTGCGATCACCAATCCGTTGGGTAAGCATGGTGATCATGGCTATTTCTCCTATCATTCATCCCAGTGTTTATATGAGAAGGCTCTTGTTCAGCAGTGGGCTTTTACGCGCTGATATGATCTACACAAAGCATTTAATTTCAAAGTTATAAATACCAAACAAATGTTTGACCCCAAAACGCTACAAAACTCCACTAGCATCACATAATTCCATTTACGAACACACGGACGCGTAAAATGACTGCATTAACTCGATGAGGTTCGATTGCAGACATTAATTACCATTATTAATATCTGTAATTCACGTTCGATGCCTACGTGTAATTAAGTGGAACTATGTAGTATCTACCACTAGGTAATCCGCTAACAATATTAGGGAAATTAGCATCGATCTGTGACGTATGCATAGCAACGGTTGCATGCCTGTGGATGGACGTTTTAGGTATGTCAGTTATGTAATCAAGCTTATGATGACTGAATTTAGCGGGGTTAGTTAGGACTAAATTTCTAGTACCCAATTGTGTTAGTTTAATCTTAATAAAACCTATCTAATTTAGTAATGAAAGCTCAATGGTTTTCATTATAAACATTCCCGAAACAATAAAAAATTAGAAGTCCGTGGTTTCGGCCGAAGTTACGAGCGTTTCCTACTCCCTATCACCTACGGACATACTTACGATTATTTCGGGGCCCGAACTAAGAATGAATGACAACACGATTTTACAGTCTGTTGTCCCTACTACCGATGTGTTTTTGCCCGTCCGAGAAGTTGAACGTTTCGAAGTTGTTTTGTTCACTCATATGTTTCGGGCTACTTTCGGACGGGCGACTAACTTCGTTGACGGACTTAGGGAGTAGGCCCCCGGGGCCAAAGAGGTTTCTTTCGTGCCGCGGACTCTAGTTCGTTTAATTTAAGTAGATGGGGTTGGTTTTACGTAGTTTACCATCGTGGGTCTACCCAAGAATAGATGCCTCACACTAGGGTAGGGAACTGGTGAACTTATACTGCCACCTTCGTCGGTGCTCTCGGTACCAAAGCCATTTCATTGGTTAAAATGTGTTCGAGATCTTCTTCTCTGGTGTCAGCACGAGTTATACCTACAAGAATAGCTCATGCCGTGGTGAATAGATTACCAGGACAGAAAGGATGGTATAGGGCTGACTACCCTGGGTTCGACGTATGTACTTAATTATCGTCGGTCGTGGTGTCAATTTAACTCGTTCTGATTCATTGTGATGAGTACTTACGGTGGTGCTGCTGTCTGCTTTCGTTTTGCATTTGCCTCTCCATTCCTTTTATCGCCATTTTTGATATGCGCAGGATCACGATCAGATTCATTCTAAAACGGTTTTTCTTTTCCTTCCAGCTCATTGAGTTGTTAGTTTTACGATGATTCTCAAAATTTCAACCTTGATCGCAGAATGTTACACTTTGTCATTCAAGGATCATATCTTAGCTTTCATAAGGAAGCTTTGCTATTAAAAAACTTTACGAAAAATTTAGACTTTTTCATATTTTAAAATGTAAAAACATAAGGTATGTAAATATCAGAATTTGTGACTAATGAATATTGTATTGAATTTATGAATGTATTTATTTTCCTTCAAATACCTAATTTAAAATTATACCTAAGTGGTATTCATTGGATCCAACAAGTTTGCAGTCATTAAAATGTAACGTTTTAAAAAGGTTAATAACAGTAAAGTGTGAGTGTTGTTTTATAAATCACTTAATATACAATTAATATATAAAATTATACTAAGTAAATAGGTATATTATAATATCTACTTATGCTACTTACATATACTAGCTTAATCATTTCTCACAACAGACATTATATGGTGATGGGGTGGTTTATTTGTAGCGAGACTTTAATTAGCCGCCATGTTGGATTAGCCACAGAATTTACGAAACATTGCCAATATGTCACTATCGTAGATAACGCGTGTATCAGGAACACAACTTTTAATGAATTCGTACCGTAACGATATTGATTACGGTTTCATTTAACTATTTATCGTACTTCCGTACATCCAAATGGATATTACTATCATTTTATCTATGCATAGGTAGTATCTAATCTACTTGAATTGAAATATGTCGGTCCAAAGATATAAAGTTATCTTGAAGTTGCTATAAATTTGTTCAAAATAAACGTTAGAGGGAAAGTAAGCTAATTTAGAATAGTATACGTAATAGGAATGGAATAATAATTAATTTTAATTGTTATTCCATATCTATACATTATAAAAGGAGAAGCTGACTGACTGAACGGCTGGGGTTAGAAAGTTGAAATTTTGACAGTAGGTTCCTTTTGTAACGTAGGCATCCACTAAGAAGGGATTTTTCGAAATTCAACCCCTAAGGGAGTTAAATAGGGGATGAAAGTTTGTATGGAAAATCGTCACTTAACGGGTTCAAATCTTAACGCAAGCGAAGCTGCGGGCGAAAGCCAGTTAGGTATACAAGTTTAGTTTTAGTATACAATAAACCTGAAACTTGTTCAGAATCACTAGGAGAATCGATTGACATAGTTTTTACACTACATTCTATTTTTCCTTTTTTTTTCATAAATTTCTGTTCTCTTTCAACAGGTTTCTACGCATAACAGTGGACGGGAGTAGACACCTTGAGGCTTGAGACGGTCCGCGCATAGCACATCTCAGGCATTTCACACTTTACTAGGGAACTTAACGCGACATAACCCCGTCACGTTCGACCACGTCGACGTCACCAGGCTGCTGAAGGATATAACGTTCCTAAAAGCGAGCCTGGCCGAGGTACAGTTCAAGCTGGAGGTGTCGAATAACACCATAGGGGACCTACGTGCCGAAGTAGGGTTGTTGCGCAACGCTGTTTCGGTAAGTAGGTCACCTGACGCCTCTAACGTGAACATTCGTCGCGGGGCGCAAAACGCTTCCATCGGCAGTTTTGAGTCGGCGAGCTTTACTGCGTCGCCAGCTGCCGATATTGCATGCGTTGCATCGTGCTCCGCCGCCGTGCCCATCGTTCCTTCAACACCGGTGGAAGTAGTGAGTCATGTAGGTACGTCGACCCCTAAACGTGCCTACGCTGCTATCGTCGCCACTCACAAACCTGCTATGTCGCAAACAAAACGGCTAGCAGAAAAAACAAAAGGGGGTAAACAGAGTGGCTGTGTATCGGTCAACAAAGACCTGAAACAGCAGGGTCCAGATAAGGACACGTGTGACAAGGATGACTTCATCGAGGTGGAGAAAAAGAAGAAGAAGAAGCCTCCTTGTCGAAACCAGTGCGGTACCGCGCTGGCAGGACCTAACATGCTGCTGCGTCCAGCAATACCGACAACGCTGCTGTACGTGTCCAGACTACATCACACCACGAAGGTTGAGGAGATCGTGGAGTATGTTCAGGTGAAGACAAACTGGACTTTGAGGGTCGAGAAGTTGGAGTCGCGCCACAACACAAATTTCAAGTCGTTTGTGGTGCGAGTTCCGACTCATCATATTGAGACCTTCCTTAAAGAAGAGTTTTGGCCGAAGGGTGTCATCTATCGTCGATTTCGCGGAAGGCTACACGACACCACGCAGCGCAACACGACGCCGTCAATTCGTGTACAGTAGTTTTATACATTATGTATTAGTTTATAGAATTGTTTTTATTATTTATGTATTCGTTTTCTATGGGCCAAGTTGCCTGAAATAAAGGATATATTATTATTATTATAAACTAAGGTGTAACTTGGAGATTTATTAAAAAAACACACATACAGGCAGTTCTGATGAAAATCTTGTTGGAATGTCTCGGTTTATATTAATAGGTATATGTATTTATAGTGAATCTCACAATCACATAACAATTTTGATTCTGTCGCCGCTGGAAGTTTGGAAAATTAACAGTTTCAGAAGTCGGTGTATTCAAATTGGTTCAGCGTGGATTAGCACCGACTTCTGAAACTGTTAATTTTATAATAAGGTAATTATTTTAGTCTTTTTAGTTTTTTTGAAGTCGGTTTCTCTTTTATTTAAAAGTGTTTTCTTTTAATAATAATTTATTACGTTGACATAAAGTACATTTAGTTATCATGAAAAATTAAGCCAAATTAAAAATAGTACATTGTTACCCAAGGGGTGAAAGTAACTTATCTAGCGCCGAGACGGGGACCAAAAGTTCGAGGGACTAAATAAGTCTTTAACCCGAGGTAAACACTGTGCTTTTCATTACGAATACAAGGAAAGTAAAAATAAAAACATGAAATAACTAAAGAAAAAATGAGTGATCGGATAGCCGCTTTCCCGCCTATTTCGTTTTTTTTTCTTTGGCCGCCCATCTATTCTGCCATTATTTTTCATTTTCATTAGGTATTGAAAAATGGTAAATATTTTGCCCAAATCTATGTTATATTTATGATTAATTACGGTTTACTCGCGTGCATTTTTCGGGATTGCCCGACTTGCTTGCTCCGTTTGGGTCCGAAACTAGTCGGGCAATCCCGAAAAATGCACGTGAGTAAACCGTAATTAATCAAAAATATGAATGTGTCTCACGAAAGTTATAATACAAATCTATGTTATTTAAAATAGTTGAAACTAAATTTTAATAAAGTCATTTAAAAAAATATATTCTTTAATTAATGCTTAACTTTAGTTATTATATTTTACACTGCGCTGTAATTGAGTGGCTTTAAAGAAAGTTGTAACATGGTTCAATAGAAATGTGAAAATAGAACTAGTTTTTTTTTAATAATTTGACAGCTGTCAGTTGAAAACGATTCTCCCTAGGGCTGAAAAGTATTACTTTCAACCCGCTCCTCAGGCAAAAAGTATTACTTTCAACCCGCTCCTCAGGCAACTTCAGACTTACTTTCCGCGTATGAGTAATGAAAAAAACTTTAAAACAATATTCCATCCAAGTGCGGCCACATCTAGTTCTTAAACGTATCATCGTTTTATCCGATCCGTCGACAGACGGGGGCCAATCGAATTATGTTCCCATTATTATTTGGGGACGCTTTGCACCGTCATAACAGGGGGGACATGTGTAGTCAAATCTGCGAACAGTTTGCGTATTAATTAGGAAACCAATTTATAGATTGGATACCTATATCTGTAAATGAAATAGGTTTTGTGTAGATTAGGCTAGAGTTGTTGGTTTGGTATTGCTATCTGTCTGTGTCTATTGTTAAGGGCTTAGGCCTCTTGTTCACACATGTTTTTTTGCCGTAAAAACCTATGGTTAATATCTGTGTGTAGGCACGGTCATCGGTGTTGTTTGGACTAGGTACTATAGAAGCTTGTTGACGAACACGGCCGGCGGCCCAACAGCACGCCTGCGCCGCCGTATGCACCGTGGCTGCTCCTCTTTTGCGCACGGTTTGATTTACATTACTGTTGCATGACAGTCTATGTGAGTTTGTTAACGGCACCGGACGTTTTCGCGACGGTCAATTATTTCACGATCGCTTTCCAACGCTGATTTTGTGTTACAAAATGGATATAAGTCAGTTTCGGCTGGTGGTTTGCCGTGTCGTGTACAAGCTCACACGATTTTTCTACGGCGCGGCTGATACGCCGTACGGTTAAGAAACCGTGCCGTGAACAAGAGACCTTATTACATTACCCGATTTTTAGGATCCCCAACTCTTATTTACACAACGTCTGTCCTCAATCAGCCTGCAGCGCATACCTAGTACGATACTCCGTCCACATTGCTCGCAGAGGTGCCGATAACCTGGAACTTCTGATGGTAACAGAAAAATTCGAGATCAAAAGACCTAGAGGCCGAAGCCCAAAGCGATGGTCAGATCAGATATGCAAACAACTAGCGATATCAACAAGCGCCAGAATACACTAGTGGACCGTGGATAGGTTGAAATGGAGTCACGATCCTTAGTAGTGAAGAAACGATTGAGAAGAGAACTCTAATTAAGCGTAGTATAAAAACAGTTAGTACCCCGGTCTCTTTGTTTTTGTTGATGTCAGCATTGTAGACGGAGCCCGCTAGGGCCAGTGCCTGCCAGGGTTGCGGAATTTGTTCGAAAGAGTTACCGCGGCCCTGGAACGCAAAGGGCACTAGGAGGAACACGGATGGGTTTTAGTCATTAAGAGTCTGACACTCTCTTCCGCTCCGCCCAAAGAGGAAGAAGTCACTTGATGATAACTCATCTTTAAAAAAAGGGGGTACAGATGACCACTCAATGATGGAAATATCTCCAATAAATAAATACCAAACTGGCAATGCCAGATCGACTCTTTGAGCACCATCATGAACAATTGGCTATAGGCAAAGACTCTATTTTAATAACGATTTACTGTCATAGGATATTGATTTTTGTATAAAATCCACCCCTCCACGCAGTTTGGACTCCAACTGATTCCCACAATCAGGTATGCTGCCAGGATACTTAATATACAGGATGTAAACATTTCATACAAACACTTCAGCACTTCGATGTACCGATAGTCGGTATGGCACCGTTGAAGAGACTGCAGTACAGCCCAGGTCTCGATCGAATCGAAGGCTTTCTCGTAGTCCACAAACGCTAAGCAAAATGGCAGGTTATATTCTTCGGTCTTCTGTATAACCTGCCGCTGCGTGTGTATGTGATATACGATGCTAAAGCCTTTTTGGAATCCGGCTTTTTCGGGAGGCTGGAAGTCGTCAAACCTGCGCGCGAGACGGTTCGTGATGACTCTTGAAAACAGCTTGCTTTTTATTTTTAATTAAAATAAATCGGGGTTAATCTATACCAGTATTAGATCCTGTGGTTTTAAGGAATTACACGAATTCGTTTACACCCTGTATTTAACCCTGTCAACGCATACGACACAATAAGCGACACGTAGTACGAATATGACGCAGTAGTAAAAGAGTACAAGTCCAAGTTGCTACACTCAAAACCCTAGCATGTCACAATTCATAGCTTAAAAAGAACTGTTGAACAATACAGTGACGTCCTCAACTTTTGTGAAGCCAAGTAATCTAAAAAATGTGAATTATTCATTTTAATTGTTTCTTAGTACGTTTACCTAAGTTTCTACATCTGTACGGTTTCCTTTACATTTAACAATATTCTAAGATAGGTATGTTACGGTGAAAATCGTAAATAGGTTATTGTGCCTATTCACGGGTTATTGTTATTTATAAAATCCGTAACGGTGAGTACTTAGTCACAATCAGTGTTGCTAGACGTACCGCTTTTGGCGGGACGTCTCATTTTTATCCGAGCACCTAGTGTTGACCTTTTGAAAGCACCAGGGATCTGGTCTACTTGAAATAAAAACTATTTGACTTTGACTATCCCTCTCTGGACGCATCCCGCCAGCACCCTAAGCGGGACGCCTAAAATCCCGCTATTTCATCTAAGTAGATAATATTGGCGCCGTAATTTAAAAATATCTAATGTTTTATTAAATTTGTCAGTGATTTTGTTTAGAGAGTCATTAGAATTTAATATTTTAACCATTGTTATGCTTTTGTTCGCGTCCCGATTTTGTTGTCTTAGTCCCACATTTTTTTCCATTTAAATCCCGGTGTTTGGAAAAACCGATCTGACAACAGTTATCACAATGTTAGCACACTCTCGCCGCGAAAAGCGAAAGCGAAAAACAGTAAATCTGTCGTAATGTGTGAAAAATTTCGCGTACTATCTTGTTCTAACTTCAGCCTATTTTCTGTGCTTGTCTTTCTTATATGTCAAGTTTCGCTTATACTCGTGAACCAACAGATTCGCGAGTATGAGCAAATGCCACGGAGCTGCGAAAAGGTCACACTAACGCCGCGGCACAACCGCAAACACGCTGTTTCGCGTTTCGCGGTGGACAGCGGCGAGGTGCAAAAGGCGTTACGGCAGCGACATATTGAGGCTGTTTGCGGACATTCCCGTGTAAATGATTTATGCGAGATTGAGGACGTGGCCGGCAACGGTCTCTCTCTCGAGTCTCATATCGAGTTTATGTAGAGGCTCGAAAGTCTGACAATCGGTCTAACCTGAGGATGTCGGCGTTGCCCAGTAACTAACTGGGTTGCGGAGGTCTGATGGCAGTCGCTCCGTGTAAAATACTGGTATTCAGCCGCATCTGGTTAGACTTGAAGCTGGCCCCAACATAGTTGGGAAAAGGCTCGGTGGATAGATATTAGGGATGATGAGGGCAAGTGGATATGTGATGATGTGAGGCATGCGCGAGATCATTGCGGTCATACTGAGTTCTAGGCCGACCACAGAGGGATCAACTCAAAGTGTAAAAGAACCTATAATACATGCGTGTTAATATTCCATTTTTACATAATTTTTTCTCGGTAAAATAGGTAGGTACTATTAAATTTGTCCGATGCATAAAACTAACCGCTACTCATACTTTTGTGAAAAAGATTAGGCAACTCAACAGTCTGCGTCAATTTATTGTTTTTAAGAACAATGATGAACGTTTTTTTCTAAATCTACGAGTATTCTTGGAAAATCTCCATTCTAAAGATTTCTTTGCTAATTGCATGAACTGAGTTGCTGGAAAAAACAGGTCTTACTTACATAAATCAGTGTTCAATCAGGTGCTTCATTTAGTTAGAGGCTTATTTTTTAATGTAATAGATTGGCCAACAAGCCAGCGGCCGATCTGATGGAAACCGGTTACTGCCAAGAGGATTGCTGATGCGTTGCCAACCTTTGAGACAAAGTTGGAAAATCAAATGTGCTTGTAATTTCACCGGCACCTCATACTCTTCGAACCGAAATAAAACAATGGTGCTAGGCGGCAGAAATAGAAATAGAGATAAACTACGATAGATAACATGGCACGCCCCTCCAACATCTGTCTTCAATGTGTGTGTGTATATGCCAACGAGTCAACACCATGTTTGTGATCGTAGTTTATCTCTAATACTTCCCCGGACAAGCTCTTTCTAGTCTCTACTACTACAAAAAACATTTTGTTTACGCGAAGGCTCTGTCAACATTTCCAACCAAAAATCTTAATAGATTCTGGTTTTTTTTTCGTAGAAGCCTTCTTTAATTGGCGCTACGCTGCTACAGGTTGGTGAAACACTTTTTATTTTTATCGTGGGAGGATCTTCATGGCTTCCCTCTGCCCGTGAAAGTCGAAGGGTTATGCCGGACTCTTACCGGCTAAAAACTCACGGTGTTCCTTTTCCTGACCTATGGCCGGAGTCGCGGTATTCGCAGCTGCATGCACCGCCATCCCGGCGGGCTCCGCTCTCCTCTTGTGGGGCCTTGCCCCACGGCCTCCTGAAAAGTGCGCTCGGAACACGACTTGCCGCCTTCTCAGGCCTGTTACTGGTCGGGCGACGGGTAGGTTGGTGAAACCATGCTGTACTACAGTTCGTAAAGGGCTGGCTCGACCGCGGAATTGCCACGCTTTTACAGATAGCCTACCGGCGTAGTGTAGCAATTATTTTGTTTCTTATTTATTGTCATACATAAATTTAGAGGCTTTCGAGCACAATAAGACCATGCTAGCCCCATCATAACCTAATATCACTATAACTTACTTAAAGTAAACCTTATCCACTATTATGTAAACTAAGATGGCTGCATTAGAGACAGGCTAGGACATTAATTAGTATCTATACCTACACTGAAAAATTAAAAACAAGAAAAACATAAAAGTAATTAAATTTTGCAACTTCGTGTTGAAGTATTTAACGCAATGGGTGCATGAGTCGCTAACGTTGTCCCCCTCTTGCCAGAAAATTGCAGCGTTCGTACTCTGGGGAGAAGAACGCATCCACGACTCTTATACCCTTCTTAAGCTGTGGATGTTCATGGGCGGCGATGATACCTTGCCATTAGTGTTCTGCATTCTAGTTTGAATACAATATTATAACAACCGTGTTCCGTGTAGTGCCGGACGTAAAGAATAGCACTACCCCATTTCTTCCCACGGGTGTCATAAAAGGCGACTAAGGGATTCACTAGAGGATGGGCAGCAGCGTTCTCTGAGTATTTTAACAACCATACTGCGATCGCCAACCCGCCTGCCAAGCGCGGCGATTATGGCAAACCTTATTGGGGGAGGCCTATGTCCAGCAGTGGACGTCTTTCGGCTGAATCATCATTATAACAACAAAACACGCTTAGGGATGCTGCTACGCATCCACAATATAATGAAGAGATACCTACCTAGTAGTTTTAGTAGTAGTAGAGCTCTTTCCTTGCAGGGAAGTACTACCTCCATACCTATTTCTGCCGCCAAGCAGCATCGTTATGTCCCGGTTTGAAAGGTATGGGTGCAGATGAAATTACAGGCACATGAGATTGTCCATTGCTATCTATAAAATTGCCAATGCATCAACAATACTCTTGATGTTGTAGGTCGCAGTAGGCGGTCATAACCAATTTTCATCAGGTAGGCCGGCGACATATTGGGCACGCTACAATTGCGGCGATAAGTCCCTTCTTTGAGGAGTGGCTAGAGAGGAGCCACGGCATCCTCATCTTCCGCCTGTCGCAGGTACTCTCCGGACACGGTTGCTTCGGGAGCTATCTGTACCCCAAGTGTGAGTTTTTTTCGTTAACTACTGTAGTTGCGTCACGCCAAAAATGTATGAAAATTTAAGCTGCGTCTCTAGGCGCACCGTTCTATTAACGCACGAATATTAGTTAGTGAACGGTGCGCTTAGAGGCGCAGCCTAAATTTTCATACGATTTTGTCGTGACGCAACTACAGTAGTTAACGAAAAAAACTCACATTTGGGGTACTGTTTCGGATTCGGCGGGAGGACACGCCCGGGTGTTATCACTGTGAGGATCGCCCGGAGGACACAGTGGAGCATACGGTGGAGGTCTGCCCTGCTTGGGCGGAGCACCGCCGTGTCCTCGTAGAGGCGTCCGGCGGCGGCGACCTCTCGCGTCCGGCCCTGGTTCAATCCATGGTCCGGAGCGAGGGGGCATGGGAAGCGGTCACCTCCTTCTGCGAAGCAGTAATTCTAGCGAAGGATGAGGAGGAACGCGTGAGGGAGAGGCAAACTTCACGCCTCGGCCGCCACAACAGTAGAAGACGCCCCGGGCGTCGGGAGTCGCAGGGCGATTCCCGGCCACCGTAGGCCTGCGGACGGCGAGTGTTAGATTGCTCGTTGTCCGATCAGAATCAGGCCCGGGTCGACGGCGCGTTATGTTCCACGCGCGCCTCAAAGAGATGTCAGCATAGAAGACGGGACCCCCTAAGGCAAGTGCCTGCCAGGGTTGCGGAATTTGTTCGAAAGAGTTACCGCGGCCACGTGAAGGCCATTAGGAGGAACACGGATGGGTTTTAGTCAGTAAGAGTCTGACACTCCCTTTCACTCCGCCCACTGGGAAAGAAGTCATTTGATGAAACCATACAAATAAAAAAAAAGAATTAAAGACCGGCGACATATTTATCAACGTATTACATAAAAAAAAGTAAACGATCAGCTACTAACATCTCACGCAAACTCTGAAAATCAACCTACTTACGAGATAGTTGCGTATTTATACTAGATTTTGGTAAGCGAAACCGTAGCAGCCTGTACATGTCTACAATTACAGTTCTGGAGGACATTTTACCATAATCACCAGGTTTAACAAGCGGGCTGGTGATTAGAGTAAAATATTATCAAAAGCAAGTGGAAGCGGCAACCCCATGCCTTTCTTGCCTCTCGCGATCCCGCACCACGGAAGGGGTAGCCTATTTTAAGCCGATGACCTTACGCCTCTGTAAAATAGGGACAGGATCCATGGGACCTGAAATGTGTAATTTTGTGTAGGTAGTTTTTTTTTTCTTTGTCACGCCTAGCGTCATTTTATTTATGTTATTTTTTTTTTATAAATAATCAAAAAAGAAAACGAAAAAAATATAATCGCAGTTTGAATTTAAATCTTTTGAGTAAAAATTATAATACTGCAATTGGTACTGTGACAATTTCTGTATCCCCTTAAAACAAAAGTAGCGTGAGGATAAACTATGTACATACCTTAAATAACCTACATAATATATTTTTTTCTCAGTCACTACGCGAGCGACATAAATCTCCGTTCTACATAACTAAAACCCACCCAAAGCGCCCTCAATTAGATTAGTCAATCGAGTAACGCGTAGTTGAGCGACTCAGTTCACCAAAGTAATGAAGAAGTAAACCCCGCATCGCGTGCCTTCAAACACCACCGATACCAACGTCAATAAAAACAAATATATCACTAAACACACCAGAATAACCCCCCCACCACCCACCACATATCGCCACTACGCCCTAAATACCTTATATAATTACATATCACGCTTCATTGTCGTGATAAATACTTTCTCACAGTTATCATTTACCAAATCTACGCCACTGTCCATTTTAGATAATGGTGCGAGCGAGACGCAGAATACGGAGCCACCGGGAGTAAGAATGGAGTGGATATAAAATAACATATATTATTATAGTGTCCACAAGCCAAGCGGATATTGATTATCTGCCACAGCTGAGAGCCACGGAGCCCCCCGCTTGCCCCTACCAGCTTGGGCGCCCACAAAACTTATGTTCCCGCCACCTAAAGTACATTTTCCACCCTAAATCGGTTTGCAGATGGTGCATTTTCCTTCTGTTTCTCTCGCGAACATAACTCGTTTTCGCAATCTGCGCGATATTCAATATTTGATCTCTGTCTAACCGACTGAACTGCGTGTGACTGCAATATCCCCGTCTCGTTCGAGCACATTCCATAATAATTTTCGATGCATTCCCTTGCCATGATTTTCCAACGAAACTCGGAGTGCGATTTTACTAGTGAGCACGGATAAATTTATAAGAAATTGTTAAATTTATTTCACGTTCAACTCACATTCAGGTGTATATAATAGGGTTGTGCTCTTATTTTACGTAAATTTTTTATACACCGAAAGTACCAATTCCAGAAGTATTTTTAATTATTAACCAAACAAAATCGACAACAAAATAAACAAACAATATCAAAGCACCTAACAATACAAAAATGCATTATTCTAATATTGTCGTTTACCATAAAATTGTATTATCAATCCTATTCATTATTCACATAAAAATAACTTTTTTATTGAACAAAACGGTATAATAAAGTGAAAACATAAATAAATAATCAATTATTTAAAAAAAAACTATAATTATTTGTATCAAGTTCATGAAAGTCTGGAAGGATTCACCTTTAACTTAAAAGCATGGCATGTCTAGACGCTACTAGTGAACAAATTCTGTACTACAAAACTTTTCGTGGGGCAAGGGACTCACTACATTCGTCTTACTGCGCTTGTGTGTGTAGATGTAACCTGTGAAAAATTGCTTTTCCCTATGTGTGCACCGCACACCGACACGGCCAGTGGGTGAAAGGGGAGGGCACTGTATATGTGTGCTGGGGGGCCGGGCGGTAAAGGGGTCCGAGTCGTGAACTAAATAGCTTAGTGTTAACACATATTGACATCAAATTTACCGCGATGTTATCATTTATTCAGGTAGCAATACACTCATTGTTCTTTTAGTTATGTTTTGACTGCTGTAGAGGGTCCGTAACTTTTTGGCTGACTGTACATTTTACAACGAGATCATGTCAACGATTAATTATTTTTGCCGCTTTGTTTAACTTACGTTGACTTTACTTTCGAGTGATTATGAATTTTAATTGCTCGTTAGAGCTTCCTTTTTTTATTGTCCCTTTTTTTGCGTCGCTAAATGTCGCAGGCAACTTTTAGGGGGTTAATTTTATAAAACACTTTTCTAAAACAAGACAAAAACGTCTATAAAGAAACTATACCGGAATAAAACCCTATTCAATCTAGGACAAAGAAATGTCTTCCGTTTCACTTCGACATAACGGAATAAAATATAAATCTATTCAGATCTGTCAGATTATTTTCAGTATCATCGACGTTAAACCCTCCAATAACTTATGCAACATTACTTCGATAACCTTTCCGATTTTTTTGATCATGTAGTTTTTATAAACTTAAAACACTTTGCTATTATACATTAAGATAATAAATAAGCCTTAATAAAAGCCGTAGTTACGTCAGCACATCTCAAAGTTACTGCAGAAACTAAAGCTAAAAGTATAAAAGATGCAGACTGCTCGCTTGGTAGTAATACTCGTCGCAAATACAATGTTATCGAATATGGCGAACATTTTCTTTATTTTCCAAGCAGCATTGACGATGGTATGACACTGCTTTCAGTTGGCTGTTAAAGACCAGCATCTTATTTGCAAAAAATACTCGTAATCCCTATGGCTTTGATTTCGACAATACAACAATATGCATTGCGTGTTACGTAGTGGAAAAATCGGATTGTTAATACATTTACGTTGCTATGGAAATTGTTGACCTGTCAAAATCAAAGCTACCGCGATTACGAGTGTGTTGCGCAATTAGAATGCTGATATAAAAGTAGATGGTAGAGGGTAAAGTCAATAATCAATTTATTTCATTGATCGTTCTAAAAAGATGTGTCCATAATAAAATCGCATTTTATTACCTTTTAGCACGAAGTGGAGTGATAATATGAGGGCATACTTACACGCTTGGCATCTGCACAAAGGTCGCAAGTCAAAACTATGACGTATCACGCGCAACCAGCAATCGTCCAATGACGGTCATTCCTTTTCACCGCGCATCGCAAATCGGGTAAGTTCGTATTTATTTAACAACGGGCGCGTTAGCACTCTGTTCGCCAGCTACTCTGTGGTTTAACGGCTCATTTACGTGATAACTTGGTTTCAGCAAGCTGCGAGAATTGCATTTAAGGCCGAAACACATCTGACGGAAGATACGTCACAAATCTTCCGTCGCGTAACACGTACACATCATTCCATACGAACAACTCACACAGTACTCAATGACTGAAGATGCGTTACTAAATTAAGCGACGGAAGATCAGCTACGTCTTTTCCGTCAGATCTGTTTCAGCCCAGGCATTTGGCCATTTCAAGCGACTTCTCTAGTCCCTAAATGCAAGTGTAACCATGGATTTTGTGTAGATTGAAAAGAAGGGCCGGAAATTCGGTTACATATAATGCAATGGGACCATTTTGTGGCCCTCTGAGTAGGGTGCTTAGACGTTATTTATTTATTTATTCTCATTGGTCACATTATCTGTTTATTTATTTGGTCGATGTATACTAAAATAAGCCCATAGATAGGTATAGGTACAATAGAAAATAGAATTAAAGTGTCAAAATTTTGCAAATACTCACCCATTATAAACTTACCGTCTGTGGCTTCAAACTTGCTGTCATAATCTCCCCTAAAATGCCATCGAGTAACTTGGCTGACACCGTGGTTTCATTTAAATTTGATCTCTAACAGCTTAATATAGAGTTGAAATTTACTTGTAAATAATGACCTCGGAAGTGTATTAGTTCCTCTGTCATAAATATGAACAAAGTAGTGGCGACAAGAAAAAGTTTGATAGAAGAGATTAGTTTAAAAGTTGGTTTGTTGAAAATTCTTTACATAAACATGTTAGTGAGAAAATATGTCACCTGTGTGAGCAAGTTTTCATTGCTCTACATAATCTGTACAGTCAGCAAAGTAGATAAGTATGCACTGTCTACAGCTGTATTTAAAGTTTTACTATACCTATTTCGTCTTTACAGTTTCCCGTCTGTGAGTGCCTGTACAAAAAGTTATTACGCACACAATAATAATTATGTTGCACGCGTTATGTATTTACGGTTGTTAGTTGCCTGAATATTTAACTCTTATGTTGTGAGTAAATGTTTTAAAAAAGCGTAGCATTCTTCGGTTGTTTTCAGGGTCTACTGTTGTTACTGTAGGAAGATACTAGAATTAGAAATGTACGCGTTTTGTACAAAACCCAAACACAAAGAAAAACAAAACACATTTTGAGTAGTATTGTAAACCAAGGATAGATGGCGCCACAATCGCTGCAACAAAAACTAAGAATTTTCAAAAAATATTTCATGATTATAATTGTAGCTATTAAGTACTGTATAGAATATCTTATTTGAAAGTTGAAACGTTATGCGTTTATAAGTTCTTCATACTACCTTACAGAGGATGTTGTTTCTTTGTTTACACATTGACCTAAATAGGTTTAGAGGAGGCTCGGGCGATCAACCAAACTGTTTTGATGAATCAATGACGCAACTGTACCTTGCAGGTAGAACAACAGTTCTATAGAGTCGATCATGTGCAATACCATTTTAAACCCCAACAAACTTTTGTGCCAACAAAAATCGATTAGCCTGAGCATTTATACGATTCTTCCAACGTAGTCCCCATTGTTATACGAGTATTATCCACTCGGATTCAAACGCGAGGGTCCGCTAGATATCTATAAAACAATACCATTGTACCTACAACAAACCTTTTTACTAGCACCAGAAACATCATATCTAAAGGAATCTTTAATCAATGTTTTACAGCTAATAGATAAACAGCTACGGCTCTCATAAAACTGTTTATTTTATGGCGAACGTTAAAACCTAGTTCGACGGTGCTTCAGCAATTTCATCAAACTAACGCTTGTTTAGATCCGTGAATATTTTTGATTGAAGATTCACATCAACTAATAAACTAAATAAGGAATGGTGAGTTGACGGCCGCAACGGGGTCTTAATGAACTTGTAATAAAATTATTGGCCACACACAGGGCAGCTCAGGCAACGCCCCAGGACGAGTTAACCTGTTTAGTGATGTGACATGTTGCGGCTGTCGATGAAGTTTATTTTTATCGATAGCTGTAAAATGCATGTTTGAACATGTATTTGACATGAGTATAATACTTTATTATGTAATCTCATTTTTCTATTTCGGTTTAAGATTAAAAAAAAAGATTATAACTCAAAAGATAACTGAATCTAGAGCACAGAAAGAAATGTTGGAAAGTATAAAATGCTTGAGTGTTCAATTCATTGCACTTAAAAATGTAAACTGTTATGGAACAGTGGTAAAAATAGTAGCTAATCTTCTAAAAAGACTTAACCCCATTTCATTTAACACTTTTATACATATAACAACAATTTATCGACGCCTTTAAATGTACATTAATGTTTAAAAGTGTACATCTTCAAAGCTTCATTTAAACCCAAACTCAAACTATAAACATTTACTATTAAACTCGCTATCCAATCCGGTAGCAGTACACACAACAGGAAAAATAACAGCGTCATTTACTCAGTTTATATCGACATCGATAAACCAACTCCACTCACAGTCAGTAGTATCTAGAGAGGCAAGCTACAATAAAATGTACCGAGCTAGCTACAAGCCTGAGCAGTTACTCGGGTATACCCCACAGCCCCCTTCCCCCACCTCCATACGCCATATGCGCAGTTTACTCACACATACACAACACACGCAAACACATCACCTGCGAATCGTGTCCACACATTTGATTATCAATAGTAGTGACGTATGCAACTGGCAATCTGTCGATAGATGCTAATAGTGTCCGTCCATGGACGATTATACGACTAATTGATTGCGCTATCTGGAATTGAATTTTTTATTGATTTTTTTTTATTAACTTTGAATGCACAGGAATCCAAACTAAACATACCAACATCAATAAGGTGATGGAATTTTATTCTGATTTCGTTTCAAAACGTTTTCTGCCACCATTTATTCACTATCCGACTTAATGCGAAATCTTTCTTTCTGAAACCTTCCATTTCGCTCGATCTTGTGCATTCTTTATGTAAGTAGAGATGTTGACTCGTATATATAAAATTATAAAGTTAGTAGTAGTATGTGTGTGGCAATTTTTATCTACAATAATAATTCTTAAAAATAGCTTCAGCAGTCTATTTTTAATTGTATTTTAATTGTAGGCCCTTTGTTTTGTTTATTAAAAAGGACCTACCACGTGTCTTTTAAAATTCAATAAGTCTCATTTATTAAGAGTTTTTACGTTTAATAAATCACGAATTATCACAGTTAAAAGAAAGAACAAAAAAATAAAATTAAGAAACAATGCTATTTTGTGTCGGTGTTTTCTCTGGATTTCACAGAGTTATCATCAAGCATTGCCACGATCCTCTAAATAAAGAACTACATTGCGTATCAGTAGCTGCTGCATTTGACCCAACCGATGAAACTCGTCTTGTCAATGTAAGCGGTTTAATTTTTCTTAGAATTTTCTCTTACCATATTAATCTCCACGGAGATTTAATTCGGATAATAATTTGAACTCAGACAAGACTTATATTTTCATATCAACGGGTAGGATCTGAAATCTGAAAGGGTGCTTGAAAATCGAGACGTCTGGATGTAAGTCGGCCACGATTTTTGAGGGACTAAATAGGAATCCTTTATCAAAATAGAGAATAGAGAAAATACCAAATTAAGAAAAAGTGCTTTTCAATATTCTGCCTTTCTGAGTGGGTGTGAAAAAGGAATCCGTAAGCATCTTTAAGATCTAATAAACATAAAGATTTTTGTGTTTAAACCATACATATCGTTTTAGAATTCTGTTCAACCTATAAAGGAAAATGAGCGGAAGATAACTAAGTAAGCCGAAGTTTAAACGGAACCACGTAATGTTGTTGGGAACTACGAACAACAGTAACGTATGGAGTTTGAAAATCGCGCCAGAGCAGCGACAGGATGTCGGCAAATTACTTGAGAGTATCAAATTAATTTGTATACAGTTTACATAGAAATTTTGTGAAAAATTGTGGTATTCAAGTGAATATGGTTAGAATGGAAGTCAATTTCAAAATAGCGAAGGATACTGATAAATCTACATAATACTGTTTCATTACTTCAGTGCGGTCTAGTACAAAGCCAGCTGCAAATCTTGAATTCTTTGCCAGGAAAAGTGCCATTGGGTCTTATATCAGAAAATCACGGTCTTAATTTTATTCAAGTAACTACCCAGCAGCAGAAGATGCTTCAAGCTATGGATGATGAAGATGACTTACTAGAATTGTGACCAGTTTAATGGTGAAAGGTTTGCTCCTACTTCAATTATCGAAGAATGACGGCCGGGCAGCCATTTTTCTTTGTCTAACCTTTCTTATATCACGAGCATGATAGTCATGTTCTTCAGTTCAAAGTTTGATTGGATCATAAGTAACTAAATATTTTTTTAGTCTTTCAGATTTTCAAATTTCTGAGGTGCGAGCCTCTGAGTTTAGCTTAGCGATATGTCTACCTGCTACACCACTAAATAATATTCTGGCAACCCTGCTGTCTAATCAAGGTTCATGGTAAATCGATACGAGATAACAGAATTTACGAGCACCTACATCTTTTCTTATTAAGATTGAATAGGCGTCAATAATCCCAAGTAAAGAAATTGCGACAATTTATTGACCACTTATTACCAACAAAAGAAAGGTCGCGCCTTTAGTTTATTTTCTACGTCGTGTGGGTGGTACGACTGGGTGACGTCACTGTTACGTGCCTGTACGGTGTAGTGAGGAAGGTAGAAACTCTGTTTTATCAAATAATCCGTTGTTGGTATTCGAAAATGGATACCTACTTTATATTCAAAATATAAAAGATGTTCAGACACCGATTCATCAAAAATATTTTGATATGTTGAAGTAATGTTTATAAAAGTTTCGCAACATTTAGAAACAATTATTATCCATTTTTGTATTATAACTTTCGTGAGACACATTCATCTTTATGATTAAGGGCTCCGTTTGGGTCCAAAACTAGTCGGGCAATCCCGAAAAATGCACGTGAGTAAACCGTAAATAATCATAATTATTATCCAGACAAATTTGTGGTACTTACAGGAATATTGTAGGCTTTGGTTATTAAAAGAAACAGATGAACTTTACAATACCAACGCAACAAAACAAACGAAAAAAACTTATTATGTAGGTGCATGTTGACAGCATCCAGGGTCAGTTATATCAGTGCAGTGTCATCTCATAATTATCTACCCATATTACATAAACAAGACAATGTTAATTTGCTTAGTGTACGTGAACAGCTAGGGCTGTCAACGCTGCTGACGTTAGTGGTCGAATCCTTGAGAAAAAAATACATAATATACCTTGGTGAATAACCCCTCATATATTAAACAAATAAAAATTCAAATGATCTTTATAATTTAATCACAGTTCAAGAAAAGAACAATCGCACGTACAGACGTGCGATTGTTCTTTTCTTGAACTGTGATTTTGATTGGTTAAAAAATCTCTTCATTATTCTAGTTGTCTGGCACAGGCCAGACAACTAGAATAATGAAGAGATTTTTTGAGTAAGTACCACATGAGATATTGTGTATCAAATCAAAATGAGAAATAAAGAGAACCGTCCAATTTAAACAACCTAAAGTCCGTTTTTTAATCTCTGAGACAAAATTGACAGGCACAAATGTCAAATTTGTAAATTTTAGGAACATTATTTTCAAATTTGAAGTTTCGTATCTGTCAATTCAGTCTCAGGGATTAAAAAACAAACTTTAATCATTATTTTTTACTGTGTCTAATAATTAACTCTTGTCTCTTACTGAAACAACAAAAGGAGCATCCTGTTGCGGGCAGACAACCAAACTGATCAATCTAGCAAGTTTAAGTAAGAGTCTATAGTAGAAAATAGCTATCGCAGTGTGTGTAGGTGATCGTTTTCTGTTCTTGGAGCATCTAAACAAGTAGATTTATCTGTAAAACTAGGGTTGTTGTTAGGGTGTTTGTTAAATCTTTCTAATCAACCAGTGTCTTCTACCATTGCTTTAAGCCCTTCTACCTTTCATACTACATCTGCTAAACACAACTGCAGTGAGAGACATTTATATTTTTATGATTAGTTACGGTTTACTCACGTACATTTTTCGGAATTGCCTGACTAGTTTCGGGCCCAAACGGAGCCCTTAACGCGGCGAGGTCGCAAGTCGAACACTAGTCGAGCAATCCCGAAAAATGCACGTGAGTAAACCTTATCTAATCATAAATACAACAGTAGTAGATAAATATACTCATCCCATTCCTTTTAACATAAAATTCTTGTAATCGAAACACAATCTTATTTCATATCTCTTCATAAAAACTTTCTCCCGAACATTTACCAAATGAAGTTTCTCAGTAGTAGGGATTCGCCGCTACCTCCGCACTCCTGCAACAGCTCCCTTTAGCGTGCTCCGTCGTCAACGTGTGGTACTACCCGCGAATAAAGTTCATATAAACTTTATTACATACGCGAATAAACTTAATTGGCTGGAACCGCGAATCAACTTAATTACATACGCGAATCAAGTATATATAAAGTACATTCCATAGTAATAACATCATCATGAAATGGGTTCACCGATTCTGGAGCATAGTAGTAGGAATTCACCGAAACCTCCGCTTTATATCAAACGCGAATAAAGTTTATATCAAGCGTGAATAAAGTTAATATCAAACGCGAATAAACTTTATATCAAGCGTGAATTAAGTTTATATCAAACGCGAATAAAGTTTATATAACACGCGAATGCACTTCATATCAAGCGCGAATTAAGATTATATGAAACGCGAATAAAGTTTATATAAAACGCGAATTAACTTTATATCAATCGCGAATTTCGTTTATATCAAGCGCGGATCAACTTTATTCAAATTGCGAATACACTTCATACCGAACACACATGCACATCATGTCAAATTCACACCTGAATTTACTTTATTATTACGATGATTAACTTTATCACATGCTCTTGTTATCGGGATCAGTGTTGATTACACATGTTTCAACCAACGTTGACGGACTCACACGAAGTATTATACAGGTACTTCTTTTTTATGATGCCTCTTGTTAAATCTCTTAGGCGCACATTACCTTTTTTTTCGTCTTGTCGGGTATTGTGAAACAAAGAAGTTTTTATTTTGGGTCGTTGTAAAGATTAATGGGTACGATTGTATGCAGTATTGATTTTCAAAACTATTGTTATATTGATGTGGGTCGTCCTGTGACGACGGGCGGTACTCTAAATCTCTTAGGAGCACATCCATCTTATCGGGTATTGTTGGACAAAGAAGTTTCTCAACAATTATATTAACATGTCTGGACGTGATTTTTACATACATGTTGATTCCTGTCTTTGGGTGTCCTGGGTGGGGCATTACCGTTATGACCAATATAAAAGAGATGACCAAATGCATACAGCATCTTATTGTGCTCTGTGCTCTACACCATACGCGATCTCCAGTTGTGTTTAGAAGTGTTTAAATAGTAAAACTGCTGCTGTATAGTTCCGTGTTGTAATAGTGAATCTGCTGAATAATGGCTGTAAGTACCTTGTTGATATGTCATATTTACTGTTGATAATTATGTGTGTGTGTGTGTATATAATATTTATATTTATGTGTCCATCATGTTCCTACACTCGTCCCTTAACCATTTTTTTCAATATCGCTTTTTAATTGTTTCAGTTCTCTGAAAATACTTTCAAGAGCTATTACTATTCCGACAACCACGACGAACCCAGTGACGATGAAGGTACACTTGCCTTCAAAGTGAAACAAGCATTATCAAAAAGAGCCAATAATTGCATTGATGACTTTTTTGAAATACCCAAGAAGAAGAAGAAGCTGACAAAAAAGTCATCAAGTGTTGGACGCTCATCGAACGGTGGTGTGTCATATATAAATTCAAGTAAAGAGGACAGCACGTATGCATCACATCTTGTGAAAATTGAAATATATGATGTGAATAAAATAAAAAACATCGCACCGACGGAGATTTGGAAACATGCAGATGTCCGCGTAAAATATTACGCGGAAGTTGAGGACGATGAAAATCTGCAAAGTGTTAAAGACGTTGTATATAATGTGACAAAACAGTTGGCATCGAAAGACGATTGTGTAAAATATTTTATAGAGACTGATAAGTAAATATAAGAGTGCTTGTGTTTAGATTTTCACTAGAGTTAAGTCATATTGTATTATTTTATAAGTTTCTTAAATTGTAAACTTTTATTATTTTGTAAAAACTGTTTATTATAAGTGTTTGCGCTTAGATTTTAAGAGTTAAGTCATATTGTATTTATAAGTTTCTTTAATTGTAACCTTTTATTTTTAGTAGTAAAAACTGTTTGTTCCAATAAATATTATTTGTACTTATTCAGGTACTTATTTTTTTTATTTTTTGAGGGCATCGTAAAGTATTATATTTATCATTGCTATTGTAAAAATTTGGGTATTTGTCATAAGTTTCTTTTGTATTTGCATTGTATTGTAAGGATTTTTAAGAACATTGTTAAATGTGTTAGGTGAACACTATATAAAACTCCAAAATTAACTTAAAGTCCAATCACTTCTTACTCATTCCACGCTATGGATACACTAAGCTGTGATTTATTCGACTCCGAACTCATCGTGCTTGTTGAAGACATCGAATCATCGAACCTGATGTCATCAGCCTGCGATCAAGAACTCTACGAGCTCTGTGAGGAAATACAACAAGATCATTCTAAAACGTGAGTACATAATCTATTGTGTTATAAATTAACTTATTGATACATGTTTTGATAGTTCATAACGAGGGGTGGATTTTTTTTGAGTATCATCCGTTTCTTCCAATGGTATTTTACAACGACAGAAAATGTATCGCAGTCTCAATTATGATTTATGATAGTTTATCTCAGTGTGACTGCAAGATTGTACACGTTTAACTCTTATGCCTTTACTCCACATTATACTCCATGTAAAGTACATAAAATCATAGACTCTCACACTGAATCTATACACAATTTATAGCATTTTATCAATGCAAGCATATTGTTTGGGATGTAAATAAGAACCATGATAGTATTTCAAAAGTAATTGATGAATACTAACTTTATTGAATATGATAAAAATATTATTTGATACATTTCGTTTTTTATTTTCCTATCAGATCTATGCAACTTGGAGGGGGTATAAAGAAAAGACCAGCGACTTCGGAGTTGGAGGAATTAGAAAAGAAGAGGAGGAAACATCTTGAAACCCCTTCAACTTCAACATCGTCGACGTCTCCCATTCAAAATGTGAGTACAGGAAATAGTGATAAAATTGAATGTTCTATATGTCGCGTATCGGTATCAAGAAAATATTTAACTAATCATTTAAAAAGTAATAATCATAAAATCAATGTTTTGAGATCAGATAAAGAGTTAGCAAACGTTCAAATAATTGAAAGTGCATTCGGCAATAGAATTCTTACTTATAGAATCAAATCCGATATAAATCCTGACCAACCATTTGAAACACCTGAATTATTTTTACAAAATATTAAAAACTTAATTTATAATTTACTAGAACGATCTATTATAGAACACTTTGTTGTGAAAGTTAATTTCATTCTTAATGCAGACTTTATACAAGAAACCAAAAATCTTTTTAATACTTTTGATTTTCAAAATACCAATTATGTTGTTTGTCGTGGGGATGATAAGGAAATTATTTTTTCATATATTGTTAGTGAAATAATAAATAAAATTTCAAATTTTGAGAAAAAAGATAGTGGATGGAGTTTAGTTAAAATAAAACATTTAGACATGAATGTTAACAAGTTTAACCCACTACGTGGATCATCATATATAGACTTACCATTAGATATAAAATATAAGAAAGCTATAATCAATATTCGAAACAAAGATTACGAATGCTTTCGTTGGGCAGTGTTGTCAGGGTTGTATCCAACTGTAAATAGTTGTAACAGGGTAACATCTTATATACCTCATAAAAATAAAATAAAATTCAATAATCTTTCTTTTCCACTAAAAATTAATGACATTCATAAATTTGAAAAACTCAATAATATTAGTATTAATATTTTTGGTCTAGATTACGATCCAATAAGTAAGAAAAATAACGTTGTAGGTCCATTACACTTAACAAAAAATAGGCAAACTACCCATTTAAACTTATTGTACTTATCTCAAGGTAGTAACGGTCATTATTGTTATATTAAAAACCTTTCGAGATTAGTATCTAAACAATTGTCAACATCAGAACATGCAGTTCATATTTGCGATGGTTGTTTATTATATTTCACATCACGTGATAATTTACAGCGACATCAAGAAAATGATTGTTTCAATGTATGCACAAAGTTACCATCAGAGCGAGACACTAAAAGAAATTGGTTTAATGAATTAACTCCCTCTAACCAAATCTCATTTAATAATTATGAACGTAAGTTAAGAGTCCCGTTCGTTGTATATGCTGACTTTGAAGCATTTTTAAATCCAATAGATAGTTGTTCTAACGATCCGAGTACATCATCAACTGTTAATATTCAAAAACATGAAATGTATAGTTTTGGTTACTATCTTAAATGTTCATATAATGATAGCTTTTCAGTATATAGAACATATACCGGTAAAGATTGTGCACTTAAATTTATGATGTTTATTAAAAAAGATTTAGAAAGCATACATAAAATAAAAAGTATTGTTAAATGTCCATTACCGTTAACAATCGAAAATAATATAAATATCACCCAAAGCACTACGTGTTATATTTGCAACAATAATTTGAATGGTGATTCTACAGTTTCATACAATTCGTATACTGGTGTGTATGAAGGTGTGGCTCACCCATTGTGTTCTGAGAAATATCGAACACCTAATTTTTTACCTGTATTTTTTCATAATTTAAGTAATTATGATGCTCATTTTATAGTCCATGCTCTCAATTTTGAAGAGGGTGATATAGAAATCATTCCTCAGAATAAAGAGAAGTATATTTCTTTTACCAAAGTTTTACGTATTAATAACTGTGTTATGAAATTAAGATTTCTTGATTCACTTAAATTTATGACCAGTAGTCTTGATAAATTAGCTAAAAATTTATTACCCGAACAATTTCATGAACTCAAATTAAATTTTCCATGTGAAGAAGACTTCAAACGATTAATACGAAAGGGTGTTTATCCATATGAGTACATGACTTCATTTGATTCTTTAAAAATAAGTTCTCTTCCCACTCGCGATCAATTTTATAGTACTTTGAACGATAATGCCATTTCAGAAAATGATTACCTTCACGCTCACGATGTATGGAATCACTTCAATTGTCAACACATGGGTGACTATTCTGATCTTTATTTAAAAACGGATGTTTTATTATTGACAGATATATTTGAAAATTTTAGAAACGTTTGTCTTAAAACATATGAATTGGACCCTGCTCATTATTATACAGCACCTGGATTAAGTTGGGATGCTATGTTAATATTTACTAAAATAAATTTAGAGCTTTTAACGGATATCGACAAAATTGCTTTTATTGCAAACAATATCAGGGGTGGTATATCTCAATGTAGTAACAGACACGCGAAAGCAAATAATTTATTTATGGAAGAATATGATTCTAGTACACCATCATCCTTTCTGATGTATCTAGATGCAAATAACCTTTACGGTTGGGCTATGTCCCAAAATATCCCAACCGGCAAATTTGAATGGGTAGATGTAAATACTGATTTTAACATCCCCGACGATGCCGAACACGGTTTTATTTTAGAGGTAGATTTAGAATATCCGAACAACTTACACGATTTTCACTCGGATTTACCCTTTTGTCCTGAAAACATATGTTTAGGTGATAGCAAAGATCGAAAACTGACCCCAAATTTAAATGATAAAAAGAACTATGTTATCCATTACAGGAATCTTAAACAATGTTTAAATAAAGGTTTACGATTACTTAAAGTTCATAGAATTCTTAAATTTAAACAATCAGCGTGGTTAAAAAGTTACATAGATTTAAATACACACATGCGTTCGATGGCAACTTCAGATTTTGAAAAAGATTTTTTTAAACTTATGAACAATTCAGTTTTTGGTAAAACAATGGAAAATGTAAGTAAACGAGTAAACGTTAAGTTAGTCAACCACTGGTTGAATCGTGGGAAAACCCAAGGAGTTCAATCTTTGATAGCAAGACCTGAATTTCACAGTCTTTCAATATTTTCTGAAGATTTAGTTGCAGTACAATTAAATAAAACTAAAGTTTTATTTAACAAACCAATTTACCTTGGATTTTGTATATTAGATCTATCAAAAACGTTAATGTATCAATTTCATTACGATTTCATGAAATCAAAATATCAAGATAATCTTAAACTTCTTTATACTGACACTGATAGTTTAATTTATCAATTATTTACCGATAATTTTTATAACGATATTAAAGAAAACTTAGAATATTACTTTGATACGTCTGACTATCCCCCCAATAATGAATATGGTTTACCATTAATAAATAAAAAGCGATTAGGTTTTTTTAAAGATGAAAATAATGGTAAAATTCTTAAAGAGTTTGTAGGACTTCGTGCAAAAATGTATGCAATGGACATACAAAATAAATTTGTAGCTAAAGCAAAAGGTATTAATAAATGTATAACAAATAAATTTATTTTAAATGATTATAAAACATGTTTATTCGAAAACAAAATTCAGTATAATGAAATGTTAAGATTTAAATCAATTAAACACGCTATATATACTCAAAAAATTAACAAAATATCACTATCATACAGTGATACAAAACGATATTTATTAGAAAATTCTACTGACACTCTTGCTTGGGGTCATTATAAAATAAAGAACATTTAATTTTAACATTATTTCCTGTACTACTTAAATATGTGCCTGTAAATGTGTGTAAACAAATATGTACCTATCTGTAAACATGTGTTGTAGTTTTAAACATAGCTTTACTTGTACATTCATAAAAGTTTAGATTTATTTAAACATTTGAAATCAAATATAATACCTTTAACTTTAACAATATGTTTTATTCATTCTAATATACCTTTAGGATTCACACGTGCATTTAAAATGTTCCATTTTTTTTCATCCTTTTACTGCGATAGTCGCAGGTCCAAGTGGTTGTGGAAAATCAAAGTTTGTGACAGATTTCATAAAATCTATGAAAGAAATATGTAATCGCGATTTTGATCAGATTACGTGGTGCTTTGACGAAATGCAACCTTTATATAATTTACAAAATGTCAACTATCATCAAGGTATTCCTAACCTTAACATGTTTGATGGCGAGAGACCGCATCTTGTTATAATAGATGATCTAATGAGAGAAGCAGATGGTAGAATTGTTGACATATTTACTAAAGGTAGTCATCACAGAAATTTAAGCGTGTTTTATATAACACAAAATTTATTTCACCAGGGTAAAGGACAAAGAGACATTTCTTTAAATTCAAGTTACATAATTTATTTCAAAAATCCTCGTGATAAAACTCAAATACGATATTTAGCACGACAGGTATCTCCAGATAATCCAAAATTTATTGAAGATGCTTACAAAAATGCTACTTCAGAAGCCCATGGATATTTACTAATCGATTTAAAACAGAATACTAATGACTTGTGTCGCATCAAGTCAAATATATTCCCATATAATGGGTATTGCATAGTATACATACCTACAAAGGGGTTTAAATACTCAAACAATCAAACAGTTCCAATCATTTGTTAACAATGCATCGTAGACTAACAACGCATAAAAATTTGTTAAACGCATTACATACACTTAAACCAAAATATCAAAAAGCATTAATAAAAGCTTGTGATGACGAAGAAATAAATTTTATTTGTGAATGCGTTCATAACGTTCTACAAGGAAAGGTACCACTCAAAGATCAAGAAAAGAAGAAATTAAATAAATGTAAAAATATTCTCCGCAAATTGGTGCGGAAGTGTAAAACTAAACTAAGAAAAAATATAATCATTCAAAAAGGAGGAGCTTTCTTACCGATCATAATAGGATCAATTCTAGGCGCATTAGTAAATTGTTTTGGACAAAGTTAATATGGAAAATGCAAAAAAGATGTTACTTATAGAACCTGGATTAATAGAAAAATTAAAACAAGAAAAAACAGGTAACAATAATTTATCTCGATTAGACACTGAAATGCAAAATATTATGAATAGTAACACAGAAGATCGAAAAAAGTGGATGTTATATTTGCAAACTCTACAAAGATATCTTCATTTTGCTGAAGAAGACCGTCAGCCTTACAAACTGCCAATTTATAATGACACCTCCAACGATGATACAAATGAATCTAAGAATAGTTATAAAAATAAGGAAATGGACCTCAAAAATATAGTTAGTAACGAAGCTTCGTTGAGAGAGAGTGAACCTGTTAAGAAAGCAGAAGATAATTTTAAAACAAAACCAATCTACACAACAACCCAAATACTTAGTTTAATACCAAAAACGTATAATAAAAAAGGTGAGCTATTATTAAATTTAGTTGAAACAAGTAAAAGTAAAATACAATGGGATGACGAAGGTACAGTAATAATAGATAATGAAAAAATTCCTGGCAGTAATATTGTTGACTTAGTAAATGACTCACTAAGACCATTGAAAAAAAGTGACCCGGTAGGGTGGGACAGATTTGCTAAAGCGTTAAAAGATATTAAAGTACCACTGACTTACATTGGTAACCCAAAGAGATATGAGTTTATCAATCAACTCCATACGAAAGATCTAAGTCAAATATCAGAAGCTGCGGAATTTTCTACACCAAGTAGTAGAGATAAGAAGCACATAAAGAAAATAAAGAAAAAGATTGATTGGGAAAAATGGACTCCATACTAGAAGAAATTAATAGAATATATTATGATCCGTCAAATCCTGCTGGCTATAGTAGTATAGATAAACTAACAACAGCTATGAGGGGTAAAATGGACAAAGAACAAGTAAAAAAATGGTTACAATCACAAGAAACATACACGTTACACAAACCTGTTCGGAAGAAATTCCCGCGAAATAAATATATTTTATCAAATATTAATGAATTATGGCAAGCTGATTTGAGTGATATGCGATCTTACTCTCAATATAATGAAGGTTTTAACTATATACTTTGTGTTATTGATGTCTTTAGTAAATATGCCTTTGCTAGACCAATGAAAAAGAAAAATTCAGACACTTCGAAAGAATGTTTCGAAAGTATATTTACTGAAGCTAAAACAACTCCTACACACATACAATCTGACAAAGGTACTGAATTTGTTTCAAAAGATGTACAACAATACTTTAAATCTAAACGGATTAATTACTATACCACTAACAATCCTGACATAAAAGCCAGCATTGTCGAACGATTTCAAAGAACCTTGAAAATGAAAATGTGGCGATATTTCACTCATAATAACACATATAAGTACTTAGACGTTCTACAAGATTTAATATATTCCTATAATCACAGTATGCACTCCAGTATTAAGATGTGTCCATGTGATGTAAATTCTAACAATATTATGACAGTTTGGACTAATCTCTACGATAGAGGAGCAAACAAAATTTCGTTAAATGGTTCACAACCAAAATTTAATGTGAGTGATTACGTTCGAATAACAAAATATAAGCATATATTCCAAAAGGGTTATGAATCGAATTGGAGCGATGAAATATTTATTATATCCTCAATAATTCATAGATCTCCATGGATTGTTTATACAATAACAGATTTACAAAACGAACCAATAGTTGGCACTTTTTATGAAAGAGAATTACAAAAGGTATCTTATAACCCCACTTTAAATTATAAAATAGATAAAATAATTCGTTCTCGATACTCAGGTAACAGAAAAGAAGTGTTAGTGAAGTGGAGAGGTTATCCAGATAAATTTAACAGTTGGATTTTAGCTACAGATTTAAAAGAAATATGAATAAAGAAAGTTTTTATCTAACCTTACTTAGTAATAGTTCGATGGAATACTTCCCTGATAATAAGACTACAAATTTTACAACGAAATTACCGAAACCTATTAAATTGGAAGGCGAATGGTCCGTTGGAGTTGTTGAGTTTCAATATCCATGCACCATGTTTACTGTACAAAACCATGAAAATATTATTTATATTACAAAAAACATGTTAGTGCCTACTGAAGAAAAACCATCGACAGTGTACTATAAAAAGCATATTCCAGCCACGAATTATGACAACATTAACCATGTTTTAACAGCATTAAACAGTATTAAAGAGAAAATAGAATTTACTTACGATGAGGTATCAAAATTCGTATTTGTTTCGATTAATGATAAATCAATATCGTCGGTAACATTATCACCCACATTGAGTTTGCAACTGGGAATTGAACCGAGTAAAAATCTTGTTGAACGAAATTTTGGAAAGTATCCTGCTAATTTAAACTTGGGGTTGCCATCGCAATTATTTGTTTACTGTGATATTATTGAACCTCAGATTGTGGGTGACGTTATGACTCCTTTGTTGAGAATCATATCTTTAGATCCATCAAAATATATTTATGGCGCAAATAGGATGCATGTTTTCTCACCACCTCATTACTTACCTGTTATGCGAAGGGGATTTGATATATTAGAAATTGATATAAGATCAAGTACGGGGCAAAAAATACCATTCCAATTCGGAACTGTGTGTATTAAACTACATTTCCAAAAATTATAATGTATTCTCATCATAATCATACCAAATGTCCTTACGAAACATATTATTCAAATCAAGCTGGATCAGGTATTGGAGTAATTTATAGAGGATCAGCATACCAGCGTGGTCATGGCATTGGAAGCTTCCTAGGTGGATTGTTTAGATCAGTTTTACCTTTACTTTCAAGTGGTGCTCGGGTTATTGGTAAAGAGGCATTAAATGCCGGAGTTGGTCTTTTGACCGATATGGTTCAAGCACGTCCTATGGAAGACTCAATTAAAGCCCGCCTTAAGGAAGTTGGTTCAAATTTAAAAAGAAAAGCAGATAACAAAATTGATAGATTCAACTTGTCTGGGTCTGGGTATATAACCAAAAGAAAACGATTGTCTTCATTCATTCCACGAATAACTGCTAAAGTGAAAGCAATCAAAAAATCCAGGACAAAACAAAATAATAATATCAAAGATATATTTACAAATTAATTATGTCTTTTCTCCACCATCACTCTTGTGAGTGTGTTAAATCAGAATTGGATTTATTTGCTTTACCATCAACACAAACAAGTATTGAAAATGGATTGTGGATTCATTATAAACCAATTTCGTCTCTTGCTGATAATGGACCTATTGAGTTTCAAATTCCGGGGACAGGTGATGACTATATAGATCTGTCGCATACTTTACTTCATATAAAAGCCAAGATATTAAATCAGGATTCAACAAACTTGACATCAACTACAGTTGTAGCCCCCGTAAATAATTGGTTGCATTCACTCTTCAGTCAACTTGATGTTTATTTAAATCAAAAACTTGTATCACCACCAAACAATACATATGCTTACCGAGCTTACATAGAAACTCTTTTAAACTACGCTCCTGCAGCTAAACAATCTCATCTTACTTGCGGTCTCTGGTATGAAGATACAGCAGGGAAAATGAATTCCACAGATGACAAAAATGATGGATTTATTAAAAGACAAGAACTCACAACTGAAAGTAAAGAAATAGAAATGATTGGACATCTTCATGGTGATTTATTCAATCAGGAAAAGTTTTTGATTAATGGTGTTGAAATGTGTGTGAAATTGGTTCGTTCAAGAGAGAATTTTAATTTAATGGCTTCATCAACCGATGCAAAATTTAAAGTGTGTATTACCGATGCCACTCTTATTGTTCGTAGGGCACGAATTAACCCAACTGTATTACTTGCACATCAGAATGTTTTAGCTTCTACAACAGCTAAATATCCTATTACTCGAGCTGAAGTCAAAGTTTTAACAATACCATCTGGTGTTCAAGGAAAAACTCTTGATAATATTTTTCTCGGACAGGTACCCAAAAGATGTATAGTTGGGTTTGTAAGTAATGCTGCATTTAATGGCAATCTTATTAAAAATCCATTTAATTTTGAAAATTATTGTATCAATACTTTTAGCTTATACATTGATGGACAACAAATACCTTCAAAAGCTTTGCAACCATCTTTTGATAATAACATTTTTACAACAGCTTACCATACCCTATTCTCAGGAACTGGCATACATTTTCTTAATGAAGGTAATGCTATCTCTCGTGAGCAATATGCTAAAGGTTATTGTCTGCTAGCATTCGATTTAACCCCTGATTTATCAGCTAATTCGTCAGGTCATTGGAATCTTATAAGACATGGTAGTGTTCGATTAGAAGTTCGTTTTGAGTCATCACTTATACAAACAATTAACTGTGTTGTTTATGCAGAGTTTGATAATATTATTGAAATAGACAAAAACAGAAATGTATCTGTAGACTATAGTAGTTAAGAATAAGATGTAAGAAGAAACTGTATAAACTTAATGATTAATAAACAATTATGTGAAAACTACTTCTATTTTTTTATTTACCTCCCTCTATACCTAATATAGCAAATGAAACAATTGAAATACTTTTTTTTTTAATCTTTTTTTATTAATGTTTTGAGGCTTTTAATCAAACATGATCGTGCCAGCCTTGAAATACTTTACAACAATTAATTAATTCACAACTGATAGTATTCATATTTTCTAACCAAACTAAAATATAACATTCACACGTCATCCATAACAAAGATAGGTACTATCTTAGCTCTTACCGATTGTTTAAAAGTATAATAACATGGATACAATAGAGATACAGAAACACTTCAAAAAAATTCATAAAGGACTAGCAGGCAATGTGTATGCTGCAAATAGGTTGCCGTTATATACTCAGGTACCAACATATATAATAGGCAACTTGGATACGGAAGATAAACTGGGCTCACACTGGGTAGCGTTAAATATTGATCTGAATGGTGTTGGCCAATATTTTGATTCCTACGGACGGGCTCCAACAGGATATTATCTTCAATTCTTAAAAAGGAATTGCAAAAGATGGAACTGGAACACAAAAAGAATTCAGAATGATTTTACCTTGGTTTGTGGGGAGTACTGTCTAATGTATTTACTACATAAATTTCATGGATGTTCAATGCTGGATTTTGTAAAATTATTTACAAGTAACAAATTATTCAATGATTTGTTAGTGGATAAGATGTTTCATTCATATTTTAGAACATAAGCTTTTCTGTAATATTGATAACAGTAAATAATGTATTTTAAATTTGTTTCATTTACTCTAACCCATAGGTACTCGAACTAAACCAGGTTACCTTGAATATTTTTAAAGAAAACAACCATTATGTAGACGAATTATTTTATTAAAATAAATTAAATACGGACATGTTATTATCAGCATACCATTTTCTTATACACACAGCGTTATTTAATGAACAGTTCATCTTATGATCAACGCAATTAAAATTAGTTTTATATTTACAATACTTTCTTTTTAATGTTGATAAATTAGAACATCCCTTCTCACCTATGTCGATCACTTTACAGTTTGCACATAAGTCTTTAATCCACTTAATCTTTTCCAAACCTTTTGTAATAATTTTTTTATTTTCTAGATGTGGTAAGATTACACGTTGAAACTCTCTATAGTCTATGTAGCCGTCACTCCAGTAAATTCCTCGATTTCTTTGTATCCATCTTACTTGTTTCTTTTCTTCTTCTGTAAGATAATTGAATGAATGTGGAGGTTTCACTAAGAACGTCTGTGTATGCTCCTGACTTGCAATGGCTAATTCTTTAACAATAAAGTTATTTTTTATATCTTTAAATCCTTGGAGATCAACTACGACGGTATCCGCATCCATGTTATCTTCTTCACGATTATTGTTTGTTTCACTTTGAAGACAAGTGTAGGTTCCTCGTTACTTGGGTTATCGATACTAACAATAGCTCTTGAAAGTATTTTCAGAGAACTGAAACAATTAAAAAGCGATATTGAAAAAAAATGGTTAAGGGACGAGTGTAGGAACATGATGGACACATAAATATAAACATTATATATACACACACACACACACACATAATTATCAACAGTAAATATGACATATCAACAAGGTACTTACAGCCATTATTCAGCAGATTCACTATTACAACACGGAACTATACAGCAGCAGTTTTACTATTTAAACACTTCTAAACACAACTGGAGATCGCGTATGGTGTAGAGCACAGAGCACAATAAGATGCTGTATGCATTTGGTCATCTCTTTTATATTGGTCATAACGGTAATGCCCCACCCAGGACACCCAAAGACAGGAATCAACATGTATGTAAAAATCACGTCCAGACATGTTAATATAATTGTTGAGAAACTTCTTTGTCCAACAATACCCGATAAGATGGATGTGCTCCTAAGAGATTTAGAGTACCGCCTGTCGTCACAGGACGACCCACATCAATATAACAATAGTTTTGAAAATCAATACTGCATACAATCGTACCCATTAATCTTTACAACGACCCAAAATAAAAACTTCTTTGTTTCACAATACCCGACAAGACGAAAAAAAAGGTAATGTGCGCCTAAGAGATTTAACAAGAGGCATCATAAAAAAGAAGTACCTGTATAATACTTCGTGTGAGTCCGTCAACGTTGGTTGAAACATGTGTAATCAACACTGATCCCGATAACAAGAGCATGTGATAAAGTTAATCATCGTAATAATAAAGTAAATTCAGGTGTGAATTTGACATGATGTGCATGTGTGTTCGGTATGAAGTGTATTCGCAATTAGAATAAAGTTGATCCGCGCTTGATATAAACGAAATTCGCGATTGATATAAAGTTAATTCGCGTTTTATATAAACTTTATTCGCGTTTCATATAATCTTAATTCGCGCTTGATATGAAGTGCATTCGCGTGTTATATAAACTTTATTCGCGTTTGATATAAACTTAATTCACGCTTGATATAAAGTTTATTCGCGTTTGATATTAACTTTATTCACGCTTGATATAAACTTTATTCGCGTTTGATATAAAGCGGAGGTTTCGGTGAATTCCTACTACTATGCTCCAGAATCGGTGAACCCATTTCATGATGATGTTATTACTATGGAATGTACTTTATATATACTTGATTCGCGTATGTAATTAAGTTTATATGAACTTTATTCGCGGGTAGTACCACACGTTGACGACGGAGCACGCTAAAGGGAGCTGTTGCAGGAGTGCGGAGGTAGCGGCGAATCCCTACTACTTTTCTCTACTTCATATTATTTCTTCGCACCGTCTGTGAGTACCTCTCGTTCTGACTTTAATCCTGCAGCAAATAATATACAATGACATTGGTTGCTCGTCGCATTCTTTCTGTCTCGGGGTATGTACTGAAGGTACACCCACCCCTGGCAGACGGTTCGCCGGCCGTCGGACGAAGGTCATGAAGCCAAGAATTAGTTTGAAGGTGACCAAAAATTATATTGTATACTTGAGCCGAAATGAAAGAGAAATAAAACCTGTGATATTTCAAACTCGGTCCTAAGCCTTCCTTAATGATTATTATTATTTCTAGATTGAAAGAAGTGTACCGTGAAACACACAATTCGCTGATGATATAGGGTCCCTTATAATAGAGGTCGAGTTTATTGAAATCATCGAGATTAAACTATTGTTGCTATATCTATAGCAACATCATCGACTTTGCATGTGAAAAATGGACATAACTAGATTTTTTCTGCTATCACTAGCAAAGGAAGCAATATACTGAGTAGAAACTCATAAAGGTATCTTACAGAGTTAATAAATTATTTCAAAGAATAAAGTCAATTCTTAGATTATTAAAAGAACATCAAAAATATCTATTGAAGACAGTGCACACTAAAGTCCCACAGTGCCGCATCCATCTTTCACATTGGCTATGACAAAGCTATTCGCGAGTCTGTAAGTGGTCACTCCAAGGTGACATTATCATAATACAAGATGTTATTCACATAGAGGTGAACGTATAGATACGTTCATTCATCATTGCTATTAAAGAAAGATTTAACTTTTACAACAAAATCATAATATCTCCATAACAGTTCAACCTTTTTTGTCCAAGCGTATTCTGAGTCCCATTTGGTCATGCTAGGCTCCATCTGTATCACTTAAATCACAGTGAGAGCCCGTTATTGGACAGTTCCTCCGTCCGATAATGGGACCTTCTGGTTTTACGCGGAGTGACTATCTTAAGAGATTCCACAGTGTTGTAAGTGTTCAACCCTTAAGCAAACCATATTTTGATGGAACGTACCGAGTAGAAGATGTTACATGCACCAACAATTTTTTGAAACGTTGTTGACAATAAATTGTTATTTTAATGAGGACTATTAAAATTGTTCTGACAAACTGAAGGAATGTTTAAAAAACTAGTAAAAAATTTCTTTATACTAAATGAGAATGAAAAATTAGTAAATTATATGTCCCACAACAGTCACAGGGAAGACTTATTTGTGTTACTCTTAACAAAGAACAAAGAGGATAGAATAAAGAAATATATAATTGAATTTAAGTTTAATTCTAGAAATATTTCACAAAAATACAACAAGGGCGAATTATTCTTACCTAAAATTAAACAACTACAATTATACACTATAATTATCATATACACAAATTATGCACTTCTTGGTGACAGGCCTCAAATTGGAATGTTTTTGAGTCCACATCTACACAACTGCTAGTTAAATATGCATACAAGGTAACGAAATTATTGTAAATAATTGCCTGGAGCAATGAATACATAAAGATGGCTAAGATTTATTTGATAATCAACTGGATGGGAACTGAATGAGATTATTAGAACTCTCGGCTACCATTATTTCATAATTTGTAAGAATATTAAAGATTTCTTGCTTAGCTCTAATTTTATAAATTGGTGGAAGCGACTTCAAAACATCTCCGACGTGGTTGCAAAATGAACCTATGTCTTCATCATTCTTTTGCGTTACATTATTTAATATTGGCTCAGGAGTTTCACTCATATTTTTGAAATAATTCGACGCGCAATATTTAGACACGTCTTTCATTCGACGGCGTCGTTTATTTGCCCCAGTACTTGTCTCAGATTCATAGTTTGTTGCAGTTTCATCCAGAAATACTTCCTCATTCACTACCAAACCAGTTGAATTACTGTCATCTTGTAATTGGTCATCAGTATCACTATTATGTTGCTTTATATTTACCACAATTTCTGCAGTTTTACATCCCTGGTGTTCTCCAGTTCTGCATACATGTAATGTATTATTAGAACAAGTTTCCAGAAAACTTAACCTGTCGTATATCTGCCATTTAGATTTTTTCGGATTCATAGTTCCTTTTGCTTTCTTCTTGCGCTTGAATCTATTGTAAGAATCCTTAATATGTTTCCACCTTCTTTTGCAGTCTTCAGCTGAAATATTGATGAATTGAAGTACTTCAAAAATCGCAAATAGCCAATTTATAATCAAAGATTATTTTATTTTTAAAAGTAAGTAATTTATAGAATCGTCTTGCGTGAGTCGGGATTCGAACCACTAATCGATAGGAATACAATCTCTCCAATATACACTGTATCTTAAACTAAGGGAAAACCATGAAGAATAACATTAACTTAGATAGATACATTTCAGTTTAATGATAGGTACCAGCAAGTTATAATTTAAAAAATGTTTTGTTTTTTTTTGCCTTTTTATCTTTTATCATAGACTTCCTTTAATTAAGTTGCTTTATTTAACCCGACCGCACATAACAAGTTTCCATCAAAAACAATCTGACGCGTGCGCGAACATCCTCGGCGCATACATTTTGTACCAGAGCCTGCAGGCTAATGGAGCCGGCAAATTCTGATAGTGTGCGAGCCTGCAGGGTCTAGTACGCACGGCTATAGATCAAGCCATACATTTCCAGCATAAGCCGATCTCGCATTGCATAGGATTTCCTTACAATGAGAAGTCAGTGTAAACTGGAAATGCATAGCCGTGTGTACAAAATGTATGAGGTGAGTAGCGCGTCAGAATGTTTCTGATACTGTATGATGGTTAGATTTGTTCCTTATTATTTATTTAAACTTCATGTACATTGGTGGTACACAAGGCGGACTTAATGCGATTGGCATTCTCTACCAGTCAACCTTTGGGTCAAAGTTAAACCTATTATTGAACCTACTACCGTCTTGGTACTTTTTCACACTTTTGTTAGTTCGAAACGTGGTGAGTCACGCGAAAGACTTGTTTTTAAAATTAAGTCTGTCTCTTCATGACCCATTGAAATAACCACAAACGTGCTCGTTGTTTTAAATAGTTGTAGACCATAGAGGATAAATCATTACAGTAGCCAGCGGCAATATTAGACACGGACTTTACGACCAGGGTTGCACTAATTAACCACAGATTACGTGTAGGTCCGTTTTATTGGTTAATTATGGACCTCATCATCATATCGAGGACAAATAACATTTTAGATCGCTTTTGTTCTTTTTTTTTAACGTAAATCTGTGTACGAAAACTTTATTAAACAGTATTTTACCAAAATAATCATAACGAGATTTATACATTAATTTTACAAAAAGAAAGAACACTTAAAGGGTTTTAAATTAATATTATCCAATTTTGAGATTACATTACCTGCAATATGGTATAAAACATCAAATATTTTTATTAATTAGTCCTCAATAAAACTGGCAGTTTTTTTCTCAAAAAACGCATTTTTTACTGATCTGTCAAAATGACAGCAAAGCTCTGTCAAATCAAAGTGACTTCGTTCATTTGTTTACGTTGTTTGTACCTATGACAAACAATTTGTGTGTAGGTACAATCAGTCGAGTGGTTTTAGAGAAATTCTTGTACTTACCAAACCTACAAAAAGCAATTAAGTATTGATAGGTATACCTACATAATTAAATTTATGGGTAATCATATAAGCGGAAATAAAATTATCTACTTGTGAATTGTAACAATAAAAACTAAGTTTAAGTACCTATATAATCAGGGAACGTATTTCGGCACTTGATCCGTACAATACGAGTACATACAATACGGCCGACGTATCTTGGCGAGTCTGAAGTTAGCTGATTAGCTGCGCAGTAAACAATTTCGTTTCTAAAAGATTCATTGCGCAGCCAAACAACTAACTTCAGACTCGCGAAGATACGTCAGCCGTATTGTATGCGTAAAATAACTTTGCCTCTTTGAAGTGAGGTACAGAACGCTCAAAGCCCGTTTTCAGACCGACCAAATTATTTTATAAGTAGTTACCAAATAACTTTGCCCCACTGAAGTGAGGAACAGAACTCTCAAAGCCTGGTTTTAGAGCGGCTAAGTTATTTTATGCGTACTCTACGGTGTGGTGAAATTGAATGAAGTACGCGCGTGCGCCGCACTGGGGCGCTGCCATCGACTCCCTCGTCCCGCGCACACCGCGTCGGTTACCCCGCGCCTCTTGATAATCCGAGCGCTCGAGCGTAGACAAATAACGTTCGTAAAGTTAGTAAAAAATACTCACCGGTTTTATTCAACTCCTTTCCTATATCCTTCCATATTACTTCCTTCAATTGAGTGTTTTTGTATTCTTCTAATGTCATCTCATATAGCTGAGGATGTTCGCGAACTAAATCTATTAATATTTCGTCTTCTTGATTACTAAAATCCATGTTTACTACTTGTCCAGACAGCAGTGTCGCCCGTCGCGTTCTGCTGCGCGACACGTCACATCGTTCGAGGTCACGTACTTACTAAACATTAAAGACCGGTTGTGTGGCAGCCGTCGCTTGGCGATACTTGTCTCTTTCGCGCACACTGATCTTCTGTCTCTGTCGCCTGTCGCGGTCGCGGTGTTCGGTATTCTACAAAAGTAATGTGACGCAACGCGCCCTAAATACAAGATGTACGACATTATATTGTTATTTGTTTAATGTTTTAAACGGTGGCTACGTAGATAGTTACTATAAAATTATCGTTAAGTACAAGTAGAGGGGAAAAATAATTAAGTAGGTAATAGGTACCTACCTACTTAATTATTTTTCCCCTCTACTAATAACATAATATAATTATTATCATCATTCAAGGGAACTTAGTAACATACAACTATAGCCATTGTAGTTACTTCAACAATTATTCGATAGGCCCTTATCAGTTTCAAATTTAAAATATAGCACAAGCATCACGCCTGTTTTTCTCGTAGGGTTGGGCAGAGGTGTATAGTAGGTACATTAATTTAGCCGTTATGTGTAAGTCCCATGTAGGAGGCGAGCCAGTTGCCATCAATCTGCTTCTGAGAAATTTTCCACACGGAAAAACCCAGTAAACACTTTGCCTGACCTGGGGATCGAACCCAAGACCTCACGCTCAGCAGTCGCGCTTGCGACTACTAGACCAATACAACACATAACAATTACCTATTAATAAACTTAGCGTTATTTTTGAAAACTCATTAGGTACGTATTAATTATATTTTGAACATGTACTACGCAAGCAAGAATATTCTACAATTCAAGATAATAATATTAGGTAATAGTTACTGAATTAAATGATTTATCAGTCGGCAGCACCCAGTTTTTATTAACCTTTGATACAGAACACGACACGATATTCATCCCTCGCAAAATAAAAAAGTCAAAGGTAAAATGGACTTGAAACTTGAAGCGTTGGTGGACAGTTAACAACTGATTTTGACATCTACTAAAACGTTTGTATACAAATACTCTGATATTACGTGTAATAACATAATAAACGGTGTGTTAACGAATTTGTGTAACTCCTTCAATCCTCGTAGTCTACTGGTGACCAAAAATGACCGAGCACAGAATAGCAAGGTAAAAAATAATAATTTTACTTTCTATCTTCAGTTTTTTTTTTAATTAACTTAGCCTCACACTACGATTTCTCTTGTATCGTAGGTGCGTTTACAGACACAAATCTCACATACACAAACGCCCGGACCCGAAACAACCATCTGTAGGCGATAAAATTTTTTGTTCCGTGTGAGAATCGAACCCACGACCCGTAGCGCAGAAGCCAATCGCTTAGCCACTGCACCAAACGTGTCGTCCTTTAGTTTAACGCCTCCAGTTGACTAAGTGCACGAAGCTATATCGAGCTAGTCGTGCCCACCAGCTGCATTAGTGGGCTTCCATTCATTATGCGTAGCATGGAAATGTTCTTACACATAATTTTTTTTTTATTTGTTAAAATCCCGTTCAGTTTTAATCTATACAAGCGAAAGATCATTAAGTCATCATCATTAAGAAGTAAAGATCATTGTGGTTTCAAGGAATTACACGAATTCGTTTACACTAATACACAAACGTATCCCACGCTGCAGCCAGTTTTCTTGTTTCAGCGTTGCGTTAAGCTCCTCCTACTTATGCGCTCCTGGTACAAACAGACTACTGAGAAACTACAAAGGGTTACAGATAGGTAAGAGTTTATCAAGGGGCAACGACACGTGAGCATCGTTTTCCACTCTACTGATCCACAAGTGCTATCTACAATCAAAACGACATGACGTATTTTTGTAACGAATTCTTCAATCCTCAAACCTCAGTTTCCTTTCATCGCACGATCCAACCATCATTTTGCGTTTTGCATCACTCAAAGTACCAAAGATGAAAGAAGTTCAAGCGCTCTTGTAGAGGCCACGTCCTTGGGGGAGGGACGAAAAGGGAAAGGGGAATCATCGCTGGATACCATCCCGGAAAAATAACTCGAAACTGAGCGGGCGGGGTGGCCGCTTAATGATCAAAACGCCTTCAATATTGCGAAGGCATGGGACTTATCATTATAATTTATTCAGGGCACAGCAGCTGAGAAACGTCTTCCGTCGCACCTCCCTAAAGGAGACGAAATTGTGAGAATTAATTGCCGAATTAATTTTGTTTATCAACAATTTTGAGGATGATTTCCGCAACAAATAATATTACTTGCGTCACGGGGTGCATGAAAAGAGCCTCCACGAGTGACGATACTTAAGTACGTCCGGTGCACCCTGGGCAGTCAGCCCTGCTACCAACCTTACTGACTGGCTAATTCTTACACCACAGCATGAGCTATTTTCGTATAGCTCATTCTGACACGAGAGAAGAAGACTTGCGTCATATCGCAATAAGCCTTAGAATGAAACCTAATATGGACCACATAAAATGCACATCACTGCAGCCAAGTATTGTGCTTGTTCCTGGTTTCTTACGATAGTTTAACAGCATTAAACCTGGTTAATAGTCTTTACAAGTTTGCCTCTTTGAAGTTAGGTTCAGGGGGGTTACCATGATCTGTTAGAGCAGGAAATGACAGCGCTAGACAGCTCTCTAGCGCCATCTCTTATCCACTCTCGTAGTAATATAAAAACATTCCTGCTCTAAGAGATCATGGTAATCCCCCTGAACAGTCGAACTCAAAGGCTGTTTTCAGAGCGGCAAAGTTATTTTACGAGTACCAAATAACTTTGCCCCTCTGAAGTGAGGAATAGAACGCTCAAAGCCTGGTTTCAGAGTAGCAAAGTTGTTTTACGCGTACTGTGAAGGCAGATGATAGATAATGATGATGATGAATACACTAGAATGAAGTTAAAACATAGCGAAGTTAATATCGGATGTAATCTAGGTTTCTATTTTTTCTGAAGGCATACTATATTTTCACTTCAAAACAAACTTTACTATCACGTTTATCAACTAACTTATACATGACACAACTGTCAAGAAAAATACGAAAATAGCATCTATAGTTGTCAACACAACGGCGAAAATCGATTGAATGGTATCGCTGCTTTCCGTATCTGTATTCCATACATCACAAAGTTAACGTCAATAAATCAGTTGACTACGGCACACACTCCTGCGGGAGGCTTTGCTCTAATAAAGGCTGTCCCGGTCTATAGGTAGCCGCTTTGTCTACAGCGCCTCATCGGTCGAAACTTTCCTTTCCGCAGTCAAACTTAGATCAAGCTTGGAATCTTGGTGGAGAAGTGTTTGAGCGGTATGAGGAGTGTGTCGATTATCATTTTGGTGTGACAATTTTTTTATGTAAACAAGTACAATTCTTAAGCAAATGGAGTGCACTGTTTGTTTTTGTAAACAACAGTTTTGAAGCTAGTCACTGAATTTTAGATCTAGCTTTGGATATTGGTGAAAAAATGTTTGAGCGATATGAAGGGTGTGTTACTTAAAGTTGATGTGCGTTTTCTTTCACAAAAGACAGAAATAAATTACTCCATGTCAGTCAACAACAAAAATATGGGCTGTGCTCACACGAACAATAATTATTTGTATTAACACAGCCATATATTTTTATATTTACGTGCTAATGATACTCATAGCTTTATAAGTGAAAAATATTACTATACAGAGTAACGCAGACGACAGCTAATCTATATTAATAAAATCCCAACTTAACTCTAATCTTATTTTCGTAACAAAATCTAAATTACACTGAATTATTCTATTCTCATAAACAATGCACGCTAACAGAACGGCGGAGGTCTTAATTAAAGTTGCTCTATATACTTACGTACTCAATCTCACTCGTGGAAGTTAAGGAAGGTTAAGGGGGAGCCTCCCACCGCCCGACATTCCCGAATTTTCGCAAAGTATCGTTTAATGCAAGTTTATTATCTACCATCTTGGAGCGTTAATTAATTCTTTAATTTTTTTTGCCCGAGTTTTATTTGTTTGATTCTATTATGAATGTAGTCTTCATTTTTTTAATAATTTAATTTTTTATTGTGTAAAACAATCTCATTATTCTCTAAAACCGTTTTTTTGCAATTTTTTTTTAATTTTTGCATTGATTCCGTTAATTTTCTAGAAAACATAAATTTGAGAAACATTATACAACCTCGAAGAAGCTCTCTTAGTAAAAATGATCAAACACGGATTTGACAAACATAAGATCAACAGGGCGCCTAATATTTACACGCTGATCTCTCAAGCATTCTCCTTTAGCTGTAGTAAGCTTCAGCCATTTGGTCACAATTAGCAGCCTAAGTGTAGAGCATTAGCGCACTGTGAATCTTTTGAAACGCAAGGAAAAATACCGGATCTAGATGTAAGACGAAAATGTTTTAGATATTGTCGACCTACCAATTTAATTTTTTTATTTTCAATCCTTATTATGTTTCTAGATAAACAATATTTCTCTTAAAATTATATTGGAGGACTTGTTTATAGTCAATACGCGGTGTGTAGTGTTTTTGCCAAACACAAGATCTAATGCACTAATTCCTTTAAACAAATTAAACTAGAGAGCATTAAGCTGACGAAATTGCACATAATTTTCACAAATAATTGACATTCTAATTCCATTCATAGAACATTGCTAATTTAATTTATTCACTTCTCTCTAAACCATCCAGCTAAACATTTGTCCACTAATGTTAATTACATAATATTCGATTGTATTTGTCGTCCCAAAAGGTAAACAATAACGATACTTACATAAGTGACGAGCGGTTGGTGTTTATTTCAAATCCGCTGTGAACTCACAAACACGATTGTCAAATTAAATATTATGAGTTCTTTTTATGTTTTTAACAAACGGACGCACGGACGTACAGAAAAAAATCACACCTCAATAATATTATTCACTGCGATTCATCATGATCAAGCATGCCATCTATCAAATTTCTTAAATATATATGTTACGGCTAATAGCCGAAGTGTGGCTACACCTAGTTTTAGCCGGGTACAACTAGGTGCAGCCGGCCACATGCGGTTAAACTTAGATGTATCCTACTTATCCTCGGGTAGAACTAGGTTTACCCTTCATCATAGCGGGTAGAACTAGGTGCAGCCGCACACCAGTGGTTAAGGGGAACCCCGACACGGATAGGTTAGGTTCGAAGGGGATGACGGGGGCTAGAGTGAGCGAGCGAAGCGAGCGAACGAAGCCCCCGTCATCCCCTTCGTGTTAGGTTACTTTAAACCCTGCAGACAGAAATAGGAGCCCCGCTCTGCGGGGCTCCGTCGACTTAAGCTACACCTAGTTCTAACCAACTGCTACTGGTTGCACCTAGTTGTACCCGGCTAAACCTAGGTGTAACCGCCATTCGGCTTTTACCCGTAACATATACAAACGGACAAACCAACACGTAGGTATTTGACAAAAACAGAGGGTACGGTCAAACAGAAATTGTCAAATCTCTATTGATTTTTCTACAGATTCATTTGAAAAGTGTTGCGTTCTGTCTAAAATGAAGGGCTTCTTCCAATAAAAATGGACACTGAGAATAAATCTGACATTAACAAATAAAAAAATACGTCACATTACCTCAACAAAGTTAAGCGCAAAAGTTTGTTTTATTTTCACTTTCAAACATGCTCATCAAACTCGCTGTCAATCTTTTTTTTAATCAATTACTTCTTACATGTACTTTATTCGATAAACACATAAAAGTGGCTGGCAGACTCAAATCATTTCAACACCACATATTTGTCAAAATATTTGATCTTTCACAGGACAGTTTAAAAATACGTAAAAAACTGCTTTTTCAAACATACCAAATATACTTTCAAATAATTTATCAAACGCATACTTTAAACGCAAACAATATATACAAGGTTAGTCAGAAAGGTGGTAGTAATCCGAAAGGGTGTTAGAGTACCCATAATAATGAATAAGATGTATTCTACCACTTTCTCCAAAAGTCAATAGTTTAAGAGATATAGCTGTTCAGAAATTAGCTATGATCAACTGTGTTTACATTTCAGGTGATATTTGGGGTCACGAATTAGAAGCTCCATTTTCTGAACTTGTAACTAAAGCAGGGATGAAGAATTTTTGAAAAAAACTTAATTGAAAATTATTTTACATAGAAATACAAAATAGTATTTTGCAATTTTAACACTTGCTTTAAAACCGTCATCAGTGAAACTTTAAGTGGTCCACGGATTAGTACCCCATTTCTGACTAACCTTAAAGGATAACAATTTTAATTCTTTTTTCCATATTAATTTACCCGCGGTCACTCGTGACTCGGGCCAAGCGCATCATCGACCCCTATTAATAACGGACGTCGATCCTAATTATTATTAATACATCTATCGATGTCTGCGATCAGTTCAATTTGTGTACAACACATTTTAGAGATAACTGCAGCAAACTATTTATTGTTACAAAACAACAAATATTACAAAATATTGGCGTTTTGAAAGATTTATGCTATGGAGTGTGTAAGAACACCCTACCGATCGCGGTGGTGGGAAAACCATTTAACTTGGTAGCTCAAGTACCCTGGTCTGTTCACGGTCAACGGCGCGGGGAAACTGGCTCGCAGAGGCTGGCTCAGTGGACACCGAGCGGTATGAAAACTGTGGTGATACCAGGCATTGTCTGCTTTCTAGGATACTTGCCCAGAAGTGAATTGCTGAAAACGAAGTTCGTTTAATACTGAATTACTGACCAAACGTGTTTGGAAAATGTGAATCATTACATTGATAATTTGACGTAAAGCTTCTACGCTATTAGGAGCAATACTTGTTTGTTTAGAAACGGATGTGTGAAGGCTACACGTGTAAACTGTTGCACGTGATACTGATGACACGTGCATTACTCTGCACACTTGGTGCTAGTTAAACTCAATTAAAGGCAATCAAAGAAAAGTATTAGATGCTTCAAGTGTACGTACGTACAAATACTAATCAGAATGGGATCTTGGCCTCCGACACCAAACTCTGCCACAAACACAGGGTCTTGTGTCATTTCTCGCCAAAAGTTCATTATATCTAACGTAAATGGCAATTCTAAACATGAAACTCCCCCAAAGACCGCTACAACGGGCATCCCGGGGGAATCACTAGAACCGCCCGCTTCGCAGGCGGATTCGAAGTCTCAATATAATGTTATTAGTATACTGGTTTTGATTCAACTGCCCCTTGATACACATCCCAAATAAGTGTAATGTTGTGTTTTGGGAGCCATGATCAAACCATATCATTTCCATTTTAATAATAAATAAACGAGTAGTGGATTAAGGCCTAAAACTTCTCATTTTGAGACCCGTGCCCAATAGTGGGAATATAATGGGCTGATTGTGTAAGTATAGGATAATATTATATTAGCATTAATTTTCTTGGGTTAATAGGCAAGAACCTCGACCAACATCTCATGAGGCTCTCGTTGGGTGGCTGGATCAAGAGCCTGGTACAGAAAGCGATACTTCTCGATCGACACGGCGTATTTCCAAAAAGTTCCTCTCCTTGAAGCCCTTACCACCGGTTGCTTGTACTCTGTTCCCAATGCCGGTGGCCTACTATTTTTTTTATCTTTAAATGTTTTTATTTTATATTTGAGTATAAAAATGTTACGAAATATTTTTGTAAATGAACAAAGGGAATATTAATTTAAAATAACAAATTCAGAATAATTTTGTTTAAAATACCTACTTTCTTTATCACCCTGTTAATGTTTGTCAAAAACGTGTTTGACAAATAACGTAATTTGACCGTCTGCAAAGTGGGTTGATATATTATTATGTTTTTCAAACATACTTGTAAAACATCTTTGTGACAAATTGACTCAGTGGATGAGAATCGCAGAATAGCTACATAAATGTGTCATTAGTTAACGCTCTTGTTTATCAAACACATGACAGTGAGCAGTACATTTTTTTTTTTATATTCTTCTGAATCCCCTTCACAGTCGCAGACACTGCTCTTCCATCAGATATCTTAAAATAAGAGTGAGGAGAATGATCTCAACCTATTCTTCTCTCTTACTCTCTATCTCTCCTTACAGCAACTGCAATTACAATTCTGAAATAAAAAGGTAAGCATCAATATCCTTTTGTTTATCCCAAACACAAATCACAACTAATCAAATTAATCGGAAGGCGGACCGATATCAACATTATTAATGCAAAGCGAGCCACCCAGCCTCCCTCCCACCCCCTGGTCCAAACCCACCGTCTTCTATCTTTTAAGAAAGAGGACTTAAAACTCTTATGTTGGGAAAGAAAATACGCTTTAAGTATCATGCTTTTTCTAAGCAGTGTACTGAATTCTTTTTCATCTTCTATGTCTTGTGTTAATTCAAATGTTTTTATGTCCTTGCATTTGGTCGGTATCGTTAGTTAGGACAGATGTTTTTTAATGTTTTTTTCTATATTAATTATTTTTTATTATTTATGTAGGTAGGTAGAATTACTAGGTAAGTATCACTTAACCAGTAACAAAAGTAAAATTGTATAAATAAATATCCCTATACAACTTAGACCATAGTATGATATACCTACAACAAAAAAAAACATAATTCAAAAGAACTGCATTCCTATAATATTCGTTCTATTACTTTCCCTTGTTCTTTTGAAAAATTATTATAAAGAATATCAATGAAAAGTAACATTGTAATTAACTGCGACAAATCATCTAAAAACTTAAACATTAAGATTAACAAACCGTGACAAAAGTTTACTCTACTCCTGTTGCGTGAGCGTCGAAATCCATTCTTACCTTATTACCGTCATTCTTTGTACCAATTAACTCCATCTACCCTCTTCTCAACATATTAGGGGTGTTTATTGTGCAGAAATGTGTTTTCAAACTGCAAATCTAACGTTGGCTGGATGCCATGGACACCAGTATCAATTTGCTCATCACTATCAAAGAGTACATCCTTAATGTCAACGATGAAGGTTGATATTTGTATGATTTTTACTTTTTCGTCGGCATGTTGTGGTTTTCCAGTCGGGGACTAGCCGCCCGCGCCCCTTACCCCAAACTCCACATGTTATTTACGTGTGAACACAACGCCGTGGAGGGTTCAATTTATCTGACCTACTGGGCCTCCCACTAATATAACGCTCGGAATTGCTTGTACCCCTTTTCGGTGGTATTTTTTGTTATTTTGTTTAAGTATATATTTAACCGAAGAGATGTTTGTTGCTTTGCTTTCGCAATATTTTGCTAGTTTTGTAACATTTTTATCAGTACGCTGTAAAAATTAGTAAGTAGTAATAACTTTAAAAGTGAAAGCTGCTTCCGATAAAACCAAAAAGGAAGCAGAATTTTCAAAGTTTAAGGTTATACAACATGCAACCTGTAATCAGCATGAGACTGTTTTCTTCAGAAATGTCGGCAAAACTTTTTAAAACGGAAATATATTTATAGAGTATTGATATAAATGTTGAATGAATTACACTTTTTGATTCAAAACAGATTCTTGACCTATCCAATCGACATCAGTAACCAAAACAACATAGTGAAAGCAGTAACACTGTAGCAACAAAATGAAAATTTCATTATGCATAACATAACAAAGAAATAATCCCTACACAAAAATATTGAGTTGACATCGAAAGTGAAGGGGGCAACGCGACACCTCCATCCATAGTAGAGTGGCCAAGTGGCGGGGCAGATTCACGATTACAGCCATTTGAGGGGACGCGCCCCGAACTGTATGATGGACTGGAAATATTCCATAATATCTAAAGCGTCGTTACAATGCCTTAGCAGAATATTTTTCTTGGGCAGAAAGCCGATATTCCCCCAAGAGTTACGACATTTCAATTTGCCAAGGCGGGCGGAAAATGGAATTACGATTGAAGCGAGAACGCCCGAATGTCGACGAGCGTCCCGCTCTTCGCCGATCGTGCCCGAGCAGCCCCGAAGTGAAACGAGTGAACAACGCGCCCGCCGCGCCGCACCAAGCCGTGTATTGATTAGATGCGGGACGTCCGATGCCATATAAATTAGGCCGCACAGAAAAACAGACTAAGTAAGTACATATTTACGTAAATACTAATATTTAGCTAAAATCACAACTGGAACTTATATTTCTAAATATTCTGTACAGATATTTAATTATTTTAAACAACTTAACTAAATCTTTTTGTTAAATATGCATGTGTAGATGTTAGTTTCAAAAGTTTTGACGTAAGTCGATTTTCAGCTGCGCTTTGTGAAAAGCGCGGGAAAAATGTTGAAGTGCAGAATAACTTAAAAAATATTAACTGGGTCACGTGGGTCATTGACGCATCAATAAAAATATTATACATAGGGTAGACCCTTTCATGTATACAGTGGAATTTACAAACTCATTACGGAGTGTCAGTTTAAAAGGACTATAATTATGGTTTCATTTTCAGTCGTAATTAATAAAGCGATCCTATTTGATGCAAGCCGACATCGAGGCCAAATAATGTAGAGACGAATAAATATACATTACATTATTAACGAATGTTGGCCTCGTTTCTCGCTCTCTTTGTTCGTTTCACGATTTTCCGTGAGAATTAATTGAAAATAAGTTTTCCTCATTGCGGTTTCAAGGTTCAAAATAATTTGTTGGGTGGAACATTTTGTTCCCGGTGATCGAGCGTCAATGTTTACCTGATAATCGACCTTAACGTGCGGAACATTAAGTAGAGAATTGTACGTAGCATATACGATGGCGCTTTTCATGATTTGTGAGTTTATAGCAACGGTGAAGTGTCGGTGGTTAATGGTGGCAGCGCGTGGCTCTCGCCGGCCGCCATATTGAAAAAGTTTGGCGCGAAAAAAGGGCGGTAAAAATATAAATCGATGATGACAATATGAGTAGGAATCTTTGAAATGTTATCCTTTATTCATTTCCTATGGGAGGGAAGTCTATCAAGATGTGTTTTCTTAACTTTCTGGTTAACATGTGGGGTATGTGCTTATAATATGTAGATGACATGGTATTATTTATGTCTTCACAAATAATATTTTATTTAACATAGCAATGCACACAAATAATAACACTACACAAATACATTTGGGAAAACATAGAAGAGTTTGTCTCGTCCCGAACATCTTTTCGGTAATTCACCTCAGAATCCCTCGTTCGGGAGATTTAGATGGAATACCGCCGCCCTCTCCTCCCCAGGGTGACCCAGAGGTAAACCCGTTGTTTCTTGGAGAAGTTCCACTTGAGCCAACATTTTCTCTGGTTAGCAACATTCTTTATTAATAAGAAATACAACTTTAATGAAGCGGCGTAAGGTTTATTTTGCTATTGGTAGTAATGGCGCATAATACCTTTTGCAGTATATTATTTATTGGCACCTTTTCAGGTACTTAAGGTCGGATCGCCGCGTAGGGTTCGCTGAAGATTCGGTCTCGCATATTCGTCAACAGAACCCCTACTACAATTTTGATACACTTGCGAGCTTGTTAAATTATTATTTTTTTAACGATATTGGGACATTGATTCTTGGAAACATAATTGTAGTTCCACATTTTGATCTATGTGACATTTTATGTCAATAAAAAGCTTATTAAGATGTGTACAATTAGAGGACTATGACGTAGCTACGATTATAGACTAGTAGTCGCACAGATTAGACTGATTCATAAATATCAATCAAACATCAAACGTGATGATGGTATTATAACTTTCGTGAGACACATTCATATTTATTTAATTATTTCATGATTAAGGGCTCCATTTGAGTCAGAAACTAATCGGGCAATCCCGAAAAATGCACGTGAGTAAACCGTATATAATCATAAATGCGATGATGATAGTTAAAAGTATTTAAAAGGAAAAACGGTGGTTGTTGAGAAGAATAGCTTCCATGAAAAACGATCTTTTATTCAAAAGTAACTAAATTTATATTACTTTCAATTTCTTTTTATCTCTTTTGTATCTACCTTCATATTTTTTTTTATCAAATTACGTGTAAAATACTTCTAGTTAAATAAGATGTATGTGTATGTTCACAACATTGCTGTAATTTTTTGATCTCTCTGTAGCGTCTGATTCTGTCAACATCAAAAGCCCACTAGCAAAACTTAGAATTATGACTGTTGTTTTAGTTGAATTCGGAAACTGGGTGAAATGTTTCTTAATCCGCCTTTCAAAGTCCTTCTACATTCCGAAAAGTAGATTATCATTTCAAAAGAACGGTATCCCTCAAGGTAGTGTCTTGGTGCCCAACGCATTACCTAAACGCATACAGCAACGACCGATTTTGCTATTATCACATTGGGAGCACGAAAGCCAAAGACACAAACAAAGAACTTTGAGGACACTGAAAAAAAAACGGCCCCTAGAAATGAATATTTTGAAAACTAAAACCATCAAAAAACTATCCTGCCCATTCATGCGCAACAGTTTTGCAACGCTCATGAACAGTTACCACAGTTTTTTCAAATAGATAGACTTATAGGACTGCTTAGTCTGGACTGAGCAAACTAGACCAAGAATAGTGAAAATCTCCCTGCCCGGTGAGACCTGACTGTGGTCCACGCTTAAGTCACTAAACTGGAACTAAACCCATCAATCGACGGTAGGATATAAATGTGGCAATGACCATTACAGACGAAAACCAGCCTCAAAAACTTATAGTGTTTGACATTAAGCTGATCCGGACACCTTTTTGGTCCAGCCGTGAGACACATACCCAAGACTTTTTTATTTATATCACATTTTTTACCTGTTGTGTTTCTTAGTGCTGTGTCCAAAAAAAAGATTATTTATCTTATCTTTTATCTTTATCATTAAATATTGTCACATGTAACCTACTGTCGTAACCTGGAGGCCAATTCTAATGTAATAATTGTTGACATATCGCAAGCAAACCACATCAAAACTATAGCTTTTGCCAGTTTTCATATTCTAAGGCCAGTGTTCACTAACATAAACTCTCTGGTTAAACAACCTTTTATTGGAAAAATGTACTAGAATTTTGGGTAAACGGTTGTTTAACAAGACAATTTATGTTGGTGAACCCGACACTAAAACTGTCAAAAGCTGAGAGGTTCGGACGTGGTAGACTTAGCCGCCTGAACTTTGGCCAACCTCAGCCACGAATAGCGTATTCGAAGGTTGCACAAAGGTAGCACAAAATGCGTTATTGTCATGTCTAAGGCATATTAAAAATGTCAATTTAAAAAAAAAACCTCTATATTTACTTTTATTATATCAAAAAGAAATAAAAGAAAAACGGACAGGTTGATCTTCAGGCTGATACCTAATAATGATGATGAATGAAGTTTAATCTACTATCATTAGTTCTGAACCTATACCTGTGACTGACAGATACAACATATTATTAATAAGGAAGAAACAAATTTATTTATTTTATTTATTTATTAATTGGTTCACCAACAATTGCTTACACAGGTATTGTGACAAAGGTAACATTTATAGAAAAGAAGACAATAGTGTAACAATCACTTATAGGTAAACTCCGCATGCATAATTAATAAAGTTGTACAAAAAGAAAAAAAAAATAACTAATCTAAGTTACACATTCAAATAAAAAATAAAACATTATTGAGGACACGTTTCATTACACTCGAGATAAAAAGGTTAATCCAAATCAATAAACTTATGGATATTAGCTTTCAATTTGCTAAAAGAGTCAAAGTGCAGATCAATTTGATCGCTGCAACTGTTCACGACCTTGCATAACCTCGCGTAAGGGGAATTGGCGCCTAAAACCGTTCTTCTCTGCGGTGGACAGAGTGGTGTTATTGGCCTGCGAGGAATTCTTGAGGGGGCACGGAAATTAAAATGGTTCAGTATCTACGGGCAGTCAATTTTATGGGACATTACTTTACACACAAACATTGCGTCAATAAGGCGCCGGCGTTTATCTAGCGAAATCATTTTGAAATATCTCAGCCTGTTAATATAGGAACGCGTTTTATTAGCTATTCCGCATGAGAACGCCAGGTGCCATAGAAAACGCTTTTGAACACGCTCTATACGCAACGAGTGTGCAGCATAGTGTGGCCTCCAGATTACACTACAATATTCCAATGAACTTCGGATTAAGCTGTTATATAGCATAATTTTGGTCTTTGAACACTTAAACTGCTTGGAATTTCTTATAACAAATCCCAGCATTTTATAGGACTTTTTTATCATTTTGTCTAAATGTGGAATAAAGGTTAATTTCCTGTCAAATGTAACACCGAGGTCCTTTATTGTATCTAATTCATTAATTTTAACTCCATCAATGTTATAATCTTGTTCTATTAAATTATGTTTTCTCGTGAATTTTACATGATAACATTTGCTAGAATTTAGATGCATTGCATTAAGTTCGCACCACCGGACAAGACTATCTAGATCCTTCTGCAAGTTGAAGGCGTCATCTTGAGATTTAACAATTTTGACAAATTTTAAATCGTCGGCGTACATGAAAATTTGTGAGTGTTGGAAGCAGTTGGGAATATCGTTGATAAAAAAATTAAATAACACCGGACCCAAATGAGATCCTTGTGGCACGCCAGAAGAGATACATCTGAAGGTTGACTGAAAGCCGTTGATCACTACAAAGAAACATCTATCCACTAGGTACGAACTCAACCACAAAAGCAACGATCCAGTGATACCGTACGCTTGTAATTTGGCAATTAGTATTTTATGTGAAACTTTGTCGAAAGCCTTACTAAAGTCTGTATATATAACATTAGCTTGATAACCCGAATCAATCGCCTTCGCTAGTAATTCAGTGAACAGTATAAGATTAGTACTTGTGGATCTAGACTCCACGAAGCCATGTTGCTCGGTGCTTAGGTACAATTTTAGGTGGCTTTGAATAAAAGGGCATATCAGAGACTCGAAGACTTTAGCGAGGGTCGACAAAATTGATATGGGTCTGTAGTTAGAGACTAAATCGTCATTGTTGGATTTGTGGATGGGTACAACCTTTGCTACCTTCCATTTTGAAGGGAAAACGCCAGAAACTAAGGATTTATTGTAAATAAGTGATAGTGGAATGACCAACTCGGCTGCACACTCATAGATAAAAATCGGTGGTATTCCGTCCGGCCCAGCACCTTTATTACAATCTAGATTTTTTAATTTTTTGTATAGCGTCTCATGAGTAATGACTAGATTCGATAAGCTTAAGCTGTTTTGAAGGGTAGTTAAGAACGCAGTATTGTGTTCAATGCAACCATCTTGGGCAGAGCTATAGACAGAAGAAAAGTAAGATGCAAAAAACTCGCATATTACTGTGCCATCAGATGACGTATTACTGCCATCTGTCATGGTAATGGGATACGTGCTAGAACCACCCCGTTTGGTTTTTACATAACTCCAAAACAACTTGGGGTTATTTGCGAGTTCATCTTCCAATTGCTTTATATAGTTGTTGTAACAGACAGTTGCTAGGTCGTCACTGCGCTTACTAATTATTTTTAATTCAATTTTATCTAAAGGGTTCTTGTAAATATTGTAGCGTTTTCTAATCTTATTTTTACAATTTAACATCTTAATTAGATTCCGGTTAAACCATGGTGGGAATTTACAATTCTTCGGTACGCGAGTAATTATATATTTTTGTATAGCTGTATCAATAACGTCATAAAATACTTGTACCATCTCATTGACGCCATGCGATCCCTCAAATAATTCCTCCCAGACAAGTTCATTTAAGTATTTACGAATAGGTATGTAACTTGACTTACGAAAATTAGGTCTTCCACTGACAACATTATATGAAAGTTTAGCTTCCTTATTCATAGAAATCACAATATCAAGGGGTGGGTGGTATTGATCAATATTACTAATTAAATTAATACTTTGGCTTACGTTACAAAATGAATGGTTGTACAGAACAAGATCAAGTATTCGACCCGAAGTATTATTTATGTCGTTGAATTGATTAAGTCCATTAGCATGCATAAAATCTAACAAAATTTCGCTAGTGTTGGGTAGCTTGAGGCTATCTTTAGAATTATCGACCATTTTCCAGTCGATACTACCCAAATTGAAATCGCCTATGATGCATACGTGTGACTCATTAAGCTGTTCAAGGGCTTCATTACATCTGTCCAAGAAATGTTCCAAGTAAGAAATGCGCACGGGTGGTGGCAAGTATACTGCACAGAAAGCTATTCGACGTACATATCGAGCAACAGGTAGATCCAGGGTTACCCAAAGGTCTTCGCAATTACTTTCAAATTGCACAGCTCGTTTAGAATTTAAAGATTTTTTAACAGCTATTAAAACCCCTCCGCCTTCTTTACCATTTTGTAGATGAGAACTTTCTCTGTCCCTCCTATAAACTACGTATCTGTCGTCGAACAGCTCACTGCTTTGTACGGTATCATTAAGCCAAGTCTCTGAAATAATGATTATATCGTGGTTATTACAACACACGTTGCGATAAACCATATGCGTTTTTGTTCTTAAGCCTCTGCAGTTCTGATAAAAAATTTGCAAACTATCGAATTTTGTAAAATATTTTAGTTACAATCACATGTATTTTAAGTTTAAGAATTTAAAGTGTTTTTAAGTGGGTAAGTTGAAGTTGAAGCAAATTGAAAGTTTATCGAACAAGGTGAGTAGGTGAGTTAAGTTCAGAACTTAAACCGGTGGTAGGGGAAACAGTCGATTGAGCACTGAAGGAATTGTCCATGTAATAAGTTAACGAAACCGACAACGCGTCTACGAGTCTGCGAGTACTCTGGCAAGCTTTACCCTACAATGGGTTCGTTATTATTAATTAAATAGCACTTTTGAGACCGTCTACAATGGGATATTAGGTGACGATAGTTTACATACCTATACATTTTAAATTGAATGATAGTCCGTCATCTAATGCTGAGGATTACAGAGTAAATGTAATATGTTTATCACATTTCATAACAGAAAAATCACTCACACAGTTAAATTTTTAAATAAACATACCAGCCCATCGTCAGCTCTGTGCAGATAGAACGCTTCGTCAAATTTTCCATTGAACTACGAATATCTAGAGCAGGCCCTGAGGCGCCATTTACAATAACCTATTAAATCCCATAATAAGGATTATCGTTTATTTAGATAGTGATGCTTTCACCTGTTTGTTTGTTAGGATCGCACAACGTCCACGCTGCTATCATGCCTTACGGACGCTGGACAAACCCTCGTGGAACATAGTTATCCCTAAAGTTTTCTTGTGCTGTAATTTACATAAACAAAGAGCCTTGTTTTACTGCTGAAATCTTAATTTAATACATCTTGAATTGATTAATCGTTTTAGATCCCAATGAAATAATATTGCAAGGCAAAGAGCCAATAGGTATTGCTGTTTGCGCGGCATATGCTCATGCGCACAAGTGGAGAGTTTCAATGGCCTTGTCTAAACTGTTACGCGGTTTCAAGAAGTATCCATAACTAATACCAGAGGGGCTAATAGCGGGGCTTTTGGTGAAACATATTTCGTTGCTTATTTGTAACCATAACTGCAAATGGGCTGCATATCCAGTCGGCAGTTGTCACGGAGTTACAATGACTACATCCTAAATGCTTGTTATCGGTAGCGAGTAGCACTGGGCAATGTTGACAAAGGAAGGTTGTCGTCGATATGGATCAACCTACCCGATGTTAAAAAGGCGGTGGTCATTCGACGAAGCGGATGATTCTGTGTTGATCAGCTGAAGAAGTCTGACCTTTTATATCTGACTAGCTTGTCCTTCTTCTCTCGCGTCAGCACGAGCTATACGAAAATAGTTGATGCTGTGGTGAAAAGATTAGCCAGTCAACAAGGTTCGTAGCGAGGCTGACTGCCCAGGGTGCGCCGGACGTACTTAAGTATCGTCACTCGTGGAGGCTCTTTTCATGCACCTCTGCTTGTCCTTATTTTATGATCTTGTTATAATTGTGTAAAGTATTATATTGTGATCTAGTTCATTTTACTAACACTAACCCAAATACAAGTATGTACTCTCAGTGGTGGAGAGTCTATGTTGGTGTTATTTACTACATTTAGATACCTTGCTCGTAATTCTGACATACTGATATTAGCTGCTACTGTAATGATAGAAACACCCCTAAACGATTATGTTGTTGTGGCTTTTACATGCCTTCAAGCTGCATTTGGCAGTTGTATAGTTTACAGTTGCGACTGGTTGTGTAGTCTACTTGCAGTTATTATTACGATGATCAAAGGAAATATGTTTCACCAAACCCGACGTCATCCCCTTTAATTGAATTTTTGGTAGCAGGATTGCCAATCTCAATCAAGTAGCTATAGTAAGTACTAAATACAAATCATTAGCACCATAGAAAATGGGCATTTTGCATGGACATGCGTATGCATGCTTTCTGTTTGCATTGATTCAGCATCCGCATGCTTCAGTCCGCTTACAGTACGCGTCAAATAGTTTTTCCCTTCTAAAGTGAGGAACAGAACGCTAAAAGCCTGGTTTCACAACGGCAAAGTTATTTTACGAGTACCAAATAACTTTGCCCCTCTGAAGTGAGGAACAAAACGCTGAAAGCCTGGTTTCACAACGGCAAAGTTATTTCACGAGTACCAAATAACTTTGCCCCTCTGAAATGAGGAACAAAATGCTAAAAGCCTGGTTTCACAACGGCAAAGTTATTTCACGAGTACCAAATAACTTTGCCCCTCTGAAGTGAGGAACAAAACGCTAAAAGCCTGGTTTCAGAGCGGTAAAGTTATTTTATGCGTAGGTACCTACTGTACGCGTGCTCATGTATTCTATAAAATGCTTTCGCAGCTCACGATTTCACTAAGGATGTCTTCCGGCTATTTTACGAATTGATAATGATTTAAGTATGATGTGATTTGTCCCTAATTTTCTTAGGTATATTAAAAAAAAACATTCGACACAAAAAAACTAATAACTTGATATGATTTATTCAAATTCATTTTCAAGATTTTCCTAAGTAACATAAAAATAATCTTGAGCAAACCAATGCCTAAAGGAAACTAAAATGTCGTTAGTCCATTTTTCTTTTATTCTCCTACAAGAATCAAATGATAAAATTATAAACAAAGCACTTTTCGTGAAAGACACGATATACATTTTTATTAAACAAGGTATCACACCAATAAGTGGCCTACATTCAGGCTTTTTTGTGAAATTGGTTCACAACAGGAGTGCTGCCATCTGTGTGTTGGCGGCGGAGTTACATGTAATGGGCGGCCGGCGCCACGCAACAGCGTCGATAAGTTGAACCAAAGTGAATGTGTTTACTTTGTGCTAGTATTCAACGTAGCTTAGGGTGCGGACACATTGCAAGCGCGCAATGAACGCAGTTTCGAAATAAACGCGATGTATGTGCGTAAATTCGACTATCGCTCTTGTATACGCCCCTTTAGCAATATTACGTAGTTTGAGCGATATAAAACGTAGTAGGTAAAACTATTCATGTGAATTATCACTTTCGCTTCCATCATTGGTCTGTGAATAAATAAGTACCTACTACCCTCTCTTTTTGTGGTTTGAAGATAAAGGAAAGATTGGACTGCTTATTTGCCAGGTTTACCTAAGTAAGTACATCAGCTGATATTTTATTTATTTCAGCATTAACAGACTTTCGTATTTGACTGCAGGACACAAATTTCCCTCAAAAATAGATCCCACTAGAAATCCCACTTGGCATAAAGGGTAAAATTATAGGGTCGAGTTCACTAGGCGCGGTAAAGGTGCAACTAGACTGCGGTCGATCGACAACATCGACATTCAGATCGATCCAGTGTGGTGCGTGGACAGCCGGATTACGGTCGATGTTGTAATGGCAGAGGTTATAACAGCTAGTAAAATGATCGTCCATATCGATCGATGGTCGATCGTTCATCAATCGATAGATTTTGTTTTGATGCGACCAATATCGAAAATATCGATCGACCGCAATCAGGTTGCGCTTTATGTCGAGGCGAGTGGAGTCAGAAAAAAATCCCGCCCATGTCTACCTAGTCTGAAACAATGTCAGCACGCGCAGCGCGGCGCGTTGAATCGCATCAGTTCATTACTCGTCAGGCAAATTTCTCTACTATTCGTAAACCCGACTAGTGTTTGCACGACCGATTATAATCGGTTATATAACTATCCAACTCCTGCATTCAATCTACCCAAACTACCTACCTATTTATTACATAATTCGTAGGTCGATGAATTTGGTTAAAGTACCACGCAACATTAGCACCACAAAACCAAAAAAAATAATACCAGTGTATTATGTTTTATTAATATCAGACATGGACTAGATAAAAGTCAGTTATTATGATAATACAGGGTGTTAACAAATTCGTGTAATACCTTCAAACCGCGTGATCTACTGGTGACACTAATTGACCCTGCACAAGTTTTTTTTCAGAATAAACAAAAAAAAAAGTTTTCAAAAAATTAACCATCGCAAACTGTATCTGGGTAATTTTAGCGTTCCAAGTTAACTGACTGCGTGGAGCGATATCGCGCTAGTTGCGCCCATCGGCTGTGTCGCCGTGCCTTCATTAATTTATGCATGGCATCGAAAATTTGGAAAACAAAAAAAAAAATGGAAAAAAATTTGTTTTTATTAATTTTTAATCAATCTAAATCCCGCGCGGGGTTTATCATTCAATCACCATTAATAGATCATGTGGTTTGAAGGAATTACACGAATTCGTTAACAGCCTGTATTTAACATTATTGAGAAAATAAGATTTAAAAATCGAACCCTTTCTTAATAGTACCTAATCCTTCTCCTTCCAAAAAGTCAAGCAGTATATTTACAAAATTATAAAACGAACACCTAAACACCGCAATATTGCGTCGAAAAAACACACGGATGTTGGTCGTTATAAAAATGTAGGATCTAGGGAAAAGATCATCCTTGCCGTAGTAGGGGGGAGGGTGGCGACCCCTCCTGATTTATGGTAACATGTCGCGAGGAGCAACCGCGCGTACGCGAAACTCGCTTTTTGTCATTAACTGATTTTTATTCTATTCCCTCTTTTTTTTGTATTTTATTTATAACAGCTAGAGGACCTCAGTAGACCTCTTAAGTGCCCACGTAAATTAGAAGCTTCTTAAAATATCAAAGAAAGCTGAAATGAATAATACTATCTAACTACAAAATTCTGTGTTGACCGTATTCTACAAGTCAATATGAATTTTTATCTTTTTTCATAAACGGTATGCAGGTACCTACGTACTATACAGGTATGAACTACAGAACTTTCAAAAGTTTGTCTTTTAATTTACGCCTAGCGCCATCTGTTGTTGAGTAGCTTTAATAAGAACATTCAAATTAAAATGAATAATAAATTTGGTTAAATATTGACATAATCTATAAATGTTATTAAAATACACTTTCGTCTATATTAATCATTACTAAACAATTGAAAACTACTCATCATTAAATCATATTTTTTGAAGTTTCAATGAAAATTCCATACTACTGCCACCTTGTGTACATTTATGTAACTAATATGAAAAGATGATCTCAGGTGTTTGTGATGTGTACCGGTAGATGGCACTTTCCTGAAAAACGATAGGAAGCTTTATTTTACGCCAAGCTTTTCTAAATAATGTGCAACATACATCAAGTAATAAGAAAATAATTTATGCGTCTCTTTTACTCGCACAGATGCAAAACGTACAGAAGGACTAGCGCTAGTTTTAAGTAGCTCAGTCTATTTGTGTGCCTAGTTCGAGAAATGTGTAAGCTATACCTACTTACTACTCGTACAAGGCAATGAACTGTTCGCTCGGTCTCATTGATGAAAGCACGCTACGATTACGATTACCAGATAAATAAAAAAATACACAGACAGAAGATTAACCCTCTCCATCCACCCAAAAATTAAGTGCTGGGCACAGGTTGGTGTTGCAATCTCCATCTTTCTCTATCCAGACCCAATTCCTTCATTTCTCTGTATGTTATCACTACCGTCTTTTCCTCCAATTGGTCTGTGTAGTTTCTTCTTGGTCTACCTGGTTTTCTCTTTGCTTGTAATTTACCTTCTATTATGTTGATTGCTGTCGTTTATCCCTCTAAAAATAATAAAATCAAAAGTAATTATGTAAATGTATTATTGAAATTTAATCATATCAAGAAAATAACAATAACCAATCATCAAAATATCTTAGATCTCCTTCGAGAGCTAAGTAGGTAGTAATAGTTATTTGTTATACAAGAGTGCAAAGTTGCTTTTTAACCGCGTGCTCAATTTTGATGACCGAGCAAGCGAAGGATTCTAAAATTGAATCCCGAGCGCAGCGAGTGATGAGAATCCTGAGCATTAGCGAAGGAATCAAAAGAGCACGAGGTGAAAAATCGTTGCACTCGAGTGCAACACGTAACTTTTCATCCCACCTCAGCGAGGAAATGACATAATGTATAAAAAAAAAAAACTTCCTCGTCGCTAGAATCACTCATTTTAGGTTTTTCACTTGTTTTCAAGTTTCTTGTTTTTAACCTAAGATTTTAACAATATGACGTGAAAAGAAACAGGCGCGCGTAAAGCAAATAAAAAAAAAAGTAATAGGTACACCAAGAAGGTTCTGAGTCTGAGTTTTAACAAATTAAAAAAGGTTGTATGATAAATTCGGCACCATGGAGGTAGAAGTAAATGGGTTTAATGAAGTTTTGAATTCACAAAAACTTGGTGCACACGATGTTCTAAATTTCTTCTTTTATCTTCTTTCTTCTTTTAAAAAAACGTTGCCCCACACTAAGATTTATCTTGTATCGTGGGTGCGTTTACAGACACAAATCTCACAAACAAACGCCCAGACCCGAAACAACCATCTGTACCATACAAATTTTTGTTCCGTGTGGGAATCGAACCCACGACCCGTGGCGCAGAAGCCAATCGCTTAGCCACTGCACCAAACGTGTCGTCAAATTCAATTTACTTTATCCTCTAGCGGATAAAAACGGCTTTTGCACTCAGATATCGAAGAGTAAAAATACTCTTTCCGAGATGGGGGGATGAAAAAAATGTATCTATCTGTAATAAGTAGGTAGAACAAACAGCTTTTACTATCGGCATGCAATCTTCGGGGCCATGCGCCATTACAAATCAGTTTAAATTCCTTAAATCACTTAATTCACTCACTGCGGCTGTGCTAGGCATTTCAGTACCTAGTCTTTATTTTGTTCTGTAGTTACCTACATCCGCGTTTATTTGACAACTCAACAAACCCGAATCCGCTAAGGTTTAATAAATCACCAACAATTGATGTTACAAAGTGAGGAGTTCCATAATCACAAAGGATGGACGGATTGACAGGTGGATTTTACAACTAACAGTTTTTTTAACCAACTCCTATTTATCTACTTGGTTTACGGCCGTTTTCAATAACCTAACTATCGGCGGTTTCGCCTACTAGAGATAGAAATTTGACATAGGCTCTATACAAGTAATGTCAAATTTCTATCTGTAGTAAGGCAAACCGCCGATAGATAGGATATTGAAAATGGTGGTTAGTTTTTGGGGGGATCTTAATAACCAATCTCAATCCAAAATCTTTGATTTGATGTAGGTTTTTGACAAAAAAACATACATAAGTAATATCAAAAACCTGCATTAATCTCCCTTAGGATTGAGATCGATTAATTATTAATATCAACCGTTATTAGACAGACAAGTATCTACATTTTTATCTAAACATCATACCTAGGAAGGTCCTTTAAATCATTCAATTTAACACTAGGACGCGCCCATCGTAAATTTGAACGATTTATAGGACCTACCAGTGCTACCAGTCGTAACAGTCAACTTTACAATTTGAACACTATTTGTAACAAAGAAAATCGAATGTAATGAGTATGACCGATTGCTTATAATCTATGTGAACTTCTATGTACCTGTACTTACGCAGTCATTGACAACAAGTACTCAGCCTAGTCTTGAGAGGAAAGCAAGATGAAGCTTTCAAACTTGACCTCATTCCTAAGTCTCGGCTATCGCACATATTATGCGTCTGTGTGCCACTTCGCTATTAGAAACACAACAATATTTTACTGAGCATGACTTTCAGTACGACACGTTTTCAGTTTGACGACACGTTTGGTGCAGTGGCTGAGCGATTGGCTTCTGCGCTACAGGTTGTGGGCTCCCCACACGGAACAAAAATTTGTATGGCCTACAGATAGTTGTTTCGGGTCTGGATGTTTGTGTATGTGAGATTTGTGTCTGTAAACGCACCCACGATACAGGAGAAGTCATAGTGAGGGGCAAAGATATAAAAAAAACCTTCAAAGTTGAACCAAGGACTTGGAATGGTGTGAAACAGCTTTTCTAATGATTAGAAGAGCAAACAGACAGAGAAAGAGAGGGCTCGTGGCTAATTATTTATTAACCGGGCAGAACACAGTACGATTTGCGTGGTTTAGCTGCGCTTCATCATTCAACCGAAAGACGTCTACTGCTAGACATAGGCCTCCCCCAAAAAAATTGGGGGGAGGAGGGGAGGTTGACGTAATCGCCACGCTTGGCAGGCGGGTTGGCGATCGTAGTATGGTTGTTAAAGTACTCAGAGAACGCTGCTGCCCATCCTCTAGAGCATGGGTCGGCAACCTTTTGTTGTAAGAGGACCAAATATTTTACGTGGAGACTAGTGCGGGCCGCATCTGGGCTATTTGCAGTAGTAGTTCTCGCTCCCTTTCACTTTGTTGTGTATGATATCGTCTGTCACGTGCGTTGAGGCGAGAATCATGCGGGCCGCACCAAGATGCTTCGCGGGCCGCATGCAGCCCGCGGGCCGCTAGTTGCCGACCGCTGCTCTAGAGAATCCTTTAGTCGCCTTATACGTCACCCACGGGAAGAGATGGAGTAGTGCTATTCTTCAAGTCTACACGAGACTGCTGCGCTTACCGCGGTCAGTCCATGGATGGGTGACCGTTTGTTACACTTCAAGACCCCACCGTGTCTCGGATAGCAAGTTAAACAGTCGGTCCTGGGTGTCATACAAATACTTTTTTTTTATTGCTTTTCTTGTATTGTTCGTGTTTGTCCCTCATCGCTCCTGATGTTAAGCGCAGACAGGGTCTAAGATGGAGCACACGAATCCAAGTAACAGATATATAGAGGGATTCCCCTATACCCCTCTGGCTCTCACATACACACGACGGAACACAGTAAACTATTTGGCGCCGGAATTCAATGTGAGGGTGGTAGCTAGCCATGTGGACCGTAAAGATCCTACCACCAAGCGTGCTGGGTTTTGTTGAATCTTACAACACGTATCTATTCCCAGCGTGCGGTGAGGACGTGAGGCCCGTCATCGTGATCGTCACAGCGTGAGGCCCGTCATCACATGGGAAAACAACCTACGACAGTCGTTACGAGTAGTACAGTAAGCCCAAAAGTCTGACAACCGGTCTAACCTTGGGATATCGGCATCACGGAGGTCTGATGGCAGTCGCTCCGTGTAAAATACTGGTATGGTAGCCGCATCTGGTTAGACTGGAAACTGAGCCCAGCATGATTGGGAAAAGGCTAGGCAGACCGAGAAGAGCAAACAGATATTTCTTCATCATCATCATTCAGCCGAAAGACGTCCACTGCTGGACATAGGCCTCCTCCGGCATGTTGGGGGGGTTTGCCATAATCACCACGCTTGGCAGGCGGGTTGATGATCGCAGTATGGTTGTTAAAGTATTCAGAGAACGCAGCTGCCCATCCTCTAGTGAATATAACAGAAGCTCAATTCTCGTAATTAATTTGAAGTAAGACTGAAGGTTGACCGAACTGAGATTAAATTATGAATTTAAAAAAAATGGTATTCTGGTACAGTTAAAGTTCGGTCCGGTTTCAGTATCATCTTGGTCTATCTCGATACAATGTCAATTCAGTCAACTTATAATCTACTACTGATAGCATACCAATATCAACAAACTTATACAATAAATCTAGAAATGAATGAGAATTCCAACTTGTCAAAATGGCTCAGTAGGTACATAATGATTTTGGCTTCAGTCAACTTTCAATCTCATTTCAATATAATCTCACGTTTGACGTTGTTTGTTAACGAGCAAGAATACCATTTGTCATATTTATGAGATTGAGACTAGATCGAAACTATATTTTGAACATTTTTAATTACGAGAATTGGTCTTCAGATATTACTTACATAACAGTAATTATTTTTCTTTACGGCGGCGGCACCGCACTAGTGTATTGCTATGAAGCTTTTCCCGGTAACCGGGAAGCGAAAAAGAAGAGTGATTTTACCGGAAATTTAACAGGGAATATGGCGCAATAACGCAAACGCAATATTTCTGGGAATGCAAATATTCCTGCGGTACATCAAACAGCTACAGCACCCATCTATTGGTGTACTATACCCTACTAAACACGAGATACCGTTATTAATGAACATAGTCAATTACAGTCGCAGAGTTTTCAATGTGAAAACCGCCAAACAGTAGAATGCGTTGCCCGAGTGGATGTTCCCCGACAGCTACAATCTGGGTGTCTTCAAGTCACGAGTGAATCGGTTTCTTCTGGGCAAGCGTGCTCCATCGTAGACCGCATCATCGCTTAACATCAGGCAAGATGGCGGTCAAAGGCAGGCCTATAATCAAATAAAAAAGAGTGCTGCAGCAGCAAGCCTTAGATCATAGGCTACATAATCAAAGCATAAAATATGTATGTAGCTAAATACCAGTCATTCCCAGCTGCCCCTGTCGTCAACGCCACCACAAGTCGTCTCCCTCCGCGCTAACTGTCGTATCTAGCAATGGATAATTTTTCAGTAGTTGCGTTAGCTGTGGCTTTATTAATGAATTAATAACTTTTTATATTGCTCTTGGCTTGGTTAGTAGTTGCCCTAAAGCCCTAATGTATCTATTTATTTATTTCTATTAATTTGAAGCAGATACGTCACTCTGTGAGAATTTCTCTGAAAAATTATCAATTGCTAGTTACAACAGTTAGCGCTGAGGGTGACGAAGTGGCAAATGTTTTTATTTTCATTTAAAGTATCCCATTTGCTACCAGTGGTGGCGTTGCAGTGGTAGCAATTGGGAATGACCACTCTTTTGGTTTCCAGTTGCGACCAATGGTGGCATATGGGAAAAATGAGTTATGAAGGCAAACTGGGAATGACCGGTAAATACGTACCTATAGGTAGTTGTAACATTATGTTTTATGGCAAATTATACCTACCTATGTTTTGTATAAGGATATAAATTAAAATAATAAATAGCAGTTGGAAAACAATTATGTTTAATAATTTTACACTTTGTACCTGCACGTGTACAGTTACACGCGATAAAGTTACATAATAATTAGTGTAGATTATTACCGGTCACATGTTTGTTGCCCCCTTCGCCTGTGTACTGGCGGCTTTTCAGGGGACCCAGCTAGTGAGCTGGCGAGTCTGCCAACACATTTCAATTTTAAATTTGAAAGGCTGACGCCGTTTTCTCCCGGCAATAGAAGTAAAGCAGTCTACTAAACACGACTTCCCATAGACCAGATATTTTTTTACCATATTTTACAATAGTTTTGCACCCACCCGGGACGGTCCATGACTGTACTCCAATAGTGCAGCCGTGGATAGTCCCCGGTTGATGCCCCATCCCATTTTAGATTAAAGTTCTCAAACCTCTGCGCGTTGGACCTGTGTCCCCCGTATGCCTTCCAAAGGACCGGACATCTTCTGCACGGAAGATGAGCCGTGATTCCCAAAGAGATACAAAAGTGTAGATTAAAGGAGGAATTTAGAAGTAGATAATCTTGAATTTTGGGCGGTGCTCCATAAATAGCAATAGGCTCTTTCCATGTTACACGCGACACGAGAACCCAATACCAAGACACACGGAACGTAGGTGTACCTACAGGGAACGCCACTATTGGTCCAAATTTCGGTGATAATTGTATCGTTCCATAAACAATGCTACGCTGCACGCGTCGCGGTCGCGGTCAACGTAGCCTACAGCTACATAGAAAGCGGATCGGGAGTGATACGGAAGCTTTGCGGTAGCCGACCGATGACATTCTATGTGACGGAGTCTGACCTCCGATGATCAAAATCGTGACGGATGTACCTACTACTTTTATTCAACTATGACACGAGAATCATAACCAGTCTGATTTTATATGTACCTACTATGTGTACTGCATTAAAAGAGAGTCCATGGGTTTATGTACGTTTGGCGCACCCTGGGCAGTCAGCTCCGCTACCAACCTTGGCTAATCTTTACACCACGGCGTGCATTTTCGTATAGCTCGAGCTGACATGAAAGAAGAAAAAATAACCTACCATAATCTAACATAACATAACATCAAGCGACATCAAGACTATTCCCCTAAGTGTGCGTCCTGAGTGACGGCGCACGGGTGTATTGCGGATTGCGGAGCGGCTTTACCGTAGCTTTACCGTCGATACCTGTCCTTAGAGTACGCGGGAAAGTTGACGCGTACGCGCGTTTTTAGTTTTTCGTTTATTTTACTTTGGTTTTAATAATGTCGATATCAAAATTCAAACGTTTCGAACATTTATTCAATGCGCCGTTCATTCCGCCTGTGCGGAGCGCCATCACTCAGGACGCAAACTAAGGGTTGGGCAGAGATTATACACCTCTGTGTACACCCTCTTGTACATCTTCATTTCGCCATTATGTTTAAGGGCCATACTTCACCGAGATGCCATGGCGACGTGGCCAGCGACGTCGCCAATTAGTTCTTATTGAGATGAATGAGGCTAACTCATTTGGCGACCGACTGGCGACGTTGCCAAGTAGCCAACGTAGCCAGAGTCGACTGCTCCGCTAAGGCGAGCCTATTGCCATCAACTAGGCACAAGTCCAGATTCCGTACTGAGAATTTCCACACGGAAAAACCCAATAACACTTTGCCCGATCAGGGTATCGAACCCAAGACTTCACGCTAAGTAGTCGCGCTTGTGACCATTAGACCAACGAGGCAGTCTATATTATATTTCTTTCTTTCCAGGTGGATCGAACTGGGCAAACGTAGTGTGGGACGCCCTGCGGCACGATGGACCGACGATTTGAAGAAGGTGGCTGGCAGCGGATGGATGCGGGCTGCCCAAGACCAGGTTGGTTGGCGATCTCTGGGGCAGGCCTACGTTCAGCAGTGGACGGCAATAGGCTGATATGATGAAGGTGGAACGAAGGGAAATGCAATGGAACTGTGGAACCAGCTTTGCTCAACGGTTTTCCGAAACACATATGGTATGTCTACACCCGTGCGCTTTCATGTTCATCTTGCGCTTTCAACTTTCAATTCCTCTTGCGTCAAGCGCATGCAATATTGATTGCCATAAGACTCGAACTAGTATTAGGGCATGTGCTATTGCATGCGCTATGGCGCTTCAGGTATGCGTCAGACAAAAGCGCAAGATAAACATGAAAGCGCATTGGTATAGACATACCAAAGGACATGAGGGCCTTCTAGAAAAGAGTGTTTATTTAATTATGTCTCCTCAAAAGTTCAGCAACGCATCAGCGACTTCTCTGGTGATGCAGATGTCCAAGAGCGGCGGAGATCGCTTACCATCAGGTGAACCGCATGCTCGAATACCTATTATTAAGAAATAACTTAGATATAGATACGGTCGCGGACTCGAAATGTTTATCAGATTTCAAATTCGATTCCTTACCACACTGTGCGCAATAAGGTTTAAGATATATCAAACTTAATGTCATCTCGACCTTATGAAAAAGTAATGTGCAAGCAATTATAGACCTTAGGGTGGTAAACATTTCATGTCCCCGACTATACGTACGGTAGGCTACATATCAAGCTACCTACAGTTCCAGTATGAGCTGAATTCGTATTGTATTGACTTTCCGTATATTGAGAGGTCAGCTTGTACTGGAAATGTATAGCTTGATATTTAAACCCACTATACCACATTCACAGGAGCTTTAGACAAAATGTAAACAAAATACTACCCACTCTAAAATTTATTGCTATTGTATTTCCTGTAATTGACACCTCCGAACAAAGGAATTATATTATGAAAAGTGGGTAGTTGTTTGTTGACATTTTATCTCATGCTTTAATAAATATGGTATAGGTATACTTATCTAAAAATTACTTGAACCCAAAGTAAGGATGCCATATGGTAAGTAAATCTATGTCGATTTAGCAAATTTTGAATTTGATCGCCTTCGCAATTTATATTTACAAATTAAAACTGGGAAAAATGTACCCTGTGCAAATAAGAAAGTATATCAGAATGTTAATTGGAGAAAGTTTCCATCTTTTTAACATAGTAACTTTAAAAAAAGTTTTTTTAAGTCGGTTTTTACTAGTTTGTATTAATAATTCTTTAATAGTTCTTAATGCCACAATTACAAGTACTTACAATAGAGTATAAATTCATTGACAATATCACTACAACTACAATACGGCTGACGTATCTTGGCGAGTCTGAAGTTAGCTGATTAGCTGCGCAGTAGACAATTTCGTTTCTTAAAGATACATTGCGCAGCCAAACAACTAACTTCAGACTCGCCAAGAAACGTTGGCCGTATTGTAGAACGTCGTCTTTATTAATCCTTACTAATATTTTAATGCGAAAGTAACCCTGTCTGTCTGTGGCTCTTTCACGCCTAAACCGCTGAACCGATTTTGATAAAACTTAGTACAGAGATAGTCTGGAACCAGGAGAAGAACACAAGCTACTTTTATCCCGAAAAATAAGGATTATGCGATAAACTACAAAAGGCGGGCGGGGCCGCGAGCGACCTCTGTTGAGTGGGTACTCGTCAATCACAAAAATAATCGGACTTTTAAACGCGTTCATGCCACAGAAGAGCCTCGAGGAGTTCCAGGACTTGTAGGTACCTGGTAATGGAGCTGATGGACGCTAACCTGTACCAGGTCATCCAGATGGACCTGGAACAAGAGCGCATGAGCTACCTCCTCTATCAGATGCTATGCGGCATCAAACACTTGCATCTTGCTGGGATAATACATCGGGACTTGAAGCCCTCGAAAATAGTGGTGAAGAGCGACTGCACGCTCAAGATCCAGGACTTCGGGCTGGCGCGCACGGCCGGCACCACATTCATGATGACGCCATACGTCGTCACCCGGTACTACCGCGCGCCTGAGGTGATCCTAGGCATGGGCTACACGGAGAACGTGGACATCTGGTCCGTGGGCTGCATCATGGCATGGAGACTACTCAACCAAACTTAATGAAATTCATGTGGGACTAACTAGATAGTATTCCGCACCATTTAAACTCAAATCTCGGAGAAATCGGTGTACATACATTAAAAAAAAGAAACTCATCGAAATGATAACCTCCTTCTTTTTGAACTTTGTCAGAAAATAAGTGACAAGTTACATATTTTTTTTGAGAAACGTCACTAATCTACTTACGGTGGGGTATTAGTAGTTAGTGTAGGTCGACCAATCACATTCGTTGACATAAGATTTGATAGTGAAGGCAAATTCTCGTAATTAAAAATGTTCAAAATATAGTTTCGATCTAGTCTCAATCTCATAAATATGACAAATGGTATTCTTGTTCGTTAACAAACAACGTCATACGTGAGATTACGAGTATATTGAAATGAGATTGAAAGTTGACTTAAGCCAAAAGGGTATTCTGGATACATTATGTACTGAGCCATTTTGACAAGAATTTTAGTATATGTTTGTTGATATCGGTAATAGATTTTAAGTTGACTGAATTGACATTATATCGAGATAGATCTGAAACCGGACTGAACTACGGTCAACCTTCAAACAAACAAATTAATTACGAGAAATTGAGCTTCAGATTAAATTAATTACCCTTTCAGAAACCGGGGACGGCCTTGTTTTACAATAACGCACTAGTTTTATTGAGATTCCACAGTATGATTTGAGCATGAAAAGGGCAGAGCACCTGCTACCAAATAATGCTGGTGACCTCACCTTTCGTATTGACATGCACGGAACTCGGAACCATGCAAAAGGTGAGCCCTAGCCATTAAAGGTGGTAATTATTTCGATAGGTCATTGTTAAGATGTTGGTATTGTATTATTTTAAAGGTGTATACCTGTCTTGCAATTACGGAGGGAATAAGTAAACTCGTTGTAGATTTTCCTAAATGTTTAAAGGCACCACAACAAGAGACGAGAGGATTATTCTAAAATAAATCATTTGGTAGTTGCTGTTCAAACTTGAGCTTTAAAACTCACTTATTTTAAATAGACTAGAATTTACTTACTTGGTCCTTTTTTAACGTCAATTGACGTAAAAAACCGGCCAAGTGCGAGTCGGACTCGCGCACGAATGGTTCCGTACCATTATCTATAAAAACGGCAAAAAATCACGTTTGTTGTATGGGAGCCCCCTTAAATATTTATTTTATTCTGTTTTTTAGTATTTTTTGTTACAGCGACAACAGAAATAGGTATACCTACATCATCTGTGAAAATGTCAACTGTCTACGGTCTATCACGGTTCATGAGATACAGCCTGGTGACAGACGGACGGACGGACAGCGGAGTCTTAGTAATAGGGTCACGTTTTACCCTTTGGGTACGGAACCCTAAAAACGTATGCCCTTCAAAGATTTACTATTCCTGTCACTTCCCAAAGAAAGCAAAAAAAAAAACTTTTCCTTGCAAATTATTCGAATTATTTATCGTTGCTATGTTATATTATTTCATTTCACAGAAATCTTGTTAAGTACATTTATGTTTCTGGGAAGCAAAGGAGATTTTTAGACATCATGCAGGAAAATCTAAAATGTTAACACAGTCTAGATTTCCATTGCTTTTCACATCGATGAACAGTCTTCTCTAAATCTGCTATTGTTTTTCGTTCTTTGGAAATCTTTTGTCCTCCTTATATTGTCAAACTAGCTTTTGCCCGCGGCTTCGCTCGCGTTAATTTACGGATCCCTAATTTTTTGATTCCAAAATATAGCCTATAGCACTCAGGGATAACGTAGCTTCCTATTGGTGAAAGAATTTTTTAAATCGGATGAGTAGTTTCGGAGATTACCTCCTACATACAAACAAACAAACAAATTTTTCCTCTTTATAATATTGGTATAGATTAGTATAGATATAGACTACGGTGCAAAGTAAAAAAAAGTATGATATTTATTTTGATAAACTTATAGAGCGAACACTTTCACATCGAACACTTTTACATTATAAAATCTGAACTACTTACTAATTATTTTCGATGACTATAATTTAGATGTTTTCATTATACAAAGAAGGTGTGTTAAAATTGTTTATAAAACAAACTGTTGAATTGTTATACACACAAGTCTTGGTTTGTCGACTAATCCTTAATACGTACGTCGATTTAATGAAATTAATTATTTTCTCTCTCAAAACGTCAGCTTCATGCGCATCATTAGTGGTACACACTGCTGTCATTACACCGCAAGGCCGTTGCGTACATTTATCACCGTAACGGTTAAATGCATCGGAAGAAGCAATTTTTTATTGAATGCAGGTAAATGTTGGGGACAATAGCGACAGGTCTACTTACCAACTTTCTGCGTCCGCGCCGGTGAAGCAGTTGCGCACGAGTCGGTTGCGCGCGCCTCAACGGTGCGCACGCGAATACGATTCGAAATTTCGACTTCACTGTGCATTCTATTCTTCTGTTTATTACAACTTGAATTAAATTGACGTGATTTTTTATACGTAAGTATTGTTATAATTTGTTAATTTCTGTGTTTACCTACTATTAAAAAATCAAACTTTAAATAGGTCCGTTTAAAACAGTGTAGTTTTCACTTATGATCTATAGATCTCTCTAACGTTTAACCGTTTAAGTACGCTTTAACTATTGATGTTATTACACGAAAATAAGTGAACTGCAATACCTATAATGCAAACAATGTTAGGTACCTATACCTACGTTTATATTTGAATATTATTAGGTATATATCTACATAAGTTAATCTAATGTTTAATCAATTAAGTATAGTTTAAGTTTATGCACGCGACAAAAATAACATAGTCAAAATCAAAATAAATTAATATCAGTTAATGTAATGAAATTACTAGTGTATTATTTAAAATAAAGTATCTAATGAAAAATTACTACTAAACATTTAAAATGAAACTTTGATGTCTATGTTGCATCGATACATTCTTAATTGATAGTTAAATATAATTTGTAACGATACCCGACGCCTGAGAGTGAGCGCTTGCGCACCGGGTTGCTACACTGCTGCATGCTCATGCATTTAACATTTTAATATGGGAGTAATATCCCTTTCAAAGGCTATCGATGCAGCAATAAAATTGTTGATAATTAAATGTATTATTAATTTCTAAAATGTATGGCCAACATTCTTAACAATTCAAGCTGTTTTGTGGAAATTGAAATCCGTTACCTTTTCCAACAAAATAAATTTTAATATCCTACAAATATTAAAGTGTAGATATGCGATCAGTCGGTACGCGAAATTCTTTTTTTTTTAACAATATGTTATAATGTGCTCGCCAAGACCTTTCTTTTGATTCCAAACACGTGATGATTATCTCAGTTAAATTATTTCGAGATTAGAATCTTAGGTTTAAATTCCGTCATATAAAATTTTGATAAAATATATAAAGCCTATGTTACCCGGGCCATTATTACGAATCTATTGACACCTCATTCATTAAAATCAGTACATACATACATAGACTGGCAAAATCATTATCCTTCGTTTTGACTTCGCGGTAATCGGGTAAAAAAAATTAGAAGTGAAATGATGTAAACAAAACGTAGGTATATGTTTCCAAAGCTTTTTAAGCAGTCGGGTTTTTTTCTTTTCTTTAATTAATTAAACAATATTGTAGGAAATCTATAACAAACTAGATTTTAGATCAAAATTAATCTTATACCTAACTATAATTTATTTGAATGCACTTGAGTATGTTTTTTACTCAATATTGCAGGAAATCTATTCCAAACTAGATTTGAGATCAAAATTAAACTTATAACAATAAATTATTTGAAAATAAATTTGTTGAAGTAAACAAAACCTCAAGCACGATAATTATAGACACAATAGACAGGACAATTAAGTGTCGTCCTGGGACGACGGGCGGTACGCAACCGGTTAATAATTGTTGAGCAATTTAAGAAACGCGTTAAAGAAAATCTGTTAAAAGATTGGTATATTTTGATGTGCAGTTAGTATATTGATAAGCAATCATTATTTTAGATATAGAAACAGTATTTCTAGTCGTTAGTTCAGATTTTTGAGGTGAATAAGGAAAATAAATAGCGTCCTGTTTAGACAAGTTTTTTAAAAATTTTGTGGTTTACAAGTTTTGGTAGACAATTAGTTTATTTGTAGCGGAGTCATTTAATTGATGCTAGAGTAGTTTTAACGATGCATATTTTGATGTGCAATTAAGAATTTCCCAAAGAAAATGTTTGTTATCATATTTGACTAAAATACAATAAAATATGTCGTTTTTAAATCCACACATAAATACAATGCAATAATAAATATTCGTAATATATAAAATTAAGATGTTGGTATTTTATGAAAAATATTAAAAACTAAAAAATAATTATTTCGCGGTCCTACTGATTGCATTCACCTTAATCATCAGTGATAGTCTCAACAAAATTTTTGGACGTCCTTATCCATGTCACCGCAGTTATGCTACCTATTATATAGCTATGGGACCTATGACATTTAAGATAAACAAGCAACAAACGCGACCGATTTACAATAATCATAATAGTTGTGGTTAACTGTGACGCTGCATGCAAAGGCCATTTGACAATAATAACTATACATACATAAACTCACGCCTTATTCCCATGGGGGTAGGCAGAAACTGCAGAACGCCACACGCAACGATCCCTACATACTCCTTTCGCTTCTTCTACGTTCATACATCTTGCCATACACGCGCGCCGGTTGATAGTACTAAGCACCTGTCCTTTTTGAAGAACATCTCCAATAAAATCGATGTATGTCCTTCTAGGGCGTCCTCTACTGGTGTTTCCACTGACATCCGCCTTATAAATTCCTTTTGTTAATCGCCGTTCTTTCAACACTCATTCTTTCAACATGACCAACTAAGCATACTCCTTTCAATATTATCTTATTACAATTGACGTTGCCATATCTTTTGACTGACTGTCATAAATTAAAAGTAGTTTATATCTTTTATTTTTATTATCTTATAATGTATTTTTGCAATTGTAATTTATCTCAATAATATATGCATTATTAATTTATTGACACATTATAAAACACTAACCCGCATAAATAAAATATATGTTTAAAATTACCTCCGTCCGTGTGTCACTGCAAGGGTAAACTGAAAATCAGCGCTGGGTGTTTGACGCCCAGCATACGCTGAGTTGGTGACCCTTTCGGCATGGGCATGCTCGACAGCATAACATGTGTATGATTAATTATTTTTATGTTTTTATTGTTTATGCTGTCACTGTGTCCTTGGCTGAATAAATTTATTTTCTTTCTTTCTTTCTTATATCAAATTCAATACATTTAAAATTAATACCATACTTTTAAGATTACACATTCGGATGGTAATCATCATCATCATCATTCAGCCGAATGACACGTCCACTGCTGGACATAGGCCTCACCCAACAATGTTGAGGGTTTTGCCATAATCACCACCCTTGGCAGGCAGGTTGGCGATCGCAGTATGGTTGTTAAACTACTCAGAGAACGCTGCGGCCCATCCTCTAGAGAATCCCTTAGTCGCCTTTTACGATACCCACGGAAAGAGATGAGGTAGTACTATTCTTTACGTCTGGCACCACACGGATGGTAATGCGGCCGTGTTATTTGCATGTTACGTTTTGATATGTCATTTTGAATAGTGCCTCTGGTCATCTCTCCACCTCGTGTGGTTCTTGGCAGCATCCTGCTGTGCACTCTCTCTATCGTGTCGGCACGAGCTATATGAGAGTAGCTCATGTCGTGGTGAAAAGATTAGCCAGTCAGCAAGTTTGGTAGCGGGGCTGACTGCCCAGGATGCGCCGGACGTTACTCGTGAAGGCTATTATCATGCACCACGTATGCATTCTTCTCTCGTGTCAGCAAGAGCTTGAAAACAGCTCATGCCGTGTCAAGCTGCATGTCGTGGTAAAAAGATTAGCCAGTCAGCAAGGTTGGTAGCGGGGCCCGCTAGGGCCAGTGCCTGCCAGGGTTGCGGAATTTGTTCGAAAGAGTTACCGCGGCCCTGGAACGCAAAGGGCACTAGGAGGAACACGGATGGGTTTTAGTCAGTAAGAGTCCTGACACTCTCTTCCGCTCCGCCCGGAGAGGAAGAAGTTACTTGATGATTTCGCATCCTTAAAAATGAAAAAAGCGGGGCTGACTGCCCAGGGTGCGCCGGACATACTTAAGTATCGTCACTCGTGTAGGCTCTTTTCATGCACCTATGCATACATTTTTATGCACTAAGATAACAACGTAGGTACTTACTACGATCAATACGAATACGTTTACCAAATTAATAGCAATTTCACTTACGATTATTGGTTATCAGCTATCAGTGACCTAGTAGAAGACCATGTTCAATAATTCATTTGTCCATTACTCTTGTTGTCTAATCATCACAGCAGCCAGTGAACGACAACATGGACCTCGCAGTTACCGCTCTTGGAGCTTATTTACTACTAGCGACCCGCCCCGGCTTCGCACGTATACGTTTTATAGCTTAAAACTGTTCTCTTGAATCACTCTATCTATAAAAAAAAACCGCATCAAAATCCGTTGCGTAGTTTTAAAGATCTAAGCATACATAGGGACAGACAGCGGGAAGCGACTTGGTTCTAAACTATGTCTGTAGTGATGACACATCTAAACGTAACACGCAATTACACGGCCTCGTTCCTATCCGAATGTGTAATCGCAAAAATAGGATATTAATTTGAAATGTATTGAATTTGTTATATGCAGCGTGGAACCTCAATGGCGAAATTAATGTAATACATGGGTAGGCTATAATATTAAATAATTCGTAAATTGTTTTTTTTTTAACTAGCTAATTAGTTAATAAAATACTCAGCTACCTACTAGCTGGTTGGTTATCTACTCGCAGCGCCAACCAGCTGGTAAGTAGCTGCATGAATGAATCTGTGCACAGTATTATACCAATTTGGTTACTTTATTTATTACTTAGTTTCTTTGAAAATTTTAATTTTTCCATTTATTTTCGTAATATATTTATGATTCATTACTGACCACTAGCCCATGTGGTAAATTACCTCCCTAATGTCGCCATTGTAGCGACACTTTTCTTCATTTCTGAGAAAAAAAATGAAGATCATAAAACATGTATGACGTCACATATATGGTGGACCCTTGCCTATGCATTCCAACGTTTTAGATGGAAACAACGTCAAACAAGACATGTCAATGTCACTTATGAAGTTTACCTAGGTATAAGACAGTGACATCTAACTAACACTTTTTTTGACGGCTCACAGTAAAGCAAAGGTTCGCCATTCCATTGTATCTATGACGTCATTTGGCGCTTACGCCGGATTTCAAAGTTGAAATTATTAATGAAAAGTACATAATTTCGAAAAACGGAAAATTACGGGTGCCCTGGATTTGGATTTAATTTTATATAACGTAATAATGCAGGTTAAAAACATGAAATGTTGTCAATTATCACCACGTTTAATTAACAGACGAATCGCAGTATGTTTTTTTAAGCAGACAGAAGCATACTGCTCCTATCCTCTTCACAAAACCCAATAGTTGCATTCAGTGTCGTAGATCACGAGCACCGAGGGCAAGGATCAAATTTTGAGCACCTGAAAAAACACGCTAAATAAAAATCATTTTTTTTATTCACGTGTACCAATACAGGCGCCTAAGAAAAGTCGAATTTAGGTGCAAGTAGTCGTTTCCTATGGAGAAAAGCCGGCAAGAAACTCCATGGTTAGGTACTCTTTTAAAAAGGATATTTTTTTACAAATTCAGTGAATATAGTACTATGATTTAGGATAGATGAGAGAACAATGTGCTCACCTCCGGATTCTGAATTGAGAATTCTAGGATAAGCAGTACTTGTGTAACATTTGAGTATAGAGTTGTCAAAAAAATGACGGATTTTAAAGCATTTTTTTGACAACTCCGTACTCATTACTTAACCCGAATTTTCAATTCAGACACCGGAGGTTAGTCTTGACCACAGATCTGTGACTAATGAAGTACCAAGTCATGAGTATAAAAAAAAACAATATGAATAATAGTAAATTACATAATTATATAGGCAAGTCCACGCAGTTCTCACATTTACAAAAGATAAAATGAAGCTAACCTGGGTAATATAAAACAATTGACATAATAATTAGGTTCATCAAAACTTAGACAAAAAATCATTATAAAATAAAATAAACGATATCTTGAGAGTAATGTAATGATAGTAATAAAATTAAAAATAATCACAATTGAGGATACTTAATAGACACACACATAGTAATTACGTCGTTAATGAGGTTCCAGGGAAGCCACATGTGCAAAAGGCATTTAATAAGAATTTTGTCAAAAATTTACTCTCCGAGCTTCTTCCGAAGCCATTTTGACAATTACATAGGTACTCAAAATATTATGTTTTCGGCATTATGCTATTCAATTGAAAAAATAGCAAGATTGCTTAGACGGGCTGATTGGCGATCTTAAATAACTTTTTATTAATTTTAATTTGCTAAACAAACTTTTGCAACTGGTAGAAGTTACGGGTAGCCTCAATATTAGCTGAAAAACTATTCCGAATTCAAATTCAAAGTATTTTATTTCAAACATGTTGTACCTAACATTACCGTGACCCGGCATGCGTTGCAATGCACTTTTTCCTACTTACTACCTACCTATTACTTATCTACTACCTACCTTCAGAAACAAAATCAAAATAGTAACAAAAAGTTAAAAGCATTTTCATGCATGCGGTAAACAAATGAAGAATAGGGACAAATGGACATACTGAGATAATTTGGTGTTTTTTTTAAATATCAACATTTTCTTTCTTATGAACATTTTCCTGACAATTACGAAAACAACAAAAAAATATTTGCGAAATCGGTCCAGCCGCTCACGCGTGATGCCAAGGGAATTAGGGATTCATCAGTACATTGTATGCACTTAGGAAACGTCTCGACAATTTAGTTAGACGGTTCTAACAAGTAGGTCCTATGGAGAAGAACTGACAAGAAACTCCATGGATATGTTTGGATAACTGGTTTCTAACCCGTATTCTTTGTGGCGAGCACCTGAATTTGCCAGTCACACCGATAATTCAGCCCTCATCTAGCTGTCTCCCCCAAGTCCCCGCCAGCAACGCCCTAAGCCGAGGTCCGAAACCCACTAGGGGTCGCCCTTAGTGCTGTTGTTGCAGGTAGGCATGATGTTAGCGTAGTACGAGTAGTTAGCTTAGTTGTAAGTATTTTCTCCCCTATTGGCTGGAGACCCTTCAGGTCTCGCCAATTACTGCCCGGTTACGTAGAAGGGGTCCCCAAGGACCATCTACAGCAGCAGTCCAATAGGGAAAAAAAAACCTGAATTTGCGCCCTCCTAGGTCCAGTCCTGGCAGCCACCCCTATGGCTAGCCCCTAGATACGACACCGGTTGCCTTTACGACATCCACAGGTGGGGTGGCCTTATGATCCACTGCAATGTCCTTGAGACATCAATATACAGTAACTGGGAAGTGTTACGCACAACAAGCCACAGTTTAGAAAGTCAAGTCAGTGCACCGACTCATTGTTCTGTTCCTTCCTTTGATTGCTTCACGCGATCGGCGAGCCGTTAACAAAAATCGGTATACTGTATCTGGGGCACGCCTGTAACTATAACCACTCCGAGATTTGCAAAGGAATGAGTGAAAATCGATCAAATGTATGCTGGCATAGGAACAAAGACTCTGTGCCAACAGGTTGGTGTAATAGAAAACTTTTTAAAATTAATTTTGCAATAGTTTAATTATGATCTGGAATCTACTGAGTTAACGATTTTGATGTTAAAATTAAATATCAGTCTTTGGTATCAATACCTGTTAGTATACAAGGGACCAGTTCCACTAACAGAAACGTTAATCAATCGCAACCGAACCGTAGCCGAATCGTTCATTTAGACAGTTTTATTTTGCTTGACAGCTTGACAACCAAAACAAAACCAAATAATTTGACAGTTTTCGTAAACGAAATCTAACTGACGGTTATGGTTCGTTTGCAGTTTTGCAACGATTCTGTTAGTGGAGTTGGCCTCCAATGGAGGCTGAATCGTAAAGTGTAAACGATTTCCACACTCACTCAATACCAAAACCCTTTGGATGCTTAATAATTTAGGTATGCATATGTTCGAGTGATGTATGTGCTTGTAAAGGTAATACACACAGGACTAGGCTAAGGGCCGATTTCACCAACGGCGGTTAACTTTTATATAGAGTGTTAAAAAGTTAACTCTAAGAATCTTGTGGGGTTACTCGGTATTGGAAATGGCACAACTTTTCAAAATTCGCGTCTTTTTTATGACTTTTCAGACAAATCAAATAAAAATATGTTTTGACACCCTATGTAGGGAATAAATTTGACGTTTTAACATGTTTGTATGAGATGTTAGTTGGGATGTCTTATGAAATAAAAAATAAAATGAACTCTCCGGATGAAACTAAACCGTTCCATAGTAATATCACTAAAAATAATATAGGGTGACTGGTAATTAGTGACCGATCCTTTAACACATGATTGTACTCATGATAACAAACAACTTTCCCAAAGAAACATTATTTTTATTTTATTTTTTTCGTTTAAAATTTATTAGTAAATCGTTACGGAATGGACGCGGCTCGTAATATGGAAATATTATTTTTTTGTTTTATAAATAGTGTTTCTTTGGGAAAGTTGTTTATTATCATGAGTACAAACATGTGTTAAAGGATCGGTCACTAATTACCAGTCACCCTATATAGATGATATCTGTAATTGACTATTAAGAATAGAAGCAGAAAAAACTATAAAATGCTGTTATTGCTCGAAATCACCGAGAGCTTCGCATTCCCAGACAAATCTTGGAGTATGAGAAGACTTAAATAGCCGTACATCTTAAGGCGGGTCTTTTCTCTGGGTACCGTGCAGTTAACATTACAGTCAAGTTGCTCCGTGATATTTAATCCAAATCGTAGTTTAAAGAGTTTTTTCTTAACTAAAATGATTGTCAAAATATATAAATAAATAAAATAAAATAAATTTAGTATGTAATGGTTCAATCGACTGTTCCGAGCTATTGAACAGTATTGAGCTACGCGTACCATCTGCGTTGTTCGTAAACATATTCCTGTGGTACGGTGCACATAAAGGCAAAACTCTTATAAGAAAGGCGAGCAGAACTTACAATTCAACGTGTCAGAGCGTTGAAACTGATCTTTTCTGCACTAGTATTCCTAAATTAAAAAGGGCAATGAGTGAACATTTCTTTAAATAGTAGTTTTTTATTGTTCAATAGTTTTTAAGTGGCCATCAGCGCAAAAGTGGACTAAACCACAATTTTTCGTGTGCGGTAAATAATTTCAAACATGCTAATTTTAACAAAACAAAAAATACAGTTACTAGAGTTAAGCTTTTTTTGAATTAAAATTAGCATGTTTTAAATTATTTACCGTACATAACTTTATACGAAAAAATGTGGCTGAGACCACTTTTGCGCCTCATTGTCAAAAAATGAATTTAAATTTAAACCTGGGTAATTAACTGTGCTTAATGTTTCATTACTATATCTACCTATTCTACTCTCGTTCCTAACCGTGAGAACTTGTAATTAGCCATCCTATGGTATATAATACTGTGTGGGATAATTTTGTTCTAGCTGTAAGTTTTGTAGAGAAATAAAATAAAAATAAATTGAGGTCTTGGAGTCTGAACGTAAAGCGGACCGCTGCCATATCCAGCAACTCGAAGACAAGGTAGACATTATGGAACGTCAGCTGTATTCTAGAGACAAAAAATGTTCTTAAAAAGTCGACAAAAGCAAAGAGGATCTCTGCCATATTGTGAAGGTAATGGCCAAGGTACTTAACACCTCAATCGAACGGCATGATATAGCGGCAAATAACTTGAACCATCATGGCGCCGACTGCGCAGGTCCCCCTCTGACTTTATTAACTTTGTCTTTTTTGAGTTTTTTTTTAAAGACCAATTACGTTTTTTTTTTTATTTCATGTTATAGAATGGTGGTAGACCTTGGTCTGAACAACGTTTGTTCTAGCAAAACAACCAATCAAATGTCAGCGAGTATATAAAAAATCCGATTTTTCAACAGCTCAGTTGCCTCGATTCGTATTTGTCTGTGACATCATTATACTAACGGAATACTGGTTAAATAACCACAAACTAATTCCTATTTTATGTTTCTGACTACTCGCTATATCTTAATCAGAACGATGGTATCGTTATTCATGTGAGAAAAGAGATTAAATGTTCTATAACAAAATCTGAACCCGTAGGAGCCAGCTTTATGTGTATTAGGATCGAATCCGATCCGACATACTAATTTTGACTATATACAAGGTTAGTCGGAAAGGGGGTATTAATCCGAAGCCCACTTATAGTATCGCTGATGACTGTTTGAAAGCAAGTGTTAGAATTTCAAAATTCGATACTTTTTTTTCCAAATAAAATCATTTTTATTTTAGTTTTTCGAAAATTCTTCATCCCTGCTTTAGTTACGAATTCAGAAAATGGAGCTTCTAATTCGTGAGCCCAAATATGACCTAAAATGTAAACACAGCTGATCATAACTGGGGATAGATAGATTTTAGAGATTTTTTTTTTGAGATTTGTGAACAACTATTTCTCTTAAACTTGATTTTTGGGAAAAGTTGTAGAACAAAAGTTACTCATTATTATGGGTATTTTAACAAGCTTTCGGATTAATACCCCCTTTCTGACTAACCTTGTATAAATCTCCGTCGTTACAACGTACAGACAGCTTTTTAAATTCTATAGATAACATTATTCGACCGATAAGCTCAAAGAACAACTTGATAATAGCTGGAGATATCAGTATTGATATAAAAGCTGGTTCTAATGACAGGAATTGTGCAGCGTACTTAAACCTAACCGCTGAGCTAGGTTTATTACCTGGCCATAATCCCACTAGGCTGCACAATTGTTTGGACCACATCATGCTGAAAATTTTGAAAGATTAGAAAATTCGGCTTCAAAAAGGCTACATAATTTTTCAAAGTGATCGCAAACTTTTTTTGATGTGTGTACTTAGAGAAGGTTGATTTCCGTTTAATTATTATACTTGCGATGCAAATGCAGCTGCAACGGGTTTTGTAGAAAAATTGACAAATGCTGTTGAAAGTAATTCTAAGACCTACCATAACCCTTGCAAAAAAAAGAATACTTAAGCCATGGATAACCATTGGTCTCCTGCGATATATCCGACACTAAGATAAACTCCACAAACAGCATAAAAATAAACCCAATAATACCATTCTCGAAGTTACATAAAAGCGTTACCGGAATTTCTGCAATTCTCTGCTGAGAAAACTTAAAATAAATTATGAAAAAAAAAAATCAATTATAAATTATACGAAACAAAAAACTACTGCTGAAAATTAAGGGTTCCCCAAATGACATAGAAGCTGTTAATAAATATTTCTCAAGTATTGGTAAGCAGCTGGCCACTGCCGCACTTGCATCTATTCAAACTAACTCTACTTCATGCAACTTCATAATTCCCCCTGTCTGTAATTCTATCGTGCTGCTACCACTGGATGAGGCAGAGATAGAACTAATAATTATGAACCTTAAAAATAACTGTGCTACAGAATGGGACTTAATACCCGTACAACTTTTAAAATTAACTAAACTTATTCTAGTTCCACCTCTCACTAAACTTCATAATTTATGTTTTACACAAGGAGTCTTTCCAGGGGTCTTCAAAAGATCTCTAGTAACTTTAGTAACAAGAGTGGGAAGCGAGACGAAGGTTCAAACTACAGACCAATATCAGTTTTATCATCTCTCTCAAAAATACTAGAAAAATTACTAAATTGCCGACTTATCAAATTTTTAGAACATAATAAAATGTTATCTGACTCACAGTTTGATTTTAGGTCGGGGAGAAGCACTGATGACGCTGTTGTTAAATTGACGGAATTTCTAACATCACAGGTAGATAGTAAACAAAAACGTTTAGGTGTATTCCTCGACCTAGCCAAAGCATTTGATACCGTCTCGATTCCTATTCTTGTGAACAAGTTAGAATGCATCGCTATTCATGGCAATGCACCTTCTTACCTATGGAGACTTTTTGAATGATCGTACACAACAAGTTAGAATAGGTGACCAAGTTAGTTTGGATGCATCAGTCATCTTTGGCGTGCCTCAAGGCAGCATTCTCGGCCCAAGTCTCTTTCTGATTTACATAAACGACATATGTGAATAGTCCCTAATAAATGGAAAAATATTTACGTACGCCGATGATACTGCGCTGGTCTTCCATGGAGAGACTTAGGACGAAGTTCGACAATATGCTCAGATGGGACTCCACTAAGTAAACCGATGGCTTGGTGCAAACCTGCTGACGCTGAATCTCTCTAAAACTACTTACGTGTAGTTTTCTGTGGCCAAAACGAATCCAGTAAACATTGATCTTAAGTTTCATTCATGTAGCTACACTGGTAGTACTGCTCCCACCTGTTCCTGCCTCGAGATACCTAAATCCATGAAAGTTAAATATCTTGGAGTCGTTTTGGACGATAAGCTTAATTTGCGTTCTCATAAAGATGTCACAAATGTCACAATAGAGCACACCAGGAAACATGTTTGGGTCTTTAAAAAGCTGAGGCACGTTGCTGATTTGGAACTCCTGCGCAAAATATATTATTGCGCTTGGCCAGTCTGTTCTCGGATGTTGTATGAAGGCTTGGGGTGGCGCTTGTAAAACTTTTATTATACAATTGGAAAGAGCACAGAGATCTATTTTAAAAGTCATGACCTTAGTCAAAAAAGATTTCCCACAAAAAAAATCATGAAAAATGTCAAATTCTAACGGTTAGACAACTGTACATATTTCAACTAGATATCCAACAGCACCAGATATAAAGAGATGAATACAGCAAAAATAGAATTGATTGTGTCTTTTAACTATGAGAAAAGACACTGACTTCTGTAATAGAGGTCTTTGAACCTAGGTCAGAAGTCAGGGACTTCATTATAATTGTGACTGTTTTATGTGAATAAAAACGTTATTATTATTATTATATCTTTTATTCATCCATATTCTTATTGTTTACATTTTTAATCTCTCAATCACCGTAAACATAGACACAATAGATAAACAATAGTGGCAGCAGATCGGTGTGCCACCCGGTACGACACCGGTTAAATATAAATCTATAAAAAAAATACATTTCAAAATATAAAAATAGAGGTCCACCGGCATCGGGAGCAGGGTCCAAGCTACCGATGGTTAGGGCTCCAGAGACAGGAACATCCTCACAATTCGCGCCGTGTCGAGGAGGATTGCTTTCTGCATCAGGCCCTTGATCCAGCCACATAACGAGAGCCTCTTCAGGTGTTGGTCGAGGCTCTTGGCCATTAGACTTTTTTTTTTGGCTTAGGCCATTGGCCGTTACGACTATCGGCACAATGGTTGCCGAATCCATATCCTACATGTTGATAACCTCGTGTGCTAAGTCAAGACATTTGATTTGTTTATCTTTCTCAGCTTTCACGAGGTTTTCATCATGCGGGATGGTAACATCAACAATCATTGTGCGGCGCTCTGATCGATCTATCACCACTATATCAGGTTTATTGGCGAAAATAGTCCTGTCAGTGATGATAGATCGATCCCAATACAGTGTGACATGACCATTCTCGAGAACTGGGTAGGGCACATACTTGTAGTATGGTACTTCTGTGTCCACAAGGTTATATTTCAGAGCAAGTTGCTGGTGGATAATCCTAGCAACGAGGTTGTGCCTGTTCAAATACTCACCGTTAGCAAGACGAGAACAACCAGAGACGATAATTATATCGGATAGATTCACCGGGACAGTGGCATGCCCGACAGATGTCTTCACAATATATTTTCTATAATTGTTCGTCATCATAACTTCGTCCATAACTGCACAAACAAAACCTTCGATTTCCCCGAAGAGGTCACCGAAACGTAGCCAGGCCACGTAAAATCTACATTGGGCCCATGACAGACCCGGTAGAAGCGTCCGTGCAGCTCCTTGCTCCGCCATACCTCCCTGCGGCCATTATTAAATTATTATTATGTTAATTACTCGTAACTTGTAACACCGAATCGGCAAGTTGAATTTTCGCCAATATTTGTTTTGATGTCATACACTAAGTAAATATTGGAGGAGTTCGTACCTAATTAGCAACCACGCGGATCATACGATTTGCAAGGTTTAGCTGCGGTTTCCGCGGTCAGTCCGTGGATGGGTGACCATTCATCACACATCGAGACCCCTTCATGCCTCGGAGAGCACGTTAAGCTGTTGGTGCCGGGTGTTATACGAGGAACTATTGTCGCCCGGGAGTGAAAACCTCTTGAATGCAATTTGGTCATTTTTATTTTATCACGACGTATAGGGACTATATCTTGTAAGAGCTCCGCTCTATGTGAAATTAGTTTGCAGGCACTAAAACTAGCCTTTATTGGGTACTAGCGACCCGCCCCGGCTTCGCAAGTGTACTTTTATAGCTTAAAACCTTCGTCTTGAATCACTCTATCTATACAAAAAAAACCGCATCAAAATCCGTTGCGTAGTTTTAAAGATCGACTTTGTTTTATACTATGTAGTGATATAAATTCGTAATCAATATAGAGTGACTGGTAATTAGTGACCGATACTTTAACACATGATTGTGCTCATGATAACAAACAACTTTTCCAAAGCAACATTATTTTTATTTTTTCATTTAATATTTATTAATAAACCATTACGGAATGGACGCGGCTCGTAACATGTTTTTTTTTTTTTCTTTTATTAATAATGTTGCTTTGGGAAAGTTGTTTGGTATCATGAGTACAATCATGTGTTAAAGTATCGGTCACTAATTACCAGTCACCCTATATAATTGACTAGGGTTAGCTAGCGACTTATTCCGCGTGAAAGCCTACAGGAACCGCGCAATTACCAAATGCATTCAAGAGGTTTTCACTCCTGAGCGACGCTATGGTAGTCGTTACGGGTATGGTAGTCAGAAGCCCGAAAGTCTAACAACCGGTCTTACCTTAAGATATCGGCACTGCCCAGTACCTTACTGGGTGGCGGATGTCTGATGGCAGTCGCTCCGTGTAAATTACCTGCTAGTACTTAGCCGCATCTGGTTACTCTGGAAGCTGATTCAACATAATTGGGAAAAGTTTAGAGAGAGACTAGTGCCTTTGATTATGAATACTTGCCTAGTGGCAAATATTCATAACTAGAGGTCGCCAGCGACTTCGCCGGCGTGGATGTCGTATAACGCGTATTCCGCGTTTTTCTCTACCATAATATGCATGTATTATACATATAAACCTTCCTCTTGAATCACTCGATCTATTAAAAAAAACCGCATCAAAATCCGTTGCGCAGTTTTAAAGATCTAAGCATACATAGGGACAGACAGCGGGAAGCGACTTTGTTTTATACTATGTAGTGATTCATATTCCAACTGTAATAAAAATATTTGGTATGCTCTCAGTTTCCTTCTACTCCTCCTTTTTAGGGTTCCGTACCCAAAGGGTAAAACGGGACCCTAGTACTAAGACTCCGCTGTGCGTCCATCTGTCACCAGACTGTATCTCATGAACCGTGATAGTGAGACAGTTGAAATTTTCACAGATTATGTATTTCTGTTGCCACTATATCAACAAATACTAAAAAACAGAGTAAAATAAATATTTAATGGGGCTCCCATACAACAGACATGATTTTTTTGCCGTTTTTATAGATAATGGTACGGAACCTTTTTTTCTAATTAATTTGGGATCCAAGACAGTTCAATAATTTCCACGGGAAAAGCCAAACTTCATTGTTTCGACGTTTTTCTGATTGGCCGCTATTGTAGACCCTGGGTTACAGGAGTTGCAGTTGTTGGGAAAGTGGCGGGGTTGCCCCAAAGAAAATGCTGTCAGTTTGCTGTTATTAGCAGAAAGGAGAACGCTGCTGCCTATCCTCTTGAAATAGTGCCTTCGTCGTTGTTTACTTTGAAACATACTGCTATGGCTGTTAGTTCTTTAGCATTGAAACCAAAGTAACATTTTATATCCTATCCAGGATCACAAATTCACAAGGTATAGCAGTGCGAGTCTTTATAAGGGCCGTTTTCCTGTCATGCGGGTTCGTGCCCGCGTGCGAGCCTCACCCGCGTCCGTGGCGCCTGGATTTCACCTTTTCATACATGTGGTTATTGTGATGCGTGAAACACGCACGAAAAGGTGAACTGCGAGTGCCACGCATGCGGGTGACGCACGCACTCGGGCACGAACCCGCATGATACGAGCATTAATTCACTGGAATAAAGTGACAGGTGCTAATGTCAAATAACAATGCACTACTGTGAAACTACAAGCGCAGGATAGGTCCAATCTACTACGTTTTTCTACTATAATAATAGTAGAAAATCGTGTCCCTACGAGAGAATCTCATAGCTGGTATGTTTGTTACCACCGCTGCAATCCCTTTTTTTTTCTTTTTTTTTTCGGGGTGGAAATCCTCATGGATGTCCTCCGCCCTGGGGTGGGCGGAGGGGTCTGTCAGACTCTTACTGACTAAAACCACCCCGGTGTTCCATCTCACACTTAGGCCGGGGGCCGCGGGAGCAGTACATTCGTCCGCAGCCCCCAACTAGTGCCGGCCCGCATTTGCAGACCTCAATCGCGGGGGGGAGTGAAACTCCCCCTGTGTCATCTAGGAGGCGCGCGTGGAACACTACGCGCCACCGCCTCTGGTCCATTTGGATGGAGGAGGCGGACGTCCCCAAGTCCGCCGCCCCTGGACCCGTTTACGGGGGTTGGAAGAGGGCGTTATCCGCCCTCCGCCGACGCCCGGTGCGCCTTCTGCGGGCTGGAAGAGTGCTACCGCTGCAATACCTAGGCCAACACAGCGCTTCAACAAAACTTGTCAAACGAATAATCGTGTAAAATGATTTATTGATAAATGTTTTTATAAAAAAAACTAATGTTTTTCATATCCCGCTTACATAGTTCAAGATAACCTTGTCATAGTTCTTAAAGCCATTAATCAATAATTTAAAATAAGCATTATTTATATGTGACACCACTTCGAATTGAAATAGGTATTATAGATAGATCTCGAGGCTCAAACTCAAACCTCATTTATTCAAAATAGACTAGAATTACTTAGTTCTTTTTGAACATTAATGTAATACAATAGACAGTCCACAAAAAAGTCATCCCTTCACCGCTTCCTAGTGTTTATGCTGTGAAGAAGAAACGGCGCAACAAACTCCCCAGCAACACAGCTCTGTCTGTCAGGTGAATAAAGAAGACGGGACACGGCCCAAACAAGATTTAACCAGGACCGGCGGAAAAAAAAACTCACATTTTAGTATATTTTTAGTACCTACCTATATTCATAATTGGTAGTCACCATTACCCAAAATCGTGGCTATCATTGTAATATTGTTAAATGTATTTTGTCAGGAAAAATATTAAAAACGTATTTATTTCATTAGAAAATGTATTGAATTTGCACACATGTGCATATTATTTGTGAAACTGATTAATACAGCCTCTATTCTATCTTCTATTATCGTATAAAACGGTCAAAATATCTGTGCACCTCGCTGGAATGCAATACTTACCCCTCGCGCTTCCCCCTTCACCTCGCCGCGCTCGCCCCGTCACCATACAAAAAGAAATTGAAATATTTACATGAAAGCCATCGAAAAAAAAATTGCAGTTATTTTTTATTCATGATAAATTGACAATGCATAAACTGAGATACCTACATTTCTTTTAGCGCCGGGCGTTATGAAAATGTTAGGTCAATTTTGACCAGTCTTCTTAAATGAGTCTATACAAAGAAAAACATAAGTAATATTTTTTACAATAGCTCGAGGAGAGGCTCGTGATTAATTAACCAAAGGCGCGAATCATACTATTTGCATGGTAAAGCTGTGCTTGCCGCGGTCAGTCCATGGATGGATGACCATTCGTCACACATCGAGACCCCTCCGTGCCTGGGAGAGCACGTTATACCGTCGGTCCCGGGTGTCATACGAGTACCTATGACAGTCGGGTAGACAGAAGCCCGAAAGACTGTCAACCGGTCTAACGTTAGGATATTGGCTTTTCCCAGTTACTGGGTTGCGGAGGTCTGATGACAGTCGCTCTGAGTAAAATACTGGTATTAGTAAGAGACGCATCTGGATAGACTGGAAGCTGACCCCAACATAGTTGGGAAAAGGCTAGGAGGAAGAGAATATATCTATAATACCCATTTTAATTCAAAGTCCTGCCGTCCTATTTCTAAAAGGCCGTTAAGTGACTAAACCTAATTGTGAGTTATGAGCAAAAACGTCGAAAGTGTTGTCCCTAGAAATTCTGAAAACATACAGATGTTTTTGATTATGCCAAATTATTGGGCTACTTTAAGCTCATTGTATAACTTTTAACAAGTTACAGGACTAATACAGTTTTTAAAATTAAAGTTTTTGTTTACAATATGACATGCATTTTTTTTTAATTTGACCGTCAACAATATGGTATGGTATGGTATTATATGGTAATGTCTCAGTAAAAGTCTCTGGATCTCGTAATTGACAAATGATAGAAAAATACGGACCAGACTCAACTGGTCGATAGAGAAAATGTTCCGCTTTTACGTAGTTTATAAAACTCAAATTTGACAAAATGTCACTTTATGGTCTTTTAGAAATAGGACGGCAGAGTTAGGTTTATACCAAGGACTTTATATACTCGTATTACGTAGTACTTATTACTTCTGTGGTATATACATGCAACTGTGTGACAGGTGTGACATCAACATTAATTGAAAAAAAGAAGCTCCGTAATAGAATTTTTTTCAGTTCAGGAAATAATTTACGAGTAATTATTTTTTATTCTAGAATTTATTTTAAATCCATTGTTGAAGATAAGTTACGTCAATTTATACTCATAACTCATAATATTAACGACATAGTGTGGACTATTGACGTAGAATACTGCGTGGACTTTATTCTAACACTTAATTCGGGAAAATTTAATTATTCAAATGATATTCGTCGTAGTCTACCCGTATTTAAACACAGACTTGTGCAAATAGGCAACCAAAAAACTAAGAACCACTTTACAAAAGTAAATATTAGATTGATATACAAGATCTACAAATGCTCATTAAATTATCTATTAGAATGAAACTTGATAATCATGCAGATATTGTCACCGGAAGCTATCAGGTATTATTTCTCTGCCAAATCGTCGCGTGATCTCCTGAATAAGATTTTTTCTTCCAAGGAGATTTGTCTTTTCTTTTTTGTTCTTTTAAATCTTCTCATTTCAGCACTGCATGACATGTTGTTCATGTTTGTATTAATATCCCTGCGATAACATGTTGGCATTACGACTGAGAAGATTTTTTACCATTCGGCTGAGTATAATTTAATTCGTCAACCCCAATTAAAATAAAATAAAACGCGTTTGATGTCCCACATCGTCCTGGAAACGTCTATTCCGAACATTGGCGTCATTATATTGTGTTAACTGATAATCTTAAATTACACGTAAGTATCTAAAGATGTGACACTAAACTGGATCACTCTGGATCACAAAACGAGGCATTCCATTTAGCGCACGAATTTGAAGAGCACCAACTCAAATCTAAAATTCTATACCTATTACTATCGATGTGATGCGAATTAGTGCTCTTCAAATTGATGCGCTACACGAAATGCCTTCAAAAAACAGTGTGGATATCTAAAGACTACTCAAATCACTCGAAGTTATTTAGCGTGTCGGCCAAGCACATCAAATATCGAACGAAACGACGCAAAAGAGTCATCAACAAACAATTCTACTGTTGATCTAACTTCAAGTGTATGTAATTGAGAAAACACTGCTAGTTTCGCAAGAAGCCTAGCCTACCTTAGCTTGACCAACTAGCTTGGCAATCCGATTGCTTCACGGACCCTACCGTACTGCGTAACCTGCGATTTATCTCCTACCAAATGTGTTAGGGTATGTGACTTAGATCTTTATTGCAACAAGCCTTTATAAAACGTCGTAGTAGTTATATTTACTAACTTCTAAGCTTCGTTCGTAGTTTGAACAGAACTCAAGTGGTATTTACTAAATATTGCGTTAGAACTCAATGCCACTACGTTTAGCAGTAAACGTAAGCTATTGAATAGCAATACCTACTTATAGATTTGTGCCTAACAAGGCCTTTTGCTATGCGAAATCCTTGTTAGTTTAAAACCAGGTAGACAAGACTGGTAAATTCTGGCCCGAATTACTTAATTCGAAATGAAGATAAACATTCATTTTGAGTCTTTAAAATTAAGGTCTTATTGTTTAATGCTAATCAAATTTATTTCCAATTGTAGTCTACGTTTGTAGTCGTGTCACACATTACTATTTCAAAGTCAAAATCGATGCATTTATTTCAATTTAGACAATTTACTTTTGAACTGTTGAAAAAAAGAGAAGTTACCTACTGGTGCGTTCCAAAGTGTAGATTCATAAGGAGAACAACGGACAAAACGTCATGGTTACTCCGTTTCATCAAATATTTATATAAAGTTGGTTACATTTTAAATGAATCCCCTCAAGATTGTTTTAATTTTATTTAGCTTGGTTTTTGTCCGATTTAATGTTATTTAAGTAGAAGTGGACACCTTTTACCATTATGAAAAAAGACACCCATATTGGTTGCTAATACAGTAAGATACTGCTGTGGATATAGAAAAGAACTTGTATTTAAATAAATAGTAAAAGTTTATGGCTTGTCGCCAAATGGTAACTTTTCTTTTTAATTTACATTCCTACTTGCGTGTACTTTGTCCTTGCATTTCTAAGGCCTATTGCCAATGTGCACTTCTTTATAAATATAAGCCGCCTCATAGAGCGCTTTAAAAAACGGTCGTGAGCGGACATCGCCATAATCACCACGCCTAACAAGTGGACTGGTGATCGCAGTTTGATGTTATCAGCACAAAAAGGGTTACTACTGATTATCGTCATGACTGATGATTGGTAAAGTACAATATGTAAAAGATGTTTAAGCAGTGATAGCCTATCCTTCGCCCGAGGAAGGCGAAGGGTTATGCCGGACTCTTACCGGCTAAAAACCCAGTGTTCCTTCTCCTGAACTTTGTCAGGGATCACGAGATTTGCAGCTGCATGCACCTCTCCCTCGCTGGCGGACCTCTCCCTCTTTGGGACCTTGCTTCAGGTTCTCGCAAAAGAAGGCGACGGCTTAGATTCTCGCAAAGGAACCCGACCTGCACCTCTGACTTTTCAAATTCATGTGCGGGTTTAAATTCGCACATAAATTTGTGTCCACCATTAACGCAAATGAAAATTCACCATTATCATTTGCGTTAATGGTGAATGATAACACCGTGAGGAAACCAGCTCACCAGAAAGGGATCCATTAAAAAAAAACACTATTGTGTCTGAAGTTCGCCAACCCGCACTAAGCCAGCGTGATAAACTATAATCTGAACCTTTCTCATTCTGAAAAGAGGTCTGGGCCCAGCAGTGGCACCCAACAAAACAGGATAGTCTAATACTTGCCGAGAGCTCTACAGCTACGGCTTAAACCAACATATTTTTCTAATGCTAATGATGTAAGCGAAAGCAAGCGACGTTGTTTATTTTCCTAGGCTGTAGTTTATTTTAATGTTTATCATTAGAGGTCTCGACTTGTCTCTCCCTTTAAGTATTTTCTAATGACTTTTCACAAGAAACAATTCCTCATATTTAACCGACTTTTAAATTAACATTTTCTAAAGTCGGTGCTGGCTCAGCACCTACTTCAGAAAATGATAATTTTATTACACAAGGTTATTTGGAAATGGGGTACTTACTAATCCGAAAGGGTGTTAAAGTACCCATAATAATGAATAATTTTTGTTCTACAACTTTCCCCCAAAGTCGATCGCTGATCAAAGATTTCATTAAAAATACGCTAAAATCTATCTATCCTCAGTTACGATCAGCTGTTTCCTGTTAGGTCATATTTGGGATCACAAATTAAACGCTACATTTTCTGATTTTGTAACTAAAGCTGAGAATGAGCGTTTTTGGAAAAACTAAATTAAAAAACATTAGGGGAAATAAAAATGATTGAATATTGAAATTTCAACACTTGTTTAGATACAGTTATCGGTGATATCTACTTTAAATGAGATTAGTACCCCCTTTCCGACTAACCTTGTCATTATTTCATGGTTTTCAGATTTTTGAAATAGGTTTTTACTTTTTTAAAGTTTATTTATAAAAGGCAATAGGCCACTTGCAATTCTGGGAGAAAGAGGAAAATCGTTTGACTATTCTGCCGTCCGCGTATCGGCTTAAAATCGACCAATGGAAATTCCAGCTACAAGTAAATAGGCCAACGTAGTGTCGGGAACTTCGTGGAGTGAGCGCCATCTGTTGTCCGCCACCTAACTAACCGTGACGTCAACATCGGACCACCACTACCCGTTGGAGGGAGGAGACCGGCTCGCTTGGAGCGCCCGGGGGATTGCTTCTTGGACCGTACGACGGAACACTCGTCTAGGGTATTCTGTATAGATTAGCTGAAGAAGTCTGACCTTTTATATCTGACTAGCTTGTCCTTATTTTATGATCTTGTAATAACTTGTAATAATTATCTAAAGTATTATATTGTGATCTAGTTCATGTTACTAACACTAACCCAATTATAAGTACTCTCAGTGGTGGAGAGTCTATGTTGGTTTTATTTACTACATTTACCTTGCTCACAATCCTGACATACCAATATTAGCGATAACTGTAATGATAGAATCACTCCTTAACGATTAAATTGTAGTGTCGCTAACATCAGAAGTGGAACAAGAAAAAACCAGTCCACATTATGATTGTATACCCACATGTAAATATTATACTCCCCTGTAGACGGACTGACGAAAACCTGAGTGAGATTACAATGGTGAGACCGAGAAAAGGTGATAAATCCGGTGAGTCGCAACCATTTTATTATACCTACTTATGAGTGAAGGGAGTTTGACGAAAGACATATAATATCAAAGGGTATTTATTCGAGTACAATAAATATTAAATGATATCTGTGTTTATTCGTGTAAAATAACAAAATATGGTATCTATATTTGTTTCTGTAAATAAATGCGTTGCAGTCGCATTAGAGTTTGTCGTGAGATGCAACCAGGGTTGACCTGAGGCACCACCCGGTATGGCAAACCGGTGTTGGAACATGACGAAGCAATTGTTATAGGGCTGGAACCCAGGCGGGTGATGCCGTGATATGGCTAGATCCAAGGCGGGTGATGCCATGTTGAGAAAGCAGGATCCCAGGCGGGTGATGCCAAATGAGTTGGCTAGATCCAAGGCGGGTTATGCTATAAATTAATAAATGAAATGCAGTAAACATTAATGTTTTGAAAATATTGATACCTATTTGTTTCTATTGGTTTTGCTATAATTCTTGTTGCAGAATAGTGCAAAATAGTTTATTGAAATTAAAAAGTAGTTTTGTTAGTACCGACCTACAAAAAAAAAAAAGTTTAAAATGTATTTTTGTAGATGAAAACGGAAATAGTATTTTTTATTGGTGATAATTGTTATAGATCTGGAACCTAGGCGGGTGATGCCATGATATGGCTAGATCCAAGGCGGGTGCTATAAATTGCATGCTATAAATGCAATATAAATGCAATGCTATAAATTGATAAATGAAATAAATTAGAAATAGAAGTACGTGTTTGAGCGTTTTTGTAAATTAAACCCATGAGGGGGTGAAATTATAAGAGTTGAAAGTTTGTATGAAAATCATTATTCCATGGGGTTATAAACTTGAAATTTGGCACAAAGACTCTTCAAAGTAAATAATTAATAAATACAGTGCTATAGACTGTTATTGTAAATAAAATGAAGTGGCCACACAGCCTCACATATAGTATTGCTTATATTTTACTTGCGAAACTAGATAAAACATTTGTACCATAATCTACGCCATGGTGGAAACACCAGCAAATGTGAATAAAGCTTGGAAAACAACTTGGTACGTTTAAGTGCAGCGAAAGCTCTTTAAATGCAAGTGATTCCAAGTGGTAAGCTCTAGGAATACCAGGACTTAAGTGTGGCATAGTCCCTTTGAGTGCGGTTGACCTAGCAGTAATAGAGGCATTTGCTGATGGTTCGAATGCGTATTATGGCTTTGTGAATCATTCTTATTCTTATTCTTTATTGTACACAAGAAAATTATAGTAACAAAATTACAATTTAGTGAAGTCATGTACAAAGGCGAGCTTAACTCAAAAATGAGTTTTCTACCAGCAAACCTTTGAGTGATAGAGAGACATTGAGATATTTAACAAAGAAATATTTTAAGTGTTTATTCATAATAATAATTTATTGAATAACTATAATTTGATGTTTAACATAAGTAGAACTTTCTTAAAGGCATCTGAGATAGTATTTTATTGTAAAATGCTTCGTAGGAAGTGAAAATGTTGTAATCTAATGTTTGTAAGATGTTTGTTATGAAAAGTTATGAACGAATATACAACCAGGTTGATACGGAAATAAATATCAACTAGTTCAACCTAGGGTTGATTAGCTTGTTGGCTTACGATGGAATATCAGGCTCTTTTCGATTCAAACATTCTTTTATGCTTTTCATGTTGTTTTGGTCATGGACATGCACATGAGTAACATGGTGAGTCAAAGATGAGTGATCAGGTGTAACCTAGATGTGTACTGTATTATTTGATTCTGTTTAAGGTCCGAAGGTGACACTGAAGTTAGGCCTTGATGTACCTACCATAATCCTCCCCAGGATAGAAACACCAGCAAATGTGAATAAAGCTTGGAAAACAACTTGGTACATTTAAGTGCAGCGAAAAGCTCTTTAAATGCAAGTGATTCCAAGTGGTAAGCTCTAGGAAAACCAGGGCTCTTAAGTATGACACAGCCCCTTTAAGTACAATTGACATAGCTGTAATAGAGTGGGCATTTGCTGATGTTTCAAAAGCGTATTATGGCTTGCGGTTCATACTTGCAGAACTAGTTCTGATGCTGCTTTTGTTTCAGTGTTTTACCTAGACTCGTGTGGCGCCTGGGGCATGCGCCTTGCAGGATGGCCGTGTCGGGAACTTCGTGGAGTGAGCGCCATCTGTTGTCCGCCACCTAACTAACCGTGACGTCAACATCGGACCACCACTACCCGTTGGAGGGAGGAGACCGGCTCGCTTGGAGCGCCCGGGGGATTGCTTCTTGGACCGTACGACGGAACACTCGTCTAGGGTATTCTGTATAGATTAGCTGAAGAAGTCTGACCTTTTATATCTGACTAGCTTGTCCTTATTTTATGATCTTGTAATAACTTGTAATAATTATCTAAAGTATTATATTGTGATCTAGTTCATGTTACTAACACTAACCCAATTATAAGTACTCTCAGTGGTGGAGAGTCTATGTTGGTTTTATTTACTACATTTACCTTGCTCACAATCCTGACATACCAATATTAGCGATAACTGTAATGATAGAATCACTCCTTAACGATTAAATTGTAGTGTCGCTAACAGTAGATTGCTTTGAAATAGTGAATTACCACTAATATTCTTAACTTACGGATCACGAGCATGGTTGCCACTTACCGTGGATGACGTCAAAAACGACTCAGTAATTAAATCAGAAGAATAGCCAATTATACCTACCTACCGATGGACCGTAGACACAGGAATTAAAATGCATGAATGACAGAATACACGATTACCTACAGAATGACAATTATGACATTACGATGACAGAATACACGACGACTCGGTAGGTACCAATATGTGTATTTGCACACATAATATACTTACAGTGATACAAATAAATCAATAATTGTGAATCAGTAATGTTAATGTAGCTCGTACTCGTATGTTTATGTTAAGATAATATCTACACGTGTACAAACTGCACTTTGTTCAAATTATATTAAAAACCGATTATTTGATTATCTAAAAGTCCATTATATTTTATACTAGCGACCCGCCCCGGCTTCGCACGTGTAGGTACGTTTTATAGCTTAAAACCGTCCTCTTGAATCATTCTATCTATTAAAAAAATCGCATCAAAATCCGTTGCGTAGTTTTAAAGATGTAAGCATACATAGGGACAGACAGCGGGAAGCGACTTTGTTTTATACTATGTAGTGACAACACTAGCTGACCCGGCGAACTTTATACCGCCTAACAGTCAATGATTGTATCGTTTTAACTTTTAGTTTAGGTTTTTATTAACCTACTAGCTGTACCCGCATGCGTTGCAATGCACTTTTTCCTACTTACTACCTACCTACTACCTACCTACTACCTACCTACTACCTACCTACTACCTACCTACTACCTACCTACTACCTACCTACTACCTACCTACTACCTACCTACTACCTACCTACTACCTACCTACTACCTACCTACTACCTACCTACTACCTACCTACTACCTACCTACTACCTACCTACTACCTACCTACTACCTACCGACTACCTACCTACTACCTACCTACTACCTACCTACTACCTACCTACTACCTACCTACTACCTACCTACTACCTACCTACTACCTACCTACTACCTACCTACTACCTACCTACTACCTACCTACTACCTACCTACTACCTACCTACTACCTACCTACTACCTACCTACTACCTACCTACTACCTACCTACTACCTACCTACTACCTACCTACTACCTACCTACTACCTACCTACTACCTACCTACTACCTACCTACTACCTACCTACTACCTACCTACTACCTACCTACTACCTACCTACTACCTACCTACTACCTACCTACTACCTACCTACTACCTACCTACTACCTACCTACTACCTACCTACTACCTACCTACTACCTACCTACTACCTACCTACTATCTACCTACTACCTACCTACTACCTACCTACTACCTACCTACTACCTACCTACTACCTACCTACTACCTACCTACTACTATCCTATGTCCTTCTCCTGGCTCTAAACTACCTCCCTGCCAATTTTCAGCTAAATCGGTTCAGCCGTTCTTGAGTTATAAGTGAAGTAACTAACACGACTTTCTTTTATATATATAGATTAAAATTAACACTTACAAAAAAATATTAAGATCTTTTGGGTCGCGGCATTGTTAATAATAATACTCGCACAATAAGATTTATTAATAACACTCGCACAAAACAAACAAATCGACCGGTAACCTTTACATTTTTTTTCAAAACAAATCACAGACAATACGAAACAAAAAAAAATTACACTTTCGCGACGTCAATCTTGTGTTACGAATTATTTTAAACAACGATACGTTGATTAATTCTTATTGTACACAATCAAATTACAATGTAAAATTACAATTTAGTGACGTCATGTACAAAGACGTACTAGTTATCTCAAAAATGAGTTTTCTACCAGCAAACGTATATAGTTTGAGTCATAGAGAGAAATTGATGATATGGCTGAGGGCAAACTCCAGTGTCTTATTCATATCTACTTACATAATACTTAATTAAAATACTTTTACAATTTTTTATCATACACATTTAATATTTTTTTAATCCAACTTATCTGCGCCGAACGTAGCAACAATATTTAGGACACAACCACAATCTGTTACCTACAATTAATATGACAAGTACGTAATGAACGAACCATCTAGAACATTTAACACTGTTTAATAACTACACTAGTACCTATGGACCATAACACCGACAATAACTTGAAGTACTTAAAACAGTAATTATTAGCTGTAAGTACAGCTAATCGTAAGGAAATTCAAACCTTGAGGTTGCGCGTCCGGTACGTGTAGTGTGTCGCTGCATTACGTGGTGCTAACACATATGTAGTGCTAGAAAATAAGGTTTATTTAATATTTATTAAATTAAAAATAAATAATAGCCTGTACGTGTCCGACTGCAGAGCAAAGGCCTCTTATCATACACAGAAGGAACGCATTAATCACCACGCTTGCCCTCTGCGTGTTGGCGATTTCAGACCATTAAGTCCAGGTTTCCTCACGATGTTTCCCTTCACCGTAGGTCAGTGACGTATTATATTAACTAAGAAAGTAGGTACTTACATAATATCACATTGAAAAAGTCACATTGGTACATACCTGAGTTTAAACCTAGATGATTAATTTAATCCTATCCTAATCCTAACTAATATTATAAATGCGAAAGTAAGTTTGTTTGTTTGTTACCTTTTCACGCCTAAATCACTGAACCGATCATCGTGAAATTTTGCATATATACGTTGTCAGGTGTACAGAAACGGACATAGGGTACCTTTCATCCCGAATAAAAGTACCTACTGTTCCCGAGGAAAACAACAATAACGTTCATAGATGGCATCACGTGTCTTTCGAATCATGATTGAGTTATGTTATTATAAAGAGTTTTTTAACGCGAGCGAAGCCGCGGGCTTTGGCAACTAATAACTTTACCTTTAACTTATTAACTAGTAATTCCCCTCGTGTGGGAATGGGCTAGAATATAAAACTTCCTCACCGCACGCTGGGAATAAACGCGTGCTGTAAGATTGATCAAAACTCTGCACGCTTGGTGGTAGGATCTATACGGTCCGCCAGGCTAGCTACCACTGTCACTTTAGCTGCGTTTAAACCAAGCAAAGGACGCGTCTGCATTCATTCTCACACAAATGCAACGCTCAGCTTAGGCCTCGCGGATGGTAACATACATGTACATTATGGCTATTAAAATTTTGAAAAAAAGGTTCATGGTTGATATACCAAAAACCCGAACGAAGCGCTTTGATTCCACTTTCATTATGAAAACCGCCAAACAGTGGAATGCGCTGCCCGAGTGGGTGTTCCCCGACAGCTACAATCTGGGTGTCTTCAAGTCACGAGTGAATCGGTTTCTTCTGGGCAAGCGTGCTCCATCGTAGACCGCATCATCGCTTAATATCAGGCAAGATGGCGGCCAAACGCAGGCCTAGTAATAAATAAAAAAACAAAACTTTTGGTCGTGAAATATTCGGCTTTATGAATCCATTGAAATACACATGTAAAAGAAAGAATAATTAAAGAGTAAGTGCAAAGGTTTTCTAAAAAAAAAGTTGAATTGGGTTCCTAAAACAACTAACCCTATACAGTGTCTGGTTACAGACTGTACATACGAAAACCACGAACTCTGCTCATCATTCTGTACCTACATCTTCTAATAAGGTACAAGTCCGAGACAAACTGCAGACTGCATCCGCAGACCGCAACTCGCCGTCCGAATAACACTTTTAAAGTGCACATCTTAAAGGTAATATTCCAATGGCGACCACAAACTACAACCGCAGATGACAGCAGACAAGTGACACTACTGGTTCATACAATAAAATTTGATTTGCGGTCTGCGGTTGCAATCTGCAGTTTGCAGCCCGTCTCGGACTTGTACCTTTAGGGACAAACGAATAACACCTTTAAAGTGCACATCTTAAAGGTAGTATTCTAACGGCGACCACAAACTGCAACCGCAGATGACAGCAGACAAGTGACACTACTGGTTCATACAATAAAATGTGATTTGCGGTCTGCGGTTGCAATCTGCAGTTTGCAGCCCGTCTCAGACTTGTACCTTTATGGGACAAACTCCAAATTCGTGCAATAAATATCAGCTATTGCATACAAAATAATCAAGTTTGATTACCAAAATGTATGTCTTTCATATATTTTTTCATGCAGTTTTTTTTTCAAGAATTCATAGTTTTGTCCCGTAGAAAAAGTTGTACAGAACGGTGAGCAGAGTTCGTTCAGTTCGTGGTTTTCGTATGTACAGTCTCTAACCAAACACACTGTATTTGTCTCAGGATAATATCCTTTTTTCGACAAGATATTAAAAACGAACATAAAATGATCGATCGACTGCCTCGTTGGTCTAGCGGTCGCAAGCGCGACTGCTGAGCGTGAGGTCCTGGGTTCGATTCCCAGGTCAGGCAAAGTGTTATTGGGTTTTTCCGTCTGGAATTTCTCAGTAGCAGCTTGGAGTCTGAATTTGTGCCCGGTTAATGGCAATAGGCTCGCCCCCTATTACATGGGACTTAAACATAACGGTGAAACGTGGGTGTACTATACACCTCTGCCAACCCTTCGGGGAATAAGGCGTGAAGTTATGAAGTTAAAATGATCGATTACAGATAAATTACTTAACCTAATTGTTTACTAAGTAGCGATATCAAACCGACTCGTTTTATCGTTACGTCTGATTTATCATCACGTATTTATATTACACAAAGAAACATAATTATTAATGTTTAAATAATTACATCTAATTAGTTGATATTAATATGCAAGAATTGTAAATATTCCATTGGATTGGATAATCACTTAATTTGTTAATACTTTCACGTGTTCTTTCAACACAGAGAGGCCACATTTTCCTAAGATTTTCCATATTTATAACAAAATTTTAAATGAAGCGAAGGAATAAGTTCGCTTTATGAACTTTTTTTGACCCTCCTTTCTCCTCTACCTAGTGTAACTGAGATAAAATGTACAGCGCAACACACTACCTATCACTCCTAGGCTATGCACCTATATTTATTATTATCTACAATGATAACAATAGACACTTCACAAAGAACATGCACATACTTTCTTCTAAGAGAAAGTTACACGTTTTTTCGATATCAATCATCAGTTGAACTATGAGCACCCCGACGAGCGGTAGTTCATAACTCCTAACGTAACAACAGCGCGTGTAGTATCTTTTATTTGATAAAATACAATCTAAAGTATCATTAGTGTAACTCAGTATGTTATCGGATGCACGTAAGGTAACATTATAAAATGATAGGGCCAATTGTTGCTCTATACATTTCGTGCTTCAATGCTACTGTGAATTTTTTTACCCGTCTTGTGTTGATTGTACTGACGGCGTGCGTGTATCATGCCTTCGTTTTGGCTGAAGTGTTTTTAAATAGTTATAATTTAGTGTATCCGCCCTATTTGGCCAAACCTTTGGCTAATATATTTAACGTGGTTTACGATGTTGTGAATTATCAAGTAAGGATTTTGGCTATACAGGTGGGTAACATGTCTAAAATGACCTGAATGCGATCTAGTTTAGTGAAACAAGTTTGGTGCATGCAAACGGAATGGAACACGCAAAATTGTGATTTAACTATACAGTTTGTTAATAATAATAATATAAATTTTGTTTCTCAAAATGTAGCTCATGATTTTTACAAAACAAAACGAGGCTACAAATTGCTTTATAAAATATTACTTGGCTCTCCAGCCTCAATAGAGAGTACCCAGTATTTCGGCGAACAGCGCCAATCCTTTCACTAGCCTTAAACTAGGAATACGTCTAAAATGTACAGTCAGCATCAAATATATCGGGACGAACTAACTATTCATAATTACCTGAACAACTAAAGAAATTAAACTTTATCTCAATGAGAGAAAATTCTTGTTAGAATGATAGTTGCCGCTACTGTGTTCATTCTAAAATACTCCTTGTATCATTCTGATATAAGTAGTTTAATTTTCTAAGGGCCGATTTTTCAATCGTCAGATATCTTTTATCTGAGGAATAAATATGCCAATTTGATATATTTTCTATACAAAAGCTGTCAAAACTTCAAAATTATTCAAATATCTGTCGATTGAAAATCGGCCCTAAGTTGTTCAGATCATTTTGAACAGTCTGTTCGCCCAGATATATTTGATGCTGATTGTACACACGGCTACACATCAAGCTATACATTTCCAGTATAAGCTGATCTCGCATTGTATAGGATTTCCTTACAATGAGAGGTCAGTATAAACTGGAATCTAATAGCTTGATGTGTAGCCGTGTGTACTATTTTTATTTCATACTACGCGTAACAGAAACAACCAATTGTTACTCTTTTATCAGTAACATGCTAAATAAAGCATGTAACGTATTACATGGAAATGCAACTGATGGCTATCAGCTGAATAATGTTTACAGTATTTTTCTTAATTAGGCGCTAATTGTTGGACATTTTTAAAATTAAAACTTTATGCTGGGACCGCTTTTAGTTGACGGAAGACAAAACTTGTGTAGGTACCTAAATATAAATAAAAATGTGATTGTAGATTTGAAGAGTAAAATGTCAATGTTACCAATCTCTGAATTTGTAGACTTGTAAATTGGTTGAAGGCAATCTGGCATAATATTTTAAAACAATAGGTAGGTACCAACGACCATAGGTACGTAATAAAAGTAAGCGTGTTTGTTACTTTCAAAAATAATACTGGTTTGTTTATTTGTTTACGTTAAACGAGATCTGAATGCACTCGATGATTCCAATTAAGGCGTATTCTACGCGCTCAATATTTATCACGATATTAGGATCGCGATCCTGGATTGTGATATTTGTTGGTGGTTTAGATCAGTGTATTGATGGATTAAACACGCAAAAAATACATACCAATACCTAGACAGTTGTTACGGGTAGTGGGAAGCCCTAAAGTCTAATGACCGTTTTAACATCTAGTTAGACTGAATGCCGACCTCAACATAATTGGGAAAAGGCTCAGCAGAACAGGCAGATCATTTTCATAAGGTACCTTTCCCTGTCCCGTGAATAGAAAAGAAAGAAAGAAAGAAACTATATTTATTTGTCACAGAGACGCAAATAATTATTGTAAAAAAATAATATTAAAATAAAAAGTCAACTGCGACGTCTGCGACAAAAAAGTGACCACTCAGCATAATGCTTATGGCGTGGACCACAAACACAGCGCTGATTTTCAGTGCTCACCTAAGTGACGTGCGGATATTTTTTAACCGATTGCGTACCGCCCGTCGTCCCAGGACGATTGAGAGTTAAGGGCTTGTACACAAAACTGCGATGCGACGGCGCATCGCAAAAATCTGCGAGCTACGTAAAACCATACCACCATATGTGTACCTATGTATGGTGGTATGGTTCTACGTAGCTCGCAGATTTTTGCGATGCGACGTCGCATCGCAGTTTTGTATACAAGCCCTTAAGCCGTGTTACAATAAAAACATTAACACAAAGATAACTTATGTACTTAAGTAAAACAAAACAAATTATAATTTAAATAAATAAAATAAAACATGCAATAAAACATACAACACCATACACACACACGCATTACACATTCATTTTAAGTACATTCATTATAAACACCTACCGGCAAAATCTAAAAAGTAAGTAAACAAAACCTACTTTATGCGCCCTGTTTTTGTTTCTTTTCCGCACCGACGGCGACGTAGACATACGAGTATGAACCATTTATGAACACCTGCATTGTTTAACTATTGTGTCTGCTATCTGGACAGTGAACCTGTAAAAGTGATCTGCCGATTTTTATGTAACGTCATCATCAGTTCATAAAATATCCACTGGACATTGGCCTCGCCGTATCGACATGATGATATGATCCTCACACAGTTCGTTTGGTCCATGCAACACGTGCCTAGAACATTATTATGCAGCAAAAACACTTAAAAATGTGTGAAAAGTAAATGATATAATCTCAATGTCTTTGAGAGATGCTGCAACATACAGTTTGGAGAAACTTGTTACTTTGTCACAGTTACAAAACAATGAAAAATGTCGTCTCATACATTCAGTGAGTTATGATTTATGACAATGTAGTAAAACTTAAAAATATAGAGTCGTAAAGAGTTTTACAGCTTTTTTTTTCTCAAATGTATTTAAAATGTATTATAACTTACGTTGAAACACATTCATTAGTTACTGTTACGATTTACTCACGTGCCTTTTTCGGGATTGTCCGCGTCTTCTCTCGCCGCCTTTTCAGCTCATGATTAAGGGTTCCGTTTGAGTTTGAAACTAGTCGGGCAATCCCTAAAAACGCACGTGAGTAAACCGTAACTAATCATAAATACCTATGTATTTAATATGTTTGTCAATAAGTAATCATTCAATCTATCTTCGACTCTTTAAACAAATCCAAAATAAAATATTTGATCATTTAGGCTGAAGCCAGACAAGCGTAATTTACGTGGCTCAAAATTACGCCGAGCCAGACGAGCGTAATTTACAGGACGCAAAATGAGTCTGCGTATTTTTTAGAAGGATTTAGTAAGTAAATCCTTCAAAGAAATGCGTTAGTTAGTGAACTAAACATAAATAAGTTAGATGTAGGTATATTTAATATGATCTTAGCTAAACCAATGTCGCCAGAGGCTGCATTGGTATATTCATTGGTTAATTTGTAAGTTTGTTAGTAATTAGATTAGTTTATGATGGAACTAGCGTAACATATTGTTAAAAGTTCCTAAAACAAATAAAGAAAAAAAAAAAAAAAAGTAAATCCTTCTAAAAAATTACACCGACTCATTTTGATCCGCGTAAATTACGCTCGTCTGGCTTCAGCCTTAAAATGTAAACCTTTTTTTGACATTTATTTATTCCGCACCTACACGTAGTGCGTTAAAATAATCAGATGGTAGGTACACATGTATAATTCCAAATCCAAATCAAATAAGTAATTTAAAATTATGTGAAAAGTTCATGTAATGAACTAATCAATAAAACATGAACAATAAGTTCACATTTAAACAATACTACTTACATCGGTAGCAGAGCTCAACAATTGCAGGTACCTACTGATGTCGAGTTTTTAAATTATTTAAGTAGGTTCCGAGATAATGCAACTACAGACACAATTAGAAAGAGCTGATGATCTTCACACGGCTGAACAGATTTTCTTGAATCATAGTTAAGAACACTCTCGATCAAGTCACCTTTCAAACAAAAAAAACTAAATTAATATCGGTTCATACGTTTAGGAGCTTCAATGCTATAGACAGACACACAGATGTTACACGTTAAACTTATAACAACCTCTTTTTGCGTCGGGAGTTAAAAATCTACGTTTCCGACTAACTTTCCTACCGAGATTTATTTCACTCGCTATTATATAAAGAACTTGACCATCAGAAGTTCCACGAAATAAGTAAGTGAATCACTTGTGAAGAAACAAATAAGATAACAAATAAAACACAGTATAATTTATAAAGTGAAATTGAACTCCGATCTCTGACCGACCTTGTCCTTGTTAAGTGACATTATCATTATTGATTTCCCGCGCGCGCGCAGTCAGAACTTTCACGATTGTTTGCCGTAGACATATTATAAAGTAATAGTATAGAGCTGGCACGCTATAGACGAAACCGCAAGTAGAAGCATCCTACAAAAGATAGATGGCTTTACACTTTCTATCTTGGGTTTTATAAATATGTTGGATATTGAATGAAAAATATTAAAAACAATTCAGTCTTTTTCTTTGAATAAGCTGCTGTAGGTGTCCTAGGGGACCATTTCTACGTAACCGGGCAATATTATTGGCGAGACCTGAAAGGTCTCCAGCCAAAGGGGGAGGGGGGGGGGGGTAGTAAGCTAATTACTTATACTACACTAACAACATGACTACCTGCAACAGCACTAAGGGCGACCCCTAGTAGTGGGACTGGACTGGCGGGGGCTTAGGGGGGGGAGACAGCTTGATGAGGCCCGAATTATCGGTGTGATTTTCCTATTGCTTCGACTCCTCTATTTATATGGATAATTTCTATGGTTCGTTGTATGGCCGGAATACTGTGAAATCTAAAAAAACAGGCGTTTAATATAAAAGAATGCTTTATTTCTGACCAAGGGGACTAATAAAGTCGCGTTTGGTGAAACATATTTCGTATCATACTCGTAATCAAAAACTGCAAGTGATCTGCACATGGCAGTTGTCACGTTGTTTCACTGACTATATCCTAATTGGCCTTCCACCAGTCGGCAGTTGTCACGCAGTTGCACTGACTACATTCTTGTCTTCAAGCTACATTTGGTTGTTCATAGTTTACAGTTGCGACTGGATGTGTAGTTCACTTGCAGCTAATTACGAATATGAAACGAAATATGTTGCACAAAACGCGCCTATTATCCCCCTGATCCATAGAAGTAGAAGTTTCTATTTTAGTAATACAGAATGAATGGTGAGACACTAACGATCTCGGGGTCATTGTACTAATCATCATGAACAACTTTTACTATGGGACCACGTTCCCTACACCACCATGTTCTCTACATTTATGTTCGAATTACTCGTCAACATGTAGGGAACAGCAGATTTTTTTTCTCGATTTCAGGTTTTGTCCCATAGTAAAAGTTGTTCATAATGATGAGTAGGTACAATGACCCCTTAAGATATCGTTAGTGTCTCACCAGTCATTCTGTATATTAAAACAATAGTTTAATCAATATGGTGCCCTAATTCATCGGCTCTCTAGCCAGCAGCTAGCTCAGAGCAAGCAATATACTACACGATCCATGTTTTTAAGAAAATCATAATTTATAACAATTTTTTTGCAATTAATTCAGAGTGCCATCTTGCGCAGCCTGTCAAACTGGGCTGGTCTTTACTAGAGTGCGCGCAAGATAAGTCTGCGCGCTGCCGAAATCGGAACTAATCATGGTCCACCAAAGTATGTGCCGTTTTATCAATTTTGATAGTAGAACTACCTGATTGTAGGAATATTTAACGGGAAAATTATGCATAGCAATAAAAAAGTTAAGCTTAAAAAGCGGTAATTTGAACTTTTGCGATCACAGCAACGTTTAGCACGCCCTCAGTCGCGCGCAGAGTTATCTTGCGCGCACTCTAAATACTCGCATCGATAACCGTTTAGCTTAAGATCGTAAAAATTAACGTGTACCTGCGCAGCGAGGTGCTTACAAAGCGAGTAAATATTAGACCATACGTTAGCGTCACCTTTTATTTAACATCTTCAACCGATATGACTTTAGACGAATAAAACGACTCGACAAAAAAAACTGTTGAATCACTTTTTTAGTCTCCTGGCTGCAAACATGACTGGAATTTAAGGTTTTCGGTCCAGTACCCGAATCGGGTGTTGATAGGTGTAAATAAGGTTATCTGGACAAAAAAACGTTAAATTTGATATTCTATTAGCCTAAAAGGAGGATGCTGCTGGTCACCCTCTTCACATAATGACATACATAATAATTGGAGGCAATGCAAAAAATTTATAAGTCACAAATCCTGTAAAATACAACTACGGTTGTGTTACCGTACTATACAAAATCTCGTTTATATAATGTGCCTTGATAATGTAGATATGGTAGCAAATTAAGATACCAACTCCAGAAGTAACTACCTTAGTTTCATTTGTGGCCAGCAAATACTTTTTTTAAATCTATACATATAAAAGGAGAAGCTGACTGACTGACTGACTGATCTATCAACGCACAGCCTAAACCGCTGGGGTTAGAAAGTTGAAATTTTGACAGTAGATTCCTTTTGTAACGTAGGCATCCACTAAGAAGGGATTTTTCGAAATTCAACCCCTAAGGGAGTTAAATAGGGGATGAAAGTTTGTATGGAAAATCGTCACTTAACGGGTTCAAAATTTCACGCAAGTGAAGCTGCGGGCGAAAGCTAGTGTATTATAAGTCTGTGATCTCTTTTATTAGATTCTGTAATCATTTTGTGAATTCTAAACGTCGATGAAAGCAATTCATAATTTTATGTTTGGTGTTACATTCATTAGTACTTACCTACAACATACGTGTACAGCTGTTACCCGTGATTTCACTCGCATCCTAGGGAAACTACTTCATATATCCGTATAAAAGTATTATATGGTGTTAATCTAGGACATGGCCTATTTACAAGGTTAGTCGAAAAGGGGGTGCCAATCTGACAGGTTGTTAAAGGACCCATAATAATGAATAACTTTTATTCTACCACTTTCTCCAAAAGTCAATACCTAGTTTAAGAGAAATAGCTGTTCAAAGATTTTATAAAAATACGCTAAAATCTATCTATCCTCAGCTCTGATGAGCTATGTTTTCATTTTAGGCCATTTGAGGGTCACGGATGAGAAGCTCAATTTTCTGAATTCGTAACTTTATCAGCATAATCTCAAAAAAACTAAAATAAAAATCATGCATGGAAATAAAAATTATCGAATTTTGATATTTTAACACTTTTTTAATACAGTCATCAGTGAAATTTAAGTGGCCTGCGGATTAGTACCCCCTTTCCGCTTAACCTTGTTTATGCTAAATTTCATCTAAATCCGCTCAGCCGTTTATGCGTAATTGAGTTACAAACATACATAATCTTCACAAACTATCACATTTATAACATTAGTGTAATTTTTCAGACAAACAAGATGAACGCGTTCATGCGAAGATTCCTCCGGTTCCTGGTGTCACTGCTGGCAATATTTGTCCTGCCTGTGACGTACCTACTGAACATCAGGAGGAACAAGAAATGTCCGCCACCCACGAATCCTTTACTCTTCAAGTCCGCTACCTCGTTAGCAGCGATGATAAGGACTAGACAGGTAAATAAACGTTTTTTAATCTTATTAAAGCTAGAGAAATGTTATTCTGAAATAACGATTATGGGTACAAATGAGGTCATTATTTAGGTTGTTACTCTTTGTGCAATATCGATGTCCAATATTTGATCAAATTTCTTTTCTTTGAAATTCTTAATTAAAATCATTCAATTTCTTAGATCAAATGCACAATTTCTTTGATCAAATGCACAATTTCTTTGATCAAATGCTGAATTTCTTTGATCAAATGCACAATTACTTTGATCAAACGAACATTGGACAAAGATATTCGATAAATGGAATACCAGCTTTATAGCTTTATACCAGCATTTATACCAGCTTTATAGCGGATCTTATAATTTACAAGGTTAAGTTGCGCTTGCCAAGGACAGACCGTGGATGGGTAACTATTCGTTACACATCCCTTCGTGCCTAGAGAACACGTTAAACCATCGGTCCCGGGTGTCATACTAATACCCATGACAGTCGTTACGGGTAGTCAAAAGCCCGAAAGTCTGACAACCGGTCTAACCTTAGGATATCGGCATTGCCCAGTAACTGGGTTGCGGAGATCTGATGGCAGTCGCTCCGCGTAAAACACTGGTGTTCAGCCGCATCTGTAAACTAGACGCTGATCCCAACATAATTGGAAAAGGCTAGGCAGGCAGAACTCTATTTCGGGCGCCGAGCAGCATTGCTCTGTTCTGGGGGATTTACACTGGTCGATTTTAGCCGTGCGGTAAGTCACCAGTCGCATCGTTTGTAAAAATCCAATCGCCACACCATTTACACCGGTCGACAAAAATCGCATGCGACTTGTTCATTTCTAGCGGAACAACACAGCGCAAAACACATCTCATGCGGCTGGCGATCGCCTGCAACTGACCATTTACGCGGTCGATTTTAGTCACCTTATCGCCGCACGGCAAATTAAAAATCGGATGGCACCCAACTTTGGTGCTTGCGATTTTAGTCACTTGCGGCCTAGTCGAATTATCATTTAGACGGGGTGATGCCCGATCTCCCCAAGTTCCAAGTTCCCCAAAATGATTTTTCATACATTCATTCCCAACTTCCCCAAAATGTAAAATTAATTTATTTGTAAAGTTCACACTTGACCATTCCTCGTACTGACGTCTTCAAAAGTGTTAGAATAAAAAAACAGTACCTAGTTAAAATTAACCTTATTTTGGAGGATATATTTTCTCCTCCATGTATAATTTGTACTATATGTTTTGAGATTATTTCGAGATATATCCAGGGTGTGTTAGGGATGTATTCAGGGGGTGAATTAGGAATGTATCCAGGTTGTTCTGGGGAAAAATGTAGTTTAAGGGAAGAATTTAGGTTGTGTTGGAGGCATCAAGCAATTCTTTAACTCAGGAAAATTGTAAGTAAACACATCATGTAGACTACAAATGCTATTCAAACGCTATGCAAACTGCTTGATAGATAAAAAATAGGAATCCAGGACGCGGAAGTGAATCAAGTTTTGATACTTCCCTCTGATTCGCACAAGTGCAAAAACAGTATTTGATATTTCCCTCTCATTCGCCCTCATTAACACCACTATTGATGAGCGCCTATTTGTTATTGAAGCACAGAACAACGTCGATTGTCACCTATCACTTAAATCAGTACCTATTGCATAATGTTAAAAATATTTAATGAATTAAGCGTAAATTGCAATGAAAATACATTACATTTTTATCCCATTGATTCTCTAACTAAAGTAACAAATAGCACTAAACAATACGTATGTACGCATTGATTCAGCGACTGTACCATTCTAGATTTCGGTCAAGACAGAGTCGTAAAATTTTATTTAATAATATAAACTTTGGGGAACTTGGAACTTGGGGAGATCGGGCATCACCCTTTAGACGGTCGATTTTCGCCGCACGGCTAGACCCGTGTAAATCCCCTCGGTTTGAAGAGTGTAGGTACCGGTAAAATAACAAGCACATGAGCTTTTCTAACTCTGTCTCTAAAGTAGGCAACGCATCAACAATCCTCTTAGTATTGAAGGTATAAGCGGCAGTGCCTAACCACTTTCTATCATGAAGGCTTGTTTGCTAACCTACTACATAAATTAACCTAATGAACGCTTTAATTAATGCTGCTCTCGATTGTGATGTTTTAAGCGAGAAATTTAACCTAATCCTGTTAGCATGTACCTAATAGATTTTATGACAGATACATAGGTACAGTGGCCTAGAAATAACTTGTTTTGGTTATGTAAATAAATGTGTTTTAAATTAACTGTCGTGAATAAATAAATAAAATAAAAAACGTAAGCCTAAATTAAATCAGATTTTAGAAATTGTGTGCAAATTGGTAGATTTGCAAAGCTTTTCTTTTAGGGAGTGCCTTCGCTGACGGCGCCGGTTGCCAAACTGGCTGCCGGGCGGCGCAGCGCTGACTACATACACTGTTTTTATACACCTTCAAGGCCTCTTGAAACTCTTCATGAGACGATTATTCGTCACCCGCTTTCATTTTCATAATAAAAACAAATGAAAAATTTAAGGGGATGTTTGTAAGGTTATTTGGATTTCCAAAACAGAGTTGACGGAGCCCCGCCGCGCGTGGCTCCTATTTCTGTCTGCAGGGTTTAAAGTAACCTAACACGAAGGGGATGAAGGTCCTCCCCTTCGAACCTAACACATATCCGTATCGGGGTGCCCCAAAGAATCGAGCTCGCTTCGCTCGCTCTTGAAATTAGTCAGTTGGGAGACAAGTTACAGTGTTTGGCCCAAAATCCGGCAACCGATGTTTTTAATCTCGGCTGCCGGCAGTAACGTACCGCCGGTTCCCAGTGGCATTATTTTTGTGTGCCGGCGCCGGCAGCGGAGGCACTCGCTTTCTTTTATACTTTGCCAATTATACAAGGTGAGTCAGAAAGGGGGTACCAATCACTGATGACTGTTTCAAATTTTTATTTTCATATTTAATGATTATATTATATAGTTTTTTTTATTCTTCATTAAAATTAAATAAATTTAAAAAAATGCTGTAGTTACGGATTCAAAAAATTAAATTTCTGATCCGTGACCCTAAATATGACCTAAAATGTAAATACAGCTGATCATAGCTGAGGAAAGATAGATTTTAGCGTATTGCTTATGAAACATTTGAACGGCTATTTCTCTTAAAGTTTTGACTTTCGGTGAAAGTAGTAGATCAAAAGTTATTCATTATTATGAATACTTTTACACCCTTTCTGATTAGTAGCCCGTTTCCGACTAACATTGTAAGTATATGAAACTTGTTACGCGTTATTAATTTTTTTATCATTTGAAACGTAGACGGCGCCGATGTTGAATATAACTACCTAAATAAATTAGGTACTAATTCAAATAAGACATTAATAACTGATCACATAATTTATGTGCTTCAGTTTTTATTCGGTGTTTCGCCGTGATGAAAATCATTCCAATGTTAAAATCATTAATCATAATTAAAGCTAGAATCATTACCCACTTACCATATTTTCATCATTGACAGGAACATAAAAATAGCTTCCGATTGCCATATATCAGAGGAAGCTTATAATGTCACACTTAAAGACTTAATTCGTCCGACAATAAACATAAAAAGAAAGGTTTCTAGGGCCTTGAAGCGAAAAGGTTAATTTAACCTTTAAAGTAACCATGACCCACCCATCCCATCTACAGACATAACTGTATATGCCATTGACCATCGTTGGCTTGGAACAGGTTGCATCGCCATCCGCATTCCTGTAGTTGTAATGTCTGATTCGTATTCGGATTAATTACGTCCATTATAATAAGGTCCAATCAAAATAGGTGGACAAACTTAGGTGGACAAACTTTTACAGATCACAGTACTCATGAATATGAACAACTTTTACTATGGGACCAACGATGAAATATAAAAGAAAACAACTGTTCCATACAAAAGTGCAATACCTACACGAACAAAATGTAAGGAACAGCTGATATTTTTTTTATATTTCAGAGTTGGTCCCATAGTACAAGTTGTTCATATTCATGAGTACATCTGTAAAAAAATGACCACCTATTTTGATTGGACCTTAAAGAGATATGCATGAAGATTCTTATCTATTAGTATCAAGTAAATTTAATATATCCGTAAATACATAACATCACGCTTGTATTCCTCAAAGGGTTGGGCAGAGGTGTAATAGTACACCCTCATTTCGCCGTTATGTTTAAGTCCCATGTAATCGGGGGCGAGTCTATTGCCATCAACCGGGCACAAATCTAGACTCCGGGCTGCTACTGAGAAATTCCACACAAAAAAATCCGTTAGCACTTTGCCCAACTTAGACCAGCGAGGCCTAAATATCCATTAATTTTAGAGCATGGCATGGAATATTGTATTAACTAAACGCTTAACAAGTAGGCTATAAATCTCAGTCTTTGTTTTGTATCATCATCATCCTCCTGCCTTTATTCCAACTTACTTGGGGTCGGCGCAGCATGTATTTTGCTTCCACACATCTCAATTAGTCGCCATCTCAGTATCGACCTTCGTTCTAGTCATATCATCTTTTATAGTATCCATACATCGCTTCTTTAGTCTTCCTCTATTCTTATAACTAGTAATAATACTCTTGTAATTATTTGGTTATTTATTTGACTTTAATTGGCACAGCTAAAACCAATGAAGTCCACCGTAATAGTACAAATGTAGGCCCCGAGTTCAACCTTCTGATACCATTCTTAAAATCATCATTCATCCATAAATAATGAAGTAAATTAAGACCACTGCGCCTACGAGGAAAATTAATGAAACAATCAAAATTGTCTTCCAGATCACGTCAGAACAAGTTGTAGAAGCATATATAGAGAGATGCAAGGAAGCCAATCCATATTTGAACGCTATCGTCGAACCTCGGTACGATGCCGCGCTCAGAGAAGCTAGGGGCATCGACAAGATGATAGCGTCCACTGACAGGAAGCCTGAAGACCTGGAGAAAGAGTATCCACTGTTAGGCGTGCCGATGACTGTGAAGGAAAGCATAGCTGTTGAAGGTAAGAGAACTCTTCGTGTCTATGTGAGAGCCAGAGGTATGTAAGGGAATTCCTCTATATCTCTGTTTCTTGGATTCGTGTGGATCTTAAACCCGGTGACCTTAGACCCCTAGACCATTAGGTGCAATTAGGGTTACCGAGAGCGGCTCCCCGATTCAGAACCTTTTCGATAAGCAGTCGTCAACCTATTTGCTTTATTATGTCGTTTCGTGTACGATTCTCTTCATGTACGACAGCTGGTTTATCGAATCGTTCTGAATCAGGAGACTTAAATGTTCAGAAATGCTATTTACCCAAGGTCCTAGTTATTATGATGACGTGCATTACGTTGCAAGCAGGCCTTTAAATGTGCCGCCATTTCTAATTCTGTGAACGTCGTGACCAATCGCCCTCCTTGACAAAATTTTCCAGGACTTTCTCTTACCAGCTTAAATATTTTGTTAAAATACTCCTCGTGAAGATACGTAAAAGATGTTATTGATAAATATAATAGAAGGAATAAACACTCCTGTAATTCATATTTATGATTAGTTACGGTTTACTCACGTGCATTTTTTTGGGAATTCCGGGCTAGTTTCGGACCCAAACGGAGCCGTTTGTCATGAGCTGAACACGCGGCGAGATCGTGGTTTGATCTCTTGTAATTATCAAGTTAGTTTTCTAATTCAGACATTATAAGTTACTTGCCTAGCATTATTACCAGCATCGTGGAGTAATTACTGACCTCTTAATGACGATCCAAGCCGCTAATCTGAGGTGGCTTCCATTGTTTCTCTATTTTTTCTGTTTCTGTTAATTGATCAGTTTATGCTATCACAGAAGTTTAAATAAATGTAGCACTGCTCATTGTTTGCACGGCTACTTTATCAAACTATTACTGCCAGTATGAGCTGATCTAGCATTGTATAGACTTTCCGTACAATGAGATGTCAGCTTATACTGGAAATGTACCTATAGCTTGATATGTAGCCGTATGTTCTTATTATTTCCGATTTCCCGGTCAGTTTCTAGGATTTGCTTTGATTAAGAAATAATTAATTAGGTCATAGATATATATTTTATCGTCACTTATTTTAATTGTTGGAAATTGGACGTTAATTATTCATTATTACAATTAATTCGATGACTGTTTACGTGTGTAATGACTGTGCCAGTTACATATTCAATAATATGTTACCATCTATCTGTAGATGTCAAATACCTGTCCAATGATTTTATATAGGTAGATAAGTTACTCCACATGTAGTCATTTTTGATAAAAAAAAATATTATATACGGTACCCACTGCTTCAATAACATTTTTTTCTTTCAAAGGTTCAGTCAATGACATTGACGAAACACCGTCGAAAGAAAAAATAACCGTTCATGTAAAACATCACCCTAAGCTTATAAAAAAAGCCTATAGGTCAAGTGCATCCAAAAATTAAGCACAACAAAAACATCGGCAATCGCAAAAAATCTTACCTGCCTACTATTAAAACCACGTAAATTAAAATAAATTTAAATTCTTCTCTCGTGACGGCTCGAGATAAACGAGAATAGCTCATGCCGATAAAGACTAGCCTGTCAGCAAGGTTGGTAGCAGGGCTGACTGACTAGGGTGCATCATACGTATACCTACATCATGGCTGTTTAGTCACTTTACATCTGAAAACCATGATCTCTGGTCATCATTTTTTAGAACAGAAGCAGCGGATTTTTCTTTTTTCACGAATTCAATGTTGTCCTTCTTACTATGGACAAAAATTTAATTCGTGAAAAAGAAAAATCTGCTGCTCCCTTGATTTTGTACAAACATTGGTTATTTGGTATGGAACAGCTTTATTTTACGAATTCTGTTTTTGTCCCATAGTGAAAGCTGTACATAATGATGAGCATAATTCAAGGTTTTCGGATGTAAAGTGACTGACCAGACACGCTGTATAAATGTCTGACTAATTGTGTGACTGCTTTTGGGTAATAGGGTAGATATAATAGTTAAATTAATATCATAAACTGCACTGTTAAATAATAGTAGATTGTTGCACCGAGCGCAAAGTGAGTTATTAATGCACGAGTGTTATGTTGGTGCCCGAGCACATGCATGCATTAATTACTCACTTAAGCAAGGTGCGTAATCTACTTTTCTTTCAACTACCAATCTATCTACCGTGATAAAATATCCATATAACATTTTTTTAAACTTTTCTTGCTAAATATGAAGTAGGTATCAAAGTTTTACAATGGTACGAAATGCGCGCCATTTGTTATTTTTCACAATGTCGGTTTTATTTAGCTGATTTTTTATTTTCAGCCAGTACCTTTTTGATCTAATGCATAAATTTTATATTAAACTTAATGGGATACTTTAAACATCTGTGGTAAATTTATCTAAATAAAAAAAATAAAAAACAGTGCATTAATGACAAACAGTGCAATAATGAGCACATTTCTGCACTGTTTTGGTTCTAAGCAAAAAATACGTCCTTTGTGATCGGTTTTCTAGTGATTAATGATAACATTACTGCGTAGTTGAAAGAAAAATAATATAATAGACTACAACATTGAATAGTCAGGAAATATCGCCATAAAAATCCCCGTTCACCACTCCTGGCAAATAGGACAGCGATCGTATTATCCCGTATTCACTGGCGTATTATAACGTCGCTGTATCCTTTGAGAAGAGGGTGGTAGATAATCCACCTAACGGACCACGAAAACCCAACATTCATTATTATAATATAAACAAAAGCATTTATCGGGCCAAAAACAAGATGGTATTTTTTTCTGGCTATCAATTTTATTTCCAAAAAACTTATGAAGGTACTTGACACCAAAGAGGGAGGAAAATGATGCATTTTTTACTGAAAACGGATTCAATAATATATTAATATGTTCTAAAACATTAGTAAATACTTGACAGCAATAGATTGATAGATAGATATACTTTGTTGTAGGTACACTAAAAGAAATAAAACAAAGAGATTACCTACACATAGTTAAGTTAAGAACAGTACAAATGGCGGATGTATTTTTTACTGAAAACGGATTCAATAATATATTTATCATATTTTGTTAATCAAATTACATGTAATATCTTTTTGTAGCCTTCATTAACTCCGATTTCCAGAATAACAGCGGATGGTCATCGGTAAGGATAATTAATCGGCTGACTTTTGTTTTGATTGCTTCTCTTTTTATTATACAAAGGAGTATTTATAATACTATATTGACTAAACTAACACTCAATTACCTCATAAGAGCATCTACTAGCCATCATCTTGTATTGCAATTTTTAAGTTTCTCATGTTTAAGTGAACTCTGTAAGTTCTTTGTGAGAATAGATGTCTTAAACCTTAATCTCCGTCCAAAGGTATCTAAATCCCAGCTTCATACACTGCGTCCAAAAAAGCAAGCTAACATTGCCTAGAAAGTCGGCGTCGTTGGTCAGGTTCACCTGAGAGTTGTTTAGTCGATCCAGGAAACGAGTTAGACTGGTCGTTTATTTTCTTGTTTTAGTAACTTTGCCCCCTACTACAGTTATTTCTCCTGTATCTTGGGTACGTTTATAGACACACATCTTACATATACCGGAACATCTATCCGTAGTCCGTAGATAATAAAAATATTAGTACCAGGGATGTTATGGAGCTCCTTAACCGTAACCGAAACTATCGGATTTATACGAAATAAAAAAATATCCATTGATAATAAATGTTTCGAATAATTTCGGATAGGGGCGGAGCTTAAATACCTATTTGCTTTAACATGCAGCGATTTAAGCCGGGTCCGCAGCGCCAATTTTCTAACATGTTATTGTGTTTTTGCGAACAAAACTGTTAGGCCACGCCCCTATTCGGTTAGCAAACAATGTTATCCTGTTTGCAAACACGAAAACACGGCGCAGCAGACCCGGTTTAGATACTTAATAAAAATAAAGTGAATATTGCTTACTTCAAAATATTTTTATTTTACTTTGCTTTCTTAGACGTACTTTCCTTAAAAAAATCCAATCCATATCTGAAACTATCCGAAACCTACAAAAGACTCCTGTTACATCCATATCCAGATCCGAAATCTCATATCACTAACAACACGCTGATTACCTAGTACAATGCGAATTTAAACCCGCGTCAGGTAGCTTAGCCGCTGCGCTAATCACGGAATACAGAGTAGGTTTCTAATATTCCGTGCTGCTAATCACGTAGTAAATTAGGAACATAAATAATTATGATGTACTTAAATATTGACCTAAGTTCTTAAGCACCATGCGACGCGCAAATTCAATTGAAGTATTATGCTAAGATCAAGCTTTGTCTAAAGCGGGCTACTCACACACCTGCCGCAGGGGCAATCAAGGGCGCACGGCGGTCGCGGCAATATCGGAATTGTCTCTACACACATTGAAATTGCCCCTGCTTGCCTATACACATCACAATTAAGGTGGCAATTAAGGGTCATCCCCACTTTTACACCCTAGATTGCCCCTGCGACAGGTGTGTGAGTAGCCCGCTTAAGATGCCTAGGTAACCACAGACTAAATATGCAAACTTGCGATAGATTACAAATTTAGTTAAAGTTTTATTTTTTAGTTTTTAATTGTTTTGTGTTTGGGTTGCCAGGCAATTATATGTTTAAATTTAACCTGTTAACTTGTGTTAATTTTAAGAGTAATTATGTTTTTCATTTTAAGTATGCGTGTGCGTCCGTCTGGCCGTAATAATAAAAAAAAAATCTTTCTTTCTTTCTTCTAATAATAAATAATTACAATTCCAGGCATGAGCAACGACTGCGGTACTGTATACCCATACAGGAATCCTGCAAAGAGAGATGCAGCCGTTATTAGGCTGGCAAGGGCTGCTGGCGCCATTCCCATAGCCGTGACGAACACACCCCAGCTGTGTATGAACTGGGAGACTTATAACAACGTGATTGGTATTACGACTAACCCGTACGACCAGAAGAGGACTACTGGCGGATCTTCTGGAGGAGAAGTAAGTGTGCAATAAGAGGATATTGGAGAAGTAACCTTTAATATACTTAAAGTATCACTGATGTCTGTTTTAACGCAAGTGTTAAAAAACCAGCCAAGTGCGAGTCGGATTCGCGCACGAAGGGTTCCGTACCATCTATATAAATAAAAAGAAAAGTCCTGACTGACTGACTGACTGATAGACTGACTGACTGATTGACTGACTCATCAACGCTCAGCCCAAACCCTTGGACCTAGAAAGCTGAAATATTGCACAGAGGTTCCCTTTATAATGTAGACAAGGAATAAGGAAAGATTTTTCGAAATTCAACCCCTAAGGGAGTTAAATAGGGGATGAAAGTTTGTATGGAAAATCGTCACTTAACGGGTTCAAAATTATCTATAAAAACGGCAAAAAAATCACGTTTGTTGTATGGGAGCCCTCTTAAATATTAATTTTATTCTGTTTTTTAGTATGTATTGTTAAAGCGGCAAGAAAAATACATCATCTGTGAAACAACTGTCTAACTATCACGGTTCATGAGATACAGCCTGGTGACAGACGGATGGACGGACAGCGGAGTCTTAGTAATAGGGTCCCGTTTTACCCTTTGGATACGGAACCCTAAAAATTCGATAATTTTTATTTCCATGCAAAATGATTATCATTTTAGTTTTTTCAAAAATACTTCATCCCTGCTTTAGTAACAAATTCAGAAAATGAATCTTCCAATCCGTGATCCCTTTGACCTAAAATGTAAACACAGCTGATCATAGCTGAATATAGAGAGGATTTATCGTATTATTTATGAAATCTTTGATCTTCTATTTCTCTTAATCTATTGCCTTTTTGGTAAATTATAGAACAAAAAATATTCATTATTATGGGTAAGTACTTTAATACTTTTTTAGATTAGTACCCCCTTTCCGACTAACCTTGTATAATAGGTACTAAATCACGAGATGACCTTCAAGCCAAACCACCAGCAGCCGTTACCGGCAAGCACACTCTCGAGCTGATGTACTACAATCAACCCGAGTTCTACCGGAAGCCGTCGCTGTGGCCGAAATCAGCCTTGAAATTCATCATTATGGGACTATAGTTCCTCCAATATTGCCATACTATGCTTAACAAATCCCCATAAATCCTTTTTCGCCTTCAACTAGTAATAGTTAAAAGCGACTAAGATATTACGAAAAAAGTGGACCAATCTTATCGACCGATAAGATTAGCTATGTACAGTCAGCTGCACCAACTGGTTACCCCTCTCACGAACAAGTTTGTTCTTGAGGGGGGCAACCAATTAGTGCAGCTGACTGTACCTACTTTTTTAATTTTCGTGTGTTTGTACAGAACAAACACACGAAATTAAAAAGGTAGGTACAGTGTGTGCTAAACACACTTTATTATACTAGCTTTCGCCCGCAGTTTCGCTTGGGTGAAATTTTAAAGCCTCGTTAAGCCCGTTTCATTCAAAAGTTAACAATCCCTACTTCGATAGGTACTAACTTGGAAATCACTTTCATCCCCTATTTCACCCCTTAGGAGTATAATTTCCAAAAACGCTCAAACACGTGTATGTTTATTGCTAACCGGAAGCCTAAATATTTTATTCCATTCTTCTTACTTCAAAAGTAACAAACATATTTCTCATACATACTTTCAACACTTATTTCATCCCCTTAGGGGTAGAATTTCCAAAAACGCTCAAACACGTGTACATTTATTTCTAACCGGAAACTTTAATATTTAATTTCATGCTTCTTACTTAAAAAATGACGGACTTATTTCACCCTATTTCACCCCCTTAGAGGTAAACTTCCAAAATCGTTTCTTAGTGGAACATCAAAAAAAGAACTTACTGTCAAAATGTCAAATTTCTAACCACAGCCGTTTAGGCTGTGCGTTGATAAAACAGTCAGTTAGCCAATTTCTCCTTTTATGTAATATAATTATGTAGATGTGAAAGTTTGTGAAGGATGGATGGATGTTTGTTACTCAGTCACGCATAAACGGCTTTTACAAGGTTAGTCGGAAAGGGGGTAATAATCCGGGGGCCACTTAAAATATTACTGATGACTTTTAAAAAAAAAACAAAAAACTGTTATAAAGCAAGGGTTAAAATTTCAAAATTCGATAATTTTTAGTTACTTAACTAAATAATTAATTAAAAATTATCGAATTTTGGTTATACCTACATACAAAATGAATTTAATTTTAGTTCTTTGAAAAATCGTTCATCCCAACTTTAGATACGAATTCAGAAATTGGAGCTTCTAATCCATGGCCCCAACTATGACCTAAAATGTAAACACGTTGTTGAAGATAGATTCTAGCGTATTTTTTTTTAGTTTTTGAACATCTATTTCTCTTAAACTATTGACTTTTGGGGAAAGTTGTAGAATAAAAGTTATTCATTATTATGGGTACTTTAACACCCTTTCGGATTAGTACCTTTCCGAATAACTTTGTAGATTGGAACTAATTTTGTCCTGGATTGAAAAATGATATTATTTATCTGTACCTACCTAGTTCCTTTATGATGTTAGTGAAGTATTACATAAATGTAATATTAACATGCTTAAGATTTAACCATACAAATAATGGAGAAATTTAACTTGTTTTGAACTATTGTCGTATAACTCAAAAGTAACGACTTAACCATAACCATTAGACACAATAAAGTAAAAGCTAGTTCTTCAAATTGTTGGTCAAAGGCAAGTTAACGTAATAGTCACGATTTTTTACGTAATAAACTCACTGAACTGTGCAATGTAATTTCGGTAATATTTCTTACGAAGTACTTAAGTAACTAGAAGTACTATGTGGCTTTAAAACACCCGAAAATGTCACGGAAGTGCGCCACATGCGGATGACGTCACAACCATTACGACTTCAGATGTTGCAACCACTTTACTCAAACAATAATTAATTTAAAAACATTAAATTGATTATGGTTTGGTTGCTGTTGCTATATTTCAATCAAATTTCGTTAGATCCTTCTACTGTAGACGCTTTAAAAGAACCTCCTCGAGTGATGATACCGAGTAAGTTGACAGTACTTAGCATTCAGCCCCGCTACTAATTTACTCTACCGTTACCTTAATCTTATAACCACGACACGAGTTATACGAGAATAACTCATCAGAATAGCACCAGAGAAGCAGAACAATCACTTCAAAACCAGTACACAGTAGCACATTTAAACTTCAGATCTACACTACTAGCATCATACATTGCACACATCCGTACCTAATGTTTTATATGTTGTGTTCTATTAAAAATTCCCGCATAGGCGATATTTTGACATACCTCCCTCCCCCACCCTTTATTTAGTTGCTAAGTACTTTTTTCTTTGTTTTCAGTCAGCGTTGATCTCAGCAGCAGGTTCAATAATCGGCATAGGATCAGACATCGCTGGATCACTCCGACTGCCACCCATGTTCACTGGAATATTCGGTCACAAACCTACGCCCAGACTCCTCTCAGTTGAAGGTAACTTCAAAATAAAAATAGCATAAGTATATTGTTCGGGGCAATATTTTTTTTATCGTGTCAAAACTAGCTGTACGGGAATAGCTCATGCTGTGGTGAAAAGATTAGCCAGTCAGCAAGGTTGGTAGCGAGGCTGACTGCCCAGGGTGCGCCGGACGTACTTAAGTATCGTCACTCGTGAAGGCTCTTTTCATGCACCTTCAAGGTAATGATAATGATGGAAAAAAGAGGTCGACGCCTTGTCATGTCGTTTGTCCTCGTTGTTGTTGAGTTGTAAGAGGCGACTAAGGGTATGCAGCCGAAGGGACCATCTCCGACAGGATATTATGACAATGTATTGTAAAACGGAGCTACAATGTACACATAATGCGTTTTCATTCCAGTTTCATATCTTGACCTTAAAACATTTGTACGTTATTCTTGCAGGCCATATTCCAGACTGCTTAGATCCTGACTTCGAGGAATACTTCACGCTTGGACCGATCGCGCGGTACGCAGAGGATCTCACTTTACTATTGAAAGTTTTAAAGCAACCAGGTGGTCCGGATGTACCTTTGGATAAACCGGTAAGTTTCTAAAAATGATTCTAACTAAATAGATTCGACGAATTAAACTGTATAATTATAGAAGCCACAGTAAGGATTTATAAAAGTGAAAGCAAAGTTGAGCCAGATAGTTGAACCAGTTGGGCCGAGACGAGATAATGTGACGACAAAATTATGTCGCGCTGCGCATGTAAGGCCTGCAGGCCGTCAAGATTAATGACACTATGCGGAAAAAGTATGTAGTCAAAGCTATAATATAAGTAACTCTCATTACCGATACCGTTAACAGAAGCCTTAAGAAAATAAGTACGCTCGATTTTGGAATCTTAAGCAACCTACCCTGCTGATAGCTGCTCGAAAACAATTTCCAGATGCTCAATGTATTTTCATGTTTACTTATAATCTATCTTTATCTACAAGGTTAGTCGGAAAGGGGGTACTAATCCGAAAGGGTGTTAAAGTACACATAATAATGAATAACTTTTGTTCTACAACTTTTCCCAAAACTCAATAGTTTAAGAGAAACAGTGGTTAAAAAATAACAAAAAAAAATCTCTAAAATCTATCTATCCCCACTAATCATCAGCTGTGTTTACATTTTAGGTCATATTTGGGGACATGAATTAGAAGCACCATTTTCTGAATTTGTAACTAAAGCAGGGAATAAGAATTTTTGAAAAAACAAAAATAAAAATCATTTTATTTGGAAAAAGAATATATCGAATTATGAAATTTTAACACTTGCTTTCAAACAGTCATCAGCGATACTATAAATGGGTTTCGGATTAGTACCCCCTTTCCGACTAACCTTGTATAACCTCATCATATATTAAAGAATCTAAATGTGTATTCACAGGTCGATATATCAAAGTTGAAGTTCTACTACATGGATGGAGACGGCAGCAACGTCTCAGATCCTATCGGCCCTGACGTCAGGAAAGCAATGGAGAAAGCCAAAGATCACATCAAGAATACCTATAACATCGAAGTTAAACCGGTTAGTATTGATACACTTTTAATTACTATCATATCGCCGGGTTAATTCAAAAACCAACTAACTGCCCAAAATATCATGTTTTCGAGCTTAATGGCGTTTTGAAAATTTGTGTCCTAAAATTGCATATACCTACTATCTTAGATAAGATAGTATACGAGATCTTAGGACACAAACTTAGATTAGATAGTATAAGAAAATTTAGGACACAAACTTTCAAAACGCCATTACCTACTCGAAATCATAATTTGGACATTTAGTTTTTGAATTAACCCCGCGATATAATTATATAATTTCGTTATTGTAATTAATATTACCTTTTGGTATGTATGAACTACCTACATTAATTTATTCACTTGACTGACAGATGTGTTGCTGTAGAGTTTGTTGCGCCGTTTCTTCTTCACGGCAAAAACACTAGGAAGCGGAGAAGGGCGGGCGCTTTTGAGGGCTGTCTTATGTAAAATTGATGTTCAAAAAGAACAAAGTAATTCTAGTATATTTTGAATAAATGAGAATTGAAGTTGAATTCCCGAACGATGAAGTAGAGGATTATTAGTAGGCACTTCCAGTATCGGCAAAGTAATGGTTAGGCCTCTGAAAATGAGAGCAAGCCTATCGACTTGTGTCGAGCATAATTATTACCTACTTGGAATCTTTTATGATGGTTATATTTTACAAAAAGAACAGAAAACAACAACAGCGTCTGTAGACAAATGGCAATCGATGATCGCTAGAGAATAGAAACTAATTGACATAAGCGTTCGATCGGTCAAGCGATCTGTTATGTCATTTCCATACATACATTTAATTGGCGTATCTATTCTCTGGCGATCGTCGGTTGCCATTTGTCTACAGGGGTTGAGCTTCTGCGAGAATTATTGTTTCCAGTGCCTGTAGACAAATGGCAATCGATGACCGCCAGAGAGTAGATACGCCAATTAAATGTATGGAAATGACATAACAGATCGCTTGACCTGTCGAAAGCTTATGTCAATCCAGTACAATCTCATTGTGTTTCTATTCTCTAGCGATCATCGATTGCCATTTGTCTACAGCCACAGGTGTGTTCCGTTAATATCTCCGGAAGAACAAAGGAATCTTATCTTTATTCGTTTAGTCCATCTTAATGAACCATAACATAATAATATCAAGATTATTTTATGTACCAACAATTATACATCAAAGAAAATTTGGGAATAGTCCCCAGATTACCATTACTACTCGACTACTTAAAATAATGTTTTTCTTTTAATTTTCAGCTCAAAATCAAAAACATTGAACACATGTGGGAAACAAGCATCAGAATACTGTTGAACATAAAACACGTTCGGAACATCTACACGGACCCAGACAAACGCGACCAATGGGTGTCAGTATGGCCCGAGGTCTTGAAGAGTTTGGTCGGGCTATCGAACCACAACTTCTTATGCGTATGCTACGGGCCACTGACGAAATTCTTCGATGCACTACCAAAAAGTTATTATAAAAAGCTGCTCTCCATTTTTGATGAGATCAAGGCTGAGTTTGAGGTAAGTGACTCGAAACCCGAAATATTAATAAAAGAGGCACAGTTTCCAATTTAGCTAAAGGTACACGTTCGAGACGGACTGCAAACTGCAGACTGCAACCAAGTCGCCATCGGAATAGCGCGTTTAAGGTGTGCACTTTAAAGGTGCTATTCCGACAGCGACTGTAAAACTGCAACCGCAGACCGCAGCCGCAGATCGCACCGCAAGCGATACTACTTTTGCAGTTTGCGGTCTGCAGCCCGTCTCGGACTTGTTTGTACCTTTCAAGTCAACCTGTCCGATCGTTAAACTTCTAAATGACGAATTACTAGACTGTTTAATAGCGGAATAACTTTCCAATATGCTAATTGAAATACCTATACGAACGGTGATGGGACAGTCAACAGTACGAAGAAGCTGGTTCGACTGTACTTCATCGAATTTGTGATCAGAGTACGATTAGTCACAGTAGGATGCTGCTTAGCAACACAAAAAATCCATAACCCCGCTCTGAGACCTTACTGCAACAAGGTATAACCTAACAATTATAGTTAACGCGCAGCCCCCACCGAAAGTGGCGCCACTTAAGAAAAAAAACATTATTTCTGTCAACACACAACATATTGAAATTATTTTCGAACACCAAAAACAACACTTGACATCCTAGGTTAGAAGTTTTAGTAATCAATGCTAAAAACGGCGGTTTTTGGTACTTATCGCTAAAACTTCGAATCCAGAAGCTCTAGTGTTGATGTTTGGTGTTCGAAAATTTCTACAACACTTGACTAAAATGTTGTACGTGTGAAATTTCAATATGTTGTGTGTTGAAAGAAATAACGCTTTTTTTCTGAAGTGGCGCCACTTTCGGTGGGGATAGCTGCAGTAACGACGATGTTACTGAGAAATATAATAATCAGTGATCGGAAAAAGGTGAGCTAATTTACCTAAACTTCAAAGAACAGAGACAAAAACTGGAGACTTCCTTACGACAACATTTTTTTTCGGGAGAATTTTCTCCGAGTTTTTCTTTCATTTGTTTTCAAAAAATAAAAGACATTCTCTTTTTTTGAAAACAGTAGGTATACAATCTCTTTTTTAAAAACAATAAAAAACGTGTCATCTGGTTTTGTGTCAATTTTGAGAAACAAAAACAGGAAACGAATTCAATTGTTTTCTGAATTAATACTTAACATTAATATTTAAATGTACTTTAGTGATGTCCCGACACCCGGAATAATTTTCCCGAAAAAAAATGTTGTCGTAAGGAAGTCTCCAGTTTTTGTCTCTGTTCTTTGAAGTTTAGGTAAATTAGCTCACCTTTTTCCGATCACTGATAAATAATACACTAGCTTTCTATTTAGTTGAACCTCATGTTTTTAATTACAGAAAGTGTTATCAGACGACGTAGTATTATTACACCCGACGTTCCCGACCCCAGCTCATCTACACTACAGAATCTATTACAAGTTCCTGAACTGTGGGTATCTGACTATTTTCAACGCGCTCGGCTTGCCTGTTACACAATGCCCTATAGGACTCTCCAGGAAAGGACTACCCGTAGGCATCCAGATAGCCGCCAACAAATACAATGATCACCTAACAGTTGCCGTCGCAAAAGAATTTGAAAAAGCATTCGGAGGTTGGATACCTCCAAATAAGGACCTCGTCAGTAATATAAAGACTGCGTAACAGAATATTATGTAGAAGATCAACTTGGATTAAACTTTTCGCCTAACCTAAAAATTTTTTTGGAAAAAATGCTGATAACTTTGCGCAAAAGACTTCAATAGCTGACGATACTTGTTTCATCAGTTATGAGGATAGCAATGCGCGTGTAAAAGTATTTACAGGGCAAAAATACAGGTTATGGAATGGAATAAGAACCTCTGCGAGAGTTTTTTAAATTCACGTAGATGTGTACCTTAACCTACTGGGGTACCTTAACCATTCGTCTGCACTAGGTACTCGGTCTTACCAAAAATTGTATGTTATTTAATTTGTTGAAATGCCAAAGTACGGGAAGCGATACGAAACTTGTTTATAATTATGATTTTGTTTTAAACCGTCCGTTTGTTTAATGTCCGTGATGTTGAATAGGTAAAAGAAGGAAACCAGCATTCCACGATACTATTTCAACATTCTATCTGTAAGGCATAGAGATTATCGTTATCTATTTCTCAAAAATGTTTTCATAAAAGTCGTATTCTCGGAGAAGTAGAATAGAAGAATTTAGAATTCTCTACAGTCTCCGGAATTCGGTATTTATATAGAAACAACCTGTTGAGTTAGGTATTCGAATGACGCCTTGACAAAAAGTATTATTGTTAGTATAGTAACCATTTAGCCCGGTCGCACATTATCAGAAATTTCTGCCAGAAAATATCTGACGCGCAACTCTGCTCATAAATTTTGTAGGTACTAGACCCCGCACACTGGTGCCGATTCTCTTGTACACAAACTAAACTTAATTTAGGCTATTGCCATCTCTTTCACTCTGATAGAATAAGAAAGAGACGGACTTAAATAACAACTGTCAAATTTAGTTGAACTAAAATCTCCTTAACCTGCTCCTAAACTAATTTGACATCTCTAACTTAGTTCTTAACTGTCACCGTCCTTTTCTCGCGCTGTCTGTTAGTAAAAGATAGCAACTCCCTAATCTTAGTTTAGTTACCGCCATTTTCAATATCCTATCTATCGGCGGTTTGCCTTACTACAGATATAAATTTGACATTACATCTATGGAGCTTATGTCAAATTTATATCTCTAGTAGGCGAAACCGCCGATAGATAGGTTATTGAAAACGGCCGTTAATGAACAAGAGAATCGGCATCACTGTCAGAATTTGCCAGATCTGGCAGCCTGCTGGCTCTAGTACATAATGTATGCGCAGAGGGTCTTCGCGCACGCGTCAGAACATTTCTGGCAGAAATTTCTCATAATGCGCGGCCGGGCTTAATGTGAATTATTTTAATAAAGTTTTTATATTTACTAAATGATGTAAGAGGTCTTAAATTGAATTTATATCTTACTTGACACACAAGACAATGTATCTGATTACTAATTATTATTATATTGGTAATTTATATGTAAGTACTATTTGGATATGTATACGAATGTGATATTTAAACACCATGTCATCATCTACCTAAAGATTCAAACGAATTACCTATTTTTAAATAAATATATTATTTGTACATTGAATTTAGTTGTTTTTCTTTGTTATAGGACTACCTAAGACTTCATAAATAGTTAAGGTAGGTACCTATATTATACCTAAGAAAACTTAATGAAAAAAAAAGTGAAAACTTAACTTTTTAACCCTTTGACCGCCACGTCAAAAAAGCAAAAGCGTGCTCTCGGCGCCAAGCTACGATTTCTTCCTTTAAGCCAGTCATGTAGTCGTGACCGTGGCTTGCTGAACACATTTTGCTTTGTCATGTGTACATGACTGTGGCGGTCAAAAGGTTATGGTGGGAACTATTATTTTTGCAGTTCATTTATATATAATATCCCAATAACTAATCATCCGCAATTTACACGTAACGACTCCTATCTGACGCGCGTAGTCTAATCTGTCTAATGAATGGAAGACACCGAGATACTTATCCTAAGGTCAAAAAGTGGGCAATCTTTTGGGATTGTTACCGCCCGTAATGCTGTTTTTAGAGCCCGTTCCCACTATGTCCAAAGCCGACCAGGCTTTGTGGTTGGATAGATTATAATTATCACGCCATTCAAAATACAACGTGTCGGATTGCCAAAAAAGCTGGTCGGAACGACATTTTGTCATCCTGATAACCTTTCGAATGGTGGCCGTCACGAATCGGGATGCGCAAAAAATCTGCGCGTGTGACAGCCGTCCCGAAACGGGACGATGAGTCATCGTCGCGTTCCAAATAAAAACAAAAAATATATATATATTTGTAACATTCAATGTCTATATTCAATATGCGCGGGAAAGAATAGGCTATTATACAAGCCAAACTTATGGAATTACCCCGAAGGAATTTTTGGAACGGTCGCCAGTTGAAGTTCGGCCAAGTGACGCGAACTATTGTTCCAAGTGGGTGCGTAAACAATAATTGTTTTCGGTGTGTTCCGCAATATAATACAAGTGTTTGTGAATTTTTAACAATGCCTGGGTAAGTAATCTACCGGTAAATACTTTCTGTTTGTGTTTCTGTGTGTGTTTAAATTTAAAATTTAATCGGAATTATAATCGCTGTGCTCACGGCCGCCATAACAAAAACTTTCCTGCATGATTTTACCACAAAAATGTATGGAAACTATCTGTTTCCTATATTCAATCCGTGTTAAATATCATAATTATTTTTCTACTACACTCCAATTGATAGTATCGGTGCATAAATCAAATAATTTCATTAAATACGTAATAAATACAATAGCGTCCAAAATCGGGATCCGTGTCAGTGGTGCATTTATGACGCGCTAGCGAATAGCGAAGCTAATAATAGCGAAGTGGGCGGGGCCACGCCATGCGTATTGCGCGTTCGATTGGTTTTATTTATGTTTTGAATATTATATTTTGTGCGTATTTTAAGATATTTGTAAGCTTATTTCTAATTGTTTTTGTACGGCAAGTACTTATTGTATTTTATGTATTTTAAAGCAAATATTATGTACTATTTGTAAAAAAAAAGAGTTAATGTAAAATCGGCATACTTTTCGTTTTAAAAGTATAGTATTGAAGTTAGTAATTTGAGGGCCGATCTCAAGTGGGTTTCTTTATTTGCTTCGTACTCTAAAATGAACAAAGAACAAACATCTGTTGTTTATAATAAAAAGAGTCCATGACCCGAGCTAAACAAAAACACATAAATCAAGTCATTTGAGCCCGCCATGCATCAACAAAGCCACTTGAAAATCTTAAGTTTTTTTAGGGTCGCGCGCACGTGTGTGAAATTGCTCGCCGATTTATAATAGCCTTGGTGTTAAAAATATGTTTGGAAACATGTGGATTAAAAATTATATATTGTAAATATAACATTTAAATATGAAATAAAACAAAAACTGTGCATAAAATTGTTACAATTTTATTAATAAACCATATTTTATTCAATTTTATCGCAATTTTTACTTTTCTCTTCATTTCCAGCATGTTTATCAAGAGGTATTTAAGAAACTTTTAAATATTTACACATTAATCTATAGGAAATTTTATGGAGAATCCAAATATATACACATCTTAATAGGTATTCATACAAAATCATCGAGAAATCTGCGAAAGAATGCATCTGTTCCTACCGCGCGGGGAAGGCGGGTTGGGGGGTTGACGGCAACGATAGGAGGCCCCGCGCAGGTAGTAACAGCAGAGAGGATAACCAACGTAGTGTGAATAAGCTCTTACGGTCAGTAACAACTTGTTACGGGTGGATGCGAAAATTTCTGGTCAGTGTCTCTCTGGGCTTGGGACATTCGTCAATGAAAAATAACAAATTCGTCACTGTTGCCGGTCAAGCAAGTCATATCTCGTAACAGTCAACTGCTAAAGGGGCATCTAAATGACCGCTACAATTACCTAATAGTCAAAAGGCCATAAATAATAGCAAAATCAGCCCACGCTGTCTCACTGCTGGGCATGAGCCTCTTCTCAGAATGAGAAAGGTTTATAGATCTTATCTCCGGTTTCTGAATTGAGAATTCGAGCTAACGAAATTTGCAATATAGTAGGTAACAGCACCCGAACCATATTCAATGCAATACTGAAGTAGTATTTGAGTACCTAGGTAGGGAGTTGTCAAAAAAGGCCCGGCACAAACGGCGGACTTTTTGTCCGGCGGACTACCACGGACAAGAATAAAAGTAGGTAGTTGGTAGTTGTTGCCATCGCAGACACTAAAGTTCTAACGACAACTACGGACAAAATTTCCGTCGTTTGCGTTGAGTCCGTGTTAAATTTCGCGACCGGCAAAGACTACCAACCACGTCAATTCCTGTCCGCGGCAGTCCGCCGGACAAAAAGTTCGTCGTCTGCGCCCAAATGCTTTCAAATCCGTCATTTTTTGACAACTCTTTACTCAAATGTTACGTAGGCAGGCAGTTACTGCTTATCCTAGAAATTCTTAAGTCTCACTGCGCTCAATGCCCTCCTGGAAGTCAGAACGAATTTTGATATGTTTGCGGATGAATGGAAGGTGATTTTGTCGGAATGTCTGGAGTACTGCGAGAGGAATGCATCATGAACGAGTGAAAGAATATAGGTACTGTCAGAAGCACCGTAAGGGATTTATGAAAGAGTTTGTCAGTTTTTTTTTTTTTTTTTTTTCTTTCTTATCCTTTTATGTATGTATCGTTTTTTTATTACTATCTTTAATTATTGTAATTGGTCTAAGGCCGTTTTAATTAAAGTAAATAAATAAATAAATAAAATAAATTAATTAATTAATTAATTCAGAAACCGGAGGTTAGCCCACCACATGTTGGTGGACTACACACACCTTCGAGAACTCTTTGGATCCCTCTCGGATGTACAGGTTTACTCACATTTTTTTTCTACACCGTTAACGCAAGTTGTAATCAAATTATGATCCACACAGTTATGAATTCGAAATGTCAGAGTTGCAGTTTGGGATTAATCTCAGACCTTCCTACAAGGAAGATAAAAGTTCAACAGCTAGATATCACTACCTACTTCAAAAAGTCAAACTCAAAGTGGAAATTGCCATAATCAGCACGTTTGCCAAACGGATAGGTGATTGCGGTTTGATGTCAGTGGGAGACAGGAAGACGGTGCTGCCCCTCTAAACATAATTGCCGTTTAAAGGAACCCACACGTGCTACTAAACTGCCCTGAGGTCGCCACATACAGGGCCAAGTACTTCAGTAACCCAGGTACTCTCCGAGAGATAACCAGTTACATCAAGGGTGTGCTGGCCTTTTTCGAGGAGTTAGGGTGGATCGAGTAATTATACTTACCACCCATCACGCAAAATACGCGCTTAGACGTGGAGTTGCGGATTCCAGCCCGTTATACCATATACCTTAAAGGAACCCACGGGTGACGAAAGGGTGGACATTTTTTTGCGGAACGCAGGTCTGCTAAGCTTCCACAACTACACCAGAGTCCCTAGACAAAATCTCTTTTCCTTAAACGTTAACGTATGCTCCTTATGGTGCCTTTCCACCAGAGATGTGCTATGCAGCTATGCTGCGAAAATGTAAAAGCTAAGCTACGAAACTATGTGACCTTTTCCACTGATGCTAAGCTATGTAGCGGAGCGAGTAATACGTGCTATGAAAATGCGCCGCCGCCAGGTAGCTGTGCGAGGAAGATGCGCAGCTCGAGCTATGCGACGTATCGGCAATAGGGAAGGCACGGGGAGCGGCGACGTGGAGCTCTGCACATAGTTACATCACTCGCGACCATCCATAGCACGCATCCATAGCAAGCATCCATAGCACGCATCCATAGCACACACCCTTCCATATAAAAAACTTAGCTTAGTTGAATCAGTTTCCACCAGTGCTCCGCTATGTGGATCGATGAATGTACAAGCATGCACAGCACATCTCTGGAGGAAAGGCATCCTTATTGCTCGAGCAAAAATCATTTCCATACAATTTGATCTTTCCGCAGGCGAAAAGGGATTTTGTCCAGGGGGAAGGTGTAGCTGGTGTGTTATGTATAACAACTAAACACACTTTTATCTGAGATAACGCCTGATAAAACACTAACAGACTCAACAGAGACAAATATAAAAATTTGGTTCCGTTTATACTTTTAAGTCGAGCCGTATGTACCTATCCCTAATCCCTTTGATATCTTTACCTAATTTCAATGACGAACTTTCATAGGGCCTTTTAGTAGAATGTGTGTGAGCTTAGACTAAATCAAAAAGAATATTAAGTGCAGCAGCTACCTACATTTTAACAACCACCCAAGCACAAATAGTTATAAAATTGGCATTCTGAAGCTCGTTTTTAGTCGCTCGCTTACGTTTAGGTCTCGTAAAACATAGTCTGCCCAGTACATCTTGGCACAGTTCAGATCAGCGCTACTCGCAAAATATTTCAAATTCAATGCAAAATTTTAATATAGTTCCTTAATGCGCCGCTTCCTACCATTATAATACTGGGCGCACTAGAAGATGGGGGCGCCACTAGTCATACATCATAAAAATTTAGATCCAAAAATCACTTCTCTGGCAGAACTTTGGATAATATTGCTACAACTAGCAAAGCGAAAGACACACAAATCTTGAAAAAAAAATGCTTTCTCGTTCTTTTTAACGTTTTTACGTATCGTCTAATGGCAGGGCATGGAGCACGCTTAATATGACGTCGCGTCGGGTGTTATAAGTATGCCGGAAAAAGATTTTGTTGGGTTTTGTCAAAAAAACGGACTCGGGTTCAGATTACCTCCCCTGGCAATAGCTACAGAAGGTAATGTGAGCCTCTATCTGCCAGACAGTTTCAGTTCAGACCTTAGAATAAGTACTAAAGCATAGAAGGAGCGCTACTTAGCATAAACGAATCAAAATATAGCCATGCTATTTACTCATATGGCGGACTCGCTGTTGTCAGAGCGGGAAAGATAAACTTTTGACAGGCCGTAAAAATTAATTTTGTAACCTTTTGTACAGAGACTAGGGATGAGGGTATTCACACTATTAGACTATAGCTATCGATAAAATAAAGTCATCGTATAATGTATATTACGAAATATCTGAAGTGGTATTGTAAGACCGAAAGAAGGTGACTATGATTGTGTCAACCAAATAACAGCCATGCCGGATATTGCCATAGTACATTTAAATACTTACTTCTTAGAAAGTTATAATGACAAAAGTAAAGTCATAATATCGTTAGTATTCAGCCGAAAGATGCCCACTGCTGGACGTAGGCCTCTCCCGAGCATCATCACTTCGACTGGTCCTGTTATTATCGCTATCAATAAATAAAGTCATCGTTTAAGTATAAATGTCTATTATTTAATTTGCAATTACTAAAAGCTTCACAAAAGTTAAATACATTATTATTGAGTATTCCTTGTAATGTACTTGGACATGCACGTTTTTTTCTGTCACTAGAACGGCGCCACGTGGTCTCAGGTAAGTTGTCTATTTCGAGGCGCTGGAAATTTTAAACAAAATAATGATTGTTTTATATATAACTAGCGACCCGCCCCGGCTTCGCACGTGTACGTTTAATAGCTTAAAACCTTCCTCTTGAATCACTCTATCTATAAAAAAACGGCATCCCTAAAAATACAAGATTTTAAAGATAATTACGGTAAAGAGGTGTAAAATTTAGTGGCACCAAATGCAAACTGATTGAGAAGTAAGTTAATCATCGTTTATTTAATACCTACGTTAATTTTGTTTAGATTCACTGTTCTCCTAATCTATCAGGCTTGAAGATTACGACTGTATTAACAGCATTTATTTGAAAGATAAACAAGACAATGAAATATTATCTGAAATAGTCTATTGTATGAATGGCCGAAAGAAGATGTCGAACGTAATGTTGCAAGAAAAAAAAGATTTTTATTTTTTTATTTTCAATCAAGCTAAATCCAGTGCGGGGTTAATCTGTCCCAATTTTTTTTAAAGAAATTACTCGAATTCTTTTATTTCCTGTAGACATGCAATTCAATAAGAACTTAGGCTTTTAAATTTAGATTGAAGGTATAATGTTGGTATAGAGTCCTCCTTCAGTCTCCGCCATTTGCCAGAACGAGTAAAAGAAGATAAAGTGAAATGGCTGGAGCAAATTCTGTGGTGCTTTCTTGGAACCCAACCAATTTCGTGAGCTACCACGGCAATCAATTTATTTCGAAAATATTCGTCACAGGGAAACTTAAATGAAAAAGAAAAGTATAAATAGGTACCTAATTAATTAAACCTAACACAAAAATCACGTTGTCGATAGATTTATCGATACAATTTTCGCACCCCTTTAATAATTTCTTTGGCGAATATTCATATTGTTAAATAGATAAGATTTAGATAGTTTATACTTATTTATTTTACTTCTTCTAAAAGGTAATGTCTTACTTTTACTTATTTAATGTATAATGAATATATATTTAAAGGAAAATCTATGAATAAACATAAAAATACTACGTACTTGTGGAAACTGATATTTTCACTTTGATTTTTTTACATCCCTTGCGAGACTTACATTTTTTTACTATTCAGGACGTAGCGCACACTCTTATTTATAAGAACAATGTGCACATATACAAAACACAATTAATTAAATATAAATTCTAGACTAAAATATTTTTTCAAATCACCGCGCCACTGACACAAGTATTATACGACAAAATTTAAAATGTCGTTGCCGTCTGACAGGGGGTACTAGTGGCGGGCAATTTAATTTGGTAGCTAGGCTTTGGCTCAAAATCTCGAAATTGCTCTTATTTGACAGATGCCCCTGTACGTTTTTCAAGTACTGAGGCGGCTTCTATGCTTTAGTACATCTAAGGTTCAGACTTAATAAACTGACAGACAATAATCAGAGCTCAATAAAGTATGGCATGGTAGAAAAAAGATAAAATAAAATAATATCCCAGAATATACATACTTACTTTAAAAATCATGTAGCTCCATGCATCTACCTAGTTTTACAAGATATACATAAAGTAAACTTGCTTTTTCAAGGTTAATCCCTATGTCTAGGACAAGCACACGACATTGTGCGGTAGTCGGGTATTACGTTAGGTTTGTAGGGCTTCTCTGTGCATCATTACTCGAAATCGTTCTATTTGCTAACTATGTCATAATACAAAATCTATTTACCAAACTGAACAGTGGACAGTTGTTGGACAGTGTTTAATTAGAAATTATTCCTTTCCGACATCAAGGTTTGATTTTTTAAGATAAAATTAATTTACAAAAGTTCCAATGGAACCTAAATTGTAAAAGATTTTTTTTATTACTAATAATTTTGGATTCAACGTCGATTCTTACGATTACAAATCGATTACAAAAAGACCTTGACATGCCTCGACGCTAGAATCACTCAGTGTTGCTATGTGCTATATAAGACTAACTCCGAATGAAGCATTATGACAAAAACAATAAAAAGATCGATTACGGTAATTATTAGAGATGTGCTAAATCATTTTAAGCAATACTCATGCGCATAATTATCTGATTCTATTCCAAGGGATATTTATTTCAAAGAGACGCAGAAACAAATAACCGGTCGTCGTCGTGGGTAGGTCAGTTGCGGATAGAAGGCTATGAAGGGCGAAGTGAACTGCTGTGCCAAAGAAAAAGCTGTCGTTGAAAGTTGTAATTTTGTTGCATTCATGTTATCCTTAAAATATTATCTTTTACGGTTTTGCGTTGGCAACAGTAGCATCACGTTACATCGTTCTCTATGGCCAAAATCAAGGACAAAATTAAATCTTTTTTTTTTAATTTCAAGGCTTTGGTTTTTCAGCAGTAAAATGAAATTAGCGCAAAATTAAAAGTGATTTTAATTTATTAAAATATTGGAAAATTTAAATAAATGTTGATAAATTGATTTTTATAACATTACTCAATCAAGGAAATAAATTAAGTGACAATTGAGTTGACAGATTCTGTCAACTAGTTGACGAATATGAAAATTAGATTGATTTTCATTTTCAATAAATAAAATTTATGAAAACTTGATCAAAATTTATAACTTTACAAATTTTTGCAACGTTCCATCCAATTTTAGTCTATTATTTTTTATTTGCTAATACACGAACAACGCACGCGCAGAACACCCATCGCCCAAAAATCTCCGAGCGCCATATTGAGAGGCAGACGTTGTATGACTTGAGTGATTAATCGTGGTTAGTGCAATAATTTGAAGTGGAATATTTGATCTTGCCCTATGGATATACTCTCGGGTATGTAATAAGTGGAAAAGTGTATTTACAAGATGTTAATACTCACCCAGTGTGCCCTGGCAAATCACATCGTAACCTAGACATAGGCCGTTCTAGTTATCAGTAGATTACCTAGGTATCATCAATCCACTGTTTGCTCACAGTTTTAATCTTATTAATAACACGTGTGTGGAATAGCCATAGGTTTCTTGAATCTAGTTACATTAACAAGATTATGCGATCGCTTCGCAAGGTTCCACGCTCGTATATAAACGGATTTCGATGTGTTTATGTCGGCAGTTGACAGAAGCGTTTATGTATATGACCGATCATAAGTCACCACACCCAGTGACCGGATTGTCGGTTTTAGTATTTGATCGTTTTTATTTCGAATGATTGTTCGCGCGTTGTCGCTTCGGTGCGTGTTATGTGATATTAGTGTAGTGTGATAACGTGATACAGTGAGTGTAATAATAATGTAATTTCTAGGAGTGGTGTGCCTCGGTTGAAAGGCCTGCCGGAAGGACAAGGCTCCACACAAGAGGAAGAAGGACTGCGGCACTCCGCTCTTGGGCATCATGGAGTGCTGCATGTCGGAAGAGGCTAAAGAGCAAAAACGAATAAATCAAGAAATCGAGAGGCAGTTGCGAAAGGACAAACGAGATGCTCGTCGCGAACTCAAATTGCTGCTGCTTGGTGAGTGCATATTTTGATATAATTAGGAAATAACTACAAAGCCATTGATTTTATGGTGTAACCCTAACAAAAAGTCATTTGTGCAAAAAATCTAATTGTGTTAATCAAGTTGAGTGCTCCGCTTAGCAAAAGCTTCATAACCATGTTCAAGACCAAATGTGCCATAATTTGACTACTCATTTTAGCTGCCCTACATTTGCATGAGGTCAATATTAAGTACTCATGAGGTATGACTTTTAAAATAGCTAATGATGCTAATAGTTTAGAGAATTGAGGTGACTCAGATGATACAGTACCAAAGTACGGCACCTGATCATTGAACTTGTCGAACGATAATGTGAAGTTATTAGTAATTACTTTGGTATAAATTACTCTATAGTAGAACTACAAGTGATTGTAGAATTGTCATGTCTGTCTATCCACCTATTTGTCTTCCACTGAAAAGCTTCCTGTAAATTTTCACACCTGTGATTATAACTGGATGTTTTTCAGTGTGAAATGTCAGTATTACAGAATAGAACTAAGGTTTTAAATGATTTCGACAAACACCTCACAATAGGAGAGGACTAGACATTGTTAACTAAGTTGGCTTCGTATAAAATGATCTTAGGTGACGACACATTTAATTTCTTTCACAGAATTTTATTTGACCGTTACGAATGTACTAGGAGTTTATTTTCTTGGGTTCTTTGATAGGTTATACACTAGACAAGAAGGTAGCTCATGCTTCCTTGTATCTATATCTATGTGTACACATATTCTTTGATTGGAAGATTTGGATCTGTGACAAGACCAAAGATGCTTCAATAAATATGTGTAACAAGCAAGTATTTTTTTCTGAATGCTGTATGCTTCTCTATTATTCAGTCCACCTTATGATTTTTTCATCGTCCTACACATGCCTGGCAGATTTTAACCCTATGTCTGTATCAGATAACAAAGATGACACCGTTTTTGTTTCTGATAACTTGTTTAATTGGTACAATCTGTGTGAACTTTTATTCACTACTTTTGTTCGAATTTAAGGCACTTACTTACATCCTATTATTAGAAAACTAGGTGCATTATCAAATCACATACTTACACCCTTACTTGTAAAAGATTATCATTTTTAAACACTGAATAAATTATGCCTGTCCTTGTCATTTGTATGCCAAAATTAGAGATGGCAATAGACTTACCTCCAGTTTCTGAATTGAGAATTTGGGATAAGCAATAGGTACTTAAGTAGTATTTGAGTGCGGAGTTGTCAAAAAAATGCTTTAAAATCCATAATTTTTTTGACAACTCTGTACTCAAATGTTAATTAACTACTGCTTATCCTAGAATTATCAATTTAGAAACCGGAGGTTTAAAACCATTTTAGTTAAACAACCTATTTAAGTAAGAGTATGCACAGACATAAACGCACAAATGCACAAACACAGATAGAAATTAATTTTAGTTTGTCTTAGCTTTTTCTTAACCGCTAAAGTCCTAATGTCGTAGATCAGTGGTGGCATCTATTGTGTCCTATGATTCCAGTATTCAATCATTTATTAAATAAGAAAGTTCACTATTTCAAATTTAAAACAAAACACCTTTGTTAACTGATTTGATTGGCTGATCAAAATACTAACAACCAGTCTTGTCAGTTGATATGACATTTAAAAGCCAAATTAGTTAGTTTTGGTGTTGATTATCTTTTAAAGTACGATTATTAATTCCAGTCAGTAAAATGACAAGTGCAACTGTCACTGATACAAAAAAGGGTGACCCGCTACAATAGTGATGTTCGGCAATCAATAGACTTAGACATTTAGTCATGCTTTATTTTATTAGGTATCAGCGTTTTTTTATTGTAAATATTTAATACATACCGTACTAAATAATACGATTTTAGAAATATGGACCTTACCAGCATATTAAAATTTCTCACTACAACATTATTACAAAAGCTGGGAAAAAAATGTATAAAGAGATTCAGAGGAATTAACACTAGAAAGTCAGGAAAATACAAATAATTTTATACGTTTTTATTCATTACGGTTGCTATTGATTCCGACTCCGATTCTGAATCGGTATATTCAGAATCGGAATCAGTTACAATTATAATGAATGAATCCACATATTCATCTATGATGTAGTCGAGTTGACACATTTTGTCTTCGACTTTTATGGCATGGTTGATGCACTGTCTGCAATGTAATCTCGACTAACTTTTAATTGTAAAAACTTGATTCTACCACATCACTATTTATTTGGGACTAAAAACCTGCAACACTGGAAATGTAATTTTACTGACTGGAATTAATAATCTTACTATAGAAACTGTTGGCTAATATTTCAACAGGGTAATGCAACCAGTAACTCTAATTTTAAGTATTTTTGTTGATTGTAGAGTGTAGAAATATTTGATAAAATTTTAACTGTTTTATCAGGATCAATCATACTGTTTATTTATAACTTTTGTATAATCATTTTCAAGAATTTGTTTTTATTTTAATTTAACCTTCAAATCTTTAACCATTTGATATAGGTATTCCACCAAGGATTTGTGCCCTATCAGTACAGTAACAGTACAATTTTCTAAAGATAAATACAGATTATTGTTAGCCAATATTTTATTGCGAAAAATATTGTTTATAGCACATCTTTCACAGTACACAAATTAACATAAATGGTCTACAATAAAGTGAGTGAAGCACTGTTTTATGAGGAGAGTTTATTTTATTAAAAATAAAATAAAAATAATGATATCATGTTTATTAGGAATAAAAATAAGGGCAAGCACTCCTTTTGCATAAATAATTATGTCATAGATGCCTAGACCTGTTTTAAATGTTTTCTATTTTGACACTTTACCAACAGATACAAATATTTAAGCTCATACAATCAGATCTTATTGGCTTTTATTCCTGCAATGTATTAATAAGTCATCATGCATTAATCATCTATCCTCACATCACTAAAACATTACTCACCTTCATTTTACTTTCTCTACTTTCTTATCACTTCAGATCTCCATATTGTTCTATTTTGTCTTTTTCTATAATGCCCAGTCTAAAAAAAGCTTGTCTTAAGGTCATCAAAATTATTAAGTACTAAAAAAAAACCACTATAAAATATTTTTATGGTTATGTTACCAGTTACATTTTTTTTATAACTATTCAGTAGGACATCACTAGCACATTTATGATAATAATGAATAAAGTTTGTCAAAAATAGTGTCAGTTTAGCTATACATTGTTGAACTATAAGCTTGGCATAACTTAAAATTAATGTGGTTTGTTTAAATGTCAAATATAAATATTGGATAGGTTGTATGGAATGTTTCATTTTTAATTACTTACTAATCATTTAAAGTTATCATAAATATAAGCTATGAATAAAAGTAAAGTTATTCTATAAATCTCTATGCTTAATTAATGACTTTTGATTGAGTCATTTATTTTATTTACTGACTGCTGATTAGCTTATCATTTGTTAATTATTATCATTGCCATCGTTTCCAATTCATGCTCATTGCAATTACAGTATTGCCGTGATTTGCTTTCAAATTAGCTTGGGCAATAGTTATCACAATCACATACACAAAGGTTATTGTAATTTTTTTGTATATAAATAAGTAGGTAGTAAAACGAATTTCCCATGTATTGTTTAGTTCGGATATCAATAATACCTATTTTAACAATGTGCATGCATACTATATTATTAGCTATTTATAGTATAAAAATAGTAATAATCTTTTATGTGTGTGTATTGTCTGTCGAATAAATATGTTTACATAGAGGTTGTATAGCAAAAGCTTAAAATTGCAATCTGGCAACCTCAACTACACACATCAAAAACAGTTTGCGATCACTAGCATATGCTGATATAATTTTTTAAATTGAACTTTATCAAGAAAAATGCTTTTTTGTGTGTTTTCTTTAAATAAAAATACCCAGTTTGAAATTAAAAAGATTTTTTTCTTATTTTTTATAAAAAACGCAACAAAAAAGATTTCGATTTTTCAAAGTGATCGCAAACTTTTTTGATGTGTGTATATTATATCATTGTATGACCAATATTTACACGAATTTACAGGAATTTACACCTAGAGTTCACTGATAGAGGAAAATAAATAGGAAAGTGAAACAATCGATATTTAGAAAAAAAAAAAACAAAATTAAAAATAGACCTATACATAAACAGCATGACTCGTTAGTCACTTTACGTCAGAAAAGCATGAACCCTACCCATCATTCTGTACAACTTTTACCATGGGTCAAACTCTGAATTAGTGAAAAAGAAATCTGCTGTTTCATTAATTTTGTTAAGACACATTAATTATTTTGTATAGAACAGCAGTATTTTTCTTTTCACATATTCAATTTGGGTGTCTTCAAGTCACGAGTGAATCGGTTTCTTCTGGGCAAGCGTGCTCCATTGTAGACCGCATCATCGCTTAACATCAGGCGAGATGGCGGTCAAACGCAAGCCTAGAATCAAACAAAAAAAAAACTTAGTTTGTCCTATCGTAGCAGATTTCATGGTTTTCAGATGTAAAGTAACTAACCAGTCATGCTGTATATGTATAGGTCTATTTTTAATATCGATACTTTATTTTTTTCTAAATTTGTCGATTGTTTCACTTTCCTATTTATTTTCCTCTATCAGTGAACTCTAGGTGTACATTCCTGCTATCTCTATGGGACGCCAGGAGTGATATTAAACATATTTTTTATTTACTCTTATCATGGCATCATACCATTATGTTTACCCATAAACGCATTGAACAGGGCCTCCAAAATAGATCATTACCGCTTAAATCAACGGTTGTAATCTGTAATAAGCGTAGCAGAAAGAATATAAAAAAAAGCTCTCCATATGACTGATGTGATTTGAGTGTACTTCGGAATTTCGACACACAAAATATCGATAAATGCTAATGCGATGCTACAAAATTGCGATGCACGTTACTGCGATAGATCTTCACTGTTGGATGTAGCGTTCGCCGGCCGCTGCCGCGACACGCTCGCTTCGCTCGCTCGGCTCACGCGGGGGGTCACAATTCTAACCTAACCTATCTGGTCGGGGTGCCCTAATCTAGCCACTCCGACTTTCGCAACAACGAACGTTGCGATGGTAAACTTACGCGGTAACGTACATCGCGGTAATGAACTTCGCAACTATGGTTTACACCGAATGTGACTGACTGTGTGACTATAAGAAAGTGGAAAACCTTTCCTGTCCTTTTAAAATCCCTCACCGTTAAAAACGTGCTTCATGCACGGTAAGTACCAAGGTCTTACCTAGTCATTGGAAACAACTATCAGAACTTGTTAATCATACTAAATTATTTATTTATTTACTTAAGGATCTCTGACAAAGGATATACACAAAAAAAGATAATGGTAATAAGTCGCATACATTATATAGCCAGTGTACTCCATCAATTATGAGAGACCACAGCATGCAAAAACTATATTATTTTATTGGTGAGGCTTTATATGGTTTTCAAAGTCCCTTTTTTTCATTTAAACACATTCTGACAGACTATACCGTAGGTAATTTTGTAAATAATATGTAAATGATGGCAAAACAATTACATATTTAGATACTTTTATAAAGATGACCCTTCTATGCTTGCAGCTTCAATCAAATAACTCAGCCTATCACAGCCTCCATTGCTCAACATAGGTCTTTCATAAATCTCTCCACAACACCCAGGGGGGCTTATAACGTCACATTTGGTAAAACATATTTCGTTTCACATTCGTAACTACAAGCAGGCTGCACAGCCAGTGGGCAGTTGTCACGCAGTTGCAGTTAATTGCAGTTAATTGCCTTCAAAGATAAAGAATCATTTATTTGGACACAGCACAAAGAGACAAATAAAAAGTGTGATATTTATACCATAAAAAAGTCTTGGGCAGGTATGTGTCTCACAGCTGGACCAAAAAGGTGTCCAGATCAGCTTATGTCAAGTACTATAAGTACTTGACGCTGGTTTTCGCCTTCAAGCTGCATTTGGCAGTTGTATCTATAGTTTGCAGTTGCAACTGAGCGTGCAGTCTACTTACACTTATGATTATGAGTATGAATCTAAATGATTCACCAAAAGGTACGTTATTAGCCTCCCTGGGTGTTGTGACGTGATTTATGAAAGACCTATGCCCCCTTATTACAAAAGATAGTTTAAACCAAGACTAAGGTAAACCCAGGTTTAAAATATACCCATCACTTTCTTATGTCATACTAGCTTTCGCCCGCAGCTTCGCTTGCGTGAAATTTTGAACCCGTTAAGTGACGATTTTCCATACAAACTTTCATCCCCTATTTAACTCCCTTAGGGGTTGAATTTCGTAAAATCCCTTCTTAGTGGATGCCTACGTTACAAAAGGAACCTACTGTCAAAATTTCAACTTACTAACCCCAGCGGTTTAGGCTGTGCGTTGATAGATCAGTCAGTCAGTCAGTCAGCTTCTCCTTTTATATGTATAGACTAGCTTTCGCCCGCAGCTTCGCTTGCGTGAAATTTTGAACCCGTTAAGTGATGATTTTTCATACAAACTTCAATCGTCTATTTCACCCCCTTAGGGGTAGAATTTTCAAAAATCCTTTCTTAGTGGATGCCTACGTTACAAAAGGAACCTACTGTAAAAATTTCAAGTCTCTAACCTCAGCGGTTTAGGCTGTGTGTTGATAGATCAGTCAGGCAGTCAGTCAGCTTCTCCTTTTATATATATAGATAACAAAAAGAGACGGGGCTATTTTAAAACCTAGGTTTTTCTTAGACCATCTTTTGTAATAAGGGGGATGGTGTCTACCTTCCGCATCCAATCTGACCCATCTGGATAAATGCTGCTACAATTGCTTACAGTTACTGAACAAACACACAATTTACCGCTTGTTCAGTGTCTATGAGCGTAATTTTTTAGCCCCACAGTTACGTTAGGGTCATGTCATTTGGTTGGGCAAAACCAATAGTAATTAAGTATGGTTATTTTTTTACTAAAATCTAGGTGCGTTTTTATTTTCGGGTCCGACTGTACCGAATCTAGCGCGCTGGCTGTCACGTGACACCGTCGTCTTGCACGCGATATCCCACGTGTGGGTAGCCGCTATGGCTTCGGATAATGTGTTAAAACTAAATAATCTAATTAGGAACGCAGGACAACATGCCATTAGGTACTACGAAATCTCTTCGTAATTCAAGGAAGCTAAAATTGTAATTTTAAATTGAACAATTACTTACCTAAATGCTTCATGACTACTTAATTTTTTTGATACTAGCCGTCCTATCACTAACAACGATCAGTATTCAGTCCATTTTAGAGCCAGACAGATTTTCTCATTATTACAATTAAGTACAATCTTGTATAAGTACCTATTATTATATTGAGATCACCTGTGTATGAAAGTGTGAAATCATTACGTGTATTACTTAATCCCGGTCACTGACTTACCTCCGGTTTCTGAGTTGAGAATTGAGGATAAGCAATACTTAAGTAATATTTGAGTAGAGATTTTTGACAACTCCGTACTCAAATGTTACTTAATTACCTACCTACTGCTTATCCTAGAATTCTTAATTCAGAAACCGGAGGTTAGCATCATGTACCTAATGTAATCTAAGGTGTCATCAACATCACCCACAGCTTTTGTCCAATCAACCAACTGCAGGGCATTCGGCTCCTCCCTTTTACGCCATCAGTGGTGTCATGCAACTAAATTCGTTAATTTTGACAGCGTGTAACATTACGTTACAATTGAGATCAATTGAACATCATCATAAGGTGTAAATATGTAGGTATTCACTTCTGAAGCCTCCCAATAGTGGTCTACATGGTTGTGGAAGAATTTTGCTAAAACTAACATGTTTGGCAAACGGATCGGTAAAGTCAGACTGTTATTAGCGCGGACGATATTAACCATCCTTTTACCACACTTTCTTAGTCGACCATACAGTACGCGTAAAATAACTGTGCCGCTCTTCTCCTCTCGTGTCAGCACGAGCTATACGAAAATAGCTCATGCTGTGGCGAAAAGATTAGCCAGTCAGCAAGGTTGGTAGCGGGGCTGACTGCCCAGAGTGCGCCGGACGTACTTAAGTATCGTCACTCGTGGAGCCTCTTTTCGTGCACCCCAACTGTGCCGCTCTGAAACCAGCCTTTCAGCGTTCTATTCCTCACTTCAGAGAGGCAAAGTTATTTGGTACTCGTAAAATAACTGTTTCTCTGAAACCAGGCTTTTAGCGTTCTGAAGGCTAATTCACGTAATTTTATGTTGCGCCAATCAAGCTGCATTGACGCTGCAGTTAGTTCACGCGAGCGTATCCTGGGCCTACTCCCTAAGTTCGTCAACGAAGTTAGTCGCCCGTCCGAAAGTAGCCTAAACGTAGGAGTGAACAAAACAAGTGTCAAGTTCAATTTTTCGGACGGGCAAAAACACATCGGTAGTAGGGACAACTGTCAAATCGTGTTGTCATTCATTCTTAGTTCGGGCCCCGAAATAATCGTATGTCCGTAGGTGATTGGGAGTAGGAAACGCTTGGAACTAAGGCCGAAACCACGGACTTCAAGCTTAGGGAGTAGACCCCCTGATTAAGAGAATACGAATAATGTTGAAACTTAACTGCAACTAAACTTCCTTAGTTGGATGAATTAACCTAGTGTTCCTCACTTCCGACAGGCAAAGTTATTTTATGCGTATTATAAACCAGACTTCAATCGAATTATGACTTCATCGATGCAAGTAGTCTTGCAAAATTCAGGTTGAATGTAGCGACATGCCGAAGATTGCGGCATTGTATGTCGCTACACTTAGATGCAGTCACTCCAACCGCACGGCGAGCGCACTGTCGGCCCAGTTGTTATGCGATCGTCGTAGTTTACTTGCAGTTGTTTCAACTACATCGTAACTGTATGGCAACCGCAGTCCTTTCTTCAGCGGTAGTGGTTGTGTCAAAACTTCAGTTTGCATTTCTATTGCAGTCAGAAAGAATTCTGCCCGTATAATTACTATACTAACACCCACGTCAAGGGAGGGGATGGTTGTTCTTTGCAGTAAACTACGAAGAATCAGATATGACATTATTATAATGTGTGTTTATCATGCCTCAGGTACTGGCGAGTCAGGCAAGTCGACGTTCATCAAGCAGATGAGAATTATCCATGGCTCCGGCTACAGCGACGACGACAAGCGCGGCTTTATCAAGCTCGTCTACCAAAATATATTCATGGCAATGCAGAGCATGATTCGCGCCATGGAACTACTATCTATACAATATGGAAATCCGTCCAACTCAGTAAGTATTAATTCAAAGTACTTAAAAATTTTGAGTATTTGAGGCTAGTTCTTTTTGTGAAAACGCGTCATGAAATACGATTAAATAGACGAAAATTTTGAATATTTGAGGCTAGTTCTTTTTGTGAAAACTAGTCACGAAATACGATTACTTAGACGAAAAAAAAAAACTAAATCAATCCATATTCTCTTATCACAGTATTCAAAATGTTCAACATTTTAGTTGAATAAAACACTTTAAAAATGGTCTTTATTCAAAATGTTCAACATTTTAGTTGAATAAAACACTTTAAAAATGGTCTTTATATCGACTTATAAAGATCTAGATACTATATCAAATATCGTATCGCCTTACACTAGGAGCTAGATAGGAGTGGAAGTTAAATATGATTTCGTCAGTCATCATCTGCCTAGCCTTTTCCCAACTGTGTTGGGGTCGGCTTCCAGTCGAACCGGATGCAGCTGAATATCAGTATTTTACATGGAGCGACTGCCTATCAGACCTCCACAACCCAGTAACTGGGTAATACGATACTCTTGGTAAGACTGGTTGTCAGACTTTCTGGCTTCTGACCAACAGTAACGACTGTCAAAGATCTACAAATGACAGCCGGGACCAACGGCTTTACGTGCTTTCCGAGGCACGGAGGAAACTCGCTATGGTAAATGGTCACCCATCCACAGACCAACCTCGGCAAGCGTGGCTTAACCCGGAAGATCGGTCTATGCGGCTGTAATTATTTAGATATGATTTCGTCAGTATGTAGAAATTTAAATGAAGAATTCACGAAATGTTATTAAAAATTGCAAATATTTAGGGATTTATTAAGGATGGTCACGAAACTCCGGCAGACTGCTAATAATAACTGTTTTTAACGTTATAATTATTGTGATGTGGTCGCTTAGCGTCGAAACCTCGAAAAATATATTTAAAAAAAAACTATAATTTGATATTGCATTGTTATATTATATTATGACAGAATGTATTGCTGGACTACGTAATGCTGCTCCGAAAAGGCTTTTCTGTATGTCTGAATTACAAAAACGAACAAATTCTTATGCAGTGCTGCTGTGAATATTAAAAGAAAGAAAAAAATACCAAAACTTCATTATTTTACTATGTGTACTTAAATAAGCTGTGCGATGACTGTTTAGAAACATATAGATATTACTTATTATTAACAATAATTACTAGAGTTAGACTAACAACGAACCTAGCTACTGCAAGCAATGCATCATTTTAATTTAACAGTCTCATTTGCCCTGATGACAAATCACAGAGGGGAATTTACAATGAAGCAATTGCTATTAAATAAACAGACTCATACATTCCATACTAAAATAAAATTTAACAATTTCAGGAAAAGGCGGAGTTGATATCATCGATCGACTTTGAGAGTGTGACAACATTTGAGAGCCCGTACGTCGAAGCCATCAAGGCCTTGTGGGCTGACGCCGGTATCCAGGAGTGCTACGATCGCAGGCGAGAATACCAGCTCACTGACTCGGCCAAATAGTAAGTTGTGTTATAAAAACTCTTTACAAATCTTGAGAATCATAAAATACCATGTATTATGTCATCAAGTTTATAATAAGGGACAGTGTTTACAATCTGGCATTATGATTAGTGATTGAATACAGTATTCATGCATTGGTATTCCTATATTATAATACCATCGCAATGAATAATCACGTGTAGGTAATTATCTCTCAAATATAATTTCCTATAATGCCAGTAATATACTGACTCATTCCCATATCTGCAAATCCCGGTTACAGGAAACTCTAAATGATGGTCGGGAATGTCGAATAAAACCGCGAAAGATTGTTCCTTCTGTGGAATATGAGGTCATAATCTAAATTAGTATTAATTAAAAAAGCTGAGTGTTCAGAGCGTTCACCTTACGCTATTGTCTCCCTTGCCTAGTTGCTTGGGAGTACTTTGATACACCACAATTACTCTTTGCAATAAAAGTAATAAAATGCTTGTAAGACACTAAAAAAAACATTACATGTTGTAAAGTAGGAGTAAATGAGTACATACAAACTAACAGAGTCGTGTTGTGTATGTATTGAAAACCGCTTCAGCTCTACAAACGAATCAAGTTGTCTGAGAAAACTTGATTTTGTCTGTTAGTCGTACGATTTGAGTAAAATCAATTGTACTGTTTTTCGAGGCTGTTCTTCACCACCTCGCACAGTATATTGTAAAGGTAATATTTAAAGCATTTTGCTTCATGTTCTCACGAAACAAAACAGCCACGGGAATAACTTGTAATGATAAGTCAATCAATGTAGGATTTTATGTATTTTGTTACTGGCTGGTCTAGATCATTTTTTTTCTTGGGAAAATCTCTTGGATACCCTTCGTCTGGGGAAGGCAAAGGGTTATGCCAGACTCTTACCGGCTAAAAACTCATGGTGTTCCTTCTCCTGACACTTGGCCGGGGTCGCGGGATTCGCAGCTGCATGCACTGCAACCCCGGCAGGGCTGGTCTATATCTGCCAGCAAGCGTAACATGACCACCATAGACAAGGGTTTTTTCGACTGAAGATTAGAGATTAGAGAGCAAAATGACATACTGTCATAATGTTTGTCATTTTGTCTATTCTTCGGTTGGCGGGGGGCATACTACACATGCTGGAGGGTTCAAGTTACCACTGCTAAATTTCATCAAAATTGATTGAGCAGTTTAGCCATGAAGACACAAAAATGACAACCGCAGTCGCATTCATAATATTAACAGACAAAAATTTACATTATTTGATTGGTGTATGTTTAAAATTATGTAAAATAGGACCCGAACTGAGAACAGAATTTTCTATAGCTACTTGCAGGAGATTGACCGCGTGGCGGCACCAAATTACTTACCAACCGAACAGGACATACTGCGCGTCAGAGTCCCAACCACGGGCATTATAGAATACCCATTTGACCTGGAAGAAATACGATTTAGGTAAAACTACAACATGTAAAGGCTGTGCATGTTTCGCTTTACAGGTGCATGGTACATGGGAACTTATTGTACTATCTCTTTATGTTTCTATTCTTTCGCAACTCTATTTTTAAGTGCCCTGTGTATGTGTAACAGGTGATTCTTATGTGCATGTGTCTGCATACTGGCTGTTAGCGCTGCATGATATATATTTCAGCTATTTAAGTGATTTGGCAAGAATCGAAAAAGACGATTACCTACCGACTGAGCAGGATATCCTGCGCGCTCGTCAGCCGACCACCGGCATCCTTGAGTACCCTTTCGATCTTGACGGAATCGTGTTTAGGTATGTTCAAAACCACAGGATTGTTTGGTGCGATTGAAGAACGCTAGTAGTATCCTGAGAGCTATTTTCCCTTTTAATGTTGACGTAATTACAACAGTAACTACAATGTACATTCCACTTTAACGCTATAAAACAATAAGGCTGCTTTTCCACCAGAGATGTGTGCTACGGTTGTGTCAAATCCACCACCAATACGATCGCTTGATTTTTAAACACGTGTCAAGGTGAGTAAAATAAAGCGATCATATTGTCTGGTTTTAAACACATCCGTAGCACACATCTTTGGTGGAAAAGCAGCCTAAGTATTGTTTAACTAAGTACCTTATAGATGAATCCAAATAATCGTGTTTGAAGCACCCTCCCCTAAGCTCAAAGTGTGGTTTTGATATACTAATTTACGGTCGGACCTGCTTGTGTATTTTTGCTCGTATTATGCTTCTATAGACACTGGCAACACTTCAACAGACGATATGATTATGTATTACTTTTTGCAGTGTTGCCGCATCCTTCTGCTTTTGAGCACAATGCTAATTGCTTGGTTTTTCGGTGATGGGGATAGTATACTTGGGATTGACACTACAAAACTTAAGAAAACTAAGATGTGTCAAGTCTTTCTTTATTACATGGCGGTGCAAAACTTGGTGGTGGCTATGAACTTGTAACCCACAATAAAAGCTACTTTCAAGGCGAATTCAATTCACATAAAGTATCCACACGGCTGTTATTAACATTCAATAATGGTTATAGCCTATATTTAACAATTTACGAATCGCAAAGCAATAGCAAACAAAGATACAAAGCTTGTTGCTGATAATGAGTCCAATTATGTACTTTTTGGAAAGTTTGTGTAGTTTCCCTTATTATTATTAACTAAAAATCATCATCACGAAATTAAGAAAAGTCTGATATGATACGTAAATCTGCTAAATGACGCATCTTAAATATTTTTTCCTAGTTTCCACTAACTAAAGATATTTTGTTGAATAGGTCACGACAGTCTCCACCAAAGCTCCAACAAGATAACTTCATAAGTGTTGATATTTTTCTATAACTGAGGAGGTTAAGAACAAAAATCGTCATTTTCAAATTTCTGTTTTGTTCAGAAATCAGAAAAAACTTATACGAGCAGGCCTGTTTGCCTTGTAAATGTCACGTTTTGATCAGATTTTTGGAGATGCTATTTTGTCTTAGAAAATGGCACTTTTTTAACCAAATTCATTCAGAAATTGATAAAATCCAAGGCTTTGTCCAATGAGAAAAAAAGACGCGTCGAGCCAAGTGTAAATGACACTGTTTGATCCTGAGCTCCTCAACCGTGATAAGACAATTTTACATCTTAAAACCAGGCAGCTTCATCACCATTAATGTTGCCATTCAGAAATATCTCGTTCACGAGCTATTACTAAATGTCATCTATAAATTAAATTTCTAGCATATTTGGCGTTGTTTCCAAGCTGCCAGTTCTGATTAGGTCAGAAATATTCTTTGCATTTTCACTGCTCTAACAATCTTTTGAACTTATTATATTGCTATTTATTATTGCTTGAAATAACATTCAATTTTATTGTATTAACTACCTTTATTCTAATACCGTTATCCTTTGCTATTCGTGAGTTTTTTTCATCATGGATGTTGCCGTATCTGTGAACAGGCTCGCGAGATTATAGTAGGATTCAATTTAATTGGCGACTGTGAAGTAGACACAAGTTATGTGTGTGTGTGCCGAGACACAGCCGCCCGCAACCGGCGACTTCCACCTCACGGTGCGGCAGTGTGAGTGTGTGAAGCAATGTGTGCGCGAGCAGCTCACTTCACAGCCCCCAATAAGATTGCATCGAACTGTACATGTAAGGCACCCGATCCGTTGTGCTCTGCCTCGCGAGCGTCCGACCAGTCCTCCTGGTACAAGTTTCGTGAACTCCCTAAACTCTCTCTCTCTCTTACACACCCGCAAAAAAAAGAGACACGTGTATGATTCAGTTTAACGAGCTTACGAAAACTTGCCGTTTTCATTATTTGCACACTCATACTAGAAGTACTGATAAAGGCTTCTGGATTGGCTGAGTTTTGCTTCTTTAGAAAGTATCTATATAAGTAAGCTTCTCTTCTACTAAACTACGAATAGCAAAGGAATATCTTAATATCTGTGTTGTAACATGTCCTGCACTTAATATCCAGTTTTGATATTACGGCTTGACTATTTATCTAATTTATTATTTAAAACTAATTTTGTTAATTTCAAACAGAATGGTCGACGTCGGCGGACAAAGATCCGAGCGAAGGAAGTGGATTCATTGTTTCGAAAATGTGACCTCAATCATATTCTTAGTAGCTCTTAGTGAATATGATCAAATTCTGTTCGAATCTGAAAATGAGGTGAGTTATTTGACATGTACATTTTCTTATACTTTGACACATACTACAAGAGACAACCCTTGTAATTTACACGTGTTGGACTTCGAACATCTACAGCATTAACTGTATTTTTGTGTGCCTAGAAAGCTGCTACATTATCAACACTATGAATTGTAAATAGGTACAGGTTTGTTTAATTTCGAGTAGTTTTTCCTCACTATTGTTTCCTCAAAATAATAACAAACAGTTCGCCTGAATGTTTAAATGTGGACCTGACCTGAAACATTTTCGTGTAAGAGATTTAACACATTTACTAGCATCAATTAGCATTTCACTCATGGGGAATGGACATTTTGTAGGAACATTCCGTATTCACATCTTCACATCGATTCATCATTAAATCTTTTCACACACGCAATCGAAATCTTTGACAATTAATGCGTGTGTCTAAAACCATCTAGCATTTTGCGAATTGATGATGGTTAAACTCACTTATGTAACAGTTTGACATTTGATTTCGAGGATACCATCACAGTGGTGATAATAAAGTGGCAATAGCTCAAGGTACTTAGAGACATTCGCTGTTGCAACAGATCGACTCGATCTCGAAACAATACAGGACAAGTGGATAGTCTATAGGATTTTCTATCCAACGTCTCAGGCCTGGACAGCTTCGGTAGGTACCTGTATAACGTAGGTAGACCATGGTTGTTCAGACCGGATTGGCTGGAAACCCTTCAGGTCTCGCCAATAACTGCCCCGTTACGTAGAAACGGTCACCGAGGACCACATAAAGCAGGCGAAAAGAAAGAAAAAATTCTGACCAGAGACGTTTACACGCCAATACCAATACGACAAATACATAAACTCACGCCCTTTTCCCATGGTAGGCCAATCAAATTAGCTAAACCTGGACATAATTCGATAACTCGTTGTTTTTATTATTTTATGGGATATTGATATTAAGTATCAAATATTAATTAGATATATGATGTAAAAAACCCGCGGTGGTAACCGTTTATTTAAAAAAAAATGAGATTTCGTACACTACTTAGCTTTTTTCTAAAAGCAAAATAGGTAACCAAATACCTTGTTAGTATAATTTTGAAGGGCATTCAAATGCTATCACCTAATAGCAAAATTAAACTGAAACCAAATTCGTATGTATGTTTTTCTTCAAAGTATTCATCTGTTCTCAATATCTAGATAAGCAAAAATGGTAACTATGGTGGTTGTATCTGATTAAGCTTTAGTGCGTCTTTTTAGACATTTAAGACAAAAATTAAACATTTATTTCTTACGTTTTAATAATAATGTTTTTCTCAGTAGTTAAAAATCGAAACTGTGAAATTTTTGTTTAATAATAGGTTTTTGTGTATTACAATCATGTTTTCATCAAAATTAAACATGTTAATGTTACGCTTTTAAAATTGAAAATATTATTGATGAGACGCGCGAAAAAGTATTGGAGCGGGATGCATGCGGTCGGTGCGGGGCGGGGCGCGGCGTCAGCGGCAAGATGTCTTATCGAGTTAGTGAGGCCGCACACCAGAGATTCATTTGTGTTACAATAATTGTAGCGCCAAATTTGAACCGCGACACATTTTATCGCCCCCGTATTTTGTATGTAAACCCGCACATCAAGGACACAGTTGTAGTAGTGTGTTGTGTTGTGTGGTGCAGTTTGTGGTGAGACGTTTGCCGCGCTTTACAAAAATGAAAGACAACATTGAATTTTACGTTGAGTTTATTGCAGAGGTTGAAAAACCCTATTTTATATAATCACACGCTCACTGTGTATAGCAAGTTGCTATGGGAAATTAGCAACAGATGGATTACAGAAATGATATTATGGACTAAGATCGGCGAAAAATCTAATGAAAGGAAGTACCTACCTATACCTAACCTATACAATTTTGATTAAACGGATGAACCCAATAACGTCTATTTTTTCTCATTAATCGCCACATCAAAAAATCGTCGTCGTCAGACGATGATGTCGACATTCTGTTGCTAGTGCCACGTTACAACTGTGTTTCCGATGTGCGCATACACGATACATTTGTCGCCGCGTAAATTTTATCGCAATAATTGTGGCGCCCTAAATGTATGTTGCGTACGTGTAGCGTGTGATGCCGGTGTGCGGCCTCACTTAGGGATGCAGGAAGTCCCAAAAAGTATCGATATAAATCAAATTAATATTTAAAAAAATATATTAATTTCAAACTCGATACATCGAAAAGAACACTCGATACATCGCTGAAATTTTCAAAAAAATATGTGGTTATGAAATTCTATTGTGTTTGTTTTTACGAGTCTAGTTCAATAAATATTTCACTATTACTATTCGTATAAATACCTAACTAGAAACTTGCTATTGAAAATAAATCGTATTTGATACATTTTCGATTCTTGATATTTTATACAACGTGGGCCCGGCTGTTTTCTCAGTTAAGTTAAGTAGCAAATTTACTTCCATGATCTTACAATAGCTGCAACGCCGTACAATGCACACCTACATAACCTAACTGAGAAAACAGCTGATAATTACGCAACGGCTGAACCGATTTCCATCAAACTTATAATGATGCTGATTAAAACCAGCTTGCTGAGCTGCTATAACTGAGTATAGATAGACTTTAGCGTATTTTTTAAGAAATCTTTGAAGAGCTATTCCTCTTAAACTATTGACTTTTGGGGAAAGTTGTAGAACAAAAGTTATTCATTATTATTGGTACTTTAATATTTTAGTGCCTACCCCCTTTACGACTAACCTTGTATAATGAGTTTTATTTGCTGTTATACATATATCGTACCATACTGCGATCGCCAACCCGCCTGCCAAGCGTGGCGATTATGGCAAACCCCCCCAACATGGATAGCACAAAAAAGAAACGTCCCCTAGTCCCCGGCGGCACTGCTAGCCCTGGTCAAGGTAGCGGCCTAGGTAACGGCAGGGCGTAGGGTGCTAAGAATCCCCGGTAGAGATCCGGTTACCACAAACAACGACGACTGGACCTGGCAACGTACAACACGCGTACACTACGGACCGACGAGAAGATTACCGAACTCGAGGAAGAATTGAGCAGGTTACGCTGGGATATTATAGGGTTATCTGAAATCCGAAGAGAATCCCGGACTCGATAATCCTCAAATCCGGTAACTTGCTCTATTTCCGGGAGGGCGATAGACAGTCCCAGGGTGGTGTCGGGTTTATCGTCCACAAGTCCCTTGTGAACAACGTGGTGAAGATCGAGAGTGTGTCGACCAGAGTGGCGTACCTTATACTCAGAATATCCAAAGGGTATTCGTTGAAGGTCGTACAGGTATACGCCCCGACCTCGGCACACTCCGACGATGAGGTGGAGACCATGTATGAGGATATCTCCAGAGCCATGCATGGCTCTAAAACTCACTTCACTTTTGTCACCAGCTTTGTGGAAAAGGAGGGGCTCTTTATGATGAACTCCTTCTTCAGAAAGCGTGAGCATAGGAAATGGACCTGGCTGAACCCTGATGGTGCAACTAAAAATGAGATTGACTTCATTATGTCGACGAGGAAGCAAATATTCAAAGATGTCTCTGTGATCAACGCGGTGAAAACCGGAAGCGATCACCGCATGGTAAGAGGCACATTGAGTCTAAATTTCAAGCTGGAAAGATCTCGACTGATGAAGTCTACGCTCTGTCCTGCACCGATCCAGGTCCATAACCCCGAGAGCTTTCAGATAGAACTTCAGAATCGTTTCGAATGCCTAGGGAGCTCCGTGGACGATTACAACGATGGGTTTGTGGAAACTATCCATACTGTCGGGTCTAAGATCTTCAAGACCCGTCGTAGAAATAGAACCGAAAAGCTCTCTGACCCTACTCTTAAGCTCATGGACGCAAGCCACGAGATGATTCTGCAGTCTCCAGATGACGCGCTTATGTACCGGCAGCTCAATAGACGGATCTCTAAGTCCTTGAAGTGCGATCTACGCCTATTTAATACAGAGCGTTTTAAGGAGTCGATTGAGCGGAACAAGGGCTCCAAAGTTTTTGCAAGAGATTGGTCTATTGGGCAGAGTCAGCTTATGAAACTGAAGACCGATGACGGCAGAATCGTATCCGCCAAACTAGAGCTTTTGAGAGAGGTCGAGAAGTTCTATGGACAGTTGTACACTTCAACAAGCGAACCCGTTGCGAATCTGGCAAACGACCCAAGAGCTAGATTGATCCGACACTATACTGAAGACATCCCGGACGTCAGCCTGTACGAGATTAGGATGGCTCTGAAGTACCTTAAAAAGAACAAGGCGCCGGCGATGACGGAATTACGGCCGAACTTCTGAAGGCGGGTGGAAAACCGGTCCATAAGGCCCTTCAGAAGCTGTTTAATTCCGTCATACTCAAGGGGAAAACGCCACAGGCATGGAACAGAGGTGTGGTGATACTTTTCTTCAAAAAGGGTGATAATACCCTATTGAAGAACTACAGGCCCATCTCACTTCTGAGTCATGTCTACAAGCTGTTTTCAAGAGTCATCCCGAACCGTTTTGCCGACTTCCAGCCTCCCGAACAAGCCGGATTCCGAAAAGGCTTTAGCACCGTAGATCACATACATACGCTGCGGCAGGTTTTACCGAAGACCGAAGAATATAACCTGCCTCTTTGCTTAGCGTTTGTGGACTACGAGAAAGCTTTCGATTCGATCGAGACCTGGGCTTGTACTGCAGTCTCTTCAATGGTGCCAGATTGACTATCGGTACATCGAAGTGCTGAAGTGTTTATATGAAAACGCCACTTTGTCAGTCCGATTACAGGATCAGACCTTGAAACCTATCCTTCTGCAGCGAGGTGTGAGGCAGGGAGACGTCATCTCTCCGAAACTGTTCGCCGCTGCACTGGAGGATGTCTTCAAGGTTCTGGATTGGAAAGGGCTAGGCATCAACATTAACGGCGAGTACATCACTCATCTTCGGTTTGCCGACGACATAGTCATCATGTCTGAAACCATGGAGGACCTCAGTACAATGCTCGATGACCTTAGTAGAGCTTCCGAAAGAGTGGGTCTTAAAATGAACATGGATAAGACAAAGATCATGTCAAATATGCATGTAACACCCACTCCCATGAAGATCGGAGACTCTACACTCGATGTTGTCGACGATTATGTTTACCTAGGGCAAACTGTCCAGTTAAGTAGGTCCAACTTCGAGAAAGAGGTTAATCGTCGAATCCGACTCGGCTGAGCAGCGTTCGGGAAGCTGTGTAGAATCTTTTCGTCCCAACTACCGCGGAGTCTCAAGACGAAAGTCTTTGACCAGTGCGTGTTGCCAGTGATTACATACGGTACTGAAACGTGGTCGCTCACAATGGGCCTCATAAGAAGGCTCAAGGTCACCCAAAGGGCAATGAAGAGGGCTATGCTCGGAGTTACCCTGCGTGATCATATCAGAAATGATGAGATTCGCAGGAGAACCAAGGTAACCGACATAGCTCGAAGAATTGCCAAACTTAAGTGGCAGTGGGCGGGGCACATTGCTCGCAGAACGGATGGCCGATGGGGCCGAAAGGTTCTGGAGTGGCGACCGCGTACCGGAAGACGCAGCGTGGTTAGGCCTCCCACAAGGTGGACCGATGATCTGGTGAAGGTCGCGGGAAACCGCTGGATGCGAGAAACACAGGACCGGTCGATGTGGCGATGCTTGGGGGAGGCCTATGTCCAGCAGTGGACGTCTTTCGGCTGAATGATGATGATGATGATACATATACCTGGTCTACCAAAATTTACAAAAAAATTGGAAAACGGTACCTATCACAAAACAGTAAAATCATCATAATACCTCATCCTGAATAATTTAGTTATTATCGATCTAATGAACACAATATTTCAATAAATTTCGGCCCTAGTCGATCCGCGGTGCCACGTGTTCATAAAAGTTTGACAATCATTGACTATATAGCCTATCGAATTCTTAATATGTATATAATATTATAAAGAGGTAAAGTTTGTTTGTATATTGGAGGTAATCTCCGAAACTACTCATCCAATTTCAAAAATTCTTTCACCAATAGGCTAGCTAAGCTACGTTATCCGTGAGTGCCATAGGCTATATCTTATTATCAAAAAATTAGGGATCCGTAAGAAAATTACAATAATGTAACCCAAGGTATCAAAAATTTGCTTAAAAAAATATTATTTGGCGTACGCTGCGAAAACTAATGACGATACATAAAAATATTGTACTACATGTTTATAGCACTCTTCATTATCCACAAAAAAGTCCATGAGGGTATATGTCTAATTATTATAGTTAAGTCACATCAACCGTTTTTTTGTTCAAATGAGTCGATCAAAACACGAGTAAAATCGAAAGATGAAGACATTCCTATCATGATATTAATCCTTATCCAAGTAAATAGCTTCATAATCAAGGTTGATTATGTACATGTAAAATGCTCTTTAAATTATTCGAATCCACGAAGCAAATACGCTTCGTTTTCGAATCGGACCTTTCGTTTAGAAGTGCTAAAAATAAGAAAAATGCCGCGGTGTGAGCGAACTGCCCAACGTTTAGTCTATTAGTTAACTACACATTTTATTTTTTGTAAAGTGGAAACAACTGAATAGTAGTTTATAATCTATACAGGTTGTCCCTGGAAGTATGGATCAAATCAAATAGAGGCGTGGGCAAGGTCATTTCAAAACTTGTAGTAGTAAAACTTGAGTAAAATTGCCAGACCAAAAAAGCCTTTGCAGTAAATGTTTTTTCTTATTTAACACATGTTTTCTAGCTGCGTAAAAGTACTACAACAAGAAAGGCATACTGTTCGCCAAAGTCCTAAAAAAAATGATAGCTCTGATAGTTTTTTTTTATGATTTTTTCTATGCAAAGTGATTGAAAAAAAAAAACAATTATTGGTCATAACTTCTGAATCGTAAAAAATTGCACCGACATTCTCAGGGTTACAAAGTTTGGAAATGACATTGCCCACGCCCCTATTCGATTTGATCCATACTTCCAGGGACACCCTTTATATAATTAAGAAGAAGATAGCTCGACCCCTAGGGAAGGACAAAGGCAAATTTTTAATTCGTGACTTCGTCAGCATCCGTGATAATAACCGACATTCACGCGGTCGAAGTAGCGGGCAAAAACTAGTAATAAATAGTGAGATACAAAAATCGCTCGTTACTCGCGATAGCACGGTCGGGAAATGGGACACAAAGAAATTACGACCTTAAGCTACAAGGAATAACGTTTATATTGAAATGTAACAAAGAAAAAATATCAATAAATGAATAATCGTGAACATTTATTGTTTAATTTGTTTACTAAGGTACTAAACATATTTTGAAGGCATGAATTAAACACTTTTGAAGTAGTTATGTATTTTGGCATTCCAAAAATTACAAATATTTGTGACTTTATATTTCCGCAAAGAGAATCTGTTTAATTTTTAATAATTTATTAACACACATGTTAAACTATGCAGAATAAACTGTTGAATTATAGTTATCTATAATTTCTGGTAAGATAATCCACAAAATCTGTAACTTACTGAACCTTCTTCATTAATGATAGTCCCGAAAGATTAATTAGTTTAATTTAGACGTTTTTTACTGGAATACAAGCGTCATATCATATTAAAGGTACTTTTACAAAGTTATTTATTATGCTATACTTACGAAATCAAAATGTGTTGATAATTTAGTTTTTAATTTTTTTTACACTGACGCGGAGCTTTAAAATTTTTAATTCTATTTATTTTAACTATAATTAACAATACTTTATGTCATAGAAAAAGAAAATTACAGTTATCGAATTATGTCCAGGTTTAGCTAATTTGCTTGGCCTATGGGGGCAGAAGATGTAGAACGCAGTGGCGTCGGGTGAATTTTCTTCAACGGGAAGCCGGACCAAAAAATGCTCACCTTGCTCAAGTGTGTTGCGTGAATTCCAGTAACTACTCGTTTCGAAAGGGAAGCCGATAGGAATCGAGTTGTATGGAGCCTTCGCCACTGGTAGGACGCCACATGCTACAATCCTTACATATTCCTTTCGCTTCGTCTACATTCATACATCTTGTCATACACGCACGCCGGTTGAGAGTACTACGCACCTGTCTTCTTTTAAAGACATCACACATCGATGTATGTCTTTCTAGGGCGTCCTCTACTGGCGTTTCCAATGACATCCGCCTTATAAATTACTTTTGTTTATCACCATTCACTCGTTTTCTTAACAAATTAAATACTATTAGCTTTAATTTAAAATAAAACTTTCTACAACACAAAATATAAAAATCGCGTCGCGGCCCGCATATATGACGCGAGACGGGTTTGGACAGCCCTGCTATAGACAACTAGATAGCGTGGCCACATGGGTTAGCGAATGTTCCATTTAATGTTATTCAAATATTGGACGATATCAAGGGGTAGTGACTTTGTGTATTCGTTTTAAAGAACACTACACCGTACCATAATTAACAACAAAATTTTAAAATAATATACATAAATTGCTAAAAATAAATCAAGCAATATTTAAAAGATGCAAAAATATGAGTTGGAATTTTGAACTATACATTATTAACTATTCGAGGTTGACTGGTAGAAAATGCCAAGGCCGCCTCAATTTTTTGCATAAAGTATTAATAAATAAATGAACTATAATACTTCACGCAAATGTTCCCACTCCTGGTTAGTATTAGCGTGTGGGATAAACCCAACTACCAGAATATTCCGTCCTATAACAAAATGTATTTATATCCGGACAAAGTATGAGGTCACATTACTTTGAATGACGTTTATTAAATCATGTTTGGTGACGTATAAATTGACTGTTAGCTGTCTTCAGCCAACGGATGCATTTATTTACAAAGAAAGCAAAGTTCCTCATTGTTCTGCTGTTGTTATTTTGGGGTTAATCTCTAAAGCTACCTACCTGATTCAGAACCTTTCTAGTAAGCAGTTATCGACCGATTCGGTTTTTTATCTCGTTGCGTCTATAATAAATGTTTATTGAAAAGTTAAATCTTCTATTTTATCACAAGTTAACATTATACTTTTCGCATCTTCATACCGGTCTTTACTGGCAAATAGTGGAAACTGCCTTCAGTGCGCGCGCGAGCTCATGATAATCTGGGGCGGCGGCAAAGAGCGGGTAAGACGTCGTCCTAACAGAACGCGAATGCGCGATCATTGCAAGTTCGCGTGAACTTAGATCGTACGAACGCGAGATCAAACATATTGATGTCGAATAGGTGTCCTAATTGAAGTTTGCGCGATGATCTCGTTGCCTCCACGGAGAGCGGGGTGAGGGGCAGGGCAGAAAACCCGCGCGTGTTGCCAGCATTTTTGGAATGTGTTTTGAAGACGCACGCTACTTTCTTTGCCGCTCGCATCGTTTATTCGCGCAATGATCGCGTATTCGCTTTCTATTAGGACATCCAGTTTTTGTCATCGCACGAGCACGCGATGGTCGCATCGCTAACTCGCGTGATGATCGCGCATTCACGTTCTATTAGGACGACGCCTAAAGATTCCCGCACCTGGGTGCACTATCGTCACACGCCCCCGCGGTTTATGCGGCGCATATGATTATCACATACTTTTCATAAGACCTGCGAACACAAATAAAGTACATATTAACACATTTGAAATCCTTTTACAGAATCGGATGGAGGAGTCTAAGGCATTGTTCAAGACAATCATCACGTATCCATGGTTCCAGCACTCGTCTGTAATTCTGTTCCTTAACAAAAAGGACTTGCTTGAAGAAAAGATAATGTACTCGCATCTTGTCGACTACTTCCCTGAATACGACGGTATGTGAGCTTTAGATAGTCGTTTTTTTCTTTTTTGTATACAGGTTTATTATATGTGGTGTTAATGGTTAGAAAAATCAAAATGTTTCTTTATAATTGGCAAAAATATGGCTTAATTTATTTCAAAATATGAAAGCTAATATCTTCTACAGAAAATTCATTTTTTTCTAGCATTTTTAGTATCATACCACCAGGTTTTGTGTTTATCTAATTATTAATTAACACCGTGTAAGTATAAAGAAGTGGCAGTGAAGTAATATTTGACAGACATTTGATAATAATTTTGTCATTTTGATAGATACCGATGATAAATAAACTAAATTACAAGCTGAAATAATTATTTATTTTAAATAATGAATATTTACATGGATAACTCATTAATTAATCTATATCAATTTGTTATCGTGATTCATTCGTGAAATCTGTTTATTTTAAAATGCCAGTCTAATCCATATTATAATACGTATCTGATTTACAACAGATAAGTAGTGAAATTCAGCATTTATTAGCGATAAACTTCAAATCAAAATTAAATAATAAAATCCGTAACTTCTTCAAAGGTAAACCGAACCGAGTAGAACTGAATTCGATGAAATTTTCCAGTTGAACTGGAAACCAATAAAATGAATAGAATACTTTTTTCTCGGAAAAGTCATTTTGTCGCAAACAGAGTAAATTTTTATTAAAAATCATTTAATCTCATGTCTAAATCCTGGCCAAAAGTTCTATTACAAAACCCACTATTACATCACTGCCTCTGAACCTGTAACTATATCAATTAACGAATTTATCCAACAACTAGGTCCGAAATTGGATCCCGTACCAGCACTTGACTACATTCTCCAAAAGTATTTAAAAGAGAACCCGGATCCTGAAAGATCGTGCTATTCTCACTTCACCACCGCCACAGGTTGACAAACATATCCTGTGTGGTACATGACGCTAGAGTTGGCTAGTCACCGTGTGATATGCTAGAATAAAAGTAATCTTCATTGGTAATACAAAATGTTGATATTGAACATTGCCGTAATATTTGAGAATAAATATTAAAGTAGCTCGTCAAAAAAAAAACTTTACTATTTCAAGTGATTTTTTTAATGAAATGCTTTCAATATCTCTCAGATAATATTGCTAAATGCGCGCACACAGTCTGCGGGCAAGCGTACTGCGTTTGGATTGGCTAGCACAGCGTTGAGAACCAATCAAAACGTTAAATGCAGTTCGCTAAACGCATACGTGAGCAATTTGGTCATTCTAAAATGAATCAAATCATGAGATATCTTCCGTGTCTCAAGCTACCATAATTTCCATGAAACAGTTTCCAAAAAAATTACTCATATTCGAATTTCAACATAAACTTACCAATGAAGATTATTTCCCACTACCATGTAAAACCGTAGCGTTGCTAGATATGTGTGTGTTGTCCCGAGTACAGGTCCGCAACGCGACGCCAACACTGCGCGCGAATTTATTCTGCGAATGTTTGTGGACCTCAACCCGGACGCCGAAAAGATCATCTACTCCCATTTTACCTGCGCGACAGGTTAGTTATACATGTTATTTTAACTTAGAAACTTAGTATTATCACAGTGTACTTCATACGGTTCATCACGTCGATAGGTCGTCACATTTTTTTATTTTTTATTAATAACGCTTTCTTGCCCTCGCAACTGAGGTATAAATCGATATTCGAAGCCCTGTTGCCTTATGAAATTTGGGACAAGCTTAGATTCTAAACAGGCGGGCTACTTCGTTCAGCAAATCTCGCACTATTGCTTTGTCAAAATACTTGCGATGGTCGACTTTATGGATTTATACTGTGATATTACTTCATAAATCAAACGGATTGAATTATAATCTAAGTCAGCTAAATTACCCTTACATGAGCGTAGAAACTTACTCTTAAAATTATACCTCAATTTTTTTACCGAAGTCCGAGTTTACACTGTTCAATTTCATTATTTTTTCACAATTTCAAAGACAAAAAATACTTACGTCTGTTTTTAATAGATCAACACTTTTGTGAATATTTTACACAATCCAGTATTCATATACCAAATGTTTATTATAATTATGTGTATGGGAAAATGTATCTTCGTGAATTTACGTTTTTCGGCGGACATAAGGAATTTAGTTGACTTCGATTGTACATGAGCCTCGAATGAGGTTTTAATTAAGTCCAGAGATATAAAATAATTGTCAAACTGCCTCCGAGTTACCGAATATGAGTAAGGCCGGCCGCACTTTGGATGCGAATTTGTATCGTACGTAAACGTATGAATACGGGTCTTACGAATTGAGTGCGCACACTGAATATGTTGTTCAACCAGTTCAACACACCAAAGTGTATTAAAAATACCAACAAGTTCGGAATGTTTTCGGACGTCGGAACTTCACGCACATATACGTACGACTATCTCGCACCAAGTCTGCGAGCTCCTGTAGTACTTGGAAAGTCGGGATTGTTCGTGCGTTTTCGTACGTGTTCGTACGAGTCAAATTCGTACGAAAACGCGTTCAAAGTGCGGCCGGCCTAAGCCTAAAGACGATTTCGCAGAACACAAGAGGGGAAGAACGACTCAGATCGTCATTATGATTTATATGTCAGGTTCTGGTGTGCGCTAAGGTATGTTCATCACTAACCTAAATGTATTTAGGTCACCTGTGTATGACTCAACGCCTCCGATATATTTATTTGGTTTCAAAGTTGCTGCATTTAGATTAAATATAGGGAAATATACCACTTATCCATAATTTTCCTCGTATGATTTCCATAACCAGGAAATTCATTAGAAATCAGTTTATTGTCAATACAACAAAGGACTTAATAGTAATAATGTTCGAGGTTGATTTCAATTGGATTTTGAGGTAAGCTGTAGTTCAATAGCTATTTTATGTTTGAATTATTGTTTGAAATGCTATACAAGATTAATTGAAAAACACCAAAAACCTCATAAGGGGTCATTGTACTCATCATTATGAACAACTTTTACTATGGGATCAAATCTGAAATCGCGAAAAAAAACAGCCGTTCCCTACATTTTGACGAGCTAAGTGAACATAAATGTAGGGAACAGCTGTTTTTTTTTCGCGATTTCAGATTTTATCCCATAGTAAAAGTTGTTCATAATGATGAGTACTATGACCCCTTAAGAGGTTGTTGGTGTTTTTCAATTAACCCTGTATATGGTGTCCATTTGCTTTTAAAGAAATATCACTTGATTTATTGGTTGTTGTTTATAGGTATATTACCCAAAAATACACGATTAATACCTAGTACACCTTGCAATATATCCTATATTAAGTATGCTTGCTGTGTCGCTATATTGTAAAACCTTATATTTTTACTTATCTTATATTTGGTAGAGCTTATTGAGTAATGTCTTGTTTGTTTGATATTTTACTTTTAGTACAGTCACGGAAAGGGATTGTTTAGCAAATTGACCGCCAACTTAACTGTCCGTTTATTAAAATCACAATTTTCCTTCGTTATCAGTCGTATTGAATCGGTGGGTAAATACAGCATACTTACGTAGTCTCTTAATTTGCTAAACAATTCGTTTCTCTGGCCGTACATCACTAAACATGATTACCATTTCGTAGCGAATAACATAGCACTGAAAATATTCCTTCTTTAAAATAATTAAAATCAAACTATAGAGGTTATTCACAACGTTTATTTTTAAAGCGCTTCAAAGCCCCTCAAAATAAAACGTATGCAGCGTGGAAATATTTTCGAGCAAACTGCTTTGATTTGTACTAATTCGTTTCCCTGTATTATTTTCTGATATTATTGTTTTTAATTAAAGGGGAGGCCTTTGCTTAGCAGCGGGGCAGCCAAAAGGCTACAAAAAAAGTTTTTAATTTATTTTTGGTATTTCTCCGCTTTGCCGTTTGCTTTTCAAAAGCATACTACCTATTATCTAATTTTGTGCGATTAAAATGCACTGCAAGATTTTTTATCGAATACTTTGTTCGTTAGTTTCGTTTTATTTGTTTTATCTCTTAATATTAATATGTGTTTTGCTTTGCATATACTGTTATTTATTTTGTTTATTTTGCATGCTGCCTTGGATGTTTTTAAAGACACGGAAAACATTAAGCTTGTATTCTGCGCTGTGAAGGATACTATCATGCAATCAGCTCTAAAGGAATTCAATTTGGCATGAACTAAATCTAAAATTATATATTATACTTACGTATATACGTTGAATAATAAATCATTTATTTTTCATACTAACTTGCATGTTTCATTAATTTATCCTCTTTATTTCATTGCGCTTTTGCGAGTTGGATTGTGGTTACACATTTTGTCTTAGCTTTTAATGTACCTGTATTATATTGTACTTATTTTATAATATAAGGCTTACAATAATTATAACACAGAGGAAAGGGGTTCGAACATTTTTATATGGAAGCTGGCATAGACCCCGCCGCCATTTTCATTTTTTTTTTCAAGATCGCTGCGCGCTTTTTGTTTGAAGGCCTATTCTCATAATTAAAAATGTTCAAAATATAGTTTCGATCTAGTCTCAATCTCATAAATATGACAAATGGTATTCTTGTTCGTTAATAAACAACGTCAAACGTGAGAATAAATTGAAATAAAATTGAAAGTTGACTGAAGCTATTTATAATCTAGGCTGCCGTGAATCGCTTCGTGAATTATTTAAGGAAATAAATATACTTACCCTACCATCTTTGTATATACTTAGTAACATTATGTACATTCGAAAGAATATTGCCCAGTATAACAAGAAAAGTGACGTCCACAACATAAATACTCGCAATAAACACAAGCTAACAGTACCTGGTTTTAGACTAAGAAAAACCAGCAAGTCGTTTATGGGGAACAGTGTTAGGTTCTATAATAAAATACCATCTAGTATTACTGATTTACCGGATGTAAAGTTTAAATCATTTGTTAAGCGTATTTTGTTATCTAAAGCGTATTATAGCATAAATCAATATATCGAAGATAAAGATGCCTGGCGTACAACTCCGTCCTGCACATTGCGACCCTCTGGCCCTGTCTAACTGGTTGGTTGCATGACCTAACATTATTTCTAATGTTTACTTCTAGTATTCTTATATTTTTTTTATTGACTTATAAAATAACCTGTACATTATTTTATCAATTTGTATATAATTTCTTTTAAATTCAATTGTATTATAATATTTTTTTTTTCTTTATTGTACATATAATACTCTGGCTAAATAGTCTGATATTGTTTTACAAATATTGTTTTAATAATATTGTGTTCCAAATTGTAAAGTATGAGCATCATGCAGCAATTAATGATACATCTATTATCAAATCATATTACCGCCTATTGTCTGGTAGTATGAGTCTGTCATGCTCACTTAAATGTCCTGCTGATGGTGGCGTTGTATATCCGGTCGTTGGGTTCCCTACAATATGGTTGAGTTAAGCGATGCGGATGTGCACGTCATGCTCGTGAACGAGTGCTGTCTGTCGGGACTGGTCAGCCCTTAACTGCTATGGCAATCCTAGGAGGCATATTTTTCTATTTGTTACTCTTATGTGAGTTTATTTCTTAAGGCTTCTACACACCAAAGCCGCCGACCCGGCGGCTTTACCCGCCGGGTTTTGCCGGCGGCCAACTAACGCGAACTAAGCGAGCGAACATAACGCAAAACAAGCCCGGCGGCATAACCCGCCGGGTTTGCCGGCGGCTTTGGTGTGTAGAGGCCTTTACATTAACCTGCATTATTCTCATTCTATTTCTCACTCTACTGTAATGGAATTATCCTGAAGTACTATTTTGAAAAGAGTATTCATGGAGTTTCTTGCCGGCTCTTCTCCATGCAACCTACCTTTTGGAACCGTGCACCTAGTTTTGACGTTTTAAAAGTACCTGTAATCTGGTCTATTTGAAATAAAAAAACTTTGACTTTGAAGCCAAAAGGGTATTCTGGTTACATTATATACTGAGCCATTTTGACAAGTTGGAATTCTCATTTATTTCTAGAATGTTAGTCTATGACTGTTGATATCGGTATGCTATCGGTAATAGATTTTAAGTTGACTGAACTGACATAATATCGAGATAGACTGAGATGATACTTAACTTAACGAGTACTGTAATTATAGACACAATAGATAAACAATGGCACTGACGAACCGGATCGTCGGTCGGGCCGCTAGCGGTTAAACCGGAAAGTGTAGGTACCAGAATACCATTTTTTATTCAATTCATAATTTAATTTCAGTTCGGTCAACCTTCAGTCTTACTTCAAGTTCATTACGAGAATTGGACTTCCGGTATATATGGACAGAGGAAACTTAAACAAAAAAAAACAGCAATACGGTGCCCTTAAGTGTCACGTTCCCGAAATGTTCGGAGATAAAGATCGCCATACGAGAACAATGCCAATCATTAAAATAAACTAATTGCGTGTTTATATGCGTGAGATTGAACTAGCAGCACGAAAAAGAAATCAAAATGGCAGCGGGGTTATGCCAGAAATGTTCTATCCGCTTTAATCAGTCATAACAATAGCAAATTTTTCGTAACTGAAGGATTTAGTAGAAGAAATTACATATCGTTACATTTCTTTCTCAACCTTCTATCTGAAAAATGCTGTAAACTCGTACATGTTAGTTATCTAAAATTCTTAGTATTCATTCATTGTTTATGTAAAGAAAAATTCATATTATATTCATTCAAGCATTATTTAAGTAATTTAATAATTATTTTCTTCACTAAATAGTATAAAACAAAGTCGCTTCCCGCTATCTGTCTGTCCCTATGTATGCTTAGATCTTTAAAACTACGGAACTGATTTTGATGCGGTTTTTTAATAGATAGAGTGATTCAAGAGGAAGGTTTTAAGCTATAAAACGTACACGTGTGAAGCCGGGGTGGGTCGCTATTCAATATAAATAAATATGACGTAAAACAGTTTTATAACGTTCCTGTTTAAACTAAGATTTTACAGATACGAGTTTGAGAAAGAAATGTAACGATATTTTTTTCAAGTCCTCATTTAAATCCAATTAGGCAGTCATCGTATTTATTTAGAACATTAACATAATTGCGTTCTGAAAATCATGCATTTATTTTAAATTTAATTACGTCACCATAAATGTAATAAAGACTAAATCGTTATAACAATGACATAATTGAATATAAATAGGAATGAGCTCCATGTATAAATATAAACTCGGGAATACTATGCATTAAACTCACGTATATCAGAAAGTCAAAATAGGATTCCATCTTGTCTATTTTAGCTGGTAATAAAATTCACCGTCTGCTTATCATGAGTTTCGCAAAAAGGTTTTTCGCACTTTGCAACCCTGAAATATAAAAATACCGTCTTTACTGAATGTAGCTATTCGATTGAACACTTTTACATCAGCGATTCATCACAGAATATTGGAAAGTGCAGTAATTTTGAAACCCAAATTTAAAATCTTTATTTTACGTGTCGCAGGAAACTGATGCATGTTAGCAAATAAGAAAGTGATAAGTATTTTTAGATTATTAAACAATACATCAATCATATTGAAATAATTAAAAATTTTCAATATTGTATTTAATTCCAGACACTGAAAACATCCGGTTCGTGTTCGCCGCAGTCAAAGATACGATCCTACAATCCAACCTTAAGGAGTACAACCTCGTCTAAGCGAAACCAACAAGGTCCTGACACAACAAACTGGTCTGTGATTGTGTATAACACATAATTTAAACATCATCACTTCACGTCAGAATGTGTATGTAAATTCGCGAACTGAGATCGGATGGACGAACTAATTTCAACTTAAAATGTTTATGAGAAAATAAGGATAGATTGTAAGTCATTTAACCCAAAAAATAGAGTTGGGAGTGTGGCGATGTGCCCTCGCCGGCCGCATTCCCTCCGACAACATTCGTTCTCGATCCGTACGGATCGTTTCACGACGCGTCAGGTTTTTTGACATGTTTTTTTATGATGAAGTTATTCACAATTTATGTATGTGTCTGTATTGGTGAATATTAAATTGTGCATTTTAAAAGTTATGGTGAGTCTTGGCCTTACCATGAGCTGCTTTTAGTCATTGTTTTAGGGTTTTTTTTTTTGTAAAGTTTGTTGCCATAATATCTTTCTACATTAGTATACATTTTATTATGTCCAGACGGATGGATTTGAACAAACTAGTCCAATGAAACGCGTGTTTAGTATCATCCTCGTGGGTCGAGACAGGACTTCCTATTAAGGTATTGATCGGGATGCTTCTGTTACTATTACGTATTTATTTTAGTTATGGTAAGTTGTCTGGTAAAGCTGCGATCGACCCAGAGTAGCGCGTGTCGGGCGTTCGCCTTGCCGGCACTCTCTCTACCTACCGATTAAATTCACTAGACGTAATTATAAATCGGTACCCTATTTTCTGTTAAATTGAAAGATTATAACTTTATTACTGTATTTAATATTTCGTTACTTTTGTACATTGGAATTTTTGTTACTTGAATATATGTTAATATTTAAGCTGTTTATATTTAAATATGGTGTTTTTCTACACGAATTGACTTCACGCAAAATGTTTTATGTTAACTGTAGGCTTTGTGTACGCTGTGGTCTGGTGTATTTGGTTTCTTCCTAACGTTATCCGTGTACAATGGTTCATTCATAAACAGTATGAAATATAGGAGTTACTATGTTAGTTGTTTAAGGAATTTTTGATGCATTTGATATAAACTTTTTTTACTAGAGAAACCCTCGGAAACAAAGCGAAACGTGGATTGTAAAAACCGAAACCGAAGTTTTTTGCACGAACGCTTTTACCAGTATGTAATATATTGTACATTTGGTCTAAATGAGCTGAGTGAATTGAGCTGACAGTTCAGTGCCAAGTTTTGCTATTGGCATACTTTTTTATCGTAACGTGAAGCACAATATATAACTACATTTTATAATTGTTTTCCATATTTTAGAATATTTTATTGTACCATGCTTAATTAAGAGTGTTGCTTCGTGTTATTATTTAGTTTTATTATGTAATGTATAAGAAACCAAGTTTCGTTTTGAAGATATATAATTATTTGTATTATTTGTTGTTGTGTCTTAATTTCTCTTCTATTCAAGTTTCTATATGGACCGCTTAGCACAAGTGACACTGTCAATAGCAAAACTCCATGCTTTAATTAAGATACAGCTGTCTGATGCTCAAAGTAATGTGACGTTGTAACTTAGCGCACAATATTGGAAAATTTCTATTTGATGTTACCCACTGAAGTGCAATCTGTGTATGCCGTGTACATAGAAACTATATTTCTTTTGTGCATTTGTACAGCAATATTGTGAATTAGTTTGGGACCCGACGCGGTTTTGTTCACAGTGCGACGACACGGCACGTCACTAAACAAATTGTCATGTACACGAATACTTCAATAATGTACCAAATGTTCGTTTCAAATACGACACCGTCGATGCTCGGCTTCCTCTCCGCGTACCTATGTACATAATAACATTTTGATATGTTCGAATGTAACATTAACAATAATAGATACAATCGTATACTATTACTGGTTCACATTGACATTCAATGCATGAGCTTGAATTTTATATTTATTTGCAGTAGTATCAAAACCAAACAAAGCACAATGAAACTATACATTGGTAATTAGTTACATATAAGACGAGCGTCGAACGATTGGTACAAGTGTCGTCAGTTATAAGTGCCGCCAATTCGTATCTTCCTTACGAATGGACTGAATATCGTGTACCTACTGGTGTGGTTCTTACTTATTTGTTTCTACGGTTGGGCTACACAAAATATTGCTATAACTATATTATAGTCTAACGTTGCTTTACCTTCTGCGTGAGATTGTGAGAATTTTAGCTTAAGTTCCGACTGAAGATGGATGCCTGAATGAAATATTGTAAATTATAATTTCTCATAAAATATAATTTTTTTCAGCTATACGAGTCGTTTTATTTCTTTCTCCTAACTTTAATCTAAGGGCGCTTTCAATTTAGACGTTTCGTGTCGGACCGCTGCCGCACGTTTACCGTGCCGCTGGTTATAACCCGCTGACGGACCGCTGCAGTACGGTAGCCGTCCGACACCAAACGCCTAAATTGAAAGCCTATCTGACTGCCGTGCGTTTGTATGCTAGTGATGTGACATCAGTCAAGCCATGGATTCTGACGAAGAAACATTACTGTTAGTGCTCTTGTTGAAAATTATAAAACAGAAACAAAATAAAAAACGACGCCCCCGTAAAGGAGCAGCACCAATGTTTTCATTAACATGTAATTCTGGTGATTTCCATAATCTTTATCCTAGGTTAAAACAAGATCCAAGCAAATTTTTTAATTATCTTAGAATGTCTAGAGAATGTTTCTACGAATTACTTGAATTAGTTAAAAGTAAAATTCAGCGGCAAGAAACTGTTTTCAAACATACTATATCAGCTGAAGAAAGACTGCTGATAACATTGAGGTGAATAAAGTAAACAACATATTTGTGATATTATTTATTTCTACAATTATTTTCATTGGTTATTTGTTTTATACAAACTTTTAGTAAAAAGGATAATATTAAGAAGGCTATCACATTTTATCACCTCTCTCGAACAGAACATATTTTTAAGAATGTTAAATGAACAGATGCAGTTTTGAAAAATGTAATCAATGGGCTCAGAAAATAATATGAATTTAATAAGTAATTTAAAAATACATTTTTATTGTGTTCCATAATAAACACAGCTTGCTTGTGTTTGAGAGAGGTGATAAAAGCAAACAAGTAATGAAAATTTTATGAAATTAGCTCTGTTGTCTATTCACCGCACTATTCAACAGCGAAATGAACACGTGGTGTTTTCGACGTTGCCGTCCTGTTGCCGAGCGTTCGCGGTGCCGGCGCCGCGCTGTTGTCGCACCGCGCGCTTTGTATGACAAAAAACGATCGTCCGTGCGCAGTGCGACTAACGCGCCGCTGCCGCACCGCAGCAGGACGACAGCAAACCGCTAAATTGAAAGAGCCCTAACTTAACAAAACCGCTAAAAGTTACATGGGAATTTATTTCTATTGCCATGGTCAACTGACTAGTATTCGAAAATAAAGAACTGTTATTATTATTCAATAATTGCAGATAAATTGCCATTGATATAAATCTATTACGTGTGTCATGTTTCAACGTTGATTACATTGGTACATAATGCCAAGTCAAACGTGTTTACGGTCATTTAACGGTTAACATGGCAATAACTGAGTTAAGCTTCAATTTATATTTGAATACCACAGCCGATAGTATATTAGGTGATATGGCTGCAAAAGTTGCAATACATAATTTTGATTTACTCTCCGCTACATTGTTGTTTTTCAATACAACTTTTTATTACGGTGTCGAAGTATTTCTAAGTTCATATAATAATAATATAGTGGTCAACAAGGGCATTCTTGATCCAACACTTGCTAACATAACACGTCAATTTGTGTTATTTACAAGTGACGCTGCCGATGCAGAACAAGTACTGGATGTAATAATAGAATTTGAAATGGACAACACTGGGAAGTTCATTATTATCTGCGAATCACCGGTGTCCAATGAATGTGATGAAAAAGATATTATGGAACTATGTTGGAGGTACAGAATCGTCAATATTGTATTTATTAGACTAGAAGGGACACAAGCTATCGGTTTCACGTATTTTCCTGTAGCAGACGGTATATGTATCAATTTAACACCAATAAAACTGGACTGTTATCAACAATGTGAAAATACAACTTACGGAGAAATATTTACAAATAAATTAAGAAATTTAAATTTATGCCCATTAACCGTCTCAACATACATACAGACTCCGTATATGAACATAACAGCAAAAGGAACTCCAGTAGGTGCTGATGGGGATTTACTTCGAATGTTAGTTCAAGGTTTAAATTCAAGCCTCGTACTGAGGAAACCAATCCGCGGCGATGGTTGGGGATGGCGCCAGAACAACGGAACCTGGATGGGATCTCTGGCAGACATTGACGACGAGTTGGCAAACTTTTCTATGACTTCAGCAGCCCTTACTTTGACGAGATTCTCTAATTTTCAAATATCTACCAGTTATTATACTGTAAAAATAGTGTGGGTAACTCATCCAGCGCAGATACAAAATGTGGCAATGAAATTATTGCATCCTTTTGAACCAGACACGCGAGTTGCTTTAGTGGTCAGTTTTTTGCTCGTCGTGCTCTGTGCTTTCCTCATCAAAACTAATTCTTGGACGTCCATATGTCGCAGAATTGAAGGACTAGAACCTACAAAGAGCATTGTTTTCTATTCTTGGATGATATGCATGGGTCAGACAGTTATAAAACTACCTACAAAATCTGCATTCTTACAAATGGTTCTGATCTGGGTGTGGTACTGTTTTCTCATCAGAACCGCATATCAAGTTTATCTTATAAGTTCGTTGAAAGGGAAATTTTATGAAGAACAATTTGAAACAATAGAAGATGTCATTAATGCTAAATATCCATTTGGTGGCGGTGCAGCGCTCAAGGATTATTATATCGACTACCCAATTGTTTATGATAATTGGGTAAATATAGAACCTTCTCAAATCGTACCCACTGCTTTGAATATATCAAAAGGTATGAATTTTGTTCTAGCGATGAATTTGGATACTGCTAAGATAGTTATTAAGAATAATAAGGTTAGCTTACATATTCTACATCAAAGAGTAGTCACCAGTCCTACAGTGATATTTTTTAAGAATAATTCTCCTCTTTTGGATTCTGTTAATTTGATCTTGGGTTGGCTAACCGCATCTGGATTTCCGGATAAATTGCATAAAACATATACCACTTTACATACAGTGGGTAAAAATGATAATGAGGAAGAAACTTTAAAAATAGTACATTTAACTGCATGTTACGTCATTTTGATATTGGGCTGGATTCTTTCTACCATTTTCTTTTCTTTAGAAATATATTTTGGAAAAATATATCAACACCCTACACTGGCATTATAAAGCTACATAATTACAAAATCAATAAATGAATAGTGTATTTAAAACCGGGTTGTTAATTTAAAATGTAATCTGTTCATATCTCATAAAGGATCGACAATGCATTACGAGGATAAAAGTACTAATGGCATGGATGCATGTCCAGATACGCTCATAACATGTAATTCAGCAATCAGTGCATATATGCATTTAAAGTTAATTACACAGACGTGCACTTTACCTTTTATGTTAGTTTGTAAATAGGACTCCTACCCGTCACGAACGAATATGGATGACCAAGAATCAGATAATCAAACAGATCAGTTTCTAACAGAAGACACAGCCTCGAAGCTCGGAATACTGGCAGCTAAGATAGCGTATTATAATTTTGAATGGCGTTTCATCACTCTCGTTATGTTCAGTACAATGCAAGCAATTGGTTTGAACACATTCTTGATGAACTATCAACAAACTGTCATTGTGAGACAGGGCAAGTTCCTCCCTCAACAACGCACCTCAGTGCCGCAGTTTGTGATATTCGGCGAGGATTCCTCTGAAATATCAAGCACTCTCCGGTTGATCGTAAGGTCTAAATATGATATTAATTCAAAATTTATAATTATTTGCGCATTGCTCAATCAAGATTGCGACGAGCAGAAAATTTTTCAAACACTTCAAAACCTTCTCATTTTGAACGTGGTGCTGTTAAAAACATCACAGGAAACTAAGGACCCCTTAGCGTATTCGTATAACATTGTTACTCAAGCTAAATGCAAAAATAATGTACCTTACAAAATTGATTTGTTCCTAGCTTGCGATAGTGACGATTGCTTCAAAGATCTATTTCCAGAAAAATTGGCGAATTTTTATAAATGTCGACTTATTTTGTCGACTGTGGAACAACCACCTTTTATGTACCTATATAATGGTACTAGAAGTCCATCCGGTATAGACGGAGACATAATGAAACTCACAGCAGATATGTTGAACGCGACGCTAGTTTTGACAACACCCGTTGATGGCGGTGACTCGGGTCACTTCACCAACAATAACTGGACTGGATCTTTGGGTGACATATACAATGGACACAGTCAAGCTTCCGTGTGTTCAGTACCGCTAACTACTAATAAATATGGTAATTTTCAAATATCTTTCACATATTATTCTATGGATATAGTGTGGGCCACCAAAGTTCCAATACAAAAACCTTCGTGGGAAAAACTTTTATATCCTTTGAACATTTACGTTCGGATCATATTATTATTCACGTTTATTGGTGTTATTATCATGAATACATTTTGCAGAACAAGCATGTTGCATAAAGTTAGAAGAGCTTTTCAGATTGAGCCACCGAAATATAGTTTGTTTTTTTATTCGTGGGTAATATTTCTTGGCATGCCGATACTGAGATCGCCTGAACGAAGAAGTTTTCTAGTAACGGTTTACACTTGGATATGGTTCTGTTTTCTCATAAGAAGCGCTTACCAAGCCGCTCTCATTAATTCTCTGAAACAGCCGGCTTATCTTGATAACCTCGAAACTTTTAGAGATGTTCTTCAACACGGTTATCCTTACGGAGGCCTGGCTTCCCTGAAGGAATATTACTATGACGATCGTGATATTTACGATAATTGGATAGTTGTAGAATTAGACCACTTATATGAAACCCTGGACAGCATATTAGATGGAACCTCTGATTTTGTTCTAGCTTCGAATAAAGCGGTCATAAAACATCATATCATGAGATATAACGGTTCAAAGCAACTGCAAATAATCCCTGAGAAAATAGTTAACAGTCCTACGGTGATCTTTTTTAAGAAGTATTCAGCCTTAACAGCTCCTGTGAGCTATGTTTTGCGAATTGCCCTTGAAGCAGGCTTTATACATAGAACATATGACAGATATTTGGAACATGACAGAAAACTGTTACAACGATCTCGAAGTGGACGGCCGGAACCTCTGAGAATGAAACACTTCGCCGGCTGCTTCGTGATACTGATATTAGGGTGGATCCTTTCCGCTATTTTCTTTGCTGTAGAATATGTTTGCGGAAATCTTAACGACGAGTGAAAATCGCTTTTTTTTTACCGAAAACAGAAATTATTCCTAGTTCACTTTGTGTTAGGCAAAATAGCTACTACTTTAGTAATAATAAATACTTACGCACTCAGCTTAAACACGTTCATAATTTCAAATACCTACTTACCTACAGATATCCAATGAGCATGCATTTCCTCGCAATGGGGGTCGAGGCATGAGCTTTGCGATTATGAGAGAGCACGTCCGCACGCAATGTACATTCAGGGACTTGAAATGATTACCACCCTAAGGTCTATAATTGCTTGCACATTACTTTTTCATAAGGTCGATATGACATCTTAAACCTTATTGCGCACAGTGATATACACTTGGGAGCAAAGAAATCGAGCCACTCTTTTTTTCACGTGTCCTGGCTATTAGTTTTCATGAATTATAATCATTCTGAGTTGAGAAAAACCGACCCTCATTCTAAAGGTTATCAAATAACCTTTTAGGCGATATAATATGTTTAGAATTGATCTGTTCCTTATTACCAAAAATAATAACAATTACTTATAGGTACGTGAAAATAGAAATGGCTCGATTTATTTGCTCCCAGGTATAGAATCGAATTTGAAATCTGATAAACATTTCGAGTCCGCGACCGTACAAGCCGAGTTGGCATTTTGGTTCAGAGGAATGGCGAATCAACGGCACGCTGGGTGAGCCGTGCCACAGATTGCAATTATGGGCACGATTTTAATTCAAGTTTGTCAGTACGAGAAACATGGGGTCATTGCTATGTTGGGGTCAGCTTCCAGTCTAATCAAAATCGGCTGAATACCAGTATTTTACACGGAGCGACTGCCATCAGACCTTCGCAACCCAGTCACTGGGCAATGCCGATATCCTAAGGTTAGACTGGTTATCAGGCTTTCGAGCTTCTGACTACCCATAACAACTGTCATAGGTCATTGACATCCGTTCATTCGTATGGCATAGGTACTAGGTACGCACACTAATACAGGGTGTAAACGAATTCGTGTAATTCCTTCAAATCACATGATCTATTAATGATAAGATTAACCCCACACGGGAATTAGAACGAAAAAAACTAAAAAAAAAAAAAACTGTTTTTTTTTTATTTATTAGAAAATTTCAATGCCATGCATAAATGAATGAAGGTACGGCGACACAGTTGACGGGCACGAGTAGCACGATATCGCTCTACGCAGTCAGTTAACTTGGGACGCTAAAATTACTCAGATACAGAATACCATGGTTAATTTTTTGAAAACTTTTTTTTGTTGATTCTGAAAAAAACCTATGCTAAGTCAATCAGTGTCACTAGTAGATCACGCGGTTTGAAGGAATTACACGAATTCGTTAAAACCCGTATCAGGGGGATATTACACTATCATTTATATCTAGTATCATAAATCTACAATACGGCTGAAGTATCTTCACGAGTCTGAAGTTAGTTGTTTGGATGCGCAATGAATCTTTTAGCAACGCAATTGTCTACTGCTCAGCTAACTTCAGACTTGCCAAGATACGTCGGCCGTATTGTACCTATGAGTCATAGATATATGACAATGTAATACCTATAGATATGAATCATTTCTTCATACAAAGATGAAGATGAATCTATAGGTCAAATTAAGAGATATTCGACATACCTAGTGATAATTTAGCAGGTGGTGTATTCGATTTTGCAATACCTACCTATAGGAATAAAATAGTAAGGCAGTGAATTTGGTAAATGAACGCATTTTATTTGGCTCCTCAATCCTTACGTTAAGTAAATAAATAATTGACTGTACCTATCTGAGATCACAACGGAAACAAAAGCCAGAGACACCAACATTTAGCAGAAATGTCTGCTAAATAAATCTGCACTATTCAGCACTGTGTAAGTATATTTTTCGGTGTCTGAAAAAACAATACTTTTCAATATTCCTTAAGAATTCGCTGTAAAGGGTGACCATAATTATCATCTGAGGAGTGTCTTTTCAAAGGGAGATGTTTCCACCGTAACAAATTTTTTATAAATGAAAATAACGTCAAATTAAGGAAAGGCAGATATTTTAAAAAATATGTGAAAATAATTATCTCCCTTTGAACAGACAGTCCATATCTATTACTTAACGAGTTCCAGTTGGCTCCTTAATTCAGATGTTTAGTTTGAGGAGCCACTTTTCATTGATTTATCTTGTGATATATTTTGCTTGCTAAATTCAGAATTTGTGTTGCATAATCAGCTACTCAGCTAGGTACTTTGCTGCTAAATAAGGGTGTTAGTTGCCCATTAAAATCTGACGTGGCTCCTCAATCCATACGGATATGGTATATTATATTCAAAAAGTAGAGATCCCAAATGCGGGATTTCGAGTAGGTACCTACAACTGGCGAGGCGTAAGCTGAACTTTGCATATGTGTGAGTGCACATAGAATCGATTGCCAAAAAGCAGTATAAGCCGGTTTAAACCAAGCAAAGGACGTGTCTGCATTCATTCTCACACAAATGCAAAGCTCAGCTTAGGCCTCGTGGACGGTAGATACCCACCGATGTTTTAGTTACGACCTGTTACGAATGCAGTTAACTGATATAGATACCTAGAACTACTACCCACCTAAAAAATAAAAATGGAATCTAAACAAATAAAATGTTTAATACATGTAGGTAAGTATGCGAATAATTTCCTGCTACTTATAGGCGACGATAACTTTGTAATGAGATTGTTCTACTCTAAAATAGGCCAGGGATAGTTTTGTACAGTTTTTCTTTCGTAATTGCATAGTATTGCTGCCAAGCCGCGTTATTCGTGCCGTACGATCACAATGACCGATTGCGCTACATTTCTGTTAGGAAGTCAGCCAAATGCATTATTTTTATGAGACAGAGCCCATTAAGTTGCTTCTTATTTCAACGCCTCGCTTGCGTAATATGAATATAACATACAATATTAAACATACAATACAATGGTTTAATAAGAGGAATGCAGGTAGTAATTAGTATGAGCATTTCACCTACCCGGGTGTTTACGAGCCTACAGCTAGCCGCAAGTCTCTCCTAAAGGTAAACTTCCACGAGTCGGCTCGGAAGTGGCGCCATACATTTTCATAGTGTTTAGTAGGTAAGTATTATCGCGCCAGACGAAGCGCATCCGTCGCGCGCGTCTCTTGCATCGGCCGCGACACACGGAAGTTTAGCTTAAAAAGGAGGCTAGGAGACGCTAGCGGCCAACTATAGACCACAATGCAACAAGCAATTCAGGGGCCATCTTTGGCATATGTCCGATTTGAATCCGAGGTAATGCGAAAGCGTTCATTGAATACAAACAGTAGGTACCTACTATGGCTACTTCGGTCCGTCAATATTTCTTCCGAATTGGAGACTCACTGATGACGGAGACAAATCGGATGACGGAAGTCAGATTAAGTGCGTAAACTATCATACAAATAGTTCTATGACTACTTTAGAACGAATTTTCACGGATTCGGGTCGGATGCAGTGCGTAATCGCTCTTATACTGATATTCCTAATTGCTTTTACCTACCTACCTGTTTTAGTATTAAATCTGTTGAATCCTACCTATAGAAAGTAGGCCCGATTTCGTTTGCCGCTCCAAATATTGAGTCGCTACAAAAATCAAAATATATCAGCTACTAACTATTCTTAACTCAGTTGTTAGACACCTCTTTCAAGTTACACCAAAATACCTGGTTGTTCATCCACATTCAGTCTACCCAAGCCCTGCAGGTACTCTTCAGGTCGTTGAGTGTCACCGAGTCAGTCCATGATCAGGAGAGGGTAGGTAGTTATCACGATGAATTTTCCGTTTTATACCCTCCGAGTTCGAGTAAGTTTACCTTAATGAAATAATCTATAAGATACGAGTACTTTTCATAAACTAGTTTTTGAAACCAATTATTGTCTTATCTCTTAAGCAGGTACATAAGTACCTATTAGGTACCTACTTATATCTGAAGACATTTGAACTTAGATAATCTACTTTTACGCAAAGTAAAACACAAATCTTATTACTAAAAGACCTTATTAAAGTTGAAGTAGAAACTAATTGAGATGGAGGCAGGTGTCTACGAACTAATTAGGTAAGTCATATTACCTATGACTTAATTTTGTTAAGAGAATTATTATGGTAGGTACCTATGATTTAATGTAGGTACCTAAGTATGAAAGAAGACAGTAGAGCAAACTGTCGTAGTAGCATCATGAGGGCAAGGATCACAGCGCCTCCCAAGAAAAACGCTACATAAAAAAATGGCATTTAATTAAGAATTTTGTTAAAAAACTATTGTATCCGATATTTGTAGCTATCAATCTTCAGACATAATTCATTTAAATCAGTTATTTTTTTAACACATTCGAGTCCACCACACTTTTCATAGAGCTCATACGCCATCCCGCCATACATATTGCTAGTGGACCTTCCAGGAGGGTCCTCGGCATTAAGTTTGCGCTAAGAGTGAACCCTCGAGGCAGGTCCCTGGCATTAGGTTAAAAATCTTGAAAAATACGCTACTACGTCGTAAAATAGGTGTTTACTTGTTTCATAACGGTGAATTTTCTAAGAAAAACCTGCATTTAAAATGAGCCCTCCACGAGGGCACCCGGCATGGCGAATGCGACTACAGGGTGCCCTCCTGGAGAGCACCCGGCACTGGACGTGTTAAGTATTGAGCTGCCTAATTTGTGCCCCCTAGGTCCAGCGCTACCGCCCCTAGTTACGACACTGATCTACAGTCTGCATACCGTCCATTATCATAGCTGGATGGACGTAACAGACATGGCGGTATGGAGGCCTGAAACCATTTTGTGATCCAGAATAACAATACCGTCAGAAATGTAAGTACTTAGATCGATAGGCTTAGGTTCAAAACTGGACTGGAGAACAAACAGAATAGATTAGAGTTCGATCAAATTGAAGTTCCACACTTGGTTTAGTTGATTGCGGGTTCGATCCTCGCACAGCCCCCTGATTCAGAATCCTTTCGATAAGCTGTTGTCAACGGATTCGATTTGTTTTCTCGTTTCGCCTACAACTCTCGTAACGAGAGAAAAATAGAAAATAGCCCAATCGTTCGATAACTGCAATGGTTTATCGAATCGTTCTAAATCAGGGGGCAGGACAAATCTAACCTTTGAAGGATATTTATGGAACCCAGGCTTTTACGCATAGTAGCCACACTTTCAAACTCCAACTCGAATATCATTTATTCAAAAATACCTACTTATACTTTTTTTTATTGAAAGAAATTGAACATCAAACAGTTAGGTACATTATAAGAACTTACAACTAGTTTAACAAACAGATTTAGTAATAATATAACCCACAAGTTGTCATAAAAGTTTAAAAGAGAAAAAAAGTGTAATCGCCAGAAGTTTTAGTAGCAGTAAGAGCAGTAGGTATAGGTAATTAGTTGCATAACGAGCAAAAATTTTGACAAAGATTACTTAAAGACCATAGTATGTTTGATGTTTTTCAGAAAGGGTACACACTTGGGTTTTATTTAATAAAGAGGAGCGGGTGAGGCTTTTGAATCTACTCATTGGACAATTGAAGATGTCAATATTTTCAAACGTTCTATTACCTATACGAGTCAACCATACGGTGGACAGATGAACGCTGGCCAGAATTAGTTCAACAAGAGTTCACTGCAAAAACAGTACCTGCGCGTACCTACATACTTTAATTAGTCGGTTGACATACGAAACAGTCGGTACAGTCAGAAGTCCGAACTGGTGTAACGTTAGGAAATCTGTATTGCCCAGTATCTAGGTTGAAAGTAAGTTAGGTAGGCAGTAGTAGGCAAAATAGTTGGTAAAAGGTAAGAGCGAAGATTGTTGCGGAAAGATGCAAGAGTTCATAACAATCGTCCCACTACTGTGCATGGGCCTCTTCTCAGAATGAGAAGAGCTTAGGCCTTACTTATTTAATTATTTATATTTTCGCACAAAATTTGTACAGAGGCGGACATAATGCCTTTTATGGAGCCCTCTCAGGTATGTAGGTTTCCTTACGATGTTTTTTTTCATCGTTAACGCAAGTGTTAATCAAATTCTGATCTGCACATGAATTCGAAAAGTTTAAAGTGCGGGCCGGGATCGTGCTCACACCCTCCTGCATGGATGGCAAGCGTTCAACTGCTAGGGTATCACAGCCATACAGCCTACTACTTCTGAAAACAAATTACATTGTATCTTGCAACTATTATTTATCATTAACCTATACAAGTTTAGTTTTAGTATACACTAAACCTGAAACTAATTTGTTCAGAATCACGAGGAGAATCGATTGACATAGTTTTTACACCACATTATATTTTTCCTTTTTTTTTTTCACAAATTTCAATTCTCTTTCTACGCATAACAGTGGACGGGAATAGACACCTTGAGGCTAGAGACGGTCCGCTTGGTCAGTTTCCGTGTATTAGACAACCCCTGCATAGCACATCTCAGGCATTTCACACTTTACTAGGGAACTTAACGCGACATAAACTAAGGTGTAACTTGAGATTTATTAAAAAAACACACACATTCAGGAAGTTCTGATGAAAATCTTGTTGGGGTGTCTCGGTTTTTGTATACAGGGTTATTGGAAAAACACCAACAACCTCTTAAGGAGTCATCGTACTCATAATTATGAACAACTTTCACAAAGGGACCAAAAATGAAATCGCGAAAAAAAATCTGTTTTTCCCTACATTTTGACGAGTTATGCGAACATAAATGTAGGGAATACCTGATTTTTTTTTCACGATTTCAGGTTTGTTCCCATAGTAAAAGTTGTTCATAATGATGAGAAGGTACAATGACCCCTTAAGAGGTTGTTAGTGTTTTTCCGATAACCATGTATACTAAAAATAAAGTTGTATATTTATAATCCCTGGTGAATACCAGTACCTGCCTTGGGTACAAAGTAGGTACATATAAAATTCCTTTCAGTGTAGGAAGGCTAAAATTTCAACGTTGTAAAGCTAAGCCAGCAGTAATCCCAGAGCCTCGACTTGAACTTAAACTGCATTAAATAATTCAAACGCACTTTTGTAAGAGCTCAATTGTCGAGGTTGACCTGAAAGAGGTTTATGCCAGGAAATAGGTACCTACGAGTTTAGTTGCAAGATTTAGTATCTAGACTGTTGAGATCCAGTGTAAAGAAATACTATCGCTGAGAATATGGGTTCCGGAGTATGTACTTACCACAGAACATGAATTAAATAGAAACCGCATGTTTTCTAAATTGTATGAAAAAGAAGCGTGTTTGTTTTTAGGGTTCCGTACCCAAAGGGTAAAACGGGACCCTAATACTAAGGCTCCGCTGTCCGCCTGTCACCAGGCAGTATCTCATGAACCGTGATAGTTAGACAGTTGAAATTTTCACAGATGATGTATTTTTGTTGCCGCTTTATCAACAAATAATAAAAAACAGAATAAAATAAATATTTAAGGGGGCTCCCACACAACAAACGTGATTTTTTTTATCGTTTTTGCTCGATATTGATAAAGGCAACAGGTAGATGCTTGAAATATTCACAGAATATTTAGTTATATATTCACTTTAAAAATAAATAATTTAATTAAAATAAAACAAATATTTAAGTGGGGCTCCCATACAACAGACATGATTTTTTTGCCGTTTTTATAGATAATGGTACGGAACCCTTCGTGCGCGAGTCCTACTCGCACTTGGCCGGTTTTTTTCCAGCTATCTTCGCTTCGACTGCAATTTTGTTTGGCAAACATTGCGCGTGCCAAGCGCGCATCTTCGCGGTGAAAGGTCACGCACAGGCATCCTGCAACCTGCAACAATTCGCGCTTGCAGAAATGGAGACAGTTGAGACGGAACTGACTTAGCAGCATAACATGTAGGAGGATTTCTCCTGGTGAATGGTACTCAAAGTAGGTCAACTTGTGTTATTATTGTGCTATTATTTAACTCTATATCTTTGGTATCTACTAGAAAAAGTCTCGGTTATATTTGTTTTATTGCTCTTCTTCTTCTATCGTGGCGGCACGAGCTATACGAGAATAGCTCATGCCGTGTTGAAAAGATTAGCCAGTCAGCAAGGTTGGTAGCGAGGCTGACTGCCCAGGGTGCGACGGACCTTCTTATGTATCGTCACTCGTGGAGGCTCTTTTCATGCACCCCATGTGTTTTATTGCTGCAAAAAGTAACAGCTGACAGCATACCTTTTTTATAAATATTATGTCTTCGATCAGTGTCTTTAATAATTCGTGTTTGAGATATTACATGTAGGAATATGAAACAACCCTATTACTATGAAATATCCTGATGTGAGTAGAGTAGAGTAGAGGAGCTCGTGGCTAAATAATTACAGCCGCACAGACCGATCTTCCGGGTTAAGCCACGCTTGCCGAGGTTGGTCTGTGGATGGGTGACCATTTACCATAGCGAGTTTCCTCCGTGCCTCGGAAAGCACGTAAAGCCGTTGGTCCCGGCTGTCATTTGTAGATCTTTGACAGTCGTTACTGTTTATCAGAAGCCAGAAAGTCTGACAACCAGTCTTACCAAGAGTATCGTATTACCCAGTTACTGGGTTGTGGAGGTCTGATAGGCAGTCGCTCCATGTAAAATACTGATATTCAGCTGCATCCGGTTCGACTGGAAGCCGACCCCAACATAGTTGGGAAAAGGCTAGGCAGATGATGATCCTGATGTGAGTAGAAATATTACAAACTAGCACTAAGTAAGTATCTATTTATGGAGGCTACTGATACTCTCAGCTGAGTACGGCTAACGCAATTTAGATTGCCATCAAAACGCTAAGAAGAATGTGTATGTGTATTATTAATATCTTTATAAATTGTTTAATGTTGCATGTCTAAAAGTAGGTCTAGAATATAATCTGAACATTTTCATCTGTCTAAAAATCTAACTCGAATGGAAATTTTTCAGTTCATTTGTAGCCAATTATACTTACTTAATTGTTTACTTTGATATACGCATGCACATTTTAACATGAAAACTGTTACTGTAATGGATTTATCAGTCTACAAAATACAAAAATATTTTTTTACCAAATATTATTTTGTTGGAACAAGTCCACCTACGTCAAGTGTAAGTGGATATTTCTACGGAAACTGTAATCGGTATAGAACCACAAGCGAGACAAGAAAGAAGTTTCTAGATTAGATACCTATATCTGGGGTGCTAATAATGTCACATAAAAATTTTATGAATCATATTTCATGTTTATGATTAGTTACGGTTTACTTGCGTGCATTTTTCGGGATTGGCCGACTAGTTTGGAACCCAAACGGAGCCCTTAAGCATGAGCTGAACACGAAAATCTCACGAAAGTTAAGGCCTCTCCACACCTAAGCCGACGGTTTCACCACACACATATGATGAGGCGCAGTGCAGAGCATTTTTCACTATCAAACTATTATAGATTTGTTCGCGTTGAAATAATATCTAAATTCAAGGAACTATGTGCGTCTGCGCGAGAATGCGCGCGCCCGCGCGCTTGTTGACGCAATCGCGTTCCTTATTTCAACGCAAACAATGTCGATAATAGTTTGACAGTGAAAAATGCTCTGCGCTGCGCCTCGTCATATGTGCGCCGAACCTAACGCGAACTAAGCTAGCGAACATGACGCAAAACAAGCCTTGCGGCGCGCGGCGTTACCCGCCGGGTAAAGTGCCGGCGGCTTTGGTGTCTAGAGGCCTTTATAATACAAAAATCAAATTTCGTTTCATATTCGTAATCATAATTAAACTATGCAACCGCCAAATGCACCTTGAAGGCAATTAACTGCAACTGCGTGAGTACTGCCCACTGGATGTGGCACATCACTGATCACATTATCACACTAGACTGAGTCATGAACTTGAGTTGGTGTATTATAATAGGTAATACTGGGTGATTTTATATCGTCATCCATATTTATTTACTGATTGAAACTAAACCGCACAATAAAAATTTGTAACAATTAAATTGCATTAACCTAATCAAAAGTATCCACCTGAAGACTGACGATTTGCTGAATCAAAATGCGAGTTAAAACGTCTAAATAAAATAATAAACACACCTAATACCGTCTACTTATAATAAATAAAATAAAATAAATAAATATTCCTATTCTTTTAAAAGACTCAGTCTTTGAGTTCTTCTTGGCAGGACTCAAGTCTTTTTACAAAAGACTCCAAATTCTGAAGGACTTGAGCTCTAAGTTTTATTTATAAGACTCGAGTCTTCAAAAATAGCTCAAGTTTTAAAACTTCAAGACTCGAGTTTCTTACAACACTAGGATGTGCAAACCACTTGCAACTGTGAAACGAAATATCATTCACCAAAAATTACTTAAATTGCCGCCCAGATAGTGTCAGAAATTTTGATTAGAAATATTCAATAGCATCGCCTGTAGAATTCTAATTTCTAATTCTGTAGGTTCATGGCAATTAAATACAGTGATGCAGACTTTGTCAGCCTTATTCATATGAGCAGTGCGCAACGACAACAATTTTAAAACTTACGTTTAGTTTCAGACTTAATTTTAAATTCTAAATCAAACAAACAACGACGCAATCAAATGTAAATTATAATAAACTACATTTAAAATTAAAAATAAACAAAAAACATAGAATATCTCATGTTTTTTTTTTTTTTAAAAAAACATGAATTGTTTAATTCAATACAATCAAACAAATAATTAATGAAACAAATAATAATGTCACGGGTAATGCCAGACTTAAAGAATAGCACTACCCCATCTCTTCCCGTGGGTGTCGTAAAAGGCGACTAAGGGATTCTCTAGAGGATGGGCAGCAGCGTTCTCTGAGTACTTTAACAACCATACTGCGATCGCCAACCCGCCGGCCTAACGTGGTAATTACGGCAAACCCCCCCTTTTGGGGGAGGCCTATGTCCAGTGGACGTATTTCGGCTGAATGATGATGATGAAACAAATAATGCAAACAACGCTGGATCCATGAAGAACCAATAAAAACTAAATTCACCATATATATCGATATGTCCACTCTTTTAGAGTGGACACATCGATCCAGCACTTTAATCATTTGAAGGTACAGCCACAGACAAAGTGATAGTAGTTTATAACCAATGAAATAAAGTTGGCGCGTGCGCGATACTTGCAGACGAGTCACTCGCCATCAGCCTGGAATTTTGGGACAGCCAGTTGCGGTTATGAACTCGACGAACGCTCTTGTTGACTGTACCGACCGATGTTCGGAACGAAAGTTTACGCGGCGGTACCTTTAAATAATAAAGTACTGAAAGTGCAACTAGAATTGGGAATTTTAAAAGTTTTCTGTGTTTGAGTGTTCTTTTTTGTTTTTAAAATGAACGTGGTGTATTTAACTGTACCGGTTTTATTGTTTTGTGTAGTTTTGGCGAAAGGTGAGTTGTAATTGTAATTTACTTCCTATTAGTACTTAAACAAAAGCAAGTTTTTGGGTCAATTACTTCGTATCAATACGAAATAATTAAGTGAAATTTTAGAAACTACTGACAACTCATCAACTAACAACTAATGCTGCGTAATAAACAACTTTTAGCAATAAAACATGGTTTACCTAAAACAAGAAAGATTTATCTTAGTTTCTTTTATAATAAAAAAGAGAAACTCCTAATTTTTTTCACCCTGAATTTTCACGTTTTGATTTATAACACTTTCCCAAAGACTTGGCATCATAAAATATTTAATACGTTTCAGTGATACATACAATCTAACTTTTATTATCTGCACTTAATATAATCCGATTAAAAAAAATCTCAGTAGCTAATGATTAATTAAAATAAGTAATAGAATATTGGTTATTATTTAAACCAGAGATGCAGAACAAGAACTGCCTAGGTTTCATTATTAAATAAATAAAATAAATAGTAGAAAAACAATAATAACGCGAGGTTTTATAAATTTCGTAAGAAACTTTTGTACACATAGGTATTTAAGATTGTTTACGGTTTACTCACGTGCATTTTTCATGCCTTTAATCATGATTAGTTGGGCAATCCCGAAAAACATACGTGAGTAAATCTTAAATAATCATAAACACACCTAGTTCCCATCACAAATATTTTGACATAAAACTAGTATCTTACCGCCACTTTAGGCCTTAACTTTTGGTGCAAGCCGTCCATTGCTGAGCTTAGCACTAATAGCACATAGTAAATAGTACAAGTACATGCTAATAGCATCCAACTGCAACGGACGAGTATAGATGGACTACTTGAACCTGTTTCGATGTTCAAGCCATGCTTACACGCATCAATTAAGTAGATGAGTTAACTTGGCTTAACTAGGCGAATTGAGAAAAAAACTTCATTTAGGGTTTGTACCCTAAATGAAGTTTTTTTCTCAATTTCTGCAGTTTGCAGCCCGTCTCGGGATTGTTCCCGAGACGGGCTGCAAACTGCAGACTGCACGCAAGTTTCCATCGGAATAGCGCCTTTAAGGTGTGCTCTTTAAAGGTGCTATTCCGACAGCGACTGCAAAACTGCAACCGCAGACCGCAGCCGCAGATCGCACCGCAAGCGATACTACTTGTGCAGTTTGTGGTCTGCAGCCCATCTCGGACTTGTACCTTTAGACTTAATTTGAGAGTTAAGTGCAGAACTTTCCCTAAATCGGCAAGGTAACGCGCTACTACTGTGTATGTAAATTAGTTCAATTGTCAGGTACATTGACTTATGGACCGTTCGAGCATTCGCTAGGCATGCAGAACAGTCGCGTTTATTGCAGGATTTACAGGCCTTGGCAAATTATAGATCTAACTCATAAGAAAAAGTGTGGTAGGCTTCTCTAAGATAGGTTAGGAGAGGAGACTGCCTTCTTGAACTCAATACGAAGACAAGTTATGCGTAGGTGGATGTATTGTATTGAGGAAGAGTGTCATGTGCATGGCTCCGCTTATTTATAACCATGTACCAAAAATTATTAAAGAGCAACCTTTAAGAAGATTTAACCGCTAACGGCCCGACCGACGATCCGGATCGTCAGTGCCATTGTTTATCTATTGTGTCTATAATTACAGTACTCGATAAGTTAAAAAGTACCTTAAAAAATTACTAGTCGAAAAATGCTATTACTCTGTGTCAGATTTATTAAATGACAAGACAATAATACAGTGTTCATATAATAAGTAATTAAATAGCATTAAGTAAATAAAATATTATTGTAGTATAAGGTATTAAAATTTTTGCATGCCATGAGGCAGAATGTATCAGGATTCAGAAATATTGTAACACCTAATTGTATTAATTACCTACATTATATGCAAATAAATGAATCTATCTATCTATCTTGCAGCTGCCAGATTGCGGCCGCTTAACTTTAACAAACATACACTAAGTAGTCTTTAATTTCGGGCGTCGTTTCAATTAGAACGCAAACTATTGCATTGCTAGTAAACACGTATAAGTACATGGAACTGCCTCTAGTCTCCAAGAACGCAAAACCAATTCTGATAAGCCTGAGAGTCAAAGAAGAACCAATTAACGAGCAATCCAAAACACATGAAATTTACCTTTTTCACCGCTTTAGAAATCGGTAACATGTTGTGTTCAGAGCTTCATATAAAGATTTTAACTTTTCTAGAAATAGAATGCTTTTATACTTAAAAAATGCTATACAAAGCAATAAAGAGATATTAAATGAACACTATTTAATTTATTTCAAGCGCTATCCATTTTCATACTCACAAAATAATTGAAATGTCACACGTGAAACCGTAGCTCCATAGCCCGTAGCACCGTAGCCCGCAGCGGTCGTAGCAACCGTAGCACTTAGAGAAATTATTGCTATCTTAACTGCTACACTAAACGTTCCTTTATGAATTTTATATTTTGCGTAAAAAGGAGACATTTAAAATTCCATTAGGTTTCGAATTTGAATGTTTTCACTTTAATTATGGTTAGTGCTGTTAGACGAAGAGTAATTGGAGTGGGTGTACTTTGCACAGAACATATTAGCTACAATTTATCTATACAACGACGAAAGTGTTTTCATACGACTCGTTTTTTGAATCACAGCGAATTCTTAAACTAGTGTATTCATCACCATCATCATAATAATATCAGCATAAGGAAACATGGATGGATTATTATTTATCTTCTCTTACGATACTCAAGGGAAAAGAAAGGGTGATCTATACACGGTGTAAGGGACGGTGTACCGAAAACTGAAACAGTGAATTCAGCCTATTATCATACATTATTTTGAATTGAAAATAAGTGGAAATTTTGCTCGGAATTTTCCGACTTTCCCGATTTTTCTTTTCACAAATTTAACATTTCTCTGCTGTAAAATAAGCAATCCTATGAGGAAGCACAGAACGTTACAAAAATAAAATGTATTTTTTTATAAATCGGAAAATTCGCAAGATTTCGTTGATATTTTCCACGGATTTTCAATTCAAAATAATGAACTAAATTCACTATGTAAATTTTTGGTACCCTGTCTTTTACACTCAGTTTATTTACCTGCCAAAACACTTATTGAAATATAATAAAACATAGGCAAATTAGCAATTTCCAGGAAATTCGGAAAATTCCGAGAGAAAAAACCACTTATTTTCGATTCAGAATAATGGGCTGAATTCACTGTTTCACTTTTCGGTACACGTCCCTTACACCCAGTATTTTGCTTGGAACCGCAATGCTTATGTTATGTTGCAATCTATTGACCGTATCCGATGGTAAAACAGAGAAAGGTACTTAATGTTGGTAAATTGTAGATACCATTTTTTTAAGAGCCTTGTTATTCCCACTGCTGAGCAAAGACCTCCCATCTTTCACCTTTCTCGGTCTCTTGCAATATCTAGCCAATCTGCTAAGTAGGAGTCTAGCTCATCCCACCATCTTCCTCTGAACGCGCTGGCGTTTGAACATTTATATTAGCAATATAATAAATAGTAATAGACACACAAACATACACACACCCCTTACCCAAACGCATAAGTATAGCTATTTCGTTCCGTTGTAAGTAAAAATGCCAAGCAAAGTGCCTCAGCAGTGCGATACCCCAGTTCGTAACGTAACGTAGTAATCAGATTACTAATTAGGTAACGTAGGCTTTTAAGGTTCCACATACGACATGAAACCAGATTTGTGTTGTACGGAATAGAGAAAACATTACAGTCTATGTTGACTAGAATTTGATCTATTTATATGGGGTGTAAAAAGACCCTTAACGATAACGAAAACCACGTATTCTACCCATCATTGGGATCATTTTTTTCGAACAAACCATACCTGGGAAATCATTGGTTTTGGAGATATTGAAGGTCAAAGTACATTTTTTTTTTTAGTTTTTTCCATAATCAATTTCCAAGTCATAATACAAAACTTTCTTCCATATAAACATTATCAAAAATTTCAATTTTTCCTAACAAATTACGCATTTGAAGTTACAAAAACGCAATAAATATCAAACGCACACGACTGCTTTGGCTCGGCTGTGTGGCCGCTGCACGCATGCAAACGCGCGGCATCGCCACAACCATAATTTGCGCGCTACAAAAAAAAGCGTTTTTTTTTCATGCCAAAAAATAAAAGTAGTTTCCCCAGCAATCATTTTTGGTCAATGTAATTTAGTTTGATGTACAGAGTGCGTAGATTTCGACTATGTGATGGGTCTTTAATTACACCCTGTATAATTCAGTTCATCACCATAACAGGCGGCGTTGTTTATATTAAGGAATGGATAGTGTTAGTTTTGTATCCCTACTAGTACAAGAAAGGAGGTACTAATCCGCAGGACACATAAAGTATCATTGGTGACTGTCCTAAAGCAAGTGTTAAAATTTCAAAATGCGATAATTTTTATTTCCAAGCAAAATGATTATTATATTAGTTTTTTCAGAAATTCTTCATCCCTGCTTTAATTACAAATTCAGAAAATGGTGCTTCTAATTCATGACCCCAAATATGACCTAAAATGTAAACAGCTGATCTTAAATGGCGATAGATAGATTTTAGCGATTATTTTTTGAGATCTTTGTACAGCTATTTCTCTTAAACTATTGACTTTTGGGGAAAGTTGTAGAACAAAACTTATTCATTATTATGGGTACTTTAACACCATTACGGATTAGTACCCCCTTTCCGACTAACCTTGTATAATAAAAATGCTCTGTGTACTCTGTAACTCTGTTTGTTACGCTTTCGCGTCTAAACCGCTGAACCGATTTTGATCAAACTTGGTACAGAGATAGCCTGAACCCCAAGAAGGACACAGGCTACTTTTATCCCGAAAACCGTAAAATATCTACGCGATAAACGTCAAACAAGCGGGCGAAGCTGCGGGCGACCTCTAGTACAATGTACAGACGCACATCAAGCTACCCGACACTGTCAAATTTTCCCAATCAACCTTGAACCTAATACTTTTGCGATAAAGATGAAAATCTATTATAGTAAGACTGATTGTAATAGCTTAAAGCCGGGTCCGCTGCGTCGTGTTTTCGTGTTTGCAAACAGGATAACATTGTTTGCTAACCGAATAGGGGAATGGCTTAACAATTTTGTTCACAAAAACACAAAAACATGTTAGAAAATTGGCGCTGCGGACCCGGCTTCATGTGCTGGCGTCTGTCTGTAGTTCACTGCCTACATAGTATAAAACAAAGTCTGCTTAGATCTTTAAAACTACTCAACGGATTTTGATGCGGTTTTTTAATAGATAGAGTAATTCAAGAGGAAGGTTTTAAGCTATAAAACGTACACGTGCAAAGCCGGGGCGGGTCGCTAGTTAATTAATAAGCACGCAGGAGGGTCCCAGTTCAAATGCGGCCTGAATTATGACTTTTCGAATTTATGTGCGGATCATAATTTGATTATCACTTGTGTGTAAGGTGAAGGAAAATATTTTGAGGAAATCCACACACCTGAGAGGGTTCAATAGAGTTATCAATGGTGTGTGTAGTCCATCTGCACTTGGCTAGCGTGGTGAAATAAGGCCTAACTTTTATTCAGAGAATGTAACATAAATATTTATGATATAATATATATGATATAATATAAAATGTGGTGCACAATTAAATAATTTTTTGTTACTTTATAATATTATTACCCTTGTACTTTTAACCTTTTACTGTTCTTATTTACCTAACTGTATTTATATTAACTATGTATTCTATCAGTTATTACTTTTAGTTGTTTTGATTTAGTGTTATATAACATTTTGCACAATACGAATAAATAATAAAACCTTACAGTATCGACCCCAGAAAAACCAACTGCTAAAACCTCTCAAGGACTCCACGAGACAGGCTCGACCTAGTGTGGAGTCCACAAGTTAAAATATTATAAATTATGTTTCCTTTTATAGAAAATTAATTCACGGGTAATGTTATTGTATTATTATATTATATATTTTAAGGAAATGTGATCGATCTTATTCTGGTAAATAAATGATTATTATTTGTATCTCGCTTAAATTCTCGGCTCATCTTCCGTGCGGAAGACGTCCGGTCCTTTGGAAGGCATACACGGGGACACAGGTCCAACGCGCAGAGGCCCCTTTGAGAACTTTAATCTAAAATGGGATGGGGCACCAACCGGGGACTATCCACGGCTGCACTATTGGAGTACAGTCATGGACCGTCTCAGGTGGGTGCAAGACTATTGTAAAATGTGGTGAAAAAAATCTGGTCTATGGGAAGGGGTGTTAAGTGGACTGGATAACTTCTATTGCCGGAAGAAAACGGCGTCTGCCTTTCAACATTTAAAATTGAAAACTGTTGGCAGACGGTGACTCGCCAGCTCACTAGCTGGGCCCCCTGAAAAGCCGCCAGTACATAGGCGAAGGGGGCAACAGACGTGTGAGCGGCTAAGGGTGTAGAGAGGTGTGGCCCCGGTTTCGCCGTCGCGGGTCTAAAAGACCCGGAGTGGGTTTCCCCGCTATTACGCCTTTAGACACTTCCACCCCTGAGCATATAGCTCTGGCGGCCCCCCTCTGGCCGGCCGATAAAGGCAAGACAGAGTTGAGAGTCCTGCGGGCACTCTTGGGGTTCCACTCCAGCCAGCCAATAAAGGCAAACTGGAGACGAGGCCCTGATCGACTCTCTGAGGCAATAAGGTACGCAGTGTCGCCACTCACCAACAGCTCGCCACAAGCTGCCCTGCGGTTTGTAAGCTTTTCAGTAGACCTCATGATACATTTTTTATTATATGATGGGGTTGTAGAAAGCTAGTCTAATGTTCCCTCCGGTTTTACGTTAATCTCATGATGAGGTAACGCCTTTCCCAGAGGGGTATTGATTATTATTATTATTATAAAAAATAAGGTGCATTGGACAGATGGTCAATGACTTAACTGCGCTTGCATCACTAGCAATGGCAGGCAAGACTCCAACTCTTTCGATCTCACAGAGAGAGAAGAGCACACTTCAATGGACCTCATCCTACAAGCTTGGACAACACGGTGGTGTATAGCAAAGTTCACATTTTGTTCATAACACTATGTTAAAATCCTTCTCATTTTGAGAAGAGATCCGTGCCCAGTAGTGGGACAGTAATGGGCTGATTATGCTGATGATACTTTGACTTGATTTTATGGGTGCATTAAAAGAGCCGCCAAGAGTGACGATACGTCCGGCGTACACGGCAGTCAGAGTTGCTATACTTGAGCCATTACAAACGTGCGAACTGAGTCATAAATACACCGCTACAATCGCTACCTGAGGAGGTTATAAGTATTTTTGACTATTGGCACAGAAACCAAGTGAATGTAGTGAAATGGTCAAACGTGTACTCTGAAGCGTATGGGTTGGACTGTGGAGTGAGACAGGGGGGTTTGACGTCACCTAGGCTCTTCAACTTTTATATTAATAAACTGATTGAGGGTCTCAGCAATACCAAAATCGGTTGTTCAATAGACGGCACCATGATCAACAACATTAGTTATGCTGACGATATGGTGTTGCTGAGCCCCGCAATCAGTAGAATTAGAAAACTTATGCGAAGATGTGAAGAATACGCCGAGGCCCATGGGCTCAAGTATAATGCGAAAAAGAGCGAACTCTTAGTTTTCCAGCCGCGTGAGCATAAGGTGACAGTAGTACCTCCTGTGTGGCTATATGGAGTGCCACTAAAAAGAGTTTCGCAATTCAAATACTTGGGTCACTGGGTCTCGGAGGACCTCACAGATGACGTCGATATTGAGAGGGAACGGAGGGCGTTGGCTGTCCGTGGGAACATGTTGGCTCGTAGGTTCGCGTACTGTACCAAGGAGGTGAAAGTGACTCTGTTCAAGGCATACTGCCAATCATTTTATACATGCAGCCTATGGGTCAACTGTACCCAGGGAGCACTCAACATGCTCCGTGTTCAATACAATAATGTACTTAAGATGCTGTTGGGTTTGCCAAGGTTTTGCAGTGCATCTGGCATGTTTGCGGAGGTTTTCATGCCATCGGGAGAAAGAGAGTTGCATCAATTCTACACCGTGTCAGAACAAGCACCAACAGCATCCTAAGGGTACTAGCGGACAAGCTTGACTGTCCAATTTTGAGGCATTGGATATCGCTTCACGTTGCCAGTTTATGTAAATAAAATTATGTTTAATCAAGTTTTTGTCACTAACATAGCTCTTAAGTACTTACTAACAAATATTGTAATACTAACAGATCTTGTAGTCTGAAATAAATGGAATTATTATTATTATTATAAATCATTTTGATCGGACCTCTCGCTCGCACTTAAGGCGCGATTCCATTAGGCAAGTCTTGCATGCAAGTATGACGTCACATTTGTGTACAAGTTGCTTATATTGGAAACATGTTTTCGAGAGTGTAAATTGCATGCAGGTTTTACTTGCATACAAGTGGAGATGTTCAACGATTGAGTTGGACATCATGGGTGTCAATCACTCGTTCGCAATACTAAAAGTGCAACTAACGTTTGCGCGTTCAATTTGCACGTCACTTGAATTAAAAATGTATAAGTTCAAACTACGTCATACAAGTTGTAGCTTGTATGCAGGTTTGTTCAAGTTGTATACAAGTACAAGATACAAGTAACTTGCCTAATGGAATCGCGGTTTTGTGTGTAACAGTAAAAACGCTTTGTCGATAATCGATAAAAGGTAATGAGTAGAGGTTAAGGAAATAATGCAAAATATTGTTTAGGATGTGTTTTTTTACTATCGATAACGACTTGCGCAGCATTGTCACATTCCTTTAACGTAATGATTTATGACTTGGTTTGCACGTTTGTTGGTTTGCTGGTTGCACTTGATTATAGTAGCATCTTACTGACTGGCTAATATTTTCACCGCGGCATGTCCTATTCTCATATAACCCGTGCACGAGAAGAGAAGAATAATTTATAAGTTTATAATAAACTATTTATTGCTTTCGTTTAGTATTATTTTAATTTTAATATTGTACGTAATCTATTTATTTGTGTCCATATTGCACGTGGCATCACAATGGTATCTATCTGAAAACCAGCGTTGCGACTTTTTGTTTTTTTTTTTTTAAGTATCGCAGTCTCAGATTATAAAACAGAAGGCAGATAGACTGTACTGAACAATAATGTGAGGCACGTCTGTAGACATGTGTGCGTGACAGCACTATAAGAACACGTTGCCTCTTTGTGCGTGTACGGTTGCCATGATAATGACAAAATTCCCATAATATTTCATAATATTAAATAAACAATTTAATATCTCCGAAAAATGCAGATACATACAGAGTTATACATTGTATATATAAAGAGAATCTCTGCCATTGAGTCAGATTGTATTTTAATGCAAGTACCTACTTTAGAAATTTATTAATCTCAGATTACAGAATAGAAGATGATAAATAGAAATATTTTGTGGATTTATGGCAGTCATGTAGTATAGTCGTGAGTGGTTGTAATTATGTTTTTGATAGCTATATTTACTTTATGTTGGCAAATCGACTGACGTAGGTACATGATTATTATTAGAGACAGACAATACATTAAGTAGTTTTAGTTACGAAGACACATACAAACAGACATACCAACCAAAAAACACGATAAATAAAACACTATAATCGAAATAAATATTTTTGTAAATCGTTATTCCTGTATTCTTTACTTATTTCCTAACTTAGGGGGTAAATGTTTCAATATAAACAAGCAACACCGAATGATTTTTGTTAAGGTTTTGTGTTCCAAGATGTCACTAATAATAATCACGTAAAATAATTTCCAAATAGATAAATAATCAATAAAATCTATGAAAAGATACTCCATCTTCTTTATTTTGTTTTTAGGAACAGTTTTTGCAATGTTTAAAAATGCAAGACGGCATTATTATCATAAATATTAAAATTATCGATGACGTCCTAACAATGCGGCGCTTCGTGTCATACTGACTCGAGATTGTATTCGCTTTTGAATTTGTATTTGCTTTTTTGGCCGCACTCAAGTTGTTCCTGTCAGTCTATCTGCCTTCTGTTTTACAATCTGAGATCGCAGTATTATGCTGAGATAGGAGCTTCTTTTGGCCTCATGAAGGCAGTTTTTTTTTGTATATTTTCTCGGGCTTGAAATGTTTACCACCCTAAGGTCTATAATCGCTTGCACATTACTTTTTCGTAAGGTCGCTCAGTCGCTCACAAAGAATTAACAGGGCAAAGATATTTTTTTCTTAATTGACATGAAGAGTTTAATGTAAAGAGGCTGTACCTATACCACAGTAGACATAAATAAGCTAAAGCAGTACCTCAACTTACTATAATCTCATGAATTGAAACACTCACACAGACACGCTCTGTATACTGAGTAGTTTTTTGTTTTGTATGGAACTGTATCCCGAAAATACCTTATTTGTCTTGTTGCAGTGCGTGTCTGTGTGAGTGTGTCAAATCGGACGATTGTAGGTAGTTGAAGTACTGCTTTAGCTTATATGTCTACTGTGCCTATACTAGGTAGCATAGAAAAAGAAATCAACCTATTTAGTAAATTCAATCTAATTCGCTCTATACAACTTTTGCCTAGAGAGAGTTCATAACATCAAAAAGTGGTTAATAGCCTTTTTGCTAGAATCGGCGCTTCACAATTTTAAAAACTAATACATAAGTAAGTTGTTATGACATCTTGAACCTTATTGCGCATAGTGTGAGAAGGAATCGAACTTGAAATCTGGTAACATTTCGAGTTCGCGGCTGTACCTACCTATTGTTTATGTTTCTGTAACTGCCTGTGTGAGTCCAAAATAAATATTTTTCTCTTTCTTTCGTAAATGGCTTTCTTTCTATGAATGCCGTACAAAGTTCTTACAGGAAGTTTAATTTAAGAGCAAAGTTTGCTGATAGGTGTACTGGCGCTACTTGGGAGAGGCCTGATGGAAGCAGCTGATGGTTAATTGTAAAATTGAAAAAGTTGTAGATGCTTTTGAAAAGCTGCTGCTGTAATAGCAAATTTTTTGTCGGTGAAAATGTAACAGGTTCTTTTGTGAGTCTAATAAGAGTTGCTCATTACAAAATATTAAACTACAAAAAATATGCATTTAAAATATTTAGATTTCATTCAATTCTGGGTCTGGGCGTTTGTTTGTGAGATTTGTGTCTGTAAACGCACCCACGATACAAGATAAATCTTAGTGTGGGGCAACGTTTTTTTAAAAAGAAAAAAGAAAGAAAGAAAGAAGAATTATACAGTATCTTAAATAATAGAGGGTGTTCCCTTAAACCCGTTAATCTACATCATTAATACATTAAAATAAAATTATGAAAATACAAAAAAAAATATACAAGGTTAGTCGGAAACTGGGTACTAATCCGCAGACCACTTAAAGTATGATGACGGTTTTAAAGCAACTGTTAAAATTTCAAAATTAGATAATTTTTTTAACCATGTAAAATAATTTTCATTTTAGTTTTTCAAAAATTCTTTGTCCCTACTTTATTTACGAATTCAGAAAATGGAGCTTCTAATTTTGGACCCTAAATATGACCTAAAATGTAAACACAGCTGATCATAGCTAAGGATAGATAGATTTCAGCATACTTTTTATGTAATTTTTGAACAGCTATTTCTCTTAAAATATTGACTTTTGTGGAAAGTGGTAGAAGAAAAGTTACTTATTATTATGGGTACTTTAACACCCTTTCGGATTAGTACCCCCTTTCTGACTAACCTTGTATAACGATTCGGAACGGCAAAATAGTATCGTAGATAGGTTAAATGCGATGTTGCCGTGTTTTCCAAATTGATAGACAAGTGCGCATGTACAGTAAGCGTTGTTTAGAAGTATTTTTTTTAAATCTTTTTTGGTTGAGATTATTATTTCTCGCTCTTGTCACGGCTCATCTTCCGTGCGGAAGATGTCCGGTCCTTTGGAAGGCATATACGGGGACACAGGTCCAACGCGCAGAGGCCCCTTTGAGAACTTTAATCTAAAATGGGGTGGGGCGCCAGCCAATCCAATAGTGCAACCGTGGATAGTCCCCGACTATCCACGGCTGCACTATTGGAGTACAGTCATGGACCGTCCCAGGTGGGTGCAAAACTATTGTGAAATATGGTAAAAATAAAACTGGTCTATGGGAGGGGATGTTAAATGGACTATTTTCAATACTCAATACTCAATTTTTTATTGCTATCCATATGTTACAGAGATGGTAATAACAAATTAAAGATACAATATGGACCCTGTCGGGCACGCAAAAATTTAGGAGAGAGGAAGAGGGCTGCATAGCAATTTAATCAAATTAATGTTATTATAAATATCATAAATTATTAGTGTGTTACATTCGGTATATAATTTTATATGTATATATTAATATTTATTTTTATTGTTTAGGTACTGCCATTGCATAACGATAGGTCATTATCATGTCATAATAAAAGTATTTTTAGAAGTATTTGTTATAATATGTATGTCATTGTATGTATTAATGAAATTATGTATTTAAATAGATTAATTGTAAGTATATTATATTAAATTAATTGTGTATTTAAATTATATATATTTAACTTCTATTGCCGGAAGAAAACGGCGTCTGCCTTTCAAGTTTGAAATTGAATTGTGTTGGCAGACGGTGACTTGCCAGCTCACTAGCTGGGCCCCCTGAAAAGCCGCCAGTACATAGGCGACGGGGGCAACAGACGTGAGAGCGGCTAGAGGTGTAGAGAGGTGTGGCCCCGGTTTCGCCATCGCGGGTCTAAAAGACCCGGAGTGGGTTTCCCCGCTATTACGCCATTAGACACTTCCACCCCGAGCATATAATCAAAATCAAAATCCATTTATTTCAGGTTCTCCCATATAAAATATATAATATAGCTCTGGCGGCCCCCCTCTGGCCGGCCGATAAAGGCAAGCCAGAGTTGAGAATCCTGCGGGCACTCTTGGGGTTCCACTCCAGCCAGCCAATAAAGGCAAACTGGAGACGAGGCCCTGACCGACTCTCTGGGGCAATAAGGTACGCAGTGTCGCCACTCACCAACAGCTCGCCACAAGCTGCCCTGCGGTTAGATTATTATTTTATTATTATTATGTACGCTATAGTATTGCTGGTTAACGGGAACGTCTTTCGTTAGTTAACATACTGTATAATTAAATTTACTGTATCCAAACTATAATAGATCGCTAGCTTAGATGCAGTAAACGGTGGACGAGTCAACATCTCCTGAGGATGTCTCGTGAAGGGGCGAAACTCGTGTCGTATCGGTTTGGGTTGTTTGTGCATTTAAATTACACCTTCTGCATGTGCATATACAAGGTGTAACATAAATAAGTGTACAACCTCTTATGGGGTCACTGTACGTATACTCATCATTATGAACAACTTTTACTATGGCACCAAAACTGAAATCGCGAAAAAAAATCAGCTGTTCCCTACATTTTGACGAGTAATGCGAACATAAATGTAGGGAACAGCTGACTTTTTTTCTCGATTTCTGGTTTGGTCCCATATTAAAAGTTGGTCATAATGATGAGTACAATGACCCCTTAAGAGATCGTTAGTGTCTCACCAGTCATTCTGTATAACTACAATAGAAACTTCTACTTCTTTGGATCAGGGGGGCTAATAACGCCGCGTTTGGTAAAATATATTTCGTTTCATATTTGTAATCATAACTGGAAGAAGACTACAGCTGGACCTCCAATCGCAACCATAAACTATGCAACTGCCAAATGTAATTTAAAGGCAAGTAGGATGTAGTCAGTGCAACAACGTGACAACTGCCATGTGCAGACCACTTGCAGTTTTTGATTACGAGTATGACACTAAATATGTTTCACCAAACGCGATATTACTAGCGCCCCAATTCTGAAATGAATTGTTCCCGTAGTAAAAGTTGTTCATAATGATGAGTACAGTGGTACAGTATCTTAAGAGGTTGTAAACTTATTTATGTTACACCTTGTATTTGCGGGCTGAGGGCAGTGCGGCACTGCATCCTAGCTTGCGATTTAGTTACCTAATTACATATTTGTATGTCATGGATTTCCGCAAAGTAACGCCTGTTTCTGTTATTTAATATCATAATAGTTTCCTAGAAGTAGAAATATTAAGGTTGGTGCGAGACAGTATTTTTATCTAATACATAGTCTGTCCCAAAAGTATCCGACCTGCCTCGATTTTTCGGTGCTTGACTTATTCTTCGTCATCCGGTTGGTGGCATCCTTCAAAGTAGTCTCCATTTGATTGAGTAACACGTTCATATCGATGTTTCCACTTTATAAAGCAGTCTTGAAAGTCAGTTATTGGAATCGCCTTTAGTACATTCGTCGCATTGGTTTCAACAGTCTTCTTGTCGTCGAATCAGTATCCTTTAACCGGCATTTTCGATCGAGGAAATAGCCAAAAGTTGCAAGGAGCTATGTCGGGACTGTATGGAGGCTGGCGAAGCTGTTCAACACTGTGTTTTGATAAATAATGCTGCACAAGGTTTAAAGCATGCGATGGAGCATTGTCGTAGTGAAGAAGCCAGTCTCCGGTTCGCCAAAAGTGCGGTCATTTTCTTCTGATTACATCACGCAATCTTTTCAAAATTTCAAGGTTACTCTTTGTTGATCGTCTGACCTGCAGGAGCATATTTGTGATGCACGACGCCTTCATAATCGAAAAAAAACAATCAACATTGATTTGACGTTGCTTCGGCTCTGCCGGGCTTTTTTCGGTCGAGGCTCAGATGGAAGTTTCCACTGCGATGTCTGTTGTTTTGTTTCAGGATCATAACCATAAACCCCTGATTCATCACCCATTTTAACAATATCACAACTTTTTCCAAGATTAAACCAAAATTTTATGCAAATTCGCTGTTCGGTTCTTTCCGTCATTTTTATCAATGAACAAATTCGACGAACGTGAAAAAGACACTGTAAACAAATACACGCTGAGCATGAATTAACCGTCCTATTGAGAACTGCGAGCAACTGGTGAGTTCGTGAGGAGTTACTGGTAACACTGGTCAACACAAGTCTTGTTTCCTTTATTTTTTTTTCTGTTATTGGGTATTTCTATGGCCCTGAATATGAAAAAAATACTGGAAGATTGCTAACAGCTTCAGTTTTTGAAATATAGAGTTTTATTATTTTGATAAAAAAGTACAGAAAATTAATAAATGATGTTAACAAAATTTCTATTGAACACTATCAAATGATCTTTTATACGATTTTCTTAAATGAACGACTTTAGGTAGATCACGTTGCAAACTCCAGCAGTAGTCTGCCATCATATGTGAGTCCCACCGCCCCTGATACCGCTCTTCCATTGTTCGAAGATTCTGATGGAATCTTTCACTCTGCTCCTCACTAAAATCACCTAGATTTTGTGGAAATCGGTCTAAATGTGAGTGCAGGAAGTGGATTTTTATGCTCATGTTGCACCCTAACTCTTGCAAGTTCGATAGCATGGACTCAACAAGCTTGACGTGGTTGTCAGATTTCTTTTTGCCTAGGAAGTTACTCATAACCAAAACGAATGACTTCCAAGCTTTGGATTCGACTTCAGTCATTGATTTGACAAATACAACAACAAAAAAACAACAACAAAATTATTTCAATGTCCAATAAAAAACGCAACTATAAGTAAAAATAGTAATGGAGAGTTAGCTGTAACTCAAAAACAAAAGCTGTGAGAGAAAATATGTTACCATATTTAAAAAATACGCGTTAGTTTGAGATAGAAACAAAAAAAAAATTAAAGGAAACAAACGATTTTTTTTTTTTGTTGACCAGTGTAATGTTTGTACCCTACAGAGGTCGCCTGAGTATTGCGGTGCGAAGATATAAATGCAGGTCGGATACTTTTGGGACAGACCTCGTATGTTCAAAGTAAAGGGAATTCCGCAACACCTCAAAGGCAGGTATTTGATCAATGTGTCCGTCCTAACAAATTCTGAACAAATTACAGGCTCTTTTTCCTGTATTTTCGACTTTGGGCAAGATCCGCAAAAATACCTCATCGAAAGGAAGTGATGATTGTTAAAAGTTTCGAACATGTTTTGTTAATGAAAAAAAGCTAATTAATATTATATTTTTAAAATAATGATAGAGGAGTTAATGTTATAAAGACTAGTAAGTAGATATTATGAAAATATTCCTCAGCATCGCTGTCGTCTGGAAGAACGTCCAGAAGGCTGGCAGCGTTGCCACGTTGTATGGCAATGCTAATTCTTTGACCGAAAAACAAGTCAGCCCTCTGGTCACGTAAAGTGTCGACTAGTCTTCTTCCGATTAATTTATTGATCTTTTACTTCGTATTGTTTAAGTCTAGGATATAAATTTTCTTTGTTTGTACAGTCACGAGCACCAACATGTATACACATAGTGAAATTATAAACTGCATTAACAAAGGAGTTGTAATGGAAAGCTTGAAATATTTTTTACATAGTATCTACGAATACATACGAATATATGGCAATTAAAATATTTCGTAAATTCAATTGGTATTTAGGGAGAAAATCACTTGTATTTCTCTACATGTATACATATTGGTGCTCGTGACTGTACACATATGTAGGTAGTAAGTTATTAGTTTTAATTTATATTGAACAATTATGCTTTCTAGGATAATAAACAATATGCCACAATTTTATTGACTTGCTGTTCATTGTACTTGAGTTTAAGACTGCTGTTTTATTTTGTAGTCACAAGTTTATAAACGCTCACAGCTGAACATACTCCTCCTAGGAGATATTGCAATAATCATCACGCTTGGCAGATAGATTAGTAATTACAGTATGTTTTCGTAAACAGAATGATAAACGATGCTTCCCGTCCTCTCGAAATAATCCCTTAGTATCTTCCACCGCCTCCTCTTTACCTCTCCCTGTAGGTACACTTAGGGAGGAGGAGGCCAGGGCAGTGTTACCAGATACATGGTAATTACCGTAGAAGCACGATATGTTTGGCTAAAGCACGGTCTACGGTAATGATTCACTACCGTGTTATTTTCTACAGTATTTTAAATTACCGTGTAATATTCTTTCCTTGCCCCATTCAAATGCAGCATGTAATATTTAGTCAAGTGAATGACATTAAAACCAAGAAATGAAATAAATTAATCACAAAAACCATACAGAGGAAATACACTTGCTCAATAATCTATTCACCGGAATGGAAATAGCTGTGTAGATTTTATACCATCTAAAGACATGATAATGAAAATGACTGCAAGTACCTATACAGGGTGTTAACGAATTCGTGTAATTCCTTAAAACCACATGATCTACTACTGGTGTAGATTGGCCCCGCACAGGAATTAGCCTGATTAAAAATCAAAAAAAAATTTTTTTTTTTTCATGCGGTAGTGGTAAGCGATCGTATCTAAACCACCTAATAAGGATTCAGTAAAATAATAAGTTTTTTTTTTTGCAAATAATAATTTCTTGCACTTCAACATTTCGATGCCACGCATAAATAAATGAAAGCACGACGACGCGGCTAGCAGGCACGACTAACGCGATATCGCTCTTTGCAGTAAGTTAACTCGGGGCTCTAAAATGACTTCGAAATAGAAAACTAAGATTTTTATTTTCAATTTTTTTTTCAGTTGATTTTCAAAAATTCTCTTTTAGGGTTAATCTGTGTCACCAGTAGATCACGCGATTTGAAGGAATTACACGAATTCGTTAACACCCTGTATATGAGCAAGTAGTGATAATTTTAGATTGAGTAAATCTGTTAAAGAATTGGTAAATTCAAATAAAATATCAAAAATTCATAATCGTTTTTCTTGCATTTTACACGGTAATGGTGCCGATTCTCTTATTCACCAACTAAACTAAAATTAAGTAGAGAATTGTTATCTTTTATTAACAGACAGCACGAGAAAAAGACGGTGATAGATAAGAACTAAGTTAGAGATGTCAAATTAGTTTACGCCTTGAACTTCACCGTGTTTTTAGTCGACACGTTCCGACCTGTTGTCAAAATTTGTATGGAAATTTTAGTTTAACTAAATTTGACAGCTCTTATTTACGTCCATCTCTTTCTTATTCCATGAGAGTGAAAAAGATGGCAGTATCCTAAATTAAGTTTAGTTTGTGCATAAGAGAATCGGCACCAATAGCACAGTATTTTTAATCCCTCAGCACGGTAGTTGATAATTTGAATCTGGTAACACAGGGCCAGGGTAACCTAGTCTTGCTGGAATTCACGCAGTAGTACAAGCATAATTGGCCCATTCTTGTCTCACTGCTTCGAACTGGCGTCTTCTCAGGATAAGAAGGTTTTTGGCCATAATAATAAAAACTATTATTTGTTAGTATTTAGCCAATATATAATTTGAATCGTATTGTTCCTGAAAACCCCGGATATTCTCACCCCAATACGGAAACAATAATGCCAGATTTCATGTTGGTATGGCAAACAAAATGCCATAATTCATAAAGTTAATAACAATTAAATGTATTTACTTAACATTGTACTAACAGGAAACGATATTACATTTATTATGAAAACAATGCCAGCTATTCCATCGATATGGGATCCTTTTTGTAATCAGATTGTGAGGTCGACAGAAAAAATGATAAGGGTGCCTTTCCACCAGAGATGTGCTATGCAACGTTGCTATGGATGCGTTTACTATCCACCAATCATATTCATTGGTCCACACAGCATAGCACTGGTGAAAACTGATTCAACTAAGCTACGTTTTTAAATGGAAGATTGCGTGCTGTGGATGCGTGCTATGGACGTGAGCTATGGATGCGAGCTATGGATGGTCGCGAGTGGTGTAGCTATGTGCAGATGCCTTCCTTATTGTCGATACGTCGCATAGCCCGAGCTGCGTATCTTCCTCACACAGCTACGTTGCGGCGCGCGGCGGCACATTTTCATAGCACATCTTACTCGCTGCGCTACATACTTAGAGTGCGTTTCACTAAAGAAGTCCCTTCGGCGCCATGTTGGCACCACTGATTTTTCATTGTAAAAGTTTACGAAACAATGAAGAGTCAATGGTGCCAACATAACGTAGAAGGGACTTCTTTCGTGAAACGCACTCTAGCTTAGCATCAGTGGAAACGGTCACGTAGTTTCGTAGGTTAGCTTTTACATTCTTGCAGCATAGCTGCATAGCACATCTCTGGTGGAAAAGCACCCTAAGAATAAAAGATAATGCAATCATAGCTATTATAATTCCTGAAACCTTCACAATTTGTTTATACAAGGTTATTCGGAAAGGGGGTACTAATCCGCAGGCCACTTATAGCTTATACTTATATACAGGGTGGAAAAAATCAATGGGCCCTGAAGGGAAACTACTTTAAATCCTTAAGATAGATTATTTCACTTAAAGGAAACATTCCTTTATTTTTAAAAAGAAACCAAACTGCATTCACAGATTTCTCGACAAGCTTACCTGAACCGGGAATCGAACCATCTAAAAATTCAAAACATTAAACACTCGCTATTTTATTCTACTAATCGGTAGGATTATTGTCAAATGGAACGTTCTATTTTTAAACTTTTCGTCAGAACGCCTCGTCTAAAGCCTGGCGTCGACTACAGCCGAAACGCGTCGAATCGAGTCGAGTCGCATTTGTTCCGTGTGAGGCGAAACGGTCAGTAATCGCAAGTCGTTAAAACAGAAATTCGCGTGACAAGCGATGCGCGCGAGATAAGCGACTCGGCGCGTCTGCGCTCGTTGCTGATCGACCCAGTTTTATAGTAAATGTATAGGAGGCGAATTATTGCGGTTCTATTCGACTCGACTCGACGAATCTAGTGGACGGCAGCTTTAAGAAGGAAATGTGCATAGGATTATTATTACCAATGAAACGATTTTCTTATCTAAGCCTTCAACAAGGTACTTAGAGATAAATTAGCAAGCATGTACTTCATAGAATGTCTTTGCAGGTTAAAGTTAAAAAAAAAAGGTCTTTTACTTGTTAAAGTGAACAGTTCTAGTTTGTTGATTAAAGCCCTTGTGTACTAAATATGTATTAGATTTCATGGATATCTTGTACGACAGACGAGTGTAAGACCTAATGTTTCTTGGAGAGATTTTATCTTTAACATTGACTGTGTCGACTAGTGAAATAAAATAGCGCGTAATTATTTTTTGAATTTTTAGGTGGTTCGATTCCCGGTTTAGGTAAACTTGTCGAGATATCTGTGAATGCAGTTTTGTTTCTTTTTAAAAATAAAGGAATGTTTCCTTCAAGTAAAATAATCTATCTTAAGGATTTAAAGTGGTTTCCCTTCAGGGCCCATTGATTTTTTCCACCCTGTATATATACTGACAACTGTTCTAAAGCAAGTGTTAAAATTTCAACATTCAATAATTTCATTTTCATATAAAATTATTTTATTTTAGATTTTTCATAAATTCATCTTCCCTGTTTTAGTTACGCATTCAGAAAATGCAGCTTCTAATCCGTGACCCCAAATATAACCTAAAATATAAACATAGCTAATCATAGCTGAGGGTAGATAGATTTTAGCGTATTTTTATGAAATCTTTGAACAGCTATTTCTCTCTATTGACTTTCGGGGAAAGTTGTAGATCAAAAGTTATTCATTATTATGGATAGTTTTACATTCGTTCAGATTAGTACCCCCATTCCGACTAACCTTTACCGCTTAGAATGAATTGATATTTGGTTTACCGCTTAGAATGAAGCCCTTCGATATTTTCTTGAAGAACATTTTAATTTCCTAGATTCTATGACTTCACTACCGGGTTCCGGATGACATCTCAACGACGTGGAAAACTTTGTTAGCTACTTGTCGTAGCGTCTCTTAAAAGAAATTACATTTTTCAACGAATGTGATGGGACTAAGAACTATCACATCACCGAATTGAATCATCATCTGGTTCATCGTTCTTTTAAAAACAAGGCTAAATGAACTATTTTAATCACATCTTGATACGAAATGTATCACGAATTTCATAATTCATAATCCTTTATTTGTGAAACATAGGTAAACTTACAAAGGTGTTATATTACATTGAATGTCCACTATGTTCTACCACATATTATAATGGTGTACAAATTTAATAGTAAATAGTTAATTAATGGAATAAAGTTAAGTTAAATATAATAATATCAATGTCAAACAAAAAAATTAATAATAATTATGTACGCCAAATTGCACGATTAAAATAAAATTAATAAAACTTAAGACAATAACAATCAAAATACAAAAATGATGAAAACAATAACAAATGTCAATAAATGTGAATAATAATTAAATGCCCGCAGTTAATTGATAAATATATACATGTCATTGTTGCTATATGTCATTATCATTTAAATATTCCTCAACTGAGTAGTATGCCTTTTCCATTAGCAGCGACTGTAATTTAGATTTAAATAATTTAATACTTTCATTTGACCGTATACATTTCGGTAGTTTATTATAAATTTTTGGCGCCATTGCAAATATACTCTTATGGAACAAGGCAGTTTTAGCGGGGACTAAGTGTAATTTACCAGATCTGCGACCACTGGTTACTTCTGCAAATTTTGACCAGTTACGTTATACAAACATTGCCGCTTCAAATATGTACATGGAAGGCATTGTTAATAGGCGTAGATTTATAAAATGCGGTTTACATGTATCAGTGGTACATATATTTCATATAGCCCTGATGCAACGTTTCTGCGCTTTAAATACTGATTCCTTACCAGTTGCATTCCCCCAGAATATTAAACCGTATCTTAACGTGGAAGCAACTAGCCCATGATATGCTGTGAGGACTGCTGCTCGATTTACAGTTTTATTTAACATATAAAGTGCATAAGCATATTGGTTCAGTTTACTGCAGATTTTATCAATCTGCGTGGTCCATTTTAATGTATTTTCTATATGTATTCCAAGAAATTTTGTTACATCCATTTCAATAATTTCTTTGCCATTACATTTTACATCCAAATTCAACTTTTGATTAACTTTTTGTCCAAATTTCATAATCGTTGTTTTATTTAAATTTATTTTCAAATTTTGCTTTTCCAGCAAAGTTACGAGAGATTTAAGGTTGTGGTTTATTTCAAATTCAATAGTATCTAATTTGTCGTTATTAAACACAACTGTACTGTCATCAGCAAACATAGTCATGGGAAATGTTGTTGCTGACGGAAAATCATTAATATATATGATAAACAATAGGGGGCCTAATGTACTTCCCTGTGGAACCCCGTAAGTTACAGTTCTTAGATCAGATTTATACGAAATCACAGTTTTGGACCTGTTATTAACTTTATTAATGACTGTGACTTGTTGACGATTTGTTAGGTATGACTCAAGTAGACTAGATATGTTTCCCCTAACACCATATGCGTTAAGTTTATTTATAAGAATGTTATGGTCAACATAGTCAAACGCCTTCGTCATATCCATGTAGAGGGCTTGAACGGGCAGTCCCTTATCTATTCTAGTAGTTATCAGATTAAGAAAATCATATATAGCCACATCGATACATTTGCTCTTCCTAAATCCTTTTTGTTCATCTGTAAATATCTTATATTTTTCAAAGAAATTATTTAGATTATTATATATGACTTTTTCATAAATCTTTGAGAATACTGGCACTAATGCAATGGGTCTATAACACGCCATGCTTTCCTTATCATCTTTTTTGAAAAGGGGTTTTATAACTGACACTTTAAGTTTTTCAGGAAAAGCACCATCTATGATGCAATTATTTATACAATGGCTTAGGACAGGAGCAATTAATTTAGATACATTTTTAACTATTTTTGTGCTGATTTCGTCGTATCCCGTGCTAGCTGTGTTTTTTAGTTTCATTATGATTTGATGTATATCTTGTGGGATGGTAGGTTGCATAAAAATTGTAGCTGATTTGTTACCAAGAACAGATTTGTACTGTCTTACGACATTAATGGGTTGTACTTGGTCTGCGTAAAAATTGTTAAAAGCTTGTGAAATTGCAAATGGGTTTGTCAGTATTTGGTTATTAGCTTTAATTCGAGTGATGCTTTCATTTGGATAATTGTTTTTACATTTGTTTATGATTTTCCACGTAGCTTTACATTTATTTTCGGCAGTTTTGATAAAGTTATTATTTTGAGACTTTTGTGTGAGCTGTATTATTTTCTTAAGCCTTTGAGATAATGATTTAAAGTTGTCTTTGTTTTGCTGGGTTGGGCATAGTCTATATTCCCATAGAAGCTTTCGTTTTCTTTTACTACAAACCCTAATACCGCGGCTTATCCATTTAGGTTTTACTTTGGTTGTTATTTTGAACCTTACATTCGGGAAGCACAAATTGTAGAAAAGTGAGAATATGTCGAAAAATTTCTTGTAAGCTATATTCGGATCTACTTCCTCATACACTTCTGCAAAACCAATACTCTTCAGGCAGTCAATGAATTTACCTATGTTTTCTTTAGAAAAGTCTCGTCTTGTTGAGAACCAATAATCAAGTCTACATGTTTTTTTTTTACAGGACAATGTAGTAGCTGTGCTGTGTGGTCGGAAATTGCCAATTCATGTATTTCGCTTTTACATCCTCGTATATTGTGTAAAAAGTTGTCTATACACGTCCCACTGCTCAAACGGGTTGGCGCATTGATTTGACATTTCAAATTAAAACCCTTGAGAAAATGCTTAAACTGTTGCGTGTATGATGTTTTCTTTAAAATGTCGATATTGAAGTCTCCACAGACTATACATTTTTTATTGCTCTTATATGCAAACAAATTAAGAACATTATCTAGATTCTTAAAGAATATATCGAATTTGTCTCTGACATTTTTCCTTTGTGGGATTCTATAAATACACAGTACTATTATATTATGCTCAGACAACTCTATACCACAGCATTCAATAGGTTTGAACTTTAAACCATTTCTTACCATTATACAGGTTCCACCATACCTAGACTTTCTAGCGCAACATGTAGCTAATGAAAAATTAGGAATATTTAATAGATTAGTATCAGACATTATCATATTGTGTTCACAGAAACAAAGTATGTCCACATTTTTATCTTCATAACTTAAATCCTCTAAAGACACTGTAAACATGCTTGATTTACTCAAAAGTCCATTTATATTTAGATGTAGTAAAGTAATACGGTCATACACGAAAAAGAGGATCGTTTACATTTTGTGATTGCATATCATTTATTAACACTGCTTGGCTTTTTCTATCACTATTGCATTTATGTGGGAGTCGGGATGTTCCACTATGGTCTCCTTCAAGGAGGTTGATATCGTCGAACACTGTAGTATAATGTTGATCGTGGTCAATTAATATGTTGGATCTGATATGTTCGAAGATGTCTCTCCATCCGTATTTGTTAATTTTTCCTGTATTGTAGGAAAACATTCATTTCTGTAACATTATACAGTGGAATCTGGTTAACTGGGATCTCAAGGGACTTAGATTTTTTTATCACTTATAGAGGGTTTTCATTTACCCAGTTTCCCAAATGGGCAGGTTAACATGACAGTTGTTCTATTTATAGAGGGTTTCACTATGAGCGGTCAAAATGTACTATTTATCATATAAAGAGGTGGAAATATAACAACAAATGCATATTTTATTTTGCTCAATTGAATGGAAATGGAAGAAATTAGACTGTAAACAAGCGTATCATGACTTGTCTAAACCTGATAAAATGTCTCACTACGGGTTATTGAGCTACGAAGCCCCAATTATAGAAGTAAACATCGAAAAAATCTACGAAATCTAATCTCAGTTAACAAGGTTTGAAAATTCCCAGTAACAGAGGTATTTCAATGCAAAAGTGTCGGGACCTCATTGTAATTATCAATAACAGAGGTTTCTCACATAGCCAGGGCCCACTTAACCAGGTTTCACTGTATTTGTAACTGCCTCGTTGGCCTAGTGGTCGCAAGTGCAACTTCTGAGCTTGAGATCCTCCTGAGGGTTTGAACCCCAGGTCGGGCAAAGTATTATTGGGTTTTTCCTTGTAGATTTTTTCAGTAGCCGCCCGAATTCTGGATTTGTGCCCGATTGATGGCAATAGGCTTGCCCCCTATTACATGGGACTTAAACATACATAGGTAACGGCGAAATGAGGCTATACTATACACCTCTGCTGAACCCTTTGGGGAATTCAGACGTGATGTTACAGGATTAAAGGGGTATATTTTTGGGCATTAAGCTAATTCGGTCTCTAAACTTTTCAATAGCTAAAATTTGCATTTCTCCACCATGTCAATAATGATAATGACAAGATTATTGAATACATAAATGTCATATTTCTAGGTCACGTTTAGCTTATCTGGTGAATAGTTACGGACTACTTATTGATATGTTAACAAACGCAAAGTTAGGGAATACTACTTGAAGTCGCTGCACTCCTAATCATCTAATTTAGTCTTCGTCATAATTGTATTTAGATTTTCATAATATTTTGTATTTGATATATATTTTAATATCTCTATATAATTTATTTTTGTAGGTAGGTAGGTAGGTATTTTATGTAATTTATATCATATGAATTCGTAGTATATTCAGTAAAAAATTGTCAACTCATTTTTATTTATTTCTTCCTGTACCTATTTCGATGTTTTTCTTTTTAACCCGAAGGTTGACTGGTAGTGAATGCCTTATGGCATTAAGTCCGCCTTATATACCACCATAGTGCATAGAAGTATAAATAAATAAATATGTTGGTGAAATACCCCCTAAATTCATTTGAAACTGATAAGGGCCTATTTCTCTTCTCTGTGGGCCTATCGAATAATTGTTGAAGTAACTCTAATGGTTATAGTTGTATGTTATTAAGTTCCCTTGTTTATGATAGTTTGTAAGTTGAGGCCACGAATACTAAGTTTCTCGAGCAGTTCGAAAGGAAACAATTTAAAGTATAATAGTTTGAAACTAATAGCTGGGTAGGTAGTACTCGCAGGCGAGGCAGAAGCATTTTTCTGAATTGCATAACATTTTCGAATACTTACTGCGAAACGAGAATATGATATGGCTGTGTTATAATAAATATTGTAGAAAAACGGTTTTCATTGTATCTTTTGTAGGTCGTTTTATGTATACAAGGTTAGTCGGAAAGGGGGTACTAATCCGCAGACCACTGATGACGGTTTTAAAGCAAGTGTTAAAAATTCAAAATTCGATCGTTTTTATTTCCATGTAAAATTATTTTTATTTTCGTTTTTTCAAAAATTCTTCGTCCGTACTTTAGTTACGAACTCAGAAAATGGAGCTTCTAATTCGTGACCCCAAATATGACCTAAAATGTAAACACAGCTGATCATAGCTGAAGATAGGGAGATTTTGGCATATTCTTTTTGTAATTTTTGAACAGCTATTTCTCTTAAACTATTGACTTTTGGGGAAAGTGGTAGAACAAAAGTTACTCATTATTATGGGTACTTTAACACCCTTTCGGATTAGTACCCCCTTTCTGACTAACCTTGTATTAATTAACCTACAGAATTTTAGGTATATTATGACAACATGTCATATTATTATTGTATCAACATATATCACATAAAAACATTTGAAACATTTTCATGATGACACTCATAAGGCAGTTGTCCCACCGCCGCGCGCCGGCGACGAAGCGACTAACTATCGGCTATTTTCTTGCTCAAGAAACGTACAATAGATATACTTTCCGTGTAAACAAAAAGAGATGCATATTTAATATTTATATTAATAGTCGATCACTGACTGTTTACACTGCCGGCGAGGACTCGCTCCACTGGTTTGTCGCTGAGCGAGAAGAGCTATCAAAGATAATACTTCCTTAGCGATACTTGCTCAGTGATACTTGCGTAGCAAGGCCTGCTTGGCGGTCAGAACTCACGCCGAGAGACCAACCAACGGTAAATGACCGTTGGTTGGTCTCGAGTGGTGCGAGTAATCACCCTTTTCACTCGCACACTCGCTTATAGCCCAGCGTCAAAACTATCGGAACTACACACTCGCTTCTCGCTGCTCGCCACCTCGTTTCTAGTTTCTAGCTCTACTCGCTTCTCACTCATCGTTGGCGGTGGGACAAGTGCCTAAGGTTATGTTATTATGTCAACGTGTTTTAAGGACAAAACCGAACCAACAAAAAGTTCAAATTATGGAAAATAAGACATCCGAACGGCCCCAGTACTGCGAGCAATCTTAGTTTTTGTTGCCAATTTAAATAATGGGGAGAGAAAAAAAAAGTGTTGTCTTTAACAAATATTTTATATGGTCTACAGATAATTGTTGCTCCAGGCCTGAATAAACAAGTGATATTGACGATACAAGAGAAATCTAGATAGAGTAATCTTTTTAAAAGCAAGAAAAAAATCTCTCAACTCAAGGTGTTCGATTGGAAAAATATTAAAGTTTAAATGAAAAATGAGAATGAAAGTCTGCAATGTTGCTGTAAACCGTACAGCTTTGTATAAAAAAAACCCGTGTCGACGGGCTAGAATATAAAATTTCCTCACTGTAAGCTGGGAATTAGACGCGTGTAAGATTAAACAAAACCCAGCACGCTTGGTTAAGGGTCCTCGCGGAAAAAAAATCGTGCAGATGAAGCAACTTTTCGCCGGCATTTACAGAGAAAATATATCTGAAAAAATAGGTAGTAATCTGTAGATTACTACCTATTTTTTCAGATATATTTTCTCTTAGTTACGTACTATATCCTGTAGGATATAGTACGTAACTTGGACTTGCCAGATTTTTTCTATCGGCATCACATAATAAGAAAAAAACCACCAAATCACCTCCAAATCGTTGAGATGAAACCATTTTACTCCTACATTTTTTATCAAAAGACTATAAAAAATATATTCTGCTTTGCAATGTAAAGGGCAATAACTTGGACTTGTTACTTTTTTAAAATATGTATTAGTTTCATTATATTAAATTAAAAATGCGTCAAATTACAGATTGCGTCTATGTCACACTCGCACTCGTCCCTCTCTCTCTCGTCGACTCGTCGTAAGTTAGTACGGTACCAAATGCTCAAGGTCGTTGGCGTGAATACAAGCCTTAAAGGTCTCTCTACGATCCGAGTGGCTAGCTATTGTTCACATTAAAGTCCAAGCAGTTTACTCTGTTCCGTCATGTGTACGTGAGAGCCGGAGCAGTGTAGAGAAGTCCCTCTATGTCTTGCTACTTGGATTTGTGTGCTCGATCTTAGATTCCGCCTGCGCTTACCATCAGGTGCCAAATGCGACAAAGTGAGATAAAAAAAGCTATGGTAGATATTTATTTATTCATTTATTTATTCCATAAGGCACACCAACAACTTATTTACAATTAATGAGTAAACAATACACTTAAAAAGAGGATTCTGTGTAAACAAGTCAATTACAGGCGTGCACATCATTCACAGTGAGATGATTTTTATAACACTCGTTTAGGTACATTATTTATTTAATTTAAGACAACTTTATAAATTATCAAAAAGAATAATTACAATTTAAAAATATAAGTCTTTATAATTTAACAGTAGGTAAAATTATTTTAAAACATTAATAAAAATCATGAAAAAATTAATTAAAGTTACAAACAATTTAATATATTACAATTTAATTGCATTACAATTTAATAGTAGGTAAAATCATTTTAAAACATTAATAAAAATCGTAAAAAAAAAACATTAAAAAAAATCAAAGTTGCATGCAGAATTATAGATTTACAAAAATACATAAAATGGTGAGCAAGTGATCAAAAACAAAAGTGAGATCTACGGATCATATACACACATCAAAAGTGTCTAGGGATCAAGCATTTTTATGCGGATTTCTTGAGATTGAGATGTGGCTTTGTAATAAATTTATGATTTTATAAATTTATATGGATCCTTTTTGGTGCATTTCATAATTTGAATCAGGAACTGTGAATCAAATTCGAGTAAAAGATGAAAATCAGCTGTCAATATTTTCCCTATAAAAACATACAACGCATTGAAGACATTATTAGTGCTACTGTTTCCCTACTACTGATTAAAACCAACGTTATTATGGAGCGGCGACGTCATTTAAGCAGGGAAGAAATGCTCAGAGCCGTGGGAATGATAGAAGCTGGTTCCCGGCAACGTACTGTGGCTTTAGCTCTGAATACAAGTCAGAGTGTTATCAGTCGACTTTGGACACGTTACCGAAGCACTGGTACCGTGGCTGAGCGCCATGGAGGACGGTATCGCTGCACCACACGGAGACAAGACCGATACATTCAAATCTTAACTCGAAGAGCTCCAACAATAACCGCCATGATGTTAGCCGTGAGGCTTCATCACTCTTCAGGGAACTTAATTAGCGACCAAACAGTCAGAAACCGCTTGCATGAAGTGAACCTTCATTCCCGAAGACCGCTACGGGTACCACCTATAGCAATGCACAATCGTAGGATTCGATATCAATGGGCTCTTGGACACAGAAATTGGGCAGAAGAACAATGGCGTTTCGTGTGCTTTTCTGATGAGTCTCGTTTTGGTATGAGACCGGATACAAGACGTATACGACACTGGAGAACCCCTGGACGCCAACAGCGATTAAAATCCTGCCAGGAAGTCCATCCTTATAGTGGTGGAACCATCATGGGTATGGGCGGATATTTGGATCGGCGGAAGAACTGAGTTGATTTGGATCAGAGGCAACCTCAACGCTCAAATTTATGCTGAGACGATTGTATCAGACGTCATCGTTCCTCTACAAGCGCAAATCGGTGCCTTATTTCAGTTAATGCATGATAATGCACGACCGCACACCGCAAGAGTTGTAAGACAGACTCTCGCCGCAGCTAACATCAATGTCCTGCCCTGGCCTGCTCAGTCGCCAGACTTGAACCCGATTGAGCATGCATGGGATGCTACAGAGAAGAGCTCTGCCGAATATGGAGGGTATCCAGTCGCAAGAAGACCTTTTTTTGTTGTTGCAACGAACATGGGCGGCCATTCCACAGCGTGATTTGGATGAACTCATTTTGAGTATGCCAAACCGATGTTCTTGTGTTGTTAGTGTTCGCGGTAGAAACACGGATTATTAATTGTTTAAGTTACCCAATAAAATTTTAAAGAAAACTGTTATTTCAGTCTTTTTTTCGAACTTTTGTGTTAGTGGTTCAAATGTCAAAAATCCCTTTATTAGGAAAATGGCAAATTTCTTTATTAATGCAAAGGTGACTTGGTTTATCGTTACTGTGACAAACGAAAACACTTTATTTGATGAATCCTTAAAGAAAATTTTAATTAATATCAATCAGGAGAAAAGTTATTGCAAAAATATATGTACAGACCCTAGACACTTTTGATGTGTGTATGATAGAGAGATATGTCAGGTGTGTCATGTTTGGTCGCGGTGCATGTAGCTGCAAATCCCGCGACCCCAGGCAAGGGTCAAGAGAAGGAACACCGTGGGTTTTGAGCCGGCAAGAGTCCGGCATAACTAGGGTTGCCAACTCTTTGTCGGTCAAAAATAGTAGTAATACAATTATTCCCCACAAACATATAGTAGTTAACGAAAGGATGAAAAAAAATATAGTAGGTTCCAAAATGGGTACTTTATTTCTTAAAAGAATATTTTTTTTAAATTAACTTCAAAAGTCGAGAGCACGAAAATCGAAATTGCCAATCTGTCAAACTTAAAGTGAACGTAATTGTCAAATCGTTCAGAAATCGATATTGAAGTTTCGTTTTACGCTTACACATTTAAAACTATTGTTATTGCTTTGAGTTTGATGCCTTTAAAATATAGTAGTTTCGCCTACTATATACTTTTTTTCAGAAATATAGTAGTCGAACCTCTAATATAGTAGGATACTATATTATATAGTAGGGTTGGCAACCCTAGGCATAACCCCTCGCCATCCCCGGGCGAAGGGTATCCATGAGGATTTTCGCAGGATAAAAAAAGGTGTGTCATGTTTATCGATATAATTAACTGATCCCATTCCAAAATCTCTGGATGAGTGTCTGATGTCATGATGTCTGATGTCATGCTGTCTGTATGACCGATGTAGGTTTTTGACAGAAATTCAATAAAAATAATGTCAAAAACCTACATCAGTCCAAAGATTTTGAATTGAGACCGGTTATTAATATCGGCCGTTACTCAATCAAGTGGCAAACTATTAGACTATAACAATTAATTAGTTTGCTTTCAGAGTAATACCCGGACTATGATGAGCATATAATTAACTTTTTATTCTTAGATCTCAAACTATCTTGTTCCACTTGGTAATTTTAAGAAAGCATTATTCATCTGCTTCTCAAGACACTTGAACATTGGAGTGACACTTCAGTAAGCGAATTGTAGATGTAGAAATATTATTAGTAGAATTTTTCGTCTCAAGTCCTTTGAATAAAAATTTATTTTAAAGATTAATTCGTCCATGACATTGAAATATAACAAAATATTTTCTATTTCAATATGACACTAAAACGTTTTTAGTTTGCTCTTAAAACTTTGCTGAGCGATATTTTTTTAACGCTTTCAATCATCATTTTCGTCTTTTAAAATATTTTTACTGCTTAACTCATAAAAATAATTATATCGCTTTTTTATATGATGATAGAAATTGCGAATCAAACTTATTATTTTATGCATTTTCCTATAAAAATATCGAAAAAGTTAAAAAACCTTTATGAAACCTTATACCTTAATGTTTTATATTCCCGCGTTCCAAGTAGTTGCGTTATTTCTCTGCAAAAAATAATTAAAAGTAAACCGCTTCGAGTGAAGCTGAACTGTGTGAAGTTGATATGGGATTTTATTTTGCAGTCTTCTGCATTAATTATTAAGGATTTCGTTGAATTATGAGAATTCCTGTTTAAAAAAATTTAAGAGTTTTTATTGAAATATTAATTCCTTCTCAATAATATTTCCTTTTCACGTTTCAACTATTTGTACTATGTTATAATATACAAGGTTAGTCAGAAAGGGGGTACTAATCCGAAAGGGTGTTAAAGTACACATAATAATATTAATAATGAATAACTTTTGTTCTTTTGGGGCTGAGTCACCCTCGTCCGTGGGAAGGCACCCTTAGTTCGAAACCCCACACGTGGTCCCCGGGTGGTGCCAATCAGGTGACAACCTACTGGTGGTAGGCTTCGGCCGTGGTTAGTGACCACCCACCGGACAAAGCCATGCCGCCAAACAGCCTAGCTGTGTTCCGGCTTGTTGTCCGGTGACACCGTTCGGGAAAACGGGTCGGAGTAGTTGCTTTACTGCTGCATGACCGTCTTGCCATGCGTCTTTGCGCTGCATCGGGTATCTGGTCGTGGAGGGTAGCGGGATCCGAGGCACGGTGCACCGCTGGCCGACCGCAGTTAGTAGGGGGCCCAAGTAGTGAGCTAGCCATTCACGAAAGGCTGCCCCGCCAACTCGCGAAAAATCCCGGAATGCGCCATCGTGCCGGTTGGCGACCGGACGAAAGGGCCCGATGGACACTTCCGGGGGGGCTCGGGCGTCCCCGCAGTCTCCAGATCAGTTCCCCAATGATGAGGCATTGCGGCGCATGTCTACTGGCCAGCAGCGTTGAGCCTCGCTCCACTGCCGTTTTCCCACCGAATCACTCGACGACACAAAATATGCAGCACAAGAAAAATAAGAGTAAGGTTTCACAGCGGCTGCACGCCCTTTCATTTAAAGTGCACCTCACAAACATCCGAGGACTGCACTCAAATCTCGTACCAGTCCACTATCACCTAGAGACTGACAAACCTTCATTCTTATTCATCACGGAGACGCAGATCGGGGGTCCGTCTGACGTGGCGTACCTATCGTACCCAGGGTATACCCTGGAGCACAATTTTAAGCCTCGAGCTGGAGTGTGCCTATACGCCCGTGATGACGTCTCCTATCGGCGTCTCCGTCAGCTTGAAGACCCCACATTCTCTGTGCTGTGGGTAATGGTGGATATAGGTATCGAGAAAATTCTTTATGCCTGTGTCTACCGATCGCATAGTGGAGATGAGGAGACGGCCAGACTCACAGCATACCTAAGTGAGGCGGCGGAGGCGGCTCAACTGAGGTACCCTACAGCCCAATTAGTGCTTCTGGGGGATTTTAACGGCCACCACCAGGAGTGGCTTTTCCCATACCGGGACACTGACCATGCTGGGAGAAAGGTGCGAGAGCTTGCTCTAATATTAAATCTTACCCAGCTGGTCCAGGGGGCTACGCGGGTACCTGACGTTGACACGCACACGGCTTATTGCTTGGACCTTCTGCTGACAACTGATCCAGACCGCTACTCAGTAACGGTTTCGTCACCTTTGGGTAAATCCGATCACTGTCTGGTGAAATCTGTATCTGTTTACTCCCCGCCCGATCTCAGCCCTAGAGGCACTCGGCGGGTGTGGCGATACAGGTCAGCAGATTGGGATGAGATGCGGTCTTTCTTTGCATCTTATCCTTGGCAGTTGATGTGTTTTTCGTCTGATGATCCTTCGACCTGCGCGGACGCTGTGACGGAGGTGTTGCATCGGGCCATGGAATACTACATTCCTTATTCCGATGTACCATTGTCCGGCAAAGCTCGCCCGTGGTTCGGGCCTCAATGTGGTCGCGCTGAAGCCCGTAAACATGAGGCATACCTGGCCTGGGTTGATGCTCGACACCGTAAAGCGAAGGACATTCGTCGGAGGAAGAAGGCGTTTAACAGGGCTGCCAAGTCCTGCAAAAAGGTTCTTCAGAGGGCTCGCTTTGACCACATTAGTCGAATAGGGAACAAATTGGCTTCGTACCCTGCGGGTAGTAAAGCGTTTTGGTCCCTAGCTAAATCAGTCGAAGCGAACTTCTGCCGCCCCTCCCTACCCCCACTGCTGAAACCTGATGGGACGCTGGCTCACACCGCTGAAGAGAAAGCTAACTTGTTTGCTTCTCTGTTTGCGGAGTCTTCACGCCTGGATGCTGGTAGTGCGATACCTCCAACAGCGAATAACTGCGCGACATTTATGTCGGAAATTCGCATTCGCCAAAAGGAGGTTCGCAAAACGCTACGCAATCTTGACGTGAACAAGGCCAGTGGCCCAGATGGTATTCCAGCCATAGTTCTGAGGACATGTGCGCCTGAGCTGTCTCCTGTGCTGACGCGCCTCTTTCGTCTCTCTCTTGAGACTGGTCAAGTGCCGAAATCGTGGAAGCTTGCCAACGTGCAACCCGTGCCCAAAAAAGGTAGTCGCGCTGACCCTGCCAACTATAGGCCCATCTCAGTTACGTCCATACTCTGCAAGACTATGGAACGTATACTCAATAGTAGGCTCCTAACGTACCTAGAAGCTAATGACCTCCTCAGTGATCGGCAATACGGATTCCGCCGAAACCGGTCTACTGGAGACCTTCTAGCGTACGCTACTTACGTATGGAGTGAGGCCATCGAGAAACATGGGGAAACGCTCGCCGTTTCCCTGGACATCTCGAAGGCTTTCGACAGGGTTTGGCATGACGGCCTTATTGGTAAGCTTTCTTCATTCGGCTTGTCTACCGGTTTCGTTGCGTGGATATCGGACTTCCTGAGGGATCGTTCGATTCGAGTGGTTATTGATGGCTGCTCATCAGATCGAATGGCTATTAATGCCGGTGTCCCCCAGGGGTCAGTGCTCTCTGCGACGCTTTTCCTGCTGCATATCAACGACCTGCTAAAGCCCGGAACCTTTGGGTATGCAGACGACAGCACTGTGGTAGAGAGCTATGTAGCCAATGCACGGACCAGTGGACCACAAATCCAGTCTTTGAGAGAGGCCATGGTCGAGCGCTTGAATTTGTCCCTTAAGGCAGTCTCCGATTGGGGCGATGCCAACCTGGTCAAGTTCAATGCATCAAAGACCCAGGCGTGTCTGTTCTCTGCCAAAAGGAGGCCATTCCAGCTGGCTCCTACTTTTCGAGATGTGTCTATACCGATAACTGACCATCTTGAGCTCTTGGGCGTTACCCTGACGTCAACCCTCAACTTTGGCTCCTATATTGAGTCCAAAGCTCAATTGGCTGCTAAAAAGCTGGGTGTCCTCTCGAAGGTGCGGCGGTACTTCACATCAGAACAGTTGCTTCAACTGTATAAAGCACAGGTTCGTTCGTGCATGGAGTACTGCTCGCACCTTTGGGATGGCTCAGCCAAATACCAGCTTGAGGCGTTGGAGTCCATTGAGAGGCGTGCCAAGAAGCTCATCGGCAACGACTCCCTTGTTCAGACCAAGCTCCAAAGTCTTGAGCATCGGCGCAAAGTTGCCAGTCTGTCGGTTTTTTATCGGACACATTTCGGAGAGTGTGCTTCAGATCTGCATGATCTAATACCCCCCTGCCCTTTTTTCTATCGGACGGCCAGAAGCACGAAAAAGCGTCATCGGTTCATGGTTGATATACCAAAAACCCGAACGAAGCGCTTTGATTCCACTTTCATTGTGAAAACCGCCAAACAGTGGAATGCGCTGCCCGAATGGGTGTTCCCCGACAGCTACAATTTGGGTGTCTTCAAGTCACGAGTGAATCGGTTTCTTCTGGGCAAGCGTGCTCCATCGTAGACCGCATCATCGCTTAACATCAGGCGAGATGGCGGCCAAACGCAGGCCTAGTAATAAATAAATAAAAAAAAAAAAAAAAGTTCTACAACTTTTCCCAAAACTCAATAGTTTAAGAGAAACAGTTGTTCAAAAATCTCAAAAAAAACTCTAAAATCTATCTATACCCAGTTATGATCAGCTGTGTTTACATTTTAGGTCATATTTGGGGTCATGAATTAGAAGCACCATTTTCTGAATTTGTAACTAAAGCAGGGATGAAGAATTTTTGAAAAAACTAAAATAAAAATCATTTTATTTGGAAAAGAAAAATTACGAATTTTGAAATTTTAACACTTGCTTTCAAACAGTCATCAGCGATACTATAAGTGGGCTTCGGATTAGTACCCCCTTTCCGACTAATCTTGTATATATGTATATCCTTTTAATTATAGGAGATCTAACTATAGTAGGAGGTACCTAAGCAATCAAGACCACTCGGTACAAATAAATAAACGAACTATTGTAAACACTGCCGTGGGTCTGAGGTACCCGAAAGATTTTAACCATCGATTCCGATGCCTAATTGGAGAAGAAAAACTAGGATACTGTTTGTCGAATAAAGCTTAATTTTCGATATATTTATTACTTATTGATATTCACTAGTCGAAAAATCTCTAGGGTAAAAAGCCCTATGAACGCGGCGATGCGACTTTTGTTATATAATACGTTGGTCATACCATACGGACCATACTCCACTCGCACCATTTTGTCGGGGAAGTTCGTGAAATAGAAGTTTACTTATCCACTCATCACAAAATAATTTAAAACGTTGTCAGCTCGAACTAAGGTACTTATTGTCTACAAAGAAGTATTAAAGTTTATTGAATTATTTTGTTCCGAAAAATAAAATAGTTGAATTGACTGAGTTAGACTATGTTGATTTATCATTATTGACTCGTAATACCATCAGAAAGGCATGGTTAAAATCTTTCTGGTACCTCGGGCCTACGGTGTACATGTAAGTATTTAAAAAATTACGAACCTAAAGAAAATACACGCATGTAGTGAGAAGTAAGAAAACGCAAAAGCGAGTAACAGCTTTTATGCAAGAAATTCTAAAAATGAGCACTTCAACGATAATGTGAACTGATCTAATAAAAACCATACGTTGCTAAGCAAAATACTTAGATATTTAGGGCCTGCAGCCACTGGCGGGACAGCATAGCAAAGGATTTATCAATTCAAATAATTTTAATACCTTTAGCAATTGCATTTTCTTGGCATACCGCGGGATGCTTCGTCGTGCCGCGGCATACCGAAGCATCCCGCGATACGGTTATTACGAGTTATAAGGGTATTATTAAGATTTAAAATAATTTTAGTTTAAAAATCCCTTGCCATGAGTTATATCAGCGTAACGCTATCAAACCGTCGTCAGCTCACACGCCGAACATTACACAAAAATAGCAATTAGGTTAAGATAAGAATTCATTTGCAATCTTCCTTAGTTATAAGCTCCATACTGAAATCTCTCATTAAACCGTTCACACTGTAGGTAAAGATGTGTTTTTTTTTAAACTCCTTCGTTGCCTTGCCGAACGTAACTCGTGCCGTCCAGCCAGTGGGCGCAGGGCCTTATCGTCACCCGCTACGCTACAGAACCTTTTTATAATACAATATATAAATCTATATTTGTAAAAAAGAAAACAAATTAAGTACCTACATACTTAAAAGTACACACATCAAAAGTGTCTAGGGATCAACATATATTTTTGCAATAACTTTTCTCCTGATTGATATTAATTAAAATTTTCTTTAAGGATTCATCAAATAAAGTGTTTTCGTTTGTCACAGTAACGATAAACCAAGTCACCTTTGCATTAATAAAGAAATTTGCCATTTTCCTAATAAAGGGATTTTTGACATTTGAACCACTAACACAAAAGTTCGAAAAAAAGACTGAAATAACAGTTTTCTTTAAAATTTTATTGGGTAACTTAAACAATTAATAATCCGTGTTTCTACCGCGAACACTAACAACACAAGAACATCGGTTTGGCATACTCAAAATGAGTTCATCCAAATCACGCTGTGGAATGGCCGCCCATGTTCGTTGCAACAACAAAAAAAGGTCTTCTTGCGACTGGATACCCTCCATATTCGGCAGAGCTCTTCTCTGTAGCATATCCCATGCATGCTCAATCGGGTTCAAGTCTGGCGACTGAGCAGGCCAGGGCAGGACATTGATGTTAGCTGCGGCGAGAGTCTGTCTTTTCAACTCTTGCGGTGTGCGGTCGTGCATTATCATGCATTAACTGAAATAAGGGACCGATTTGCGCTTGTAGAGGAACGATGACGTCTGATACAATCGTATCAGCATAAATTTGAGCGTTGAGGTTGCCTCTGATCCAAATCAACTCAGTTCTTCCGCCGATCCAAATACCCGCCCATACCATGATGGTTCCACCACTATAAGGATGGACTTCCTGGCAGGATTTTAATCGCTGTTGGCGTCCAGGGGTTCTCCAGTGTCGTATACGTCTTGTATCCGGTCTCATACCAAAACGAGACTCATCAGAAAAGCACACGAAACGCCATTGTTCTTCTGCCCAATTTCTGTGTCCAAGAGCCCATTGATATCGAATCCTACGATTGTGCATTGCTATAGGTGGTACCCGTAGCGGTCTTCGGGAATGAAGGTTCACTTCATGCAAGCGGTTTCTGACTGTTTGGCCGCTAATTAAGTTCCCTGAAGAGTGATGAAGCCTCACGGCTAACATCATGGCGGTTATTGTTGGAGCTCTTCGAGTTAAGATTTGAATGTATCGGTCTTGTCTCCGTGTGGTGCAGCGATACCGTCCTCCATGGCGCTCAGCCACGGTACCAGTGCTTCGGTAACGTGTCCAAAGTCGACTGATAACACTCTGACTTGTATTCAGAGCTAAAGCCACAGTACGTTGCCGGGAACCAGCTTCTATCATTCCCACGGCTCTGAGCATTTCTTCCCTGCTTAAATGACGTCGCCGCTCCATAATAACGTTGGTTTTAATCAGTAGTAGGGAAACAGTAGCACTAATAATGTCTTCAATGCGTTGTATGTTTTTATAGGGAAAATATTGACAGCTGATTTTCATCTTTTACTCGAATTTGATTCACAGTTCCTGATTCAAATTATGAAATGCACCAAAAAGGATCCATATAAATTTATAAAATCATAAATTTATTACAAAGCCACATCTCAATCTCAAGAAATCCGCATAAAAATGCTTGATCCCTAGACACTTTTGATGTGTGTATTTGTGATTTTACTTTCGTACGAAATACCAGAATAAGCGGCTTACAGTGCTTCGAAAATTACAATTTAAGCTCGAAATGTCACAAAATCGAAGATAGGGTAAATTGCATTAAAAACGCCGATTGTTGGACCATCTTTTTTTTTACCCGATTACGGAAAATGAAGGGTAATAATTTGTACAGTTGCAGCATTATGTATTTATGTGAGTTCAGAATAAATTGTTTTTTTTTATTATAATTAGGTAAGTATATCAACTTCGTTTATTTTTAATGTTTAGACGGGCCTGCGACGCCGCCTGCAATTAAAGATTTTGGGGATGAAAAGTCTGCATTTGCCTAATACATTCTACTTCTGTAGCAAATTATTTAGTCTAGCCTAATCGGGTCAGTTGTTACAGTGTGATTGAATAAGAAACGAAACGTCTGAATTAATAATATTAATTAACCATAGCGGGGCCTATAATGCCCCTAACACAAGAACTACCGTAAGCTCGACTCGCCCCCATTTCTGGGCCCAATTTTTTTGACATACGTCAGGTCACGTCACCCTAATTAATTTTATAAATATTTAAAGGCTGATTTTTCGAATCTTCAGATAACTGTAATAGAAGATGTAGGTAATTTTTATGTCAAAATGAGTCTCCCATCTATACAAGGTTAGTCAGAAAGGGGGTACTAATCCGCAAACCACTTAAAGTATCACTGATGACGATCTTAAAGCAAGTGTTAAAATTTCAAAATTCGCAAATTTTTTTTTCCATTTAAAATGATTTTCATTTTAGTTTTTTCAAAAATTCTTCATTCCTGCTTTAGTTACAAATTCAGAAAATGGTGCTTTTAATTTAAGACCCCAAATAAGTATGACCTAAAATGTAAACACAGCTGATCATAACTTGGGGTAGATAGATTTTAGGTTTTTTTTTTCGAGATGTTTGGTCACCTGTTTCTCTTAAACTATTGACTTTTGGAAAAAGTTGTAGAACAAAAGTTGTTCATTATCATGGGTACTTTAACACCCTTTCGGATTAGTACCCCCTTTCCGACTAACCTTGTATTTATATGGTGTTAAAAAATCAACTCTAAGAATTTTGTGGGGTTACTCGGTATCGGAAATTGAACAACCTTCGTTTTACTTAACTAGCGTCTTAGCAAACCAAGAGCAGAGGCAACCCTTCTTATCTCATAATGAAACACCTCTAAGAAAATATGAAGAACCAAAAACATTTAGCAAAATATGCATCTTAAGCGAAGAAAAAAATAATAGTATATACTCAATAGCGGAAAACACATTTAATTACTCCAATATATGTCACTATCTAATGCCTAACTGTGGAATAAAAAATCAGATATGTGATTTAGATTGGAAATTAAAAGAATTTACTATGAATGACTACTGTATATTATTGATTGGAGAAACAGATTTCAAAACAACAAAGAACTATATATCTCTAGTTGTATATTTAAGAGAAATTCTTCAAAAAATAAAACATACGAATGTGATAATCTGCGCCCCCACATATAAATACTCGTATTATGCCACCATGTTCAACTATAGAGTGGAACACTTCAACAATCTCCTCTTGCTGGACATTACATCTCACGAGTATGCTTATTTCATCGACTCGAACAAAAACCTCACATGTGACTTTAAAATGTTTACTAGAGATACGGGATCTCTTAATTATGGAGGCACAAAAATTATTTTCGATGACATTCATAAGCTATTTGCGAATATAAGATCAGAGTATAGTCAACTGAAGAATGTGAAAAACTCTCAAAACACTGCATCACAGTTTTTTCTCGAATAAATACCTGAATATGCTACATCAGAATATTGCAGGCTTATTAAGTAAGTCTGATGAACTTATTGTTTGTTTGGAGGAATTATCAGAGCAGAACAACGAAGTAGACATCATATGCTTAACTGAACACTTCATGATGGAAGGTTACGAACGAAATCTATTTATTCCTAACTACACACTAATAGCATTTTTCAGCAGGAAAAATAGTAAGAGAGGAGGAACATGTATACTTGTTAAAAATGTACACCAATGTCAACAAATTTCAGAAATCTCAAAGTTTTCCATAAGTGGGGTCTTTGAATGTTGTGGGGTGGAATTAGCCTCTTATAAAACTATAGTTATATGTATATACAGAGTGCCAAAACTTAATAATTTTAATGTATTTCTCGAACAATTTGAAAAAATGTTACAGTTTGTTATAAAAAAACAGAAAAAAAATGTCATAATTGCAGGTGATTTCAATATTGATTCCCTCAAACGCAATAATACCTTATTGCAATTGGAGTGTCTACTTTTGGGCTACAATCTTAAACTAGAATTAAACCAGCCCACACGCCTTATAAGTGGTACTTGCATTGACAACTTTGCACATAACATCGGGAACAAATGTAAGTCAGATGTAATAGAATTTAGTTTATCTGATCACACATCCCAACTTCTTAAATTTCCAGTCGAAAAAGTCTACCTAATAAATAATTGGCACATAAGACGTCGTGACTACAATAAAGCTAACATGCAAAAATTTAAATCCTGTTTGCAAAATATGTCTTTTTCCGAAATATACAATACTGACGACGCAAATAATGCTTTCGATTATTTTATAGATATTTTCAAACTGTTATACAATTTATGTTTTCCTTATAGACACCTCAGAATTATTACAAAAAAAAAGCCTCAATGGTTATCCAAAGGCATAAAAAAATGCAGTAAAAAGAAAAGACAATTACAGTGGAACTATAGGTTAAAACCAAATGAATTAAATAAAAACAAATTTAAAGCCTATAACAAAATATATAAAAAAATTATAAGACTTACGCAACGTGCACAAAATAATTATAATATTAAAATTTCAACAAATAAAACAAAGGCAGCTTGGGCCATTATCAATAGATCAAAAATAAATATCCCAAATAATGTAATCTCATCATTAAATATTGGACATAATATAATAACTAATCCGCAAAACATTTGTGATCACTTTAACGATTTCTTTATTGATAAAAATAAACCTATACCGGGTTCTGGAAACAAAGTAATCTCAAATTTAAATAAATCAAATAATTCTATGTTTATGGCTCCTAGTTCACCTAATGACATAATTAATATTATAAGATCCCTAAAAAACACTACAAGTATTGGTCACGACGAAATATCGACGAAAATTTTAAAACATGTTGCATATACAATTTGTGATCATTTAAGTCATATCTTAAACACGTGCATTATTACAGGAACATTCCCAGAAAAACTAAAAGTATCTGTCGTTAAGCCTTTATTTAAAAAAGAGAATAGGCAATTAATGGACTGCTACAGACCAATTGCACTTCTATCGATATTCTCCAAAATATTTGAAAAATATATCTATGACCAGATTTACATCTTCATAGAAAAAAATAATATTCTAACAAACGAACAAAAGGGATTTCGTAAGAATAATACGATTAATATGGCAATTTTCGATTTTATTACACGTGTTATAGCTAATGTTGATAAAAAAATACACGTATGCGCTATTTACTGTGACATGACTCAAGCGTTTGACTGTGTTGATCATGACATCTTACTTAATAAATTAGAAGCTTACGGCATAAGAGGAAACTTGTTGCAGCTTATGAAAACTTATTTAAAAAACAGAACGCAATACACTGAAATAACCAGAATTAATTTTAATAAAAAAAAGGAAGAAATATTCAAGTCACACATGCGTACAGTCAGTTATGGGGTACCACAAGGAAGCGTATTGGGTCCCCTGCTATTTATTATCTACATCAATGACCTACCAAAAGTAACAAAATACCCCATGACACTTTTTGCCGATGACAGCACGGTGATTATAGATTTTAAAAACAAGGCTACTTATGAAAATGATGTTAACGACACTCTGAAATCACTGATAAGCTGGATGGATAATAATAACTTAAAAATAAATCTAACTAAAACCAAAAAAATGGAATTCAGCCAACGCTTGTCACCTCCAAATATCAATATCAACTATCTAGGAACACAGATTAACACAGTAGACAAAACAAAATTTTTAGGTGTCATTATAGACAAACATTTAAATTGGAAGCCTCATACTGAGGAACTTAATAAAAGAATTAACTCATCTGCTTATGCCCTCTTTAAACTCGCATCTGTCATAAATCACGAGGCTCTCCTTATGGCTTATCATGGCATGGTGGGTTCCCTCTTAAGATTTGGGGTTCTATTTTGGGGAAATTCCGTCAATAAAGAAATTATATTTAAATCCCAAAAAAGATGTATTAGAGCTATGTTTGGACTCGACACAATCGATAGCTGTAGACCTTACTTTATTAAATATAAGATTCTTACTCTTCCTTCTTTATTTATTTATGAGACAGCAATTTTCGTGAAAACTAATCCTAATTTATTTAATCGCGTCTCTGATGTAATTAGTCGTAACCTGAGAAATAATGACAGGCTATGTGTAGTTAAAGCTAACACGACATTAATGCACAAAAGCATTATATGTCTAACACCAATAATATTTAATAAAATACCTAAATCAATAAAACAGTTAAACTTAAAACAATTTAAACAAAAATTAAAACACTACTTAATTGATAAGTGTTATTACACTCTAACGGATTTTTTGAATAATTCATAATGTTAATATGACATTTTGCCTCTGTTTAATATAATATTTTTCTTTTTTCTTTAAGTTGGACAAAACTATTGCAATGTTTAAAGTCTCATTGTCCAATAATGAATGTAAATTATATTTGTTACCTACCGAATTTGTACGCCAATTTTATTTTGGCAAAACATGTTGATCGTTATACCATGTAATCAACACCTTACACTGCAAACCACAATTTGTACTGTACACTGATGTTTTATACAAATAAATTATCTTTATCTTTATCTTATCTTTTACAACTTTTCGAAATTCGCAATTTTTTTTATGCCTGTCCTTACAAATTATCTTTTTTATCTGTATTTAAAGTTAATAAAAAATATACGCGAATTTCGAAAAGTTGTAGAACGAAAGTTGTTCAATTTCCGATACCTACCGAGTAACCTTGATTTTTTAACACGTTGTATATAAAAATGAATCCCTATTTCCCTTGGTCATGAGCGGCCATTATCGCCGATATCGCAAATTTTTTTTTTGTTGTGTTCTTAATTGTCAGGAAAAGGATCTTATGAAAGAAAATTATGATGTTAAAAAAAAGAAATTATTTCAGTATGTCCATAGTCTTCATTTGTTTACTGCCGCATGCATGAAAATGGTTTTAACTTTTTGATACTATTTTGATTTTGTTTCTGAAGGTAGGTAGCACAGAACAGATAAAAGACGTGTAGGTAGTATGTAAGTAGTAGGTAGGTAGTAAGTAGGAAAAAGTGCATTGCAATGCATGCCGTGTACAGCTAGTTAGATAATTATAATAGTTCCTAGTTATCCAACAATTTTATTAAAAATTCAGGAATTTAGGAAAATAAACTATGGCATGTTAGCTGTATTTTTAATCCGTACAAACAATTGTCGATTCAACAGAAACAATGCCTTAAAACCGGAGCTTCCTGTCTGTCGTACTTGAAATGCTCAAATACCACTCGACTGTAGCTACAGCCTGCCTGTTAGCCCCTGTGACACAAGCCAAGTGGAAGATTACACGGACGATATCAGACAGTCAATCAGAGCTAGCTGACCTACTACTTAGGTAGTACTACACTGCCTTTGAACGTACGTGTACTTAAGCATAGGTAGGCTACGTTAGTAGGCCTAGCACGAATGTTTTGACTTAAAGTAACGTCAATGTGAGTGAATTTGAATCGAAAATACAACTATGCTATAGCATTTTGGTTTAAAATGCGACAAGCACAATTTGCACCATACATAGATACGAATAAAGTTTACAATTTAATTAAATATTGTGTGCTTAACAAGTATTTCCAATTCAAAATTCACTCCCATTAACGTTAAGTTTACGTTATTATACGTCACAAAATTCGATGATACCTACTGATATGCATTAACCCTTCGGCTCGACGAGATTCTGACATTTGTCAGCTGACTCGGGGAGTTGTCGCGTTAATTAATTGAATTATGTCACTAAATGCAGGAATTTGCAAGCAAGTTTTAAGTATGAATTTAATGTGAAAATTATTTTATTTCAATAATATTGTACCTAATATGTCTAGTAAACTTTTTTTAAAATGTGATGTTTACGTGAAGCTATGTCAACATACTGCGAAATTAGAATAAAATAGAAATTTATTAAACCTATATCCAAATATTAATTGAGTTAGATTAGCACAAAAACAATAATTAACGTACCTAGTTACGTGTTGAAACGCTGAAGGGACAAACTAAACATAGTTTCTTTTTCTTTTCATATTCATTTTTACCATTATTCAAATACAAAAACGCATAAAAAAACACAATCCAATTTAGTAAAAATTGTACGTCGACTTAATTCGAACTTAGTGCTGACCACCAATACAAAATTGTTAATACAGTAGAAATGTTGCATTCAGCCAAATCGAATACTCATTCAGCCTACTCATTCGACCTAATCGAAAAATAATTTAAAAAATAAAACCGCTTGAAAGTTAATTGATGACATTTATTTACACACATCAAAAGTGTCTAGGGATCAAGCATTTTTATGCGGATTTCTTGAGATTGAGATGTGGCTTTGTAATAAATTTATGATTTTATAAATTTATATGGATCCTTTTTGGTGCATTTCATAATTTGAATCAGGAACTGTGAATCAAATTCGAGTAAAAGATGAAAATCAGCTGTCAATATTTTCCCTATAAAAACATACAACGCATTGAAGACATTATTAGTGCTACTGTTTCCCTACTACTGATTAAAACCAACGTTATTATGGAGCGGCGACGTCATTTAAGCAGGGAAGAAATGCTCAGAGCCGTGGGAATGATAGAAGCTGGTTCCCGGCAACGTACTGTGGCTTTAGCTCTGAATACAAGTCAGAGTGTTATCAGTCGACTTTGGACACGTTACCGAAGCACTGGTACCGTGGCTGAGCGCCATGGAGGACGGTATCGCTGCACCACACGGAGACAAGACCGATACATTCAAATCTTAACTCGAAGAGCTCCAACAATAACCGCCATGATGTTAGCCGTGAGGCTTCATCACTCTTCAGGGAACTTAATTAGCGACCAAACAGTCAGAAACCGCTTGCATGAAGTGAACCTTCATTCCCGAAGACCGCTACGGGTACCACCTATAGCAATGCACAATCGTAGGATTCGATATCAATGGGCTCTTGGACACAGAAATTGGGCAGAAGAACAATGGCGTTTCGTGTGCTTTTCTGATGAGTCTCGTTTTGGTATGAGACCGGATACAAGACGTATACGACACTGGAGAACCCCTGGACGCCAACAGCGATTAAAATCCTGCCAGGAAGTCCATCCTTATAGTGATGGAACCATCATGGTATGGGCGGGTATTTGGATCGGCGGAAGAACTGAGTTGATTTGGATCAGAGGCAACCTCAACGCTCAAATTTATGCTGAGACGATTGTATCAGACGTCATCGTTCCTCTACAAGCGCAAATCGGTCCCTTATTTCAGTTAATGCATGATAATGCACGACCGCACACCGCAAGAGTTGTAAGACAGACTCTCGCCGCAGCTAACATCAATGTCCTGCCCTGGCCTGCTCAGTCGCCAGACTTGAACCCGATTGAGCATGCATGGGATATGCTACAGAGAAGAGCTCTGCCGAATATGGAGGGTATCCAGTCGCAAGAAGACCTTTTTTTGTTGTTGCAACGAACATGGGCGGCCATTCCACAGCGTGATTTGGATGAACTCATTTTGAGTATGCCAAACCGATGTTCTTGTGTTGTTAGTGTTCGCGGTAGAAACACGGATTATTAATTGTTTAAGTTACCCAATAAAATTTTAAAGAAAACTGTTATTTCAGTCTTTTTTTCGAACTTTTGTGTTAGTGGTTCAAATGTCAAAAATCCCTTTATTAGGAAAATGGCAAATTTCTTTATTAATGCAAAGGTGACTTGGTTTATCGTTACTGTGACAAACGAAAACACTTTATTTGATGAATCCTTAAAGAAAATTTTAATTAATATCAATCAGGAGAAAAGTTATTGCAAAAATATATGTTGATCCCTAGACACTTTTGATGTGTGTATTTTCGGCCTATCTACTAATAAATAATTTCACGTGAATAGATAGTATTTTTCAAAAACCTAAAATTTTGGCACAGATTAAATATTAGTACAAGTAGAATTAACACGAAGATATTTTAATCTCAACCGCCCAAGTGTACCGAAAACGGTACGGCTGCCATTGTTTATCTATTGTGTCTATAATTACAGTACTACACAGGTTAAGTATCTAATAGACATATGTATTACCACATTCTTTCCTTTATTACTACATGCAGTCGGTCGACGCGGAACATTGTCGCAGAGCATTCGTGCGAGGGGTTGCTGAGGAAAACGAGCAGCGGAGAGGCGGAGCTTACGTCCCGATCTGCCATACCGCAGCTAGGGACATAAATTCCTGGGCATTTGCTTCCTGATTCCAAATAGAACTGAAATAATTCATAAGATAGAGGACGTACTACTATAATCAGGTTTTAATAATGTTAGAGGAATATGAGTTCGGTTCACAAAACAAAGATGGCTAAGATCGATTTCTAAATCTAAGATAGCGGCTACGAAAACTTACTACTTATTCATCATGGGTGATATTTCCATGGTTTTCGTGACTCCTGTTGCCGAAAATGAGGTCAAAACCTAAATCCAAGATGGTAGCCATGAAGTTCACTAGTCGTCATGGGTGTCAATGCCATAGTTTTCGGTGGTTCTGATGCCGAAAATGGCGTCAAAACCCAATTCCAAGATAGCGGGTGCAAAAATTTGCAAATAAGTCGTCATGGGTTTCAAAATCGTGGTTTTCGGGGGTGCTGATTAGGGTTTTCGCCCCGGGTACCCGAAACCGGGAATTCCCGGGAATTTGAGGATTTTAGGCCCCGGGAATTATTTGGCAGGAATCCCGGGTACCCGGGAATTATTTGAAAAGAAGAAATGATGATGAAAAATGGAGGGTCTGCACGCTTCCGAAGATTTTAGAGCATTTTCTGTACCTATCTCTCGCGTGAAACGGACATTGTACTGCGTGGTGTGAACTTAGAATGGGGTAAATGTATCGTGATGTCAGCACACAGTACTGTTGTTTCTTTCTAGTACTTAAACAAATTCTAAAAGCTTGTTTTTTTTTGTAAATGTTTAATTTGTCGAAACTATTCACAATGCTTATCTTTTGGGTAATTTCGAGATTTATAATGAAAATATAGAAAATATGGGTGTAAACGAATCCATGTACTGAATTCCTTCAAACAGCGTGATCTACTGGTCAAAGATTAACCCTAAATGGTTTTTATTTTAAGTACAAAATAGTTTGTTTTCAAAAAAAAAAGTTCTGTTTTCGAGCCCTTGTTGCGCCCCGAGGTAACCGACTGCAAAGAATGATTTCGTGCTAGTCGTGCGTGCTAGCCAGCTGTGTCACCGTGCTTTCATTAATTGATGAGTGGCGTCGAAATGTTCCAACGAATAAAATTTTTATTTAGCAATTTTTATTTTTTTATTGGTACCTTATGCCTTATTAGCTTTTTATGCCTTATTAGCTGGTTATGTTTCGATCACAAATTGCTACTGCAAGAAAAAAAACCTTATTTTTATTTTTAATCAAGCTAAATCCCGTGCTCGGTCATTCTACACCAGTAGTAGATCATGTTGTTTTTCGGTTACGCAAATTGATTAGCTGTTATGGGTGTCAATCCCATGATTTTAGGGCTAGTAAATTTAATTTAACTAGTGAACTTTCATGACGGCTATCTTGGATTTAGGAGTAGAATTTATTTTCGGATCCTCGAAATCTATGGAAATAATATAATTATGCAATAATAAGTTTTTCAAGGCCGTCATCTTGAATTTAAGAATAACTTAAGTCTACCTACTGCTGCAAGGCTTAGCCGCTGTGACTATCAGTTCAACAAAAAGTTAAGGTCTAAAAAAATTGTAAAAATGCCAAGTAAAGATGGCTGAGCTGCCATTACCTTTGCACTCCTGTCCAAATAAAACGACGAAAAATTCATAAATTTGCATTCAAAATCAATCTCGAAATAAAAAACTACTTGAAAACCCAGAGGTGCCTAATTTACGAGTTCGTGTAATGTTACAATTATTCGCCCCCTAAGCACCCTGAATAAGTTTCTGAAGAAATCGCTTAGGTTCAGCTCACGCACTCTATACGCTCCTTTGAGTCATTCCTTGACTGAACTAAAGGGCGAACGTTGATAATGTCATGGCACACGCAGTACAAAGTTGATCTATTCATTAAAAGGTAATTTTAAATCCTGTAATTTGATAAACTTAACATATTATTATAGATAATTGGTGATTAATGATATTAACCAATTCATCACAATATTTTGGCAAAATTTTTTTCACGCTTGTAAACGAAGCGTCACAGAAATTGCCGAATACCCCTGAGACCATGATCGGCTTGGCCGACTAGTCGGCCTCTTTACAACCGACTAATCGGCTAGTCGGCCAAAGTCATAATCGGCACATCTCTAGTGTTTACATTTTTTTTATCAGGTTTAAATTTTTTTAATCGAATCCTTTTCCGTTCTCAAACTGCACCACTAGTGGCTATTTTCTATGAAAAATGTCCCATAAAATTCTTAATTTTGTTCAAAACAAGCGTAATACAAATTATAAGAATTTTGGTCGTTTCTGAAACAAATTCTCTGACGTAAATAGCCACTTTTGATCAGACACTCCTCAACTTTTATCTGAGGAATAAAATTGTAGTTTTGACAGATTTTCTATAGAAAAGCTGTCAAACCGTGATATTTGTCCTTTAGATAAAATTTATTTGTTAAATGAAAGTCGTAAACAATAAACTCAAACTCAAAACTCATTTATTCAAAATATATTAGAGAAATACTTAGTTTTTTTTTAACGTTAGATTAACAAAAGACAGCCCCCAAAAAAGCCCTCCCATCACCGCTTCCTAGTGTTTATGCTATCAATCTATCTTCTATCTATATAAATAAAAAGAAAAGTCCTGACTGACTGATTGACTGACTGATTGACTGACTCATCAACGCCCAGCCCAAACCCTTGGACCTAGAAAACTGAAATTTTGAACAGAGTTTCCCTTTATAATGTAGACAAGGAATAAGGAAGGATTTTTCGAAATTCAACCCATAAGGGAGTTAAATAGGGGATGAAAGTTTGTATAGAAAATTGTCACTTAACGGGTTCAAAATTTCACGCAAGCGAAGCTGCGGGCAAAAGCTAGTTAATAATATTAATTGAACAAACAAAATGTATCTGCGTTGAAATTAGTTAAACCTATTTGGCTAGTTTCTATTTTCGCATTATTAGTGAAGCGCATGTGTCAATCCTTTGTTGGAAGTCCTTGTTACCTAATTAGCTTTGTGTTTAATCTATCTTGTTTCTGTTTTAACAGATGGACCAAAATTCGTTGGGAGAGAGTCAAACGTCACTGTGGTTCTCGGCAGAGATGCAACTCTTACTTGCAAAGTGGAAAACTTACAAAGTTATAAGGTAATGTAGCCTGTGTCTAATAATACCTGCATCAAATTGTCAGTGATATCATCACTGCATTGATACAGAACATTTTCTTATTGTGACCTTGTGCTTTTCTATGTTTTACGTCATACACTCGGGTGCAATGAGTCCTTAATAAATGCATCAACATAAACCCTTAATATCTCGGAAACTAAAAATGATAGCTTATTAAATTAAAACGTATTTTATAGACTATTTAATACTACTCAAATAAAATGAATAAAATCTCTTAAATCCTAACTAATATGCGAAAGAAAGTTTGTGTGTTACCTTTTCACGCCAAAACCACTGTACTGATCATCCTGAAATTTTGCATATACGTTGTCGGGTGTACAGAAACGGACATAGGGTACCTTTCATCCCGAAAAAATGTACTGTTCCCGAGGAAAACAACAATAACGTTCTTAAGGTGGCGCCACGTGTCTTTCGAATTATTATTGAATTATGTTATCCCGAAAAATACGAAATACGCGATAAACGACATCCACGCGGACGAGGCCGCGAGCGACCTCTAGTAGTCTATAAAATACTTTTTATTTCAATAAACAAGCATTCCTAGTTTCCGAGATATTAATGTTTATATTGGTGACCTGGATTCATTGCTCCCTAGTGTATTATATTATCCACCAAAAACTCATAGTAGTCCATTGCTTCTAGTTTCATAATAATTAAAGTTGTGAACTAAAATTTGCATAGCATATAAGAGTGAACAAATGGCTTGAAATCTAATACTCTACTCATTATGCTTTGTCCCCACCCACACTATCATATTTCATACGATAGTTTATCTACCAGCTAAGGAACATAATACTGTGATGCTTTTTAACAGTCGACCTTTAATTAAGCTATTGCTAAACTCAAAGCTTGAATATTATCCGTTTATAATGAAGTATAGTAGTAGTAAAACTCCTTGCAAATGAATTCGTCCACGGAAGTAGGTACAGTCAACATCAAATACAGCGTGGAAGGGACATCGTAACACAAACTTCGTGAAAAGGTTCCTCATAAAGCCTTAAATTAATTTACGTAAGTCATTAATATCACAAATGATAGGTTACAGATGTTGTCATTTTTAAGCGCGCAATGTACTGCGAATGCAAACAACGAGTCACAATCACAACCGCAAGCCATTACTCCGCTAACGCGGTACCGGTGCGCGGCGCGGCGCGGCGGCCGTACAGTAAGTACAGTGCCTACACGCATACGCACGCACACATCACAAGTCTGAGTTCGGCACGGAGTCGCGTTGCCGCACAACGCTTTTGTAAACGTGAAAAGTAGCATACCTACGTTTACACTACTGATCAAGAAATCACCTAACAAACACATTGATAAACCGAACTTGAAATTTAGTTCAATTGACTGATTGCTTACAACAAAAAACAAAACATTGCTCGTTCGCTCATAAAATAACATAAGTAGGTACCTACCTAATGATTCCGATGAGGTACCTACCTACCTACATGGCAATTAGTTGCAAACAAATTAACACTCACCTTAATCTCTCTTATTAGGAGTGAGGGACTCCTAATAAGATAGGGTTCAAAGTGGCCGCCACCAACTTGCTCACAAATCCTAGCGCGGCGCAGAGTTTCAGCGTGGACACGGGGCAATAAGGTGGGGTCTCGGACATACTCCGCACGGAGCGTCGCAAGCGATCTCGCATTTCTGCTGCCGTATTGCACTCCGTAACAAAGTTCCTATCTTGACCCCACAGACAAAAATCTAGTGGGGTCAAGTCTGGTGATCGCGCTGGCCACGGTTGTGGATCGAACCTCCCAATCTACTGGTCACCAAAAGTCGCTGTAAGGTGTAAGGCTGTCGCACTGGAAGAGTCACGTGTGGGGGAGCGCCATCGTGTTGGTACCACGCATCCCGGAAGTGGGCCACCGGCATCTCTCTAGTTACGGGCACTAAACGTATGGTTACGACTGTTACGTATCCGAGGCATTTTCGTTCAAAACACACACAGTACAACACAGACAAAAAAACAACTCTACTGATAATAACTAATACCACAGTTTAACAATACATACAGTTGGGAAACGAATGTACTTGCGCAGAGCAAGAGCGGGGACCTCGCGGGGAGGTGGGCGGCGCGGATCGCGGCCCCCGATCACGCTTAGTTTGCGCACTCGAACGCTGAGGGCATACACGTCTGGATCTGGTACATTTGCGCGTAAGAATTTTAACACATTAATTACTACATTCGTAAAGGCTAGTTTTTAAATAACTTAAACTGGTTAAATGGTTTTCGGGAGTGCTGATTCATGGAAACGACACCAATGAATAAAGAAGAAATTAATATAATGACGGTCGCATCTCAATATATTTATGATTGATGTATGTTAAGTAAAATATTAGTTTATATTATATTCATAGCGTCAATATTAGAAATAAAAATATACTACCAATGACTAGGCTCCAAAAAGTTAGTAACTTAATTCATTTAGGTGCCAAAGTATACGTTTCTATAGCAAGATTCCAAGCAATATTCAAGACTAAGTCTCAATAAATTTTAAGTCCTGTACGCAGAAACTTTGCAATAAGGGTTTCTAAAAAGTTAAAGATTATAATTATGGACGACAAAAATGCTTGAAATTGAGCCGCTCGCTCTTATCACAGATACATCATTGAAATTACTTCATTTAGAATTGTTTTTTGTTTATTGACATTCTGCATGTTGATTTATTGATAATTATTATTATTGAATTTTTTTTTTTTTACCTTGACATTTCATCGACTATTATTATTAATCTGTCGTTTGTTTTTATAATATTTTTTATTTTATTAAATTGTGAATGCGAGTACTAGGTATACCATCTGCATTTTACGGCAACTGGGGACTGGGAACCGCAGATCCCGTTTGCACGTTACCGGCTAGCTTTAAACACAATTTTCGTAAAACTGTTTGGCGGCTTGAGTATTTTTTTGTAACCTACGCAAATGTCCGGCTGATTGGTGGCTCCCTGAAATAAGTTTGAGCTACACGATGGCTGATGCATGCGTGTCGTCAGTTGGGACAGGTCAACTCAAACCTGCTATGGCTCTTTTACACTCGCATTACACTCGCATAGTTTTATACCACAACGTCTGGACTTTAAAAGAGACGTTGACCTCTTGAGTTTTTTTCGGCTTTTCTTCTCAGTGTTAGTCAGATAGGAAAAGCCGGCGCCATCTAGTCTTAAAAAAAAACATCACATTGGCTTGTAAAAGTGTCTGCAACAAATTTATTTGCAGAAATAAACGTCCATTTATCAATGACGCATATTTTGTAAAATTTCGCAGCCGCCTTCTTGTACTTTGACTTTGACCTCATTTTCGGCATCAGCACCCCCTAAAACCATGGACACGTTGCCTGAGGACTGCCTCGTTGGTCTACCGGTCGCAAGCGCAAATGCTGAGCGTGAGGTCTTGGGTTCGATTCCCAGGTCGGGCAAAGTGTTATTGGGTTTTTCAGTGTGGAATTTCTCAGTAGTAGCCCGTAGTCTGGATTTGTGACCGGTCAATGGCAATAGGCTCGTCCCTATTACATGGGACGTAAAACATAACGGCGAAATGTGGGTGTACTGTACACCTCTGCCATCCCTTTGGGGAATACAGACGTGAGATTTTATGTATTATATAGTATTTATAAGTACATTATAATTTAATTATTGTTTATTAATTAAACAAATGATTATAATAATCCCATTTATTTTGTTTTTCTTTTTTGACAACCCTTGCACATTTGCGCCTAATAGCGTAGGTACCTACACGGGTGGCGGCGTCGTCCGACATCAAAGGCGTTTCCCAACTGTATGATTCTTAAACTGTGCTAATACGCTCAAATCCAAAATCACGAAAAACAACACAACCGTTTACAATGAACGCAAATCGGAAACTGAACCAACTGATCAAAAATCGGCGAAATTCAAAATTTTACTTCCTTTACAATTTCGCCGACAAGCCGTCATAGACTCGTAGGCACCTAGATCATGCACAGACCAATAAAATGATAGACTGTGCCAACGCATTAAGTTGTACTGACAAAATAAATTGCGAAAATGGATAGGGTTAAAATTTACTAAAGATCAGATTACATCGGTTAAACAAAGGTGTTAATGCAAAAACAAATGTTTATAACAAAAATTGCCTAAAAAAAAGGTTAATTACTAAAAAAACTTATTTTTTTACATTCAATTTATTAAAATTGATAACAGTATTGGACATACTATCAGAGATCATTAATAATCCCAGATAAAAAGTCTAAATAAAAGTAGTCAATCTGATATTAATTTACGTAATAACGCATCTGTTAGATTCATAGGCACTGGCCGCTATAGCTTTGTCGATACCGCGCGTCGGCGCAGCGGCATGTCGGCTTCTTTGAGTGAGCGCGCGCTCAGTGACTAGTGCCTACACTGCCTACTTTGTTGCACTCACTTACTTTGTTGCGATAACCTCGGTTCGTGAACTTTACCAAAACAGCTGATCGGGAGCACTTTTTAAGTTTGATTTTCATTGCTGTTTTACGTGAAAATTGTGAAATAATTGTTTTTTTCTTTTTTATCGCATTGGGGTGGAAAACAATAATGATTTTATACACTATAAATTAAAAAAAACTGCAAAAAAAATCGTAAAAATTAAGAAAAAAGCGACGAAAAATTCCAACGCTGGGGGGTTCAGAATCATGTACTGGATCCATGGTACACGTATACGTTACGATGTCCCTTCCACCCGGTATATCGGGACGAACGGACCATTCAAAATGATCTGCACTACTAAGAAAATTAAACTATATCTCAATGATACAAGGGGTGTTTCAGAATGAACACAGTACACGACATCTGTCTTTTTGAAAAGATTTTTATCCCATTGACATAAAGTGTAATTTCTTTTAATGTTTAGGTAGTTATGAACAATCTGTTCGTCTCGATATATTTGATGCTGGCTGTACTACCACTAACACTAAAGTAAAAATAATTTTGCATAGAAATAAATATGACAGAATTTTGAAATTTTAACTTGCTTTAAAATAGTCACCGTGATACGCCCGCGGAGTAATACCCCCTTCTGACTAACCTTGTATAGGCGGCGCGGTAATCACTTACCATCAGGTAAGCTGTCGAATTGTTTGTCAGCCTATTACATAAAAAAAGGTTTGAACAAAGTGTTACACTCTTTGTTACTTATCAAATATGTACAATCCGATTACGTAAATAATGGGATTGAAAAAGGCGGCACTTCTATTGTTGTCGTTTTTTGCATCTTGCTCACGCACTTTCTCTGTGAGGAAATAGTAGATAGGTATCTAAATCCACTATTTTTAATTCATTCCTTTTTTAAATGTTTGTTTGTATGTTTGGCAAATAAGTCGACGGCCCAGATATATCAAACTCAGAATAAGACGACAAAAAATTAAAGAATGAAACCAAGCCAAAGCCTTCTACTCCGTTCACCTATTATAGCCATTTTTTTTTTCCAGACGGTAAAAAATGACACGCGGTATACACCTGCAAAACCAAGAGGATTGCTGATGCATTGCCAACCTTAGGGCGCGTTCAGACGACACGCGCCCGCTACGCGCACGCCACGCGCGTCGGCACCCGCGTCTAACTCGCTTTGAAATTTGTTGTATATAATTTGAGTCTTATGACACATCAATAGATTTCAAATTTCATTTGCCATCCTAGCCGGTAGGGTGGAGGCGGCGCGGGTGTTGTGCGATTGCGACACGTGTACTACGCAATAGGTATTCGGGCGCTGAGCGTGCGCGTGTACTTTACATCGATAAAAATGTACGTTAAGACAAGGGACTAACTATTAAATTCCAAAGTTTCTGAGGAGCTAGCGACTCGTATGCGAAGAGCGCGCTTTCGAGCCGAAAAAATCGAGCATGTCGTCACCCTCCGCGCTAACTGTCATAACTAGCAATTGATAATTTTTCAGTAGTTACGTTAGCTGTGGCTTTATTAATGAAATAATAACTTTTTTATATTGCTCTTAGCTTACTCTTTAAGTTAGTAGTTGCCCTAAACCCCTGAGGCATCTATTTATTTATTTCTATTCATTTGAAGCAGATACGTCACTCTGTGAGAATTTCTCTGAAAAATTATCAATTGCTAGTTATATGACAGCGCGGAGGGTGACATGTGTGAACTCAGCCATATAGACAAAGTTGGAAAGTCTCATGTTCCTGTAATTTCATCGGCACCCATGCCCTTCAAACTGGAACAGCGATGCTGCTTATAGGCAGAAATAGTTTTGGAGGTTGTACTTCCCCGGACGAACTCTTTCTCAAGGAGCTCTATTACTCTTAAGTAATCGTGTAGTATATTAACAGCCGATATTAATAACAGATCTCAATGCAAAATATTTTTGACAGAAATTCTATACATATAATTAATGTCAAAAACTCACATTAATCCATAGATTTAGGATTGGGATTGATTATTAATATCAGCCTTTTCACCAGAGCTGTGCTACGTGACCGTTTCCACTGATGCTTAGGCCCGGATTCCACCAAAGTGGAGGTGTGCGGAGATGTCCGATGCGGAGACGAGAAGAGATGTTTTTCAGCTAGGGTGTATCCACCGAAACTGTGAGATGTGTGCTGGCTAGGGTGGAAATGTGCGCTGACTAGAGCGGAACTGAGTTGCGTGCGGCAAGCGTTGGATGTGAACGCACAGTTTAGTGCGATCTGACACGAAAGGTAAACGTCTCTGTCATGTCATGGCGGGCCGGGTATGTCGTGCAACGTGGGGGGGGGGGGGGGCACCGTTCGCTGCACGCCGCACACATCTCGTCTCCGCTGCGCGCCGTCGTCAGCTTGCGAAGCAAAACTCACATCTCCGCCTTGTACCGCGGCCCAGCTCAATCTTAGCGAGGAACAGCTCACATCTCCGCTTCCATCGCGCCATAGAAATATGCTACATTTTCGCTCAGTGGCTTCACTTAAGCTGAGTGGAGACGAGATGTGTGAATAACGAAATTCTATTGGTTTTTAAAACACATCTCCGCTCCGCTCGTCTCTATGTAGCGAAGCGAGTAAGACGTGCTATGAAAATAAGCCGCCACACGGTAGCTGTTCGAGGAAGATGCGCAGCACGAGCTATGCGACTTATCGACAATAGGGAAGGCACGGGGAGCGGCGGCGCGATGCTCTGCATATAGCAACACCACTCGCAACCATCCATAGCACGCATCCATAGCACGCATCCACAGCACGCATCCTTCCATACAAAAAACGTAGCTTAGTTGAATCAGTTTCCACCAGTGCTATGCTATGTGGACCAATGAATATGTTGGATATCAAACGCATCCATAGCACATCGCAATCAAAAGCACCCTCACTTAAGATTGTATAAAGCACTGCAAAACACTCGTTTTGCAACGGCTATAAAACATACTTTTTAAATAAAACTTAACCTTTTCTAAGAATATGAAAGTTTCTTCCGCTCTTCTAAAAGTTGATCAATTTGACTTTCACGGCGGATATAATCTGTGTTCGCACCAAATTAAATAGAACAAAAGAACAATACTTAATTATTTATACTAATAATTAACTGACCTTTCACGTGATTAACGAACAATATAACAAGGGGATTTGCCCCATAGAGACCGTACCATATAAAGTAATAATGGAGATCATCAGATACCTTTGATGTCCGTTCCCTATATTTACACCTCCGAGACTGTCTGGTTAAGTTTCCCCATTAGTTAGGCTAATAGTACCCATTAGTCTATACCTTCAGTAATGCGTTACCATTCACTAAGTAACGCCTGCTCATAGAAAAGGTCCCTCGTTCCGCAGAATATACAGGGTGGAACGGAAAAACACACACGCAGTTTTGGTAAAGTGTTTTGCGTTTACTGGCATTTCTACTACTCTAATTCGAATTGGTGGGATTGGATTTAAAAAAAGTTCTGTACGAATTGCCCTTTTTCTCAGTGTCCGTACATACTTTTTTCAATATGTCTGATTTCTTTTCAGAACACCTTTAAAAATTATGTATAGTCGTCTCCTGAGAACGTTTTTTTGTAGCTGCATGTTAACCCAAGTAACAAAATTTGATACTATAAAAGTCCTGAGAACGTTTTGGAGCGTGCTATTTAGTGTTTATGATTAGTACTATAATGGTGTTGTAAGCGTTTACAGAACCCCAAATAGGCCCTAGTTTTATCACTGATTTATTCTATAAACATTACATACAGGCTGTCACGGTGATAAATCAGCTCTATAGTTGAAAAGTAAAAGTGTCGAGAAACGCTTTTTAGTACTAAAATAGTGTTTCTGCATCGTTTATGTCACAAATTTGCACTATAAAAGTAACCAAAACATCTTTATAGTGCTATTTTGCACCGTAAACGATTCCAGTGATCTTTTTTATCACACATTTTGTTCGTGTTGTGAAAATATATCGGAAATTGTTGCTTAACGTAACATGTAATAAAAAGGACAACTTCAAAACATTCATGGATCGTAATTCTGCCATAACTTGCACTTGCGAAAATAATTGTATCGATAAAATAATTATGCTGATTTCAAATTTGACAATGCGCCCTCATAATTTTCGTGTTTTAATTAAATTTTAATTAATAAAATAAGGACTTGTCCCAACTATGGCTGCTATAGTACACATTGGCTCCAGCCGTGCTGCTAATGTGCTATCATGGCAGAAAACAGCAGCCATTATTTCACCGAAAACGAATTAGTCCATTAATTATTAATTTTAGTGCTTTTATGTCACGCTTTAGTACCGTAGCAGTAACACAAACTCACTTATAGAGCTATTTAGAATTTACGTTATTTAGCAATTGCATTAGGAGTCGCTATGGTACCATTTAGCACCACAGAAGAGTTTTCATGACTTTTACAGAACTAGCGCCATAGCGATGTTGAGGGAGCTTTTAAGGAGCTAAAAGGTTACGTAATGGTTGTGCAAGGTACTTCTATAGTGCAGATTGATACCGTAATAATGTTTTCGATACTTCTACAATACTAGTACTGCAAAAGTTATTTCTACGCATTATTAGTGCAAAATAGATACACAAAAGTGTCAGAAAGGTCGTCTATAGTACTAAATAGCACCATAATCGCTTTTTCATATCTATTACAATGCAACACTTTAAAGATTCTTTTGTATGGTCCTGTAAACGTTCTAAGAGCTAAATTATAGAACTTAAATGCTCTTTAATCTTATAGAACCAAAACGCTCTTTTAAAAACCTTTATAGTACAAGCGGGCACAATGGTTACCACTATAGGCCTACTATATCACTATTTGGTATTATAACACCCTGGTTATAGAAGCTTTTGTTACTTGGGAAGCTAGCTTGCCTTATACAGGCTGTAAGGGTAAACACCGTTATCCTTGAAACCAGTGGTTTGGTTTCATTTATAGAACGTAAAATCAATGAAAAATAACTTTTTTTTTTATAAAATTTTCATTTTTCCTCAAAAGCATTTCACCCTATGCGCGGGGGCTACAAGCTACGGGAGGGGGCGCGGGGAACTCGCCGCGTGGCCCGACGCACGGCCCCGCACAGTTTGCTACCCCAGTCAGTCAGCTGTCTCATTAGCGAGTGTGTATACCTCGCGTCGTAGCGCCGCCACGCCGCTCATTTCTCGCGCGTATATTTTTTATTTTATATTTACTCGGTCCTATATTTTTATGTTTAAGTCAAGTTACCCATGGTTTGAGTGATAACGGTGTTTACCCTTACATGCTGTATTACCACCCTGTATATGCTGTAGCTCTCGTAAATATTTGTGGTAATGTCAGCACCGCATTTGTCCTTCCTAAAAGCAATTATGAAGGTAAAGTTACATAGGACAACAGGCTGTTGTGAAATGTGTCACTGTTAACATTTATTTAAGTCAGTTCCTGTTGCGGGAATATTATTATAATGAGTTCTAGTTTAAAGTTGCAGGAATATGTAAAACTGGTTAACTTTGGTGTTGCATTTATAGTAATACTTAACAACTATACAAAGTGACTGTTATAGAAATATACATCAAATCTCGTATTAACACATTCGAGTCCACCACACTTTTTATAGAGCTTTTCACCATGCCGTCAAACATTCGTCAGTGAGGAAAGGTAAAAAGACTAAAGCGAGACTTTTGGTCAAAATGAGTTATATATAAGTTTAGTTTTAGTATACACTAAACCTGAAACTAGTTTGTTCAGAATCACTAGGAGAATCGATTGGCATAGTTTTTATATCACGTTAAATCTTGCATTTTTTTTTCATAAATTTCAATTTTGTTTCAGTAGGTTTCTTACGTGGACGGGAATAGACAACTTGAGGCTTGAGATGGTCAGTTTCCGTGTATTAGACAACCCCTGCATAGCACATCTCACACATTTCACACTATAATGTGGAACTTAACGCAAAATAACCTGAGGTGTAACTTGGAGATTTATTAAAAAAAATACATTCTCCGGTAATTCTGATCAAAATCTTATTGGGGTGTCTCGTTTTTTGTGTATACTAAAAATAGTGTTGTATACCAATCGACTGCAATTTTTTTTCTGCGTCGATTGTAACATTTTGACCAAAAGTGGCGCTTTAGTCTTTTTACCTTTCCACTGATGAATTATGGTTAGTGGACCTTCCAGGACCATCTTCGGCATTACATTTGCGCTAAGAGTGAACCCTCGAGAACGGTTCTTGGCATTAGGTTTAAAACCGTAAAACACGCTACTACGTAGTAATAGTGTTTTCATGGGTTTTGTTTTCTGACGGTGTATTTCTAAGAAAAACCAAAACCTTATTTAAAATGTGCCCGGCACTGAACGTGTTAGTGTGCGTCCTGAGTGACGGCGCACGGGCGTATTGCGGATTGCGGAGCGGCTTTACCGGTGCACGCGGGAAAGTTGACGCGTACGCGCGTGTTTAGTGTTTCGTTTATTTTAATAATGTCGATATCAAAATTCAAACGTTTCGAACATTTATTTAATGCGCCGTTCATTCCGCCTGCGTGGTGGCACACTTAAGGATCATGATTTAGAGCCATTAGGTGCTAGTGGCTAATTAATAACCGCGCATATTGTACGATTTACAAGATTAAGCTTCACTTGCAAAGGTCAGTCCGTGGATGGGTGACCGTTCGTTACACATCGAGACCCCTCCGTGCCTCGGAGAGCACGCTAAGCCGTCAGTCCAGGGCGTCATACATTTACCTATGACTGTAGTTACAGATAGTCAGAAGCCCGAAAGTCTGAAAACCAGTCTAACCTTCGGATGTCGGTATTGTCCAGTAACTGGGTTGCGGAGATCTGAGGTATTCAGCCACATCTGGGGGCCTACTCCCTAAGTCCGTCAACGAAGTTAGTCGTCCGTCCGAAAGTAGCCCGAAACGTAGGAGTGAACAAAACAAGTGTCAAATTCAAATTTTCGGGCGGGCAACAAAAACACATCGGTAGTAGGGACAACTGTCAAATCGTGTTGTCATTCATTCTTAGTTCGGGCCCCGAAATAATCGTATGTCCGTAGGTGATAAGGAGTAGGAAACGCTCGTAACTAAGGCCGAAACCACGGACTTCGTACTAAGGGAGTAGACGCCCTGGTTAGATTGGAAGCTGACCCCAACATCGTTGTGAAAAAGGCTAGGCAGAACAATTTTAGAGCCATTACTCACTTTCCCTAAACGATTCAAAAACAAAACGTCAACAGTGCGTTAAAATACGAGTAATGGCGGAACACTTATCACGTTTTCACGCCGCAGTGAACTCGTAGCCGAGGTCCCAGAGTCTGCAAAATATGAATTGCTTTACAGCCATAAAACATGGTGGTACTCAACGCAAAGGAAGCAATTTTCGCCGAACAAGTGCCTTTGTTGGTGGAGCACTTCATTTCGATCCTCGGCCATTGTGGAAACACGCTTCTTACCAAACTTAAAGGCTAATCGTTCACGTAACATGTACCTAACATGTACTAAATCGACTTGAAAGAATTTACTAGGAGCACATAAGAAATAAAGTTACTTTTAATTCTTTTTATTAGATTTATTGATTCCTAGTTCAGTAACAAAAGATTTTGTACTATAAATAAAATTTGTTAGAAGTTACTTTGTGCGGGTTTTCTTGGTAATACTGGAATCTCGCTTTATTGGAAACATCTACACGTATTTATTAAAAGCAAGCTTCATGTACTTGTAGTTATTAAATCGGAGCAACAACGTGCCTTTATTCCCTGAGAAGCATTTTATATTGAACACTTTAAAATAGTTTAAAAGATACAATGTGTGATAGGTATGCTGCCGTCTGGTCGATGAACTCTTGGAAACTAAATTGTCTGTATCCAGCATTAGGAATAAACAATTTGTTGTTACCTATTAAAGTTTTTTTTTTCATTTTTAAATAAAATATGTATGAATGTGCATCCAGTCCATACCTTATTATGTTTATCTGATTTGTTATCGATCACCACTTCCCACTAAGTAGTATGCAAAATAGATATTTTAAGGGACCATTTGTATTTGAGAGTTTATAAATCAATTCCTTGTCTTTTCTGTAGAATCGTTTCAATAGCCAATAGAAAAAACAAAAAACCTTTAGACATCAAGAGCTATTTTTTTAAACCGAGCGTGAACATAATGTTTCTTTTTTAGGGTTCCGTACCCAAAGGGTAAAACGGGATCCTATTACTAATACTCCGCTGTCCGTCCGTCCGTCTGGCCGTCTGTCCGTCTGCCACCAAGCTGTATCTCATGAACCGTGATAGTTAGACAGTTGAGATTTTCAGTATGCGGGCACGAAACTTGCGATGGCCGAGCGATGGCGACAGCGGGGCGACGCGACTTGGGCCGCCGTCGCCCGTTTCGTGCCCGTCACTATACTGTGCAATGCTTTTGTATCCATCGCCGTCGCCCCGCTGCCGCCATCGCTCGGCCGTCGCAAGTTTCGTGCCCGCAGACTCACAGATGATGTATTTTTGTTGCCGCTATAACAACATATACGAGTACCTACTAAAAACAGAATACAATAAATATTTAAGGGGGCTCCCATACAACAAATGTGATTTTTTTGCCGTTTTTATAGATAATGTACGGAACCCATCATGCGCGAGTCCGACACGCACTGGGCCGGTTTTGTTATCTGAAACATCTCATGCTATTCCCTTTATTTATCTTCATATTATACATTTAAATTTACATAGGTTTTAAATCTATACTAGTAGAATTTGTTTGTTTGTATGTAGGAGGTAATCTCCGAAACTACTCATCCGATTTCAAAAATTCTTTCACCAATAGGAAGCTACGTTATCCCTGAGGGCTATTTTATAAAAAATAAAATAGGGATCAATAACCGTCATTTGCGCGGACGAAGTCGCGGGCAAAGGCTAGTACTTCTATACAAGGTTAGTCAGAAAGGGGGTGCTAATCATCCCCAGGCCACTTAAAGTATTACTCATGACGGTTTTAAAGCAAGTGTTAAAATTTCAAAATTTGATAATTTTTATTTCAATTATATTTTACACAACGATTATATTTTAGTTTATTCAAAAATTCTTCAAGCTTTCGTTACGAATTCAGAAAATGGAGCTTCTAATCCGTGACCCCAAATATGACCTAAAATGTAAACACAGCTGATTATAAATTATAACTGAGGATAGCTAGAATTTAGCGTTTTTATTTTTTAAATCTTTGAGCAGCTATTTCTCTTCATTTATTGACTTTTGGGGAAAGTTGTAGAAGAAAAGTTACTCATTATTATGGGTATTTTAGCACCCTTTCGGATTAATACCCCCTTTCCGATTAACCTTGTATAAAAAATAGTAGCCCACCGGCAGCGGCATCGGGAGCAGGGTTCAAGTTACCGGTGACTCAGGGCCTCAATGAGAGGAACTTCCTAACAATACGCGCCATGCCCAGAAGTACCTACTGCTTTCTGTATCAGGCCCTTGATCCAGCCGCTCAACGAACCTCATCGTATGTTGGTCGAGGTTCTTGGCTATTAAGCCATTTCCCGTAACTACTATGGCACAATGAGTGCTGGATCAACATCACATGTTTATCATTATTGCATGTATACCTACTGAACAATTTCCAAGATAATAATTATGATTCAAGCATCGTTTATTATTCCCAGGAATACTGCGGAAATGAACCAATTAAAAATTATAATTATAAATCTATATAGACTGCCTCGTTGGTCTAGCGGTCGCAAGCGCGACTGCTGAGCGTTAAATCCTGGGTTCGATCCCCAGGTCGGGCAAAGTGTTATTGGGTTTATCCGTGTGGAATTTTTCAGTAGCAGCCCGGAGTCTGGATTTGTGCCCGGTCGATGGCAATAGGCTCGCCCCTTATTACATTTGACGTAAATCATAACGGTGAAATATGGTGTACTATACACCTCTGCCAACCCTTCGGGAATACAGGCGTGAGTTTATCTATATATATGTTACGGCTAATAGCCGAAGTGCGGCTACACCTAGTTTTAGCCGGGTACAACTAGGTGCAGCCGGCCACATGCGGTTAAACTTAAATCTATCCTACTTATCTTCGGTTAGAACTAGGTTTAGCCTTCATCATAGCGGCTAGAATTAGGTGCAGCCGCACACCGATGGTTAAGGGTAACCCCGACACGGATAGGTTAGGTTCGAAGGGGATGACGGGGGCTAGAGTGAGCGAGCGAAGCGAGCGAACGAAGCCCCAGTCATCCCCTTCGTGTTAGGTTACTTTAAACCCTGCAGACAGAAATAAGAGCCCCGCACAGCGGGGCTCCGTCGACTTAAGCTCCACCTAGTTCTAACCAACTGCTACTGGTTGCACCTAGTTGTACCCGGCTAAAACTAGGTGTAGCCGCACTTCGGCTATTAGCCGTAACATATATAAAAATGAATCCCTATTTCCCTTGGTCACGGCATCACGCGTGAGCGGCGGGACCGATTTCGCAAATTTTTTTTTGTTGTGTTCGTAATTGTCCGGAGAAGGTTCATACGAAAGAAAATTTTGATATTTAAAAAAAAACGAAATTATCTCAGTATGCCCATGTAGATAGTAGGTAGGTAGTAAGTAGGAAAAACTACATTGCAACGCATGCCGGGTACAGCTAGTGTAATTATAAATCTCTCTCTTTATTTTCCGGAAACTTTGTTTGACAATAAAAAGTTTGACATGCACGTAAAAAATTGAAGTTCAACAAACTATGACATGGTTTTTTGGAAAATTAGTACTTAATTTAATAGAAAGTCGTATTTATTTTGAAAAGCATTCTTTGTTGTCAATCATCATTCAATGTTTAAGGATTTACTATTTTTTTAGAGTTCCGTACCCAAAGGGTAAAACGGGACCCTATTACTTAGACTCCGCTGTCCGTCCGTCCGTCTGTCACCAGGCTGTATAATAGCTGTGTAGGCTGTATCTCATGAACCGTGATAGTTACACAGTTGAAATTTTCACAGATGATGTATTTCTGTTGCCGCTATAACAACAAATACTAAAAAAACAGAATAACATAAATATTTAAGGGGGCTCCCATACAACAAACGTGATTTTTTTGCCGTTTTTATTGATAATGGTACGGAAACCTTCGTGCGCGGCGCGTGTTCAGCTCGACTGTATTACTGAACTTCGAAGTTTAAAATACCGATGTACTGTATTCATAAAGTTTAAAAGTACGAATTACGTGAGTTAGAATGTACGCTATTACGAATTACTTTATTCAGAATGTTCATCATTCCGATGTACGTTACTCCGAAAGTTCACTATTACGAATTACGTCATTGAGAATGTTCATCATTCCGATGTACGGGACTCCGAAAGTTTACTATTACGAATTACGTCATTAAGAATGTTCATCATCGCGATGTACGGATTTCCGAAAGCTTACTATTACAAATTACTAAATTTCGAATGTTCATCATGGACATTCTGAGAAAGTATTTAGGTACTTTGGCATATTTAAAATTTATTAAACTACTATTACCTCTTTAGATTAAGATTTTTAATTTCTGTAGCCATACACTGTTATAGTTCATTTGTAATTATAAAATTGTATACTTATATAGCTTTACTTTTTTTAACGTTGTTAAATCATGAATTGACTTACGGAAGGAGCGGAAGGGAGTGTTAGACTCTTACTGACTAAAACCCATCCGTGTTCCTCCTAATGCCCTTTGCGTTCCAAGGCCGCGGTAACTTTAGAACAAAGTCCGCAACCCTGGTAAGTTAGTACCTAGCTAGTTACACAAAATTAACATGAACTGAACTTAACATTTAATAAATTTAAATTAAGTTATCCTTACCTATCTATCCTTATATATCTATATACATAAAAGCGAAATACTATCTCAGAATCTCGATGTTGAACATTCGAAATTTAGTCATTTGTAATAGTAAGCTTTCGGAGTTCCGTACATCGCGATGATGAACATTCTTAATGACGTAATTCGTAATAGTAAACTTTCGGAGTCCCGTACATCGGAATGATGAACATTCTCAATGACGTAATTCGTAATAGTGAACTTTCGGAGTAACGTACATCGGAATGATGAACATTCTGAATAAAGTAATTCGTAATAGCGTACATTCTAACTCACGTAATTCGTACTTTTAAACTTTATGAATACAGTACATCGGTATTTTAAACTTCGAAGTTCAGTAATACAGTCGTTCAGCTCATGATTAAGGGCTCTATTTGGGTCTGAAACTAGTTAGACCGTCCCGAAAAATGCACGTGAGTAAACCGTAACTAATGATTAATTAATTTATCAGGTGGCATGGCTCCGCGTAGACACGCAAACGATACTGACGATCGGCCACCACGTCATCACTAAGAACCACCGTGTTGGAGTCTCCCGAGGAGACCAGGCCTGGTCGCTGACGCTGCGAGACGTGAGGCCTGCAGACGGCGGCCGCTACATGTGCCAGATTAATACAGAACCTATGATCACACAGACACATCATCTGCATGTTTCTGGTACGTATACGAAAAAGGATTGTAACATGTAAGGTGAATCAGAGGCGTTTTAAAAATGTAATTTCTAGCAGGGTTGTAAGGCGAACCTCCGGGCTTTTGCCTATTGGTGATTTTCTTCAAAAAATATTGGTATGATTAAAAGTGAACGCACACTTATCCGAGCCGAACGCGTCGAACGAATCGAAGTCAAGGAGGCCTCGCATACATATCCGCACCGAAAGAATCGACCGCGCCGAAGAAATCGTTTCTAGTTCCTTTACGCCTGTCGCACTTTTATTACTGTATTGTCAGTGTTTTATTAATGAAAGATGAATGAGCGAGCGCATTGGTCGAGTCGACTGCATAGGCTGCGCCGATTCTGATGACGTCATCCGAATTCGTCTAGGATTTCTGGGGTTCTTCCAGATTCGGACGATTCGACGCGGGCAAGTGTGCGAGGTTCCATAAGATTTCATACACAGAATTCTAAAATTCGTTTCGTTCGATGCGTTCTATGCGTTCGGCTCGGATAAGTGTGCCTTCACCTTAATAAGAATTCGCTCGTCCTACATGGCGGGCGCTCGCGTGATCGTGCGATTAGGCGATGCGAAGGCGTGAACGCATAATCAAATATCTTAACATAAGTGGTGTAATCTTTTTACGATTTTGAATAAAACAATTCGGTTCTAAAACGCCATCGTAAAAGCTACGGTTAGAAATAATACGAACACTGCGCTATTTGATTGAACATTAACACCAAATATTGCATAGCACGGTCGCAAGACCGCCCGCCAATAAGGACGACGCCCGAGGATCGTAGCTAGAGATGTTCTATAATTTCTGCCTACCCTAATATGAAAAGTGCATTCAATCAATCAGCAATTAAACTCCGGAACGTGCTCCCCCTTGATATTAAAAAAGCTCCTAGTAAGTATTTAATAAGATATACTACTTGAAGTTGCTGCACTCCTAATCATCTAATGCCTAATGGTATTAAGAGGGCTATCGCATTTTCTCACCTCTCTCGCTCGCACAGGACCATATTTTTTAAGAATGTTAAATTAAAAGATGCATTTTTAATAATGTATTCAATGGGCTCCCTTTAAAATAATATTAATTTAATAGGTATAATTATTAAAAACATTTTTATTGTGACATTTATTAAACTTATCTCAAAAACGGATCATAATAATTATTGAGCTGAGTTTATTAGGGAACACGATAGTAATGTGTTTTTAATAATTACCTATCAAATTAATATTATTTTAAAGGGAGCCCATTGAATACATTATTAAAAAATGCATCTTTTAATTTAACATTCTTAAAAATATGGTCCTGTGCGAGCGAGGCAGGAGACAAAATGCGATAGCCCTCTTAAGCCCGCCTTATGTACCACTATAGTGCATAGAAGTATAAATAAATAAAAGTGCAGGATTAATATTCTGAATCTCAAACTAATTCAATATAGTAAATTCATTTACTTTTGGTTGCTTCCAAAAGAATAATAATAGGGTGAGTTATAGTCGCGTGGCACCTGACGTTTATTATCTTGAGTTTCATTAATTACTGCACACGGAGTTAGCGCTTAATCTGCCATTCTCTCACAAACAAAAGAATTGACAATGCACCAGATATTATTACTGCTCTTTAGTCTTTAGAAACGGCCATTCCAACTCCTTTTGTTGAATTTTATATATTTTATTTTGTCTACGATTTAATTACATAATTAACTACATAGTATAATCTAAGTACATAGTCTTATTATTTATACATTAATATTAAGACTCTTAGTTTGTTTTATTTGTATCTCTCTGGGAATCACGGCTCATCTTCCGTGCGGAAGATATCCGGTCCTTTGGAAGGCATACACGGGGACACAGGTCCAACGCGCAGAGGCCCCTTTGAGAACTTTAATCTAAAATTGGGTGGGGCACCAACCGGGGACTATTCACGGCTGCACTATTGGAGTACAGTCATGGACCGTCCCAAGTGGGTGCAAGACTATTGTAAAATATGGTGAAAAATATCTGGTCTATGGGAAGGGGTGTTAAGTGGATTGGATAACTTCTATTGCCGGAAAAAAACGGCGTCTGCCTTTCAAATTTAAAATTGAATTGCGTTGGCAGACGGTGACTCGCCAGCTCACTAGCTGGACCCCCTGACAAGCCGCCAGTTTTATTTTATTATTACTTGACTTGGTCGTGTTTGACCCTAGTCGTACCTTATCAGATGGAGCACACGAGCACACGAATGTAAGTAACAGAAATATACAGGGATTTCCCTATATTCCTCTGGCTCTCGCATCCACACGGACGGAACACAGTAAACCGCTTGCCGGACTTTAATGTGAGGGTGGTAGCTAGCCAAGCGGACAGTATAGATCCTACCAAGACGCGTGCTAGGTTTTGTTGAATCTTTCAACGCGCATCTATTTTTAGAATGCGGCAAGTGTTCGACTTTCTCGTTGGGGATAAATAGAAGTGGATTGTATATTACTAAATAGGCTTGGTGTACCTATTCTGACCGTTTGATCTTATAATTTAACTGTCCCGGACAAACATAAATTAAGTAAATAACGTTTGAGAGTGTCGTCCGTCGCGGTGGGCTCCAAGAAAGCGAGTCGAGCATTGGTCCTTCCTTCGAGCCGGATCTCCCGCGCCGGACCTTCGCTCGCTCGCCGATGACGATGACGTGGAGGTTGGTCACGCTTCCTGCGCGTGCCGTCTGCGTGATTGTTGGGTGCGATTCCCAACAGTAAGGAAGTTTTATATTCTAGCCTATCCCTACACGAGATGTTCAGATTCAAATAAAGCAATACAGGGTTACTTCAAACTATTTAGCGAAACTTCACAGGGTTACTAGATTAAATTGGAGTGCATTAAAAAGGCCTCCACGAGTAACGATGCTCAAGTACCTATGTGCATCCGGCGCACCCTGGGCAGTCAGCCTCGCTAACAACAACTAAGGTTTTCACCACGACATGAGCTATTCTCGTATAGCTTGTACCGACACAAGAGAAGATCAGTAGAACACATTCAATAAAAAACTTATCTGTTAAGCTTACTATGACATAATTTAATTAGATCGTGCATTTCCCGCGCTTATTACAAATAGGGTAAGTACTTTTGTTGTTCTGCAGTGTAATGGCGGGCTCCCACTTGTGCAACATATCATGAAATAAATATGTTAATAGTATAACACATTTGCGCTAACGATATACATTGCTTGTAACCCGTGTGTGCTCAAAGCGCTCACGACTTTATAGACTCAATTCCGGTCAGAACCTGTCCGGCTTCTCGAACCGAGCACGTGCAGGGGCGGATTTGATACATCGGCTGCCCTAGGCCTATGAAATATTGTCGCCCCCTACTCGCTGTAAATCAGGAAAAATTAAATGAACTGTAGGAATTAAATTAAAATAAAAAACAACGCAAGTCAGTAAATGATATAATTATCTCAATCAGTGTTTCAAATACCTACTGATGCTTACCATTCCTATTTTCAAGTAACAATGAATCGTTGTTCACAAATTGTCTTTTGTCTGGCTTAAAAAAAACTCACCATATTTTGCCGCCCTAGGCGGCCTACAGGCCTACCTCGCCTATAGGGAAATCCGCCCCTGAGCACTATGAGCACCTGAACACTAGCGAAACACAACAGTCCGATTCCGAAAGGGTTAATTCAGTACCATAGTTCCCTTAATCTCATGGAGTTATTATACCGCCATTTGCGAACATCGTGCATAAATTCCTTCCCAGTTTATTAAAGTAATTCCTACATTCCAGAATACACTCCTATCCTAAATATCTTTATGAGAAGATCGGCCCGCGACCTCGCCTCATTTCAGAATAAATCCTCCTCATATCTTGTGTCTTTAACGCCTTCCGCACATCTCCTGAAATAGCGAACCATGACTTATTAAAACAAATCCAGAGGCGGTTTTGAGGCGCTAGTGTGAAAAGGGTTCGGGAATATGTTTACACTCCCGAACCCTTTTCACACTAACGCCTCAAAACCGCCTCTTGATTTGTCCGTTTGATACGAGAGTGAACCTTGATAGATAAGAGAGACAAGCATAGGAATTCACACGAAAGAGAAAGATAGAACATACGCAAAGTACTTTCTACAATACGATGGAATTGTGATTTCACGTTCGATCTTTAAATTGCTTTGTTTAGTGCCACCGGACATCGTGGACTCGGATAGTAGCGGCGAGGTCATAGTGTGGGAGGGCGACAACGTGACCCTCCATTGCGCCGCCTCTGGTACCCCTCCGCCGACTATCCTGTGGAGGAGAGAGGATTCAGCTATGTTCAACGTTGGAAGGGAGACTGGTAGGTATAGAAATCAGCTCTTCAATAAGCAAGAAATATTTTAAAAAAATGTATGATCTTGATATCAGCTATCGGAGGATTACGTGATCCATTAATGAGGAATGTTTGGTCAAAAGTGGCAAAACTTATAAGTCTTATTACTTTTTTGTAGTAAATAGCTTGTTTTGACCAACATTAAGAATTTTAGGGACATTTTTCAAATAGAAATAGCTACTTTTGGAACATGGATCATTTTTTTTCTAACTAAAGCATGATTTAAATAGCGCGTTTTGATCAGACACTCCTCAAATGTCATTTACATTTGAAGGGTCCACTGCAATAATGCTGAATGTCCTTTTTACTTTGTTTTAAGATATTTGCTTTTTAAGATTATGAACTGTGAAAGAAAACACAGATTTAAAGACCTATGATGCAGAGCGTTCTAGCCGTGTATCCGATTTTTAAAAACGTATTTATCTCGGGACTGTAACCGATATTACTGAATTTGTAAACGAGATTACGAACTGCATTATCTAATGTCCGAATGACATACTTACTTAGAATTAAAGAAACTTTGGACATTCATCATCATTGCAGTGGACCCTTCATTTCATTGACTTCTTCATTTCTTGTTCGTGGCGATTGTCATTTCCTTCTAAGGGAGCCTGGAAAAATAGGGGTCTGAAAAAGTAAGTAAAACTTAAATTACTATGTTACTGCATAATTCTTGCGTTAAATTTCTGATGGAGAGCATTGTTTAATTTTTTATTGTTGGCATACTATATTCTTATGGCATACTTTTTATTGTTCGAGATTTTTGTGTTTACTTCGTAATTGTACACGTATTGTGCGAAACAATATGTTCTAAACAGTGTCCAATTGAAGGGACAATTATAATTAAAACAGATAATGTAGCTTGTAGCAATGTAACCGTAGGAGAAAGGTTATACTAATGTTTTTTCAGTACAACCCAAGTCTAGAAGTTACAAATTTATTGTACAGATCTCCAATACTTACTTTTTTATATAAAGGACAGTTTCTCAAAAAAAAAAGTCAAAGCTTCGTACTAAACGGAATACTTACAACACAAGCAAAACGACTTAAATTTCATATCCTGCCTTTGTCTCAGTGCCAATATATCGACGCTTATTCGCGTCACTGCACATTGCACTCTGTGAGCCAGACATACTTTGCAGTCACCAAATGGAGCGGAGCATGGATGAACATGACAGCAGTGACTCGAGACATGAATGGGGCGCTCCTCTGTATAGCAACCAACGGGGTGCCTCCTTCCGTCAGCAAAAGAATCCTTCTCCATGTCCTCTGTAAGTACTTTTGGACTCGGACACGTAAGTGCAATCTCTCACGTTGCTCCCTGAATATCGAATGAGCATGTTTCCATTCACGACCGGAATCTAGTTTCAAATGAAATATGTAGTGCTTTGATACGTGTTCGCTGGAGTGTCGAACGTCTAAATATTTCGTTTAACGCGTTTACAATATTTCAGAATATGTTGCATTCTGTGCTTTGGCATACTTAACACTTGATATTATTATATCAAGTTCGTGTCGTAAATATAAAGGATGGTAATTTGAGAAGGGGTATGAAGGGTAGCTATCGTAGCCATTGTAGCTACAGGAAAACGTTCTTAGAAGACCACCCGTAACTTTTGGAGTAATTTATATCAACATTCACAGATTTAGAAAAAAAATTACAAAACATTTTTATGATGCCAATCGATCCTGTTTCCCATAAGGATTAAAATACTCCTCCGGACCAACTAAGGTTGGAGTACTAGAGACGTCAGAAATCACAAAAACTTATTTGAGATGGGGTAGATAACGGCAGCTACCTTAATCGTTGTGGCTACAGAAAAATGTTCTTAGGAGACTGTTCATATTTGAAAATATATCGAAAGGCGAAAAAGATATAGAAAATAATAATTTTAGACGGTCTTTTAAGAACATCTTCCTGCAGATAGAAATTATTCCAAAAGTTAGGGATGGTCTTCTAAGAACGTTTTCCTGTGACTACAATGGTTAAGGTAGGTGCCCTTCATGCTCCATCTCAAATTACCAGCCTGTATATAGGTATAACTCTGACTTCACTTTAAACAAACTAATTAGCGTACCGTATGACAAGTCAACTATCATCAACCTATTAGACGTAGACAAATAAGAGCCATTTTAGCAAGAAAATGTACAGAAATAAGCAACATATTTGCAGGGGTACAAAATTTGCACAGTATTTTGCTTTTATGAACCTTAACGATCAATCAAGATGAGCTTATTATAAGTTCTGTGGCTAAAACTATATGGGGTTAGCACCATAAAATGCTTTGATACCCTTAGTTCTTTTACCAAAAACATATACTTGACACCAGAAAAATAAAGTCTAAAATTAAAATAGTACTAGCTATTTTAGTCACAACTGCACTTCAAATTGTATTCGAACACCAAATGTAGTCACCAAATCTTAGCAAGCAAATTAATGCGCTATTTCAGCCTAAGCACCCCCGTGGCACCCCGACACGGATAGGTTAGGTTCGAAGGGGATGACGGGGGCTAGAATGAGCGAGCGAAGCGAGCGAACGAAGCCCCCGTCATTCCCTTCGTGTTAGGTTACTTTAAACCCTGCAGACAGAAATAGGAGGCTCCGTCGACTCTACTTTGGAAACCTAAACAAGTGACAATTTGGTGTTCATTAACTACAACATTTACTACTTTTGGATTAACAATGATTTATTTGGAGTCGTTTTGCTTTAATAGTATAGCGAGATGTTAAAACTTTGGTTGTAATTTTATATTAAAATGCGGGTTTAATTTTGGTGATCATTTACTTTTTTTGTCTGGTTATATGTTACTATATCTGGTGGTAAGTTAAACATAAGCCAAACTATATTTAAAAAAATTGTTCAAAAGTTATTTGTGTCTTAGTGCCCGGCCACTTTTGTCTAATGTTATATTAAATGGAGCATAGAACAACGCGGCCATCGATAACTCAGAGTCGTCGACCGCATTGCTCTAAGAAATAGAGTATAGAAACAATTCTTAAATAGTTGTACCTACGTTTGAAGGTCGGCTTCCAGTATACCCTTCTATCGTTGACCTTAAGACAAGTCAAACATCGCAATTAGTGCAATAAAACAACAGCCAAGTCACACAACATTAATTAAGTCAAAATACTTTGTAAACGCATTTATCAGGGAGATCAAACATTTCTCTCCCAAGTAATAAGACATCTTTCAACAGCCTCATCTATTCTAATGACATTGTTACCCGTTCTCTAGTCTGAACTAATGAAGTCCTTGGCTAAAATTTAATTACATACATTCTCTGCCCTTTAGACTGTACAAACTTCTTTCATTGAAAATCTGTTGATCAGTGAAGGGCATATAAATTTAACTCGTTGAAAGGTTCACTAATCAAAGCTCAACTCTCGAAGTTCTAAGTATTTAAATAATGTTTAATGAGAACGAATTTTGAAGAGAACTTCGTTCGTCTACGTCTACTACTGTATACCGCATGCAAGCTCGTATTGTTTCGAAGTCTAAAGCCTGTACCTGCTATCACTTTGCTGCTCAGGAGCATAATTCTTGTTTTAAAAAGTTTTTGGTACTATCACAGTAGATATACAGGGTGTAAACGAATTCGTGTAATTCCTTCAAACCACATGATCTATTAATCTATACATATAAAAGGAGAAGCTGACTGACTGACTGACTGATCTATCAACGCACAGCCTAAACCGCTGGGGTTAGAAACTTGAAATTTTGACAGTAGGTTCCTTTTGTAACGTGGGCATCCACTAAGAAGGGATTTTTCGAAAATCAACCCATATGGGAGTTAAATAGGGGATGAAAGTTTGTATGGAAAATCGTCACTTAACGGGTTCAAAATTTCACGCAAGCGAAGCTGCGGGCGAAAGCTAGTGGTATAGTAATCTCGTAAGGGATTTAGATTGATTAAAAATTTAAAAACAATTTTTTTCCTAAATATATTTTATACGTGATAGTAAATTTCGATGCCATGCATAAATGAATGAAAGCACGGCGACACAGCTGACGGGCACGACTAGCGCGATATCGTTCCACGCAGTCAGTTAACTTGGGACGCTAAAATTACTCAGAAAAAGAATACCAGGGTTCATTTTTTGAAAACTTTTTTTGTTGATTCTGATAAGAACCTATCAGTCAATCAGTGTCAATAGTAGATCATACGGTTTGAAGGAATTAAGTACACGAATTCGTTTACTCCCTGTATAAGCTAAAGCAGTAGATACCTCAACTTACTATAATTGCCTGAATTGAAACACTGTGAGTGTTTCACAGACATGCATTGTATACTGAGTAGTTTTTTGTTTTTGTATGTGACTGTATTCCGAATTTACCTTAGAAGTTTTGTTGCAGTGCATGTCTGTGTGAGTGTGTCAATTCGGACGATTGTAGGTAGTTGAAGTAGGTACGGCTTTAGCCTATGTATATTCTGTGGTACTACGTAATTGTTGAACGAAGATTTTGGGCCAAACTAGCGATGCCCGATACGTATCGATATTTTGGTGTATCGATACAACGGAATGCGATATATCGATATTTTGTATCAATACACGGCTATGCGATATTTGGCTGTATCGTATCGTTTCACCCGAATATCGTATCAAAAATATCGTATTGTATTGACTAGGTACTTAGAGTGATATTAATTTAGTTTATGAAATATTAAGATAGATAACAGTAACAAAGAGTCCAAATGTAAACAAAATTCTTCTATTGTAAACCAAGTTGAAACCAAGAACGCTAGCTTATTCAAATAAAAAGTACTTTATAGACTATTTAAGAAGTTTTATTAATTTTATTTGAGTAATATTAAATCCTGACTTCCTAATCCTAACTTCCTAACTAATATTATAAATGCGAAAGTAAGTTTGTTTGTTTGTTACCTTTTCACGCCTAAACCAATGAACCGATCATCCTGAAATTTTGCAAATCTGTTATCAGATGTACAGAAACGGACACAGAGTACCTTTCATCCCAAAAAAAAGTATTGTTCCCGAGGAAAACAACAATAACGTTCATAGATGGCGCCACGTGTCTTTCGAATCATGATTGAATTATATTATTATAGAAACTTTAGTAGTGTGTTAATATTTGATTGTCAAATTCTAAATTAACGCGAGCGAAGCCGCAGGCAAAAGCTAGTAGTCTATTAAATACTTTTTATTTGAATAAGTTATATATCACTACATACTTAGTAAAACAAAGTCGCTTCCCGCTGTCTGTCCCTATGTATGCTTAGATCTTTAAAACTACGCAACGGATTTTGATGCGGTTTTTTTTAATAGATAGAGTGATTTAAGAGAAAGGTTTTAAGCTATAAAACGTACACGTGCGAAGCCGGGCGGGTCGCTAGTAATCAATATAATCAATAGTTTGTTTCCGCGATATTATGTTTATGTTGGTGACACGGATTCATTGCTCCCGAGTGTATTATCTAATTTGATGTCCATTGCTAGGTAAACCGACTGCTCGAATCACACAGAAGATGATGGGTGTTTACGTTGGAGAAACGATGCTCCTGAAATGTAGGATCGAAGCCAATCCTGCTCCTACAGTGTACTGGACTCATATAGACTTGAATAAGCTGTATAATGGTGAGTTCATTTTCATTTTACAATACTCTGTTATCCTGGGATTGATGCTCAGGAAAAGAATTAAAAGCTGCGTCCACCCTTGCGCACGTGCAGCGCACACGCATACGAACCGTTTTACGTTACCATTTAACGTGCATCCTGCGAGCAAGTGTGGACGCGTTTGCGAGCATTGTGCATGAAAGCTGCGAACATTGTACAGGTTGTAAACGAAATTGTGTAATTCTAACCACTTGATCTATTACTGGTCTAGATTAACCCAGCATGGGACTTAGCTTGATAAAAATAGTGATCGTATCTAAACCACCTACTTAATAAGATAACAATAAAAAATAAGCAACAAAAAAAATTGCAAATAAATAACAATTTTGTGATATAGCACTTCGATGCCACGGGTGTACTATGCCATATCGAATGCCAAATCATCGAATATCAATTGATCGAACTCTATAAATCGAATGTCCAAATTCGAACGTTCATTTCATCGAATGGTTAATAAATCGAACATTCAATAAATCGAACACTCAATACATCGAGTGTTCAAAATATCTAATGTTTGTTAGATCGAACGTTCAAAATGTCGAATGTTTATTTGATCGAACATTCAATGCATCGCATATTCATTTTATCGAAATATTAACATACTGACTACTTATTTTATTGAATTAAAAAACAAAACATATAACGAATGAAAGCACGGCGACACAGCTTGCCGGGCTTGACTAGCGCGATACCGCTCCGCACACTCAGTTAACTCGGGACGCTAAAAAACGGAAATCATGAATTCTTCATGAAACAATTACTTTGTCGAATCTAAAAAAAACTATTTTTTCCAGGCAAGGTCAAGCTGTTGTCACCAGTAAGTAGATCACTTTACAAATTACACGAATTTGTTTACACTCTGTATACCCAGTGTTTTCAACCAGCAAAGCATGCTTCTGCCCGCGAGCAATTCTAGACGCGTTTGGGAGAAGTTGGCGAGCAATAAATTGTTCGCGAACACTCCTCGCAAATGCGTCAACAGTGTTTGCAGCGGGCACACGATGTGTCCACAGTAGTAGGTACGCGAATATGCAATGCACAATGCTTCGCAAATGTTGACTCCGCCTTTACATAAACTTTCCATCGGGAAATTCTCAGTAGCAATCCGGGATATAGTATTGTGCCTGGTATGTTTAAATTGCCTTCATGTTACTACGGACATGTGGAAATGTGGTCATCTCTCCCTTTCCCTTTGCGGGAAAACAGGCGTGAATTCTACGAACACAATACATTATTGTTGAACAGTTGAACACACGAGTATAATTATTATTTGGAGCATGAATTCATATGTGTGATTGTACCAGTTTGAGTACCTATGGCAGCGTCTATTGTTAGATGCTCAATTGTTATATTTATTAAAACCTTTCATAGACCTTACGCCGATGTCAGCTATCCTGATCATACTGAAGCGCAGCTAGATAAGCTTGAGCGACTCCAAAACTTTTACATCAGATTCATATTTGGTGTACGAAAATATGATCATGTTTCAGAATTTCGCATTAAGCTCAACTGGCTGCCAATCCGCCTTCGCTGGAATGCTCGTATCTTATCATTGCTTTACAGTGTTCTGTTCAATCCTGCAACCCTCTTTTATCTCAATGAACGTTTTAAGTTCCTTCATGACACTCATACTATCGATGCCCTTGCAGTCTACCAAATTCTATGACAAATCGTTCACAGTCCAGGCTATACTTTTGTGGAATGCGTTGCCGACGCCAGTAAGACAAGCTCAGTCACAGGATTCTTTTAAAAAAATTGTCAAAGGTCATTTCTTCTCTTAGCACATTTATATTTCTTCATGATAAAAATATCAATACCTCATCATCAACCTACCTTGTTTTTCCCTATCGCTTAATTATTTATGTAAGTATTATATCTATGTATTGTGTGTAGTATATCGGGTGTAAAAAGACCCTTAACGATAACAAAAACCATAGATTCTACCCATCATTGGGATCATTTTTTTCTACCAGACCATACCTGGGAAACCATTGGTTTTGGAGATATTGAAGGTCAAAGTATACATATTTTTTTTTGTTTTTTCTAAGAACGTATTCTAAGTGAAAATACTAAACTTTCTTCCAAACAACCTTATCAAAATATTCAATTTTTCCTCACAAATTACGCATTTGAAGTTACAAAAACGGAACTAATATCAAACGCACACGACCGCCTTGGCTCAGCTGTGTGGCTGCTGCACGCATGCAAACGCGTGGCATCGCCACAACCATACATTGCGCCCTACAAAAAAAGCGTTTTTGTTATGCCAAAAAATAAAAGTCGTTTCCCAGCAATTATTTTTGGTCAATGTAGTTTAGTTTGATGTACAGAGTGCGTAGATTTCGGCTATGTGATGGGTCTTTTTACACCCTGTATATATTTTGCAGCAGTACACCACGGACTATCCCCCTATCTTATTCATTGTTTTCCTGTTCATCCAAAGGTTGTCTGGTAGATATCGCTATCAGCGATAAGACCACCATTGTACCCTTCAATATATGATATTGTATAAGAGCTGTGTTACAATTTTGGTGTACAATAAAGTATAAGTATTCTATTCTAGAGTATTATTTCTATTTTGTTTTTTTTTTCATTATCTGTAATTTTAATTTAGATTCATTTTTTTTTCTTCTTAATAGGTACGTCTTAACTGACTGCCTCGTTGGTCTAGTGGTCGTAAGCGCGACTGCTGAGCGATAGGTCCTGGGTTTGATGCCCAAGTCGGGCATAGTATTATTAGGTTTTTCCATGTTGAATTTCTCAGTAGCAGCCCAGAATCTGGATTAAAGCCCCTTTTATGACAATAGGTTTGCCCGCTATTCAGACATACACATACACATATCGGCGAAATGAGGGTGTACTATACACCCCTGCCCATCCTTCGGGAATACAGTCGTTATGTTATGTTTAATCTTCACTACATACTAAATCTATATAAATAAAAAGAAAAGTCCTGACTGACTGACTGACTGACTCATCAACGCCCAGCCCAAATCCAGAAAGCTGAAATTTTGCACAGAGGTTCTCTTTATAATGTAGACAAGGAATAAGGAAGCATTTTTCGAAATTCAACCCCTGAGGGAGTTAAATAGGGGGTGAAAGTTTGCATGGAAAATCGTCACTGTCGGGTTCAAAATTTCACGCAAACGAAGCTGCGAGCAAAAGCTAGTATTATACAGCGTGTCCCAGAAAGTAATAGTGTCAAGCGGAAGTCCAGAGGTAGAACATCCTTTGAGGTACCCAAATCACCCCCATGTATGTTCCGCGATTTTTTGTAGTTTTCGAGTTATTAATGTTTTTCATGTTTTTTAATCAAACTCTGACTATAACGACATTTTTGATCATAGTGCCGTGAATAGTTGAGATACATGAGTAATTTTTTTTTTTTAAATTATCTGATTAGTGACCCTTTTGAATGCATAAACATTTGTAACCATAGATGTAACGGATGCGTTACAAAAAAATATTGAATTGTCGTAAAGTTAAAATCCTGCATGTTTCCTAAATCTTTGTGGGTGATTTAAAATAAATCTCCATAAACTTTTTTTGTCAAATGTATTTTAAAAACTTATCCATTTTATCAGCTATTTACCCTGTACATTTCATCGAGCTATCTCTACGACATCACAATAAAAAAATCATTCAAAGCAAACAATATCGAAAATTCCAGTTGTAACAGAGTGAATAAAAAATTTATTAAACCAACTAATAACGTCATTTTTAGTAACCCTCGACGCAAAAAGAAGGGTGTTATAAGTTTAACGTGTGTGTCTGTCTGTGGCATCGTAGCTCCTAAACGGATTTTGATTTAGTGTTTTCTTTTGTTTGAAAGGTGACTTTATTGAGAGTGTTCTTAGCTATAATTCAAGAAAATTTGTTCAGCCGTTTGAAGATCATCAGCTCTTTTCTGGTTGTTAAAGGGATATGAGCAACTTCTACTGGTCTGATCGGTTCGAAATTTACTATCCTGTGACTTCAATGATATTACAATAACATGGTAACCTTGACCTGATACTCAAGCATCATCTGAAACAGCATGATACCCAACTTACAGTAGAGGTATTGTGTGCCTATTGATTCTTTAAGTTCATGATAAGTTGTAATGACCTCCTTCTTGTCACATGTCATCAATATCATTGAAGTCACAGGATAGTAAATTTCGAAATGATCAAACCAGTAGAAGTTGCTCATATCCCTTCGACAACCAGAAAAGAGCTGATGATCTTCAAACGGCTGAACAGATTTTCTTGAATCATAGCTAAGAACACTCTCGATAAAGTCACCTTTCAAACAAAAGAAAAAACTACATCAAAATCCGTTTAGGAGCTACGATGCCACAGACAGACACACAGACACACACGTTAAACTTATAACACCCCTCTTTTTGCGTCGAGGGTTACTAAAAAAGAAGTTGTTAGTTAGTTTCAATCAAATTTTCATTCACCCTTTTACAACTGGAATTTTCGATATTGTATGCTTTGAATGAATTTTTTATTGTGATATCGTAGAGATAGCTCGATGAAATTTACAGGGTAAATAGCTGATAAAATGAATAAGTTTTTAAAATACATCTGACGAAAAAAGTTTAGGGAGATTTATTTTTAAATCACCCACAAAGATTTAGGAAACATGCAGGATTTTAACTTTATGAGAATTCAATATTTTTTTGTAACGCATTCTTTACATCTATGGTTACAAATGTTTATGCATTCAAAAGGGTCACTAATCAGCTAATTTAGAAAAAAAAATTACTCATGTATCTCAACTATTCACGTCACTATGATCAAAAATGTCGTTATAGTCAGAGTTTCATTAAAAAACATGAAAAACATTAATAACTCGAAAACTACAAAAAATCGCGGAACATACATGGGGGTGATTTGGGTACCTCAAAGGATGTTCTACCTCTGGACTTCCGCTTGACACTACTTTCTGGGACACGCTGTATAAAATTTGAATTACTTTTGTATTTTCTATTCGAAATATTGTTTTAGTATCTTTTTTATATTTGCCTTTTGTTATCATAGCAGATTCAAAGTTTACCCATCCTACTGTACAGGATCAAAATACCAGATGAGTATAAAGTCGCAAGGATACAAATACACAGCCATACTCAGAGTGAGGAACATGTCCAGAGAAGATATCGGCTCATATTATTGCTACGCGGAGAACTCGATGGGGTCGGCGAGAGATGACGTCACTATTTACAGTAAGTACTTTTAGTCTAAACGGTTATTTTGGAGCTTTGTTATTTGGTGAAAAAGTTATTAAACTGATCCCTTTTAACTTCCAACAATGACGTTGAACATCAAGTCATGTCAGTTTGCTGACGAGCGAAATGATTACAAAAGATTTTACTTTCAAAGCGAAAACATAAAATTAAAAAAAAAAACAGTTGTTGCCATGAAAAAAAAATACTTATCCAACATTTTCTAATGCTTGATATAGAAAAAAATGCTGGAGAATTAGATTATATGACGCTAAGGACCGATTTTACCAACGTCTGATATCATTTATCTCAGAAATAAGAGGTTTTGACAGAATTTCTGCTATCAAATATATTCCTCAGATAAATGTTATCCGACGTTAATAAATAATAGTATCTATAATAATAAAAACTAGCAATATTTAATAGAAAATTGAAAACATTCTTTAATACAAACATGCTTTTACTCAATAGAAGAATATTTTGAATATAAAACATAAAAACAATAGACACCACTAGATAATTTACGTCTGTTGTGTTGTTTCGGGTTGATAAATGACTTATTAAAAGTTATTACGGCGATCTACGGTTAATTTATTTAATAATAATTCTTTAGCAACGCCTGAAAAAGGCAACTAAGTTAAGACAACTAATTTATATTGTACCACCTTATGTACACTTAGAGTGAAGTCATACTGCTCCATTGCGTTGCGATGTCGCAGCGCTAGATTTGGACCAATCTATAGATTCCAAATGTAGCGCTGCGACGTCTCATTGGTCCAAATCTAGCGCTGCGACGTCGCAACGCAACGAAGCAGTGCTTCACGCTTAGTTGGCAAAAATCTTTGAATATTGACTACATCTTAGAGCAACGTGGTAGTTAACTGAGCATCGGTGACCACGTTGCTCTATGCACTACATTATCATCATCAATATTTTATTGACAACACGTTCTTTATGTACACCCTGAAAATAGGGCCCTCATACCAGCCTTTTTTCAGTAAGGAAACTTACGCCGACACCTAATAACGACGAACACTATTACATATATTGCTCTAATACCCCTTTTCTACACCCTAAATACACATTTCCGATCATTTGATCCCAGATAAGAGACCCATATCTAGGGAGGTCACCATGGTAACCTTTACTTTGTATTCACAAAGAATATGAATTTGCTGAGGTTCTCACATTCGATATCTACTAGCGAATAATAAATATTTTCGTCAATTCCGAGTTTGAAAGATTTGCCTACGGTTTCTGAAAGCCTGATTAATTCAATCTGTTGTCACGTCAATCTTTGGTTGACCAAAATACTAGTTGACTTAAAATTTGATAGCTGATTAAGGGTCGAAATACACGTCCGATAGTTGCTTCCGGGAGCCGGATCTGACTATCTGATCGGATTCATGAAATACACGTACGATTCTCGATTGACAAGATGATGAGACGATGCTCACGATTCTGACATCTGATCCGATAGTCTGATCGTACGTGTAATTCATGTTCAAACAAATGTATGACGCGGAGGCCTTCATATAGTTTGATCAGACTATCGAAACCGACTATCGGAGGCAAGTATCGGACGTGTATTTGGGCTCTTAAACGGGCCACATTTTCACGGCATTATGTGGCTGAGGAGCAACTTTAGAGAAGAAAGGTTAGCTAGGCAGATAAAAACACAGTCACGTTCACGTATTGATAAAAAATCTTGTTTGTTTAGTTCAAAAACTAACATTTAATTAACCCTCTATCACGTACTAAAAAATAATTATACACAAAAACAAGTCGAGCCTTAATATCAAAATATAATACACCCAGTTGATTGTGGCTTAATTAATTAGGGTAGATACTGGTTCTGTTACTCTAGAACAATGTTAATTACATGAAACATTTAACAGCCCATATATTTTGAAATTATAATTTAAGCAATAGATTTTGCGAAGAAATATATTATAAGATTTTATGTAATATTGTGCAGTATGGTAGGTATGAATAAAATTGTCAAGTGAACAATGAATAGACCGATCATCGCTACAATGAATGCTTAGGGTGTTGCCAAAATTGATCACTGAACTTCCTGAAAGAGCTACTCATCCATGAAAAAGCTTTAAGGAAAACTTTTACTGACATTGAAGCTCATTGACATGTATTTAATAAATAATTTAATCAGAGAATAGGATTTTTTTACTGTGATCAAATCAATGCATATACATTTAGCAGAAATGCAGTGCATGAAAAGAGCCTCCACGAGTGACGATACTTAAGTATATCCGACGCACCCTGGGCAGTCAGCCCCGCTACCAACCTTGCTGACTGGCTAATCTTTTCACCACAGCATGAGCTATTTTCGAATAGCTCGTGTTGACACGAGAGAAGAATGCATATACAGGGTGTAAACGAATTCGTGTAATTCCTTCAAACCGCGTGATCTACTAGTGACACAGGTTAACCATAAAAGGAAAATTTTGGAAATCAATCAAAAAAAAAAAAAAACTTGGTATTCTATTTCTGAGTCATTTTAGAGCCACGAGTTAACTGACTGCAAAGAGCGATATCGCTTTAGTCGTGCGTTAATTTATGTAGATCATGTGGTTTTAAGGAATTGCACGAATTCGTTAACATCCTGTCAAGTGTGGTGTTGTGCTATTGAAAAACAAATAGTCATCACACGAAGTGGTCACAAAAACTTTCCACACATTTCGAATTTACAGCTCCGCACGGGGATTTGCCGAAAATATATTCGAATATAATATTTTTACGATTTTATACTTAGTGAGAAGCGTATATAAAACTTTTATGTTATAGCTTTAGCAACCACTACGTCGTCATCAACGGAGGTTACGACTGCTCTCGAAGATGTTACTACCACACCACTTCAAACATGTGAGTAGAAATAGGAATATGGATATATTTTTATGTTCTTTCCATCTTCTATAGTGATTGCTACTGCGTAAGCGTACGATACAGTGGTGCCGATTCTGTTATGGACAAACTAAACTTAATTTGGGCTATTGCCATCTTTTTCACTCTAAGAAAACAAGAAAGAGACATAAGTAAATAAGAGCTGTCAAATTTAGTTGAACTAAAAGTTCCTTACAAATTTAGACGACATTTAAAACGTGTCGACTAAAAACACGGAGAAGTTCAAGGCGTTAACTAATTTGACATCTCTAACTTAGTTGTTGTCTATCACCGTCCTTTTCTCGCGCTATCTGTTAGTAAAAGATAGCAATTCTCTAATTTTAGTTTAGTTGGTGAATAAGAGAATCAGCACCAGTATAAATTTATTTTTGCCTACAATTAACAACGTACAAAATAACGGCGCAGTCAAGGGTCCGGTGTTTTAAAAATAATGAAAGGGAACACAATATAATCCGTAAAGTTGTTTACATCGAGGATGTTTTTTAAATTGGATTATAATTTCATGGGTGGTGGGATCAAATTGGATTTTTACTGCAAGTGTATGAAGATTTTAGAATTCGGAGCTAAACATATGATACCAAACATGAAACTATAAAAGTAGATAGGAACTAGACAAGCCCCCCCCCCCCAAGCCTCCGTCAGCAACGCCCTAAGCCGAGGTCCGAGTCCCACTAGGAGTCGCCCTTAGTGCTGTTGTTGCAGGTAGTCATGATGTTAGAGTAGTACAAGTAGTTAGCCTAGGTTAAGCATTTTACCCCTAATATTTGACCCTTCCCCCTTATTACAAAATATGGTTTAAACTAAGACGAAGGTAAACCCAGGTTTAAAATATACCCATCACTTTCTTATGTCAAAAAGAGACGGGGCTATTTTAAAACCTAGGTTTTTCTTAGACCATCTTTTGTAATAAGGGGGTTCAGGTCTCGCCAATAAGTACCCGGTTACGTAGAAGGGGTCTCCAAGGATAATCTACGGCAGTCCAATAGAGAAAAAAAAACACAACGTTGAGAAGAAAAAGGAGGGTAGTCGTCGTCACAGATCAACCCTCCCGATGTTATAAAAGCTGTTGTCATTCGACGGAGCTCGCTTTTTCTGCCGATCAGCCGAAGAAGTCTGACCTGACTATAATTATCTGACTATCTTCTCCTTATTATTTTTCTGTTCTTGTGTAAATGAATATACACTTGGGAGCAAATAAATCGAGTCACTCCTTTTTTTCACGTGTGTTTTCTCCTGGTCATTTGTTTTGGTTTCATGAAATTTATAGTAATATATCATTTATTCTCTCTTCACAATAAGTGGTCTTATGATGATTGTAAGCTTAAAACTATATAATTTTTCCACCTTTGTGAGAGACTGGTGCCTGAAGTAGGTTTTAGGAATAAAACCTGTGTTACAGGTCACCAGGACCCTCACCTCTGTAACCCTTAGTCTGTTATTCTGCCAAAATTACCAGAAGATAACAATGAAAGATACATCGAAAAAGTAAAAAATATATAATTCTAAGTTGACAAAAAACTACCCTCACTGTAAAGGTTAGCAAACAACCTTTTAGGCGATATATTTTTAGAATTGATCTATTCCTTATTACCAAAAATAATAACAATAATACGTTAAAAATAGAAGTGGCTCGATTTATTTGCTCCCAAGTATATACTCTCAGTGGTGGGGAATCTATATTGGTTTTATTTTCTATATTTACTATGCCCGCATTATATGATAAACAGATATTAGCTATAACTGCAATGATAGATTCACTCCTACACGATTCTGTTAGCTCTCTCTGACAGTACTTACAAAGGTAAATGGTGCTGCCAATACATCTGCCATAATCTTCGTTTACGATAGGTACCTTGGAGATAGCAATAAAAAAATTACGACACAGAGGTGAAATCTTAACTTTAATGTAATAAATGCGAAATTAAGTTTGTTTGTTTGTTACGTTTTCACGCCTAAACCACTGAACCGATCATCCTGAAATTTTGCAAATACGTTGTCAGGTGTACAGAAACGGACATAGGGTACCTTTTATCCCGAAAAAAAGTACTGTTCCCGAGGAAAACAACAATAACGATAATAGCTGGCGCCACGTGTCTTTTAAATCATGATTGAATTAGGTATATTATTATAGAAACATTAGCAGTGTGTTAAGAGTTGATTGTCAAATTCTAAAATAACGCGAGCGAAGTCGCCGGCAAAAGCTAGTGAATCAAATAATTTTTGAAAATATGGACTTTAGTTACATTATATTTTCTTTTCCCTTTGAAAGCAGACTCCTGTCAGACACGTAACGTTACTAATAGACTCAAACTATGTTTTTTCCTTATTTCGTAGCCAAATACGAAATTATTTCCTTTGCCATATTTATGTAGGTACTGTAACTGAACGTGATCCTTTGAACGTGGGTGTCACGTCAAAATACCACGTAGGTATAAACGATAAAGGGAACAAAATATTGAATGGCTATTATATTGCGTCGAAGTTTATTCTAGATGAAAAGGCCGATATAAAAAAAATTACATACAGCCTGTATGTACGAGGTAGATTTGCCGGTAGCTTATAATATTTTCACTAGTTTCTTTCAACGTTTCCCTTGAAATTGGTGCTGAAAGCTGCCGCGAATTTCATCGAAAACTATAGTGCATAGCCCGAGTGGGCTTTGAACGAATTAATATTAAATTTGTTCTCGTTCAGTTATACCTTAGTTTATAGTTGAGCAGCTGGTAATTCTAGAGTGCTTGAATGAAATAAATTGTGCTAAGCTTTTCCAGGGAAGATTACGTAATTATGATTCTAGCAAAATTTCTCGGGAATATCCTAATAGTAGCCAACTGAAGATTTTCTGTCGCCTAAGTAGATTCTAGGCTATAATCCGAGCCTATTCTACTATCAGACTCTCTAATAGAAATACGTCGATGCCGCAGCGCTGTTTGTTGATGTAATAGGGTTTTGACAAGGTACTTACTATTAAAAATATACAGACGCCAGCAGGTCAAGCTACCCGAAACTGTCAAATTTTCCCAATCAACCTTGAACCTATTGCTTTCGCGATAAAGATGAAAATCTATTAAAGAAATTTGACTATTGTCGTAGCGTGATGTGCTGGCGTCTGTACAACAATTTGGTATTATTTTAAAGAAACAATACAAGGTTAGTCGTACACATAATAATGAATAACTTTTGTTCTACAACTTTTCCCAAAAGTCAATAGTTTAAGAGAAACAGTTGTTCAAAAATCTCAAAAAAAAAATCTCTAAAATCTATCTATCCCTAGTAATGTTCAGCTGTGTTTACATTTTAGGTCATATTTAGGGTCATGAATTAGAAGTACCATTTTCTGAATTTGTAACTAAAGCAGGGATGAAGAATTTTTGAAAAAACTAAAATCAAAATCCTTTTATTTGGAATTTTTTTTTTCGAATTTTGAAATTTTAACACTTGCTTTCAAACAGTCATCAGCGATACTTTAAGTGGGCTTCGGATTAGTACCCCCTTTCCGACTAACCTTGTAGAAAGAAAACGGTATGTGAAAAAAACAAGGTGAAAAAATAGAGAATTTACACGCTTTCGAAATTTGTGGAGGGCCATTTTCTGTCTTTGTCACGCGAAACGGAATATTGTTTATGCAAGACACTGAAGTTTTTAACTTATGACGTCAATTTTAAGTACTGTTGTCTCTGTCTCGTGAACAATTTAAAATTGTTCATAACTTGGGCATTTTATTAAATATTTCATTGGTTTTTTCATTGCTGCTTAATATTTGTGTAATGCTTTCGAGATTTGTAATAAAAAAATAATAGTCAAATAGGTACCCTATTGACGACGAACGAAACCCATTTGTTTCTAAAGAACTATTTATTTTATTTCAACATCAGATCGATGTATTCGTCGCTCTATTTTTTTTGCTCTGACAACCTTTGTGAGCTGCGTCACTTTAACCTGTTCAAAGCGAAGGTAAACTGTTTTATTTTATACGCGCGCTGTACTTCGGAAAAGAGCTGTGTTTGTACACAGTTTGTTCGTAGCACGGAAAGGGTTGTTGCATTTTATAGTGACGTCAAAAATGGAACGTGTATGATTTGATTTGTCATACACCGTGCATTTTTATTGGCTATAATAACTTTCAGGGGTGTATACAACGTTATTTTTAGTATATACAAAAACCGAGACACCCCAACAAGGTTTTCATCAGAACTGCCTGAATATTATGTGGTTTTTTTTAATAAATCTCCAAGTTACACCGTAGCTGCGTAGTTTATGTCGCGTTAAGTTCCCTAGTAAAGTGTGAAATGCCTGAGATGTGCTATGCAGGGGTTGTCTAATACACGAAAACTGACCGAGCGGACCGTCTCAAGCCTCAAGGTGTCTATTCCCGTCAACTGTTATGGGTAGAAACCTACTGAAACAAAATTGAAATTTATGATAAAAAATGTGGTGTAAAAATCGATTCTCCTAGTGATTCTGAACAAACTAGTTTCAGGTTTAGTATATACTAAAACTAAGCTTGTATACATACTCGTTTTATATTAAAAATCTTTTGTTCTGCTTTTAGAAATGAGAAAATAAACTTTTTATCCTTTATTATATTAAACTTTTTATACTTTGTCGGTGACGGTGGCGACGATGGTAGCGCGTGTGTGAAATTGCTCACACATTTTCTATACAACGCTCCGTCGCATGTAGCTCGTACTACTGTCGCATAAATGCAGCCAAAATAGGAATTATTTGTGTGATTGTTGATCACGAGTAAAATTATATTAGGGGGCTAAAATGTTACACAAAATGCACAGTCTATTATAGCACAACGCAACCCTGCGTATCGTAGCATAGCACAATTTGAGTTGATTTTATTTCATAGTTCGAGCTCGCTTAGACATGGTTGAGCTACACGATGGCTAATGCATGCCTGCCATCTGTTATGAAGGTCCACTTGAACTGCTCTGGCAGTTTCCTAAAAAGGCCAGTCCAGGCGTTGCCCTGCATTGTCCTCACACAAACTTTTGCTATGGGATCAATTTTGGAATACTTCTTCTTCTTCTTCGTGTCGTTGGTACGACAATTATTATATTTTGTTAGCCCAGAAGTTTGCCACTTCCACGGCGCCATCGGTGGCTGCGCAGAGATCACTGTGGCTGCAGGTTGTTGGGCTCAGAGGGCAGGATAGGAGATGGGCCATAGTTTGCAGCGCAGCTCCACATCCACACCGCGCTGTTGTTTGGTTCAGGTAGCCCCACTTGACGAGGTTGGAGTTACATCTTCCCACTTGAGATCGGAGGCGATTCAGGGATTTCCAGATGGGCCACGGAAACTTAGACATTCTAAGAAGACGGTCTTTTAATGTTCCAAAACATATGCAGGGCATCATAGAAACATTCATACATATCATCATAGAAACATTGAAACAAATTCAAGGGTCTTCCCTAGAATTTGTATCCAAGTTCGTTGTCAGAGGAAGTCAGATAACAAAAGCCCAAGCCATTTAGTTTAAAAAAACAAGCGACTTGTAACAGTTATTTAAGTTTTTTTTTTAAAACAAACGTTGCCACGCGCTAAGATTTCTCTTGTATCGTGGGTACGTTTACAGACACAAATCTCACAAACAAACGCCCAGACCCGAAACAACCGTCTGTAGGCCATACAAATTTTGGTTCCGTGTGGGAAACTGGGAATAGAACCCACGACCCGTGGCGCAGAAGCCAATCGCTTAGCCACTGCACCAAACGTGTCGTTTATCCAATAATTGGATATAAAATGAAACGAAATTATATTTATTCCGTAAATTATATACAAAAATAATAATACACAATAAATAATTTCGTTTGATTTCATTTCGATTGCATCACCCATAAACGATTGAATTCCGAGCGAACAAGTAAGCTTTGAACAAAGGTTGTTCGCATTTCTATTTCTCAATTTATTTTTGACCACTGCACATGTTTGCACTTAAGCTGCATTAAGTTTCGAAGTTGTTACTCTCGTAAATACAACCAATCAGGTTAGCAAACGTAATAATATTTAGATATTTTTAAAGTATATTTGGGATGATCTCCAACATCAGCGTATTTGGTTGACTGATTTGGTGCATTTTATGTCATCATCTGCCTAGCCTTTTCCCAACTATGTTGGGGTCGGCTTCCAGTAGAACCGGATGTAGCTGATTATCAGTATTTTACATGGAGCGACTGCCTATCAGACCTCCACAACCCAGTAACTGGGTAATACGATACTTTTGGTAAGACTGGTTGTCAGACTTTCTGGCTTCTGACCAACAGTAACGACTGTCAAAGATCTACAAATGACAGCCGGGACCAACGGCTTTACGTGCTTTCCGAGGCACGGAGGAAACTCGCTATGATAAATGGTCACCCATCCACAGACCAACCTCGGCAAGCGAGGCTTAACCCGGAAGATCGGTCTATGCGGCTGTAATTATTTAGCCACGAGCACCTCGATTTCATATATTGATATTATATAAATATGCAAATACAATATCTAGCTTTAATTCCGCTGAATAGTTTATGCAGCCCACAAGTTTATGCTCATGCAGAAAGAGTAAAAAAATAATGCAATATGCAACCAAACCAATACACGACGTTTTTCGCCCCTGCACGGGGCATCCTCAGGATATGTTGACTCCTCGGCCGCTAGGACGCGAATTTGTTTCACATCCTAGCGGCCGTAAACTTGTGGGCGGGAGGGTGGTGCTGCATACTGCATCCAAACTAGCGATCTTGTTCAGCGGATATTGTATTTGCATATTTGTATGTCACGGATTTCCGCAAAGTAACGCCTGATTCCATCATTTATATTGATATTGTGTTCCGTATTTTTATTTCGAAAAGAAGTCTAACTAAGCTTTTTTTTATATTGGCCTCGATTTTTACCAAGCAGTTTTGGAAATACTTAGATTTGAAATTTTAGAAACCAGAGCGATCAATTTTTATTTTGGAGATTGAGCCATTTATGTTATAATAATAGTTTATTTTTCTCCACAATATTACTCTTAATTCTACGGTGACATATAGGAGGGGCATTATACTGTGGGAGACTGGTGCCTAAACTAGGCTCAAGGCCTGTATTTCAGGTCACCAGGACTCCTCCATTTAAATTTAACAAATTATGTTATGTACTCGTACAAACGGTATGCAGATTGTGTAAGAGAAAGGTGTGGATTTGAAATGACTCACCGGTGATCTTCTCTTCCACTGCCTCGCGCTCCTTGGGCTCGGCGGTTTGGTCGATTCGGATGAGGCTAAATCCAGCAGGGAACCTTACACGAACTATTCCACAGGTGCTGGTCTTCCGTACGGTCGATAGTGTGAGTTGCGGAGATAGAAAGCGGGTCTCAACACAACAAAAGTATTTTATTTGATTTTAAAGCGCGGAGCGCGGTTTCGCCGTGTGGGCAAGGATTCGAGAGAGAGACAGTTCGTGGAATCGCCGCTTGGAGTGCTAGCTGCGCGACGTCCGCGATGCCGTGATTGGCTGCCGAATTCTACCAGTAGCCAATCGGATTGCTAAGCAAGCTTCCGCTCAGACACCAGCGGTCAATCAAACCACACCAATTATCAATACACATACTCGAAAATATAAAGTGTCGTGTGATGAAAAAATCTAATTATTTATGTTTTTATTATTATTGTTTCGGGACGGAACATGCCGCTCGCCTTGAAAGAATGTAGTTCTTTTAACACTAAGTTAAACTAAGTTAAATATTAACGGTCTCAAAAATAGAGACTTACAATGAAAACTGCTGAAAGCATGAAAGAATTTATGTAACTAATTTACTAAACTAAGTACTAAGCTAAGATTCGCAACGAAATAAACGAGTCATTATTCTAACGGTAATGGACAAATTTTTACAACAGAACGTTTAGCGTAGGTGTTACCCATTTGTAGGGTTACCACACGAGTAACATTATCCGAACCAGGATGAAGAGCATGAACACGAGCAAGTTTCCACTGCAACGGTGGTAAATTGTCGTCACACACTACAACAATAGTGCCTTCTCGGATTGGTGAACCGCGACTACAAAACCATTTATTACGTTGTTGGATTTCATGTAAATATTCACGACTCCAGCGTTTCCAAAAATGTTGGATGCACTGTTGTATCCAGCGCCATCTCGTGAGTCTATTGGAATTACTTTCTATCAATGAAACTTCCGGTAGGGCCGTTAAAGGACCTCCTATCAAAAAGTGAGAGGGTGTTAAGGGTAAAGGATCCGACGGGTCGGAACTTAACACGCAAAGTGGACGTGAATTTAATACTGCTTCGATTTGGCAGAGAAGTGTATGCATCTCATCATAAGACTGAGTCTGAGTACCTAATACACGATATAGGTGGTGCTTAAAACTTTTCACACCTGCCTCAAATAGGCCCCCAAAATGGGAAGCATAGGGAGGCTGAAAGTGCCAAGTAATACCCTGCTGTAAGGTTTTACTATTAAGGTCGAACTGAACCTTATCATTTCGTAAAAATTTATATAACTCTTGTAGGTAATTATTACACCCAACAAAGTTCTTTCCGCAGTCAGAATAAATGTCTGTACATAAACCTCTACGGGACGTGAAGCGTCGCAAAGCTGCTAAAAATGCGTCGGTTGACAACTCAGACACAAGCTCGAGATGTATGGCCTTAACGGACATACACACAAAAACTGAAACGTAACATTTAATAATTTTGGCATTACGAACTTTATTTGCCCGTACATAGAATGGACCTGCGTAATCAACCGCAGTCTTAAGAAACGGTCGTTCAGGTGTAACTCTGACGGCGGGTAGCGGACCCATGCAGGGTTGCGTGCGCGAGGGCTTCGCGCGAAAACAACGAACACATCGATGTGTGCGTGAGCGTATTATATCACGACTACACAAAATCCAGTACTTCTGGAAAAGTATGTATTGAATGGACTGTGGACCCGCATGTAGGTGGGTAATATGAGTATCGTCAATAAGTAAATTTGTGAAATGATGTTTTTTAGGTAATATTAATTGATGTTTTGAATTGTAAGGTAAACTCGATTTGTGAATCCGCCCACCTACACGCAAATTATTTTCTTTATCAATGAAAGGGTTTAATCTTCGTAATTTGTTAGAAGGATATTTACCTTGTGAAATGTTGTGAAAGTCATCATTAAAACATGAATGTTGAACTATGGTAATAATTCGATGCAAACTAAAATTATACTCGGGTACGGTAATATGTTTTGGATAAGAAATGTGAACTTTCTTGCATTTGTTATAAAATCTAAATATGAGTGCAGTCACTCTTACGAGTTTTCTTAAAGAAGAAAAGCGTGATATGAATTCTACGTCATCAGGAGGTGATGTAGTGGAAGAATTAGCTAGTATAGGTAAGTTACGTCTTTCTTCGGTAACTTTAGGTATAACCTTGGGAACTGGCCAGTAGGTAGGTTCACGTACGAGCCATGAGGGACCATGGAACCACATGTCATTTTCAATGAAGGTCGCAGGCAACATGCCGCGTGAAGGTGCATCTGCCGGATTGTCGGCAGAGGGAACATGTCTCCAACTACTCGATGGAAGTTTTGACAGAATTTCACTCGTACGATTAGAAACGAAAGTTTTCCATTCGTGTGGTGGGGAGCGAAGCCACGCTAACACGATGGAGGAATCAGACCACGCGAAAACGTGTTCATCGTTTACGCGGTCACCATAAATGTTTAACACTTTATCAATCAGCTGTGATAACAAAACAGCGCCACAAAGTTCAAGACGCGGGATAGTGAGAACCGGTTTAATTGGTGCAACTCGCGTTTTAGCGAGTATAAGAAAAGAACTAACGTCATTGTCATTGTGCGCTATACGGACATAGACACAGGCAGCATATGCCCTCTCGGAGGCGTCGGAAAACCCATGTATTTGAATGGAACTAGTGTCTGTAAACACGTGACGCGGAATTTTTAAACTGGGTAAGAGTGGTAACTCATTAATAAAATTAGACCAAGCGTTAACAATATCTAAGGGGGGAGGTTCGTCCCAATCCACCCCTGAGATCCATAGCAACTGAATTAAATATTTAGCATATAGCGTTACGGGAGATAACCACCCCATGGGATCGTATATTTTAGCAATTTGTGACAATATGGATCGTTTTGTGATCGTATCTGTGGTTACTTGAACACTGAATGTGAAAGAATCTAATTGTGGGTTCCACTGAAGCCCTAGAACTTTTACTTGTTTGTCATTCTCCATTAGAGCGAAGGAAACATTCTCAGGCCGCTCGCCATGAGAATCTTGCGGGTGTACTGCAGCGAGTACCGCTGGCGAATTACTTTGCCACTTACGAAGTTCAAACCCTGCCGACATACAAATACCTACTAATTCCCGTTGTAAAACAAGAGCCTGCGAAACATCGCTAGCACCTGTCACCACATCATCTACGAAGACCTGATCCTGGAGGATCTTGGAACCTAACGGGAAGTTAGAGGATTCATCTTGAGCTAGTTGGTGAATAGTTCGAAGAGCTAAATAAGGAGACGAACTAACGCCGAAGGTGACTGTACGGAGGCGGTAATCGCGTAACGGCTCAGATGGAGATTTGCGCCACACAATGCGCTGGAAATCCCTATGAGATTCCTGAACTGAAATATTTCGATACATTTGTTTGATATCAGCCGTAAGGGCGATAGGATGAATACGGAATTTTAATAAAATATCCACTATATCTTGATGAAGCTTAGGTCCCGTAAGGAGCACATCATTGAGAGAATTCCCATTGGAAGTTTTACAACCTGCGTCAAACACGACGCGTGTGCGAGTAGTCGCACTCGACTCTTTGACCACGCAGTGGTGCGGAATATAATAGGTATTAGCTGAAGAAGTAGGTACATCGACCGGCTCCATGTGGTTGAGATCTAAGTACTCTTGGAGGCACGCGTGATAATCCAATTTCAGCTGAGGATTACGCTCTAATCTATATTCTAATTTTCGAAACCTGGCGACCGCAGTATTACGAGATTCGCCGAGGGGAGAAGCATCCGATTTGAAAGGAAGAGGAACAACGTAACGCCCTGTATCGTCGCGAGTATGCGAGCTAACGAATATAGATTCGCACAATAATTCGTCGGGATTAAGTAATTTCTTTTCGGGAAGAGATTCTAACTCCCAGAATCTTTTAAGGTTCATGACGTCATCGTAAGATGAGCTTAAGCTACTAAAACAAACTCGAAGTGAAGTAGGTGGATGTTGATCAAACGAGACTCTACCCAACAATAAATAGCCAAAAATACTATTCATAGCCATCGGCGAACCGGGTACGCCTGTGATAACATTATTAAGCATTATGTGGGATAGTATATCCGCTCCTAATAACATTTCCACTGGTTGTGGAGTATAAAAATTCGGATCAGCTAAATTTAAATTTTTAATGTGTGACCACCCTATATAAGGCAGTGGCACACTCGGCATTTGTGAAACGAGTTTAGGTAAAATAAAAGCATCAACTGGAATCGAAGGCTGTTCCGCGTTTCTAGGCGTGATACAGCATGAAACTAAACCATTCGGGTAAACAGGTTCGTTATCACCAATACCGAACACAGGGATGTGTGCGCGTTTACGTTGTAAAGCTAATCGTTGCACACAAGCCTCCGTAATAAAGGTTGCTTGGCTACCCGTGTCAATAATGCACCGAACTGTGTGTTTATTACGCAGGTCCACGTATACATCGATGAGCGCCGTAGATAAGAGCACCGTACTCGCGCAAACTGAAGGAGCGATGGATTGCGTACTATCGCCACTCGCGTGATTCACGGCTGCCATTGCGTGTGAAGAACCGCCCGCGGAAACATCTAACTTCTCCGAAGAAGAGAGTGAGTAAGCACTAGGATTCGGTTCATTAATAACCGGCAAACTATGTGTTTCAAAATGAAGTAAAGTATGGTGCCGTTTACGACACGAACGACAAACAAAGTTAGATTTACATCGTACTACATCGTGACCTACGTTTAAACAATTATAACAAACATTTTTGTCTTTTATAAACGAATACCTATCTCGCGGAGATAAGTTAAGGAACTTAGTACATTTTGTCAACGTATGTTGAGCATCGCAACACAAACAATTTTTAAATTTATTATTACAATCGTGAGACTGAGTGTCTGCATTATTATTATTATGATTATCGTAAGTCGCTGGTGCGACGTTAGATGCGAGCGACCGGCGTGGATACGCGCTGCCGGCGCCGGCGCCTGCGCCCCCAGTGCCGGCAGCGCGCGTCGACACCGGTGTTCGTAAACTACCTACTTTTTCGGAGTGATTGTACTTAATTGGCGGATTGGAGTTAGGATTAGAAAACTCATCTGCAGATAATTCCCGTTCCAAGAAATTAATTAACACACTCACGTCAGGTATATCCGACGGTTTTGATAATGATAATTCGAATCGTTTGCGGGTATATGACGGAATTTTACGTAATAAAATCGTCACCAATAAAAAACTCCATTCCGCTATGGGAAGATGCATAACTTCTAAAGCCTTGATGTTTTCTTGATAGACATTAAGTAAATTTCTTAAATTATGACTATTTCTATTATCAAAACAAGGTGTAATATCCAATATTTTCTCGAGATGTTTAGTGGCAATAGCTCGTTTGTTATCATAACGCGAAAGTAACATATCCAATGCGACACTATAATTCTCGTCTGTAATCGGAATAGACTTTATTAAATTGTATGGTTCATTTTTCAAGGCCAATAACAAGTACCTAAACTTCTCCGTATCCGAGTAGGCATTCCTGTTGTGCACTAAAGATCGAAATAAATCGTAGAATGAGGGCCAATCCGTGGATTCCCCAGAAAATGTAGGCATTGGAAGGGTAGGCAGTCTACTAGCGCAATTATTATTGTAGTTAGGTATTACTGAATTATTTAGTAACGGACTATTCAACGAACTTCTACGTCTATGCTCTTCATCTAGTTGTTTTAATTTGTTCATGTGAACAACTATCGCGTAATAAAAATCGTTAAAATCGTTACGAATCTTAAGCTGTTCCTCTTTGTCAAACCTATTAGACTTTATGAGAGATTTTTCGATTTTTGATTGAAGTTTAGAGAATTTCCTCTGTTGCAAGGTTAAATCTTTAATACGCGATCTAAACTGTTCATCATCGGTATCTATGAATCTTAATATACGTTGAAGATCATCGAGAATTACTTCTCGCTCGAAAATATCTTGTTGAATTTCCGCCATTTTGGGATAGCCGCGTGGCGACGTAAAATAAACGACAATTAAATGAAAGAAGGGAAACAACACGACACTTTAAACCAGTACGAAATTAAGATCCGCTCGAAGGATCAAAAGTATGTGTAAGAGAAAGGTGTGGATTTGAAATGACTCACCGGTGATCTTCTCTTCCACTGCCTCGCGCTCCTTGGGCTCGGCGGTTTGGTCGATTCGGATGAGGCTAAATCCAGCAGGGAACCTTACACGAACTATTCCACAGGTGCTGGTCTTCCGTACGGTCGATAGTGTGAGTTGCGGAGATAGAAAGCGGGTCTCAACACAACAAAAGTATTTTATTTGATTTTAAAGCGCGGAGCGCGGTTTCGCCGTGTGGGCAAGGATTCGAGAGAGAGACAGTTCGTGGAATCGCCGCTTGGAGTGCTAGCTGCGCGACGTCCGCGATGCCGTGATTGGCTGCCGAATTCTACCAGTAGCCAATCGGATTGCTAAGCAAGCTTCCGCTCAGACACCAGCGGTCAATCAAACCACACCAATTATCAATACACATACTCGAAAATATAAAGTGTCGTGTGATGAAAAAATCTAATTATTTATGTTTTTATTATTATTGTTTCGGGACGGAACACAGATAGGACATGTTATTTTTTTTTTTTTTTAATCTTATTGTATATACTTGGAATTTGTTTAGTTAGTATGGTTAGTATCAGGGTGGGAGTGAGATTGAGTGTGTACTGCGTGTATGTGTAGTTAGAGAAGTGTGTTCAGTGGTTGTGTGTGTGTGGGGGGGTTGTGTGTGTGTGTGACTGTGAGTATTTTTTTGTTTTGATCGTAGCATATTTGCACAGTGATGTTTATATTAAAACTCTTAGAATAAGTACTACTTATTCTAAGTTAAAACTGTTAATAAATTTTCCGTGTCATCGTAATTGAGTTCTTGGAGCCAACTATTCAGTTTCGTTTTGCACTTTATCTTATTGAGTTCGTAAATAGGTATGACCCTATTTACTTTATTATAAAGATACCGACCGAGGTGATAGAAGAAACGTTTTGAATATTATTATGAACTAGCTGTTGCCCGCGGATTCATTCGCATCTAGGGTTGCCAACCCTACTATATAATACAGTATACTCCTATATTAGAGGCCCGACTACTATATTTCTGAAAAAAGTATATAGTAGGCGAAACTAAGGCATCAAACTCAAAGCAATGATATTCTTTTCAAAACGTGTAAGCGTGTAAGCGTAAGTAATACGAAACGTCAATATCTATTTCTGAACGGTTCTGGTGTGTCAAGTTGACATTGACGTTCACTTTGAATTTGACAAATTGGCAAATTCGATTTTCGCGCTTTCGGGTTTGTGTTTTGGTAACTTTTGAAGTTAATTTTATAAAAAAATATTCTTTATATTAATAAAGTACCTATTTTGGAACCCACTATATTTTTTTTCATCCTTTCGTCATCTACTATATTTTAGTGGGTAATAATTGTATAACTACTATATTTGACCGACAAAGAGTTGGCAACCCTACTCGCATCCCAGGCAAACTGCTTCATGTACCCGGATAAAAAGTACCCTCTAACCTAATCCAGCAGTGTCATTCTGTAAGAAACCCACCTCAATATCGATGGTTAGCTCTATATCCATAACGTCACAGTATGGATAATAGAAGCAAATAATACACAGATAATCGACAGTATAATCAATAACGCGTAGTTTTTAACCGACTTCAAAAAGGAGGAGGTTCTCAATTCGGTTGTATTTTTTTTTTCTTATTTTTGTTACCTCATATCTCCGTCATTTATGAACCGATTTGAAAAATTCTTTTATAGTTCAAAAGGGTAGGTATACTTCCCGATTGGTCCCATATACATTTTGTTATGATTAAACCATGAACTTGAGAGATATGGAACAGAACTCCTCATCGGATCAAAGCAAAATTCTCAAATTACTAATATTGCTTTGTATATATTTGTTGTTGGGAACTGACTACTGGAAAAGAGGAGGGGGTACGTGTCCCCCCCTCCCCCTCATTGGAATGTTTTCATTATATCGTGTAAGGTATCATTTGAAAGGACTTTTTATGCCCGACTACGTCAAAGCCAAAAAGAAGGGTTATGAAGGAGGGGGTTAAAATTATGACATTAAAACGTTAATAAAAAATAAACTTTAAAAAAAAGTAAAAACCGACTTCAAAGAAATACTAAAAGGAGTAAAATAATTACCATAATATAAAATTAACAGTTTGAGAAGTCGGTGCAACTCTACACTGAAACAAATAGAAGCCACCGACTTCTGAAACTGTTAATTGTATGTTATTGTAATTATTTTATTCCTTTTAGTATTTCTTTGAAGTCGGTTTTTACTTTATTTTAAAGTTTATTTTTTGTTATCCACGCTGTGTCACGACAAGTGTCTAATTGACAGTCGCGATCAAGTTGAGATTCTTACAGAATTGCTCTGCAGGTCATGGTCTACCTTTGTGCCAAATTTCATCCAAATCCCTTAAGGCTGAAGCCAGACGAGCGTAATTTCCGCCGCGCAAAATGACCAGCGTAATGTTTTTGAAGGATTTAACAGACTCATTTTGCGTCATCGTGTGGCACGAATCGTGATGTATGAAACCGAACGGAACTGAAATTGAGCGACTCATTTTACGCGGCGTAAATTACGCTCATCTGGCCTCAGCCTAAGCCGTTACGGCGTGATTGATTAACAAACATCCAAATACACAAACTCACAAACGTTAAAACTTTCACATTTATAATATTAGTAGGATTTACGTAGCAATCCTCGTTATCTCAATTTAATATGGTTTATTTTGGTTTAATCAATGCCAAAATTACAAAACAATTACGGATTAATACGGAGTATAAATACATTCGTGATGGCTCACAATTCTACTTTTCATTGTAACGTTGTTCATTGAAATAAAATTTATTATATTTTTAGCGCGTATGAATATTCTATCAAGACTAAATGTAGGGAAGTTTGGATTAATAATGCTAGACAGGTTTTATTTACAGCCCAGGACTATATTTCTTTGTTTTTTGGGATTTAATTTTTGTTCACATTTACAAACCTACTGTCGTCGTACATGCTTACGTACCTACATATAATATAATTATTATAAGCCTTTTTTTTCTGAATTGTTTTCTCAGTTTTTCTTGTCCGTGTTTGTATAGGTACGTGCTTGTGAATATTGACTGTAAAATACACATCTTCTAATTAATATATCTTCCACAGATGCAGAATTAGAAGTAAAGGAGCACGACCCTGACATCAACTCCCCGGACGAGGATCGTATCGTAGTCGTGCTGAGCCAACATCAAATGCAGAACTTAGGTAACTACTAATAGGTACAGATATAAATCGAACAGTTTACGCGCGGATATCTGCCAATCGGCGTTAAACTTGTGAATTTGCTACCCAATTATTACGACGAAGCTGAAGTTGCTTCATCGACACACTAAGGGTGCCTTTCCACCAGAGATGTGCTATGCAGCTATGCAGCGAGAATGTAAAAGCTTATCTACGAAACTATGCTTGGGAGCAAATAAATCGAGCCACTTCTATTTTTCACTTATAATTGTTATTATTTTTTGTACCTATTATGGAACAGATCAATTCGAAACATATATCGCCTAAAAGGTTATTTGATAGCCTTTACAATGAGGGTAGTTTTTTGTCAACTTAGTATATAATCCATGAAACCAAAACTAATAACCAGGACACGTGAAAAAAGGAGTGGCTCGATTTATTTGCTCCCAAGTGTACGTGACCGGTTCCACTGATGCTAAGCTATGTAGCGGAGCAGTAAGATGTCCTTTATGTGCCTACTCCATAGCACGCATCCATAGCTCGCATCCGTAGCACGCATCCTTCCATATAAGAAAACGAAGCTTAGTTGAATCAGTTTCCACCAGTACTATGTTACGTGGACCAATGAATGTGATTGGTGGATATCAAATGCATCCATAGCAACGTTGCATAGCACATCTCTGGTGGAAAGGCACACTAATCCTCAGCTACTATACAAGGTGTTGATCTACACCGTCGCCTCGAGGTACCCGAAAGATTTAAACCACGCCTTCCTGATGATATTTACATTATGAGACTATGAGTCAATAATGTTATAACAACATAGTCCAATTCAGTCAATTTAAATCCAAAATAAATAAAATACGAATCCATTATTTTTCAAAACTCTAACTGGCGGACTAATTAGATTTGCAATTTATTGATGCTGTCAAGATCCCTATTTTCATTATTTAGAGAAGAGATTATGTCAGGTAGTAAAGGAGACCGGCAAGATTTGATAAAGAGACGTAGCAGAGGGCGTTCATGCAGAGGTGTGTGTACATAGATCTTCCATTTTTTTTAAATAGATACTTTTTGATAGTATGTAGTAGCAGTAGTAGCCAAATAGATAGACAAACAAACTGATCAAGTCCTCGAGCACCCGCTGGTAGCTAACGGATCAAAAGAGTTCGACGTGGAGGAAGACCTATCTACTGTGCATATCTTAGGTCAGAGTAAATTTAAAATTTAAAAAACTCCCAACGCAAATAACAAAACAGCTGATGACCCTGAAACGGTTGAACCGATTTTAGAAGAACCACCGTTAGAAAACTAGCTTTTAAATAAAAAAAACGCACCTAAATCGGTTCACCCGTTTATGAGCTATGGTGCCACAAACAGACACACAGACATAGCGGTCAAACTTATAACACCCCTCTTCTTGCGTTGGGGGTTAAATAACACCCCTCTTTTTGCGTCGGGGGTTAAAAAGGCTTAGATGATGATAATGATAGCTGATAACCATCCTAATAAGCTAATACACAGTATGTTTGTTGAATTATATTTAATTTATGCAAAAATTAATTTATAATTAAGTATCAATTATTTAGTTTATTTTCCATCAACAAATTATATTATCAAATGTAAAACAGTTTAAAAAGTAAATCAATACGCAACCAATTTGACAGTCTATAAAACAATATTATTTTGTAATCTGTCATCGTCCTTACTCTGTCTCTGACTAGTATATAGTTATGTGTGCTCTGTCTACCGAACTCGTAATGAACAGACGTTTATCAGATTCCTAGTGTAATTATAATAAACGTTATTATAATTCAAAGTTTGTTTCTATTTTAGTCCTTAACCTCTAATAGGTTATGTGCCCAGTGCCGCGAGATATTAAAATCAGTGTTTGAAATTGTAACTTCAGTGTCGAGTAACCTTGTGTGTTGTCGTTGTTGAAATTTCGTAATGGAACATTTAAAACAAAAACGGAATATTATGCCTTTACGGCGATAAATATAGCAGCTGGAAATATAAGTATCAAAGTTCTGCATGTGTAAAATAAAACGGAAATTAATTACAAACGAAAATTTGATACTGGAAATTCAACACACCCGCATCAAAATAAAAAAAAAATGAAGGACACAAAAATTCAAGTTTTACAAAAAAATGCTATCATTGTGGACGCAAGGGACATATTAAGAAGGATTGCTTTTATTTTAAACGATCGAACAAACAGAAGAATACGTCTGACAAAACGAGAACAGTTCAAGCTGTCGAACTATTGCAAGCATCGAAATCCGACGACTTTTCAGGATACGTATTTATGACTGGAGATTACCAGCAAGAAGATAATGCAGAGATTTTTGTTGGATTCTGGAACATCCGACCACATAATTAACAGGGACTATATTTTTCATTACATACGAACATTTAATTACACCAATAAGAATTTCTGTTGCTAAAAATGGTTTATTTATTTCAGCTACAAAGAGGTACAACTAATGAAGTGAGCAACAGGGTTGCCAACCGCGTTTTGGAGAATGAGCTGTACTACCGTGAGGTACCATACAATTTATTATCCGTCTCAAAGATTCAGCAGGCTGGTCTAAAGATAATTTTTGATAAGTGTGGCACTCACATTATGAAAGAAGGTAAAACAATCATGAAAGGTAAAAATTCATACATTTAATTACTTTTGATTATAAAATACCTACCTATAAAAATAAGTCAGTTTGTTTCCCAAGTATGCAAAGGAATATTTATGAATTATGGCATCAATACTTAAGCCATATTATTAGTAAGAGTAAATTCTTTGAATTGAAATGTTATAATATGATTGAAGACAGACAACAAATTGAAACAATAATTGCAACTAATGATTTATACGAAGCTTGCAGAAATGGTAAACAGACTCGCTATTCTTTTTAATAAATCTAAAGATAAAGAATACATAAAACGACCAGTATATATCATGCACTCGGATGTATGTGGCCCTATCACTCCTTCATCGGTTGACAATAAGAATTACTACTTACGTTTTGAAAGAAGATTAGTTCACACATTATTTGGTTGTGTTGGATAAGTGTTTTTGAATTCAAGCAGTTTTAACTGCTGTTCAATTAATAAATATAATGCCAACCAAAAGCCTTGAAACAATCTGAAACTCCTTATGAATTGTGGCATGATAGAAAACCGAGTATTAAATCTCTTAGGGTGTTTGGTTCAACTGTGTATGTCCATAATAAAACCAATTAAGCTAAATTTGATGATAAGTCATGGAAATAAATATTAGTGGGCTATAGTTCAAATGGTTATAAGGTATGGAACACAGAATGCGAAAAATATGTAACTGTCAGGAATGTGATAGTAGATGAGACTAATTTTCTGGTGTCCAGGCCTTTATTTAAAGCCTGAAGAGAATAATGTTGAATATTCTCAAGATAAAACTGATAGTGACCAAGTGTTTAAATCAGTGTCTACTGAGTCCAGGCCTTTACTAAAGCCTGAAGAGAATAATGTTGAATATTCTCAAAACAAAACTTATAGTGACCAGGTGTTTAAATCAGTGTCTATTAAGTCTCAAATTATAAGTATCCCTAAATCAGATAAATCTAAATCTGATGAATAAGACAGTCTAAGGAAAATTCGCAAAATAGTTAAAGATGTACGATATGAACCTGTGATAAAATCTCATACTTCCAAAACTGATGGAACTAAATCCAATGATTCAAATTGGATGGTTCAAAAATCAGTGGAATTAAAATCAGATAGTTCAATAGTAAATGATTACTAAATCAGATAAATCTAAATCTGATGAACAAGACAGTCCAAGTAAAATTCAAAAATATTTAAAGATATACAATATGAACCTGAGATAAAATCTGATACCTACTAAAATTGGATGGTTCAAAATCAGTGGAATTAAAATCAGATAGTTCAATAGTACATGATTACAAGTCAGATAATCCAAAATCTGATGAATTGGTTTGTTGTAGTAAAACTCGGAAGTTAAATGACTAATAACATACTGAATAAAGCCCAATGTTGATAATCAACAAAGTTCTAATAAAAGTTGTTGCACTGACAAAATATCAATAATTCTTGTTAGTTAAGAAGGAGTTAAAGGCTCAAAGGTCGTTCCCCTATTTTATAAAAAGAAATTGATGATGATTAATTGTTTATTGCTCAATCATTTATTTGTACAATTTGTACAATACCTAAATCATTTCATAAAAAGAATCACTATATGATCGGTCTTACTGGCAGCAAGCTATAAAAGATGAACTAGATTCCCATAGAATTAATAATACATGGATGGACTCTAGTGCCAAAACAAAGAATAAAAAAAATAGTAGATTAAAATGGATTTTTACTAATAAAAATGACGAGTTTGGAAAATCTTTAAGATATAGGACACGTTTTATTGCAAGAGGTTTCAGTGAAAAATATCTTACTGATTATAATGAAACATTTGCACCTGTCGCTAAAATAGCCAGTTTTAGATTAATAATAAGTTTTGCAAATCAACATAATTTGTTAATTCATCATATGGATGAATTAATAAATTAATTTAATTATAATAATTTAAAGACTGCATTTTTAAATGTATTTTTAATACATACTGCATTTTTAATGTATACAGGAAGAAATATATATAAAAATTCCTGAAGGCGTTCTATGTAAATATAATAATTATGTATGTAAACTAAATAAAGCCTATACGGGCTGAAACAGGCTGCAATATGTTGGATTGAAGTATTTGAGCGATGTCTTGTGGATAAACGTTTTCAAAATTCGCCGATTGATCGATGTATACATCTTTTAGATAAAGGAAATATTATAAAAAAAAAAAAAAAAAAATATTTATGTAGATCTATGACTCAGTTGATGAGTACATATGTTGATAACTCAGTTATAGCATGTGCTGACGTTCAGACAATGAATGTTTTTAAAAATTGAATGAGCAAATTTGAAATAATTGATCTAAAATAAAATTCTTTCTTGGCATGAAAATAAGTAGATACTTACTTTGACACAATTACATTAGATCAAGGTGCTTATATTCAAGCAATTTTAAATAAGTTTAACATGATTGACTGTACTCCTATAAGTACATACACCTACTGAAGTTAAACTAAATTATGAACCGTTAAATTTAGAAGATAAATATGATGCACCATGTTGTAGTCTTATAGGGTGTTTAATGTATATTATGATATGTACTCACCCTGATTCAAGTAAATCCGTAAATATATTGAGTCGTTAAACAAATAATAATAATAAAGAATTATGGCAATGTTTAAAACGGGTATTAAGGTATCTTAAAGGTACTATGGATCTAAAATTAACCTAAAAAGATTTAAGAGTTGATTATATGTGGATTTGTAGATTCCAACTGGGTGACCATGATCACTGTGATAGAAAAAGTACTACTAGTTATTTATTTAAACTGTTTGAGCAGTGTACAATAACTTGGAGTACAAATAGACAAACTTCAGTGTAAGCTTCATCTACTGAAGCTGTACTCGGCTTCAGTAAATGAAGAGGCTATGTACGCATGGCCTTGTATGAAGCTGTCAAAGAAGCTTTGTGGCTTAAGTCTTTTGCAGAAAGTATACACATAAAAATTAATAAACCTATTGTTATATTTGAAGATAATAACGGCTGTATTAGCATAGCTAATAATTCAACTAATCACAAAAGGTCAAAACATATTGACATAGAATAATTTTTCAGGGGAATTAAGTATGTAATTGAGAAAAATATAATAAAGTTAAATTATATTCCCACAGATTCCCAGAGGTCAACAACTGGCATATGTTTTGACAAAGCCGGTACCGGTAAACCGGGGTTACTTTCAAATACAGGGGTGACATTGATAGTTACTAAACATTTTGCATTTGGTTAAATATCTGTATGAAAATGGAACTTGTGCATTTTAATTTAATATTGTAGGGAACGTTGACAGTTTTCCTATTTTACCATTCAGTATAGAGGTGTCTGCGATGTTAGATGGCGATGATAAAAAATATTAAATGACACCCCTGAATATGTAAAAAAAACGAGTTTTAGATTTTTCGATTGGGGCTACTTTGAAATTCAATGATAGAACAGAGATCATCAAAGTAGAAGCTCTACGGTCCAAGTTTGATACGGAACATTTCTCCTTTTTGCTATCGAAAACTGTGCTCTATAGTTTTTTTTATCTAGTCTATGTGATTTTATATATCTCAGTTAATTGAGTCTACATAAAATATTTTTGATGTAGCAGCTAAAAGCGAAAATAAATAAGATACAAACACATGAAGCTCAAAAAATTGATCAAAGTAACCCCGTTCTACGGTACCAGAAGTTTCTTTTGAAGAAATGTGATGTAAAATAGGTTTAGAGTAAGAAATAAGATTTTTATGTGCACTTCAGTTTATTTGGTTAATTAAGCCTGTTGATAATTAAATCAAATGGTCTGATTAGGTTTTACTGGGTTTCCCTAATCCTAGCAACAAATGTTGGACCATAATTGTACTTACATACTCCCAGCAAACACTTGGAAGTGATATACGTTCTGTTGAATTATTATAGGTATATAAATGTAAAAGTATTGTTTTAAATGATGATTAATTTTTGAGGGGGCGTGTTGAATTATATTTAATTTATGCAAAAATTAATTTATAATTAAGTATCAATTATTTAGTTTATTTTCCATCAACAAATTATATTATCAAATGTAAAACAGTTTAAAAAGTAAATCAATACGCAACCAATTTGACAGTCTATAAAACAATATTATTTTGTAATCTGTCATCGTCCTTACTCTGTCTCTGACTAGTATATAGTTATGTGTGCTCTGTCTACCGAACTCGTAATGAACAGACGTTTATCAGATTCCTAGTGTAATTATAATAAACGTTATTATAATTCAAAGTTTGTTTCTATTTTAGTCCTTAACCTCTAATAATGTTAATTAATAGAAGGCGTTCTCTCAAACCCGTTAATCTAAATCATTTAAACAAAAATATTAAAAAACATGCAAAAAAATATGCGAGATTTTTTTTTTTAACAATTCGGAACGGCCTGTTTAAGACCAAAATACTATCGTAGATAGGCTAAATGCGATGTTGCCGTGTTTTCCAAATTGATAGACAAGTGCGCATGTACACACGGCTACACTTCAAGCTACGCAAAACCAGTATAAGCTGACCGTTACTTGTGCGAAAAGATTATACAAAGCGACGCCAAGATAAATTAGTTATGTATAGCTTGATGTGTAGCCGTGTGTACAGTAAGCGTTGCTTTTACGCATTTTTATTTTGTGGGATTTTTTTATTTATTTTTATTTTTTGTAATATTTTTTTTATTTATGATTATTTACGGTTTACTCACGTGTATTTTTCGGGATTGCCCGACTAGTTTCGGACCCAATCGGAGTCCTTAGTCATGAGCTGATCACGCGGCGAGGTCGCGAGTCGAACTAGCGCTGCACCGCGCCGCGTAGCGTTGCGCCCGCGACGAGAGGGGCGCGCTCTGTGTCGGTATTGCTCGTGCATCTTCGTCACTTGTCGTGTCCGTGTTGTTGTTATACTGAGTGCCGGTACATACCGCGCTTACTGTGTCGCCCTCCAGACTTAACTCACTTTTATATGACGTAGACTTCAGAGCTGGTCTCCAGGCAGGTGGCAGTGTCCAACCGCCGTCTCTATTGAAATTCGGATGACGGCTTATTTCGATAGCTTCACGTACTTTTCGCGGCACGAAATATTTCTCCTTCGCTAGTACGGAAGCCTTATCAAAACGCATGAAGTGAGCCGTACCCGAGTTACAGACGTGTTCAGCCACCGCCGACCTAGTGCTGTCCATACTCTTCATACTCCGTATGTGTTCATTAAGTCTGGTTGCGATATTGCGGCGAGTTTCCCCTATATAACTCAGGCCACAGTCGCACGGTATCTTGTATACGCCAGGAACGCCTAGCGGATCCTTGTCCTTCGGTGAGCGCAATAACTGCCGCAATTGTCCAGGCGGGCGATAGATCGTCCTGATGCTATATCTTCGGCGTAACAGGTGACCTATCTTGTCGGTAACTCCTCGCACAAAAGGTAAAAACGCAGGAGTGCGTTCCGCTCCCGCCGGTCGTCTACGAGCCGTGTCCACCGTACTCAGACTACGAGTGCATCGCCGCCACTGGTAACCGTTGCGCTCTAGTACGTTCTGTAAATGACGTAATTCCGCGTCCACGTACTGAGGATCACATAAACTGAGCGTCCGGTCAGTATAACAACAACACGGACACGACAAGTGACGAAGATGCACGAGCAATACCGACACAGAGCGCGCCCCTCTCGTCGCGGGCGCAACGCTACGCGGCGCGGTGCAGCGCTAGTTCGACTCGCGACCTCGCCGCGTGATCAGCTCATGACTAAGGACTCCGATTGGGTCCGAAACTAGTCGGGCAATCCCGAAAAATACACGTGAGTAAACCGTAAATAATCATAAATATGAATGTGTCTCACGAAAGTTATAATAATAATATTTTTTTTACTATGTACCAGCGATTGGTGTTACAAGGGGTGACATTGATAATTACTAAAAATATTGCTTATGGTCATATATCTCTGTAAAAATGGAACTTATGCATTTTAACTGAACTGTATAGGCAACATTGACAGTTTTCCTATTTTACCATACGTTACAGAGGTGTCTGCGAAGTTAGATGGCGAAGATAAAAATTACTAAATCACACCCTTAATTATGTACAAAATTCGTGTCGTAATTGGAGCTACTTTGACGCTGAATGATAAAACAGGGATTATCAAAGTAAAAGCCAACGGTCCGACTTTGATAAGGAAAATTTCTTCTTTATTTATCGAAAACTTTGCTCTGTAGTTTTTTTTATCTTGTCTTTGTGATTTTATATATCTCAGATAATTCAGTCTATATGAAATATTTTTTATGTAGTAGCTAAAAGCAAAAATAAATAAGATACAAACACATGAAGCTCAAAAAATTTACCAAAGTAACCCCGTTCTGCAGTACATATACAGGTTGGTTCAAAAATCGTGGATCAAACGAAACAGGGCGATAGTTGGGGTTATTTGCAGTGAAAAATATCTATGTGGCAGAGCCCTAACTTGATCTCCTTAAAAGTTATGACACAAAGAGTGTTTTTTAAAAAAATATCAAAATTTATAATAAATAGGCAATTAGAGTAAAATGGGTAGTTACCTATTTTAAAACAATAAATGGTGTTTAGTTGCTTGAAAGTGCTTTTATGACAGTGGGTACCATAATTTATGAGTATTGGCACTTTTTTCAATATCTTTTAAGTCTCATGAAAAAATATTTGTAACTTTAGAACCTTACTGTAAAAAAATATGTTCTACCATAAAATGCTGCAAATGACCCCAACTATCGCCCTGTTTAGTTTGATCCACGATTTTTGAACCACCCTGCATATTTAGGTACTATAGTATTGCTGGTTAATTGGAACGCCTTTCTTTAGTTAACATCCCTACTGTATACTCTTATCAGAAGTGAGGAGTGAGTTCTATTTCCGCTATAATATTGAATTCTCAACTCAAATTAAACATGTACATGATAATGTACTCCCATCTATACAGCAGTAGTTTCAAGAGGGTTTATACATTCTACTAATGTTATGTAATCTGCTGAACAATCGCAGTTCAACTATTACAACAAGGTTTGAGTGGTACCTACTGCATAGGGTAAAACCGGGATAGATGCCGCACTTTTTGAAATGGCCTCCTAATTTTAAAAATATTAATTAACCATGATTTTTTTCTATGAATATAGCTAGTTTAATCTTTAATATTACGTTATGATTTGTTTTTGTTGACCTAGCAATAACAGATTTTGCAGAAATTAACTTTTTACACAACAATTTATTTGAGGATAGATGCCTACCTGTAAGGATAGATGCCCCACCATGAAAATGCTAATGAGGATAGATGCCTGCAGTGTAGGATAGATGCCCTATCGAATAAAATAAGTAAAATACATAATTTTAACATGTTTTATTAGTAATCTTTAGAAGATAATTCGAATATGACACGCATAACTATAATAAAGTTAAGCATTTGCCTAAAAAAATAATAATATTTACGTGCACAATCATACCTATTTTAACATTAAGAAATAATTATTTAGTATCTTCAGAAAAATAACACAAAAAGATCTACATTTTTTTTATCCTACTTAATTTAGGTCGAACTGGAAAGTGCTTTCAGTTTTCCACATCTTGAGCAATACTTAGTTTCTGAAAATTGTTTAGCAGGTTTTATGTAGCCACTTCTGGCACATTATACACTAAATCCAGTCGGATTTTGACTTTGTATTTTTACAGTTTTCAAAGCTTTCTATGCATGTGCATCTTTGCCTGTGTTTTTAAGGATTTCTGGTTCATGTCTCTTAGTTTTCTATACAGGCAAACCTTTAGTTTTCTTTCCTTTATTTTTATAGTCAATAATGGGTGGATTTTCTTCATCTTCGCTGTTTGAACTGTAAATATTTTTGTCGTTTTCGTGAGATTCGACCCTCATTTACTTTTAAATAATTATCATTTTCTTTATAACAAAAATCAGTCCAGTCGTCGTGGTCTTCACTAAAACATTTTTTTATTTTTTTTTGTCTTGTGCTTTGGTTCCTTTATTTGTTTTCTTAAGTTCTCCTTTTTCTTTAGTAGTTTTAGTCTTGTTTCTCTTGACTTGGTTTTTATTTGTTTTTTTCTGCCTTTCAGCAATTTCTCTATTTTTTTCGAAAATCTGATCAAAATCGAAAGCTAATTGTTCTGTAGCCCAAGAAAATACTCAAGCTCGCACTCTCTCCATTATTTTATATTTCCGTGGCATGATTCACCTACAATCAGTAGACATTAATAAAAATACACTAATACAACATAATATTTCCGATAACTAATAATAAAACACGCTAGCACTATCAGCGTATACTTAGATGCCCCGAAGAATATCAAAACCTACCATCAGGAATAGATTGAAAAAGAAAAAAAAACTAACAGTACTTACATAAGAAGCATTTAAAAATACTCTGACATATGTATATGTGTATGAGGGGATAGATGCCTCTAAGGGCACCTATACCTCGAAAAATAGGGGCAACTATCCTTTTTGATGTGGATAGATGCCCTTTTATTTCTTAAATAAACTAAAAACAAAAGAGCGTTTATTTACACCTAGGTGTACACTTAATGAACCAGTATATTGACATAATAAAAAATATAATTGAATTTATTACTACTTAAAAAGTTATACACCGGCAAATACTAACCTCTGAAAATTTGAAGCATTTGTCGCGTTCGCTGCGGAAACAATCACACGCACAAGCGAGATTTGTTCATAATGCATAACAACCTGCGGGGGATAATGTGTGGGGCGCCTGCGCTTCTTATTTAAACTATCAATTTTTAGTTGCGAGTTTGGGAAATTAGGTTTTTTGAAAACGAGGCATCTATCCCACTGCGGCATGTATCCCGGTTTTACCCTACTTCAACTCAATATATTGCGAGCGATTTAACATCCTATATCTTCTTAATTAGTTTGTTAATGAGTTCAAATATACATAGATAGATAGATGGATGATAGATACATAGATTCTACTTTTTTTATTATAATATTATATAACTTCAAACCTTCCGGAAGAAATTATCTAAATTAAGATGAAAACTGCATCAAAATCCATTGAGAAGTTTAAAGAAGTAAGCGGACAAACAAACGGACACGAAAAGCGACTTCAATTTATACGATTTAGAGCAGACAACGTCTGTAAAGGGCCTTATGACTTATGTTTGTTGCTCTACAAATTACTAGCTCAACTAAATAATATCCTAATAGTTTTTTAAGGCGGTCCACTCACGGTAACGCATGACGGAGCGACAATAACCGTGTGTGTACTCATACTACAGTGACGTGCGTCAATTCGTCGCCGTGGGCGCTCATCATTATCCCGTAGTTAAGACAACTATGCTTAAAACTCCAATTAATAATGATGAACACTATCCCTGCTGTCAAGCAATAAAACAAGAATAACAATAATCTGAAACTACTATAATGATAACAAACCAGGAGAACAATGATATGTTAAAAATAGTTAAGGTAATTCGAATGTTCAACCCCCTAAATCAGTCTGGACAGAGAGCCCATAATTAAAGAGCGACGTTTAAAATTGACATGTTATATCACCTCTAAAACTCATTATCTTCGTATCTCTTTTCAGTCACGGCTCATCTTCTTTGCGAAAAATGTCCGGTCCTTTGGAAGGCATACACGGGGACACAGGTCCAACGCACAGAGGCCCCTTTGAGAACTTTAATCTAAAATGGGGTGGGGCACCAACCGGGGACTGTCCACGGCTGCACTATTGGAGTACAGTCATGGACCGTCCCAGGTGGGTGCAAAACTATTGTGAAATATGGTAAAAATAAAACTGGTCTATGGGATGGGGTGTTAAATGGACTATTTAACTTCTATTGCCGGAAGAAAACGGCGTCTGCCTTTCAACATTTAAAATTGAAAACGGTTGGCAGACAGTGACTCGCCAGCTCACTAGCTGGGCCCCCTGAAAAGCCGCCATCTGAAACTACTATAATGATAACAAACCAGGAGAACAATGATATGTTAAAAATAGTTAAGGTAATTCGAATGTTCAACCCCCTAAATCAGTCTGGACAGAGAGCCCATAATTAAAGAGCGACGTTTAAAATTGACATGTTATAACACCTCTAAAACCTAAGCGTATTCTCATCTTAATATATTAAAGGTATAACGTGAACATAATTCATTGAATCTCGTCCTTAATAAAGGTCAAATTGATTTATCGCTACGAAAACTTAGACTAGGCCCATGGAAAATTACTCCCGTAACTTTGTCCTCTTTCACGATTGGCTGAATATTGTTATGATATGAAAACGTTCGGGGCTTTAAAAATCTATATTTCTCTTTCACATTTGTCTCGAATTCAGCAGCCGAGCGTGGGCTTAATTCCCAGTCCTGACGAAGTTATTTTTAGTCGCAGCCCTACACCCTGTTAGACATACTCGCAATCGCAATAGCTTTTGCAAGTGGGCGATTGCGTAACGTAACCAACATCAATCATTACAGTTGATGTGTCAAAATACACACATCAAAAGTGTCTAGGGATCAAGCATTTTTATGCGGATTTCTTGAGATTGAGATGTGGCTTTGTAATAAATTTATGATTTTATAAATTTATATGGATCCTTTTTGGTGCATTTCATAATTTGAATCAGGAACTGTGAATCAAATTCGAGTAAAAGATGAAAATCAGCTGTCAATATTTTCCCTATAAAAACATACAACGCATTGAAGACATTATTAGTGCTACTGTTTCCCTACTACTGATTAAAACCAACGTTATTATGGAGCGGCGACGTCATTTAAGCAGGGAAGAAATGCTCAGAGCCGTGGGAATGATAGAAGCTGGTTCCCGGCAACGTACTGTGGCTTTAGCTCTGAATACAAGTCAGAGTGTTATCAGTCGACTTTGGACACGTTACCGAAGCACTGGTACCGTGGCTGAGCGCCATGGAGGACGGTATCGCTGCACCACACGGAGACAAGACCGATACATTCAAATCTTAACTCGAAGAGCTCCAACAATAACCGCCATGATGTTAGCCGTGAGGCTTCATCACTCTTCAGGGAACTTAATTAGCGACCAAACAGTCAGAAACCGCTTGCATGAAGTGAACCTTCATTCCCGAAGACCGCTACGGGTACCACCTATAGCAATGCACAATCGTAGGATTCGATATCAATGGGCTCTTGGACACAGAAATTGGGCAGAAGAACAATGGCGTTTCGTGTGCTTTTCTGATGAGTCTCGTTTTGGTATGAGACCGGATACAAGACGTATACGACACTGGAGAACCCCTGGACGCCAACAGCGATTAAAATCCTGCCAGGAAGTCCATCCTTATAGTGGTGGAACCATCATGGTATGGGCGGGTATTTGGATCGGCGGAAGAACTGAGTTGATTTGGATCAGAGGCAACCTCAACGCTCAAATTTATGCTGAGACGATTGTATCAGACGTCATCGTTCCTCTACAAGCGCAAATCGGTCCCTTATTTCAGTTAATGCATGATAATGCACGACCGCACACCGCAAGAGTTGTAAGACAGACTCTCGCCGCAGCTAACATCAATGTCCTGCCCTGGCCTGCTCAGTCGCCAGACTTGAACCCGATTGAGCATGCATGGGATATGCTACAGAGAAGAGCTCTGCCGAATATGGAGGGTATCCAGTCGCAAGAAGACCTTTTTTTGTTGTTGCAACGAACATGGGCGGCCATTCCACAGCGTGATTTGGATGAACTCATTTTGAGTATGCCAAACCGATGTTCTTGTGTTGTTAGTGTTCGCGGTAGAAACACGGATTATTAATTGTTTAAGTTACCCAATAAAATTTTAAAGAAAACTGTTATTTCAGTCTTTTTTTCGAACTTTTGTGTTAGTGGTTCAAATGTCAAAAATCCCTTTATTAGGAAAATGGCAAATTTCTTTATTAATGCAAAGGTGACTTGGTTTATCGTTACTGTGACAAACGAAAACACTTTATTTGATGAATCCTTAATAGAAAATTTTAATTAATATCAATCAGGAGAAAAGTTATTGCGAAAATATATGTTGATCCCTAGACACTTTTGATGTGTGTAGTTATTTGTTATACAAGAGTGCAAAGTTACTTTTTAACCGCGTGCTCAATTTTGATGACCGAGCAAGCGAAGGATTCTAAAATTTTGATTTCAAAAATTAGAATCCTGAGCGTTAGCGAGGGAATCAAAAGAGCACGAGGTGAAAAATCTTTGCACTCGAGTGCAACACGTAACTTTTCATCCCACCTCAGCGAGGAAATGACTTAATGTAAAAAAAAACTTCTTCGTCGCTAGAATCACTCATTTTAGGTTTTTCACTTGTTTTCAAGTTTCTTGTTTTTAACCTAAGGTTTTAACAATATGACGTGAAAAGAAATAGGCGCGCGTAAAGCAAATAAAAAAAAAGTAATACACCAAGAAGGTTCCGAGTCTGAGTTTTAACAAATTAAAAAAGGTTGTATGATAAATTCGGCACCATGGAGGTAGAAGTAAATAGGTTTAATGAAGTTTTGTATTTACAAACTTGGTGCACACGATGTTCTAAATTCAATTTACTTTATCCTCTAGCTAGGTATATGCTCTAAGCCTCTAGCGGATAAAAACGGCTTTTGCACTCAGATATCAAAGAGCAAAAATACTCTTTCCGAGATGGGGGGATCAAAACAATATTCATTGCGTGGTACATAGTTGTGGAGAAGTTGGATTGTTAATACATACGTTGTTATGGAAATTGTTGACCTGTCAAAATCATAGCCGATTACGAGCGTGTTCATAATTTTTTAGAATGCTATATTAACAATCCGTCTTCTTGACAACTATGCTGCCGCGCTAACGAAGAATACAATAACTCGATTTTGCCGCTTCCGAAAAAAACGCGCTCAACGCGCTCTAAGTTTTGAACTGTTTTAGTTATTGCATTCTTACTAATTGAGAAACCGAGTTCCTGAAGTCTTCCAAAAAGTTACTTCGAGAGAGTTAATAGATCTCGATTGGCTGATTCGGAATACATATACAGGGTGGGTAAAAAATCGTGGATCAAACGAAAAAGGGCGATCGTTGGGGTTATTTGCAGCATTTTTTGGTACCTAGTCATTTTTTTTTACAGTAAGGTTCTAAAGTTACAAATAATTTTTCGTGAGACTTAAAAGATATTGAAAAAAGTGCCAATACTCATAAATCATGGTACTTACCCACTGTCATAAAAGCACTTTCAAGCAACTAAACACCATTTATTGTTTTAAAATAGGTACTCATTTTACTCTAATTGCCTATTCATTACAAATTTTGATATTTTCTTAAAAACACTCAAATTGTCATAACTTTTAGGGAGATCAAGTTAGGGCTCTGCCACGCAGGTATTTTATACTGCAAATAACCCCAACTATCGCCCTGTTTCGTTTGATCCACGATTTTTGACCCAACCTGTATATCTCAAAATCGTCCAAAATCGAATTATTGTATTCTTAGACGTTAGCGCGGCAGTATGCACCACGCAAAATGAAAGCTTTTTGGAATTGTGTCTCGTAATATAAATAGCGAGTCTAAGTATTTATATTGTAATGAAAATTATCAATACGTTTCGCCTATTTTAAGTTATAAGGTTTTTTTGGTTTTGAGACCACAAAATAATGTTAGTGCCCATTGTTCTAACATACTCGTAATCTTTTAATCGCCTTTTGCAAAATTAAAGAGGTAAAAAACGAGGCATTCCATTTAGCGCACCAATTTGAAGAGCACCTTTTCGAATCACACCAAATGGAATGCCTACAAAAAAACATGTGGGTTGATAATTTTACAAACTGTATTGAAAAAATAATTTTCTTTCAGACTTTTCGCCCAGTTCGTGACCTGAGGACAGCTCAGACCAGGCGTCGATGTGGTCTACTGGACCAAGGCTGAGACCACAGACGCGTATTTCTATTGTCGCACTCTATGCTACTCTTATGTGGCGAAGTGTATAAAAAACAAAAGGACTATCATTAGAACTTAAAGCGGGATATTTACTTACCATGTTTATTATTTGTTGTGAGTTTCCGATATTTCGGCACCGGTATAAGCGCCATGATCACGGATGAACTTCATCTTCATCGGAAACTCACAACAAATAATAAACATGGTAAATATCCCGTTTTAAGTTACAATGATTGTGTTTGTGACCATGTCAGTTTAAAAACTTATAACAAAAGGACTGTTAATAATATTCATACTTTGTAAAAGAAAACGAAATTGTGTTCAACAATTTACAGATGTTTTTTTGTAATTTAATTAAGAGCTTATTAGTGATAACGTAATTTTTGAACAAGATAATTTTAATTTTCTTTGCAACAATTCTGAACGAAAGATATAATCGTATTACGTTTTCGATATCGCCGAATTATTTAATGTACCGTGTATAAATAAATTGTTAAGTGAATTCTCTGCTGTTTATCTGATCCATTAACAATTTTGTAGCTACCTCGAAGGTAAATTGTGTCACTGAAAATTTCATACACAACTTTTAAGCGTAGCCATTTTTGTGTAGTTTATTTTTAAAAGTAATTTGATTTTTTATTACACTGGTATTATATTGTGTTAATATATTATAAGGACTGCTTGTATATTATTATCAATAAAGCGTACTTCAGACTACGCTATACCTACTATTTCGCTATATGGTAAAGCATATTGCGTCATAAGCTATATAACATGACGTTCACACTACACGCTATATCGTAAGGCAGTCTGCTATGTATAGCAAGGTATTTGACGGCGATCATCGGGCGACGGACGGGGTAGAAGTAAGGCGAGGCGGGGACCGGAGAATCGTACATTATAAGTCTGAAAATCGCTCAAGTTTATCGCGTACAGAAAGCCAATACTTAATAGCATAGCTTTGTGTGAACGTGTCCATATAAAATGTATGCTGAGCGATATCGCTTTAGTATACAGTATTTGCTATTAGCTATATATTATAGCGTAATCTGAACTGCGCTTAATATGTTTTTGAAAACGCCCTTCATATAAACACAACACATTTTTGTATAAAGAAAAATAAACTGGATGTTATACATAAGTCAATTATGATGTACTTTATTTCAAAAAAATCCATTCAATAAATAGACAATATATAAGTTTTTTGAGTTTTATTTTATCGCTTAGCCATGTGAATAATATTGTCGAATTTTCGGCTCCAAGATAGTTTGAATACAAAACATTTGAATTGTATCTCCAATCCAAATATCCACTGAAATAGTGAATTTGGAATCAAGTCTTTCTCTCTCTATCTCTCTTTGTGGCTGCAATTAACGAACTAGTGGTGGGATTACCAAATAAAGATATGTTTATTTAAAACTCGATCCTTTAATTCAAATGTAACTGCTACTAAAAGATCCTTTGCTGAAAATGTTTGCATTTGGTAGCTATATCAAATAGAATTCAGTTCTTTTAGTAAAATAGGTAGCAGAAGAATTCCCGACCTAATTAACTTTAATTACAGTATTTCTACACGAAAAGTTGATTTATACGAACAACTCAGTTTTTCTCTCAGTGAAATTGGTCATCAAAGTTGTAAAATATAGAGACTTTTATTCGTCACAGATTTCGACAGGAGGGTAAGATTGATTAATTTAGAAATGTACGGTCTGCTGCAAAAGTGTTTAAAAACTTTCCTTTACTTCAGTCGGTCAGTTACTCGAAACTTAGAATAATAATTTCATGGAAACACATGGTGTGCCTGAATAAGTCGACGATACCCGGAAAGTCTACATAATGTAGGTATGTTTGGTATGTATATATCGGGTGTAAAAAGACCCTTATCGATAACGAAAACCACATATTCTACCCATCATTGGGATATTTTTTTTCTACTAAACCATGCCTGGGAAATCATTGGTTTTGGAGATATTGAAGGTCAAAGTTTTTTTTTTTGGTTTTTTTCCTGAAACGAATTCCAAGTCATAATACTAAACTTTCTTCCAAACAAACAGTATCAAAAAATTCAATTTTTCCTAACAAAATACGCGTTTGAAGTTACAAAAACGCAATGATTATCAAACGCACAGGACCGCCTTGGCTCAGCTGTGTGGCCGCTGTACGCATGCAAACGCGCGACATCGCCACAACCACACATTGCGCGCTACAAAAAAAAGCGTTTTTTTTATGCCAACAGCAATTTTTTTTGGTCAATGTTTGTTTAAAGTAAATGTTGATTGACAGTTTCATGTAAAGAGTGCGTAGATTTCGGCTATGTGATGAGTCTTTTTACACCCTGTATGTATCTTAATTAGCATAAATTGAAAATAATTGTTTTGTTGATTGTTCCGAAATAATTATGAAAGTATGTTTTATACTTCATACAATCTGAACTTCAATCCAAACTGAGGTTAAATCGTTTCCAATTATTTTGGGTTTCAAAATTGAAATTACCGTTCTACGAAATTACACCACAACAAAAGTTAATCAGTAGGTACTCATTTCGGGAGTTCCAGGTAAGTATCCGAAATTAATTTACGAAACTGAAATCCGTCAACGGTGAATTGTAGGTGTCCAGCAGAACACCTCTGCCTCCTCTTTAGTGAATATAGTCGTGATCCTCCGTCATTTACGGAGAGAGCAACAAGACGGACCTCGAAGATAAAACGAAAGACATTTTCTTTAATATCCGGTCAAGAACCTCCTTGTGTTTATTTTTCTTGAATTCGCTTTCTTACAAAATATTAATCCTTGTTATTTGATAATAAGACAAACTTTGTGTATCTGAAAGAGGGTAGTTCCTCCAAATCTCGTGGTCTACTGGTGACACAGATTGACCATGATTCAACAAAAAAAAAAACAAAAAGAAAACATGGCGTCCTAAACATGTGGCATTTTAGCGCCCAGAGCTAATGGGGCATTTACACGGATCGATTTTAGCCGTGCGGCAAGTCACCAGTCGCGTCGCTTGTCACTTGCGGCCTAGTCGAATTGTCATTTACACGGTCGATTTTCGCCGTGCGGCCTAGCCTTGCGGCGAAAATCGACCCGTGTAAATGCCCCATAACTGACAGCGCGGAGCGATACGACCCTAGACGTACCAGCCAGCTGTCTCTCCGGGTTTCCATTAATTTAGGTATACACGGCATTAAAATTTTCTGGTATTTAAAGCAATGATTGGGCTTAGAGTTTGTATTACAATTTTGTTGAAATTGAGTTAAACATAAAGTGAATATTATATTGCTGTTCATCGTAAACTATCAAACAAGTTTGTCAAACATTAAGTGTTTTTTCGCAAATCATCAATTTTATCATCAGAATTGAGAAAAAACTGAACAGAGTACCTAAGTATTCCTGTTTAATCGGAAACAGCACTTCATACAGCCCAGCTTTGGAAATTATACAGCGTTTATAGTAGGGGAGCCCACGATGCTAAATGGGGATTTACTCGAGCGTTGTGGAGACCTATTGGATTTTGAAGACTAGATGATAGAGAGAAAAAAAAAGTTTTGTGATGTTCCCTTTCACCGGTGGGGGGAGCGCCTAAAGGTTTTCAAAAATGTAAAAAAAACAGTCACATGGAACTATTCGAGCGCGTCAGATATTGATAGTGTATATGCCCCACGTCTCTCTGATAACGGAGGTATGTTAATCTGCCGGTTTTCATGATGGGGGTGGCCGTAAGGAAGGGCAGAAAATGGAGAAAAAAAAAATTATTCCAGCGCGTCAGATATTTAGAGGGGATGTTAAGTGAACCCAAAAGATGCTCAAATCCAAAAAAACTGACGATACGGAAGTCACGCAAGATAGCGGTGGCTTTTAGAAAATGCAAAAAAATATCGCCATTTTGAAATACTCGAGCGCGTCAGATTATTATATAGACGGTTCAACTTGATGCCCTATTATAGATGTGCTGACCCATAATCTGACGATTATCTGGAGGGAATATGTAAATCTGACAATTTGAATGATACACAGTGGGAATTTGATATGGGGCATGAAGGGCACCTACCTTAAACGTTCTAGCTACAGGAAAACGTTCTTAGAAGACCACCCCTAACTTTTGAAATAATTTATATTTATACCAGATTTTGAAAAAAAAAACAGTCAGCAAGAAAAAGGACAGTTATCACAAAACATTTTTATTATGCCAATCGAGCTTATTTTTCATAAGGATCAAAAGACTTCCGGACCAACTCAGGTTGCAGTACTAGAAACGTCAAAAATCGCAAAAAAAAAAACTCACTTGTCATGGATTAGTTATAGGGATAGCTAGCTGCCTTAATCGTTGTGGCTACAGGCAAATGTTCTTAAGAGACTCCATATTTTTTGAAAATATTTCGAACTTTATTCACAGATATTGAAAACGAGTTTTTTTTTCAGTATCCACCTCACTTTCTGTATAATTTATTTTTTCGCGATTTCTGATGTTAATTAGTACTCTAACCTCCTGGGTCTGGAAGAGTATTTTGATTCATATTAGGAAATTGATCGATTGGCATCATAAAAATGTTTAGTGAGAACTACCCCTTTGCTCGCTGTCTGTACTTTTTTTTCAAAATCTGTGAATGTTATAGAAGTTATTCCAAAAGTTAGGGGTGGTCTTCTAAGGACGTTTTCTTGTAGTTACAATGGTTAAGGTAGGTGCCCTTCATGTCCCACCTCAAATTACCACCCTGCATATTCAGATAAAAATAGTTAGGTAGGTACATAAAAATGTTTTATTTTTTTAATCTTCATCTTCATCCCTATTATGGGGCGATGTGAGAGAGTGAGAGATAGAGAAAGAGTGAAAGGGAAAGAGGCGCGGAGTGGGAAATACATGCTTCACTGCAGCTGCACGCACTTAACTTTATTAACGATTTTTGTTACTTCGGCTTGTGAAAATCGGCAGATTATGTTTTTCCCGGTATCCTAGAACTATTCCCTACAAAATAAAAATAAAATCGACCGCGCTCGAGAATGTCGAGGTGAGGTTTTTTTTTGCAAGTTTGTAATCCTCCCACTCCCTTACGTCACGTTCAAATCGTCAGATTATTGAAATGCACACTTTTCAGAATGTAATGAACCCACCTTATCTTAATCTGACGCGCTCGAGTATTTCTAACGATCGATTTTTTTTACTATTCTGACGCGCTGCCCTAGACGCGCGGCCCTATACCAAGGGCTTATACATGGTGGAGGTACTCAACAGGGTACAAGGTATCCCCCCTTATGTTAATCTGACGCGCTCGAGTAACTCCCGAAATCCCTTCATGGGCTCCCCTACCATGTAAGTTAGCCGAAACTAATTGCCAATGTTCACAAATTGGTGTTAGAAACGATTAGGATGTCTTTTAAATTGGGATTATCTAGGAACTCTCGAGTCTGAAATGACTATTAAATGGGTCAAGTTATTAAGCCTACGTCATTTCGATTCGATAAATTCTAACTTCTTTCAAGTGCTATCTATACCTCCGGTTTCTGAATTGAGAATTCGGGTTATGCAATACTTAAGTAGTATTTGAGTACGGAGTTGCCAAAAAAATGCTTTAAAATCCGTCATTTTTTGACAACTCCATACTCAAATGCTACTTAAGTACTGCTTATCTTAGAATTCTCAATTCAGAAACCGGAGGTAAGTCTAGGAGCTAATCACACAATTTGCGAATAGCTGAATGGTTATAGACCGCACTTACCCACATCACTTAAGTAATCGTTATGCTTTCAGCTACGAATTTAAACTGACATTTAAATTAAATCGATGCCATTAGATGAAAACATGTTTTTACAAAATGCCCATCTTCTTTGAGTGAAATGCTTAATTATCTTATTTGTCTAGTTTGGTTTTACGTGGAATAATAGGGAATTTACACACGTCGATTTTAGCCGCACGGCGAAAATCGACCGTCTAAATGATAATTCGACTAGGCCGCAAGTGACTAAAATCGCAAGCCCCAAAGTTGGGTGCCATCCGAAATTTGCCGTGCGGCGTCAAGCCGCATGCGGCGCGGGTGACTAAAATCGACCGTGTAAATGGTCAGTTGCAGGCGGAGATGTATTTTGCGTTGTGTTGTTCCGCTAGAAATGAACAAATCGCATGCGATTTTTGTCGACCGGTGTAAATGGGGTGGCGATTCGATTTATACAAGCGATGCGAATGGTGACTTGCCGCACGGCTAAAATCGACCCGTGTAAATCCCCCATAACGGCTGTCTAGCTCTCGCAACCCCACCATGCGTAACATGACCACCATAGGCAAGAGTTTTGTCGACGGAAGAATAAAGAAAATTACAGATGCACAAGGGCAATATTTGATTTTGCCTATTCTGCAGTCGTCAAAACCGTCGTTTACGGTGGTCATGCAACGCCTGCAGGAGAAGCATTATAACACAACATCACGACTGTATTCCTCGAAAGGTTGGGCAGAGGTGGACAGTATACCCTCATTATGTGTAAGCCATGTAATAGGGAGTGAGCCTATTGCCATCAACCGGGAGCATATCCAGACTCTGGGCTGCTACTGAGAAATTCCATACGGAAAAACAAAATGAAACTTTGCCTGACCTAGGGATCGAACCTAGGACGTCACGTACAGCAGTCGAGCTTGCGACCACTAGACCAACGAGGCAGTCTGCAATGAAGCAATATACCCGGAAATAATATTCTGTTATATGTAAAGATTAGCTTTTGCCCGCAACTTCGCTTGCGTGAAATTTTGTACCCCATTTTCCATATAAACTTTCATCCCTTATTTAACTCCCGTAGGAGATGATTTTCGAAAAACCCTTCCTTATTCCTTGTCTACATTATAAAGGGAAGCTCTGTGCAAAATTTCAGCTTTCTAGGTCCAAGGGTTTGGGCTGACCGTTGATGAGTCAGTCAATCAGTCAGTCAGTCAGGACCTTTCTTTTTATTTATATAGATAGAAGAATGCTATACATTGTGACTTTAACTTTATTAATTTACAAAAGAAAACTGTGTTTACAGGTTGATATCACAAGCAAACAAAACCCAACGGTCTAAAAAAAACATTTGCAAGACCAGCGAAAACCATAAATTATGCATTAATTCTGAATGTTGATTACGTTTTAAATTATACGGAACATGAAACGAAAAACCATAACAACCTACTTACACATAAACGTTACAAGGGAACCAAACATGAGCAGGGGCATTGGAAAGGCGTACATTTAAATATGTTCAAACACAACATCGGGCAATTCAGCCGCGCCGATATTGCATTGTGTAGACCACTTCATGGATTCAATATCGAGTAAGGAACATGTTTGGCGCAATAACTATGCGCTTATATCGAAACTCAAGTTGTTCGGTGAACGCTTAAATTGTAAATTGCCTTGTTTTGTAGAACAGACCTATGTGTGTATTGGGTCGTTAAGTTCCCTACATTATGGTTGAGTTAAGCGATGCTGGTGCACTCGTCGTGCTCGTGAACGGGTGCTGTCTGTTGGAACTGGTCAGCTCTAACATGCTATGCGTCGTCCTAATTCTAATAAGGCTTAATTAAAAATTTGGGCCATTAACTTTTTTTGGCGTTTCAGGTAGAACAAACGTAATAACTACATCTATCTCTGTCATTCTCATTAGTCATTAACTCATTACCTTTGAAAAAGCCGATTTAATTTGTAATATTTTTGTCGAAAGATTAATTTTAAGTTATCTTAGACATCACGCAAAATACGCGCTTAGACGTGGAGTTGCAAATACCAGCCCGTTATACCTTATACCTTAAGTTAGCTTAGAACTTCATGGAAATAAAAAGGTTTTTTTGTATCCTGAGTAGTGGTCAATTTTGCCTCAAGTCCTATTAGAATTAGGACAACGTATGGCAACTTTAAGGCAATTTCTCATTGTTATTCCTTGTACTACTGACATTTACCTATTGTTCTCACATTATCTTTAGTAATATTATTGTATTAAAATATTTACAATAATATTTATTGAGTGTAGGTGTATAATTATGTGTTTACATTATGTTGAATTATCTATATTTAGATACTTCTACTTTTGTTTTCAATTCATCCAGAATTGTTCTAGGTAAATGTTTTGTTTATCATCCTCAACTTACATAATTTAGGGCTGATTTTTCAATCGTCAGACAGCTTTTATCTAGGGATAAAGGAGATGGCCAAATTGGGCCCCAAGCAGTACGTAAATAAAAGTATTACTTACTTACAGTTAATTTAAACAAAATAAAAATATTTTAATGATTTCTCCTTATTAAATTCATTCCAATCAGTTCTAAACGACCTCAATAAATATTGCCATATAATATTAACAAAAATCGGAGTAGGGTGCATTCCCGAGGTTTTCACTGTAACGCAACGATAACTTAAAATTAGGTTTACTCGCTTAATTAACAGTCTTTTAGAAATCGGACGACAGTATTACTGAGAGACTTTCAGTTAGCGTGGTATGTTTATTATACAAATTACCAATGTTTTTGACTTGTTTGAGAGAATCGAGAAGAACCTATACCCTAAATTCCTAACTCAGATAATTTATGTAAACAAAGGGGATAACAGATCAAAAAAATATTTTATTAATGGTAATTCACTGAAAATGCCGGAAAAAGGGTTAGATTCTCTTTTATGTACTGATTTTAGAAATAATAATTTAAAAAATATCATACCGTAATTTTTCAGTTTTCAACAAAGTTATTAAAAAAAGGAGATTTTCTGGTATAAAGTATTTTATGATACTGGTAACACTGTAGGAGTACAAAACATTTTCAAATTTCGTTTGACAAAAATGTCAAAGTTGTTTATTGTTTGTCTTAGCGTCATAACAATACATTCGTTTTCTTTTCCCGTTTTCGCTGCGTGTTTGTTAATTTTGTTATTGTGCATCATCGTGTTAAGTTTTTCATCTTGTTGATGTTTGTTATATTTCCTTGTTTTTGTTGAGTTGTTTGTTAAGTTTTATTTGTTATTTGACAAATGGAGCCTCAGCCGGGGCGGGACCCTCGAAGGCAGCCGCCCCCGACTTTTTGTCGCCTGTTAAAAAGCGGCCTTGAACATCTATGAGTGCCACAGAAAAACTGATGGTGATGAATGCATATAAGGACTGATTAAAGTGATTAAAAGGCGCGTCTCCGACACACTACACAAGACATTGTTTGGCTACGGTATTTAGTTTGCATTGTTCTTAAAATTAACTAGATTTTAAATGATTACTTAGTAAACATTTAATGATAAAATGTTTTGTATCACTAACCTGTCACTTTGACAATGACATTTCTTTGTTTACATAAATTATCTGAATTCTGGAATTAGGGTATAAGTACGTGTGTATAAGTACTATTTAATGCCCTTTGCTTACCTCAGAGTTATTTTATACAAGGTTAGTCGGAAAGGGGGTACTAATCCGAAGCCCACTTATAGTATCGCTGATGACTGTTTGAAAGCAAGTGTTAAAATTTCAAAATTCGATTTTTTTTTCCAAATAAAATGATTTATATTTTAGTTTTTTAAAAAATTCTTCATCCGTGCTTTAGTTACAAATTCAGAAAATGATGCTTCTAATTCATGAACCCAAATATGACCTAAAATGTAAACACAGCTGATCATAACTGGGGATAGATAGATTTCAGAGTTTTTTTTTTGAGATTTTTGAACATCTGTTTCTCTTAAACTATTGACTTTTGGGAAAAGTCGTAGAACAAAAGTTATTCATTATTATGTGTACTTTAACACCCTTTCGGATTAGTACCCCCTTTCTGACTAACCTTGTATAATTAATACCCTTATTAGCATTATCATAGGAAACTATGACATTGAGCCGTTTGGGGTGGAAACGCTCGGGTCATGGGGTCCGAGTACGCGTCTCCTTTTTAAGGAAATAGGAAGAAAACTGGTCGATACTTCACGTGACCAGAAGACTGGCTTGTTTTTCAGCCAGAGAATTAGCGCCATACAACGTGGCAACGCTGCCAGCCTTCTGGGCACGTTACCAGTGGTCAGCGATGCGGAGGAATATTTTGATGCACTCTTCTAATTTATATTGGTAGTTTAGTCTAGGATATAATTATTCTTTGTTTTTACTTTAGATATAGTTTAGATTTATATTGTATTAATTTAGGTTAAAAAACTCATTGTACAATGTTAATTCTTATTAGGTTGTATTATAAATGAAAATGAAACCATATAAGATTACACTTTTCATCATTTTAGACTTACTTTAATTACAGTTAATTAGCCCTTTCTAGACGAGACTATAAAGGCTTTTAATTACATATGTAGGGAATTTAAGATGTAAAACAACAGTTATTCATGAAATAACTTATCTAGAATCGCCTGGATTTTCTAATTATTTATTTCCAATTTAACAGTATCGTGGTACTGTGATGATTTCAAAAAGGTCTGATTTAATACGTCATCATTATCCATCTATTAATCATCCACATTCTCCCAAATAGCAACATTTTATCCTGTTTGTATGAAACTTTTGTTTTGATTAAGCATTTTTCTCCCTACAATCGCAAATTATCACTAGCGAGAGATTGGAAAATGTATAGGCTCTATACATATTTACCAATATTGATATTCCCTATTCAGCATTGGTTGTGTTTTCACCGTCCAGAAAACAACAATAGCTTCGCTTTTATTCCTGTCTATCGCTATCCCTCGGTTTTGTATCTCCTCCCACGTAGATTGGAAATTAAAAACATAAAATGTATACTAATTTGCATCGGCATTGAAATCCTTATTTTCTATCAACAAAAGCAAAATAACGTGCTTTAAAATGTATATTGTATTTTTACTCAAAATATTTTCTCAGTCATTTTATTGGGTTTATAATTATAAAATATACAATTATTTATGTGGACTGATTACGTAATACAAATCTATCTTACTTTAAATACTCGTATATGAACTGATATTTATCCGAGCGTGTTCAGATTAAGAGAGAACTTTATCGCAATAAATTATATTACTTATGTCGTCAAGCGTGCTGTAACGCAACTGTTTTTCGAAAAGGTAAATACCATCCTATTCTGATCATGCAAGGATAAAGGCTGTTTCTTGTTTAGCAGTAGTTGAGGATGACGTCAGTGGTGCAAGGCTTGAGGCAGCACTCGTCGACAATGCCGTCTCTCTTGTACCTCGACCAGTTGGCTGACAACGAACCACGGCGTCCGCTCCACGGCCAGTCGATTTCGTTCGTCTTGTCCCCAGGTAAGAAGTCCGCTGCTATGGAATATTATTCAATGTAAGGTTATTAATTTGTCTCTATAAGAGAAAATGTATCGATATAAATATGCCTAAATGTAAGTAGTAAGCTCGTAGATGCCCTAAGTGATAATGAGCCCTACATAATGTTGTATACCTAGAGCATAATTTACGTAGTTTCAGGGTGTATGCACCTTGTAAACCTAAAGAAAAGACCGTGACGTTGAATATTCTTACACTATGATGAATCTATTTAAATAAACATGGTCATGTACTGCCAAAAATTGCATAGGATTATTTCAGATACCAACTTTTTTACCTATATATTCATTAGTACAGCATTAACAATACAGCACAAAGAGGACATTATATAAAGAGCACTAGTGGTAGAACTAAACGGATTTAATATTATCAGCGCATTGCAGCTTGCAGCCCACACTAGGCACACTCATAGGCATTCCCAGAAGAGGAGCTATTGCCCCAAGTCATGGCAGATAAGTGAGTTGTTGGCTCAAACTCTTTTTAGTCAGTAACATAACGTCATCAGCCTTATAAGTCTGTTATTGTGAGCGTACCCCATTTCACCCCCTAACTCCTAAAAAAAGAAATAAGTATACAAACATGTCATGGTCCGCGATCTCTTATTGACGTATTCAGCTCCGTAACAAAGCAGTACTCTTGCGTTAGCAAGCTGTCTTCCACAGAGGATGACGGGCGTCTGATCAGCTGCTACGTACGCCAGGGCGAGGAGACAGGACAAGATGATCAGCTTCATGGTTGTAGCTATAAAATTAAAAACATCATCACAAATAACAATTCGGTTATTGGAAAAATTAAGTCAGTGCGGTACGGCACAATAACTCAAACGCAGAACATGCGTTGCGTTGCCCTACGATCCAGGTGCGGCGGGATTGTAGCGGTTAGGCGTAACAACATTACATAGCATAAATTTACAGCGTTGCTATTGCGTTGCGGCGACGCGACGTACTGCACTGATTTTTCAATATGCAGTGTTGCTATTGCGTTGTGTTGCGTGCGGCGCCGCGGCGACGGCGACGTACTGCACTGATATTTTAATTTGTAGCTTTGCTAATGCGTTGCGGTGCTGCGGCAACGTACTGCGCTTATGTTTTAATTTGCAGCGTTGCTAATGCGGTGCGTTGCGGTGCTGCGGCGACGTACTGCACTGATGTTTTAATTTGTAGCTTTGCTAATGCGTTGCGGTGCTGCGGCAACGTACTGCACTTATGTTTTAATTTGCAGCGTTGCTAATGCGGTGCGTTGCGGTGCTGCGGCGACGTACTGCACTGATGTTTTAATTTGCAGCGTTGCTAATGCGTTGCGGTGCTGCGGCAACGTACTGCACTGAGGTTTTTCTTCAAACCCTCGCTTCCACCTCTCTAGCTGTGACTTCTCATGCGCCACGAAAACAATTAGGTACATATAGGTGCAAGCAATATTAGATGCTAATTGATAAGATGGCAAACTGCATGTGATTTGACCTGCACTCTAGTATCAAAAATTCCATCAGACGCTTGATAAACAATTAATTGGCATTAATTTAATCGCAAATGAACAAGCTGTCGAATGTTGAACCCGCTCGACCATTTGATTTAACCCCCAAGTCCGCATAACGAAATGGAGGTTCTATTATTCTTAGTTATGGTTCAAAAGGCTTCAAGTTATAAATGTGAACTTCCTCTACATATTACACTCAGATTAAATTACCATAAACGTTATCATATTTCATAATACTTAGTATGAAACCGTGTGATACATTGTGTAGTTAATGAAAATATTCTTACCGTTTAAGCTGTGAGATGCGGGCTTAAGGAAAGTTTATCGTTGTATGTAAATTTCAAGAAAATTCATCTTATATACTCAATATAGGATGAGATAGGCTCAGGATTCATTGGAGAAGCGCGCGGATAGTGTATGTTAGCAAAAAACGCTTATCATCTTTAAAGTTAAATTGGTATTTTCTCGTATTACATGAAGCTGAAGTTTTTATTCCTAGTACACATATAAACTCACACCTATATTCCCCGAAGGGTTGGCAGAGGTGTATAGTACACCCACATTTCGCCGTTATGATTACGTCCCATGTAATAGGGGGCGAGCCTATAGCCATCAACCGGGCACAAATCCAGAGTCCGGGCTGCTACTGAGAAATTCCACACGGAAAAACCCAATAACACTTTGCCCGACCTGGGGATAGAACACAGGACCTCACGCTCAGCAGTCGCGCTTGCGACTGCTAAACCAAGAGGCAGTCAAGTCAGTCAGTCAGTCCTAGTACATAGCATACAAATGGCTAAAGGACAACTCCATATACACATGTCTATGAATAACATTAAATTGTGATCACCATAACCTTTTCCTGAAACGTGTGACGGTGGTAGTGGTGGCGACTGGCGGGGTGCGCCTATAAAAGGCCCAGCACGCTGCACTTCGTCCTCTCTTTTACACCGATAATGCAGCCCTCATCAAGCTGTCTCCCCCCCCCCCGCCCTATGTCCACGCCAGTAACGCCCTAAGCCGAGGTCCGAGTCCCACTAGGGGTCGCCCTTAGTGCTGTTATTGCAGGTAGTCATGATGTTAGTGTAGTACAAGTAGTTAGCTTAGGTTAAGTATTTTACTTCCCCCCCATTGGCTGGAGACCCTTCAGGTCACGCCAATAACTGCCCGGTTACGTAGAAACCGTCCCCTAGGACGACCTACAGCAGTCAAATAGAAAAAAAAAAAAAACTTCGTCCTCTCACGCGCCTCAGCAGCCGCCTAGTTAAGTACTACTTACTACACCTGAAGACCCTGGACTCCTCGTATTGTCATAGAACCACGCCCTGTAAACTTATCTGTTAATAATTGTAAAATAAATATTGTATGTTAAAAGTGTTTTCATTATTCTTATGTAGGTACACTCCTGCTAAACTGCTTCTGCTTCTTGCTAGATTTTCTGATTTTATGTGCACTTGCTCGTTAAGGGTTGACTCCTCAAGCCACCCTTAACCCGTCAGCGTGACAAACGCCTAGGGTTGCTGTTGCTCTTGAGCATTCTCGCTAGGATTTTTAATTGTTAATGGAAGGGACTCTTTTTCAGCAGTCGCGTTAATGCAGTATGTTCTGATAAGCAAACCGTGGAATCTTGCTGCCCATCCTTATAAACTAAACCTTGTCACTTTTTAGAACATCCACGGCAAAATATATCAATTCTGTTTTTTTTTTATTATTCCTTGTCTTATTTGAGAAGCTGACGAATAAAACAATCTAATTCACAACATTATTTTACAGGAGAAGCTCGTGGCTAAATAATTACAGCCGCATAGACCGATCTTCTGGGTTAAGCCACGCTTGCCGAGGTTGGTTTGTGGATGGGTGACCATTTACCATAGCGAGTTTCCTCCGTGCCTCGGAAAGCACGTAAAGCCGTTGGTCCCGGCTGTCATTTGTAGATCTTTGACAGTCGTTACTGTTGATCAGAAGCCAGAAAGTCTGACAACCAGTCTTACCAAGAGTATCGTATTACCCAGTTACTGGGTTGTGGAGGTCTGATAGGCAGTCGCTCCATGTAAAATACTGATATTCAGCTGCATCCGGTTAGACTGGAAGCCGACCCCAACATAGTTGGGAAAAGGCTAGGCAGATGATGATGATGATTTTACAGGAGAAGCAACCAACTGAATGACATACTCCACAAATTGTATCATTTTAATGGAAATCACGAACTTCTGACGCAATTTTAGACCGTCTTTATTGAAAACGAGTACAGAATTAGATAATGGGTCCATGAAAAGACGGATTAATTGTTTTGACCAGAAGTGTAATTAGATCGCTATATGGCCGACTACTCAATTATTATCAGCCAAACCCCAATGCCAAAAAGACCTCTTAGGCCTGAAACACACGGGCGCTCTTTCAACGTACGTTAAAAGGAGAACAAACGAATAACCGCGCATCAATCGTGTGAACAATCGTTGTATAGGAACAATTTTCTAACGTGCATTGAAAAAACGCTCGTGTGATCAGGCCTTACACTCTTTAGAGTCCAAATACACGTCCGATACATGCCTCCGATAGTCGGTTCCGATAGTCTGATCAGACTATCTGAAGGCCTCCGCGTCATACATTTGTTTGAACATGAATTACACGTACGATCAGACTATCGAATCGAATGTCAGAATCGTAAGCATCGTCCGGGCGTCGTCGTCGTCCAGAAAAAATTGGATACGAGAATCGTACGTGTATTTCATGAATCCGATCAGATAGTCGGACCCGGCTCCCGGAAGCAACTATCGGACGTGTATTTTGACCCTTATCGCCTCTAGGTATTGCCAGAGGAACTCTACAGAGACAGTCTTTTCGTATCCAGAGTTAAATATTTCAAGTCTTATATTTCTTACACCATGTCCATACCCTTACTCTCATCTAAATGCTTACATGACGTTTAACATGAAAGCTTTTTACCTGAATGATTTTTGGTCTTAATTTCATATGTCATTAATGAATTCATTCTCTCTGGTTTCGTAAATACATAAACGTATTACGTCACGCATTTCCCGTGTTACTTACATCCCATTTAATTTAGCACGTGTGCGATTTATTTATAGAACATTGTTGTTCTATACTGCATTCTTTTTTTAAATTCGTTTGTGGATTATGGGTGCGTTCATGTCAGGGGAAGTTTTTTTTTACTAAGCCAGCTACATCAACTTCGGTGGATGCGTTGCCCTATGGTTCCTGGTAAACAACATCAGCTCATGGTATAACAGAAAATATACTACGTCAGGTATACAGCTAGGTCACATGATTGGCCCAAGACTACGTCATCAGCTGTAAGTGGTGCCACTATGTGTAAATAAATTACCGGAGCAAACTGCATTTATTCACTTACTTGCTTTTATAAAAAACAGTTTTGAACAAGTTATTTTATACAGTTTACTTTTTAACGAAATACACGAATAACTCGAAATAGCAAATAATTAGGCTAGTGAGCAATTTATTTTTTATAAAATGACGTGGTAGGAACTTATTGCCGTAGGCGGTTAAAATAAAGCCACGAAAGGAAATTACACACTCCGAAAGAAATCTAAAAAACGCGAGCGTTCGTCTTCTGAGACAACTAATTAGTACGCGAGTAGACCCGATCTATACTTTTATAATTACGTAAATGCCCGATTTTATATAACTACCTATAATTTATCAGGATGCACTCATTATTTAATAGTATGATGTATAGATGCAGATACACCCCCCTGAAAATAATCCTGGCGGCGCCCATGATACCATGCATCAGTAGGTATACTGTATTGTTTTCATATTTTGAATCATAGTTTGGTTTTTAATTAATATTTAATAGTCTTCGATAATTGGTTATATCGAGAAATTGCATTCAATTTATTTATTTCCAATAGATAGCTTACCTATATTAAAAATCGGCCTAGTGTGAAAATGAAATAACTGTGTATAAAATGCATAATATATTTGTATTTGTTATTAAAAACATCGGCTCGAACTCGATGGAATATTCGTTGACCCAAAATGTATACGTAGGCTGTGGATATTATTTTCTACGGACTTCTTAACATAAATATAGTAGTGATAGCCTAGCGGTTGATTGCTTTAATATACTTACTTACATTCCTTTTTATATGCACTTTATTTGCAGTGCATACAATTTTTGTCCAGATATAATAAATTGTGCAAAGTGGCTAAGCGGGCTACAAAAAGAAAAAAATTGTGTGTGTGTGAAAATATAGGGCATTCAAGGATCTCAGGGTTCGTTGCATGTGAGATATATGTGTTACTACAACAACTATAGGTACTGCTGCATCAAAACGAGCGTGCGAATACTGCAAATAAAATACTCATTGTTCATACTCGACCCTATAAAAATAACCACAGCTAAACTATACAATACTAACCGATTACTTTCAAAACGGATGAAGGAAATGATACTTCGGTTTAGAGAGCCAAGATCAGCGGAAAAAGCAGGAAAACGCTCAATTTATATTCTAGAGTGGTTCCGCATAAATAACGAGCAAATTAATTTCCTTCGGGTCGGTACTCTTCCACAAAAATGTTGACCCAATGGCTGCATACGGCGAATAAGAAATCATTTTATTGAAAATACTTAAAATAAAAAAGGTTACAGATATCTAATAACCATGTGGTTTCCAGCAAAGGCCTCGTGAAGGTGCTTAAGCTAGGGCTGTCATCACCTAAATGTCGACACCGGACAAAGATTTCAAAAACCCCGGACATTTGGTCGAAATCCGGATTTTTCCACAGACGCCCATAAAAATATTGCAAAAAAATATGATGTATATAATTTCTTATATAATTTAAATAGCCAAAATATAAGTTTATATAACATACTCTAAATTAACGCGTGGAACAATTGCTGGAATAGAAAACGAACAAAACTGCCAATGCCACGGGCGTCCGGGTTTCACCCGGATATTTTTCGAGAACCCCCCCGGACGCCCTCCTTAACTAGGACAAATCCGGGGAAACCTGGACGGATGGCAGCCCTAGCTTAAGCAATTATGTCATACGGATGGACTTCTTCTTCTCTCGTGTCAGCAAGGTCTATAGGAATAGCTCATGCCGTGGTGAAAAGATTAGCCAGTCAGCAAGGTTGGTCGTGGGCCAAGGTGCGCCGGACTTAAGTACTCAATCGTGGAGGCTTCTTTCATGCACCCCAGGATGGGCTAATAACACGTACTTTGTTAGTTACTAGAGCTTGTGAATGAGTTTGTCCGATACCTATTTCTACTGCGAAGCAGCATTGCTGCGTTCTGGTATGGCTGCCATCGAAATTACAGGCCGCAGCTATACTTCGCAACACAACTGCAGCCCGCAGCTAAACCACAGCTGTTTCGTATGGGGGGTTTATACGGGTCGATTTTAGCCGTGCGGCAAGTCACCAGTCGCATCGCTAGTAAAAATCAAATCGCCATGCGCCACCCCATTTACACCGGTCGATAAAAATCGCATGCGACTTGTTCATTTCCGAAGAAAATGTTGAGCAGAGCAGGTGTTTTACGTGCCGGCATCGAAATGGTTCGTAGTTCAATTATCCAAAATATTATACCGACAACGTAGCAGAACAACACAGCGCATAACACACCTCATGTGGCGGGCGATCGCCTGCAACTGACCATTTACCACAGTCGATTTTCTTTGGAGCTTGCGATCTTAGTCACTTGCGGCTTAGTCGAAATGTCATTTAGACGATCGATTTTCGCTGTGCGGCCTAGCCGTGCTGCGAAAATCGACCCGTGTAAAGGTCATGGCACATTATACGGCACGCAACTGCACAGCTGCAGCACGGTGTCGCCTCGAATTTAGGCTACGGCTAGCCGCCGCGCTAACTACGCGTCGTCCGCGAGGTGTAAGCTCGCAGTCCGCGCGCCGGCCGCGAGATGCGAGCTCGCAGTCCGCGCGGTGGCGCTTGCTGTCACCGCGAACACAGTAGTTACACGTTTCGCGAACATTGCGCGAACTGGCAATAATCGCTATTGCTCTCGACGAAGAACAGGAAAATAAAAGGAGCGCGGGTGACGGCGCAACGACGTTGTTTCGCTGGCGACTCGGAGTCGGCGCGCAGTAAGCACGCGGTCCGCTCGCTTGCAGCGCGCTGTCTGCCAGTCGAGTTGTATTACCATAAGCGCGCTGACTGGCCGACGTTGGCTTTTTCATATTGACATTATGAAATGTATTATACTACACACGATTTAATGCTCTAATTTGAATGACAAGTTAGTTAATGAGTTGGAGCGGTACCGTTGCGGTGCCGGTATCACTATATGGTATGACATGGCCATAAACCACCTATTATAGAGATAACGGTCGGTTTACCGTGGTTCGATTGCGATTTTAAACAATATTGTCATGGGAATAAGCCTAATGTGTGCCAAACTATGACACAAAAAAAAACTACAATTAACAATCCGTTTACCAAGCCTCGTGATTACGACGGTATTCATCAAAACCGTTTGTTGTACCGATTTGTTCTCAAAAATCAGTTCAACGGGTTCATTAACAGCAGTGTACGCATAAGAGCCGATACGATATCCAATAACAATCCACAAACGAATCCTCTTTTATCAATTATTCGTTTTCTGCTTCATCTGTCAAAAACACACCTTTTAATAGGCATACCTAATCGTTTGTACAATTTTAAGTGAAGGTAATTAGAAGGGGCTTCGATATGTCGTCACCCTCCCCGCTAACTGTCGTAACTAGCAATTGATAATTTTTCAGAGACATTCTCAGAGAGTGACGTATCTGCTTCAAATGAATAGAAATAAATAAATAGATACCTTAGGGCTTTAAGGCAACTACGAACTTAAAAGAGGAAGCCAAGAGCAATATAAAAAAGTTATTAATTCATTAAAATAAAGCCACAGCTTTACAGCCAACTACTGAAAAATTATCAATTGCTAGTTACGCCAGTTAGCGGGGAGGGTGACGATGTGTGCAACTGTAAATAAAAGCTTCAACACAATTTAGCCACAGGCTCTTGTATTTCTTATTTGAAACTCAGAAACTAATACGGAACATCAAAAACCTGCGCCATTATTTTGAAATTTCAGATAGCGGGTCAGTAGCTAAACTTTTCGTTGTACCTGCACCTAATATGACCATAAATCTTGTGTGTCCGCAATCAGGGACATTAACATTTTTCAAAAGTTCCGCTAATATACGGGATCGTTTGCCACCGCGGTGCCCGCTTCGTGGACTCTTTGAAATACATTACGTTCTTCGGTGAACACATTTTGACTCCGAACTTCGTTTTTGATAGCTAAATATTCAATTTAAAGTTGAGAAATGGAAATGGTGTTATTTAGGGTTCCGTACCCAAAGGGTAAAAAGGGACCCTATTACTAAGACTCCGCTGTCCGTCTGTCCGTTGGTCCGTCTGTCCGTCTGTCACCAGGCTGTATCTCATGAACCGTGATAGTTAGACAGTTGAAATTTTTACAGATGATGTATTTCTGTTGCCGCTATAACAAAGAATACTAGAAAACAGAATAAAATAAATATTTAAGGGGGCTCCCATACAACAGACATGATTTTTTTGCTGTTTTTATAGATAACTAGCCTTTGCCCTTGTTTGTAGCCTTGTTTGATCCCCAGGTCGGGTAAAGTGTTATTGGGTTTTTCCGTGTGGTATTTCTCCAGGCCGGAGTCTGGATATGTGCCCGGTTGATGGCAATAGGCTCGCCCCCTTTTACATGGGACTTAAACATAACAGCGAAATGTGGGTGTACTATACACTTCTGCCCAACCCTTCGGGGAATACAGGCGTGATCCTCCACGAGTGACGATACTTCAGTATTCAGTACGTCCGGCGCACCCTGGCAGTCAGCCCCGCTACCAACCTTGCTGACTGGCTAATCTCTTCAACACGGCATGAGCTATTCTTGGATAGCTCGTGCTGATACGATAGAAGGAGGCGTGATGTTATTTTTATGTTATGTATATTAGGAAGTATTACGTTTTTTTTTTCGATTAACCAACCTCAATCATTACTTTATCCTATACTAGAAATCCGCCGCGGCGTCGCTCGGGTACGTTCTATAGCTTAAAACCCTCCGGAACAAATTATCTAAATTAAGATGAAAACCGCATCACTACAGCTAACAGCTGATTTAGATTTGTCCTTTTAATTTTATTTTTAAATTTTAAATTAATCATTAAATTAGGCCTAAAACCAATTAATCACTAAGTAAAAGGGGTAATAAAAGTTTATCGTGCAATATTTTAGCGTAATTAGTGCAAAATAAGTGTTTTATCATATTGTGTATTGGTGACAGATACCGGCACGAGTATTGTAAAATTGTCATCTCGAAAACAGGTACAAAAGTATTTAATTATTTACTAGTATATTAGTTTCATTGTTTTTTTCACTAGTCAATAATTTACAACAAATACGTACGGCTATGAGTACCTTTTGTAGACATTGCGAAACGTAAACATAACCTCATTCTAGTTTTGGTGACACAACTTCTCACTTCTTTTCTTTACTTCAATATTCTGTTATTAATCACCCCTCAAGTTTACCTTCATCATTTACTTCTGACTCTCAACCTATTCTTTCACTTCTTTTTTCTATTCATTAATCATGTTGACTCGCAAAGCCTCTGCTCGCCAGGAGGAGTCCAAACTCCAACAGGCGTTGAGCGAATTGAAGGCATCCAGGGAGTTGTGTGACCAACTGAATGGGGAAAGAGATGACAATGAGAGGGAGCTAATAGAAGTTCTTGATAAGAACAAACATTTAAAATATGAAATGGCACAGTTGCATGAACAATGCACTGATGCAATAGATGCCCGGGACAACCTCCAGCTCATTGTTGACGGTTTCCACCAGTGTAGCAGCGAGTATGAACATGCCCTAAATCGTGTACATTCTCTTGAACACCAGCTACATGCGGCAAACAGCAAAATTTCACAATTGGAGACCGAACAACACAACATCACAGCCTCGCTGAACCAAAGCCTCTTCAATGAGTTGGTAGTTGATGCTCCGGGTATGGTTTCTGCTGCAATTGACATAAAGCCCATAGTCACTATCGATCTGACATGTGGAGATGACATCAAGTCCAATAACTCAGTCAGGGTAGTTAAATGCAGCAAAAATAAGTTCAAAAAATATGTAAAAATTAATAAATATATTAGAAAAACTCAAAAATTAGTCAAAAGACAGAAGTTTTTTATCAAAAATGTTAAGTTGAATAGGGAAAGGCTTCAATTGTTGAAAAGATTAGACATGTATTCACAACAATTGAAAAGTAATAATTTAAGATATAAATTGAATTCTCAAAATTTAGAACTAGATATTGAAAGTCTTCAAGAAAAATTACTATCTATGACTGCCAAATACAAAAGCTCTGAAATGCAAATGAAGGAGTACATGCTGGCTATGAATGAGCTAGTGGGCTCATGTAACTGTGAGTGCTCACATCCAGTGGCCAATAATATCTCACCCAACGGCAAGCTCTTACCGGTTCATTCTACGTCTTTATGTGATACCTCCACAGAGCAAACATGTGACAATCAAATAATAACTGCTAATGGCTCCCTCAAACTGACACCTGTAAATGTTAATAACCCCCACGGTATGGCATCCATACTGAAACCTCAACTTGTGATATTTAGTGATGAAATTGGAAAAAATATGGGCCACTTGCTATCAATTACTTGCAAGGGACATTCCGTTACTAATTATTGTATGCCTGGGCTAACTTACCTTGACATTATGAGAAAAATTATTAGTTTTAATTTTAGCCAGGATACAACCTTATTAATATTAATTGGAAACAGAGGAAATGTGAATAAGAAAAGTCTGCTCCAGTATTTTAACAAACTGTGTGAGCTAAACTTAAGAAAAATTGTTTTGTTCACATTCCCTTATAGCAACAACTTGCCACAGGAAGAGAATAATATTAGATATAAGCTAAACATTTTATTGCATACTTGGACATGTAATAATAGTCTATTCCATCTGATTGACACTAACAATTATGTTAGTAAATATTTATATGTGACAAAAGATAGTTACTATCTTTCAAAATATTGTAAACGACAAATAGCTGAGTCGCTATCCTATTTTTTTGATATTTCAGCCAAGAACTTGGCTTTTGATACCATTGCTTCTATTGAGCAATTACCTAATATTTACAATGATTCAGCCAATAATTTGGCTAACAAATCTGACATTTATTATAATTTAAATTAGAATTTGAGACAATAGAGGCAACCTCTTGCTTAAATGACATGATTAATGTGAATAATGATGATTTATCCGTTTCAAAAATAACTGGAATATGCAAGGTTTTAAAAACCTTCAGCTTGGTGCACCAAAATATTCAAGGGATGTTGAGTAAAGACCTTGAAATTGAACTGTTTATGAACTGCAACAATATTGACATTTTGTGTATTACAGAACATTGGCTAAAAAGCCACCAGTTCATATTCAGTTTCAATAATCACCAAGTTGGTAGTTCGTTCAGCAGAGAAAATGCTATACATGGTGGTTCACTAATTTTATTAAATAAACAGTTTAAATACAAAGAACGTAAGGATATTGTGAGCCTCTCTGTTGAGCGAACAATTGAAATAGCCTGTGTGGAGCTGGAGCGGTTTGTTGTATTGAGTGTGTACAGGCCTCCTTCAGCATTATATGATTGCTTTGAGAATGTTATGGATCAAGTGTTACAGAAAATTTGCAAATTAAATAAAAACGTGTTTGTATGTGGCGATTTCAATGTGAATTTGTTGGAAGATTCTTCAATGTGCCTTAAAATTAAAAATCTATTTAAATCATATAATCTTGAAAATCTATTTTTGGAGCCTACGAGGATAACTGCCACTACAGCTACTTGTTTGGACAATATATTTACAAATATTGTACCTAATACTAAACAAATAATAAATCAACTCAACTCTGATCATTGTGGACAGTTGATTACATTTCTTCAGGAAGACAAGAAATTTGTAAAAAAGGAGATAACTGTAGTGCCTAAAACTGTGGGTCGCTTGGAAGGATTTAAAAATAAACTCATTAGAAAATTGCCTTATCTAAGTTATAGTGATGATCCTAACGACCTATACAATACATTTTTTAACATGTTTTGTACAGAATTTAACTCCATTTTTATTCCCAAGAAGATCTCAGTTAAAGGTACTGCAACCTTCAGTGAATGGGCGACTACAGGTATATATAAAAGTAGGAAAAGACTGTATGAGTTGTATGAAGAAAAAAACTATAATAATAGTCCAGAATTTTTACAGTATGTTAGAAATTATTCAAAATTATTTAAAAGAATTTGTCTTTTAGCCAAAATTCGTTACTTAAGTTTAAAAATAAGGAATAGTAGTAACAAAATTAAAATGACTTGGGATATAATTAACAATGAGACTGGAAGAGTCAAGAATCGATGTAGTGACTATAGCCTTAAAATTGATAACAAAACAGTGAAATCAGACTTAGAAGTTGCTACAGCATTCGAACACTTCTTCACGGACATTCCAGTCTCAACCACAAAATCCTTGAAGTCATCCCCCACTGCTGCTGAATCTCTATTGGGAAAAAATGTTAATATATGCAACAATGAATTAAATTTTCACTATGTAACCGGCAAAGATATTGTAAAAACTTTCAATTCCCTAAATGTTAAAAAGACCGCCGATCTTTGGGGTAACTCCGTTGAGGTTACAAAATCTATTATCAGCACAGTAGCACCTGAATTAGCTTTAATTTACAATAAATGTATTGATTGTGGTGTATTTCCTGACTTAATGAAAAATAGTAAGATTATACCATTATTTAAATCAGGTAGCACATCTGACCCAACCAACTTTAGGCCTATTTCTGTGCTACCCACTTTTAGTAAAATATTTGAAAAACTAATACTTAATCAGCTACAAAGCCACTTTAATAAAAATAATTTATTACATAGGAAACAATTTGGTTTCACAAGAGGTCGCTCAACAACTGACGCTGGTGTTGAGCTTTTAGATAATATATTTAACGCCTGGGAGGATTCACATGATGCCTTAGGCATCTTTTGTGACTTGTCCAAGGCATTTGATTGCGTTTTTCACGAGACATTGGTCAGGAAACTACATCACTATGGAGTTAGGAATACCGCACTGGATCTTCTTATTTCGTATTTGGGTAATAGGATCCAGAGAGTGGACGTTAATGGGAAGAGATCTCCGGGGTCTGTGGTGACAATGGGTGTTCCGCAGGGCTCAATTCTTGGCCCGTTCCTGTTTCTCGTTTATATTAATGACTTACCTTATCTCATACAAGATAATCAGGAGATTGTGTTATTTGCAGATGATACATCACTGTTATTCAAACTCAAACGGCAACAGCCGGTTACCAACGATGTAAATAACGCTCTCTCTGAAGTAGTGCACTGGTTTAATGTTAATAACTTACTTTTGAACGAGAAGAAAACTAAATGTATTAGATTTTTGACACCTAATGTCAAGCAGGTGAAAACCAGTGTAGTAATAAATGGAGCCGAATTGGATCTTGTGGACACCACTACGTTCTTGGGTATAACTTTAGATTCGAAACTGCAGTGGGGCCCACATATAAATAAATTGTCGAAAAGACTCAGTTCTGCAGCTTACGCGGTCTATAAGATACGCCAGCTAACTGATGTAGAGACAGCCAGATTGGTATATTTTAGTTACTTCCATAGTGTTATGTCGTACGGCATTTTGTTGTGGGGAAATGCCGCCGACATTCAAACTATCTTTGTTTTGCAGAAGAGAGCTATTCGAGCAATTTATAACCTTAGCTTTAGGCATTCACTGAGGGATAAATTTAAAGAAATTAATATAATGACGGTCGCATCTCAATACATTTATGAAAATTTGATGTATGTTAAGAAAAATATTAGTTTGTTCTCTAAGAACAGCGACATTCATAGACTCAATACTAGAAATAAAAATAAACTTATATTGCCAATGACTAGGCTCCAAAAAATTAGTAATTCATTTAGGTGCCAAAGTATACGTTTCTACAACAAAATTCCAAGCAATATTCAAGAACTAAGTCTTAATAAATTTAAGTCCTATGTAAAGCAGAAACTTTGCAATAAAGCTTTCTATAAAGTTAAAGATTATATGGACGATAAAAATGCTTGGAATTGAGCTGCTCGCTCTCATCACAGAAAAATCATTGTAATTCTTTTGTAACTCTTATTTTGACATTTTGCATGATTGATTATTATTATTGTTGAATATTTTTTTTTTACTTTGACATTTTGATGAATAATTATTCAATTATTAATATGTTGATATTATTTTAATTTTATTTTATTTTTTTATTGTGAATGTGAGTACCGTGTAGGCTAGTATCCTACTCGAATTTCATAAGTGTTTGGCGGTTTTGAGTGTTTTTTGTGACCTACGCAAATGTCTTGCTGATTGGTGGCGTCGTGCGTCGGGTCGTTGAGCTCCCTAAAATAAGGTTGAGCTACACGATGGCTGATGCATGCGTACCGTCAGTTTAGACAGGTCGACTCAAAGCTGTTTGGCTCTTTCCTCAAAAGGCCATTCCAGACGTTGCCCTACATTGTTACACTCGCATAGTTTTTGATACTTACTACAATGTCTGGACTTTAAAAGAGACGTTGACCTCTGAGTTTGTTTCGGCTTTTCTTCTCAGAGCGAGTCAGATAGGAAATGCCGGCTCCATCTAGTCTTAAAAAAACATAAAAAATTGACTTGTAAAAGTGTCTGTAACAGATTTATTTACAGAAATAAATATCATTTATCATTTATCATTTATCATTTATCATCAAAATCCTTAAAATAGTTTAAAAGAAGTAAGCGAACAAACAAAGACGCTTTTTTATATTGGACTGCTGTAGATGGTCCTTGGTGACCCTTTCTACGTAACCAGGCAGTTATTGGCGAGACCTGAAGGGTCTGCAGCCAATGGGGGGAAGTAAAATACTTAGACAGCTTGATGAGGGCTGAATTATCGGTGTGACTGACAGAAAGACGCGAAAAGTGCCTTCAATTTATACTATTTAGAGAAGCTTTTAGGGTAACAAAACTACCTACATATAGCGTAATTTATTATGTAAACAACATGAACGTTATCCTTGACTAAAATTGTTCAGGATAATATCGTGCCAGATCATTTATATTTATTTAGAAAGGCGGTTCAATATTTGTGGGGTTGTCGGACAGCTAATATTAGCTATTACACAGTCCACTAACTAAACAGAAAATCCCTCTTCAGAATATTTGAACATCATAAAAATAGTCACTAAACGTTTCACGTCACAAAATGTGTTCACACACGATTCAGAAATGAGTTTACATTTTTGTAGGACTGTATATCTATATCTACATAAATAAAAAGAAAGGTCCTGACTGACTGACTGACTGACTCATCAACGCCCAGCCCAAACCCTTGGACCTAGAAAGCTGAAATTTTGCACAGAGGTTCCCTTTATAATGTAAACAAGGAATAAGGAAGGATTTTTCGAAATTCAACCCCCAAGGGATTTAAATAGGGGATGAAAGTTTGTATGGAAAATCGTCACTTAACGGTTTCAAAATTTCACGCAAGCGAAGCTGCGGGCGAAGGCTAGTCATAAATAAAAATAAATACAGTCCGCGAGGCCTAAGCTGAGCTCTGCATTTGTGTGAGTGCATATAGAATCGATTGGCAAAAAGCCGTATATACCGGTACACACCAAGCAAAGGACGCGTCTGCATTCATTTTCACACAAATGCAAAGCTCAGCTTAGGCTTCGCGGACTGTAAATATAAGCCTGTAACTGTCCCACTGCAGGGCAAAATCCTCTTCTCATACTGAGAAGGAACGAGCATTGATCACCACGCTTGCTCACTGCGTGTTGGCGATTTGAGAGCATTAAGTCCAGGTTTCCTCATGATGTTTTCCTTCACCGTATGTCAGTGGCGTCTTAGATTAACTAAGAAAGTACATATAACATTGAAAAAGTCACATTGGTACTTGGGTTTGAAACTGCAACCCAGTGCTCAACTGTGGGTCTGTAACCTCCGGGCCACCACGACACATGTGTCTGTATATCATCATCATCATTCAGCCGAAAGACGTCCACTGCTGGACATAGGCCTCCTCCAAGCATCGCCACATCGACCGGTCCTGTGCCTCTCGCATCCAACGGATTCCCGCGACCTTCACTTGGCCAGGCCTAGCGGAGCCGCCGGGGACTAGGGGCCGTTTCTTCTTTGTGCTATCTATGTTGGGGGGGTTTGCCATAATCGCCACGCTTGGTAGGCGGGTTCGCGATCGCAGTATGGTTGTTAAAGTACTCAGAGAACGCTGCTGCCTGTCCTCTAGTGAATCCCTTCGTCACCTTCTACGAGACCCACGGGAAGAGATGGGGTAGTGCTATTCTTTACGTCCGGCACTTCACGGCACTGTATGTCATAGATTCGACAAAAGTGCGCGACATATAATTAGCGCGACTGCGTCTGTAGACAAATGGCAATCGACGCTCGCCAGAGAATAGATACGCCAATTAAATGTATGCAAATGACATAACAGATCGCTTGACCGGTCGAAACCTTATGTCAATCCAGTACATCTCATCGTTGTTTCTATTCTCCAGCGATCATTGACTGCCATTTGTCTACAGACGCAGGTCATTATAGCGACATGTCAGAGGTTCGACAGGTCGTTGGAGCGCAGTCAATGCGGTTTACTCACCCATTGGTCACTTGTTTGTCGAACCTATTACAAATAGTATGTTTGTAGTACCAGTATGTGAACAGGGAGGCAAATAATGTCACTTTTGGTAAATCATATTTCGTTTATTGATACTGCATCGTACGCACGGCTACGCATCAAGCTATACAATTCCAGTATAAGCTGATCTCGCATTGTATAGGATTTCCTTACAATGAGAGGTCAGTGTAAACTGGAAATGTATAGCTTGATGTGTAGCCACGTGTAAGTAACTGCAAATGGACACTGCACATCCAGTCGGAAGTTGTCACGCAATTGCACTGACTGCATCTTAACTGCTTTCAATGGAATGGGATGCAGTCCGTCTGTATGGGCTCTTATCCATTTCAGATATGAACAATATATAATTCACCAAATGTGCATTTATCGACAAACCGCATAGCTGACCACAAATGCCAGATAACGCTAAAGCGGGCTTAACCACCATATATTATCATAACTATTATGAAGGCAGTTTAGACACAAAAGAAAAACATTCATAATTATCTCTCAAATCAACGCAAACACACTTTATTCCAATTCAACATTAAATTATTTTGTACACTTAAACATATTAATAAATAATAATACTCGTATATACAATTAAAGTGGTTCCCGTCACCAGGGCACACTTGCCCACTCGTGGAGTTCGTAATAGGCAACTAAGGGATTATGTCAAGATGTGGGCAGCAGTGTCCTCCTCTCTGCCAATAAAATCAGGCCATGATCACCACGGAGAGGAATCTAATGTCAAAACAATTGAAAGGTGATAGAGACTGGTCATTATTTTTTATCGAGTATTCATTCAAGCTATCGATACTTTTTAACAGCTGAGAATACGGACGGGCGGACTGACATATTAGCCATTTTTTAGAAACACAAAATAATAGATCAACACGAAACGTCAAACTGAAATAGATACGCACCCCCGGTGCAACACTGTCACTTTTGCAATATTTCGAAAAACGAGCTTAGTATTTATTACGTGGCCTAAAGTATATCTGCACTTGGTGCGATCATGTCACATGGATTGGTACACTGGTTAGCGTAAGTGTCGTTGTGGAAAATCAGGAAGTGTCATAATTTTATACGATACTAGAGTCTTTAAATGCTTCTCCTGAAAAAATGCTTTTTGCAAAAGTGACAGTGTTGCACCGGGGGTGCGTATGACATAATTAATTTTTCATTTTGATTAGGTACCGTAATATAATACCGTAATCAAAAGAGACCAAATATCATAATCGTGTTTACAGGGTAAACTTTCCGAGTCGCGTTAGATAACAGAATTTTTTGATAGATAAGACAATGTTTTATTTATGTGTCATTAAAGATTATTTATGTGTAAAGAATAAAAATTAAAAGTATTTGTTAAGTTAATTAACAATAAAGTTCATAACTAAAAAGCATCTAAAGCTTGAATACTCGATAAAAATAATGTCTCTATCACATTTCAATTGTTTTGCCATACGATTCCGGTCTCTGGTGATCACTAATTCGTCTGCCAAGATTGCTATCTCTTTGACCTGCTGCGGTTAATGCAGCGGTCATTGAAGCCCATGTTCACCAGTGGACGTATACGGACTGATATGATGATGATACAATTATCTAGTGAGTCGTGCCTTCAATCGAATATGCCTGGATTCTCTCGCAGGAGTTTGGCGTCGTTGGGGCAGTACATGATGATGTCGGCTACCGTGCACGGGTGAAGACAGCACTCCGTGGCCACTTGTCTACGCACACGTCGCCACCGCCCCTCGTCCACCAAGCGCCGTCTATTTGTTTCTTTCTGTAAGTCTCTTGGCGCCATTTTTTCTGCAAAGAAGAAAAATCCGTTAATAATCTTATAATTCGTATTTATTTATGTGGCTGGGCAGTTTATCATGGCTGTGTCCAGATGTAGAACTTTGATTGAAACTTGTCATGATCTACAGAGGCTGGGCAGAAGTGTATTAAGTTACACATACACTGCATTTTTAGTGGCCATAAAGTGTTTAGGGGTTTCACAAAACTTACTCATACTTTTTTAACTGTCAATCAATTTTAAAACTTCTCTTCACATCAATACATAATACATAATTAATACAAAAACAATAACATAATTTGCAAATCAAAGGTTGTATATTCACTGCAACGATTTTTCTAGACACAAAAAATGCACGATGTAATGCTCCTAATGCTCTTAATCCTACGCGAATAATTGTTATTTTTAACTTAAAGTTATTTTTAAATTCATAAGACGTCTATGTCGACAATATTTGAATTATTTATTAATAAAATCTCTTTTCTATTCGTAAAATAGTAATAGCTACTTTTTATTCATTTGAAGATCAAACAATCTATGAGAAAATGATAATACTACGAGTATATGAATAACAGATAATATTTTATACATATATTGTTTCAAGAATTTTATAGTAATACTTTTTTTTTCATATACTAAAACTAAATGTGAATACACGCCTATCACATTTAGTTTTAGTATATGAATTCACATCTTATAAACACGTTGCTATTAATAGATTATCTAACGTAGTAACCACAATAGAAATCTAAAATTATGTGGATTTCTGTGGTGATAGATAACTCTTTATTCAGATAAATTCTAAATATAAAATATAGTTTTGGTAGCGCCATTTAAAAAATAGTACAGTAAAATATTCATCACGATCAGCAATAACTGGTAGGTAGACGATAATTGTCGAATAGCCTTCTCCTCCAACGACCGCAACAACGGATATTCAGTACTTGTATTGACTTGTAGCTGCAACTGTCTTGTTATGTAATAAAAGCGACATACTTCGATCACCAATCCATTTGTGGTGAGTGAGCATTGCAGCGGACGTTTTGGTTGACCGCACGTGGGCCACTAAGTTACGGACAAATCAAGATCAACTCTGTCTTGAGCAACTTAGTGGCCTATACGTTCAGTCTTAGTCGTTTACTAGCATGATAAATTTGAATCAACCATACTGTCACTAGAATAGGTTATTTGGCTCTCGCTCATGTTTCTAATACGGATACTGGCAACCCGTTAATAGCCATTAACAACACGAAAAGTACATCACACAGAAACGTAACCGTAAAAAAATAAATTTAGTGTGTTCTACCTAGCCTTTTCACAATATGTACGTTCGGGTCAGCTTTCAGTCTAACCAGATGCAGCTGAGTACAAGTATTTTACACGGAGCGACTGCCATCAGACAACCTAGTGTTACTGGGCAGTGTACCGTTAAAAAGTAAAATTAAATATAAATGCAAGTTATTTAAAAATCATCATCAATTTACCTATCATAGCTGAAGTATCCCTCTTGACTATCTTATAGGTATTATTGCAAAAGTTAAATATAATGGTGGATAGCCATCCGCTACAGCTTAATACTTCATCGTTTATACTGTAGATCTTGACTTTGTCGCCGTAGACCAAGCTTTCGTTGCTGTATAGGAGCATTACGATGTAGACCTGCAACAAACATAAACAAGATTGTCAAATGGTTGAATGTACTCAAAAGTCATTTAAGTTCATTGTGTATCAATTTTTTGTTTTTATTTGCAGAATATGTTAATAAATCAATTCTAATAAGCATTGGCATTATTATATGCACAGTTTGGGATCTGACTTATGCTTTCGAAACGAGGTATCTCCCATAAGCTTTTTTTGTAACAGGAAGAATATTCCAACGACTATGAAATACATTATTCATAGTAACAGGAACATATTACACGTGTAGCACAAGATAAGAAGGTCTTAAGAGTCAGTAAGTGAAGGACACCCTATTAAGGTTTAGTTAAGATTTAAATCAAAATGTCTAACGACGGATTTCGGCATGCCCCAAGGAAGTGCTCTTGGTCCTTTGTGATATAACTCCTTATCATCCTTATAGTCTATTAACTCGAGTCAATATCAATATTTATGACTTGCATAGATAATTTACTATTTATCTGGTAACAATCAATATTAATAAGTTCGATTGCCTGTGTAATTAAAATGACACTAACAATTTGCAGATAAGTGACAAAATAAACAAATTAGGTACTTATATTCAATAAGGAACTTATTATTTAAAAGGAAAGAGAGTGGAAATACACAGATCAATGTAATGAAGAGAACAAACAACATTCTTTGGTGTCATACTGGAGAGCTACTGTACCTAACACCGCGTATACATATAATAAAATTAAACAAATTCTGTCTAAATTAGTTAAGCTCATGTTGAATACGCGTTAAACAAACCCCTTACCACAATATTATGGTAACTGTTTTGTATATTCGTCGTAGGTATATAAATGTTGCATGTTGTCATGTTTGCATTAATTAAAAGCTAAACATGACATAGACACGTTTTAAACTAGTGTCAAAGACGTTTTGGCTAAACTAACGTTGTAATTGTGGTTATTTCAGAATATTTATTCATAGTGTGGTTTTCTTTGAATCATAATTAAAATATTATCTTTCAAAACGCTGATTAAAAGCTTATTTGTAAAACTTAATCCCTAAAATCTAGAACTATTTGTCTTGTAGAACATGCTTTAACTGTCAAGTCCGCGAAATAGAACGAAAACCTAAAATCTTTGGAAAGACTTATTCATGACGAGGTCGGATTTATATCCGAAAACAGTATTGTATTGTTATACATTTTTTAAATGAATTAGGTATATAATTCACTAATGAAAAGAATAAAGCATTAACAAATTGGCGGCTGTGAAAACCATTAACTAATAATTAATTAGAATACAAAACATGAACGTGCTACTATAACAGTTTTGATTAAATTAATATTTAGGCTTTATAGGTACATTTATTTTTATTAGTTTGTATTAAAGCTTTAAATTAGATAATTATAATGTATTTCATTCGTTAAACCCAATATTGATATTCTTAACATATGTTATCATACCATTCTATTTGTATTAATAACCGTAATGTTATTCAGTAATTGATATACAGTTTATCTAACAGAAAAGATTTGGAAAAAAGTACTTAATTGATAAGTAAACAGTGTTTTTAAATCTATAAAAACGGAATTCTAAGCTGCTAATAAAAAATATGAAATAAAAATTTAACTCAATTTAAATACTTTATAAGGAAGCAAATTTATATCTAGCCGAAACTGTTTCCCTACGACGGATACTATTATGAACTAGAGCTAAAAGCTAAAAAAAATCTTTATCGTCTGAAACTAAACTAATTTGAGAAGTTTGGATAACTGCGATTGCAGCAAAATAATACTCTTTACGGTACCATTTAATACTGCAGAACCTCTATTTTCGAACGTATATATTTTATATCTAGGCCATAAACAATAGCAATACATAATGCATACCATACACATAATAAAAATAACTCTATGAAACTTTCAAAATGAAACTGAGCGACAAAACTTAAAAACATAACTGACATATTAAAAATAAACATTAATAATAATTTAAAAAAACACGTACAGAGTATTTCAAGTTCATCCTTGTTAAACAAAAGAAGCTAATAAAAGCTTATTAAAAATAATTCACAGGCACTGTACACTGTAGCTTGGTCCGTCAAACAGATACCTGATGAATGAAACCGTCACAACACTGCAGCTCTAAAAATAACTCCCGATGGTCCATAGTACGGAATTACTTAAAAATTATTTATATCGATAAACACGTTTACAAAACATTGTCATGGCAATAAGATAACAAGATTCTTCTAAACAACAAGTAATTTATTGGACATTTTCAAAGAGACTAAAGGGTAATTTACAATCGAAATGTTAATTTGTTCCCTTTTTATAAATTACACGAATTTTGTCTGCTCCCTTAATTTGGTCTTTGTTTTATTAATTGGTTTGTTTTTGAAGCAATTTGTCACTGTTTTCCGACTGTTTTAAAGTAAAGTTCCATTTTTTTTAATATCCACTTTTTAGATCAAACTTTTTGTATTATGCACTAAAGAGTTTATTCACATGCAGAACATTGTCAAACTAGAAAGTATTATTTTCAAAACAATAAAGATGTTCAATTCAATTCAATTCGTAAACCGTACTGCGACTTTATTCAGCCTGTTAGTTATTTATATCAATAAGTGCAAACTAAAATACAATAACAAACATTCTATTTTTATCTTTTCCGTTACTCTCATTGCTCTAAATGTTATACAAAACAATAATAATAACATAATCGTCATCGCAATTAAAACAAAATCTTCAAAAAGCAGTAACAATTGTTTTTTTTTGTTTTATTTAATAATTCAACTATTATTTACGATTCCTAAATCTTTAACACATTATCTGGGTGCGTTTCGTGCACATAGCAACAGTGATGATATCGAACCGATAACGGCAGGAAGTCATCGGTACACTTACAAACTAAAAATAACGACTAGGGTCACAGGTCATTGTTTACTCACAACTACATATCTTTAATTGTGCTTATATTGTTTGTAATGTCCCACATATGACAAGGATACTGCTTCACTTGTGTAGAAACTTGATTTGTTTATTTATTTATTTTGTTGTGAAATATATTGGGTTATTGTTGAATTTTTAAATGTACAGACAGATTTGAACCAAGACAGCAAAATATAGTAATCCTATCTAGCCTTTTGCTTATTCAGCAAGAAGTTTAAAGATAAATACAAAGTTATACCAAACTTAGAACGAGATATCAATAGGTAAATAGAAAATAAAATAGTTTATTATTAATATGCCTGTAAACAAGAAAGTTAGTGCAACAAACAGGCAACAGTTGTATTTAATGATCATTACTATATTGACTAACCTTAATTTGTTGTTGTTGTTGTTGTAAGGTACTTGATAAGAAGTGAGACATCCCCAGCAAGCGGCGCCTGATAATGTCAGAGCATAAACAAGTCGATCGCAAGCGTATGCGCCGCGGTCGCCACATAATTAATAGATAAATAATTAAGGATCGATTGACACACTTCTCTATACAAAATTATTATTCTCATCGTCACCCGATCTGCCGTGACCCCAATGATAAAGCTCTGTTGACTCATTTGCGAAACATGCTTGTTTTGGGTGTAACCATGTTAGAAACAGAGCTTGGAATGGTCAGAACAAGCCCAGAGTGGTGTCAGTATATAGAGAAAACATATTTTAAAGCAACAAAATGGTGGAGTGTTTTTGCTAGTTTTAATTTTTCGGCACTTGAAAGTTTTCCAGCCATAAATTCGATTAAACTGTTTCATTTCCTTTTTATATGCCTTGTCGCAAACAGCCTTTTGTATATTTATTATATTGAAACAATATATTGACGTCGCAAATAATAATATCATCGCTTTCGAGGGTGACATGTGAAGTTTTTATAACAAGTTGCCGAAATCTGTAACAGATCTTACCGAGGGAAAATTCAAAACCCATATTAAACGTGTCCTCACTCAAAAAGCATACTACAAGACTAAGGACTACGTTGACGACAAGGATGTTTGGCATTAGTCCCTGCACATGTGGCTTCCCTGGTACCTCATTAACGACGTATGTGTATGTCTATTGACTATCCTCAATTATGATTTTTATTTTTATTCCTGTCGTTACTCTCAAGATATCTTTTATCTTATCTTACAATAATTTTTTCTCTAAGTTTTGATGACATTTAATCATGTCAATTGTTTTATATAGTTTAGCTTCATTTTATCTTTTGTAAATGTGAGAACTTCGTGGACTTGCCTATACATATAATTGTGTAAATTACTATTATTCATATTGTGTTATTTTTTTTCTTTTTGGTTAATTTTTGTACTCAAGACTTGGTATTACATTACTCACAGGTCTGTGGTCAAGACTACATTGTTCTCTCTTAACTATCATAAATCATATTACTGTATTTACTGAAGTTGTTAAAGATATCCTTTTTTTTAAAAGAGTAACCATGGAGTTTCTTGCCGGTTCTTCTCCATAGGAAACGACTAATTGGAACCGTGCACCTAAATTCGACTTTTCATAAGCGCCTGTATTGGTTTATGTGAAATAAAAATTTTTGATTTGATTTGATTTGAAATAAATGGAACGAAAACTTTCTCGATATTATGAGATCAAACAGGGAATGCTTTACGTATTAAATAATTATTTATTACCTTCAGTTCCATTAATGTAGGTAATGCAAAGAGGACAAAAAAACATATACGTTGGGAATCAAGTGAATATGGAAGATATGAAGGCGTGTTGACTCGGTGTAACAATTGGTGGAAAAGTCCCTACATTGACTTTTATTACGCCAAAAAAGCAAAACCAAGAGACATACGACATACATACCTATGAAAATCATATACCTACCTTAATGCCTAACATGGTTTCATAGGTAGAGTTAAGCTGTGTCTAACATAATAATAACACCATCTCGTCTTTGAACCCGTTCAGGTGTACACGCACAATTCATGCGAGAGAATTCAAATTCCAAATCCAGCTATGCATGGTGATGAACTGTCTATTGGGATTTCAAACTATAAATGTATAGATATTTTATCCCGAAAACTAGTTATGTTCTGCAATATAAAGTAGTTTTGTTAGCTTTAACGCAATTACGTGGTGTGAAATGAATATTAAAAAAATATTACAAAGTTTTATCAATAAAGTTTCATACGACAATAATATTATTGCAGTGTACAATAAACCAAATCCCTGAACATAATGTCAATACGTTACAAGTTTTTAAAGCTGGAAGTGGAACTACTAACTACTACATTCCATACCCTGGCTAACAGATCAAATGCCAGTTAATACATCTCAAGAGAGCTTGCAAAGGTCAACTGTAATATAACCGGGACTTTTATGAAGGTAAATTCTGAACTTAGGGTCCCTACAATGAGCAATTATTCTGTCCTGAACTCCACTTACTGTCTAATATAGGGTTGGTCCCTATTTTCTTGTCAAATTACAATACACTTCTGTGTAAGACAGATTGTCTAGCTAGTAGAATAATTAATAAAATTTATTCAATTGTGTCAGCGATAAGCACTCTTGGTACGGTGTTGAAATTTGTGAATAAATACTTCAAAAATAAAATTATAGTATTTTTGTAGACATTTTGTTTGATTTCTTTGCTGTTTCTAGTTAGAAGAGTTTTAATTTATGCGGTCTGTATGTTGACTATCTTCTTCCTGGAATCTCCGGGAAATGATAAGATTTGTCGCATAGAGCAACGGGACCACCAACGACTCGAACCGTCGACCGGGTTGATCTAAGGATTTGTCGTCAATGAAATGGCAAGAATTTGAAGAGTTAGAAATATATTTACACAGCCATTTGCAAAGGGAACTAATTGTCTTCTTACTCACCCTTTTCTTTACTGATTCATTTCGTTGCGGGTACAAAGATATTTCAATCATTTCCCCGGGACACGCCAAGCTTCATTGTTTCGACTTTTTTTCTGGTTGGGCGCCATGGTAGATCCTGGCTTAAAGAACTTGCAGTGGTTGGGGAAATTTGTCTTGTCTCAAATATATTCCATTCTGTTAAGGCTTTAAACCTGTAAAGCTTTTATACAAGATTAGTCGAAAAGCGGGTACTAATCCGAAGCCCACTTATAGTATCGCTGATGACTGTTTGAAAGCAAGTGTTAAAATTTCAAAATTCGATATTTTTTTTTCCAAATAATTTGATTTTAATTTTAGTTTTTTTCAAAAATTCTTCATCCCTGCTTTAGTTACAAATTCAGAAAATGGTGCTTCTAATTCATGACTCAAACTCAAACTCAAACTATTTATTTGCACACTAAGGTTAAATAATAATACAGGTCTTATTATATAAAGTAGGACTATTATATAAAGTAGGACTCCAAATATGACCTAAAATGTAAACACAGCTGATCATAACTGGGGATAGATAGATTTTAGAGATTTTTTTTGAGATTTTTGAACAACTGTTTCTCTTAAACTATTGACTTTTGGGGAAAGTGGTAGAACAAAACTTACTCATTATTATGGGTACTTTAACACCCTTTCGGATTAGTACCCCCTTTCTGACTAACCTTGTATAGTATTTACAGGGAATAAAATCTTGATTATTTTCATTTTCTGTATTTACTTACTCTGTCTAACTTTTGGTTTTCGAATTTACATATATAACTTTGAATTTGCCATCATCAATATTTAGTCCAATATTTCACGTGCATCTTAGGAAATGTTTTCGTTGGTGTTGTCGCTCTTACAAGTCGGCAGTGATTAATGTGCCCCGTCAGGAGACGCTCTCGTATCGTCTCGTCTTGGACGATTAACTTAAGTGACTTCGAGTGGCGCTTCTCAAACGAATGTCAGTGCTACTGCAGGGGAGAGCTTAGCTTTAATAGCATTCATTTTGTTTGGGAACGGTTACGATATTTGTTTCTTAAGGCTGTTTATTTACAACGTGTTGTTCAAGAAGGCTAGAAATGGGACGTCCTTGCAAGCAAAAAGAGAGGCCCATAGTGGTGTTTAGACAAAACCGGTAATGATGTCCAGGAAGACGTGAGCATCCTTTAAAAGTAGATTTATGACAAACTGCTCAAAACAGGACAAGTAACGGCTTTATAGTGTCGAAAGGTATAACACTCTAGGTAACTAGGCCAACGACGTTATTTAATCATACCTGAAAAGCAAATCCTTGATGTTATACGCTACGCCTTTATCATTACTATTCTTCTTCTTCTATCGTGTCGGCACGAGTATACAAGAATAGCTCATAGCGTGGTGAAAAGATTAGCCAGTCAGCAAGGATGGTAGCGAGGCTGACTGCCCAGGGTGCGCCGGACGTACTGAAGTATCGTCTCTCGTGGAGGCTCTTTTCATGCACCCCATCATTACTAAATTGCTACTATTTTTTTTTACGTCAAAAGACTTGGATCACTTTGCATTGGAGCCTAAATGTGTCAATACCATGTTGCTTTGTAGTATTCCATTGACGTTTTAGTTCGATAAGGCTAATTCGCTAAGCTAAAATCGCATCGATATTTGGTGCACAGGTGAAACTATTTATTTCAGTTGTCAAACCGAAAAATACGGCAGTAATACTACATTGTAGATGTTTCTGCGTACAGTGATAGCTGTAAGCCGCTGAAACTTTAAAAAAATTGATTCAGTTACAAATACAAGGTTAGTCGGAAAGGGGGTAGGTACTAATCTGCAGGCCACTTAAAGTATCACCAAATAACGGTTTTACAGCAAATGTTAAAATTTCAAAATTGGATAATTTTAATTTCCATGTAAAACAATTTTATTTTAATTTTTTCAAATTTTTTTCGTCCCTTCTTTTGTTACAAATTCAGAAAATGGAGCTTCTAATTCGTAACCCCAAATATGACCAAAATTGTAAACACAGGAGATCATAACTGAGGATAGATAGATTTTAGCATATTTTTTAAGTAGGTAATTTTTAAACAGCAATTTCTCTTAAACTTTTTGGGAAAGTGATATCACAAAAGTTACTCAATATTATGGATACTTTAACACCCTTTCGGATTAGTAACCCCTTTCTGACTAACCTTGTATAATATGTAACACACTTGTGTCGCACACAGGATACATAGATGTTATGTAAGTTCATATTTCAGCCAAGTTACTACCTTTATATAAGGCGTGATATCAAAAATCGATAGAGGTACAATGTATTTTTCTCATCAACACTCATCTTATCTTAAAATAGATGGAAAAGACGAAATTTATCTAAATTATCCGACCTAGCCCGACTTTCAGACTTTGGCTCTAGATTTACGTTACTGTTTTTATAAAGAGCTTTCACATAGACTTTGATTGACGATTTCAGAATGAATAACAATTCAGTAAGTTCTATTCGGTCTGTTTCTTTTGAATGACCTGTTTCGTTTTTCATTTTCTCCGGCACGTCGAGATCGCGTCAGCTTTCTATTGTTCGCTATTGAGTCTATTTGGCAGTGCAAGAAAATAATTTCATTATAGAATTTACGAGTTTGGAAAAATATCGGGTGCAAAACCTCACCTTTGTCCTCTTAATAGTTCAGAAAGTTTAACCTTTTTATTATTTGTTTTTACTCCTGCATATGGGAGTCAACCGCTGAACATTGGCACTGGGACCATGGGCTGGACTGGAACATGGGCACATGTTGTTATACGTTTTAATAAGCGGTTGTAAGGTGCCATAATTAATACACTTGGCAATGCAATTGGTTAGCAGTAAGTTGATGAGAGCAGAGTGCTGCTGCACATCCCCTTGGCTTAGTCCCTTAGTCATTTCTACGATACCCATGGAAAAAAATGGTGGCATACGATATGTCGAAAAAAATACAACAATTCATTATTCATCTCCTGCGTAAAACTGGTACGTCGCAGATCATTATCGTAAGCCAATTTACGTTCAGTTGGTAACGCTTTGTAAATGGGACAAAGTTCTTTAAGACCCCACATTATCTGACAGATCCCGACACATTGGGTGCTTAACAAAACAACACGCTTTAAAAAGTCGTTAAAATGAGGGCGATCGTCTCACGAATGGATATTACGATCGAGATGCGGTTTTAAATCGTTTTAAGTTTGTTCGACATCGGAATCGTTTTTAAAACTTTGAACCTTCGTTACGGTTTTTTTTAGTAGATGTGGTAAATGGCAAACTCGAGTTTTTGTACAGTTAAACCCGGATAAGTTATATTTTAATCATTTACCAAAGGATTTTTTCCATTTGTTTCTGATCAAGTGATCATACATCATGTCATCATCGACAACGTCGGCGATGCTTTTGTAAAAACATTTCCAATTATGTACATGACTAGCGACCCGCTCCGGCTTCGCACGGGTGCAATGTATTATACATATAAACCTTTCTCTTGAATCACTCTATCTATTAAAAAAAACCGCATCAAAATCCGTTGCGTAGTTTTAACGATCTAAGCATACTTAAAGGGATAGACAGCGGGAAGCGACTTTGTTTTATACTATGTACGAGTAGTGTTATAAGAAATAAATAGGTACTATTTCTATATTTGAATTTGACACGCTCTGCGTGACAGCTCAAATGTCAAAGCAGAAAATTTTGAAGATGAGATTTGATGGTTGAAAAAAACGTAGCGTGCGAACAATATAATTAAAAGAGATTATTATAGGTAACTGAAAAAATAAGAGAGAGGAACGGACATAAATGTCGTTTCTTTCTTAGCAGAGAAACAGAATTTGTTTTATTTCCTAAAAAGAAATACTTTCACATTATATAGGTATGTACTTATGAATGGGTTCTCAGAATGCTTTAATTCCCGTATTTGTAGGTAAACAATTGCGAATTGGACGAACTGAAATGAAACAGCCAAAATATAATGGTAAACTGTGAAATGCAAATGTTCATTCTAGGGATTCTGCACTAAAATGAACAATGTGCCTACACTAATAATTATTTTAGAACAACAAATAAATCATATACAGGCCAAAACCTGCAAGTAGAAATTTCGCATGTAATTTATTCAATAAAAAAACTGATTTAATAAAAAAAAAATACACTCCGAAATAAAATAAAAATCCACCAACCACTATTTTGTACTCAACATCATTCATTCATCCTTGTTAAGCAGATTTAAATTAAGATTCATCCAACATAGTCACGTTACACATTTACATATTTAAATATCTTGAGCTTATAATATAAGCCCCCACTAGACCCAACCTCAGGTATTACTCGGTTTAACTTATGGCAACACACTCTCTAGAAAACTCGAGCAAAAAATATCAGTAAGCGCGTAAAAAATAGGTATCTTTGTTTTTTGAAAGAGCTCCATTTTGTATTCCAATTTCAAATTGGATGTAGAAATAGAAGCTTATTCTCATGCGTTCTATTTTCTTTAAATAAATAGAATACAGTAAATAAATGCAACACTGAGAGATTAGTGAACAAAAATTAAATAAAGATACCTATGAAATCTAAATTGATTCACAAATTAAGCGACTACCAAACTGAATTTCGACAAATCGTTCTACGACAAGGCTTTACTTCGACACTTTGGAACTCCGACTAATGTCGGAGCGTAATCGCTACTCCGACAATAATGCACGATTTCCACCAACCGGGCCACGCAGGAGCGCAGCGCAGCGCGTCCCAGCGGATGCTCGAGCACGCGCCCGTAGCAGACCGTGTCCGCCCGACGGCTACAATCTGCTGGAATCCGGGCACATGCACGCGCGTGCTCGTGTATCCGTTATCGCAGTCAGTTGCTACCTGCGGTGTGGCCGAGTGGAGCCGACCGGATGCGACAACAGCCGAGCGCCGCCGTCCACGTACTCGAGCAGCCGACCGGCTACCGCGGCGTCCGAGCGCAGCCGACTAGCTGCCACGGCTTACGCGCTGATCTAACCGAGTTCCAAGCAGTGTAATTTCCATGCAAACATGAAACTTAACTATTGTAGGTATAGAAGCCTGAATTTCCTTTAGCACAGTGTGAAATGCGCTCCGGCGCGCTCCGGCGCGGCCCGTTTGGTGGAAATCGTATATTAATGGAACTTTGACACTAGGATTTAAAGTAACCGTGTCGGGGTGCCCCAAATTAGGTGTCGAAGTTCCATAATTGTCGGAGTAGCGTAATGTCGGAGTTCCATAGTGTCGAAGTAAAATCGTATCGTAGAACGATTTGTAGAAATTCAGTTTGGGGGTGAAATTAAGCAATATTACTATTCATTTTCTAAATATCATCATGCAAAAATACCGTAAAAACTCAAAACGAGGGTCTCGTGGTTAATTATCAACCGCGCGGATGATACGATTTGCAAGGTTAAGCTGCGCTTGCCGCGGTCAGTCCGTGGATGGGTGACCATTCGTCACACATCGAGACCCCTCCGTGCCTCGTAGAGCACGTTAAACCGTCGGTCCCGGGTGTCATACGAATACCTATGACAGTCGTTACGGATAGTCAGAAGCCCGAAAGTCTGACAACCGGTCTAACCTAAAAGGAGGGGTTTAAGTTGCAGTTATGTTTCGATCAAAGCAACGCTTTTCGTATCTCGTAATAGGGGGTGCATGAAAAGAGCCTCCAAGAGTGACGATACTTCAGTATGTCCGGCGCACCCTGGGCAGTCAGTCTCGCTACCAACCTTGCTGACTGGCTAATCTTTTCACCACGGCATGAGCTATTCACACCGATAATTCAGCTCTCATCAAGCGGTCCCCCCCCCCCCCTAAGTCCCCGCCAGCAACGCCCTAAGTCGAGGTCCGAGTCCCACTAAGGGTCGCCCTTATTGCTGTTGTTGCTGGTAGTCATGATGTTAGTGTAGTACAAGTAGTTAGCTTAGGTTAAGTATTTTACTTCCCCCCCCCCCCCCCATTGGCTGGAGACCCTTCAGGTTTCGCCAATAACTGCCCGGTTACGTAGGAAGGGTCCCCTAGGGCCACCTACAGCAGGCATGAGCTATTCTTGTACAGTTCGTGCCGACACGATAGAAGCAGAATAGGCGATCGCTCGAAGTTAACTGCAGCACCACTGCAACGAGCGTCATCAAGTTACGTGAATTAGCCTACTGGTCTCAACAGCTGACATAAGCATTCGTAAGATGATATACTAATACATAACATGACTCCTCTATCACAAATTAGCTAAATTGTTAATTGATGCCAATTAATAATGCCTAATTAAAATTAATTGTTTAATTAAACAATTACTTATTGTTATTGTCGTCACTACTACCTACGTGCATGCACAAATAATTCAAACTCACAAAAATACATCTTTGGCATCTACTATAATTAATTCCATTTGCGGAACAAAAAGATTTTTGGCAAGGAATCAAGAAAAAAATGTTATTTGCCGCACGTCCCTCGTGTAATTTGAAATAAGCAAGACCCGGCGAAAGCGAGCTTCAGGTAAAAAAAAACACTTTATATAAAAGGATCTACCCCAAACTTTCTTCGCTAGCCCAGATATGATTATTGGATCATGATTATATGATTATCTTAATTTTTTTCTTGTTTCTTTTGCGAAACCAGCAAATATTGTATGTGTGTGTGCGTCTTATAACTTTCTCGGTATTCAAGAGATATATTTCCAGACAGCAGACCACTTAATAAGAACACCTACACTACGATATAAGATAATGAATAATTACATAAATCAAATGATTAGAATAGTTTCCGAGAATATTGTAATTAATAAACTCAGTATTTTAAGTAACTGATGGCGGAATATTCAAACGCTTCTCAATTTTAAGTTGCCGTAAAAGTCTCGTGCTGTCACTGTCACTTTAAGGCGAAATGTCAACGATTACGCACTGCATCCGATCTGGATCCGTGAAAATAAGAATATAAAAAACTCGGACCGAATTCGAATATTCTTTTGCGCACTGCATCCGATCAGAATACGTGAAAATATGAATCTAGAGTGTAAAAAACTCGGACCGGATTCGGATATCGCTTACGCACTTATCCGATCTCTGATCCAAATTCAAACAATTCAGGGGCCATTTTGGCATATCCATTTGGCGTCCGATTTGAATCCGAGGTAATGCGAAAGCGTTCATGCAAACAGTACTACGGCTACTTCGGTCCGTCAATATTTCTTCCGAATTGGAAACTCACGGATCACGGAGAGAAATCGGATGACGGAAGTCGGATCTAGTGCGTAAACTACCATACAAATAGTTCTAAGTATGACTACTTCGGAACGTATTTTCTCGGATTCGGATCGGATGCAGTGCGTAACCGCTCTTGCAGTGACAACACGAAATTAACGGCAACTTAAAAATGGATATTTGGCCATGAACCATTCAAATTCTAAGTCGCACGTCAAGAAATTTCGCTTATACTTGGTCTTTAGGAAAGTCACTGATGTGAAAATACGCGGTTCTCCGTACAGAATTTGATATCCGAAGATAAACGTTGCCCCGAAATGTTTTTATAATAACACATTCCAAGCGAATCGGCCACATAAAAGCTAAAGACAATCAAAATATTATTAGAAACGCCAGAAAGGATAATAGTTATCTTCCAAGCGAAATCTGTCACGTCGCTACGCAAATAGGCACTCTCAAAATTGCTTGTTCTGAAAACACATTTATTTGTCTTATGCGATATATTCTTATAAAATAGTGCTGTAATGGCAAAACTAAATTAACCGGTTGCGTACCGCCCGTCGTCTCAGGACGACACTTAATTGTCTTATTATTGTGTCTATAATTACGGTGATTGAGAGTTTAATATACTTTGGGTAACGGTTTCCTCACGTGCATTTTTCAGGATCAGTGTTCGACTCGCGACCTCGCCGCGTGATCATCTCATGATTTGGGCTCCGTTTGGATCCGAAACTAGTCCGGTAATGCCGAAAAATGCACTTGAGTAAACCATAACTAATCTATATATATAAAAATGAATCCCTATTTCCCTTGGTCACGGCATCACGCGTGAGCCGCTGGACCGATTTCGCAATTTTTTTTTTGTTTTGTTCCTATTTGTCTGGAGAAGGTTCTTATGAAAGAGAACTTTGATATTTAGAAAAAAAACGAAATTATCTCAGTATGTCCATATTCTTCATTTGTTTACCGCATGCATGAAAATGGTTTCAACTTTTTGTACTATTTTTATTTTGTTTCTGAAGGTAGGTAGTAGGTAAGTAGTAAGTAGGAAAAAGTGCACTGCAACGCATGCCGGGAACAGCTAGTCATAAATATGAATGTGTTTCACGTAAATTGTATCTACTTGATTACATAGTTTTATTTTTACAAAAAACCTTTCGTTTAATTAAGAGAAAAAATGTACCGCAAAAGTAAAATAATTTGGACGAAAAATATGGAAACAAAACGCTGTGTACGTTATATAGGTAATTACTTTTACACATTGTACGTTAAACAAATTTACCGCCTCCAACGCTTTTAGTCCAGCATACTAATTGCGCAAAACAATCGCTATGCCTTTGATATTGACAGGTCAACAAAATAGCAATAACAACCCGACTTCTCTACAACTATATACCACGCAACGAATATTGTTATAATAATATTGTCAAAATGAAAGCTATTAAAATTATAAATGTGATACGCAATTCGGATGCAAGTTTTCCAAATTATTTGTTAGTTATTCGTACAATTTGATGATTCAGCCGAAAGATGTCCACTGCTGGACTTAGGCCTTCCCCAACAGGGGGGGTTTGCCATAATCGCCACGCTTGGCAGGCGGGTTGGCGATCGCAGTTTAGTTGTTAAAGTACTTCGAGAACGCTGCTGCCCATCCTCTAGTGAATCCCTTAGTCGCCTTTTACGACACCCGTGGTGCTATTCTTTATGTCCAGCACCACACGGAATTCGTACATTTTTTTTTTTTAAATATACGTAAAAAACAAACTGTAAATGTAATTGATATGTTTTACACATTTCCAATTTGGTTACAACTTACAACTGCAACGTATTAAAAACAATCGTCTGATTAAATAGGTTACTTGCACGACATTGCTGCATTTAGTAATTTCATTTCAATACAATTGAGCAAATACTTCGAAACACGTACAAGGATAACGAACATTACACCTCTGAACCTCCTCTATTACTGTAACAATCTCTTCATCACTTTCCCGTGCGAGTCACGTTCGGCTTCAAATGAAAGAAAATCTAATCTTTTTTCTACCCTCTCTCAAATGATTGGGGCCGAACTCTAAAATATCTCGTAGAAGTCGCAGATGAACGTTTATATACAATGCCATTTGACTGCGAGGACTTTCAAAACGCTGGATTAGATCTCTTTTGCATAATCAGAGGCAATTTGGACGAGTTCATGAGTTTAACTTAAGGTATAATAGATGATAAACTCATCAAAAAGACAATCTGAATGCTTTTATTTTTATGTATATTTGAGGAGGTCAGGATCAAAAGCTTTGGATCAAGAATTTTGAATCGAAAATACAACTATTCTATAGCATTTTAGTTTAAATTTATGCGACAACCACAATTTGTATCATACATAGATATTAATAAAGTTTTCAATTCAATTAAATATTATGTGCGGAACGAGTATTTCCAATTCAAAATTCACTCGCTTTAACGTTACGTTTACGTTCCCATACGTCACAACATTCGTGCTAGGCCTACAGGGGGCCATATTTTTGTTTACGAAAACTTTCAAAACGATTGGTTTTGTTTTCTGTATCAAACCATTTGACGGCTTTTGAAATTGAAAACTGTCTGAATGAACGGTTCGACTTTGGTTCGGTTGCGATTAAAGGTTCATAGCACATTAACTTATAACTGCACAGCTGCAGCACGGCGTCGCCTCGAATTTATACTACGGCTTGCCGCCAGCGTGCTAACTACGCGTCGTCCGCGAGATGCAAGCTCGCAGTACGCGCGCTGGCCGCAACGTGCAAGCTTGCTGTCACCACGAACACAGTAGTTACATGGCATTTGTGATTGAACACCTACACTTACACACGCCTAGGACTTGCACGTTTTCATAATGTCTCGGTTTAGGTATATTGCGTAAACTAACAATAATCGCTATTGCTCTCGACGAAGAACAGGAAAATAAAAGGAGCGCGAGCGACGCCGACGGCGCAACGACGTTGTTGTTTCGCTGGCAACTCGCTCGGAGTCGGCGCGTAGTAAGCACACGGTTCGATCGCTTGTAGCGCGCTGACTGCCCGCCGTTGGCTTTTTCATATTGGTATTAAGAAATATATTATAAAACACACGACTTAATGCTCTAATTTGAATGACAAGTTAATTGCTGGGTTAGAGCGGTCCCGTTACTGTGGCGGTATAGTTTGCCATGACCTTTATCAAGATTTCTTTTAGGAGAATGGGCCCCAGTTCCCATCTCCAGACTGATACTAAGAGTATCAGAAAAACCCAATACCACTAGCACTACCACGTAGCCGTATTTGCGAACACCGGGTCATGACGCAGTTGTTTGTTTATGATTGTTCATAAAGGGTTGGGTAGGGTCACGCTTAAATAATATTCAAATACCGCAGCATAGCCGGTTGATAAGTTATAGTAGCTTAGCCAGGGATTTGCATAAATTCAGGTGGCATCTGCAAGTACAATTCTGGTTTGATCTCTACCGCTCCGGAAACTTTGGGGAGACTTCCCTCTTGAATAGACGCGCTAAACTCGGAACACTTGCAGTTAGTGAAAATAATAAACAATTATTAATTCATATTTCAACAGTACGATACCAGATTCATTTAAGTAACATATTACCTTTATACTACGTAAAAAAATACATAGGAAATTTCAAAATATATAATATAGTAAAAGCTCTGTATGATGATGGCTTAGTTGACCTTTTTCTATGGACTTTGTTATGTTAGAAATGGGAAAAATTAAGGATTATGTCGGACTCTTACCGACAAAAACAACTACGGCGTTCCTTTTAGGCCGCATTCACAGGAATCGGGAACAGGGTCCTTCCAGGCGCCTAACGAGAGTTTTAAAATATTGGTCGAGGCTTTTAGCGATTAGACCATTGGCCGTAATAACAATTATCGGCCCAATAATTGTGGAATTATTACTGACAAGTAATGCGGTTTGAGATTTTAAAAGTTTAGTTTAAACTTTATTTAACTATCTCTTAGTTAAGTGTTAATTGACGATTGGGAAATAAACCCTAATTATTGAAAACATTACCTACTTAATTATATTCTGAATCACGATGATTGTTTTAGCAGCAAATACCAATAAATTCACTCTAAATTAATCTCAAAGTCGAAACTTAAAGTATAATTCACGATTAAACAAACTTACATATAAGTCCGTGAAGTTCTATCGTATTTATGCGAGGGTTTCCACCGAACAGATTAGGAACATGTAGGGGTAACTAATACAATAAAATAAATAAATTTACGACTCGTTTGGTGCAGTGTTGGCTTCTGCGCAACGGGTCGTAGGTTCGATTGCCACACGGAACAAATACTTGTATGGCCTATAGATAGTTGTTTCGTGTCTGGGTGTTTGTGCGTGTGAAGATTTGTGCCTGTAAACGCACCCACGATACAGGAGAAATACTATTGTGGGGAAACGTTAAAAAAATAGAAAAAACCGACCAAGTGCGAGTCGGACTCGCGCACAAAGGGTTCCGTATCATTATCTATTCTGTTTTTTAGTATTTGTTGTTATAGCGGCAACAGAAATACATCATCTGTGAAAATTTCAACTATCTAACTATCACGGTTCATGAGATACAGCCTGGTAACAGATGGACAGACGGACGGACAGCGGAGTCTTAGTAATAGGACCCCGTTTTATCCTTTGGGTACAGAACCCTAAAAATATATAATTTTCGTCAAAAGAATTTGCATCAAATACTTTTTTTGTTTTTTTTGTTTTTAGTGCAACTCCTTCCTACTTCCTCAACTCATACACATCACTGTGATTCGTGTAAGTCACGATAATGGACACTTATGAAATACCTGACGTGCTTTCCTGGAAGATGATAACTGTCTTGAAAACCCTTTACGGATAAAGCCAAAGAGAAAAAGAGGGATTGGACAGAAAAACATTTTCCAGCAAAGCTTGATTCCAAAAATAAAATAGATCAATAGCGGTTTTCAACAGAAATAGACCTTGCTTGAAAACGATATGAGTAGGTGGTATATTGCTTTCTTCGTTGTTAATATATGAAGTACTAGCTTTTGCCCGCGGCTTCGCTCGCATTAATTAGGTTCAAAAAAACTCTTAACACATTACTAAAGTTTCTATAATAATGTAATTCAATCGTGATTCGAAAGACACTTGGCGCCATCTATGAACGTTATTGTTGTTTTCTTCGGGAACAGTACTTTTTTTCAGGATGAAAGGTATATGTCCGTTTCTGTACACCTGACAACATATCTGCAAAATTTCAGGATGATCGGTTCAGTGGTTTAGGCGTGAAAAGGTAACAAACAAACTTACTTTCGCATTTATAATATTAGTTTGGATAGTAGGTTCAACCCACGAAAACACGCCTCGCTCTTTGTCTAAATCGCTACAGTGCAAATGTGCATTATAAATTGTTATTGTGTTAGTTCTATCACCACACAATAGTTAAGGGCAGTTCAGCCTACGCTATACTATTTCGCTATTTAGTAAAGCATATTGCGTCATAAGCTACAACTATATAGCATGACGTTCACACTATACGCTATATTGCAAGCCGGTCTACTAGGTATGTACAGCAAGTTTCGCCGGGCAGATTCGTCGGGCGACGGACGGGGTAGAAGCACAGTAGGTAGACATATAAGCTAAAGCAGTACCTCAACTTACTATAATCTCATGAATTGAAACACTCACACAGACACGCTCTGTATACTGAGTAGTTTTTTGTTTTTGTATGGAACTGTTAGTCCGGTCAAGTTAGCTCAAAAAATAGGGGTAGGTTAACAGAAATTCGCATAGAGCTGAAAATTGGTACGAATGTTCGGAACACCATTATAAATCAAATGTAAAAAGTCCCCATCGATCCCACACTTGCAAAAAAAAATATTCAAGGTCAAAGTTTGCAAATATGGGTTTTTTGCGTTTTTTAGCCAAACGGCAAGTTTTATGATAAAAATAAGTCAAACAAAAATTGTAGATTATGCAATTATCTATAAGAATTGTCTACAATTTTTTTCCTAAACGTCACCGTTTCTGAGATATAGTGGTTGAAAAAGTTGTATTCTTCATAATATGCGTTTCCACGCCACCTGGCAGGTAGTGTACTTGGCGCGTTTTTTTAACGTGGTTTCCCCAATAGGCCTATCCCACAATCTATTGTGATCCTGTTTAATTCAATACTATTTCAAAATATGTAAGAACTGGTACTATTGGAAATGATGAAAGCCGTGTGAATTATAAAAAAATTGGTCAAATTATCCGTCTCATTCATAATTATCTGATAATTCTGCTTCCTCTTCTTCTTGTTCGTCTTCTTGTACTTCTGCCTCTGCTTGTTCTTCTTCTTCCTGCTGGGTGTAAGTAAATTGTTCTAAAAGCGATGCATCAGATGTCTCCTCACTGATATCGTACGAATCCTCTTCTGATGGCGATTAACATGTACCAGTTGTCAAGGTCAGTCGTGTTTCAATGTTGAATCACCATTAAAAGAGGATTCGTACAATATCAGTGAGGAGAAATCTGATGCATCGCTGTTAGAACAATTTACTTACACCCAGCAGAAAGAAGAAGAACAAGCAGAAGAAGAAGTACAAGAAGACGAACTAGAAGAAGAGGAAGCAGAATTATCAGATGATTATGAATGAGACGGATAATTTGACCAATTTTTTTTAGAATTCACACGGCTTTCATCATTTCCAATAGTACCAGTTTTTACATATTTTGAAATAGTATTGAATTAAACAGGATCACAATAGATTGTGGGATAGGCCTATTAGGTAAACCACGTTAAAAAAACACGCTAAGTACACTACCTTCCAGGTGGCGTGGAAACGCATATTATGAAGAATACAACTTTTTCAACCACTATATCTCAGAAACGGTGACGTTTAGGAAAAAAATTGTAGACAATTCTTATAGATAATTGCATAATCTACAATTTTTGTCTGATTTATTTTTATCATAAAACTTGCCGTTTGGCTAAAAAACGCAAAAAACCCATATTTGCGAACTTTGACCTTGAGTATTTTTTTTTGCAAGTGTGGGATCGATGGGGACTTTTTACATTTCATTTATAGTGGTGTTCCGAACATTCGCACCAATTTTCAGCTCTATGCGAATTTTTGCACTTTGAAATGTCTAATTTGACCGGACTATGTATCCCGAAAACACCTTATTTGTCTTGTTGCAGTGCGTGTCTGTGTGAGTGTGTCAAATCGGACGATTGTAGGTAGTTGAAGTACTGCTTTAGCTATATATTTCTACTGTGGTACAAGTAAGGCGGAGCTGGGACCGGAGAATCGTACGATATAGGGAAATAATTAATTGCACATCAAAATAAGTAACGCTCATCTAATGTCTCCATCGTTAAAACTACTCTAGCACAAATTATGACTCCGCTATAAACTAATTGTCTACCAAAACTTGTAGAACGCAAAAATTTGAAAAACTAATCAAAACAGGACGCTAATTTATTTTTCTTATTCACCTCAAAATTCTGAACTAACGACTAGAAATACTGTTTCCATATCTAAAATAATGATTGCACTTCAAATATACTAACTGCACATCAAAATATACCAATCTTTTAACACATTTTCTTAAATTGTTCAACAATGATTAATGTTTACTTCAACTTTGTCTGCAAATAATTTATAGTTATATGTTTAATTTTGATCTCAAATCTAGTTTGTTATAGTTTTCCTACAACATTGATTAAAAAACATAGATACTCAAGTGTATTCAAATTATTTATAGTTGTAAGGTTAATTTTGATTTAACTGAATCGTTTTACTTTTGTATCACTGTTTAGTGCATCGTTTGAGGATAATTTTGTATTCTTTTGTTGTTCTCCAAGTTATCAAGAAATTGGTTTATAAGATAATTATAACTGATAAATTGGTGTTTTATTTCGAAAATTTGATATTTTTAAGAGTTAAATAGGTGTTTAATTCTAATAAATTTTATAATAAACTTTTGTGGCGTGTCAAACAATAATTTGATATGCATTCAGATATTAGATGGTCATTTCACTTAATAGTTCTGTTTGACCCATAAAATAGATGCCGATTTTGATTTCTTTTGGAGTGCATATTTTGATGTGCAGTTAATATTTTTGATAGGAAACTATAATATTTTGTTGAAAAAAACATGAACATTTCGGTGCGCGGTTAAATACTACCCTACGATATAACTCTGAGAATCGCTCCAGTTTATCGCGTACAGCAAGCCAATGCTTTATAGTATAGCGTTGTGTGAACGTGTCCATATAAAATGTATGCTGAGCGATATCGTTGTGCTATACAATATTTGCTGTATGCTATATTATAACGTAGTCTGAACTGTGCTTTAGGTAGATACGCACACTAATATATGATGATAATAGGAGATAATAATATGTTACGCACCACGCGGCTAAAAAATAAAAAAATTGGATGCAAAGACATCAGTATCATCAGCTTATTCCACTGCAGAATATAGGCCTCGTCAATTTCACGTCACTGGGCTCTGATCTTTGGCCTCTATCACCCAGCTTAGCTGCTACCAGCCACATTGCGAAGGTCATCACTTCATCTAGCCTGAGGGTGTCCCACACTACGTACTTAATAATAAAACTAGATTTTTTTGAAAAAAGTTCTATCTTTTGGTTAGGTGACTAGCAAGCCAATTTATCTGAACGCGTGACGCCTGGGTGTTTCCACGAAAATTGCTTTTAGCCTAGTTATAAATAAACCTACATATTTCGGGATGTCCAAAGTAAATCGATATTTCAACGTCTAGTTTCATTAGCTTCTATGTTTTCACATGGTGCTTATTTACCCGACTGCACGACAGCATAGGCAGAGACAGGTTATGATTTTCGCATTATTTATAAGGACACCTGCTATGAAATTTGATACAGATATATTACAAGAGAATGGGCAGTAGAATACTCATAGGTGTCCTGATAGGCGTCCTGAAACTCAACGTCAAGCAAGGAACAAAGGATAGCGGAGAGAACAGAAAAAAAAGAAGTGTAGGTAATGCTATTCGAGTTTCAAAGTTACCATGACTAAAATATTACCTCATAAATATAACTATAAACAAGGATTCAAAAAAAAAATGATAATTATGTTTCATTCATCATCATCATTATCATCATCATTCAGCCGAAAGACGTCCACTGCTGGACATAGACCTCCTCCAAAAGGGGGATTTGCCGTAATCGCCACGCTTGGCAGGCGGGTTGGCGATCGCAGTATGTTTGTTAAAGTACTCGGAGAACGCTGCTGCCCATCCTCTAGAGAATGCTTTAGTCGCCTTTTACGACACCCACGAAAAGAGATGGGGTAGTGCTATTGTTTAAGTCCGGCACTGCACGAGACTCCGGCTTCGACTATGCTTCATTGTCTGCAGTACATTGTTATTAGCACACAGGAATATACTGCTGCCGGACCATTTAAAGGAATAAGGAAAAGATCCACGACCCTTTAACGACATCCACGATAAGAGATGGAATGAGCTAACTTTAATAAAAGCTTTTATTTAGCTTTTGCAAGTAAACTAATATACCTACAAAAGAATTTTCTTACAGTTGAAATGAACTTTTACCTGAAGCTTTATTAAAAGGTTTATTAAATACATTTTCTAACCAATACAACGTTTAATAATGTTGAAGTTTCTTGATTAAAGTCTTTTGAAAAGATTACTAACTTACATTGAAAAGATGAATGCTAAAGCCATTAAAGTACCTTTCGTCAAGTTTAAAATATAAATTCCAATTACCTACCTGTATTTCTTTAGCTAAGTTTACAAAGGGCTTCAACAGCTCGATTGACGCAGTGTTATAACGATCGGAATATCGGATTCTATGCGCCACGAGTCGCGGGTATCATTCCCACACGGAAGAAATATTTGTTTGGCCTGTAACAGATAGTTCTTCCGGGTATAGGCGTCTGTGCATATGAGATTCGTGTCTATAAACGCACCCAAAAAACATGAGGGGCAAGGAATATAAAAAAAAGTAAACTCGGTGCCATAAACTTGAAGTCCCATTCAAGTTCCGTGCAGTTCTTATTCCATGCTTAGGCATCTATGTATAGAGCGTACTTAGACTTTGCTTAAACTTGACTTACGTAAAATTGACTTATGTAAAATTGACCTTTATTAACGGACCAATATTTTTGTTTCGCTTAAGGTACAAGTTCGAAGCCGAGTGCAGACAGCAGCAGCAGACGACGTGACGCTGCGATACTACTGGTTTATATGTATTTTTATGAAACACGACGTGTCGCTCGACCGCAGATCAATAGTGCTACCGACTCTGGAGCACCAATACGTTGAATCTTTCTCAAAAAATGAGTTTTTCCAATTAAAGGAAGAAAAACTGCTAAACTGCAGCCATCTGAAGTTGGGTTCGGAATCATGACTGCAGCGATATGACGCTGCGACGTGTCGCTGCGACATGTCGCAACGTCACGTCATCAGCTGCTGCTGTCTGCAGTCGCCTACGAACTCGTACCTTTACACAAGCTTAGTCGAAAAGGGGGTACTAATCCGCGGAACACTTAAAGTATCACTGATGGCTGTTTTATAGCAAGTGATAAAATTTCAAGATTCGATATTTTTTTACTCCCCCATGCAAAATGATATCTATTTTATTTTTTTGAACTTTTTTATATCCCCGCTTTAGATACGAGTTCAGAAAGTGGAGCTATTATTCCGTGATCCCAAATATGACCGACGATATAAACACAGCTGATCGTAACTGAGGATAGATAGATTTTAGCGTATTTTTTATGAAGTCTTTGAAAAGCTGTTTCTCTTAAACTGTTGATTGACTTTTGGGGAAAGTTGTATAACAAAAGTTATTCATTATTATGGATACTTTAACACCCTTTCGAATTAGTACCCCCTTTCAGACTAACCTTGTAGTCTAAATTGTAGGTAAGTAATAGTCGATTTAAGCACTTGCTAAGTACACACTCAGAGGGATTCGAATATTGACATATAAATATCGGGCCTCAAAGCGAAAGCAAAGTCCTACGACCTATGACCTATTCAAACAGCACCATGGTAGTATTTAGCCATGCATAAACTGCGTGCATTTAATTAGCTTTGGCAGGAAATTAGAACCACACCTGTGTACAGTGGGCTAATCCTTCACTTATTGTCGGCCGGCCGCCTCGAACTAATTATGACTGCCGCCTTCTAGCTATACCCGACTATTTCGCTTAAAGCTACTGTAGGGTTGGACAAAAAATACTCATTACAGCTGAAAAACCAATTAGTATAGTAAAATGAATCCGTTTTTTTGTGTTTCGTTATTGGGTTTCTCGACATTTTTACAAGAAGCAATAGTAACTATTTGTAATTATGTAAATATTGTTTGTGTAAATAAAAATACATTTAGATACAAAAAAAGTTGAATTTAGTATGTACAATGTTCATTTCAATCTTTTCCATCCAGCAACAGTGAAAAAATCAATATTTTTAATTAAATACCCAAGTTAAAACCTCAAGCACGGTAATTATAGACACAATAGTTATGACAATTAAGTGTCGTCCTGGGACGACGGGCGGTACGCAACCGGTTAATAGCGGTTTTAAACTGTCCATTTTTTTTTTAAATAACTTTGCCCCTCACTGAGATTTCTCCCGTATCGTGGGTGCCTGGGTGCGTTTACTGACATAAATCTCACATACACAAACGCCCAGACCCGAAACAACCATCTGTAGGCCATACAAATTTTTGTTCCGTGTGGGAATCGAACCAACCCGTATAGTAGCGCAGAAGCCAATCGCTTAGCCACTGCACCAATCGTGTCGTCAAAATCATCGTGTTCACTAGACATGTCATATTTGACCCAAAAACTTCGAAGTAATTTCACATCACTCAATACAGTACACGTTTTGCGCGTCATGAACAGAAAATGAGCAAAACATGAACAGCGTGTATCTCCTCCATTACTCATCGATTTTATAAAATGAATAAGGGCTGGCTTATTCTTCGGCCAAAGAATTAGCGTTGCCATCCAGCGTGGCAACGCTGCCAATCTTCTGGGCACGGTCCCAGATAACAGTGATGCAGAAGAATATTTCGATGCCTAAGTGCACCTTCTACGTGTTTTATTTGCGATCTGTATTTTTTTCGCTACGTATTTCTTCTTCTCTCGTGTCAGCAAGAGCTATACGAAAACAGCTCATGCTGGGGTGAAAAGATTAGCCAGTCAGCAAGGTTGGGTAGCGGGGCTGACTGCCCAGGATGCGCCAGACGTACTTAAGTATCGTCACTCGTGGAGACTCTTTTCATGCACCCCAAAGTTACGTATTTTGTACATATAGGTAGATAGTTTTTACTATAGATTTTACTATGTAGTTAAGAGCCCAAATACACGTCCGATACATGCCTCCGATAGTCGGTTCCGATAGTCTGATCAGACTATCTGAAGGCCTCCGCGTCATACATTTATTTGAACATGAATTACACGTACGATCAGACTACCGGATCGGATGTCAGTATCGTAAGCATCGTCCGGGCGTCGTCGTCGTACAGAAAAAATCGGACACGAGAATCGTACGTGTATTTCATGAATCCGATCAGATAGTCGGATCTGGCTCCCGGAAGCAAGTATCGGGCGTGTATTTTGACCCTTAGTATTGCGAATATCATTTTATAAAACAAAAAACAATCGTATCGTTTTCTTCACCTTCAATATACTCGTATGATATTAAAATCTTAATCATTTTTAGAGTAGCCATTTAACTAAATTACCAAGCTTGTTGCCTACAAATAAAGTAAAAAGATACATGAAACAGACGCAAGGATGTCAGCAAGGGATTTCATGAAATATTTATCTCTCTAGGGATATCATGATGATCCTAATACTTTCCTCGACAATCTCATATGTCTGATTGGTTTCAGAAAATACAGGTTTTCTGTAGAAGCTACGTATGACTAATGTTTTTTACAACTTCTACTAAGTATATTAACGTAACCTACTACTGGTTCTAGTTCCTTACTAAAATTAAACAATATTTTAAATTAAAGGCTCAATTATTACCAAATAAGCTAGACTTAGGGGGTATTTCACCATCCAATCATTAACTGTTTATTAATCAAATTCGGTCTCTAAACTTTTCAATTGCTAACATTTGCACTTCACCACATGTCAATAGTGATACTTATCTGTTCTGTGAGTGATACTCAATAGTTTAGTCACAGGAATTTTCGTACGATTTAATAATTTTACGAGTATCAAGAACTCTACGCGAAGTTATGTAAATCTATGACCCGTTTAAACCAAAATTATCTTTATTTACATGTGTAGGATAGATATAGATAACATAAGTTTCCACTTCAACGTCCCTTCATCTACATGAATGAGTGAAGTTGAAAAATCATGCGAAAAGAAATGTGCTTGGAAGTAACCGATTTTTTGTGTACGGTACTAGAACACATCATAGAGCACGTGGTATCATTTATTGTCGTATTATCATATCCATCCCATATAGAGGGCCTAATCGAGCAAACGCTAAATAATATTCTGACTTAAAATGGCTACGAACGCGATTCCTTTGTTTGTGAGAAGTATTTTTCGAATTACACAAGAATGATGAGGACATACCTACATATACCTCGTCTGACATTAAAAGGATTACCTAGCTAAGTCAAATAAAGATACCTGCGAGTCCTGCGACAAACTTTAAGTCCACCTACGCTCCTTTCCTCACTTACTTTTTGTTTTATGTATTTTGTATTTGCAAACCCTAATCTTAAATTATCTCATCCCAAACGTGACAACCCTACGAGATTCGACACTTATTTAGAAGGACGAAATTCTGCTGACTAATTTCATAATGTATGATGTTCAAGGTACCTATCACGTTAGTTTGAGTAAACCAGATAAAATACGTAAGTACAAGCAAATAAAATGAACTAAAATATCTAGAAATGTATTTTTTTCTCATCCAGGCAATACAGATAAGAATAAATACTTATACAAACATTTTGCACCTGTAGTTTGCTATTGTTAGGTAATAATAGAAAAAGTGTTATTAACACTAATTCGTTCGTGGGGGGACGGATTAAGAATATAATTCCCCTCCGTCGTCGGCAAGTGACTTGTAAGAGGCGAAGAACCAGGCATCATAATTATGCCCGAAAAATGAGCATTACACTCGCCATCTATAACATGGAACAGAGGCGAAACTGTGTGACTCCTGAAATAGAAGAACACCTCTAATTACCCCTTGGGGGATTACAAGCGTGAGTATATGTATGTATGAACAAATATTAATTAAATACAAACACAGCAAAGCTAACTCTGAATATAAACAAAATTTTGGTAGAAATCGAAAATAGTTTTCACAATATAAACTATTACTTACTTATATCACTAGCTGTGACCGTGACTTCGTCTACGTAGAAGTCTGAAAACAACATTATCTTGCCACAACTAAACAATGCCACACTCGCCGTACCCTCGCTCGTGCAGCCACGCCGCACTTTCCCGCCAAACTCGCCGTACCCTCGTGCAACATCGGCCAACTACTATCTCCGGCCTGGGAGGACTTCTGCTGAATTCTGCAGGGAAGTTCCTTTCACTGCAGGTGTGACAACAGACGGCCGTAAACCCACGACCTACAAAGTGTGCCTCCGCATATTCGCTTTTTTTTATTGTACGTACACCTCGTTTTATTTTATTTTAGACACCGTCCTAATTAGGTGACTATTAAACGGTTGGAGGTTACAATATGTACTTCATTTTTTAATCTAATCACATTTATTTCCAAATAAGGTTACTGCTCATCACCCACACTCAAAAGCGTAATAATTTTTTTGCAGACGTGCTCAGGAGATCCTAGGGCTGTCTGTTACATTTATGGTAAGGTTCTTTATTAATCTTAGTGCAAGTCTCCCATTTAATCCCAGATTTAATCTCCCATTGTTTTACTCGTCCTCTACTTGCGGCGGCAGCGTAGCAAAGGTGTAGCACCTGCTACGATTAATACAGGTCGTAGGCGTAGACAGGACGGTACATGTAGGTAGGTAAGTACCCAGACCGGAACGATACTAAGTTACTAACCCCCGGCCACAGAATAAATAGTACAAGTACCCCCCGGCGTCTGACCAATTAAATCTGTTATTTAAGTCAAGGAACGTGATTGGTCGACCAAAATACACACTAACCACCTGTGATGTGATATCACTTAACATAAGATTTGACAGCTGATTAGTTAATTAGGATTCCGTACGTTGAAATGAAAAAACTGAACTCTTAGTACTCTTTCAGAGTGGAGGCGGGCGCGGATGATAGCGCAAGCACGTGTAAATCAAAATGTATGAAGACGCTAGTTGCATTCACAGTGCTCCCGCGAGCCGCGCGTCTGCATGAGGCGGGCGCGGTCGCGGGTAGCGCGGGTGTTTCTAATGGCTCAGTCCGCCCGTATCGTTCACAGTGATATAGCGTCTGTTAGGTTACTGTACGTGTGGTTCTAAACCATTTTGATTCACCTGCCGAAACGTCGGACGATAGCTCGTTCGGCACTACTGTGAACACGCAGACGCCAAAACCCAAGCGCCCGCGTCCGCCCCCGCACCCGCTAGTGCAGTCTAATTGACGACTTATAGGATCACTTTGTTGTCCGTCTGCCTTTCTGTCTGTCCATCGAGAACTTTTTTTGCGTTATTAACCTTTGACGTCGCAAGCGTGACTGCTGAGCGTGAGGTCCTGGGTTCGATCCCCAGGTCGGACAAAGTGTTATTTGGTTTTTCCCTGTGGATTTTCTCAGTAGCAGCCCGGAGTCTGGATTTGTGCCTAGTTTATGGCAATAGGCTCGCCCCCTATTACATGGGAACGAAATTATGGTGTACTGTATGGTCGCGGACTCGAAATGCTTATCAGATTTCAAAGTCGATTCCTTCTCACACTGTGCGCAAAAAGGTTTAAGATGTCATATCTACTTATTTATTTATTTCACTCACTTATAACTATCTTTACAGGGTTTTTTTTTTTAACCTAATGCGATAGCATAATTTAATTTAATTATTTTTCTTACAAATATAATGTCTTAAAGGGGAATGCCAAGATTTCCTTTACGACTCGGCCAGAAAGAACAAGAATGAAACATATCTTATTAAAAAGGGCAAATATTGTAGAATGTTTTACAATAACAACATTTCCGCTGGAAGTACACCAAGAAAAGTTATAGGTCGATAAAGTTGACCTTAATAGTAGATTTTTAACTTAGGGAAGAAAAGTAATTCGAAAATCGAACTAACACTTTCTTTATACTCCGTCTACATTTTCATGACTAATTTTTTTAATCCTTGTCATATTGATAGACCTTCAATGTTTTTGTAAAAATCTTAATATTATTGTTTGATTAAAGCATTTAATTATGTAAATAACAAAATTAAACCATTTTTGGTCAGAATAATACCTAAATAACCAAACCAAAACCAAGTCAAAATAAATCTTATATTATTTTGAATTTGGCGTTTATTGACGTTGCCATGGCAACGATGATAAAACATGCATGTCTTAATACCAAATTATATAAAAATCATACTTTTACTAAACAAAGTATTTTATTTAACAAAAATCTTGCCCAACTGGAATTCATAGTATTGTATTCACAATAAGGAATAATTACATATAATATGGTTTCTTACTTCGATACAGATACTTACTTTGTCGCATAATTAATCGTAAGAAACAAGTGGAAGTTATTTTAATTGTGATAAAGGTGTTGTCGCCATTAAAATAAAATCATAACAATATTCGATTTTAAACGTAATCGATTATCAAGTATGCATATCATCGAATGGAATATAAAATAAAAAAAGAAATATAGGCACTTATTTCGCTACATAAATAGTTGATAGTAATAATAGCATGTTTGTAAATTATTTCATAATATTACAAAATATTAATTTTAAATTAATATACCTAAATCAAAGAGATTAATTAAATATGTTAACTAACACTTGAACGTGTTTGGTACCTATACCTAATCAGCTTAATAAAATATTATGTTACTAGCTTCTGCCCGCGACTTCGTACGCGGATCCTGTTGCTTATGCCAGCGACTACTGGGTCGTCAAAATCAAAGATCTGAAACGTCTGATGTTGAATGCTAAGATCCCGGGGACGGGAAAACAACGGGATTCGAGACGTTCCAGATCTTTAATTTTTGTAAGTCAACAGGAAATGCCCATCAAACTTAAAAACTTTTGCAAAGACGTCATTCCTATACAGGGTGTTAACGAATTCGTGTAATTCCTTCAAACCGCGTGATCTACTGGTGACACCGATTGACTCTGCATAGGTTTATTCAGAATCAACAAAAAAAAGTTTTCAATAAATGATCCATGGTATTCTGTATCTGAGTAATTTTAGTGTCCCAAGTTAACTGACTGCGTGGAGCGATATCGCGCTCGTCGTGCCCGTCAGCTGTGTCGCCGTGCCTTCATTCATTTATGCATGGCACCGAAATTATCTATCACATAAAAAATATTTGAGAAAAAAAAAGTTTATTTTTATTTTTAATCAATCTAAATCCCGTGCGGCGTTACTCTATACCATTAATAGATCACGTGGTTTGAAGGAATTACACGAATTCGTTAACACCCTGTATATGTTATAGTGTCGCTGGGCTTTGGAGTTCCACAAAAGGTGTTCCAGATCTGCAAATTTATTTTCACAGCAGAAAATGCTCTTCACGTGGAATAATTTTTGCTATGGCACCATTTTTATATCTCTTATACTTTAGCTGGTCCACATCCGATTCTTCAGATGATATCGACATTCTGTTCAGAGAATGTCGAAGTCGACCAGAATTCAAACGTTCGTTGCGCTCTTCTTCTGTCTGTCTCTTCATGCCGTACTCCAGCAATTCTTTCTCTCTCACTTTCTAACTGATTATTATGAATATTTTGTTGTGTGTGTGTTCGGGACAATGCATGATAATCTCGATCAGCAGTTAGTCGCGCATCCCGTTCATCACTCGTTTCAAAAGACCTGTTAGTAGATGAACCAATACGCTGAGAACTCAAGCGTGATTCTGTATCGGTAAACGTTTCTGATTCGCGAGACAATGCATGTCGCTCATGATCAGCGGACAGTCGCGCGTCACGTCCCGCACTTGTCTCTAGAGACCTGCTAGAAGTCAATGCGTAGATACGCTGAGAACTCAAGCGCAGTTCTCTATCCGTGAACGTCTCCGACTCGCGAGACAATGCATGACGTTCACGATCAGCGATCAGTCGCGCATCACGTACCCCACTTGTCTCTAGAGACCTAGAAGTCAATGCGTAGATACGCTTGGAACTCAAGCGCAATTCTCTATCCGTGAACGTCTCCGACTCGCGAGACAATGCGTGATGTTCACGATTAGCGGTCAGTCGCGCATCACGTTCCCCACTTATATCTAGAGACCTAGAAGTCGATGTGTAGGTATATACGCTGAGAACTCAAGCGTAATTCTCTTTCCGTGAACGTCTCCGACTCGCGAGACAATGAATGACGTTCACAATCAGCGGTCAGTCGCGCATCACGTTCCCCACTTATATCTAGAGACCTAGAAGTCAATGCGTAGATACGCTTGGAACTCAAGCGTAATTCTCTATCCGTGAATGTCTCCGATTCGCGAGACAATGCATGACTTCCACGATCAGCTATCAGTCGCGCATCAAGTTCCGCACTTGTCTCTAGAGACCTCGAAGTCGATGTGTATATACGCTGAGAACTCAAGCGTAATTCTCTTTCCGTGAACGTCTCCGACTCGCGAGACAATGCATGACGTTCACAATCAGCGGTCAGTCGCGCATCACGTTCCCCACTTATATCTAGAGACCTAGAAGTCAATGCGTAGATACGCTTGGAACTCAAGCGTAATTCTCTATCCGTGAATGTCTCCGATTCGCGAGACAATGCATGACTTCCACGATCCGCGATCAGTCGCGCATCAAGTTCCGCACTTGTCTCTAGAGACCTCGAAGTCGATGTGTATATACGCTGAGAACTCAAGCGTAATTCTGTTTCCGTGAACGTCTCCGACTCGCGAGACAATGCATGCCGTTCACGATCAGCGGTCAGTCGCGCATCATATTCTTCACTGGTCTCTAGAGACCTGGATGTAGATGCGTAAATACGCTGAGAACGCAGGCGTGCTTCGCGATCTGAAGAGGTTTCCACGGAGCGAGTTGCAGCCTGATGTTCTCGAACAGCATCAAGTCTCTCCTGACGCTCTTCGGTAGATTCTTGGGATCTTATGATCCTCAATTTTTTAGCTACTTTGAAACATTGGGAAAGATTTGACCTCTTTATAGGCATGGTTATAGTTTTATTGTGCAGATACCTGATCAATTAAAATCTAAGTGACTGCTCCCCTGCGTTACTGGGTAGGCTACCGTGTCACGAAGATAAATGGAAAAGGAAATTAAACACTCAAATAACATAATCCCGAAGGCATATTTATTCGATGAAATAAAAAATATTAATTTTAAATTAATATACCTAAATCAAAGAGATTAATTAAATATGTTAACTAACACTTGAACGTGTTTGGTACCTATACTTAATCAGCTTAATAAAATATTATGTTATTTATTTTGTTTCGTATAAGAAAAGTAGCCCGTTTAAGATAAATCACAACAATAGGGACAAACCTGTTGTGTTATAGTGGTTACTAGGATTATTCGTAACAGCTTATTACTAATAAAGCTTAGTACTATAATTAATAGCTAATAATGGAAGAGCACAATTCACTTAACACATTATTCAAAAAAGAAAACGTGAATAAAAAATAAATACTTGTGTAAATAAAATAAATAAATAACATGATATTATTGTGATATAATTATTTACAATTACATTATTGTTTCATAGTTGTAATCGATTTATAAATGTAATTTTAGTATCGATATAATTTTATTTTTAATCTGTGCAACATTTCTATTTGTAGTTGTAGATAAAAAGCGTTGAAACTTACTAACCAAAACATTGAAATACTATTTAAAATGACTATCCGACGGTGTACTTCTCCAGACTTTATTTATATTACATAAATCTTACAAAAAATAAACGCGAATTATCAAAATTACGGCATGTCAGTTCATACTACTTTGTAATGGCCGGATCTTGGCATTCCTCTTTTATATGAAACAATAGACAATGCCGTCTTTGTGAATTCACTCAGAGAACAACAGAATAGATCAGTTTCACTAGCTATGAGGTTGAGCGTGCGGAGTGCCCGCGTCAGCGGCGCCCTACTCAAGAGATTGGTCCTTGCGCGCGGCTCCGCCAACAGTGGTGGCTGTCGTCGTCGCCACACGTACCTGTCCGGAACACACAGGCTCAGTTGCCCTAATATATCCGCATTATGCACCTTACCTCTCAGAATTTTAAAAATATATAATGCGAGCGCCATTTCTCTTCTAACTTTCAATTCATTGTATCCTACCATACCTAAAATAAATAAAGTTGGGTAAATTAATGGGTAAAATGGATAAACACCATAATACCGCATATATAAATACCTAATAAATTTGTTTTGTACTCGCTCTAGCATGAGACTATACTTAGTTTCATGCGGAGCCCAGATGACTGCGTTACATTCTAATTGGCTTCTAACTAATGCATTATATAACGCGACAATCGCTTTTATATTTGTGAATTCCCGCACCATACGAATTATAAAACCCAAATTCCGATAAGCTTTTTTACACCGGCTCATGATGTGATCACGAAAGTTTAGCCCCGTGTTAAAAACTACTCCCAAATCCCTGACTTCTGTGACCCTTACCGTCGGCAACCCGTCAATGTGATAATCATGTAAGACAGGTGTGTGCGCGCGAGAAAAAGTGATTGTCACACACTTTGAGTTGTTGAATTGTAAGCGATTTTCTTTACTCCAGGCAACAACCCTGTCTATGTCCCTTTGCAGTCTGGAGCAGTCATTCCGGTTTTTTATTCCTAGAGACATTTTGAGGTCGTCAGCAAACAACAAACACTTGGCGTCTTTAACCACATCTGGTAAGTCGTTTATCATCAGCAAGAATTCCAAAGGGCCAAGATTACTGCCCTGACTTACCCCGGACCTCGTGAAATATGGCTCTGATACATATCCCGCATATTCCACATATTGCTGCCTATCGGTCATGTAACTAGCAAAAAAATGCAGTAAGTGTGGGGTGAAACCAACACCCGCTAACTTCTTAAGCAAAATGTCATTGTCGACTAAGTCAAATGCTTTCCTGAAATCGAAATAAGCAGTGTCAGTCTGACCCCCACTGTCCACAGATGGCACGAGATTAGTCATGTGGCTAAGGAGGTTACTGGTGGTACTTCTTCCTGCTCGAAACCCGTGTTGAGCGTCTGAGAGCTGTGCGCTCACCTGAAGGTATATGCGCTTATGAATAGCAGCTTCCAGTACTTTTGCTGGCGTCGACAATACTGCCACAGGCCTATACCCATCCACCGATTCTGCTGAACCTCCTTTCGGAACCGGAACAACGCGGGTCACTTTCCACCTCTCTGGAAACACCGAAGTCTTTAGGCATTTGTTGTAGATATGCAATAACGGCTTGGCTAGCACCACCCGACAATCCTTCAGGATGTAAGGCGGAATGCCGTCAGGTCCTGCTGACCTTTTTGGCTTAAGCTCTTGAAGCGCACGACATACGTCTACTAACTGTAATTGGTCTAAGTGTACCCGCGCCGCTCCGTTTCCGCAACCAGCTTCTGCTACAGCCGCGCTCACATTCAACTCGGGCCGCTCTGAGCTATAGACAGAATAAAAATAATCTGCGAACTCGTCTACACACTGCTGCCCCGTTAACGCTACCCCGTCCTTTAAGATCAATCGAGGACTCCTCCTACCTCTTTTAGATTTTACATAATTCCAGAAGGAATTTGGATCTTTTAGCATTTCGTTCTGGGCACGGTGTTGATACTGTTCCTGCGCGAATGTTATCATATTTTTTACTTTGGTCCTACACTGAGCAAACGCTTCGTAATCGGTGCCTGCCCCACTTGCTTTGTACCGTTTATGTAAAAAAGCTTTCAATTTTATGTCGCGAATTATTTCAACAGTGTACCACTCAGGGTAAATGTACCTTGAGTTTACACGATTTCGCTTTTTTTTCGGAACACAGTCATCTATAATAGAATTAATACATTTATAAAAATAATTTAGACTCATTTCTACGTCCAATTCATACAACGGAGTCCAATCTACGGCCGCAATTAAGGAATACAATGACGAAAAGTCGGCTTTATTAAAGTTCCAACCCATTGGTACATATGCGTTTCCGTCAGGTGCTGCTGAGCCCGCTGAGCCGGAGCACCGGCGCAGGCGCGTGTGGATACTCACCGAGATCTCGAGTGGCGGGTGATACGCGTCCACCGGCACGAGCGGCGCCTCCGCCGCGCGCACTCTCACAGCCCCTCCCTCCGCCAATGTACTCAACACTAGATCCAATTGACGACCATTGCAATTACCTACACTGTTACTCTGAGTAAATCCACAAAAAGTTTGAAAGTATTCATAATAATTAGTTATGAATGGGGAACACGAACACAAATTGAAATCACCTAAAACTATTATCTCACTGTACTGATTACAAAACTGTTCAATGATGTTAAATAATAACATGTATTCATTCTCATTGCTATTAGGTGGGATGTAAACAACACAAAGTAAGAATAAAAATTTGTTACGTTGATATACATTAGCGCAAACCAGTTCAAACACATGATTATCGACGTTGACTTCACTCGGTAGCGATACTCGCCGTAGCTCAAAACCCGGTGTGGCCACGAGACACGCGCCGCCTTGCTTTCGTCCATCCGCCCTGTCACAACGTATAATGGTGTATCCCTGTGGAACTAATTCTGCGTCATGGATGGATTCATTGCAGCCAGTTTCCGTAACGGCAAACAAATCTGCACTTGCTGTCGCGATGCTGTTGTTAAATTCCTCCAACTTTGTTCGGAGCCCACGTACGTTTTGGTAAAACATCTCCACGGATCTCTTAGGTGGTTTTTGGGCTATTAGTCGGTCTACGAAACCACACCCATTCCGAAAATTCGATATTTACGGCCCAGCATTCTGGTTGACACAACTTATCGTATTTGCTTTCAGGGACTCCTATTATAAAGGAGGCATAATCCCTTACAGTCTTATGTTTTATTCGTTCCACTTTAATTGATACTTCCTCTCCATAAATCTTCTTAACGTGGTTTTCTACATTTTCGACGGTAGTTTCCTTTTGCAAACGCCATACATGTAAATATTTTCTCCTTTCCATTCCCTGAATATCAATTGCACTTGTATTTCCTCCCTTTCTGACTTCACTGTTCGAGTATCTGTTTTTTTTCCTATTTACAGTAGTCCATTTTTCTTCTTTTTCTACTTCTTCTCTTTCCTTTTCTGTATTATGAACATTCCTTAAACTCTTCTCACTAATTAATTCTTGTATTTTTTCTTTGTTTGAATCTTTCTTTGCCGATTTCGTGGCCACACCTTCCTTTGTTGGTACATTATTGACAATTACCTCCGTTTGTTTTTCTTTCACTGCGTTTGCAAAAGACAATGCAACGCCTTTAGATCCTTGATCTATCTGGTTATTTCCTTCTATTTGACTCTTGTTGAGACTTACTTGTAGGTTTTCATTTTTTTCTAATACAGATTTAATTCTTGATTCTAATATATCCATTTTATTTCCTTTTTCTTGAGCTACCTTTAATATTTGTTTTATCTCTTTTAACTCTGTTTCTGTGTTGATAAGTCTATTCTGCAGTAAAATATATTCTTTCCGTTGCTCCTCGAGCCGAGATTTCATTTCACAGCGAAACTCGCGTATCTCGTTTAGAAGTTGACTCTCATTAGTCTCACTATCAATCACTTCGATCACTTCACTTGGTTTTCGACGTTTTTCAGTGTTCACGTAACTGCTCGGTGAAAACGTTTTGTTCAACAGTGTATTTCCTCTCACAGGCGTATCAGCATTACCCCTTTTTGGCACGGTGCACGCGCATTCGGGACACATCCACTGGTTCTTGAATTCCTGTGTAAAAGCCTTAACCTTCTCCTTCGTTAAGGCGAAAGGCTTATGTCATATCGACCTTAAGAAAAAGTAATGTGCAAGCAATTATAGACTTTAGGGTGGTAAACAATTCAAGTCCGCGACTATACACCTCTGCCTAACCCTTTGGGAAATAGCGGCTTGATGTTATGTTAACCTTTAGGAACCGAGGACTCGTTTATTTAAACGCATATTACATAACACAATGCATTTAAAATAATTAGTAATGAGAACTACAAGTAAAATAAGAATCGTAATACAATGAACCTATGTAGGTCACTGGTAATCAACTACATATTATTATTATATTCGTTTAATTTGTTATTTACTGTACAAACAAAGCGCTATTGTATTGTAGCTATTGTTTCAATACATTTGACAAGTGAAGCTGCCGTCGTTGCCAATATAAATGTAATGAAAACAAATAAAATATTTTTGTCGAAAATATGTTATGCTTTTCACACATGTTCCGATTGATGGTTTATTGATTTTTTTGGGTCAAATTGTTTTCTATACATCGTAGTAAGTACCTACCTATAACGCAACTATCGCAAGGTACAATACGGAACAAATAAGAAGTTACAGCGGTGTACAGACGCCAGCCCATAAAGCTACTACAATCTGTCAAATTACTTTAATAGATTTTCATCTTTATCGCAAAAGCATTAGATTCAAGGTTGATTGAGATTTGACAGTTTCGGGTAGCTTGATATGCTGGCGTCTGTACCTGATCGAAGAAACAATGGCAGTCGCTCATTTTAGCGCCAGTTACACTTATTGCGCTAGCGTAAAGATCATTTTCTACTAGTAAACATTCGAATCTTGAAGTCGCACCCAGTTCGGAAGTGATCGGTTTTACGAAGTTTTCCTATGCGACTTCTTAGTTTGTGTCGTACTGTAGTACCAACTAGTAAAATCAAAGCTCATTATGCGTATGGAAGGACACTGTTTCTTTGTAGATAGTATTCGCACTAATATTATAAATCGCCTCTTCGGATGAAAAGAGTATAATCTCAGAATTTACTAATTTTACAGGAGAACGTTTTCAAACAACAGTTAATAAAATCCCACCAACGTAAAACTAACCATTAGGCGCATCTCACACTACTGCGTTTTTTAACGTTGACCGTTAGGCCTCATTTATGGAGACGCGGGGGGCGTCGCGCGTCGCCTTGTGCGGCGCGGCCCGCACTGAATTCAAACATATGGCGTTGTATGAGAGCGTTTACGGAGAAGCGATTTTACACGCATTTGCTTGAAATGCAGGCGGAGCCCGCGGATGGCATCGCCACGTCGCACGCGACGTTTACCGCGGCGGCGCACGCAGCGTTGCGACCAGCTATTCCTGCAATTCTCCGTCCACTGTAAAACGTAACGTCAACCGCAGCGGGGCCCGCGGCGTCGCACCATCTTCATAAACAACATTACGATGTATTTACTTATTTATTACGATGACTGCTATGTTTGTGTTTGCGCGTGTGATGATGCGGGCCGCTGCACGCGCCGCCGCTCCGTAAACAGAAGAAGCGAACGGCGCGCCGCGAGACGCCACGCCGCACGCGACGCGCGACGCCCCGCGTCACTGTAAATGAGGCTTAAGTACTTCAGTTTGTATGTAAAACACGCATGGTGCAACACACTGACGCGCGTGGTTGCAGACCGCCCGAAGATTACGTGAGCACGCGCGGGGGCGCGTGGCGTCTCGCAAGGTATGGCGCACTGAGATCTGCAAAATCTGCGGCCCCGCACGGAGACGCAGATAAAGATATATTTATTTTGTAAAAAACATGAGTAAATAATACAAGAGCATGGTGTTAAATTTGAGGAAGGAGCTACATGTTTTGCCATTTAATGATGGTGCAGATCTGCGCCTACGTCGCCGCGTGCGTGCAGGCTTCGGCCCGCGCACCGAAGCGTGACGCGTGAGTGAGATCGGCCTTAGAACACCCAGCGGCGAATTTTCGAACTGGGTTTTTTTGTTACTATTCAAGAGAAAATATAGATGATACTTAGCATTTCTGCATACTTAACTCAATATTACAAAACTTTGAGATTATACAATTTTAATGCGAAGAAGTGGTTTAATTTAAAAGTTTGTGAGGATGGATGGATTGTTACACAATCACGCATAAATGGCTGAGCGGATTTGAATGACATTTGGAACACAGATAGACCAGCACAATTTATTCGGGTACATAAACTACCTAGTTCCCTTAGAATGCCAGTGAAACCACGGGCAACAGCTAATATTTATAAATATCGTCGTCCAATCGTAGGATTGGGCGCAGTTTTATGATATGCCTAGGCACATCACGATGCAATAGACCCCCCCCCCCCCCCCCCCTCCAATCTTTAAGAAAATATGTTAGCCGTAATGGTTCTATGAATTAGCTGATTTCTAGGTACCTTCCGGTAATTCCAGATTTTACCGCAGGCATTTACCGCCATTTTCAATATCCTATCTATCGGCGGTTTGCCTTACTATGGATAGAAATTTGACATTACTTCTATAGAGCTTATGTCAAATTTCTATCTCTAGTAGGCGAAACCGTCTATAGATAGGTTATTGAAAACGGCCGTTATTGTATCGAAGTTTATATTTTCTTATACATTTGTGAATACAATGATTATACAATGATTATAATAGATCACATTATATTTAAATACAAATATAATGCAACCAGTTAAAACATTTTAATAATTTTACAAACATAATAATAATAATCCTACATCTATCCGACATATTATCTCTGGTTGTTCTCGTTTTGCTAACGGTGAGTATTTGCACAGGCACAATCTCGTGGCTAGGATTATCCACCAGCAACTTGCTCTGAAATAAGTACCTACGTAGTAGTTGTGGACGCAGAAGTGCCATACTACAAGTATTTGCCCGCCCCAGTTCTCGAGAGTGGTCATGTCACATTGTACTTCTTCTTCTATCGTGTCGGCACGAGCTATACGAGAATAGCTCATGCCGTGGCGAAAAGGTTAGCCAGTCAGCAAGATTGGTAGCGGGGCTGACTGCCCAGGGTGCGCCGGACATACTTATGTATCGTCACTCGTGGAGGCTCTTTTCATGCACCCCATGCACATTGTACTGGGATCGATCTATCATCACCGATAGGATTATTGTTGCCAATAAGCCTGACGCCATGATGATAGATCGATTAGAACGCCGCACAATGATTGTTGATATCACTGTCCCGCATGACGAGAATCTCGTAAAAGACGAAGATGAAAAAAAAAACAAGTATCTTGATTTAGCACACGAGGTTGTCGACATGTGGGATGTTGACTCAGCAGCCATTGGCTGTAACGACTATCGGCACAATGCCGATAGTCGTTACAGCCAATGACTTAGTAGCCAAGAGCCTCAACCAACATCTGATGAGGTACTTAAGTACATATATTTAAAACAATAATTTAGAAGTATTTACAATGAATAAAGCATAAAAAGATGATTCCACAACGATTTGAGAGCAACAGTCTTAGTACGTGTCCGACCCGACCATATCATGTATGTCTATGTCTGTCTTGAAGAGCCCACGAAGCTCGAAGCACGTAGGTCGTCAAACATTCGTATTGGTACCTACTTGTTTGACTAAATTTTCCTTCATATACCTAGTTGTTTAATAAATGATAAATTCATTGCAGAATAATTGGTAAACAGAAAAAAACATTTTTATAGGTACCACTTTATTTCAGATCAGAACTTGTAATAAGAATGTATGACCATACCTAATTTCTGTTTTATAGCACTAACAGCCTGCTAGTAAAACGGCTGTGCCATACAGACGGACAGACACGAACAGACAGACATGGCGAACTATAAGTGTGCGTCCTGAGTGACGGCGCACGGGCGTATTGCGGATTGCGGAAAGGCTTTACCGTGGCTTTACCATCGATACCTGTCCTTAGTGCACGCGGGAAACTTGACGCGTACGCGCCTGTTAAGTGTTTCGTTTATTTTATTTTGGTTTTAATAATGTCGATAACAACATTGAAACGTTTTGAACATTTATTTAATGCGCCGTTCTTTCCGCCTGCGCGGTGCGCCGTCACTCAGGACGCACACTAAAGGCTCATTTACACGAGGATATTTTCTCGAAGCGAGACTCGTTCTTACTTTGTCTTTCTAGGCGGTGAAAACAGAGGCAACATGAAACTCGCTTCGAGAAACTATCCTCGTGTACCAGTTTGACTATGGAACCCTAAAAAGTAAGTTACGACGGAAACAGTTCCTGGTTTCCGAATTTTGCTTTGAATATAATCCCTACTAATAATACAAATGCGAAAGTAACTCTGTCTGGCTGTCTGTTACGCTTTCACGCCTAAACCGCTGAACCGAATTTGATTAAATTTGGTACAGAGACAAATTATACCTTGGAGAAGGACAATAGACTACTTCTATCCTAAAAAACGTTGAATACCTACGCGATAAACGACATCCACGCGGGGAGCCGCGGGCGGCTTGTACCTCTAAATCACTTTTAGGGTAGATCCATAAATAATAACTTGCACGTGGGATGATTTTGCGCGCCTTTCTTTGCCGCTAAAGACTCAGAGTTTCTCGAGATCATTTAAGTAGGTATCTCCTTGACAACGGTAAATCTGAACAAAGATATCTTTCATATTGAAACTTTTATCAAAATAAGAACACATTACACCACGTCTAGGATTCTTAGGATTAGATATTTTAATACACGAGTCTGACTAAAAGAAAATATTACCTATTTATATTTTTTTATCTCCTAACTAATATTATAAATGCGAAAGTAAGTTTGTTTGTTTGTTATCTTTTCACGCCTAAACCACTGAACCGATCATCATGAAATGTTGCATATACTAGGGATGAGACGTATTTACGCTACCACGTTTTAAAACCAGGGCTTCACTTCGAAGAAGGGCGCCCTGGTGCGGACGGGAAATACTTGCAAGTATGAAAGTATTTGCTAATCAGACGCGGCAGAGGTGAAACACACCAGAGTTGAAAACACTTGCATAGGAAATCGACCCATGTCACCCTATAAATAAGGAGCAAAATCGTATTTCCGAAAAAAATACTTAGAACTTCCAAGTATTTTTTTCGCAAATAGGATTATGCTCCTTATGACCATGAAAATACGGATCAATTTCGTATGCAAGTATTTTCAACTCAGCGGCGGCGGGGCGCACGCTTGCGCTGCCACGAGCCCCGCGCCCTTGGTTTCCACAGTTGGAAATACTTGCATAGGAAATCGATCCATGTTGTCATATAAATAAGGAGCTCAATCGTATTTGCGAAAAAAATACTTTCAAGTATAAAGTATTTTCAGCCCCGCCGCCGCCGAGCTGGAAATACTTGCATAGGAAATCGATCCATGTTGTCATTTAAATAAAGAGCACAATCGTATTTGCGAAAAAAATACTTTCAAGTACAAAGTATTTTTAGCCCCGCCGCCGCCGAGTTGGAAATACTTGCATAGGAAATCGGTCCATGTTGTCATATAAATAAGGAGCACAATCGTATTTGCGAAAAAAATACTTTCAAGTATAAAGTATTTTCAGCCCCGCCGCCGCCGAGCTGGAAATACTTGCATAGGAAATCGATCCATGTTGTCATTTAAATAAAGAGCACAATCGTATTTGCGAAAAAAATACTTTCAAGTACAAAGTATTTTTAGCCCCGCCGCCGCCGAGTTGGAAATACTTGCATAGGAAATCGGTCCATGTTGTCATATAAATAAGGAGCACAATCGTATTTGCGAAAAAAATACTTTCAAGTATAAAGTATTTTCAGCCCCGCCGCCGCCGAGTTGGAAATACTTGCATAGGAAATCGGTCCATGTTGTCATATAAATAAAGAGCACAATCGTATTTGCCAAAAAAATACTTTCAAGTACAAAGTATTTTTAGCCCCGCCGCCGCCGAGTTGGAAATACTTGCATAGGAAATCGATCCATGTTGTCATTTAAATAAAGAGCACAATCGTATTTGCGAAAAAAATACTTTCAAGTATAAAGTATTTTCAGCCCCGCCGCCGCCGAGCTGGAAATACTTGCATAGGAAATCGATCCATGTTGTCATTTAAATAAAGAGCACAATCGTATTTGCGAAAAAAATACTTTCAAGTACAAAGTATTTTTAGCCCCGCCGCCGCCGAGTTGGAAATACTTGCATAGGAAATCGGTCCATGTTGTCATATAAATAAGGAGCACAATCGTATTTGCGAAAAAAATACTTTCAAGTATAAAGTATTTTCAGCCCCGCCGCCGCCGAGTTGGAAATACTTGCATAGGAAATCGGTCCATGTTGTCATATAAATAAGGAGCACAATCGTATTTGCCAAAAAAATACTTGCAAGTTTAAAGTATTTTTGCACTGCTGCCGCCGAGTTGGAAATACTTGCATGGGAAATCGATCCATATTTTCATAAGCATAAGGCGCATAATCGTATTTGCGAAAAAAAATGCTTGCAAGATAAAAGTATTTTCTTTCCCACAAATACGATTTTGCTCGTTAGGATGACTCTGGAAGCCAAGGGCGCAAGGCTCGCGCTCGCGGTTGCGAGTTCGGGGCTCGATGGCTGTGCCCGAACTATTCCGAAGGTGCCCGAGTAAAATAAGGAACATAATTGCGTAAACATTTTCGGCTCCATTTTTTTAGACTAGTTCGCGCCTTTCTTCGTTACTGCTATACGAATAAGACACATTATAGCGAGTACGAAAGTATTTTAAGTACCTATAAGTAATTATAATAATTGTTATGTTTACATTCAAATAAATTTTTTGTTTTCGTTTTTTTGTCAGTACGCTTTTTTTTTTTTTTTTTTTTTTTTAAAAAAAAAACGTTGCCCCACACTAAGATTTCTCTTGTATCGTGGGTGCGTTTACAGACACAAATTTCACAAACAAACGCCCAGACCCGAAACAACCATCTGTAGGCCATACAAATTTTTGTTCCGTGTGGGAATCGAACCCACGACCCGTGGCGCAGCAGCCAATCGCTTAGCCACTGCACCAAACGTGTCGTTGTTGTTGTGATGCGAACTTGTTACGTCACCAACTGACCGTCACCGTTAATTCGCGAATTTATTGAATTTAGTGTAAATTTTTGTACTAATAACAATAAGTGTGTAATTAACATTTAAAACTGAACATTTTTGTGTGGATTCTGTGTTTATTAGTTAGGAGTTGTAAATATAAGAAGCGATTTCGAGGGATTATAGGATAGACGATTTTTGAACTATAAATAATAGATTGTAAATAAGACTGTGATTTTTGTATATGTAATAGTTAGGTATTAGTTGTAAATAATAATAAAGAAATCTATAAATATGGCTCCTAAGAAAAGTGTGATTAAAAAGTAGGAAGGAAAGATTTAATTTCATCTAAAAAAACCTGTACAATATTGCAGCACGGTACGACTAGATCTAATACTGCCAAATACTTTCAAGTATTTTGAACCCTGGTTTTCGACCCTGGTATTTTTACATACTCGTACTTGGAAGCCCTGGTATTGAATTTTGCAAGTATATCCCATCCCTAGCATATACGTTGTCAGGTGTAGGTACAGAAACGGACCTATGGCACCTTTCTTCCCGAAAAAGAGTACCTACTGTTCCCGAGGAAAACAACAATAACGTTCTTATGATAATAGATGGCACCATGTGTCTTTCGAATCATGATTGAAGAATATTAAAGAAACTTTGGTAGTGTGTGAAATTCTAAATTAACGCGAGCGAAGTCGCGGGCAAAAGCTAGTTGGTTATAAATGGGGAGTAGGCTAGTTCAGGTATTTTTTTGAAGCAGGAATCGTGCTTGTTTTATTTGTTAAACAATTTGTCGGTTTTTGTAAACGAAAACAGCTTTATTATGAAATAATAATAAACTCATTTATTTTCAGGCAACTTTGGCCCATAGATACCTTACAAACTAACATAGGTATACTTACATGTTAAATAATACAGTTTATGTTAGTAATAAAACTGAAGCCTATGTTAGTAAAAACACTTCACTTGCGCACTATATCATCCGCTGTGCGATCGAGTGGCACTTGTCCGCGGAAGCGACGGAACACCGACGAGGTGCAGAAGACAAGTTAGTACACTATTCTGTGCTCGTACCACGAATGCCATGAAGTTGACATTGCGGCGCGTTTCCAGCAGCTGCACTTTCGCCGTGTTCTTGGTCCTTAGGCAAATGTAATTAATTTAAAATTAAAGAAACCTTAAAGCTACGTGCACGTTTCCTACTAAAAAAAATACCCGAATTAGCCTACAGATACCGGGATCAAAGCCAGTGCTAGAACACAGAGGACGGTAACTCCATCACCAAAAATTGTTCTGCCCAGCCTTTTCCCAACTATATTAGTGTCAGCTTCCAGTCTAACCAGATGCAGCTGAATATACCAGTATTTTGCACGGAGCTACTGCCATCAGACCTCCGCAACCCAGTTGCTGGGTACTCGTAATAACAATACTAGGAGGCCGGTCTAACCTTCTAAGGGAGAAGCCACACGATGCGGAGCGGCTCCGGCGCGGCGCCTAAGCGGTGCCGCTACGGCGTAATCCATGGTATACCACACGGTGCGGTGCGGCGCGGCGCCACACGCTCGGCTGACCAAGACGAGGGGGGAGGGTGTATGCGCAGGAGCGGCACCGCTCCGGCGTCGCAAACCGCAGATGTGTTGACGGAGAGCAGTTTCACACGGTGCGGTGCGGCGCCTCACCACACCGCGTGGCTCTTGCGACGCCGCGTACTACGTGTGCACGCTGATGCGGCTAAATGGATGCCGTGCGGCGCCACAAGGTTGTCAAACTTTCGGGCTTCTGACTACCCGTAACGACTGTCACAGATATACAAGGTTAGTCAGAAAGGGGGTACTAATCCGAAAGGGTGTTAAAGTACACATAATAATGAACAACTTTTGTTCTACAACTTTTCCGAAAACTCAATAGTTTAAGAGAAACAGTTGTTCAAAAATCTCAAAAAAAAATCTCTAAAATCTTTCTATCCCTAGTTATGATCAGCTGTGTTTACATTTTAGGTCATATTTGGGGTCATGAATTAAAAGCACCATTTTTTGAATTTGTGACTAAAGCAGGGATGAAGAATTTTTGAAAAACCTAAAACAAAAATCATTTTATTTTGGAAAAAAAATATCGAATTTTGAAATTTTAACACTTGCTTTCAAACAGTCATCAGCGATACTATGTATAAGTAGGCTTCGGATTAGTACCCCCTTTCCGACTAACCTTGTATACATATGACACACGGGACCGACGGGTTAACGTGCTCTCCGAGGCAGAGGGATCTCGATGTGTAACGAACGTTCACCCATCCACGGAATGACCGAGGCAATCGCGGCTTAACCTTCCCATAACCATCAATCCCGAAAAGTAAACGAAAAAAGTCCGAAAAGTAAATCCACAATAAATAAAAAAGTTGCATTCATACAAATTACGTGCAACCATTCGTCACGACGCCAAAGTTGTTTCGTTTATCTACGTTGTTTGCGAGTTGTTCCCCATGGCCATTATTTTCGTAACAATCATAACAAGACAAAACTACAGTGTTTTAACTGCGAATAGGACTGTCAACTTAATCTGTACAAACGAGCGAGCTAAGCAAAATCTATTTGAGGTTACGTTATCCTGCAACTTTTGTCTCCTCTGGCGACTGAAGACGATGTAATATTCTGTTCTATCTACTGGCACGGATTCCTATATCATAACGACCATTGTAGGTCAAGACTACGACTGATGCATCTGTTAAAAATTATGAAGTGTATTCCCCATGGCGCCAATGCGTAGGTAGTTGGAGTTTAATTAACACGTAAAAGTGGTACTTCATAGTAATAGCACAGTGTACCTACTAGCTACATACAGTGGGTCAACGCCCATACATTTGACAGGTCCTATGAAATGTCAAAATTGGTAACACTTGTCATAGGGTTGTCACATAAAACAAATTACACACAAACGTCCAAATTAATTAACGTTTTATAGAAACAGTGGCACGCAAAAAGAAAACCATGCATGCGTAATTTTGACGATTGACATAATAATGCAAAGATATGTAGCAGCAATTTCGCCATCTTATCCTGGAATATTGTAACAAAATTTAAAACTACAAATTTTGTCGAGGTTACTTGGCTAGGCTTGCGGGGGTAGGTAAGAGCCATAAATTATTCCCAAATCCACGATGGAGTCATAGAAAATTACTCATTATTCATGGATATTAGGGTAAAGCCACCGGTAACTGGCCACTTAAGCACTTTCACCAAGTCACACTTGAATTATGTCAAAATAGGTTATTATATTAGATTTATTGCAATGACACACAATAATATGCCCATTCTTTTATGTAATTTAGGCTTTTAAAACTAAAACAAAACAATATTTGGTATCAAATTTTAATAAAATCAAAAAATTATCACTTTTTGGTATTTACTAGCCACAAATTTTAGAAACTGGCCGTCATTAAACTATTTATTGGCCACATGAAATAAGTCTCAGTTTCATCCTACTATCTATAAAGGAACATAAAAAATAAACTTTAAACAAAACAACATTCATTATGTTAGACAATAAATCAACATTTTACCCGTAATATTAATATGAGATCAAAAATAATACGATATAGGAACTTTCTTAATTCACACGAACAACAAATCAACAAATCTAAGATTAATATAGTTTTATAGAATAAAGTTAAGTACCGAAGCCTTGCTTTCGTGCTTCTTCACAAGCAGAGCTAAACATGGCATCACAATCACCGTCAGATGAGTCAGTGTTACTCTCTCGATAGCAAATGTGGCACAAAAACTGATCCTCATCGTCCACAGGTACATGGAGTCTGTGATATGACGGAATACAATTTAAATGAAACCGTTTGTTACACTGGTTACATTCAATAACCCTACGTGTAATGAGATTCAAACAAAAATATGTATGTGTATCATCAGGTTGGTTTACTCTTGCAATGCACTTGCTAAAATCGACATTATTTGGTTCAAATGGACACAAACCGGATACTCTGAATCCATTTATTAATGTCTCTTTCTTAGAACACGAGTCTACAGCTGTTTTTAACAGTGGAGCAAAGGTTTCTTTGGTCAGACTCTTCTGATAATTATTCGCTGCGTACCAATCGCGCAGTACCTTCTTCCAAGCAACCTTTATTGGGCGAAAAGCAGCAACATCTGCTGGTTGTAGTATGCGAGTTGCGTTTGGATAAAGCGCTATTAGATGTATTTGAAGACTGCGGCATAGTTCTGATACTTCTATGGTTATGTGGGTTTTGTGTCCATCGACAAACAGAATTACAGGAAGTGGGATATTGTTTTCTAAAATTTGTTGGTACAGACAATTAGAGATGTAATCATAAAAAACCGCTGCAGTCATCCAACCTGTGTCGCTTCGCCCTATTCCCCAACCAGATGGCACACTCAACGAAACTCGGTCAGGTATCCGTTTATAAGGATAGATAATCATTGGTCTGAAGACGTGTCCAGCAGCAGAAAATGTAAATAAAACTGTAATGTTCTCTTTAGAGGATCCTTTTTCTATCTGGTACACATTTTTACACCCTTTCTCAGCCAGTACTTTGCCTGTTTTCGGGCAAATATTGAATCCAGTTTCATCGGCATCGAACACTCTTATGGGATCTTGAATGACGTCATTCAGTTCTTCCTCGACGATATATTGCTGTATTTCCTGGAACCATTTCCTAATATCCTGTTCAGAAACACATGCACTTACATTGGTAACTCCTTCTGATGTTCGAATAGAAATATTAGGGTGTCTTTTCAGGAAAGCCTTAAACCACACATCTCCCGGTTTGTTGTCTCGGAAAGGGTTGGGTCTCGGATTTTGTTCCAAAAAATTCTGGACACACAATTGGATATCCTCCTTCTTTCTTGGGAAGCCACGCTTTGATAATTGTATGATGAAGTCAGATAAACTGTTTTCTTCGGCTTCAGTTAGCACTGGATCTGGTCCAGACTTAAACTTTGTGTCAGGATTTTTAATTTTAAATTGGAGGCTACTTCTAGGCACACCAAATTGTTTTGCCGCCTGACGAATTGAACCCTCTTTATTCTCAATAAATTGAAGAGCCTTATCTATTGTTTCTTTGCCGTATTGTCGTTTTTTAGACATTTTACTAACATTTCAAAGAACTGTAAAAAAAATAAGAAAATAGATTAGTAACTGGCCACAAACTGGCCACCTATGCCAGTTTCTGATTAGAGTCGATTAATTCTTCTAAAAAGGAAATACACAATACTACACCTTATAAATATCATAAATACGAGTTATTTTTAAAGAAATTTGAATAATAGGTAAAACTTTAGTAACTGGCATACGTGGCCAATAACTAAAAACATGCAAAAAATTACTTCAGAAACTAGCCACCCATTCAATAACGGCTTATTTAAGATTTTATTAGAATTAAGCTAAAGATCCATGTAACTCACCATGCAAACACGTAGAAATATGCGATTCTTTCACCAACGCTAAGTATTATCACCCATAATTTAAATTTTGTAAAAACTTAGCCACTAACATTTACGTAGTGAAGTAGCTTACATGTCGAGACACGTACACCAACTGTCAGTAAATGGCCGTTTGCTTTGGCGCTAGTATCCGTAGCGAAAAAAAGTTGAACTACTATGAAAGGTGAATGACAAGGCATTTGTTTGAAACGTTCATAGATGGCGCAAATAAAACATTATTCTTATTTCAAATAGATAAAGTACCAAGTGGCTAGTTATTGGTAGTGGCCAGTTATACCTTGGTTTACCCTACTTCTATTTTTTTCGTGGGTGCTGATGCCGGAAATAAAGCCTAAGTATTCCTCGATCATATAAGGCGGTCAAAAAATTTACCAGTTAAATGAATTTTTGTAGGTAAAACGTGGTCCCTATCTTGGTGTTTGAGAATTAATCTTGTTTTTGTAATCAGCTTCCCCGAAAATCATGGATTTGACACCCATGACGGCTAATTTGAAAATTTTCATGGCCGCCATCTTGCATATACATTTTGACCTCATTTTCGGCATCAGCATCTCCGAAAACCATGGAAATGACACCCATGATGGTTAAATTGAAATTTTAATAGCCGCCATCTTGGAAATGGATTTTGACCTCAATTTTGGCATCAGTACCCCCGAAAACCATGGAAATGACACCCATGACGACTAATTTGACATTTTTACTGCCGCCATCTTGGATTTCGATTTTGACCTCATTTTCGGCATCCACACCCCAGAAAATCATGGATTTGACACCCATGATGACTAATTTACGAATTTTCATGGCCGCCATCTTGGATTTGGATTTTGACTCTATTTTCGGCATCAGTGACCCCGAAAACCATGAAATTAACACCCATGATGAAAACATGAAATTTTTTATGGCCGCCATCTTGGATTTGGATTTTGACGTCATTTTCGGCATCAGTGACCCCGAAAACCGTGGAAATGACTTCCCTTAACAATCATTTGAAAATGTATGTATGCCGCCATATTGGATTAGTAAACAGACTTTATAATAAAATTCTCGTATTAAGTTACATACATATTAATAACAAATTAATAATTATAATTTCTATGAACGATATCAATCAAATTCGAAATCAAAAAGTGCGAGCCCTGGAATTTATGTACCGAGTACGCAGTATGGCTACTCGGGACATAAGCTCCGCCCCTTCACCCCGCAACCCCCCGCACGATTGTTCTGCGACAATGTTCTACGTTGACCGACTGTAAGGAGTAAGATATAGGTAGACTGTGGTAATAGTGAGAAGCCAATGGAATAATTTCAGCCAACTATCGATTTTCCGATGCTTGCGGGAGGCCTATGTCCAGCAGTGGACGTCTTTCGGCTGAATGATGATGATAATAATGATGATCGATTTTCCGTGGGAAAACCGATTATTAGTTTTATCCAATAGAACATTGGCATGAAATCAGCGCCATCATTATTAATAAATTAAAATAACAAATAATTATAATAATTTATCGATTAGTGCGTGAACAACTTAATACAACATATTATTAGGTACTTAAGAGATTTGCATAGTCACAAAAAGTGAACAAAAGAAAGGTTTTTTTAAAAAAAAAAGGCTTTTTACCAACTTCACTGGCATTTGTCTATCGATAAATATTTCGTGCCTATGTCGATAACGACAAAACGATCGTCGTCGTCTTAAATTGTCAAGAGACAGAATACCAGCTCCGGTCTCTAGCCATAGATTACTTAATACCTCTAACGTTGCACTACAGTGTTGTAACCTCCATTTCTGAGAATCATCCAATATAAGCCAAAAGCCTATCTTACCTGCACACATTGTACCCGAAAACTAAATTACTGCTCAAAGAGTACCCAGGATTTGATTCCGAATAATATAATATAATATATAGAATTCTCTATAAAAGAGAATTTTTTGAGTTCAGGGAGAATTTCCTGACCAAATTCAATATGGAACATTAGTAAGGTTCCTACCCCGAAAATATGTCCGTAAGGATTGAGGTGCCACATTTCGTATCTTAATGAAATTAAATACTTATTTAGTAGTAAGTTTAAAAATTTTGTAGGTTCGATCCTCGATTTTGTAGTATAATACTTCAATAGTTATATGAACATAAAGGTGGCACCTCAATCTAAATGTTTGGATTGAGTAGCCACGTCAGAACTAGGAACATCATGGATATATTATATATCATCATTTGGTATGATTTAGTAGTATTTCAGAGTAGTTAGTAGACAAAATCTGAGCTTGGTAGTGTTAAAATTAAATAAGTTATCATATATTATATGTGGCTCCTCAGACCATACACATACTACTCTTCATTTTTCAAAGAAGCAGTAGTTCAATTAATGCGCAATTTCTTCATCATTTAGTAGTAAGTATATTAGATTTGTAGGATAAGAGTCAGTAATCAAAAATGAATGAATTGGTAGATATAGCACATTTAATGTGGCTCCTCAATTGAGATGTTTCGGTAAATAGACTTGCCTCTAATCTACTTATACTTGTCACGAAATTTGGAACAAAAAACACCTACATTTTGTATAAATTTCTACTAAATGTACGTATAATGCTGCCATAAAAAAGTAAACATCTGCGAAGTTATTAGCTATTCTATAATTTCCTATGATATTATTTTGAAGGGTGACCATGAATACATTATTTAAAAAGAAAATCTTCGTTTCGTGGCTTATAGAAACATAAATCTAGGGTAAGAACCGTGTTTTGAGTGATATAAGAGACAGTGGTAGTGGCGTCGAACGCAAAAAACGAACAAGAAAGAGGGTAGACCGTTTCGTCTGCTCATAGACATCCACCCGCAATTACTTCAGTTCACCCGTGATCATGGCGCTTGTAACGGTGCCGAAATATCGGAAACTCACAACAAATAATAAACATGGTAAATATCCCGTTTTAAGTTCTAATGATCATCATCATCATTTCAGCCGAAAAACGTCCACTGCTGGACTTCCCCCAAATTTCCCCTCATTCTTAACTCGATCTCGCCGAGAAACTCCGAGCATAGCACTCTTCATTGGCCTTTGGGTCACTTTGAGCTTTCTTATGAGGCCCATTGTAAAACGCCACGTCTCAGTGCCGTAAGTCATAACTGGCACCACACACTGGTCAAAGACTTTTGTTTCGAGACACTGCGGTATTTTGGATGAGAAGATTTTCTGTAGGTTCCCTAACTTAACGAAGTTGGACTTACCTAGTTTGACTGTTTGTCCCAGGTACACACACAACATGGTCACCCTTAATAGCGAATTCCTAATGAATATCGAAAAGTAATTTGTTTTTCAGATACCGAATATATACAATGTTGATTTGTACGTATGTATTTAGTAGACATTCATACTAAATGTTAGTGTCTCTGGTTATTGATTCCATTGTGATCTCAGACAGATACAGTCAATTATTTATTATGCAGAACGTCAGGACTGAGGAGCCAAATAAAATGCGTTTATTTACTAAATTCACTCAGTTTTACTACTTTCTCTATATGCTACAAATTCGAACACACTTACTACTAAATGTTTTTTGCAGTGGAATATAAATAGACCAATTATTTTCATGGAAATTCACGCTCTTATGTATAGATTGAGGAGCCACATTAAAAGTCTTGTATATTCTTGAATATCAACACTACTGAACTGAGATTTTTAGTAGGCACTATACACAATTACTACTAAATTAATGATACAACATTTTCAAAAATATTCATCACATACTTTCCGTGTTCCAGGTGGCTCCTCAATTCAGACGTTTGGATTGAGGAGCCACTTTTACATTGATATAACTTTGGATATATTTTACTACAAATTGCAGAATTTGGCCTACAAAATTATCTGCGTTCCTACTAAATAAGGGGGTGAGTTTCCTTTTAAAATCGTGAAGTGGCTCCTCAATCCAAACGGACATCCGAAAATTGTTCCTGGCTACGCCTGTGGTTCATGGCTCAAATTGGTGAGCTGCCAATAGACATTCGCTATTTTTTACTTTTAACAATTGTGTAATTATACACCTGGGCCCGAGGTACCCGAAAGATTTTAACCACGCCTTTCTGATGGTATTATGAGTCAAATGTTATATCAACGAAAGTCCAATTCAGTCATTTTTTTTTGTTTTTGTTTTTAATTAATCAATTAACTTTAGTACTTCCTTGTAAACAATACTTTAGGTTGAAATGGCAACATTTATAAATTATCGTGTGAGTGGTTAAGAAACTTCCCACTTCACAACCCTCCACGACAAATAAGAGATACGGCGAAAGGGGTATGGTATGACAAAAGTTGCAACACCGCGTTCATGGGACTTGTTACCATAGATATTTTTCGATTTGTGAATTTCCGTAAATAATGAATATTTCCAAAATTAAGCTTTATTCAACCAACTATATCCTTAGCTTTTCTTCTCCAATTAGGCATCGGAATCGATGGTTAAAATCTTTCGGGAACCTCGGGCCCACGGTGTATATGACAAATTGAGCTTTTAATTAAGCATTACAAATTTACAATACGTGGCTGTAATCCTGCTACGTCCAATGACATGGTTTTATACATAATATCACTTATTAAGATACGAGTTCGTAGCCGCGTACAGCAGCAATAGACGACGCGGCGTAGCGACACGTCGCAGCGTCATGTCGCTGCAGTCATGATTCCGAACTCAACTGCAGATGGCTGCAGCAGACGGTAGCGTCGTATTCCAGTTAGTTCTGAATTTTCCGTGAGACAAGATGTCTGATCTCGCGATTTACTTTTGTTTTTGTGAGATGAATCGTACAGTACAGGATATTGGACCACTTGGTTTATCAGTTTTTTTCCTCGAAATTGGAAAAACTAATTTTTTGAGAAACATTCAACGTGTCGTCGCTGCAGTGTCTTTGGCACTACTGATCTGCGGTCGGACGACACGTCGTCTGCGGTTGTACGACGTGTAGTCGAGCGACGTGTCGCTAGCTGTGGAAGGTATTTCATAGAAATACATAGAAACTAGTAGTGTCGTAGCGACACGTCGTCTGCTGCTGCTGTACGCAGTCGACTACGAACTCGTACCTTTAAAAGCAAGCATGTAATTTTAGTAAGCAGTAGTGGCGTGCATGAAAAGAGCCTCCACGAGTGACGATACATGAGTATGTCCAGCGCACCCTGGGCAGTCAGCCCCGCTACCAACCTTGCTGACTGGCTAATCTTTTCACCACGGCATGAGCTATTCTCGTATAGCTCGTGCCGACACGACAGAAGAAGAAGTAAGCAAGTACATCCGAATTTGATTATTACTTGCGTTAACGATGAAGGAAAACATCGTGAGGAAACCTGCACACCTGAAAGGGCTCCATAAAGTTCACGATGGTGTGTGTAGTCCGCCAACCCGCATCAGGCCAGCGTGGTGGACTAAGGCCTAAACCCGTATCATTCTAAGAAGAGACTCGTGCCCAGCAGTGGGACAGTAATGGGCTGATAATGATTATGTAAGTACATTTCCATTAAACAGGATGTAAACAAATTCGTGTAATTCGTTCAAACCGCGTGATCTACTGGTGAGTGACACTGATTGACACTGCATAGGTTTTTTTCAGAATCAATAAAATAAAGTTTTCCTTTTTTTTTTAAATAAACTTTGCCCCACACTGATTTCTCTTGTATCGTGGGTGCGTTTACAGACACAAATCTCACATACACAAACGCATAGACCCGAAACAACCATCTGTAAGCCATACAAATTTTTGTTCCGTATGGGAAACGAACCCACGACCCGTAGCGCAGAAGCCAATCGCTTAGCCACTGCACCAAATAATGAACCATCGTATTCTGTATCTGAGTAATTCTAGCGTCCCAAATGTTACCTGACTGCGTGGAGCGATATCGCTAGTCGTGCCCATCAGCTGTGTCGCCGTGCCTTCATTCATTTATGTTTGGCATCGAAATTTTCAATCACATAAAAAAAGTTTTTTTTTTTTTATCTTTAATCAATCTAAATCCCATGCGGGGTTAATCTATACGTACAATTAATAGATCATGTGGTTTGAAGGAATTACACGAATTCGTTTACAACCTGTAGAATGCAATGAAGAATTGAATATTGATTAAGGTCAAGGTTCATTATTGTTATTAATTTTTTTTTATCTGTTACTAGGCCTGCGTTTGACCGCCATCTCGCCTGACGTTAAGCGATGATGCGGTCTACGATGGAGCACGCTTGCCCAGAAGAAACCGATTCACTCGTGACTTGAAATTTAAATATTAAAAAAAAGCGGTAGAACAAAAGTTATTCATTATTATGGTACTTTAGTACCCTTTCGGATTAGTACCCCCTTTCTGACTAACCTTGTAGGAGCGTATTGAGCAGTACATGTGCGTACGGCGGCGCTACCATCAGACGACGCTTGCGCAGCCGTGTGTATTGATCAAGTGCTGAGAGGTAACAACGGGCAAGAGTTGTAGGATTGTTCTTCTCGTATCGGCAAGAGCTATATGAGAATAGTACATGCTGTGGTGAAAAGATTAGCCAGTCAACAAGGTTGGTAGCGAGGCTGACTGCCCAGGGTGCGCCAGACGTACTTAAGTATCGTCACTCGTGAAGGCTCTTTTCATGCAGGGTTGTTGACCCTGCTATTTAACAGTAGATAGTAATGTAATAATAAAATAAATATTAGCCTGTAACTGTCCCACTGCACGGCAAAGGCCTCTTCTCATACAGAGAAGGAACGAGCATTGATCACCACGCTTGCTCACCGCGGATTGTGTGCGGGTGATGTTTTTCTTCACCGTATATCAGTGGCGTCATAAATTAACTAAGAAAGTACATGTGACATTGAAAAAGTCACATTGGTACATGCCTGCATTTGAACCCGCAACCCGCTGCTGAACAAGCGGGTCTGTAACCTCCGGGCCACCACGACAAATGAGGCCGTCAGCGCAAAAGTGGTCTAAGCCACATTGTTTCGTATAACAGTTATTGCGGTAAATAAAATCAAACAAAAAAATTTAATATAATATAAATAAACCATAACATGTCAAACTAGAGTTAAGCCATTTTTCAATTAAAATTAGCGTGTTTGATATTATTTACCGCACATAACTCTTATACGAAGCAATGTAGCTTGGGCCACTTTTGTGCTGACGGCCTCAAATATACAAATATAATGTAGGTATTGTAGTTCATCAATTATTAATTGATAAAAAACCTGTCAAATAAAAAAAGACCCGTCATTATTTTCAGTTTTGCACATATAACCTATTAGCTGCCTACAAAAAAGACAAGTAGAAAGCTCTTATGATCTTCCATATTACAAACGCTACTCGCGCTGTACTAAAACCGTATTTAATAGGTATGTAAAAACATTTCGGTTGACCTATTAAGTGCCGTGTAATTTACACCGGCATAGTCTAAAACGTACTCAGGTTAATTAATAAACGCCTGTTTTTGTATCTTTGAACAACAAAATAGTTTATAAACAACTAATTAACTTTGTCGGCTCTGTTGGCTTTTTATGACTGACTATGAAAAAAGTATTACGCTGAAATTGTTAAAGCCATTCACATGTGTCTTTCAGATATAATATGTTGCCAGAAGTTTCAGTTTCTGAAACATCACTGGTAAATTGTGATTACATATTTGTTTTTTTTTTGTGTGATTTAGCCTAAGATTAGGTTATGATGGAACTGACATGAACTGTGTTCAAAAGTACCAAATAAATAAAGACGAAAAAAAAAACTTGTGTATTATGTGTATATGTCGCTGTAGTCCGTGGTTTCACGAAATTATTAGATCAGCTGGCTTGTAACTATGGATGTTGATTGAAAAATGAATTCAATTGTCCTTTAGTTGACTTGGATACCTACATTGAAATTGCGCAGCAACATTCAGCAAAATCAAGATTAGTCAAACAATTTCATGTATGTTGATTCCTGTTTCGTTACAGCAAGTTTGCAAAGTTGGCATAATGAGCGAATGATTTATCTTCTACGTACATATGAGCCTACAATTTAGTTTTTTTTTATAATTATTGATCTTCTGGCATTCAGTAAGATCGAATCAATAATGAGACTATCTCTACGTCTTATTCCGAGTGTTTGGGAAACCCCGTGTGATTTCACGTGAGTACGGATTACGGAATCTTACCTACAGTATCAATAGTCATGAAAATAGACAGGGTCGACAAGATGACGAAAATATTATGACACTGATAAAATACCTAAGCAGGTACTTTAGATAACAGAAACAGATATATAATTGACGTGTACTTTATAATAGAAACATGTTATATCCTGTAAGATAAGGTTGTTCTACCTAGTCTTTTGCCCAACTATATTGAGCCGACTTCAAGTCCGACGACGCGGCCGCTATCAGACCTCCGCAATTTAGTTTGTGGGCAACGCGGATATCTTAATGTTAGACCGGTTGTCAGACTTTCGGACTAACGACTGTCTTTAAGTTAGTATTTTTTATGGGTGCCAGTGTTTCTGCCGAAGTATTTTATATCGAATTTCATTACGCCGACAACGATTCGCCGACGTAATCTTTGCCGAAGCAATTTTTACCCTAATTTGATTTCGCCGAATGATTTATTATAAACTATTTGGCCAAAAAATCATTCAGAAATTTTGTTTTAGTCGAATTATTTGGCTATTGTTTAATTTGCCAAATAAGTATTCGCACAACATTATTTTCACACAGCGGAATGTAATGTTAATCCGACTCAGCGCACCCCGACTACACGTGGTCAGACTCTGGCCTACCCCTAGAGTGTTATTTAAAAGCGTGGAGCCTGAAGCTCGTGAAGGAGGTCCTGAGTGGAACGAGTGCACGAGGCCAAAGCGCAGCGAGTGGGGGGAGGTGGCGAGCGAAGCGAGTCGGCGACTTCCTGAGCGCAGCGCTGGTCGAGTGTGCGAGCGAAGCGAAGGAGCGACAAAGTGAGTCTTCTGGCGGAGCAAACCCTGAAACACTTGCATGCTTGCTTGCTTTCTTGCTTGTATGATGGGAAAATGAGCCATTTAACACGTGAAAAGTAGCCAATACTACAGTTTTAGGGACTTTAATTATTCGGCGAAATGAAAAGTGGCGAAAGGTTATCGGCCAGATAAGAATCGGCTAATAATATTTCGATATTCCAACAGAGAACCATTTTTTAATAACACCCGGGACGATGTATCGTGATTTCCGAGGCTGGGACGGTCCTCGATGTGTAACGAACGGTCAACCATCCACCGACTGACCGCGGCAAGTGCATCCTAACTTCACAGATCATACCATCCACGCAGCTATTCAGCAGCAGCCACGTCCCTTCTCTTGAGAGATAAGATATCAATCAAATAATCTAAGTATCTATAATATCCCACCAATCACAGAAGTTTTAAGTTAAGTAAAGTCATTCTCATGACTCATCGCCGTATGTTATTATTGTATGTCATGCAAAACATAAGTATAATATCTCTGGTGTGGGACGCGACTTGTGTCGACACCCTTGCTCCATCCCATCTTCCTAGCTCGGCGGGCTGTGCTGGCGCTGCCGCTGCAGCTGCGGAGACCCTCAAACAGCGCAAATATAGCAACATCGTAGGAAACTATGACTTTGAGCCGTTTGAGGTGGAAACGCTCGGGTCATGGGGTCCGAGTGCGCGTCTCCTTTTTAAGGAAATAGGAAAAAGACTGGTCGACACCTCACGTGACCAGAGGGCTGGCTTGTTTTTCGGCCAGAGAATTAGCGTTGCCATACAACGTGGCAACGCTGCCAGCCTTCTGGACACGTTTCCAGTTGACAGCGATGCGGAGGAATACTTTGATGCACTCCTTTAGTTTATATTCTTAGTTTAGTGTAGGATATAATTTTTCTTTGTTTTTACTTTAGATTTACTTTAGTTTGTATTAATTTAGGTTAAAAATGTAAATAATACCCTTGTATAAAAAGTATTTTATTACATATTTTAAGTATTGTTAAGATGGGAATAGGGACACAGCAATCAAACATCAGTATAATAAAATAATTAAAATATATTAAATCGTTTTAAAAGGCTGCTTTTTTTCTGGTTTAAAATTAAATCCCAGTCTCCAGAATATTATTGACCTAAGACACATCGTCCTAACAGGCGGGCTATCGCACAATCGTGCGATGCGATGGTGCGAATGTTCAATCAAATATCGTAAAGTATGAGATAAAATGGAGTTTTTACAATTTTTAATAAAACAATTTGGTCCTAATAAGCCATTGTAAAACTGTCAATTAAATATATTACTCACATTATGATATTTTATTGAGCAGTCGCACCAACGTATCGCACTATCGCACGATCTCGTTAGGACGGCACCTAATGCGTATTTTTTTGCATGATACTGTAGTCAAAATAGTAAAATACAAAATCAAAGGCGACTTTCATCAATCCGTTGAAAACTAATATTTTAACTGAAAAGTTTGAAAACGCGAGTCATATCGTGCCATCATTAATCTTACAGTCAAGAAATTAACAACTCATGACAAGAAAATAAATTTCCACCTGTCATTACTCATGACGAAATAATAAATCTTAAAAGCAGTTCATAGAAAGAGATGAATGATATTCGTAAAAATGTTTGTAGGTACAAGTAACTTCCCTAATAAGATAGTAGGTACCTACGTAAGTAGTTTTGAAAATGCACTTCGATAGAATTTAATATTCAAATAAAACCAACCGTTATGGCATCGTCTGGAATTCTGCTTACCTACCTAATGTGTATCGATTTTCAGTTTGAATTTTCTTTTAAATGACGCATTTGCTTTCTCCTTAAAAAAAATATCAGTTTAAGCCTTAAAACGCACTAGCGGCCAGCCGCAATACGGCGTGCCGCTTGCGGGTGGCCGCATATCGATTTTTATATGAAACCGCATGATCTCAACGCACTGATTTCCGGCCAGCCGTCGTGCGCCAGTACGTTGAGATCATGCGGTTTCATGTAAAAATCGATGTGCGGCCTGCCGCAAGCGGCACGCCGTATTGCGGCTGGCCGCTAGTGCGTTTTAAGTCTAAATTAAAAGTAATAGGTATCTGCAGGGGTGAATAAAAGTTTTTGTTTATGATTTTCAGCAAAATATCTGTTCCAACCTTTTTAAGAATTTCCTAATTCCGTATCTTTTTTGTAATAGATAATAATGTATTGACTGCCCCGTTGGTCTAGTGGTCGCAAGCGCAACTACTGAGCGTGAGGTCCTGGGTTCGATCTCCAGGTCTAGCAAATTATTTTTAGATTTTTCCGTGTGGAATTTCTCAGTAGCAGCCCGGAGTCTCGATTTGTACCTCATTGATGGCAGTAGGCTTGCCCCCTATTACATGGGACTTAAACATAACGGCGAAATGAGGGTGTACCATACACCTCTGCCCAACCCTTCGGGGAATGGAGGCGTGATGTTATGGTATGTGTCTTTAAACCAATAAGATACCTAATTCATAAATTAAGATAAATTAAAGTACGAAATGGCGACTTGTACAGATTTATCACTAATTGATTAATAGGTCCGAATCACTGGAGGAAAAGAAGCGAAAGTTATTCATTAACAACAATTTATTTTCTTAAATAGATCTTAGAAGTAGGTAGCAACAGAGAAACTCTTAAACAAATTCAATAAGCAAAATTATAACGCGCTCAAAACGGGAAATTACACGTCACTTACAAACATAAATCACATGATAAAAAATGATCATTACATAAACAATACAAGTTATACTACGCTTGAAGTCTTTGTCAATCAACTGTCTATATGAAACCGTCAAAGTCGGCATTATGCACTGAGACAGCAGTAGTGATGGCTATTGTCTTCAACACTGTCACTCACAAGGTTAAATTTTAATGTAAATCACCGCTCTTGTTAATCGCATCACTACTCGTTGTAATGAGTGACGCGAACTCGCGATAAGCATATATCGCACAAGTGCAGATCTCTGATAACTTATCACCGTACCTTATTTTAATGTATCAAAAATGTTCATAATATTCAGCTAGTGGTTGTGTTCAGTGCGTTCAAATCGGTATTATTATTATAACAGCTTCTACAATATTGTTAAAATGATTGTAAGGTTATAAAAATGCTGAACTGGATTGTTTTTTGCTGTTTGTTTTTTGTGTTAGTGTGTGCTCAGACCAGTGATTATCAAGGTAACTTTTTTTATATCGATAAACCTACCTAAGGTAAGTGTACCGGTGATGGACGGTTTAAGGTCGATGGAGTGAGTAAATAATTTCCAAAAAAAAAAGTTTCGATCCGATTCTTGCAATGGTTGCAGATAAAGTTGGTTATGGATGTTTAGCATCTAATAAGAGTATATTTCATTTATTTTAGTAATTTCTATGAACATAAAATTACGAAAGAAAATTGGCTTAAAATTATGTAGTAATGGACGAGTCATACACCAATGATTGACGCCTAGTGATGCACAGTGTTCCGGCTTTGGACACCTAGTAATGGACACTTGACATACACAAATAAATAAAAATACTGTTGACTTAGAAACAATTTTTATTTGTTATTACGTTTTCTTAAAGCAAAGTTATTATTAATCATAAAATATGATGACTGTAAGAAAACTTGTTTGTAGTACCTATAGTAATGGAATGAACCAGTGATGGACACACCGCTAATGAACACGTCGTCCATTACTGGTAAAAAGCTTTATAAAGTCGTCGTAAAAAGATATTTTATTGACCTCGCCAAAAAATCTTAGAATCGACTAAAATCTTTAAAAAAATGCACTACCCTAGTAATCGACACTGTGTCCATAACTAGGACGTGTCTTAAAAACAGGTACCAGTTTTGGACATAGCAAAAAAAAGAGACAAACCACGTCATATTTGCAATATTTTAAAATTATTTTGAATGGAAAAGAGTTTAATTATGCTACAGACTTAATATTTATTAATTATTACTTTAATTGATTTTACAAAAAAATTCATCAACACATTACGTCGTTATCAGATTCACTAAAAAAAGGGTATCACCGAAGACACGGGCTGTTTATCTTTCCACCATCTTGAAACTGAACAATTGACATACATCAACTGTCAATATTTTGACACTTAAATCCCTTTTATCTATGGTAAAGTATTGCTAGGTAACAAAAGCGTTGTAGTATCCTTATTTTTTAGGACTCAACACAAAATGTTCATCACTGGTACGCTGTCCATTACCGGTACACTTACCTTATACAAGTAATATAGTAGCTATAAACAAGATAAATAATTACAACAAAGACAAGAAGGTAAATAGGTATACCTACCTACATTTCGTGGAAAATCACACATTTCGTGTTTCAATATTTTTGATCAACTGATTGCATGGTAAATACTTGTTTATAATTTGCTCATACCAAAACATAACAATTTATTTAACAACTAATTAGTTAGAGTGCGGAAAATTGAATAGTTTACCTTAATAAATAACGTAAACATTTGTAAATTTTGAATAGAAATAGAACAAAATATACATAATTTATTTATTCACTAGACTAGTAAAGTAATAGAGGAATAGTTATGTCGCAGTGAGATGGTAATAGTCATTAACTCGATTATTTCCCTAGTGATATGATCAATAATTATCATATACCAATAAATGCTTTAAATAAAAAGCGTTAGGTACATAAGCATCTCCCTAGGGATATGATCATGATCACATCGTTCGATTTATAGGTATATCACGACTTATCTAGAGGTTATAAATCGATTGATGTGATTTTAAATTACGGATGTTTATCTTTTAAGGAAATAATGATCAAATACCTCACTTTTTCGATTGTATTTATTTAATTTTATTAAAAATTACGACTGTTGTAATATTTTGACTTTTATTGACGTTGATTTTATAGTAACAATAAAATTATCTAACTAATTGAAAGTAACAATTTAATAAGTACAAAGAAATAACCTCAAAATAAAAGTGAAAGTAAAAACATTCGTTCATCAATTAAACTTTTATAAAAATAACACATTGTTTGTTTATGTTGTGACTTTTTGTTATCTAAGTTGATTTTGTGATAGCAATTTATTTATTCAGTTTCTGTACATAAAAATAATTATCATTACCTACGTGATTTAATCATTGTGATAATAGGTAATTAAAACTAGCAATGTAGTGAGTTGATTGATCTAATAATATAAAAAAACATTACTTTATTTTAGCATAAGCATATCACTAGGTTAGTCTAGTGCATGCATATGCATTTAATAAACATAATTTCTCGCTGCAGTTGCGGTAATAAAACGTGTGAGCGTGAACAAAACAAACAACATAACGTAATTTACAAACAATACAACGTGATGTATTACCCCGCAGAGAGAAGATGGTGCTTATACCTACCTAATCATATTCCTAGGGAGATGCTTATAAAACGCTTTCATATAAGCAGTGTCGTATCTAAGAGTTGACCATATCACACCGATAATTCAGCCCCCATCAAGATGTCTCCCCCCCCCCCCAAGCCCCCGCCAGCAACGCCCTAAGCCGAGGTCCGAGTCCCACTAGGAGTCGCCCTTAGTGCTGGTGTTGCAGGTAGTCATGATGTTAGTGTAGTACAAGTAGTTGGCTTAGGCTAAGTATTTTACTTCCCCCCGCCCACCCCCCATTGGCTGGAGACCCTTCAGGCCTCGCCAATAACTGCCCGGTTACGTAGAAACGGTCCACTAGGACGAATTACAGAAGACCAAATTAAAAAAAAAAATTGCTGAGCATAGGGGCGGCTGCCTGCGGCGCAGGACAAAGGGGGGGGCGCAAATTTGTGATAAAAACCGCAGCAGATCTCGTTTTAAAATATGATGTTGATTTAAATGCAAGAGAATAATGTCTGGAGATTGAGAATTAGAAAATCGTTACTGGCTTAATTTTTAATTAAATGCCTTTTTAATTTAGCGTGTTATTGGGAGCGCCATATTTGATGGTTGCCGTTGGCGCCCATGACCCTAGATAAGACTCTGCATATTATAAACCTCGCTGGTATATGATCATATCACTAGGGAAATGATCATAATGTAACGGGTAGGTATAACCATGTCTTACTGCGACAAATTTTAACAGGAAGATGACTAATATGGGTGCAGGACGTAGATAATTGAGATTTCAATTATTTATTTCTAGGTAATAATCATCACGACATTACAATGCAGTCTCTTATCGCGTATCTATATGTCCACTAGAGCCCTTATCGACTTATTTCCTATTCATAAGGCACTTGTCTCACCGCGAACGATGAGCGAGCAGCGAGTAGAGCTAGAAACTAGAAACGAGTTGGCGAGCAGCGAGAAGCGAGTGTGTAGTTCCGATAGTTTTGTCGCTGGGCTATAATGATCGAGTATGCGACAGGCGATTACTCGCACCACTCGCAAATGATCGCTGGTTGGTCTCTGGGCGTAAGTTCTGCGAGTATCCAAGCGAGTATCGCTGAGTAAGTATCGCTGAGCGAGTATTATCTTTGATAGCTCTTCTCGCTCAGCGACAAACTAGTGGAGCGAGTCCTCGTCGGCAGTGTAAACAGTCCGCGATCGACTATTAATATGTGCATCTCTTTTGTTTACACGGAATGTATATCTATTGTACGTTACTTGAGCGAGAAAATAGCCGATAATTAGTCGCCTCGCCGGCGATGGGACAACTGTCTTACTCCTGCTGCAAGTTGACCTATGGAAGTTTTACAGGCTAGTGGCCGATTCCTATGATTTACCGAGCGTTATTGGCTAAAGTTAAGACTTTTACATCTTCACCAATAATGAAGTAAAAACCCCATAGCTTTGCATACGCTCTTCCTTACGATAATAGCCTTTATCACAGATAAAAATAGCTTACGAGTCCAGTTTGGCAATAAAAAATGTTGCCATTGGTAAGCAAAACGATTCGTTTTTGTCCATAGGAACCGTGCATAAGTGAGCACTTGCTGCAATAACTTGCGTAATTTAACTTATTAATAGATTTGAGACTTTAAATTCAAAATACACTAGATAGGTAATCGTTAAGCTTGCCAATAGTAGGAAGTTTTTGTAAAAACATCATACCAAAAAAATCAATAAGGTGCAATAGCTTCAAAGTAATCAATTCAAAAATATTACCGCGTTTGCTGCATAACACGAGAAACTCCTTTCTGGACAACGGTTTAAAAAAGACTCGATTCGTCAGCTAATTTTATCTGTTTATGCTACTACTCAGGCCAAACTGAAAGTTTCTGGATTCTGACAAAGTAAAACTCTTATTTTAAATTATATTCACTGTTTTTCAAAGTATTTTTTCCCTGACAATTTATACACTTTTTCTTTATTTGAAACCATTGTGAAATGTTTTATCACATCACTCTACTCGCTGTCGTTTTTGAACTTCCGTCAACTCATGCGGTATCTACCTCGAACAAAGCTCATGTGTACGTGCAAAATATTTTGCACTCGGCTCATGTCCACGTTCAATGTTATACAAATTGGCTGACGTGTAACTTTTTTATCCGATTAAATTAGCTGACGTGCAGCATCAATGTTAGTTTCTGTTACTGCTTTCGCCGGCCGACCTTCACGTGAATCGTCTTGGAGATTAATACGTCCACGTTTCAATTCATTATACCAGAAGTACACGGAGTTACGAGATGGCGCTTCATTACCAAACGCTAATTTAAGTCTTTGGCAACTTTCTTGTTGACAGCGAAAATCATAAAAAATCATATCTACATCATAAATTCTCTCGACCCGTAAACACCAATGAAATCGGCTCGAAAACCTCGACTCCGAGGAAAGAGCCCTCTCCTCCGCCTCTGTACATTCAGGACAAGGCGAAGTGGACCGATGTGTCCAAGATGTGTGTTGATCGCAAGATCAACTATCTTAGTGCCCGCACCACCCAACAGGGCATTAAAGTCATGGTCCCCACGTCAAAAGACTTCCGCGATCTCACGCGTATGTTAAGGGAAAAAAGCGTGTCATTCCACACCTTTGCCCTTCCCGATGAGCGACTTATCAGAGTCGTTATCCGCGGATTGGGGATGCCAAGGAGATTGACTCCGACGCTATCCTCAGCGACCTTAAGTCGCAAAACATCCCCGCCTTGGAAGTCCACCGCATGCACCGCGACCGCGGTGGCACCCCCTACGACATGGTCCTCGCAGTATGCGAGCCTTCAGACGAGTCTAAGACCGTCTATAATATTAAGACCTTGTGCCACCTGTCTGGCATAAGCGTCGAGCGCCCCAATAAGTCCGGTCCGCCTGGTCAATGTCACCGTTGCCAGCTTTATGGCCATTCACAGCGTAATTGTTACGCGAAACCCAGGTGCGTCAAGTGCCTGGGCGACCACGGCACTAGCGACTGTGAACGTCCTAAAGATAGGTCCCTATGTCTCGAGCCTCCCAGCTGCGTTTTATGCGGCGAGTCTGGTCACCCTGCGAATTATCGCGGGTGCGCTAAAGCGCCAAAACAGCGCAACCCTAACCTAGCTAAACGCTCAGCCGCCCGTCATCAAAGAGAGAGTCCTTCCACGGCTCCCCCTCTTTCTTCCCAACTCCCCGCCCGCCTAAGTCCCCAAAGGCCGTCCCCATGGAACGCGCTGAACCATCAGCAGTCGTTCCCCGCCTTAAGGCCCACTACCCAGTTGCCCCAGCAACAGCAACAAACCACAAGACCCCCAATCCCGGCTATCCCCGCCCTGATGAGCTCCACTATCCCCGCTCCCACTATAGTGCCAGCTGCTTCACAGGCTGCACGTAGTCCCCCAACATCACAGGCTGCCCCCGCACACACCCCCGCACCCGCCCCCGCACTCGCTCCCAGGCCAGCGCCGACAGCGGTTGCTCCCTCCACTTCCCTCTCGTCCACTAAAGTGCTCCTTAGGGACACGATCCCCAGCCTTATCCAAACCCTCTCCTCCTGCAATACGCAGTGGGCGATCAACATAGTCTCCGCTTGGAACGCCTCTCAAGGCGATCCAATCGCTCGCATCAATGTCCTCTGCGAACTAGATGACATAGTCATTTTCCTCATCCAATAAATTCCAATGGATACAGAAAGCTGTAGAATTAAGCCCCGATCCCTTAAATTAGGCTTCTTCAACGCTAACAGCGTTAACGGTCAACGAGATGAGATCGCAATCTTTTTGCGTGATCATCAAATTGACATCTTCCTAGTGCAGGAAACGTTTCTCAAGCCCCACAACAGGAACCCTGGAATTGCAAACTATAAATTAGTTCGCAACGACAGGACCCGTAGTAGGGGCGGTGGTACTCTCATCTACTACAAACGTTCCCTGTACTGCACTCCCTTAGACCCTCCTCCTGGTCTCCAATTCCTGGAAACTTCCATATGCAGACTAGGCATGACAGGACACCAGCCGATCACAATCGTCTCGGTGTATAATCCTCCCTCCAGTAATAAGATCCAACTCCGGAGCGATCTTAAAGCCCTCTTTGACCTCGGCGGAGGTTCCGTTATCATAGCGGGCGACCTCAATGCCAAACATCTCTCGTGGAGCTGCAACTCCAACAACCACGCGGGTCGTAACCTCGAAGAGTTGAGCCCGGAGCTCGAATTCGACGTTATCGCCCCGATGTGTCCCACTCACTACCCCCATAACCCTGACCATCAGCCCGATGTCCTTGACATAGCGCTTCTAAAGAACGTAAACCTCGGTCTACGCTCTATAGAGACGCATGAAGAGCTAGACTCCGATCACCGCCCCGTAGTCCTTCACCTAGGTCCCCGGGGTGGTCCCCCGGATCCTGGACAACCCGCCCCGACCAAAACTGTCACGGACTGGGGTAAACTAGAGGAGCGCCTCAAGTCTTCCTCGTCCGTTCACTTAGATTCCATCCCCGACGATATCGTTACGATTGCCGACACGCTGGGCGCGATCGACTCCCTTACCAGTCACGTACAGTCCGTGGTGAACGAGTGTTCACGGCAGGTTCCAGCGGTGGACGAACACCGCTGGAAGCTGCCGGACGATGTGCGTGAACTGCTGACGGAGAAGAACGCATCCATCCGTGCCTATGACACTTTTCCCTGCGAAGCTAACCGCGCCCATATGCGTTCTCTACAGCGTGCTGTAAAGAAACGTGTACGGGAGGTTCGGGAAGCCCGCTGGGACAAGATGTTGAGCGACTTAGAGCCATCCCATCTGGCCTTCTGGCAATTACAACGAAATCTAAAATCCGATTGTGTAGCTTCAACTCCCCCTCTCAATCGTCCGAACCAAAGGCCGGCCTTTGAAGATGACGAAAAGTCCGAATGTCTAGCCGACAGTCTAGAAGCCCAATGTACTCCCAGCACCCAACCCGCAGACCCGGTCCATCTTTCCAAGGTGGATCGCGAGGTCGAACGTAGGGCCTCCCTCCCTCCCGATGAAGACCCCGACGATCCCTTACCCCCCATCACCGTAGACGAGGTCCACACGATAGTGAGGAATCTCAAACCTAGGAAAGCCCCCGGCTCAGACGGTATCACCAATAAGGTGATCAAACACTTTTCCGCCCCGCTCATAGTCCTCATGACCGCCATCTTCAATGGCGCTCTGAGTAATAACATCTTTCCGCAAGCTTGGAAACAAGCCACCGTTATCGGTATCCCCAAACCCGGCAAACCCAAGAGTGAGCCCACTAGTTACCGCCCCATCAGCCTTCTTAATGTATTTGGGAAAATCTATGAGCGTCTCATTTATATCCGTTTAAAAGATTTCGCTGACTCCCGTAAACTCATCCCCGACGAACAGTTCGGTTTTCGAACCCAGCACTGTTGCATTCGACAATTGCACCGCATAGTCGAACACATTAGCTCCCGTTTTATGCGCTCGTACAAAACGGGCATGCTCTTCTTCGACGTAGCGAAAGCCTTCGACAAGGTCTGGCACAACGGTTTATTATACAAACTGTACCAATTCAACGTGCCGGACCGTCTCGTGCTCATCATTCGAGACTTTCTGTCGGATCGCTCCTTCCGCTATCGCCTAGAAGGCACCCTCTCGTCCCCTCACCCCATTCGCGCCGGCGTCCCTCAGGGCTCCGTGCTATCGCCCCTTCTGTTCACGCTGTACACCAGCGACATTCCCAAACGTGGCTTGGCCAAGTTGGCTCTCTTCGCCGACGACACGGCTATCTACTATTCCGGTAGGAGTCTCGATAGCATCTCTCGAACCCTTCAAACCGCAGCCAACACCCTCGGGGTCTGGTTCCGGAAATGGAGAATAGAGGTGAATCCCGAAAAGAGCGCAGCCGTTCTTTTCGAGAGACACGGTGATTCCCACACCCACATCCGTCCTGTCCTCATGTTCGGCAAACAGATCCCTTGGGAGATGAAAGCCAAATACCTGGGGGTTATCCTCGACCACCATCTGAGTTTCCGAGACCATATCAAAGCGGTGCGCGCTCGCGCCGCTTTCGCTGTCGGTCGCCTCCACCCCATCCATAGAGCGCGCAGTAAATTGTCACTTAGAAATAAGCTGAGAATCTACGTGACGTGCATCCGCCCCATCTTGACTTACGCTAGCGTCGTGTTCGCACACGTTAAGCCTTGTCGCTTCAATTCCTTCCAAACCCTCCAGAATCGAGTGTTGCGCAGAGCCGCGGCTGCCCCGTGGTTCATGCGTAACGTCCAACTCCATCTCGATCTAAAAATGCCAACCATCAGGCAATACCTCAAACGCATTTCCAAGCGTTACTTCGACAATGCCCCCCACCATCCGAACCCCCTAGTCGCCGCAGCGGCCGACTACAGTCCCTCTCTCATAAGTAAAGTTCGCCGTCCCAGGCACACACTTTTAGAACCCGACGACGAAATAACCCTCCTCCAGGAGGCGAGTAAATCGACCAGCACACTACACAACGTCCGCCGCCGTCCGGCATACCGTCCTCGCCGACGAGGCCCGTCGCGACGTCCCACCGCCGCCGGTCACGATCCACCGAGTTCTCCCGTCGTAGAGCCGGTCGTCTCTTCAGACTCCGCAGTCACACCGATAATTCAGCCCTCATCAAGCTGTCTCCCCCCCCCTATGTCCACGCCAGCAACGCCCTAAGCCGAGGTCCGAGTCCCACTAGGGGTCGCCCTTAGTGCTGTTGTTGCAGGTAGTCATGATGTTAGTGTAGTACAAGTAGTTAGCTTAGGTTAAGTATTTTACTTCCCCCCCATTGGCTGGAGACCCTTCAGGTCTCGCCAATAACTGCCCGGTTACGTAGAAATCGTCCCCTAGGACGACCTACAGCAGTCCAATAGAAAAAAAAAAAAAAAAAAAAACACCAATGAAATAAACAGGCGCCACAAAAAAAAACAAATGACACACGTAAACAATTTAATGTTTTCTACATCCAAAGAGATCCATTTTCAAAAATAGGAATTAATTTTTTAAATATGTTTAACGCATGTGAAGTAGAAACTTTCTGTATGGCCTGCGTATAATAACACAGTCTAGTCTACTACGCCTTAAAAGACTACTCTTTATTATTGGAAACTCGATCCACCAGTCGTACATGTAACCCGTAACTGCCAGCGTTGCAGAATTTGTTCGAAAGAGTTACCGGCCCTGGAACGCAAAGGGCATTAGGAGGAACACGGATGGGTTTTAGTCAGTAAGAATCTGACACTCCCTTCCACTCAGTGCTTCCAGATTTACTGTAATTACAGTAGATTTGCTAATTATACTGGCTTTTCTACTAATACTGTACAAACTAAAATACAGTATAGGTATTCACTGTATTTTATTTCATAGAAATCAAATCCAATGTACGAATTCTGTCATTTTTACTTCGTAAAATTGCTATTTTAGTTTTGCGATCTGGATGCACTGCTTCCACTCCATGATTTGCCAACAATAAATAAAAAAAAAAACAAACCCGTAACTGTCAGTAAACATGTAGGAACTAGGCAGTTTGAAGATAGGTAGAAAATGCGAACTTCGTATAATGTATTAACTGTGTATTTCAGACAAATGTTTGGAAATCAACTGCATTGGCGAAGAATACGAATGCATAGATGGCACGTGTTACTGTGCGAAAGGCTACGTACCTAACCACTTCGGGAATAAATGCATAACATGTCCGGGTAAGTTTAATATTCTTTAATGTGTCTAATACCATACAATACCTACAGGTAATCTCTTCCCGTGACAGCCAGATCACGTATCTGGGGAGGCCTACTCCGAAAACAGAACGTCGAAGTTTCAGATCGATTATCGTGGTTGGAAAACGTGCGATCCGTCAACCGAAACTGCGTAGTTCTATTTTCATAGTAGGCGTCCTGTCCTATAAGGCCGGGCGCTCAATGTGATTTTTTGTCACGGTGACTTTTTGTTACCAAGTCGAATTCTATGAAAATATAATTATATTTGTCACCGTAATGTCACGTCACCATAGTGAGCGCACTCCCTATACATTAGAATTCGTTTTTGTAAAAAAACTAAAAAAAAATGTATACTTACTTTGACCTTTAATATCTCCAGAACCAATGTTTTCCCAGGTATGGTCTCTCAGAAAAAAATGATCCCAATGATGGGTAGAGTACCTACGTGGTTTTCGTTATCATTAAGGGTCTTTTTACACCCGATATACAGGGTGTAAACGAATTCGTGTAATTCCCTCAAACCGCGTGATCTACTGGGTGACATAGAATAACCCTAAATGGGTATTTCGGAAATGCAAATAAAAAAAAAAAAAAAAAAAACTTGATTTTCTATTTCTGAGTTATTTTAGAGCCTCGAGTTATCTGACTGCAAAGAGCGATATCGCGTTAGTCGTACCCAATAGCCGTGTCGCAGTACTTTCATTAATTTATGCATGGCATCGAAATGTTCACTCAAAAAAAAAAGGTTTTGCAAAAAAAAAGTCTTTTTTTTTAACGATTCCTTATTAAGTGGTTTAGACATGGTCAATTTACCGCATGAAAAAATAAGATTTTTATTTTTTTATTTTTAATTAAACTAAATCCCGTGCGAGGCCAATCTACACCACTAGTAGATCATGTGGTTTTAAGGAATTACACGACTTCGTTAACAACCTGTATATCTTTAACAAAAAGTCACCTTGACAAAAAAATCACAATCAGCGGCGGGCCTAATACGTCATAGCTACTGACTACTACTGATGAAGCAATAAGCACAGTGTGACAGTACACAAATATCACAAAACAGTGATGACGAACCTATTTGTTTATTATTGAACTGAACTAACACTGGACAAGACTTCATAGTATTATCATCATGATCATTCAGTCGAAAGCCGTCCAATGCTGGACATAGGCCTCCCAAGCATCGCCACATCGACCGGTCCAGTGCTTCTCACATCCAGCGAATTCCCGCTCGATATACATAGTTAAAAAACCGGCCAAGTGCGAGTCGGACTCGCGCACGAAGGGTTCCGTACCATTATCTATAAAAATAGCAAAAAAATCACGTTTGTTGTATTGGAGCCCCCTTAAATATTTATTCTATTCGGTTTTTTAGTATTTGTTGTAATAGCGGCAACAGAAATACATCATCTGTGAAAATTTCAACTGTCTAACTGTCACGGTTCATGAGATACAGCCTGGTGACAGAAGAACGGACGATTATCTATGAAAACGGCAAAAAATCACATTTTTTGTATGGGAGCCCCCTTAAATATTTATTCTATTCTGTTTTTTAGTAGGTATTTGTTGTTATAGCGGCAACAGAAATACATCATCTGTGAAAATTTCAACTGTCTAACTATCACGGTTCATGAGATACAGCCTGGTGACAGACGGACAGCGGAGCCTTAGTAATAGGGTAATAGGTTTTACCCTTTGGGTACGGAACCCTAAAAAATGACTGAATGATTTATAAATCCAATTTACAGAATACATTATTTCATTTTATATCACTTCATTTCAATTCACTGTTATTGGTAGATGTTATACGTCATAATTAAGGCTGATGTTTACCAACGTAAATTCTCTGATTAAACAACAGTTTACTCGAAAAACTTTCCCACAATTTTATTTTATGTTTTGGTTATTTGTTTTTTAACCATTTAATTAATATTGGTGAATGTCAGCTTGGTGCAAAACGGCTTTAACCAATAAATACAACGTTATTTTTAGAAAAAAAAAAAACCGAGACACCCCAACAAGATTATCATCAGAACTGCCTGAATATGTGTTTTTTTTTAATAAATCTCCAAGTTACACCGTAGTTTATGTCGCGTTAAGTTCCCTAGTAAAGTGTGAAATGCCTGAGATATGCTATGCAGGGGTTGTCTAATACAACGAAACTGAGCGAGCGGTCCATCTCAAGCCTCAAGGTGTCTATTCCCGTCAACTGTTATGGGTAGAGACCTACTGAAACAAAATTGAAATTTATGAAAAAAAAATGAAAAAAATGCGGTGTAAAAAATATGTCAATCGATTCTCCTAGTGATTCTGAACAAACTAATTTCAGGTTTAGTATATTACTAAAACTAAGCTTGTACATAAATACAATTCCAATCTTATCGGTGATGAGCCATGATCTTCAACAGTCAGAAAATGACGCAATACTCGTATGACGACAGGACGACGGAGGAGCTCGTGGCTAAATAATCACAGCCGCATAGATCGATCTTCCGGGTTAAGCCACGCTTGCCGAGGTTGGTCTGTGGATGGGTGACCATTTACCATAGCGAGTTTCCTCCGTGCCTCGGAAAGCACGTAAAGCCGTTGGTCCCGGCTGTCATTTGTAGACCTTTGACAGTCGTTACTGTTGGTCAGAAGCCAGAAAGTCTGACAACCAGTCTTACCAAGAGTATCGTATTACCCAGTTACTGGGTTGTGGAGGTCTGATAGGCAGTCGCTCCATGTAAAATACTGATATTCAGCTGCATCCGGTTCGACTGGAAGCCGACCCCAACATAGTTGGGAAAAGGCTAGGCAGATGATGATGACTCGTATGACGACACAATTGCAATAATTCATGTTGTCTAAAAAGGCAGTAAGTACAGACGCCAGCACATCAAGCTACCCGAAAATGTCAAATATTCCCAATCAACCTTGAACCTAATGCTTTCGCGATAAAGATGAAAATCTAGTAAAGAAATTTGACAGATTGTAGTAGCTTGATGTGCTGGCGTCTGTACATTACAGAGACCTTTCTGATTCTTGGCGATCGGAAATTATCATCTTGTAGGTATATGGTGGCAGGGTCTCCATAAATAATATCAACTGCGGAAATGAAAACATAATTGAGTACTGTTTCTCAGAAATTTTCATTTATTTAAATCAGGCATCAAGACCCATATAAGAAAACAAAAATAAAATATAAGCTTACAACTAACATGAAAATACTATACTGATAAATAATCGAGCTCTTCTATTATAGTAAACATATAATAAAGCAGGACATTAATAATTGACCTATTTTTCCAATAAAGTAATTGCCAACACCATTTTGCGCGAGAAACTGGCCTTTACTCTGCCCAACCAGCCTTTTGTACTCAATACTAGGTTAGGTACCTACATATCCTGCTGGTCAATCTTAGTTCAATATTTTCATAAAGGTTTTCTTTGTGATTTACATTGACGTAGAAACACAAGGACCAAGGGTCTAGAAAATTCACAAAAAAAGTGTCCTGGTTTTACATATACCACCAACCTTAGAAATAACTACCAACAAACTAATTTAAATCCTATGTCGTTATCACAATGCTTAATTTAGCTTTTCACCTTACGAATATTCGACTACATCTATAGACGTAAATTAGTCTACTTTTTTGCGTTTTAGAATACTTTCGGTTCGGAAATTTTTGAGCGCTGCCCTGAGGTCCATGTATATCTACGTCAATGGTGATTAAAAACTGTTTTTTTTTTCAATTTTCTCTTAGTTACTTAAACGCACAAATTATCATGTCCTTGAATATGTCAGTGGTTCAATCAGTCTTAATGTATGAGTTGCCTAACAGCTTATAGCAGTTATAAATATTGCAGGCTTATGACCATAGCATTTAATATGAACCCCACTGATGGGTTATTGTGCTGATAACAGACTGTAACGGTAAGCTTCGGTATCAGTGTAGGTACTTATCCGTTATCTGATAGGACTTGAATCCACGATCGATCTCCATTGAACTGGTTACCATCCTAATAATATTCTAAAGGCAACTTTGTATGAATGTTTGTCATGGGGGCTTACCATGACGTCTTATGAAAACGTTCAAATGCCAGCCAGTCAACTTCCGTTCAAAAGCAGGCCTGCTTCTGAATCGCTAAAAATCGTACCATGACAGTACTAAAGGTGAACGACTATTGAACCAAGTTGAACGGTAATGCTTGTTCATGGTACGAAAAGTCTACACAAAAAAAAAGGTGAACGGATTTCGTAAACGTCAACATAGCAGGCCTGCCGCAGGCCTGCTCTAACGATGTCATAATACAAAAAATCAGGGTAGGTAGTTCAACTTCCAGGTAACTTCTGTCCTGCTTTAAGAGGTCATAGTAAGTCCCATGATCATGTTTTATTCCGTTTATGGACTCAACACATTTATATAGATTCAGATTAGAAAATGTATTTTTTATGTTTACACCTTTTCGCATCAAATCAGCTTTCGCTGAGGCATTCCATTTAGCGTACCAATTTGAAGAGTATTAATTCAATCCGGACCAATATTAGTAAGAATAGTAGTATTAGTGTGATTTGAATTAGTGATCTTCAAATCGGTGCGCTAAATAGAATGCCACCTTTCGCTTGCTTCAGCTAGCTTAGGCGTGCGTGCCATAAAATGCTTTCGCATTTAGCTACGATCGAAATCTTTAACAGGTTTCATCTGGCTTTTTGCAAATTGGTGCTAATTAACGTGATTAGTCCCTTACTCATCTTAAACACAAATAAACGTATTTTTAAATACCTACGTACATGTCTTGTAAAAAAACTAATGATATAGGTACTTACCTACATGATCAATTGTATGAAACTTCGCGCGCTCTTCGCTACTGTATTAGTTAGATATCTTGTTATACAATAACTAAAGTTTAGGTATTTTTATTGGAATGTGTTCTATTATCATACCTAGTAAACCTAGGTTTGCCAGTAAATTTGAAGTCACCTGTTAATGTACAGTTATCATACAAGACTGAAATTACAAATTTAAACATTTATTACCTTATTTTAATTTCAATTACCTTGACACACATTTACAATATAAATGACTGAAAAACTCGGCAAAATCAGTGACATATCAAGTAGATAACTCAAAAATACACGCTGGTAATCGCCACGATATTAATAAAGTAGTCGCGTGGTTATTGGATATTTTCGTAGCGTCCGCGTCGTGCATAAAAAGCTTTATAAAGCCTATGAAGCTATTTTGATCCACAGTAGTGCTTTCATCTATAGTCCAGCCATTTATTGTAATATTGTATACTCATTTTAAATAAGTGTTATTTATTGAAAAAATGCAGTCAGAGGCGGACTGGCATAAGGCCGATTAGGCCCGGGCCTAGGGCGGCCAAATAAACTGCGTTGACTGCCCGGAAGACACGGCGCTGCACACATTGCAGGAGTGCCGTGCGTGGGCGACGCAGCGCCGCGAACTAGTCGCGGCGGTCGGTGGTGACCTCTCGCTTCCAGCCGTGGTTCTGTCCATGGTCGGGAGCGAGAGTGCGTGGGAAGCCGTCGCCCCTTTTGCGAGGTGGTGATGGCGGCCAAGGAGGGAGCGGAGAGGGAGCGAGAGGCGACGGCCACTCTCCCTTCCCGCGCCAGACGCACCGGGCGCCGCCGGAGGGCGCGCGACGATCTCCGGCCACCCTAGTGTGTGGCCTGCGGGCGACGGGTTAGGGGACCCGTCGCCCGACCAGTAACAGGCCCGAGAAGGCGGCGCGCATGTGTTCCGTGCGCGCCTCTCAGGAGGACGTGGGGCAAGGCCCCACAGACGGAGAGGTCTGCCCGGGGCTGGCGGACCGAGGCCTGCCGGGGTTGCGGTGCATGCAGCTGCGAATCCCGCGACCCTGGCCAAGGGTTAGGAGTAGGAACACCGTGGGTTTTTAGCCGGTAAGAGTCCGGCATAAGTCTTCGCCTTCCCGGGGCGAAGGGTATCCATGAGAATTTTCCCACGATAAAAAAAGGGCGGCCAAATAAGAGGGGATGGCCAAGCGCGGAAAAAAATCCCCCCATTGGCTGGAGACCCTTCAGGTCTCGCCAATAACTGCCCGGTTACGTAGAAACCGTCCCCTAGGACGACCTACTGCAGTCCAATAGAAAAAAAAAAAAAAAAAAAGCGGAAAAAAAATCTTAGCTCGGCAATGGAGTTGAGAAAGTGGCGGCTGGTATTACACGACTTAAAGCGGATGGTACTACACGGTCTAGGGCGGCCAAGACTGCTAGTCCGCCTCTGAATGCAGTGATAGCCTAGGGCCTAATTCTCCTAAAATAAATTGTTGCCAAACGCAATCGAACCACAACCGTCAGTCAGTTTTTGTTTTCGAAAACTTTCAAAATGATTGATTTTGTTTTTTGTGTCAAACAATTCGACAGCTTTTGAAATTGAGAACTGTCTGAATGAACGGTTCGGCCTTGGTTCGGTTGTGATTTATCAAGATTTATTTTAGGAGAATTGGGCCCCTAGCCTTGTACGCTTGCTTTCCATATAGGAAGGACTGAGTTTGACCAGGCCCTCAGCTACGGTTACCATATCTCAGGATTTGTCCTGAGATCTCAGAAATTTTAGGCTCTTCTCAGAATTGCGGCCGGATTTTGGAAATCTGGGGATTTTTTTAATTTTCAATAAAATACCTAGAGAAGATTTTTCAGATCTTTTTTAGGGTTTCGTACCCAAAGGGTAAAACGGGACCCTATTACTAAGGCTCCGCTGTCCGTCTGTCCGTCTGGCCGTCTGACCGTCTGTCCGTCTGTCCGTCTCTCCGTCTGTCTGTCCGTCTGTCACCAGGCTGTATCTCATGAACCGTGATAGTTAGACAGTTGAAATTTTCACAGATGATGTATTTCTGTTGGCGCTATAACAACAAATGCAAAAAAACAGAATAAAATAAATGTTTAAGGGGGCTCCCATACAACAAACGTGATTTTTTTTGCTCGTTTTTGCTCGATATTGATAACGGCTACAGGTAGACTCTTGAAATATTCACAGAATATTTAGTTATTTATTCACTTTAAAAATAAATACCTAGTTAAATTAAAATAAAACAAATATTTAAGGGGGGCTCCCACACAACAGACATGATTTTTTTGCCGTTTTTGTAATGGTACGGAAACTACGGAACCCTTCTTGCGCGAGTCCGACTCGCACTTGGCCGGTTTTATAAAAAGTTTACAAAAAAAAACTGGCCCACGTTGCGCGGCGCCTTGCGGTGCGTGGGAGGGGTAGGTGGATGATATCCAGTGCACACAACCAATAACAATTTGACTTTTTTTCCCACAAGTTGAAAATTACGTTGGCGAGAAAATTCGCAAATTGCGACAAAATCTCAGGATTCTTCAATGGAAATCAGGCTATTTCTCTGGACTTTTAAATTTTCCATCTGGTAACCTCACCTCTAACTTTTCGGATCCGAATTTGGACATTACTTGTGTTCACACAAGGAAAACATCGTGAGGAAACCTGCACATCAGAGAGGGTTAAAAAAAATGGATGATATATTACAGCCTGCTAAAACGCCCCAGACAAGCGTGGTGGACAAAAGCTTCTCATTCCGAGAAGATGCTTGTGCTCAGCTGGGCTGATTATGCCATTTATTGAAAACTAAACTTTGAGGTTTTCAAATAATTTATACATAAACATAACATCACGCCTTATTCCCCGAAGGGTTGGCAGAGGTGTATACCTAATACACACTCATTTCGCCGCTTTGTTTAAGTCCCATGTAATAGGGGGCGAGCCTATTGCCATCAACCGGGCATAAATCCAGACTCCGAGCTACTACTGAGAAATTACACATGGAAAAACCTAAATAACAATTTGCCCGATCTGGGGATCGAACCCCGGACCTCACGCTCAGCAGTCGCGCTTGCGACTGCTAGACCAACAAGGCAGTTACTTGTAATTTATACATGTTTAATGTATTTCTAAGTTGTATGCAAAATAAATGTTTCATGATCAAAGGTATGTTAGCCTTTACAAACTTTGAATGGCTATACTATAGCTTCAGCCTATTTCGTTTAGAATAGATGCCAAAATCTGGCGCACTTGGACGCACCTACATTGATGTTTATTATCACTGTACTCCCAAAAACTGAGGCCATATACACTAGTTTACAACTAAACATCTGCAGAAGATTTAGTGACATTAGTTAATACACATCGTCATCATCCTAGCTCTCGTTAAAGTCCGCTTTAGTTAGCACAAAATCTGTATTTTACACACGTGACACATAAACCACCAATTACCCCAATAACCGAGTTTAAAAGTTTAAACTAACGTGCAAACGTAACTAACATTTAACAATAATAATTAAAACTACACCCATATTTCAGGATTAGGAGAGAAGTGTTTGGGGCCGTGTTGCAACGTTCACGGGAATGGTACCTTGCAGTGTTGGCAGGGGATTTGCCAGCCGTGCTACGATAACTTCGGTAAATGGACTTGCAGGTTCGAACACACTACACTTATAAGCTATGTCTACACCAGTGCACTTTCATGTTCATCTTGCGTCTGCGTGAAGCGCCAGAGCGCATGCAATAGCGCATGCCTTAATACTAGTTCGACAAAAGCGCATGCCCCTAGCGCACGCTAATCCGTCTATTGCATGTCGACTGACGACTGACCGAGGCGCACCGGTGAAGACGATAAGCTGCATGCGTCTTAAGGCAATCAATATTGCATGCGCTTGACGCAAGAGGAATTGAAAGTTGAAAGCGCAAGATGAACGTGAAAGCGCACTGGTGTAGACATACCAATAGGGTGTTTTTAGTGTCATGCGGATTTCATTACGTACGCGAGTTTGACCCGCATGCGTGCCGGTCACAATTCACCTTTTCGTGCGTGGATCACGCATCATAATAAACACGTTTATGGAAAGGCAAAATTCAGGTGCCACGCATGCGGGTCAAACCCGCGTGCGTGACGAAATCCGCATAAATCTAAAAACACCCATATGTTGGATATTACGTCTACAGCCAAAAAAAACCAACATAAGCAACCCGCTGCGCCGTGTTTTCGTGTTTGCAAACAGGATAAAGCCGGGTCCGCAGCGCCAATTTTCTAACACGTTATTGTGTTTTTGCTAACAAAACTGTTAGGTCACGCCTCTATTCGGTTAGCAAACAAAGTTATCCTGTTTGCAAACACGAAAACACGGCGCAGCAGACCCGGCTTAACATTGTTTGCTAACCGAATAGGGGCGTGACCTAACAGTTTTGTTAGCAAAAACATAATAACGTGTTAGAAAATTGGCGCTGCGGACCCGGCTTAATAACTAACAACCCTAAAATAATAACCGGATTATACGATCTGCGAGGTTAAGTTGCTCTTGTCGCGTTCAGTCCGTGAATGGGTGACCGTTCGTTACCTACTCATCGAAACTCTTCCGTGCCTAGGAAAGCACGTTATCATACGTATATTTAAGACAGTTGCGACGGGTAGTCATAACCTCAAAAGTCTGACAACTGACCCTTAGGATGTCGGAATTGCCCAGTAACTGGATTGCGGTAGCTGATGGCAGTCGCTCCGTGTAGGTAATACCTATACTGATATTCAGCCGTATCTCGTTAAAATGGAGCCGACCTCAACATAATAGGGAAATGTCTGCAGTAAAGTTAAGAGATTTCTCAAATACAATGTATAAAACATCTGTGATACATTTGGTGATACGGTTGAAGTGAAATGGAACCTCGGTTTAAATCGGGAATTTTTGGAAGAAAAATGCAGTGTACCTAGCGTACTCAATAGTTTTGCTAGGAGTACCTTCATATAACCAAGACCTACGGAATAAACACATCGTGTGTTTCCGTGCGTCCTAGCAGGACAGTGATTTCCATGCGTTTTTCGAATATTGCGCAATTTCAACTGTTCATCTAGGACAGGGGTTGGCAAACTACGACCCGATGGCCAACTCTGGCCCGCGAAATGATTTAAGTTGACCCACCAACCCTCAATTTTAGAACAAGAGTTAACAAATACCTAGCCGTAATTATTTGAGCCAATAATGTTAGTTTTGGCAGAACAAAATGCTTTTTTGTGGCCCTCTGCAATATTTCTTGTGTTATTCTGGTCCCTGATGAAAAAAGTTTACCCACCCTTGAACAAAAACATACAATTACTTAGTTAATTTTACACGTCTGAAGTTATTATTAGAGTGGGACCCACTATTGACCTTAATTGTCGCAGCTAGCATAAGTCTTACAAGGTTTATATAAATTACTTGTGTCAATCAACAAAAAACCAAAAACATTTTTTTTTCTTTATGTAAGTGAAGATAATACGCTGGAATATTAATTACCGAATAGTGATGTACCTACACAGAAGAAACATTCAATAAATGTTATTCAAACAATACTAAACGTGAACCGAATCGAATTCATGAAACGAATTACTGACATTCCTTAGTGATATTAATAGCACTGTTTAAAAAATTAACCTTGTGTAAGAACACGTCTATTTGTTTTACATTTTAAGTAATTGTAGAAACTCACGCTAGAATATAATTATCTATATTGTATATAGAAATTTAGTTATGCATGTAATGTTAGTCATGTTAGTAGGTAACATAACACGTGTATGTCATCTTATTTACATAACATAATCTAAATACCTGTACAACCGCCACAAAACATCAGACTTACGGGTTTCTTGTGGCCTACGCCGTAGGCAGTAAAATTCTAAACATCACCAGGCGTAGCACGACCACCGTAGACAAAGGTTTTGCCGACTGAAGAATAGACAAAATGACATATTTCCATTGTGTTTATGTCATTATGTCTACTCTTCCGAAGAAAAACCCATTGTCCACGGTAGTAATGCTACGCTTGCAGATTTGCCGTAGACCCTACGCCGAATCGTAGGGCCTACGGCGAGGCTGATTCTCTTTTTAAAAAGAAACCACAAATAATAACTTATTCGTTTCTGGAGCAAGTTCAGTAACAAATATTTGCAGCGAAGTTGTATTTAAACCACGTTTGATGTTACGTTCCAGGGAATCCCTAGAACAAATTCTTCTGATTTCCAGCACCCAGGTGATAATGGGCGCAGCGCTGATCCTCGGGATCATAGCCACGTTCGTACTGCTCTACAAACTTTGTGCTACTACAGATTTAAGGTAACATACATAAGTACATAAATAACCGATATTTGGAATAACCGCTTTTCAGTTTACCACTAGATTTTTGTAATTTATCTTATTTGGTAGTCGTGTTGGCCATGCTCGATCCTTCTATGTATGGGAAGAGGCCGTTGCCGTCAAGTGGGACAATAGTAGGTTGGTATTTATGTTTAGACTACCTGGAAGTCAAAATGAGCAATTCATTTTTTTTTTTTACTTTTGTTCTGCTGTAGGTGGTCCTAGGGGACCATTTCTACGTAACCGGGCAGTTATTGGCGAGACCTGAAGGGTCTCCAGCCAAGAGTAATTCACTATGGACAGTCGACTTAAATACTTTTTGGCTCTTCAACAAATTAAACTTAATAAAGCTTGTTTCAATAGTGTATATAGGTACTCAAATAGCACTCATAACGCTGGTCTGACTCCAAGGTTAAAGCGACATCTTCACTCTGTTAATTATTGTAAGCTAAATGTTATTTACAGAGCCCTCGGTACAGGATCCAACGGTGAAGGCCGACTATCAATCGGAAGTCTACAGTTGTATGTCGACGAAAGATTACGAGACGCCCCGCCAAGGTAAATCCCGTTAACTGTTAATGATAAATGCGATGGAGGGATGTGTTATTTGATGGGCCCCACAAATATCGGACTACCAGACGTACGGCAATGCGCCATCGGTACACGATGGACATCCCACTCATACGTACAAAGCGTTTTGCGAACAGATTCATTGTTTGCACAGCTAAGGCATCATCTCCACGAGCGAGTGAATCGCGGCGATATTCTTGCCATGCCATCAAATTCAATACTAACTATCGCCGCGATAAAATCGCCGTGTGGAGACACGTTCTAAGAGAGTGTATAGAAATACGTGGCACGACGTTAATATCGCCGTGATTCTCTCGCTCGTGGAGACGGCCCCTAAGGAGTGGAATTCCCTGCCGGAGTCTGTGTTTCCTGACAGTTACAACCACTTAATTTTATAGCCCTGTACAAAATAGCCAATGTCTGCATACTACAATTAGCTCTTTTATAATAGTATATGGGTGGGGTCTTTAAGTCAAGAGTGAATAGGTTACTTCTAGGCAAGCGTGCTTCACCGTCGACCACATCATCGCTTACCATCAGGCGAAATAGTTGCCAAACGCGAGACAACCGCCAAATAAAAAAATTTAAAAAACTATTTCTTGGCGTAAAGTTAGACTTAGAAATTTCGTCCAGCCTCCAAATCGTAGACTTATTTGGGAGATCTACGTACAGTTGGAATTCCTGCGAGCAGGATCGACGTAGATAGATAGATATTTATTAAATACAAGCTACAACTTTTCCAACGTTCATAATAAAACAGACGTTAGACACCAAAATAGATGCACTTTTAGAAAATCAACCTATATTTTACGAAACATTTAATCCACTACCGTAGAGCGCATACTAAGTATTAAGACATGGGTCCCGGCCCGGCTTGTAGATTAAATAATAATTTCAACCGGCACACATTAAACGCTTGGGATTAAATAGGTAGGTACCTACTCTTTCTACGTAGGTATGGTAGATATAGATAACTACCGTATTCAGGGAGCCGTGAGATAAAAGTTAAACAACATTTGACTACTCTTAATAAAAAGATTTTCTATAAAATATTTCAAAATATAAATTTCTAACAAAAAGAAATGATGTGATGTTAATGTACTTAAAACACTTCTTCCTATAGTAAGTTTAGAATTTTTCATTGGCTAGTTTCATATTTCACTAAAAAGAGACATAGTAAGATTGTTTACATTATGTCTCTTGCCTACTTGAATTTCATACGGTACCTATAGGCACAAGGGACTAAAGATTCATTTCTTTTAAGTTTTTCATTGATTAGGTAGCATCTTGTCTGTGTTAGTTCGATTTTAATGTAAGCTAAGACAAGAAAGTTCGATTCCACATATGACATACCAAAGTAGGCAGGGCTCGGAAACGTTATTTAAAATAACGTTTTTAAAACGTTTCTAACAGTTCTTTGTACAACATTTTGTTCGGAACGAAAACGAAAAGAGAACAAAAAGCTAGTTTTCAAAAACCGGTTTATTCCGCAGGACGGAGCCGCACATAGTGTGCGGCAACAAGCATGGACTTGTTAAGTTCCGTAGGATATGTTTTCATTTCAATACATCATTCATTCCGAGCATAGTTCGGAGCAGGGTTGTTGCTGATGCATATTTTTTTCAAATCAGCGGATGCTGATGCTGATGTTTTACCATTGACATCAGCGGATGCTGATTCTCATGATTTTCTTAAAAAAACGGAAAAAGTAGTGACCATTTTGAATAATATCTAAAAGTTGCACAGTTTTCCGTGGTACTGAAATAAACGATTGTCTCAAAAATTTTGGGATTTTAGTAAAAAATATAATCAAACTTAGTAGATTAGTAATAATTAGTATAGTACTAGATTAGTAATTAAGTACCTAGACTACCTAGTGCATAACCTGCTACCAATCTTTCGTTTAATTAATAGGTATTGGAATTTAATCAAAGGTACATAATCCACTTTTCAATGGGGTCGGCATTATTTATCAAACTCAAAAGTTTACGAAAAAAAACTTTCACGCGCAGATACATATTAAGTATAACGTAATGAATGAGACAAGTTTGTATTTGTTTGTAAACGCAATCCCGGTCTGCCCTTGGATTGATCAAAACTCGCAAGCAAAAACTTCACGGGACATAAGCCCCGCCCCCTCTGCGGTCATGTCACGACTCGAACATCAGCATTAATATCAGCATCGATCAATGCGGATGCTGATGCTGATGTTGAAAAAGATGCTGAAGATCAGCGGATGCTGATGCTGATGTTCGCAACAACCCTGGTTCGGAGCATAGTCGAGCATAGTTTTTATTTTATTTGAGATTTATTTATTTATAGTTAATTAAAACGGTGAACACCAATTACAATAATTAACATAGAAACAAGTAACATGGAAGGTAGAAAAATACAGGTATGTAATGTCGACAATTGTGTCATACACAAAATACTTAAGACTAACATGGGATAGTGGACACCCTCGCATACTGTCTCTCACAGAACATCAGACATACACGCACAATTTCACTCCATTTATCCGCGAACACATCACATTCAGGGTTGGTAGCCAGGAGGGCATTGAGTATCCTTAGAGTACGACACACAGGGGATTCAGCTCTGGCGACAGTTCTGGCTGAAGGTTGCGCGAATAGATTGTGCCGACGGCTTTGACGGTGTCCGATGTATTTGTCGGGCACAAATAGTCGACAGAAAAGGCCATGGAGCTCAGGGCAGTCGATACGACCCCTAAGGCTACTATCAGCTGATTTAGCAGCTGATCATGGCCTCTTCTTACTTCCAACGAGTTAAAGCCCAACATTCCTAAGAGATAGTTGGTGGGGTACATGTAGGAATAGAAATTGTACGACCTATTGAAAAAATATCTCAAGAAAGTTTTCTGTACCTTTTCCAGCATCAGTGTTTGGGTCGCAGTATGGGGGTGCCAGACACAGGCACTGGACTCAAGTTTACTGCGAACCAGTGTGGTGTATAACAGCTTAATAACATTTGGGTTGCGAAAGTCACGAGCATTACGCAAGACAAATCCCAAGCGCCTGAAAGATTCCTTCGCCAGAGTGGATACGTGATCTTTAAACGTCAGACAGCGGTCGAAGGTCACTCCCAAGTCCTTAACGTTGGTGACTCGAGTAACTATTTCACCACCCAAACTGTATTCAAAATGGATTGGTCGCAATCCTCGACCGTATGTCATGGCATTGCATTTGTTTTTGTTGAAGAACAGCTTGTTCACAACGCTCCACTCGTAGATGGCATTAATATCCCCTTGGAGGAGTTTACAATCTTCGTTTGATTTGATGTGTGCAACTGAACTGAAGATGGGTTTTCTCTTGACTTTTGTCAAGGTCAGAGGTGATAAAGACAAAGTCTGCGATGGAACGAGCTTACCCAGAAGAAGCCTGTTCATTGTAACTTTGAAGATATTCGGATCGTAAGCGTGGAACACAGACGCAGTCAGTGAGTTCCATTCTTTTGCCGTGCGTCGTGTTTAGTGCGAATTGGTGGAATAGCAACTAGGTATGGATGGTAACTTGCAGTGCGTCTGGATGTTCGATGGTAGAAGGGGGCCGGTGGGATGAGGTTGTGGAGTTCTTGAGCACACTCACTGAATTACAGTCTATAGAAGACCGACAAGCAGGCAACCTTGCGGCGATGAGCCAAGCTGTGAAGCTTGGCATCCACCAGTTTTACGTCGCCAATGAGTCTCTTAACTCTGCATTCCACTGAGTCAAGCGCGGCAAGTTGGTATTTTGCTGGGCCATCCCAAAGGTGGCTGCAATACTCCATGCAGAATCGGACTTGCACTTTATAAAAGTCAACAAATGTTCAGGCGAAAAGTATCGCTTCACTCTATTTAGGATGCCCAGTTTTTTGGCTGGTTTAGACTTTGTGCTCAATGGGGGTGCCGAAGTTGAGACTGACTGTAAACTCCATGCCGAGGAGCTCGAGCCGGTCAGTTATAGGAACAGACATATGCCGAAAACTAGGAGTTTGGTCGAAACGACTCCTTTTTGCGGTTTGTGTTGCGACTTGCGAGTGGTTAGTTATTGGTCCTATTTTGATCACAAAATGAGACGCAAGAGAAAAAATTAAAAAACCTAATTTAAAAAGAAGCAGCTATGCTCCGAGAGCACCTGCGTCGCGTGAAACGTCAGGGAGCCGTGCCTTCTCCAGAGCCAGTCCGCCAGTACCGGCCGGATCGCGTAGATTGGTGATGACGTCGGCGGTAGGGCGTGAAAGCCTGTCCCGCCATTTCACCACCTGGACCTCGCGAAGCTAAAGCCGACACAGCTCAAACTGGCGCTGCATCGGCCGCTCGCCTCGCGCCCGCGATTCATCGCGCCACTGGTAGAGTGACGCGAATATCTTCGCCTCCATGTCCCAGGGCAGAGATCCAGCCAGTACGCAGGCCGCCTCGTAGATCGTGCGATAACCCCTTATGACGCTGACAGCCATCGCCCACTGCGGCTTCCGCAGAATGCTGATGCTGCTGGCCGTCAGGTCAGCCGCCCATATCGGGGCCCCATACAGGGCCAGCGATCGCACGATCCCCACACACAGCCGCTTGCAGGCGGTACTCGGGCCCCTCAAATTGGGAAGCAGCGTTGTGAGCGCGCCAGCTTCATCCAGCAACTTGGGCGCCAGACGTCGGAAGTGGGGCCCGAAGTCCCACCGGCTGTCGAGCACCAATCCCAGGTACTTCATGGTAGACTCGACAGCGATCCGAGCCCCCCCAACCACGATGTGCGAGCCGGGTGGCGGCGCCCACCGGGGGCCGTGAGACATCATGACCTCCGACTTGCTGAGAGCCACCTCCAGGCCTAGGCGACGTATGCGGTCCACCACCTAAGAGACCGCAGCTGTCGCCGGCAACGCTGCCTCCCTGTGCGAGCTCCCGCGGGCAGTGACCAGCGTGTCGTCCGCATAAGACGTCAGGTCTACCCCCGATCTGAGCTCGCCCCTTAGCACCCAGTCGTATCCGATGTTCCACAGGAGGAGGCCCAGGACCAAGCTCTGTGGAACACCGCACGTCACTTGGTGCTGGTAACTGCCATCGCGTCCCATGTAGGTGTCACACCTCTCCGACAGATAAGCCCCAACGACGTGGCGGAGGTAGAGAGGCACCCGATGATAGCGCAGTGCCTTCCAAATACAACTTCAAATCACCACTGTACCTACTCCAGCCAACTTACAGAAAGAATCTTTCATCATCTTCCTGCCCTTGCCCTTGTTACTTGGGGTCGGCGCAAGATGTTTTCCTCTTCCATTCCGTCCTCTCAACCGTCATGCTAACACTGCCTCCCCTTCTCTTCCATATAATTCTTCACACAATCTATTAGATCCATCTTTCCTTTGACATTTCTTTCCCGCTCCATCCATCCACATTTATAATCATAACTCTTTTAGTCACTTGCGTTTCATCCCTCCTCTTCACATGCCCATACCAAGACAAACGATTCCCTTTCAACTTTTCTGTCACTGGCGCCACTTTCAAACTTCCTCTAATATACTCATTCCTGACATCCATTCTGGTCACTCCACACATCTATCTCAACATTCTCATCTCCACGAAATGCAATCTTGTTTCATGCGTCTTCTTTACGGCCCAACATTCCGTTCCATACAGTACGATAGGTCTTATCACGGACTTGAAGATTTTCTCCTTTAACTTGAGGGGCATTGGTGGGTCGCAAGTCGGGTGTGTCGCAAGTGGGATGGAAAAAATGTTTCAAAACCTAAAAATTTTTTTTTTATAATACTTAAAATGTGCATGTCAAAGATATTTTTTTGTACAAGTTTTAACACACACTATACTCGTACTCACAGAATAATATTCACAGTGATAATAGGGTCTACTTTAAGCTTTAACGAAACGACGAACGGCAGTCAAATACCAACTGAATTAAATTCGTAATATTCGTAGTTTTGTTTCGAAGTTTCGTTGTTTCGAACGAACAACCCAAAAAAAATGGAACAAAACGGTTAAAAACGTTTTATTAACCGAGAACAATTCAAATTTTGTTCTTTTTCAAAAACGTTTTTATAACGTTCCGTTCGAACGTAACCGAAACAAACTGTTTCTTAGGTATTTAAGACGAAACCGTTTCGAAAAATATACCGGTATCCGAGCCCTGAAAGTAGGTATTATTACCAAATAACAATCGAAACATTAATCAATCTATTGTTCTTGAAATAACAATTTCCCAAGAATTTACTCACTCGCACAACATGGAAGATAAAAATAGTCGCCCTTTTGTACTCCCACGGTTTACCACGAAATACGGAGTAGAGTTATTTCCTTTTACGTACCGGGCACCTTTGCAAACCACTGAACTGTACCTACTGAATATAAAAACATACCTACAATACGTTGCGCGGCGTGGAAATCAAACCTAGCCTCGGTAGTCTAGAGACTTCTAGTTCTAGACCAAACAAGCGATTTTTCACCTTCTCCCAGGGCCGTAGCTACAAGCAAAGGGGTAGTGGCGTACCGGGTGGGGCAAATAAAGACACGTGTACCTACTGAGCGCCATTTAAAGGGGAGCGCAAAATTCGCAAATTAAACCTACAATATATTGTTCAAATTATTATTTAAATTATCTCGCGATTCCTACGATTTTCTGACTTTGTAAGTTTTTGGAACAACGCTGCTTATGAACACGGTCAATTGAAGTGATAGTGCGTATACACGTAGAAAGCGGGTTGCCGGCTCCGCGGTTGTCGGTGCTGGTCCGCGCAGTTGACGCAGGTAGTCTCTATACGTACTTGCTTCGGCAGTACATATACCTACTAAAATTGGAACGATACAGAGAAGATTAGCATGGCCCCTGCGCAAGGATGACACGCAAAATCGTGAAGCGTTCCACATTTTTTTGCGGAAGTGTCATAAGTTCCCGCGACCCTCGGCGCAGGTGTGAGATGGAACACCGGGGTGGTTTTAGTCAGTAAGAGTCTGACAGACCCCTCCGCCCACCCCAGGGCGGAGGACATCCATGAGGATTTCCACACCGAAAAAAAAATAAAAAAAATAAAGGTAGTCTCTATACTGTGTGGCGAACCAGCGCCGACAAGCTCCGAACGTGGCCGACAAGTTCCGACCTGCTCCGTTCAGCGCTGGTAGACAGTCATTTGTTGCTGTATTTGCAACGGAATAACGCGTAGTTTTGTTTGTACAGCCAGCCCCTGCTTCTACCCGCTTCCTTTACGTAGCGGTCACCTGCACTGACCAGTACCGATAAGCGCTGGTAGGTCGGCGCTGGCTACCTGCTTCCTTTATGTATACGCATAAGTGCGATAACGCTTCTATTGACCGTGCGGCTCTATTAATCTACTTGGTTTGAATTTTCATAATGCTTCCTTAAATGTAGGTAAAAGGCCTCCAAGACTATTTTTAGTGTAGGTACCTGTTTATTTTATACTAAGTATAGATAATTTACGAAGGAGCGAAACTTCGAAGTTCTCCCTAGGTGCCATTATCCATTGGTACGCCCCTGCATAGGGGGCCCCGTACCAGTAGATAAAGGGCCCCAGAACTTCTTATTACGGCCCTGCCATATCCATTAATGATTATTGTAAGCGAATATTTGGGACTAGGCAGAGAAATTTTTCTTAGTTACCCGGTATGAAGTACCTATGTGCTTATGCATGAAACAATTCCGCCTCTACACTAGCAACGTGGTAGGAACAAACGTAGTTTCGATTCAAAGAATTTACCTACATGCTGGCAGGTTTCTACGTATTGTTGTCTCGCTTTTATAAATAAATGTGTTTCTGTTTCCAGATATTCACGAACGCCAGCAGCAGGCTCGGCAACATATCCTGCCGTTGCATTTCTCAATGCTGGATTTGTAAGTAGCTACCTACTTAAATCTACAAATTCTCTAATAGTCCACCAGCACCTACAATAAAGAGGTTATATTTCCACTGTTGGACGCTTCCTCGCCATCGCCTTGTAAATGTCCACTGTTGAACATGTGCCTCCGAGTGACCGTAACAAAGAACAGTCGAAGGGGAAATTGCCATATCACCACGTTTCACAAAGAGTTCGGTAATCGCAGTGTGTTGTTGTTAAGAGGCAGGTGTCCTTTTCATAAGAGGAAGTAATACTATTCTGGTGGTCACCTGGTGCAGATGAAGTTGACTTTAGGGCAAGCGCGGGTCAGTGGAACTGCGTGACAACTGCCGACCGAATGTGCAGTCCACTTGCAGCTATGATTAGGAGTATGTAATGATAATCAAATGTGGCGTTATTAGGCCCCCTGGCCATTGCGCACTTAACTGCTCCCCACTTGTATGAAATCAATATAAATAAGTATTTTCATCAGCGTGCGGGAAATGTCTTCCAGCAAAGCATACGCCAACCCCTCCTCGACTTGGATGTAGTCAAAGGCAATTCAGGAATTGAATGTCGATTGAAAGCACATAGAATGTTGTTTTTACCAATTTTTCAGTGGCTAGCAACAATTCTGTTCTTCAGTACTGTACCCCTAAACTGAATTATATTTGTGTTTTTCAAAGAAATAGAGTTTAACGATCTCACGAAAGCCAGAGCTTTTTCGTAAATTGGAAACTCACACTACTCATACTGGCTATTGACCACTTGCCATGAAATCAAACTTTAAATACATTTTTTTTTCTTCTAGGTACACGATAGCAGTATACCGCCTCCCCCATACACAGCTGAAGACAAAACAGAAGAGAACCAGAACACAACAAACCATATATGAACAAAGTTCAGTATTGTTCCAAACCCTAGCATACTGTAATTTAGATAGGTAATTGTTCAACAAGTGATAATAATAAAGTTACTGTTCTTATTTATATTTTTATTATGTAATTATGTGTGTATTATTTATTCCTATGTCATCTTAATTTTAACTGCAGAATTGAATGGTAACCAGAGACATCAACTTATGGCCGCAAGATGGCGCCACGATAGCCGAAGGTTTTATAAAAATAACCTTGTCTTTTCTGTCAGGTAAAAAGTATCTGAAAGTTAGGCGTAAAAGGGTTATCCTACAGGAACGGTCACAAAAATTATGAAAATCATTACCAGCTTCCTTAAACTATATGAAAATCCATACTATAAGAATCCATTCTTGTATCATCACCTTGTAACTAGGTATTATAGTGTAATTCATCCAACAACTGTTTCTATTTGAAATCAATTAAATACACAAAATGACTTGCATTCATTGAGAGTGAGTATTATTAATGCATTTTTTTTATTTGTTTTTTGCTTTCGTTTTAAATACTTATAAAAAAATTGCAGATTTACAATGGCTAACATCTTCATGAAAAAAAAATTGCTTCCTTGGATAGAAAAATCTATTCACATAAGTTTCAACAATTGTTTATGTGTGAACATAGCTTATAATTATATTATAATTCATGTTAATTTGTAAGAGTAGTCAATGCTGCCACCACATCTCCTCGGTGTTCCCTTAGAGTTCTTTCTGCTAATGTTCTGGATATCTCCATCTCTTTTACCTGGAATCCGATTAAGATTACATTTAATAAAAGCTTTTAATCTGGTCTTATAATATTCTTCTGTATTTAAATGTTCCAGCAGGCACAACATGTCTACTCAACATGTCATGATTTTGTCAATGGAAGAATAGACTAAAGACAAATTCACAATGACAAATGTAATTTTGTCTTGTCTATGATGATCATGCTACAATGCTATTCCTGCAGGTCCTTCATAATGCCCTAAGAAGCAAGCATAGACAGTATTTATCACGCAAGACAGTATATCCTGGTCAGCACACACTGAGCAGTTGTAAGTAATAGCAGCTTTGGTTATTGAGAGAGATATGCATGGGACTCAATGTAATTGTAGGAGAAATTTAAGAAATATACGTATACTAGAAAGTTATAGCATACCCAAATAAGTAAGTAGTACAACTGAAAACACATGCTTAACAGCATATAGGTAACACACCAAAATAATTAAATTTAGTTTAAAGAGATGTGCTTTATCAATAATTATCAGCCATATCCTTTTCAACGTAAGGTGAATTCTGATGTTTCTCTACAAAATGTTACCATACTAAGGGCCTGTTTCACAATGTGTGAGTAGCCACTACTCACCGAATAAATTCAAAAATGGAACAGAATTTGTATGAAATTATCTGCCAAGTAATATAACGGGAACTTACTTGGAGGTGGTGAAACAGGGGCAAAGAGTATCAAATATTTTCAGAAAACAAAACATGGATAATATAGCTATTTTACAGTTTTTGATGATGTTGTTTATGTTTTTTTCAATAGCAGTCTCCTTATGGCTACAATTTACTAAATGAACCCTATGTCAGGACTCATCTTTCATTGAACAGAGTATAGTCTGTAGTAGTAACTTAGTTTGAAGAGAAAGTTTAGTAAATATTACTTGAACACACTTACAATTAATTCTATATCATCCTTTTTCACTGAAACCTTCTGTAGTTCCTTTTCTTTTTCAAGACGTTCAGCAGCCTCCTTGTTTCTCCTGTCGCCAATTAACGACAGTGCCTGGAATTATAATAAAGTGTATTAAATATTTTTGTCAACTGTTTGTAATAAATGGTTTCATGTAAGGCTTTGTAGACAACTTATGTGGGACAATTATTCATTAATGAGATTGGTTCTTCACAAGTAACTGCTATAGTTCTCTGAAGAACAACATGAAGAAGACCTACTCCTTCTCTCGTGTCGGCACGAGCTATAAGAGAACAGCTCATACTGTAGTCAAAAGAGTAGCCAGTCAGTAAGTTTGGTATCGTGGCTAACTGCCTAGGACGCACCGGACGTTCTTGTGTAGGTAGTCTTGTCTCTCAAGGAGGCTCTATTAATGCACCACTCATAATAATCCTACTGAGATTTAAAATGCTTGTTTTCGATGTTTAAATTATAATGCTCACCCCAGATATGTCCTGGGAAGATATCTCTTTCTCTTCTGCATAGTCTGTGACCTTCTCCAAGTCTGCTACTCCACTATCATGCTTTGCAGTCTTCTTTTGAGTCTTGTCTTTATCATGCTGGATATCGTCAGTATCACCATTAATTTCTTCGTCTGCCATTCTGTTTTGTTTACTATATTATTTACTATCACTAGATTAGGACTTCTTTAAGAAATTAATTATTGTATACTACATATATTCCCATTAAATAAGCATTTTACAGACAAACAAAGCTGAAATGTCAATCGAAAATGGAATGAGTTCCAGAAGAGATCGTATTTTTGAGGTTATTTTTATGTTTCGTTCGGAAATGGAAAGTAATTTTTAAATTCCATACCTTACAGCTAGCCCAGTATTTCTGAGCAGGTGGCAAAAACGGGAACTTAGTTCAATCAAAATCAAATCAAAATAATTTATTTGTCAAAACATAGGTAAAAGTTACAAACTTGATGGAAAATAAAATATTTAAGTAACACTATGTTTCACCGTGAAAGGTATACAAATATTTGGTACAAAATAAAGTATTTTAACATTAATATAATTAATTACTACAATATTGAATGTATTTTGCTTTTAGCAGCTTGTTTATTTTCCAGATTTTGTTCATGTGAGTATTTATAAAATATGTACCTTAGAGTTCATGTACCAATTAAAATTGATCAATTTAATCCATACATTTTTAGTAACCGCAATGAACAATCTATGGACCGCCGCAATTCCGGGGGGATTCTGCCGCCAAATTTTGAAACTCTCGACTTTGCGAGGAAAAAGGCATATCAGCAGCGGGCAGATTGATCGCTGCAGGGAAGATTGTTCAGTGAAATCTTTTGCCAAATATGTAAAAGTTACAAACTTGATGGAAAATAAAATATTTAAGTAACACTATGTTTCACCGTGAAAGGTATACAAATATTTGGTACAAAATAAAGTATTTTAACATTAATATAATTAATTACTACAATATTGAATGTATTTTGCTTTTAGCAGCTTGTTTATTTTCCAGATTTTGTTCATGTGAGTATTTATAAAATATGTACCTTAGAGTTCATGTACCAATTAAAATTGATCAATTTAATCCATACATTTTTAGTAACCGCAATGAACAATCTATGGACCGCCGCAATTCCGGGGGGATTCTGCCGCCAAATTTTGAAACTCTCGACTTTGCGAGGAAAAAGGCATATCAGCAGCGGGCAGATTGATCGCTGCAGGGAAGATTGTTCAGTGAAATCTTTTGCCAATGCCACCACTATTGCGATCGGGCGCTGCATTTCTTCGTTTCATATTCGTAATCATAACTGCAAGTATTATAAATATCATCGAAACTTACTTGGTCGAACAGTTCGAAAGGGTTATCTTTATACGATTGATAAATTAATATCAAACATTCCATAATGTTACGTTGTATTTTCAAGCGAACGCTGGTAAAGTGTGCGAGCTAAGCGAAAAGGGGCGAATAAAGCGAGTCTTCTGGCGGAGTACGCACGGCTACAGATCAAGCTATACATTTCCAGTATATGCTGATCTCGTATTGTATTGGATTTCCTTACAGTGAGAGGTCAGTGTAAACTGGAAATGTATAGCTTGATGTGTAGCCGTGTGTACACTTAGAAAAACTTGTACACTTGCTTGCTCATGCAAGTGTGCAAGTTGCTAGCTAGTTGCCTCTTAGGCCCGGACTCCACCAAAGCGGAGATGTGCGGAGATGTCTCGTTAACCACCAATAGGAATTCGTTTTGAGTTGAAGCTAAGCGGAGAGATTTGAACATAACGCAATCCTATTGGTTGATCGAGACATCACCGCAGTACCGCACATCTCCGCTTTGGTGGAGTTCGGGCCTTAAAGCTATAATGTAGGGTATTACGTGGGCTTAGAATAAGTACTAAAGTACTTATTCTAAGTATGTGGGAAACAAACCATAGCGAATGTTATTCGAGATAAAGTCTAATAAGTACTATAGAAAAAGATGGGTACTAAGAATTGACGCGACGATTTGTTGGTCTGACAAATTAGCTAGCGACCATTTAAAATTTCTAACAAAACAAAGTACGTCTGTGAAATAAGTGTTCGGCAACCTCAAAACTGTCGGCGAATTGAAATTAATGAAAATGTCTGCGAAATAATGTAATCGATTAAAAGTTTGTCATTATTTCAATAATTAAACCTTTGCAAAGAATTTCTGAACGGCAAACTAATCACTACGTTTAATTTATACAATGCCCAAATTAGGGCAATAACCATCGTTCACTAGAAATATTAAAATATATACATTTCCTTGGCTGTCGTAGATAAATTTCAAAATAATACTATTTGGGGGCTATAATTATAAAATTAATTGAGTATGTTACTAAAAGACTTTCATAAATACATTTCGTTAATGCTATCCACATGTTATTTTAGCATTGACTTGACACCTTGACACTCTTGACAGTCTATGCTGTTGCTGTGCATTACCCCTTCCCTACTACTGTTTCTTCTTCTTTTGTTTTTAATTCCTTAATTTTAAGGTAGAACGTAATTATTACACTATTTTTCTTTTGAGTTTATCATTTCAAGTGTTTGGTGATCCAGAAAAGTGTGGTGAAAACTGCAGAAATTGGTAAGTGGATAATTTTAGATTTCGCGAATTGTCAAACTAATAATGGTATTTTGCCCTTGACGTTTGATTTTTAGTTCATTTTTACACATTTACGAGCTTATTTTGTGATATTGAATACAAAAATAAGTACAATAATAGTGAATCGTTTCATTATCCATTGTTTGGTATTTCAATGTGACGTCAAGGCAATATGGAGAATAACGTTTTCCTTTGCTCGCGACAGCTCGTGTTTGTTCCGCACACCTTTACATTTTCTAGTAATTTCACCAGAGATTCTTTCACTAAGCATGTGGAACAGGTGTATAGAATAATGTCGCTACTTCATTATAAAGATGGAAATTTGTAATATAGTGGGTAGTGACCTTGAACCATGGTGTTTTGAGTCCTGATTTTGCCATGTGTTAGCAAGACAGAATACAACACCAGGTAACTACCACTTATTTAATTATTCCTTTACATTATTATTAGATCTTATACTTTTCAATATAAAATGTTGCAAGTGTTTCCATAAATAATTATTGTGATTTACACTCAGTTAAAATTTATCTTTACATGTCTTATCATTAAAAAATATGAAAATAACTGTAGTTTTACCTTTACCACAAGATACTTCATACAATATTCTGCACAATATATGGTAAATAATACTAAAATATTCAGTAATTTGACAAGTAGAGGAAAATCTAATTTTCAAACAGATTCTAACTATGATTTGCTTCATCAATCCTCTATTACTTCAAATCAGGGCTCGGAACCGGTTAAGAAATACCGGTTAATATTGTTCATAAAACCGGTATAATACCGTTCATCCATTAACCGGTTAATTACAAAAACGGTTTCGGCTAAACCTAAATAATTTTGGTTACCGGTTATTACAGAGAATAGAATTTTAAAACTCGCGGTAACCTGAATTTACCGGTTTTACTCAGCAGACGCACGCCCGCGCCGCCGCCATTTTGTCACACTCTTACGCACGTGCTTACTTGTTTGTGTTTAGTTTTCTTTCGTCGTTCGCCACAGGGAGAATTGGGTTCGCATCTTTCACGAAAGTGTCGTGCGGCCGCTACTTAACTCGAGCATTTTATAATAGTAGATACAGTGCTATAATAAATAACATTTATCATGGGAAGAAAGAAGGAGAATAAAATGTATTCTATGTTCAATTACAACCAAGAGACGAAAAAGTCTAAGTGTTTGACGGAAGGTTGCAATCACTACATCAAGTTAAGTTTTAATGTTTATTGCCGGGTATGGTAGAAAGGCTTACGAATTTTAAGTGATTTTTACTAGTTTAGTATGTATTTAGTGTCACGAAAGCACCGTATGTCCGCAGAATACCCTACCAAACGTTTCAAATTTGCTAGTCAATAGTGCTGTCGAGTAGGTTAGGTTCTAAGGGGATGACAGGATTTTTGTTTGCTTCTTCTTCTTCCTAGCGTTTCGATGACAAACTAATTATAATAGGTTGGGGAGAAAGTTTTTTCGCATTTTTTAAGAAAATTCAAAACATTTTTTGCTAGAGTTTATTTACATTTAACTAAAGTATGTAGGTACCATTTTGTTCGATAACTTTTTGCCATCTTGTAGGTAGGGACATGATCCCATTGCTATAGAAATTTTGGGACTTCTGATCAAAATACCGCGACAAGTGGTTTTGGCAGTCCTCTCGTGATGTTAACCTGACACTGCCTAAAGCATTCTGAAGAGACCGAAACAGGTGGAAATCTGAAGGTGCAAGGTCAGGACTATACGGCGGATGCATTAACACCTCCCAGCCAAACTCTCTTAATTTTTGCTGAGTGGCTAAAGATGTGTGAGGTCTAGCGTTATCATGATGAAAAACCACACACCTTCTGTTGATTAATTCCGGCCGCTTTCTCTCAACTTCTTGCTTTAATCTCATCAGTTGTTCGCAGTAGAGTTCAGAATCGATGGTCCTGCCTGGTGGTAACAGCTCATAATGAATAATGCCCTTCCAATCCCACCACACACCCAGCATCACCTTGTTGCGTGTTAACCCGGGTTTCGCCACAGTCTGTGAAGCCTGACCGGCCTTTGACCATGACCTTTTTCGCACGTTCTTGTCGTACGTGATCCACTTTTCATCACCAGTTATCAGCTTCTTCAAAAATGGTTCGGTTTCATTACGTCGTAATAAAGAATCACAAATGAGTACACGGTTCATTAGGTTTCTTTCAGTGAGCTCGTGAGGTACCCAAATATCGAGCTTTTTTGTGTACCCAGTTTTTTTCAAATGAGCCAAAACTGTTTTGTGGTCAATTCCCAGTTCTTCAGCTACGTCGTAACTACTGATATGCCGATCTTGCTCCACTTTTTCAAAAATGGCATCCATTTTATCCGTAATAGGGCGACCAGAGCGACGTGCATCTTTGACATCAAAATTTCCGGATTGAAAACGCTTAAACCAAATTTGTGCTACTCTCACAGACACTGCACTAGGTCCATAAACAGCGCAAATCTTTTTCGCGGCTTCCGTTGCATTTTTATCTTTTTTGTAGTAAAATTTTAAAATGTATCGAATTTCTTCATTAGATTCACTCATCTTGACGGTACGAAAAACAAATGAAAATCACACATTTTCCTAATTTGAATTTGGAATTATGTTCTTTAAAATTTAAACTTTCAATGATACCAAAACCACACAGATACGAATAGTATAGCCAAAGAAATTTTATTACAAGTTCATACATACTAAAATGCGAAAAGACTTTTTCCCCAACCTTATATTAAAACTTGATTATATTACTGCGACCCAGAACTTGGCCACTTGGACTGCGTTGTCATTGGCAACCATTATGTCTTCCTGCGTGCAGCTGTTAGGGCTCGCACGGCATGATGTGAGTTGGTCCATCGTATGGGTTGTACCACACAAACAGCCCAAACCGGTACATTCACTGAAACCCCACCTAAACATGTTGTCTTTGCTCCGACCGACCTGAGTTCTCGAAGTTTATTTAATGACTTCCAGATCGGCCATGGCAGTACATGTCCAGGCGGAGGTCTCTCCGCAGGTGGCACGAATGGGTTTGGTAGGGAGACCCCATCTCTCCAAAGGTTGCACCTCTCTCTTGCCAACTCCGAGGCCAGAGGTTCGACACACTTATGGAAATTCTTGCGGGTTTTCAGCCTTTGTGGCACTGGAATATAGCCATGCAGGGGGTGCCGTGTGTCGTTCATCTTGGCCTTCTCGGCAGAGCTCAAAACGGCCCCTTCGGACATCTGGTGGTGCAATACCGGTAAGTGGTATTGCACCACTTGGGGGCTGAGTCACCCTCGTCCGTGGGAAAGCACCCTTAGTTCGAAACCCCACACGTGGTCTCCAGGTGGTGCCAATCAGGTGACAACCTTTCGCTTGGTGGTAGGATCTTTACGGTCCGCCTGGCTAGCTACCACCCTCACATTAAAGTCCAGCGCCAAGCAGTTTACTGTGTTCCGTGTGTGTAAGTGAGAGCCAGAGCGGTATAGGGGAATCTATCTATATCTCTGTTACTTGGATTCGTGTGCTTCATCTTAGACCCTGTCTGCGCTTACCATCAGGTGCAACGAGGGTCAAATGAGATCAAGTAAGGAATAAAAAAAAAGTGGGTACGGCAGTTTTACCAGGGTTGGTTTAAGGCAACCCGTAATGATCCGGCAAGTTTCATTTAAGGCTGTGTCCACTAGCTTTGCGTGGGCAGATCGGCTCCACACTGGGCATGCGTACTCACCAGTAGAGAACGCTAGCGCCAACCCAGACGTCCGCATAACTTGCAGAGAGGCTCCCCACTTGGTGGTAGTGAGACGCTGTAGCAAGTTGTTGCGAGCGTGCACCTTCTTTTTAATGATGTCATAATTTCTTCCGAAAGTCAGAGACGTATTCAGTACGATACCCAAGTAATTAGGATGGTTGTTGTGGGCTATGGGCACACCTTGCCTCATGATGCGAAGCTGACGACCCGCTCGGTGGTTGCGAAGATGGAAAACTTAGGACTCAGTCTTTGATTAGTTAGGCTTAAGAGAGTTTTCCTCGTAGTATAGACTTAAGACGTTAAGAGCCGTGGTAAGATTGGCCTCCACTTCTTCAAAGTTGGTATCTTGAGCAGGTAGTGCCAGGTCATCAGCGTATAGGAAGCGGGATGTATTTGGGCTAGCCGATTGGTCGTTGGTGTATACGTTAAAAAGGTTCGGGGCCAGAACACTGCCATGTGGCAGACCGTTCTTTTGCGATCTCCAACGACTACGGTCTGAGAAGAGATTGACTTGAAAGCGATGGTTATGGAGAAGTTCCCGGAGTATGATGACAAATTTTTGATCGCCGGTCATGGTTTTCACTTTTCATATCAGTCACCTGAGGTTCACTGTGTCATAGGCCACTGAAAAGTCCACAAATACAACGACAGTTACCTTTCCCAACTCAAACCCATCTTCTATGTGCTGAGAAAGTTTGAGTGTTTGGTTTGAGCATGACTTCACTGGTCTAAAACCCGCTTGCTCTGGTATCAAAATTGGGTCAATAAGGCCTGTGAGCTTGGGCATGCAACCGCTCGAACAATTTATATGTATGGCACAAGAGTGCTATAGGCTGGAAGTTTTTGGGATTGTCTACTGTCTTTCCCGGTTTGGGTATAGCTGTTACCTTCGCCTTTCTCCAGAGACGGGGAATAAAGGCGGATTCCAGAGAGTTGTTACAGAAAAGCAGTAACCATGACACAGTAGCTGGGCCAAATTGCTTTATTTGCTCCACAGATATACTGTCCACTCCCGACACTTTGCCACATTTCAGATTTCGAATGGCTAAAACAATGTCAGTCAGGATGAATGGCTTATTTATCCGGTCTCATGTGCTTGTGAGGCTACTTCGTTTTGGGACGTTCGCAAGGCGGCCTGATGACTTTCCATTCAAAATGAGCTGGTGGGTGATCTGGTTCGCGGTGACTTGACTGGGTAAGGATAGTGTAGGTGGATCACCGTTAAGTTTCCGGATGGTGTTCCAAGATTTCTTGCTGTTATGCGTCATGTCAATTTTGGTGATAGTATTGATCCATTTTTCCCGACGAGATTCACTGATCTGCGATAGCAGCTCCTCGCCAACCAAGGTCGTTTCCTCGGAGAAGGGGTCGTGGCTATACAAGGATTCGTACTCTTTAAGCAGTTCTGCAGATTTTTCCGATAGCCCTGGGATGTAGGGTGTTTGACCGGCTCTAGGAATACATTTACGTGATATTGTTGAGACGATATCAACAAATTGGTCGTAATTTTGAGGAATTGGCGGGATTTTCACTAGATCTCTATATATCAACTGTGAGAACTGTGTCCAGTTAGCCTTGGAGTAGTTGAACCGGCGCTTCAGAGGGACACTTAAAGGACGAAAAACGGGCTGAATCATACACATGATCGGTCTGTGCTGTGTACGAGGTATTGGGGAGCAGATAGTCTTACTACACTGCGAGCTGATACTTTCGCTGACAAAGATTAGATCTGGATTAGAACCACGTTTCCACCGACCACTGTTAAATCAGGCCGGTTGTTTCGGATTGTGTATCAGCATCAGATCGTTCGTCGCAACCCACTCTTCAAGCGCTTGCCCACATGTTTCTGTGGGGCTACAACGCCCCATCTCATGCTGTGACTGTTGAAGTCGCCGATCACAATTTTGATGGGTTGGTCTTGGAAGTTTTCAGGAGGTAGAAACTGGAATGGGGTCTAAGGAGGTTTGTATACATATAGAAGTGACGGTACAGTTACCGATGTGTGATAGCCTCAATGTCGTTCTGGGTTGAACATTTGGTTGACTTTATGATTACGACGGGAGCAGCAAACACTGCGTTACCGTGCTTCGGATGACAGATCTCGGCGATAAGCGTGAGACCAGGTATGTGAGGTCGGTACTGAGTTTCACCTCTATGGGTTTCCTGAACACACAAAACGTCACAGTGTGTCATGCGATATAATTTAGAAAATATTCCTGATTTATTTTCTGAGAAACCCTCGATGTTAATAGAGACTACACACAGCGCCGGCTTTATGGCTGGACTAATGTTTGTGTTTGTCATCGTGGTGAAAGGATTGGCCAATCGGCGTTAGTACTCGCTGATTGTTGCCCAGGGTGCACCAGACGTATGGGGTCAGAAGTACGTCATTCGGGGAGGCTCCTTTCATGCACCTTTGTTTGCTTGTAAGCTCGATAGGCTTGCTCTTGCATCCGTAAAAAAGTAGATTTTTTCGATACTTATCTAAAATAAAACAATTTTATAAAATAAATAAAAATGGATCTACGGCAAAAAAAATGCTAGTGGATTGCTCAGAAGACCCTCCAGAACTCCCAAATAACCTCATATTCTTCCTAGAGAGGCGGCACGTCCCCAGTTACGTATCTGATATTCTATCCTCCATAACATTCACGAATATAGTATTTACCTACATCCCGATAATCCTAAAAATGGTTGACTATCCGGTAAATCCTTCATGTGATAATAAATTAATAATTCATTTTATTTTTTTACGATCTCAATCACTAATCATAATAAGTATATACAACTTATAAAACAACACAATTCATGAAATTCAATTAGTGTTTTGTTGCACGCACGTCACACAGAACGAAACTACTCAGCCAGCAACGCGGTCGAATACAATCTGCTTGTGAGTGCGTATTTGCGTATTCGTTGGCGCAGAGCGAGAGCTTTGTTATCGTAGGTATAAGAGAGATAGAACTCGTTTATACCGCCGAAACTCAAATTAACCGGTTAATTTTGTTCAACAGAACCGGAATGTGTAAAAAACCGGTATCGCCCATTAACCGGTAAAATACCGGTAACCGAAACCTAAAACCGCTATCGATTCCGGTTCGAGGTCAATGACCAAAACCGGTTTGGAAATTTAACCGGTTTCCGAGCCCTGCTTCAAATGATAAAATTGCTGTGTTACTAATGCTGTAACTGTATTCAAATTATAATTTACTAGCTTTTGCCTGCGGCTTCGCTCGCGTTAATTTACGGATCCCTAATTTTTGATCCCAAAATATAGCCTATAGCACTCAGGGATATCGTAGCTTCCTATTAGTGAAAAAATTTTTGAAATCGGATCAGTAGTTTCGGAGATTACCTCCTACATACAAACAAACAAATTCTACCTCTTTATAATATTAGTATAGATTTGATACAAATTATAAATCAATTAAGGCTCAATTAAACTAGTTTGTATTTAAATTCATTATAGACTATGAAACTAAAAGAAGAGAAATAATTAAAATGCACACATGACATCACCCCGGTATTCCACAGAGGGTTGGTCAGAGATGCATAGTAAACCCTCATTTCACTATTATGTTTTAAGTCCCATGTAATATGGGGCGAGCCTATTGCCATCAACCAGGCACAAATCCAGACTCTGGCTGCTACTGTAAAATTCCACATGAAAATCCCCATTAATACTTTGCCCAACCTGGGGCTTGAACCTAGAACCTCACCCTTATCAGAAGCTCTTGCAATCACTAGACCAACGAGGATGTCGAGGGAAAAATGCATCTGAGAAATAAACATGTTTTCAAATAAAATAAGACTGATATTTATGATGCTTATTAAAGTTTAACCTAAAAATCATTTTTATAATTTAATTGCAATAAAATGTATTATTTGCAAGAATGTGATGTGGTTCCTGACACAAAAATACTGAGATAAAATGTCATTAGAGACACCAGATATTTTGACAAGCAGTGGCAGTAGCAACTACCTTGTGCATAATAATAATTAACTGCAATTATACTTAAAATCAATTTGTAAAGTAAAATGGGAATAATATCTAATTATCATTTTGTAGTTGCAGTTATTTTGTTTATTTGTGTTCTAATTAATAAACATAATGACTGCCATTACAAATCAATTTGTGATGTGGTGATAATGGGTGAAATATTCATTCGCAGCCCTACATTTATATTGTTAAGACCAAATAGTACACTACGTACAATACTCTGAATAGAGGTAAGGATAGTTAAACATTTATAGTATGTATTATTTGCTATTGTATTGCTAAGCAATATTTAAATTAAAATCCATGACATATTTTTATTCAAACTAGACAACTGTTACAGAAATACTGCATATTTTTTAGACTTAAATTATCTTAGCCTTTGTGGCTATTAATGTTTTGAGCTCATTCATAATTCTCAACTTATACAGCTAGGATGAAATAAGATTCAAACATTGTGTTAGTGGGTAGCTCTCCGACTTGACCAATTTTGTTATGTATTGTTTTGTTCACCTACCCATACACTCTTTAAGTCTTGACCCTATTCCACATTCTCCTTGACCCAGCTCCTGTTGCAGTCATACATTGTATACATTTTAATGATGGCTGCATTGCATGTGTTTGTTTCCACTGAATGTTTTAACCCTTTTATTATCTTTATTGACTTACAAAATACTGTTCTGCAACTTTTCTAACAGCACTTCAATGTCTCCTTATGTACTGTTTACAATTTCTCAATATTGTCCATCTCAAATCGCTTTGAATTAAGCTAAATTGTCCACTGTATGAATACTGATTGGTGAAGAACAAATTATAAGTAGATATAATAAGATATCATTAGAAAAAGATCACTATAGAAACTTCTTCTGTCTTACCAAAAGTAAATTAGACTCCTCTAATTTGTAAATAATTGCCTTATTTATATTGCTTTCACGATAAGTTGATTAATTTGGCAGATGTCAGTTCATGACATAAAAATAAATTGTAATGGCGCTTGTGTATGACAATTTAATTCAACAAGTATTAAATCAATTTAAAATATTAATAAAGCGTTACCCAAAAGGTTGTTTTAAAATCAGAAACATAGAAACAATATAGTTATATGTGTTTAACGCCATAATTATATATTACATAAATGATTTTGAAAAAACCCCGACGCGTTTTCAAACTTGCGTCAGATGGTACCAGTTGCCAGAGACGTGCGTATCGATAAAATAATTTCGATAAATTTATATTAACAGAATGAATATTTTGACTATCGTAATAATTATAGACGATAGGCTCAGTTGATTGAATAATTAAAATAAGGCTCATTATAGCCCAGTTGCCTTGCAAAAGGTCGGTCAGGTCGGTCCTAAATTTTGGATACGTGTTATGGATATGTGTTCTTATAAAAATTACAAATTTTGTACCTTGAGTGACCTCGGCGCGCTCTGCCATCTTGGGTTAAAGAACCCAAAAATTAGTTTTTATTAAATAACTCCTTATGGGTTTTATGCCAAAAATTATTCACATCAATTTTGTAGAAAATTAAATTCTTATTTTTCATTCCCGACTCAAAATCAGAGGTATTTTATAGGTTTGAAGCCCATGTCTGTCTTTCTGTTTGGCTGTCTATTTCTCTCTCTGTCTGTGTGTCTGTTTGTGGGCTTTTCATAAAAACAGCTAACATAACACATCCAAAATTCAGGACCGACGAACCTACCGAACCTAACGAAAGATAAACCTCTTTTTCGCGACCCGGCTACTGGGCTTATTATTGGTGATAAATAAACATTTATGTTCACTTATCCCTTACCTGCTGGATTCATTATCACATCAGCAAGTAATCGTCTATTGTTGAAGATATGCATGCTAATTGACTTAATCCTAATTACTTAAATCACAAGTATTTGAAATGTACATAAAATCACATTACAATAATTTGCCAAATTCTCGCTGAAAGGACATGGCTAAACGACTGCCTCAAGCAGGCATAGAAATTTCTCACTAGTTGGTAACGTTCAAATATTAATTAATTAATTATTACGTGTTTGTTATTCTCGTAGAACTTTCGTGAATTAATGAAACAATTAAAAGTTTTTTACTTGTTTTTCCATGTTTTTTGTTTGACATGGAGAACGTAAGATTTAACGTTTCATTTTACGAAAAATGTGGACAAGAAACCTACTTTTAAAGATATTAAAACGAGGTAAACTTTTGTTAGGCTAGCCTCACACACACAATAATATTGTCAATTAAAGTACATACCTATATTGTCAATAATATTTTGTGCGTACGGCCCCGTATTTCAGTATTGTTCAATATTATTATATTTTATATTTTTTATTTATATTTTATATTATTGTGGATTTCCACATATTTTGATTTTGTCACAGCAATATCGGGGGGAGGCAGGGGTCAATAATATTATCGTGTACACGCACGGCAATATTTTAGTTGAGAAAAAGATTTCAATGCACGCGGACATTCGGTTCTTAACCGACTGCGCGACAGCAAAGACAGGGTTATGTTTTTACGCGTATCTATGTATGTGGGATTCTTTATTCACTCGAAGCATCCCAGCGGCTGGATGGATTTTAATGAATGAGGTGTCTATCGATTTGTCTATGCCGTGCGATGGTTATAGGCTAGGTTTGGTTTTTATAAAAACAAAATGGCGGCCGTGAAATACGAAACGGAGGGAGAAACAAAAAAATGTCGCCTACCGATACCCCATAGGGGTTTCGATGAATAGGCCTTTTAAAATCAATAAGTTTCCTTGACCATTTTACAGCCATAAGCTCCGTTTAACAATTACACAACCCGAAAGTTGTGCAGGATCTATATTGCGGACTAGAGCGAGTGATATGGTAAATGACGTGCCTATAGATATATTTCTTTAAGCTTCATTAAAACGGTAGGTATTTATAGATAGGTACGATATCTTAATAAAATAATACTAATAAAAAGAGGTCAATAAAAATAAATAAATTAAAGAAAACAAAAAATCCGACTGCTTAAAAAGCAAACTAAAAAGTTGGTAAAAGAGGATGTAGAAAAAAAAAGAACTGAAAAGATGTAAACAAGACGTTTGTGCCAAACTGCATGTTGTGACAACATGCAGTTGGAGACTACCTATGAATTAAATGTAATTCGCAAACTGATTGATCAAAAAATATAGGTACGTAGCCTCCGAATGCGTGTTGTGATTTGATAGCATCATTTTTTGAAAACCTATACGTCTTGTTCACATCTTTTCAGTTCTTTTTTTTTCGACATCCTCTTTTTACCAACTTTAAGTTTGCTTATTATTTGATTAAAATGGAAGACGAAAACTATCCATAGCGAAAATAGTGTTGATAATATTAGTAGTTATTTAATAAGAGTTTGTGAAAGCTGGCATCTCTCATTCTCATGTAATTTTTAAAATCATATTCTTCAGTAAGTAATACTTCAATTATTGGATAAAAATGATTTAACTCAGCTTTTTTTCTCATCCAGTCTTTAAACCATTGTTTTTTCTTGACTGCTTTTTTTAGTAGATGAAATAAATGCAATTATCAATGCAACGAGTTTTTTCCTTCTATCCATCATATAAAACGTGCGCACACGAATCTAGCTGCTGAGCGACTGAGTCAGATTGTACCACGATAATTGTTAATAATATTGCATAGGGGACCATATATTAATGAATATTTTTGACAATATTGCCTTTACAATATTATTGTGTGTACGGCTAGCCTTACACTCCAATTTCAATCGTAACCATCTCCATGAAAAAAAAACTGTAGTCAGACGTCATTTTATCGCTCTGTGGCTTATGTCAATGTCATTGTTGATATTTATTTCAATATTTAATATCTTCTTGTTTAATTAGTGCGTACCTATAATATGTGTGCGGAAGGATCCTTCGGGGAAACAAGGCGTAATGTTACGTATATATTGTTGAAGTTTGTAAACAAAAGTCTAGCTAAAGTTCATGGTAAAATCGTTTTCTTTTATAAGTTTGTACTTAACCTATTGAGGTAGGATTTTTTTCAGGATTGTAATGAAATAAACAGTTCCTGAAACTTTTTTCATATTAAATACTAATATTCAGCTATGCAGTATTACATATTACTAGGTACAATGTTTATGCATTGTTGAGGCAGTCGCCTATACATGCATTTAGCCATGTCCTTTTACAAATTTTATCGATAGTTGAATCGACTACAGTCACATGTCTAGCAACTCCTATTGACATGTGTCATTTTAATCTTCTTATCGTGAAAACAAAGAAACCTATCAGAGTATCAGGTGAGTGAGTGACTGAGTAAGGTTGGCGTTATTTGGTGACAGTGCTCAGTAGATTTATTTTACACAGTAATTGATTTCAGAACTTGCATTCATATTTCGCACTCAATATTTATCATAATAGTTTGATAGCGATCCTGGATCGTGATATTTATTTAGCGTTTAATCCATCAATACCTACACTGATCTAAACGCTTTCAATAAATATCACGAACCACATACAATATTATATCATGATAAATATTGAGCGTTTAATATTTGCCTATGTAACAAATTCCATGGTTTTTATTTATGAGTGACAGATGTTTTTTGTATCTTCTTACTCACTGGTTGTAAACACCAGCCTTATCGAAAGTGCTGCCTCTTTTTCGCCGTGAAAATGTCGTGAAAACCATGAACTAATTATTAAACGAAGACGAATACAAGTTTTCTTTTGACCGCATTTAATTGGAGTGCCGCAGGGTTCAGTTCTAGGACCTATGCTCTGTACCTACTACACAATACATGTGACCTACCAAAACGCCAAAGTATTACAGTGACAATCTTCACAGACGACACAGGTGCATTTTTTTGCAGCATTCGAGTATTAGTGATGGGATTCGTTGTTCAATTGATCCGAATATCAAGAATATTTTTTTTGAATTGATCTAACTCATCATCATTATCATCAACAGCTTTCAATATCCCAATACTGACCTCTCTTTAACTATGCTGGTCGGCTCATTTCGCTGCAGGATAAACGGACGGACTAACGAATTGCTTGCCCATTCTTGGCCACCATCGGTCAACGCCTTACTCTCATCTATCTTATGCAGAGCCTCATGGGTTATTATCCGCGTTTCGGTACTGTAGGTCATCATCATCATCATTCAGCCAAAAGACCTCCACTGCTGGACATAGGCCTCCCCCAAGCATGTTGGGGGGGTTTGCCATAATCGCCACGCTTGGCAGGCGGGTTGGCGATCGCAGTATGGTTATTAAAGTACTCAGCGAGCGCTGCTACCCATCCTCTAGTGAATCCCTTAGTCGCCTTTTTCGACACCCACGGGAAGCAGGGTAGTACTATTCTTTACGTCCGGCACCACACGGACGTAAACTGCGTAGGCACTGTAGGTCATGGTTGGCTAATGAGGCGGGTTTTAAGACATGATGGAATACGGCACGACTTCAAGACAGTCTTCCAAATGCCGTCCAACCGTACTGTATTCGCCTGGAGATCCTGCTTTAAGGCTGAATGTTGGCAGCCAGGGCACCAAAAATGTTAAACATGCTCATATTTATCATCAGTCCAACATTCAAAGAATACAATAAAATTTGTTCAATATGTATACATTAAAGATCTTCTAGATTTTCGGAAAATAGCATAAAGTCATCTGCAAGCATTTACACTTACACAAAAGCTTGGGTGAAATAGTCTCCCTATTTCACCCCCTCTGAATAGGAATAGGATCGGTTAGGTCGTGTATTTTCACCTGTATTGTAGCCAAACTGTAGAACTCTCGAAGCACATCCAAATATCGAGCGTCGATATTGCAGCGTTGGAGGGAGTTAAACACAAACCCTATCTGTTTCTATCTCGATCTAACTACTTACTAGGAAATCTTTGTTACCTATTCAGTAGATTTTCCATCCCAGAAGCAGTACAAAGGCTGTGTAATAATACACTATATGTCAGTATTTATGTTATGTGTACCTAATAATAAATAAATAAATACGATTTCCAGAAAATGGAGAATTGCACATTATGAACCATAGATTTTGCTACCATGCATAGTAAGCATAAGGCTGTAATATAGTATCGAAGCCATTTAAGACTTTCATTGTCACGACCCGGATCCTGGATTCTTTAATTGTTAATATACCTACGCCGCGTCGTTGACACTGAAAGTATTAATACACCTCTTTTTAATCCCTCATTCATCACAGTCTCACGACTGTAGTCATGTTAGAAAACATACAAACTTCACTACTTCCACAACTTATACAAACATACGAAATATTCAGTTACAATATTGAATATTACGCCTTCATGGAATTTTCTTTTACCTATTTTCCTATGACGTCGGGAGTCTGTACAATTGGCCAATTAATCATAATGCTTTATCCTTGTTGGAAGTTTCCACTTGATATATATGCATCTTTTATAACAGAAATATAAGTCGGTGCGCAGGCTGGATCACAAAATATAATTAAAAAACATTGATAAATATTTATTTAAACCTAATACAATAATAGTTTTTAATTCTTATTTTTTATCACCATCTATATTTTTTCTAGGCATTAGGCACTTAAGAATCCATTTTTGAAAAAAAAAAATTGGACAAATTTTCACAATAAAATAATTTTCCCGAAAGAACTATCAATTCAGCGTGGTCATAAGTCAAACGTTAAATACTACGCTAGTCGCGCATGCACTGAATGAAAGAAAGGGGCTCTAAACGGTATAAAATCATCCTTTTATTAGTAGGAGACGTATACTATAAAGTTCCCAACCTAACGTGTCGGTACATTTTCATCAGTTGACATTTGGTTCACAAGATGGCGCTGCAGCTACAGAATTTAAATAATTCACCGATACCAATTCATTTGGAGGGGCGCGTAGGTTGAGCTTTTGCAACTTATCTGCGAGAGCGTAGTTTAATTTTATTTGCCTTGATGTTTGTTTAATTTAAAATACAGAAATATTACTTTTTCTTAAATTATAGTACTACGTTTGACTTCCATGATAGATTGATAATCTTTAACCAATTTAAAAAAAAAACCGTCTGAATAAAAAAAAAAGATAAAAATCACAAAGTTCGACTATGATTTATAAATAGAAAGTTAAACATCTAACGTTACTTCAACGCGGAAGCTTAGCGTTTTTAAACAGACAGGGGCACATTCAATGCCACCACTGCTTTGGTGAATCACTGATTTTTTTATTTAATATTCCTAGGACACTCGTAATGTGTTACTGGCATTGTATATTTTTTATGGCCACTGATATCATTTATTAATATCTTCCTGATATTTGAACGCTTTACCCGCAAGCAGGGACATTATTTTCTAAAAACATGGTTCATTGTGTGTATAGAAATCAGCTCCGCATTCCCATCATCTGATATTCCTTTTTCAAAAATATATTTTTCGAAACATTTTGGTATACGTTTATGAGATATTTATGTGTGGATACATTGACTTAGAATCTAAGTCAATGTGTGGATATTATGAAACTGTATTACTTAGGTACTTAATTACCTATATATTTTATTAAATCATCTATTACACTGGCCGTGGACTTCCCACAAAGTCAGTTCAGTTGCAGTACAACAGTAACAGCTTCCCTGCCTCCAATAAAGGTAGTTCGTTACTTCAATACGGCCGACGTATCTTGGCGAGCCTGAAGTTAGTTGTTTGGCTACGCAACGAATCTTTTAGAAACGAAATTGTCTACTGCGCAGCTAATCAGCTAACTTCAGACTCGCCGAGATACGTCGACCGTATTGAAGTAACGAACTACCTACATACTGTATACTATACTGGAGGCAGAGAAGCTGATATACTTAGTTTGCACTGTCAGTGGGTTTATTGCTGTTAATTCTGTGCACCCAAAGACGAGTAATTGTCGCCGTAAGGAGATTGCTATCAAAAATACGTAAACGACATCATCAAAAACCATAAATAAGCTATTTTTAAAGGCTCGATTTGTCTAAAAAAAAAAAATCTTTGTATGGTAACGCTTTGTGGAGAAGTGCTAATATTCCCCTGTTTTAATCCTTTAATCTTATCATTCTTACACTGAAGTTCATTCGTAGCCGAGATCACAATAATGTCACACACAAAACAGCATACCATTGGAGTAAACTGAAAAAATCTGAAAACACCTGTCGTATCCAAGGTGTTTTTTAATCACTATCCACGTAACTACAACAGGTGTTTTGCTGGCATAGAATGAGTAGAAAAAACATCAAACTTCCATCCGACTTTGATGTTCGAAAAATGTCGACCCAGGGTGCCCTCTTAGGAAAACAGAATCGTTTACAATCAGTTAGATTTGTTTTTCAATTTATTCTTTTATTTACGGCTTGAACAAACCATACATGTATTTTTATGGCTGATTTTCAAGGATGTAAGAAAATACATTCACTCAAGCACTGATTGAATAGGCGTAAAGTATGTCGTAAAAAAAATGTTTCAGAAAGTACTAAACGTAAGATTACGCGATCATGCCGCTAGATGGCGTTAACCGACTTAATACAACAGTTTTAAAAATAAAATATATTAATGAAATGACCTCGATGTTATTATCCTACTTGATAAAAAAATGTTATAGGTTTCCATATATTTAGGATATTACTTATCAGTTTTATATCGTAACCGCCGAAAGCGGGAAAATTTCATATTCCAATAATATCCGTTTCAGTAAAAAATGTGTCAGGGTTCGTAAAAAGTTTTTAAAACTATTATTTAACGTAACATCACGCCTATATTCCCCGAAGCGTTGGTCAGAGATACATAGTACACACTCATCTCGCCGTGTATTAGTTGTTTTTTTTTTTTCTCTAGGTTTTGGACTTCTGTAGGTGGTCCTTGGGGACCGTTTCTAGTTATTGGCGAGACCTGAAGAGTCTCCTGCCAAATTTTTAGTCCCATGTAACAGGAAACATTAAATATAAGTCAATTAAAGGTATTATCTAATATTAATACGCTATTCCTTCATTCTTCTTAACTGAGTGTCGTAAAAAGCGAGTATGTGTCACCTCAAAAGTGCGGGCAGCGCCCTCCGGAACAAACACTGCTACTGCTATTAACAAAAAATGGTTTTCAAATGTAGTGATTAAGGCAAGATTATTGATTTGATTGATGACAATATTCCCTCAAACCTGTTAATTGTAACAGTCTTTTAATAGCAATCTTTTACTGTAGAAGTTTATGGTTTCATTTTGAATTAATTAGAAGGACATACATAATGATGACCATGGGCAATGGGCAAGCTTGTAGAATAGAATTCCCGTTATAAGAAATACTAAAGATTTCCATCAGCTAGGGTGTTGATAAGTAACGGTCAACCTCGGTCATACAATAGATTATATTCTAAGAAACTGTATAAATCTTCCTACTCTACTTCTTATACTCCAGGTATTTTCTCACGAGAATTGTCCACCTAATTAATATGCACTGCTTCTCGTTGAATTTACATAAATATATTTAATATAAAAAACTATTTTATCTAATACTTACATAAATATGTATGAGCGTGTATGTTTAAATTATATACTTTATTGGAATCACTGGTAATATTAGCTAATCTATGATTGAGACAATAGGTACTGCAGGGAGAAACATACATTGAACGTTTTTTTATGCCTTGGGGGGATTTATCTTCTTAATATCGTCGCTCGGGAGTGAAAACTTCGGGAATGCATTTGGTTATTTCACGGTTCCGGTGGGCTTTCACGCGGAATAAGTCGCGGGTAAAAGCTAGTCAATTATATTTATTACGAATTTTGTGTACCCAATAAAGGCTAGTTTCAGTGCCTACAAACTAATTTCGCATAGAGCGGCTCTCTTATAAGATATAGTCCCTATACGTCGCTCGTGATAAAATAAAAATGACCAAATTGCATTCCCGAGGATTTCACTCCCGAGCGACAATATGGAGATAAACAGAGGAGTTCGTGGTTAAACAACAACCGCGCGGATCATACGATTTAAAAAGTTAAGTTACGCTTGCCGCGGTCAGTCCGTGGATGGGTACTGTTAGTTATACATCCAGACCCCTCCGTGCCACGGAGAGCACGTTAAGCCGACGGTCCCGGGTCTTATACGAATACCTATGACAGTCGTTACGGGTAGTCAGAACCCCGACCCCCTTATAACAAACGATGGTCTAAGAAAAACCCTGTTTTAGGATAGCCCTCTTGTTGTATTATGTTAGAAAGTGATGGGTATATTTTTAATCTGGGGTTACCTTAGTCTCGGTTTAAACCACCTTTTGTAATAAGGGGGCGAAAGTCTGACAACCAGTTTAACCTTAGGATATCGGCATTACCCAGTACCTAACTGGGTTGCGAAGGCCTGATGGCAGTCGCTCCGTTTAAAATACTGGTATTCAGCCGCATCTGGTTAGACTGGAAGCTGACCCGAACATGTTGGAAAAAGGCTAGACAGGCAATATAGAGATAAACACCAAGTAAAGATTATTTTGTAGACTATCACGTAATAATGTGTCATCTTTGATCACACCTGCCTGGAACACATGAGCCTCACAATTAAAACTCCACTAACCGATGAAACCATAGTCACATGAAATCATAACTCTTTGCATACAGGTTTTATAAACGGTTTGGCTATGTGTGTTTGGCAGCTACTTATACTTTTCAACAGAAGAAGACGCGCCCGTAGGCGCCGGCCTGCGGACGGCGAGCGTTGGGTGGCTCGCCGTCCGATCAGAACCAGGCCCGGGTAGACAGGGCCCGCTAGGGCCAGTGCCTGCCAGGGTTGCGGAATTTGTTCGAAAGAGTCACCGCGGCCCTGGAACGCAAAGGACATTAGGAGGAACACGGATGGGTTTTAGTCAGTAAGAGTCACTCCCTTCCGCTCACCCCAGAGCGGAAGAAGTCATGTGATGATTTCCCATCATAAAAAAAAACACATGCCTTTGGCCCTGTATTAATAAACAGCTCTCATTTGAGGAACTTGCACCCTAAGAGGGCTCCAAACAGTTCTCTATGGTGTGTGTAGTCCGCCAACCCGCACCAGCGGTGCGAGCACGGATCTTTTTATCAAGTCGATTCGAGAAATTTATCTATTCTAAACGTCAAATTTGACATAAGATATAGATAAAACGACAGCAGTTGTCATTTTATCTATATCTTATGTCAAATTTGACGTTTAGAATAGATAAATTTCTCGAATCGACTCGATAAAAGATACGTGCTCGCACCGCAGGCAAGCGTGGAGGACTAGGGCCTAAATCCTTCACATTCTGAGAAGACGCCCGTGCCCAATAGTGGGACAGTAATGGGCTGATGATGATTTGAGAGATTAAGTGAAATTTGGATATGAAATGAGTTGAATTTAAAAAGAAAAATTGACAAAAATATGGAATTCCACTTTATGGTAGCTCGTCTTGTGAGACCTCTCAAATGAGAGCTGCTTATTAATACGGCCCTTCGTATTATAAGCTGGCCTCTTTGACACCCACAGGATTTCTCCTCTAAGGTCTATCTATCATGTATCTGCCTATAATTTGAGCAAAATAAACCTTTTCGCATCGAAATTGTTTTGAACAATTTTGCAACTGTTTAACTTGTTTTTATGTGGAGGACTAAAACATAAATAACAGTACAAAGAACTTTGAAACAACGTAACATTGTTGCAATGACAATGAATAGAAGTCAAATCGTAGTGTATTGACCTTAACTTCGGTACACAGACACCTTAATATCTTTATTGCCTATAGGTTATTTTTTTTAATTATTACTTTGAATTAAGTCTGTAGTAAATCATCCCCAGTATATATGTATAGAAATAAATTTTCATGTATTATGTTATGTCCCACTATTCTTTTGCCAGAGGAGGGTTAAATTTGATTGTTCTCGCATCTTATTACCGCGACTTATGTACAATATTCACGTGAAAGCGCCGCGCCAGCTTCTTGAGTTAGAAATTAATGGAAAACACATTCAGAACGTTGTCTCTGGCTTAAAGCAGGTGACCTCTAGGTGGGTCAAACGAGAACAAGGGCTTCTGCATAATTTGATGAATCGTCTTTCGTAAACTTATTGTTGGTACCAGCCATGAGTAGGGCTTACAAAACGTTAAAACCTCAATATTAAATTACAACGAATATTTTTTAAGTACCTATAATAAGAATGTTGTAGGTAGAATGGGTATGAACTTCCATTACAATCAACCCCATGGTTACGACCCTGACCTTAAAAGCTGTCGTAATGAAATTTATTTTCATAGCTTCGACATTTTAATTGGCAACAGGTTGACCACAATTTGGTCAACAGTAAATCAAATTAATCTATTTATGAATTATATTGGAATAAACATGAATATGAGTCGATGACGTCAGAAAGATCAGAATGGAGGTCGTGATGCGAGTAGCATAGGCAAGAGCAAAGGGTGCTTTTTACTCAGCAGTGGGTAAACTCAGGCTGTTCCTGATAAAGATGATGAAATATGGGTAATGAGGATAAACTAGGATAACACTAAAAAAACCTTGCATTTCTGTGTAGAATGAAATAACCTCCAAAATTTATTTGCGTTCTATAAACTTGCAAAGCACTCAATGAATTTATCGTTAAATCCCGTACCTACTGAAATATTTTTTGTAACCTTGTTACAGTAAGCTGAATCCATAGACTGATTGTGCGACTGGTCGGCTCAGTATTGAGGTGACCTTGTGTTGTATAGCTCCAAGGACTTTACCCGCTTGAAGGATATTTTTGGGGCTAGCGGCCTTGGGCAAGTTTTGTCTCAAGGGCTGAGGCTCCAAATGATAAATGACATCATTTCAGTTTCTAGGTCAGTTCACCTACTACCCTGAATACGGAATTTTTGTGTCAAACCCAATCTAGTAAATATGACATACCTACCTACATAAATATCAGTTTTCCGGACTCACCCTGTTCTTGTCTAATTCGTAATCTTTTTGTACAAATCATAGGCCTACATGCATAGGCTGTAATTATGAAGTAATAATAATAAATTTAATAATTGATTATTGCCTTTGTAAGTGTTATTTTTCAGCCAATTCTGACACAATTAAGTAATGAGGCTTTTTAATATAAATTAAAATAATAAAATGTGTGTTGCTGTGTAGGCAGAAATGAACCTTTTTTTCTAATTGTTAAACCGACTGTATCTTAAGGTCACACAGGTTACCTTTTTTTAAAAGAGAAGCAGACTATTAACAACCCCTGCATAAAAAAAAATGCTCGATACTCAATTCGTGCATAATTTCAAATTCAAGTGTCAATTCCCTCCTAGTGAGAAAAAGGTTACTAGACGGTTTTGTTACCTTCATTTAGAAGGTGTGATATTTTCCTACCTATGTTTAGACAGTACAATACAATACTCTTTATTGTACACAAAACAAGCAAGGAACATTACTATAAAAATAGAGACGTACAATGGGCGGTTTTATCGCAGTACCTAAGTAGGTATTACGTATTTAATTGCGTTTTTAAAGCTTACGTAAACGTAAAGTTACAAAAAAGCAAGTTTATGAATTAAGCAGTTCAATACTTACCCCTCACCTTAGTAAGAATATTAACTTCATGGAAACAGAATCATGTGAGTCAATGTTAGTAAAAATCTTTAGAAGTTGCTTAGAGCCCAGACACATTTTGTAGGACACAGTCGGTAAACTAGAATGTAGAGCTCGTTTTAGGTACTTCCTTAAAATAATGAAACTATGTTAAAAACTATCGATATCAACCTGAATAGTTAGATAAATATCTAGACTGCCTTTGTCTTTTTAACCGACTTCAAAAAAAAAGGAGGATGTTCTCAATTCGACTGTTTCTTTTATTATTATTGTATGTTCACCGATTTCTCAACCGAATTGCGTGATTTTTTTTTTATTTGAAGGGGTCTACTTTCAGTTTGGTCCCATATTAATTAATTGGTCAAAATCTGATGGTGGGTTTTGCAGATAAAATTAATGGAACTCCTCAACGAGTAACAGCCAAGCAGCTACGAAAAGTATTTTGCTAGTGTCTTGGGCTACTGTTGATATGTGAATAGATAGATATATCTCGCCTGCCTATTCCCGAAGAGGTAGGTTTTAGTAGCAGGTTTGAAGCACTAAACAGTATTAAATAAAAATTTCAAAAAAGTAAGAAATGTCTTCAAAAAAAAAAAAACTAAGATCAGTAGAATAGGAAGTCGGTGCCTTCAATTTGGTTCAACGTGGATTAGATTTAGCACCAACCAAACGCCGCCAACGATAACGTTGAACCAAATTGATGGCACCGACTTCTGAAACTGTTAATTTTATAATAATGGTAATTATTTTACTCCATTCAGTTTTTCTATAAATCGGTATAATTTACTGTTTTTAAATCCTCTATATCCATTTGGTTGCCCGAAAGAATTCGCTTTGAGCGAAAAGACTGTTGATATCAGTCAGCCAGTCAAAATATTTTCTAAATGATCCAAGGCTTCTTTTTAGAGTTCCATACCCAAATGGTAAAACGGGACCCTAATACTAAAAAACAGAATAAAATAAATATTTAAGGAGCTCCCATACAACAGACTCGCACTTGGCCGGTTTTTTTTTAATTTGTTTTTCTATTATAATAGCAATATATTTATTTTTAATTTTTAAGGTTACAAAATTTCCCAAAGAACTTGACTATTCTCTCTACAAAATTCCACTTGAAGTAGCAAGCAAAGCAAATACTAACATTACTCAGTGATATTAATCACCAAGTAATATTATTATACGTAATTATCCTCGTTGTTAACTCATAAGCAGAACGTGTAAATTATAAGGTTAAAATATTGATTCAATATCAATTCGTGACGGCAGATGACCCTGCGAAACGTACACGTACATGAGATAACAATGTTAAAACAATACTTCCTTGTATACTCAACTGATACTGTAAATAGTAACATTAAGTATTTAGGCTGGTGTATACCAATACAAAATCTCTGGTTAAACAATCGTTTACCTAAAATTCTGGTACGTTTTTGGAATAAAGAGTTGTTTAACTGGAGATTTAAGCGCAGTTACGCGATACTATTTCGATATAAAAGGTTAGTCAGAAAAGGGGTACTAATCCGAAATGGTGTTAAAGTACCCATAATGCTGAGTAACTTTTGTTCTATACAACTTTCCCCAAAAGTCGATAGTTTAAGAGAAATAGCTGTTCAAAAATTACACGACGTTCACACTGTGCGCTATACCGCAAGCCGGTCTACTATATATAGCAAGTTATTTGACGGCGATCCGTCATAAAGTGCACACACAAAAACGGCGTAGAAGTGAGGCGGAGCGGGGCGGAGACTCGTACGATATAGCTCGAAGAATCGTATGTCATAGCTCTGAAATTCGCTAAAGTTTATCGCGTACAGCAAGCCAATACTTTATAGCATAGCGTTGTGTGAACGTGTCCATATAAAATGTGTGCTGACTGCTGAGCGAAATTGTTGTGCTATACAATATTTGCTATCCCTTTAAAGAATATTTATTTTTATTTATAAATGCGAAAGTAACTTTCACTGTGACGCTTTCACGCCTAAACCGCTGAACCGATTTTGATGATACTTGGTACAGAGATAGTCTGAAACCCGAAGAAGGGCATAGGCTACTTATATACCGATAAATTAATGGTAAAAACAAGCTTTTATAAAGTTTTTTAACCATTAATTTATTTTTTGTTATGATTGGGAATGTATCTAAGTCTGTTTTTGAGTTCTCCTCAGCAAGCCCTTTCATTTAATACCCATACTGTGGTAGTACAGAAAAAATAACTAGTCCGCCATCTTGGATGATCCGCCATATTGGAATTAGAATGACGTCACATAGCTAAGCATGCATTGTCATCCAAAATAAGCGTGTATACCAAATTTCAGCTCAATTGGTTAAAGATAACTGATTTAAAATTCAGTTGCAAGATTCATTGCAAGTTAAATAAAAGCTTGTAAAAAATACGGAATACGCGATAAACGACATCCACGCGGGCGAAGCCGCGAGCGACCTCTAGTATGCTATATATTATAGCGTAGTCTGAACTACACTTGAATGTTGTGCCTTAGTGCCTTATTGTTAAAGCTGTTCCAAGCAAACTGTTTCGCAGTGTACGTACCAATAGATAACGTATCATGCCTCTTATCACGTTGTTCATCGTTTTACCTCGATCTAATTCGGTACAACGGCACTACATATCTAATAGATGTTTTTAGGGCTATCAATCGGCGGCTAGCGGTTAACTGAGACGTCATTTTAACTGTACAATTTTAACGCGACATGAATTCTGTGAAACTGAAAACGCACCAATGAACCTTCTATTTCATATATTTTATTATTAGACAGAACTGGCCCAAAAAGCCATGAATATTTTTGAACCATTTCTTTAAGTAGACTTTCAGCTCATATTGATTGACTGTAAGAGCGATTACGCACTGCATCCGATCCGAATCCGTGAAAATACGGATATAAAACCTCGGACCGAATTCGGATATTGCTTTACGCACTGCATCCGATCCGAATCCGTGAAAATACCGATCTAGAGTAAAAATCTCGGACCGAATTCGGATGTTGCTTACGCACTATTCCGATCTCTGATTCAAATTCAAACAATTCAGTACTACAGCTACTTCGATCCGTCAATTGTTCTTCCGAATTTGAAACTCACGGATGACGGATAGAAATCGGATGACGGATGCCGGATGTAGTGCGTAAGCTACCATACAAATAGTTCTATGGCTACTTCGATCTGTCAATTGTTCTTCCGAATTTGAAACTCACGGATGACGGATAGAAATCGGATGACGGATGCCGGATGTAGTGCGTAAACTATCATACAAATAGTTCTATGGCTACTTCGGAACGTATTTTCACGGATTCGGATCGGATGCAGTGCGTAACCGTTGTAAAGGTACTATTCCGAATCGAGCTGCCAACTGCAACTGCCGACAGCACGTGCAGCGGCTAGAGGTGACGTTGGTGTGGCGAGTGTAGTGCGTGGTGCGACTTCATGCAGTCGTTGCACGTGCTGTCGGCGGTTGTCGTTGGCAGCTCAGTTCGGAATAGTACCTTTAAGGTTCATAAAAGCATAATACTATGTTGAATCCATGCTGGATACAATCATGTTGCTTATCCATACATTTCCTTGCTAAAATTCATACATAGTGCGAGCAAGCAATGATTTTAATAAACTTTGTAAGAAGTTCTCATTCGACCCATTTGTCACTAATAGTGGCACGGCAAGAAGGGTGCTTAACCTTAAGTTTTTCAATTGGTAGTGACGTGTATTTAGTTTTATTTTTTAGAGACTATTAGAATCGTAATTGTTTTGCTATCAACGCAGTGTTTGTTTAAATATCTGTTGCTATTCGTGAAAACCTGTAATTGGCTGTAATGTCACTTACTATAATTAGTCTTGCCATTTTTGTTGTTATTGTTTTCCTAAGATAATTAATAAACAAATAAAATGGCTCTTATTTGTTTAATGTTATATTAAATAGAGTACAGTTAGGAAGATTTAACTATTCTAAATTAAATCGTCGTTAGCAATAAGCTGATTCACACAGGCTTCGCGCACATGACTTATAATATGCTTTCAATGCGTTATTATGCCTATTGCGTTTGATTTCCTGTTTATTTGTCATCGAAAGTGTAGTACTTAACAATTTGATTGTATGTAAACGGCTGTTTACCTATAAAATGCACTGCAAATGCGCAAACACCATAGAAGTATGCGGTAAATTACAAACATCACATCTCTACAATTATTGATTTCACGGCAAATATAAACTTTTTTTTGTAAGAAATGTTTTTGCTTCTTGGCACGTTGTGTTTAGAATAATAAAATAAATATTATTCCTTATTTTATAGGATTGTTCTTCAAAAATGTTCAATACGCACGTTACTTCCTGTATGAATATGCCGTTGATATCTGCTCGTATTTGAACTTTCAAAGTTGTGGTTATTCTAACCGTGGGTTAGTGCATTGTAAAAGAGACTTTATCCTTATGTGTATCGAGTCGCGAGTGTATTGTTGACAGTTGGGTACGAGAGGGGTCAGTATTCCGCGGTTAACTCGTCCGCCGGGAGGGCGTCGACCTCGGATTGCACGCGGGCCAGGCTCTGGACACTTGCATTGTCCCATCAACTCGCATCGCAATAGCCCTTACTTACGTATAACCATAAATTAACAAAGACCTAATTTTTGACCTAAGCTTAAACTATGTACCTACTGCTTCTGGGAATTGTAATCCCCAATTAATAATTTGGTTGGAACGACTACTTGGAATTAAGTATCGAACGCTCTGCAAAAACACGTCGCATGAGTAATATGCCTAAATTTTTTACAGTTTGTCTAAATGGGTTTATAAATAAATTCCTACGAATTTAGATAACACCACATTAGGGATTGATTAGGCAAGAGTAAACATCGGTAGGTGCGAGCAGGACAGTGGGGAAACGCATCGAGATAGGCATGGTAATTAAACATTAGTTAATTCGGTTATATATCGGGTGAATCATGGCTAGTGGTGTATGAGTAGTGCAAATCAGGTTATCGATTGGTAGTGTTAGCGACACAGGCCGGGCATCGACCCTCGTGACTGGAAGGCATGCCACTTGTACTGAAGCGCATCGTGACCCAAGGAGGAGCGACGATGCCTGTCTGGAAAGCATAAACAACACGTTCGAACTTTGAAGGTTTTACTGAAACGTTCATTGTGAATCTATGGTGTTTTATTTCTTTGATCCAATTTATTGCAATAGCAATAAGCAGGTACCTATTTTGTTTAAAAGAGAATATCTATATGTGGCTCTTAACTACGTTAAAAAAATTTATAGTCTCTGTATTTTAGAAAATTGCCAACGATAATAATCAATTAGAAAACATTTGTTATTCTTTAAGTTTCTACACTTACACTTTTCATTATAATAAAATAGCAAACGCTGATTTCAAAAGAAAAAAACTAAATTAATGCAATCTCGTGATATAACTGAGTCAGTAAATAATTATTAAAATGTCAACTTCATGAATTGAATATTTTAATGAGAGTTAAATTGTTCACCATAGTAACAATTCTTTAAAAAAATAAACAAAAAATTAAAAAACCCTGCGTTATTGTTACAAATTAAGTAACAATTTGAATAATAAACAAGAATAAAAAAATGCCTATTTTATTCTTGCATACTCGGTTGGACCGAACTTTAAATGTGCTTCACATGTAACCCGCAAGCGCATCAAACCACCAATAATTTTACTATTTAATGATTCTCCGATAAACGATAACCACTTCCGGCTCATTCTACATTATGCATAGCTCTATCTGGAAAACAATAATACGCTGAAAATTCATGAAAATACAATAAGGGCAAACAAACTGCATTAAAAAAATAGTAAATGGGTTAATATTCGAAAAATATAAATAATAAAATAAGAACGTTATTATCATAATCCCAAAGTTAAGAATGCAGATGTTTAAAACTACAATTATGGTAATTAAAACTCAAACCACACTACTGCCGTGAAGCAATAAGACAAGAATTAAAACAATCTGAAACTATAATAATGTTAAAAATCCAGAGGAATAAGAAGTAAAGAAATCGTATCTATTTATGGAGATGAACCATAATAAAAAATAAGAAAAAATAGGAATACTAAACAACTTTTTGGTGTTGGATGGTGCACAAGACCGAAAAAGGTCTCTATCTTAGCGTAATACTGCAACAGAACTGCTGCACCGCTGCACTAAATAGCTGGTTCTCTTTAGTTAAATGAATAGGACATTACGAATAATGTTTGTATCTAGAAATTGCAAGTAGGGTCAAAAAACTTCATGCAATTACTCAGCGAGTACCCACCTGTTCAGAAAGTAGAACCTAGAATTCTGTTATCTAAAGTTTGACATAGCGGGGCCTCAGAATACAACGAGAGGTCGGAAGGGAGGGGGCTGGGTCACGAATTTTACGGGTCCGGGTGCTCTCGACCCCAACCGTGTTGGTGTAAGTGTGCCACCGATGTATGTAGGTTAACATCGGACGCGCTCGATACGCCACCGCTGCTGCCGCCGATGTCGACCACATAACCTAGATCAGGGTGCGGAGAGAACGCTTATGAAATCTGGCGCACGTTGACTGCATAAATGAAAAGCCACTTTATATGTCCGTTTGAGTTAATTTGATATGCCATTAATGTATTACTTACTGCACTGCTTTTACGACTGTGACGATCTGACACATGATTTTTTTTTATGTATTCAACGTTTTGATCATAATTAATTGGTGTTAACGGTTAACAAAAGAGTTTCACTTGTGGACGTTCAAAACTCCTTTCTTGTACTGTCGGTGTATCGAAACGTTTGCATCACGCATTCTTTAAATAATTATGTTCATTACTACTTGTCAATCACCTAATGAGAGATATCATCTCTTATTTTCAACGATCTGAACATTAATTTTGTTTTATTAATAGGAGTGATCATTAAAGTTTCGCTGTGATACATTTTGTAACGCTCTTTCTAAGCCCACTTCGCAAAACTAGCGAAATTATGTCACATTCTCCATATAGCGGTAAGCGTAACATGAATTGCAAAAGTCGTGTGGTTTGGCGCACACAACGCAAGTTTATACGTTTTAACAAAAAAATTAACCATCGAGTTCCTCTTTATGAGGAACTAAATTTTAAGCAGACGATCATAATAATATCAATTCCTTTCTCTATAATATTCATAACATGAAAGGATGCGTTCTAATGGCCCGGAATCGGGAAATTAGGACAAAGATCTCCAGCATCACAACAAATAAACTCTACAATTATATTTACTTATCTCAATCGTCTATTTACTTATCTAGCGGTAACATTATGCAAGTTTCAATTATCGTTTTTCTAAATACCGTTTTGAAAGTTGTCACGATCATCGATCACAGCCAATAGAAATTCTTTTCATGCCTAACTTTCAATAGTTTTAGGAAAAAGAATACCAACGAAAGTTTTTACATGGTTAATTTTATTTTTGAAATCTCTTCAACGCCTTTTTTGATAGTTATCGATTACCTACGTTACATGAAAGTTGTTTGAGAAAACGAATTTTTATTTTTATGAAAGTCTTAATGTTTCTTTGATATCATAATTAATTAGTGTATACAGGTTTCAAAATTAGCCTATAGATAGAGAGTTACAGCATTTTATTATGACGCGTCGTGTGACTTTTATGGCACTGCCTTAAGGTTCAAATTGAAACGATTCATGTGTCTTCTTAAAATTCAAGAACCATACGTAGAATATTTTCTCCGTTTCTCTCTACGCTTTGATTGCCATATTTTGGTTACTGGGCGTAGGGGTAGATGCGGCATAAAAATAAATGACCTATTCAAAGTCATTATGGTATCATAATACAAATAAACAGTGGGTGAAGGGTGTGTTTGTTCGAGGCACAGGAATGCGCGGGCGAGTGCTCGGCCGAGCTGTGCACATTGCAGCTGGTCCGCTTCTGTCTCGATACGGCCAATTGTGCGCGCCGATTTCAAAACGAAAGTACCGCGCATCTAGGACGGTGAACGTATTTCTCGCTGAGATCTCTTGCAATTTACCAGCTAGGTAGGCACTTTGTCAGAGAATGCGGCACAGCCAGATTGTTAGATATTCATAACTTGCAACATATTACAACTAATCAACAGCATTAGAAACTTGCAAAACAAGCAAGTTTCTAATCTAGTACGTTTGTTTATTTAATGTGTGAGCTTTTAGCGTTATCGATGGACCAGTTAGCCGACCCCAGAGACAATCATGATAACTACCTGCTCTATCCCCGTTCAGAACAAGTTTAGTAAACATTTTGAAAGTAAACTGTGTTACTGTACCAATATTTACACTTGCTACACTTTATTTATGCGTAAATCTATCCTTACCGAGTTTCTACCGCCTTACCATTACCAATTGCCTAAATGGGAATATAATATCATAATAACCAAGACTGTTTGTTCTGTGTTAAGCAATGCGTCACCTGAAAAGCTAACAAAGGCACATAAAAGCTAGTTACAAGTCTACAATCCGACCGGAATATCCTTGGTCCTGTCATTTGGCTGTGTCAGACTCAGCCAGTCCAAAGAACTGAGTAGGCGAAAGCGGGTGACATTTAGGTGTAGGGGGCGAGGTCCTTCTATTTCCGTAAAGTAAGTAACAGTACTACGTTTTGTATTATTAAAAAATGAGATACGGTACGCGGGAATACGTTTTTGGGTTGTATTTTCTATATTATTATCTGTCTTCATTTACTTCTAAAACAGGAAGTTCACCATCATTAGTAATGTAATTATTTTCATTACTCTCAAGTAGTAAAATTTATTACTCTCTAGAATAGGTGTGTATTTTAGAAGGGTGTTATGAAAGGCGAATGGGGCGTGAAATCGTTGTATCGCTCGGTTATACTGCAACGTACAGTGCGACCAGCGGTTATATCACACGAGATATCGTAACTTTTGCTCGTTACTTTTGTTCCATGTTCTAGTAGAAAGTGCACGAGCCTCTCGCCTTTCTGATACTATTTATTACTTAGACTTAGAATTGGTACATTTGAGAGTTATTAAGCTTAAACACCCGAATATTTGATAATCAGAATTTATTTAGATTCTGTCTAATTTATATGAAGTGTTTATATGAAATGTTTATTTATATGAAGGTTACATGATTTCACATAAACAGATGTATAATAAAACAATTTATATAAAATATCTGTAATATAATGATATAATTATCACATAATAAACTTTGTGTTGCATCTCTTATCAAGACGCTCGAATGAGAATAGTCAAAATAAAAGCGACGTCTTCTATTTTTAGTATTCAGGATTTTTAAAATAATACATATTCAATTAACATTAGCAGTGATATTGACAGTGGTTTTATTTTGATTGGCCACAAGACCAATTCTTTTATTTAAATCATGTTATGGTAATGGTACAAATTAAACAAAAACAATTATGAACATTACGTAGAGTAGTTAGTAATTATTACCTAATTAATAAACCATTAATTGCAACATCACATCGAAGTTTTTATGTCATTAAACCATAGAGTTCATTATTGACAATCACAAGTTCACAACACATCTTACACCGATGAGTTAATGAGTCTTTGTGATATACGAGTGTACTAGACGTGCGTTCTCTCAACCTACTTCTTGAATGCCGCCATCTTGTAAACAGAAGTCGACTCTATTTTAGAGGATATAAAGATTAAAACATTATATATTCACTAACGTTCTCAATCCTACATTTAGGAACTGCTTGCGATGTGCCACTGCATTGTGAGCTCTATGGTCGTGGGGAAAGGTGTAGAATAAGACGCGGCTGATTGTTTGAGCACTGTACATGTTCCATTCAACCATGAACTCCTTTGAGGAGCGTCCCGCGTTGAGACCTCAATTTTTTAAGTCTCTCACTTATTGGTCAATCGGCGTGACATTTGTATGGCATGGTATTACTATTATGTGCCTATAAAATGGTTATTGCAAAAATACCTTTACTCTTCGTAAGTAAATTGGTTTTCTAGTTAGGCAAATCTGGCTATGGCTGATTTGATATTTGCACGATTTGAAGAACACGTTATGCCGTGGTAATGGAAACACGTACTAGGAATGAAGATACTTAATTTTTATTTTTAGATTTGAATTTAGTACGTGTATTTATTTTTGAATTTATTTTCTAATTGTATGTATGTTATATGAATTAAAAATACTATGTCATCTACTTTTACTAGTAATGTCCCACAATAATTCGTGTTCAATTATTATTATCATTGTAACACATTTTATACTGACACACGCATCCGTCGGTCTGTAAAAGCAAACAGTGTCAAGGCGGCTTATATTGATTTCAAGCTTGTAATGAGTACAAAATGACTACACAATAGATTTTATTATTGTATATCATTCGCTTTTGATCTCAATGATAATACGAACTATTAAATATATTACAAAGAATAACTGTAGCGGAGCACTGTAGTGGCACTTTTGACAATTTATTGGCGGGTTCAAATAGACGGGAGAGAAATATAGCATTACCTTCCCACTCGATTGCAGGATATCGTTTACAGTTTAGTCTCGCAAATCGATATTAGCTGTGCAGGCCCTTGCTAAGAACAGGATCGGTTTTCCCGTATAACTTAAAATAATTGTTACAGCTCCCCGATTCAGAACCTTTTCGATAAGCAGTTGTTGTTGATTCGGTTTGTTATCTCGTTTCGTCTACGATTCAAGAGAAAAATAGATAGCTTACCGAATTGCTAGTCAGTACCAATTGAATCGAAGATATAGTAGGATTAGGAGGATAGGTAGCTCCATGCACCTAATGCACCATTAATATATATACAAAATTCTATCGATAGACCTTCTGAACGATTATACAAGGTTATTCGGAAAGGGGGTACTAGTCCGCAGGCCACTTAAAGTATCACTGATAACGGTTTTAATGCAAGTGTTAAAATTTCAAAATTCGATAATTTTTATTTCCATGATAAATTATACTTATTTTTGTTTTTTCAAAAATTCCTTATCTCTGCTTTAATTACTTACGAATTCAGAAAATGGATCTTCTAATTCGTGACCCCAAATTTGACCTAAAATGTAAACGTAGCTGATCATAGCTGAGGATAGATAGATTATAGGGTTTTTTTTTTTTGTAATTGTTGAACAGCTATTTCTCTTAAATTGTTGACTTTTGAGGAAAGTGGTAGAACAAAAGTTATTCATTATTATGGGTACTTTAACACCCTTTCAGATTAATATCCCCTTTCTGACTAACCTTGTAGTGATGATTTTGCATTAAAATATTCTCGTGGAAAGGAATTTCATGGGTTCTACGAGCTGCTGCTACATCAATATTTTCATAATATCCACCGGCCAAATTCATTTGATAAATTGAATTTAATATTCTACTTTTAATTGCAGGTATTTCTACAGGGGCCGTAGGGCACATTAAAAGTGTAAGTAAGAGTATTTATATTACCATAAATACGTGCGTACCTTAATATCTGTGATGCGTTTATGTTCAACGAAGCACCTCGTCCAGCGTGTCAATGGTTGTGCAAGCGCATTGTAAAGTTGATTGCTCAATCAGATGCATCTTGTTTCGTGTAGCCATGCGTGAGAGTCGAATTTCCCAATAGTTAGATGTGTAGAGAAGTCGAGTGCTTGTCGCGGCGGTTTCCCAATAGAAAGTCCTCAGATGCAGGAAGCGCAGCACTGCAGCGCACGTGCATTTGCTCGCGGCGCCTGGTGGGGCGCCGGCCGATGCACTTTCATGCTGGTGACGTCACACCTTACCTTTCGTCAGCGTCACACCGCAGCTCGTAAGAGCTGTTACGCAATGGACGCACGCCACTCAACTTTCCAATTTCGACAACGCGCTATTGTGTAGCGCTTTCAAATTTTACTATACCTTCGCCCGCTTGAGCGGCGCTTTCTTGCATTTCTCTCTCTTTTTAATCACGACTGAAAAATGCTCTAAACTCGGTGCGCGGGCGCAATGTAGAGATGCACTTTCACTGTTGCGTTCCGCCTCTCGTCTCTAATAAATAATATGTTATTAAATTGTTAAGATTTTTCTACAATATTCTAATGAATTGAAATCCAATTAAATACTTTCATAAAGTAATTTATGCTTTCAGAACAGATCTGATAATATTAATCTATATTACATTATAATTAAAACAATATATCTATTTAATTCATATATTATTCTTTATAAAAAATCTGTTTTAAAAAACTGTAGATGCTGCTTCTTTTTATAAAGTCATTTAAAATAATTACGAGAACGTGAACAGCATGTTGCGAACTAAATGCAAAGGTAACAACGACGATATTGTAGGATTTTCACCTAGACGAGATAGCGAGCTTTCCACGGAGCGAGAGTCAAGTTGAGAGTGAACCGCTGTTGCAGAGCTCTCTCCTTACCTTAATATAGCATACATATTAATAAAGTCATTTAGAATGAAAACACTACATGTCGATAAACAACTCAGTAGGTATTTAACATCGTTCATGAACTTAGTGCTCTCTATAAAATATACTCATTTTTCAATGGCCTCCTTTCGTTTTAATGTAGGTTATGAACTAAAAATTTGATTTCCATATTAATCAATATGATTATTTATAATCGATTTGCAGTTCATATTCGTAACTAAAGTTCCTGAACCAAAAATGTTGAGAAATCTTAAAAATTTTAGAAGACCAATATGTTCCGCTGGTTTTTCTCTTCACTTGTTGCAATCTAACTTCATCTAAGATGTAAACTTTTTGTTTATAGATTTTACCCTTTTTTGGAGTGAGCGCCATAGAAACGAAAGGTCAACTCGTATTGTAAATGAGAAAGTTAATCGTGGAAAGTGCGAGCGAGCGGATCTGTGGCACCTGGTGCAGTTTCTAAAAAAAATATAATGTACCGGGTAGCCTTTCGCCCCGCTGTGTGGTTTAAATTGCACGTCGTCCTTATCTAGACTAATAAGAAAGCCGTTTGAAGGGAAAAGTCATCATCATCTGCCTAGCCTTTTCCCAACTATGTTGGGGTCGGCTTCCAGTCGAACCGGATGCAGCTGAATATCAGTATTTTACATGGAGCGACTGCCTATCAGACCTCCACAACCCAGTAACTGGGTAATACGATACTCTTGGTAAGACTGGTTGTCAGACTTTCTGGCTTCTGACCAACAGTAACGACTGTCAAAGATCTACAAATGACAGCCGGGACCAACGGCTTTACGTGCTTTCCGAGGCACGGAGGAAACTCGCTATGGTAAATGGTCACCCATCCACAGACCAACCTCGGCAAGCGTGGCTTAACCCGGAAGATCGGTCTATGCGGCTGTAATTATTTAGCCACGAGCTCCTCTGAGTTTGAAGGGAAAAGTACCTAGGCTTTATACGAAAGACACACATACCTGGTCTGTGAGTCTTGCCTCAGATTTATTATCCCAGATTTATCAGTGGTTGTTAGAAATGGCATGTGCACGACTCTACAAAGAATATAATCGACTAGAGGTCGCCAGCGGCTTCGCCCGCGTGGATGTCCTATAGGTGTACTATAATATGCATGTATTATACATAAACCTTCCTATTGAATCACTCTATCTATTAAAAAAAAACACATCAAAATCCGTTGCGTAATTTTAAAGATCTAAGCATACATAGGGACAGACAGACAGCGGGAAGTGACTTTGTATACTATGTAGTGATATACGAGATCTATAAAAGTCCATCTCTTACTACTAAAAACAAATAAAAAAAAGTTATCCATGCTCCTGCGCATGAAATAGTAATTCATGAGTCACGCCAAATTTTCGGCTGGGCTTAAATTAAAAGCCGTTTGACTCAATAAACGAAACGGAAACGAAATCGGTTCCTTTATTACTGCTATATTATATTTATTTATAATTCTACGGTGGTACATGAGGCGGACTTAATGCCATAAGGCATTCTCTACCAGTCTTTGGCTTAAAAAGAAAAGCATTAAAATAAGGAAAAAATCCTCTAGTCTCAGTAGTTCGGTTGTTTTGTTCGGGGCCGGACTACTGAGACTAATTTTGTCTCATTAGTTCGGTTATGACGTCAAACCGAACTGTTGAGACTTGTGTTCTGGAGTTCGGTTAATGATTTCAGTATTATCTGGTTAGTATTCTTATGAAAGTGGATATTAAGTAATAACTACCAAACTATGATTTCAGAGAATATGTTTGATTCTTTTATTTATAATAAAAGCATTTTGTTTACATCCCTAACCGGACTACTGGTATATTTTTTAGTCCCAAGCAACAGTTCGGTTTGACGTCATAACCGAACTACTGAGACTAGAGGGAAAAAATAAAAATGAGTTTACAATTTTGAACTGAATATACTACGAACTCATAAGATATAGGTATATAAATTACATAAAATAATATACAAATAATAAAATATACACCGTGTCCCAAAAAGTAGTGTCAAGCGGAAGTCCAGAGGTATAGAGAGCATCCTTAGAGGTACCCGAATCACCCCCATAAATATGTATATGTACCGCGATTTTTTGTAGTTTTCGAGTTATGATTTCTTTTCATGTCTTAACCAAACTCTGACTTTAATGACATTTTTGATCATAGTGACGTGTATCAAATACAAAACATGAAAAGCCATATCGTTTCCTTTACTAATGCATTTGTGTTATGTGTAGCCAAAAGACCTTGTTGATAAAAAAAATAACGAAAAATGTTAATAAAAATCGCATTAAGTACCCAATAAACGAAATTCCTTAGATTGGCTTACGAAACCGTAGAGCTACAAAAAACAACGGAAATAGAGCTTTCTATTTCATTTAATTTTATTAACTAACATGGTGATGTTATTATACAAAATTGTGATATACATATAACACAGATTAATGCGTTTTCTCCGTTTTAAATGATATCTATTTAAAACGGCCTGCGCAATAAATATACTTTCCCTTTAGATATATAGTATTCAAAGAGCTTCTACTTCGTAAGCGCTGTTGGAAATCTTCATTGATTTTTTAGCTAGCAATTTAATCAGGTTTCAATCGAAAATGAGTTTCTATTGTGATCATAGAGCTTTGGGTCATAGACAAGCGCGTTTTAACACTCGTCCATAAACAAACACACTATATTATATTATGCAAATCGCTGACACACGCTACGCATATAAAACTAGCGGGCGCGTCTGTGAATACCTTCGATTGGAATATTGAAACTTTGAAAGTACAGCACTTTAAATTGAATAAACGTCAATTTACAAAATGTCACGTATTAAATAGTACTATACCTTACATTTTTTACGCCATTTAATAAACAGTAATTTGTATATTACTGAATCAAACAACACGAGACGAAGCGTTTGCACTTTTTATAATATCTACGTGTTGCACATAGAACCCGAACTGCACAAACTGCTTGAAATATTAGCAGCATTCTAAAATAATTTTGGATAGGGTTATCCAAAATTATGTTGACACAGTGTCTTTTCTCACATTTATGACTATCAGCCGTCATTTCAGTTTAAACCTCGTTCATGCTCTATAAACGAGACCTTATTCCATTTCAGTCATATTCATTTTCACACAATTCATTATTTTTTTCTTTAGTTTCCCTCTTATCCTAAATTCAAAAACCATGTACAGTTAAAATTGGCGAAATCGTGAACTACGATTTCTTTATCACTCCACGTTTTACATTCATGCCTATAAATTACTTTCGAAACGAAATCCAAACTCAAAACATCATTACGATTTTCGGTAATGAATTCATCCTAAAACTAAACCTGGGTATTATCTTTGAAGTAAAACTGAAAGACATTTGAAACCTCTTGTTTGGAATATTTTATAGAAATATTGATTATCAAAGGAAAATAATTTAAGGTAAATAGTAGACAAAATAACGGTCTATCCATAGGCGCTATTATTAGTTTGACAAAAATATAAACCATCAAATAATTATGTCCTGGTAAACACAATTAAGTATAACAATGGACTTGTAATGATGTTGTACTCTATTAATTATAACTGTACATTATAATCTTAATTATCCATAATGTACTCAACAGTCGTTTAATATAATGAGTCCACATATCCCGAATATTTTATTAGAAACACAACACCGAAACGATTCAATTTAAACAAAGGAGCAAATAATCTGAGCAGGTAAGGTGGGTTGTGGAATCCGAGGCCGAGGGCTTTTTCCCTTCGGGAGGTTAACCCTGAAGGCGAGCCAAGGTCGACGAGTGTTTGAGACGCCTTTGAGGGCGAGATGACTCGATGACTTTGACTAACCCTTGCGGTCATATTATTTATATATTCTGTTGTGGCAGCCAATGCACGCGTTATGACTGCAGCTAACCTCCCGGCCTTACCAATCGACTCCTTTCATTCGCATATCTCTACCTACATGTTCTCATTACTTATGGATCTCGAATTCAGTCTTAAAAGAAAATATTTTTACTTTGCATTAGTCAATAATTCTTCTGACTTTAGTTTACCCTTTTTGAGAGCAAACTTGTATACCAATTATTTAAAACCAAAAAGCTTCGGGCGGTCAATTTTTTAAAGTAACAAGACTTTGTTCAATAGTTTGAGCTCCCCTAAAGCGTTTAGTTTATAGATGTTACAAATTATATTTTACTTTTTAGAAATCAATCGAAGATAACTGAAAAATGAAATATTTGTGTACTGTCATCAACTAGCATGTATGTGTATGCAAAAATTTCACCCTATTCGTATTATAACAGAAACTAGCTCAAAATTAACTAGTAAGATTTGTAGCAGACAACAAAGCAACCTAAATACAAGCTTTTAAAATGGACACTATTTTAGTGCACAATGATTAAACAAAGAGAAAAAAATATATACATGCAGGGACTTATATTTTTAACACCAATAAAATATCTATAACACATTTTATTAATGAACACATATCCATGTAAATGACAACATAACATTAAAATGCAACACATTATTTCTGCATCTGCATAATAATTAATATCGACCACCAACGTGACTTGACCAACATGAAATTGATTTTCATTTATCGATATTTCAAGTTATAGACCCTTTCACTAAGTAACTGTAGAATAAACTAGCAAAACTTTCAGCTAAGCTTTACTTTCTGTTATGGCAAATATTACAAACACGTGACCTTTTATTGAAATTTCCAATATGGAAAATTACGGTAGATTTGAGTAAAAGTAAACATTATCGGTATTATTGCATTATCATTTGAATGCAATTCACTTCTATTTGTTAGCCGTGTCGAGCAGGGCGGCTCAAGGCTCTACTCGGGGGCAACAACTTCTCCCTACGTGCACTGAACAAAGCTGCAGTCAATGTTCAAGCTTGATATCTCATTGTTCGGTAGGTTAAATATAAAGTGGCAACTGCTGTGTCTGCTGTTATTTACAATACAACAGTTGCAGTTTTACTTATTGAGAATTCTTATTACTCATCGTATCATCCATATCAATCTAAATTGGTAGGGTAATTAGATTGTTATGTAGATCAAAAACATTTGACCTTTAAAACATGAATAGACCATCAACACCCGTGACAAAAATTTTGAAATATAAATCATCACTTTGCAAAATTAGGTGGTTGTCTAAGTTGAACTTTGTAATCTCGCATCCGTCAAAAAGTCGTGTTAAGCATATGAACAGGCTTAAGCTTTCACCAATACAATGGAGTCTGAGCGGAGAAAGGGTCTATGGTGCGCAGCTGTCCTGCGGGCGCCTGTTGTCGGGCGCTCCGCCCTCGCTGACCCCGCGCCTCCGCTCCGCTCTCCGCGAGCGGCGAGAGAAGCGCTCACATTCACATTACAGTCGACTCCCTGAGTCGCGGCATTTGAGAGTACAGTACAGTCACGGCAGTCGCCCGTCATTCGTCGAGCGCAGCGTACGTCTGTCACGTCACGGCGCGCTACTTACCAGCCATGTGGTGAAGTGAAACTGTCAAACGTGATATACTTTCGCATACCGGTGTTATCCGGTCTCAGTGGACTATTGCACTTTTTATTTTAACTTAACTTGTGGTTGTTTGTGTTAACGAAGTGGTGCCACTATTTTGGAAAATTGGATTATACGAACGTATAATGGCCTTAGCCAGGTGAGCTATTTTGGTTGTTGGAGTCAACGCGGAACTAGTTTATTTTATCATGTTCATCGAAGGACTTTTCGTCGGTTGGGTTGTTACATGATTTAGAACACTCACGTGTACGGTCATCAGTTTGCAGACGGGCAAGCGACGTTTTCCTTGTATGATGTATTTAGCGTTGACACAGATGAATTAAGTAATGTCAGGTATGCTTTCATGATCTCCTAAGTCACAAAATTGTGTTGATTCCATTTAGTACTTACTATCTCTACAATGGGCGAAAGTTGCTTTGCCCCGCACGCGCATTTAACTTTCCTTGTTGTGTAAGCTGAACGTCAAACGACAGGTAGAGGGAGCAACTTAGAAATCGAGTCACTTTTACTGCAACCATTATCATTAGTAATAATGAGCATTTTCTAAATCGTTTCATTATTTATTGGAGCCACTTAATTATTGAAAATCAAACTTCTTATGTTTGTCACTCCCACAGCCCTTCGAACGCGTTCAGTTTATGGTGTTTCGATGTTTTCTTTTATTCCTTGGCACCCTCATTCGTCACGGTTACCCCAAACAGTTGAACCCCACTGTTGCTTGCTTGACAGCGTGTTTTATTTGGAACGTTATGGGCTTCTAAGCAACGTTATGTTTCAATATCGATGCAGTTATCATTGTTTACATTTAATGAATTCCATTATTATGTCCACATCCACAGCAACCATAACTATTTTTGCTTGGTTTGTCAACGATTTAGAATGTATTGCTGCTCTTTGTACAGATCTTTGCAACAGATGACCAAATGTTTTTGGATTATTATTTTACCTCTATAATTTTAAAATCCATCTAAACAAGATCTGTTTCAAAGATAATATATAACGAGGTAGCTATAATACAGTGTCATAACGCATGGGTTCGTTTCTTTCCTTTAGCAGGTAGTCAGTCAGCCGAGGCCGGAAAGCGCTCACCTTCTGATGTTCCAATTGCCTTTTTTTCATTCATTCATGTTCCTCTTTTTGTGACGGCAAATGTAACGTTCTAGCTTTTGTTAATATCTTAACAGAATTCAAACTCATTTGCAAATTGCTATATTTCTGTCTAAAATATTGTTTACTTTATTGATATTTGTGTACATTTCCTTAACTGGTTTAAGTTTCTATATATCATCAATAATATTATTAGAATCATATTATTTGCGTAAAACTGGACCACTCTTTAGTATACATATAATCAAAAGTGGGCAGTGTTTCAATTGTCTGCAAATTTCTACTTGCATGTTGTGTAAGCACATTTAGCACAATACAGAAGATTAACCTACATGTTAATGTAATACATAAGTACGCACATTGACTACTAATTTCACAACTGCTACATAATACTCCCTATACACATTACAGAATCAATATACATACGTATCTAAATACGACTCTGATTTTATCGATAATGGTAAAATAACGCTTAAAACACCTCTTCATTCAATCTTATATTATATTTAATTCGTCGCAGCCATCTTAAGTCTCCCCCAAATTCGTAACGTCTATACAAAGTACAAATCGTATCTTGGTGGGCAGAAAATAAAGATTTGCGGAGATGCTCCTCTGTGGGGGTCGACGACCTTCCTCCGCGCAGAATGCACGGAAGAGCATACAAGTGTGGGTAGATGCCTTCGTCTCGACCCTCTTTACTCTTATTTGTAACGAACACCTCGGAGCCCTCGCACCCCATAATGTATTTATAACCATGCTCTTAAACTAAAATTTAAATCACATTGACTTATCGCGGTCTTCAGTAATCTCTTAAGCTTACACCTTTGTTAAATTTATGGTCCTATTGCCGAAATATGTGCACCTAACTATATCGGGTATTGAAATGAAATATTTTATTGTTATTTTGGAAATATCAGCTAGATATTTAGATTCTTACACAAATAAATATTTTTTCAGGCGTGTTCTGCTGTGTTCTTTTAAATAACAACATTAGTTTATCATGTGCCAAATTAACATTAGCAGCAATAATTATGCCAAATTAGGAAACAATACTGAGGAATTAAAGTACGCTACTACAAAATTCGTTTTAAATTTACCAATGTGTGCAGCTATTGGCTCTTGGTAACGTAACTTAAACTAACTTATGCTAACACATTAACCACTGAACGAGCTCAAGTTACGATACTCATTGTTGTACATTGAACGTGAAGTATAGCCTAACAATCTATTATGATTGTTTGAATAAATTGGGCGAGGTTATTTCGCAAGAATGTATCAATTTAGTCCGAGGGCCGGTGAGCGTTTACAAAGCGAAAGATTGCGGCCGAGCCCGCACTCGGTGCTCCTGTTTCGTTGACAGCGGAATGCGATAACTAAGTGGGTTTGCGGCACTGACGCTGAATTTTGGTTACGATAACGCCAGGTTAAACAGAACTGTCCGTTACCCGAATAGAAATGGTGTTACGCTTAAATAATGAAACGTAAATCGTAAAGAATGTGGTAATTGAAAAGATAAGCTTGTTAGCTCTGGCTTTAATCCAACTTGTGTTAGTGTCTTGTACGTACTGATGTTTATGAAATGATTTACAGTATATTGTATAACTTTTAACGTGGTCACGTGTACTACCGTTTTAGTCGACAAAAAAGAAGGTTATTTACCTGACTGAATTGAAATATTATCGTTGTAAACTTTTAGTGTCATTGCCGAAATAATTGTTGTTAATAGAATTCAGAACGAAATAATATTAAACAAAATTTTGACTTAACGCCCTTTAGTCAACCTAGAGAATCTTTGAAACGCGCCTTCAAATTGTGATTGGTTTAATTAACAAAAGATGGCTGAATCAACCAATGAATAAGTTTTGAAAATACAGTGTGCTACTAAAGCCACGCCCAGTTACATAATTATGTTGATATAAATAGCAAATTTGTTGATACAACGATTACAACGTATTCAAAGTCTTCCTTATTATCGTGTTGTATATTACACAAGGCCAAGGCTATCAAATGTACACGACTGAATCTTGTTTGGGAAATCAAATTTATTCTTTTCCGTTTTTATGCCATCGTACAACTTTTACGAAGGAAATCATGATTTCATACTAAACTGTTTCCGATATTAAGGTTGTTTATGCATGGATTACCTTCAAATCAGTGTTACAAATCTGTTCGTAATTGGGTTTATATCTAAGCTTTAAAGGGATGTGAAGCTGTGGAAAATTATTTTATACTTTGATTCTAAAACTTAAATCAGAAATAAATCTTGCAAAATATATAATTATAATCGAATTACGATATTATAAAAGAATTTAAGACATCAAAGTTGCACCACGTTTATAAATAAATCTGCCTATCACTAGCTTTCACATGGAAAGATTGACTGTATGACATTATTATAAATTGATACTGATGCCCAACCTGACGATACCTCTTATTTGTTTCTTGCAACACCCACGGAAAAGATGAGGCCATATTTGTAACAGAGACTACGGCAAGAGATTCTATTGTTAAACTCGTGTTTCTCTTTTGGAGAGAATGGCTGTAATTTGTTTTGTGGCCATTTCTCAGGTGAAACCTCATAATTTGAATATAGCGTCTTTGTCGATGGAAAGTACGTTGCGTCTTTCTTCGGCACGGTGCGTGGCGCTCCTCTTTGTACGATGATCTCGATAGTTTCACCAACATACGACTTTGAACAGCTAGATTTCTTTTAATATCGCTCTTGTTATGCTATGCTAGCTATGTGATATTGTAAAATCAGAATTGATTTAGTGTTCCATTGTAATTTTAGTAATGGCAATCGGTGGATTATTATTGTAACTAATACGTAGTACGATTTAATACTGCAATTTGACGTATTAATAAAACATGTCGGCTAGGTCGCATATTTTATTAACTCTCGCTTTTCTTTTAAAAACATATATTATACCGTTCTCGTTTATTTATTTCTTGCCTTTTAATTTATCGACTTGGAAACATCTGATGATTCTCAGGTGAATAGTGTCGCAACTTCGCTGTAACTCTCGACCGATGTCATTACTCAGCTGAAAGTGGATCATGAAACTATGACAAGACCCACTCACGTAAGATCTGAATTATGTTTTCAAGTCGCTCTACATAGCTGAGAGGCCTATTAGTTTAGCAATAGACAGTTACAGTTTATCTTATGTTCATTAAATTAATTACTGTTCAAATGAACAAGACCTATTTACGGATACAACAGACTGTATTCATTTAGAGTGCGCATCGAAATCAGAATAATTTTGGAAATGTACGTCAATAATCGAGTGTCAGGTATATAGCTGTTATTTATTATTTTATCCGTAGCCGATTTGGAGCACAGTAGGAGGCGTTAATTTGCCGAGGGAGCAATTCGGAACGGGGACATCGCGCGCACTCCAACTTGGTCGGAGCCGCGCGCGTTGACCCATTTTGTGCGTAAAGCGGTATGGTGCGTAGAGGAATCGATGATATAGCAACCGAATCTCGAGGCCTTCGCTGCTTTACTGATGAGTTTGGATCTGTGTCAGGGTCCTCCCCCGCTCGACGTCCCTACGCCTTCTGCGCCTCTGCCTCCCTCCGGTAGGCAGCCCCTGCCTCGGTTGACCTGTAAAGCTCTAGTGTTTGCGTTATACTTTCCGTGGGCTCTTTAATGATTTGGGGTCACTTGTGTTAGCATTATTCGTACCAACCATGAATTAGGATAATGTTTTTTGGGGGGTTTACTTACAACGAGATTTAGGCCACTCTGCAGTTTTTTGTAATAACCGCTAAAAGTATAGAAGCCTCGGAACTAGAAAGCATTTGTCTTAAACAGTAACAATTCTAAACACACATAATAAAGATAATTATATAATTCGTCCGTAATCGCGAATATTGCGTTAGTATTGTTCAACTATACATAAATTCTTTTAGAGTAGCTTGAGCTAACAAAACAGAGGTCACTTATTTTGGGGCGATGTATACTTGACCAAGTTTTTGTTATTCATAATTCTTCCATAAAATACATAGAATAATGAGTTCAAAAGGCCTTAAATCTGTACGTGACTGTTTATTTTGTTATCGGTTTAATTATATAATAGTTCTTGAAAACAATTAGTTGATATTGATAATTGAAATGAAATAGATATTTGAGGTTGGTGAAGTCATGCTTCAGTAACTTGATCGTGACTAAAGTGAAACAATCTAGTGTGCTGAATGAAACTGAACTTCAGGTTACCGATGGAGTGGTGATCGACCTTTGCAGCATTGTCACCTTCGTAGCAGCCGCCTGCGTTGGCATTGCCGCCTCGACGCCAATAGGAAGCAACGCGGCCGCAGATCGCTATTGGGCTTAAGGCCATTTTCAATGCACCATCTTTTACCTTGTGCCCCTTACTGTGTAGAATGACCCGAAATCGACTTCAGCGGTTGTAGAGCGCGACGAAGATCTACATACGTCTCGTTTTATCGCCATTTTTTTATGTTAATTGTAACCCGTTTTATCTTCGGTGACCCCATTTATTTACATTAACTTCGATTAATCATTGAGAATCAGTGTACGCTCATTACTGCTAATTATCAAAAATGAAACGAATGCAGATAGCATTGATTCTGTGAATAAACCAAACCGCTGTGTACGCTCATGCCCTACAAATATATTATAGTCGTATAATACACACGTAGGCCTTGCCCAATTTTTTTCAAATGCCACTCTTTTACCATGTAGGTCAAATGCATTACGATGTCAAAATTGACCCGGTTCTTTTCTGCTTAGAAGAAGGTTTTTTGAAAGTCTTAAGTCATGATATAACTGAATAAATTAAAGACAGATATTGTTTAGTTTTGAAAAATATTACTTATGTATAATTCGCACCTGCGCCAATTTGTTACTTCCAGACGTACGGTGATTAACGAATTGTTAAGATGTAGGAAAGTAGAACGGGGGCATCAATTTCAAGGTCGAATGTAGCTGAACAAATTTATTTTGAACGGTCAAATTTAGCGTTAACGTTAAAACACCTTGGAGAAATACATCCCGTGTGACACACACGGATGATGTTTATTGAGTAAGTTTGTCTAAAAATATCGAGGTCACCGAATTTTTAGGACTGATACTAAAATAAAGATTTTTTCTCACTAGAAAGACAACAATTTGTCTACGCTTCTAAATAGGTGATTCTTGATTTCTATTTAAATAATTGAAGAATCATATTAGAACGATAAAAACATGTCTAATAAGTATGTACCTACATACTAAGAACTACCTCATTATAACGAGATGCGCCGCCATGTTACTAAGAATGCCTGGAAGGTTACATTTAACGACATGTTTCATTATTTTAAAATGATGTCAAAAAATATTAACATGTGCATAAATGTGAAGTCAGAGTTGTTGGTTTAAACTATTAAACCTTTTCGTAATTGACGGACGGTTTATATCGTTTTTGTCTAGTGTTTCTTAATATACGCACGGTGCGCATACGAAGACTGAAAGTGTACGTCCGCCTGGTTGTGTGCGCGGCCTCAACCGAGTTTTGTCGATGCTTTCTCGAGCGGCGAACCGGGTCGCGTTCTCGATGCCCCGTGCTGAGCTGCCTCGTACCAACTGCTGCCGAGTGCCGCCAGAGTCTCGACGAGCTTGACACACGCACACCAGTACACGCCAGATCCATCTACATACACACCTACATCTACCCGAGATGTATTGTGTCAGGGCTAGTAAATAATTTTAATAAACGTGCAGAGCGAGAGCTCGGAATAAGAATAATTCAACCATACCATAGATAGTTTGAGCTGCACAATAAGTACTTGGTAAATTGCAAAGAGGAGGGCACAGCTACATTTACATATTTTAAGGTTAAAGGTAAAGACAGGGTTTACCTGTAGGTGTAGACAGATTGCTTGAGTATAAAAAATGGGATAAATTAAACACCCGTTGTCTTTTGTTATTCATATAAGCCATGTAAATTAGGCATTATAAATTATTGTTAAATTCAAGATAATTTAAATGACCCCGCTGGCGTAATAGCTTGTATTTGCTAAATAAAGCACAAGGTTTTAGTTTTGTTGTTGTTCCGGCTTGTATGTGTAGATGTGCTGACACCGTCGACCTTGTCATCTCCTTGCCAATATTACATTGAATTCAATAGGGATTCAATGTAATCCTTGTCTACTACGTAATTTAAGTGCAACCAGCAAATTATCAGCAAATTAAAGACATCATAATATAAACGACATATAGACAAAGCGATAACACCGCTTTACCATTAACATGATAGATAACCAATGAATTAAATATCCATTAAACTGGGTATCAGATTCTGAATGACCATCAAAATTGCTAGATAAAATTAAAGGCAATCGACAGTGACGACCCTCGCCGGTGTAGGAAGTAGGGTCATGCAATTTATATTAGGCTGAAGTCAAGGTCTCGCCAATCATTTTGGCCATCTAGTAATTCATAGGACAATAAAAGTTGAGGCCGAATCATTTCAGCCTTCTTTGTCATTTTGTAATGAGACGGAAAGGACTTTATTCGCTTCCTGGTGAAATCGTTTAACCAGTCTATATTATACAGCATTAATAACAGTACAACTGATCTTTATTATCTATTTGCAATTGCATATTCATGGTAAAACAATGTAGAACTTGTAGAGCCGAGGTGGCACAGTTTCTTGTTTGAGTTATAAATCAATCTGTCCTAGTTAGATTAGCGTCTGCATGTGCTACACAGCCATCGATGTCTTCGCTTTCCAAAGGCAGTGTTGCCAAATACTCATGGTGTATGGTGGTAAGGCGGGGCGAGTTGCGCGGACCGTGTATCGGTTTCGTTTCCCATTCGCCCACCTTTACGTATGTTGCGTTCTTACATAACCGGCTTTGCAAACTCCTGCTCACGTCACTCTTTGTATTTAAAACATGTTAAGTGTCGTTGTAATCATTTCAAAATGATTTCCCCGAGAAGTTGGAAACTTTCACGTTTTGTTTGGACTTGGGTGTTGGTTGTAGGTTGTTTTTTGCAATAATTTGTAATCTTTTCAGGTTATTTAACTTATACATATAAATAACAGTATGATCTTTATTTAAATTTATTGTACTTATATTGATGTTAATTAAACGCCCAGTAATATTATAAAAAGCAATGTGGGTTTACAACGTAACGGTCGCAAGTAAAACCGCTTCTGTGTTCACATGCGAGGCATTCTGTTTGATTCAGAATTGGCTGTTCGTCCTCGGCCTCGCTCGACCGCTTCCGCCTTACAGCTTATCCTCGCCCGTTGTGCCCATGATAATCTTTTGTAGTATGAGCCTTGATCCTAGGTCTCTTCCAAAGTCACCCGTCTATTTAATACTATAACAATATTGTCATTTCCTTTCTAGGTATAATCAGCAAACCGCGCGCTCCTCTTCGTTGAAGTACGTAATATTTTTAAGTAATTTATTTATTTTAACAACTTTGATTACTTGGGTATATATCTTATTTAACACATTGCTAATAACATTTAATTTTTAAACTTTTTGATTTTAAATGATATCTCCATAATTGGGCTGCAGTTTTACTGTTATATACTTTCTGAATCACTAGAAACATAATCTGAACGCAATCAAACAAGACAAGTAAAGTAAAGATTTTTTACTTCAATTGCAATTTCCATGTGAACAGTTTCAATAATAACGTTGGTTTTATTGAGCCACGTGCAAACAGGTAGGCGTGAGTGCGTCTACGTCACAGCCCAGCCTATGAAGGTCATGACGTAACAACGAAGTCTCACCATTATTTAGTTTGTCGATCCATCGCTCGATTCCTCACGAGGCCAAACGTTCTATTACTCGACAGCAGAGGTTATGCGCGCTTTTATAATTCTGTCTCGTTTCCTTAACTTCAAGACCGTTGGCGGCACCAACGTTAAAGCCTAATAGTAGCCTGATTTACAACCAGGAAATGTAGAATTGCTACGTAGCAACACGACACGAATGCTCGTACTCATTCTGCAAATTAGACATCTCTGATAGTATATCGTATGTGTTTAACAATTTCGTCATGTCATATCACGTGTGAATGAAGTTAAAATATAGCGTTAAATATTCCACAGCAGATAACTTTCGTAATATTTGTGTGTAAGAAGCGCTCGTTGATATCGCGCTGGAACCCCGCCAAGTCTTTACTGACGCTGCTCTCTAGAGAAGGTCCGGAATCTAATATAAACAGACTTAAAGTAAACTGTAGTGATATACAGATATGTTTCCTCAATGACCTTTGCAAATCGTTCTTCTGTTTTTTTGCGGATGCTGTGAACCACGTACGATGATAAATTATTCATAACAACCTGTAGATACATAATTAATGAAAATGATACGCTGTATTTTGTTACAAACATAATGGGTATATGAGGTCTTAAAATAGTCTGGGTGGCTGGAAACCTTCATAAAAGTAATTGAGTGTTCGTTATTCCGTCTCATTTTACAGCTACTGAAAGTTTTTAACTTTTTACTTGTAAACTGCTTTCACGTTTGTCCTTTGTTTTCCTCATTGTGTCTGAATACAATCTGCTTCCTATGTTACTTTAACTTGGTCCTTCAAATCGTTGATATTTATGGATAATATTACGGAAATTATTCCACATGATATAGATTACTGTCTGAGCCGATAAAGGCTGAAAACCGATGTTTCATATTCTCTGTAGAATTATATTATTGGTGACTTTCATTGATTAATTTTATCTTTCAATGTCAACGATAAAGCCTCGTTGGAACAGGCGCGATATCGTCTCTTCGCATACAATATTGCAATTATTTGTCTTCACTCACGAACTTAGCAAATTTTACTTGCGCAGACTTGTAAGCCAAATTACAATGCAGTCTGGATGATCTTGCTAAAATCTTATGTACACTCATTATCATCTCGCAATTACTATATTGCGACTCTACCATTTTGCTAATAAATTGAATTATTAATATTTGGTTATTTTGAAGCTTTCGTAGGGTAATTGTAAACCATCTCAGAAAATCAGAAGACCAATACATACTTCAGTTACAATTTCTACGTCAATTCTTGTTTTTAGGAATTACAAGACGTATTCAACCACGGTTTAAGATATCGTAGGACGGAGACCCTGCTACGCGCGTACTACTTGTAGCGTTTGCTTGCGGAAGGCTTAACGTTTTATACTAAAGTAATTATAACTTGTTTTGTCTTTAGCAAGGTACTTAATATATCTTCATATTAATCTAACGCTTACATACTTTTCCACGTAAGTTAATCAGCAAGTACTTAATATAACTAATGGATATTTTATAAAACAATCTTAATACCACATAATGATGTTATCACAATCGCTTCAGCATCGTCTAATGATTCCGTAGCGTAGCTAAATCGTTTTCCGGGTTGTATTTAGATTTCCTACAGACTACGAGCGTATAACGTAGCGGCCTCGTAGCATCTTTGAAAATATGTAAATTTTTTGCCTGAATTGACAGTAAATATAATACGTGTTGATTGAGTTTGACTTAAAATATTTTGCTTAATAGTCAAGTTGCCACGCGCATTCGCACACGTACGAACATCATCTATTGAGATGACGTAGCGCCGTAGCGCGGTCACCTTGCGCGTCCGCGCACATCGCGGACAAATAAAGGTGGTGAGCATTTAGTTCCGCGTTCATATGCGCGCTCGTACTGTGAAATATTTTAATTATGTAACGTTACTTTAGGTATCACTAACAACAGTTACAAATACAAGTAAAATTCACCACCTTCCAAACATCTTTCATACATTTTTGAACGTAAAGATCGTCTCCATTTTTATCGCGTAGACCTGCGTGTTTATTGTTTTTTATCATCACAAAGACTCGTGAATGTTATTGTCTCCCAAGTTTACAAAATCTGTTCTTAAATGCATCTACAATATTATACATTTCGTTATGAGTGTAGTCAACAAAGGCGAATAATAACAAATAATGTGAAGCGTGACCGCGGTAGTCGTACTACATTGAACTGCCAGCTGGTACATTTCACTGTGACTCTTACTACTTTAGACATAAGAGCCATTATTGCTTTAGATATTTTTATAGTTGTTTCCAGTGTCTTTTCAACCCTCTGACTATTGATGCTGTAGCGTGTAGCTATCCCTTTCCTGCTCTATCTTCCATTTCTGCTCTACGTAGCGGCGGAGATAACCGGACGAAATTGAAGTAATATTTTATGGACTTATACTTTGTAGAACATGCACTTCCACAACTCATTTGTGTATATTGTCGCTTGAAGAGGTTTCAGTGTAAGTTCTCATATTGCGTATATCTTACACAAGACTCGATTGCAAAACTCTTTGGGGTTGCGACATAGAGGCTTTTTCTTTTGCTTTAAACAATGGTCTTGTTTCTCTTTTAGGCTTGTGTTCACCAACATTAATTTTCTAGTTGGACAACTTGTACTAGAATTATTTATAAAAAAAACTAATTAGAAATTAAACAGTTGTTATCAGAAAATTCATATTGGTGAACTGCCTGAACGTGCCTTAGAACTAGAGTAGCGTAGGGTGTCATACAAATACCTATGACAGTCGTTACGGGTAGTCAGAAGCCCGAAAGTGTGACAACGGGTCTAACCTTAGGATATCGGCATTGCCCAGCTACTAGGTTGCGGAGGTCTGATGGCAATCGCTCCGTGTAAAATACTGGCCACATCTGGGGCCTACTCCCTAACTCCCTCAACTAAGTTAGTCGCCCGTCCGAAAGTAGCCCGACACGTAGGAGTGAACAAAACAAGTGTCATACTCAACTTTTCGGACGGGCAAAAACACATCGGTAGTAGGGACAACTGTCAAATCGTGTTGTCATTCATTGTTAGTTCGGGCCCCGAAATAATCGTATGTCCGTAGGTGACAGGGAGTAGGAAACACTCGTAACTCAGGCTGAAACCACGGACTTCGTGCTTAGGGACAGTAGACACCCTTTTTTTTTTTTTCTTTGGAATATCCTCATGGATGCCCTTCGCCCCGGGAAGGCGAAGGGGTATGCCGGACTCTTACCGGCTAAAAACCCACGGTGTTCCTTCTCCTGACCCTTGGCCGGGGTCGCGGGATTCGCAGCTGCATGCACCGCGACCCCGGCAGGCCTCGGTCCGCCAGCCCCTGGCAGACCTCTTCCTCTGTGGGGCATTGCCCACGTCCTCCTGAGAGGCGCGCGCGGAACACAGCGCGCCGCCTTCTCGGGCCTGTTACTCCCGGGCGACGGGTCCCCTAACCCGCCGCCCGCAGGCCACACACTACGGTGGCCGGAGATCGTCGCGCGCCCTCCGGCGCCCGGTGCGTCTTGCGCGGAAAGGGAGAGTGGCAGATGCCTCTCTCTCCCTCTCCGCTCTCTCCTTGGTCGCCATCACCTCCTCGCAGAAGGAGGCGACGGCTTCCCACGCACTCTCGCTCCCGACCATGGACAGAACCACGGCCGGAAGCGAGGGAGTAGACCCCCTAGTTAGACTGGAAGCTGACCCCAACTTAGTTGGGAGCAGGCTAGGCAGAACGAACAAGCGTCAGAACGATATGAAATCTGAATACGAGGAACATATACATTTTCGAGGTCTCAATTTAGTTTAACAGTTCGTTGGACAATACGGAGTGAAAGTCACACTACCGATTCGATTGCCAGTAACATTGTTAAAAGGTTATTTTGTTTCAGTCACAGTAAACTAATTACTGGTAATAAAATATGGTAGGTATACGGTGAACTCGGTGTCGGTTTTATTGTTATATTTACAAGCACGAGACGATGACGGCTACCGCAACCTTGAATACATCATGTGTTTGATTATACTACACGTCACACGTACTATTTGAGCTGTCTCTATCTGCATCATCCCATAAGCCAGTTTTTTTATTCATATTTCCTCTTACTATCTGTAATACCCTTCGTTCAAAGAAACTATTAAATTTTCTTGGCTTCTTCGCCTTTTCCACTACTAAACTGTACTGAGTGAAGTGACGTGGTGATTTTTATTCATGCTTCTCTGTTATAATTATATCACTTTTATTGATCCAATTAGAAGAAACTATGTCAAAATTAACTTGCTTTATTAGACCTTCATAATTTGACATTTTGACTTTTTAAAACCTTGCTCGATTTTCACTTTATCCATTAGTCCAATGTAAAGAGGTCGAGTATTAGAAGTTGTATGTAATTCTAAGTTTAATGTTTACTAGGGCTAACAATATCTTTCATAGCTAACGCAAACACGTCTTGGCAAATACAGCACAGCAAATATATAGGTATTTATGTAGCCAATAATATAGACGTAAACAATTACTTTACATAGTATATCGTAGACTCGTAAAGAATAATAATGCTTACTTACTAGTTTATCTAGCATCGTTTGAAATGGCTTGTTTACGAGCATATTCACCGCAGACTGCATTGAGTTGCCCGACCGCAACTTGGTCAGAGGAGATTTAGAACAAGTACTGTTTAATTTAATCATATTGTGTTACCTTTTATTTCAAAAACAGATTAATTTAATATAGTAAATGAACAAAGGATGCGTTTCCATTGTCAGTTATTACTCAACACTTAGATTGCTCATCGTACCGCTGCCACCAAAATTAGGTTCTGTCATTTGGAACACTAGGTGTTTGTTGTACCGCATAAGTAACCTCGACATCTGTACTTGTTGCGTCACCACCGGACATGATACAATACCTCTATTATTAAAATGTCACAGCACAGAGAATCGCTTACTCGCTTAAAGTCGCTTTGTGTACAAGACGAGACGACCTCGCATCCACTTAAACCGTCTTCAGTTCGACGCAGACTAGTCTTCTGTAGGAAAACTGGCACAAAATCAATAGTACGTAGTGCATAATACGCCCCCTTTCTGGCTTCCATTGTACATACGTAAATTCTTAAAAATGTCTCGTAATAATTAAGACAGATATGTTTGTGTGCGTTATTTATAATGTTAGATCAACATGTATTTTTCCTGTTTTTATCTAATATGGAGCGTGTGTATACATTATGATTTTTTTATTACCATTGAATCTATGTATATTGCAAATAGTTTCACATTGTTATTGTCACATTGTTACGAACAAAACGATTGTAAAAAATGTGTGCAATATATAACGATGCCGATATCGTAGGACTATTTGCTCGCTGTAAACAAGCTGTCCTTCAGATCCCAGTCGAGGACCCTATAATGTCGGGTCGTCCTCAGGGCGTCTGAGTCACAACACGCAGTCATCGTTAAGAGGGCATTGCTCACTTGGTTACTCCCCCCTTGGCACGCCCGCTGCATCAGCGAACCACCGTTTGAAAAATAAAACCAGTCATATGCGTATCAGTACATTCATTGTTCTATCGTCCTTATTCCGATTCCATTGTCTCGACAAGCGTTCGCCATTATTATTATTGATTGCAAATTTATGGTTGTACAGCCTTATTGTAAACCATTTCAGGGTTTTACATTTATAGTACATGTATAACTAATTGTAAATAACAATGTACCTAATAGGTCGCGGAAAACCACAACGATTATTATTTAAGCTAAATTAATAAGTGTTATAATAATACAACGCAACCAATGACGAATTAATTCTAAATTAATATGTTCCTACGAAATTATACTTATTTTATAGGCTATAAATCCAGATTGAATTTTCTCTATGCGTGTATGAAAATGTGAACGCTATTACTACGCAGTGATTGTATTGTGATATTTCTTTGTCATGCTAATAATAAGCTTTCACATTACCGTACAATATTTGAAATACGTAGATGATTACATAGATAGAGGCATTTATCTCTTAATGTAAACTCAGCGGCCGTGACACAACAGAAATTGATGTAAATGTGTCGAACGTCACTGCTAAGGTACCAATAATTCAGTCAGCTAAATGCGACAAAGTCACCGTTCCTCGTTTTTATGGCACCTACTTACGGCTTGAGATTTACCAACCGATCCCAATAATGTAGTGAAACGACGTCGAGAGGACTTAAATATAGAAGAGGATGCGAGCTGGTCGGGTGACATCTATAATAAGACCACGGGAGACCGATGATACGTACTACGTAGATTGCTCAACATTTCACGGGTTGTTGACTTCTTAATTCATATCAAAGTTATTTATTTTGAACTGTAAAGTACAAATTTTTATATCTATTTAACAAATTTTACAATAATCAGAAATATTTTGAACAAGAAACATATTTTCAAACAAGCAGAAAACAAATTATTTTTCAAGTTATTTTTCAAGTTATTTATTCCCCTGTCGATCTAGTAGTGGTGCAAGTGTTAAAACGCAAATTATTATAAAAATACAATTTATGAACGGAAAATTTATAATATTCTGACAAATAGTTCACTGTTAAATTATGATGTTTATGACTATAAGGTCCTGTTTCACAATGTATGAGTAGCCACTACTCACCGAATAAATTAAAAAATGGAACAGAATTTGTATGAAATTATCTGCCAAGTAATATGTATAACGGGTGGTGAAACAGGCGCTAAATAAAATAATCTCTTTACTTCGGATAAGTAACCTCCGTAGTCGGTTATTAAAATGAGAGAAAGAAAGTTCTATGTTAGTAAAAAAACTTAATATTTATACTACTATGCAAGTTCTAATAACTTTGCTTATCCTTTAAAGCCATAAAATGCCAAGCACTAGAAACTGGTATAACGTCGTAAAATTGACGATTATTTTATTAGAAACAATAAATTCAATCTTTGATTCTAATTAGTTTATAAAAACATCTCGTTTAGCCTAACTCCAAAACAACTTTAAAGTAATAAATCCGTATTGACAAAAACGCTATCGTTTACAATAGGTACATAATAGTTTTTTTTGTAGTTGTTGTTAGCAAGGTGGTCCCATCGGTGGGTGGTCTACCGCAAGGGCCATCCGGCCGTACCGCAACCTTCCCATCAATATCCTACAAATCAACCCGAGATCCTACTCGTCTTACACGAAATACATCACATGAACACTGAAATTATGGCTTCATTTTTTAAATGTAGGCCAAAAGTAATAGATGAATTGATATGATGATTCACCTATTGTTAATCGTCATAGGAGCGGTTTACTGAAGCTGAATGTAGGTCGGTCGGGCCGCTCCATTTGCCACAGTGGCAAATTGTTGATCGACCTCGGAGCGATCGTTGGGCGTACGATATCTTATCTACAACCCAACGGTATGAAAAGTTATCCACCTATTAAAAGTTGTCATGAAACAAATATTTAATTTAACTACATGCAATGTTTTGCTAAAATATTTAACTTTAGATTTGAATTTCTACATTCCTTGTTGGTTTCATCATGACACATTTTGATTATGTGTTTCGCAACTCTGGTGAGACTAGATTCAGGTAAAGAGCTCTGGCATTTGTGGCGAGCAAAATCCCAAAAAGAAAACCAAATGAAAATTTATGAGGTGTTAAAAATATTAGTCTTCTTCAACATCACATCACTAGTGAAGACTTGCCTCTCCGCAGTCGCAGTTTCTGGGTCGTGTCGATTAATTCACTTAGCCCACTTTTATTTAGCGCTGTGACACTTTTTTATGTTTGACATACTTCATTTCATTACTCAAATGCAGACCAGTACTGTCCGTTTTATTCCAGCTATTCCTATATAGGCTATTCAGCTATTCGTCTGTTGCCTTTTATTCAGTTTGTATTTTATTTATACTTTTACAGTCATAAATAAATAATTGTATGCAATGATCTGGAACAGCGTGTGTTTACAAATATTCCAGTTTAACGGTAAGACATCAATCTGTTTGGGTACACGTTTTACAATGGAATGATTATGTAGAGTTCACCAGAAGTCCAGAGCATTCTATTATCAGAGAGTCAATATTCAGTGCATTACGTTCACGAATTACAATGTTTGTGATCATAGACCTCTTTTCTATAAACTTCGGATAATTTGTAGCAGTAAAATGCAGGCTTCACGTAATTCATATTCAACAGATACAGTAATAAAAAATAAAAACCTTAGCTCTTTGTTGCTAATTCGCTTTGTTTACACTTTTCTCTTCGTTCCAATTGAAAGAGGATGAAAATCAACTGTTACTTTTATTCGTAAACCGAATCTAAAATATTGTTCAGGTTATAATATAACCGGAAATGAAAGTATTGTGCCAGTGTTTCACGATGATCTATTAGCGATAGAACTGACTTTGTCACTAATAGAACAACAAACATTTTGCGAAAAGAATATTTCAATTTCGCAAAAATTATTCAGAGTAGATGACGAAACTTGGCTCCTCTCGAAATTTAAATCCTCCCAAAAATATAGAGCGGACAATATAAGTGTCCAGATAACTGGCGTGATACGATTATACCTTCACAAAAAGCGACCGCACGCGGACTGTGAACGGATGCAGTGCGGTGATGAAACTGACACAGATTCTAACGCGTATTTGGTAATCGAAATACAGTTCGTGAAAGTCTCGCAGGACGGTCAAATCTCGCACATTGTAAGTGTCCCACTTCGACATACTCTCGACATTTTGACGGCACCGAAACCTAAAAGTCGAAAGATACTAACGTGCAACTCTTCTTTCGCCGAGTCGTCATTGTTCAGCAACCGTCCTCGGTGCGCACGTACCGGTACATACATTTATAAAGTGTGTATAATGTATTGTGTTCGCGTCCCAGATTTGGGAAGCGAAACTACGATCGTTGATTGGCGTATTACGACGTTGCTACATTTTCGCCTTGCATTCAATTCTATGAGAATTTGCAGGTATTGCTTATCGGCCACTAGGTCATTCGTTAGCGTATTGTATTTGTTACATTCGGCTATCTACGCAATGTACCTAAAACACTAAAGTTTTTTATCCGTGTTAGAAATTACTAGCACACCTTAACCCATTTTATTCTGCGATCTATCTTGAGTTACAATATTTGTTGCGTACTGTAACGGAATTTGTTTCATGAGAAACACGGTAAAAGAATGATGAAGCAAAAACACATAATCTGCTGGCGTGAAACCGTGTATCCTCAAAATGGGTCTCAATCTGAAACATGTGACATAAAATGCCTCATCAATATTAATCAATGACTCTTAAAGGTGTTCTGTTACTCAAGCTTTATTGAGTGGTAACTCGTACACAACAATTACCTTTATGATGTGTGTATTGCATACCTATTAGTATTTGTTGCACCTAAGCTATGAAGATACAAACTAGACAAATGCTAAATCAGTTATCTAATAATAAAGCCTAAATGTCAAATTACAAGTTGGTGACATCATGATGCTTGTCCTGTTTGACTTGCTAGTTTCGTTTTTTGTCTATTTATTCTGCTTATTCGCGTTGCATCATCGATTGGCGACTTATGACTTTGGAACCCGTATGACCATAATATTAATACATTTAAGTAGATACATAATACTGACCCGGAGATAAATCGGAGCATGTTTTTATGTTATCACGCTTGTAGTTTTTAGGACTAAACAAACCCGCTTATCGTCTTCTTTGTCTGCCTTATTCCAAGTTTGTAACTGTTCATTAGCATGCACATCTATTCTAGTATCGACGATCTCATTAAGATAATAAAACGTATAAAACGCCATAAAATACATTTCCTGGTCTCTTCTGATTCTTGTTTGTTAAATAGTTTACTGCATTTATCTATTCGATTGATTCTTTGCTCATTATAATGTCTGTTTCTCATTATTTAATATTTTTCTGTTAACTTTTAAGTTTGCTCTTAAGTAATGATCTGGATCTCGCTGTTACACTTTCACAACAACCTTATTAGTCATTCTTTTATATAGTAGTTATTTAATGATTTAAAACAATTAGGCAGCGGCCAGCCTAACCAAGGGGCACTTCCTCTCAGGCAATGTACAAATATGAACACACGAAATAATTCGTTTGTGTGCGTAATTGAGACTATTGTTTGCGAAAGTATTCTCATTTGTATGACTCAAGTTGGCAGTTGCGATCCGTGTTAGTGTTTCCTCCTCCCTCTTTATTGAACCAGTTTTCTCCTGCAACTTTTTTTGTTGTCATTATGGTTCTTGTTGACTGATGTTAATGTGTCATAGCAATGTGTAGGCTAGGCTCATCCGAATTTGCTTTTATCGACATTAATATCATGAACGTTTTACGCGCTGTATTAGAATAAGCCTTTACTCTATCTTTATATAACAGTTCTCCACCCTAATGACCGTATCTGGTACATTCACACCAGTATTATCTTGATCCACAGCCCGTATTTACCCTCTAATACTTCCAAGCATTTGTCTTTATTTAGCCAGTTCCCTACTGGGATTTCTTGTGTCCTGTTTATCAACCCTCCTGTGATTTGATGCAAGTAGACTTATGGATGGTTATGTATTGTTGCAGGCTCGGGTCAGGCAGCGAGTGCGGCGGTGGAGGGTCGGGCGGCGGCGCGGCCGCTCCGCAGTCGGCGCGCGTCTCCTCCAACGGCGCCGGCGGGATGGCGGTGAGCCGCGTGCCCAGCCCGCTGCACGACGGCAACACGCCCGTCGCGGAAAACTGGTGCTTCACACAGGTAATGTATGGTATATATCGGAGCCACTAACAAACTTGTAAGTTTGTAACACGTCATGCCAAGCGACGCGAATGTAGCGTGCTCTTTAGTTTTCATTTCATTCCGTCAATCGGCCAATGAGTACGCGTGGGGTGGTGTTGAGTCGGGTGTTGTAAGTGTGCCACAACCTTAATACCAGATAAGGCTTGAATGTCCTAAAAACTGATTGGTAAAGGTACAAAGATAATTAGTCAAGCGATTTAAAATGATTACATAGACTAAAGTTTCACACGTTTAATATCACGTATTTATGTAACTTCTTTCATTTCAAATACATAACTCCAAACGAGTCTTTATATCTTATTGAACAAGAGGCCCTAGACTGGCAAAACGTGAAGGTTGATATGAATGGCAAGGGCAGACCATTGTACAAACGACTTTGAAATGAAGTCAGAAAACGGGACTTTGAAACAGTACGCAATACAGAAAAACAATCTTACATAACAAATCCGTCAAATAAACGTCTGAAACGCACACATGTAATCACAAAGTATTAATACAAGTCATCTGTTGATGTGGTACGAATAGCGATAATAATTGTTTACCAAGGCCGTTATCGGTGAACTTGAAATATGTTGCGCGCATATGCATATTGTATTAACATGTACATACATATTTAAAACTACTAGGAAGAGCTGTGCACGTGTCCGCTGTTCAAACTATAGAGGTGACTCGTGCGTCACGTTTTAAAGCTATAACTATTACTATACAGTCGCGGAATGCGTCTCGCGGCGTGCCACCGATTTAGTGATATTAAAAATTCAATTTGATAACTATTTCTCTGATAAACGAAGATGTGATAAGTTAGCTATGCTAAGTGAAACAGTGCCCGTCATATTCTTATACGTTACATAATAATCGTTTGTTCTGTCAGACGTCAATGAAAGGTGTTAGTAACAGTACACCTTCTACGATAAGAGCCTGAAGCTACCCGAAGAGGCTTTATTTTCTGCATCTTGTAGGTAGTATTACACTGAAAATGCTATTTTCCCAGCGAATGGTCATCGCTAAAGTAATTGGAACGACCGTTGTGCGACATAGACACACCGATCTGGTATTACCTTTTTTGATACTTTTTGCCTAAAAATCTATTTAGTTTGCAATAACGGTATTTTTTGCTCGCTTTGTGAGCCGCTGCCTCACGTAGGTACCTACATTTATTAAGATCTGTCTCATATTTTAATCTTTAGAATCTGTTGTTGATCGTTCTTTATGTATTTGTACCGTTATTTAACGGAGTCGACATTAAATGTTCGTAACGTAAAGCTAATGATAGGCACATGCTGTAGTGATTCTTCTTGTTAAGGAGACAACAGTACATCCGTGTTGTAGAGTGCAGGCTCATGTTGAACACGTGTTGCCGCTCGGCGCTTCTGCTACACGTACACGTGCCGCCCGCCGATAATCACGTTCTTCATTAGTACTCGGAAACGCGTCAACAATAAACTTCGCATGTTATCGCTTCAATTAGAGCCCTGTTCGAAGTGAGCCTTGCACTGCGACGATACTATGGAACCATTTTGTATCACTGTAGTTCAAAGCTCTTTAAAAAACTGCGGGAACTTTTATACATTAACTGGCCTCTGCAATACCAACATTACTAAGCAATGTAGATCCATCGTAATCCGTAATATCATGCTCTAAAAGACTATCTGTGCTGCTGATTTGTCATGATGATTCTTAAACTAGAGCCCACGTATTCTCCTCCATATCTATATATATAAAAGAAAGTCGTGTTAGTTACTTCACTTATAACTCAAGAACGGCTGAACCGATTTAGCTGAAAATTGGCAGGGAGGTAGTTTAGAGCCAGGAGAAGGACATAGGATACTTTTTATCCCGTTCGACATTTTGATATTTAAAAAAAAAAAAATTATATCAGTATATCCATATTCTTAATCTGTTTAGGTAGTAGGTAGGTAGTAGGTAGGTAGTAGGTAGGTAGTAGGTAGGTAGTAGGTAGGTAGTAGGTAGGTAGTAGGTAGGTAGTAGGTAGGTAGTAGGTAGGTAATAAGTAGGAAAAAGGGCATTGCAACGCATGCCGGGAACAGCTAGTTGTTATTAAAACAAAACATGTTTCTCTATAAGAGAGCCTGTTTTATAAGGGGCACACTTATAAGGCATTTATGTGGCGGTGGAATCTGCAAACGGATGTTATCTATGTGTCCGCGAATGCGCGGGGACCGGGGATGATGCGGGCGGCCTTGGCGCGGGTCGGCGACCGGGCGAAGACCCCAGCAGCACCGCAAGCCAAGCAACGGTCGAGGGCAACGACCAGCGGCGGCCAGGTTGCGCCCGCGACTTGCTACGTCTATCCTCATGACCGACGCCGTGGCCCAAGTGTCCACCCGACGATGCTCAGGGCCCCCGACAATGTGCCGATCACGATCACCTTGCTCGCACCATGCTAATTATTTTATTACGAATGAATTATAATCGTAGACGTTTGCATACTAACAAAGCTGCCATGAGTTGTACAATAGGACCAGCAAATTTGTATTATGGCCATTATAATTAGGTACCTGAAACCAGATAATGTAAATTGTTTAAAATATTTACAACAGACGACATCCTAACCTTGAATCATGAATGAAATAATGAGTGTTGTCCATTTTGTTCATGAAATTTTATTTGCCATAAATAAGTCGTTAAACTGCCTGTTTGTTTTCCATGATGACTGTCAGTGAGGCAATTAAGGACAATGCACGAAGCTCTAAGTTGAATAGTTAGGGATCCATCGTCGAAGATTTATTGTTACCCACCCAGGGACACCTTGTGAAAGTGTCCGCTCAGTGATTTATACTTTTCCATTATTTATAAAGCATTGTACGTAAGTCTGCCTGATGAGTGTTTAATTCTACTAAGTTCAATATATCCTTCTACATTTACGCACGATTCTTATCCGCCGTAACTACTTGAATTGAATATTAAATCATGTATTAATTTTAATTTCCTTTGTTTCAGGTCAAAGTGGTTAAGTTCAGTTACATGTGGACAATAAACAATTTTAGTTTCTGTAGAGAAGAAATGGGTGAAGTGTTAAAATCATCGACTTTTTCCGCTGGTGCTAGTGACAAGTTAAAGTGGTGTCTTCGTGTTAATCCTAAAGGACTCGATGAAGAGAGCAAAGACTATTTATCGTTATACTTATTATTAGTGTCGTGTAATAAATCAGAAGTGCGGGCAAAATTTAAGTTCTCAATATTAAATGCAAAACGAGAAGAAACGAAGGCGATGGAGTCACAACGAGCGTACAGATTCGTTCAAGGCAAAGATTGGGGGTTTAAAAAATTTATTAGAAGGTGAGCTAGCAAACAGAATATTTATAATCTATGTATATCTAAATACCTATATGTATAAAAGAACATGTCCTAAGGCCTGGAATACAAATGTATTTATGAGCGTATTATAAGCATGGTCGATTCGTTTTCATGTACTAATTGATTGCTACTAAGTACCATCAGCTGGAAAATAGCATGCACTTGTGCTACTACGTAACATGTGTATTCCAGGCCTAATGAAAGGCTGCATAGCCTAAATGCTAAAAATAGAAACTCGAAATTTGGAAAAAAAGTTGCACTTTATAGCGAAAATACACTATAAAACCAATTTTTGGAAAATCAACCCCTAAGGATGTATAAGGGGTGGTAATTTGTATGAGAAACCTTTTCCCTGGTTTTATAAATTTGAAACTTGGCACGAGTACCTACTCTCTAAAGTAAACAATGAAATATTTATTAATTGTTTTTGAAACTATCCCTAAAGATAGATTCTCCTATCCAAACTTTAACACCCCTTGTGTTTGGATAGGAGAATCTTATTACGTGTCCCGATTTATTCCGTTATAAATAATCTTTAAAATAAATAATTAAACGTATTTTAAGATTATTTAAAAATAAACCCTCGAGGAGGTGAAAATGATTGGCAAAATTTATATGGAAAAGTAGTTTAAACGCGGACGAAGCCGCGCGAGTACAGCTAGCCATAGTAGGTATAAGGACTCATGTAGGGTCAATAACTTATTTGTTTTAAAAATGGACAACGTACTGTTATGTTGGTATGATAGAAAACTTACAACAATGTATGCAAAGTTAATGATTCTAACATTATGCATAATATTTTATTTACCACGAATGTGTTTAAAATAAAATTACATACATAAAACAAATAATAAATACATAACTTTATATTGATTTCTTGAAAAGCTGCTTTACGTAGCGTACAGTAACAGTAGGGGCGGACCCCAATAACGGCGCAATCTAACATAATTTTATTCCCTACTGCTGAAAATGTGGGCTTCTCGCGAGGGCTGTAAACACCACATTAAGTAGGCCTCTGGCTATACACGCGTGATCTTTTTAGCTAAAGCTGTTATATAACAGCCGTGTATTATCGGAGGTCTCATGTTATTGGTCGTAACGTAAATCAACCCCTTTGGAAGTCACGCGTAGGATGTATCCGGTATTCAGTGACAAAACTAATTAGGATTTTGCTCCAAAATTAACTGTAATGGCACTAATATTTACTTCATATTATTAGAATCGTCCTACGGAGATTAAAGTCTAAACTACATCAATTATGTATTTATTTATTTATTTTATTTATTTATTTATTTAGGACAACCAACAAAGCATACACCAAAATTACATGACATAGTACTCATATTATTTTTACATTTTATAGTGTAGCCTTAATTAAAGGCTGCCACGGCATGCATTAAACATAGGAGTAGCAAATGTATTTAAAGAACATTAGACATTATAATCATAGTATAAATATCTACCTGGATCATTATATTCTTGGAAAAAATAACGAACCTAGTTATATACAATTGGTTTGGAAACCCTTTTTGGGTCAAGGTGTCTAGTCTATATATACATTAATATATTTAATTGTAACCATTTTATCACTACCTGTTGCGCTCCGGTTCGTCCGTGAGCCTTTTTTATAGTTGACCCAAAGTAATTTTACGAGAAGCAACTCCCATTTTATAAAAGGCTTAACATCTGGAATAACCTATCAGTATTCCCTACTAACTTTTTTATACGATTTTTGTGAAGCAATTTTTAATATAGGTACACCTGTCGTCTCGATTACTTTCAATGAATAAACTACAATACTAACTAACATGTCTTCTTTATATTATAACACTGTTAACTAACGTAATGGAAAATATCCGTTATATCGGAAGCGAGTCTTTATTTAGTGGGTAATATAAAAGAGAGCGAACGCCGCTAACGACTGGCTTGGGGTCGGGCTAAATCTACCATTGCGGTGATGCTAACACCACAAGGTTTACTCGAACTTTACCGAGTGGTAACGTGTTTACGACACCGTAAAATATGAGAAAAGAACGGTTGCCTATAAATCAGTTATCTACTAAATCAATATAATATGTGAGCGTACTAGGAATTATCGGAAATTCGCACCGTACCCTCAAATACGTTGAAGCTCTACCCCTCTGTTTAAGGACGTCCCTATACTTATCTCGCCATTTACACCTGCTGTTGGCACAAAATTGTATCCAATTCTGCGTCGATAAGTATCACACCCTAATAATAGCCATGCTTGTGTTGGCATTAAAATTAATTCCACATTTCCCCAAATTTCAGAGACTTCCTATTAGACGAAGCGAACGGCCTCCTACCAGAAGACAAGCTGACGATATTCTGTGAAGTGTCAGTTGTAGCGGACAGTATCAACATTAGTGGGCAAAGCAACGTGGTACAGTTCAAAGTGCCCGAGTGCCGGTTATCCGACGACTTGGGAGCACTGTTCGACAATGAAAGGTTTTCTGACGTCACGTTAGCAGTTGGAGGAAGGGAATTCCAGGCACATAAAGCAATTTTAGCAGGTAATTTTACTATTTATTTTACGATGAAGGAAAGTATTTTAAGAAAACCTAGACTTAATTTTCTATAACGGCCAACATGCAGCTTTCTTTCTTTCTCTCGTGTCAGCACGAGCTATATAAAAATAGCTCATGCTGTGGTGAAAAGATTAGCCAGTCATCAAGGTTGGTAGCGGGGCTGACTGCCCAGGGTGCGCCGGACGTACTTAAGTATCGTCACTCGTGGAGGTTCTTTTCATGCAGCGAACAAGCGTGGTGATCAATGCTCGTTCCTCCTTAACAGACTGAGAAAAGACCTTTGCCCTATATTGGTGTTCGACATTATTATTATTTATTTTATTGTGATGATCGCTTTGTGGAATGATGCTCACGTTTATTATAACCGTATTGCATAAATTCTTAGGGCATGTTTCGCCAATGATACCTGAATTATCTGACAGATAGTATAGAAGTTTCACAAAAAAACTACATTTTATCGCTTAGATTATTATCTGAGATTATGTCGACAAGTTGTGTAACCGGCCTTTTAGCATTTTCTCTATGCATCACGCATCAACAACGCAGTAGTTGTTAATTAAACTTTACACGAGAGAGTTTTAGGCCAAGGAGAGGACATAATCTATTTTTGTCGCAAACCCCCCTGTAGTTTCCTTGTACCAAATTCTAGTGGAAGCGAGCGCAAGCTAGTTAGAAATCACTTCATAGTATAAAACAAAGTCACCCGCTGTCTGTCTGTTCCTATGTATGCTTAGATCTTTAAAACTATGCAACGGATTTTGATGCGGTTTTTTTTAATAGATAGAGTGATTCAAGAGGAAGTTTTATATGTATAATACATGCATAATATAGTAGAGAAAAACACGGAATACGCGATAAACGACATCCACGCGGGCGAAGCCGCTGGCGACCTCTAGTAAATTATAAATAACATTTACTTTTATAATGTATTAATTAGCAGTGCTTTACCGAGATGTTTTTTCCGTTAGTGCACAAGTTTATCGGTAAACAGTACCTAACAAACCACAAAGCTTACTAATACTAGCCGCAATGTCAACAACATAGCTACCAAAATATTTACGCTACATGTTGGGTTTTTTTTCATATCTCCTTCCTGTAAACAAAGTAGTCAATATGTAACTATAACAAACAAAATGTTTCATACTAATTATGATTCGTTTTATATTATTTTTTGAATCCAGATCACACGATTAGTATGTGTTACTTTACAAATTAAATTCTCGTATGTAGGTTGTGATAACAATACGGCAGAACTGGCCTAATGGGATTTCCGCTGTTTTTCCCTTTGTGACTAAAATTGGACTTGTATTGTTGTATTTTTAGAGCTGACATCAAAAAGCATGCAACTACACATTATCGGACTATTGTCAAGTGATTTTGATAATCGTGTCGAGAGCTGATCTGATGATGATTTATTACTTCCAATTTGTATCAAGGATGTTATCATCCCTACCTTTCGGTTAATTGTTATAATAAAAATGAGAAAGTTGTCTATCTGACTGTTTCTCTTTACGGCAAAAAGGGCGAACCATTTCGATGCATTTGGTAAACAACTTGAAATCTGAAAAGGACGTACAACATTTTACGTAGGTGGTCTCATTTTCTGTCTTACAATTTATTAACAAAACTGTTTTCTACGTTTCAGCGAGAAGTCCTGTATTTGCAGCAATGTTTGAACACGAAATGGAAGAAAGGAAACGGAATCGAGTGGACATCACAGACGTAGACCACGAAGTGTTGAGAGAAATGCTACGTTTTATTTATACGGGCCGCGCGCCCAACCTAGACAAGATGGCCGACGACCTCTTAGCAGCCGCTGATAAGGTAAACTAATCATATTTTAATTAAAGTAGTAAACTGGTCGTATTAAATAAAAGACTCCTTTTACGCGTCATTCGTAAAAGGTATGTAGGGATTTATGTTAAGAAAGAAACTACCTCAATAGCGCTAATAACCGTACATTGTGATAACGAATCTGTTTGCTTTAAGTACGGCGATTATCGCAAGGTTAACTGACGACTGCGCATTGTTCTGTAGAAGCCAATGCTAAGCGGACACCTTTACAAGTTGATGTCACACCGATAATTGTGCTCTCATCAAGCTGTCTCTCCCCCCAATCCCGCGCTAGCACCGCCCGAAGTTGAGGTCCGAGTCCCACTAGGGGTCGCCCTTAATGCTGTTGTTGCTATTAGTCATGATGTTAGTGTAGTGTAATATAAAGCTTAGGTTAAGTATTTTACTTCCCCTTCATTGACTGGAGACCCTTCAAGTCTCGCCAATAACTGCCCGGTTACGCAGAAACGGTCCGTAAGGACCATCAATAGAAAAAAAAAACGACGAGTTACTTTACGAGTTGATGTGATGCCGAAAAACTAGCTGTGTGTGTAGCTAAAGCTATCTCTATAGCAGTGCGCTTTCATGTTCATTTTGCGTCTTCGTCTGAAGCATGCGTGAAGCGCCATAGCGCATGCCTTAATACTAGTTCGACGTCAGCGCAGCCCCTAGCGCACGCAGCTCGCTAATCCGTCTATTGTATGTCGACTGACGACTGACCGAGGCGCACCGGTGTAGACGATAAGCTGCATGCGTCTTATGGCAATCAATATTGCATGCGCTTGACGCAAGAGGAATTGAAAATTGAAAGCGCAAGATGAACATGAAAGCGCACGGGTGTAGACATACCATAAGGCCCCGGCCCCTATTCTCAAGGGTGTAGTAAAAGTCAATTAGGGGAATCTATAGGTGGAAACGTTTACTGATAACACGTTAATGCGATAAACAATTCGTTTATCAGGCGTTGTAATTAATTCATTATGTCCGCTCACAGTTAAGTTTTTGAAGTCCATGACGGAAGTGTATGAGGTCGTCCACTAGTTCCACTTGTTCTTATTCGTTACTCGATTGAATTAATAGAATGCGAATTGCAAAAGTTACTATAGATGTATTTAATCACGTTTTTTATTCCTCACGCGATAAAAAGCGTCGAGCAGAGATAATAAGGCAATTGCAGCCACGTGCATAGAAATTGATATAGAGATTACACTCGTAAGATGTGACAACGTGATGGCTAACAATAGTCAATACACGAAGTTTATGCAGTGAAACGGAATGGCCTTCAATATTATGAAACAAATATATACTATCTACTAGGTTTTACAACATACGTAGGTACTTATGTTCACGTAAAATTTACCGCCCGTTTTCACAAATACAAAATTGATACATTGGTACAAATTGATTTTCAAAAAATCCAAACGTCCGAATTTGGTTATTTACGGACATTATCTCTGCCAAAATCCGAGTTAATCGGGCCATGCAATAGAAGTCCCCGTTTCACCCCCTTTTAGGAGTAATTTTGTGAAATCACTCCTAATGTCACCCCTTCTCTTCATATGGGGTTCGAAAGAGCAGTAATATCGAATATCTTTTGTCTGAGGAAGGACAGCGACATCATACTGCGATCACCCGTCCGTATGCCCAGCACAGTGATTATGATAATACTACCGATCGTTCTAGACCTTCACAGTCTATGAATATCCATGTTTGCAATCAATAAGGGTATCTAGTCCCAAATAGAGGCCCATGTTTCCAACTTCTGTTGTTCTAATAAAGCGATTGATTTATTTCGTCGGGGATCTTCCTTTGGATTTATAGAAGTAGAAGACTTTTAATTTTGATAAGCTTTCTTTTTAGGGTTCTGTACCCAAAGGGTAAAACGGGACCCTATTACTAAGACTGCTGTCCGTCCGTCTGTCACCAGGCTGTATCTCATGAACCGTGATAGTTAGACAGTTGAAATTTTCACAGATGATGTATTTCTGTTGCCGCTATAACAACAAATACTAAAAAACAGAATTAAATAAGTATTTAAGTGGGCTCTCATACAACAGACATATTTTTTGCCGTTTTTATAGATAATGATACGCAACCCTTCGTGCGCAATTCCAACTTGCACTTGGCCGGTTTTTAAATAACAGCCTATAGGATCTTGTCTCTAATAATGTCCAAATACGACTCAAAAACAGAGATAGCACACGTCGTGTACTATAGTGCTTCTCTGTTTCACATTAAAAAAACTTTATAATAATGAAATGTTGTTATTTATTTTCAGTACGCACTAGAGCGGTTAAAAGTGATGTGTGAAGAGGCGCTATGTCTCAGCCTGTCGGTGGAGACGGCGGCCGACACCCTCATACTTGCGGACCTCCATTCTGCGGACCAACTCAAGGCGCAAACCATCGACTTCATTAACACGTTAGTACCTTTTATTTTACTCCTACGTTTTATACTTAAGTTGGACGGCGATTTAGTAAAGGTCGCGGGTAGCCGTTGAATGAAAGATGCCTTACCGTTTGCCATGAAAATCTATGGTGCGGGATTCCATCCAGGGTTGTTTTCCAGCTTACACAATTATGTTTTGAGTGTGTGTAGATATAGAATAAATTTGCGAAGGTATGAATAGTACTGAAATGATTCTTTGCATATTGGGAGAATATGTCAGTATGTATGTATGTATGTACGTAACAGAAAGTATCAAATAACATTTTAGAGATTTTGATAATGAAGATATCTTTGAAATTTTCCCCTCTTATTTCTATCTGTCTCTCACTTATTTGATGATTGAAAAATCGACCCTAACAAAGGTAGAGGATTCAGTTTTTTTGATATCAAATCTATTATGTGTATTGTTTAAAATGACATAAATTGTAACATATCCTTTCCCATTCCAGGAGTCACGCGACGGACGTGATGGACACGGCTGGCTGGAAGAACATGATTCAGTCGCACCCGCACCTGATCGCGGAGGCGTTCCGCGCGCTCGCCACGCAGCAACAGCAGATCCCTCCCATCGGGCCCCCTCGCAAGCGCGTCAAGCAGGCCTAGTGCCGAGCGCACAGTGCCGAGCACTCCACCCGCCTCTATACCAAAGACACGCCACACGGCACACACATATTCGAATTCTACGCCGGCTGAGGCCGAACAGAGAGACCAGCCTTTACTCGACTGTCGGGGTCGGCTCCAGTCTTACCTGATGCGCCCGATAACAGTATTGTATAGCAGCGACCGTCATCTGACTTCGACCGATATGGGAGATACCAATATTCTGCGGTTAGATCGGTTGCGCACATTGTTCTGCCTTGAACGACTGTCATAGATATGCGCATGACAGCCGGGGCCGATGGCTGCACGGAGGAGTCTCGACGTGTGAAGAGCGAAGGCCTCCTCGTTATCGCCCGGTAATTTATTACACGACAAGGCTGCATATGTTATTACTATTAGAATATACACGTGTACCATAGACTGTGAGATTCGGAGTGAGAGTGGCCGGTGGATGTGTGCGTATGATTAGTAATGGATCCACGGATTCAGCCCTTCGTTTTACTATGATTGATCTCAAGACGATATTCGATCCTAATGTTTTTTTGTCTCTTGCGGTTAATTAGTGTACCGCTTTTAATAATTACTTTTAATGTGTATGTTACGGAGAAACGCTGGACGCTTTTTGCGCGTTGATGTAGTTTTGGATGTAGGCTTCGGGTTAAATATTTTATGTATGTCGTTTTTGTGAACATTCTCTTGCAGCTATGTATGTAAATTATTACTATGTATTAAATATGAAGCTAGTGTCTAAAACAACTATCCATGTCATATAAATTTATCATTATAATTATTATGATTGTAACATTCATTGGCTAACATAATGGCATAAATCGTTAATAATAGTAATGTACAGAATACATAATAAATTCAGATGATCGAACTGAATTATTATGCCACAATGCAAATATTTGAATTGGAAAATCTTGGTGTTTCGTGTTCCCATAGAAATTACAAAACATTAATGTTAGACATTGTATAATGTAGGCCTTTTGAAAATATTTTGAAGTAGAGTGGTAATTGAATGCAATAAAGTTACGTATGTAGCATAGCTTTATACAAAATTGTTGATCATATCACATTATAAATACATATTTACGAATTGATACGTTTCACATCACAATGGTCAGTAAGCAGTGTTCGGTGAGGTCAACAATAGTGTACAAATCTGTGTAACATGTAGACGCTGTAGGGGACTCGAGTGATTGTATAAGTCTATTGAAATTGTTGGTATTGTATATAGATGAGCTACGATCCCACCATTAAAATATTTCTAAGTACTAACCCATAAGTGGTATCACAGGTGACACCATAAATTTTTTATTATATCTGTAGGATGTTATTCCAATGACATATTGTGATTTTTCTATCATATTTCCATAGGTTTAAATACACGAACGCTTTTGTTTTGTTTCATATGTAGATGATCACTGGAATAATTTAAATTGTAAATGTATTATTATTGTTGTTGGTTTCGCTTCATTGATTGTACATTACGTGTCATGTCCAAGTCGACGTCATGAGTCGCCCTTCATTTTGCTCACTTCATTAACTTTTTAAATTAATATGATTCTAAATTACAAATTGATAAATGTTATTTATTAGTGTTTTTATCATTTTTTTCATTTTCTATGACGACTTAGCAGTTTTGTAAGAAAATGTTTTCTTTCTTTCAACTTTGTAAAATGATGGACCTACCCATAAGTACCTATTGTAATATTTACTCAATAGAAATATGTAATATACCGCGGCCAATAAATAATAATATTTAATACCATTTTATACCCACTTCCCATTTTACCACAGCTGACAGCTGTTATCATGTAATTGAATATTACAAAATGTCAAAAATAACTGTGATTTTCGAAATTGTCAGTAAGTTGAGCAAATAAATGAAATGATGATGACAAGATGTTTTTATTTTCTTGTAGACAGAAGCGGACTAGAAGTCTTGGTCGCCCTAGGCCTTGTAGTATCAGCCATCCCCTTCTTAGCTCTATAAGTGAGCTAAGATTTTTTTTTCTGTTATTGGCCGCCCCTATCATCTTGCCGCCCTAGGCCTGGCCCTATTTGGCCTTATGGAAAGTCCGCCTCTGCTTACAGAGCGCGGATGACCGAGTAATTGGTCGGACGATAATCTGTTTGAATAACAAATACGACTCCCAAACGTCCCACCGAACTTCTGTCAACTACCGTACTTTATTTAATAACAATCCAACATAAATGCAAAAAAAATGTACGTAAGCGTTTTGAATATTTCATGAACAAAAACCGGCCAAGTGCGTGTCGGGCCACGCGCAGTAATAGGGTTCCGTAGTTGCACAATAATGCGGACTAAGAAGAGGGCTTAGTAATTTTTGAATGGAATTTGTACGAAATTTTTACGTTTCCGGTTGGTCGACTATTACTCGTAAGTTTGTAAAGCCTACTTAGCTGTGACAGTTTTCCTTTTAACTTCGTTGTGTATACCTACTACTACCGTGATTTTTTTCACATATCCAAAACTAGCCGTTTAGCTGGCGGGGGGGGGGGGACACTTGACCCTAACAAAAATTAGCACTTTAAAGTTTAATATTTCAGAAACGGACGAAAAATTGTTTTCACAAACTTACAATATTTTTGAAAGACCTATCCAACAACACCCCACACGATGGAGTAGACGAGAAAAAAAAACCCCCACTTTAGATGTAGGTACAGTCACCATCAGATATATAGAAGCAGTTCAGCTACTCAGATAATTCTACACTCTCAAAAACACAATAACATCTGCACAACAATAGCGTTCAAATTATTGTTAGCATCCAATGTATCAATATCATCTGAACACTCGCAATTCAAATATTTCTATGCAAACAAATCATCTTGTCAACTGAGGTAGTCAAATGTAACTAAGCAACCAAAGTGTTCAAAAATATGTAAACAATAACCATTTCTCAATACATTGCTCAGTGATACTAAGGCCTGTTACAAACCTAGCCGTTTTAGGGCGGTTACAGACCTTGGTGTTTTATGCTCGTTTTTAACCGACTTCAAAAAGGAGGAGGTTCTCAACTCGGTTGTAATTTTTTTTTTATATTTGTTACCTCAGAACTCCGTCATTTATGAACCGATTTGAAAAAATCTTTTTTGTTTGAGAGGGTATAGCTACTTTCCGTTTAGTCCCTTATAAATGTTGTTATGATTAGACCATGAACTTCAGAGATATGGAACGGAACTCTTCCCCCGCCCCCCACTTTCCGGAATGTTTAAATTATGTCGTGTAAGGTATAGCATGAAAGGGCTTATAATACCCGACTACGGCAAAGTCAAAAATAAGGATTATGAAGAGAGAGGGAGAGAGTATGGAGGAGAGAGAGTTTAATTTATGGCACTAAAACGTATTTAATAAAAAATAAACTTATAAAAAAGTAAAAACCGACTTCAAAAAAAACTATATGGAGTAAAATAATTACCATAAGATAAAATTAACAGTTTCAGAAGACGGTGCAATTCTATACTGAAAAAAATTGTAGCCACCGACTTCTGAAACTGTTAATTTTATGTTTTTTGTAGTCGGTTTTAACTTTTTTTTTAAGTTTTTGCATGCGCGCATTCAAGCGCGTTACATTTCGCGCTTCAAAAAAACCGAAGGCACGTATATGCTAATGTTCGCTCTGCCAGTGGGTCTTTCTGTTGCAATATGTACAGTGTCCTGCGACATTATTAAGATTAAAATGCAGGCATTGCAATTAAAGGCAGGCGGTGAGCCACTAAAAAATGTAACGCGTATGGCTTTCTATACCAGCGCACGCACTAGCGGTTCTTTTTAAAATGACTTTTAAAACGTATCGTGCTAGATTTTGGGTAAAGGTATATTCGATGCGATTCGATGATAACTGACTACTAAAATCAGGCTACAGTGCATGTTCATAGATAAGCTGTATGGCGCTTTTAGCATTTGAAAAAAAAGGGGTGCATGAAAAGAGTCTCCACGAGTGACGATACTTTAGTAAGTCCGGCACACCCTGGGCAGTTAGCCTCGCTACCATCCTTGCTGACTGGCTAATCTTTTCACCACGGCATGAGCTATTCTTGTATAGCTCGTGCCGACACGATAGAAAAAGTATCATTTGAAAACCGCTTGTGTAAAATCATATAGAAACTCAGTGCGTGCTTAGTCGGGCTGATTTTACATCGTCAGATATCTTTTAACCGAGTAGTTAAATTGACGTTTAACAGATTTTGTACTTTTTTGAGCATTGTTATCAATCCGAAACATGGTTAAAATGAACCGAGGTATTAGGTAGGTATTTATTACGAATTCAATTCCTGATGATGTACTAGAAAATACAGCAAATAAAAATGTCAGTTTCATTCAAATTAATTGTTTCGAATTTAATGGCTTTCGCGTGGAATAAATACTCGTTTCAATTTCTTTACGATGTTTTCCTATAACTTGACTATCAGATTATATTATAAACAAAAGACACGTCAATGACGTCACGCACGAAATGAAAGGGATATAGCTATACGAAGAAAAAGAAAAAATGCTGTATTGACACAATAGTACACATTGTATCTATTTTTGAACTTTTAATTTATGACTCTAAGTACAATCAAATACAATTCATTTTACGTTGCTATCCTGACTTTCTGAATAACGTGTTGCTTAGTTACCTTTGAATGTTTAGCTTGTTTACTTACCATAGACCTTTAGTTTGTAAATAAATATTTGACATTGTGACTGCTCAGATATATTTGGAGTTTATGATGCTCAAAACAATTTGAACAGTTTTGTTGCATAGATGTTTTTGGTATCTTGAATGTGTTTAATTATTTGGACACCTGAGTTGTTCATCTACTTCTGATGCTGACTGTACAGGAGGCACCCTCAAAAAAATTATTTTTCATGATTTTATTTAACCACTTTGTCGGCGTGATTTATATGTATATATGCCAAATTATAGGTTTCTAGTACTAAGAGTCTCTGAGCTAAGCTGCGGACGGACGGACGGACATGGCGAAACTATAAGGGTTCCTTGTTGACTACGGAACCCTAAAAATGTCATATTAAATATAGGGAAGTAGGTAAAATTAAAATTCTCGATAAAAGGCGGTAATTTTGCCAAAAGTTATATACGTTATTTTAGTTACTAGACAGCTTAGTTTTGATACTAGCCTTAATTTTTGTTTAGCCTTATTTTCCTCTAAATTGACGGAATAATCGCCTTCTAAGCCTGTTACCTGTTACTTAACGTTTCCCTCCTTCAAACAAAGTTAGTGTTCCCCTCAGCACAAATCCAATCCCTGCTCAAAATATTGGTAGGTACCAAGGCAATTGGTGTGGATTGTGAGTTGCCGTTCTAGGAAGGAAGGTCATCATTATTATTAACCCCGCATTTACACCTACTTATGAGTTGTAATACAAGCTTGTATTTATGACATGACAAGTTTTTTTATCTACACTCACTTCGTGAAGTTCCATGGGAATATTATGGGAACTCAAAAATAGTAGGTACATACCTACCATAATTACATTATTCAAGTGCATCTCTAAAAAGTTTTACTATAATTACAGTTCTCTTAACTTTTTTTTTTTTTTACTTTATTTACAGGCCTTTGTCGCGTGCTCTTAACTTAAATAACTAAAATACTATGCTTTAAAATAACTTTTTTTCTATTATAGTCTAGCTGTGAACGCTCTTAATTTAACAATGCTTCTGTCTTCTTCACCTGTCAATATGTGCTTTCTGTCTTAGCGATGGGCGAAACCGTTCAAATTCCAAACCGAATTGACCGACTTGACTATTTCCTCAAATCGGTTTGAAGTCAAACCGAATTAGCAGGATAAGCCCTTTCGACAAAGTTCGATTTGAACCGTTTATAGCTTGCAAGACGCGTTTTAGTAAGTTTGATTCGCGTCAGGTAAATAGCCAAACCGACTTGTCGTCTGGTTTCTATCGTTGCTTAACTCAACAGAAGCTTATAAATATAGAATTATGAACTAAATGAATAACATTTTAATATAATAAAAGAAACAATGTTGTCAGTCAATTAAATTTATTTAATTGCAATTTTTTTAATCGGCCTTCATTCACGTTTATTATAGTCAGTATAACTACTGCATACTAACACCCATAACAATGACAAATCAAATCGTTTATTGGTTCAAATCATTTGTCAAGTTTTGGACACTGTCACCTAAACTAGGAAGTCCTGTGTTTTAATTATCAGTTATAAACTTATAACATAATCCACACTTCTAGTATTGCACAAAAAATCCGATTTATTATTATATGATCATTAAGAATGAAAACTACTATCTATAGTAACTATTATAATAGTAATTTTATCGAAAATAAAATAATCTATACATAATCTAAACAAAACGAAAGAATAAGTTCGATCAAATACACGAGTTTGTCGGAAAACTTCGTCGTGTAGACGGTAGACACGGGTCCAAGAGGCGCGGTTCACCGTTCAATTTCGACTGATAAAAGTGATAAAAAGAACGACACGAAGAGTCGAACGAGAGCGAGCGAGACAACGCGACCGTGCGTTCGCGCTGCGACGCGAAACGCAGATATCGAGTCGAGCCAGTTGACTGAGTTCATCGAGTTCGCGGTTAAGGCTGAGCGCAGACTTGAGTCACGACAGTCTTAAAACAGACTATTACTTTACAAAACATATGAAGACGCGCATACTTCAAACAAAACGTCTCATAGACAAAATCGTCTAATACCTACAAGAACTGTACGGCGACAAGTCTGACGAACGATTGTCGGCTTCCCTTTTCTATGTATGCGGGCGCGCACATCAACGACAAAACACTCTAGCGACGTACTCCCGGTACCCCTTCTCTTTTAGTCTCGTCCGAGCATTCATAAAGTAAGCACCCAAACTATGACAATATCGATGAAGTCCATTTTGATACCGAAAAAGAATTGACGCAGAGGGATTGCGCCGCATCGTCGTAGTAGACAAAACAGTTTCGTTTTAGGTGTGCGACGTGTCGTAGACAAAAGAGTTTCGTTTTAGTTTTAAGGCAGACTTGTCTATGCGAGGAAAGTCTGTCTTAAAACTGTCGTGACTCAAGTCTGCGCTCAGCCTAAATGTAAGTCGATTCAAATCGAACTAGGCCCGAACCGGTTTGGTAAACCGAGTCGCCCATCGCTAGTCTGAGCCTGGCTGTCAGTGTCACTGTCAGTTGTATTTGTTGTATCAGATCAGCTGTGAATTTCCAATATTTACGTAATAGTACAAGATCCGGCCTAACATCGACCTTCCCTCATCTGTTTTTCTAACGAGATGTTTTTTATTTGAAAGATTTTATATAAATAAACAAATCCCGCATGGGTTGCCTAGTCAAAAGTGGTCCAGGCTACCCTTAATTAAAATTCATAAATAATAAAAAATAATTACTCCTTCCCTCATCTGTTTTTTACAAAATATTATTACTAATCGAAAGGACAAGATGTAAGTTAACAGAAAAAAATAGGTTGCCTAAAAAAAAGTGGTCCAGAGATAGGGTTGCCGCGATTTAAAGTTTCAATATTTGAGCAGGAAAGTTCAGCGCGACAAAGAAGCACTACACGTAGTACTCTGTACAATAGAAAGATAACATGGCAGCTGCTATTGGGCCCATTGCTGAGTAAAAGTGAGCGCACATGCGCATTTTTCTTTATGAAGCAACAAAAAAAAACCGGTAGAAAAATTGATGTTCTATTTTTGCGTCATTTTAGCGCTCCGAGTTAACAGACTGCGCGGATAGTTTGGGGGCGTTAAAATGACTCACGTTGTATCTTTTGTTTTATGTTTCTATCTCACAAGTAGATCACGGGGTTTTAAGGAAATACACGAAATCGGATACACCATGTACATTAATTATTCTGTAAAATATTTTATTTTCCACGATTTTTATATAATTTACTCCGAAAAAAAATCTGGGGAGTAGAGTGGTCACTCTCTAACATACGGAAAAATGCGCATGCGCGCTCACTTTTACTCGACAATGGGCCCACTAGCAGCTGCCATGTTATCTTTCTATTGTACAGAGTACTACGTGTAGTGCTTCTTTGTCACGCTGAACTTTCCTGCTCAAATATTGAAACTTTAAATCGCGGCAACCCTATCTCTGGACCACTTTTTTTTAGGCAACCTATTTTTTTCTGTTAACTTACATCTTGTCCTTTCGATTGGTAATAATATTTTGTGAAAAACAGATGAGGGAAGGAGTAATTATTTTTTAATATTTATGAATTTTAATGAAAGGTAGCCTGGACCATTTTTGACTAGGCAACCCATGCGGGATTTGTTTATTTACATAAAATCTTTCAAATAAAATACCTCTCGTTAGAAAAACAGATGAGGGAAGGTCGATGTTAGGCCGGATCTTAGACTATAACTGAATTCCTAATTTATTTACATTTCATAGGATAGTAGCAAAAGTAATGTCTATAAATACAAGATTACTGACTAAAGTCAAAACAATAGCTGTACGAGTTGCATATTTTTCCTCAAAACCTACTGCATCAGAAGTGTTAACAGCATATTTGACTCAATGCAAAGAGCCTCCCTGGACCTCGTACTTTGTAAAGGTAATATCGGCTAGCTGTAAGTTACTTGACTGAACAGAAATACATTATGCGTACATAAAGAAATATCGCGACCTCGCCGCGTGATCAGCTCATGATTAAGGGCTCCGTTTGGGTCCGAAACTAGTCGGGCAATCCCGAAATAAATGCACGTGAGTAAAATCAAAGAATCAAAATCAAAAGTTTTTATTTCACATAAACCATTACAGGCGCTTATGAAAAGTCGAATTTAGGTGCACGGTTCCAATTAGTCGTTTCCTATGGAGAAGAACCGGCAAGAAACTCCATGGTTACTCTTTTAAAATCCATATCTTTAACAATTTCAGTGGGTACAGTTATGACTTAGATATGAGAGAGCAAAGTAGACTTAAGAGCAGGAACCACACAAAAAAACAAAATGAAAAAACCGTAATTAATCATAAATAAAGAAATATTACCAATAGCCGACTTGAGATGCCCATGTCTCTAGGTTGTCTGGCGCTGGGGTGCGAACTCAGCCCAGGCGCCTCCTAGCCCTTTTAGCATGCCCCCCCCTCCCTCCCTCAGATACCACTCTGGTGTTGTAAATAACAGAGCAGAATAATGTGCCTTCTGCTACTGCATTTTGCAGAACCTAAGGAATAAAGCGAGTGGCCGATTATATTTTAATAAAAGTCTCTTCAACTCAACATTGACTTTGGAAGTTGTACTTAAAAGTTTGACCGTTTCCCGTAGTGACTTATGGAGCCGAAACGTGGACACTCACTGTGGGCCTGGTCCACAAATTTAAGGTTGCTCAGCATGCTATGGAGAGAGCAATGCTCTGGGTTTATCTGGTGGACAGAATTCGCAATGAAGTCATTCGCCAGAGAACTAAAGTCACCGACATTGCGCATAGAACGCCCTTCGGCACGATGGACCGACGATTTGAAGAAGGTGGCTGGAAGGAGATGGATGCGGGCTGCCCAAGACCGGGATGGTTGGCGATCTCTGGGGGAGGCCTACATTCAGCAGTGGACGGCAATAGGCTGATATGATGTATGATGACCTAAACCCCCTTATTACAAAAGATGGTCTACGAAAAACCTAAGTTTTAAAATAGCCCCGTCTCTTTGTTATATGACATAAGAAAGTGATGGGTATATTTTAAACCTGGGTTTACCTTAGTCTTAGTTTAAACCATCTTTTGTAATAAGGGGGAAAGAGTTTTAACACTTTTATCAAGATTGTATCATCATTATAGCATAACTATATTCCTGCCCAATTTCTTTCAGTACAGTAGTGTAAAAAATGACCAGTTTGGGATGTCAAATTTTAACTGGAGGGTTGGGAGTTCCAACTATCAGATATTGAGGACTGGCTGCTTTCCCTACATCAAATATCACTGCTCCAGAAAAAAAGCTGAAGATCTAGGTGTGTCTGATAAATTTATGAAGGCTATCAAAGTTATTAATCTAGGTATGTATTATCTATATTTCATCATCATCAAATAAACCCTATATATACCTATTATAACATAACATCACGCCTGTATTCCTCGGAGGGTTCGGCAGAGACGTATAGTACACCCTCATTTAACTGTTATGATTAAGTTCCATATAATAGGGGACAAGCCTATTGCCATCAACCAGGCACAAATCCAGACTCCAGGCTGCTACTGAGAAATTCTACACTGTAAAACCGCCTAACACTGCCCAACCTGGGGATCAAATGCAGGACCTCACCCTCAGCAATCATGCTTGCGACTACTAGACCAAGAGAGCAGTCAAACCCATATATCTAGCCGTATGGTCCCAGGTCCCACTGCAGGGACAAGGCTTCACTCTCACATTTCTACACACAAAATATTTGGTCTGACATATACTAATGCCTTTATTGCTAAAAATATTTGAGAAATCCTTCCTTATCCTTACTAATATTATAAATGCAGTAAGTTTGTTTGTTTGTTACCTTTTCACGCCTAAACCACTGACCCGATCATCCTGAAATTTTGCATATACATTGTCAGGTGTACAGAAACGGACATAGGGTACTTTTAATCCCGAAAAAAAGTATTGTTCCCGAGGAAAACAACAACAATCTTCATAGATGGCGCCACGTGTCTTTCGAATCACGATTGAATTATATTGTTATAGAAACTTTAGTAGTGTGTTAAGAGTTTTTTTGAGCTTAATTAACGCGAGCAAAGCTGCAGGCTAAAGCTAGTTAAGTACTTATATGTAGTGATGACAATATTGTGTGCTTACAGGTATACCATGTTTGCTGTATGGTCTCGCAGCAACACAACTGATTAGGCATAAGGAAATAGTGAATACTTCTAAGGGTCCTGTCACAATATACTTTTTAATACCAGAAGATAAGGGATCAAGTTATTAATATTCATTAGTATAGAGCCATAAATATTCACTTGTAAACAATATTTTGGATACAAGTTGCCATTCGTTTCTGAAATACCATGTAAATGTTTTAAGGTTTTTTTACCATCAAAAATTGTCTGTAGTGTTTACAGCAACATGAATCAATGTTTCAGAAACAGATAGATTATTGTTTGTAACAGTATTTAAAAACAAAATGTTTACCTACATAGCTTTATATTATCATCCCATAAACATCACTGCTTACTGCGGAACAAAGCTTTCCCTCCTGTTTAAAAAAATGTCTGTAATGTAATTTTGTCATAATAACAATATTTGACATTGACACACATTGGTGATCTCATGTTGTGGTTTGCACAAATGATTGCAGCTTGATACGTAAATAATTGTTAACTTTTAAACCCATCATTTTCCACCATACATTTTTGTTAAGAAAACAGAAGTTAGTATTCAAGGTAAAAAAAGATTGTTATCTTATCTATTTATTAAAAAAAGCCAAGTTGTGTAATGTTAGTACCTATTATGTGTTAATATTTATAATTGTTTATGAAAAACTAAATAAAAATTGTAATTTTAAGCCGATTATTACAACACAAGTAATAACCACATCATTCCCCATATTTTGTTTTTACGGTTTTTTTAATAGTAAAGTATCGCGATTATGGCATTAGGCTCGACGTCTATTTCATGGGACTGAAAACTTTCTCAATTCGTTGATAGGTAAGTATCTTCTGGAGAGATAAAACAAGTGAACAAAAAAAACTACATTTTTAATTTCTTTAGTATTTATTTAGTGTTATTTAAAAACTGAAACAATTTTTTTTGCTTGACCTAAAACAAAATAATGTAAGGTACCGTAGGTAATTAGGTATAGTTGTTTATCAGTAGTAACTACAAACTCTAGTGCGTCGTTCTTGGTGAAAAGTTTTAATTTATTATAACAGATACGTTGAGAAAATAAATATAATTTTTCATCTATTTATTTGCTGTACTGTCGCAGCATATTAAAATACGAGTACGCCGTGCTCATTATCTGAAAAAGATTAAATTATAATTACCTCCTCATTTAACTCTTCTTCATAGTGGTCAGTAGAGCTAACCACCTATTTATTCGCTTGTTTTACGAAATTGCGACATCTATTGGTTACAATTTATACAAGGTTAGTCAGAAAGGGGGTACTAATCCGAAAGGGTGTTAAAGTACCCATAATAATGAGTAACTTTTGTTCTACCACTTTCCCCAAAAGTCAATAGTTTAAGAGAAATAGCTGTTCAAAAATTGCAAAAAAATGTGCTAAAATCTTTCTATCTTTAGCTATGATCGGCTGTGTTTACATTTTAGGTCGTATTTTGGGGTCACGAATTAGAAGCTTCATTTTCTGAATTCGTAACAAAAGTAGCGGCGAAGAATTTTTGAAAAAACTGAAATAAAAATTATTTTACATGGAAATAAAAATTATCGAATTTAGAAATTTTAACACTTGTTTTAAAACCGTCATCAGTGATAATTTAAGTGGCTTGCGGATTAGTACCCCCTTTCTGACTAACCTTGTATTAATATGTACAGTCAGCATCAGAAGTAGATGAACAACTCAGGTGTCCAAATAATTAAACACATTCGAGACACCAAAAACATCTATGCAACAACTGTTCAAATTGTTTTGAGCATCATAAACTCCAAATATATCTGAGCAGTCACAATGTCAAATATTTATTTACAAACTAAAGGTCTATGGTAAGTAAACAAGCTAAACATTCAAAGGTAACTAAGCAACGCGTTATTCAGAAAGTCAGGATAGCAACGTAAAATGAATTGTATTTGATTGTACTTAGAGTCTTAAATTAAAAGTTCAAAAATAGATACAATGTGTACTGTTGTGTCAGTACAGCATTTTTTCTTTTTCTTCATATAGCTATATCCCTTTCATTTCGTGCGTGACGTCATTGACGTGTCTTTTGTTTATAATATAATCTGATAGTCAAGTTATAGGAAAACATCGTAAGGAAATTGAAACGAGTATTTATTCCACGCGAAAGCCATTAAATTCGAAACAATTAATTTGAATGAAACTGACATTTTTATTTGCTGCATTTTCTAGTATATCATCAGGAATTGAATTCGTAATAAATACCTACCAAATACCTCGTTCATTTTAACCATGTTTCGGATTGATAACAATGCTCAAAAAAGTACAAAATCTGTTAAACGTCAATTTAATTACTCGATTAAAAGATATCTAACGATGTAAAATCAGCCCGACTAAGCACGCACTGAGTTTCTATATGATTTTACACATGCGGTTTCAAATGCTTCTTTTCTATCGTGTCGGCACGAGCTATACAAGAATAGCTCATGCCGTGGTGAAAAGATTAGCCAGTCAGCAAGGATGGTAGCGAGGCTGACTGCCCAGGGTGCGCCGGACGTACTGAAGTATCGTCACTCGTGGAGACTCTTTTCATGCACCCCTTTTTTTTCAAATGCTAAAAGCACCATACAGCTTTTCTATGAACATGCACTGTAGCCTGATTTTAGTAGTCAGTTATCATCGAATCGCATCGAATATACCTTTACCCAAAATCTAGCACGATACGTTTTAAAAGTCATTTTAAAAAGAACCGCTAGTGCGTGCGCTGGTATAGAAAGCCATACGCGTTACATTTTTTAGTGGCTCACCGCCTGCCTTTAATTGCAATGCCTGCATTTTAATCTTAATAATGTCGCAGGACACTGTACACCTTACAGCGATAACACACTGGTATGACGCGGCGGTCGAATCCATATTGCAACAGAGAGACCCACTGGCAGTGCGAACAGTAGCATATACGTGCGTTCGGTTTTTTTGAAGCGCGAAATGTAACGCGCTTGAATGCGCGCATGCAAAAACTTAAAAAAAAAGTAAAAACCGACTACAAAAAACATAAAATCAACAGTTTCAGAAGTCGGTGGCTACAATTTTTTTCAGTGTAGAATTGCACCGTCTTCTGAAACTGTTAATTTTATCTTATGGTAATTATTTTACTCCATATAGTTTTTTTTTGAAGTCGGTTTTTACTTTTTTATAAGTTTATTTTTTATTAAATACGTTTTAGTGGCATAAATTAAACTCTCTCTCCTCCATACTCTCTCCCTCTCTCTTCATAATCCTTATTTTTGACTTTGCCGTAGTCGGGTATAATAAGCCCTTTCATGCCTACCTTACACGACATTATTCAAAGATTCCGGAAAGTGGGGGGCGGGGGAAGAGTTCCGTTCCATATCTCTGAAGTTCATGGTCTAATCATAAAAACAATTATAAGGGACTAAACGGAAAGTACCTATACCCTCTCAAACAAAAAAGAATTTTTCAAATCGGTTCATAAATGACGGAGTTCTGAGGTAAGGAATATAAAAAAAAAAATTACAACCGAGTTGAGAACCTCCTCCTTTTTGAAGTCGGTTAAAAACGAGCATAAAACACCAAGGTCTGTAACCGCCCTAAAACGGCTAGGTTTGTAACAGGCCTTAGTATCACTGAGCAATGTATTGAGAAATGGTTATTGTTTACATATTTTTGAACACTTTGGTTGCTTAGTTACATTTGACTACCTCAGTTGACAAGATGATTTGTTTGCATAGAAATATTTGAATTGCGAGTGTTCAGATGATTTTGATACATTGGATGCTAACAATAATTTGAACGCTATTGTTGTGCAGATGTTATTGTGTTTTTGAGAGTGTAGACTTATTTGAGTATCTGAACTGCTTCTATATATCTGATGGTGACTGTACGACATTAACGTGTAACATTTGAACAGCGCCAATTGTCCGTGCTTTGACGGTCAGAAGGAGAACTAAACTTTCAAACGAAAGTTGGTGAAATTTGAATTCGTTGTTTTGCAAGTGTTATATTTCATTGGTAAGTTATTATTTACAAATATGAATTATTTATATGCTCAAATTGTTGAAATATGATTAATTACGTATAATAAATATAAATATTACAAAAAAACATATGAGGTTCTTGACAATGATACCTTATTTAAAGTGGTTAGCAGCGGTAACCACCGTACTGTAAAGGCATAATTTTTCAATAACAAGTAGTACATTTTATATTGGTTTTATTTTTGCAGATAATGAAAAGAAGAGGTTTATCAACCTGGGACATAGAGAATGCCTTATCGGAATATATCGATATACCTTCTGATGATGACAGTTATGCGGGTGGCGATGGTTCGGATATCGAAGATGAGCTCATCGTTGAAGGTCGAAGTACGACAATTGGAGAAATTTTCCTCGGAGAAGACTTCCAAGGTCCTAATCCTAATCTACCTAACTCTGAATTTGAATCCGAAGATGACACACCTCTAGCCAGATTATCTTCTTCTCAGCCGTTACCTCCATCATCAGCACTAGCACCACAACCCGGCCCATCTACTACGCGGGCTGAAACACAGGTTCCAAAATGGAAAAAATCGTACTCAATTTTACCTCCTGACGATTATGACCCCTCCACACATCACATACCTACTGATTTGTGATCTCTGGCTGCTCGCAAAGAACTATCTGCACTTAGCATTTTTGAGTTATTCTGGACAAAAGAGCTTGTTCAATTTATCAAATTTCAGACTAACTTATATGCTGAACAAAAAGGAGGATCTTATAAGCCTGTCACAGAAGAAGAAATGGATGTATTCATTGGTCTCAATTTGGTGATGGGAATAAAAAAGAGCCCAAGTTATCGAGATTACTGGTCTTCTTCATCCGATTTACGAGACGAGTACATATCGTCATTCATGCCTTTGACGAGATTTTCTTGGATTCTAGGATACCTTCATTTGAATGACAACAACTTGATTCCAAGTAGGACAGATCCTAACTATGACAAGCTGTACAAAATCAGGCCATTTATTGATAGAATTAGAGATTCGTTCATAAACACTGCTACCCTACAAAGAATATTGCTATAGATGAGTCAATGGTAAAATTCAAAGGAAGAAGTTCTCTCAAGCAGTACATGCCCAAAAAACCAACTAAACGCGGGTACAAGGTTTGTTGTTACTAGATCTGTCAAAAACGTGTAAAACTGTATTAAATAATAACAAAAAAAATCTGACTATATTTATCTATTTTCTTCACAGTGGTCACCCACAGTAACCACCCCATATCTGACCCCCCCATCAACCCACATATGAAAAACCGTCAAATTTACTTATAACTAACCCTAAGTAATTAAGAATACACAAAAATATTAGTTATACTCTAAAAATAAAAATCTGTGCCGCAAAGAGTTAAGAGCTGAGTATTTACAATATGTATGCAATTTTACAAAGTGCGTCAATTCAGACTGTATTACAATTTAGAACGAGATGTTTACACTACAGGATTTAGGGCTCCCGCAGACGGCCGACCGTTCATCAACACTACAGTTAAGTCGTGATTAAAAACATTAAAAAAAATATGAGACTGCGAACAAGACCAACTCAATTCTGATGGCGAAGGGTTGGCCGTCTGCGGAAGTCCTTATTAGTGTAGGTGGTGTTGTACCTACCTACCTATTAACTGCCTTTACCAGTGCCTAACGAAAGGTCATGGCACATTATACTGGCACTGCAACTGCACAGCTGCAGCACGTGCGCCGCGCCACCGCGAATTTAGGCTACGCTACGGCTAGCCGCCAGTGCGCTAACTACGTGTCGTCCGTGAGGTGCAAGCTCGCAGTCCGCGCACTTGCCGCGAGTTGCAAGCTTGCTGTCACCGCGAACACAGTAGTTATTTGGCATTTGTGATTGAACGCTTACGCTTACACACGCCTAGGACTTGCACGTTTTCATAATACCTATCTCTGTTTACATTGTGCGAACTAGCAATAATCGCTATTGCTCTCGACGAAGAACTGGGAAATAAAAGGAGCGCGGGTGACGGCGCAACGACGTTGTTTCGCTGGCGACACGGAGTCCGCTCGCTTGCAGAGCGCGGGCTGCAAGTCGAGTTGTACCACGAAGCAAATACAAAGAGGAGATGGCATAAGCAACTGTGAACCGTGATACCAATGTAGAACCATTCCGTCCTCACGGTGGGCGTGGCCTATCAGTCTGTCGGTCGGCACTCGTCTTGTAAACATTACGTTCCCGCTCCCATTCCATTTTATCATTATTTATTATTTTCGTTGTCATTTAAAAGAAAAAGATGAAGTGTTGTGTGTTATCTTGTAAAAACTACTCAGATAAACGTTTTGGTACCATGGATGGCATCACATTTCACTCGTAACTATTTTTTTGCGATATTTATTAGATTCGTTCTAGAAAAATCTATTGTTATTTCGTCTCGTACAATAGTTTTACTGCTCGACAAAAGATGGCGCACCCTATTATAACATGAATAACTTACAACTACGTAAGAAATATTCATTATCTTTATAATTATAATGAATTAAAACAGATTTAAGATTTTTTTAAAGCCTTTTTGTTGACAAGAATATCGTATTATTGTTTTTTATCACTATTTTAAACCGTGATATTTCGGTCGCCATCTATCGTGGAATAGTGTAAACAATATGAATAGACAGGTCCGTACTTAGAATTCAATTATTTAATTACGATGTGTGGTGATACGTGACGTTTTAATTTTTATTCAATAATGGTGAACGAGGCCTGCATAGTTCCTTGATATTTAATTAAATTTAGATTATACTCGTATTTCAGATTTCCACCCGAAGATAATCTCAAACAGAAATGGATACAAAAAATTAATAGACCATGTGTATGTAATGTATGTGAAATAAAAAATAGTGTCTTATATTTTCAACATTGTTTCGTAATACTTGTGTTTTATTTATTCCGCATCACACATACACTCGTCCTAAGCGATATCAACTTAAACATAATCCGTCTTATTTCTAGCGATGGTTTAAGAAAATCCCAGGTTTTTAAATAGCCGGTACCTATAGCTGTTTTTAATTAAATGACATTGAGTATATTTTACATCTAGGTTAGTTTTGGCTTAAACCGCCTTTTATACTAATAAGGGGGAATTTGTACAGAGTTTCTTTTTATTCACTGCAGTAAGCAGTAATTCAGTCCAAGAAACTATGAGTAGGTACGAAAAAAATTGACCATCGCCCATCGCCGTATCCATTTGATGTAGGAACTCGATTTGTTTTTCGAGAATTTCAATTTTAAATTAAAAGTACACAAAAATAATTCTGTAATAAATTTCTGTACTAAATTGTGTACTGTATGTACATTATAGGCATGATTTCTTAATTATTTTCACTAAAATTTCACAATTTCACGGACATACAAACATACATACATACGGGTCGAATAAAGAACCTCCTCTTTTGAAGTCAGCTATAAACATCAACTTGTTGTTGCTGATCAAATCGTCTTGCAAGGTTTGACCCTTTTATACATACAGATGTGTATTGTTATACTTTTTTTCATACAAGTGTGGTTTCATATAAGAAAGTAGAAAAAAAAAGATCATTTCTCCAAAATAGTTATGGTTTCATCACCAATGAAGTATCGTGGATAGCCTGTTTCTTTTCTTTAGTTTATCAGTAAGAAAATAAATGCAAAAACAAAAAATTTCGCTTGGATAATGTAGGCAAGTATAAAAGCTAGCACCCTGCAAACCGCAATTTTATCCTACTATGCAATTATATAAAGTAAAATACGTTTTCTTTTTACACGTTTCTTGCCAATGTTGCCGGCAGGATTGGAAATATTTGCGGCAGTTTTGGCAACTTTCGCAATATTGCCGGCAATTTTCATGCCTACGTATGATAGGAAAATCGAATTACACCATCTCCTCTTTGTATTTGCTTCGTGCGGCAAGCGCGCTGATTGCCCGCCATTAGCTTTTTCATATTGACATTATGAAATATATTATCAGAGATGTGCAAAATAGTATATTAAAAGTATTTAAATTCAAAATGCAAATGCTTGGTTATATTTTCATTTCAAATAAAAATACAAAATGGTTTTGAATGAAAGTATTTAAATACAAAATGCAAAATACGTATTTTCAAAATAGGTTTTTCAAATAAAATACCTTTTTTCACTGATTTTAACTCTAGTATTTGATCAAAGAGTTCTTCTTTCATGTTGAATCTGCGAATCATCATTCATGAGATATAGCGATTTAAAGATTGGAAAAATCATCTATATGTACACATACATGCATATAAAGAACAAGTCCTAATGTAAGATTCTCGCACAGCCTAAACCGCTAACGGTAGAAACTTGAAATTTGGAGAGTAGTTGTTTTTTATAGCGAAAGCGCACTATAAGGGAGTGAAAATGGGTGACAAAGTTTATTTGAAAAATCTTATTTCCAGTATTTATAAACTTGAAACTTGGCACAAATACTCTTTAAAGTAAATAACAAGAATTAAAGAATGAAAAATATGAAACATGAATTAAAGAAATTAACAAAACCATTTTGCATTTTACAAATATTAAATATTTTTAACAAGTATTTCAAATAAAATAGAAAATACATTTTGAAAAAAAGTATTTCAAATGCTAAATAAAAATAGGTATTTTGCATTTTGTATTTGTATTTTAAATACTTACATGTATTTAAAATAATTCACATCTCTGTATATTATACAACACACGATTTAATGTTCTAATTTGAATGACAAGTTAATTGCTGGGTTGGAGCGGTGCCTTTCCGGTGCCGGTATAGTTTGCCATGACCTTAACGTGAGTGGAGCTGTCTCGCTCCGGCACTGTTATTTCTACACTAAACATCGTTTGTAAATATAATATTCTCTTTGCTATTTTCACAAAACTTTTTACTTTATTTGGCAGTTAGCTTCTTGTAATAACTAACATCAAGGGGGAATGACGGAACGGTGTACCCATACTCACAGAGGAGAAAGTCTCGAGCTGCACCGGCGGCAGTCCAGTGAACTTGATGGTGACGGGCTGCTGTGAGCGCAGGATGATGATGATGATGTCGGAACGAATCATCAGGCCGAGCGGCGTCTCGTGCCACCCGCAGGTCCAACACTCATCTCCTATTTCGAATGCCTGCAACACGTACAGATTTAATTACCTAATGATTTAAATGTTTAAGTACTATCATCATTTACGAGGTGTAAACAAATTCGTGTAATTCCTTCAAACCACATGATCTATTAATGGTATAGATTAACCCCGCACGGGATTTAGATTGATTAAAAATTAAAAAAAAGTTTTTTTTCCCTTATAAAATTTTTATTTGATAGAAAAATTCGATGCCATGCATAAATGAAAGAAGGCACGGCGACACAACTGACGGGCACGACTAGCGCGATATCGCTCCTCACAGTCGGTTTACTTGGGACGCTAAAATTACTCAGCCGAATACCATGGTTAATTTTTTGAAAACATTTTTGTTGATTCTGAAAAAAACCTATGCAGGGTCAATCAGTATCACCAGTAGATCACGCGATTTGAAGGAATTACACGAATTCGTTAACACCCTGTATATCACACCTATATTCTGTAAGTTCTAATAAAAAATCAGCAAAATACTTTATCGAAAAAAAGTGAAAAGTGAGTCTTCTTAAAAATGATAATACACTGTATTATTTTTGGAAGAACACTGACTTCCAAAAATGTGTCAATTACTGCATTCTTCATAGCGCCTTGTTTATGGAGACAGCGTAGACCAGCGCGGGAACAATTTAAAACGGATGTTACTTACTGTAAAAGACCGAATATTGGTAAATCTTAGGTTTTACTGGAAAATCTCAGGATTTACCGTAGTCCGAGTTTTTACATTTAATATTAGAGCGTGTAATGGAGACGAGTTTTGACGCGCGTATTTTTGAGTTGTAGGTACAGAGTCACAGAGCTACATATACAAGGTTAGTCAGAAAGGGGGTACTAATCCGAAAGGGGGTTAAAATAACCATGATAATGAATAACTTTTGTTCTATAACTTTTTCCAAAAGTCAGTAGTTTAAGAGAATTAGGTGATCAAAGATCTGAAAAAAAAAAGCTGTAAAATCTAGGTATCTATCCCCAGTTATGATCAGCTGTTTACATTTTAGGTCATATCTGGGGTCATGAATTAGAAGCACCATTTTCTGAATTTGTAACTAAAGCAGGTGTTTGAGAACATTGTTCACTTTAGTGCCCATAGATGGCGTTGTACTTTGAGCGACGATTCCTGAATCGCGGTGTTAAGGTGCGCAGTGGATTTACCTAGGCCAAAATTATTGTCAAGCGAAAATGATCTCGATACACGGTTGAAATTGAAAGTATTTCTATTGTTTTAATATCAATATCTTCACCCCTGTAGCGATGGGTCGTTGAAGGTTTTTCCGTCAACGAAACGTTAACGTTGAATTGCGTTTGTCAACTAGTTGATCAACTAGTTAATTTCGTCAACGAGTTAACGTGTTACGAACGTCAACTTGCATGAACGTTAAACGCCTAAACGCTTTTATTAACGTATGCTGTTGTAATGTTAATTTACGAACAATTTGATGCAGTTTACCTAATGAAATTGGATAACATTTTATGATGAATCATTTTAAGAATTAATAATATGACATTATTAATTCTTACTTTACGTTTACTTTCTTTAAAAAATAATGACATTGATCAAATTACTAAATAAATATAAAATCTTGTATTCGTTATTTAGAGTTCAAATTCTTGTCATGACTATCGCGTCGTAGCGGGAGTTTTATTCTTAAAGAAATACAATTTACGTACGTTGAAAATAACAAAACGTTGACCGTGTACAAATCGACTCGTTGAATTCGTCAAACGATGAAACGAGTTGAATTCATAAACGTCGTTGTCTCGTAAATCGTTGACGAATTCAACGAGTTGATTTGTACACGGTCAACGTTAATTCCGTTGAAGAGACATCAACGTTGATTCAACTAGTTCGTTGATTCAACGCCCATCGCTACACCCCTGCTAAAGTAAAGAGTGCTGCAGAAGTGTCTATCTGTGAAAATTTGTGACGCCTAGTAAACGGGTTGTTCAGCAGAAATAAAGAATTTTTGAAAAAACTAAAATAAACATCATTTTGTTTTGAAAAAAAATTATCGAATTTTGAAATTTTAACACTTGCTTTCAAACAGTCATCAGCGATACTATAAGTGGGCTTCGGATTAGTACCCCCTTTCCGACTAACCTTGTATAACTTTACTGGTACCAGTTTCCAAATACATGTTTGACTATATACTACAACATACTATAAAATATCGACCTAACTGTATGACTGCGGGGTGCGCCTGAATATACAAAACGTATGCGTCAGCAGTGTCGCTACACTATTCCACCCCTTTTACAAAAAAAAAAGATTTTTTTTCGATGATTCTCTAACATTAAAATCTATCTATTCACTACAAAACTTAAGGAGTTACAATCAGACTTTGTTATTCTATTACGCAGAACTCTATAAATTAACAAACATAGGTATCAAGTTACTTGAGCGCTAGTTCTTAAAAACAATGGAAGCTCCAAACAAATGCGATACGTACAAATTTAGGCTTCGTCCCAACTAATCCCTAGTCCCAACTCGCCCGATTTTTTATATGCCTATTAGCTGCCAAGGTACAGTTTGTCGGAAAAATGCTACGATGTAGAAAATATATATTTATCACGTATAAATTTCGCTCTTGATCTTTTTCTATTTATTTTTAACGAAATAACCTGTTTACATTCCGTGCTAATAAGTACAAAACATCGAAAACTTAGATATCGAACGACTATAAAACCGAAAACTAAAATAAAGTGAGTTTATATTGTCGAATGGTTAGACAACCTACGTCTAATATATCTAAAATCTAATTATCTACAAAAGTGACATCGAAAGACCTAATTATGGAGAGTATCGAATGGGGTACATAAACAAGCAAGCATGTATCATGCAAGCAATCAAGCAAGTATGCCGGTGTTTCTGAGCCTGCTCCGCCACAAGACTCGCTTTGTCGCCCCTGCGCTTCGCTCGCATACTCGTCCGGCGCTACGCTCAGGAGGTCGCCGACTCGCTTCGCTCGTCACCTCTCCCCGCTCGCTACATTTCGGCCTCGTTCCACTCAGGACCTCCTTCGCGAGCTTCTGGCTCCATGCTTTTAAATAACACTCTAGAGGTAGGACAGAGTCTGACCACGTGGAGTCGGGGTGTGTTGTGTCGGATTAACATTAAATTCGACCTATTTTAATGAATACCCTGGTAAAATAATGTTTTGGTAGCTCAATCTTTATAATGAACTTAAGTGTATTAAATGTGATTTTTAACAGAGAGCTTTAATTATTGTAAAAAATTAGATTTCTGAGACGATAGTTTTAATTATTGACTAAGCAGACTGTGTTTTTTTTTTTTGCAGAGAGTTTTGATTATTAATAAAATTTATAAAAACTGATTTGCGATGACTGAATAAAAATAAATACAAACCATTCAAGCATTTTTCTTACCATCAGTACTTTTGCGCCTTTTGCTATAGGTACATGTAGGTAGATGTATACGGACCGGGCGAGTTGGGACTAGGGATCAGTTGGGACGAAGAACAAACTTGTACAAATACTACGAAACAAGAGTACGATTTATAACATTTTACAATTACATGAACCGACAACTAAAGAAAATTAAGATACAATTATAAAAACACTGAACCGCACACGTTTCACTTTATATTGCTGTTGCTTTCCGTATGACGCAGATTAAGCTATTCGTACAAAGAAACAAAAATACGTTTCAGAGATTCTGCCAGCGACATTAACAGGTTGCTTCTTCCAACTCCTAGTGCCGTATATATCCTCGCCGCCAAATGTGGTGCGAAAATACGACGCGCGCACTGTACTAAAGTATGCCACCGCCGCGGCGGCGGCGCCCCGGTCCCATGTCATCCACTGTCGTCGGGTTATGCTGCGTATTGTCATCTTGGTGCGGAAACTCCTCGCCCCCAAGGTTAATACGCCTTGACGCACGCACTGTTCCATAGAATGCCGCCGCTTTGTACCCCCCCGTAAACTCCTATGCCAGCTGCATCTCCTGGTGGTCGGTCCTTTTGGCAGATCTTGAGCAGGACATGTCCTATGTGTTCCAATTCCATTGTATGACTATGCCATGTGAAGTTAGGTCTTGACCCCTCTTGGTCCTAACAAAAAGGGCGAGTCGCCTCCCATAATGCGTGGTGTCGTTCTGGTTACCTCCGTGCTCGGATCCTCTTGCGTCACTTTGTGTACGCGCGCGTACGCCGATGTCCGGTGTCATCCCAGAAGATTGCGCGTTCAATGTCGAAAGGTCACCAATGTAGGGGTAATCAGAATTGCAATATTACTCTTCTTATGCGACAGCAGTGTCGCTACAACCGCATATAAAAGGTTGCTTCCGCCCTTAGTTCACGTACAGCTCGCGGGTGCGGGGGCGGTTGTCTTGGCGAGTTCGTGTTAGTGATAGGTAACTCGTTTATTTTAAACGAGTATGAGGTACTCATGAGGCACTCTTCATTCAAGGAGGGGATAGGTGAGAGAGACTGGTGAGCAGCGGGCTCGCTTATGCGCTACCGCATGCCGCTTCACTGGTTCAGGGAAGGATGAGAAAGGGCGCCGCGTGCAAACGAACGAATACCTTCTTCTCATCAAAGTTTTGCATCCCTACCACTGACACACTCACTCGCTCTTCAGTCAGATACACACTCGCGCTTATACAAATAATACATTGGGGAAATTGGATGAGGTGGTTTTAAGTTGAAATACGAGTACCTACCTAACCTTCCTCATTTTTCATTTTGAGGAACTCAAACGAGGTAACTCACGAGTGAGGGGCACATCACTAGTTCGTGTTAACATTGGCCGCCAGGCGTTTGCGCAGCTAGTTTGACGTGCTAGCAGGGGTGGAAGACGATAAAAATGGACGAAGATTTTTAATTTTTAGCGAAAAGTTCAAACTATTTGAATTTGCATGGAACCGCGTGGGAAATGCGTGCTCCTCCGCGCTGCTAGTTCGACATTAAATATCTTGGCTAATCTTTTTCACTATAGCATGAGCTATTTATTCTCGTATGGATCGTACCGACACCAGAGAAGAGTCTCTTTTATTTTTAACCGACTTCAAAAAGGAGGAGGTACTCAATTCGGTTGTATTTTTATTTTATTTTTTTATGTTTGTTAGCTCAGTACTCCGTCATTTATGAACCGATTTGAAAAAAAACTTTTTTTGTTTGAGATACGGGTATACTTCCCGTTTGGTCCCATATACCTAAGTTTTATCGAAATTGATACAGCGCTTTTTGAAAAATCAACAAAAACAAAAAAATATACACAAATCGTAAAGGACGACGTTGTAGTTGTAGTAGTGGTCCGAGAATTTGTACACTATTGTAATTTGTGGCACTAAAAAGTTTTTTTTTATTTAATAAAATTCTTAAAAAAAAACTGAACGGAGTAAAATAATTATCACACCTATAATAAAATTATTAGGGGCCCAATTCTCCTAAAATAAATTGTTGCCAAACGCAATCGAACCACAACCGTCAGTCAGTTTTTGTTTTCGAAAACTTTCAAAATGATTGATTTTGTTTTTTTGTGTCAAACAATTTGATAGCTTTTGAAATCGAGAACTGTCTGAATGAACGGTTCGGCCTTGGTTCGGTTGTGGTTTATTTTAGGAGAATTAGGCCCCAGTTTTAGAAGTCGGTGTAATTCTACGCTGAAACAAATTGAATGCACCAACTTATGAAACTGATAATTTTATTATAATTATATTACTCCGATTAATTTGTTTTTGAAGTCGGTTTTTAAGTTAGTACTTTTTTTTTTTACTTTTTTTGCTGTTTAAACACGTTTATGTTTGCATAACTCGTCAAAATGTAGGGAACAGCAGATATTTTTTTTCGCGATTTCCGCTTAGTACCTATGTCCCTTAGTAAAAGTTGTTCATAATGATGAGTAGTTACAGTGACCTCTTAAGAGGTTGTGCGTTATTTATGTTTAAGGGGCCGTTCAAATATTACGTAAGCAAATTTATTACAATTATTTACCCCCCCATCCCCCTTGTCAGCAAAAGTAAGCAAAGCTCTTACTCCCTTCCCCCATGCTTACGTAAACATTTTTCAACTATAAATGTATTTTTTATATTATAATTATAACGTTAAAGTTATAATTCTAAAAATAAGAAAATACATTTAGGATCGAGATTAAACGTATGCATTATTTGCGGGAATCCCCGAAAATGCGTTTCGATTTCAAGCATAGACAATGTGAATTCGTGTAAAAAAGTAAATAACTACCGTTGACGTAATCATCATCTAGACTCACCTACCCCCCATGTCATCCAAAATAAGCAAAACAAAGACCCCCCCAGCCCCCCATAGTGCTTACGTAATACTGGAACGGCCCCTTACACCTTGCCTATATTTTATAAGTACCTACTTAGTATGATACAGTGTGTTACCTTGTTTCTTATCATGGTGCCGATATAGCATGGTATCCACAGTTGCATACAAGCAGCAACGCCTAGCAGAATAAACAAGATGTCCACTTTGCCGCTGTCAAGTTTCTGAAAAATATGCACACAATAAACTTAAGACTTGCTGACGACTCGGACACAATATATTCGGACACAGTGTCCGAATTGACACATTTTAATTTTGATATTTTTTTCACTGATGATTCTCACTGAAATTCTTAATTGAGCGCGTTTTTCTTATTTAGCGTGTTTTATGGGTGCGCAAAATTGCGCAAAATCCTTGCGCTTATGATGATGTAAAGTTTTTTTTAATATTATATATATTTTTTCTTAAAGATCAGGTTATTTTAAGAAACTAATTTGAATATTTTTGTTTACTACGGGGCAGTTATGTTTTAATTATTTTTTAAACGTTTGCTAGTGACCTTATTCTGTGACGTCACTGAATAGTTTTAATGTTGATTTCTTTTAAAACATTTAGTTACAGAGTTAGTTTTGAGGTTAAAGAGTTGATATTGATACATTGATTAAAATTGAAATTCAGAAACTTGTTTTTACATTGAAGACTCTGAACCGAACGTATTTAGCCCGCTGAATCTGTAACGAAATTTAAAGGTCAAATTATAGAGGTCAAGCGTATTCCTGTATTTATGTAAAAATAAGCACCATCATAAAATTTCAAGAGCTGGAAATAGCAAAATAAGGTTTAGAAAACTAAAGTTTCGAAATGGTTTTGGAATCAGCATAGGTTAACTTTTACTTTACATACCGAATTAGAATCCGAAGCCCCAAATTCACTATACTTAGTAAGGTTTAGTGCGCAAGTTATATTTAGGGTGGTGTGAGTTTTTTCTACTAACGTTCGATTGCGAGCGCGTTAGAATTTTTTATGGGAAACGGGTTTGAACATTTTTCTATGGATGCTAGCATAGGCCCCTGCCGCCATTTTCATTTTTTTTCCAAGTTACGGCGCACGATGATACTAACATACAGGGTGTTAACGAATTCGTGTAATTCCTTAAAACCACATGATCTACTACTGATGTAGACCGGCTCCGCGCGGGATTTAGCTTGATTAAAAATAAAAAAATAAATTTATTATTTTTTCATGCGGCTTTGTTACCGATCGTATCTAAACCACCTAATAAAGATTCAGTAAAAAAATAAGAAGTAATTTTTTTGCAAAAAAAAATGTTTTATTTTTGTGAACATTTCGATGCCACCCATAAATTAATGAAAGCACGGCGACACGGCTGGCAGGCACGACTAACGCGATATCGCTCTTTGCAGTCAGATAACTCAAGGCTCTAAAATGACACAGAAATAGAAAATGAAGATTATTTTTTTTGATTTTTTTGTACTTGGTTTTCAAAAATTTCTATTTATAGTTAATCTGTGTCACGATCACGTGGTTTGAAGGAATTACACGAATTCGTTAACACCTTGTATATGGGGAGAGGACACGCAAACAAACAAAAAATATATTTGGACTCAAAGATTTTTTTTCAAGATTATCTCGATACAATATCTCGGTAACGTGACACTTTAGGGTACCATAATATCAGAATATTTTTTATTTTTTTGAGTGTCTTCTACCCATATTTACCAGTTACAAAGTGCGCTGCAATAAAAAAACTTTCAAGTCAAAATATCTCGGCAACGTGACACTTTAGGGCACCTTATCTCTGAATATTTTTTGTTTGTTTGAGTGTTCTCTATCCATATTTACCAGTTACAAAGTGCGCTGCAATCTTGAAAAAAAATCTATAAGTCCAAATATCTCGACAACGTGACACTTTAGGGCACCATATCCCCGATATTTTTTGTTTGTCTAAGTGTCCTCTACCCATAAATGTTAGTGTAATCGTGCGCCGCAACTTGGAAGAAAAATCAAAATGGCAGCGGAGGGGCTATGCCAAAAAGGTTCTATCCCCTTGGGTTTCTCCTAGTGACCACCAGGTGGCGCTATAACTTTTTCCCATATAAAATTCTAACGCGCTCGCAATCGAACGTGAGTGAAAAATCTCACACTTTGCACCCACCACCATCACTCCATTGCTCGCTTAGATCAAGAAGGGGCTTGTGGCTAAATAACGACCGTGCGGATCATAAATGATTGGCAAGGTTAAGCAGCGCTTGTCGCGGTCAGTCCGTGGATGGGTGACCGTTTCGTCAGAGAGTCCGTTACAGGGGGTCTACTCCCTAAGCACGAACTCCGTGGTTTCGGCCTTAGTTACGAGCGTTTCCTACTCCCTATCACCTACGGACATAGGGGAAGGTTGCTATGAATGGACCACATAACTTTACGACCTCATATCTCAAAAAGTATAAGTGTTATAGTGAAAGCAGTTTATTATTTTTATTTCGTAGGACCTTTATTTATAATAATCAAACGCACAAACAATTCGGGCTAAAACTTTTTGAAATAAATGAAGAAAACTAAATTTTGGGCTGTTGCCTTCTTTGGACCATGGGCACCTTCATTGAACCACCAAGTTGCCATCAATGGACTTTGAGAAATTTGTTCTAGAGGTCCAATCGAGGCAACTGATTATAATTAATTATCTATATTACTAAATTATGACAAAAAGCTTTCTTTTTTTCGGCGACATTCTGGAATTTTAAATTTATAATGATTTTTCTGGTAAAGGTCGCGGGAATCCATTGGATGCGAGAGGCACAGGACCGGTCGATGTGGCGATGCTTGGGGAGGCCTATGTCCAGCAGTGGACGTCTTTCGGTTGAATAATGATGATGAATGATTTTTCTATGGTTTTAATGAGTATTTCACTAATTATGCATTAAGTATTTCACTTATTATAATACATAATTAGTGAAATACTCAGGACCTAGTCCCATTATTATAGCTAAAAAAATACTATAAAAAGTTGCTATGATTGGACCGGTCCAACGGTGGAACTCTCTTGAGGTCCATTGATGGCAACAAGGTACTGGTTAAGAAAAACTAAACTAAAATATAAATGGTCATGATTAGACAAAATTGAATAACAGTCATGGAATCTCAAATAAACTGTCCAATATTTCATAAGAGTGCACGCAGACAAATATGAATACAATGATATTACGTCAAATTGTACTGAGTGAAATTATTAGATTTTGACCGCCGCAAACACAACCACATGTGTCTCTCCTGGCCACGTACAGCAGCGTCACTGAGGTAAGAGGAGGGTGCTATTGAGTCTCCACGGACTCGTTTGGACTAGTTTGGGTGTTGCTAGCTTGTACAGTTTTGGAAATACCTTGGTGGTCCAATGAAAGAGCTAGTCCAATGATCGCAACCTTCCCCTACGATTATTTCGGGGCCCGAACTAACATTGAATGATAACACGATTTGACAGTTGTCCCTACTACCAATGTGTTTTTGCCCGTCCGAAAAGTTGAACTTGACACTTGTTTTGTTCTCTCCTACGTTTCGGGATACTTTCAGACGGGTGACTAACTTCGTTGACGGACTTAGGGACAGGTCCCCAGGTACCTAATCAGAAGTCCGAAAGTCTGACAACCGGTCTAACCTTAGGATATCGGCAGTGCCCAGTAACATAACTGGGTCGCGGAGGTCTGATGGCAGTCGCTCCGTGTAAAATACCTACTGGTATTCAGCCGCAACTATCAGTAGGCCATACTTTTTGTTCCAACCCATAGCTCAGAAGCCGATCGCTCAGCCACTGCACCAAACGTGTCGTCAAACACATTGCTCGCTTAGTTCATAAATCTTGCAGAAACCGACTCGCTGCAGGTGTGTCTACAGTTTGAAAGTCGATTGCAGAATTAAACTTGCGCAGTGAAACTTGCTATGCCATTACAAACGTGCGAACTGAACTGAGTTATAAATCATTACGTTAAAGGAATGTGACAATGCTGCGCAAGTCGTTATCGATAGTAAAAAAACACATCCTAAACAATATCTTGCATTATTTCCTTAACCTCTCCCTAATTACCTTTTATCGGCTATCGACAAAGCCTTTTTTACTGTTACACACAACACCAGTGCTTGTAGACGAATGGCAAACGATGATCGCTAGAGAATAGAAACGCTAATTAAATGTATGGAAATGACATAACAGATCGCTTGACCGGTCGAAAGCTTATGTCAATCCAGTTCCAGTACATCTTTCTATTCTCTCGCGATCATCGATTGCCTTTTGTCTACAGGCACAGGGCAGTTCCATAAGGCCTATAAGTGCGAGCGAAAGGTCAGATAAAAATGATTTATGAATAAGTTCGCACGTTTGTAATGGCTCAAGTAGTGGATTTGGTGTTCATTGCTTATTTACATCTGCAATCTGGTACGCTATGAGGCATATGGCGGTGGCACTGCAGCAAACTTGGTACACGAGCGCCGGTCCATACACAGATGTCACTGTACCCACAGCCCTGAAACAAACTTTTTGCTTTAGTTTCCCATTCTTATAACTCCACTATAAAAATAATCGTATTATAACTTTCGTGAAACACATTCATATTTATGACTCATCATTCAGCCGAAAGACGTCCACTGCTGGACATATGCCACCCCGAAGCCATAATGTTGGGGGGCTTGCCATAATCGCCACGCTTGGTAGGCGGGTTGGCGATCGCAGTACGGTTGTTAAAATACTCAGAGAACGCTGCTGCCCATCCTCTAGTGAATCCCTTAGTCGCCTTTTACGACACCCATGGGAAAAGATGGGGTAGTGCTATTCTTTACCTCCGGCACCACACGGTATTCCATATTTATGACTAGTTACGGTTTACTCACGTGCATTTTTTGGGATTGCCCGACTAGTTTCGGACCCAAACGGAGCCCTTATTCATGAGCTGATGACGCGGAGAGGTCGCGAGTCGAACTGCAGTTCGACTCGATAAATATAAACATAATCAGTCCATTACTGTCCCACAGCTGGGCACGAGCCTGTTCTTAGAATTAGCAGAGTTTTGCCATTATCCACCTGGGGCCTAATTCTCCTAAAATAAATTGTTGCCAAACGCAATCGAACCACAACCGTCAGTCAGTTTTTGTTTTCGAAAACTTTCTAAATGATTGATTTTGTTTTTTGTGTCAAACAATTTGATAGCTTTTGAAATTGAGAACTGTCTGAATGAACGGTTCGGTCTTGGTTCGGTTGTGATTTAGCAAGATTTATTTTAGGAGAATTAGGCCCCAGGCCGGTCTGGTACGGGTTGGTGGACTACACACAGTCACACACCATCGAGAACTTTATGGAGCCCTCTCATGAACTCCACTATACTCCATTTAATATAGAAATAGACAAAAGTGACCATCAAGGCACGTACCGTCCGCGAGGTCTAAGCTGAGCTTTGCATTTGTGTAAGAATGAATGCAGACGCGTCCTTTGCTTGGTTTAAACCGGTTTATACTGCTTTTTGGCAATCGATTCTATGTACACTCACACAAATGCAAAGCTCAGCTTACGCCTCGCCAGTTGTATGTATCTTTTGAATCATTTCTGCAAGTACAGTTTCAGCTTATCTTGATTAGCCGTTAAGGTTCAAAAAAGCATAATACTGTGTTGAATCCCTGCTGGCTACTTTTTTTAAATGTTAAATGTGTTTTTTTAATCTTTATAGCAATATAAAAATAAATCCCTATTTCCCTTGGTCACCGCATCACGCATGAGCGGTTGGACCGCTTTCGCAATTTTTTTTTGTTGTGTTCCTAATTGTCAGGAGAAGGTTCTTATAAATATAAATAAATAAATTCGTTTAATTCAGACCAATTAATGTCCATAATTTGTTAGTAACAATTTATCTTAAAAACTATGTAAGTATTTAATTTGTAAATTGAATAAATAGAATTGGAAATAAATTAAATTAAATTCACATAAGTACCTACACATAAATAAATTAAAATCAGAAAAAAAAGTATTTTTATCTTATGAAATAAAATTTTATTATTTAAAAAAAAACGAAATTATCTCAGTATGTCCATATTCTTCATTTGTTTACCGCATGAATGAAAATGGTTTCAACTTTTTGTTACTATTTTGATTTTGTTTTTGAAGGTAGGGTACAGCTAGCTATTTTATAGAAATGTTTATTTATAGTGCATGAATAAACGGACTATATCAATAAAGGGGAAGTGTAAAACACCATTGCCTTGCAGGTTGATTTATGTTTCAATGCGGATATCACGGCTTGAAATCAGAAAGTGTGGTCCCCTTCACTGCTGCGCCCTGTAGCCTGTAGGCTAGTTTATGATCATTAGACTTTGTACTTTCCACTTTAACGTATCGATGTCTGTGTTGTAATCTCAGACAATGGGCTCTACAAAGGTTTTAGGCTCGGTATCCTCCAAAGCGGAGAGGAGAGGAGATGTCTGGAACAGCCAATAGGGTTGCGTTATTTCCACATCTCTCCGCTTAGCTTCAACTCCTAAAGAAATCCTATTGGTCGTTTATAAGACATCTCCTCTCCTCTGCTTTGGTGGATACTGGGCTTTAGGCCAAAACAATGAAAACAACGATGATTGCCTCGTTGGTCTAGCGGTCGCAAGCGCGACTGCTGAGCGTGAGGTTCTGGGTTCGATCCCCAGGTCGGGTAAAGTGTTGTGGAAATTCTCAGTAGCAGTCCGGATTCTGGATTTGTGCCCGGTTGATAGTAATAGGCTCACCCCCTATTATGTGGGACTTAAAAATAACAGTGAAATAAAAAGTAAGTTCAAAAACTAAAACCCGACTACTGAAAAAATAATGAAACAAGAAAATATTATCATCTGAAATTGTTTTGTGCAAACTATTCAATATTTATCGTCTATTAAATAAACAACTTAAACGTAATATATTTTAATGCATTTAAACATATTCATGGTGATGTTCAGAAGATAGCTGGTCCGGGGACGTATGCGACCTACCCTAAATACATTCTAACAGTAGTAGGCGATCGTAAGTTTTAGGGCGCCATATTTAATTTAATGTGACGTCACATATCCTATAACCAGCGGACGATTAAGACGCTTCCAACGATACCTCATTTGTCAAATTATGATAAGTAGGTAGTTTGGAAGTTAGTAGGGAACGAACATACATACATACCGGTCAAAATCTTAAAGGTACCCTCATTTTTGCTTTGCTGTAGTCGGGTAATGAGGGTGTACTATACACCTCTGTCAAACCTTTGGGGCATACAGGTGTGTTGTGATGTAATGAAAACATGATATCTTTAACCAATTGCGTCTGATAAAAGTTAACACAAAAGGTAAATATAAAATAGAATTATTCAGTTGCGTCTGGATAAAGTTAACACAAAAGGTAAATATAAAATAGAATTATCCAGTTGCGTCTGGATAAAGTTAACACAAAAGGTAAATATTAAATAGAAATATCCAGTTGCGTCTGGATAAAGTTAACAGTATCCCATTAGCTGGATTAAGTACATCCGAAGTTTGTAATTTTTTTCGAACTTTATTCAAAGGCCTTGGATAGCCTAATACTAGCTAAGTATATCCTACCTAGCATTAACCGTTACATAATCACTCTAATGGCGGTCCATTCGGTCGAAAAAAATTACAAACTTCGAACATAATCCAGCTATTATGGGATATATGGATACTGGCTATATGGATACTGTTAATGTTATCCAGATGCAACTGGATAAAAATGAATGGACCGCTATTAGAGTGATTATGTCACGGTTAATGCTAGTTAGGATATAGCTAGTATTAGGCTGAGCGCAGACTTGAGTCACGACAGTTTTAAAACAGACTATTGCTTTACAAAACATATGAAGACGCATACTTCAAACAAAACGTCTCATAGACAAAATCGTCTAATACCTACAAGAACTGCACGGCGACAAGTCTGAGGCTGAGATCTATAGATCCAACTTGGACTTAGCTTAGACTTTGCTCAGACTTGACTTACGTAATACTTTGCTAAGTGTATGCTTAGCATAATCTTAGATTTGGAATTTATAGACGTACCACGTTGAGACTATGCTGAGCTAGGCTATAAGCTTATGCTAAGACGATCGATGTCAAAATACAATTTAATGTTTCGTTTCAAACATTACATTCTTGATTTTTCTTCATAAGTAAAACTTTAACAATAAAAATATGTACATGATGACGAACAATTATAGGAAATATATTGTGAAGGATGGCACGGTTGACATTTGTCGGGCATGCCACCGTCCGGGAGAATCTATCCGACACATTATCTCCGGTTGTTCCCGTCTTGCCAACGGAGAGTACTTGCACAGACACAACCTGGTGGCCAGGATTATTCATCAGCAACTTGCTCTGAAATATAACCTTGTGGAATCGGAAGTACCGTACTACAGGTATGTGCCCGACCCAGTTCTCGAGAATGGTCATGTCACATTGTACTGGGATCGATCTATTATCACTGACAGGACTATTGTTGCCAATAAGCCTGATATAGTGGTAATAGATCGATCAGAGCGCCGCACAATGATTGTTGATATCACCGCCCCTCATGACGAGAATCTCGTGAAAACTGAGAAAGATAAACAAATAAAATATCTTGATCTAGCACACGAGGTTGTCGGCCTGTGGGATGTGGACTCAGCAGTCGTTGTTCCGATAGTCGTTACAGCGAATGGCCTAATAGCCAAGAGCCTCGATCAACATCTCAAGAGGCTCTCGTTGGGCGGCTGGATCAAGGGCTTGATACAGAAGGTAGTACTCCTTGACACGGCACGCATAGTGAGGAGGTTCCTTTCTCTGGAGCCCTGACTGCCGGCAGCTTGGACCCTGTTCCCGATGCCGGTGGGATGCTATTTTTTATATTTTTAAATGTATATTGTTTTTTTTATTTATGATATGTATTTAAAAATATAATTTATATATGTTTACAATGAATAAAGAGATAATAATATGTAAATAATCTAGAACTATGCTCATATTTCTTCTATGTATTATTATTATAAGAATAAGCAGAAATTGGCATGCTTATAAGTGTCTTTTTTTTTATAAACGAACACTATATTATATTCATTGAAACGGATCGCATCGTTTTGACATCTGGCCGTAATTAGTTATCAACATCAAGGAAATCTTTTCTAATCTGGTATTACTGAGTTGAGTCTGGTCACTTGATAATAGAAAAAAAAAGTTCTTTCAATGTATTGATGGTAAAGTAAAGTTTGGAACATTATTTTTTGTTAGGATAATAGTAACCTAAGTATTTGCTAAGTCGTCGATTTTGTGAACTTAGACTTTGCTAAGCATTTGCTAAGCACGCACTCAGATGAATTCAAAGACGGCTCTATAAATACTGACTTTATCTTAAGTCTAAAGTTAAGTCTGAGCAAAGTCCAAGTTGGGTCTATAGATCTCAGCCTGACTAACGATTGTCGGCTTCCCTTTTGTATGTATGCGAGCGCGCACATCAACGACAAAACAGTCTAGCGATGTGCCCCCGGTACCCCTTCTCTTTTAGTCTCGTCCGAGCATTCAGAGAGATTTACGCCTACGTCGTTTTGCAAGTGCACGCGTAACTAGGACGCTTACTATAACAGTATCGATGAAGTCCATTTTGATACTGAAAAAGAATTGACGCAGAGGGATTGCGCCGTACCGTTGTAGTAGACAAAACAGTTTCGTTTTAGGTGTGCGACGTGTCGTAGACAAAACAGTTTCATTTTAGTTTTAAGGCAGACTTGTCTATGCGAAGAAAGTCTGTCTTAAAACTGTCGTGACCCAAGTCTGCGCTCAGCCTTAGGCTATCCAAGTAATAACGGTTTATTAGGCAGGTACTAACTGTAGGATGTCCTATTCATGTGAAAACATAAATAATAATAGGTACATGAATATCTACAGAGGCTCTCGTTGGGCAGCTGGATCAAGGGCCTGACACAGAAAGCGGTACTTCTCGACATGGCACGTATTGTTAGGAAGTTCCTCTCTCTGAGGCCTTAATCCCCAGTAACCTGGACCCTGTTCCCGATTCTAGTGGGCTATTATTTTTATATTTTCAATGTCTTTTTATATAGAAATATTTAGAAATGTAATTTATATGTTTATAAGATGAATAAAGATAAATAAAATAAGTACATGAACATACCTACAAACTGAAAGATGCCACTCCACAATTCTTGCTACTCGAGCGTTGAGTATGCGTTGTGTCTCCATCCTGCGCTCATCATAACGAGGCAGCATCACCACCGATTCGTCCAGACCCTCGAATATTACGCCAAAGTCTATTATTATCATGTTCATTATTGTGTAATAATGCAGCAGGATGTGGAATAGCGTGTAGATGTATACTGCAAATTCAAAGTAAAATTATTATAGAAATGTATCAAATACATCAGGGGAGCCTATAATCCCGCGTTTGGTGAAACCTATTTCGTTTCATATTCGTATAATATAATCATAACTGCCAGTGGACTGAACATCCAGTCGCAACTGTAAACTATGCGACTGACAAATGCATCATCATCATCATTCAGCCGAGAGACGACCACTGCTGCACATAGGCCTCCTCCAATCATTGCCACATCAACCGGTCCTGTGCCTCTCGGATCCAACGGATTCCCGCGACCTTCACCAGATCATCGGTCCACCTTGTGGGAGGCCTACCCACGCTGCGTCTTCCGGTACGCGGTCGCCACTCCAAAACCTTTCGGCCCCATCGGCCATCCGTTCTGCGAGCAATGTGCCCCGCCCACTGCCACTTAAGTTTGTCAATTCTTAAAATTCTGACAAATGCAGCTTGAAGGCAATTAGAATGTAGTCAGTGCAACTGCGCTTCGTGACAATTGCCGACTAGATGTGCAGCTCACTTGGAGTTATGATTTCGAATATGAAACGAATATGTTTCACCAAACGCGGCGTTACTACAGCGAAGTTCGTCCGCTTTTCTTGTGAGAACTCACTGCGGGCACTGCGGCATTCAAACAAGCCTAATTCCTGAACAAAATGAGACGTACGTTTGTGTGAAAGGTCTAAGGGTTAATTTATACTGCATTAGAAGAAAAACTTTTGGAGGAGCTCGTGGCTAAATAATTACAGCCGCATAGACCGATGTTCCGGGTTAAGCCACGCTTGCCGAGGTTGGTCTGTGGATGGGTGACCATTTACCATAGCGAGTTTCCTCCGTGCCTCGGAAAGCACGTAAAGCCGTTGGTCCCGGCTGTCATTTGTAGATCTTTGACAGTCGTTACTGTTGGTCAGAAGTCAGAAAGTCTGACAACCAGTCTTACCAAGAGTATCGTATTACCCAGTTACTGGGTTGTGGAGGTCTGATAGGCAGTCGCTCCATGTAAAATACTGATATTCAGCTGCATCCGGTTCGACTGGAAGCCGACCCCAACATAGTTGGGAAAAGGCTAGGCAGATGATGATGATTAGAAGAAAAACTTTTATTCATAACGTGGCACGTGGCAATGGTAACTTACCGCAAAAAGTTTGAATAAAACTAAATAACAGTGTGATTTCGAGTAAGAGAAAGATTTCATAGTTCGGTGTTCGGTATGGGTCATCGGTAGGGAGCCACGCGGGGAACGGGAGTGGTCTGATCATATGCTCGTCCTGAGTCGCAAAGAGGCTCTGGTAAATCAGGGTAACCAATGGTAACAGTAGGAATAAGCTACCAACGAAGCAGACGAAGATGAACCAAAACAAGCACAACTGCCATATCAATAGCTGGCCTTCCAGGAATGGTTTTCTGAAAATTTTAATAGCTTTTAGTCTGGTTTTAAGTATTTGCTTGATTAATTATTCTGATCTGTACCTCAAGTGTGAGTTTTTTTCGTTAACTACTGTAGTTGCGTCACGCCAAAAATGTATAAAAATTTAAGCTGCGCCTCTAGGCGCACCGTTCAATTAACGCGCCAAAGTAGTTAGTGATCGATGCGCCTAGAGGCGCAGCCTAAATTTTCATAAATTTTTGGCGTGACGCAACTACAGTAGTTTACGGAAAAAACTCACACTTGGGTTACTGATCTCTGCCATACTATGTCGATCTCTACACAAGTTGTGAAAAGAGTAGAGCTGATGATCTTAAAAAGGCTGAACCAATTTCCATCAAACATAGCCTATAATCATCCCGATTAAACCAGGGGGCCTACTCCCTAAGTCCGTCAACGAAGTTAGTTATCCGTCCGAAAGTAGCCCGAAACGTAGGAGTGAACAAAACAAGTGTCGAGTTCAACTTTTCGGACGGGCAAAAACACATCGGTAGTAGGGACAATTCATACATTTATTCTTAGTTCGGGCCCCGAAATAATCGTATGTCCGTAGGTGATAGGGAGTAGGAAACGCTCGTAACAAAGACCGAAACCGCGGACTTCGTGCTTAGGGAGCAGACCCCCAGGTTCGAAACAAAAAAAGCGCATCGAAATTGGTTCATCCGTTTCGTAGCTACGATGCCACAGATAGACAGACTTTACTGACACACAGACATAGTATTCAAACTTATTTCGCCTTCTTTTGCGAGGTGATGGCGATCAAAGAGGGAGCGGACGGGGAGAGAGAGGCTAAATGATAAATGATATTTATTTCTGTAAATAAATCTGTTACAGACACTTTTACAAGTCAATGTAATGTTTTTTTTAAGACTAGATGGCGCCGGCATTTCCTATCTGACTAGCTCTGAGAAGAAAAGCCGAAACAAACTCAGAGGTCAACGTCTCTTTTAAAGTCCAGACATTGCGGTATAAAACTATGCGAGTGTAACAATGTAGCAACGTTTGGAATGGCCTTTTGAGGAAAGAGCCACAGCAGGTTTGAGTTGACCTGTCCCAACTGACGTCACGCATGCATCAGCCATCGTGTAGCTCAACCTTATTTTAGGGAGCTCAACGACCCGACACACGACGACACCAATCAGCCGGACATTTGCGTAGGTCACAAAAAAAAAATATACTCAAACCGCCAAACAGTTTTACGAAATGTATACATAAAGCTAGCCTACATTGTACTCACATTCACAATTTAATAAAAAATAAAAATAATATGCTGCTGCTGATACTCTCCCTTCCAGCGCCTTCCGCGACGATTTCCGGCCACCGTCGTGTGTGGCCTGCGGCCGGCGTGTTGTCGGACCCGTCATCCGACCAATATCAGGCCCGAGGAGGCGGCGCGCGGCTCTCAGGATGACGTGGGGCTAGGCCCGACAGTAGGAGAGGTCCGCCAGGGGCTGGCGGACCGAGGCCTACCGGGGTCGCGGTGCATGTAGCTGCGAATCCCGCGACCCCGGCCTAGGGTCAGGAGAAGGAACACCATGGGTAGCCGGGAACAGTCCGGCATAACCCTTCACCTTTCCCGGTCGAAGGGTATCTGAGAGGATTTTCGCAAGGAAAAAAAAAGTCTTCATACTTATAAACTCTTCTTTTAGCGCCGTGGGTTAAACATAAGCTTCAAATTTATAACACTCCTCTTTTTGGGTTGGAAGTTAAAAATAAGTTTTTTTAATAGGTATTTGGTCTACCTACTTTAAAGCGCAATATGTCGTTCACTTTAAGCTAAAGAAAAAAATGCTAAGGACAAGAACTGTACAGAATTTAAGTTTCTACGACTTAATCTGAACTACATATTTTTGGCGTAACACCCATAGTTATGGAGTTATTTCATAAAAACTATTTTTTTGGGATCTTTAGTTCAAGATGGCTGAGCGCACGGAGGTCACTCAAGATCGAAAATTTGAAATTTTCATAGGAACACCCACATAACACATTTCCAAAATTTAGAACTACTCTTACTACCTTTTGCAAGGTAAAACTTTCAACTGGAACTTTGCTTTGATATTCATTGCTTTTTTTCCATGTCATAATAACTCTTACCTGTATTTAGGTCCCAGGCTACAAATATAGATAAAATCCTTGTTTATATCTTGCACGATATCATAAATCTTCTGCGAGTTAATTAAGGTACTAACGTATACACTAGGGATGCATCCAAGTATTACCCAGTAACAGAAGCATTCGGTGGCAAAAGTGTAGTCTTTCACTTTTATCCCGTGCCAAATGAAAATATCTTCTAATATCATAGCTATGATTGAGAGCTGAATGGAAATACATGGCCATATGAATCTGCAAAAGTAATATATTAATAAATGTTTAGTAACAGTAGCCGGTGAGAGGCACGACACAGTTTGTCGAGGACGGTATTGCTCTTAGAGCAATATTGCTCTGAGGTAGGTATTGCTATACTTAGAACGAAATTAGTGCGTTAACACGTAGAAAACGGGTTGCCGGCGCCGATCTGTCAGCGCTTGTCGGCGCAGGTAGTCTCTATACTGTGTGGCGAACCAGCGCCGACAAGCTCCGAACTGCGCCCACAACCTCCGACCTGCTCCGATCAGCGCTGCTAAGCCGTCATTTGTTGCTGTATTTGCGCGAACTTGTATTTCGAACAAGGCGTATTTTTGTTTAAAAATGTCAGTCCCTGCTTCTACTCGCTTTCTTTAAGTAGCGGTTACCTGCACGGACCAGTATCGATAAGCGCTGGTAGGTCAGCGCAGATTACCTGCTTCCCTTATGTATGTGGAGAAACCAGGTGTGGTGTTCCTCCAACCAAAGGGAGGATCCTCCAACCAGGCGGAGTCTTATGCCTGGCGGGCTACTGCCCAACGGTTGATGTTGGGAGGTTGTATATATACCAGTGGCGAAGGGTGAATTTTCTTAAAAGGGAAGCTGGACTAATTTATTTGTTTAAATGATAATTGAAAATAATAGATACTAGTATCTGCCATATTTCGAAAGGGAAGCCGATAGGAATCGAGTTGTATGGAGCCTTCGCCACTGATATATACTATCTGCGTGTTAAATCTTGATTGCGCGATGTAGGATAGTTCGCATGTGGCGAGATAGATGCCGCCACATCACTCCCCCCCTGAGACCGGAGGTCGATCGTCTTGATGAGTCAGCGGTTGTTGCGTCTTGAGAACTTGCCAAGGCCAGTGAGGGGTTCCTTTGAGTCGAAACCGGATACCGCGTCATTCCAGTGAGTCGGAACTGTGAGAGCGATGAGTGGTGGCTGTGGACTGCGTCGACCAGGAGAGAAATGCCTCTTCTAGTTGACCGGCCGAAGTGCAGTATATATGCGCCGAGGATGCTGGCTGGCTGTGTTGACTCGCTGCTTGCTGCTCGGTTGAATGCTGAGCGGAGGGAGTGATTATGTTGCTGCCGAGGCTGCGAAGGTTGCGTGTGACGTCACCAGTGTGGAAACACTGTCTGTGACGATCACGTCGGGGTCACCAATATGGAGAAACCAGGTGTGGTGTTCCTCCAACCAAAGGGAGGATCCTCCAACCAGGCGGAGTCTTATGCCTGGCGGGCTACTGCCCAACGGTTAATGTTGGGAGGTTGTATATATACTATCTGCGTGTTAAATCTTGATTGCGCGATGTAGGATAGTTCGCATGTGGCGAGATAGATGCCGCCACATGTATACGCCCTTAGACAGGACCACAGATCAAAAAGTGACATAATAATAATAATCAGCCTATTACTGTCCTACTGCTGGACACGGACCTTATCTCAAAATAAGAAGGGTTAGATCTGAGTCCATCACGCTGGCCTGGTGCGAGTTGGCGAACTACACACGTAAAAGATTTTTTTTTTTGTAGCCCTCTCTTGTTCCTATTTCCTCACGATGTTTTCCTTTACCGTGAACGCAAATGATAATCAAATTTTGATCTACAACATGAATTTGAAGAGTCAGAGGTGCGGGCCGGGTTCGATCTCAAACCATTGTACTTACATGGAAGGCAAGTATTCAGTTATCTCAGGTAATAAAATAGGTAAGTAGTTGTTCTTTATTACCTGGACCTAACACAATAGAAACAAGATTACCTATATACGATTTGTTACTCTAATGCCCATAGTATTACGTAGTAAGTAGTAGTATAGTAACGTACATTTATCACGTAATAATTAATAATGTTGCTGTTTTTTCTAACTAAACAAAAGCCACGTAAAATGGTAAAAATCAGGTATTCAAGGCATTGATGTAGGTAATATCAATAATACTAAGACAAGGTTTACTTAAAATATTCAAATACAAAAAATATTAATTAACGTACCTAGTACATACATATTTTAAATAATTTATGATAATTAAATAATATTCTTGATGTGGAATTTATGTAAACAAACCTTTCATACATTTTTCATGTTGTTACATTCAAATGTTGTTCAGATTTTTGAACAGCATTAAATTTGTATTTGGTATGGTTTAATTCGTTGTAATTTTAGTACAATTCATCTACTTATAATTACTGCATAAACTATTACCAGGAAGAGGTGGCGATTAGATGACCTGCCCCCTGATTCAGAACGAACCGATAAGTCAGTTGTCGAACGATTCGGTTTGCTTTCTCTTTTCCTCTCGTTACGAGAATTTGCTATCTCTTTTCCTCTCGATAGGCTTGCCAACCGTCCTGCAAGAGCCGGGACGTCCCGTTTCTAGAGCTTTAGAGGATGCGTCCCGCGAAAGACGTGTGCGGGACCCCAATTGTCCCGTTTTATCGTACCTACGGCCTAAACCTTAGGGCAGAAGTCGGAATTTAGTGAACGCACGTTTTTTTAACTAGAAGAGTGGAGAGAGCGCGTCGAACGAACACCATATAGTTATTTCCTAATGTTTTCAACTTTTGCTATGTTGTAACTTGTAGTCTTGTACTTGTATGCCAAAGTAAAATATTCAATAATACTATTTAAAACAATTTTTAGTTAAATTTTTCGCCTCCGTATACTTTGACAGTTCGATCCCGTTTTTTTTTGCAACGTCCCGCATTTTGATTGCCAAAGTCCCGGTAAATTCATAAATTAAGGTTGGCAAGCCTAATCGTAGAGAAAACGAGATAACAAACCGAATCTATCGACAACTGCTTATCTAAAAGGTTCTGAATCGGGGGGCCGGACGCGTACCGCGAGGGCTAGTTTAGGGTGGCGCAGGAAAAGAGTAGTTGCCTGGAAAAACATGGGAGAAGCCTTTGCCAAGCAGTGGAACAGCAAACATAAAAAAAAAAAACTGTAAAGGTACAAGTCCGAGACGGGCTGCAAACTGCAGACTACAACCGCAGGCCGCAAGTCACATTGGTTTGTATGAACCAGTAGTGTCGCTTGTCTGCTGCTGTCATCTGCGGGTGCAGTTTGCGGTCGCCGTTGGAATACTACCTTTAAGGTGTGCACCTTAAAGGTGTTATTTGGAAGGCGAGTTGCGGTCTGCGGATGCAGTCTGCAGTTTGCAGCCCGTCTCGGACTTGTACCTTAATACCCAACTATCAGTGTAACCATAAAAAGCCTCGTCCCCACTAGGAACATTTGTCGAGCGACATGTGTCCCCGGTGACATCGGGCGACGTGGGGCGATGTAGGGCGACATCGCCGCGACATTGTTGAAACTGTTCCTTGTCGCACAGTCGATGAAGAGTAGTGATGGAAGCCTCGTCCCCACTAGAAACATTTGTCGAGCGACATGTGTCCCCGGTGACATCGGGCGACGTGGGGCGATGTAGGGCGACATCGCCGCGACATTGTTGAAACTGTTCCTTGTCGCACAGTCGATGAAGAGTAGTGATGGAAGCCTCGTCCCCACTAGAAACATTTGTCGAGCGACATGTGTCCCCGGTGACATCGGGCGACGTGGGGCGATGTAGGGCGACATCGCCGCGACATTGTTGAAACTGTTCCTTGTCGCACAGTCGATGAAGAGTAGTGATGGAAGCCTCGTCCCCACTAGAAACATTTGTCGAGCGACATGTGTCCCCGGTGACATCGGGCGACGTGGGGCGATGTAGGGCGACATCGCCCGATGTCTCCGGGGACACATGTCGCTCGACAAATGTTCCTAGTGGGGACGAGGCTTTATCCAAAATGCATGATAGTTTGTTTAAATTAAATTTCACATCGAGTTTAATAGTTAACAAATTAACGAGACCTGAGAAGAGAATCTCTATTAGTAAAGAACACCCCCTTCATGGCGAGAAAAATCCTTAATTGTGGGTGAAAATTATAAAGATCGATATCCGGCCTATCGAAATCAAACTTTTGTCTTAAAAGCAAATTCTTTATCGTTTGCAAACGCATCTTGCCACTGTCCTATTAGAAAGCTATAGAAAAACTGGATTAATCCTGAGTCATCGTTACAACTACCTTATAACTTAATTTTTAGGGTTCCGTAGTAAAACAAGGCACCTCAAAAATTAAGTTAACCTATTTCGTTATGTCCGTCTATGCGTGTCTGCCAGAGAAATGTGCCCGAGACACCCCAAGTTGTTAATTTCTAATTTATTTATCTAATAATTTCTAAACTAGTAGGTATACTCATATGAACAACTTTCACTAAGGGTCCAACTCCGAAAAAATTTCAGCTGTTCCATACATTTTGATCGTGTAAGTATTGCACGAGATTCACAGATCTTGACAAGTGTTTTTTTTTTTTTAAACGTTGCCCCACACTAAGATTTCTCCTGTATTAGATGCGTTTACAGAAACAAATCTCACAAACAAACGCCCAGACCCGAAACAACCATCTGTAGGCCATACAAATTTTTGTTCCGTGTGGGAATCGAACCCACGACCCGTAGCGCAGAAGCCAATCGCTTAGCCACTGCACCAAACGTGTCGTCAAATATAAACCTTATTTTATATGAATAATGTTCATATTCATACAGGGTGTCAACGAATTCATGTAATTCCTTCAAACCGTGTGATCTACTGGTGACACTGATTGATCCTGCATAGGTTTTTTACAGAATCAACAAAAAAAAGTTTTCAAAAAATGAACCATGGTATTTTGTATCTGAGTAATTTTAGCGTCCCGAGTTAACTGACTGCGTGGAGCGATATCGCGCTGGTTGTGCCCGTCAGCTGTGTCGCCGTGCCTTCATTAATTTATGCATGGCATCGAGATTTTCTATGACATAAAAAAAGTTGAGAAGAAAAAAAGTTTTTTCAAATTTTTAATCAATACCTATAAATCCCGTGCTGGGTTAATCTATACCATTAATAGATCATGTGTGGTTTGAAGGAATTACGCGAATTCGTTTACAGCCTGTATAAGCGACTGTGAATAAGCGTTTCATACAGATCATCATCATCTGCCTAGCCTTTTCCCAACTATGTTGGGGTCGGCTTCCAGTCGAACCGGATGCAGCTGAATATCAGTATTTTACATGGAGCGACTGCCTATCAGACCTCCACAACCCAGTAACTGGGTAATACGATACTCTTGGTAAGACTGGTTGTCAGACTTTCTGGCTTCTGACCAACAGTAACGACTGTCAAAGATCTACAAATGACAGCCGGGACCAACGGCTTTACGTGCTTTCCGAGGCACGGAGGAAACTCGCTATGGTAAATGGTCACCCATCCACAGACCAACCTCGGCAAGCGTGGCTTAACCCGGAAGATCGGTCTATGCGGCTGTAATTATTTAGCCACGAGCGTTTCATACAGATATGAACACTAATTTTATACGAATAATGTTCATATTCGTATTAAACGCTGCCTTCACTTAGCAAAGTCTGAAACTGCGTTAAGCGGACCCCGCGCGGTCCAGACAAAAGTGCTTCGTCGCGGGGAGGCGGGCTCCACGCCCGCGCAATGGTTCATGCCTCCGTGCGATGGACGCCCTCGCGGTGGCACGCGCGGGCATTCAATAAACGGGCTGTCGTATTTTTTTTGCTAGTCGTCGTTTTACTGTGTTAAAAAGTTCTCCATCGAGACGACTGTTGGTACATACATGCACACCGTTAAAATTGAACTAGCGACACTGCGTAATTAAAATAATCCGTTCTCCGCGACGGGTACCCGCGACGGGTACCGGCGTCCAGGACCGCCGCGTTCCCACGGAGACCACCCCCCGCGCCCGCTTAACGCAGTTTCAGCTCTAAGGGCGGTCTGTGAATCTCGCCGTAAGTGTTTATTATAGCTTACTTAGTCCCGTGACGGTAGCGAGGGCGCCAATAGTTCGAGGGACTAAATAAGTCTTTATCCCGAGGTAAACACGGTGCTTTTCATTACGAATACAAGGAAAGTAAAAATAAAAACATGAATTAGCTAAAGAAAAAATGAGTGAATCACCGGTCCCACCTATTTTGTTTTTTTTTTTCTGTGGCCGGCCATCTATTCAGGCATTATTTTTCATTTTCATCATTGAAAAAATTTTTTTTTTTTTGCCCAAATCTATGTTATTTAAAGAAATAGTTGAAACTAAATTATAATAAATTCATTTAAAAAATATATTCCTTAATTATTACTTAACTTTATGTTATTACAATTTTACACCGCGCTGTAATTGAGTGGCTGTATAAAAAGTTGGAACATGGTTCAATAGAAATGTGAAAATAGAGCTACTTTTTTTTTGTAATTTGACAGCTGTCAGTTGAAAACGATTCTCCCTAGGGCTGAAAAGTATTACTTTCAACCCGCTCCTCAGGCAACTTCAGACCTACTTTCCGAGTATGAATAGTGAAAAAGAAATTGCTTGTAGGTAATTGTCCCACTGCTAGGCAAAGACCTCTTTTCATACAAAGAAGGAACGAGCCTTGATCACCACGCTTGCTCACTGCGGGTTGGCGATTTGAGACCATTAAAGTCCAGGTTTCCTCACGCACGATGTTTTCCTTCACCGTATGTCAGAGACAAACTAAGAAAGTACATATGACATTGAAAAAGTCACATTGGTACATTTGAACCTGTAACTCGGTGCTTAACAAGCGAGTCTGTAACCTCCGGGCCACCACGACCTTTAGGCTCAGTTGAACCAACTAACTATAACAATAACCATATGTCAAATTTGTACTGATTTGACAGAAATTTTGGCAAGGTTCTGGTTATAATTAGTTGGTGCAAGTTGGACACGCACTCAGAAGGGATTTTAGGGTTCCGTACCCAAAGGGTAAAACGGGACCCTATTACTAAGACTTTGCTGTCCGTCCGACTGTCCGTCTGTCACCAGGCCTCATGAACAACAACAGCAACAACAGGCCTCATGAATGTCTCATGAACCGTGATAGTTAGACAGTTGAAATTTTCACAGATGATGTATTTCTGTTGCAGCTGTAACAATAAATACTAAAAAACAGAATAGATAATGGTACGGAACCCTACATGCGCGAGTTCGACTCGCACTTGGCCGGTTTTTTTAATAGCCCATGATTAGTTAGCTGATTGAATTGCAACTGATTTGCAATTATCAATTAGTCTGGTAATATATTATGCGAGTACGGGGTTATTACGTAAATTGGCTAAATTCCTAATTTCCATTAATGAACTGCATAATTCTATATTATCTGTACATCATTAAATTAGTCATTATACGCCTATGCTATACAGGGTGTACCAAAGGGCCTAAGAGAGCGTTCAAGTATTACGTACCTAACGCAGTTTTTGAAGATTTTTGACCCTCTCCCCCATGTAACACGCTGTAACGTTTTTCTGTACCCCCCTCCCCCTCCCTAAACTTTACGTAACACCCAGCATTTTTTTGGTATAATTGCACTGGCAAGTCAGCATGAGAACCTTTATTTATTTTATTTATTTATTTTTTATTGGGGAAAACAAACAATTGTACATTGTGTCTTACTAGCTAGGTAATAACAAAGTAAATTAATGTACAATCCACGGCGTTTCCACATATTACCTTAAGAAGTACAGTTAAACCTACTTGAAGCTTTAAAGCTAGTACTTAAATCTAAGTGTAAGTGTTTATAAAAATTTAATGTAAGTATAAAACAAATGTTTATAATATTAATGTAGATGACGAAGCGTATTTATAATTTTATCTTTAAATTGATTGCGAGTAGAGGCAAAAATATCTATTTTAACGAAAAACGTATTAAAATTTTTAACTATTCTATGAAGGGGCGCTCGCTCACCCGCATTCGTACGACTAGTGGTCGTAGCGAATAGCGGGTAGGCGCGCGTCTCTCGTCTTATTACAGATCTGGGTACAATATAATATAACGCGTTAATGAGTTCAGTGCAGTCGTACTTATTGTTAATAAGGTCATATAGCATCATAGCCTGGAGTAACAATCGTCTCGAGTGCAGGGTAAGCAAATTAAATTTGTGCAGAGACTCAATATATGTGGAACGCCTTAGGCGACATTTGGCTTGAGTTGCTCGCAGAAACTTACGCTGCACTCTTTCAATAGCATGGTCGTACTTTGCGTAGTAGGGGTTCCAAATCATGCTGGCATATTCTACCTGTGGTCGTACAAGAGAGTTAAATAGGTACAAGTATGTAGTTGGGCTCTTAAAGTCTACAGAAGATCTCATCACTAAGTTATACATTTTAAAAGCGCTGGTGGTAATTTTTTCGATGTGTGCGTCTAAGTGGAGTTTACAGTTTACAGTCCAGGAGGATACCCAAATCGCTAACTATATTATCTTTAAGTAGAAGCTCATTACACAAAGAGTAATTGAAGCTAATGATTTTTTTATTTTTAGTGAAATTTACATATTTGCATTTTGATATACTTAATATTAATTTATTATTATTACAGTAGTCAGATAGTCTATTTAGGTCCTGCTGTAATAAATGACAATCGTCTAATGACTTGATTTTTCTAAAAACTTTAAGATCATCGGCGTATAATAAGAAATTACTGTTACGGAAGCATTTGCCAATGTCATTTATGTAAATAATAAATAATAAAGGGCCCAAAATTGACCCCTGCGGTACGCCCGAGGTAGCTAGAAATGAATTAGAAAGGTATCCATTACTTACAATACTTTGGTTACGATTACTTATATACGACTGGAACCATATTTATAAACCAAGAACAGCTGGTGATGTAAATCACAAGCCCTCTTTTGAGGACATTACAGTATAAACTCTCTTTAACAACACTGACTACAACAATGTGGTTCTGCGTAAACACTAACGAAGCAAATATTTGGTTCGTGGTAAACATTAACGAATACTGACAACGGAAACAAAATAAAAATGACGTACAATACAGTCGAGGGATTCCCCGAAAAACATAAACGAAAAGAGTTGCCAACTTGAGAGATTGTAATTCCCTAGTTTTTTATTTAAAAAAAAAAAAAACAATGTTACGTAACGCGTTGTTCGAACCCCCCTCCCGCCCCTGTAGCGCACAGTAACGTTTTACAAGACCCCTCCCCCAAATTGCGTTAGGGCCTGTCCACATCGCCACGTCACGACGTCGTCAACGTGGAACGGTGCGGTAACGCGGCACGGTGCGTTGACGTAACGTGCAAATTTATGTTACCGTTTCGTAACACGTTCCGCCTCTAGCCGCAAGCCCGCACACGTATATGCGCTCCGCCCGCGCTCTCCACGTCTGCGAGTTAGTCGCCGTCTATGTGCTCCGATGCTTTAAAACCATACCTTACTGTTTCTCTTATTAAAATTCAGGATCTACATGGTTAACGATAAATCTAACAATGATCCTGACGTGCATTTTTACGATACGGTAACGTAAATTTGCACGTTATGTCAACGCACTGTGCCACGTCATCGCACCATTCCACGTTGACGACGTCATGACGTGGAGATGTGGACAGGTAGTTACGTAATACTTGAACACCCCTTATACATAGAGTATTTATATCCTATTTTTAAATTGTGGATTTCTGATTCCCTGCGTGGACTTCATTATTAGTAATGCAATGGTTGGTGTTTATATCAGTCCAGAGTCTAGAAAGTTTAATCCTTTGATGATTGGATTTTGATCCAAAACCAATAAACGAGCAACCACAGATAGAGCGACCAATAAAAGAGATTTGTTCCGAAGCAATTGGACAAACTAGATAAAGGACAAGAAAGGTCATTCTGTTTACCCTCTGTGTATGTCAGTCAAGATTAGATCGTATTTAAAAATAATAACAACCAAATTGATCAAGCAAACATGTTTTTCACACCACTTATATACAAACAGTACCTATAACTTATACATACCTACTGTATTTTTGTAGAAGTTCTATTTTTAAGCCACGTATTCACATGACATGTAAACAAATGTTTCAGATACAAGTTGCCAGAAGTTTCAGAAACATCACGCAAATGTTTGTAGAAACAATTTTTCGGTCCTTTTGCCATCAAAAACTGTCAGTAGTGTTTACCGCAACATGTATCAATGTTTCAGAAACACCTACATTCTTGTTTCTGAAACAGTGTTTATAAACAAAAGTTTATTAGTGTGACGGCGCATCGAGAGAATCGGCTCGATGCTGCTAGTATCGATTAGTTGATTTCCGAACGGACAACTTCCTTTGACAGCTGACGTAACACCGGGCGCTGGGAAGGTGGCCTTGACAGTTAAGAAAAGAAAACAAGAAGGACGATTTAAAACTGCTGCGCTCGCGTCTCACGTGTTCTGGTGGAACGTTCTAATTATTTAGTGTGGATTTCATTGGATTATAATTAGTTGATTGATGGTGTGATAATTATAAAGTTGTGTTCCGGATTTCTCTATTCTTTTAATAACTCTCGGTCTCCTCGCCCGTAATACCCACGCATTCATCATGACTTCTACTTCTGATAATAGTGACGTGCCTTTAAGTGAATACGTGGCTTTATGATGAAATAAGTGATAGGTTCCATTCATAGATATCGTAAGCATGACAAAATAATACAGGATGTTAACGAATTCGTCTAATTCCTTCAAACCGCGTGATCTACTGGTGACACTGAATGATCTTGCATAGGTTTTTTTCAGAATAAACAAAAAAAAGTTTTCAAAAAATGAACCATGGTATTCTGTATCTGAGTAATTTTAGTGTCCCAAGTTAACTGACTGCGTGGAGCGAAATCGGGCTAGTCGTGCCTGTCAGCTGTGTCGCCGTGCCTTCATTCATTTAGGGCCGGACTCCACCAAAGCGGAGATGTGCGGTGATGTCCGAAGCGGAGACGAGAAGAGATGTTTTTCAGCTAAGGTGTATCCACCGAAACTGTGCGGAGATGCGTACTGGCTAGACTGTAGCGGAGATCTGTGCTGGCTAGAGCAGAACTGAGCTGCGTGCGGCGAGCGTTGTATATGATTGTGAACACACAGTTTAGTGCGATCTGACACTGCACGCCGCACAAATCTCGTTTCCGCTGCGCGCCGTCGTCAGCTTGCGAGGCAAAGCTCACATCTCCGCCTTGTACCGCGGCCCAGCTCACATCTCCGCTTCCATCGCGCCATACAAATATGATACATCTCTGCTTAGTGGTATCCACTTAAGCTGAGTGGAGACGAGATGTGTGAATAAAGAAATTCTATTGGTTTTTAAAACACATCTCCGCTCTGCTCATCTCGTCTCCGCTTTGGTGGAGTCCGGGCCTTATGCATGGCATCCAAATTTTCAGTCACATAAAAAAAATTGGGAAAAAAGTTTATTTTTATTTTTAATCAATCTAAATCCCGTGCGGGGTTCATCTATACCATTAATAGAACATCTGGTTTGAAGGAATTACACGAATTCGTTTACACCCTGTATAATAAATATGTAATATACATAATACAAGGTTAGTCGGAAAGGGGCTACCTACTAATCTGCAGGCCAATTAAAGTATCACTGATGAAGTGATGACTGTTTTAAAGCAAGTGTTAGCATTTCAAAATTTTTTGTACTTATGCAAACAAAAACAATTTTATTTTAGTTTTTTCGAAAATTCTTCATCCCTTTTTTTGTTACGAATTCAGAAAACGGAAGCTCCGTCTAATCCATGACCCCAAATATGAGCTAAAACGTAAATACAGCTGATCGTAGCCGACGATAGATAGATTTTAGCGTATTTTTAATGAAATCTTCGAACAGCTATTTCTCTTTAAACTGTGGACTTTTGGGGAAAGTTGTAGAACAAAAGTTATTCATTATTATTGTTACTTTAACACCCTTTCGGATTAGTACCCCCTTTCCGACTAACCTTGTATATTACATAGATGTATTTATTTATGTAATATACAAGGTCAGTCGGAAAGGGGGTATTAATCTGTGGCACACTTAGGGCTGCCATCCCCTAAATTGTCACTACCAGACAAAAATTTCAAAAACTTTTCGATTTTTACCCGGACGGACGCCTTTGAAAATATTAAAAGTGTCTGGTGGTCTAGTAATAATTTTAAGTTCTCTGAAGATCAACTAATTATGAGTTTGGCGGGAGGAGCACGGAGAGAGGCAGTACGCTCGTATTCGTAGTTTCGTACTCAATTCATATAGATGTAGGGTATATGTGTTGCGTGGAACTAATTGCTGGATTTGCTGGAATAGAAAACGAAAAAAAAACTCCCAAAGCGAATGGCGTCCGGGTTTCACCCGGACATTTTTTGGGAACCCCTCTCCGGACGCCCTTCTAAACTAGGACAAATCCGTGGAAGTATCTAACATTAGAATTTCTTCAGTCATCATCAGTTTGTCAGCAACCATCGTAAGTGGACTCGAGTCGCTTGACAGCAGCATTATGCGGTCAAATAGGTCACAGAGATTTGGATTTTCCTAACTTAAGGCGCTTCCCCCACCGAAAATGGCGCCACTTCAGAAAAAAAGCATTTTTTATCAAACAAAGCATTATTTATATACCAAATATCAACACTAGAGCTTCTGGATTCGAAGTTTTAGCGATAAGAACCAAAAACGGCCGTTTTAGCATAACTAACCGCCATTTTCAATATCCTATCTATCGGCGGTTTGTCTTACTACAGATAGAAATTTGACATTACTTCTATGGAGCTTATGTCAAATTTCTATCTCTAGTAGGCGAAACCGCCGATAGATAGGTTATTGAAAATGGCCGTTACACGTCTAACCTATCCTGGGTAGGTATGTTTTTTGGTGTTCGAAAATCGAACACTCGAAAAATCGAAAAACAACACTTGACTAAAATGTTGTGCGTACGAAATTTGAATATGTTGTGTGTTGACAGAAATAATGATTTTTTTCTGAAGTGGCGCCACTGTGGTTGGGGAAGCGCCTTAAAGATAAACGTACGTGTTTGGGCTGTCGGCATGGTAATATTACTAACTACCTACCTACCCATTTCGCAAATGCGTCTTATTTAACACGTGACATTTTAATTAAGATTGTATTGATTAGATCCCATAGCCATTAAAATTATCTTCAAGTTTTTTTGTGATTATACATACAGGGTGGATCGAACATTGACGAGCAAACGAAAAAAAAACCTAGTCCCCCTGGGTATTACGAATTAATACTCTTGTACCTATTCGAAAATAACCCACGTGTGTATGTTCCGCGACTTTTTGTAGTTTTCGAGTAATGAATTTCATAAAATTCTCGAAAAAAAAATCGCTTTCCATAGTACTTTTATGCGTAAAATTAATTAATGCAAGTTGCAAAAGTCTCAATCGAAAGTGAATAACTAATTTACGTTCGAGCGAGACAGAGTTAAATTATATAAAAAGTCGTACCGGTGAAAGTTTCTCGCGTATGTATAATCGGAATCAAAAAAATTCTTTTTTTTTGCGTAGTGCCGGACTTAAAGAACACTACCCCATCTCTTTCCGTGGGTGTCGTAAAAGGCGACTAAGGGAATCTCTACTAGAGGATGGGCAGCAGCGTCCTCTGAGTATTTTAACAACCATACTGCGATCGCCAACCCGCCTGCCAAGCGTGGCGATTACAGCAAACCCCCCCCTTTCGGGGGCGGCCTATATCCAGCAGTGGACGTCTTTCGGCTGAATGATGATGATGATGACAGATGTTTTTGTTATACCAAATTATTGGGCTACGTTTAAGCTCTCGTTGTCTAATTTTTAATGAGTTGTAAGACTAATATTGTTACACGTTTTTGCTCCTAACTCAAAATTCGGTCTTTTAGAAATCGGGCGACAGCCTAGGCATTCAGGCTCGCTACCAACCTTGCTGACTGGCTAATCATTTTACCACAGCTATTCTCATAAAGCTTGTGCTAAATGAGAACAGTTTAAGAGGAGAAGAAGATACATTTGTATTACCCAACAATTTTTTTCGTGGTCGGATGAAAACTATGCAAGCGACTTCTTTCGATGATTTATTAATAAAAATAATGTATAAATAAATTTATTGAATGATAATTAATTTATAAATAAAATTTAAAGGCGTTAATGTGGTTATATCCTAAAATATTTAAATAAAAAAAGATAGGTGATGTACCTATACCTGGATATAAATGCTGATGTTGATTATTATTATCAATAACGTGACGAATTATCATAATTCATCACGTCATTTTGTGGCATAATATCTTTACAGAGTAATATAAGTACTTTTGCACTTCATCGCGGAGCTGTTTGCTGAAGCAAGACCCAACGATATTATCAAATTCAGTACAATTAATTTTAGTACCCGATTTCGCCGCAGGTCAAGTTGTACTGGTCACATTTATTTATCTCGGTGATTTGCGTAGGTACTTTTACAGAGCCTCTGGATGCTCATCATTTTTGTGCAGTTTGTGTACGGAGCTCTTAGCCGCCGCAACCACTTGTTATTAAGTGTTATAATTATTAATAACACATTATTATTTTAACGATCGACGTTTAGTGTCGCCGCAATGATTGCTGCAATAGTTGCTGCTTTGTTTATACCTTTTATAATAGTGTACAGTTATAAGAATGCATATAAAAGACCGGATAATTTCCCGCCAGGTGAGAAAAGTTAAATTTTTTTAAATTTAGATTTTTATTTTAGATTACCTACTTGTTGTAATGCCCAAATATTCATTTATCTATGGTCAGGTCATTAGTTACTCGTTAAAATGTAATATTATTTATTTATTTCCTGAGATAAGAGTAAGTAACAAAGTGAACGACCAGAAGCTCTTTATCGGGTGTTCAAAGTCATTGCATTTATTAACACCGAACATATCCGAGTATATGTCAGTAATACATGCTTTTTTTTTTGTTTTGCCCGGAGTGGGAAATCCTCATGGACACCCAAGCCACCTCACGGATGAGATGGCTTGGGTAGTGTCGGACTCTTACCGACTAAAACCACACTCCTGCCCCGGCGTGAGCCCCTGCCGTACAAGTTACGCAGGGATTTTATAAAGGGCTGTATCAATAATACTTGCTTAGTATTATTTAGCATCAAAACTTGTCGTGCAACTTTGGATGGACCTTTGTCCAGCAGTTGATTGCGCTGAATTAAGTTGCGGTAATTCTTAATATCGGTTTGAGAGGAGCTCGTGGCCAATTAAGAACTGCGCCGATCGTACGATTTGCGAAGTTAAGCTACGCTTGCCGCGGTCTGTCCGTAGATAGATAATCGTTCGTTACACATAGAGTTTCCTCCGTGTCTCGGAGAGCACGTTAAACCGTCGTGGTCCCTGGTGTCATACGAATATTTATGACCGGTTGTCTATTGTTTACCCGAAGATTATATACCATAATCATCATAGGTATTCCCGAATTTCATTTACCCGAATTTCATTTGCCCGAATGTTTTGTTTGCCCTAAAAGACATATGACATACTTTTAATTGCCCGAAACTTAGACACCATAAGATACGAGTGCCATACGTATTGTTTTTCATATTTTTAATTGCCATAATAATTATTAGACATAATATTTAAACGCCATAATGATTATTAGACATAATATTTAAATGCCATAATAATTATTAGACAATAACTCAAATGGCACCTAACCAAACTACTTCTGGGTGGTTTATAAAAAAATAACCATCCCCGCCATCCCCAATATTACAATCAATAATATACAAAAGACATAAAACCGTTTTCAATAAAAGTTACAAGTCCTAAATTCAGAGTAGACGGAGCCCCGCATAGCGAGGCTCCTATTTCTGTCTGCAGGGTTTAAAGTAACCTAACACGAAGGGGAGGACGGGGGCTTCGTTCGCTCGCTTTGCTCGCTCACTTTAGCCCCCGTCATCCCCTTCTAACCTAACCTATCCGAGTCGGGGTGCCCTAAAGTCCCGATTGCATCCAGTTTCTCCTGATATAACAACCGTTACACACCCAAGGTCGATGGCAAATGATGTTATGGCATATGATAATTATGGCATGTGATAATTAGGGCAGGGTGGGATACTCAACTTCAAAAACCAAAACATCAACAATCAAAATATCAACACCATTTAATCAACAGTTTAATTTTTCAATGAATCAGAATACATTAGCTTAAAACATAAACGGTTCAAAATGTCAACACTTCAGATGAGCAACGAATCTGAATGTCACTGATTTATAACGTAAATTGTTCACTTGATCAACACTTTGCATTGAATTACACAAATTCCATTTATAATTAAACAACAGGTAATTAATATTATAGGTTTATTTCCTTGTACTCGTATGTGCATCCCATAACAATATAAATATGATTTCGTGTTCCAGAGACGTTTAGACAGCTATTAAACTATTTGCTTATGATTGCAGCATTTAACTATTCTGTGATTTAACAATGTCTGCGACGAATATTATGTTATGACTGAATATTTCACGATATTTTGTTAAACATAGATTTGGTAAAGTGTTGATTAAGTGAACAATTTACGTTATAAATCAGTGACATTCAGATTCGTTGCTCATCTGAAGTGTTGACATTTTGAACCGTTTATGTTTTAAGCTAATATTATTCTGATTCATTGAAAAATTAAACTGTTGATTATATGGTGTTGATATTTTGATTGTTGATGTTTTGGTTTTTGAAGTTAAGTATCTCACCCATTAGGGCATGTGATAATTAGGGCTTACAATGATTATGACAAATTATGTTATGGTAAGTGACTTTATGGGAAACAAAGGTTCTAGCACGTGACTAATATAGCAAATAAGAGTGGGGCAAATGAATATTACGTCATACAATATTATGGCTGTTGACTATTATGGCAAATGATATTAAGGCAAATAAAATTCGGGCAAACGGCGGTATACCTTTATGACCGTGTCCTTACAGGTAAATAGTCAGCAGCCCGAAAATCTGACAACCGTGGATATCGGCATTGCCTAGTAACTGGGTTGCGGATTGCTGGTAAAATTCCTCCTTACCAAAAATCACTGAATAATGTTATCACAAGCATAGCGATAGGATAGTCTAACGGTAGCGCTTGCCTTCCATGCAGAAGAGTCTGAGTTCATTACCGGCCCGCACCTCTCACTTTTTGAATTCATGTGCGGATCAGAATATATGTACCACTTCCGAAGCAAAACATCGTGAGGAAACCTGTACACCTGAAAGAGCTCCAAAAAGTTCTCAAGTGCCCAGACGAGTTAATGGCTTATCTCGTCGTTGACAAAATTTACTCGCGTTGCGTATGCTAGCCCGGCTGTGCACAGCAGGAATAGGTTTATTATACTGCTTATTATACAAAAATGTCTGGTAAAACTATAACAAGGAGTATGACATGAAACATGATCAATAAAAATTACGGTTAAACAATATATTCAAAGAGCCTGTAACTAGGGTTGCCAACTCTTTGTCGGTCAAAAACAGTAGTTCCAAAATTATTACCCACAAAAATATAGTAGATAACGTAAGGATGAAAAAAAAATAGTAGGTTCCAGAATAGGTACTTTATTTCTTATAAGAATATTTTTTTTATAAATTAACTTCAAAAGTAGGTAGTTATCAAAACACAGACTCGAGAGCGCGAATATCAAAATTGCCAATCTGTCAAAGTCAACGTAACTATCAACTTGACATACCAGAATCGTTCAGAAATAGACATTGACGTTTCGTTTTACGCTTACACATTTTGAAACGAATACATAATATGTATTCGTTTCAAAATGTGTAAGCGAAACTACTATATTTTAAAGGTTAAATAATATTATTATTGCATTGAGTTTGTAACCTTTAAAATATAGTAAGTAGTTTCGCCTACTATATTTTTTTTCAAGAAATATAGTAGTCGGGGCTCTAATATAGTAGGATACTATATTATATAGTAGGGTTGGCAACCCTACCTGTAACTGTCCTACATGGCAAGGGCCTCTTAAAAAAAGCATCTAGCATAGTTCACTACGGTTGCTCACTGATATGATGATGATGAAAATAGAGATATCACCGTGCATATGTTACGGGCGATTTGATAAGACCGGGCACTATTAATAATGGCCGGTCTGTATTCATAATGCCCGACTCAATTGGGCAATGTGATTAAAACAGCATGATTAATCACTTTTCCCGGCCATTATGAATAATGCCCACCCTATCTTGGCCAAAGTAATAAAATAGGTGAACTGTAGTGTTTTTGTTCATTAAATGAAATTAAACTTACAAAATTTTCATGAAAAGTTAACAAAAAATAAACTACGAGTATTGAACATAGTAGTTAAAAAATAAACAGTTAAAAATGTAATAACATCATTAGTTACCTACCTACTTTTATTTTGATAAAAATAGAATACCTGCTGGTCCACCGGCAATGTGTGAAGTAAATAGATTTGGTCATTAATTTGGGTTACTTTAAACCCTGCAGACAGAAATAGGAGCCCCGCCCAGCGGGGCTCCTTCGACTCTCCTTTGGAAACCCAAACAACCTTCCAAACATCCCCTTATGTTTTTCATTTGTTTTTATTGTGCAAACACTGACTTATTACATGGACCACGGGCCGTCGGGCATTATTAATAATGGCCGGTCAAAGTGTTAAATTAATCACTTTGCCCATCGCTTTTGCATTTTTAATTTGGCATTATTAATAATGGCCGGTCCTTATTAATAATGCCCAGTTAATCACGTTGTCCGTAACACATATATTCTTCTGTAAAATAATCATTGTTACGAATCTGCCTAGCTAGAATTAAAACGGTGCCCTTAATCATGAACTAAACACGCGACGAGGTTGCGTGTCGAACTGCACCGCGCCCAGGGGGCCAACTCCCTAAATCCGTCAACGAAGTTAGTCGCCCATCCGCGAAAGTAGCCCGAAACGTGGGAGTGAACAAAACAAGTGTCAAATTCAACTTTTAGGACGGGCAAAATCACAATGGTAGTAGGGACAACTGTCAAATCGTGTTGTCATGAATTCTTAGTTCGGGCCCCGAAATAATCGTATGTCCGTCCGTAGGTTATAGGGAGTAGGAAACGCTCGTAACTAAGGCCGAAAAAACGAACTTCGTGCTTAGGGAGTAGACCCCCAAAGCCGGATTTAGGGAAGGGCAACAGGGGCTTTAGACCCGGGGACTCCACACAGTGGCGGCGTAGCATGGCTTGCCACCCCGGGCGGTTTTCTATTGAGCATCCCCCAAAATAAAACAACAAATACTAAACGTGCTTACGCGACTCTCGCTTGCCGTGCGTGCTCGTGGCTGAGCAAGTACCTTTTCTGTGCTGCGCAGCGGATGATTTCCTAATTTCCTTAGTCAAAGTGATAGCGGTTCTTCGCGAGTGCGGAGTTGCGGACTGTCACCCCTAGGTGGAGCTTGGCACCCGGAGCGGAGCGCCCACGGTTTACGCCGCTACTATCCACAAGTGAGGGGCCTTAAAAACACGATTTTTCTTTTTAGAAAACAAAAAAATTACACGGTTTCCGTCAAAGTAAAAAATGTCATTCAAAATTTACTTTTATAAAAATGTTTCAACGGGCCTCCACTTCTTCGGTGCCTCAGGGCCTCTAAACTTTTAAATCAGGCCCTGACCGTGCCGGGTAGCATTGCACTCGCAACGATAAAGCAAGTTCAATGTCGGGCAGTTCCGAAATAATCATGCACGTGAGTAAACCGTAAACAATTATTATAAATATAAAAGTGTCGCACGTGTTTACTTATCTATAATTCAGTCATTATACTTTTGCATATTAGGTAATATCAACCTTTGATCGTGAATTATCATGCTTCGATCGTGAATTATTTTGCTTTAAGGATCCAATAAACGTACTTACATATTTTTGGAAAATAAATGTTATTTTTCAAAAAAAAAATTGTCTGTCAATGTAACCAACCCCTATTCTAATTATCCCTTTTTTCATATAATTTAAAACATCAAGAGATGATTATGACTAACATTCTAAGGCCCGTATTAATAAACGTTACTCAGCCCAAGAACTCGCACTTGATGACAATGTTGAGGTCATTATCGTATTAATAAACATATAATCTACGTACTCAAGTTACGGCTTGGTTTTACGTTATCAGCTGAGTGATGGACTGATTAATAAACGAAACTCACCACTTAAGTATCAATAGATGGGGGTAATCGAGATGCTTAAATCTGAGTGTAGGCAGTCCGTGACTTGAGGTCGTGATTAGTTGCGCGAAACATGGTGTTTGAAAATATTTTGGGTGAAATTAATTAATACGGTTTTCGGGGGTGCTGATGCCGAAAATGAGATCAAAGTCAAAATCCAAGATGGCGACTGCGAGATTTTACAAAATATGCGTCATGGGTAATTTTTCCAAGGTTTTAGGGGGCGCTGATGTCGAAAATGAGATCAAAGTCAAAATCCAAGATGGCGACTGCGAGATTTTACGAAATTTGCGTCATGGGTGTCTTTTCCATGGTTTTCGGGGGTGTTGATTTCGAAAATAAGGTCAAAGAGAAAATCCAAGATGGCGGCTGCCAAATATTACAAAATATCCGTCATGGGTATCGTGTCCATGGTTTTTGGGGGTGTTGATGCCGAAAATGAGATCAAAGTCAAGATCCAAGATGGCGACTGCGAGATTTTACAAAATATGCGTCATGGGTATCTTTTCCATGGTTTTCGGGGGTACTGATGCCAAAAATGAGGTCATAGTCAAAACCCAAGATGGAGGCTGTGACATTTTACTAAATATGCGTCATTGGTGTCGTTTTCATGGTTGTAAAATTACACCGTTGACACCCATGACGAATATTTTGTCAAATGTCACAGCCGCCATCTTGGGTTTTGACTATGACCTCATTTTTGGCATCAGTACCCCCGAAAACCATGGAAAGGATACCCATGACGCATATTTTGTAAAATCTCGCAGTCGCCATCTTGGATCTTGACTTTGATCTCATTTTCGGCATCAACACCCCCAAAAACCGTGGACACGATACCCATGACGCATATTTCGTAATATTTCGCAGCCGCCGTCTTGGATTTTCACTTTGACCTTATTTTCGAAATCAGCACCCCCGAAAACCTTGGAAAAGATACCCATGACGCATATTTTGTAAAATCTCGCAGTCGCCATCTTGGATTTTGACTTTGATCTCATTTTCGACATCAGCGCCCCCTAAAACCACGGACATGACACCCATGATGCATATTTTGTAAAATTTCGCAGCCGCCATCTTGGATTTTGACTTTGATCTCCTTTTCGAGATCAGCGCCCCCTAAAACCACGGACATGACACCCATGATGCATATTTTGTAAAATTTCGCAGCCGCCATCTTGGATTTTGACGTTGACCTAATTTTCGTAATCAGTACCCCCGAAAACCACGGAAACGACACCCATGACGCATATTTTGTGAAATTTTGCAGTCGCCATCTTGGATTTTGATTTTGACCGCCCCCGCCCTCTGTAGGGGAAACGTGTGAGATAATATAACTTTAAAACTTTAAAGTTTTAACAAAATACAAGTATTTCATTAAGTCTTACGACATAGGAATAACGAAATGTGATGAATGTTTACTAATCTTTGGTCAATCCAAGCCATCAAGTACAGCGCCTTGAGGTGTGTTTATTAATTAGCAATGATCTTGAGATGCTGACATCGTAATAATGACGTATCAAATGATAACGTACTTGAGTATGTAGTTGAGGAACGTTTATTAATACGGGCCTAAATACATTAAATCCACTGTTAGTACAGAATCACTGATTAGAAAACCTTTGACCGCTCTCTACTCAGAACTTTTTGGTATCAGTTGATGCATTATTAAAACACCAACATCCATTGTACTACATTGTAAATGAATAGAATCACTGTTTAGAAAACCTTTGACTGCTCTCTACTCAGAACTTTTTGGTAACAGTTGATGCATTATTCAAACACAAACATCCATTGTACTCTTAATTGTACTACATTGTAAATGAATAGAATCGCTGATTAAAAACCCTTACCGCTCTCTACTCAGAACTTTTTGGTAACAGTTGATGCTTGATGCATTATCCAAACACAAATATCCATTGTACTACATTGTAAGTACTACATTGTAAATGAATAGAATCACTGTTTAGATAACCTTTGATCGTTCTCTACTCAGAACTTATTGGTAACAGTTGATGTATTATTAAAACACAGATGTTACGTTAAATAACCACTTTATTGTATTCTAAGGGCTGATTTTTCAATCGTCAGATAACTTTTATCTGGGGAATAAGTTTGACGTTTTGACAGCTTTTGTATAGAAAATATGTCAAACCGTCATATTTATTCCTTGGATAAAATTTATCTGACGATTGAAAGATCGGCCCTAAGTTGTATAAAAGGTTTAACGTTGAACAAGAACAATATAGGTTCATTCCACCATATATTAAGTAAGCCGACTTCCGATGATGCGAGAAAGTTGTTCGAGTTTATGGCCCGGATCCATTGATCTCGTTTGATTTGTAACTTGTCTAGGGTACGATGGGACTGACATACGCTGTGCGTTATAAAAGTCCCTAAATTTTAAAAGAAATAAAAAAAAAAAAAAAAAAAGGTTTACCAAATTTTAATTAAACCAGTTATTACATCAAACTCCGTGTGTTTCATTTGTGTTCTGCAAGCCCCGAATCAGTACGCCTGTAACATCAAATGTCTATTTTCAATGGATGCTTAACAAAATGTGTTTGGAGATGAATAAAAGGTCTTGATAATATTAATGCGTATAATCAGTGGTTATGATTTTTACAAAAAAATGATTCCGTGTATTCGTCTAATGGCTGAGCGATAGAATGTGAATGACACAGTGGCGCCGCGCGGTGGTGAAGTTTTGAGACCCCTCTCCTGTGGGCCGTCCAGTACGGTGCTATTGGTTTGATCTCGATGACGATGCGTAGACATGCCCCCCGCCTTGGAGCAACAGCCTCCAACGAAGAAGTAGAAGAATGAGAATAAGTTGAGAGTAGTTAGGATTCTTCCTACTTAAGAAGCGGACATAATCTTGGGTATGATCTTTGTATCACTCCGTTAGCTGTTTTGATGTCGGCTACACGTGCAAGTCCATCTTTTCCAGTGGAAGTGCGTATGACTCGTCCAAGACGCCATTTTAATGGTGGCAGATTGTCTTCTTTAATGAGCACCAAAGTGTTGGGTACTATTGTGTCTGTGTTGGACTGCCACTTAGTCCTGGTCTGCAGCTCCGCAACGTATTCCTGCGACCAGCGTCTCCAGAAGTTCTGTCGCATTTGTTGTTGCGCTCGCATGCACTGCACAACATGACCGCTAAAAGGAAAGGTCTAAGGGGAAATTTCATAATCACCAGAGGGGCTAATCATATTTCGTTTCATTATCGTAATCATAACTGCAAGTTGACTGCACATTCAATCCCAACTGCAAACTATGCAACTGCTAAATGCTGCTTGAAGGTAATTAAGGTGCAGTCAATGCAACTGCGTGACAACTGATGACTGTATGTGCAGCCCACTTGCAGTTATGATTACGAATCTGAAACGACATTTGATTCATCAAATGTGACGTTATAGCCTCCCCCTGGTTTGTCAGACGGAATGGCGTTTATAATATTGTTATTGGATAATTTTATTGTTATACACAAAATAAAAACAGTGATAGCCAAGCGGTTGAATAGTTGCCTTCCATGTAGGAGGGTCCGAGTTCGAATCAGGCCCGCACCTCTGACTTTTCGAATTCAAGTGTGGCTAATCCACACTTGAATTCGACCACCACTTTGTCCCACTGCTGGGAATGTAGCTCTTCTCAAATGAAGGGTTTAGGCTTTAGTTCACCTCACTGGCCTGGTGCGGATTGGCGGACTACACACACCATCGCGAATTTTTTGGAAGCTTACTAAGTGTGCAGGTTTTGGTGTTACCATAGCCAGGATCGCCCGGAGGACACGGTAGAGGTCTGCCCTGCTTGGGCGGAGCACTGCCGTGTCCTCGTAGAGGCGACCGGCGGCGGCGACCTCTCGCGTCCTGCCCTGGTTCAATCCATGGTCCGGAGCGAGGGGGCATAGGAAGCAGTGACCTCCTTCTGCGAAGCAGTAATGCTAGCGAAGGAGGAGGTGGGCCGCGTGAGGGAGAGGCAAACCTCACGCACCAGACGCTGCAGCAGCAGGAGACGCCCCGGGCGTCGGGAGTCGCAGGGCGATTCCCGGCCACCGTAGGCGCGAGCCTGCAGACGGCGAGCGTTGGGTGGCTCGCCGTCCGATTACAACGCGCGCCTCAATGAGATCTCACCATAGTAGACGGGGCCCGTCAGGGCCAGTGCCTCCAGGGTTGCGAACTTTGTTCGAAAGAGTTACAGCGGCCCTGGAACGCAAAGGGCATTAGGAGGAACACGGATGGGTTTTAGTCAGTAAGAGTCTGAGACTCCCTTCCGCTCCGCCCAGAGTGTAAGAAGTCATTTGAAGATTCGCAAAGCTTGAAAAAAAAAAGTTTGCATGTTTCTTCATGATGTTTTCCTTTACCGTTAACGCAAATGATAATCAAATTAGTTCATGTTGGTCATCCCACATGAACTCTAAGTCAGAGGTACGGGCCGGTATCGATCTCAGACACTTTTTAACCCGTATGTTAATCACTACCGCTAATTAATTAATATTGATCCCTTTAAAACTATGTACAACTGTATAATGATATGGTAACTGAGTAATGATAATAATCTAAAATGCAGGATAGTTTGTTACCGTTAATGTCACATCTAGTTTGGCTGCAATCTCCTTCCTAGCGTTTTCCCAACTATGCTGGGATCAGCTTCCAGTCTAACCAGATGCGGCTGAATACCAGTATTTTACTCGGAGCGACTGCCATCAGACCTCCGCAACCCAGTTACTGGGCAATGCCGATATTCTAACGTTAAACCGGTTGTCAGACTTTCGGGCTTCTGACTACCCGTAACGGCTGTCATAGGTATTCGAAATACACCCTGGATCGACAGCTTAAGGTGCTCTCCGAGGCACAGAGAGGTCTCGTATGTAACGAACGGCTACCCATCCACGGACTGACCGCGGCAAGCGAAGCTTAAGGCGCTTCCCCCACCAAAAGTGGCGCCACTTCAGAAAAAAAAGCATTATTTCAGTCAACACAACGTATTGAAATTTCGTACGTACAACATTTTAGTCAAGTGTTGTAGAAATTTTTGAACACCAAAAAACAACACTTGACATCCTAGGTTAGAAGTTTTAGTAATTATTGCTAAAAACGGCCGTTTTTGGTTGTTAGCCGTTGATATAACTTAGGTTGTTGGCCGCACTGTTGTTAATTAGCCACGAGCCTGTTTGCACAAGTTTGACTGCAATATAAAATGCATATTATTTTCTCATCAGGTCCACCAAGCCTGCCAATATACGGTGCCTTCTGGATAGTCCTAGCACACGGGTTCACTGACCTCGCGTCAGCCTTCCGGAAGATTGGAGAGAAATACAAGACGAAGGTCATAGGCCTCTTCATGGGACCTGTTCCGACAATAGTTTTAAATGACGCCCATCTGATCAAGGAGATGTTGAACCGCGAGGAGTTTGATGGACGGATGGACATCATTTTGTTTAGACTGAGGTCGTTTTGGAAGAAACTAGGTAAGTTATAAGCATAAACCTACGGTAGTAAGAAAGATCTATAATCTGTTACGGTTATAGGCGCTCTTTATCATCGCCATGGAGAGTAATGGAGCAGAGACACAAATTTTACGAGATAAAGTCAAGTTAACATGTTCAAAATACAGGGTGTTTGGCAGAACGTTGAACATACTAAAATGGTGGATAGGTGGGGTCATCTGCTACTTACTCAGCCCTAATTTATGTGACCCTGGACACCTTGATATTTAAAAAAAAATTTTTTTGCTTTCTTTTTGTTTCACCACTTTCTTAACTTTTTAATCTTTAATGTTGGCAGAATCTTATAAAATTATTGCTTTATTCAGATGTTAGCTAGAAAAAAAGTTATGAGTCCTCAAAGTTACAGAAAGATGTAAAAAATACTTAAATCTTAATTTCAACTTGCATTAAAAAAAAAAGACCATGGGGCCAGGGCCAAATAAATTAGGGCTGAGTAAGTAGCAGATGACCCCACCTATCCACCATTTTCGTATGTTCAACGTTCTGCCAAACATCCTGTATAATATCGAATCTATCAGATATCATGGCCATAAGTAGGTTTTTTTAAAGTTGCCAAAAAATATTAGTTCCTACCAAAATACCTGCCCAAACTGTTAAGGGGTTGCTCAGTATATGTTAAGCCTTGTACGCTCGAACGAACACGAACATCGAACACGAATCACTATGAAGGTGTTCGCCGAACGCTCTGTTTTGTAATGGTATGCACAATCATGCAAACAACGTGTTCACGATGTTCGTGTTCGTTTGTGCATACAAGGCTTAAAGCCGGGTACGCACGAACGAACACGAATTACTATGAAGGTGTTCGCCGGACACACTGTTCGGTAGTGGTACGCACGTGCAAACAATGTGTTCGATATTCGTGTTCGCGATGTTCGTGTTCGCTCGTGCGTACACGGCTTAACATATCCACTTTTTATTTTATATCCATCCACTTAAGACAAAAGTCATCATAAAGAGATCTAAATATTTACGTAAGATTTTGTGTTTTAATGAAGGTTCATTGACCTCGACAGGCCGCGCACGCTTTGTTGTCTATCAGTATAGTAAATAGCTTACTGCGTAGGTACGTACTTCCGCAAACAGGCTGTAATCGGTTGTCGTTTTACAAGTTATGTACACAATTAGGCAGGTATTTGGTAAATATGCACGGCTTGAAATTATATTTTAAAAACTATAATAAATAAAATAAAAAATCTTCACGATGCTAAAACTGTTCACAAAACTTTATTTTTTTTGGAAAAAAGTAAGTGCAACGTATCCTAGGAACGATACTAATACCAAATAATATAGATAAGTGGTTTTTGGAATTTTTGTATGTTTGAGCTTCTTTACGCCAGTGCAGCAGTGCTACTGGACAAATGCAGTTGTTTGACAGCCACATCTATTAGGCGTGAATTACATAGAAGCGACGTAAGGTGCAGGCGCGCGCAGGCGCGTCGTTTTCATACGTTTTGTCGTGCCTGCCGCTTCAAATCTTTTTCGTACAAAATGTATGAAAGCGACGCGCCTGCACCTTACGCCGCTTCTGTGTAATTCACGCCTTAGAGAGCCGGTCAGGTTATAGGGTACAATTTTGATAATTTTCTATTATCGTTATTGAGTGAAGAGAGTGTGTTTTTGGAAAAAAAGTAAGTGCAACGCATCCTAGGAACGATGCATATGCCAAAAATGTAGTTTTTAGAATTTTTGTTTGTTTGTCCTTTTGTATGTTTGCGCTTCACGCCAGTGCTACCAAACCAGTTGAAAGACAGCCCGTTCGTTAGAGAGCGAGTCAGGTTATAGGGTACAAATTATCACGCTATTGAGTGTGGGTGATGAGCAGTAATTTTGTTTGTTGGAAATAAATGTGATTTGATAAAAAAAAAATGGAGTACCTACATATACATTGTTTAGTTGTTGCGACGTAATGTTGTTTTCCGACTTCCACGCGGACGAACAATGTATTTATTACTAAATACAACAACAACAGTAGAATAGGAATAAATTCTTAATCTGCTTAAGAAATTAAGTTACCTACGTAAGAGCTCACAGGCAATGTCTGGTGGTATGGTGTCATACAACTATTTAACTACCGTGATATGCACATAAATTAGTCATAATGACCTATGTTTAGCTCACTTATTGTGTGAGGTCGGTTCGGAGTAGACACGCTTAAGTACTTTGGCTGGATTTTTAGGGTTCCGTACCCAAAGGGTAAAACGGGACCCTATTACTAAGACTCCGCTGTCCGTCCGTCTGTCCGTCCATCTGTCACCAGGCTGTATCTCATGAACCGTGATAGTTAGACAGTTGAAATTTTCACAGATGATGTATTTCTGTTGCCGCTATAACAACAAATACTAAAAAAACAGAATAAAATAAATATTTAAGGGGGCTCCCATACAACAAACGTGATTTTTTGCCGTTTTTATAGATAATGGTACCTACGGAACCCTTCGTGCGCGAGTCCGACTCGCACTTGGCCAGTTTTTTATGTAGGTATTATGCTAAATTGTAGCGCACCAAATTAAACAAGTTTACAGCACTTCCTTACGAAATTCCTTAACATTAGGTACTAACTCTGAACTGTGTGGGTAACTCCAACTTCATTGCACTAATGAAGTTCGAGTTACCCACACAGTTCAGAGAGAGAGGAATTACACGAATTCGTTAACACCCCGTATAGAAACAAAAACTATAAATAATATAAAAGCTTAAATTTATTGATATTACTCACGTGCATACCTTACATATAAACGTGAGTCAATACAGTAGGTAAATAAATAACATCCATAAACTTAAAAGTGTTCTTTAGTTTTTGTTTGTAAAAATTACGTGATAAATTATGATAACAGAAAATATGATGAGCGAGCTAATCAGCTGAGGTTATCAAATTATAGCTTAATTAACGCTATTATAAACTAGTTATGCAAAAAGATTTTGAATAAATTTTGTACTTTATCAATCGAATACGTAGTAAAAAATAAACATATTATGTTATTGTAATTGAGGTAATAGTAGTTTATGAAACTGTTACTAGGGGTTATTAAAACACGAGTGCGAGTTTAAAAGCCGAGCCTAAAGCTACGTCCACATTTGTAGCATTTTGGCGTATCGTATCTCCGTCGCGTGGCACCGACTATCATGATCGCTGGTTAGGACAAACACACATACAAATATGGACGTACGTAACTTTTATCCCACCTCAGCGAGGAAAGACTTGATGTAAAAAAATAAACTTCCTCGTCGATAGAATCACTCATTTTAAGTTTTTCGCTTGTTTTCAAGTTTCTTGTTTTTAACCTAAGGTTTTAACAATAAGACGTGAAAAAAATAGGCGCGCGTAAAGCAAATTAAAAAAAAAGTAATACACCAAGAAGGTTCCGAGTTTGAGTTTTAACAAATTAAAAAGGTTGTATGATAAATTCGGCACCACATGGAGGTAGAAGTAAATAGGTTAAATGAAGTTTTGAATTCACAAACTTGGTGCACACGATGTTCTAAATTCAATTTACTTTATCCTCTAGCGGATAAAAACGGCTTTCGCACTCAGATATCGAAGAGCAAAAATACTCTTTCCGAGATGGGGATGAAAGAATCTTTTAACACATTAATTTCTGATTGCTGTTTAGGAAATGTATAGAATTAATAAGAACTGTGTATTATAAAATGAATTTGATTTCACGCTTTTCCTGTCGATTTTAGGCATTTGTATACTAATATTTCCTAGGGATTCTATATAACACATTTCCAATAGCATATAGGTACACAAAATTCCAATGTTTGAAGTTGTACATACAATAGATGTACCTACTTAGTTTTAGCAGATGTTAAAGGTTACAGATAATATAATCTGGAACATGTTTCTGAATTATTATTAATCATAATATAGTTGTTGTGTTCTGTGAAATTATTATTATTAATGGTTATCTTCAACGATTTTTTAACATAATGCGTGTTTTGTATTTCTGGATGACACAAACGATTTCGTAGCACGTGCTACGAAGACATTGGCCTGGAAATAGTTTATATGCAGCAAACAGACTCATGATTTGGTATATACCGTGTTTTTGGAACATATTAATAACGTAGAAGTCGAATACATGTATCTACGTAATTTAGAATAAAATTGTAAATCGAATTTTATAATTTTTTTGTAGGCATTATAATTACAGTAGGTATCCTATAGAACTCTAAAAACGACTCAATATTTATGTTATTTTATGAATTTATGACCGATTCCTATGATTAACTTATAGTAGGGATGCCCATGTAAATGACACAACAATTTAATCGTTCAGGGGTGATTCTATCATTACAGTTTTAGCTAATATCGTTATGTCAGGATTGCGAGCAAGGTAAACACAGTAAATAAAACCAACATAGACTCTCCACCACTGAGAGTACTTGTATTTGGGTTAATATTAGTAACATTAACTAGATCACAGTATATTACTTTACACAATTATTACAAGATCATAAAATAAGGACAAGCTAATCAGATATAAAAGGTCAGACTTCTTCAGCTGTTCAACACGGAATGCCCTCGCTTCGTCGAGTTACCGCTGCCTTTATAAGCTCGGGTGCGTTCATCCATATCGACGACTACCTCCCTTTATCAACATTGCCCAGTGTTACCCACTAGCGATAACACGGCCCTCCTGCAAAACACACGTCCTCGTGTGTTGGTGGTTGGTGGTCGACGCACCATCAACCCCATCGTCAAGATTGTACATCAAGGCCCAACTTCAGTGACACCTCTGGACCTTAAACAGAAACAAATAATACAGTACACATCTCGGCCACACCTGATCACTCATCTTTGACCTCGTCATGTTACTCATGTCTTTGACCAAAGTAAAATGAAAAGCATCCAAAGAACGTTTGAATCGATTAGAGCTTGTTATCCCATCGACGGCCAACAAGCTCATCACCCATGACTTAAACTAGTTGATATTCATTCAGTATCAACCCAGTTCTATATTCGTTCATAACTTCTCGTATCAAACTTACTTACTTACAAACATCCACACATTAGATTTCAACATTTTCACAATAAAATACTATCTCAGATGCCTATTAGACAGTTCTACTTTGGTTAAACATCAAATTTTAGTTATTCAATAAATCATAATAGGTACATAAACACACAATCTCATTAAACACAAATTCATAAAATCATTTAAATACATTTACAATATTTTTCAGGGCTAAATATCTCATTATAGTTTTTCACAAATTCATAATACATAAACACTTAAAATATTTCTTGGTTAAATATTTCAACGATTCACAAAGCCATAATACATAAACACTTAAAATATTTCATTCGTAAAAATCTCATACCTAATTATTCACAAAATCACAACATAATATTATCTCAATAATTTACAAACTCATAGTACATTTAACACTTAAAATATTCCATGATTAAATATCTCAATTATTCACAATTCATTGTACCAGCATATAAACACTTCAAACTCATAGTACGTTAAACACTTAAAATATTTCAAGATTAAATATCTCATTATTCACAAACTCATAGTACATAACAACGATTAAAATAATTCACGATTCATTATCTCATTATTATTCACAAAATACTACATTCTTAAATATCTCAATTCTTCACAAAATCAGAAAACAAACATCCTAAATGTTTCATGGTTAAATATCTTATAATCATTATTCACAGTATCATAGTACATAATTATAAACACTTAAAATATTATCTCAATTATTCCAAAATCATAATACTTAAGTATCATTTTTCATGATCAAATAGGTATCTCAATTATTCACAAACTCATTTTACAAAACTGACATGATGTTTTAAACATAACATTTCTATATTGCGCTAATAATCCAACCTTTTTACAACAATACAATACATATTAAACACATCTTTAACGAAAATAAGTCAAATTATTTTTTATTTAAAATAAATTTGACAAATTAATCTTTAACGGAAGTCATCATAGTAATTATCATCAATAATAAATACAATTTCCTGTTTTCGTCTACAAAAAATACATTTTAAACCATAAGTAATAATAACAAACTACTTTTTAATTTCAATAAACAATTTTGTACTATTCTACAACAAGAATTGTAACAAAACCAATCAAAACAAATATCAATATTTTCAAAACTTTTTCAAAACATTAATTCAAAACAGAATCTCATTTTCACTGCATTTTCATTTATCAATTAATAGCATCACCCGCCTTGAATTTAGCCAACTCATTTGGCATCACCCGCCTGGGATCCTGCTTTATCAACATGGCATCACCCGCCTTGGATCTAGCCATATCATGGCATATCCCGCCTTGGTTCCAGCCCTATAACAATTGCTTCGCCACGTTAGAGTTTCAGTTTTCCCCAGGCGAAGCCTTTGGCCAACCCCGGCTGGCCAAACCGGGCGGTGCCAAAGATCAACCCTGGTTGCATCTCACCACAAACTCTAATACGACTTGCAATGTATTTTCCTACACGAATAAATACAGATGCCGTATTTATTTTCCACGAATAAATACAGATACCATCATATTTATTTTATACTAATAAACACAGATATCATCTCATTTATTTTACACGGATAAATACAGATAACATCTCTTTTATTTTACATGAATAAGCAAAGATATCATTTAATATTTATTTTACACGAATAAATAACCTCTCATATTATATTTCCTTCATCAAAATTCCTTCGCACATAATAAAATGGTTGTGACTCACCGGATTTATCACATTTTCTCATTCTCACACTTCTCACCATTGTAATATCAAGTTTTTGTCAGTCCGTCTATAGGGGATTTAACTTTTCAAAAATATTTACATGTGGGTATACAATCATAATGTGGACTGGTTTTTTCTTGTTCCACTTCTGATGTAAATGACACAACAATTTAATCGTTCAGGGGTGATTCTATCATTACAGTTTTAGCTAATATCGTTATGTCAGGATTGCGAGCAAGGTAAACACAGTAAATAAAACCAACATAGACTCTCCACCACTGAGAGTACTTGTATTTGGGTTAATATTAGTAACATTAACTAGATCACAGTATATTACTTTACACAATTATTACAAGATCATAAAATAAGGACAAGCTAATCAGATATAAAAGGTCAGACTTCTTCAGCTGTTCAACACGGAATGCCCTCGCTTCGTCGAGTTACCGCTGCCTTTATAAGCTCGGGTGCGTTCATCCATATCGACGACTACCTCCCTTTATCAACATTGCCCAGTGTTACCCACTAGCGATAACACCCATGAAGGGATTTTGGGATTTACTCGAGCTCGTCAGATTAATACAAGGGGGGATACCTTGCACCCTGTTGAGTACATTTACATTTTTGAAAACCTGTAGACACTCCCTCCACCGGTGAAAGGGTGTCATCATATATATTTTTTTCTTTCTATCATCTAATCTTCAAAATCCAATAGGTCTCCACGACGCTCGAATAAATCCCCATTTAGCATCGTGGGCTCCCCTGCTATTAGCGTTATTGGTTAAAATTAAAACTCTTGTGTCTTTACCAATAATGAACCAAAGACCCTTCCTTAGCTTTACATAGAATACCCTCCTAAACTTTTACCCGTAAAGGTATTACGGGTAAAATTAGCAATGGTGCCGATTCTGTTATGCACGAACTAAACTTAATTTAGGCTATTGCCATCTCTTTCACTCTAATAAAATAAGAAAGAGACATACGTAAATAAGAGCTGTCAAATTTAGTTGAACTAAAATTTCCGTACAAAAGACGACATCTCAAAACGTGTCGACTAAAACCACGGTGAAGTTCAAGGCGTAAACTAGTTTGACATCTCTAACTTAGTTCTTAACTATCACCGTCCTTTTCCCGCGCTGCTTGTTAGTAAAATATAGCAATTCTCTAATTTTAGTTTAGTTGGTGAACAAGAGCACCAGGACGTAGTTAGGTACGCAAAAAGGATCCAACCCACAACATGGTAAAAAATGAGTTAAGTGCACCAAACTGAAGCTAAATATCAATACTATCGGCCAGTAAAAAAGATCCAAGCAAAAGCAACTGTCTATCACTTTTTATCAACCTCAGAACCAACCCACATATGGCACGTCAAACATCTTCCAAACTTCAACCGTCAATATCTCTAAAGTGACTATAGAAGGATTGGATCATTTTTGTGTAACAACGCGGCAACGTCCCATTATGAGTCTATTTAAATGCCAAGTTCGGCAATAAAAAATGCTACTGTGGTAAGCAAAACGATTCGTTTTTGGCCATAGAAACCGGGTATTAGTCGTTAATTACGAGTACAGTTGACGCCAAACATTGCGTGATGTGTAGATAATCATGTTAAACATACAAAACCACATAACCGTTATACGTATATCGTCAAAGTCTTATGGGACTTTATAGCGCCTTTCTCTTGGCCTAATTAGCACTTGAAGGGACTGATAAATGATAAGCATGTAAATTTTATTGCATTCATGTGTCAAATACCTTAACTACATGAAACCCTGTTAGAAAGCATCAGTTGCAGTGATAGTTTAAAAGCCGATTCCTATAATTTACCGAGCGTTATTGGTTCAAATTAAGACCATTGTAGACCCTCCATACATATAGTAGCTACCGTAGGTAAAATTAGCTTCCGAGTCTATTTATTATATACTCATATTGGTGGTAAAAAGACTACCATTGATAAGTAAAACGATACGTTTAATGCATCAGTTGTGTTTTTTTAACACGTTTATTTTACTATGATTTATGTTGTTAATTCTACTAATACGTCAACTATTATGACAATTCTGGCTTTCAATTAGTTGATTATCTACGCGTCCGCTATATGTATAGTAAATAACAGTAGTAGGTTTTATAAGTACCAGCACTTTGTTTTTATTTAACGATTAGAAGCTAGTTTAATCAATAGCTTAGTTCTAGTACATATTCTACTGTTAAACAACAACTATTAAAAATCGTGTTATTCGTTGGTACCTACGGAACTGTGTTGTGTACGTGCGAGTACCACTGGCTCTTAACCGGTTTTTATTAATAGGAAGTTTTTACGAGTGATTACAGCTACCTACTTGTTATACCTACATAACAACAGTACTGATTTACTTTTGATCCCCGACCGAAAACTAATAATTGATTTCACCGTTAATTTGGTCGAGTTGATGTAAAAAAATAATAAGGCACGTTGAATAATAGTTTTTTCATCCCCCCATCTCGGAAAGAGTATTTTTGCTCTTCGATATCTGAGTGCCTAAGCCGTTTATATCCGCTAGAGGATAAAGTAAATTGAATTTAGAACATCGTGTGCACCAAGTTTGTAAATTCAAAACTTCATTAAACCTATTTACTTCTACCTCCATGGTGCCGAATTTATCATATTATAACCTTTTTTAATTTGTTAAAACTCAGACTCGGAACCTTCTTGGTGTATGACTTTTTTTAAATTTGCTTTTCGCGCGCCTATTTCTTTTCACGTCATATTTTTAAAACCTTAGGTTAAAAACAAGAAACTTGAAAGCAAGTAAAAAACCTAAAATGAGTGATTCTAGCGACGAGGAAGTTTTTTTTTTACATTAAATCATTTCCTCGCTGAGGTGGGATGAAAAGTTACGTGTTGCACTCGAGTGCAAAGATTTTTCACCTCGTGCTCTCTTGATTCCCTCGCTAACGCTCAAGATTCTAATTTTTGAATCCTTCGCTTACTCGGTCATCAAAATTGAGCACGCGGCTAAAAAGCAACTTTGCACTCTTGTATAACAAATAACTATTTTTTAAGGTATCTTCTTCACGGACGGCTACTTCTGGCACGTACAGAGAAGGTTCTCGCTGCGCTATCTACGTGATTACGGCTTTGGAAGACGAGATGATACTTTGGAGTCCGTGCTTGCTGGCGAAATTAAGGAGATGCTAGATCTAGGAATGAATGGACCGAAGTACCCAGCTGAAAGGGTAGGTAGTAGGCATAAAATTTCGGATCGTTATACATACCTACATATAAGTTACCTATCATTACAACTGATACAAAATATGTATAAGTTTTTGTGATCACAACAGGGGGTCTACTCCCTAAGCACGAAGTCCGTAGTTTCGGCCTTAGTTACGAGCGTTTCCTACTCCCTATCACCTATGGACATACGATTATTTCGGGGCCCGAACCAAGAATGAATGACAACACGATTTGACAGTTGTCCCAACTACCGATGTGTTTTTGCCCGTCCAAAAAGTTGAACTTGACACTCGTTTTGTTCACTCCTACATTTCGGGCTACTTTCGGACAGGCGAAATGCAAAATGGGGGGAAAGTAAAATACTTATCCTAAACTACAATACGTAAGTAAAATACTTATACTACCTACACTAACGTCATGACTACTAGTAACAACAGCACTAAGGGAGGACCCCTGGTGGGAGTCGGACTTTGGCGTTGCTAGCGGGAGATTGGAAGGGAGACAGCTTGATGCGGGCTGAATTATCGGTGCGGCTGCTAAGCGTGTGGTCCTGTGTTTTTTAGGGTCCGTACCCAAAGGGTAAAACGGGATCCTATTACTAAGACTCCGCTGTCCGTCTGTCTGTCCGTCTGTCACCAGGTTGTATCTCATGAATCGTGATAGTTAGACAGTTGAAATTTTCACAGATGATTTATTTCTGTTGCCGCTATAACAACAAATACTAAAAAACAGAATGGAATAAATATTTTAGGGGGCTCCCATACAGCAAACGTGTTTTTTTTGCCGTTTTTATAGATAATGGTACGCTCTTGGCCGGTTTTTTAATATTTAATGTACTTAATAGTATAAGTAGCGAATTGACCCGCATTATTTTATTTTTTCTATTTGGCTCTTCAACAATGAGTACCTACACTATTACCTACTTAACAATTTAGTACATTATAAACTTAAGTCCCCAGGTCTCGCCAATAACTGCCCGATTATACAAGGTTAGTCAGAATGGGGGTACTAATCCGAAAGGGTGTTAAAATACCCATAATCATAAAAAAAAAACACTTTCCCCAAAAGTCAAAAGTAAGTAAGAGTCAATAGTAAGTCAATAGTAATAAGAGAAATACCTGATCAGAGATTGCATAAAAATACGCTATAAATCTATTCCTCAGCTATGATCAGCTGTGTTTATATTTTAGGTCATATGTAGGGTCACGAATTAGAAGTTCTATTTTCTGAATTCGTAACTAAAGTAGAGATGAAGAATTAAAAAAAAAACTAAAATATAAATAATTTTACATGGAAATAAAAAATATCGAATTTTGACATTTTAACACTTGCTTTAAAACCGTTATCAGTGATACTTTATGCGGCCCGCGATTAGTACCCCCTTTCCGACTAACCTTGTAGAAACGGTCCGCAAGGACAATGTAAAAGAGAAAAAAAAACAGGCCGGGCTTTAACAGGCGGGTTATTGTGGCCAACTAATCCTTGTTTCCCACGGTGCGTGATATCGCGCACCACGACGTCCACGACGCACGAGCTCGCACCGACGCACCATGGGAAGAGACTCGTCCGTGGTAACGTGAACGCGTGCGGAGCGGTGCGCCGTATCCACATCACGCATCCTCATAATGTAGCTTCCCACGGTGCGTGATTTTACGGATGATACCACGCACAGCCGGTGCGCACTACCACACACCGTGGGAAGCCAGCTTAATGCGAACTAAGCGAGCGAACATGACGCAAAACAAGCCCGGCGCGGCGGCATAATCCGCCGGGTAAAGCCGTCGGGCTTTGGTGTGTAGAGGCCTTTAGCCCATTAAGGAAGTAAACACACTTATCGGCATCAATTCGCATTACTACACTCGTAGAAAATGGAGGCTTTGTATTGGCATTGCATTGTTATAGTTTATCTATACTGAATTCTTAGTAAGCATGCTGTAGGTGTTATGTTATCATCTTTTGCATGCCTAACTGGCAGAGTTTTGTGATAGGTAGGTATCAATACTTAAAACAAGAACCTTCGTACCATATTCTTGCAAAATAAATTCATTCATTCATTCAACATTCGTACGTGCTCAAAGCAAACGATTTCACAGGTGATGGAAATAAGTGTGTCTAAAAAACTAAAAACCGATTAATGTGATTCGTTCCTTAAGCTGGATTTCACCAACAGGAAATCTCTGGTTAAACAACCAATTACTCGAAAAATTGACTTAAGTCCATTTTTAATCCCAGATAGTAATTTCACAGGGACAAAATGTCAAACTTAACAAATACAATTCTTAAAATTTTCAAGTTTGACTTTTGTGCCAGTCAAATTAAGTCCAGTCTGGAATTAAAAACAAAAAAATTGAAACTTTCGCGATTTGTACACATTATAAAAGTATAGATCGGGTTTACTCGCGTAAAAATCTTTAAGAGGCACAAAAGACCTTTTATGCCGATCTTGATTTTTTATTAAGTCGTCGGTACTTTTACTCACCACACTGAGGCTGAGATCTATAGATCCAACTTGGACTTTGCTCAGACTTTACTTTAGACATATGACAAAATCAGTATTTATAGAGCCGTCTTTGAATTCATCTGAGTGCGTGCTTAGCAAATGCTTAGCAAAGTCTAAGTTCACAAAATCGACGACTTAGCAAATACTTAGGCTACTATAATCCTAACAAAAAATAATGGTCCAAACTTTACTTTACCATCATTATATTTACACAACTTTTTAATTTTTTAGTATTATCAAGTGACCAGACTCAACTCAGTAATACCAGATTAGAAGAGATTTCTTTGATGTTGATAACTAATTCTGAATTAGTTAAGATAAAACAATTACGTATTATTACATCACATAAAAATGTTTTTCTATGTTTAAAATGTATAAAAATGTTTTTTTTTTTTTTTTTCGACAAATTGCCGACACTGAATGGACAGTTTTGTTTTGACACAAAGCGGCCAGATGTCAAAACGATGCGATCTGTTTCAATGAATATACCTAATATTGTGTTCGTTTATAAAAAAAAACACTATAAGCATGCCAATTTTTGCTTATTCTTACAATAATGATACATAGAAGAAATATGAGCATAGTTCTAGATTACTTACATATTGTTATTGTTAAACTACTCGTATTATGAAGAAAAATCAAGAATGTAATGCTTGAAACGAAACATTAAATTGTATTTTTACATCGTCCGTCTTAGCGTATGCTTAGCCTAAGCTCAGCATAGTCTCAACTTGATACGTCTATAAATTCCAAATCTAAGATTACGCTAAGCATACACTTAGCAAAGTATTATGTAAGTAAAGTCTGAGCAAAGTCTAAGCTAAGTCCAAGTTGGATCTATAGATCTCAGCCTAAGGCCTCTTGTTCACATACGTTTCTTCGCCGTAAAAACCTACGGTTAATTAGCCGTGTGTAGGCACGATCATACTGGCTACTCCTCTTTTGCGCACGATTTGATTTACATTAGTGTTGTATGACGGTCTATGAGAGTTTGTTAACGGCACCGGACGTTTTCGCGACGGCCAATTATTGCATGACAGCTTTCCAACGCTGATTTTGTGTTACAAAATGGATATAAATCAGTTTCGGCCGCTGGTTAGCCGTGTCGTGTATAAACTCACACGATTTATCTACGGCCGAAAAAAAATAACTAGAATTTTAATTTTAAACGGTCGTTTAACCAGCTAGTAAAGTTGTGAACACCTGCCTTAAAACCTTATGATATTGCTATCATTATCAACTAGTTATATAAGTAGTAATCATTATCAAGTTTAGCGTATCGTGATTAGAAATGAGGCCAGTGCAAAGAGCTGACCTAACCTACTTTTTAGTATATTGTCATTTAACCTACCAAACGCGTACTTTTTTTGCAGATACAGGACGATATACAAGTATAATAACAGCCTTGCATTGCTCAAAATTAAGGCTAACATTGTCGTATTCAAAGTGTCTCAATTATTCTGCTCTTTCAAAGTTCAAATACGGTTTAAATTGTTATTTTAAATCTAACCAATAGGTATTTCCTGTATCTACTAAGACCTATAATTATGTATATGAATATCTAGTATTGAAAACATATTAAGCCGGGTCCGCTGCGTCGTATTTTCGTGTTTGCAAACAGGATAACATTGTTTGTTAACCAAATAGGGGCGTGGCCTAACAGTTTTGTTAGCAAAATTGGCGCTGCAGACCCGGCTTAACATTGTATGCTAACGGAATGGGGGCGTGGCCTAACAGTTTTGTTAGAAAAATTGGCGCTGCGGACCCGGCTTAACATTGTTTGCTAACCGAATAGGGGCGTGGCCTAACAGTTTTGTTAGCAAAATTGGCGCTGCGGACCCGGCTTAGCATTGTTTGCTAACCGAATAGGGGCGTGGCCTAACAGTTTTGTTAGCAAAATTGGCGCTGCGGACCCGGCTTAACATTGTTTGCTAACCGAATGGGGGCGTGGCCTAGCAGTTTTGGTCGCAAAAACACAATAACATGTTAGAAAATTGGCGCTGCGGACCCGGCTTTAAAGTATCACTTACAACTAACAATAAAAACTCTATAGAGCCGTAGACCGCACTCGAATTTTCAAAAGGAGATCAAATACAAAAAGAAACTTAATTAAATTAAGGGCGCTGTTTTGTTTTTAGATTTTCTAAAATATTGTTTTTTTTTACTTCTAAACTGAAATCAGTTTGGTTATAAAAATATGACATACTTAAACAAACTAAGGCCTGTGTTGAAAATCATTTTGAGAGTACAAGTACCTGAACTATTATTTATTCTGTGGTATAAGTTAGTTTTCATTAGGTATTTTAAACAATACACGCATTAACACCAGCATATTTACGTACGTCCATCTCTGTGATATAGACAGATCAACCATACTCCATCAGAAAAATTGAGGACGTCATATTTTATTCCAATTATAGATATTACCAGATTTTTAACAGTTGGTTGTTGCATTGTATCTTTGCTTCTAAATGAATTACAGTGTTCTTGTACTAGATACTAAATGACACTTCTATTTACTCCGTATTTCAGATAAAATATATATAGCATTCATGGCCGCCGACATTTTTTTTTATCCCAAACCGCCATACACACTTGGTGATCTCCTCTACTATAGGTATTTCATTTGTTATTTATTATACGTCGTAAAAACTAAGTATACCTACAAGGTTCTGAAGGTAAACAGGTCGCAAACCTTTAAACCGAATAAATTATTAATTTATTCGGTACCTTATTCCGACTAAGGCTAGTGTTCACCAACATTAATTTTATGGTTAAATATCCGATTACCGAAATTTCTAATACAATTTTCGAGTAAACGGTTGTCCAGCAGTGGACGTCTTTCGGCTGAATTATAATGATGATGATGAAACGGTTGTTTAACCAGAGAATTATTCTTGGTGATCACCAGCCTAAGTACGTTATTTGGGCAGCTTTAATCAATTCTCCGGTGTTCGCTAAAAATAGAAATATTTATGTAGGTAGATACGTACCTACTTACGTAAATATGGGTATAATACGTCACCCACGGTACGTACATAGAACTTGAAAACAAGATTAATATGAATAATTATTAATTCTTTAGTAAAAATATATTTTGCTTATTACACTATAAGGTTTAAAGGATTGTATAGATACCTATGGTGTAGGAATACGAATTCTGCCGCCTGCTGAATGGTTGTCTCTAGAAATTCTGAAGATATACAGATATTTTTGTTATACCAAATTATTGGGCTACGCACATTGTATAATTTTTAGAGTTGTAAGACACACATTTTTTCTCATAACTCAAAATTAGGTTGACTCACTTAATGGTCTTTTAGAAATCGGACCGTAGAATTGAAAAGGATTTACATTTCATTCAGTTTTCCTTATTTGGAAATAATAGTAATGTATGTAAATAATTACATAATCAAAATAGAAAGATGGCTATAATGTATGACATCATGTTAATAAATACGCAGAGATATTGCTATTAAGAATAACGACGTAGTACCTATCACAACTCAGCCAATCTCTATTTCACATAGCTTGAACAAAACCATTTGTTTTCAGGAAGTCGTCAAGGACGACTTGGTCCTCATGCCATATTTCTTCTCAGTACCATTCATCAACGGCATGGTCCAAGTTTTTACCCGGAACACCTTGCCAAGGTCGGAGTACCACGCTCTGTGGGCCCTCTCCCAGGGCACCGTGATGTTTCAAAGAAATTCCACTGATATGGGTGGAGCCTTGTCTCTGACTCCTTGGCTTAAGGATGTAATGCCGAACTACAGTGGATACAACAATTTGGTGAAAGGCAATCAGTACCTGCTGGATTTCTTTATGGTATGTATCGTGATTGAAAGATTAAAACTTGGTATTATTTGGTTTCATGATCTTTCTATTTTCTATTGACGATCAATCTGGTAACGCCTCGACAATGCTACTCTAATGGCCAAATACTCAAATGCTACTCAGTTTTAAGTTGCCGTTAAATCTCGTGCTGTCACTGTCACTTTAAGGCGAACTGACAATGACAGCACGAAATTAATGGCAACTTAAAATTGAGTAGCGTTTAAGTAGAAACTCAGCTGCAAATTTATACAATTCAGATCAGATGCAATACACACACAACCGCAATAAGTATTTTGAATGCATAAATAAATAATTATTAAAAAATAACATATGTAACATCTTTCAGAAAATAATCAACGAAACAATGGAAACCCACGATGAAACTTACGACCGCCACTTTCTCGATATGTACATCACTAAAATGAAAGAAGAAATGAGCCAGAAAGGTCGCAGTACATACTCAGGTATAGATACCATTACATTCATCTTCATTACACAGCCCTCTAACGGCTTTTACTGAACATGGCCCTCCGAAGAGAACACAACAAAGCTGACATGAACGATGGCGGGGAATGAAGCCATAATCATCATACTTACGAATAATTGAACGTACCTATTCGGGATGTTTAATTTAATCCATTAATAATTTGGGAGTCATCTAAAGACATTTATTTCAATGTTGACAGTTGTAGAACGGCTACAGCTAAAAAAGTCGTAATCTGTTTACAAAAAGAAGCCAATTAGCAATTTTTCGAGCCGGTAGTGTCAGTGTGCCCCGTCGAATGGGATCAAAGATTTAATATGAAAAATTTCTCAATAGGCTCGATATTTTAAATCTCTTTGGAGTCATCCAAGCGTTATGATAAACTACTTAGGTAATCCTAATAAAATTCCTAGGTCAACATAAAATTTATCCTGATATCGATAGCGTATCGATGCTTGCTCATGCTACATAAGGACAATCTGACAAGATTATACCCACGTGAATAATTACAAAATAGGGCCGTATGCAAATAATAATTATCCTAAAACCTGATAACAGGGATTATCACAAAATTAGTTGTCATTGTTTTTAAATTATCCCAGATCCATAAAATAGAAAATAGATTAAAAGCTAAAAAGACAGTACTCGATGTAACAACCAGTTTCAATCAATTTGATCATGCCATTGGATGCAAAACATTGATCGTGGCGGCCATGAGGACTTAACTGTACTTTGAAAGAAATTGACAACTACTATTCGTAATTTAAAAAACAATGATATCTATTTTTGTAATAATTCGTTTTATCAGGTTTTAATAGAATACACATTATTCGCATACGGCTCTATTTTAGTTATTTAATAACCGCTAATAAAAAACTTTTCTTTTGTTCTTTGGGTAACGTTTCATCGACCATGTGCCCACGCCCACTTTGACAGCGCTTCTTGCTCCTTGGTAGTGTATTAGTTTTAAATACAAGTTCCACTTGCCGATCGTTTTTAATTCGATCCAATGCTGGAAATAGGCCCTTCTGACGCATAGAGCCGATCTTAATGTACAATATATTAAAATTATATTGTAAATCTCCGTGTCGTTTCCGGAAAGAATATGTGTCCCCAGCCGTGGGTGTTGTAAAACTAAGGGATTACCGTAGGAAGGTGGCCTATTTTCATCAGCGGTCGTTGACAGGCTGGTATGAAGATTATGATAGCATTATAATTAGCATAATCAGCCCATAATACCCCACTGCTAGGCGTGGGTCTTTCTTAGAATCTTTTCTGGTGTCAGCACAGCTCAGATTAGCCAGTCGGCAAGGCGACTTCCCAGGCTGCGCCGGACGTAGGTACTTAAGTATCGTCACACGGAGGCGCTTTTATGCACCCCAGAACCTCTGCTCAGAATGAGAAGGGCCTTAATCCACCACGCTGACCAAGTGCGGGTTGGCGGATTACGCATAGCATCGAGAACTTTGCTTTGTTTTTTCTTCGTTTTCTCTGGTTTGCATATTTTTTCGCGATGTTTTTTACTTTGACCGTTAACGCAAGTGATAATTAAATTCAAAAAAGTGATTATTACTGGACTAATTTTGTACTTATAAGATTTATAGTGTATTTTTTCAAAGTTTTCCTATGCTTACATGTTACGGTTTAGTAGAAGTCTTAAAGTGAAAGTGAAAGACACAACAACATAATCGTTCAGGGGTGATTCTATCATTACAGTTATAGCTAATATCAGTATGTCAGGATTGCGAGCAAGGTAAATATAGTAAATAAAACCAACATAGACTCTCTACCACTGAGAGTAGGTACTTGTATTTGGGTTAGTGTTAGTAACATGAACTAGATCACAATATAATACTTTACACAATTATTATAAGATCATAAAATAAGGACAACCTAGTCAGATATATAAGGTCAGACTTTTTCAGCTGATGAACACAGAATGCTCCTGCTTCGTCGAATGACCACCGCCTTTATAACATCGGGTAGGTTGATCCATATCGAAGACCACCCTCTTTTGTCAATATTGCTCAGCGCTACCGATAACAGTTTTAAAATCGTTATCTAAAAAAATTAAGTAGGTATATTGTTATCCCTTTTATAAATAAACAGGAATACAATATTGACCCGCCTCCCAGAGTTCATTGAAAGTTGACCGTTTGTTTACATGTTTCTTGCAGATAATTGCCATATTTATTTGTAGTGTTTGTTTTGTCGCTACCGCGCCCTGGATATGTCAAATGACTATTAAAATAATTAATGGTCTAGATAATAGTTGTAATACGATTTAGAAACATTTCTAGAATGAAGGGTTAAATACCCATGACTTCTTTTTAACCTCTGAGGCACGAAACCTAAATTGTGTTTGTGTGAATTCTTTTTTGTATTGCAACTGGAAAAGGCCAATGTTTTTATGCAATTTTAATGTAAAAAATTTATGGGTATCAACATTATGCGATTTTATTTGTAATAAATAACTTTATTATCATAAGCGGATACAATCAAAATGATTTCATCGGTGTCCGTTCGACATTCATTTATTTGCATTCATTTTTGATTTGACAGTTTTATATTATTATGCATTTTTAATTTATAATACCTACCTTTTTATTATTCATGTGGGTACAATCAGTATAGTAAGTAGCAGTCAAAATTACCAAATAATTAGAAACATCCAAAGTGATCACTAACATTCACTCAGCCAAAGTTATCGAATTATTCAGACCATTCATCTTATGCAAAAAATTATATCGGAACACGAACGACGTCAAATAAATGAGTCCATTCAAACCGTTATTATAACGACTTAAGACAGATAAATATAAGGTTTTAATAAAAATGGATAAGGCGCTTATGAAATGTAACAACATTTGACGTTGTTTGTGTTCCAATATATTTGCGTAAGATAGGATGGTCTATAAAATTAGACGACGTTGAGTGGATATTAAGCCGGGTCCGCTGCGCCGTGTTTTCGTGTTTGCAAACAGGATAACATTGTTAGCTAACCGAATATGGGCGTGGCCTAACAGTTTTGTTAGCAAAAACACAATAACATGTTTGCTGAGACGAATGGATCCCCGCGTGCCTGCGGGGAGGGGAAGTGACGCATTTTGTGTTCGCGCTCACTAGAGAAAGACGCCATCAGTGTTGCGCAGCGGACTGGCTGTTTTGCTAACTTGTTTTGATAAAGGCGCAGCGGACTGGCTATTTTGCTAACATGTTTTGCTAACTTGTTTTGATAACATGTTTTGTTAGAAAATTGGCGCTGCAGACCCGGCTTTAGTGATCACTTTGGGTGTTTCTAAATATTTGGCCATCTTGACTGCTACCTCAGATTATAAAACAAAAGGCAGATAGACTGTACTGAATAGGGCTTTCAAATACCGGACTTTTTCAATACCGGTATCAATACCGGTATTAGTGTGATCAATACCGTGATCACGTGATCACGGTATTGAACACAAGTTCAATTAGGACATTAATAAAACCATTAAAATACGTGTTTATTATGGTTACTTTCTGAAAATAATAATACAAAAGTCTCTTACTAGTATTTCATTTATTTAGTTAAAGCATTTAAAAAAAAAAAAAAAACAGATTACTTAACAAATTAAAAAAAAAACATGTTTTCACTTTATATTTTCTGTGTGCCCTTTGGCAAAGGCCTCCTCAAACCTTTTCCAATTCTCCTTCTCCCATCCTAGTCTAGTCCAGGTTTTTCCAGCCGTTTTCACTATTTCATCTTCCCATCGCTAAAGTGGTTTTCCTTTCTTTCTCTTTCCCTCTCTAGGGTACCACAGGGTTACCAGTTTATCCCACTTCTCTTCTCCTCTTATTAGTAATTTGGTATTGGTTGATTATAGGACTAGGAATTAGGAACGTAATCAAAATTTAAACTAAATCTAGTCATTTTGCACGTAGACATTTCACGGCGATTTCGGAAATCGGCTTAGCCGGGGCGTGGGAGGGTCAGCTAGAGATAAGAACGGGCGCTTGCGCTGACCAAAACATAACCGTTTAAAGGATTTCGCTGACTCCCGTAAACTCATCCCCGACGAACAGTTCGGTTTTCGAACCAAGCACTTGCATTCGGCCATTGCACCGCATAGTCGAACAAATTAGCTCCCGCTTCATGCGCTCGTACAAAACGGGAATGCTATTCTTCGATGTAGAGCTCATCATTCGAGACTTTCTGTCGGATCGCACCATCCGCTATCGCCTAGAAGGCACCCTCTCGTCCCCTCACCCCATCCACGCCGGAGTATTTCAGGGCTCCGTGCTATAGCCCCTTCTGTTCACGCTGTACACCAGCGACATTCCCAAAAGTGGCTTGGCCAAGTTGGATCTCTTCGCCGACGACACGCCATCTTCAGTTCCGGTAGGAGTCTCGATAGCATCACTCGAACCCTCCAAATCGCAGCCGATGCCCTCGGGGTCTGGTTCCGGAAATGAAGAATAAAGGTGAATCACGAAAAGAGTGCAGCCGTTCCCACTCCCACATCCGCATCCGTCCCGTCGTCATGTTCGGCAAACAGATCCCTTGGGAGATGAAAGCCAAATACCTGGTGGTTATCCTCGACCACCATCTGAAATTAATAGACCACATTAAAACGGTGCGCGCTCGCGCCGCTTTTGCTTTCGGTCGCCTCCACCCCATCCTTAGAACGCGCAGTAAATTGTCACTTAGAAATAAGCTGAGAATCTACGTGACGTGCGTCCGCCCCATCTTGACTTACGCTACCGTCGTGTTCGCACACGTTGAGCCTTCCCGCTTCAAATCCTTCCAAACCCTCCAGAATAGAGTGTTGCGCAAAGCCGCGGCTACCCCGTGGTTCATGCGTAACAATCAACTCCATCCCGATCTAAAAATGCCGACCGTCAGGCAACACCTCAAACGCATTTCCAAGCGTTACTTCGAGACTACCCCGCGCCATCCGAACCCCCTAGTTGCCGCAACGGCTGACTACAGTCCCTATCTCATCAGTAAAGTACGCTGTCTCCCCCTCCAAGCTCCTGTCAGCAACGCCCTACGGCGACGTCCGAATCCCACTAGGGGTCGCCCTTAGTGCTGTTGTTACAGGTAGTCATGATGTTAGTGTAGTATAAGTAGTTAGCTTAGGTTAAGTATTTTACTTCCCCACCATTGGCTGGAGACCCTTCAGGGGGCCTACCATGAACTTTTCGAATATCTGTCAAGTGCAGAGCAGCTCACTCGTCAGTTTAACCTGGCAGGTTTTTTATTTGTACCATGAGCGATTCTGGCTGACCTGCAATGCATCCATTTTTGACCTGCTTAGTTGTCTCTGGCCAGTTTGCTAGATGGCACAGATTAAATAAGATTTTGACAACCAAACGTTCTAAATCACTTTTCGTAAACATTATCGGTTTTTCGGTTTTATAAAATTAAATTATATTTTATTCAAAACATTTGTTATTATTCAAGTTCACCACAGAAACTTTGTTTCTTTGCATAAAAAACGTACTTATGATGATATACGATGTTATCGGCCCTTCTAGCCCTTTCTAGCCACTTACAATACGTGAATAAAAAAGGTTACCAAGAATTCCCTATTTTCGAACGAGCTTTAAGTTTACAAACATGTCAAAGTATAAGAATTTACGAGGTGATTTTGAAATTCCAAGTGGATTTGCCTTTTTTTGTGATAATAATGAATTTTTGAAATACGAACAGTGAACTGAATATTCAGGAATATGTGCATTCGTTTTGTGTCCGTGATTGTGAGTGGTAAGCAAGTGCATAATCTATACAAAAACTTAAGAATGACTACAAGAAGAGTTTCTTATGAGCAATTGGAAACAATGTGGGATTTTTTAAATGCTCATAGGGATGTTGCTATGGGCTACAATAAAAGTGCTCAAGCTCGCGCAATGTCTCGAAGATTGTGGACGGAGTTGGCTGAAAATTTAAATTCAATTGTTGGTGGTGCTACCAAAGATTGGAAAAACTGGTCAAATGTGAGTTGCGTGTGTGGTTATTACTGTATTTACCTGCATCATTTATAATATTTATGTGTGATTTACTCAACCATCTCAAATTTTCAGTATTGGGTAGATTACAAAGGCAAGGTAAAAAGAAAGTGTGCAACTATCAGAGCATCTCACACACGCACTGGTGGAGGACCTTCAGTTATACCTGAGCTGACAGAGATTGAAAAAAAGTTTCTGTCGATTCTTGGTGAAGACCTTGGTTCAGGTCTCCCAGGAATCCAAGTAGCAGTGGACTCTGGAAGCACTCATGTAAGTAGGATTTTTTAAATAAAAATAGGTTTAAATTCTCAATTGTATATAATTGTATAATGCTTTATGTAGGTCTGGTATTAGATTTCTTACAATTAGTTTTAGCAATATACTCATGAAGAACCTAGATGTAATATTTTTATTTACACAGACATAAATGTATCATTCAACTAATTTACAAATACTTACAGCAATAATAATAAATGAAGACCCTAAGAGCAATTAATTATCTTTATCCATAATTATGTATTTCTGTATTTTGCAGGCAACATCAAATGAATCGCACTCATTACTCATTAACAACGAAGTCTTTGAAGCTGTGGAAGACGCAAATGTGGAACCATACCTGGAAGTACCCTTTATACCCTTTATACCAGGCACAGAGACACTTCAGGACCAACCATCCACCAGTACCCAGCCCATCCAGCCAGCCCATCCAGCCATGAACTCTACACAGACTCTGAGACGACGGCGTCGAGCAGCACCATTGTCTCAAGATGCAGCAAGAAGAGCTCTTGTTGATTCTAGCCGTATACGAGCAGAGGCAGAACAAGAGAACAGCAATATCCTAAGAAATATTCAAAACGTTCTCTCTCATATAGCAGAAACTTTAGAAAGGATACACAATAGGTAATCAGTTATTGATTAATTATTATGCAATTTATTAAATACAAAGAGTTATTTTCTATTAAATTTGGATAATATTAGAACTTAACTAATTAATCATGCATATTAAATTACTTATGTCAATTAAACATTAATATTAAAATAGTGTAACTATAAACAAAAAAGAAAAATAAAACATACCTATGAAATTACTTAAGTATATCAATTAAACTTTAACATTAAAATATTGAAATAGTGTAAATATATACACAAAAGAAAAATAAAACATAGGTACCTATGAAATTACTTACATCAATTAAACTTTTAACAGTTTTAACATTAAAATAGTCAAATAGTGTAACTATAGACACAAAAGAAAAATAAAACATAGGTACCTATGAAATTACTTACATCAATTAAACTTTTAACATTAAAATAGTCAAATAGTGTAATTGTAAACACAAAAGAAAAATAAAACATACCTATGAAATTACTTATATCAATTAAACTTTAACATTAAAATAGTCAAATAGTGTAATGTAAATAGGTATAAACACAAAAGAAAAAAAAAACATACCTATGAAATTACTTAAATCAATTAAACTTTAACATTAAAATAGTCAAATAGTGTAAATATAAACACAAAAGAAAAATAAAACATACCTATGAAATTACTTACATCAATTAAACTTTAACATTAAAATATTCAAATAGTGTAACTATAGACACAAAAGAAAAATAAAACATAGGTACCTATGAAATTACTTACACCAATTAAACTTTTAACATTAAAATAGTCAAATAGTGTAATTGTAAACACAAAAGAAAAATAAAACATACCTATGAAATTACTTACACCAATTAAACTTTTAACATTAAAATAGTCAAATAGTGTAATTGTAAACACAAAAGAAAAATAAAACATACCTATGAAATTACTTACATCAATTAAACTCTAACATTAAAATAGTCAAATAGTGTAAATATAAACACAAAAGAAAAATAAAACATACCTATGAAATTACTTACATCAATTAAACTTTATTATAAAATAGCGCAATAGTACTAATACAACACAATAATACAATAAATAATACAATAGTACTAAGTAATAGTATCTAAATGCAAAATGCTTATATAAAAATATAATTAATTTTCTCTATTCTAGTTTGGCCGGTTTGCCCACAAGTGAGCAATGAGTTGTCTTCTTGCAGACAGACCTTGTTGCAGTTCAACATTTTGCGTTCTAGAAGAATGCCCCTCTGAAGTGTTGTCTACTATATTATGGTGAGTAGAAGGTTGCAATTGTGCTTCTTGTGACACTTCTTCAGATGTCATGTCATGCACAGGGATATTGGCTCTATTACAAATATTGTGTAAAATAACACAAGCATTTACAATAGATCCTGCTACTATGGGTTCATAATGTAGAACCCTATGCACAAGAAGACATCTAAAGCGTGCTTTGAGAAGTCCAATTGTTCGTTCTATCACATTACGGGTTCTCACATGCTTTTCTGTGTAGTAAGCCTCAGGTGAATTTGGAGGAGCATCTATGATCGGAGTCATCATAGTTTTCCTCAAAGGATAGCCAGAATCGCCTAAAAGAAAAAGTCTTTATGAATAAATTGAATACACTTATGTTTTTGTTACCATACTGTATAAATTATATTAGTGTTTTCTCTTTTAAAGTCATTAGCAGATAATGTAGGATAAGTAAAATGTAGGTACCGTACCAATCACTAAGTCATTATATTTCTAATAAAAAATACAAACCTAACAGCCACATGTTATTTAACTCTTCCATAAGAGCTTTTAATGGGTGGTTAGCCCATATAAACGCATCATGAGTTGCTCCTCCATGGCTGGCATCCACACTAATAATCTCCATATCAGAGTTGCATACCTAAAATTGTACTATCTTTTTATTTGTTACCATTTACAACTTAACTAAATTATTTTTTCTTGTTTCAGGGACAACATTTTTAAGAATCAAAAGAAGAATTTTTTTTCCATGCTCCTGCAGTGTAATTATATTTCATGTTACATAATAATATATAATTAATGTATAAATAAAAAAATAAGGCTCTTACCAATTGCACATTCAAAGAATGATAATGTTTTCGACAGAAAAAACGTTCTTCGTGTTGCACTGGCCGTTTTATTGCAACATGTGTACCATCAATGCATCCTAAAACCCCAGGCATACTAAATTTGTTGTAAAATCTGAAAAACGTTATTTATAAGAAATAGCTAAGTATAGATATCCAAACTTAAAGAATTTTGCTATACTTACCCAACTACAGTAGCTCTCCGTTCATTAACACTATTTGGGAATTTAATGTACTTTCGGCGGAAATATGGGAGATTCAGGCAATGTGTAACTTGTGCAATTACCGCTGAGACAGTTTGTTGTGCAACAGAATGTGCAGCAATGTCTCCAGTTGGTCTTTGGTATGAACCAGTCGCGTAAAACGACAACGTGATTAAAACCTGAAATAAAGATTAAAAATGTACAAATTGTGTTTAATTCTCTGTGATGTTAATTAGTTCGATAGTATAATTATTAATCTTGTACAAACCTTGACCTCGATCGACAAATCTGTTGATTTTGTAGGTTTTGGCATAAAAGCTTTTAACTCATTACAAAGCTCTAGAACGAGTTCTTTATTGAGCCTATAGCGCTGCACAAACATTCCATCCTGCATTTCGAATGGTTTAAACATATTTCGGAACACATTCCTTTGTATTTTAGCACTTTGTTTGGCGCTGTTGTTATGAAAATCTTCCTCAAGAAACTCAAAAATTTCATCTTCATCACACATCTAAAATAACGGCAAATACGATGAGTTTTTTTTTTTTAGAATAGTGTTTATTGATGCCACAATAAAATTCTATGCACAGATTTAAAAGTACTTACGTTTTTAAATTTAAATTAAAGAAAGCAGTTCAATAAAAGTTACTTTTATACGCCTGCTAAATAAGACAGCAGGGCAGTTCAATATTCGGCTGTTTATATGTCAGAAATCACTTCATGGTAGCGCCAAGACGATAAGAGCCCGCTGAAATGTTGGTCACGTGACCACTGACCGGCTTGGGTGACGTGATCGCTGGCTCGCCTGCTATTCGGCGTGCTCATGGTACAAAATAAGACGACCGTTCACTTCTCGTCTAATATTGACGTGTTTTAAGAGTTCATGGTAGGCCCCCAGGTCTTGCCAATAACTGCCCGGTTACGTAGGACGGGTCCGCAAGGACCATCTAGAGCAGTCCAATTGAAAAAAATGGCGAAAACAAGTGCGAGAGTAACATCGCATCGTAAATTGTATCACATAATACAATTTCCTACTACTTATTACAACAAACCGCAATTATATATATTAATGTTTGTAATACCGTAATCACGGTATTGGCTCGTCAATACCGTGATTAAAAAAAGACCAATATATATCCGTGATTACGGTATTACGGGATCCCGGAATACCGGTATTGAAAGCCCTAGTACTGAACCATAATGTGAGGCACGTCTGTAGACATGTGTGCGTGACAGCACTATATGAACACGTTGTGTCTTTGTGCGTGTACGGTTGCCATGATAATGACAAAATTCCCTTAATATTTCATTATATTAAATAAACAATTTACTGTCTCCGAAAAATGCAGATACATACAGAGTTATACATATGTATATAAAGTGAATCTCTGCCATTAAGTCAGATTGTATTTTAATGCAAGTACCTACTTTAGAAATTTACTAATCTCAGATTACAGAATAGAAGATGATAAATAGAAATATTTTGTGGATTTATGGCAGTCATTTAGTATAGTCGTGAATGGTTGTAATTATGTTTTTGATAGCTATATTTACTTTATGTTGGCAAATCGACTGACGTACATGATTATTATTAGAGACAGACAATACATTAAGTAGTTTTAGTTACGAAGACACATACAAACGGACACACATACCTACAAACATACCAACCAAAAAACGCGATAAATAAAACACTATAATCGAAATAAATATTTTTGTAAATCGTTATTCCTGTATTCTTTACTTATTTCCTAACTTAGGGGGTAAATGGTTTCAATATAAACAAGCAACACCGAATGATTTTTGTTAAGGTTTTGTGTTCCAAGATGTCACTAATAATAATCACGTAAAATAATATCCAAATAGATAAATAATCAATAAAACCTATGAAAAGATACTCCATCTTCTTTATTTTGTTTTTAGGAACAGTTTTTGCAATGTTTATAAACGCAAGATGGCATTACTATGATAAATATTAAAATTATCGATGACGTCCTAACAATGCGGCGCTTCGTGTCATACTGACTCGAGATTGTATTCGCTTTTGAATTTGTATTTGCTTTTTTGGCCGCACTCACGTTGTTCCTGTCACTCTATCTGCCTTCTGTTTTATAATCTGAGACTGCTACTTACTATATAACGTCGACTGTACTTGTCATACAGTGTGCATATCGTTTACCTAATATTGACATTTAAGATTAGGTTAACGTGCCAGTAAAAAAATTAAACCCAACCATTAGGCACGCGACGGACATTGACCCCGATGCCTACACGCACGTGACACAATAGACAATAAAATCAGACCCAACAACAATAATATAATTAATTAGGTCTTAAAAACGAGTCTCAACTCCCAAACAACATTTTAATACGCATTTTATACAATGTTTACATTAATAGATCCTCTTTATAAATATTTAAACAAGTTATCGTTGACGTAGGTTGTGCATTTGTTGCTGACTTTTGTAATGCGGAAATTTAATAAATTCGCACCATAAATCTTACTAGTAGTCTAAAAATAAAACGCCTTTTATATCATAGTCGTAAATTAGGCATCTATTCATTGACGTAGGTAAGTATTTTACGTCAATGCAACTATTGATTAGTATAATGGTAACTACTTAGGTTATATTTTTCCGTGTTTGCCAAATCTATAGGTACCGTAATTGATATAGGTAATTAAGCCTCGTCCCCACTAGGAACATTTGTCGAGCGACATGTGTCCCTGGTGACATCGGGCGATGTCGGGCGACGTCGGACGACATCGCCGCGACATTGTTGAAACTGTTCCTTGTCGCACAGTCGATGAAGAGTAGTGATAGAAGCCTCGTCCCCACTAGGAACATTTGTCGAGCGACATGTGTCCCCGGTGACATCGGGCGACGTGGGGCGATGTAGGGCGACATCGCCAGATGTCTTCGGGGACACATGTCGCTCGACAAATGTTCCTAGTGGGGACGAGGCCTTAAATTTAAATAAAAATTGATTGAAAACCATTCATTCCAGTTTCAATTTAATTCCTGGAATAGAATTTATACAACACTAGCTGTTTTTTAGGGTTCCGTACCCAAAGGGTAAAACGGGATCCTATTACTAAGACTCCGCTGTCCGTCCGTCCGTCTGTCACCAGGCTGTATCTCATGAACCGTAATAGTTACAGTTGAAATTTTCACAGATGATGTACTTCTGTTGCCGCTATAACAACAAATACTAAAAAACAGAATAAAATAAATATTTAAGGGGGCTCCCATACAACAAACGTGTTTTTTTTTGACGTTTTCATAGATAATGGTACGGAACCCTTCGTGCGCGAGTCCGACTCGCACTTGGCCGTTTTTTTTATATTCTTTGCGGACCATTTCTACGTAATCGCGCAGTTATTGGCGAGACCTGGGGGGTTACCATGATCTGTTATAGCAGGATTGTTTTAATATTATTACGAGAGTGGGAAAGTGACAGCGCTACACAGCTCTCTAGCGCCATCTCTTACCCACTCTCGTAATAATATTAAAACATTCCTGCTATAACAGACCATGGTAACCCCCCTGAAGGGTCTCCAGCCAATGGGCGGGAAGTAAAATACTTAACGTAAGCTAACTTATACTACACTAACAGCATGACTACATGATGTTAGAGTAAAGTGTGACATGGGATCTCGGCTTAGGGCGTTGCTGGCTCTATTGTGAGGGAGACAGCTTGATGTGGGCTGAATTATCGGTGTGAAACACTAGCTGGGACCCCGCGGCTCCGTCCGCTTCGTTTTTTTCCTGATCTAACCTCTACTTTGTTTCCAGTGGACCAGTTGGTGCTGACATGTACCGACTACACATTCCCTGCAGCATCTGCCGTTGAATTCGTGCTGGCCATCCTTGTGGAGCGACTACTTCTGCAGCCCGAGATCCAGGACAAGATTCATGAGGAGATCGACCGCGTCGTCGGCAGGGATCGCCTGCCTAACCTTGGTGATAGACGGAAGTATGTATCATTTTGATTACATATCTTAAAATCGGAACAGGTTTACAAGTTGTATAAATAGAACACTCCGTTTTATTGCTTCCTTGCTAACCTCGAGTGTGGACATCAACTGATTTGTCGGCCATGTTTCTACTTAAGGGACAGGGGCCTACTCCCTAAGTCCGTCAACGAAGTCAGTCGCCCGTCCGAAAGTAGCCCGAAATGTAGAAGTGAACAAAACAAGTGTCAAGTTCAACTTTTCGGACGGGCAAAAACACATCGGTAGGAGGGACAACTGTTAAATCGTGTTGTCATTCATTTTTAGTTCGCGCCCCGAAATAATCGTATGTCCGTAGGTGATAGGGAGTAGGAAACGCTCGTAACTAAGGCCGAAACCATGGACATCGTGCTTAGGGAGTAGACCCCCAGAGCAGGGGTCGGCAAACTTTTTTCGCCAGGGACCAGAAAAACCAGAATTCTAAAAATAATGCATTTTGTTTTAAATGATGGAATTTACTATAAATGTAAACATAAAATAAACAAAAACAGCTGTTCCAAGGCCATTAACATCCGTTGTGTATGGGACGTATGAAACTGCTTTTGATTGATCTTGTTGTCGTCGAGCTAAGACGAGAAGACTTTCAACACAGAACAGGTGTAGATGAGGCTGCAAAGACATATTTCCGAGAGAGGGATGGCGGGCCTGATTAAATAAAACCTTTCGCGGGCCGTATTTTGTCCACCCCTGGGCTATCCCAGGGGTGGACAAAATACGGCCCGCGAACGAGCGAGAGGACGAGCTGTTGGACCATGAAAGATCTTATAAAGAGCGATCTTCCTATAGAAAGATCTTATAAAGAGCGATCTTCCTTTATAGGAAGATCGCTCCTTATAAGATCTTTCATGGTCCAATAGCTCGTCCCCTAGCATTAACGGTGTGTTACTGCGTATTGCAACTTCTTTATTTTGTTTTGCCTGAAAAGAGAGTATTAGAACTCGATAAAGGTACTCATCGACTTACTTCGATACTTCAGTGGGTACGTCCGGCGCACCCTGGGCAGTCAGCCTCGCTACCATTCTTGCTGACTGGCTAATCTTTTCACCACGGCATGCGCTATTATTGTATAGCTAGTGCCGACACGATAGAAGAAGATCGACTTTCTCACTTTCTACACGGGGACATTGTGATTTTGTGATTCGCGCTGTTTCTTTATCAAGTCTGCGACATTAATAATATAGGGTTATTTAATAAAAGAGGGGGAAAATATGCACACTATAAAAACAATAGATTGCACAGCAAAGGAAACCTTTTATGTCGAATATTTGTTACTATTAGGTCACATCATCAACCCAATAATCTGTTCATACGTGTAGGAAAGAAATCCTATTTCCGATATTTCAGAAATAAGGAATTTAAACTTTTGTTTTATAAAAATATTCGGTAGGTTTTTATATTTCGCAAAAGAACATAGGTAAGTAAATGAATGCAACTAAAATATGAGAAACTTAACAAAAATAATATACTAAGTAGTGTATTAATTTAAAAAATCGTCGTTCGATCTCCCGGAAGTACACGTATCTATACCTAAATATTATTAGTTAAGTAAATAAAGTACTTATTAAACTATTTTTTTTTACGCCGCAGCCTCTTTTAATTTTTCGGTAAATTGTTATGCAATAGCTGAGTCTCAAGTCTCAAACTATTTTTATCTTTCCGTACAAGCTAGATTACTAGGTAGAAATTAATATTTTAGAGATCATGATTTAATTTATAGTGTAACATAGCATTAGTAGCTTTTTGTTGTGCCTTTACCTCGCACCCTAGTGACTCTCGCCGAACTCATTGATCTCTTGTATTCTAATACGAGTTGTGATCTGTTTGCTTATGATTGGAAGAAGATAAGTACCTTCTGTCAGTATGTCAGAAGCATTGTAAGACGGTTTTATGAACCAGGAGTCAACGACGACAAAGAAACGGCACAAGGCGCAGGCACGGCGCAGGCGCGTCGCTTTCATACATTTTGTACGAAAAAAAATTGAAGTGGCACGAAAAATGTATGGAATTGACGCGCCTGCGCCGTGCCTGCGCCTTGTGCCGTTTGTATGTAATTTAGGCCTCAAATTGTTATGTCCATTTTTTTTTCTTTGTTCAGTTCTATGTCTTATTTTACAATGTTTCTTTAATTATTGTAATTGGTTCTAGACCGTTTTAATTAAAGTAAAATAAATAAATTTTCAAAAATATCAAGGCAACTAACATAAATATCATTAGGTAGATATGTATATACATATCTAATTTAAAAAATGTCGTTATCTTCAACACTACGACGTAAATATCCAATTAATTTTGAATTTCATCAAAACAGATTTAATAAGCACGAGATAAAATTGTTTTTAGGATTGAATAATGTCCAATGTCTCTCTCTTAATTTAGGAATAAAAATTCTGTTTATAAAACTTAAAAAAACCGGGCAAGTGCGAGTCGAACTCGCGTACGAAGAGTTCCGTACCATTATCTATAAAAACGGCAAAAAAATTACGTTTGTTGTATGGGAGCCCCTTAAATATTTATTTTATTCTGTTTTTTAGTATTTGTTGTTATAGCGGCAACAAAAATACATCATCTGTGAACATTTCAACTGTCTGACCATCACGGTTCATGAGATACAGCCTGGTGACAGACGGACAGACGGACGGACAGCCGAGTCTTAGTAATAGGCTCCCGTTTTAGCCTTTGGGTACGGAACCCTACAAAAACATGATCAAACCATGACAAATTCAAACCAAGATTCTTGATAGTAACCTAAATCCGTGTGAAAATGCTCTCCCATAGCAGAAATAGATATTCAAAGTCGTTATCATGTTAAGATATTTTTTTAATTTAGAACTCTATCTTATAAGAGATGGAGCAAATAAGGATCAAGATAATTTTTTGAGATTAATATTTACGAAGACTAATATCATAAAGATTATCATGTCGTGCGATTAGAGATGGGCAAGCGGATAACTACTAAATATGTAAACTATAAACTCGATAAACATGTAGGTAAAGGAGGATGGGCGTTTTGGTACTCATGTCCAATCAAAATGAATTTACCACAGTTGGATAGCTCTTTTGAAGAGTATAAAAAACTGATATGGCAACAAACTCGTATCAATTGTCAGTTTTGAAATATAGTCTTCAGAAGATACTGGATATTCAGTTCGAAATAGAATTTAAAAAAATCATATCGCCGGTTTCGCTCGGCCGATTTTGATGATATTTGCACAGATTTTGAGCTAAATAAAATTCAGTTAACGGATGAAAATCACAACAAAATCGATTTAGTATTTTTTCAGTTAGGGGGTGATCTATTTATTAAACAACTCGGACACGTTTTTTTATGCCTAAAAATAAAAGTCGTTTCCCAGCAATTATTTTTGGTCAATTTAATTTAGTTTGATATACAGAGTAAGTAGATTTCAGCTTTGTAATGGGTCTTTTTACACCCTGTATACTTACATACAATAAGTGATAAAACTTACTTCGAACTTGTTTTATTTACCTAGATAATGAAAAATATTAATAATTATTATAATAATCCCATGCCAAAATGGAGAAAAATGACAGTAAAATTATGTGTACCAAAAATTAATAAACTTTCAAGCAGGATTACTTCGATCGGACAATGATTCGGGACTAGCGCCATGGTTATTCATAATCTATACAAAAATACCTTTCCAACGGTATATCATTCATTCCGATTGATGTCAGTACCAGGCTCCATACATTTGTGTCCATCATCCTTTAATAAATAAGTACCTAAGTCTTAATTTATTGTATCCTTATTTATTGTTACACCGCGACATCATGTCCATTCAAATGTTGTCTGGCAGATAGGGAATCCAACCCCGCATCAAAATTGCGATCCCGCAGGCCGGCGGGATTGAGGTCATCAATCCCGCAGATCCCGCGGGATTTGCGCGATTGAGATTTTTTAAATATTCTTTTGTTTTGAGTAGTTATTTAAAAAAAAAAAATATAGGCAAGTAAACGAGGATGGGCACAAATGTATGGAGTCTGGTACTGGCACCAATCGGAATGATCGATACAGCGTTGGAAAGGTATTTTTGTGTAGATTAAGAATAACCATGGCGCTAGTCCCGATGCACTGTCCGATCGAAGTACCTAATCTTGCTTGAAAGTTATTTATTTTTGGTACATCCTATTAAGTACACGTACCTACTTTGATTGTCATTTTTCTCCATTTTGGCATGGTATTATTATAAATTATTCATATTTTTCATTATCTAGGTAAATAAAACAAATTCGAAGTAAGTTTTATCATTTATTGTATGTAAGTATACAGGGTGTAAAAAGACCCATTACATAGCCGAAGTCTACGCACTCTGGACATCAAACTAAATTGCAATGACCAAAAATAATTGCTGGGAAACGACTTTTATTTTTAGGCATAAAAAAAACGTGTCCGAGTTTGTAACTGAAAAAATACTAAACCGATTTTGTTGTGATTTTCATCCGTTAACTGAATTTTATTTAGCTCAAAATCTGTGCAAATATCTTCAAAATCGGTCAAGCTAAACCGGAGATATCATTTTTTTAAATTCTATTTCGAACTAAATATCCAGTATCTTCTGTAAATGACACTACAATATAATCGTTCAGGGGTGATTCTATCATTACAGTTTTAGCTAATATCGGTATGTCAGGATTGCGAGCAAGGTAAACACAGTAAATAAAACCAACATAGACTCTCCACCACTGAGAGTACTTGTATTTGGGTTAGTATTAGTAACATTAACTAGATCACAGTATATTACTTTACACAATTATTACAAGATCATAAAATAAGGACAAGCTAATCAGATATAAAATGTCAGACTTCTTCAGCTGTTCAACACGGAATGCTCTCGCTTCGTCGAATGACCACCGCCTTTATAACCTCGGGTGGGCCGATCCATATCGACGACTACCCTCTCTTGTCAACATTGCCCAGTGCTACCCGCTACCGATAACACTTCTGAAGACTATATTTCAAAACAGACAATTTACACGGGTTTGTTGCCATAGTAGTTTTTTGTACTCTTGAAAAGAGCTATCCAACGATAGTAAATTCATTTTGATTGGACATGAGTACCAAAACGCCCATCATCCTAAAACGCCCATCATCCTTTTAATTTTTATTATCATTTTTTAGTAGAGTTATTACATAATACTAATCAACAATTGAACTAACTTATGCTTATAAAAAAAATCAGCTTCTTTTAAGGAACGATATAACACAATTTTCAACCTTTCATCTTTTAGATTTGTATTGACAATTGAACATAATTTAGTATTAGAGGCATATAAACCAGATTAATTAAAAAATTTTTTTTTTGGTTACAGTTTATAAACTGAAAACTAAAGTATTTTCCAGACAAATGCTTTATAGAAAAGTCACGCACTAGTTCCATGGGAAAGTTGTTAAATCACTTATTAATGAGCTGTGCTGGGTCTTTAAAATAATCAGAACGTCGTCTGAGCTCATCTGAGCTCATTTTGTTTTCAATTCCGCAATCGTGCGGTATCCCGCGTTTGCGGGATTGGATTCCCTACTGGTAGATATCGCCCAGTGTGATAATACCGCCCATTATACATCTCTATTTTTTGTGGTAATGTTTCTTGTTTGTTTTGTGTCCAATAAATAGTATTGTATAAGTAGTCGTTTTTACTTTATTGTTTTTATGATGAGTATTTATTCGATCTCGAATATTTATTCGAGTTAGAACAGTGACTTCGCGCACTCGTCAGAAATTTTTGGAGGGATATCTAATACTTAATATACGGCCAGCCTTAATGTGATACTAAGTTTATGATCATGTGCATATAAAAAATGCCGCCAGCATATTGACGCATTTAATAAGTATGATAATACTGAGCAAATGCGTCAATGCGCTGGCAATCAAAGAAAAACACCACAACGATGTGATAGTGATAGCGCGATTAGCTAATCTAACATTGCTATTTGAAATGTTAAAAAAATATCAATTAAAAAATCTGAAAATTTGTTAAAAGGTCAAAATCATAATATCATAACTTCCTAATCCTAACTAATATTATAAATGCGAAAGTAAGTTTGTTTGTTTGTTACCTTTTCACACCTAAAACACTGAACCGATCATCCTGAAATTTTGCATATACGTTGTCAGGTGTACAGAAACGGACATATACCTTTCATCCCGAAAAAAAGTACTGTTCCCGAGGAAAACAACAATAACGTTCATAGATGGCGCCACGTGTCTTTCGAATCACGATTGAATTACCTATAGGTAGGTATTATTATAGAAACATTAGTAGTGTGTTAAGAGTTTTTGTAAGCTAAATTAACGTGAGCGAAGCCGCGGGCAAAAGCTAGTAAATATTTAAAGGCGTCGTCATTCGAAGAAGGTGTAATCGTCGTCGTCTTTAGAAGGTGTAATACGCAGAGCGTATCACATCCATAGAGATTAAATTTACATCAATTAAGATCATAATTAAGTATATAAAGGTACTTAGGTTTTCATATTTGTATAAAATGGTTGTAATATTATTATGTAATTTTGAATTCTCAAACATAAAGTTTTTATAAAGTTCAAAATGTCGCTATTGTTAAGAGACGATTATTTTAATCTGTGATTTTTGACGAAAAATTGTTTTTGTTATGAAAACAAAGATAAATTTGAATAAATCATTTTCCGATATTGTTGAGTATCAAAACCTACTTGGCTTGACTTGAATATTCGAATTACCTTAACTTTTTTTTCAACAAATCATTGTTCTCCTGGGTTGTGCTGTTAACATTATAAGTAGTTACAAATTGTTTTTATTCTTGTCTTATTGCTTGACGGCAGAGGTATAGTTTGAGTTTTCATTATCGTAATTAGAGTTTTAAACATCTACTTTCTTGACTTTGGGATGAGGATAATAACGACCGTAATTTTTGTTCAAGTTTTTCGAATATTCACATTAATCACCCACTAACCTATATTCCTATAAAATGTTAATCAAAATCATAAATTGGGGTCATATCTAATGGCTATGTGTATTTAATTGAAAATCAAAACATTTTATAATGAAATATATCTAGTTTTTATTGTATGAAAAATGTACATTATGCATAAAATACATTTGAGATTTAAATGTTGTACACTGTACCTACGCGATATTATTAGGTAGATATATTATGCATATTCCCCATTTACTAAATATAACTACTTACAAAGTAGTAGTGGAACTCCCTGCCAAAGAGTTTGTCCGGGAAGTCACCACTAAGTAATACCCATTTCTGCCGCAAAGAAGCATCCGATAAAATTACAGACACATGAGGCACCGCATCAGCAATTACATTTTCATCATCATCATCATTCAGCCGAAAGATTTCCACTGCTGGACATAGGCCTCCCTCAAGCATCGGCCTATCGACCGGTCCTGTGCTTCTCGCATCCAGCGGATTCCCGCGACCTTCACCTTGACCAGGGATAGCAGTGCCACCGGGGACTAGGCGTTTGCCATAATCGCCACGCTTGGCAGGCGAGTTGGCGGTCGCAATATGGTTGTTAAAGTACTCAGGCAACGCTGTTGCCGATCTTCTAGTGAATCCCTTAGTCGCCTTCTACGACACCCATGGAAAGAGGTGGGGTAGTGCTATTCTTTACGTCCGGCACCACACGGCAAATTAAATTTTATTTGTTAATAAAAAAGTACGAGTAAAAATTAAACGTTATATTTTTTATTAAATATTTAAATTGATATAGGTTCCTTCAATTCACTGTCAGTTTCCTGCATCATCGCGTCATCGCAACCTCGATACCACGGAACAGTTCCTTGATACATTTACGTAGATATTTAATAACACATTAAGATAGCATAATTGCTTGTTGAGTTAATTATGTATTTTGTATTCAAATGTAATAAATATTAGCCTGTTCTCTACGCAACAGCATAATTACCCAATGCAACAAGTAAGAAAAAATATTAGGAAGTTGTAAGTTGTAAAGTTTTATTTCGATGTCCTGAATTAATAAAATGTATTATTAAATAATTTGTGTAAAATTTAAACGAACTTTTGTAACTACTATGATAGCGATCTCTGCCAGACAACCGTAGGCTGGACCGAAATTGCAGGTTTGAATGACGGTAAACCGCGGCGCGGCGCAGCTTAATAATGCATAATAAAACAACTTACCACTTCAAAAGATACTAAATATTAATACAAAAATAAATTTTCGATAATTTTTAGATAATAATATTATAGCGGTTTTATAACTAATTGCTTTTAATTTAAAATAAAGAATTCATCGATAGATGGAGCTCCCTACTCTAACTATTCTGATATGAAATGCGGACAGAAATTAAAGGCCTAATTCTCCTACAACGTCCAGACACTCCAGATATCATGATTACAAGTAAAATCATGAAAACAATGTAGAGCTACTTTTGGAAGGAAGAAGATTTATAACAGTTTTTTGTTGACCTTTCTTGACAGACGGCACGCATAGAAAGCCTAATAAGAGGTTGTTCGGAAAGTCTACCATATAGTCAGCCTATTCACACTACACTTAAGCCGCATAATCATTATATATATCATTATATAAAAGCATTTTCGGCATATTTTACCTTTTTACCATTGGAAAGGTAAAAATGCTGTTCAAGCAAGAAACAAAATATCCGATGAAGTATGGAGGTCTATTGACAGAACAACGGTGCCAAAACTGGTTTTCAAAATTTTCATGTTGAAGATTCACCACGTTCTTTAGGCCAGTTGAGGCTGATGAAGACAGTTTAAAGGCATTATTTGATGCAAATGCGAACTCGTGAGATCGCTGAAAGATTCAATTTATCGAATTCGACCGTTCATGATCATTTGAAACGCCTAAGTTTAGGCAAGGCTCGACTTAAAATTCAATTAAAACGAAACTACTTTCCGAACAACAAATAATTACCTCTGAGAATTCTTCGCAGCTGACTGCCGTGCTACGCTCAAAAGCGGTATCTACAAAAAAAACGTAAAGTTGATTCTTATGGCATCGGATAGCTTAAATAAATACGCATCCAATGAACTAAACCAAATAGCGGTATCTTATTTAAAACATTCTCGCACAACACAAAAAAGTTTTCAAATCTCTAAGAGGATAAAGAAACTGTTACAAAACTTAAATTTTCTCGAAATTAGCTTTCCCTGCGATACCGCTTTTGCGTTTAGCACGGAAGTGCAGGAGTCACCTCATGTGACTGAGATATTCTTGACGATGACATTAGATGACTCTAGTGGTCAGTGACAATAGTTCTATTTCAGATCCAAAGCATAGTAATAATAATTAGTCTCTAATATTTTATTTATCTAGTAATTAGGGCACATTGTTTCGCTTATCGCAGTACAAGCTAGTTATCATGCTGTGGACGCCTGAAACCACTAATAATATTGCGATAGGTCGCAACTCATATCTAATTGTTCGCACAACAAGGGAAAAGTTATCAATTTCGGTGGTCTAGATTTTTGTCTGTTAAATAAAATGTCAATGTTTTTAAATGCACTTTGAAGTCTATCTTGATTATTGTAAAATGAGGACATTTATTAGTATATCGTTTAAGCTGATTATCTGGTGTTACTCAAAAGGTATTACGATAGGTCGTAACGTAATTAATTGTTCACTGGCAAAAATATTTCTATTTTAACCGACTTCGAAAAGGAGGTTTTTTGTGAACAATTTATTCACAAAGACTAAATTTTCCGCGCTTATTCCTTCTGTTTGAATTCTTCTACGCGTAAGCCGTTAACTAATCTTCCGTGAAATTGCCCAAGTTTTTCTAGATTTTGTGTCGATTTAACAAAGAATATGGTTAAGTTTTGCTATGAATATGACAAACAAGCAGTTTATTTTGAATATTTTTGATTTTTCTGCATCGTTAACTCAAATGTGCCAAAAAGTGAGATTACCACCTTTGATTCTATACGATTCATATTGCCATTGTGTATAATTATGTCATTTTCTCTATTCTTCCGTCGACAAAACCTTTGTCTACGGTGGTCTAACTACGTCTACAGGAATCGTTGTTAACCCGTTCAATGAGTCGGAAACGAAAAAGTAGGTAGAATCGAAAAAGTAGGTAATAAATAAACTGAAACTTTTGGCACCTGTCAAATAATTAGGTTATCTTGAAACAAAAGTAAATAAAGCTACCGTTTTGTTATCCTTGTCTTAATCAATGTTTAAACACTAACCTATCACAACATATAGACTGTTGTAAGTATCGATACGATGACGATTAGATAATCGTCACCTACATTTCATTGATAACGAGCTTATATTTTGCTTTACTTACCTTGCTTAAAACTATGTCAATGGTATATCGAATGCGCTTTTCATTCGACTAGAAAATCGTGTGTGATTGTAACGTGCGTATTTCACAATGACCTACTTGTCTGTATCTAATTGCCAAACAAAAATAATCATTTTTAATAATCAATTTTACGCAGGAGGGGTTTTCGTACATTTTTTTAACGACGGCATTGCGTGCTAAGATATTGTCAACCGTGAATAAGATGGTGATGCTCCATTGGGTGAGATTTATTTATACGAATATTCTGTTGTTTTAATTATTTTACTACTGAAACCTAATAGTAACTAAGTGTCATGATTAAATAACCGGTTGCGTACCGCCCGTCGTCCCAGGACAACACTTAATTGTCTTATCTATTGTGTCTAATAACCAAATTTCAAAGCTCGCAGAGTATCAATGGTTTTTTTTTTCTTCATCATTTTGATCTTCATCCATTTTATAACTATGTCAAGATTGTCATAACTTGTGCTTGTCGCCATGTTTCTAGCTACTAAATATTTCTTTAGGTTGTTCGGAAAGTAGTATCTTTCCTTACGTTTTGACGAGTTATGCGAACATCTGTTTTTTTTTCGCGATTTCCTGTTTGGTCCCATAGTAAAAGTTGTTCATAGTGATGAGTACAATCTCCCATTTCGGTTTGTCGAGTGTTTACAATTTCAACCTGTATAATGATTACGCGGCTTAAGTGTGAAATTGGCTGTGAAAAAATACCTATTATTTCTACGTCCCGTACGTCTAGGTAAGACAATAAACTAGTGTTGCCCAACTATTGATAGTTGATCTATTGATAGTTAACCTTGAAAACTAGTAAGAATATCGATAGGGCTATCGATAGTATTGGGATATTACAATACTATCGATAGTATCAATCGACAGACTTATGCAATACTATTGATGAGTACCAATAGTATCGATAATATTGAGTAGTGATACTATTGATACCATCACTATAAAAGTCTGTTTTATAACAATTACTGGCGATACTATCGAAAGTATTAAAACTATCGATCTTTTTACCCCATCGATATTTAACGAATATTCAATAGTATTGTGTTGATGCAAAAGTGCTTATAATTATGCGATGTACACAAATTGTGAACTCAACCATAACAATTTAGTGTTTTTAATACTTTTCGTGAGTTTACTTTTTAACCGACTTCAAAAAGAAGGAGGTTTTCAATTCGTTTGAATGTTTTTTTTAATAAAAATATTCTTTTCTAATAGGTTATGATGACTTATATCCTGCTGATGCAATACTATTGAATTTTCGTTCGATATCAATGGGGTAAAAATATCGATAGTTCTAATACTATCGATAGTATCGCTAGTAATTGTTGTAAAACACACCTTTAAAGCAATATCATCGATAGTATCAATAGAACACAATACAACACAATAAAAACAATAGGTACAACTCAATACTATCAATACTATCCATAGTATTGGTACTCATCAATAGTATTAGGTACATATATCTGTCGATTGATACTATCGATAGTATTGTTTTTAATACTATCGATAGGCCTATCGATATTGTTACTAGTTTTCGAGGTCACGATAGTATTGAAATACTATCGAGAGTCAATCGATAGTTGAGCAACACTACAAGAAATAGCCCTGTAGGCTAATTCAAGGTAATTTCATGACCCGCCGATCAAGTTGCAGTGACTCTGCACTTAAGTTCACGGAAGCGTATTTGACAGCGATTGCCGATTTAGCGTTGTTTTTGTCGAAACTTAACTGCAACTACACTACAACTGAACTTTTAAACTTGGCAAGTAATCCGAATAGAAGTTTTGGTATGTCTACGCCCGTGCGCTTTCATGTTCATCTTGCGCTTTCAACTTTCAATTCCTCTTGCGTCAAGCGCATGCAATATTGATTGCCATAAGACTCGAATTAGTATTAGGGCAAGCGCTATGGCGCTTTAGGCATGTCAGACGAAAGCGCAAGATGAACATGAAAGCGCACTGGTATAGACATACCATTTTTTGACCTAACGATAATGTTTATCTATGATTTCCAGCTTTTTAAAATTGTTTTCGTTTCGATTGAATAGTACCCCTCAATCGAAATTATGGAAAAATATTTAATGTACAGACAAAGTGCACTTTGAGTTTTATTAATAGTATAGATAAAAAGGGTATTGCCTAGAAAATTACTTACAGTGCGAGCGCATGCTAAATTGCACATTACCAGCGCGCGTTAGATATGTTATTACTTTGTGTTGTTTCTCGATCCCAAAATACTCATAACGCGTGGTTAAGTACTTGGCAAGTAGATTGGTGATCGCAGTTATTATTAGCGCATGGAAAGATAATTGCAGCATATCCTCTGCCCATGAACTCTTTCTTTTTGCCGGGATTCCGACAGTAAAACTAAATGTTACTATTTATAATAATTTATGTTGACAGTATGCCGTACTTGGAAGCGTGCATCCGCGAGACGATGAGGTACGACACTACGGTGCCGCTGGGAGTGCCGCACAGAGCCATGAAGGACACCACCATAGCAGGCTACGATGTGCCAGAGGTGAGTTATATAAATACATCATCATTCAAGCCCGGCACACATGTAGCTATAATTAGTGTGTATTAATATGCCAAAATATATTGCGCTTTTAGGATTAGGTTTAAAAATATATATTATGGCTACGCGTGTGTTTATTCAAAGATTATTATAGAAAATGCATATATCACAATATACCTAGCTATACCTTATATCAGCCAATATCAGGAGTGGGCAACATTTTTTTTTCAGGGGCCATTATTCCAGTTTTTTTTTTTCTGCCGGTACTAAAATTTCTTGCTCAAATAATTACGGCTATTGGTTATGGCTATACACTCTTGTTCTAGAAGAAAGGGTTGGCGGGCCGGTTTAAAACCTTTCGGGGGCCGGAGTTGGCCTGCTACCGTAGTTTGTCTACCCCTGCCTTATATTAATAATTATACGAGTGTATTACGGAATTTCGACGCACAAAATATCGATAAATGCTAATACGATGCTTGTTTTTTTTTTAAATTGATGATAATTAATTGCGATGCACGTAACTGCGATAGATCTTCACTGTTGGATGTAGCATGGCGTGGGTGGTCACAGTTCTAACCTAACCTAACCTAACCTATCTGGTCGGGGTGCCCTAATCTAGTCACTCCGACTTTCGCAACAACGAATGTCGCGATGGTAAGCTTTCGCGGTAATGAACTTCGCAACTATGATTTACACCCTTAATATGAGTGTACTATGGAATTTCGTCATACACGTGTGTGACGGGTTTAATAGCACGTTAACCTCTACTACTAATTACGAGACCGATAAACAGTTAACCTACTAAAACCGAGAAATCCCTTCTCTGTTGCAGTGCCGACCAATATTCGTTTCCAAGCTCATTCCAGAATAGTCTGGCTTTAGACTAGCTAAACACTAAACCTTACACAGCACAGCATAAATTATGAGCTGGGTATAGTTACAGCTATTGTCTTCGTCGAACTATCAGCAGATTATGACACAGTGTATTTTATGGAACTACTGTCCATGGTCAGAAGCAAAACCCTGCCGTAGTTTAAATCTTGAGTGAGCTACTCCACAATCGGCGCTTCCAAGTTCACCTTCAAGCTAAAAAAAAGGGGTGCCCACCAAACTTGTTTAAAAACTGACATTTGACACAAAACTAGTAAGATTTTGGTCTACTGAAAGTCTTGACTTAGCGAGTCATCATGAGAGCTTCGGGGAACACGAGTTACCAGTGGCTTAGAAGCCGGGACGTTGCAATAAGCGTTCATTGTTAATGACGCCACCAAATGATACCACCAGGGGGAGTGGTTGCCAAAAAGGATTTGTTGATGACACCACCGTAATGTTGGGATGCCACAATTAGTAATAATATAATATGAGAGTTAGTTTACACATACTCGTTGTTGCCCTAAAGGGCAACAACACTATTCATTAGTGTTGTCTTTAACAAATCCTTTTTGGCAACCACACCCCTGGGGGTATCATTTGGTGGTGTCATTAACAATGAACGGCAATGAGAACAACGCTTTAAAATCTAACTCATCTAAGACACTATCATGTGCCTTCGTTGCTCTAATATCATACACTACCAGTAATAACCTGATTGCCCACCATGATGACTCTGGGCATCAATCATTCTCTTCTTGGATAAAGGCTACGTGTATCTTCCGTCATAAATCTGACTTTTATGAATCTGACGGCTAAAACTGCCCAAATTTTACTTCAAGCTTTTACACAAATCCTACGAGATGAGTGACCGAGATTACACGGTATAGGTACCTAATAAAATTATATAAAAATATTATCTAATAGTTATTTTACTCACGTATGATACACCTATGTTTAAAGGACGTGCCGATTTATGTATACAGTTTTAATCTTGGTTTTTGATGATTTCAGGGCACAATGCTGAGTTACAACCTGACGATGTTGCACACGGACAAGGAGATATGGGGCGACCCCGAAAACTTCCGTCCTGAGCGGTTCATCAAGAATGGCGAGTTGGATCTCGCTAGCGACAAATCATTGCCTTTCGGTGCAGGTATGATACGTCATCTTCCGAACACGTCCACCTTATAAACCGCTAAAATTAAAGGCTATGAGGGATAATTGCCATAATCACATAGCCTGGAAAACGGGGATTGGTGATCACAGTACCTATTTGTTGTGAGTAACGGCTCGTTGCTAGGGCATGCAATATTCGCTCGATTTTACTATTCGACTTTCTCGAATAGTGTTGCTCACCTATTCGATTATATTCGAGGCATTCGAGTTTTATGTTGATGAAAGTAATAATAAACATCTGCGTATTTATTAGTCCTTTATTAGAGTGTCCATTATTACATTGAAACTTATGGTATCAAAAATTTCATGTCACCGAAATCTATTCCACGAATATCAGTTCACATGTTTTTTGATAGTCATAATTTTCAATTCCTATGTAGATGTAATGGAACAACGTTTCATCAAAAAATCGGTTCGAACTTGTCTCAGTTAAAAGAATAATTATACATTGAATTTCCTATCATAAACTATCACTTACATAAAGTATCAATTTATCGAAACATGATTTACAGAATGCACATTTCCTTGTTTCCACGAACAATATCTTTAAATCGAACGATACATTTGTTCAGCCTATAGCAGTCCACTGCTGAACAAAGGCCTCTCCAAGGGAAAGCTAATGAGCTCAATCCTCGGTTTTCATCCAGCTGCTACCAGACTCCTTGCAAAGATCATCACTCCACCTATACTGAAGGCGTCCCACACTACGTTTGCCGATTCGCACTCTTCACCCCAGAACACGTCTACCCCAACGGTCATCGGTTGTACGGCTAATATGTCCGGCGCATTGTCAATTCAGCTTGCTTATCCTGTTTGTTATGTCGACTGCTTTGGTTCTCTGTCGGATCACCTTGGTTCGGATTCGATCATTCAGCGGGACTCCGAGCATAGCCCTTTCCATAGCCCGCTAAGCGACTTTAAACTTGTGCTCTCCCAGTGAAGACGACAGAATTAAAAATCTCCCGAAGCTCCTTCAACACAGAATTTTCTCCAGCTTTCAAGAATTCAGCTAATTCCGTCCTTAACTGGGGCTTTTTAATTTGTAGGATGTTTAAGAGCCGTCTCGATTTCGTCTAGGCTGATCAGGGTTTCTGTGAAGTGACGGGTCAGAGTAGCTCTGGGATTATGGGAGTAACTATTTACAACCAACTCTGATCTAGCGCTCGCCGGCCGCTGCCGCTGTCGTGAAACGCATAGTGTTGAGTAGGACTTACAAGAGGCGGTACATTTGTCCCGTACATGACGTCATAATGTAAGAGCGGCTCGAAAATTTAAAGTGTACTACTTCAACTTTTATGTCGCGGTAGTCGCGTTACTCATTACTCTCGGTAAGTAAACTATAGGGTGAGAAAGAGAAGGAGTGAGGCATATACTACAATAGCACGTCATTCATTCTACAACGAATATTACGTGACCGGGACTCGAGAAAGACTTAATCAGTACATCGAAACCAGTAACATCAAATGTCATATTCGTACTTGTTATTTCAAACGTATCACCGAGCTTCAGTACGCCTCGCCTCATTTGAAGTAGGACATTGTACTGGCTCAGAGCAAAAAAGAGGCTACTCTTACAAACTCTTTTTCAAGTCATGTCCTACCCAACACTAGAAACGCAGCACGCTCGCTCGGCTCGCGCGCCTTTGTTCACAGTTCCTAACCTATTCGGTAGAGTTACCTTTACGAGTAACTACGACCAGCTCGGCACTATCGCTCGCCAGCAGCTGCCGGCGCTATCATTCATAATTCTAACCTTACCTAACCGATCTGCCCCCCGATTCAGAACCTTTTCGATAAGCAGTTGTCGACCTAGGTATTCAATTTGTTATCTCGGTCCGTCTACGATTCTCGAACGAGAGAAAATGAGATAGTCGTCCTAATGGTACCCAATTGAATCGATCTGAATCAGAGGGCTGGTCTGAGTGGGTGGCAATCCGTTAAAATAAGGATAAATTAGTGTCGTTAGCATTCGATGAAACGTAGGTAGCTACTGAGGTAATTTCCTTTAATTTTTTTTTTTTTTTAAAAACGTTGCCCCACACTAAGATTTCTCTTGTATCGTGGGTGCGTTTACAGACACAAATCTCACAAACAAACGCCCAGACCCGAAACAACCATCTGTAGTCCATACTAATTTTTGTTCCGTGTGGGAATCGAACCCACGACCCGTAGCGCAGAAGCCAATCGCTTAGCCACTGCACCAAACGTGTCGTCAATTTCATTCCTTCCATTCTTTCATTTATTCTTGCATTCGAATAATCCATGGCAAACCAATATGTAAAAAAGTCGAATACCTTATGGCTCTTACTATTTGAATAGTAAAATGAGGCGAATACTCGAATAATACGAATACTCGAATAATACGAATACTCGAATAATACGAACACTCGAATAACACGAACACTCGAATAACACGAACACTCGAATAACACGAATACTCGAATAATACGATTACTCGAATTGCATGCCCTACTCGTGGCTAATGACAACCGCGCGGATGATACGATTTGCAAGATTAAGCTGCGCTTGCCGCGGTCAGTCCGTGGATGGCTGACCGTTCGTTACATATCGAGACAACTCCATGCCTCGGAGACCACGTTAAGCCGTCGGTCTCAGTGTCATACGAATACCTACGACAGTCGTTACGGGTAGTCAAAAGCCCGAAAGTCTGACAACCGGTCTAAACCTTAGGATATCGGCATTGCCCTGCAACTGGGTTGTGGAGGTCTGATGGAAGTCGCTCCGTGTAAAATACTGGCATTCAGCCGCATCTGGTTATACTGGAAGCTGAGCCCAACATAGTTGGGAAAAGGGGGCCTACTCCCTAAGTCCGTCAACGAAGTTAGTGGCCCGTCCGAAAGTAGCCCGAAACGTAGAAGTGAACAAAACAAGTGTCAAGTTCAACTTTTCGGACGGGCAAAAACACATCGCTAGTAGGGACAACTGTCAAATCGTGTTGTCATTGATTCTTAGTTCGGGACCCGAAATAATCGTATGTCCGTAGATGATAGGGAGTAGGAAACGCTCGTAACTAAGGCCGAAACCACGGACTTCGTGCTTAGGGAGTAGACCCCCAGGCCAGGAAGGACAACGCAACGGATCCTGCTGCTTGTCACTTGATTGATATTATGATCCCTGATTGAACTAAGCAGACCCACGAGAAACTGGGTGCCAGTTATCTCCCAGTAGCCGATGTTTAAATGCTTTGGTGTTTTGGGGTACGGTATAGGGCAGGAATTCAATATTTAGAGGCCCTGGGGCAACGAAGAAATGCCATGAAGAATGCTCATTGAAATGTTTTTAAAAATGGGGTATGATTTAAACTGTTAATTAGCTTTGAATTTCTTAAATAATAGGGTTTGTCCGCAAAATTGTTGATCTGTCACCAAAAGGTACTTGCCAAACAATAGAAAAACATTTCCATAATAAATCACATAATAATATTTATAATCATCGGGATATACTATCAAGTATCAAATAAATAGGTTTGGATTTTAATAAATAATTAATAGGTTTGTCCTGATAACTAAGTATAATCAAATTAATTGAAAACGATCATTAAATAAAATGAAATATAGCACTTGAAAAAATCATAAAGTTCCAAAAGTAGTAGCATTCTATTTGCTAACGAAAAACTTATGGGGATGTTTGTAAGGTTGTTTGGGTCTCCAAACAGAGTCGACGGCAGCAAGTAACCTAACACGAAGGGGGTGACGGGGGCTTCGTTCGCTCGCTTTGCTCGCTCACTCTAGCCCCCGTCATCCCCTTCGAACCTAACCTATCCATGTCGGGGTGCCCCAAATTACCGAGCTCGGAGGCACTCCCTTAAAATAATAATTTCATAGCGCGCCAATTTGGCTCCGTCCCTTTGAAATTTTTTTCATTAAATTAGTTTTATAAATTGAACTATTAAATTAGTAACGAATAGTATTTTGATAACTGAACGAATTAAAATGTAACTACTGTACTGGTGACAAAATAACAAATAAAAAAAGTCGCAATCTGGGGATGATAATCGATTTATTTGGCGACAGACATACCATTCTGAGTAGGTACGAAGCTAGTAGAGAAGGGATAAACTTATTATTTTGAGAACAAAGTTTGTATCCAAGGAATAAACTACGATTTTATTGATAATCCATCTCTTATTTTAGATACATATTGACATTAATTTGGTAATTCATACCTGGCGACACTTTAATTTATCTGAGAATGAAAATATCTCGTGGCGATAGATCTATAAATTAGATGATACAAGTTGATAACAAATATAAACTTTTCTGACAAAAAATATAGTTCCCTTAAAAATGTAGGTAGGTACCTTGTGAATGTGTTTTTTTTTCACTTTGTCAGAAAGGGTGTAGGTAATGAGTTTCTTAACTAAAAAAAATATCAAAAACTCTTATTGTGGAGGCCCTGCAACTAAAGCCCTGTTGCCTTGTCATAAAATCGGCCTTTGTTCCGTACCTAAATGGCCAAAACGGAACACTTGGTATGGTATGGTAAGACTTTGGTAACTGTATGTCTTATGCTGGTTTCACACGAGGGCAGAACAGTGAGGCAGAGCAGTAGGCAGCGCAGTACTGCTACTGTTGGAACGCTCATGCCGAGACAGAGCAGTACTGTTTTGACAGTAACCAAAGCAGAACAGTTTTATGCTGCTTTCACACGAGGGCAGAACAGTGAGGCAGAGCAGTAGACAGCGCAGAACTGCTACTGTTTGAACGCACACACCAAGACAGAACAGTGCTGTCTTGACAGTAACCAAGGCAGAACAGTTAATAGCTCGCCGGTCTATTTTTTCGAGGCAGTTTGCTCCTCCCACCACCTTTCTCGCTCCTTTTGTCTGTTTTCTTGGCTGAACTTGTGTGAACGCGAGAGCAGTGCAAAGAGCAGGACAGTGAGCGTGCGAGCGTAATTTCAAAATTTGTTTGTTCTGATACCTATTAACCCCTTTCTTAGCAAAAAAATAAAATGTATGGTTTAGTTTTGAGATATATGCACAAAAAAGATTAGTTAATTTTTTTCAAAATACTTAACATTTCGTTTAGATAACACACTACAAAAACAATCCCAGAGAAATCCGAAAAAAAAACTCCTTCCATCGTGTCGTTTCGGTTAACAATTTCTGTCTTCGGTTTCAATGATGATTTTGTCAAACAAACAACAGTTGTAACATGTAAGTGACAATCTTAGTATCTAAGTGATAATATTAGTACCTACCTGCCTAATGGGGCATTTACATAGGTGACTTTTAATATTTAAGGTGTCAAACTATACGTCTGAAACATAAAAGTTAGTCGCCAACACGCTCTTTTCAAAATTTTGTACTTGTAAAGACAAAAATTTTCATCCTTTATATTTTCGTAGGGAGACAATTTTTTTCTTTTATAAAAATGAATGGCTTTCACTTCAATTTATTTCCGTTATTCATCATAACATTTATCTAAGTATTACATGTTTAAATATTTACCTCAAAAAAAAAGAAAAAATATTTTAAAATATACAAAAAAAGTAACCCACCGGCATCGGGAACAGGGTCCAAGCTACCGGTGGTCAGGGCCTCAGAGAGAGGAACTTCCTAACAATACGCGCCGTGTCGAGAAGTATCGCTTTCTGTATCAGGCCCTTGATCCAGCCGCCCAGCGAGAGCCACTTTAGGTGTTGGTCGAGGCTCTTGGCTATTACACCATTCGCCGTAACTACTATCGGCACAATTACTGCTGAATCAACATCCCACATGGCGACAACCTCGTGTGCCAAGTCTTGTTATTTAATTTCTTTATCTTTCTCGGCTTTCACAAGGTTCTCGTCATGCGGAACCGTGATATCAACAATCATTGTGAGACGCTCTGATCGATCTATCACCACGATGTCAGACTTATTGGCAACAATAGTCCTGTCGGTGATGATAGATCGGTCCCAGTACAATGTGACATGACCATTCTCGAGAACTGGGTCGGGCACTTAATTGTAGTAAGGTACTTCTGCATCCACAAGGTTGTATTTCAGAGCAAGCTGCTGGTGGATAATCCTAGCTGCGAGGTTGTGCCTGTGCAAATACGCACCGTTAGCAAGACGAGAACAACCAGAGATAATATACCGGATTGGTGTAGTTTAACGTCACAAGTATCTGCTTTAGTGAACATTCTGTGGAATAATTGAAATTATCGCTGACACACGGAGTGCCATTGAGAATTTTCTAGTGTAAAGGCCACCGCGTAGAGCGTCTGTGTGAAATAATTGTATAAAGTCGCCAGAAACTTGTTGATATAGAAAATAAAACATAAGAACAGGGGCCTAATTCTCCTAAAATAAATTGTTGCCAAACGCAATCGAACCACAACCGTCAGTCAGTTTTTGTTTTCGAAAACTTTCAAAATGATTGATTTTGTTTTTTGTGTCAAACAATAAGACAGCTTTTGAAATTGAGAACTGTCTGAATGAACGGTTCGACCTTGGTTCGGTTGTGATTTTTAAGGATTTATTTTAGGAGAATTGGGCCCCTGAAAAGATGTCAACAAGACCGTAGATATTCCTAACCATAAGATAACGTATTTACGTAGTTTTAAAAAAATCATGCTATCCAATCATAACATGCAGTCGGAGGCAGGCTACCTACGAACTGTGTAATTCGAAAACTGACTGGCCAAAAACATTCGTAGCCTCCGACTGCATGTCATGATTTTGATAGCATGATTTTTTGAAAACAACACGACGTATATTTCACGGTATGTTATGATTAGAATTATGGTCTTGTTGACATCTTATCAGTTCTTATTTTTTTATTTTCTATATCATCTTGTTTCCATCTTTTTAGTTCGCTTTTTATGCAGTCGGGATTTTTGATTTTTCAATTTTTTTTTATTATCTCTTTACTCTTTACTTCATTTTGAGTACAGAAACATATAAAATCGTTTCGTCGTTTTTGTTTTTTTATTTCCTTATTTCGAATTATTCCGAAGTAAAATATCTATTTTGACTGGACTATATTCTTAAGTGCTCAATTCACTAGCAAGTTAGTTTGCGAAAGTTATACAAGTGTTTGCGCTTAGTCAGTAAAACTTCCAGAAGTCGACTTGCTGCGAATGCAATGTTTTCCACAGTGAAAGTCGATGACAAAAGTCAATTTCCGCAATTTAACTTGCTATTGGATTTGGCGCTTTACACGAGCAGCTTGCGGAAAGTCGGGCAAGTCGGTACAACTTCCGTAGAAGTCGACTTTCTGTGGATGTGTCCAGTGCAAATCGGTTGCAGAACTAAACTTGTGCAATTTAACTTGCTAGTGTATTCAACGCTTTAACCAGCGTAGGTAGACAACGTCGATTGCAGATATTTAGGTACCTACTTAATAATAATATCAAAGTGTAGCAGTTCACTGTTACTGCATTAGTATTGCCAAGCAGAAGACAAAGAATAGCAATTCACAGATAAAAATTGCTAATTAATTATAATTTGCTATCACCCTGGTATCTTCAAATCATAGTCAAAATTTAAATAAATCTTTTAGTTATGGGTTCCAACTTAAACCTCCTCCATAGTTCTTTCCAAACAAATCATTGAGGAAAATAAGAAAAAAAAATACTCTAGTTTTCCTTAAATGACTGGGCTTAACATAATACCAACAATGATTTTATAAATGGCTACAATAGTTAAACAAGTGGTGCGTGTTGCGAGTACATTCATGGCATAAGTAATACATCATACGGTTTCCACCTGTATGCTCGTTTATAAACCTGTCACATTTACCTTTTGCAATATGCTTTGTTGCGAAACTGTTGAAAAATTGCTTCAATTATGGCTTAAGCAACTCTAATAAATACTAATAAGGTGATTAATGCCCGCACACGAAGAGATGTTCTTAAGCCCAGCCGCATATTATCAGAAATTTCTGTCAGAAAATTTCTGACGCGCGACATTGCTCGTACATTTTGTACTAGACCCCGCACACTGACAGAATCTGCAGGATCCGGCAGGTATGCGCAGAGGGTCTTCGCGCATGCGTCAGAAACTTCTGATAATGTGCGGCCGGGCTAAATCGTCTGTCAATAACTTTAAATAAAAGTAAAAGCTGACTTAAAAAAAAAAAACTAAAAAGAGTAAAATAAATTACCAGTTAAAATTAACAGTTTCAGAAGTCGGTGGCTTTTATTTGTTTCAGTGTAGAATTGCACCGACTTCTGAAACTGATAATTTATACTATGGTAATTATTTTACTCTTTTTAGTTTTTTTGAAGTCGGTTTTTACTTTTATTTAATGTTGTTTATTAAATACGTTTTAGTGCCATAACTTACACGGTTTATGACTGTAAATTTAAATGACACGGTTGCGTAATATTTCCAACAATTAAGTAGTTTTTTTGAGAATAGGTATTAATGTATAGGTATGGGCATGTGCGATACCTGTGGACGATTTCCAGAATTTGACACAAAAGTATTTTTTTAAAAAAACTTCATTCTTTTATCATGAATTTACTTATTGTACGGCTTAGTGACTAATCAACTCTTAATAATTATCAGTCTCAAATGCGATGGCAAAAACAATTGCTTAGAAAATTAAAGATCTTCAAAAACCCTTATTTCGTCCCTAGGTACAACGTACAAATGTACCTACTATGGACAGCACAAATACAGGGTGTTTACGAAATCGTGTAATTCCTTCAAACCACGTGATCTACTGGTGACACAGATTAACCCTAAATGGAAATTTTCGAAAACCAACCAAAAAAAAATTTCAATTTTTTTTTTTTGGTTTTCCGTTTTTGAGTCTTTTTAGAGCCTTGAGTTATCTGACTGCAAAGAGCGATATCGCGTTAGTCGTTCCTGCCAGCCGTGTCGCCGTACTTTCATTAATTTATGCGTGGCATCGAAATGTTCACACAAATAAAATTATATTTTTTTGTAAAAAAAAAAACTTATTTTTTTATTGAATCCATATTAGGTGGTTTAGATACAATCGGTAACAAAGTCGCATGAAAAAAAAAGAGTTTGATTTTTTTATTTTTAATCAAGCTATATCCCGTGCGGGGCCTGTCTACACTCTGACGACACGTTTGGTGCAGTGGCTAAGCGATTGGCTTCTGCGCTACGGGTCGTGGGTTCGATTCCCACACGGAACAAAAATTTGTATGGCCTACAGATGGTTGTTCCGGGTCTGGGCGTTTGTTTGTGAGATTTGTGTCTGTAAACGCAACCACGATACAAGATAAATCTTAGTGTGGGGCAACGTTTTTTTTTTTAAAAAAAAGAAAAAAGAAAAACTATACATTTTTCATTGAGATCATTATCTTTATTGAGTTGAAAATATTTAAAAATGGTTGATTTTCACAAGACACCTTATGAACTGAACACCCACTTTTAACCTCTAACTGCTTCGGAGAGAGTGTCTGGACATATTTTATTCCGTTTCACTCTGATTTTACTACGTGGCATTGAAAAAAACAAAACAAATGTAATAATTTGTCTGTGTAAATTACTGTCCACAGGTACAACCGATATTATGTACCTATGGACAGTCCACAGGTACATTCATTCCCCCGTCCACAGGTACAAATATTAAGACATAACCTAGAAAGGGTTGAATCTTTCTACACAGCATTAATAGAATCGCAGAATGGTCCTTATTTCAATGAAAAACAACTAAGTTCTGTAATGCATCTACAGTCATACTTCTAGTTTAAGTTATCTCACAGAAAAGCACCTTGAAAATGTACAAAAAAACTTACTTTTTGAAATAAAAATCTTCAACAGCACATCACAACAGATTCACACCGATAATTCAGCCCTCATCAAGCTGTCTCCACCCCCCTATGTCCACGCCAGCAACGCCCTAAGCCGAGGTCCGAGTCCCACTAGGGGTCGCCCTTAGTGCTGTTGTTGCAGGTAGTCATGATGTTAGTGTAGTACAAGTAGTTAGCTTAGGTTAAGTATTTTACTTCCCCCCCCCATTGGCTGGAGACCCTTTAGGTCACGCCAATAACTGCCCGGTTACGTAGAAACCGTCCCCTAGGACGACCTACAGCAGTCAAATAGAAAAAAAAAAAAAAATCACAACAGATTTATCACTGACAGCACAATAATAGTTAGTCAGTGTTGCCATTTGTCAAAAAAAGTTTACGAATGCGTTCAAATAATGAATTTACGCCTTTTAGTTTTTGAAATTTTGGTCGTGTCCATAGGTAGAGCCGTCCATAGGTACAACGCGTGACCCTACTTATCATGACGGCTCCTTACAAAAGTACGTACAATCTTCTTTGTTCTTGGCTAATGTTTCTGATGTGATGACAGTTAAAACAGAGATTGAAAGTCCTCATCAAAACTTTTGTTGAAGGAAACCACAAACCAAAACGTCATCTAAGTGTTATATTTTTTGATTTTGTTGATTTTTTAAAAGCGCTGAATCAATTTCGTTAAATTTTCTATGGGACCACCTCTGAAGTATGGCCTACCAAACAAAACAATAATAATCAATATCCATTCATAATTGGCGGGGAGATCGAGTAACAAACATAAAAGTAAGTAAAAAAAAAAAACATTCAGACCAATTCAGACGAATTGAGAACCTAAAAGAAGGCTTTTTGAAGTCTGTTAAAAATGTAAAAGAAGAAACAAAAAAATTAATTGCACATAAGAATAATAAATATTGTATACAATGTGCTTCTTGCACATACAATAGAAATAAAACTAAACACATTATACTCGTACTACCTAACACTAACAAAAAACAATACAAGATTTCATAACTGGCGACATAATTTATTGCAAATCTATTTCCATTAATAGGACAAGAATTATGTACTAATTACCTATTCCGAACTGCACAAGAATATATTTCCATACTAATTATATAGTTTTTTATCAAATCACCAAATCATCAGAATAGGTCGATGTACTTATGTAGCACTCATATAAAATACTTAGATTTCCACCTAGTTTCTTATCAGGAATTAATATAATCGTGGGTGACATGCTGTGTTTTTTAATCCAATACTTTATACTATTACACAATATTAAATATGTAATATAAAATACATAACATAGAATCAATAAACGACGAGATATGTTAAAGTTGCGGAAAGAAAGTTTTTATAAACTTTATTTTGGTAACTAATAAGTAATTGTGTAAAGGTCTTTTTAAAAGTACCGTATAAAATATTTAAAACATGTGGTTTCAAAATCTACTTTTAATTTGGTACCAAATGTATGTCGGTACCTAAGTATGAGAAGTTATGTTTAAAAAATACAGTGATCGATGTAGAGTATGCGTTGCCCAAGCTTGAAAGTGAGACATCCCCTCTAACCTCGATAGCATCCCCATTGAATTGCAAAAATATTTTGGCAGTAGCTCCAAGTAAAGAACTGGAACCCAATTCTTTACTTAACAGAAACTTTTATCAATTGCAACTGAATCGTTTATTCAGACAGTTTTCGTTTACAAAAACTATCAAATTGTTTGACAGCAAAAACAAAACCAAACAATTTGACAGTTTTCGTAAACGAAAACTGTCTGAATGAACGATTATGTAGCAATTGATAAAAGTTTCTGTTAGTAGAATTGGGGTCCTGGGGCCTAATTCTCTTAAAATAAATCTTGATAAATCACAACCGAACCAAGTCCGAACCGTTCATTCAGACAGTTCTCAATTTCAAAAGCTATCAAATTGTTTGACACAAAAAACAAAATCAATCATTTTGAAAGTTTTCGAAAACAAAAACTGACTGACGGTTGTGGTTCGATTGCGTTTGGCAACAATTTATTTTAGGAGAATTGGGCCCCTGATGTTCGGTAGCAGCTGTTTTAATGGGATGTCTAAAGTTTTTAAGTCCAACAAACTTGTAGCGAATGACTAGCTTAAATAAGAGCCGCCAACTTTATTAATTTTCCCAATCAGGTCGCGAGCGGCTGGCAAGGACTTGGCTTGAATGCCTTGAATGTTAGACTCTATTTCTCACGGGTATAACTTTAAAGAAACTATTTTCTTTCGAGTTTATTGATGTAGTGCTTAACGCCTACCTTTATTAATTTGATGTATACCTACGTAACAGTTTTTTTTTTTTTTTTTTAAACGTTGCCCCCTCACTAAGATTTCTCTTGTATCGTGGGTGCGTTTACAGACACAAATCTCACATACATAAACGCCCAGACCCGAAACAACCATCTGTAGGCCATACAAATTTTTGTTCCGTGTGGGAATCGAACCCACGACTCGTAGCGCAGAAGCCAATCGCTTAGCCACTGCACCAAACGTGTCGTCAACACGGTTTAAGGTGAAAGATACGGGCTGTTCCCAGCACTTTTCCCGCTAGATGGCGCTGAAATCATTATTTTGAGTTTATTTCGTTTTATGTGAAATCTGAGCATTACAAAGTTGTAGAAGTAGTGTTCGCGACACCTGGTCATTACCTTTTAATGAACTTGATCATAACAATGCCTCAAAATCCACCCAATTTGACACAGAATCCCATAATAACATCTGTCATTGAATTTACACACTTTTACACAAACATAGACGTATTCCCTACGTTTACAAAGTTTACCACTAGATGGCGTGCATTTAAAAAAGGGCTAAAATATTTTGTAGAAATACTCTCAATAGGGGTAGGCAGAACGACACCTACGATAAATTAAAACTAGTACTATTTTAGGAAAATAAAAGTTATATTTTAAGGCGTAAAACATTTAATTGATTAATAAAAAAAGGAAATAAATAATGTCAAATATACACAGTAAAATATAGTTTTATTTTATTACCTAAGTTTTTAGTAAAACAAAAATCTAAATCTTTATTGAGTTCAATAAGGTATTATTTCACCTTTTATAGTAAATACAAATTAAAAGCTTTATACAATGATTATGTAGATTCTAAACAAACTACTACAAAAAATTTTCAATTGAACAAAAATTATTTCTTCTTGTCTTGAAACCACTGCTTCACAGGTGCTACAAAGAAAAATAACTTTACTTAGTATATTTGTAAAAAATAACTTTACTTAGTATATTAGTACCAGCGTCACCATCATTGATTTTTAACCGACTTCAAAAAGGAGGAGGTTCTCAATTCGTCTGAATGGTTTTGTTTTTTTTTTTTTTTTTTGAAGTTAGATTTCGGTGAGGTTGGCGGTGTTCGATTTAGCGGCATATTGGGCGTTCAAATGCACCAAAAGCAAAATAAAGCAACAATGAATGCGGATTTTTCTTTAATTAAGCAATGTTGCAGGCAGCAATTTGTGCAAGTATTAATTATAATATTTCAGAAATTTCTCCAATTTTTTCGTAAAAAAATCTCAGATTTTTCTGGTATTTTAGCAGCATAATAAAAAACATTCCAAAAAGTAATGTGTTTTGCGGAGGTTTGAACTTGATACTCACACGATCACGTTCACTTACAGTCCGGCCCATGTGTCATCGGACCAAGTCGTCGTTACTAAGAGAGTTGAAAATAGCGTTCTATTTAATAAAAATAGGTACTGTAGCTGCAGGTGTAAAGCTTGTCCTTGCATTCACTTTCAAGGACACTTGGCCCGGCGCACGCTAACACGATTTTTTATAACAACTTGTCTTGATTTGCTGTTGATAATTTTGATAATATTGTTAATTGTGTGTTGTAATTGTTTCAATATTTTATCACTGAGATGGTAATCACTAATTAATTGATCGTTTCACTGATAGTTTACACAATATTTTGCAATTTAAACAATTTTTTTTGAATTTAAAACACGGAACGTTCAAAAATACGTCTGCTCGCGACGGCGTCTCGGCGGGGGGCTATATGCATACAAAGTATTCTTTACCTGGTAAAAACATACCCCAAGATTGCTTTTTCACGAAATTTAATGTTGTGGTTACTTTGGTGACTTACTGAATAATTTAATTCATGGTTGACCATAAAATATACATAATGACAACATCGACACGTAGGTACGTAGGTAATTAGTATTGTAACGAGATTGCAGCGTCTAAAACCCAACTCACGGGCCAACTTGCTGTTTCTAATACTTACCGTCGAAATATACCTAGGTAATTTTATTTTACAATAAAATTGCGTATTTTGAATAATTAATAAAATTATTTACCTACCAATAATAAATTGCAATAATTATATTCAATTGAAATCAATTACATAAGTACCTACTAGACATATTGCAATTTGAATAAATTAAAATAGCATACAAAATATAACACGCAACAAATTCCGCGCGCAAATCCTAGTGCATCAACATTACGTTCAACAAATTGAAAATGTACATGCATTCGAATCATAGTCAAATTAGCTGGCAACGCAGCCGCCGTCAAGGTTACAGAAGACCGGCAACGCTGCATATTTTAATATCTATTTACAATATCGCCTGCACGCCATCTATCGCTTACAATTTTAAACTATAACAAACATGGCGCTTAGTTTGCTTGTCAAAACAAACCCACACATGTAAAGAAGTGTCAAATTTTGTCTGAATTTCATGATTGTTTTTCTCAGTAATTAGTGTAAGTTATTTCCTAAAGAGTGAATTCGCGAGCACATTTGATTGTAGAAAAGTGATAAAATGATTCGTTTTAAACAAAGAGTGTCTATTTTTAGCGTATAATCCCTACAAACATTGTATGGACGGTCCATCGGTACATGCACCTTAAATACAAGGTGTCTCAAAAATATTCACCTATTTTAATTTAGAAGCTCACGCGGTGTAGCGCGGCAGGGGGATACACGCAGGGCCGTCTTTAACCTAATGGAGGCCCTGGGCACATTAGGATATTGGGGCCCTTGGTGACCCTGACAGAGCACTATTTTTTTACAACAGACAAAGAAATTACCATAAATATATGACCATAATAGAGACTGCAACTGAAAGACACAAAAAAAAATGAAAAACTAGTTCACTGATGATTTTTCTTTTAAACAGTGTACTTACTTAGGATACCATTAAAATCTATTTTATATATTTTTTATCTAAACGTGCTGTAATCGGAAAGTCTGATTTTCGGGCGAGACTGCGAGAGTAGATTAGCTTCGCGCATTCAAAAGCTAATAAGCAAGTAGGTATTGCAGTCAGTCATTTGATTTTTTCGAACTAAATATGTTTATCGGTAATAAATATCGGTTATCGTTTGGTGATCTGGCAGGAACTAGGGGGCCCCTATCTATCGCGGGGCCCTGGGCGTGTGCCCAAAGTGCCCAGTGGGAAAGAGGGCCCTGGATACGTGTTCACTAGAACAGTTCGTGGAATTGTTAGTTTCCATAGTTTTGTTAGTGCAGTGCCATGGCCGACCTTCACCAGGGAGCAACGCGCGTTTTGCGTACAATTTGCATCCATTTTACATTAATTCCAAATCTATTGTCGTACTTCGTCGCCTATTTCGAAGATACTGTGGCCTACGTGCCATTTCACACGCACCTGCGCCGTCAAGTATTCGGAGCTAGATTAAGATGTTTCAGTTCAGAAGGCCAATTCTCATAAAAATGTTAAAAATATAGATTCGATCTAGTCTCAGTCTAGTTTCAATCTCATAAATATGACAAATGGTAGGTATTCTTGTTCGTTAACAAACAACGTCAAACGTGAGATTATATTGAAAATGAGATTGAAAGTTGACAGAAGCCAAAAGAGTATTCTGGTTACATTATGTACTGAGCCATTTTGACAAGTTGGAATTCTCATTTATTTCTAGAACATTAGTCTACGACTGTTGATATCGGTATGCTATCGGTAATAGATTATAAGTTGACCGAATTGACATTCTAACGAGATAGACTGAGATGATACTGAAACCGGACCGAACTTTAAGTGTAGGTACCAGAATACCATTTTTTATTTAATTCATAATTTTATCTCAGTTCGGTCAACCTTTCAGTCTTACATCAAATTAAAAAAAAAATGGGCGTGCATGAAAAGAGCCTCCACGAGTGACGATACATAAGTATGTCCGGCGCACCCTGGGCAGCAACCTTGCTGACTGGCTAATCTTTTCACCACGGCATGAGCTATTCTCGTATAGCTCGTGCCGACACGATAGAAGAAGAACTTCAAATTAATTACGAGAATTGGGCTTACCTACAGGATCGACGATAGGACGACGGCAAATAGGGCGTCCAAGAGAACAAAGAACCGATGAGAATGCAGAGACTGAATTACCGAAAAATTACGGTATTTTTTTTATGTGTACGACATCATACCTATTTAAGAGGGTTTATCGAAAATTCCGGTATCTTCAAATTTCAGTATCACAAAATTTTGATACCGAAATTAAAAGATACCAATTATAAGTAATGATTAATCGAAATGTATTGGTTAAATAACGGTATCGATATTAAATCGAAAAAAATCTGATTACGGCAGATACAGTAAGTTTTTCAAGGGGGAGAAAAAGCACATTTATTGATAGTTAGTTAGAGTTGTTGACGGTTTACGATGACGTCCGTTACACTGCCCGAAAGTGACTGTGTGGGCCGCACAGAATGGATGGGGATATAAGCGGGCCGCAGTAGGTGTACAATCAGTTATTGAGCCTTATTGAAGACCGAAATGTTCGTGCCCTTACTGTAAATTCTAGCCGCTATGTCTACATGATTCGAGAGGCTCTAGCCTCAATTTAGTGTCGAGATTACACGCCAGAGAGCTGGTTTCAACAAGACGGAGCCACGTGTCGACGTGTACGACTAGAGATAAACAAGAATGATTCCCTGAATTGGTAATTTCATTGAGGGGCGACATTGATTGGCAACCAAGAAGCCCAAATCTATCAATATTGGACTTTTTTATGGGGCTACCTTAAAAGTAGAGTATATCAGAATTCTCCGACAACCATCACTCAGTTGAAAAGGAATATCGAGGTTGAAATGGACTCTATACTCTGGATCTGTTACGACGAGCGTACAACAGTCTATGTACAGTCTTGCTTCGATGAATGTCTGGCGCGGAATGGAAGACATCTCAACGATGTGATATTTAAAAAATAAAATTCTATTTTTATTCTTACACTTATAATAAAGACTATTCCAACAATATTGGTTTATTTCTCTTAAATTTTTAAAATGTGCGAGTGTTTGAGACACGTTGTACATGATGGGACCCATTACATTAACTCATTATATCCATCCGTATATTTGCAAAGTTTACGGATACTCGTTTTGTCTGTTTTTTATTCTCCTTGCGGCTCATGGTTCTGCTTTTTCTCCCACTTTAAGTGTAACAGCTGATTTCCTCATCGGTTTCAAGACAGTTTAAGTACGCCAAGCATCTGAAGCCCAATTCTCGTAATTAATTGGAAGTAAGATTGAAGGTTGACCGAAATGAGACTAATTATGAATTGAATAAAAAATGGTATTCTGGTAGGTACACTTCAAAGTTCGGTCCGGGTTCAGTATCATCTCAGTCTATCTCGATATAATGTCAATTCAGTCATCTTAAAAACTATTACCGATAGCATACCGATATCAACAGTTATAGACTAAAATTCTAGAAATAATGAGAATTCCAACTTGTCCAAATAGCTGAACAGAATACCCTTTTGGCTTCAGTCAACTTTCAATCTCATTTCAATATAATCTCACGATTGACGTTGTTTGTTAACAAACAAGAATACCATTTGTCATATTTATGAGATTGACACTAGACTGAGACTAGATCGAAACTATATTTTGAACATTTTTAATTACGATAATTGGCCTTCAGACCCGACTTACAGGAGTTACACTGGGTGTAGCTGTGTGAGGAGTTAAGTTATGATTACTTTAATCGACTTATTGGGCAATTAAAAAATCTGTCACTTATTATAAATCTGGCATTATGGGAACTGTACTCGAAAATGCGGAGCAGCTCACTTTTTATACAATAAGGGTGTTTCCAATTAAAAACTAAATTCCTGAATGTTTTACAAGGAAGAAAAGAAACATAAACTTGAATTTTTTGGTCGCAGGAAGGAGACTATGTGCAGGTGAAACGTACGCTCGTCAGACCATGTTCCAAGTGTTTGCCGCGTTCATGCAGGCGTTCCACGTAAGCACAGCTGATGGTAAGCCGCTGCTCGAACCCTCCCGGAGGATACAGGGTATTATCACCACGATCCCAGAGTTCTGGGTCAAAGTTACCGTCAGAAAATGAATGAGAAAACGAAAGTTATTTTTTGTGTAATCTGCCATATGTTTAAATGTACTTTTTAACATAAGAATCTTATGAAAACGGTGATTGTTTGTATTGTTTACAGAACAAAAACGAATTGTAATAAACTTTACTGACTTCGAAAACCGTTGACTTAAACTAAGTAAGTAGATTTTTCTTTTTTGGATTTTAATGAAAGCTGTTGTTTGTAAAATCGCTGCCACAATATTCTCTGGGTCTCTACAAATTACTGAAGAAACCATCTCTATGGGGTATAAGGTTAATATTTGATAAATTATTAGATATTTTAAGCTCTGCACGAGAGAAGAAAATTTTAAATGTATTTTGACAATGTTGTACGAACAACATTCTAAACTTGACTACGTAGTCACGTTTACTGGTTCGTTGTTTACCCTGACATGCCGACCTATTCAAGGGCAGCAAAACATTGTCATATTATGTGGGACATATTTTAAATCACATATTTTGTAGTATTATGTCCTTAACCTGAATTTATCAAGTAGATAAAGGCTGAGAGTTCAACTTCATAAGTCAAAAAAAATTCAAAGGCGAATACCTATTCTATCATGATGATTAATATTTTGGATTGGTAAATTGTTATAGGAATCTGATACGAATATCTACGTGACATTTGTCGCAATATGCTTGAACGTTGCATAGAAAATTACTATGTTTATGAAGTGTCATATAGAAAACATGGCACTGCAATAACTAAGCCGGTGCTATCGTGAAAATGCGCTCAATGTAAGTAATTTGTCAGAAGCTAACAGCTGCTACAGGTACTACATAAGATGAAATATTTTTTTAGGTATATCCCTTTGTCAATTCTGACATATTTATTGTTATTTATGAAAACGTAACAGTAAATTTGCGACACACAACGATATTAAATTAACAATCGGAAGCACTTGATATTGTATATCCAACCAAAGAGTATCTACTTACATTTCCAATGAAATCAGAGACCATTCTCGGAACATGAGATCGTATTGTTTTTCAATTAAGCAAATCTAACACGCTTTATATATTTGCAAATCAATGTCCAATGAGTATACCTAATGCGTTGGTGCTAATGACTAATGTATATTTAATGATAATGTTCACATTAATAGTACTGGCACATTTTCATTTTATGTTCTTTACAAGTTTCCAATAACTTTCGTAACATCCTGTCTAGTGCATTCACTGATTCTAAGGTTTTTGCCAACTACCTATTGGCCGACTCCGATGATTTACTGAGCGATATTGGTTAAAATTAAGACTCTTGAATCTTTACCAGTAATGAAGCAAAGACTTCATTACTTTGCATAGTAGATTCCCATACGTTAGTAGATATCACAGGTAAAATTAGCTTATCCCAGTTTGAAATAAAAAATGCTAAGTACCATTGGAACCGGGCATAAAGTGTACCTACATATGTACAATGGTGTTATATAAAATAGTTCTCTAAAATTTAGTTACCCGTATCTTTAATATCGTAGAAATAAGCTTTCCTCTATAACTATCCTACAGTATAATATAATAATAACTTCTGCTAAGTGTTAAACAGATAACTCTATTTGAATCATTATAATTTAATAGGAAAAAAATAACAGTTTCATTCATTGTTTGTAAATGGAGTTATCAGTAGGTACCTATAACACTTTAGCCGACGATAATGTGTACGTTTATTTGCTATACTATTTCTCCTTGTGTGTCGACCTCTCTAGTTATTAAGTGAATGACCTTTTTGTAGGTATCTACTCTTAGATTTAATTATGTACCTAGACACTTAGATATGTAAACATAATATTAAGACATTCATACATTTATTATTCACGGTCTGCATATTATGAGTATGTAGCTACTTTAAAATTAGATGTAATTAAAACCAGTAACTTTTTACTTTAATAAATTACTTTTAATAGCTAGATTGTGTTTTTAATTTGTACCGGTAAGTGCTCTAGTAATACATTCTGAATTAGTAGAATCTTCCATTGCCATTTAGTTGTGTGCACGTGTTGGTTTACCTACTCTGTTAGTGCATACAAATATTTAAACAGCTTATTGTATCTGCAGTACACACAATTATGTTCTTGTTTGTTATGCAAGAGGCAACACTGGCCACTATGTCATGGACATAAACAAGAATGGACAAAGCAGTCTACATCAATTCCACTGTTTATTTTTACTTAGTGTGGCTTTAGTCTATTTAAGTTATATTAATATTATCCTATACTATGGGTATGCACATATCGTTAACTTTGTATTCAAGAGTAATGTCGACGCATAACATATGAATGAAAGGAGCCTTCACGAGGGGCGAAACTTAAGTACGTCCGGCGCATCCTGGGCTTCAATCACACCGATAATTCAGCCCTAATCAACCTCCCTCCCTCCCAATATCGCGCCAGTAACGCCCCAAGACGAGGTACGAGTCCCACTGGGGTCACCCTTAGTGCTGTTGTCGCTAGTAGTCATGATGTTAGTGTAGTATAAGTATTTAGCTTAGGTTAAGTATTTTACTTTCCCCTCGTTGGCTGAAGACCTTTCAGGTCTCGCCAATAATGGCCCGGTTACGTAGAAACGGTCCACAAGGACCATTTAGAACTAGAAGAAGATAAATAGAAAAAAAACCTTGGTCGTAAGCTTTGCGACCAACCTTGCTGACTGGCTAATCATTTTACTACGCTGCCGCGCTAACGAAGAATACAATTATAACTTTCGTGAGACACATTCATATTTATGATTAATTACGGTTTACTCACGTGCATTTTTCGGGATTGCCCGACTAGTTTCGGACCCAAACGGAGCCCTTAATCATGAGCTGATCACGCGGCGAGGTCGCGAGTTCGAGTTCGACTAGTCGGGCAATCCCGAAAAATGCACGTGAGTAAACCGTAATTAATCATAAATATAAAGAAGAATACAATAACTCAATTTTGGACGATTTTGAGTTATAGATAAGTACCTACATATATGTATTCGGAATCAGCCAATCGAGATCTATTAACTCTCTCTAAGTAACTTTTTGGAATACGTTAGGAACTCAGTTTTTCAGTAAGCAAGAATGCATTATCTAAAACAGTTCAAAACTTAGAGCGCGTTGAGCGATTTTTTTCGGAAGCGGCAAAATCGAGTTATTGTATTCTTCGTTAGCGCGGCGGCAGTACGGCATAAGATATTCTCATATAGCTCGTGCCGACACTAGAGAAGATGTCGACAGTCCCTACGTTTCTATTTCTCCCCACGTGCAATCGTATCTTCTTTCACGTACAATACACACATTCAAAAGAATTGGGTACCTACCTAATCTCCTCGCAACGAGATCCTGTACTTACCTACTGAGAGAAATGCGTTTCATAGTTACAAAGTTATGAAAATTATTCTCTACAAAAGGGTATACGTAGGGAGTGTCGATGTGTGCAAAACTCTTGCCACAAAGTCACAAGTAGGTACCTGGATTCCAGTATGAGCTGTTCTCGCATTGCGCGGTTTTCCGTACAATGAGAGGACAGCTTATCAGTATATCCAGTGAAATGTATAGGTAGTTTGATATTTAGCTGTGTGTACGAGTTTACAAATTACGAAAATTGCAATAGATTTCGTGAGTTACCTACCGGTAAACCGAGGTTACTTTAAAATACAGGGGCGACATTGATAGTTACTAAAAATATTGCATTTGGTCAAATATCTCTGTGAAAATGGAACTTATGCATTTTAATTTAATATTGTAGGGAATATTGAAAGTTTTCCTATTTTACCATTCGGTATAGACGTGTCTGCGATGTTAGATAGCGAAGATAAAAAATATTAAATTACACCCCTGATGATGTAAAAAAAATCATTTTTTAGATTTCCTTCTCGATTGGAGCTACTTTGAAACTCAATGATGAATGAATGAATGAACAGATATTATCCAAGTAGAAGCTCTACGGTCCAAGTTTGATAAGGAACATTTCTCCTTTTTTTCTCGAAAACAATGTTCTGTTATTTTTTTATTTAGCCTGTTTGGTTTTATATACATTATATCTGTTAATTCAGTTTTAGAGGAGCTCGTGGCTAAATAATTACAGCCGCATAGACCGATCTTCCAGGTTAAGCCACGCTTGCCGAGGTTGGTCTGTGGATGGGTGACCATTTACCATAGCGAGTTTCCTCCGTGCCTCGGAAAGCACGTAAAGCCGTTGGTCCCGGCTGTCATTTGTAGATCTTTGACAGTCGTTACTGTTGGTCAGAAGCCAGAAAGTCTGACAACCAGTCTTACCAAGAGTATCGTATTACCCAGTTACTGGGTTGTGGAGGTCTGATAGGCAGTCGCTCCATGTAAAATACTGATATTCAGCTGCATCCGGTTCGACTGGAAGCCGACCCCAACATAGTTGGGAAAAGGCTAGGCAGATGATGATGATCTGTTAATTCAGTTTATATAAAAGATTTTTGTTGTAGCATTTAAAATCAAAAATAAATAAGATATAAATACATGAAGCTCAAAAACTAATCAAAGTATCCTCGGTGTACTGCAAAAAAAAAGTGACAAATAGTCATAGTCACAGTTTAGCGCGCTCACGAATAAAGCAAAAAAGCGGTTTTCGTAATTTGCTACACTCGGCTGCATATCCAGCTTTAACTAAATTTCCAATATAAGCTGACCTCTCATGGTAAGGAAAGCCTAATACAATGCGAGATCAGCTCATACTGAATATATAGATTAGCTTGATATGTAGCCGTAGGTACGTTACGTACCAGGGGTACAAGACTATTCAAAGTTTTATGCGCTTCTAATTATCTACAGTTTTTAAAAATGAATCTGTGTTAGTCTCACAAAAACTTCTTTCAAAATGTACCAACAAAAATTTTTTATTATAAATAAATGAATTATGTATTAATTATCTAACTTATCAGCATAGATATGTAGGTATGTAGGTACCTACTCATGTTATACGGAAAACATTGAACCTACTAAGAAAGCGAGCCAAGCCGGAAAAGTTACTGGACCAAGGAGCGCTCTGAGTTATTGAACATAATTTTCATTTATCATTCGTACACCAACATATCGTATCGTAACTGAGATTTATGTGTATACAGGATGTTAACGAATTCGTGTAATTCCTTCAAACCATATGATCTATTAGTGGTATAGATTAAGCCCGCACGGGATTTAGATTGATTAATTTTTTTTTTTTCCAACCTACTTTTTTTATGTGAAAGAACATTTCGATGATGTGCATAAATTAATGAAGGCCGGGTGACGCAGCTGTCGGGCATAACTAGTGCGATATCGCTCCACGCAGTCAGTTAACTTGGAACGCTAAAATTACTCAGATACAGAATACCATGGTTCATTTTTTGAATACTTTTTTTTGTTGATTCTGATAAAAACCTATGCAGGGTCAATCAGTGTCACCACTAGATTACGTGGTTTGAAGGAATTACACGAATTCGTTTACACTCTGTATAATTAAGTTATGGAGGAAATATAGACAATTAACAGACTGAAGGACAGAATAGGTAACTGCTAATTAGTTCATTAATGTAGGTAAATAACAAGGAAGTTTGCAAAATTGCACCCTTCTTACCTTGCACACAGTCACGAGTGTCACGACATGGTGCCGTGCCGACATAACTATTGACAGGTAGTTATTAGGTAATCAGTGTCACTGTACCAGCAGAAGCATGTAATTCAGATGGGCAGCAATTTGCAAAGTTCATAGTCGTTCGACCTCATGACCTACGTGCAGAGACGTGGACACTGGCAGTTGGGCTAGGCCACAAATTCAGTCGCTAAGCGAGCGGCTACAAGATAATAAATTATTAGATTACTAATAATTATCTATCAGTTTCGCTAAGTGTGTAAATTGTAAACGGGCATACAACGTAGGACGTGTTGGCCATATGGGCTGATGAAATCAATTCTTTGATTAAGGCTGTAACTTTTTTTTTTAAGTAACTAACGTTTAACTGGATAAAAAAAATGTTTAGGTAAGTATCTAGAAGATTTCAGTTTCAACAAATATAAAACAATTGATATTTTTGAAGCCCTCGAAGTGTTCAGAATAGCGATCCAATGGGATACAAATGTTAAATAGCTGTTGACTCCTTGATCCCAAAAAAGGCGGAAGACAAAAAATAAAAAAAAAACTAATTATTTAATCAAGTAGTTATGTCCTATTGATTGAAAATGCAAGTCACTAAAGTCGATACTTAAACCGAAACGTTATCTCAAATTCCTTGCGTACGCAGTCGTGGGCAACCGGTACAAATTAAATTACTTATATCTAACGATTATTTTGATAATCACTTTGTCATAACGTTATCTAGTAAAATTTTATAAATTTTACCAATTTTTATCTACCATAAACACGTGCAAGGGTTTAAGATTCGTTCTATACACCTGAAATCTGAATAAGTATAAGGAAAAAGAAAACTTTACACAATCAAAATACCTACCTAGATAATCTTATTTTGGGATACTTAGTTCTCTCTCTTTGCCAGCTATTACAAGATTAGTCGGAAAAGGGCTACTAATCTAAAAGGGTGTTAAAGTACCCATGATAATGAATAATTTTGTTCTACAACTTTCTCCAAAAGTCAATACTTTAGGAGAAATAGCTTTTCAAAGATTTCATAAAAAATATGGAGAAATCTATCTATCCTCAGTTATGGTCAGCTGTGTTCACATTTTACGTCATGTATCAGAAGCTCTATTTCCTGAATTCGTAACTAAAGCAGGGATGTTTTTTTTTTTTGAAAAAAGTAAAATAAAAATTATTTTCGCAAGGAAATAAAAAAAAAATTAACACTTGCTTTAAAATAGTCATCAGTGATAGGTACTTTAAGTGGCCTGCGGATTAGTATGTTCCCCCTTTCCGACTGAGTAGGTATAATAGTATCGTCTATACTACGAAGGGAAATGAAGGGTAGTGGACTCAGCCCCCGGAACGACTATACGCCACAACGGGGCGGGCAGGGCTTCGGTTCATTCTGATGAATATTCCTGAGATCCTTCTCGTGTGCTAAAGACGGTAAGTGAGGGGATTTACTGAATAAGAACCTATTAGATCCCGGCTTCTAGAAGGAACTTGAATGTCTTGTCTTTTAAAGAAAGTCTGTTAAATACGTTAGATATTCCAGAACATTTATTTGTTGAAAATATTAGTTTCTTAGATAACATTAACTAGGCCTGGAAAAACCTACCAAGTAATTACTTATCGCAAAGGATTAGCCATTTCTTTGCAGTGTCATCGAACCCGCATGACCTCGAACAGAAAAGCGGTAATGCCGCTTGTGAGGTGCATTAAGTCTACACGAGTGACTGTACTTACTACGTCCGGCGCAACCTGGGAAGTAACCCCCTCTACCACCCTTACCGACTGGTTAATCTTTTCACCAAGGGCATGATCTAATAGATATCATCTAACACGACAAGAAGAACACAATGTTGAAAGCTCAACTTAAGGTTTCATTTGTACCGAAGACACTGGCTCCAACTTTTGAACTGAGGAGTAGGGAGCAATTTTCGTTTTTGAGTAAATTAATTATATCTAGCAAATAGGGCTTTTTATTTAAAAAAATCCTAGCCCTTTGCACAAATTGACACCTATGTCTGTACCTACAAAAATCATGATTATACGATTACCGGTTCAGAGATAGAGCAATCAGTTAAACGTCACCCCAGTAAAACCTGAAATAACTTCGAAATCTTAAGAGGTACAAATTTGGATTTTGTAGGCACATTTAGCACATCTTTTTGGCTACTTTAAATCAACCTAGACCCAAAATATAAATCACTTTTCTTTCTGCTGGTGTTTGAAAAATCAAATCACCCCAGCATAATCTATTTTTCGTGAATATCCCTAGAAATACACATACGAGGCACAAATTCCAAAATTCGGGCACATTTAACACGATTTGAAGCACTAAATATCTGTAAGAACAAAACCTCGACAGGAAACAACATTTTGCTGCCGTGATGGACACGAGGATCGATGAAGCAGCGTTCGGCTCCATCGGAAGATGTTCGAGAACGTGGCGCCTTATATTCAGGTCAGTATATGGAACCGGGACCAAAGGGCCCTGGTTGATTCAATGTCTTTTCAAGTCTTATCTCCTCAGGCTCCGACGGAGGGAAAGTACCTACCCACTTAGGTAATAAATATATAACAGATAAGTCGTTAAAGACGCATGTGTAGGCATCAGTAGGTACCTAATAATCAGATAGGCATTGATAATTCGACAGTTAGCCGGGCTAGTGACCGATCACGTAGTAATCAGCTAATACAAAAGCTTACAATATTTATTAGTCATTATATTATTGTATGCAAACTTGTTGTCAGCCTTTATTGTCAAGTGACTAATGTCTTGCACTTAATTGAACAATAGTTTTTCCTCCGATTCATTTTAACAGGATTATAATACTTAATTTTACTCATTTGTAATTTTTGCATTACCTACATATCGTCGCCTGGGAGTGAAAACCTTGGGAATGCAATTTGGTCATTTTTATTTTATCACGACTTAAAGGGACTATATCTTTTAAGCAGTGATCGGAAAAAGGTAATTTACCTAAACTTCATAGAGCAGAGACAAAAAGTGGAGACTTCAAGACGACAACAAATAGGGACTATATCTTATTATAAGAGAGCCGCTCTATATGAAATTAGTTTGTTTTGTAGGCACTGAAACTAGTCTTTATTGGGTATATACAGGGTGTTAACGAATTCGTGTAATTCCTTAAAACCACACGATCTACTACTGGTGTAGATTGGCCCCACACGTGATTTAGATTGATTAAAAATAAAAAAAGTAAAATACTTTTTTTTTTCATGCGGCTTTGTTACCGATCGTATCTAAACCACCTAATAAGGATTCAGTAAAAAAATAGGTTTATTTTTTGCAAAAAATATATTTTATTTGTGTGAACATTTCGATGCCGCGCATAAATTAATGAAACTACGGCGACACGGCTGTCAGGAACGACTAACGCGATATCGCTCTTTGCAGACAGATAACTCAAGGCTCTAAAAAGACTCAGAAATTGAAAACCAAATTTTATTTTTTAAATTTGTTTTGGTTTGTATTCGAAAATTCCCATTAAATTTAGGGTTAATCTGTGTCACCAGTAAATCACGCGGTTTGAAGGAATTACACGATTTCGTTAACACTCTGTAGTATTCGTAATAAATATTTATAAATTAGACCGATGTGGCATAAGAGGAAACGCGCTGAAATGGCTCGAAAGCTATCTTACCCATCGACAGCAATGCGTTGAAATTTTGGGACAAACAGGCAATCAAAAGCTCGCATATAGGTCTGAATATCGGGAAAATAACTGCGGTGTTCCTCAAGGAACCATACTAGGGCCGCTTTTATTCCTGTTGTATGTAAATGACTTGCCTAGTGTAACTTCCCACAATTGCATTCTTTACGCCGACGATACGACCCTAAGTATTATAAATGAAAATAAACACATTGTCGAGTACCAAAATGAGATAAACATGACATTAAACAAAATCATTACATGGCTTGAACAAAATAATCTTCATATAAATATTAGCAAAACTAAAATGATACAATTCCAGACATACAAAAGTAATCGCCCACGGCTTAAAATACCATATGGAAATGAGACAGTAGAAGAGGTCGATAATGCAAAATTCTTGGGGATAATAATTGACAAATACTGTAACTGGAAATCTCATATTGAAGATCTATGTAAGAAGATAGATAGATTTGTTTTCGTTCTATATAGACTAACACGTGTGGCTGGTGTTGATGCAGCTCTATGTGCATACCATGGCTATGTCTCGTCTGTGTTGCGCTATGGCCTAATAATATGGGGTAATTCGGTTGAATTGTTGAGAGTGTTTCGAGCTCAGAAAAAATGTGTACGCTCAATTTGTGGAGCGCACCCCTGGACAGCTGTGTTCCACTATTTAAAAAACTTAAAATACTGCCTCTTCCAGCACTATACATTTTTGAAATCTGTGTCTTTGTCCACCAAAATAGACGTGAATTTGAATTATTTAATGATGTTGTATCTAGACCCAGTCGCAAGGTGCATATGCTTAATGTTCCCAGGCGTAGAATAAAATTGTTTGATAACAATGCGTACTGCATGTCCATCACTGTTTATAATAAATTACCTGATGTCTTTAAAACTCTCAGCCTCAGAAGATTTAAATTATTTAACTTTCTTTTAATCAAATGTTACTACTCAACTGAAGATTTTATGAAAGAAAAATTTACCTGAATATTTGACATTATTGCCTACAAAACATATGTATCTCCTTGACTAAATTAATTAATGATGTATCAATGTATTTAATTTATTTTTAATTCTTATCTAATTTTAATGTAATGATGACCCATATTATTTTGTAAACCTTATTTGTACGCCGGAAACGGCAGAATATTATGATCATAATTATTACACATAACAACCTTGTACAATATTCTAACAAATAAATGAATTCTATTCTAAAAAAAAAAAAAAAATATAATTGACTAGCTTTTGCCCGCGACATATTCCGCGTGAAACCCCACAGGAACCGAGCAATGACCAAATGCATTCCCGAGGTTTTCACTCCCGGGCGACGATATTGACGTTGGTGATTATTTATACATATTCTCATATAACTACATAAAGAAAAAATATTATTGAAGCGCTCGTGGTTAACTAACAACCGCGCGGATCATACGATTTGCAAGTTTAAGCTGCGCTTGCTGCGGTCAGTCTGTGGATGGGTGACCGTTCGTTACACAATGAGACTTTCCGTGCCACGGAGAGCACGTTAAGCCGTCTGTCCCGGATGTCATACGAATACATTATGACAGTCGTTACAGCTAGTCAGCAGCCTGAAAGTCTGGAAATCTGTCTAACCTTAGGGTATCGGCATTGCCGAGTCACTGTCCGTACAAAAAGAAATAAGTAATTATAGTCTATTTTGAATAAATAAGTTTTGAGTTTCAGTTTGATTGGGTTACGGAGGTCTGATTTCAGTTGCTCCGTGTAAAATACTAGTAGTTATTCAGCCACATCTGGTTAGTGCGTATACACGTAGAATACTGTGTGGCGAACCAGCGCCGATAAGTTCCGAACGTCACCTACCGACCTGCTCCGATCAGCGCTGGTAGGCCGTTATTTGTTGCTGTATTTGCAAGGGAACAACGCGTATTTTTGTTAAAAAAAGCCAGCCGCTGCTTCTACCCGCTTCCTTTATGTAGCAGTTACCTGCACGGACCAGTACCGATAAGCGCTGGTAGGTCGGCGCAGTTTACCTGCTTCCTTTATGTATATGCCCTTAGACTGGAAGCTTACCCCAATATAGTTGGGAAAAGGCTAGGTAGAACCTATACGTACCTATAATTTCGATGCCTCCCACGTAAGTTATTGTAAGCCACAAATTGCATTTTTGTGTTTTTCTCGTAAAAGTGTCTAATTTTATGCATATTATCTATTCCAAATATGAAAATACCCAAAAACTAATATTTTTGCTATTTTTATATTTGGAACAGATTAATACATAATAACACATAGATCAGACACTTTTACCTGAAAAAGACGAAAATGCATTTTGTGGCTTACAACAACTTATCATTCCCAGTTGCCCCGCCACCACTGGTGGCAAATGGGATTTTTTATATTAAAATGTATACAAAAATCCCATTTGCCACCAGTGGTGGCGGGGCAACTGGGAATGACCCCTTACGTTGGAGGCATCGATTTATTATTCATTCCTTGCCGTATGCGACGGACGACAACGTCGGTCAGCTCTTGGCTCATTGATTGGACACCAGCAGGCGTAGCATGACCACCATATCAGACAAAGGTTTTGAACTTCAAACTTCAAAACTCATTTTTTCAAAATAGACTAGAATTACTTAGTTCTTTTTGAACGTCAATATTACTTATAGACAGCCCCCAAAAGCGCCCTCCCTTCTTTCCCTCCTTTGTCGAAGGAAGAGTAGAAATTAATACATATAATAAAAAATAATGACATTCACAGCGACAATATCTTCCCTAACACCCTTGTCTACGGTGGTCATGGTCATGCTACACTACACCGTATTAAATCTTCTTCTCTCGTTTCAGCACGAGCTATACGAAAATGGATCTTGCTGTGGTGAAAAGATTAGCCAGTCCGCAGGGTCTGACTGCCCAGGGTGCGCCGGACGTACTTAAATATCGTCACTCGTAGAGGCTCTTTTCATGCACCCCACCGTATTAAATAAAAAGTTTGCAATTAAATGCTCTCTTAAAAAAAATGTTTAATGTATGAAAAGCAGATGACGTCTACATTTTAACAACTTCTCTTCGGAGGCTACTCCCAGGCCGCCATTCGCTATCTTGAGAAAGGTTTTTTTATTATTACGGGCCTTAATCTTTTGCTGTCTGGCTTCTAATTAAAGGCAGCCCGGGTTAGCAGCTCCTAAGTTGCTACTGTCTTCGCTGGACAGCCCTGGTTACACCAGCATTACCAGCACCTCACACAACTGTTCTCATCCTTCACAAAAATATTACTTAAACAATAACTACTTATTAAATAAGCCAAATTGCAAATTATCTAAAGTCATGCATTAAATTTAATCTTTTAATAAACCACGAACGAGATTAACCCAGATTTGTTAAGTGCAATTCTTTGTGCACTTATCTTTTGTGAATGACGTCAATGATAGACATAGATATCAATTTGAATCGATGAGATTGATAAGCCTGTTATTTTGGTAAGTAGGTAATCTTTTTTTGGTAGAATACCGTAAAAAATTGAACAACAATCTTGCTGTTTCACCACAATCAAAAATCTTAGGAGTGCTATACACTGGATTCGGCAATTTGTATAGAACAGGTTTTGTTGTTCTATAGAAATTGCCGAATCGAATGCGCCGACCAGCTTAAGTTTATGGCACGCCTTTCTACTAAGGATAATGATGAATGCGTAAGTTTGGATGTTATTTACCTACTCTATGATGCCGTATGATGGATGATTATGATATAGGCACAATATACCCGAAATCTTAAAAAAATCACATGTATATCTACTCATCATCTATACTTGGGAGCAAATAAATCGAGCCACTTCTATTTTTCACGTAGGTATAATTGTTATTATTTTTGGTATTATGGAACAGATCAATTCTAAACATTTATCGCCTAAAAGGTGATTTGATAACCTTTACAATGAGGGTAGTTTTTTGTATTTTGAATTATATAATTCATGAAACCAAAACTAATAACCAGGACACGTGGAAAAAGAAGTGGCTCGATTTCTTTGCTCCCAATAATAATATGGACTAAGTAGGTACCTACGTATCACCTATTAGGCCCGCCGCTGATTGTGATTTTTTGCCACGATGACTTTTTGCTGCCCAAGTCGAATGCTATGAAGATATACGGGAGTGCGCTCACCTCACTATGGTGACGTGACATTACGGTGACAAATAGGTATATATTTTCATAGAATTCGACTTGGTAACAAAAAGTCACCGGGACAAAAAATTACAATGAGCGCCCGGCCATAAAAGGCAAAAAGTTAGTTTCCGTATGCAGATTATCTATACGCGCCAATCATAGACAGAAAAGTCAACTTCACCATTGCTTCACTTATTAAAACATGCTGTTCAGCATGCAATTATTATTATAATACTAGCTGTACCTATGCGTTGCAATGCCACATATAGAAAACTAGCTTTTGCCCGCAGCTTCGCTTGCGTGAAATTTTGAACCAACGTTAAGCTTCTTTTTAGTGTAGTTATAAAATTCAAAAAGTCTATCTTTTATTATATACTTTGAAGAGTGTTTGTGCCAAATTTCAAGTCAATAACCCCATGGAATAAGGATTTCCATATGAACGTTAACTACCCATTTCACCCGTTTAGAGGTGTAATTTCCAAAAACCTTTCCTTAATGCCTACGTTATTAGAGGTACTTATAATCAAAATTTTAAGTTTCTAACCTGGGGTAAGAAACTTGAAATTTTGAATTTTTCGGTTTAGGCTTCGCGTTTATACATAATTGTCGATCAGTCACCCAGTCAGTCAATTTCTCCCCTGCTTCTTACTTCAAAAGTACCTGATTTTTCGTACAAACTTTCAACCCTTATCATTTCACCGCCAGTGTCGGATTAAGACAGCGCAGGGCCCGTAGCAAATACGAAAGGGGGCCTTTGAGTTATTTATTAATTTTACTGTTATAAAACAGTAGTATTATACTGATTTTGTATTAGTTCAAAGCGATCGAGCGATCGTCAAAACATAAATAATAACACAAAAGCATGTAAAAACTAAGAAACTAACTCGAAATAAAAAGGCCGGTAAAAAACCAAAGTTAAAAAAATACACGCCTGAAAAGTCTAAAGGGGTTCGAACATTTTTCTATGGAAGCTGGCATAGGCCCCTGCCGCCATTTTCATTTTTTTTCCAAGTTGCGGCGCACGATGAGACTAACATATTATGGGTAGAGGACACACAAACAAACAAAAAATATTCAGAGATATAGTGCCCTAAAGTGTCACGTTGCCGAGATATTTGGACTCAAAGATTTTTTTTCAAGATTATCTCGATACAATATCTCGGTAACGTGACACTTTAGGGCACCATAATTATCTCTGAATATTTTTTATTTGTTTGAGTGTCTTCTACCCATATTTACCAGTCACAAAGTGCGCTGCAATAAAAAATCTTTAAGTCAAAATATCTCGGCAACGTGACACTTTAGGGCACCATATCCCTGATATTTTTTGTTTGTCTAAGTGTCCTCTACCCATAAATGTTAATGTAATCGTGCGCCGCAACTTATAAAAAAAATCAAAATGGCAGCGGGGGGGCTATGCCACAAAGGTTCTATCCCCTTAGCATTATAAGCGTGTTTTTTTTAATCATTACCTTTTCAATGTTATTTAAGTTTTGAAGCTTAATTTCTTAAATAAAAAAATAGTCGAGTGGAGGAGCACAATGTGTAACAGCAGCGCGAGCGAAGCGAGCGCGAATTTTTTTCGCATTTTTGGCGAAAGCATGATGTCATTCTAAGTGCATTTATGGCTTTTGGCTAAATTCTCAAATGCTCAATTTTAAATTGCTGTTAAGTGTAGTGCTGTCACTTTCGTTGGACTCTCGTGATAAGTTTCACTCAAAAAATTACGCTCAGGCAGAGATGAGTGGGTTTAAATATGCGGGGCCCCCTTTCGCGCGGGGCCCGCAGCAATTGCTACTCTTGCTACGTGGTTAATCCGGCACTGCTTTCACCCCCTTAAGGGTAGAATTTCCAATAACCCTTTCTTATTGGATGCCTTCGTCATAAAAGGAACCTACTGTCCAGATTTCATGTTTCCAGTTTAATTGGTTTAGGCTCTGCATTAATGAATGAGTGATCTTTCGCTTTTATATATTTAGAAATCCCCTATTTCAACCCTTAGGGGTTGAATTTACAAAAACGCTTATACTTGTACATTTATTTTTAACCAGAAACTCTATTATTTGATTTCGTGCTTTTAACTTCCATACTACCCTCACTTCCTATTTCACCCCCTAGCGGTAGAATTCACAAAAACGTTCAAACACGTGTATATGTCACGTGTATAATCTAGCCAGAAACTTCGTAGAAAATATTATCCTCTATTTCACCCCTTAGGAGTAGAATTTCTAAAAACCCTGAAATGTATGTGTACAAAAGGAACCGACTGTCCAAATGTCATGTTTCAGTCAGTACCTTTTTCTTTATATTAGAAGAAGACAAACAATTATCCAATACGACTCGCGCGCCACCTATTGTACGTTGAAGGTACTATGTCAGAAACTTTCGCGTGAGTAACAACAACGATACAAAGTTTCAACTCAATCGGATGAACGATGAATATTTTTATTTAAAATAAAATTATCCGATACGATTCGCGCGCAACCTCTTGTACGTTAATAATACTATATCACAAACTCTGGCGCTAGTGCCAACATCAGCTGAACGAAGTTTCAACTCAGTCGGATGAACGATGTGAATTTTTTTTAAAACCATCCGATACGACTCGCGCACCACCTCCTATATTATGGTGAAGGTACATACTATGCCAGAAAATCTCGCACAAGTGTCAACAATAAAAAAAACTTTCATCCTCTATTCCACCTTCTAGGGACAGATTTTTCAAAAACCCTGAAACACGTGTATGTTCTATGCTTCTTACTTCAAGAGTACCAGACTTCTTATACAAACTCTCATCCGCTATTTTACCCCCTTAGGGGTTTAATTTACAAAAACGCTCATACTTGTACATTTCTTTCTAACCATCAACTCTATTATTTGATTTCATGCTTTTATCTTACATAAAATTTTCACCTCCTATTTCACCCCCTAAGGGTAGAATTTATAAAAATGTTCAAAAGCATGTATACCTAATAATACCCAGCCAGAAAGCCTATTATTTGATTTCATGCTTTTAACTTCGTAGAAACTTTTATCCTCTATTTCACCCCTTAGGGGTAGAATTTCCAAAAACCCTTAAACACGTGTATGTTTATTTCTGATCAGTAACCTAAATATTGAATTCCATGTTTCTTACTTCAAAAGTACCAGATTTCTCATACAAACTTACAACAGTTATTTCACCCTCTTAGGGGTTGAATTTCCAAAAACCCTGAAACATGTGTACGTTTATTTCTGACCAGTAACCTAAATATTGAATTTCATGCTTCTTACTTCAAAAGTACCAGATTTCTCATACAAACTTACAATAGTTATTTCACCCCCTTAGGGGTTGAATTTCCAAGAACCCTGAAACATGTGTACGTTTATTTCTGACCAGTAACCTATATATTGAATTTCATGCTTCTTACTTCAAAAGTACCAGATTTCTCATACAAACTTACAACACTTATTTCACCCCCTTAGGAGTTGAATTTCCAAAAACGCTTAAATACGTGTACATTTACTCCTAACCAGAAACCTTAATATTTAATTTCATGCTTCTTACTTCAAAAATGACGGACTTGCATACAAACGATAATCACCCTTTTCACCCCTTTAGGGGTTGAATTTCGAGAAATCCCTTCTTAGTGGATGTTTTCGTCACGTAAGAAACCTACTGTCCAAATTTCATATTTCTAGCTTTAGTGGTTTAGGCTCTGCGTTGATGAATGAAATGTCAGTCAGTACAAGTCTCTTTATATATAAGAAGATAAGTGTGACACTAATTTGCATTTTTAAAATCTAAATTCGCGATAATCCGAATATTGTGGATATATGTTGTCGATTCGAAACCCTTAATTAACACGTGCTTTAATTTGAGGGGACCCGAATTTACCGTACCGACCGGCGGCGGGACGAACATCAAATGTTTGACAGCTAGGAACAGTTTGTATGGAAAAATAAAATTGTTGTTTTTACTATTTCCTCGCAACTTTTCCATATTTTCTCACCACTTAAACCTTCCCTGGACTTCCGCAAATATTTCAAAACCAAAATTAGCCAAATCGGTTCAGCCGTTCTCGAGTTTTAGCGAGACTAACGAACAGCAATTCATTTTTATATAAGATCATATCGCTTTTAGGGGCGTCTTGGAACGGCGCGGCGCGGCGTAATCGATACTGTAACTATTTGAAACAAGGTCTGACGACACTGCTTCAAATTAATAACATAATAATATGCTCGCTCTGCTTCTAGTCTACCATCAGACCTCAGCAACCCAGTTACTGGGCAATGCTGAAACTGTTGAAATCTTAAGGTTGAACCGGTTGTCAGACTTTCGGGCTTCTGACTACCCGTAACGAGTGTCACCGGACCGACGCGCCGGCTTATACTGGTACTTCAGATTAATAAAACAATCTTAAGCGGATATCTTTAAATATGTTATTGCACAAGTCTGCGTATCACATGATTTATATTAATTATTAGGCTAGTGACTCCACGAGTCTACCCAAGTTTATTATTATCACAAAGTTAGGTACATATAACTCTTTCTGAAATGATTGGCCTGAAGAGCCGGAATATCTACGTACAATCTAAGTTATGCAATGCTATCATAGAAGTTATGATATTTATGATTAGTTACGGTTTAAATTCAAATTCAAATTCAAATTCAAATAATTTATTTGCAAATATGGGTAGAAAAACAGATGTAAAATAATCATATGTAACATACAATTTGGTATCACCATATTTAACCCTTTGGCATGCAAATTACAGGTCACTGCAGAAAAAAATAGTATTTAAACAAATTCAAGTATAAATTACAAATTAATTAACAAAACATCATGCCTGTTCTCCCCAATGGGTAAGGCAGAGGTGCTTAGTACACCCACATAAGATATTAATATTTTTTATTTATTTTTTAACATGTAAGGTAATTATAATTATATAAATAAATAATAAACTGTATTTTATGAGATCAAAATTATCACAATATCACAATTAATTACAAAATTCTTATAGCTTATCCTGCAAATATTGAGATACACTGTAATAGGCTTTTTCTATTAAAAACTTTTTTAACTGGTTTTTGAATACAACAGGTGAGGATGTATCTATTAAAAACTTCGGTAGGTGGTTGTAGACACGGGGAGCCATGCAAAATAAACTGTTATTTAAAAGAGTAGTTTTATTATTCGGACAGTGAATTTTGTTATTATGTCTTTTACTTCTATATTTTTCAAAGAAAGTTATATTTGCTCTAACAAAATTTACAATTTCAAAAATGTATATGCTTGGAAGTGTCAGCAGATTAAGACTTTTAAAATATTCTTTACAGCTATCTGTTTGTTTAAGCTTACACATTGATCTGACGCATCTCTTCTGAGCCTTAAAAACATCATCCTTAAATACAGAATGTCCCCAGAACATAATTCCATATCTTATTGTAGATCCTACATAACCATGGTATGCTAACAGTACCGTAGATGTATCAGCCGCTTTTGAAAGCATGTAGAGAGCATACGATTGCTGATTTAATTTCAGGCATAAATTCTCAATATGCGTTTTCCAATTTAAGTTACAGTCAATATTTAGACCCAGAAACTTAGTTGTGTCTACGTGAGCGACGTGTTTACCTGTGTATTTAATGTTAATATCACTAAATTGTGCGACTCTATTGCGAAATATCATTAAGTTAGTCTTATCAAAATTTAACTTTAAATTGTTTGTTGTTGTCCATTCCATAATTTTTTCTATAGCATCATTTATATCATTTTGGAGTTTTAGTTTATCTTTACCTTTAAATACAATAGTACAATCATCAGCAAACAGAAATGTTGGTTGTTCTATAACTCTAGGTAAATCATTTATGTAAATAATAAACAACAATGGCCCCAACACACTCCCTTGTGGAACTCCTAAATTTACATATCTGCTTTCTGATGTGTAATTTATTTCTCTATTTACTTTTGGGCATATCCGAGTGATTTGAGTAAACTGTTTTCTATTACTAAGATACGATTCAATAAGGTCAAGAACGTTACCACGTACTCCGTACCTTGCTAATTTCTGTAGAAGTATTTTGTGGTTAACGCAATCAAATGCCTTGCTAAGATCCATGTAGAGTGCACAGACTGGAGTTTTGCTGTCAATGTTAATCATTACTTCTTGTAAAAAGTTATAAACTGCCGTATTTATGGTTTTGTTTTTACGAAATCCAGTTTGTTCCTCGGTTAAAAGATGTTGAGATTCAAAGAAATTGTATAGTCTATTGTGGATAATTTTCTCAAATATTTTAGATATTACTGGTACCAAAGCTATTGGACGGTAAGAAGACATTGAAAGTTTATTATCCTTTTTAAAAAGAGGTTTTATTAAAGTAAGCTTTAGTTTATCCGGAAACACTCCGTTAAATATGGCCAAGTTTATAATATGACTTAGTATGACAGAAAGTTTAAAGGATACTAGCTTCAATATTTTTGTTGATATCTGGTCATAACCGGTGCTGTCAGTATTTTTCATGGTAAGTATAATTTTTTGAATTTCATCTGGATCAGTCGGACTTATAAACATAGAGTTTGGATGATGAGAAATGTTAATGTTAGTGTCTACGTTTAATTTATCCCCCTTTAGGGTGTCAATAAAAAAGTCGTTAAATGAATTAGCCATAGTTAAGGGATTCTCAATAATATTTTTGCCATCGATGCTTATTTGCTGAATTTCACTTTTAGGCGTCTTAACTGTCGAATTTTTTATAACGGTCCATGTTGCCTTGCACTTATTTTGAGCTGTCTGTATGAAATAGTTGTTTTGGGCCTTTTTCGTAGAATTTATTATATGCTTTAGTCGTACAGAGAGAGTTTTGAAGCTATTTTTATTTTCTTCTGTTCGGTTTAAACGATAACGCCACAGTAGTTGTCGTTTACGTGCACAACATTTTTTTAAGCCATTGCTTATCCATCTCGGCCGATTATGTGAGGTTATTTTTGTAAGTACTACTGGAAAACATAAGTAATAAAACAAAGTAAACAAATCAAAAAATTGGTTAAAAGCGAGGTTAGTATCATGAGTCTCAAATACTTCAGAGAATGTGAGAGAATTTATGTAATAAATAAATTTATCTATATTTTCCTGGTTGTAGTCACGCCTTTCAATGTACCAATATTTAAGTGGACAGCTTATTTGTACAGGACAAATTAACAATTGCGCTGTATGGTCGGATAAAGCCAGTTCTAGGACTTCGCTTTTGCATCCACGAATATTAATTAAAAAATTATCAATGCATGTTCCGCTTGCTAATCTAGTGGGTTCATTAATAGTTAGTTTAAGATTATTACAAGTTATTTTCTCCAAAAATGTTTTTGATAGCTTATTTTTAATTAGTATATTTATATTAAAGTCACCGCAAAATATAATTTTCTTTTTTTTACGACAGTACTGATTTAGCAAAGAGTTAAAAGACGCAAAAAATGTTTCTATATCTTCATTATTTGATTTCGGTGGACGATAAATACAGATTATAATAATGTTATGATGTAGGAGTTCTATTCCGGAGCATTCTATAATATTTTCAAAGCAGTATTTTTTTAAACCATCAATTGGCTTAAAACTCTGAGTGTTTCGAACAAGGATACATGAACCACCTCGTCTGTTTTTTCGGAAATTGGAGGATGCAATAGCAAAGTTAGGAATTTTAAGCAAATGTGTATCTGTATGGGCCATATTATGTTCCGTGAAACACAAAATATCCACTGCATATTTGCTATCTTCAAGGGATGCCAAAGATAATGTTAATAAGTCAGATTTTGCAATAAGTCCGTTAATATTCTGATGCAATACAGTTATTTTGTTATTGACGAAAAAATGTATTTTTGCTGTGACAGTTGGAGGATGTATCTTCTTTTGAATTATTCAACTTAAAAGAAAAAAATTCAGTGTATTTGCATATTTGCTCATTAATTAATTTTTCCAAATTTTTAAAAATATTTTGCATCCCACGATTATTAAGTAAACCATTGCGTCGTGAGAACATGGTATAATCAGCAGATAAATCTAAGTTAGTATCAAATAATTTTACATAGTTATGTGTTTGATTATCTAAATACAATAAATTATTAAAAGTTTCAATTCTCCAATTAAATACTGATGCAAAGGTGCTATATTTATACGTAGGTAAGCATAATATAACATTAGTGTGCTGTACTGGTAATAAAGTTTCACGAATATTTTCAACCAAGTTTAAATAATTATTAGTCTTTTTGAAGTCCTCGTCGCCAATAAGAATGATGCAGTAATCTTCTTTTGAGTAGTCTGCAAGCTTTGTGTTTAAATTCCCAATAAGTGTCTGGATGCCACAATGAGGTGTTAAATAGTGGCATAACTGAAAATGCTGGAATTTTTCTTCAGCTATTTGTAACAATTTGTTATTCTTGTTACTGCTTATAATGCATAATTTACGTTTCTTTGAATATCGTTCTATATTAATTCCTTCTGCTGGTTGTGTTGTTTGATAATTTGTTGGAGACGTAGTACATAACGGCAGCGGCGGCGTAGTATTAAGGCTTTCCTTTGAGAAGTTGGGTATATTTAATTTCATCCCTCGTTTACTACACTTCGGGGTAGATTGTTTGGAACTTATGGGCGTACTTACTACTATGTTATTTTTGGCAGACATCATAGTATTTTTTTGTACAATTTTTTTCTTTAAATCTGTATTTTCTATTGACAGATCATTTATTTTTAAATGGGCAACTTTTAAATCAGAGTTAAGTTTCTCAATTAATGATTTTAGTTCCCGAATTTCATCGTTCTCGTAATCAGATGTATTTGGCAAGCTATTAGTGCTGCCATCTACTGTCATGCTGCTTGAATTATTGTCATTCGCTGATGTTTCCAACACTGACCGCTTACGTCGAAGTGTTATATTTTCAAAGAAATTCATTCTTGAAACGAAATCTTAATAATTTTGTCCAGTTTATAAACCGTGATCAGAATTTCTGTTATAATTATAATATAACATACAAAAAGAATCACTGAATGTGAGACGCGAACTCGAGAGACGTATGTCGGGAAGCACGTATTTACGTACTGAGCCAATCCAGTAGTTGTAGAAAGTGTCGAAATTAAGGTTCCTTTCTTTTATATTTTGTGTAAAGTTCGTTATGAACGTTACTGACATTTAATTTTTAAAATCGACCCTCTCCTTTTAATTTTATCCATAGTTATTATATTTACTGAATTAATGTCTAGTTCTGTTATAACAAAATTGTTCATACAATTGAAGAGTTAGTATTCATATTTTCTATTGTTTTAAATCACTTTATTAACATTAACACAATGAGTTTTCGATAGAATACTGTTCACATATTAAAAACAAATGCAGATATGTTCACTGTGATATTTTAGTTTAGATAACACTTTCACTTAATCAGTACACTATATTGTTCATGTTGATAGTAACATTAATAAAGAAGAACTGTTTTAAACATTTTTATGAATTAAATAAAATATGACAAACGGAGCACAATGTTTACGTGATGATTTACTCACGTGGATTTTTCGGGATTGCCCGACTAGTTTCGGACCCACACGGAGCTTTTAATCATGAGCTGAACACGCGGCTAGGTCGCGCCCTCGAGATCGAGAAATCCCGAAAAATGCACGGGAGTAGGTAAACCGCAACTAGGTAGATAATCATAAATATGAATGTCTCTTGAAGTTATGATGGTAATATTGATGATATAGGTAATTCAAACTTTCATCGGTAGGTAGGTACCTAATCTCGCGATGATATTTTTTAAGTAATGAGCAGTAAAATGCAAATGCACACTAACCTTTGTCATTCCCATTTTTTTTAGGTAGCTGCCTATTTGGTCCTATACACCTCCCTTAACCCTTTAGAGCAGCAGTTCCCAGACTTTTATTTCTCATAGACCACTTTCAAAATTTAGCTGGTTCCGGTGGACCCCCGGCAGCTACATTTCTACCATATTACCATATAAACTGTGAAGATTAGATCTTTTTGTCACGCCAACGTAGACCCCCGTCGAGTCTCCCGTGGACCCCTGGGGGTCCTGGACCACTTTGGGAACCTCTACATTAGCGCATATACCTACCTAAGCCGGAACCATATCAATGCGTATCGGTCACGTAATTGGTCTTTGTTTATCATGATTATTAGGTATAGCTGTGCTAATTTTTAGGCAGATAAACGTAAACGGACAAATATAGTAAAATAAAGCACATATTAAATGAACTGATTGAACGAATAAAAACTGACGTGTCATTTTTTCTAAAATCAACCCCTGTCGGGATCAAAATGGGTGGTAAAGTTGTGTAAATGTATATATGTAATGTTTTCGGGGAAACCCGGGCGGGCACAGATAATCTTAGCATATAATTTGATCTTTATTTCAATATGCTTAATGTTTATGTGCATACTCTAACGTTTTGGCTTGTCTAAATTTCTGTGGTTTGCGCCCTTATTTATAATTCTTATCTTATAGGTTCTAGTTATTGCCCGTATTCACACGCTGAGCATAGGGCAAGCTTGTTGATACCCTACTACAGGTGCATTATTAACAATTACATAAATACGTCAATGTTTTTTAAATACAATCACATGCATTATTTATTATTTAGGTATTGTTTGAGATTGCAAATAACTTGCGGTGTTTATTGGTGGTCATGCTAGCATGTCATATTGATATGACCAATAAGAATTGTTTGTATCGGTGGTCATATTTCCTATTATCACTCTAAATATAATATTTTCCTGCACCCTGGTAGATGTAATGGTACAGTCAATGTCAGCTATACTGATTAGTTAAGAATTATTTTTCTTTTTAACGACCTCATTTAGCAGGATTAACCAATTAGTTTATACTCATAATTATTCACCTCTTTAATGAATGACACATGGAAAACTTTATTTACTTCCGGTTGACATTAATAATTTCACGTAATTGTCCGTTAATTAATTTTACCGACTGAAAATAATATGCTGACATTAAATGTAAATCGCAAAGGTGGAGTTCCACCTTCGCGTATTGTTGTTTAGTGGTAAACAATTTTATAAGCAATGATGGTATAAAAATGGAGACTGTATGGAATTGTTGTAAAGTTGGAAGTAAAAGTGTAGAGGATCCGTTACGCTACGAGTAAGTTGATAAATCCTTCAATAATGTTTTGTAGGATGAATTGTTGATACAAATATTTAATTCCTTAAATAACATAATATTAATTATGTAGCAGTGGTTGAATGGTTAAGGTCATGAACTTAAATTTACTTGAACACTGAGTCGCGTGTGTTTAAACAAAGAAGAAAAAACCTGCACAAGATAAAGAAGATATTTTAAAGCGCATGTGAAGTCTGCCGTGTGTTGTTTTTTTTTAGAAAATCTTAGATTGCTAAATAACTTAAATAAAACCGTTGTTTTATATTTTGAGCGAGATTGTACTTTATTATTTATGTCAAGCCTATAATGTACGTAGGTACTTATAGGATGTTTAAAAAATAATATGACCACCGATACAAACGATTCTTATTGGTCATATCAATATGACATACTAGTATGACTATTAATAAACACCGGTAATAAGTATAAATAACATAGTTCTAAAATATTTCAAATATGAATTAAAAACTAATGACTTATGGGTATGACGCAATACCTACTACACTTATTTAAATAAATTAAATCAATTAATAACGCTCTAATCTTTCTGGTAATGCAATAAGGAATAATCTTAATACCTGTACTTATTACTAACTGTATCCGGTGCGTATTTGAATGCTCTTCCGTGACTACTTAAAATGTTGAACCTAAAATGTATTTTAAAATAGGTACTTATTTACACCACTTTATCCTTGACCGGCTTTTTGGTATTAAGTGTCAAGGCTATTGTATACTTAAGTACTTAATAGTTCCCTTAGAGCGTTGTTTTAATAAACCTCGAAAACTAGTATCTATATGAAACCAGAGATACATACTTACTATTAATTACACTTGTTTATGTACTATTGGTACTACACACTGTTATGGGTAAAACGTTTTCTTTTTAAAAGCCAACGCCAACTTGAAATAAAAATATTTACGTTCTGTGAATAGGTAGGTGCAAGACCTTGTTAATTCATCCAAAAATAGCTCCACATCACATTTATGAATTTAACGGTTATGTCGTTTACGTAAATCATTTTTAAATTAGCCATATTTCTAGGGTTCCCTAGCAAAAATGGTATGAAACTACGTCTCACACTTCTAAAATAATCAACACATCATTGTAGTCTTTGATTGTATGCCTATATTGTATGTACACATAACTAGCTGTGCCCGCAACTTCGAACATCGACACTCAATAGCGTGATAATTTGTACCCTATGACCTGACCCGCTCTATAACGGATGTTTTGCCAAATTTCATAAAAACCGTTCAGTATTATTAAGTTCAGACATACAAACAGACAGAAATTCTCCAGTGTCGGCATCAGTATCGTTGCAATTAAACGTGGCATTTTTTTTGTATGTATTCAATGTTCAGTTTTTGCTTCGTTACGATTTTATTATGTTTAGATATTAGTTAGGCGGAAACAGGGGCCCAATTCTCCTAAAATAAATTGTTGCCAAACGCAATCGAACCACAACTGTCAGTCAGTTTTTGTTTTTGAAAACATTCAAAATGATTGATTTTGTTTTTTGTGTCAAACAATTTGATAGCTTTTGAAATTGAGAACTGTCTGAATGAACGGTTCGGCCTTGGTTCGGTTGTGATTTATCAAGATTTATTTTAGGAGAATTAGGCCTCAGGACTCGTTTTAAAGGAAGACAAAAAATGCACGCAATTTTTTTTTTTATTTGTTTACCTTGGTATATTGTTGGTTATTTAAGCGACAATATTATTTATAAATACGAAAATAAGCGGGAGTACGTTTATTGTGTCGGTGGTGTCGGTTCGTTACAGGGGAAGTGGCGGTGCAACTTATTTATATGAATTTCCTGTTTTCTCGATAACAATTATTATTGTGCGAGTGTAAACTTTAAACGCACACACCGCAGAGATAGAATGCCCTTATTAGGATGCTACCAATTTATAGAACGACGATTATAGGCAATTTAGAAAGGCCCCAATTTCCGTTATTTTAATTTTTATACCCTTGGATTGCATTACGAAGCCAACTAACTAGAGCTTTCTGAATTTTATACCCATCTACTTTAAATATAACATTTTGTTTATACCTACCTACCGTACCTAATTATAAAATGCGTCTTTACCCGATACACCATTATTGCTGACATCAAGAAAAGAGCTTACGAGTCTCAAGAAGTCAGGGTGATCTTAATTGTTTTGTGTAAACTGTTGCAGGTCGGCCGAGGATTACAGCACGAGGGCACTGAACGTGCTCTTGTGCCGAATCAACTTTTAATAGAGCGGTCTCTTGAGTCCGCACGATCCCCCCTTCACATTGACTCGTATCCGTCCGTATCAATGACACTGACCATGACCATCATGAATGGGTACCTAAGTGGATATACACGGAAATCCTTCACGAATTAGTTGCTGTCGCGGCTTTGCCGGGTGACAGATTATGTCATCTTTTAAACTTGTAGATACCGTAAAAATAAAAACACGTCTGACTGTCTCCGTAAAAACTAATGTCAGTTCTAGGACTTCTAGGCGTAGGTAATAGCTAGTATCAGCTCAGCTCAGATCAGGTTCCAGAATTTCTTGGTCGTTGGTGATGAGAAAATAATTGTGACAGCAGCTGCGTATTTATGTCCAATTAGCCGTAATGTGTCACATTTATAGGCCATTGAACTTTGCTGAATAATTAATTACAAATTTGTAGTTAATGTGATACATAATGATTGTTTTATCGTATTGGGTGATTGAGTGCAATAAAAGATCTAGGTTACTATAGCCATCTCATTATGATACAAGCATTGTCTTAATCGGTCTTTCGACACAAATGAGCATCCCATGGTAACTTAGTTGCGGATCCTTCAAATAAACTTTAAGCATAACCGGCTCCATAGCTCGTTGACCGACTTTGCGTGTGTGGACTTATCCAACTATCAGTCTCAATTCTCAACGTCTCGACGCCGTAGGTCATGGTAGGCAGAATGCAATGGTTGAAGACTTCTCTTCAAACCTCTCGGTATGGCGACAACAATACTCGGCCAAGTTTGCCAACTACTACACAGCCTATCTGGATCTGGTTATGAGCTGTATTATGCAATCTGGATCCTTCTGTCGGGTACTTTCTCGAAGTTGTATCTACCAAGCTGAATAACATGCTCCAGGCAGGTAGACATAAGTATTCCTGCACAACTTCGAGCGCAGTCCCTTTGAAAACAGGTCTCGTCACGACATGCGTATTGGACATGACTTTGGACTTGTCTTTTTGTGGTGTGGGTCCATAGGCTGCAGACTATGTAGCTTTGCGTAGGTAAATGCGGCTCTACTTCACATTATACATTATAATGGCTTGTATGGTCATGAACATAATGGAACATAAGGGATCAATCCGATTGGAACATAGGTAAACTTCGCTGCAAAAACATTGGCGACTCTATGCATCAGTAATAGTATCGGTGGCAACAAACGATAACTATTTTTGTATTATAACTTTCGTGAGACACATTCATATTTATGATTAATTACGGTTTACTCACGTGCATTTTTCGGGATTGCCCGACTAGGTTCGACTCGCGACCTCGCCGCGTGATCAGCTCATGATTAAGGGCTCCGTTTGGGTCCGAAACTAGTCGGGCAATCCCGAAAAATGCACTTGAGTAAACCGTAATTAATCATAAAAACGATAACTAGATGTATGTTTTTCATCTTTATGCATATTATTTCAATTATGGATTGCTGATCGACAGTCGGTCGTTATTAGAGCATAAGGACCACTGCACATCATGAAATTAACGTATTATCTTGTTTAGAGTAACCTTCGGTGCCAATATCGCCGTGAGACATCCCACCTCGCCCATACACAAACTGAGATCAACGGCCTGACTACCGACCGGCCAGTTTAATACCTACATGCTACATCATCCTACTGTTTGAGCATTTTATTTTTTTTGCTTCTACCACACTGCTAAGAAACCGTTACAGCCATGAACAAAAAACAATAGCCAATGCAACGAAATAAAGAGAGAGACCCAATTTTATTTTACCAACAAAGTTTGCTAAAATAATTTAATTAATGATGCTAACATTAATAACCAATAACGACTTCATCGCAGAGCAACGAATGAAGTCTCAGCAGGACACCTATTTATTTATTATAATTTAATCAAACAACAAAATTATCTTGCATATCCAACAGGTTTTACAAACAAGTGCATTGACATGTCGTGCACTCATAGGTACATACTTACAATACCAGTAATTGTTTATTCTATTTTATCTTTGGAGATAAAATACCTAATTAATACCTTAATAATGCTACATCGTGTTACTCATGTCCGCTTTAACGAATGACGAACAAAACGACGCCTAATTAGGTAAAGCTTCATGTTAGGAAACGCCTAAACAACAACTTCCGTTTCACAAATTGTTTTTGATTAAGCAACTCGTAAGCTTAGAAATGACAAAATTTTTGACAATCTATCTTTAACCTAAAACTAAATGCTTAGTCAACAATGAACGAATTATTTGTTTATCAATTAGAGGTGTTAGACATAGACATCCTACGAGCCGGTTAATAGGTACCTGACGGGTTTCCTAGTAAAGTCACATTCAAGGGAAAGTGTAGTGAAGCGTAAGCACATGCTGAAGGTAATGAATGTAGAATGAGTAGTATATAGGTATCGGGAGCAACGTTAATGTAGAGGTGCATTAAGGTCATGGTATACTATACCGGCACTGCAACAGCACCGCTCCAACCCAGCAATTAACTTGTCATTCAAATTAGAGCATTAAATCGTGTGTCGTATAATATATTTCAAAATGTCAATATGAAAAAGCCACCGGCGGGCAGTCAGCGTGCTTGCTGTTACCATACAACTCGACTCGCAGAAGTCCCAGAAAGCGCGCTGCAAGCGAGCGGACCGCGTGCTTACAGCGCGCCGACTCCGAGTCGCCAGCGAATGCAAGTCCTAGGCGTGTTCAATCACAAATGCTATATAACAATTGTGTTCGCGATGACAGCAAGCTTGCACCTCGCGGACGACGCGTAGTTAGCGCGCTGGCGGCTAGCCGTAGCCTAAATTCGAGGCGACGCCGTGCTGCAGCCGTGCAGTTGCTGTGCCGGTCTACTGTGCCATGACCTTTAGGTAGCGGTTGATCGCTTCCATGCGGCTTTTGAATTCATATGAATTCTCTATATTTGATCAGAATTTGATTATCACTTGTGTTAACGGTGAAGAAAACCTCTTGAGTAAACTTGAAAAAGTTATGTTATATGTAGGGCTATTTTTCGCGGCATTGAAACAAGTAGGTACATTTATTATGAATATGTTAATTAATGTACCTTAATTTATGTACGCTGTTATATCATATCACAGATTTAACTTTAAGTTACAAGGTTGCAATCAATAAATTTATTTATACCTACAGACAGCTTATCATAGGGTCATATTATTTATGTATCACTCGGGTCGGCAATAGTTACGCATCTACAATGTATTTGTTAATTATCTATTTAACTCTCCATAAACAAAGATTAAATTGTAGGGCAAAATATAGGTATGTTTATCGCAAAATTATAACGGCCAAATATGGATTAAACTAGAGTTCATTGAACGGAGGCGGTTAGTATTTAATTTGCATACCCATTCTTATTCAAATCGAACTATAGGATCTACTGTGCTGAATATTATTTTAGTACCTATCATTTTTTATTAAAATCCATCTTGTTTCAGATTCGGATTCGAACCGCTACAATTAAGGGTCATGAACAAAATTGGGCATAATCACTATGCTTTGTGAGCAAATTAGTGATCACAGTGTGTTCTTATTAATGTACAGGGAACGCTGGTGAAATAATTCCTTACTCGCTCGATGGATAAGTCCATTCTATTTCAGGATCTACGCTGTGCCCTAGGCTGTTCTCTATAGAAAATATAGACTTACGATTTAATAACATATCAGATAGTAATTCTATTTGTAGTCATACTCGTAACAATACATTTTACAAAGTACATCAGCCCCTCAAAACAGAATGTATCTATTAGATAAATATTCTGTTTTGTACACTTTTCTCCAAAACAAACTGAATAAAAAAAAAATTAACAACGTTTCATGTAGGTACGCACGGCTACATAACAGATCAAGCTATACATTTCCAGTATATAAGCTGATCTCGCATTGTATAGGATTTCCTTACAATGAGAGGTCAGTGTAAACTGGAAATTATTGCTTGATGTGTCGCCGTATGTACAGTCAAAAGCAATAATAAACAATATCTGCCTATCGACGATTTAAAACCGCCAGTAAACTATCAGACGAAAAGGCTAAGCCACGATAGTAAATCCATGAATAAGGAAAGTACGGTCATTCGTTCGCACAGACACATATTTTTCCGTTACATCAATAGACAGATAGCTATTATTCATGATTTTCAATCTGTCGGTCGGCGGCAGGCAGATATTGTGTATTGCTTCTGACTGTAGGTACATATATTGAGTACTGATAAAAAATCCAAAAATATAGAGATAAATCGACGCTGACGAAATATCACATTAAAATTTTCGAAAATTCTGGAATAAGTAATTGAAAGATAAGCAAGTGGAATAACGAGTGTTTTTTAACTAGATAGAACGAAACTCGCATGAACAGCGGTATTATCTACTAACGCACAGGTCAAAGAGCAATTTCTCAGTTAAACTAGTCATTAGTTAATCAGGAACACATCATAGGCATCCTGTTTCGTCCACAATATCGTTTGAAGATACCTACGTACTTTTGTTTCTAGTGTTTTCCAAGCCTGTTGAGAAGGTCGGTAATTTCAAACGGATTAAAGAAACCAGTTCAACGCTTATATTCAGCTAACAACGATCAACAACTTTTATTTATGAGTTTCTGGTTTGGCATAAACTACGCAATTGGGATCAGTCGCCTATGTCAGCTTCTAACACACTTAAAAGATAAAATAAGGTGGCCTATTTTTAGCCAAGTCAACACAGCAATTTTTTACACACTTTTGCGACATTACAATATCCTATTCTTTAATCTGAACTTTAGGAGTTATCCTAGCGAAAGCCCCATTAAAATCTGTCGAGTACTTTTTGCGTGATTGGATCACAAGCAGGCACACACTAACCCCCTTAGGTATTACAAAATATGGTTTAAACCAAGACTAAGGTAAACCCGGGTTTAAAATATACCCATCACTTTCTTATGTCATATAACAAAAAGAGACGGGGCTATTTTAAAACCTAGGTTTTTCTTAGACGATCTTTTGTAATAAGAGGGTATATGTTTTATTATTTGCAAGGATGAATTCACTAGTAGATAATTTAAACTATCGCAGCGTGAAAGGGATTAATATATTATTGGTTTGCTTTAAATAAGGATATTGATACACGACAACGAAGATAAGATAATTCTCGAATCAATCATTCAATTACCAGATTTACCAGTCGAGCCGTATACCTATCAGTGCCATCTTTTGATAGGCTGAACAATTTAGGGGCAAGTGCAATTGATTTAACGGGCGGCTACTTAGCGATAAATAAAACTCTATTGAAAATATCTACCGAAATAATAAATGAAAAGGTATAACGAGTTATTTTGCTATGACTAGGGGTGGCAAGATTGGTCAAGTGAGTTGACCTATTTAGTTCCAGTAATTCAACCCATAAAGGGAAATAGATTCAGTTGCCTACTGGGAAAACAACTTACGATTGAACCAAAAACGCTAAACTGTTTTAAGTTTACTTCAGGTTTAGCAAATGCGATTTGCTTAAATATCAATAAATCTATAGATTTATCTATATAATATTAAATCGTTTATTGACACAAGATACAGGTGTTACAACTTATTTGAAGCCCTGGCTCCTGAGCTAGGTAGCAACCTGTGTTACAGGAGCCAGTGTCTTCGCCCTTTAGTGGTACATTTTATAACATTTATGCTGTGCAATGAATAAATAAAAACAGTAAAATAAAAAGAAATGAAAGATGCACGCATGCTCTTTTAGTGTGCAATATGTATGCATGTGGGTGTGTGTGTGTGTGTCTGTGTGTTTGTTTGTGTGTGTGGTAGTGTGTGTGTGTGTGTGTGTTTGTGTTTGGATGTGCGTGGGAGGGTGTAGGTGTGTGTATGAGTGTGTGTGTGGGAGGGTGGAAATGTGCGTATGTGTGGGTGTATGTATGGGTGAGTGTGGATGTATGTATGGGTGTGTATAAATTATTTTATCAGTACTGATTTTGTAATAGGTCTTCCGTCTGGTGATAATCCAATGCTTGAAGCCATGTGGAGATTTTCATTTTAGATTCTTTCGTTGTTAATGGGTTTATGTTAAGGGTATTATTTAGTTTATTGTAAATGTATGTAGCCATGTAAAAGTGTTGTCGTCTTGCGGAGGCGGTTTCACATCTTACTGGTCTACATACGTTAGTACGAGTAATAGTTCTCTTTACTTTGGTGACTTGATTTACCGGTGTAAGTTGATGTTGTTGGTGGCTATATCATATACGAACAAAGAAAATGAGATTGTAAATCTTCCACTAGAACGGATGAAGAAAGTTTTTACTGTAGCAGATTTTAGTGTAGGTATTTGTATCTAATACAGTAAAATCTGACTTGGATGCTGTAGTGGTTTATCGAATAAAACTTGACTGTCCACAATTTTGTAGACGCTTGAAATATTTACCAAGCGACATGTTGTTTACTTTACACTAGAGCATAAAGTTTTTTTTTTTTTAAATCGTACAACGTCGCCTATTTGTCATATCATAAAGTTACTTGATTCCAACGAATTTTAAATGCAGTTTAAAATCTTAATAAACTGGCATTTAAAGATTATGAACTTAAATAAAAAATTTAAATGCTCTAGTGTAAAGTTACCAAAATTCATGTCGTTTGGTAATTTTTGCCTTTCAAGCGTCGCGTCGATGTGGTTCTGGAGTTCTGCGGTTCTACACAGGAACTGATCTTTGGGTTACTGATCAATGCTTCAGTTTGTAGTTGATGTTATTATGTTGTAGAATGTAAGTTTTGATGCATATGAAAAATGTTTGTCTGACTACATTACAGAAGTTGATTGCTATGTGGGTTCTTAATGACACCAACACTGATCATTGCAGCCACTTTTACAAAAAAAGATAAAGGTAGACTTTAAAATTGGAACTAAATAAAAGAATAACCATTAAAAGCAAAAAATTAAATGTTTTTAAACTACTATCGGTTATGGCGTATAATGGCAACATAGACACATGATTTTTATTTTGTGCACTTCTATTGCACATTACTTTTCCAATGATATGAGTTTCATTCCCCTCTTTTTATATTAAATAGAAAAAAAAACTACTTACGCCAACTTTCGATGTTCACATATGAATGTAATGATAATCAGAAATTATCTATCATACAAGATATGAATGTGATACTTGCTAAAAATATATACATAAGATTATAATAAAATGGAGCGCCCTAAGTACAAATACTTACACTAATTGTAGACGATAACAATTGTTTTAACTCAAGCACACCTAACCTAATGTATTTATTATACTTGAATATACAAAAGTCGGCAATCATCCGTACCTATGCATATTTATAATAGTAATAGGTATAGTTTATAGTAGAAGTACTTTATAGTTTAATTAATTTAAATTGTAGTAATAATGAATTTGTCGTTTTTGAAAAGGTATTTCAGATGTCAATACAAATACATGCGGCTTGATGAATCCATGGGGTGCATGAAAAGAGCCTCCACGCGTGACGATACTTAAGTACGTCCGGCGCACCCTGGGCAGCCCCGCTACCAACCTTGCTGACTGGCTAATCTTTTCACTACGGCATGACCTATTCTCGTATAGCTCGTGCCGAGACACAATAGAAGAAGATGAATCTATAACTCTTTTGGGTGATTAATCAGTTACAATACTTACAACTGAACGTGCCTATTTGGTAAAAAAAAACTATTTTGAAAAAAAAATGCGTCTCCCATATATACGAAAATTAACAGATCCGTCAAATCACATGAGTTATGAATAACAAAATGAAGTAGCAATTATCTGTACCTACACCAATTGAAAAAGACTCTTTCAAAACTAATATTATCTACTAAATGTGATATGATTAAGACAATCTTTAAAAAAAATGGAATTTGCTCTCGACTGTTGCGTAACGATTATACTTAGATATTTCGAGACAGCCGAATGATTTTTAACCTTTCGCCTTAAAGATCACAGTATAGTTTCGAATAACGCATTCGTGAACAGGAACGAAATAATTAAAAAAAAAACCATATCTGTAGGACATCCTGGTGATGGTTTGAAAGGTGCATTGGGCAAAGGTATATGGTACAATATCATTTCGCCGTAAGTTATATGTTAAAACTTAAATCCCATGCAATCGGGGGCGAGCCTATTGCCAATATATTTATTATTATTTAAGTAGGTACCTATCGATCTCTTTTTTTTTTGTTTTTGCTTCTACATAGGTACTGATTAGCTATTTTTTGTTTTGTAAATTAAATATTCTACGAAAACAGCTTCAACTATCGAAGCAAAATATGACTAGATTGAGTGACCAAATTGGTACTAAATCTAGTCATAAAATCTTAGGCCTACCTACATCTTAAAGCAGTAGGTAACGTGACTCACATCAATTTTTCTATTTTTATGCAGTTAAGTATTATGAGGAAAGTACCTACTTACATTATAAGGCTTGTCATGCCATTTCAATTGGCAGTACCGAGTATTTTCAAGGCCGACAGATTTTTTCATTATAAAACAAGATTTACACTACTTAAACCTACTATTCACAATAATTCATCTCATGAAGCTGTAATGATTGCTTTTATAACAATAAAATGCTGACCAAATAGTGAATAGTCCCCGTTTGGTGCCCCATTCATTTTAGATTACATTTTTCAAACGGGCTTCTGCGCGTTGGACTTGTGTCCCCTGTTTATTGCCTTCTAAAGGACCGGACTTCTTCCGTACGGAAAATGAGCCGTGAGTTCCAAAAAAGAAATGCGTTCCAAAAAAGAAATGCAGACCAAAAAAGGTAATGCACAAGCTTCATCTCCTCGCTTCGCTGGCAAATTTTCTTTTTCCTTTTGATTTTCAACTGTTTGCATTTAGCCCGGCCGCACATTATAAGAAAAATTCTAACGGGCGCCGGAAGGCACTCTGCTCATACATTTTGTACTAGACCCCGCACACTGTCAGAATTTGCCGCATCCGGCAGCCTGCGGGCTCTAGTACAAAATGTATGCGTAGAAGGCCTTAACGCCCGGGTCAAAGATTTCTTATTGCGGCTGGGCTAAAAACCTGCTTTCCTAAAGCTAACGTTTTAAATCGAAGTGAAACTGAAATACAAAGATCTATAAATACAAGGTGTAACATAAATAACGCGCAACCTCTTAAGGGGTCACTGTACTCATCCTTATGAACAACTTTTACTATGGGACTAAAGACGAAATCGCGAAAAAAAAACAGCTGTTCCCTACATTTTGACGAGATAAGCAAACATAAATGTAGGGAACAGCTGATTCTTTTTTCGCGATTTTAGGGTTGGTCCCATAGTAAAAGTTGTTTATAATGATGAGTACAGTGACCCCTTGTTATTTATGTTACACCTTGTATAAAGCAAACAATTAATAAAATTATTAATATCTCATACGCGTACACTCCTATATAGCTTTGCCAGATAACGCATTAAGCCAGATTGCGGTAGCCAATCCAAGGTATCATGTGACGAACCACGAGCAAATTGATTTTTCAGCGGCCGTCCGATTGGTCAACAGTTTTTGAAGACAAGTAAGCAGAGGATCCATTGTTGCGCACGAAATTCACGCCCACGCTGCCCACGCCAGCTGCGTGGCCGGCTGCGTGTATATATCTACTTATCAAGTGCAGCGTAAACCCATGCGTAGCTACGAATGTTGCCAACCAATCTTCGATCAAGTTAATATTAAGTAGAAATAGTTGAATATTGTCACAATTCCATTAAATGAGTGACTATGTAGAAATATGATGTTACGCGATCTTTAGATATACAAATAGAGTTAGATATATTTTATTATGGATCATACCATAGGTAAGAAAAGATCGAATTTCGCCCGAATTTCTGAGGTAATGCCTATACAATGAAAATTTCAATAAAACAATTCAGATAAACATTATTGTAAAATAATCAAAAAAAAAATGTAGTGAACACGTTTGATGACTCGGATAGTGAATAAAATTTGAATTAACACTCTCCCCTAGATTTTCATACAAAGCGAAGTTGAAAAACGTTCGTAGCGTTGCCCGCGTAGCGTGGCCGTGCGCAGCAATGGATCCACGCCTATGTCTGTATGTAGGCTGTAGCCTAGCGCATATAATGATCTATCTCAGCCTATTATAATTATCTTTTGCACACGCTTACTGGGTTAATGGCTGATTAAATAAGTCGATTTTTAATACGCAAGAAGTCACGGCAATCTGCATTTTGGCACAAGTTTTTAAATAAACTGCACCGCATTTATTGTGTTGTAGCAAGGAACATATTTTATAATATGTCACAATGATATTGTGAAGTGCAAAGTTATTTTAGCGGTTAGTAAACTCAAAATAGCATTCAACTGAAAATAGCGGATATTTCAAAAACTTATTAACGTATCTTGTTCAAAATAGGTTTGGTTGAAAGTGTCTGTTATGTACCACAAGCTGATTATCATAGGTTTTTTGATGACACGTTGGGAAAGTTAGAGAATTAACATACACATTGTTAACGAATTTCAGAGCTCATATCTTCCCAAAAATTCACCTAAATAAGATTGTTACTTAGGAACCTTCATGTCATCTATAAAGACCTATCCAAAGATATCCCACATGATGAGGTGCGCGCGATGATTTTTCTTTTTCAGTCCTCCTTTTCGTGTATTGATTGCCACCCCTAAATTTTTTTTTTTCATTTTACTACGCGCCTTTATGGCGGTTTACAGAAGACACCTACCCGCCCAATTTCAACCATGTAGTCCCAGTAGACTCTAAGTTAAATGGCTATGACCTGTGACATACGTACAGACGGACGACCATGACAAAACTATGACGGTTACTAGTTTGACTACGGAAGCTTAAAAAGTTAGTTACAACTCATATAATAAAAGAAAAATATTAAAAAAAAAAATAGTGGCCTGTAACTTACAGGCTGAATATGAGAGGATTAAAGCAATTAAGCCATACCTATATAATTTTACAGAAATCTGATGCATCTCACTGTCTTCTTCATAATACCTAAATTAAATGAACAGACTAAACACTTCTAACTCCAGGCACACTAATCTCAGTCTCGTTATAGGTATTGTTATTTAGTCAAAGTCGGAAAAATAATAAAAAATATTTTTCTGGGATAAATTGTTTATTTTTAAGTAGAATCACTTCGAAAAAGCCAGCATTTTAATAAGAATACTTAGGCACTTGACGAACACATTCGAAGTTTAATTACTAATACCTATAGCTACTTAAAAATAATTTGTATAACATTGGAAAATTTACCAGATGTATGTTTAGCAGATTTTGTTTCACATCGATTACAAATTCATCATTTCTGATGCGTGTTGCTGAAACAAATATTTGAAACTTATACAGGTTACATGTATTAACTTTTTAGGGATATGAGGCTAGGTTTACATGACTTGCTCAATACTTTCGATTGATAATCTCCCTATACGACAAACTATAGCTTTATTGAGTTGTACGTTGTACTGTCACATCGATCGAGAAAATCCAGCAAGTCTGTTAAAACTTTAATACAATATGTGCGGTTTAAAATATACAGCTCCCAGTTAAATTTTAGATTGCCAAATCAGTAAAGCGTATATTACACTACCCGATTTTTAGGGCCCGGTTGAAAAAATCCCGATCGACAACCAAAGAGATCGGGCACTGTATCTGTTATTATACTACACTAAATAAAAGTTAGGGACCCTAAAAATCAAGAAATGTAATAAGCCCTTTAGTTACAGAGGCAAATAATGACAGTTTTTGTTGTTAGGGGCTGCAGAAAGTCATCTTTCAGATGGTGAATCCGCTAGAATAATTGATTTTCATATCATAGGAACCTATCGCTATCAGATGACAGAAACTAATTTATCTAGTTTTCTAAATTCTATCAGTTCAACGTAGCACCGTTACAATACAAATACTTATTGCTATCTTAACTGACATATGAATGAATTACAAACACGTGAGATAATTCTTAAAGAAAGATACATATGTCTCGCGTTAGAAAAATGACTACAAAACAAAATGATACTTCAACGTATCATATTATGTTTCCGATTGTGACACTGAATAGTTATTGTCCATAATCAGTTATCACACGCAACTGTTATCGATCCTCACACATAAATACACATTAAATTCTACAATCCCTTTAATCCCAGTTCATCCATCTTCTAATTGTTTTTCCACAATTTCGTGTTTTCCATTCAACTCTACCATTTCGGCGGTATTTTTATGTTTATTTGATTTGTACGCACCCGGTCCTATCAACGATAAGCCTACTGGTAAAAATATTAAGCCATTGAATAATCCAAACAGTATTACTAGAAGGAAAATCTTAAAAAAGGATTGGAAAGTGTATGCTTTAGACATACTTAGAAGCGACAATGAAAGAAAGGTGGAGCCTCCGCCCAACAACACCGCAGATCCAATTGATGTGACCGTTTTGAAAGATCTTTCAGTTCTAGAACCTTCTTTCAATGTCAAAAATGTGTGACCTACGTGAGCTGCGTAGTCCACGCACAAACCTGTCGCAAGCTCGAGCCCTATACAACACACTATATCCACAGTCATACCCCATCTTTGCATGCAACCCAATACATTGACTAATGTTAATAGAACACAAACAAATATCCACAAACACATTTGAAGATTAGTTATTAAAATAATGGTGCAAATCATTACACAAAGTAGTGCTAACTCTATGTTCCTTTCAACTTCGATAGCTATGATTTCATCGGTGACCCAATTTGCAAATACCTTTGACCAGACACTTCGATAACCATCACCACTGGTTATATTTGTAGTTTTTACAATATCTCTAACATGATTCATTGCCGGTATATATTCTTCCGGACCTCTAAATTTCGCGAATTCGAAAATCATTGTCGATGCTTTTATTTGTGTGGCAGGAATACCACACGCGAAATGTTCGGTGAATTTAAAATTAACTTGAAATCTGCCTCCAATAGGGCTGTATAAAAATCTTGATAAATGGCGATCAAATTCGAGGTCTGTCAATGCTGTGGCATTTTTTAGTAAATCACGATCGTAATTCTGTAAAACATATTGATGGAAATATTCAACCCAAGAATTTACGTCATAAATGTAAGACTCTTTCTTTAACTCTTGAACCATATCATGCAATTGTATGAATTCTTTATTATAATTCATTTCTCCTAAAAACACCATAGCCATATTTCCTTCCTCAGGATAGTAATAATCATGTACGTCGAGAAAATCCCTAAAGTACGTGCCATCGGGAATAAACCATTTCGGATCAAACCTCTGTTCCAAATGAAGTATAGCCTGTATACTAAAACCGGTAATGATTAAAGTAAATAAAATTACTATCGTTTTACCAGGAATGGTAAAGACGACACGTTTGTAAAACTCTTCTAAACATTTTTGAAATATTGTTTTATTTGTTGATACTTTAATTTCTTTTTTGTGCTTATAACAAAATAAAATACCATTTCGGTTGTCTTGAATTCTTTGTAAGTCTAATGTGAATACGGCAACATAAAATGTAACTGAATAACAAAATATGAAGAACACACCCATTGCGGCGTAGATACAAAAGGACTTTAACGACGGAAGTATCGTAATAGCACCAATAAGTAAAGCTACAATGTCGGTAAACGACGTAATTACAATGGATACACCGGCGTGTTTCAGCATGAGTCCTACTTTAACTGGTAAACTTTTTTTGGATGCTGATTCAGGTAAATTATTCCAACAGGCATTCATCACAAACATATCGTCTATTCCGAGACCCATGAGAAGAAACGGTAGAGAAGAGTGAATTGGACCAAATGGTATTCCAAAAACAGAGCACCAACCTATAGCAGTGATATAGGCCAGTCCTACACACAACAGACCTACACTACCTAATGTTAGCTTTATTTCTAGCCAATTAAAACGAGATAGTGCAAATTGTATGTAAAAAAACATTAACATAATACCTAAAAACAGTTTGTCTAATTCATTAAACATTGCTTGGCCACTAATGTCTGCAAAGCTCCTGCCAGCCTCATAATACAACTGAATTTGTGAAAAATTCTGAGAAATTGATTGTATTGTATCCAAAAATTCATTTTCCCACAAAGCCAATGGTATGGAGACCCAGTCTTCAGTACCAACTAAATTACCCACCTCATTTACATCAATACTAGTCATATTAACATGTGTGAACCATGTTATCATTACTGCTCCAGCAGAAACAATATTACCATGTTCATCATATTTCATGTCACCAAACAGCTTTGTGTAATCAAAAGGATGACCAGAAGTTGGATTTGTTTTGATTGTATTAATTTTTTCTATAATATCTTTTTTGGTTGCTTTTTTTATATCTTCTTGGTTATTCTTCCATAAATCCAAAAGGTTATGCCGATAGCAAGTAAACTGAAAACTTTCTAAGAAGTCACAATAAAACTCATCATTGACCCAAAGGGTTGGGTCTGAAAAATCACTGTCACTTTTAGCACTTTTATTTGAATGGCCATTGTTTCCATCTAGTAGGTCTAAGGATCTTCTTTCACGACTGGAACTATAAAAATTAACAACCGGAACTTCATAACACAGTTCTTTCATAGAATAAGTTTCATCTTGATAATTCACTTGGATTGAATTTATTTTTCTTGTGATGTTGTTTATTGCAAGTAAAACTTCTGGCTCAAGAACATTATCTGCAGTAATAATTATTTTCTGAAGTCTGAAACCAGTACCAAAGGTATCTATGTACCAGTTTGTGTCATAAAAGTAGTCTGACTCTGGTGGTACCCATAACTTCATGGGGTTCTTTTCTATGTGAAATCTTATTAGTCCAAAACAACTCAGGAACACAAAACTCAATGTCAAAATGACTGTCTTCCATGGATGTCTTCCTACAAGGACTCCAAGGTTGAAGAAGATTCCTTCAACTAGATGAACAGATTTTGATGATACAGCTTCCCATAGCTGTTGGGGAGACTTAAAACTTTTATTTTTAGGCATGTCTTTGAACTGCACTGGCGCAACACTATTTTAAAAACTGGATAATTTTGTTGAATAAGATTATATCTATTCAAAACTGTACATTTGATTGCTTCACTACTAAATCTTGCATGATGTATTTGTATTGGAAATAATTTTCATTTAAAAATAGTAGGTAGAGCGCGCGGCTTGAGCGTAGGCAGGCGACGACGGTTCGCCGCTCACCACTCGACTGATATATTTATCTGCGGCGGCTACGCGTCGAGGCAATTATTCAATAATTTTATTTGATAATATGCCACTACTATTGACTACAAACATGGCCTACAGACTGTAATATATCCAGTCGCGATAAAATTCTTATCAGTGCTAATCGTACAAAAGATAATATACAATAAATTTTACTACAAAGTCAACAGTCGTAATATCCAAGCCAACCGGCTATTTCTAAAACGAAGGTACAGTAAAAAAATTACAAAATAGGTACATACCGTTGTTCTTTGTGATAACAAAGGAAATGCTATTCTTATTTTTTATCTCATTTATTGTTTATTAGTGCGTTTAAAGTTAAATTTCTTTTCGAAATCATGAACAAAAATAAAAAAAATTGCGGCTTTCGTTCTGTCAGTTGCATGACAGCAGCCACAGATTAATGATTTAGGCACAGATAGATTGGTGATAGTGACATCAAATTATTGGCAATGGCAATATTGGAAAAATTATCTACAACGTGTTACCATAGAAGTAATAGTTCTGTTTATAGTCCTTGCGTGTTACTTTGTCACGGTCTCAGAATACAGAAAGACCCAGAAGCTGTGATCACGCCTAATACTGAAGCATCAAAAACTACTCTTAATCGGAGTAGTTTTACGCGCAGTCGATCAGTTACTATGGGGACGTCATAACGACTACATGTATTTACCGGTGTCAAATTAAATTAAATTATGTCGTTTTGTGTCGTTCGAACCTATAAAAATGCAGCGGGCCTAAAAACAAAACAGGATGGGATCACATTTCACGTTTAAGTAGCACATTCAGATATCGTCTTATTTAATTAATCAATAAATTGTTCAGTTTGTAATTGTCATAGGGAATGATGCATCCATATTGTTAGTGTTGTCAGTATAAGAGTTTTGATTTTCCCTTCTTTTTATTACCTACTTAAATAAATTAAACGTTTTTTATCTAAAATTCCTATCAGACCTTCTCTATTTCTTGAGATTATCAGGTACAGTCAGCGTCAAATAGGTATATCGCGACGAACAGACTGTTCATCATTACCTAAACAGCTAAAGAAATTAAACTTTATCTAAATGGGATTCTTGTCAGAATGCCAGTTGACCTGTCCTACGTTCATTCTGAAACGCCCCTTGTTTCATTGACATAATTATACAGGGTGTAAACGAATTCGCGTAATTCCTTCAAACCACAAAATCTATTAATGGTATACCATTAATCTATAGATTAACCCCGCACGGGATTTAGATTGACTAAAAAGGAGATGGTCCATAATGTATGGACCAAAAACCTAGACTCGATTGGGACTAAATGGGTACCAGTAGTTTAATTGTAATGCACAATTTACCCCAACGAAAGGGCAATGCCGAAATCGATGGGGTATAGGAGCTATAGATTGACAAATTATATATGAAATAATCTTGACTAACAAGTGTTTTTTAAAAGTTTATATAATATCAATACTATATTAACGATAATACTGACAGGATTACTGTAGTATTTATTACTATCAACCATTTGGTAAGTGATTATTAAAAAAAAAACGAAAAACCTGGATTCGTATAAATAATATAACTACAAGGTGTAACATAAATAACGTATAACCTCTTAAGGGGTCACTGTACCCATCACTATGAACAACTTTTACTATGGGAGAAAAAGTGAAATCGCGAAAAAAGAACAGCTGTTCCCTACATTTACGTTCGCTTAACTCGTCAAAATGTGGGGAACAGCTGTTTTTTTTTTTCGCGATTTCACTTTTTCTCCCATAGTAAAAGTTGTTCATAATGATGAGTACAGTGACCCCTTAAGAAGTTGTACACTTATTTATGTTACACTTTGTAGTTATATTATTTATACGAATCCTTGAAAAAAGTTTTTTTTTTTGTGTTTTTTATAGTAATCGGATACCAAATGGTTGATAGTAATCAATACTACAGTAATCCCGTCATTATTATCGTTAATATATTATTGATATTGTATAAAATGGTAAAAAACACTTGTTGGTGAAGATTTTTTCATATATTACTTTATCAGCCTATAGCTCATATACCCCATCGATTTCGGTATTGCTCTTTCGGTGGGGTTAATTGTGCATTATAATGAAACTACTGGTACCCATTTAGTCCCAATCGAGTCTGGATTTTTTTTGGAACATCTCTTTTAAAAAAAAAACCATTTTTTTTTTATTTCATTGAAAATTTAGATGCCATGCATAAATTAATGAAGGCACGGCAACACAGCTGACGGGCACGACTAGCCCGATATTGCTCCACGCAGTCAGTTAACATGGGACGCTAAAATTACTCAGATACAGAATACCATGGTTCATTTTTTGAAAACTTTTTTTTTTATTCTGAAAAAATCCCATGCAGAATCAATCAGTGTCACCAGTAGATCACGCGGTTTGAAGGAATTACATGAATTCGTTAACACCCTGTAGTTTTGCTCGGATCATTTTGAACAGTCTGTTCGTCCCTATATATTTGGCGCTGACTGTACCTACTCAGATATAAAATATTGCCTATATAGAAAAGCACAATTTTGATTTTATTATTATCTTACCTCCAATACTCAACGTTTTCCCCAAAAACGGGTAAACAATGTCTGAGCTAGCAACATTACGCGGGTGGGAAGTGAGACGGGCGCGGGACGCATGCTTTGATTTTGGACACAGCGTAAGGCTTGCAATTACTGTTGAAGGCGGATTCTGTTTCTTTCTGTATTCTGAGGTCACGGTTATGTTAGATAATTGTGAAGAGGTTGTGATTCACCTCATCCATGTTTTTAAAAAGTACCTTTAGTTCAAGGTATACAAGAATAAAATGTGTGTCTTGGTCTTGTGACAGTTAATGGATTTCTTCGGTCACCACTGAGTGCCGCTGACGACACTGACGACGTATCGTGTGACAACTGTGTCAAGCAAACCGGGCTTTCCGTGAAAACTTCACTTTATTCTTACGTAATCAGTCGGCATCCGATTATTTCATTGTTATAATTTTCAAGGAAACACTGAAAATCACTGAGCCTGATATTGATAAAATCGGAAAGTGACTATGATGACGTGAAATAAAGTAAATTTTCACTGACACTGTTTTTTACAGATGCCCTTCGTGGTCACCCCTTAAATTGCTATGCCCCCTGATTCAGAACGATTCAGCTTGTTTTCAATCTTTTTTTTTCGATACGAGGATCGTAGATGGAACGCGATAACAAACCGAATCGGTCGACAACTGGGGGCTTACCTTGACCTCTGATGAAAACGTTCAAATGCCAGCCAGTCAACTTCCGTTCAAAAGCAGGCCTGCTTCTGAATCGCTAAAAATCGTACCATGTCAGTACTAAAGGTGAACGACTATTCGACCAAGTTGAACCTTAGAGTATATACCACGGAGAAGAGAAAGAAGCGGAGATGCCGCAAGGCAATTAGGTCACGCGTCTTCAATTAGGTCATGACGTCACAGTGGGCGGGGCCACGAACCTTAGTTTCGAATGAATCGTCATCGTGTTCGGGTCCGTTGTATTTGAATAGTTTTTTCATTGTTAAATTGTTTTAATAATGAAGTGCGCTGTTGTTGGATGCAAAAATTGTTCAGGATCAAAACTGAAACATATTGATGGCATAACATTTCATGTGTAAGTCCCTAAAATTTATATTTTAATTGTAAAACACATTTTCTCGTTTGTCCGCCAGATTATAGCTAGAGACATCTGTCGTCGAAGAGATGCATTCTAACCACTTCTCATCTATTCCGTGTTTTTATCATTATCAATGCATGTCATTGTGACCAATCTTCGGCTCAAATAACTTACTTTGCTTGCTTTAAGTTATTTCATAGATAAATTAAATACCTTGACATAATATATGAAACAAGAAGAATTTAAAATAAGAAAAAGTGCGCCATCTGACGGTAAGTAGTCGGTCCTAACTGAGAAATAAAAATGTGTGCATCATGCCAGTAAGACCCTATTTTATCAAATTTATAATCTTCATATAATTTATTTGTTTTTTTTAAATCCTAACTTATTTTTTGTTATCATTTTAGATTCCCTGTTAATACAGATACTAGAAATGCATGGATACGTATTATAAATAGACCTAACTGGACACCAACAAAGTATTCGAAAATTTGTTCTCTTCATTTCGCTGAAAATGATTTCTATAAAACAAAAAACGGTTATAAGAAATTGCATCAAGGAGCGTTACCTAAAATGTTTATACCTAATCAGGTAATGATAATGATAAATATTTAAAATAAAATTATAACTTATACATTAGGTGAAATAGTTATCAAACGCGAGCATAACAATAGTAAAAAAGTGAAAGTTATATTTTATATTTTTTTTCAGGAATCTGAAGCAAATGTGTTTGAAGGAACATCACATACCATGCCAAATACTAGTCAACTACAGGTAAGGATTTATGTAAAATATAACTGTCTTAGGACTACATTCCGCCTCCTACCAAAATAATAAAAACCTGAACAAGAAATTGCATTATTTATTTATATCTAGCCATTCGGGTACTATATGTACTGGCTAATGATACATTATCTATACTAATATTGAAAATCCGTAATCTAAGTTAATGATTTAACTTACATAAATCTTTTTTACAGGAATCTGAAGCACATCATTTAATAAAGTTTCCTCTACATAATCCTGCTTCAAATATAGAAAAAGATTTGGAACCGTTTTTAAATTTAAACGATTCACCAAGAAGAAAAGAATTGAAACGGGAAATGAATAGGCTAAAAATTGAAAATATCAGAAAAAATAAAAAAATCAAGCAGCTGCAAGCAAAAAATAGACGATTAAAAAAAAAGGTTAGAATTGTTATCCTTATCACGTAGGTAAATTCTACGTCTAGAAGAAGTTCATACTTTCATTCATACATAGAAGTTCTACATTTTTGTTTGGATAAACAGTATAATTATAAACTAATGTATTAAAGAGCCAAAGCCCGATTTTTCAATGGCAATCTTTCTATTAATTTTCGAGTTATCAGAGAAATAGCTTAACACAATCAACCCTTAAGTAATAAAAATAAATACAGTATTTTGTTATTATATCGTTTTTCGTAAATATGACTTTCAGATAGCATCAGTTCAAAGCCTTTTAAATGATCTCCAGAAAAAAAATATGATATTGTCCTCTGATGCGGATCTTCTTAAAAACATTGACATAAAAGCAAGAGAACTTGTGCAAAGACAAATACAGAAAAAAACTAATGGCAAGACAGTAAAAAAAAAATACTCTGTAAATTTGCGCACTTTTGCGTTAACACTGAATTTCTATTCGCCCAAGGCATATGATTACGTGAGGCGTACTTTTGATACATGTTTACCACACCAGCGAACTATAGCAAAATGGTATCAAACGGTTAATGGTAAACCAGGTTTCACAGAAGAGTCTTTTAAAGTATTAAAACAAAAAACAGAACAATTTGAACATCCCCTCATTTGCAATTTAGTATTAGATGAAATGGCGATTAAACGACACGTAGAGTGGGATGGATCTAAATACTATGGATATGTTGACACTGGCACTTCTTTAGATACAGACACTTTAAACAAAGCCACTCAGGCCCTTGTTTTAATGCTGGTTGGCGTAAATGATTCGTGGAAATTACCCGTAGGATTCTTTTTCATTGATAGTGTTACAGGTATTATTTTTTTCAAACTTAATATAACTGATTACTTACATTTTAAACTGAGAAGCGATTACCATGTAATAGCTCAAGCCAACACCACAGAAGAAGAAATTTAAACAGAAGTTTTAATGTTTCAGGTGAACAACGTGCTTCTCTAGTCCAACAATGCTTAATTAACGCTCATGATACTGGAGTAAAAGTAGTAGGGTTAACTATGGATGGATGTCCGTCGAATGTAAGCATGGCAAAAATTCTCGGATGTTCTTTTGACATTGGCCATATTAAAACGTATTTTAAGCATCCATGTTCTGACGAATTGGTTTATGTGTTTTTGGATGCCTGTCACATGGTAAAATTGATACGGAATGCTTTTGAGTTTAATAAAATATTATACGATTATCAAGGCAATGCGATAGAATGGCGATATTTGGTCGAATTAAATAAGTTACAGAAAAACGAAACTCTAAATTTGGGAAACAAACTAACAGATAGACATATCAACTTTCACCGAGAAAAGATGAAAGTTAAATTGGCAACTCAACTTTTTAGCACAAGTGTTGCCAAAGCTTTAGAATCTTGCCAAGAAAGGCATAATTATTTCAAAGATGCTTCTGGAACAATTTTATTTTTAAAATTAATTAACGACTTATTTGACATCTTAAATTCGAAAAATATGAAACAATACGAAACCAAAAAAGCACTATTTGAAGGCAATTTTTACAAAACCTTATCATTTTTAATATTTTCGAAAAATTACATCTTGCATTTGGCAACTTGTTCCCAAAAGCTTATTCAATCAAGAAGAAAAACTGGTTTCATTGGCATCATTGTTTGCATAGACAGCGCAATAGGTTTGTACAAAAGTTTAGTACAAGAAAAAAAGGAAATTATTTATTTGCCTTTGTATAAGTTTAGTCAGGATCACCTTGAATTGTTCTTTGGTAATATTAGAGCACATGGAAGGACAAATAATAACCCTACGGCGCGACAGTTCCAGGCGGCATACAAAAAAACTCTTATTAACACGGAGTTAAAGGATTCCTTTAGAGGAAATTGCATTCCCCTTGAGCACATTGGAATCCTGTCTTGTTCTTCGCGTCTTAGCGCTGTTGACTTGATAAACAGCACAAGTGAAAGGTACAGAATATCAGATGAGAGTCCAGATTCTGATGATGACAATGTTCTTCATGACGCGTTGGTCGAAAGTAATAGGATTTTGGAAAGTGAATACTCTGACACGCATCAAATTGTCTCTTATATAGCGGGTTACATAGTACGTAAGTTGCAGAAAAATATAAAATGCGAAGAATGTGTTCTCGCCCTTCATTCTTCACAAGTAAAGACAGGACACCGATTTATTTCACTGAAAAGCCGCGGTCATCTTATTTTCCCGTCTGATGATGTTGTCAAAATTTGCTTACGCACAGAAATTATTATAAGAAAAATGAAAAAGGAAAGTTTAAATGCGTATCAATTTAAACCTCGTAATATTGTGCATGCTACACTTACGAGTCTAATAGGAGATAATTACTTCACAACATTAAATGCACATGCGCATGATCAAGATCCAATTTTCAACCATGTCACTTTGTTAACCAAAGCTATAAGCCAAAACTATTGTAATACGAGACTTAATTATTACAGTAAGCTCGAAAACATTGTTTTATCTAAAAGGCAGCACTTAAATAAAACTGTTTTGTTTAGTGGCCAATAATAAGCATCTATACTATTAATAAAACTCAAAGTGCACTTTGTACATTAAATATTTTTCATACTATACTGTAGAAACTGGGATTGTTTGCAGTTAAATCTTACCTAGAATACGAAGATCTATGGGAATGTGTTGATCCTGGTTCTAATGTCGACTCCAAGAAGGACATTAAGGCTAAGTCCAAGATAAGTTTGGTTGGTGGAACCTATAAACTACGTACACATCGAAAATGCAAAGCCATCGAAAGAAGTATGGATAAACCTTCAAAATGTTTTCGAAGACTCCGGGCTGTCCAGAAAAGTCGGCTTATTACGAGATTTGATAAACACATCGTTAGATAACTGTGCCAGCGTCGAGGTTTATGTGAATAAAATCACGAGTACAGCGTACAAAATGCGAAATATCGGTTTTGAAAACGGTGACGAGTGGTTAGGAACACTCATGCTAGCAGGTTTACAGGACAATTATAAAACGATGATCATGGGTCTGGAAAGTTCCGGCATGAAAATTTCGTCAGACTTCATCAAGACAAAACTTTTACAGAAAGTTGAAGTTTCCGAGTCTTCTGCATTCTTCATAAAGCACAAAAATACCTCAAATAATAAACCAAAAGGAAAAGGCCCACGCTGTTACAATTGCAACAAATATGGACATTTCCAAAATCAGTGCACAGTAAATAAATTTAATCATAATAATTTTACAGCAGCTTTTTCAGCTTTCAGCACAATGAATAAGGATGACTGGTATATCGATTCAGGTGCCACAATGCACATGACAAGACTTTCAGACTGGATGTATGATTTGCAACCACCCCCGATTCAAAAAATAAGGGTGGCCAACAATGATGCTGTCTCCGTACAAAAAATGGGTAAAGTAAACATTCATACCAATTTATGTAAATATGAGCATCCTATCCAGGTGAGAAATGTTTTACTTATTCCTGAACTAAGTTCAAACCTGTTATCGGTCAGTCAGTTAACAAAGAATGGCTGTAAAGTGGAATTCACTGATTTGGGCTGTAACATATAATGCCAATAAGATCCTTGTAGCAACTGCAACACTAATTAATAACATGTATAAAGTTAACACTGTTACTGGCAATGCTTATTCTGTTTCAGATGAAAATAAGACAGATATTGTTACATGGCATAAAAAGATGGGGCATTTAAATATGGCTGATGTAAAGAAGTTGGAATTTTGTGCTGTGGGTATAACTATTACCAACAAATAAGTTGATATCGTGTCACCATGTTGTGAAGCGAAACAAACACGATTACCGTTTCCACATTCTGGTTCTAGAGCAAATGCATTGCTAGAAATAGTGCATACTGATCTGTGTGGTCCGATGGAGACACTGTCTGCTGGTGGTGCGAAGTACTTCATAACCTTCATAGATGACTATTCCCGTAAAGTATATGTATACTTTCTACATATACTATCGATACAGAAGCCATAACAACTCTTTTTGGAATTATTGTCTGTCTGTTTTTTCGTCTGGGCATCACGTAAAACCCCGTGAATGGATTTTGATGAGACTTTCGCTAAAGTGTTGCATAAAGAGCTGTGCTTATGCTGGTACATATACCATCACGCTATTGTTCATAGGAACCGTGTAGCAGAACATTATTTCCACATACTGCGACATATTATAAGCTTAATTTGTCGGATAGGTACCTATCCACGGTAAAGTTTAATACATGAGATATGTATTCAACAACGTGTAACATATTAATTCACAATAAATATCAATTTACAACTATAATCCATTTTAGCGAGGAAATGTATAGAATTAAGCAACACGTGTTCTTCCAGTAGGGATTCAACGCAGTATTATGATTTTATAAACCTTAACGGTCAATCAAGATGAGCTGAAACTCTACTTGAAGAAATGGTTCAATAGATATTTGTGCCCAGGTGGGCCACTTTTGTCTATTGTCATATTAAATTGAGTACCTACATATACATTTAGTTGCTGCGACACAATGTTGTTTTCCGAATTCCATGCGGACGAAGTCGCGAGCACAGGTAGTTGTCCAATAAAGATTGATTATTTTTATTTATTTTTTATTTTACTACCTACCTGATACGGACTGCCTGATACTATCTTATTCATTGTCTTCCTGTTCATCCAAAGGTTGTCTGGTAGATATCGCTTTCAGCGTTATGACCGCCATTTTACCCTTCAATGTATGTTATTGTATAAGAGCTGTATTACAATTTTGGTGTACAATAAAGTATATTCTACCTATCTATCTGATACCCCGCATGACACTATATTTTTTTTATGTTTTTTTAAACTTTGAACTCATTACCCACCTTTTGGGCTTCATCAGCAGTTGGGTAATAAATAATGTGGTCCTGCCTTACTAACGCACATAGAATGTTCTAGAACAAAGTGCCATGCTGTGTGGCGCCAATAGTGGCCAGTAGACGTACTAAAATGAAAAATAGCTAGTTTAGTTACACTGTAATAATCCTTTCACCGCTAGATGGCTTTACAAATAATAGGCGGGTTTTCCATCTTGGGGCGGAGCTATCTCCGTACCTCGTCCCCCCGTCACCCGCATTCAGGCGACGCTTGTTTCTAAAGAGAATTGGCCTTGCAGCATCTCCGCTTCTTTCTCTTCTCCGTGGTATATACCTATGGAGGGAGCAAGAATCTGCTTACCCCTCTGACGTACCCCCGTGACGTATGCCCATAGACGATTATAAAAACTAGTTCTCTCGCGATATCTGGCCATTTCATATCGTACCGTGTCACGACACACACCTCGTAAAAATGGTTAATTCTTCGGTATTTTCGTGCAAAAAGCGGTCTGCTTCCTCAAACATGCAGTTTTCTGTCACTAATTAGCATTATTTCGGCAAACATGTATACATTTTGCATTATTTTCAAAAATATAATTCACGTCTTAGCTGTCATCTTTTGTGACAGAAATTGACAGAAATATTTTAAAACGAGAGGCAGTGACGGGACAATGTGAATATAATTGAATGAACGAAAATTACAAAGAGGTTTACCGCTTCTCATAATGTTCTCTGTTATTGATTTTATTTCATTTTGCCTTGTTGATACTATTTAACAAAATATAAAAGGTTTTTTTGCCTCCAACAACAATGATAGAACTAAGTTTCAATCAAGAAATTTAACTTTAATTAATATTTAAACCCTATTACGTGTGCAGCGAACACAATCGACTGAATCGTGGTAAAAATGTTCTCTAATACATCTTTAAAAGATTAGTCGGAAAGGGGGGTACTAATCTGAAGGGGTGCTATTGTTAAAGAACCCATAATAGTGAACTTTTGTTCTACAACTTTCCCGAAAAGTCAATATTTTATATAAAAATAGCTGTTCAAAGATTTCATGAAAAATACGCTAAAATCTATGTATCACCAGCTATGATCAGCTGTTTATCTTTTAGGTCATATTTTGGGGTTACTGTTTAAAAGCTCCATTTTCTGAACTCATAACTAAAGCAGAAATGAAGAATTAAAAAAAAACAAAATATTAATCGTTTTGCATGGAAATAAAACTGATCGAATTTTGAAATTTTTCTCAATAACACTTTGCCCCAGGTCGGGCAAAGTGTTATTGGATTATTCCGTGTGGAATTTCTTAGTAGCAGCCCAGAGTCTGGATTTGTGCCTGGTTGATGGCAATAGACTCGCCCCCTATTACAAGGGAAAGGAACTAAACATAACGGCAAAATGAGGGTTTACTATACACCTCTGCCCCACCCTTCAGGGAATACAGGTGTGTTGACGACCATGTTAACGAGGCAGTCACGCACGGGTGTTCTTAACGTGAGGCATTTAAGCTCCTCGAATTGACAGACCACGCGTAGCGATACCGCGATAGTACTTAATATTTATTTTCACCCGGTACCTATTTTAACTTTTTGTTTCTGCCGTAGTCTCTGTGACTATTCTTTATTTTATTAAAAAAATATGAAAACACTGTAGTTCTTATCCACTTGTAAGTTAAATTGCGGAAGTTGATTGCCGTGATTTTAAAATATTTATTATTTAGTTATTATTTTAGTTGAGTGTTGTTTTTTTTTTAATATTTGTTAATGGTACCTAACTTTAGCGAAAATAATATAAGACTCATTTTTATTATTATATCCCTCTGTAGTCACGGATCATCTTCCGTGCGGAAGATGTCCGGTCCTTTGGAAGGCATACACGGGGACACAGGTCCAACGCGCAGAGGCCCCTTTGAGAACTTTAATCTAAAATGGGGTGGGGCACCAACCGGGGACTATCCACGGCTGCACTATTGGAGTACAGTCATGGACCGTCCCAGGTGGGTGCAAGACTATTGTAAAATATGGTGAAAAATATCAGGGGGCTTACCATGACCTCTTAAAGCAGGGCAGAAGTTGCCAGGAAGTTGAACTGCCCTGCTTTTTTGTACAATGACATCGTTATAGCAGGCCTGTAGCAGGCCTGCTACGTTGACGTTTACGAAATCCGTTCACCTGTTTTTTTTGTATAGACTTTTCGTACCATAAACAAGCTTATCCGTTCAACTTGGTTGAATAGTCGTTCACCTTTTGTACTGTCATGTTACGGTTTTTAGCGATTCAGAAGCAGGCCTGCTTTTGAACGGATATTGACTGGCTGGCATTTGAACGTTTTCTTAAGACGTCATGGTTAGCCCCCTGGTCTATGGGAAGGGGTGTTAGGTGGACTAGATAACTTCTATTGCCGGAAGAAACGGCGTCTGCCTTTCAAGTTTTAATTTGAAATGCGTTGGCAGACGGTGACTCGCCAGCTCACTAGCTGGGCCCCCTGAAATGCCGCCAGTATATGTATAGGCGAAGGGGGCAACAAACGTGTGAGCGGCTAAAGGTGTAGAGAAGTGTGGTCCCGGTTTCGCCGTCGCGGGTCTAAAAGACCCGGAGTGGGTTTCCCCGCTATTACGCCATGAGACACTTCCACCTCCGAGCATATAGCTCTGGTGGCCCCCTCTTGACGGCCGATAAAGGCAAGCCAGAGTTGAGAGTCCTGCGGGCACTCTTGGGGTTCCACTCCAGCCAGCCAATAAAGGCAAACTGAAGACGAGGCCCTGACCGACTGTCTGAGGTAATAAGGTACGCAGTGTCGCCACTCACCAACAGCTCGCCACAAGCTGCCCTGCGGTTTGTAAGCTTTTCAGTAGACCTCATGACACATTTTTTACTATATTATGGGGTTGTAGAAAGCTAGTCTAATGTTCCCTCCGGTTTTACGTTAATCTCATGGTGAGGTAACGCCTTTCCCAGAGGGGGTTTATTATTATTAGCCTGTACTGTCCCACTGCTGGGCAAAGGCCTCCCTCCATTCCTTCCACTTGTCGCGATTCTGTGCAGCTTCATGCCAAACCTCAAGAAAGGCATCCAACTCGTCCCGCCATCTTCTGCGCGGTCTGCCGCGACCCCGTCTCGCTGTCTCAGGGCTCCATTCTTATGCTATACGGGCCCACAGCTCATTTGGCATACGGCAGACATGCCCTGCCCAGTCCCACTTCAGCTGGGCGGCCTTTTCAGTCACGTCGACAGTTTGAGTTTTGGAGCGCAGTATTGTGTTTCGAACTCGATCAGTTAATTTAACACCAAGTATACTGCGCTCCATAGCTCGTTTTTAAAATAAATTATTGTTATTCTTCTTACAATTGTTTTATTTTAATTTTCAGAACAATAATTACATACAAATTGTTTTCCACGAGATGAAATTATATATTTTATTTGTTCATTCCTTTATCATTCAGTTTATCGGTCTTTTATCATACCACATCACTATATTTTGCGTTTGTGTTAAACGTCAACATAAATAAATACGACGAAGTTATTGTTAGTGTGCGTGTTTTTTGTTTGTATTCCGGCTTTTATTTTAGTGTGAGTTCATAGCTACACGATATTTATATGTGTTAAGCTGTAAATGTGTGCTGTACGTGTTTACCGCGTCCCCCCCAAAATTTGGCAGAATAAAATGTTTGGGAACTTGCGCATTGCTACCTCCATAGGTATATGCTCTAAGAGTTGAACGGATAAGCTTGTACATGGTACGAAAAGTCTATACAAAAAAAAAGGTGAACGGATATCGTAAACGTCAACATAGCAGGCCTGCTCTAACGATGCCATAGTGCAAAAAAGCAGGGCAGTTCAACTTCCAGGCAACTTCTGCCCTGCTTTAAGAGGTCATGGTAAACCCCCTGCACGTCCTTGAACGGGGTCGGCCATCTTGTTTTCTATACGAATTAATAAACAATGTTAATTTATTTTTAAACATGTCTGTGTCTCATTTTCCTTTTCATGCTACAGCAATCGAAAAGCCCACGACACGGCAATTTCGCACGCCAAATACGGCAATTTAAAATTTGGCTCTGGCAACACTGTATCTGAATGAAATTGACGTAAACAAGTTAAGCGAGTCATTCTTATAACACATTAAAAAACTGATTTATCCATTTAAGTATGATAAAATGAATACAAATTAAATAAACAAAAATCCTATATAATTCCTAACTTTTTGTTTTAAAAGGGCACCTACGACATTTGTGTGTATGTTTCACTATTTGGTTTTATTTGAGGAAAAATGAGTGTTTTTTTCATTCTCCTAAGTTTTCTCTAGGTATTTATACTTTTGTTTCCACGATTAAATGCTTTTGTTCTAAAACTCACATCAAAACTAGCTTGTTTTAATGTTGTTGATAAAGCTTAAATAATGTATTAATAATTTTAATATTCTATAAAATCTTCAAAAGGCTAAAAATCCAAAGAGAAAAATTGTAATTCCATTTTACTCATTACCCCGACAAATGTCGTAACGCGACTTTAACTCAGAAGGGGGCTTCGCACCGTAAAGGTTACCCGCATCGAATTTTCCGCCTTCTCGAACAGTCTTCGCTTGCCACCAGAGATCGGGAGCAAGCGCTCTGTGTAAAGAAAATATTACTGGTGATTGTTCCTTATACGACGTTTGTCCAAGTTTTTTTCATTCTTCAAATACTTCAAATCTCGGTAAGTATACCTTATGATTATAATATGATTGCTTTTTTATTTAAATAAGAGTAAGAAACTATCAACACGTTACTTTTGCCTCCCATATATATACAAACGATTTTATTGCTTGTTTCGTGATCCTACGTGAATTTATCATTCCCCTACGTTTCATTCCCTCTACTTCAACTTACGAGGAGAATGAAAATTTATCAAGGGGAATGATAAATAACTCAACTAAATAATTTAGTAGGCTGAAGTTTATTAAAAAATTGGCTTAAATTATAATATAGGTAGGTACATATTTATATTTGATAATGATGTGCTAAGTAAAGTAAATAAATGTTTTAGGAAATATGAGTCGTCCAAATTCACCATCCATATTAACTAATCACAAAAATTGATATAAAACCAAAAGTAATCCACCTGAAGACAAAGGTTTTCCTTTTACTCGTTTCTTTTATAATGAAATTTGCAAATTATGCATTTAAAAATAGTTGCCTATACGTATTTTTATTTATTTTTAGACGATAATAGTTCATTAAAAACTTATGTGAAGGAGGTTAAAGAGAATGTGATCTGGTGGCCTAGAACCAAGCTGAGCACAGCATCAAACAAACTACAGCGCATACAAAGACTTGCCTGCATGGCAATTACAGGCGGCATGAGGACTACATCGACTGCGGCACTGGAGGCCATGCTGGGACTGCCACCGCTGCACCTCTTTATACAGCAAGAAGCAGCGGTGGCAGCAATACGCCTAAAAACACTGAACCTCTGGAGCAAAGGTAACACACAACACACCTCGTTGCTAGAGGAATTCGCTAGAGTGGGATCTTGTAAGAGCTATAAACGACCGGATACCTAAACAATTTATTTTTGATAAAAAATACAAAATTCAACTGTACGAAGACCACCGATGCGAGGGTTTATGCCCTGCAGAGCTGCGGATCTTCAGGGACGGATCCAAAACAGGTATACAAGCACAGGTGCCGAGGACTTCTCAGAAGACCTTAACGTACACATAGCCACACCATTGGGGGCCCACAACACGGTCTTCCAGGCTGAATGCTTGGGTATCTCCCTAGCTGCGTCAGCAATCATGGCCAGGAAGGTTGAAAACCACTCAATCCGAATACTCTCGGACAGCATGGCCGTCCTGCAAGCATTAAGCAGCTACATAGTTAATTCTGGGCTGGTACACGAGTGTCACCAAACTCTGAACCAGGTGGGTAACCTCAATAATATAACCATTCAATGGATCAATAGACACAGCGGTTCCTGAGGCAACGGTGCAGCAGATGAGCTCGCCAGAAGGGAATCGAGCATGGATGCATTGGCTCCCGAACCCATAGTACTACTCCCCTTCGAATACCTACGCACCCTGGTAAGGAAACTCACCAGAGACCAACACAACGAATCGTGGATAAACCATTGCGAGTGCAGGCAGGCCAAGGAGGCGCTTCGCGCCATTGACGGTCGTCTCACTAGACGAGCTCTCCGGCTGTCAAAGCAACAACTGCGAACAGTCACAGCAGCCATCACTGGTCATGGTTCTTGTAACAAACACCTCTTTGTGTTTGGAGTTATAGACAGCCCACTGTGCAGAGCGTGCATGGAGGAGGACGAGACGGCAGCCCACGTGCTACTTAACTACCCTGAGGTCGCCACATACAGGGCCAAGCACTTCGGAAACCCAGGTACTCTCCGAGAGATCACCAGCAACATCAAGGGTGTGCTGGCCTTTTTCGAGGAGTTAGGGTGGATCGAGTGACTACACTTATCACCCATCACGCAAAATACGCGCTTAGACGTGGAGTTGCAGACACCAGGCCGTTATACCTTTAACCTTACAAATATAATATAATACATTATTTTCTTATAAATGTTGATTTATCAAAAATAAAAGCAAAAATTGTTGGTTCGAGAAATAACTTTGACTAGTTTTATGTTGCAAAAGACTATTTAAAATAAGGATACCCACCTTAATTGGACCCTGTTAAGCAAAAAAGATCCAGCCAACATTTTATTACTTTTGAGTAAATGCAGTTTAAAGTTAGGCAGATAATAAAAAAATCGTATGATACAGTACCTATTTAAAATTTAGTAGTGTAATAGGCCATAACATATACATTATTTTGAAAGTAATATATAGTGTATTTTTATATGAAGAGTATTTATTATTCCTGAAAAACTATGCGTGGATCTTTTATGCAAAATAACAATATTACAATATAAGTATCGGTTTAATGTGTGGTTCATTTTAGAAGGAGAAGGAAATTAATATATGTAGTAATATAAGAACAGTTTAATGACAAAAAATAATACAAATTGACCTTTGAGGTAAAAAAATATAATAAAACAATGAATCGGCAATCGCTGGTTGGTTTTCCAACTTATTTAAGTAGTATCGCTTTCCTCAGCTTCATACTCTATCTCAAAATCAGGTTCAGCACCAAATCCATCAATATCGTCTTCTACATTATTTTCACCTCTCAGATTTTAGTAGAATGTGTGAGCATCACGTGGAATCAAATGCATAAGGCTTTTGATATCGCTCAATTTCGCAGCTGCTATAGGTTTACCATTTGGCCAAAGCTTAATCATCATATCTCTGGAATTTGATAGGTTTTTGACATCTTCCTACACAAGCAGAGCCGCCGACCCAGTTCATTTGGAACCATGTCCAACTCTAATCTCTAATCAAAAAATCAAGCCTAAGTTTCTACGCCTATTGGGTCACGGGGTTCTTCTACCGATTTCGGGATTTACGATGTATTTTTTCCAAATGGTTGTGAAAACTTCAGTGGCAATCGTAGTATAGGAGGATAATACTGGCCAGTAACGTAATTCTTTAGCACTCTTTCGCACCCACGGGTAAAGAAAAAGAAGCCATTATTTTCATTTTCTATGACCGCGTTGCCCGTATTTAAATTACTTTTTTTTCCACCATTTCTAGATCTCAATCTACTAAAAAGTTTTTATTATTTTAAATAGCAACATTAACAAACAAGGCTCCCGACATGAGAAATTAAAAAAACTCTTTTTTTCTTACTCTTTTTTTACTTCCAGAAATACTGAATTATTTAGATATTAAAAAATATGTTATTTAATACGTAAAATATTATAAATACGTCCATATAATTTTCAGTCCATAAGGAAGTATGTTTTGTTCATAGAAGTAATAAGTACTACGTACAACTGGAATGAGTACTTGTCGATTTCTGCGAATCACGTGAGATAGGTATAAGTGGACGCCTTGTCACTTTCTAACACAAGGGTAACAATATGGCAGACTTATGGTGTAATAAGTCCTGCCTAGTATTACTAAATATTGTATGTCCTTTATAGCATTACAATATCTTTATACCGCAAGTTAACTAAACCAATCGGAAAAAGATATAACCATAATTAGCAATGTCTTCTAACATTTACATGATTATTGTACATACTACTCCTTTTTTGTTTAGGTACATTTTGTAATTATATTCAGATGTTAGGCTGGGACTGTAGGTCGCCGCGCCGCCGCTCCTTTTTGGGTCAGGGAGCTTACTATGACCTCTTAAAGCAGGGCAGAAGTTGCCTGGAAGTTGAACTGCCCTGCGTTTTTGTACTATGACATCGTTAAAGCAGGCCAAAAAACAATAGCATATTGAGATTCAAAATATTTAAGTATCCTCAAAGTTCACTTTGAATCTATTATTTTAAATAACAATAAAAAATATTTTAAGCCGAATAAATCCAAACATCATGAATGTGTGAAACAAAGGCAAAGGTCACATTTGATATTATGCAAAATAGATCCAAAGCACTTGGCTTCTTAAGTTTTTGAAATAAAATGAGGTATCTATTATGCAAAAAGATCCAAACCGCATGGTATGAAAATTATACAACAATTATTGAGACTTTTAAAAATTTTGAAAAGATCCATGCAACATGAATCTTTTGAAAACTATGAATCTAATTAATGTCTGTGTCCACGCAACGTGATACTTTTCTACATTTTTCAAAGTTGGTGATTAGGAGATGGTACCTTTGACACAGTATAACTTTTGTTAGATTAATGTGGTCAAAATGCCTGGATCTTTTGTGCATATATGAAACTTGATGAGTACTTTATGAATATGTAGATAACTCGATTTTAGAAAAAGTGTTGGTTGGATCTTTTCTGCTTAACAGGGTCCAATTGTTTAAATAATTGTGATCTTGTTACCAAATGTCTACAGTAGGTATAAAGGTGCAATTTGTCACTCTATGGATATTGTTGGTTAGTTTTTCGATTAAAATAAATATTTTATTTCATTCCCCTCGTTTAATTTCATTCCCGTCTCAAGCGCCAAATTTTAATGGCTTATAACTCTATAATTATGTAATTAATAGAATAAAGTGCCTCATACACAATGTTTTATGTATTTGAACATAGAACACGATAGATAAACTTACGTTTATGAATGTTTTTTTAAATTCGTAATTTTTTTGCCTGATAAAAGAATCACTCTTCAACGTCAATCACTCCGTTCGAGTTAGTGATGCACGATACATGTATTTGCATCGATACTGTGGATTGATTCAGAACGTAACTATGCGAGACGATACTAGGATCGTATCGTAGTAGGTTTTAAATTATAAGGTGTTTTGTTTTGAATGTTGACAGATTGAAAAACATACTAATAACTCACCTCTACTTTAGCTATCTAAAGCAAAACAAAATGTAATGGACGAACGGGTCGGAAAGGAAAGTGGAAATCTAAACGATTCAAATCTACCCACCTGTATACTCACAGTAATAAATAACTACTCAAGTTCCAAGTTGCCGCATTTGCCAACATACGCCGCATGATACGATCCATTCATTCCGATGTCGGTATCTTCGTACCGATCCAAGCATGCATCGTATCCGTTTGTATCGATTCAAAATATCGGAGCACCGTATCATTTTTAACGATGGGCGAAACCGCTCAAATTCCAAATCGAGTTAATTGACCGACTTGACTATTTGTTCAAACTGTCAGGTAAATAACCGAACCGACTACTAGTCGGTTCGGTTATTTACCTGACACGAATCAAACGAAGTAAATCTTGAACCGCAAGCTACGAACGGTTCGAACCGAACTTCTTCGGACGGGCTATCCTGCTAATTCGGCTCGATATAACCCGGTTTCAAACCAGTTTGAACAAATAGTCAAGTCGGTCAATTAACTGGATTTGGAATTTGAATGGTTTCGCCCACGGTGCTCCGATATTTTGAATCGATACAAACGGATACGATGCATGCTTGGATCGGTACGAAGATACCGACATCGGAATGAATGGATCGTATCATGCGGCGTATGTTGGCAAATGCGGCAACTTGGAACTTGAGTAGTTATTTATTACTGTGAGTATACAGGTGGGTAGATTTGAATCGTTTAGATTTCCACTTTCCTTTCCGATCCGTTCGCGACCTGTGGTCTGGTTTCTATCGTCGCTTATTTTTTTTTTTATAAATATGGATGAATTAAATGAAAATGAAGGGTAAATGTTTTTATAGGTATATACAATAAAAGAAACAACATTGTCGAAATTGAAAATATGTTCAACGTAAAACAAAACGAAAGATTAAGTTCGATCTCGCAGTCACGCTCGAGTTCGTTAGAAAACTTCGTCGTGTTCGCGGTAGACACGGGCCCGAGGGGCGCCACTGCCCGTTCAATTTCGACTGATTAATGAACGACACAAGTAGCCGAGCGACAGCGAGCGAAACAACACAACGCGCGCGGCCGCACGCGCTCAACTTTGCTGACGACACAACGCGTAGATATCGGGTCGAGCCAGTTGACTGAGTTACCCGAGTTCACGGAGTTCGCGGTTACATGATGTAACTCGATTCATACCGAACTAGGCTGAAACCGGTTTGATAAACCGTTTTGCCCATCGCTTTCGCTAATCATTTTGTTTCGATACTGAAAAGTGACAGATCGGATCGTACATCCCTAGTTCGACTTGAATCGTGTGAAATAGAACATGTAAAATAATAATATTGATTTGAATATCTAAACAACATTCATGTAAAAGTCGTTGTAGTTAATAAGATAAACAAGGCTTTTATTTATATTTAAACTTCTACAATGTGGACTACGAAAACTTTCTTAACAAAAACAAAGCGCGGTAACATTATAAAAGTGAGGTTATATTTTTCTAACTTTATTCACAAAGTTACAAATATAGGAATTATTTATATAAATTGAATTGTTTTCTAGATTGTGAGAGAACATTATTTACGAGATGATCTGCTGTGTGGGTCCGCTGCATGTAACACCTGTCCTCACAAAGACGACGAGTTTGTTTTGGAAAGCAAACCCGAGTCGATATGTTCGCTGTACGACTATCCTCACTACCTGGTCCTTGACACCAATGTAGTGCTCCATCAAATCGACGTCCTGGAGGAAGATGCGTTGACGAACGTGATCATACTTCAAACTGTACTAGAAGAAGTGAAGCATCAAAATACTGCGATATTCCAGAGGCTTTTGGAGATTATTGGCAATAAAAAAAGGAAATTTTATTCATTTGTCAATGAACATCACAAGTAGGTTGAATTTATTTAGTGACAAACTATTAAACCCTTTTCAATGTAAGGTGAGTCCTGATGTTTGTCTACAAAACGTTAATATACAAAGATATCAAATAATTTTTCAAAACAAAACATGTATAATACAGCTATTTGATGGTTGTTGATGATGTCATTTACGTTTTTTCAATAGCATTCTCGTAATGGCTACGAATTACAAAATGACTGGTATGTCACGACTCATCTTTCATTGAACAGCATATAAAATGTAAAGTAAAAATAAATCTTTTATTACCTCGGCACGAGCTATACAAAAATAGCTCATGCCGTGGTGAAAAGATTTGCCAGTGAGCAAGGTTGCTAGCGGGGCTGACTGCCTAGGGTGCGCCGTATGTACTGAAGTATCGTCACACATGGAGGGTTTTTTCATGCATCCCTAATGCATGAAAAAAAAGTGTAGTCATGATTAAAACGTTCCATAATTCAATGTTTAATTTACACTATAATTATGTTCTAGGGATACATACATTGAACGAAATCCAGGTGAAAAGCAAAATGATCGCAATGACAGAGCAATTCGTAAAGCATGTGCTTGGTACGAGTCTCATATTAGTATTAACAGTGTGGCCGGACAGTTCCCCAAGATTGTGTTGCTAACGGATGACGAAAATAATAGAAAGCTTGCACAAGAGGAGGGGATAGTCTGCTGTACTGGTAAGTGTTGTATTTAAAATGCTCAACAAATAAATGCAAAACGAAAACAGAAGGTTAATAATTTAAAAAAAAAAGCTTATATTACAAACGCCAGTAGAGGATGCCCTAGAATAATATATAGAATAATAGATAGAATAATATTACAGTGATGTTATTGGTGATGTTCTTCAAAAAGGACAGGTGCATAGTACTTTCAACCAGTGTGCATGTATGACAAGATGTATGACCGTGGACGAAGTGAAAGGAGTATGTAAGGATTGTAGCATGTGGCATTCTACAGTTTCTACCTGTTGTAGTATGTCATGTAAATAACATTATGTAATATTTCTCTGAGAAGATAAACTTGTAGTAACCTTCAAATTCTAAAGAAATACCAGTATTTTTATAGAATTAAAGGTTACTTCTTTCGGTCCCTGGTATCTCTTAAGTTTAAAAAGACAACCAGGTCTTTTCAGAATGTAACATGTCTTCACTAATAAACATTGCCTGTCTTGGACCCGTACTGGTTTCATCTGATTCCTGCCTGTAGAAAGACTCAATTTACACCACTGCGGAATGGAATGGAAGCGACGAACGCGTCTTCGGGGGAATCCTCGCGACCTTTTATGGCTCGTATTTAGTTTGTACTTTATCCAATTGACATAAAGTTCATTATGCTATGTACAATTTCGTCGCTTCCATTCCATTCCACGGCGGTGTAAATTGAGCCTTAAAGGCGAGGAGGTTGATACCTAGTAGTAAATATGACATATTCTGCCTAGCCTTTTTCCAACTATGTTGGGTTCAGCTTCCAGTCTAACAAAATTCGGCTGTATACAATTATTATACGTGGAGCGAATGCCATCATGGCCACCTCGGAAACCCAGTTAGGGGGCAATGCCAATATCCTAAGGTTAGAATGGTTTGTCTGACTTTCGAATTTCTGACTACCTCTAATGACTGTCATAGGTATTCGAATGACACCTGGGATTGAATGTGCTCTCCACGACATCTCCGTGGGTCTTGATGTATAACGAATGGTCACCCATCCACGGACAGACCGCGGCAAGCGCAGCTTAACCTTGCAAATCGTGTCATCCGCGCTTTTGTTAAGGGCCCTTTTCCTGTCATGCGTATTTTCGCCCGCGCGTGGATCTTTTCCGCATGCGGGTGATAGCACGCTCCTGGCCACACGCAGGACAAAGATTTCGTTTACCGCTGCAGTGTCGTGCGTGTCGCCAGTGACTAAACTCGTGCACAAAGATGAACGTTAAAAAAGGGCCTTTTTACTGTCATGCGGGTTCGTGCCCGCGTGCGTGTGTCACCCGCTTACGTGGCGCTCGCAGTTCACCTTTTCGTGCGTGTCCCACGCATCATAATAAATACATGTATACATATATATGATAGGATGCGGGCAGCCTGCACGCGGACCAGATCTGCGCGCGGGCGAAAATACGCATGACAGGAAAAGGGCCCTTAGTAGCCACTAACCTGTAAGTTGTGATTATGATATGTGGATGATAACGATTCTTTTTGAATTTAGTCTTGTGAGGTAGGATAACCTTAAATGACTTGCTATGATAAATGCAATTTTTTTACAGTTAAGGATTACATTGAAAATGTGACCAGTGTCATTGGCCTCTCAGATAAACTGTCAAAGAATGTGATACCAGAGACTTGTTCAAAAGATGCGTTGTATCCGGCACACTTAACACCAGCTCAGATTCATAGCGGCATACGGAATGGGAAGCTACATCAAGGGACCTTCCGAGCTTCTAGGGACAATTTCTTGGAAGGAACTGCGGTAGTCAATGGCTATGAGAAACCTGTAAGTATTTTATTAGTGTAGAATATATTTAATACCTTGTTTGCGAAACTTTATAATTTATAATACAGTCGAGCAATGTGGAAAAGTTTCAGTGTAAGGGTAGACACTTCCCAACATTGTTGTCTGTGTTTGTATGCTTTATCAAAATGTATTTCTGCTAGGGACCCTTATGGGGGATTTACAGGGGTCGATTTTAGCTGTGCGGCAAGTCACCAGTCGCATCGCTTGTAAAAATCGAATCGTCACCCCATTTACAACGGACGACAAAAATCGCATGCGACTTGTTCATTTCTAGCGGAACAACACAGCGCAAAACAAATCTCATGCGGCGGGCGATCGCCAGCAACTGACCATTCACACGGTCGATTTTAGTCACCCGCCGCATGCGGCTTGTCGCCGCACGGCACAAGTCGGATGGCACCCAAATTTGGGGCTTGCGATTTTAGTCACTTGCGGCCTAGTCGAATTGTTATTTAGACGGTCGATTTTCGCCGTGCGGCCTAGCCATGCGGCGAAAATCGACCCGTGTAGATAGATTCCTTATTAGTGGCATATAGTACACTCTCATTTCGTTCCATGTATTAGTAGACCAACGACGGCAGTCATAAAAAAATGACAAATAAAAAATCTTTAAACCTAAATAGCTTTGAAAATTATGTGAAAGCCATTATGAGGGTCGAAAATAACCTCAATCTACTGCACCTTTGGGTGACAGCAGCATATCATTGTGGTGTTACCCTTTATTATTTCTGTCACAGCATTTCTTCAGGCTAAACTAATTCAGTGTACATTTACTCATCATCATTCAGCCGAAAGACGTCCACTGTTGGACATAGGTCTCCCCCAAAAGGCGGGGTTTGCCGTAATCACCACGCTTGGCAGGCGGGTTGGCGATCTCAGTATGTTTGTTAAAGTACTCAGAGAATGCTGCTGCCCATCCTCTAGAGAATCCCTTAGTCGCCTTTTACGACACCCACGGGAAGAGATGGGGTAGAGCTATTCTTTTAGTCTGGCACTACACGAGACCATTTACTGAAGTACATTTACTGAAATGTTTTATTGTATTTTTTTCACATATTATAACATTAATTATTTAACAGATCCTCTTACAAGGACACATTGGCATAAATAGGGCTGTCGATGGTGACTCCATAGCGATAGAAATATTCCCTGAAGAGGAATGGAGGCGACCAAGTGACATAGTTCTAGAAGACAAAGCTGATGACCCTGGTGACCATTTAGAAGAAGAAGCAGTGCTGCTAAACACTGCTAAACCAGCTGACAAGAGTGATGATGAAATAACCCCAACTGGAAAAGTCGTTGGGATTATAAGGAGGAAATGGCGACAGTACTGTGGTATTTTGTTGCCAAGTAAATTTGCAGGTAAGGTGTTTTGAAGATTTCATACTACCTATTTTATTTAGGTAGTATGATCACCAGTGATCGGAGTAGGTAGATTGAATTGGGGTCATTGATCCGAAACATATATATTAATATGGACATTCCTCCGGAATTTCGTAATTTTCGGAAAATTTCGGAATTGGATGATTATTAAAAAAAAACGGAACTTAAAATGAGCAATATTATATTCTTAATTTTTTTTTTTTAACGGCACTCTTTCTCTATTTGACACAACCCAACGATCAATTAGAACAAAGGATCATGGGTGGTGCACTAACCGGTTATCAAAACAATGCGTACGCTCGCCGACGACATGCCAGGTAGCTGACTCGTTTACTTCGGTTCGTAGAGTGCATAAAAATGTATTAATGCTTCGATCGGAATTCGATTGTTTTTATTATTCAACAGATAATTACTAAATTAATTTAGTTTTGATACCTTCCTTTAAATTCTGAATTGAGTAGTAATAATTTCACTAAAAACATTAACATTATTTAATTGAATCCGAAAATACCGGAATCACTTTCCGGAAAAATGGCTTATCCATGTTATTCTTTCTGTGTGCATTTATGATACAAGTACCAAAAATCAATCTACCTACTCCGATCACTGATGATCACTTATTTATTACTTTAAGATAATATATCAAAAATACAAATATGGTTGCCCTTGTCTAGATAGTTAACCTATTGTGTCATGTGGAATGTTCTATGCATTTAGGATCAATTTACAATGCCGCGGAACGGAATGGCACGTCAATTACGCCTCGTCGCGCGAGAAAGCGGGCGAATTCGCGAGAATGCATGAGAATTCTCAATGTTTCGTAGACGCTTGATGCCGCACTTCCACTGCGACTCCCTCGCGCCACTTCCTGCGGATTCCACAGACGGCGCCGACAGTAGCTACGGGAATCTTCGAGAATGCGCGAGAATTCCGCGGAAGAAGCGCGACCTCTTTTTTGGCTCGTATCTAATTTTTACATTACACAATTATCATAAAACTCATTATACTTTGTACAATTTCGTTACAAAAGTTCGCTTTCATTCCGTTCCACGGCAATGTAAATTGAGTCTTAAAGTTCTTTTTGTTTTCAGCCACCATGAAACAATTTCTAATTGGCCAATTAGATCATTGAATTATGTATTTGATAGTAGTTTCGCCTAATATTACGGAACTTAAGTTGACACATTACTTTTCCGCAGGTGCAATCCGCCACTTATTTACGCCAGCTGAGAAGTGCATCCCGCGCGTGCGTATAGAGACACGTCAGAGCGCCCTGTTGGCGTCACAGCGTATACTTGTGGCACTCGACTCTTGGCCTAGGAACAGTCGCTACCCTCTCGGACACTTTGTCAGAGCTCTTGGACCTATTGGTGAGTTGTTATATTAAAATAGGAGAAATAATAAATCAAGCCACAAATTTATTTATTGGCCACGTGACCAAACTTCTCATTTTATAACTAACGGGAAAATGAGATAACCTCTAATAAACTAATTCGACTTTTTTACAACGGTAACAAAATTTTTGGGCACCCCGACACGGATGGGTTAGGTTCGAAGGGGATGACGGGGGGTAGAGTGAGCGAGCAAAGCGAGCGAACGAAGCCCCCGTCATCCCCTTCGTGTTAGGTTACTTTAAACCCTGCAGACAGAAATAGGAGCCGCGCGCAGCGGGGCTCCGTCGACTCTTTTTGTTTTTCATTTGTTTTTATTGTGAAAATGAAAGTGGGTGACGAACAGTGGCTTATATAGAAGATAACAAGTGGCTAAGATAGTATCATTCAGACGCTCGTTAATTGTGGCTGACTTAGTAATTTAGAAGCCAATATAGATTTTTAGAGGCGAATAATGCTATTAAAAAGAAGTCTGTTTAATTAGCACCCTTAAAATAGTATATGTATAATAACATAATAAGCCCATTACTGTCCTGCTGGGCACTGGCCTTACAATATCTTATGTATAATCTTAAACTCACTTCACCCATCCACTCTCCCAATCACAAATCTTAAATAACTGAAATGTCGTAGGTGTATTATAAACTGAAGCCGTAGAAACTCCGACTCCTAAGATACAGGTCTGCATACCTAGTTTAGGGGCCGGAATTCTGTCAATTCTTTTAAGACTTGATTGTACTACCTGCTGTTGTTTCACGTGCTCTGTGTTATGTTTTTTTAAGTACAATTTTTTTATAATTTTTTTTAATTAATCAGCTGTAAATGTGAGAAAAAATAATTGAGATTACAAAAAACATAGGCAATAGTGAAAAAACCAACGAAATATTTATTAAAATACCCAGGTTATACAGCATGACCGCTTTACATACGAAAACCATAAACTGTGCTCACCACTGTGAACAACTTTTACTAAGGGACAAAATCTGTTTCATGGAAGAAAACTCAGCTCCTCTATACATTTTGTTAAGCAACATTGATTTGATTTTGCATGGAACACCTGTTTTTTTTTGGTTTTAGTTGGGAAATACATTTTCAGCAGTATAATGTTATTAATTTAACAGGTGACAAGAACGCCGAGAACGAGGTGATATTATTGGAACACGACGTACCACACGCGCGGTTTAGTGAAGCCGTGCTGGCATGTCTACCGGCCAACGACTGGACTATACCTGAAGAAGTAAGCATTCATAATATTATTAGCTGCATGAAAGGCTGTAGATGACCGATGTTGTAAACGGGCCTGTCTCATGAACTAGTGCAGCGAATGTTCAAGACAGAACTAGAACTCTGCAATATACCTCATAACGTATTATATCAAAAAAGAAGTTGATGCTACTTGCTTCTCTGCGTTACTCTTGAAGAATTCTTCCCTACTTTTCCTCAGAGTTCTCTCTGACAGTATCAAACTGCGCATTGCAGGATGCACCGGACAAAGCGTCACCAGCTATGGTTTGGCTGGAAACCCTTCAGGTCTCGCCAATAACTGTTCGGTTACGTAGGAACGGTCCGCAAGGACGACCTACAAGCAGCCCATCACAAAAAAATAACCAGCGTGAGTTGCGTACAACATAGTACTATTACAGGGCTCCTACCCAGTTAGCAAGGCACACTCTTGTCACTTATTGGGATTTCATCCTAGGAGGCGATCGGTAGGAATACTCCTGTCCTGACACTGAACAGCCTCTATATCCCTTTCTCAACCATGATGAGAAATGAATTGGTGATTCCAGGATGATATTTTTATCTAATCTAACTTGCTTTAAATGGATACTCGTACTCGTCGGCAAAGTGGCTATCGTAACTTGCAAGAAGCGAGAGGGTGTCGCGTTCCGATGTGACACACGGCATTGTTTTATACCACCACGTAAAAACTATAAATATTATTTGCAGGAAATAAAGAAGCGTGTGGACCTACGTTCAGAATGCATTTGCTCAGTAGACCCGCCAGGCTGCACCGATATAGACGACGCCTTACACGCCAAGTCTCTCCCCGGCAAGACGAAGGATGGTCTCAAGCGATACGAGGTCGGCGTCCACATCGCTGACGTCACGTACTTTGTGAGACCGAATACTGCGCTGGATAGAGAAGCGGCTAATAGGTCCACTACTGTGTATTTAGTGGGCAGAAGAATTGATATGGTTCCAGGTTTGTGATGATATTGTTATTTTGACTAAGAAATGTTCTTTCAAAACTTGTGTATTACATTGCATGATTCAATTGGATAAGGCTGCAGACACATTGAACGTATCTTGCGCGGCTCGTGTTTCGTCGCGATACGCGTATGCATCGTGCTACATACAATTCATTCTCCTGCGGGGCCTCACCACGCGTATTTTACGTCGTTAAGCTGAGCTTAATAGAGCCTAGAAGATTCGTGCGCGCGCATTACTGTGCGAGATACGCGACGCAAGTTACGATAAGAGTGTTTAGACGCTTAACTGCGCCTTTCTCGGTTGCTTTTAACTAGAGAAGATATTAGCTAACAAGGGAACTGAAAAGGGAAACGGCAGGCACTTGGTTAGGTTAGATCCACGGCACGATGGCCACTGCGTTGGCAACGCTTTGTAGGCAATAATATTCTAATTATCATCTTTGTTTCAGATCTCCTCAGTTCTAATTTGTGTTCGTTGCGAGGCGGTGAGGAGCGGTTAGCGTTCTCTTGCGTCTGGGAGATAGATGAGAATGCCAATATTCTGCACACAAAGTTCCACAAAAGTGTCATTAAAGTGAGTTAAGAGCCCCTTTTCCTTCGTTGTGTTGATTATTTTGTCTACTATTACTTCATTCGTGAGATACCGAATTAGCGACTTTAGCGAGTAAGTGCGGTTGTGCATAGCGTCCGATACGAATTGGAGAAAGTATGATCCGAACTAATATATGTATAAATAGCAGTTCTATTTGTGTGAACAGTTATGCGCAGCATTCTAACCGAATTTCATGGATTAGCAGCCGAGTTTTATCGAATCGTATATTCTCAGATTCAGATCGGAAGCAGTGCACAAACGCTTTCTTCATAGATTTACACGTAGCTCTTGATATAAATCTCTACCACGCCGCAATGATATGAATTCGTCTTTACAGTCGGCAGCAGCGATGACGTACGAGGAGGCTCAGATAGCTATCGACGACAAGTCTCGACGCGACGCGGTTGCGTCGTCGCTCCGCATACTTAACGCACTCGCCAAGAAACTTAACAAGAAACGACTCGACAACGGTGCCTTGTCGCTCTCTTCACCCGAAATCAGATTCCAAGTACGTACCGTCTAATTTCACGAAGGCATGGTTCTAATCTGTGACCCGCTTGTTAACTTTGTTGAGCACTGATTTGCGGGCTCAAACCTAGACATGTCTATACATGCCTAGGTAACTATTTACGGAAAGGGATTGTTTAGCAAATTGACCGCCAACTCAAATTGCCCGTTTAGTAAAATCACAATTGTCATTCGTTATCAGTCGTATTCAACGGCAAAATTACGTAGTATCTTAATTTGCTAAACAATTCGTTTCTATGACCGTACCAATGTGACTTTCAACGTCATACATATTTAGCTATTTTTTTAGTTAATCTAGGGCACCACTGACATAAGGCGAAGGAAAATATCGTTAGGAAACCTGAACCTAGTGGTCTGAAATCGCCAACACGGAATGAGCAGCATGGTGATCAATGCTGGTTGTTCCTTCAGCAGCTCAATTACTAGGGAATACGGATATTAGTATGATAATAGTAATCGACGGTTAAACATACTGTCAAAATACATGGGTGATAATTCTACATCAAGGTCCCCCACCTTGATCTAGAATGGTCACCCATCCCCGTATTGACCCCGGCCAGCTAAATATAACCACGTAGAACGGCTTCTTTTTTCTGTATATCGACTTGTGAAAACTAACTTGACTCATAAGTTCAGGATAGCCAAGAAATGTTTCCCCACCTGCCCCCTGATTCAGAATGATTCAAGTTGCTATCTCCTTTTCTCTCGTTGCGAGAATCAAAATAACGAACCGAATCGGTCGACAACTGTTTATCGAAAAGGTTCTGATTCGGAGGCCTATACCAAAAGCATCAATAATCGCCTTAAAAACTCACCAGATGGACTCCGAAACGCACGATCCGGTAGAAGTACAAGCTAAGAAGATATTAGACACAAATTCCATGGTGGAAGAGTTCATGTTGTTAGCCAACATCAGCGTGGCAGAACGTTTGGCTGCAGACTTCCCGCAGTGCGCGATGTTGAGGAGACATCCGGCGCCGCCACCCGCTAACTTCACGACATTCCTTAAAGCTGCCAGGCAACAGGTAAGGTCCACATATCTAGTTTAGTACTGACAAGTATTTTTAGGGCGTATTTGATGTAAAACCTCTGGGACACATAGGCCATCTAGTCAGGTTGCCTATATGACACATGCAATCGCTAAAATGTAACAAATATGTAGTCACCTCTAAATAAACGAGCTTACGGTCACTGCTACATAAAGCATTTACACAAGAAGGAATTTATCTAGCAGAGGATTTAACAAACTCATTTGTTTAAGGGTGACCAATCAACATTGATCTATGCTGCGCTGTGCTGTGCTATGCTCTATAAAGTCAATTCGCTCCTCTTAGATTATAATGAGGAACCAAACAAAACGTGCTGCGCTGTGCTTTGTGTTGCGGCGCTTTGTATAAAACATAAGCTTAGCTAAGCACAGCACAGCATGGCTCGATGTTGATTAGTTACCGTAAGCCTGTTACTCTAATAATAGGGAATTTGTATGTAATTTTTTTTTTCTTGATCATTATAGCACATTAAACCCAAGAAAAGTATTAATTGTTGGTTGCTCAAAACAATTATTAAACTTCAACAATTTTCTTCTGCAGTTCAAACATCCTTTATTGTCGCGGCCATGATGTGACTTCATAATTCACGTTTTTTATTCACTATTTGTTTACATCTCGTTTTTGCCACAAATCATATAAATTAAATTATTTCTTGTGAATAAAGTTCAAGCAGAAATCGCACTTACTAACTTACCTCAGTGAGAAATCAAACAGTTTGCTAAGAAAAGATTATTTAAAGATTTATTCAATGAATTTTGAAGTCACTTCTGGCATTTTCGAAGACGACGCGTTTCGAGATTGCGTTCCGTTTCACAAAAAAAAATGTAACATAAAATAATGAATTGTAAAATAAGTGATGAGTTAAAAAATGTAAAAAAAATGCAATTAATGTCTTGACTCCTGTTCAATGTATATTTAAATAATGAAAGAGTTTTAAATTACATTCATATTCCCTATTGCTGCAAGTCACTGACGAACCGGACCCATCAATTTGGACTGATAATTTAAATGGTTACCCCATAAGTTTTAAACTAACAATCTAATTCATAGATCTCTTTGACGAAATTAACTATTGGCACATGATTATTCCAAATTTTTTCCTAGGGTTTCGAGCTAGACGTATCAACAAACAAGTCATTCTCCAAGTCACTGGACGAGGCCGTCATACCAGACCGTCCGTTCTTCAACACGTTGCTACGCATCATGGCCACGCGCTGCATGCAACAAGCACAGTACTTCTCCAGTGGGAGTAAAACCTTCGAGGAATACTATCATTACGGCCTCGCGTGTCCAATATACACGCATTTCACGTCACCTATACGACGGTTAGTACACGTTATTAAAATACACTTAACATTAAAAAAAATCGAAACACTTCCGAAATTATCTTTCTGGCGACAATATTATACAAAAAAAAAACACTAATTCATCATAGAAAAAATATAATTCCCCTAAGACGACCCTCTGACCGGAAGTTTGGCCTTCACAATGGTGTACGAAACTTCCAAAAATTTGTTTTTATTTAATTTTTATCCAATAAATGAATGGAACATTGTTTTGAGATAAACGTGTGTTTAGAGTTGGAGTGGAGTACATTTATCGTGCAAAAAAACGCAATGTAATGCATTACTTTAAAATTTTCTGTTTGTAATTTGTTGTCTAGGTCTGTTTGTAAGTTGTTGACTCTGTGAAGTATAATAAAAAAAAAAACTCACAATTAACTGCCATGATCACACTTAGCTGGGGCTAAGTGTGATCATGGCAGTTATTTATAGCGGTCATTGGGAATACCATGAACTGGACGCTTATGGGCTGATAGATGATTATGTTCGTGGCTTATCGTAAACAATGTAATGATTATTTATTAATTTCAACGACATACATTAATATTTTGAGCTGTTGATCTAATTAACTGTTTATGTAAATAGTTGATGTAATTGATGTTGATTAATAACAACTTGTTGTTCTAATGAACTGTTGATATTGTAACTTTAATGTTGTAGTAAATCATAAATTTTATTGTTTGTCTTCTTATCTATCAAGTGGTGTTGATGTTTTGAATGTTGATCTTATGACTGTTAATATAACTTATGCAATGCATAATATGCATCCGAATTTCAATATCGCTACCCTATATTGTATAGTTACGCGGACGTGATAGTCCACCGTCTGTTAGCGGCATGCGTGGGCTGCGATGCGACGCACGCATCTCTGCTGGACACGCGCGCCGCTGTGGAGCTGTGCGACAACCTCAACTACAGGCACCGGCAGGCGCAGTACGCGGGCCGAGCCTCTGTCACTATGAACACTCATGTACGTATATGTGATAGTCCACCGTCTGTTAGCGGCATGCGTGGGCTGCGATGCGACGCACGCATCTCTGCTGGACACGCGCGCCGCTGTGGAGCTGTGCGACAACCTCAACTACAGGCACCGGCAGGCGCAGTACGCGGGCCGAGCCTCTGTCACTATGAACACTCATGTACGTATATGTGATAGTCCACCGTCTGTTAGCGGCATGCGTGGGCTGCGATGCGACGCACGCATCTCTGCTGGACACGCGCGCCGCTGTGGAGCTGTGCGACAACCTCAACTACAGGCACCGGCAGGCGCAGTACGCGGGCCGAGCCTCTGTCACTATGAACACTCATGTACGTATATGTGATAGTCCACCGTCTGTTAGCGGCATGCGTGGGCTGCGATGCGACGCACGCATCTCTGCTGGACACGCGCGCCGCTGTGGAGCTGTGCGACAACCTCAACTACAGGCACCGGCAGGCGCAGTACGCGGGCCGAGCCTCTGTCACTATGAACACTCATGTACGTATATGTGATAGTCCACCGTCTGTTAGCGGCATGCGTGGGCTGCGATGCGACGCACGCATCTCTGCTGGACACGCGCGCCGCTGTGGAGCTGTGCGACAACCTCAACTACAGGCACCGGCAGGCGCAGTACGCGGGCCGAGCCTCTGTCACTATGAACACTCATGTACGTATATGTGATAGTCCACCGTCTGTTAGCGGCATGCGTGGGCTGCGATGCGACGCACGCATCTCTGCTGGACACGCGCGCCGCTGTGGAGCTGTGCGACAACCTCAACTACAGGCACCGGCAGGCGCAGTACGCGGGCCGAGCCTCTGTCACTATGAACACTCATGTACGTATATGTGATAGTCCACCGTCTGTTAGCGGCATGCGTGGGCTGCGATGCGACGCACGCATCTCTGCTGGACACGCGCGCCGCTGTGGAGCTGTGCGACAACCTCAACTACAGGCACCGGCAGGCGCAGTACGCGGGCCGAGCCTCTGTCACTATGAACACTCATGTACGTATATGTGATAGTCCACCGTCTGTTAGCGGCATGCGTGGGCTGCGATGCGACGCACGCATCTCTGCTGGACACGCGCGCCGCTGTGGAGCTGTGCGACAACCTCAACTACAGGCACCGGCAGGCGCAGTACGCGGGCCGAGCCTCTGTCACTATGAACACTCATGTACGTATATGTGATAGTCCACCGTCTGTTAGCGGCATGCGTGGGCTGCGATGCGACGCACGCATCTCTGCTGGACACGCGCGCCGCTGTGGAGCTGTGCGACAACCTCAACTACAGGCACCGGCAGGCGCAGTACGCGGGCCGAGCCTCTGTCACTATGAACACTCATGTACGTATATGTGATAGTCCACCGTCTGTTAGCGGCATGCGTGGGCTGCGATGCGACGCACGCATCTCTGCTGGACACGCGCGCCGCTGTGGAGCTGTGCGACAACCTCAACTACAGGCACCGGCAGGCGCAGTACGCGGGCCGAGCCTCTGTCACTATGAACACTCATGTACGTATATGTCACGTCACGCTATTCGTCCGCGTGAGGGAGAAGATACAGGCCGCCACCTGCTACGATCCTTACATACCCTTTTTCTTCCATTTACACCAGGGTCGCATTAAGGATCTGAGGACTCCAGAAGGGTTAAATTATCCTGCAAAATTCATTTATAGAGTAATTTTCTAATTAAAAGGCTATCACAGTCGGCCCTCCGCCATCCCCGTCCAGTGCAACCCAGTTTTACCTTTTAACTTTCAACATTTCTTTTTTGGTTTTGTCCTCTTGGCCTTGTTGTTGCGGGCCTGTGTAGCCTATGCTTAAATACAGCCCTGATTTACACGAATAAAGAACGTTTATAACGAACTAACACTGCGACTCGCACGTTTACCAATCATGCATAAAATACACCAAAATAACTTTAAATAACAAATGGTGGCCAACTTTTACGCGCATCTGATTGCCACAAAACCATTTTTTTTTTTCTAAAATCGGCCTCTTTACTTCTTTGTCCAGTTTTCTCTATTTGTCATACAATCCCAACTTAAAATCCCCTTGATGTTAACGAAGCTATATTTTCCGTTTACAGATACTGTTTAACAAACGCGTAGAAATCGAGTCAGCCAGTGTGCTAGCAGTGAAACGGAATGCGGTACATGTACTGATACCGAAATATGGACTGGAGGGACCTCTCTACTTGCCCTCTGACAAGTTCTCTTATAACGAGGAGGTAAGGACTATTTACTAATGATCCTAGAGATATCGTAACAACAATTTTGTAGAAAAACATTTTTCTGATGTTGCTTGGGTTTGTATTATTATACTATGTACTACTATTTGTTTTGTGTCCGATATTTTTGGTAGATTGTATAGTAACTTCAAGGCGCAGCGCAGACGACGTACTTTTTGTCCGGTGGACTGCCGCGCACAAGAATGAACATGGTTGGTAGTTGTTGCCCGTCGCGAAATTCGACACGGACTCAACGCACACGACGGTCATTTTGTCCGTATTTGTCGTTAGAACTGTAGTGTCTTCACTGGCAACCACTACCAGCCACGTTCATTCTTGTGCGCGGCAGTCCGCCGAACAAAAAGTGCGTCGTCTGCGCGCCCAAGGGTCAGAACAAGCCCGTATAAGTACTTAATATGACGAGTATCAAGAAATGGACAAATATATTGAAATTTTTGCAGTTTAACTTATTAATTATTAGAGGCTGTTCGCTGCTTCGCCCGCGTGGATGTAGTTTATCGCGTCCTCCACGTTTTTCGGGATAAAAGTAGCCTATGTCCTTCTCCGGGTCCTGAGTATCTTTGTGCCAAATTTCATCAAAATCGGTTCAGTAGTTTAGTTGTGAAGAAGTCACAGACGGACAGACAGTTTACTTTCGCATTTACAGAATGACTGGTGAGACACTAACGATCTCTTAAGGGGTACTCACCATTATGAACAACTTTTACGATACGACCAAACAAGAAATCGAGAAAAAAAAATCAGCTGTTCCCTACATTTTGACTGGCAATGCGAACATAAATGTAGGGAAAAGCTGATTTTGTTTTCGCGATTTCAGGTTTGGTCCCATAGTAAAAGTTGTTCATAATGATGAGTACAACTTAAGAGATCGTTAGTGTCTCACCAGTCATTCTGTATAATATTAGTGAGGATTATTATAATACCTACAACACTATTAAAGCTTTCATAATGAGGCAGCATTGGACGCTTATAGGCTGATCCTTAACGTAATATTTGGTCCTTAGGAACACATACAAACATGCGGCGACGTGGTGCTAAAGACATTTGACGAGCTGACAGTGCGACTGAGTCTCGACAGCTCCAACCTTCAACACAGGAAGCTCGTCTTCCAACTAGTGAAGCCACACGTGCCCGGGTTCAGCTTCGAAGTCATGGACGTCGAAGAGATAGAAGAGACCACGGAAGACCCTAAGACGGAGGTCAATGACGAAAAGAAGCGGAAAGAAGGACCAGTAACTAAAAGCGCCAAGAAGAAACCCAAGAAGAAGTAGTATGTACTCTATGTATAAATAAATGTTTTTTATCATAAGTATGGGCTGTTTCATTTTGTTTTAAATGTAAATAAGAAAGAAAAGGTGTGTCAGAATGGTGGTCTGATAATGAAAAATTAATTGTCTGCCACGCTGTTGTTAGTATGCTAAAAACTAAAGAACAATAATTACTTTTTAGTAATTATCTATACATATAATAAAATTGTCACGAAGTAAAAACTGTACCTACATTCAATATTTTTGGAAAAACATGAATGCTACGTGTTTAAAAACGATACAGATGCCAAAAAGTCAATTTTTAGAATTTCTGTCTACCTATCTGTTTATAATTATGTTGGAGCTTCACGCGAATACTTCTGAACAGATTTAGTTCAAAGGCAAAAATGTCCGTTAAAGAGCGGGTCAGCATAAAGGGTACAAATTATAACGCTATCCTGTATTGGGGGTGAGTAGTAGAACATCACGTGTAAATTGAGATTATTTCTTCAACAGATATACATTGAAATTATTTCTTCAACAGATATTTATGAAATGTTACAATTTTACAGATAAGTGATGAGTTCGTCATCAGTATCATTCTAAATCAGGAATCAACACGCTGTATCTTAAGTGAGCTAAACGACGCATTTTAACAATCAGAACGTTTATTTTGAAGTCTTTCGTAAACTAACTGCGTAGCCTAAGAGCCGTTACGCACTGTCGACTGGTCGCCGGAGACTTGGTCTCTCGGCGACCAAAACATACGCAACTAGGACCAGGAGACCAAGCTGAGCGTAGTGTTTCTTGTACATTCGTGCAGAATGGACGTCGAAGAAGCTGCAATAGTAGCGTTACTAATTACAAAGAGAAAAAAAAAAGAAATGCAAGAGAGTATTGGGTATCCCGATTGGAATATTGGTCACGAGATAAATCCCAAATAGCTTTTCGGAATTGTATTTCCAATATTAATTTCTCTGTATCGAAAGCATGAGCCATTTTTGTGCGTTGAACGCTTCCGTTTGAACCCGTGCTCTTATTGGTTGCCGGCGACAAGCACTCGCTTGTGCATCGCCACTGCGCGGCGACCAAGTGCGTTAACACCCATTTAAACTATAGAAGAGTGCGTGTTCTTATGTTGTTTGCAAGGCTCTGTATTTGTATAGAAAACACGCATAGTGCAACACACTGAAAACACTGCGCGTGAATGCGTTTTCACTGTGTTGCACTACGCGTGTTCATTACACATACTCGAAAAGTAGGTCTGAAGTTGCCTGAGGAGCAGATTAAAAGTACTTAATACTTTTCAGCCCTAGGGAGAATCGTTTTCAACTGACAGCTGTCAAATTATAAAAAAAAAACTAGTTCTATTTTCACATTTCTATTGAACCATGTTCGAACTTTCTATACAGCCACTCAATTACAGCGCGATGTAAAATTGTAATAACATAAAGTTAAGTATTAGGTAGATATGGAATGTTTTTTTAAATGACTATTATAATTCAGTTTCAACTATTTCTTTAAAATAACATAGATTTGGGCAAAATATTTACCATTTTTTCAATGATGAAAATGAAAAATAGGTAATGGCTGAATAGCTGGACGGTCAAGAAATAAAAAAAAAACAAAATAGGCGGGAAAGCGGCAATCCGAACTTCATTTGTTTTTTCGAGTTGTAAGAGTTTACTGAGTTTTGTATAAACGTCCATACAGCAGAGATGAGTTCATCTGATTCAGATATGTTATAACGCCTGATTTCATAGGAGAAGAGGCTAAAGTAGTAGTGGAAAACCTTTCACCACCTAAATCAAAACAAAGATACCTAAAATGGCGCGCTGAGACTTCTCAAGATGTAAAGACCTTCTTAAACCAAGCGCCTGATGAAATATACATAGTAATGAAGGTAAGCAAATCTTTTTAAAGTTGAATCCTGTCTCGGGACTGAGTAAGTTGCTTTCACCCCAAAGTAACAATGTACTATTACCGCTCAGAAACAGGGATTCAGCGTTCTGTTAACTTCTGTTCCTCACTTCAGAGAGGGAAAGTTACTTTACGCGTACCTATTGTACATCACTTTCTGTTTTTATTGCGAAAAAATGATGCCTTATGGATACAAAATTGACAGACAGTTATTTCACGTGAGCAAAGCTACAGGCACAGCTAGTTGGTAAATAAATGTAAAAAATAAATAACTATGTAGGTTAGGCCCTGATCCAAGGGACTTCATTCAATATTAGGTAACATACCTAATCTTGTCCAGCGGTAAAGAGACGCGTATCCAAAACCAACAGGATTCTTCGGTTACACATTAACATTTGATTTTTTGTCAGTTAAATAAGTGTGACAAAATGTTCTATACTTATCTCATACTTTTTGGCTTTACAATTTATGTGTCTTTAAACACATTACAGCGGATAATTTGGCAAACATCTCGAGCGAATCGATTCTGGGTTTATTTTAGTTATTCTCTTTATTTTTGTATGAGATTAAAGAAACTTTTTTTGTTCAACACTTAGATACTGTGAAACAATTATCAATGATACTTTAACTATACGTTGTTAGTAATAATATAATTATAATAATTTTTATTTAGCAAAAAAAAGAAATACAATTCATGTTACAATAATACTAAATTTGTGCTTAATTAAGTGAACAATAAATTCATATCTGTAATTTTTTTGCGGGACCACTATTGTTTCACATCAGGTTCTGCAGATCTTCAATGTCAGACAACAGCAGATTGCATTGTCCTAAAATGTCTGTAAAAAGTTTCAAACAACCCGCACCATTAGAAAATGGTGAAAATCGATTTGCATAGTGTTTTACCATAGAAATTGAACTATTTAGATTTCTGTTTTTTACATTGTGAAGCTCAAAGTTACAATTGAAGCTATGAAACGCACATTAATAACAATAAAAAAAAGATTATGTGTAATTGTGTACCGGTTGTGATGTCTCAACACGAAGTAACAATTGTAATAAAATAATAGGTAATACAATTTTCCTTTACGGCCTGTTCACACTAGCATTTTTTGGTTTCATGTAAATTCTTTGAAATAAAATTTTATCTGATGGATATTCATTTTTAAGTATAGTAGGTAGGTAACCTATCCGTTACCGTCATACAAACTGTCTTCTGTTAACCGACTTCAAAAAAGGAGATTCGGGTGTCGATACTCTTAGTTTTGTTTGTTTTCGATTCTTCGTTACAGTTTGGTGTAACATTGACGTTAGAAACTGTTGATTATTTTATTCATTACTAGCGACCCGCCCGGCTTCGCTTGGGTACGTTTTATAGCTTAAAACATTCCGGAAGAAATTACCTAAATTGAGTTGAAAACCGCATCAAAATCCGTTGCGTAGATTAAAAGATCTAAGCGGACAGACGGCTGGACGCCACTTTGTTTTATACTATGTGGAGATAAAACAAAACATTAATGGTAAGACTAACACTAAGGACGAAAACGCACACGCGGGTGCCTCTCTTTCCGCCTAATGAGTTAGCAAGACGCGTAAAGAAAAAATACCTACGGGAAGGGCCGTACTGCGCGCTTGGTGCCCTCGCTACCAAACTGCTGTAGGTAAGTAGAAGTCGCTAGACACTACTAGGCGCTAAGTTAGGCGCCTGCAGTGCTAATGTTCATGTGAAGAGGCTCTCGGGCTATGAACAAGTGCCTTGAATACTGCTTGAACGTTATTACAGATATTTTATTCTCTTTTATCAAGTTTTAATGAATAGGTGACAGCTTTTATAAAATGAGTATCGTTAATAAATAATGACTGCACATGGCATGTCGATAACTGGAATATTCATAATTAAATAAATAGGTACCTATAATATATTTTAAATTTAATAGGTACCTATATCTTCTGCGATACAGGCAGCCGTTAAATTATTGAAGTACTTAACTATTTTTAATTTATGGCTATCTCATAATGTTAGGTGCAGGAGATGCTGTTATGTAAGTATTGTGTATTTTTTTCATGTAAATCATTCCCAGCCCACTGCTGGACGTGGCCTCTCCCAAACAGATGGTATTGCTCGTAGCTCCCACAATGCTGAAGAAGCTGGCTGCAAAGCTGGTCTCGCCACCTGCATGTATTTTTTCCGATTCTACTTACCTAATAGAAATCAGGGTGGAACGGTGTTTTGTCAACCATTTAATATTTTTAACGTCATTTTTACTGCGACTAGGTAGGTATAATAGTTTTTTTTCAGCCGTTACTGCCCCACTGCTGGGCAAAGGCTTCCCCCAAGGTCTTCCATGTACTCTTTTTTCATCTCTTTCTGGGCCTACCTCGCGGCGGCGCAGCGCTGTCCGCTTTCAGGCACCCATTGTGTGGATGCTATGCATCCGGCATTCCTCGCAACGATGCTGATAATCATGAGCTTTGCATCTGTGTAAATAGGTACTAAAGGTAGGTACATGAAAGTGGATGCGTTGACCAAAATCCTGTAGAGACTTACACGAATATGAAGCTCATGACTCGTTGCGAGGACTGGACTGTGGCTTGACATACAGTCACCACAAACATGTAATAGTACATAGCATACATACATACCCTAGGGGTGAAAGTAACTTATTTAGTCCCGAGACGGGGATAGTTCGAGGGACTAAATAAGTCTTTAACCCGAGGTAAACACTGTGCTTTTCATTACGAATACAAGGAAAGTAAAAATAAAAACATGAAATAACTAAAGAAAAAATGAGTGATCGGATTGCCGCTTTCCCGCCTATTTTTTTTTCTTTTTCCAGCCATTATTTTTCATTTTCATCATTGAAAAAATGGTAAATATTTTGCCCAAATCTATGTTATTTTAAAGAAATAGTTGAAACTAAATTGTAATAGTCATTTAAAAAAATCCTTAACTAATACTTAACTTTATGTTATTACAATTTTACATCGCGCTGTAATTGAGTGGCTGTATAGAAAGTTGGGACATGGTTCAATAGAAATGTGAAAATAGTACTAGTTTTTTTTTAATAATTTGATAGCTGTCAGTAGAAAACGATTCTCCCTAGGGCTGAAAAGTATTACTTTCAACCCGCTCCTCAGGCAACTTCAGGCCTACTTTCCGAGTATGAGTAATGAAAAATATTATAATTTTGGGTTCAAATTCATACCTATTATTATGTTCTTCATAACAAACTGCGACTCAAAACTATTATGTCCATTGTTTACTCAACACGTGAATTAATCATGAATCTACATTTTTAGCGGTATTACCGGTCCTATGGACTACAAATATATGAAAGCACTACGTTTCATACTTCGGATCGTAAGCGGTTGGCCAGGAAAAGCACTCGGCGAGAAAACATTAAGGATTGAAGGAATAGGCCATGCTTATTATAATACCATATTATCGATCGTATATTTGGCCTTAGGTATCGCTTATTTGAAAAAGAATGTTCACAAACTTGAGTTTTTGGAGTTGGGACATCTGTATATAGTGCTACTGATGAATATGTTATCAACGGTAATTGTTGTTAATTATTATTAAGTGGGTAGGTACCGGTTACTTTCAAATAAAGGAGCGACATTGATGGTTTACTAAAAATATTGCATTTGGTCTCTTCTAAAAGGGAACTTACCTAATAGCAAGTTTAATTTTATTTTAAGATAGGTAAAATTAACAAATTGCTATTTTGCAATTAGGTATAGAGGCGTCTGCGATGTTACATGCAAAGATAAAAATTATAAATAAGATTAAGTAAGAAATTCTACCTACTGCTAATTGGGGTTTGTTTGAAACTGAGAGTTTTTTTTTTTTAATTCTTTTTTCGGGTCTTTTCCACAATGTGCACACCAGCCCCATTATATCCTACTAACAACAGTCTTACAGAAAATATTAATATAGTAACCTTAAAAAAAAACATGTTGTCACCACATCTTTTCTTCCTCAAATACCACTGAAATAAGCACTACTTCGTAGGGCTTATTTCAGTGACAAAATTGAAACAGACTCCTTGCTACTTCAGAATTCGGTTGAGCTAAAATTTCGTTAAACTTACCAACATCCAGTCTGTTCAATTTAAAGAGACTCAACATGCCTACTCTCATTGACTCATATCGGACACATTCCACTAGTAAGTGATATAAATCCTCGTACGCACCGCAACCCTCACAGTTTGTTGAAGTGGTCTTTCTCATCATGAAATTGATTCCCTATCCATTTGCATAAAATTTTAAGACCTAATATAACTTAGCATAATTTTGTTTGGCATAATTATATTTTCGCATAATATAATTACGCATAACAGCTTACGCATAATTTTTTTAAGCATAATTTCTCTAACCATAATAATGATTAAGCATAAAGTTCTAAAGCATAACTTTTTTAAGCATAATATCTTAAAGCATAAATTTATTTACGCATAATGATATTAAAACATATTTTTATAGGTATAACGATGAAATAATTTCCGGAGCAAATTTCAAAAGAACTACGTACAAATCAACAAACTTTAAAATAACGATGGTCATTTGATCAAAAGTTCGGCTGATCAAAGTCTGGAATATCAATGTTTAAATTATTTATTACACTATTGACCAAATCGTTTAAAGGTCAAAATGGATTACTGGATAAATTGTTTTTATACACCGTCAAGGCCTCTTCATGAGACGATTATTCGTCATCTACTTTCATTTTCACAATAAAAACTTAAGGGGATGTTTGTAAGGTTGAGGCTCCAAAGCGGGTCTACCTTTTATAGCAGAACTTTTTACGTCATAATATTGTTTTGCATAACAACGGATAGCATAAACTTCATTTCGCAGAAAATCATTTCGCATACACTCAGTTGTCATACATTCAAAACTCATAATTTTGTTAGTCAGAATCATCTTTAGGCATAATGTTTATATCCATAATAATTAAAAAGCAGAAACATCATATCGCAGAAAATTCACAGTCAGAATCGTCTTTTGGCATACATTTTATATCGATAGTCATTAAAAGGCAGAACTGCAAGCATTGTTTCTGTCACGGCTCCGGCGCTGCGGGGTTTGGGCGGCGCCACGCGAGCTTATCGTCACAGATGGTTTTAACGCTCACCACCTGCTCCTCAGCTCGCGGGCCGCCCTACCCCTCCGCGCCTACGCGGGTTTAAATTACACTCTAGGGGTAGGGCAGACAAGACTGCGTAAAGTCGGTTTCGAAGCGATTCGTTTCTGTCACAAAATTTTGCAGCACAACGTATTGACTTTTTATGACACAAATTTAATTTAATATTGAAAATGCTACCAATACCATGCTATATTTAGAACATTCTATGTCACTTTTGCAGACCATTCGATTTTAAATACATTGCACGTAGGTTATCTAACCATTCGACAGCATAAATTTACTTTATTTAAATTATCAGTTTTATTCCATATATTATAAGTTTTTGATGTTTTGAACACTAATTTTTACAAGAAGATACATCTATTTTAATTTTTGATGTTCAAATATGCACCCATACCAAATAATCGTATCTCTAAATAAATGTTATGCTAAACAAAATTATGCATAATATTAATTATGGCAAAGGTAATTATGCGAAACAAAATTCTGCCAAGATAAAAGTATGCCATTGTAAATTCGGACACGTAAATATTCTGCCAAACAAAAGTTATGCTAAATAATTTTTATGCCTTAAAAATATTCGATTAAATAAGATTATGCCATGTGAGTTATGCCAAATAAAAATCGGAGTATCAAGATTCTGCCAAATAGAAGGAACCCCTCCAAAGCAGAGTCGACGGAGCCCCGCTGTGCGGGGCTCCTATTTCTGTCTGCAGGGTTTAAAGTAACCTAACACGAAGGGGATGACGGGGGCTTCGTTCGCTCGCTTCGCTCGCTCACTCTAGCCCCCATCATCCCCTTCGAACCTAACCTATCCGTGTCGGGGTGCGCCTGCTACTAGATTATTAGACAATGGTAAAAACATTTCTGATTATCATAACTAACATTATGCTAATAGTCATTAGGCCTACTAACGTTATGCGAAACAAATTTATGCCAAAACAAATTAGTCTATAAGATGATTATGCCAACATAAAATGTATGCCTAAAAAAAGTATGCCGAAGTATTATTATGCCAAAACAAATTGTGCCAAAATCGTTATGCCGAAGTATATTAGGACAAAGAACATTATGCGAAAAAAAGGGATCCCCATGAAATTGCATGGAATGTGTCCTGGTCTGAGTCTATGAGCAGTAACAACTAGCTTTCCATTTAAAGCATTTGCACACCAGGGGATTCGAAGAGGCTCGCGCTGGATGGTTTTATACCATATACCCTTTTCTAAAGAACGACGATTAAAATACTCCCTACAGTTACCATAACATACCTATAGTCCCCGTCACGAGAAGCTATACATTTTGTAAATAAAGAACTTTTACAAAGTTACGTAGCGACAATTCAATCAACAACAAATAATCCCAAATTCAATCAACTCAAAGTTACATACGTGTAATACGAAACTAACGAGCAATTTCACTTAGTCGGGTTATATTTTAGCGATAAAAAGCGCTATCGTCTAATGTTTTGTGGTACCGGAACGTGTCTGACTCATGGAACGTCAACATTTGGCCCGCCATTTTGAAGTAAGTTCACACTGACGCTGTCAATGCTGTCATTTGAGTTTTGAATGCGTTTCAGTTTGTTTGTGTTGTTTTCGTAGATTATTGTTTATTATTATATAAATAAAATAAAAACCATTATATAAAAATAAAAATCATTACAAAACTGTTTTTTTTTTATTTGTTCCAAAGGTTGCGAACCCCTGAATGTGTGTTTACAAAATTTATAGCTTCTCGCGACGGGGACTTTAGTTGTTTATATTTAGGCAAAAACTCTGAATAATCAGGTGTAATACTTATTTTTTTCCCATTTATAACTGCGTTTTCGCCAGTATATCAGCCTCTTCGTTACCCCGTAAACCAATATGGGATGGAACCCATTGCAATCTCAGATGCACGTCTCCTTGAATCAATTGATCTATTTTAGATAGGATAACATAAGCTAGCGATGTGCCTCTGCAACCAGAGGCGCATCGAGCTATTATGTTGAAGCGAACTTTTGCTATCTGTCAAAATAACCACCTTCCTATGCACACAATCATTAATCATAGGATAATGCTAAACTGAGTGATAAAACAGGAATTATCAATGTGGAAGCCGTGCGACTTTGATAAGAAACATTTCTCCTTTTTTTCTCGGAGACCATGTTCTGTATATTTTTTAATTAGTTAAAGTGGCTAAAGCTTAAGCTAAAGTGGATAAGCAAATCCGTCAATTCAATCTAAACCGGATGACTTTTACTCTGGAAAAAAATGGGTATAATAGGTGAACGGAATAGAACCCCGTGGATGTTTTTTTTTAATTGCCTGTATTTAAATTTCTCTATCAATAAATACTACGAATTTGAAGTAAATTTTCAGACTTGAAATCAATAAAAACAGAAATTTTGAAGTAAATAGGTAAATCCATTAAATAATATCTAAATTCAAATCATACAGACCTGCGTATCATTTCAGTTTCTTTAGGTATCTATAAATACTTATATAAATTAAAAAAAAAGCTGAAGACGAAAATAAATTAACTTTGCCAACACCTTCTACTCCGTTCACCTATTATTACACTCAATTTTTTTCCAGACGGTAACAAAAGTCACAATTAAAAATAAAGAAGATATCTGCAACACATGAAGCTCAAAAATGAACCAATGTAACCGGACCCCGGTGTACCTACGGTTACTAGATATTTTATTATTGCATTTGAAATAAACTTGTTCCTTCAAAAATATGAATTTATTACTAATGTATGTAAAAATTACTTTTACAGTCTCGAGGTTTCACTTTGTGCCTGTCTCAAAAATACCGGGCCGTAGCAAAAATATTTATCCAAAACATACATCTGTTTTATTATAAGGACAAATCTGACTTCGCCATGAAAGTGAGTACCTATAATTCTTTAAAGGGTTCGATAGCCAAAGGTCCTATGGCTCGTTATGCAACTTTGTGCTTGGCTCTTCTTATAGCTAGTTGGAAAATTCAGAGCATAGCTCTTTTCGTAGCTCATAATGGAACTGTGAGCATAAAAGTATCTGTCTTAAGCTCATTGGGAAACTCAGAACATTGCACTTCCAAGTTCTAGCAAACCTCTTCCGTAGTTCGTTGAGGTAATACGGTACTTAAGCCACTTGTGTGATTCTGAGCTTTGTTACGAGGAGAATAGATTTGTACCTGTAGCTACAAATGGACCTTTCATTTTAATAAGAGTAATTTATTTCAGATACATGTAACAGTGCACAATTTATCACACTTTTCCGCGATATATATATGCGTTATGCTGTTCATTGCAGCTTGCTTGTTCAATTTGATACCCATGTACAATAACTACGCTACTGGCAAGTTCCACTCCTTCGAAAACTTGCAGAATACTACATACGAACAAGCTATTAATTGCTTATATCCATGGAACTTTGAGACGAGTTTCAACGGTTACGTTTGGGCAGCACTCAGTGGCTGGTAAGATCAATTAATAAATATCTAGTGAACATCTTCGTTTGTTTTTAGGTACCTCAGGGGCTTTTATATTGATAGTCTGGGCTTTGAAACATCTAAGGCTGACAGGAATTTGTTATGATTTGACTGAATGCTTTTTCACGTTTTCGCGAGACTTGTATTTATTACTTAGTTCGAATACAAAACTTTATTTCTGACTACGTGTTTTTGTTTTCTAGGTATGGTACAATTTTATGTGGAAGCAGTGTTTCAATGTTCGATTTTTTCCTCTGTTTGATGATCTACAATCTATGGGGACACTTTAAAATTCTGATTCATAATTTGGATAGTTTACCGAGACCTGCCTCAGAGTCACTGAACACTGAGGAAGAACAAGAATGTACGATAGTTGGAGCTGAGATGTATTCAGAAACTGAATTGGAGGATATTTCAATTAAATTGAAGGAGTGCATACAATATCACGGGCTTATTGTCGAGTGAGTGTTTTAAAAACAAACGTACAGTACATAGATGTATTTACATATATACGGAGGTTTAGTATGATCGTGATGAATTTGTAGACACGACGTGGCCAAAGTATTTTAACACGCAAAATATTACTATGTTGCATCTAGGAACATGAGCGTGGCCAGGGTTTTGTCCAGGATGGGGCAAAGCAGCTCAGTCAAACAGTAAATATTTCTCTTTTCACTAAATCTGAAAATGCAGAATAGGGTTATGGGGCAATTTTTCCTATGCCCACCTTTTTGAGGCCCATATAAGTATAGCCGGGCATCGGTCTGCCTGTTTTAGTAGATCCCATGTCTATTGTACAGTTGAATAAATCTGGACTATTTACCTATTCTTCCCTGAGCTAGGGTGGGCCAAAAGCCCCATCCGCCCCACTCTGGTTACGCCTATGTCTAGGGAGCGGGCAACGTAGGCTAAGGCCTAGGATGGGCAGTAAAATCCTAATAGACTTTTTGGGTATTTGATGAATAAAGGATAGGTATAGGTACAGATAGGTAACAATATTTTTTTCAGCAACTAGGTCACGTATGTCCATATATTATGATATTTTAGACTTCAAATTGTAGCCTAGTATTACTGTGACAATAGCCTATTGCTGTAAAACCTTTCCCTCCGACCGTCCTCTGTTTTAGATGCTTTTTGTTCTTAAATCGAATAAGATAAGCACTTTAAAATTAAGTCAACATTCATTAAAATCCTGCAATTGTTCTTTCGTATTTTTAAATGCATTCATTATATTAGATGCAGCAGGCTTAGCACGCACTACAGTGGCAAGAGATATGTCATGAATATTGTTGAGTTGTGGGAGAATGATCACAATCTCCGAGGGGATCCCTTCTTTTCGCATAATGTTCTTTGTCCTAATATACTTCGGCATAACGATTTTGGCACAATTTGTTTTGGCATAATAATACTTCGGCATAATTTTTTTAGGCATACATTTTATGTTGGCATAATCATCTTAAAGACTAATTTGTTTTGGCATAAATTTGATTCGCATAACGTTAGTAGGCCTAATGACTATTAGCATAACGTTAGTTATGATAATCAGAAATGTTTTTACCATTGTCTAATAATCTAGTCGCAGGCGCACCCCGACACGGATAGGTTAGGTTCGAAGGGGATGATGGGGGCTAGAGTGAGCGAGCGAAGCGAGCGAACGAAGCCCCCGTCATCCCCTTCGTGTTAGGTTACTTTAAACCCTGCAGACAGAAATAGGAGCCCCGCACGGCGGGGCTCCGTCGACTCTGCTTTGGAGCCTCAACCTTACAAACATCCCCTTAAGTTTTTATTGTGAAAATGAAAGTAGGTGACGAATAATCGTCTACGGTATAGGTACCTATAAAAATATGTTTTAATATCATTATGCGTAAATAAATTTATGCTTTAGGATATTATGCTTAAAAAAGTTATGCTTTAGAACTTTATGCTTAATAAATTTATGCTTTAGAATATTATGCTTAATTATTATTATGGTTAGAGAAATTATGCTTAAAAAAATTATGCGTAAGCTGTTATGCGTAATTATATTATGCGAAAATATAATTATGCCAAACAAAATTATGCTAAGTTATATTAGGTCTTAACATTTTATGCAAATGGATAGGGAACCTCTCCGAGACATTTCACTGTTGTGCGAGCTATATGTCTACACCAGTGTGCTTTCATGTTCATCTTGCGTCTTCGTCTGAAGCATGCGTGAAGCGCCATAGCGCATGCCTTAATATTAGTTCGACTAAAGCGCATGCCTCTAGCGCACGCTAATCCGTCTATTGTATGTCGACTGACGACTGACCGAGGCGCACCGGTGTAGACTAAGCTAGTGTAAGCTGCATGCGTCTTATGGCAATCAATATTGCATGCGCTTGACGCAAGAGGAATTGAAAGTTGAAAGCGCAAGATGAACATGAAAGCGCACGGGTGTAGACATACCAATACTAGGTCGCAGTATTGTATTTCTTTTAGCTTCACAAACAACATGTCAAATGCATTTGGAATGGCGCTATTCAATTACTACACGTTTCATCAAATAGCAGGGTGTTTGCTGCTCCTTGAATGTTCTCAGATGGTAAGTGACGACTATTTTAGGTAGGTACAGGTTTACCTTTTATATCTACAATAAACAAGGAAACACGGTTAGGCGCTGGGTTGCCAACCTTATTATCTACGTAGCCTTTTCCCAACTATATTGGAGTCGGCTTCCAACCTAATCAAATGCGGCTCAATATTGGTATTTTACACGGAGCGACTGCTTTCTGACTTCCATAACATGACAGATATCCGAAGGTTAGACTGGTTGCCAGACTTTTGAGCTCCTGACTACCCCTACAGTATGCTATACGTATTTGTATGGCAACCGGAACCGAAACTTACTCATATGCTCTGCAAGGCACGAACGGGCTTCGATACTTAAAGAACGGTCACTTATTTAAAAATTGATCGTGATAAGCGTGGCTTGACCTTCTAGACAGATTGATTTACCCAGTAGATTTTTCGTGCAAAGCTAGCTACACCACGCCCCAAATCCCTGTACCCCGCGGGCGAAGTCGTTGTTTGGTCTACACCGTCAAACAATTTGTACATCTTTATTATGTTTTTCAGACTGCCGCAGCTCTGACGCGTTACTTACCGCTTACCATTATTATGTTTGGAGAACTCATCCTGCTCTCTATCATTTTTGAAACCATTGGCACCATGGTAATTGTAGTAGTTATTTTATATGTGTACCCGCTATCTGGAGTATTTAAAATAGCAACTTGAATGTTTATCCTCATTTGGACTTACGATCCTCGGCAATCATCAGCTGGTTACTCCTAGTTATAGAGAATTAATCTTGGATGTTCTAATTATTTTACAGAATATAAAACAAAAATAACGTTACTATTATTTTGTTTCAATTTAATTTAAGAAATATTTTTATTTCAAATTAAGATTTACTAATAAATATTTTGTGTAAGGTAGAATGTCGTTAAATAGTTAATAGAAATATTCTCCACAACTTATGCAACCTTTGCATTAATATTACAGGGAGAGAAGTTAAAAGATGCAGTTTACAATGTGCCGTGGGAGTACATGGACACGAAGAATCGTAGAACCGTCCTCATTTTCCTCATAAAGGTGCAGGAACCGATCCACGTGAAAGCCGGAGGTTTGGTCGACGTAGGGGTCAAAACCATGGCTTCGGTAAGCTCTGAAGACCTATGGAATTGAGTTGCTAACGTGCTACCAAGCTGATATTGTGGTTACTCAAGTCTCAAAATGTGTACTTACGAATGTAGTTACTTACTTACTTACCATACCATTGGTGTGATACCCCCTAGCTCCTATTTTTTGGAAACATCTTAATATGGTATGTCTACACCAGTGCGCTTTCATGTTCATCTTGCGCTTTCAACTTTCAATTCCTCTAGCGTCAAGGGCATGCAATATTGATTGCCATAAGACACATCGACGGTGAAGTATCAATATCTAATAACTAACATTTTAGCGATTTTCACTTTAGTCCATATTCGTAGGTAAAATATGAAAGAGCTTGTATTTACAATGTTGAATTGTTATTATTTATGATTTTATCGGTCTTGAATTGTTCTTATTCATGAAATATTTGCTTAAAAATACCTAATAACTATAGAAATGAAAGGTTTTTTTCGTCTCCTGTAAAATGACGGTTTTGTAGTTATTAGATATTGATACTTCACCGTCGACATGCAGCTTACACTTGCTTAGTGTACACCGGTGCCACAGTAGATAAATTATCTACTGTGCCGGTGCGCCTCGGTCAGTCGTCAGTCGACATACAATAGACGGATTAGCGTGCGCTAGGGGCATGCGCTCTTGTCGAACTAGTACCTATTAAGGCATGCACTATGGAGCTTCACGCATGCCTCAGACGAAGACGCAAGATGAACAAGAAAGCGCACTGGTGTAGACATAGCTTTACAATTTCACGTGGCAAGATCCTCTATCCTCTAATATTTAGATGCATGTGAGGCTTGTAGACCATATTTTGATTCTAATATTTATACTTTTGGTTTCAGATCCTCAAAACGTCGTTCTCTTATTTCGCTTTCCTACGCACGTTTTAAAAGAGTTGCATCTATTGCGAAACAAATGCTTCGTCCCGAAGTCATTTTTAATCCTAATAAACATAACAATTATTATGTCAATACACTTATATCACAATATTTCATATTTAAATGCCCAGTTTCTGTCTTGCAATGCATTCAACCATTTTTTTAAAAACATAACCTTCTTTTTTATTAGACTGCGTAAAGTCTACATTACGCATCGCTACGGCGGCGGCGCCGGCGCAGCGACTATGCTGTCTTAGCAACGTAAGTCTTATTTACGAAGTCGATGTCTTAGCAAAGCTACGACTCCCATCCGTAAATAAATAAAATCTGCAAGTGAAATTGGTTTACGAAGAAACAGATTGACAATACGATGGACTGCAAATAAAATAAAGCAACCAGGCAATAAAGAATTCAAAATTAAAGTACCTACTTACTATAATCCTACTTTATTTCTTCAAGTTATATTATATTATTACACATTATTACGCACGTTAAATTCGAAACCGTAACTAAACGAAGTGAGTTTTAGTTATTAATGTCATGTTACATTTGTCTTAATTGAATTCATGAAATGCAAAGGCACCCATAGTTCTCCTTCAACTATATTTGACTAGATAGCGCAAGCTAATTGTGATTTTCTTAAAAAGGGACGTGTGAAAAAAAAACTTTAAACGCGATTTCCAAAAAAAACATGTTTTTCGTTTAATAACGGTTTCGATTTAAACATGCGAATTATCTTATCACATTTACAATAATTCAACTTGTCCTGTTATTAAAGTTTCAGCACCCAACTGTTTTGAAGTTTTATTTTATTGGGGATATTTTTCACTAATAATGTGTAGTTTCTTTGTATTAGCGCAGTAAACACTTCAATAATAATGCGTTGTATTCATTGCGTAACGTAGTAGATATTATTCAATAAAGACTATCAGTAACTGCAAAACTTATAAAGTGTAGTTTTCGTAGCGTAGCGCAGTAGAAAATGTTCATAATAAAGTGTAGGCTTCGTAGCGTAGCGTAGTAGAAAATGTTCAATATTAAAGTGTAGGCTTCGTAGCGAAGCGTAGTAGAAAGTGTTCAGTAATAAAGTCTTCTTAGCGTAGCGTAGTACAAAATATCAATAATAAAGTGTAGGCTCCGTAACGTAGCGGAGTACAAAATATTCAATAATAAAGTGTAGGCTTCGTAGCGAAGCGTAATACAAAATGTTCAATTATAAAGTGTAGACTTCGTAGCGAAGCGTAGTAGAAAATGTTTAATAATAATGTGTAGGCTTCGTAGCGTAGTAGACATTTTTCAGAAATAAAGTGTAGTCTTCGTAGCGTAGCAGAGTGCCATGCGACCTATCGCTATTCTCGTAATATTACAGATGTGAAATTTTATGAAGGTGGATGGATGTTTGTTATTTTGCCAAACGGATTTAACGATTTAGATACTCGTAGATGAAAGGACATCATTCATTTTGAGCTAAATTTGAAAGTGCTAATCCAAAATAATTTATTTATTTTACTTTAAATAGAACGGCCGAAACCAATTACACTACTTAAAGATATTGCAAACTACACACAAGTAACACATTCATACTTTCCTCTCACAATACTTCATACATTCCGACAAAATCGTCTTCCATGCATCCCCCACGAAGCAAATATTGCTTCGTGGCATCCCCAAACAAATCAAGGTCTGGGTTTGAATCCAGGAGAGCATTAAGCGCAGTCAGTGTCCGGGGTATGGGTGACTGAGAGTGTGCAACAGTTCGACATGAAGGGACTGCTAATAATTTATGTCTCCTGCTACGACAATAATTATTAGGGACAAACAGCTTGCAGACTTGGTTATGAAGATCGGGGGCATCCATGATCCCTTTTAAAATTTTGCATGTGACGATCATCTGGTCATATGCCCGTCTCACCTCTAAAGAATTTAATCGCAAGCAGCCCAAAAGGAATTTCGTGGGATATAAGTATGGGTAATAGCCATTTAATTGTTTGTAGAGGTTTCTAAGAAATGCTTTTTGAACTTTTTCGATTACCAATATATACTTTTTCTCAAACGGATTCCACACGCACATACTTGACTCAAGTTTACTGCGGACTATTGCAGTAAATACAAGCTTAATTGCATGGGTACTACGAAAATCCCGACAATTTCTCAGCACGAAGCCCAAGCGTCTGAAAGAATCCTTAGCTACTGATGTTATGTGATTGTGAAAAGTTAGCTTATGGTCAAATGCGACACCCAAGTCCTTCATGGAATCTGTTCTAGAAACAATATTATTATTGAGGTTATAGGTGAATTTTATAGGATGCCGCTTTCGACTGTAAGTCATCACATAACATTTCGAGATGCGCGTTCCCATTGAGGGACCACTTTTGAATTTTGAGCTTTTGAATGCGTCAGCCCTTAGTAAAAGTTCTCAAACCATTGTAAATTCAGCCTCTAGTTTGTAAAAGTAACCACTCAAAAGTTACAACCGGTTAAAGGTGGTCCCTCAGTCGTGACTGACAGGCATCCATATCTCACAACAGAGTTAAAATTTACAACTGCTGTAAATGACTACTCTTAGTAAAAGATTTGTAAAACTAATTTACTGAATATCAACCCTTCCTGTGCACTGAATAAAAAGAACTAGCATGCAGAAGGTGGTCCCTCAATCGATCACTATAAGTTCACCGTGAGTGGAGACCCCAATGGAATTTGGAATTTTCGAATTATTCCTCTTTGCCCCACCAGCCGCCCCACTGGTGGGGCAAAGTGGAAAAAATCTAATTTTGGAGTGGAATTTGCCCCACCAAATTTAATTTTAGTGAGGCAGGGTTGGCACTGTAATTTGTGTAAGTAAGTATGCTAGTATTTTATATTTTTTTGGTAAGAAATGTATATCTAAGTGAAATATAAACTTGTGACTTAGTACATAGGTAGTGTTTTTAAATAAAATTACAAAAATAATTGTTTCAATTTTTTTGCTAAGTAGTATCGCATAAGCAGCTACTTCCAGTTCATTTCTGTTTTCCTGGTAGTTATAGGTATAGGACATGAAAGTTATAATAGGACAGTTTTAATTTAGACTTCTATCGATGTAGTGAAAATAACGAATACTTTATATTCATCTTTGTGTTTAATCGTTGGAGCACAACTTAGTGAGATCGTTTTTGTATACCTATTTCTGTCACCCTGGTACTTTTTAAAATATCAAATGATTCAATTTCAAAGCCTGTATGTATTTTTACCATTATTGAGCTAAGTAGTAAGTTGCTTTTAAGCACCTAGCTCCAGTTCATTTCTGCTTTCCTGGTAGTTTTAATAAATAAATAGTTTTAAAACGTCTAGCAACACGAAATTATCCAGAAAGTCAGGATAGCAATGTAAAATGAATAAAATGTGTATTAATCCGCCTTTGATTATTTGATCAAAGTATTCCTCCGCATATAATACAGCATTTTTTCTTCTTCTTCATAAAGCTATATTCATTTCATTTCGTGAGTGACGTCATTGACGTATCTTTTCTTTATAATATAATCTGATAGTCAAGTTATAGGAAAAAATCGTAAGGAAACCGAAACGAGTATTTATTCCACGCGGAAGCCATTAAATTCAAACAAACAGTTTGAATGAAATAGCTCAATCGCCAGGTAGCAAATTCATTTCCATGATCTTGCAACGGCTGCAATGCCGTGCAATGCACACTTACCTAACCTAAGTGTGAAAAGAGCTGATATTTTGCAACGGCTGAACCGATTTCCATCAAACAGCTTATAAAGATCCTGATTAAACCAGCTTTCGGAGTTACGGTGCCAGAAACAGACATACAGACAAACAGTAATAACTGTACCTACTAAAGAAAAAGTAAGTGAGTCTAAGGATGCTGGCCTCTTCGTGACTGAAATTTCATATGAACTGGGAATAACCGCAAGTATCAATATTACTATTTAATATTAGTGTTAGTATTTAAGTTTCATGATTGTATAACTTTGCTTGAAACTTAATTGTTAAAAAACCAGATGAATACCGTATATTTATGGATGAATAGGCGGCAGCACGAGAGAAATTTAAATAGTCACGTGTGGATGACCCTATAGCACCAGTGCAAATCAAGACACAAGTATTATAGTGCAGAGGTCCCAAGAAGATAGATTCATTAATACGACTTAGATGGCTGCAAAATTACCGGGTTAAACGAACACTAGCATTTAAAGCGCGAAATGTAGCGCGCTTGATCGCGCGTATGTAACAACAAGCCTAAAATGCCAAGATCTGTAACCGCCCTAAAACTTCTAGGTCTGTAACAGTTATGGAAATTGACCTCTGCAGAGTCCGCGGCCCAAATTACACGGAGTAGGAACAGTAGTGGAAAAGTTGGCCGAATGGGTGGGCCAGAATACCAATGGGAAAAAAGTATCGTAGTTAAGTCGACCCATTGGATTGAATTTCATTAAAATGAAAAAAAGGTGCGAAATAAAACGTAAGTATCAAAGGTATTATTCCTCGAAACGCACCAACGATGAAACAGAGAAGAGCATGAAAGGGATACCTACATAATAAAAATGATATCGATAGACGTTTCAAACTATTTATTTATTAAAACTACCAGGAAAGCAGAAATGAACTGGAGCTAGGTGCTTAAAAGCAACTTACTACTTAGCTCAATAATGGTAAAAATACATACAGGCTTTGAAATTGAATCATTTGATGTTTTGAAAAGTACCAGGGTGACAGAAATAGGTATACAAAAAAACATGCTCCTAAACGATCTCACTAAGTTGTGCTCCAACGATTAAACACAAAGATGAATATAAAGTATTCGTTATTTTCACTACATCGATAGAAGTCTAAATTAAAACGGTCCTATTATAACTTTCATGTCCTATACCTATAACTACCAGGAAAACAGAAATGAACTGGAAGTAGCTGCTTATGCGATACTACTTAGCAAAAAAATTGAAACAATTATTTTTGTAATTTTATTTAAAAACACTACCTATGTACTAAGTCACAAGTTAATATTACATTTCTTACCAAAAAAATATAAAATACTAGCATACTTACTTACACAAATTCCATTGCCAACCCTGCCCCACTAATTAAATTTGGTGGGGCAAATTCCACTCCAAAATTAGATTTTTTCCACTTTGCCCCACCAGTGGGGCGGCTGGTGGGGCAAAGAGGAATAATTCGAATTTTCGTATGGGTCTAGCGTTAGTAAAAGTACTTGAATGATTGTAAATTTAACCTCTAGTTTGTAAAAAAAGCCATTCAAAAGTTTCAATCGATAAAAGGTGGTCCCTCAATTGAAACGTTTATCAAAAGAAAAAACTATTTACGTGGCATTCCGAAGTTAAAAAGACGAATGCTACAGTCTATCCCTTAGTAAATTTTTTTTACTAACGATTACTTTACCAAACAGTGTCAAAAACTGAACCGTTTTATTTTAAATAATAATCGAATTCCTGCGTTGAAATACTAAGATCGAGGTGACCACACAACTGGATTTTTTTTAGAGACTGTTACGTAATACAACATTTCATTGATATTTGACATCGCTTAGCTAATTTCAAACCCAAAGAAAATAATAAAATAGTGTAGGACTAGTAAAAAAAAAAAAATTAAACTTCTGAAAATTATTGTACAATATTATTTTTTATTAATCACATCACTGCTAATTAAAAAAACAGACAGAAAATAATGCGTATGATAATTAAAAAAAAAGGATGGTTCCCATTTCTTCTATGGAACATCACGTCAATAGAGAAAATGAAACATTTTTTTCTCGTTTTATTACATAGAACCGCATACTAGCACTTCATCCGACTTCACTTTTCGGTGACGTCTTGTATTACGTAACAGTCTCTAAAAAAAATCCAGTTGTGTGGTCACCTCGATCTTAGTATTTCAACGCAGGAATTCGATTATTATTTAAAATAAAACGGTTCAGTTTTTGACACTGTTTGGTAAAGTAATCGTTAGTAAAAAAAATTTACTAAGGGATAGACTGTAGCATTCGTCTTTTTAACTTCGGAATGCCACGTAAATACACACATCAAAAGTGTCTAGGGATCAACATATATTTTTGCAATAACTTTTCTCCTGATTGATATTAATTAAAATTTTCTTTAAGGATTCATCAAATAAAGTGTTTTCGTTTGTCACAGTAACGATAAACCAAGTCACCTTTGCATTAATAAAGAAATTTGCCATTTTCCTAATAAAGGGATTTTTGACATTTGAACCACTAACACAAAAGTTCGAAAAAAAGACTGAAATAACAGTTTTCTTTAAAATTTTATTGGGTAACTTAAACAATTAATAATCCGTGTTTCTACCGCGAGCACTAACAACACAAGAACATCGGTTTGGCATACTCAAAATGAGTTCATCCAAATCACGCTGTGGAATGGCCGCCCATGTTCGTTGCAACAACAAAAAAAGGTCTTCTTGCGACTGGATACCCTCCATATTCGGCAGAACTCTTCTCTGTAGCATATCCCATGCATGCTCAATCGGGTTCAAGTCTGGCGACTGAGCAGGCCAGGGCAGGACATTGATGTTAGCTGCGGCGAGAGTCTGTCTTACAACTCTTGCGGTGTGCGGTCGTGCATTATCATGCATTAACTGAAATAAGGGACCGATTTGCGCTTGTAGAGGAACGATGACGTCTGATACAATCGTCTCAGCATAAATTTGAGCGTTGAGGTTGCCTCTGATCCAAATCAACTCAGTTCTTCCGCCGATCCAAATACCCGCCCATACCATGATGGTTCCACCACTATAAGGATGGACTTCCTGGCAGGATTTTAATCGCTGTTGGCGTCCAGGGGTTCTCCAGTGTCGTATACGTCTTGTATCCGGTCTCATACCAAAACGAGACTCATCAGAAAAGCACACGAAACGCCATTGTTCTTCTGCCCAATTTCTGTGTCCAAGAGCCCATTGATATCGAATCCTACGATTGTGCATTGCTATAGGTGGTACCCGTAGCGGTCTTCGGGAATGAAGGTTCACTTCATGCAAGCGGTTTCTGACTGTTTGGTCGCTAATTAAGTTCCCTGAAGAGTGATGAAGCCTCACGGCTAACATCATGGCGGTTATTGTTGGAGCTCTTCGAGTTAAGATTTGAATGTATCGGTCTTGTCTCCGTGTGGTGCAGCGATACCGTCCTCCATGGCGCTCAGCCACGGTACCAGTGCTTCGGTAACGTGTCCAAAGTCGACTGATAACACTCTGACTTGTATTCAGAGCTAAAGCCACAGTACGTTGCCGGGAACCAGCTTCTATCATTCCCACGGCTCTGAGCATTTCTTCCCTGCTTAAATGACGTCGCCGCTCCATAATAACGTTGGTTTTAATCAGTAGTAGGGAAACAGTAGCACTAATAATGTCTTCAATGCGTTGTATGTTTTTATAGGGAAAATATTGACAGCTGATTTTCATCTTTTACTCGAATTTGATTCACAGTTCCTGATTCAAATTATGAAATGCACCAAAAAGGATCCATATAAATTTATAAAATCATAAATTTATTACAAAGCCACATCTCAATCTCAAGAAATCCGCATAAAAATGCTTGATCCCTAGACACTTTTGATGTGTGTAGTTTTTTCTTTTGATAAACGTTTCAATTGAGGGACCACCTTTTATCGATTGAAACTTTTGAATGGCTTTTTTTACAAACTAGAGGTTAAATTTACAATCATTCAAGTACTTTTACTAACGCTAGACCCATACGAAAATTCCAAATTCCATTGGGGTCGCCACTCACGGTGAACTTATAGTGATCGATTGAGGGACCACCTTCTGCATGCTAGTTCTTTTTATTCAGTGCACAGGAAGGGTTGATATTCAGTAAATTAGTTTTACAAATCTTTTACTAAGAGTAGTCATTTACAGCAGTTGTAAATTTTAACTCTGTTGTGAGATATGGATGCCTGTCAGTCACGACTGAGGGACCACCTTTAACCGGTTGTAACTTTTGAGTGGTTACTTTTACAAACTAGAGGCTGAATTTACAATGGTTTGAGAACTTTTACTAAGGGCTGACGCATTCAAAAGCTCAAAATTCAAATGTGGTCCCTCAATGGGAACGCGCATCATTTCGAGGCGTTGAACGTCATCTTGTTGGCCAAACTCCACTGATACACTGAATTCACATCAGATTGCAACGCCAAACAATCGGCCTCAGACTTAATTTCGCAGTAAATCTTTAGGTCATCAGCGTATAAGAGACATTTTGCATTTCTGACCACAGAAGGGAGATCATTGATCATCAATGTAAAAAGAAGCGGACCCAACACTGATCCTTGACTAACGCCTGAGAGGGTGTGATATGATTGTGACTCGTACAATCCTAGCCTAACAAACTGCTGGCGATTTCGCAAGTAATCAGCAAGAAGCCGTAAGAGACTTGGGGCAACACCGATTGTACTAAGCTTTGACAGCAGAATGTCATTATTGACTTTATCGAACGCCTTCTGAAAGTCGAAATACAAAACATCTACCTGACCACCTCGGTCAAGACATGTGGACATGAAATCTACAAGGGCCAGCAGATTAGTGTTTACCGATCGTTTGGTTCTAAAGCCGTGCTGCTCGTTGCATAGGTATTTTTTAACTTGCTTATATATATATGCCTTCGTGTAAGACATTTTCAAAAATCTTTGCAGGAGATGATAATATTGCTATAGGGCGATATTCTTCGACGGCAAATTTGTTAGCTGTTTTGGGAATAGGGGTGACTCTCGAGATTTTCCATTGGGGAGGGTATACTCCAGTTTTTAGCGCTAAGTTAAATATGTGACAAAAAGGCTGGGCAACAGACACTTTTCCCTGTTTGAGAAACCAAGGTGGAATATTATCAGGGCCAGTGGAGCTGTTGAGTTTTAGCTTGTTAATGCCGATCCGAACATCGCGTACAGATAGTTCAGATATATTAACATAGTTGTTGTTATTGCTAGTGTTTATATCAACTGCCTTTTCGTAATTTAGTTCCGGCATATCAGAAAGAAAAACGCTTGCAAAGAATTCAGCGAATGACTCAGCAGCTGTCACGCCACTGTACGTTTTGCCATTATACATTACATTGGGCTCAAACCCGCCTTTCGAGCGAAGGTTAGTGATTTGTTGCCAGAATTTGTTGGGATTCTTTTTAATATTATCTTCTACGGATCTAATATACAAGTTATAAGCAGACTAAATACGAGTTTTCAGGTTTGATCTGATATCTGAGAATGAATAATATGTTACTTGACATTTATTTCGTTTCCAAGCGGAATGTAATTTAGCTTTTTTCGGATATCCCGGATGATATCATAAGTAAACCACGTAGGATACCTTCTGGTTGTTCTATTATTACGGCATTTCTTCGGAATACACATGTCAAATAGGCTGTACACAATATCATAAAAATTCTGAGTGCTAGTGCGAACGTCACTGGAAAGAAGAACTGTATCCCATGAAATTCTGGAGGAACTCAAGAAGTCGTATATTATCACATTTTTTAAAATTCCAATCCTTGACACTACTAATATTACTTGGTTCAATACTGTCGGAATAACTGGAAGACTGTAACATTACCTCGATATCCAAGGGTGGATGGTATGAGTCCACAGGCACGAACCCCTCAGCAGTCACTACGGAAATGTCATGTAAGCTTGCGCTCTCCTGGACTAAAACCACGTCTGGCATACCTCCATGCAAATTCCTTACAGCGTTTCTTTCACACAAATTACAATAACTAAGGAAATAACAATAATAATTATTAATATTCAAGGAAGCACTGTTTAAATTAATATCGCCTATAATAATTATTGTTCCTTTTAAATCGTTAATAAAACTCTCCACTTTAGTAAACCATCTCATATAATCCTCGTCAGTAGCACTTGGTTTTATGTACACTACACACACATAAGTGACGCGGCCATGCCATGTAAAACTCGCCCATAGATCCTCGCCGCAATCTGTCTCCAGTTCGTGACGACGGCGCAGCACGATGGGAGTGCGTGCCATGAGTAGGACGCCTCCGCAGGGTGTACATCTGTCGCGCCGTAGTATTTTCCAATCGCTGCAGATGAGCTCAGCGTCTTCTACCGAGGTATCAAGGAACGTTTCGGTTGCTGCTACTAAATCCTGTTCGGCTATCAGCAGACTGTGTCGCCATTGACGTAGCTTTGTTTTAATGCCGCGAACGTTCTGATATATAATATTCATTCGACTTATTTTATTGGTTAAATTGTGAGTTGCGAAATGACTGAGAGCCGGATGGTTGCGTAGTGTTAGTGGCAGTCTTTCTTATGAAAGCACCCGGCTTTCTGCGGGAGACCCAGGTATTAATTCTTGCATTTACCGGCCAAAAGTCGACGGAATAGCAATTTTCAAAACAGGCAATTGGTACGCCTACCTTATACGATTTGTAATTCCCTTTAGGGTTCAGTTCATCGACCGTACAAGTTTCGCCTGTAAACATTTGTTGCAGATAATCACGGATCTCTGCGGCAGTAGACTCCATGTTCCATACATGCAGATATTTGCGTTCTTCAACGGCTTTTAGAGTAGTTACAGTCGGGCCAGCGGTACCACATAGTGAAGCCAATCGTCTATTTCTCTTGCTTTTAACCTCAGTCCATTGATGAGAGTTAGTATCCTTATCTATATAGTTCATGCTAGCGGTGCCGTCACGTTTTTGTTCAGCTATGGTACTAGAATTTTCATCATTATTAGAAGTTGCTGGGATGTTAGACTGAACTGAGTTGATTAATGCGACAGGCTCGATGCGCTTCGATATTTTTGGGCTAGCTGGATGTTTCGGTTTGTTCGACACAGTTGGTTCTTGGGACTTCGAAACAACGGGAAGTGAAATTAGCTTCTGAGTGGGTACATCTGTATGGGTAGTTAGGTTCACCATCTTTGAGCTCTCATAATGCATTATTTTCTCGCTAAGCACTCCGACTTGATGCATGTAGGCATCAACCTTTGCTTGATACGATCCGATAAGGGATACAGCGTGCCTAAGTTGTTCTTTTAAACCTTCGATGTCATGCCTGAGCGCGGATATATTCGGATCTTTGGCATCGATATCCGCATAGGTGCCTGAATTCGTCGAAGTCAACTTTTTCCTGTATGTTACGTTCGGTTCGCTAGGTTTCTTAGATAATCCAACTAGCGTAAGGGAGTTATCACCTCCCTTTTTGGCTGGACAACGACATTCTGGGCATATGCAAGTCGCAACATTAACATTAGCCGTATTATTTTCACCAGCGCAAAGGACATGATAGTTTTTGTCGCACTCATCTAACGAGCAACATAGATAGTCTTCATCTTGGACGATAATGCTACAACAAGCCGAGCAATTCATGTTGTTGTATTTTTTGTTGTATATCATACGGAAAGCATTAATAATAAAGCAGCTTTAAGCAATGATTAAGCCATGCGAGGTTTAGCGTATTGAACGGCGAAGAGCGCTGCAATCACTTTATACTCTATGCACTTGAACACCTGTGCGAGTAGATGCGGGCGCCGCGCGGGTTGTCGTAGGTCAGGTACACAACCGTTGTAAAGTTATTTTGAAAGTTTTTTGCTAATATCTTTGATATAATGTTGTGGATTTGGTTCGAGTAAACGTTATTACACAGAACACTGCCCTGTTCATCAGAATGTATAAGTCGTACACTGTTAAAGTCACTTTTACCACTTGAAAACTAATTTATTTGCGGAGTAAACAAAACAAGATGTTGCTTATAACGCGCACGGCCGACTGTGTGTGTGACATAATGTTAAGTATATTCCGTTACAATATTATTCTATTCATTTGTTACTATGGGACCAAAGTTGTAGGGTCTCTGCCAAGAAAATAAGATCGTTTTTTTTACATCTTTTATTTATAGAGGCATAACAATGATGTAGGTAATAAATTAATTGACTTTTATACAGGGAAACATCATCAGCGACATGTTATATTAGGTCTCTTCGTGCCTGCTAGCTGTGTCGCCGTGCTTTCATTAATTTATGCGTGGCATCGAAATAATCTTTTTTAACAACAAAAAAGGTTTTCTTTTTTGTTTATTTTTTTATTGAAATCTTATATGGTATGTCTACACCAGTGCGCTTTCATGTTCGTCTTGCGCTTTTCTGACGCATGCCTGAAGCGCCATAGCGTATGCAATAGCGCATGTCCTAATACTAGTTTGAGTCTTATGGCAATAAATATTGCATGCGCTTGACGCAAGAGGAATTGAAAGTTAGGTGTAGACATACCAATAAGTGGTTTAGATACGACCACTTACTACCCCTACCGCCAGAAAAAAAAGGATTTATTTTTAATTAATCAATCTAAATGCCGTGCGTGGATAATCCACCATGCCGTGCGTGGGTACCAGTAATAGATCATGTGGTTTTAAAGAATTACACGAATTCGTTTACATACTGTATATCAAAGGTAAGGCACTAACGATCGTGTGATCAGGCTCTTACAAGGCTATATGCAAGTACATTACTACGTTATTACAGATATTTTATTCTCTTTTATTAATTTTTAATGAATAGGTGTGAGCTTGCATATAAGAAGTTCAGTTAATAAATAATGATTACACTATAAAAAGGCGATAACTGGAATAGTTATAATAAAATACTAAATATTTTTAATTTCATAATTTTATGTTCTGCGACACAGGCAGGCGTTTGATTATTGCAATAAATATTTTTAATTTATGGCTATCTCATAATGTTGGGTGCAGGAGATGCTGTTATGTAAGTGAATACCTAATTGTGTACTTTTTAATGTAAATTATTCACAGTCCACCGCTGGATAATCCAAACAAATAAAAAAAAACAATACAAGCGCTTATGAAAAGTCGAATTTAGGTGCACGGTTCTAATTTATCATTTCCTATGGAAAAGAGTCTGCGAGACACGCCATGGTTACTTTTGTAAAAATAATATTTTTAACAATTTTAGTGAACACAGTACTATGATTTAGGATAGTTATGAGAAAACAATGTAGTCTTGACCACATACCAGTGAATAATGTAGTACGAAGTCTTTAGAAACAAAAAAAAACACACGCAATATGAATAAAAGTAAATTGGAAACTTAAATAGTCTCTAGCAAGACCACGAAGTTCACATTTACAAAAGATAAAAGGAAGCTCAACTACATAAAACAATTGACATAATTATATGTCATCGCAATAAAAATAATCTATGTATTTATTTAAACAATTAACTAGAACGGTCATAGACCAATTACACTAATTAAATAGAAATTTAAGCTATTCTATTCTATTTTTCTTAATGGCAATTAGTGCCGATGTCGACAATTCTGCCAATGTCGAAAGTGAAAAGGAAATAAAAATAATTGTAATTGAGGATAGTTAATAGACATACACATACATCTTTAATGAGGTTCCAGGGAAGCCACATACATGTGCAGGAACTAATGCCAAACATGCTTGTCGTCAACGTAGTCCTTAGTCTTGTAGTATGTAGTATTCTTTTTAGAAACACGCCTCTTTCAAAAAAATGGTAATGCTCGTAGCTCCAACAACCTGGGGCCCAATTCTCCTAGAAGTAATCTTGATCAATCGCAACTGAACCAAAGCCGAACCGTTCATTCAGACAGTTTCCGTTTTCAGAAGCTGTCAAATTGTTTGACACAAAAAACAAAACCAGTCATTTTGACAGTAAGCTGGCTTCCAACAGTGCGTGGTAGCGCGCACCGGCTGTGCCTGGTATTATCATCCGGGCATCCGTAATATCACGCACCGTGGGAAGCCACATTATGAGGGTGCGTGATGTGGATACGGCGCACCGCTCCGCACGCGTCCGCGTTACCACGGACGAATCTCTTCCCATGGTGTGTCGATGCGAGCTCGTGCGTCGCGGTGTGCGATATCACGCACCGTGGGAACCAAGCATTAGTCGAATTGGCCCGCTACATGTATTTTTCCTAAATATACTTAATAGAAATCAGGGATGAACGGTGTTTTGGTAACCATTTAATATTTTTAGCGTTATTTTTACTGCGACTAGGTAGGTATAATAGATATTTGTATTGTATTTTTTTTTACAAACATGTTCCCTTGTCGGATCATTCCTCGCAACGAGGCTTATAATTATGAGTTTTGCACCTGCGTGAGTAGGTGCTAAAAGTACATGGAAGTGTGACGAGGTGGGTGTGTTGACCAAAATCCTGTAGATACGTATACCTCACTCTCACACACGAACATGAAGCTCATGACTCGTTGCGAGGACTGTAACTTGACATACAGTCACTATAAACTTGTAAAAGATACAACTCTGGCTTCAAATTAATACCAATTATTATGTTCTCAATAACAAACTGCAACTTAAAACTATTATGTCCATTGTTTGGTTCCCCAGACAAATTTTCAGGCAACAAGCAACGAAATGCAAATTTATCATTTCACAAATCAACATTCTATATAAAAATGTTTCACAAACTTTACACGTCATAAAGTAATTCTTTCATAGGTATATTGTCATTTTACAAAAGAACATTAGTAAATTTTTCCCAATACAAATACGTAAAATCGACAAAGATCTTTTGATATTTTTTTCTTTAATATTTTGGTTACTTGGCCTTTAAGATCATAAGGCAATTTGATCATATTGGTAGTAATTTTTAAATTTCATTCTTTGTTTTTTCTTTAATGGTAGGCCGAAGAAATGATGGATGGATTGTGTGAAAGATGATAGATATGGGAAAGACAGGAGTAAGTACCTACTGAGATGATGGCATTAATTAAAATAGGTCGAATTTAATGTGAATCCAACTCAGCGCACCCCGACTGCACGTGGTCAGACTCTGTCCTACCCCTAGAGTGTTATTTAAAAGCGTGGAGCCAGAAGCTCGCGAAGGAGGTCCTGAGTGGAACGAGTGCACGACGCCGAAGCGTAGCGCTGGACGAGAGTGCGAGCGAAGCGAAGGGGCGACAAAGCGACTCTTCTGACGGAGCATGCTCAGAAACTATTGCATGCTTGCTTGCTTCCTTGCTTGCTTACATGATGCATGCGTGCTTGCTCGCTTGCTTGCCTGTGCACTTTCTGTTAAGGCTACACAACCTAAGGTAGGGTAATGTGTGCGAAACAAATTAGTAAAATTATCATATTTCAAAAGATAGTAAATGTTTAATTTAAAAAATAACAAATATAAAGTTTACTAAACAAAAAATATGTTTTGTATTTTGGTCTAACTAATTATTTGTAATACATTACTTTTGCTTTCTGTGAAATGTTGACATGTCAGTTTATCTTTTAAAAATAAATAAAATAATGCATTTTCAAGTTGACTGCTTGTCATATATGAATGTTTGTGTTTTGATGTTATTGTTAGAACGTTTCTACAATATCATGTATAGATGTATAGTATATTTGATAAATCTATACCCAAAAAACGAAGGCTAAGTAAGCCATGTAGGCGTTACCCAGTTTGGTTCACAGCGGAATTAATAAGCGACATTAAGTCTAAAGCAGAACTTCACCGTAAATGGAAGTCTTCTAAGTGTCAGGATGTTTACAGTAAATTCTCTCTTCTTAGGTCGAGTATTAAACAAAGAATGTATTTTGCCTACGACGAATATATTAAACTCATTTAAACTAAATTAAAACGTTGCCCCAATACCTTTTGGCAACATATTAATAGCCTCAAAGCCAGAGGAGGCTTTGAACCTCGGGTTAATTATAATGGGGAGGAACACATTGGCAAGGATGATGCAAAAGCTTTTTCCAGCTTTTTTGCTAGTGTTTTCTTACCTACCGCCCATTATAAAAATCAAAATAACTGTCAGAGCAACTCAGCAAAGTGACGACACGTTTGGTGCAGTGGCTAAGCGATTGGCTTCTGCGCTACGGGTCGTGGGTTCCATTCCCACACGGAACAAAAATTTGTATGGCCTACAGATGGTTGTTTCGGGTTTGGGCGTTTGTTTGTGAGATTTGTGTCTGTAAACGCACCCACGATACAAGAGAAATCTTAGTGTGGGGCAACGTTTTAAAAAAAAAAAAAAAACCTGTGCATATTGTAGAATTACAATAAAGAATTAGGTTTTAATAAATTAAAACCTAATTCTGCTGTGGGTTCAGATAAAATTCCCGCATACATCCTAAAGGGATGTAAAGAACAGTCAAAGTCACCAGTACTTCACATATTTAATATGGTGCTATCTACAGGACAGTACCCACAGCGTTGGAAAGTCTCGCGCGTTCAACATATACCCGAATGTAGTGAAACTTCTCAGGTAGAAAACTATAGGTCAATAGCTATTCTTTCATCACTTCCTAAATTATTTGAATCGGTATTGCACACACTCATTGGTTACAAGATACAACCATATCTCTGTAATTCTCAACACGGCTTTCGATCGAACCGCGCTCTGTGAATACGAACCTCTTAACTTTAGTAGATCTCATTTCGCAGCACTTAGTTAGACAAAGGCATACAGGTTGATGTTCTATACTTTGACTTTAAAAAAGCCTTCGATCGCGTAGTTAACATGTGTTACTCACTAAGCTAAGTAACATCGGCTTTTCACCAAAGCTTCTAAAAGCTCCTAAAGTTTTTCTCAAGTTATCTGAGGGATCGTCAACAATATGTTGTTAATTGTTTCCACGCCGTATCACACGCGGTCTGGCGTTAGTCAAGGATCTATTTTGGGACCTCTACTATTTGGTATTATGGTGAATGACCTAGAGTCGGTTCTAAAACATACCAGATATTTACTTTACGCTGATGACCTTAAACTAGTATATGGCATTGAGGGGAACGCCGATTGATTAACTTTACAAGAGGACTTTAACTCTGTATTACAGGGGAGTATCGACAACAAACTCATTTTCTGTATTATAACTTTCGTGAGACACATTCATATTTATGATTATTTACGGTTTACTCACGTGCAATTTTTCGGGATTGCTCGACTAGTTTCGGACCCAAACGGAGCCCTTAATCATGAGCTGAACACGCGGCGAGGTCGCGAGACGAAAAGTTCGTAACTAGTCGGGCAATCCCGAAAAAATGCACGTGAGTAAACCGTAAATAATCATAAACTCATTTTCAACACTGCTAAATGCAGTGTTATGTCTTTCAGTCGTGCACATAATCCTCAACATTTGCAATATTTCTTAGGAGCGGAACCGATAACTCGCGTTAACTCAGTTAAAGATCTTGGAGTACTTTTTGATTCGAGGCTTACTTTCCACGAACATATGAGATCGCTTGCTTCAGACTCGTACCGGAGACTTGGTTTTGTAATTCGCAATATGCGCGAATTTAACAATCCTCTTGCCATTAAATTAGTTTATATGGCTTTAGTTAGAAGTAAGGAGTCGGCTTCGTTGATTTGGAATCCTCATGAGAGTTCTTACGCTTTACTTCTTGAGAAGGTTCAAAAAGTATTTCTTCGATGTTTATATAAAAAACTGTTCGGATATTATCCTTTCCTATATCCGACTAAATTTCTACTTGGCACGCTAAAATTCAACTCTCTCGAAGTAAGGCGTAATTATATGAGATAAGCAATCTCTGTTTGTCAGATTCTGCGCGGTAAATCCGATTGTCCGGAACTAGTTGCTCAGCTAGTGATAGTGAGGCTTTTTGTTCCTGTTGTGCCCAAGAACCAACTCAGATCGTGACGACACCGGTTATTGGCCATGCCGGCACGTACAGTGTCGCATGCTAATTCACCACTCGTTCGTGCTCTTACAATGCTAAATGCTCTTCTGACATCAGCACCAGAGTGTGATTTGTTTGCCTCAAGATGGATAGATGTATGTCGTGAATGTTTGAGATTTTGTGAGAAGATGGATGAAAGATGAGTAAAGTTAATTTCTTTACTACTTAATTATAATGTTTTTTTTAAATTTCTCTTTTCTGCTATAACGTGTTTGTAATTATTATTTTTTTGTTTTTTCTTACAGTTAATTTAACTGTACAATGCTTTGGTTGAGACTGTAATATTGTGCATGTTATATAAATCAATTAAAATAAAATAAATAAATAGAAAGCAATAGTTTCTGAAATGTTGACAAATGTTGCTTGTGAAATGATAGTTTGCTAATGAATTGTGTGTAAAACACCATAGAACCCCATTGTTTACTCAATACGTGAATTAATCATGAATTTACATTTTTAGCGGTATTACCGGTCCTATGGACTATAAATATATGAAAGCACTACGTTTCATACTTCGGATCATAAGCGGTTGGCCAGGAAAAGCACTCGGCGAGAAAACATTAAGGATTGAAGGAATGGGTCATGCTTATTATAATACCATATTATCGCTTATATATTTGGCCTTAGGTGTCGCTTATTTGAAAAAGAATGCTCACAAAATTGAGTTTTTGGAGTTGGGACATCTGTATATAGTGCTACTGATGAATATGTTGTCAACGGTAATTGTTGTTAATTATTATTAAATAGGTACCGGTAAACGGGTTACTTTCAAATAAAGGAGCGACATTGGTGGTTACTAAAAATATTGCATTTGGTCATAAATATACACACAAGGTTATGAGTCGGAAAGGGGGTACTAATACGCGGGCCACTTAAAGTGTCACTGATGACGGTTTTAAAGCAAGTGTTAAAATTTAAAAATTCCATAATTTTCATTTCCATGGTAAAAGATTAAAAGTTTTATTTTTTTCAAAAATTCTTCTTCTCTTCTTTAGTTACCAATTCAGAAAATGGAGCTTCTAATTCCTTCTAATTCGTGACCCCAAATATGACCTAAAACGTAAACACAGCTGATCATAGCTGAGGATAGATAGATTTGAGCATATTTTTATGAAATTTTTGAACAGCTATTTCTCTCAAACTATTGACTTTTGGGGAAAGTGGTAGAACAAAAGTTACTAATTATTATGAGTACTTTAACACCCTTTTACCTATTACTAATGTATGTAAAAATTACTTTTACAGTCTCGAGCTTTCACTTTGTGCCTGTCTCAAAAATACCGGGCCGTAGCAAAAATATTTATCCAAAAAATACATCTGTTTTATTATAAGGACAAATCTGACTTCGCCATGAAAGTGAGTATAATTCTTTAAACGGTTCGCTAGCCAAAGGTCCTATGGCTAATTATGCAACTTTGTGCTTGGCTCTTCTTATAGCTAGTTAAAAAACTCAGAGCATAGCTCTTTTCATACCTCATAGTGGAACTGTGAGCATAAGTAGGTATCTCTATCTTAAATCCGTTGGGAAACTTAGAGAATTGCACCTCCTAATAGCTCGTTAAGAACTTTCAAGCAAACCTCTTCCGTAGTTCGTTGCGATAATCCGAGCACAGCTGTCACATTACTTAAGTGATTTTGACCTGTGTTAAGAAGATAATAGGTTTGTATAGCTGGACAAATGGACCTTTCTTTTGAATAAGAATAATTTATTTCAGATACATGTAACAGTGCACAATTTATCACACATTTCCGCGATATATTTGAGCGTTATGCTGTTCATCGCAGTTTGCATGTTCAATTTGATGCCCATGTACAATAACTACGCTACTGGCAAGTTCCACTCCTTCGAAAACTTGCAGAATACTACATACGAACAAGCTATTAATTGCATATACCCATGGAACTTTGAGACGAGTTTCAACGGTTACGTTTGGGCAGCACTCAGTGGGTGGTAAGATCAAATAAATATCTAGCGAACATCTTCGTTTGTTTTAGGTACCTCAGGGGGGCTACGTATTATAATACCTAAGTTTATTCTAACTATTTTCAAGATAACTACGGTTGATTCACATATGTTCATAACGCATATTGGTCGACTCAACTACTGTTTAATTAGTCTTGATTAAACTAAAATTAATTGCACTAAGGCCGTGGCCCCATGTCTACGGTGCAGCGCCGTCCGCCGTGAAACGGCGCGGCGCCGCGCCGCAGCACGGCGCCGTGCACGGTGCCGTGTACGGCGTCGTATACGGAACCGAGTACGGCGCCGTGCTGCGGCGTGGCGCCGTGTACGGTGCACCGCACGTTATTTCCGTGGCTGGCATAAATATGACATGTCTAAAATTGTAATTTTTCAGGGCGACCATTTTAAAGTTTTGACCTCTTCTGGTAAATCGTTAAATTAGTTTAACGTATGTACTGTAGTTGTTTTAAAATATACAGGATGTTAACGAATTCGTGTAATTCCTTAAAACCATATGATCTGCTACTGGTGTAGATTGTCCCGGCATGGAAATTACTTAGGCGGATTTAAAAAAAAAAAACTTTTTTTTTCATGCGGTTCCTATGGCTAAGTGATCGAATCTAAACCACAGGATTCAGTAAAATACAAATGTAAATGACGTCAACGTCAAAATCCAAGATGGCGGCTGTGAAATTTTACAAAATATGCGTTATGGGTGATTATGATTGGTATTTTGATTTCGACCTCATTTTCGTCATCATTGCCCCTGAAAACCATGGACACGACACCCATGATGCATATCTTGTAAAATTTCACAGCCGCCATCTTGGATTTTGATTTCGGCCTCATTTTCGTCATCAGCACCCCCGAAAACCACGGAAACGACACCAATGATGCATATCTTCTAAAATTTCACAACCGCCATCTTGGATTTTGATTTCGACCTCATTTTCGTCATCATCGCCCCCGAAAACCATGGACACACGACACCCATGATGCATATCTTATAAAATTTCACAGCCGCCATTTTGGATTTTGACGTTGACCTCATTTTCGTCATCAGCACCCCCGAAAACCACGGAAACGACACCAATGACGCATATTTTGTAAAATTTCACAGCCGCTATCTTGGATTTTGAGGTTGACGTCATTTACATTTGTATTTTACTGAATCCTGTGGTGTAGATTCGATCACTTAGCAATAGGCACCGCATGAAAAAAAAAGTTTTTTTTTAAATCTGCCTAATTTCCTTGCCGGGACAATCTACACCAGTAGCAGATCATATGGTTTTAAGGAATTACGTGAATTCGTTAACATCCTGTATATTTTAAAACAATTAAAATACATACGTTAAAGTAATTTACCGATTTACCAGAAGAGGTCAAAGCTTTAAAATGGCCGCCCTGAAATATTGCAAGTTTAGACACATGTCATATTCACGCCAGCCACGGACGTACGGTGCAACCTACACGGCACCGTAACCGGCGCCGTACACGACGCCGTACACGGCACCGTGCGCGGCGGCGGCCGGCGCCGCACCGTAGACATGAGGCCACGGCCTAACGCACGATTACTCTAATGATAACTTAATGGATATTTCAAGTATGTATGAAATACCCATTGATATGAAATACCTAATGAACGCTTCAACATAATGTGACGTCATTATATGTAAATAAACTACGATTCAACGATTTTCGTGTTTTCTTAACTTTCTTTTTAACGGATAATTAGACAAAAACATTTTTGCAAGCAAGGTAATTAAACATTTTTGCAAGCAACTTGGAAGTAGCGCTCGCCTGCCGCTGCCGTGGCACCGCTCGCTTCGCTCGCTCGGCTCGCGTGCGGTTAGTACAGTTCTAGACTAACCTATTTCACTCAGTACAAAATTACGAATCATACAATTTGCCGCAGAAATGTTTTTACCAGGTTAGGGTAGAACTGTGAACAACCGCGCGCGAGCCGAGCGAGCGAAGCGGGTGGTGCCGCGGTAGCGGCCGGCGATCGCTACTTCCAAGTTGCTCGCAGAAATGTTTTTACATAAACAAAATCACCAGTAAATCAAACACAAGACCACAGATAAATCAACAGTAGGTGAATCGTCACTTAGTTTAATTAATCAACCTTAGGTGAATTAATAATTGTAGTTGAATAACCCGTAGATGAATTCTCCTTTATGGATTTCGTTCATTAGTTATTACAAAAATCGGTGAAACGATCTTTAGGTATTTTAAACGGTAGGTCTTTTGGCCGTAGTTATCTTGCAAATAGAATAAACTCAGTTATTATAATACGTAACCACCTCAGGCGCTTCTATTTTGTACGCCCAGGCTTTGAAACATCTAAGGTTGATAGAAATTAATAATGATATTTGTCTGAATGCGTTTTCACGAGACTTGTGCTTATTTAGTTCGAATATAAAACATTTTTTCTGACTACGTATTTTTTTTTCTAGGTATGGTTCAGGTTTATGTGGAAGCAGTGTTGCCATGTTCGATCTTTTCCTCTGCTTGATGATCTTCAATTTATGGGGGCACTTTAAAATTCTAATTCATAATTTAGATAATTTCCCGAGACCTGCCTCAGAGTCACTGACCACTGATGAAGAACAAGAACGTACGGTAGTTGGAGCTGAGATGTATTCAGAAACTGAATTGGAGGATGTTTCAAAGAAATTGAAGGAGTGCATACAATATCACGGGCTTATTGTCGAGTGAGTGTCTTACTTAAAAACAAACGCACAATACGTATAGGTATGTATCTACATACGGAGGTTTAGTATGACCACGATATCACTTGTCCAAAGTACCTATTTTAACATGCATAACGTTGCATCTAGGAAGCACGCAACGTAGGTGAAGGCCTTGGTCAGTAAAACCAATCGGCTTTTTGGGTATTTGATGAGTAAAGGATAAAGGTAGGTAGCTAATAATATTTTTTCAACAACCAGAACACTATAGTTGTGACAATCTAATAGGTCCGATTTGAGATCTGTCAAAATACTAGGAGTACCTAATATCAACACTAGTAATAAGTAATTACTCTAATGCGTGGCGCTCAGTTTCATTTTATCATGGGTGCGCTATGTTGAGATAAATAAAAAGGCGACTTTCTTTATGATCAAAGGCGTGCAACTTCTGTACACATTTATTTTGTGCTTTTATGCAAATGTCAAATCGGACCTATTACGTTGTCCGAATTGTAGTTATATTATGGTAGTTTTTTAGGGTTCCGTACCCAAAGGGTTCAAGTGTGCTGTTACTGTGACAATAACCTATTGCTGTCATACCTCTGTCCCTCCGTTGGTCCTCTGTTTTAGATGTTTGTTGTTCCCAAACCAAATAAGATAGATACTTGAAATTAACAATTACAATTTTGAAGTCAACAATATATTGTATTCCTTTTAGCTTCACAAACAACATGTCAGATGCATTTGGAATGGCCCTATTCATTTACTACACGTTTCATCAAATAGCCGGGTGTTTGCTGCTCCTTGAATGTTCCCAGATGGTAAGTGACGACCATTTCAGAGACTGATTTAACTATTATACATCAATCCATTTAAGTGCTGGGCACTTGTTGGTGTAGCAATCTCCATCTTTCTCTATCCAGAGCCAATTCCTTCACTTCTCTGTATGTTATCACTTCTGTCTTTTCCGTCAATTGGTCCGTGTATTTTCTTCTTGGTCTACCTAGTTTTCTGTTTGCCTCTAATTTACCTGATATATCTACAGTAAAACAGGGCCTTAGCCATTTCCCAACTACATTGAAGCCGGCTTCCAATCTAATCAAATGCGGTTCAATATTAGTTTTAGTATTATTTTACACGGAAACCTTAGTTCATAACTATGGTAATGGTTCGTATGGCAACAGGAACCCGAACTCTTATCATGCTCTCTGAGGCACGAACAGGTCTCGATATTAATAAAGCACAGTCAATTCAGGAACTGACCGTGGTATACGTGGTTTAACCTTATAGACAGATTGAGACCTGCCATGCCCCGGTCACCCGCTTCTCGTGCAAAGCTAGCTACGCCACGCCCCGAATCCCTGTACACCGCGGGCGAAGTCCCACTTGTTTAGACCAAACAAGTGGGAAGCGCAGACGAATACCTAATTATATTTAAATATACATTTTTTTATTATGTTTTTCAGACTGCCGCAGCTCTGACGCGTTACTTGCCGCTTACCATTATTATGTTTGGAGAACTCATCCTGCTCTCTATCATTTTTGAAACCATTGGCACCATGGTAATTGTAGTAGTTATTTTATATGTGTACCCGCTATCTCTTCTGTATCGCTACTGGTCTTCGTCGATCTGGAGTATTTAAAATAGCAACTTGAATGTTTATCCTCATATTGTCCGGTCACGATCCACCGAGCTCTCCTGTCGTAGAGCCGGTCGTCTCTTAAGACTCCGCAGTTACACCGTTAATTCAGCCCTCATCAAGCAGTTTCCTTCGCAATCTCCCGGTAGCAACGCCCTAAGCCGAGGTCCCAGTCTCACTAGGAGTCGCTTTTTGTGCTGTCAGGATTCTTATTATGAAATGCAATTCTAGCTAATTATATTATAATATTATATTGTATTCGGCACAGCACACTACTACACACACACTACACGGTATTTTTTAAGTTTAAATTATATTTTATAAACTCAGATTATAAAACAGAAGGCAGATAGACTGACAGGAACAACGTGAGTGCGGCCAAAAAAGCAAATACAAATTCAAAAGCGAATACAATCTCGAGTCAGTATGACACGAAGCGCCGCATTGTTAGGACGTCATCGACAATTTTAATCTAAGATCAACTATGATTTTAATACTTATGATATTAATGCCGTCTTGCGTTTTTAAACATTGCAAAAACTGTTCCTAAAAACAAAATAAAGAAGATGGAGTAGCTTTTCATAGGTTTTATTGATTATTTATCTATTTGGATATTATTTTACGTGATTATTATTAATGACATCTTGGAACACAAAACCTTAACAAAAATCATTCGGTGTTGCTTGTTTATATTGAAACATTTACCCCCTAAGTTAGGAAATAAGTAAAGAATACAGGAATAACGATTTACAAATATATTTATTTCTATTATAGTGTTTTTTTTTATCGCGTTTTTTGGTTGGTATGTTTGTATAATTACAACCATTCACGACTATACTAAATGACTGCCATAAATCCACAAAATATTTCTATTTATCATCTTCTATTCTGTAATCTGAGATTAATAAATTTCTAAAGTAGGTACTTGCATTAAAATACAATCTGACTCAATGGCAGAGATTCACTTTAAATACATATATGTTTAACTCTGTATGTATCTGCATTTTTCGGAGACATTAAATTATTTATTTAATATAATGAAATATTATGGGAATTTTGTCATTATCATGGCAACCGTACACGCACAAAGAGGCAACGTGTTCTTATAGTGCTGTCACGCACACATGTCTACAGACGTGCCTCACATTATGGTTCAGTACAGTCTATCTGCCTTCTGTTTTATAATCTGAGTTTATAAAGATCTATTTATGATACGTCGGTCGGTAACCCGTGCACCATAGATTATAAATATTATTATTTAGATTTAATGGTGTTTGGGTTACCAGGCTTTTTATGCTATTATATGTTTAGGTGTAAAGATTTGTGTTATGTACCTATAATTATGTTAATTTTCTCTTTTTTGTATTTTTTTTTCTTTTTATTTAATTTTTTTTGTTGTTTGTTTTTGTTGCAAAATGTTAACAAAATCAAAATCGCAACCTACATGTGTGCTTGTTTGTTGTTATTATTATTTTTAAACTGTACAATTTATATATTTATCTTATTTTATTTAATTAATCATACACACGTTATAAAACTGACTTACATCCGTCACCTCACACTTCAGGTCCAGTTGAAAACCAGCGTCAGGCAATAGTTGTCTGGCATTTTTGCTGAACTGGGCCTTTTTGGCGCAGCCGTGAGGCACACTCTTCTGCTAATTTCTTTTGTTTTTTTTTTCTGCTTTATTTTATATTGTGTGCCTTTTTAGTCTGTGCCAAATAAATGTATTTTCTTTCTTTCTTTCTGTTGTTGCTAGTAGTCATGATATTAATGTAGTATAAGTAGTTGGCTTAGGTTATTTTTTTTACTTTCACCCCATTGGCTGAAGACCACCTAGGTCTCGCCAATAACTGCGCCGTTACGCAGAAATGATCCGCAAGGACAAACTACCAGCAGCCCAATACAAAAAAAAATATCCTTATATCGGATTTGGGATCCTCGGCAAGCAGCACTGCTAGTCTAGTAGTGGGGACGTATAAAAAGAGCCTCCACGAGTGACGACACTTCAGCATGTCCAGGCAGTAAGCCTCGCTACCGTCCTTACTGACTGGCTAATCTTTTCACCACGGCATGAGCTATTCTTGTATAGCTCGTGCCGACACGATAGAAGAAGACTGCTAGTGAAAGAGAATTAGTGTTGGATATTCTTTAATATTAACCAAATTTTTAAAAACATTATTACTTTATTTTGTTTTAATTTAATTTAAGGCACATATTTTATATTTCAAGTTAAGATTTACTCACTTAATTTTTATGTAACGTACTTGTAGAATGTCGTTAAATCGGTTAAATAATAGAATCTTCTCTAAAACCTTCATGTTTTTTTTACATTATTACAGGGAGAAAAGTTAAAAGATGCAGTTTACAATGTGCCGTGGGAGTACATGGACACGAGGAATCGTAGAACCGTCCTCATTTTCCTGATAAAGGTGCAGGAACCGATCCACGTGAAAGCCGGAGGCTTGGTTGACGTTGGGGTCACTACCATGGCTTCGGTAAGCTCTGAAGACCTATGGAATTGAGTCGCTAACACGCTGGTATTGTAGTTACTCACGTCTCAAATGGAAACTTTTTATTAGAACTTCACGTAGCAAGGTTGCGTTGTCAGAACATGCTCGAATGCATGTGAGCCTTGTTAGCCAGACGTAGTGTTTTCACTTTTATAACTCTTGCTTTGTAATAAATGGATACATGTGGGAATCCCAGACAATATTTTCATATCGTCGCCGTCGTTGCAAATTTAAAATCTCCTATGTGACATTTTTATAGAAAATGAGTTTTTCAGAAATTCGAATAGCGGTTTTATAGCGTTAGCGTTTAAAAAAACTCCCATGTGAATATCTTCATAATTCACAGATGTTTAACTCATTTAAAAAATTTCCTTTTCCTTAATGTCCATTACATTACTTTGTTCATCAAAACATTCGTTTTTCTGGGAAATATACTTTTTACACATAGAAGATTCTAAGCAACGACGATATTAAAGTTTATACTTTTGGTTTCAGATCCTCAAAACGTCGTTCTCATATTTCGCTTTCCTCCGCACGTTTTAAGAGACTCGCATCTATTGCGAAGCGAAACAAATGCTTCAGGTAACACTGGTAACACTCTTAAAGAAAAATGATAATTTGCATGTACCTAATACTGCAAATTTCGAATTCAGTTTTGTTTCACATTTAGATATAATAAAAACTTTTAAAACAATAGCAGTAAAGAAAACAGAGGACTTATGGGGATTGTCAGTTAAAGCTATCGAATCAATAATAGTTAACATCGCGCCTATTTTGGCGGCGATATTTAATACTTGCATCATGGATGGCATTTTTCCCGATTTAATGAAATGCAGTAAAATTGTGCCCATTTTTAAAACAGGTTGCCTCAATAACGCATCTAATTATAGGCCAATATCTGTGCTACCAGCCTTAAGCAAAATTTTCGAAAAATTAATTTTAAACCAAATGTTAGAATACTTCAATAAAAATGGGATTCTTCACGATCAACAGTTTGGATTTACGAAGGGACGATCTACGGAGGATGCTGGATCCACCTTAATCAAAACAGTATTGGGGGCTTGGGAGGAAGCACGGGATGCGGTGGGAGTGTTCTGTGATCTCTCTAAAGCCTCTGACTGCGTTGATCACCGCACGCTCATTCTGAAATTAGAATACTACGGAATCCAGGGTAGATCTATTGATCTTGTGAAATCATACTTATCGGGCCGGGAACAAAGGGTTGCTATTAGTAACGTCACTTCTGTAGGCTCATTAGTTAAAATGGGAGCGCCTCAAGGATCAATTTTAGGCCCCTTTCTGTTCCTTGTATATATAAATGACCTTCCAAATATAATAAAGGACACAATGTCTAACATAGTCCTATTTGCTGATGATACATCTCTTATATTTAAAGTAGATAGGAAGGACAGGGATCTTGTAGAACCCAATAATACACTTAATGTAATCTCCAATTGGTTTTCTGCTAATAATCTTCTTCTTAATGCAGGGAAAACCAAATGTATTAAATTCTCTACCCCAAATGTACCCCATGTTAGTTCAAATGTAGAAATGGACGGGAAAGTGTTAGATCTGGTTCCCTCAACTGTCTTCCTGGGCATCACAGTGGACTCTAAACTGCAATGGGGACCTCATATAGAGGCACTTGCAGGTAAACTGAGTTCTGCTGCATTCGCTGTTAGAAAAATTAGGCAGATGACCGACGTAGCTACGGCTAGGTTGGTGTACTTTGCATACTTTCACAGTATTATGTCTTACGGGATTTTACTGTGGGGTTCGGCTGCTGATGTAGGGTCTATTTTTATATTACAAAAAAGAGCAGTCCGAGCTATTTACAATCTAGGCTGCCGTGAGTCGCTCCGTGAATTATTTAAGGAAGTAAATATACTTACCCTACCATCCTTATATGTATTAAGTAACATTTTGTACATCAGAAAGAATATTGCTCAGTATAACAAGAAAAGTGACGTCCACAACATAAATACTCGCAATAAACACAAGCTAACAGTACCTGGTTTTAGACTAAAAAGAACTAGCAAGTCATTTATGGGAAACAGTGTTAGGTTCTACAATAAAATACCATCTAGTATTACTGATTTACCAGATATAAAGTTCAAACCGCTTATTAAGCGCATTTTGATGTCTAAAGCTTATTACAGCATAAATCAGTATATCGAAGATAGGGAAGCCTGGCATACAACTCCTTCCTGCACATTGCGACCCTCTGGCCCTGTGTAGGTAACTGGCTGTAGGTATTATGACCTAACATTATTGTAATGTTTACTTTTAGTATTTTATTTTTTAATTTTATTGACTTAAAATAACCTGTACGTTATTTTATCAGTTTTTTTTAATACGTATATTTTTTTTTTTTTTTTTTGGTTTTGTATATTTTAATTCAAATGTGCCTTTTAATTAATGAATTATTGTATTAATTGCATATACTCTGGTAAATTAGTTTGATATTATTTAACAATTTTTATTTTAATATCCTGTTATTTTACAATAAAAAGACAATACCTACCTACTCTCTAAACTGTAAAGTATGAGAATCATGCAGTAATTAATGATACACCTTTATTCATATCATTATTTTGCAACTGCCTATTGCCAGGTAGTATGAGTTCGTCATGCTCACTAAAATGTCCTGCTGACGGTGGCGTCGTGCATCCGATCGCTGAGTTCCCTGCAACATGGTTGAGCTGAGCGATGCGGATGTGCGCGTCATGCTCGTGAACGGGTGCCGTCTGTCGGGACTGGTCAGCTCTTAACTGCTATGGCAATCCCAAAAGGCGTATTTTTCTATTTCCTAGGTAGGTATTCATATATGAGTTTATCTCTTACATTAACCTGCATTATTCTCATACTATTTTTCTTACGATACTGTAGTGAAATTGTCATGATCTATTTAAAAAGAGTATCCATGGAGTTTCTTGCCGGTTCTTCTCCATGAGACCCACCTTTTGGAACCGTGCACCTAGTTTTGACGTTTTAAAAGCACCTGTAATTTGGTCTACTTGAAATAAAAAACTTTGACTTTGACTTTGACTTCGTCCCGATGTTACTTTTATCCTAAATATTTTTGCATCTCTTTTGGGATTCACGGAGAACTTTAATCTAAAATAGATTGGGGCACCAACCGGGGACTATCCACGGCTACACTATTGGAGTACAATCATGGACCGTCCCGGGTATCCACCCGAATATTGATAAAAAAAGACTATTGTAAAACATGGTAAAATATATCTGGTCTATGGAAAGGGGTATTTAGTGGACTGGTTAACTTCTATTGCCGGAAGAAAACGGCATCTGCCTTTCAAGTTTAAAATCGAAATATACGTATATATATGTTGGCAGACTAGTAAATATTCACACATATAGTGAGATTATAGTGATGATTAATTAGTAAATAATCAATTAATTAATTAAATATAACTTTGAAAAAAATGTAGTCAGCTGTTGTTTTTTCGGAAAATACTGTCATTTTGAACGGAAAACACTGTAATTTTACTTTTGCAATCTGGAAGCATTATGGTGCTACGACGCCCATCCGTTAGTAAATAAATAGTGTCATCTATAAGTAAAATTGGTTTCCAGTTCTTTTTTGAAGGAACAGTTTGACATTACGATGGACGGCAAATAAATAAAATAAAGCAATCAGGTCATAAAAAAATTATAATTAAAGTACCTACCCACTGTATTCCTACTTTATATTTGCAAGATATGTATTATATTATTACAAATTAATATAATAATTATCTCATCATACACTTTATAATTCGACTTGTCCTGGTATTAAAGTTTTAGCACCTAACTGTTTTGAAGTTTTATTATATTGTGAATACTTTTCAATAATAATGTGTAGTTTCTGTAGTGACTTTTTCAATTTCATACCTATGTAGGTAATTTCTTATTTCATTTAAGTGCTCATTCACACGAAGACGGTTCGTTTTTTTTTGACGAATCGTCTTTTTTCACGATTCGTATTTTTTTTTTTTGACGGCATCTATTTGTTTTAAATGCCCGTGTTCACACGCATCACGAATCCAGAAAAATGTCGGACACGTATTAAATCACATTACAGTCTTTTAAAAAACACGTTCGTCAAAAAACACGAATCGTGATTCGTATTCACATCCATCGTGTTAGATAGGTCATCTAAACTCTGAATCACGAAACGAATGTGAACATCAATTCGGATATTTTGCCGAATCGTGATAAAACATGATTCCGTATGCAATGTAAACGTCCATCCGTCATGACGTACCTATCGTGTTTTATGACGAATCGTCAATGACGGAACTCGTGTGAATGAGCCCTAAGACGCCACTGACATATGGTGAAGGAAAACATCCTGGGGAACTGGACTTAATTATTATTCTCAAATTGCCAACCCGCAGCGAGCAGGCGTGGCGATCAACGCTCATTCCTTCTCTCTATGAGAAAAGGCCTTTGCCCAGCAGTGGGACAATTACAGTCTAATATTTTTTTGTTTTTTTATTGTAGTTTCTGTAGATTAGCGCAGTAGACACTTTTCAATAATGAAACGTATTGATTGCGTAGCGAAGTAGATATTAATCATACAGGGTGTTAACGAATTCGTGTAATTCCTTCAAACCACGTGATCTACTGGTGACACAGATTAACCCTAAATGGGAATTTTTGAAAAAGAACAAAAAAATAATTTTCCAAATTTTTTTTTTGTTTTTCTATTTCTGAGTCATTTTTGAGCCTTGAGTTATCTGACTGCAAAGAGCGATATCGCGTTAGTCGTGCCTGCCAGCCGTGTCGCCGTGCTTTCATTAATTTATGCGTGGCATCGAAATGTTCACACAAATAAAATATTTTTTTTGCAAAAAAAATAATTCTTATTTTTTTACTGAATCCTTATTAGGTGGTTTAGATACGATCGGTAACAAAGCCGCATGAAAAAATTATAATTTTTATTTTTTTATTTTTAATCAAGCTAAATCCCGTGCGGGGGCTGTCTACACCAGTAGTAGATCATGTGGTTTTAAGGAATTACACGAATTCGTTAACACCCTGTATAGACTGTCAGTAGGTATCTGCGAAAGGTCTAGAGTAAAGTTTTCGTAAAGAAAATGTTCAAGCTTCTTAGCGCAGGTAGCGCAGTAGACATTTTTCTAAAATAAAGCGAAGTCTTCGTAGCCTAGTCGTCTACAATGTTACTCATCGTCATCCTTCGCTAATAATATTTTAGTAGCATAGTATTAGCGAAGGATATCATAAATTTTAAAGTTTGTGAGGATGTGTGGATGGATGGATGTTTGTTACTCAAGCACGCATAAACGATTTGGATGAAGTTTGACACGCAGATAGTCTATATCCTGGAGTAACACATAGTATATTTTTATTTGAGTACATGAAGTACCTAGTTCCCCAAGGATAGAATAGAATAGAATATACTTTATTGTACACCAAAATTATAACACAGCTCGTATACAATATCATATATTTGAAAGGATGTGAGTGAAACACTGGTAACAGCTAGTCTTTGATCAACAGTAGGTATATTTTTTGTATTTTAAAGAAGAGCAGTGGGTGCCGGAAGACGGACGTCGTCGCCGAGGGAGGCCTAGGAAACGCTGGCGTGATTACTTAGAGTCGTTTATGGGAGATTGGCCAGAGAAGGCAAGGCATAGAGATGAGTGGAAGGCTATGGGGGAGACCTTTGCCCAGTGTGGGACAACATAGGTTGAAAAAAAGAAGAGCGCCTATATCCAAGTTAAATTTTCCTAAAGTACCTATACTTTTTTTTTACAAGCCTTTTGCCTTTCCCTCTGATGAACAAAGGCTTCCTTCCCCTTTTGCCTTCCAAACATCTATCTATTATAATCGGTGGCGGCGTAGCATGAGTTGTCATCCGGGGCGACACCCCCGATTTCTATTGAGCATCCCCCAAAATAAAACAACGAATACTAAACGTGCTTACGCGACCCACATGCCGCGCGTGCTTGTGGCTGAACAAGTATATTTTTTCTGTGCTGCGCTGCGGACGTTTTCCTAATTTCCTTAATCAAAGTGCGTGACAGTGGCTCTCTGCAGGCGAGGACTGTCACCTCTTGGAGCTTGGCAACCGGGGCGGACTGCCGAGTTGGCGAGCAGCGAGAAGCGAGTGTGTAGTTCCGATTGTTTTGTCGCTGGGCTATAAGCGAGTACCTATGCGAGTGCGACGGACGAATACTCGCACCACTCGCGTTGGTCTCTCGGCGTGAGTTCTGACCGTCAAGCGAGCATCGCTGAGCAAGTATCGCTGAGCGAGTATTACCTTTGATAGCTCTTGTCGCTCAGCGACAAACTAGTGGAACGAGTCCTCGCCGGCAGTGTAAACAGTCAGCGATCGACTATTAATATATGCATCTCTTTTGTTTACACGGAATGTATATCTATTGTACGTTACTTGAGCGAGAAAATAGCCGATAGTTAGTCGCTTCCTCGCAGGCGATGGGACAGCTGCCTATAATTCTACATTATAATTATGCATAGATATTATTATACCATATCAAAATGACACTTTATAATCCTGCTTACCTTGTCATTAAAGTTTTAACAACTGACGGCTTAGAAGTTTTCTTCGTTTCTGCATTGATAATTCTTGTAATATATTATTAAAGTCTGACTTCAGGTATATAGTGTGAGAAATAATCATATAGGTATATTTAATATTCGCACCATAAGAAATAATAATATTCCCTTTATAGGCAGCTGCATATCCCGCGACTCCGGGCAAGGGTCAGGAGAAGGAACACCGTGGGGTTTTTAGCCGGTAAGAGTCTAGCATAACCCTTCGCCTTCCCATGGCGAAGGGTCTCCAAAAGCAAGTTGCGACGAAAAAAGAAAAAAAAACTAGAAGTTCCGCTTTCTGAATGAAACCTTTGATCCAGGTGCCTAAAAAGAGTCTCATCAGATGTTGGTCGAGGCTCTTAGCTACTAAGCCGTTGGCTGTAACGAGATTATCGGCACAATGACTGCTAAGTCAACATTTCACATGTCAACAACCTCGTGTGCCAATGTGAGATATTAGATTTTTTTATCATATTCGGCTTTCACGGAACGTATAATTCATTATTGTTATCGTACCGCGGTATTCATGAGAAGTGAGCTTATAGAAAAGATTTGACCGAGGATACATATCAAATAATTTCCGGGTGCAAATCACTACATAATAAAAAACAAAGTCGCTTCCCGCTGTCTGTCTGTCCCTATGTATGCTTAGATCTTTAAAAATTTGCAACGGATTTTGATGTGTTTTTTTTAATAAATAGAGTGATTCAGGAGAAAGGTTTTAAGCTATAAAACGTACACGTGCGAAGCCGGGGCGGGTCGCTAGTATCAAATAAATAAAGGTCAAAATATTTTCTACTTTTAATAATAACAATTAATTCATATCTAATAATTTGACATTGACATGATCACAGTTTGCCATTTCATCAGATATTAACAACTTATATTAATTACGTTAGGTACTCTCGAATGTCAACAAAATATAGATAAACACATCACATTTTGCACAGTAGGTATATTATAACTAGCACTCATCTCATATGAGTCATCTAAAACTTGACGTCTCAACGTCCACTTTAAATCCCTATCTTTTCATCAGTAGTACAGAATCAATCTACTATTGGCAAATTCCTGCCTTAGACTTCTCCTCCTATTATGGCCGACTGTGTGGAACCGTGTCGACGCTGAATTTACTTCGCTTAGCTAAAAGCTACATGTGTTTCAACTAGTGAGCTATGCGTCTTCGCATCGGAGGTGGGCTCACGGCCGTCATGGGTGGAGGTCTAAGGGTATCCCCCGAATCTTCTAAATCTTCCGTCTCCTGTTGAACGGCATCCGTACTAGTGCTGGGTGTTTCTTCTGGGGTAATGATCCGTGGCACAGTGCCAGTGGCGAGGTAGGCTTTGGCAGTGATCTTGGCGATTTCTTGGTCGATCTTGGAAACCAGCTGCTCGATGGCGGCGGGCCAGCGTGTGGCCGGGATGGTATGTGCTGGCACTAGTCGCGCGTCGGCCATCACTGCGAGACGTACTGTGTCCGCGTACTGGATCACCGTGAGGGACATGCCTGAGGATACGAATAAAAAAATACTATCTTACTACTTTAAAGCAATAGATTGTATATTAGGGGTAGTACTTTTTATGAACAACGCAATGCTTCATAGTCACGACAACGCAATCCTAATTTTAATAAAAACGAAGGTGTTACTCGCTGAATTAGCCGATAGCACATACCCTAGTATTCTACTGTTTTAGGGTCGTTTTTTCTAGGTCATCCTTTAACGAAAAATGGTTTGGAGTAAAGAAGTAAATACTCACTAATATTAGCCTGCGGTGGCCTCCAATAGACTACAGCATCGACGTCGTGTCCCCACACGGTGCGCCTCGGGTGCGCGTGCAGCGGCGCGTCTATCTCTGCGTAGGAGAGCGCGTAGCGGCGCGACAGCACGTTGAGCAGCAGGCGCGCGAGGGGGGAGGGCAGCGCGCGGGTGAGCGCCCCGCAGCGCGCCTGCGCCGCCCAGCCCGCCGCCAGCGCGTGCTGCCGCGAGCACGCGCGCCGCACGCACGCGCACACGCGCCGCGGGGACGCGCCCAGCGGGAGCGGGAGGCACACCATACCTGTACATTTACAATTCATTCCTTCACTTACAACTTATTTCACAATTTTTGATGCTTCAAATCGTTCTTTTGGAAAGTCACAGTATGTGACCCCGAGGAACTGGAAGGCGGAGCATTCGGCAGCTCTTTTTGCTCCATGAAAAGTCTGGTAAAGTAGCAAGACATTATGCAAAACGACCCACCTGCTTCAGCAACTGTTTTCATGGAAACGATAACGCTCATAACCCCGATTACTTTCTAAAAAGTAGACAGGTTGTTCTTTATTTCTTATATCCTATCATTGATCAGATTAACCCTACCACCTATATTAGACCTACTACTAACTACTACGTCTAATCCCTCATTTTTGTGCTTACCTCCTGTCTGTGACTTTTTATGACTCTTCCCGTGTCCCTCGGCGAAGGTGTAAAGGAAATCCTCGTGTGCGGCGCGTGCGGTGGTGAGTACAGAGTCCGGTGCGTGTGACTGCGCCTGCTCGAAGAACGCACGCAACGCTTCCGAGGCTGCGTACAACGCTATGTCCGACGACGATACAGCTAGAGCTCGGGCCGCACGTTCAACTCCTGCGCGTGGTACGGGGCGGGACCATGCCGTTACCTGGGTACAAAAATATTAGGTAAATGCAATCAATGTAGTATCGGGTCTACTTGACAAACGTAGTTCTTATCTCGTGTCAAGTTTGTCTTACTATATAAATCCGACCCGACGATGTAACTTAGGATCACAAAGTGTTATTAGGCCAAAGTGGTAAGTACTAATGTAACAGTAGGTATTTGGTTGGAGGTGGGTTTATAAGATTAATCGCACTTACAAATATTATAAAAATAGTACCTTCCGTCCACACAACGACACAGTCTGCAGCACATGCCTGGTCCCATCGTCAGCGCCTATAGTATCAGTCCACAGCCTAGCAGGCGCGCGGTACACTTCTAACGCGCCGCGCCACGCCTCGCCCACTGCAGCCACACACAGCTGCGCCAGCTCCGCGTACTTCCACGTCAGAGTGTCCGGCTGACGAGCGTGACCACACGTCCGCAACTCGTTCAACGCAACCATCTCGTTGCGGATTCGGAACGGCAATAGAATGAACTGACGGAGCGAAGTGAATGTTGCACCGATAGCCATGCCCGGCCATTTTCGAGGGTCGGCTGTTATTAGCGGTGATAGGATTATCTGTAAATCAAATAATAATAGGTATTTAGAAATAAGCTCCTGCCAGCAGATCCTCTCGGAGAAATTGGAGTAGATAGAAAAAATCCCACACTTAAATCTGGACCTTAACAAAAGCTGTTGCATTATGATCCGTCAGAAAGTTTTTGTAGATAATATATTGAAAGGGCAATAGTTACCTTAGGTATGGTTAAATTTCTTCTATTACATTCACGCTGTATCGCCGCCAAAAGTGTTAGTGCTGTAACAGGCGCCTCCGAAGCCGTGTCTCTACCGTTGGACTTCTTATTCAGTTCCCTCAGTGCACTCACTGTTGCTATCAATACTAAGCCTGCGACATGAAATGCTCCAGGTAAAGTCTTTAACGCCCGTGGACTTTCTACAGGGTCATATTCAGACACGAATTCGTTCCACGCGTTAGATAAGTTCTCGTTCACCTTTCCCCATAGTTCTGGAATAGCTGAAGGCGTTGGGAACAACTTTGTCAAAGGACTCTGTTGGGTAAACTCCGTTTGAGAAGGGCTGATCCTGTCCGATGCGTTAATTTGTTCCATCAGCAATAAGTCTCCGATGTTCAAAGATTTCTTCCCTGAGAGCAAAAGGTGGTGTACGCGAACTAACACGTAGTATTTAGGCTCTGTTGAGACGCATGGTATGACTACGTACTGCCAAGGAGACTGGTCGCTTGCGAAATACTTTGAAACAATGTCACTGACATATTCCTGAAAATAAAATACAAATTACTCAGAGCTGTGACGAATTGAAATATTACAACTTTTCAGCTTAGGTATATTGCATTCTACTGCTGCACATACATCTCAGTTGGGATTCTGACCCAACATATTTTACAAAATGAGCTTTTATATTCAGCTTTTGACAATGCGTTGCAGGATATCAGTCGAAACGGAAAAAAGAGAATACGGAAGTAAGAGGTTAAAATAAGCCTAAGTACCTGAATATTATTCTCTCCTACTTGTCGCCCTCGGAACACGGCACTGGCAACAACGAAGTGGTTCTCCGTCTTGAAGGACACATTGGCGTCCCACGCGTAGTTTCCCCAGCGGGACACCAGTCGATGTCGTAGCCTTGGGAACGCGAGGGCTCCATTCTTGTCACGTTTGTTTATCACATGCTCGGTTAGGTGGTTTTTTAACTGTTCTGGGTCTAGTGTGCCTGGGGAAAAACGTCATTGGTTTGGTTAGTAAAATTAGTATACATATTTGTGATTGGAAATATTAAGATGGTCATAGCCAGCCTTGCTTCTTAGCCATGAAGTACATCTTTTCTTTATAATTATATGATGAAGCTTATAATATCAGTTAATATAAATTACGCGCAGGTTCCTAGGATTTCTAAATAAAAAATCCAATGATTCTTTAATTTATTATTCAATAATCGATTAACTGCTAACGTTTCTTGGGGTTCGTAAGTTGGTTAAAAGCAGTCTATATTGTATGACGATAGGGTAGACTTGTAGACAAGTCTTTGGTCATAGGTTAAAATAAGTTTCGATAAAATTCTAAACGTACCTTTTACTGAGAGTAAGACATTGATGATCCCCTGGTTTCTATGCGTGTCGAGCAATGAACGCACTGTGTCGATCCAAATAAATTCTAAGTGTGCATACCTGCTCTGCAATAGCTTCAGCCAGAGGTATTTACTTATTCGCACAACTGAAAATGTAAGAAAATAGGTGACTTCAATTTAAAAGATTTCTAGAGATTAATTTGAAATAATTAATAATGATAATCGCAGTACAAGACCGCTATGAAGTAGCCATGTCTTTGCGAAAGATATTATTTTTAATAAAGAGGACTTAACATTTAAATATAATCACAGAGTCAAGTAAAATACTTACCAATATAAGAAATGGTTAGCACCGGCAGCGCTGACACAGTGATCCAGAAGGCGCAGTAGGTGTAGACCTCGTCAGCGAGGCGCGCGCGCATGCCTTTACGCTGTGCGATCATAGCGCTCTTGTGGGGGCTGCTAGCTGCACATAAATAAGCATAATTTTAACAGTTTCCTTCTAGCTTTTATTCGTATATTACGTTGCGTGTATCCCTAGCTTGCTTGAGGAGAAGATAAGCAGGCTGCCACGACAAGCGGTTTGGCGAACTGAAGCACTGCCGTGCTTTATTTGAAATTCATGGCAACTAAACCCCCAACAAACATCAATGTAACACTTGTCTGAGCTCGTTTACCAATATAGAAAAACGTAACATTTATATCTTAATGCAAAAACAAAAATAAATTCAAAGAAATTAAGGAGTTAGTAGAAGACAGCACATAATTCCATATTGAAAGTGTCAAGAAGATCGAAATAATGGTTTTCAATCCTCTAGCACCAATGATAATACTAGCACAGTATTAACCCTTTCCCTGTTCCGTGAATCATATATAAACATCGGCATTGTTTAACTATTGTGTCTGCTATCTGGACAGTGAACCTGTTAATATCCCCTAGTGCACATTATCGCCCCAGGACGAAGATTAGTTCTCGCTGTGTCAATGTGTGCCCAACACATTTATATCATATTCAGGATATGAAGAATTTTGCGCCAAACCAGAATGGCAGTTGTGGCTACTATACCTACTCTGTTTAACGAAAGATGAGTCCTGACATGGCGGTCATTTTGTAAATGAAGGGTCCACTGCAATTATTGATGAATGTCCAAAGTTTATCTAATTAAGTATGTCATTAGAAAACTTGATATATGCAGTTCGTAATCTCGTTTACAAACTCAGCAATATCCTTACAGTTCCGAGATAAATACGTTTTTAAAAATCGTGTACACGGCTACGACGCTCAGCGTCTTATGTGTTCATCTTTAAATCTGAGTTTTCTTTCACCATTTATAAAATTAAAAAGCAAATAAGTATCTTAAAAAGTAAAAAGGACATTTATCATTATTGCAGTGGACCCTTCAAATAGACGTAAGGAGACTGTTATCGAAGATATGTAAACGACATCATCAAAAACCGTAAAATAGCCCACATTTCCAATGTTTTGTTTTTAAAAATATTTGTTATTCTTTGTATGGTAACATTTTACAGAGAAACGTGAGGACTCACATTATGATGAAAAGGGCATGTTAAAAAAAAATCACTTCACTATCTAAAATTTTGCTGCCAATTGGGAATGTTTCTGATAAATGGTGAAGATCTCCTTTAAATATCATTGGGACCACTTTCATCATTTCCTATTCGGATAAGAATGTTTAATATTAAGTGCATGCGCGTAAAGGGTACGTATGACAAGTTTATTATTCGATTCGGTTCGTTGCGTTGTTTCTAAACTATTGCTGATAACATCACTGGGCCAATGCAATGGAAAACAATTAAATCGATAAACAATATGGTCTGTATTTTTCCAAAATAGGTGCTGTGTTTCGTATGAATTTTTCGGTCTAAGAAAATGTGGAAATACAGAATTGGCTCATTGCAAATAATGAGGTATTTTGATATTTATTCCTGGTTCTTTGGAGTTCTTTTCGTTGTATTTGTAAGTTATAACCTTATTTAGATATCTGTCGTATAATATCATACGGTTTTTGATAAACCTACCTACCCTAATTAATAGGTGAGTTTTGTAGTTTTTGCGCAACGCAATCCAAGTCGACATGCATGATGTCAGCCGTTTAATTGTGAAATTCAAAACATTTATTTATAAACATAATTATGTCTACGTATCATATCTACGAGGTGGATATTTTGTTTTGATTGATTTTGTTTTGCATAATTAAGATTTAAATACAAGGTCCGGCAGACGGTTCCGATATCGAGTGCATTTTTTTCTTGCGATGTCAATCATCGTTGTTTATATTTTTTTTATAAACTAATTATTTACTTATTTGTTTTGCTTTTGATGTTCACGCAGTTTTAATTAGGTAGGCAATTATACGTGTGTAATCGTAAAATATGGATTGTGATATTATTGGCCTCAATAATTGTTACGAAATTACCGGTTTAGTGCAAACGAAACATTGACTTCTTGTGTCTTTAATAAAACAATCAGGTTGCCGCTTCAATGAACGCGAAACTTTTCGCGTTCTACTGTGTATTATATTTTGTCCATGATATTATGTAAACCGATGATTTTTACATGTACGATATATTTATGGTATATTTAGAAAGAAAATCAATTTATTCAACATGCAAATCGACCCACAATTTTATTGGTTTCTATGCTCGAAATTCTGTCCAGTTTCAAAAGAAATCATGATGAAGAGATGAAGTTTAAAACTCCAATTTATATTTAAATATTCAACTTAAAGTAGTAGTCTATAAAAACCTTTTTTTGATCTTGTTTCAACTTTAACACACATCTTCACGACACGTTCTTTGCTGAGTCAGTAGAGGAAATTGAGAACGATTCCTGCCCAATTTTCTCTTCTCATAGTTTTCACGCTTGCACGCTAGTTTTGAAAGCTGACCTCTAAGCTATCTCCTGAGAACTCACGCCCATTTTGATCATAAGAGGGTAAGCTGTTTCAGTCACTAACGTAAAGTTCCTTCCACTTATAATTTACTTCTTAAAAACTTCTACAAATATAATTGAGCACAGATAATAAGTCACAATCTAGATCCGCTTCGATATAACGAACAATAAACACATCACCAACAGTTTTTCATTGAACGCTATTTCAACTAGTCAATTAATTCGTTGATGTCGGTACTTGTCCACAGCGGTCTGTAGATAACTGAGAAATACCACTAGTATCACCGCATTCACTTTCTCCGTCCACTCGTCATGGTGAAAGGTTAAGTTCATTCATAAAATCACCACGAAATTCAAAGTCAAAATGATTCAAAATCATAATTCTTCTTTAAAAGAAACCAAGTTTAACAATAGAAGTCAAGTGTCAAAATATTCATATTGTATAACAAACACTAAGGCGAATTAAAACATTCGATTCTATTTCGGTTCCTCAATTTATTTAAATTGTTATAAAGAATCTAGATCTACTTTTACCGTTAACTGTTACGTAAAAAAGAAACGTTTACGTTATTTAATTTGCACATAATTGTTATTCTGTATTATTTTAAAAATAGGTAATTATATTATTGTATTTTTTTTATCTTAGTGTAATTACGACTAGAAAGGTCAACGGCCAAGATTAAGACACAAATGTTATCCTAATCTCTGATAATAGTACTAACTAATACTATTGGGATTACTTAGTTGTTTACTAAATATAATTTTGTTTCATAATATTTAATCTGCGTTATCGTATATTGAGATATTTTACTACTGCAACCAGCAGTAATCGTTCAAAGTTTATGTTCTTTTGAAAATATGGGTATGGTCAAGAAACCATTAGGTAACGATTTATAAACATTTCTCCAATATTTTTGTATCAAATTATATTTAGGTAGATACTCATAACTTTGAAATAGTCTTAATGATTCTAAGATAATGGATTCATTGTTATCAAATGGTCAAATAGTTTCGTTAATTACTATTCTCATTGTTCCAAACAATAAAGTAAGAACATCTAATGCCCTTAAGTTGAATACTCGCAGTACATTTTAAATAGGTATCAAAATAGATTTTATAATTCAATAGATACTCACTGTTGAAGATGAGGCCCGATTTACACGATCCTTTTTATTATGCGAGTTGGTACCATGCTGTAGCCGGCACAGCATGACAGCATATGTTAACAAACAGCTAAGATTTGCGGCAGGATGTTTTATCATGAGTACTGGAGGATAATTCAGTTTTTTTTTAAGCACGAACCTTATTCCGATCGTTTATTAAAGAAACCTACAGCACAGGCTTGTAGGTTTATTAAATAAATGTTTGCTTTTGTTTTTCTTGTCAAACAATTTGACAGTTTTTGAAACCAAAAGTGTACGATTAAATAAAAACGAAAGGATCCAGCAAGTTTTCTGTTTAAAAAAATAACTGAATAAGCCTACTGCTAGCTCGCATGCTAAAAAGCATTGTGTACATGGGCCCTAATGTTTCAGATGAGCAGTTTGGTTTGCTGAATTAGCCGCCGGTACATTTGTACAAATATTCATTATGGAGGCGGACGTCCAGGCGTCTTGACTCCTCTCTATCTGTGGTGACCCTATTGCACGCGATAGCGTACTTATCACCCACTGTCTCATCCTTTGTAATACGTAACCACGGACTAGAAAAAAAAGAAGGACTCCGCGCCACGCATATCAAAAGTGAAGCACCGTACCGATCTATGTGTGCGTGATTTGAGGGATACCAGATAAATGAAAATTTCCCCATTTTTTTAAAATATTTGAAAGTTTCATTTCTTTAAATGAAGCCATATAAGAAGTCCGCTTACATTATTTAATTGCAATTACAAACATATACTTAGTTAAAACTTAAAATTAAGTATTTATTTTGTATGAGTGACAAGAAAAATGAGTTTTCGACGGAATTCAATGTTCTTCATCTCTGCAGGCTCTTATTATTTTAATCCAATCATTATTCCATGGTTGATTTGCTGTAGGAAATCTATAAAAATAATCATATTCAATACTTGCAAAAAACTCACAAAGAACACAAAAAAATGGATTACCCAATCTCTCGGGAAAATTACCCATTTATTTTCCGACGGCACTACTATGTCTTTTGAGGTTTTGTGTTCCAATAGTAATGATTTTAAAATGTCAAAAATACAATAAATCAACAGGTTAAATAAGTGTCTTACTTGTGAATGTTATTCCTTGACACTTTTTCTGGGATTTAGAATTATTTTTAAACCATTTCACAACACAAGAAGTCATTATTTTATTTTATTACTTGACGTAAACAGTACCTACAATGACGGCGCGGTGCCGCGTAATGGCGGCCGGTCGGCACCTTATGATGTAAATGTGTGCGTGAGGCGTGTTTGTACAAACGGTCCGGCATACTTATAGTACTTCACTTTCGATACACGTGGCGCGGAGTCCTTCTTTTTTTTCTAGTCCGTGTACGTAACATATAAAATATTTACGTACCCACACGTTTTATGTATCGCGGAAGAAAACAATGAAAATGACTACGATTCGTGGTTTACAGAATGTTAAAGAACACAAATAAAATAGGCATGTTAAATACCTACGTACTACGTATTTATTTGTTCAGGTCAATGTCTCGTAACAATGTTAAGATCACCACTTTCCTACTAATAAAATCAAACCTTCTTGCTGTCAGTTACCTTATTGTCTTTGATTCAGAGACGTTTCATAATTTTGACATAACACAAAAATAATACAATAATAATCTGAATTTTAATTGAAAATCTGTTTCCAGACAACTAGCCACGCTTGTTTATCAACGACAAAATGATGTGAATGCAATTAGAATAAGATATAAATGGACCAACCTTTTATTTTTATCAGCGTCCAATCCTCAGTCCATCAATGTGCAACACGAATGTCCGATTTGGTATGTCAGTTCAAAACTTCAAACGTTTGTTTGCACTGGCGGGAACTCATGGTCGGTGCGGCGCAGGCGCGGTGCGGGCGGCGAGTGAGTGCCGCGGGCGGGGCTGCATCACAGCCCTAGCTGCCGACCGACACAACAAGACGTGATTCCCGTGCTTATCGAGTACGTCCAAGGTCCAAATGTAAACACTAACAATGTTCTCCACTAGTCATTGTAAAATCAATAATTATAGAAACGAGGTGATTGTGTCGTGTCGTGAGCTATGACATCAGTAGAGTGTTTATAGTAAGATCGATACGTAACTCCTATTGATAGGTATCAATCATCTTTTAGATGGTTAATTAATTGCACTGATACTCTTACGTACTGTATGAATAATTTATAATATTTCCATTTCCAGGGATAGGTTTCCATATAAGCCTTTTTCGCCTAGCCCACAGGTCACTACGCTCCTAGCTAGGCAGCTGCACCTGTGATGGTCTAATCGTGTTGAGAGAAGCTTATTTTGTCCTCTGCTATATTTAATCTAGCCTTTGGTCACCTTACTAGATTATTGGCTGTTGTAGAAAGCAAAAAGTGATACAGTCCGCGAGGTGTAAGCTGAGCTTTGCATTTGTGTGATTGCACATAATTATGTAGAATCGATTGCCAAAAAGCAATGTAACCCGGTTTAAACCAAGCAAAGGACTCGTCTGCATTCATTCTCACACAAATGCGAAGCTCAGCTTAGGCCTCGCGGACTGTACCTACTACTAATTTTTTCTCGCATCTTTCCCGCAGCGGGGTCAATTTATTATCATCTTAGTTGCCAAATTATCAATCCGTCTGAAGGTAGGTGTTTTATGTCTCTCCTCTGAAGCAGACTGTCAAACTTTTATTTTTCTTTCTTTCGTCAGTGAACATTAATTATGAGCAAGGTTTGAATAAAGAAAACTAAAGAAAATTAAAATTATTTATTGAAACAACTTCAATTTTTTTAATTAAATAAACTTTACTAAAGCTAGTGGGCTTAAACTTACATAACTAACATAGGAAAGCGCAATATATTGGATAGATATAAGTAGCCATAAGTACACAATTCATTGAAATATATTTCTTTTAAAGTACATAGGTAGGTAATCGTTCTAGGTATCAATATAGGATACTTAACGTTAGGCTCTGCAGAAGATTATGTTTTACTAACTTTAACATTAAATTACAATAACATTGATTCGACAAATGCTTTAAAATGACATCTGGATATTTAAAATGCCTTACAAGCGAGTGATGTTTGTACCTATTTGATACCTACTCTGTCTAAATAACTTTACATAGCAAATAAATATTAGTAAAACATCCATAAGTTAATTTTGATTATGTGACGTACGATACACAAGTAATAATACTTAGTGATTAACAATAGGGAAGATATCATGTTGGTATAAATTAAATATAAGGTCTTACAGCCACTCTTATCACATATTACAGCTTTATTTACTAGTTTGTCTACCATAGAAAATCTAAGATAATTTTATCGCCTGTATACAAATTTGTAAATTAAATCTACAAAATTAGATCCCGTTTAAGGTAATCCACTAACTGTATTATACAGGAGGTCAATATTCGTTTTGATTAGAATAAAATAAAATGCACTAAGCATCGGATTACGAAATATTAAATTTCTCGTCAAACTAAAATCTTATGAAATGATTTTAAGATATTAGATCAAACTATAACATCGATATAATTTGGCATCGTTCAACTAAACGTAGCTTAATTAATTAGCTTTACGATGAGTGGAAATAAATGCGAACAAGCGTTGCTGTAGCGCTCTAGTGACGCCACCGGTGTGACGTCACAATCGCAATCACACCACGCCGCACCCGCGGGCAGACTTCAAACACTCAAAACGGATGGACTAAAATAATCAATAAGTAACATTCAAGCGAAACTTTCATACAGATACTATTGACTGTCCGAGGTCTGCCCAGCAATCGATTCAAAAAATTATCACAACATTGAGGGAACTGTCTCAAAACGGAAATCGTACATCATATAGCACTCGCTTTGACGGTTTTAGTGGATATGAATTTTTGTTCAATGGACCTCCTCGGGATGCCGCTGACCTTCTTAGGCGAAGTGTTGCAGTTGATGGAGGAGGGCAGCGACTTGTAGCCGCCGTCCGAACTGTAGTCCGTGTCCGTGGACTGCCCCGTCAGCGAGGGGCTGTGGCGGTGCACGCTCTCCTTGCTGCTGATGCGCCCGTTGTACAGGTCGCCGTACGACGTGTGGTGCTTCATGAGCGGCGCCTCCTCTATCACCATGTTCTTGGAGAGCGAGCGCTCCGTGCTCGAGTACGTTTGGTTCTGAAAGTTCTCTATGGAGCGCGATCTGTTGGAGTAGAGCGTCGCCCTGCGGTCGGTCTTGTCTCCGACGGACGAATCCCTTTTAATGTATCGTCGGTTGTTGTCAGAATTCGCGAGGGCTTGTAGATATTTGGTACCGACGCGGCTGTTAGTTTTAAGGTGCACGGTGTCCGTTCGCTTATCTATTACGTTTTCGTCTCCGTTAGTGTGTCCGTTCACTTTCCTAACACCACACTGGCATTTGATCACAGTCCCGTTGGTAACAGGTCTCTTAGTCTTTTGTGCTTCACTGTAAGACGGCAGCTTCCTCACGCTAGCTTGTTCATTCCAACTGCGAACATAGAATCATATATTAAATCGGTTCTAATATAAAGTTTTTAGGAGGTTTAGTATTCTACATTACGTTGTATATCGATGGGTCCTATGTATAAGGGCTAAAGTGGCATTTTTGTAATTTCTAATGTGAACTAAATATCTCTATCGGGTGTAAAAAGACCCTTAACGATAACGAAAACCACGTATTCTACCCATCATTGGGATCATTTTTTTCGAACAAACCATACCTGGGAAATCATTGGTTTTGGAGATATTGAAGGTCAAAGTACACATTTTTTTTAGTTTTTTCCATAAACGATTTACAAGTCATAATACTAAACTTTCTTCCATACAAACATTATCAAAAATTTCAATTTTTCCTAACAATTACGCATTTCAAGTTACGAAAACGCAATGAATATCAAACGCACACGACCGCCTTGGCTCGGTTGTGTGGCCGCTGCACGCATACAAACGCGCGGCATCGCCACAACCATAATTTGCGCGCTACAAAAAAAAAGCGTATTTTTTCATGCCAATAAATAAAAGTCGTTTCCCAGCAATTATTTTTGGTCAATGTAATTTAGTTTGATGTATAGTGCGTAGATTTCGGCTATGTGATGGGTCTTTTTACACCCTGTATAGTTAAAAGGTTCAAATCGGAAATTACTAAAATCCCACTTTGTCCCTTATACATAGGACCCGTCGATATAATTATGTTCTGAATGAAAGAAACGAATATAATCTGGACGTAATTAATTCATAATGTAGGCTGCAATACTATTCATTAAAGCTCTCTACGTCCTACGTGTCATCCCGTGTGTCTGTAAACCTCACCTTTAAGTTCTGTCGGGGCAGCGTGTAACACAGAGACATATTTCATAATCAAAGTTAATCAAAATGTTATAGTTAAATATTATTTAGTGTAGGAAACCACACGACTACCTACAGTCAAACAACACAAAACAATCGTCACTAACTGTCCGAACAAGCCAATTGATCGCCTAATTAATACGTGCCAATAGTGCCGTGCTGTCAAAACCAAACTGATTGACTATCCATGCTATTCACTCTTCATTATGTCAGTACTAGCACCATCAGTTTCTCACTATCACAACCAATCAATCTTTAAACCTTGCATTATGTGATATATTTAAAGCCTTTTAGTGATTGTTTAGGCACATTACATATTATTTACATTTTGGACAATGTTTGCCTATTACCGCATCGTATTTTATTCCTCATGCAAACTAGCGCAGTGACGCGGTCACTTGATGTATTTGTAGCAATATTCGTCGATGTCCCTATCAGAGACCAGAAACACTGCATCGTCGTTGGTCTGGTACAAGAGATGCAGTAAGCACAACACATTGACGGAACACAAGAGGCAAACAGCGAGCAAGCAGTCGAGCCACGCTACCTGATCCGACGGACGAACCCTCCCGCCACCCAAGTGGAAACTGCCGCGTCCAATATCCAATATGACGACAATTGTCAATGAAAATCCAATTCGGAATTTAAAGCAGCATGTGAGGAAATTAGAACAAAATGAAAATTTTGAAGGACCTGATGATGATGACAAATTATAGATGATACACAGATGATACGCCAGTTCTTGATTAGATGATACGTACATACATTTACATGGATAAATCAAATGAAAATACCAGTGAAATAGGGAGACAATGTTAAAGTAATTCTACACATGGATGTTGGTGCAAATGTCATTTTTTTATTCATGTAGTCTTTGAATATGATGATCCATTTGGAATTGTTAAAATTTGAGACTAAGGTTTGACTTTTGGAGACGGTATTTTGTACGAGTGATGAACAATGATCCTTATATTGTGAAATGTATGAGGGGATACTGGGTGGTATGTACATTAAGATGATGGATGAATGCAGTGTATGTAAAATGGACTTTATTGTAGCGAAGATAAACCTAAAACAATAAATAAAAATATTGTGTAGATGGAGGAATAAATAAAATGTAATATAGAAAGGAAAGTTAGTATGACTAAGTAAATAGAAAGTGAGGTAGCAATATGAGATAATGGTGAAGCAATAAGTGTTGCACAGTGTGTGTAATATAGTGTATGCATTATAATGTTCAGTTTGGATGCGGTTACCTCACTAATCCGGAATTGTCAGAACTCGTTAACGCCGAGCTCATCGGCGGCCGCAACTGGAATAGAAACATACGCAATTTACTACAATTTGTTACACTGAGTGTAACTTATATTTATGAACTATTCATCTAAATTCATTTTCGAAGATGTGAGAAAGAATTCAAAGTTAGATTGGGCGTCCTGGAACTATTTTCAATATATCTTTCTTCAAGAGAGAGAGAGTCGTTACCCGTGACCAGTGCATGTTTGGTCTCCTTCGAGATATACTTGCCAAGCAACATTGTACCCGTCGAATGTATATTGGAATATTTGGAACCCACACCATGACCCACATTTTTGAATTTTGCCGTAGGCGCTTCACCTTGTACCGGAGTGGACACCTGACCAACCCCGGGCAATCAGTTCTGTGACACATGCAGATAATAAGCTATTGCTTCCACTATGGCATAAACAAGTCCCACTACCACGAACACACAACGGTTGGTACTTACCCGATCGGTCTGCGTGGCGACGTTGCAGGTGTCATCTTGCCTGGGCTCGTGACTCTCTGCCATGCGCAACATCTGTTGCTGCAGCACGCGCACCAACCGGTCGCGCTCCTCTAGCTGGCTCTGCAATTAATTGATAGCATTGGAATAACGATTGAAGAGAACATCTATTAATATCTATACTTGGGAGGAAATAAATCGAGCCACTTCTATTTTTCACGTATAATTGTTATTATTTTTGGTACCTATTAAGGAACAGATCAATTCGAAACATATATAACCTAAAAGGTTATTTGATATCCTTTACAATGAGGATAGTTTTTTGTCAACTTAGTATATAACCCATGAAACCAAAACTAACCAGGACACGTGAAAAAGGGAGTGGCTCGATTTATTTGCTCCCAAGTGTATATTAACAAGCTCAAAGGGCCTAGGCTAATTGGTGGACTCTTTGATAGGCACGGCACGTGATTTGGTGCATACCAAGGTATGCATTGGCGACGACGCGACCAAAGTTTCGGTCAAAGCCTTTTGATAAGCAACTGTACTTATCCATAATCTTTTAGATGGATCTTATGAAATCACTCTTCATATAAAGGAAGCCCCAAAAGTTAATTTGAATTAGAGGTTACTTCTAAAAAAGCAAATACCCTACACACTAAGTGGATGTGGCCCACGCACGCATTATCGTCTAGTTTGTTACTGAGACTTTGCTTGTAACGGAGTGGAGACTATACAACCACATTCATATGTTGAACTGAACTTCATTATTCATTTAATTGTTCCTAGAGATGAAGCAAGAATCTTAGAAAAATGCTAGGTTAAAGGTGTCCAACTAAACTGTAAGCTGAGAGATTGCTTGCGCTTCGTCTTCAAGTCCTATTGTGGCTCGTTTCTCACAGTTCTCATAACTTTCGCAGAATGATAAACGACTGATTTGATGCATTCTTATTTGCTGTCCATAGACTAATTAAAAGTAATGTGTCTGTTCCGGAACGGAATGACCTATTTTCTTTTAGTTTCCTTTGTTGCCTTTGACAATTTTCGCAGAAAAAAAAGTGGCGGATATTCCTTCAAGCTTCATTTCGCAGACTATCCTTAGTATAATATTTATAATGAATATCTTCTAAAATTCTAAATTGTATAGAAATTAACAAGATATAAACCAAGAGCTTGTGTCGGGTACAGTAAACATCGACGTTGTGCCATTAGTTGAAGTTCTGACATCTGAGGTCATGGTTATGGCTGGCAATTTCATCTAATTTAGCTAGGTACGAAAAAGGGTATGTCAATCGTACAGTAGTACTAGCGGTGGGCTTTATATTTTATGGAATGCTTAGACATTTTTCTAGTGATGTTTAGTTAGTCGTGTAGTGTGACATTGTGTCAGAGTGTGGTCAGTTGGTGTGAGTGTGTGCTCACCTGCAGGTACAGTATCTGTCGGCGCATCTCGGCGCAGGCGTCGGGGTGCAGCGGCGAGGCGGGGGGGCGGCGCCCGTTGCCGCGCGCGGGGCTCTCCGCGCACGCCGCCAGCAACGGGTCGAGAGTTTCGCTCTGCACATACACGCTAATCATTAGCAACTTCTTCCCATTGCGCTCACCAATCAATATTTTTTAAACAAGTTTAGTTTAAGTTATAAGTTAGTAATTCAGAAAATGGAGCTGCTAATCTGTGACCCCCAAATATCACCTTAAATGACACAGCTAATTACTGATATAGAAAATTACAAACTTTTGAAGAAGTTGTAACGCAAAAGTTATTCATTATGGGTAGGTCTTTGGATTAGTAGCCCCTTTCCGATTAACATTATATAAAAATGAAGGGTACCTTCCACCAAATGTTGACCAGCCACCTATGCAGATGATACAAATTAGTGAACCTAATCTAGTGTTCTTTTAATTTCAATCATCATCAGTCATCAAGTATACCTACTTTTAATTGCCCGCGGCTTAGTAACCCGGCCCCTTTCCGACCAACCTTGTATAAATCGTGTAGATTTGTAAACAAGTAAGCTCAAAGACGAGATGATTTGTAACATATTAAATTTATCTAGCTCTGATAGCAAACTTTAAATAAGAAAAGACAACCGATTTAACCCAAAGGTATATTAGAAGAAAGCAGATGAAAAAAAAATCAGAAAGATCAAAAAGATTTGAAAAACTTGAAAAAGTTCGAACACGGTATGGCAGTCCTACCTAATTTAAAAAAGTATACAGAACATTCATATTCTATACATTTGAGACCATCACCGGGAGTCACAGTTGACTCAGCTGTTTACTATTCTCTTTCAAGGAGTCAATTGTTTACGCATTCTTTTGCCTTGTAAACGAAAGCACGTCTGTAAGGGCTCTCAGAATAATATTAATTTCATATGCTCAAACAACATTATTTTTAGTAGGTGGATCATTTTTTTTTACAATCAATTGCTTTTTCTTAGCATGTTAGAACATTTTTTCGGCGCATCTAGTAAACATTTTTTCTTAGATTTGAGACCCATGTCTCCTTCAACTATTTTGTTTTAAAATAGTTATTACCCTTATTCAATATTTATTGTTATGAATCCTATTCTCATTTTTTGGCGACGATATTTTTTGCTTCATGTCTTGTGCAGTGCTTTGAAATTCCGATTGCCAATTAGACATAACTGTCGCCTTTGTATCGTTGAACGGATCGAAACTTTCGTGAGTAGGCCACTGTATTTCTTTTATTGTATTAGTTTCAATGTTACTTGGATTCTTACATAACATCTTGTCAATATAGAACATATCTGGTTCCTTCATATTTCAATTATCAAGATTCTTGCTCTTATTCTTTGGTCTATTAATTATCATTTGCCGTATATGGTATTTTATGTTTACTGTGCAATCTATTAATGTATTGTTACGATGTACTGAGTTTGCGTTATTAATCAAACCAAATTGCGCCAAACCTCAACTACCTACGTAGACTAGGGATTAGGATTACCTATAAGCGAACTAAATTCTATTTGAACGAGGTCAGCTGCCTTTAACCTTGTTCTAATACCTTATAATCTACTTATACATTTAAAATTAGTATATTTTCGGGTTTATGTAGGTTCTTTTGGATACTTCTAGAATCTATTTTCAAAGATTCGTTTCTATCTGTAATTAAAATTAAAGAAATACCGTACGCAATATGTACGATGTAATGAACGATTAAACTGATATCAATCATATTATAATGTATCGGTCAAATAGGTTTATTATAGAGAACCAATAACAGATCAAAAGTGTAATTAAGTGTATTTATTGAAAACGTGACAATCTATGTGTGTCAAGAAAGACAAATAAAAACACGTTCCAGTTTTAATTAAATCCTTTAAAGAAGTGCAATAAAAACTTGTCAATTCATTTAGATTTTTAGGTGAATACAGTCTTCTGTGTCTCGAATCTCCCATTATTTCACAAGGCTCAACCGTTATATCTTTGAAAAGTTTTATTAACGAGTTCCGTAAGTTAGGTAAATGCCATTGTGATTCTTAACGACTAACTTTCAGACGTAGACATAAATAAGTTAATGAATAATAAAGCATTTGCGTCATTATTTGACTCTACAACATAATACCCAGTCCCACCACCTTGCTAGACAACAAAGTCTAACACAAAAACAGAAAGTATTACGTATTTATATAAAATAACTCATTCTGCTGGGTTCCCAGAACGAAACTCAGCAAAATGATATAATTTGAATAAATAGGTAAAAAGTTCTTACTTGTGATATGACCTTGGCATTTAATCAGGAAATAATCGTATTTTAATTGTGCATGGGTAATATTGTTCACGTTGCAATTAAGTTGAAGGATAATGCATTTTATAAAGCGTTATTAATACAGTTTACAAGCAGAGAAGGTAATGGCACAAAACATGTTGAATCCTTATTCACATTCGGCATTTAGCAAAGTGCAGGTGCATTGGTGCATGATTGCGTAGCAGGTTACTTACACTCATCGAATGATGCTCCTCCCCGGGCTGCGTGCGGCAAACAAGGCGATGCAACCAAATAAACATATACGTTACAACACGCCAAAACAAATTAAATGTGCCAAATACAAGCAAATTAATGCCGTTTAGTGAAACAGCCACTGTCCAATGAAATGTGACGATGACTACATACGGTTTACATGCCAACTTTACATTTTTAAACATATCTGGACGGCTAATAACTCCGCGTTTGATGAAACATATATCGTTTCGTATTCGTAATCATATCTGCAACTTGACTGCACAGCCAGTCGCAACTGTCAACTATGCAACTGCCAAATGCAGCTTGAAAGCAATTAGGATGTAGTCAGTGCAACTACGTGACAACTGCCGACTGGATGTGTAGCCCACTTGCAGTTATGATTTCGAATATGAAACGAAATATGTTTCACCAAACGCACCCTGCGTTAGTATTACTTTCCCTGAAGTGAAATTTATCAAAACACATTCATTGGACATTGGTGCAGAATTAAAATCAAAATAAAAAACATCAAAATACTGAAAACTACTGAAACAAAAATTTAAAATACAGTCAGTTAAAATTGAAACTTTAATAAAACTACATTTTTATTGTTTACCAAGGACAGTTTTAGAGGTAAAAACATACTGTTTTTAGTCTAATGCGTTTCAATAGCACTCAGTCATTGTCAGATTTCTATCTAGTGAACTAACTAGTCCAGATATAAATCTGTGCAGTGTTAAGTTCACTGGAGGTAACTAACTGCCTGGGATGGGAAAAGTGGACTAATAGAAATTAAGGGGTTGTCTACACATGCCGTACATTCATGAATCATAAAAGAAAATTGATAATTAAGCATTACTGCACTAACTATGACTACACTTAATATTCCAAACGACAAACATGCTACTTTATTAACAAAAACAGGAACAACTTATTTTAAATTACATAATTATGGTTACAAGGAAGGAGTCTAATGATAGTATAGGATTACTAAAGCAAGTTTCATGAAATAATTAAAAATAATGAATAAAATCTTTAACGCTACACGGCTCTTTTCCTGCTTAAAATTAATAAGCTTAGTGTCCATTCTAAACATGATACCAAGTTTCAGCTAAATACCACCATTAATGCGATCTAACTATCTAATTAAAACAGGCTAAGAAAGTAAAATCCATATTAATTAGTGTATTTGATTCACTATCTGAATGGGGACAAATTAATGTTAATGGTACAGCAATGAGCAACAGTAGCACAAATCGTTAATATGCGTGTGCGCTGGAACAGATCATTTAGATAGACACAGTTTCATTTGAGACACGAGATACTTGCACACGCAGAGACGGTGAAATGAGAACATAAAATTACTATTGTAATAGCACTACACTGAACTTATATAAGACACGAAATAATTGAGAAAGTGAGTTTTGAGGTAAAGTAGAACAAAATATTGGCGACGTCATTATTTTTAGTTATTTGGCTTCTGTCAAAACGTCTAGTTGTTGCTAAAATGTAGAACGTAACTGTTCTTTATCAAAGAAGGTAACAAAATGGTTGCTCATTTGAAAACGTAGGCAGTGTTTATGATATGTCTAACATGGAAGATGGTATAGGTTAGGAATAAGAGGAGGTAATTCTTTGCCAAGGACGAGGCAGACATTGGCACTAGTAGATCTGTCGTAGATTTATCGTAGAACATACATGCACAACTTTAGAGCATGACTGACCTCCTGTAAGACCCGCTTGAGCTGCAGCAGCAGTGTCTTGATGTCGACCACGTCTTGCAGTAGCGAGGCGGGCGCGGGCGCCGGCGATGCACTGCCATCGCTGATGCCAGCGTCCGACGGCGTCTGCGTCCGAGAGCGCTGCAAAAGCCGCGCTGTACGAACTGGCAAACTGGCCCTGCAAACATAAAAATATTTTAAATTAAAATCTCCAGACACCTTACAATTTTAGAGATCGAATTTAATGCCCTACATTATATCTTTCCGATAAGGGACGATTCCCGTACGCATTCTCCAGTTTTAAGGTGAATGTAGAAATACCTTCGACAAGTCATACTTCTTAAAATAAAATAACTATTTTGATCTCAAAGGCGAATAAACGCCTTGTCAGTAACATCTTTATCATATATCTCACGAGAGCTGTTATCATTTAGGACATTCGTCATCTATAAATTCCAGATTTCGATATCAATATTGATACGGTACGTTATTTCCTAAATCATTGCCAGTTCTATAAATAGTTCGGTCATTTCTATATTCGAGGGAAGAACATGGTATCCCCTCAAGTTAATGGCATCGTAATGGCTTGCTGATTCCATTTAGAGGGTCATGACGATGGGCGTGAGCGCGACTCGCCTACACAAATTAATTAGCTAAAATAGGGCGACAATACAGACGGTTATGCCAACTGTTATAGCTGGCTAGATTGTGGTAATTAATGAATGTAGACTACCTTAGTTTGCTTTGGGACTAGTTATAGAATTCTATGAATGAGATACTGCAAATGGAGTGTGTGCCTTTAGACGGTGGAAAGTAACATTCTACAAGTTGCTGTGAATGCAGTTTCACATACCTGTTGCCATCTTCTAGGCATCGTATAGGCGTCAAGGTTTGATCTCTATATGTGACGTCATTTTAATTTATTTCTTTAATTATAACAATCGAACAAATATTTCAAGTAGATCTATGAATTGATTGATCAGCAGTAATAAATTTTAGTTTAATAATTCCGTTGGTTAAAGGAAACCGTATTTCTTGATGTAAACGTATGAATAGGTATTCATTGCAATTACCGAGTCTGAAATAGAACGGGTTTAATAGAGATCGTACATTTCTGTTGTTTGTAAATCTAAAACAGTTGAAGGTATGTTTGTATGTTTATTCAATTCTGCTAAACAAAGGGAGTAAGCAACAGCTTTATAGCATTAGGTATAGACCAAGACAAAACAAATGACAAATAAAGATTGATTGTGCAATACGTTATTATGAACTACCGTAGATTACCACAATAAAATGACGTTGGTTCTATTGGGAAAGAAAACCAATAACATCCGGTTACGAAATCATCAGCCAATAGAGCGTATAAGAAAGGCAGTGCTAAACAAAAACGAAACAAACGCAATAGGTATAGAGGCTCTACGCAGCCACGCGAATAAGAAAACTAGGTAAATAATATATTAATTATGTCGTCTGTGTGGCCGTCATCATTTTTACTTGCAGTACTTAATTACCATGACATATTGAAACAAATAAGGATAACCTCATAATTTTGTTTATGATTCATTTATACATATAGCGAATTCAGTTAGTCTAAATCACCGTCTCTCCATTGGCCTTGCGTTGTTGCTTCGGCCGCGGTGGTTACTTGGCCTTTCAATGCACACGAAACAGTACTAATATTGCTCATAGATGGACGAGGTTGTGAATAAAATAACGTTCGACTGCGACCTAATTAGGAAACTTGACTAGAAAATGAAGTAAATAAGTCTGTCTTGGCTATAAACATTTGTTTTATGTATGTAGACCATGTGTGCATGTTCCACTTAAATAATTATAAACACAGAATTTGAAAACATGTCACTCGACGGTACATAAACCACTTGATAAGGTAAGATAACACTAATGTTTCACCTAATAGATACGATATCGATTCGGTTTTCAGACGATTCTTGATATGAAATTCATAAAATACTTATTATTCGCTTCATTCATATTTGATATCACTTTATTATTTTAAATTGCAAAAATCGTACACAGAACACACGCAATGGTCACGTTTATTATTTGTTTTTATTGGCCACCTGTATTGTTTAGCCCTCTGGCTGCGCAGGCTAGGTGCGGGGCTGGAGGAACGCGCGGCGGCGGGCTCGGCGACGGCGACGTGCAGGTCCGTCTTCTGTCGTCTTGCACCCATTGCATGGTGCTGGGCGGGCCCGGCTGAGCCGGTGCTCGTAGACGTGGCCGAAACTGACCGCATGTCGCGCGGGAGACTTTCACAGCGCGCACGCACGCGGACAACTGAAGTTCGACCGCGGCTCGCGCTATCGGCGCCGCCACCGCCGCTGACGCCGCACCAGCTCGCCCGGAAAAATAAGATCTCGTGGCGTCGACCCTATCCATTCATGCTGAACGGATCATAATCATCACGCAGTTTTCTTTTTGTTACACTCTATTTGTATCTGTGTTCTGTTAAACCTACAAGCCTACGCACCGTGATAACGACACGGTTTCGATATAACTTTTCATCATAATATTTTCCATAACAGCAACATAACGCGGGATGATATACGCGCGGGGCCGCTGACATCTAGTTTGGCAACAGGGCATGTCAAATGACGCAGCGAGGTGTGTCGGAAAGGGAGAAGGCTGAACGAGCGATTCTAATGTCTGAGCCGTCACATCGAGCGTCACGCTTGCTGATCGCGCACCGCCACCACAAGCACTTTCTTTTGCACGTGATTATGTTTGTTTTGTGTCATTATACAGATAGTGTCCGTAACGACCGGATCAAATTTTATAGCACGTAAAATAAAACACCTTTACACTGTTTTACACAATACTACACTATATTTCACACGTACGGACGGAGGAATAGTTGGAGGGAGCGATAATGATTAGGATCTTATAGGTCAGTGTCAAAGTCTCAACGAGTTTGTTTGTTTTGTACAGGGTCGCCGGTCTGGATGCCATCTGCTAGTGAGTAAAATCCTAGAGCGCATGCGTGAGTCCGTTCAATAATCACCCCTGGCTGGCTCAGCTGATTTATTTCTATATTCTCTCCTAAGTTGTAGCAGCTGAGCAAACGTTTGGAAAATGTATTTTAACTGTTGAATGTTATTTTTTCAAGTTACATACTACAAAACACAATCTTATTAAATACAGGTAGGTAAGTAATGCGATCAAGAGTGACGTCACCATCGATCCCTGCTCGAGAATGACGTAATTTTTATCGCTGACAACACTATTTTCCGTTCATCGTTTGATAGAATTATCGCTCACCGATATCGAGGGAATAATCATATCTGTTTATTATTATACGTCCTTTTATTAACAGGTGAGCTGAAACATCGTTTGCACGCGAATAATTTATACTAGCGATTCAGCCGCAGCTTACATCTTTTCATAGTAATGTATCATATACAAGCAAGCTTAAAAAAAAGATGATTTGTGAAGTAAGTCTTGTAAGACGTAATTTATAACGCCTTAATTTCCCCTTTAATACGATAGGCATATTCCGTTACTATTTACGGTATGGTAGAGGCAGAATTACGGGGGCGGTAATGGAAGCGAGCAAAGCTGTGTCGGTCACGGTTTGGGCTGGCGACGATGGCGGCCAAGCGAAACGCAATTGTCTAAAACTACGGTAACTTACCATGGCTACAATTACCATCCTAAAATTGTGAAATAAACTGCCAGAAATACTTAAACTAGTTTTTTTGCAACAATTAAGGCTTTTGTTAGGTAGATACAGCCGCGGACTCGAAATGTTTATCAGATTTCAAACTCGATTCCTTCTCACACTGTGCGCAATGAGGTTTAAGATGTCATATCAACATACATAAGTAGTTTTTAAAATTGTGAAGCGTTGATTCTAGCAAAAAGGCTATTAAGCACTTTTTGATGTTATGAACTCCTGTTTAGGTATGTGTGTCTAGTCAAAAGTTTTATAGAGCGAACTTGATTGAATTTACTAAATAGGTTGTTTTCTTTTTTAATGCTACCCAGTCTATAATAGCCTCTTTAACCGCTAGCGGCCCGACCGACGATCCGGATCGTCAGTGCCATTGTTTATCTATTGTGTCTATAATTACAGTACTCGATAAGTTAAATTAACCTTTTTATGTCAATTAAGAAAAAAATATCGTTGCACTGTCAATTCTTTGCGAATGACCGAGCGACCTTATGAAAAAGTAATGTGCAAGCAATTATAGACCTTAGGGTGGTAAACATTTCAAGTCCCCGACTGTACGTTGTAGAACTTCTTAAGCAGACTATACGGTTAAAATTTATACAACTGTTCAGTCTAACCAGATGCGGCTGAATACCAGTATTTTACACAGAGACTGCCATCAGACCTCCGCAACCCAGTTACTGGGCAACCCCGATAATCCTAAGGTTAGACCGGTTGTCAGACTTTCGGAGTTCTCACTACCCGTAACGACTGTCATAGGTATTCTTATGACACCCGCGGGACTGACGGCTTAGCGTGCCCTCCGAGGCACGGAGGGGTCTCGATGTGTGACGAATGGTCACCCATCCACGGACTGACCGCGGCAAGCACAGCGTAACCTTGCAAATCAAAAGATCCACGCGGCTGTTAATAAGCGGAGAGCCCCTCTTTTTAAATTTATAAAACTGTTTTCACAAAATTAGTCGCAAATCTAGTAATTACCACAGATCTAATTTGATTCAATTAGTAAAGAGAAAGAATAATTAACATTCACTTTTACCAAAACAACGAGTAAATGCAGAAATACAATTAGAAATTATTCAATTACAGACGAAAACATTATGTCTGTTATAATGAATTATTTATGTATGTTAGTGTATATTTTAGGCACATAACGTATGCAAATGTCGTACATAACGAGTGAGGGATATATGCTCATGTAACAAAATGCGTGATCATGCGTGGTATGCGTTTAAGAGCCAAGTAATCAAGTAACCCGGGGGAACGCCCGCATAAGAGGCAAGACATGTTCAACTAATTATTACTTTCATTATAATGCTGGCAGCTAACTAGAATGTGTGCTTTACGATACAACTTGTTTCCTGTTTCCCTAGTGGAACAAGGGTAAATAGAAGTGCGACTTTATTTTACTATAGCTGCACACTTTTTTGGTTGCCTGTCGAATCCGCAAAATTAAGCAACTTTGCTTCTTTTCTTTTTCGAGTGCTTTCCAATTTCGAATATAATAATCAAAAACGATGTGGGCTATGATAAAAAAAAGGTTTAATATAACTAAAAAGAAGGTGAAAATGTCGTAAGTTATCCTACATTACCATTTTCTAAGTGTGATTAAAAACAATCCGAATTAGTTTTTTTTTTCTTCCAGTTGAATTAGAGTTGCCAACCGTCCTGTTTTCCTAGGACATGTCCTGGTTTTGTAATGGTTTTGTAATGTCCTGGGATGTCCTGGGTAGTTTTTAAGCAGCGTCTTGGATTTTAAAGCGTTTTGATAAGGTCATGTATTTTTAACCCCCGACGAAAAAAGAGGGGTGTTATAAATTTGACCGCTATGTGTGTCTGTCTGTCTGTGGTACCGTAGCTCTTAAATGGGTGAACCGATTTGGGTGCGGTTTTTTTTATTTAAAAGCTCGTTTTCTAGCGGTGGTTCTTTGACATGTTTTATCAAAATCAGTTCAGCCATTTCAAGGTCATTATCGGGGTGCATGAAAAGAGCCTCCACGAGTGACGATACTTAAGTACGTCCGGCGCAACCTGGGCAGTCAACCCCGCTACCAACCTTGCTGACTGGCTAATCTTTTCACTACGGCATGACCTATTCTCGTATAGCTCGTGCCGACACGATAGAAGGTCATCAGCTGCTTTGTTGGCTGCGGTAGGGTTCCTAGACGCATAATGTGTATTACTTTACTTTCAAACATACGTGTGATTTCAAATTTTAAAATTTGCGTTTTCAACACGTATAATTTAATTAAATACTTTTATTAAAAAATATGATTATTATTATTACTTAAATTTTATTCAATCTATTTTCACTACGTATTAATTTAATTATTGCTACTCTATTACTGCCTCCTGTTTTTAAATTGTATTGTCCTGGTTTTTCCAACTTCAAATCCTAGTTTTTAAAATTTGGGATTGGCAACCCTTAGTTGAATGTACTTTTGTCAAAACGAATGGTTCAACTTGATATATGTAGGCAATAAACGTTACCGCCAAATCAGTTCCTATATTACAACGTGTTATATAATTCCCCATAAAAAAAAAAATGTTAATTAAGTAGTCTTTTATGGTTGTTGTCATTTACCTCTCAGTGGAAATTAGGTAAGAATGTAAGTAACTTTCTGGGTAGTCTACTCTTTACTTTTATGTTTTCAGGGTTTGCGTTTCAGTGATGATTTTAATTTACCTATTTGTCCAATTTTTTTGGGTCTTACTTTCGTTTTAAATATTGCCAATAGACTCTTTACAAGGGACCTTTTAATCCCCTTTCGGCTTTTGGGGTATTTTTGTAACACGTTGTATAGAAGAAGCCCATTTCTATACAATACGACGCTATGAAGACAGTTCTTCATTATGGGTTCCAGACAGGCATAGCATGACTACCGTAGACAAGGGTTTTTCCCGACTGAAGAATACAAAAAGTGACATGTTGCCATTGTATTATATTATTGTCATTTTGTCTATTCTTCCGTCGACAAAACCCTTGTCTACGGTGGCCATGCTACGCATGCAGAAAGATTAAGTAGTTGAACATCAGTCGATTAAACAGGGTGTCCCGATACCCAACGTCAAGCTGGAAACAATAGATAGGGCCGCGTATGACTGTCTAGAATATAATATTTACTTTTTAATTTTTTTTATCATTTTCGAGTTTCAAAGTTACCATCATGGGCGCCGTCAGGATTATTTTCAGGATGGTGCATAATAAGTTTCTATAGTATAGATACTTATTATGCACCTCCCTGATAATAAATATGATTTATTTATTTTTATTTATTTATTTACACACATTTACCATTACAGGATGACCCAATGCGATAAATGCGAACTATTTAATCCTAACTTACTTATTACTTATAACAAATCACAAATAAAGCATTCCTTGTGAATTCACTCAGAGAACAGTAGAATAAGTCTAATAATGATAGATTCTATACATTGTACTATTAACTAATAAGTGCATCCATATAATCAAAGGCAGTGTACAATATACAATTAGGCATTCATGTAATGTCAAGTAAATGAATGTCAAATTCAAATAATAGAATAGAATATACTTTATTGTACACCAAAATTGTAGTATAGCTCTTATAAAATATAATTTAGTGAAGGGTACAATGGCGGTCTTATCGCTGATAGCGATATCTACTAGACAACCTTTGGATGAACAGGAAAACATTGAAATTTTTTTTTTTTCTTTTTCTTCCATGACAGGGGGGTGCGAGTGCACCCACTTGCACCCATCTCCCAGCCCATAGTTACCATGAATAAAATTTTACCACATAAAACAACAATTAAGTGTTTTTAAAAAAGTATGCAACTCTATTTTTTTCTGAACAATCATAAATTGCCCTATAATTTGTTTCCGGCTTGACGTTGAGTTTTGGCACGCTCTGTATACTTATCATATGCCTCTAATAAAAAAGAGATATGCCTGTAATTTGGACTTGATCGTTCTGCATTCTGGACCTTTAAAAAGTGCCTACTACTATACTACCCTTTTCAACGTAAGGTACGTCCTGACGGTTGTGTACAAAACATTACCATACAAAGAATACAAATATTTAAAAAAAAAAACATGCATCATGTAGCTATTTTAAGGTTTGTATCTTAGTCTCCTTACGCCAACAATTTACGAAATGACCGCTATGTCAGGACTCATCTTTCGTTAAACAGAGTATAGCGCAATAGTGTTAATTTAATTGTAGTCTTTAATACCCTTAACACATTTAGCTGGCTATTACATGTTAGTTCTAACTAGACGACACGCCCTGCGTGCGGTTCACACCGACCGGTGTGAATAATTTCGCTAGGTAAATTATGTAACATTATTAAGTACAATTCACAACTCGTAAAACGTACCCCACGTTTTTATTAGATACTTATTAAAGAAGATTATGTATTTTAATCTAAGTTTTGGGTAAATTGCTCTTTGAATTCTTCTTGCGTCTTAAATGTTTCAAAGAAACATTCAATGTAAGACATTATCTGAATTACGAATGACAGAGCAGTGGCTACTGTTTGTGAACAACTATCTAATGAAACCGCGAGCTGCGGTATTGTTGGTGAAATTAATACAAGTTAATTATATCGGCCGAGTTTCATTTAATTTAAGTACCAGCGCAATTAATTAATTTATTAATTAAAATTTTCATTCCTATTCTGTTACATTTAAGTCTAGTTTAGTCTTTTTGATCACTTACAGGCGCAAGATAATCTAAAAATGAGGCCATTAAAATTTATTAGATCTCTTAATTTCTCTTATTAGACACCTACTCCGTAGATATTGTTTTACCGACAAAAAATAAACAATCACTGGCAAAGTAAAAATGTAAGTAAGTACACTAGGTTCAATATAAAAAAAATTGCTACAATTTCCTTGTGGGAATAATACCAGAAGTCATAAGTTAGAATTAGGTGCTTAATTAATGATGTTCAGTAACGCAGACGGCGCGTAATGTGGCCTCGAGGCAACCGCAGTCCGCAGGCGATTCCATTCAAACGATATAGTACCACTTCTTTCTCACTGGGGATTCAGGTTACCCTGGCTTGCTTTACTAATTAATACAACGCAATTTGGCATTGTTATTTCAACTTTAAACTGAAGTAGCACTTAACAATAAACATACATTTGCTGTTGTAGTTTTAATTCGGAAAATCGACTTCTTTTGGCAAACCTTTAGTTTACAATTCCACAAGGTACTGCTTCCAATTCTTTTAAAGATGACTTAGACCGTATAACAAAGTTTTTGTTAAAGAAATCAATTATAAAAATACAGATTCGGGTCTAGTCGCGTAGAAACTTAAAAGGCACTAAATACCTTTTTTATCCCGACGTTTCGGCCGAATTACACCCGAATTACAACGTCGGGATAAAAAAGGTATTTAGTGCCTTTTAAGTTTCTACGCGACTAGACCCAAATCTGTATTTTTATAATGTGTACAAATCGCGAAAGTTTAAAAACATTCATAGAAATTAATGTAAGTAATGGAATCGCTTTTGGTTAGCTTAGTAACACAATATAAATAAGCAGGCTAGAATAGAAACGATAAAGGAAATAATAATATAGAGGGGTCTACGTCGATGGCAAGTAGTCGACGCGAGGGCGAAGCCAAGAATAAATATATTCGCGCAAAGCATTTGCAATGCTTTACTACTGCGAATACCAACATACGTTAAAAAGGGGTTGTTTTTACCCCAGTCTCATACATATGCATGTGGCATTAGCGTGGTAGAAAATATTCAAGTGCATGCATTGACATTTAACTAAAGAAGAAGTAGTAGTAGTGGTTCTATACAGAGATGTGCAAAATAGTATATTAAAAGTACACACATCAAAAGTGTCTAGGGATCAAGCATTTTTATGCGGATTTCTTGAGATTGAGATGTGGCTTTGTAATAAATTTATGATTTTATAAATTTATATGGATCCTTTTTGGTGCATTTCATAATTTGAATCAGGAACTGTGAATCAAATTCGAGTAAAAGATGAAAATCAGCTGTCAATATTTTCCCTATAAAAACATACAACGCATTGAAGACATTATTAGTGCTACTGTTTCCCTACTACTGATTAAAACCAACGTTATTATGGAGCGGCGACGTCATTTAAGCAGGGAAGAAATGCTCAGAGCCGTGGGAATGATAGAAGCTGGTTCCCGGCAACGTACTGTGGCTTTAGCTCTGAATACAAGTCAGAGTGTTATCAGTCGACTTTGGACACGTTACCGAAGCACTGGTACCGTGGCTGAGCGCCATGGAGGACGGTATCGCTGCACCACACGGAGACAAGACCGATACATTCAAATCTTAACTCGAAGAGCTCCAACAATAACCGCCATGATGTTAGCCGTGAGGCTTCATCACTCTTCAGGGAACTTAATTAGCGACCAAACAGTCAGAAACCGCTTGCATGAAGTGAACCTTCATTCCCGAAGACCGCTACGGGTACCACCTATAGCAATGCACAATCGTAGGATTCGATATCAATGGGCTCTTGGACACAGAAATTGGGCAGAAGAACAATGGCGTTTCGTGTGCTTTTCTGATGAGTCTCGTTTTGGTATGAGACCGGATACAAGACGTATACGACACTGGAGAACCCCTGGACGCCAACAGCGATTAAAATCCTGCCAGGAAGTCCATCCTTATAGTGGTGGAACCATCATGGTATGGGCGGGTATTTGGATCGGCGGAAGAACTGAGTTGATTTGGATCAGAGGCAACCTCAACGCTCAAATTTATGCTGAGACGATTGTATCAGACGTCATCGTTCCTCTACAAGCGCAAATCGGTCCCTTATTTCAGTTAATGCATGATAATGCACGACCGCACACCGCAAGAGTTGTAAGACAGACTCTCGCCGCAGCTAACATCAATGTCCTGCCCTGGCCTGCTCAGTCGCCAGACTTGAACCCGATTGAGCATGCATGGGATATGCTACAGAGAAGAGCTCTGCCGAATATGGAGGGTATCCAGTCGCAAGAAGACCTTTTTTTGTTGTTGCAACGAACATGGGCGGCCATTCCACAGCGTGATTTGGATGAACTCATTTTGAGTATGCCAAACCGATGTTCTTGTGTTGTTAGTGTTCGCGGTAGAAACACGGATTATTAATTGTTTAAGTCACCCAATAAAATTTTAAAGAAAACTGTTATTTCAGTCTTTTTTTCGAACTTTTGTGTTAGTGGTTCAAATGTCAAAAATCCCTTTATTAGGAAAATGGCAAATTTCTTTATTAATGCAAAGGTGACTTGGTTTATCGTTACTGTGACAAACGAAAACACTTTATTTGATGAATCCTTAAAGAAAATTTTAATTAATATCAATCAGGAGAAAAGTTATTGCAAAAATATATGTTGATCCCTAGACACTTTTGATGTGTGTATTTAAATTCAAAATGGAAATGCTTGGTTATATTTTCATTTCAAATAAAAATACAAAATGGTTTTCAATCAAAGTATTTAAATACAAAATGCAAAATACGTATTTTCAAAATAGGTTTTTCAAATAAAATACCTTTTTCACTGATTTCAACACTACTATTTGATCAAAGAGTTCCTCTTTCATGTTGAATCTGCGAACCATCATTCATGAGATATAGCGATTTAAAGATTGGAAAAATCATCTAGGTATACAAGGTTAGTTTTAGTATATGCGAAACCTGAAACTAGTTTGTTCAGAATCACTAGGAGAATCGATTGACATATTTTTTTACACCAATTTTTTTTTTGTTTTTTTTTTCATAAATTTCAATTTTGTTTCAGTAGGTTTCTACCCATAACAATTGACGGGAATAGACACCTTGAGGCTTGAAATGGTCCGCTCGGTCAGTTTCCGTGTATTAGACAACTCCTGCATAGCACATCTCAGGCATTTCACACTTTTTTAGCGAACTTAACGCGACATAAACTAAGGTGTAACTTGGAGATTTACTAAAAAAAACACATATCAGGCAGTTCTGATGAAAATCTTGTTGGGGTGTCTCGGTTTTCGCATAAAGTAAAAATAACGTTGTATACACATACATGCATATAAAGAACAAGTCTTAATGTAAGATTCTCGCACAGCCTAAACCGCTAAAGGTAGAAACTTGAAATTTGGAGAGTAGTTGTTTTTTATAGCGAAAGCGCACTCTAAAGGAGTGATAAAGTTTATTTGAAAAATCTTATTTCCAGTATTTATAAACTTGAAACTTGGCACAAATACTCTTTAAAGTAAATAAAATATGAAACATGAATTAAAAAAATTAACAAAACCATTTTGCATTTTACAAATATTAAATATTTTTAAAAAGTATTTCAAATAAAATAGAAAATACATTTTGAAAAAAAGTATTTCAAATGCAAAATAAAAATAGGTATTTTGCATTTTGTATTTGTATTTTAAATACATGTATTTCAAATAATTCACATCTCTGGTTCTATACTCTTTGGGAGTATTTTTTTCAAAGGCACATCAAATGAGTCTATTCATTCCTTTGAAAGCGTAGTGATTGTGGTAAAGTTTGCATACATTTTGGACAAATTTTTGGCATCGTTAATAGGTACCTTTTGTGATTTAACGCTTAACCGTATGTGGGCTAGCTCATAAATTAGATACCATGATTTATTTTCCGTGTTCGCAGGTTGATCCCTTACTTATACTTATAGTATAATTACCTACATAAGTTGTTAGGTTAGCTATCGCAGTTCAGTATCAGGTATTTTTGTCGGTTCATGAACCAGTCAATTATAATCGATTAAAGTATGCTACGAGAATAGCTTTTTATGATAGTTTTTTAAGTTCAGTATTATATCTCGTAAATCTATTACGCATACCTATTATTATGGCACCGACGCACGAGGTCGATAACTTTCAATGTTTAGTTCATAATTGCCAAACTCAGGAGGAAAATATGCAAAGATTTACATATAGATTATATAAGGTTAGTCAAAAAGGGGGTACTAATCTCAAAGGGTGTAAAAGTACCCATAATAATGAATAACTTTTGTTTTACCACTTTTCCCAAAAGTCTAAGAGAAATATCTGTTCAAAAATTACACGAAAAATATGCTAAAATCTATTTATCATCAGCTATGATCAGCTGTTTTTACATTTTAGGTCATATTTGGGGTCACGAATTAGAAGCTCCATTTTCTGAATTCGTAACTAAAGTAGAGACGAAGAATTTTTGAAAAAACTAAAATAAAGAATATTTTACATGGAAATAAAAACTATCGAGTTTTGAAATTTTAACACTTGCTTTAGAACCGTCATCAGTGATACTTTAAGTGGCCTGCGGATTAGTACCCTATTTCCGACTAACCTTGTAGAGGGACAAAAAAATGTCGATTGTATATGTAGCTACCGATTATTACATAGCCGAAACTATTAGGTACCTGCACGATTTAGAAGCCATCGAAATGCGCTAAATGTTGAAATCTAAAGCCATTTATGTGCTGTTTTATTTGCTAGCTACCGAGTGGGTGTAAGTAGAGCGGGTCTACCAAAACTATAACCCACAAGAAAACCTTGGTTCGCTTTAACATTGTTGTGTATCGTTTCCAATTTAATTCGATTTATTACAATACCAATAAAGCCATTGCACCTTTTCGGATCTAATATTGTTTTGATTAAAAAAATTACCGTATTATTATAAAATTAACAATTTCAGAAGTCAGAGCAATAATTCTACGCAGAAACAAATTGAAGGCACCAACTTATGAAACTGTTAATTTTATAATTTATGGTAATTATTTTACTCCTTTCAGTTTTTTTGAAGTTGGTTTTAACTTTTTTTAAGATTTCATTTAAATCTTTTTAGTGCCACAAATTACAGTTACAATAGTGTACTAATTTGTGGACTACTACTACAACTAAGCACAACGTCGTCTATATGTATAGGTAATTCTTTTTCAAACTCCTAATAATATCTCTTCACTCAACCAATCTAATGAAATTCATATGGGACAAAAGCGACAGTTTTCAACACCAGTTTTCAAAACAAAGAATTATTAAAATCGGTCCACAAATCTCGGAAAAATCGGAGTATACATAAAAGTAGAAATATAAAAAAAAAAAAACAAAAAAACTTGTCAATTTGATAACCTTTTCGAAGTCAGTTCAAAAGAAGTTACGATGTAAAATTGAACTACATATAATTATCAACATTGACAATAATATTTACGTAACTTTAAGCCGTATCGCAGATCCTAGACTTAGATATAGGAATCAAGCATGAAAATGTAGACGCACAGGTTTCTCGGACAAGTGAAGTGCAGTGCTTGCGCTCTTGACCGGTTTACAGTATGTATTTGTGTTTAAGTGAGATTATGTCACCCGCATTTGAAAGTATGTATATTTTTGGAGACATTCATGCATTACGTACGTCGCATGTAAACACTAAAATACATGGAAATGTAATGATAAAGCTCTCAATATATTTTTAATTTCACAAAGACTTACCCAAATGCAAAAGTTATTTGATAGTTAGATCTATTATCTAACTTATTTAATAGCCTAATTACTTGTTCTTTGAGAAAAATAAGTATGAGCCAAAACTTATTCTTAATTCGGGTTATTATATAATATTAGATTCCCGTTCCGTGATTAAGTTTAATTATTGGCCTATTCAACTTTAAGTAATGGCTTTATGTAATATTGTGACTTCGTATAAATTCTCAACGGTACTTTGGAACATCAACAATTTTTTGTGACCTAATCGATACCGTTTTCTCATATGTTATTTTAAATTGCTACTCGTATCAACTACGTGTGAGACATTTTAACACGTACATATAGTCTAGATATAGTAGCTGTAATTTAAATCGATTGTAAATTATTTACGGGACAGCAAATAAACAGTTATTTAAAATTGGTAGCAAGCTTAAATGGAATCACTTTCATACGAAACTTTGGTGTAATGGTAAATTAAATACCGGGCTTTTCCACAAAATTGATATCCTTTACATAAGACATTTCCGGTTATAATAGGTACCTATATGTATAATACACTTGGGAGCAAAGAAATCGAGCCACTAATTTTTTACGTGTCCTGGTTATTAGTTTTGGTTTCATGAATTATATAATTCAATATATAAAAAACTACCCTCATTGTAAAGGTTATCAAAGAACCTTTTAGGCAATATATGTTTAGAATTGATCTGTTCCATAATACCAAAAATAAAAACAATCATACCTACGTAAAAATAGAAGTGGCTCGATTTATTTGCTCCCAAGTATATTTCAAAGCCAATGACTTGGAACAATTTGTAAATATCAGCATTTCATAAGTAAATTGCGTTTAAAATGCATCCGCAATTATGTTTAAATAAAGGAAACTAAACGCAGCCAATTTTTAAGGGAGAAAGTTTGTCCTGCTTTTAAAAACATTAAATTTTAATGTTTGTTTTATGTTCGACATAATAAAGATTACGACATGCAGTGAGATAACTTCTCAATAGCTTTTGTTTATTTATAAACTGAAGAAACAACGTACCTTTGTGCTTGGCCATTGAGCATGGTGACCACTTGGGCCACTATGCCTTTGACCGGAGCTTCCTTCTCCGACATGACTGGCTTTTCCATAGTCATCACAACACTGGTTTTATTCACTGTAGTCACTATTAAACACTGATATTATGCAATATCCTATTGCATGACTTTGTAGAAATGTTTTCGTTATATTACTAGTTGATCGGTAAGATGCTGAAAGTACCTACACTTTAAAATAATCGAGCTCGATTCCTTTAGAAATTTTCTTAAGATGCAATTTCCGATTTAACCGCATTTGAACACAGTCAGGGCCAGCCAGAGGTAAAGGTTCAGCCTGACCTGGAAAATCTTGAGACTGCCCTAGCCGCTAGCCTGAACTTGCTAAGGATTTCGAAATTTCTACGCATAATTTTAGAATTGTACGGTATTACTAATGTACCTACTAGTAAATAGTAATAACGAAATTTAATATGATTATTACAGTGAATGTATTGCAAAATATGTAGATATAAATGTTGAAAAAGTCGGCTTTCAGCCCGACATGATTTTTTTCGAGTCTGTCATTTTATACAGTCTAGCCCTAGTCCGGTCAGTTCTTTACCACTAAATCTATGTTACGTTACACATACTACATGTACGTATCGGTCGAAGACTTAGTGTAACGAAGTGTCAGTAACGTTAACCAGATTAACTTTACCACCACTCATAATTAATACGCAATTAGGGACAAGTGATTTCTAAATAAAAGTAAATGCGGACGTGATACCGGTATGAATTAAAATATAAAAGTATCGCCGATAGAAACAGGTGTATCGGCTGGGAAATTATTCATACACCGTTAACTAGTGACTGTCTGCTATTTAATAACATGCCATTCAAACATGACAACTGATGTGAATTACGAAACTTTGAAACATGGTGATTTAAACGATTGTAATCTAAATATGTAGGACGTCGATGGTACAACACTTCGTTACGTATGATGTTTTAACAGATACGAGTAAAACTTCAGATTTTCCTTTTAGATTACGAAGTATAATATGAATAGATAAAATTACACTTAATCCCCTTTATTACAAAAGATGGTCTAAGAAAAACCTAGGTTTTAAAATAGCCCCGTCTCTTTTTGTTATATGACATAAGAAAGTGATGGGTATATTTTAAACCTGGGTTTACCTTAGTCTTGGTTTAAACCATCTTTTGTAATAAGGGGGAGAAGGTTTTAAGCTACTGTTAATCAAACAGATCTTCAGCTAACTTTAAAGAGAAACATTGCCCAACTTTATGGTAAATTCTTCTGCAAGATCGCTTCAATTTACCGCTGATTTGTTTCAACAATCGATTGCGTAAATCTAATGAATTTTTCACTGGTAAGTATTTATCGAATCTCAGTCTTGCGAAAATCGTATTTAACCTTTTCTCATGACCTTTTTTTATTATTCAACTTGGTAGAGTTTGATCCCAGTCGCAACCAATGGTAAGCGCAGACAGGGTCTAAGATGGAGCACAAGAATCTAAGTAACAGAGATATTTAATTTAACGTGTCACCCCCGTTACCCCGTTACATAACGTTTTACCCCCTTATTACAAAAGATGGTCTAAGAAAAACCTAGGTTTTAAAATAGCCCCGTCTCTTTTTGTTATAGGTAACATAAGAAAGTGATGGGTATATTTTAAATCTGGGTTTACCTTAGTCTTGGTTTAAACCACCTTGTGTAATAATGGGGAGTAAGTTCTACGTAATCATTAGTAACCTGAATCTCTAATTTTTCATTACTTACACATTCCCTACTTTTGCTAACTACGAGTTTAATGTAAAAAGTACGAACAAGCTGAAAATATTCAGTGGAAAAGTTGTGACATTATTTTAATACTTAGAAAGTTAGCATCACAAATGAAGCTAATGGATAATTTAGAGTGCGGTCACTAAAGTTGGAACTATGGTCGATTTTGTATGAAAGGCGGATGGACCTAATGTGCAGAGAATGACTTCTTTTATGCATGTATGAATGGAACTTTAACGTGAAAGTTATCGTTATGGATAATGGTAAAGGAAGTAGTAACAAATAGCTAATAACAACATTATCCATTAGGTATATTTCTCATTTATATCTGGCAGTGAACTAAATCTACAAATTGCTTAAAGGTAACATAAATACTTGAGAAAGTTTAAATAACACGTTAAAGTAATTCAAATAACGAACTGAAACCATTTATAATGAACAAAAAACAAAATACATTATGTATGTAAGCATTAATTACTTACGAAGCTCCAAGAAACTGTATAATTTGCAATGACTAGTGCCATAAAGTATACTAATGTATGAACTAACGCGAGCATAAACCAGTTTTTTTTAAGAATAGAACAATTTAACTTTTCAGCCAGCTAAAGCACAATGTTTTAATATTTGACTCACGAATCGCCAACACTACCACATTCTTCATAATTACTTTCAAACATTTTATACTAAGTACGAAATATTGAACCAAATTATTTTGTAAAGCTTCGACATTCCGGTATCGAACCGAGCCCATACTAAAAGCTGTGAGCAAAGCTATTCAATGTTGTCATAGTAACGGATTTAGGACAACAATAGTACATTGAACCATGTATCAATTCAATTGTATAGCAATAAATTCTTCTGAGTTCAAACAATGACATGATCCTGGTATTATGTATTACGCTTTTGAAACTATTATTGAACAATGTAGGTAATAAATATTTTGTCAATAAGTACGCAACATGAATTAGACAAAACTTTGAGATCGTAGCGTAGGCCTAATTTCGTAGCAGCGTTACGAAGTAATATTATTGTAGAATTTATAAATGTGGTTTGGTTTTTTTCAACAGTTTACTGTACACTGTATTTTATTATTTAGCAAGTAATTGTGTTTATTAACAATTACTTCTATAGCAGGTAAGATATGTAATAATATAGCGAGTTAACAAGGACGACAACGATTTATTGCTACGTATACATTAGAACTATGTGGAACGACATTTACGAAGTACCTACAGATGTCCTTTATTGTATTAGTAATGTGCAAATGCAATATGTTGCTAAACCGAGTAAACAAATCGGAATTCACTTCAGTTATCACAGTGATAAGATAATGTTTCAAACAACTCTGTCAACGGATTGAGGGTAAATGTGAAATACTAGTCTATTATTCGGTTTACTGATGCCGTTCAATTTTTTTTTAATGAATATTTAAATACATTTTATTCTAAATTTCATGAATATTAAATGTAGGTGCAGACTACTCGTACGTAAGTTCCATTGAAGACCTTTAAAATATGCAAAGGGTTAGCAGCTCAGTAAAAGCTTTTGAAAGTTCGCAATATTGTTAAATATTTAACGAACATCTACCCTAAGTATTTAAAATATTCTGTCAAAAAATATGCGAACTTAACTTGGGTTTCTTAATAATGAAGTAACCGACTCATAACACTATCGCTCATTTATTTGTTGTTGTCAAACATCGCACTTATCAGTTTGATTAACAAAGGAAATGCAGAAATTAACATCCTCTGTTCACACATGTACTACTGATAGCAGTTTAGGGTCAATAACCATATTCAACAGATTGCATTGTGATCAGAAGTTCACAACAACATTAGTTAACTAGCTTAAATAGTATATTCATTGACACTTTACTATCTACACATCGAGTTTGAAATATAGTTAGGTACTGCCTGTTAATTAAATTATCCGCATTACCTAGGCATCACTCTCTGCAGGTAAGGAATAACAACCATCCTTGGGAGCCGTTACCCTGATTTTCAATTCACGCTAGGCACTGACGCATCCTAATTTAAACGTAACGTAAACATAGGAACTTAGGAAGTGTGCAATTAACCGCAGCTGCACATTAATGTTGATGAATTACGATCGTTCAGTGACCCGTGCGTTCGATATCGGCAGATAATAATCTCGATCGGATCGTGTCGTATAGCGCGAGGTCGCCGGCACGTGTCGTGGTCGTGCTGCGTGCCGACTACGTACGTCCGCGTGCGCGACGAGTTACAGACTAACATCCGATCGGGGCTCGGCGTGGCACGCGGACGCAAACACGCGGCGAGATGAACCGAAGCCCCGAGCCAGCTGCGCCGCTTGCTACTTTATCTGATTACCTCATGGAGCAAGGACCTTTCGACACACAAAGCTTGCCCGTAAAATCTACCTTGAAAATCGATGGCCACACCGCGAAATTCTTATGAAATCTTGTCCGTACTTGACAGCTTGAGATTACATTTTCACAATTAAGATAGTGCTTAGGTAAGTTAACGATGGTGATTTTTTCTAATAGTTTCCAACCAATTTGCTACGATTGCAGGTTTTGTAGACTTCTACAAAAAAAATATTTTCGTAGCTAGTTGCTACGAAAGATCGTAAGTAGAATTTTATTCAAAGTTTTACTTCTTCGAATGAATAGTAATCAAAGATCCCAAAGGAAGGTTACCTGGCCCCAACAGCAACAAGTCGCAAGGAAACAATTTCCCATTGTCGTAAATAGCTATTGTGGTGTCATGCAACGGCGCGAGCGCATGGAGGTCAAACATATACCCACACAATTAATCTGATAATTGGAACTGGAACGGTTCTTTGGCATTGTTTAAATTTTTACGAACACTTGCGCAAATACCTTTACGTATTTACCTCTGCATGTGCACGGAGTACGTCACTACGTGTTTTATTTTATTAGAGAATAGGGCTTGTTTATGTTTTTAAGTAAGAAGTAAGAACTTGTTATTTTCGTAAGACCTTTGCATAAAAGGGGAAAATATCGCATGCCATCGGAACACGAAACAACGAATACAAAAACAAAATAAAAACTACAAATACCGACATAAGCAGCAGGAACGTAATGCCTGCATAATACGTTATTACACGGAACAATCACGTACCTAGAACCACACCTTGATATTTGCAATAAGAAGCCGAAAGTAACTTTGAAAATATTTTATAATTGACCTGACCTTATTGTTTAAATGTTAATACTCTGTAAAAGTATGGAACAAATCGCTACAGTAGCTTGGCAATTAACTAAATTATAGTACGAGTGCGTTTGAAGTAATTGCTGCGCCGTATCTAATATATGTTTTATTTTTGGAGCAGTCGGTGCTCGTAAACGATGGAATTCATTATGTTGTATTTATATTCCATTACAGTACATTAGGGAAGGGAAGTTAATTCTGTAAGTAGATAATAGCCACTCGGCTTAAAAATACAACGGTTTCCAAATTTTTAAGGTAAAACATAGACATTGGTCTTAAACATGCCTGACTCTTTGGGAAATACAGGCGTGATGTTTATGTTATACATATTATATGAGAGTGCGTAATCGCATAGATTCAAGAACATTTTGCTTGACAAGGCAAAGTTATGTTTGCTGAGACTACATTTTACAGATTTTTGATGATAAGCTTTGGGATCATGCTACGATAAACTAATAGTGTGTCACGTACTGTTTCTTTTGTGTAATTTGTTATGAATAAAAATAATGATGTAGACTGACACATCTCAACAATCTTTGAACATCACGAGATTTTGTTATTAATATAAAAATCTGTTTTCCTATTGCAGTCATCAGTACAATTCAAACATCATTCAAACATCAGTATAAATTGTATCAACAGATATTATTAAAATACCAGAAGATAATGCTTTGAGATGTAAAGTAAAAGTTTCTAAATAAAGTAAAGACATAAAATATGCAAGAGAAAGATAAATATCATCAGAAGCATCCAGATTAGTAGTATTGTTTGTTTTGTTTCAATGTGTTTCTTAGCATCACTTCCTTTGTGTGTCTCCGACGCTGTCAACACGGGCTTTGTTCGATTGTTCCAGTATTTATGTGCAAACAATACTACCGCGAGTCTATGTAATTGTAAGTAATAGCGATATCAGATTCATCGAGATGTATGGAGAACAGATACTCGTATATTCTGATTTCATGATGCACGTACATAGCATGAAAACAATTTATTAAAATTAAATCTTTACTATAGTTAGTTCTAAGAAAACTAGATTCTAAAGAATGGGCAACATTTTTCACACGCTAAACCTACTTACATGAATTTAATACTGAACAAAATTGTTATCTAAATGATGTTTATCATTTTAAGCGTTTATTTACTAAGCCGTGCATACAAATGTGTTGATTTTTAAAACATGGATATTTAAACAGACGACGGACATTATGAAAAAAAATGGTTCCTTGTTTACTACTACTACTAGAAAGAAAAGAAAGAAAGAAAAAAATATTTATTCTGGACTTACACAGGCAGTTTCAAAAACAAAATACAAAAAGAAAAAGGCCATAAATAAGCAAAGTTAAGTGTTTAATTTGATTCTAGAGTGGAATTAAAATAACTACTGCCCAAATTAAGGTCGGGGGCATGTGGGTAACCTAGGTTCGACTCCAACATCGAGAAAATATTCTAATTTTGTCGGTTAGAAATTAGAAAATGTAGGGATTGAAATACGTATAATAAGCCCAATGAATGGTAATGTGCCTGCCTCTTATCTTCAAACCATTACCATTATCAGCAAAACGTAATGCGATCACAATTGTGTCTTAACGTTAAGTTTAAAAACGTAAGGCGTGGATATGTACCTAATGTAGTATACAAGGATGGAAACAGACAGAATTCCTTGTCAATATTATTTTAAAATTTTCAACTTTCTAGCAATAACAACGCACGCACGCAAGCACGTGTTGCTGGCAACTTCATCAGATCTTCATCTTGAGCGTGGTAAGTGGGTGCGACACATCAATATCTAATTCACGTCTATCCGACAATATTCTATCAAGTCATTTGGCCCACTGAGCGTTAATGTGACAGGCAATCATCTTTTTTTATATATTTGTAGAAAAACTGCAAAAGCATGTAGCGCTTCGACTAGGCACGAATTATTGAAGATTGCTAGGAATATCATGGTCATGGTATTTCTCAGCAAGGTCTGGATAAAAGAAGATAAAGAACAACTTCATCGGGCTAATGTTAGTTACCATTAAAGTCTCAAGTTACTGTAATTATAGACAGAATAGATAAACAATGGCACTGGCGAACCGGTTCGTCGGTCGGGCCCGACCGAAGAAGTATTTTCTTTCGGCCCCTCAAAATCCTAACTTGGCAAATAAGCGCAGATTTGAGCGTTTTTAGGGCCTGGTTAAAAGAGTCCCGACCTAAAACTGAAGAGACAAGACGCCCTTACTGATAATACTACACTGAATAAGAGTTGAGACCCTAAAAATCAGGTAATGCAATGCCCTTTAATAATATCACATGGAATGGGCAATTCTCGTCTCGTCTGCGTCCCCCACTGAACTGTGACACCCCAATACACGTGGCATTTGAATGGATGCTTCATTTGCTCCAAACAAAGGTCTCTGCCATTTTTTTCTATCCACCGGAGGTATTTACGTACAGATGTTATCAGGTGACGTCAGTTTTACACATTACGATGTTTACGACCAGCGTCCACGGTAATTGATCTAAGGAAATGTTACTGTTTTGTAAGTTGTCACTCTACTACATCAAGTAGCAATGTTCCGAGTTAACAACAGTATAATATTGTAGCAAACATGATTTTAAATTGAGAATATTTAACAACTCAGTTTGTTCCAATTGAGATCATAGTATTGTTACTATGTTATTGTCATATCTATTTCTATCGTCTATCATTGATCATTCATTATCATACATAGATCATTGCTCTTCGGAATGTACCTTATCATTTACCTTGTGGATAATTTCGAAATCTGGTATCATTTACCTATAATTTTGACGTTGTCACCCCAAGCAATACTTTGCTGTAGTGATCTTTAGGATCCATGTTCTATCATGGATGTCTTCGACCTGCTAGTGCTGGACTGATTAGTGCATATGCCCTTACTTAGGCTACAGATGTGCACTATTGAATCTACGGTGTCAAACGGCTGCGTTCCGGTCTCTAACGTGCTTGCGTGAGAGCCCTCCGATTTTTGTTTTTCGATAAGCAGTTGTCGACGGATTCGTTTTGTTATCTTGTTCCGTCTACAATTCTCGTAACGAGAGAAAAAGAGATAGCTTATCAAATCGAATCGAATCGTTTTAAATCAGGGGGCAGCAAAATAAGAGCCACAACCTCTCTTTTCGAAAGCGGTTTAACCAACAGATTATTCATCAAGAGGTCCATGTTCCATGTCCATAGTAGTCGACGTTTAAAGCTCAAGGGCTCAAGTTATGATGATGATATGTCCAGCAGGAGCCTAGGATGGATTGAATACATGTATATTAAACAGGTAAGACTTACCCGATGTTAGAAAGACTGTTGTTGCTTGCTGTAAGCGAGTCTGAAGCGTTTTTCCCTTGCGCCATGGCGGCGAGCTGCCGGTCCAGTAAATTATTCTGTTCCAGCAACTGGCTCCATTGCCGCACCGCGGTATTTGAAGACGATAGCTCCTGGCGAAGCTGCCTCTCGTCTAGTGAGTTGAGGCCGCTGCGGAGTGAGCTGTCCAGCCTAGGAAGGTAAAATATAATGTTATTAGAAGCTGCAGAAGACTGAATATATTTTTTGTTAGATCATTGACGTGAATGTTATTTGTAAGCAAAATCTCTATGTAATCAAGCTAATACATTTATTACATCGATTGAAATGTTGATCGGGTTCAAATAGTATAGAAAAAGTACAATTTCGAAGATTTTTGTTGGTCAGTGTGTCCTCTTGGGGACTTGCATCTTCCGGTTAATCTTAAAACGTGCATGATTACATTATTTTTTATCTCTAGAACTACTGAACCCATTTAGGGAAGATCCTTGTCTTTTATAGCTAAGGAAACAGGTTAATATTTTATCGGCGTTAGTAAACTTTTTCGGATAAAAGACGGGCGATGGTGGTTTTAGGCGAGTTTTTGGTGTTAAAATAATATTGAAATCTATAAAGTGCTCACCTCTCAATATAGTCATCAACGCTCTGCAGGCTAGTGATGGACTGCGCCAGGTCGTTGTCCATCATTAGGTCGTCTGATGCGAGACTGGATAGGGTGTCCAGGGAAGTCGTCCGCTCAGTGGCGCCGTTCCGCAAACCGCAAACTGAGTTCAACATTATTGGCCATTAAGTAACAAACCTAATAAAACATACTTCACTAAAATGTTTCTAATTTAAACTTTTTCTGATGTGCACCAGCTTTTTCGTACATAGCTACAAATTAATGATTTTTTTATGAAATAAATTAATTTCAACCTCGATAAACTTTTCGAAGACTTTCCCGCCAATATTAATAGCACAGATAAAATATAAAACAAAAATTCCTCCACACTATAGCAAAAAAAATTGAATTAAGAACACATTTTTTTAAATATAAATAGGTTTTACTTCCATTATTGTTAATTTTCAACGTACCTACTCAGACTTCGATTAATAATTTGATCGTAGTTCAGAAGCTTTTTTAATTTTATTATCTTTCGTATATCAATAATAATGCAAAATCCTATTAAAATTTGTAATTCCATGAATGTGCTTGAATTTAACTATTACTCAAGACGATGATAAATTGTTGCGTCTCTGATTGTGGCTATTTTCAGTTATCAGTCGATGAAAAATGCATTATCATTTTAAATATTTTTATGGCCTTAGTAATAAAATATGTTCTTGTCAAGAAGTTCGCAGTTTGCTTATCAATAGGTAATCTGTGGTTTGTTTGCTCAGCCATCATTGAGCCAGTGGCGTTCGTTTCGCCATAACGTAGCGGGGTGTGGGTACTATGCTTAAAACCGTATAGTCCGTAGCGGGCCCCGAAAGGGGACGAACACAAGAACTACCGTAAACTCGTTTTCGACCCCAATTGGGGCCCAGAATTAGGTCATACGACATCCTAATTAATAATGTAAACATTTAATTATCTACTTATCGGATCTTGTTATTGGATGAAATTTATAAGAACTAAATAAAAAGCTCAAGTTTGAGTAGCATTGAATCAATCCTATTTAGCGCATGAGTTTTAATATTTACCTTTACAAAACTGAATGTATAAATGCGATAACCGCCATTTGATGACAGTCGTGGTGGACGCTAAAAATCATAAAAAGAATGGATTCTGGACTACCAATCATCACAAAATGAGTAAATCATTTATTAATTCGAGGAAATCATCCATAGTTTTGGTAATTTTAGTAGTGATAACAAAGTTTTTGAAATCCAAAGTAAAAGCTTCCCGCCAGTTGAACTTTTGTTGTTGTTCATTTATCACTAATATCACAAATTACACAGTAGGCGTGGTTAAAAACAACCCATCATCTATTGACAAATGCGATATACTACTAGAAAAAGCCCATGTTTTAACGTTAAACGTAAACGTACGTAAAATATCACGAAATCTTTGTTATCACTACTCAATTTGGGATTCGGAATCAGCCGCCATATTACTTTTTTATGGTTAATGATGTGAGAAAGTGATTATGTGAATCGATTATTTCGTTGTGATTTTGTTCCAATCGATTTAATAAAAAATAAGTAACACCAAAAATCGATTTTTTAAATTATAATAAATGTTTGATGTAATTTAACATTCTATCTATGTTAAAATCAAGCAATCAAAGATACTTTTTTTTTAAATATCGTAATAAGTCAGTAGGTACATTTTAATTAAATAAAATAGATTTAGATTCATCATAAATCATAATCCTCTGTGGCTACATCAATAAATATTCGTACCGAAACTTCACCGTGGAATCCAATGCATCCGTAGACTGATATTCTTTATTCAAAATTCAAAAAATAAATTCTAATTTGACGCAATATCGGCAGTAAAATAATAATCATCTACGAAACGATCCTTGTAATAAGGTTTAAAATTGTTAAACGGGATCTTAATAGTGCGAAATCTAGGTACCTCGCCTACGCCTTCATGTACTAATTTTAAATTGCATAGGTATGTACCTACATAGAATATTAATTTTATTATGTCCAGGATGGTTGACGGCTGTGAATAAGCGAAAAAAAAAACAGAAGAGAGGTGAAGAGGGTGAAGAGGTCATACATTATACATAGACTTTATTTTTTGAAGGCGTAGATGGTATAGGGTGCCCACTGCCCAGTATATCTGACATAAGCGTAGTGAGTATTTGATTTCGGGGAAGATTTAATGGCGGAAAGCTTTTGGCATTCTCGATGCGAGGCATTGATGAGGCCTTGGGCCATCTTAAGTCGGATGCTGACCGGAAGCATTTACTTATAATGTAGTAGTTAGAATTCGAATAAGTTAGAACTTAAAACGAGCGCAATGAACATGCTGTTATGTGAAAATGGCGAATAATTGTAACATTACACGAACTCGTAAATGTTTCACCTCAGACTGTGCACCTCTGGGTTTTGAAGTAGTATTTTATTTCGAGATCGATTTTGAACGCTTTATGAAATTTTGGTCGTTTTATTTGGACAGGGGTGCAAAGGCAACAGTAGTTCAGCCATCTTTACTTGGCACTTTTACAACATTTTTTAGACCTTAACATTTTGTCGAGCTGATAGTCGCAGCGGATAAGCTTTGCAGCAGTAGGTAGACATAAGTTATTCTTAAATTCAAGATGGCGGCCTTGAAAATTTACTTAGTATTTCATAATTATATTATTTCCATAGATTTCGAGGGTGCTGATGCCGAAAATAAATTCTACTCCTAAATCCAAGATAGCCATCATGAAAGTTCACTAGTTAAATGAAATTTACTAGCCCTGAAATCATGGGATTGACACCCATGACAGCTAGCCAATTTGCGTAACCGCCATCTTGGATTTGGATTTTAATCTCATTTTCGGCATTAATGCCCCCGAAAATCACGATTTTGAAACCCATGACGACTAATTTGCAAATTTTTGTAGCCGCTACCTGGGAATTTCATTTTGACCCCATTTTCGGCCTCAGTGCCACCGAAAACTACAGGATTGACACGCATGACGACTAGTGAACTTTTCATGTTTTGACCTCATTTTCTGCAACAGGAGCCATGAAAACCATGGAAATATCACCCATGATGAATAAGTAGTAAGTTTTCGTAGCCGCTGTCTTAGATTTAGAAATCGATCTTAGCCATGTTTGTTTTGTGAACCGACCTTATATCCTCTAACATTATTAAAACCTGATTATAGTAGTACGTCCTCTATCTTATGAACTATTTCACTTCTATTTGAAATCAGGAAGCAAAGGCCCAGGAATTTATGTCCCGAGCTGCGGTATGGCAGATTGGGACATAAGCTCCGCCTCACTGCTGCTCGCTTTCCTCAGCAAACCCTAGCACGAATGTTCTGCGACAATGTACCGCGTTGACCGACTGCATGTAGTAATATAGGAGAGAATGTGGTAATACATTCTAATTATGTCTATTAGATACTTAAAATATCTTCGTGTTCATTCTACTTGTACTTACTAATATTTAATCTGTGCCAATACTTTAGGTTTTTGAAAAATACTTTCTATTCACGTCAAATTATTTATTTGTAGCTATGCCGAAAATAAATAAATGTCATTAATTAACTTTCGAGCGATTTTATTTATTTAATGATTATTTTTCGATTAGGCTGAATGAGTATCGATTTGGCTGAATGCAACATTTGTATTGTATTAACAATTTTGGATTGATGGTCAGCACTAGGTTCAAGTTCAAATTAAGTCGACGTACAATTTTTACTAAATCGAATTGTGTTTTTTTATCCGTTTTTGTATTTGAATAATGGTAAAAATGAACATGAAAAGAAAAAGAAACTATGTTTAGCTTGTCCCTTCAGCGTTTCAACACGTAACTAGGTACGTTAATTATTGTTTTTGAGCTAATCTATCTCTACTAATATTTGGATATAGGTATATTAAATATCTATTTTATTCTAATTTCGCAGTATGTTGACGTAGCTTCACGTAAACAGCACATTTTTAAAGAAATTTACTAGACATATTAGGTACAATATTAATGAAATAAAATAATTTTCACATTAAATTCATACTTAAAACTTGCGTGCAAATTCCTGCATTTAGTGAATTAATTCGAATAATTAACGCGACAACTCCCCGAGTCAGCGGATATGACAAATGTCAAAATCTCGTCGAGCCGAAGGGTTAAAATAAACTTACGTTTGCGATTCCTTTGAACCAGTGGACTGGATGTGATACGTTCCCTTGATCTTCGCAGATGTTTGCTAGTATCTGACTCAATTGTTTTGCTTGAAGGGCTTCCGTCTGCGTTTTCTAAACAATTAGAATAAATAAGTAAACATCTTTACGCTAATGCTTTCATCTGCTCTTATCGTATTTCATTTGGTAACATTGAGAATATGATAAAACAAAAATGTATTTCAAATCTTTCTGGCAGTCTTCCAATGCTCGCTTTTACTTTACGCCTAAAGCCGGGTCCGCTGCGCCATGTTATTGTTTTTTGCTAACAAAACTGTTAGGCCACGCCCCTATTCGGTTAGCAAACAATGTTATCCTGTTTGCAAACACGAAAACACAGCGCAGCGGACCCGGCTTAACACTTATCATAAACTCTTCCATTCAAGTGACGAGTAGTTTTGTTTCCACTTATAATATAGAGTTTTTATTCATTAGGTACTCGATTAAACCGATGTGAGAGTACGAAATAGCAGTGCAGTTTGTTAGAAACCCCTAACATGATCTATGGATAAAAACTCATCCAAATAAGACATAGACCATAATGTTTACATACTCCTGAACAGTAGAGCTGGCTGGTCAGCGATCTCGTCGTCGAAGAAGTCTCGGCCATCAGAGAGGGATAGCGACCCGGACGCATGGGTTGGCGTGCCGGGAGACTCTGGTGTCGGGTTCTTGCTGCCATCGCCGCTACCACCGTTGGTCGTGGTGCCTTCGCTATAGGGAGAAGAAGTGCTGTATGTATTAGTCGAATTTCACTTGATTATCAAGTGAAACATTAATTTTATAAGCTAATAGAACGTTCTCTCACATAAAAGGCAGTCAAGTGATCTAGTTCAATATATCGCAGGATTAAGTGTTACCTTGTTCGCTTGATAAAATCCCAGAGTAACCTTTTACCGCATCCCAGGAAAGAAAATGGATCTATACTTGGGAGCAAATAAATCGAGCCACTTCTATTTTTCATTATTATTATTAATTTTTGTTTTTTATTTAAATTATATATATTATTAAATTCACCTATATTTGTACGCCGTAAAGGCAAGACATGACTGATACTTATTCTGTAATTTTAACATCTTGCATGCTCTGTATGTATACTCATGTTTTGGGCAAATAAATGATCTTGTATCTTGTATCACGTAGGTATAATTTTTATTATTTTTGGTATTATGGAACAGATCAATTCTAAACATATTTCGTCTAAAAGGTTATTTGATAACCTGTACGATGAGAGTAGTTTTTTGTATTTTGAATTATATAATTCATGAAACCATAAAAAATAAACTTTAAAAAAAAGTAAAAACCGACTTCAAAGAAATACTAAAAGGAGTAAAATAATTACCATAATATAAAATTAACAGTTTCAGAAGTCGGTGGCTTCTATTTGCTTCAGTGTAGAGTTGCACCGACTTCTGAAACTGTTAATTTTATATTATGGTAATTATTTTACTCCTTTTAGTATTTCTTTGAAGTCGGTTTTTACTTTTTTTTAAAGTTTATTTTTTATTTAATACGTTTTAGTGTCATAATTTTAACCCCCTCCTTCATAACCCTTCTTTTTGGCATTGACGTAGTCGGGCATAAAAAGTCCTTTCAAATGATACCTTACACGATATAATGAAAACATTCCAAAGGGGGGGAGGGGGGGGGGACACGCACCCCTTCCTCTTTTCAAGTAGTCAGTTCCCAACAACAAATATAAACAAAGCAATACTAGTAATTTGAGAATTTTGCTTTGATCCGATGAGGAGTTCCGTTCCATATCTCTGAAGTTCATGGTCTAATCATAACAAAATTTAAATGGGACCAATCGGAAAGTATACCCTTTCGAACAAAAAAAGATTTTTTCAAATCGGTTCATAAATGACGGAGATATGAGGTAACATACATAAAAAATAAAAAAAATAAAAAAAAAAATACAACCGAATTGAGAACCTCCTCCTTTTTGAAGTCGGTTAAAAACTAATAACCAGGACACGTGAAAAAGGAGTGGCTCGATTTCTTTGCTCCCAAGTGTATACAAAAACTTATTGCGGAAACTGTTCATTTCCCAGTTGACCTGTCCTAAGATGGGGAATGAACAAAACGACGGAACTATGGCTAACTTGTGTACTTGGTTTACAACTATTCCGAATTAGAACAATAACTTCGTAACATTCGTGCCGTAATAACATCAGTTTAAAATCATGATAATACAACTTACATCACTACTTCTTTAACAGGCTGCAAATCTTCTCCGTCAATACTATCTTGTTCTTTACCAATTAGGTCCGGCGACCTTGTCTTGGTGTTGGCCGTCTGGTATGCAGAGCTTGATATTGAAGGCGCATCCCTTTCCACCTGCAGCTCATTGTTAGAATCACTGGTACTTGTCGAAGATATGAGACTGTCCGCTGGCGAGGTCTCGTCGTCCAACATGCTTTGTGTGGAAGTTTCTAGGGCTGACAAGTCGAACTTGGAGTCTTCGAGCGTGAGTGTTAGGTTGTGGTGGTCTCCGCTCTGGTTTGTGCAAGTGCTCGTGGTGCTGTAGTTTGAACTTGTCATTGATCCTGCAAAAGGTTACCGATGTAGTTGGCTTTCGTTTGTTTATACGTTGTTAATATCACTGTTTCGATTGATGATAAAGATACTGCATATATTTTTCGCTATGCATGTTTATGACTTGAAAGGAAATACATGGATTATCTAGAAAATTTTACCAAGAAACTGTTTTTAATAACAAGCAAGATGACATCTTTTTCCAAGATACTATACGCCAGATACTACAATCCTAATATCACCTCTTTTTGTTCAAACATATCAGAAGATGGGCTATAGCATCCCACTGAATATGTGGACTCTAGATTATATGAATTCATATGAATGTTCATTCTTTTTGGGTTCTATTTGTTCACTCACCCATCATTGTACTACGGAGCGCGTCATGCTGGCTCATTGTTAACGACTTCATTAGCAGCGGATGCGGTACGGGGGGCTCGTCCATGATGACTATTGTCTTCTTTGGAATCTCGGGCTCCACTACCTTGGGAACCTCTTTGTTCTCTAGCTTAGATTTGTCGTCCTCACAGCTGGATACACTTAATGCTAATGACACGTCATCCTGTGATCTGTAAAGACAAAAAACTTATTTTTATTGGACCTTTAATGCACCTTAAAAAGTTGCTACCACTTTAACATAGTAGTTCTTACTGTAATAATGGAAATTATACTTGCTAATACATATAATTGATGGATTATAGCGTATAAATTACACGGCACCCAATACATTAGCAAACAGTACGGCGGGAAGCGCCTACGTCAGTTCTCCAGTGTCTGTGCCGGTTGACAAGACCTTCGAGTTTTGCGTAGCCACTTGGTGATGGAACGCGTCCGTTCAGTACAATATTTTGATTTGGTCCATTCTTAGAGTCTCCGAAGTGACCAAAAGATTACAGATGTGATTATTTAGCCAAAGAGTGGGAATGGGATTTTCTATTTATTACTTTTACTTAAAGCGAGTTAGATAACCTTCGTTGGATTCGAGCTTATTGGAAAACTAAAGTAAGTATGCTAAAATAATATAATATGTTTAGATTACCTGGTTGCCATAGCTTCCCCAGCGGCGTGGCTCTGCCAAGCACTGCTGTTGCCGAAGTGGCTCTCTTCGCTCTTGCAAGATGGACTGGACTCCTTTGACGAATTCACCGTGGTTGGAGACACCACACCGCTCGAAGACTTCACGAATGAGTTCTACAAGTAAACGTATAAATTTTATTAGCCGTGGAATAACTTATATTCTTTACTGCCTCAGTCTTTTGCAATTTAACGATTTCTTTTGTTATTACAAGGCGTTGCCCTCATTACTTCAGCATGCAATATAAATTATTGTATCTACATTCAAATAATTACCTGTTTATTCAATGTTTCAGGTTGTGCTCTATCCAAAACGAACTTTTCTTCATCCAGGTTGGTTTGTATCAGCGAAGGTCTGTTCCTATTCCTGTACCGTTCCAGAGTGGACATGGGGGAGTTTTGTCTCTGTGACGACTCCGTCACAGGCGATGGCTTTGGTAGGATAGGTGATGGTGGCTTATAGGTGGGTACTGGAGTGATCTCGTACTCTGGAGTCAGGTCGTCGTCGAAGGAACTCGGCAGCTTTGGTAGAGGGATCACTGCTTGGCCAGTTATTAGAGCGTCATCTGGGAAAAAAATGATTATTAAGTGAGAGGGATGCTATTTACTTAGTACAGCAGATTCAACAATAGAAATAGATTAATTTATGAATCAACCTTTGGGTAATGATGATCTACAATACTTTCTAGCTTCAAGTTTTCAAGCCTCTAGCGGGCACTGATGACGCTACCCGTGCTATTTCATCAATCTGCTTGCCTCGTGTGGGTATTGCCTATATGTAAGATGGCTCAGTTCAGCGGTCTAGCTCTGTTGTATAAGTAGAACAGTACAAATAAAAAACAAACTTACCCATAATATCAAGGTCGGAAACTTGCAGTTCTCTGAGATGGAAGCAGTGCGAGTTGCGCATGACCATCTCGAGGTTGCGCGGACGACGGCGCATGCGCGGCGAGCCCTCTCCACCGCCCTCCCCGCCCGTCCATACTCCAGAGTCACTTGACACTGCTGATGCTGCGCCTGGGGGAAACGTATTTCAATCAACACCACATCACGAAGGAAATAGATGACTTGGAATGCTTTTCTTGAGACTGGCAAGATTACGTAGATCCCGGATCACGAGAAGTGAAGATATCGAGAAACCTTTGAGGCCGGTTTGGGTAGGAGCAGCCTTATTTAAGTTTGGACAATCCAAGCTTCAATATTTCTAAACCAAGAATGTACTTATTAGTTTACCATGCTTGAGGGACAGATCTTCGTAAACCTAAGTCATTGGTTTAAAGAACACCTAAAATGCTAATACATTTTTCTGCCTTGTGAGCAATGTTTTTTTTATTTATGATATACGATATTTAAGTTTCACATCTGTGAAAAAAAATTATGTGACCTCCGAGCGATAGTGACAGTTAAATTGAATTTATTAACGACTCTATTATTAGTACACAACCAGTAACAGGAAGATAGCCCGTTTACTTCCTAGCTTCCTACTATCGTTAATCATAATAATTAATTTTCTTTGCTTGATTCTTTCATACATTTGTTCAGAATTGTTACCAGCTCAGTTAATGAAAATGAACAATTTAGTCACTAATTTATTATCAAGTAATCTGTTATTGTTATGGATAAGAGGTCTTTAACTATTACTTTTAATTATGTATTTATTAAGTTGGTCATGTATTTATTTTTCTTGGTAAGTAAAACAATAAACACTCAGTAGTTATTCGTAAATAACTTTGAAAAACTTTGGAGATTTACGTTTACGTTGTCCGGAATTGTAATGAGTGTGCACATACGTATGCATTTTTGCATTTAAAGTAGTAAACTAGAATTGAATTGTGTAATCATAAAGGTTAACGACTAGCGCGGTTAGATAAGCAGAAGATATAAGTTACAATGTTATCAGAGAGTTACAATAGTAAGAAGTAACGTTTAAGTTCAAACCTTTAAACTTACATGCAATAAAATAATTAAGAATTCCATATAAGTCAATGTAATAATTACCTTCCCTCCATCCGTCTGTAACACCAGATTTTCTAGTGTTGTTCACCACCTGCAGATAAAAACACTTGTTAATCATAGCTGTCACCTTTCACTTCACTTTCACACACTGCATAAAAAACTGTATATATTGACCATGTCGTCTTTCTATCTGAAGTGCATCGCTGTGAATGAACCCGACCACTATCCCTAATGTTACGAGAACAGATGTCGAAATGACCCGTATTCAAACCAAGTCTGTAACTTTAAAAATAAACCCAACACCACACGTAGTAACTACCTGAAATATATCTTACGACAAAACGTACATGTACTACTCACTTTCTTCACACACACTTATTTAAATAAATAAAAATTAAAGGCTAATTTAAATATATAATTTTTACTTTTATTACACATCAAAAAGAATAATGAAATAAAACTTTTTACAAACACGTCTTGTCACGGTCCAGAACGAGGGGAAAATGTACGTCTAATTAATTTGCTTTTTAAACGCGATACATTGCAAAATACAATTATGTATGTATGTATGTACGAGTATGTGTGTTAACTTTTCAATTATGCAAGTAATGTGGATTTGCTGGATATTTTTGAGTAAATTATATGTTTTATTCGAATAACATTGAAAAGGAATTCGCAACTATCTAACACAATATGGCTGCGATTTGAACACGCGTAAATCATGACTTCGTAAAGCAGCAGAGCAAAACATTTGAACGCAAAATTGAATTATGTTGATAAAGATCTCCGTTTCTCCAATCTCATGTGTGTCGATACGCTAGATGCACTGTGCACCGGCGATATTTAGAGTATACGGCGACCGGCATCCAACACGACAAGTCTGAAATAGACAAGTTGTGACCCACTTCCAGCTTCACAGGAAAATATACTTTTCAAGAGTAATTTTAAAGCTTGTTATCGCTTGTCCAGGAAGCTATTATGTAATTTATGGAATATTTCACGTCTATTAAAAATGCTAAATGTGAAAAAGTGTCGTCATAGATATTGTGGTGTTGCTTCTGAACTGTCCATTTCGTAATTTATTCTGAAATTTCATTCCTATTTATTTTTATCCATATCGTTATCAGTGCCCTCAAAATATCCCTAACGACACCTAAAATAATTAATGGCATATGTAGAGTACCTACTTAAAATAATAACTGCCCTCAGTAATAATTTGCCTTTTGAAACCTCCTACCAAAGTATACCTAACAAGATGGACCTATTGTTCCGCCTGCGTGATATCTTTCTGGTAAGCAAGTAAGCCATTTACTCAACCAATCCAGGATATATTCTACTCACCAAATTTCATCTAAATCTGATAGTAAGTAGATTCTACTGAAAGGTCCATTTACCTGTTTGGTAGTTTTAGCATCAATGTTCTTGACGGCAGGGAACTGAGGCCTCGGCAGCTGTGTGGTCTGGAAGGTGTACTTTCCAGGAGCTCGCTGAGGTTCTGGCTGCGCTCGAGTCGCTGATGCTCCCCGAGACGAGGGTGGCTCTGCTATCCGCACGCATTTTGTTCGTCCCTCCTGAATGAATAAGATTTCATTTGAACATTCGTGTGAATGGTACAGCCCGCCCATTCGGAACCTTTTAGATCGAATAGCTACTGAATCGAGGGGCTGGTTATGCTGGGTCGCAATGTCAACATATAATTAGAACAAATTAGAACAAGGGGTTGATGAAAAGAGCCTCCACGAGTGACAATACTTCAGTACGTCTGGCGCACCCTGGGCAGTCAGCCTCGCGACCATCCTTGCTGACTGGCTAATCTTTTCACCACGGCATGAGCTATTCTTGTGTAGTTCGTGCCGACACTATAGAAGAAGAAGATTAGAACAAAGGCCAGGGGGAAGAAGTGTGATAGTGATTAATTCTCAAATTGAAATATACTTTATCTTCACCTCATCACTAATCATGTAAAACGACGAATGAAGAACAAAAACTTCATAACATTTTTATCATAGTGACAGAATAACACAATGCAAAATTATCATAAAGTAATCGGCCACTGAGTCTGTGAAAGTCAAATTAAAATAGTCTATGAATACAGTCTTTGTTGTGCAGTATTGCATTAACCCAGAAAAGGCGGAAATCTTATAACAGAACAGGAAACTGTTCATTGAATTGATCGTGGACAAATATTACGAGGCACTCCATTCAAACATGGAAAGTATGACAAGGCAAACACGGCAATGAAACGCCTTAAAAGCATAATATTAAAAATTTTAAAGCTTTAAAGGGTATATCCGAACTGAATTCGTGTAATTCCTTCAAACCTCGTGATCTGGTAACAAATATTGACCCTGCACGAGATTCATTTAGGTTCAACGAAAAAAAAAACAAATTAAAATATGGTGTGTCATTTTCGCGCCCCGATTGAAGTGACTCCGCGGAGCGATATAGCGCTAGTCGTACCCGACAGTTGTGTCGCCGTGTGCTTTCATTTATTTATGTGTGGTATCGAACGTTCTATCAGAAAAAAATATTTTCTTCCAAATTGTTTTTTTTTAAAGGGATTTTACACTTAAAGTTTGGCATATATTCTTAAACTTATAGTGATAAGTTAAGTAATTAAAAGAACCTGTTTTGTCATGATAGATAGTGATCTATCATGACAAAACAGGTTCTTTTAATTTCTGTTTTGTCAATACACCAGAGGTCATAGATCATGTGGTTTTAAAGAATACATGAACTCGTTTACTCCGAGACTTTCGCCTTACAGCCGAAAACCATGAACTCTGTTCAACATTCAGTACAACTTTTAGTATGGGACCAACACTGAAATTGTGGAACTATACCTGGGAGCAAAGAGCCACTCCTTTTTTCACGTGTCCTGGTTATTAGTTTTGGTTTCATGAATTATATAATTCAAAATACAAAAAACAACCCTCATTGTAAAGATTATTAAATAACCTTTTAGGCGATATATGTTTAGAATTGATCTGTTCCATCGTAACAAAAATAATAACAATTATAACTCCGTGAAAAATAGAAGTGGCTCGATTTATTTGCTCCCAAGTATATTAAAAATAAGTATTAATAAATAATAAATGATCCGGGTCTGGGTGTATTGTATGTGCATGTGAAGATTTATATCTGTAAACTGTAGGTAACCAAGCAAGTAACAAAGACTGTATCAGCAGACTCGTGTTGTTTTTTAGAACTTATATTTCATTATGATTTACTGTTTTAATGTTACATAGTAATTTATGATTTCGTTATAATATGAAATTTCGTTTAGTGTTGGTAAATGTGTAAATTAAGTATTACTCATATTTATTTTATATTTAATAACTTACACTTAATTAACGTTTAGAACTCGGTATACGTCACAAACAAACGACGTAGAATGGCATTGAAAGGTTGTTTAACTATGCCCTTTTCAATTTAAAGTGAATCCTGACATTTCCCTACAAAACGTTACTATTCAAAGAATATGAAATACTAAAAACAAACAAATCATGGATAATATATTTTTTCGATAGCCGTCTCTTTACGGCTACAATTTAGGAATTGACCGCTTTGTCAGGATTAATTTTTCATCAGAGTGTGGAGAAACTAGGTGTGGTGTTCGAGAAATGCCTTCTAGTTGACCCGCCGAAGTGCAGTATTATATGCGCCGAGGATGCTGGCTGGCTGTGTGACTCGCTGCTTGCTGCTCGATTGAATGCTGAGCGGAGGGAGTGACGAGGGAATGATGATGTTGCTGCCAAGGCTGCGAAGGTTGCGTGTGACGTCACCAGTGTGCGTCAAACTGTCTGTGACGATCACGCCGGGGTCACCAATGTGGAGAAACGAGGTATGGTGTTCCTCCATCCAAAGGGAGGATCCTCCAACCAGGAAATCTTATGCCTGGCGGACTACTGCCCGATACTGCGTGATAGATGCTGCCACAAGAGTATAATTACATTTCCCAATGTATTCTCTCCTAGTAAAGTAGGTATGTCACAACTAAGAAGTTGCATCGGCTAACTGCGTAAATCCGATCACTTCCGAACTGAGTGTGAGTTTTCAAGACCACGAATGTTATAGTACCTACTGCAGTAAGAAATGATCTTTACACTTCTTCTTCTTCTTAGCGTGTCGATGACAATCTACACCGTGTCGGCCCAGAACTCAGCAACGAGTTTAGCACTATCCGTAGCGTCCATTAGTTCTTGAGGTGTACAGGTAACAGGGCAGGCGGGGCATGATGTTAAGTGCGCCATAGTTTGCGGAACGGCACCACATTTACACTCAAGGTTTGAGTTACCCGCAAATTTCCACCTGAGCAGGTTTTCCTTGCTTCGACCAACCTGAGTCCGAAGTCTATTTAGAGACTGCCAGGTCAGCCAAGGCAACTCATGCCCAGGTGGGAGATCCTCGGAAGGAGCAACAAATGGAGTGGGTAGAGAAGCCTTATCTCGCCACAGCTGGACTCTTGCCTGTGAACGTTCGCCATTGAGTGGGAGGACACGCTGTGCAAAGCTATTACGGCTCTTAAGTCTTTGCCGAACGGGGATGTTGTAGTGCAGAGGGTGACGCGTATCGCTTTCCATTTTAGTTCTTTCGCTAGAGCTAGCTACTGCTCTACGAACTTCTGGTGGCGCCATTCCTGCCAGTGGATACAGCATTTGTACCGGGGTCGGTTTGAGGCAACCAGTGATAATCCGGCACGTTTCATTTAGTGCTGTATCCACAAGCTTTGCGTGGGCAGAACGACTCCATACAGGACGTACGTATTCGCCTGCAGAAAAGGATAACGCCAGCCCAGAAGTCCGCATAACTTTAGGCGAAGCACCCCACTTGCTAGCAATTAGTCGTTGCAGGAGATTGTTGCGTGCGTGCACTTTCCGCTTTATGTTACGACAATTGTTGCGAAATGTGAGTGACCTGTCCAGGGTAACACCAAGATACTTTGGGAAGTCACTATGCTCAATGAACACTACATCCCAAACAATGTTCAGTTTACGACCCGCCTCTCTATTGCGAAGATGAAATAGGCACGATTGTGTTTTGCTCGGATTGGGCTTAAGTGAGTTAGCGAGGTAATAGCTAGCTAAATTGCCAAGAGCATTTGAAAGGTTGACCTCAACCTCCTCAAACGTGGTAGCTTGCGTGGTGAGTGCGAGGTCATCCGCATAAAGAAAACGGGACGTGTTCGGGCTGGACGGTTGGTCGTTGGTATAGATATTGAAGAGGAGCGGGGCCAGGACACTACCTTGGGGTAGTCCGTTCTTTTGTGATCTCCAACGACTTTTGTCCGAGAGAAGATGGACCTGAAAGCGACGATTGTGGAGAAGTTCTCGGAGTACTTTGATAAATTTCTGATCAGGGATCAAGGTTTCCACTTTCCACAATAGCCGCCTGAGGTTTACTGTACCGTAAGCAGCTGAAAGGTCCACGAATACAGCACCCGTGACCATCTTCGTCTCGAAACCATCCTCGATGTGTTGCACGAGTTTGAGGGTCTGGTTGCAGCAAGACTTAACGGGTCTGAAACCAGCTTGCTCTTTACACTAATGCAATAAGTGTGAGTGGCGCGAAAATGAGCAACTACCATTCGTTGTTCGATCAGGTACATCGATGTAATTGATTAGTCGTGTTTTACTGTACCTAATGCGCTGGATGTTATACTGGTTTTATCACTGACCAAATAATTCCTGTTGCCATGTGGCAACGAAAAGAGAGAAGGAAGAGAGCTTCCCGAGGCAGTTGTAAAAGGCGATCAATCGTAAACATAAATAATGATAAAGGTAATTCAAATTGATGTACAGACGCCAGCATATCAGGCTACTACAATCTGTCAAATTTCTTTAATAGATTTTCATCTTTAACGCGAAAGCTTTAGGTTCAAGGTTGATTGGGAAAATTTGACAGTTTCGGGTAGCTTGACCTGCTGGCGTCTGTACCTACGTCAGCATCCGCCTGGCCGATAACAAAAACATTCTGCAGTCACCAATACGTTGGCCAAGTTGGTGATTATGAGAGGAGAGAGGAACATTCTCGTGGCTAATTAACAACCGCGTGGATCCTACGATCTACGAGCTTGAACTGCGCTTGCAGCATTCAGTCCATGGATAATTGACCATTTGTGACCGCTCATCGAGACCCCTCCGTGTCTCGAGTCGTTCCCGGGTGCGATACAAATACCTATGACATAAAAATACTGTTGTTTATTTTGTGTTATAGTGTAGATTAGAGTAGGCTATTGTTTTTTATTTATATTTTAAATACTGTGTTTTTATATTATGGAACTTAGAAAAGTAGTTATTATTTTTAGATATTATTTTAAGTTGTTTACGTTTATCATAGTTTTAATTTCTAGGTAAGTTAATCTTAAGACCGCTCAATCGCATTTCGTGTACACTTGTAAGGATAGTTATATGTGAGATTTTAATAAATAAATAAATAAATGACGATCGTTATCAGTCAGAAACCCGAGTCTAACAACCAGTCTAACCTTAGGATATCGGCAATCGGCATTGCTCATTAATTGTGGTGCGGAGGTCCGATGGTAGCGGCTCCGTGTAAAACACTGGTATTCAATAGTATCAGCCCCTTGATTCAGAACGATTCGATTAGTCAGTTGTCGAACAATTCGTTAAGCCATCTCTTTTTCTGTCGTTACGAGAATTGTAGACGGAACGAGATAACAAGCGGAATCGTTCGACAATTGCTTATTGAAAAGGTTCTGAATCAGGTGCTGGTTAGACTAGAAGGTGATCCCAACATAGTTTAGAAAAGCTAGCAAACATTGTTGCAGTCTATTAGAAAGCTCGGAATGAAGGCCGGAAAGGACCAGCAGTGGTCGTTTACGGGATAATGAAATGTTATCTTCTAGAACTTACTTGTGCGGGAAACTGCTGTGTTTGGTATGTAAGTATGACGGTCTGCTTAGTTAGCGTCTTGGGTACGCCGCCGGCACCGACGACCGTCGTGACGCCGGTGGTCGACACTTGCGTCGGCGCCAACGGCAGCTGGTTGTACCCCAGACTTGTACTCTTTTTGTCTGGAACATGTGTTCAGGAAGCTATAGTTATCAATATAATTACAAAACGCAAAGCAAGCATACACGAGGAATAAGACGATATCCGAGGATTTCAGATGCCTTGTATCACGGAACACGTGATGAGAAATTGACATTGCATACAGCAAATTACAGGTAAAGAACAGTTATCGTAAACGCCCTACTTAGTACTGAACTGCTAATGACCTTTTTTGACTCCTGGAATTTATTAGTCTTAAATACATATCAGAATTTGAGTCAAAGTCTGAACGACATATAGGGTGACTGGTAATTAGTGACCGATACTTTAACACATGATTGTACTCATGATAACAAACAACTTTCCCAAAGAAACATTATTTATAAAACAAAAAAAAAAAAAACATATTACGAGCCGCGTCCATTCCGTTACGGTTTATTAATAAATTTTAAATAATAAAATTAAATAAAAATAGTGTTTCTATGGGAAAGTTGTTTGATAGCATGAGTACAATCATGTGTTAAAGTATCGGTCACTAATTACCAGTCACCCTATGTAACTCTGTAAACATATTGTAAAATATAAATCATGATGTCACTGCTAGCTACAGAAGTGGAAAATAACTATTCAAGGGACAAGTAACAGAACTATGCATTCATAAGTCAGATGAAACTATAATACAATTTTATTTTATTTGTTTCATTTTGTTCAAGCACGGGTTACAATTTCTCAGAATAATATTATGAGCGTACTTGCAGACTTCGCACCTACTGCAGTAACAAGACATTTGAATTTTGTATGAATGTGACCAAATACTCAAACGCTACTCAATTTTGAGTTACCGTTAATTTCGTGCTGTCACTGTCCCTGCGCTTTAAAGTGACAGAGACAACACGAGACTTAACGGCAGCTGAAAAATAAGTTATAAGTATATTAGTGGCATAAACAATACATAAACATGTAATTACAGCAATCCCGGGTAATTTGCTGTTATCCATTGAAGAGTTCCATTGTCAATCTTCGAGGATCTTCATCAGATCTTCACCAAATTTAATTTATACTAATTAATACTCTTTCAAACAAAAATAGAATTTTGCAAATCCGTCTAGGTGTATATGACGGAGTTATTCCCGAACATACATAAAAAAAATACAAACATTCGAATTGAGAACCTCCTCCTTTTTGATGTCGGTTAAAAATTGAGTAGCCTTTGGGTATTTAGCCAATCGATGTTCGATAAAACCAGTGACTCTTATGCCTTGTCATTAATCTTCGTGCCTGCTAGACCGCTGGCTTCAGACATAACGAAACCTCTTCAAGGAACAAAGCGTAAAGTTTTTCTGAACTCTCTAACCAAAGAATTAAAAACTACTCGGTTACTTTATACGGAATACCGTCAGGTTAAATTATCCGTTTACTTAACTTAATCGGATTACGTACGTCACTTAACGCCTACACTTTCACAGATCGATGTCTTCGATCAGGTTTCTTTAAACGGCTATTATAAAAAGATGGTAGACATGTTTTACACAAGTAAGCATTTACACAGTAATTAGGGCATCGAATTGAAGAGATTAAGGAAGGACTACCCACGTTAATATTTTGATGACCATGAGGTATTAATCACTATCATATATCTAGGCTCATATCTCTTATATGACCTCTAAAGTCATAATTCTATGTATGACGGAATGATTAATGTCTATTTATATCACGGTTCATCTTCCGTGCGGAAGATGTCCGGTCCTTTGGAAGGCATACACGGGGACACAGGTCCAACGCGCAGAGGCCCCTTTGAGAACTTTTGACTTTATTACGTTGTCATATATCTATGACTCCTAGATCTATGATCTTAGATATAGTGTAATAATAACCCCCGTTAGTCAGAAATGGAATGTGATTATCGCGTTTAATATTTTCTTGGTGTCTTTACTTTACATTGTAGGTATCTACTTATAAATGACTTAAAATTCAGATTTAAGCCTCTAAGCTCCAACGAGCCTAATATACTATTCATAATCGTTCCTTTACTAATTCGGTGTATGTTTCAAACCTAACCCCAATGCAGCCTATTTCAGAAGCCACTTTAATGCGATTTCTATTACCTTATTAGAGTGGTTTACATAATTAAAGTTGACAAAATGTGACGTGTTCTCTGTATCATACTCGTACACCAAAAAAAGATAGTGCTTCCGCACCCACATACACTTTCGAACATACAATTTGATGTTATCTACAACTTTAGTATTAGCATTGGCTAATCCTAACTTCCTAACTAATATTATAAATGCGAAAGTAAGTTTGTTTGTTTGTTACCTTTTCAAGCTTAAACCACTGAACCGAACATCCTGAAATTTTGCATGTACCTACGTTGTCAGGTGTACAGAAACGGACATAGGGTACCTTTCATCACGAAAAAAAGTACTGTTCCCGACGAAAACAACAATAACGTTCTGATAATAATAGATGGCGCCACGTGTCTTTCGAATCATGATTGAATTATATTATTATAGAAACTTTAGTAGTGTGCTAAGAGTTGATTGTCAAATTCTAAATTAACGCGAGCGAAGCCGCAGCAAAAGCTAGTAGTTTATAATTTCCTCAACAACTGAGTCGGAAATCAATTTTAAAATCTTACCTACCTAATTCTTTTACAAATAAACAATGAGTATCTTTGTAATTACATAAATGATTTGCTACTCAAATCACGCGTACTCACCTAATGCATTGTTATTGATAGAAGTCTCCTTCTCCTTATGCGTGGCTCCGAAGGCCGGCTCCGCTGCCACGCTCACGTCCCCAACCTTCGCAGTTTTAGCGTGTTGTTGCCTGAAACCGAACCTAACAAATGAGACAATACATTTATGACAACCATCCGTAGAAGACTAGTAATACAATCAGCAAAATTAAGCGTTAAAATAGCTAGAATTGCTTTTTACTCAATGTTTAATATATGTCTGTATATTATTAGCATTCTTATTTGTATCGATTTGTATTTATATTGTCTGCCTGGCAGCTAGACACTTAGAGTAGCCTTTTGAATTCAAACGCCTACACAAATTGTAAAGGCAATAAATCTCTTGTCGTACACATCAGGCGCACAAACAAGTCATTAATTTGTAAATTGTGTGTCTGCCTCCGCATTCACGTTTAGAATTAGAATAACAATAAAACATATAGAACTACTTTCTATTTTATGAATAAGTAATTCGCGTTTTTATTATCCCTATTGCTATTGCTTTCGATTTAATCGATTATGTTAAGGTGCGAGTATGTTCTGGTTTGTTACCTGGTGGAGCGGAATGGCTGGCCGGCGGTCTCCTTGCGCGGTCTCGCGAGTGGCGTCGACCGGCCTGACAGCACCTCCTCCGGACGTAAGTCCTCCGTAGAACCTGTCGTGAAATGTTGATCATTAAATATGGACATCCAACCTGTTACAAACATGCTTTAGTTGCAGCCCATAATTAAAGTTGCGTGTATTTTTTGCAACTTTTCTTCTCACTACGTTGAATATTATTACTTTCGTTTTCATAATTTATTTGAAATTCTGATCCATATTATTTTAACATAACTCGGCATTGTATTGCTATTGTTTAACGGTTAAAGTTATGAGAGGCTAGATAATAATAATACTTCAATCAACATTGTGTATTGTTTGATGTTAGAAAATATCATTATGCCACAATGATATTCATTGCTTTGGAAACAGGGTCCGAATAGTCTTCACTCGTAAAAAAGCCGCCGCGCTTTTTGTGGTTCTCGACAAACAACCTCGTCATTTCCCGTGAGTTTTATAAAATATAACTAAAGGATAGGCAAGGCCCTGACGGAATCGTTCACTTTTTGCGCAGATTTAGCCAGACTCTCCGACCACAAAACAAAAAGCATTCGATATAAACATAGAGTCGCGGCCCCCGATGACTGAGTTGTCGACCGCATTGCAAACAACTAAGTAGCAATTAAAAAGTTTCAGAGAAAGATACAAGCAAATAAAAATGTCTAAGTTTGTGCAGCGCCTAAGTACTCTTTCAGAGTGGAGGCGGGCGCGGGTGTTAGCGCGGGCGCGTGTAAATCAAAATGTATGTAGACGCCAGTTGCATTCACAGTGCGCCCGCGAGCCGCGCGTCTGCATGAAGCGGGCGCGGGTGTTTCTAATGGCTCACTCCGTCCGTATCGTTTACAGTGATATAGCTTCTGTTAGGTGACTGCGCGTGTAGATCTAAACCATTTTAATTCACCCGCCGAAGCGTCGTACGATAGCTCGTTCGGCACTACTGTGAACACGCAGACGCCAAGACTCAAGCGCCCGCGCCCGCCCCCGCACCCGCTAGTGCAGTCTGATTGACCAATAAGAAGATGTGGCAGCAACTTCAAACATTCCTTCCAATATGTTCTTCCTAGCCTTTTCCCAACTATGTTGGGGTCAGCTTCCAGTCTAACCAGATGCGACTGAATACCAGTATTCTATACGGAGCGACTGCCATCAGACCTCCGCAACCCAATTGCAGGGCAATGCTGATACGCTAAGGTTAGACCGGTTGTCAGGCTTTCGGGCTTCTGACTACCCGTAACGACTGTCATAGGTATTCGTATGACACCAGGGACCGGCGGCTTAACGTGCTCCTTCCAATAGAAAAGCATAATTTTATCAACTTATATTTCTATCGGGATTAGGATATAGGATAGTCACTCGTGGAGGCTCTTTTCATGCACCCCCTGCATGAAAAGAGCCTCCACGAGTGACTATACTTAAGTACGTCCAGCGCACTCTGGGCAGTCAGCCCCGCTACCAACCTTGCTGACTGGCTAATCTTTTCACTACGGCATGAGCTATTCTCGTAGAGCTCGTGCCGACACGATAGAAGAAGATCGGTATTTGGCAATCTAGGTACTCACCTCCATTCCCATTCTTGTCGTGCGCTTTTTGTTTCCTGCGCGAGTTGTCGTCAGCGCGCGACGTGCTAGCTGGCCGTCTTCGGAAGCCGAACGAGGTGGCCACCCCCCGGCTCGGCTTGCCGTTACCGTTGCCCCCTGCGCTCTTCTCTCGCTTCTTTGCACCCTTCGACTCAGAGTGACCCTGGGGAAGAAGTTAGAGTTTAGTAGCTTTGTCTATGGTCCGAAATGGGCTATGTCTTAATTGTTTAATAAAACGTCCATTATTCATTTGTTTACAATAATTGTGTTACTGTGTGGTATTTTTATTGTAAAGGACAGTACGGCGCACCCTGGGCAGTCAGCCCCGCGACCAACTTTGCTGGCTGGCTAATCTTTTCATCTCGGCATGAGTGCTGAGATCATTTAGCTCGTACCGACAAGTAAGAATTGAAAGTCTTCTTCGACTTTAAATTGTAATAAACAACATAAGAATGCCTCTATGTCCTTGATTATTTCACTGAATACCTTTAAAAACGTAATGATATTTCTACGAGCTCCTTTCAGAATTCTGAATCCTAAACATTTTCCGAAAAAGCTTGCCGTGTCTTGAAATGCCTCTTTATGCATTAAATTACAATAAGCGCAATTTTATCTCGGCCACCCTAAACATAAGCTCTCCGAACTTTCGCGCATGTAAACTCAGAAAGGAAAGTTTCTGTAAAAAGTATTAAATAAACTTCGCTTGACTAATGATCGATCCCTAGATGGTGTTAATTAAAAGCCATTTTGTAACTAAAAAATCCATTGTGAAACCACCTGCATGAAGTTCACGGCTACCAAGATAAAATGCGAGTACCCATGTTGCTTTAACCTAAAAATAATTTGCCTAAAAAATCATTGTTATACGCTTTTAGCTTCTACCCGTTATTTTAAGCTTGTTGAGCTAATTTTAAATTATACGGAGGCAGTGCGGTACTCCCAAATAAGTAGGGTTCCTAAGATACAGATGTACGAACACTATTTCGGCGGTTAAAAACCTTTCGTGCAAATCGCGTATGAAATTACAATTTATCGCATATTTATTTAGATATTAAATTCACGGTAAGTTCGCCACGGTTTGACCAAGCTATGGACGTCGGTAAACTTTGTGTATTATGTAGGTAACTAAAGTTGATTTAGGCTTTGAAGAATTTTAAAATACAATGCCTGATTATAATGTGAGGTAAAAGTCACGTTGCCTTCTCATATCGTGATGACCTGTATGAAATCTTTGTAGCTAAAGTACTAATAATAAAATTAACATCGCCTATGTACTGGCGGCTTTCAGGGGGCCCAGCTAGTGAGCTGGCGAGTCACCGTCTGCCAACGCATTTCAAATTTAAACTTGAAAGGCAGATGCCGTTTTCTTCCGGCAATAGAGGTTAACCGACCCACTAAACACCCCCTCCCATAGACCGGATATTTTTTTACCATAGTTTACAATAATTTTGCACCCACTTGGGATGGTCCATGACTGTACTTCAATAGTGCAGCCGTGGATAGTCCCCGGTTGGTGCCCCACCCCATTTTAGATTAAAGTTCTCAAAGGGGCCTCTGCGCGTGGACCTGTGTCCCCGTGTATGCCTTCCAAAAGACCGGACATCTTCCGCACAGAGGATGAGCCGTGAATAGAGATAAAATTAACATAACATAATATCACGCCGGTAGATATTCCCCAAAGGGTAGGGCAGAGGTCTATTGTCGTCAATCGCGGGCACAAATCCAGACTATGGGGTGCTACTGAAAAATTCCATATGAAAAAACCCAATAACACTTTGCCCGACCTGTGGAGCGAACCCAGGACCTCACGCTCAGCATTCGCCCTTGCGACCACTAGATCAACGAGGCAGTCAAATAAAATGTAACTAAACTGAAAGTATCTAATGACATGAAATTAAAGGGTCGCCCGGTCGTTTACTATCCCTGTGTAACTCTAAAAATATCTAGGAATAAGCAAGCAGTTTGATTCAATGGCCCATAAAAATATACATACAATAGGCAGTACGCTGTAGGGTCAACTTTGCAACAAAAAATCTTGCGTTCCAATTCGTGTGGAAGTTATCACGACAACTAAAGCGTACCCTTGACCTATAACTTTTAGAATCAAGCTTTTTAGTACCCAGGGCTCTATTATATACCGGTCTTTCAAGCTTAACTGGAGTCTTTTGTAAGTTATTTGTTATTATATTGGAGAAGATTGTTATGTTACAATGGTCACCTTCGTAGCTTTCGCTCGTTCAGTTACTTGAGGAAATGTGTTTAGGTACACTTGTAGGTCAACCTGTCGCATGTGAGCCTAGGTAAGTTTCATGCACATTATACCAGAGTAGGTACACAGTTAATGCAATAAATAAGCTTGAACTGTTGCTAAAGGTTAATTAGAATATTAGATACGTAGCTGTTTACGCCTAAACCGCATATTTATGCCGCATTATAGAAATAATAAATAGTTAAAAGCCATGTTATTTGATTACATCAATGTTATTTTGTCGTTTCGTTTAGATGTCGTGGCGTCAATTGTGTAACTACAAGGTTACTTAGGCGCCTTTATATGAGTAAATTAGAGTTTTATCTTCTTTTAATGTTTAGACTCAACTATTTGTCGAAGAACTGCTAAAAGAAATCTTTGCACGTGTAGACCTACTTTAAGACTTGTCCGTAGAACCACCATAGTCAATTTTTTCACCTGACAGACAGAACTATATTGTTGGGGAGTTTATTGCGCCGTTTCTTCTTTACAGCATAAACACTAGGAAGCGGTGAAGGGCGGGCTTTTTTGGGGCTGTCTATTGTAACATCAGACCGTAGACCGCATCATCGTTTAACATCAGGCGAGATGGCGGCTAAACGCAGGACTAGTAATAAATAGCAAAATAAAAAAAAACATTGACGTTCAAAAAAATAAACTTAAAAAAAAAGTAAAAACCGACTTCAAAGAAATACTACTTAAAAGGAGTAAAATAATTCCCATAATATAAAATTAACAGTTTCAGAAGTCGGTGGCTTCTATTTGCTTCAGTGTAGAGTTGCACCGACTTCTGAAACTGTTAATTTTATATTATGGTAATTATTTTTCTCCTTTTAGTAAGTATTTCTTTGAAGTCGGTTTTTACTTTTTTTTAAAGTTTATTTTTTATTAAATACGTTTTAGTGTCATAATTTTAACCCCCTCCTTCATAACCCTTCTTTTTGGCTTTGACGTAGTCGGGCATAAAAAGTCCTTTCAAATGATACCTTACACGATATAATGAAAACATTCCAAAGGGGGGAAGGGGGGACACGCACCTCCTCCTCTTTTCCAGTAGTCAGTTCCCAACAACAAATATAAACAAAGCAATTTTAGTAATTTGAGAATTTTGCTTTGATCCGATGAGGAGTTCCGTTCCATATCTCTGAAGTTCATGGTCTAATCATAACAAAATTTAAATGGGACTAATCGAGAAGTATACCCTTTCGAACAAAAAAAGAATTTTTCAAATCGGTTCATAAATGACGGAGATATGAGGTAACAAACATAAAAAATAAAAAAAAAATACAACCGAATTGAGAACCTCCTCCTTTTTGAAGTCGGTTAAAAAGAGCTAAGTAATTCTAGTCTATTTTGATTTTGAATAAATGAGTTTTGGGTTTTTGAGTTTTTTTATCACAGCAAAGGTAATAAAATATGATGAAACACTTAAAGACTATTAAAAATAAGATCCGCATCATTATAATACACAATATTATCAAGTCGATAAAATAGCCATTGAATCGAAAGAAGACAGTAAAACTGTTAAAATCTTTACAAAACAGGCTAATCTACGGTCAAACTTTTACCAAACGACATGTAATTACGTTGTTAGTTTAGGCACGCGTCTAGAAATATTGGTTATATCACAACGTCTTTATTGCTATTTGGACATAGTATTTCGTAAAACGAATTGAAAAGGTACGAAATATTAATAGATTGATCGCAGTGAGTAATGTCCAACCAAATAATGCTGTTGAAGCCTGATTTCCACACGTAAGTTAAGTTGCGAAACCACTTGACGATTAGGCGAGTTAAGTAAAAAACCTCATTTGGACGTAACTACAGGATGTAAACGAATTCGTGTCATTCCTTCAAACCGCATGATCTACTGGTGCCACTGATTGACCCTGCATAGGCTCTTTTAGAAACAACAAAAAAAGTTTTCAAAAAATGAACCATGGTATTCTGTATCTGAGTAATTTTAGCGTCCCAAGTTAACTGACTGTGAGGAGCGATATCGCGCTAGTCGGGCCCGTCAGCTGTGTCGCCGTGCCTTTATTCCTTTAAGCACGGCATCGAAATTTTCTATCAGATAAAAAAAATTTGGAAAAAAAAAATATTTTTTATTTTTAATCAATCTAAATCCCGTGCGGGGTTAATCTATACTATTAATAGATCATGTGGTTTGAAGGAATCACACGAATTCGTTTGGCGAGTTAAGTTCAGAAGGTAGTTGCTCAATTAAATTCAGCAACTTAACTAGTTGCTGAAGAAGAACTAGAAACTAGAAGTAGTACTAGAAGAATAGAAAGAAAGGGGGATGCCTATATCCAGCAGTGGACGTATTTCTCCTGAATGAGGATGATGACTAGAAGATCTGCCAAACTGAAGTGGCAGTGGGCGAGGCACATTGCTCGCAGAACGGATGACAGATGGGGCCGAAAGGTTCTGGAGTGACGACCGCTTACCGGAAGACGCAGCGTGGGTAGACCTCTCCAACCGACGACCTGGTGAAGGTTGCGGGATTCCGCTGAAGACGAGAAGCACAGGACCGGTCTGGCGATGCTTGGAGGAGGCCTGTGTCCAGCAATGGACGTCTTTCGGATGAATGATGGTTATGATGATGAACTAATGTTGTTATCCTGTACATATCTTGTGTGCAAGACGGATATACAGTACTAGTGACCCGCCCCGGCGTCGCTCGGGTTAGTTTTATAGCTTAAAATCTTCCTCTTGAATCACTCTATCTCTTTAAAAAAACCGCATCAAAATCCGTTGCGTAGTTTTAAAGATCTAAACATACATAGGGACAGACAGCGGGAAGCAACTTTGTTTTATACTATGTAGTGAAGTACCTACCTACCGGCCACGTCCAGTGTATGACGACATCATGACATTTTTAGAGCCTTGTTTCCGTTTAGGAAGTCTGAACCTCTTAAACACAAACATTAAGGCCACATTGTATGCGTTAAGCGTAAAAGCTTGTTTTTTTTTCTCATAAGTTTTTTGTTCGTTTTCGTTAATTACCAATTAGGTTTTACCTAATCTACCTTACCTTTACCTTTGTAGATTAGGTATGTACTAGCATTAAATAATTTGTTGGACGTATCTGTGGATCGTGCTCATGCAAAAGCACAGAATATAAATAATAGTGCCTAAGTTAGAAAAAATAAGTGAATCATTCAATCAGCGGTGAATTATTAAATTGAAATATTGCTTGTCCGTGGCTTAATTTATTCTGATAATCATGTTTACCTATGTTTTGACCACAATGAATTTAAATAAATATTCTTTATTTAATTAAAATGTACATAAATAAACAGTGACAGTTTTAATAGTCATCGTAGAAAAGTTAAAGATATGATTAACTTCTTAAATGCAGAATTTTTACAGTTCCTATACCGTTTTTTTACACAAATCCAATGTTAGATAAATCACAAATTTTATTCTATTTTTTTTAATTCTAAGCTTGGTTTGAGTCACGATTCTAAATTCCGTTACCGTCCTAACTTCGTTCTAAGTATTACTTAGATTTTGACTAGACTAGATAAATAGTTTTATTTACAGATTTTCATGGGCGTTTTTACTCGCGATTAGCCTCAGTTTAAGAGATTACACAGATCATTATATGATATTGTTTGTTTCATACTTATAAAATAAATCGGACGTCGTAGATTATCATAAAACTAGGTACGCCAATTTTTATCACTTCTTTAATGCATAGGTACGAGTACAACATACAATCCATTCCGTTTACAAAGTCAGGCTGACGTATTATATCGGTGCCTAACAGTGGACTTATTTACATATCGTTGGACTCGTCTTTTTTTTCTGTGACGATTGGTTTAAGTGTCACAAAATGGGGGTGCATGAAAAGAACCTCAACGAGTGACGATACATAAGTACATCCGGCGCACCCTGGGCAGTCAGCTCCGCTACCAACCTTGCTGACTCGCTAATCTTTTCACCACAGCATGAGCTATTTTCGTATAGCTCGTGCTGACACGAGAGAAGAAGAAGAAGTGTCACAAAAAGTATGTGGTAGAGTCCCACATACTTTTTGTCGCTTAAGCGGTATGTAAATTAAGGTCCTTAGCCTAATTTCTTCGTTGTAAACGAACCACTCTCCTGTAAAGTTTGTAAATTGGCGGTTATCCCTTTTTGGGTGTTGGGCATCGATGTGATACCGCGTAATCTATGATGCGTTCTACGACTTCAAACTAAAAATCGATCGTAATGAATAGTACAGATTTTTTTTTCGATTTAATATTGTATCAAGACGTCTACCCACAGTTTTGTAAGTCTGTGACCAAAATTATCTTTATATATCTACACATGTAGAACAAATATTTTATAACTGACCACTTCAATGCCCCTTTTCCTAGGTTCAAGGGGAACGAATAGACCTAAAAATTATGCGAATAAAAATTTGATTGAAAATAACAGTTTTTTTGTGTACGACGCAACGCATCACAGAATACATGATATTATTGTCGTAATTCAATTACGTCATCCCCACTTTATATGCAATCAAACCCAAAATTCCTGAGCTATACCATCGTGCACTGACTCATAACAACCGGTTACCTTCTGACACAAACCCAAAAATTGAAACTAATATTCAAACCAGTTTGCACCCAAAGAAACAGGTTACATAGGAATACGAGTTGTTTCGTCATAAACACATGAGTACGTCAGAACAAATCATGATGGTATCATTATGGGGTTCTCATGCATAGGCAATGGCTAGATTACAAAGCGATTCAATGTTAATGTTTGTACCAGCCGGTCCCACGTAGGGCTGCTGAGCTAATGACCGCGTTTTGTCATGTTTGATTGAAGATATGTGTTGCTTCTTTAGAAACCTTGTTGCTAATACTAAATATTGCTTTTATATTATACTCTTCTATTGGTGAATATAAACGATTGTGCTTTATAGCAGTCTATGATGGACATAGATGGAGACCCACCCAACAATGAACGATCCTCAATAAATAAAACATGGCAATCGGTCTGGTAATCAATAGCAGTAAATATTATTATGTAGTAATATTGGCACATTAAGGATCCTGCAGATGTTGCCCATTGCCCATGGCCTTGCCCGTGGTCGCCTTTATAAATAAATGAAATATTAAATCAAAGGTAAATTGTAGCCGTAAAGAGACTGCTATTGAAAAAAAGTAAACGAAACCAACAAAAACCATAAAATAGCTGTATAAAAAATCTTTTTTTTATTATTATTGATATTCTTTGTATGGTATGGGTTGTAGAAAAACCCCAGGGCTCAACTTACGTCGAAAAGAGTGCTGAAAACCATTTATTTTCCCGTGTCTGTAGAGCTTGATAAAAAAGTGTGCAAAAACTAGGTTATTGTAGGTACTCTTATATGACTATACAATACGCGCATTTTATCTTGGCCGCCCTGAACATAGGCTCGCCGGACCTATACCTACTTACTCAGGAAGAAAACGGTTATTGTACAAACTATTAAATAAATAGTCCGGTCAAATTAGACATTTCAAAGTGCAAAAATTCGCATAGAGCTGAAAATTGGTACGAATGTTCGGAACACCATTATAAATCAAATGTAAAAAGTCCCCACCGATCCCACACTTGCAAAAAAAAAAATTCAAGGTCAAAGTTCGCAAATATGGGTTTTTTCGTTTTTTAGCCAAACGGCAAGTTTTATGATAAAAATAAATCAAACAAAAATTGTAGATTATGCAATTATCTATAAGAATTGTCTACAATTTTTTTCCTAAACGTCACCGTTTCTGAGATATAGTGGTTGAAAAAGTTGTATTCTTCATTATGCGTTTCCACGCCACCTGGAAGGTAGTGTACTTGGCGCGTTTTTTTAACGTGTTTTCTCCAATCGGCCTATCCCACAATCTATTGTGATCCTGTTTAATTCAATACTATTTCAAAATATGTAAAAACTGGTACTATTGGAAATGATGAAAGCCGTGTGAATTCAAAAAAAATTGGTCAAATTATCCGTCTCATTTATAATCATCTGATAATTCTGTTTCCTCTTCTTCTTGTTCGTCTTCTTTCTGCTGGGTGTAAGTAAATTGTTCTAACAGCGATGCATCAGATTTCTCCTCACTGATATTGTACGAATCCTCTTCTAATGGTGATTCAACATTGGAGCACGACTGACCTTGACAACTGGTACATGTTAATCGCCATCAGAAGAGGATTCGTACGATATCAGTGAGGAGACATCTGATGCATCGCTTTTAATCTAACTTTTTCAACCACTATATCTCAGAAACGGTGACGTTTAGGAAAAAAATTGTAGACAATTCTCATAGATACTTGCATAATCTACCATTTTTGTCTGATTTATTTTTATCGTAAAACTTGCCGTTTGGCTAAAAAACGCAAAAAACCCGTATTTGCGAACTTTGAGCTTGAATATTTTTTTTTGCAAGTGTGGGATCGATGGGGACTTTTTACATTTGATTTATAATGGTGTTCCGAACATTCGTGCCAATTTTCAGCTCTATGCGAATTTCTGTTAACCTACCCCTATTTTTTGAGCTAACTTGACCGGACTAAAACTTCGCATAACTAATGGTCGATCCTAAATGCCATTTTGTACCAAAAAAAAAAACTATTGCCAAACCACCTGCACGAAGTTCATAGCGGCCAAGATACAAAGCGCGTATTGTACGTTGTAAAGTTTAAAGTTATAAAAATACTTTTCGGGTAGGGTTTTGGATAGTCTTATTCATTTTAAATCAATGTAAACGTGTTCAGACCCAATATAACACGGACTAACAAAACTTACTGACAAAGATTAAAAATTAGTTCCGTTTGTAGACGTTTTTGCTTGACTGTACACGGGCAAATAGGAAATACATTTTACTTTACAACTTTGTGAAGATTCGTAGACGTATTTTTTGTAAGAATTGCTCTTTTCAAAAAAATACACAAAGCCAATTAATAGATATTGCCGGTTGGCTGCCCTCAAACCCGAGACAAATCGCCATAAAATACGCTGATGAAATTGTAAAGTCTTCAAAAACGACTTTTTTTATCGTCTTGGAACAAAATCAAGATCATGGTAACCCTAACTTTAACCCTACATTGCTACTTTGTTCTTATGAACTAGATTAACCGGTGAAGACTTGAGAATGATATTGGAAAAAACACAAAAACGTGTGTCTGTTCTCTCGTAATTGGTTGTCGGTTAACATAGATCGTAATGGTTTCGCAGTGAGAAACATGATGTACACCTTTAATTCTAACCGCAGTGGAGCAAGTCTATCACCGTGTGTTACTGCAAACACATTCGTATATTTAAAACATCATCATCATCATTCAGCCGAAAGACATCCCAAGCATCGCCACATCGACGGGTCCTGTGCTTCTCGCATCCAAGGGATCCCTACTCACGCTGCGCCTTCCAGTATGTACGCGGTCGCTACTCCAGTACCTTTTGGCTTCATCGGCCATCCGTTCTGCCAGCAATGTCAGCCCACTGCTACTTAAGTTTGGCGATTCTTCGGGCTATGTCGGTTACCTTGGTTCTCCTGCAGATCTTATCATTTCTGATATGATCACGCAGGGATCTTAGCCCTCTCCGTTGCTCTTTGGGTAACTTTGAGACTTCAAATAATACCCTTGTTTGAGGTAATTATGAGGGGCTTATAATTCAAAACATAAGTAGTGATAAATATTGAACCAACTGCAGGGCAAAGGTTTCTTTCATACAGAGAACGAAGATCACTACGCTTGCTCACTGTTTGTTAGCGGTTTCAGTCCATGGAGTCTAAGGTTCTTCTCGATGTTTTCCTTCACCGTAAGACAGCGTTGTCTTAGGCAGTTGTCCCACCGCCGGCGAGGAAGCGACTAACTATCGGCTATTTTCTCGCTCAAGTAACGTACAACAGATATACATTCCGTGTAAAAAAAGAGATGCTCATATTAATAGTCGATCGCTGACTGTTCACACTGCCGGCGAGGACTCGCTCCACTAGTTTGTCGCTGAGCGAGAAGAGCTATCAAAGATAATACTCGCTCAGCGATATTCGCTCAGTGATACTCGCTCAGCGATACTCGCTCAGCGATGCTCGCTTGGCGGTCAGAACTCACGCTGAGAGACTATAACCAGCGGTCATTTGCGAGTGGTGCGAGTAATCGCCCGTCGCTCTCGCACACTCGCTTATAGCCCAGCACAAAACTATCGGAACTACACACTCGCTTCTCGCTGCTCGCCAACTCGTTTCTAGTTTCTAGCTCTACACGCTGCTCGCTCGTCGTTCGCGGTGAGACAGGTGTCTTAGATTTACTTAGATCATCACCATCAGCACACTAATGTCCCACTGCTTGGCATGGGCTTAATCTCAGGATTTAGGCCTTAGTCGTCCACGCTGTTCTGATGCGATTTGTCGGACTACACACACTATCGAGAACTGTTTGGAGCCCTCTCAGGTATATAGGTTTCCTCACGATGTTTTCCATAACCGTTAACGCGAGTGATAATCAAACAAGCAGAGATGCGGGTCGGGATCAGACTCAGAAGAACTGCATGGAAGGCAAGCGTTTAGCCGTTAGGCTATCACTCTACTTAGATAGATCTCATCATCTCATCTCATTAAAACAAGTCCCATTGCTACAGACCAGGGTTTGAACCCGCAATCTAACAACATTTCAATATCTATTCAATCAAAACTAATTTCCTGTACATATCGCAACGCACAGCGTTTCACAAAACAACCGACCGTTTCTTACCAGTCCGAATTAAATTATAAGTAAGTACACTGGTAGATAGAATCGATATTTCGAAATCTATTAAAAACTTTCCCACCGTTTGTATGCAAACAAAATCGATGTGAACAAGTGGACGCAAGAAGACCATTGAAATCTCGTACAATGGCGGCCGTATCTCACAAAACAGCGCAGTAAAAGCACACTTTAAATAATATCTGACTGTATATATTGCAGCCATTACGCTTCCAACCTTCCACAATGGGCCAATGGCTTTTCAAATACGATTTGTATGACGTGCCGCACTGAGATTGAGATCATTTAATTTGTCAGCCCTTTCGCAAAAAGTGAACAAAGAAAACGGAGAAAGTTTCTTCTAGTTTTTTTGTTAACAATAGTCGTTCTCATTTTAAACTGCCTATTGTAGAAGCGCGTTACAATGTTATAGCACAAAAAAGTAACCATGTATGTATTGTAAATACTTCATCGTCTGTTGGAGTCAGTTCGGGATTTTTAACACAATTTGTAAGTTTTATATTTAAAAATATCGAACTTCCTACGAAACCTAATTTGATCGACGTAAAGGCCATTAAGGGATTGTGAAAGGGTGGGCAGCAGCACCCTCCCCCCATCCCCAATTAGGTTACAAAGCGTATCCGAATATCCGAATTATTCAAATAGCCGATAGGTTCTATATATCTGTTAGATATTTATTACATCCGGATTTTACTCGCAATAAGGATAGGTATATCTGTTTTTTTTGTATTGTATTCCGGACATTTTATTATTAATCTATCATTATCTACTTAAATCTACCGGTATAGCATTCATTTATGTCACTTCTCGTGTGCGTGATAAGCTACGGAATATGCAATTTTGCAACACGTATCGAACGTATCCCACGCAACTAAACAACTATTTTAATTAAAATGTTGATGATAAGGTAGTCGTTAGCCGGACCACGGCTGCAATTCAGAGCTGACCGCAAAGGTGGCCGCAAGTGGACGCCGTCGGCCGCAACCTGCGCGCACGCATCCCCATCTACCGTTATGGACGACTGACCGCAGTTACGTTACCATATTTTCCTATATACATAATGAAAACGAAGCTTTTAATCGCGGTTTCTTGAGCCTACATGATTAACAATCCAGTTTTCGATTATGAAAAGTACCACACGGACTTAGAATTACATAACAAATCTGTACTAAAGCTCATCCAAGTCTATTCAGATTAGTAACAAATCCATTCATTGAAACTTATAATAATATGAGTGGGAATATAAATAATTATTAAACGTCTTAATTTATTATACGGTATGCTATGTATTAATGAAATACTATTCATTATGTATTAATTAAACTTTAATTTCATTCTTGTTACAACACCAAAGAATATATTATCTGAATTGGAACTGTCAACTGCGACGATGCTTTTGCCTGTGGGTGTTTCGATAAAATACCTTTGCCTACCTGTTCAAGGTTGGCGGACACGAATAATATAAATAATTAACGAAAACGAATTGTATGACGATATGGAGCAGCGTTCCTTAATATGCATAAAAGAACACACTATGATACCCTTCACTAAATAATATTGTATAAGAGCTATGTTACAATTTTGGTGTACAATAAAGTATATTCTATTCTATGATCAACAATCCCTCTGGTAGGCGTTGTGATAGCAAAGATTCTGACATAATCATAATCAGCCTATTTCTGTCCCATGTGCCTCTTTATAGAATGAGAAGGGTTTTGGCCTTAGTCCACCACGCTGGCCTGGGGCCTAATTCTCCTAAAATAAATTGTTGCCAAACGCAATCGAACCACAACCGTCAGTCAGTTTTTGTTTTCGAAATCTTTCTTTTCTTTGTTTTTTGTGTCAAACAATTTGATAGCTTTTGAAATTGAGAACTGCCTGAATGAACGGTTCGGCCTTGGTTCGGTTGTGATTTAACAAGATTTATTTTAGGAGAATTGGGCCCCTGGTGCGGGTCGACGGACTAAACACACCATCGAACTTTTTGGAGCCCTCTCGCAAGTTTCCTCACCATGTTATGCTTCACCGTTAACAATTTTCACAACCGTACATTAAAGTCATCTATGAGACTTATGTTCAGGGCACAAGTGAATCTTTAAAGGCTGATAACTACGAATGAACTGTAGAATTAACCTCAAAGCTCAACCCCTCAATGCCATGTTCCTGCAATAGAGGTTCAATCTGTCTCGACCCTCTCCCGTCTACGGCTTTGTGTGAAACTGCTGACTTCGATAAAAAAGTAGCTATGTGATGTGAAGTATACACTCGACAGCTTTACAATGTCACCGGGAGAGAGCTATTGATGCTATGTGCGATCGATAAACCTGCTAGCTCTATGTAAGGCTACAAGCTTGTTAAACGACATTGTATTAAATAACTCAGTCTGCTTTATTTGTACGAGTAAAGAACTCTAATTTGTATTGCTAAAGTCAAAGCCAAAGTGATATAAATTGTTTGTCTGGATGAAAGAAGAACGCAGTTTATTATTAGTCTAATGTCTGTTTTTTGTTTTAAAGGCAATTACGTGATAATAGAAAAGATAGAACAGCAAAATCAGATGACATTTCCTTTATCAGATAAGACTCGAATATGTTTAATTCTAGTTTCACTATTTCGATTTTTCATATGATTTTTAGGCCCTGCGCAGACGGCACACTTTTTGTGCGATCGAGTCTGCGGCGCACAAAAAGTCTGCATGGCGCGCAAAAAGTCGGTCGCAGATTTTTCACAGACTCAACGCACACGACGCACATCTTCGATCATTTTGTCGGCAGAGCTGTAGGGACGTAGACGCTATGGAAATCGTGCAGAGATCGCGAAGTATTATTTTGTACATGAAGTACAGAAAAAGAAGAAGAAATAGAGAATTTTGGGTACATCCTATACTTTCGCAAAGATTACTGAAGGGACAGTTCCATACTAAACATTCAATTCTGAAACAACATCCGGCAATTTTTTTCAAATTTTATAAAATGTCTTACTACATTTGATGAGTTGCTATTTATTTTGAGACCTGCTTTGACTCATTCAGAAACAACAATGAGGAGGTGCCTTAGGTGCCGTGATATTCTGCCTTAGAAGTATCATAAATTGCTGGTCTGTTTTGTATTTCTTGAATTAACATAGTTACATCGACCTCTGGCGCCATGATAATAGATCGCGTGCGTTACGTCCACCCCTAGCAAATGCAGATTGCCGACTAAACTTGACTAAAGTGTGCGCCGTCTGCGTTAGCGCGCGTTGAAGCAAACGTTCAATTTTTTTCACACACTTTTTGTGCGGAGCGGCGCGCCGCGGCGCGGTGCGGTCTGCCCGAATTACACGGATTTTTTGTGCGCCGGACTTTTTGCGCGTCGTGTGCGTTACTGCATATAATTGCATAGGTTCTATTTTCACAGACTAAAAAGTGCGTCACGGATAGTCTGTCGTCTGCGCAGGGCCTTAATGTCAAATTTCGTCTTCCTTCTAGCCTCTAGCTTCTAGCTTCAAATCTAGCATTCGTAATGACGAATTAAAACACTACCAAAATCAACTACACGCTAGCATCCTTAAACGAACACAATGAACGTCCTAGACGCTTCCTGAATGATTATGTTAATGTAAAACAAATCTTCATTATGATTACGATATGATCTCATACCACGAATAGTTTAGCACCCACGCGTGACAACAAAATATGAAGATATTCAGTGCAATGCGACTTGCGACCTAGCACAGCCATAGCCTTTGCACCTGGCAATATGCCACACGGCCACGACCTTATGAACTTTGCAAGTAAATTACATAATTCGACTTACTTGGTGTTTGTACCTACGTGTTACTTAAATAACGCAAACCTTAGACAACCCCAACTAATTTTGATTGCAACCAACGGGCCAGCTATAAAAAAAATATAAATTATTGTTGAAGTTTTTTTTTCTGTTGATTTGAATAATTACTGATTAGAATAAATATGTTGATTTAAAAATTCTGACCGGACGACTGTTAAACAAAGGCTAATCGATCGCAGTTGTAATATTTTTCTGTTATTTCAATTTTGTTTTTGTTAATTTTAATTTGCATTTTAAATGGATGCATTTAATTAACGTACACGTAAATGCGTTAAAAATTGATCAATGAAATAAAGAATATAGGTAATTAAATAATTCCATCACAATTCAAGCTAAATTAAGTTGCGTGACAGGATTTCCGTAATACCGTATATGAATTGTAAGTAGTCTCTGGTTGCTACAAATCTCGCTGAAGCTGCAAATGCATACTGCATTTGCAGCATCTACCTGAAGAGGTAATCTAAAGGTACAAATAATTCTGAAACAGCTGACATTGAGCCCTTAGACAGTCGCACAGTTCTTCATCGCTCCGTCCCAGATAACGGCTTTCTACATTCTTAGCTGTAATAAATTGATGGTGTTTAGCAGGCGCCTTGGAGATTGTAGCTAGTAACGATAATGTGTGCACATTATAGTGCTATACTGCGACTCATGGTGCCCTAGTGGCGCGGACATGCCGACACTCGCGGATATGAATGTTGTTTTTGTATATTATCAATCGTTGCTAATAGGATTATAAATTATGCCTAATAGTAAAAAATATACTAGTTGTAAACAGCGAAAGTTTCCGGAAAGTGAATGAATTAAAAAACACCATCAAAAGCTAGGTCTGATTTAATGTTTGGAACTGATAATTATAACAAATCACGAACTGTAATTTTTTAGCTCTGCACTGTAAATAGTAGTAGTATTGTTAATTGTAAATATTAACTATTCATTTAAAATTTATTTGTTGTTTTGCTATTATAAAGAGGCAATTATTATGAATACAGAATATATTTCGTATTTGCATCACAGTGTAGACGGTCGTGGAGACTAAGGTAGAACATTAATAAAAAGGGAAAGACTTGAAAAAAAAAAGTTAAAATATGTCGAAGACCGAAGAGGAGTCTTTTATTTTATCAAAAGTGAGAAAAGTAGAGAAATGGATAGGGTTCGAGACTGATATAAAATGGACGACGACTATCATCGTGCTTGGTTTCCACTTTTTAGCTGTATATTGGTGTTATTTCTACACATTCCCTGTGAAATGGCAGACTGTTGCTTTTGGTGAGTTTATTATAATATTACTACGTGAAACTCCTTCACCACCATTCTAGACATCATTGGTTTATTTTGCAAGTTAGCTGTAAACTTCTTAAATGATTCAACCAAAAAAGTATTCAAGAAACTCCAAACACTTAAAATCTACGCGGCCACTGATCGGCCAATCGGTGGCCGAATAGTGGCTAAGCTTAAAACCCTATAAATACTATTGCAAACGATGAGGGTTTGGGTCGTCATAATCCCAAAGTATCCCAAATGTACGAAAATTATCTTTTGTCTTTTCAGCGTGTGCAATGTTCGTGTTCAGTGGATTCGGCATAACTGGTGGGGCGCATAGATACTGGGCGCACAGAGCATTCAAAGCTGCTACACCATTGCGGCTTTTCTTCCTATTCGGCTTTGCATCTGCTGGCCAGGTAATAAGAGAAATTTATTCACCATTTTACGCAGGCGCAGTAATTTCAAAGTAATATTACTGTGTCGTAAAACATAGCGGAGTCTAGACTGCCTTAGGCCAATTCGGGTGCAAAACTTGATTGTTTTACGAACATAAAAGTTGATTGCATAGTTTTACAGCTAGTAGATACTTTTGTATGCAAATGTCAAATACAACAGCAACTGTAAGTTAAAACCAGAAGATAATATAATGTGATTAGTAGGTAGCAGCTTAGAGTGTACATGATGGATTTTTATTTAACCAAAGACTTGTTAGAAAAACTTCAAAGAATATTGTTAGTTTCAGAAAATAATTGATTGTCCATTTATAACAGAACACGCTGCATCAATGGGTACGCAACCATCGCATACACCATAAGTTCAGTGACACAGATGCTGACCCCCACAACTCCGAGCGTGGTCTGTTCTTCTCTCATATCGGCTGGCTTATGATGCAGAAGAAGCCAGAAGTAATCAGCAAAGTCAAGGAAATTGATATGTCTGACATTGAGAGCGATCCGCTCATCACTTGGCATAAGAAGTGAGTTGCCCTTTATCTGTCTATTTTGCCTATCGCAGTGCAGTGCTCGATAGAACTAACCCTCCCAAAAAAGGTTCCTTCCTTAGGCTGGACATCCACCAGAGCTGTGTGAGGAAAATGTGCTGTTCGAAAATGTGTAGCGAGGATGTGAAACGGTGTGATCCTTTCCACCAGAGCTGTGCGAGGAATGTGTAATGCGTAATGTGTTAATGTGTACAAATGAGCGGTGCGAGGATAGGTAGCGGACTCTTTCCGAATATGAGGGTGGTGTGGCGGGAGCGGAGGGGCTTGACTGACTGTTTGGCGCATATTTTCAAATCATCGCACACATTCCTAGCAACACATTCTTCGTAACACATTCCTCGCAACACATCCCTCGCCCGCATTTCTCGCTTGTTTTGTATGAATAAAAACCTCGCTCCGCTAAGCCCATATCCACCAGAGCTGCGCAAAGCGAAGCTAGGTAAATGAAGTGATTCTAGTGGTGCTTACAAAACACATTCCTCGCTACGCAGCTTAGCACAGCTCTGGTGGATGTTTAGCCTTATTCCGGTCACTTTAGTGCTTGCACTTGGTGATGGCTACGCGTAAATAGTTATTGATATTATTTGAATTTGTTTCATTAAAAGCAAATAAGTAATGTTGACTTAAATCTAACAGTTTATTGATCCTGTCAAGTATTCATAAAAATATTTTCTCTATCCGATTGGTCCAGTTGAATATTAAATTCTTAATATTCACTTTCAAAAAACACGTTTCCTAAGTCACATTATGGAAATTACTCTTCATTCTATTTGTTGCTTCCTTCTAGATACGTGGACATAATAAATCCACTTGTGTGCTTCATCATACCGACTACGGTGGGTATTCTGCTGTGGGGCGAGAATTGGCGCGTGGCTGTGGCGTGGCAAAGCTTCATACGATTCTTGTTCGTGTACCACAGCGAACTCACTGTGAACAGCCTCGGACACACTCTAGGTTACAGACCTTACGACAAGTGCGTTACTTTATTTTTTGACACCGCTAACGTTTTAAGAACTGTGGGTACTTTTAAGCTAGGACGGGACTTCTTGGGACTGATAAGTAAGTAGATAGTTTAACATTATGTTATTAATCGGTATATAAATTCTTCTCAAAAATCGTAATCTTCGTTTCGAGAAATTATTGATGTACCTACGACAGTACCTCAACCTCTATCTGCCTCTTTGATAGTATAACGTTTATATAAGGTCTTTCTTTAATAATCCACGATATTTTGCATAGCGTATAAGTGAATGCTGAAGATAATATAGGTATCACTAAAAATTAAATCAGTTGTATTTTTCTTTTGTCAACATTGTTTTAGAAGTCACTTATTTCGTTACTGGTTCTCTAAGTTGTTATAACATCCATGCAAGAAAATAGCCCCGCGCTGATAGCTAGCGCCGTGCACGCTATTACACCTAAAAGAACCAGTTAATTGATGGATTTATTAAAATATTTTTTTAACAGGAAATATATTTAAACCATCAGTTTTTTTTTGTGATAGGTATATCACCTTTAGTATTTAATAAGGCACTATGCAAAATATCTTGGATTATTAAAGAAAAACCTTATATATGAGTTAAATCGTGTAAGTACTATACCTACTACTAATCGTGTACTACGATCACTAAAGTGTAGATCCATAATACGAGTACATAAATATCTAGGAATAGGTTCTAAATGACCATTGAGTTTCTCTTGAAACGTGAGCTTCAAGAGTTAAACAAATTGCGTGAATGCAGCTTGAGGCCACGGACGGAAACGTATGTGTAGGCTCGCGTATGTGTAGGTTTAAACTGTCAGTTTTATAAGCTTTAATAATAGTTATTTTCATAGTATTCTCGTTGATTGATTTCTACTTTTAATTAATGTGGGGGTGTTCGTCCTAGTTGGTATTATCGAAAAGTTTTTTATTTCATAAAATTTCTTCTTATAATGTCAGTTTTAGAAATGTTTTCATTAACATGTACGAAGCGAACGAAACCAATAAAAATGTTAATAGTTAACTGTGTTTTTTAGATAGGTACTGAAATTGTTATTCACAATGTTAATCATCATCTTAGTCATGTTAGTCATCACGTTAGTCATCTTCTTAGGACAATATTATGCGATTCAAATAGGCAGTTTTACCACCGCCGGCGAGGAAGCGACTAACTATCGGCTATTTTCTTGCTCAAGTAACGCACAATAGATATAAATTCCGTGTAAACAAAAGAGATGCATAAATTAATAGTCGATCGCTGACTGTTTACACTGCCGGCGAGGACTCGCTCCACTAGTTTGTCGCTGAGCGACAAAAGCTATCAAAGATAATACTCGCTCAGCGATACTTGCTCAGCGATACTCGCTTGGCGGTCAGAACTCACGCCAAGAGACCAACAAGCGGTAATTTTCGAGTGGTGCGAGTAATCGCCAGTGGCACTCACACACTCGCTTATAGCCCAGCGACAAAACTATCGGAACTAGAGATGGGCCGAACATGGATTTCACCGAATACTAACATTCGGCCGAATGTTCGGTAAAACTTTTTCCGAACCGAATATTCAGCCGAATATTCGGCATAATTGAATCCCTTACGTAAACAATACAAGTCTGAAAGCGTTTACGCAAAACGCGCGCATGGGCGCCGGACCTCGCCTACCCCCGCCCGCTACCCTCGCTGTACCCGATGTCGTCATTGCATCACCTAGTAAAAAGTAAAACTTCACCACGTGCGTTTGTTTTGGTTATTTTTTATTTGAAATGTCTATTTTACTGAGTTTATTTTGCTTGATTTAATTGTTGTGTGCCAATCATACACGTGATCACTTGTGATCAATCATACACGGCTCAATACAGTAAAAAAACTTTGAGTACCACTTTGCCGAACGTTCGGTGATTTAGCCGAATATTCGGCCGAAAACGAATATTCGGTAAACCTGCCGAATATGCCGAATAACGAATATAAAACGAATATTCGGCCCATCCCTAATCGGAACTACACACTCGCTGCTCGCTGCTGCACCGCGAACGATGAGCGAGCAGCGAGTAGAGCTAGAAACTAGAAACGAGTTGGCGTCGTTTCTAGTTTCTAGCTCTACTCGCTGCTCGCTCATCGTTCGCGGTGGGACAAGTGCCATAAGAATAGGAATGATATTTTGCCATATTGGTGTGACGGTTAAGCTGTCAAACTAATTTCAGATAAGTCACGCTATTAAGTAAGATTTATATCGGATGTGCTCACTGATCGAAGTGAAGTTCGGCCACTTTCGGTCAAGACCATTCCTATTCTTATTTGGACAAATCAAAATTGTTATCATTAATGTTGTTTCTGGAAAGACAGACCGAAATTCGTATCCAACCATTTAATAATTCCTCATTTTTCTCACAGCGGCATAAGACCAGCGGAGAATGCCATCATATCAGCACTAACTGGAGGAGAAGGATGGCACAACTTCCACCACTCTTTTCCCTTCGACTACAAGGCGGCTGAGTGGTCACACAGCCTGGACTTCACCACAGACCTCATCCATTTGTGTGAGAAAATCGGCTGGGTGTACGACAAGCGAGAAGTGTCAAGGGACATGGTCAGGAAGTATGTAGCTCAACAACTTGATGGCAGTGACCAACCAAAAAGGGAAAAAGAATTCTAATTTTGATAAAATTTAAAGTTTTAAAAACCCCCAACGCAAATAACAAAACAGCTGATGACCCTGAAACGGCTGAACCGATTTTGATAAAACATGTCTAAGAACCACTGCTAGAAAACCAGCTTTTAAATAAAAAACCGCACCTAAATCGGTTCATTCGTTTAAGAGCTATGGTGCCAAAGACAGACACACAGACAGACACACATAGCGGTCAAACTTATAACACCCTTCTTTTTGCGTCGGGGGTTAAAAATTATGTTTTATTAACCCCCGACGCAAAAAGAAGGGTGTTATAAGTTTGACCGCTATGTGTGTCTGTCTGTCTGTGTATCTGTCTCTCATCAGCGTCGTCAAAGATTTCGAGAAAGTCTGCTTCCAGTTTAACTATTTAGATACGGCTGAGTACGAGTATTTTACAAACAGTTAGGTTTCAATGTCTTCTGTACAATTAGTCCTTCTATTTTTTTTTTATTGGGTAATGATGCTACATACAGATAGCTGCATTGACTTGGTACCGCCTAGTAATTTTGGAGGCACTTGTATAATACTTTTATGAATATAATAGGAAGGTAACCAATTGATGCAACTGCTTGTACCTTTTCAAGATGTGCGTTTATTGGTAAGTACTTATCTCGATTCTAAAATATGTACATGGAATAGCTTAATTACTCAAGTACTGTAATTATAGACACAATAGATAAACAATAGCACTGACGATCCGGGTCGTTAGTCGGGACGTTAACGGTTAAGTTAGTAATATGTTTCTATTAATTGCCAATTTAAGAATTATATTGTAAAGAAATATTGAAATATTAAATATAGCGGTAACAGTAGGTATGTATAGGAAATTAAATAATCATCCTTGTTATTAGTATAGTAAAAGTATTAGAACCTAATGGCTTGGTACGCGACGATGGCAAGAGACCGGATGGTATGACGTTATTGCCATGGAAGATGGGTAGGCCTCTGATGTGGGACGCGACTTGTGTCGACACCCTTGCTCCATCCCATCTTCCTAGCTCGGCGGGCTATGCTGGCGCTGCCGCTGCGGCTGCGGAGACCCACAAACGGCGCAAATATAGCAACATCAAAGGAAACTATTACTTTGAGCCGTTTGGGGTGGAAACGCTCGGGTCATGGGGTCCGAGTGCGCGTCTCCTTTTAAGGAAATAGGAAGAAGACTGGTCGACACTTCACGTGACCAGAGGGCTGGCTTGTTTTTCGGCCAGAGAATTAGCGTTGCCATTCAACGTGGCAACGCTGCCAGCCTTCTGGGCACGTTTCCAGTGGACAGCGATGCGGAGGAATATTTTGATGGACTCCTTTAGTATATATTGGTAGTTTAGTCTAGGATATAATTTTTCTTTGTTTTTATTCTAGATTTAGTTTAGTTTTATATTTTTCGAAAATAAATAGATTACTTACTTGTAAAAAAACAAAAAAAAACATCCTATGTCTTTTATTTTTCTGGTCAAACAATACATATAAGTAGAAAATACTACCAAAACAGATTTATATAGCATTGTATTTGAGTTTACCTGTTTATGATAAAAAGATGAAAATGGATTGACCCCATAAGAAAATCATCTTGATGCTACATGCAAACAAAGGTATGTTCATACAAATACCATTAGAATGCAGTTGCACCATAATCACACGGTTACAAAGGCCATCGCCATTCACCATAAGTTACAATGCAAAACCATTACTAAAACTTGAAAGGCTGTGCTGTTAAAATGTATACCATTAGATCTAACTTATACATTAGTAATATGCTCAAGTAATTACTTTACAGCAAGTTGTGTTAACTAAGACATAATTCCCCGTCAATGGGAATTACGATTTATAGCTTTACACTAGCACGTGAAATTGTATGGATAATGTTTGCAGCACATATTTCAAATTTCACACCTTAAATGGAGACGTCGTGATTTTAATAACAATGAGCATTAAAATTCTACAAGAGTTATTTACATAAATTCCAAAGATTTGTAGAAATAGCCCATTGTTTAACTTTAAAACAATGCAGAAAAATAAAAAGTAAAAATTATTAAAAGAAGAACGTGAAATCGTGGAACGTGGCGTAGCTTGTCCCAATGCCCACTGCTAGAATTAAGGATGCATCACATTTAGGGCACCAATGTGATGAGCACCAATTGGAATTACATCAATAGTATTACTATTACTACTGAGGCCTAATTCTCCTAAAATAAATTGTTGTCAAACGCAATCGAACCACAACCGTCAGTCAGTTTTTGTTTTCGAAAACTTTCAAAATGATTGATTTTGTTTTTTGTGTCAAACAATTCGACAGCTTTTGAAATTGAGAACTGTCTGAATGAACGGTTCGGCCTTGGTTCGGTTGTGATTTATCAAGATTTATTTTAGGAGAATTATGTCCCTGGTCTGCGACTCATCAAATTGGTGCGATAAATGGAATGCCTCGAATTTAGATTATCATTCAATAAATTGTGCAATTATGAACATTGAATGATGCAATCTTATAACAAATCATTATTGCATCTTCAAGGTCAATGATGCTATTAAACATAACCAAGAATAACAAAACAATTAATTCGTATGTAGGTAACAATGAATGAGATTTCTCAATACAAAGATGGATGTTATAACATTATTGAACAAATATAAAACAAAGGTCAATTAGGTCATTTAAGTGTGGTTGTTGGTACAATATCTTTATAGTTTCCTATGGTTTTATAATCCTGCATAAGTCTGCATCTATACCGAGCTCTATTGTTTGTACAGCTGTATACTGTCAAGTGTTACTATTTCATTGCAATTAATAGAATTTAGAGGTGCATTAAAAAAGCCTGCGTGATTGACGGTACTAAATTACGTCCGGTGCATTCTGGGCAGTCAGCCCCGCTTCCTACCTTGCTGACTGACTAATCTTTCCACTAGGGTATGAAGAAGAACTGTACAATAACATTTAATTTAAATCAAAGTAAAAACAAGTAAAGGAGTGAAGTTTCAATCTCAAGGCGTAATTCTCTCCCACGTGTGCAGAACTAATTATAATAAATCATTGAGTACAGACCACAGACACGAAGCTAAAAGTAAACCAGCAATTTAACACTTATCAAACATCTCATCACCTGTGTCTAATCATCAGCTTTCATGGACTTTCATACGAGAACTGCAATTAAATTAAATTGTTAACTATGGAAATTATTTTAAGCAACAATAGGCTTGTGTAGGACTGAATTATGTCTATGGTAGAAAGGTGTAACCTCTAATAAAACTAGAATGCATTGTTCTTCATAATTAGTGAAGAATCGTGGGTGCTTTGACGTAATGAAGATTAATTCTCCAATTTTATTTGACTTTCACTGAACGATTATGATGACATGATCACTTGATCATTAGTGAACTTAATGATTGATAACTGCAGTGCGAAGAACCAGTGTCGACTTGATTGCGTAATAGCAGGTTATGAGTTTCAACTTGTTGCAATGATATTGATGATATGAGTTTTTTTCATGAGTGTGGGAATCTTGATTCGTAATTCTATAGCTATAATATTTGGCGTATTGAAAATCATTCATCTGAATGATGAAAATAATTTACTATTTGAATTGAGGCTAGATGCAAGCAGTGACCGAAAATGCGCAGTTTCGGATTTAACTACTAAAGAAAATATGGGTGTAATTAAATAATAATTGGTTTTTCTTTGAAAACCTGTTGTTTGCAAGTAATTACAGATAGTAGTTTACTGTATAGCAAGCTTGCATAGACCATTAAGAACAGCAAAATCATGTATTTTCCAGCCAGTAAATAAAAAAAGTATAGTTTAAAATTTTAATTTTTATGGTCTCAATGTAAGTAATTGCGCTTCTTGTAAAACAATCTGCAATCATATTGCCAAAGTGCTTGCTTATCATGGAAATGTAGTTAATTAATTGTTACAAGGTAGGAATATGTTTTTAATTGACTAATTCTAGTTAGTAGCCAATTAACACCGTGTTCCCACAGAAAAACCTCGTATTTTACTTTTAGGCGATAGGTACATGATTTCGCTTTTATGGTATAAACGAGCTTAACGGCACTTGGTTTCTTATAGCACAAGAATATTTGGAATGGAATAGGTAGAACGCCTTCAAAACACAACCACAATCAACATGACTTATAAGTATGTACGTATTAATATGTATGTTTATTTTGTTAAATAATGTATTTAATATTTTATTTATTGTATACTATAGGTAAACATATTCGAATGTATTTTGATGCCGTATTTATGTTTTTATATACTTTGTTTTGTTAAACTTTTATGCCGTTATTAATAAACAAAGAATAACTTTATATTAAGCCGAGTTTTACCTTTGAAATTAGTATGATTAATCCTGGAATTAACTTTTAAGTAAAGTTATGCCGTGTTTATTTATAATGGCCTTAATGTAAAGTATCTTATTCTTGTTGTACATTTTATTCTCTCCTCATAACTTCTTTTAATTTTCGCTATAAGGTTTGCTGTTAGAGAATTTAATTCTGAGTTAAGTGTACCGATTTCAATGTGTTACATGTACAATAAAGAACCTCGGTAATAAACTACAGAAATTAAAAATAATTGTTTACATTGCATCAATGACAACAATGGCATATTATGTTCAGCAAGAATGTTAATTTTCAGTGGTTTCATTATTACGATTATGTAGCAAAACAGTCACGGTATAATCCAAGCGCTTCCACGTTTCAAGGTCTCAAGCAATGCAGACTGAGACTCGATGTAAATCAATTGTTACTGTCAGTTATGATGCCATAAAAACATACATTAATGCTATTCAAACCGCAGAAGAAATTGATCTCCGATATCGAAAAGGAAACAGTAGATATTGCATCATTGCAAAACCTGCCAGATCGTCCATTTTGTGCACACATTCTGAACGATGTTTCCGTGTTATATAACCACTGAAATCCATATAATACAATACAGTTTTACATTGAAAGCATTTGAATAACATCAACATGATGCACATTAATTGCATTGTTTAGGATTATCGAAGGTTTTTGTCAAGGTTAACGTATGTTGGACGTACCATATCGCACTGAGCTTCACCGTCGTCGTCATAGAATATGGTGTCGCAGTCGTCCATCCCTGCGGCTGAGTGCGCCACCTCACTCCTCAGCAGCGCTCGCCAGCGCCGTCATCTACGTCGGCACTCGCGGCACACGCGGCCGGATCACCGGCATCCGAACTTGCACTAATTACCTATACGGCTACACACCAACACCGGCTCTAAGATACCACTATCGTAACGAATTTAACGATCGAAATCTTCTGGATAATCCGCTGAGTCACGCGACAGCGACCTGACTAGGTGCAACACTGGCTCGCTCCGCAGACGACGTTCGGAAGGTGTGGGTGTCCTTAACGAGCTGAATCAGACACTACCTCGGGTATGCGCTTCGCGTTCACTTAACATTTTTTTGGGTACTAACTGGCGGATGAGCCGATTGATTGTATATTTTTTGTTTCCTCAAGGGCGATCCGCTGAGTGCGCTAGGTTTTAGATGGTGTTTTTGTGAACAACTGCGTAGATAGCGGCGGCCGGGGCGAGGGTGGCGCGCGCACTTTGTCGGGGTGCATTGATCGGATCCCTACTGCGCATGTCCCCTCTTCAGATTTCTCGACTGTTTTGACATTTGCCGGAGGAACCCTTATTTTATCACGACCACTGCAGATTGAATAACACTAGACACATTTGCTCGCGAATGTACGTTAGTATAAAGACAGGAACATAATATAAAACAAAAAATGTGTTAAATTAGAAAGAATGCGAGTAGCATCGACGGTACAAATAATAGCGTTCAATATTCCCATTGAATAAAACTGCTACATCATACAAATTAGTTCTCACGTGTTTTTATAGGACTACTAGAGGCAGCAGGTTAGAGCCATCATTTCGTTCAATTATCGCAATTCTCTAGCTACCTATAAAAAGACGGTGAATGTAGACAGGCCTTAAATGGAAAGTATTTACAATTGTTTTGCCCATAAACGCGTACGTGAGTATTATGAGTTTGTCTGTGTGTATGTTCATTGCTGCAACAGTAATTTTACTAGAGTATGTACACATCACGTTCTTTGTGTTTCAAACGAAACGGAATTTCATAAATATTATGTGTTTGTGTAGGTTGTAGTTATAGTATAAATAGAAGGTTTTTTTTATTTTCAAAAAAAAAATAACGACGCATTGAAGTCAATTCGTGGAATATTTTAAATGCCACTACTGATGCTAGCTTTTTGTTACAGTTCATGTTGAGAAGAACTAAAATATTTTTATTGTTAAAATGAATGCGTAATTAGCGTAGATACTATCATACTAAAATATTTTATGTGTGAATTAAAATAAAATAAAGCTTATACCTATACCTAGAATTATACTTCGTTTCTTGTTAGTTAACACACAAAAGAAGTAGCATGATAAGCTATAGTTTTTTTTTATTATGATATTATTGAGTTATTGATTTGTTCTTTTTTTAGAAACTAGTTTTGATGGAAAACGTGTTAACTATTCAACTATCAACTACTTACACTATGAAATGGTTTATATCAAATGTAAAGGTGCAGACACGGTTGAATAGTTTATGCCGTAAATTCCTGCGGGGTCGAGAAATCTTCCTCCCTCGTAAATGCGTAATGAAACGTCGCTGTTTTCTTACGAGCTTGACCTGAGCATTCGTTTCCTCTCGTTTAAAATGTAGACGCTTTCATTTTATCGCCAAAGGATGGAAGAGAAAGTTTATAGAATAAGATGGTGCTTAAAATTAAGGACTGGGCCAACAAATTACGAGACAGATCTGGCATAGAAGAAAGGAAGCTTCCGGCACTCCGACTTACTTGATGGAGTCGCTACACCGCTGAGCCTCCGGCACTCCGATCTACTCGAGGGAGTCGCTGCACTGCTGAGGATTTGCTCTTAAAAGCTATAACAAAACTATTATTGTTGCCTTAGCTTCATTGGTAGGTGAAGATCACCGTTCCCGGGATATTTGGTTCCTGGGATCCAGCGACAAGCAGTTTACTGTGTTCCGTCGTGTGTATGTGAGAGCCAGTGGGGTTTATGGGAATCCCTCTATATCTCTGTTACTTGGATTCGTGTGCTCCATCTTAGACCCTGTCTGCGCTTATTATCAGGTGCGACGAAGGACAAACGCGACCAAGTCAAGTAATAAAAAAAAAAACATCTCCCAAAGATTCAGTCTTTGTCTCAGGAATAGGATGAAAACATGGGGTACCTCGTCTTTATTAAGAAAACGATGGAGTAATTTAGGAGTAGTGAATGATAATGATGACTATCTTAAGTATCCCAAAGGTCCCTTTCTTCATTTCAAATACCTACGTGTAATAAAACATACGTGCACGAGCATGATTGTATGCACATAAAGAATGCAACAAAATAATACTTATCTACTGTATCTTATACAGCATGACTAGTAGTCACTTTACATCCGAAAACTATATATGAACTCTGATCAGCATTTTGTACAACATTTACTATGGTACCTACCTACAAAATTAGAATTCGTAAAAAAATACCAGCTGTTCCATACATTTTATTAAGCAACATTGATTATTTTGTAAGGAACAGCTGACCATGACGCAAAATATGCGCTTAGAAGTGGAGTTGCGGACACTAGCCCGTTGATATTTTTTTTACGAATTCAGATTTCGTCCCGTAGTAAAAGTTGTACAGAATAATAATAATCAGAGTTCATAGTTTTTGGATATAAAGCGACTAACCAGGGAGCCAATTCTACTAACAGAAACTTTTATCAATTGCAACTGAATCGTTCATTCAGACAGTTTTCGTTTACGAAAACTATCAAAATGTTTTTGTTGTCAAACAATTTGATAGTTTTTGTAAACGAAAACTGTCTGAATGAACGATTCAGTTGCAATTGATAAACGTTTCTGTTAGTAGAATTGGCCCCTAGGTAATACTTACACTCGTACATGAATTTAAGTAGTTCAATGAATACGATTCGCGTAAATTTCGGAAAATATTATATCACAAAGGGCTTTGGTTCCCTATGATGTTCTAGGCTAGCTTCTACCTAAGGTTAAGCTATCCTGTTTATGGTTATTAAAACCTGTATCCCTGGCAAAAACCTGTTCATAATATCTCTACTAGCTTTATCTAATAGTTACTTCGGTTAACATTACCATAATAATGTCATCTAGGTACTAAAATTATTTAAATTACTGTACTTAAAACAAGTTCTGCTACTAGGGTTAGGGTTACCATTGGTGATACCATTATATATCCAGTCTTGACCGGATTTAAGAGCCGAGACCGGACTCCACCCGGATTTTTTACAGACCAGATTTTTGTAGGTTTTCCGAATTATTGAAGACTTGTCAGTATATTTTTTGTATTATGCCGCGCAACCTAGATGTACAAAGGATTTTTTTCATGACATCTCAGTGAGCAAAGGAAAGACATGACTGTTGAGCCTAAATGAGCAATATTATTGACACAGTACAACTGTAAACACAATACTTGTGAAGAATTTTACAATAAAATTTGTGGAGAAATAAACTACATAATAAGCTGTTGCTAGTGGCCAAAAATATAAGTTAAAATAAACGTCAACTTAATTAATAAAGCGTAATTACAATCTAATGAGTTTTATTGCCGGCTAAAAACCGGCCAAAAATCTGGTTTTCATGCACCTGCGACCGGATTTCAAATTCTAGGCCCTGGTAACCCTATGAGGGACCAGGCTGTCAGCACCTGCTCTATGAATGAACTATGGTGAACTGTGTCAAGGCACTCGGGACGGGCATTCACTATGCTCCAGTTATACTGTATAACCCTTTGGCGTAAACAGGTCCATGTCAACGTAACTGTCCTACAAAGACGTACGACTCGGGACAAGATGGTTTTGTTGTATTGGACAAAGGTGAGGTAATGTTGTAGGTAAAGTAACAATTAGTCAGTCTCGATATCATCTGCCTCACTATATTTTAGGGTTCCGCACTCAAAGGGTAAAATGGGACCCTTTTACAAAGCGTTAAAACGCACTAGCGGCCAGCCGCAATACGGCGTGCCGCTTGCGGTTGGCCGCACATTGATTGCTACATGAAACCGCATGATCTCAACGCACTGGCGCACGACGGCTGGCCGGAAATCAGTGCGTTGAGATCATGCGGTTTCATGTAAAAATCGATGTGCGGCCAACCGCAAGCGGCATGCCGTATTGCGGCTGGCCGCTAGTGCGTTTTAAGACTAAGGCTCCGCTGTCCGTCTGTCCGTCTGTCACCAGGCTGTATCTCATGAACCGTGATAGTTAGACAGTTGAAATTTTCACAGATGATGTGTTTCTATTGCCACTATAACAACAAATATTAAAAAACAGAATAAAATAAATATTTAATGGGGCTCCCATACAACAAACGTGATTTTTTTGCTCGTTTTTGCTCGATATTGGTAACGGCAATAGATAGACGCTTGAAATATTCACAGAATATTTAGTTATATATTCACTTTAAAAATAAATAATTAAATTAAAATAAACCAAATATTTAGGGGGGCTCCCATACAACAGTCATGATTTTTTTGCCGTTTTTATAGATAATGGTACGGAACCCTTCGTGCGCGAGTCCGACTCGCACTTGGTCGGTTTTTATTTAGTTTAATCCAGCTTGTATTTAACACGAAGCCAACTAAAGGACTCAATATCTGATTTGTATTGGATTAAACAATTTAAACTCCGGAACTGCTGATCCAACTCACCAAATATAGAATTTTAGTGTGTAGTTTGTTTTGCGTCTAAGTACATTGTATAAACTATTTATTCTTTTATTTAGATTTATACAGACTTATCTTGATTTTTTATTGAAATGTTAATAAAAAACCAATTACCTATTGTGTTTAATTTATGATTAGAATTTAAATTTAATTTCTTAAACTATGGTCTTTAGTTTTTTTTTTATTCTTCTCATTAGATCTATAAAAATTGTATTTTATTAAAATTAAAATGTAAACCTATTGTGCTTAATATAAGTTTAAAATTTCAATTTTATTTCACACAGTCTTTAGTTTCGGGATACCTTCTTTTCGCATAATGTTCTTTGTCCTAATATACTTCGGCATAACGATTTTGGCACAATTTGTTTTGGCATAATAATACTTCGGCATATTTTTTTTAGGCATACATTTTATGTTGGCATAATCATCTTAAAGACTAGTTTGTTTTGGCATAAATTTGATTCGCATAACGTTAGTAGGCCTAATGACTATTAGCATAACGTTAGTTATGATAATCAGAAATGTTTTTACCATTGTCTAATAATCTAGTCGCAGGCGCACCCCGACACGGATAGGTTAGGTTCGAAGGGGATGATGGGGGCTAGAGTGAGCGAGCGAAGCGAGCGAACGAAGCCCCCGTCATCCCCTTCGTGTTAGGTTACTTTAAACCCTGCAGACAGAAATAGGAGCCCCGCTCAGCGGGGCTCCGTCGACTCTGCTTTGGAGCCTCAACCTTACAAACATCCCCTTAAGTTTTTATTGTGAAAATGAAAGTAGGTGACGAATAATCGTCTACCGTATACCTATAAAAATATGTTGTAATATCATTATGCGTAAATAAATTTATGCTTTAGGATATTATGCTTAAAAAAGTTATGCTTTAGAACTTTATGCTTAATCATTATTATGGTTAGAGAAATTATGCTTAAAAAAATTATGCGTAAGCTGTTATGCGTAATTATATTATGCGAAAATATAATAATGCCAAACAAAATTATGCTAAGTTATATTAGGTCTTAAAATTTTATGCAAATGGATAGGGAACCTTTAGTTTCAAAAACTATATCACGTCATTTACCACGAATAATTATAATCAACCACACTTCATTACGATGTCATTTTAAATTATTTCGATCTGATTATTATTTGATTATGAAAATATTATTAATGATAGGGCAGGATAAGTTCAGTCGCGAATTCGTGGTACGATTACGAAATGTCAAGGGAGTATTTTGATATTACAACACTCTACTGAGAACCTACCGAATCGTGCAAAGCGAAAGATATAATGCTTAATAAACAGAATAATATCATCAATGAAGGGGTAAACATTTATTTTGTAAATCTCGGGCTCCTGTTAAAATTTCTCATATGGTGCTTCGCCTAACTTTCGGAATACCGCTTGAATAATGAGACGATTTTGTGCTGTAGATGTTTTAAATATAATAAGAATCTTAATAATTAACTCATATCCATAACTTATTATTAGTAGAATCTCAACAACTTGCCTAATACCTCGTTCACACAGGGCACATGTTGCGACTTGCGATACATGCGCCGCAGCTTGTATCAGAACCATGACACTACACATGGTTTTTTTTTCTCTCTTCCATTTCTTGTAGATGGCCCTTGCGGACCGTTTCTAGTCTATGTAACAGGGCAGTTATTGGTGAGACCTGTCAGGCCTCGCCAATAACTGCCCTGTTACGTAACCTAAGCTAACTACTTCTACTACAGTAACATCATGACTACCTGCAACAACAGCACTAAAGGCGACCCCTAGTGGGACTCGAACTTCGACTTAGGACGTTGCTGGCGGGAGATTGCGAGAAGACGACTTGATGAGGGCTGAATTATCGGTGTGGCTGACGCGATACATGTGCCAAAACATTGTGTAAGGGCACAAGTTGCGTTATATGAAATTTATCGCAATTTCTACCCTAGCGAAATTTGCCCGGAATGGACGAGGTATAACCTGCTTGCCAAGTACCAATTATTAAAGCAATTTTCTTCTGCGACCATTACTTCTAGCAATGTTCAAGCATGTTCGTGGAAAGCCTGCTCGTGACAAATCTAATAACTACTTTATCTCTAATTGCTATCAGCGTTATTATGTGCTATTTATTACTAAGTGACAGTAGTGACTGTAGTGAGTGAACCATAAGACATTCTTGTTTAAAGTGAGGTCAGATGTCACGTGTAACATAAAAGGTCATTTATCTAATTCGTTGCACGCGGCATGTTTCAAACTACGTTCGACATAAGACTGAAATGCACAGTATAAACTGACCTCTCATTGTACGGAAGGCCTATGCAATGCGAGATCATCTCATACTGGAAATTATAGCTCTTGTAGCCGTGCGTACCTACCCAACGCATATACCACAGTAGTCTAGTAGGTACATACAGTATAATACTGAAATACCATTATTAGCCCAATTCCAAAGCCTAGTTACGTTGGTAATGTAAGTGGTCTATTTACAAGCCTACTGCAACTAGCCCAAAGCATTTAGCTAGTAATACTTTTTTCACCTCTCTACCGCCCGTACTAGACTCTACCAATGTGAACGCGCCCTATCAGGGCACAGATGAACATCTCATCATCTGCCTAGCCTTTTCCCAACTATGATGGGGTCGGCTTCCAGTCGAACCGGATGCAGCTGAATATCAGTACTTTACATGGAGCGACTGCCTATCAGACCTCCACAACCCAGTAACTGGGTAATACGATACTCTTGGTAAGACTGGTTGTCAGACTTTCTGGCTTCTGACCAACAGTAACAACTGTCAAAGATCTACAAATGACAGCCGGGACCAACGGCTTTACGTGCTTTCCGAGGCACGGAGGAAACTCGCTATGGTAAATGGTCACCCATCCACAGACCAACCTCGGCAAGCGTGGCTTAACCCGGAAGATCGGTCTATGCGGCTGTAATTATTTAGCCACGAGCTCCTCACAGATGAACATCTATAAAAGAGAATTGTTAGGAGATAAGTCAAATGAATCATAATTGATACTAGCTGTGCCCGCGACTCCGTCTGCGTGGAAGTCGGAAACATTTGTGTCGTTTTCTTGATAACTTTAAATTCTAATATCTTTTGAGTGATCGCACTGATTATGATGAAATAAAAACTAAATGTTACGCCAAGATACGTACAATATTTGTCTATAAAAATTAACCGCATTGAGTCAGTACTTTTTACGTGATGCGTGCACAAACAAACAGATAAACAGACAAATATTCCAAAAATCCTTTTTATTTTTTGGTTAATTGGTTATTGGTAATGGTTGCCTATCCTTTAACGACGCCGCTATTTTTTTTTAATATTTCCATGTTCTTAACACGCCATGTCTACAGATTTATTACATGTAAGTATAGATTAGTACTAGTAGAACATACAACTCGGTGTGTCAAAGTGTCGATATAGATATGTTTTCCACGAGTGTCCCTAAAGTAAAGAAAATAATATGTGATCAGTTCTTTAATGTTGAGTGAAATCTGTGGAAATTTTGCCTGAGTGCTTTTTCTATCCTTCTTGTCTGTCTACTGTCTACTTATTCTACTGTCTTACTTACCTGTGAAAACTTGTAATTGGCCTTCTTTCACTAATTTATGTACTACCTATATGTTACCTGTAAGTTTTCTGAAGAAATAAAATAAAATTACATATTCTTATGGCGCGTGGTCCCTAGTCGAAAGTACGGGCCGGTTAAAATGATAATCATACAACGCCATGCGCCGCCACCCGTCCGCCGCCCGGCCGGACGTAGTGATTGCATTATCCCCCCAAGATCGATCATTAGTTCCTTGTATCCGCCTATAGGGGAACATTATTCAAGTAATATAACATTTTCTTGTGGCCGTCATTATAATATACTTACGGTTAAAGCTATGTAAAAAGGGTCGCTGAAGACGCGATACCGCGAATTCGTTTCCAAAGAAGTTTGGTACGTACACGGTACCTACACACTAAGCCAACGATCACCAACGAAGGCCAATGATCGCCAACGAAGGCCAACGAACGGGGTTCGTAATAGCTTATACCGCGGCCACACTGTAGTATCACCTTTATGATCGTCATCTTCACCAACTGGCCATTTTTATATTTTATACTTTTTTTGATGATGACAGATAGAGAGGGGAATTCTAATTTAGACTTGGCTTTTAGATTGTTTTTTTACGCCATGGTGTAATTTTGATAAGAGTGTTATATTTTGATTTTCTATAATATGTACTATAAAAATATATAGGTAATATTCAATCTACTGGCTGTTTATATTTTGTGTTAAATGCCCTATCAAGCATCCCCGGTATACACTGCTCTAAGCAACACCTACTAACACCTAACTACATGGGACTCCGGGGGTTGTCCTGTGTGAGCTGGACGGCCTGAGCCTCCACATTCAGTTGGGGAAGCTGCGCCCCGATGGTGGCCCCTTCTCCCTTCTTTTCACTTCGTCTCCTGCCCTACCTACACTTGTGAGACCGGCGATCGGACCTGCTGTCGTCTACGTCTACTACTATGACTACGACTAAATGCTACAGCCGGTCTGTTTGCTGCCGCCGGTTTCTATCAGATGGCTGTGTGGGCCATCGACGAACGCTGTGAATACAAGAAGGAACTCGCTGACTACTGCAAGGGACGTAAAGTTATGCTGACTCTTACTCGTATAAGCACTTTATTATTGTTGTTATGTATTAGGTATTGAATGCTCTACACATTCTTTACAACTGGTGTAGCAGACGTGCTCTCAGGAGATCCTAGGGCCGTCTATTACATTACAACACATTGGACTGAACTTTGAATCCAAGCTTGGCTGCAATATTAAATGGGAAATTTTGAATCTAACTTCTGTTCACATCACTGTTCAAGCATCGTTGGAGACTCATCCACACATTGGTACATTGGCTCCAAGACATAACATTAATTCAAATACGACCAATATGAGGCCGCGGTATTACCTACATCTGAATGAAACCGGATTTTGTAAACAATATTTGGTTAAATGAACAAAAATCGAACGTTCGTTGGGTTGGTGTGTACACTCCGTACGTATCTGTCGTTGTCGTTTCTCTTGTATAATACAGTATGGTTAATTTAAGTATCCATAAATGCAACACCTTTTATCAATTTAAAGCACAAAATAAAAGAAAGTTTAACTCTACACACCTTCCCAAAGGTCGGATGACTAATCGTTTTAAAATAATCCTTATTTTCCCTTCAACCTTTGGTTTGAGAACAGTCTTCAATCATGTAATCCAGTAGTACTTATGTGTTATCGTTCTATCTAGCGGTTTCCCAACTATGTTGGGGTCGGCTTGCAGCCCAACTAGTTGCGACATAAAGGCCTCTCCGCACACAACAGTGCCGGCACAGTGCCGACACGTGCCGATCAGTAACGAATGTCGGCGCAGCACTGACATCACTGAACGTCACTGTCACTGACGAGTACGGATAGCGTCATACAAAATGTGTGGTACAATATCATATTTCACTGACACTGATCGATACGTTACTGATCGGCACGTGTCGGCACTGTGCCGGCACTGTTGTATGCGGATAGGCCTTAATACAAGTATTTTACACGGAGTGACTGCCATCAGATCTCCGCAACCCAGTTACTGGATAATGCCGATATCCTAAGGTCAAACCGGTTGTCAGACTTTCGGGCTTCTGGCAACAGGTAACGACAGTCATAGGTATTTGTATGATACCCGGGACGGAGGGTTTAACGTGCTCTCCGAGGCACGGAGGGGTCTCAACGTGTAACAAACGGTCCATCCACGGACTGACTACGGCAAGCGCAGTTTGACCTCTCAAAACGTATGATCTGCGCGGTTATTAATTAGCCTCGGACTCCTAAGTATGTGTTATGTCAAGTATATCGTCGCCCGGGAGTGAAAACCTCGGGAATGTATTTTTTTTTTGCACGGTTCCTGTGAACTTTCACGCGGAATAAGTCGCGGGCAAAAGCTAAAAATAATAAAAATAAATATTAGCCTGTCCCACTGCTGGGCAAAGGCCTGTTCTCATACAGAAAAGGAACGAGCATTGATCACCACGCTTGCTCACTGCGGGTTGGCGATTTCAGAACATTAAGTCCAGGTTTCCTCACGATGTTTTCCTTCACCGTTTGTCAGTGGCGTCTTAGATTAACTAAGAAAGTACATACGACATTGAAAAAGTCACATTGGTACATGCCTGGGTTTGAACCCGCAACCCGGTGCTTAATAAGCGGGTCTGTAACCTCTGGGCCACCACGACATTCCATAAAAAAAGGCAAAAGCTAGTCAATTATATTTATTACGAATGTTATATACCCAATAAAGACTAGTTTCAGTGCCTACAAACTAATTTCGCATAGAGCGGCTCTCTTATATGTCCCTTTTGTATATTTGTATAGCCCCTATACATCGTGATAAAATAAAAATTACCAAATTGCATTCCCGAGGTTTTCACTCCCGGGCGACGATATACAGGATGACTGGATAGTCACTTAACATTCATTACAAAAAAAAACAGCTGTTCACACAGCAAACAGCTGTTTTATTTTCACAAATTCTGTGTTTGTCCCATAATACAAGTTGTACAGTATGAGCAGAGATCATGGTTTTCGGATGTTAACTACCTCACCATTCATTCTGTATCATAAAGGTCTTAAAATGTACTGCATACACGTTGTAGATAACGACAAAAGCGTCGAGAAATACTTAACTATCGCGTGTACATTGGCAGGAAGCGAGCTCTACAACAGTCCCTGTCGAGCTCATCTACTTTAACTTCTCAGTTAATATTATAGCAAACGTTTTACTTTTAACTCCGGCGGCGTTATCCACGTTCTTGCGTAAGCGACTCCATTGCATCTTGTTCTTTTTACTTTGTAGGCAAGAATTATGATGCGCAAGAGTTTTTGCGTCTCTCTGATACTAATCAACATTTCTTCCGCCATTCTAATTGTTAAATAATGAGAATATACACGTGCCCGACAAGTTGACAACGCACTGAATTATGTAAAAGGTATCTTTAATTTATTTAAGTTGGTAAGTACTTAATACATTTTTTTATAATCTTCAAGGCTCACATATTTTATACTAGCAAACAAAGAAGTATATTTTAAGCGATACTATTTCCGCATTTTAACACAGATCTTACAGATTGTAATTTATAATAAACAAAGAAAAAACACGGGATGCGAGAAGCACAGGATCGGTCGGTGTGGCGATACTTGGGGAAGGCCTATGTCCAGCAGTAGACGTCTTTCGGCTGAATGGTGATGATGAAAGAAAAAACCGGCCAAGTGCGAGTCGGACTCGCGCACGAAGGGTTCCGTACCATTATCTATAAAAACGGCAAAAAAATCACGTTGGATGGGAGCCCCCTTAAATATTTATTTTATTCTGTTTTTTAGTATTTGTTGTTATAGCGGCAACAGAAATACATCATCTGTGAAAAGGGAAATGCCCAGATGCCACACATAAAAATGCCTGAAATAAACAACAATGAAATATACGCCAAATTGCACTATAAGTCGTAGGGAACCCATATCATTTTCAATAATTACAAAAAAACTCGGCAAAACTTGTTCCAAACATCTTTTTCTAAAATATAGGTTAAGTCAAGGTTTAAGATTATTACGCAATAATTAATAAACAAAACTGCATTTAAATGTTTTAATCATCATTAAAAACCACTAACACATCATCAAGAAACTGTGCAGGAGGATTGATATTGGGTTGGTACCGGGCCCATGCTAAGTACCATATTATTGACATAGTATGGGCACAGGTACCAACTGTTCGCCGTCCCACGAGGCAGTTACAATAGCGATGCTGTAAAGCCCTTATCCCTGATAAGGAATTGTTAATTATTATATAAACAAAATATATTTTTTGAGAAATATGTCTGCTTTGTATTTTTCCTCGAAGTAAAAAGCAATTACCCGGAAGAGATAAATGCTCAACTAATTCGTTATCCAGTTCCCTACATATTTCAATCTTATAAATACCATTCGCTCGTGTGTGCTCGCCATAGTATGAGCGAGCCTGTTTTATTTGGTACGTACCACATGCCAACAAAACCATTTCGCTGTATGTCAGTTGTGGGAAATCAGCAACATTGTTAGGATTTATATTAATGCTTTGGAATTGCGCTCTGCGACGATTCAAACTATTTGTGATCACATAATCAGCTAGTATATTTTCTGTATACATATTCTGATGTATTATTTGCAAAATATCAACAGCATCTGGCCTGTCAACTATTCTAGTATAAAACCTATTAATTAATGCTGCTGCTATAGAGAAATCTACCATTAAATGTCTCGAAGCTCTATTAAAAAAATCTTGGCGAAATAATTTGAATTGCTGCTTGAATATTCCATTTACGGCTTCCACAACCCAGCGGCAAATAGTAACTCTTCGGCTTTTATTAGCTTCCAGAGTGGATAATTGAATTTCATTTACTTGCAGTGTTGATGGCATGTGAACACTATAATTGCAAGATTGCAAAAGTGGAATGGAATCCCTGAACCCTCTATCAAGAATGAATACGTCACCATCCTGAAAATATTGTCTCAATGGCTTACTGGGTTCATCAAATTCACTAATCATTATCTGAGCATCGGAAGTTGTTGCTGGATAAGGGCCTAACACATCGATTATATAGCCATCGGAGCAAACAAGCAAAAATGGCTTCACAAGGTTTCGATATTTGTGAAGAGAATATGTCTCTTTTTGGTACAAATAGTTGGAGCTTTTTTGTACATAGATATATGTTCCATCAATAATTACGACAGGCTTCCTTATTCCGTCGACTTCGCCAAACAGCCCATTTGGTAGAACAAGGTTTCTTGCTGCTATTTGTTCTCTTGTTATATGTCCAATTCCAAGGTTCATAGGAACAAAATCTTGATGCAGTTTTTCCCTTGCTTTAGCCATTAGACGTTCCAGAGTACTTCTCGGTATTTGTAGAAGAGATGATAATCTTTCATCAGAATCTCCAGTTCTCAATTTCATCAGGTAAGCTCCAAGGGCAGTAGAACCTCTATGCATTTGCGCCAATCGGGGCACCTCTCCCATTAGAGTACCAAAACTATTTCTACTCATTCCTAAAAAGTACCACACCATATGTTCTTCCATTAAGTGTATATTTTCGAAGTCCAAAGCACGACATTCATAATTCACAAATGATGCAAAGTCTTCAATGTGGTCCACAGTGAATTCATGATTCATATCTTCCAAAGCAGGGAGTTCATGCCAAAAGTCACTATTCAAATGATGACTACATATTTTTGAATTCTTTGGTATATAAAACTTGTAGTCCTTGAAGAGCCACACCCTTAATGAAAGTGGTACCACATGTCTATCAATCATATTACATCCTGGATAGAAACAATGACTTTGAGTATCAACTGCTCTTCCGTAATTAGGTAACAGTACGCTGGATCTTATTTGAGGAGGTTCTTCATGTAGAGGTATATTCAAACTACCTGCCTGACTGGGTACCGGACTCGGGCTTGGTGAAGGAGTAGTAGGGGGTGAGGTAGCCCGGCTGCATCGTTGCCAACATGGGTGGCAGATCAAATCCGAAGAACGTAGCTGCAAGCAAAATGAAAAGTAAAAGTTGGTTTTGTTTTACTTCAAGCTCGATGAACGAAAACCTATGCATAAAAAAGTACTCTGTGATAAGTTTTTAAAAGACATGATAGTGACGTTATTTGCACGGGATAAGAGGGAATTACACAGAATTAGGGCAGAGGAATGAACTTACCTGGCGTGGTTGGATTCTGTGTGCTACTACATTCATTATGTGCCTCTCACGATCACTGCTATTTCTTACAACATGTGATCGTTGTCGTAGAACAGACTGTCCACAGCAAACGCACACATGTTGGTGGCCTACTTGTCTACCTGGCCGGCTGGTTCCAGGTGTCTCGGTGATAGTGTGAACCGCTAATCTAAGACATGCATCACAAACAACACTACCTGGTTCAACCTGTGAGAAAGAACAAAAAACAATGTACTAATTGTTCAATGTCAGTGCGTTCAGTTCAATATAATTATTCACAAAAACTATGGAATGAATATACTTACAGCTAATGGTGTTATCCATGCCTGTATTAAACGACGTACTTCATCATTTTGCTCTGATACGACATTACGTCTCATCGCTGTAAGATCGAGATAGCAATTAACACAGTGTACGTTTCCATCCATTTTTAAATGTACACGGTGTAAGAGTCCAAAACAATAGCAGAGTCGTATAAAAAGCAGGTCCAGGTCCGTCGTCAAAAAGCCGAGTCGTCGTCAAGGCGGGTTCAATCTAAGTCGAGTTCGAAAAGGGGTAACGTGTGCAGAAGTAAAATCAAAATCCTTAAAAATGGCCAAAGTCGTCGTTATTATATCCTATTAAGTTATACTCAAGTCGCAAACGCAAAATGTGAATCGATCAATTCAAAACCACAATTCAACGGAAAAATGAAATGCAGTAATCAATATCAAACTGTCAGTAAGGCAAAGGACATGTTATCCATGCAGCCTACGATACTTTTTCTTATTTGAAAATAATTTTATTTTAATTAATATTGACATGCATATAATATTACTTTCATTAGATAAACGTTATAATTAGGTCGAATTATTCTAAATGAACGATAACTGTGCAATAATTCTATAAAATACTTCGATAAATTATTTGAAAATTCTTGTTTGGCTGAATGTCGATTACACATGTCAGATTAAACACAGTTGTCCATTAAAAAATAAGAATGAATTAGACGGATATCAAGCGAAATATTTTAAAGATCGTTATATTTTCCTCCTACGTTTACAAACTTGAGAATTATTCATTATGCATATTTAATTCTAATTAGAATTTAGGACTATTAGTAGTTTCCGTTCATTTCAAGCATTTTATGGGCGTTCCCCTTTCATGAGATACAGCCTGGTGACAGACGGACAGCGGAGTCTTAGTAATAGGGTCCCGTTTTACCCTTTGCGTACGGAACCCTAAAAACACTACAGCAAGGATACAAATATTAATATTGATGACATTTAAGTATGTCAATTGTTTTATATAATTTAGCTTCATTTTATTGTTTGTAAGTGTGAGAACTTTGTGGACTTGCCTATACATATAATTGTGTAAATTACTATTATTCATATTGTATTTCTTTTTTTTTTCCCTTTTTGGTTAATTTTTGTACTCAAGACTTGGTACTATACTCCAAGGTGGTCAAGACTACATTGTTCTCTCTCATAGTACTTACTGTATTCACTGAAATTGTAAAAGATATCCCTTTTTTTAAAAGAGTAACCATGGAGTTTCTTGCCGGCTCTTCTCCATAGGAAACGACTAATTGGAACCGTGCACCTAAATTCGACTTTTCATAAGCGCCTGTATTGGTTTATGTGAAATAAAAATTTTTGATTTGATTTGATTGAAATTTCTAAATGACCTACACGTAGCAAGCGTAGTGCGCATGATTTTGAATAATACGTGCAGTTCTCATGACCTGTGGGGTCTTGAATGATGCCAAATCAATATCATTATTGAAAACACACGACTTACAACTTTGTTTGAATTGCGCGACTATTATGTCGCAACAGCGCGACTTAATTGTCGCGTAATCGCAATGTTTCCTGTCATATGTCATTGTCCTCAGACAATAAAGCCACGGTTACATAAGACAGGTAACCTAAATTACCTGGACCGTGTAAACGGGGGTTTACAATCACGAAAAAGTTATTTAAGGTACTATTGTATTTATCTTATTAAGAAAGCGTTAAATTGTTATTAAAATGTGTAAGAAAAATAATTAAAAAGTACAAGGCATTGGTTTCTTATCAAACTGCGTAAGTGAGAGTTATTATAAAACAGGTTAGTACGCAATGACACTCGTAAGGATTGGAAAACAACCTGTTAAGTTAACTACTTAATGTGTAGTATTGCTACTGTTTTTAATATTATACTGACTACTTTAAATACTGTTGCTAAAAGTATGTGAATTTAAATACAGCTTTATTAAGGTGCTCCCACACCGGTGTTCACAAACGTTTGTCAACATTTAGAGTGAAGCCACACTGCTCCGTTGCGTTGCGTTGTGACTAGGGTTTCTGCTCGAGAATTCTCGAGTCGAGAAATGTCGAGAAATCATGCCAACTTCGAGACGAGAAAAAATACCTCGAGAATTCGAGAACTCGAGAAAATGAAGATTTTCTTTTATTACTGTAAAATTGGCTTAAAAGTTACGTAATCTTTGCATTCTGGCTTCTGATCGTTCTCCTTACGAGGCACGAGTAAGCGAGGCAAGCGAAGAGACACATAATATACCTGCAACTCCAAGTACTCTTATTATAATGTGACATTAAAATGTCAAATAAAAATTAACTGTAAGATAAACTCCGTTCATCTATTGTTGGGTTTCTGAATACAAAATCGACGACTAGATAACTATCCAAACAATAAGTGAGTTTGTAAATTGATCACTAGATAGGGTCTCTTTTTAAAGCCCATCTAAATATACTTTTCTCGCCTTAAACTTTACATCTTTTTGCAATTAGGCCCCAAGTTTAAATGAAAATCTCCTCTGGTACCTATGTGCAATGATTTTAAAACGAATCATTACACACATCTTCTTATATATAAAGAGACTGGTACTGACTGACATTTGATTCATCAACGCAGAGCCTAAACCACTAAAGCTAGAAATATGAAATTTGGACAGTAGGTTCCTTACATGACGAAAACATCCACTAAGAAGGGATTTCTCGAAATTCAACCCCTAAGGGGTTGAAAAGGGTAATTAACGTTTGTATGCAAGTCCGTCATTTTTGAAGTAAGAAGCATGAAATTAAATATTAAGGTTTCTGGTTAGGAGTTAACGTACACGTGTTTAAGCGTTTTTGTAAATTCGACCCCTAAAGAGGTGAAATAAGTGTTGTAAGTTTGTATGAAAAATCTGATACTTTTGAAGTATGAAGCATGGAATTAAATATTTAGGTTATTGGTCAGAAATAAACATACACGTGTTTCAGGGTTTTTGGAAATTCTACCCCTAAGGGGGTGAAATAAGTGTTGTAAGTTTGTATGAGAAATCTGGTACTTTTGAAGTAAGAAGCATGGAATTCAATATTTAGGTTACTGGTCAGAAATAAACATACCTACATTTAAAAAGGGCTTAAAGAGCGTTTAAAATTTCACGCAAGCGAAGCTGCGGGCAACAGCTAGTGAAATATAAAATTTAAATCACAATATTTTCTCTTTGTTATTTGTAATCATAGCAACAGCACAATAAAACTATTAAAACAAAATAAGTAGGATTTTAAAGTTTTATTGTAATTTATAGTATTGGGCGGTAAAGTTTATTTATATCTGAAAAAAAAACTAAGCTAACGTACCTATTTGTGGTGTAAATGAATGGGTTCTAGGGCAGGACTGGTTATTTCACAAAGGTAAATATCAAAGTGCCCTAGTTAAAGATATCTCATGTTAAACTTTTCATCCGTGAACATTTCGGATGGATTTCTTTCGATGCCTTTTTATTGGTACTGATTTATTTGAAATAGCCTCCAGCACTTCCAAATCAGATTCCGATGAACTACTCGAGTCCATTTCGCTGGGAGTCCAAAACTCACTATCGATTAACGATTTACGCCCCAAATTGGTCAGTCAAGTTAACTGAAGTTTGAACTAAGTAAGATCATCTTCTGACTGGGGTGTCCAGAAACGCAATGTGTCATTTTATCGAACCAATAGCGGTGGAATAGATAAACTACGGTTAGGAGTACCTGAGAAACTGAAAAAAAAAGTTATCTGAAGTTTGAAATAGGATTATCTTCTGACTGGGGTGTCCAGAAACGCAGTGAGTCAGCTTATCGAAATAATAGCGCTATCGAACAGATAAACTACGTTCAAGAGTACACCAGAAAACGGGAGTATGCTGATTTTTTAAGGTTTTTAAAAATTTCTCGAATGACCCGAGAAACCCGAGAAATCGGGCTCGAGAATTCTCGAGACCCGAGAAAAAAAATATGTCGAGAAAACAGAAACCCTAGTTGTGACGTCGCAGAGCGCTAGATTTGGACCAATCTAAGATTCCAAATGTAGCGCTGCGACGTCGCAACGCAACGAAGCAGTGTGGCTTCACGCTTAGAAACATTCGGCGTTGGAGCAGTTGAAAGAAATGTAATCCCTAGCATTTTCCTAGCGGTTTCAAATAGTAACGTAAACAGTTTTAACTGTTAACGAATGATTGTGAACATTTCTCAACAAAACATTTTGTAACCTTTTGCTATAAAACAAAACTGGTTGAAACTGTTTCTAACTTTTGTGAACGAATGTAGGAGCACCTTTACAAGATTTTAAAAATACATAAAGCTATTACGCTAAGAGGTCTACTTTTTCACGCACTACCTCGAGTTCGTGACAAATTGTGTCACGAATTTCGTCGAATCTATCAGACAAAGTTTGACAAAACCATGACACAATAATGTCTAGTGACTGTAGTGCGTGCTGCTGAGCCTACTGGATGAGTGAGAATTTTTAATTGGTAAGATCATATTCTGGTAGAAGTATTACAGTGACTGCCTAGTTGGTTTAGTGGTCGCAAGTACGATTGCTTAGCGTGAGGTTCTGTGTTCGATCCCCAGAGATAGCAGTGTTATTGGGTGTTTTTTTTTTTATTACTTGACTTGGTCGCGTTTGACCCTCGTCGGACCTGATGGTAAGCGCAGACAGGGTCTAAGATGGAGCACACGAATTCAAGTAACAGAGATACAGAGGGATTCCCCCATACCCCTCTGGCTCTCACATACACACGACGGAACACAGTAAACTGCTTGGCGCCGGACTTTAATGTGAGGGTGGTACCTAGCCAGGCGGACCGTATAGATCCTACCACCAAGCATAGCATAGCAAGTTTCCGTGTGAAATTTCTCAGTAACAACCCGGAGTCTGGATTTGTACCCGGTTAATGGCTATAGACTCGCCTTCTATTACATGGGACTTGAATATAACGGCGAAATGACTGATTAATATTACAGTAGGTAGGTAGGTACATAATTTAGGGGCAGATCTATGATCTATAAAGGAAAATGTTTAATGCGCAGTTTCCATAGGATGTAAAACTAGACTCCTTTCAAAACTAAACTAGATTTATAAACTACGTCCTTGATGACCAGTTAGCTGGTCTAGTCACGACTTAATTGACGAATTGGCTAATAGCAATCAACAACGTTAATTTACACATTCCAAACACATTTTTTCTTATCATTAAGTAACTACACTCCATCTATAATATAAAAATGAATCGCAAAATGTGTTGGTAAGCGCATAACTCAACAACGCCTGGACCAATTTGGCCAAATCTTTTTTTAAAATGTTCGTTGAAGTTCAAGGATGGTTTTTACGGCGAGAAAAATTAGAATTATTGCTGGAAAAACCCTAAAAATAGCCCTTTTCTTTTTCCCATACAAATGATTTCTAACTAAAACGTAGTCAATTTGAGCTTTATTGCTATGGTATAAAGTTCATATTAAATTACAAGCACTCACTGTTGTCTAAGCAATGTAGGTGTGTTCCTAACGTAGGTAGGTAGTAGGTAGGTAGTAGGTAGGTAGTAGGTAGGTAGTAGGTAGGTAGTAGGTAGGTAGTAGGTAGGTAGTAGGTAGGTAGTAGGTAGGTAGTAGGTAGGTAGTAGGTAGGTAGTAGGTAGGTAGTAGGTAGGTAGTAGGTAGGTAGTAGGTAGGTAGTAGGTAGGTAGTAGGTAGGTAGTAGGTACTTAGGTAGTAGGTAGGTAGTAGGTAGGTAGTAGGTAGGTAGTAGGTAGGTAGTAGGTAGGTAGTAGGTAGGTAGTAGGTAGGTAGTAGGTAGGTAGTAGGTAGGTAGTAGGTAGGTAGTAGGTAGGTAGTAGGTAGGTAGTAGGTAGGTAGTAGGTAGGTAGTAGGTAGGTAGGTAGTAGGTAGGTAGTAGGTAGGTAGTAGGTAGGTAGTAGGTAGGTAGTAGGTAGGTAGTAGGTAGGTAGTAGGTAGGTAGTAGGTAGGTAGTAGGTAGGTAGTAGGTAGGTAGTAGGTAGGTAGAAGGTAGGTAGTAGGTAGGTAGTAGGTAGGTAGTAGGTAGGTAGTAGGTAGGTAGTAGGTAGGTAGTAGGTAGGTAGTAGGTAGGTAGTAGGTAGGTAGTAGGTAGGTAGTAGGTAGGTAGTAGGTAGGTAGTAGGTAGGTAGTAGGTAGGTAGTAGGTAGGTAGTAGGTAGGTAGTAGGTAGGTAGTAGGTAGGTAGTAGGTAGGTAGTAGGTAGGTAGTAGGTAGGTAGTAGGTAGGTAGTAGGTAGGTAGTAAGTAGGAAAAAGTGCATTGCAACGCATGCGGGTACAGCTAGTTTCATATAATAATAGACGAAACTGACCTTCCGAGGTATCAATTTTGAACCATTACTTCAAGTAGAATTTCAGCTCATCTTGATTGACCGTTATGGTTCATAAAATCATAATACTGTGTTGAATCCCTACTGAAAGCAAATATTTGCTTATTTCTATATAAGTATTTCCTCGGAAAACTTTAAAAAAAGTAAAAACCGACTTCAAAGAAAAACTAAAAGGAGTAAAATAATTACCATAATAGAAAATTAACAGTTTCAGAAGTCGGTGGCTTCTATTTGTTTCAGTGTAGAGTTGCACCGACTTCTGAAACTGTTAATTTTATATTATGGTAATTATTTTACTCCTTTTAGTTTTTCTTTGAAGTCGGTTTTTACTTTTTTTTAAAGTTTATTTTTTATTAAGTAAATACGTTTTAGTGTCATAAATTTAACCCCCTCCTCTTCATACCCCTCTTTTTGGCTTTGACGTAGTCGGGCATAAAAAGCCCTTTCAAATGATACCTTACACGATATAATGAAAACATTCCAAGGGGGGGGGGGGGACACGCACCCCCTCCTCTTTTCCAGTAGTCAGTTCCCAACAACAAATATAAACAAAGCAATATTAGTAATTTGAGAATTTTGCTTTGATCCGATGAGGAGTTCCGTTATATATCTCTGAAGTTCATGGTCTAATCGTAACAAAATTTATATGGGACCAATAGGGAGGTATACCCTTTCGAACAAAAAAATAATTTTTGAAATCGGTTTATAAATGACGGAGATATGAGGTAACAAATATAAAAAAAAAAAAAATACAATTGAATTGAGAACCTCCTCCTTTTTGAAGTCGGTTAAAAATTGGGTCTTATTTGTCTATTGTCCTATTAATAAATTAAATTAGTTGACTCGACAGACGTTGTCTTGTCATACAATAATGAGTTTCAGTTTTTCCCGAATTTGCCAATTTTCCGAGCAACTTTTTCATTTTTTTTTCTATATAAACTTAATGCGGACTAAAAAGAACATTTAAAAAAAAAAAAAAACAAAGTCGGTCCAGCCATCCTCCAGTGACACGCTTACCAACGAAAAGAATTTAATCTTTATTTATCTAGAAAGAATATAGTAATTACTTACGAAACGTTTCAAAACTGTTAAACGTTTAACTCTCGATATTTAACATAGACCTAACCTACTAAATCTAAGTCTAACTTTTACCGTAGTCGTAAACGAAGATCTCACTTTAGCACTGCACTATGTAAATCGTCATTTGTATTGCAAATATATGAATGGTCAGCGTCGTCCGCGTCCCTCGTCCTCAGTGTTTGTACGTGGCGGTCGGCGGTCATTGCCCGCTTCCTGCACAGCTGCATTCCTCCGGGACCTGGTAATGTGGCACCCGCGGGCTTCCACTCAGACCGCACTATGCGACCGTATAACGTGGTACTAAAATAAGAGGAAATTGTTTGTTAATTTAAGATCAAAAGAAAGATTTCTCTAGCGATTTGAGTGATAACATTCTCGAGAATTAAGTGCTAAGAATCTTTGTTTAAATATAAAGCGTTGTATACCTTCATTAAACAGTGTTGCACTTAATGCTGTAATGTAAAGAGCGCTAAGTTATGTCCCAGGCCCGTCTTTTGTATCTATTCTAAACAGAAACTAACACCTCTGAAACTAATTTATTTTACATTTGTCTAGAACAATTGAAACATTAATCGTGACTGAGCATTTTGACGCCATGCATTGACGGATATACGATTGTAAATCAAGTAACATTTAAAATTGATGTTCAAAGTCACGCATGTCGTTAAAAATTATGACATGACGCCTTTATACTCGTAACTATTGGAGAATAATTAAAAAGCCGATGAAAGGTATTGGGAAAGATTATAATAAATTGAACAGAACTGTCTGATCTCAATATGCGTAGAACGCTCACCCATCCAAGTCCGTAATGGTATTGGAAAAGTTGGTATTTTTAAAAAACTGTCTGATAAATCTACGATAATTCCAAGCTTATCAAAAGAATTAGTGCTGCAACTGCTAACGTCAGCTAACACCATGGTCACGTCAAAATGTTCAATTTCAATGTTTACTCCATAACTTATCAGAACTCCATCTTTTACGTGTGCGGGGCTAAATTCTAAAATGTTGCAACATCTTCATTTACGTTGTAAATGTACATTTGTACAACCAATTATAATTCTGTAGAATATTTTGAGGCGGAATGTTGCTTCAATTATGAATTTACATGTAGTAGTTAAACTTGGTTTAACTCGAGTGTAATGTACGTTCGTACGTTGCTCACACTTCACAGACCGGTTACGTAATTCCTCGCATGTGTTCCCGAGTAGAATAATTAGTTAATTAATTACACTCTTACTGCGCATCGTGGCGTCTAGCGCCGAGACGCGTAAATATCCACGGTTACACAATGTAGCGCCAAGGGAGAGTTGCCAGTGTTACCAGTGTTGCCTCTACATGGAGTTAAACTGATCAGAATCTTGCGAAGGACAACTTTATTAGTCATGCCTTATGAATTCTTAACTTTCGACATTTTGTGTCATGTAGTGCGGCACGTGTGGTGTGAACATTATTTTTGCATACCAAGTTAAAGAATCCAACTGCTTCATATATAAGATCCTAGATACCTTTAATACTTCTATTGCCTAAGTAATTTTATAATCGATAGTCAACCAGATGCATTTTCCTAGAACATCAAATAGAAGGTTTTACTGCAACATAAAGTTTATTGCGAAGTTTATAGGTGAACAAACTAATAGAAAGACGATTTTTACCGTTGACTGTTTTATAGAGTCAGTTTATGTTTCCATCAATGTTGACATATGAACGTTCTAGGAATAGCAATAAAGTAACGCCCAAATGCAGTCAAATGCAATCATTTCATTTCACACGACATGCATTATAAGAGAGTTCGACTCGCGACCTCGCCCGTGTTCAGCTCATGATAAAGGGCTTCGTTTGCGTCCGAAACTACTCGGGCAATCCCGAAAAATGCACGTGATTAAACCGTAACTAATCATAAAATTATAAAAGCCTTCACGAGTGACGCCACTTATGTATGTCCAGCGCACCCTGGGTTGTCTGCTCCGCTACCAACCTTGCTGACAGGCGAATCCCTTCATCACGGCATGTGCTATTCACAAATAACTCGTGATATTCATGAGAAATTCGCCCTCGGAACTCCCAACGTTTTTTCTGGCTTTCATAACCAGCATAACGATGATTATCATCGTCATTCAGTACCAACAGTGGGTTTATTCACACCATAATCAATTATATCAATGGCACAGATCTAAACAGGTGAGATTGCGCTCAAAGGCAGATCGGCGGCAGACGAAGAAACTGCGCCAATCGCAAGGGACGGTGAAAGGGCTCGAAAGTTCTTGTATTACATATAAACCTGCGCCCGCGCCGCCCCGGACTAAAGGCACTGTAGGCACCTGTGTCGAGTTATGAGAACATCTATAATTACATACAATAATAGAAACCAAAGTAACTGCATTTAGACGTGTAGTTAATCTTCTTAAGTTGGAAAAGTTTATCTTTTAACACAATTAACAACACTTAAATATAAAACCATAATTAATCATTTATTCTACGTCATCATTTTATTATCATAAGCTAAAACCTAAATCCTAATCACAGTTAGGATTTAGGTTTTAGCTTATGATAATAAAATGATGACGTAGAATAAATGATTAATTATGGTTTTATATTTAAGTGTTGTTAATTGTGTTAAAAGATAAACTTTTCCAACTTAGGTACACTTACTTACAATATAAACTAAGCACAATATTATTATATTGTGCACGTAGGCTGATGTTCACCAACATGCATTCTCTGGTTAAACAACCATTTACCATTACTCAAATGAAATAACTTAAAAAAAAGTAAAAGTTTTAGAAGTCGGTGCAATTTTACACTGAACATAATTGAAGGCACCGACTTCTGAAAGTGTTAGTTTTATATTATGGTAATTATTTTACTCTTTTTAGTTTGGTTTGAAGTCGGTTTTTACTTTTTTTTAAGTTATTATATTTTTTGATTTTTAGTGGCATTAACAGTACACAAACATGCAATTACAGCAATCTCGGGTAATTGGCTGTTATCCATTGAAGAGTTCCATTGTCAATCTCCGAGGGTCTTCATCAGATCTTCACCAAATTTAAATGGAACCATTTCGGAAGAATACTCTTTCAAACAAAAAAAGAATTTTGCAAATCCGTCTTTAAACGACGGAGTTATGCCCGAACATACATAAAAATAATTACATCATCCACATAGCAGTAATCAAAAAAATGCTCACAAAATAAAAAGTACTAAACCAAATTGGATGAAATTTTTATGGGACCAAATGGCAAGTATACTGCATCGAACAAAAAAAGAATCACACTAATCGGACTAGAAACGTCGGAGTAATCGGTGTACATACATAAATAAAAAATAGATTAAAAAATACCGACCGAATTGAACCAGAACCTCCTCCTTTTTTTGAAGTCGGTTAAAATGCTAGAATTTTAAATAAAGAGCAGTAAACACCTTAGTCTTGATTTAAATCGTTGCTTCCCCTCAAACATTATTTTATACGTAAAGTGCACCTTTCCTGTCTAGTTTTCGTAAAACAAATACTTTATATCCTTATCCTGGTAAATCATGCTCTCCGAAAATCCATTAGCTACTCTACATTATTCAAAGTGGTGCATTTTGAAACACGTCGACACTCATAACAGCTCTAACAACATCGAAGTATTTATTAACAGTGTGGTGAATATACCGTACTGTTTATTAGAAATGTTCAGAATCCTAAATTAATATTTACGATCCACCTACGAGTTTGAAATATGTACATGGGTAGGTATTACGTACTTAGCCTGTTTATTACTCTGTAAAGTGTTACATTTACATATCAGTAGAACATGGAATAAATATACAGTTAGGTTCGTTTGAACACGTTCGCAGCATTTCAAACAGGATACAATTTAAAATGGCTTACCCTGATATCCTCATTCATGTTATATTTTACATTTTACTTGCGATACACACTTCTGAACGTAAGAAAAATATAAGTATCCATTGAAGGAAAAAAAAGGATGGATATTATAAAGGATGGATATTATAAAGGATGGATATCACTACAAAGTATAAAACATAGTCGTTTCCCGCTGTCTGTCCCTATGTATGCTTAGATCTTTAAAACTACGCAACGGATTTTGATGCGGTTTTTTTAATAGATAGAGTGATTCAAGAGGAAGGTTTATATGTGTAATACATGCATATTATAGTACCCGTGCGAAGCAGGGGCGGGTCGCTAGTTAAAAATATAAACAGAAAAAAAAACTGTTAGTATTTCTTTTTAACTGAGTTGTCTATAATGCTAAAGAATAATATCTAATTTTCAATCGTCAGCAGATAACTTTTATCTGAGGAAGAAATAAGGCGGTTTGACAACATCATCATCATCTGCCTAGCCTTTTCCCAACTATGTTGGGGTCGGCTTCCAGTCGAACCGGATGCAGCTGAATATCAGTATTTTACATGGAGCGACTGCCTATCAGACCTCCACAACCCAGTAACTGGGTAATACGATACTCTTGGTAAGACTGGTTGTCAGACTTTCTGGCTTCTGACCAACAGTAACGACTGTCAAAGATCTACAAATGACAGCCGGGACCAACGGCTTTACGTGCTTTCCGAGGCACGGAGGAAACTCGCGGTTTGACATATTTTCTACAAAAACAAAAAAGCTGTCAAAACGAATCCTTAGATAAAACTTTTATGACGAGAGAAAAGTTGGCCCCACACGAATTTCTGTTGAATTACAAACGGTTTTTTATCAAGAAAATCTCTTGTTATTCCGGTACAAGTTATTTCCTTATTAGTATACCATGAGCTTTAAGTTCGTGCGTTTGTCGGTACAAATATATTAAGGTAACCTCATTCCTTCGTTTTTTGTTTTACCGGGACCTTGACATACGCGGAATCCTAGCTTTTTCTGTACATTTCTGAAGGACTGAAACATTACTTCAGTTAGCCTTGAAATAAACATTCAACAGTGTTGTATTATATAAGTTTTCAGCTAAATCAAAATTATTTAGCATGCGAGTCGTCAAGCTATCTAAAATATCAGTAAATAAGACTTCAAATAAAATTGATGCTTCTAAATCAGAAGAAAATTGTCTTTTGTTCCATCATTCCCACTATCATGAACTAATGTTTATCATAGATTTTTTTGCAATCATTTACTACGAATATATGCTTAAATGAAATGCTTGTCAAAAGGTTACTCTAGTCCAAGATATTATTTAATGAATATTGATTCCATTTGTAGAACATATTATAGTAATGTTTATCGGCTATCTGAGAATTCTATTAAAGTAAGCATATTAAAACGAAACGTGTTAGACTTCGTCGTATGTTATTGGATATGTCACAACTTTCTACTATATTGACGTAATTGAGCTTTAGCTAAGTTATTCATTTCCGGACTATTAAATAATAATATAATTATAATATTTGTTGAAACGTTATTAACTCACTAATATTATAAATGCGAAAGTAACTCTCTCTGTCTGTCTGTCACCTTATAACGACTAAACTACTGAATTGATTTTGTCGAAACTTGGTACAGAGATAATTTGGAACGACAAGAAGGACATAGGCTACTTTTTTTCCGAAAAAACGCGGAATACGCAATAAGACATCCACGCGGGCGAAGCCGCGGGCGACCTCTAGTTAACTATAATTATTGTTGTACAACAAACAGTAAATAACAAACGATGAATCTTTCATACTTAGCTGCATTGCAAATCAAAGCGTTCACGTTTAAAATAATTGTCGAGGTACATGCGAGTACTTTCGAAAGGTATTACAACGAACCTTCTCTATAAACGGTGTCCCTGAAAGTATGGATCAAATCGAATAAGGGCGTGGGCAATGTAATTTCCAAACTTTTTAAGCCTGAGAATGTCGGTGCAATTTTTTACGGTTCAAAAGTTATGACGAATTATTGTTTTTTTTTTCAATCACTTCACTTAGAAAAAAAACAAAAAAAACTATCAGAGCTATCATTTTTTTTTCAGAACTTTGGCGAACAGTAGGCCTTTCTTGTGGTAATACTTTTCCGCAGCTAGAAAACATGTGTTCAATAAGAAAAAACATTTACTGCAAAGGCTGTTTTCGTCTGGCAAAAATTTTACTCAAGTTTTTACTACTACAAATTTTGAAACGACCTTGCCCACGCCCCTTTTCGATTTGATCCATACTTCCAGGGACACCCTGTATAATATCCAACTTGCTTCCTCGTTACCTACAACATTCAAGACTGAAATTACTAATAAAGCAGATAATAATTTAAGCGGCGCTCAACAATAGCCAAAGTACGATGTTGCCTGTCAGTGAAGATTCAAGATCTGTATAAATGAGTATCCGGAACGTTATCCTCGTGTACAAAATTTCACCTTGCTTTCTCTACTATCGAAGAAGATGATCTCGATAAAGCTAAGTAATAGTGGGCTCGTAATTTTCCTAGGAGCACTTACATTACTAATGACAAAAGGCAAGCAATCGCGAGGCAATAGGTAGCTGCTCTCTCCAGGGGTTTAATGAGAAAATGTTAGTACGGAGCACGCGCTGGAATTTTCATTTTATTTCACCTTCCTGACGTTTGCTTTTACAATATTGAGTTCACTCGTAGCACTAGCCAGTATTTGTGGTAAAGCTAGGCACGGTTCAAGCTGTCTTGCAAAATTAAAATTTCGCTGCAGAAAGTCGAGAGTGAATAAATTTTGCATGGACATACAACCAAGGACATTTTTCTGAAAAGATTTTTGGGCTTTAAAAACATTGGTACATTGAAAATGATTCAAAACTCAGTAAATGGTAGATCGAGAGACTCTTTCTTATGCCATGCGATCGTTTATTTTCTGACCAGTGTCACTATGAGTACTTCAATGCTATTCATCATTTTGTAGCGCCGCCGCGGCGTCGCCGAGACGAGGAAAGTACCTACATTGTGTACCTGCCAGGCATTTCCGAGCCATTACACAGGTGCAGTCAGGAGTAATGAAGGCAGTCATTCGATCCCAGCATTCTCAGCATTACTTGAACAATCGTCGCAAATCGCTGCGACTAGGAAGTCGCGAGATTGCCAAGCAATTCCACTTTTTGTCCTAACAATGCGATTTATAGAGAACAATGCGACATTGTACATACGGTTAATGTTCATTAGAGTGAAAGTTTTATTTTTAACAATAAATAAACAATGAAATCTTTATTGTTAGAGAATGCTATAAACTTATACTAAGATACAAGTAAGCATGTTGTTTGGTTCGCATTCTTTTTCCGGGCCAGCAGTAGGAATTCCGAAAGAAAAGCGATATTACCAACCTACACGAGGCAACGCCTAGAGACCATGTAAGTAATAACATGTTTGCGTTATGGTATCGCAACACAGCTAAAATGGAGCAACCTGAGCAGGGAAACATGTGGTTTATAATACACTACATTCTTTGTATTGTATTTCCAGAAAACTTTTGTAGGAATTTAAGCTCACATCTCTTGGGACAGACAGTATAATGAAATGCATTATTAAGTTACAAAAGATGCAGTTGTACATAACAAAGAAATAGAACATTAAAACTTAGAATTGTGTCATTGGACCGTAACTGAAAATGCAGCTAAAAAAGTCAAATGCCAACAGGGCGACAAGGCCTGTCGATTGTAAATCGAAAAGAAAAACTGTCTGAATCGATTAGATTCCCTATTGTCCTCTAATAAATCGTGTCTAGTTGTCTAGCCTGAGAAGTAATTGCTGTTAAAGTAAATGTCAATATAGAGGACGCCCGTGCCGCCATTGACCTAGAAAGCTGATCTAACTTACAAATGCCAGTTGTACGTACGTAGACTGAAAAATGGTGATTAAAAAAACCTTATTTACATATTGGCTATCCTCATAGGTTCTTTTGTATCAGATAAAATTGTTTTGGTTATTATGAATATTTTATATTCATAAAAAATACACCACCCCTCACTACACTTACGGCTTTTAATAGGGTGAAAGCGTTTACAAGCGTTCGTATTACAATGTTTGAAATGATGGCGGGATTTGCATCGTAAACTATGCCTATGTAATCATTATACATGTAATTCGAACTAGAAACTCCTGTGGAGTAATTAATGTACACATTGGTTCTTCGATTAACACAAATGACATCATAAGCAACTGGTAGCCTTCAATGAAATGTGCTTGGAAAGCTTCCTACGCTTTTATTATTATTAATTAACGCTAATCACAAATAAAACACACTTGAAGACGTAAGAAGTTTTAACTGCCTTTGAATATGGACTATACTGTTCATCGAAAACGGTGATAAATTGTACCCGTAAGGAGACTGCTATCGAAAAAACGTATACGACATCATCAAAAACCGTAAAATAGCTATATTATCCATGTTTTGTTTTTCTTTTTGATATTCTTTGTAAGGTAACGTTTTGTAGAGAAACGTTAGGACTCACCTTACGGAGAAAAGGGTACAATAAATAAGAAGAAAACCGGCCAAGTGCAAGTCAGACTCGCGCACGAAGGGTTCCGTACCATTATCTATAAAAAGGGCAAAAAAATCACGTTTGTTGTATGGGAGCCCCCTTAAACATTTATTTTATTCTGTTTTTTGTATTTTTTGTTATAGCGGCAACAGAAATACATCATCTGTGAAAATTTCAACTGTTTAACTATCACGGCTCATGAGATACAGCCTGGTGACAGACGGACGGACAAACGGACAGCGGAGCCTTAGTAATAGGGTCCCGTTTTACCCTTTGGGTACGGAACCCTAAAAAATTTAATATAGAATTTGTCTTTGTTTGAGTTTGGTTATTAAACATTATTTGTCTTTTGTTTAACTTTTAGTGCAAGTAGACCACTCACCGGTTTTCCCACAGTAATAAGCACTTCATCTCTCTCTAGGGTCGGTCCCTCATGTCTGAGGATCGTGGTCAGCACTAGGGTTGCATCTGGAGCGGATGATCTGCTTCCACCGGTTTCTGTCCAGCGCGTCTCTTACAACCGTGTAGAATTTGGATGACGACGAGTCTTTTATTTGATCGGTCCATCTTGTTGGTGAACGACCGCGCGATCTTTTGCCTTCGGTGTTCCCAACCACAATCAATTTTTCCAAATTTTCGTCGCCTCTGCGCACTGTGTGCACACTTTGTATGAGCACTTCATAGCTTATTTTTTTTACCACGTTATAAGATCTAAAACGTCGATGACCTAAACCCTCTACTAAAAAACCAATAAAGATGCATAACGTATGTCGTCGAAAGCTTTTACTGATATTAGAGTTCCCATATGCGTTAGTTGATGTACTTAAAGCCAGTTCTACGTGATTTGAACAGTTATGAAGTGAGCAGGAAGCAGAAGGGGCGAATGATCGTGAACCACAGTGTGTCACGAGTGAGGACAATCGTGCCGGGCATCACTCGGTGAAAATCACGCGCGATAAATATTGCGTACTCTCTATTGCTCTCTATAAACCCATTGTCTGTATCACGCCTAACGGCTATTTGTTCTGAGATAAAGCGGCCATGTTTTTATTTGTGTTGTAGTCAAATTGCTGATTAATGCAACACTTTATTAATAAAACGATTTATTTTATTTGCATTCGATAATAGAATTCTATTTTTTAAGCAGTCGCGAGTGAGTCATGTATTGAATTTAATTGAACTTTAAGTTTTTATTTGATTCTACTTATCAACAAGATAAGTAGATTATAAATAATGCGTTCAGATTATGAAAAGGTTAATCATAACATGGAAAAGACGCTATTAAAATGTATTACATTACCTACATTTAGAACTTGCTTGTCTTTTTAAGCATTTATCAAGCACTAGCAGTCGTTTGTAGCTTTGCACTCATATTTTCCAGTTTGCTTGATATAATTTGCAAGGACTAGTACGTATTTTTTTAAATCACTTCCATAATTTTGAATAGTCTGAAGCTGTAGATAGCTTAGAATTCGAATAAAAGTTCACTAGCACAACTTTCCTAAATGGGTTTTTTATTTAAAAAAACAACAGTTAGTTGATAATATATTGTTAAATGGTGTAAATCTGAATCGAATAACTGCATACTGACATTTGGTTCAACGATCCATATAATACAACGGTGACCACAAAAAGTATAAATTCCCAAACATCTCAGATTGCGTTGTGTGAAAGTAAAAGACAAAGTAACGATATCCAGCTAGCTTTGCAAATAGTTTTGTTTTTTATTCATGAGACCACATGCGCACCCGCAAGTGTAAACTGATCTAATAAGAGGGAAAGTTTCACATTGTTTCTTTATTCTATTAGACGGAATAATTTAATATTGCCGTGCATAGATCATGAAAGTAATTCGGGTAATATGAGTGCAGATTTGCAGATATCCATAATTACACTCGGGACCAATGAACCCAGGTCACCAACATGAATATTAATAAGTATCTCGGAAAGTAAGAATGATAGCTTATTCAAATAAAATGTATTTTATATACTACTAGCTTTCGTCCGCTGTTTCGCTCGCGTTAATTTTGAATTTGACATACAACTCTTAACACCGCTCTTCTACAATAATATAACTCAATCATGATTCGAAAGATACGTGGCGCCATCTATTAACGTTGTTGTTGTTTTCCTTGGGAACAGTACTTTTTTTCGGGATGAAAGGTACCCTATGTCCGTTTCTGAACACTTGACAAAGTGTACCTATCAGTGGCGAAGGCTCCATACAACTCGATTCCTATCGGCTTCCCTTTTGAAACGAGTAGTTACTGGGATTCACGCATGACACTTGAGCAAGGTAAGCATCTTTTGGTCCGGCTTCCCTTTTAAGAAAATTCACCCTTCGCCACTGGCACCTATGCAAAATTTCAGGGTGATCGATTCGGTGGTTTTGGCGTGAAAAAGTAACAAACAAACAAACTTACTTTCGCATTTATAATATTAAGTTAGGATAGGATTTATTACGGGTCTACCTTTTATAGCAGAACTTTTTACGTCATAATATTGTTTTGCATAACAACGGATAGCATAAACTTCATTTCGCAGAAAATCATTTCGCATACACTCAGTTGTCATACATTCAAAACTCATAATTTTGTTAGTCAGAATCATCTTTAGGCATAATGTTTATATCCATAATAATTAAAAAGCAGAAACATCATATCGCAGAAAATTCACAGTCAGAATCGTCTTTTGGCATACATTTTATATCGATAGTCATTAAAAGGCAGAACTGATTTTTTTCACAACATGCAGCATGCATGCAGCATGCATGTAGCATGCAAGCAGGCATGCAACATGCAGCATGCAAGCAGGCATGCAACATGCAGCATGCAAGCAGGCATGCAACATGCAGCAAGCATTGTTTCTGTCACGGCTCCGGCGCTGCGGGGTTTGGGCGGCGCCACGCGAGCTTATCGTCACAGATGGTTTTAACGCTCACCACCGCAGCTTCGGCTTGCTGGCCGGCTTCGCCGGCCAGCCTCAGCCGCGGTGGCGGGCCTTCAAATCACCTGCTCCTCAGCTCGCGGGCCGCCCTACCCCTCCGCGCCTACGCGGGTTTAAATTACACTCTAGGGGTAGGGCAGACAAGACTGCGTAAAGTCGGTTTCGCAGGGATTCGTTTCTGTCACAAAATTTTGCAGCACAACGTATTGACTTTTTATGACACAAATTTAATTTAATATTGAAAATGCTACCAATACATGCTATATTTAGAACATTCTATGTCACTTTTGCAGACCATTCGATTTTAAATACATTGCACGTAGGTTATCTAACCATTCGACAGCATAAATTTACTTTATTTAAATTATCAGTTTTATTCCATATATTATAAGTTTTTGATGTTTTGAACACTAATTTTTACAAGAAGATATATCTATTTTAATTTTTGATGTTCAAATATGCACCCATACCAAATAATCGTATCTCTAAATAAATGTTATGCTAAACAAAATTATGCATAATATTAATTATGGCAAAGGTAATTATGCGAAACAAAATTCTGCCAAGATAAAAGTATGCCATTGTAAATTCGGACACGTAAATATTCTGCCAAACAAAAGTTATGCTAAATAATTTTTATGCCTTAAAAATATTCGATTAAATAAGATTATGCCATGTGAGTTATGCCAAATAAAAATCGGAGTATCAAAATTCTGCCAAATAGAAGGAACCCATTTATTACTACTTAAATAAAACTTCCTAAATATATCTATAAAATACTTTCTATTTGAATAAGCTAGCATTTTTAGTTTTCGATATATTAAGGTTTATGTTAGTGACCTGGGTTTATTGCACCTGAGTGTATTCCATTTGTCTACTAAGAATTTCATTATTACAATTTCATAGATTGTTCATACATAATTTGTTCCACGGTTTTATTATTTGCCAGAATGATAATAATTCCAAAATTCACTTTTGACTACCTAGTTGTGTTGTAAATGTCCATGCTTGTCAATTGATAATAGTTAATTATCACCTTGATAATGGTCTCAGTTAACACTTATTGATTAATTATTATTGAACTGTTTTAGAAACGACTGTTTATTACTTAATTAGTTTTAATGTAATTTGTAAGACAGATTATTTACTAATTGCGTAGGTACTTGTACTTACTTCCTTTGTGTAACATTTGTGACACAAGGGAAGTAATTACAAGTACGGAATTAGAATTTAATTAATTTTGTGTTATAAATCAATTTCAAGGTAACTATCAAAAGGCAAAACTTCAAATGTATTTATAAACTGCACTTTTATGCATTGAAGCAAAATAAAACGTATAGTTTCAGATTTATATTTTTAAATTGTAGGTACGTAGCCCTGTAATGGCGTAACAGTGAAATCGAAATTGAGGTTTACCTTAAAAGGCAGTGGTTCTTTATGTAAGAAAATTAATACATTGTGAGTAAAATAAAGTTGGGGTGGAGCCGTTGATGCACTTTTTATTTTTATTAAATAACTGCTGATGTAAAACTTGTTCGTGCGTAACTTCGCACAGAAATAGTAATAGAATATGCTTTATTGTTCACCATAACAATAGCAAAAAAGCAGAAACAATTTAAAACAAGAGTAAAATGGCGGTCTCATAATAATATTTTGGAATAATGCATTACTACTTTTCATTCAATTCTATATAACATTATTGCTTCGCAGATAAGGGCAACAAAAATGGATTGTAAGTTGTAAGTACAGTCTGTTTTCATTTTTAAGAGATACCCATCTTTAAATCAAACATGATGACATTTAGATATTAAGTTATCAGTATTAAGAATACGTCGAATCCGTTTAATACTATGATATTTAACTAACTTCAATAACATTTAAAAATTTAATAAAACAATAATCTTTTATTAAGCAAGAAAATAAAAGCTTTCAGTCATTAACACTATTGTCAGTTCCTTTGTTCAACTGACCAAGTTTCCAGATATTCAAATAACATTTTATTCTTTAGTAGTTAGTATAAAAAAATACTTACCTACTTAATGTTTTTATTATTTATAGTTTTATTATTGACTTAGGTACTTCTTCAAAACAATAAAAAAACATTATAATTTAGCCATCAGAATTATACATGTGTGAAATAACCTGTTCTAATAAAAGGAACTGGGTCATAAGTCAATATTGAATTCCATGATTTGTAGCAGACAAACAACATAGCAAGTTATAAAAGCTTTTTTAAAGTTTGCATTCTAAGACTCTTTCTACCATTGCCAAACGAAATAGCTCTTTGATGCCAATTTGATCCAGTCCCTACTGACACAACGTGTTTTTTTTTTAACACTACATACAAACGCAATAATCAGCCTAATGACAAGTAAACACCCACTCTTTTTATTCCCAAAAGGAATTCAAATGAAATAGACGCAAAACTCCTGCGACTGCAGCTGACGCAGGAGTTTTGCGTGTCTTTTGCCCGACTGGCCCAGAGAGAGGGTAATGTTTTTTTCTCATATCTCTGGTTGCAAGCAACTTTTTTTTTATTTATTTTTATTACTTGTCTTGGTCGCGTTTGACCCTCGTCGCACCTGATGGTAAGCGCAGACAGGGTCTAAGATGGAGCACACGAATCCAACCAACAGAGATATAGAGGGATTCCCCTATACCCCTCTGGCTCTCACATACACACGACGGAATACAGTAAACTGCTTGGCGCCGGACTTTAATATGAGGGTGGTAGCTAGCCAGGCGGACCTTATAGATCCTACCACCAAGCTGACTACTCTACTCTACAACAACGGTTTTATAATAAGTAACCACTAATGCTATTGGAGGCGAAAGCCAAAGTTTCCAATAACATTTGCGCTACAAATAGTCATTTAACAAAACATTCCAATTATTCAGTGATAGGAAAGCTGCAGATAATCTACGTAACTACGTATTAGTTAATTACTGGTTGCGCTGTGCATCGGGCTGGAAACTCTCGCCGCCGTGGATCCACGGGGCGATGGTGAAAACATTTGCCTTTGTAATTTGCTGCCAGAAATAATTACACGTGCATACCGTATTGCGTGTACTTTAACCGAATTTCAAAGTTTGTACGTTGACATAGATCACGAAGCAATTTGTATTTGCTTCGTGACATAGATAATCCTATACTTATTCACTCGCTAAGACTGTTTCCGACGCTCCCTAAATACTTTATTATTTTTTAACATGTCTAGTCGCATTCGCGATGCCGAGTGCCCTCGTGGAGGGCTCATTTTTAATGTAGATTTTTCTTAGAAAATAGACCGTCATAAAACAAACAACAAACTCCCTAAAAACACAATTTTACTTTGTAGTAGCGTGTTTTTTTATTAGGTTTTCAGGAAGGCTAGGTCTACTAGCAATATGTATGGCGGCATGGCGTATGAGCTTTTTGAAAAGTGTGGTGGACTCGAATGTGTTAATCTGTATGTTTCAGAAACAGATCCAGCGAAAAAGGTTTTAATATGGCCTTTTCAGATTAAATCAAACTCAATGTGATTCTGCAAGTCATAGTTAGAGTTTAGAAGTGTAGCCCCTGGATCTGCTAGTATGGTATGCTCTCGTATTAAAGCGCTCCAAATATAATCAATGTATAATAGGTCTATCATTCTTCTTCTCTTGTGTCTGCACGAGCTATACGAGATTAGCTCATACCTTGGTGAAAAGATTAGCTCAGCAGGGTTGGTAGCGGGGCTGACTGCTCAGGGTGCGCCGGAAGTACTGAAGTATCGTCACTAGATAAACAATATGTGTTAATAGATCTATCATACAGCTTCCACATTCATATATTTTTCCACCAACCATTTTGTTTTTATCTTAACGTGATTTCGTTTCTTGTTATTATATTTCGGCTTCAATTACTTAGAATACGCGAACATAAAACAATTCGTTTTTCTGAGAATTATTCTTGGTTTCATTCATTATTTAAATTTCTGTAAAGTTATTCGTTTTGTCGTCAAGAGCTGCATTTACACACCATCATCGAAGAAGACAAAGCATGCTGATTGTAGGTTCATTAAATCGAATTCACCTTTACAAGATCGTCGTCGATCATCAACACCCATTGTTATTAAACGGAACTCGTGATTGGTTGGCCCTGAAGAAATGTTAATAAATAAAGTAAATGTCAATCAGATATCAAATCATAATATTAAGTACAGTTACATTGTGCAACGTAACTACTGTTACTGTGCAATCATTTTGTACTGCGTTCCAAACGTTCACATCACTGTAGATTTCTATGGTTCACATACTTCTGTCAATGTAAGACGTCTATCCAACAACGTATAATTTTCCGTTTAGTGAAATGTGTTATTAAGTTCACGCAACTAGGTAACATAAAAGGGTGTAGGTACCTTCAGATAAGAGTAGTTCAGGTCAGTGCCCCCCCATTGTGTGGTGAGGCAACAATTGCCGGCCATGTGATACAGTGGTTAATTGTGGCGCGCGTTGGTAGAGGAATATCAGCCATAACTATCTAGCGAAGCTCTAACAGCCTCCATTCATACACAGTCACGCCTCGAGAGCTTTGCGATATATATCTCGGTTTGCTACAAATCGATACGATCGCGTTATTTCAAATTGAATGCGGCGCCGGCGACGGAATTCCTTTGCTTGCGTTTGCAGCTGCTACTCGTTTTTTTAAGCCGTCAAACTCAAACTCAAACTCAAAACTCATTTATTCAAAATAGACTAGAATGACTTAGTTCTTTTTGAACGTCGATTTTACAATATAGACATCCCCCAAAAAGCCCTCCCTTCACCGCTTCCTAGTGTTTTTGCTGTGAAGAAGAAACGGCGCAACAAACTCCCCAGCAACACAGATATGTCTGTCAAGTGAATAAATTAATTGACTCTATACAAAGAAAATCATAATATTTTTTACAATAATAAAATTATGCACATAAAGGAAAAGTAAAAATGAAAATAGTACATAAGTAGGTATATAAATCAATTCTGTATGAATTGAGATAAATCAAAATCGTATCTAAATAATATAGATACTTATCTAAACAAACACATTAAAACTAATGGTTTCCAGGGAAGCCACATGTGCAGAAAAGAATTAGCGCCACACGTCCCTATCGTCAACATAGTCGTTTATCTTATAGTATGCCTTTTTAATGAGAACTGATTTAACGAATGATTTAAATTTGCCATCGGTGAGATCCGTAATTGTTTTGGGAAGCTTGTTATAAAATCTAACACAATTTCCTAGGAATGACTTATTCGTTTTGGATAATCTAAATTTAGGGACTACTAATTTATGTTTGTTCCTAGTATTTATATTATGAACGTCGCTTTTAACATTATACATTGGCAGATTTTTACGTACAAACATAATATTTTCAAAAATGTAAAGGGAAGGCATCGTCAGAATATTAATCTCTGTAAAGAAATCTCTAAGCGACTCCCGAGGACCCATATTATAGATCGCGCGGACTGCCCTCTTCTGTAATATAAATATCGAGTCGCGATCGGCCGCTGCCCCCCACAGCAGAATACCATATGACATAATGCTGTGGAAGTACGCAAAATAAACAAGTCGGGCAGTAGGTATGTCAGTTAGCTGTCTAATTCTTCTGACTGCAAAAGCAGCAGAACTTAACCTACTAGAAAGGGCAGTTATATGAGCTCCCCACTGTAATTTGGAATCTATTGTTATGCCTAGAAATACCGTTTCATCTACTATGTCCAGTTTACTGCCGTCAAGCGTTATGTTTACTCCTACATGAGGAACGTTTGGCAACGAGAACTTTAAACATTTCGTTTTAGTGGCATTCAATAAAAGATTATTTGCAGCAAACCATTTAGAAAGAGCGGATAAACTACTATTTACATTTAAAAGATCTATGTCTTTCCTATTGATTTTAAAAATAAGGGAAGTGTCGTCCGCAAACAAAATTATATCAGATAGTGCTGACATCATGTAAGGGAGATCATTAATATAAGCCAGAAACAGAAAGGGGCCCAGAATTGAGCCCTGTGGCACACCCATTTTTACTAGAGACCCTGAAGATGTTATGCCAGATATGCCTACTCTTTGTTGTCTTTTGGAAAGATAGGATAACACCAGTTCCAGCGGACGTCCACGAATACCGTAGTGATTCAACTTACAAATGAGCGTTTTATGATCCACGCAATCAAAAGCCTTGGAAAGATCACAGAAGATGCCAACAGCATCCTGTGACCCCTCCCAAGCCTCCAAGATATGAGTGACTAACTTCGCACCTGCGTCTGTAGTCGATCTACCCTTCGTGAAGCCAAACTGTCGATCGTGTAAAATCCTATTTTTATTAAAATGTGACAACATCTGTTCAAGCATAATTTTTTCAAAAATCTTACTTATTGATGGAAGAACTGAAACAGGTCTATAATTAGAGGGATTATGCTTACTGCCTGATTTAAAAATTGGGATAACTTTGCTGTGTTTCATCAGATCAGGGAAATTACCGCTATCTATACTAAGATTAAATATTTTTGCAAGAGTCGGGGCTATACAAGCAATAATGGATTCAAGTACTTTAATAGAAATACCCCATAGGTCTTCAGTGTTTTTAATATTTAAGCTTTTAAAAGTTTTTACAACTGCAAATGGTGTAACATGTTTAAACTCGAAATTTGGAATATCTTTAGAAAAGAATTGTTTCAACAACGATTCTGCTGCTGATGGTGACGAGTCAAGTGACTTCGTGACTTCAATTGGTATATTTGAAAAAAATAATTCAAATGCATTAGCAACTTCTACCTTTTCCGATAAAGTTTTATTTTCAATTTTCAAAGATATTTCAGGATCCCTAGGATTCACTTGACCAGTTTCAGTGTTTATAACTTTCCATACCGCTTTTATTTTATTTTTAGATTTACTTATTTTACTACTGATTAATTTTGATTTAGCAAAAGTACATACCTTCTTAAATAATTTTGAATAGTTTCTGACATAATCATGAAAAGATTTATCAGAACTAAAAGACTTTTCATAGTATAAATCATAAAGGACATCTCTACTTTTTCTTATACCTTTTGTGGCCCATTCATTGAAGCTACATTTATTGTTAAATTTAATATTCTTTAAAGGGCACGATTTATTGAATTCTTGGCATATTATATGAAATAACTTATTATAATTTTGGTCAGGGTCATCTGATGTAAAACGAGTAAGACACAATTGAGTTTCAATATTATCCTGCAATGATTGCAATTTATTTTTAGTCATTAATCTAATTTTAATATTTTTAGTTGTTAATAACTGTTTATTTATTTTAAAGTTTACAATTTGACCCATGTGGTCAGATCTAACGCCACTAATTACGCATGTGTTGATTACTACACTATTTGTAAAAATGTTATCTATACATGTCCTGGTAGAGGCAGTAATTCTAGTGGGTTGATTTATAATATGTTTTAAATTAAAAGAATTAAATAATGCTAAGAGTTTACTCTTGTCGGGTGAGTCCACTAAAATATCAATATTAAAATCACCACAAACAAAAATCAATTTATTGTTCCTAAAAGCTTTTCCTAAAATATCTTCCATAGTAATTAAAAAAGAAGAAAAGTTTGACCCCGGCGGTCTGTACACACTTATTATAATACGATTTTCTATTTCTGCACATGCTACCTCGCATAAGCGATCAACAGAACATGAGGTGATATCTTTCCTTTCTTTAAATTTAAGACTATTTTTACATAGAATCAGAGTACCACCGCCCTCAGCTGACAATCTATTGAACGCACTGGCAACCGTAAAATTATTCACATTGAATTGCATTTTGTCTGGTTTCAACCATGTCTCACAAAAACATAAGACATCAATAAGATACTTATCCACTAAAAGTTCTACATCTAAAATTTTGCCAGAGAAGCGATTAATGTTCTGATGATAAAGTAGAATATTATCCTTCTGCTTCTCTATTGTCGGCTGAGCTAGTTTAAATTATCTATCTTAGTATCATTAGGACAACCAAATGATACTGACTCCTCACTTAACCTAACTAACCTAGTCTTTGTTATACTTCCTATAACAGTGTTAATATTGTAAGCTATCAGTGTAGCGATCTGTTGTTTACATTTTTTGGGAAGAAACATAGTTTCACCCGTTAATTTAAATCCACTAATAAACTTATTAGTGTCAAAATACAATAATTTGTCACTATGACGACATGTCAACAAATAAATAATATTGTTCAACTTATGAACATAGTTATTGTCCTTATCAGATAATAAATTTGAGTATGGCAGAGCACATAACATAATTTTACCTATATTTAATTTTAATAAGTTGGAAACGCCATTTACAATGTCCCCTTTCTTTAATCCAATACTATTACCTATTAGCAGAACTACATTAGTCTCATTATTAAAGTTTGAGTTTACTATTTTGTCAACAATAAGATTATAGTGCAAATTAGGATAACAGTGGTTTGTTACACTATGGGTCAGATAACTCTGTAAAATAGACCCAAAACTGACTCCTATCTTGTCTGAGAAAACTACAGAATTAAGAAAAGTCAGTCGTCAGCATTATAATATCGACAATAGGCTGTGTTTTATATAAAATAATAAATAAATGGAGGGAAAACGCGTTCGGAACATTACATGAGAAAATGTCTTCTTCTTCTTCTTCTTCCTGCCCTTATCCCATGTTACTTGGGGTCGGCGCAACACGTTTTCTTCTTCCATTCCGTCCTATCACCCGTCATGATATCACTGACACCCTTCTCTTTCATATCATTCTTCACACCATCCATCCATCTTTTCTTTGGCCTCCCTCTTCCTCTCCATCCATCCACATTTATACTCATAACTCTTTTTGTCACATGCGTTTCATCTCTCCTCTTCACATGCCCATACCAAGACAAACGGTTCCCTTTCAACTTTTCTGTCACTGGCGCTACTTTCAAACTTCCTCTAATATACTCATTCCTGACTTTATCCATTCTGGTCACTCCACACATCCATCTCAACATTCTCATCTCCGCTACATGCAATCTTTTTTCATCCGTCTTCTTCACGGCCCAACATTCCGATCCATACAGTACGACAGGTCTTATCACGGACTTGTAGATTTTCCCCTTTAACTTGAGAGGCATCCGTGAGTCGCAAGTTATTCCAGTGACCTGTCGCCATTTCATCCATCCTGAGTTGATCCGGTGTGTAACGTCTCGGTCTACTCCGCCATCCCCTTGGACAAGCGACCCGAGGTACCGAAAGTCGGAGCAGGTCGGTATGGGCGTTCCGGCGAGAGATATTGGCACAGAACTAGTGAGACCGCCAAAATCGCAAAACAGGTACTCTGTTTTGGTTCTGCTCAATCTCAGACCAACACTCTCCAGTCTTTGCCACCACACCTCCAATCTGCTCTGGACCTCTAGGCCACTCTCGGCAACCAGCACAATGTCATCGGCAAACAGCATGCACCAGGGGGCCTCTTCTTGGATGTCCGCCGTCAAAGCGTCCATTATTACCAGGAAGAGGTAAGGGCTGAGGGCCGACCCCTGATGCAAGCCGACAGCCACATTGAAGCTGCCAGTAGTGCCCACTGTAGACCGGACTTGGGTACTGCATCGACTGTACATTGCTCGGATCAACTGCACGTACTTCCCAGGCACACCTTTCTCCTTAAGGGCAAAAATGAGAAAATGTATGAATAAAAAAATATTATGCACTCGTACTAGGTATAACTACATCCTTTCATTCGCGCTTCCCATTGTGTCACAATTGAATTGTTTGGTATTTATTCTCAAGGAGATGCTACAAGAGGTACCGTACCGGTCGTACATACCTACACAAGTTACGACGATAGTTAATTTATCGGAGATCAGTAAAGCCCCCCTCAATTTACTGGGAAAACACAATTATAATCCTGTCAACCCAATAAATGACCCAAAAAACTGTTACTAATGGTAAGTATTACAATACAACTAAAGTGAAAAACAAACCCTTAGTATAATATAATGTTTATTCATAGGAAGTAAACAATCAAGTTAAGTCGTTGTTGATGGCCCAGAGTGATACAGGGCGCAGTTCGGCGCTGCTGCACAGCAAGTAGATAATAAAAGATGAGTGGTAAATAAGTACATATTGTTAGTTCATATAATAACATATTATTACGAGTACATCAGCTATGTACACATACATATTCATATAATACTGTTGTGCACGGAAAATTGAATTTAGCGATCTACGGCTACGCTACGCTACGAGGCTACGAACAAATCAAATCATTCATAGATTTTTTCTTTTTGCGGGGAATCCACCCCCTTCATCAAATCCCGTGCATGACGTAAGGGTGATTAAGGAATGTTGTAAAACATAATCATCAGGAAAAGCAGCATCCAGAACCACATAATCCTGTAATGACCAATTCCAGCGGGTATAGCTTATGAAATCTTCCAAAAATCGCTCAGGGGTGGAGAATTTAAAGGCTGATTGATGTATTGTATATGCGGTTGGTAAATAATGTGGTAGAAAAGCTACTGTTGTTCAAGCTGTATCTCTTATTCCTCGTTCGAAAAATTTGAGGTAGCTTGATGTAACTTGTATAATAATATAATATTCTGAGGCTAGTGTTCACCAACATTAATTCGCAGTTACACAACTGTTTAACAAAATTTCTAATAAATTTTTCGAATAAACGGTTGTTTAACCAGAGAATAAATTAATGTTGGTAAACACCTTCCAAAATTATAATCAAGTCACATTTTCATGCGCTATAGGTAATCAGGAATGCAGTTGTAAATATTTTTTGAGGCGAGAGATTACAGCTTCTTATTATTCTTACAAGTATCTTTCATTAGTATCACCACAGAATCTTTATAGTACCTATTAACGATACGAACCTCCATAATAGAAAACTACTGGCATCCATATTACCATCCTCCACGCCGTGTATTCAAACGATTTTATTCACTCTTCGAGCTGTTTGACCAGTTTTTATTTACGACATCAACAAAAGTGTAATGAGATTCGAATCACTAAAAAGATCGATTTTATACGCGTTCCAAGTGAACGAGATATTGATTGCAGCATTTTTTTATGTATTTTATTATATGAGGATGCAGTCCGATGCGATGATGGATGGCTGTAATAATGAGTCGTAAAGAAGGTGACGAGTAATGATGATATCATTAAAAAAAGTTTCGATAAAGTTTTTGTTGCAACATTTACGTTTTAAGTTTTGTAATTTATTTTTGTTCGTAGCGTTAATAAGAAGTGTCCTAGGGCCCTATTATTTATTTTCTACTAATAATAAATAAAAAATAAAATAAATAATAATATAAATTATTATTTATTACCTACGAGAATGTTGCGTTAAGTGCAAAACAGAGCTTTTGGCGTCACCTGCTAAATCGGGTGCCAGATGTTTTGATGTTCTGTTTAAGCTTCCAAGAAAGTATAGTTTCTTCTATTGGTTCTCGTCTTTTAAAAGTTTAATTTCAAACTTTTGGGTTTTTCATAAAAAATGGCGTATATTTTCTTTGACCCAAAAGCTGCTGATAAAAAATAAGGAGTCTATCTGACACTTACCCTCCTGACGGCTCCACTGACAGTACTGGCTAGGCTCTCAGCATCATAGTGACGGGAAAACGAGTATGGGCCCGGATGACTCCGGGATACGCATTGCCCCATATGCCCGCCACAAACAACAAACAAATCACAGGTGTCATATACAGTTTCACTTCACTTCACGTTCTCACAATACGAATCTGTGAACGAAATAAACGAAATTTTGAGTCAACTGATCCAACCTAGCTTGAATCTTAATGCGACGCCCACACTACTAAATGTTATCGAGCAAGTCTTACAAATATGGGTAGGTCGAAAAAAATACTGTGATACGGAAACGATGCGTTTTTATTTACCTACTTAAAAAAGGAGGAAGTTCTTTATTCAGTGCGATTTGTATTGAAGCAATTAAATTCAATATGTAGGTATTAATAGTTATGATCATCCGAGGCTTTCTAAGCCATTGCACGAACCTAAGTTTGAACATACTAGGTACATAGCTTGCTTATCATTGCCCGGAAATGTCTCCGAAACCAATAAACCGATATCAATTGAACTCTTTTAAAGTAGCTGGTCCTAATTTACCACGGGTCATACAAAAAAACTTTTTATGTCGAACCAGTTTTGACTTTTTTTGTGGTTACTACGTCACAAAAAAGAGCAGTGGGTAAATAGGCGAGTTCAAGAGCGTTTTGTAGACTTCAAACGCGAAGGTCAGGGCGGATATCATTCATCTTGGCTTACAGTACCCATACGGTTAAGCAAAAGTGGTAATACTCATTTTTAATGGAATTAAGCTCTTGAAGCTTTCTTTACACATTTTGAGTGCGTTTGAAATGGTGGTATAAATGGAAAAAGCAAAGATGTATCTTTATCCGAAAAGTTATCAAAAACTGGTGAACGAATTAAAATGGCTTAATAGGTATTTCGTTATCATTTTATTGAACATGATAACAAAAAAAAAACAAAGATGTGTAATCATTGTTTTTGTATTTTATTAAGTAGGTACTTCACTTCAACTGCAGTAATTGATATAGGTAGGTACATAATCGATGGCACTTCTGAAGCCGGTTATTTATTTACCTACTAAAAATTTTTTTTTAAGATTCTACTTTGAGATGTATCACTTAAATATTTCTGGTTAGATTCGTGATTCTTTATAATAACTTATGGACAGGTATACAAACTGTGTATAGAATAAAGAAGCGTGAGCAAAAAACGCGCTTTTTTCAATCCCGAAGGCCATGTGAATAGAATCGTTTTATAACAGAATCCTATAAATAATTTATACAAAGTTTACACTTTTAAAAACTTTGATAACATTTAGATTATGTGCATGAAGAAATAATCAATATCACAGTTTTACGATGTATATTTTCAATCATAAATAAGTTTAGAACCTAAAATCACCATACATTTTAGACACAATATTAATTTATAAACGGGCCAGCTGATCACACGTGTTGATTCAAAACAAGGTCCTTCATAGTTCACATGTTGTCGAACTTTACGGTACGGTGGAGTGCACTGTGGGTCGCGAGTATGGCGCGTCGCGCGCACTGCGCACGGTCTACGACTGCGGCGCGCGCGCAAGTCACAACCGCCACCGGCTGTAGTCTGTTGACTCATTCATGAGCTGCTGTGAACCGTCCCATCGAGGAATACATAATATTGGAATATATTATACTTAGTTATTGCGTAAGTTCGTTATGATTTAGGTGCAATCATTGATGTCGGGGTTACGTCAGTTGAGTTGTTGCCTATCATCGCATCATTAACTGAAGTCACAGTTATATGATCTGTTAACACAACATAAATCTAAATAAATGGTTTACACCGATTAACGGGCGGTATTAATATCTATCCTAATCCAAAATCTATGGAGTAGGTAGGTTTTTGACATGAACCCCTAAAATCGTAAACGGTAATTTTGGTTAAACACGTTTTATGTCACATTTAGCAAGAAAACCGCGCATCCTATATTTTAGACTGGCCCGAGTTCAATTTGAATGCAAATAAAGAAGTTAATTATAAATAATGCACCTGTTTATCTGCTGATAACCCAGTATTTAACGACAAATATCCTATTTTTTTCCACGAAAACCTCGTAATTCGCATTTGACACGTTTCAAGAAATCATGTTCAAATATTGATTTAGGTCCAAATTCTAGTTTATTTATGGCAAAACAAAAAAAAACACTCAAGTTCCTTCGAAAAAAAATCAGGTAAGGAAAGGTTTTTTCCGTCTCCTATAAAATTTTGCTTTGTGAAAACATCGTTATTGCCAGCGATGTTTTCACTGGTGCTCAACGTTATTTTGAATTTCTGACAAAAACCTACATCAATCCAAAGATTTCGGATTGAGATCGGTTATTAACTCTGTTATTAAAACCTATCGGCAGTAAAACGTTCAATCGACGATTGACAAAACAATCATAAAAATATAGCCCGCACTATAACTCGACTACGAACTTACGAAGTCTGAAGATCAGAGGGTAGGCTTTATCCAGCAGATGGCAGCAGATTTATCCATTGATAGGTATAACGATCTTTTAAATTCAATGAGATAACCACATAAACCAATATATAGAACTAACAGGGACGATAGGAGCACGGAGTAAGTGAATCCAGACGAGCGTAATTTTTTGAGTTGTGAGTCGCGTAGTTTCGGTCGCATAATTTCTGCTACATTCGATTTCATACAAAACTCCTGTTTCGTTCACACGGCGACGCAGAATGAGTTTGTTAAATCCTTCAAAAAAATTACGCTGACTTATTTTACGCGACTCGCAGCTCAAAAAATTACGCTCGTTTGGCCTCACCCTAAATCCTTCAAAAAAATTACGCTGACGTATTGTTTGGCCTCACCATATATGTACAATTTGTTGTTAATAACTGTTGTACTGTAGATACTAATCAAAAAGGTAATTAAGTTTTTTTTTAATATTGACAGCTTCGTTGGTAGCACGTAAAGCCGTTGGTCCCGGCTGTCATTTATAGATCTTTGACAGTCGTTACTGTTGGTCAGAAGCCAGAAAGTCTGACAACCAGTCTTACCAAGAGTATCGTATTACCCAGCTACTGGGTTGTGGAGGTCTGATAGGCAGTCGCTCCATGTAAAATACTGATATTCAGCTGCATCCGGTTCGACTGGAAGCCGACCCCAACATAGTTGGGAAAAGGCTAGGCAGATGATGATTGACAGCTTCGTTGGTCTAGTGGTCGCAAGCGCGACTGCTAAGCGTGAAGTCTTGGGTTCGATCCCCAGGTCGGGCTAGTGTCATTGGGTTTTTCCGTGTAGTATTAGGTTATTCAGTAACAGCCCGGAGTCTGGATTCGTGCCCTGGCAAATGGCAATAGGCTCGCCCCCTATTACATGGGATTAAAAACATAACGGTGAAATGAGGGTGTACTTATCACCTCTGGCCAACCCTTCGCGGAATACAGGCGTGATGTTATTTTAGCATCCCTAATCCTTGTATTATAGAACTCCAGAACTGATCCTGCATATAGGTACAGCTACCTAACAACTAACGTGATTAGATCATTATCATCATCATCATTCAGCCGAAAGACGTCCACTGCTGGACATAGGCCTCCCCCAAAAGGGGGGGTTTGCCGTAATCACCACGCTTGGCAGGCGGGTTGGCGATCGCAGTATTGTTGTTAAAGTACTCAGAGTACGCTGCTGCCCATCCTCTAGAGAAATGATTAGATAGTGAGACAATTCTACAAACTTAGTCAACCTTGTAGATATGATCTAGGAATTAGAACCAGTACTTACAGATAGGTCTGTCTTGCCTATTTTGTAATGAAACGCGACGGTCAAGGGCAGTTTGTCGGTCGGTCACCCAAGACCAAGTGTCAAAATGGGGTCAAAATCAAGGTTGTGAGTTGCAAAATCTATCGGAATTTAAAACTCTTTCTCAGTGTACTGCCTTGCTATTTAGAAAAACAAAGAGGCCTATCCAGAGAGGTATAGTACTACCTACGAATCAATTGTTAGGCACAATTTACACCGCCGCGGAATGGAATGGAATGGAAGCGTCAATTTCGCCTCATAACGCTGCTGGAAGGCGCACGAATTCGCGGGAATGCTCCAGAATTCCCGCGCATTCCAGCGATTTCGCGCGACTGCGCCTTGAGGGACGTTCAGTTGTTAGTCTAGACGACTCCCCGTTCGCGCCACTTCCCGCGGATTCCACAGACGGCGCCGACAGTAGCTAGGGGAATTCTCGAGAATGCGCGAGGATTCCCCGGAAGACGCGCGACCTTTTTTTGCTTTATACAATTGACATAAAGTTTATTATGCTATGTACAATTTCGTTGCAAAAAGTCGCTTCCATTCCATTCCGCGGCGGTGTAAATTGAGCCTTACTAAGAAGTCGCATCGGCAAACTCCGTAAAACCGATCACTTCCGAACTGAGTGCTATTTCAAGGCGTGAAGATATTTTTTAATGCAGTCGGTAACTATACCTACTGTATTAAAAAATATCTTCATATCTTCACGCTGACACAATATGTGTAAGTGGCCTGAAAACCCGAGCGACTGCCATTGGTTGTTTTGTTCCAAGTAACTTCTTAGTTGTGTCGACCTGTACCTAGGTAGGTATGTCAGTATGTACATTACATTTTCTGCAGGAAAGGAACGCACGTTGAACAAAATAAGTCTAACCATGTGTATAACCAGGGAGGGGCGCTTGGTAGGGAGCGAGAGTGCGTGGGAAGCCGTCGCCTCCTTCTGCGAGGAGGTGATGGCGACCAAAGAGGGAGCGGAGAGGGAGAGAGAGGCAGCTGCCACTCTCTATTCCCGCGCCAGACGCACCGAGCGCCGGAGAGCGCGCGACGATCTCCGGCCACCGTAGTGTGTGGCCTGCGGGCGGCGGGTTATGGGACCCGTCGCCCAACCAGTAACAGGCCCGAGAAGGCGGCGCGCAGTGTTCGGTGCGCGCCTCTCAGGAGGACTTAGGCAAGGCCCCACAGAAGGAAAGGTCTAGGTCTAGAGGTCGAGGCCTGCCGGGGTTGCAGTGCATGCAGCTGCGAATCCCGCGACCCCGGTCAAGGGTCAGAAGAAGGAACACCTTGGGTTTTTAGCCGGTAAGAGTCTGGCATAAACCATGAAAAAAAAAATGGAGCGGCGTTTGCTCTAACCTGGAACAAGGAAATGTACAAACAGTTTTTTAATAAATTATCTTTTGAATTATCTGTGGATAATGTTCTTTTTAAATAATGTCCATAAAAGTAATAAGTAGGTACTACGTCTTTATATATAGTCCTTGATAATGTCAAATTTAGTGAATCTTATTTCTTTTCAATTATTCGTAATCATAACTGCAAGTGCACTGCAGGGGGCCTACTCCCTAAGTCCGTCAACGAAGTTAGTCGCCCGTCCGAAAGTAGCCCGAAACGTAGAAGTGAACAAAACAAATGTCAAGTTCAACTTTTCGGACGGACAAAAATACATCGGTAAGAGGGACAACTGTCAAATCGTGTTGTCATTCATTCTTAGTTCGGGCCTCGAAATAATCGTATGTCCGTAGGTGATAGGGAGTAGGAAACGCTCGTAACTAAGACCGAAACCACGGACTTCGTGCTTAGGGAGTAGACCCCCAGATCCAATCGGCAGTTGACACGCAGTTGCTCTGGCTGCATTTTAACTACCTTCAAGCTGCATTTTGGCAGTTGCATAGTTTACAGTTGCGAAGTGTCTGGACGTGCAGCCCAGTTGCAGTTATGATTACGAATATGAAATGGAATAATATGTTTCACCAAATGTGACATTATTAACAGTTTAAATAATTCTACCTAACTGATTTTATATCCAGGCCTTAGCACTTGTACTATTTATTCTGTGCCTTAGCTCTAAGATCCAGGCATTTTTGGTGGCAGTTTTTGGGGGAAGACCATCCAGTGAAATTAAAAACCGCTCCCAAAAATGCTTGGTTACAAAATCCATTGCCGTGCCGTCATGTTAAGAGCAGTGGTCATTAGTGAACATGGAGTAATTGAAATAATTATGTATTTCTCACACTGGGTGCGCCATTGTGACTTCTAATTTGGTATAGGCCGCTTCATAGGTTCTCCCAGTGTGAAATAGCTAAATAATGTGGTTTCTAGAAACTAAGAAACAACTATAATATGTTCACACAAGCAGTTCATTTCTATAATAAAAAGAATAAAAAAAGAAATATTATGTGTGACTTGGCTGTATGGTCTAAGAATCTTTGCGTGCCTATTTTGGCGAATAATACAAAAACCTTTAGCGGAAATGTCACGAAAATCGAAATGTCAAAATCGACAGTACAGGGTTATCAGCTTGAGAATTTTGTCCCTAAATTTAGGGGGAAAATTTGTAAATGAGGATTATTTTTGGGATTAAATTCGTGCTCCTCAGATCAAATCTCCTGGAAATCGGTCAACGTTTTAAATTTATTCCTCAGGTTAACTTATTTGACGTTGAAAAAATCGACTTTTAAGGATGTAAATATTTGAATAATTTGTAAACAAAATTGGTTTCTAAAACATGTTTCAATAAAATATTTTTTTTATAATATACGGGTATGACATTTTTTACCGTCTGTAAAAAAATGGGTATAATAGGTGAACGGAGTAGAACCCCATGGCATTTGTTTTTAATTGCCTGTTCTGTAATTTATCTACTTATCAATAAATACTACTATAATTTGAAGTAAATTTTCATACTATATCAATAAAACCAGATTTTTTTAGTAAATAAATCGATTAAATAATATCTAAATAAAATTTCAAATCATACACACCTGCGTATGATTTGAATTTTTATTTAGATAATTATGTCAATTTTATAGTAAGTTAAAGAAAAAAAAATAGTATGCCAAAGCCTTCTACTCCGTTCATCTATTATACCCAATTATTTTCCAGACGGTAAAAAAGTCATGCAGTATTTATTTCTATTAATATTTTCCTTTAATTCATTTAAATGGTTGAATACTGAACATCCCCGTTTATAATGCTACTACATAATATATTAGATAGAATATGTTTAAATTTAAGATTTAAAATTAGGATTGATTAGGAAATGTACGGATTTGTAGGATTTTTTTATTTAATTTTAAGGGTAACTTTTTTAGGCGTTGGTAACCCTACGACTATATTATTGTTTTAGATTTAGATGCGTAAGGTCTAGGTCTAGATAAATAAATACATACAATATAAAACAAAGTAATCTCAAATGAGAAATATTAATACGTCTCGCTTGTGTGTAACTATTAAACGATTTAAAAGTTGGGTGTAAGTGTAATTATTCGTGCGTTTGGAATGTTAACCCGAGCTGGAGTTAGGCTTTTCTCGACGGAATCGTTGAAAGTTGTCAACAATGTTGCCAAGCAACAGTTTACAATAGCGATGCACGGTGGTAAGCTTGATATTTTGTAGTATATTGATATTTTGTGCAAATAAACCACTTTACTCTGCTTGTACATATCATATTTACATTCGAAATACTGTGCATGAAACCTGATTGTACACAATTTAAGTTATAGAGAAGTTCTAAAGTGGATACCGGCTTGGTAAGCTTAGACTTGATAAACCCATAAAAATGTGTTGAAAGAGCTGACTAAGGACTTATCAGGTATATCCCATACGAATCCATTGTCGAACTCTATGAACAATAACAAATGTTTACTTATGTGTGATGATTTTACTCCCCACTATAATGCTATTTGCTGTAACACCAATCTTGTTCAGCAAAACAACTTTATCTATGTACTACTTATTGGACATTGTTAAATGTCCAAAATTCTGCACAGATAATATTAAATTTCGGGCCGCGTTTCAGTAACCTGTCAAGGAATCATAGGAATTGCTATGGCAAAAGTAAAACCAATAATGCTCCTTAAGTTTTCATCACTTAGATAGTGTGCAAGGCTCAAGTGCAAGTGTACTTGTTCATTATGCAGTTATGTGTATGTCTGGCATTTTAGAACCTAAAGTCTTAACACATTCACTGCAGGGAAACACTCACAGTACTGCACAATGCTATGCTAAGGCGCTGAGTGCACACCCCCTGGGTTTGCATACTTTTTGTAGGAAAACGCACATACATAAATGGAGCGTGCGCAAAGCCGCAGTACTGGCTGGTAAAAAAATGTATGTGCAGCAGTCAAACTGTTAAAAGGTACTGTATGTTAAAAGGTTTTATGCACATTGTTTTTTTCCAGAGGAAGCTGTGCTAGGCTATGAGCAGAGTGGAAAAGCAATAACATTTGTCCATACTGACGTTCCACCTGTATTCCAGGGGAAAGGAATCGGACGCAAATTAGCTAAGGTTAGTCATTAGATAATTATAATGTTTAATAATCAAAGTATTTTTATTTTAGCAACTTATTCATAAAACTTAGACTATTTCTAATTTTAGAAAATAGATTTGTTTTGTTTGTTTAATGTCCATTTGTTTAATCATGGCATGATCTTTTACAGTTCGCCTTTGACCATGCTCAGCAGAATAAGCTAGATGTGACCTGTCAATGTCACTTTTTGGCAAAATATTATGAAAGCAATCAAGACAAGTATAAAAACCTCAACGTAAAACTTGATTTAGAGCCTGAAAAATAGAAATATAGCACTATGGACTTAGCTTGGATAAGGTGTAATATATATTATTATTTTCGTGAAAAATGTTATGGCAATGCTAAAAAGATTTCTTACAAAGCCTCAAAACAGTATGGTGATGCAGCAGAGTTTTTATTCTATGGTGGAATGGCTAGTATATTGGAAGGACAAGTGCAAAAGGGGATCAGTGAATTGACGCCATTGCAATCTGAAAAAGATATACAATTGGCAGTTGTCATTGCTCTTATATATGGCTATAAACTCAGTAGTCCAACTGAGAGAGAAGCTTTATACAGCTTAGAGTCCAAACTGAAAGAGGAAAAGAAGCAAGCCAATGCTTTGTCTTTCTTCTATGCAGGCCTATTTTTATCATTTGCAGAAAAGTATGAAAAGGCTTCTGATTACATTAACAAATCACTGAGAAAAGATGCTAATAACCTGGAAGTTATAATCTTAAAGGGTTGGAATGATATGTACATGAATTTGGGAGACATGCAGATGTCAATATTGGATTGTTTGGAGTTAGCTCTCAATAAAAGTGACCGGAATATTGAAGCACTACTGGGTTTGGCAAAATTTAAATATTTTTCCAAAGATCATGAAGCATCAAACCTTACATTAGACAGGCTGATTGTTAACAATCCAGGTCAAATTGTACCACTGATAGAAAAAATGAAGAATGAATTTGCCTTGCAAAAATGGGAAGCAGTTTATGACACAATGGAAAGAATTTTTCCTCTTGACCCAGAGAATATTGAAGCTCTGAAAGTAAGAATTTTCATTGCTCTATGCAAAAATGCAGATTACATAGAAGCTGCAGATCAGTTGAACAAGTTCTTTGCTGTATTGGAAAACGAAGAAACAAACAATGCATATCAGTTCTACAATACTACACAGATATTTTCTAGGGCTTGTAGCAGATCTAGTGCAGTACTTTCTCAAGTGTATAGATTTGCACAATATGCTTCCGAAATGAGCCCAGGCAATGTAGATTACTTGAGTGAAGTTGGATATCAATGTATTCTTCAAGGAAAGTATAAAGATGCCCTAAGCTTTTTCAAGGCAGCTAGCAAACTAGACAGCAATTCCATCACAGCCCTATGTGGGTTAACTCTTTGCCAAATGAATGAACATGGTCCAACAGAACAAATTGCACAACAGATAGAATTGTTGTTTGAAATGCAAGGAACAAATAAACTACCAGTTCTGTATCATCTTTCTGCACAATTGAATCTGAAGAATTCCTCTAGTGCAATATCATTTTTAAATAATGCATATGAGGCCAAGATTGCCTTTGCAAATCGTAATCCTTTTAGTTTAGCATATGTTAAAGATTTAGATCCAGATTTTCTTCTGGAGGTGTATAAAGAGTTTAAGAAGCACTTGCCCAAAAAGCCGTTTATAATTGTCGGCTATTTGATGTATTCTCAGGAAGTAAAGAATCCTGTTGTCACACACTGTTTTAAAATACTCAATGCAATATGTGAGGCATGTCCTGGTTTAATAACTGCTTTGTATGAGTTGGCCAAGCTGAAGTTTCTTTTTGGTTATGCAAGTGATGCTCAAAAGTTGGCTCAACAAGTTCATGAGCTGGATAGCACACATGCTGGTAGTCAGGTTTTACTAGCCCAGATTTATATACAACAGCAGGCTTTCACTAAAGCTGCGCAGAGTCTAGAAATGTGTTTGAGCTACAATTTCAAAGTGAGAGACAGTGCAATGTACCATTTCCTTAATGGGGTAATTTTGAAAAGCGTGGGTCAGCTCCAAGATGCTCTGTCTAGTTTCTTGACGAGCATTCAGATTGCAACAAGCAAGACTAATGTTGGCAATATTAATAGAGCATTTGAATCTGATCTGAATATTATTGACAAGGCTACCTTGTATTTGCAAATAATTGAAATACAAACTACATTAGAACAGTTTGCCGAGGCTGGGAAGACAATGCAGGTAAGGATTTATTATGCTATCTTTATTTAGTAGCCCAATCATTAATTTATGTTCTGAAATGTAGAAGGACAGTTTTTTTTATGTAAAAGGTTGACAAACAAGCCGATAACCCACCTAATGGCAAATGGTTACCGCCACCTATATACACCCTACAACCCCAAGAGGATTGCTAATGCGTTGCCAACCTTAGAGACAAAGACGGAAAGTCACATGTGCCTGTTATTTCATTGGGACCCATACCCTTCAAACTGGAACACAGCAATGCTAGATAGCGGCAGAAATAGGTATGGGAGTGGCACTTCCCTGAACGAGCTATTTCACAAGGAGCTCTACTACTCTTAAAGTAATACACATACAGGGTGTAAACGAATTCGTGTAATTCCTTCAAACCGCGTGATCTACTGGTGACACAGATTAAATCTAAATGGATATTTTTGAAAATAAAGTAAAAAAATAATTCAAAATAAAATCTTGGTTTTCTATTCTCGATTCTACTTGAGGAACATTTTGGTAGTGAAAACGTAAGGCATTTTGTTTTGTTTGCATTAAGTAACATATTATTGGCTGCAAACATTTAGAAAGAACCGTAAGGCTCTCGTTAACATGTAAAACGTCCCTATCTTTTCTATCTATTTTAAAAATAAGGGAAGTGTCACCGGCAAATAAAATTATATCTGATAAATCAGTCATCGTATAGGGTAGATCATTTATATAGGCTAGAAACAGAAAAGGTCCAAGAATTGACCCTTGAGGCACGCCCATCTTAACTAGAGACCCCGAAGATATAGCACCGTCTGCACCGTTAACACCAACTTTTTGGCTGTCTATTAGATAAATAGGAGAAAACAAGGTCAGCAGCTCGGCCACGAATTCCGTACCTAGTGGTGTAATTTACAGATGAGGGTGTTGTGGTCAACGCAGTCAAAAGTCTTGGAGAGGTCACAGAAGATGCCAATAGCATCCTGAGAGCTCTCCCAGGATTCCAAAATATGAGTGATCAGTTTCACTCCTGCGTCAGTAGTCGACCTACCTTTCGTGAAACCATACTGGCGACTATGCAATATCCCGTTCAGGTCAAAATAAGACATCATCTGATGAATCATCTGTTCATCATCATCTGTTCAAAAATTACAAAAAAAAACTTCTAAAATCTATCTGTCCACAGCTATGATCAGCTGTGTTTACATTTTAGGTCATATTTGGGGCCACGAATTAGAAGCTCCATTTTCTGAATTCGTAACTAAAATAGGCGCGAAGAATTTTTGAAAAAACTAAAATAAAAATTATTTTACATGGAATTAAAAATTATCGAATTTTGAAGTTTTAACACTTGCTTTAAAACCGTCATCAGTGATATTTAAGTGGCCTGCGGATTAGTACCCCCTTTCCGACTAACCTTGTATAGTGCGCAAAGGTAAAAAAAAAAATTTGAGAATAAAAAGTTACCTATAGCTTTCATTTGTAGAGGTATTGTTTATTCTTAGTTACTAATTAATACTGATGTTGAAGTTACATCGTGTTACGTACTGCCTTCTCTGGTCAATCTGCAAAACTGCAGTGTTTTCAACAAATTTTAATTACATCTGTAACGAATTGGCATTCTTTCAATGGACAAATATTGTTATTTCTGGTTCATAATAAAAACTGATTTGTTACGTTATTTGTCCTTTAACATGTTCAACATCCGTCGTCGTTAAATTGATAACATGAAGATACTAGAATTTTTTATGTTGCCGTCGCTTTTTTTAACGTTATTTATGATATCAGTTATCATTTTGTCTTAACATATTATGGGAAAGTAATTTTTTATACAATAAATTATATTAACAACATGTGGTTTTTATAGGAAGCTATACAAGAATTTTCATACACTTCAGAAGAAAGTCGACTACTTATTGCCAGGGCCGACTTAGCCCTCAAGAAAGGTGACGTCGACAACGCAATAGACCTTCTGAACGAGATCAAACCAGGACAGCCGTATTACTTCCAGGCCCATAGCAAGATGGCACACGTTTACTTGAAGGAGAAGAACGATCGTGCGATGTTCACTGCTTGTTTTAAGGAGATTGTCAGCAACCATCCGATGGCTGACGCGCACACTATGATGGGCGATGCTTTTATGTCGATTCATGGTATGATGTACATACTTCTTATATTAGAATCCGCAGATAAAACAGGTGTACGGACAAATCTCATCACACCGTATCAATTCTCAAAAATCACTCGAAAGTGTGGAGCTAGCATTAATTAGATGCGTTTGATTGCGATTGGCTTTAGCACGCTAAAGCTTAATCGATGCGAAGAAGCGTGTGTACGCGTGTTCATACAAAAAGCTACTTTATAAGCCTTATAGAAACAGTAAAACGATTTTGAACATCAGTGGAGAAGCTTCTGTGATTCGATTTATTTCAGATCCTACGCAAGCAGCAGAAGCTTACGAAGCGGCTCTGAAAGGGAATCCCAAAGACGTGCAACTAGTGAAAAAGCTTGGGGTGGCATACGTCAAAATGCATGAATATGACAAAGCGTGCCAGCATTATGAAAATGCTATCAGACTGTTAAACGAGGATGATCTGCAGTTTGAATATTACGAGCTTCTCCTAAAAGTAAGTGTTGCGTGTTTGAAATATCTGCCTTTGAAATTCTCAACAAAAGTTGTGGCTATTTTTGTACTATTAATTAATTATTTTTGTAAATAATTAACTAAATTTTACTAAGGAATTAACCATTACCAAACACCAAAAGCCCGCGCAGACAGATTGCGAAACGCCTGAGCGCTTTTTCTGCCGGCCATATTAAATGAACATATCTTTTCATAGCTCAAGCAGTACGACAAAGTAGAATCCTCAATATCGTCAGAACTAAACCAGATGTACAACAGGGACAAAGACATCAACAGTTTAAAGCGTCGCGTACGGTTCCTTCTAATGCAAACAAGGGGGCGGGAACTCAAGAACCCAAGTTCTGCAAACGTGAACTTAATACTAGCAGAAGCAAAAGACTTACAGACCGCAGTGGTGAAGAGAATAGAGATAGACTCGAGGGGGGACATTCAAGAAGAGAAGCAGCAGTTGTCGAATATCCTCTGTTCTTTGGCTAAAGCTAAATCTATGAAGGAACCAGCGGTAGCGGCCAATTTGTATTCGGAAGCGTTGATACATTCACCGAGAGATCCTAACACCTTGTTGGCGTTGGCTAAATTGTATGCCCATGTAAGTAAACTTAGATTCTTTTGATGAGAATGAATTTATTGTGAATATTAGACACGCCTTTAAAGGGCACTAAATACCATTCATGTAGGCAGAGGTAACTTGAAATGTTTACAAGGTCTTCCATGATACAAATAAAATATTGATCTTAACCATCAATCAGTAGGTGAATTCACGTAATTTCATGACGCGCCGATCAAGTAGTAGTGACGCTGCAGCTTAGTTCAGGCCAGCGTATCTGACAACGATCGCCTATTAAGAGAATACGAGAAGCATTGTTTTGATCGAAACTACACTGCAGCTGAACTTCTTTAGTTAGGTGAATCAGGCCCCATTTGAATGTATCCAAAAATAGAATAGCCAAAACATTGTGTCCCGAGTTGCCAGCATAGCAGTTTGGGATAGTAACCCTGCCTATTTCCCCTGTTAATCCCGAACACCCCATACCAAGACCATCCGTTTGAAACACAGGTTTAAACGAAAAATAGACAGAGTTCACTATCTCTTCCCATGATGAAAGACCTATCACCATTTACTGCCCCACTAATGCCTCGTCTCGGTACAATAATCATAAATCCCGGCCTATAGCTGGTCCGGATCTGGTCTGGGGCATCATCGACGCCTTTCCTCATTATTATAATGTCTACAGATAAACAACCCCGAAAAATGTGAGCAAACGTGCGCCATTCTACTTAACACGGATCCGAACAACGAGTCCGCTGCTGTCATGATGGCTGATCTCGCATTTAGAAAGGTATTTATAATTTGCAATGTCGTAGAAGAAATGAATGTAGGTACGACCTATTTTCTCGTGTAGATTTTTCTAGCCATTACGTATTGATTAACAAACATACATATTTGTAGTGCTATTTCAGTTTAATGCCGAATTTCTTCCGTTGTTGATATTTATGAGTGATAATTGTTATACAGGTTGAAATTGTAAATACTCGACAAACTGAAATGGGAGATCGTACTCAGTCATCACTATGAACAACTTTTACTATGGAACCAAAACAGAAATCACGAAAAAAAAAACCAATGTTCCCTACATTTGTGTTCGCATAACTCGTCAAAATGTAGGGAACAGCAGATTTTTTTTCGCGTTTTCCCTTTTGTTCCTATAGTAAAAGTTGTTCATAGTGACGAGTACAATCTCCCATTTCGGTTTGTCGAGTGTTTACAATTTCACCCTGTATAATTTCAATAGTGCTTTTTTCGCTCCAGCATTTTGGCGTCGCAACCGGTGTACCTAAATATATTTGAACTTCTATGAGCGTCCTAATTGATCGTTACAAGTAAGCCGTCGCGATCACCAACCGGTGATTATGGTGATATCCCTTAACAACTTTCAAACGTTGTTTCGCTTATCAAATCGGATATGCTGCTTTGCTTAGGCACCGCGCAGGAGGGGCACCGGAGGAGGGGCACCGGAGGAGGGGAGGGGGGTAGGAACGTTCCAATGGAGAATCTGGCGCTCCTCTGCATGTGCTGAAGACCATTTATCTTCCGCTCTCTGTCTAGTGTCGGCACGAACTATTCCCGTATCGTCACTCTTTTTATGAAGACGGTAATCGGGCAAGTAAGTTACCATCTCGCAGATCCCAGATGCTACTGCCTTTAGATGTAAAACTTAGATAGCTTATTCATACCTACCACACGAAACGAAGAGTTGAGCCTAAAAAATTCCTTTAAGGTCGACTTAGAAGCCGCCCAGCGACACTTGAATCAGATTTTGTCAGTAAAGCCAATGAGCTGGGAGGCTCTCGCGCAGTTGGTCGAGGTGCAGTGGCGACGTGGCAAGCTGTCCGAAGCTGAGACAACTTTGGACGCTGCCAAGGTGGCTTTGGGCGAACAAGAAGATCCTGGTAAGTTATCCCGTCTATTACCCATCCTTCTAGAATGTTTGTAATGATTGTTCACCTACCAAGCATTAAAACTCCCTTTTTGATCGACGCTAAGACATCTATTTGGTTCCTAATAATCAGCACAAGCATGACCTCAAGGTGCGTAGTAGCGCTCGCTAACACTGACTTGAAATAGTGCTGGGTAACTGGCGATATGCTTGCTAATTTTCGTTTACAAATACACATCAAAATTAACTTTATAAACTTGAAAGGTTACTGGTATTGCTCGGGAGTATGCAGCGCATATGCCGGGCGCGCTAACGCAGCGCTACGTCAGCTGAACCAAGCGCGTCGCTCTCCGCACTGGGGCGCGCGCGCCGCTCGTCGCATGGTGCTGCTGTGTCTGGCGCATCACGCACCGCACTCGCTTAGCGACACCTTCCTCACCACTGCACTAGATTCGTGAGTAACCTATCACTATAGTGTGCGAGTAATATGACGTCACGCGGTGGTACGTCACTGAGCCAGGTACACCGCTCAGCGTGATGGGGCGTCATCCACACACAAACGTCATCAGTCACCACCAGAATACATCACGTGCAGGCGAAGGTGGCGTTTGTAACAAGCAGGTGTTAAAATTATGAAGACCCCACGTCGTAAAATGAACCTTATTTACCTTATTAGTTACTAAATTAAACGAAAATAACCTCGTACAGTCCGCAAGGCGTAAGCTGAGCTTTGCATTTGTGTGAGTGCATATAGAATCGATTGCCAAAAAGCAGTACATATAAACCGGTTTAAACCAAGCAAAGGACGCGTCTGCATTCATTCTCACACAAATGCAAAGCTCAGCTTAGGCCTCGCGGGCTGTATCTAAAAATAACTCCTTTCTTCAGGGATACAAGGCTCCTAGCTCTGAGAACTGCCGAAAAGCTCTTAGGTGAAGTGGCACCACTTGACCGCAAGCCATTGCAAGCCATGTTGCAGCTTGCAACGAAACAGAAGCCGCAAGCCGAGCGCGTTCTACAAGATTTGTTACCATTAGCTACCGATGATAGTTTCCAGGATGACCCCTACTTGATCTTAGCTATTGCTAATGCGTAAGTATTTTTACTATAATTTTTTGGAAACAAGTTCATTCACAACCTTTTCTCGGTATCGGTATGTTTTTCGGTAACTGTTCGGACGACTCTGCTGGGCCCTGCTAATGAAGTTCTTTTATTTTAGATACAACATCATTAAACAACCTACTCGCGCGAAGAACATATTAAAAAGGACAGTGTCGTCAATTCCCTGGACTCCTGAGAAAGCTGATGGGCTGGAGAGGTGAATTTTTTTAATACCTTTATTCCAATATTAATATGTTAAGCTAAAATTGACGCTCTAATTTGTGTTTTCTTGAAAATAATTGCTTTGTTTAGTAGAAAATTATTAAAATAGTTACGATACTGCTAGAAAGTCTTTTTGGTTGACTTATTGTGATTTTTAGATGTTGGCTGGAAGTGGCTGATGGCCAAATAAGTTCGGGAAGAGTGGATGCGGCAAAAGAATTACTTACCAAAGTGTTGAATCATAACAACTCTTGCGCAACAGCATACCAGTACCTAGGTAACTCACCGTTTGTGTTCAAATTCTTAATATCTTAACCGTTGCCACTTAATTGAGGCAGCAAGTGTAGCTTCGACTTCATGGAGAGGACATGTGTTCACAAACCTTCCAATTTTTAGGCTACTTGGCGGAAAAAGACCAAAACTACAAAAGTTCTGCGCATAACTACAACAACGCTTGGAGTCACGGAGGCAAGAGTGACCTCGCTGTAGGATATAAGTTAGCACATTCCTACCTCAAGCTCAAGAAGTACCCAGAGAGTATCGTGGTTTGCCGACACATACTGAAAGTACACCCAGACTATCCCAAGATCAAGAAAGAAATATTAGAAAAGGCGAAAACTAATTTGAGAACTTAAACCACTGATGTCCCAGCGTCGCGGATGAGTAGCGATTGTTTATCTATTGTGTCTATTTCCGGTATTCAATCAGTTAATTAACCTTATAAGATATACCAATTAGTTTGCACATCACAACTACAAATTATATTGTTTTTAAGAGTAGCAGTGATATTTCAATAAGCCATTGCTTGGTCATTACGCGAACTCAAAATATCAAATTATGGTTTCAAATGCGAATTCGAACAGAAAGAACTTTTGCATGTGATGTGTCGAGTGTTCTTTTTTTTGCAGTACAATTATAATTAATTTTCAGTTTTTTTAGATTGATTATAGTATGATTATTAATTCCCTAGACTAAACTGACAGGTGCTAATGTTAAACAACAATGGTAGGACCTGTCACTTTACTCCAGTTAATTAAAAATCCTATTATGAAGATCGTGACGTTGTACACTATACAAGGTTAGTCAGAAAGGGGGTACTAATCCGAAAGGGTGTTAAAGTACACATAATAATGAGTAACTTTTGTTCTACAACTTTTCCCAAAACTCAATAGTTTAAGAGAAACAGTTGATCAAAAATCTCAAAAAAAAAACTCTAAAATCTATCTATCCCCAGTTATGATCAGCTGTGTTTACATTTTAGGTCATATTTGGGGTCATGAATTAGAAGCACCATTTTCTGAATTTGTTACTAAAGCAGGGATGAAGAATTTTTGAAAAAACTAAAATAAAAATCATTTTATTTGTTTTTTTTTTATCGAATTTTGAAATTTTAACACTTGCTTTCAAACAGTCATCAGCGATACTGTAAGTGGGCTTCGGATTAGTACCCCCTTTCCGACTAACCTTGTATATTTTTAATAACACAGTTCGTGTAAGTACAACCATAATTATGTACTATTTAAAATAAATGCGCACAATAAAACTGCTGTTTAACATGCATAAATATATTTTATTTCAATTCACTCGACAGTTGTGACATTTGCAATCATTTATTATTGAAATATTAATCAAAAAATACTGTTTTCATCTACACTACGTGTTATGTTCTAATTAGTTAGTATTGTTTATTCCTGGTTTTCTTCCTGCTCCAGAATGGTCTTGAAACAGAAAGGCTGGAAGATGTAACCCAGACCGGTATAGAACTTGCTCATGAACTCCACCCTGGAAAAATAAGAAGTATTTTATTATAGACAACATGAATATCTTGATGATTAACTGGTAATATTATCCAAATTGTATTTCTCGAAGTGTCAGCCATAGGGAACAAAATTCGTTGCCGACCGCGTTTTGAAATAATAGTAACAATTACCAGTGCAAACGCAGCGTGTGCAGGAAAGCGGAGAGCCCCTCCATCATGACGAGGATAGCGAGCGTGAAGAGCGCCCAGAAGCCAAACGCCACGTACAGCTTGATGGCACCGATGTAGTCGTGGTCCTTTAGACCGAATGTTAGCACCATGTTCCACAGTACCTCCGACAATTCTGCAAATATAATGACATTAAAGAAACTGCTCATAAAATTAACAAAACTAGGAGAGCACTTGCATCTCGCAACATATGCCCCCGATAAAAAGAGAGAAACTGATTGTATCGTACTCCTAAGTCCGGAATAAAAATGCATATATCTTACGTGCGTGAGCAAGCGAGAGAGCCCACAATCGGAGGTAGGAGGCTGTGTGTGAGATGGTACTGAGCACGTATTCGATGGTGTGGATAGCTTGGTGGATCATGATCTCGCTGAAGGGCTCGTCGTCGTGATCGTGCGAGTCCTTGGGCTCCTTGCTGTTGGGGGCCGCAGCAGCGTCGCCCAGCTCCGTCTGCTCCTGCATCTCGATGCCTTGGTTCACGCTGCCGTTTGATTGTTCAGGCTACGAATACAAAAATATTTTATTTCGAGAGTCATAGATTGTATATAAAAAAAGGGTTAAGGGATAAGTTCAAAAGGATGCGCAGCTGCAGGTATACCATTCACTCACCTGCATACTGCGATCACCAATTGGTTTGCCAAGCGTGACTGCCCTCACAACGTGCATCGTAGCGGACTTATTTCCAACAGTGAAAACTTGCACGCTGATATAATACCACAAGATCTCAACTAGCTAAATATTGTTCGAAGTCAGTTAAATTTACCTTAGCTTCGCTCTTCTTCTTGCCGACAGCGAGAAGATACAGCGGTTTGCCGACCAGCATGACGGGTATGCAACACAATGCAACCAGCACGAATATTTGCTGCACCTTTCCCTGCCCCTCGAACATGAACTCCTCGCAGCCGTCCGACGGCTCCGTGCTGGAGAACAGCATCATGTTGATGAACAGGATCAGCACCGACGGTGCGCAGCCCTGAGAGTATGGAGGGTCTGGAATAAAAAAAAAAGTGTGGTCACGTCATGGTATAATGTAAACCTGTCGCCAATCAATCGGATTCTAAAAAATTATTTTTGCATCTCGAGATATGCTTCGATTTGACAGCTTTTCAAAAGTGCTCTCTTTCGTACATGGCATTATTAGAACTATGTCTCAAAACAAGTTGCGATTAGGCCAGACAGCCAAAGATTCGCTTGATTAAATGATTCGCTTGAGTGAAGTATTTAACAGTTTGAGCAGGATTTGACATGACATTTAACTATTATATTCTTAATATACAACCTATATTTTTATACATATAAGAATATGGGTCTATAAGAATATGGGTCTCACCGTTGAAGACGCTGTACGCGACCCACTTGAAGAACATCATGAACACCATGTATAAGAAGAGCAGAACCAGGAAGATCACTTGCGGCAAAAATTCCAGCACGATGGAGTAGCGACGCTTGAAGAAGCTGAAATATATGCAAATATTGTGTAAATTGTGATCCGCAAGAATAACCAAAATTCATTAATGGTATAAACATTGCTAAGGGGAAAGTCATCCCATTATTAATGTCAGTATCGGCTTTTTAATTAATAGTCCTCGCATTCGTCGGGACAATCCAACCTCCAGCTTCCCGGAAAAACTGAATAGCCTTGCCCGTCCCATGAATCGAAACAGGTTATACTCTGTAGCTGCGCTTGCGATTATATCACCAATAGCGCCGTTGTGAAATAATTTAATGTAAAGAATAACTTACTTGTAGTTAACCACGCTCATGCAAACACCGAAGATCATGTGCAGGACACCGATAATGATGGAAAGCTTCATTTTGTAAGAGTTCAAGAAGATAATTTTGTTGTCAGCAGCCTGGACGAAAGAAAAGCTTGTTAGAATGTTAAATTTTATTATTACAACTTTCGTGAGACACATTCATACTTATGATTAATTACGGTTTACTCACGTGCATTTTTCGGGATTGCCCGACTAGTTTCAGACCCAAACGGAGTCCTTAATCATGAGCTGATCACGCGGCGAGGCCGCGAGTCGAACTAACTTGGCCCCGCGCCTCGTAGCGTTGCGTCCGCGACGATAGCGGCGCGCTCTGTGTTAGTATTGCTCGTGCGTCTTCGTCACTTGTCGTGTCCGTGTTATTGAGATACTGAGTAGGTACCGGTGCATACCGCGCTTACTGTGTCGCACTCCAGACTTAACTCGCTTTTATATGACGGAGACTTCATAGCTGGTTTCCAGGCCGGTGGCAGTATCCAACCACCGTCTCTATTGATATTCGGATGACGGTTGATTTCGATGGCTTCACGTACTTTTCGCGGCACGAAATATTTCTCCTTCGCTAATACGGAAGCCTTATCAAAAAGCATGAATTGAGCCGTACACGAGTTACAGACTTGTTCTGCAACTACCGACCTAATGCTGTCCTTACTCTTCATACTACGTATGTGTTCATTATGTTCGGTTGCGATATTGCGGCGGGTTTCCTCTATTTAACTCAGGTCACAGTCGCACGGCATCTTGTATGCGCCAGGAACGCCTAGCGGATCCTTGTCCTTCGGTGAGCGTAATAACTGCCGCAGTTGTCCCGGAGGGCGGTAGATCGTCCTGATGCTATATCTTCGGCGTAACAGGTGACCTATCTTGTCGGTAACTCCTCGCATAGAAGGTAAAATCGCAGGAGTGTTTTCCGCTTCCGCCGGTCGTCCACGAACTGTGTCCACCGTACTCAGACTATGAGTGCATCGCCGCCACTGGTAACCGTTGCGCTCCAGTACGTTCTGTAAATGACTTAATTCCGCGTCCACGTACTGAGGATCACACAAACTGAGCGCACGGTTGATCAGCGCTCTTGGTACAGAAGACAGGTGTGAAGGGTGTGATGATGGGAGTCTGCGCGTAGGTAACGATCTGTGTGCGTCGGTTTCCTGTACACAGTGTGTGATAACTGACCTCACCGGGCTCACGTATAACGAGAACGTCTAAAAACGGCAGAACTCCTTTACGTTCTTCTTCTGTTGTGACCTTTATCTTTCTGTGCATACCATTCAGATGCCTCGTAAAATCCACTAGCGCACCTCGGTCGATAATGGCGAAAATATCATCGACATATCGCCACCAGTATCTCGGTTTCATATACGCGGACTCTAAGACCTGGTGTTCAAACCACTCCATGAAAATGTTAGATACCGCCGGCGCTAATGGTGAACCAATAGAAACTCCGTCTACTTGCAGGTAGAACTCACTCTTCCACCACTAGCCACTTTTTAGACAGTAATTTATGCACTCAATCGGAAAGTCGAGCAATCCCGAAAAATGCACGTGAATAAACCGTAATTAATCATAAATATGAATGTTAAATTTGATGCAAATTAAACTTTTTGGAATGGTCGGGGATTGAAATAAGATGAGGAGTTGTTTGATAAAAGAAGCATTATGCAGTTCACGTAAAAAAATAAATGGGCTAGAAAAAATTAAACAAAAAAAAATGCTATTCTCACCTGCCAAATAGGATCAATACCGATAAAGTACGGGATGTCACTGTATGAGGTTCTCGGATCCAAAGTCAGCGCCGCATTACCTTCCATGGTCTCGTTATTGTACGGAATAGTCCATGAAGATCCAAAGATATTCATAGATTTCGAGAATATGTCGTTATAAACCAAGCCAGTGTACATTGAGAAGCAGCCCATGAGCAGAATGATGTAGCGACCGGCGAAGAATATGTTCCAGATTTCGTTGTTTGATTTTTTGGCAGCCAGAGACACTTCTTTGTAGACCATCCATCCGCCGAACATGGCCATGATCATGCCGTGACCCAAGTCGCCGAACATCACCGCGAACAAGAACGGGAAAGTGATGATTGTGTACAAAGCTGGGGAGCAAAATATATTTAAAGCATTTATCTCACATGTGGGTCACCCATTCTAGATTATACCGGTGCATTCTTTAGCCAATTTTGAATTTTCCTATTGACCCAATCTAGTCTTTTACGCACTACTCAGCCGCAGAAGTTTTGCCGATGGCATCATCTTGCGACTAAGTACAAAATTTCAAATATATCCTTTTCGTATATTTTAGTGTCTATTTATCAGGAAGCAAATACAAAGAGAAGTTGGCTTAAGCAACTATGCACTGTGATACCAGCTAGGTCATTACGTCATCACGGTGGGCGTGACTAGGGTTGCCAACCATACTTTATAATGACGCATCCTACTTTATTTTCGATAAATATACTTTATACTTTTGCATGCAAATTTAGTATGCTAAAATACTTTATTTCCAATCTTTACTGTGATTCGTAAAACGAAACACTCATGGTAAGTACTGAAAGTTATAAACATATATAATATAAATAGTTAGAACGTACGTAATAACATGATAAAAAAAACGCTAAAAAAAGAGAAGTGTTTCGAAAGGCAAAACGGAAGCAATATCTACACTTAATGTTTTTTTCAGACAATTTAACCTTTGCTTTAGTCGGAATAATATAGCTATAATAATTTAGGTCTTAATTTTTAAATCTTATTGTAAAACCTGTAATTCCGCACATTCCTCCGAAATAGAAGGCAGGCACTGTCCTTTAAAAAATATTTTTTTTCGTCCAAATACTTTTTTTTTTCACTAATCAAACAATTGCATACGTTTTTTTGTCAAAAAAGTTGGCAATCCTAGGCGTGACCTTGGTCAGTCTGTCGGCACTCGTCCTGTGCGAACTTCGTTCGTGCTCCCATCCCATTTTATTATTTTCTTTGTTATTTGAAAGAAGAAAAGGAAGAGTTGTGTATTATCTTGCGAAAGCTTCTGGAGGCATCACATTTCACATATATGTAATTTTATACGTAATTTATTATATTTGTGACATCTAGCGTAATATGGCTAAACCACGTGTTTGTTATCTATAATATCAGAAGCTTAGCTAGTTTTTGTTATTCACCGTTAGATGGAAAATATAGAAGTAAGCGGGGTGTAAAGTTTCCCTCTCCCCACGAAATGTCACGCATTGTATTATCGGAAAATCGCATTACAACATTTTCTCTTTGTATTTTGTCCGTGCTATTTATCCATAATTAGAGTATAGTTACCAGGGTTGCACTCCCTGTAGGAGGCCACTCCATAAGCGTCGATAAGGTTCTGGAAGCCGCGCGTGAAGCGGTTGACGCGGTTAAATGTGGGCGGCTCCTCGTCCGCCTCGATGCAGTTCAGGAACGATGGGATCGAACTGCCGCATGCGTTCTGGAGGATTGAAGTTATACATATAAGAAGATGTGACAAAGTAGTTCGAAAATTATTTTCGGTGTAGGTTTTAAGTGTAAAATGCTACTGCAACTTCTTTGATTTAGTTTGGTGCAGTGTCTTTTTTTACGTCTTTAGCCTTCTAAAGACTTCAAAAATACATATTTTAAAAACAATCGAAACTAATCATTTGGGATAGGTTTTAGCACTATGCGAAAGCTAGAGGAAGTTCAATATTATTCGTTTCCGTCCGAACAAGATTTGCCAAAAACGGATACCCTCTTTCTATAATTTGATAAATTACAATTACATTTAAACATTAAAGGGGCTCTCATAGTAACCTATTCATATTTAATTGGTTTTTACTCACAGATCCATCAGCCAAAGCCTTCTGTACATTCGGCAGATCGGCAGTCGGCACCCAGCACTCCCCGATGAGACACTTCTTAGTGACGTCCATGTTAAACAAGTTGAGTGTGTGGTAGATGGCCTTCATCTTGCAGACCATGATGGTCCAGCTAGCCAGCTCCTTGCACACGCTGGCCAGTACGCGCTGTCTGTGGTCGCGGGTTTGGTTCAACACCTGTAGGGAGGATTTTATTGTAAAAATATCGTGTATAAAGTTGAGGTTGAAATTTTTGAAGGGTAGAGTAGAAAGTAGTGCAAATACGTGATTTAATTAAACTCACCCAAATGTATTATTATTATGCGAGTGGCGAAAGAAATGTATTTAATTCGCGTATTTACCTGTGACGCAGGGCGTCTATTGAAGCAACTTTAAAAAAAGGGTTCTTTATACCGGAAGCAAACCTGCTTGATACTTGCTTTAGAATAACGCTACAGACTTCTAGGTTTAGGTTACCCCTGATCGCATGCGCAACGTTATTGCGCTCTGCGTTAACGAAGCAAATCATCTTGATGTTAGTTTACACTGCTATTAGGAACATTTACGTACCATGTTAAGATCTTCAAGCCTAGTGCGGACTCCCTTGACCATGTCCTGTCGCTCAGTGTTGGATGGCGGGCACGGGTACAGCGACGCGTGGAAGCCGGAGCAAACCTTCTTGATACGAGACTTCAGCTGCTCGCCTTGGAAGAACGCCACGAATACTGTCTTGTAGATCTCATTACCCTAGTGAAAATGTCTTAATTAGATTCGTCAAAATTGGTGATGATTGTGTGAGAAACAGACATGGAATAATTTCATTAACTAGGTACGATAGACGTGAAAAGTAAGTAAAGTAAATGTTACATAACATTCCAGAAAAGAATTTATATGACATTTTAATTCACCAACAAGTAACCAACGTGTAATAGTTTCATTAAGGGGGTAATACTTTCGCTTTTTTGATTATTAAAGCCTCAGTATTTTTCTAACAGAAAATCATGTTTACGTATTATACCTATAACGGTTTTTTGCAGGTATATTGAAACATACATGTTCCAAATTTTATTACTATCTGGTTAGAGCAGTAGCTATGCTTTTGCGTGACGGTTCGCGGATGTATTTGAGACTTCTGTCTGTGGACAGGAGGGGGAGACCAAAGAAAAGATGGATGGATTATGTGAGAGATGATATGAATGAAAGGAAGTAAATGATGGCGGGACGGATAATAGAGAAGAAGGAAAGTAGACAACATTTTGCGTCGACCCCAAGTAACTTGGGATAAGGGCAGGCAGAAGAAGAAGATATAAGATGACACAAATGAAACACAATAATTCGTAAAAACAAGAATACTAACAGTAGCGGGATCCTCCAGCGGCTTATCTAACTCGGCTCTCCTCAGGAACACGTTGCCCCTGGAGATGCGCCACAGCATCCGTTCGAAGGCGGGCACTCTCTCCCGTTGTACCACGCCGGCCACAAATCCGAGGCGACCGCGGGTCGCAGCTTGGTTCCGGCCTGTCTCGTCTGATATCAACGACCTGGGGACGGGGATACTATTGTAATTCTTTCTTGTTTAACACGTTAACTGTGGGAAAACACAGCAGACGGCACGTTTCCGCAACGCGATGTGCGTACGGCGGGCGCACACACCGTGCGTTTGCATACCTCTTGTATCTGTAATACGCACGTACATAACGGCGCGAGCGCAAAGGCGCAGTACTGGCTGATAAAAAAAATGTGCGGTTGTCAAAGTGTTAATAGGTCTCAAAACACACTTCAGGGATCGCAAGAGGGAGATAAGCCTAAGGTATTATTTGCTTCATTAATACATCGTCGTCGTTTTAATCTGGCCAGAAGCACCCTTAAAGTCAGTTGTAAATGTGTAGAAGACGATTCCCATCGACTAACGCGATTAAATTTATGCAAATCCGTGTCAGTAGTGGGGTTGACTACCAAATCCATAAAATTTTGTACAGTGAACAGCAAAAGTCGATGATTATTTTGGAATTTCAAAATAAATTATCTCAGGAGTTAATGGGTTCTACAAATGTATCACAATCCCTACTATTCTTAAGACAATTCTTCATTTATCGTCGTTAGCAAAAATAATGATTGGCAAGTCTTCATTCATAAAACAATTTTAAAACTTCGAGCAATCATCAATTACCTAAAGCCAATTTAGTGACGATATATCCTTTGTATTATATTATTTGTTAACCTATTATGAGTCAATTATTTACCTCGCAATGTTTTCCTGTACTAGTTACTAATGAACTGTTTATGTATTTTTGATAATTGTTTTTGCATACATCCGGAAGAAAATCTCGCAAATTGAATACAAATGAGTTTGACACGCCTTATTAGTTTGTCTGCTGTCCATTTAAGGCTCAGTTGCTTCGCACTATGTTGTGAATTCTTAATCCCTATTTTGGTTTTCTGTTGTAAACATACCCGACGCTTCTATCAAACGAAAGAATGTTAGCTCTGGTTCTGCTGCAAGTCCACAGCGTCATGTGTCAGTTCAAGATACGCATTACATAAAAAGAGCCTCCAAAAGTGACGATACTTCAGTAGGTACAGACGGCACAGTCGGCACACCAAGGGCAGTAAGGCTGCCCGCTGATTGTCATTTTTGTCACGGTGACTTTTTGTTACCAAGTCGAATGCTATGAAGATATATAGGAGTGCGCTCACTATGGTGACGTGATATTACATAGTATATCTTCATAGCATTCGACTTGGTTACAAAAAGTCACCGTGACAAAAAATCACAATCAGCGGGGGCCCTTAGTCTCGCTATAAACCTTGTAAGCGGTATGAGATATTCTCGTATAACTCGTGCTGACACGAGAGAAGAAAAAGGTATTTTTAATCGACAAGTTCGATAGTGGAATAATAATAAAGGTTAATATCGCAATCCGCTGCTAAAAAGGGAGGTTATTCTAGTAGTCGCATTAGAAAAGCTGACAATTGGCAGCAAGCCTTATTACACTGTCGCTGCTGCCTGTCATTGGTCTGAATTTGAACAAGTACGGCCACAGTTCACCGCTTGTAGGTAAGATCGACGTTTCAATAGGCTAATTAACTTTACTTACTTGGTCATTGAGTCCATGCCGATCTCCTCCTGCGCAATGAAGAAGGCTTCGGTCTTTTCGAGCACATGTTTCAGCTCGGTCAGCTCCAGATAGTTCTGTTTCAGGTTCACCGCGTTGTGGGAAAGCTCTAGGATTTCGTTCTCTGTCTTCTCCAAATGAGCCTGCAGAAAGTAAGTGTGTGAATTATATTGTTACAATAATATTATGATGTTCTATACAGTGGACGTTTACAGAGCGATATTTATGTTCAACAGTACCGATATCATAAATATTTTAAATGTTAAAGTAAGTTTTGTGTTTCTGCCTGCCTGTAAAGTACGGCCGAAATAGCTTAACCGGTTTAAATGAAATTTTACAGAGAGGTAACTTCGGAAATTCGTTATAAAGAACATTTTCACATATACGAACTTGCGACCTTATGTAGAACCAAATAAATTATTATAACCATGATGATGATAACCCTTTGGAGACCAAACGTGGTTATGAGTGGTGCGTTTCGTCGGTGGGTATGTGTGATTTGTATACAAGTAACTATTATGAAACAAGTCGCATCAGGAGGCCTACTCCCTAAGTCCGTCAACGAAGTTAGTCGACCGTCCGAAAGTAGCCAGAAACAGGAGTGAACAAAACAAGTCTCAAGTTCAACTTTTCGGACGGGCAAAAACACATCGGTAGTAGGGACAACTGTCAAATCGTGTTGTCATTCATTGTTAGCTCGGGCCCCGAAATAATCGTTTGTCCGCAGGTGATAGGGAGTAGGAAACGCTCGTAACTAAGGCCGAAACCACGGACTTCGTGCTTAGGGAGTAGACCCTCAGATACGAGCTTGGGTCCGACACCCGCCTCTCACGGCTCCTGCAAGCCTAATATGCGCAGCGGGACATAATGTTGTCGTCGTATTATCTCGTTCCGATGAGATGAGCACGACATAATGCGACGACAACATTTTCTCTCGCTGCGCATGATACCCAGGTTGATGTCAATGGTTATGTTTTGTCCCATAATTCCTTGTATACAACTTACGCACCACCGACTTTCGTCTGCGTTTGGTCTGCCGAAAGCTGTAGGCTCAATCCGACCCGGGATTCGAACCCAGTACTATATTTTTCAACCGATTTAGTGTGTGTCGCTCTGTTTATTTACTGCGGTCTATTGTGTGGTTTGAATTATTTCAACAGTGCTTTGTTGTCATAACAAATTGTAATACAGGAAGTGAGAGTACTTTGTGATCCATTATCTCTGCTTATCTCGCACGGGGCGTGGCGTGAAGAGACCTACATACCTACAATGGAGTTCGAAACGGGATAACGACCTCGCCTTATTCAGAGAATACTTATCGCTGCCCCTCTTATCTCACCCCACTTTTTTATGTAAACAATTAACCTTTCTGTAAGAAGTGGGGTCTTTTGTATACTAAACGAGAACGGGAGTGAAATAACTTTTTGTTACTTATTAACAAATGCACGACAATTTTTTTTTTTTTTTTTTTTTTTTTTTTTTTTTTTTTTTTTTTTTTTTTTTTTTTTTTTTTTTTTTTTAAAAACGTTGCCCCACACTAAGATTTCTCTTGTATCGTGGGTGCGTTTACAGACACAAATCTCACAAACAAACGCCCAGACCCGGAACAACCATCTGTAGGCCATACAAATTTTTGTTCCGTGTGGGAATCGAACCCACGACTCGTAGCGCAGAAGCCAATCGCTTAGCCACTGCACCAAACGTGTCGTCTATTATATTATCCCAAAATTTTTGTTTTTTTGCAAGACTGAACGATTTCTGGAGACTTTCTTATACAAAGAAACGCTAGTATGGCTACGAAATCATGAAATCCAAGGCCCCCAGGTATGGAGCTTGATATTTATTTATTTCTTACCTCAAGATCGATGATCTCCCTCGGGTTGGGGGCTCGGGGGGCCTCTTTGACGGCAGGTATGTGCACCCCGTCTTTGTGAACTTCCGCCTCAATGTACCGAAGCTTGCGTTCCATCTCATCGCAACGACGAACCTCGTTCACGAATTTACGCTGGAACGCGTTCACGTCCGGGTTCAACTGGAAATAAACAAATAGTTTTAGTAGGCATAGAAATATTGCTCGTCAGCATGATAGTTGAAGAATAGTAGGTACTCATCAAAAACATTCATGTTAAAAAAAGCCACGTCTCGCGACTTGCCATGAAAAGTGCTAAGATGTAATGTACAACCACGTCGGGAATTTCACTTATAGGGATATTTTTCGGACATGGAAATCACGCAGCATAAGTAGGTATACTAGGTAGACTACTTGTTTACCGTGTTACAGATTTGTTTATGAAATTAACAAGGTATCTTGCATCACAGTAGGTAATCCTCATTTTCAAGCTTTCACTCTCATCTGTTACAAATATTAGAGGACTTAAAAGTGCTTTGAGTTGCTTCGAGGAAAGGGTGTACAGCCGTGCCTGCTCGGCGTTGGCGGGGGCACTTCCGTGCCCCATGATAGATGCTTGCTTATACACAGCACGTTTAATGAAATGTTAGTTTCCGTTGAAAAAGTGGTTAGTTTAAGGTGTGGCGGCATCTATCTCGCCACATGCGAACTATCCTACATCGCGCAATCAAGATTTAACACGCAGATAGTATATATACAACCTCCCACCATCAACCGTTGGGCAGTAGCCCGCCAGGCATAAGACTCCGCCTGGTTGGAGGATCCTCCCTTTGGTTGGAGGAACACCACACCTGGTTTCTCCACAAAGGCACAATTCAAATCCTATCGAAGTATTATTAATGGTATCCGACAGGAAAACCCAATTATACTTTGCCTAGCTTTAAAACCGGGTTCTCAATACCAATAGCTTTCTTTTTGGTGTTACAAACGGTATGTGCTAACTCTGTACAAGTCAGATGTAACATTGCGTTGCGTAGAACAAATATGTGTGTCTAAATCATCAACTTTCATGGAAAATGTTTGCATTGTAAGTGGTCCAGACGCATCGCATACTTTTCTACCTTCTTTTTGAGCAAAGACGCACTGTTTGGTTTGTAAGAACATTAAAAATCTGCGTGTACCTACTTAATGTCTAAAATTTCATCGAGCATCGATTGATAATATGAAACAAGGCAGTCTTTTCCCGTGTCAGCTAGTATTAGATCGCGTGACTGTACTCTATGTACCTACTAAGTACGTCTTAGCTAGTGTTTAACCAATTAGCTTCGACTTCTGTTGTCAAACTTGTTATTATTGGTGGGAAAATATCATAAATTCCAGAAGAATACCTTGTTTTATTATACCATGGAGTATCGTATCTACATTTATTTAGCATCCATACAGACTTGCGATCTCATACACATTATTAGTATTTTCCAAAACATAGCATTGTTACAATTCCAGTGACGTTTGTTATGTATTTATTATGATTTCATTAAACAACACATCAACGTCTAATTAGCCTTAATGTTCGGCGGCTAAGACCAATGTTTTCTGAGCGCCCATATCCGGCAGAGGTATCCTGAGTGCAGGGTCAGCTACTTAGCAATGCGATTACCATAAATTGACTCAACTAGTTACTACACCACGTGATACCTAATGGCCGATTTACACGGTGAGAGTTTCTCGAAGCGAGACTCGTTCTGTCGTTGTCTTTCTCTATGATGAAAACAGAGATAGCATGAGACTCGCTTCGAGAAAATATCTCCGTGTAAATGAGCCTTAAGATAGAAGTTGAAGTTGTAAAATATTTCCATCAAAAAATTAACTCGACCTATCGCCGTCTGTTCTAGTCTTTTGCCAACTATGTAGGGGTCTTACCAGATGCGGCTGAATCCCAGTATTTTACATGGAGCAACTGCCATCAAACCTCAGCAACCCAGTTACTAGGCAATGTCGATATCCCAAGGTTAGACGTTCGGATTTCGGTTGTCCGACTTTCGGGCTTCTCACTGTCTGCACTGACTGTCACAGGTAATGTTGGGCGTTATAACATATATCAGCTAATATAATTCATTATACATTTCTAATATTCTAACCATTATTTATTTGCAACAAAGACTGTTATAATATATATTATTGTCTATAGGTAGTAGTCGCCCGCCACTCGCGTCGAGTCGTTAAGTCGGCCGAAAGCGTCACGCAATTATGAACTTTAACCCACAAATAACAAGAGCAAATTTTTACCACCGTTAAAATAACATAAATATTTATACATATAATATTAGTGTGAACTTGTTTCATATTACTGGCAAAATAATATTGTCGTACCTTACATCGTATTAAAGCGTCACACAATTATGAACTTTAACTCGCAAATGACAAGAGTAAATTTTTATTACCGTTAAAATAATATTATATTAGTGTAAACTTAGTTTCATATTACTGCAAGTCTTCTGCTCTATTGATAATTAGTGTTCCTTCAATACAATATAATATATATTACAACAGTTATAAACAACAGTTTGAAAATTATAATATAATGTATAATGCATTAGGAAAATATATCAGTTACGCCCAACATTAGTCACAGGTATTCGTTTGACACCCGGAATCGACCGCTTAACGTTCTCTCTGAGGTACGAAGAGGTCTCCACGGATTGACCGCGCCAGGCGCAGCTTAACATTGCGAATCATATAGCCCAAGCGGTTGCTAATTAGCGACGATACCCTCGTCCTATCGCATTCTACTATCTACTATACGGTGAAAATCTCCACATCAGCTGTATCTGCCTCTACCATACATGGGTATAGCAACAATCTTAATGGAATGATGTCGTAATACTGACCCATAAACCTGATATGATTCTTTATGATTTTTGAATGTCCTATCGATTTCAATGATGTTGATCGCGTTGGTCTTGTAACACTCTTGTTTATAAAAACCTTATCATCTTCATCATCGGCCCATCACTGTCCCAACCCAATGTTGGGCTTGGGCACTGGCCTCTTCTCAGAATGAGAAAAATTTTAAGCCTTTGGCAGACTACACACACCATCGAGAACTGTTTGTAGACCTCTCAGGTGTGTAGGTTTCCTCACGATGTTTTCCTTCACAATTAAAGCAAGTGATAATCAAATTAAGATCCCACACGTGACCTCGGAAAAGTCAGAGGTGCGGGCCGCATAGAAGGCAAGCGTTCAACCGCTAGGCTATGACTGCTCAAACCTCACATTCATGCAAAAATCAAAAATTTCTTGAGAAGCCGTTGCATGTAAATGTACCTCAGTACTATACAGAATACGTTCGACTTTGTGCAAAATTGTATTTATGACGTAATCGCACATGACTAAATTGAAATATGTACCTAGTAGATAAAGTGCCATAATGTAGTTTTAGAAAGAGTTATACCTACAGTTACATACGTATGTACCTATATGTTGAGATGTGATAATATACAGAAATACAGAGGTCACCTATAGAAAATGGAACTGTAGGCGTTACTCGAAGACCTTGCAAGCTCTCACGTCTTTCACGTTATTGTAATGTTTAAACTAGTTAGAATTCTAATTCGTATTGGAAATTTTAGAATCAATGTATGTATGAGATTTTTGTTGTTCATTTTAAGAGCAACGTCATCAATGACGTCATCAACATTATGAGTGGAAACTTACGTTCTAGGTACTTAAAATTTAGCTCCGTCAAACTAATTTACATTACGCATCACTTTTCAATAAAATCCACAATGATTGCAAGAAACAAAAAAAAACAGTTTCAGCTAAATTAAGTTCAAGAACTAAATAAAAAGTAGGACTTGCGTCATAAATAAATAGCGCAGTAAAAATAGTTATTTACATACTAAGTTTAGTTTAATGTAAATATTCTGAGTCCTATGATAATAAAGGCATTGTGGCGTAAATCAGGCGATGTGTGGACGAGGAAACCGGTCTGACGGGAGGCCTAACCTTAGCGACGAAACAACTGCATCCTTCCTTCGTCATGGTTAAGTCACTGCGCATTGCATTTTTATTACCCAGCTATAAATCTACTGTATAATCTTAGTGAAGACTAGCTGTGCCCGCGACTCCATCCGCGTGGAAATCGGAAACCAATATTATGCCATAATAACTAAACAAATTTTGTTCTTTATAACTTTAAATTCTAATATCTTTTGATTGAGCGAAGTGATTACGATGAAAATAAAACCAAATTTTACTCCGAGATACGTACAATATTTGTCTATAAAAGTAAACCGCATTGAGTTAGTAATTTTTACATGATGCACAAACAAACCGATAAACAGACAATAATTCCAAAAATGCTCGAAATGGATTTTGATTCCCTTTAAACCCACGCTATTTTTAAAGAAATATTTCCAATTTTTAGATACGCCAAATCTACAGATTTATTATATGAAGGGTCCACTGGAATAATGATAAATGTCCTATTTACTTTGTTTTAAGACATATGCTTTTTAATTTTATAAATGGTGAAAGAAAACTCAGCGTTAAAGATGAGAACACCTATGACGCTGAGCGTTCTAGACGTGTATCCGATTTTTAAAAACGTATTTTTCTCTTAAGCGATATTGCTGAGTTTGTAAACGAGATTACGAACTGCATAATTATATCAAGTGTCTGAATGATATCGTTTACTTCGAATTAAAAAAAAACTTTGGACATTCAACTGTGGACCCTTCATATGTATAGATATAGAAATATTCAAGAAGTATTGATTAAGCTCGCCAATGTGCTTGCTCTGTTCTGATCTGATTTTCTGCCAATATCTGGAATCTTAATTGATTAAGATGTCCACATTCATTAGCAGTTTTCTTTCACACTATATTAGGTACCTACACGACTTCAGAAATGATTGACCGTTTCATTTATTCTTAGACGAATCGATATCGACATCTCATTAATAATAGGTCTAGTCGTTGAGACATGTTTCAAGAATGTAGGCCATATATGAGTAAATGTGGAAGAAAAAATTATTGCTCTTGTTAATTTGAACTAAGATTATGATAAAAATTCTTAAAGTAAAGATTAACATGAGATAAAAAGAATCCATGTTCATGATTTCAGTTGATGACGTAATTAACCATTTAAGGGAAAACACATCTCATTATGAATTACTTACATTTTTTTGCAACATCCCTATGTAATTACCTACCCGCAAAAAAATCTAATTGTAAGTATAAGTCGCGCGGAGAAGGTTTGCCGATAGCCTCATGACGTCACGCGTAGATGGTCGGTACGATTAGTACGTAGGCCAGACGAGCGCGGGTAGCGGTCGGTGAAGTGGGAGGGGCAGTCATCGGCAAACCTTCTGCGCGCGACTAGTAGTGTAGATGTATTTTTAAGCAAACAATTGCTTGATAAACTAGGTTCTTACATTGTAATGTATCTTTTAATTCAATACTATAAACTCAATCGTTATCCATATAAATACGTTAGAAAAACAAGTCCTAGAGACTCCATAAGGAAAATATTCGAACTGCTACCATTTACATAAGCTGCCATCGAATGCAATAAGACTGGTTAATTTATGCGTATGCGTTGATCCGCCGCGAGCAACGAGAGACCTTGCGGGACCACCTTCAAGTGGCCTGATCGGCCCGAACAGCCCGAAGGCCCCGAATTGCCAGCTTGCTAACCTTACATCGCGCCCAACTGATCGATCCAGTCCATCTAACTCGTCACGCTTATGACTTTCTGATGATTATGCAAGTACGCTTTTTTCGTCTTGACAAAACATGAAACCACTAAGTAAGAGATGTGTGGCTGAGACAGGATGTTTGTAAAAGCAGTTTTTTGCACATTTTGACCTCATGAATATGTATGTGTATTTTTAATCAATACTGTCAACCGTCTTGTATTCCGGTTTTAAATTGGTACAGACAAGGCTGGAAAGGTGCAGCTAAATAAAAATGAGAGTAGTAGGCTTTTTTCGTAACTTTTAAAAATTGTCATGTCTACAGTTCGAACAACGTAATAGGTCCGATTTGATGTTTGCATAAAAGCACTAAATAAATCGCTGCTTTGGATGAATAATGACACAATCAAAAAAGCTTATTTTTGAGGAGAGCCTTTAAAATTACATTGTTGATGGAAAATGGGCGCCAATAATCAAGCAATGGCAATGACATGTTTTTGTGATGCCACTTCGTAATTTTTGCCGATATGAAAAGGACTTTTATTTAAATACAAAAAATTAGGTCTATTTTAGATTCCGCTGTCTCCTCATCTAGTTTGAACATTTTGGATTGTGTGGTTATTCATACAAAGCAGCGAGATGTGTACAGATGCTGCACGCCTTCGATCTTAAACAAAGTCGCCTTTTTATTTATCTGAACATAGCGCACCCATGATAAAATGAAACTAAGCGCCACGCATTGGAGTAATTATTACTAGGGTTGACATTACTCCTAGTAACTTGACAGGTGTCAAATTGGACCTATTAGATTGTGATAACTATACAGTTTTACTATCGGGAAACATTAGCACACCTTACTCACATAATCTAGATAAGCTGTATGGAGGAAACAATGGATAGATGCCCTAAAGTGTGTAGAAAACTGCCAGACCAGGAGGCAGACTGGTATCCTTTAGAGCTTGCGCAGACGAGGGACAATGGCGGACAAAATGTCCACGGTGCGCTCTTATTAGTACTACTAATAAGGTTGCACTTTGTCCGTGCAATACCCCATGTCGCCTGGCGGTATACGCGGACAAAGTACAACCTCATGACAGTAATAATAAGAGCGCACCGCGGACATTTTGTCCGCCATTGTCCCTCGTCTGCGCAAGCCCTTATAGTTTACTAAAGAATTCAACGAGGTATTCCCAACGAATCAAGTTACTCGTTGCTTGTTGCATCGGATCACGTGAATTTTGATTGAATTGAATGCAAGTACAAAATAATACAATTATATTCCCAACGAATCACGTAAATAACAATCATAGGACCATAGCTTAATTTTTTCAGAACATCATAAAAACTTCAATTTAAATGATTCAGGAGTGGTTGGGGAACATTTTTACTTAATAAAGTAGTTTTTAACTGGTCACGTGATTCGCTGGGAATATAATTGTTTTATTTTGTAATCACGTGATCCGATGGAAAACTTTTGCTTGATTCGATGCAACTAGCAACTAATCACGTGATTCGTTGGGAATAATTAAATTAAACAGAGAGAAATATACGGAGCTGACTGTCAACCTTCAATAGTGGAGACGGAGCCTCTCCACTATTGAAGGTTTTAAAAGGTAGAAAAGTATAGAAGGCAAGGAAAAGAAGACGGAATCAAAAGGTGCTGTAAATACTTACGTCTCTGAACTGCACACTGCCGGCTTCTCCCAGCTCCGAGACGGACGTGTAAGCCGCCTCTGGCTGGATGAAGAGTTGGCATAAAGCCATCTCTTCGCTGCGGAACATGGCCCCCATATTGGTGGTTTATTATGTCCCGCTTGTTTCTGTAAATAAATTGACACGCACGTTAATTAAATTAACTTAACGAGCAACCTACATACTAAATAAAGAATACCTATAAAATTTACACCGCCCTAGTTTAAGAGTACGTTTAGACTGTTACTTAGTGGACAAATAAGCCCCCGGTTTTCTCGACACTTCAATACAAATTAAATAAACTTCTCAAAGAGCAAGTAGGAATTTCAGCAAATAAAAAAACAAAACAGTAAGCCATAACTAAATCCATATCGCTAAATAATTTCTTAGCATGAATTAATTTGATCCGGTCATTGCGCGTTTATTTATCAAAATAATCGGAATGCCGTGATTATAGGTACATTGTTAAGCCATTTAGGTATAGTAGAGGTCTCATATTGCAGACTCACACCATATTTAACACCTGTCTGTACTATAGATGTCATTAGTACAATGGGGCAAACGTTTGCAATTTGTTTTCGCGGTCGCTGATTGAAATGAGGGCAACTTCAACTTATAATCACTCAACGTCGTCACAAGGTTGACTTATGATTACTTATTGCAATTTATCGGTAACGTGTGAATTGACAGAAATGACATTGCTTCACTATTTGCTACTTATGGAACGGTCAATATTTAGCTTGTTATTTAACAATGATTGCGTTTTCTATATATGGATCCGAACACAGCAGCTACATTGTTAGTGGTTTGGATCGGTGCGTGCTTTGTGTTCCAAAGAAGAATGGTTATTGCAGTCAAATATGGGCTAAAGTAAACTCGTATCATGTTAGGTACAAAAAAGTTTGCAAAGCTATTAGGTAATCTGACTGGTAACCAAATAGTAGCATAAAGTTGTGCAAGAAAAAGAATCTTATTAGACCAATAGTTTCGTGATTTAAAACTCGTTATGTAGCAAGCGATCGAACATTAGTAGGATAGGAAATTAGAAACAGATAATCGTATACCTATCTACACTTGCAGCGGACAGTCTCAAGCGTTTAGCTACAATCTATTGTTATTCTCATAGAGTTCGTGGCGACACGAGAAGAAACTACAATCAGTCATTTCGCTCCACCAATTTTCGCTCATGAAAATCCGGCCTCAGCAAAATTTAATTAGACTGAATCAACATCTAAATGACTCATGCTACCAATTACGGCTAGAGTGCGCCAGTTTTTAGCGAATTAAATCTTGAACGAGTTGTGGCCACTAACCGTGACATAAGATTCGATACGCGTACTCATGCGTGCAAGAAGTTTTAAAGAAAAGCAAACAGTCTCAGACATAAATCGTCTAATTAAGATCATGTACAAGTATAGGAGTTATAAAACGAACGAGTTTGGAGGTTGAGAAAGTCAAAAGTGGTTGTAGGAACTACTGGGGGGCTAATTCCGTCACATAATTTTGTGAATTATATTTCGTTTCATGTTTGTAAACATAAGGGTGCCTTTCCACCAGAGATGTGCTATGCAGCTATACTGCGAGAATGTAAAAGATACGCTGTATAAAGCTACGGAACTATGTGACCGTTTCCACTGATGCTAAGTTATGTAGCTGTGCGAGGAAGATGCGCATCTCGACCTATACGACGTATCAAGTTCAACAATAGGGAAGGCACGGGGAGCAGCGGGCATAGCTACACCACTCGCGACCATCCATAGCACGCATCCTTCCATCTAAAAACCGTAGCTTAGTTGAATCAGTTTCCACCAGGGCTATGCTATGTGGACCAATGAATATGATTGTTGGATATCAAACGCATCTGTAGCAACATTACACAGCACATCTCGCGTGGAAAAGTACCTTTATTGTAAGTGGACTGCACATCCAGTAGGAACTGCAAACTATGCAACTGCCAAATGCAGCTTGAAGGCAATTAAGATGAAGTCAGTGCAACGATGTGACAATTGCCGGCTGGATGTGTAGCCAACTTGCAATTATGATTGCAAATATGAAACGCAATATGATTCACCAAATGTGACGTTATAAGCCCCCCAGTTGTTCCTTAAACCACTTTTGACTTTCTCAGCCTCCAAACTCGTTCGTTTTATAACTCCTATACTTGTACATGATCTTAATTGGTCGATTTATGTCTGAAACAGTTGTGTCGTGTGGTGCCGGACGTAAAGAATAGCACTACCCCATCTCTTCCCATGGGTGTCGTAAAAGGCGACTAAGGGATTCACTAGAGGATGGGCAGCAGCGTTCTCTGAGTATTTTAACAACCATATTGCGATTGCTAACCCGCCTGCCAAGCGTGGCGAATATGGCAAAACCCCCCCAACATGGATAGCACAAAGAGAAAACGGCCGCTCTGCTAGCCCTGGTTTTGGGAGAGGCTTATGTCCAGCAGTGGACGTCTTTCAGCTGAATGATGATGATGATATCTGAAACTGTTTGCTTGTCTTTAAAACTTTTTGCCCGGTCCAGTATTATGACGAGCGGGCCCCCTTTTCAAAAAGGTTGGTTAGTAACTATTGCCAGTGGTTCAACACATTCTAATGGTGCATTCTATTATATTCTAGGGATGCATGAAAAGAGCCTACACGAGTGACGATACTTAAGTACGTCCGGCGCACCCCGGGCAGTCAGCCCCGCTACCATGCTGACTGGCTAATCTTTTCACCACAGCATGAGCTATTTTCGTATTGCTCGTGCTCACACGAGAGAAGAACACATTCTGGGCATGCGTGACTGCCGGTAGGTACCTACTCCCCACTTTACACTGATTACGCTACCCGTCTCCTCTCTGGAGTATTTAAGCCTGCTCGGAGATGCGATAATAATGTCGATAATGACGCTTTAATGCATAACTGTTGTTGTTTTAGGAGTGGGTGCTTAACATGTTTTTGTTTCAACAAATGATTTGAACGTAGGTACTCATAAATGCAGCGTCTTTTAGATTACAGTAGTTTTAGTTATTGTTTTTAGGTAAATCTTGTAAGAGAACACCTTGGTTTGACCTAGGCTTAAAAACAAGAGAACGTAATGAAAAAAAGGAAATTAAATAGAGCAACACTTAAGCCGAATTAATAACGATTAAGATTATACGCTTTATTTAAAACTATCATGTTTCAATGCAAATCGTGAATGAATAAAAAACTGTCATCGTTCCCATCGAATGAAGCAGGAATTAACGTTCGCGGTCAGTAACAAGGCCATCGTTTTTGTGGGCTACGGACTGCTACTGCGGTTCAGTTTTTATGATTAAAGCTATTATTTGTTGCGATGATATTGTATTGTTATAAAAGACACTTACTTCCTAAACATTCGTTTACGCGGAAAAGCCGGATAACGTAGCATCTACATTTCTCGAATCATTTTTCTTCTAAAGTTAACCTAGCCTAAAACGCCACAAATGGTGCGATTTCAATTAAAAATGTTTGCCGTTTTCGGTCTTATCTCTCTGACTTCGTTGTTATAGTCTCAGCATTTTATTTTAACTGTAATCTGTTTACATAATTTAATACAAATAGTATATTTTACACCTTTATTTGCTGTATGACTGCAGAAAATATGACAAACTATGGGTGAAGCAACTTTGAGAGTTTCAAAAATAATCCTTAATGTAACCACTTTTATTTTTGTCCATATTTCATCAGTGCGAAGTGTTTTAGTGGTAATTTAGGGCGTAACAATATTTTTGGAAGCCATTTATGTTTATAAACATTGCAGAATCGAGGCAAACAATGCGTTGGAGTTAGTAAGAAAAGCAACATTAGCTTTCCTATAAATTTTTCATATTGATAGTTTTCTTGAGCACAATATAAGAAAATTCAAATAGCGATGATTTGTAACAATTGAAAAGTAGTTATTTTTTTCTTAGAAATAAGATAAACGTGAACGATAGCTGCTCAATAATACGAACTGACGCAAGTATAAACAAAAGAATTTAATTTCAGTAACCACAAGTAGATAATTTTAACGGCTTCTTAGTTATCATAACAAATGATTGACAAGGCAGTTAGGATGATTAGTAACGTTTACCAGACACAAACGGCGAGCGGGAGCCGATACATTTGTTTGTTCATCTTGTAACATGTTGCTACACACCTACTGTTCCAGTACATTAAATATTCAGCTCTGGTTGTAGCCTCTTTTGAATAATGTTCACTAATCCTACCTAATATTAGTTCGACTATAATGGCGGAACATTTTTTATGGACAAGTAAATAATGTAACGCTCTGACTGGTTTTTTGGTCTATTTTTATATGTAATGGAATAGGTAAAAAACATTTTAAAGACTGAAATTTACGGTATGAATTTACTTTTAAGTTGTTACAACAAATTCATTGTATTCGTACTTATATATGGCATTTGTTTAAAATATCTTTGTTGCCCTACATTTTCAATTCAGTATCAAACGATTCAATATAAAAAGGCAAACAATTTCTTCATGGTTGTAAGTGGATCAGTGGCTTTATAAGAATGTAAACCAATATGTATTTAAAGAATACGGTGAACGATAAGCGTTTTTACACGGTGGAAATATTACTTACTAATGTATTTTAGAAGTAAAGTAAGTAAAGTCAACTCACAGTAATATCTAGATAAAGCTAATGATTACATCATTGAATTATTTATGTTCTATAATTATGTTTATGAATATGATAACAATTATTAAGTAGGTAAATTAGTTATGATTAATTTACCTATAGGAGCTAGCTAATTAAGTCGTAAGTATCGGCATATTTAAAAAGTTCATAGAAATTGAGACCATAGGTAAGTCTACGGAGATTGGCCATACTTGGACTTTTGAATAGGTACAGAAGTTCCCTCAAAGCAAATAATGGTGCTATAGTTTCGTAAACTATGAAGTCATGAACAGGATAAACCGTACCAGACGTGCGGTGAAGGTTAGCACGTAGTACGTACCTACATATGAATGTTCCTACATCACCTATACAGTGTTCTGCTCTCAAAGGCCACTTGTCCGCCACAGGTTTCCGGTGTCGACTCCAACTTATCTCGCTTCCGATTACATGTACATGACCTTTTTATTCTTTTTACGGGAATGGAATGTAACAGCGTTCAATAAATCAAAGTTGTTTATTACATTTGTGTCCTTAACTGTTTCAATTTGTTCGACTAGCTTATCGATGTGATCGGAAATCAAGTAGGTACTAGGCAGCTTGTTTACAAGAGCTAAATCATAGATTGGGAGCTTAGTTGAGTGTTGGAAAATGACCAGTGAAGAATAACATTATTCAATTAGATTCGTACCTCTATCGGTTAAAGTCAGTAGAGCAAATTGCATTGTTGATTCCGGACACCCGCGGCGTACGCGGTTTTTATGTCGCAATTGTGTCCCAATAGGTACTGAATAATTATTCCTATGTACTCAAATTAGCATAGGTAGTGTTGCAGAGTTTTGAAGTAATAGGTACTTTACTAAAATGTAAACAATGAAAACTTAGATTTTCATGGCCGTAACGATGGCGAGCATTCTTAGCTGGAAGATACTTATATTTAGGTGCACGCCAAACCACATCTGTAAATTGTAATAAACCAAAAGTTCGACGTTCTGGAACAATAAATTATTAGCCGCTTGTACATGTTTTCATAAAAACGCTCTGTTCACGGTATACTTCAAAGTACAAGAACATTTCGACACCATCAGTTATAAACAATTTTAATATATGATATAAACTGAGTAATTTTAGCTTGGAAAGCATACGAGGACGAGAACATGGAGATATGCGATGACAGACCATAATAAATTGCTATTGAGAACATTAAATTTGTAGCAGGAAACTCATAATTGCATTATTTATAAGTTCGTGCAAAATATCATAATTGTACAGAAATACTTCGTATAGGAAATACGCTTTACAATTGGGGTCTTTGCCAATATTTTGTGTTTAAAATATTGGCCGAAGGGTTTCAGAAAAGGTTCATTAGTTACATCCATTTCAGTTCCTAGTAGATACAGGTGAATTTTTAATATAGGACTTCAGGCTCAAATTACCTTTCGCTATTTCCTTCTATTTATCTCGTAACATTCCTTTGCAGGATTTGTTCCTCATCAGAAAGACTATCAATTGTTGATAAAATAATACGAATTCGGGCTAAATCAACAGCTTTTTCTAAAAATTAAAAATCCAGTCTTTGTTTTCTCCAAAATCGAGCTCACAACTCCTTTGACATCTTTTGTCCATTCCTAATAGTTACGGATTTGGCCTTGAAGTCCTATCTCGAAAACCGTGTACATATTAAACGGGAATTTCGAGACGGATTGACGATGGCACAAGCATGCTATATCCTGCAGTGGACGGTCACATGCTGAAAGTGTATCTGACGCAGAACATAAAAGGAAAGTTATAGTTCTGTACAAAACCAAATAAGGACGTCAGCGACAGTGGGAAATTACAAAACACATTTGTTTTAAATAACGTTGGTCACAGAAGGTAAACCTTGCTCTCATTACTATGGACATATTTCAATATTTGCTGTAATTGCCAGTTCGTCCAGTGACGTTAATGTCTTGAGCGAAACAGCGCCATCATTTAATTTATTTTATTACCGTACTCATACAATGCACATCTATGTAAACTTCTTTACGTCCAAAACTTGGCAGTTTTACAAATTAATAAATGATTAATAAAGAGTGGTTAGTTACGAATAAGTCGAGGTTATGAACAGAACATAACTTTCATGCCAACGAATGTCGTCGAGTTGTAGAGCGATTTCTTAAATTTCACTTATGCTAACTTCACTGCACATGCTTACCTATACATAGCTACGTTTGGAATAAAAAGACTATAAACAAATTAGATATAGATCAGTTTTCTATGTGTATTCCCGCTGTCCCCATTAACAGCGGAATTTGAACAAAATAATTAAAAATGGTTCCTTTTGCCCCCATTGATGGATACATCGGGACTTGTTTTAATCGTCAAATCAGTTATTTGAATGTTAAAAGCTACAATTCCGATCATGGTATCAATTAATTAAAATTACAAGTTCCTTTTCACTAGTTTTCGTTTTTTTTTTAATACAAGCAGTTTTCATCTACTTACTTGTGTGTTACATAATCGGTATCTTGGAAATATATTTTCTATAAATAGTTTAAATACTCGTCCGTTAAACTTTCCTATCTAAGTGATCAATTTGAACTTGTCACAGATTACGCTGACAGCCAGCCTGTTGGAAGAATACAGAATTTCCATACTTATATCAAGTGCTATAAGGTAAAATAAATTATGTTACACAGAAGTGTTCAGTGCTACGAGATGAATAAGTTATCTTAATGCTGGCTGTTTATCTCGAGAGCACGTGATTCCTGCCTTGAATTGATCGCTCGCTACACAAACACCTTAGCGTCGACCTACCGCGAACAACTAGATGATGGAATTAAATTAATAGCATCTAACTGAAAGGATGGCGACACATGTCCGATATGCTACTGTACTGACTGCGATGAGATTATCGAAAGATTTATGTAATAGGTGAACATCCGAGTTCTATTGCATAAGTTACGTTTAAACCGTGTGGTCTGGGGACCTGCACGTATTATAGGTCCGAAGCGATGTTTGGACGCGCGGTTATATTAATACGATAGCAAAACTATGCGGGGCTCGCCTTCGAATAATTCCTAGGAAGTAGTGAGCGACAGTAAAATAATATTAGCTGCGAGCCGCTTTTGACACGGAAATGTATTTAAGTTGGATGACTTTTTGTCCGTAGAGGGCAAAGTCGCAGATTGATAAAAAATGTTTAGACTAAACATCAGCTGAACTAGTAGGAAGGTCGCGGCAAAAGTCGGCGGTGCAGAACCAGCCTATCAAGTATTCAGGAATATATTTGCAATAAATACACAATTTTGACAGTAAAATATGCTTCTGGAATTGTTTAAGATGACTAAGCATAGGTACTCAAGCGCTTGAAAGTTGATAAAGAAGGCACGTGATTTATAAGTATGCCTGACAGTTTGCAAAATGCTGCATGTTCAAAATGTACTGAATCAGGAGAAAAATATACCACTGACAGACTTGACAGAGCGAATAAATAAGGTGCTGCGAGATTTGTAGCAAGTGTGGCTGTGCTAACATAGATGCTAGCCAGATATTGACACAGAAAACTAATGATAAAACTCTTAAAAAAGATCATTAATACAAACAATGAAGAACCGGGCGTAGATATGATAAAAATATATCTTATAAACGAGACATTGTTAAGACACAATGTTAAGATAAAATTCTCAAGAGGACAACATGAGTGTTTGAAGTTATGAACTTGATAATATAATATACTGGCCACAAAAGATTTGTCAAACCGTCAAGAATGAATACCAACACAATTCATTGTATTAATATTCAGCGGGCAGTTGTTAATACAATCGAATGAAAATATTTATCGAATAATATGGGGATCAGAAAGAATAATAATAAGCATACATAACGTTAATACTTCAAATAATATCCATTTACCAACCGAAGAAAGCAATCAAATGAATATAAACGACATTGATTACAAGAATAATTATAATCAAACAGTTGAACGCACAGATGTTTTACTCTCACACTACACGAAACATATGTATATCAATTAGAATATACAGTTAATTATAAAACTTATCAAAACACAATTTGCTCACTAATTACCAACAAACGTAAAGTAGAAATGCGTTCGATTCAACTCATCAAGTATTAACTCGTGTAACGTAAGGCTCGATTCGTAGTCAAGGCGGCTGCTGCTATCGCTCCGTACGTTACATTCAATGCAATTATATACTCAGGAATTTTTGTTAGTTAATTGAGTGTCCCGGGGAAATGAACCTTATTGGCTAGACTATTAGATTTGATTAGTATTGGTAATATAAATTGTGAAGTTGTGGACGCACCAGTGATCGTGTTTCGTATCGCAGTCCTCGCACGGTCACACGTTTGGCGCGATGAACGCGCGGTAACTAACTGACGTTATTCTGATATTGCCATGTTGGTGCCGCCGAACATGTGACCATGCTAACTTCGTGATGTGATCGTTAAAATTGTCCCCTAACTTTATATTTCCTAACGAACAACTTAATAACGTATTGAGATTATTTTAAATGTCTTTTATCGCCTTACTTTTTGCGTTCCTAATTACATATGCGCACGCGCATAGTAGGTAAGCGTATAGATGAATTAACACCTTCATCTTGTCGATATACATCCCGTTTACGTAAACTATAGTATATTTTTACATATTTTTATTACCTACATTGAGCCTATTAAATTGGTAGTTTATGTTGAGGCGGTTCATCTGAATAACATGGGAAGTTAATATTAAAATATCATATTTTTACTGATTCCACGGCCAAACAGATAATTAAAAATAAATTAAAAGCAATAAACAGGCAAAAAATTGAAATTAATTAGATTAAAATACTCACATATCAATTAAGCGTTGATATTCCGCAATAAAAATTCACACAACTGGAGAAGTCGTGTCTTCGTTATTCTCACATCAGCTGATGATAAGGAAGATGAGAGCTATCTCGTGATCGTGCCGTTCGGTTGGCAGCACTGGCGTCTCCTGCGCAGCCTCCGCGGCCTCGCGACTCATCATTGCGTGATTCGTACTGCGGTTAAATAATGATTTTAGTACACTAGTACTAACTACTAATTGATTGAAAAAAATGAACTTTAACATATAACGAATTTTATACAAAACGTCGGTATCTAGTAACATAAAGCGAAAAATATTTAGGGTGTCTATGATAAATAAATGTCATATAAACGACACTAAATTAAAAAGCGATTAAACTAGTTACAACAGATATCATCAATCTTATACTTACTTGTAGGCAGAATAGGAAGAGTATTTAATACAACATTTTAACAGATAAATAAATTGGAAATACGTAGCGCGGGATCAGTAAAAGTGGAGGAAATGGAGGGAGGCTTTGCTCAGAAGTGGGACAGCATAGACCCATAATAATAATACCGGCCCTGATCGCCGGTAGCTTGGATTCTGTTCCCGACTACTATATTTTTAAACGTTTTTTTTATTTTTTTGTTGAAATGTTTAAAAATGATAATTTTATATTATATGTACATATATGTACAGACGCCAGCACATCAAGCTACTACAATCTGTCAAATTTCTTTAATAGATTTTCATCTTTATCGCGAAAGCATTAGGTTCAAGGTTGATTGGGAATATTTGACAGGTTCGGGTAGCTTGACCTGCTGGCGTCTGTACCCCTACTTAAGATGCATAAACGGAATAATAATTTAATAATAAATAAATTATATCACCTTGCATAAATATTCACCATTTTATGTTCCGTGATATCAACAAACGCGTCACAATCAATATTCCACTTAACTTGTGGTAATTCCAATTGCCTTCCGATTTGCAATGATTGAGGCCTTATCCAAGGTAATGAGAAGCAATTTAAATAATTTGATCGACTTTACGTCCATTAGGTAGCCACATTATATTGTTCTGAGTAGTAAAAGTCATTCTTTTTTCTCTAATAAAAATTGTATAATTGAATAAAAATACATAATTATTAAATTGACAAACAAATTTGTAAAAAAATATGGCAGCTGCAAAGATAAATAAAATGAATGTGTAAATAAGGGGTTCATGAAAAGAGCCTCCACGGGTGACGATACTTAAATACTTCCGGCGCATCCCAGGCAGTTAGCCTTGCGACCAACCTTGGCATGAACTATTCTCATATAACTCGTGCCGACACGAGAGAAGAAGAAGCATGTGTAAAATATTTGTTTAAAAGATAATATAAGATGTTCAAGAAAACATTATTTAATTTTGATTTGATAAATATGGTTTTACACATCCATTTTAACAATTATCTTTAGCAACAGCCCATTACAATACATATTACAAAAAAAAATACAAAACAATATTTGATATAAATCTAATAAATATTATAAAAAAATACAAAACAATATATGATATAAATTTAATACATATTACAAAAAAAAAAACAACAATATACAATATAAATCTAATAAATATTACAAAAAATACAGTTCACAGCTTGGATAATAGGCATGTCTTTGAAATAATCTAAAATTTACACACATACCTACATAATATTATAAAGAATGTAGGTGTGTTAAGTGGCTGTACACATAGTCCTCATGTCCAGCAGCGGACCCTGGATTGGGATAGGCCGAGTTAATACAATATTACACATATGAACAAGTAGGTAAATTGAATTTATCTTAAAATACATGACGATTTTTAGGCTTTTCCCTGGCTCACGGCTCAAGTATGACACGGTCTTAGGAGTCTTAAAACCACCGTGTGCTTACTTAGGAAAGGTAGTAGAATTGATATGTAGGTAGTGGTAATTTATAATTATTTTTGTTAGATACTGCAAGATTTTATTTGATAATATTTTCAGTCTTTCTATAAATAAGTAAGCACACACCGTTTGTAAGTCTAGTACAATTTTAGCAAAAAGATTTATAACAAACGGCTTCTAAACTCATAGCACACAACTAAATCTATAACAGCTTTTGTTTATACATATAATTAGGTATGTTGATTACAATGGCATATATGTATATTGAATATAAAGTATTTATACTTATATTGATTAATATGTGTTGAACATGGTGTAAACAAATTCGTATGATTCCATATAACAAGATCATTTGATCTATTACTTACAGGTACAGATTAATCATGCACGGGATTTTTTATGATTAAAAGTAAAATAAGATGTAGCTTTTTTGTCAGTCATATCGTAAATAAACCGGATAAAGTATAACTAAAAAAAAGCGATAAAAATTTGCAAAAAATGTTTTTACATTTCATGGAACATTTCAGTGTCACGCATAAATGAATCCCGGAAGGAAGCCCGGCGAGACAGCTGCCGGGCACAACTAGCGCGGTGTCGCCCCGCGCAGTTAGCTTGGAGCGCTAAAATGCTTCAGGTTAAGAACACCATATTTTCTTTTTGAAAATAGTTTTTTTTTAATCTAAAAGAATTCCATGCAGGGTCAATCTTTGCTGCCAATAGATCACGAGGATTGAAGGCATTAAAAGAATTCGGATACATCCTGTTTACTACATTTTTTTTATTATGTAAGAACTCACAAAGGTACTATTTTTTGGTTTTTTTACACGTTAAACGCATTGATTATTTTGTAATTAGCTACACTCATATTCTTAACGATTAAATTACAAAAGGTCGCCTTGAAACTTTTGTTTCGAGACTGGCTAATTTGCTATTATTCTGATGATCACGGAAGCTAAGATAAATAGACCAGTAGGAAGTGAAATGGACAGAAAACCCATCAGTACCTATTACCCCTCGTTTACACCTAAACAAACAATTTGTGTAAAGGTCTTGTTAAATGTAGCTACCTACTTGTTTTTAACACATAATGAGCAGGTAAAAAATATTTAAGTGTTTTAAAAATCTACATACAATACATGTTTTCTACTTAAAGCATGTAAGTAGTGTTGCCTATTTTTTTATTTAATTGCCCCCTTTTTATTGAATACATGTTTTCTATTTAGGTGTAAACGAGGGGTTAAGTACCAAATATAGGTGTTACACATTTTGGAGACGAATAGAGATGCTGGTAATATTTTTATACAACTCCATTTCCTTCTGATTCACAAAATATAATTATTATCACCACACCAATAACAAATTGAACTAAACTAAAACTAAACAAAGAAAAACAATTAACAACATGGGAGGTAGAAAGGGTAAAATAAAGTCATAAGCCGCTAGCCGCTTAGCTAGGCGACTAGTGTTGGGCAATATCTTGCCCAATGCCTTGTTCTGTACCCCCGAAGGCATACATTCGCATTAAAAAGACAAAATGCATTGGATTGACCCAAGCAATCAAAAAATCACGTGCACAAAATATCAAATTCAACATCATTATAATATTAGTAGATTGAGACCTGGGTCCGTCATTATATCGCACAAAATCACAAATAACATTTTAGGTCGAGTTTTTATTCCAAAGATCTATTAACATTATCTTAAGTTAGGCTGTCTATGGCAATATGGCGCAATGTTGCAAGCGACCCGCATTGACCAAGTTTTGTCGCCGTAATGCGCGCGCACGAAACTTCTAGGGCTTATTACGCTCGGCGTAACGACATAAAACCTAAAATATACGTGGTTAAGCTGGGTACTCACTTAGCAGCGTAGCACGTAACGTATCAGATACGGTATCAACCTGCAAGTGGGTACGGCTCGTCCACGGTCCACCGCGTATCTAGCTACGAGCTGCCGGATCCGCAGTGCTCGCAACGACGTCACGCCGACAACATTCGTGCTCGCGCGTACGTACTCACCTACACAAGCGATCGTGACGCCGTCCACGAGCACACTGCGAGCCGCCTTTGTGTTCGCAGTGAAACCGCCACTCGGCGGGTCGCTGCGAGCTTACAGCGCTCCACGCGCGAGCGGCTCGCAGCGGGCTCGTGCCTACGTACTCACTTGATACCGTATCTGATACGTTACGTGCTACGCTGCTAAGTGAGTACCCAGCTTTAGGCCGCTCAGGACAATTCGGTATGTAAAGTAAAAGTTAAGCTATGCTGATTCCAAAACCGTTTCGAGGTTTTAGTTTGGTAAACCTCATTTTGCAATTTATAGCTCTTAAAATTATAAGATGGTGTTTATTTTAGCAGAAATACATGAATTCACTTGACATCTATTTGACCTCTAAGTGACTATCTTCCTTTTTCGTGACGTAGGAAAACTCTATGGTATTATACTTGGCGTAGACAAAGAATTGGTTTCTTTGTCTATGGTAACCCCTCCTATCGTGTGACGTCATCACTAGAAAAACTTTAAAAATATATTAAAAAATAACTGCCGTGTAGAAAACAAAAATATTCAAATTGGTTTCTTTAAATAGCCTAATCTTTAAGAAAAAATTTAAAAAATACTTACCAAAAAAAAACTTTACATAAGTACGGAATTTGTATACAGAGCGGTGCATAGGCGTTACACGACGAAACCTGGGGGCCTACTCCCTAAGTCCGTCAACGAAGTTAGTCGCCCGTCCGAAAGCAGCCCGAAACGTAGAAGTGAACAAAACAAGTGTCAAGTTCAACTTTTCGGACGGGCAAAAACACATCCGTAGTAGGGACAACTGTCAAATCGTGTTGTCATTCATTTTTAGTTCGGGCCCCGAAATAATCGAATGTCCGTAGGTGATATGGATAGGGAAACGCTCGTAACTAAGGCCGAAACCACGGACTTCGTGCTTAGGGAGTAGACCCCCCGAGCCGCGCAAGATACGCTCAATGTGTATGCCGCTTGTTAAATATGGGCTATATAGTAACAATTAACCGATTTGCCTTCATAACCACTCGGATGTATTGAGACACTAATTGTCATGTCCCATCATGTTTAACAATCTATTTCGATACATACTGTTTGGTGAATATAATACATTCACTAATTTCTATTTTATGATTGTAATACAATTTACAATTTTTATTGACATAGTTTTTACAATATTTTTAAAATTAAACCAATAAGAAATATCCAAAAATATAAAATAATATAAATTTAAGAAAGGAAGTACCATCACAAGACCACAAAAATATAAGTACTTTACGTATACTATACTATAATTACATGGATATTTTATGATCGTTCCCACAACATGAATACAATATTAATCTATCTAATTTTTTGTCCTATTCTATAGTTCGTAATTCACAGAATTGTTGGGTATTGGACTGTCAAAATAAAAGTAACATTATAGTTTGTAAGTCGTTAAATATAACAATGGGAGATCAAATCTTTAAATGTAACTAAGAAATAAAAGTTCAACCATTTAAGTAGCACAACATTAAAAGTACAATGAGCAAAGTGCTATTTTACCCATACAAAACTGACGTACATCGTCCTAAGTTGTAAATCACGAATATGTACACAAAAATAAATTGATAGGATGTTAAAAAAAATGGGTGTTTACCGACTACAATATATATTTTTGGCACGCTTAATCAGCGCGTATTCACACCTAATGTTTGAAATAAACAATCGCGCGATACATCAATATACGTGTGTACCTACCTATGTGCCCGAATACGCGCTTACAGTTTGGGTGTTCGCTTTGGCTAATTTATTGTTTCCTTGTCGGGATCAATATACAAAATTCAAAGCGCGGACGGCCTAAGGCCGGTATTAATAAACCGCTCTTATGTTAGAAGATCATTTTAAGTACATTTCTGACAGCTCTTGAGATGCTGATTTGATTGAAAAACATGTTTAACTATGTAATTAAGACTACGTTTATCTTTCGAATTTCGCTAAACGCCATGTTGAGAGTAGATTTACGGCCGAACTCTATCCAAAATCTCTGGATTGATGTAGATTTTTGACAGTAATTCAATTTAAGTAATGTCAAAAACCAATATTAATCCAGAGGCTAGTGGTGAAGGTTAGGTTAAGATAAACTTTTGTGATGTTTTTGAGGAGGTATCTATGTCTTTGGACAGTACAGACAGAATTACATGCATACGAAGTAAACATATTTGGTATCTAAGTACATAGGAACATATTTAGCCTTTACAGTAACTGTTTAAATTATTAGAGGCTATTTAAAGACATGGAACTTCTTAGACATATTTAAAGAAAAAACCATGTACTCAACTACCTAAATAGGAAGCAAAATATAATAGGTATATTTAGTACATAATATTATTATGTACTCGTATGGACTAACAATGGTGAATAGGCCTTCTATGCGATGCAAAAGTATTCTAAAGGCAAGTTTAAGTTTCTTAGGAATGTTAAGAGTGGACTTTGAAACTTAATGTGTGTATATCCCCACAGTTTTTTTTAACAGTAAGTACCTTTACTTTACCAGCACTGGCCAAGAGTGTGGCTATGATCTCTTTTATAATGACGTCTGTGGGTGATGACTAGAGATCGGATATTCGGATGCATATTCACCTAAACTTGAGATGTTGGCTAATATGGAATGCGCTTTTGTATCGAAAAAATCCCGCGGTTCCGGAACAATTATTTTATGTTTTTTTTTCGTTTATCTAACACACACCACACCTCTTCTCTTCTACACTCTATTGTTCTTTTTACAGATAAACTAAAATGTCACACCAGTTTGGCAGCTGTCACTCTAATCAAGCTATATTTTAAGGACTATAGTGTTGACATTACTCCTAGTATTTTGTCAGACGTCAAATCGGACCTATTAGATTGTCACAATTATAGTTTAATTTTATTCCTTTGGTAAACTCGCTTTAAGTAACAGTTTTCAATGTCGATATTGACGAAATAATCGTTGGTTGACACTTTCACCCTTATATTATCCTACTAAGATAAAAAGATACAAATTCACTACAAAAAAGTTAACACTGAATAAAATCTAAGAAACATTGCCCGTATAAGTAAAATAATATTGTTCTAAACACGCGTCTCATTCATAGAGCTGAAACAAAAAAATACTCATTTAAATTATGAATTCAGATTAAATAAGATAAAAAGCCAAATAAAAAAAAAGTTTTAAAATTTTAGCGCAATAATCTCAAATGGGATTGATTTCCATTTTCTGGAATCCAGTTACTACATTCTTATTCGTCATCAGACCCTCAAGGTTATGAAATGGTCATTTATTGTCACTTGTCATTAATTTTAAGCTTATTTTAGCTCAGTAGATAAATGGGAGGAGGCATAAAAAAAAACTCCAGGCTTGACGGAATTACATACAAAAATAAAGTCATGGGATTATTACTTACCCATCGAAATCATATTGGGTATTCTCATAGACCACAGTAGGGTTTCGCTGCATTTGATTAAAACCTTTTCTGAACCGTCGAATGTATTAGAAGTGCTTACAATTCCACCAAACCGCAAGGGCTGATTGTCTGCAAGTACAAGAAAGTATTATACAATTTGGTTATTTTATTATTCTAAAGACATAATTACTTATGTTAACGGGCGCAATATTCGAAAGCGACGAAATGCACGCTCAAATAATGTGAAAGAAAGAAAATCTATTTACACACTACATACTATAATGCTAAAATGTGCAGCCCTTTTTTCAATGTTCTCACATTGTTATTTTTGAAATGTGCAAGTTTTGTGCAAATTGAAATTAATTGAATTGTACTAGTTTGCTCAAGCATGCTCACTCCGGGACTTCTCTTATTGATTATGACATAATCATAATTATTCTTATTAGGTACATGTTAAGGGCATATACACGCAAATCCTAAAGCCGGGTCCGCAGCGCCAATTTTCTAACATGTTATCAAAACAAGTTAGCAAAACAGCCAGTCTGCTGCGCCTTTATCAAAACCAGTTAGCAAAACAGACAGTCCGCTGCGCCTTTATCAAAACAACTGATGGTGTCTTCCTCTAGTGAGCGCGAACCCAAAATGCGTCACTTCCCCTCCCCGCAGGCGAACGCGGGAGATGTTATCTATTCGTCTCGGCAAACATGTTGTGTTTTTTCTAACAAAACTGTTAGGCCACGCCCCTATTCAGTTAGCAAACAATGTTATCCTGTTTGCAAACACGAAAACACGGCGCAGCGGACCCGGCTTTACAAATAGCACTTTAAACGAGTCAGGCAATCATAGATAACATTTTGAGTAAATATAGCGTCAGCTGTCAAATATTGAATGTTTTAAACAGAAATAGTTACCTAAGTTCCATTTTAGTCCAGAGGTAGTAACATATCGGCAATTTTCACCGATAGGAACCAAAGAACACCAGGCTCTCTCATGCTTTCTGCATTCTTCGGGAATATAAATAACATGGTCTCCAGGGTTTAGCAGCCACGACATAGAGTCATCCGACATTATGTACATGTTTGTGCTTGGACTTAACAAGAATTTTTCTTTTACTAGATAAAGGGTTTGTATGTTCCCCACTATCTGGTCCCATCGACCGGAAGTTTGGGCAATTGCAATAACATGGTTCAACTGAAAATCATAAAAATATATTAGGCCATTCTGGGCAATTTGAAACAAAAAGAAAAAAGTGCTGGCAACATTTTTAATATTAAAAATAAACCCACCTCCACTCCTATTCTGTCGCTGTGTATATGTAGTTCCATTAGTGCTTTTGTGAAGTCTGTATAGTCCTGGTCTGGAGTGTGTATAGTCTAAAAAACAATAAAAAATCATTAAAAATCTTTATATTATTTTTAAGAAGTTTGATGTGGTTCATATGTAGAATGACGAGACGAATCAATAAGGTAATTAATTAAAAGATGGAAAAAACGAGCACCAACTGAGATGTACCACAAATAATGAAGATAGAAAACTTTAATGACGACAATTTTTTTCACACCGTGCAACGCGCGACCCTTCGATTTGGCTCCCACTGGCTCTTTTGGACGCTTGCGGGCGCGAAGAGCGGCCGAGTGTGATTTTATTATGCTATTCTAATTCCAGTCCTATGTATAAGCAAATTAAGTTGAATTCCAATTGTTACTAAATTAGTCACTTCGCCGCCACTTCGTTGGTGTGCGCAAACTCTCAATTTTATATTCTAGCCTGTCCCCACATAAGTTGCTTGTGACCGTGCAGTGGTATACTTACAGAATAGTGTACATCATGTACATGAAAAAGAGGGTGTTTAAAGTGGCGGCGGAATATAGGACGGAGTACTGTACTTAGTTTATCTTTTACTTTTTCTTAGCATTATAGGATATTCAAAGAATTTCCCATGCAGATATTTTCAGGCCCATGTATAAATTTAACTAACTCAACTGATCAATTATCAGAAACAACCACAATAGATAAACAATGGAAGCTGCCGCAGATATGAGGTGTTGGTCATTAAGAGGTTAATACTGAATTGATATTATTATAAATTAGAGATTCACCTGACAACCTTTCCTTTTATATTTCTCTAGTATTTCTTCGGTGATTGAGTCAAAGTCTCCAGTAATAAGGTCTGGATCTTTTACAGCTTCCTTCATATCACCTGAGAGGCTGCTTAGGAATTTATCCCATTGTCTCGTACCTCCATCAACGGTCATTCTGATAGCAGCTAAAATAAGTTAGTATACTCTTGTTTAAAAAAAACAGGTTACATGAATATTTAACATTACCTTTTACTGGCTTGCAAAACTTTCAGGGGTGATGAAATATTATGATATCTTTCCATACAAACATGATCATTGATAACATTGTACTGTGATAACCATTTTCAGACGAATAGGTTTTTATTTGTTATAACAAACAAGCTGAAAGTTGAAGCCACTAAAAGGATATGGTGCATAATTGAATAATTTACATTTAAAAATTCTATCAATGCTTGCAAATCAAAAGGAGAGAATATTGAAATAAGCTTACCGTTATTCCATAAGTTTTTCAGAAATGCCTGATTTTGCGAGATTGGTCGATTCAAAATAAGAATGGCATACTTGATGTTAGTAGAAATAGCCTTCTTCATAGTAATTTCAGACACATCCCATTTCCAGCACTTTATGGTACAACAAGATCCACAGAGTTTGGGCTGTATAAATAAGGAATTATTATTTTCAATAGCAATAATTTAGTGACGATGACATGGAAATGACAATGAGAGATGTAATGATAATGTAATGTGTGGATGAAATGCCAATAAAAGGTGGATAGCTATATTAATAGCAATATTGCAAGAAATTCTCGTCATCAATATCATGTATTCCAGGTTTCCATTACACTCAAATATGCAAGTAGAGAAATGAATTACAGAACCAGAAACATAGGATTTTATTACTTTCCGATAACCAATTGTAATAACATGCGAAGTCTACGAGCTATTTAATTTATTTTAATTACTATGTTGATTCATGAAAAACTTCATAATTGAACTGAAGACTCACAATAACATTAAAATTTATGAATTGATAATGTTAAATATTTTTCAACTTTAGGTATAACTAGCATTGAAAACATCCGAGTAGCAAGTTGTCGCCGTACTTCTAAGTTCTAGTAATAATTATTATTTCCTTGGCAGAAATAACTATCAATATAGTAGAAATTCAAGTTTTATTAAATTTAAATTACAAAAATGATACAAACCACTTCCGTAGTTCCGTTAGTAGCCATGGAGACGAGGCGGGAGAGTTGATCTTGATAATAAATTAGCACAGAATCTCAATCCAGATCCAGAAGCAATGAAATTTAATTAAGATTTCCTTTTTGATTGAAATTTAATCAAAATATTTGACATTTGACATTGATTTAAAAAAATTGAGTGTTGCCAACTTACCGGTTATCGGCGGTGCCGGCCGAGACCGTAATTTAAGGTCTAGCGTCTAGGGGCAGCGTATGCTCTAAGGCGCAGCGCAGCCTCGCACTCAAGCGCTTTTCACATTTTGTACGAAAATCCTTACTAAAAATATTAAAAATGCGTAAGAAACTCTGTCTGTTACCTCATTACGACTAAACTACTGAACCGAATTTGATGAAACTTGGTTCAGAGATAGTCTGGAATCCAGAAAAGGACATAGGCTAATTTTTATTCCAAAAAAGCGGAATACGCGATAAACGAGATCCACGCGGGCGAAGCCGTGGGCTACCTCTATAGCTCTAGTATAACATAAGTTATGTACGTATCACATAACAGCCGTGCCAACTCTTTCAAATCCGTGGGCAAAAGCGGGACGCGGTGGGCTAATGGGGAAGTTTGTAATATAGGTATAATGTAATAAAGACGCGTTTGGGCCACGCGCAAAGGAGTTTTGGCTTCTGTTGTCAAACTTTGTTGTTATTGCTTAGAAAATATTATAAAATGGTGTCGTAACGCTAACACGGTTTATTCTCGGAAGAGATACCTTGTTTAATAATAACCTGTCAAGTACAACTGGCGAGGCTTAAGCTGAGCTTAGCATTTGTGTGAGTGAGTGTGAGTGCACATAGAGTTGATTGCCAAAAAGCAGTATAATAAACCGGTTTAAACCAAGCAAAGACGGACGGTACCGTCTGCGAGGCCTAAGCTGAGCTTTGCATTTGTGTGAGAATGAATGCAGACGCGTCCTTTGCTTGGATTAAACCGGTTGATACTGCTCTTTGGCAATAGATTATATGTGCACTCACACAAATGCAAAGCTCAGCTTACGCCTCTCCCTTAGAGCATATACATAGCCTCTCCAGTTGTACATCCCTATGTCTGTAGGCCTTTCTTAAAAATCGACTAGACAAAATTGAGCAAAATACAATCTGTCAAAGTTTGACGTGAAACTTTGACACATTGACTCAAAGAAGACGTCAAAATTGTTGTGAAATTAGTATCGTCAAGGTATCTTTGTTTTAGTTTGAAATAAATAATATTTCAAGATGAACAGAATATTTGGAAGAGGAAAACCTAAGGAGCCTGGTCCAAGCATTAATGATTGTATAAGCAGTGTAAGTTGAATTTACGTATTTGTCTAACGGTAATAGTTGTAAGTTTTGATGATTCATAATCTCCGTGATTCGTGATTGTCAATGTAATTGTTTATTCCAGGTCGATGGCAGGGCAGATAATATCGAGCAAAAAGTCCAGAAATTGGAGTCGGAACTTAGGAAATACAAGGATCAGATGAACAAAATGAGAGAGGGTCCAGCAAAGAATTCTGTTAAACAAAAAGCAATGAGGGTTTTGAAGCAGAAGAAAATGTATGGGCTAATATTTATAAGTAATTTATAGGATGCTACAACAACATTTTACTTTTATTGCATCATTTGCAATTTATATCTCTTCTCTAGTGTCAGCACGAGCTACATGAGAATAGCTCATGCTGTGGTGAAAAGATTAGCCAGTTAGCAAGGTTGGCCATGGGACTGACTGCCCAGTGTGGGCGGGACGTACTTAAGTATCATTATAGGCTCTTTTCATGCATCCCTACAATTTAAATTAATTCTTGTTATTTATAAACATAAAATCATAATGTTGAGGTTTTAAAACCTCAAGCACGGTAATTATAGACACAATACATAAGACAATTAAGTGTCGCCCTGGGACGACAGGCAGTACGCAACCGGTTAATAAGAATATGCCTACAAATTGAGCCAGGTTTTAAACATTTACTTTTGATTTATACCAAAATGTATCTTGTTTATTAAATAGTGGAAGGTTTCTTCCCTCCATGAAATAGCTAAAACAGTACTGTTACTGTCTATCAGACATGATCTAATCAGACGACAATTGAACAAGCCAGTTGCAGTTCTATTCCCAACACAAGCTTTTCAAGTTATTGTAAAGTGATCACAAATTAGTTTTGACCATTTCTAATTTAGACCTTTTTCCAATCTTGAGAAAGGTGAAAAACTGAGCATTGCTGTAAATATTCTTGTACCTTATCAATGAAAAATATAATGCTGTATAGGCAGGACAGGCACTACAGAACTTCATGGGAAAAACCATTTTTTTTTCTGGCAATATCTGCTACTTTTGTTTAATGTAAAACACATTATTTCCTTACTTTATTTAACCTGATGATAAAGTATTATAATGAATGTAAGAACATATTTCAATACAATCTAGGATTATGCTAGGTAATGACTGAGACAATGTTGTTTGATAATGAATTCAACTCTCTTATCAACATTTAACTGGATGATCTTAGTAGTGGACTTATAAAAATTTAAATTAAGATGACTAATGCTCCTTTTATAAAAATAAAAAGGGATTTATAAAAAATAAAAAGCTTAGTATTTGGGCTTGTGATATCTGTGGCAGTGTATGGGTTGACATCCAATCATGCAAATTGAAAGTTTTGGTTTTGAAGTCTCCCTTGTTTTGGGCCAGAGAAATTTATTATTTATTTGAGCGTACTCAGTTTGGACTTGATAATAACCTGGCTTCAACTGGGAGATGTAGGGTTCATTCCCAATTGTTTTTTTCTTTTTGAAAGACCCTGCCCTACATTAAGATTTCTTTAGTTTTGTAGCCGGGTGAATATTCGAACTTCCTTAAAAAAAAATTAACAAATCATTGTTCTCATTCATTGTTAACATTAATATTAGTTTCAGATTATTTTTATTCTTGTCTTATTTATTGACAGCAGTGGTATAGTTTGATTTTTCATTATTATAGTTGAAGTTTGAAACATCTGCATTTAGAACTTTGGGATGATGATAATGATGTTCTTATTTTTTACAAACATTTTTCGAATATCAATCACCCACCCACAATGTGTATGTGAAAATATATCTGTTCATACACTCACATACACCTGGAACAACTATTGGGAGGTCATACAAATATTTGTTCCATGAGGGAATCAGCAACTGCACCAAACATAAAGTAAAGTAATGACAAAAAATATTTTTAATTTGTCTTGTAAAATTAATCTGTGCTTATTTGAAGTTTTGTCTTCTTATTATAATGCTACTAATTCAATCTAGCACATATCTATGTGCTAGGTTGAATAAATACATCTTATCTAGAGTCTCACCAGTTGAGTCTCCATTTAAATTTACAGGTATGAGCAACAACTGGACAATCTAAGGGCACAGTCCTTCAACATGGAACAGGCGAACTATGCCACACAGACACTGAAGGACACACAAGCTACTGTTGCGGCCATGAAAGATGGCGTCACGCAAATGAAGAAGGAGTTCAAGAAGATTAATATTGATACCATTGAGGTTTGTTTTAATATCATATAAGTATCTGTACTTTTTACTTTTATTCTTGTTGTTTTACAGAAGACAGGGCTTTTAGCCAAAAGATAGACCCCTGCAATGTGTTATAGATTCTACAACTTAATATAGGAGAAGTAAATCAGCCCAAGCATTTTTGCAGAAGAATTATACTGTATTATTTGCATAATGGATGGATATAAGAAATGTGCATGTGCATGTGTGCATTTTTTTTCATGTTATTGTTTTTCGTCTATTATTATCCCTTTTGTATGTTTTCTAAAATATTACGAATACTGTTTATTACTTAAGTATACTTGCTATTTTCATCACGTTTTCATTTTTGAATTTATTATGATGTTACAGGATGTTAACGACGATTTAGCAGACATGTTGGAGCAGGCAGATGAGGTGCAAGAGGCTCTGGGTCGCCAGTACGGCATGCCAGAGATCGATGACGACGAGCTTGCTGCTGAACTCGATGCTCTTGGTAACATACATTTGAACCTTTCTATCTGTTCTGCTTGTCACAGTCCATTCGAGAATATAGTAATCTTGCCATGCCAAGGGAGGAGATCGCCACTAGCCACAATGGTAGGCAAGCGGATTGGTGATGCTAGTTGCATCAATAATGTTTAACCTAACCTTATCCATCGCAAGGATTAATTAATTAAGAGAATGTTGCTATCACTTCCCGCCTGCAAACTGCATTAGCAGTTTGGTGAGAAAAAATAATTGTAAGATTAATGAGAAGATGAAAGTTAAAATTAAAAACTACAGATATTTCAATCCACGAAGACGCGCTCTACTCTTTGTTTAACCACTAACGTCCCGACCGACGAACCGGTTCGTCAGTGCCATTGTTTATCTATTGTGTCTATAATTACAGTACTTGAGACTTTAAATCACTACAGTGCAAAAGTGCATGTGCATTATACGTGTAGTGTGGCTACATCTTACAACAAAAAGGAGTGGGGCGCGTCTTCTTGGATTTAACGCACTGTAATTGGCAAAAGGACAGGTGATCATACTATAAAAAAAAACATATAAATATGGTAATATTTAAAGTTCACATGTATTAGGTATTAATCTGCACACTGCTGTATCGTGTCAATACTTTGATTGAACAAAAATGTGTGGTTCCAGGTGACGAGATAGCCCTAGACGACGACGCGTCGTACCTGGATGACGTAGTGAAGGCCCCGGCCGCGCCCGACAAGGAGCCTGGCGCGGACAGCGTGCGCAACAAGGACGGGGTGCCCGTCGACGAGTTCGGACTGCCGCAGGTACCCAGCCCCGCGCAGACCTCGCGCTGAGCGAACAACACACGTCACGCGGTAGCCATGTGGTACAGGTAATTACTTTATTTTGTTACTTCCTAGTTATCAATTCGGCCATCTTGGAGAATAAAGTGCAGTATAGTGACATCCGGGTGAATATTCGACTTATCCTAACGTTTTGTAACTATTTATTGTAGTTGTGGGTTGTTAACATTATCATAGTTTCAGATTATTCTTGTCCATTGCTCGATGACAGTGGTATAGTTTGGGTTTTCATTATAATAATTGAAGTTTTAAGCATCTGCATCTTCACTTGGAGATGATACTAATGACTCTGTGGAAAAACGAGGTGTGGTGTTCCTCCAACCAAAGGGAGGATCCTCCAACCAGGCGGAGTCTTATGCCTGGCGGACTACTGCCCATCGGTTAAAGTTGGGTGGTTGTGTTGTGTATATACCATCTGCGTGTGAAATCTTGATAATTATCGCGATGTAGGATCGAATAGTTCGCATGTGGCGTGATAGATCGTGATGGCCGCCACAACTCTTAATTTTTGTTGAAGTGGTTCGAATATTCACCCATTCACCGAATAAGTGGTTTTCGAGCCCTGCCAAGGCTGTTGCACAAATGTAGATACATGTGATCCTTTATGAATAGATAGATAAACTTTTCATCATATTATAACGCTTTATCTGTCAAACTAGCTTCAGTTGAGTCGCGTTAGTTAAGATTGATGTAAGATGTGCTTACTCTACAAGAAAAGTTTGTTTGGTTCCGGTTAAGGGAATTTCTGTTCATATTTGGATCGCATAATACAGGTATATTATTTAGCGATGACATCATAGATAGCCGCGTGACGAGTGCTCGCTTAACTGTCATATTGCATTATCTCACTCTGCCATGACCCAAGATGATAAGGCTTGCACAAATCAGGTGAACACTTACAAATTTCGAAGAGATCATTCCCTTTTGATGACGTTATAGCCTCGGCATAAATATGTAGGAATTTGCCTGATTCGCACTGGCCTTATCTGCTTGGGTCATGACTACCATTCTGAACAAATGGCTTTAGATTACTGTCGCTAAGTAATTGACCTTATATTTTTTTATCAATACAAAGTATTTACATCTTGCCTGCATAAATAAAGATGACATTTATAGTATTTTCATTATAAAATACACTTTTGTGCTTCTTTTAGTCTGAAGAACTCATGTGTATGTGCACCTTATACTGTATTTACCCTCAACAATTATGAACTTTGGAAAAATGATTATTTTACAATTATTACCTGTACTGCATAATCTAACATAATATGTTTATTGTATGTTGTATTATACTAAGAGCTTAGAGTCTTAGAGCATTACGATTTCACTTTGTAACCACTTAATAATAATGTATGCTGTTCATTCACAAGGTGAATCATTTTCAGCACTCATTTGCTTTAAAATTATTTTATAAGTTCTCACTTTGCCGCTGAAGAATCGAATTTATAGTCAAAAGCTTCCTGTTTCTTGTTTAATGAAGAGAAAAGTGAAAAAAAAATGTTATGTAAACTTGATATTGTCAGTCCATGTTATAAAGATTTCACGCAGCAGCAGTGTATAAAGGTGTGACCCAAACCAATTTAAAAAAAAGGTAAAAAATCTTTGGGTGATTTATTTATAAAATAACTAAGTATTTAAAATCAGTAACATGGTTTTAAAGAAAAACCTACAAATGTAGAATACAACTGGAAATAAATTTGATTTGATTTAAACAATATATTATTTTTTATAACAATTTTAAATAAAACAACAATTTTTTTTCCTTTGTTTCAAATTGGTTCGGGCCAGACTTGAAATATGCATTTGAGTTTTCAAAAGGCACTGTTTAATATGAATTATTATGGTAGCTGTTTTCGCCTTACAAGTACTTTGGACAATTTTTTTATAAGATAAAAGATATCTCTGGGTTTAGTTACTTTTATTTATAATACAAAGTGAATCAAAATTTATATTATAATAACTGTTTTGTGATTAAAATTTTATTCTTAGTTGCTGTAACAATATGTAAATGTAACCTAGTTCTTATAATTTTATAAACTTAAGTTAAATATATATTATTATCTTTATAATTGACTTGTTTTTATTTCAATGATGATAATACTTTCTTTTACTAATTACTAGCGACCCGCCCCGGCTTCGCACGTGTACGTTTTATAGCTTGAAACCTTCCTCTTGTAAGATATTTAGCAACCTTGCAAACTTCGTAACTCCAACTCTAACGACTGCTAACCGCATAGACCAGACTTTATATTTAAATGTTTTTCCATCGCCCACTTGACTAAATGCCTAGCCTAAGTCAGTTGTACATTTAGTTCAAGTCTGTGGTCTGGAACAGATAATAAGCAGAACTAATGTGGCTATGCTCCACGAGACGTTGTCCTCTCCATTGTCTGAAGCCGCTAAAGCGCTGTTTATGTTATTTAGTCGTAGGTAAGCCATAACTAGTAAGTAGATGTAGTTTAGTTTAAGTTAGGTTACGATGGAATTGACATGTACTTTATGTATAAAAATTCCTTAAATAAATAGAAAAAAAAAAAAAGAATTGCTCTAAATAAAGGTTCAGTCACACGCCTCTACAACCAACGTGCGAACGGTGGTTTTGGATTTTGAGTGCACGATGTATCTTTACGATATAGGAAGTTCTTTTTTATTCATTATTTCACATGGTCGCGTTAGACCCTAGCTGCACCTAATATAAGGCGCAGACAGGGTCTAAGATGGAGCACACGAATCCAAGTAACAGAGATATACAGGGATTCTTCTATACCCCTCTGGCTCTCACAAACACGATGAAACTCAGTAAACTGGTTGGCACCAGACTTTAATGTCTGGTATCTAGCTAGCCAGACGGACTGTATAGATCCTACCATCAAGCGTGCTGGGTTTTGTTGAATCTGATAATACGCATCTATTTCTAGCGTGCGATGAGGAAGTTTTATATTCTAGCTCGTCCCCATACGGGGACAATTTCGGGGGGTTCGATCTTACGTGACAATCATAGACGAATAAAATTAATTTATTCGTCTATGGTGACGATCGACAAATTATAAAGCTTATGCTTTCACCATTGTCCATTACATGCAATCAGATCGTCAGCAGGATATTTAAATAAAATAAAAGTCACATATAAGTAGTAGGTAATCAACCTTTAATACATAATAATAATTTAATTGAATTATATTACACAGTCAACACTAAAATACTGTTATGTTCATCATCACTTAGATTTATAAGACATTAGTTTGCATACTGATTCACAGTAAATCGGTAACGGTGCATGTTGCGTGTCTTCTAGACACAATAAATAATACTCGTCCTCATTAACATCCTAAATTATGTACAACCACTCCGAACAATGTGATAATAACTATGTATTGTAGACAGTCTAATTGTATTATCTATAAATAAATAACCATTTGCAGCTTAATCTAGAGCTTCCTGTCCGGTCTTTGGCAAGAAGAAGCAGAGTATTGCAGACACTGTGGATTAGAAAGAAAACGATTAAATATTATACGAGTATAGCAGAAAATAGACTGCATCACAGCTCGACCCGTGCTGCTTGGAGCGGGGCCATCAATCATCGAGCGAGCGTAATGAATGTCGTGCAGTGCCTCGTGCATTTTGAGATGCTTTTTGGTTTTAAAGAAGTATCTCTTGTAAATAAAACATGTTGGGGTTCATTTGAAGATGAACATAATTACATAGAGCGATTGTCGTCTGACCAACACAACCTAAAGAGTTGAAGACATCGGTTCTAAATTGACGACACGTTTGGTGCAGTGGCTAAGCGATTGGCTTCTGCGCTACGGGTCGTGGGTTCGATTCCCACACGGAACAAAAATTTGTATGGCCTACAGATGGTTGTTTCGGGTCTGGGCGTTAATGTATGTGAGATTTATGTCTGTAAACGCACCCACGATACAAGAGAAATCTTAGCGTGGGGCAACGTTTTTAAAAAAATAAATAAATCTTAAGCCCAAATTCACTAGCAAGCTTTTTTGCGTCACTTGACTTGCTTAGTTGACTTTCAAACAAGCAGCAAGTCGACTTCTGTAATTTTTACGAACTAAGCGAGCAATGGCGTGTAGAAAATTGCTAGTGGATTTAATGCTTTAGACCAGTTGTAGTTAAGTCCGTTAGGGCGTTAAAAGACTTGATTTCAATCTATATTATCGACCTGTAAAACCTGACTGTAAAATCGAGTAAAGTTGTAGTTTGTTGTCAATTATGATTTTACTGATGGTTTTATTAAATCATAGAACTTATCAATCGAAACAATCGAACGAGAGTCGATCGGCAAAATTGATCATATCCGTATGCTCCTACTTTATTGGTACTTATCTTATCGAATAATGTACACGATACTCACGGAAAAGGAATGACGAAAACACGACGATGGGGATGATGCAGTTGATGTCTATGAGGTAGCCGAAAGACAGGTTGCCGATGAGACCGCCACCTCGACCCGCCGTGAGGGATAGTGCGGCTGCCATTACCCTGGGGAAACAACATCGTTACAATGCGGCCTTGGGAGAAAGCTAAGTTTACAGATGACCGTCAGAATAGACCCGTGCAATGATCATTCGTAAGTAAATACTGCTACAATCACCACGCTTGGGAAATAGATTGGTGAATGCCGTAAGTTGTTATTAGTGGGTATATTAGGAGGACGTTGCGTTTACTCCACATTCAAGGTAGTAAGCCATAATGTACCTATTTTTTCATACTGCGATGACTCATTTTTTTTTGGAGCTTTGGTCTTTTACCATGTTGGGCAAGTGGGTCGGTGACAGCATAGGCTAGCCAGTGGTATTCACCAAACCCAATATTATTTAAGCTTTACTGAAATGATTAGAGGTTTTTATTTACCTGAGGTTTGTAGGGAACAAGTCGACAAGCACGCAGAACACCAGACTGATGGCGAGGGAGGTGAGGGCTTCAAAGATGCAGGACAGCACCAAATTCTGGGTGGAATTTTGTACGAAGTACAAGCCGACGGTCACCACGCCGGCGATACCTAAACTGAAGACTGGAACACAAATGGTTTACGTATAGCTAACGCACATAGTGACAATTAGGTACATAATAGGTTTGGATAGGTATATTTTAACTGTATTTAAGTGGGCAGAGGTCACTATCGAGGAAAGTACGTAAAAGTTTAAATAAAAAAATGCTGATTCTAAATCAAATCACTCATTAATTGCACAAAAAAAGCCAAAAGAACCTATGTGCATCGATAACGTCGCTACCAAAAATACTGCTATTTGGTGTTCAAAATATTACTCAAAAATGGTATCACTACTTACTCAAGAAGAATTTAGCTCCAAGTTTGTGTACGCAAAGAGGCAGCCACAGCGACGTGGGGATGCAAGCCAGACCGACGATCAAAGTGTGCATGTATACGCTGGAGTCGATGGTCTTCATGCAGTCGAAGGGATCGCCGTCGTACTCATCAACGACAACAATGCCGGAGATGTCGCACACTGAGGCTGATGTGTTCGGGAAACGGGATTCGAACTCTTCGTAGCGGTTGAACAACTCGGGGAACCAGATCATGAGGGTGTAGTAACTGAAATTACATAGCGTGATGAAATATTTGGTAATCAATATAAAGGAGTCGTATGCCTCGCGGGTTTTTTGGTAGGTCTGGACGCTAATATGCTGCTGGTGATGTTCTATTAAGATATTCTTTCAACTCTTGGATGATGAAACTTTCATAAATATCTAACAAAATAAAGGTACGTACAGTCCGCGAGGCCTAAAGCCGGGTCCGCAGCGCCAATTTTCTAACATGTTATTGTGTTTTTGCGAACAAAACAGTTAGGCCACGCATTCGCGTGCACGATTCGGTTAGCAAACAATGTTAAGCCGGGTCCGCAGCACCAATTTTGCTAACAAAACTGTCAGGCCACGCCTCTATTCGGTTAGCAAACAATGTTATCCTGTTTGCAAACACGAAAACACGGCGCAGCGGACCGGCTTAAGCTGAGCTTTGCATTTGTGTGATAATGAATGCAGACGCGTCCTTTGCTTGGTTTAAACCGGTTTATACTGCTTTTTGGCAATCGATTATATGTGCACTCACACAAATGCAAAGCTCAGCTTAGTCCTCGCGGACTGTACCTAATTGGTGTTAGAAATGTTTCCTCACCTTGTGGTTAAGCAGAACTGAATGATGCAGGTAAGAACCGTGTATTTGAGGTAGGGCGGCCTGCACAGAGCCTTGGTCTGGACCCAGATCTCTGAGAACAATCGCTTGAGGTCTTTGGGTTTGCGCATGCTCAAGCTACGGACGGACTTGACAGAGGCTTGGGAGCCCACAGATACAGTTCGGACTTTCTCCTTGAGGCTTTTGATCTGAAAATTGGAGATATTAGTTTGAATGTTTTGTGTTTTTCATTGATTGAAGACTAGGTATCTGAATAGGTAGGTACTAATTTTGTTAATGTCAAGAAGTAGCTTGAAGTCGATAGGCGAATAATTGCGTAGATAATGGCACTGACTAAATAAAACTTATATAAGATTTGGGACCAATTTCACTAGTAAGTATTACATTATTTTAGTTTTTTTTTCAATTTCCATTCCCATAATGATCTTACCGGGTAGTTTTCGGGGTCATCACCGGTGTTTTGCTTGTAGATGCCCTTCAGGACCTTGAGGGCGTCATCGTAGTCACCGCACTCCATCATGAACTTGGGGCTTTCAGGGAAGTAGAAGAGCCAGAAGCCTAGCATAAGTGAGGGCACTCCGCACGCGGCCACGAACCAGTTCCATGAGTCATATGAGAAGCTGCCGCTTTCGATACGGATGCCTGTGATGGGGATGATGCCCCAAGCGATCACTGCAAGCAAACAGTAATATTAACATAACACATAACACCACGCCTTGTATTCCCCGAAGGGTTGGGCAGAGGTGTATAGTATCTACACTCACATTTCGCCGTTATTTTAAAGTCCCATGTAATAGGGGGCGAGCCTATTGCAATCAATCGGGCACAAATCCAGACTCCGGGCTGCTACTGAGAAATTTGTGACGGAAAAACCCAATAACACTTTGCCCGACCTGGGGATCGAACCCATGACCTCACGCTCAGCAGTCACTAGACCAACGAGGCAGTCATACCTACTATTGATTTTTGATAATTGATGAGAGGATTGTACTTAATACCTAAAATTACTGTTCATCATCATCATTCAGCTGAAAGACGTCCACTGTTGGACATAGGCCTCCCCCAAGCCATGTTGGGCGTGTTTGCCGTAATCGCCACACTTGGCAGGCGGGTTGGCGATCGCAGTAGGTACGGTTGTTAAAGTACTCAGAGAACGCTGCTGCGCATCCTCTAGTGAATCCCTTAGTCGCCTTATACGACACCCATGGGAACAGATGAAGGGGTAGTGCTATTCTTTACGTCCGGCACCACACGGTACTGGTAAAATTACTGTTAATATTAGGTATTACAATAACTAGTAATATTAGGTATTGTAATATCTATTAGCCACGTGTGATGCCGCCGGATCCCTCTGAACACGTGCTGCGGTCAGTACCTATAGAATATCTATCGATCAAAACGTCAAAGCGTTTATTTCAATAATAGGCACTTTGGGTATCTATGGAGAAGAACTCCTGATGGTTCCTCTTTTTCAACAAATTGTTTTAATAAATTAGTAACATCGCTTCATGACAAAAAAAAAGTGAGAACAGTGTAAAAGATATGTCTATGCTAGGGACAAGAGCCAAGGTTCAATAAAAAATTTGCCATGGCAGATTAGACATGACCAGTCTCAGGTGAGTGCGCCCGTTCACGAACATGACGCATGCATAGGGATCTGAGTAGGTAATCTTTTAGCCACGACTGGACTACGTGAACCTCTGCTCGAGAACCTATCAAACTTAGGTTTAAAAAACTTTAAAATTGTCTCCTTACATGGCAATAAGATGACTCCGAGAGTCCAGAACATTTCCATCCAGCAGAGGATTTTCTCTCTGTATTTGGTCTGTTGGAATTCACCCAAGTAGGGGAAACAGATACCCATAGCTCCAGCAACACTGAAAACAAAAACACTGTTAAGTACCTATACATTAGGCCAAGAAGACATGTTTTAAACATCGTCATAAACTATTTTACAATACATAGGTATTGTCAGTCTGGTAGAGAGGTGACATACACACGATCTTAGGAGTTTATCTGATATTACTATCTGGTATCATGATACCAGCTTAATTTGATGATATACAGCATGATTGCGTAGTCGAATTACATCACAAACTAAGTTCATTATTTTTTTACTATGGGATAAACTTTGAATTTGAGAAAATAAAACCGGCCATGTACGAGTCGGACTCGCGCACGAAGGGTTCCGTACCATCACTACACAGTATAAAACAAAGTCGCTTCCCGCTGTCTGTCTCTATGTATGCTTAGATCTTTAAAATAGATAGTGATTCAAGAGAAAGGTTTATACGTATAATACATTGCACCCGTGCGAAGCCGGGGCGGGTCGCTAGTTATTTATAAAAACGGCAAAAAAATCAGGCAAAAAAATGGGAGCCCCCTTAAATATTTATTTTATTCTGTTTTTTGTATTTGTTGTTATAGCGGCAACAGAAATACCTACATCATCTATGAAAATTTCAACTGTCTAACCATCACGGTTCATGAGATACAGCCTGGTGACAGACGGACAGACGAACAGTCTGTTCGTCTGTCCGTCTGTCACCAGGACAGCGGAGTCTTAGTAATAGGGTCCCGTTTTACCCTTTGGGAACGGAACCCTAAAAAAACATCTTTCCCATACATTTTGTTAAGCAACATTGATTATTTTCTATGGAAAATCAGTTTTTTTTTCTTGAATTTATTGTTTTTCCCGTAGTGGGTAAAAGTTGTAGGTAGGTACAGAATGATGAGCAGAGTTTGTGGTTTTGGGATGTAAAGCGACTAACCAGTCATGCTGTATAAATTATACAGTTAAACATTAACATAATCCTCCTCACAACCCACTTTCATTAATGGTAAGGGAATTGCCGTAAGGGGTCGTCAAAAAATTATGTCACACGTTAAGGGGGGGGGGGGGGTCGCCGATGTGTGACAAGGGATGGGAGGGGTCCTAAATTTCGTGACGTCACATTTCAAAATGTAATAATATCTAAGTATTATATACCTATGTATACTTACATATACGGAAATAACACTAATTTCGGAACTGCTGTTTTAATTTAATAATTTCTAGATGTAAAATTACAAAATATGTAACGTCACTCTAGGGAGGGGAGCCCGGAGTCTCACAAATGTGACCAGCTGCGACAAGGACGGGGTGGAGGGGCTCAAAAAAATCATGAAATTCGTGTGACGTAGGTAATTAATGGATGGCCCCTAATCAATACGCATGGCAGGTGGAAAAGCGAACGAAGAGCAGAAAAAAAAATTGTCATTATAAAACAGGAACATACTACCGTCAATCCTATTACAAGGGTCATGTGTGTAGCGTGTTGTAACAATATGCAAATTATAAGGTACACACCCTTTAAATGGCACCTGCACATATACATTGGACTGCTAAAGACTACCTCTACGTCTTATTTTGAGTTTTTGCGAAACATAAACTGATTTCGCGACCCTACGCGATAATTATATTCATTCAAGATAAGAAGAGAGAACCTTCTCCTACATTTAATACGGAACTATATCAATGATTGCTATAAAACTGGTTTGCAGTTAATTACTGTGATGACACCATTTTACTTGTCAAGTAGTAAATGGAAGCGTGAACATAGAATCAATTGTAGCGTGTCGGGCCTGACATGATTTGTATACTCTATTGTTTACGATATGAGAAAAATAGCCTAAGGCTACGAAACTAGCGGTTTTCATGATAGCGTTTTAAAACTATTTTATACCCGACTACGGCGAAGTCAAAAGGAAGGGTAATGATTTTGGCAGACTACGTATGTATGTTTGTATGTTCCACCGTAGCGTCTAAACTACTGAACCGATTTTAATGAATGAGGTGTCAATAGATTCGTAATAATACAGTGGGTGCGATCACGGCTCTACCTTGATCATTTTTGTATCTAAAAGTCCCCGTCGCGAGAAGCTATAAATTTTGTAAACACACATTTAGGGGTTCGCAACCTTTGGAACAAATAAAAAAAACTGTTTTGTAATGATTTTTATTTTTATATAACGGTTTTTATTTTATTTATATAATAACAAATAATAATCTACGAAAACAACACAAACAAACTGAAACGCATTCAAAACTCAAATGACAGCATTGACAGTGTCAGTGTGAACTTACTTCAAAATGGCGGGCCAAAAGTTGACGTTCCATGAGTCAGACACGTTCCGGTACCACAAAACATTAGACGATAGCGCTTTATATCGCTAAAATATAACCCGACTAAGTGAAATTGCTCGTTAGTTTCGTATTACACGTATGTAACTTTGAGTTGATTGAATTTGGGATTATTTGTTGTTGATTGAATTGTCGCTACGTAACTTTGTAGAAGTTCTTTATTTACAAAATTTATAGCTTCTCGTGACGGGGACCTTACCAATGCATTTCTGGATTTCTATTTGGATTATTTTCTTGTTTCGTCCTTTTTAGACCCCTTTTTTACGTGGTCGGATTTTCCTTTAATACTGATGTAAGGATGAGCGTATTTGCATCGTCACCTTAGCGATGCCTAAAGAAGCTGTTCCAGGTTCCAGTTACAGCAAATCTTATTTTAAATAGATTATAGGTATACATATGAAAATGAAATGCTGTTCGTTAGTAAGAGCATCACTGGAGAACGGCTGGACCAATTGAGCAATATTTTTTTAAATATTCATAAAATCTGATTTACGTTTTTATGGAAAGAAAAATTGGAAAAGTTGCCAGGAAAATTGGTAAATTCGAGAAAAACTGAACGTTCTTTTTTCTATGGGATTTTTGTATGACAGAAAAACGTTTATCGGGTCAGCTAGTTATAAATTACAATTAAAACAAAATTAGAAAAGTAATGAGCGCTATATCAGAATATAGCAAATTAAAGTGAGTCTTGATTCACTTTTTATAAATGTAGCGTAATTATTTGACAGAGTCACTGGCTCACGTTGGATCTTTACACCCATCTAAATACTAAACCTAATATTGCCTATGTATAGTGTGTGTGTAAATTATTGTATAGATGTCCAAGAAATCGAAAAATTAATATTTAGTCGTGTTTCGTATCGCTGTTTTCAAAGCTTCAACTTTATTTAGTTTCTAACTGACGGTGTTTACAGCACGTGCTGCAACGCATGTCGTTGTCTCTATTATCCCATGAAAAACTAGCTATGGTGCACGTCATTAGTAATACTTCTGTTAAGGTTTCGGACTAGTAAGTAGGAACAGTCAGCAACAAAACTAGCTGAACGTATTTTTTTTAAACTTGGTTTTAATTCGAAAAGTAATACTCAAACTCAAAACTCGTTTATTCAAAGTAGACTAGTATTACTTAGTTCTTTTTGAACGTCAAATTTAGGTAGTTACAATTGACTGCACCCCCAAAAGCTCCCACCCTTCACCGCTTCCTAGTGTTTATGCTGTGAAGAAGAAACGGCGCAACAAACTCCCCAGCAACACAGTTCAGTCTGTCAAGTGAATAATTAAATGAGTCTATACACAAAAAAGTAAAATATTAATTACATTGATTAAATTATGCAAGTTGATGATGGTAAACAAAATATTTACCTAGAACAATTCTGGATGAATTGAAAACAAAAGTAAAATATCTAAATATAGATAATTCAACATAATATAAACATAATCGATATAAAATGAAAACTTTAAGATATACTCAGAGTTGTATCAGACTCTAGTACGATTTGAAACACTATTATCCTGACTTGGAATAATTTAGCTGCGATTAATTTGTCAATATTTTTTTCTAACTTACGTAGCTGACTGTACCCATTTCCCTGTGCTAGCAATCGTAGGGTTATGCATTTTATAATCTCCTGTTCCTTCAATAAACAATTATAACGTTACTTACGAGAAACCATTGATGAATCGACAAGCCATGAAGACGGGCAGGATTTGGACGAACGAGGAAATAATTCCAACGAAGCCGTCCATCAGCAGAGTTGAGACCAGCACCACTTTACGACCCTTCGTGTCAGCCAAACAACCCCAGAAGTATGATCCGAGCACCATACCTGGCGAAAAACATTTACATAATTTAATAATATTACATTTAAAAAATCCCTTTTTGGATTTGCCATGTAGGTTGGTACAGTGAGTTTCATCACGAATCTAAATCTATCATTGTCGCAGTTACATAGTTATAGCCGTTATATGATCATATTCCTAGCGATATGATCACATACCGGAAGATGCTTTTAAGAAAGCGTTTCATAAGCATCTTCCTAGGAATATAGAGTTAGATTTTGAGCCAAACACTGTAACTTGTCCTTCAACTGACTAATTTCAAGAGCGAGCGAAGCGGGCTCGTTAATTTGGGGTACCCCGACACGTATAGGTTAGGTTCGAGCGAACGAAGCCCCCGTCATCCCCTTCGTGTTAGATTACTTTAAACCCTGTAGACAGAAATAGGAGCCCCACACAGCGGGGCTCCGTCGACTCTGCTTTGGAAACCCAAACAACCTTACAAAAGTTATTCATTTCTCTAAACATCCCCTTATGTTTGATGAAATGCTTTCTACAAGCGTCTTTCGGTATATGATTATATCGCTAGGAATATGATCATATAATAGCTGTAACCATGTTACTGCGACATATATCTACATATAATAAACCTGTAGACTTGGCGTGCTGGTAAATTCGTTTTTGTTTAAATAATAGCGCTTTATTTATTTGATAACTAATAGAATCCATTTTGGTCAATTTTGGAAAATTTTAATCGCGATTGTTTTCTTCATACTACATGGTTTAGTTATTGCGACAAAATATTGATTTTCGACTTCCACGCTGACGGAATCGTGGGCACAGCTAGTGTTGCAAAGGAATCGAGTCTTCGAGTTGTAAAAAGACTCGACTCAATTATGCAAGACTCAGTGTTCTATAAAGTTTTGGAGTCTAGAGTCAAGCCGAGCCCGAGTCATTTAACAGGGATTCTAGTCTTACAAATGACCCGAGTCTCGAAAATTCGGAGCATGACTATAGTTAGACTGGCTGTGCCGCACAGCTAGTCTCACATAAATATGACAAGCACTTAGATGTGAAATAAATAATTCGTACCATAGCCACAAGGTTCGGACCCTTGACTCGCAAAACAGAAAGTGAAGCTCTTAACCACTGCTCCAATACAGTTATATGGTAGTTGTCATAAACAAGTTGAATACTTTAAAATAACTTTGTGATCCAGTAAGCGAGGATAGTGGATTTTCTATGACCCGCATAAAAGAGAAATAGCTCGTATCATAAATGGAGTTTATATTTTCCTCGTCAAGCTATTTTATTTATTAAACACTGCTGATTTGAAAACAAAAACTTCAGTTTACATATTCTGTAAGTTTACTGTACTTCTACTGGGATAAAAAAGGTGTTTCTATTGTAAATGTAAGTAATGGTTGGTTGTATACCAGGTGTTAAAAATCAACTATGAATTTTATGCGGTTACTCGGTATCGGAAATAGAACCACTTTTTGAAATTCGCGTATTTTTTTTATAACTTTGCATACATCATCATCTGCCTAGCCTTTTCCCAACTATGTTGGGGTCGGCTTCCAGTCGAACCGGATGCAGCTGAATATCAGTATTTTACATGGAGCGACTGCCTATCAGACCTCCACAACCCAGTAACTGGGTAATACGATACTCTTTGGTAAGACTGGTTGTCAGACTTTCTGGCTACCAACAGTAACGACTGTCAAAGATCTACAAATGACAGCCGGGACCAACGGATTTACGTGCTTTCCGAGGCACGGAGGAAACTCGCTATGGTAAATGGTCACCCATCCACAGACCAACCTCGGCAAGCGTGGCTTAACCCGGAAGATCGGTCTATGTGGCTGTAATTATTTAGCCACGAGCTCCTCATTATAACTTTCCATACAAATCAAAAAAATATGTTAATTGATTTGTATGGAGAGGCATAAAAAAAATTGGCGAATATCGAAAAGTTGTAGAACAAAAGTTGTTCAATTTCCGATACCGAGTAACCCCACACAGTTCTTAGAGTTGATTTTTTAACACCTTACATTTTCCAGTTCATGAAGGTGCCATCAGTCTGGTGACCACGGTTGAACTACTATTCCTACTTAACTCGAGCAAGAACCAGCTCCTATCGTACTGAGCTGTTAGTTCTAAACACAGCCTAGCATAATCAGCCCATTGCTGCCCCACACGGCACGGGCACGAGTCTCTTCTCAGAATGAAGGGTTTAGGTCTACTCGACTACACTGGCCTGGTGCGGATTGGCGCACTATACACATAATTGATAACTTTTTTTGGCCTTCCAGGGGTCTACTCCCTAAGCACGAAGTCCATGGTTTCGGCCTTAGTTACGAGCGTTTCCTACTCCCTATCACCTACGGACATACGATTATTTCGGGGCCCGAACTAAGAATGAATGACAACACGATTTGACAGTTGTCCCTACTACCGATGTGTTTTTGCTCGTCCGAGAAGTTGAACTTGACACTTGTTTTGTTCACGTTTTGGGCTACTTTCGTACGGGCGACTAACTTCGTTGACGGACTTAGGGAGTAGGCCCCCTGGTGTGCAGGTTTCCACACGATGTTTTCCTTCACTGTTAACGCAAGTGATAATAAAATATCAGCAGGGTTACTCCCGACAGAATTAAGTTTTGAATCGATTCGACTTAGTGTCAATTCTTACTCTTGAAATCGACAAAACAGCACGACCGTGCTGAGGTTTGATTTAAAACTAACAAATATCAAAAACAGTCGTTATTTTTTATTCGAGCCGGTGCACAATTGTGCGCTTTTGTCAATTTCAAGAGTAAGAATTGACACTAAGTTGACTCGATTCAAAACTCGATCCTGTCGGGAGTAAGCCTGCAGATCTCGCTCTCTCGTACGAATCGCCCTATGTCTGAATTCCTTAATGGGACACCCTTAACGGTTGCTTAATACATATTAAACAAAAGTTCGAGCTCTCACCAAACATAGGGGCGGCAGTAAGCCAGCCCTTGTCTTCGGATGTCATCCGGAAGTCACATGTCGCCGACGGCAGGACGAACGACACTATAGTGATGCCGATGGCAGTGTTGGCGTAGATCAGCCCGGTGACCGCCAGCAGGCAGAAGTGGAACCGGCCGAACCCTGGAATTAAAAAATTAAGCATTAGATCATCCTCATCCACATCATAATGTTTACCCTTTTCCCTCCAGTCTTCGATGACCTCTACAAAGAACGGTCACATTGCTGTAATAATTAATTAAGTTTGGCAGACAGATTGGTAATTCCCCTAGCTATGTTTTAATTAGAAGACAGTTAAGCGTGAATTACATAGAAACGGCGTAAGGTGCAGGTGCGGCGCAGCGCGTCGCTTTCATAGATTTTGTACTATAAAGATTTGAAGCGGCACAACAAAATGTATGAAAGAGATGCGCCTGCGCCGCGCCTGCAGCTTACGCCGCGCCGCTTCTATATAATTCAGGCCTTAGGGTGCTATGGCCTATTCTCTTATAATGATCCCTTAGTCGCCTTTTAGGACACCCACGGAGAATTCGTGGCCTATTCTATTGTTAGATAAACTTATCACATACATACATGGTGGAAATAGGAGGTTACGGTAGAAAGGGGATTATCGCTGTTTAAATTAAACTGTTCTTATTTTGAAATACAGTTAGAATGAGTTAGAATACAGTTTCTTATTTCTTCAGTACCTAAGTATTAAGTCATCGAAGTCATGATGATTGATTGATTTGCAATGGAAATGTAAAGTTAACCCTAAAGAGTCTTTCGATCCATAGAGTAAATCGGATAAAATATAGTAATTAGGTAAACATTTTTTTTTAAATTTTACTTTTTTGTCGTTGAATCTGTTAATTCAGTTCACAATTTCTTCAAAAGTTATTTATGTAGTCTCATGAAAGCGTTTTCTTGTAGCTACAACAGTTAAGGTAGCTGCCCTTACAGTCCCATTTAAAATTCCCACTTCCCAGTACTAACCTATAATAACATAGCGATATAATATTTAATTTAAGCTTAGCAAACAAACTTATTGCAGTGCGAACTGTGAATCTTAATGCGTCCTCTATTATTAATATTGGTTATGATCTATTGTTCTTATTATGATTCTTTGATTTTCTCTGCCCGTATTTAGCTATCGGTTGTGTCAGATCACCTTTAGGTATTTGGCACTCACGACATTATTTTAATTAATGTACCACATAAAATTTATTACTCACCGTTGGCCAACTAAAGAGTTTGTATAGGTAGGTACACGCTGTTGAATATTTTCTAAATTGTATTATTATTGTCAGATGGATTTAGTATTTACCTGTTGCCGATATAGCAGCTTCGAAGTCTGCTCCATGTTCCAAGAAGTCTAGACCTGTAAATAGAAAATAATCACATTATTACTGTTCTAACGTCAACCTTGAGACTCATAAAAAATCTTAAAACTGTGCGAAGTCAAAACAGTTTGATTTTTTTTACTTAACTGATAAAGCACGGCCTAGTGTGACCTTTTCTATTATTATATGCGTTTCAACAACCATGATTAACTAATCAAATGGTCATTTTCACACTAGGACGAGTCTTACTAATTATAAACAATCTCAATTTTATATTATTGTGAATATTACTCTTCACCCGCAAATAACTAAATTATTGGCACGATTTTAATTGGCATTCTACAACACCATTCCATGATTTGGTTTGTCGAAATATTGCTATGCTATTATAAACTCAATCCCATTAAGGTAAAGACTAAAACGATTTTGGTCATAATTTTGTGTTAGCGGGTACATGAATATTTAAGGATAATATTCATATATCGGTGAATGTGATCAGTTTGCCCGCGAAATTCATTTGTTTAGAGTTTTTAATATTTTACGTAAAATATGAACATATTTAAAAGGTAATTAATTAATTGTCTATGTATATTATTATTGCATTGTATTTATGTGTGTTTAAACGACACGTTTTAATGTCTTTTTGTCGACCATGTTATAAAACAACTTTTCTTTTGTTTGACAAAAATACAGTAAAATATGACGTTTTAAAATATAAATAAAAACACACATAAATATAATGCATATAAATGCGTAAAATATTAAAAACGCGTAGGTAAAGTACCTACTCTCAGCAAAAAAAAAAAACAAAAAAACCGTAGCAATAAATGCATGAATAACATAAACGAATCTTACTGAAAGGAAATCTACTTTTTTTATCGGATGGTGCAGTGGAAGCTTTTGTTTTTGGAAACTGTTCCGCTTTGTCTTTCGAAATCATAGAAATAATAATGGCATAGAATCACGAATTGCAGTGTGTAGCAGCTCTAACAATTTGTATAAGTACTAGACTTGTTTATCACCCAAATAGATTTGTTTATAATGGAAGAAGACAATTGCCACATTAAGGATTCCATAAAAAAAACTGTCTATGTTTTGTTTCAATTTTAGCCCTTGAACTGTTTATTGTTTGTCCATTCATCATAACAAATAAGGCAAGTATATTATTATAGAATTACACGATATGCGTGACATAGCCACAGTTATACGACGGAATAACAGATAAAACTCTCAAGTATTTTTCTAAGCAAGGTGGTAACTGTTCGTAAATAAGGTGTGTCTAATCTCGAGACCAATGTCAATGGGATCGAATATTTTGGTCAACAAACGTTTGAGATTACCGACGCGAAACTCTATGTTTTCGATAAAGATTTTCTTATTTGTTTCACAAAGCCGACACTTGAAGTGTTGATAAACAAAACTATGGAAAATAAAAGTTTTTATTTTTCCGTTGATAATGTCAATTTCAAGAGTTGGTAGAAGTACTTGAGCGTAAACCTTTTGATTAGATTTTTTTTTACAGTATTTTGTGGTTATGAACTCATGACTTATCCTTTTTTTATTCGGCCGCGGTATTGCCTTAAGTTACCAGGGGGGCTAATAAAGTCCCATTTCGTCAGTGAAGTTCTAACAGTGCGTAAGTCATTTTGTGACAAAAACACAACACTGGGAAAGCCACAATTTTACTTGAAATGTAAAAGATTATTAGGATTTTCAAAGGTTTAAATCATCAAAGGGTTCATTTGTAATGATAATTAAAAACAATATTGCGTTCAGCGTAGGTTACGTTCGTTTTAAATAGTTTTTTCACTCTCTTGTAAAGTAGCCATTTTTGACTTCTGCACTGTTAGAACTTCACTGACGATTTGGTAAAACATATTTCGTTTCATATCCGTAATCATAACTGCTAGTGGGCTGTATATCCAGTCGGCAGTTGTCATGCAGTTGCACTGACTATCCTAATTGCCTTCAAGCCGCTTTTGGCAGTTACAGTTTGCAGTTGCGGTTAGATTGCACGTCCAGGGGCCCAATTCTCCTAAAATAAATTGTTGCCAAACGCAATCGAACCACAACCGTCAGTCAGTTTTTGTTTTCGAAAACTTTCAAAATGATTGATTTTGTTTTTTGTGTCAAACAATTTGATAGCTTTTGAAATCGAGAAATGTGTGAATGAACGGTTCGGCCTTGGTTCGGTTGTGATTTATCAAGATTTATTTTAGGAGAATTAGGCCCCAGTATGAAGTTATGATTATGAAACGATATAATTCATTTGAAGAGTTTCATTTCTTCACGATTTTTTGTCAATATTAAGTGTGGTATCACGAGGTTGTTAAATGCTTATCGAAGTCATCGTGTTCTGCTCAATTTAAGTAAACGATGTATTATGCAATACGTGCACTATTTGTAAGTTTACGAATATTTTACATTTACTTACAATAACAGAAGATTCTGAATAAAATATATATATTTCAATTCTATCTTGATGGAATTGATGAGCTAATCGAAACTTGGTAATTATAGATTATTTACTGCCATTTTCATACTAACACCTATGAAAACCGTTACGGTTAGTCAGAAGCCCGAAAGTCTAACAACCGGTCTTACTTTAGGATATCGGCATTGCCCAGTGAACGGGTCTGATGAGGTCTGATGGCAGTCGCTCCGTGCAAAATACTGATATTCAGCCGTTTCTGGTTAAACTGGAAGCTGACCTCACCATGATTGGAAAAGGCTAGCCAGAACTGCCATTTTCAATAATCTTTGGCATACTTGAGATAGAAATTTAACATAAGCTTAACTCCATTAAGTAATGTAAAATTTAACATAAGCTTAACTCCATTAAGTAATGTAAAATTTAACATAAGCTTAACTCCATTAAGTAATGTAAAATTTAACATAAGCTTAACTCCATTAAGTAATGTAAAATTTAACATAAGCTTAACTCCATTAAGTAATGTAAAATTTAACATAAGCTTAACTCCATTAAGTAATGTAAAATTTCTATCTCTAGTGGGTAGTGGGGCAAATTAGTTAAGTTACTGGAAACAGCCGTAAGCAAACAGGATAATATTGAATCTATGGCTTTAATACCTGATGAAGCCTTTTAGGAACGGGAAGACACGGAAGGAAGGCAGGAGCCCCAGGGAGAAGAGAATGTAGGTCAATATAGATCCATGTTTACGAATAACTAAACCTCTAAAAGCGAAGAATGGATCAGTAATTTCCTATGCTAACTTCGACATTTTACTGGTATGGAAAGTAATAAAAATAAAGAAACCTAACATGCTTGTAACAAGGCGTAGGTATATGACTAACTCAAAAATGTATGTATATAGCATCTCTAGTTCATTTAATTTTTGTGATTTACAGCGAGTATGGGGCGGCAATATTTCATAGGCCTAGGGCAGCCAACGTATCAAATCCGCTCCTGTCGGTAAATCATAGAAATCGGAGTCGTATTAACAAGGAAAAATGCATCCATCTTCGGTTTTACGTTAACTAAGATCGTAGTACCTTTTTCAACGTTAGGTGAGTTCTGATGTTTCTCTACAAAACGTTACCATACAAAAATAATTAAATATAAAAAATACACAACATGAATAATATAGCTATTTTACGGTATTTGATGTCGTTTACGTTTTTTCGATAACAGTCTACTTACGGCTACAATTTACGAAATGTCAGGACAGGACTCATCTTTCGTTGAACAGAGTAAAGCGACTGTATTACTGAACTTCGAAGTTTAAAATACCGATGTACTGTATTCATAAAGTTTAAAAGTACGAATTACGTGAGTTAGAATGTACGCTATTACGAATTACTTTATTCAGAATGTTCAATAGTGAACTTTCGGAGTAACGTACATCGGAATCGATGTACGTTACTCCGAAAGTTCACTATTACGAATTACGTCATTGAGAATGTTCATCATTCCGATGTACGGGACTCCGAAAGTTTACTATTACGAATTACGTCATTAAGAATGTTCATCATCGCGATGTACGGAACTCCGAAAGCTTACTATTACAAATTACTAAATTTCGAATGTTCAACATCGAGATTCTGAGATAGTATTTCGCTTTTATGTATATAGATATATAAGGATAGATAGGTAAGGATAACTTAATTTAAATTTATTAAATGTTAAGTTCAGGTCATGTTAATTTTGTGTAACTAGCTAGGTACTAACTTGCCAGGGTTGCGGACTTTGTTCTGAAGTTACCGCGGCCTTGGAACGCAAAGGGCATTAGGAGGAACACGGATGGGTTTTAGTCAGTAAGAGTCTGACACTCCCTTCCGCTCCTTCCGTAAGAAGTCAATTCATGATTTAACAACGTTAAAAAAAGTAAAGCTATATAAGTATACAATTTTATAATTACAAATGAACTTTAACAGTGTATGGCTACAGAAATTAAAAATCTTAATCTAAATAGGTAATAGTAGTTTAATAAATTTTAAATATGCCAAAGTACCTAAATACTTTCTCAGAATGTCCATGATGAACATTCGAAATTTTGTAATTTGTAATAGTAAGCTTTCGGAGTTCCGTACATCGCGATGATGAACATTCTTAATGACGTAATTCGTAATAGTAAACTTTCGGAGTCCCGTACATCGGAATGATGAACATTCTCAATGACGTAATTCGTAATAGTGAACTTTCGGAGTAACGTACATCGGAATGATGAACATTCTGAATAAAGTAATTCGTAATAGCGTACATTCTAACTCACGTAATTCGTACTTTTAAACTTTATGAATACAGTACATCGGTATTTTAAACTTCGAAGTTCAGTAATACAGTCGAGTAAAGCTCATGTTTAACGACGACTGACTTCAGACACAGTATAAATACATATCTATACATCTTCAGACATTGCAGCGTATTTCAGCCTCAATCTCACACAGTCGTCGACCACCCAAATCTTCTACAATTCTTTTATTTTAGGCTACTGTTATTTTAGCATCTAATGAGGTTAATCAAATAGCACTTGTAATTATTTTAAAACAAGTTAATTCAACTGTTAACAATTGTCAACGTTATCTTATCTAGAATAATGAAAGTACAGGTAGCATTGTTTACTAGAACTGACGTATGATTAATCAATTTTATTATGAACGAGATGAAGGGCTTTGCAATCGTAAATAAATCAGACTGACATGACTAAACATGGGAGGCTTTCAGTGTTGTGTGTTTAACGCTTAGTGGTGACAAATATGTGACAATGACATGGTCGAATCAATTGCGATGGCATTGTAGCTCCGCTCAAGGATGCAATTTCGAAATCCTTTTTTACTTCAATAGTAAAGGACGAAATGTAACTTGCTACATTGTTATTAAGAATCAAAACTCTTTTATGGGACACTTTCTTCAGGTTACTAATACGTAGATTTCAATATTTTTTCACGGCATGCTTGGTTAGTTTCTTTACATACAACATGAACTCTGCCTACTATGAGACTGTTATCGGTAGCGGGTAGCACTGGGCAATGTTGACAAAGGAAGGTAGTCGTCGACATGCATCAACCTACCCGATGTTATAAAGGCGGTGGTCATTCGACGAAGCGGGGTCCCCGCCAGCAACGCCCTAAGCCTAAGCCGAGGTCCGAGTCCCACTAGGGGTCGCTCTTAGTACTGTTGTTGCAGGTACACATGATGTTAGTGTAGTACAAGTAGAGCTTAGGTTAAGTATTTTACTTCCTCCCCCCCATTGGCTGGAGACCCTTCAGGTCTCGCCAATAACTACCCGGTTACGTAGAAGGGGTCCCCAAGGACCATCAACCAAAAAAATAACGAAGCGGTGCATTCTGTGTTCATCAGCTGAAGAAGTCTGACCTTTTATATCTGACTAGCTTGTCCTTATTTTATGATCTTGTAATAATTGTGTAAAGTATTATATTGTGATCTAGTTCTTGTTACTAACACTAACCCAAATACAATACTTTCAGTGGTGGAGAGTCTATGTTGGTTTTATTTACTACATTTACCTTGTTCGCAATCCTGACATACCGATATTAGCTATAACTGTAATGATAGAATCACCCCTGAACGATTATGTTGTTGTGTCTTTTACAAGACAACTTCTAAATTCTTAAAAAAACCGTTGTTTCATTTATTTTGTTAAGTAACATTTATTATTTTGCATGGAACAGCCGATTTTTATTCATTAATTCAGAGTTTGTCCCAAAGTAAAATTTGGACAGAATGATGAGCAGAGTTCATGGTATTTGGATGTAAAGTGACTAACCAGTCATCTATACTATAATATTATAAAGAGGCAGAATTTGTTTGTTTGTTTGTATGTAGGAGGTAATCTCCGAAACTACTTATCCGATTTCAAAAATTCTTTCACCAATAGGAAGCTACGTTATCTCTGAGTGCTATAGGCTATATTTTAGTATCAAAAAAATAGGGATCCTTAAATAAATTACAATAATGTAACCCAAGGTATCAAAAATTGGCTTTGAAACTTTAGTAGAGTGATAAGAGTTTTTTTTTTTATTATAAGTTAAGGCGAGCGAAGCCGCAGGCAAAAGCTAGTGCTGTATAAATGTTGCATGATTATGCATTAGTAGGTATCTTAATGGAAAATTTTAAAAACACACAAACTGTTACTAAGAAAATCTAATTTGTCCCTAGGTAAATGCCTGAAAGTATACCCTTATATAAATAGAGGTTGAGTTAACTGAAACACAATGCTACAATGTAAAATAAAGACCAACATTAACACAACGCATTGTTGCAAAATTAATGCTTGAGAATGCAAAGTGTACACCACTTTAAATAGAAGTAGCAGGATAGTGATGTGAAAATAATATGTTAATAGTGACATTGCAGGCTCGAAGGTTGCGCCCGTATATGTACCAGTAACCAGTTCACCAAATGAAAAAAAAAACTGAATGAGTTATCGATGAATTCATTAAAGACAAAGGCATTACTGGAAATCACGTACTCAATGCATTCTGTTGCATTTAGTTTGCTTTAATGAATTATTTATTTCATTTTTGATGCACAAAATTAGTAAAGAGGCGGACTTAATGCCTTAGGCATTAACAATGACATTAATAAAAACAAAATTTGGAAGTACCTAATCTAGGTAGTTATCCTACTCGGAATTAAACAGAATAAATGCTTTTCTTTTTGATGGAATGAGAAAGTATTTCACTTTGAGTCATTAAAAATATTAATCATACCACAGGGACAGACTGGATTTTATAAAAAATCTCACAGCCGATCGTAAAATAATGATCTCACTTGCCATGACCTGTCAAGGAATCGGGTCACATATTGGGAATAATATATTGCGAGAAATTATTAAGTGGCAGCAGAACATTAATTTATTATCTCCTCGCAATAATTAGCCAGTTTCATAAATACTTCATTCAAGACAGTTTGGGGAGCTGTTAATGTTATATTAATTGGTGTAGCAGCAGCTTACTGTGCTCAACATATCCACACAGTATTGTAAATCTGAGAATGAATGAATCTGTGTTATGTTATTTAATTATTTTCTGCATTCTGGCAAAAGGTTAGCATTAGCATGGAATAATCACCCCATTACGGTTCAATTGCTGGACACGAGGCTCGTCTTAGAATGAAGACGGTTCAGTCTTTAATCCATCACGACAACATGATTTGACAGTTGTCTCTACTACCTACCCATGTGTTTTTGCCTGTCCGAAAAGTTGAACTTGACACTTGTTTTGTTCACTCCAACGTTTCGGGCTACTTTCGGACGGGTGACTAACTTCGTTGACGGACTTAGGGAGTAGGCCCCCTGGTGCGGGTTGGTGGACTACACGCACCATCGAGAACTTTATAGAAGCCCTTTCTGAAGTGCATTTCTAATTCATTTCATTCATTTCTAATTCATTATAAATATTATATTCAATACGTTTATGTCTGTATTAGTTAATGTTCGTAAACTACTAATTTTTTTAATGGAATTGTACCTACTCGAGTATTAGTTACACAGAAGTGAAATTTGAAATCACTTCGAGTCTCGTTGAGATGATCAACTTACTATTGATTTGTGAAAAGATAATGAGTGATAGTAGGTATAAAAGATAACTATATGTCTAGAATAGTATAAAAGCTGCAGATATTATTACGTAATGGACTCCAGGTAATTACGTTGTAGGTAAAAAGTTATTGATTTGGTGACTGCTTGTTCTAAAGTTTTTGGCGCCAAGTACTTTTATTGTAGATATAAAAAAATATGAAGCGAAAATATGTTGTGCTAGCGATTTACCATGTCCGATCTATTTTTAAAGATTTGTACAACTAATGTAGGTAATTAGTCTAATTGCATTGGATGTTATTCTTCTCATTGTTCGAAAAGTTTTAGCATTTGAATGGTACCAATTAATTAATTGTCGCGTTTTGTATTATGAGCTCCTTAAGACTTTATGAAGAATGGGATCAATGAGTTGCTGTAAAATTGTCATTTGATACGCTACTATGACGTCCGTAGACTCGTATCAAATTAGAACTTCGGAAACATTTGGAATGATAAATAACAATATAAGTAACAATGGCAAGAAGGTACCTAGGAAGTTATGGAGTTGTAGTATTTAGTAGTGCCATAAATAAAAGTAGATATGGTAGTGGAGGACTAGATGGACAAATTTTCTTAACCATAAACTTGGACTAGCGGTGGTCTCGTGTCTGGAGCAATAGCGGCCCGAAATATTTTCGTCTAATATTTTATTTATAATACAGCTGTAGATTTTGATGACGTCGGACCATTTTCATATTTAAATGAATAGAAAAAAATCGTGAAAGAATAAATAGTACCTAATTATTAATAAGTAAAATTACTTAGGGCTGATATAAAAATGTCGGTTAAATTTTATCTGAGGATTATGTAAGACGTTTTGACAGAATTTCTGTACAAAAACTGTCACAATGTCAAATTGTTCTTCAGATAAAAGTTACCCGACGTTGTTGGTAAAATCGGCCGTAAGTACACCGCAATACAATGGAACAGTTAAAGGATTTGTAAAACGTAAAGTAAGTAATATTGGTTGGTGTTATAATGTTGTAAAAGATAATGCCAATTTTGGTGCTTTGATGTCAAGGCATTACATTCTAAATAGGTATTACCTAAATATTTTCTCTAATAAAAATATGAAGTGAATTATCTTTCTATCCATTGGGTTAAGAAAGACAATGATGTGTTAATTGATTTTAAAAAAACGTAGTTTAGCTGCGCAAGCGCCTGCATCAGGCAAGCATAATAATGACTGTTTAGCATATAATTATGACTGAAGAGTTATGTGAATCAATGGAGTGGGTTTCGTCGACTGTTCCTCTCAATATCGTATAGTTACCTACTTATGATAAGGGACGGCGGCGCCCGGCGCTAAAATGTGCAATTGAAATCGTGACGCATTTATGTTTATTCATAAGTAGGTTCGAAATTAAAATAATTGTATATTTTGTTAATATACAATGTAATATGCTTTTGATAACATGTTTTGTTTTTGAAAAATAATCTTACAGTTTGTAATACCTATGTAAATAGAATCTACTAAAACTGTATTAAGGTAATGATTGTTTTCCATCTGTGGAGGAAAACTATAGAAACGACGTAATACATACCTGCATTAATTTCGGCTGTATTAATTATCTGTGTTCAATAAATAATATTCTATTCTATAATTATACTACTACTACTAGTTTTTCATGATGAATTGGTCGAATCAAAAAGCTTGCGCAACAGCTTTTTATTTGAAGTTGTGAAATTCAGAATGATAAATTCGTACTTTATATTAATAAAATAGTATCTATCTAATCGTTTTTATTACCGTAAATTAATTTAAAATAGTGTCAAATTGTTATCAGTTTGATGACATCATTTTAAATAATTTTCAGAATATTTTTCAATGAAACAAAATCCTGAAATTATCTTTTGATGGGCAGTCAGTGTAAATTATAAATATTAAGCCGATGGCTATTTCTAGAAAGGAGACAATGCCCGTGCTTGCATGTAAGTAGTTTTTGTAAAATAATGTCAAAAATTAACAATTATTGTCTCGGAGATGAGTGACAAGCGTGCGGTAAGAGATTTGAGAAGTTGACTTGCGGACAGCAGCGTTATAATAGCTATTGTAGAGCTAAACTACTGGAAGACATGGCTGATCGACATTGATTTGAAGCTCGCTCAAGATACTGTGACAACTCTTTTATATTTTTTTAAATGTTCCTGTGTAAAACGTCTGCATTGAGGACATTTATTGTTTCTCTCTGACATAACCGCACACAATTGGTAAGTTTTTTTTTTGTGTATTTATGGCATTTGTCTGTTACATTTGTGTTTTCAAATGGCTTTTAATTATCGTGAAGATTCGTTGTCTATTTATGATTTCCTTTAGTATATACTTATATTATTAAAACTTAAACAGATTTTTTGTGCATAATCCGGTTTGAAACAATAAAACTATTAAGTACATAATTTCCAATTTATTTTAACTAGAAAATAAATTTTTGATTTTGTTATAGCTATTAATTTACAAAATCATACTCACCCATTTTGTTTAATTCACTTTTTCACTTTTATAAGTCCGATATGAGATCACGTCTAGAGATAATCCGCAGTCACCTGTCACCAACGTTTCATCGTCACCCTGCGTATTACACTATAGGGAGGATGCGCGTGGGCAGGCCGGGTATGTACGGCGCACGCGTCTCTCGCCGTCGCCTTAAGGATGTCGCGTGGTGCCTGCTGAGGCTTCTATGCGAATGCCGACTCGCTACCGGCTGCCGCCTAAGATTCCTTCCACTCGAGATAACGATAAGGCCGATGCTCGATCGCTCATCTTGTGTTATCTAGACGGACGATGACGGTGACCACGATCGATCTATCCGCACACCATTTGTTGTCATGCTCTGAGATCTTTTTAAAAACTATTATGTAACTTTATTCTCATTTTCCTGAAATATTTAAGATAGCTCACGGTAAACCAAAAAATATTACGGGATTTTTTCGAGCGAGATTATCTATTATTAGCTTCAGCTGATATGCATAGGTAGTGGTAATAAACAAATAATTGGCCTACCTATATATTTTAAGCCTAAAACAAAATTATAGGAGACTAGTTACGCAATTCTCTAACTAAAGCTCTTAAAATTCAAGCGCCGACCGTGTTTGAGGTGACAAGTTAGGCGCTTGAATTTTAAGAGCGCTAATTAAATGGAGGTAAGTACGCTTAATTACGCGTAGGTATTTATTACAACGATAATTACAGGTTGTTGATTTGATTGAACAATTAAATAAGAAGAAAGTTGTACTTAAACTATAAAACCATTTACAAAATGACTAACGAGAAGGCGTTTCAATAGGACCTGCACCTAAAATTGAGTAGGTAGAGTGATAGTACGTATCAAATAATAAGTAGGTACTGGTGCACATTGATATTGATATTATGCAATCGTTTTATCGACAGATTTTCGGGACTGACTTTGAACTGAAACTAAGTTAGATGTTTTTGTTATAACTATCTTCACAGTAATTACATAAGAGGAAGTCTGAAAGTGGCACCAAAGGAAGTGAAAAGTTGTGTGGAAATCGGTTGTCATGGTATGGGCACGTGTTATGGAGAAATGAGGAAAATGTAGTGAGGAGAGTTTTGAGTATGAATGTCGATGGCTATAAGAGTAGGGGAAGACCAAAGAAACGATGGATGGAATGTGTGAATAATGATATGGTTAGAAAGGGGGTGACTACCGAGATGACGACTAATAGAGAAGTATGGAAGAAAAAGACATGTTGCGCCGACATTCAGAATGATGATATCTTCACAGTAATTACTAACATTTTTAAAGAAAAAGAGGAAGACCAAAGTAACATTGGATGGATAGTGTGAAAGATGATATGACTAGAAAGAGGATGACTACTGAGATGACAGCTAATAGAGATGTATGGAAGAAAAACACATGCAGTGCCGACCCCAAATAAGTTGAGATAAGAGCAGAAGGATGATGATGATGATAATTAAAAAGATTTTCATTTTCAAAGCTACGTCAGTTGCGGCAAACCAGAAATGTTTAACAACGAATCTGTACAAAAATACATTATTCCTGTTTCTGCGATTCTCAATTAATGCGCTTTTGGCTTCTCAATAGACTTAATTATTAGCCAAGTCGGAAGATACTCAAGCTGATTGTTATTTTTAAGAGAGAAGCGTAGGTCGGATTCCCTCAGGGCCTGGCAAAGCTCCGGGACGCCGCGTAATGAGCTGCTTGGTAAGGCGATTACTTTGATTTGTTTTTATTAATAACATTTGCTCTTACAGAAACAAGCCTTGTTTCTGTAAGAGCTTATATACTGCGTGTATAATAGTATCACTTATTGATGTTTATTTTCAGGCAATATTTTTATACCGTCATGCTTATTTTTGAACTGAATTTGATTATTTATTCAGTAAATTGAAATAAAAAATCATTGGCCCAAATACGACAGAATTACAACGGCAAGTCGGCACATATGACATCCACAAAATACAAGGTTAGTCGGAAAGGGGGTACTAATCCGCAGACCACTTAGAGCGATTACGCACTGCATCCGATCCGAATCCATGAAAATACGGATATAAAAACTCGGACTGAATTCGGATATTACTTTACGCACTGCATCCGAGCCGAATACGTGAAAATACCGATCTAGAGTAAAAATCTCGGACCGAATTCGGAAATTGCTTACGCACTATTCCGATCTCTGATTCAAATTCAAACAATTCAGTACTACAGCTACTTCGATCCGTCAATTGTTCTTCCGAATTTGAAACTCACGGATGACGGATAGAAATCGGATGACGGATGTAGTGCGTAAGCTACCATACAAATAGTTCTATGGCTACTTCGGTCCGTCAATTGTTCTTCCGAATTAAAACTCACGGATGACGGATAGAAATCGGATGACGGATGCCGATGTAGTGCGTAAACTACCATAGAAATAGTTCTATGGCTACTTCGGAACGTATTTTCACGGATTCGGATCGGATGCAGTGCGTAACCGCTGTTAAAGTATCACTGATGACGGTTTTAAAGCAAGTGTTAAAATTTAAAAATTCGATAATTTTTATTTCCATGTAAAATATTATTAATTTTAGTTTTTTCAAAAAAAAACTTCCCTTCTTTAGTTACGAATTCAGAAAATGGAGCTTCTAATTTGTGACCCTAAATATGACCTAAAATGTAAACACAGCTGATCATAGTCGAGGATAGATAGATAGCATATTTTTATTTAAGTTTTGAACAGTTATTTCTCTTAAACTATTGACTTTTGGGGAAAGTGGTAGAACAAAAGTTACTCATTATTATGGTACTTTAACACCCTTTCGGATTAGTACCCCCTTTCTGACTAACCTTGTTTAAGGGATGTTGAGATGTTTTTTATCCCAGTCGAGGACTACAATATGCGCTTGAAAATACTATCATCACCAAACGTGTTTTTGAACAACGAGTACTGTGTTTTGGAAATAAATGTAACTTTATTTACCAGTACTGACCATGAGTTTTGCGAAAAGCTCGAGGGCGCAGTGAGAAAATCAGTAGTAAGTCGGCGGTGTTCGGGCCGTTTGCCCTGTAGACGCTGCTCGCTATGAGGTGCCGCGGCAAGCTTAGGCGGCGCCTGGTGGTGTCCCAGTACTCACAGGTAAGCTAATAGGCAACGGTGACCCCTTTTCAGGGAGTGATCCCTGTTTCTCTGTTAGTCTTTGTGCCTTTTGTACCTTTAGGGTAAATCCGGGATAGATGCCGCAGTGGGATAGATGAATAGATGCCTCGTTTTCAAAAAACCTAATTTCCCAATCTCGCGACTAAAAATTAATAGTTTAAATAAGAAGCGCAGGCGCCCCACACCTCAGTCCCCGCAGGTTGTCGTGCATTATGAACAAATCTCGCTTGTGCGTGTGATTATTTCCGCAGCGAACGCGACAAATGCTTAAAATTTTCAGAGTATTTACCGGTGTATAACTTTTTAAGTAGTAATAAATTCCGTTATATTTTTTATTATGTCAATATACTGGTTCATTAAGTGTACACCTAGGTGTAAATAATGTAATAGTAATGTTTTTAGGGCAGGGATCACCTCCTGAAAGGGGGCCACCATTGACAAAAAGGGACAAGGGTCCCTCCAGCCATCTTCATCCCACAGGCGCCGGTCTATCGGGTGACGATTCTAATTGTGTTCCATTTGCTATATTTGTATTAGTTAAGTTGGTTTTTCGTCAGGTGATTAACTAGATGTCTGTATCGAACTATCAAAAGCTGGTCGCTTTGGTGATCCAATATTCCTCTATGCACCCGCATCTGGTGGTGCTCCTTCAGTAGTTCCACTTGCGCTCAGTGCAGTGTCATCTGTAATGGATACCATATGTTAGGTATTTTTCATTAAGTAAATAAAACCTAAAACAAACATTAATTACTCAAGTACTGTAATTATAGACACAATAGATAAACAATGGCACTGAGGACCCGGGTCGTCGCGCGGGACGATACCGGTTAAACATTTACAGTGGAAGCCGGTTATAACGACGACGAAGGGACTTGGGATATTTGGTCATACCTACTAAGCGGTCGTCGCTAAAAGCGTTAGTAGATATTTGCCTATGTTCAAGTACCGTGTATAATAATTTAGGAAATATAAAAATATTTTCCGTTATATCTACAAATTGAATGAGTCGCTATTTACAACACCTCATAACCAGAAGAAAATTCTTATTTTTCTTTGTCATTACGTCATCAAAAGCGGTTAGTCGCTATATCCGGACTCGTTTGGTTGTTATAAACGGCTTTTTCTCTTAACAATTTTTAAGAAAACCAAACTAACTGGTGTTCACAAGTCGCTATAAGCGACTCACGTGTCTCTTTGAGCGAAGTCGTAATAAACGGTTTCCATTGTATTTCTCTTTATTTATTATTAGGAACATTGCACCTTCTATAGTCTTTGGTAACAAAGGCAATTTACAGCACAGGTGAATCAATACATGGGTATATTACAGCAAAGAATGAGCACGCATTTTCAACAGAATTCATTCATAGCACTTACTGTAATAGGCTTGAGTATCTATCTAATTCTGTGTACATATTTAATTGAAGATTCTTAAGTAGTGTCTACGTACTCCTACGACATGACACAGCGTCGCGTCGTGCAATGCGCGTCGTTCGGTCAAGTGCGACCACCTACCATGTTTGGTCGCACTCACTAGGTTTGCGCACACCACACTAAAGTCATATCGTACATTGTATGATCTATACTTGACAAAATTACGTCTCGGAAATTAAACATTCAAGTATCTGATTCAATCAAGCATACGCGATAAAGCGTAACTACTGATTAATGAATTATCTGTACTTTATTCTAGTTAAACTACTTAGAAAGGAAAACGTACAATTAATTAGGTTGGTACAATTTTCCTTATAATACCTACAAATTGCAACATCCGAGTTAGTTCCTTCTAAACATTTAGTTCGTAAACAAATTTCGGTAGTCGTAACACATTCACTGTTCCGCGCAACCTTGAGGTCGCGTTCGACATCAGGTGAATTCATTGATGGATGTCCGCCAATTAAAGAATAATAAATCTTCTGTGTGATTTGAAAGGTTTTTCCTCGCTGATTCTTTATCAGTCGTAAAACTTTTGAGGACTCTATATGAAATGGCCATAATAAAGAGATTATTATTTAATAAACTCGTACCTAGTTAAAAAAGGGAAATGATGAGTGCAGCAACAAAAGTTTTCTTTAGCACCTGCAATCTAACGTCTTGTTTTTTATGTAGGCAACAAGTTAATAGAACAGCTTCTATTACTTATATTAATTCATCATCTTTACTGTTCCAACAGAATATCAAAAAACCAGCGTCAATATACGAACGTAAATTAATATGACTCAGAGCTACCGATAAATATATTTACTTTTGAATTGATAACTCAGCGACTACTGTTGTAAGTGGGCTACTTTATATATTTTAGAGATTCAACATCTGTCTGCTAATAAAATCAAGGTAATTTTGAGCACCCCGACACGGATAGGTTAGGTTCGAAGGTGATGACGGGAGCTAGAGTGAGCGAGCAAAGCGAGCGAACGAAGCTCCCGTTATCCCCTGTAGTGTTAGGTTACCTTAAACCCTGCAGACAGAAATAGGAGCCTCGCACAGCCAGGCTCCGCCGACTCTGCTTTGGGAACCCAAATAACCTTACAGACATCCCCTTTGGTTTTCATTTAAAAAAATAGAAGCTAGTACCTAGAATATATTTTTTGTTGTCATATAATAATACACACATCAAAAGTGTCTAGGGATCAAGCATTTTTATGCGGATTTCTTGAGATTGAGATGTGGCTTTGTAATAAATTTATGATTTTATAAATTTATATGGATCCTTTTTGGTGCATTTCATAATTTGAATCAGGAACTGTGAATCAAATTCGAGTAAAAGATGAAAATCAGCTGTCAATATTTTCCCTATAAAAACATACAACGCATTGAAGACATTATTAGTGCTACTGTTTCCCTACTACTGATTAAAACCAACGTTATTATGGAGCGGCGACGTCATTTAAGCAGGGAAGAAATGCTCAGAGCCGTGGGAATGATAGAAGCTGGTTCCCGGCAACGTACTGTGGCTTTAGCTCTGAATACAAGTCAGAGTGTTATCAGTCGACTTTGGACACGTTACCGAAGCACTGGTACCGTGGCTGAGCGCCATGGAGGACGGTATCGCTGCACCACACGGAGACAAGACCGATACATTCAAATCTTAACTCGAAGAGCTCCAACAATAACCGCCATGATGTTAGCCGTGAGGCTTCATCACTCTTCAGGGAACTTAATTAGCGACCAAACAGTCAGAAACCGCTTGCATGAAGTGAACCTTCATTCCCGAAGACCGCTACGGGTACCACCTATAGCAATGCACAATCGTAGGATTCGATATCAATGGGCTCTTGGACACAGAAATTGGGCAGAAGAACAATGGCGTTTCGTGTGCTTTTCTGATGAGTCTCGTTTTGGTATGAGACCGGATACAAGACGTATACGACACTGGAGAACCCCTGGACGCCAACAGCGATTAAAATCCTGCCAGGAAGTCCATCCTTATAGTGGTGGAACCATCATGGTATGGGCGGGTATTTGGATCGGCGGAAGAACTGAGTTGATTTGGATCAGAGGCAACCTCAACGCTCAAATTTATGCTGAGACGATTGTATCAGACGTCATCGTTCCTCTACAAGCGCAAATCGGTCCCTTATTTCAGTTAATGCATGATAATGCACGACCGCACACCGCAAGAGTTGTAAGACAGACTCTCGCCGCAGCTAACATCAATGTCCTGCCCTGGCCTGCTCAGTCGCCAGACTTGAACCCGATTGAGCATGCATGGGATATGCTACAGAGAAGAGCTCTGCCGAATATGGAGGGTATCCAGTCGCAAGAAGACCTTTTTTTGTTGTTGCAACGAACATGGGCGGCCATTCCACAGCGTGATTTGGATGAACTCATTTTGAGTATGCCAAACCGATGTTCTTGTGTTGTTAGTGTTCGCGGTAGAAACACGGATTATTAATTGTTTAAGTTACCCAATAAAATTTTAAAGAAAACTGTTATTTCAGTCTTTTTTTCGAACTTTTGTGCTAGTGGTTCAAATGTCAAAAATCCCTTTATTAGGAAAATGGCAAATTTCTTTATTAATGCAAAGGTGACTTGGTTTATCGTTACTATGACAAACGAAAACACTTTATTTGATGAATCCTTAAAGAAAATTTTAATTAATATCAATCAGGAGAAAAGTTATTGCAAAAATATATGTTGATCCCTAGACACTTTTGATGTGTGTATTTTAGAAATTTACTGCTTGAATGCCTGTTACAAGATGCTAAAAAATAAACACCATGCTGAGTTGTATTTAGAGTGGCTTACATAGAATATAACTAGTGGCTAAGATAGTATCATTCAGACGCTCGTTAATTGTGGCTGACTTAGTAATTTAGAAGGTAATGTAGATTTTTAGAGGCGAATAATACTATAATAAAAAGAAATCTGTACTGGCTGGTATGCAAAATAAACCGCGTAGGTATATTTAATCTATTTTTTTATTTATTTCTGTTTTATTTAATTCTTTGTAAAGACCTACTTAAAAGTGTGAAGATAATTATTAGGTAATAAACAAGCCACGTAATACGCTCCGTAGGGTCGGTGGCAATCGCGACTTGAATACTAAAATCGATTTGAGGAAACAAATAATATTTATGTGAGGACCTCGACCTCTTTCCATGTTACGAAACAAACATTTTTTTGCACCTTACATTTTATATAACTATCTGTCGATACTGTGCGTCGATTTCTTACTTTAATTTTCTATCGAATTGCTGTGTGTTTAAAATAAAATACCTTAGACTCTAATAAAAAGTTTTATTCTATCTCAAATTAAAAAGTTTTAATAAAGTACAGTTTTTTAGCAAAATAATAGGTACTTTAAAATAACTTTTTTTGCTAATAAACGAACCGACCAAGGAGTTTTCAATTATTTTTTTAGCGGCTGCACATTATCTGTCACGGCGTGCTCTCAGGCGCATGCGCGATGGGTTGCTGAGTTTGGGCGCCATAATATTGTTTTAACTTTGGTTTTTTATTTAAATTGCCTGAGTTTAGATAAAGTAGTGTATGAAACTGCACATAATTAGGTATTAAAATACTCGTGTGATGGTATTATACACTGGGGTTTGAACAACCCCGATTAGGTATGTAACAATTTCATCTACTATTATTCTCGTAAATACTCGTAAACGTAGCCAGTAATGAACAAATAAGAAGAAAATACACGCAGGATAAATGAATCACACAAATAGTTACTTACAATGCAATTTAAGGACTTCCAAGTAGGTAAGTTCCTGTATTTCCTGATCAATCACTTCAGTTCCTATTTGTTTTTATCCTTATGTATTTATTTTCTTCATTTGGTAAAATTTATTGGATGTGAATTACGGAAATGGTTAGTTTCTACAATTAACTCGTTGCAGTTTCTTACCAAATATGGAAAACGGAAGACTTAAGGCCCATATTAATATACAACTCTCAATTGAGAGATCCCTCTAACGAAACGAAACGAAACTACTACTTTTAAAATGAGATGAAGATAAACAATGTTGTCAATTGTATGAAATTCTACTATACGGTAGCTGCTGTTGGTAGATATCTCAAATAAGAACTGTCCATTAATACGGGCCTTAATGACAACCTTGGTAGAATCAACAACTTGTCACTTTGCTCAATTATTATTAAAATTACTTGGTAACTATTAGGGCAAAAATCCTAACAAAAAAATGATATAAGTACCGTTTTTGTCGTTGGCACTAACACAATCTCACCTTTCAATTAATTGGTTCGGTATAAAAATGTATATGGGTTCCATGCATAACATTGGTAAAATGTAATCCTAGCAAAAAAAGCTATCGATCTATGATGAAATACGAAAGTACTAATGCCAACAGGAAAGAGAGCCTTGTATACAGGTTGTAAACAAATTCGTGTAATTCCTTCTAACTTCATGATCTACATATTAATGGTACAAATTTATAGATTAACCCCGCACGGAATTTAGATTGATTAAAAATAAAAATAAACTTTTTTTTTCCCAAATATTTTTTTTACGTGATAGAAAATTTCGATGCCATGCAAAAATGAATGAAGGCACAGCGACACTCACAGCTGACTGGCACGACTAGCGCGATATCGCTCCACGCAGTCGGCTAAGTTGGGACGCTAAAAATACACAAATACAGAGTACCATGGTTCATTTTACTTTTTTTTGTCGATTCTGAAAAAAACCTATGTAGGGTCAATGAGTGTCACCAGCAGATCACGCGGTTTGAAGGAATTACACGAATTCGTTTACACCCTGTATGTTATCAGCCCGCGTCTTCTTCGTTCCTTTTGAACGTCAATGTTACAAAAGACCCCCAAAAACGCCCGCCCTTCACCACTTCCTAGTGTTAATGCTGTGAAGAAGAAAAGACACAATAAACTCTCCATATCTGTTACATATTACTTCTATATAATAATCACGTTTAGTAGATGTCAATAATGTGTTATTATTTACGTCCGACATTTATCACCGATCCCAATTCAAAATCTTTGGATTGATGTAAATATTTACCATTACTTTTATTGAATAGGCATGTTGACAGCATCAATAAATTGCAAATCTAATTAATCCGCCAGTTAGAGTTTTGAAAAATAATGGACACGTATTTTTTCTTTCGTTAAATCTATGAATATTTGGAAAGATAAAACGCATCAAAACACGAGAGTGGGGGCTTGTGACGTCAGAAGCAAGTAAAAATTGTACTTGCCTGTGACGTTTGGCCAATTTTAAAAGTGTCGTATATTCGTCAATTTTTGTTTACGTAACAAAAGAAAAATACAGGTCAAATAATTTTTGATAATCTAACTGACGGACTAATTAGATTTTTTCAGTCAAATACCCTATTTCTGTCAAAAACCAACATCAAACCAGAGATTTTGGATTGGGATCGATTATTAATTTCAGGCGTAAGAGACAGGAGGGAGCCTCACACCGATAATTCAGCCCTCATCAAGCTGTCTCCCCCACTTATGTCCACGCCAGCAACGCCCTAAGCCGAGGTCCGAGTCCCACTAGGGGTCGCCCTTAGTGCTGTTGTTGCAGGTGGTCATGATGTTAGTGTAGTACAAGTAGTTAGCTTAGGTTAAGTATTTTACTTCCCCCCCCATTGGCTGGAGACCCTTCAGATCTCGCCAATAACTGCCCGGTTACGTAGAAACCGTCCCCTAGGACGACTTACAGCAGACAAATAGAAAAAAAAAGGAGGGAGCAGCTGCCCCTCTTCTTCGCTTTCTCTTTTAGTCGCGTTTACAACATCAACTGATGGGCAGGTGGTCGTTCTTTGCTAGTTACTTATTATTATTATTTTAACCATGTTCTATTCATGGTGGTATCAATAACGGTGTTGCTAAAGCGCGTCACGTAACACGAAATATTGCGTGCGAAATTGTTAAGTATATGCATGGCCTTACAGGCCGCCGATGACGATTGAGCCGGCCAACGCGACGGCTGACGACGTGTGCCCTTCATACAATTTGGGGTTTCACTTCTCTAGTAGCACAAGTAGATGAAACATTTTAAGTATGTGTGAAGTAATTAAATGGGTACCTCATAATCATTCAGCTGAAAGACGTCAACTGCGTGACATTGGCCTCCCCCAAGATTCGCCACACAATGGGTAAGTATTTAATTACGTATTTAGTATTTATTTGACGACACGTTTGGTGCAGTGGCTGAACGATTGGCTACTGCGCAAGGGACGACCCCTTCGGGTCCGATTCCCACACTGAACAAAAATTTGTATGGCCTACAGATAGTTGTTTCAGGTCTGGGTGTTTGTGTATGTGAGATTTGTGTCTGTAAACGCACCCACGATACAGGAGAAATCCTAGTGTGAGGCAACGATTTTTTTTTAATAAAAAATATAATTAAAAAATAATAAGTTATTAATTGAAATATTTTAGTAACCAGCAAAGTGGATATGAATAAATTATTGTTAGCTCCATTGCGTACGTAAAATCACGCTAATATCCCCTACGGGTAAAGCAAAGCTTTGCATTGTTAAGTAATCGCATTATTAGAGATACCAACGGCAACGTGCTGAAAATAGATAGGTTGTCTGATTTTCGAGCTTTTCATTACCGATTACAACTGAGATTGGTATTCCAATGATAACCTAGACCGGACGGCTCGAAGAGGACTCGGCGTGTAAGGATTACCGTTGCTTGATCGCTGCAATATTGCTTAACTTCTTAGATCGACCGATTAGCGCGGTAATGGATTTAACCACAAATGGCCGCGACTGCAGAAATCTGTATTTTTTTCAATTTTTTTTTATTGTTTTCATTCCCGACAAATCTTTTGGGGGATATTACATTATCATATATAGGATCATATCTCGTATCCTATATAATCATGACCTCTAGAGTCATATCTGTGTATGAGGAGGAAATGAATCATACGTCTGTATTACGTAAATTGACATATTTTATATCTACGACTCATAGCTCTATGATCCTATCTATGATATCTATGATAGTGTAATAATATCCCCCTTTGAGACAACATGATTAGTGACCGAATGAAAACAAAAATATGTTTAAAAAAAATACTAGACAGTTTTTTTTCCGACAATTATATGTTCAATTGCCCACAAATCCTTTCAGATACGATCATTGACCGCATAAAACCAAGAGTATACTTCAGAAAATATACTACAAAATTTTATTCTGTTCAGTCGAGACACAACCAATAAGGAACAGGAAAGTGACATCTGCGATCCATTGTCTCCAAGTCCATAATTAACATACAAATTGAACTAATTTACAATGGCTAAGTTGTCCATTAACAGTTTAGACTTGTATTTTGAATTTTGCAAAGTAATTATAAAGGCGCTAAAAGACATTCTAGAAATAATTTGTTTTTAGTCATTTAGTTTTTTGGAGGGGCTCGTGGCTAATTAACAACCGAGCGGATCATATTATTTGTAGGGTTAAGCTATGCTGGCTGCGGTCAGTCCGTGGATGGGTGACCGCATGCGTTACAACATCGAGACCTCTCCATACATCGGAGAGCACGTTAATACATTCGAGTCCACCACACTTTTCATAGAGTTCATACGCCATCCCGCCATACATATTGCTAGTGGACTTTCCAGGAGGGTTCCTCGGCGTTACGTTTGCGCTAAGAGTGAACCCTCGAGGAGGGTTCCTGGTATTAGGTTAAACACCTTGAAAAATACGCTCCGACGTCGTAAAATAGGTGTTTGCTTGTTTCATGACGGTGAATTTTCCGAGAAAAACTTGCATTTAAAATGAGCCCACCACGAGGGCACCCGGCATGGTGAATACGACTACGGGATGCTCTCCTGGAGGGCACCCGGCACTGAACGTCTTAAACCGTCGGTCCCGGATGTCATACGAATACCTATGACAGTCGTTACTGGTCGTCAGAAGGTCGAAAGTCTGTGGCGGCATCTATCTCGCCACATGCGAACTATCCTACATCGCGCAATCAAGATTTAACACGCAGATAGTATATATACAACCTCCCAACATCAACCGTTGGGCAGTAGCCCGCCAGGCATAAGACTCCGCCTGGTTGGAGGATCCTCCCTTTGGTTGGAGGAACACCACAAGTCTGACAACCAGTCTAATCTTAGAATATCGGCATTGTCCAGTAACTGGGTTGCGGAGGTCTGATGGCAATCGGTCCGTGTAAAATACTGGTATTCAGCTGCATCTGGTTCGACTGGAAGGTGACCGCAACATACTTGAGAAAGGCTAGGTTACGTTATAAGTAATTTAGTTTTTGAAACACCCTTAAGACCGGTTTTTATTTAAATTGGTCTTATGGGTATTTAATAACACCTGACAGTTATTTTATAACCCTTCAGGGAATTCAGAGGTGATCCTTTTCCTCTGGTGTCGGCACGAGCTATTCGAGAATAGCTTATACCGTAGTGAAAAGATTAGCCAGTCAGCAAGGTTGGTAGCGAGGCTGAGTGCCCACGGCTTGCCGGACGTCCTTACAGTGAAAAAACTTTTTATATTACTATATTAGTTACTTAAAAATAGTGACTGCATAACGTGTGCTACTAGTAAACAAGCGGTTTGCTAATATTGTTGTAAACCTTTGTTAGTTAGCACAATTTGGCAATATATAAGGTGTCCCAAAAAGTAGTGTCAAGCGGAAGTCCAGAGGTAGAGCACCCTTAGAGGTACCCAAAACACCCACATGTAAGTTCCGCGATTTTTTGTAGTTTTCAAGTTAAGATTAATCTTCTCGTGTTTTAACCAAACACTGACATGAATGACATTTTTGATCATAATGTCATGAATAGTTGAGACAAATGCATGTTATATTCATCTAATATAGAAAAAATTACTCTTTTAATGATGACTATAATTATTGTAATAATTCCATTATTTCTAATCACGCACTGTCTATATTTTAGCTGAGTGAGCTACTCTTAGCCGAATAGAGCGTTCTCAAATAATGTTGCCTGTATTCCTGACGCTGGTACGGCTGGGCGTTTGTTGGTTAAAATTGCCACTCCTGGCGTATCTGGTGGTGGCAATTGAAGATAGACTACAGGGTTAACTTTTCCACTAGTGTCCGCTACCATGATGATCCAATCAGGCCTAATTAAGGCTGGCACTTCATCTGTAGTTAATCAGCTCTCACGTTTTTAAAGCTATGTCTTTTGCACTCCTTTGAACTTCTAATATTGCCTACGTATTTCAAATATTCCTGATCCAACCTATATTTGTTGGTGCCATCGTTATACATGTACGTTATACTATAGATACACCAGAGCCGAGTAGCGGTGCGTGTGACGTACAAAGCGGAGTTTAGCCACGTCTGATGAAGCCGTAACAGCGATCAATCCTATTAACACGCCATCACTTACCTAACTTTGTCAAGAATATCAATACATGAACGACACAATACCAAGTTACCGCATTAGTAAACTGATGATAGTCCTCTTTCGTTTTGGATTTTTTGAAAATTAAATTATGTACGAGAGGATTTCTTTGACCACTAGATAAATACGCATTGGTGTCAATTCTCTTGTTCACCAACTAAACTAAAATTAGAGAATTGCTATCTTTTACTTATAGACAGCGCGAGAAAAGGACGGTGATAGATAAGAACTTAGAGATGTCAAACTAGATATTGTAGTTTACGCCTTGAACTTCACTTTGTTTTTAGTCGCCACGTTCTGACGTGTCGTCTAAAGTATGGATAGTTCAACTAAATTTGACAGATCTTATTTCCGTCCGTCTCTTTCTTATTTTATCAGACTGAAAGTGATGGCAACAGCTTGAATTATGTTTAGTTTGTGCACAACCAAATCTGCACCACTGTTTGAACCACTGTGAAAAGAGCCCATCATTTTGAAACGGTTGAACCGATCTCCACCAAACGTAGCTTATAACCAACCACATTAAAACAGCTTTAAAAAAAAACCGTAATGTAATCGGTTAGTTCTATCGAGAGCTACGATGCCACAGACAGAAACACAGGCAGATATAGGCTTCAAACTTAACACACCCCTCTTTTTTCGTCGAGGTAAAAAAAGGCGTAGGTGTTAGGCACGATCAAGGACGTTATAATAATACCTACTTGTTGTGAGATAAGTTCAAGATAATCAGAAAGGTTTTGAAAGGTTTTGACAGAGTGATAGAAAGCTTTAACATATTGTAGGACATCAACTAGATAGAGTAGGCATATCATCCATGAATCATGCGTTTTATTTCTTACATCCATAGCAATACAATAAGATTGTATAAGATTTGAACAAATATTAATACATTTATCTATAAACTGATATACGTGTGATTGATCATATTTGCATTGAGTGCAGGAAGTGTTATCAAAAGTAGATAAATGTAGGAGCAAATATTGTTGAGTATTGTTCTTATAGAACCTTTCGAGGGACGTAAAATTTAACTTAAATATAGGAGAAATGTGTGCGTGTATAAGGTTTTCTTCTTTGAATTTCATACGCGTTTCATCATTACGTAAGTTATCTGGTGATTTAAAAACAATTTGAAAAGCACATTTTTACAGACTAATGTAGATACTTTTACCTACATCCCATTTGTTAAGTATATATAGTTCATCAGTCGCCTCATAAAACACCTTTATTTTTTCGAGTGGAGATCTTCCTGGTTTCCGAAGTAAGACGGAGCTTTGGAAGGTAGAGGGGTATGTCGGAGTCTTACCGACTAAAACGTTCCAGTGGTCGTCCTTAGCACAAAAGTGGAGGATTTCAGATTCTCCGGTTGAACGCAACGCTGTCCCGGTGTCTCTCTTGTGCTACGTCTTTGACCTATTACAATATACCTTTAGAAGGAGTTGGTGTGGTCCATTCTAGGCAAAAATAAAATCAGAGAAATATATAAGGGGTTGTAATGGGCATAATCTTTATTTAAAATAAAATCTGTCATGTCATCACACCTTAACCTGTTCAAAAATTTAAATAAATTTACACATCCATTTTCCAGAAAAGAAAATATTTGAGTTTGTTTAGACATATTTATTTATGTAAAAGTTACAACGAAAAATGACGTTGGAGTTAATATGACGAGAACTGAAACTGAAAAACCCAAACTGAAGTTGAGTTCTTGAGGAGGAAAGTGAGAAAAACCAATGACACATTTAATTTACGTTAACAGATAGGTCACCTGACGACTCGTGGCTAATAATTAGCCACGTAATAGCCACGTAAGCCAATAATTATTATCAACTGCGCGGATCATGTGATTAGCAAGGTTAAGCTGCGCTTGCTGCGGTCAATCCGTGGATGGGTAACAGTTCGTTACACATTAGGACCCCTTTTTTATCGTGGGAAAATCCTCATGGACACCCTTCGCCTGGGGAAGGCGAAGGGTTATGCCGGACTCTTGCCGGCTAAAAACCCACGGTGTTCCTTCTCCTGACCCTTGGCCGGGGTCACGGGATTCGCAGCTGCATGCACTGCGACCCCGGCAGGCCTCGGTCCGCCAGCACCTGGCGGACCGCTCCTTCTGTGAGGCCTTGCCCCACGTCCTCCTGAGAGGCGCGCACGGAACACATGCGCGCCGCCTTCTCGGGCCTATTACTGGTCGGGCGACGGATACATTAAGACCCCTCCGTGCCTGAAAGAGTACGTTAAAACCGTCAGTCCCGAGTGTCATACCGGTCATACGAATACCTATAACAGTCGTTACGGGTGTCAGAAGCCCGAAAGTCTAACAACTAGATCTAACCTTAGGATATCGGCATTGCCCATTAACTGGGTTGCGCTCGTGTAAAATACTTGTATTCAGCCGCATTTGGTTAGACTATAAGCTGACCCGAACGTAGTTGAGAAAAGGGTAGGCAGAACAGATAGGTCACCTGACGACAGTCAAATAAACAGTAGTTACTGTTACCTACCGGGAAAATGTTACTCAATCTAACGAGACTTTCTTTGATGAGCTAACACTTGCCTGTGGTAGTTCACCAGTCTTATCTTATTTAAGAGACTTGTCAGCTGTCTGCTCATGATTGATAAGCAAGGTTGATTTGTGGAAACCGCCTTTGTACGCATCAAGGTTGGAATGCGGCCTTGGATATATTTTCGCGTACGGAGCAGCCCATTATAAGTGGTAATCCCAACTTTAATAAGCAACAACAAAGGTTGCTAATCCCAATTTCAACTGATAGTAGAAAATATTTTTTTTATATTTTATTGTTAATTATTGTATAACATTCATGACTCATAAATCCGGTTCATTGAATCATGTTTATGTAATGCACTTTATAAATAATATTATTTCCAAAAAATCCATAACCACGAAAATCGTACAAAATGCGTGAATAATTCGATGATGGATTCAAATCTTGTCGCAAAACTTTACAAATCACGACTGTCAATTTTATGCGCTACATGTATCATTGTCAATGTCCTTCCTGTCATTTCTTCCTTTAATTTTCACGGTTGGTCTGACAAAAGAGTATTTAAATGAGCCGTAAGAAGATAGGTCTTGTGTTGTTCGAGTCACGAGGGTTGTTCGTCGAGGCGCATCGTGCGGGAACTAGCCTTGCTCTTTATGATACTCTGAACAATGCTATATAAATAACTTCTACAAACAACGAGTCCACATACGAATGTCTCATTATTTATTGCACATTGTAAATTATTTCACAAGGTAAATATCTACGCATTTATTTATTTTCAAGTGCAAGTTGAACCGTTAGCACACTTAGTAAATATTATTGTGCAGTTATCTTGTTATGGTGCTATTTCTAGTTGGCAAGTTAACTCGATGGTGGTAGATATTGTTAACTTTTCACTAATATCTCGATTTTATCGCGACACATTTGATTTCAAGATTATTTGTACTATTGACACATCAAATTGATAAGATCTGTCTATGAACTTGAAATGCAGATTATGTCCAGGATATGTGTAATGTCAAGTCAATCTAAATTTTGACTCATTTTTTAATGTAGGCAAAAACATTTTTGACTCGCTTTTTAATGTCGGCAAAGACATTTAATAGTAGAATTTTGTTAAATCTCGGGTTACCGTTACGGGTACCAGAGAAGGAAACATCTTCAAATTATTCACAGAGGACAGATAATAATTACGTTCATTAACTACAAGGACTTTATATACGTAGTACTTATTACTTCTATGATTAACTACTACACATTAGCATATTTTTCAGACTGACACAAGATTAAAAGTGACATTTGAAGAATTACAATGAAATTTTAGTGTTATCAAATGTAAATATTAGTCTGTTACATTGCTAGACATAAATAAATAATTAAAGATAATGAACACTGAAAAGCTCCTTGCATTTATCTTCATAACTTCACAAAATTAAAGAAAATTCAAAACCAAATTTAACGAAAAAGTATTCAATAGGTAATCAAATTTCGATAAGGATTTACTCGTAATAAACGGTTTCGTCTGGTAAATCCGAGGGGCGTTACTTTCAATTTGATCGTTCAGTCTAAAGATAGAAAGGAATCGCGAAAGCAATAAGACGAACAGACAATCAGTTTGTTTATATAAGGCCGTATTGGAGGATACAATCAGTCGTCGACTCCCCGGGACGCAATAAGCGTAATCCCCAAGGCGGGGGACCGAGAAATATAACGTTAGAAGCGACTTTTAAAATGATTTTATTTGCTCCCGGACCGAATGGAAGGAGCACTTTGATTTTTTTTCCATTATTGATCAGTTCTCTTAATATTAAATTAATGGGAGCCAGTACACAATAATCTCGGAAGATTTTCGCTTCAAACAATGCTAATGATCATCTCATTATTTTTATATTGGGTTCAAATATATAATGTTATATCTATCATTGTATATTTGGACTACAAGCATATCTTTTCATTTGATATGAATTATTCTTGCTGTAATAAAAAATATGTTATAGTGGGAATGAAATTAGGAACTATTTCATTTAGGTACTACCAATCATTCCACATGTTAACACAATCTTTGGAACTTAGTTTCTATGTTCAGTTTTTATGCACTGTACATATAGACCTCCATACATATTACTATAACCTAATATGGATAATGTTCTATCATTAAGACAGGGTGTTATCCATATCAAGTTACAGAAGCCCCATTATAATCCTTACCTCTTTTAAGCTTTATACTTAAATAAAAATTGTTCCTGCATTTTGTACCTTATTGTAATATTATGTTTTTCTATACTTTTTATATATTCACCTATTTATAATATATTCAGAATGCACTAAAACCTCGACAAAAACAAGATTAAAATAATTCCATTGGTTGATTAAATTTAAAGGACTGATTTATAGCGATAAAATATTAATATAATATTTAACTATTGTTAAAAATGTTAATTTGAACGAACATTTGATAAAAATACTAAACTATCTCTTCCAGTAAAGAAGTATCGACATCGGTCAGTTGATGTTGGGCGGGCGGCACAGCGAGCGAGGGCGGCGCGCGCGCCCCAGTCCGCTTCCGCCGTCCGGAGCCGCGGTAACTGCTAACTGCCCAGTGCCCACAGTGCCTACTAACCGATAACTTTGCTGACAACATTTACACAACTCTATCTCAGCTTGTTATTTATTCGTAAAAACTTTCGACTAATAGTGCCAATTGGGTATTCGGGAGTGATTAGAATTTCAGTTACTTTAAAATTTCGTTTCTGAAACAGATATGTGAATCTTATTTGTGTAATTAGTTTGATAAGTTAGAATTCTAATCCAACAAAATAAATTTTTGCAGTGTTATTTTAGGTCCAATTCGTCCCTCCAAAATTGACGGTGACCTTGAAAAACCAATAGTAACGATATGTTCTTCAGGATGTAAATAAAATCCAGTGTGTACAAACCTACTAGTGTGTGGGGATCTCAGACATACGTACTCCTGTTTGGGAGAGTCCTGCGTTTCATGTCCAGCTGTAGTCAGTGCTAGTCTTAAGTTTAGACTAGTCTGCAGCCATGGCGGACAAGTTGCACGAATACCAAGGTGTGACGGGTCGCCTGCACGGCGCCCGCGACCGCTACCGAGAACGATGGTCACGGTGGCGAGAGCAACATCCGCGTGGCGTCAGGGACGTGGTGGCTGAGACTCTGTTCGGGATACCCAACTCTGATGAGGCCCCCGAAAGAGTCTGGCAGGATAGTGCATACAGCGATCTTTATAGGTAAGTCACTTTATTTTTTCTAATCAATAATGTGCGAGCAAATCCATGTTTTAGGTGGCTGAAGGTTGTTCAAAATCCTCTCATTGATGTAAAGTTTAGCGTAGTAAATATTTTTCCGACATGTTTTCAACGTCATAAGAACGTTCATTATGCAAACCATTTGGTTGTGGTCTGGTTACTTCATTCATAAGAACAACTTAGCGCAATTTAACTTAGCGGGTTTTAATGACGCCCTATGAGCAACCAACCCCAATTAAAACTTTGACATAACATGTCCGGGGACATGTAAAATACAGATTCATTAGAAGTAATTGAGTAATTCAAGTATAGGAGAAGTATAGGAACGAATAATTAATCAAAATAACAGTACTGTAATTCCTATATCTTCTTTGATAACCTACTCTCTCGTCCAAGACAAAACAAATATTAATATAGGTAGTTCAAAGAGATGGATAGAAGATTAATCAAGCAGAACAAATAAAATATGTATGTAACTTATTATGTAGGACATGCCGATGTAGGTATTAATTAGTAGAACAGGAAAACAGCTTCTAAATTTGCTTTCAATACACGTACCTATCATCAAGCATAATCGTAATACCAAGATGAACCTATTTTTACGCTAAACATAATGTGAAACAAATAATACAGTTTCTTTGTAATTTAAAACAAAATGAAGCTACGTTGATGGCTAAGGGAATTACTAATCTGGTAGATAATCCAATTATACCAAACATCAACACCTAAAATAATGAAAGACGTTTCACGCTCCACTAATTATAGCCGAGTCCCCATCGAAAACAAAATAACAACATAATGATATGTATTTTAGGAGAAAAAGTCGTATCGAGTTGATGCGCATATCAGCAGCGGTAATGGGGATCGAGTTCTCGTACGCTGGGGAGACAGCCTTCGTGTCTCCCACTTTGCTACAGATTGGGGTGCCCCATCAGCAGATGACGCTGGTTTGGGCACTATCCCCACTGATTGGGTTCTTCATGACCCCGCTACTGGGGTCACTCAGTGACCGCTGTCGCTCGAGATTCGGCAGGAGAAGACCCTTTATTGTACTCATGTCGGTTGGAGTATTGCTAGGTGAGTACCTTTAAATAATTGTAAACTAAACAATAAGGTTGTATGCTATAATTCATGGAACAACTATTAAGTAATCAGTGCTATTATTACTGTTAAAACATCAAAGGAAATAAACGTGATTGTTTTACATAAATGAGAATCTTGTATTTACTTAGTTGTTCATCGTTTATTATACCAAGTATCATTGATGTAGACATAAAATTAAATGAATCCTCAAACCTTTTAAATAAAGACCACCTGTATTATAAAGAGCTAAGAGTACCAGTTTACCCAAACATCTAACGGATCTGAATTAAATTTGAATGGAGGCATTCGCTGCTTGGGGTCTCGAAATCCTAAGCAAACAGTTATTACATCGGAGGTAACGAAATGTCCCTAATTACTGCGTAGGAGAATCAAGTGGAATAATAAAGGACTATTATATTGTCACGTGAGAGGAATGCTTGAGACAGAAGCAACAGGCGTTTGATCTGAGTTCGTAAACAACGAATTCTCGCGACGAAAATTGTGACAAAGCTTTTCTTTTTGGTCGAGATTTGTTTGAAGCTTTACTTGTTGGTGGAACTGAGGGGTGGTTTAAGTTTGTTTTATAGTGTAATTTTGGTAAAGCATTTTAATAATATAAATCAACGTTTCCTCGGAGTGTTTTTATTTTGTTTGGACTGCTTAGAACTACGATTTGATTTTGAATTACCTAGAAGTTTAGGTGGGTTTTATAGAAGTGGGTGATACACTGCAGCTATGCCAAATTACAATTTCCGTGAAATTACAGCAGGAATGCCAACGGCAACCAATTACCACCTCCAGGAAATTTGAACCCTTTACCTAATTGGAAGCATAACTTCTAGACTGAAAGTAACATTTGTATCGATTCTAACTCATAAATATACAATGACTATTTACTTACATTAGTGAGGCTATTCTACGAAAATATTTTTAGTGCAAGAGGAGTGTCTTCCTCTTTTGTTATCCACTTTTTTTAAATTACCTATCCAAAGCATATTTTGACACCCCAATAGGCTGTCATTTTCAAAAAACAGTCACTGCCTCCATAAAATTGCTACAGTTTTTAAATATTGATTTTTAATTAATTATTTAACAGGTTTAATTTTAGTTCCCAATGGAGAAGATATAGGCTACGCTCTCGGGGATGAGTTACCATTGAACAGGACAGAAGGTCCGTCCGCCCTGGGGCCACGGAGCACGGCGCTGGAAACTGGCAACAGTAACTACCACCCGTGGGGCGTACTCTTCACCGTCCTTGGCACCGTATTTTTGGACTTCGACGCCGACGCTTGTCAGAGCCCGGCCCGCGCTTATCTCCTTGATGTGACAGTTCCAGGTCAGATTTGTTTAAAGAAAGCTATATTCCATATTTGCTTTGTCCCATTTAGTTTGGCCTGATAACCTGATGAAAATATTTGCGTTGGCTTTGTGCCCTCTAGAGGTGAACAACACGTCGAACACTTCAGAGCCCGACTCCCTCGAGTGGGTAAACAAAGTATCTTTACGTTCGCAATTAACAGCTGCGATTTACGCGCTTCAGTACTTGACTGAATGTTACTTAAAATAGAACAGCTATACTCATATTGATAAATGAGCTAAACCATGATTTGTAATTTCTAATTGAGTCATTTGTAATTAGTCATTTACCTATGCGAATCAGACTAATTTCTCCGTATTATGAGTTGTTTACGCAATTTTGTAACTAGGTAGGTGCGACGTAGATTCAAGTTATTTTATTGTTTTAAATCCTTCACATAGTTTGGCAAAAATGATCATATTCAATATTTGTCGTGCTACGTCACGACATGTGACTATTATATGTGTTTTTGTCAGTTTTTCCGTCGTCGGAGAGTGATGAACTACAAAACAAGCTCTTTATCAGCCTACGTCTGGCCGTGATTGATTTATCTTGGTGTCAACGTTTATTTTTGGGTTTTTCACAGCTATACCTTTGCTCAGCGTGATTATTTTAACTTTTCGAAATAATATTTCAACAGAATTTTGTTGTACAATTGTAATTTATACGTACGAAGCCTCTAGGAGGTTTTTGTTGTTGGTAACATATTGGGAATTAGTTTATCTAATTGTATTGATCTAATCTAACTAATCTGTTTAACATACTTGTATTTATCGAGTTTTGTAGCGGTTTACGGGATATGCTTGTGTTCAATATTGGATTAAGGGAGGCTGTTCTTTTTACAAACTACTCAGATAAATTTTAATTGTCAACCTCATATATGAAAGCAGTAAGCCTAGCACGAATATTGTGATGTATGGTAACGTAAACGTAACGTTAAGGCGAGTAAATTTTGAATTGGAAATACTTGTTTCGCACATAATATTTAAACGAATTGAAAACTTTATTCATATCTATGTATGATACAACTTGTACTTATCGCATACATTTAAAATAAAATGCTATAGAATAGTTGTATTTTCGATTTAAAATTCACTCACATTAACGTAACGTTTACGTTACTATACGTCAAATTAATATTCGTGCTAGGCCTACTGCACCGTGTGGCTGACGTTTGACGGATGGCAGATAACCACCCATCAAGCTAAACTTTGATTTATTAAAATGAGACTCAAGGATCAAATTAAGAGGACGGACAACAATCAGTAAGCAGGAAGTTACTACGATCACCGTTCTTTTGTCCAGCGGCGATACTCCCATATGACAGTGATGACCGTATTTAAATTGTAACGGGTATGGAAAGGTCTTTTGGTGGCCGAATGTTCAGCAGCGGAGCTTTATGGCCGATTTACACGAGGAGAGTTTCTCGAAGCGAGACTCGTTCTGTCGTTGTCTTTCTCTACGATGAAAACAGAGATAGCATGAGACTCGCTTCGAGAAACTATCTCCGTGTAAATGAGCCATTACGCTGGTCTGTGTCACTTCGAGGTATATGTATGAAAACATGCCTAGGTACGTGCCGCTTCACCTCCGGACTATAGAAAACCGAACCGAATTTTAGTGAGTGACCGAATCGAAATGTAATAAGAGCAAGAACGCACAGGGCTATAAGAACGCTCTCGTCTAACACTGTAAAATTATCTCCGCGCATGTGAATTTCACATGCATGGAGAACAATTTATAGGTACCTATTTGGTGTATTAATTCGGGAGTGAGGTTTCTGTACAGTCGCGGATTTGAAATGTTTACCATCCTAAGGTCTATAATTGCTTGCACATTACTTTTTCATAAGGTCGCTCGGTCGCTCGTAAAGAATTGACAGGGCAAAGATATTTTTTTCTTAATTGAAATAAAAAGTTTAATTTAAAGATGCTATAGGTATATCTACTACGTAGCATAGAATAAGAAATCAACCTACTTATTTAGTAAATTCAATCAAGTTCGCTCTATACAACTTTTGACTAAACAAAACTAACTAAAAGGAGTCATAACATCCAAACGTGGTTAATAGCCTTTTTGCTAGAATCGACGCTTCACAATTTTAAAAACGAATAGTTACTTGTTTAAGTTGATATGACATTTTGAACCTTATTGCGCGCAGTGTGAGAAGGAATCGAATTTGAAATCTGATAAATATTTCGAGTCCGCGGCTGTACGTAGTTCCTATTATTCTTTGCTTTATTGTACGAAATAATAAAACAAACAGCAATAAAATTACTAAAGCCATATAAAAAGGTACATTAACACTGAAGGTAAGTAAGTACATTAGATGACACGGTTACGGAGAATTAACATTGTATATAAACATTTAACAGTAAAAGCACGTGCTCCGCACTTAAAAGTAAATAACGGCAAATGTCCAACCTGAATAAAAATGATTTATGACGTATATATCACGTTAAGACATGCATCAACAAATATTGGCTCAAAACTTTATATTCTTAGCTCACATACTCTACTTGCGGCAATTTTAATATTATTTACTAGCTGTGCCCGCGACTCCGTCCGCGTGGAACTCGGAAAACAACATTGTGTCGCAGCAAATAAATAGTGTATATGTATTCCATTTATTATAATAATAGACAAAGGTGTCCCACCAAGGCACTTATATCTTTTAAACTATTTCTTTAGGTAGAGTTTCAGCTCTTCTTGATTGACCGTAAAGGTTCATATAACCATAATACTAAAAACGCGTTGCTTATTTCCATACATTTTCTTGCTAAAATGGATTATAATTGAATATTGATATTTATTGTGATAATGTAACGAAATCTTATGGCGATACAAAAATGGCTACAACGTCATCTAGTCACAATCGGCGAACTAAATCAAAATATTTTACGCAGTGCAGTCTATAAAATGATTTCATTCGAGTTGTGGAATAGGAAAGTACTTTAAATATATAAAAAAATCACTTAAAGAAGACTTCATTTCATCATATTTTTATAAGTTAGAAATAGGTACTGCTTTCAAAGATTTCAAAAAGTTTGATATGGAAATCGAACCAACCCAAATGCGAAAAAATATCATCTGTATTTTTATTTCACCAATCGATAGGATCAATAATACGGATCAAATCGCTCCAATAAACATTTTGCCTGAAATTGATGGAAGACCATAAAACGAAAATTGACTAACTTAGGTACATTTAAATTCAAGCACTTATTAATTGTTGATAAGTACCTAGTTCTTATTTTTTCCACTTCGTTCAATTTAAGACAGTGTGTTTGTTGGAGAGATTTGGTCCTGATTATTGACCATAAAGATATTATCAACAGGTGCCACCAGATGGTATAGCTTTGTCAGTTTGATTCCCGGTTCAGGCAAAAAAAAAGGTAAAGGCCATATTTCTTACTTTTAAAAATAAAATGAAGTCACCTTTGAGTGAAATTTGCAATTTTTAATATTTAAAGTACCTTTCCCTTCATGGCTATGTGTTTTGGGACATTACCGACGACACGACGACAGGCTTTGAATAGTTCTGACAACAATGAACAAAATAAAATACCTATGTATAAACATTCCAAAAAAATTACAGAAAGTGTATTTTTTTAAAGTGAGGTTTTAACGCAGGACACTGAGCCAGCGACCGTTCACTGCAGCACTTATCTGTCTACAGCTTATACTACGCAGTATATGGAAATAATGTTCCGTTGCTCGGCATCTATGAGCAATAGCGTGATAGTTTATATACCAGCATAAGCGCAGGCCCATCAAAATCGATTCACGCGATTTTACGATCCGAATATTAAGCTTATACTTCGCAGTATGTGGAAATAATGTTCCGCTGCTCGGCTACTATGAACAATAGCGTGATGATATATGTACCAGCAAAATTGTCGCTCTTTACGCAACACATCAGCGAAAGTCCCATCAAAATCCATCCACGGGATTTTACGTGATGTCCGGATGGAAAGACAAACAGACACAATAATTCTAAAAAAAAAATGTTATGATTTCTGTATAGTACCACCGAATCGAAATTTTGGAAAAATATTTAATTACAGACAAAGTGCACTTTGGATTTTATTAATAGTAAATAAGATTTATAAATACGTATTTAAGTATTCATAATAAAATAAATGAGTATTTCAAATCAATCTATCGTATTGCCTTGCACAATAAAAAAATTAGAACACCTACACTCGCTTATGAAATTAATGTATTTCTCTTCCACTGCCATTCAGATAGATAGGTACCTAATAAATTTTAAATAACATTATCTTCGTTTTTTTTTAAAAGCTATTTCAATAGACCTTCCGTAGACTGAGAATAGTAATATAATCGTTGATTATATTTCCTTACAACGTGATTTGATACACGTAACGCCATCTATTGAAAAGAAATGGTATACACAAATACATGCTAAGTTCTTCTAGAAAACTTAAAATTCGCATAACTTTTGATTGCGTGAACCGATTGCAATCAAACAAAAAACATATGTTACTTGGAGATAAGCACAATATTTATTTATAAATGTCAACAACATTGTATCAGTTGTTTTTACGTGATGCTTGAACAAACAAACAGATAAACAGACAAACAGATAAACAGACAAAAATTCCAAAAATGTTAAAAATGGGTTCTATTGGTTATAGTTTAACATCTCAACCAGGTTTTTTCAAAATATTTGCTATGTACAGACACGCCATGTCTACAGATTTATTATATGTATAGATAATGTCTACTTGGAAGTCTGTTTGACTCTTAATACATTTTCATCTCTGAAACAATATTTGTTTGGCAAATATTTGCCGCGAGAAGTGACTAGAAAATCGTAGGCTGTCACAAACATACTCGTAGGTACATAGTGACATTGTCACGCGGACACCGGGAAAGGATGTGACATTTTACCCTTCTATAATAGGGGTACCGGATAACCGTACCGTAGGAGTAAGGTTTTGACAGCTCGAATTCCGCGCTGGTTAAGTAGTAAGTGATTAGCTTTGTTTGGTTTAGTCTGGATTTTTGCAACAGAGATGCAAGTGCGGATGTTGTTTCGATCCGCAAGCAGCTGGTCTACGTCCTTCATTCCTATATATGGCATTTTAGTATCTAGGGGTTTCGCGTGTGAGCTCTGTGTACCGTCGAAGTTCTGTGTACGGTCGGAGTTCTGTGTACAGTCGGAATCCACGTCCGCAGCCGCATTATGATAATATCTGTCTGACTAATAAATCTACAAGGTTAGGCGGATAGGGGGTACTAATTCGCGGACCACTTAAAGTATTACTGGTGACTATTTTAAAGCAAGTGTTAAAATTTCAAAATTTAATCACTTTTATTTCTATACAAAATTATATACCTAGAGGAATTTCAGTTTTTTGAAAAATTCTTCATCCCTACTTTAGTTACGAATTCAGAAAATGGAGCTTATGACCTAAAATATAAACACAACTGAGGATATAAATTTTAGAGTATTTTTTTTTAAATCTTTGAACAGCTATTTCACTTAAACTATTGACTTTTGCGGAAAGTTGGTAAAAAAACTTTATTTATAATTATGGGTACTTTAACATGCTTTTGGATTAGGACCCTCTTTCTGACTAACCTTGTATACAAGAACGTAGGTAATCTTTAGTTTTGAATCGTAACACAACTTCGTTCTATAAATCGTACAAAAACACGATGTGTCTGGCATTCTAAGATGAAGGTGGAACTAAGCTAAAGGAACATAATTTTCTTCTTCCACAGAGGATCATGCTAAGGGTTTGAGCACGTTCACAGTGATGGCGGGGCTAGGTGGCTTCATGGGCTACGCGCTAGGCGGCATCAACTGGGACGACACCCGATTAGGTAAAATGTAATTTAGTGACCCTCATCTAATTTGTACAGGAACGCTTCCCTTTAAATGAGTTTAAGGTTACAGGCACGGAAAACTCATTAACAGTAATGAAATGAAATGAAATTATGGTGATGATTTTTTTTATCATTTAGATTAAACTTGTGAGATGAAAGTCTGCTTACTGCGACTAAAGGTACAAGTCAAAGTCAAAGTCAAATAGTTTTTATTTCAAGTAGACCAGATCCCTGGTGCTTTCAAAAGGTCAACACTAGGGGCTCGGTTCCAAGTAGTAGGTCCTTTGGAGAAGAACCGGCAAGAAACTCCATAGACACTCTTTTAAAAAAGTAAATGTTTTGACAATTTTCATTGTAGTAATGTAAGAACAATGCAGATTAATGTACATGTGGTTAACAACCTGAAAAGTAATGAGAAAGTTAGCCTTTTAAAACGATTGCCATAGCAGTTACGAGCTGACCAGTCCCAACAGACAGCACCCGTTCACGAGCATGACGCATACATCGGCGTCGCTCAGCTCAACCATCACCACCACGTACGAGTTCGTAGCCGATTGTATAAAGCAGCAGCAGACGACGTGTCGTTGCGACATGTCATAGCGATACGTCGGAGCGTCATTTTTTGAGAAAGATTCAACGTGTCGTCGTTGCAGCGTCTTTGACACTACTGATCTGCGGTCGGACGACACGTCGTTTGCGGTCGTGCGGCGTGTAGTCGAGCGACATGTCGCTAGCTACGGAAGGTATTTCATAGAAATACATAGAAACCAGTAGGTAGTGTCGGGGCGACATGTCGTCTGCTGCTGCTGTATGCAGTCGGCTAATAATTGGAATTTATCTTTAAAATTAGAACACGTTGGTGCAAGAACTGAAGGTCAGAAAGCAGTAGCTCTCCGTAACAGAACAGCCCTCCGATTCAGAACTTCTTCTATAAGCAGTTGTCGAACGATTCATTTTGTTATCTCGTTCCGTCTACGATTCTCGCAACGAGAGAAAACGAGATAGCTTACAAAATCGATCGACAGCTGACTAATCGAAACGTTCTGAATCAGGGGGCTGGTTTGCGGATAACTCAAACCTGGAGTGTAAATGTGGTGCCGTTCCGCAAACTATGGCACACTTAACACATTCAGTGCCGGGTGCCCTCCTGGAGGGCACCCTGTAGTCGCATTCGCCATGCCGGGTGCAATTTAAATGCAGGTTTGTCTTGAAGAATTCATCGTCGTGAAACAAGCAAACACCTATTTTACGACGTAGTAGCGTATTTTTCACGGTTTTTAACCTAATGCCAGGAATCCTGCTCGAGGGTTCACTCTTAGCGCAAACGTAATGCCGAGGACTCTCCTGGAAGGTCAACTAGCAATATGTATGGCGGCATGGCGTATGAGCTCTATGAAAAGTGTGGTGGAGTCGAATGTGTTAATGTCATGCCCCGCCTGCCCTGTTACCTGTACGCCACAAGTACTAATGATGCTACGGATAGTGCTAAAGTCATTGCCGAGTTCTGGGCCGACACGCTAAGAAGAAGAAGAAGAAGGGGGCTGGTCAATGTATAGAGCTCTGATGGTGGCATGTAGGAGATATACTTACTCTTTGTGCTAAGGCCCATATCGTCGGCGACTAGTGAAAACCTCGTTATTGCCAAAATCTAAATTTTACAGGAGACGGAAAAAACCGTTTCCTGAAAAAAATTTTAAGGCTCCTCACTTCGTTTTATTATAAATGAACCATTACCTACTAAATCTAATAAGATTTTTTTCAATTCCTTAAATATTTTTTCCTAAGAAACCTCTTTTTGTCAAATGCGAATTACCTGGTTTTATTGAAAAAAAAAGGATTATTGTCGTTAAATACGGGGTTATCAGCAGATAAACAGGTGCGTTATTCATAATCAACTTCTTGTTTGTATTTAAATTGAACTTGGGCCAGTCGTAAATATGGGTTGCGAAGATTTCTTGCTAAATATGACATAAAACGTGTTTGACCAAAATTGCTATTTACGAGGTTTTCACTGGTCGCCGACGATATTAACCTCTCTCATTAAGGCCTGGGACCAGTATCTCAAAAGGAGCTGTCAAAATGCGAACGTCATCCGAATCCGAATTTCATATATTTGACAACTTTTTTATTTATTTAACAAATCCGCATTTCAAGTAATATCAAAACGACACGAGGAAACTCTCAAATGGGAACTATTTTATTAATACGGGTAATAATTATACGGTACTAATTATAATAAGTACGGTAATAACAGGTACTTATTTTAGAGATTCCTCTTAAGTGTCGTTATGATATAACTTGAGATGAATAAAAAAATGGCACATGTATAGAATTCTACTTTACGGGTAGTTACAAACTCGAAAGACACAACCGGTCTTATCTTAGGATATCGGCTTTGCCCAGTAACCGGGTTGCGGAGGTCTGATGGCAATCGCTCCGTCTAAAATATTGATATTCAACCGCATCTGGGGGTCTACTCCCTAGGCACGAAGTCCGTGGTTTCGGCCTTAGTTACGAGCGTTTCCTACTTCCTATCACCAACGAACATACGATTATTTCGGGGCCCGAACTAAGAATGAATGACAACACGACTTGACAGTTCGCTGCTTTGGATGAATAATGACACAATCCAAAAAAGCTTATTTTAGAGGAGAGCCTTTTAAAAAATTACTTGTTGAAGAAATAGCGCCAAAATGCAAAAGCAATGGCAAATGACCTTTTGTGATGCCACTTTATAATTTTTACCGATATGAATGTGAGTTTTATTCGCTATTCGGGGCTATTTTGGATTCCGTTTTTTCCTTATCTAGTTTGAACATTTTGAATTTTGTGGTTATTCTTGCAAAGCAACGAGTTGTCCCTACTACCGATGTGTTGTTGCCCGTCCGAAAAGTTGAACTTGACACTTGTTTTGTTCACTCCTACGTTTCGGGCTACTTTCGGACGGGCGTCTAACTTTGTTGACGGACTTAGGGAGTAGGCCCCCTGGTTGAACTGAAAGCTGACCCCAACATAGTTGAGTAAAGGGTAGGCAGCACAGTAGCTCTTCGGAGATTTCTTAAATGAGAGCTGTTTGTTTATTCATGTTAACTACCACGACCGTAATTTGGGAAGGGATTGAAATAGTTAATAGATTAATCAATATCTTTTACAGGTGAAATATTTGGAGGGCACGTTCGCGCAGTATTCTCGCTCATCACCATAATTTTCATAGTATGTGTCTCGGCCACCATCACCAGCTTTAAAGAGATCCCACTTCTAGAGTTGAGGGAACAGGAGGAGTTCAGGAAACAGGCGGCGAATGAACGATTGCAGGAGAGCTTTGATGAAGGGCCTGAAGGACCTGAGAAGAACTTGAAGAAGGACAATGTTACGTATGGAGCGTTGAACCAACCTGAGGTAAGTGGGTAATGCTTTATTGACACTCATAAATATTATACAAGGTTAGTCGGAAAGGGGGTAGGTACTAATCCGCAGGCAACTTAAAGTATCACTGATGACGGTTCTAAAGCAAGTGTTAAAATTTCAAAATTCGATAATTTTTATTTCCATGTTAAATAGCTATTATTTCGTTTTTTTTTTAAATTATTCGTCCCTACTTTAGTCACGAATTCAGAAAATGGAGCTTCTAATTTGTGACCCCAAATATGACCTAAAATGAAAACACAGCTGATCATAGCTGAGGATAGATGGATTTTAGCATGTTTTTTTCGTAATTTTTGAACATATTTTTCTCTTAAACTACCTATTGACTTTTGGGGAAAGTGGTAGAACAAAAGTTATTCATTATTATGGGTACTGTAACACCCTTTCGGATGAGTACCCCCTTTCTGACCAACCTTGTAGATTTCACCACAAAATCGTGTTTTCGGTATACAAGTTGCCTATGTCCTTCTCCAGGTTCCAGACTATCTCTGTACCAAGTCTTATCAAAATCGGTTCAGCGGTTTAGGCGTGAAAGCGTCACAGACAGACAGAGTTACTTTCGCATTTATAGTATTACTAGCTTGCCCGCGACTTCGCTCGCGTTAATCAAGCTCAAAAAACTCTTAACACACTACTAAAGTTTCTATAATAATATAATTCAATCGTGATTCGAAAGACACGTGGCGCAATCTATGAACGTTATGGTTGTTTTCCTCGGGAACAGTACTTTTTTTCGGATTGAAAGGTACCCTATGTCTGTTTCTGTACACCTGACGACATATATGCAAAATTTCAGGATGATCGGTTCAGTGGTTTAGGTGTGAAAAGGTACCAAACAAACAAACTTACTTTAGCATTTAAAATATTAGATAGGTTAGAATATTTGTGCGCCGTTGACGGCTAGACATAGCGTTAATTTTATTTAATAACAATAATATCCGTACACTAAGTTCCACAAATAAAAATATTTGTTTAATAACAATGGACATAGTGGAAAATAAAAACTAAGTAGTTAACTTAAAATAAGTTCAATTTTTATGTAAAATATTTCTGTGTAATGTCTTTCGTGAAACACATTCATATTTATAATTAGCTACGGTTTACTCGCGTGCATTTGCCGAAAAATGCACGTGAATGCCGAAAATCTAGTGATCCATACAATACTGACAACCGTACCTATACACGGCGAATTAACCGTAGATTTTCACGGCGAAAAACGTGTGTGTTCACTTGTTCAAGAGGCCTAACTAATCATAAATACAAAATATTTCCGATAGAAGTTTTGAATTTGGGTAAAGAAAGGTGAAAGATATCTAAAGAAACCTTTATTAGGTGCAAGAGTTCAACAATATTGGTACAATGGGTGCAACATTATTAATAGAGAGACTACGTGGTCTTTACGTTATACAGGATGGGTCAAAAATCGTGGATCAAACGAAACAGGGCGATACTTGGGGTTATTTGCAGTAAAAATATCTGTATGGCAGAGCCCTAACTTGATCTCCTTAAAAGTTATGACAATTTGAGTGGTTTTAAGAAAATATCAAAATTTGTAATAAATAGGCAATTATAGTAAAATGGGTACCTATTTTAAAACAATAAATGGTATTTAGTTGCTTGAAAGTGCTTCTACGACAGTGAGTACCATGATTTATGAGTATTGGCACTTTTTTCAATTTCTTTTAATAGTCACGAAAAATGATTTGTAGTTTAAGAAACTTACTGTAAAAAAATGTACTACCAACAAATGCTGCAAATAACCCCAACTATCGCCCTGTTTCGTTTGATCCACGATTTTTACCCAGTCTGTATATGTAGTTTGATGTTAAAAACTATACTATTAAAAAGTGTCTATACTTTTGTAGTAAGACCTAAGGTCTTAAGACAAGCAAATGCTTATTTTTATCTAAAAAGTAAATTTTCTACATCTTATAGGCAAACCTGCCAAAACAATTTTGATAAAATTTTGCAGAGGTAATCCACCTTAGTGCTAAATTGAGTTATGAAATTAATCAACATACCTGGCATAACTGAATCTCTCTAAACAATTTCTTTAACTCCTAGACAAGTACATAATTTCATAGCTTCCAATTAATTAACGGACGTAACATGTTTACTGAGGCACCTTTCCTTTTTGATTGCTCGGAGCAACACGCGCCCTATTGTTTAATAAGGCTTGTTTATTTCTAAACGTAACTCTACCTGCTACTAATTAATTAACGATGCCTGAATATCGAGAGTGAAATAATTACTATGTTCTCTCAATTCGAGGATGTTCGATTTTAATTTTTATTAAGGAAAGACTAGCTAAATGTAGCGCTTTTAGTTACAGAGTAACTGAGCGCTCATAATTAAGATGAATAAAGGGCAGTTCTGACTACGCTATACTATTGGGCTATATAGTAAAGCATATTGCGTCATAAGCTATGACTATATAGCATGACGTTCACACTATACGCTATATGGCAAGCCGGTCTACTATGTATAGCAAGTTATTTGACTGCGATCCGTCGGGTGACGGATGGGGTTAGAAGTGAGCCGGGGCGGGCACCGGAGAATCGTACGATATAGCTCTGAGAATCGCTCAAGTTTATCGCGTACAGCCAGTCAATACTTTATACTATAGCGTTGTGTGAACGTGTCCATATAAATTGTATGCTGAGCGATGTTGTTGTGCTATACTACAGGGTGTTACCGAATTCCCGTGCGGGGCCAGTCTACATCAGTAGTAGATCATGTGGTTTTAAGTAATTACGCGAATTCGTTAACACCCTATATATTTGCTATGTGCTATATAGGGTGTAAACGAATTCATATAATTCCTTCAAACCGCGTGATCTACTGGTGACACTGATTGGCCCTGCAAAGGATTTTTTCAGAATCAACAAAAAAACGTTTTCAAAAAATGAACCATGGTATTCTGTATCTGAGTAATTTTCGCATCCCAAGTTAACTGACTGCGTGGAGCGATATCGCGCTAGTCGTGGCCGTCAGCTGTGTCGCTGTGTCTTCATTCATCTATGCATGGCATCGAAATTTTCTATCACATAAAAAATATTTTGAAATTATTTTTAGTTTTAATCAATCTAAATCCCGTGCGGTGTAGGTAATCTATACCATTAATGGATCATGTGGTTCGAAGAAATTACACGAATTTGTTTACACCCTGTATATTATAGCGTAGTCTGAAGTGCGCTTTAATCGAAACATAAAACTGTCAGAAGAATTTATATGTTACAGCTCAGGGTTGGATTCGTATCCATTGAGTTATATTATCATCATAGATTACTTTAATAATGTGGTGTAGTCTAATATATTGGGCTAACGATTTCGTTCCAAAATTCTTGAACCGCAAGTTCGTTGTTCTGAACGCCAGTAAAAATCTGCGGGAGTGGACGGCTCTTGCACATCATGCAGCGACCACGTACAACTACGCAACTGCAACTGGCATTGTTGTTGGCAAGCTCCTCAGTTTATTACAAGACACTGCTGAACATAGGACTTTCTTATGTTACGCCATAACACTCGGTAGTGTCCTAGGAGGGAAAATATTCGAAAAACCCTACGACGATTAAAAACATCATTATCATCATCCTAAAGTTAAGAATGCAGACGTTTAAAACTCTAATTATAGTCATGAAAACTCAAACTGTACCACTTCTTCTTCTGTTGTGTCAGCACGAGCTATACGAAAATAGCTCATGCTGTGCTGAAAAGATTAGCCAGTCAACAAGGTTGGTAGCGGGGCTGACTGCTCAGAGTGCGCCGGACGTACTTAAGTATCGTCACTCGTGGAGGCTACTGTTACTGTACTGTACCACTTAAGCGATAAGAACAATCTGAAATTACTATAATATTAACAACCCAGAATAACAATGATTTGTTAAAAGAACTTAAGATAATCCAAATATTCATCCAGAACGAGGACCTAGTCATATTTTTTTCCTCCTTTCAGAGTGGTATTGCCATTAATGCAGTACCAGTGGAAACTGCTCATGGGGCTGGAAACCTATCACTAGGCCACTACTTGAAGTCCATTGTGATGATGCCGAGCTCTCTCCGCGTGGTGTGTCTCACTAACCTGTTCTGCTGGATGGCGCACGTCTGCTACTCACTATACTTTACTGACTTTGTCGGTGAAGCCGTGTTTGGAGGAGATCCTGCGGTAAGAAGAATAATTTCATAAGTACCTACATTAAAACTAGAACAACGCTTTAAAGAGCACATGAGAATGACGATATAATACAGGGTGGGTAAAAAATCGTAGATCAAACGAAACAGGGCGATAGTTGGGGTTATTTGCAGCATTTTTTGGTGGTCATTTTTTTTTTACAGTAAGGTTCTAAAGTTACAAATAAGTTTTCGTGAGACTTAAAAGATATTGAAAAAAGTCAAAGCCAATACTCATAAATCATGGTAGGTACCCCAGTGGGTCATAGAAGCACTTTCAAGCAACTAAACACCATATAATGTTTTAAAATAGGTGCCCACTTTACTCTAATTGCCTAATTATTACAAATTTTGATATTTTCTTAAAAACACTCCAAATTGTCACAACTTTTATGGAGATCAAGTTAGGGCTCTGCTACACAGATATTTTTACTACAAATAACACCAACTATCGCCTCGTTTCGTTTGATCCACGATTTTTGACCCATCCTGTAGATACCAATGTTCTCGTTTGAATTGCAAGGGGCTGGTATAATGGTAGATACGGCATTTTTTCGGCGACAATGGTGACCGAAACCATTGACCATCATAGTCCATTAATTCACATCGTTCAATGGCTACTGTTATGAACTTCTGTCGTAAGTTAACTGGTCGACGATAAGTGCCTTAGGTCATCAGCAAAATGCCCTCCGTCAATAAGTGCCCTTAGTCGTAAAACTAAGCGCCTGTGCAAACGTTTGCTGCAAGTATTAACTCTTCAAATACGAAATTGGTTCACGAAAATCACAACAGCCTGTTCGCAAATAATGTTGTTTTGCGCGAAACGCCAGCATAATTTAAGAACATTTTATACAAATTTTTTTTAAAATTTAATGTCCTGTATTATGTAGGTAAATAAAAAACTTTATCTGAAATATTTAGGCGCTGAATTACACTTACAAATTTACGTTAGCAACAGAAAATAATCGCTATTAAACACTATTGCTATAATTTTTGTGAGTTTCTTCTTCACATCATAAACACTAGGAAGCGATGAAGGGAGGGCTTTTTGGGGGATGTCTGTATTGTAAAACCGACGTTCAAAAAGAACTAAGTAATTCTAGTCTATTTTGAATAAATGAGTTCTGAGTTTGAGTTTGACACATTCATTTAAATATTGTTATTTAGGGTTTTCTCACGTGCATTTTTCGGGATTGCCCGACTAATTTCGGACCCTCGGAGCCTTTAATCATGAGCTGATCACGCGGTGAGTTCGACTCGCGACCTCTAGTCGGGCAATCCCTAAAAATGCTTGAGAGTAAACCGTAAATAATTATAAATGATGCTATAATATCTATTTCAGGCGCCAGTGGGCAGTATAAGTCGCTCGGAGTACGAAGCAGGCGTACGTTTTGGCTGTTGGGGCATGGCCATGTACTCTCTCTCCTGTGCTTGCTACTCCACCATTATTGAACGACTCATCAAACGACTCGGGTCAGTATATAATTTGTATTAACTTGTCACTTCAATGACCAAGAATTGAAAGAGGGTAGCAACATGCAGAAGATGGTATACTGAACGCGATGCTTTCATTCAATATGGATAATTAGAGGTTGATGTAAGACTCGAGAACAACTCTGCCCTACAACAGGTCAGCACGGGGTGAAGACAATAATAAATATTAGTTTTTGATGCTACTTTGTTGTAAACATAACAATACACGAAGGAGATATTTTGCATTTTTCGGTACAAAATAAAAGCAAACAAGACTGTTGGTAGATCAGATTCGAGCAAACATGGAATTATGTCCATTGAAAGTCAAAGTTTTTTTATTTCAAATAGACCAGATTTCAGGCACTCTTAAAACGTCAAAACTAGGTGCACGGTTCCAAAAGGTAGGTTCTATGGAGAAGAGCCGGCAAGAAACTCCAAGAATACTCTTTTTAAAATAGTAGATCATGACAATACCATTACAATAGTGTGAGAAATAGAATGAGAACACCTAATGCAGGTTATTGTAACAAACAAACGTAATAAATAGAAAAATATGTCTTCTAGGATTGCCATAGCAGATAAGATATATCAGCCCCAAAGGTTGTGTTTTTTTATTTATTTCAAGTGTAATTAGCCTGGCGGCTATGAAAAAAATGCACAGTAAGATAAATAGACCTGCTAAACGATAACTTGAGATTAAAATAATGCAATTCCAAAAGTGAAGTTCCTACTATGGCAAAGCATGTTTGCCTGGGAACAATATTCAAACTTTCGAGCGTAATTTTGCCGAGTACGTTAAATGAAGGTTAGCTTTTAATATGCTAAAACAAGTTGAAACTGTTTGCGAATCCTAATAAAAACTTACCAAAAACCATAATTATTAAAAGTAGATGCTTTATAAAAGAAAACCGCGTGTGGATAGTTGCTATTACAGCGACGACTCCAAAAAAGTTCTCGATTGTGTGTGTACTGTGTAGTCCGCCAATCTGCACCAGGCCAGCGTGGTCAACTGAGGTCTAAACTCTTCTCATTCTAAGAAGAGGCCCATGCCCAGCAGTGGGAGAGCTATGGGATGATATCTGTTTAATTATGCACTGTCGTGTCCCAAGTTAAAACTTTTTTTTACACGGATTCATACATAAACTGACGGCTTTTTTCTATGGGGGTAGGCAGAAACCACAGAACGCCACATGCTACGATCCTTAGTGCGTATACACGTAGAAAGCGGGTTGCCGGCGTCGATCTGTCAGCGCTTGTCGGTGCTGGTCCGCGCAGTTAGTCGACGCAGGTAGTCTCTATACTGTATGGCGAACCAGCGCCGACAAGCTCCGAACTGCGCCGACAAGTTCTGACCTGCTCCGATCAGGGCTACTAGGCCGTCATTTGTTGTTGTATGTGCAAGGGAGTAAGGCGTATTTTTGCTAAAAAATGCCAGCCCCTGCTTCTACCCGCTTCCTTTATGTAGCGATTACCTGCACGGACTAGTACCGATAAGCGCTAGTAGGTCGGCGCTGGTTACCTGCTTCCTTTATGTATACGCCCTTACCCTTTCGCTTCGTCCACGTTCATACATATCGTGTCAACACGCTCGCCGGTTGAGAGTACTACGCACCTGTCCTTTTTGAAGAACATCACCAATAACATCGATTATGACCTTCTAGGGCATCCTCTTCCGGTGTTTCTACTGACATCAGCCTTACATTTTTTTTTAAATATTAACTTAATTGTATACGAAGGGCACACGTGCATATATCAATGTTACAGTCTTATCCTCAACCAGGAACAAAGATTACATCACGTCGCGACTATCAGGCGATCGTTCATACAACCGTGTCGTTATCTAACACGTTTTACGTTTACCCTTCAACTTGACAGCTCACGAGTAAACAGTACCTATCTCCTGTAGTAATGAGATCAACGGATCCTTGACTTTGCGCCGTTCTTCCTGGCTGACACTTTGCTGGCTTCGCGGTGATTTAAAAATCAATAACGTTACAAGCTTAGCCTGTCTAGATTTACTTCGGGTAGGTTTACATGGTGTTATACTGCACCTTCTTTTTTTGGCTAGGGTACCAAATAAACATACCTAGCTTAGTTAGGATGGGTAGGATGGGCAGCAGCTTCCTCCTGTCTGCTAATAGCAACACACTAAGATCACCAGTACGTTTGCCTCGCGTTATGATGATGGCATTTTCCTCTTTGACCACTTATTATTAATTAATTAATAATTTATTATTATTATTAATTAACCCGTACCGCACGTGTTGACCGCACTAAATAAGCTCGTGGAAGCCAACCTGGATTGCGATATATTCGCTAATAAATTCACCAATTTAATGGTTATGTGCCTACATTTTTGTGAGAATAGTAGTATTTAATTGTTGTTATTAGTTTATGTTTGTACTTATTATATACGGTATATATACGGTTTTGGTTATTACGGTATTGGTTTCTTAAGCCATGTAAATCAAATAAATAAATAAACTATAGCGATGATCGGGAGGCTCATGATGAGGATACATTGTGCATCCCATTTTCCCATTGTGGTTATCGGTTCATGTTGTCTATACAAGGTTAGTCAGAAAGGGGGTACTAATCCGAAAGGGTGTTAAAGTACACATAATAATGAATAACTTTTGTTCTACAAGTTTTCCCAAAAGACAATAGTTTAAGAGAAACAGTTGTTCAAAAATCTCAAAAAAATATCTCTAAAATCTATCTATCCCCAGTTATGATAAGCTGTGTTTACATTTTAGGTCATATTTGGGGTCATGAATTAGAAGCACCATTTTCTTAATTTGTAACTAAAGCAGGGATGAAGAATTTTTGAAAAAACCAAAATAGTAATCATTTTATTTGTTTTTTTTTTTATCTATTTTTGAAATTTTAACACTTGCTTTCAAACAGTCATCAGCGATACTATAAGTGGGCTTCGGATTAGTACCCCCTTTCCGACTAACCTTGTAGAAATGTCAACAAGAGCTCTTACCGAATCGTTTCTGAATCAGGGGCAGAATAAATTGTTACGTCGTGTTCAACAAAATAAAGATATAAAATGTTCTCACTTATCGTCCGTAGGGTATAACCTAAATCCGAAAAAATATTGCGATATGTCTTGTGAAACTAGCCTTACTGTCTTACACTTGATAAAATTGAATTTATCGACAAATGGCGCGAGAAAATTGAGGACATTCAAGTTTGGATCATACGAGATATATCTCAGTTTAATTTAGCGTAAAAATTGTCTACGACGAGTTTATTGATACTATCCTTTAGAATTGTTATGGTAGATGGAGTCTGTTTGTGTAAACGACTGATGCAGCTGACTCTAATGCAGGGATGCATAGACTTATTAGGACTTAGGACCACTGGAGCGGATTATGAGCTAAAGGCGGGCCACCACAATTAAAAACAATAAAAAAAGTTGAAATTAGAGATCTTAAAAAATATAAGTATCGTAGTGTGCAATGGGTTTTTGATGAAATTCCAAATCTTTATTCAGAAGCTAAAGCTGGCCATTATTGATAGAATGTAGTATTTTCACACAAACGCATAAAAGAGTTTAATTTGCTGGCGGGCCGCATGTACATGGACGGAGGGCAGCATGCGACCCGCGGGCCGCAGTCTGTGCATCCTTGCTCTAGTGCAATCTTTACTCCATATTCTATTAACTTTATGAATGTTTAGTACGACTCGTTGGTCTAGCGGTCGCAAGTGCGACTGCTGAGCGTGAGGGCCAGGGTTCGATCCCCAGGTCGGGCAAAGTGTTATTGGGTTTTTCCGTGTGGAACTTCTCAGTAGCAGCCCAGAGTCTGGATTTGTGCCCGGTTGATGGCAATAGACTCACCCCCTATTAAATGGGACTTAAACATAACGGCGAAATGAGGGTGTACTATACACCTCTGCCAACTCTTCGAGGAATAAGGCATGATGTTAAGTTTTCAGTGAACAAAATTCCTAAACTCTATTTAACTATTGAAATAGCGTAACGATCTGTTAGCTCATGGATCTGCATGTCATTAATCTCACTTAACATCGGCCTTATAGTCGTAATGGTGGCAAGCTCGACTATAAACCACTAATTAGTGGTTTGTGTCCATTCATTAATGCTCCAGAGGTCCTTAGCTCTACTGGATAACACAGGATTTAGTTCGAATGCTAAATAATTTGACGATTATTGCGATTTCGGTAAAACTTTTGATAATGACAAGTTAAATTTGACTGAAAGTCTCAGTTGATAAGTCTGTTGACTACCGATTCGGTTTGTTATCTCGTTTTTTCTACGATTCTTGTTTCGAGAGAAAGCGAGATAACAAACAATTCAACAATTCTTAACAAAACAAAACAAACTTATCGAAAAGTTCTGAATCAGGGGGCAAGTAGAAGAAGCTCAGCGATGGGGCGGGGGGGCTGCTACCTCACAGAGTAGAGGTATGTATACAGGGTTAGTGGTTACTGGTCACGATCCCATGGCTTTAGGAATAGGGATGTAGGGCATGCTATCCTTTATCTAATAAACCAGTAACGCTTTAAGCAAAAGTGAAAGATCTGCGACATTAAAAAAACAAAAAACTTTGAAATAATATCTCGTTTTTTTTTCACTTTTGCATAAATTCATTACTAGATTTTTAGACAGTGTGACATCTCCTACAACCCTGTCACGAGATCGTGATCAATAACCAGTAACCCTGTATACCTCAACAAATTACTTATTATGAGTACCTATACGCCACGATACATTTGACTATATATAGCTCTTGTCTTTACAGTGCAGTAGTAGGAAATCTATGATGATGAGTTAGAGTGCATAAGTAAATTTGTTTACCGACGTCTACTTTGAATAAAGAAGTCAGCTGGAGTATAATACTACCTGCGGAAGGCGAGGAACCAATTGTTGTGCTGCAACTGAAGACGGCTGATTTCATTTAACATTGAGCCGTATTTGACTCGATGCAAATCCGACGCAGATCATCTAAGCTTTACAATAGGTTTTACGATACTAATGTGACGTTCTTTAATATATTGCAGAGCGAAACGCGTGTACGTGGGTGGTCTGTGCACGTACAGCTGCGGCATGGTCGCTCTGTGCGCCATCCGCGCCAAGGCCGCCGTGCTCCTGTGCAGCTGGACGGCCGGCGTCATGTACTCCACGCTGTTCACTATGCCCTACCTGCTGGTCGCGCACTACCACGCCACCGGCATGGTGAGTAGTATCACCTACAGCTGCGGCATGGTCGCTCTGTGCGCCATCCGCGCCAAGGCCGCCGTGCTCCTGTGCAGCTGGACGGCCGGCGTCATGTACTCCACGCTGTTCACTATGCCCTACCTGCTGGTCGCGCACTACCACGCCACCGGCATGGTGAGTAGTATCACCTACAGCTGCGGCATGGTCGCTCTGTGCGCCATCCGCGCCAAGGCCGCCGTGCTCCTGTGCAGCTGGACGGCCGGCGTCATGTACTCCACGCTGTTCACTATGCCCTCCCTGCTGGTCGCGCACTACCACGCCACCGGCATGGTGAGTAGTATCACCTACAGCTGCGGCATGGTCGCTCTGTGCGCCATCCGCGCCAAGGCCGCCGTGCTCCTGTGCAGCTGGACGGCCGGCGTCATGTACTCCACGCTGTTCACTATGCCCTACCTGCTGGTCGCGCACTACCACGCCACCGGCATGGTGAGTAGTATCACCTACAGCTGCGGCATGGTCGCTCTGTGCGCCATCCGCGCCAAGGCCGCCGTGCTCCTGTGCAGCTGGACGGCCGGCGTCATGTACTCCACGCTGTTCACTATGCCCTACCTGCTGGTCGCGCACTACCACGCCACCGGCATGGTGAGTAGTATCACCTACAGCTGCGGCATGGTCGCTCTGTGCGCCATCCGCGCCAAGGCCGCCGTGCTCCTGTGCAGCTGGACGGCCGGCGTCATGTACTCCACGCTGTTCACTATGCCCTACCTGCTGGTCGCGCACTACCACGCCACCGGCATGGTGAGTAGTATCACCTACAGCTGCGGCATGGTCGCTCTGTGCGCCATCCGCGCCAAGGCCGCCGTGCTCCTGTGCAGCTGGACGGCCGGCGTCATGTACTCCACGCTGTTCACTATGCCCTACCTGCTGGTCGCGCACTACCACGCCACCGGCATGGTGAGTAGTATCACCTACAGCTGCGGCATGGTCGCTCTGTGCGCCATCCGCGCCAAGGCCGCCGTGCTCCTGTGCAGCTGGACGGCCGGCGTCATGTACTCCACGCTGTTCACTATGCCCTACCTGCTGGTCGCGCACTACCACGCCACCGGCATGGTGAGTAGTATCACCGATAATAGACAGTGGCATATTATGACATCATACACCGTCAACTGTTTTATTCAAGCTATTTATTAAGGTTGATGCACGGCACACCTACGAACAAAAATGACAAATGAAAATGAGTACCTACCTACCGAAATCGGTCATCTTACTTTTAAGAATAAATTAAGTTCTTTTCTTTATCCAGCGTGATTACCTGAGTGAGGAATATGTGAACTGCAATAGATTGACTTTATGATAAAACTATTAGCACTTAGTATTCTGCTGGTTTCGATCCGCAATTAACTACTGAGAAATAAATGGTGAAATCAAATAACAAGTTTTATGTAAATAAACTTGGAATTAAACGTTTTGTGCACATAAACAAGTTGAATTTGCGTCAAAAACAGTGTTGAAAATATTGGAGTCGTTAAATAAATTGCTGCAATATACAACATAAATTGAATTGCCCAAGTATTTAGCTTTAACCACGCGATTAATATTTCAGCGTATTAATCCTTTGATGTGCGAATTTCATGGAACTTCAAACAGACTGTGCCCTGTAATTGATTAAATGAATGCTAATTGCAGCTAAGAATGATCGTGCATCATTCAACGTAAACGACTCTGAATCTGTGTCCATTTGCAATAAACTCTTGTAATATTTCAAATATTTGTAGAACTGTTTTTTGTTGTTTTGAATAACCACTACCGTGTCACATTTGTATCCATTAAGATAAACAAATATACCTATATACTTAGTAAGATTTTGAAACATCATTAGAGCACCTGTGTCACCGATCCGGATCCGAAAAAGTACAGTTCGAGATTTGGTTAAATACAAAGAAGCTAGATCCGGAGGCAGTGTCTACTAATATTACTACGGCTAGTTCTGGCCAAAATTTCTCAGATTCGGTTTGGGAGGAGTGCATAAGCGCTCTTACGTTTATATAGCACTCTATACTACATCAGATCAGCTGTTTTCATAACTTCTTTACAATCAAGAACCAGCTCCTTTTCATCCAAACTTTAGACCAGAGTCCAGTTTATTGCTTCTTCTTTATCATATTTCCAACATTTGGTTTAAGAAACATAACATGCAAACCTCCTTTCACCCTATGAAGATTTAACTTCTGGACGATACTTACCTCCTTTACTTTCTTCCTTATAGGATGCGGCTGTTGTTCCCCCAATGTATTTCAATACTAATATGTTACCAAACCACAACTTAAAAGTACCGTTTTCCCCAACAGTGGGACAGCGGCGGCGGCAGTTGCGGAGAGGCGCGCGGCATCGGCACCGACGTGGCCGTCGTCAGTAGCTGCGTGTTTGTGGCACAGTTACTAGTATCCTTCATCATGGGGTTCGCAGTCAAGGCTATGGGGTCTACGGCTGCAGTAGTGGCCGTCGCTGCTACACTGGCAGCTGCTGCCGCGGTCACTGCTACTAAGATAACGTACCTCGATCTGTAGAGTATTTGTATAAATATTGTAAGCGTGCAAATGTTTTTAGTTGCCTTTATAATGGGGTTTGCAGTGAGTGTCAATGAGTCTGCAGCTACAGTCGTAGCAGGTGCTGCTACGCGAACTGTTGCAGCTGCGATCAGTGCTACTAAAATAACGTATCTTGTAGTACGTAAGCTTGGAAGTGCTCACAGTCGTGTTTATAATGGGGCTGGCAGTCGAAGCAATGAGCTTTACGACTGCAGTCGTAGCATTCTCTGCCTATTTACTCCTTCTATTTGTCCTTTACTATTTACGGGCATCGCGGTAATCGCTATATGGTTTACTGCTGCCACAGTTGTGGTTTCAGGCAGCTAATAACTTAATCTAAATCTGTTAACTTTAAACAATCAAGTTAATGCTTCCATCTTAGAGTAAAGTGCAGGGCCGTCTACCCAGAGGTGCAAGGGGTGCAGGGCACCCGGGCCCCAAAGCATAAGGGGCGCCTCGGCAATAATTTTATATATAGCATTAAAATTGTATATTTTATTGAATAACCCTCCCATCCTCCTCCTGCTGTCCTCCTTTTAGCTGCAATGTTCGCACTTCGGTGCCAGATAACCCAAAGACGGCCTTGGTAAAGTGTGTGTGTAGTTGTCGACATTAAACATAACTTAGTGTATTTCAATACACCAGCTTATAAAATGAAAAATATTCTAATCTTTCACAACAAGTTTAAAAGCGTAAAGCACCTTTTTATAGCCAATAAAATGGTTGCCGTGATATCTGAAGTGGTTATAAGTTAACTCCAGAAGACATAATTTTCAGAAACGACATTGTATTTATTAACACGATGGCGGTGGCTGCTACAAAATATAATATAATGCACATTACTTTGATGCTTGTCAATCGTATTAAATAAACAAAAGACAACATTGGAATAATAAATTCCAATTTGTCTGTTAACTCAATATTTTTAACAATTTTCCCTTGTTATTAGGGTTCCGTAGTCAACAAGAAACCCTTATAGTTTCGCCATGTCCGTCCGTCCGTCCGCAGCTTAACTCAGAGATTTTTACTACTAGAAAGCTATAATTTGGCACGGATATACATATAAATCACGCCGACAAAGTGGTAAAATAAAATCATGAAAAATATTTTTTTTAGGGTGCCTCATGTACCTAAATCTATCTAAATGTATGTATCTAAAGTGGGGATGTTTTTTTTTTCTCGTCTGCCCCATTGTATGGGGTGTTGTTGGTCTTTCAAAAATATTGTGGGTTTGTGAAAACGATTTTTCGATTAAGGAATCCGTTTCTGAAATATTAAGCTTTAAAGTGCTAATTTTTGTTAGGGTCAAGTGTCCCCGGGCCCTGCCAGCTAAACGGTTAGTTTTGGATATGTGAAAAAATTCACGGTAGTGGTATATACAACGAAGTTAAAAGGAAAACTATTACAGCTAAGTAGGCTTTACAAGTTTACGAGTAATAGTCGACCAACCGGAAAAGTAAAAATTTCGTACAAATTCCATTGAAAAATTACTAAGCCCTCTTCTTAGTCCGCATTATTGTGCAACTACGGAACCCTACTACTGCGCGTGGCCCGACACGCACTTGGCCGGTTATTTTTTAATCAAATTACTCAAGAGTCTTATTTAGATTTCTGTGTCTAGAATGAAGAACTCTGGCATACACTGGGATTAATTACGCCAGGCAGAAGAAGAACAATCTAGAATGTTTTTGTATTAAAACTTTCGTGAGACACATTCGTATTTATTATTAGTTCCGGTTTACTTATGTGCATTTTTTGGGATTGCCTGACTTGTTTTGGACCCAAACGGAGCCTATAATCATGAGCTGAACACGCGGCGAGGTCGCGAATAGAATCTAGAATATCGCTGCAGCTCATAATAAGCTCTTGCTAGGAAAATGACGCATCAGTAAGTACGTAAAAACTAAAATGATTTTTTAAGTTTGCCAAGTTATGGGTAGATATTTATAAAATCAAGTGTAACTATACCGAATGACTTTTTTTTTCTTTCTCATAAAATGCAATTGATCTATTAATATACCTACTATCGAATTATGATTTGAACTTCGATATTATTTAATCGATGTATTTATTTCAAAATTCCTGTTTTTATTGTTTTAATATGAAAATTTACCTCAAATTATTAGTATCTATTGATAGATCAATGTGAAGGGAAATAAAAAAAAAACTATGCCATGACCTTCCACCCCGTTTACCTATTAGGTATACCCATTTTTTTCCAGACGGTAAAAAAGTCATTAAGTATAAGCAAATGTTGAATGTTTAATTATTGTAAATTTAACTAAACTGCTCATAAACCTAGTCATAATTGCTAAGAAAATAATGAGTAAATGTAATTGTGTATAATGGACCTAAATGATCATTTAAGATAATAACATGTTAAGACTGTACCACGGATCTCGATGTTTCTAATATATGTATTCAGTGTTGTATAAATCAAAGTATATTGACTGTTACAGTATAATAAATCATTTAACAAATAATTTATGCCTTTAATTTAACATCCAGAATAATTGCTGCTAATGGTTTTAAAATGGATGAACATAATCTAAATATAATGAATGGGGCCCATTCAAATAGTTTTCAGACACTCAATTATTTATTGCTTTTGTTTTCAATGGAGAAACGAGAATTACAATAGAAATAAAACAATTTTATTCATGTATGTTAATTCAGAATTGAATTGAATTCTGAACAAAGGATCCTCTTAAACACTAAAGTTGTAAAGTTAATTACTTATAATTTACGGCTTCTTTATAGGATAATGTTACAGCAAGCGTTTATGAACAGTAGATATTAAATGGAGCGGTTAATTTTGTATTTCCTTGCCGTATTTACTAGAAAAGAGGTTGTTTTAACATTGAACAACTTTGAATTTGACGACAAGTTTGGTGCAGTGGCTGAGCAATTGGCTTCTAGATAACGTTCGATTCCCGCACAGCACAAATATTTGTATGGCCTACAGATAGTTGTTCCGGGTCTGGGTGTTTGTGCGTGTGAAGATTTATGTCTGTAAACGCACCCACGATACAGGAGAAATCTAAGGCTAAGCGTATGCTGAGACGCAGGTGACGCAGGTGCACGCAGTGCAAGGCAGATCAGATTTTGTAATGCATGAACGTACTAAGAGCTGCGTACGCTGCGGCGCAGACGCGTGCGACGCAGACATGCGTCTGTCGTGCCCTGCGCCTCGTTGTAGTGCCGGCGCAGATTTCTGCGCGACGCGTGCATGTCGACACGTGTTTTTATCGCTAATTCTAATTTTATTGCAATGACAGAACATTTAATTGAATTAATGCGTTGTAAACCTTGTTTGTATGATACTACTTAATCATCCAGACTATTAAAAAAAACGTTCGTCAACTCGAACACGTCTATTCTTTGTACTAGTTAAAACTCTAATTTGGCTTCGAGCTGTGTCGCAGCATGAGGTCGTGGCCTATATTTGCCTCGCCTGCCCTGCCCTGCAAAGTCTGTACTGTGCTGTGTCACCTGCGTCCTAGTATACGCTTAGCCTAAGTGTGGGGCAACGTTTTTATTTAAAAAAAGAAGAAAAGAACACTTATTCGAAGGTCTTGTTTAATAGTCTAAAGGCGATGTGATGCAGTGAGAGCCTAGCAGGTAAATTCTTGTCTTCCATACATGAGGGAAACCCGGAAAAAGGGAAGGCCAGTTTTCACTTTGACTTTTCGAATTCAAGTGCGGATCAGAATTTAATTATTAAAGACCCACGATACTGGACAAATTTGGGTAAACATTCACCGGTTCCCAGGATGACCCAGCAGTACAATGATTTATCATGTACATCGGAAGAAATACTTAGACATCTTTTCAAATACTCTGGGTACTATACTGGGTAATAAGTCACTAATTTGTACACAATTAAATGATAATTATGTAAGTATTTGAACTACCTGCCTAGTGATGTATTGTTTTATATTCTATTTTATTTGTCTGTAAGTATAGTTTTTTCTATTAAATATGTTTCTTTGCTTTTTAATTATTTTTTTAATTTAATTTGAATTCAAATTGTCAACTTTAATAATGTACCTACTAGTTTAACCTTAATAATATTATTTAATTTCAAATTTGAGTGATATTTCCATTTAAATTGATCTAATTTAGGCATCTCATACTGTTTGTTTGTTTTTATTGCATGATGGTGCTCCTATAATTTCTCCTCCTATAAGCTCCTATAAGCTCGTGGCTAAATAATTACAGCCGCATAGACCGATCTTCCGGGTTAAGCCACGCTTGGCGAGGTTGGTCTGTGGATGGGTGACCATTTACCATAGCGAGTTTCCTCCGTGCCTCGGAAAGCACGTAAAGCCGTTGGTCCCGGCTGTCATTTGTAGATCTTTGACAGTCGTTACTGTTGGTCAGAAGCCAGAAAGTCTGACAACCAGTCTTACCAAGAGTATCGTATTACCCAGTTACTGGGTTGTGGAGGTCAGATAGGCAGTCGCTCCATGTAAAATACTGATATTCAGCTGCATCCGGTTCGACTGGAAGCCGACCCCAACATAGTTGGGAAAAGGCTAGGCAGATGATGTGCTCCTATAATTTAGGGAGCACATGGATTTTTGTTTTTGTTCTTTATAATCATGTAAGGTGTATTCTTTGTTGGAGATCCTAATAGAATAAAATAATGAATAAATACAATTTCTATTATTTAAAAAATGTTTTATCTTCACTATCTACATCTTTTATCACTTTAATAAATACTTTGTTCGATAATTTAACTCTCCCCAAAAAATCAGCGAAATCAAAAAACGCTTCCAACTAAATATACAGGGCGTCCCACGACTTTGCCACATGGAGGGGAAGTACCTTAAATACTGTAGATAGAAAAAAATGCTGAATGAAGACTTCATTTTGATTTTAAAAACAATACGAACTGCATTCAAAGAATTTTAAATAATCACCTGTCTGAACCGGGAATCGAACCTGCTAAAAGTGAAAACAAAAAAAACTGTAATTTTATTGTACTAATCGAAAGGCTCGATCAGATACATTTATTTCTTCTGCATAACATAGCTTCTAAAATAAAAGGAATACCATGAAATTTAACATTTACTTGAAATATTAAAACACGTTTAACTGTGCAACTTACAAACAATTTAATTTATTAAATACTCAAAATGTGTCTCTTCCTATTGTATACAAATTGTAACTATCTCGCTTACCGTTGATTTATTTCTTTTTTCATAGGTAATGAAATTATTTGAAATAGTACTTCGAAATATTAATAAAGCAGTAGTAGATAAAGTCAGTTGTTATAAGCACGACATCAGAATGCTATTCATTATTCTGAACAAAATTTTAAGTTAAATGTTAAATTTCATGGTGTTCCTTTTATTTTAGATGCTATGTTACTTAGAAAAAATAAATGTATCTAATCGAGCCTTTGGATTAGTACAATAAAATTATAGTTTTTTTTATTTTCACATTTAGCGGGTTCGATTCCCGGTTCAGACAGGTGATTATTTAAAATTCTTTGAATGCAGTTCGTATTGTTTTTAAAATAAAAATGAAGTCTTCATTCAGTATTTTTTTCTATCTACAGTATTTAAGGTACTTCCCCTCCATGTGGCAAAGTCGTGGGACGCCCTGTATAATCATTCAAACGCTTCCAACTAAAAATATATTTATAATCCGCGTACAATGGAAACGTACCAACAATTAATTTAACATTCAATCAGGACGGACAGTACTTACTTACCCACTAGATAAGGGCAGAAACACTCGAACATTATCAAAGGAGGGTTCGCTACAACAATGGGGCTCGTCAAAAATCTTTGGAGAAAATTGACTCACACAAAGGCACTGGAGCAATCGAGCGGGAAATTGGAGACAGTTTTCTTTGAGTCTATCTATAGGGTCGCTTATTTGACAGGTAAATTATTATTGAGGATTTGAGGTTCTTGATTTTAGGTTACCCGGATTTATAAGAGACAAAATTCATTTTTAGGTAATTCGTGATTTTCGAACGCTTCGGTAATTCACCTCCGGTTTCTGATTTGAGAATTCAGGATACGAAAATACTTAAGAAACATTTGAGTATGGAGTTGTCAAAAAAATGCCAGATTTTAAAGCATTTTTTTGACAACTTTGTACTCAAATATTACTTAAACTCTCAATCACCGTAATTATAGACCTAATAGATAAGACAATTAACCGGTATCGTCCCGCGCGACGATCCGGATCGTCAGTGCCATTGTTTATCTATTGTGTCTATAATTACAGTACCTACTTGATAAATTAAGTGTCGTCCTGGGACGACGGGCGGTACGCAACCGAGTTTATGCTTATCCCGAATTCTCAAATCAGAAACCGGAGGTGAGTGGTTTAAATATTAACCATTTCGAAACCTCCGAAAAAAACTTTGTTTTCTTGTTTATTACTTCAAAACACTTGCCCCGTTTAAGTAACTAGCATGCTAATCTTAGAAGTTAATTATGTACTACTAATTTCGCGGCCTCAAAGTTACAATTAACAAAGGCGTTTCGTGCGTCTTTCGCGGTTCGCCTTGTTTTAAATACCGGTTATTGTTGTGTTGTCGTCGTTTATATTAATGGAGAGAATATTAAAGAAATTAATGATATCAGAAGCAAGGAATTAAGTTCAAAAACAATAAAAGAACACGTATTATAAGTTTAGAAGTTCTTTAGAAGGAAATAATAGCAATTATATATATAAAATGACAAACTATTTACATGGTTGTTTTAGGCTTTAAAGTTTTGCACTCTAAATGATAATAAACCTTTCAATTAAAGAGCATTAACGCAACTAATAAATTACCCATTCCAGTAGTTACAAGTCAACATAAGCATTTATTCGCATTAATCAACAATTTCACACTTCAGTCCATCCAATTCATCTTAATGTTCGTTCTACAAACTAGTCGAGACCGAGGAGCAACTTGCACCAAGTTTAAAGTTGTCACAAACTTGCAACGTACCCGGCTATTTGCTTTAGCCAATTTAATTCGAAACTTGTCCTCAGGACTGTCCACCTCAGACCGAGATGTGAGCTACCTGCTGTACAGTAATGCTGTCAAGTTGATGATAGTGCTCCTTGTGTGTGGCGAAGTCTGGTATGGGTTCACAGAGACTTCGAGCTTGGATGAAGTGGCTGCTAGTATCAACGCTACAGTTATACAGTTTATTACCATATACAGATACAAGAATATGGTAAATGAAACACATTGTGTGTTATCTTAGATAGTAGATAAACTTTTTTAAGGTCTATAAAAGTATTTGTATGGTATTATATCTATCTATAAACAAACTTAAGCGCGATTGTTTTAGCCAAATTTAAAACCAACAATAAACCTAGTAGCAAAATAACTTGAGTATATTCTGCTTTGAGAAGTTGAACAAAGAAAACAATTACGTAATGTCTGAAATTAAAAAGTAATTATACAATTATAGTAGCTATGTACGTTACAAGAGACTAAAGAAAATAAAGAAGTAGGTACAACGCAATAACAATACTAAACATACCAAAAATGTAGTATATTGCTACGACTAAATTGGATTTCGTCACGTCTAAGTGTACTACAATAGCTCTGAAAATCGCTTTATCCTTTAAAATACAAATATGTATACACGTGTTTGTTACTAGATATTTTCTTCATTCAGCATTTTTGCATTGTTAAAAGGAACGATTGGAATGTTCTTTAGCAAATGCGTTCTAGTAAAGCCGGGTCTTTTGCGACCAAATTTTCGTTAAAAATAAGTAGGTAACATGTTTTTCTACATGTTAACGCCCTAACAAATTAGGGCGTGCCTAACTGTTAATTGTGTTGTAATTGGTCCGAGTGTTCACTAAACATGTTTCGTTAGACTTTTGTCGCAGCAGACCCGGTTCAATAGCTTCTTTACAAGAGCGATTCACTGAAACCCTGATAGCACTACTGGCGAACTCTGTTTATTCATTTTACTTAGTAGAGAATATAATATACCTACCTCTATTTGACTTCAACACAACAAAAAATATGACGAGGACTGGGCTAAGCCTAGGCTAATAAATGTCATACAAATAATAATATCTGATATGAACTAATATTTTAGATGGAACATAAAGACTTTTACAAGAAACTGGCGACTTCAATGGAATCCCCGTTCTTTGATATTTCAACGCAGGAAAGGAAGAAATTGGTGGACTTTTGGTCGCGAACGAACGAGAAATATTTCAAACTGCTCCTAGCTTTAGGAAATTGCACTCTTGCAGCTTGGTAATTATAAAAATATCGAATGATTTTGTTTTTGTTTAGCGCAAAAGAGTTTGAACAATTTCGTATAATAGCAAAACTTGAATCCTTTGTTATTTTCAACATAGATACTACCCCTGTAACTTTAAAGCTTTTTATTTTGGCTAAATCAAGTTATTATTACTGGAGGCATCGAATTTTTAAAGACTTATTGACGCCACCCTAGACAGTCACCCCCGCTACCAACCTTGCTGACTGGCTAATCTTTCACTATAGCATGAGCTTATTACTACATTGCTTACGTGGACGCTGGACAGAAGAAGTGGTCCCATCTTATGGTATTTAAATGATATTTGAATCACGTGCAGCTGTGCTAGATGTGAAGCCAGGATATTTATGCTGTTCTACTTTATATGTCTTAAAATGTTCTGTATATGAAACTGGAAAACTATATGGAAGGTCTTACTTTAATAATCCACGATATTTTACATAGCGCTTTAGCAAATGCTAAACATGATGTACCTACCACAAAAAAATAAATCTGATGGTTTAAATATACTTTGTGTTAAAAAAATAATTTAATAAATAAATCAATCAAATAATTTAGTGGTTATTTTAGGTGTAATAGCGTGTACGGCGCTAGCTATCAACGCGGGCCATTTTTTTGCATGGATGTTATAAAAACTTAGAGAACCAGTAACGAAATAAATTAATTGTAAAATAATTTTGACAATATTTAATAATTTTCAGTGATACCTACATTATCTTCAGCATTCACTTAGACGCTATGCAAAATATCGTGGATTATTAAAGAATGACCTTGTAAACCCTTGCAGGTTCATCTTCCCCTTAGTAGACGAAGTGGATTACAACCTCATAGTGGGCATCCGTCTGCCGTTCTACTACAAGACTCCTGTCCTGTACCCGCTCGCGTACATAATGGTGGTGATAGCGTTCACGTACATCTCGCACTTCGTGATGGTGACCGACCTGATCATGCAGACGCATCTGATGCACTTGCTGTGTCAGTTCACCGTGCTTGCTGATTGCTTTGAGAACTTGCTGAGTGATTGTAAAGTTGGATTTGAAGGTATTTTGTTTGGAAATACTCCAGCGTTTCGTATTCAGATGAGATCAGTCATTTAAATTCCTGGTAGAGTCGGTTCTCGTTTACAAACTTATTTCAGAACTATTGCATCTGTTTTAATATAATTTTTTCGTGCTTCGAACGTTTTTCTTGCCAAAGAAAATGGTTTTTGTAAATGACTTTCATATAAACTTTCTTGCATGCCGTTATTCATGATTTTAACTTACATCGTAAAACAAACAATAGTAAGTTTGAAAATAAAATAATGATACACATTTATTTCTCTTTTCAAGCAAATTTATGACTGTAACTTTTACACGACTTTTTCAGATGTAGCTGAAAACAATTTAGTTTACAACAAAAGTTTTGCAGATAAGTACACAAAGAGATTGGGCGACTTAGTACAACAACACAAGCTTATTTTAAGGTAAGTCTTATTAAATATAATCAAGAATTTACAAAAGTTAATGTTTATAACAATAATAATGCTTAGGTTGGTGATCACCAACATTAATTTTCTCGTTAAACACCCGTTTATTAAAAATTCTAGTACATTTTCGTAGTAAGCGGTTGTTTAATCAGAGAATTAATGTTGGTGAACAGCAGCTTCATTATATTTTGCATCTTACGCTCAATATTTGTTATCAAACTGGGAAAATTCTGTAAAGAAAGACTTGAATCTTGGTATGCAAATTAATTTTCTGAGAACTATTGAAGTAAAGTGAAGTTTTCCTTGCCGGATACCCTTTCTGCTCATGCTTGCTCATCAACTGCGCTTGGAGCATCTGCAATTACTTCGAGAACAGTTCGTGAACGTCGACCCATGCTCTCCTTTGCTTTCGTGAAATCCGATTATGTGTGGAGCCATTTTCAGAAATACTCTCTTTTCTGCGTTCAGTGTTGCCTATTCCAAGATTGTTAACATACACTCGGGAACAATGAATCTAGATCACCAACGTAAACCTTATTAAGAAGTTTTATTAATTTTATTATTTGAGTAGTATTAAATAGTCTCTGAAATATTTCTACTAGCTTTTCTTGCAGCGAACCCGTTAAGTGACGATTTTCCATACAAACGTTCATCCCCTATTTAACTCCCTTAAGGATTGAATTTCAAAAAATCCTTCCTTATTCCTTGTCTACATTATAAAGGGAACCTTTGTGTAAAATTTTAGCATTCTAGGTCCAAGGGTTTGGGCTGGGCGTAGATGAGTCGGTCAGTCAGTCAGGACTTTTCTTTTTATTTACATAGATTTGAATAAGCTATCATTCTTAGTTTCCGAGGTATTACGGTTTACCTATGTTGGTGATACGGATTCATTGCTCCTGAGTGTACATCATAAGAGCATCACCGGAAAATGAACCGAGCGCAGTTGGTGCGGAAACGTAACGGGTTTCCGTTACGTTTCCCCATTACTACAAAATATAAAAGGTTTCCCAATCAAGGAAAATAAAATAAATCAAATCATCAAAACTGGTTATAACGAAGCTCCATGTACGTTCGTAAAATGATTGTCACGTACTTTTTCAATTTCGGTGATCGTAAATCGCGTTATTACCTACACGTTATAGCGTTGTGTGTATTGGAAATCCGAAACGGGAACGAAACGGATCCGACACGGGATCCTCCCTAAATCCGAGAGTATCGTTGCCCTACATATGAGTTAAGTATATCACGTATCATATACATTTATATCGTCTGGTTACGTGACCCCAAACCAAAAAAGTTACCGTAATATTTTTATACTAATGCTGACATTGTTCTACCATTTCAAACAATATTTTTTCGGCTTCTATTGTTTACAAACACATTCTTTCCACTAAATATAATCCGCTTATACATTACCCTTGGATTAATATTATTATGTTCATTTATCTGTCTTGCCAGGGGGCTTATTAAGGCCCGGCGCCCACTGAAGGGACGGCATGGCAAAGGATTTTATTAATTCAAATAATGTTAATCCTTATTTTAATACCACTAGCACATGTCATGTATTTGGTTAGCATACCACGGGAGGCGTCGTAGTGCCGCGGCATGCCGAAGCATCGCGCGGTATGGGAATTATGAGTCGTAAAAGGGTATTAATAAAGTTTAAAATTATTTGAGCTTAAAAAATCCCTTGCCATGCCGTGCCGCCAGTGGGCGCAGGCCCTAAGAGTTAGTGTTTTCATATACTAGAGTCAAAGGTTGGTTAAATAACATCATTAATAAAGTAAGGGTAAATAACCGTATCACTGGTTGAAGGAGTGATTTATTCAAGATCATGATAATTTTTGCATACTCATCTAGGTACATAAATAAAAATTAATTGCTTTTCGTTGGTAAGCGCAACACTTGAAAACGGCTGGACCGATTCGGCCATTTTCGTTAAATTAGGTTTTTATGGAAATAATATTGGAAAAGTTGCCCGGGAAATTGGCAAATTCGGGAAAAACTGATTGTTTTTTTTCTATGGGATTTTTGTATTATAGGACAGGTTTGTCGGGTTAGCTAGTAGGTAACGTATAAAAATAAAATATTTACCATAATATAATAAAGATAACCTTTATTAAAAATGGAAAAATTATTGACATGACGGTGTGTGTCGGCAAGTAGATACAAAATGCGGGGAGAGCGGGGTTAGCGTCTAGTCGACACGTGCCGTGGCGTCACCTTTGTGGCATCACGTACCCGTTTGCAACCTCGGTTCAGTATTTTTGTGCTGCACCTGATCGAACAATATTTTTACATTGCTTGATACGTAACAACGTTGTTTGTATAGCTGGGTACGCACGAAAGAACACGAACATCGCGAACACGAATTACTATGAAGGTGTTCACCGAACACACTGTTCGGTAGTGGTACACGCACGTGCAAACAATGTGTTCAATATTCGTGTTAGCGATGTTCGTGTTCGCTAGTGCGTACACGGCTTATGCTTGCCACCATCTACCGTGTACCGATAGTCTGTTCGGCGAACACACACAGTCATTCGTGATCAGATGTTCAAGGAGCCTGCTCCGAAAATCGAACTACGAAGTTTCGGCTGACGAATGTTTTCCAACCACAAAACTGTTTCGGATCTGACGATGGATTCGATTTTCGCGATTTGACATTTTGTCTTTCGTGCACCCTACTCCCAAATTTTTATTGACAACTAATATTTCATTGTTTGGTAGGTAATACTTTGATTGTATATTTCTAAGTTCGTTGTTTCGTTTTGATTCGAAACTTCGGCGTTCAATTTTTGGTGTAGGCCCCCAAGTTTACGATGTTCGTGTTCGAAAATACGTAGGTATGTACACGACTTTAAATATCATTATACATAACCTACATGTATTAATTTGTTGTAAACCATCTTTCTCCACACAGTAATTTCATTAACCAATGTACCTATTTATTTTTCATTAACAATTTAACTGTGTAGCCACACAATGAACATGCGCAACACGCTGAGCGGGCCAATGTTGGGACAGCTGGCCGCCAGCGGCACACTTATTTGTTTTGTCGGCTACCAGGCGACTACGGTGAGTTTTTACGGTAGTTTTCATTCAAAACAGTTCACAGTAAACAAAATTGGGTGTATTTTGCCCACAAATGTTCATGCAACACGATCGATGCAACAAGCAACGTGTTAATTTCGAAGACGTAGCCACACCTTTACGACTTGAATAACAATCTGAATTTTGTAATAGTGAAGCGTCAGACTTCTCTGGTCATGAATTCTACGTCCGATACGAGACTAATAACATACTAGACAATAATTGTCTATTTTGCAGTTATTAGAATTTTTTACACGACCATGTCGTTGGTCTAGTGAGAATAAGCGCGACTGCTGAGCGTGAACTCCTGGGTTCGATCCCAGGTCGGACAAAGTGTTATTGAGTTTTTCTATGTGGAATTTCTTATTAACAGTCCGGAGTCTGGATTTGTGCCCGGTTGATGGCAATAGGCTCGTTCTCTATTATATGGGGCTAAAACATAACGGCGAAACGAGGGTGTACTTAGACCTCTGCACAACCGTTTTTTTTTGTGGTAAAATCCTCATAGCCGGTAAGAATCCGGCTAAAAACCCACGGTGTTCCTTCTCCTGACCCTTGGTTGGGGTCGCGGGATTCGCAGCTGCATGCACCGCAACCCCGGCAGGCCTGGGTCCGCCAGCCCCTGGCGGACCTCTTCTTCTGTGGGGCCTTGCCCTACGTCCTCCTGAGAGGCGCGCACGGAACACATGCGCGCCGCCTTCTCGGTTCTGTTACTGGTCGGGCGACGGGTCGGAACTCGTCGCGCGCCCTCCGGCGGCGCCCGGAGGAGCTTGAGCTCCTGGGTTCGATCCCAGGTCGGACAAAGTGTTATTGAGTTTTTCTATGTGGATTTTCTTAGTAACAGCCCGGAGTCTGGATTTGTGCCCGGTTGATGGCAATAGGCTCGCTCTCTATTATATGGGACTAAAACATAACGGTGAAATGAGGGTGCAGGTACTATATAGACCTCTGCCTAACCCTTCGGGGAATACAGGCGTAATGTTATGATTTATATAATAACTGCAATAACATATAAAATAACAATCTAAATCCAAACACGTTAAATAAACTAACCCTTAACCAATGTACTAGCTTCTAAATAAGAAAGTTCTTGCCCTTGAGAGCCTGAATGTTCAAACTGCGGCTATCCTCACAACTCAGCTTGGGAAGAGCCGAAACTTAGTGCTTACCGCAACGCAAATACTTCACTAAGTCATATCTAATTTCCAGACTATAGCGGAGAGCATCGCTAAATGCCTGATGAGTTTCCTGTTCTTAGGATACAACGTTTTTGAACTTTACATCATTTGCCGCTGGTGTGAGGAAATTACGAATCGGGTAAACTTTGTTGTAACTGTGTTTTAATTACCTATTCATAATATACAAGGTTAGGTTAGGGGGTACTAATCCGCGGGTCACTTATAGTATCACTGATGAATGTTTTAAAGCAAGTGTTAAAATTTCATAATTCGATAATTTTTATTTACATGTAAAATTAATTTAGTTTTAGTTTATTCAAAAATTCTTCATTCCTGCTTTAGTTACGAATTCAGAAAATGGAGCTTCTAATTATTGACCCCAAATATGATCTAAAATATTCACACAGGTGATCATAGCTGACGATAAATAGATTTTAGCGTATTTTTTATTTATTTATTGACACACCAACGACTTATTCACTAAATTATTACATTAAATATATTCTTTTCTAACAGTTTTGCGGTGAATTCGTCACTTATAGGTGTGCACAGCACTTTTTCTCTTAATTTTTTGACTTTTGGAGGAAGTGGTAGAACGAAAGTTATCCATTGTTATAGGTACTTTAACACCTTTTTGGTTTAGTACCCCTTTTCTGTATAACCTTGTATACAGTCAGCAAAAGATTTAGGTATATAGGTTAACAACGGATATCATGAATACACTATGCAAGCATTTGACATTATAATTGTGTTTGTTATAACTTTTTATATGCAAGATACGCCCAGACAAGCGATGGCAAAGACTTGGCTACTCAACACAGTTATAACTTTGAAATACGAATGTAATTAATTGCCTGTATACCATCTCTTTGGTGACATAGGTCACCTCAGCTCCTCCTGTATATAATTCCTTGTACAGGGTGGTAATTTGAGATGGGCATGAAGGGCTACCTTAACCATTGTAGCTACAGGAAAACGTTCTTAGAATACTACCCCCTAACTTTTGGAATAATTTCAATCAGCAATAACAGATTTTGAAAAAAAGTACAGTCAGCGAGAAAAAGGGCTGTTTTCACAAAACTTTTTTATGATGTCAATCAATCCTATTTCCCATGAGAATCAAAAGACTCCTCCGGACCAACTGAGGTTGGAGTACTAGAAAAGTCAGAAATCGCAATAAAATAATATTTGAGATGGGGTAGTAATAAGGGCAGCTCTACCTTAATCGTTGTGGTTACAAGTAAATGTTCTTAAGAGACTGTCCATAATTTTTGAAAAATTTTATGAACTGCATTCACAAATACGGAAAATAATATTTTTTTTTCGGGATAAACGTAACTTTTGAACATAATTTTGTTTTTCGTGATTTTTGACGTTTTTAGTACCTACTCTAAACTCAGTAGATCCAAAAGAGTATTTTGATTCTTATGGAAAATAGGATCGATTGGCATCATAAAAATGTTTTGTGAGAATTGACCATTTTTTTGCTGACCGTACCATTTTTTTTAATATCTTTGAATGCAATTCGAAATAATGTCGAAAATCATGGCCAGTCTCCTATCGACATTTTCCTCTAGCTACGACTATTAGAGTAGCTTACTAACCCATCTCAAATAGTTTTTTGTTATTTCTGACGTTTCTAGTACTTAAACCTTAGTTGGTCCGGAAGAGTCTTTTGACCCTTATGGGAAACAGGGTCGATTGGCATCATAAAAAAGTTTTGTGAAAACAGCCCTTTTTCTCGCTGATTGTACTTTTTTTTCAAAATCTGTGAATTCCAATTGAAATTATTCCTAAAATTTAGGGGTGGTCTTCTAAGAACGTTTTCCTGTAGCTACAATGGTAAAGGTAGCTGCCCTTCATGCCCCATCTCAAATTACCACCCTGTACATTGCTGCTTGTTATATAATTCCTTAGTCGGCTGCTGCTCATTGATTGTAATCTTCTCTTGCAACATCTATGTGAAGAATTAAGGAGGGAACAGACTTACAACACGCCATGCCACGCGATGTTAATGTAGCGTGCTTTTTGGCCACATTTTGAACACGCGTAGTGTGTGCTCCGGTCTATAGGGCCATTCTTAATTTTTTCATACACCAATATTGCGATTGTGCTTCTAGAGTCAACAAATAGGCGAGGCCATATACGCCTCTGGTTGGGAGTGCGGCGTGTCCAAACTACCCGGAGTAAAGTCCACCATACTGTTTGTGATCGCGAGGGCCAACAAGCCCTTGTTCCTCACTGCGGGAGGGATGTACAACCTCTCACTTACTTCGTATACTACCGTAAGTTGTGTTGAGTGCTAATAGCTGTTAATTTCTAAGACATAGAGATCAATAGAACTCTTTGGCGGAATTTTCAGCGTTTTTTTTTCTCAAGTGACGTTTCTTAACTATGTTCACTTGAATCTTGTCTATCTACCTCAGGTTTCCTTATTCTTTTGAAGTCAGTAAAAAATAAAGGTGAATGACGAAAATCTCCAAAGATAAAGGAAAGCAAAAAAACTCCAAAGAACATAAAAATCAACATGTTTACTTAACAAAGCAGTTTACGTAGATATAAGGCCGGGGGCGCACAGGGGGCGGGCTGGCCCAGCTCAGCTTATTGCGGACGGCACTCTCGCCTTGCCCGCGGCGAACTGTTCTAACTCCCAACCCAAATGTCTAAACTAATTATGTTGACTAAACAACCGGTCACTGCTAAATGTCTTTGTTTTATTGGGTAGTTAAATATATATTGTACTATTGTTCTAAGGTTAGTTTAAAAATGGTAGGTACTTACACTAAAGCTTTATGAACAATTCCATTCGGTTCATTATAATTTCGAGGTTGAATATTACTTCTTTCAGAATGCTAATGCTTCGGAATCCTATAGAAAGGATAACGTAAAAAAAACAAATGAATGTGGCACTGTTCTTTGCTTTTATATTTTTAACGTTGCCTCGTTGATCTAGCAGTCGCAAGCGCGACTACTGAGCGTGAGATCCTAAGTTCGATCCCCAGGTCGGGCAAGGTGATATTGGGTTTTTTCCGTGGTGAATTGCTCAGCAGCAGCCCGAAGTCTGGATTTGTGCCCGGTTGATGGCAATAGGCCAGCCCCCTATTATTTGGCACTTAACCTTTTGTATGCCGGAACGTGGATCCACGCGAGCCACAATGGAATTTCTATTGTGTCTATGATTGCGGCATACTAGTGGTTAAACGTAACGGCGAAATGAAGGTGTACTATAAACCTCTGCCCAACCCTTCGGAGAATACAAACGTGATGTTATGCGTTTTCTTTCGTGTTTGAACCTTTAAAACTCGTAACATCAGGCTCAGACGGAAAAGTATTGTACAGACGCCAGCAGGTCAAGCTACCCGAAACTGTAAAATGTTCCCAATCAACCTTGAACCTAATGCTTTAGCGATAAAGATGAAAATCTATTAAAGAAATTTGACAGATTTAACTTGATGTGCTGGTCTGTACCTTTATAATTTTCTCAAAATATTAACTCTCAAATAATTTTGTTTTCAGTTGGTGAAGACTTCCTACAGCGCTTTGACGGTGTTGCTTCGATTTCGCCACGGCTAGATTCACATTAATTACACGTAGAAATATTTCTTAATCACTTTCTTAATTAATATTACGCAAGGAATACTACGTAGGACTAGAAAGTTATATCACGGGGGTACGGCAGTTACGTTGGCGGCGTCTAGCATTATAGTTTTCCGCAATAGATAGACATTCCTTATTACTTACTATTTTAGCTTTTAGCAAACGTTTGAAACTATCAAGAATTTGTTATGATTTACACCTTATACACAATAGAATATTAGTTACTGCAAATAAATAATACACATCACAAAAATGAAGTTTTATTAAAGGAATATTGTACCGGAATTGTTGACTTTGTTTATTTAAAAATTTGATGTAACTGTAAAATGACAAGCAAGAAACTATCCCGTAGAGTATTCACAACTCGTTCAACTCATCTGGTCCAAAATTATGTTTAAAAAATCAGATAAAACCGAAGTATACAACGTGTTACAAAAATACCCCTAAAGCCGTAAGGGGAATTAAAGGTCCCTTGTAAAGAGTCTATAGGCAATATTTTAAAATAAAAGTAAGACCCAAAAAAAAATTGGACTAATCATAAAATAAAATCATCACTGAAACGCAAACCTGAAAACATAAAAGTAAAGAGTAGACTACCCAGAAAGTTATATACATTCTTACCTAATTTCCTCAGAGAGGTAAATGACAACAATTATAAAAGACTACTTGATTAATATTTTCTTTTTTAAGCGGAATTATGTAACACGTTGTTTAACGAGTATTTCAATATCATTACCTACTTGCAGAATAGAAGTGGGCTGGAACCATAATTATCCTAGACATTATTAAAATGTCTCATAAGTCTCAAACGTACGAGACAGTTCAAAGATGTCTTGTAATTATACACAATAGTACAAACGAATAATTAAATAATTTCTGCAAAGGTACCGCCTGCTGTCCACTGCAATGGATCCCATCTCCATTGTACAGCGAATGTTTAATATTTTAATTCCGAATTTATCGATAACAATAGGCCCGATACGATAATTAAGTAAATTGCACGATGAAGCCGCAGAACTAATTAATACTTTTATTTTAAATGCGAAATTAAATTTGATTTCCATTGAATAACTTTGGTAAATATTCAAACAATGGACGATAATGCATATTCAATGTTAAAATCAACAAATGCTACTGTTTAATGTTATTAAATGAGAATTTAAGCATTTATAGCAACCAAATCATGCATGAAAATGCAAATTAACATACTTTGAACTATTCAGTGTCATTAAACGAATTTTTGAAATTCGTTAAAAAACATGATCTAGGTACTACTGGTATAGATTACCTAAGTCTTAAAGGTATGGAATTTGTTTGAATAAAAACAAAATAAAATGTATCTTTTTTGTCTTGCGATAATGGTTAGTGAACGTGTCTAATCCTCTAAGGTAAATAAAAAATGAGAAAAGTAATATTTACATTTAAAATATTAAATGTGATAGAATATTTCGATGCCACGTATAAATAAATGCCCGACAAGCAAGACAACAAGCGGGCACGGCTAGCAGGGTATCGTTCAGCACAGTCAGTTAAGTCAGAGCGCTAAAATGCCTCACGTTAAGAACTCCATGTTTTGTTTTGAAAATTAGTTTTTTGTTGAATCCAAAACAAATCCATGCAGGTTTAATCCGTGTCACCAGTACACCACGAGGTTTGAAGGAATTACACGAGTTCGGATAAAACACGTATAGCTTAATATAAAAATAATATACCAGGTGTAAAGGATACCGAAAACTGAAACAGTGAATTCAGCCTATTATCATATATTATTCTGAATTGAATATAAGTGGAAACTTTGCTCGGAATTTTCCGATTTTTCTTTTCACAAATTTTACATTTCTCTGCTGTAAAATAAGCAATCCTATTGGGACACACAGCAGGTTGCAAAAATAAAATGTATTTTTTTTATAAATCGGAAAATTCGAAAGATTTCGTTGATATTTTCCACGGATTTTCAATTCAAAATAATGAACTAAATTCACTGTGTCAATTTTTGGTAACCTGTCCTTTACACTCAGTTTATTTACCTGCCATAGCACTTATTGAAATACAATAAAACATAGGCAAATTAGCAATTTCCAGGAATTTCGGAAAATTCCGAGAGAAAAAAAACACTTATTTTCGATTCAGAATAATGGGCTATTACTACTACTAATTCATTGTTTCAGTTTTCGGTACACCGTCCCTTACACCCAGTATAACACCGTCTAAATTCTCGACTAAAACTAACATTTGATGAAATGGAAACCAACACAAACTTAATATGCACGTAATTACTGCTCTACTAATATTTAAATATTAAATTGAAACATATATCGGCGGAGGGATTGTTTGCTCTCATTTAATAATTACAGAGATAAACAATGAGGTTCCTTCATTGCTTGTGGAGGAAATTAACCCAAAGTAAAGCTCTGGAGTTCGCCGGGCCTTTGGAAAAGGCCTTCTTCGAATCCGTTTATCGACTCTCCTTTTTAACAGGTAAAGTACTGAATACGAGCAATTTATCGTAATTTACAAAGATAATAAGGAATTTGATTTAGGGCCGATTTAGGGGCGATTTTTCAATCGTCAGATATCTCGCACCCTCAGTATTAAAAAGGCATAAGTCGTATTGTTTTCAATTTTAGTTATTATATTGGTTGGAAAGTGGTAGTAAAACTACGTATGCTCAATTTTTTTAGTATTTTTATCGTTAAACATGGCGATTTTATTCAACAAATAGTATATTACGTCGTTTGACTGTTCTGATTTTTGTATAAGCAAATAACGGAACATTTTGATTTAAACAAAAATATTAATGTTTGTGCAAACGTAATGACTCTTGTGATTTTATTACATACCATAATTTCAAGTGAAAAAAAAATAACAAATGTAATGGTCTTCATCCACTCTTGTAATCGTTTTTTTTTTCTTAACAAAAACGTATGCTTCGTTCTTCCATTCGAAAAAAATACACGTGCTTCAAGTTAAGTATTATTACACTTAAACATTTATATAGCATCGTGAATAAAGGTGAATAACTCAGTGCGGGACGAAGTGGCGGGGTGATAATCGCGCTCCTTTACCAGTTTTTGTTGCGAGGTATTTGAGAATTCCTTAGTAAAATTTAATTTAAATTAATATCCATCTATTTTGATAACAACATATTAGTATACAATAACCCAGTACTGGTTACCTATATTTTTTTTAAATAATAATATCGTTGACTTAGAGAAGGCAATCCGATTTTCGTTATCTTGTTTCACCTGTGCAAAGCGATTGTCAAATAGACAAGATCGTCAAGCACAGAATTAACACAGAGTTGATGAAATGGCGGTAAGTCACGACAACTACCTGTGACTCCCGAAATCCCCTCGAACTGAAGGGAATTTACAAGATCACCATATGTCTGCTGTTTTGTATGTAACGGAGTGTTAGGTAACAAACAAAAATGTAAGGCAATTGCATGCAGCTGAGATGAGAACATTAAGAGGAATGTGTGCTGTAACGTGAGGGTATAGGATAAGAAATGAATATCTATGTAAGAAAAAGAGATTGAAAGTATCGCCCGTGTCAGAAAGACTGAGCAGCAATAGATTTGTTACGGTACAAACACACGTCCAAACTTTTCAAGGTTTAAGATGTATGTGGACCGGCCATAAGAAAACAGAAACAAAGAAAATAGACCAAAGAAAGATGAATACATAGTAAGAAATATGGTATAGCTAGAAAGGAAGTGAACACTAGCTGATAGAGATGTATGGAAGAAAACTGTGCCGACACCAAATTAATTGAATTAGGACAGGAGGAATGTTAATGTACAGTCCCGCCTTTTTTTGATTATTGTCTTACGACCATTTACTATGAGTGTCTATATGAAGAATCATGTTTAGTAGAATCTTCACGTGCGCTGATATTACAAAGCGTAAGACCAATTTCCGATAATTTAAACACATTATTGGGTTTTTCAGCAAGCGTGCCACTGAAATCATATAGCAAAGACAATACAATTGGATGATCATCCCAAATCATTCCGTAGGATCAAAGAAATAGGTTGACAATAAATTACATAAGTAACCAAAATACAATTAAATAAGAGCGGTACATAGGTATGCATGTAACATGCATACTACTTTATTATTTTGTATAAATTGCACTCGAGTAAAGTAGATTATTAACTTTAAGTAAATTTTTATTAAAGCAAAAAATACATAAGGCATATTTGAGGATATAAGAAAACGGAAACAAATACATTGCTCCTTTGTTAGGAGCTGTCAATTCCATACAATACAACAGTGATAATTGAAAAATAGGTTGTTGCTTGATGACATAGTATATATTAACAAATGTAGTTTAGAAGCTTTTCATATGAATATATTAATAGACCTAGTAGATAGTTGAATAAAAGTCGATAAGGATTTAGTTTTGTTTAGTATGGAAACAACAAAACAAAAATTAAAAACCTATAACTTCTGATACCAAAATGCAAAATAGTGATCGCGAGTGAGTAGCAGTTTAAGATTAAATTAGGCCCTTATAATATTACAGAACTGATTTTATTATTTCCGTACAGTTAAAATAACATACTGCAATTATCAAGTTTACCAATTACGATATACCTAACCATCTCATCTGTATTACCAAAGAGCGGGGAAAAGGGTGCGCGAGGAGAGGGCTAGTCTAACTGCCGAGAGTTTACACACTTATTCACAGGTATTAATAAAAGAAGTAAACAAAACTTTAGTATGTTTGTTGTACACAATAACATAATCGTATCTTTGTATACTTTTTCCAAAATTGGTATTATATTGTTACAAATCGCATCATGCGAATGTCAACAACAGCCTTGGTTTATTAATGATTTTATGTAAATTAATTCTTCTAAAGTAAAACTTTGTTCTATTCATTACTATCACTCACTATACACGTATTCCCACCAGGATAATACTGCAAGTTTGCGCTGTAAATACAACAGTACCGCTTTTCACGAGATGGTATTACTTTGACTTTATAATAATACTAGCTGTACCCGCATGCGTTGCAATGCACTTTTTCCTACTTACTACCTACCTACTACCTACCTACTACCTACCTACTACCTACCTACTACCTACCTACTACCTACCTACTACCTACCTACTACCTACCTACTACCTACCTACTACCTACCTACTACCTACCTACTACCTACCTACTACCTACCTACTACCTACCTACTACCTACCTACTACCTACCTACTACCTACCTACTACCTACCTACTACCTACCTACTACCTACCTACTACCTACCTACTACCTACCTACTACCTACCTACTACCTACCTACTACCTACCTACTACCTACCTACTACCTACCTACTACCTACCTACTACCTACCTACTACCTACCTACTACCTACCTACTACCTACCTACTACCTACCTACTACCTACCTACTACCTACCTACTACCTACCTACTACCTACCTACTACCTACCTACTACCTACCTACTACCTACCTACTACCTACCTACTACCTACCTACTACCTACCTACTACCTACCTACTACCTACCTACTACCTACCTACTACCTACCTACTACCTACCTACTACCTACCTACTACCTACCTACTACCTACCTACTACCTACCTACTACCTACCTACTACCTACCTACTACCTACCTACTACCTACCTACTACCTACCTACTACCTACCTACTACCTACCTACTACCTACCTACTACCTACCTACTACCTACCTACTACCTACCTACTACCTACCTACTACCTACCTACTACCTACCTACTACCTACCTACTACCTACCTACTACCTACCTACTACCTACCTACTACCTACCTACTACCTACCTACTACCTACCTACTACCTACCTACTACCTACCTACTACCTACCTACTACCTACCTACTACCTACCTACTACCTACCTACTACCTACCTACTACCTACCTACTACCTACCTACTACCTACCTACATGATGTCGAACGGGATAAAAAGTATCCTATGTCCTTCTCCTGGCTCTAAACTACCTCCCTGCCAATTTTCAGCTAAATCGGTTCAGCCGTTCTTGAGTTATAAGTGAAGTAACTAACACGACTTTCTTTTATATATATAGACTAGCTGTACCCGCATGCGTTGCAATGCACTTTTTCCTACTTACTACCTACCTACTACCTACCTACTACCTACCTACTACCTACCTACTACCTACCTACTACCTACCTACTACCTACCTACTACCTACCTACTACCTACCTACTACCTACCTACTACCTACCTACTACCTACCTACTACCTACCTACTACCTACCTACTACCTACCTACTACCTACCTACTACCTACCTACTACCTACCTACTACCTACCTACTACCTACCTACTACCTACCTACTACCTACCTACTACCTACCTACTACCTACCTACTACCTACCTACTACCTACCTACTACCTACCTACTACCTACCTACTACCTACCTACTACCTACCTACTACCTACCTACTACCTACCTACTACCTACCTACTACCTACCTACTACCTACCTACTACCTACCTACTACCTACCTACTACCTACCTACTACCTACCTACTACCTACCTACTACCTACCTACTACCTACCTACTACCTACCTACTACCTACCTACTACCTACCTACTACCTACCTACTACCTACCTACTACCTACCTACTACCTACCTACTACCTACCTACTACCTACCTACTACCTACCTACTACCTACCTACTACCTACCTACTACCTACCTACTACCTACCTACTACCTACCTACTACCTACCTACTACCTACCTACTACCTACCTACTACCTACCTACTACCTACCTACTACCTACCTACTACCTACCTACTACCTACCTACTACCTACCTACTACCTACCTACTACCTACCTACTACCTACCTACTACCTACCTACTACCTACCTACTACCTACCTACTACCTACCTACTACCTACCTACTACCTACCTACTACCTACCTACTACCTACCTACTACCTACCTACTACCTACCTACTACCTACCTACTACCTACCTACTACCTACCTACTACCTACCTACTACCTACCTACTACCTACCTACTACCTACCTACATGATGTCGAACGGGATAAAAAGTATCCTATGTCCTTCTCCTGGCTCTAAACTACCTCCCTGCCAATTTTCAGCTAAATCGGTTCAGCCGTTCTTGAGTTATAAGTGAAGTAACTAACACGACTTTCTTTTATATATATAGATGTTTACTGATGTAAATTGAATTATAACAACTATACACAATATAATTTAAATTTGTACTTTTTGATCGTGTAAGAAAGAATAGCACTACCCCATCTCTTCCCATGGGTGTCGTAAAAGGCGACTAAAGGATTCACTAGAGGATGGGCAGCAGCGTTCTTTGAGTACTTTAACAACCATACTGCGATCTCCAACCCGCCTGCCAAGCGTGGCGATTATGGCAAACTCCCTCAACATGGATAGCTTGGGGGAGGCCTATGTCCTGTAGTGGACGTCTTTCGGCTGAATGATGATCGTGTAAGAAGCCTTTGTTTCCAGTTTGTTTTTCTTTGTGTCTTTTTTTGCTTTGCTAAAAATATTAACGACTAGGTAACAACAGTGGATATACAGAAGACATATTTATCTGACCAAATAAATAAAGTGATATTATTGTTTACTAAAGGTGATCTCAATAATATTTATACGAAATAAATTCGTAAGTACAGGATATCAAGTCTGACCAAAAAATATCCCAAGGGAAAAAAGCAGTAATGCTATTTATTCTATACAAATTTATACTGTATCCAATTTCAATAGAGTTATTATAGAGTTTATTTTTATTAGTGTAAACTATGTTTAGGAAAAGAAGTACACAAGTGCTAATATTTATAAAGTGACATTCAGAGTTGATTACGAAAAGTAGCACAACATAATAATATCCATTTATTAGGGAAATATGAAACGTTAATACCAAACTAACACAATCATATATGCTGTATTTTTTTATCTTTTTTATGATACATGCTTCTACGTCAACGGAAAAAGAAGTTATCTACATGTAAACAGTTTTTTGGCTCTCCTGTAAAATTGACATTTTCGTTTTGTGCCTTTTTTCCACTGAGGGTACGATTCTGTCATCTGAGGAATAAATATGGCGGTTTGTTTTTAATAAAAAAAATAAACTTTAAAAAAAAAAAAACCGACTTCAAAGAAATACTAAAAGGAGTAAAATAATTACCATAATATAAAATTAACAGTTTCAGAAGTCGGTGGCTTCTATTTGCTTCAGTGTAGAGTTGCACCGACTTCTGAAACTGTTAATTTTATATTATGGTAATTATTTTACTCCTTTTAGTATTTCTTTGAAGTCGGTTTTTACTTTTTTTTAAAGTTTATTTTTTATTAAAAACGTTTTAGTGTCATAATTTTAACACCCTCCTTCATAACCCTTCTTTTTGGCTTTGACGTAGTCGGGCATAAAAAGTCCTTTCAAATGATACCTTACACGATATAATGAAAACATTCCAAAGGGGGGGAGGGGGGGACACGCACCCCTCCTCTTTTCAAGTAGTCAGTTCCCAACAACAAATATAATAAACAAAGCAATATTAGTGATTTGAGAATTTTGCTTTGATCCGACGAGGAGTTCCGTTCCATATCTCTGAAGTTCATGGTCTGATCATAACAAAATTTAAATGGGACCAATCAGAAAGTATACCCTTCCGAACAAAAAAATAATTTTTCAAATCGGTTCATAAATGACGGAGATATGAGGTAACAAACATAAAAAAAAATAAAAAAAATAAAAAATACAACCGAATTGAGAACCTCCTCCTTTTTGAAGTCGGTTAAAAAATATGTGAAAACGCCTCAATTATTCCTCAGTAAAAGTTAAGTGACGAATGAAAAATAGGCCCTTTAAGTTTTTTTTGAGTTGGCGTAAGCTTAGAAAAAGTAGGTACCTATTAAGTATAGATTTTCTATTATATGTTTTGATAGATTTGCTCGATTCTAATTATCTGTATTTAGGTTTGATTCTTCGTATCATGATTTCTTTGTGTAATATTAAGACATATCAACAAAAACATAAATTAGAAAGTCATGTAGTAAATGTAAGAAAAAATAAAGCTATAAATAAAAATGATGATTCGTCGAGAGACAATGCCAATTCCTCTGAACAACAAACCAGACCAATCAAAGTGATTATGCCGATCAATATTGTTGGAAATATCAAGTAAATCGGTAGGCACAGAAATATTTGTAAGCTTATTGAGATCATACAATTTAAGTCTGTTATAATATAAGAAAATCATTTACAGAAATTCTTTTCTGATACCTTACCTGCTTCTTTATTAAATTCATACCCAATAATAATATTGTTTGATAGATTCTTACTTTTATACAGGGTGTAAACGAATTCGTGTAATTCCTTCAAACCACATGATCTGTTAATGGTATAGATTAAAACCGCATGGGATGTACCTAGATTGACTAAAAAAAAAAAAAAAATCCCCACTTATTTTTTTTATGTGATAGAAAATTTCGATGCCATGCTTAAATGAATAAAGGCACGGCGACACAGCTGACGGGCACGACTAGCGCGATATCACTCCACGCAGTCAGTTAACTTGGGACGCTAAAATTACTCAAATACAGAATACCATGGTTCATTTTTTGAAAACTTTTTTTTTTGTTGATTCTGAAAAAAACCTGCGCCGGGTCAATCAGTGTCACCAGTAGATCACGCGGTTTGAAGGAAGTACACGAATTCGTTTAGAATAAAATAAAAATAAACCTGTATAAAATAAATCGTATTTCCATCAGGTCTCTCCACATCTGACGACAATATCGAATACACGTTGTATTGCAGCACTGTCAGAATAGTGTCGGCCCTGGTGGTGTACTGTGAGATATGGCGAGTGGTCAGCGACAACCTGAGCTTGGACGAGATCATATCCAGCATGAACGTCATCTTCATACACTTGATTACAATTTGGAAACTTATGATTATGGTAAATGTTGTCTAAAAGAGCGATTACGCACGGCGTCCGATCCGAATCCGTGAAAATACGGATATAAAAAACTCGGACCGAATTCGGATATTGCTTTACGCACTGCATCCGATCCGAATCCGTGAAAATACCGATCTAGACTAAAAATCTCGGACCGAATTCGGATGTTGCTTATGCACTATTCTGATCTCTGATTCAAATTCAAACAATTCAGGGGCCATCTTTGGCATATCCGTTTGGCGTCTGATTTTAATCCGAGGTAATGCGAAAGCGTTCATACAAACAGTACTACGGCTACTTCGGTCCGTCAATTTTTCTTCCGAATTAGAAACTCACGGATGACGGATAGAAATCGGATGACGGATGCCGGATGTAGTACGTAAACTACCATACAAATAGTTCTATGACTACTTCGGAACGTATTTTCACGGATTCAGATCGGATGATGCAGTGCGTAACCGCTGTAACAGTATGCCTAGCACGAATGTTTCGACGTATAGTATCGTAAACGTAACGTTAATGTGAGTGAATGTGGAATCGAAAATATAACTATCCGATAGCATTTTGATTTAAATTTATGCGACAAGCCCAATTTGTATACCCAATACTTTATTGTATCATACATAGATATGAATTAAGTTTTCAATTTAATTAAATATTATGTGCGAAAAAAGTATTTCCAATGTAAAATTTAGCCACATTAACGTTCATGTTACTAATATAAGTCACAACATTCATGCTACGACAACAGTACGTCCAGAAAGAAACTACTTTACTGGTAGGTTAGGTAATGCGCGTTCCCATTGAGGGACCACTTTTGAATTTTGAGCCTTTGAATGCGTCAGCCCTTAGTAAAAGTTCTCAAACCATTGTAAATTCAGCCTCTAGTTTGTAAAAGTAACCACTCAAAAGTTACAACCGGTTAAAGGTGGTCCCTCAGTCGTGACTGACAGGCATCCATATCTCACAACATAGTTAAAATTTACAACTGCTATAAATGACTACTCTTAGTAAAAGATTTGTAAAACTAATTTACTGAATATCAACCCTTCCTGTGCACTGAATAAAAATAACTAGCATGCAGAAGGTGGTCCCTCAATCGATCACCATAAGTTCACCGTGAGTGGAGACCCCAATGGAATTTGGAATTTTCGTATGGGTCTAGCGTTAGTAAAAGTACTTGAATGATTATAAATTTAACCTCTAGTTTGTAAAAGAAGCCATTCAAAAGTTTCAATCGATAAAAGGTGGTCCCTCAATTGAAACGTTTATCAAAAGAAAAAACTATTTACGTGGCATTCCGAAGTTAAAAAGACGAATGCTACAGTCTATCCTTTAGTAAATTTTTTTTACTAACGATTACTTTACCAAACAGTGTCAAAAACTGAACCGTTTTATTTTAAATAATAATCGAATTCCTGCGAAGAAATACTAAGATCGAGGTGACCACACAACTGGATTTTTTTTAGAGACTGTTACGTAATACAACATTTCATTGATATTTGACATCGCTTAGCTAATTTCAAACCCAAAGAAAATAATGAAATAGTGTAGGAGTAGTAAAAAAAATATTTAAACTCTTCTGAAAATTATTGTACAATATTATTTTTTATTAATCACATCACTGCTAATTAAAAAAACAGACAGAAAATAATGCGTATGATACTTAAAAAAATAGGATGGTTCCCATTTCTTCTATGGAACATAATGTCAATAGAGAAAATGAAACATTTTTTTCTCGTTTTAATACATAGAACCGCATACTAGCACTTCATCCAACTTCACTTTTCGGTGACGTCATGGAACAACATGGGAATCATAATTTTTCCCAAAGGATGATGGGCACAAATGTATGGAGTCTGGTACTGGCACCAATCAAAATGCATGATATACTACTAAAGTAGAAAAAAAAACATAACTATTAAGCATTTCTTATTTTTCATTCCCGACTCAAAAAGAGAGGTGAGAGGTGAACCCACGACGGAAAAAGAGGGATGTTTTATAAGTTTGAAGCTTATGTCTGTAAGTCTCTGTCCGTCTATACTATTCTATTTATATAACATTATATCCCTTTTTGACTTAGTCACTCACGGCTCGCCGCGACCGCCGAGCCGCGCCGCCGGCCGCTTTAAATTGTAAAAAGTTTTTTTTTGTGTCAAATTTGGGAAAAATTATGATTCCCATGTTGTTCCATGACGTCACCGAAAAGTGAAGTCGGATGAAGTGCTAGTATGCGGTTCTATGTATTAAAAAGAGAAAAAAATGTTTCATTTTCTCTATTGACGTGATGTTCCATAGAAGAAATGGGAACCATCCTTTTTTTTTTAATTATCATACGCATTATTTTCTGTCTGTTTTTTTAATTAGCAGTGATGTGATTAATAAAAAATAATATTGTACAATAATTTTCAAAAGAGTTTAAATTTTTTTTGTACTACTCCTACACTATTTCATTATTTTCTTTGGGTTTGAAATTAGCTAAGCGATGTCAAATATCAATGAAATGTTGTATTACGTAACAGTCTCTAAAAAAATCCAGTTGTGTGGTCACCTCGATCTTAGTATTTCTTCGCAGGAATTCGATTATTATTTAAAATAAAACGGTTCAGTTTTTGACACTGTTTGGTAAAGTAATCGTTAGTAAAAAAAATTTACTAAAGGATAGACTGTAGCATTCGTCTTTTTAACTTCGGAATGCCACGTAAATAGTTTTTTCTTTTGATAAACGTTTCAATTGAGGGACCACCTTTTATCGATTGAAACTTTTGAATGGCTTCTTTTACAAACTAGAGGTTAAATTTACAATCATCCAAGTACTTTTACTAACGCTAGACCTATACGAAAATTCCAAATTCCATTGGGGTCTCCACTCACGGTGAACTTATGGTGATCGATTGAGGGACCACTTTCTGCATGCTAGTTCTTTTTATTCAGGGCACAGGAAGGGTTGATATTCAGTAAATTAGTTTTACAAATCTTTTACTAAGAGTAGTCATTTATAGCAGTTGTAAGTTTTAACTATCTTGCGAGATATGGATGCCTGTCAGTCACGACTGAGGGACCACCTTTAACCGGTTGTAACTTTTGAGTGGTTACTTTTACAAACTAGAGGCTGAATTTACAATCGTTTGAGCACTTTTACTAAGGGCTGACGCATTCAAAAGCTCAAAATTCAAATGTGGTCCCTCAATGGGAACGCGCATGGTTAGGTACCAGAATCTACACACCTCGGTCTGCTAGTTAACCAACGAAGTCCTAATGCTTGCATGGTAGGCTCAATATGCAAGTTATGTACTTGCATATTGAGCTTCCTAATATCGGGGAAGTGCTATGGGAGCAGTGATCATGGGCATGGGATGGTATTTTACAGTCAGTAATATTTCATCATAAGTCAAAAACTATGCGGCATAAATGATAATCACTACATAGTATAAAACAAAGTCGCTTCCCGCTGTCTGTCTGTCCCTATGTATGCTTAGATCTTTAAAACTACACAACGATTTTGATGATTTTGATGCGGTTTTTTTAATAGATAAAATGATTCAAGAGGAAGGTTTATATGTATAACTAGCTTTCGCCCGCAGCTTCGCTTACGTGAAACTTTGAACCCGTTAAGTGACGATTTTTCATAGAAACTTTCATCCCCTATTTAACTCCCTTAGGGGTTGAATTTCGAAAAATCCCTTCTTAGTGGATGCCTACGTTACAAAAGGAACCTACTGTCAAAATTTCAAGTTTCTAACCCCAGCGGTTTAGGCTGTGCGTTGATAGATCAGTCAGTCAGTCAGTCAGCTTCTCCTTTTATATGTATAGATACATGCATATTGTAGTAGAGAAAAACGCGGAATACGCGATAAACGACATCCACGCGTGCGAAGCCGCTGGCGACCTCTAGTAGAATATATTTTATAATGTGCAATTGAAGCCCTCTTATATGGTGGGTACCACTTTTAAAATACCTAACAACCTCATTTTAAAGTTTCAACCACCGAGCTCAGTTCTTGATAGAATGGAAAAAAAAAACAATTCTTTTATTTGCATTATTTAAAACTAAATCAAATTTCAAGTCGATAGCATTAGTAGCTCCTGAAATAAGCATCTGTGACATACAGACGCACGGACGGACCAACTCGCACCATAATGGTTCCTTTTTACCATTTTTGTACAGAACCTTAACATCCCTCTACCCATCCTAGCATAATCCTGAGCTACTTACAAAAAACGTTATTTCTGATGAAAATCTTTTTGACGCATCTCTGCTTTTGTGTATTATTTTATTTTATTTTTATTTTATTTCTCTAGAAAACTTACAGCTAGAACAAAATTATCACACACAGTTTTACAAGATGGCCAATAACAAGTTTTCACGGTTAAGAACGAGAGTAAAACAGATAGACACAAATAAGAAACTTTGAATATTAATTAATTAATTGAAGTATACTAAAAATAGCCTTGCATGTCCAGCACTGTACTGTGATAGATAGAGTAGATACAACTAAACTACGAGACTCAAAGAAGAAGTAAATAGTAAAAAACATTATATCTGCACGCAAATAAAAACTAGTCTGAAAGCGAAATAAAATATTTCAGTTGAATTTCGCAGCTGAAAGAGGAAATTCTGATAGCTTTCAGAGAATTCCTACTTGAGTCGGAGGCTGCGGCGAGAACGTTCTATTTTACAATAAGTATTTTATTGGTTTCCCAGCTCTCGAAGGTAGGTACTTTATGGTAGGTATCGGAATACAGGAAATAAGAAATATTTAAGGAAGAAATTTTGTTCAAATCAGTTTGTTCCGTAGCAGTAGGGTAGGGTGGTGTAAGTTTGCGCAGTTTTGAATCAATCGGTCATAAAAATAAAACATACGGATTAATCACAGGTTTCTTGATTGTTATTAAATCTAAACTTATCTAGCAACAAATTTTAACAACAATTATTGAGCAAACATAATCACTTTTTACTTAATTAACAAAAAAACAGAAGTCGAGACATGCGCAACTTTACACACCCCGGTGTGTAAGATAGCGCATAGATGGCGATAAGATTGCGCAGTGTTCTTTAGGCGAATTACTTGCATAAAACACATTTAAATACCCCAAAATCCAAGTAATCAGTTCAATTTTCGTACCACCACACCTGGCATGTATCGCACTCAGTCCAATATTCATTAATAGGTTCCACAAAGACTTCAAAGCATTCCCCACACCACCATTCTTTTTTTTTTGGTTTATTCCTTATTTATCTTAGTTACACATTGTTGGTTGGTACAACCAGTGTCTTAGTGTTGACTCAGCCATTCCTATACTCAAAGCCACTTGCCTTTTGCGTTCTCCTTTTTCAATGCGCTTACGAGCATCCTCGTTGGTGGAAGATGACCAAACTTTACGGTAAATTTTGCGTTTTCTTCGTGAAATTTTACAACAAAGTGAAGCGCTATTTATAACCATTAAAAACAATCAACATTTATTAGTAGATATAGATGAATATTACACAATGGCGTGTAAGACTGCGCGCGCAATATTATACACCCCCTTAATGCGCAAACTTACACACTTGGCCTATAACGCAATTATTTTGATACTACAGCCATCTCATAAAAAGTTATTGAACTACGTTATCACTAGCCGAAATTTCAAAGGTAAACACAAGTAAACCTGTCAGCAAAACATTGAATATCTAACAGGTTTTTTGTAAGTTATACTTGCAAAATGTCAAAAAACTAGATCAAAGGGCTATAAAAACTTTGAACTCACTTGGACTCGCCGTTTTTACTCGTATCTGAATACTTTTTTGGGAGCGCATACTAGCATGCAAAGGAATCGAAACACTACTAGAGTTGGCAACGTGTTGCACACCGGTGTCGAGTAATGACGTGTGCGCAATCTTATCGCCTGCGCGATCTTACACCACCCTACCCTAGCTGAAAATGAGTCCCAAATTACCGCTATATATTTTATGTATGATAAATTATGACTACTACAAAGATCTGTCGTGAATATTGTCTTAATCACCACACTTGGCAAAGGGATTGGTGAAAATGAATGGTATTTAAAAAAAAAAAATAGATACGTTGCCCCACACTAAGATTTCTCTTGTATCGTGGGTGCGTTTACAGACACAAATCTCACATACACAAACGCCCAGACCCAAAACAACCATCTGTAGGTCATAAAAATTATTGTTCCGTGTGGGAATCGAACCCATGACCCGTAGCGTAGAAGCCAATCGCTTAGCCACTGCACCAAACGTGTCGTCAAAGGTATAATGCTGCTCCCATCTTTATCCTAACCGCCAGAAGAGAATTTGGACCGAATATTAGAATGTTAATTATTTTTATATGGTTTTTCTATGTTTTTCACGTTTTAGGTGAGCAATAAAAGAGTATTTTATAAATTGGCGAAGGCTTTGGAGTCCCCAAGTTTTGATATATCAACACAAAGAAGGAAGGACATTGTGAAATATTGGGCTAATAAACACCAGAAATACTTGAAAGTATTACTCTCATTGGCCTGCCTCACTCTTACGGTTTGGTAATATTATACACCTTCTTATTCTCACGTATTTTAAATGAATACCTATAACTATACAGCTATAGACAAATAAGACCCCTCTTAGCAAGGAAATGTTAAGAAATAAGCAATACGTTTGCTTCCAGCAGTGATTCAACATAGTATTATGCTTTTATGAACCTTAATGGTCAATTAAGATGAGCTGAAACTCTTCTTGAAGAAATGGTTCAAAAGATATTAATGCCTTGGTTGGCCGCTTTTGTCTCATGTTAAAATAAATTGAGTATAGTTAATTCTCATCACCTTAGCATTTTCTTAAGTTATAGCACCAAACTTGTGAGAGATACGGCAAATATCAGATACTTGGACACGTTTAGTTCTCATTACCCGCGATAACTGTCATTGATGTCCGCCTTACATAAATAATGGAATCAGGCGTTACTTTGCGGAAATCCATGACATTTAAATATGCAATTAATATTTAGTTTTATTAGCTTGTTTAGTTTGGCGGAATTAAAATAAATATTAATTGCATATTTGTATTCCCCTTCAGTCGAAGTGACTGTACACAAACTCTCGAAAGAAAAAATAGTACCTACTATGTACTACATTGGGAGCAAAGAAATCGAGCCACTCCTTTTTTCACGTGTCCTGGTTATTAGTTTTGGTTTCATGAATTATTTTCAAAATACAAAAAACTACCCTCATTGTAAAGGTTATCAAATAACCTTTTAGGCGATATATGTTTATAATTGATCTGTTTCATAATACCAAAAATAATAACAATTACACCTACGTGAAAAATAGAAGTGGCTCGATTTATTTGCTCCCAAGTATAGTAGGTACTATTTTTATTTGTACCTGTCGGAGGCACGAAGTGATGATGATATCTGTTTAACCTCGTAGAGAAATTATCTTAAGCGACACCTATTTGGCCACGAGCCCTTTTAACTATCTACATTATTCTAAGAAAGTTTATCCTCATTAGTCTAAAAGTTCTAACGACAATTACTTACAGTGAATAATCTTTTGCGTTCACTGAATTCAAGATTTAATACATTTACGTTGCACTTAGCTCAACTCATAACGAGTTGGACTACGGGCTACAGGCAACTTAAGTTATTCCAACTTTATAAGATGGATACTTTTAATCTAAAAGTTTAGGAACATCCTTTATAAACATGAAAGTGTTCGTCACGTTTTATTTACAGGATATAAATCATAAGCTTGTATTTTGATTCTTTATAATTGTCAGGTAAAATATTGTTGATATATTTATATCGTTTCGTCAATAGTGTCTATACATAATTAGAGCTTCTTAATAACTTTTAACGCACTTTGTCTCTTTTTATTAACCCCCGATGCAAAAAGAGGTGTGTTACAAGTTAGACCGCAGTGTGTGTCTGTCTGTGGCACCATAGCTCTTAAACGGGTGAACCGATTTAGGTGCAGTTTTTTTTTTTTAAAGCTGGTTTTCTGGCGGTGTTTCTTAGACATGTTTTATCAAAATCGGTTCAGCCGTTGCAAGGTCATCAGCTGTTTTGTTATTTGCGTTGGGGGTTTTTGAATTTAAATGTTATTTCAAGAGAGATACCTATTAATGTACTTGGGCTTCCGAGGGTCGGCTATGATGTGAATTTCTCATTATCTGAACCCCCCCTCCCACTCGATGGCCGTCTTAAACACATACGGAGTTTGTTTTCGAGTTTTGGGATCCCCTATATAGTCTCTGAATATTTAACTCACCTACACAATCATTGTTTGTGTTGTGTGTCCACCATTTACATTTCCAATAGCGACGTTACCTTATGAGACTCTTGCGCGATCTATTTTGTTATTTGTATTACAATTTCAGGTATACCTACCCACTGGTCGACGAAGTGGACTACAACCTTATGGTAGACGTAAAAGTACCAGTTAAGTACGACAGTTCAACTCGCTACGCCGTCACCTACCTCGTGGTGGGGATAATGTTCAACTATGCCTCGTTCCTGGTCATCATGTCAGAGGTGATCATGCAAGCTCATCTGATACCCTTGATATGTCAGTACGACGTGCTTGCGGACTGCTTCGAGCATGTATTCGAAGAATGTGCTGTGGAATTTGAAGGTAATCATTTGTGATTGGTTTTCTATGATCTTTTGTTGGACCGGTACAGAATACGCCATGTTTAGCAGTGGAAAAGCCGATGTGATGATGATCATACAGGATCATTAATGCAGAAACAAGAACTAGTTGGATAGATACTGAATCTGCGTAATGTAACTACAGTGATTTCGTCATCATTTTGGTCTGCTTCCGAAAATATATTATCGCAAAATGGAGGAGAAAAAGAGGCGGATCTTCCACCATGATATACGGAATTTGTTATTCCCAGTAATTTGAGTCAGGAAGAAAGAGAATTATTGACATAAATTGACCTAAATTGGGTAACAGCGCGCACGGGTTTGATGTTTGCCTAAACATTTGTTTTAAATCCTGCCTAAACACTTTTGTGCATATTCATAATTATGGATGGCATAACAACACGAAATTCTAGTCCAAAACCTATGAATGCGAATCGTTTTAATGAGTATCAATTTCATCCTACTGGCATTTACAGAGCGCCAGAAATTCTGTGCAACGGCTTTACCTCTCGCAAAAGCAAATTAAAATGTCGTGATTTCAAAAGCGGATGGGTACCGTTCCTTTTACCCGGAACTTTTGAATGGCCCATGAAAAGTCGTCACTGACAAACGAAAAATGCGGGAACTCACACCCTTTGACTTTTCCAAAGTACTTTTATAAAACAAGGAATTTTCGAGTTATGCACTGAAAAAACACAGGAATTAACTAGGGTTATGGGATAACATCGTAAAAAAGGGAAACTATTTTGAATATTTTTCCTAACGAAAATATTATAGAAACTAGCTGCGCCTTCGACTCCGTCCGTGTGGAAGTTGGAAAACAACATTGTGTCGCAATTGCTATAACATAGCAATGTGGATGTATCAAAACCATATAGCGATTCAAAAATGGCTAAAACGCCATCTAATTGCAGAAATTGAGAGCTCTTTTTCATTTTCGTCGTTCTTGGGACAGTTGGTAACAACAATTTTACTGGAGTATCTACTGTTAATTATACCAATGATTATTTCGTTATTCATTCTAACAATGGGATATAAACTGCAACAAACTCTTATCACAATAAACAAGAAAACTCTTACCAAATTGATAAGTAAACACGCTTTTGACGCCATAAGGAAAAATCATTTCTCTTTACAAGAATAGCCGTAATAATATCCAATATCTTTGAGTGGTAAATATATATGTTGTTTTTCAGATATAGACAAACATGAATTGGTTAAGGACAAGGTATTCGTGGATAAATACTTGAAGAGATTGGGCGACTTGGTGGCGCAACATCGGGAGATTTTGGAGTGAGTTCAATATAAAATTTCTCCAACTCTTAACAAGCCAAAGACGAAAGCAGAATTTTTAGGTTAACACTGGCAAGCTTCTAAAGAAACCAAAATATGAGTCCTTGACAGAACCTTTGAAGTATTTGAATATGAAGCATCTAGCTGACCATTTGTTAAATTACTCTGAAATTGTTTTCCTCATTTATTTCCTTTTCGATTTGCAGACCCAATTACTTCAACAGCTAAAATACATATAATGTTGGTCTAGACTGGTCTAGACCATTTCTCCACTTTCAACTTCCATTATTAAGTTAAAACTACATAGTTAGTAACCGCCTTCAACTTCGCACGACACTTTACACTTTACGTAATGTATTATGTAGTGAATCTTCATCAAGAGCTGTTACAATTAATAGAAACTTTGGCAAAAGTTTTGGGGAAATCTTAGAACATAAAATAGATCTAGATACATACTTGATACTAGATACTACTAGATACTACTATATTGAATAATGCGCAACTAACAAGACAAATTATTATATTAATACACTGTCTATGTAGATTCATACTCATACAGCAAATTATGTGGTCTCCTGCTCATAAGAACATCACAGCCTCTCCCTACTACAGGTGTTGCAACAAAGGACAATTCTTTTACCAGTCGGGCTCACACACATGCGCAACGCAAGATAATTTTGCCGTCACATTATCTCGTGCCGAGACGACAAAACCAATGCATTATTTGGTCTCGACACGAGATAAATGCAACAACAAAATTATGTCGCTGTGCGCATGTTAAGCGTGCAGGTTCCTGTACAATGGACAACATGGATGGTTTCTCCGAAGCCAGGTTCAGATGCCATAAAACAGACACATGACAGACATAATCTGGGCTGACTAATGAGAGTACGCAGTGTTATTTTAAGTAATTTTGAGCAGATTCTAAAAAATGATCTATTCGGGAAAACGCTTGCACTTCTTTTCAGCCAAACAATGCATTTGAAGAAGATACTGAGTGCTCCAATGCTGGGACAATTAACATGCAGTGGCTTACTGATCTGCTTCGTTGGGTACCAAGCGGCGACTGTAAGTAAAGTTCTCGACTATATTAAACGGAAAAGTGGGCTTTGCCGATGAAATATGGTTAAATTTATACGGCTAGAGCCACGGGTAGTAATCTACCAGCGCTTAAGTTAAAGGCGATTATCGAAAAGGATTTATCGAGTGAATCTAAGTAGAAATACGCAAGGAACTTTATGATGGAAGGTCGTGCAGTAACTAACTATATTTCAGGGTTCAGAAATTGGTTAAGATTTTTGTACGGAAGCGATGCTCATAATATACGAGAAGATCGTGGCATTTGTAACGAATCCGTCATTTTGCACATTTCTATAGGAAAAACCCCCCGACATATTTTCTCAAACGTACGGTTTAGTACTAGTGCTCCTCGGTAACGTTGGGAGATGTGCGTAAGGATTGAGGGCCATGCCATAACCGTGAATCGAAAAATTTGTGTTATCAAGATTTAGTAGAAGCTGTAAAACAATTGTAGAACCGACTTAAAAATTTGTAAAACAAAATTCAAAAAAGTTATAGCACTTCAAAGGGTGTCCCTCAATCCTTACTCAAGGGTATCTATACAAGGTTAGTCAGAAAGGGGCTACTAATCCGAAAGGGTGTTAACGTACACATAATAATTAGTAACTTTTGTTCTACAACTTTTCCCAAAAGTCTATAGTTTAAGGGAAACAGTTGCTCAAAAATCTCAAAAAAAAAACTCTAAAATCTATCTATCTCCAGTTATGATCAGCTGTGTTTACATTTTAGGTCATATTTGGGGTCATGAATTAGAAGCACAATGTTCTGAATTTGTAACTAAAGCAGCGAAGAAGAATTTTTGAAAAAACTAAAATAAAAATCTTTTTATTTGGAAAAAAAATATCGAATTTTAAATTTTAACACTTGCTTTCAAACAGTCATCAGCAATACTATAAGTGGGCTTCGGATTAGTACCCCCTTTCCGACTAACCTTGTATGGGGAGGTTCGTGGCTACTTAATCACCGCGCGGATCATACGATTTGCAAAGTAAAGCTGCGCTTGGCGTGGTCAGTCTGTAGATGGGTGACCGTTTGTTACACATCGAGACTCCTCTGTGCTACGGAGAGCACGTTAAGCCGTCGAACCCGGGTGTCATACCATACCATACATACCTATGATGGTCTTTACGGGTAGTCAGAAGCCTGAAAGTCTGACAACCGATCTAATATTAGGATATCGGCATTGCCTAGTAACTGGGTTGTAGTGACAGTCGCTCCGTGTAAAGTACTGGTATTCAGCCGCATCTAGTTAAGCGTGAAGCCACACCGCTCCGTTGCGTTGCGACGTCGCAGCGCTAGATTTGGACCAATGAGACGTCGCAGCGCTACATGTGGAATCTACAGATTGGTCCAAATCTAGCGCTGCGACGTCGTAACGCAACGGAGCAGTGTGGCTTCATTCTAAACTGGAAACTGACCCCAACATAGTTAATAAAAGGCTAGATAGAACGAATTTTTGGTAAAGTGTTCGTCTTAGGAAGTACTGTACACCAGTGGCGTAGGGTGAATTTTCTTAAAAGGGAAGCCGGACCAAAAAATGCTTACCTTGCTCAAGTGTGATGCGTGAATTCCAGTAACTACTCGTTTCGAAAGGGAAGCCGATAGGAATCGAGTTGTATGGAGCCTTCGCCACTGCTGTACACTATACCTATTTCTACCGCCAAGCAGAATTGCTATGTTTTGGTTTAAAGTTATGTCATCATCATCATCATTCAGCCGAAAGACGTCACTACTGGACATAGGCCTCCCCCAAACATCGCCACTATCCATGTTGGGGGGGTTTGCCATAATCGCCACGCTTGGCAGGCGGGTTGGCGATCGCAGTATGGTTGTTAAAGTACTCAGAGAACGCTGCTGCCCATCCCCTAGTGAATCTCTTAGTCGCCTTTTACGATGAAGGGAAGAGTTGGGGTAGTGCTATTCTTTACGTCCGGCACCACACGGACGTAAAGGTATGTATGGGTAATATATGGGTGCCGGTGAAATTACAGGAACATGAGACTTCACAACTTTGCCTTTGTGGTTGGCAATACATAGGTAATCCTTTTGTTTGGTGTTGTACGAGTAAGTGTATGTTGGCGGCAGTAACCAATTTCCATCAGGTGGGCCGTCGGCTTGTTTGCCAATCTATCACATAAAACCAAATTTTTCTTCTTTTTGTTAGCACTAGCTATACGAGAATAGCTAGCTAAAAGATTAGTCAGTCAGCAGGTTTGGTAGCGGGACTGAATACTGAATGGCCATGCAGGGTTCGCCAGATGTAATTAAGTGTCGTCGCTCGTGGACGCTCTTTTAAAGAACCCCGCTCGATTGTACTAGTAGGCAGATACGTCGCCGTTCCTCTAATTCTCTCACAATCCACTCTGGAAAGGTTTCTGTCTAAATCACTGGGGTTTAGCTACCTTACTTATAAAAGATTATTATTTTTAAACACTGATTAAATTATACCTGTCCTTGTCATTTGTATACAAATGAATAGAGGTGGAAAGCCATTTTAGTTAAACAACCTTAAACCATTGTTTATAAGTAAATATGTAGTGGTGTAGTTCGCCTTCTTTCATTTAAAGATATTGTCTTCATCTTGCAGACAATTGCAGAGAACTTGGGAAAGTTTATTATGACTCTACTATATTTGGGATATAATATGTTTACGTTATACCTCATCTGCCGTTGGTGCGAGGAAATCACTTTGCAGGTATTTGTTGTTTACCATACTATTCATTATAAGTTTCTATCTTCTAAGGGTGCTAAATGAAATTACCTACATTACTGAGGACGAAACTTGTTACGTGTTGCGGAGGTGAACTTGACTGTATCCTCTGACGCTGGTGAATTAATCTGCGTGTAAGATGAGGGATAAAAATAAACTACAAAGATCTTCCTGTATCCTTGACTGTTGGTTCACTGAACATTAATATTCAAATACATCTGGCAAGGCATTGAAAGCAAGCATGCTTTAAACTGCCCTCTAATTTTTCTTAACACTTCTTTCCATCCTATGGTTGTCTGGAAGAAATTGCTTTAAGCGATGACCACCATTTGTACTGTTTTAATTAAGTGTATTCCTTCTGTTTTATTTCTTTTAGTGTACAATAAAGTATATCTATCTATTTATCTGTCATGAAAAGATACTGTAAATTAATGTGGACAATAAAATATCATGCTTGTAGAGTCAGCGTATTGGTGAATCAGCGTACTTCTCGGGCTGGGAAAGCGGCATGTCGCTGGCGCCCGGCGCCCGCGCCACCATCATTCTGGTGATCGCCAGAGCTAACAAGCCGCTCGTATTCCTCGCTGGAGGAATGTACACGCTCTCGTTGACCTCGTATACCAATGTTAGTATTCATAACAAGTTTTATTTATGTTAAAATAAAAAGCTTCGAAAAAGTTGAACTGGCCGTTTTCAATTAAACTTTTACGAGAAGATGCGATAGGATAACCATAATGATGAGGTGGCAATTGCTCAGTGTAGCTGATTTAAATACTGGGCAAAAGGCTAGGGTTTAATTACCACACTCAGGTAAAAATTAAGAAAGACTGCACCGATCCTGCTTACCCTCTGTCTGAGACGCTACTTGCTATCTTTAGCGCAAGAAATTAAAACAATTGTTTTACTTTGATTAATGTTTCGTTTAGTAAACTTCATCGACGTTATTAAAATTTATCTAGCTCTACGTCAAACTGTTTTTATGAAAAAAGTTTGTGAATTCAATCTAAATGTAATACTTTATTATTTTCCAGTTGGTGAAGGCTTCGTACAGCGCTCTAAATATTCTTCTTACGATGAGTCACGAGTAGTTAGTTATACAAGTGGAGAAGAATCAATTAATATTAGACATCATGAAGCACGATTAGTTAGTTGTTCTACGACATAACACGTTGCAAAAGATACGATTTGTTAAGAAATTACGATATGTTAATTTCATCAGTGAAAAAAGGCACATAATAAATTAAAATTAAATAGAGTCTGTTTCCATTATTTGAAAATAGTTAATAAAACAAAAAACAAATGAATTGTTGTATTTTCTTTCGCTTTGGCTTTAATCATACCTATGCATTTTTAAAACGCTATGAGCGAACCGATTTTCCGAGGAAGTAAGTCGCTTAGTACCTACTTCAAATAATTTATTAAAATTTAATCTTTCGTTTATTTAAATGATGCTGTATTCTGAAAGCATTTATTAAGTTCTAATTCCGGGCGCAGTAACAGATGGTATCTTACCTGACCATTTCTAATATACCGGTGTCCCAAAAAGTAGTGTCAAGCGGAAGTCCAGAGGTTAAGCAGCCTTAGAGGTACCCGAATCACTCCCATGTATGTACTCGATTTTTTGTAGTTTTCGAGTTATCTTTCCTTTTCTTTTTTAACCAAACTCTGACTTTTATGACATTTTTGATCTTAGTGAAGTGAATAGGTTTTTTTTTCTAAATTAGACGAACAGAGAAGCTAATTAAAAAAAAAACACGCGTTTTTCTCAACTGTTCATGACACTATGATCAAAAATGTGACGTCATGAAAAAATATACAACTCGAAAACTATAAAAATTGCTAACATACATGGGGTTGATTCGGGTACCTCTAAGGATACTCTACCTCTGGACTTCCGCTTGACACTATTTTTTGGGACACCTTGTATAAAATTCATCGCGCCTGAATACCTCAAAGGATAGGCAGATATGTCTATTGTTGTACCTACACCTACATGTACAACTGGGCGAGCCTATTCCTACTTTTATCCATACTTATTCCGGGCACAATTCCCAATTCCCTACAGGGAATTTCCTAACAGAAAAACCCTATTATTTTCCACGACTTGGGAATTGAACCCAAAACAACCGGTAGGCAACACACCAATGAGGCGGTAAGTACTTCATAAAAACTCTTTGTAATACTTATACTCAATAAATCAAAACCGCTCTTCATGTCGTATCATGCTATTATATTTTTTATAGACAAAAATGTCGGCTGAACAAAGAACTTAAAAATATATTAGCAATAACAATTCTGCTGGTGTAATGCTAGTCTTTGTTGTCACCGGTGACACTTGGTTAGCATAACAATGGCATAAAGTGTTGTCCGCACTCCGCCGTCACTGGCAGAAGCAACGAGTACCTACGACAGATTTTCTGCGATAGAATAAGCTGTGAAGTAAGCAAGTGATTGGAATGATTGAAAAGTTAATAATATTATGATACTATTATACTTTTTGGCCTATAATATTTAACAAAAACATCTTGACACATTTCAAGATTAAGATTAACCACGGAATAATATGGTGTAGCGATAAACGTCGTCTTAGAGTTAAAAGCTCGGGAATGCAATTTTGGTCATTTTTATCACGACGTATAGGTACTATAGTATAAGAGAGCCGCTCTAAATGAAATTACTATATTGGCACTGAAATTAAGCCTATAATGGGTTTACAACATTATTTTTAGTATACACAAAAACCGAGACACCAGAACAAGATTTTAATCAGAATTACCGGAGTATGTATTTTTTTTATAAATCTCTTAGTTACACCTTAGTTTATGTTGCGTGAAGTGCCCCAGTAGAGTGTGAAATGTGTGAGATGTGCTATGCAGGGGTTGTTTAATACACGGAAACGGACCTAGCGGACCGTCTTAAGCCTCAAAGTGTCTATTCCCGTCCACTGTTATGCATAGAAACCTATTGAAAAAAAAGAAGAAATTTATGAAAAAAAAATGCAAGATTTAACGTGGTATAAAAACTATGTCAATCGATTCTCCTAGTGATTCTGAACAAACTAGTTTCAGGTTTAGTGTATACTAAAACGAAACTTGTGTAACATTCGTAATAAATATAACTGACTAGCTTTTGCCTGCGACTTCGTCCGCGTGAAAGCCCACAGGAACCGCGTAATGACTAAAATGCATTTCCGAGCTTTTCACTCTAGAGCGACGGAATATAGAATTGCAAAACAATATTTCTATATCCCTACTAATATTATGAAAGCGAACGTAACTCTTTCTGTCTGTCTGTTACGCATTCACGCCTAAACCGCTTAACCGATTTTGATGAAACTTGGTACAGAGATAATTTGAAACCCGAAAAATAAATATAGGCTACTTTTATTCCAAAAACGGCGAAATATCTACGTGATAAACGACATCCACGCAGGCGATCTCTAGTTATTTATAAATATGCACAACCATCTTTATTGTAATGGATTACCTAAGGGCTCATTCACACGGGTTCCGTCATTGACGATTCGTCATAAAACACGTCATGACGGATGGACGTTCACATTGCATACGGAATCGTGTTTTATCACGATACGGCAAAAATATCCGAATTGATGTTCCCATTCGTTTCGTGATTCTAACCTCCGGTTTCTGATTTGAGAATTCGTGATAAGCAAATACTTAAGTAATATTTGAGTACAAAGTTGTCAAAAAATGCTTTAAAATCCGTCATTTTTTTGACAACTCAATACTCAAATGCTACATAAGTATTTGCTTAACCCGAATTCTCAAATCAGAAACCGGAGGTTAGTCTTGAATGAACTATCGAACTTGAAGGATCCGTCACAAAAAAATCACGATTCGTGTTTTTTAAAAGACGATACGTGATTTAAGACCTTTCCGACATTATTCACGATTCGTGATGCGTGTGAACACGGGCATTTAAAAAGTAGAGCCGCCGTCAAAAAAAAAACGAATCGTGAAAAAAGACGATACGTCAAAAAAAACAAATCGTCTTCGTGTGAATGAGCACTAAGACAAACTTGTGGTCGGTATGAAGACATTCATGCATTAGCATGAATAAACGTGCTTTATCATTAAGTGGACATGACATACCTACACCTGTCTTATTACATTTATACATATTACCCACACCCAACGCACGGGATAGCCATAAATATATTTCTATTATTCATTACAGTTATAGACTTTCGATAATCTCCTCAATAGAGCGTGTTGCCAACTTTATTTAGTTATAAACAACAATTAGCAGTTTGCCCTATTTGCGATTAATTATTCCATAAGGGAAATAGCATTGACCGTTACGAACTCCCTTGAGGTAATGAAATATTCAAGCTTCCCACTTACCCTTGCGATCGGCGACTGACGACGTGTGCATTAATAATAATATGCGGTATTGCAAGAGGTGTGCCTAAGAACAAGAAACTTGTAATTAAGAGCGTGTACGCCGTTCGGCATTTCATACAAATTTTCAAGTCTTTGTTTTTCGTAATGACTGAACCGATTTTGATGAAACTTCACACACATAAGCAGGATACATAGGTCCATATAGTTAGCAGAAAACATTTTCGAAATGTCTTACTTGAAAAAAGATAATTGGAAATTTCTGTTTGTATGGAAAATTTAAAATCGGTCTAATTTAACTGTAACACTATTTTTTGAAAATGTTTTCTACTAACTTTTTAGTCCTATGTATCCTGCTGATGGGTATGAAGTTTCATTAAAATCGGTTGAGTCATATCGAAAAATAAGGACTTGAAAATTTGTATGAAATGCCGAACGGCGTACACGCTCTTAAGTACTTTGACTTGTATAACTAGAAGTCGCTTGCGGCTTTGCCCGCGTGGATATCGTTTCCCGCGTATTCCGCGTTAAAAGTAGCCTATGCCCTTCTTCGAGTTTCAGGCTATCTCTGTACCAAGTTTCATCAAAATCGGTTCAGGGGTTTAGGCGTGAACATAGACAGACAGAGTTACTTTTGCATTTATAATATTAGCAGGGATAAGTTGCTATAAGAACTTTTGTTTCAGAACTCTCTGAATCTTTATTCGTAAAAAACGTGAGAACAACTTATTACAATATTAAGTATAGAACACAATATTGCATTCGAATGAGGCTGGTATTCCACTTATCAAATATATTTGTCCAATGTTCATTTGATCAAAGAAATTGTGCATTTGATCAAAGAAATTTGATGAATTTAATTAAGATTTTCGAAGAAAAGAAATTTGATTAAATATTGGATATTGATATTGGACAAAGATATTTGATAAGTGGAATACCAGCCTAACGAATAGAATAGTTTCCGATAACCGGTTTTCCAGTACGCCACTATGAATTTTATTTTGCCGTCTTGCTCTACTAACGTTACTGAAACAGAATTTCGCATTAACAGGGCTTTTTGAGCTTAGACTACCCCAACTTTAGGAGACGGAGACTCCTTTATAAAAGGCTGATCTTGAAGAGATTATATTAGGCGGCCGAAGCCTTTCGTTACGGATATTTATCTACAAAGCCAATAAGGCCTTTCCTTGGTCATAAATACAGCATCTAAGGGGTCTAGCTAACCGACATAATACCAAACTCGTATCGAGAAATGGGTACAAGTATCTATCTATCTTCTATCTATATAAAAGGAGAAGCTGACTGACTGACTGATCTATCAACGCACAGCCTAAACCGCTAGGGTTAGAAACTTGAAATTTTGACAGTAGGTTACTTTTGTAACGTAAACATCCATTAAGAAGGGATTTTTCGATATTCGACCCCTAAGGGGGTGAAACAGAGTATTTAAGTTTGTATGTAAGTCCGTCATTTTTGAAGTAAGAAGCTTGAAATTAAATATTAAGGTTTTTGGTTAGAAATAAATGTAGAAGTGTTTCAGCGTTTTCTTAAATTCCACCCCTAAGGGGGTGAAATAAGTGTCGAAAGTTGGTATGAGAAATCTGTTATTTTTGAAGTTCTTCTTCTCTCGTGTCAGCACGAGCTATACGAAAATAGCTTAATGCTGTGGTGAAAAGATTAGCCAGTCAGCAAGGTTGGTAGCGGGGCTGACTGCCCAATGTGCGCCGGACGTACTTAAGTATCGTCACTCGTGGAGGCTCTTTTCATGCACCCCCCATTTTTGAAGTTAGAACCACGGAATTTAATATTTAGTCTTCTGTTGAGAAATAAACTTACCTACACGTGTTTGAGCGATTTTGGAAATTCAACCCATAAGAGGGTGAAATAAGTGTTGAAAGTGTGTATGAGAAATCGGGTACTTTTGAAGTAAGAAGCACGGAATTAAATATTTAGGCTTCTGGCTAGAAATAAACATACACGTGCTTGAGCGTTTCTGGAAATTCTGCCCAAGGGGTGAAAGAGCGGATGAAAGTTTTTTCGAAGTTAGGAGATTTGTATGAAAATTCTTATTGGGTTATTGACTTGAAATTTGGCACAAACACTCTTCAAAGTAAATAATAAAAGATGGAATTTATGAATTTTAAAACTACACAAAAACCCTGTAAATAAACAAAGATTAAAAAAACTACACCTAAAAAGGGGCAACGAGGGTTTAAAACTTTACGCAAGCGAAGCTGCAGGCAAAAACTAGTTTTACACAAGGTTAGTCGGAAAGGGGGTACTAATCCGCAGACCACTTAAAGTATCACTGATGACGGTTTTAAAGCAAGTGTTAAAATTTCAAAATTCGATAATTTTTATTTCCATGTCAAATTATTTTTATTTTAGTTTTTTCAAAAATTCTTTGTCCCTACTTTAGTTACGAATTCAGAAAATGGACCTTCTTTGTGACCCTCAATATGGCCTAAAATGTAAACACAGCTGATCATAGCTAAGGATAGATAGATTTTAGCATATTTTTTATGTAATTTTTGAACAGCTATTTCTCTTAAAATCTTGACTTTGGGGAAAGTGGTAGAACAAAAGTTTCTCATTATTATAAGTACTTTAACACCCTTTCGGATTACTACCCCCTTTCTGACTAACCTTGTATAAGTGTGTATCATATCATGCCTACGCACGAAAATAGATTTACTTCTAACATTTCTAAACCTTTGTTCGAAATTCGATTGTTAAAAGTTTTGGTAAAGTTTCATCTAACGATGTAGGATAGGAACCCATCCGTTCACGATAGGGTATTTCAAAGTTCCGATAACAATACAAACGTAAAGGAAATTGCTTTAAGTGTATTTATCTATTATCGGAAGTTTAATAAAAGCTGAATGCTGAATTAGAAAAGTTGTAAGAGAAAAACACGGGAGACAAAAATACTCGTGTACCTTTGAATGGAAATATGTTTATTTAATCTTGTTTTTTACTGGCAGTATATTTATTTAAGGAAAACCGTCTCAGTGGGACGTCCAGCTATTCTTTCCATTGTAACCCGTTCAAAAAGAACTAAGTAATTCTAATCTATTTTAAATAAACCAGTTTTGAGTTTGCATTTTGAAACAAGCCATGTTACTTGGCTGTTGTCTTTTGGTAATTTCTTTTTTATTTCATTACTAGCTTTTGCCCGCAGTTCCGCTTGCGTGAAATTTTGAACCTGTTAAGTGACGATTTTCCATACAAACTTTCATCCCCTATTTAACTCCCTTGGGGGTTGAATCTCGAAAAATCCTTCATTATTCCTTGTCTACATTATAAAGGGAATCTCTGTGCAAAATTTCAGCATTCTAGGTCCGTGGGGTCGGGCTGGGCGTTGATGAGTCAGTCAATCAGTCAGTCAGTCAGTCAGGACTTTTCTTTTTATTTATATAGATTTACTTGAACGTCCAATAATGTCACAAAAATTAAAGTTCATCAAGTTTTTATTAATTTTAAACATTGTATGTATTGTAAACTGTAATCTTACCGCGTATATTAAATCATCATCTACAATTAACAACATTTTATTTGGAATTTAATTAAGATGAGGGCACTGAAATCATTATCTTTCTGATATCAAGATTTTTTACTGATAAATACATACATTTTAATACTTTGTAAAATAAACCTCAAACTCAACAAAATAATATTTTATCAAACAATAACCAATAGCCATTAAGCGCAGACGACGTTTTGGTCAACATTGGCGCTGCGCTAAAGTCCGCTATAAATTATTACGAGGGTCACTTGTTTGCAATGTTCGGAAGTTAGACCGAAGTTACCAAGGCTTGTTCAAACTTACGACTAGGTTTTATGACTTTAGATATTAGTATTATTGATTAAATATAGGGCATTTATTTTCAAACTTTCCCTGGTCCTTTCGCTGTTTACTTTCTTTCTATATAAGAAGAATAAAACTCTCTCCATAATCAAGAATAATACTGATTACATCGATCTAAGTCATCGAGAGTCTTCTAAACAGTATTCCAAATAAAATTGATCAGTGTTTCAGTCAAAAGTGTGATTTTCTAACAACCACATTATCAAAAACCGGATTTTTTATAAATTCCGGTTTTTGATAATGTACATTATTTACAGCTTATGCTGTAAGGTGGTAAGATAGAGAAGAAGCAATCGGTATGTTACTGGTAAAGGCCGAATGGCGGGTACACTAGGTTTACCCGGGTACAACTAGGTGCAACCAGTAGCAGTTGGGTAGAACTAGGTGTAGCTAAAGTAGAAATAAGAGCCCCGCTTTGCGGGGCTCTTATTTCTGTCTGCAGGGTTTAAAGTGACCTAACACGAAGGGCATGACCTATTCGTGTCGGGGTTCCCCTTAACCACCGGTGTGTGGGTACACCTAGTTCTACACGCTATGATGAAGGGTAAACCTAGTTCTAACCGAAGATAAGTAGGATACATCTAAGTTTAACCGCATGTGGCCGGCTGCACCTAGTTGGATTCATCATTGAAGGTTACGGGAATATTAAGTTATAAATGAAATATCTGCAAATAATAATCACTGAAATATAGAATTTTTCTAACAAAAGAAAATACAGAATGTCCTAGGATGACCAAGTAATAGAATGAATACCAAAGTATATACCTATAGAGCTATCGTAGAGGTGTTCGTAGACTTTTTGTATACCATTCGATAGATAGTTTAAACCAAATCTAAGGTAAACGTAGATTTAAAATAATACATCACTTTTTTAATGCCTTAACACAAAAAAAGACGAGGCTATTTTAAAACATCGATTTTACTTCGACCTTCCCTTTAAAAAGAGGGATGACGACTGATCATATTAATCAGCATCAATTTGCAAAAAGCTGGATGGTATTCAAACGCTTATCCACATCGCCTGTGTGCTTCCAACTGTGAAAGTTTAATCAATACGAAAAGATAAAAGCACGTGTACGCATATTCACATAAAATGGATCCGTCCGTCCTAGCTGAGCAGGGAAGCGCGTTGAATTGCGTCTAGCATCGCGACGCTAAAATAAAAAGCGATATGCCTTCTATACCAGCGGCCTACGTGAGCAGTGCACCTAACAGAGCGACGCGTATAGTTTGTTTTTAGCGGTTTGTCTGTGGCAGAAATTTTAATTTAGCCTTAATCATCAAATGTTATTAAGACTATATAATTATTGTAACACTGTTGCTAGGACACTCGTAAGTGCTGCTCTACTTGACGCAACGTAATGCCACGCACTGCCTAGCTAGGACGAAGCCTCAAGACAGCGTTCCCAAATAAGATTCCAGGATTTTTGTTTTATCAAAAAAATTGTGTCCAAAATAGTTACAAATAGTGACTAAAACGACATAATTAGTGACTTAAGTGCAACTATTGGTAGGGACGGCAAGTCAGCGTCCTACCCTTTAACTCGCAAACAGTTGTCAAGGTCTTGACAAAGGACAGAATCTCGTAAAGGTCATAATTTGTCAGTATTTAGGAACTATTTTCTGGATATAACAAAAATCCTGTACCCCAAGTGTGAGTTTTTTCGTTAACTACTGTAGTTGCGTGCAGCTGTGAATCCCGCGACCCCGGCCAAGGGTCAGGAGGAGGAACACCGTGGGTTTTTAGCCAGTAAGAGTCCGGCATAACCCTTCGTCTTCCCCAGGCGAAGGGTATCCAAGAGGATTTTCCCACGAGAAAAAAAAAAAGAAAAAAAAGGCAGCGCCTGTAGGCGCGGCGTTCAATTATAGCGCGAATTTTATAATTGAACGCCGCGCTTAAAGACACAGCCTAAGTTTTCATAAATTTATGGCGTGACGCAACTGCAGTAGTTAACGAAAAAACTCACACTTGGGGTACTGGAATCGATGATGGGGACGCTAGTTTGATGCTAATCACAAAATGACCATTTTCAATAAGTGAAATACGAATTAATACTGATATGTGTGTTGAGTCCCTAAGGCAGTGTGCTACCCATCACTCGCCGTCCCGATGATCAACGCCTAGCACAAGCATCTCAGTTTCAAAGCAACACACGTGTAATCTGACGTCAACACGAGATGACAGACGCTTTGATGACGAACGTGTTTATGTGACGGGCCGTAATGATCGTCTAGTTAGGTGACTTGTTAAAGAGTTTCAACGAAGGTCTTGGAAGTAATATCCAAGTTTAAGGGCGTATTAATGATGGGCCGTGTAAACTCATATAACGAATTTAGATACGAGCCGTCTGCCTACGGAGATTTTAAATACATAGAGAAAAGAGCTGGCGTGAGGCACTCAGGGATTTTCTTTTAAGCTCTTTCTTGAATTTTACCTGTATCGTGAGTGTATTTACATACACAAATCTTCCGTGCACAAACACCCGGAACAACTGCTGCAGGCAAAACAAATATTATTTGCTACCCGCGAACCGTAGTGCAGAAAGTAAATCGCTCAGCCATTGCACCAAACATGTCGTCGTTTTACATTTTTACCCGACTGCGGCGAAGCCCACAAGGAGGGTAATGTTTTTATCATATTAACCATACAACGGTCTTATTTACCCATTGTTGAGTATTAAGTGCCTTATTGAAACAATTTTCTTCGATACCTAATCATCTTTATCTCGTTAACCCACTAGGTTATGTGTGATCCATAGTTTTTTTTTTTCGAACCTATTGGCCTTGACTCAAAGATTCAAAGAGTTTTATTTTTGCCAACTAAGTGTACATAAGGTGGTACAATATAAAATAGCTCTCCTAACTTAGTTGGTGACGTTGGTGTATTTTTGCTAAGTGTTCCACCCACGTCCACTTTGTATACAGGTTATAAATATCTTGCATGTTAAAGGACTAGGGAATTTTTGGGGGTGAACAACCTCGATAAATAACAAACAACTTCTTTCTCCGAATTTTGGAAATGAGGAAAATTCATCAGCACAGAAAAAGAAGAGGCGCTTTCTGAAAAATTTCCTTTCATTTAAAGTTCCCGTTCACCTAAAAACTGGATGTATATTCCTCACGACAATGTGCTGTTTTAAGGCGATATCAGATCAGATTATCAGCAATAGAGCAGTTTTTGTAAATTGATCTTTATTTTCTTGGTTCATCACATTTTCCTGTAAAAACAACAGAAAATCAGTCTGAGTTAGAGTTGTCCCGCATTAGATCGTTTTACTTAACTGAGGTTAATAACGATGACGTGAGAGTTTCTGTAAGCCAGTTTACCAATATTTTCTATTCATAGTTTCGAAAACCTGCACTGAACTAAATTCCGTTCGGTAGACCAACACGGCAACGTTTAAAAAATTACCTCCATTTCTCCACTCGAACCCATTAAATATTTAGTAACGACGTTCACCAACGTAGAGGCAGCCCTAACTGTATTAAAACTCTAAAAGTTGTTCAGTGTTTGTTTTTGAAGACTTTACCTACACCTGGTACCTCGGAGTTCTGGAAAAAATCGATGATACATGCGAACGAAGTAAACACGTAAGTAGTAGACAAATAAGTTAACACAGCGTATCCTAACATCTCGTGATAACTTAATACGTATGTAACAGACGTTGAAAAAGAACTAGATGGACGTACTTCACGTAAACAATAACAAACAATACATTCATATTATTATGTTAATTCGCACACATTGTTTTAACCTTATTAACATTTGTACAAAACATTTCTACCTCTTAGTAGGCAGCTTGAAAAATTTGTCAAAGCTGTCTAAATACAAATTATAAATAGTGAGGACCTGTGGCGGGCCCCAAATATATCGAAGTGAACAGAGTGAACGGACCGAACAGTGCGACACTGCTGAAACAATTTGCATTAATAATTTTTCGATCAATATTCTATCAACATGAATATAGTGGGGTATTTAGTAACGATGGCTAATATTCAGGTAAGTGCGTTCCATCATATAGTAGAAACCGGCTATAGGGACATCATGTAAGACGACATGTCAAGGACTCGGCCGAATCCCATATACAGGGTGGAAAAAATCAATGGGCCCTGAAGGGAAACCACTTTAAATCCTTAAGATAGATGATTTTTCTTAAAGGAAACATTCCCTTAATTTTAAAAAGAAACAAAACTGCATTCACAGATTTCTCGACAAGCTTACCTAAACCGGGAATCGAACCAGTTAAAAAAATAAAAAATAAACACTCCCTATTTTATTTCACTAGTCGATACAGTGAATGTTAGAGATAACATTTCTCCAATAAACATTAGGTCTTACACTCGTCTGTCGTACAAGATATCCATGAAATCTAATATTTAGGTAGTACACAAAATCAACATTACCTAGACTAGAACTGTTCACTTTTAACAAGTAAAAGACACGTTATAATTTTTTTTAAACTCTAACATCCAAAGACATTCTATGAAGTACAAGCTTGCTAATTTATCTCTAAGTGTATTTGATGTTTTTTTATTACAAGTACCTCGTTGAAGACTTAGGGCTGATTTTTCAATCGCTAGATAAATTTTATCTGGGGAATAAGTTCGACGTTTTGACAACTATTGTATAGGAAAATGTCAAACCGTCATATTTATTCCTTAGTTATAAGTTATCTGGCGATTGAAAAATCGGCCCTTAGTCGATAAGAAAATCATTTAATTGGTAAAAATAATTCTATGCACATTTTCTTTCTTAGACGGGGCGTTCTGACGAAAAGTTTAAAAATAGAACGTTCCGTTTGACAATAATCCTATCGATTAGTAGAATAAAATAGCGAGGGTTTATTTTTTTATTTTTAGCTGGTTCGATTCCCGGTTAAGGTAAGCTTATCGAGAAATCTGTGAATGCAGTTTTGTTTCTTTTTAAAAATAAAGGAATGTTTCCTTTAAGAAAAATAATCTATCTTAAGGATTTAAGGTGGTTTCCCTTCAGGGCCCATTGATTTTTTCCACCCTGTATAAATGTTACAGGAAATGTATGAAATCTCGGAGTTGTACATAATTCCTAGGAAATGTATAAAATGCCAAGCCAATTTAGGAAATGTGTAAGATAATTTGTCAAAGGTTCTTTGATAAATACATTTCCTAGGAAATGTATATATTTCCTAGGCATTGAATGCAATTCCTAAATGGTACTAGGAAATGTATACAAATTTACATTTTACCTGTAATTTGAGGCACCCCGACAAGGATAGGTTAGGATCGAAGGGGATGACGGGGGCTAGAGTGAGCGAGCGAAGCGAGCGAACGAAGTGTTTGGTTACTTTAAACCCTGCAGACAGAAATAGGAGTCCCGCGCAGCGGGGCTCCCGTCTACACTGCTTTGGAAACCCAAACAACCTTCAAAAACCCAAACATCAGCGGAGGCACTCCCTTGTTTTATAAATGCTTACACTGTGTTTAATCTGAATAATCAGGTCTCAATATGAAACATAAAAATATTTTAACACATTTCCGATTGCTGTTTAGGAAATGTATAGAATTCCTAGGAAATGTGTATAATAATATTTATTTCACACATTTCCTTACGATTTTAGGCATTATACTATACATTTCCTGCGAATTCTATACAATGACGGATTACAAACATTTCCGTTAACATAAACACCTATGTAAACATCGGTTAAATCTACGAACTTAATCGTAATTATCGGCCATAACGATCAACAGTGATATTTGCTTATTTAAACAAGACATTATTTTGAACTTGAACGTGAGAGGGCTCCATTTTCTCAATGGTGTGTGTAGTCCGTCAACCTGTAGGAGGCCAGCGCCTGGCCTGGACTAAGGACTAAACCCTTCTCATTCTGAGAAGAGGCCTGTGCCCAGCAGTGGGACAGATTGGATCACAGTGGGATGATTATGCATATGATATGCTATTAATACAAGGTTAGTCGGAAAGGGTGTACTAATCCGAACGGGGGTTACAGTGCCCATGATAATGAATAACTTTTGTTCTACAACTTTCCCCAAAAGTCAATAGTTTAAGAGAAGTAGCTGTTCAAAGATTTCATAAAAAATACGCTAAAATCTGTCTATCGTTACCTATGATCAGCTGTGTTTACATTTCAGGACATATTTGGGGCTACGAATTAGAAGCATAATTTTCTGAATTCGTAACTAAAGCAGGACTGAAGAGATTTGAAAAAACTAATATTAAAATCATTTGGCACGGAAATAAAAATTACCGAATTTTGAAATTTTAATATATACTTGCTTTAAAACAGTCATCAGTGGTACTTTAAGTGGCCTGCGGATTAGTACCCCCTTTTCGACTAACCTTGTATATTATTTAAACCTTATTGTAAGGAATAATGAAGGATATATTATTACGTACTTTTTCCCACCCGCGCCTATTTGACATATTTTGACCTTGCTTGTTTATGAACATGAAAATGTATTCACCTTCCTAAGAAAATATCGCTTAAAACAACTTTTGGAACATCTATTGCATCGTCGCTTCAAGGTCGTTGTACCCTGTTTTTGTAAACCATGTGTAAAGTATTTCATATTTACAAACGTGTCAATTCTAAAAATACCTAAGTTTGTTTAACTTTGAAATCCTTTTTCCTGACACATTTCACATGATTTTAAAAAAGCACGGGTACCTTATTTTAAATCTTGTTAATAGCTCTGGATGTCAATGTATAACATGGTTCACTTAAATGTCGTTCTCGATATATATCTATTCTGAGAAAACAGAGTCCCCTTCTGCTTACTGCTGCGTGAAATTACTGCCCACACAATACATCACTTTGATTAATAGCCAGCAGTCGATGTGCGAACCGGATCCGAAGTCTATTCATGCGACATTTGGCACAGTCGTCATCGTTTATATTTGATAAACATTTGCAGTTATTAGCTTTTACTATTAACCGACACCGATCAGTTAATTCGTAGTCGATTGGCTTTGAATTCTATTAACAGCATTCGATACTGATGTTAGAAATCGAATAGCATGTTATAAATGAAACGAGTAGGGACAGTATTGGTAACTACAAAATTTATTATTTCATCCTTCGAAATATTAAACGTTTTTATAATTTTCAGGCTTTAGGGGGTCCAGAGTCACATGTAAAAGATTTATCTGTGAAAGTAGCAGATCTTGCTTCTTTAACAAACGATCTTAAGCACTATCCGGAATTTGAAATGGTATCTTTCAAAAAGAATGGCATCACTCGTGTCGGCGATGTCGGAATATACCTATCAAACAAGGTGTGGGAGTATTTATACCACGGAACCGGAAGTCCTTATGAAGAAGGGACTATAATCATCATAATTTACGAGAATCATAATGAACATAGCCGTGAGGAGGAGCGTTACGTCTCAGATCTATCATACATGATCGCGAGGCAAGGCTTCACAGGCGATGAGGTTAATCCATTCTTACAAAAATATTTTCTTTAGACGTGAAGAAACCTGAACATCTTACATTTACTTTTCAAATTTGAGATTATCAAGAGCTACTTTTACTATTGTTAGAACTAAAATAACATTTTTGCAAACAAATATTTATGATTAATTACGGTTTACTCACGTGCATTTTCATGATTAAGGGCTCCGTTTGGGTCCGAAACTAGTCGGGCAATCCCGAAAAATGCACGTGAGTAAACCGTAGTTAATCATAAATATGAATGTATCTCACGAAAGTTATAATACAAACAAATATTGTTTGAAACTAACCCTATTCTATTTATGAGCCAAAATTATGGATCATTAATCAAAATACCAAGTAGTTAATAATTATTGTTCTTAATAAAACCTCAAAGTAACTAATACCGTGATTTTATTCGTCTTAAACCAAATGGTATGAAAGCCACTTACATTTTAACTAAGAATATTAGGCAGTTACCAAGTATTGTCGTCAATTATACGGACATACCTACACGAAAATTTAGAGGTGCGGTAAATGTTAACAATGATCTATTAGTGCTGGTCTGTCGCGAAATTCTGTCTGCTCACGCCCAGTGACGCAAACACAACCATCTGTACCGCACTTACTACTAAGTGATTCTGTTGTTGTAAGATAAAGATATAATGTGTCACACGCTGATATAATCTCACTGCAAAATTCTGCACTATACTATTTGTTTGATCAAATGTAATGTAACTAAATAAAAGAACAAAAGTATATACGGCACCTTGCCCAGGCAAAATCTTGCCGTAATTATTACATCAAAGTTTAGGAGCGATTTCATTTATTCATTTATTTTGTATTCCATATTGTACCTATCAATACCTATCAATAATACATATATCAATAACCTATCAATGCTTTACAGTGTTCTGTTCAATCCCGCAACCCCTTCTTATCTCAAAGAACGTTTTAAGTTCCTTCATGACACTCATACTAGAGACTTAAGATCATCGGAAAATTTGAGACTTTCGATGCCCTCGCATTCTACCAAATTCTTTGACAAATCGTTTACAGTCCAGGCTGTACGTTTATGGAATGCGTTGCCGATGCCAGTGAGACAAGCTCAGTCACTGGATTCTTTTAAAAAATTAGTCAAAGATCATTTCTTCGCTCAACACACTTCTATTTCTTCATGATTTTAATACCTCATCATCAACCTACCTTGTTTTTCCTTATCACATAATTATATAACATATGTATATATACAATATATATGTATAGTTTTGTATGTAAGTATCATGTCTATGTATTGTGTGTAGTATGTATTTTGCAGCAGTACACCACGGACTACCCCCTCTATCTTATTCATTGTCTCCTTGTTCATCCAAAGGTTGTCTGGTAGATATCGCTATCAGCGATAAGACCGCCATTGTACCCTTCAATATATGATATTGTATAAGAGCTGTGTTACAATTTTGGTGTACAATAAAGTATATTCTATTCTATTCTATTCTATTCTATCAATAAGTAGTCCGTACCTATTAACCAGATAAGCTAAATGTGACCCACAAATATGACATTTATGTGTTCAATAATCTTGTCATTAACGCTACTGATATGTGGTGAAATGCAAATGTTAGCTATTGAAAAGTTTAGAGACCGAATTAGCTTAATGAACAGTTAATGATAGGTTGGTGAAATACCCCCAGGTGTAAACACGGCCAGAAACGAGAGCAAAAAGGAATAAAATAATTTTTGGGGACAGGATGAGGTAACAGAGAAAAATAGGTGAGAGGTATGATGATAAATGGATTCAGATGGAACCAGAATGTGCTACGAGCAATTGCTAAGTTTGTGCTAGGAGTTTAAAGAGGTACCTAGAGATCCAGCCAGGGGGCCAATTCTACTAACAGAAACTTTTATCAATGGCAATTGAATCGTTCATTCAGACAGTTTTCATTGACGTATACTGTCAAAATGTTTGGTTTTGTATTTATTGTCAAACAATTTGATAGTTTTTGTAAACAAAAACTGTCTGAATAAACGATTAAGTTGCAATTGATAAAAGTTTCTGTTAGTAGAATTGGGCTCCTGGATGTTAAGTATAATGTCTTCTAATTATACCCAAATATGTAGGGGTCGACCCGTCAACTACAGCCGTGGACTAAGGACCTAAATCCTTCTCATTCTGAGATCAGGCCGTGCCCAGCGGTGGGACATTAATGGTCTGATTATATTTATACTATGTTGGGTTCAGCTTAAAATTCAACATGGTACAGCTGATTTAATACATGCAAATATTTAGCAGCTGCAATTTGCAACTTAGTTGCTCCTTAAGAGCATTGAAACTGGCTAGCTATAGCGAATTTACGCAGAACTCCAGATTTTAAACGATTTATAGATTAATGCTGCTACTTTACAATGTTCCCCGCCTGCTGAAAGTCATTAAATGCTGAATCATACGATTCAGCATTGAAGCAGCTGCATCTAAGTGCGTTTGTGACAGTTCAACCAAACAATACCGATACAATTGACCTCATGTGGTTACGGCCTACATTAATACCTATAATAATTATGTATGTACGTGCCATACACTTAAATATTTAAACGATATGTAACGCCAAGGACGTACGCATCCTAAAAAAAAAAACATCTTTTCCATTGCTGGTTCAGTTTAACTTAACATCTTATTTTGTTGATTGGCATGTATAATTAGACACTCATTTTCCTAATGAATACAAAACACCTCTGTATTTGATTACTACAGCTATCATTGTAACTTATTTTTATATTTATTCGTAAATGAACTTGTTCTTTTGGATAAATAAATAATCTTTAACCCGAAAATAGAACATTTTTTTAAAATTCCGTCCTTATTTATTTTCATTGTCATAATAATTGATAATTTCGAGATGAATTAGCAAGTGGGCCATATATTTTTTGGATTCCATCATTAAAATCACAAACCTAAGCAAGCATTTGGAATTGAAATCTGTAGGCCATTCAGATATTTGCTCCGGGATTGGAATCGATCGTCAAATGTCTGGCTTCCGAATTTAAAACAAAAGATCCAATTACGCTGTCGCCCGCCATGTTAATGAGACACGAAATGTCACCGAATAAATAAACATCTTTCAATTAAAATAGTTGACCCTGAATTGAGACAGACAGCAACACAATGTATGTAAGTATGAACATGATTACAAATAGTTATTTAAGTAACCAACTGCATTGTATAATTTGCGTGCGAAACAAGATATTATATTGTGTCAATAACACGACGAGCTGCCGTATTGTGCATGTCTAATGCTCCCTCCACATGTTGGCGTGATGCGTTGGAAGCTTCGACGTTCACAAAATGACATCTGCTATCTATACTTGAGCCCGCATTGACGTAATAATTTTAAATAAATACGTCTACAATCTAATTATAGAAGGGGTCCCCCAAGGTAAACAATCAATAGTTACTGAATAGGTTTCTGCGATGTTTTGGCTCGCTTCCTTTGATTCAGGGCAACGCTGAGGAATGATTTAATACAAGCGGTCGCTTTAGGCCAACATGTGGAGGCAGCATAACGCAATGCAGAATGCGCCTACTGTGTATGGAACATGCATCGCTCGACCCACGTGACTAAAATATTTTCACCGGTACATTGATGCATTTTAGGAATTCGCTCGCGAGCCTTTATATGATTGAAATTGTTTTTATAGCTCGGTTATAACTAGCTATGTTGTGGTTAAGAATTTGATGTTTCTACAAAGAGTTCCTGGTCTGTTTAAAATTATGAAATAAAACTAGATCTGCAGCTGTTGTAGGATGAATAATTATTATACAAATAAAAAACAATTATTGTTATTGAACTTGCTGCTAGAAGTTTATAGCCAGTCAGTAGTTAATGTCCAATGTGACGGTGACGCAACTTATCGTAAAATAAATAATAAATTTTGCTAAATATTACTGTTATTCTGTACATTACACTATCTACTCAATTAGCAGTGCAAAAGTTCATGCACTTGACATTTATCGCACAATTCTTATCAATATTTACTACAAAATTGCAGTAAATGTCACTGTGGAAGGAAATAATCAATTCTGTATATTAAATTAACTAACTAGTAAGTAAAATATTCCTAGCACGAAACAATCAGAAGTTTCACGTGTAAATACACAGATATAACCGCGCTACCCGCTAGGCGATAATAAAACAAAAACAGGCGCTCGCCCTTTGTTTACAAATGACGCATGAGGCATGAAGCACATGCAATCTATAAGTCGCGGAGTCGTTTACCTTCCGCGCGACGAGACGCCCGCCATGTGCGTAGATGCGTAAGCGCAGCGCGTCGTACGGCGTCGGGCAGAGAGGCGGAGCTCGCGGCGGAGCGCGGACGATGCCGCGCTGGCTTTGGGCGGCGATGATACTTGCGGCGGCGGCAGGCGCCGGCGCTTGGGCCCCGCCAGCCCAGACCCTGGTGCTCGCACCGCGCGTGCGCAGGCACGCCGCGCACACCAGCACCCGTCACCTCCAGCTGCTTGGCTGGCACCTGGAACTGCAAGAGAACAGAGCCATACGGTCACCTTACTACGATGAGTGCCAGTTCTACAAAGGCAGAGTTTTAGATGAGGAGCACTCCTCTGCAACAGTGACAGATTGTGATGGTCAGCTGTACGGGCTGCTGCAGGTCGGAAGCGACGAGTTCGTGTTACAGCCGACACGGCAGGAAGGATCGGCGCATGTGCTACGGAGACGAGACGTGGAGCTATCCGAATGGGCAGCCGCATACAATCTCACTGGTGACACGGTCACCGACCTTGAACTTGACTTCGGGGAGGAGGATGACCCGGTGCCGGAGCCACACGTTCGGCCCCGACACAGTGTTTATCCTGATACGGACTACTTTCGTGGACCGCGAACTATCAGTAGACCAGTTTCAGGTGTGTTAAAGGTGTTAACGATCTGAACATTCCGTTTAGCTGTATCCTGGATGTGCAATGTCGTGATTAATGTTCTAGGTGTCAAGGGTTTGTGGCTCGAAATGGCCATAGTGGCCGACCATACGATGCTCAAGTTCCACGGCAGGGCGAGAGTGCAACACTACATCCTCGCATTAATGAACATTGTGAGTATGAACACTGAACATTCGCCGCATGGATGCGCACTAGTGTTTATTTTAGTACGACGCTGTCGGAGTGCATGGTTTAACTCATTGAATCTTTATGTAATACATTATAGGTCAGTGCCATCTTCAACGATCCCTCTCTAAACTCGAACATGACGCTCGTGATCAACAAACTGTTCCTGTATGAGGAGAAAGATTATGTAATAAAGTATGGGAATGTCAAGAAGTCCTTGGAAGCTGTGAATAAATGGAATTACAGACATTTGATGAAGTTGCCGACAGGTGCTGTATACCTACTCAAATTATTTTTTTTGTATTGCTCATAGGTCGTCGTCACATAAAAATTATAATCTGCCACTTATCTTCTACCAGAGGATTAGCAGTAGGCACTGTGTGTGACACGTTACGGTTTATTCTAAGATTTATTTTACAAGTAGCGTTATAACAACTTCCGGTGTGAGCACTAAATCATAGCTCTGATATCATGCTATAATGACACATGTCCCACTTTTTTTCTTGGTTGATTTATTTCGCCTTTGGGCGAGAATGTTCACTCTTCATGTTTACGAACACAAAAAATATTGACGTGTATTTGTATAAAACATACTGTTGTATTTAAATAGTCCATGTATTTCATAGGTAGTAAAAAAAACCAATTTAAATTTTAAGCTCTATTAATAACGCTTGTAAAACAACATCAAATATTTATCTACCGCCTATCAAAACATTACTTACTGAAAGCTGAACAAATGATACGTAATAAATATAAATAATTACATTGGCCTTACATTTGCCGCGACGTGTTCTAAATCCCGCAATTATATATTTTGCTTTCTATTTAAATATGGAACTGCGATAGTTAAGAGAAAGTTAAGGAGAGTTTTTGGAAACTTTTTTAAAAGTATTTATTTGCCTTATGTCTTCCTTGTTCCATTTATGAAATAGTTGATTCGCAGACAGCACTGGATGGGATGCGGCGGTGTGGCTGACACGGGCCCAGCTGGGTGGACCCTCGGGTTTCGCCCCCGTCGGCGGGGTCTGCTCGAGAACCAGGTCAGCCGCCATAGACCGAGATGAGGGTCTCACCAGCGCTTTCGTCATAGCACACGAGCTGGCACATCTGTAAGTAATTTTCATGTTTATAATTATTACAAAAAACACTCATTCGGGTTTAATCGCGAAGGATATTTTAAAAGGCACAAAATACCTTTTCTTATTTTGTGTCTTTTAAAAATGTATACGCTAATTATATAATGTGTACAAATCGCGAAAGTTTAAAATCATTTATGATTAATACGTTAATGAAACAAAGGAAATTACTCTGACCAGCTGAATTTATAACACAATTTCTAAATTATTACAATCTTCAATTAGTTAATCTCACTTGTATTTATGATTATTTACGGTTTACTTATGTGCATTTTTCGGGATTGCCCGACTAGTTTCGGACCCAAACGGAGCCCCTAATCATGAGCTGAACAGCGAGGTCGCGTGAACTAGCCAGGCAATCCCGAAAAATGCACGTGAGTAAACCGAAAATAATCATAAATATGAATGTGTCTCACGAAAGTTATAATACAAAAATCTCACTTGTCACACAATACTAACACAATTACACAAGTACTTGCAGTTGAATTATAAAAAAAGCAATGAAAGTAGTTCAATGGATAACAGTCAATCGCTCAATAGAGCTCTCGTGTAAACAACAGGTGCGAAGAAATATACTAATCGTGTCATGTCTGCAGCAGGATGCGCCTGTCTGCAAGATGATTCCAAGAAATTACATCCGTGTTACATTTAACCATTTTCTTCGATTCCCACACAATATTGACTGAGACACGATCCGATTGGTAGAGTTACTAAGTAAATATAAATCTTATATTCGTGTAGCTTACAGCTGATATTGAACCGCGTTTGGTTAGGCTGATGGCTGACCCCAATATACAGGGTGAAATTGTAAACACTCGACAAACCGAAATGAGAGATTGTACTCATCACTATGAACAACTTTTACAATTTGACCAAAACTGAAATCGCGAAAAAAAAATCTGCTTTTCCCTACATTTTGACGAGTTATGCGAACATAAATGTAGGGAACAGCTGTTTTTCGCAATTTCAGGTTTGGTCCCATAGTAAAAGTTGAGTACAATCTCCCATTTCGGTTTGTCGAGTGTTTACAATTTCACCCTCTAGTTAGAAAAAAGGTAGATGACATGATGTGTGACTTACATATATTTGATCAAAGTCTGGATGTTTGTGCGTCTGTGACTTGTGCATGAAAATGAAACAGCACCAACGATACACGGGTTCGTAAAGAGATGTTTTCCCCCAAAAACAAAAATAATTTCGCGCGTCTCCTATTCATATTGATTTGAATTTAAAATTGCCAATTACTTACGTAGAGACTATCATGTAATTTCTAAAGAAGAAATAAAAGGAAAATAACAAGATATCGTCGGGAATATATAAAAAACGAATTGGTGTCATCAACTTAAATATTCATGTTTCCGTATTGCGTAACGCATTTATTTGCATAAAGTTGATAATCGTCCTATATTTTTGTGTTCTTTTTATTTTGTTTTTAATTCAAAGCTGAAACATTCGCCTAACTGTTCACTAAAGTGTTTTGTTGAGTCAGTAGAGCAACTTCTCATATTAATACTATGAGAAATGGCCATCTATCTATATGTTACGGCTAAAAGCCGAATGGCGGTTACACCTAGGTTTAACCGGATACAACTAGGTGCAACCAGTAGCAGTTGGTTAGAACTAGGTGTAGCTTAAGTCGACGGAGCCCCGCTGAGCGGGGCTCCTATTTCTGTCTGCAGAGTTTAAAGTAACCTAACACGAAGGGAATGACGGGGGCTTCGTTCGCTCGCTCCGCTCGCTCACTCTAGCCCCCGTCATCCCCTTCGAACCTAACCTATCCGTGTCGGGGTTCCTCTTAATCACCGGTGTGCGGCTGCACCTAGTTCTATCCGCTATGATGAAGGCTTAACCTAGTTCTAACCGAGGATAAATAGGATACAATAGAAAATTGGCAAATTCGGAATAAAACTGACAGTTCTTTTTTCTGTGGGATTTTTGTATGACAGGTCTGAAAGTCTTTTGTTTGAGTCAGTTAGTTTTTTATATTACACTATCATATATCTAGGATCATAGATCTATGAGTCATAAATATGTGATAATGTAATAAAGACATGTCAATAATTTATTCCTTGATCATAGATCTTTGACATTTGTTGTTAGATAGGATCCTATAGGGTCATACTAAACAGATATTGACAGCTAACATGAAAAAAAAAACATGGAAAAAAAAACAATCTTGGCTGTATGAAGAACATCCATGTAATACCTTTGCCTTTTCCGCGATAACTAAAAAAAGTGAAGTATGCAAGCGGGGCGTTGCAAACTGGCTGGTCTGAGTGTACAAATAGTGTTTAAAAACCAGATTACGAAAAATAGGATCATACAACTATACAGATATGACTCTAGAGGTCATTTATATAGTATAAGAGATATGATCCTATATATGATCCTAGATATTTGATAGTGTAATAGTCCCCAAAAAACAAACATCGAAGTTTTGAACGTCAAACTGTTCATCCCATAAATTGATTACGTGTCAAAGCCCCAACTCCAGAATCGTTTGTAGCAAAACAATGCAGTACCTAGTTATATGACTCTTCCGACGGTTATTCTAATTTCCCGTGACTAAGTCTCCGTTTTCTAGATAATGTATTGGAATAACATTATTCTGTGGCCTTCCTTTCTCTTTACAAGCTTTTATTTAACTTGCTTCGTTTGTATGTGTTTCCGCACTTGTTGCCAACTGCCAACTGTAACTTCGGTGACAATACAATAATCAGGAGCTGGTCTGATTATGTAACTGGAAGGTCGTCATAGGAACTCTTCAATAAAAGCTTGTTATTAAAAGGTTTTATTATCTTTTATGTCAAGTAGGTACCAGTAATTATAAGCTTTCTTAATCGTAATCGTATTAGATGGCAGTTTTATGATTTATAGGATTTAGATATATAGTTATTTCATTACTTCGCTAAATTTTATTCAATGAAAAATAACGTTTCACAAAATTAAGCTTCGCCTGAAAAAGCTTTTCCGTTTTGCTACATACGAACACGTTTTTCTAACCCATTTGCGTCGAGGGCAAAAATATTTTTATGAGCAATGCAGAAATGGCCGCACTCAGCCGGTAAAATGGCGGACCATTACTTACGAATGTTGACCACATGAAAAGGCTAATCAACTATTGCTGTGGTTTTATTAATAGCGGAGTTCTTGCTAAGCTAAAATTACCTAAAAGAGCCAAACTTGCTCTATTCAAACAGTAAATTAGGCTGTGTTTGAATTCTTGGTGTTTTCCTCGCAAAAAATCTTAACTGAAGACCGTAGACACCGCTGTCATTCAGCATTATACCCCTTTCACCGTAACCTGATGTTTCTCTACAAAACGTTACCATCCAAAGAATATCAAATATTTTTAAAAACCAAAACATTGATAGTATATCTATTTTACGGTTTTCGATGATGTCGTCCACGTTTCTTCGATAGCAGTCTCCTTTACGGCTACAATTACGAAATAACCGCTATGTCAGAACGCATCTTTCGTTGAACAGAGTAAAAGCATTACTCTCATGTCATTGTCCTCTCCATTATAACAAAAAAGATGTCGGGTATTTTTCGTACAAACTGAAAAAACAACTCTATTTCACTAAAGATATCACTTCATCTAGCACATAAAAACAACCATATATTAAGTATATTTTGACAACTATCGTCTATATATTATTGAACCTGATATCTTTATCGTCCTTTGTAAATATTACATTATTTTCCTACAGATATTGAAATCTAGTAGGTATGTTAGTTCTTGATTCATAACACGGAAGCTAATTTAGAACAAAACCCTTTGTCGCAGACTGTTTGTTTGTGAAAGAATGACGCATTTTGTGTTTACTAGAAATACATAATTATAATAGTCTTAAATTAGAAAAGGAGCTGTTATAATTTTAACTTCAACTGCTTTACTAATATTAGACGTAAGAAACATGTTCTTAGAGACTCTTTGTGTTCAAAGGTACTTAGAAAACTTAGAACTTTTCTTATGTATTGTACAGTACTTTGTAAATCAATGTTTTTCTTTCATTTATTGGCACTTAAACGGACAACATGGGTAGGTAATTGATTCACTTAATTAAATACATAAAACACATTATGGATGACCATAAAACGTTTTAAGAACTTTTAGGAATACGTAAGTGTTCGCCTTTTGTTGTGAGCTCCTAAAACGTTTTATGTACCGGCCGCGTCATTCACTCGTTGTGCCCAGTTCGCGCCATAAAATATCTTTTATCCTAATGTAGCGGCCGACGATAAAGTAGTGAATCAGTGTGGGACCGCGGGTTCAAAGTGTACTGAACCCCACAAAGAACCCTTTAGTCCGCCTTTTAATTAGCACTCGATTGGTTCGTTTGAGCGATCGTCCTCTAACAAACACAAATTAATGAATGGTATTTTTATAGCGATAACACCACGTTATGGTATTGAGGAGCGTTTTCCTTAAAGTGAATAATTGTTGTTCGGCGAAAAGTTTACCGTTGTTTCATTTTTTATTAACACTTTGTTATTGATGTTAAGTTCATAATAATCGTAGGTACTAATTTGTATCGCAATTCATTGTGTTTTTTTAACGTGAAGGTTAAAAACAAATTATTACAAAGACCCAGGAATTGATATTCTTTTATTAAAACTTAGTATGTGTATTGTTTAATTAAAAAAACAATTTACCAGTCATATAAATTGACTAGCAACAAACTTATTCGCAAACATACATCATACCTAAATCCGATTTAATATAAAACTATCAGTGTCAGTGCCAGGTCTATATTTACCGCATCAAATAACATTACATTCATATAAATCGCACTGATCGAGTCGGCTGATCACTCACAAGATCTGGAGCTTTCATCTATTTCGGTTCCGATTGGTTCCAGGTGATTGATGTTGACGACCAAGGTTATATCGAACTCCGATCTATTTAAACATAACTGTCACGCTTCATAAACTTGAAGGGATAGGCAGAGGTACTTTTGTACAGTCATAGTTCACCAATTATGGTAGGTATCTATTTGCTACGACACGTTTGGCGCAGTGGCTAAGCGATTGGCTTCTGCGCTAAGGGTTGTGGGTTCTATTCCCGTATAAAACAAATATTAGTATGGCCTACAGGTAGTTGTTTCGGGTCTGGGCGTTTGTGCATGTGAAGATTAGGTCTGAAAACGTTTCCACGATACAGGAGAAATCCTAGAGTGGGGCAAAGTACTATAAAAAAGAGTTACCGGATACAAATTGAAATTTATTTATTTATACTTTCGCACAAAATTTGTACAGAATTTAAGCTATGATTGGAGATTTTCTAATAGAAGATCCCAATTACGTTTGGTACAGAAACTCAAGTTCCGAGGCTAGTCTTAACACATTCGAGTCCACCACACTTTTCATAGAGCTCATACGCCATCCCGCCATACATATTGCTAGTGGACCTTTCAAGAGGGTCCTCGGCATTACGTTTGCGCTAAGAGTGAACCCTCGCGGAGGGTTCCTGGCCTAGTCGTAAAATAGGTGTTTGCTTGTTTCATGACGGTGTGTTTTCCAAGAAAAACCTACATTTAAAATGAGCTTCCACGAGGGCACTCGGTATGGCGAATGCGACTACAGGGTGCCCTACTGGAGGGCACCCGGCACTGAACGTGTTAAGCAATGAGACTTTCTTTCAACATTATAATTACATAATAGTCTGTAAACGTTATTGTACAGTGAACGGTCTTTGGGACTATATTTATGCAGCTTAGAGACAAAAATGTCCAACGAATACACGCGACGTTGCCGGACATCACCTAATTCCTAGTTTACACATAAAAACAGTTGTCATACAAGTTGTAAACAAATTGTATAAAAGTGTTTTTTTAAGTAAGTAGTTACTTGGTTTTAACTCGTAATGAACACGTATTAAATATTTAAAATAAGTGTTTTAAAAGTTTGCTATTTAAGGTACGAAAAAGCAAATATTTTCCTGAAAAAAAGCCTTTGTTCATGTATAGGACATATTTTATTTCTAGTTGTAAACAAGGGGTAATATTTTGTCCGTGACATATGTCTGGCAACATCTCGCGAATAGTCATAATACGATGTTGCGGAAACAGATTACTGTCGACGTCGAGCGATATCTGTCGACGTCTCATGATGTCGCAGGCGACACATATCCCATGACATCTGTCACCTAGTGAATACGCGGCTACGATCACTACGTTTTGCAAACGGATTGGTGTTCGCAAGAAGTTGCTAGTACACAAGACAATTCAATTTTTGAAATTATTTGCCATAAAATTACTAGCCCATTTGTGTGTATATTGTGAATTTTTTTTTTGGAAATCAAGTTATTATAATTTTGCTCTCCATTTACTTCGTCGGTCTTCGTCGGCTTTCAAAACGGGTAAGAAGGAATTGGTATATTATTCGCCTCACGGCCAACATTTAAGTACCTACAACATTGAATCGAATTAGGTTGGTCAAGTATACATTTAGTTTCGAGACAACATTAACGAGCAATCGTACTAAACGTAGTTAATAGTATTGAGGTAATTTTAGGTTTTATGAGCAGGCCGCCTGCGTCGGCTCGCGGTGGTACAGTACACGGTCTTGATACTCCAATGCAGCTTATAATAGTGAGAATCATTTAAGTACCTATTGAATTATGAACTCTCGTGCTACCTTAATAAAAAATGATAATAATAGGCAATTAATTATACGCAAGTTAATATTTTGGTCACGCAGTCGATAATTCGGAGCTTAACACATTCGAGTTTATGCCAAATGCCATGAGAGAGCGCAAATGCCATACCGCCATATATGTATATTGCTAGTGGACCTCCCAACAGGGTCATCGGCATTACGTTTGCGCTAAGAGTGAACCATCGAGGAGGGTTCTTGGCATTAGGTTTCAAAAATTCAAAACTATGTTATAAAACACGCTACTATGCAGTAAAATAGTATTTTCACGAGGTCTTGTTTCTCGTTTTATGACGGTTATTTTTCTAAAAAAACCTACATTTAAAATGAGCCCTCCACGGGGACACCAGGCATCGCGAATGAGACTAGAGGGTGCCCTCCAGCACTGAACGTGTGACAAATGAGACATATTAAGTACTTCAATATGTCTCATTTGTCATTGTCATTGTCAAAAATAAATTACTTCCTAGAACTAGACTACTCACATCAGCTTCTATCCATCTCGTTTCGTGGCAACGTTTTACGCAAAATACATACCTACTTATAAAATAAAAATCGTTCAGAGCTAATTACTGGCTTGTCGCATCGCTACACAGCTTAAAGCCTTGTCGAGTATTTAAAACACTTCGTATTAATTACAGGTACTCGTGTTTGCATAAAAAATAAAGAGTTATGTAATCTGAATTTTAAATTGTATCGTTTAACGTGATCGCAATGTGTAACACATTGCTTAGTTTAAATACTTAAGCTGATGTCACTGCTAAGTAAAACAGAATGCTTGTTTGCATATGTATCGCTTACACGTATCTTAGGAGGGAAGCCAAATCAAACGGTACGAAAATGTAGTCTTAGTACCGTTTCGAAGCGTTTATAACTACATTAGCGGTAACTGTACGAAGATTAGTTGAGTTGTATTAAAGTATAATGATTCTTCCTGTAGTTAACTTTTTCTATCTGTAAGAGCGATTACGCACTGTATCCGATCCAAATCCGTGAAAATACGTTCCGAAGTAGCCATAGAACTATTCGTATGGTAGTTTACGCACTACATCCGGCATCCGATTTCTATCCGTCATCCGTGAGTCTCCAATTCGGAAGAAATATTGACGGACCGAAGTAGCCGTATAGTAGTAATGTTTGTATGAACGCTTTCGCACTACCTCGGATTCAAATCGGACGCCAAATGGTTATGCCAAAGATGGCCCCTGAATTGTTTGAATTTGGATCAGAGATCGGAATAGTGCGTAAGCAACGTCCGAATTTGGTCCGAGATTTTTACTCTAGATCAGTATTTTCGCGGATTCGGATTGGATGCAGTGCGTAAAGCAATATCCGAATTCGGTCCGAGTTTTTTATATCCGTATTTTCACGGATTCGGATCGGATGCAGTGCGTAATCGCTCTTATGGGTGGAAATATTATTCGATAATGTTCTTTTTCTGTCTAGCCTTTTTCCAATTATGTTGGGGTCAGCTTCCAGTCTACCCAGATGCAGCTGAATACCAGTATTTTACACAGAGCGACTGCCATCAGACCTCTGAAACCCAGTTACTAGGCAATGCCGATAACTTAAGGTTAGACCGGTTGTCACTTTCGGGCTTCTGACTGCCCGTAACAATGATACCCGGGACCGACGGTTTAACGTGCTCTCCGCGGCACGGAGGGGTCTCGATTAACCAACGGTCACCCATCCACGAACTGACCGTGGCAAGCAAAGCTTAACCTTGCAAATCGTATGATCCGCGCGATTGTTATGCAGCCACGAGCCACTCTTATTATTAAATAATGATTACCTACTATTTAGTGGACATCTTATTATAAGCTAAAAAAACATAAAATGTAGTGATGTTCCGATTAGTCGGCAAAGCCGACTATCCGGCCACTTTCGTAATCGGCGACTAGTCGGCGACTATTCGGCAAAGAGCGCCGACTATCCGGCTTCTTACTTTGTATGTATTTCTCAATAAAATGTATACAGGAGAAATTACATTTTGGTAAAAAAAAACATACCTGAGACTTTCTTTTTGACATGATTAAAATGTAATTGAGCTCTTTTACTTTAATGAACAATAACAGTCGCCGGTTGCGACTTGCGCGCGAATAAGCTGTAAACGAAGCGTCACAGAAATTGCCGAAAACCCCCGAAACCGTGATCGGCTTGGCCGACTAATCGGCTAGTCGGCTAGTCGGCCAAAGTCATAGTCGGCACATCTCTAATAAAATGTTAAAAACTATTTAAGCTTATGTTTTTTTAACCTTTACTAGGAATGTAGACTGCACTTTACTACTCGTAGTATAGTAGTACAATAATATGTTACGGTTTACCTCATGGTAGAAACGGTTGCGAGTTCGATTCACAACGTTGGCCATTTATACAGCTTCAAAACATTTTCATCGCTTCAAAACATTTTCATCGCTTCAAAACATACCAATATCAAATACCTGTAAACTACAGACGTTCACATCCAATTTGCATAGGAATTAATTGAGTAACAGATTGAAGTTAGTTCTCCAGCATAACAGATTCGCTTGAGCTTCATCTCGGTTTGCAGGGACCTAACCACAGCGGCTCAGCTAATTATATTCCAAGCTGTCTGTACCAGGGTACAACTATACTATTCTTATACTATAACAAAACTAATTTTAGTGAAGTTAGTGACATTTAGTGCTCCATGCTAACGATCGAACTGTGAACTGTCGATACTCGTAACTATTGATAAACAATTTTCCTGTTCTCTCCTTCGACGAAAACTGATAGGTGGTCATCTAAGTGGAATGAGGAAGTTGGTCCTATTCGCAGACGAGAACGAAGTTATCAATATATTTCATGAAAGCTCTTATCTGTTGCTATCTGTACCTTATCTTCAAACATTTTATATCGACGAATTTCATGTCGCCTAAAATTAACTGTTTCACGAATATCATTTCACATTTTTTTGCTTCACTAAATTCGTTTCATATTTTTATATAATCAATCAACGTTCATAAAAAAAAATTGGTTTGAATTTACATTTACACACATTCCATAGAAATATCAGTAAATCGAAGTATTTTTAGTTAGTCATTTATCGAAACATGATTTAACATAGGACATTTTCTTGTTTCCAACACAGGAACGTTTCATCGAAATGAAGGCTTTGATATTTTTGTAATACTTACGATACTATACCATCGATAGTTTTTAATTATTATTTCTCTTGGGTATTATACGACCGACAAACGTAGCGTGAGACCGATGCTGAAAGCGAAAGTCTGCCCTACACTTGCAATTCCTCTGGACGAACACAACAGCGTTTTAGAGTATGACTTATTAACATTAAACTCTTCCAAACGTTTTCACTAACTCATTCCCTAAACAAATCTTCAAGCTGAGGACTCGGAAGCCCGCGTGTTCCGGCATTTAATTAACCCATAAATAGCACGAGGAAGACACACCGTCAGGTTGTGTCCAATTCCTATATAAATAGAAACTAGGTAGAACTAATTTAGTCTCGCCTCTAGTTGTTTTAATTAAACTTCACTAAGAAACAAACAAAAGAGAACAGTGGGCGAAACTGTAACATTCTAAACGTTTAAAACTAGGCATACAACCTTATTTTTTTAGAGTATTCTCCGTAGCCAAGTAATTATCTCAACTATAACTAGGTTTATTGTTATTATCATACCTTATATAGAGTGTAGGGAAAAAAAGTTACATTCAAATTATGGACTTCAATTGAGTGGGTTGAGTACTTACAATACCAAATATAGAATTGTACTTTAAACTTTATTAAGATACTACGTTTGTAATGGAATATTTTTATTGTTCCAGTTGTTCGGGTTTGTTAAAGGTAATCTTTAGACTTTTTGCCGGCATCTGATGTCATTCTTATATTGTCAGCATCTTGACATATTTTACGTAGCATTGTGCTGCCATTAGATACGATTGCTTTAATAGCATCGAATGCCGCTCTCCTTAGATCAATGACATTACATACTTGACTGTTTACCTTAATGTTTGTGTGCTAGTGTAACATAAATTATACCTACACTTATTTCTGAAGAACAAAAGCGAATTACACTTAATCACTCTCCATACACGTTTAAAAGAACCTAGAACTATATCAGTGTTTTTTTTTTATTATCATGTCAAAGTGAATATTACAGACTTATCTAAATTGTTTGTTGTTAACATTAGGCCTAGAAGATAACCTCAGGTCGCTAATCGATGAGTCACAAAGGATTCAGACTTGCGTCCAAATGACGTAATGATAGCCCGAAATAACGTGACGACATGAATGACTAGTACCGAGACATTAGTTGGAAGTAGTTAGGTATGTGCGTCTACGCAGCGTCTCATGCATTATGCAGCGGGTGCGCGTATTTTGAGCTCATTTAGCGCTCAGTTCTAAATATACCAAGTGTTTCCACACATGCCCTGACCTTTTGATGTGCGCCGTATGTTCAACAAATGTATTTCCGTTGCGGTCATCTGTCACAGTTTTAAACAAGGGTTCCGCCGGGGGTACGCCCAAAGTACGCGCGATTATTTGTACAAGCAGCTTATTTTAGGCCCATGGTCTCGGAGAAAGCAATTTATATTTTATTTATTTTAATGTTATTGCGCGATCGTGACCTTGTTCGCAATTGGAATTCATGTAATTAAAAATACGCGACCCGACAAACGAGAAGCGCGGCGTCTAAAAATGTGTTATTACGAAATAAAACGCACATTAACACTCTCTCACGAAACCACAAATAAATCATTGAACAAAAATAATTTCTTCACATATTGCACTTGATATAAATAAAGCCCTTGGCCCACAACTGAATTTAACCGGAGTACAATTTATATGGGAGATATAATTATAGCTGCTCCAAATGCAAGCACGTAAGCGTTCTCGGAGATAATTCTGCTATACATATACGGCGTTGTTTGCCAGTACCTAACACAGATAGCAAGGATAGAGGGCACGAACAGAATGATTTATGATTTATATGGAAACCTTATCTAACCAACCTAATTGTTTGGGCTGTTGGAAAATACAGATAAATACGGTCAAGGCATGCATGTGTCAACAATCAACAGTTGATGATATTTTGTAAAAAAATATCGTCTTAAAAAAATGAGCGGACCCTTTTGTAAAGTGACACGTTTCACTCTTGGCCATCTTTAAATTACTGTTGAACATCTGTTTAAAACAAAAACAGTTGTGTCATTGATAGATATCTTCCTTAATTTATAATAAGAATAAGGCGCCGTTTATACAAAGAAGTTAAAGATGGAACGGCATAAAAAAATAAGTCGGGAGAGAGCTAAAATTAAAAAATAAGCGTACTGAAAACAACTTAAGACTAGTTTTAGTTCTGGTGCATTAAAATAAGTAGGTATGTTACCTTTTACTTTATCTGCCTCATTGGTCTAGTTGTAGCAAGCGCGGCAGCTGAGAGTGAAGTCCCGAATTCGTTTCCCGGATCTTTCTGGTGAAAAATTGTCAGTAACAGATGGCTCTTAGGTACTGAATACCAACACGAGCGAAATGGGGAAATTGTACCTAAGCCTCTGCCTACCGCCTCGGGGAATAGAGGCGTGATGTCTAACTTTGTATTAAATACATTTCCATGCACACTGACAAAAGTAAAATGGCACACAGAATTACCTCCTGCTCTTAACAGTAAATATTCCAGCAATTCTCCAACAGCTAACAAACACTCGCCAAAGTATTAAATATTAGAAACATTAAGGCAGTTGTCCCACCGCCGGCGAGGAAGCGACAAACTATCGACTATTTTCGCGCTTAAGAAACGTACCCATAGATACATGTTTCAGTTTCGAGGAATGAAATTATAATATTTTTAATTTCATTTTGTAAGCGCACCTGACTGGTGCGTTTCGGGGAATACTTTTGGTGCGGTTCATTTGGTGCGGTTCAACGTTGTTGCGCTTCGAGGAATACCCCATTTTATCCGCTCTAAAGATCAATTTAGGTACAGATTTTTTTCATGTGAGCGTTTACAGAGACAAATCTCACTTGCACAAATACTCATTGGGTTCATACTCAAAACGGGTGTACTACGCCATATCGAATGCCAAAACATCGAATATCAATTGATCGAACACTATAAATTCAATGTTCAAATAGTCGAACGTTCATTTCATTGAACGGTTAATAAATCGAACATTCAATAAATCGAACACTCAATACATTGAGTGTTCAAAATATCGAATGTTTGTTTGATCGAACGTTCAAAATATCGAATGTTTGTTTCATTGAACGTTCATCGTATCGCATATTCATTATATCGAAATATTAACATACTGATTATTTATTATATTGAATATTTAAAAACACTTGCATGGGTTTGAACCCACAACCCGGTGCATATAACAAGTGGGTCTGTAACCTCAGGGCCAACACGACATTTAATTTAATTAATAACTAAAAAACAAAAAAAAAGATTAAGCTGTGTTTTTCTTCGACGTAGCCGCAATTTTTGTACCCTAATATTCAATATAATAAGTAGTCAGTGTGTTAATATTTCGATATAATGAATATGCGATGCGTTGAACGTTCAATGAAACAAACATTCGATATTTTAAACGTTCGATCAAACAAACATTCGATATTTTGAACACTCGATGTATTGAGTGTTCGATTTATTGAATGTTCGATTTATTAATCATTCGATGAAATGAACGTTCGACTATTTGAACATTCGATTTATAGTGTTCGATTAATTGATATTCGATGTTTTGGCATTCGATATGGCGTAGTACACCCACTCAAAACATATCTAAAGGTAAAATATTATTATTATTTTTTTAATTTATTTATTTAATTCAGGCATCAAGGCCCATAGAAAATACATATTACAATATAATACAATAATTCTAAAAATACTATACATAAACAATATAATTATCTAAAAACTACTTCACACGTAAAGCCGGCGTCGTGTGTCGCGCGGTGTCGGGTATCCGGCCTCGGAATCGCCGGAACACTACACCTCTCGGCCAAAATTCTTCCTTCGTGAGGGTCGACAGATGTTCAGTCGGCACCCTCACCACAAACGAATTGCAATTCACGCTGTGGTGAGACTCCAACCGCTCGACCCTCAGATTGAGCTTGAGATTTATACTTAGCGGGTACAGAACCCGTGCCCCGTAGCATAGAAATGCAAGCATTAGTCCGCGGCGCCAATTGGGTCGTCAAACTAAACCGTCGTTTTATAAACAAGTTGTTCATCTGCACAAGCTCTAACAAACATAGTGAAACACTAATGAATACAGCTAGTGTGAACGACATACGAACCAACTGATATTACTTGACTCGTAAACTCGAAACTTTACATAAATTCAGGTAAACGTTGTACAATTTCCTGAATCGTACTCTCGATTAATCCGTCACGTCGTCGTGTCGGTATCGTTGGCAGAACACGTGGCGAACCCACTCGCACGCGCAATTAGCTTCGTTCACCAGGATTAATTAATTTGCCCGAAGGGAGGTCTTGGGTAAACATGCAAGGAAATTAATCATTATTTACTCGCAATTTCGGTAATATATCACCCCGAGGAGAATACTAAAACATTCAATTTTATTAATCTTACATATCCATTGTTAAACCATTTAACTATTTAAGTTACTACTTAACAACAGTTAACATTGGCATAACTACGGGTAGTCTAAAAGCTTACTTGACTATGAAATGACAGTATCTTCTCAGTAGTCTGTGGAAATGAAAAGTTCATAGAAGTAATAAAGAAGGACTTTATATAGAACTGGTACATATTACTTCTATGATAACTTAGAGCAACAAGGGCGACGGTCCAGGTGGGTGGCCGCGTTACTCTGTCGCTCTATGTATCGCAATAAATGTACTACGGACTACGTTAGAACCACGTTTATGCCGGCTACACATTCTCGCCGAGAGAGCCCGAGACTTCGATGCTGTCCTTTGCTATTTGATGTTAAAAGTAAAGGATAGAGATATCGTCTCAGGCTGACTCGACGAGAATGTGTAGCCGGCATAACAAATTCTAAATTCAAAATCGTATTATTTAATTTTACATTGAAATAAAAAAGTTTTAATGCAATAAAATATAAAGAAATAAAAACACTGGCCGAAAATATAGAAGAGTTCAAACAAAAATAAAACCTATATAAAACAAATGACAGTCAATTAATAATATTATCGCGGGAAAATATTATAAAATGTAATTAGATGTGTGGATGAAAAATATGATTGATTGTTCAAATTGAGTGTGTAATTATTAGTATACCTTTTCAAGCAAAGATGTTAGTATGTAAGTACAACTATTGTAACAATTTACTATAGCAAATACGGATCACAGTCCTCGTAAACCACTTCCCGTAACATTTTGACAACACTCGTCCAAATACGGCAGCTAGCGGCCTATTCCGTCGTTGGGTGGTTGCTGACTCACTTCGAAGCCGGCACGAGCTAATTGCCATCATACTCGTAAGCTTTATAAAAGGCCACTTCAAAGCAAACCGCTCCATCTAAACTAAGACGCGGCTCAAGTGCGGCAAATTGAAAAGGCTTGTGCTACATTCATTTGTAATTGACACCTAAATAGCTTTTAAAGCTGATGGGAAATGTATAGTCTGTTTAGAGGTATGCTTTTAATTATTTAGTGACTGAAAGGACATGAAGGAACTATTACCATATACCATTGTTTCCTCAAGACTGTTTTATATAGCAGAGGGCTTTGTTCAGCAGTTTATTGATTATGAAAGGCCAATACTAAGTAAATCTGTAGGAAATCAATTTTTGATGTTAAATAGGTACGTAAAAAAATTGTTGATTATTGATGACTAGCTCTTGCCCGCGGCTTCATTCGCGTTAATTAAGCTCAAAATAACTCTTAACATACTACCAAAGTTTCTATAATAATATAATTCAATCGTAATTCGAAAGAACACGTGGCGCCATCTACGAACATTATTGTTGTTTTCCTCGTGAATCGTACTTTTTTTAGGGATGAAACGTACCCTATGTCCGTTTCTGTACACCAGACAATGTATATGCATTTCAGGATGATCGGTTCAGTGGTTTAGGCGTGAAAAGGTAACAAACAAACTTACTTTCGCATTTATAATATTAGTTAGAATTTAATACTTTAATGTACAATGGTGGTACATAAGGCGGAGTTAATGCCGTAGAGAAATAATCTCTACGTTTTACTTAATGCGATAAGGCATTTTCTACCAGTCAACCATTCGATTAAAGAGAACAGCATCGAAAAAGGTACAAGACAAAAGTAATAATAAACAAATAAAAGGTATACAGGGTTACAGGTTAAGTCGACCTAGATCCTTTAAGAGGTTTTAGTTTTCATCATTCCTAGCTGATTTGACTATGGAACCCCCAGTTGGTTCAATAACATGTTATTTTTTGTGTTGAGAGTAATAAACAAACTAATCTACTACACAAAAATAGCAAAAACATTATCAATTAGAAGCACAAAATCCGAAAAAAAGGACAATTATACAAAAAATCTTCATTTAATTTAAAAAATAATCAAAATCCAATATCTCAATATGGGTTAGGTTTGGGGTGGGGTGTTTCATAGTCAAATCAGCTAGGAATGATGAAAACTAAAACCTCTTAAAGGATCTAGGTCGACTTAACCTGTAACTCTGTATACTTAGATAGCCAAAAAAATATTACTGTAATGTATAAAAAATTTGAAATTACTTGTTATAAAAAATACCAATTTTGTTCGATTTAAATGACAATAACATACATGCGCGTCGTTGTTCTCGTAAAAGAAGAAAAAAATACTATAAATAGAATTCTGAATTTATGACCGCATTCCGTTGGAAAAATCCTTTGTTACGGGAACAACAATGTCCCTACATATAGTAAGTATCACGAAGTTATGTATAGGTACCTACATAAAGTTTGATGGATCAGGATTTCGAAATCCCTTGTGTGTTAGATGTTCATTGCAACAAACTGCATGCCTTTTGCGTTGAAAACAATTCTATCGTGCGGCAGTAACTTTTCTATTTTGTACTCTACATTCTGTTTGTGCAAATTCGTTACTTTTAAATCGAGAGAGAAAGATTTAACAAATGGTTTGAATGAAAATCTCTTTCAACGGCATGCGGCACTGCGAACTAATAAACGTTCTTTGCGAGTCTCCAACCATCATGAAATCTTTTTGAATTATTAGGATATTAAACCATATTTTTGTATGCGACAAAATTTTTTTTTTTTTAAATACGCGAATTTTTAAAGTTGTCTTTCGAAAGTTGTTCTCAGTGGCTGGTGTGAATATGTTGACATCTCAAAATACATGATTTTTTTTCGATTTTTTTGTAGGCATCCTATGGTTTTAAAGGGTTTTTTTTTGCATCATTTCTAGAGATTACTCCAGAACCTAGTAGGAGTTGTATTTTTTTTCCTATAAAAGCATAGGCGTGGGAAGCGTTTAAATATATAGAAAAAAAAAAACGTGTATAACGAGATGTCAACATATTCACGCCAGCCACGGATATCCCTATACAGAGTAACCCAACAAAATTCTTTGAGCAAATCTTTAACGCCCTGTATATTTAGCGTAGCTTAGTTATATGTGATGAATTACAATTCTTATTAGTTGTTATATTCGCAGGTTAGGGCTAACACATGATGGAGACAGTCAGTGCCAAAGCGAAGCAGTCAAAGGCTCGGTGATGGCACCCACTGTCCTGGCCACCCTTCACAACTACGCGTGGTCGTCTTGCTCTAAAGAACAGTTCCATGACAAGTCCAAGTAAGTATGAGTTGCTTAACTACAGATATAGAGTTAAAACAGTCAGCCATCGTCAGCCCAGCCTAAGCTAGCTTTCTGTCTTAGCTTTCAGGTTACGGCTTTGTGTCTGAATTATACACTATACAGGGTGTAAAAAGACCCATCACATAGCCGAAATCTACGCACTCTGTAGATCAAACTGAACTACATTGACCAAAAATAATTGCTGGGAAACGACTTTTATTTTTTGGCATAAAAAAAAAACGCTTTTTTTTTAGCGTGCTGTGTGTGGTTGTGGCGATGCCGCGCGTTTGCATGCGTGCAGCGGCCACACAGCTGAGCCAAGGCGGTCGTGTGCGTTTGATATTCGTTGCGTTTTTGTAACTTCAAATGCGTAATTTGTGAGGAAAAATTGAAAATTTTGATAAGGTTGTTTGGAAGAAAGTTTAGTATTATCACTTAGAATAAGTTTTTGGAAAAAACTAAAAAAAAAATGTATACTTTGACTTTCAATATCTCCAAAACCAATGGTTTCCCAGGTATGGTCTGGTAGAAAAAATTATCCTAATGATGGGTAGAATATGTGGTTTTCGTTATCGATAGGGGTCTTTTTACACCCGATATGTATGCCAGCCAGGCAGCCGTACCTCGGAGGGCACGTTAAACCATCGGTCCCGGATGTCATACAACTATCTGGTACTATTGTTACGGGTAGTCAGAAGCCCGAAAGCCTGACAACCGGTTAAACCTTAGGATATCGGCATTACCCAGTAACTGGATTGCGGAGGACTGATGGCGACTCTCCGTGTAAATACTGGTATTCAGCCGCATCACTAAGAACGAAGTCCGTGGTTTCGGCCTTAGTTACGAGCGTTTCCTACTTCCTATCACCTACGTACATAGGTACGATTATTTCGGGGCCCGAACTAAGAATGAAGGACAACACGATTTGTCAGTTGTTCCTACTAGCGATGTGTTTTTGCCCGTCTGAAAAGTTGAACTTGACACTTGTTTTGTTCACTCATAGGTAAGTTTCGGGCTACTTTCGGACGGGTGACTAACTTCGTTGACGGACTTAGGGAGTAGTCCCCCTGGTTAGACTGGAAGCTGACCCCAACTAAGTTGAGAAAAGGTTAGGCATAACATGTAGTGCAGCCGGGACCGACAACTTATCGCACGTGTAATGTTATCATAAAGAAATTCTTGTAGCAAACCTGATCCCTTTTATTTCCCTTTGTGGCATTCACGCAGCTACGCATATCCTCTCGCAACAACATAATTTTATAGAAACAAATCACGTAGATGCTTAGGCCACCCAAGCACGTGTAAAATCTCCGGTACGTTAGCATAGAAAACAATATTTTAGGATCACCTTATATTACCTACCTGGGTAAAAATTCTGAGAATTTATAACGTAGGTACCTAGTTACAGCACTCTTTATATCATTATTATGTCGTCAACTAACTAAGTTATGCCATAAACGTTGAATAATAGGCAATTAGTGCAGTAAGGCCGGTGTTCACCAACATTAATTATCTGGCTAAACAAAACGTTTACCGAAAATGCTAATACATTTTCGAGTAAACGGTAAACTAGAGAATTAATGTTTGTGAACATCAGCCTAAATCAAGCAGTGCAAAGAGCCTTATCTCAATAGTCATTAACCAATACAGACTAAATTGGTGCATTTAACGAGCTCTTTTGGCAGACTGAAGCATTGGGCGGCTAGATTGCGTTAGTCGAACGTATCCAGCGAAATTAAACGCAAATTCGGTTAATACGTTCAATTACGTAACGTAGTTTAGCTGCGGTCTTCAAATTGGTTGACGCGCCTGAATGTCTGTCTAGTGCAACTGTACATTATCCTCCTATTTAGTGGTATAGCCCTCTAGTCTCAGTAGTTCGGTTGTTTTGTTCGAGGCCGAACTACTGAGACTAATTTTGTCTCATTAGTTCGGTTATGACGTCAAACCGAACTGTTGAGACTAAAAAAGAGACCATTAGTCCGGTTAGGGATGTAAACATAAAACTTTTATTATAAATAAAAGAATCAAACATATTCTCTGAAATCATAGTTTGGTAGTTATTAATTAATAGGCTACTGAAATCATTAACCGAACTACAGAACACAAGTCTCAGCAGTTCGTTTGACGTCTTAACCGAACTAATGAGACAAAATTAGTCTCAGTAGTCCGGCCCCGAACAAAACAACCGAACTACTGAGACTAGAGGGGTATAGCTATCTGTTACCAAGGCCCGCTTAAAACAGTGTTTGACGAACAGGGGCCCAATTCTCCTAAAATAAATTGTTGCCAAACGCAATCGAACCACAACCGTCAGTCAGTTTTTGTTTTCGAAAACTTTCAAAATGATTGATTTTGTTTTTTGTGTCAAACAATTTGATAGCTTTTGAAATTGAGAACTGTCTGAATGAACGGTTCGGCCTTGGTTCGGTTGTGATTTATCAAGATTTATTTTAGGAGAATTAGGCCCCAGATTTTAACATGTCTATAATTTGGCGTCATGGGCTTTTTCTATCTCGCGAGGGCGTAAGAAAATGGGACACTACAGGAGAAAAAATATACTTTCCTTTCTATTATAGCGAAAACTAAATCGTTACTCCATTATCCCAAACAATAACGTACCTACCAACTGTGCCAAATAACAGTATTTTCAGTTTGTTATTTCTTTCACACACTCTACTTACACCCTCGTTATTTTGTTCCCATAACTTAACCATTTTATTCTGAGCTTATTACAAAAGAAGCCCAATTTCCAGTTGGCAGACGTACTCTACAATATTTGTTGCCAAATAACTTCGCTCGTACACTAAAAAGAATTTTAGATCACTTGACTTGTTGAGGCGTACGATCTGTGGAATTCACGGAATCAACAGGTGAATTATATGAAAAGAATATTTGTATTTCAAGTAAAAGAGAAGGAATTGAGACAAATACTACGGTCATGCTGACGCGAATATCTCCCTGAATAATCTTTACATAGAAAATACGGCCCAAAAGTTATTGGCGAATGTTTGAAGAGAATCGTGAATGGTTGAGATACATTGATTTATAAAATAAGGGAATGTTTTTGAATAATCTCAACAGTGTATTTTATTCGAGAAATATCTTAGCTTAGAGCGAAATACAAAGTAATAAAGTATTCATAGTAACAACAGGACAAGTGCGAGTAGTACTCGTGGCTTAAGGGTTCCGTACCATTTTATAATCGTAAAGGGGAATAATAACGTGATTAACTTAATGTTGCCGTTTTTTTTCATTTACAATGTTTATAAAAACCGCAATATTAAGTGTGTCATGTAATAATTCCACGTAGAATTAATATAGAAATTAATGATTTTTGGATTAATCCTAGCAAAAGTAAGCTACGAGACCAACCTCAGCGTCAAATTTTAATTTCAGTTTTGGTATGTCAGTCAGCGAGTTCGTATCTTTTCATTGCATTGAGTTAAAAACTTGAATTTTTTGAAGAACTATTTGGCGTTGTCTTTCAAATTTGGTATTAATTTCAACTTGATACCTTTAGTCGTTTTTGAGCATAAGGATCTTGACGGACAGATAGATAGACTGACAGACGGACGGACAACAAAGTGATCCCATAAGGGTTCCGTTTTTTTTAATTTTAAGGTACGGGACCCTAACAAAGGATATATTTGCACACATTTAATTAATTTAGACGGCAAATGTTCGCGAGTTTGATCACATAATCATCCCTATCCCTTATTATGTATGTGTTACGTCTTCGCTTCCTGTGCCAACTGAACCGAATATCTCGATTGGCCACTAACTAATACATCATTATGACATAATTGGATGCTCACTAGCGGTTATGGTATGGTTCTATCGACATTGTAATGAATATAAGATAAATAAATAAATACGTACTGTATCAATTTTATGTGATTGTACTGTAGATTGAAGGAATCAGTCCGTTCCTTGGTATTGTAATAATCCAATTTGTCAAACCGACATAGATACCTACTTATTTTCATCGATTCGGGTGCCTACTTATTGGTTATACAACTTCTCTTTCCGGCTTTCTTTTGTTTCCCGGAACAATAGATCTGCGCGTTTTTTTTAAAAACATTTATGAAATTATGTCAAAAAATGGTCATCACTCGTCAAGTTAAGGCCAATTCTACCAACAAAATTGTTTAGTCGCAATCGATTCGCAGCTGAACCACGGCTTCCACGGTTCAACTTCTTTTTTCTTGTCTCGTGGTCAGCACGAGCTATACGAGAATGTCATGCTGTAGTGAAAAGACTAGCTAGTCAGCAAGGTTGGTAGCGGGACTAACTGCCCATGGTGCGCTAGTCAATTACGATTTTAATATCGTTTTGTTACATAAGAATTTTGTTAGTAAAACCTCCTCCTGATAATGATGAATATGGCAATATTTCTTGATGGCTGTTCTACGCAGCGGTCTATGATGATCCATGTTCAACCGTGGGCTTTCTTATCATAGCTTATCTATAGGTATTTATAGGTATTACGCCCCTATTTATTACCACTGCAGTCTATTTTAGTCGTTTTTTATATAAATTAGTTTTTTTGTAGATATACATAGTAATTCTAACCTTAACAATTGCGCAGGCGCTGGTGGTGTTTGCATGAACGGAGTCACGATGATGGCGTGGAGCTGGGTGGTGCCAAAGAGATATCCAATTACGTGTTCACAATGGACGAGCAATGCCGGACGGAATTTGGAGAAGGGTACGTACACTGTTTTTAAAAATTAATTAAAATTGATTGATACAGAAAAAGAGTAATTTTCCGCTTCGATTTACCACAATAGGTATTTGTTTGCTTGGTCTCCATATTTTGGGATTATAATATTCTACTAAAAGTAAACACGTTACGAAGTGTTAGAGATAGAAACATCCGAACATACATGTATACGTTTACAACATTACTTTAATGCACTTATGCTACGGTGAGAATGCTCTTTGCCAATCGATGTAATGTGCTAGCTACTCGTAAAAGCGTATAAAGCATACTATCTCTATCAATCTCTCACCATATTTGCGTATCTTCGCTTTTTCTGTTGATTGGCTAGTAGTTGAACGCTTTCCTTCAATGCAGCAGAGTTTAAGTTCAAACTCGGCCCGCACCTCTGACGCTTCGAATTCTTATGCAAATCAGAAGTTTATTATCACTTGCGTTAAGATTGGATGAAAAACATCGTGAAGAAACCTACACACATAATTATGTGGGTTCTAAAAAGTTGTCGATGGTGTGTATAGTCCGCCAACCTGCATAAGACCAGCATGATGGACTAAGGCATTTTCGTCCTAAGAATAGGCCCGTGCGTATAGGGTTACTATATGCCAGGCTTTCGCATGATTTGCCAGGCATTTTAGCAATTGATCAGGCGTCCGGCCGGCATTATTCTAAGTAAGGCATTTTGAACTTCCGCACCGGTTGCGCGCGGCGCATGGACTGAATGAATGAGCAAAATATTTTTAAATATGATTCCTTTTGCTGTATTAAAAAAAACGTATAGGTACTTGGTTGATTTTCTGTTTAGTCATAAGTATGTGAAAATTATTTTTTTAAATGAAAATACAAATATTTCATTCAGCAATGTCTTTTTTTCTTAGTAGGTACTATGTATTTGTTTTAATGTCCTTATAACCTAATTCTTAATCAAAATTAGGCATTTTTAAGCATACATTTCTTCAGAGATGGTAACCCTACGTGTGTAGCAGTAGGACAGTAATGGGCTGATTACGGTGCTTCTATTTATAAAACAAAATATTCAGTAAACTCTTTGTTCAATCATCCTTCTACCTAACAGTCTTTTAATCCTGGCCTTGATAGTTCATTACTCCATTATTGTTCTGAACAATAACCGTTCAGTTTTTTGCCCCTCAATCTGAATCATTTAAAACCACAAGAAAAACCGATAAAATAATTTTATGGTGAACCCATATATAAACTACGTCATGGTGCTCTTGAACCAGGGGCCCGCATAAATTGTTTGAATACTCGTAAAAATAAAATACGGGATTGGAGTACTTTAACAATTCAGTCGAAGAAATAAAACGTGCGAAACTTAGGTGGTTATTATAAAATAATAGTGTAATAATTATACAAGGTTAGTCGGAAAGGGGGTACATTCGCAAGCCACTTAAAGTAACACTGATTACGGTCTTAAAGCATCATCATCATCTTCCTGCCCTTATCCCATGTTACTTGGGGTCGGCGCAACATGTTTTCTTCTTCCATTCCGTCCTGTCACCCGTCATGGTATCACTGACTCCCTTCTCTTTCATATCATTCTTCACACAATCCATCCATCTTTTCTTTGGCCTCCCTCTTCCTCTCCATCCATCCACATTTATATTCATAACTCTTTTGGTCACATGCGTTTCATCCCTCCTCTTCACATGTCCATACCAAGACAAACGGTTCCCTTTCAACTTTTCTGTCACTGGCGCTACTTTCAAACTTCCTCTAATATACTCATTCCTGACCTTATCCATTCTGGTCACTCCACACATCCATCTCAACATTCTCATCTCCGCTACATGCAATCTTTTCTCATCCGTCTTCTTCACGGCCCAACATTCCGATCCATACAGTACGACAGGTCTTATCACGGACTGATGACGGTTTTAAAGCAAATGTTAAAATATCAAAACTTTTATTTCCATATAAAATAATATTTATTTTCATTTTTTCAGAAATTCTTCGTCCCTATTTTAGTTACGAATTCAGAAAATGGAACTTCTAATTTGTGACCCCAAATATGACCTAAAATGTTAACACAGCTAATCATAGCTGAGGATAGATAGATGTTAGCATATTTTTTTTTGTAATTTTTGAACAGAGATTTCTCTTAAACAGTAGAAAAAGTTGTAGAACAAAAGTTATTCATTATTATGGGAACTTTAACACCCTTTGAGATTAGTACCCTTTTCTGACTAACCTTGTATACATACATACATAAACTCACGCCTTTTTCCTATAGTGGTAGGCAGAAACGGCAAAACGCCACTTGCTACGATCCTTACATAGGTACTCCATTCGCTCCATCCACGTTGGTAAATCTTGTCATACACGGACGCCGGTTGAGAGTACTACGCACCTGTCCTTTTTGAAGAATAACATCGATTTATTTCCTCCTAGGGCGTCCTCTACGAGCGTTTCCACTGATATCCCCCTTAAGGTTTATGGGAACTTTAACACCCTTTGAGATTAGTACCCTTTTCTGACTAACCTTGTATACATACATACATAAACTCACGCCTTTTTCCTATAGTGGTAGGCAGAAACGGCAAAACGCCACTTGCTACGATCCTTACATAGGTACTCCATTCGCTCCATCCACGTTGGTAAATCTTGTCATACACGGACGCCGGTTGAGAGTACTACGCACCTGTCCTTTTTGAAGAATAACATCGATTTATTTCCTCCTAGGGCGTCCTCTACGAGCGTTTCCACTGATATCCCCCTTAAGGTATAAGGTATAACGGGCTGGTATCCGCAACTCCATGTCTAAGCGCGTATTTTGCGTGATGGGTGGTAAGTATAGTTACTCGATCCACCCTAACTCCTTGAAGAAGGCCAGCACACCCTTGATGTTACTGGTGATCTCTCGGAGAGTACCTGGGTTTCCGAAGTACTTGGCCCTGTATGTGGCGACCTCAGGGCAGTTTAGTAGCACGTGGGCTGCCGTCTCGTCCTCCTCCATGCATGCTCTGCACAGTGGGCTGTCTGTAACTCCAATGGCAAAGAGGTGTTTGTTTGTTGATATCCCCCTTATAAATTCCTTTTGTTAATCGCAGTTCACACATTCTTTCAACATGACCAAACCACCTCATACTCCTTTCATTGAGAAAGTATGGAATATCATAATGTAATATAACCGTCATCATACTCGTATTGCATACTTTCTCAATATCTTTCAATTTACTCAGTTTTATAAGGCCCATATTAATAAACCGCTCTTAATAAGGCGTGGGAGCAATATCCCAAGAGGAGCTGTCTAAATATAAACGTTGTCAGAATTTCATACGTTTAACAACAACCTCATTTTATTTATCAATTCTGTTTTTCAAGTGATATCAATAACGACATTTCAGATGCATTACCCAAATAACAGATATTTATTAATACAAAACTAAGACTGTCTTTTTAATAATAGGTAGGTACATTAAATTATCTCTTAGAATAATTGGATTAAATTTACTAAAGAAAATAAAGGTAGAGAACATAAAAGAATTCGAAGCTATTTCTTGTTGATCGTAGCTGAAATATAGCTGTATACTATTTCAGTCACTAGTCCAACTGAGAATATTTCAATTAGATTCGAATTCAATCGCAAACGTGAGTTACGAGTAATAGCAGTTTGCTACAAAGGGATACTCTGTATGTTCTGCAAATACATTTCTCGCATAAACTGAACAGTGTCTTGTTAACAGGCTTTCAAATATTATAATTATGTATACCTATCGTAGAAGACACAATCGTTATAATTTTCTACGAAGATATAACCTAAAGGAGATCTCTGCGCATGAAATAATGAAAATTTAAATATAAATAGTAACTATTATAATTTAGGTAAATCTATCTGCCTAGCCTTTTCCCAACTAAGTTGGCGTCAGCTTCCAGCCTACCCAGATGCGGCTGAATATTTTATACCCTACTGTACTGGTACTGGGCAATGCCGATATCCTAAAGTTAGACCGTTTGTCAGACTTTCGGGCTTACGACTTCCCGTAACGACTGTCATAGGTATTCGTAGAACACCCGGGACCGACGGTTTAACTTCGAAGCACGGAGGGGTGTCAATGTGTAATGAACGGTCACCCATCCACGGCTTGACCGCAGCAAACGCAAATTAACCTTGCAAATCGTGTGATCCGCGCGGGTGTTAATTAGCCAGGAACCGCTCCTATTACAATTTAGGTATACAAGGTTAGTCGGAAAGGGTACTAATCCGAAAAGGTGTTAAAGTACTCATGATAATGAGTAACTTTTGTTCTTCACCTTTTTCCAAAAGTCAATAGTTTAACAGAAGTAGGTGAGCAAAGATCTCAAAAAAAACGTTGAAATCTATCTATCCCCAGTTTAATCAGCTGTGTTTACATTTTAGGTCCCATTTGGGGTCCTGAATTAGAAGCACCATTTTTTGAATGTGTAACTAAAGCAGGAATGAAGAATTTTTGAAAAAACTAAATAAAAAATCATACTGTACGGAAAAAAAATAGCGAATGTTGAAATTTTAACACTTGCTTCAAGACAGTCATCTCATCAGTGACCCGCGGATTAGTACCCCCTTTCCGACTAACCTTGTGTACATAATAATATTAATTGTTTAATCATCACGAAGACTATAGCTTTGTACTGTAAATATTATAAATAGGTATTGAAGCAATTAAAGCAGCATCAAAATTCCTTAGTAATCAATTGACATGACATAAATTGATCGATTTTGTCAAACTAATAAGGGAATCAAGGCTATTGTATGCTCTTCATTACAGTGATGAACGGAACAAGATACAGCGGTACATTTTATTGACATCATGTCAGTTTGTCAATTGAGTTATGTGACATTTAGTAATTGTGTCGGTTCTCGATGCGGGCTCAATTAGAAAAATCAAAGCTTCCCAAATCATATCGTAAATAACTTAACGTTAGTTCACTTGTAATTCTATCGACATACGACTGGTCTTGAGTCAAAAAGACATCAACAAATCAGTGTGATATAATTTTACAGTTTAAACTGAACAGTGTGCAGTGTTTTAATATTCTATGTAACGAATACAATAGGGTATTTGACTGAAAAAATCTAATTAGTCCGTCAGTTAGTTTATCAAAAAATATTTGACCCGTATTTTTTCTTTTGTTACGTAAACCAAAATTGATGAAGATACGACACTTTTAAAATTGGCAAAAACGTCACAAGCAAGTACAATTTTTACTTGCTTCTGACGTCACAAGCCCCCACTCTCGAGTTTTGATGCATTTTATCTTTCCAAATATTCATAGATTTAACAAGAGACAAAATATGTGTCCATCATTTTTCAAAGCTCTAACTGGCGGACTAATTAAATTTGCAATTCATTGATGCTGTCAACATGCCTATTACATCGTCGCAGTAAATAAAACAGTTCAAAAGTCGACGCACTGATGCATTCGGAACCCGGAACTTTAATTCATTATTAATTCAGTGCTTTCAACTGGTTAATCAATCCATCAGATATACTCGTTATTAACAAAACCGTGTTCAACGAACATGACGTAATAATGCCAGGTTTTATTTTAGCTGTATCAGTAGGTACTAGGGTTTTCGCCCCGGGTACCCGGAACCGGGAATTCCCGGGAATTTGGTGATTTTAGGACCCGGGAATTATTTGGCGGGAATCCCGGGTACCCGGGAATTATTTGAAATGAAGAAATGATAATAAAAAATGAAGGGTCTGCACGCTTCCGAAGATTTTAGAGCATTTTCTGTATCTCTCGCGTGAAACGGACATTGTACTGCGTGGTGTGAACTTAGAATGGGGTAAATGTATCGTGCTGTCAGTACACAGTACTGTTGTCTTTGTTTAGTAAACAAATTCTGAACGCTTGTTTTTTTTACTATTCACAATGCTTATCTTTTGTGTAATTTCGAGATTTATAATGAAAATATACAGGGTGTAAACGAATTCTGTGTACTACTACTGGTCACAGATATGGTTTTTATTTTAAATACAAAATAGTTTATTTTCAAAAAAAAAGTTCTGTTATCGAGCCCTTTTCGCGCCCCGAGTTAACTGACTACAAAAACGATTTCGTGCTAGTCGTACTAGCCAGACCTGTGTCACCGTGTTTTCTTTCATTGATGAGTAGCGTCGAAATGTTCGAACGAATAAAATTTTTATTTAGAAATTTTTATTTTTTTATTTGTACCTTATTATCTGGTTATGTTTCTACCGCAAGAAAATAACACTTTACTTTTATTTTTAATCAAGCTAAATCCCGTGCTCGGTTATTCTACACCAGTGATAATGTGGTTTTAAGGTATTACACGAATTTGGTAACATCCTTTATAGTCATTCACCCTAATGTTATTCCGTAATATTTTGCCATGTTATATGAAGAGAAGACTTTTTTTCATTAAAGAATCTCGCGACGTCGCTCAATAAATGACTGTAACTGTTCCTAGTTCATTTTTTTAAATAAGTGTAAGATTTTTTAGTTTAATGGGAATATGCGATTGGTATGTTAGACAATTTATCATGTTTAAAGTACTTACACAAGTGTAATGTTGAAATATACTAGAAAAACTATAATTATACAAAAAACATGAAAATTCCCGGGTACCCGGGAATTCCCGGGAATTGAGATAAAAAATTCCCGATTCCCGGGAACTCAAATAGGCCGGGAACGCGAAAACCCTAGTAGGTACCAATATGATGCGAAAAGAGAACCGCCTTATTCGGCCGGTATGATGTAAAAATCTCCAAATCCGTGTGAAATGCGGAAAGCTCGCTATATAGGACACTACAGTTGAGATTTTTCCGATAATCTGTTTATGTGTGCCTAATCGAATCTGTGCACGAAATACATTTGCGGCGGCGGCGGATTGCATTTGTAATGAACATGAGAATGTTTGGGAAACCAATTAGAAGTGTGACACATAAATATCCTGAGTTAAAATTGTACAATTTGTAAAAGACACAACAACATAATCGTTCAGGGGTGATTCTATCATTACAGTTACAGCTAATATCAGTATGTTAGGATTGCGAGCAAGATAAATGTAGTAAATAAAACCAACATAGACTCTCCACCACTGAGAGTACTTGTATTTGGGTTAGTGTTAGTAACATGAACTAGATCACAATATAATATTTTACACAATTTATTATTATATGATCTTAAAATAAGGACAAGCTAGTCAGATATAAAAGGTCCGACTTCTTCAGCTGATGAACACAGAATGTTCCTGCTTCGTCGAATGACCACCGCCTTTATAACATCGGGTAGGTTGATCCATGTCGACGACCACCCTCTTTTGTCAATATTGCCTAGCGCTACCCGCTACCGATAACTTTGTACTACATAATAGATGAAGGAACAGTTTCACCTACAATTTAGTCAAATAGTTGTGGACTGTGGTCCCGTTTTATTTCTGTAGCCTTTGGCTCGGTCGTAATGTTGCACATTAAGGTCTAGCTGTCGTCCCTTGCCACATTAAACGCAACTTTAAGCATGCATGTGTTTATTGCAGACTTATGCGCCGTTACAGCTAGACAGCTTACAGTTTTATGAACACACAAATGTGGTTAACTTAAAACACCAGCTTTTTATCATGTTAATCGTTCGTTCTACTTAGCCTTTACGAAACTATTTATGTTGAGATCAGCTTCCAGTCTAACCAGATGCGGCTGAATACCAGTATTTTACACGTTGCGACTGCCATCAGACCTCCGCAACCCAGTTACAGGGCAATACGGATATACTAACGTTAGACCGATTGTCAGACTTTCGGGCTTCTTCCCGTAACGACTGTCATAGGTATTCGTATGACACTCTAGACCGAAGGTTTGACGTGTTTTACGAGACACGAAGAGGTCTCGATGTCGTCAGCCATCCACGGGCTGACCGCAGCAAGCGCAGCTTAACCTTGTAAATCGTATGATCCGCACGGTTCTTAATAAGAGCCGTTACGCACTGTCAACTGGTCGCCGGAGACTTGGTCTCTCGGCGACCAAAACATAGGCATAGTCGCCCGGGCGACCGGCGACCAAGTGCGTAAACACCTATTTAAACTATAGAAAGTCACAGTCGCCGTCGACCGAGTCTCCGGCGACCAGTCGACCGTGCGTAATGGCTCTTAGCCACGAGCCCCGCAGTGTTTTTAACATTTTAATATTGAAAGGATTATATCTTTATCAGACACACCATGCTAGATCCACTTGTGGGCAATTAAACAATTGCATCACTTTATTAAGATTAATCTCGGAACGTGTTGAACTACATAACAAATAGAGTTAATCAACCTCGTGTTCGCATAGTTTTATACTTCAAGTGTCTGTTAAAATTACTGAATATTTTCGCAATGGATAAATTTATTATTGTTTATCTGCTTTTAACGTTGGCACGTGGTTCCAAATATATCTCTACAACACTCAGCTCAGTTTACCAACACATTGCATATTAAACTAAAACATGATATTAATAGGTCAAGTATGACTAATGTGTGTTAGTAGTATTGAAAATTTTCGCAAGAATAACAATAATAAATGGCTTTCGAGTATTGCAGTCCGCACACCGGAATATTTAACAATAACAAGGGAAAAGCTGTGCATTTCGCAAGCTTCAGAACAATAACTATTTGCATTATTGAAGTGAAAATTGCAGCTTTTGCGTTTAACACCTCATTATTAACTTCAACACCTTAAGTCATTTGAAATGGAAATTGTTAGTATTAAGCAAACACCGTTTCCACAAGACTGCACTAATGTCACAACAACGCTTTGTTCTCCGCCTTCCTATACCAATCTATCCCTGCTGCCTGGTCCTGATTCATGTGCTTGAACGAAAGGACATCTGACAAATTGGACCGAAAATTAAAGTAGCCGGCCAAAGAAAATTATGCACATATTATGATAGTACATGAATACCTAAACATTTTATATTATGACGTCATTCCTTTAGGTCTGATATCTGAGTCACTACATAAGGTTAAAATATTCTATTTCAGTCAAACTAAAAAAGAATTTGTATGTGAAAAACATGTGTCAAACGTTACTTGTTATTATTTTAGAGGCAGGTAGCCATCGAACAACAAGTTATTTACATTCTAAACAAAACGTTAAAAATTTTTTTTTTTTTCACTAAGTTCGTAGATTTTAACCTTATGTAGTGACTCAGATAACAGACCTAGAGGAATGCCGTAATAATAAAAAATGTTTAGGTAGTCATGTACTATCATAATATAAATATACTTTTCTTTGGCCGGCTACTTTGGATTTTGGTCCAAAAATGTATGAAGCTTGTCAGGTCTACTTTAACGCTACGTTTGCTAATTCCTACTATTTGCATTATTGAAGTGAAAATTGCAGCTTTTGCGTTTAACACCTCGATAATAACTTCAACACCTTAAGTAATTTGAAATTGTTAGTATTAAGCAAACACCGTTTCCACAAGACCGCACTAGTGTCACAACAACGCTTTGTTCTCCGCCTTCCTATCCCAATCTATCCCTGCTGTCTGCTGGTCCTGATTCATGTGCTTGAACGAAATTTAACGCTACGTTTGCTGATTCCTATATCCTGTCTATGTAATAGCAACTCGTCATATCTACTCTTCCTAATACATATAACAGCCTGAAGACTGATCACTATCTACTTGAGACTTGACAATTGGTTTTGTGTATACCATACTTTATTGTAACAATAAATAATTAAGGTACATCCTTTTAGACCCGCGACGGTAATACCGGGGCCACACCTCTCTATACCTCTAGCCGCTCACACGTTTGTTGCCCCCTTCGCCTATGTAGGTACTGACGGCTTTCAAGGAGCCCAGCTAGTGAGCTGGCGAGTCACCGTCTGCCAACAAATTTCAAATTTAAACTTGAAAGGTAGACGCTGTTTTCTTCCGGCAATAAAGATTAACCGGTCCACTAAACACCCCTTTCTATAGACCAGATATTTTTTTTACATATTTTACAATAGTTTTGCCCCCACCTGAGACGGTCCATAACTGTACTCCAATAGTACAGCCGTGGAGAGTCCCCGTTTGGTGCCCCATCCCATTTTAGTTTAAAGTTCTCAAAGGGTTCTCTGCGCGTTGGACCTGTGAATTAAGGTGGCGTTGCTGGAAAGTGCACACGTGTCCGGGAAAATATTCGAAACTTCCTTAAAAAAAATTAACAAATCATTGTTCTCCTTCGTTTTTAACATTAATATTAGTTTCAGATTGTTTTTATTCTTGTCTTATTGCTTGACGGCAGTGGTATAGTTTGATTTTTCATTATTATATTGTGGAGAAACTTGGTGTGGTGTTCCTCCAACCAAAGGGAGGATCCTCCAACCAGGCGGTTGTCTTGTGTATTATTGAAGTTTAAAACATCTGCATTTAGAACTTTGGGATGATGATAATGACGTTTTTATTTTTTACAAACGTTTTTCGAATAATCACCCGTCCCCCGTATGCCTTCCAAAGGACCGGACATTTTCCGTGCCTAAAAAGAAAAAAGGTACATCTACAAGTATACATTTTCATTTGTAAGTCTCATAATAATGTTTACATTAATTCATTAGCTGCCATCGCTTTTTTAATCATAGAAAAACAGTCCTGTTTTACAAAGGGTAGCCTTTGAAGGCAGCGCGCTTTCACCGCCCCGGGCGAGGATCGACATTGGTAGCTCAGAGAACGTAACAACATGATTCTTTTTAACGAAATAAACTCAAACAATGGAATTTCAGGTTGCTTTATTTTGTTTTAAAAAATAAATCTTGTACGTGTTTTATTTAACTAACGCGGTCCTAAGATTTTGGCATAAACGAAACTGTTATCATCTTAACACCTATCGCAGGGATAGTAAAAGTTCATTCACGAGTTTCTAGCCTCAAGTATCCGAAAGTCCATTTAAAAATCTAATCATGTCAATAACTCGTGCGATATTACATGCAAGAGGGCGAGAATCACCTACCTTTTGTCACGTATAATGACATAAAGTCTTCAGGCATGCGAGTTTCTGTTTTAGTCTTCATATGGGTAAACATTTTAGCGCTATTATCGTTGGGAATTTCTTGCAGAGACTCGCCATTCAATTTAATCGCCAAAAAGAGTTTATTCGTGAAAACGAGCTTTAACATTTTAAACAGATAGCCCGCTTTTTGTTTAAAATGTAGAAGCTCTTTGAGTTAAAACTCATTTTTATTTGTCATACATAACCTACATACATACATTCATACATAACCTATAGTTTGTACAGATAATTACGAGAACATGACACGTCTCTCCATTGACACTGCAAGTAAAAATGAGTGAGAAAGAATATTTACAACGCGTCATTCGTTCAACGCTGATATACAAGTTTAGTTTTAGTATACACTAAACCTGAAACTAGTTTGTTCAGAATCACTAGGAGAATCGATTGGCATAGTTTTATACCACGTTAAATCTTGTACCTATTGTTTTTGGTAAATTTCAGTTTTGTTTCAATAGGTTTCTATGCATAACAGTGGACGGGAATAGACACCTTGAGGCTTGAGAGGGTCCGCTAGGTCAGTTTCCGTGTATTAGAGAACCCCTGCATAGCACATCTCACACTACTGGGGAACTTAACGCGACATAAACTAAGGTGTAAAGCGGGGATTTATAAAAAAAAAATACGTACTCTGGTAATTCTATTAATAGGGTGAGGGGAGGTATTTTGGTGATACAAGTAATTTGGTGATATTTTTTAAACAGAACACCACACAGTTCCCTATGCAAACACATTCAAGAGACAGCGCTAGCGAGTTGTTATGAGTATGAGAAGGACAGGTATATATTACGCGCTCCGCTGCATCGTTCCTGCGTTTAGTGAACAAACTTTTTTGACAATCGCGCATCAGTGGCGCCATTTTTTAGTGAATGTGGGCTGCGTTTACGTATTTGGTTAAAATAATTAATATAATTGGTGTTTCAGTATTAAAACGTACTAAAATCGTTCAAATAACTAATAATTATTAAAAAAAAGCTGTAGTGAGGTCGTGACTCAGTCAAGGTAAGGTTTTATTGCTTAAATTGTGACCGTTGTTTCTTAGTGTTTTTGTCAAAAAGTTGGATACGTTTTTTGGAGGTTAACTTGAGACCTATTTTGCGCTTGTATTAAAATTGAACTAGAGAAGTCTTATATATAGTTCGAAAGGTATTATTTTGAGGAATTGGTGAATGTGTTTTATTTTGAATTTGCGGTTATTTTTTTTTATCACCAAATAACCTGTACAGTATCACCAAATAACCTATACAGTATCACCAAATAACCTATCTTTTCATACCTCTAGATTGGAAATGGAAAAAGCCAGTAAATATAGAAAATATAACCAGCAGCAACTTCAAAAAGCCGTCAGTTTAGTGAGAAATGAAGGTAAAACCATATATAAAGCTGCTAAGGAAGCAGACGTCCCATGGAGCACCTTGAAGCGTTACCTAGAGAATGAAGAGGATTCTGTAAGAAAAATGGGGAGGCCTTATGCATTGTCTTGTGATTTAGAGTTAAGGCTTTACAATTATATTATAGAAATGCAAGAATTGGGTTTTGGACTTACCGTTTATCAAATTAGAAAATACGCTTATGATCTTGCTGAAGTGGCTGGTCGGGAGAACTTCTTGCCATCAGCTAATCGCATTGCAAGCAAGTGGTGGTGGCTTAGCTTTAAAAATAGGTATAATTTATGCTTACGTGTGCCAGAAAATCTTTCAGCCTATAGGGCTTCTATGGCTAATGAGACAATGGTGAAAGACTTTTTTTCGAAACTAGATGATGTTCTTACGAAACTCGCTATCAAAGACAAACCACATCTAATTTGGAACTGTGACGAGACTGGGTTATCGTATGTAGTGAAACCATCTAGAGTTGTTACCGGCATTGGTAAAAAATATGTTTATAAAAGATCATACGCTGAACGAGGTCAAACACAAACAATGTTAGCATGCGTATGCGCAGATGGGACATGGATTCCTCCTATGATAATATTTAAAGGTGTTAGGTGGAACGATACACTTAAAAACGATGCTCTTCCCAATGCATTAATCAAACTATCTCCCAAAGGATGGATCAATTCAGAATTATTTTTAGAATGGTTCAATTTTTTTATAACTGCTATACCGCCTGAACGTCCTGTGGTCCTGTTGATGGACTCACATTCTGCACATATTAGACCAGAAGTTCTTAAAGTTGCGAAAGATAACCAAGTTTATCTATTTACTTTCCCAGCTCATTGCACGCATCTATTGCAGCCTCTTGACGTGGGTCTATTCAAGCCACTTAAAAGTTACTGGCGCGACAGCATGAATAAGTATATGAGCAATAACCCTACTGATGCTCCAAATCGCAGTAACTTCCATTCCATAATGAATCCAGCATTCATAAGCGCTTTTACTAAAAAGAATATTGAGAATGCTTTTAAAAAAACAGGCATATGCCCTTTGAACGGAAATGTTATTTCAGAGGAAGCATTACGACCTTCAGCTTTAACTGACACAGCTCTTGATGCAGCTCCTGCTTCTGCAGCTTCAGCTTTGACTAACACAGCATTTGAAAGTTCTTCTTCAAGTCCTAAACTCACAGTGGAGCACATTTTAAAAACACCCAAAGCTTCGAAACGCCCAGAGAAGTCAAGAAAAAGAGATTCTAGCGCGAAATGCTTAACACCGACAAGTGCTAATGCAAATGAAAATATAGTACAAGAAAACCTTCAGCCTCAGTCCTCAACATCGGGAAAATCTGCTCAAAAAGTAAAAAAAAGTAAAATTCAAGAGAAGGAAGATGATTGGGAGTGTGGATTATGTGAGGTCTTGTACTCAGCTGATGTTAAAAAAAGGAATGGAGCCAAATGGATCCAATGCTCGTATTGTTTGACGCCATACCACGAGATCTGCGCATCTATCGATGATACCGATCCCGAGATACAGCTATATTATAGATGTGATCGTTGCATGGAATGATATTTATTAAAGGGTTTATTAAAGTTCAACATTTCTGTTTATATAGACAATTTCCATTCTATCACCAAATTTCCCACCTAGTATCACCAATCTACCGGACTGTGTCGCCAACTTACCTTAGATTTCTTGTGTATTTAATTGACATTTAGTCTCAAAATTGTAAATTTTTTATTAAGTAAACTATTCCCAGTATTTACTTCAAATAATAAATAATGTGATAATAACCTAAGTGACTTTTTGCTCTGTTGCCGAATCCTATAAAATTTGATTTTTTCATTTTCATCACCAACATACCTTTCCTTACCCTATCTTGTTCGGGTGTCTCGGTTATTGTATATACTAAAAAAAAACCGGCCAAGGGTTCCGTACCATTATCTATAAAAACGGCAAAAAAAATCATGTATGTTGTATGGGAGCCCCCTTAAATATTTGTTTTATTTTAATTTAATTATTTATTTTTAAAGTGAATATATAACTAAATATTCTGTGAATATTTCAAGCGTCTACCTGTTGCCGTTATCAATATCGAGCAAAAACGACCAAAAAAATCACGTTTGTTGTATGGGAGCCATATACGGGAGTATTTATTTTATTCTATTTTTTAGTATTTGTTGTTCTAGCGGCAACAAAAATACATCATCTGTGAAAATTTCAGCTATCTAACTGTCACGGTTCATGAGATACAGCCTGGTGACAGACGGACAGACAGACGGACAGCGGAGCCTTAGTAATAGGGTCCCGTTTTACCCTTTGGGTACGGAATCCTAAAAAGTGTTGTATACATTCTGCAACTGTAGCTGTCTACTAAATACCAAACACAAACATGGTGACTCGTTGGCATAATGCACACACATTGAAGATAGATGTTGAGGGGGCGTGTCATGTTATCGTAGTTGATGTCTACCTACCTACTAAGAGCGATTACGCACTGCATCCGATCCGAATCCGTGAAAATACGGATATAAAAATCTCGGATAGAATTCGGATATTGCTTTACGCACTGCATCCGATCGGAATCCGTGGAAATACCGATCTAGAGTAAAAATCTCGGACCGAATTCGGATATCGCTTACGCACTTATCCGATCTCTGATCCAAATTCAAACAATTCAGGGGCCATCTTTGGCATATCAATTTGGCGTCCGATTTGAATCCGAGGTAGTGCGAAAGCGTTCATACAAACATTACTACGGCTACTTCGGTCCGTCAATATTTCTTCCGAATTGGGGACTCACGGATGACGGATAGAAATCGGATGACGGATGTAGTGCGTAAACTACCATACAAATAGTTCTATGGCTACTTCGGAACGTATTTTCACGGATACGGATCGGATGCAGTGCGTAACCGCTGTAACTACCTAACTAATAAATGATTCACCACCGAGTCCACGATAAAATAAACACTCAGCATTTTGGCAATTATGTAGTCATAATAACAATCTTCTATGTGTATGTAAATAGCCAACCTTCCGGCTACCTTCTAACAAAATAATTGGACATGAAAAATGTTTTCCTTTGTTACGAATATTTGAACTCACTCCGGCTAGACCTTGAATGACTAATGTAGATTTTATAATATACATTAGTCATTCATAATACACATAATATGTTTATTCAATTGCACTAACTGCTTTTCTGATCTCGTGAGTTCTGGGGATAAGGTCCCAGAGGAAGTTAAAATCTCAGGTCAGGCAAAATGTTATTGGATTTCTCTCTGTTAAGAAATTGACAATAAGTACCAGCCTGTCGTTCGGGAATTGTGCCCGATGAATTCCAGTTAGAGATGCGTTCTTACTCGAATAAATACTAGACGTTGAGTAAATACTCATAAACACAATAGAGTAGAAACAAGTATTTAATAACTTATTATTGTTTATCGAGTACTTACCATTTGCAATAGGCTTACTTTCTACTATATTTGACTGACTGTCATACCTCTGTCTACATTCCTCGGAATACAAATTTGACGTGAAGGAATTCATATTAATAATCAATTTTACTTTAATATCATAATATCATTTGATTGGTTCGTAACGATATGTTAGCGGGAATTTGGGTCGTTCATTAAGCTCGACGCGTTCTAATTTATTGGCAACAAAGGCTAATAGTTTATTGTCTCTGCTACACTGGTTAGTGGTTCGGAAATTAACTCAACCTGATTGCTTATTGTCAATCGCTAGGTAGTTTTATTCACGCTGGTGAGGCGTGAAACTACTTTATTTAGACGATATTAATGCGATTATATTTTTATTAGTAGTTGTAGAGATCCTTGTTAAAGAAGTAGGAAAATACCTACCTTTGTTGTATGGTTTGAAGCGTAAGGGTGGCGGTCAAATTCTAGGCACATGAGACTTTTCAACTTTACGGTGGCCACGCATCAGCAATCCCCTTCGTATTTGCAAATAGGTGGTGCGGCGCTAACCACTTATCATGAGGTTGGGCCGCCAGCTAGTTTAAAAAAGGTCAAAATCGGAATAAAATATTGAATGATAATGTTTGCCATCCCATTGCCTGAAAATTATCCGCCATGCTAGGTAGGATCACAGATCTATTTTACTAATTATTAAAACGTTGTTGCTGTTAATTTAATGTTGAACTTTGTCACTAACTACATAGATAGTAGTTCTGCTGAAAGTTGAGAATCAGCGTAAATTAATGTACTACAACGTTACGTTACGGTTGCGGGTTCAAACACGCATGTACTAATGTATGTTTTTCAATGTAATTATGTACTTTCTTTCCAAGACGCCACTGACATACGGTGAAGAAAACCTGGCCTTAATGGTCTGAAATCGCCAACATCGCAGTGAGCAAGCGTGGTGATCAAGCGTGGTGATCAAGCTCGTTTTTTCTCTGTACGAAAAGAGGCCGTTGCCCTGCAGTGGGACAGTTGCAGCCTAATTATATTTTAATGTTTTAACGTTATGGTACTTCACTTAGTTAGCTAACCGATTAACATCAGCAGCTACGCAAATTCCTTGTTAAATGTACATTTATTATCTCGAAATATAGCTTACTTCTTTCCTTTTCTTCTAAAACTGGTATCAGCATTGTTCAGCTATCATGTAAGGGAAGTAACGAGACAGCTCCAACACAAGTACCTCGGTAACTTACTGGAGCTGTCTCAATTTATGAATGATCACGATGTTTGAGATGTTATAAATATTTTTGTATTTTTTTATAGATTCTTGAAGCGCACCTTACCAATGAAACATTTTATCTAAATAAAGAATTAACGCAAAATATTCTGTCATAACATGATTCGTGACTCAAACTAAATATTAACTGTAATACAATCATAGTCGGAGTCCATTTATCACAGTACACTTTGGTAAATTCATACATAATGTACTTAATATGTATATCAGTGTGGTATCAGTTGCCCGGAGCACAATCCCGCTGTCTTCCAGCTTATTAGTAACGTGTGTCGCATCCTTTGAACCACTCTGTAACCCTAGCCACAAAGTCAGCTACGCTTACTGTATCTTGTTTCATTGCGGCCATCTTATACCAACCATCGTTCTATCAATTAGACAATTCAACATGTTGAAATTATGTTCTGTTTTGAATGTAATTTGATTAAGTAAGCATCTTGCATTTTAATCTCTGAAAGAACTTAAAGGAGGATATTTGGTTTTAAATCTATGTATATTAAAATTAATCCCTATTTCCCTCGGTCACGGCATCACGCGTGAGCGGCTGGACCGATTTCGCAATTTTTTTTTTGTTGTCTTCTTAATTGCCAGGAGAAGGTTCTTGTAAAAGAAAATTTTGGTATTAAATAAAAAAACGAAATTATCTAAGTATGTCCATATTCTTCATTTGTTTACCGCATGCATGAAAATGGTTTTAACTTTTTGTTACTATTTTGATTTTGTTTGTGAAGGTAGGTAGTAGGTAAGTATTAGGTAGGTAATAAGTAGGAAAAAGTGCATTGCACCGCATGCCGGGTACAGCTAGTATAGCATAAATATCTGTGTAGGTTTGCTTATGGCCGATTCCTATGATTTACCGAGCGTTCTCGATTAAAATTATGTCTCTTGTATCTTTACCAATAATGAAGCAAAGACTCTATAGCTTTGCATAGAAAAAAATTGCTTACGATTGTACTTATACATACCCGGTTTATTAAGAAAAAATACTACCATTGGTAAGCAAAACAATTTGTTTTTGGCTATGGGAACCGGCCATAAGTCAGACGTTTTAAAGTTCTTTTTATTTGTGATACTATGTTTCTCTACATTTTGAATACTCTTTATTGAGATTATAGGAATGTCTTGATCCTATAGGTATTGTATTACAAATCTACGTTAGAAGTCTCACTTAAAAGACTTTGAAAGATTAACTTGTTTTAGGGCTGATTTTTCAATCGTCAGATAACTTTTATCTGGGGTATAAGTTTGACGTTTTGACAGCTTTTGTGTAGAAAATATGTCAAACCGTCATATTTACTCCTTGGATAAAATTTATCTGACGATTGAAAAATCGGCCCTAAATCACATAAATGTCCCAATAATCGACACACAAACACGCAACTCGACTAGTGCGCAGTAACTGTCGATCGGTAGTAGTTACTTCCATACATCTCGCTTACACACAAAACTATTGACAACAATTCATTTACAGTTACAGAGTCCCTACAATGTTTAGGTACTTAATAAGTAATTTTCGACAGAATACAATAATTGATCGTAGGCAGAAGAAGAAAATCTAACTTTGAACTTACTTGGCAACACTGACAGACAACGACCTAAATCTATATAAATAAAAATTAAATGCTGTTCGTTGGCGCATCACTTGAGAACTGCTGGACCGAATAGGCAATTTTTTTTCTTCTTATCCTCCAAATTAATTTTTATGGAATGACATTTTCGAAAAGTTGCCCGGAAAATAGTCCAATTCGGGAAAAACTGAACGATCTTTTTTCTATGTGATTTTTGTATGGCAGGACAACGTCTGTCGGATCAGCTAGTAACAAATAAAACATAACATGATTAATAATGTTAGTAATTATACTTATTGACGCATATTCCGTACAACACAGCGTGTCTAATCCGTCATCGTCATGTCATCCCCTATAATCCTTGTAAACGATACTTTCGTTAGGTTTAACCAAATAACATTTCATGTATTCATAACAAGTACCTACTTACCCTTTTACGAGTACCGTCTTTGACTTAACTATCTTCGTATAAAATACTTAGTGCCATAAAATTAGCTCGGCTTTTCAATTTCTAGGGCTCTTCAAATCTAAATAAGACGGGCCAGTAAAAGTACGATAAATATATTATTCAAATATTTTCAATGCATAATAATGAGCGTATCAACAGCCTATCATCTCGTTCAATGGTGTTTATAAATAAGTCATAAGAGTTTTAAGCTCTCGTAACTCTACTATAGAGCGTGTTTTGTTTAAATAAACTAGATTTTTAAATAGAAGGAGGTACATACAAGAAAATGTTCTTTGTACATTTTAATTTTTCTTATGAAAAGTATACTGACAGTAAATTTATTGAAAAAGCGTGTATTTTTCAAAATTTTAATAAAGTTTACTTGGTAGCAAAAACAATTTTCACTCTAACCGACCTAAATGAAAATGTAAGCCACAGAAGCGGGACCTTGATGATAAGCTTTTCTTAACGAAACGTCTCTTAGCAAAGATTTTCTATAGACCTTAGTTTTTATTTTTTTATTTACCTATAAGTAACACACTATAGCAGTAATACGATTATTAGTTAGTATAAAGCCCATACTATAAACTAAATATCACATTATCATGTAATAAATATTCTGATTCCAATTTCGTGACGATTCACAATCGATACCTACAACGCTCCGTGTATGTGCGCATCACTAACTACATTTCGGACTATTTGTATGCAGATTGGTTCGTCAGATTATTTACTGTAGTAGATTGGAAGGTGTATTGTGGACAAAGTGCACTACTTAAATACACCTATAGCTACATCTTATCAGTCAGTAAACGTCCACTGCTGATGAATAACTGCTTTGTAATGAACGGATATAGGGAATATAGCCATAATCACCACGCTTGGTAGACATTTTGGTGCCACTAGTGCCGGAACTAGCTTCAACTAACTTTTTGTGCGCCCGTTGCGAGTTCCCAATACCACGATTTCTGCGCCCCCTCAGGATCTGCACCCTGTGCCACCACACCGCTGGCATCGCCCTAGTTACGGCTCTGGTAACCACCTTAGTCCACCTTATATTGTAATGAGCAGACAGTCGGGCCTGCTTTGCAACATCATCATCATCAGCATCAGCAGTCAGCCGAGGGACGTCCACTGCTGGAAATAAGCTGGGAGGCTAAAAGCATTGCCCAATCGACCGGTCCTATGCTTCTCGCATCCAGCAGATTCCCGCAATACCAATAACAATAAACTTTTCTTACCAATAATTCAATTTCATTTTGCCGAACCTGAGAATCAACAGACGTTATAACGACGATTGATATATAAGAAAGAAACAGTATTTGTCCGAAGCAATAATAATCGCAACTGAGCGAGAGATTGGCTTTTTTCAGTCTACTGTAGTTGAATGTGATTATTTTACATGACTTTCGTCATCCGCAACTCTTCAATAAGGAGTACCAACCAGAAATATCTCCTTTGTGTTCTATTATATTATGGAATATCGTTATTTTAAGGTTATACTGGTTCTGATAACCCTTTCAGCACGAGAGAAAAAAAATACCAAATTCTAAAATCTTTTGCGATATTATTATCTATTAGGATGCCAGTAATAAGGAAAAAATAACAAAAAAAATCCATGGCATATTTTAACCCCCATAAAGCACCCCGTACGATCGTATCATACCGTCATGACCCCTAAAAAAACCTTAAGCAGTAATTTATGATAAATTAAAAGAAAAACAAGGTTTTATTATAGTATTTCAAAGGTTAAAACCTACAGTAACGTCATTCAAAACATGTTGACGAATATCATCACGTTCCATAACTTCTTTCTCCATAAGCTCAAATTTTTTGCCATTCGGGATGCGATTTACCAGTATTGTTCCAGTTCCACTTAACCAATTGGGTTCATTCTTTCTAAAAGTATAACCCATCAATGGAATATTTTGTGCCAAATACCATATTACTCCGGGTCCTTCTCCAAGAGATCGGTCAAAAGCAGGGTTTTGGCCTTTGACATTTCAAAATTAACCATCGGACCATCACTCGTTGTAACCACGTAGTTTTTCAAACCTAATGGGTGTGGTTTGTTACGCTCTAAGACACGAATGTGGCACCGTCCTGTAAACGTTATCATCTGCTCGTTGATGCTGTAATATCCTGGGGTCCTTTCTAGTTTCGTTCAAGCATTGTGTGCAGCATTGATAGCAGTTTGGACTTTCTAGAGGGGAGTCTTGGTCTCCAGTTTTTTTATCTCTGATTTATCTGAGTGGCTGCAACCTGATTCCTAGATCCATGTGATGATAGTCCGCGATGAAATAATGCTCAACTTCGATGTGTGCACCCCCGTCCTCGTCCCGATGTGGATGGGTTAGCTGTGGGGTGATAAAGTTTGAAGACGTCCAGATAATCGGTTGCTTACGGAACGTGAACTGCTTCCACTTGACGATGGACCACTTCTCGATGATGGTTCTGGTTCTGGTTCAGGAAACTCCAGCTCCGGCTGAAGAACAACCGTTTCGGGGGAGGATTAAGATTTGAATCCGCTTGAGCCTCCCAATTCCTGTAAACTGGACACTGATTCCACCGCGACTGCATCAAGCTGAGGTTCCTCGACGTCAAAATCTTCCAGCTTTTTATTGCACCCATCTCCAAAGATAGATTTGTAACCACTCAGATATTAGTGGCTCTGGAAATCTCAAAAACGGCCTTTTAGGCATAAAATCGTATTTACAAACATCGCCCCGACACGCATGATCGTGCTAAATAATTTTGGAAGGACCATGTTCACGTATTTTTAACTATAATCAAAAAAATCTAATAAATTCTTCAATTTAATGATATTTTTAAACGAAAAACACATTTTAAACGGTATTAATATTAGTGGAAATAAAAATTACTTACTTTGAGCTCTTCCCACCGCCAGGTACTCGTCCATACTTTTCGCTCCACACTCCCCGAACTAGACCTCGCAACCGCACGCGCTATTTTGTTTGGTAAATATAAGAAAACGTACGATCTATCGAAGTCGTTTTCGAGCGGTAAAAACGTTTTCCTACTCCGCTAGAATTTTTCAAAGTCGAACGCATCATTGTATCATTCTGTGCTGAAAGGGAATGGCATCATAGATATCTGCCTGTGACAGCAGCCGCGGCTGATGGTAACGCTAACGTTCTCTTTGAGGCACGATACCAAAGTATACAAAGATCATCCTTGTGTGATGCTATACTTAACCTCTACAATCCTTAATTGAGTTGATATGAAAGTCTTTCATAACCATTATAATTTAATTAACATATTCCCCAGGTTTTCAGTATGCAAGTCGGTGAAGGTGCGGTCTGCGTGCTCGCGACTGTGGTGCGCGCACCGAGCCATGCCGCACGTCTGCCGCTCCAAGCGCGCACCTCCGCTCGAAGGCACGCCCTGCGGTCAGAACAAGGTAATGTTATACGAACATTTGCCCAAATATAAGATGTACATAATACACACTGTATACTACATTGTATCAGGAAATTGGAGAGTCACACATACCTTCATTGCTGCATTTTGGAAGTTAGTATAGTCGCGTCATATTTATTTGTCCATGATTAGACAATAGACATTTTACTTGCTATCTTAGATACAAAAGACTGTGCAGAGTAGAAATGATAAAGCCGGAAGGAACCAAAGCAACAGCTGGGATTAATCAAGCCAGACTGAAGAAGATTGATTATTATTATTAGATGAACGAAATTAATGAAAATAATGTAAGATACAGACTTGAACAATATTATTATAGAAATTTAACAAGCGAAATCAACATTTCACAGAAAATAGAACATTACATTCGTGTTCGCGTGTCGCTATCGCATAGGTACCTTACTAGGGATTCCATCGCTCGCACATGGAGGGCACGTGTGTGCGCATAAATTCGATGAAATCCTTTGTGAATATGTTTTTCAAGCTATGCAAATGACGAGTGCTGGCACCGCCAGATAAATACCGACGCCGACGCGCGCGCCATTGTACGCCGCCGTAAAATAACACAGCAATCCTAGAGCTCTTTCATGCCAATTCGAAATTCAATGACAATTTAAAACCAATTCCAATCCGAGGACATTTCAATAAGGATCGTACCCATTTAATTTTAAACCAGCCTGTTTTATTCTGAATGCGGAGAAAGATCTCTCATTGAACTTCTGAGAAAGTAATTAGTTTTATAAAGAGGCGTGTCTCATGCGTGTCGGTGTTTTTCTTGGAAATCATAAAAAATCTTGTAGATGAGAATTCAAGAGCTTGTGTAACTCATGTAGAAACGCCTACTACCTTACTAACTCGTAAATTAATTAAACTAGAATTTTAACTTAGCTTTATAGCTACATTGTAAAATGGAATAAAGGTTAAAATTGCCCTTCAGAGTGCACGGACTTTCTAATCTTCTTACAATAAATCCGCAAAGAGGCTTTACAAAAAAAAACAGGATAGTAATAACTTTATTCTTTTTGTTGTTTATTTATTATGGAAAGGAACAAATAACAGAACCTGAAATAAAAATATGAGTGTTAATGAGTATATCAATTTCCTTTGAAGTGAAATCTTTATATCCAATAACAGACACGCTTTCCATTTTATAACTTTAGTATCCTTTTGGAGCGTTATTAAAAGATAAATGGAAAAGATTGCACGTAGTGATGAATCGGATTCACAATTCGCTGAAACACTCGATGTTATCAACCGATTCATGTCACATTAACATCATTTTCTGTACCTTACATTGATGTTGAAATCTAGCTTCCCAACAAAGCCGAGCCACTACACTTTCACTAATCTTATAAATATTTGATTGTGAGCTTTTCAGCTTTCATCTTAGCACATGCCACTAGATTAAAGCTTCATATTAGATTAATAAATAATTATTTGTGCTATAATATGAAGAGAACATTTTCACTCAATATATTTCTTGAAACAGGTGTCTTATGTTGTAAATTCGCAGAGGCATTAAACGAAAAAGTTATGTTAGAAAATAGAAAACTTCTTTAGGAAGCGTCAAGCAAAGGTATATTGTTGTAGTTATACTCACACTTCACGAATGTCGGTATTATATGACCAATGTAAAACAGGCAAGATTATTGCTCCTATCGCTCATGTCGCTAGACACCATATAACCAACTGTTAACAATTCGGTTTTGCAGTGGTGCGTAGACCGCATATGTGAGCCGATGCCGGGGCACGTGATCAAGTCTGAGACAGACAGTAAGCAAACGGAGGTCATTGACAATAAGCTGGATGATAGGGAGAGGGACAAAGAGAGGCCGGAGTGGAGCGAGTGGGGTGCGTGGAGCGATTGCAGCGCCGATTGCGGCTATGGTCTGCGTACGCGCGTTCGACGGTGCAGGTATAAAGGGTGAGTGCTTATTTACCAGTGTTTTACGCAATTTACTACCGCTAATTATAGAAGACTGACCTTGTTTAAATCTATCCGCTAGAGGACTTGTGTCTAAGAAAAATCCCGAGCTGTCGATATTTAATCTTTTAATTTTGACGACACGTTTGGTGCAGTGTCTAAGCGATTGGCTTCTGCGCTACGGGTCGTTGGTTCGATTCCCACATGGAACAAAAATTTGTATGGCCCACGGATACTTTTTTCGGGTCTGGGCATTAGTGTATTCAAAAAAAAAAACCCGGATCTTGAAAATCAAAAGAGACTGCCGCGTTTTGGTGTGAATATAGTCAACTGTTTGACAATTTATTATTTAAAGGGATAATCAAAGCATGCAGACATTAATTACCGTGTAATATCTCTATCCATCTAGTATAACATCAGAGAGCGCTTGCGAGGGCGCCGGGTCTCAGGTGCGCACGTGCTGGGCGGAGGTCGCGTGCGCAGCAGCGCGTGACGCTCGCGCTGACCTCTGTCTACGACAACACACCCGGTATATACCGTACCTACATCCCAATGGTGAGTTGTACAAGAACATAGTACTTTCTTATACAAGGTTAGTCGGAAAGGGGGTACTAAAGGGCGGGCCACTTAAAGTATTACTGATGACGATTTTAAAGCAAGTTTTAACAAAATTCGATAATTTTTATTTCCACGTTAGTTTTTTCAAAAATTCTTCTTTCCTGCTTTAGCTACAAATTAAGAAAATAGAGCTTCAAATTCATGACCCCAAACATGACCTAAATGTAAACAGCTGATCATAGCTGAGGATAGATAGATTTTATTTTGAACAGCAATTTCTCTTACACTATTGACTTTTGGGGAAAGTGGAAGAACAAAAGTTACTCACTATTTTGGGTACTTTAACACCCTTTCGGTTTAGTACCCCCTTTCTGACTAACCTTGTATAGGCTGCAGTCCCACTGCTCGTCAAAAGCTTCTTCTCTTTCGTTTTCGTTGTTATCTATAAGCTAAGATATCTTAACGAGATCCTAATCTGGACGGCAATTTTCACCAATCAATGCGTCAGTAAGTTTAGCCACGTCTCTTTGTCGAGCGAAATTGCCTACCTACATGCACTTAAACCTTAGTAATATGTGTAAAATAATTTGTAGTACCTAGTGATATTGTAACAAAATTCAAAATGTCTCAGACATTGAACGAACATGAATGAAGTAATAAATTGAAACCTGGATTACCAGAAACCCAGCACTGCGAGATTTGGTGCGTGGACTACGGCGGTGGTGGTCCGTCCAACTTCGGAGCCTTGCCCGACGGAACACCATGTAGCTACAGTAGACCCTATGACGTGTGTTTCCAGGTAAGATCTCACTTTTTTTTTCTTATTAATGTTCTGCATAGTCTTTGTTACCTCAGGTCTCCGTCATTTATGCACCGATTTGAAAAAAATATTTTTTTGTTTGAGAGGGTATACTTCCCGTTTGGTCCCATATACATTTTATAGAAATTGATCAGCGCTTTATGAAAAATCAACAAAAACAAAAAAATATATACACAGATCGTATATAGACGACGTTCTAGTTGTAGTAGTGGTCCGAGAATTTGTACACTATTGTAATTGTAATTTGTGGCACTAAAAAGTATTAAATAAAAAAAACTTTAAAGAAAGTAAAAACCGAGTTAAAAAAAACTGAAAAACGGAGTAACATTTTTTTTTACTTTTTTATAGTTTTTTTATTAGTTTTAACATACTTAAAGAAGGAAGCTCAATAGTAGCTTCAGGCTTCAATTCACTGTAATTTCTAGTAATTCCATAAACTCCATAAACACAGCCTCGCAAGTTTGCAGCTCATAGCAATGGTCTTGTTGGTTGTGTGCGTCATATAAAGTCGCAAATAAATTATTTAGCTTTCTTACTTCAAAATTATGATATCTCAAATAAGGGTACAGGATCACCTAGTCTAACTTAATTTAGAGTCTCCAACTTAAATGAATTTTAATGAAAAAGCAGAGTTAATACCTACCTCTCAAAAAATATTCGCGAGTAATTGCTTCTTAATTTTCAGTCGTTTTATTCTGAACTAACGACGAGCAACCCATTTTCCACAGAGTTTTCAACCCACTATCTTCATCATCATCATTCAGCCGAAAGACGTCCACTGCCGGACATAGGCCTCTCCCAAGCCATGTTGGGAGGGTTTGCCATAATCGCCACGCTTGGAAGGCGGGTTGGCGATTGCAGTATGGTTGTTAAAGTACTCAGAGAACGCTGCTGCCTATCCTCTAGTGAATCGCTTAGTCGTCTTTTACGACACCCGTGGGAAGAGATGGGGTAGTGATATTCTTTACGTCTGGCACCACATGGAGCTACCCAATATCTATCTTCATTAAAATAACAATTTCTTGTATACTTTCTCCAGGGAACATGCGTCAAAGGCCAGTGCAACTCATCGGACAGTGTGTGTAACTGGTGCCCGGACGGGTACTGCAATAATAACACTCACATCTACACTCGACAACTTGGCAAAGGTAAAGTGCTTTTACTTGCTCGATTTTGTCGATCGAAAAAGTCGATAAAGTTGATCAATAAAATCTGACAGTAGAATTAAGTAATGGTTTAGATTTCGAACGAATGTATCGATTGAAAAAGTACAGTGCTCGCCAAACTTAATGGCCGCTCTGAAGTTCGGCGAGTAGTAGCGTAATAGCAAAATATGTAATGTAACAGACGGCCCCAGGATCTCCTGAGAGCACGTCTGCTACACCAGTTGTAAAGAATGTGTAGGGCATTCAATACCTAGTACATAAATAACAATAATAGAAATGGTTAGAGAATAAGAGGCAGGACAGCGTCACGTCCCTTGGAGTAGTTAGCGAGTTCCTTCTCGTAGTCACGGCGTTCGTTGATGGCCCACACAGCCATCTGATAGAAACCGGCGGCAGCAAACAGACCGGCTGTAGCATTTAGTCGTAGTCATAGTAGTAGACGTAGACGACAGCAGGTCCGATCGCCGATCTCACAAGTGTAGGTAAGGCAGGAGACGAAGTGAAAAGAAGGGAGGGGGCTTTCCAGTTGGATAACATGCCACAGCTGTTAATAACACCAAGGGAAACACGTAAGTATACATTCCACAAATGCTTTTTATTTAGCTTGATACGCTTCATTTCAGTAAAATATCAAAAACTGTTCTGCCATAGAAGTATTCAAAATTTCAGTTTATAACATATATGAATGTAAAATAAATAGAAAATATATCGTATCAAAAACATCACCATGGTGTCCAAAAAAAAACAATCCCAAGTCAAGTCTCAATTTCCAAAAACCTATCTGTCATCAATAAAAAAGTATCAAATATAAAAATGGCCAGTCGGTGAAGATGACGATCATGAAGGTGATACTACAAATAAATACGTAAATTTGCTACTGAGCAACGATATCCCTGACAACAGAGCAGTCAAAAATTTTGGCGAGTACTGAACTTTATTAAATACAGACTCCGGACCATCGAGATATAAGTACTGTACGTTAGTACTTATATCTCGATGCTCCGGACACATTTTGAATTTGATACTAAATACTAAAGATGATAAAACATTGTAACCCTCTTCAATCTTTTGTAGGTACCACTGAAACAAAATCTAACTTCTCATAATATTAAGACCTAAGATTTAAGCTAAACCGAATTGCCACTATAAAGACGATAAACCGGCAAAATAGTTATTAGGTTTTATCGCCAGAATAGTTAAAAACTTTCACTTCAAACACTGTTATACAAAAAGAGCAAGTTGAACGTCGATTTTATCTAGAAGCGAGATTTTAGGAATGTGAATGTTCTGGAGCGAAAGAGTAATTCAGTTAGATTTCATTCAGCTGCTCACTCGGCGGATCAGATAAACTACGACTGACTGAATCTAAATTCCGTAATGCTTTGTGAAGGTCAACAACACCGTCCTTGGGACCAATTCTGAAAATAATAGTATTACTGCGGTTTCTGGAATTAAATTAATACGCATAGATTGTAATACTAAAGGTAAAATAGCAGGAATTGGTTAGATAATTACATTTCACAATAGTTGAGCTTACCGAAGATCTTTGCCATAATTCAGAGACCACCAACAATTGAGCTTCAAGCTTAGATTTTGTGTGTTATTATGATGTTATAAGTACAGACTACATACAAATATTTTGACCCTGATCAACTTTTTCGAGGTGGGGTGGATCCCAATAATATAACCGATCCCCTCTCGTTACGTGAGTGTTTTGGAGGAGGAAGCTGCTGCCCATCTCCTGGATATAGTCCTCTTACCATGTCTATAGCAGCGTTCTCCTCTACAACATCATACTGACCACTTATTCTTTTACCGAGCATGTTGAAAATGGAAATATTTACTAACCATATTTTTTGTAGCGGTCTAGTGGATCATGCACAGCATTGTATCCATCGGATTATAAGAATGAATGTTTGTCCTTATACCCTTTTCAACGTAAAGTAAGACCTGTGCCTGTAGACAAGTGGCAATCGATGATCGCTAGAGAATATAAAGATGTACTGGATTGACATAAGCTTTCGACCGGTCAAGCAATCTGTCATGTCATTTCCATACATTTAATTGGCGTTTCTATTCTCTAGCGATCAGCGTTTGCCATTTGTCTACAGGCACTGGGGCTTATATAGAAAACGTTAGCATACATACAAAGAATGTCAAATATTTTTAAAAACCAAATCATGGATTATATAGCTATTTTACGGTTTTTGATAATGTCGTTTTCGTTTTTTCGATAGCATTTTCCTTACTTTTTTTCAATGCTAGGCTACAATTTACTAAATGACCGCTATGTCAGGACTCTTCTTTCATCTTCGTTAAACGGAGTATAGTCCTCGTTCTCCATTCAACTCGTCATAACATAATGTTGACTTTACTTTTATTATTTTTAGGCTGGACCCGCATGACAATGATACCACATGACGCTCACCAACTATCAGTGCACATCGCCACTCCCATACCTCTAAGCATCGCGCTACGAGAAAGAAAGAAAGACAAACAAATCCTCGACCTTCTCAAACACTCGAAGCGTTACGATATTGATAATAAACAAGATAGATACTTGAAGTACGATCCAAACGTGCCTCAGAACCTACAGATCATAGAAGTGGATAGCCACGTCATAGATATAAAGGAAGGGACGGGCTGGGAGGGGTCTGCGGTGGCGGCCGGCACGCTCCTGCAATGGACAAGGACCGACACAGATGTCTTTATTTCCTCCGACTCTCGTCTGCAGACTGATTTAATGATAATGGTGAGTTTGTCGAAAATTTCTTCGTCTTCTAAAAACTTTGACAGTGATTGTACACCTAAAGATACGCGATTTGTTATTATGCTACGATTCGGTTGAAGATTATCTCGAGACGCGTTGTCTCGAGAGATCTAAGATGTGAACCCAACATTTTAAGAGTATCAAAGCAAACTGTTAGGGCAATATTTTTGTTATAAATACATTACTAGTTTGTGGAAAGACAGATATTACTTTTATAAAGTTTTATACCATATGGAGAAGAATATTTATGTGGCAGTCAAAATTTTATATAAATAATGTAGGTCACGATTTAACGTTGTTTACCAAGTAAAAATCATATCAAAATTATTACTTCAATAATTAAATAACCGATCCTATTCGATAGTAATTTGATGTTAAATGAAAAGTTGGGTGTTGAGTTGAATTGATTATTTGACAAACAATTAATTGGAAAATAAAGTGTGCACACAGGAATTTCATCAAACAATTTTAAATGAACAACGAAAATCCATACAAGAACCAAAACTCTTGGTAATAATTACCGATATTTCCGCATAGTATCCTAAACTCGCTCATTTCTCGCTCAACTTTCGATGGATTCCAAGCGCTTTATTAACCGGGCACTTTAGAAGGCGGTCGCTTCTGGCTCACTACGAATAAACTTGGCTTGTGCGCTCGAGGATTATGACAGGATTTATATCCGACTGCGTTAGCCAAGTTGAATACCTTTGTAATAAAGAAGCAGAGTGTATTGCAATGCAGTTAATTTGAGTGAACTATTGAGAAGAGTTTGCTGGGAAATTTTACTCTCGTTATAAGCGGTATTAGGAATGAGGTTTCGTACAACCATAGTAGATGACTTCATGCTATGTCCCATGGCCTTTTGTTGAATGAACATAATAATATAATAAAATCGTAACGAAGCAAAAACTGTACAATGAATACTATTTAAAAAATAACTGCTTCGTGTACTAGAAACGATACTGATGCCGAAACTGAAGTTTTTAGAATTTCTGTCTGTTTGTGTGTTTGAGCTTCACGCCAATACTACTGAACAGATTTAGTTGAAATTTGGCAAAAATGTCCGATATAGAGCGGGTCAGATTATAGGATACAAATTATCACGCTATTTTGTGTGGGTAATGGGCAGTAACCTTATTGGAAATAAATGTGAATAGATTTAAAAAATTGAGTACTGATACATTGTTTAGTTGTTGCGACACGACGTTGTTTTTCGACATCCACGCGGACGAAGTCACGGGCACAGCTAGTATGCAATATAATGCATGTATTGTGCAGGCTTTAATATTTCTTTGGCCTTTTTAAGTCTTTACAAATCCTAATACCATAGTCAACTGAGTAAGATGCAGTCTCCGTAGTCTTTATACTTATTTATCTCCCCAGCTCCCAACTAACACTGCTTTGTAATTTTCTTTTGCACCGGCATTAACATAGAAACCCGAGTTTTTCTTGTGAAACTAATAAATGTCAGACTTTACCGAGGTAATTTTTATTAGGTCCCACTTCACGGCCGGCCGCCCATTATCTCCATTCACAGCGATTATTTTCAGATTTTGAATTCAAAGACAAACTGCCTAATCCCATCATTGTGTGCGAGACACAACACGTAATACAAAAGGGAATAAACTATGAAAAGTGTAACGAAGCGAAACATTGGATGATAAGGGTCGAGCGGCATCCGCGGCCGGTTTAATTATTCAACGACGCTTTCAACTGTGCCGCTGAAGTTAATTGGTAACTCACGCTACTCACTTTTTAACTCATTTTTCTTTATCGTGTTTTATTTGAGGAGGTTTTTCGGGGAAGGTTACAATTCACGTTAATGAGTGCGGTTAGTTTAAAAAGCTTTCTTTTACAGAGGTTGAATAGGTTAAAACGAATTTATGAGCTCGATTTTCTGTTTTAAAATGGCATCCTTTTGTATTTCTGACGGAGTCGTCGTTTGAACTTAACTTTGGTATTGTTTTTACTTTAATGAAGTCGACTTTACGTATTAAACACAAACATTGGTATTTTTGTTTTTTGTGAGAATAATAAGAACAATCCGGTACACTCATAAGTATTGTTTGAACTTACAATTTCTGTATTTCATAATAAGACTGTATGAAAGGCACGTTTACAACGGAGTACATTAGCTACACGTGTTACTCCGTAACGTACATTACGTATGTTTAGCGTTACATATTATTGATATAAAATCTGTTATATGCTTAGCTGTTATTACATAGTTTTCATCTATTATAAGCAGTGATCGGAGTAGGTAGAGCTGTTTTTGGTACTTGCGACATATTTTCATAGTATGCACATGCCTGATATCCTGGGATTGGGAATTTACAAAATATACTATTTCCGATACTTATTGTTAAGGTTGGTAATGATTTTTTTAGAGGTACTCGTGTGTGTGCATTTGTCACAGGTATTATCGGATAATATCTGTTGCCAAACTTATGCTCATACTTTAATACCGGAGTATCAAGCAACCTCCAACTTCGCTAATGCTTGAAAACGTGTAATGTAAACCACATAGCATCAGAGTGACATTGCCAAAATTATTCCCATACTTCCGATAATTTTCTTTGAATATCTAACAAGCTTTAACTAATCCGATTTTCTTTATCAAAATCCCATGTCCATATTACATTTGAAGTAATTTCCCGAAATAGCTCTACCTACTCCGATCACTGGTTATAAGTCTTTTATAATAAAATTTTTACTTGCGTAAATACTTTTTCAGTATGAGAAGTTTTTTTTTTTGTAAAATGTCATCTGTCGCAATAAATTTCAACAAACCTAAAAAAATACAACAACAGGGTAGCTCCTTGTAACCCATAATTAGAGTGACTAAAGATTTGCTCAATTCTTTTGATCGATAATGTCGATCAATAAAATCTGACCCTAGTAAAAAAGTTTTGAACTTTGTTATCGAGCAATCAAAATCTGTAGCAACCTCATAAAAGTAACAGTTGAATAATACGACGTTTGTATGCGCAGGCGATTCCTGAACACCCAGTTTTATCCGGTGAATTGGTGACGGTGGAAGTGTCGGTCAACTACAGCACACCTGCCAGCCGCACCAGACCCTTGGAGTACAGGTACCACATATACAACTTTATTTACAGTATATACAAAAACTGAGACAGCCCAAAAAGATTTTTATCAGAACTGCCTGTATGTGTGTTTTTTTTAGTAAATCTCCGAGTTATACCTTAGTTTATGCTGCGTTAAGTTCCCTAGTAAAGTGTGAAATGCCTGAGATGTGTGCTATGCAGGGGTTGTCTAATACACGGAAACTGACCGAGTGGACCGTCTCAAGCCTCAAGATGTCTATTCCCGCTGTCCACTGTTATGCGTAGAGACCTATTGAAATAGAATTGAAATTTATGAAAAAAAAGGAAAAATATAATGTGGTGTAAAAACTTTGTCAATCGATTTTCCTAGTGATTCTGAACAAACTAGTTTCAGGTTTAGTGGATACTAAAACTAAACTTGTATACACATATTATTTGAAGTATGTACTGCTTTTTTTTTTCTTTATAGCGTCTAATATCGCCGCATCCCATCCGGCTTTACGCCAAACTTCTGCACGCGGGGCAACTTGGCGAAGGTCGGTCTTAGCGATCTTGGCGACCGTAGCGGAATAACTGTTCAACTTATAAGCCTAAAATCTTTGAATGGATAGCGTAACCGGTGCACTAGAGCTATCTCTTAGGAGAAATCCATAAACCAGTACTTATAGTATAGGCTACATAGATATTATCAATAAAAGTCTTCAACACTCACTAGCATCAGCTACAAAACAAAATGAGGCCTTTCGCACATGGGTATATCAGAACGTAAATAAAAAAGGTTCCTCACGAGTGACGATGCTTAAGTATGTCCGGCGTACTGTGGGCAGTCAGCTACCAACCATGCTGACTGGCTAATCGTTTCAACACGGTATGAGCTATTTTCGTATCGTTCGTGAATGAGTGAAAAAAACGAAAACTGACGAAAAAATGAGTGAAAAAAACGAAAACTGATTCTGTAAAATCTGTGAGAGATTTTTCCTTTATTTTGCTGTCCTCATTAAAATTGTAAAAGTTGCGGATTTTGCGTTTGTTAGAGCATGCTTGGCTTCATTGTTCGGTGCTTGCATTGTGAATTACTTAAATGCTGATGTAACGAGCTACATTATGTATAAGTTGGTGACTCTGCCGTATAAGACATAAGCTCATATCTATCTCATATGAATGCTTCGTTAGCCTAGTGGTCGCAAGCGCGACTGCTGAGCATGAGGTTCGATTTCCAGGTTGGGCAAAGTGCTATTGGGTTTTTCCGTGTGGAATTTCTCCGGAGTCAGCCCGCCTCCTATTCGGACTTAAACATAACGGCAAAATCAGGGTGTACTATGCATCTCTGCCCAACCTTTCGAGAAATACAGGAGAGATATTCTGCCGTCCTATTTCTAAAAAACCGTAAAGTGAAATTTTGTCAAATTTGAGTTTTATAAACTACGTAAAAGCGCAACATTTTCTCTATTGACGAGTCTAGCCCGTATTTTTCTATAATTTGTCAATTACGAGATCCAGAGACTTTTACTGAGACATTACCATATAATACCCATACCATACCATATTGTAGATGGTCAAATTTCAGTACAAAAAAAGCATGACATAAACTGTATTAGTCCTGTAACTCATTAAATGTTATACCTACAATGAGCTTAAAGTAGCCCAATAATTTGGTAAAATCAAAAACATCTGTATGTCTTCCGAATTTCTAGGGACAAACAACACTTTCGACGTTTTTGCTCATAACTCAAAATTAAGTTTAGTCACTTGATAGCCTTTTAGAAATAGGACGGTAGTATTATGTTATGCTATCTCATATGCTCATCACTCAACCGACCTTAGCTTAGTGTATCCTCAAAAAAATGCTATCAAACTTTATTTAATCATCGAACCGAATTAATATAAAAATCATTTACTCTTTACGGTAATGAAGGTTATTGAAAACTTTCCTCGATATTTTTTATCGTGTAGTAAAAATAAAGATTCTTGAAACTCGTTTAGAAGATCAAATAGATGGAACGGGTTAATGATCTGATTTTGGCTGATATTTCGTTTTATTTAATGAGTCTCCTCTTAATACTTTTGTATTTAAAAAGCAAAGTATCTAAGCGTGTCTATCTTTAGGGTTAGACAAACTATCTTCAGAACTTTTATCAGGACCAGTTCAGTTCTGAGTTCAGACTACTTTAGAATAGGTAATGCGTTCTTTGTCATTATGTATTTTTTTTCTTAGTGACAGCATTTCTTGTGTCTGGTTTCTTTGTTTTATTGCTACGCCCATGATCTCGATAGGTTAAGTAGCTCCATTTCCATAATCCAAACTTCTCACTAACGTTTGTTCAAAAGATTCTCTCAGCAAAACCCTTCAACACAAACAACTTCACATAGATACAGCTCTGAAGAATACTTACAAAAAAGTATACATTATACATGTTTTCATACATACATATTCCAACATGTACAAGTTGAACAAATCCCTCCCGTATCGCCGGCGAACAAGTAACCTTAATGTATCTTATAAACTTTGAGACATTCGCTTCGTTCTCCGATACTCTCAATAGTACTAAGTGAAACAAAAGTTACCTTTGTCTGGCCGTATTGAGCGCGCCCCGGAAAATTCATTTTCCGATATCTCTTCAGTTGTGATGTGTAGGAAGAATAGAGATAAATGTCTATTTGTAGAGTTTTGTATGTAAAGTTGATTCTATTTTGTGACAGTTTATTATTTGCAGTCATATTTTTGGTGTAAGTGTAATTTTATGAGAACAATATGTTCATAGTATGTCAAGTAGTTGTTTACGTTTTATCTGTCTGTGTCCTTTACCCCTTTATTTTCACTAAGGTTTGTACAAAATATGTACGGCAAATAAAAGCCAATTTTTCAACCAAAAAAATGTAGGTATATCCGTACTACAAAATAGCAAATATGTCTGTAGATCTTTAAAATGCTTGTTTTAAAGATTTTATGCATGTTCATTACACGTTAAATACGAGTAACTACTCTTAAAAGACCTTTACACAATTTGTTTACAGCTTGTGTCACATGTTTTTCAGTGTAAACGAGGGGTAACAAGAATCGTGTAGGTATAGTATTGGAATAAGCAAAGAAACCGCCTTATTGTTCAGCAGAACGCAACCATGCGGGCGATTCGAATTGATTCTCATGTCGGACAAAATCAATATCTGTGGGTAAAATAGTCTTGGATTTTTCCGCTAGGAAATTCTCAGTATCAGGTTCAGTGTACACGACTGTACCCGGGAAATAGCAATAACATTTATCTTAAAACATCCTCGGCGAAATGTTGGCTTACAAAAGCAGCCTTGTATACCACTTCGTTGAATACAGCCGTGATATACATACATATAATAGCAATAATAGGTATGTCATCAACAAAACGGCTGCTATAATATGTTCTCAAATATTAAAAGTAAGAAACAAGTCCTAGCAACTACGAAATATTTCAAAAGTAATACGTAATTAATTATAACGAAGTGTGTTCTTGAAATAATTACGAGAAAGTTTGCTATAAAAAGTTCTTTTAATGACAAAACTTACTCACAATTAGTCGCTCGCAGACGATCCCTTGCATTTGTTTTCACATGAGCGATGGTTAAGAAGACTTCTCATGTGGAAACTTCAGTCTCCACCTTATCACAATTGAGTTCTTTTGCGCATTTCGCTTTCATTGTTTTAAATGTCGTCTGAAGCAACGGGGATTATTTTAGTGAAAGGCTACTACAATTGTCCACCTTTCTAGTAATAAAATGATCGTGGATTTCTTATACTATGATAGCTGTAATCTAAGATACGTTAACTAGATACGAGTTATACAATCGGTTGATTCCATGATTGACGTCGTGCGTTACATGTTTCATATTTGATGACACCTGAGGACACAGTATTTTATATACTTAATTGTGTTGATGGTTTTTGTAGTTTATCCCAATAATATACCTATGCATTATTTAGTGACACATTATAAAACACTGTAGATAATCCACCTACATAACAAAATTTAATTATATTTAAAATTACCTCCGTCCGCGTGTCAATGCAAGGGTACCAACTGAAAATCGGCGCTGGGTGTTTCACGCCAAGCAGCTGAGTTGGTGACCCTTTCGGCATGGGTATGCTCGACGGCATAAAATGTGTACCGTATGTTTAATTATTTTTGTGTTTTTATTGTTTCTCCTTAGCTGAATAAAATTTATTTTCTTTCTTTATTTGATGATTTTTATCAGACTGACTTTGATTGGCATCTAACTGGGGCGATGCCAAATTGAGTGTATAACCTACCTCATATATGAGAGACTAATATAGCGCGTGCCGACACGACAGAAAGTTTACCATTGATCAATAAGCACATTACCTACAGAGCACAAGAGGCTATACTCACTTCTGTGACAGTACCAGTTTATGCAAAGAGAACCCTCTAAATAAGTCGTGAAAACTCTGGGGTACAGAACATGACTGGATTAACACATCTTTTTCGTGAATATTTCATTTATATTATATCACGTATTCGCCATTATATCACTGTCAGTAGTAAAGTAATGAATGTTTTAAATTCATGGCTACGCAGACATAAATCACGATTTATTAAATCTGCAATATCAGAACGAACGCTTTATTATACATACAAGGTTAGTCGGAAAGGGGGGGTACTAATCCGCAGGCCACTTATAGTATCACTGATGACTGTCTTAAAGCAAGTGCTAAAATTTCAAAATTCGGTAAAAAAAACCATACTAAATGATTTTTATTTTAGTTTTTTCAAAAATTCTTCATTCCTGCTTTAGTTACAAATTCAGAAAATGGTGCTTCTTATTCATGACCCCAAATAAGACCTAAAATGTAAACACTGCTGATCTATCTAGGGATAGATAGATTTTAGCACATTTTTTTGAGATCTTTGATCACCTATTTCTCTTAAACTATTTACTTTTGGAAAAAGTTGTAAAACAAAATTTATTCATTATTATGGGTACTTTAACACCCTTTCAGATTAGTACCCCCTTTCCGACTAACCTTGTATATCAATAGTAGAACGAAAATGAACAGAACAAATATGGTTTCGGTATATCACCTCTTACAATAGACACTGTCGCCTAACTTTGAATTGAGCCCTTCTACAAATATTTGAATTGTAGCAAGTTCCATTTGTAAGCTTCAAAGTTTGACAAGTTTCCTTTATTGTAGACAATAACTTGTCCTTTACTTTTGCGTCGCATTTGTATTGTGAATTTGGTGTTTTATTCCTTTTGTTATTGTATACATACTACGCATAAAATACTGACTTAATCACCACATTTGGCAAAGGGATTGGTAATCGTAGTACCTATTTTGTTCATACATCAGTATGTTATTTCTTACTTATAGCGCAAAAGCAGATTGTTTCTGCCAATCCTCCAAACCCGAGGCCTAAAGTTGGGCCGCAACCAGACGTAAACGGCCCAATTAAATGCCAACAATAAATGCTACTAAGGAATCCTCTTGGAATTACCCTTTGTCACCTTTTACTACACCCAAGAATAGAATGGAGATAAAATACTCTTTACCCAGAACAATATGACCGTATTTGATAGTATTGACATCCTTACTATTTTCAGTACAAATATTTGATTAAGGATCCCTCATGTATGAATTAAGTTTGTTACGTGAAGGATTGTAAACATTATATTCTTGACACGTTACATGAACAGCACACAAAGATGGGCAGGCACTTCAAACAACTTCGATCAAACAGTTTCACCCTATAAAGGTCACACTGCCTTTGTGTCGGCATACATTATGTATAAAATCTATTTAACACAACATCGGCCAGGTACGCCTATCACAACTATGAGGTTAACGTGCACGGCGCCATTATGTAGTATATTAAGCTTGTTGAACATTAATTTCTGTTACATTGTATATTGTTATTCCGCGATAATGGACGTACGACTGAAATTACATATTTTGTACAATTCTGTAGGTAAAGCCCCTACTCGTAGGTACCTTCTACAGAAGACCTAATCATTCAATACAATAAGATGTATATTGCCTAGTTCACTGAACTTTACTTGTAACAGACGTGAAAACCTTGAAAACAATTATTTCCGAACCTTCTTTGCATACTCAACCCTTTATGCTTCGTCTTTTGTAGGGTCTTTTTCTAAACATTGCTTGTTACATTCCTTTATATCTTTACAAATATTGTTACTATAACAGAATAACATTAATTCCTCTCGAAACCATTTAAACGCAAAGCTCATTTAACCCATTAGTCTCGTGACCGAAATCGCTGTTCAAGCCAAAATGCAACGAGTATCGCGCACTTGCAATTTAAACCTCTCATGTAACAGCCAGCCTGTACCTCTACCATGAGTTTACGCAGCCAAAACTCGCTAGCGTCTCCGTAAATTATTTGTATGAAATATTGTATAGCGCCACTAGCGGTCACAGAAAGAATTAAAACTCGTACCATGAGCACTATAGATTTCGATAGGTTAAAAACCTAACGTAATCTATTCGATAGTCACTAACGTTTTTTTAGCTGTCACCATACAAAACGGTACCATGAGTCACTAATTCAACAGACGCTATCGAGTAATACGCTTACGATAGTAGTTACGTAGCTCACTAGCATTTTGACGTGTGAAACATATGTTTACATTTAAATTATATACTTTTTTGAGTCTAATAAAGTCAAAATAATGTCTGCAAGAGCTTATTTAGCATGGAATTTCTATTTTAAGTAGTTACTATCAAGCTGTGCCTTTAAATTAACTTTAGTCAAATCATATTCATAACCATTTTTTTGTTTATTTGTTGCATTCCTCACATCTTTAGTATTTTTAGACACTTGAACTTAGCTGACTTATTACACTTTCAAAGTTTCAAGTGGCTTGGATATATACTTGCGTTGAGGGGCCACTATTTGGGAATTTTATAACTTAAAGTTTTAAAATAATATAGAAAGTAGAAACATATATTTCCATGAAGTCCACCAACAATTGAAACTGTGTGACACTGGTCCTCATTGTATTAAATAATCCAAATAATCTATTTTAAACTTTCAAAACACACAACGCAGCTCTGTGACACAGCGTAAACAAACAAAATTACTAATTGAATAGACGACAGTGACATTTTATATGGAATAAAAATTAAAAAACCACTAAATATCGTAAGTAGTCCACTAACCATCAACTTTTCTATTTAGTCGGTTTATTTTGTGATATTGACTGTCTTAAAATTTTTAGCATAGCGATAACACAACATTTTCAGCTTACGAGCCGTTCTCTCTTCTTATTAGTGAGAAAGAAAGAAACAAAACATAAGTAGTGAAGATTGTAGCGAGTAGAGTGAAGTTAGCTAGACGACATGATCTATCGAGCTTACCTTAGTGTCTGCGTAAGACTCCGTAAATCTCATGGTGCAACCATTATCGTAATCTATTTGATCCAACGTTAGCACGCTAGCGAGTTGAACGCTAGCGACTAATTTTTCGATGACATCTCATGGTAGAGGTACTGATATTGTTCTGTTGTGGTGTCAGATGGTCGACGGAGCGCGGTCCGTGTTCCGCGTCGTGCGGCGGTGGCGTGCGCGTGGTGCGCCCGCGCTGTCTGCGCGAACACAGATGCGCGCCCGTCATGTACGAAGCTTGCAATACGCACAGGTACTGCACTATTGTTTATACAATCATTGACGAATGTGATCATTGTTATACGTATACAGGGTGAAATTGTAAACACTCGACAAACCGAAATGGGAGATTGTACTCATCACTATGAACAACTTTTACTATAAGAACAAACGTGAAATCGCGAAAAAAAAACAGCTGTTCCCTAGATTTATGTTCGCATAACTCGTCAAAATGTAGGGAACAGCTGTTTTTTTTTCGCGATTTCACGTTTGTTCTTATAGTAAAAGTTGTTCATAGTGATGAGTACAATCTCCCATTTCGGTTTGTCGAGTGTTTACAATTTCACCCTGTATAGCTTTGTTCACGAGTATGGGGTTATAGTTCGTCGCGTAGTCTGAGACCTGTTAAACTCATTGAGGCAATGATTTTGCAAGTCCTAATTAACATTATTAACACTGTCCATCGCCACACTTATCACAATTAAAAGTGCACCGTGTAACTAATTTCTTTTTATGCATAATGTAATGTGATAATGAAATGCAACCAACATCAGCCGCCGCTAGCTTGATATTAAATACAAATAGGTAAATAAAGGCTAGCAAAGGCAAATGTACTTATCCACCCCATATTTTAATTGGTAGATAATAACACGAATGTAACGATCCAGCTAATTAGTATTATACTCATGGTGCAGACAACACGCCACAACGTCATAAACTAGTGCGGTAAAGGCGTGATTAATTTCCATAAGTTGCACGTGTCGCTTGTATCAAAAGTTCAGCGAGAGGTCTCTACTCGTTGATACGAAAACTGTAGGTAAAGAAGATCCACTCTTAATAACGCGACGTAAGGTAGTTCAATAGTCCCTTCTTTAAGTATTGTTAGCCAAAATCCGAAATAGTCTCAACCCAGAATGGAGCCTTTTGCCCGCTATTTGTAGTGAGACATGACTTCGAAAGCATTTGCAAAGCTTTCGCAGTTCGAGTTTTCGCACCGCTACATCTATAAAGCAAGAGGCGAAAGTCCTTAACAAGTTCATGATCAACGGTACCGACTATCGAAACACATGGACATAAACATTGGAGCCTGCTCCTAACTTTGAAGTAGCTGAGCGACCTATAGCGGCCAGCTACGCTCGGAGGTATTTTGAAGCATAATAACATTCGCAATTAATATATCCGGAATCCGGAGTAGAATTTGTAAACTGCAAAGAATGAACTAGCAAAGATCTTAAAAATGCAGTCGATGTTGGCTAGATGTGGGGACGTCGAGGAACAAGTGTTGTCGTGCAACTCGGAAAAAGCCAGGGAATGGGAATTCCGTGGGAAAAGCCTACGTCCGATATTGAACTGCGATAGTAGTAGTGTTTTCTCCTCTTTAATATCTTGTAGTATATGGCTACTTCCTAAGTATATAATTATGTTCTAAGCTTCTTATGTTAGTTCTAATTGGGGTTTCATACATTAAACACGTATATTCATTGGACACAATCGTTTGATTTACACCCGACACCTCATGGCGACCCTGCCAGAGGAACGATTTGGGTGTGCGAGAGTGTTTACATTCCGTTGCCCATAAAAGGGTTTCTTAAGAAATGCATACGAACTCTCTCTCTCTCTCTATTTTTTATTTCCAATATAGTGAGCCTTCTGTGCATAGATTTGCAACATTATTTTGTATTGACGACGTAATGGCTACATCGATCCGTCCCCAACTCAATATTTAATTGTGGCTGCCGACCCGATCCTAAATTAATAACTCTTTACAAATATTCTCCAAAAAGGTCCTGTCGTTAAATATTCATAAATCTATTTGCTCCGCTACAACTTTGTCATTATCTTGGATTTGTGATTTAAATTAGCCAGCCAGCCGTGCGGATGTACTCTAACTGTATTGTTTTCTAGATTAATATTATATTCGACTTTAATATTTAAAGAACACACATACGATTACTTTATAGATTTTTTTTTAACAAACGTTAAGTTTAATTGAAACTCTTGAAAATGATTGACAACAGTTTCGCAGTATAATGCTTAAATACTATATATAAGCTATAAGTATTGACTGAAAAACTGATCGATGGCTCTATCTAGGTGTCGATCCTTACCAACAACTCATCACAAACCTACCTTATAAATGCTACAGGATTATAGAAAGCTTCTTCGATTACAACCATATCGTCACCCTCCCCGCTATTAACTGTCGTAACTAGCAATTGAGAATTTTTCAGAGAAATTCTCACAGAGTGACGTATGTGCTTCAAATGAATAGAAATAAATAAATAGATACCTTAGGGCTTTAGGGCAACTACTAATTTCAAAGAGGAAGCCAAGAGCAATATAAAAAAGTTATTAATTCATTAAAATAAAGCCACAGCTAACGCAACTACTGAAAAATTATCAATTGCTAGCAATTGATAATTTTTCATACGACAGTTAGCGGGGAGGGTGACGATATGTGGTAATTTAATTGTTGGCACTGTACCGTTATGTGCCTTTTGCTTATGTCAAGACTATCCATTTATCTGATTGTCCACACCGAGAAATTATGGAGATCATCATTCTGTCACCTCGGAATGGCAGCTTCTTTATTACCACACGATTTTAACTGACCTACCTCTAACGACATAATTGCCCACCAAATAGCTTTGCAAATATCACCGATTAATGTTTACTGTTGTTTTATAGCTGTGAATTTACGTGGGCGAGCGGCGAGTGGGAAGAATGCAGCGCCACGTGCGGCGACGAAGGCGTGCAGGAGAGGCAGCTGTTCTGCGTACCACTTAACGTTAGGTCAGTGTCATACCTTGGGTGGGACTTCAAGTGGCAGTTCCTGGTCGATCAGATCGGAGAAGATTTCTACCAGCTCTAATACTGCCTAAGCTGGAATCGTGGCGAGTGAAGAAGGTGGTAGCTTCCTTCTTGGACACTGTAATATTTTAAAAGGAGGCCACCAAGCGGGATCGGAAGAGGGCCGATCCTACTCGAAAAACAGTTGAACAAGGGGTCACAACCAAGGTTGGGGACTCCCTTTGCATCTAGCATCTTGGGCTGCTCAACGCAACCCCTGCTGGATGAATGTCACCTTTTCAATCTCATTTGATGTTTTTTTGCAGTACATCATCAAGACGAGATCTTATAAAGAACAGCGTGTCACCAGCGCTGTGTACGTCACCGAAGCCCAGCAAACAACAGGCTTGCAACCGACTGCCCTGTCCTGTGTACTGGCGAGAGATGCCATGGACACAGGTAAGATACACTATTTTTAGCTAACAGTATAATGACCCGGCAGGCTATTACAACTGTTCATAGATAGGGATCTACGAACAGTGGTGGAGTTGGCAGGGTCCTAGAATTTGGTCTACAGTCAACTCGCTGCGAAAGCGTGCTGATAACCTGGTGTTGCTGCTGCTTGTCGCCTGACTGATTCTGTGCTGATTATCAGCATCAGCTGGCACAAAAGGCAGGCAGTTTTGAAGTCTTGACATGCTAATCTAGGATGCTGTTTCTCCCTTTTTCAAAGGCTTAATTGAAACCGACATCATGCTGCTCTAGAAATACAAACTATTCACATATTCGGAACATAATTCGTACGACAGGCGACAACAAAGCAACTACAAACCACTACGGACATCAAATATTCTCTGTGTAAAAGCTTTCAAAGATTAAAGCTGTACTAATATAGAACATGTACCTCTCTAAAAATGAAAAAACAAATTCCGGTTTTTTTGCTACCTAAATATGTATGTTGTTACCTATCTACATAAGGCCCGGGAGTAACCAAGCGTAAACATGTAGAGGTGCCCGTATATAAATGTAAATGGAACCTTCATGAAAAAGTCATGAAGCCATGAGTGGCCTAGTTTGTATAGCCAGAGTATTTTACACAAAGTGGCTTTCAAGGTAAAAATGTCGTCAAAAAGATAATGTAAGCGTAGCCACAGCATCGATTGAACATAAATATTGGCATGGATATTGAGTCATCTAAAAGGTGCTGCATTATGAATTGTGGAGCGACCTTAGCTAGAAACCCTGCGATGCAATTCGTGTAAATATAGAGTGTGGATGTGGGCTGCAAATTGGTTTGAATTACTCGCTTGGATCCGTTTGCACCAAGACTAATTAGCGAGTTGATTAAAGAATGTTTTATTAACTTAAAAGTCAATTATTATTCTTATTACAGCGTTCTAATATAACCTACTAAACCTAACTCGTAACCATCGACCGACCGATGGTGAAAGTCGCGTTTGTTAGTTGGCAAAAGTCCTACAAGTGTTAGCAATCTTACAACTGGTCCTAATTTCAAAAGAAAAACACTAAACACGCTGGGATGTTTACCTTTGCCGCTTGCCTTAAAATCCAACGGATGATGAAATAACAATCTACCTTGCCACACTTAGGGACCTTACCAGCAACGACAGCTGTATGAAACAGGAAGTTCTGCTTTACTGTCATCAACTCGCCTGCTTGCCTGGAGACATATCTCTTTTTTTAAGATTGCTGATTCTAAGATAAGATAATTACATCCGACTTATTTCCACACAGTGTTCAACAACATGCGGTCGCGGCATATCTCGTCGTCCGCTGGTCTGTCCGTCATCGGACGAGCACTTATGCGGTCCTCGTCCACGCGAGCGTAGCCGTCGCTGTCGCGTGCGTCACTGCGGCTCGCGCGCACGTTCCACTTGTCCGCCCGCCGACACCACGCAGTACTGCGAACTCTTCGACACCGACCAGCTGACGCGCCACTGTCTTGTCCCACCCTTTAGGAAGTACTGCTGCAACGCCTGCCGAGAACTCGACCGTGCACACTTTAGAGGCTACGGCTAGAAGCATCATTATCTCACCTCAACCGCCTCATGTGTGAGGTCCTGGGTTCGATCCCCAGGTCAGGCAGTGCTGACTTTTTCTATAGGAAAATTCTCAGTGGCGGCCCAGGGTTGAATTGAAGAGTGGCGATAGACTTCGCCCCCTATTACATGGGACTTAATACCGCCTTTGGCGAACTGTGGGGGTACGACGCGATAGTGCACCTCTGCCTGCCCCTTCGAGGGATCACAGGCGTATATTTGTTGTTCGTTCGAATGGAGATTCCGTGTCAGTGTAACCAGTATTTTGTACGTTGTTTTTCATATTTATAAGCATTTAAGATTAAGAAAAATATTTTATCTAATAATAACGCGCAACGAAGTGCCATAATGTATTCTACAATACTTCACGTAATAAATGTGCTATTCTTATAAGACATTTGTTTTATTATTATGTATTTTACTTTACAAAGCCATATAAAAATGTAAACTACAAAGGATACGGCCCGCGATGTTCTAAATAGAGGTTCATAAATAAAATTCTCTCAGGCAGAAATTTCAAGAGTATGTTCTTAATTAACTTCAAAGGAAAGTTGGCGTCGCTTATTGTTACGATATAACTATGTACTACATAATATAATAAAATAGCTAGCTTTGGTAAAATCTCTTAAAAGAAATGATACCGACTGCCATTTGAGAGGAAATATGACACGGTAGAGTTCGAGTCCCACTAGTTATGAGAGCTGAAGAAATATTACACTATCGAAATACTATCTCGTGTATTTTGACTTAAGTGATTTTTTTAACGATATCCTCATACACTCAAACAACAAGTTCCTCTATCGCCTGTACGCTAGAGGAACTTAGCTACTGAAAATGCAGTATTCGTAGCTAAGTTCTGGGCTGACACAATTTAGATTGCAACTTGCAACTAGAAGAACAACAAACAAGACAAAACAAGAGGACAGACAGCTCATGCAAACGGACGGCAAAGGAGACAAAGTATTAGTGCAGACTTTGACTGCGTAGTGACTATACTTTGGTGAGATCTCCATCGCTCTGTTGGAAGGTAATTTTTGTACTTTTTTATTTAGCTCTAGCAACAGCTTACTATAGTTCCATTTGCCTACTGAGCGGCAATGGGGAAGCTTTTAAGCATTTATCACTTTTAGAAATCTGATATTTTCGTTTTAATTTTTTTGCATCAATACTTTCTAAATGTCGCAATAATATAAGTAAAATAAACACACATTACGATTGACCGACAATTACTTACTCGTGCAATGCTATCTTTAAAAGTAAAGGAATAAATAAAACTTAAATATACTGTGTCTTCCAATCACATAAAGAAGTCAGCTAAAGAGTAACCGAGTGTAGATAAGCACCGAATCAGCTACGAAATTCTTTGCAGCAGATAATATTAGTTATTATTATGAGAGTTGTGGAGACACGCCGTAGGAGAGAATACGTAAGTAAAATATTTCAATCTAAAGCCGGGTCCGCAGTGCCAATTTTCTGACAAAACATGTTATCAAAACAAGTTAGCAAAACATGTTAGCAAAACAGCCAGTCAAAACTCCCGATTTTTTAAGAACATCACGGCTTAAACTTTCTTTATTGTTTTGCTAACATGTTTTGCTAACTTGTTTTGACCCGGCTTTATACATTCAAAATGTTCACTATCGGTTGGAAGTGATGGGACCTTATACCTCAACACGGAAATATGGACCTTATAAACCTTGCAGTTACGCCATTTTATCATCAGATAATTATTATGTGACGTGTATTACAAACCTGATGCTCTGTCTAGCCTTTTCCCAACTATGTTGGGGTCAGCTTGCAGTCTAACCAGATGCGGCTGAATACCTTTATTTTACTCGGAACGTCTGCCATCAGACCTCCGCAACCCAGGTACTGGGCAATCTCGATATCCTATGGTTAGACCGGTTGTCAGATTTCCAGGTTTCTGACTACCCGTAACGACTGTCATAAGTATTCGTATGACACCCGGGACCGACGGTTTAACGTGCTCTTCGAGACACGAAGGGTCTCGATGTGTAACGAATTGTCACCCATCCACAGACTGACCGCAGCAAAGGCAGCTTAACCTTGCAAATCAGCTTAACTTGATGCCTAGCCTTTTTCCAAATAAGCCATGATCGTCTTGCAGTCTACACAGAACGGCGCGAGCACGGATCTTTTATCGAGTCGATTCGAGAAATGTATCTATTCTAAACGTCAAATTTGACATAACTTATAGATAAAACGACAGCAGTTGTCGTTTTTTCTATATCTTATGTCAAATTTGACGTTTAGAGTAGATATATTTCTCGAATCGACTTTTATCGAGTAGTAAATTGAACTGCATCTGCAATTCAATTTTAGCACCTCGCACCAGGTTCGTCCGAACCTGGGTGACTGAGAATACCGAGAATCTAATTTTACTTTAATATTTAATACTATCCTACTTCATTATTATGCTTAGTCGGCGAGTGTGATGATAATTTTCCACTATGTGCCACTCTCAGCAGAAAAAATATGTAGATTCCAAGTTCCACATTTTGCTCATTAACATTTTCCACGCATCTTGCACGAGAGACGAAATATTTGCAGAGTTTTTTCCGCAAATAAAAGCTTTTGCTTCGCTTTTCCAATATAGTAGCAAATTTTTTAACCGTCCTGCCTGCGTTTTTTTAATTTAATTACAAAAAGAATTGTATTCGGAAATGGTGTTTTTTTTTACTTTGACTGATCTGTATAATTAATTAACGAAGGAATTATAAATCAATATCTATATGCCTATTAGGTATTTTCTGTGAAATTGTAATTGCTACTCACTGATATATCAGTGTAGTACACTCAGTACTACAATTAGTACATAACTTTTGTATCATTATTGTGATATTACACTTATATAAGCTTACTAGCTTTTGCCCGCGGCTTCGCTCGGATTAATTTAGAATTTGACAATCAATTCAACCCATATTAGATACAATAATATAATTCAATCATGATTCGAAAGACACGTGGCGCCATCTATGAACATTATTGTTGTTTTCCTCGAGAACAGTATTTTTTTTCGGAATGAAAGGTACCCTATGTAGGTTTCTGTACACCTGGCAACGTATCCAAAATTTCACGATGTTCGGTTCAGTGGTTTAGACGTGAAAAGGTAACAAACAAACAAACTTACTTTCGCATTTATAATATTAGTTAGGAAGTTAGGATTAGGAAGTTAAGATTGAATTCGGAGGAATTCAATAAGCTTATAAAAGTGTTTTTGTTTAAGTCTTTATGCCTTCAATTTCACCTTCCTACCCAATAACAGCATAGCAAGAAAAGGAAAACAAGGGTCGAGTAGTATCACAAACTTCTCTCAAGAGCTGTCCCATAAAGTGTACGACTTTGTATTCGCTCGGTTTACGACGCCCGCTTTGTCCAAATATTCAAAGTTAGAACAATTCTAATTGCGAACTTAAATACGAACCCAGTACCGTCCGCGAGGCCTAAGCTGAGCTTTGCATTTGTGTGAGAATGAATACAGATGCGTCCTTCGCTTGGTTTAAACCGGTTTATACTGCTTTTTGGCAATCGATTCTATGTGCACTCACACAAATGCAAATCTCAGCTTACGCCTCACCAGTTGTACACAGTCCGAATTCCGAGATAATCTCTTTACGATGACTATTTAAAACTGGAAAATGAAATCAGTAATTAATCATTTTATGCCTAAACTCGTAAACTCTTGATTCGATTAACAGACAAAGCAAAGCTGTTTATATGTTAAAAACAAACAAAGGTTCATTATTTGATTAGGTAGTCTGATTAGAAATCCAATAAGTCGTGTATTGCCTTTACATGGTGGAAGCAAACAAAGTTGTCGTGTGCCAATAACGTATCTTTAGTAATTTGTATTATTAACACGTAACATAATTATGTGCTCCGATACTCGAGGCTTGATTAAATTGCCTCATTTTATATGAAATATGAGATGTTACATAACGATTATTGTTCAGTTTTGAAAAGGCAGTTAAAATACATTACCCGAGATTGACCAATCCTGTCCCCCGAATCAGGAGACCTACTCCCTAAGTCCGTCAACGAAATTAGTCGCCCGTCTGAAAGTAGCCCGAAACGTAGGAGTAAACAAAACAAGTGTCAAGTGTCAAACTTTTCGGACGGTCAAAAACACATCGGTAGAAGGGACAACTGTCAAATCGTGTTGCCATTCATTCTTAGTTCGGGCCCCGAAATAATCGTATGACCGTAGGTGATAGTGATAGGAAACGCTCGTAACTAAGGCCTAAACCACGGACTTCGTGCTTAGGGAGTAGACCCACTGAACCTTTTCGATAGAGAAAAAGCGATAACTTACTGAATCGTTCGACAACTGCCTAATCGAATCTTTCTGAATAAGGAGACTAGCCCTTTATGCATAACTAGCTTTCGCCCGCAGCTTCGCTTGCGTGAAATTTTGAACCCGTTAAGTTACGATTTTCCATACAAACTTTCATCCCCTATTTAACTCCCTTAGGGGTTGAATTTCGAGAAATCCCTTCTTAGTGGATGTTTTTGTCACGTAAGGAACCTACTGTCCAAATTTCATATTTCCAGCTTTAGTGGTTTAGGCTCTGCGTTGATGAATCAAATGTCAGTCAGTACCAGTCTCTTTATATATAAGAAGACTAGCTGTTGCCCGCAGCTTCGCTTGCGTAAATTTTAAACCATAAAGTACCAGATTTTTCATACAAACTTTCAACCCTTATTATTTCACCATCTTTCTAACCATTAACTCTATTATTTGACTTCATGCTTTTATCTTACATAAAACTTTCACCTCCTATTTCACCCCCTAGGGGTAGAATTTATAAAAACGTTCAAATACATGTTTATTGTATTTATACCCAGCCAGAAAGCCTATTATTTGATTTCATGCTTTTAACTTCGTAGAAACTTTTATCCTCTATTTCACCCCTTAGGGGTAGAATTTCCAAAAACCCTTAAACACGTATATGTTTATTTCTGACCAGTAACCTAAATATTGAATTCCATGTTTCTTACTTCAAAAGTACCAGATTTCTCATACAAATTTACAACACTTATTTCACCCCCTTAGGGGTTGAATTTCCAAAAACGCTTAAACACGTGTACATTTACTTCTAACCAGAAACCTTAATACTTAATTTCATGCTTCTTACTTCAAAAATGACGGACTTGCATACAAACGTTAATCACCCTTTGAATTTCGAGAAATCCGTCCTTAGTGGATGTTTTCGTCACGTAAGGAACCTACTGTCCAAATTTCATATTTCCAGCTTCAGTGGTTTAGGCTCTGCGTTGATGAATCAAATGTCAGTCAGTACCAGTCTCTTTATATATAAGAAGATTAATTTTAAAACTTATTATGCATAGAACAGTAGCCCGCCAGGTATAAGACTCCGCCTGGTTGGAGGACGACACGTTTGGTGCAGTGGCTGAGCAATTGGCTTCTGCGCTATGAGTCGTGGGTTCGATTCCCACACGGAACAAAAATTTGTATGGCCTACCGATAGTTGTTTCGGGTCTGGGCTTTTGTTTATGTGAGATTTGTGTCTGTAAACGCACCCACACACAATACAGGAGAAATCCTAGTGAGGGGCAAAGTTAAAAAAAAACTTTGTGTAGATACTGTAACCACAGAATACCAGAAACTTAAGTGAATCAACAACCCAGCAGGGAACTGATTAAATTTTCACAATGCCAAGTCGAGGCAGACAGGCTGAGTGGAATACTAATCGCTAATTCAGTTCAGTTAACTAAACTCCTCACCTATGGCGTATTATGTAATCGACAGAAAAGCTTTAATTCTCCGAAACGAACTGATTTGTTACGGTATCAAGATTGAAATTGGCCTCAATACCAAGAAACCATTTAGGTTCGGTCACGTTGGAATAGAAATGTTCACACCACCCTAGGCACCTTCGACTTTTACCAGAAACTAATTGTCCGTACTAGGAAAATCAAACTCAAAAGTAAACCTAAACGCCACTGAGGTTTTAGGAAAATGTTTTTCCTGATAAGGCAATCAATGAGGTATGAAAAACTAACGGATTTCTACTTACCCAAGATTTAGTTGTTGTTAGTATATACCTTTATTTGACGTCACGCTAATTATTTTGTTTACGTACACCGAAATAGTAAGTTCCCTATTTACAAAAGTCACGTAAGTTCAGATACTTGGACAAATAGTGTTTTGAACTTTGAACTTGTCAAAGGATTTCTGAGTGAAATCCGCTTTGGTAGAAATCCTGTTTAATTAAATGTAAACACGATTTCGCATTAATTAAGGGTAAGTTTAATCAACGGTAAGATTTAATTCTCTTCTGTGTGATTCTTGACGAAGAATAGGCCGCACTAACTCTTAAATGGAAATGGTGAAATGGGTTTCATAAAAGTGACGAAGGGAAAGGAATCAAAAATAGGTACATAACTTTCTTCTCTGTTAACAACATACCATTCTTCTTCTCGCGTATCAGCACGAGCTATACGAAAATAACTCATGCTGTGGTGAAAAGATTAGCCAGTCAGCAAGATTGGTTGCAGGGCTGAGTGCCCAGGGTGCGCCAGACGTACTTAAGTATCGTCACTCGTGGAGGCTCATTTGATGCACCCCAATATTTTATTGTATGTACAGTAAGACTAAGAAGACTAAGAAGTTAAGAAGTTGCATCGGCAAACATCGCAAAGCCGATTATTCCGAACTCGAGATCACGAATGTTTATTAGTACTGCAGTGAAAAAATATCTTTATACTGACGCAATAAGTGTGAGTGGCGCGAAAACAAGCGACTGCTTATTGGTTGTTCAAACAGATACATGGAGGAACTTATTACTTACCATGGAGTTTCTTGCCGGCTCTTCTCCATAGGAAACGACTAATGGAAACCGTGCACCTAAATTCGACTTTTCATAAGCACCTGTATTGGTTTATGTGAAATAAAAATTGTTGATTTGATTTGATTATTAGTTGTATTATACTGTAGCCATGATAAGGATGCCTATGTTCGGCAGTGGACATTTATGATGAAGACAAAATAGAACAAAATTCTAATATCGGGAATAAGTACGGCTAACATTGCCTCTATCATAGACGCTTATAGAGATAAAGCCTCTATTTTACCTATGGGTAGATATCCAGAATTCATTGTTAGTGCCGCCCGGTCGCAATCAAATAGAAATAATATGGAACGAGTAGACATTCATCGGAATCGATCTCGGATAACCTTTTGTACGCTGAGCCGTCCGATCTCTATTTTGAGAGGTCACTCCAACGAACGATGTAATTACACTGCGGTCTGTATTAACAAACAGTTCTCATTTAAGAGATCTCCCAAGAGGACCATAACGTAGAATTCTATAAATACAACGTTTTTGGGGTACCGTATCAACAAGGAACCCTTATAGTTTTGCCATGTCCGTCCGTCTGTTCGTCCGTCCACCCGTCCGTCCGCAGCTTAGCTCAGAGACTTTTAGTACTAGAAAGCTATAATTTGGCATGAATATAATATTAATCACGCCGACAAAGTGTTAAAATTAAATCATGAAAAAAAAATATTTTTTTGCGTTTCTCCTGGGTTGTTGTTGAAATATGAAGCTCTAAAGTGTTACTAATTTTTGTACTTAAATTAAAAATTAAAATAAGAGTCAAGTGTTCCCCCCACCCCGTCAGCTAAATGTGATATCTATGTAATATGTGAAAAAATTCAGTAGTCTATATAAATAAAAAGAAAAGTCCTAACTGACTGACTCATCAACGCCCAGCCTATTACCCTTGGACCTAGAAAGCTGAAATTTTGTACAAAGGTTCCCTTTATAATGTAGATAAGGAATAAGGAAGGATTTTTCGATATTCCACCCCTAAGGGAGTTAAATAATAAAGTAAATAGTATAAAGTGTCCCTAGAAAAGTAAAAATTTTAAAAATTACTTAGCCCTCTTTTTAGCAACTACGGAACCCTATTACTGCGCGTGGCCCGACACGCACTTGGCCGGGTTTTTTTTATTTCATTTCAAGGCTTGTCAAAAATACACTTAAGAGGGATTTCTCAAATCTCAATCTGCTCATACAGGCCTATGTAAAGATTCATTACCCGAATTTATGATATCTCTCAATTCAATAAATTTTAGTGCTGTCTACAGCTTTTATAGGCGAAGGGAAGAAGAAGAACAACCGATTATGTATAAATGCAGGACAATTTGTTCTTAAGTTAAGGATTCAAATTACTCATAGAGTGAACTTTTTAAACATATATTTCATAAAAACGTAAGGTATTATTTTCTAAATAATAAACGCAACTGCACAATTTAAAGTTTGTTGTGGTGCTCACTCGCGGATGGGATACAAACTTTTAAATAAAAAACTCGCGTGGCACGATTTTTTGTTGCCTGATTTATAAAACGAAATGTCCTTTTCACACCATTCGTCGACAGCTACGAATTAACGGATTGAACAATACAATTTTCTCTTTGTTGAACATTTAACCTTTTGTGTATTTTTTTAGGAATTTATTGGCTGTAGATTTGACATTTCAACGAGTGTTTCAGACTTTTAATACCTTTTTGAGGGAGAATCAATCTGTAACTCTGCGTTAACCACTCATCCACATTTTTTAAGTCAAAATAAATACAAACAAAAACTCTTTTCTATGTGTTTCTTTGTTTAAAAATAACTTTCTATTTTTTCTGTACCGAGGGGTGCCGCTGAGGCTTCAGTTTCTCACATAAAAGAAACACGAATGAAATGCAGTTCTTAATTGAACAGCTTTTACTGCAAATGGTTCGAGAACTTACGCGACAATTTTTTGTTTGAAATGAATGTTTTTGCTTTTCAGTTTAAATTCTATTTGGATTTCCTCTTAATGGGAAACAAAAGACTCTATATAAAGAGTATTTTAAATAATAATAGTCCATTCTTGTCCCGGAAATCGAGAGTACGTATACAAATCAAATGAAAGGGCCCAACGAGACATCTCACATCCTGAATTTGAGATTTATTATAGCCACATTCACGCCGGTAACTGTGTTATTAAGATGGTTCGCTTCCCGCGTCGTCTTTATATTATTACAACTGAGACGCAATAATATCGCTTCCATTCAGTGCCGTAATTTATACAGCGAATACATATTATGATAATATCTTTGTACGAAGTATAGCCCAATAATGTAGCAGCCTACATCAGATTTTAGGGACTGTATTACTGAACTTCGAAGTTTAAAATACCGATGTACTGTACCTATTCATAAAGTTTAAAAGTATGAATTACGTGAGTTAGAATGTACGCTACTACGAATTACTTTATTGAGAATGTTCATCATTCCGATGTACGTTACTCCGAAAGTTTACTATTACGAATTACGTCATTGAAAATGTTCATCATTCCGATGTACGGGACTCCGAAAGTTTACTATTACGAATTACGTCATTAAGAATGTTCATCATCGCGATGTACGGAACTCCGAAAGCTTACTATTGCGAATTACTAAATTTCGAATGTTCAACATCGAGATTCTGAGAAAGTATTTCGCTTTTATGTATATAGATGTAAGGATAACTTAATTAAAATTTATTAAATGATAAGTTCAGTTCATGTTAATTTTGTGTAACTAACTAGGTACTAACTTGCCAGGGTTGCGGACTTTGTTCGAAAGTTACCGCGGCCTTGAAAACGCAAAGGTCATTAGGAGGAACACAGATTGGTTTTAGTCAGTAAGAGTCTGACACTCCCTTCCGCTCCTTCCGTAAGAAGTCAATTCATGATTTAACAACGTAAAAAAAAAGTAAAGCTATATAAGTATACAATTTTATAATTACAAATAAACTTTATCAGTGTATGGCTACAGAAATTAAAAATCTTAATCTAAATAGGTAATAGTAGAATATAAATAAAAGATAAGAAAGAAATAAGAATATAAATATGCCAAAGTACCTAAATACTTTCTCAGAATGTCCATGATGAACATTCGAAATTTAGTAATTCGTAATAGTAAGCTGTCGGAGTTCCGTACATCGCGATTATGAACATTCTCAATGACGTAATTCGTAATAGTAAACTTTCGGAGTCCCGTACATCGGAATGATGAACATTTTCAATGATGTAATTCGTAATAGTAAACTTTCGGAGTAACGTACATCGGAATGATGAACATTCTCAATAAAGTAATTCGTAGTAGCGTACATTCTAACTCACGTAATTCGTACTTTTAAACTTTATGAATACAGTACATCGGTATTTTAAACTTCGAATTTCAGTAATACAGTCGATTTTAGGTAAAGGCTTAGTAGTTAGGCGAGTTGTATACATACTTATACCAAAATGTCGAGTGCAAAATACGCATCAGCATAGCGGATACAAAACATTTAAGATAATAGATTGCGTTAATGGAATATAAAAGAGATATTAGAGGAAGGAGTCATTAGAAATGGTTACTTGAAGCATTAATATAATGTGTATATGTATTGTAAAGTTTTGTGGAATATAGTAACGGGTTTGTGTTTTTCCTAGGATCGAAATATAAGGATTTTAATTAATCTAGAATTATTTCCTGATCAGATTATAATACACTGGAAGTCTAAACGTTGCTGAGTACTGGACTAATATAGCAGATTTCTAACTAGTTTGCGAATCAATAAATCAGGGGTTAACGAAGCTGAATTTAACTTCTAAAATGCAAATCCAGGATTCAACTTTGTGGGTCAGTGGTTAAAATTAGCAGTTTAAGGAATGACTATAGCGCTACAGCTAGCCCGATGTTTTCCAAGAAAGAAACTTTCGCTAAGCAGAAATTGTTTTTTTTTAAAAGGAATAATTGTTTCTTTTTTTGAGGGCGCTTTCTTTGTCTGCTTAGTCTTTTTCGTATTTAGGAATTTCCATCTTGTCTGAGGAATGGAAATCAGTCACGCATCAAATATGTCATAATCAGCATATTTTTCTGCGTGATTGGTTTGAGACTATTTTAAATATTGCTACAGTTTGATTTTGACCGGTTTTTCATAAAAACTAATAATATTCCTTTTCTTTTTCCATAACTGCGGTGTTTTAAAGGCGACAAGGATTATTTGAGGAGCACATCTCCTGAGTGCTAATCACATACTAAGATTACTAAAGTCAAAGTTGTATTATTCCATAGATTTTAGGGACTTTAAGAAACGTCAAAACTAGGACCAATTAGCATGCCAAGCGGGGTCATTATTTCAATATTTACTCTCGACATGGAATTGTACTACAGAAATCTAAAAACTATTACCTATTTAAATGAAATTTGTACCTACCCTTTACTTGTGTTTAGCGTAAGAGTTGAATTCACTCGTGTTGGCACGAGCTATTCGAGAATATCTGATGTCTTGGTGGAAAGATTAGACAGTCAGCAAGGTTAGTAGCGGGGCTGACTGCCCAGGGTGCGCTGGACGTACTTAAGCAGCGTCACTTGTTGATATGATGATACCATTCAACTACGAAAATACATTTTAAATACAGTTGCATGCACAATTTCACAGATTGATTTTAATTCATAGCTATTTCAGACTATATCAATTCTGTTTTGTTTGACAATGAGATCACAGCTTGCATTGTATGCACATGACTCAATTCATTTGATTTATTGCCGGGTGACCTTCGGGCTTCCTGCAGCGATATGAATTGATGATGTCTATCATGTACCATACATGTGTTGTAGAGTTAGTACATTGTGATTAAGCAGATATTTTATCATCTAAGGCATATGAGGATACAGTTTCGGGATTGGTTCTCTAGGGTGAAAAAAATTATGACTAAAAAAATATTTCCAGTGAAAATTCTCTTCATTCTCTCGCTAAAAGTTAGAGTGCTTCAGTTTTAAGTGAATGTTCCCATAACGTTCCATTTCGTTTTTGATAACTATCAATCTATTCATTACTAGAGTCTTAAAACATAAATCAAACTGGATGGCTCACGCAACGGTTTGCTAGATACAATAACTAAACATAATAAATTCAAACATTACGAGTATTGTCTCTATCAATATCTCTACAAACATAATTAAAATCTTTAAAAAGGAGGTTTCGTATACCTTTACTAATAGCAAAACAGTTTCATAGTATCCGAACAAAAAGGTGATTGGTAACTGAATCACCAACGTGCAAGCCAGGGAAAATGGGAGCTACATTCTGGCGTGAATACCGCTGAGTCGGCTGTCTGATTCGACCTGAATCATAGCCGGCTAGGGATCGATACCGCCCGGCTACACCATCGGATTTCAATTGCTGCTTAAATATTGAAACAATTTTTTTTACAACGCCACTGTGATGGAGACAGTGATAAAAGGGTTGTTAGGCAAATTTTTTTTTATTAGTTCTGAAAATATTAAAATTATATGAAAATTGTCTGATCATCATTCCTCTTATCCAATGATATTTTATACCATAGATATATTTCTTCACAGAATATAGTGTTTCAAATTCGATCTTGCATTATTTCACTAGTTTTTCTGAGTAAAACGAAGATACGAATAAAGTGTACATACTCTTGTACACAAGAGTGAAAGACTTTTGGCGCGTCAAAGACAATTTCTACTTCTTTTTGTATCCTACAATACTATTGCTCTGATCCTAAGTAAGTATATCATTACATTATCATAATATAATAAATAATGGTATACTTACTTTCGTATGTTAGATTGACTCTTCTTACAGAACATTTTGACAGGTTGCACTTTGTGCGACGGGCTCTTAGAACGCATTGAAATATGCGTTCCCAAACTAAGTGCTCGGAGAAGATGCGGCTCCTTTTTTAATATTGTTCGATGTAGAACAAATCTCGGCCTGAATTTCCCAATCGTGAGACTAACTTCAGCATACAACAGTTGGCATAAACTACTCGATCTAGATATATTTTTCATGACCACCCCACAGGATTTAGAAACAAAATTATAGAGAAAAATAATAAATGTCAATAGGTACCTAGTTTAAAAAAAAATTTTTGTACGTGTTGGATACTTTTAATTTCATTATGTGTTATTTCAATTATACTAATTTATAATTTATGTCAACTTTTAAATGTATATTTTTAATTACATGCATCTCATTTCTTTTTTTTGCATTTAATTTCATATTTTCATTTTTATAATTAATATAAAGTAATTGATGTAAACACTAGTCCTTAACCTCTGCAATGTCAAAATGTCCATGTTTGTGTTTATGTTGTTGATGTGCCGGATAAATAAATAAATATAAATTATGTGGTTCTTTGTGTCTTGATATTTATGTCTTTCTCTTGTTTTTAGATACTATTATGTACATTTCTTGTTCTAAATTCTCCTCTCACAGGTCTGCTGCTTAACTTATGTTTTGTTAAGTGTTATGTGTACATAAATTATTAAAAAATTAAGTGGGATTGCCAAGTGGACCGCTTTAATAATGAATATGTAATAAGTATTATTAATTGAGTAACTGTCTGCAGATTATGCACTAAATTAAAACTGCAACTAAGTAAAATGTATGAAGACATTAAGGCATAAATATTATAGTGCTACTAGGAATATAGATACTTATACAGGAGCACATAATCCCATATGGGAGCTACGTTATGAGAGCTCATAGAAGTTATGGCGGAACACGGTTCTGCAATATTAGCACTGAGCGGCGGGTTTTTTATAAATTGTTATTACTGTGATATCGTTTATTGCAAAAGCTAGATGATGTCGTTAAGTGCTGTATACACAAGATTTTCTATTCAATGTTTCGATTTCGTGTTCATGAGTTCAAAGAGGCGACACGCACCATTAAAATATGTTTGATCTATTTAATTGTTTAAACTCGCGTTATACCTACCCAATATTCTTAACGTGACAAACTTAAAAGAAATGTAATGCAAACAATTTTACGAATTATATCGCGTTCTTTTTCTTTGTTTTAAACGTGCACGTGTATGTTTTATTGCACGTTAGGATGCTGCACGTAAATAATATTTAAAATAATGAAACGATACACCTGATCCGTAAAAATGTTTGCATAACATTTATTAAGTTTGTTAAGTTTAGAATATTAAAACAATATCTTTATAAGGAGTCTACAGCCTAGCCATGTAATTCAATTTAAATTTAAATGCTCATCCTTTTAATAGGCCATTTTGAAAATAAATGGCCCTACCCAAATAAGCATTAGTTCTACGCTCTCAGTCTTAAGTGTTCTTATCTGCTTCTACAGCACTTGGACAAAAGATTTTCCAACAAACGAGTGTATTTAGGTAGGTCCGTCTGCGTAGCCAACTGTAATCTCAGTGTTCCGGACAGAAATGAGAAAACGAGACGTCTACAACCTTTGTCCCCAACTCAATCTGCGAAAGTACCTATCGAAGTTAAAAAAGAAAATACAGACTAAAACAACGGTACAAAAGTTTCCTCAATTTTCTCCAGTCTTTATAAAACTTTTGCAGTTTCAAGTCTTCGTGGTAATTAGACGTTTATTTGTTTTTAAATTAAATAGTAGTTAGTATACTGATTACGACTTCATTACAATCATTATTTTTCGTTTAGTAATTTTACATACTTATTAGACACATTTTTAAATATTTCTATAAAAACATCAAAAAATAATGCCTTTGTACGCTATGGTCCTGATTTACTTATCTTTTATTATGTGTTGTGTGTACATAAATGACTAAATAAAAAATTACCTACCTTTAGGTATACAATCCCACTATTCATAAAAGGCCAGCCGTCGGACAGTATAGGTCTCCCTCCATATTTTTTGCCGAGAATCCTCAATGATAAAAGGTTCTCTCGGCAGAAACCCAACTTTAATTATGCAATTAATAGAATAACATAATCTAAAAGTTATGAGCCCTTACGACACAAAACGGGGTCATTTATTCACTTTGTTTCATCAAGTGGTGACAATGTGTCCAAATTTTAAATTCCAGACATCATTTCCTACTGAAAAAAGTGGAAAATTAACGTTTAAAACTCGCTGACTTGGAAGTAAAAACCTCTCCTTCACGAGTTACGATAACATTAAATTAAGTTTTCAAGTATGTTTATGTAAGCTATATAGGATTATTGCTACGAGTTATTTAATACCAGCCCAGCAAAGAAGTATTATTTATTCTATCTGAAGTACGTAAAGCAAATTAATATGTCGTTAAGTGTGAAGCCCGTCCTCGCCATAGAAACCAGACGACGGACTGTATTCAGCCTATTCAGACTTGTCCTAATAACTCCGCCAGACGTCTGCCAACCAATCTGAATGACGCACTGTATCTGTATTTCAGTTTAATTTCCGCTGCGACATATTTCGAGGTTTTTTTTTTTCGTTGCTTAAAAATGTTTCTAATCTCTGGCTGCACCAATCCGATCACAACTTCTTTTTTTTATTTCTTTTTAGATTTGTGCAATTTGATGGATGTTTTGATGTCGAAAAAAGCTTTTAAATTCTGGGTTGAAGTAAAGAACTTTTGATGGATCGAATAGCAAACATCGAACCTTGAATGTAAATAAATATTACCTATGTGGTTTTCAAAATTTTAAGATACCCTTGATTTTAATATAGTTATAGATTAAGGTACACCTGCCAATCGTCGTCTCAGGCCACAGGGCAGGTGAATCTATGATCCCAATTGTAGAGTTTAACTCCGCAGTCAATTCATTTCCATAAACACAACTTCCAAACGTGACCTCTATCCATAATTTCCAAATCGTCTTTAGCCTATAAATATCACGATCTACTGGAAAAAGTTTCTTTGGTAGGAAGGATACTTTATTGTGTTGCACGAAAATAAAATCCTACGAAATCATAGTTCAATCCTTTGAACCAGTTAGTTTACTTTCCTCTTAAACTCGACAAAATCTAAAAGCAATTTGGCATCTTGTTTGGCGATAAAAGCACGCTATTTCGTCCAATAACGCAACTAGACGGGGCGGTTTATCAGTAGCGATGAGGCGGGTAAAGTGATCCTATGTCTATAAGGTGAGCGGTTTAACGTAAGCTTGAGAACCCGAGACAAGCCGCTTGTGGTTCCAAAGCCTGACTTGCTTAAGCTTACAGAGTTGCAAGTAATTGGGCAACGATCTGTAACTACCGAACGGTTTCACTCAGGGTTCGCTCAACCACAAATGGTGCATACTGAATTCTAATTACTAATATTTTGCAGACTTCGGATATTTGTTTAAGAAATAAAATCAAAATTAAAAGTTTTTATTTCACATAAACCATTACAGGCGCTTATGAAAAGTCGAATTTAGGTGCACGGTTCCAATTAGTCGTTTCCTATGGAGAAGAGCCGGTAAGAAACTCCATGTTTACTGTTTTAAAAACCATATCTTTAACAATTTGAGTGGGTACAGTTATGACTTAGAATAGTTATGAGAGAGCAAAGTAGACTTAAGAGCAGGAACCACACAAAAAAAATGAAAAATATGGTCACAAATTAAATAGGTATCCAGGCATCTAGCAAGTCTACAAAGCTCACACATTTACAAAAGCTAAAAGGACGCTAAACTACTTATATAAAACAACTAGGGAATATGCATGTAATTTTATTTTTCTCTTAATCAATAAAGCACATTAATATAAACCCAAGAAAAGTATTAAAAGTCAAATATTACTATTATTTTTTGCTCAAAACAATAATTAAACTTCAACAATTTTCTTCTACAGTTCAAACGTCCTTTATTGTAGCGGTCATAATGTGACGTCATAATCCAAGATACTGCTTTGTTTACATCTCTTTTTTAGCCACAAATCATATAATTAAATTATTTCTTGTGCTTTATTCAAGCAGAAATCGCACTTACTAACTTAACCTCAGTGAAAAATCAAACAGTTTGCTAAGAAAAGATTATTTAAAGATTTATTCATATGGATTTTGACGTCACTTCCGGCATTTTCGAAGACGACGCGTTTCGAGATTGCGTTCCGTTCCACGATAAAAACGTAACATAAAACAATGAATTGTAAAATAAATAATGAGTTAAAAAATGTAAAAAAAAATGCAATTTGTGTCTTGACTCCCGTACAATGTATATTTAAATAATGAAAGAGTTTTGAATTACATGCATATTCCATTGTCATCAAAACACATTACAAAGAAAATCACTGTATAATAAGATAAAGATATCTTGAGAGTAACGATAGTAATAAAAAAGAAAGCTAATCGTAATGAGGTTAGTTAATAGACATACACGTAATACATACATTCGTTAATTCTTTAAATGTAAAAAATTCTATGCGACTAAAATAAACACAAAATATTTTGTTTTATTTTAGTTTTATCCTACCACTAAGGTGAACTTAATACGCTCAGTATTTATATTTGCGATATTTGGATCGCGATTCTGGGTCATGCTGTGCATCTGAACTGAGGGATCAAATCTAAAGTCCGTGCAAAATAAGAAGGCAGAATTAGTAAATAAAACCGGCCAAATGCGAGTCGGATTCGAGCACGAAGGGTTCCGTACCATTATCTTTAAAAACGGCAAAAAAATCACGTTTGTTGTGTGGGCGCCCCTTAAATATTTATTTTATTCTGTTTTTTAGTATTTATTGTTATAGCGGCAACAGAAATACATCATCTGTGAAAATTTCCACCGTCTAACTATCACGGTTCATGAGATACAGCCTGGTGACAGACGGACAGCGGAGTCTTAGTAATAGGGTCCCGTTTTACCCTTTGGGTACGGAACCCTAAAAACTGATGGGATACTTCAAAAATTTGTTAAAATTGCTATTGTTGATATTTATTGAGCGTTTAGATGAGTGAATTAAACGTGCAATAAATATCACGATCCAGCGTCGCGATCAAAATATCATGATAAAAGTTGAGCGCGTAGTATGCGCCTAATGCCTTTACATATTTCCATATGATTGAACTCGAAAAGATCGAGGAAAAAGATACGCAAGATGAGTAAAACGGATGACACAAAAAGGGATCAGATAATAGGTGAAAATAGGAAATGATGATGACACTAAAGGAGAAGAAAGGCAGAAAATAAAAATGGCAATCCTTTTATATTAATACTCAGGTAAGGAATATAAAACACTGTCAACGGTGATTCTCTCTCGACTGTTCAAATAAGGCAGTCTTTAAAAAACTCCAGTTATATGTTTTGACCAAAGAAACGATGGATGATATGGCTAGAAAGAGGGTGACTACTGAGATGATAGCTAATAGAGATGGAAGAAAAAACATGCTGCGACGACCCAAAATAAATAAATTAATGTTTTTAGGATGCTGTCGCGACTGCCTCGTTTTTGCAGTGCCTCAGAAATGTTCGCGGTAAGGTATACCGATGGATTTCATGCCATCATCTGCAAAAAACGGCCTCACTCCTGAGCAGAATAAGAGGCAGCCATGTGAGCATCCTGAAAGCTGTGACGACAGATGCTTCCTCCGTCATAATAAGGCAATTTGTGCGAGGACTTGTTCCATCGTTTCTGGGTGTCTAGCTGTTGGGTGGTCTTCGCATTCATTCGTCTTTAGTTTAAGTTGCTAACAATAGTATTTTAAGTGCAAAACTGTTCCTAACTATTTATGGACCTCGTAATTGTCCGAAATAAAATGATTTTATTTATTATTTATTTTAAATAAGTTGGGATGAGGGCAGGAGGATGAGGATGATGACATGCTTTAAAGGGGGCTTACAAACACTGTATCTTCTATAACCATAATTAATATTCATAGGAAGATTTAAGATCAAACTATAAAATCCACCTTTTTCAATCTTTTTTGCTTTAATTGACTTTTGTCCATCCATCCAATTCAAGAATCCATTCAAATCCAATCAAAGAATCCAGGTTGTAAGACTACTAAAAAGTCAACATGTCATAGTATAATAGACCAATTTTTCATTTCCCGCGTCAGTTTATGTGCTTTTTATCACTTATAAGTTGTTCGTCGCTTCCTTAGGAGCTTTTAGGAGAGTAAGTCGTGACGAGGGTACCTAACGACATTACCCGAGCATTGGTCACGCTACTTTACTCAATAAAATAACGTTTCACATGATTTTACGCGCTTCTTCACTTTAGCTAATGTTTTTTCACTTAGCTTAGTAGGTTTTTGTTAAAACTTCGTATTTTTAAGGAACTGAATTTTATCGGGTCATTTTTTTCTTTAATTATTAAAAAAGCACGGCAGGATTTCTGTAATTTTCCCAAAAAAAAAAATTGAATATAATTTATGAAAATTTTAATTCTCAGAAATTATTCAACGAATACCGGGAAACTTAATAATTTATTCCGCTAAATACGTACGAATATACGGAATTTCATATTAATTACCCAACAGTGGAGTTCATAATTACAATTTTCGGTCAAGCGGTCGGTCATTCGGAGTTGCCGGTTCATTGAATTAGTTAGCATTGAAGCGACAGCATTGTTCGCAGATATCATTATTATTCCCGGAATAATTGAGTGCCGTGCATTTCCAGCTACATGACAAGTAAATTAACTTATTATGAACTAGTTAATTCGCTGTATTTGAGGAATATCCATGTGTTCTGTACTACAATTAGTTAATATCACATACAAATATTTACATAATTGCAAATAGGTACGAATATAAACGTGTTTTAAAAGCGCACTTAGGCGTCGAAGTGCTCTTCCACATCGCTGTCATCTGGAAGCGTGCCCCAAAAGGCTGGTAGAGTTGTCACGTTGAATGGCAACGCTAATTCTTTGGCTAAAAATAAGCCAGCCCTCAGTGCAGTATACAGGCTGTAAACGAATTCGTGTAATTCCATCAAACCACATGATCTATTAATGGTATAGATTAACCTCGCACGGGATTTAGATTGATTAAAAATAAAAATAAACTTATTTTTCCCAAATATATTTTTATGTGATACAAAATTTCGATGCCATGCATAAATTGATGAAGGCATGGTGACACAGCTGATGAGCACGACTAGCACGATATCGCTCTACGCAGTCAGTTAACTTGGGACGCTAAAATTACTCAGATACATGCCATACAACGTGGCAACGCTGCCAGCCTTCTGGGCACGTTACCAGTGGACAGCGATGCGGAGGAATACTTTGATGCAATCTTTTAGTTTATATTGATAGTTTAGTCTACGTTTTTACTTTAGATTTAGTTTAGATTTATATTGTACTAATTTAGGTTAAAAAATGTTGGAAATAAAAGTTTGTGTATACAGAATACACTGGTTCATTTTTTGTTTTTTTTGTTGATTCTGAAAAAAACCTATGCGGCGGCTATCAGTGTCACCAGTAGATCTAGGTTTGAAGGGAATACACGAATTCGTTTACTCACTGTATTGTTAACAAGATATTAAAATATTTCGGTAACGGGAGCGGATAATTACAAAGACACAAAAAATAGGAACAAGTTACAAAAACAGTGTGTAAAATACGCAAAGAGAAAAAAAAAACATTTTGTCTAAAAGAAAAACAAGTTCAACGCGATTTAAATCTACCAAATCGACTTCAAATAATTCTTTCTTCACGAAGGAATTATAAAGTGAATATTAATTCTCAGTATTACGGGACTCACTAACGGGAAATTAGCTAAGAAAACAGTAAATCCTTAGTCGTAAAAGTTCAGAGGGTTTGGAAGTAATTACGAGAGCGCCCAAAGCTCAGACTGAGGGTTACATTTAATTGTCGAGAGCTAAATTAATAGAACCCATCGGCCTTCAAGCATCACTACCTACTACATACAGAAGGCATAATATTATAGATTATCCAGTACCTTATGCAGAAATCCAGCGGTTATCTTGTGCCGAAATATCTATCCTGCTCATTGTAAAAGAAAATTAGTTACATAGTGTAAATAATAGGTTGGGGAAAAAGTTTCTTCGCATTTTTTAAGAAAATTCAAAACATTTTTTAATATAGTTTATTTACATTTAACTAAAGTATGTAGGTACCATTTTGTTCGATAACTTTTTGCCATCTTGTAGGTAGGGACATGATCCCATTGCTATAGAAATTTTGGGACTTCTGATCAAAATACCGCGACAAGTGGTTTTGGCAGTCCTCTCGTGATGTTAACCTGACACTGCCTAAAGAATTCTGAAGAGACCGAAACGGGTAGAAATCTGAAGGTGCAAGGTCAGGACTATACGGCGGATGCATCAACACCTCCCAGCCAAACTCTCTTAATTTTTGCTGAGTGGCTAAAGATGTGTGAGGTCTAGCGTTATCATGATGAAAAACCACACCCCTTCTGTTGATTAATTCCGGCCGCATTCTCTCAACTTCTTGCTTTAATCTCATCAGTTGTTCGCAGTAGAGTTCAGAATCGATGGTCCTGCCTGGTGGTAACAGCTCATAATGAATAATGCCCTTCCAATCCCACCACACACACAGCATCACCTTGTTACGAGTTAACCCGGGTTTCGCCACAGTGTGTGAAGCCTGACCGGCCTTTGACCACGACCTTTTTCGCACGTTCTTGTCGTACGTGATCCACTTTTCATCACCAGTTATCAGCTTCTTCAAAAATGGTTCGGTTTCATTACGTCGTAATAAAGAATCACAAATGAGTACACGGTTCATTAGGTTTCTTTCAGTGAGCTCGTGAGGTACCCAAATATCGAGCTTTTTTGTTTACCCAGTTTTTTTCAAATGCGCCAAAATTGTTTTGTGGTCAATTCCGAGTTCTTCAGCTACGTCGTAACTACTGATATGCCGATCTTGCTCCACTTTTTCAAAAACGGCATCCATTTTATCCGTAATAGGGCGACCAGAGCAACGTGCATCTTTGACATCAAAATTTCCGGATTGAAAACGTTTCAACCAAATTTGTGCTACTCTCACAGACACTGCACTAGGTCCATAAACATCTCAATTTTTTTCGCGGCTTTCGTTGCATATTTACCTTTTTTGTAGTAAAATTTTAAAATGTATTGAATTTCTTCATTAGATACACTCATCTTGATGGTACGAAAAACAAATGAAAATCACACATTTTCCTAATTTGAATTTGGAATTATGTTCTTTAAAATTAAAATTTTCAATGATACCAAAACCAGCCAGATACAAATAGTATAGGCAAAGATATTTTATTACAAGTTCATACAAACTATAATGCGAAAAGACTTTTTCCCCAACCTAATAATCTTTCTTCAAATAAATTAGCATTGTATAACTTTAGGTTGTTTCTTTGTGTTTTTCCAAGAACATTGTCGTACGGAGAACTTACTAAGTGTAGTACTTAAGACTTAAATAAGACAATGTTTTATTTATGTGTCATTTAAAGATTGTTTATGTGTAAAGAATAAAAATTTAAAGTATTAGTTAAGTTGGGTTGGGTTCAGAACGACTGGATTGTAAAACGTCTATGTAGGCAAAATGACTGGGCTGAAAAAAGTCTACATAGATAAAACGTCTTGGTTGCAAAATGACTAAAAATGTATTGTAAAATGTCTAGGTAGGCAAAACGTCGTGGTTGTAAAACGTCTTGTTTGTAGAAAGTCCTGGTTGCAAAATGACTGATTTTTAACTGTAAAATTTCTAGGTAGGCAAAATGTCTTGCTTGCTTGTAAAATGACTAGGCACATTCAATTGAAATTAATTAATGATTATTTTTTACAAGAAGGCTTTACTTATCTCCTAAGGGGTACTAGGAAAATAGGCACTACCTACCTATCTCTAATTGATATTTATTTCAGCTTGATACCTCTAGCCATTCCTGACAAAAAATGAGTCACACATAGAGCTCAAAGTTATTTTATTGGAGCTTATCCTTTTTTTAAGTAAAACTTATTTAGGTAAAACTTAAAATAAATCACAAAACCAAAAAAAAATTAACAAAAAAAAAAAACAAATCAGTAGTTTTTTTACATTCACATCTTACACATCTTACATTTACATCACATTTACGCTCTTATAACTTATTAAAATAAGATAAAATAGAAAATAATCTTCGCTGACTCGACAGTCAGTCTAGAACTTTTGGAACTATTCGTCACTATGGATATCTTTAACTAGACTATTTACAACCAAGACGGTTTCTCTTGCTAGACTATTTGCAACAAAAAGACCTTTTACTACCCTGACATTTTAATAAATAAGACCATTTGCAACCAAGTCGTTGTATCTATACAGACTTTTTTTCAATCCAGACATTTTGCCCACATAGACATTCTACAATCCAAACGTTCTGAACCCAACCCGTTAAGTTAACTAAGCAATAAAGTTCAAAACTAAAAAATATCGATAGCGATACTCGATAAAAATAATGACCCGTCTCTATCATCTTTCCATTGTTTTGCCATTAGATTCCGCTCTCTGTCATAATGGATAAGGCCCCTGAACCTTTATTATTAAAACTCCTTTTTATAGAATTACTAGCTGTACTCGGCATGCGTTGTAACTTGCAATGCACTTTTTCCTACATACTACTTACCTACTACCTACCTTCAGAAACAAAATCAAAATAGTAACAAAAAGTTAAAACCATTTTCCACCAAGTCAAATGAAGAATATGGACATACTGAGATAATTTCGTTTTTTTTTTTAAATATCAAAATTTTCTTTCATAAGAACCTTCTGACAATTACGAACACGACAAAAAAAATTAGCGAAATCGGTCCAACCGCTCACGCGTGATGCCGTGACCAATGGAAATAGGAATTCATTTTATACAAGGTTAGTCGGAAAGGGGGTACTAATCCGCGAGCCACTGATGACTGTTTCAAAGCAAGTGTTAAAATTTCAAAATTCGATAAATTTTATTTTGACGCAAACTGATTTTTATTTTAGTATTTTCAAAAATTCTTCATCCCTGCTTCAATTCCGAATTCAGAAAATGATGCTTCTAATCCGTGACCCCTAATATAACCTAAAATGTAAACCCAGCTGACCGTAGCTGAGGATGGATAGATTTTAGCGTATTTTTTATGAAATCTTTAAACAGCAATTTCTCTTAAACTATTGACTTTTGGGGAAAGTTGTAGGACAAAAGTTATTCATTATTATGGGTACTTTAACACCCTTTCAGATTAGTACCTCCTTTCTGACTAACCTTGTATACATAGATACGAGTATAAGATTAGGTCGCAAGTATTATTAACAGATCTAATAATATAGAGGAAGGTTGAACTTTTATGTTTTCATCATACGACAAATTCTCACAGAATAAGCTTAAAAATATCATTTTATATAACTTGTCTACCTAGTCTTTAAAATACTTTGAATGGCAGGCAGGTTCAGCTATCGTTATTTTCAGAGAGAGCTTATTTCCATGACATAAACTTTAACGTCCTCGACTCAGAATAGAATTTCGTTTTCGCTAGTTAGGCGCATTTGGTACATTGTTATTTGAACAAATATATTTGTTTTGTACTAGACTAGCAGTGGCCCGTAATTGTACAAGTGAAATAGAACAAGCAATTTTAGAGAGGACCGTGAAATATTTTATCCTCGTTCAAACACAACATCCTGTTTCATCCCCTGCAGGGTTGAAATTCACATTACTTTCTAAGTTTCCTTATTTGGGAGACCTTAACCGATACAAACTTTTATATTTCTAGTCTTACCTCCGGTTTCTGAATTGAGGATTCGGGACAAGCAATGCATAAGTAGTATTTGAGTAAGGAGTTGTCAAGAAAATGCTTTAAAATCCGTCATTTTTTTGACAACTCCGTACTCAAATGTTACCTAAGTACTACTTATCCTAGAATTCTCAATTCAGAAACCGGAGGTTAGTCTTCACCAACCTATCATTAACTGTTCAATAAGCTAATTCGATCTCTAAACTTTTCAACGACCATATGTGGTGAAATGCAATGTCAGCTACATTGCATTTCACCTCATAATATCAAAAGTGCTAACGACAAAATTATTGAAAATATCATTTTCATATTTCTAGGTCACATTTAGCTTATGTGGTGAATAGATACGGACTATACTATTGATATATTAGTGAAATAGGGATGTTACAGAACCACTTAGGGGGCTAAGCTCTGGTTTCTGAATTGAGAATTCGAGATAAGCAATACTTAAGTAGTATTTGAGTACGGAGTTGTCAAAAAAATGCTTTAAAATTCGTAATTTTTTTGACAAGTCCGTACTCAAATGTTACTTAAGTACTGCTTATCCTAGAATTCTCAATTTCGAAACCGGAGGTAAGTGGTTCTAGCCAGGGGTTACTTATGAATGTTTGCGAGTACCCTTTTGTACAATAAATATATATTTGCATGTTCGTAATCCTGTGAAATAGAATAACTAACATCGTAAGTCGGATGTTATTTCCCTTGAAATACGATCTAATCGAGAAATCCGAGAGAGGAAAAGGCAATCGACTAATTGGAGGCCTACGTCGACCATCAGTCGTCTGGCGGGAAATCGATGGAGCCTAATGGCGCGAAATAATGTTGACTCAACTGAGGCTGCTGTCGGCTGTTTTATGAATCAGATCATGATATCGACGATTACTTTCACAGGGATATCTTAAATTCAGCTTATTTGACATTAATTTACTTTAGAGCCGATTTTTCAATCGTCAGATAACTTTTATTTCTGGAATAAATATTAGCCTAATCGCCAGGTAGATTTTACCTTGCAGAAGGTCCGTCAGTCTTGAATTTTGGATTTGTGTGTCTGATCTATTTTTGGCGTAAAACCCATGGAGAAGGAGTTATTTAATAAAAACTCATTTTTGGGGTATTTAATCCAAGATGGCGGAGCGCGCCGAGGTCACTCAAGGTCTAAAACTTGAATTTTTCATAAGAACACCTAAACATACCACATATCCAAAATTCAGGACTGACGGACCTTTTGCAAGGTAAACCCCTTTTTTGCGACCTGGCGACTGGGCTATTATGGCGGTTTGACATAACTATGTATATCAAAATGAATCCCTATTTCCCTTGGTCACGGCATCACGCGTGAGCCGCTTCTGGACCGATATCGCAATTTTTTTTTGTTGTGTTTTTAATTGGGAACCGATCACTTTTCCGATTTTTTTTTGTTCAAATTTCATTTTACCAAAAACTATTGATCGACGTCTTTTTTGCTATATGCATTATTTGACATATTTTTAGATAATCGAAGTATCTTTTGTCATAGGTATTAGTTTACCGAACTATATTTCGCCGATTTACAAAATAACTTTTTACTATTGGCCGAAGCTTCTTTTGAACTTTTTTCATTTGCCAAATGATTTATTTGCCATATTTTCACCACACTGAAACAACATTTTACGGAATATTATTTGGTCACAAATACATAGCCGATTACTTGGTACCATTTTCAATAGGGAGTGCCTCCGCTGCCGGCACCCAATAATAACGCCATTGGGAACCGGCGGTACATTACTGCCGGCAGCCGAGATTAAAAACATCGGCTGCCGGCACCCAAAATGGACACCCGCGGCGATAATAAGTTGTTTGGTAGATATGTTAGTTAAACGGTAGGTTAGATTTTGGGCCAAAAACTGTAACTTGTCTTCCAACTGACTAATTTCAAGAGCGAGCGAAGCGAGCTCGGTATTTTGGGGCACCCGACACGGATACGTTAGGTTCGAAGGGGATGACGGGGGCTAGAGTGAGCGAGCGCAGCGAGCGAACGAAGCCCCCGTCATCCCCTTCGAACCAGATAAAATTGATAAAAATTCATTCATTCAATTTCAGATAAAATTGATAAAAATTCATAATTTTGATAAAATTGGTAAAAATTATAAAATTGGTAAAAATGATAAAATTGACAAAATAGATAAAAATATTTCATAAAATTGTGAAGATCGCTAAAATAAAATTAAAATACATCCATTTGACAAAATTGGTAAAAAATAATTAAAACAACACAAAATAGGTAAAACGTGATCGCAATGTGTAAAAATAAATTAAATTAAAATTGATAAAGATAAAGATTAGGGGCTACTCGATAAACGTTTGAGGATGGATTTCAGTCTAGCGAAAGAGTCAAAGTGAAGATCAACAACATCACTATAGCCATTTTCTTTACACATTCTTGCATAATAGGCAAATTAGCTCCCAAAGCGGGTTTGCTGTGATTTCAACCCAACAAAGCTCCACTTACGGCACACAGCGCATGCCGATGGCACCTCTCCTACTCAATATGACAGGGTAGGTAACTATCGGGATCCGATCGGGTTTTCTACGCGTTTCCCGTTTCAACGAATTATGTGTCCGCTCGCTATTACGGTGTTCGACGTTTACTTGTTAGGACAATTTGAGGTCAGCTTGCTCCCCTGGGATGAAAGTAAATAACGGAGTTGGTTGACGTTTTGAGCCAATTAATACTTGTCAGCAAGGAGTAATACTTATGAGTTCTAGCAAACCGATAATTTCTTTATGTACTCAAACATGCCTGTATATGGTAATCGTACTTACCTACTTCTGATTCAGAGAAACTACTTAAAGAAGAAAACATTAATTCCGAATTTCTGGAATATTTCAGTAAGCAGCATTAATGTTATTTATTTATTCATTTAAACTTAATGTATAAGGCGGACTTAATGCCATTGACATTCTCTACCAGTCAACCTTTGGCTCAAAAATAAGATTTCGAAAGTGGCCGTTAATGTAATTTGTGACGGTGGCAGTGGTGACGACTAGCGTGGTTGGTGCGCCTATAAAAGGGCCGGCACGCTGCACTTCGTCCTCTCGTTCTCTTGGCTGGAGACCCTTCAGGTCTCGCCAATAACTGCCCGGTTACGTAGAAACCGTCCCCTAGGACGACCTACAGCAGTCAAATAGAAAAAAAAAATTCGTCCTCTCTCATGCTTCAGCAGCCGCCAGTTAAGTCAACCTACACTTACACCTGAAGACCCTGGACTCCTCGTATCGTCATCGAACCACGCCCTGTAAACTAGTCTTGTAATAATTTTAAAATATATATTGTATAGTTAAAAGTGTTTTTATTATTCTTATGTAAGTACACTCCTGCTAAACTTCTTAGTAGCTTTCTGATTTTATGTGCACATACTCGTCAAGGGTTGACTCCTCAAACCACCTTTAACCCGCTAAGCGTGACAACTTCTATTAAAATTTTGACACGCCCGAACGTCCCTACACGACTGCAACCCCTGAAAAAGCTTTTACCCTTTACCATTAGCTTTTACCGACAAGCTAGACTTAAAAAATGTGTAAGCAAAAATCTAGGTCAGTGTTACTGGCATCCACTGTACGAGGTGTTAATCTACTAATTACGCTTGAAAGCTTGGCCTTCTAAGGGAAATACGCTCTATCACCAACGTGTGTACTATCTCTACGTTTGTTTACCACTTTATTAAAAGAGACGTATATACAACGGGTTACATAATTTCCCTTAAAAAGAAAATGTTAATCAAGTAGTCTTTTATGGTTGTTGTCATTTACCTCTCAGAGGAAATTAGGTAAGAATGTAAATAACGTTCTGGGTAGTCTACTCTTTACTTTTATGTTTTCAGGGTTGCGTTTCAGTAATGATTTTATTTTATGATTTGTCCAAATATATTTTTTTGGGTCTTAGATTTATTTTAAAATATTGCCAATAGACTCTTTACAAGGGACCTTTTAGTCCCCTTTCAGCTTTAGGGGTATTTTTGTAACACGTTATATATATTTGTCATTTTATCCTCGATATTGACCGCACTTCGCCAAAAGGATAATATTGTAGAAAGGACTGGTGCGGAATAACGCTATTTTGGTCCGAGTCGATGCGTAGTGGCCGCATCGATCCCCTACAATGAGGTATGATATTTATGAACGGGGAGTCCTATACAAAGAATGTATATTGTGTCCTCGTTGATCTGAAAACATCTGCTACTGTTATCGTAAAGGTCAACTGTGGGAAAGGGTTATAGATCTACCTATTCCTGTATTACCTACTTATATTTAGGCAAAAAGCCAGTAAATAAATAAATAAAAATAATAATGTTTTTTGAGATGAGAAATTGAACCCAAAAAATTCAATCTCAACAGTCGTAAACTTATAACAAGGTTGTGCGTTTAAAGAGAAGATATTTTTAGTATTGCCTTAGTAGAATACTGTAACAATTTTTATTTTATGATTAAGTAAACGAAATGTAACACAGTATAGGTACATTCTACTGACCACTCGGGTCAGTGGGATTGACATATTATATGACGATGCGGTCCCAGCGGGGATAGTAATTGGCGGGACGCAAGTGTAAGTTTTACGACTTATTAAAATACTGTTATTAACTATAAAACTAAACGCGACAAAAATAGTAAATTATGGGAACTGTTAGAATATGGTTTATCTAACGTGTGTATAAAATTCAAACAGTTCCCAATTCTCCTAAAATAAATCTTGATAAATCACAACCGAACCAAGGCCGAACCGTTCATTCACACAGTTCTAAATTTCAAAAGCTATCAAATTGTTTGACACAAAAAACAAAATCAATCATTTTGAAAGTTTTCGAAAACAAAAACTGACTGACGGTAGTGGTTCGGTAGCGTTTGGCAACAATTTATTTTAGGAGAATTAGGCCCCAGATCATGCGGTTCCCAAGCGAATTGACAGTAAAATTGGTTTGACAAAAAAGGCTGCTGAAAAAAAAACCGCGTACATAAAAAACTATTCGATGGAAAATGGCGATTACATTTATATATAAATTTGAACATGTTTATTTATTATTTTCAAAGCAATACAAGGTGTAACATAAATAAGTGTACAACCTCTTAAGGGGTCACTGTACTCATCATTAGGTACCAACAACTTTTACTATGGGACCAAAACAGAAATCGGAAAAAAACAGCTGTTCCCTACATTTTGACGAGTTATTGTATCTTGTTATTGTATCTCTTGACATTAGGGAACATGTGAATGAACATATGTATATTCAGTGGTTTTTCCAACAAAATATTTTTTTGATGTTGATGAGAATTTGATTTGTAGAGTAGCCGTGTAGTTAATTAGATTTTATACAAAATGGTGGTACCATCTTACTTCCCTGTCACTCAGCAACTTTGCGCAGCATGACATCATAACTAAGAAGCCTGGACCGTAATATAACGCCACAAGTTTTAATGGTAAGGCCCCCTGAGTCTGACCCATTGTTCCGGTACAAGGGATTAGTTCGGATCGCCCGACCACGACAGTTCATGTTTATAAAATAGATGTTATATTATATTAAAGTGAAATAGTTTGTTTTGATGTGGTCGTTACAAGTTAATCATTTTAACTTCCTTCCTAGTCGAGTTTAGGATATAAGTTTACCACACAAGAGTTGTAGAACTATACCGGGTGTAACTTTTATGCCGTATTACATAAACTCACGCCTGTATTCCCCGAAGGGTTAACAGAGGTGTATAGTACACCCACATTTCGCCGTTATGTTTACCGTCCCATGTAATAGAGGGCGAGCCTATTGCCGTCGACTGGGTACAAATCCAGACTCCGGGCTGCTACTGAGAAATTCCACACAGAAAAACCCAATAACACGTTGCTCACGCTCAGCAGTCGCCCTTACGACCGCTTGACCAACGAGGCAGTCTGCCGTATTCATAACTCAATATTGCTTGTAAACTGGTATATGTTTCATTGTGTTTTCGGTTGTCGTGATTTGAGAATTGAGCTGCCTTTTAACTTGAAATGTAGTCTTTTATATTAGGGTACCGTACCCAAGGGATAAAACGGGACCCTATTACTAAGACTCCGCTGTCCGTCTGTCACCAGGCTGTATCTCAAGAACCGTGATAGTTAGACAGTTGAAATTTCATCACAGAAGATGTATTTCTGTTGCCGCTATAACAACAAATACTAATAACCAGAATAAAATAAATATTTAAGGGGGCTCCCATACAAAAAAAAAAGTTTTTTTGCCGTTTTTATAGATAATGGTACGTAACCCTTCGTGCGCGACTCGCACTTGGCCGGTTTTTTATTATGTGACTTGTCGGCACTTGACTCTAGTCGCACCTGATGATAAGCTCAGACAGTGCCTAAAATGGAGCACACGGAGCCAAGTAACAGAGATATAGAGGCCCTATACCACTCTGGCTCTCACATACACACGACGGAACACAGTAAACAAAACGCTAATGTTAGATTTCATGATCTTCCATCAATTTGAGACACAATGTTTAATGGAGAGATTTTATCCTAATTATTAACCCTATCCATTGGAGAAATAATAATGAAGGTGTTTTTTTTTCCTGCTGTGTTGATTCAATTCTCGGCTCAAGCAAGATACTTTTTTTGAATATCATAGAAAGCAGTACTTATTACTTTAAAAATATAAAATTAAGTCTCTTTTGCGTAAAAGTTGCTACTTTTAATAATGTAAAGTACTTTCCTCTTTGAGCATGTGTTTGGGACACACGGTATAACTTTTCGTCTCATTGTTTGTATTACAGTGGAAAGTTACTTTTATCATGCACGTTATAGAACTAGAAAAGTTATTTTAGTACTTGTTGAGTGCGGTTTTGTTTACCTCTTAATTTGCATACCGAATGTATACAAATGAATACTTTGATGGAGACATTACGTTTGTAATGTTCAATTGAATTGGAATTACAGTGGAATCTGCATTAAACGACGATGAAGGGACATGCGATATTTGGTCGTATAAGCGATTGTCGTTAAAAGCATCAATAGGTGTTCAAATATCTTGTAACTAAAATTTATTTAAAAATATTTTCGACTAGCTGTACCCGCATGCGTTGCAATGCACTTTTTCCTACTTACTACCTACCTACTACCTACCTACTACCTACCTACTACCTACCTACTACCTACCTACTACCTACCTACTACCTACCTACTACCTACCTACTACCTACCTACTACCTACCTACTACCTACCTACTACCTACCTACTACCTACCTACTACCTACCTACTACCTACCTACTACCTACCTACTACCTACCTACTACCTACCTACTACCTACCTACTACCTACCTACTACCTACCTACTACCTACCTACTACCTACCTACTACCTACCTACTACCTACCTACTACCTACCTACTACCTACCTACTACCTACTACCTACCTACTACCTACCTACTACCTACCTACTACCTACCTACTACCTACCTACGTTAGGAACACACCTACATTGCTTAGACAACAGTGAGTGCTTGTAATTTAATATGAACTTTATACCATAGCAATAAAGCTCAAATTGACCACGTTTTAGTTAGAAATCATTTGTATGGGAAAAAGAAAAGGGCTATTTTTAGGGTTTTTCCAGCAATAATTCTAATTTTTCTCGCCGTAAAAACCATCCTTGAACTTCAACGAACATTTTAAAAAAGATTTGGCCAAATTGGTCCAGGCGTTGTTGAGTTATGCGCTTACCAACACATTTTGCGATTCATTTTTATATATAAGATTATATCTCTACAAATTGAATGACAATCACACTTATAACACCGATTTAAACGTATGTAATGCCTTAAAGAGATGTTCATTTACTAACAAAATAAAGGACGCGTCGTTATAACCAGAAGAAAATTCTGATTTTCCCTTGAAATTACGTCGCCAAAAGCGGTTAGTCGCTGTATCCGGAGTCGTCTGGTCGTTATAAACGGTATTTTCTCTTAAAAATTTCGATGGAAACCAAACTAAATGGTGTTCGCAAGTCGCTATAAGCGCTTTAAGGGAAATCGTAATAAACGGATTCAACTGTATGTTAAGCAAACAGGCAAAACAAAAATTGAAAAAGATAAACTCTATCATATTTATGCATACAAAAACCAAATCCAAGTTCGGAAACAAAGAGTAAATTCTGAGCAGCTCTTACTTAGCTTAACAGCTTTAGCCCGAACGGCGAGTTTAACAACGCTCCAATAGTTTCACAACAATCCAACGAACAAACTTTATAATCTTACACAAACTGATATTAAAATTCAATGCACCAGGAGCGATTCAACTAAAGTTATATAAGAAATTCTTACAAATGTGTTTGATGAATTGAATAGTGCTTGCAATAAAAGTTTCATAGAAGTCGCATTTCTCTCTCGTCGCGCCTAGGGTTATCAAACTTTACGATTTTATAGCTTTTGTCATGATTCCGGCTGGACTTTGAAACGGTCAGAATTATTTGGTATAGAATAAAATATAGAAGTGGAATCAGACGCTTTAGGACGGCAACAAAAACCGCAGCCACAAAATTTTTTTTTTATCTGTTCCTATTGTTTGTGATAAATATACCCATCAAAAATATTCATGTAGAAAAGCAAAGTCTCGCGACACTTATGCACCAAAAAGTTCTGTGGTGTAGTGTAGAGCCAAGTCTGACATTTTTTTTTTAACTTTTTTTGTTTTTTTTTAGACATTTCTTTTATAAACTTATTTTTCCGACTTCACAATCACGCAGCATAAGGATATACTAGACTACATGTTTACCGTGGTAAATATTTGTATAAAAACTTAACAAGGTAGCTTGCATCATAAAATGCATAATAAATATTTCTTTGATAATTCTGCAACCGAGAAAGTATTTAACATTGTATAATTTTTCTTTCCTTTCTAAACACTGTGTGCTAAATATCAAGTTTATAGGTCTGCTGCACTTGGTGAGTCTATCAATGAGTGAGTGAGTGTGGCAAAATAATAAAACTTTGATGGCAGATACTTTGTCAGCTGTTTTAGTTAGAAACTTGTTTATTTAGCAGTTTAGTTAAATACTACTCACTGTACTCACTGTAACATAAATTTCATGCGTTCACTGTCATCTGCTACAAAGATATAGGGGGCTTAAAAGTACCTTGAGCTGCTTTGAGAAAAGGGTGTACGGGCCATGCCTGCTCGATGTTAGCGGGGGCACTCACGTGCCCCTGAGCAGGGACTTTTTAAAAAACCATGATTTTATTAAAAATAAAATGTTTTACATTATAAGGTAACCCTAGTCGCGCCCGAAGAATCATCCGCGCGCTTCTTAACAACCTTCTACCTTCTATTGCGATGAAGTCGAGCTTACGTTTGAGACAGCGAAGGATAAATTGTAGGACATTTTTAACATTTCAAAATGTTGGTGATGTCGCGATGTTGCATGCTTTTATATATTATGCTACATATTGCATGCAAGGTTTGTATCGCATTGTTTGTCGCCATTATGTTATAATTACAGCAATTATAAATGTATTCGAGTAATTCTACGATTTTTATAGTTGTTAAAACCATAGTGTTAGATTTTTTTTCAAAACGTACCTGTAACTTTTGAATTATTTTATGTTTATGTTTTTGATATAAGTATTTCTTTAAATAATACATCTTTAAAGAAATACAAGGTTAGTCGGAAAGGGGGTACTAATCCGAAGCCCACTTATAGTATCGCATGACTGTTTGAAAGCAAGTGTTAAAATTTCAAAATTCGAAATATTTTTTTTCCAATTAAAATGATTATTATTTTAGTTTTTTCAAAAATTCTTCATCCCTGCTTTAGTTACAAATTCAGAAAATGGTGCTTCCAATTCATGACCCCAAATATGGTCTAAAATGTAAACACAGCTGGGGATAGAGAGATTTTAGAGTTTTTAATTTTTTTTGAGATTTTTGAACAACTGTTTTTTTAAAACTATTGACTTTTGGGAAAAGTTGTAGAACAAAAGTTGCTCATTATTATGTGTACTTTAACATCCTTTCGGATTAGTACCCCCTTTCTGACTAACCTTGTATATTAAAATACTTCGTTCGTTCGATTTCTGCTTATAAATTAAACCTCAGTACGAGTACGTTACCTTTAACCTACAAACTTGTAATTTACATCGTATTGTAGGATTTGTAGGCAAAATAATCAACTCCAGGTTCAATCTACTTAGTTAATAGGAAAACAGTTCGTTAATCCAGGATTAACACACTCATAAAACAACCTACGTTAGTACGTATGTGAGGTGTAATATAATTCCAGGCGCGAATTTAGTGCAACGCAAAGGATTTACACTTAGTGCTTACCTACATAATTTATAGGTCATCTGACTAAAGCCTCGTCGTATGTAGAATGTAGGTTGAAAGAAAAGCTCACTTGCTTTTTATAGGAAACTTTAAACTTATATTTCTTTAAAATAACGACGTATTTTAACAGGCATAAATTCACACAAAAGAAAATATCTAAAAATTAAAAACTTTTAAGCTATTGCATTCTGCCTTGAATATTTCTCATAATCCCTTGTAAAACACAACTATAAGGATGTATGTATAATATTAATAATTAAAAGATTTCATGAAAATTCGTCTTTCCTATGCCTTAAACCCAAAAATGTATACAAACAATGTCACTACCAAGTGCCATAGCGACTTTTTTATGTAATTGTTAGGCAACAAACTGACGGCGCCGGCGCCGGCGCACCAAATGGTTCCCGACGCCTATACAAGGTTAGTCGGAAAGGGGGTACTAATCCGCGGGTCACTTAAAGTATCACTGATGACGGTTTTAACGCAAGGGTTAAAATTTCAAAATTCGACCATTTTTATTTCCATACAAAATGATTTTTATTTTAGTTTTTTCAAAAATTATTCATCCCTACTTTAGATACGAATTCAGAAAATGGAGCTTCTAATCCGTGACCCCAAATATGACCTAAAATGTAAACACAGATGATCACAGCTGAGGATAGATAGATTTTAGCATATTTTTTTGAGATTATTATTTCTTTTAAACTATTGACTTTTGGGGAAAGTTGTAGAACAAAAGTTATTCATTATTATGGGTAGGTACTTTAACACCTTTTTGGATTAGTACCCCCTTTCCGACTAACCTTGTATAAACCTCAACACCGAGAGGATTGCTGATGCGTGTCCAATTTTAGAGACAAAGTTGGAAAGTCTCATGAGCCTGTAATTACACTTCAAACCGGAACACAGCAATGCTGCTTAGCGGCAGAAATAGGTATGAGGTAGTACCTCCCCGGACGAACTCTTTCACAAGGAGCTCTACTACTTTTAAAACATCACTGGGGGTTAAAACATTTTCTTTGGAAGTATCATTTTTACCAGATATAAATTTTGATAACGCCTGACTATTTGTTTGACTCTGTTTATTTGTAAAACTTTAACATTAGTTTTAGGGTCTGTCGACGACACTTTTTTTTTTTTGTAACATTAGCCCCTTTGTCTACATTTCCCATTCCAATTTCAGGTAATTCCATTTTCAGGCAGAGTAGAGCCCAATTTATAAATACACTATTATAATATAACAATGTGGAACGCCGCACAATGATTGTTGATATCACTGTCCCGCATGACCAGAACCTCGTGAAAGCCGAAAATGATAAAAAAACAAATATCTTGATTTGACACACGAGGTTGTTGACATGTGGAATGTTGATTCAGCAGTCATTGTGCCGATAGTCGTTACAGCCAATGGCTTTATATCGACCAACATCTGATGAGGCTCTCGTTAGGCAGCTGGATCAAGGGTTTGATTCAGAAAGCGGTACCTACTTCTGGACACGGCACGTATTGTTAGGAAGTTCCTCTCTCCGGAGCCGGCTCCGGAGAGAGGAACTGCGCCGTACGGCCTAGCCGTGCAGCGAAAATTGACCCGTGTAAATCCCCTATAACCTCCGGGCCACCACCACATTTTTACACACTATAAATAGGTACACTATAGAATATAGCATTCTTAAATGCCATTTTTTTTATAAATATTCTAACACCTACTCAAGCGTTTCTAATCTGACTAGCGGTCTAGATTAGTTCAGAAATAGTATCTTTATCGATTAGCACCATTGTAGACATGACTTGTATCGTAGTCTCGCCACAATTAGACATCAAAGAATCTAGGCTATATTTCATTCTATGAAACAAGTAGAATGAAATATAGTCTAGATTCTACTGAAACAGATCTGAGTTCTATGAACAGGTTACAGGTATTTTATCTTTCCTGTCAAGCAGGTAATCAATGTTCATGCCGTGAAATAGAAGGATGGCTGATTGAATGGAAAATGTTCGTAGTAGTAGATAGGAGATGCTCGGAAACAAGCGAAGCGTATTCGAGCAACGTCAATGCTGAATTCACAAAGAAGCCAAAAAATGTATAAAGGTTATTTAAATTCCTTTTTGACATTCAATTTTATAATTTTTGTATTATAACTTTCGTGAGACACATTCATGTTTATGATTATTTACGGTTTACTCACGTGCATTTTTTCGGGATTGCCCGACTAGTTTTGGACCCAAATGGAGCCCTTAATCATGAGCTGAACACGCGGCGAGATCGCGAGACGAACTCATTTTATTATATTATATTAGACGAATTTTATAATTTCACAGAGTTGGTTGGGTTTTGCTATTCAACTAGACACAAGAAAATATTGTAGTAAAAATGTATAGATTGACAAATTAATGTCTGCATGAGCATTTTATCCAGAATTAAATTCTAGTTGTTTTCGAATCAAGATTGGTGACAAATTATCAATATTTGCATTTGGGGGTGCATGAAAAGAGCCTTCACGAGTGACGATACTTAAGTACGTCCGGCGCGCCCTGGGCAGTCAGCCCCGCTACCAACCTTGCTGACTAGCTAATCTTTTCACCACAGGATGAGTTATTTTTGTATAGCTCGTGCTGACACGAGAGAAGAATCTATATTTTTGAGAAAACTTATCCTGTAACTGAAAATTCACATAGATAACTAACACACATATTATGACCCGCTACTAATTGGTAATTGCTAATAATATATTGCCATTTACAAAATACTAACCTTCAGAATTAAACGCACCTAAAAAATTTAAAATGAACATTAACAACAAAATGAGTCCATAAGCAGATCATGTAATCATAAGACAACGTACAGTCGCGGACTTGCAATGTTTACCACTCTAAGGTCTGTAATTGCTTGCACATTACTTTTTCATAAGGTCGCTCGCAAAGAGTTGACGGGGCAAAGATATGTTTTTCTTAATTGACATAAAAGGTAATTTAAAGAGAATATAATACTAGGTAACAGAAAAAGAAATCAATCTATTTAGTAAATTCAATCAAATTCGCTCGATATAAATTTTGACAAGACACACATATCCAAAAAGGAGGTCATAACATCAAAAAGTGGTTAATAGCCTTTTTGGTATAACCGACGGCGACGCTTCACTATTTTAAGAAGTAATACTTATGTAAGTGATAAAACATCTTAAACCTTATTGCGCACAGTGTGAGAAAGAATCGAGATTTAAATCTGATAAATATTAAATTTCAAGTCCGCGACTGTATTTTTCGTATTTTTAGGGTTCCGTACCCAAAAGGTAAAACGGGACCTTATTACTAAGACTCCGCTGTCCACCCGTCTGCCCGTCTGTCACCAGGCTGTATCTCATGAACCGTGATAGTTAGGCAGTTTAAATTTTCACAGATGATGTATTTCTGTTGCCGCTTTATAGCGGCACTACACAGCGGTTTATTTTTTTAGTACTTGTTGTTATCAACAAGTACTAAAAAACAGAATAAAATAAATATTAAAGGGGGCTCCCATTCAACAAACGTGATTTTTTGCCGTTTTTATAGATAATAGCTTTTGGCCGCAGCTTCGTTTGCGTGAAATTTTAAACCCGCGTTTGCCCCTTTTCAGGTATTTTTAGTTGTAAAATACAAAAAACCCCCGGAATAAGGATTTTCATACAAACGTCAACAACTCATTTCACCCGTTTAGGGGTGCAATTTCTAAAAACGCTCAAATACCTGTATGTTTATTGTAACCAGAAGTCTAGATATTTAAGTCCATGCTTCTTACTTCAAAAATACCAGATTTCTCATACAAACTTTCAACACTCATTTTACCCCCTTGGGGGTTGAATTTTCAAAAACGCTCAAACACCTGTACATTTGTTTCTAACCAGAAACCTTATTATTTAATTTCATGCTTTTTACTTCAAAAGTGACGGACTTACATACAAACTTAAACACCCTATTTCACCCCCTTTGGAGTTGAATTTCGAGAAATCCCTTCTTAGTGGATGCTTACGTTACAAAAGGAACCTACTGCCGAAATTTCAAGTTTCTAACCTCAGCGGTTTAGGTTGTGCGGTGATAGATCAGTCAGTCAGCTTCTCCTTTTATATATATAGATGGTACGGAACCCTTCGTGCACGAGTCCTACTCGCACTTGGCCGGTTTTTTATTTTCTCTGTGTTTAACACTATTCATCTCAATATAATCGGTACTCAAGGCGTAAGTTGACGTCATCTATCAGTTATCTAAAGATAGATTATCGCTCCACGCCGCATGTTAGGTAAAGGTTTACCAAACTACTAAAAGTCGTGTCACGTAACATCTTAGTAGGCTTTAGGTAGCTAATAATGTTTGGAGTCTACATTTTGTTCAAAGAGACCCCTTGCGGTAGGTTACCACAGGTATCAGATTTTTTAGTCTTATAACATAAAGTGTAGAGAGGAAAGTCGAGAGTTGAATACTAAATTAGATAAGGAGCAGTAAAACGGCGTTTTATTAACCATTGTTTCGCTTTGCATGTCCAATAAATGACTTACAAACTAAGCTATTATGGGTTTTGGTCGTACGTGTGAATTTATTTAAGGGCCTATTTTTCAATCGTCGGATAACTTTTATCTTAGGAAAAAATATGGCGGTTTGACATATTGTTCATACAAAAGCTGTCAAACTTGAGGTCACAGCTCATTAGAGCCACCCGGCACCCGACCCGCATCGCCTCGTCGCTCGGCGTCCTCTCGTTGTCAGCAGGTGGTTCACAGGTGGACGCCGCGTTATCACCAGTAAACGTGAAAAAGCGTGGAACGTGAAAAAGGAGTCGTCGAAGGAGTCCACTCGATGGTAGCGCGCGGTTCACTCGGGACTTGTGCGTTGGCAATGTGCAGCAACGCAAGGCAAGCAAGCGAGCAGCGAGTTTTCAACGAGTGGTCAACTCGTCGTCCGCGCGTGGACGGCATACGATGACGCTAAGGAGTTGATGTAGTGAGCGCACATGCATACAAGTTCGTATAAAGAATACTAACCGCACCAGGCGAGGCGATGCGAGTCGGATGCCGTGTGGCTCTAATGAGCTGTAACCTTTATTCCTAAGATAAAGTTATAGGACGATTAAAAAATCGGCCTTAAAACAAATATATGTTTAATTTATTTTGACTGCTGAGCGTGAGGTTTGATCCCCAGGTCGGGCAAAGTGTTACTGGGATTTTCCGTGTGGAATTTTTTCAGTAACAGCCCGAAGTCTGGCTTTATGCCCGGTTGATGGCAATAGACCCGCCCCTAACATAGGAATTAAGTGTAATGGTGAAATAAGGGCGTACTATGCACCTCTGCCCAAAACTTCGAGGAGTACAGGCGTAATGTTATGTTATGTGTTTTTATTTTGTATTGTTTCTTGCATATTTCTATGAAGTAACAGTGAAGGCCTCTACACACCAAAGCCGGCGCTGGCGGCTTTACCCGGGGGGTTACGCCGCCGGGCTTGTTTCGCGTCATGTTCGCTCGCTTAGTTCGCGTTAGTTGGCCGCAATAACCCGCCGAGTGAAACCGCCGGGCCGGCTTTGGTGTGTGGAGGCCTTTACATTTTTCTACTTCTAAATTCTACTTCTTCATTCTGCCTTTTTTTATCGTCACCCGAGAGTGAAAACTTCGGGAATGCAATTTGGTCATATTTATTTTATCACGACGTATAGGGATTATATCTTAGGTATAATAGAGCCGCTCGAAGTGAAATTAGTTTGTAGGCACTGAAACTTGACTTTGTTGGGTATGTAACATTCGTAATAAATATAATTAATTGACTAGCTTTTTCCAGCGACTTATTCCGCGTGAAACCCCACAGGAACCGTGCAAAGACCAAACGCATTCCCGAGGTTTTCACTCCCGGGCGACATTATAGACTTTTTTGTAGGTAAACGCTCAGCTCCTTCATAATTTTACTTCCCAGATTTACCCTGCCAGCCTTCATTTCAATGTAATCCTAGAGCCGTCGTCATATTCGTATTAGTAAGCGCATTGCAATTTCCACTTTGGTGGAGCAAGCGGACAGAAAATATATGATGCGGCGCGGAGTACGGAGCGCATGCGAAGGAGAAGGGCCGTGTTCACAGTAAATGCTATAGAAGCCTTAAATAGCAAGCACATGCACTTACCAGCAAACCAGCCAACTCGCAACGCCTTTAGATGCAGCTTTCCTTGGTGGCGAGAATCTTTACACAAAGTTCTTTGCACGAGCACAGCGCGATTTATGCAATGGGAAAGGCGCGCCTCCCGATGTAGGTTTGCACTCGCGAGCGGTAATACCTGAATCACTGGCAATTCTGAGACTCAGTAACGGATTATATTATTGAAAAAATGATGCGAGAGCTGACAGCGCGTCAAGCAGACATAAAGCGGAGAAAAGTTCTAGTGACAGTTGACTTTAAATTATTTGAAAAGAGAGCGTTGTTTTCTTCGTCCTGGACACTTAAAGGCGAAGTCATCGGCCAAGCTTAATGATTCGTACATGTGCCCATAGAGGTAGCAACTATAAATTTTACTGCGAGCAATACGGCGCGAACACACTTCTGTACTTTAATTTGTTTTAGGCAGAATTAAATAAGTTAAAAAATCTTTTGGATAACATTTATGCATGTAATTATTACAATCTGTTTTCTAATCTTACTTAACACTTATTATGAACAAAACGTTTCAGAAATAAGATGATTAAACAAAACAATCTTTTGTGCGCGTTACACCAGATGATACAGATTTACGCCGTCGCTTTTACACTTCAAACAATACCCCGTAAATTACAATCTTTCAACGGGCACTGAATACCTTATGATTTCCTTTTGTCCTCGAAGCAATGTGGGAATAATAAATATAATGTCCATTCTTTCTGAAATTTTAAATCGTTTTTTTTTCCCAAGAGTGCGGATAGTGAAATTGAAAATACAGGGTGTAAAAAGACCCATCACATAGCCGAAATCTACGCACTCTGTACATCAAACTAAATTACATTGACCAAAAATAATTGCTGGGAAACGACTGCTATTTTTTGGCATAAAAAAACGCTTTTTTTGTAGCGCGCAATGTGTGGTTGTGGCGATGCCGCGCGTTTGCATGCGTGCAGCGGCCACACAACTGAGCCAAGGCGGTCGTGTGCGATTGATATTCATTACGTTTTTGTAACTTCAAATGCGTAATTTGTTAGGAAAAATTGAAATTTTTGATAATGTTTGTTTGGAAGAAAGTTTAGTATTATGACTTGGAATTCGTTTTTGGAAAAAACAAAAAAAAACCTTCTATATCTCCAAAACCAATGATTTCCCAGGTGTGGTCTAGTAGAAAAAATGATCCTAATGATGGGTAGAATATGTGGTTTTCGTTATCGTTAAGGGTCTTTATACACCCGATATATTTCTAACAAGCTGCGGCTGCGCCCACTTGTAAAGTATTTAAAAACGTCCAATATGAATTGCACCTTAGGGTCAATTCATACTAGCGCAGAGTCGAAGCGCATCGACGCGTTAATTTGAAACTTAACATAGCAAATTCACCCGTAACTCCACAAAGTAATGCACATATTTCTTCTGAGATAAAAAGAAGACGCGCGAATTCGCACGCGTACGACGGAATTCGCGCGTCTGATCGCGACCAACGCCGATTGGTGCGCGCACGTCACCGTCAGTCGGAATCGGAAACTGACCTGTGTCCGGAGTTCATCACTGGAGCAGTATGTAAAAGCGTGCGAATGCGCGCGAATTCACGCGAATACGCGCGCACTCGTGCAACTTCGCTTTAATTGTGAAGAATTTGAAGTGAATACTTCGATGTATTTCGACTCTGCGCCAGTATGAATTGACCCTTAGGGTCAAAAATCATCAAGGTCAAATAGTTTTTTATTTCAAGTAGACCAGATTACTAAGGTCAATACTAGGTGCTCGGTTTCAAGTAGTAGGTCCTATGGGGAAGAGCCAGCAAGACACTACACGTACACTCCTTTAAAAAACTAAATGGTTTGACAATTTTGTCGGAGTAAGGTAAGAACAATGCAGATTAAACTAAATGCTGTTAAAAAAAAAATAGTTAAGGCAACAGACATACTTCGTATTTCTAATATCAGCGTGGAAATAGGGTCAATGTAAAATAAAGTACCTTCGTATCAATTTGAACGTTGATGTAGCGAAAAAAAAGATGAAACAAGTTTTCAAATAAACAAGATTCCAAGAAAAGGGTTTCGATTTTATTAGGTACTCGTTTTTGTTACCCCTGCGTAGAGGGGGGTCCTAGCATTGAGCTGTAACGACGGTAATAAGAAAGGGAAGCGTATTTCCTGTCACTCAAGATATTTCTACAAGATATGCAGAACTTCAACAATTCAAGTCACACGTGATACTTGATTTAATAAAAGAAACTAGCTTTCCTCTGCAGCTTCGCTTGCATTAAATTTGGATAATTGTATAGTGGCTGTTCGTAAACCCAAAAATGAATACCTTTTTCAATTTTCCTCTACAAACATTAAACCCCGATTAAGCCCATTTTAGGGATAGTTTTAAAATCCAAAAAGTCCGTCTTACATTATTTAGTTTGAAGAGTGTTTGTGCCTTTCAAGTTAAGAAGTTAAGTCCCCATGGAAAGGATTTTCATACAAATGATTTTAACAACCCATTTCATCCCTTTTGGGGTAGAATTTCCAAAAACCCTTCTTTATCGGATGACTACATTATTAAATAGCACCTTTTACTATCAAAATTTCAAGTTTCTAACCCCAGTGGTTTTGGCTCTGCGTTGATAGATCAGTCAGTCAGTCAGAAGATAGAAGCTGACTTTCAACCTGTGATATTTCGAAATGTACAAATAAAAAAAATGTATTACCGATGTTTGCTAGCTTACATGTAAGTATACACCCGACTAAATCGTAGGTACGCAGTCTACCAGCTCCCATAGTTCTTAATGAATCGGGACTTTTCGTGCATTCTCGTGCGCTTTCGGACTAGAGAATTTCAGATGAAGTTACAAAAGTGCACTTACCCCACTCTCGAAATTAACAGGAATAGTTGGGGCGTTTACACACGGCACAAGACATGACACGGCATGATGTGATAACCGAGCGCCATATATTTCTATGAACTGTTTACTCACGAGATGACAGAACATTACTCGTGACGTCGTAAACGGTTCATAGAACGTCGTCAGCACAAAGGGATGTGTGGTGTCGAGTGCAGTTAAAAAATTGCAGTAGGGCCTTTTTCCTGTCACGCGGGTCCCAGGTAGGGCCTGAAATTCACTTTTTTATATCTGTGTTTATGCATGAAATACGCACGAAAAGATTATTATGAGCACCACGCATGCGGGTTAGGCAAACACGCGGGTACGAACCCGCATGACAGGATAAAGGCCCTAAAGGTGTTTTTAGTGTCATGCGGATTTTGTCACGCACGCAGATTTGACCCGCATGCGTGCCGGTCACAATTCACCTTTTTGTGCGTGGATCACGCATCATAATAAACACGTGTATGGAAAGGCGAAATTCAGGTGCCACGCATGCGGGTCAAACCCGCGTGCGTGACGAAATCCGCATGTCACTAAAAACACCCTTAGTGAGAGAAAGTGAGTTTTTCGTATTTAGAATAACTAAACACCTTTATGCATACAATGAGCTTATGATTAAACGCAAGCCTGTCAAAAAGATTATAAAAAAATACGGAACACGAAATACGGAAAGTTGAGACTTTAATGACAGTTTATTAACTTTAAACTCATTTCATACATCCATTTAATATGAATAGCTCGCTAGTAGTACGTACTAAGTACGGGTTATAAATTAAAAGCGAGTTGTGCTTGTAGTTGAGTTGATTACCCCGCCGGAGCAACAAGTCTGCGAACTTCCCCCGCTTAATGCTTAATACCGGCTCTCAAAAGCAAACGACTTTTAGGCGATGAACGCTTCTGTCGATAATTAAAAATGCATAAAGCTTCGATACTGATGCTGAGTGGATAGTCTAGGTATTGACGGCAGTTTTATACGAAAAACTGTGCGGTAAAACCAGTCTTGTAAATACTGGTATCGATGCCACATTTTAAAAGATTCACCAAACGTTTACAAACATCTATCGTACTTTTGAGTCCAATCGAAAAGTAGAGATGGGCTGAGTGATGATTTTTCTGTATCAATGACTGCATGACAATGACAAAAAATATCGGTGACGAGAATAATGACAAAATCATCAATGATTTTTGTTTGAGTATAAGATCCGGTCACTTCAATAATAATTATGAGTAGATACTGAAACGATCGCGGAACGACTTAAGGACTTGGTGAAATTATCATTAGTTTATTTAGTAGTAGGCATGGGTCGACTTTGTCAGTTAGCTCGAGACGGCCCGTCCAAATCACTGACGTTCGCGTTCATTTAATTCATTCGAGTAAAGATTTAAAAGCATTGATGATTTTGTCGTTGTCATTGCATGATGAAATGATTTTAAAATATCGATGATTTTAACATGTGACATGATATCGGACTCATCTCTATCGAAAAGTCTCAGGCCTCATTTACGGAGATGCGGGGAGTAGCGCGTCGCGTTGTGCGGCGCGGCCCGCACTGAATTTAACGTTTATCGCGGCGGCGTACGCAGCGTTGCGACCAGCTATTCCTGCAATTCTCCGTCCACTGTAAAACGTAGCGTCAACCGCGGCGGGGCCCGCGGCGTCGCACGCGCCGCATCTTCATAAATAATATCGTACATTGCCATATGTTTGTGTTTGCGCGTGTGATGATGCGGGCCGCTGCATGCGCCACCGTTCCGTAAACAGAAAAATCGTACGACGCACCGCGAGACGCCACGCCGCATGCGACGCGCGACGCCCCGCGTCTCCGTAAATGAGGGCTTATTGCAAGAATAATGTTACAACAGTCCGATGTAAATTCTTTGCTCATATTGTTTAAACTTTAAACTCATAGGAGAGGCCTCCTGACTAATTAATAATCATGCGGTTCATACGATTTACAAGGTTAAGCTGTGCTTGCCGCGGTCAGTCCGTGGATGGGTTACCATACGTTACACATCGAGAGTTCGAGAGCCCTCCGTGCTTCGGAGAGCACGTTAAGTCGTCGGTCCCGGGTGTTATACGAGTGACAGTCGTTACGGGTAGCCAGAAGTCCGAAAGTTGACAACCGGTCTAGCCTTAGGATATCGGCATTGCCCAGTACCTAACTGGGTTGGTATTGGTATAACGGGCTGGTGTACGCAACTCCACGTCTGAGCGCGTATTTTGCGTGACGGGTGGTAAGTGTAATCACTCGATCCACCCTAACTCCTCGAAAAAGGCCAGCACACCCTTGATGTTGCTGACGGTCTCTCGGAGAGTACCTGGGTTTCAAAAGTACCTTGTATGTGGCAACCTCACGGCAGTTTAGTAGCACATACCTAACTGGGTTGCGGAGGTCTGATGGCAGTCGCCCCGTGCAGAATACTGGTATTCAGCTGCATCTGGTTAGACTGGAGGCTGACCACAACATAGTTGGGAAAAGGCTAGACAAATAGATTTAAACTCATAAGTATTAGATATTATATTCGGTGCTCATATTCATTAGAAACTTCATCAACAGGTAGTGCTACGATATAGTCATACTACTGCTATATGTCATTAGGTATAACAAACACGATTGACAATACAATCGATACTACCATATTATTCAGATTTCTGTGAATGCAACTGAAGTAAAACAAACATAAAAATAATTCAAGCAGAATGTGTCGATCGCGTACGTGTTAAGCTACGCTTGCTACGCAAAGCTCCCTTTTGTAGTCTCGTAGCGACGCGGACGTAGCACCACGATGGAAAGCGCCATTCGATTCACATTCGCCGAGTGATGGATCGACGTCAACACTTCAATTCGGATTGGGATTTCCAGTCTCATTCGTTTTATTTTACCGATACAATAATTTAAAAAACATCGCTTTTGGAATTGAATTTAGAATTATGAAGTCAGTAATTTAAATAAATGGACTGCTGAGCATGAGGTATTGGGGTTTTCCGTGAGGAAATTTCTCAGTAGCAGCCCGGAGTCTAGATTTGTGCCCGCTTGATGGCAATGGGCTCGTCACCTATTGCCACTTTCGCCTATCGCCACTTTTGTCTTAAATGGGGGTGTACCATACACCTCTGCCAAACCCTTCGTGGAATATAGGCGTGATGGTATGTAATTTAAGTAAGAATAACGAATCTAAGGTCTGCACTGAACTAGTTTGTAGCAGAATAAATTTTTCTTCGTAGACTAATTAAACGCAGACTTACTTTCTCGACAAACTTGACAGATATATTAGCGACGAAAGAAAAATAACGTTTCCTTGTTGCGGAGTAAATTATAAAAAGCGTGTACAAACTAAAGTCCTCTTCCTTCAATTTTTAGTTGCTTGCAATACTGTATGTACTAAAATAAATACTAGTTTTAGCTAATTATTTTGCAATTGTTAATAGCGTATGTTTTCAAGACTCTGGCTAAATAATAAATAGTAAGCAATAAATAGACTACCAATATCCATTTCATTTACTACCTAAGTATTTCTAGTACTTAAAAAAATAGATAGGGACGTGTTATATGAACCGTTATTTCTTGTAGCGTGAGGAACATGAAACGCGTCACATTTTCTTGATACTTATGGCCGGAGCTTGTTAAATTCACATCGTATACAGCCGCGTTGCCTTGCCGTTAAACGCTCACTTTATTATATACGAGGAAGGAATCTAATTTAATTTCGGCTCATATTACCAAACAAAGTACCCACAAGTGCGTAAAACGTGATGATTATCGCCATAACCGTCCAAGAACGTTTTGGTTATAACGACAAATGTGGAAAATGTATAGCAGTACAAGTAGATTTGTATGATCCGTCATTTGTATGTGTGTACATTTGTGTCCTCCCAACATCAACCGTTGGGCAGTAGCCCGCCAGGCACAAGACTCCGCCTGGTTGGAGGATCCTCCCTTTGGTTGGAGGAACACCACACCTCGTTCCTCAACATTGGTGACCCCGACGCGACGTGATCGTCACAGACAGTGTTTCCACACTGGTGACGTCACACGCAACCTTCGCAGTCTTGGCAGCAACATCATCGTTCTCTCGTCACTCCCTCCGCTCAGCATTCAATCGAGCAGCAAGCAGCGAGTCACACAGCCAGCCAGCATCCTCGGCTTCAACGGGTCTCAGGGGGGGAGTGATGTGGCGGCATCTATCACGCCACATGCGAACTATTCGATGCTACATCGCGATATCAAGATTTAACATGCAGATAGTATATATACAATCGCCCAACATCAGCCGTTGGGCGCCAGGCACAAGACTGCGCTAGCGATGGGTCGTTGAAGGTTTTTCCGTCAACAAAACGTTAACGTTGAATTGCGTTTGTCAACTAGTTGATCAACTAGTTAATTTCGTCAACGAGTTAACGTGTTACGAACGTCAACTTGCATGAACGATAAACGCCTAAACGCTTTTATTAACGTATGCTGTTGTAATGTTAATTTACGAACAATTTGATGCAGTTTACCTAATGAAATTGGATAACATTTTATGATGAATCATTTTAAGAAATAATAATATGACATTATTAATTCTTACTTTTCGTTTACTTTCTTTAAAAAATAATGACATTGATGTAATCTATACTAATATTATAAAGAGGTAAAATTTGTTTGTTTGTTTGTATGTAGGAGGTAATCTCCGGAACTACACATCCGATTTCAAAAATTCTTTCACCAATAGGAAGCAACGTTATCCCTGAGTGCTATAGGCTATATTTTGGGATCAAAAAATTATAAATTAACGCGAGCGAAGCCGCGAGCAAAAGCTAGTTACTAAATAAATATAAAATCTTGTATTCGTTATTTAGAGTTCAAATTCTTGTCATGACTATCGCGTCGTAGCGGGAGTTTTATTCTTAAAGAAATACAATTTACGTACGTTGAAAATAACAAAACGTTGACCGTGTACAAATCAACTCGTTGAATTCGTCAAACGATGAAACGAGTTGAATTCATAAACGTCGTTGTCTCGTAACTCGTTGACGAATTCAACGAGTTGATTTGTATACGGTCAACGTTAATTCCGTTGAAGAGACATCAACGTTGATTCAACTAGTTCGTTGATTCAACGCCCATCGCTAGACTGCGCCTGGTTGGAAGATCCTCCCTTTGTGTTGGAGGAACACCATACTTCGTTCCTCCACAGATTGATTAACAACCGCTCGGATCATATGATTTGCAAAATTAAGCTGTTCCTGCCGCGGTCAGTCCGTGCATGGGTCACGTCGGATGCATGGATGAAGATCGGGGAAGACGTTAAACGGTCGGTACCGGGTCTCATACGAATACCTATGACAGTCGTTACGGGCAGTCAGAAGCCGGAAAGTCTGACAACCGATCTAACCTTAGGATATCGGCATTGCTCAGTAACTGGATGCGGTGGTCTGATGGCGGTCGCTCTGTGTAAAACGCTGGTATCTGGTTCTAACCAGATACCAGCATTTTAGCCTTTTCCGATGTTTGGCATAAGATATAGATAAAACGACAACTGCTGTCGTTTTATCTACATCTTATGTCAAATTTGACGTTTCGAATAGATAAATTTCTCGAATCGACTCGATAAAAACATCCGTGCTCGCACTGCTGGTTAGACCATAAACTAACTTGGGAAAAAGTTAGGCAGAACAAGTAGATTGTTTATCTACGGACTGACGCGAATAACTGTCCCATCGATCGTAACATAAGTAACGATAAAGAAAAACATTTGTTACGTAAATGTGTTTGTTCACAAAATGTAAAAACACATTAGGTATTAGATGTCTGTCAGCAATTCGTGACTTGAGCCCGTCGGTCGCCGCCGCCGATCGACGCAACAGGTCCCGATGTGTTTACCCTTACGCCGACACCCGACTTTTTACCTCCTCTTATAAAACCGTGGGGGGAATACTAAAAGTTATAAAACGCCTGCCCTTAAAAACAGCCTTATTCTTAGTTAGGTCGCGATGTAACTTTGTTACTTTTTATCTCAAAGATAAACGGACGGCTGACCTATTTCATCTCGACGTTTTGTGCTTAATAGACCAGCTCGGCGTTACGCTAACGTTATATTGCTATTAATTTATTTTAAACAATATTTAATACATGTTCACGGCTGAATCAATGTTAACACCATGTAACAAAAACCCTGTCCGATCCTTAAAAGTTCAGCATCGTACTACGTACACATATACCATTTAATGGATTTGAGATTATTATTTTTCCCCTGGCAGTGTTGTCAACTTATGAAAATTTGCCATAGTGTTAAATTTCGCATGGATTGTAAAAATAAAAAATCAATAACTTTTGATTTTTATGAGTTACATTTTTATAAAAAAAATCTAGTAGGTACTATGTTGAACTAGGAATACGCCTTTATTGGATCGGACAGGGTTTTTGTTACAAATTGTATCTACCTAAAATATTTTTTCGGCTTCTCAATAAGAAGGTGATAGCAGATTATTGTTAAGCAGACAAGAAGACACTTCTGCTCATCCTCAGCCAGACTCACACGGGGAGAGAGGGGTTGGTGCCTTATTTTTTTTAATTCTTTTACTTGTTTGCTTTTGACCCTAGTCGCTCCTGATGGTTATCACAGACAAGGTCTCAGATGGAGCACGCGAATCCAAGTAACAGAGATATAGAGCGATTTCCTCATACCCTTCTAGCTCTCACATATACACGACGGAACACAACTTTATGATCACCAGACACAGATAAAACGAAAGAAATACTAGACCACAAGTTATGGAATTTCTATAGAATAAACGGAACGTCCCCACAATAGAATAAAGCAGCACTAGAGCGTTGACAATAGGAAATATATGAGGATATTGATATAAAAGTCAGGCAGCGGTCATTCCCTCACGACGTTGGTCCATAAATTTGAGCCTCTGAGTATAATGACAATACATTTCCAGATCACGTTCTCATGTGCGAGATATAAGCTGCGCCTTAAGTCGACGATATGAATTCACAGCCCCTCCTACTTGGCGACCTAAAAAGTTAATGAACTACATCTGATCCATGTTATCTACACTCGCTGCCAGCCGCCGCTACTGGCTTGTTCTTTATATACGTTGAAGCAGATTTACCCTAGAAAAAAGTTTAAACTCCATCAGTGTCAACTGATACCGTATAGTTTGTTCCACGACGGTGTTCGTGTCTATTATTAGGTAAGTCACTTAATTATCTGCTTAGCCTTTTCGCAACAATGTTGGGGTAGGCTTTCAGTCCAACCAAATGCAGCTGAATATAAGAATTTTACCCAGAGCGACTGCGAGCTGGCCGCCGCCAACCAATAACTGGGCAATGCCGAAATCCTAAAGTAAAACCGATTGTCAAACTTTTGGGCTTCAAAATACCCGTAACGCCTTCCACAGGTATTCGTATGACAACCAGGACTGACAGTTTAACATTAATTGAGGGAAGTACGTCCAAAATGACTTACAAGGACAAAATGACATAACGGGCTTTTTTCGAAATGGGGGGCTATGAGGCTCCGTTTGACATCGTAACACGTGAAGACTACAACGAGTCAGGACATTTTCGCAGTGTATAAAAGATTATTATTTACATGGATTTCTCGCTGATTTTGGGGAGTTTCAACTGGAAAAGTTGATTCTGAGAATGACGACAAGGACTGCCAGTGTATTTATTGCAACGATATATTTTCACTCTCTAAGCGCGGAAAGTGCTGCATACGATGTGTTACGAGTACATTTTGGGCTCATGCATCATGAGCTGATGTTCCTAAGAAGACCAAAAACTTTATTTGTGAGCTTATACATCATTTATGTGGTATGTCATTATGTCCATACTATACGGACAAAATGGTTTTTGTTAGCGGTTAGATAAACCTCAAAAAAAAACATAGCGCCTTTTCGATTATAAATCCAGAAGCTTAAAGGCAATGAAATAAATTACAAAGACTGATTGTAACGACCTTAATTAAATAGAATATGATTAAAAAACAAAGCAGCATGTTATTTTCGACGTACTTACCCTATCACTGCCTGTACAAAGAACAAAAGTACAATTGAAACCCATCCTCGCACTAACTGCGGCAATTGCAGTTGACCCCGCAAATTGATCAATACTCGCGGTTTTTATTTAGCTAAGAGACATTATATTACGAGGAAAGTCCCTTCAACCTTATTTATTAATAAAACGCCTTTGTCAGAGTTAATGTTATTCCATAATTTATTGGTAGGGCAACTATTTATAGACACAATAAGATAACTCACGCAGTTAACGTGGCTTTGTTGGATATGAGGACAAAGATATAAGGACATCATCATTTATGTGATTCAGATATAATATTGTTCCTAAAGTAACCTACTTAACGTTACGTTGATGGTTCGGTAAGGAGAATCACAGAATAATAAGTAGTAAATAATAATCTATAAGTTTGTTTTTACAAAAAACTTACAACAAATTATATTTTTTTATAGATATTTATGATTAGTTACATACTGTTTACTCACGTGCATTTTTCGGGATTGCCCGCTCGCGAACTTTGTTCAACATCCATGAGGGTTTTAATCCATGAATCCATTTTTAGATACCTATTTTATAACCTAATATGCGTAATATCTAAAAAATGAATCACTTTATGAGGAGGGCCATGCGTGTTGTGTTTCTTCATAACATGTAAATATATTTTGTTGTATATCACAAACCATAAATATATGTATATTTTAAATACACCTTCAAATTTTCTTAACAGAAGACAAAGTTTTTTTATTTCAAATAGACTAGATTACAGGCACATTTAAAACGTCAAAACTAGGTTCACGGTTCCAAAAGGTAGGTTCTATGGAGAAGAGCTGGCAAGAAATTCCATGAATACTCTTTTCAAAATAGTAGTAGTTCATGACAATTCCATTACAGTAGTGTAAGAAATAGAATGAGAATAATGCAGGTTAATGTAAGAAATAAACTCACATAAAAGTAACAAATAGAAAAATATGCCTTCTAGGATTGCCATAGCAGTTAAGGGCTGACCAGTCCCGACAGACAGCACCCGTTCACGACCATGACGTGCACATCTGCATCGCTTAGCTCAACCATATTGTAGAGAACCCAACGACCGGATATACAACGCCACCATCAGCAGGACATTTAAGTGAGCATGACAGACTCATACTACCAGACAATAGTCAGTAATATGATATGATTATAGGTGTACCTATCATTAATTGCTGCATGATGCTCAAACTTTACAGATTGGAAAATGATACAATTATAAAACAATATCAGACTATTTAGGCAGAGTATTATACAGAAAGAAATACATTATACATAAAAACAACATCTAAACCCCTGTATAATTGGGTAGATACCTCTTTTGTTGTATTTATTAGAGGAGAATTGGCACTACTACATATGGAATTATTAGCAATCTCTAAAATATATTTTGTGAGCAAAGAAGTCTTCTTTTGATATACTTATAACCAATAAGAGGCTAAGAAAATTTGGTCAACGAGCACCTCGATGCAATACCTGTTATTTTAGATGATGTGAAATTGTAAAGCGTGGAAATGTAATGCGAAGGAATCAAGAGCATGTTATGAAAAAAGGTTTTTAGTATGAATGTGGACGGCAATAAGAAAAGAGGTAGATCATAGAAAATATAGATTGTGTGATAATTATATGGCTAGGAAAGAAGTGAACTCATAAAGCCTGATAGAGATGTATGGTAGAAAAAAACGTTCTGCGGCGATCCCCAAATAAATTGAAATAAGAGCTGGAGGATGATGATAATAATTAATTTTAAATGTAATGTATGATAATATAAATATCTAGATTCTATTACTATAGTTTGGCACACGTATATTAGACAAAACATGTAGAACTGCAATTGTATTAATTCAATATCTCAATTTAATATGACCATGTTTTATGCAAATAAAAAATTCAGATTCTTCTTCTCCTGATGTAAAATGAAGTATAGCGATACTTTATTGATCTAATTTCATCTTCACGTAATTTGTAGTCATCTGGCGTCGCCATAATAAACTCGGTGTTAAATATACAATAGTTCCAAACTGCTGCGGCTTCCAAACAAATTTAATTTTAACTCCTAACTTATAAATAAGTAATGAGACTACAGCTACACTTGTTACATGAAACTTGCGACCTTAGACAAATGAGCCACATTCAAAATTCAGTAAATTAAATCTCCTAATTTTTCGTCCTTCGTCCAAGCTTTTTATGTAAGTAATTTAAATTCTCGCGGAGTAACAGCAAAGAGGGCCGAGCAAATAAGCACATTCAGAGCACTTATTTAAATACAGCCTTAAGTAAATTTACTGTCAGAGTGAACTGTCGGGAACAAAGGCCGGGTTTCTCTCAAAGAGCAAAATTAGACGGAATGTACTGTATTTGATGTATTCATGTAGATTGTGCAACCTCAGTATCCACAGTGCACAAGATCGGACAAAGGCTTTCGCTAAGCTTGCTCCACTGGGCCAGGATAATACGGACTTTAGACGGAAATTGGAACATTGTATAACTAATTCCAGTTGAACCCTTTATTTAACATTTAGTATATTTTTAATTCATCATTAGTAATCCGTGCTAAAAAAGCAATCTTTATTCAATAAAACATTAGCATAAACGAAAATCCCTCATCCGTTAAAACATTCAACACACCCTAATTCCATTTCGTTGGATATGTTTCCATTACACCGATTCACTGCGCTAATTAGAAGCTACAAGTCTATTTTTAAACCTTTATTTGTGTTATCAACGGCTTAAGTTATAGTGTCACCATTATTTTAATAATGCAAGTTTAGAACGTCAGTAAAGTGGACGCTAGCGTGGAAATCGTTTAAGAGATGCATCAAAAGTTTGAGCTGTAGAGATTCACTGGGCGACTGGGCGGGCGGCGGGTCCGGGAGAGGCTGCGGCGCTCGTCCCGCCCAGTGGCAGCTCGACCGCCGCACCGAGCGCACGCCGCGACGCGCACGCACACCACACAACCCGCCGGTACGCGACACCAACACACACGCATGCATTACCCTGCCCCCCACAACCTTACTCCAACCCCCTCGCGCCACCACCGTGATACCCCCCTCCCCCGCGCTCCTTGTGCCCCAACCTCCGCGGCCAGGTGGATACGTATTACACGCACACGTTCATCATCAATTAGCATCACACTTCCATACTGTTGTCATTAACAATGAAACGTTCTCTCAATACGTATTCACCGTGGGTGCAATTTATATCACTATTATTTGCATGGATGTGTTCATACAATATCCCTCGTACCTGTAGTTATTTCTAAATATTTTACTAGTTACTCTTCTATTACCATTCCCTTTTCTGATGTTCACCATTGTTTTAAGTCAATTTATTGGTGCTCTTACTTGTCGGACATGTAAATCATTACCTCGTAAACGGTTAATAGCGCACTAAATTCGTTATTCTTAACTCGCAACCCATTGAAACTTTAGTTAAAGAAAACGTTTCTTTATCATAAATATCTACAGTAATAGTTTGAATATCACAAAACTACGTCAAAGTATACATATAAAGTTACGGATACATTGTAATAAAATTATTCTGCATTAAATTCGCGCCAAAAGATGTAAAGATGTTCACAATCCTTACTTCATGCCAAATCCTTCCAGCCGACTGAATTGTTTTCTCTAATATTTATGAACACTTTGTGCTCATAATCCTAAGTTAAATAAAATACATCTGTTAACTCAGCAATAATAAGAATCTTCTCGTTGAAGCACCCTCCGATACCGGGATTAATCTCTAAAAACAACTCTATAAAAATTTGCTTCAATTTCAAGTTTCGTTTAATAAAGCTTTCAAAATCTGTTAATGTTTCGGACGATGATTTATTCAGGTAGAATCCTTTTTATAATGACTCTTATTTAAAGCAAAGAGGAATCTTATTAATTACGTTTTCATTACTTATATTTCCTAATCAATCTCCATAACTTAGTAGACTACTCAATTCATAATCTTTAACTTATCGATGCTGTAATTTGGTTTAACCCTAAGCAATTAAGAGACTAAATAAAATCGATGTAAACCTAGGCACAGGTATAATAATAATTCATCTTCTGTTTGACATGGTCAATTCCAAGGACTTGTCTTTGTATTCAATCATTTGCACTTGACCTTGTCTTCAACACCCTCAACAGCTTATTGGTGGTTCTCACAACACCTAGCTAACTCTTCTTAGCGGCCTCGAGGTCTCTCCGGGCGGGACTAGGTCAAGGTATCCCTACCAACACAATCCCTTGGTGTTCACATTACATGGCCGAGCCACCTGAGATGACACTTAAGTCTGTCCAACTAAGACAACGTTTAATTAAAATTTTCTTATTATATTTCATCTCCCAAATAACACTGTTTTATGAATTCTGAGAATCAACAATTACGCGAGCAACACAAACCAACGGAAGTTATTAAAATTATATTTACATTAATTTGAAAACTGTAACATACGAGTATTCGCTGAAAACCTACATCAAATCATTAAATTTTGATAACTTTAGAGCAAAAAATATACTTAAAAGAAAGGATAATTATATTTCTAAAGATTATTAGGCGTCGCCGCGGCATCTTAAACATCTTATTAGGGAAGCAAGTTCTCATTTCGCGGAAATAGTAACTTTGTCTTATTCCTTTGTGCAAAGCTCATTGTGCCTTCATAATTCTAAAGAGTAATTTCATTTAAGTTAGACCGAAGCTAATTGGATAAGAATTTTATACAATATTTTGATAGATAACTAAACTAATTGAACAAACACACTGATGTTTCAGGAGCAAAGTTACATTTTAATAAATAATAAAATGTACGTTCAGTTCTAAGGTAGTGCCTAAAGCTTTAATTATAATAATTTGTAATTGATTTAGGTCGTTATTATATCAGTGAAGTGATTATTAAAGTTAAAATTGTTGGAACTTACGAGAACGACATAAAGAACAAATGAATAATTACACTTAGCCTCTGAATTCAATCATATTTTCAACAGTAATTTCCGATAACGTTCGTTAATGACACTGTAGAAATATCGCCATCACAATGAAACAATGGCTCGATCTTCGCGATTCCGTAATTGAATTCGTCAATAGGCAATATTCAGAGGGTATTTGTGCCCGAAATGTAGACTTTAACCGCTTCCCATACCACAGGCGTTCATTTTCATAATATCTCAGACAAGCTTAAAAAACGAAGATTAATTTTAAACTTAGCTTGTTTTGTTAACGCCTACTCTCCGAAACGCAGTTGAGGCTTACTGTTTTCATTAATCTCAGTTTTAATATTCATTCATGGGGTCGACGTTCTGATGAGCCGCTGTTCTGTTTTTGATTACTTATTCACACCACGTAGACTGTTATTGTAAATCATTATCATCTTTTTCTATATTCTATACTTAAGTTAATTGTGTGTCTAGCAACGTTATTATTTGAATTACAATTACATTAGCACCATTCTGCCTAGTAACCCTCGAAAATAGTTCGTGTAATTAATGTAATTTACCTAAATAATCTTATTCCGCGATCTACCGAAGATAAATGTGTGGTGCCTGACCGCAATACTGTTATAGGTGTGAAAGTACGAGAGTTTGCTCAGTAAATAGCCGTAAGTTGTGGAATTGGAGTGGGGCATGCCCTAGTCTGAGAGACTTGTTCTGGAAGATATCTGATCGGCAGCTGGAGACCCGTCAGGTTGGTGTTCTTTGCGCTCGTATTTCCTATGACGTGGGTGACACGTCTCCCTTAAGTCGCACATGTTTGGCATTTTGTCTAGCTAAAAATAAACGCGCTCGGCCTGTCCGGATTTAAGTAGGACTTTTTCTGGCTGACATTTAACACGACTTCGACTAACTTTCTTTCGTACGGTACATCGCTTGCGAATTCCGAGATAGATTAACTTTCTCAGTATTTTATTTCACAGGATATGATAGTGAAATGTATTTTTCATCTTAGATATTAAATTGCAACAACTTTTTAATAAATGGTGAAAGCCTGAATTGAATTAACTATAAATATTTTATGAACATTAAGAATTCACTGCGCGAGGAAATTCTTAATACGTAAAGAAAGACGCCTTAGATAAAGAAAAAATGTATTCTTTAACAGATGACCTGTTTGACCTACAATAAATCATGGAATCAAATCATTTCTGCCGGAATTACACTTCTTCTCTCGTATCGGCTCGAGCCATAAGAGAATTGTTCAAGCCGTGGTGTAAACATTAGCCAGTCACCAAGGTTGGTCGAGAAGCTGACTGCCCAGGGTGCACCGAACGTACTTAAGTAACGTCACTCGTGGAGGCTCTTTTCATACATCCCCTAATACTACTAGTAGTACAGTAGACGTGATGATATCTCAGATCTAACCAATCGACTGAAGTAGCCAAAATAAAATTGCCGTCAATACAAAACAAAGAAAAGAATAAATTTTTGTTAAATCTAAAGGATTGTGATACTCTCCGAATAATTAATATTTGATCAATAAGTTACCCAAGGACTTTTATTAAAGGCAGCCGAATTGAAAGCAAGCCTGAAGAACTTTGCCAATACTTAACCGTATTTGATATTTAAATGACATAAATTAATTCGTCTTAGATCTATTCCTAAGAACAAAATTTATGAAACGTACCTAAAAGCAATACTTAATTGTAGAATCAATGAATTGGCTGGAGACCCTTCAGGTCTCGCCAATAACTGCCCGGTTACGTAGAAACCGTCCCCTAGGACGACCTACTGCAGTCCAATAGAAAAAAAAAAAAAAAGAATCAATGTAGTTAACTGAATTCGTAATGGAATGTAATGAACCTTTTAGTAGTAATAAAAACCACAGGAAAAAAACTGTGATTGCCTAGCGGTAGGACGCTTGCCTTTCATATACAGGAGGGTCTGTATTTCCGAATTCATGGGGTCTACTCCCTAAGCACGAAGTCCGTAGTTTCGGTCTTAGTTACGAGCGTTTCCTACTCCCTACCACCTACGGACATACGATTACTTTGGGGCCCGAACTAAGAATGAATGACAACACGATTTGACAGTTGTCCCTACTACCGATGTGTTTTTGTCCGTCCGAAAAGTTGAACTTGAGACTTGTTTTGTTCACTCCTACGTTTCGGGCTACTTTCGGACGGACGACTAACTTCGTTGACGGACTTAGGGAGTAGGCCCCCTGGCCCGCAGCCCCGACTTTTCGAAATCATGTGCGGATCAAAATTGAATTATTACTTGCGTTAACGGTAAAGGAAAATCGTGAAAAAAAAACTGAAAATCAAAGGAGTCAAAAAAAACGTTCTCGATGTTGTGTAAAGTCTGCCACCCGCACCAAGTCAGCGTGGCCTAAAACTTTATCATTCTAAGAGGCCTGTACCCAGCAGTGGGGCAGTAATGGGCTGATTATGCTTTATAATAACGCACTATGAAACTAAACTATATTCTATAAAAAATACTGATGTTACTCAAACTCTGTTTATAAAATCCAACATTATTAAAGAGGAGTGCATTTACAAATAATTGAATGATTATAACCAGTATTTCTTCATCAAAACTATTCTTTAATTAATCTTTTGCACAGCGAATTTACCATTTACGTGTTTTCAAATTGACTCGTGCACATGTTTCTTTAACGCGATGGCATAAAACGAACCGTTTTTCACCTGCTCAGCTCCATTTTCAAACGTTCAAAGGTTAGACGTAAAAGTAACCTACCTAAAATAAACTTTTGACGCGGTACTCGTAAAAGCGATTTTCAGCTTTATTTACATACGAACCACTCGGACATGCTGCCACGTAGAATTTAGGGTTGTACCATATTGACGCGGCAAGACGCGATGGATTAATATTTACACTAAGAATTTGTTTACTGTCGAACATCGGGATTAGATTGAAATTAGAATTACTTGATAACGTTTTCTAGTTTACTCTGTTCAACTAAAGATGAGTCCTGATGACTACGATAACGTGGTACGTCCCTCCAACATCTGTCTTCAATATGTGTGTGGATATGCCAACGAGTCACCGTGTTTGTGTTTGATATTTAAGTAGATTTATTGCTCGACTAGAGTGCGCGCAAGATAAGTCTGCGCGCGGCCGAAATCGGAACTAATCATGGTCCACCAAAGTGTGTGCCGTTTTATCAATTTTGATAGTAGAACTACCTGATTGTAGGAATATTTAACGGGAAAATTATGTTAAGCGATAAAAAAGTTAAGCTTAAAAAGCGGTAATTTGAACTTTTGCGATCATGGAAGCGTTTAGCACGCCCTCAGTCGCGCGCAGAGTTATCTTGCGCGCACTCTAGTACATAATTAAAGTGACCGGTTGACAATTACGTCAAAGACAAAGCATTTATTTCAATTAGACCATTTACAGGCACTTTTGAATTGTCGAGAAATAAAAAGAAGTTACTGCCGCGTTCCAAAGTGTAGATTCCTATGGAGAAGAACGGGCAATAAACTCCATGGTTACTCTTTTTCGTCAGATATTTATACCAAAATTTGGTTACATTGTAAATAACAAAATAAATGTGAGAACAATGTAAGATATGCTATACTAATAAGAGTACCTACAATTCATTTGCCATGGCAGATTAGAGATGACCAGTCCCAACTGACGGCGCCCGTTCACGAACATGACGCATGCATCAGCATCGCTCAGCTCAACCATTTTATAGGGAACCGCACGATCCAACACACACGCCACCATCAGCGGGACATTTGAGTGAGCATGACATGCTCTAACCGCCAGACACCAAGTAAAGTTTTAATGCGCGTTTTAAATGTTCTTTCTCACACATTTTTACTTGCAGTGTCAATGGTCAATGTTATCATAATTGATCTCTAAATTGTAGCCATAACGAGACTGCTATCGTAAAAACGTAAACGACATCATCAAGAACCGTAAAATAGTCGCTTCGCTCGCGTTAATTATGCTCAAAAAAACTCTTAACACACTACTAAAGTTTTTATAATAATATAATTCAATCGTGATTCGAAAGACACGTGGCGCCGTCTATGAATGTTATTGTTATTTTCCTCGGGAACAGTACTTTGTTTCGGGATGAAAGGTACCCTATGTCCGTTTCTGTACATCTGACAACGTATATGCAAAATTTCAGGATGATCGGTTCAGTGGTTTAGGCGTGAAAGGGTAACAAACAAACAAAATTACTTTCGCATTTAAAATATTAAGTTAGGATTCTTTGTGTGGTATGGTTTTGTAGAGAAACGTCAGAACTCACCATAAGGTGAAAAGGGTATAGTAACAGCGTTCTATAAAATTATTATTTTAGATATTTAATGTAAGTACGAAAATAAAATATGTTTGATGAATTTTCTGTTAAAGATATTTAATGTATCAACTTATAAATACGTTTTACTCGTGTTTCCATTCATCGTGTGGAAATAATAAAAAGTGTGGGATGTTTTATGAGATTTAATCTGCCACCCCTTGACTTTTGTAAGGCGACGTTCAAAAAATACAACAAAGAGAACTCGAACAATTATAATGTAATTAATTGCTGTCTACTTTCCTCTTATAATCATTTTTTCAAGCCCATGGTAACTTCCGACCAATCAAATCTTTTTGTAAAAGCAATTTATTAAGATAATTTTGAATTTGAATTGAAATGCCAATAAGTAATTTCGAATCGCGCCTCATCAATGCACTTCAATCCTAATCATTGATGCGAATACCGCCCATATGCCTCTCATCGTACACCACGTATCGTATTCGTGAGATAATAGCCCGCAACACTTCGACTCAGGCGCTTCACTAATGCACCTGCCTTGAGCTCCACATTTACATAAAGTCTATTAATAGTCAAGAGCCACTAAACTTGAAGTATTATAAACAATATCGATTATTTATGAAAGTTTTTTACCTTCGTGGGGGAGATGTATGTCGATCATTTGTTTTGTTTATATCCATCCACAGTCGCGTAGGCTAAAAACTATAGGTACATTTTATGTTTTCTACACCTCATAGCATAAAATTAGCTCAATCAACTTTTTTGTATAATAAGTGCACCTCCCACATTATGCATTCTTTGCATTTTCCACTTGTTGTTAATTGAAAGTTTTTAGTCGACGAGTTTAATCATTCCACAGTGCAAAGATATTTAAATTTGAATTGATTTTATCGTTAAATCTCTGGTCTGGGGGCTTACCATGACGTCTTAAGAAAACGTTCAAATGCCAGGCAGTCAATATCCGTTCAAAAGCAGGCCTGCTTCTGAATCGCTAAAAATCGTACCATGACAGTACAAAAGGTGAACGACTATTCAACCAAGTTGAACGGATAAGCTTGTTCATGGTACGAAAAGTCTATACAAAAAAAACAGGTGAACGGATTTCGTAAACGTCAACGTAGCAGGCCTGCTATAACGATGTCATGGTACAAAAAAGCAGGGCAGTTCAACTTCTAGGCAACTTCTGCCCTGCTTTAAGAGGTCATAGTAAGCCCCCTGTACCTGCGCTTATTTTTCAATTACCTGGTCTAACTTTTGTGTAGCCGTATGCGAGGGCTACACCAAAGTCTCTATTAACCTTACTTAAAGAGTATAAAATTGATTTAAGTTTACACAAAAAACCGTTTGAGAGAAAATAAACTCTGAAAGTTGGATCATACAATATTGATCGTATCTGATTCCTCAAAACGGGACGTAGGCAATCCCTGCAAAGTTTATTTGCATTGCTTGAGAACGTATGTCAAATGAATCAAGATTGCAATATTGCAAAGATGTCGGCTTTTAACTATACACTTAACGGAATATTTGCTTCACTTGAACGTGACTTGTTGAGGAAAATAACGTATTTATTCTAGGAAGAAATACTTTTAGAACAACAGATAACTAAGAACTACTAACTAAAGAAGTAGTTATTTAACTTCTTTAATCTGTATGTTGTAAATTCCATACATTTTGCAATTATTTTTAATTATCTATTTGCACATAAAACAAAGTTGTGGCCGAATGTTCCGAGTTTGAATAACTGCGCAGGTTTTCAACACTACATGAGCGGTTTTTAAAACATGTAATTTAAAATGGTTTTATATGAAACTACTAGCAAACTACTTGACTGCTCATATGGACTATTTTGGGAATGTAGTAGTAGTACTTAGCTCAAATTCCTGTGTTATCTCATGTGGGGACGGCTAGAATAGACGCGTGTTGTACCTACGATTCAACAAAACCCAGCACGCTTGGTGGTAGGATCTACATATACAGTCCGCCTGACTAGCATTTTACTGTGTTCCATCGTGTGTAATGTGAAGGCCAGAAGAGTATAGAGGACTTCCTCTATATCTCCTTTACTTGGATTCGTGTGCTCCATCTTAGACTCTCTAGCATTTACCATCCACCCCGATTCATCATCTTTTCAATAAGCAGTTGTCGACCGCCTCGGTTTGCTATCTCGTTCCGTCTAGGATTCTCGTAACGAGAAAGAAAGAGATAGCATACCGAATCGTTCGACAACAGAACTAAATAATCGAATTGTTCTGAATCAGGGGGCAGGCGAGAATAGCGTCTAAGGCCTCTGGTTCACGGCACGGTTTCTTAACCGTACGGCGTATTAGCCGCGCCATAGAAAAATCGTGAGAGCTTGTACACGACACGGCAAACCACCAGCCGAAACTGATTTATATCCATTTTGTAACAAAAAATCAGCGTTGGAAAGCTCTCATGTAATAATTGCCCGTCGCGAAAACGTCCGGTGCCGTTAACAAACTCTCATAGACTGTCATACAGCACTACTGCACTAATGTAAATCAAACCGTGCGCAAAAGAGGAGCAGCCACGGTGCATACTGCGGCGTAGGCGTGTCGTTGGGCCGCCGTGTCGTGTTTACATTAGTGTTGTATGACAGTCTAAGAGAGTTTGTTAACGGCACCGGACGTTTTCGCGACGGATAATTATTGCATGACAGTTTTCCAACGCTGATTTTGTGTAACAAAATGGATATAAATCAGTTTCGGCTGGTGGTTTGCCGTGTCGTGTACAAGCTCACACGATTTTACTACGGCGCGGCTAATACGCTGTACGGTAAAGAAACCGTGCCATGAACAAAAGGCCTTACGCGACCATGTACTTAAAAAAAAAACAAAAATACTCTACGACCAATGTTTCAACACAGTTAAAACAACATTTAATCAAACATGATGGTACTAAATAATGCGTGATGGCGCTGAAACGTACGTCGGACCATTTGTTTTACGAGCTGCGTTATGGTGTTGCTGTTGTGTTTTTGATTTACTTGTATACGCATATATTTTGGTATGCATTGCTCAATTTTCTTTGATTTTATGACCTGGTTTAGTTAAATTTTGTTATGATTTGCATAGAAAGAGAAATAAGGTGAACCGTAGGTATTATATTAACTTGTAAACAGCCCAGCTAAACGTGGGCTAGGAACGCTCGTTAATTAATATTGCTTTCTAACAATATCAACAGGCTAGGCAAACGGTTCTCCAACGGTTCCAGTGCAGTTTAGAGTTCGTTGAAACATACCGTAATTTATTTTTTTCATTCTAATTTTTATTGACGCTTTATTTCACTTATCGTGAGCAATGGAAGCCTCATAGTCACATGTCGATATCAGGGAACCGCTATACAATTCCACTGGCTTAATGTTCCCGTTGGAACTCGATGTGTTAAGTTCTTATAAGTAGATTAATTATCACCATCATAGCCGTGGCAGCCTAGTGGTTGAACACTTGCCTTTCATGCAAGAGGATCTGTGTTCGAAGCTGGCCCGCACCTTTGACATTTGGAATTCATTTGTGGATCAGAATTTGATTATCACTTGCGTAACGATGAAGAAAAAATATCGTGAGTAGGTAAACCTGCAAACCTGAGAGGGCTCCATGTGTGAGAAGTTTTTGGAGCCCTCTCTAATATCTAAGTAAAACAAAATGTGTTATCTCTATTTCATTTCTTTTTCTCAGATAGCCACAGATAACAACAAACCTACATTCAAAAGTACACACATCTTTTCATATCCGGTACGAGGGAATAACAAACTGCAATTGTATTGCAGTCTTGTTGATTTAATTAACAACGCAGACAACGATGTACAGTCATGAGCACAAACACTTAGCGAAATGTCAAAGTGAACTAACGTTGGAGTTGTAATGGAAATATTAAGATATTAATATGCGAACACGCACGAGTGCATGGCATGTAAATTACTTCATTAATTCAATCAGTTTTTATGGAGAAAATCACGGGAATTTATCAATGCAATCTAAATATGATCTAGCAATTTCGCAAAACGACTTACTGGGTTTAGTAATTTCGCGAAACCTCGAACTGAGTCTAGTGTTTTCGTGAAATTACTTAACTAATTTAGTAATATGATGCAATCTGTTAAAAACAAAGTGAGTTGCAGGGCGAGGAAAACGAAATTACTAGTCATATTCCGAATTTAAACAAAACTCCGAGTGTGTTCACAAAATTACGGATTATGCTATCCTCCTCCAACATAAACACGTCGATGCTCTTGACTGTACGCTAACATAGAACGCTGTAGTGTTTTCTAAAAACAATATTGGAACAGAGATCAATAGAATCTCGTATTGATTAAATATTTGAAAAAGTCTTGTTTTTGTTGGGATGATTTATCGGATTATGATTGCGACTCATGTTCTCGGTATTGCTATATTTATATAATACTAGCTTTTGATCGCGGCTTCGCTCACGTGAATTGTGAAAGAATTTTTGAAATCGGATGAGTAGTTTCAGAGATTATCTCCTACATACAAACAAATAAGCAAACAAACAAATTCTACCTCTTTATGATATTGACACCTTGGGTTACATTATAGTAATTTATTTGCCGATCCCTAATTTTTTGATACTATTTTTGATACTAAAATATAGCCTATAGCACTCAGGGATAACGTAGCTTCCTATTGGTGAAATAATTTTTGAAATCGGATTAGTAGTTTCGGAGATTACCTCCTACATACAAACAAACAAATTCTACCTCTTTATAATATTAGTATAGATTGTATTGTAGTCTACTCTTTAGTTTTATGTTTTCAGGGTTGCATTTCAGTGATGATTATTTTATGTTTTATCCAAAATCTTTTTTTTTTGGATCATGCTACGGTTTTCAAATATTGCCAATAGACTCTTTACGAGAGACCTTTTAACCCCCTTTCGGCTATAGGGGTATTTTTTTAACACGTTGTATATTATTTTGACAGGAATTTTAAAATCGTGACCATATATTAGTATGATCAACACCGAGATTATTCAGCGTGAAAGTGTACAAGTAAATAGATTATATTCTATCACGTAATTTGTAAATAATTGTATGATTTTAAATTAATAATATTTACGATTAACAATATATTAGTTGGTATTATTAGCGCTTGTAATTGCCATTACAGCATAGAGCCAAAAATATTGCTTTCGTAAACAATGACTATGTAAATTGTCCATTTAATCATTTGATCTTTAAGACGGTATAGAGTAAACGTCTTTGAGTAATACAACGCTTCCTATCCTAAAGTTCTCTTCCACGACATACTTAGTGTACTCTCCATTTTCTGAATGACCTTCACTTAGTAAGAGTACTTATCTCTGTGTCTTGAATTTCTCTTAGCAAGAGTAGCTCTAAACGAAATACGTCACAATTGTCCTGCACTTAGGAGTATGTTGCAATGTGACGTAAGTCTAAATTCAGCTTTAAGCTTTGATACATGTCTAGGAACAACTGTACGAAGCTAATGCAACAACTTTAATAATAATGAGTTATTTATTTCAGACAGTTCTAGTCCTTAATTTTACACACATATAGTAATTTATAAGTAGGTAGGTAGGTAGTAGGTATTTTTAAATTCTAAAACAATTAAATTCTAAACAATTAAATTAAATTCATGAAACATGTAATTAATTAATCAAACTTTGTCAGTCTTGAAATGAAAATAGACAATTGACGCGACGCTGACATTCAGCACAACATCGATTCGATTAAATATTCAGCATTCTAATTGCGCAACACACACGTAATCACAGGTCAATAATTTCCATAGCAACGTATGTATTAACAATCCGACTTCTCCACAACTATGTACCAAGCAATGAATGTTGTTTTTGACACATCAACTGTCATGATTGATGATGGTTACATCACGCAATTGCCCTGCAAATCAAGTCAACATTAATAGTAGATTGTTGCACGGAGCGCAAAGTGAGTTATTAATGCACGAGTGTTATGTTGGTGCCCGAGCGCACGCGAGGGCACTAAATTAACACGAGTGCATTAATTACTCACTTAAGCAAGGTACGTAATCTACTTTTTCTTTCAACTACGTAGTAATGTTATCATTAATCGCTACAAAACCGATCACAAAATACGTATTTTCTGCTTAGAAGCAAAACAGTGCAGAAATGTTGTATGAAATCTCATTACTGCACTGCAAACAGTGCAGAAATGTTGTATGAAATTTCATTACTGCACTGTTATTCATTAGTGCAGTTTATTTTTTTTTTAGATATAAATTTACCACAGAGGTTTAATGTCTCCCGTTAAGTTTATTAATATTAAATTAAATGTATAGTATGCATTCTTATGCATTAGATCAAAAAGATACTGGCTGAAAATAAAAATCGGCTGAATAAAACCGAATAGGTGAAAAAAAAAAAATGGCGCGCATTTTGTACCATTGTAAAACTTTGATACTTCTTAATTAGCAAGAAAAGTTTTAAAAAATGGAAATAGATAGCGATATAATTCAAGTCCAGAAAGTATAAAAACAGCTGCAAATGAAATTGTTAATAACCTTTTGCCGCAAAAGTCGCAGGATAACCTTGTTTTCATTAACTTGAGTTTTTATTTTGAGTAGGTATATTTTATCACGGTAGGTAAACTGGTAGTTGAAAGAAAAGTAGATTACGCACCTTGCTGAAGTGAGTGATTAATGCACTCGTGCTAATTTAGTGCCCTCGCTTGCGCTCGGGCACCAACATAACACTCGTGCATTAATGACTCACTTTGCGCTCGGTGCAACAATCTACTATTCTTTCAACTACCAATCTACCTACGGTGATAAAATATCCATAAAACATTTTTTTAAACTTTTCTTGCTAAATATGAAGTATCAAAGTTTTACAATGGTACAAAATGCGCGCCATTTGTTTTTTTTTCACCAAGTCTGTTTTATTTAGCTGATTTTTATTTTCAGCCAGTATCTTTTTGATCTAATGCATACATTTTATACTAAACTTAATGGGATACATTAATTATCTGTGGTAAATTTATCAAAAATAAAAAACAAGTAAAACAGTGCAATAATGAGCACATTTCTGCACTCTTTTGGTACTAAGCAAAAAATACGTCCTTTGTGATCGGTTTTGCAGTGATTAATGATAACATTACTGACTTTGTATACTGACAAGTATCTTCTATTCTATTCTATTACTACGTAGTTGAAAGAAAAATATAATATTATACACAATCAGCACATTACTGCCCCACTGCTGGGCACGTGCCTCTTCTCAGAATAAGAAGGGTTTTAGGTCTTATTCTACCAGGCTAGCCTGGTGCGGGTTGGTAGACTACACACTATCAAAATATGAGTCTAGAAATTAATAACAACAACCTTTTGATATTTAAAATACTTACAAAAACGAACACATTAAAAACATGCATATAAATCATAACATAACAATTTTTCCTGAACACGAACGTTGATTAATTAACTCGACCCGTTCGCCTGCCGCGCGTTTTTGACGCCATTTTGGAGGCTTCAAATACATAATTGCGAACGTTTTGCTTCGTTTAGTAAGCCTGTTGCCTGTTGGTACAGTAATATGTTTCTGCTGTATCGTAATCCTGGATAAACCCTGGCATTTGAACTTTCCAAGCTTAGTAAAAGGTTGCAGAAGATCTTGATGATATGTATATTTACGTTAAAATAATATCTGTCATTGAAACCGTGATTTAATAGGGCACCCAATCTCTGTATACCGAAATCTCGAAATACCGGGATTCCGCATGATTTTTTAATCCCAGAATCAAAAGAAAAGAAAGAAAGAAAAGACAGAAGATAGAAAAATCCCATTTGAGATCCGCGAGATTTGCGGGATTATGGAGCAGAATAAGCATGTCCGTGAGCACCGTGAGCATTGTTTATGTTTTGATTTTGATGACAGTTAGAACTTGCATGCATCTAATTACGATCGTAAATACTCATTTTAATTAGTTTTTGCGCATATTTGGACTTATAATGAGGTTCTTTGCAAAGTTTACGACCACAGACAATTCAAAAATGTCACGTGCAGTGAGTGCAGTACAAAACTTTTTCGAGTAATAATCAAGTTTGGAAACATTATATGAAATCTGAAAACAGTTTAACGGCTAAATGTAAATTATGCAATTTGATACTTAACAGTCTTAAAACTACTGCTAGAAATTATTTCCAACAAAAGATGGCTTAACCGGTTGCGTACCGCCCGTCGTCCCAGGACGACACTTAATTGTCTTATCTATTGTGTCTATAATTACGGTGATTGAGAGTTTAATTTTACTAATAAGATTTGAATTTAATATTTTCTCATAAATAAAATAATTAATATAAGTACACAGATTTTTATTTTTACCGTATTATATCGTCTTTACAACACACTCACATATATGCAGGTTCACAAAGCATACAGCATTTACATATGCGGCAAATACTTAGTTCTGGCGGTATGAAAAATCATCGATCCTACAAATTCCAAAATTACAAATAACATGCGGGATTGGATGCCCTAGTGATTTAAATCATAATCATCATCCTAACCAAGTATAAAGAACGACTATCTTCAGAAAACAACCAACCAACTAATGAGGTTCCTATATGTCCCCGTAACCTAAGACCCAATTCCACCATACAATTAGACATGCGCAAAACAGTACTTCACGAAGTGATGTGATATGGCATTACATTTCGTGCCAAGTAATATTACATTTTACCATCACTCCAAACATCACGCGTGATGTTCATCATCACACGCCATGCGACATTTCACTATTACTATTACTATCAATGTTTGTTATTGTAATGGCGCGTAATAAATGAGATGACATTACATTAGCAGATATTGGAATGTAACGACTGCTAATAACGACATGCGGCACATGAAAGTATTTAGAAACGCAATACTGCCATCAAGTTTTGCTATTACATTATTTAACATTACCTTTATTCATTTTTAACATACTTTTTACATTTGAAAAGTTTATAGGTAGGTTAGTCATAGAGCGTTTGGTCGAGTAATACGTAATGCAACAGTGCGCGGTCGGGTAATATAGATGAGCGAGACCGAACAGCCAAAAGTCATAGAGCGCGCGCGTGATGTTTAGTGTAATGTGTAATGCTTATGTTGGTCGAGTAATACGTAATGCAACAGTACGCGGTCGGGTAATATTACGCGTGATGTATCACTCGCATTACTTACACATGTCTACATACAATGTTAGTTGTTAATGTTCTGTTAAGCTGTCAATGTCAATTTCAATGTACTGTTAAACAGTCTGTTAAAATGTTTAACAGGACATTAATAACTAACAGAGTATGGTGAAATTGGGTCTAAGGTTATCTAAACCTGTTGACAGACAGAATAGAATAGATAGAATATACTTTATTGTACACCAAAATTGTAACACAGCTCTTACACAATATCATAATTGAAGGGTACAATGGCGGTCTTATCGCTGATAGCATAGTTATTTCACTCTTATGACTGTGGCAAAGCCTCATGGTAGCTAAGGCTTTTTATTTCTGTAAATTTTACTGTCTCTTTAACTCTCTTACCCCACACTACGATTTGCCCTGTATTATGGCTGCATTTACAGATCTTCTTCTATCGTTTCGGCATGAGCCATACAAGAATAGCTCATGCCGTGGTGAAAATATTAGCCAGTCAGCAAGGTTGGTAGCGGGGCTGACTACCCAGGATGCGCCGGACGTACTTAAGTATCGTCACTCGTGGAGGCACTTTTCATGCACCCCACATTTACATTAGGAATCCGACACACACAAACAACCAAACCCGAAACAACTATCTGTAGAGTCCCGTACGGTATATAGAATTACTCTTGAACGATATAATTGTCTACAGAAAGCATGATTCACCGTTGAATGGTAATACGAAAAAACGATTAATCGATACCATTATTTACAGACTGAACGTTTCGCCGAAAAACGCTTCAAAGAATGAATGATTGGCCAATAACAAGATTTTCCGATGTCATAGTTCGCCGGAACACGCTTGAACAGGCGTCGATTATATTGCATTAACTTCTATTACCATGCGTATAACTTGACTCCGTATCAAAGTTGCGAAAAACAAATACAAGACAAAATGTTAGGGCGACAGTACGATATGTCGACCATCAGTGGTGCGACAGCACATCAGCTCGACATACGTTAGCGCGACTGATTGTTTTCTCGGTAAACCATAGGACGACAGAACTTTTGATCGACGAACGTTAGCGCGACACAAGTTTAGCTCGACAAACTAAAGGCTCCTACAAACAAGCGCGATATCGCCCGTGTTAGATTATTCCAATAATTTAACTTTGTTTATTACACAAATTCACGTCTTATTAATGATATTAAATGTCTACCTAATCATTTAAGTCATTATACTTACTTATTTAACTTATGTACCACTTAAAAATGTGTTTTATAATTATAACCTTGTTTACTTGTGATAGACAACATTACACCGGTTCCTTATCAAAATATTATACAATACTATTACGAAATACATTTATAACATAGTTTAAACTGTGTTCTTTTATTATTGTTTTGTATAATATCATATTTAACTGTTTGCACAGAAATAACGTGACTTGTTCACTAATTAAGCCATTGTAAGACCAAGTATATAATCTAACACCCGCGTGCTTTCTGTTAACATGCATTAAGAGCGAGCGAAGAGAGCTCGGGACTTTCAAGCACCCCGACACGGATAGGTTGGGTTCGGAGCGGATGACGGGGGCTAAAGTGAGCGAGCAAAGCGAGCGTGTTTCGTGCGTGAATCGAACCCATGACCCGGAGCGCAGAAGCCACACACAGCCCCAACCACTGCCACACTTGTACCGTTAAATCTCTCTGAAGCACGAAGGAATCGCAATGTGCAAAAAACGATTAGCCGTTTAGGACTCGACTAGGGATAAATCCATTCCGCTAAACAAACAGCGTGTAGTTGTATTTGTGTAAATCACTTAAACACTCAAAAAAATATACTGATTTATCTTAAAGCTACATTGAACCATTTTCCTATAGAATCTTATATTTTCATAAACAACAAAAAACGCCATTTTATGATATCTATGACGAACACAACAAACAGAAGTCATTGTAATAACAACATTCGAAGTGTTTTAATAATACATCACTTTATGAGCACATAATAAATATCCTGCGTCATTTGTCAAATTTGTCGTGATCGATCATCGCCACAAGGATCGAGTGGCGTCTAACTACGCTGACACACTAACAAGAAAAATAAGAGATCCACACAGTTTCCCTCCGTATCTTTCTATTTTAATCTTGCCCTTATGTATCGACGTATCTAATAATAAATAAAACTAGGGCAGATATCGATCAAATGAAAAACCTTTTTTAAATCTTGTACATAAGATTAAATGGGGTCCGAGTGCGCGTCTCCTTTTTAAGGAAATAGAAAGAAGACTGGTCGACACTTCACGTGACCAGAGGGCTGGCTTGTTTTTCGGCCAGAGAATTAGCGTTGCCATAGAACGTGGCAACGCTGCCAGCCTTCTGGGCACGTTACCAATGGACAGCGATGCGGAGGAATATTTTGATGCACTCTTTCCCCCTTATTACAAAAGATGGTTTAAACCAAGACTAAGGTAAACCCAGGTTTAAAATATACCCATCACTTTCTTATGTCATATAACAAAAAGAGACGGGGCTATTTTAAAACCTAGGTTTTTCTTAGACCATCTTTTGTAATAAGGGGGTTTAGTTTATATTGGTAGTTTAGTCTAGGATATAATTTTTCTTTGTTTGTACTTTACATTTATATTGTGTACTGTATTAATTTAGGTTAAAAATTATAAAACGGTATTTATAAAATATAATGGTGCTACTCCCACATTAAATTTTGAGTAGATTAAATTAAAAGTGTCATGTCGTTTTTATATTATATATGAGGGGCTCGTGGCTAACTAACAGCCGCGTCGATCATATGATTTGCAAGGTTGAGCTACGCTTGCCGCGGCCAATCCCTGGATGGATGACCATTCATTACACATCGAGATCTCTCCGTGCCTCGAAAAGCACGTTAAACCGTCGGTCCCGGGTGTTGCCCGAAAATCTGACAACTAGTCTAACATTAGGATATTGGCATTGCCTAGTAACTGGGTTGGGGAGGGAAATTCCGGTATTAGGCCGCATCTGTTTAGACTGGAAGCTGACCCCAACATAGTTGCGAATAGGCTAGGCAGACCAAGACGTTTTTATATTATAACTTTTATTAGATACATTCTGATGATTCATGACTAGTCGTGCAGTCTTCAGTCCCCGGAAACATTCTCGAGTAAAAATTAGTATCTATATATATAAAAGGATAAGCTGACTGACTGACTTACCTCCGGTTTCTGAATTGAGAATTCTAGATTGAGCAGTACTTAAGTAACTTTTGAGTACGGAGTTGTCAAAAAAATTACGGATTATAAAGCATCGTTTTGACAACTCCGTACTCAAATATTACTTAAGTATTGCTTATCTCGAATTCTCAAATCAGAAACCGGAGGTAACTGATCTATCAACGCACAGCTTGAACCGCTGGGGTTAGAAACTTTAAATTTTGACAGTAGGTTCCTTTTGTAACGTAGACATCCATTAAGAAGGGATTTCTCGAAATTCAACCCGGGGTAAAATAGGATGTTTAAGTTTGCATATAAGTCCGTCATTTTTGAAGTAAGAAGCATGAAATTAGATAATAAGGTTTCGGGTTAGTAAGAAATGTACGGGTGTTTAAGCGTTTTTGGAAATTCAACCCCTAAAGGGGTGAAATAATTGTTGAAAGGTTTTATGAGAACTCTGATATTTTCGAAGCAAGAAGCATGGAATTAAATATCTAGACTTCTGGTTAGAAATAAAGATACACGTATTTCAGCGTTTTTAGAAATTGCACCCCTTAACGGGTAAAATGAGTTGCTGACGTTTGTATGAAAATCCTTATTCCAGGGTTTTTTGGATTATACAACTAAAAATACCTGAAAAGGGGTAAACGCGGGTTTATAATTTCACGCAAGCGAAGCTGCGGGCAAAAGCTAGTCTCTTATTAGAATTATGTGTACTGTCCCTATACATACACTGTGGAAAAAACAATTATATTATATTTACAAAATACATAAAAGAAACTATACCGACTTTAAAGGATGGTTAATCGAAAAATGAAACAGTGAATACATCTCTTTATTCTGAATTGGAAATAAGTGGATTATTTACGGAATTTTCCGAATTTACTGTAAATTTCTAATTTGCCTATATTTTATTGTATTTCTATTAATGTTTTGAAAGGTAAATAAACTGCGTGTACATGAGAGGTTACCCAAAACTGAAACAGTGAAGTTCAGTTTATTATTTTGAATTCAAAAACCTTGGGAAATGTCAACAAGATTTTCCTAATTTTCCGATTTCAAAAAAAAACATTTATTTTTGCAACATGCTTTGTGTTCTAGCATAATAAGTTACTAGCTTTTGCTCGCGGCTTCGCTCCCGTTAATTTACGGATCCCTAATTTTTTGATCCCAAAATATAGCCTATAGCACTCAGGGATAACGTAGCTTCCTATTGGTGAAAAAATTTTTGAAATCGGATGAGTAATTTCGGAGATTACCTCCTACATACAAACAAACAAACAAACAAACAAACAAATTCTACCTCTTTATAATATTAGTATAGATTAGGCGAAAGAGTTTTTTTTTTTAAATAATATTGCTCCACTCTTGGATTTCTCCTGTATCGTGGGTGCGTTTACAGTCATAAATCTCACATACAGTAATGCCCAGACCCGAAACAACTATCTGTAGGCCATACAAATTTTTGTTCGGTGTGAGAATCGAACCCACAACCCGTAGCGCAGAAGTCAATCACTCAGGCACTGCACCGAACATGTCGTCAAGTGTTAAATTAGTGAAAAGAAAAATCAGACAAATCGTTAAATTCCATCCTTCCACTTATTTTCAATTCAGAATAATGGGCTGAATTGACTTGCAGTTTTCGGTACATCATTCCTTACACCCGGTATAGGTGTCGATTTACTCCTTATAACTAATGGAATCCTGGTAGCGGCCGGTTAATGTAACAGAGCTATTCCCACGGAAGCTAGCACAATATCAATACAAACTGTCGCTAACCTACTTACGTAACGGTCGCTCAAAGTACTCACGCTACTAGTACTACGGCTAAGTTGTTTAACAGTTTCGGAGCCAGTTACGAAAAAGCTTTTTAAGTTAAAAGGAGATTTTAGATGCATAATTGATGAATACTGTCGTGTTGTTCTAATAAAGAATACACCAACCCTTCATCTTCGTTATACTCCATCCTATCTTCATACGAAGTAGCGTTATCACTAGGGATCGGATATTTGGATGCATATTTACCTAAAGTTAATTTTTCGCTACGAAAGTATGGAAGCGGCTTCTTAAAATATATTTTTTGTAAGAAAAAACCCGGGATGCCAGGAACACCGGGAATGCATAACTAGTCGGATGTATAAATATGGAAGCAACATCTAAAAATGATTTATAAAAAAAAACGGGATTCTAGGATTGCATAATTATTTCAAATTAATGTTTAACCCCCGATTCATATATCGCATGCCTAGATCTAAACAGAGACAACTCAAAAAAATGAAATTTTAAATAAAAGTAGGTATAGCAAATCATGCAGATATACGTTTAATTCATCTCCGGAAAAATGATTTTTTTTTGAGTTGTCTCTATTTAGATCTAGGTGTGCGATATGTGTGTATGTAGAGTGTAAGAAGAAGAATGGAGTGTGTTAGATAAACCAAAAAAAAACATAAATTAAAATAATTGTCCCGGAATTTTTGGATACAAAAGCGCGTTCCATATTAGCCAACATCTCAAGTTTAAGTGAATATGCATCCAAATATCCGATCTCGTTATCACATATGCCCATCGAACATTTTTTTTTAAGTTTGCCCCACTCTAGTGTATCTCCTGTATGGTGGGTGCGTTTACAGACGCAAATCTTTACATGCACAAACAAACACCCAAACCAGGAACAACTATCTGTAGGCCATACAAATATTTATTTCGTGCGGGAATCGAACACGCGACCCGTAGCGCAAAAAGTCAATCACTAAGCCACTGCGCCAAACGTGTCTCCACCATTGTCACAATATAATATACAGGTTGAACTTGTAAACTCTCGACAAACCGAAATGGGAGAAATGGAACAACTTTTATTATGGGATCAAACCGGAAATCGCAAAAAAAAACTGCTTTTCCCTACATTTTGACGAGTTATGCGAACATAAATGTAGGGAACATCTGTTTTTTTTTCGCGATTTCTGGTTTGGCCCATAATAAAAGTTGTTCATAGTGATGAGTATAATCTCCCATTTGAAAGAAGAAGAAAGAAAAAATATTTATTTGTCACAGAGACACACATAGTTATTGTTAAAAAAAAAAAAACATTTCGGCTTGTCGAGTGTTTACAATTTCAACCTGTATAAGCTAAAGCAGTACTTCAACTACCTACAATCGTCCGAATTAATACACTCACACAGACACGCACTGCAACAAGACTTCTAAGGTATTATCGGAATACAGTCACATACAAAGAGTGCATTATACGCAGTATACAGTGCGTGTCTGTGTGAGTGTGTCAATGCACGCGATTATAGTTAGTCGAGGTACTGCTTAAGTTTATTGTCTACTATGCCATTGTTAGTAGCACACAGTGTAACTATCTACTCCATACAGTATTGCAAGCAAAGTTTGATACTAACAGTTTTTAACACGTTTAAAGGTAATTCTGACGGTGTTTGACAGTTTTAAAGGCAGCTTGGAACATCGAGCTCGTTGGAAGACTGTATGGAGTGACTAGACTGTGTGGTAGTAGTATATTAATAAGCTAATGTCCAACAATACGGCCAATACATGTAACTTCCACCCCCCCCCCCCAATTGGCTGGAGACCCTTCAGGTCTCGCCAGTAACTGCCCGGTTACGTAGAAGGGGTCCCCAAGAACCATCTACAGTAGGTAGTGAAATAGAAAAAAAAGGGAATCATTTGGTCCCCACAGACAACGTTTGTGTGACTGTGAATACGTTTGTAGCCTTCATTCAAAGTCAAAGTTTTTTATTTCAAATAGACCACATTACAGGCACTTTTAAAACGTCAAAACAAGGTGTACGGTTCCAAAACTAGGTGAACGGTTCCAATTCTTGCGCAACACACTCGTAATCGCTGGTTTTGATTTTGACAGGTCAACAATTTCCATAGCAACGTATGTATTAACAATCCGACTTCTCCACAACTATGTACCACACAATGAATATCGTTTTTAACACATCAACTGTCACGATTGATGTTGGTTACGTTACCTATTTGCCTTAATGCGATTTCCGAAAATAAGAGATTTTAATAAAGCTACTTAAGTACATACATTAATTATAGAGTTAGTTCTATTTTCCCATTAATTGATCACGTGAAGCTTTTAGAATAATAGGATATTTATCGGCAGAATGCAGATGAAATCTGCCGCGCATGGATTGTGTAGCAAGTTCAGTGGTTATGCGTGGGTTCAGATTAGCGACAAAAACCATATTATGTTTCATCTAAAAATATTAAACATAGATAAATACATAATAATGCATAACTTAAACAATCAGTCTAATATTATCAATGAGATAGTTTGTGAGTTTGTTTTTTTTTATTTGTAGACCTCATAGTTTTCCCCCTGATATAACATTTCAGGGTCGTTTTGCCCGAATGAAGTGGCCTCTGTCTCAGGACTGTTGGCAGCAAGAAGCAAGTATTTTGATTTTTGAAAAAAAAAACAATATTAGTCCGAAAGGGGGTACTAATTCGCGATCCACGTAAAATATCACTGTGTTCAGCAAGTCTAAATTCGATTATTATTTTTCCAAAAAATATTTAATTTTATATTTTTTATAAAATCGACAGCACTGACGGTTTCTTTACGAATTCAGAAAATGGAGCTTAGGTATCTGTGACCTCAAATGTGGCCTAAAATGTAAACATAGCTGATGATGACTCAAGATGATCCATGGATTTCAGCGTACTATTTTTATGAAATCTTTGAACAGCTATTTCTCTAGAACTATTGAGTTTTGGGGAATTGTAGAACTAAAGTGATCATAGGTACTTTAACCCCCTTCCGGATAAGTAGCCCCTTTCCGACTAGCCTTGTAAATTATATTTTTTATTGTTAAGTATTTTGCCGTGCTCTTTTTTAGGGTTCCGTACCCAAAGGATAAAACGGGACCCTATTACTAAGACTCCGTTGTCCGTCCGTCTGCCACCAGGCTGTATCTCATGAACCGTGATAGTTAGACTGTTGAAATTTTCACAGATGATGTATTTCTGTTGCCGCTATAACAACAAAATTAAATACTAAAAACAGAATAGATAATGGTACGGAACCCTTCGTGCGCGAGTCCGACTCGCACTTGGCCGGTTTTTTATTGTTTACTCTTTTCCAACAGCCGTAAAGTAGAGTTAGATAGAATAAACAAAAACTTTTTTTCTTATTTTATTTTTACTAAGTTTTGATATGTTGGTTCCTCCATCACGCGTAATAGCTGAACGGATTAAGATGAAATTGGGAAACAGATAGGCCATGTCTTCGATTAACATATTATAGAACACTTTTCATCCGGGTACACGAATTAACTTACATTACATGTCGTTTATTTTCCAACAGCTAGTTAATAATGGCCACGGAAACATTGACTACTTGATATCTAAAAGGAAATCAATTACTTTCCCTCTCCTACTTTTACATTATTAATATGTTTACGTAAGCTTAAAGCCGATGATATGAGTTTTTAAAACCCTTTTGTATACGAAAATAAAGTTGTATTAAATTATATCGATTTTGTGAAGCTTTTTTGTGCATATTGTGATTTTTCGTGCACATTTTTAGTGAACATAGAAATAAATGTTGGTCAGCAAAAACTCATCTAGAATTCAAGAATGTTAATTATGGCCGATTCCTATGATTTACCGAGTGTTACTGTTTAAAATTAAGACCTGTATCTTACCAATAATGAAGCAAAGACTTTTGGCTAGCTTTGCATAGCCTTCCCATACATTAGTAGCTATCACAGGTATAATTAGCTTTCGACTCCATTTATATCTCCAATTTGACAATAAATAATGCTACCATTGGTAAGCAAAACGATTCGTTTTTGTTCATAGGAACCTGGCATTAGTTATTCTGTTTGCGCGCCATATTTAGATGATAGGTTTATTTTACGAGAAATTTGTTTTACAATAATATTAGATTGTAATTGTCAATTCATTATTAACTTATGATATTACTAGATTTTTTGTTTGTTAATTTAGAATTTGACAGTCAATTCGGGTTGTATTAGGTACAATAATAAAACTCAATCATGATTCGAAAGACACGTGTCGCCATCTATTATAATAAGAACCTTATTGTTGTTGTCTTCGAAAACAGTACTTTTTTGGGGACGAAAGATACCCACGTCCGTTTCTGTACACCTGACAACGTATATGCAAAATTTCAGGATGATCGGTTCAGTGGTTTAGGCGTGGAAGGTAACAAACATACTTTCGCATTTATAATATTAGTTAGGATATACCTTCTAAGTCAATGGGATATACTTATCATTTCAGCATTATCATGTTGTAACATGACGTAATTTTATGTGCATTTCTAAGGAAGCTTTAGGTTTAGCCTCTTTAAATAATTACCATTTAAACCTCTTAAAGGTTGATTACCATAATCGCCCTCGGAAAACGAATAGTTACTGGAAGTATTGGCAAAATGGAGCTATTTGGAAACCACGTGGCCAATTAGTATGACCATGACATAGGGATTATGCCACCATAACATAATCAGCCTCCCACTGTCCCACTGCTGGGCAAGGTCCTCTTCTCAGAATGAGAAGGGTTTACGTCTTAGTTCACCACGCTGGCCTGGTGTGGGTAGGCTAACTACACACACCATCGAGAACTTTATGGAGCCCTCTCAGGTGTGCATGTTTCCTCAGTTTTCATTCACCGTTAACGCAAGTGATGCAGAAGGTGATCGAGCATGGATGCGGTGGGTCCCGAATCCATAGTACCACTCCCCTTCGGATACCTACGCACCCTGGTAAGGAAACGCACCAGAGACCAAACAACGAATCATGGATAAACCATGGCGAGTGCAGGCAGGCCAATGAGGCGCTTACTGCCATTAACGGTCGTCTCACTAAACAAGCTCTTCGGCTGTCAAAACAACAACTGCATACAGTCACAGCAGCCATCACTGGCCATGGTTCATTCAACAAACACCTCTTTGTCATTGGAGTTACAGACAGCCCACTGTGCAGAGCATGCATGGAGGAGGAAGAGACGGCAGCCCACGTGCTACTAAACTGCCCTGAGGTCGCAACATACAGGGCCAAGTACTTCGGAAACCCAGGTACTTTCCGAGAAATCACCAGCAACATCAAGGGTGTGCTGGCCTTTTTCGAGGAGTTAGGGTGGATCGAGTAACTATACTTACCACCCATCACGCAAAATACGCGCTTAGACGTGGAGTTGCGGACACCAGCCCGTTATACCTTATAACGCAAGTGAAAATCAAATTCTTATCCGCACATGAATTCGAAAAGTCAAAGGTGCGGGCCGCATTCAAACTCGGACCCACCTGCATGGAAAACATTCGTTCAACCGCTAGGCTATCAATCATTCTTTTGCCACATATTTTTAAATGTACAATTTCAAATATTGAAATATACAATAACATTGAAATCGTAAGTAAATACAAAGCACATGTCAGCCGTAACGGTAAGAACAAGTTCCAAGTTCCTTAGCGAATTCCAATTACCCCCGTGGTTTTTCAATAGCCCCAATATACGGTTTGTTGTTATTAGCCCAAAGGATGATGCTACCTATCCTCTAAACATAAATATATTACCCACATGAAAAAATAGACAGTGTAAGAGCCTATACACACGACGTCTTTTCTACGCGCCGTCGATGCGCGTTACCGTCAAACTCCATACTTAAGAAACATGATCACGTTTTTATATAAGGAGTTTGACGAAAACGCGCGTCGACGCCGCGACGGCGCGTAGAAAAGACGTCGTGTGCATAGGCTCTTACATTTAACACCCCTAAACATATCTCAACATTCTAATTATATCTCAACATGTTTCAGCATCGTAAACATGACAATGAACTCTTACAACAATATAGAACAAAGAAATTCTCGTAGGTGTGAACAGGTTTTTACCTCTGCCGTAAAATTACGTGCGTAGTACCGCCTGCTACCTTTTATTACTTAAAGCACTTAATTTTTGTCACTTGTCCTTCGTGTAAAAATTACTTTTCTCCGCCTTTCAGATAACGCTGTTACAGACCCATTATTTATTGTCGAACCATTAAGTCTGTATGTAGAATAATAACACGCCTGAATAATATCGGAAGAAAAGAAATACTGATGGATATTTATTGTTGTTTGTTTACAAAGAATAATGCTCATTAAGATTTAAAGATATGGTTCTTTACAATGACATCAATGTGTATTATGAATATTTAATTAATCTATGTAAGCTTACATTGTACATTTATCTAGTATCGCTTTTGGTAAATATAGAAAACATACTTTCCAACCCATGAGGATAAAGTGGACAATTTTGCTTTTTTCAGTGTGTGTATCAAAATAAACACTGTGAATTCCACATGATAGAATTCAAAAGTCAAGCGTATTTTACCAAATAAATAAATCCAGGAAAGTCTGTCGGGACCGCCAATTTACCTACATCATTGTAAAAAAATAGACTTGGCCTGACACATTACCGTGTTTCTAGATTCTTCCAATAACCAAAAAGATCACTCGCTGTCTGTGGCTATAAAAGAGCATTTTAAATGTAAGAAGTTAACAGCAACTTTCAAAGTCATAAAACATAAGTAGATAAGTAAAAGCCGCTGCACTGCTTACTCGGGTGGCACCTTTAATGGCGTAATTAAAGCCGCAAGACAGCAGGGCGGCGGCTTTTCCCTCCGAAGTGACACTTAACGGGTGCCGCTATCGTTTCTTGTTTCGTGTCAAGGGATGCCTTTCTTATTCAATGACCTTTTATAACCATTATTTCTTTCTAAATCCAATTTAGTAATTGGGCATGTAAACAACAGATAAACGGACGATTTAGGATAAACAAACAAGGGTAATTGGCCGGATAATAAAAGATCTTACGAGTGTTAGTACATAAATGTGTTTTGCTACTTGGCCTATTTGAATGTGAGAAAAATGTGTATGCTCCACTTCAACCTCGTTAACACAGAATGAGGTTATAAACCCCATAACCTCTTCAGGGTTGGCTCGCGTCATTGTTTTTTCTTTCCATCAATTGAGAGGATAATACTGTGAACTTGAAAATGGAAATGTATGGCGTTTCTCTCGTTGCCATTCTTCTGAATTTCCTCTCACATTTTACAATTAACCGTCTTTACCCCGAGGCCACATTGGCAGTATTTGACGAATATTCGCGTCGTCATAACATTTGTGGCCAAGCAATTCGTCATATCACCATTTGCTGTTGGGCCGACATTGGCGGGTTTCGACGAATGATCGGCGTTGTCGCGACAACACCCATGATATTGTGGCTCCAACATAAGAAACGTAGATCCAGAAATAAAACAGAAACAAACAAATTCTTATGTCTTTAACCCGTGCCAACCTTATCATATACAACAGCTAACGTTTACGTATCCTTCACTAGATCAGACTTCAAGCCAACGTACGTTATTACCTGTCTGCTCATTGATTCGCAAATAAAACATTTTATATGAAAGCTCACATGTTCCCCGAACTAATAAACAGTTCTAAAAGGAACATAACCTTGATTCTTTCGAGACAGGTATGGTTCGTTACAACTTTATGACTTCGCTCTGGTTAACAGAGCAAAAATGTACATGTTAGCGGTAATAATCCATTGCCAATAGGCTTTCATGATCCATTACCATGCCATTCAATATCTGAAAACACTCGTAATGTTTCGGGAAACTGGCTGATCTTTGTACCACTCTATTGTGTCAATAGTGAGAAATTGTTGAAATATTTTCTTAGAATTTCGTAGATTATTTTTCAGCAAGGTCACAATTGACAAAAGACGACACCTTGTAACCTCGAGACATGCCCCAAAAAGTATCTTCTTACGTATAATTACTTTTTGTTTGTACCTTGTTAACAAGGTAACGAGCAGTTGATGGATGAAAAATGAAAATGGAATTAGGTCGCAGTCACTTCATTAATGAAAAACGGTATTAGGATTAATGTGATCACTATTTACTTTTGGTATGTCGTCTTCATACGATAGGTACTTCCGACTACAAGTGCAGGTTAAATATTTTCTTTAACTTTGTAAATACGTATGACCTTATTATTTCTATTAAAAATAAACATGACATACGAGACATACTTTACATATAAAATGTAACCAACATTTTATCACATCAGATACCGAGAAACTTTCTGCGAACATAAAGTGTTACCATGTGAAATAAAATGAACAGCAATAACTGTCATCCAAGTCTGACTTGATCTGGACAGCTATTTCCTAGCTGCAGCTGCAACGAGATGCTACCCGGGCGACAGGGCGGGAGATCCGAGCTCGAGCGGGGTTCGTGGGGGTCGCGGGGTCGCGCCTCTGTTGGGGCGCGTGGGGGGCGGGTGACGCGGAAGCGGGTCAGTGCCAAAGCAGCCTTGGCCTGCCGGGGCCGCTGCCAGACCTGTTGATACTGAATCAAACGATCGTAACAGACGATTAGATAATGTTTGTTATTGGCACTTTTGCTCTGAACCGTTTGTTTGAAGGACTGCGATTTCTAGGTCGACTGTAAATGTTGTGACGGGAGTGAGAGCTTGAGAGTAATTAGTGAAGGGTGGGAGTTTTCAGTGTGATTAGTGAAGTGTGATTTGAAGTGAAGTGTGAGTTTGATACTTAACGGAATCGGCTATAAAGGCGTTTAGCAAGTGATGGTACTTAATCATTTAATACAATCGAAATATTCTGTTTAACATTATTGTATCAAAACTTTCGTGAGACACATTCATATTTATGATTACGTTTACTCACGTGGCTTTTTTGGGATTGCCCGACTAGTTTCGAAACCAAACGGACCTCGTCGTGGGTTCGAACCGCAACCACGCCGCGTGTTCAGCTCGTGCTTAAGGGCTCCGTTTGGGTCCGAAACTTGTCCTACAATCGCGAAAAAATGCACGTGAATAAACCATACAATAATCATAAACATTCTTTACAACCACACATTCTCTCATTTATCGTCGCGGTATCATAATTATATTATATTTTTCTAATCAATTGTTACTTATACAGGGTGTAAACGAATTCATGTAATTCCTTCAAACCGCGTGATTAACTAGTGACACAGATTGACCAAGCACTGGTTTTTTTTCAGTTTCAGCAAAAACATTTTTTCATAACAATAACCTAATTTTCTGTTTCTGAGTCATTTTAGCGCCTCAAGTTAACTGACTGCACGCAGCGATATCGCGCTAGTCGTGCCTGCCAGCAGTGTCTCCGTTCTTTCATTAATTTATGCATGGCATCGCCGATATGTTCTATCGCATAAAATTATTATTATTGCAAAAAAAATGTTTGCTTATTTTTTTATTGAAACCTTATGAGGTGGTTTATTTAAAAAGTTTTTTTATTTTTAATCAAGCTAAAGCCCACGCGTGGTTAATCTATATCATTAATACGTAGATCATGTGGTTTGAAGGAATTACACTAATTCGTTTACACCCTGAGTATGCACATGCTAATGATATTTTAGACTATGCCTAAGGTTTTATGTTCTATTATTCGATCGTGCGATGTCGCTTGCAATTGTTTAGAGGTGACTTTGCAATATCTGTCTTCTTGGTAGTTAGTTAAAAAGTTTAAATGATTTTAATAATATAACCATACAACTGGAAAATGCAACTGTTCACCCTTTTGACTTATTTAGTATAGGAAGAGAGAGATGCTTACACGCATGGTAAGTATAATAACTCCGCCAAGTAGGTATTCTCTTACCGCGATGGCTGCATCTACGTCACGATTTGTGGTATTTTCCTACCAATAACAACAAAGTTTGACAATAGAAGCCGAAGCTTATTGGTTCATCAGCAGCTGTGACGTAGATAAGGTCAGTCACGTGATCTAGTTGTTACGGGAAGAGAATACCTTCCATTGTTATACCATGCCTATGTACCTGGCCGGGAACTACGCGGTCAAGCCGCACTAATGCATGTTCGTTTCAATAGATAGATGTTCACGGTAATTGTTGACTCACTAACTAATTCACTTGATGACCTGCTCAACTTGCTACCACTAACAGAGTGTAAACGAATTCGTGTTAATTCCTTCAAACCGCGTGATTACTGGTAAAACAGAATGATCCCGCATAGGTTTTTATCGGAATCAACAAAAAAAAGTTTTCAAAAAATTATACATGGTATTCTGTATCTGAGTAATTTTAGCGTCTCAAGTTAACTGACTGCATGGAGCGATGTCGCGCTAGTCGTGCCCGTCAACAGTGTCGCCGTGCCTTGAATGAGCCGAAATGAATGAACTTGTTTTTCTTTTAGACAAAATGTTTTTTTTTTCTCTTTGCGTATTTTACACTGTTTTTGTAACTTGTTCCTATTTTTTGCGACTTTGTAATTATCCGGTCCCGTTACCGAAAATTTTAATATCTTGCTAACAATACAGTGAGTAAACGAATTCGTGTATTTCCTTCAAACCGTGTGATCTACTGGTGACACTGATTAACCCCGCATAGGTTTTAATCAGAATCAACAAAAAAATATTTTTCAAAAAATGAACCTGTGTATTCTGTATCTGAGTAATTTTAGCGTCCCAAGTTAACTGACTGCGTAGAGCGATATCGTGCTAGTCGTGCTCATTAGCTGTGTCGCCATGCCTTCATTCATTTATGCATGCATCGAAATTTTCTATCACATAAAATTTTTATTTGGGAAAAAAAGTTTATTTTTAATCAATCTAAATCCCGTGCGGGTTAATCTAAACAATTAATAGATCATGTGGTTTGAAGGAATTAAACGAATTCGTTTATACCCTGTATACTAAGACGAAGAATCAAAACATTTTCAAAATTATCATGCTACATAAATATGTCTATAACATTCATCCAACGAAAAGAAAAGACGCGAAGAATGTTCAAAAAAATACGAGTACGTCAACATTGACTATCTATAATATAAAGTATTGGGAAATTCCCAGATCAAAGTGCGGAATGTGTGCGAAGAATCGACAGTGTTTTGTTCTTATTTATAACAACTGCTCCACTTGCTGCTGGGATTTATAGATTACCTACATACGAAAAACGTGGATATGATATTTTTGATATTTTATGTTTAAGAATATCCGGATGAAATCGAAAACATTCAGATTAAAATAAATAATGAATGATAAAATTCTGTTGGTTCTGTTTCAAGGCTACGTTCCTGTCAAGTAGATTAACCTTTTTACAGAAAGGCTGTTTTTATTTTCAATTTTCTGAAGAAGCGGAGCTTTGTGTTTTTTTTATCAATACCTACTACTCCAGTTGGCATCATTAAAAGCATTTTTTTTCTTTTTAAACGGTTTGTTTTTCACTATCTCGTCGACTTTCGACAATTTTAATCCATGAAACGCTGTATTAATTAAGAAAACATAATCAAAAGCTCCGTAGTCTTTTACAAAAAAATACAAGAAAATTTTTTTACGTAGAAAATTTTGTTTAATATTTCTTATTAATGGGAATGAAGTACCTACTCATCATTATAAATAAGTAATGTTAATGGAATTGAAGTGGGGTACCTCGTTAATTTAATCTAAAGTAAGTCACACCTCACAGTTCATATTTGCTGCTACCGTGTAAGGTAAACTTCCAATAATAGGTAAACGCGTTCTAACATCGACAGATCGCTTGTGCACTGGGTCCGATCCGAAGTCGACAAAATACGATCCAAACTAGCTGTTCGGTTCTATTTGTATGAAGGATTTGCAGCCGAGCTTCTACGGGTCGTATTTTCTCGGATTTGAATTGGACACACTGCACAAATGCTCTTATAGTGCAAAAATAGACAGTGTTAGGTAAGTTCAACGCCTACTACTATTTCACGCTTATCGTTCAATGGTTTTCACGTTGTTTGATTTATACAGTAGCCTCCTTTATTCATCTTCATTTACATATTTAATACTTTTTTAAATATTAAAATACAAATAAAAACATTTAAAAATATATATAATAGTAGCCTACCGGCATCGGGAACAGGGTCCAAGCCTCATTATTACGATTTAGGAAATGACAGCTATCATAGAACTCATGTTACGTAAAACAGAGTGATGATCAATGTACGGCAACGCACCGTTCATTGATCGTACGACACAAACCTAATCGCTAATCGATGCAGTTCTTGGCGTCTTGTACCAATCCCCTAAGTAACGTCATTGTAGATAGACATCATAGACACACTATATTACTTTCAATCAACACTTGCCATCAGTGCGGAAAGATCGGCTTTTGATGCTTTGGATCTTTCAGCACTTCCCTTTTAAGTCCGCTCCGCTTTTGTTTGTCCTTGTGTCCGAAATGGATGTTATACAAAAGTAGTAATAAAAGACGTAGAACCCATAGAGAACGCGTTGCTCTATGCTTGTACCATATTCACTGACGTATGAGACAAAATATGAACAAAAATTAAATACTATTCACTTTAAAATTATCGCTATTTTATTTCGTCTTTAGTCTTTTTCAACGTAAGGAGTTTCTTTTCAAAGTTTCTCTAAAAACAAAAAATATCAAGTATTTTTAAACTTGGATAATCTATTTTACGGTTTTTGAGAATGTCGTTTACGTTTTTTCGATAGCATTTTCAATCTCATAGGGCTACAATTTACGAAATGACCCCTATGCAAGAACTCAGAACTCTTCTTTCGTTGAACAATGTACAATTTTATTGACACCTCCTAACAAGATATAAGTACTTAGTTATTGTTTTTTTACATTTCATAAGCTTTAGTGAATAAGGTTTATTATTGCGAAACACACGCGCATTCGCAATATCGTTGATTTTGACCGTTCAATAATGTCAATTGCACCGAATGTTTTTTTAATCTGTACCTATGTTCCACGCAATGAATATTGTTGTATTGTGAAAATGACGTCTATTATTATTACGAGTAGTGTATATTTGGAATCCACGGTAACTAAAAAAGATAGCAGTATTAATATAAAAATGCTGGCGTTTATTTATATTATTTGCACATAGATTATATTGATTTAATACGCCTTTGATGATCGGGGCGGGTCAATATGTAACATACAACAATATGACTCCTAAAATAGCTTAATCACTGACTTATCAGTTTAACATCGGGTTCTACTAATTATTCACGTGAAGCTCTTTGAAATCTTTCCCTGAGAACTGTACTTATGTGCTTTCCAAATATCCAAAAGTTTTTTCAGGAGTGATATAATTTTTGATTTTATTAATTCCAAACTCGAAATCGTAATGTAAACTCATTAGAACTCAGTAACAAATCTGGAGACTACAGCGACGGACTTAAAATTAAATAAAATTACAAACCAGTTAAATAAATAATTTAACTTTCTGACAGCAATTACCAGACTAATAGAAACGAAGCTCGGCGCTTAACAAAATTAGGTTAAATCTTCCCGAACGTTTAATTTATACAAAATAAAGACAAATAAACCGTCTAACTTTAATTAATATTTAATTAAACCTATGTACCAGTAATCTTTTATAGAGATGAACAAAAGTAATTTGATGTTAATTAATCTCGTCTTCGAAATTTTAATAATGAGATTACAAGTCTGAATCTGTGTTTTACGTGCATTTTGTTCGAAATTGAATCATTGTCCTGTAGCGGGATAGAAGAGTACCTTGGTGAATTTAAAAAAAAAAATATTTTAACATAACAGTTTTGTGTATGTAGACAAATGTCAATCGATGATCGCCAAATAATAGATATGACAGTAAGATGTATTGGATTGACATAAGCTTTCGACCGGTCAAGCGATACGTCATTTTCATACATTTAGTTGGCGTATCTATTCTCTGGCGATCATCGATTGACATTTTGTTTACACACACTGTGTTGTTAACATTATAATATCTAAAGAGGGATTATACAGGGTGTTAACGAATTCGTGTAATTCCTTAAAACCACATGATCTACTACTGGTGTAGATTGGCCCCGCACGGGATATAGCTAGATTAAAAATTTTATTTTCGAAAATTCCCATTTAGGGTTAATCTGTGTCACCAGTAGATCACGCGGTTTGAAGGAATTACACGATTTCGTTAACACCCTGTATATGTCTCAGATATGTATTTTTCTTCTTCTATTCCTCTTCTTCTTTCTATTGGTCTTAGATCGTTTTAATTAAAGGAAATAAATAAATTAATTAACTGCAAGTTGTCTTCATATTTCGGTACATAAATTCAGCTGAATAGTTCCCAAATATGGAATGCAGAATTGCAGAGTAGTTTCTTCAAATGGGCTCCAGATCCTTACATTAGAGCTGGTATTTGTCTAGTGGCTCTTTGTTATTTACTAAGTTCCACTATGTAAATGCACAAGTAATTTATGGAATGCTTAATATATCAGCCACCGCGTCGCGCTCCAGCTTTTAACAGATCGATGGCATTTTCACATATTTTTAAATCTACTGTAAAACTTGCGTTCGTATTTTATCAGAGTAAAAATACTCGTATGCTTCGAATAACCTACTTTTAAACTTCTATCATACATTTCCTTTGCTTGCATAGTATCTCATCCAATCAGTCTTTATCAACATTTACTCAGGATATTAGCTAACACCATTTACTGATCACGTCAAGCACGAAAACCCTTATAATAGAATAAAATCTTTTAAAAATCATCTTATTGTAAAAGTATCTCAGGTCTAATTGAGTCTCTATTAAGATGTTTTGAGAAAAACTTCGACTACCGATCGTTATTTTTCCGGGACGGAAACTCCGAGGCGATGGTACCTTCACTGAAAAAACTGTTTTGGTATAAGTAACACAATATTACGATATTAGTTACATAAAAAATTGAGCTGCTAGTAACCAACTCGATAAGCTACCAGTAAAAAAGCGGTTTGCTAATTATAATTCATTCAACCTTCAAGTCAGCGAGCAAAACTACAGATTGACTTAAAATTAATTCCAATTGCCAATATTAAGCTGTGAAAGCTTGCAACTGGTAACTGACTGGCCATAGGGGGACTTTGGATTAAGGACTAGGATCATTACTATATTTATTTTTTATTTTTTGTCATGGGAGGATCATTGGGAACACACCTTTACCTCGTTTTGGTATTATACGTGTAACATTGTATTATATTGTTACAAATAATCTGAAGAAACTTATTTTGTTGTACAGCAATGATGCGGCGCGGTTCGATGGCGATGATCGGCGGGGGCGAGCCGCTGATCGTGGTGGAGGAGAGTGGCACGGAGGACACGGACTCGTCCCCGCGCTCCACTGCGCCCGCGCGCGGTTTCTCCGTAGACCAGGAGTCGCCGCCTGACCCGTACCACCTGTCGCCGTGGCGCGATACCCGCAAGCACTCGCTGCCGACGCCATCCTGCACCACTGGACCCACTGCCAGTCAGGTTAGTTTACCTTGCAAACTGTAGTAACTTTAGACAGAAGATAGATAGATAGATATTGTACATTAAAAGAAATAAAACAGAAGGAATACACGTAATTAGGAACAGTACAAATGGCGGTCGTATCCCGCAATTTCTTCAAGGCAACCATTGGATGGAAATTATTGTTAAGAAAAATATAAAGTTGCGTTTTCGAGGTCTATGACATTCATATCAAAAAGTTACCTCGACAGCCTTTCTCAATTCCATGCAATATTTAATTTATTATAGCAGGTAAAACTCTATCAAATCAATCCTTAAGAGAAGAGCTGTTCGTGATGACAATATGGTATATTTCATAAAGACCATGCTCATTAACGTTTTACTGCATAACTAAATATAAAAGAATTGCGACTGAAATTACAACAGGACACAGAAATAAGCTTTCATTTTGCATAAATACAAATTGAAGCAACTGGCAACTGCAGTTGGGGCGATCTTTAGGCTACATTTTACAAGTCAAACAAGTCCAAGCAATATGAATTTTGGCATCTTTTCAAATCCACTATAAAAGTCGCGTGTACACATGCGTGTATACATCACTTTATCGTGGTAAAAATACACACATGTTTCGAATAACGTTCTATGTAATACACCTCCTTAGCTTGTTTATTATGTCATCCAATCAGCTTTTATCAACATCAGACCAGTATAATAGAATTGAGAGAAGAACTTTAAAAAAATGCATTTCGATGTTGCTGTCAAAGGTGTCCATAGAATGCCCTAACTTTAGTGGTCACATTAAGGCCCTAAGACTACAACAAATCGTGGTAAATATTAATAGTATTCTAACAATTCCTTAATATCTAGAAAATGTGTTAATTTATTCGTACCCAAACGTCTGCAGCTTGGCTAAACTAAATACACTTGAACTAGGAATGCTCTCAACCACAATTATTCAATAGATACGAGTAGAGAGAATATAGGCACTAGACAATTACCTCTACAAAATATATTTTAGGCTATCCGGCTATAGAGAATCTTCTATAAAGTTTGTTGATACTTGAATAAATCATAAAACAGTTTTAATTGGAAGTAATTTCTTGTGTTTTAAGAACAAGAGAAAAGCAGGAAAGAACAGCTAACCAATAGAAAAGTCGAGTAACGAAAATATTTATAACTTGTATGCACACATACTTTTTTTTTTTTTTTTTTTTTTTTTTTCGTGGGAAAATCCTCATGGATGCCCTTCGCCCGGGGAAGGCGGAGGGGTATGCCGGACTCTTACCGGCTAAAAACCCACGGTGTTCCTTCTCCTGACCCTTGGCCGAGGTCGCGGGATTCGCAGCTGCATGCACCGCGACCCCGGCAGGCCTCGGTCCGCCAACCCCTGGCGGACCTCTTCTTCTGTGGGGCCTTGCCCCAACGTCCTCTTGAGAGGCGCGCACGGAACACAGCGCGCCGCCTTCTCGGGCCTGTTACTGGTCGGGCGACGGGTCCCCTAACCCGCCGCCCGCAGGCCACACACTACGGTGGCCGGAGATCGTCGCGCGCCCTCCGGCGCCCGGTGCGTCTAGCGCGGGAAGGGAGAGTGGCAGCTGCCTCTCTCTCCCTCTCCGCTCCCTCCTTGGTCGCCATCACCTCCTCGCAGAAGGAGGCGACGGCTTCCCACGCACTCTCGCTCCCGACCATGGACAGAACCACGGCCGGAAGCGAGAGGTCACCACCGACCGCCGCGACTAGTTCGCGGCGCTGCGTCGCCCACGCAGGACATGCCTGCAGCGTGTGCAGCGCCGTGTCCTCAGGGCAGTCGACGCAGTGGTGACAACCGGGCGTCTGCTCCCGGCCTATGCGACACAGGTACTTCCCGAAACAACCATGTCCCGAGAGTACCTGCGTCAGCCGGAAGCTGAGGGCGCCGTGACGCCTCTCTAGCCACTCCTCCATTACGGGCCTTACCGCCGCTATTGCGGCGTGCCCTGCGCTGGGTCGCGCAAGTCGCTCCTTCCATTCCGCCACTAGGATCTGGCGGAGTTCGCTCCGCTCAGGCGCCTCCTCGCGCTGACGATATCTCAGCGCGAGGGCCCTCGCCTCCAGATCCCAGGGCAACGATCCGGCTAGGAGGCTCCCCGCTTCGAAGGAGATCGTGCGGTATCCCCTTATCACCCTGACGGCCATCGCGCGCTGCGGTCTCCGCAGGATTGCAATGTTGCGGGCCGTCAGGGTGTCCGCCCAGATTGGCGCCCCATATAAGGCCATAGACCGCACGATCCCGGCATAGAGCCTCCGGCAGGAGGCATTGGGTCCCCCCAGATTGGGCAGCAGCCGCGACAACGCAGCCGCGGCGCCCATCAATTTCGGCGTAAGCTGCCGAAAGTGAGGCCCAAAGTCCCATCGGCCGTCGAGGACGAGTCCCAAGTACTTCATCGTCGACTCGACGCCGATGCGGATGCCTCCCACTATGATGTGGGATCCCGAGGATGGTCCCCTCCGGGGCCCATGGAAACACAGAGCCTCGGACTTCTGCAGGGCCACCTCGAGACCCAACCGCCGGATCCTTGCAACGACCTGCGCAACCCCAGCTGTCGCCAATATGGCTGCCTCTCGGTGCGTCCTCCCTCGCGCCGTGACCAAAGTGTCATCGGCGTAACAAATCACGCCGACGCCGCTGAGGAACGCACCGCGAAGCACCCAGTCGTATCCGATGTTCCACAGGAGCGGCCCCAGGACCGATCCCTGTGGAACACCGCACGACATCTCTCGCCGACCCCATCCTTCCCGACCCGGGTAGATGACTGCTCTCTGTGGTATGCACACATACTCACCTAAACTAACACAATAAACTTACATGTATTTTATAAATTCTATGCATAACCAACAAATTAGTGCCCAAATAATTGTTGAAACTAATCAGGTTAGCAAAAATCAGATGAATACCTGATGATGTGGATTACCTTAGTGTAAGTTATACCTATGAATTTCATTGTTGTGACAGATCACATGGTCGAGGATTGCTAGGAGCCAATACATGTGGACGAAATGCCATTCACAGGCCACGTACAGATACAAATAACGAGCTCACGCGTATTGCGTCACGCCGTCGTAAAGTTACCTTGTAGCGACATCGCCATCTGGCTAGCTCCTAAGTTCCTAACTATTGTCATTATTAAGGAGTTATTCCCATCAGATCACTTGATTGGATTCAACTACAAAATAATACAACTGTATTCCCAACGAATCGCGTAGGATTTACAATAACAATCACGGGACCATAGCTTAATTTTTCAGAACAATTATAAACTTCAATTTGAATTAATCATGGTAACGGATCACGTGATTGGATGTTGTACTACAAAATAATACAATTATATTCCCATAATTGTATTATTTTGTAGTACAACATCCAATTACGTGATCCGATGCGATACTTTTACGTGATCCGATGCTTGTGACTCGTTGAAAATAACCCCAATTAAGTATAACAATGTTTCCTTACCTCATTCTTGAAGACTTGATTGATGAGCAACTAACACCGGTTTTTCTTCAAATTCCAACGTAGCATACCAGTGACACATATTCTGTAACATAATATTATTTTGGGTAGGTTCGGCGACTGTCGGAGCGAGGCGAGAGCGCGGCACGCGAGGCGCGTGAGGCTGCATTCTTGGCCACGCTGAGCCAGTCGCAGCCACAGCCTGGTGGCAGAAGGTGAGATAGTGATTCGACATTAATTGCTGAAGTATTGAAATATCATAGGAATACCAAATGTTTTAAGAAGTAAAAACATTCTACTTCATGAAATATCTTATTATTCTTCGTTCTTCACTAATGCGTAATATTCAGCTCCCTTCACATTTATGTATTTTCCGCAGTAATCACGTAAACTACGTATTTTACAAAATTGACGACGTTTGATTGTCATTCTAGAGTGTCCTCTTCTAGTCTTCGCTTCTCGAAATGTTACACCATAATTTCAATCGCTGATACGACGTTTCTTTGCAGACATTCCGTAGTAACAATATCCCGGGTGCCTCAAGCTCTGTTTGGACGTGGACGCCGAGAGTCCATCGCTGCCTTCCCAGCTCTAGCTCGTCGCAGAGACTCCGGCTCCAAAAAATGTGAGAACGCCTGACTATTTAGAAACCATGATTTCATGTGTATCTCATATGAATGGCCAACATATTTTGCGTACAGCTCTCGTTTCTATTGCAGGCCCTCCAGCAACAGACACACTCGGCAGCACCCATAACCTGCAACTAGACATCATGGACGACATTGTCCAAGCGCGTAAAGTGCGCATGCGTTTATGGAACACTTCTAATGAAAAAGTGTGCGAAGTTCAACCTATGGACGAACGCTCTCCTATGGGCGGCTCCGTGCGGTATACGAATCGTGGACGCAGGCACTCAGATTTTGTAGGCTCGCCCTTGCCGCCAATCCCAGCTCGTCGCCGAGCCTCTGAAATGCCACCGCCGCCTCCTATTCCGCCCCGCAGCGGCGCTGGCGTCGTCTGCACTGATACAGATCTTCATCTGATGCTCAACGCGCTCACCTCCTCAGCCACAGAGATCGATCGCTGCGGCAAACCAGAGCGGACCAGGCGTCTCGCTGACATGAGGTCAAGCAGTTTTGATGCGTCCTCGTTGCGAGACCAACCCATGGATTCAGGCACCACCTGGTTCACCCGAAGACATCAGACCTTAGCCACGAAGAAGAAAGAAACTGAACCCAAGAAGAGCAAAGTCACTTTTGCCCCGGATTCAAAACAAGCTCCCGGCGATGTTGCAGCCGTGGTCTGGGACAAGCCCTCGGGGTCTGTTGTGGATGCTAGTGCACTCGGCAGTGCCATTGAAGTGTTCCTTAGAAAGAGTTCTGCTGTAGACCCGGGTGCATCGACATCTGGTACAGTTGCAGTTGTGAAAGAAACAGGACCGAAAACCGAAGTTCGATTGAAGGCACGAGACATTCCAGCTACGGTCCGGCAGACAGGACGTCCAGAGGGAGAGCGTTGGTACCCCAACAGGCCAGAGGAGGAGGAAACGGCGGAGAGTTGCGACGCTTCTCTCTGCACGTCATTAAAAGACCTTTTCGTGTAGACTAGACACCACGTGTGTATTTAAAAATCTTGTAAATTATAAACATACCTTTAGTTGTCGAGTAAAGATTCGTTTCTAAAATGGAGAGTGAGAGGTGATACGCAGAAGTCCCCGGTGGTCGCAGACTTTGGCGTACCTGATTGTACTTTATGAATCTTTCTATGTGATAGACTACGCGCCGGCGCCGGTCGTCCTGAGTCGACTCACGACCGACGCCTGATTCGCGTAAAATTATTTTTAGAGTAAATTCTATTTTCATTGTAAATTTTTTGATATTAGCGATCAGAATATTGACTTATTGTTAGATAGAGAATTATATTCGTAATCACCGGGCGCGCGTTTTCCACGCCGAGTGGCGGTCTCCCACCGCGCGTCCGCCCCTACCCGTCTCGTTCAACAATCTGTGTCTTGTAATCCAGTGTTACCATTAAAACAATTAAAACTTTATCATATAGCAGACATTAAAATGGAGACGTCGGGAGAAACGTACGCTTAATAGACGAAGGCGACTTTCTGTCGTCTTTAATCAATAAAGTTTTTATCGATGTTAGACTGCATTTTCATTTACACATACCAAATAATAAAACTATTTACATCTATTAGTAGAGTTTTAAAACATTGATATAACGTGTTCCTCCTCCTCTTAAATCGTGTCCTGTCCTGAGGATTATGACGCACAATAACCGGTGATGTTTTAGCATGTAACTGTAATGTATCTATCTAAAAAACCTGATGTGAATAAATTGAGAAAAATATTCGAGCACCTTTGACTCCTCACCCTGTTCCGTGAAATGAAAAAGTTTAACATAATTTCGAAGCAATAACTGTAGAATCAGGAGCAAAAGTCACCGACGCATGTTTAAAAACAACGAACTCCAACAAACTTTAAGTTATAAGTGACATCGGAACCAATTTTGCGAAGTTTTACGTGATAACTTTTTCAATTACTTGGATAGGTGAGCTTCCACGCCGAACGTTTAAGTCAAATTAACGTCAGAGATATAGTTAATGTTCCCATAACTTCGCAAACTGAAACAATAATTCTTGTTCCCATTTTATCCTTCAAAGTTTATGATCGATAGAGACTACACAACTACTAACGAACATACATGACACAATTGTAGATAGTTACAGTTTTGCGTCTGTTAAATATAGGATGTTTAGTTTCATTCAAAGACTCTTTCGAGGCATTTGTTAAACTAGTTCTTCTCCTATTAGGGTTAGGAAAAGAACTGGAACTGGCGAAGACATTAAGACACGCTAACGTTTATTTGAAAAGAAAGAAGCACCTTGCCGGAAAAGTGCTATACGTTTTTTTTTATTGTTTCGTTTTACTTGGTTACATTTGATCCCAGTGCACCTGATGGTAAGCGCAGAGAGGAGGTAAGACGGACCACACGAATCCCAGTAAGAAGGATATATAGCGATTCCCCTATACCTACCCCTACACGACGAAACACAGTAAATTGCTTGGCGCCGGACTTTAATATGAGGGTGGTAGCGACCCAGAACGATTATAGTAATAGTAGTCGTTTTCGCAGAAAACTCTTTTCGTTAAATCTATTTCGTTTTTACAGCCATATAATGATATACAAATGAAAGGCTACATTCAGATGCGATTAAAGGTTTCACCTGTTAATACACATCATCGTCATTCGCCGAAAGACGTCCACTGCTGGACATAGGCCTCCCCCAAGCATCGCCACATCGACCGGTTCTGTGCTTTGTGCTATCCATGTTGGGGGGGGGTTTGCCATAATCGCCACGCTTGGCAGGCGGGTTGGCGATCGCAGTATGGTTGTTAAAACACTCCGAGAATGCTGCTGCCCATCCTCTAGTGAATCCCTTAGTCGCCTTTTACGACACCCACGGAAAGAGATGAGGTAGTACTATTCTTTACGTCCATGTGTTAATACATATTAAAACAATAATAGTGTAAATGTCTCAAAACCACTCCTATACAATCATTTATTCCATTAAATATTTAGCTACAAATACTACAGCGAGGTCTATTAGAGGTTGCCACTGTGCCTCGCCAACTACTCTACTCAAGTACCTACTGGCTGGCACACGGAGCGAACACAATTAGTTCTGGAAACTGAGTTGACATTCAAATTAGCTTCCAAATGGCCCACTTTATGCAATTAACAACGTATTCTGTTAGAAATGTCTTACTTTATCTTCAAACTCATTTAAAATGTGATGACGTTTTCGTCGTGCCCGCAACTAATAGCCGTTCGTTGGGCATTGTTCTTCATAATTATGGCTTCCTGGTAGGCCCCAGGGCTTTATGTTCCGGAGAACGATCTTTCTTCCTTTATCATTTACATGGTGAATTTTACGCGGAAAGATTTACCTTTTGCCTTTTCAACTTAATGTTTCTTTATTTTGATGTTCTTGAACAGATATTTGTACCTTAATAATCTTAATAAGAAAGGGTATTTAAGTATCTATAATGGTGAATAACTTTTGCTCTACAAGTTTCCCCAAAACTCGATAGTTTAAGAGAAAAGGCAGGTCAGAAATTTCAAAAAAAAATACGCTAAAATGCATAATCAAATAGCATTATTGTAATTACTCATACTTACATAAATGACCGACTGTCAGCACGGATTTCTAACTAAAAACGATTAAAAACAATTCTAGTTTCCATTTTAAAATATTCATGGCATTATGGCTACATTGTAGCAACGCAAACACGGGTTATTGGTATTGACCGCAAACGTGTTCCAAGAATTTCAATATAATAGTGTCCGATATCTGAAGGATTTTGCCTAGCTTGTTATTTATAATGTTATTAAAAATACTCGGGCTCTTTGTGGACCCTTTGGCCTTCATCCGAAGCCAACGACGATAATAATAGAAGGATTTTCCTCTTTTTACACGGTACGAGTAGCAGCGATAAGTTAATGCCTAAATTAGACCCTGCTTAGGTATTGTTACCGTGTTTTACTTGGCACCTTTTTACCTACGCACATAATCACTTTTATCAGTGCCTCGATCTATACTCGATGACTTTTTTCAACGTCTGGAAAAAAATGGGTATGATAGGTGAACGGAGTAGAAAGAAGGCTTTGACGTAGTTTTTTTTTTCTTACGTTAATCTATTTTGATATATATATATCTACAGGGTATAAACGAATTCGTGTAATTCCTTCAAACCGCGTGATCTACTGGTGGCACTGATTGTCAATCAACAAAAAAAAGTTTTCAAAAAATTAAGCATGGTATTCTGTATCTGAAGTCTCTGGGCAAAAGTCTCCACACAATGGGTACCTGAAGGGGGACGACGCCGCCGCGGAGGGCCCAGAAAGAGGTGGCGAGATGACCTAGACTCGTATCGCGAGGGCTGGTTTGAGGTAGCGCAGGAAAAGAGTACATGGAAGGACTTGGGGGAGGCCTTTGCCCAGCAGTGGGACAGTATAGGCTAAATAAAAAAATAAAAAAATAAAATAAAAAACTGTATCTGAGTAATTTTAGCGTCACAAGTTAACTGACTGCGTGAAGCAATATCGCGCTAGTCGTGTCCGTCAACTGTGTCGTCGTGTATTCATTCATTTATGCATGGCATCGATAATTACAATCAAATAAAAAAAGGTTATTTTATTTACCATTAATAGATCATGTGGTTTGAAGGAATTACTACTACTCACCTAACCTAACGTAGAAACTCAAATCATACGCGGGTGTATATGATTTGAATGTATATGTATATTATTTAATCAATTTATTTACTTCAAAATTTCTGTTTTTATTGATTTAGGATGAAAATTTACTTCAAATTAGTGGTATTTATTGATAGATAATTTACATAACAAGCAATTTAAAAAAAATACTATGCCGTGGGGTTCTACTCCATTCACCACCTATTATACCCATTTTTTTTTCCAGACGGTAATAAAAGACATCCAGTATAAAATTGAATGAAATAAATATCCTTCGTTAAAAGACGAAATTGTTTATTTAGTATTCGTTTTCATATATTTCCGATGAACAAATAGAAAAGTAAAGAAAATAACAATTCCACTGATGTATGTTTACCTACGTTCACTATTCCGATGGAACAATATTGTTCATGCTTTCATAAAATACATACGTGGAAATGTCAACAAAAATGTGGCAGTTTAGTAGATAACAGTTATAAACAAAATTAAAGATAGTTATTAGTTATTTATTATTCTACTTCCACATGCACGGTAGCATGCGATTATGAAATGTAGTTCATTTTATGAACAAACAATGCAATGAAATGTTTTAACTGCAGTTAAAACATTTTGCCCACTGTAATAGGCATTAACTTTCTGTACAACAGCTCTAACTACACGAATATAATGTAAATCTATACCTGATATTACCTGAATATAATGGATTCTGATTTTAGGAAGGAAAACTTAGCTTTCAAAGCTGGAAGGCTACACTCAGCAGTGAATAGATGTCAGATAAATATGAGTAGTCTAAGAGGTTTGAACACTTAAAACTATAACTCTCTAGAAGCTTCGATGGCGACATAGTTTCAACAGAAAATCAATAAAATGTCATGACAATTATACTCCTAAAAACGTATTCTTACTTCATTTCTAAAAAAGTAAACATTAAATAAGCATGCACCTTTCATACACTCTACAAGTCAATCATATTTGTTTACACTAACTAAAATCACTAACGCTAACATAAATATTAAACAACATAGTTACACATAAACCTGCCACATGAAATTTATCGGTTGATTTCAATTTGGACTTCAATAAATCAAAGAGGATCGCCGATCGGTTCGAACATATTCCCAGATTATATACCAGATTGGTACACACACACGTGTGACTGTACATCCCAATTGACAAATTTTACGCAAATGTTACTAGACATGTGAATGTGTGAACGAAGCCTAACAGACCGGGGCGTCGTGATTGGCTTATCTTATCTATACCACGGTATAAAGGACAGAAGGCTCAACTGTATGGGACCTAATCTCGTCATGGAGACGGTCCTCCACCTCCTGACGGAGTGCCCTGTGTATGGCTCCCACAGCCACAACCTGGAAATGTTGTTCGGAGACCAAATTAGGAAAGAGAATTTAAGCGTCCATATCAGTAACAAGAAAACTATGAAAAATGTGAAATTAGTAAATAAAAAGAACAAACAGTAGCTCCAAGACATTAAATAAATAAGAAATATAAATTAATGGTTAAAAAAGTAGATTTATAAAATAGAAACACTCAATAAAAATTTGGATTGGAAATAATACAGAAATACATAGTGAGAGCACATAGTGAAAGGCGAAACTCAAGACAAACAGCCCATCGCAAAATCCCAGCGTAACCCGTATGGCAGGGGCTCACCTCACGCCGGGGCAGTAGTGTGGTTTTAGTCGGTAAGAGTCCGACACTACCCAAGCCAGCTCACCCGTGAGGTGGCTTGGGAGGATTTTCCAAATATGGCAAAACAAAAAAAAAAAAATTATTCATTTTCGAAGTGGGTAAGTATGTAGGTAGCAACAACAGTAGGTAGGTAGTTTTTTTATTCTTCGACATTGTCGCGTTTGATGCCCGACGCACCTAATGGTATGCGAAGACAGGGTCTAAGACGGAGCACACGAGTTCCAGGAACAGAGATATAGAAGGATTCCCCTATACCCCTCTGGCTCTCACATAAACACGACGGATCACAGTAAACTGCTTGGCGCCGGACTTTAATGTGAGGGTGGTAGCTAGCCAGGCGGACCGTATAGATCCTACTACTAAGCGTACTTGATTTTGTTGGATCTTACAACTACGTTTATTCCCAGAGCGCGGTGAGAAGGTTTTTTTTTCTAGCTCGTCCCAACATAGGAAGGGTATGTATGCTTTTGTATTAACGTTACTTCATCAACCAATAAATGGCTATTGCAAACATGAACCTCCTACAGTAAGTGGTCTTGAAGGAGTTTTACAACAATTGTGCTAAGCGAAGCAATTGGCGTAGTAGCTGAACACTTCGCTGGTTCACAACAACGATTCGCGGAACCGCACGAACAAGAACAGTTCGAGTACAAGTTCTGCACGGAACTAGTGTTTGAATGACCTACAGATAATTGTTCTGGATCTGTGTTTACGTGCATGTAGTAAATTGTGTCTGTAAACGTACCCACGACATAATATCATCCCTAGTGTGAGACCAACGTTCTTTATAAAAAAACAGTTACGAAAAACGGATTTCAGTATGTTGTTCTAACTGTTCAAAGGGATGCTGTTGCCCAGATACACCCCTTATTCCTTCCCATCACAGTCACTTAGACACGTTTTGCGACGCAGAAGTATAAATGAGGGTAGTCTTTGTCGTTAACCACACGGCACGTGCTTTGCTTACCCCTTCGGGGAATTCAGGCAGGTGGACGAGATTTTAAACATACAAAAGGCTCACTCCTAACCGCGCTTGATTAGTGACATGTAAGGGAACGAACGACAAAGTCATTTAAACTGCAAAGTAAGTGTGTGTCCTGAGTGACGGCGCACCGCGCAGGCGGAATGAACGGCGCATTAAATAAATGTTCGAAACGTTTGAATTTTGATATCGACATTATTAAAACCAAAGTAAAATAAACGAAACACGTGCACAGACGTGCCCGTGCGCCGTCACTCAGGACGCACACTAAAGGAGTTCGACTCGCGACCTCGCCGCGTGATCAGCTCATGATTACAGGCTTTGGGCCCGAACTAGTCGGGCAATCCCGAAAAATGCACATGAGTAAACCGTAACTAATCATAAATACGTAAAGGTTACGAAGTTTTCAATACCCACGTTTTTAATGACTTTTTAATATGTTGACCTTCGCAGAACACCACTTTTTTTTGTCGATAGGACTGTATATGATGTGAGGAACCTATGACAATAAAGGTCTTAAAAATAATAGTGTGAACCTTCTATATGTTCCTCGTTTGTGTCTATACCCTGACCTAACGTTCCCTGTAAATCCAACACATATAATATGAAACTTAATTCTGTTCGCTTTAATACAGGTCGGATTAATGCGCAGCGCGTGTAGCTTGCTCTTGCTAGCTTGTTTCAAATCTGTTACAAATAAAAAATATATTCAAGATAATATGTACCTTGTTAGAGAATACAGAGAGATAATTTTAATATTACCGAGCGATAATATCCGATATTACCTAGCTTTTATTATAAAAGATAGGTAAATTTAACATTATCCATTTAAAATTATTATACCTACATTATGTAGTGAAGTTAAAAACGTAGAGCTGAAAAGGCAATTTCATACTATTTTTTTTATCATCCTCAATTTGTCTAATTTTATTATTGTAATGTTTCTTTTGTGTATAGACTCAATTAGTTTATTCACCTGACAGACAGAACTCTATTGCTGGGGAGTTTGTTGCGCCGTTTCTTTTTCACAGCATAACCACTCTATAGCGGTGTAGGGCGGGCGTTTTTGGATAATTTCTTTTGTAACATTGACGTTCAAAAAGAACTAAGTAATTCTAGTCTATTTTGAACAAATAAGTTTTGAAGTTAAAGTTGGCAAACTAAGGCTGTATCATTTTATCTAGTCTGAGAACTGTGACAGCCGTTACTTATAATTGAAGCTCGTTAAAATAAAGTTTCTGTCTGTCCGACTTCCCCTTCAGACTACACGCTTCAGCAGATCTGAGCTACTTTAGTTCTAAATTAAACCTTTCCAAGTTTCTTAGTCTGTACCTTTTTTTAGACATGAGGCAATTTAATTTTTCATTTTCTTAACCGTATTTTTTTTTATAGTAGCTCCTCCTTATTTATTAACATTTCGCGGTCATGAAGGATCTTGACATAATCACCGTGCTTGCCACACAAAGCGGTCACCTATAAAACATTTTCGGCCGTGGCTGACTGACTGACAGACAACGCACAGCCTAATAAACCGCTGGGTCTGGAATCTTGAAATTTTGTATAGAGGTTCCTAATAAAATGTCGGCAAACATTATGGAAGGGTTTCTCAAAATTCAGCCCTGAAAGTGATATAATGGGCCTTCAAAGTTCACGCTAGTCGCAGTTTATTTTCAAGCGACTTCAAAAAGGAGGAGGTTTTCAATTCGGTTGTTTTTTTTTTGCCTCTTGTCTCCTTCATTTATGAACAGATTCGATAAATTCTTGTTTTGTTAGAGAGGGTTATACTTCACATATGTATATAGGAAATTGATTCAGCGCTTTTTGAAAAAATCAACAAAAACTAAAAAAATATCATAAATCGTATACAGGGTGTTAACGAATTCGTGTAATTCCTCCAAACCACGTAATCTACTGGTGGCACAGATTAACCCTAAATGGGATTTTTTTTAAATCAACTAAAAAAAATTCAGAAAAAAATCTTGATTTTCTATTTTGGAGTCATTTTAGAGCCTTGAGTTATCTGACTGCAAAGAGCGGTATCGCGTTAGTCATGCCTGCCAGCCGTGTCGCCGTGCTTTCATTAATTTATGCGTGGCATCGAAATGTACACACAAATAAAATATATTTTTTTGCAAAAAAATAAATTCTTATTTTTTTACTGAATCCTTATTAGGTGGTTTAGATACGATCGGTAACAAAGCCGCATGAAAAAATAATAATTTTATTTTTTTATTTTTAATCAAGCTACTTCCCGTGCGGGGGGACCTGTCTACATCAGTAGTAGATCATGTGGTTTTAAGGAATTACACGAATTCGTTAACAACCTGTATAGACGACGTTCTAGTTGTAGTAGTGGTCCGAGAATTTGTACACTATTTGTAATTGTAATTTATGGCACTAAAAAGTATTCAATAAAATTACTTTAAAAAAAAGTAAAAATCGACTTCAAAAAAAAAACTAAACGGAGTAAAATAATAATCATATAAATATACCTACTTAATAAAATTATCAGTTTCAGAAGTTGGTGTAATTCCACGCTGAAACAAATATAATGCACCGACTTATGAAACTGATAATTTTATTAATATGATAATTATTTTACTCCGTTTACTTTTTTTTTGAAGTCGGTTTATACTTTTTTTAAAGTTATTTTTTGCAGACGCTGCTGCCTGCATGCTGAGAAGAAGTGGCGTATTATTTGACATGAACTATCAACCCACACTCTCTCGGCAAATATTTTGAATAACGTTTTGTTTTCCCAGAGATAAACCTTGAATTGATTCGGGATAATATTTTTTCTTTGAGAGAACAAATTAAAGTCATTACAAGGTTCACTAAGAACTGCCTATTGTGGTAAATCTTCCTGTCCATAAACGCTACGCTATTTTTACTTCTTTAATCAAATCATATCTCGAGTTTTTGATCATTAAATATAATTATATTTTTATAAGAATATTTTTCTTACACACGAAAATTGAAACAACAATAATTCAGGTTTTCTAAAAATGTATGTATACTTAATGGATTCTTTAAGTAAAATGGTGTATTTTTAATGAATTCTTTAAGAAAAAATAATGTTTTAGGTGTAAACAAACCTTTGATCACGATACATACATTTTGCATGTTGAAAACACCTTTTATACAAAATTTAAATTGCTGGACTATAGGTACCTTCATATTTAGGTGAATGAACGTTCACCCCACAAATGATAGGGAGGTATTCGAGGTATACAATTTGTAAGTAAACACTAAGTATTGACTCGTGGTGTATTACAATTTGTGGAGGTCCTTCAAAGTCGATAATATTTTATTGCTATGCGTGACTTCAAGTGACAGGTGTAAAATATTATAACACCGTCGCGTCGGGTACAAATTAGCTTCACATATACAGAATTACTCACCAGTCATCCTGTATATGTAATACGAACATAAATGTAGGGAACAGCTGTTTTTTTTCACGATTTCAGGTTTGGTCCCACAGTAAATGTTGTTAAGAGATCGTTAGTGTCTGGTGAGACACTAACGTCACATCATTATGAACAACATTTACTATGGGACCAAACCTGAAGACGCGAAAAAAAAACAGCTTTTCTCTGTATTTTTTATGTTCGCATTACTCGTCAAAATGTAGGGAACAGCTGTTTTTTTTTCTCGATTTCAGGTTTTGTCCCATAGTAAAAGTTGTTCATAATGATGAGCACAATGACCCCTTAAGAGATCGTTAGTATCTCACCAGTCATTCTGTATATTGAATATGTTGAAAAAACATGGTATCAAATTCTTTAGATTTTAACACAACAAGATTCCTTCCCCTTGAGGTTTAAATGTCAGGTCATGACCAAAAAAAAAGTCGCCACGTGCGTGGTTGGTCACGACGTGACCAATTTAGGCGCGTCGTGTTCCTTACCAAATTTGGCAAAGTAAAGTTGTGTTTGACACGCTAAAATTTTTTCGGATGCAACTAGAATATCAGGCAATATAAAAAGCCCATGTGTCAAAGCTTTAAAATGTACGGTTGACAAGTAATAAGAAAAATAAAAAAGGTGCCGCGTTAGTCCGCCATTTTTCTGTCGCCGTAAATAGTCGTGTTATGTTGTGTCGTGTTAATTTTGTGAAAAAATAAGTGTTTTTGTGCGTGTTTTTGTGCTAGAACGTGTCTGTGTATGTGCTAATTATAAATTAATAATCATAATGTGAATTGGACAACAATTAATATGCAAAATTGCGAAATGAAAAAGCCGTTGAGTCGGCCGCCGGTGCCTGCCGCGGCGGTCATCGCAACATTATCGGTAAGTTTTTTTACTAATTAACTGAATAAAATACATTAATAATGTTTATATGTATCGTCTTATTGATAAATAGGCATTATACTGTATTTTTTAAAAAAAATCAAAAAGTCACATTTTTTTTATTATCAAGAGGCCCCCAAGGGGTGGAATTTTTCGTAAAATTGATCATTTTGATTGTTGATTATCTTTACGTATTTGTTAGGCAGCATACCTTTTTTTGTGCTTAATCAATTCGTAAATATCTTCAAAATGTAGAATGTAACTTTGTATTTTCCATTTAGTCAACATAATTTGATCTGTGACCCATTGTTTGAGAGAGTGTTTTGCGCTCCTCGTGTTCCCGTGTTTGTTTTGGTTAGTCGTTACTAATTAACTAAACAATTATAACAGCCGAGACTGTTGTTTACGATAAGTATATGGACCACCCATTAGTATAAACAAAAAACCCAAGCCACTTCGCATAAACACTTCTCCAAATACAAGTCGTAAGCCGACCTTTTTTTTTGTTTACAACGGCCCACCCACAGCTGTCGGCACTTAACTGATAAGCTTGTAGTATCATAAATATTTGTTTCGAGTACTGTTCTTTTGTTTTATTAGTGTGGAATAAGGTGTATTTATGCAAATAAAACAATAGTTTTGTTAAATAATAGTTTAGTTTTATTATGAAAAATATAATTTTCGCAAAAAAATGCGAAAATTTCCCTAAACGGAAAAATACACGAAAATTGCTAATACATTGTAAGTCTAATTATACTAATACATATATCATCGGATAGGTAATTGAATAACGATTCCAACGACGTAACTTGTAGAGAGCTAGCTATCGTAGCATAAGAGATATCGACGTTTTAATTACGCGAATTAATCCGCGAATCAAACCGCGAATTAAAGTCACGCACGCGGCGCACCGCGCATGTCATGACGGTAATCTTCTAGTTAATAAGAATCTGCATTTTAATGGCGCAACACGTTCGTAATCGCTATGAATATGATTTTGACAGGTCAACAATTTCCATAGCAACGTTTGTATTAACAATCCGACTTCTCTACAACTACGTACTACGCAATGAATATCGTTTTTGACAGATCAACCGTCATGATTGATGTTGGTTACGTTACGCAATTGCCTTGCTGATATCAAATTACTCTCAGTTAGCAGTATTGACAGGTAAAAATTATTACTCAATCGCTCAGAATTTAATTCAATTGAAGGAAGACAAAGTTCATAAATTACATTTGTCGCAACGATAGGTCAGATTTGAGTTGATGTTTAAATAAAACCACAAAATAAATAAGTATCTACAGAATTTTCTTTCCTTTGATCTGAAATAGAGCTACCTTTTTATGTTAGCATGTTAAAATTCAATTGAACGCCGCGCATTAACGTATAATGGTAGCCGGTTGCTTTTGGCTAAAACTAGGTCTAACCTCTTCAGATTAGCCTGAAGCCTGAACACACCAAGTCGGTTAGGTAAGGTTAGGTGTTGCAATAATTTTCCACTTCGTGGTTTTTATTAAAAACACAGAAAAGCTTCTTTTTTTTGTCTCGATCAATAAAGTTTTTTTTTTCTATTTTACTGTTTGTAGATTGTCCTTGCGAACCGTTTCTACGTCACCGGGCAATTATTGATGAGACCTGAGGAATCTACAGACAATGGGGGAAGTAAAATACATGACCTAAACTATAGGTCTAGCGCATAACTGAGTCAGTGTCTGAGGTAGGTGCGCGGTGCGGGAGGGGTGTGGTGACGCGACGCGAGAGCTCACTGATTCGTCAACTTGTGACAACTGTCACCCTCTCGCACCGCGCAGCTACCTCAGGCATTGACTCAGTTATGCGCTAGACCTGTAACTACTTACACTACACTAACATCATGACTACTAGCAACAACAGCACTAAGGGCGACACCTAGTGGCACTCGGACCTCGGCTTAGGGAGTTGCTGGCGAGAGATTGGGACGGAGACACCTTGATGAGGACTGAATTATCGGTGTGAAATCGTTAAAACTTAACCCTCTTTCAATATACATGTTACACCTGTTTCTAACACCTGCAACCGGGCGCACCTAGTTGTAGCCGGCTAAACCTAGGTCTAACCGCACTTCGGCTTTTAGCCGTAACATTGACACTACACAGATTATTTTTCCAAGTGTCAAATCCAACCTATTAGATTGCGACAACTGTAGGTACATATTAAACAATATTATCTAAGAAGGTTTAAGTGTTTAGGATATCGGCATTGCCCAGTAAATGGGTTACGGATGTCTGATGGCAGTCGCTCCGTGTAAAATACTGGTATTCGAAACATAGTCGAGAAAAAGCAAAACAGGGCAAGGCAGAACAGCGGTGCGAGCACGGATCTTTACATCGAGTCGATTCGAGAAATTTATCTATTCTAAACGTCAAATTTGACATAAGACATGGATAAAATGACAACTGCTTTGGTTTTATCTATATCTTATGTCAAATTTGACGTTTAGCCGCGCTGGTATGATAAAGCGGTTGAGACACTAGCACAATGACCTAGTAAACGTACAAACTACCCGGAACCCCGAGGCTGTCCCATTTCAAAACCTAGTAAGGGCTTAAAACTAAATTTTACAGGAGAGCGCATAAACGTTAAATCGGTCAGCCTTTGAAAAGTATTTATGTTAGGTAAAACCATGTGGTTAAAGTGACTTACTAGGTTTTAAAATTATCACAGGCAGTGAATGCAGTGGCGTGCCTAGGGTTCAAAGTTAGGGCAAGCCCGATAGATTTTTAGAAAAAAAAACCCTGTAATATTTGTCAAAATTCGTTATTTTGCGAAATCACACAACTATTATTTTCACCCTAATAATAAATAGAGTGCAAATAATACAATTGTGTGATTTTGCAAAATCACATACATTTTGGTTTAAGAGCCATCTATGAGCATTACAGGTGCTTTTTTGCGCGCTTCGAGTTCGACGGGAAAAATGACACAATCGCCCGTCGCCGCCAATAGATGGCTCAGAAATAATTGATGAGTATAATTACGCAATGTTTATAATGTTGAAAAAAATATTGTTAATTTATAATAGACCCGATCTATATTTTTATGATGTGCACAAATCGCAAAAGTTTAAAAACAATTTATAATTACTTTCGATGTAAACAGCCATGTTAACTCTTCATTCTTCGCTTCTTTACTACTGCTGATGACAAACAACAAAGCACACTGAAGGCATGGTATCACTAGATAGATTTACAGACATATCTATCATTCGGTAGCTTTGATAAAAGCCGTTTGTTGTTTCGTTCTATTTATTTAGAGCAATAATTAATCCTGGCCACAGACAAGTTATTCAAATCATCGTGACCTGATGTATTCCAGGCGTTCGTATCATTAGAGAAAAATATGCAACTGGTGTTACAGAATAATTTCTTTAAATGAGAGCAACCAACACAATACAAGTACATAAGTACAATCCAAAGAGTTTTGTAAGCCGATCTATGAAAATGCCTATTGTGACTTTGATTTACTAGAAATACTCAAATCAGGAGTAGGTTCAGGTGAAGTAATAAAACGGTATTTGTCTGCAAAATTCAAAGTATTTACCTTCCCGAGTAACGATTGCACACACTTCAATCCATCACACACAACTTCACACAAGGAACAATTATTTCCGAATTCATCATAAAAAGAAAGGCAAATCACAAAGAAACTTAATCACAAACGTTAAAACAAACGAATAAAAGTTACACAATACTTTAAATCACAGAAACTGAAAAAATATATATCGCGTCAAAAAAATGCTCCAATATCGCTCAAAACAAAATGTGAACTAATTTGAAATTGTATCATTTCTATCGAAATACAAACATCGCGGCATCTATGTGCCTAAACACGCATGCCACACAAATTGCACTTCTAAACACACTACCGTAATGTTCAATTTCGTTAAACTAACAGAGTCATAAGCCCGGCTTATTTTTGCGAACAAATTATGTGCACTTATGTATATTTACTTATATATCTCTATGCAATTTATGAATGAGATTGAAGGAAAAGTGACAGAAGACTTAAGCCGCGTAAGAAGCCAGCGCGTGCGACCGTAATGCAAGATCTTGCAGGCGGTTTGGCAACGTTACGTAGGCCGGCCGAGGCGCGACGCGAAAAATTTTGTTTATGTAAATCTGGCAACTTAGCAACACACGGAGGTCACGGAGGCTCGCTGTATTGCGCGCGGAGTTTAAACATTTTATTTATTACAGTAGGTATCAGTTGTTATGATATGAGACATGATGATTCAATACTACTTTACAGGAGTTTTTTTTTTGTTTTTTTTTTATTATTCTCGCATTCCTGATATTAAGCCGGGCTTTTCGGCTTGTATGGAAGGCACGCCACTGAGTGAATGACACTTAATAGGTATCGATGCTTAAATATATCTGCTTATTATTTGAGTTTTCAACGCTGGTGTTTTTGTACTAGAAACTTTCTAGGTTAGCAAGATTATGCAATAAAACGATTTTAATAAAAAGTGTCCCTTACTAGGTTTTGAAATAGGACAGCCGCCCGGTGCTAGTCACAGCGAACAATCAAACCTGTCAACAGATCGATGATTTACGATGTTTCAATAGACATGCAGCACTGCCGATTCTAGTCACAGGAAGGAATGAATGATCTATTTGTTACTGAGATTGTACAACCAATGTTAAATAAATGTATGCATGATAATTATTGCAGACGATAGAACCTCTTCTGTTAAACATGGGCGTCATACTCACTTTGTTTTTCTGGTTCTCCCTTGCGGTACTTCATTACGTCACTCGAAGGTTGTTGCTGAAAATCAGCGCTGTTGGCATTAGGCTTGTCTAAAGTCACAGCATAAAGCTGAGCAACGACCTAAATTCTTATGTGCCATGCGACGCGCAAATTCAAATAATCATTGATGTATTATATGTATTTTTATTAAAATGTTTTACTATGATGTTTATGTCTAATGTCTAGGCGTAGTACTTATTACTTCTATGTGTCTAGGTAACCACAGACTAAATATGTAAACGTGATTTGCATAGATTATAAATTAAGAAATTAAGTCATAGTTATTATTTTTTATTGTTTTGTGTTTGGGTTGCCAGGCAATTATATGTTTAAATTAAGGAATTGTTAGTTATAACTGTAATTATGTTATTAATTTTAAGTATGTTTGTGCGTCTGTTTGGGCGTAGGAATAAATACTTTTTCTTTCTTTTCTTTCTTTCTTTCATAGTGAGCCGCAGCTATGAACGGTAGTGAAGGCACATTAATAATATAATTTATTGTACTCAAAAACCAAATAGTACGTCTGTACAGTTTGGTTTTTGCGTATAAATAAAGTATTAGTATCATAGGGCTTGTCCACATCTCCAGGTCACGACGTCGTCAACGTGGAACGGTGCGTTTATATAACGTGCAAATTTACGTTACCGTATCGTAACACGTTCCGCCTCTAGCCGCAAGCGCACACGTATATGCGCTCCGCCCGCGCTCTCCACGCCCCCGAGTTAGTCGCCGTCTATGTGCTCCGATGCTTTAAAACCATGCCTTACTGTTTCTCTTATAGAATGGTAATGTATTCAGGATCTACATGGTCAACGATAAATCTAACAATGATCCTGACGTGCATTTTTACGATACGGTAACGTAAAGTTGCACGTTATATCAACGCACCTTGCCTCTTTCCGCACCGTGCCGCGTTACCGCACCGTTCCACGTTGACAACGTCGTCGTGACGTGGAGATGTGGATAGGCCCTTATGATTAAGTTGTGCAACAGTGACAAAGTTTAACGTCGAACGTCTGACTCCTAGACCAGGCAAGAAGCCTGTGTCTTATAAGACAATGTTCCCCGAAATCGCAGTGACATGCAACTATTTGCTATCGGTAGCGGGTAGCACTGGGCAATGTTGACAAAGGAAGGTAGTCGTCGATATGGATCAACCTACCCGATGTTATAAAGGCGGTGGTTATTCGACGAAGCGGAGCATTCGGTGCTGAACAGCTGAAGAAATCTGACCATTTATATCTGACTAGCTTGTCCTTATTTTATGATCTTGTAATAATTGTGTAAAGTATTATATTGTGATCTAGTTCATGTTACTAACACTAACACAAATACAAGTACTCTCAGTGATGGAGAGTCTATGTTGGTTTTATTTACTACATTTACCTTGCTCGCAATCCTGACATACCGATATTAGCTATATCTGTAATGATAGAATCACCGCTGAACGATCATGTTGTTGTGTCTTTTACATGTTAAATAACAATCGTGCAAGTACTTCTTATGCTTTGCAACCAATGTATTACGTGCATGTACAGTATTTAACTAATTCAAGAAATTATTTTGACAAGACTTTCAGATTCATCATAATTATGATAACCCTTACAACTACTTGGTAAGTATATTTTACATTATGACAAACGGATTGTTAATAATTGTTATTCAACCTAGCCTTTTCACAAGTATGCCGTATTTCAGAGTGGAGGCGGGCGCGGGTGCTAGAGCGCGGGCGCGTGTAAATCAAATGTATGTAGACGCCAGTTGAATTCACAGTGCGCCCGCGAGTCGCGCGCCTGCATGAGGCGGGCGCGGATGCGATGACGCGGGTGTTTCTAATGGCTCAACCCGCTCGTATCTTTCACAGTGATATAGCGTCTCTTAGGTGACTGCGCGTGTGGTTCTAAACCATTTTGATTTACCCGCCGAAGCGTCGGCGTCGTACGATAGTTCGTTCGGCACTACTGTGAACACGCAGACGCCAAGACCCGAGCGCCCGCGCCCGCCCCCGCACCCGCTAGTGCAGTCTGATTGACCACTATGTATGTTGGAGACGGCTTCCAATCAAACCAGATGCGGCTCAATACGCATATTTTACACGGAACGACTGCCATCAGACCTCCGCATCCCATTTATTGGGCAATGGCGACATACTCAGGTTAGACCGATTGTCAGACACTCGGGCTTCTGACTATCATAGGTCATTAACATGCTCTCCGAGGCACGGAGGGGCCTCGATTTGTGACGAACGGTCACCCATCCACAGACTGACTGCGACATGCGTGGCTTAACCTTATATACCGTATGAACCGCACGGTTGTTAATTACAGTACCTCGTTATAGTTCGTTTCAAAATCCCTGAGACAAAATTGACAGGCGCAAATGTGAAACTTGTAAATTTTAGGAACATTTTTTTCAAATTTGACGTTTCGCGCATGTCAATTCAGTCTCAGGGATTTTGAAACGAACTTTAGTTGTATATAAAAAAAACTGTAACCCACCCTTCGCCTAAATCCTCTATCGCATTATTCGAACCCACGCAAGTGTTGTAAGCAATTTTACATTTCTTGCAGTCCACTGCTGCAAGAAGCCCTCTCCTTGAAAAGAAAGGAAAAACGGAATATTGATCGCAATAAAATTTAGCTGAATTAAAGAGAATCATTTAAAAACTAAATATTCAGAACTGGCACACACCAACTAAAGTAACAAAAAAAAGAAAATTCAAATTCAGAATAATTTAAGGACTAAGGAGCAAAAGTGACAAATTTTCCGCAGCGGGGTAAAAGCGAGGAGGTCGTTTAGCGGGTGTAAAGTGTCTCGGGCAATAAATTGTGCCGTCTCGCGCACCCGTTCCACCTGACCCGGCGCTCACGACCCTCTTGACAATCTTAAAAATATTAATAGCTACTCAGGTGTAAATGCAGGTAACACTTTTAGTGTTCTTTAAATGCTATTTGAGCCAATCCGAGCGTGATTCAACGATCAAAGTAGCTAATGTACAAAACATACAGACACATTTTATCTATATACAAAACCAACTGAGTTATTTTATAAAATATTTATAACGTATCTGCTATTTATTCGACCGACTTTATAAACTATGACACTTAGCATAAATCAAAGCACTATCATGCTGAGTGCCTCTTACCAACTCGATGTGGTATAATAAAGTGAGTAGAAAGCCTTCGCCCCCCGTAGACCCAAACCTGAATAATTTACGATTCTCTGTCTCATTTTTACGACTACGCCTGAAAAAATTCGTTTTAAACGCCAAAAAACATAAAACGGTCTAACTGTTTAGTCAGGTAGGTATTAACGTAATGGAAAAAGAGCTGTTGTAATAGAAATGAAACTTTTACGACAATTTTATTATCTATTACAGAGAAATGTTTCGACAAAATTCAGTGTTTTTATTTTAACCGGCATTTAAATTGGTTTCGCTCTTGTTCAAGCGGAATGTTACGAGAAAATAATGAGGGTATAAAATATACATAGTGGAGCAAAGGAGCTGGTTCACAAATTCATCGTACTTAGCTTCACATAATAAAATGTGAATTCATGACAAAAGACTTATTTTTCATGTTGTAAAGACGGTGGAACTATTACTTTGAAAGTTCTTCTGACTTATTGTTAATGATGTTGAAATAGGGTCGTGATTAGTTTCAAGATTATTATGTTTAATCTTACCTATACATATAAGACATCTGTAGACATGGCGTGTCTGAACATTGGAAATATTTCAGAAAAAAATAACGGTGGCGTTAGAGGATAATCAATAGAATCCATTTCGATCATTTTTGGAATAATTGTCTGTTTATCTGTTTGTCGTTTGCTTGTTCGTCAGTTGCTTTATGCACGCATTACCTAAAACTTACTCAATGCGGTTAACTTTTCATCATCATCATCATCTGCCTACCCTTTTCTCAACTATGTTGGGGTCGGCTTCCAGTCGAACCGGATGCAGCTGAATATCAGTATTTTACATGGAGCGACTGCCTATCAGACCTCCACAACCCAGTAACTAGGTAATACGATACTCTTGGTAAGACTGGTTGTCAGACTTTCTGGCTTCTGACCTGTTGAATCTTTGACAGTCGTTACTGTTGTAACGACTGTCAAAGATCTACAAATGACAGCCGGGACCAACGGCTTTACGTGCTTTCCGAGGCACGGAGGAAACTCGCTATGGTAAATGGTCACCCATCCACAGACCAACCTCGGCAAGCGTGGCTTAACCCGGAAGATCGGCCTATGCGGCTATAATTATTTAGCCACGAGCTCTTTCTTTACCTTTTGGTTAACTTTTATAAACAAATATTTTGCGTATTTCGGAGTACCATTAAGTTTTTCGGTTCGGTCAATCAAAAGATAATAGAATTTGTTTAGAATAGAATAGAAATTTATTTGCGAGAAACACGGTAGGTACATGGGTCTTAAAATAATGCAGGTACAGATCAACATGTTTCGCCGGCACAGCGGCATGCAAATTAATACAAAATAATTTTTAAAAAATCAAAAATTCTTCGTCCCTACTTTAGTTACAAATTCAGAAAACGGAGCTTTTGATTCGTCACCCCAAATATCGTCAATGATCAAAGCTGAGGATACATAGATTTTAGCATATTTTTTATGTCATTTTTGTATAGCTATTTCTCTTAAACTATTGACTTTTGAGGAAAGTGGTAGAACAAAATGTTACTCATTATTATGGGTACTTTAACACCCTTTCGTATGAATACCCCCTTTCTGACTTCTGACTAATCTTGAATAAAACTGAATTAATTAAATTATAATGTTTAAATAGGAAATAGGAAGAAGACTGGTCGACACTTCACATGACCAGAGGGCTGGCTTGTTTTTCGGCCAGAGCATTAGCGTTGCCATACAACGTGGCAACGCTGCCAGCCTTCTGGGCACGTTACCAGTGGACAGCGATGCGGAGGAATACTTTGATGCAATCTTTTAGTTTATATTGATAGTTTAGTCTACGATATAATTTTTCATTGTTTTTACTTTTTTTTTGTTGTTTAAATAAACGTTGCCCCACACTAAGATTTTTCTTGTATCGTGGGTGCGTTTACAGACACAAATCTCGCAAACAAACGCCTAAACCCGGAACAACCATCTGTAGGCCATGCAAATTATTGTTCCGTGTGGGAATCGAACCCACGACCCGTAGCGCAGAAGCCAATCGCTTAGCCACTGCACCAAACGTGTCGTCAAACTTTAGATTTAGTTTAGATTTATATTGTATTAATTTAGGTTAAAAAATGTTAGAAAAGACTTTAGAGAATTAATGTTTAAAACATTATGCTAAGACACAACTTTGTAGCTATTATTATTTTTAGGATCTAAAAATTCGTGAATTGTGTAAAAACACCAGTAGTTATTATGAATATTATGATACAATATTAGTTTCTGAGTTATACACGGACGGAGTCGCTAGCACAGCTACTTTTGCATTATTCGCTTATCTGATTCTCTTAGTGCTTACACAGAAATTCCTTATAGGTGCTACACTAGAGCCGTTGCACCGTAGTTTCTCCTTAATTAAGACGTAATAGGTACTACAGCATTTCCGGGAGTTAACCAAGCCGAAGACCGCAGGCCGGATGCGTTAGCTAATCCGACGAGCACGAGTACGTCACGTCATGTCACGGTAAGGTAGCTTACCTCTGCAAACTAGCTAACTATTATAGGATTCTCTTAAGTGCGACATTTACGCAATTTTGTAGTAGAGAGTAATATAGTAGCCAAACGTAAGCAGAGAAAGTTAATAGGGTATATAACTATTATTTTTATATTAGAAATCTTTTAAACTATTTCAAAAATAATAAGCAAGAGTGAAAAAACCGGCCAAGTGCGAGTTGGACTCGCGCACGAAGGGTTCCGTACCATTATCTATAAAAACGGTAAAAAAATCACGTTTGTTGTATAGGAGCCCCTTTAAACATTTATTGTATTCTGTTTTTTAGTATTTGTTGTTACAGCGGCTACAAAAATACATCGTCTGTGAAAATTTCAACTGTCTAACTCTCACGGTTCATAAGATACAGCCTGGTGACAGACGGACGGACGGACAACGGAGTCTTAGTAATAGGGTCTCGTTTTACCCTTTGGGTACGGAACCCTAAAAACCAATGAAATATTTCATAATGTGCTTAAGGGCCTATGCACACCACGTCTTTTTAACGCGCCGTCGACGCGCGTTTCCGTCAAACTCCATACATAAAAAATCACAATGACGTTTCTTAAGTATGAAGTATGACAGAAACGCGCGTCGACGGCGCGTTAAAAAGACGTGGTGTGCATAGGCTCTAAGTTATAAACGATTTAAAATTGTTCACAAGACAGAGACAACACTACTACAATATGGCGTCATAACTTAAAAACTTCATAGAGACTTGACATTACTCTGTACAATATCCGTTTCTCCTCAATTTTTTCATCGATTTTATTTGTTTTTTCACCTCCCGCGTTCCTTCTACACTTCCTATAAAATAATACGAAATTGTTGTTCAATACGCGCCACGAAAGATGAAACTTGACGAGCGTCAGTAAATGGGAACTTGCGCAGGTACAGCTATGTACGAAATACTTATCTAAAATTTGTGTGTGTATTCAGGGATTTTTCGATGACATTGAGATTAAAATTCTTAACAATATTATAATATTTATTACGAAAATAAATATTGTAAGTGGTGTGTCAAGTCTCATCTTTTGTGGCACGTATTGTACATTTTTCATAGTAGTCTATACCCTATTCTGGTAGATTAGTGCATGAAAAGAGCCTCTACGAGTGGCGATACTTAAGTACGTCCGGCGCACTCTGGGCAGTCAGCCTCGCGACCGACCTTGCTGACTGGCTAAAATTTTCATCACGGCATTAGCTATTCTCATATAGCTCGTGCTGACACGAGGGAGAAGAGAGTATTTTTCTGTTTTACAGGTTTGGCCAACTGTTATAGATGTAAATGTTTTTAAACTTTCGCGATTTGTACACATTATAAAAGTATAGATCGGGTCTACTCGCGTAAAAAACTTTAAGAGGCACAAAATACCTTATATCCCGATATTTCGGCCGAATTGCACCAATAACTGACGCCAGGTATTCTCTTCCCGCAATGGCCTAAGACTACGTCATGAATGTCACGATCAGTGCTGCCATTGATTAACATCTCCAATACAATAAAGGAGATTTTTAATTCATAATAAATATTAAATAAATTGCTAACTAGCCTAACTATTTTCTATTTCATGTTATTCATCTATTTAGTTAAAAAGTAAACTGTATAAAATTACTAGTTCAGAATTGCTTCTCTAAAGAAGCAAATATGTGAAAAAATGCATCTTGCTCGGGTAATTTATTTATACATAGTGGATGCACTCCCAGCTGATGACGTATTCTTAGGCCAATCACGTGACCTAGCTGTCACGGGAAGAGAATACCAGTGAAACATCAGTGGCGTGCCTTCCATACAAGCCGAAAAGCCCGGCTTAATATCAGGAATGCGAGAATAATAAAAAAAAAACAAAAAAAAAACTCCTGTAAAGTAGTATTGAATCATCATGTCTCATATCATAACAACTGATACCTACTGTAATAAATAAAATGTTTAAACTCCGCGCGCAATACAGCGAGCCTCCGTGACCTCCGTGTGTTGCTAAGTTGCCAGATTTACATAAACAAAATTTTTCGCGTCGCGCCTCGGCCGGCCTACGTAACGTTGCCAAACCGCCTGCAAGATCTTGCATTACGGTCGCACGCGCTGGCTTCTTACGCGGCTTAAGTCTTCTGTCACTTTTCCTTCAATCTCATTCATAAATTGCATAGAGATATTTATGTAAATATACATAAGTGCACATAATTTGTTCGCAAAAATAAGCCGGGCTTATGACTCTGTTAGTTTAACGAAATTGAACATTACGGTAGTGTGTTTAGAAGTGCAATTTGTGTGGCATGCGTGTTTAGGCACATAGATGCCGCGATGTTTGTATTTCGATAGAAATGATACAATTTCAAATTAGTTCACATTTTGTTTTGAGCGATATTGGAGCATTTTTTTGACGCGATATATATTTTTTCAGTTTCTGTGATTTAAAGTATTGTGTAACTTTTATTCGTTTGTTTTAACGTTTGTGATTAAGTTTCTTTGTGATTTGCCTTTCTTTTTATGATGAATTCGGAAATAATTGTTCCTTGTGTGAAGTTGTGTGTGATGGATTGAAGTGTGTGCAATCGTTACTCGGGAAGGTAAATACTTTGAATTTTGCAGACAAATACCGTTTTATTACTTCACCTGAACCTACTCCTGATTTGAGTATTTCTAGTAAATCAAAGTCACAATAGGCATTTTCATAGATCGGCTTACAAAACTCTTTGGATTGTACTTATGTACTTGTATTGTGTTGGTTGCTCTCATTTAAAGAAATTATTCTGTAACACCAGTTGCATATTTTTCTCTAATGATACGAACGCCTGGAATACATCAGGTCACGATGATTTGAATAACTTGTCTGTGGCCAGGATTAATTATTGCTCTAAATAAATAGAACGAAACAACAAACGGCTTTTATCAAAGCTACCGAATGATAGATATGTCTGTAAATCTATCTAGTGATACCATGCCTTCAGTGTGCTTTGTTGTTTGTCATCAGCAGTAGTAAAGAAGCGAAGAATGAAGAGTTAACATGGCTGTTTACATCGAAAGTAATTATAAATTGTTTTTAAACTTTTGCGATTTGTGCACATCATAAAAATATAGATCGGGTCTATTATAAATTAACAATATTTTTTTCAACATTATAAACATTGCGTAATTATACTCATCAATTATTTCTGAGCCATCTATTGGCGGCGACGGGCGATTGTGTCATTTTTCCCGTCGAACTCGAAGCGCGCAAAAAAGCACCTGTAATGCTCATAGATGGCTCTTAAACCAAAATGTATGTGATTTTGCAAAATCACACAATTGTATTATTTGCACTCTATTTATTATTAGGGTGAAAATAATAGTTGTGTGATTTCGCAAAATAACGAATTTTGACAAATATTACAGGGTTTTTTTTTCTAAAAATCTATCGGGCTTGCCCTAACTTTGAACCCTAGGCACGCCACTGGTTATACCACGTAACTGACTTTTAACACTTTTGACAACTGCTCCGCTCCGCCACTTCGGCTGTAACGTCGGGATAAAAGGTATTTTGTGCCTCTTAAAGTTTTTTTACGCGATTAGACTCGATCTATACTTTTATAATGTTATAGATATGTGTTCTGTCTAGCCTTTTCCCAACTATGTTAGAATCAGCTTCCAGCCTAACCAGATGCGGCTGAATACCACTATTTTACACGAAACATTTATTGGGCAATGCCGATATCCTGAGGTTAGACCGGTTGTCAAACTTTGTTCTGACTACCCGTAACGACTTTTATAGGTATTCGTACGACACGTGGGACAGACGACTTAACGTGCTCTCCGAGGCACAGAGGGGTCTCATTGTGTAACAAACGGTCACCCATCCACAGACTGGCCGCGACAAGTCATACGATCCCCGCTATTGTAAACTGGCTTTTGCCTGCGGCTTAGCTCGCATTAAAAAAATTCTTAACACACTACTAAAGTTTCTTCAATATTATAATTCAATCATGATTCGAAAGACACATGGCGCCATCTACGAACGTTATTGTTGTTTTCCTCGGGAACAGTACTTTTTTTCGGGATGAAAGGTACCCTATGTCCGTTTTTATACACCTGACAACGTATATGCAAAATTTCAGGATGATTGGTTCAGTGGTTTAGGCGTGAAAAGGTAACAAATAAACAAACTTACTTTCGCATTTATAATATTAGTTGGGATTAGGATTAACCACGAGCCTTTCCAACTGTTGTAGATTGTATTACCCCTTGCTGTGTCCCTTTACTTCTTAATTAACAGTATTAACATCCGACTAGGCTTTACCGTGGCTTTGTTTGGCCCGTCTACGAAATTTAAGGCTGACTGCACACGGGCCACTATAAGTGATGCCGGGGCACAATTATTACAAATGGTAGTTCAAACCGAGACTAAGATAAACCCAGGTTTAAAATATACCCATCATTTTCTAACATAATATAACAAAAAGAGTCGGGCCTATTTTAAAACCAGGGTTATTCTTAGACCATCGTTTGTAATAAGAGGGTTTGAGTCTGAAGACACAGATTTGTTCCTCGAGACAACTTGAGTGCCTCGAGACAGTTTCAAGCCACAGTGTGGCCGCATACATCGAACAGGCGTCGCAGCTAACAGCGATCCACTGTGCCATTCACGTTACACGTCACGTTACTCTGTTACACGGAGAGTGAACGTGTATTTCGGAATTCCTACCCTGTTTGCTCACATACACGTTTGCTCACGCAGAACGTGCCTCTCTAGGCAAACTTCTCCGGTAGACCGTAACGTGAATGGCCACCTTTCGTGTCCCATCTGAGGTCAACCTAAAGTCACAGTTGCTTAATGTAAGAAAATTGGATACTAATTCCGTTTCCAAAACATTATAGGCGTGACGAATTCTTTTTTTACCACTTTACTTTCCATCATCAATTCATTTTAAATAAATTGCCTAAATCCCCACGTAACAATACTCTCAAGATAACTAAAAAATTGATTATCATTCTCATCTAAATAATACTTAGAATACCTCTATACTCGGCATAAAAGAAATCTAAGCAAGTACAACTGGCGAGGCGTAAGCTGATCTTTGCATTTGTGTGAGTGCACATAGAATCGATTGTCAAAAAGCAGTATAAACCGGTTTAAACCAAGCAAAGGACGCGTCTGCATTCATTCTCACACAAATGTAAAGCTTAGCTTAGGCCTCGCGGACGATATACAACTTTATTTTTAGTACACAAAACCGAGACACCCCAAAAAGGTTTTTATCAGAACTACCCGAATATGTTTTTGTGTTTTTGTTTAATAAATCTCCAAGTTACATATTAGTTTAAGTTGCGTTCAATTTTCCAGTAGTGTGCGAAATGTGTCTAGTAAATGACATGTTAGGGGTTGTCTAGCACACAGAAACTTATCGAGCTGACCGTCTTAGGCCTCAAGGTCTATTCGCAATCCGTTGATATGCGTAAACCTATTTCATTCAAATTGTAATATGTACTTATTTTTTGAAAAAAATATAACGTGATATAAAAACTATAACAATCGATTCTCCTGGTGATACTGAACAAACTAGTTTCAAGTTTCGTATACACTAAAAATAACAAAACGAAAATAAAAGTAAAAAACAAAAGTAAAAAGTAACCCACAAAACGAATACCTACTTCAATAATATTAACGTAAAATCCTGTCTTCACTCGAGTTTTTAACCTTGTAATTAAGAAGCTCTTTTTTACAAAAGTACTCCGAAAAATAAAAATATTCACGATATTATACCTCAGTTCTCTTAGACCTATTTTTCAAAGTTCTGTGATAAAAATATTTTTAACTTAAAACCTCAGTTTTCAAATGATATTTTTTAGCATTAAAGCGAATAAGTATATATTTTATCATTTAGATAGAATATGAATTCAAATAAACGGACCTAAAATCTAGATATATTATCGTCCTTTAATCTTTTAAGTAAATAGACATTTTACAATAATGTTTTATAAATATTTATATAATATCATAGAGATTATAATAATTCTGGATAAAACGTAATTTTCTTTCGTGCGGAACGATCGCATTGATAACATTTTGGGTACCGTAACTTTGCGATAATAGACACAGATTAAAACGGAACTTTTGGCATAAATTAGGGATATTGAAGAATTATTTAATGTTACCATTTAAATATTTAAGTGCACGCATCAAATATTTTTCGTCGTTTGTTGCGTAAACATCATGGGAAAAGGTTTCTTTGTTTTTTGATGACAAACAGTGTTTAGTCATAAAAATTTGATTGAAAAGCAAGTTAAGCTACAACAATGTATTTGCATATCTGAAGCACAAATCAAAACAATAAATAAGTAATAAGTTAATTGAGCCAACTAACCTTGACTGTGGATTGAATATGGCTTTGAATCATAAAGACGATTCTAGGTTAGGAATTAATGTCACTGACTTCTATAACTAAACCACGTTAATTGCAACTCTTGTGTAGTTTACAAATGACTAACTGGTTCGAAAGAACACATTTTGAAATACGATAGTTTTGCCACTAGTCTAGATCTAGTTCCGTGAGTCATCTATTTCCGTGAAATTCATTCATTATTCATTAAGTATTTCCGTTACAAAATATTTAATGAACTCGTAAATAAATCATAGAAGTTCTATGGCAGTATCTCTACTTGTATGTATGGTACTAACGAAATCGAAAAGCAGTCTACTTTGTCAAAGAGCAGCGAACTATTATTTAACTCATTAAAACCTTATATAAATCTAAACAGTACCACAAATAGGTAATATTGGTTCAACATAAACTGTACCGATTATAACATTTTCCCAAATGGAGTTTGTAGCTCGAAGCTACGTCGATCGTAGCACAGTAGCGTGTCGTAGCGCCGCGTAGCCGAAGGGCATGTAACTGGATTTCAGGAACGCTCACCCGTAACTGAGTCAATTAATACATGACGTCATCTCGTCACCTCGCGTAATATAATAATGATATATTGTTATATTGTTCATCGATCGGGGATGCGGTAAACATTGTCAACTGCTGCTTGCTACGTGAGCAAAATTGAGCGACAGACAGCCTCATTACCTTTTGAAAGGTTTAAAAAATACGTAAAATAACTTGTCACGTAACTCTTCAAGAGGAAAAGAGAGACGCTCCTAGTAGAAGGTCTTCTTATCGTGTCAATGATACAGCTTCCTATAATGCATCCAAAGCAACACAAAAATGCATTAAATGTTATCACATAAGGTCACATCGGAAATCTAATCATTAAGTACAATTAAAAGTAATTGGTAGCTAAGTGCTGTATAATTTGTGCCTAAACGAGCGTTACAATAGCTGAAAATGCGCATTCACAGCTGTTACACAGCAAGCAAATACAGCTTAAGTTTCCGCGGTGGATTGTGATTCTGCTGCTATACAGCATTTCTGTGTTACTTGGGATAGGTTTAGCCAAGTGGGTGGCCACGCCAATTGCATTGCCTGTAGCTTAATTGAGGTCCTTAGTGGTACAGATGTAAGAGCACAAAGGGCACTGGAGCCAATGAGGCATTGTCTGTTCAAGAACGCGCAGTGCCAAGCTGCGCCGCCAACGCAGTTTCATGTTATCAACATAAAGATGGTTTTGTCCACTTATGAAATAGTTCTATAACTACTTCTCATTAATTCCAAAAGGATTATAGCCGTATACCAATATACCTACACTTTGTGAATTATTGATAACTTATGTCATATTTCGAACTTTCTTAATTAAACTCTAACTGACAGACAACACCCGTCTAAAAGCTTGACATTTTGCACAGGAGTACCGTACCTTACAGGTAGGCTAGGATTTGTGAAAATTCATCGCCATGGGAATTAAATAGGGGATGAAAGTTTTTATGATATTCCGCTACTTTTGATATACGGGAAATCCCATCGGGCACGCGGCTTCTAACAAATAAAATCAATTTCAAGTTCCATTAAAGTTATCTATAATGTGGTCGGCGGTACCCGTACAATGGATTTAATTAGCGTGCATTAATTAGTCGGTCGTCGAGTAGCGTTTTCACTGGAAATATATCAGGAGCCAATCTATTTGATATCCACTGACGTGTGAATTTACAATGTAAATATCACGCTATTTGTATCAACAGCTTATTATCACTGATGTTGAAATAAGCAATTTCACAATAAATTATTTGATATGTCGTATAAAGTTAAAATAGGCAATTTCGATAACGATTTATGCAGTTTGATAGTGCTTTTGTGAATTAGAATATAATAGAGGGAAAGTAACCAACTAACCAACTAATATCCCTAAATATGGATTAACAATAACAATTGTTATTCGATACTATTCCATGTTTGGTTAGTTTCTCTCTAATACCTACTGTATATGGTTTCCAGTCCAAACAGACTGTACTGAAAGAATACCGTCTATTGACCTTTACAAAGCGGACTAGTGAACGATCCATAAGTTTGATCAGATCTCAGACTTTATATCTATCTGTAAGAACTGTGAAAAATATTGGCAGGAGCCATTGACCGACACGCGACGTCCTCCGAGACACGGCGGGGTTTCGATGCGTCCACGTCAAACTTTCACCTATCTAAAGGTGCGTACATATTATAAAATATAACATGTTATAAAACGTTGTTATTTAACATGTTTCAGTAATGTGGAGACTGAATGTTATAAAACGTGTTATAATAAAACGTGTTATTTAACATGTTAAGCATCTACGTTTTTTTCTTTTGTTATTTCAAAGTACAACAGTCGCTGTAGCAGTTAGCAAAACGTCCTCTCATGTCGACATTGTAAACAGCACTGCAGAACGACAAACGACAATGTCATATAACATGGTTATATTGCGTTGTTATTCTAATGTGTACAGTATTGTTATACATATATTGCAATGTTGAAAAACAATGTTACATATTGTGGACGTGTAATAAAATACAAGATACACAACATGTTACTTAATCTGTACGCACCTTAAGACTGGCCAGCAGCAACGTGGCTTCACTTAGATATATTAATCGTTGTCATAGCTTTTACAGTAAAAAAAATACCCATCGTATCGTATTTCTGTTAAATAGTAATGCAATGGAATTATAGTCCATTTGTTTAGGTTCTTAACTAAAGGTAAATAAACAACTACCTTATTTTCAGATAACTCCTTTGCTCTCAAGCTCTCAATTATGCAAACTACTATGGCAAGAACTGAAAAATAGTTTGTTAACATTTGAAGGTTCTACAATAGCCAATATTGGGGAATGTCAAAAATGTATCACATTGAAACTAAGTACGCTACCAATTTATTCACGTAGTAACTTTCCACGTTTGTAAACTTAGCATCATCGCGTCAGTCCCGAGATAAATATTTTTTTAAGACTAGTTTACACGGCTGGAACTCTTAACCTTTGAAACTTTCAAAAGCTAATATCACTAAACTAAATTGATAGAACATAACATAGCAACATCACGCCTGTGTTTCCGGAAGATTGGGCAGATTAAACCCACACCCTTATTTCGCAGTTATTATTTAAATCCAATGTAATAAATAAGAGGCGAGGCTATTGCAATCAACTGGGCACAAATCCAAACTCCGGGCTACTACTGAGAAGTTCCACACAGAAAAACCCAATAACAATTTGCCCGACCTGGGGATCGACTCCAGATGCTCACGCTCAGCAGTCGCGCTTGCGCTACTAGACCGACAAAGCAGTCAATTTCGCATTATTATTGATAGGACATTACATTATGATATCAGTGGACCCTTTATTTTGTTTTACCAAAACAAATGGGGTGCATGAAAAGAGCCTCCACGAGTGACGATACTTAAGTACGTCCGGCGCACTCTGGGCAGTCATCAACCTTCACCACAGTTACCAACCTTGCTGACTGGCTAATCATTTCACCACAGCATGAACTGTTTTTGTATAGCTCGTGCTGACACGAGAGAAAGACCAAAACAAATGTATTATAAGATTGTGTCGCAAGAGTAGCAATGTCAGGACAATTCTCAAACTTTTGCGTTCTCATCTCGTGCAGCAATTTGTCTCGCAACATAACAAATTACTGTTACAACGAATGCTACTTGTAATAGCTTTGTATCGGAAGCAATACTCGTAAACACTCATTTGTTTTGTGGCGCGGTATCAGCGAACGTACGAGTGCGATAGTACCACTGGGAACTATCCTTGTGTAATTGTTAGGTTAATAGCTTTTAGTGCATTCGCTGTCTAGAAAAAGGTAAATAAACTAGGAGTAATAAACTAGCGGTTGAACGCTTGCTTTCCATGTGTTTAAGTTCAATCTTGACTCGCACCTCTGAATTTTCGTATTAAAGGGCGGATCAGAATGTGATTGTCACTTGCGTTAACTGTGAAGGAAAACATCGTGAGGAAACCTACATACCTGAGAGGGCTCCAAACAGTTTTCGGTAGTGTGTAGTTCGCCAACTGGCAACGACAACTGCCGCGCACCAGGCCAGCGTTCTCCACTAAGCCGTATTTCAGAGTGGAGGCAGGCGCGGGTGCTAGCGCGGGCGCGTATAAAACAAATGTATGTAGACGAAAGTAGCATTCACAGTGCGCCCGCGAGTCGCGCGCCTGCATGAGGCGGGCGCGGGTGCGGTGGCGCGGGTGTTTCTAATGGCTCAGTCCCGTATCGTTCACAGTGATATAGCGTCTGTTGGTGACTGCGCGTGGTTTTTGATTTGATCGCCGAAGCGTCGTACGATAGCTCGTTCGGCACTACTGTGAACATGCAGACGCCAAGACCCGAGCACCCGGCCCCGCACCCGCTAGTGCAGTCTGATTGACCACTAAAGCCTAAATCCTTCTAATTCTGCGAAGAGGCCTAGAAAGATAGAGATTGCTGGGAAATGAAACAGTAATGGGCTGATGATGATGAGTATTAACTTTCATATAGGTCTATAATGTATAAGGGTGTAAACGAATTCATGTAATTTCTTCAAACCACATGATCTATTAATGACTAGCTTTTGCCCGCAGCTTCGCTTGCGTGAAATTTTTAATCCGTTATGTGACGATTTTCCATACAAACTTTCATCCCCTATTTAACTCCCTTAGGGGTTGAATTTCGGAAAATCCTTCCTTATTCCTTGTCCACATTATAAAGGGAACCTCTGTGCAAAATTTCAGCTTTCTAGGTTCAAGGGTTTGGGCTGGGCGTTGATGAGTCAGTCAATCAGGACCTTTCTTTTTATTTATATAGATATAGATTAACCCCGCACGGGATTTAGATTGATAAAAAAATCATCGTAAGGAAACCTGCACACCTGAGAGAGCTTGGAAATGTTCTAGAACCATTCCAACATTTCCAAGCTCTAATCATCTAGAATCTAGATAGTGCGTATAGTCTGCAAATCCGCACCAAGCCAACGTGGACATTTTGTGGATATTTTTGCACCAAGTTTTACCCTGCCTAATTTTCAATCTGTACTAAACACGTAAATATACCGTTTAGGTACATATTACCCTAACCCAGCAACCGCGCAACCTATGTCAAATCCTCCGACATTTACAGATCGATAGCACCTAACTAGCCTATAAATATAAATTGGCGCAGAGTGTACCCGTACGTGGATAATACGAACCTAATAGATATTCGCCGTAATAAGCCAATTACGTAATACAAGGACCTCGGCTGATCCGATTTATTCAAATAGATTGTAACGTCGTCAGAGATAGATAGATAGATATACTTTATTGTACACTAAAAGAAATAAAACAGTAGGAATACACGTAATTAAGAACAGTACAAATGGCGGTCTTATCGCTTAAAGCAATTTCTTCCAGATAACCATTGGATGGAAAGAATTGTTAAGAAAAATATAAAGGGCAGTTTGCAGCGTACAAATATATAACTTAATAAAAATCAGGAATCAACTAAACAATTAGGTATAAATACATATTATAACATAACACAAATATATACATATTTTAAATATATATATATATACTCAAATAAGAGATGTTAGTAGGTACTAGCAGTCTGTCCAAATGACAGTTTTTAGGGACCCTATTACTAAGACTCCGCTGTCCGTCCGTCTGTCCGTCTGTCACCAGGCTGTATCTCATGAACCGTGATAGTTAGACAGTTGAAATTTTCACAGATGATGTATTTCTATTGCCGTTTTAACAACAAATACTAAATAACAGAATAAAATAAATATTTAAGGGGGCTCTCATACAACAAACGTGATTTTTTTTGCCGTTTTTATAGATAATGGTACGGAATTCTTTGTGCGCGAGTCCGACTCGCACTTGGCCGGTTTTTTTTGTAAATGGCAGAAGTCTGAAGGGCATGTTTTAATATTAAGTCACTTTGTCTGCCTATATTAGTCCAGAAATTTAAATTCTTGTATAAAAGTGAACAAAACTTTGATCGAAAAGCATGCAGTTTTCTTTAATATTCCATTAAATCTACACATTTTAAGGAAATTTTTACACTTGTTCTGCCTAGCCTTTAGCCCAACTATGTTGGGGTCAGCTTCCAGTTGCGGCTAAATACCAGTATTTTACATGGAGCGACTGCCATCCGACCTCCGCAACCCAGTTACTGGGCAATGTCAATAATATGTGGAGAAACTTGGTGTGGTGTTCCTCCAACCAAAGGGAGGATCCTCCAACCAGGCGGAGTCTTGTGCCTGGCGGGCTACTGCCCAACGGTTGATGTTGGGAGGTTGTATATATACTATCTGCGTGTTAAATCTTGATTGCGCGATGTAGGATAGTTCGCTAGTTCGCATGTGGCGAGATAGATGCCGCCACAAATATACTAAGATTAGCCAGCCACACCTCTCTACACCCCTAGCCGCTCACACGTTTGTTACCCCCTTCGCCTATGTACTGGCGGCTTTTCAGGGGGCCCAGCTAGTAAGCTGGCGAGTCACTGTCTGCCAACGCATTTCAATTTTAAACTTGAAAGGCAGACGCCGTTTTCTTCCGGCAATAGAGGTTAACCGATCAACTAAACACCCTTTTCCATAGACCAGATATTTTTATTACCATATTCAACAATAGTTTTGCACCCACCTGAGACGTCCATGACTGTACTCCAATAGTGCAGCCGTGGATAGTCCCCGGTTGGTGCCCCATCCCATTTTAGATTAAAGTTCTCAAAGGAGCCTCTGCGCGTTGGACCTGTGTCCCCCGTATGCCTTCCAAAGGACCGGACATCTTCCGCACGGAAGATGAGCCGTGAACAGAGATACTAAGATTAGACCGGTTATCAGACTGTCGGGCTTCCGACTACCTGGACTGTCATAGGTATTCGTATGACACCCAGGACCGACGGCTTAACATGGTCTCCGAGGCACGGCGGTATCTCGGTCTGTAACAAACGTTCACCCATCCACGGAATAACCGCGGCAAGCGCAGCTTAACCTTGCAAATCGTATGATCCACGCTGTAATTAATTACTTTTTTACTTTAGAAACCTTTACATTTAATATTCTTTAATTATTTTTGTTTTCTTAAGAACACTGAATGCTTTCAACAATCAAACGTTTAGGTATTTACCTGTTCCACAAAATTTCTTTTTCTTATTTCTCCGCTGAAATTATTTTTCGCAATTTGTAAAAATGAATTTCTCCTTTATAATGGCTGAAATCCAAAGGTCTTATTTCCACGTCATCGCCAGTAAGTCTACGGATTACATTGCCTAGATGTTGAAATAATGGAGCTTGCTCATTGTTCAGTGATTTCAATAATTACGGAGGCTTTATTCAATTTGTTCGCTGGTCTAGTGATTACAGCCGACCTTAAACGGTTCTATAAATTCAGTTCCAGGTTGATAAAGTTAAATTGTAGGTAGGTTTTCTGCCAAAAAGTATAGTTATCCCGCGACGTGGTGATTGTTACAGTCTCGTCAATCAGCACCTAGTAATACTTCGTGAAGTTGAGAAGAATTAGCAGAAGGAAGATGATTGTTGCGCTTGCTAAATTTATAATCATTCTATTATCAGAGAAGCATCGTAGGCTAAAGCGTAAGCCGTTAAATAAGATGAAGGCACCTATGTAAATCAATTTGCAAGAAAAACCTATTTACCTGAAAGGTCCGACAAATTTTCTAACACGTATGCACAGCACACAGGGACCAATAAAATTGTCGTAAACTAGACGATTGACACACTCTTTACTATCACACAAACGCTCAAAATACGATGAGCTACTAAAGAAATCTTATATATAGATTAGATATTTGTACTTATACAGAAGCCAAATACTTACGCACCCATCACAAAATCTCCAGATCTATTAGACCTGTTACAAACGGACGCCACGTCCGGCGTGATGCTGTAGGCTGCTTAGTAATGAATTGCACTATACGTAGTGGTCTCTCTCAAACGCCGGAAGCAACCTACGGCGTTTGTCATACGGCCTTAAGGCCGGGTGATCTGCGCCGTGTTTTCGTGTTTGCTAACCGAATAGGGGCGTGGCCTAACAGTTTTGTTAACAAAATTGGCGCTGCGGACCCGGCCTTAACATTGTTTGCTAACCGAATAGGGGCGTGGCCTAACAGTTTTGTTCGCAAAAACACAATAACATGTTAGAAAATTGGCGCTGCGGACCCGGTTTTAAAATGCCAGATATTTTTCTCTTGGCATTTGTTTTTCGACATTTCGCCCTTATTTGTTTCGAACGGGAGTTTGAAGTTTCATGCGAACGCAGTCGCGAGCAACAGCTAGTATACAAGTTTAATAATCTAGAATGCATATTAAGTAAGTTACTTTATACGATGTTACGTCATATTTTGCACACACATCATGAGGTTGACACTATTTGCTTTTAAATTAATTAATTACATCAATCCGATGGAGGATCCAATTAATTTAATAATCTTATTTACACATCATGGATATTGCATTAAATAGTATTTTCATGTTTATTCATTTTGGTTTTAATATTGTTTGTACACAATCTACATTAATACAATATACAATATAAATCTAAACTAAATCTAAAGTAAAAACAAAGAAAAATTATATCCTAGACTAAAACTGCCTACCAATACAAACTAAAAGAGTGAGTGAGAGTGTCAAAGGTCCGGCTTCTAAGCAGGACGGTATGAGTTCAATACTCATACCCTCCTGCTTAGAAGGCAAGCATTCAACCGCTAGGCCAGGGGTGCGCCAACTACGGCCCGCGGGCCAACTCCGGCCCGCGGAGGATTTTAATCCGGCCTGCCAACCCTCCCTTTGAGAGCAAGAGTGTATGGCCACAACAAATAGCCGTAATTATTTGAGCTAAAAATGTTAGTTTTGGCAAAACAAAATGCATTTTTTTTATTCTGGCTCCCTGCAAAATTTCTTGCGTTTTTCTGGCCTCTGAGGAAAAAAGTTTGCCCACCCCTGCGCTAGGCTATCACTCTATCAAAGTTAATACTATTGGATAATAATGTGATATTGCGTATAATAATATAATTTCATCAGTCTTGTCGGTTTAATTTCGTGGTCCTTCTTTTTTCTTTTCTGATTAATTTTGTCTGCGGTTCCAAGACAGTTCAATCATTTCCCCGGGACACGCCGAGCTTTATTGTTTCGGCGCTTTTCGGGTTGGTCTTCATTGTAGATCCTGGTTTACAGGAGTTGCAGTGGTTGGGAAAGCGTGGCGGGCTTTGCCGGTTTACATAATCTGTTTGTACAAAGTTAGTCGGAAACGGGGTACTAGTCCGAAAGGGTGTTAATGAATAACTTTTGTTCTACCAATTTCTCCAAAAGTCAATAGTTTAAGAGAAATTATTGTTCAAAGATTTCATAAAAAATACACTAAAATGTATCCATCATCAGCTATGATCAGCTTTGTTTACATTTTATAGGACATATTTGGAGTCACGATTAGAAGCTCTATTTTCTAAATTCGTATCTAAAGCAGGGATAAAGAATTTAAAACAAAAACACATTTCATGTAAATAAAAATTATCGAATTGCTTTAAAACGGTCATCAGTACCTAGTACTTTATATGGTCCGCATACTAATACCCTCTTTACAGCTAACCTTGTATATCAAACAATAGTTAGATACATGTGAGGTAAAAACCCATAGGTATCTAATAATTAACCATTTTAAGGGACATCCACCGTAGTCACGGTGGTGAACTCAATGCTCATAGTAATGTAATTTACACCGTGTTGCACCGTTGGTGTGTTACACCGAGTGAAGTTATAACAGTGCGGAAGTCAAAAATGGCTACTTTACAAGAGAGTGAAAAAACTATCTAAAACGAGCGTAAACTACATAAACTCTTTGATGATTTAATAAATATTTGAAAATCCTAATAATCTTTTTCATTTCAAGTAATATTGTGGCTTTCGCAGTGTTTTCTGTTTTTATCACAGAATGACTTGCGCCCTGTTAGAACTTCACTGACGTTATGACAACCATGATTAAGATGGGATGATGTTGCTTGTTACATAAAACCACTGTTTTTTTTTTAATAGGTTGACAAACAAGCCGACGGCCCACCTGAAGGAGTTTTTTTTTTTTGTTTTCTCTGGGCCTGCTCTAGGTGGTCCTATGGGACCATTTCTACGTAACCGGGCAGTTTATTGGCGAGACCTGAAGGGTCTCCAACCAATGGGGGGGGGGGGAGTAAAATACTTAACCTAAGCTAACTAACTACTTGTACTACACTAACATCATGACTACCTGCAACAACAGCACTAAGGGCGACCCCTAGTGGGACTCGGACCGCGGCTTAGGGCGTTGCTGGCGGGGGTCTGGGGGGAGACAGTTTGATGAGGGCTGAATTATCGGTGTGAGGATGGTAAGTGGTTACCGCCGCCTATATATACCCACAACACCAAGACGATTATTGATGCTTTGCCAACCTTAGAGACAAAGTTGGAAAGTCTCATGTGCCTGTAATTTCACCAGCACCCATACCCTTTAACCAGAGCACAGCAATGCTGCTTAGCGGCAGAAATAGGTATGGAGGTAGTACTTCCCCGGACGAAATCATTCGCAAAGAACCATGGTACATGTACATACGGTACCTATTTGAATAAAAATAATTAGTGTATCCGATAAAAAATTTCCTTGCTCAAATATCTGCCTGTGTGTGATTTTTATAACTACACGAAAGCCTATTCTAAATATTTTACTTTTACGCTACGTTCACACAGAGTCACGTTTTGCCGAATCTTATTTTCATCGGACCTGGAAAAACCGAATGTTGTGTTCACACGGCACATCGTGCGTTGCCGTATACGACGGCCCCGAATTGGAATCCCGTGTGAACACACGTCCCATGTCCCTCGCCACCCACTCCCCCGCTTGTGCGACCCGAAATGTATTCGGTTTCAAGATCCGGCAAATAACCGAATCTACACCAGCTTGTATCGTATGAACGCATGTATTGAATGCGCTATGCCACTGCACCGGATCCTACATTTTGTAGTACGGCCGGATCGATTTGTAGTCGCCAAATCGGATGTCAACTTCAGCAAGATTCGGTTTTTTTAACTCATGTATTGAAATTCTGTTGCCACTAAACCGAATCCTGCAAAAAACCGATTCGGTAGAGAAACACGCGACGCCGTGTGAACGTACCGTTACTCGGCTCAAAGTTGTTCTTCCTAGCTTTTTCCCAACTATGTTAGAATCAGCTTCCAGTCTAACCAGATTCGGCTGAATACCAGTATTTTACACGGAGCGACTGCCATCAGACCTCTGCAACCTAGTTACTGGGCAACGCCGATATCTTAAGGTAAGACCGGTTGTCAGACTTTCGGGCTTCTGACTATCCGTAACGACTGTCATAGGTATTCGTATGACTCCTGGAACCGACGGTTTAACCTTTTGACCGCCACAGACGTCTATGGACGCCAAATTAAAACGTACTCACGACGCCTCCGACGGCATGGCACGTCGAAAACACCACTTTTTTATAGTTCAAAAGTTTGACGTCTACAGACGTCCGTGGCGATCAAAAGGTTAAAGTAGAAAGAAACATTAAATCTATTAAAAATTATACAAATTCCATCCAATCTTTCTTTTTCGTAGCTCGATGTCTCCCAGCGGAGGTCCATCGAGTTGGAGTGCACTACAAATGTCATGAATAATCCGTGCACGCGATTGAAACTCAACGAGACCACTTGCCCTGGAGCACGCATCGACGGCATTGTACATACGCTATTATTTCAACTAGTTGAAACTACTTACTACCAACTTAATGTTTTGAGTGAACTGATTGTATTGTATTTGCAGTAATAGTTTTAAGTTCGATGCATTTGCGTTTCTATATGATATTGTTAGAGGATGACAATGAGAGTATTAATACTATGAATTTTATATTCATGTCGTTAGGTAGGAACGTAATTCGAATTTATTCTTCAAAAATGCTGTCGTTACTTGATAGTCGATGTAGTATAATGAATATTAATAAATTACACTAGCTTTTGCCCGCAGCTTCACTTACGTGAAATCCCTTTTTCAGGTGAAATAGTTTTATAATCCAATATAAACTTTCTTTTATTATTTACTTTGAAGAGTGTCGTTGCCTTTCAAGTTTAACCCCATGGAAGAAGGATTTTCATAAAAACGTTAGCGATCCTTATTGGTTGTCTACGTTATTACAGGTAGGTACAAGCTGTTAAAATTTCAAGTTTCTAACCGTTCTAACCCCAGCGGTTTAGGCTATGCGTTGATAGATCAGTCAGTCAGTCAGTTTCTCCTTTTATACAGGGTGTTAACGAATTCGTGTAATTCCTTCAAACCGCGTGATCTACTGGTGACACTGATTGACTCAGCATAGATTTTTTTTACAGAAACAACAAAAAAAAGTTTTCAAAAAATTTACCATGGCTTTCTGAATCTGAGTAATTTTAGCGTCCCAAGTTAACTGACTGCGTGGAGCGATATCGTGCTACTTGTGCCCGTCAGCTGTGTCGCCGTGCCTTCATTTATTTATGCACGGCATCGAAATTTTCTATCAAATAAGAAAAATTACAAAAAAAGTTTTTTTTATTTTTAATCAATCTAAATCCCGTGCGGGTTTAATCTATACCATTAATAGATCATGTGGTTTGAGGGAATTACACGAATTTGTTTACAACCTGTATATACACCGTGGGCCCGAGGTACCCGAAAGATTTTAACCATCGATTCCGATGCCTAATTGGAGAAGAAAAGCTAAGATATTATTTTGAATATAGTTTAATTTTCGAAATATTCATTAATTACGAAAATTGACAATTCAAAAAATGTATATGGTAACAAGTCCTATGAACGCGGTGTTGCGACTTTTATCATACCATACTCCAATCGTCGTATGTCTTTTTTGTCGGGGAGGGTTGTGAACTGAGAAGTTTCTTATCCACTCACACGATAATTTATAAATGTTGCCATTTCAACCTAAAGTATTGTTTACAAGGAAGTACATACTAAAGTTAATTGATTTAATACGTTCAGAAAAAAAAAAAAACAAAAAGAAACTGAATTGGACTTTCGTTGATATAACGTTTGACTCATAATACCATCAGAAAGGCGTGGTTAAAATCTTTCGGGCTCCTCGGGCCCACGGTGTATAGATACCTAAATGAATACAAATTAATAATTAGGGCGTATTTCTAAACAGCTCTCATTTCAGAGATATACCAAGAAGAGCTACAAGTACTTATAAAGTAAAATTTGACTCAAGTCATATCCATACGACACCTAAGAGATATAAAATCTCATAAATAGGTTTATTTGACTTGAAACAAACACTGTATCCATTTAACAGCTTATTAGTACTGAGCTTTAGTTGGAAATAATAATGCTTACGTTGACAGCACTTAGGTACTTGTACAAGCAAAATTACCATCTTGAGGAAACTAATCCGTCTAATTTATTTAATCACGTACGCGTAAGTACGTCGCTGCTCATAATCCTAACTAATATTATAAATGCGAAAGTAATTTTGTTTGTTTGTTTGTTACCTTTTCACGCCTAAACCACTGAACCGATCATCCTGAAAATTGGGGTGCATGAAAAGAGCCTCCACGAATGACGATACTTCAGTACGTCCGGCGCACCCTGGGCAGTTAGCCGCGCTACCAACCTTGCTGACTGGCTAATCTTTTCACCACGGCATGAGCTATTCTTGTATACTCGTGCCGACACGATAGAAGAAGATCCTGAAATTTTGCATATACGTTGTCAGATGTGCAGAAACGGACAGTTCCCGAGGAAAACAACAATAACGTTCTTATGATAATTGATGGCGCCACGTGTCTTTCTAATTATGATTGAATTATACAACGTTATTTTTAGTATATACAAAAACCGAGACACCCTAACAAGATTTTCATCAGAACTGCCTGAATAAGTGTTTTTTTTTAATAAATCTCCAAGTTACACAGTCGTTTATGTCGCGTTAAGTTCCCTAGTAAAGTGTGAAATGCCTGAGATGTGCTATGCAGGGGTTGTCTAATACACGGAAACTGACCGAGCGAACCGTCTCAAGCCTCAATGTGTCTATTCCCGTCAACTGTTATGGGTAGAAGCCTACTGAAACAAAATTGAAATTTAAGAAAAAAAAAAAACAAGTGCTGTAGAAAATATGTCAATCATTCTCCTAGTGATTCTGAACAAACTAGTTTCAGGTTTAGTATATACTAAAACTAACCTTGTATTATTATAGAAACTTTAGTAGTGTGTTAAGAGTTTATTGTCAAATTCTAAATTAACGCGAGCGAAGCCTAAAAGCCAAAAGCTAGTATATTATAATTAACTATTAAGGTGGATCCAGACTTTGCGAGGCATGCGCCACGAACGGCGCACAACGAACGCCTCGGAGTGAGGCGTGCGTGTCGAAAAAATATACCAACGTATGCTCGGGTCGAGCCATCGCGTGCGAAGCAAATGCTTCGTTTGTCTGTCTTCATGTTTGTGGCGAGGCATGTGCTGCGCACAGGCTAAGCATGTGCGAGGCGAGCCAGCGTGTGTGGGTAGGGATACGCATGCGTTGTGCACCGTTCGCGGCGCATGCCTCGCAATGTCTGGATCCACCTTTAGGCGATTAACACACGGTACCGCGCACCGCCGCGGTAGGCGGTGAAGTGGATCTCATGTCGCATTGGTCTCTAAGAAATCCGTTGATGCCAAACACACGTACACAGCCCGACCGCGCGGTCGAGCGGTGCTCTCGCCGCCACCGCTCCTCCGCGCTGCCATTCGCGCGGAGGGGCTTCGCCTCACACACGGGGCGCCGGTGGTCTTGCCAGTGTTTGTGATCGAACGCGTTAAATCTATCCGTGCGGGACAGGCGCGTAAATCGCCTTACCGAGCGGGGTACCGCTACGAAATCCGCTTTACCGCCACCGCCGCCCGCCGTGTGTTAATCGCCTTAGGTACCAACTACATATCACCTCTCGATCATGCTCTTGCGATGCTAAATGCTCTTCTGACATCAGCACCAGAGTATGATTTGTTTGACACGAGATGGATAGATAGATGTGTGTCGTGAATGTTTGATATTTTGTGAGAGGATAGATGAAAGATGAATAAAGTCTTTACTGATAATCATGTTTTTTAAATTACTAGTTTATGATGTTACGTGTTTGTAATTATTTTCTTTTTTGTTTTTTCTTACATAAAATTTGAATTGTTCAACGCTTTGGTTAAGACTGTAATATTGTGCATATCATATAAATAAATGAATGAAATATATAGTATTCTGCTAGCGAAGAAACAGGAAAGCTACAAAAAAAAGCGTCTTTATTCAGAGTGCGTTTTTTTCTTTACTTTCTTTTGTAATAGGATCATTTTGAATTGAGTGTATAAAATTATCATTTTACTAACATTAAAGCTATTTACAAAATGTTGGTTAATAATGAATACCTATTATACATTTTTAAAACTAGTCTTGACAGTCAACTAATAGTTAAACCGTTCCTTTCCTCTCTTTTGCGGTTTTCTCCACATTTATACGAATCAGAAACTTACTTTTCCAATAGAATTAATATTCAATTTTTCCGATAAAAGAAAGTCACGTACGACTTTACCATTAAAGACTACGATTTAACGATCCATTTACGATCTGTCTGTTGAAAAACCTTCCTGCCTGTCTATGAAAAAGGAAATGAACAACAAAAACAAATCTCTAACATAAACACAATGTTTTTTAGCAGCGAGGTTTTTCGGGGGAAAACATTGACGGGTTTTACGGGTTACCTCAATGTTTCACCGCTCCACAAACAAATGAGGCCCATTTTGTACTGTTAGTGGTATTCTGTAAGCGAACTCATCTCGATTCACGTTTCGCACTCTTAATTGTGTCGACGTATCACCATGTAAAGCTTAGACGGATACTTTAGCAACTCATTACTTTTTATGTTGTTAACCGCATGTACCTCGCATTACTCCAATGAAAATTGTAAAAACCTTTTTCTTTTAAAACGAGTGACCATGCAATTCTTTCCTGTTCTTCTCCATAGGACACTACTTAGAATCGAGCATCTAGTGTTGACCAAAAGCAAGCACCAATAATTTGGCCAAATTGTAATTAAAACAAAATGACTTACCACCGGTTTCTGAATTGAAAATTCTAGGATAAGCAGTACTTGAGTAACATTTGAGTACGGAGTTGTCAAAAAAATGACGGATTTTAAAGCATTTTTTTGACAACTCCGCACTCAAATACTACTTAAGTATTCTCAATTCAAAAACCGGAGGATAGAAACTCCATTTATAATAAAATTAGACAAACGTTGCTCACCAAGGCATTCATATCTTTTAAATTATTTCTTCAGCTTGATTGAGCATTAAAATTCATAAAAGCATAATAAGTATATTGTGTTAAATCCCTGTTGAAAGCAAAAATGTTGTTTATTTCATTGCATTTTCTTGCAAAAATGGGTCTTATTTGTCCATTGCAATATTAAATTGAGTACCAACCAAGTACAACTGGCGAGGCGTAAGCTGAGCTTTGCATTTGTGTGAGTGCACATAGAATCGATTGCCAAAAAGCAGTATAAACCGGTTTAAACCAAGCAAAGGACGCGTCTGCATTCATTCTCACACAAATGCAAAGCTTAGCTTGGGCCTCGTGGACGGTAATGTACCACATATTATTAATATATGTTCTCGAATACCAGTGATGCGATTTCACAATAATTCAGGAGTTGTTCGCAAGTTGTGCTTACAGAATACCACAATTGGAAGGATTCTCCAATAGAACTACAACTTCATAGTGATCCCAGTCTGTAGCTGTTACATCGATTAATTAGTTAATTGGATCTCGAGTGCTGTTTCATTTTATAAATTAACGTCGTTCATTACTGACAGTAAAACACTTAAAACATTTAATTCTGTAGTTGGTAATCGTTGAGGATTTGTTTTATTTGTCTGAGAATCGTTTGTCTGTAGATATCGATCGGGACGGTATTGCCCAGTTTTATATGAAAAGTTCGGACTAATGGTGACTATACCAATACCAAGTATCGCCATTACTAGTTTACACGGAATTTCATTGTCGATTTTCATGTGAATTGACCCTACTCAATGCCATTTCAATGACGACGTAGTTTGAAATAGATTTAACACTAATTTACTACCGCGCGGATCAGAATATGTTTTGCAAGGTTAAGCTCGCTTGCCGCGGTCAATCTGTGGATGGGTGGCCATTCGCTACACAAGAATAGAATACAATAATATTTATTTGCAGTAAAATGTGGTAGGTACTTAAGTACATAAGTTGTTCAAATGGTGGTGAAGATCAACACATCTTTGTCAAATTATTGACATACAAATATTGTCACAATTACCTATTAAGTTATGCTTTCAAATAAATTATATTACTAACAACTAACAATAATTTAACAGAACTATCATTAAAATACATTTTAACTTTAAATAGAGTTGAGAACATTTGTAATTAACCTAACCTGACGTTTGAATATCTTTGTTAACCACCGAAATACAAAATTGTAAAATATTTCGTCAGCACCGTTTTTTTTTCTATTTGTCTGCTTGTAGCCATCCTTGCAGACCGTTTCTATGTAACTGTACGGTTATTGGACAGACTGAAGGGTCTTCAGCCAAAGGGTCTCCAGCCAATGATCGCTAAATTCATAAAGTACCACAGTTATCTTTTTGAATACAACATGAACACCCATAAGCGACAAGTAACCCTTTTATCTTTGAGAATGCCCGTGGCCAAAGTTAGAACTTTTTAGAAGAAGTTGTGTCTATATGGCACCACTTATTTTTAACTCTTTGCCCAAGGGGATAGCAGACTTACCTTATAAAAAAAATTGTTGTGCACTGCGGAAGTGGTTAATACAAGAAACCTTTTACTCCACTAAAGATTTTTTAATGATAGTTCTTGCCGCTACTGCGCTTATTATGAGACATTGTATCAATGCTGTTAGATAAATTATGTAATATCGTCGCTCGCATGACTAAAAGTCCTATCTCATTTTTTAGCTGATTTGAGTTAGAACCGCCACATTTTTCTATTCGTGATTCTTATTCTCATAGCGGTTCTAACTCAAATCAGCTAAAAAAAGGGATAGGACTTTTAGTCATGCGAGCGACGATATAACGTTTAATTCTATTTTTTCAATTCTAAATTTACTTGACATGTGTAACTTAATTTAATATTTTGCATGCCTATATTACTGGTGAAATATGTGTTGGTCTATTTTTTATGTAACAACTTGTGTACCATATTTCAAGGAAATAATTTTTTAAGAAAAACTCAGCTCCAACAGCTTACACCTCACCAAAATCACGACTACTAGCAACAACAGCACTAAAGGCGACCCCTAGTGGAACTCGGACCCCAGCTTAGGATGTTGCTAGTGTGGGGTTGGGAGAGACAGCTTGATGAGGGCTGAATTATCTGTGTGACTAGCACGGATGTATCAAAGTGAGAGAATTTATAACATGATGCAATAGTCGCCGACCACAGCCGTTTACTTGCCGCCGAGGTGTTAGTGAGCCAATTTGGTGCGATCACAAGCTTTTCACAAACAATAAACCTTAATGAAATTTGGCTGTAAGAGATTCGTTTATTGCCCATTAAGTTCCCATCAAAGATATATCTCACTCAAAGAGTCGTTTTCTCGCTTGGCATGGTGCTCACCGAACTATAAAAGGCAGAGATTATTGATGTAATGTAATTGAAAGGGGATCGATGACTCTTTCTCATTAATCTATTATACGTACGCTATTCAGTCGGCTACCGCTCTACGGTCATTATCACAACCCATTATCTAAGTATTTATTCAATAGTGAACTTGCTTCAATCCACACCTGTCGACAAATAGCCATGAAAATTAAATAAGCTATAGTAACCATATGGGAATTCGTAAATGTATGAAAGCAGTGTTTTTCGACACGATATCATAAGTCGTAAATTGATTTTTAAATATGTATTAGTTTGATCGTCGAGTACAGTTTCAACTATGAAAAAATACTCGATAACTATTTCTTTATGACCTCGCTTTTACCCAAAAATACCCATTACTGAATAGTGATTATACCTACAGGGTAAAAGAACGAAAAAGACCTGAGGGAGTACCCTAAATATTGAAGTTAGCAAATTTTACCCAAAAGAAGCACTCTTTTATATTTAAAAATAATTATAACTATTAAGTTTTTTTTTAAAGTCTCTTCCCTTTTCCGGGATTCAAACCGCGAAAAAGGAACACCTGTATGTACCAATCGGTTGAGTGAATCATCATCTGCATCATCCATCATCAATAACAGTCTTCAATATCCTACTGAATATAGGCTTCCCTTGAATTATGCCATTCGCTTCGGTCAATAATGAGGGTCAAATATCTGTAATAAATATGTCTTCAAAGAAGACTATAAAATGAGGTCGAATAACTAATAAAATAAAGTATTATTGTGAGTAAGGGTCAAAATACACGTCCGATACTTGCTTCCGGGAGCCGGATCCGACTATCTGATCGGATTCATGAAATACACGTACGATTCTCGTGTCCGATTTTTTCGGGACGACGATGACACCCGGACGATGCTTACTATTCTGACATCCGATCCGATAGTCTGATCGTTCGTGTAATTCATGTTCAAACAAATGTATGACGCGGAGGCCTTCAGATAGTCTGCTCAGACTATCGGAACCGACTATCGGAAGCAAGTATCGGACGTATATTTGGGCTCTAAGATCGTCATGTAACTAAGTTATTGTAAGATTACATGGTATATCTTTAATTGAAGACACAATGTTTATTAGACTTGATCTTTGTGTCAATAAGGATCAAATCTAATAACCATTGTGTATTGATCAGAGGCATAAAAATACAACGTTCTCAATCTGCGAGGTTAAACTGTGTTTACCGCGATCAGTCCATAGATGAGTGACCGTTACACATTGATACCCACCCAGTCTCATGCCTCGGAATGCACGCAAAATTTTCGGTCCCGGTTGTCACACGAAAAGGTACTTATAGCAGTTACGGGTAGGCAGAAGCCTGAAATTCTGACAACTGGCTTTACCTTAGGATTTAGGTATTTGTCAGTAATTTGGTTACAGAGGTCAGATGACAAAGGCTCCGTGTAAAATTCTGAAATTCAACCCTCGTCTGATTAGACTGAAAGCCGACCCCAACGACATTGGCACAGTAGACATATAAGCTAAAGCAGTACCTCAACTTACTATAATCTCATGAATTGAAACACTCACACAGACACGCTCTGTATACTGAGTAGTTTTTTGTTTTTGTATGGAACTGCATCCCGAAAATACCTTATTTGTCTTGTTGCAGTGCGTGTCTGTGTGAGTGTGTCAAATCGGACGATTGTAGGTAGTTGAAGTACTGCTTTAGCTTATATGTCTACTGTGACATTGGTAAATCGAGCAAGATACATTTGTATGTATGTATCTTACTTGATTTGCCTATAATACATGCCATGCTAATAACAAGCCCCCGGTTATTATTAGGGGTTATTAGATATTATTTCTATCAGAGACAAAGGTCACATTCGATTTATATTTTGCATCTATGTGATTTATAGTCTACTTGAAACAGAAAAATAAATAAACTTAAATAAAAGTAGAAACCGACTTCAAAAAACTGAAATGCATAAAAAAATGACCTTAAAATAAATTAACCATTTTCTGAAGTCGGTGCTAAGGTTAACAAAAATGATTTTGTTGAGCATTTACCGTTTTGAAAATTAAACACGTTATTTTTAATTAAAGACAATACTTAAAAAAACACAATACGTATAAAAAAATATTTAGCTCTATTTTTTCTCAAAATTAGTTAAAACATTACGTATTGTAAGATTGTACGGTGTTGTAAAATCGCTTTCAGAGAAATGCTCTAACTTATTATCTCAAAAGATACGCCGCAAATAATATCACACAACATTAAGTAAGAGCAATAAAATAAAAACACTAATTGGCCAGCCAAGCGTGGTAATTCATTAGCTATATGTTCAGTAGGCAATCTTCCCCTCCGCTTGCTGTAAGCTGCTTATAAGTAGGTACCTATAACACCAATATTTCTAGGTAGAGACATTCCATAATAACTCTACATTTACTAAATTGTTGAGTGCTGTCATGATAAAATCAATAATCAAGGCTTTTTAAACGTTTTTTATTTTTATTTTGGCCTGGGCGGCTAGTAACGCCGCGTTTGGTGAAACATATTTCCTTTCATATTTGAGGAGTGTCTGCACCACCTCTTGTCTGTTACTACATCTCCTGGAGATTTACCGCCATTGTTTATCTATTGTGTCTATAATTACAGTGCTTGAAGTGATAACAAAAATGTTGATAAATGAAAATAACGTCTGATTAAGTCATCTTAGATCGTTTTTTAAATATTTTTTCAGTGAAATATTGACGAAAGGTTATTCACTCGAATGGCGTTTTTTTTTTTGTTAATTATTATATTTGTAATTCTCTAAATTCGTTTCATTATTTATACATATGATTTACATTTTTAAATATTTCATTATAAAAAATATCAATAAACATTTAAAAATATAAAAATAGTAGGCCACCGGCATCGGGAACAGGGTCCAAGCTACCATTGATCAGGGCCTCAGAGAGAGGAACTTCCAAACAATATGCGCCGTGTCAAGAAGTACAGCTTTCTGTATCAGGCCCTTGATCCAGCTGCCCAACGAGAGCCTCTTTAGATGTTGGTCGAGGCTCTTCGCTATTAAGCCATTCGCCGTAACTACTATCGGCACAATTACTGCTGAATCAACATCCCACATGTCGACAACCTCGTGTTCCAAGTCTTGATATTTAATTTCTTTATCTTTCTCAGCTTTCACGAGATTCTCGTCATGCGGAACAGTGATAAGTATCCACGATCATTGTGAGGCGCTCTGATCGATCTATCACCACTACAATAAGCTTATTGGCTACAATAGTCCTGTCAGTGATGATAGATCGATCCCAGTACAATGTGACATGACCATTCTCGAGAAATGGGTCGGGCACATACTTGTATTATGGTACTTCTGCGTCCACAAGGTTGTATTTAAGAGCAAGTTGCTGATGGATAATCCTAGCTACGAGGTTGTGTCTGTACAAATACTCATATACTAATAGCTTATACTAATAGCTGTGATAGTTTTCCTTTTAATTTCGTTGTATACCTATACTACTACAGGTAAAGGAGGACACGTAAAACAAATTTTTTTCATGACTTTATTTTACCACTTTGTCGGCGTAATTAATATGTATATCCATACCAAATTATAGCTTTCTAGTACTAAGATTCTCTGAGCTAGGCTGCGGACGGACGGACAGACGGATAGACGGAAGAACATGGCAAAACTATAAGGGTTTCTTGTTGACTACGGAACCCTAAAAAGATAACTTACCGAATCATCCGACAAAAGACTAATTTAATCGTTCTGAATCAGGGGACAGGTCAGATCTCTCGCTTCCAGCCGTGGTTCTGTCCATGGTCGGGAGCGAGAGTGCGTGGGAAGCCGTCGCCACCTTTTGCGAGGTGGTGATGGCGACCAAGGAGGGAGCGGAGAGGGAGCGAGAGGCGACGGCCACTCTCCCTTCCCGCGCCAGACGCACAGGGCAACGCCGGAGAGCGCGCGACGATATCCGGCCACCCTAGTGTGTGGCCTGCGGGCGACGGGTTAGGGGACCCGTCGCCCGACCAGTAACCTGCCCGAGAAGGCGGCGCGCATGTGTTCCGTGCGCGCCTCTCAGGAGGACGTGGGGCAAGGCCCCACAGAAGGAGAGGTCTGCCAGGGGCTGGCGGACCGAGGCCTGCCGGGGTTGCGGTGCATGCAGCTGCGAATCCCGTGACCCTGGCCAAGGGTCAGGAGTGGGAACACCGTGGGTTTTTAGCCGGTAAGAGTCCGGCATAACTCTTCGCCTTCCCGGGGCGAAGGGTATCCATGAGGATTGTCCCACGATAAAGAAAGGGGGGCAGGTCAGATAGTAGAAATATTGTTGCAATTAAATAAAATAACATTTCCCTCTGTTTTAGCAATATATTATTCCACCAAAGCCGTCTTACAAATAGAAAGCTAACTATAAAACAACTTGAGTTCGGTACCTAATTCAAATAGTAATATTAAACATCAATAAACATATGCACACAAGAATCACTCCGTAGTCCCGAGGTATGTGTACTCAACGGAATGACCTCTTTTGCCTGGGGTCTGTGTACACACGGCCTTAAATCCCCCTCCCATCAATGTTATCTATTTGTAAATAAATAGGTTTAAAGCACAATGGATACTTTTGAAAAATTCGGAATACCATATTTTACCTTATCTTCCATTACACGCAAAATACGCGCTTTGTCGTATATTTGCGGAAAACAGCGCCCTAAACTATACAGGGCGTCTCACAACTTTGCCACATGGAGGGAAAGTACCTTAAATACTGTAGATAGAAAAAATATTGAATGAAAACTTCATTTTTATTTTAAAAACAATACAAACTGCATTCAAAGAATATTAAATAATCACCTGTCTGAACCGGGAATCGAACCAGATAATTGATGATTTTCTTAATGAAATTTTTCTCCCTGGATCGGTACTCATGGACAAATCAAATAGCTTCCGAGATCCCCAGATCTAACCACGTTCGATTATTTTTTTTGGGGTTATGTTAAAGATTTAATTTTCAGGAACCAGTATTGAGAGTGTGTAGGAGTTACAAACTGAACTTAGAAATGAAGCGAAATTATTAAAAGAGTTACAATTTGTATACAACAGGAAGGGATACATTTTGAGCATTTAATGAATTAAATTTATTGGAAGTTAAACGTACCTTATTATTTTAAATGAATGTTAAATTTTATGGTCTTCCTTTTATTTTAGATGCTATGTTACTTAGAAGAAATAAATGTATAATTATGATTGAGCCTTTCGATCAGTACAATAAAATTACAGGTTTTTTTTTTAACAATTAGTGAGTTGAATTCCCGATTGAGATAGGTGATTATTTAAAATTCTTTGAAAACAGTTCGTATTGTTTTTAAAATAAAAATGAAGTCTTCATTCAGTATTTTTTTCTATCTACAGTATTTAAGGTACTTTCCCTCCATGTGGCAAAGTCGTGAGATGCCCTATATACCTTCCATTATAATGTAAAGCCACGTTACCGTATGGTTCTCTACAAATAGGCCACCTCTCCCTCCTGGTACTGTGGGTGTCGTATTACGTCCAGAGGGTTGGCAACAACGGTGTCCAGTCTGCTAATAAAAACATACTACAAGTACCATTCCGTCCAACATACTTACATGGTGATTATAGCCGTAACTTCTATAATCATACCTTAAATAGTCCATAGGAGCACCATGTTCATATTTACAGTACTATTTGGTGGGCAATCATGTCGTTAGAGGTAGATGAGTTAAAATCGTGTGGTAATAAAGAAGCTGCCATTCCGAGGTGACAGAATGATGATCTCCATAATTTCTCGGTGTGGACAATCAGATAAATTGTGGTGATCCATCGGAATGGATAGTCTTGCCATAAGCAAAAGGCACATACCGGTACAGTGCCAACAATTAAATTATCACTTATGGAAGTAATCGAAGAAGCTTTCTACAATCCTGTGGCATTTATATGGTAGCTTTGTGATGAGTTGTTGGTAAGGATCGATACCTAGGTGTTAGAGCCATCGATCAATTTTTCAGCCATACTTATAGCTCGTAGAGTATTTAAATCATAACCTGTATTCCCCGAAGGGTTGAGCAGACGTGTTCTTCTATTACAGCCCAGGGGTCTGAACACCCACGTTTCGCCTCCTGTATTTAGTCCCATGTGCTTATATTACCATTTCTGGGCACAATAATAGTGGCCTGTTTGTCTTACGACTCGCTTGCCCGGCGACAGAGGGGAATTGTATTCTTAATCCGTTCCCCCACGGACTAGGCAAGGTAGTCAAAATAATAACGGACATTATTGAAGCAGGAATTTCAGATATAGGTACACTGTAAAGATTACGGTTCTAAGCATCCTACTTTGATTCTAATTCCATGAAAAAATCACCAGCATCATCACCATTCAGCCAAAAGACGGCACAGCTGGACATAGGCCTCCCCCAAGCATAGCCATATCGACCGGTCCTATGCTTCTCGCATTCAGCGGATTCCAGCAACCTTCGCCAGGTCATCGATCATAAAAAATACTATTTAGAAAAGACTATAACTTACAGCAACTTTCTACGTGAAAATTGCTATTTAAGTTATAGTCCTAATTTCCATAATAAAAAAACTTAAGTTTCAGACGGAGCACCGGTCAAACGAAATGAAATTAGCATTTTCTGTGAGAAAATTATGAATCCGAACTCTAAATTGTGCGAATGTATGACCTTTTTTTTGATTATCTGCTAACTGGGCGTTTGTGCATGTGAAAATTTGTGTGTGTAAACGCGCCCACGATACAGTAAAAATAAAGAGGAAGGCAATTTTTTTCTACTCGCAATAAGAACAGCTGTCTTTAAAAAAATGATTAATAAAGGAAACTCGATTGTTTCGGCTTGTAAGTTTTGTGTTTGTAAGAAACGAACCGACAGGCGAAAACTTAAAAACCAGAGCAACTTTTTTTATGTTTAATATACGACAAAAGTACAAAACGTATAATATACATAAAATAAGACAAACACAACACCACTTTAGAAGATTGAATTCCCGTTGACTATACATGATAAAGAGTGGCGGTTAAATGATCGTTCGTTCTCATCGACAATTTGCTGCAATTTTCTACTGTGAGCCAATTGGCAGAAAATTGTATCCGATACGTTCAATTTTCATACTTTCTATAAATCACAAAGTTGTTATCAATTTAGAAAGGTTTCGCGGTGAAATGTTACTGAATGTTACTGTTTTATTAATCTATACATATAAAAGGAGAAGCTGACTGACTGACTGATCTATCAACGCACAGCCTAAACCGCTGGGGTTAGAACGTTGAAATTTTGACAGTAGGTTCCTTTTGTAACGTAGGCATCCACTAAGAAGGGATTTTTCGAAATTCAACCCCTAAGAGAGTTAAATAGGGGATGAAAGTTTGTATGGAAAATCATCACTTAACGGGTTCAAAATTTCACGCAAGCGAAGCTGCGGGCGAAAGTTAGTATAGACAAAAAAAATACTGTTGAACTTATGTTACTATTTATATATTTATTTATCTTTATGTTGTATGTAAGTTTCAGTTTTTGATAAAATTATTTATATTGTTATGAATGTAATCGAAATTGCTTGTTAGAGATAAGTACTTACTTATTTAATTACGAGTTAATCACAAAAAATAATTAATTAATCAATTCATTCATTAGTAGTTACTACTTATAATATTCTTTGATAAGTTATTACATATTAAACTTCGTATTCTAAATATAGCAGCAAAACTTCAAACAGATGTAAAGATGAGAAACTGCTAAGTAAGTAAATTAATAAACAGAATAAAAAGACTAATAAGTTAGGGCTTAGTCAATTAATGCAAACTTGTTTACTAATAATAACAAAAAAGGATCAACAATTTGTTAGCAATCACAAACGTCAAATCTTATTAAATCAGTTGATAAACCATAATGATATCAAGTGCGTAACGTAATTGATAGAACCTGAAAAATTGTTCTATTTTCAGAAAAACCAATGCTATTTCTACAATGGGCTAATTAAAAAAGTCGCTTTTGTAACAATAATAATTAATTTGTACTTCATCTCCTCAGTAGTGTCTGTTGGTTCTATAACGACCAACAGCAAAGTTTTAATTTTCCCAAGAATTCGGAAAGTTGAGATTGTTTTGCTCCATCAAAGTGGTCCTGAGAAACCCTGGGGGAGGGATGAGGGGTGGGCGGAGTCAGCCGGGACCAGCAACAGGTCCTGGTCCAGACGAGATCAATAGTCGGAAGCTGGATCATGCGCACTGTGCATTGCAAACAACATGCGCTCTCTGATACTGCTCTTCTTGTCATTGCTCGCTCCAGGTATGTCAAAGAAAGCTTTTAATACTTATTTATGTCTGCCTTAAACTCCTATAAATTAGATTTATTAGTGTGTTTATAGTTTATCCAATCCCTATCCGGATATAGCCTCTAAACTCATTTTGGAATACAAATGTCAAAGCTGATTGTCTATGGCTCGCGATCTTTGTTTTGATTGTAGAATTTCTTGGATATTTCTATTTTTAGAATCTGATTTTTTTACGAAAAATATGTCGAAATATACAATAAGATTATAGAAAAAGCAGGCCTTTATTTAAACGTTTTTCGTTTGGCTTTTTATGACATATTTCCACCAATGTTTATATTTTAGAGATCCTATTTCTATTCTTCATGATTTTACATTTATATCTAGGTACGCAGCCTTCTAATAAGAATACCTATTTACTTCTAGATTTCAAAACGTATTTTAATTTGGATAATTCCACAAAATATTTCATGGCATAATTGTCTGTCAACATTAATATTCTAAATGCCATACGAAAGAGAGTTAAGCGCCTACTCCTGAAATAAAGTTCTTTAATATCCTCAGATATACAACAAATACCACAATAAACCAAATGAGATACTCGTTCATCTACTCTAAGGTATCTTGTAGATAGATTAGCAAAACCTTGTACCATAGCAAACCTCCAAAGCCTTGTATTATGCCCACGGTGTGTCCCACACCTGGGACAAAGACCTCCCCTTTTGCCTTCCAATTTGTCTTTACCAATATAAGGCTATTAATACCTAAACCATAATTGTCTTCCAGAGGGCGAGTGCGACCTGCTACGGGACAGTGTGCACGTGACGTCAGCGGCGGCCAGGCCCAACAATGAGCTGTGGTGCTACAAGTGCCTGGCCGAAGTCCCCGACGATCGCTGCGCTGACCTACGACACAACAACTCGGCGCTCATTCATAAGTGTCACAATGACCGACGGATGTGCATGGTAAATACTGCAGTGCATACATATACCTACCTACCTACTTAGTTTACACATGCACTGTTATATTGCATACATAGAGGTACACTCGTATTCACGGATGTACGTTCGAGAAACGTTTGATTGAATCGGCATTATTTGATTATGCATTCAAGATGGCTCGGTATAGCAGTCTAGAGAGGAAACTGATGTTCTGAAGCGATTCAAATTTATTTAGGAAGTCTCGTAGACTGGCGCCGTAAGAGGTTTACTATAATGCTTTCCAGCAGAGAATAAACCACCGACTCTTTTTCCGTGACCGTCGGAGAAGACAGCCATTACACACTTGCGACACATCAACCGTCAAAATCTTTGAATCCATTCATATTTGAAATCTGTAACTGGTACGTCCAGCCAGTCATGACATAGACACCTACGAAGCCGAGAGGTGGACCTGGACACTCGCGGTACGGCTGATCCACAGGTTTAAAGTCGCTCAGCGGGCTATGGAAAGGGCTATGCTCGCGAAGTCTCTCGAAAGAATCAAAATCTAAACGAGATGACCCGGCAGAGAACCAATGTAGTCGTCATAACCTACAGGATAAACAAGCTGAAGTAGCAATGGGCCGGCGATATAAGCTAAAGAACTGATGACCGTTGGGGTAAACGAATTTTCTAGTGTGGGACACCATCGAGCTAGGTACTGGTAATCGTTTTTTAACATCGATAGTGGCTTAAACACTTGATGAAATTTTATGGTAAAATTTTTAGCCGAACTTCAATTAATCTGGGCAGTAATAAACAATAAGTATATTTAATTAAGTTGGATTTTCTATCATATTTCACTTTACAGGTGAAACGGTTCTCCTTCACGACATCAACGGAGAACTCCACGACGCTGCCAAAGATGTGGGCATTGGAGCGCAACTGTACCAAGCACTGTGAGCCAGGGTGCATCGTTATCGGGGAGAGGACCAAACTGTACGCCTGCACATCATGCTGCACCACCTCCCTCTGCAACTACGGCTCCGGCGCTGAAGAACTGATGTTCGACATCCTTGCTGTGGCGGTAGCTGTTCTGTTAATCGCGTTATGATTCCACTAAACGGCTTAGTTTAGCTACATCTGTGCCAAAGAATTTGACGGGAGTATTTTGGAATTTTTATCGGCATTTGGAGAATTTTGTCCTTATGTAAGGACATGCCTAAAAATATTATGTTTATTACTTTTGTCAGATGTTGTGGCAGTACTTGAGTGAATCATGGAATCATGATAATGATTCGATACACAAAAAATATCATGTTTATATACTCCCGTTTTACGCCTTTGTAAGACAAACTACTAAGCTCAAAGTAGTATTTATCAAGTGATTACCTGTGGCCCAAACTAAGTTGATAGTCTTACACGAAAAAATATTCTTTGGACCGGATGTGAAAAATTCCATTATTCCAAAATGAAACGAATTTGAAAAAGGAACCAAATTAGAACCTCTATTGATCATAGAATAACATTTTTATGTCATTTTTAATTGAATTACTGCGTGCTGCTGCGTACTATATAAAATAAAATCTTGCTATAATCACATCAAATGGTATTAAGAAAATATTTACTATAGTTAGACAAAGCTATTCAGGATGTCCAAAACTGTTCCTTGCAATTTACCTACAGGTGTATCTACTTATAAATTTTATGATATAGATAGACGTTTACCATTATGCTGGACTTATTATACTCACCAATTTTTAATCAGAGAATATTTCTATTAAAATAATGCTTTAAATTCTTCAGCGATAAATCACTCATAGGAAATATATTGAAATCAAAAATCTGTATCAGAATTAAAATCTAAATGAATAAGAAACTAAGATGTTTCAAAATGTATCATTTATTTAGGTAGAGCGCTATTTTAGGATTAGTCATTTAGATAATGCCAAAGAGATTTATGCGATTATTAGATAGGTACTAATGAAATGTTAACCAAAATTAAGTACTATTTATTCCTTGAAACTTTATTTTTTTCAAATGAAAGTTCTCTAACATTATTTTTTTTATTTTTGCCGTTGAACTAAAAAAAAAAAAGATTCGTTTCATTTTTTCCATTATAGTTTGAAAAGGAACAAACAAACAAAACATCAAATGTGTTAATCAAACCTGCTGAAGATAATGACATCATTTCATGTACTTATACACCTATGACTATACTTTCAATGTCATAACATCGTAAATGGTGTCTAAAAATTAATTTAAACAGTAGGTGTAATTGATAGTTTTGGTGAATACTTTTAGCCGCTAGCTGAAGCGACAGATATTGTCATTAATTTATGCACTTACGGCCGTTTTCAATAACCTATCTATCGGCGGTTTCGCCTAATAAAGATATAAATTTGACATAAGCTCCATAGGAGTAATGTCAAATTTCTATCTGTAGTAAGGCAAACCGCCGATAGATAGGATATTGAAAATGGCGGTTAGAGAAGACAAACTGACGGATCGGAGAATCATTATAATAATATTTATAATTATTTTCGATGAAGACTGCCTCGTTGGTCAAGCGGTCGCAAGCACGACTGCTGAGCGTCAGGTCCTGGGTTCGATCCCCAGGTTGGGCAAAGTGTTATTGGGTTTTTCCGTGTGAGATTTCTCAGTAGCAGTCCGGAGTCTGGTTTTGTGCCCGGTCGATGGCAACTGGCTCGCCCCCTATTACATGGGACGTAAACAATATAAACAGCGAAATGTGGGTGTACTATAAAACCAACCAACCCTTCGGGGAATACAGGCGTGAGTTTATGTTTATTTTCGATGTACTGTATGTCCAGTCACGTCTAATAATATGTATACACAAAGCGAAATTCAAAAGCGATTTTCTCCTAAAATATACATTAGAATTATAAAATATTACACACGTAGTTGCTACAAATACATACAAATTATGGTTTCGAATATTTCTTAATTACAACCTATTCTCTAAGAGAAATTCGCTTTTTATATTCGCTATATGTATACATATTATTAAACGTGACTGTACTCTATGGAATATTTTCAGTGTTTACTCGCAAGTATAAAAATAGGTGCCTGTCAAAGGAGCTAAGGACCAGGATATTTACGAAAAATACATTGTAGAAATTACCCCGGAAACCGGGAAAAAGAAGATTGCCTAATGTATATGGCTGCTTTAGGCTGAAATAATTACCGTTTATATCCTCTTTTTACTTTACAAAAAGGTTGCCCAATTAAATTACGGCTAAGTTTTCACTTTGACAGATTTTCTGTACCTACAAAAAATGTCAAAGCTTTTATCCCTCAGATAAAAGTTATTTGACGATTAAAAAATTGGACCACATGGGGATATTACACTATAATTATGATCTATGATCATAGATCTATGAGTCATAGATTTATGATAATGTATTAAAGACATATGAATCATTTCGCCATACAAAGATATGACTCTGAGGTCAGATAAGACATAATTATGATCCTCTAAACCAGTCTTTCTCAAAGTGGACGATAACGCCCCCTTGTGGGAGCTAGAGGCATACAGGGGGGCGCTAAAGGCGGTAAAAGTAACTATTGCGATTGTGATTGTAAAGATGAGGTAAAGTTAAAAAAAATTGGGAGTGCTAAAAAATCATTAAATCTCAAAGTGGGCGGTAGACGAAATGAGTTTGAGAACCACTGCTATATACGATCCTAGATATAAGATAGTGTAATAGCCCCCTTAATCAGATATATTTTTAAACGATAACGCATCCAGCCTTTGTCAATGCCGGCTGACATGCGCAGCATGGGATAATTTTGTTGTTGCATTATCTCATGCCAAGCCCAGATAAGCCATGCATTATCATTTCTCAGCACGAGATAAGGCAACGACAACATTTTGACGCGTTGCGCATAATAGGCATGCTGGTTGCCTAAATGGTGCCCATTTTTGTAACCGTTTTACCGCCTTTGGCTTCAACTAGCGACTCTATTTTTTACCTATATTTAAACCCTACAAAGCAAAAAATCAGATGCAAACATGTGTATATTTGTTTCAGTAACTTTCATTTATTAAGTAACAAACATAAGTAGTTAGTGGTAATTATGATATCCTTTGAGGTTGTATTTAAATTATTTTTGAAATAAATTAAATAAAGATAACAGAAACCTTTTGTTATTAAAAATGATGGGGTGCATGAAAAGAGCCTTCACGAGTGACGATACTTAAGTAGGTACGTCCGCCGCATCCTGAGCAGTCAGCCCCGCTACCAACCATGCTGACTGGCTAATCTTTTCACCACACAATAGAAACGATAGAAAAAAATAATTAATAATGATAATACCTTTACCTCTATTATCCATCTCCTTCATTATACATGGTACCTAGTTATTACTCTTGTTGTTAGCGTTAAGTTAGTGGGAGTCGATAACTTAAACAGCTTATCTTATCTACATTAGGCATCCGCCTAGTGATAAATGCTAGCGTTAGTTGGAACTTACACTCCATCAACCACAAAACCTACCTACTGCTAGGAGGATGTATAACTGGACCTCATGTTTACTTTGGGTAATTTCTGGCTCAATCATAAATATCGACCTCTCAAACATAAGATAGTGGGTGAAGCGATCATCAGCCTCGTCCCCGTCACCATACGTCCAGGGCCGTATTTAAGCATGGGCTACATAGGCTACAGCGTATTGGCCCGAACAATAAAGGGGAGCTCAACAAAAAAAAGTTTAAAACTAAAAAGGGAGCTGGGTTGAACTGGATGTGGAGGACAGAGTAATGCGGCGCAAATTTGAAGGTCTATGTCCAGCGGACTGCGGTAGCCTTTGGATTAGAAAACTCCTCTACAAACGAATTTCGATTCGATAATTTAACCCTCCTCCCCTCCCGTGTAAGTAGGGTCCGCACCACAAGCTAGCCTTAGAGATCTACAGATCCTAAATACGGCCCTGCATTTAACATTAACTGCAACATTAATTTTCCTCATTAAATTAGTGTAATATTAAGAATGCCTGCCGCAATTATGTGAGCAACGAGTAAGTTTGTGTAGAAAAGGGAAGTATAAGTTACTAGAATTTCTACAGATGCATCGAACTTAAAAATTAATGGCAATCATTAAGTTACAAGAGTCCAGGTAGTAAGAAAAATAGTACCCAGAAGAGCTTATGTACTTAACGATCAATTTATAGTCTAGACAGTAAGTAAATACATATCAGAGTGTAAACGAATACGTGTAGATATTTTTTTCAAACCGCGTGATCTACTAGTGACACAGATTAACCCTAAATGGGACTTTATTTAAAACAACAAAAAAAAACAAAACAAATCTTGATGTTCTGTTTCGAAGTCGTTTTAGCGCCCCGAGTTAACTGCAAAGAACGATATCGCGCTTGTCGTGCCCGCCAGCTATGTCGCCGTGCTTTCATTCAATTATGCGTAGGTAGTTTCGAAATGTTCTATCATAAGTTTTTTATACCTACCTATGCATTTTTTTATTGAAAACTTTTTTTGTATTTGTGAAACGACCATGTACCCGCCGTAAAGGATAAAAAAAGAATTTTATTTTTAATCAAGCTAAATCAATGGAGGCAGGTCAATCTACACTAATAATAGTAGATCATGTATTTTTAAGGAATTATACGAATTCGCTTATACCCTCTATAGTGATTTCAGTCTGCAAATACAGAATAATATAAGTAAGCCCGTAAACGTCCTGAATATAGGCCTCCCAATTCCAAAAATTGACGTTATAATCCAATTAAGTAAGTAGGTCTTTAGCGGTGTGAAAGGTTTGTACCTATGTTGGTTGGCGCTTTTTCATAAACTGGCCACATGATTAATTTGATTGGTACCTTCTTAATTTTATTTGTAACTAAAGGGAGTAGCATTAACTTCAACCAAAACTTATCTAGCGCTCTAGTCTAGACCAGTACCTACTTAGGTACTACTTCGAATGTCCTACATGACCGCGAAGGTCAACGAACGTGGGAATATACAATATCTACATCAATGTAGGTATCAGTAGGTATTGTACATGGAGGAAAACTACCTATATCGACTTTAGGCGGGTGACTAATGTCCCGCTAATGTTTGATCAAGGTTCATTTACTATACAAATTGACCAACGACTGAAGATTTCAGGGTGACATCATAATACTGAGGTCACCCTGAAATTTTATACAGGTAGATTATATATATTTACCACGGCTTTATTAGCCATTCAAGTTTTTTACTGAGATATTACGAGACTGGACTTGTAACTTTTTATAAAAACGAAATAATGTATAGGTACACAAGGCTAACATAATCAACCTATAAGTTACCAGTATGAGGTGATCTCACATTGTATAGGGTCTCTGTACTATGAGATGTCAGCTTATACTGGAAATGTGTGGTTTGTTAAGTAGCCTCACGATCAATACGTCCAAGTAGCAAAACGTCCAAATACGCAAAACGTCTATTTAGCAATACGTCTAATTAGCAAATTGTCATTATAGCAAAACGTCTAACTATCGAAATGTCTATGTAGCAGATCGTCCAATGAGCAAATCGTCTATTTCTCATAATGCCTGGACACTTAAGCACAAAAATACTAGGATTCGTTTTTGAGGTCATTTAAATTAAATATGTAAACTTTTTAGTAAGCAAGTAGGTAGTAGTAGTAGGGAGCTACCGCTCCCGAAGATTAGTTATCTCATCTCTCATTTAGGGTCAAAATACACGTCCCATACTTGCTTCCGGGAGCCGAATCCGACTATCTGATCGGATTCATGAAATACACGTACGATTCTCGCGTCAGATTTTTTCTGGACGACGACGACGCCCGGACGATGCTTACGATTCTGACATCCGATCCGATAGTCTGATCGTACGTGTAATTCATGTTCAAACAAATGTATGACGCGGAGGCCTTTAGATAGTCTGATCAGACTTTCGAAACCGACTATCGGAGGCAAGTATCGGACGTGTATTTGGGCTCTTATAGTATTGGCCCCATGGACGTACAAAAAAGGTCGGATAGATTTTCGCTAACAAAAAACTGTGTCACTCAGAGTTAGTACTTATTACTTCTATGCTCAGAATCAGCCAGCTTGCTGTACGTACAGGCTGGCACGCACACATTCACACATTCGTCAGCCATTACACGCGTAAACATCAACACAGTCGACAAAGGCGGCAAAAAAAATATTAAAATACAGCATGTCTTGTGTGGTGAAATGGTGTAAAAACCGTAGTGATCGGAAGAAAAAAAAACCAGGAATCACGTTTCATAGGTCAATGAATAATTCAATCACTTAATTTCCAATTGTATACATTAAAATCAATCTAATTAAATTCATCAGAAGAAAAGAATCCATCACAAGGCCAGTGTTGTCAATATTCACGTTTGCAAATTACTCTTTGGGAAATTTATAGTTTTTATTCAATTCAATTTATTTATTACTAGGTATTTTATTTATATTTTTTTAGTAAATTTCGTAAAATGAGGTATAGACCAATGATTGGATTAAAAAAATAAGAAATTGTAACGGTGAAAACGATTGGATTCCAAACAAATACAATGTCATTTGCAGTCTACATTTTGAAGCTAACGACATTTAAACAAATAAAGGAAGATTATTTATGTTATTTTGTTTGAAGGCAATAGGAGAAGAAGAATCGATTTCCTTTTCAATGTAAAATACAAAAGAGAACTGAAAAAGCTAAAGGGAAAAAAAAACTCCACTAGGTTTTCTAAAAAATGTTGGCCATACCAAGAGGATTCTGAATTCATAATTATGTAGTGTATTACTACTTAATTTTTTCAAAAGACTTTCACTGGAAATCTAAACAAAATAAAAAAAAAAAATTTTTTGTTGTATTTAGTTAAGAAATATTGTTTATGATTACGACTGTACCCCCAAAAAGTTAGACGATTTGCTCATTGGACGTTCTGCTACATAGACATTTCGATAGTTAGACGTTTTGCTATAATGACAATTTGCTAATTAGACGTATTGCTAAATAGACGTTTTGCGTATTTGGACGTTTTGCTACTTAGACGTATTGATCGTGAGGCGTTAAGTAGCCGTCCCGTACCTATATTTTTTTTATCAAACAAGGTATTTTGTAAAAAAAAGTAGGTACTTTTTTAAAGATAATTTGGTAGGGATCAAGATGACTATCAATAAAAATGTACATCTTTAAAAATGGATTAATGGTTTAATTTTAAACTATGACTTGCAATTCATACCTAAGTCCAATCATATTAATGTATAAGAAAATTAGTGGTACAAATATGTTTAAATTGCTCAGATAAGCAGTTTATAAAAGTATGTTTAAAAGATACTAAAGGCTATCAATAAATACAAATACATTATATAAGTTAATTTATTATGAATAAACAATGCACAGAAATAAATGCAATGCCTAATTTGCAACATAAAACATAGCAATAAGTTTTATCATAATTGGAATGAACCATATTCAATTCTCTTGAAAACTGGGAAGGTATTATTTGGGAGGACATAGTTATAAACTTAAAAAATATGTTATACTTTTATAATTATTACAGAATTAAGTTAGGAGAGTTGACCACAGTCGGAGATGATGATTTTCTTAGAGGGCTTGCCAGACTGGGAGCCAAAGGCTTCAACTTGCTTGACCACATCCATGCCTTCAACAACGGTTCCAAAGACGACGTGCCTGCCGTCCAACCAAGAGGTCTTCACGGTGGTGATGAAGAACTGGGATCCATTGGTGTTGGGGCCAGCGTTGGCCATCGACAGAACACCAGGGCCGGTGTGCTTCAGGACGAAGTTCTCATCAGCGAACTTTTCACCGTAGATGGACTTGCCACCGGTGCCATTGTGATTTGTGAAGTCACCTCCTTGCAACATGAAGTTGGGGATCACTCGGTGGAAGGTGGAGCCCTTGTAACCGAAGCCCTTCTCGCCGGTACACAAGGCGCGGAAGTTTTCACAAGTCTTAGGGGTGACATCTGTTCTCAGCTGTAACAAAATAAAAAATACTGTAAGCTACCTACTATCTAGATCGTTCAGAGGTGTGAGTGTGCTTATCTGCTATGAAAAAACTTCCTTCCTATTTTTCCACTGATGAAAGTTTGACTTTCAATTATGGGTGTGTCATTATCGCGAGTCGGCGTTGTTTATAGCGAATGAGTAATACGATTTTTCACCAATCGGTGCAGCCGCCGCCGGCGCATCGCTTACGTGACTAAAGCACCCAAGAGAGCCTACATCAAGACACAAAAACATAAACATCATGTTAATGGCAAATTCCGCTTCGTTCATAATTATCTACAGGTTGACGATTTGACCTTCACTTAGTGCAGGTAATCTTACTCGAGAATTAGTGTGACTATATACTTCTATATATAGATATTATAATATCTATTTTCCACATGTTAACGTCAAAAAAGATATATTTAATTAAGTAGGTAATAAAAATAAAGGAAAAGTTTCATAGATAACTAAAATGTAAGTTGGGTAACTTAAAAGGATAACAGTAGGACATAAAGCGTGGTTTCTGCAAAATCACGCCGGCCGGAGCACCGGTGTGACGAGATGTAACCGAAATTTCAAGATTTTACATACCTCAACTACGATTCTTCCCAACGCTGAACCGTCAGCGTTAACGTCGAAATAAACTCGGGGTAAAGCCATATTGCTTTATTATGTAGAGTCTCGGACAAATTAGCTTTTATTCACCACAATGACGATGCGTCTCCTGTCGATGCCGGGCGGAAACAGAATGTAGCATAGACAAATTTCTTACGTCATATCCTACGACGTTCAGAACATGTGAATAAAGTTGTCGTTGTCCTGTCTAAAATAAAACGTATCTTAATCATTTATAAAATATACATTAATTTACATACTGTAAATAATAACATATTTTTATAATTGACACCAATAAATAGACCGTCTCTTTTTTCTTATATCGAAGTCTGCAATCATCACCAAATTCCTATTGGTCGTAAAATACTTATAAGCTTTACTCGTAAAAGTAATAAATGTGTACTACGAAATAAAGTCCTTGACTTTACTTTGCAGAAAATGTTGTAATCTTATTTTTCGTATATTATCACTGGCTGATGTAATAAAAAAACACTTTATGTATTTCAATAATCAGGCATACCGCATTTATGGTCAATATCGATATGTCTATGGTCTATAGCTAGAGTTGCCATACGTCCCAATATGGGACTGTCACCGTATTTGACCATCGCGTCCCGTATTGCCACAAGTCCCGTAATTGTCCCGTATTTCAATAATTTCGACAAAATTCTGAAACGGCCCGAAATGGGCGCGGGTCACTCAAAAAGTAAACGTATTAACTTAATTTAATTTTTTTTATAAGTACCATTATTCGAATAAAAACTTTGATTTCGACTTTTTATTAGATTTGCTTATTTGTAGTAAAAGGTGACTAACGGATTCACTAGAGGATGGGCAGCAGCGTTCTCTGAGTATTTTAACAACCATACTGTGATCGCCAACTCGCCTGCCAAGCATGGCGATTATGGCGAACCCTCCCAACATGGGAGGCCTATGTCCGGCAGTGGACGGATTTAAACGTCCCGTATTGGTCCCTGAAAGTTATGGCAAGCCTATCTATAGCTCCAAGTCCTGCAACCCAAAAACCTCAGTAACAAAAAAATACTCCTCTCCTCATCTCAAGAATAAAAACGACGGAATCCAGTGGGGACGCGTAGCATCAGGTTTCAGAGATTTCAGCTTCATGGTAATTAAATGCTCCTTGGTTTCATTCATCGACTAACTGGGGGCTTACCATGACCTCTTAAAGCAGGGCAGAAGTTGCCTGGAAGTTGAACTGCCCTGCTTTTTTGTACTATGACATCGTTAGAGCAGGCCTGCGGCAGGCCTGCTACGTTGACGTTTACGAAATCCGTTCACCTGTTTTTTTTGTATAGACTTTTCGTACCATCAACAAGCTTATCCGCTCAACTTGGTTGAATAGTCGTTCACCTTTTGAACTGTCATGGTACGATTTTTAGCGATTCAGAAGCAGGCCTGCTTTTGAACGGATATTGACTGGCTGGCGAACGTTTTCATAAGACGTCATGGTAAGCCCCCAGCACTACTGAGCACTACGCATAATAGAAGTAAAAACAAATATTATTGTACTTGCACATATGCCTTGCATGGCCCAACACAAAGTGAGCACAGCACAACAGATAAAACAAAAATAACAATAATGTAGTCTTGTTCGGTGACAGCAACATCACGTGACTGTCCTTCACCACGCCATCACTACTGATGAACCAATGAGCTTCGGTGTCTGTTGTCAAACTTTGACAAAATAACAGGAATTGCGACGTGAAAGAGGACATCGCGGGAAGGTTATACTTGTTCTGAGGATAATACGACCAAGCCTAACATGCGCAGTGCGACATAATTTCGTCGTCGCATTATCTCGTGGCGAGAAGAGAAAATGTATTACTAATCTAGTCTCGGCACCAGATAATGTGACGACAAAATTGCAAAATCGACAAAAGGGCATGCACGAATCGCATCGTGGCCGAGAACGAAAGCGAGCGAACTACTTATCTCTTTGCAATCCCAGGTCACAATGCTCATGTGACACGGGTGTTTTCGTTGCTCGTTGATCTCATCCCATTAGACGAAAGAACTAAATTCACACAGTGAGCACAGTAGAAAGCATCATTCATTGCATTTGTAATTATAAAATGGCATGCATAGAATTTTATAGTTATGTTAAAGGTGAAAAAGGGGTTACAACGGGTAAGGCTTGTAGGAACTTGTAGAATAAGAACTTTAGAAAAATGTAAATGGACAAAGAAAGGTGGAAGCGAGTACAATATTAATGGAAGGGACAAAATTTATCGCAGCCCTAGCTTAGTGGCCAGTAAAACAGACGTTTAGGAAACGTCAAATCAAAAGTAAGTGTCAAAATTGACATTTAAAATTTCAGTACCTATTTCATGCAGTTAAAACCAAACACGTATTATTCGTATGAAATAAAATAAAAGCATTATTTTGTATACATTTTCTTAGTACTTAAAACTACCAGCCGTTATAACGGTATGTATTCGCATCTGAAACTTGGAGTATGAATATGTTTTTGTTAACGATTGGTACTTATTTCCATCTTTCAAATATTTTCAGTACAAAATGAGTTTAGAATCCATAAAATATAGCAGGGGAAATTTAGAGATTCTAGACCAGTTACTTCTCCCTCTACAGACAAGATACGTCAAAGTGCAAGGTGTAGAAGATGGCTGGAAAGTTATTAATAAAATGCAGGTAAATGATCTTGTAATGATTTAATTTTAACTGTTAATACAACTTTTATCTATATCTGTCATATGTATTTCGTACCTAAGCTTTAAAGCAATACTTCCATATTGTGCTCTTTTATCTAAGTTGAATCAATATCACACACTTGAGTTTTTTAAACTTTTGTTGTATAGTTTTATTAAATCAATAAATTATTCATTTAATAATCAAAACTATTAGAATTGAACCATAGACACGAAAGAAGAAGAATATTATTGGTTAAACCTCTATTAACTCCAAACTTTTCATGATGTACTAAGTACTTAAAATGATTATTATTATTTTAATTTGCTCATCCAGACCCTTTATTTGGTATCTGCCTAACTCTAGGCCCTCTGTATCTCACTTTATTCCATTTTTTATTGGTAATTTGCCATTACTAAAAAGGTATTAAGTATTCCTTAAACATCACAATCATAAGCATATTTTCGACACAAATATCATATCGATGCCTAACAGCTAAAAAGGAATAAGCGCCATTTTTTTGCGAAATGGACATTATTTATGTTTTTTCATTAATGGAATCGTCTTTTTTTCTGTATCAATTGGTCCAAGTCTCATGACACAACATACTTTTTCACGCTTAAGTGGTGTGTAAATTATGGTCCTTAGCCTAATTTCTTTCCTGTAAAAAACCGTTACACCTCTCCTGTAAAGTTTGTAAATTGGTGGTTATCCCTTTTTGGCTGTTAGGAATCGATATGCTCGATCAGTATTGAAACTCTGTAGACCAGAGGTTCTGAAACTTATTTCGTCTACCGCCCACTTAGAGAATCAATTATTTTCTAGCACCACCAATTTTTTTTTTAACTTTAGCTCGTCTTATTAATCGAAATTGCAATTATTACTTTTACCACCCTTCCACCCCACTGTAGGCCTCTATCGCCCACAAGGGGGCGTTATCGCCCAGTTTGTGAAAGACTGCTTTAAACTATGCAATTTCATATTATTCTAATCTCGGTTTTAGGTGAGGGGAGCCCCTGCCATAGCTATAGTTGGCTGCTTATCACTAGCAGTAGAACTAGAAAAGGACAACAATTCAGACAAAAAAATCATGAGGCAAGAGGTCAGTTATCTTAACCTCTCTATTGATAATGTGTTCTTTAGCTCTAAGCCGATAGTTGTGTAAGCTAACATGAAAATAGATAAGCTTCTTATCACTGTTACAATATGTGTGATGAGTTGCCAAACTGTGTTCTTAACTTATCATATCACTTCACTATAGTAGTGGAAGAGAATGAGCTAACGTTTCTTATATTAACATTTGCAGTTTAACAAATATCTACATATTGTTGTCACATGTTTAATAAATGCACATACTAAAACTTTTATGTACATTGGTGGCATGCAAGAGAGACTTAATGCTATGATAAATTATATGAAATGCACAAGCAGTTAGTTATTTGATAGCATCTGATGTGTAATAATATTTTCTGAAATATACTATTGATGTAATTACTGAAAACAATGCAGAATTTGGATTGAGTTTCCACAAACATGAACGGAAACCCTTTTTCTTTTTAATGTCTATAATACATGTAAAATAAGGGCTAAACGTAAAAATAAACTAAGGTGAAACTCTGTTGTGAATTAGAAAATATAATTATAAGGAATTCCTCTTTCTGAGGCCCTGACCACTGGTAGCTTAGACCCTGTTCCCGATGCAATTAAGAATGTTTTTTATGCAAAAATAGAAAAAGAATTACAACAATTTAGAATGCACATAGTTTGCATATAGCACATAGCAATGAAAACTCATACAGTTATTTTGATTACAGCATATAAATAGCAACCTAAATATTTTAATTAGAACATATTATATTTGTAATTGGCAACATTTCCTATGATTACAGATTGAAGGTAAACTTAATTACCTAGTGTCGGCAAGGCCAACAGCTGTAAACATAAAACTGGCAGCTGATGAACTGATAAATTTAGCAAATTCTCTGAGTGCCGATGAGAGTATTACACCTGAGGATTTTAAAGAAAGGTTGGTATTATTAGAAAACATTGAAAATTCTGTACACACTCTTAAATAATTATTTCAATAGAAAGAATAATGTCTTTGTATGTTAACAATATTTTGTTGTATTGTATTATTGTATGTTGTTAGCCCAGCAATAAAATATAAAAGAATAAAGAGAGACTTTATAGAGTGTAACTGTATAGATAACATGATTATTCAAAAATGTTTTTAGCTTTCAAACAATGAAATAAAAATCCAGGAAATCAGCAAAGTGAAATGTAGTAGTAGTCTTAGGGCCAAAACTGCGTTAAGCGGACGCCCGCGCGGTTTCATACAAAAGTGCACCGTCGCGGGGACACGCGCGGGCATCCGTCGCGGGGAGGCGGGCCTTGTACCCGCGCAACGGTTCCCGCCTCCATGCGACGAACGCCCGCGCAGGGGCACGCACGGTGATCTTACTGCTGCGGCTTACTGGCTGTCGTATTTTTTTTGCTAGTCGTCGTTTTGCTGTGATACAATATATTAAGTTCTCCATCGACACGACTGTACATGCACACCGTTAAAACTGAGCTAGCGACACTGCGTAATTAAAATAATCCGGTCTCCGCGACGGGAACCGCCGCGTTCCCACGGAGTCCACCCGCGTGACCACGCGCGTCGACACGCGACGGGTGCCCGTCGCGGGCGCCCGCTTAACGCAGTTTTCAGAATTATAAATATTATAAGATTCTCATGGCAAATTCCGTTGAATCAGGTTCATCAGCAGGATAGAAGGAATGCTAAGCAAAGACATAGAAGACAACAAAGCTATAGGAAGGTATGGATGCGAGGCTATATTAAAGAGCTTAGAAGGTGACGGACCAGTCAGAATTCTGACACACTGTAACACAGGGTCATTGGCCACTGCGGGGTATGGCACTGCCTTAGGAGTTATTAGGTCTCTACGAGAAGCTAAAAGGCTAGGTGAGTAAACAGAAATTATATTATATTAATCCTCTAATCATTGGCCTTCTGAAAAATTGCTTTAATTCTTATCTCTAAAAGCAGTAGTGACATTAAAAAATAATTTTATGTTTGCATTATTAAGTTTTATGGTTCTTATTATATGTTACAGATCATGTATACTGCACTGAAACGAGGCCATACAATCAGGGAGCAAGACTTACAGCTTACGAGTTGGTTCATGAAAAGATTCCTTCCACTTTAATTGTAGACAGTGTAGTATCAGCACTTATGAACTCTAGGAGGATTAGTGCAGTTGTTGTGGGTGCTGATAGAGTGAGTATATTACGTATGAAACAAGACAGCATTCTCTCATGTCCTTGCGTCTATTCATTAAGCGTTTAATCTGATAGATAGTGAAATGCCCTCTCACCCCCCGCCAAGCCGCTAACCTATTTATTTAATGGGTATAATTTACTACTACTCCTACGTACGGAAGGTGTTATGATACCTTTGCGTACTTCCACAGCATTATGTCTTATGGTATTCTGCTGTGGGGGGCAGCGGCCGATCGCGACTCGATATTTATATTACAGAAGAGGGCAATCCGCGCGATCTATAATATGGGCCCTCGGGAGTCCCTTAGAGATTTCTTTAAAGAGATTAATATTCTGACGATGCCTTCCCTTTACATTTTTGAAAACATTATGTTTGTACGTAAAAATCTGCCAATGTATAGTGTAAAAAGCGACATTCATAATATAAATACTAGGAACAAACACAAATTAGTAGTCCCTAAATTTAGATTATCCAAAACGAATAAGTCATTCCTAGGAAACTGTGTTCGATTTTATAACAAGCTTCCCAAATCAATTACGGATCTCACTGAAGGCAAATTTAAATCTCACGTTAAATCAGTTCTCATTAAAAAGGCATACTATAAGATAAACGACTATGTTGACGATAGGGACGTGTGGCGCTAGTTCTTTTCTGCACATGTGGCTTCCCTGGTAACCAATAGTTTTTAGATGTAGGTTTATGTATGTATCTATATTAGTTAGATACGATTATGATTTAACCCAATTCATACAGAATTGATTTATATACTTTATTTTTAATTTGTTTTTACCTGTACTTGCATAATTTTATTATTGTAAAAAATATGATGATTTTTGTTGTATAGAGTCAATTAATTTATTCACTTGACAGACATATTTGTGTTGCTGGGGAGTTTGTTGCGCCGTTTCTTCTTCACAGCAAAAACACTAGGAAGCGGTGAAGGGAGGGCTTTTTGTGGGATGTCTATAATATTGTAAAACTAACGTTCAAAAAGAACTAAGTAATTCTAGTCTATTTTGAATAAATGAGTTTTGAGTTGAGTTTGAGTTTGCAAATGTAATATAAGAAAATAAGTAATACCTATGCATAAATTATAAAGTCATCCAACTCATAATATCATTGGAGCAAAAATGGCAAATCAACTCTCAACGGTTTTGGAAAATGAAAATAGCTTCTTGTCATTTTCAGGTTGCCGGAAATGGTGATACTGCTAACAAAATAGGAACGTATCAAATAGCGATCGCTGCGAAACACCACGGCGTGCCTTTTTACATAGCTGCCCCCCTCACTTCCATAGACATGGCGCTCACGTCTGGCGATAGAATTAAAATTGAGGAGAGACCAGACAGAGAAATGACTCATGTTGGAGAGCATAGGATTGCAGCGCGTGGTATGTTAAAACTTGGATCATGGTAGATACATCTGCGCCCGTCCTTATTTAGAGTGCGCGCAAGATAAGTCTGCGCGCGGCCGAAATCGGAACTAATCATGGTCCACCAAAGTGTGTGCCGTTTTATCAATTTTGATAGTAGAACTACCTGATTGTAGGAATATTTAACGGGAAAATTATGTTAAGCGATAAAAAAGTTAAGTTTAAAAAGCGGTAATTTGAACTTTTGCGATCATGGAAACGTTTAGCACGCCCTCAGTCGCGCGCAGAGTTATCTTGCGCGCACTCTAGTAACAAACTTCCAAAAAAAATCCAACTGACTTTTTTATTATTTTGTATCCAGAAAAAAACACATATCCGTAAACAAACAGAACTCAGTTAAATACAGAAAAGAAAACTAAAGAACTTTTTATTTCAGGTATAAGTTGTTGGAATCCGTCCTTTGATGTTACGCCTGCTGCTCTAATAACTGGAATTATCACAGAAAAAGGGGTTTTCGCTCCAGATAAACTGAGTGAAATTGATTCCAAATAACGAAGCCAGAACTCAAAACTGCATCCATTATTTAAAATTATTCGAAATATTATAAGTAGGTCATAAACAATACACACCTATGTTTTTATAAGATTGTTATACTGTTTACTGTTATAATCGCATGTAAGAATAAAATTATTGTAAAAAAATAACAAATTGGTACCTACTGAATTTTATTTTAGCAATGTGTTATATAATACCTGTGACAATACGCAGATAGCACTACTTTGAAATTTTAAGGTATATTCCTCCATCATGACAAGTGTTTTAGATTAAAATACAAATATAGAGAGGTAGACAAGAAGCGAAGTACTGAATTCCTATAAAAAAAGCCCTAATGGACACTGAAAGACAGAACGGCATTATTATTACTAATGATGACCTAGACCCTTGGGACATCTTTGTGTCCCAGTTAGATGCAATGTTGAGAAGATTTATACACTCGCATTTGAAAACGCTGAATGTCAACATTATTATAATCGAAAAAATCCATTGAACTAAACTCTGGCCTGAACCGCCCGCCAATTGAATGGCAAAAGAGAAAATATTTTTGTGGAATTATGTTGCATGGCTGTGATAAGGGGTTCATGCCCAACGAAGGCTTTCGCGTTTGTAAATTTGTATTTAGGCTGCTGAATAGATGAATGTCTCGCCATCTATGGGTTGTCAAAACCGCATTAGTTAGCACCAAGATATTGCAGTTGCAGCAGGTTAAGTTCACGTTAGGAATACTGAATTTGATTATAAATTCTGTGCACTTCCTCTTTATTATTTAATAGAGGTCGCCCACGTGGATGTTCTTCTCCGGGTTTCAGACTATCTCTAAACCAAGTTTCATCAAAATCGGTTCAGTAGTTTAGTCGTAAAGAAGTAACAAACAGACAGATTGAGTAACTTTTGCATTTATATTATTAGTAAGGATAATCTTTATCAAGCTTTTTATTACCTTAGAATAATACATAAGCTAATATTCCAAGTAAATTACATATGTACTACAGACGTGGAAAAGTAATAGAGAAGTTGGCGTAATAAGCGTGACGTGTTACAAGTCTTTTCCTGGCACAATGTGCCACCTTTGCATAGTGAACTCTTCATATAATTCGCAGACATAATCCAAATATAGTTAAGCCCACAGTCAAATATAAAGCCTTACTACCATCTCCTTCAAATTCCATTCAATTTGGTGCACTTTAGTCGCTAAAAACTGAACTGTTTGAGTTAGACATATTTTTTCTTCACTCTTCATAATAGTTTCCTCACTGCTGAGGACCAAATTCCATTTCAAATTGTCCACGTTCTGTCTCTCACAATCTGTTGCGAACATTCGCCTGGTGGACTACGACTGCGATGCATAAATGTATCGTTAGTTGTTCGGTTTCTTTTACTAAAACAGTCTATAAGCAGCGCTTAAATCGATTACAAATACAAAAGAATTCATAGGAAGCCCCTGTTTACAAACTTTCAACGCATTGTTTCCTATTGTATTTAAAATAATTCTAATAAATATAAACTTTTATCAAGTTGTGCGAAAAAATATAATAAAAGTCAAAACTTCATTACTTTGTTCTTTTTGCTCAAATAGCAAGAAGCCAAACATAGTAACGCTCGTTAAAAAAGAACTCAATTCCAATATGTCAGGTAGTTGGGCAAGTCGAGAATTTAGTTTTAGTTAAAATAATTTAGGATAAGAATAGGACGTTGTGAATAAAAAAGTGATTATGGCACAACAACACGATTCGGTGCATTGTTGATGATTCATTTCTGTTGAAATAACGGGGTTCTAGTTTTCGTTTCTCTTATTAGACACGGAAACGTCTCATGTTGTTATTTATTGTTTCGATTCAACTTATGTTCGGTAGTCTGGTAAACGATCGTGTATGATCGTGGTGACAAAAGTGTGTATTGGTTTTAAGTGCAAGAAGAATTTGTTGTAATGTAAATAAAAAAATATTGTTTGCCCGCGCATGCGTTTGTGTCAAAAACAGACAAAGGTTTTGTATGGTTTGGAAATCAGCTGTATTTTATGTGCGATGACTTAGTGATACAAAAAGTGTGTGTTTGCAAGCGACAATGTTCAGTGAAATCGGATACATAGTTTTCCTACTTCTTGCTCTACCGTACATCGAAAGTGGTAAGTCCGAAACAAGTAATTTTTCTGCAACCCACTTACAATAATAGAGCAATTATTCTGCCAACCGAAAAGTGTCGTAAATGGTCTGAATGAATAGAATAAGCCTGCGCTTACAGTTATACCCACAAATTGTTTATATGGTGCCCTTCACCTATATTGTTAATGATTGCCTTGAAATGCGCAAAACTACAATGATTTTCAACACTTCACATGGAATATGTAAACTCTCTCATCACCATTCTCTCATAAAAATATTCTCTTGAATTTGTAAATAATTCATGAGTTCACTGAGTTAGTTTCAGTCTTAGCATTTAGCAAGGAGACAACAAAGGTGAATAGTCTAAAAAAGGTACAGGTGTCAATGACCAGCAGCTTTATTGTATGTAAGTCAGTTATATTTACAATAGGACAGTATTGTACCTCTGTAGTATACAACATACTAGTGTTGTTTATTATTTACACTCATTCATAGGTAACAAACAATGTTTTGTCTAGTGTTTGTAAATGACTGTAAGACTGAGCATTCTATTAAACATAGACAAAAGTATATAGTTGACCCTTTATTATTTAAGTCTGCATTGTCTCACTGGAGGGCAAAGGCCTCCCTCAAAATTTACCAAACTTTCTTGAACTCATTAATAATACCTATTATTGTCTTGTGCCTCAAACTAAATATTTCTATTGCACTACTTAATAATTAAACTTAAAACCAATAGAAAATCTTATAAGATTTAATTTTAATGTTTCCTTTGTGCACAAACAGTTAAACAAAAAAAAATACTTATAGATAAAAAGTGAACCAGTACCCTTTGAGGCTGTGCTAGAAATAATGAAACTTCAATATTCATTTTGACCATTTTTATTGTAGTTTTACTAACTTATTTATCATTATAATTTTAATACAACCCATATATTTAGTTTTATAGGCCATTAGAGTTTCATATAAAGTACAGTTTGTCAATAACATACAGTATACAGTAGTGTATCATTCAACAACTTGCAGTTCCATAAATTATCAATTTTATGCACTATAAATAACAAAATTGAGTTATTGTAATGTCTATAGTTATTGTATCCTTGACATTTGAAGATAGGGGTTTAATTGCATCTGTGTATAAAATATTATGTAAAAGTATTTTTGCATTCTATACTATGACAGAGTATTATACATTTAATACTTTGTATTTATTAATTGTAATTTTAATCAGTCTGCTTATTGTGTACTCAAGACCTAGGTACATTTGGCTAATATTTCTATCAGGTAACCCAAACCTAATTTTAACATAGAAATAATTTTGATGATTCCACTGTTTTTCTTTACTTTATTAAGCTTCTTATTATAATCACCTAATTTCTCTCCATCAGACCTTTCAACTGCCTTAGCAACTACAAAATTAGGCTATCAACAAGACAATAGAATATGAACAAAAAGAAATTGGTATCAACACTTTCACGAACCAGTCAGGCATAGTAAATGTATTTAGGAACAGGTTTAATACACGAGGCATTGACTGCATATTTCATGAAAAAAAAAAACACTTTCCACTTACTTATGCTGAATTGGCACTTGTATGGAAAACTCTAACCAAGTTTAATGAATGGCAACATTGGTTGTAGCTGTGGATGCCAAGTGCAAAGTTCTGGGTTTGATTAACAGGTTGGTATTTAGGTATTTCAGTAATTCTCAGTAGCTGCCTAGGGCTTGGAATTGAACAAGCTAAATGGCAATAGACGCGGCCAAATGTAGGTACCTTATTAAGGTAAGGGATACCTTATTAAGATAAAAACATGATATCATACAATTAAGAGTATGGTAAACATGCACAGGCCAACAATGTTTCATTGAAACACCCTATTCATCAATGAACTGCTTGTCCAATAAGGTATATTAAAAATCGATTTAATTATTATTCATTATATTATTTGTGAATCAGTACCATACAAGGAAAAATGCATATTAATTAAATACAAGACCAAATTAATGAATTGAATTTGATTAAGTTGTTTGATTAAAATTAAGTAATTTCTTAATCAAATTCTAAGTTGACACAACAAAGTGTTGTATTTCCCTCAACAAATATGATGCCACACATTCATAGAACACTTTCAATAACAATCACAGTTAACTGCTACAAAATACTAGTTAAACAAGCTGCTCATACAATAGATACTTTTTGTTCCACATTTGGTGTTCGCCTCTGCTGTCAATGTTCGATAGTCGCGCGAAAAACCAGTTTTTAAAATCTGACTCATCATAAATCAGGCATAATCATTCATCTACCTCTACCTACTTTTGGTCTCCATTTTCGAAAGTTAACAGTAGACTAAGTAGTAGTAAGTTTATTACCTTCTCTTATTAATCATGATTAAAAAAACCACAAAATACATACTTAGTTTATAGAAATGGTTATTAATGCTATTATCTCAAGTTTTACTTTGCGTACGTACCGCCCGTCGTCCCAGGACGACACTTAATTGTCTTATCTATTGTGTCTATAATTACCGTGCTTGAGGTTTTAAAACTTATTTAAATTATATTTTTGCAAAAATTTTGAAGTAAGTACCATACAGATCATATTGACCCAATGTTAAAAGAATGATTGATTGCTAAAAATAGAATTGCATCACTGAATCATTGACTCACTAACAGACAAACTAAATGTTTTTATGTTGCGTCTTTTGTAATATACTTATAGTCTTGGTTATTTTGCACATTCTGAACTGATAGTCTCATAGTTTTAGTTATAATAATCCAGAAGTTAAGCAGCTGACATCCGTTTTGTTACCAACTTAGTTTTCAACTACCTTAATACCTCACCACGTTACCTCCTTACGCTTACAGTACGGCCGACAAATCTTGGCGAGTCTGAAGTTAGCTGATTAGCTGTGCAGTAGACAATTTCGTGTCTAAAAGATTCATTGCGCAGCCAAACAACTAACTTCAGACTCGCCAAGGTACTTACATCGGCCGTAATTGTATGTTTAGCAGTGGATGTTTGCGTGCTGATGATGACGATAAATGATGACTTCTTCTTCTGCCTGGGGTTCCAGGTTTTTGCCAAGTCTGTCTTCCCAATGAGGTTTCTCCACTTCAGTCTTTAACATCCTCGGCAAATAGTTCATGATGATCAACCGGCCACAAATTGCCAAAGTAGATTTCTAGAAGTTCTTCGTCAAATATCGCGGTAAAAGTAGGTTGGTACACTTACTTGAAATGTTTTTACAACAACATTATACGTATAAAATTAATATAGCACTCATAAACAGAGGAAATATCCACTTTGAATATCTATTTGCATCCTTTGGGTTGCAGTTTCATTCAATCCATCAGAATCAAGGGGGAGGCGCGGACAGCACGGTCACATAAAGTATCAGTACGTAGGTACGATATAAAGTACTTACATAAAGGAAATTGATTCTAGATCCTATTATTATCAATAATATACTAGTCTTTAATTACGTATTTACTAACGGTACCACAATCAGGCAGCTATAAACCGTTACGAGCCGTAGTGATTTTGAAACAGCCAATTTATTTATTTATAAACTACGCATTGGTAGATTTATATTGTATATGTTACCGGCCAAACCCGATTTCAGGACAAACTAGTTTTGCCTAGGCTAAACTAGTTCCTCCTATACGCGGTAGGAGTAACTAGTATAGCCTAGTCTAAACTAATTTGGTCCAAGCCCGATAGGATAAACTAGTTTAGGCTAGTCCAAACTAATTTGTCCTAAGCCCGATGGGATAGACCAGTTTAGGCTAGGCCAAACTAGTAGATCCTGATATAAATACGCACACTCTAGGATAAACTGTTATGGCCTAGTCTAAACATTATAGTATATCTAGAAATTAGCAGGGTGGTTAAGGGGAATCCCGACATGGATAGGTTAGGTTCGAACGGGATGACGGGGGCTAGAGTGAGCGAGCGAAGCGAGCGAACGAAGCCCCCGTCATCCCCTTCGTGTTAGGTTACTTTAAACCCTGCAGACAGAAATAGGAGCCCCGCACAGCGGGGCTCCGTCGACTTAAGTTCCACCTAGTTTGAGCGACTTAAGCTCCACCAATGATGTTTCTGAAATCACCTTTGCCTTCGTCAAATGACATGTTTGCTCAATTACTTTCGACTCTGCAAATTTTTTTCGTTTAGACTAGGCCATACCAGTTTATCCTAGAGTGTACGTATTTATATCAGGATCAACTGGTTTGGCCTAGGCTAAACTGGTCTATCCTATCGCGCTTAGGACAAATTAGTTTGGACTAGCCTAAACTAGTTTATCCTATCGGGCTTGGGCCAAATTAGTTTAGACTAGGCTATACTAGTTACTCCTATCATGTATAGGAAGAACTAGTTTAGCCTAGGCAAAACTAGTTTATCCTGAAATCGGGTTTGGCCGGTAACATATACAATATTAGGATAAAAATATATATTAGATAGTTTATGATGGTAATGGAATCATGTGTTTGTTTATTTGACACCACGATGGTAGAGCATTGTTGGGATAAATAAAGCTTGTATAGGTACTTAATACCTACATTCATTATTAATCCTGGTTTCATATCTAGTGCTAAAGTACTCAATTTGTTAAATGTTTTTGTTGACACGTAGATAACCTACTTCGAAATAGCCTGTGTGTGCATAAAAAAATGCCCTGCGTCGAAATGTCCTATTTTTCCGTGTTCCAAAAAAAATATTCGCACACAGCTGGGCATTAGAAGCAGGTGAGGTTGATTTATTCTCGTCCTAGTTACCTAGAGATGAGGGGTGCTATGATCGTGTGAAAAACCAAATGGCCCCCTCTTACGACGGGAGGAAATAACATCCATTCATGCGCTATCTATCCGTACCTCGAAGAACAATGATCGCTGATCGCTGACTAAAGATAGGACCACGGATATTTTACAACGAAGATCGCCCATCCGATCCTCTAGTTAAAATATTGTTATTATAATATAATTAACAACACTCATTTAGCAGACGTTGTAAAATATTTAATAATAATATCGTTTTGTTTAGTCAGGTGTTATGCAGACAGATGACATTGTTAATTTTCTTCCGCTTTCAAAACAAACAAAAGTTGCTTACTCAGTTTTTTGCTACTTACTACATGTTTATCAACCTAATAAGCAGTTAGACTACTAAACTTTTTTAATGTTTAACCATTAGTAAGTAACTTCAACTCATTATGTACTTAAACAGAGAGAATGTGAATTACATCCACATACTAAGCAATACCATTCTTAGAAGTCAATTATAATTTACTAATTAGTCGTTTTAATTAACTTTCTGATTGCATGATAGTCCTTGTAACAAAACCGACTACCTAATTACGACTAAGATGTCCATTGTTATTCGGCAATTGCGTAAATCCGTCATTCTTTCGTCTCGTCCTCAAACTTCGCCGGGTCTATCCGTTCGTTCTTCTCTCGCTCTACTTAACAGTTAGACTCGAATAACTAGTTCTTATTAAGGATATCATAATCTATCATTGTTGCCGCTTGCAACAATTGGCTATACCTAGCCGTCTTGGGTTTTGCCCAGCGCCAATAGCAGCGCTTGAAACCGCATAAGTAAATAAATGCTTTTAATAACATATTTATTCAATAAACACTCTGAAATGATATTCAACTAACACCATAAATGTAATTATAGTAATAACTTCTCGTAACCTCGATTACTCCGATAATTCTAAATAACCAGTATCAGTTTCACCATGATAAAGTCAATTTTAGCTCTTAATGATGGCCATCAGTACAAAATATCACGATTAATAAAGAAGATAGTTTTGTTTCGAAGAATTTATTTATTTCGTACCAGAGCATGTTTTGCGTTCGGTCGTTTATTCTTAATTTGCGCTGCATAACGGTATCTGGTGAGCCTTGCCACAAATTACCTTGTAGTTTTTATTTATTTTTCATACTTTAGAACTTGCGCAGTGCAGGTTTTAAATCTTAAATATGCCTCTAGGCGAAATAATATTGGTCCTTAATCGTTCGTAGTTTTGACACTTGTTAAAACCGTGCCTAACATCAAATTCCATACATAAAAAAAGTTGTTTAAGTCCTAGCAGTGATAGCCTAGCGGTCAAACGCTTGCTTCCATGTAAGGGTATGAGTTCGGTACCGGCCCACACTACGGCACTAATGACTTCGAATTCATGTGCGGATCAGAATTTGATTTTCACTTGCGTGAAGAAGGAAAACATCGTGAGAAAAGCCGTACAACAGAGAGGGCTTCAAAAAAGTTCTAGTTCACACCTGGCCGGCGTGGTGGATTAAAGCTTAATCCCTTCTCATACTGAGAGGAGGCCCGTGCCCAGCAGTGGGACAATAACAGGCTTACCTGTTTAGTCCAAGCAACTTTTTCACACAATTGGTAAGGCAGTATGTCACTAAATTGACATTTTACACACTTGGAAACTGCCAGATTTCTTTCTAATTAAGACAATTACTCTTTTACGACCATGACGCGAAAAACCGACTGTGTCTAATAACTTTAATTATTGCTGTACCGTCTGGTTGTTTACTTTCGTGAAGTTTTTGCCACACTTACTGTTTCTTTAGACTTTATTTCGGGTCTTGAATGTATTAGACAACTTTCATATTATCCCTTTCATCATTTACTATCAAGAGTTTCCATCAAGATAAATTCTGAAACGTGTCAATAGATAAAATTGTTGCGAAAAACAACTTGAGCAAACTCTGAGCTACAGCACTGCAGCACGATATTCATGACTCACTGTCGTCAAGTACGAAACAAGCTCAATGAAAGACAAATTAATAAAAATTAAGCAATTTGTCTTCAAGGAAACCGAACATCCTTAATGTGTTTTCATTGTTATTTCAACAGAATAATGTTTTACATTGTAAACATTATTGTTGGAAACGCAATATCCTTAGACCGACGATGTACCTATCTACTCCACGCATTCCACAGTGATCATATATGATGTTCCTATAATTATGTCTCCGTACTGTATGTGTATGGCTATCCATCAACATAAAGATGACAATAATTATTGGCACCTGTTAACGCCCAGTTAATAATAATTGTATTATTTTGAGTGTAGCTCATGAGACAGTCTGGTTGACGCATCGCGGCGTTGCGCGCGAGCTGTGACGGCGACGGGTGCGTTCGTTGAACCGGCGAGGTCACGTCCACCCATGACGTGTGCGGCTTACAAACACTCTTTCCGCACTCGATGCCAAGTCCGAGTGACTGACAGACACCGAGCGATACTCAAGCCTCGACACTATCGCACACATCACTCCTCGACTCAACTCATCATTCATACTATGATCTCGCCTTGTATCGTGTCGTGTCCCGCTCGCCGGATATTGTGTGCCCTTTCGCGACATATCAACATGATATTTTTAGCTTCACTTAAGTTCTTACATGTGTTACTCAGACTCTCCTTACAAATTGCATTAGTAAGTGTTGAAGACTACTACTACACTCTTTGATATAATCAACCCACAATAACATTATTCAGCTTATAGGAAATATTATTCATTTTCCTTAATAATACATATTTATTGTTATGATGACATCATCGTACTGTATGCAATGCAACTATCGTTATATCTTAATAAAAAGCATATTCAAGCAGCCGTTCAAATAAAGGATGTGATTTTATCTCAAGTTTATAAATATAAGAATTTCATCAACGAGTTTCGATAATTTCACCAACTTTCCCATTATTGTATTACGGTCAAGAACAGACATAGGTATCACAGCATGTTTTCTCTTGGCATCCTATCAAGTAACTGTCAACGTAATCTCACTTACATCTTAAACGAGCGTACTTAAAAAAAGTATACTGCCATTTTCGCTTAATTAGGTAACTTAAGTTTTCTATTTACTTACTTACTTTAGAAAACGTATTTTGATCTAAAAGTACCCGAAAAAAATCTACAACGCGACGTTTTAGCTCGCTGTTGAAGAGAGTTGAGAAGTTTTTACTGCATTTGACACAGTTAAGTAGACAAAGCCCAAGCGATCGCTAGAAGTCGAAAAGCAATTTAGTACAAAGTAGCCTTGTAAAACGTTTATAGTAAGACTAGTTTACATAATATTATGCCATAACGTTACATCTCAATGCTTTTGGTAAAGGGACTGGAGACGTCAGAAATAAATTAAAATTATTACCATTAAAAGAAATTAAATTGCGTTAAAATCGTACGTTTAAATATATAAACAGGTTAGAAGAAAAAAACCCTCTTGAATAAAGTCGTGCTAGCAAAAAAAAACGGTTAAGTGCGAGTCGGACTCGCTTACCGAGGGTTCCGAACCTTGGTATGAAACGTATTAAAAGTTATATTAAATTTTTTTGGAACTGCACAACTGTTTGTTTAGGTCCGGCGCAGACGACGGACTTTTTGTTCGGCGGACTACCACGGACAAGAATGAAAGTAGTTGGTAGTTGTTGCCATCGCAGAGACTAGAGTTCTAACGACAACTACAGACAAAATTACCGTCGTATGCGTTGAGTCCGTGTTAAATTTCGCGACCGGCAAAGACTACCAACCTCGTCAATTCCTGTCCGCGGCAGTCCGCCGAGGCAGAGGAGCTCGTGGCTAAATTATGAGCTCGTGGCTAAATAATTACAGCCGCATAGACCGATCTTCCGGGTTAAGCCACGCTTGCCGAGGTTGGTCTGTGGATGGGTGACCATTTACCATAGCGAGTTTCCTCCGTGCCTCAGAAAGCACGTAAAGCCGTTGGTCCCGGCTGTCATTTGTAGATCTTTGACAGTCGTTACTGTTGGTCAGAAGCCAGAAAGTCTGACAACCAGTCTTACCAAGAGTATCGTATTACCCAGTTACTGGGTTGTGGAGGTCTGATAGGCAGTCGCTCCATGTAAAATACTGATATTCAGCTGCATCCGGTTCGACTGGAAGCCGACCCCAACATAGTTAGGAAAAGGCTAGGCAGATGATGATGGCAGTCCGCCGAACAAAAAGTCCGTCGTCTGTGCCGGGCCTTATAAAGAATTTATGCTTTGAAATTTTGGGACAGAACCCTAAAAAGGGCACTTAAATGTTCTAATGAATAGGTTTGCAATTTTATAAACTTAGAAATCACAATTTAAAACATGCTTCAAAGGCAGTTTTTTTATTTCAAATAGACCAGATTGAAGGTGCTTTAAAACGGCAAAACTAGGTTTAAAGTGGAGTCAACAGTCAACTGGGGAATACGAGGAAGATTCCATGTGTTTTTTTTTCCTTTTTAATTGAGGAAAACAGCAAAAATAATAAACACAATGGGATTTAGCTATCACATCATTCTGCACTGCACATTTAATTCCAAGTACCTAAACAACTTTATTTCCTTATTAATTCCGGTATTAATATAACTTTAACGGATAACATAACCATTTCGTTAATTATAATATATTAGGTATTACAGAATTATTGTAATTAAGTAGTAAGTAACTGATTTTATGCAGGTTTTAATAAAATAAACTCTAAGATTACAAAAATATCACACATTCTTTTTAGTTATTTAGTTACGTTTTACATTATACCAAGCATTAAAAGGTACTAAAGAAAATATACACGCGACGTGGAAAATATTGCGCGAGTATTGCGTACTTTTGCGTGATTTATTAAAGGTTTAATTATAAAAGTGCCATAACAGTGATATAAATGTTATAATACTTGTAATGTATGACGCGAATTTTTCTCGTTGCCTGCATGTACCAGTGTCATTGTCTCTGTTATTCACGTAATGTAAACGTAGTGGAACGTTCTCACAACATTATGAGTAGGTATTCTGCATGGCTGTGTTCTTTAACACGTGTAAACTATGATAAAAGAATTTCTTTTATCAGCTTTTTGCAGCTTATTACTGGACACAGGCCATTCCCTAGGCAAGCGGGTTTTTGACCTGTTACAAAAAATCACATATCTAACTACATTTCTTAACACTTTCAACGCCGTAACGGACAAATAGTGGGCGACACTCGATACTCCCGCGCCCATTGAAAAACATTGATTTTGCCAAATTTCATCGATGTACTTAAGTTATTATGAACTCCTTTGATTTGCGGTCACCTGTGGGCGACGCGGCCTGAACGGCTGGTTGGTGGAGTTGGTTGTCGAACAACTGTTATCGTCACGGATCGAATGGAAAACCTATTTTCGTCAGCAGTCAACTTATTAAAAAAACCGGCCAAGTGCGAGTCGGACTCGCGCACGAAGGGTGCCGTATCCGTACCATTATCCATTCTGTTTTTTAGTATTTGTTGTTACAGCGGCAACAGAATTACATCATCTGTGAAAATTTCAACTGTCTAGCTATCACGGTTCATGAGATACAGCCTGGTGACAGTGGAGTCTTAGTAATAGGGTCCCGTTTTGAGGATGACTCACATTACACCGTGCCGTGTCCGAGCCTTGACCGGGCTGGAGCTCAGCGTTGCATATTATATTTTGTACCGAAGCAGGAGCTTCGTTACTTCCGGCCTGGTCACTGACGCTAACCGACCAAGCACTGAGCGACAGGGGTCTTGCTTCGGTAAAAAATGTATGTGTCGTGGCCAGATCATAGAATTGATCACTTCATGATGTGGCCAGCCATTTCATGAAATGGTTGCATTTCATGAAATGGCCAATACCCGTTGGCCATTTCATGATATGGCCTGGCCAGATCAATGAATAATCAGCGTTTAACGATATGATCAGCTAAACGCACGGCCACTTCATGATATGGTCAAACATTAGTGATCATATCGTAAAATAGTTACATTATTCACCGTTAGAGGCGCTGATATCGTTTTGTTTTTGTGATGCATCATGGCGGCGGACAATTATTCTGACAAAAAAGCTAATAATAATAAGTAAAGTAGGGTGACCACGCAACGAAAATTAATGGACTATTATTGGATTTCAAAATATGACTTCATGGTAACTGCGGGTGAACTTTTCATAGAATTTTATTTGTTCGATTATTTATCTGGTTAACCTGTGAAACTACAGCACAAAATATCGATGCACGTTACTGCAAACATTTACTATTTAGTATATTGAATCATTTGGGTTAGGTTAGGTTAGAACAGATCCCCTTAATTGTTGGTGAATCAAGCTATTAAACTTTCGCGGTAACGTGCATCGATATTTTGTGGGTCGAAATTCCGTAGTCTACTCCTTTGCTTGCATGGTACGTGCTTCCTTTATTTGGATTTTTTTATTAAACCTTTGATATCATGGAAACCCTACATTAATGATATGGCCAAACGTGGATGGCCATATCATTAAACGTTGACGTTTCAACGATATGGCCAATTTTAGTTGGCCATTTCATGAAATACGACCATTTCATGAAATGGCCGGCCACATCATGAAGTGATCAATTCTACGATATGGCCACGACATATGCAACGCTAAGCTCCAGCCCGGTCAAGGCTCGGACACGGCACGGTGTAATGTGAGTCATCCTTTACCATTTGGGTACGGAACCCTAAAACAGGGGAAAACATTTTCATGGTTATATTATTTTACTAATTAATCTATTGACGTATGAAATACATTGTGTACTATAGTAATGCAAAATAACAAACTAAAAAAAAATAACAACATTGTTGTTTTTTTTTTAATTGTTACAATCAGTTAGCCATACCACGCGACTGCTGTACATCCGGTGTGGTTTAGAGTTTAGTTAGGCATCACGGTTCAATACCTATCATTGTTTTTGCGATAACATGAATAATGGCACAGGAAGCGTTGTTTTGACCGTCAACTTGATTACAATTATTTTAACGTATGACATTAACCTTTTTCATGTTCATGCATGCTGGCTGACCCTGTAATTACCTCATCGCTATGACCAATGAGTAACCATAATTCATGTTATTGAAACACAGTAACTTAATCAGAACCCTATTATGTATACGTATTAGAGTAGTAATCACGTCCAACGTAGTTATCGACAATCAAATCGTATTAGCCGTAATGGCATCTCTTTTAATGACCATTTGGCATGACAATATTATGGTTACAGTCCTATTTCAATATTATTAAACGAGTATGTACTGCACAGCGGAGCCAAATCTCCAAAATGGCCACCGCCGGTTAGAGTAGCTCCTGGCACTGCCGACGGTAATCCCTGAATGGGTAATGCGCGGCTGGAAGAGGTGCATTGATATCCTACTCACTGACTAACGTTTAGAATGTACGCGGAATAGAGAGCTTACTCCGGACTCGCGCGGACTCCTTAATGTAGATAAATGTTCTTTAATAAAGCGCATTTTTACTGTTTAGTAAATAAAATATTCTCGCAGAAGTCGGAGTCAAAATGGAATTGTTTGTACGACTTGAGTACTTCAACCATAAACACGCGGAAATATTCCTTCGTTGGACTGATCAACACGCGAGATAAGGATTTGACTACTCATAGCACGATATTATCAATGGGACGGTACGTTCTGACCTTAAAGAGTCACGATATTTAGGGACTAACGCAAACAAGGTAAACGAAATATCAAAGTTTTTGGTACGCTTAAAATATTGTCACGAAAATTAAAGTCTCGGGCATAGCGACACTTATTCGTGCTAGTTAATAGTAATTTGAAGTCAAGATCACGCGTGTTGCGTTCGTAGAAGGTCGTCGTATTAAAGTTAATGAGCCATTATTTTATAAGAACCCGGTGTACCAACATTAGACCAAAAGTATAGTAACTTATTAGGGTTTTATGTTTATCTGGCAAACAGCTACGCCTACGTGTTTTGCTAGAACAACTAATAAAACCGAAAAAACAAATACGTAATAGATATCTACTCGTATATGATTCAGCTTTAGTCTAGCTGTGTATGGTTAGAAAAAAATCTGTTACACAGGCTGTTTAGCTTGAGGCGAGGTTCTAAATCGTGTTAAGCCTTGGAGGCCGGCCACGCTCGGCCGAGCATGACGCGGCAAAGCAGCCCAGCGCCAATATCTTTAATCTATTGTACCTTCGATACGATCTCGGCCACACTATTACGCGCCAACCTTATTTTCCTTGCAAATCTTGTTAACGCGCAGGTGATTCATCAACACTAATTGAAACTCGAATCATCCAATTAGAACGCAATCTAGGCAAAACTTTGTAGTACTAATGTCTGTTAACGATAGTTTGCCTATTTTTCAAGGAGTTTGGTATTCAAGGAAGAATGATTTAAGGGAATGGCTAATTTTCATTTAAGTAGTTAACTAGTAGGGTTTCTGTTTTCTCGACATATTTTTTTTCTCGGGTCTCGAGAATTCTCGAGCCCGATTTCTCGGGTTTCTCGGGTCTTTCGAGAAATTTTTAAAAACCTTAAAAAATCAGCATACGCCCGTTTTCTGGGGTACTCTTGAACGTAGTTTATCTGTTCGATAGCGCTATTATTCGATAAAATGACTCACTGCATATCTGGACATCCCATTCAGAAGATAATCCTACTTCAAACTTCAGATAACTTATTTTTTCGGTTTCTGAGGTACTCCTAAGCGTAGTTCATCTATTCTACCGCTATTGGTTCGATAAACTGACACATTGCGTTTCTGGACACCCCAGTCAGAAGATGATTTTACTTAGTTCAAACTTCAGTTAACTTGACTGACCAATTTGGGGCCGGTTCCAGAACTATATTTGTCGTTTTATATCATATTATAACAAGAGTATTTGGAGTTTTATTATTTTATTTTGTATAGTGAGTTTTGGACTCCTAGCGAAATCGATTCGAGTAGTTCATCGGAGTCTGATTTGGAGTGCTGGAGGCTATTTCAATTATATCAGTATACCAATAAAAAGGCATCGAAGAAATCCATCCGAAATATTCACGGATGAAGAGTTTAACAAGAGATATCATTTTAACAAGGTATACCTTTGTGAAATAACCAATCCTGCCCTAGAACCCATTCATTTACACCACAAATACGTAATATATATTTTATGGTATTTTACGTAATATACGTAAAATACCATAAGTACCTACGTTAGTCTAGAAATGTATTTTTTTCAGATATAAATAAACTTTAAAGCCCAATATTATAAATTACAATAAAAAATTCAAATCCTACTTATTTTGTTTTAATAGTTTCATTTCGTTGTTGCTATGATTAAAAATAACAAAGAGAAATACTTACTGTGATTTAAATTTTATATTTTACCTGGGGCCTAACTGCAAAAAGATGTAAAGTTTAAGGCGAGAAAAGTATATTTAGCTGGGCTTTAAAAAGAGACCCCATCTATAAAAGTGGTCAATTTACAAGCATATTGTTAGGATAGATTATCTAGTCGTCGATTTTGTATTCAGAAAGAAACCCAACAATAGATGAACGGAGTTTATCTTATAGTTAATTTTTATTTGACGTTTTATATCACATTATATTAAGAGTACTTGGAGTTATAGGTTTATTATGTGTCTGTTCGCGTGCCTCGCTTACTCGTGCCTCGTAAGGAGAGCGATCAGAAGCCAGAATGCAAAGATTACGTAACTTTTAAGCCAATTTTACAGTAATAAAAGAAAATCTTTGATTTCTCGAGTTCTCGAATTCTCGAGGTATTTTTTCTCGTCTCGAAGTTGGCATGATTTCTCGACATTTCTCGAGTCGAGAATTCTCGAGCAGAAACCCTATTAACTACCTATACTGTGCCTATACCCCTTTCAACGTAAGGCGACTCCTGGGGTTTTTCTACTACAAAATTAAACGTTATCAAGTTACTTACCATACAAAGAATAAAACATATTAAAAAAAAACGAAACATAGATATTAAAGCTATTTTAGGGTTTTTGGTGATGTCGTTTAAGTTTTTTCGATAGAAGTGTCCTTATGGCTACAATTTGCAAAATACTCGCTATTTCAGGACTCAGGACTCATGTTTCGTTGAACAGATTATAGGAACCAAATTTTGTTTCTGCAGGTAATGTTTGAGTGCGTACAGAGTACAGCGATCATGCAGGATAGAGCAAATAAAACAACAATGGTCTATAAACCGCGTCGATGTTCAGCTTCGCCAATCATTACCTTGTGTCATCTAGATCGAGTACATCGACGTTCACTAAGTAAACAACGTTCACTTCATAATGTTACGAGTTGAAGATAATCAAAATGTTTCAGATAATACAAAGTATCATAATATAAATTACAATACTCATTGAGCAAATGCAGTAAACCGTAATTCCTCTCGTACGCTTACGTTTGGCTCTTTAGTAGAAGACTATTAGATAATCCCGATAAAAGAAATATAGAGCAATAAAAATAAATATTATAGTAAAAATCAGTACCAGCTACAGCATGTTAGCTTGAGATAAGCCAAACATATTGGAATGGTTCTGTTCGTTTTCAGTGCTCCAAATATTGATATTACTTACGTGCAATGGAGTTTGCTCGAAACTAAATGTTGATTCAGCCAATAAGAAATGATTTGATAAGTACGTCGCGTCGCGTCGCTTCTAAGAAGCTTATTCATGTTGTGAATGATACCAGACTTGTTTATTACTCTTCGTACTTTAAAACGTATTTAACTTTATCGTACCAAAATTCAGACGGTTCTAAATTAATGTATTATGACTTCATTAAAAGTGTAAGTTATTTTCTTTATAAATTACTTATACTTTCAAGCATTACTTAGTTACGTATGTTTTTTTGAAATTGCATTCTTTGTTCGTATTCATCGAACCTACGTTTTTTTACATCCCCTTAAAAAATCTTTAGTTCAAGTACTTAATTACGGTCTACGAATATTAGGAATAAGTAAGTACCTATTCAGTCCAATTCCACTACAATCTTTATGTTATTATTATTAAATACCAGACAGTATTGATTATAAAATACCTTCAAGTGTTGGCCTCTCTGTGGTGTAGGACTAAAATAGTTTTTCATGTAATTCAGTACAACGTTAGTCATTAGAATTCAGTATTATTTTGCTTTGTTCAATTATCTAGATTTCGCATTCTACACGGAATGCTTATATTAAGCCTTCATCATCATTTTAACATTGATACATGATTTATTGAACATTTATCTCGGTTTATCTGCATTTTAAATGTAAAAATAAGCTACAATTTTCTACTATTACCTATGTAGAAATGGCGACTATTTATGAAGTCAGAGCGGGTCGGGTAGTTGTTAGCTGTGGTTAATAATCAGTGAGTAGAAGTGTATCGAAGGATATATCGTCCTTTAGAATTGCAGAGTCGATACTTGAGGGCAAGAACTGTGGGAAGCTTAGTCATCCCATAGTCAGCTTATGATAACACATAGACTTCTTAGTGATTGCTATTGCGAATGGTTTTGTTTCAATGTGGGTCGAATAACAAAACAGTCATATGAATATTCACACGCTATTACAGTGGAATCCGTTTATTACGACTTGGCTTAAAGCGACGAACCGCTTATAGCGACTTGCAAACACCATTTAGTTTGGTTTTCATTGAAATTGTTAAGAGAAAAGGCCGTTTCAAACGACCGGGCGGCTCCGGATATAGCGACTAACCGCTTTTGGCGACGTAATTTCAAGGGAAAATAAGATTTTTTTTCTGGTTATAACAACGCGTCCTTTATTTTGTTAGTAAATTAACATTCAAGGCATTACTTACGTTTAAATCGGTGTTATAAATGGCGATTGTCAAAATTCTATTTGTAGAGATATACTTAATCGAAAATATTTTTAAATAAATTATTAGTTACAAGATAATTTGAACACCTATTGATGCTTATAATGACTACCGCTTAATACGACCAAATATCGCATGTCCCTTCGTCGTCGTTATAAGCAGACTCCACTGTATTTTCTTGATATTTTCAACATTCTTCTTTTTCCTTGATATTTTGTACGCAATGTTGACAATGCAATTTACCCAGAGGATTTACGTACGTGCGTTAAATTTGCTTTATAAACCCTCATGATTTTTAATAACTTCTATCTTTATTTTTAAAATTGTTTTGAGCTGCGCTTGTTTAATTCTTAATATAATACAGAAATTCTAATTGAAACACGTAGCGAATAGCGAATATACTACGGGACAAGGTTTAGGTTTATTATGTTGTAAAATCCGTGAGCAGTGGGAGAGCGCGTTCGTTGACCCCGCTGAAGCGAGCATCCGTGCTACAGGGCGGGCGGGCGGTCCGTCGCGTCCGCGTCGGCCGTAGTTAGGCGCCCTGCAAACATAAACAAATGTCTGAACATGCCTGATAGCTACTGATGAATGTACAATCATTTTTATAGGCCACTACACAAACGTTACCAATGACTCGTTAGGTACCTACTTAAATTAATCACTTGCCCTCTTTACGGGTATTTAAAGACTGTACTATCGAATGGCTATTGCGAACTCACACATCACGTGGTATGTTTTATAAACTAGATAGGCATTATTGCGGATATAAGTACGTCCGTCAGGCAGTCAATCTTGCGTATTACATAAATTAATTGATAATTACCCGTCCGTGCTGCTGACACTTCACTTTAATTGGCCACACTTACAAAAGAATTACCTAATCGACTGGGACAATTATTTGGTATTTAGGAAATCTTGATTACTACGTAACGATATAATTGATAGAAATCCAGTTACAAATGAACGACAGACGTTTTTGTTATTATGATTGATTTCATTTTAAAATTATTCCGGTTGTGTTGATGGCTTAGATTTGAAATAGAAGAGTGAGAAGTATTTTTATCCCAGAGAAAATATGAGGCTGTATAATTGTGTCACCGGAACACAGGGGGTGGGAATTCACACTAGATAACACTGCTTTGATTTCCTGCTGCATTGGACTTATTATCTGTTTATTACATTAACATTGTGTTTGTATCAAATAAATAACATTAATTGAAGGTCTGATAAAGGTACATTTATTTACTTTCAGCTGTTACTATTTTATTACAATTTAGTATACATACATATATTTTTCTTGTTTATCTAGCGTTTTGTTTGAACATTGATTCAATTCCAGTAAGATATAATATTAAAAACAGTATTTCTCAACAAAAATACATCTTCAGTTTAGTTATAATATAATATCTACTAACGTCCGATGTTATTAACGCACAGACGTGCACCAAATGTTTCCACAATATTCGCCATTCGCCATACAATACTTTAGGGATCGTTTAGTGCGCAAAAGCAATTTGGTACAGATATAATGCCGGGTACGAGTGGCCACGAGCTCCCACTCGCACTCGCTGCCCAACGAAGGCAATTAGCGACACATGCCGTCGACACCGTCTTATGAAAGAGCACTCCAACTATTGCACCTCTCTTAAAGTAACACTAAACTACTCATATATTTTTCAACACGCTCCATTTTCCCGACGCACCAGGTTTTTAACAACGTGCGCCAATTACTCTCAGAAACTAAAATTTTCCCGGATTTTGTTTAGGTACTTAATAACAAATTTAATCTTAACGACTAAAACTGTGCCCACGAACGTCGCTTGTGGTTACCTATTACGTTTAGTTGTTTAACCAAACTTTGAACAAAGAAATGGGACGCGGTGGGGTTGGTTTGTGTCAGTTTAATTGGATGAGGGAGCTGCACAAATTCACTCCATCAGGCACCCAGTTTATCAATTAGGTCGTATCGCACGGTAGTTTGGTCCCATCAGTATTTATATTGTTCATTGATTGAGCAATTCTCGTACCCAGTTCATGCGACTATTGTATGACAAATCGAATCACCACTCCTCATTTTGGATTTTAGAAAGATGCTTTATTGTATTGAATTCGAATTGTCAGGAACATAAGTAACGTTTTGTTGGAAAGCGGTAGTGCTGAATCTGGGTCGTTCAATTCGTTTACAGCACTATGATATAAGTAATAATAAACATTTGTGGTAGATTTAGTATTTGTATTTATCTGCGTGGTGTTAACATGTGTACTATTTCAATTGGTCAATAGTGTATTAAACTGCTTCAGTGTATTGAAGTTGGTTCGTGTAGGGAAAGCTAGTATCGACGAAACTGGTCGCTAAGTAATTGGTCCCTTCCCTTGGGTATTCCTTTGCTCTAGCTTGTTTTGTGCTGTTAACGAAAGCACTTTCTGTTCGCCAATTAATTAGATTTCTCTATCTAAACTACTCTCTCATCTTTATCTTCTTCGTCATCGATTTCTTTATCCCAAAAATTTGTAGTACAATTTTGATCTAGAAGTAATTACTCTAGTCGCAATTTACTTTACTATCTTATGGTTGACTACGGAGTTTTCGCTCGCGGGTTTGATGTTTAATTACTTCTGATACTCTATTCACAAAGCTCGGTTTAATTATTATTTACCTAGGTTTTGTAAATACAACTAATCACTATTGGTTGATAACTGAGCCATTTGAGAATATCGCCGCGGTGAACCCACGTGGTGGAGCCTCCACGAGTGACGATAATTCAGTACGTCCGGCGCACCCTGGGCAGTCAGCCTCGCTACCATCCTTGCTGACTGGCTAATCTTTTCCCCACGACATGAGCTATTATTGTATAGCTCGTGCCGACACGATAGAAGAAGCCGTGGTGAAAATATTAGAGTCACTACCCAGAGTGCGCTGGACGTACTTAAGAATCGTCACTTATGAAGGATCCCTACTGCTTCTGAACGGTTTTGTTTTAATGAAATTACAGACGAGGCAATTGGTTTCGTACATTTCATTAATCAAAATTATATCATTCTTAGCAAGTGATATAAAATTTTGAAAGTTCGTGCGGCAGTATCTTTATTAAAGATTGCTATAGGTAGTGTACAAGTAGTGACGAGGTGCCTCCTCATCGTTTACGAGCATTATAATGTTAAGCAAGCCATTTCCTTCAGTTGACTACAATAACTTGCGCATAGACGATAAGCGATATAATAGAAATAAAATGAGCTTAAAGTGCTTTGACACACTACGTTCTTTCATTCCCAGGACATTTATGATATTATCCATAAAACTTGTACTGACTGATATAAAGAACGGTCGTGGATGGGTTGATGCCATCGAAGACCGTTCCACGCCTGCTGTCTGTTCCACGTATTGGCTATCAGGTCTTGATGCCATCAATCTACCATTTACCCTATTCAATTCTTTAGTCGCGACATGAATCTCAGGAAACATAAGGGTTGAACACCATTCCGTCAGACATCATTACATTAAGATAATTACTCCGCGTTAATTCCTCAAAACGCGTGATATAACTGTATACGGCCAATTCCAACAACAACAAAGTTAGGCTTCACGCAGAACAAAGTTACGAATCCCGAGGGACAGTCGAGTAATCCATAAATCCCTTGGAGAGTCCTCCGTCCTCCGTTGGCTTTCACTTCTGATAATATTGGGTCGTCACGTCGTGGCCCAGGTACTTGCATGAAAATGGGACCCTCCACTCTCTGAGTTATGGTTTGCAAACATAACGAAGCATGGATACCTACTTACAAACTTTTATTTCGTTTAGTGTAAAAATAAAATGTCCTTCGTTCATAAAGAACACATTAAGGTTAGGTAGTATTAGGGTTTCTGCTCGAGAATTCTCGACTCGAGAAATGTCGAGAAATCATGCCAACTTCGAGACGAGAAAAAATACCTCGAGAATTCGAGAACTCGAGAAATCAAAGATTTTCTTTTATTACTGTAAAATTGGCTTAAAAGTTACGTAATCTTTGCATTCTGGCTTCTGATCGCTCTCCTTACGAGGCACGAGTAAGCGAGGCACGCGAACAGACACATAATAAACCTATAACTCCAAGTACTCTTAATATAATGTGATATAAAACGTCAAATAAAAATTAACTATAAGATAAACTCCGTTCATCTATTGTTGGGTTTCTTTCTGAATACAAAATCGACGACTAGATAATCTATCCTAACAATATGCTTGTAAATTGACCACTTTTATAGATGGGGTCTCTTTTTAAAGCCCAGCTAAATATACTTTTCTCGCCTTAAACTTTACATCTTTTTGCAGTTAGGCCCCAGGTAAAATATAAAATTTAAATCACAGTAAGTATTTCTCTTTGTTATTTTTAATCATAGCAACAACGAAATGAAACTATTAAAACAAAATAAGTAGGATTTGAATTTTTTATTGTAATTTATAATATTGGGCTTTAAAGTTTATTTATATCTGAAAAAAATACATTTCTAGACTAACGTAGGTACTTATGGTATTTTACGTATATTACGTAAAATACCATAAAATATATATTACGTATTTGTGGTGTAAATGAATGGGTTCTAGGGCAGGATTGGTTATTTCACAAAGGTATACCTTGTTAAAATGATATCTCTTGTTAAACTCTTCATCCGTGAATATTTCGGATGGATTTCTTCGATGCCTTTTTATTGGTATACTGATATAATTGAAATAGCCTCCAGCACTCCAAATCAGACTCCGATGAACTACTCGAATCGATTTCGCTAGGAGTCCAAAACTCACTATACAAAATAAAATAATAAAACTCCAAATACTCTTGTTATAATATGATATAAAACGACAAATATAGTTCTGGAACCGGCCCCAAATTGGTCAGTCAAGTTAACTGAAGTTTGAACTAAGTAAAATCATCTTCTGACTGGGGTGTCCAGAAACGCAATGTGTCAGTTTATCGAACCAATAGCGGTAGAATAGATGAACTACGCTTAGGAGTACCTCAGAAACCGAAAAAATAAGTTATCTGAAGTTTGAAGTAGGATTATCTTCTGAATGGGATGTCCAGATATGCAGTGAGTCATTTTATCGAATAATAGCGCTATCGAACAGATAAACTACGTTCAAGAGTACCCCAGAAAACGGGCGTATGCTGATTTTTTAAGGTTTTTAAAAATTTCTCGAAAGACCCGAGAAACCCGAGAAATCGGGCTCGAGAATTCTCGAGACCCGAGAAAAAAAATATGTCGAGAAAACAGAAACCCTAGGTAGTATAGTATGTTAATTCGCAGACGCTGGGACTGTTATAAAAGTACATAATTATAACACCCCATTTTAAATGCCCAGTTCATTCAAAATGGGTTCCAATGACATTCCAAATCATATTACTCATATGATTTGGATGTATCCATATGGCCACTACCATCTGATAAAATCCATTAGTGGTATCGACTGCAGCCCCAACAAGAGATGAAAGTGGCCTAGTCTTAAATCTAGGAATACACGTCGAATTTAGATTGCTTTATCACTTCGCAGTAAATTTTATGGCAAGTTTCTCGTTACTCATAATAACGCCTCAAAAGGTATCTTAAATGTTAATATCCCACGCGATACGACGTGAATGCGGTGGTATTTATTTTCATTGGATAGTAAATTGAGGGCTGGATGGCGATAAAACGTTCGACGACGTTTAAGATATTCGAAAACTTTCAATAGCGACTCGAAAGTACGCATAACGATGAATGGAACTTCTAAAATCAATGTACGCAGAACCTAAAGTTATTCTTGAGGTATCTTATACAAATATAATCTTCTCGCAAATAGACGTGTCGACAACTAACTTGTTTGTATCACAGGCTTACAATTTTGATGTTGTCAAAACATTTTAGGACTTATGTTCACCAAGTTTCAAGCGACACAAATGCTTTCTCTTGTGTGTTCAGTTGAAAGTTATTGTTTCCAACAATGTTTTGCTAATCGTCTCTTTTACCTGATGAATACAGAGTGATTCTGAAAAGAGGCAGATTTGGACATGATAACAGTCAGCTTCGTCTTTAAAGTGTAGATAGAAATCGCGTTATGAATGATAAATATTACACGAATTCAAAATCCCAGTTTCCTGTTTTTTTAAACAAACAGAAAATATTTGCGTGCCGTTAATTTTCCTTAAATGTATTAAGTTAATTATTTGAATCAATACTGAGGAAAAAAACAACGAGAAATCATTCAAAGGAATTTGATGAATTTGACCAATATGAACAAAATATTTTTTCCTATAGACATTCCTTATCACTAATCAGTAGCTTAACGGATATGTGATTAATTGGATGTTGCCGTTGCGGTCTCCTAAACTAAATTACTTACTTAACCAGTGTAGTACTGTAATTATAGACAATAGATAAACAATGGCGGCCATACCGTTTTCGGTACACTTGGACTCTTGTCATTAAAGAGAAATTAAAACGTTTTTAGTGTAAGTTTTACTTCTATTTTTAATTAATGACCTAATTATACTAACTAAGGAAATGTGAAAAGTGGCAATTACACCCTGTAGATTCATTATAACACTTGGATTACACCTTAACAACTCCGCCACAGTGGAATTCTGTGAAACTTACGTCGTTTCTTCGGCAGAACGACGTCAACTAGCAACTTATAATGTTATCGTATGACTTCTATGGACTAACTTCGTCATTCCAAGTTAGCCAAGGTATAAAGACTTGCGTTAAACTTTGAAACCTTAGTGTGAACTTATTCGTTGTCATGTTACTCTCATACTATAATGTTAAGGATACAATAAAAGTGTCATTATGGTTATAAGCTACATATTAGTGTTCAAGACTTATAATAGGGCCAAGCGTTGCTTCCGAAGGCATTTTCGTAAACTAAGGGGGAATTTCACCAACCTATCATTAACTATTCATTAAGCTAATTCGGTCTCTAAACTTTTCAATAGCGTACATTTGCTTTTCACCAAATATTACTAGTGATAATGACAAGATTATTGAACACATTAATTTCATATTTGTAGGTTACATTTAGCTTATCTGGTGAATAGTTACGGACTACATTATTGATATGTTGGTGAAATACCCCTTTAGATACAAGTCTTCAGTGCCGAATTATTTGTTCCATTGGATTTTATAAAATCTTTGTTATTACGATTTTTCAGTTTTTAACGGCTACATCTATTTTTAGTTCCAATAGAGGCATTCCAATCTATTAAATTAAATAATCATTTATTTCAGGAAATTATTACCATATTAAGCACTACAAATAACAAAGAAATATACATAAGGATTCATTATACACTAAAACATTACACATTAAAACCATTAAAGCTTTGCATCTAGCAAGAATTGTAATTGTATCGTCTATGACGGTAATGGACCAATCAAAATGTTATGAACACCTACAAGAAGCAAGAGTTTTGAAGTGTTCAAAAGATCTCAATGCTGCTAAGACTCTTATTTATCGAATTTTATTTGCAATGCAGTATAATAAAAATAATATCATAAGCCTGTTCTCGAGCATCGATATCTAACGATTAATTCTCCTTTCTTTAGATAATTGATACCTAAGTAGATTAACATGCAGGTTAGTATCACGATAAAATGTATCTGAAGCTGACATGAACTAATTTGCGTACATACTTGCAAATTGAAACTCGCCCATCTTCTAACTAATGATAGTAACTAACTAACCGGTACTTGAGACCGCAGGACCATCGCCACTTCTATAACTCGATTGTACCCATCTTGTTTACATGTGAAAGTAGACCTAAGGCTGATAACACGACCCAATTAAAACGATTGCGATCTAACATCAGAATACTCAACGCATCAATCATAGAGACCGCTAACGGCTAAACCCAAAGTTAATTTTCAGTACCTACATTCTAGTAATAATTACTTTGTTGTCTTACACTAAGTAAAATAGCTCTGTATGTACCTTTATTAATACATTTATCTGTTTCCTTGTAATTAGTATTGAATCATGTTTATGTTACCATTGTTCCTCAACTGTTCTCAATTGTTCGCCTTTATAATGAACGGAAAAGAACTGGTCTTGTGCTTGTCATTAACTAACGCATGACCAGTTTCCAAAACCAGATTCAGTGCCCCATCTGTCTCAGCAACGCCCTAAGCAAGGGTCCGACTCTCATTACCTCTCACTTCTGCTTTGGCTTGATATTTTTTAGTGTGGCTTTGTGTCCCTTCGTCGCTGTTACGGGGAAATAGGCAAAAATTAAATTACTTTTATTTCAGACCATGGTGTCCATTTTGTTAGTAACAATGTTCTTATAGACTAGTGTTAGTAATACTTAAAACTACTCACAACAAAACATATAAAAGACAGTACACTCAACAGAAAGTAAACTCAACAATCACTACCGCGCCATTCCATGACAAATGGCGCAGCAATGATTGATTTAACCACAGACCAGCCGACTAGCGATCATGCTAAGGATGCTGTTGGCGCTGCCACGTACTCTACGCACCGGGGATGCGCACCTTTTACGCATCGTAGCGTAAAAGCAGTCTACGCGACGATCAGCAAACATCCCTGATGCATTACAGTATCGCCGCAGCCCCATCAGCACCCTGAACGCATCCTTCGTCCTTTGTTTGGGAGCTTCCTGAGAAAGAAGACGACATGGCCAGTTCACTAAAAAGACACAACGTGTGGACAGTTTCTTTAAATATGATCTCGTGAGTCGCTCTGTGATGGTTTTATTGGTATCAGGTGATAAGTATTTAAAATGTATCATATTAATATGAGGGCAGTTTTTGTAGTCTAGAAAACAGCAGTGCCATTGGAAGGCACGCTTTATTGCATGATTGCGTGATATTGCAATTATTATATCACGCATACGCTGTTTAATTATTGCAATTGTTCATAACTAGCCCACCCATGAATACAATAAGTTTATAATGTCCTTTTGTTGATACAACTGCGTGGGAAGATGTTATAGAGACTGTTTTCTTTTAACCAAAATTAATTTGCATATACAAAAGGTACTCTACATATTCACACACGCAGGCTATTGAAGCCAACTAAGAGATATAAGTATTTAATAATATTAAAATTTGCTAGCTAGTGTCTTCTACATATACTCCGTTTCATATTATGAGATTAGACAAAAGTGTTTGGTGGCACGAATATACTTTGAACCATTTCTTCAAGTAGTGTTTCAGCTCTTCTTGATTGACCATAAAGCATAATACTGTATTGAATCCCAGCTGTGAGTAAACATATTGCTTATTTCTATAGGTACATTTCCTTGATAAAATTGGTTTTATTTGTCTAATGTTATATTAAATAGAGTATATATTTTTGTATAATCCCTGCGCGTTCCGTACGATCGCAGAAAAGATTTGCACAAAAGAGGAAGGTATATTCGGAAGCAAGCTTACTGCTTATAGGTACTCAAGTTAGCAGTGCAGCGGAAAAAGCATTGAAACATTCCCGCTTAAAAAAATAAGGAGAGAGTTTTTACCAAGTCTGGAAAAACAGGCGATGAGGGAATTAAGTCAGGCAGTGTGCAAGGTTGCCTTTATACCCGCGTCCAGAACACGGCGCTCCTGTCCCACTGACCCAGTGACACGGTGCCTATTGCCTAAAGCAAAAAGCTTCACTTTACACGCCTGAACAAATACACGCGTATGTAAATGTTCCACGCGAACGACCAGCCACAAACGTCACGCTGCGCAAACACTGATAAATGATTAATGTGTTTTATAACGTGATATATGTCGAATTTTTAAACGACCTCAAAAAAGGGTGTTGCTTTTTTAACCTTTTTCACATCTGGACGAACCCAAATGAGCAAATACTCGGCATCGAAACAATTACCGTTTTTGCAAGCAATCGTTTTAGCAAAAAGCAGTAAAACAGAAATTGGCCATAGTTTCTACAAGTCGGTTCGACCTGTTAGTAAAGTATCGACAGGTTGGCTGACATGTTGCGCATTTTATTTGCGTGCATACAAGGGAATCAATTTCAGATGGGACGTTAAATAAATCCGCCGCGTCTCACGCTGTCTCGCATTCAGATTGCATTCAGCTGCAGCTTCCTCGTAACTTATGTCCCGCTGCACATCGCATCGCAAACAAAATACCAGTTCCGTTCAATTTCTCTATGTCGAAAACTAGTTTCCACTTTTCCTCACATCGCTTTAATCCCTATATCAAGTTGTTCTCGTCGCTTTATGCTGCATTTTCTCGAAATGGAGGCCTAACGAGAACGTAAAGGCTATTTATTTGCGCCGAGCTTCCTACGTGCCCGATGCGCTGGCCACGTAACAACTTCCATATCTAGTACTGGACACCTTGTACATAATAAATGTAGTGTACAATACACCACACCACCACACAATGGTAGAATATAAATAACTGACCGTAGTCGGAGACCAGCGGCATATTGTTCTAGGATATACGGTGCGTACGTAATTACAAGTATATTACAAGTATGTATAAAACATGTGTAATGAAATGATAATAATGACATGTCTACAACAAAAGAAAAGTGTTACTAAGCCAGGCGTACCTACTGGCATGGCAGAGCTGTGATTTAGAATTTTGATCTTGTCGTTTTTCTTCCATACTCCGTTCAACGAAAGATAAGTCCTAATCCTAACATAGCGGTCATTTCGTAAATTGTAGCAATAAGGAGACTGCTTTCGAAAAAACGTAAACGACATCATCAAAAACCGTAAAAAATTTATATAATATTTATTTTTTTAAATATTTGATCTTCTTTGTATACTTAGCATGTTTTAGAAAAACCCCCAAGACTTATCTACCTTACTTTGAAAAGGATATAAGTATCAGTAGTTTATCAAGCTCGCCGATAAATAAGTTCTTTAGCAAAATGGCTGTACTCCGGAAAAACAACATCTAACCAACGAATTCGCGCTGCTGAAAGTAACTTAACTATACTTTAAGTCCATTGTGTCCTAAACTTGAATCTCACAGAGTGAGCGCTCCCAAAAAGTTTATAATTAATGTTAGGGAAAAATTCGTTAGGAGAAAATCGGAAGCTTCGTAAGTGGCGTTTCATCAAAGTGTAGGAGTTGAGCAAGCGTGTGAAGTGCTGTGCTCCGTCTGCGAAGTCGCGGACGTCGGGGGACCGGACTCCGGACGCCAACTAACTACTTCGTAACTATCACGTCAGATTGAGCTGTAAACTAAATGAGCTTACATAAAACTAGAATTTGTCCGTGACTTAAGTCGTGTAGTGGTTGAAGGACTGCACAGTTTATTGAGCAAATGTAAGCTACGTAATACATAATACTCAACAGTATCAGATTGAGTTGGTAGGTAACCAATATTTTCTACCTATAGAGAGATTTACAAAACATCCATCCAAATAATTCAAACATTGCCTTATTATCCTAAAACAACATACGCTGTAAGCGCAGGTAAAAAAAATACATTTTGTGGAAGACGTTATTAGGCGAAAGGCTGGAAATTCGGAGCATTTGCGTAGGAGGAGTCGAATTAAGATTTAGTGGCTTTCGAAAATCCTGCTCGAATAAAAAACCGCGGTCGCTGTTCATTTTCAAGCCTATTTATTATCCTTGTAAATTGAAATGCATTTTACCAACTGTTGGGATTAAACTTTTTTTAAGGCTACGTAGTCTCTACGGGCATCCCTTTTGTCCTATTTCTTTGTCAGTAGTCGGTGTCTACTTTATCTTTGCCTGCTCTTTATTCTTGCTTACGGATAAAAGCTTTTATACTTTCTTGGGCAGTCTGTCTTACTGACTTTTTTTTATTGCAGCTTCTCGTCGGCGACTAAGCGAGTACATCGAGCACTACGAGGCTCTAGACTACGATCCGGACACGTTGCACGAGCAACATTTGCGTGCACGTCGCTCAATAGACGCGCCGGCAGACTTAAGACTCCACTTTCGCGCACATAAAAAGAGTTTCCACCTTCGGTTGCGGCGGGACTTGTCCGCTTTCAGTGAAGACTTTAAAGTAAGTAATGGCAGCTTGTTTGAAACTTATGTCGTTCAGGTTATGCAACTTTTACCCAATGTATTTCTCTTATGTACAGGTTGAGGGCGCAAAAGGGCAGCTACATGAAGTCGACACATCACACATTTATCATGGGGAGTTGGCTGGTAAGTGTTATTTCGTTTTTATATTATAAGTAAATCACGTTTTAAAATCTTATATTTAAGACATTAAAAACCAACACACAATCATGGAGATAGAGAACGCGGTTAATGTATTTTTCGCAAAAATGCTAGATTTAGAAGCCCTCCATCAGATATGATCCACAAGTCCTCGATAAGCGGTTTTTTTTTCGAGTATTCTTCTGGGGGAGGTGGAATTGTATGGCGGACTCTTAACCGACGAACATCACTCGGTGGCCGTCCTCAGCAGAAAAGATGGGGGCTCTGGGCCCCTCTTCTACTAAGGGGGGCCTAGGTGCATTACGAATGAAAAGGCAGCTCTATATCTTTTAATCGAGGTCATTAGCCGGAAAACACATTTTATGTTCAACGTGTGTACGTCCTAAATAAAATTGAGTGAGTTAATCACTTAAATGTGAAGTCAGGTGAAGTGGAGAGCTTTAGCAGTTTAGCGCGGAGCGGAGCACTCACGTACTGAAAAGACAGACACAAAGTTTGTACGTGGCGTGCGGCGGACTGACAGCCGCAACTCGGGACCCACTCCCATTGTACACCGGGAGCCGAGAACACCGACGTTATCTACACCCAAGATAGAAGCTATTGTTTGCCCTCACCCCGAGGGAAAATTTAATAAGTCCCCGCTCGGAGTATGTCGACCGCGATTGTGTTTCTCTTTAATCAAACAAAAGCCGAACGCTAACTCTCGGTTCGCATCTGCCCACGCCCGCACCGACTCTAGCTCCCGAGCTCGTTGCTTCTTTCGTTCCCGACATTAATAATTCTTGGAGAGCACTAAAACATATTTCTTTTTGCAATTACTGGCGGGACGGCGTCAAAGTCCTGGCTAATTGGGAGCTTTCGGCGGCCACTCGACTTTTAATGTTGGCGGGTGGAGGCCGCGCCGATGGTTGGACGCTCCGCAGGCTTAACTACGCTATGTAAATAATTACACTGTCGAAAATTTTGCTCCGCATTCCTGTTTCGCGAAATATGCTTAAGAAATTTTCAAAAGAAATTCATAACATTTTCCGTACAAAAATAAATGTTTGCTAAAATTTTATATGATCCTTCATAGGTGTAGGTAGAGTATATAAAATGAGATCTTTTATTAGGGTTCCGTACCCAAAGGGTAAAACGGGACCCTATTACTAAAACTCCGCTGTCCGTCCGTCTGTCCGTCTGTCACCAGGCTGTATCTCATGAACCGTGATAGTTAGACAGTTGAAATTTTCATAGAAATACTAAAAAACAGATTAAAATAAATATTTAAGGGGGCTCCCATACAACAAACGTGATTTTTTGCCGTTTTTATAGATAATGTTACGGAACTCTTTGTGCGCGAGTCCGACTCGCACTTGGCCGGTTTTTATTAATTACGATCGAGGTAAACTTGTGATGGTTCTCTATCATTAAATTAAATAGATACAATACCAGATAATGTAGCTATTGCTAGTAAATAGCTACTTAGCATATCGATGAATAAAAAGTGCGATCATTATGCGTATCGACGTCGGTGCGGGTGCGACTTGAGTTCGGGTGCGGGTGTTATGATGGTGAAAGTTTGGAACAGTGTAAATGGATAAAGTTGTGCGGAGGGCGGCGCGGCATCGATCGCAGTTCGTCGCCCTACTTACAGCGGTCTCCGATGCACTTTAGTCGTCGAGTTGCAACCTACGTTTTGCATGCACAACCCACCGTCCCCACATATTTATCAGCAACTGTAAACACGATTTGTGTTTTTATTGTTAATATCGAAACGGTATATCTACTTGTGGCTTAGCATTTTGATATCATGCGATAAGCGTAGGACTATGGAAAGGACAAACTTAGCAAAGGGAAGCCTCTATTCTGCAAAAAGTTTATTTGACTGTGTAAGAAAATAGTTGGTAGATCGTCTTATTCGCTCTACTTGAGCAATATCCTGAGCTGCCATCAAACATCTTTTCAAACCAAGATATTAAATACAACATACACGATTCTATAAATTGTGCGTCTATTTAGGTCATCCATTGAAACTCGTCAAGGAATGAGCAAACATTTCGTAAACAAGGAATTTTATACGAGAACTATTTCTAGGAAATGTTCACTTTCATTGAGCACAACAATAGATTCGTATCTATGTTGTGAAATGTGAATAGCTCTCGGTTAATATAAAATTTACTGAATGATAAAACAGAACCGGTACCAGTGCTCTTGACTTTAGAAAATGTGCGCTAGTTTTTCTGCCGTCGCACTTGAATTTTACGGAAAAACATTTTCGGAGCCCTACGGTTAGTACGGAAAACATTCCACATTTCTTTCGTATTTTCCAAATATGTACGCAATTTTATGTGCACATCATTATGTGCGTATATTCAAATAACAAATCTGTTAACTCAACAAGAACAATCCTTGAGTCATTATAGTAATTCAATTACTGTTTATTCCAAGAATTATGAATATTGTCTTATCAGTTTATGTTGGTCACTTCATTTCCTAAGTTTACTGTTCCTGGAACAACAGTAGCTGTCGTCAATTCAATACTTCATTGTCTCGCCTGAATTGGTTCCCACCAATGATATATTGTTATTGTGGACGCGAAGTTTTCAACCTTGTTTCGAGTACAATATTTACAGCAAAAACTTTAGATTTGAAACGTTACCGATATGTTATAGAATTTATGGGGCAAATGTGATATGATCTCTGTTGTAAGTGGGCAACCTATCATCTGTCTATTAGATATCGTGTTGTGGACTACAAGATATATACAGTAAAAAGTAAGTCCCAAAAAGTAGTGTCAATATGTATACATATAAGATGTCCCAAAAAGTAGTGCCAATATACATGACGTCCCAAAAAGTAGTGTCAATATACATGATGTCCCAAAAAGTAGTGTCAAGAGGAAGTCCAGGGGTAGAGCACCCTCGACGATTTTTTGTAGTTTCCACTTTTTGGGACACGTATAAAATATCCCAGTTATAACCAAAAGATGTTTTTCTTGAAGACGTAAGCCTCGTCCCCACTAGGAACATTTGTCGAGCGAAATGTGTCCCCGGAGACATCGGGCGATGTCGCCCTACATCGCCCCACGTCGCCCGATGTCACCGGGGACACATGTCGCTCGACAAATGTTCCTAGTGGGGACGAGGCTTCCATCACTACTCTTCATCGACTGTGCGACAAGGAACAGTTTCAACAATGTCGCGGCGATGTCGTCCGACGTCGCCCGACATCGCCCGATGTCACCGGGGACACATGTCGCTCGACAAATGTTCCTAGTGGGGACAAGGCTTATGTGTACCATTCCGTCAGCATATCCGTGATGATTATGGGCATTTCCCCTTTGACCCTTCATTGTATAGTGGTCATTGGGTAGCCTATGTTCAGTAGTAGACGTTACGGACTGATATGATGAAAGGTTTGTGAGGTGGCTGCAGGGCAGACGGCAGTTGCTCCGCGTATAAGAGAAAATGGATGATGATATTGAATCAATGAATGTCCGATCAGCAACTGATCAGTTCTAAGAAAGATCAGAAACGCGTTAGGTTAAAGAAGGTGTTTTTATAACAGACTAGAGGTCGCTCGCGGCTTCGCCCGCGTGGATATCATTTATCGCGTATTCCAGGTTTTTCGGGATAAAAGTAGCCTCAGTCCTTCTCCAGGTTCCAGACTATCTCTGTACCAACTTTCATCAAAATCAGTTTAGCGGTTTAGGCGTGAAAGCGTAACAAACAGACAGACAGAGTAACTTTCGCATTTATAATATTAGTAGCGATCTTAGCTTACATTCATTAAATGACATTCAGCAAATTCTGCTCCGCATTAATGTTCATACCAAGAAGGCTCGTACTAAAGTTACTACACGATCTTTAGCAAGCTACATAATTGTTATTTAAACGATACAACCTTACAGTTGTTGAGAATATAATTTTCTATCTAAATAATAGTCACCAGCGGCAGTTAAGCGCGTAATCGATTTGATCGCACGCTCACACCTGCATGTCTCAGTAGGTAGGGGACACTAAACAAATGGTACGCCTCCGTGAATGTAATTGCAACGTACAATTTACGTACAATACACCTCCGGCCCCTATTAGCCGACCGGTATGACTCACTACACCAACTATCGTTATTAATATTCCTTTGGAAACTAACGTGGTTGTGACACGACACCTAGCAATTGCTCAGTGGAAGCTCCGCCGTTATCGTAAGAACAAATTGTGTGGTTCGGGTGTCTGAGACCGATAATAAGGTACTCCTTAGTCATTAAGACTAGTATTCGAATTATGGAGCATTAATGGCTATTGGCTCGACGTGACACGTTTGTGGAGTCCTTTGAGTAATGAGATCTTTTAACACGAGCAACTGGAAAGTAATATTCAAAATAATCGGAAACCTTTGATTTGGGTTTTGGATATTATGAGCTAGAACTTCTTAGAGTCAAGCCTCACTTTTGTTCCGTTGCGTTGCTTTGCGACGTCGCAGCGCAACGCAACAGAACAGTGTAGCTTCACTCTTAAATAGCTATAAAATTATGCGTTGCTATTTCGCATCGCGTCGCGTCGCTTTTATGTGTATCGGCCCTAACTATCTGTATGACGTCAACTTTTAATTAATTTAAATAAAAGAAAGGTTTTGAAAGTTTACGTTACCTTGAATTCGTCACATTATCAAGTTCAATAAGTTTATTATCTTGCTACATTATATCAGAAAGTATTATCAGTTACGTAGCGTACATACTTTCTTATTGCACGGTATTATAAAGATTACTCAATAGCTACTACGTATGTATTACTATCAATGTCAATAGTAGATAATAATGAACATAACAACCGTTTATATAAATAGACGAATGCGGAATAAACAAAAAAATAAACTTTAAAAAAAGTAAAAACCGACTTCAAAGAAAAACTAAAAGGAGTGAAATAATTACCATAATATAAAATTAACAGTTTCAGAAGTCGGTGGCTTCTATTTGTTTCAGTGTAGAGTTGCACCGACTTCTGAAACTGTTAATTTTATATTATGGTAATTATTTCACTCCTTTTAGTTTTTCTTTGAAGTCGGTTTTTACTTTTTTTAAAGTTTATTTTTTATTAAATACGTTTTAGTGCCATAAACTTAACCCCCTCCTCTTCATAACCCTTCTTTTTGGCTTTGACGTAGTCGGGCATAAAAAGCCCTTTCAAATGATACCTTACACGATATAATGAAAACATTCCAAAGGGGGAGGGGGGGGGACATGCACCCCCTCCTCTTTTCCAGTAGTCAGTTCCCAACAACAAATATAAACAAAGCAACATTAGTAATTTGAGAATTTTGCTTTGATCCGATGAGGAGTTCCGTTCCATATCTCTGAAGTTCATAGTCTAATCGTAACAAAATTTATATGGGACCAATCGGGAAGTATACCCTTTCGAACAAAGAAAGAATTTTTCGAATCGGTTCATAAATGACGGAGATATGAGGTAACAAACATAAAAAAAAATAAATAAAAAAAATAAAATAAAAAAAAAATACAACCGAATTGAGAACCTCCTCCTTTTTGAAGTCGGTTAAAAAGGGGCATGTTACTATCGTACCATGTGGCGCTGTATAGTATTTGCCTATCAGAGATAGGCATCGATCAAAATAATATTTTCTAGAATCTAGGATACTCCAAATGTTATGACAAATATAGCGATACCTACCTCAATAGGCCATATCGTTGAAGCTGTGTAGGGAATAAAGGCAATCATAGAATACACACAAAATACGTTCATTCGCGGTCTAGTACTAATAAAATTCTAAAGATACCCCTAACGTAGACAACACATACTTACGTCTTAATAGAGGCAATTTTGTTATAACAAACTCATATGAAGGCAAACAACGTCAAGTCTTTAGAAAGCCTTACAATATACGTAGAAAGTAATGAAATTTTGAGCGGTAAGTAGTGCTCCGATTTTGTTACTTTTATATTAAAAGTGGTGTTTTATTGTAAATAATTTTTTGAGCTACTAATCTACGATGTGCAGTGTTCACAACAAAACATGCTTGTTGCTAGGCAGTAGTACTGCAAGGACCTAGTCCTAAGGCGTTGCAGAAGGCAGACGGGTTTAACCATGGGTAATAGGAACTAGATGGTTGACTATTTTTGAGGAACAAACTAGTTGTAACAAAGTATCGTTGAAGCAAAGCAAATACTTTCGAAAATGGTAATATTTTGACGAAAATACATGGACTTACTTTACATTATTATCATGGTAAAGATAGGAAAGAACTCGAGTTTGAAGTGTCTGAAGAGAATTTCAAAGTGGCAATCTAAGTTTACGATTATAATTCTATCCGCCGTTCTCTTCCTTGTAGAAGGGTGGATTCTAGTCTAATGCCCGGAATAACGCTATTGCAGAGACAGATGAGACTCTATGTATGCAAACCCTCGGTGTAGCCGCTGCGCTGTGTAAAATAATACCTTTTTGTTTTTGTGCAGATGATCCACAATCAGCGGTGTTCGGCTCGGTGACGGACGGTGTATTCGAGGGGAAGATCATAGCGAGTGATGGCTCGTTCTACGTGGAGCACGCGCGGCGATACTTCCCTCCGAATGGCACACGCACGCGAGTCCACTCCGTGATCTACCGCGAGGGTGACGTCAGCGACCCATACTCCCATCGGAGACATGGTAAGTACACCTTTGAAACTTTCAATCTCGAATAAGAACCTGGTACTGTAATTGTGTGTTACACGAGGAAAGCCGCCAGCTATTTGTAAGCTTGAGCCAATTTTGCAAACCACTGGGTAGATGCGGTTTTAGCAGCAGTAATAAAGGTTTAGGGATGGTACAATGTACAACTTTAGTCGGTGACGCAAAAAGAGTTCTAGATAATAACCGAAATACATTCGCTAAGGAGTGAAATGATTCGGTGGATAAGATTACGTAGTTTGACAAAATATCGTAATCGGAAAATAGAAGAGCCAAAAAAGTTGTGCTATAAAGATACACAATGCTGAATCAGTACTATTGTTGCGAGGAAAATCCGATTATCGTATACCCCCTGTACCATACGCAATTTTATGAGTCGTATCAAATGAAGTAATCACGTTTTACGGTTTTAATCCCATTACGCTATGTACAATTAAGTTTCCTTCGCAAAGGTGCAATAACAAAATTAACTGTGTAGAAATTTGTAACTACACGTGCAGTTAGTGGAGTCGGAGTCGGGAGTAGAGGGAGAGGCGAGTCGCGTGGAAGTTTTGCCACAGTATGTCGCGCGGCAAATGGATTGCAACGCAAGGTCGTTTAACAAAGTTTAATCCCATTTGCTCGGCGCGCTGTCACCGGCTGATTGCAACACCGCTTGCATCGGAAAATTCGCATAATTTATAACTGAACGTTCGACTCATTTATTGGCCAGCGTCGTTGTCATAAATTCATTCAGAGTCCGTCGACTTTAATTCGCCATGACGAGCTTAACATGCTTTAAATCATATTTTATCGTTGTGTAGATGAAATTTGGCACGGTTCACCATGTCATCAAACCAGACTAAATTCCATGTTACATATTCATTCGTCCGTAGGCTGCGCTGGAATGGTAATTTCGCGTCAACAACACCGCCCCGCCTGCCGAGTTTGCATTTTTGCCGTTTCAACTGTGTTGTAGATGCAATTTCATTGTGCAGTTGTATGTAGCGACTCACCTGAATATGCGACTCTACTGAATTGCATAAACACAGGTCCCCTTTCAGCGATGCTTTTGAATACCGACAATAATATAACCATGATAAACCGGAATGAGTATGAGCCACATCGTTTTCATCTTGTTATTCTGTATTGTATATACCTTCGCCTGTGTATTCTGAACGTAGTCTCTTTTCCGTTGATCTTTTTTTTGTATTGATAACAAGGTTTTTCATTTGTTTTGCTTCTGAAAATTACGTTTGATCGGAAAATAAATTTTGTAGGCATTGAGTGAACAGGAAGGGTCGCGTTTGTAGCTACATTTGTTTTCATTACGAGTTATTGAACAGCGGCAGGGGGACCCCTCTACGCGTTCTCTATGGAGCTTTTATTTGAATATGAAAGAATTTCACGACCACCCAAATAAGGGATTCTTTTTTAGAATAAATACTTGAACCGTAGATGGGTATGTACCTAATTTTGTTGTGCGACACTTTCTTGCTCTTAAAATATCACAACATAAAAGCATTCCTAATTTAGTATTCCCAAAGACGCTGATGGCTTTGATTTTCATTTTGCTCAAAATAAAACTTAATTTTCTGCGGGGAAAAGCGGAAAATTGCGTTACACAGGGCACTGACTAAAACACTTCTCTATAGACAAGAAGGTTCCTTTGATACAGTCAGTGCCTAATTTCTTAATTTTCTTTTCGTGTAACAACAGGGATTCACCCGTAAAAATTAACATGAAAGTTATCTAGAAGACTACATAGTAATGATTGCTCTCAAACGACTTCCTTGCACATTACAATTCTGTCTCTGTAGGTATACGAAATTATACACGCTTATTCATTCCTATTACGCTTTACAATCTTCGTCTAAATACTAAATTGCCGTTTACTCAAATCGTAATTTAGATAAGACAAACAAAACAAACATAACACTGAATATTACTGTTTACCTTCCCATTTGTGTCTACATATAAAACGCATTAACCAAGTAGAAAATACTTCTCGTAACCGTCTTAGGAAGACTGTGGAGCATCACTAATTTAATATTGTCCAAACTCACGAGTAGTCACGAACGAGGTTCTCGTTTCGTTACACAAACTGTTGTACACAATCTTGTTTAAGCGCTTCATTTAATATCTGTATCCTTATATCGCATCGGTTTCCTCTAAATGATGTTATAAATATACAAAAGATTTTTTCTCTATGCTGGTATAAAAGATTCGTTCGACGCGCTGGATGTTTTAGATTTTTTTAGTTTCATTATGTTAAGAAATATAGGGATGGAGAATGTTTGTTCAGTCCTCAGGCGGATCGGAGTGAATGCTTCTTAAATAACAGAAGGTACCTACATTATGTCTCGTGCAAAACAAACAATCGGCAGCTAAGTATTTCTACATGGAGTTCACTTGACTCCGTCGTCTGGGCACAAGTTGGCACAACGAGTCCAACAGTGCCGTCGAGAATATTTGCATGACAAATGTAGGTAATATTTCGAATTGAAGTTATTACCATTACTGGTTATTAATTTCTATGAAGTGGGTTTCTGGTATTTGAACAAGGTACTTAATATAGCTTAACTACAATTTATTTGAGAAATAGGAAATGAATGCATAATATTGTTTTAGTTTAGAGTTCTTACAGCACAATAGATAGTATGTAGATATAATAATAATTCAATATTTACACATGTCGATCATGTGTAAATATTGATACGTTTGCAGCTTCATGTCGTTATGAGTCATACTACTCATTCTCCAAAATAAGGAAAAAATTAGTCATGTTGGAATTTCCATGAACAGTCATTGTCTATTCAGGGCAATTCTTATATTGTAACTTGTATACTGTTAATAAAGTATCTATAATTTTAAAGTGTCTGTTCCCAACGATTTCATAATTAAAGCAATAGGACATAACCCTTAATAAAACTTGCTGTAGACTTGCAACCTTCTCCTTGCTTGTTCAAAACAGCTACCTTGTAATACAGTACATTTAGGAATTCCGCTTTGTTATTAAGACCAATTAAAGCTAAATCTTTTAAAAAATGTTCAGTCCGTTACACACAATGACCACCACAAAACGGGCGTCTCAAATCTGCGAATATATATTATGATATTTGAGTTGGTTGGTAGGCATTAACGTCGCGATGTACGGCAGCAGGCGGTAATTTCCGTTATCTGGCTGGCGCGCCGCACCCGCGCACAGGAGGTTCGTTAAAATGCAGCCCGCCCGGATGCGAAACGCCAATGTGCTCTAACACGACACACGAGCTGAAAAAAAAACTCGACTATTCAGCACTTTTTAATTTTAAAACTCCGCTTTTTGCTCGCATTGTACTTTTCGTGCGTCATTACGGTTTTCCTATTCAATGGTGCAGTTTAGATTCACCCTGCCGGCTCAAGCTGAACATTAGTTGTTTTAAATCTATTGTTAAAAATACCCGTAAGCTATTTTTAATTTTCCTTTTTAATTAACACAACTACAGTTTTTGGTATTAGAATTTATTTAAGTGTTATTAATGCCAAAAGCTATAAGCGGTACAATTATGTATGTGTTATGTCCTCCAACAGGTTTATGTCATGTCCAGATGGCAAAACATCACCGAGCCATCAATCCAAACGCTGGTAATTACTTACATCTCACAGCGAATAGGAAAAAACAAAGAGATTAATATATATTAGGGTTATAAATCTAACAGGAACTCGGTTGATAAATAAATCTCAGAATAGCGCTATAGAAAAGAGTTTGGTGTCAGCGTTCGGTATTTATTTCGCCACGAGCGGGTCGAGACGGTGTCCGCTACGTATTTTTCTTCCAAACTCCAACGGCAAAACTTGGGATTTATCATGAATAATTTAAAATATCATGTACATCTCGTGGAATATTCCAGCATTGTGCCATTGGGAAGTAGTACCTACTGTCCGTATATTGATTAGGTATATTCTTTGCCCGTAGAGCGACACATGGAATTAATTTTTTTACTCAAACTACGTACGGCTGATCTGGATTATAAATCTTGATAAATCGAGCTATCGTATTCGAGACACGTACGGCGTTGCGTCTATTTGCTTGTTGTAATACCCATGGTGTAGCGTGGTAATCTTTACTTTTAAAAGACGTGAAATAGCGTCCATTCCTTTCTCTGGGAAACTATTTCAGTTTATTTTTGTAATACCGTCAGTGGAGTGTTCAATATTGTGAGAAAAAAAAACGTAGCTAGAAATGGAAGCGTCCTTCCGATTCCGACCTATCAATGTTTTGGTAAGAAAATTTGAGATGTGATTACTGATCTAAATTGCATGAATTTCTAATCGGATTTGACTTTGATGGAAATACAAGTCGATAATAATTTCATGTCGTTTTATCGTACTTTGATGTAGCGAATAATTAAAGATAAATAGGTATTCTTTAGTAGGCAGCATCAATAGGAAAGCAAACTAATGAACTATAATCACGGAGAATAGTAAAACAATTTGAAAGATAAGTTTACACAAGACTGACTCACGCACGAAGTTTATTTCATAATATGCGGTAATTTACGCGTTGCAACAGTGGAGTCTGACGACAGCTGTCACTCCCGCCACAATAGCGAGATGGTGACGTCGTAAATATTGCAAATAAGTGCGGAAATACACGAGACTGGCTCAGGAAGATAGTGTAGATCGGTGGGTGAATGTAGGCTGAATACTGAATGCATAAATCGAAGATCTGGAACGGGGACCGCGAAAAACGGAGCGTGGGACGGTCCCAGCGAATAGTAGACAATTCTGGCGAGAGATCGCCGTGGAGTAGTTTTAGAAATCTATCGATGAGGCCTTTGTCCAACAGTAGGGTATTGTGGCCGATATGATGATGCCTAAATAGAAGATTTGAATGGTAGATTATTCGACTCATTTTCATGGGGTTACCAAGTGACTTCATACAGCTAGCTCTTGTGAGTTTGGGGTTACGAATTACTGGTCAAACAATGTTATTTTTGGGTTTTCAGAATAAGAGTTGGGGCAGAATAACTTCCATTTGTAGCGTTAAATTGGATTTGTGCCAAATTAATGAAGAAACATTCACTATATATTTACCGTGCAACTTAATAAACATGATAACGATAATGATGTACCTATGCTTAGTAATCATAATGATATTTACTGAAAGTTATTATACAACCTTTAACTATGTATGCTTCGCTTTTGACCTTCAGGTGCATACGTATTTTACACAGAGGACTGCCGTAGCGACTTTGGATAGTACCTACCTATCTTAATATTTTAGAGACTGACTTTCTGTATGAAACTTACCTCCTATTTGTTAGGGAATCATAATATAAACATTTTCTGGATATGCCAGGACACGTGGGGGGTTGCGGCATCACGGACGAGGTGGTGCAATGGATGGAGCGCATCCAAAACTCGGGCGTGGATGACGAGCCGCAGACATCACCATTGCCTGCGCCTACGCCGTCAGCGCCGACGCAACCGCATCATGCGCCCGCGTCTCAACCGCCGCACCCCAACAGCTTGCGGGACGATGAGCCCAGGTAACATTATATCAATATCATAATATACGAAGTTTTTTCTAACACCTTGAAAGCAGCAATTAATATCCTGTCATGATAACTGGGCAGTGTAAGAACTGCGAGAGCATCGGCTCTTATGCGGTCGCTAACCTGCTTGCTATTCTAGTAACCTTGTATGGTGGTACGGTGTTGACCACGTTAAATACCTCCGCTTTTGTTTAGGCCTATGTCTAACAATGGATTGCGACAGGTGAATGAATATAAGGCATTGACTGCCATTCTGTAACGAGGTTTTAGTACAGCAGTGGACAGCATTGGGCTAATGGAGATGTTAATGCGTTGACTAACGGTCGGTTTCAATAACCTATCTATCGGCGGTTTGCTTTACTAGAAATAGAAATTTGACTTTACTTTTATGGAGCTTATGTCAGATTTCTATCTCTAGTAGGGCAAACCGTTGATAAGGTTATTGAAAATTGCTATATTTAGATGATGGCAACCCCGCGTGACCTGACAGACAGGACTTAAAAAAAGAATGCGGTATATTCTGTCGGCTAGTCATGACTTCGCGTAAAATTTAAATGTTGAAGCTATTTCATCAAAGTTTCATCTAAGTTTACGAGACTTTGTAATCGTGCAATTTAAAATATTCTACTGTAAATTATAATAGTACTACTTGATAAATACTTTATTTAAACTTCACGAACTTAACAATTCAGACATTAGACTTGTAGATTTAGAATATATTATTTTAAATCTTTGCTTGGACTTGACGATGTTCTTGTTCTACTTCGATTAACATGAAGAAATTCAGACTCCTTTCATGAATTAATGCATTTGAGATTTTACTAATTTCTTTTTCCATTGCAGCAAAGTAAGTAGGTCCGCTAACAAATGGTTAATCTTAAAACATCTCGGTTTACTTTATTTTTTTAAATATGTAGTGTTATTAACAAACTTAATCGTTGCTGGGTAAGACAAAATCTTAGGTAGAGTCTCGTGTAATCTAACAAAATTCAAAAGCGATTTCCTTCTTAAATATCTATTAGAATTATTACACACATTAGTTTTTACAAATACAAACGAATTATAATATTTCTTAATTACAAACTATTTTCTAAAAGAAATTTGCTTTTTCAGATCGCTATGTGTATACATATTATTAGACGTGAATATACAAACATACCATGCCAACCCCAAAATGCAATTGTTAAGAAAATACGTAAACAATATAAATTTTGACATAGCCCACCGCTGACACAATATTTGTGTACCCCTACAACAACAAAAAGTTCAAAACCTTTTTTATTACACACATGGGCTCACACATGCCACCGTCTGCGACACGTGGACCGGAGCTGAAGCAAAAAATCTAGTTTAACCACGCCCAATTAAGTGCTACACATCGTTCAAACTGTTCGTATTGCAAGCGGATTATTCCAAACAGCCGATTAGTTATATTACCAGTTTATCGAGGTGTATGGGTCAATGAGAATTGGGTTATGGTGGTGAAGGCGATGAGCTAGTAACCTGTCGTGAACTTTATCTTGCTCAGCTTGTATTATTCTTACTTGGCTTTGACAGTGTCATGCATTTTATAATTTTGGTACGACATAAATAGATATCTATGCTTACTTTTTCTTTTTCGAAAGTTCCAAAAGGGTAGACCCTTTATTATAAATACTAACTATTCTAATATATTAGAATAGTAACTATTCTAGCTCAATACCGTACGTAAGACAACTGTACAGACGGCAGCACATAAAGCTACAACAATCTGTCAAAGAACAATGGTCACTCGGCTAACATGCTTGTACTAGTAAAATCTAACAAAACTTAACTTGATGAAACATTTATGTCGTTTCATTCGCCTACATAAATATAACTAAGTACAGCCTTCAATATATTTTTAAAATGTCGGAGAGACAAAATATTTTGCCACTTCCAATATCAGATTCAAAACGTGATGCGATTCCAAGTCCATTAAACGAATGCCAAGTCAACAAGAGTAGAAGATCAATCGGAGTCTGTAAGCAATGCAAAAATATAAAAAAAACAGGAAAATAATATAAAATCGCACAGAAAACCAAAGAATATTGTAACAACACAGTCGTCGCCGAAACTACAACGACACGGTTACCATGGATACGGTCAGCGCAGAAAACCGTCAATTTATTTTTACTTGTCAAGAATAGGGAGGGACGTAATCGATCGATTTATGACAGTGTCGATTTTTAGATGTAAAATCATTAGTTTTTTATCTAATTCATGGCTTTATTAAAACAATTTACCACGAAGTAATATCAAATTCTATTAGTGGCTAAGCTTAGTATAATATTAATGTGAGTTTATACGATTGACATTGCCGGGGATTTTATTTCGATTTATGAAATAAAATCATAATAGACTAGAAAAAGTATGAACTTCTCTAGTAACGTAAGTAATTACGGATGCGTTCGAAGTTAGATATTTTATACAGCGTTCTGATAAATAAAATAGTATTTTTAAAATAAGATTATCTATATTTCCCCATCTTTTAAAAATAAACGAAGATATCCAATAAATACACTAACAATGCACTAACATATTGGTGACAGTTTCATCTCGGTAACAATTTCTGTTTTTTCCTAGTCCAAAGTGACCATTGTTCAAGCATTAGGTTCAAGGTTGATTGGGAAAATTTTACAGTTTCGGGTAGCTTGATGTGCTGGCGTCTGTACAACTGTTGTATGATACAGTATGTAACTCAACGAATAGCAACTCTTGAAACTGGTTGACGGGTAGCTGAAGTATGATACAATCAAACACTTTGTCACTATCCCAGTACCTATATTATTTTTCTCCAATTTCATATCGTCTTTCTGTTTTCTACTTGGTTAGCATAATTTACACTAAACTCAAACTCAAAACTCGTTTATTCAAAGTAGACTAGTATTACTTAGTTCTTTTTGAAGGTCAGATTTAGGTACAAAAGACTGCCCCCAAAAGCGCCCACCCTTTACCGCTTTCTAGTGTTTATGCTGTGAAGAAGAACTAGTTTGACATAAACATTTTCTAGGAATCCTGATTTTCTAAGCGTGAAATGTGACCGCGTTATCACACTGTGCGATAAGCGATAATTATAAGTGTATAGCGGGGATAGCGACAAAAAGTATATGATTATATCATACTTCTAGCTCCTACCCATTAACCAGTTTTAAGGTTTTTAGGTTACTGTATGACTAAAAAAGTCGGTAAAGACAACACAACAACTGCAACTGATGTTTGTACGCCCATATTTATTATCAGTTTCTATTATTCGCCTCGACTACTAGCCTCGTACAGTATTCCACTGCTCGTCACGGGCCTACATCTTCGTGGATAACACTAAAGTCATTGGCCATTGCGCTTCGTGGGAGTTTATATGAGTTTTATATGATATTGTTTCAGATACTGGGACGTACATCATTACAACAAATACTCGAGAGCGGCGAACACCGGCGAGCATACGCGATCGCGACGAGCGACGTTCGACAAGCGTAACACGTGCTCGCTGTACATACAGACGGACCCGCTTATATGGCGACACCTTAGGGAGGGATTCCCGGATGTAAGTTACCGTAATGGCGTATTCACATATAACCGGCGGCCGGTAACCGCGTATCGCGAAGGCACAACGTTACTGTGGCCTCGGCAAACGCTTGTGTAGATATACTACAGGGTGTAAACGAATTGATGTAATGCTTTAAAAGCACATCATCTAGTACTGGTATAGATTGACATTGTATGGGATTTAGCAAGATAAAAAAAAAAACTTCATTTTCTTGCAGTAGGGGTAAGTGATCGTATCTAAACCACCTAATAAGGATTCAAGAAAAAATAAACAAAAAAAAAATTGCAATTTTTTAATTAATTTTTAGAACATTTCGATGCCATGTAGTATAGTAGATGAATGAAAACACGGCGGCACAACTAGCGCGAATTCGATGTTTGGAATCAGTTAACTCTGACCTTTAAAATGACTCAGAAACAGAACATTAAGATTATTTTTTTAAATTTCTTTTTACTTAACTTTAAAACCATTTAGGCTTAATCTGTCACCAGTAAGTAGATCACGCCGTTTAAAGGAATTACACGAATTCACTCTGTATTAAAATTTGTTCAGTGTTTATTTACGTTCACTGTTCAGTAAACATTAAAAGTAGATCAGCAATCTTGTGCGCAACGGGTGACGGTAGACAAGTGCGAAACGTTCACTCTACAATCCGACAGACCTAACATGACGACACGTTAGGGAGGGTTTCCCGGACGTAAGTCATCATTAGTTTTCCGTCCGCATTTCGCTCGTCATTTCGCGGTACATTTTTGTATGTGTAATGTCCCAAAAAATACTACCTGAGAAAAAAGCTGTGCGAACAAAATTGCTATCATAATTATTCAGGATTTAACTTCGCAAGCGTCGAGTCGTACTAAAAGCACTAAGTTCTTCGAATTATGTCGAATGATTTAAAATATAAATGATTTATTGGATTTATGGCCGATTCCTATGATTTACCACACGTTATTGGTTAAAATTAAGACTTGTATTTTTACCAACAATTAAGAAAGTTCCCCATAGATTTGCATGGTAGTCCCTCCCATATACGTATTAATAGATCGCAGGTAACATTTGCTTAAGAATCTATATCTCGAATAGGCCCAATTTGGCAATAAAAAAGACTACCATTCATAAGCAAAACCAGGGATTGGAGTTCTATTTATACCTGGAGAATAAGAGCTTTACAAACTAACTATGATATTAAAACAGTTATCACCCGTGATCACCTCACTACATAGTTTTCATTTTAAAATACGAATTCGGCTTGACAAAAATATTGTTTCCAGCACCGGGATCCGAGCAAGAAAAACGAGGTAGACATGAAAACCCGCGAGGAGATCCTGTCTCTAATATCGCATCACGTCACCGCCGTCAACTATATCTACAGCTACACCAAGTTTGACGGACGACTCGAACATAGGAACATCAAGTTTGAAGTTCAGAGAATCAAGGTATGTAGGAATCCTTAATTTATTGCTATAAAGGTTCGCGCTCATTATGTCGGGCCGCAACGGGGCGGAGCGGATCGCAGCGCAGCGCAAAATGTTTACTTAGCACATTAGTGACAGGCCGGGTCGAAGCGCATTGACGGATTTTGAGTACAGTGTACTGCCCTGCCAGACTTACAAATCATATAGCTCTTTGTATCCATGAACAAAATTAATCAAAAGCTCTCTTCATCCATTCTTGTGAACACCAAAGGAGCACGCAAATATCGTAAAATGAACACGTGCGCGCGTGCTCTCCAATTCGCTTGCTATAAGCACACTGTGACGGGGCGGGGCGGGCCGCATCGCACGCAACCAAAATCCGCGGCGGAATATGCGACCCGCTGCGCCATATTGTGCGATAGTTCATATAAAATACATACGACCGATTTGAGCGGATTTTTACGCTGTGACCCGACCCGCTGTGGCCTGACATAATATGCGCGAACAAGGTGCATGTACCGATGGACCGTCCATACAATGTTTGTAGGGATTATACGCTAAAAATAGACACTCTTTGTTTAAAACGAATCATTTTATCACTTTTCTACAATCAAATGTGCTCGCGAATTCACTCTTTAGGAAATAACTTACACTAATTACTGAGAAAAACAATCATGAAATTCAGACAAAATTTGACACTTCTTTACATGTGTGGGTTTGTTTTGACAAGCAAACTAAGCGCCATGTTTGTTATAGTTTAAAATTGTAAGCGATAGATGGCGTGCAGACGATATTGTAAATAGATATTAAAATATGCAGCGTTGCCGGTCTTCTGTAACCTTGACGGCGGCTGCGTTGCCAGCTAATTTGACTATGATTCGAATGCATGTACATTTTCAATTTGTTGAACGTAATGTTGATGCACTAGGATTTGCGCGCGGAATTTGTTGCGTGTTATATTTTGTATGCTATTTTAATTTATTCAAATTGCAATATGTCTAGTAGGTACTTATGTAATTGATTTCAATTGAATATAATTATTGCAATTTATTATTGGTAGGTAAATAATTTTATTAATTATTCAAAATACGCAATTTTATTGTAAAATAAAATTACCTAGGTATATTTCGACGGTAAGTATTAGAAACAGCAAGTTGGCCCGTGAGTTGGGTTTTAGACGCTGCAATCTCGTTACAATACTAATTACGTACCTACGTGTCGATGTTGTCATTATGTATATTTTATGGTCAACCATGAATTAAATTATTCAGTAAGTCACCAAAGTAACCACAACATTAAATTTCGTGAAAAAGCAATCTTGGGGTATGTTTTTACCAGGTAAAGAATACTTTTTATGCATATAGGCCCCCGCCGAGACGCCGTCGCGAGCAGACGTATTTTTGAACGTTCCGTGTTTTAAATTCAAAAAAAATTGTTTAAACTGCAAAATATTGTGTAAACTATCAGTGAAACGATCAATTAATTAGTGATTACCATCTCAGTGATAAAATATTGAAACAATTACAACACACAATTAACAATATTATCAAAATTATCAACAGCAAATCAAGACAAGTTGTTATAAAAAATCGTGTTAGCGTGCGCCGGGCCAAGTGTCCTTGAAAGTGAATGCAAGGACAAGTTTTGCACCTGCAGCTACAGTACCTATTTTTATTAAATAGAACGCTATTTTCAACTCTCTTAGTAACGACGACTTGGTCCGATGGCACATGGGCCAGACTGTAAGTGAACGTGATCGTGTGAGTATCAAGTTCAAACCTCCGCAAAACACATTACTTTTTGGAATGTTTTTTATTATGCTGCTAAAATACCAGAAAAATCTGAGATTTTTTTACGAAAAAATTGGAGAAATTTCTGAAATATTATAATTAATACTTGCACAAATTGCTGCCTGCAACATTGCTTAATTAAAGAAAAATCCGCATTCATTGTTGCTTTATTTTGCTTTTGGTGCATTTGAACGCCCAATATGCCGCTAAATCGAACACCGCCAACCTCACCGAAATCTAACTTCAAAATCAATGATGGTGACGCTGGTACTAATATACTAAGTAAAGTTATTTTTTACAAATATACTAAGTAAAGTTATTTTTTACAAATATACTAAGTAAAGTTATTTTTCTTTGTAGCACCTGTGAAGCAGTGGTTTCAAGACAAGAAGAAATAATTTTTGTTCAATTGAATTTTTTTTGTAGTAGTTTGTTTAGAATCTACATAATCATTGTATAAAGCTTTTAATTTGTATTTACGATAAAAGGTGAAATAATACCTTATTGAACTCAATAAAGATTTAGATTTTTGTTTTACTAAAAACTTAGGTAATAAAATAAAACTATATTTTACTGTGTATATTTGACATTATTTATTTCCTTTTTTTATTAATCAATTAAATGTTTTACGACTTAAAATATAACTTTTATTTTCCTAAAATAGTACTAGTTTTAATTTATCGTAGGTGTCGTTCTGCCTACCCCTATTGAGAGTATTTCTACAAAATATTTTAGCCCTTTTTTAAATACACGCCATCTAGTGGTAAACTTTGTAAACGTAGGGAATACGTCTATGTGTGTGTAAAAGTGTGTAAATTCAATGACAGATGTTATTATGGGATTCTGTGTCAAATTGGGTGGATTTTGAGGCATTGTTATGATCAAGTTCATTAAAAGGTAATGACCAGGTGTCGCGAACACTACTTCTACAACTTAGTAATGCTCAGATTTCACATAAAACGAAATAAACTCAAAATAATGATTTCAGCGCCATCTAGCGGGAAAAGTGCTGGGAACAGCCCGTATCTTTCACCTTAATGACTCATAAGCGCCGAATGCCTCGTGGCTACCGCGCGGATCATATGATTTGCAAGGTTAAGCTGCGCTTGCCGCGATCACTATGTGGATGGGTGACCATTTTGTTGCACATCGAGACCCTTCCCTGCCTCCGAGAGCACGTTAAACCGTCGGTCCGCGGGTGTCATACGAATACCTATGACAGTCGTTACGTTACGGATAGTCGGAAGACCAAAAGTCTGACAATCGAGGATATTGGCATTGCCCCGTAACTGGGTTGCGAAGATCTAATGGCAGTCGCTCCGTGTAAAATAATGGTATTCTATCGCATCTAGTTAGACTGGAAGCTGACCCCAACATAGTTGGGAAAAGGCTAGGCAGAACTTGTAAGCGCCGGCACCAGTCAATAGGCTATTTATTCACCTAACTAAAGAAGTTCAGTTACAGTGTAGTTGCAGTTAAGTTTCGATCAGAACAACTCTTTTCGTATTCTCTTAATCGGCGATACGCTCGCGTGAACTTACTGCAGCGTAACTGCAACTTGATCAGCGCGTCATAAAATTACGGAACTAGCCTTCAGTTCGGTCTTTTAGATGTAATACGGAAGCATAAGGGCGCTATCGTAACTCTTCTTTGTCCTTAATTGTCACTGGCCGATAAAAGTTTAAATATTTTAATTATCAATTTAAATTATCCTCCAATTTACTGATTTGAATTTATTTGAGGAAATACGAAAAGTCATTGACTTATATGGATTTACCACAAAGTCCACAAACAGAAGGTCCGATGTCGGATGTGGTCAACACAATGTTGCTGTAATTCCTTATCTTGCATTCCGGATGCATGCGGCCTAGGTATTAAATGACGTTTATAAAAAGGCGAAATATCTTAACACTGAAAGGTTTAGATTAGAAGTTCGATTCTCGCACCTCTGACTTTTCGAATTCATGTGCGGATCATAATCACTTGCAGTAACGATGAAGGAAAACATCGTAAGAAAACGTGCACATTTGAGACGGTTCCAAAAAGTTCTCGACGATGTGTGTAATCCGCCAACCCGCATCAGGCCAACGCTGCAACGTTGTGGGCTGACGCCTAAACCTTATTCCGAGAAGAGGTCCGTGCCTAGCTGTAGGACGGTAATGAGCTGATTGTATTTAATACATTAACCGGTTGCGTACCGCCCGTCATCCCAGGACGACACTTCATTGACTTATTGTGTCTATAATTACGGTGATTGAGAGTTTAATGTTGTCCTAACGCTGCAAAAAAAAACTAGGCAGGGGCTTGGAGGGTAGGGGGGGGGGGGGGGGTGAGACAGCTTGATGAGGGCTGAATTATCGATGTGACGTTTGCGTATCTGCTCCCTATGAGCAAAATACACATCTTGTCCATATTAGCCTGGAGTCAGACGCTATTATCGTTAAACTTTATCTAGAGTAGTGTATAAAAGCACTATCTTATGATTGGCTCAGTGGTCAATGATGTGTGCCCCATGTATTTTATATTATAAAAGAGTTAGGTAACTGAAATCTGAATCATAATCACCGAGACTGTGTGACTCATGTGTTTAATCATGCGTAAAATTTGATTTGAAACGGAAAACCACTTCGAATGTTATCGGCTGATATTTTAGCAACGCTTTATAGGTATGTTGGGATTGGTAGTTAGCATTGTCCCTGTGTATTATAAGAAGAAAGAGAATAAGCCACCCACTCTGTTCAACCAAAGACGAGTCCTTTTTTTTATCTTCTTTTATTCCTCGTGGATGCGAAGGGTTATCTTCTACCGGCTCTTACCGGCTAAAAATCCACGGTGTTCCTTCTCGATCCCTTTTGCGACCCTTGACCGGGGTCGCAGGAGTCGCAGCTGCATGCACCGCAACCCCGGCAGGCCTCTCTCCTACTGTGGGGCCTTGCCCCACGTCCTCCTGAGAGGCGCGCACGGAACACGGCTCGCCGCCCTCTCGGGCCTGTTACTGGTCGGGCAACGGGTCCTCAAATTCGTCGCCCGCAGGCCAAACCAAAGATGAGTCCTGACATAACGGTAATTTCGTAAATTGTCGCCGTAAGGAGACTGCCATCGAAAAATTGTAAACGACATCATCAAAAACCGTAAAATATTTGATATTCTTTGTATGGTAACGTTTTGTAGAAAAATCCACCTTACGTTGCGTTGCCAGACTTATTACGTTGAAAAGGGTATAATCCTTCTTATACATATATGTTTCCATAAAAACAAAATAACGGATTGGTTAACAGCTGCGTTATAATAATTTTATTTTCTTATCGGCAATTGATTAAAAAAATGCCATGAAAATCAAACTACGGTTTTTAATTTTCAATATTGTGAAACCACTTGTCACAATTTGCGATGAAAACAAAAGGTTTAGACGTTGTAATAATGAAGACATACAATACAAAAGTATTTTTTTATCAGCGGAAACTAGTTACATGTATACAAATCCTATATATCGTCGAATGTTTTGAAACGAACCATAATATTTATATAAAATTCCCAGTAACGTATTCATTATCACGAAACAGGAATTTCCCGCGTTCAATGATAATAACTTCGTTAACCCATAAAACCTGTGGATATAATAAACCGAGGTTTTTACACATCAATACACACGTAATGTAAATCGTAATGACTCTGTTCGTTTATAATTTGACGTCTACTTATCTGATTTCAAAACGGCCTTCAATGATAGTTAAGATTTATTGCGACGGGTTTTAGTATATTACATATAAAATACTTAAAAGTGTGCAGAAAGATCGTGATATTTGGTATGGTTTCCGGAAAAGAATTGGCTATTTCCTTATCTTCACACGGGTGTCGCCTTCTAAAGTGAAGCCAATGCTACCGATTCTGTTACGTACAGACTAAACTTAATAAAAATATTGCTATCTTGTATAACAGGCAAAACAAGAAGGAGACTGAACATTTTTAGAACTGTTAAACAAGTTTACTTGTTAAACATGCACCGTGTTTTAGGCCTCGTTTATGGAGACGCGGGATGCTTCACGCACTCCACCGCCTTTTCTGACACGTAGTCATTTCATACAATTACAACCCGAGAAATACGCGCGATAATGGCTCTCATACATCGTCATGTACAGGTTGAAATTGTAAACACTCGACAAGCCGAAATGGGAGATTGTACTCATCAATATGAACAACTTTTACTATGGGACAAAACAGGAAATCGCGAAAAAAAAATCTACTGTTCCCTACATTTTGACGAGTTATGCGAACATAAATGTAGGGAACATCTGTTTTTTTTTTTCGCGATTTCCGGTTTGGTCTCATAGTAAAAGTTGTTTATAGTGATGAGTACAATCTCCCATTTCATTTCGGTTTGTCGAGTGTTTACAATTTCAACCTGTAGTTGAATTGTCCGCTTTACGCCCCACATCACGCTCCGCTCTAAGCTCCACGTCTCCATAAACGGGGCCTTAGGCGGCATACATTGCGGTGGCATCTAAATCTGTTTGGAAATTTAGTTCAACCTAATTTGACAGCTCTAATATTCTTCCATTTCTTTCTTGTTTTATCAACAAATAAAGAATAGCAATATTTTTGGTTAGTGTGGGTGCTAAACAAAATCGGGGCCTGGAGCCCTGGAGTCTACTCTGAAAAACGAACATCAAAGTTTCGTATCGAAACGAAACAACGACGAACATCGAACTTATATACGACTAAAGTATTGTCAAACAACGAACTTCTAGATGTCAATTAACATTTGGGAGTAGGGTAAATGGAAGACATACTATCAAATCGCGAAAATTTAATCGATCGTTGGATACGAAACACTTTCGTGGTTGAAAACTAGCCGAAACTTCGTAGTTCGATTTCGGCGGAGTAGGGCCCTCTGTGTAGCCCTAAAGCGTCGTGTCTTTTATTTATCAATTATACAATATAAATCCTATCTTAATCCTAACTAATATTATAAATGCGAAAGTAAGTTTGTGTGTTTGTTACCTTTCACGCCTAAACCACTAAACCGATCATCCTGAAATTTTGCACATACGTTGTCAAGTGTACAGAAACGGACATAGGGTACCTTTCATGCCGAAAAAAAAGTACTGTTCCCGAGGAAAACAACAATAACGATAATAGATGGCGCCACGTGTCTTTCGAATCATGATTTGAATTGTATTAGTCCCGAAAAATACGGAATACGCGATAAACGACAACCTGTAGAACATTTTTTTTTTTGCCACAGATTGACGACGACTCCATGTGCAACGCACACGAGTTCGCAACCGAGCCGAATCAGTTCTGTCTGGAGAACATCGATGTGTCCAACTTTCTAAACCTGCACTCGCTCGGCAACCACGAGGACTTCTGTCTGGCGTACGTGTTCACGTACAGAGACTTCACTGGAGGGACGCTCGGTTAGTAACAGTAATGAACTTATGACTCCTATCATATGATTATCAATTATGACTTCTTGTATGGGTTTAAGATTAAGGCAGGTGTTCAACAACATTAGACTTACCCATTTCAATATTTTCAATCAAACAAAACAAAATGGTTGCAAACATGATTTCTTGGAAGAGTTCGGCGAAGATGTTTTTGATAAATAAGAATGAGTATGAAACCAACTAAATGTCTTTATAAAAATATACATAAATAAAACTTTGACAGAATATGGCACTTGTCAAACATCAAATCTTTTACAAAAGTATTGGATTGGCATACGACCCTTTACCGAGGCCGCGCAGCACAAAAATTTAAAGCTTACAGTCTGATCTTTGTTGGGGCATGAGATCATACCAAGTATAGACGACAATGAGACGCAAAGTTAAACTTCTTCGTTGCTAGGATTTTGCCAAGAATTAGCCAGATAATTTTAATACTGTCTTACAGGTCTAGCATGGGTGGCGAGCGCAAGCGGCGCTTCGGGAGGCATCTGCGAGAAGTACAAGACATACACAGAGACTATCGGCGGCATGTACCAGAGTACCAAGCGGTCACTCAACACCGGCATCATCACGTTCGTCAACTACAACAGCCGAGTGCCGCCCAAAGTTAGCCAGTTGACGCTGGCGCACGAGATCGGACATAACTTTGGATCGCCGGTGAGTTTGTTAAAGACTCACTGTTGACTTGATGATGCTTTTCGGTATTAGCAGCAGTGATAGCCTAGCGGTTGAAACCTTGCCTTTATAAGGTATAACGGGCTGGTATCCGCAACTCCACGTCTAAGCGCGAATTTTGCGTGATTTATTTATTTATTTATATATAATTAATTACAACGGCTTGCGCCAATGACAGTAATTAATAGGTAAAACTAAACATAAAACTAAATGTATCACATAATTAACATAATTCAAAAACAAATAACAAGTCAGAGATCAAACATACTTAACAATAACTTTAAAAAGAGAAAATAAAATAAAATCGAATATAGTGATAACAACGTACAACTTATTTACCTAACAAACATAGTTTCACAGAACATGAGACAATTTGACATGATCACCCTGAGTGTGATGAACCTTGCCTTTAATGCAGGCGGGTCTGTGTTCGATCCCGGCCCGCACCTCTGACTTTTCAAATTCATGTACAGCCGCGGACTCGAAATGTTTATCAGATGTCAAATTCGATTCCTTCTCACATTGTGCGCAATAAGGTTCAATATGTCATAACAACTTACATAAACATAAGTATATTAGTTTTATAAAATTGTGAAGCGTCGATTCTAGCAAAAAGGCTATTAATCACTTTTTGATGTTATGAACTCCTTTTAAGGTACGTGTGTCTAGTCAAAAGTTGTATAGAGCGAACTTTATTGTATTTACTAAATAAGTTGATTTCTTTTTCTATGCCACCTAGTTGGTTGCCTCTTTAAATTAACCTCTTTGTGTTAATTAAGAAAAAAATATTTTGCCCTGTCAATTCTTTGCGAGCGACTGAGCGACCTTATGAAAAAGTAATGTGCAAGCAATTATAGACCTTAGGGTGGTAAACATTTCAAGTCCGCAATTGTACAGATCGATATTTGATTATCATTTCCGTTAATGGTGAAGGAAAAACGTCGTGAGGAAACCTGCACACCTGAGAGGGTTCCAGAAAATTCTCGATGGTGTGTGTACTAAGTAGTTCGTCAACCCACACAAAGCCAGCGTGGTTGACTAAAATCTTAGCCCTTCTCATTCTGAGAAGAGGCTCGTGCCCAGTAGTGGGTTGATGGTGTTATGTTATGTTTACAATTTTGGTCGTTGGTTCGTTATGTAGTATTACTTTGATTTAAAATTTATCGTGTATTGTTTCAAACAATGGGCGCACAAAAATAACATTTGTATTGTAGTGTACAATACAATGTGTAGGACGTACTCGTATAATTTGCATCATGCACTGGAGATATGTCAACATTTTGTCGACATTAAAGATATTGAATCATTCTAAGAAGTAGGTAGTTGTTACTATAACACTACCTATAATTGGAATTTGGTGACCAAGAAACTCTCAAGTAGTTTCTTATGTACAATAGGGTATTTGACTGAAAAAATCTAATTAGTCCGTCAGTTAGATTATCAAAAAATATTTGACCCGTATTTTTTTTTTTCTTACGTAAACCAAAATTGACGAAGATACGACACTTGTAAAATTGGCAAAACGTCACAAGCAAGTACAATTTTTACTTGTTTCTGACCTCACAAGCCCCCACTCTCGAATTTTTTATGCGTTTTATCTTTCCAAATAGGATTTAAGAAAAGAAAAAATACGTGTCCATTATTTTTCAAAACTCTAACTGGCGGACTAATTAGATTTGCAATTTATTGATGCTGTCAACATGCCTATTAACCTGCCCATTTCTACTGATATTTAAAAGAGCCTCCACGATTGACGATGTTTAAGTACGTCCAGCGCACCCTGGGTAGTCAGTAGGGTTTTCGCCCCGGGTACCCGGAACCGGGAATTCCCGGGAATTTGGGGATTTTAGGACCCGGGAATTATTTGGCGGGATTCCCGGGTACCCGGGAATTTTTTGAAATGAAGAAATGATGATGAAAAATTAAGGGTCTGCACGCTTCCGAAGATTTTAGAGCATTTTCCGTCTCTCTCGCGTGAAACGGGCATTGTACTGCGTGGTGTGAATGGGGTAAATGTATCGTGATGTCAGCACACAGTACTGTTGTCTCTGTCTAGTACACAAATTCTAAACGCTTGATTTTTTTTTGTAAATGTTTCATTTGTAGAAACTATTCACAAATCTTTATCTTTTATGTAATTTCAAGATTTATAATGAAAATATACAGAGTGTAAACAAATTCGTGTAATTCCTTCAAAAATGTGATCAAAAACGTGATCTACTGGTCACAGATTAACCCTAAATGGTTTTTATTTTAAATACAAAACAGCTTATTTTCAAAAAAAAGTTCTGTTTTCGAGCCCTTTTTGCGCCCCGAGTGAACCGACTGCAAAGACGATTTCGTGCTAGCCAGCTGTATCACCGTGCTTTCATTCATTGATGAGTGGCGTCGAAATGTTCCAACGAATAAAATTTTTATTTAGATTTTTTTTTATTCTTACTTTATTATGGCTCTTTCGTCTGAATCGTTGTCCAGTGCAGACGTGTTTACCAATTTCTAAACAAATTTAAGTTAACTCTAACTGCGATAACAGTCCATAATTACAACTAAATAAATAAGATTATTGTAAGAACATTAATTACACTGCGCCGCATAGTCCGGGGAGCCGCAGCCGCCGCCGCGTCATAAGCACCCCGCACCTCGAGCCGCGGGAAAGAGAGCTACACAATAATTGCCATCCCGCTCTAACGCCGCTGCTGTTGGACTTGTTGTGATTGTAACCTGCGCCTGACTCGACGAAGGAAATAAACATAAACAACAAGTAATCTTCGTAGTACTGTTTCTCGCTGCGCACCACTGTTGTGAGTTTTTTTGAATACCTACTTACCTATATTTCTACATTAGTATCTCAGTATAATGAATCGCACACCACCGAAAACTCTTTCTGCCTCGGACTCGAATTTGAACAGAGCGGAGTCGGCACATCGTACACCTAGTCTAAACGTCACCGTGAGACCAAACTCAAAGAGGGCTTGTCTAGAAGATAACGTAGTCACTGATAAATTTGAACTATACAAGTTAGATGTCATGGAAATGCTCACGTCAAAGTTAGCCCCTCTGATTGCACGGCTGGATAGTGTGGAAAAGTGCTTACTTAACATCACACAGCAGAATACAGACATTATATCGTCTAATGGGGAGATAGAAAAGACACTCGGCTTCTTGAAAAATCAAGTTATTGATTCTGAAGTTAAAATTTGCAAGCTTGAGGAGGAAATTGTTTCTACACGGATTAACATTGCCGATATTGAAGAAAAGTCTGAGAACCTAGAACGTTTCATTAGAAAAACCTCCGTCGAGATTAGAGGCTATCCCATTATAAGAAAGGAAAGTAAGGGAGACCTCTTAAACCAAGCCATTAACCTCATGAAGTCAATTAACATGGAATCACTCAACGAAATAAGGGATGTATACCGTATCCCTTACAAAGCGAGTGCTACAACATCGACTGTCGTAGTCGAGTTTTCTAATATCTTTGCTAAGGAAAAATTCCTGAAGAGTACGAAACTGTATAACTCTGAACATCGAACTTGTCGGCTTGATTCCTCCCACTTAGGCCTTGCTGGCACATCATCACCCCTCTATTTCTCGGAACACCTCACGAATAAATCCAGGCGTTTGCATTTTCTTGCTCGAGACTTCGCTGCCACCGAAAAATATCGCTTCTGCTGGATCGCAAACGGAAGAATTTTTCTACGAAAGGAAGAGGGAGCTAAGTACATTCTTGTTAAAAATGAAAGCACTCTCTTACAGTTGCGTGATAACTAAATGTACATTTTTGTTACTTCGCTCATCTAGTTATTTTTATCTTTGTTCTTTCTTTGTTAATGTAACTAATACTTACTATTGTAATGTAACTTATATTTTCTTTTTTGAGCTATGCTTCACGGTAACTAATACAAACATCAAAACACAGCACTTTTCACTAACATTATTATTTTTAAAACGCACAAAAACACTAAACCTCACAAAAGTAAATAATTCTAACACAAACACATGTTTGAAATACAAATATGAACCACACCCAATTCTTTTCGCACATACTTATGTTCATTACTCGCAAACCTTAAGACTTTGCAACAGAATCATACAGTTAACTAATTTTGAGAATGGCTAATCAAATTGATCTAATTGATGACATTGACAGAACGGATATTTTTATTAGTACTATACATAATAAGCCAGAACATTGTGTGAATGACTTGGGCGACGTTGAAAATCAGCTTACCATTGTTAGTCAAAACATACGAAGTATACTAAAAAACTTCGATAATTTCTCGTTTTTTCTGTCCAGGCTAAATTTCTTACCTGATATTATCATACTGACTGAATGTAGACTTCAAGATAATACTCCAAAAGTCCAACTTAATGGCTACGAATGCCATTATTCTCAGTGTTATTTGAATCAGAACGATGGTTTAGCAATACTATATAAAACAGAACTAAATATCATTATACACGAGCCGCCTTTTAATGATGCAAACTGCTTAGTTATTAATGTTGGCACAGAATTTACAATTTTTGCTATCTACCGGTCGCCCTCAGTGCACAACATAAGTGACTTTTGTTTATCTTTAGAATCCCTCCTTAATGCCAACAACACATCATCCATGGCAATTATAGGAGACATAAACATAGATATAAAAATTGGTACAGTAGACAAACGTGCCAGTGAATACCTTGACATAACCGGTTACCATGGTTTCTATCCTGGTCACCAATTTCCGACACGTGATAATTCTTGCCTTGATCATGCGTTGGTAAAGACAAAAAAATCCACTAAAATTGTCGTATGTCAATCTTCTCTCACCGACCACGATACGGTTCTGATAGGCATAAGAAAAGAATCGTCAAATCAATTATCTTCCCCTCGGCAAACTAGATATAAACTTAAGTTGGACTATCCTAACATACTAAACGACATTGAAAGTACAGATTGGAGACCTATTATAGATTCTGATGACTTGAATGCGGCAGTGAATGAATTTACTAATAAGTTACGTGATATCATCCATCGGCACACTAAAAAAGAAATATTACGAAACTCTAAAACCATTAGAAGACCTTGGATGACCAAAGGTCTGCTTAAATGCGTACGTAAAAGAGACTCACTTCACTCTGAAACAAAAAAAGCTGCTAATAAAGACAATTACTCTTTGCAAAAAAAATATAAATCCTACAGAAATCTCTGTAATAACATAATAAAAAATCTTAAAAATGCCCATGATAAAAATCTTCTTGACAGTTCTAAAGCAGATAGTAAAAAAACGTGGACAGCAATAAAAACAATATGTGACTTTAAGAATAAAAAATCGAACAGCCTTACTTTACTTAACGCAAATCCTGATCCGGAAATCTCGCTGAATATGGCCAATGGTTTTTTTGCTGATGTGGGAATACAACTTGCCGAGCACTCCTTGACTCAATTAAAAACCACAGAGATGGAGCTTGCCAGTTTAGCTCTAGCGCTGGATGATGCTGACCCATCTCTCTCGCAGTCCTTTTTTCTGACCCCAACCGATGAAGCCGAAGTCAGAGCTACCATAGCCAATCTAAAAAATGATTCTGCTCCCGGTTGGGATGGTATTCCAAATCGTGTTTTAAAAGTGGCACAATGTTGTCTAGCCGGTCCTATCTCTCATTTGTGCAACTTGAGCATGTCGTCGGGAATAGTTCCATCCCAGTTGAAAACAGCCAACATATGTCCGATCTACAAGGCTGGAGATGCGTCGGTCGCATCTAATTACAGGCCCATATCTCTCCTTACATCTGTGTCCAAAGTGCTGGAGAAGCTGGTGAACAAGCGACTCTTGGCGTACTTAGAGGGGAAGCAACTGATGTCCGCAAACCAATATGGCTTTCGTAAGGGCAGGTCAACGGAGGACGCTGTCTCTAACCTGGTGGATCATATCGTGGGTAACCTTGACAGTGGTAGAAGGTGTGTCGGCGTCTTTCTTGACCTTGCCAAGGCCTTTGATACTGTGTCTAGGCCAATTCTCCTCAAGAAGATGGAACGCTTGGGTATCAGGGGCATTGCCTTGGAATGGTTCGCCTCCTATCTTACTGATCGCAAACAGAAGGTGTGCCTGGGTGACTATGAAAGTACCCTTGTGGAGGTGGCATATGGGGTGCCCCAGGGCAGTGTCCTTGGTCCCACCATGTTTCTTCTGTACGTTGATGGTCTCTGCTCACTCAAATTGGATAATGCGCAAATTTACGCTTACGCTGATGACACAGCTATTATTTTCAATGGCGAATCTTGGAGGGAAGCCTACAGTACCGCAGAAGTTGGAATGCAGAAAGTTGCCAAATGGCTGCAACACAACCTGCTCACCTTAAATGTAAAAAAAACTAAGGTTCTAAACTTTTCTGTGAGCAAAAAGACAGATGCCCCTGATACACTTGCACTCAAGTTCCACCAATGCGATTGTGGCCCCGGTAGTGGCTGCAGCTGTCCTATTTTTGAGCGGGTTGGGTACATTAGATATCTCGGGATTAACATAGACCAACATTTGACATGGACAAAGCAGATAGAATCAGTTACTGGACGAGTGAGGAAGCTTTTGTACATTTTTAAACGACTTCGATCTATAGCTGATAAAAGTACTCTTAAGATGATCTACCTAGCCTTATGTCAGTCTATACTTGGCTACTGCATAATATCGTGGGGTTCCGCTGGAAAAACATTTATGATTGCTGCTGAACGTGCACAAAGAGCTATCCTAAAAGTCTCGCATAGATTGGGAATCCGTTACCCCACTGATATGTTATATCGAGAGACTAGAGTGCTTACGGTGCGCCAACTATTTATTATGGCAGTGGTACTTAAGTTCCATAAAACTGCAGCTGCAACAGTGGTTGCGGACCAGCGTTCGCGTAGAAAGCCTAAGTGGAACAGAGTCTCGTGCAAACTTAAGTTTGGAAATAAAGCATTCTCACGTACTGGGCCACATCTGTATGATAGGGTAAATAAAAAGATAAATATCCTCCCCATGACCAAGTTTGGGTGCAAAAAAGAAGTCCAGAATTGGTTACTCGGACTTAATTATGACGAAACAGAAAACCTACTTACAATTGGGTATTAACACCTACACACCAACACACACAAACTAACACTCATCATAACATACACACCTTAAGTTACCTTTTAGTTTTTAGTTATGTCTTTATGATTGGAACCTCGAACCGTTGCATTTGATGTATTACAACAAAAACCATATTTGTCGAGAGAGACTGGATCCTGCGACACAGGGTATCCTAGTGCAGGATCCAGTGTCACATCTTAATATTGTAACATGTTACGTTATGAAACAATAAAATTTTTATTTATTTATTTATTTATTAGCTGGTTGTGTTTCGATTACATATCACTACCGCAAGAAAACAAAAACTTTATTTTTATTTTTCATCAAGCTGAATCCCGTGCTTGGTCATTCTACACCAGTAGTAGATCATGTGGTTTTAAGGTATTACACGAATTTGGTAACACCCTTTATATTCAGTCACCCTATTGTTATTCCGTAATATTTTGCCATATTATATGAAGTGAATATGAAGAGAAGACTTTTTTTTCATTAAAGAAACTCTCGACGTCGCACAATAAATGACTGTAACTGAACCTAGTTAATTTTTTTAAATAAGTGCCAGATTTTTTATTTTAATGAGAAAAGTCGATTGGTATGTTAGACAATTTATCAATTTATCATGTTTAAAGTACTTACACAAGTTTAATGTTGAAATATACGAGAAAAACTATATTTATACAAAAAACATGAAAATTCCCGGGTACCCGGGAATTCCCGGGAATTGAAAGAAAAAATTCCCGATTCCCGGGAACTCAAATAGGCCGGGAACCCGAAAACCCTAGTAGTCAGCCCCGCTACCAATCTTGTTGACTGGCTAACCGCTTTTCACCACGGCATGAGCTTCTATCGCATTTGGAAGCGAGCTATTCTTGTATAGCTCGTGAGCGAGCTCGAGAGCAAATAGTGATTCTTAACTTAATTCCTATTATTACCAGCACGTTTCCTGATTGACTTATCAGAGTAATTCATTCATTCATTGGCATTCGTCATTCAGACTGCTTCGTTGATCTAGTGGTCACAAGCGCGACTGCTTAGCGTGAGGTCCTGGCTTCAAAGTGTTTTTGGATTTTTCCGTGAGGAATTTCCTAGTAGCAGCCCGGAATCTGGATTTGTCCCCGGTTGATGTCAATAGGCTTGTCCCTTATGACAGGGGACTTGAACATAACGGCGAAATGAGGGTGTACTATACACCTCTACCCAACCTCAGGCGTGAGATATGTCCTCCTCATTCTAAACTCATTTTCTCCTGTACCCACAGCACGACTACCCCTCAGAGTGTCGTCCCGGTGGTCAGCAAGGCAACTTCATAATGTTCGCATCAGCGACGTCTGGCGACCGACCCAACAACAGTCGCTTCTCCACGTGCAGCGTCGGCAACATCAGTGCGGTGTTAGACGCCGTGCGCGACGGACGGAAGCGGAACTGTCTCACCGCCAGCGCCGGCGCCTTCTGCGGGAACAAGATCGTTGAGGTCGGCGAGGAGTGCGATTGTGGTAATTATTATTGATTGTTATGCTATAATTTCAGTAGCCCCGGTGCGGAAGTACTGACTGCATCACCAGTTAGCCCAGAGTGGTGACTACAGCCATTATAGAGACTGTCTCTGAAAGAACCTTTAGTACTGCAGTTGACTACGATAGGCTGAGTAGTACTCATTATTCGTTCTAAATGTATAATTGCACACGAGAAACTGTTTGTCTTTGGTGGATACTCATCACCCACGTCATTTGGGTTGCTAACTTCATTATAATTGTCCAGAAGATGATAAAAGGCATCTTTGAATTTTATCTTCGTTTTATTATATGTTCAGCTCATTCGATATATTAAAAAATGATTTTTTTCTCACCCAGGTTACGATGAAAACGAATGCAAGGACCGCTGCTGTTATCCCCGACAGCTCAGCGCGTTGGAGCGAGAGAAGAACTACACCGCTAAAGGTTGCACGAGGAAAGCTAACACGCAATGCAGGTTAGTTACTGCTCATCTTACTACTGAACCTTTGTATTTATATGACAAAACCGTGTCAAAACTGCTACGTTTTGAGCACAATTTAGAATTAATAACCTTGGGGATTAAAAACTCTATAATTCCATTATTTAACAGAACCGTGTGTTCAACTTCTATTGCGATTTGAATAGTTTTATGCCCTTTTCAATCGTTTTTTTTTAAATTCTGAAATCGACTTAGTTCATTTGGTGTTAAAGTTAATATTTGCGAAAGTTATAATACAACATTAATGTTTTCATATTGGCTAATGTATAGGTTAGGTCTCGTTGACTCGCTCTCGACACTATCTAAACGCCAATAAACCTTAGGAAAGCCGTTCGTTAGTAACGTGATTCTGTATGATTACCGCCCATTCATAAGCTTGTATTGCTCCAGTCTGTACACAGTAATTAGAAAGTTTTACGACGTATCTGTCCCGCGATTGAGGAGAACCTTTTGTGATAAGCAGTTATCGACCTCCTCGGTTTGTTATCTCGTTCCGTCTACGATTCTCGTAACTAGAAAAAAAGAGAGCTTACCAAATCGTTCGACGACAAACTAATCGTTTTTTTTTAATCAGGGGGCTACACAGAACTTATAATAAGAGGAATAGAAATGTTACTTCAGCTAAAAGCGCGAGGCGCCTATCTGGTTGAAAAGCCAGATGTTTGATTTACCGGGCTCAGTCTGAAACGAACCGTCGTCATGACAACTGTTCAATAAAATGGGTTATTGTAGCGTATCCAACTGTGGAAATTGTTCAGGAAAGGGTGACTGTGCTTCTAAAAGGATTACATTCCACTGGTGAATACTAGGGTTTTCGCGTTCCCGGCCTATTTGAGTTCCCGGGAATCGGGATTTTTTTCTCTTAATTCCCGGGAATTCCCGGGTACCCGGGAATTTTCATGTTTTTGTATAAATATAGTTTTTCTCGTATATTTCAACATTAAACTAGTGTAAGTACTTTAAACATGATAAATTGATAAATTTTCTAACATACCAATCGACTTTTCTTATTAAAACAAAAAATCTTTAACTCTATTAAAAAAAAATGAACTAGGAACAGTTACAGTCATTTATTGTACGACGTCGCGTGTTTCTTTAATGCAAAAAAAAGTTTTCTCATCATATAATATGGCAAAATATTACCGAATAACAATAGGGTGAATGAATATAAAGGCTGTTACCAAATTCGTGTACTTAATACCTTAAAACCACATGATTTACTTTACTGGTGTAGAATGACCGAGAACGGGATTTAGCTTGATTAAAAATAAAGTTTTTTTTTCTTATGGCGATATGTGATCGAAATCGAAACACAACCGGCTAATAAAGTACAAATAAAAATTGCTGAATAAAAATTTTATTCGTTGGAACATTCGACGTCACTCATCAATGAATGAAAGCGCGGTGACACAGCTGGCTAGCACGACTAGCACGAAATCGTTATTTGCAGTCGGTTAAATCCGGGCGCAAAAAGGGCTCGAAAATGGAACTTTTTTTTATTGAAAATTAAGTATTTTGTATTTTAAATAAAAACTATTTAGGGTTAATCTGTGACCAGTGTAGATCACGTTGTTTGAAGGAATTACACGAATTCGTTTACATCCTGTATATTTTCATTATAAATCTCGAAATTACGCAAAAGATAAGCATTGTGAATAGTTTCTACAAATGAAACATTTACTTAAAAAATTCAAGCGTTTTGAATTTGTTTACTAGACGGAGACAACACAACAGCACTGTGTGCTGACATCACGGTACATTTATCCCATTCTAAGTTCTCACCACGTAGTACAATGTCCGTTTCACGCGAGAGAGACAGAAAATGCTCTAAAATCTTCGGAAGCGTGCAGACCCTTAAAATACTACAATTGATGCCCAAACTATTCTATTCTTTACGTCCGTGTGGTAACGGGCGTAAAGAACACTACCCCATCTCTTCCCGTGGGTGTCGTAAAAGGCGACTAAGGGATTCACTAGAGGATGGGTAGCAGCGTTCTTTGAATACTTTAACAACCATACTGCGATCGCTAAACAGCCTGCCAAGCGTGGCGATTATGACCCCCCCCCCCCCCCCCCAACATTGTTTGGGAGACGCCTATGTCCAGCAGTGGACATCATTCGGCAGAATGATGATGCGCAAATAGGAAGAAATTTAGAAAAATTTAAAAATCATGTGTCAGCTAAAGCTTAGTATCATTTCGTAGGTATCAACATTTTTAAAGAAATTTATTTTTACCAATTTGACCAAGTGCCCATGGACAATCATGTAATTCTATTACAACCTGTTACAAAAATATCCCTAAAGCCGAAAGGGGATTAAAAGGTCCATTGTAAAGAGTCTATTGGCAATATTTTAAAAGAAAAGAAAGACGCAAAAAAAATATTTGACGAATCATAAAATAAAATCATCACCGAAAAGCTATCCTGAAAACATAAAAATAAAGAGTAGACTACCCAGAAAGTTATTTACATTCTTACCTAATTTCCTCTGAGAGGTAAATCTTCTTCTCTATTTATATACAGCGTGTCCCAGAAAATAGTATCAAGCGGAAGTCCAGAGGTAGAACATCCTTTAAGGTACCCAAATCACCCCATGTATGTTCCGCGATTTTTTGTAGTTTTCGAGTTATGAATGTTTTTCATGTTTTTTAGTCAAACTTTGACTATAACGACATTTTTGATCACAGTGACGTGAATAGTTGAGATACATGAGTAGTTTTTTTTTCTAAATTAGCTGATTAGTGACCCTATCGAATACATAAACATTTGTAACCATAGATGTAACTAATGCGTTACAAAAAAATATTAAATTGTCATAAAGTTAAAATCCTGCATGTTTCCTAAATTTTTGTGGGTGATTTAAAAATAAATCTCTCCAAACTTTTTTTGTCAGATGCATTTTAAAAACTTATCCATTTTATCAGCTATTTACCCTGTAAATTTCATTGAGCTATCTCTACGACATCACAATAAAAGTTTCATTCAAAGCATACAATATCGAAAATCCCAGTTGTAAAAGGGTGAATGAAAAATTGATTAAAACTAACGAATAACGTCTTTTTTAGTAACTCTCGACGTAAAAAGAGGGGTGTTATAAGTTTAACGTGTATCTGTGTGTCTGTCTGTGGCATCGTAGCTCCTAAACGGATTTAGTTTTTTCTTTTGTTTGAAAGGTGACTTTATCGAGAGTTTTGTTAGCTATGATTCAAGAAAATCTGTTCAGCCGTTTGAAGATCATCAGCTCTTTTCTGGTTGTTGAAGGGATATGAGCAACTTCTACTGGTCTGATCGATTCGAAATTTACTATCCTGTGACTTCAATGATATTACAATAACATGGTAACCTTGACCTGATACTCAACCATCTTCTGAAACAGCATGTTACCCAACTTACAGTAGAGGTATTGTGTGCCTACTGATTCTTTAAGTTTATGATAAGTTGTAATGACCTCCTTCTTGTCACATGTCATCAATATCATTGAAGTCACAGGATGGTAAATTTCCAAACGATCAGATCAGTAGAAGTTGCTCATATCCCTTCAACAACCAGAAAAGAGCTGATGATCTTCAAACGGCTGAACAGATTTTCTTGAATCATAGCTAACAACACTCTCGATAAAGTCACCTTTCAAACAAAAGAAAAAACTACATCAAAATCCGTTTAGGAGCTACGATGCCACAGACAGACACACAGACACACGTTAAACTTATAACACCCCTCTTTTTGCGTCGAGGGTTACAAAAAACGACGCTATTAGTTAGTTTTAATAATTTTTTCATTCACCCTTTTACAACTGGGATTTTCGATATTGTATGCTTTGAATGAAACTTTTATTGTGATGTCGTAGAGATAGCTCAATGAAATTTACAGGGTAAATAGCTGATAAAATGGATAAGTTTTTAAAATGCATCTGACAAAAAAAGTTTGGAGAGATTTATTTTAAAATCACCCACAAAAATTTAGGAAACATGCAGGATTTTAACTTTATGACAATTCAATATTTTTTTGTAACGCATTCGTTACATCTATGCTTACAAATGTTTATGCATTCGATAGGATCACTAATCAGCTAATTTAGAAAAAAAAGTACTCATGCATCTCAACTATTCACGTCACTATGATCAAAAATGTCGTTATAGTCAGTTTGATTAAAAAACATGAAAAACATTCATAACTCGAAAACTACAAAAAATCACGGAACATACATGGGGTGATTTGGGTACCTCAAAGGATGTTCTACCTCTAGACTTCCGCTTGACACTACTTTCTGGGACACGCTGTATAGCTATTTTCGTATAGCTCATGCTGTGGTGTAAAGATTAGCCAGGCAGCAAAGTTGGTAGCGAGGCAGACTGCCCAGGGTGTGCCGGACGTACTTAAGTATCGTCACTCGTGGAGGCTCTTTTCATGCACCCCGAAAGGTAAATGACAACAACCATAAAAGACTACTTGATTAACATTTTCTTTTTAAGCGGAATTATGTAACACGTTGTATAGATATCCGCCTACATTACCTTATGAAAAATTCAACGCCAAAAATATCAAAAAGGCAACTTTTAAACAAATACCTTCACTTCACAGGGTAATAAGTATTTTTAAGCAACCCAAAACAGCAAATAGATATTAAAGCATTATTTTTAGTAAGCAACTCTAGTTATTTTGTCAATTTTTGTAAATAATTTTGTGATTTGTTAATCAAGACTTCTATAACTTTATTTTTAATATAACCAGTGGGTGCCGGAAGACGGGCGTCGTCGCCGAGGGAGGCCTGGGAAACGCTGGCGTGATGATTTAGAGTCGTTTATGGGAGATTGGCCAGAGAAGGCAATGCATAGAGATGAGTGGAAGGCTATGGGGGAGACCTTTGCCCAGAAGTGGGACAACATAGGTTGAAAAAAAATGTAAATAATATTAAAAATAAAAATTAAAAAGTTTTTTTTAAATATATCTTTCATCAAAGAACACAAAATAAATTAACACACAGTGCAAGATAATACACAGTACAATTGAAACTTATAATACTGATTTTCGTAAAGGATATCTAACACATTCTACAGATACACATACACACATCTTACATCATTCTTCAACACACGCAATTCCATAGACACAGCCAAACATGTCACATTCTAATACTATTGGACTATGATGTAAGTCGTCACTAATTATAATTTATGTACCAACCTTCTTAATGGACTAATTTCCATCCACACCAAATAAAATAAATCCTTTAATATTAGAAATCCCCTAGCGACTGCATCTGCAAATTGTAACAATCGATACAATAATACTTCAGTACGTCCGGCGCACCCTGGGCAGTCAGCCTCGCTACCAACCTTGCTGACTGGCTAATCTTTTCACCACAGCATGAGCTATTTTCGTATAGCTCGTGCTGATACGAGATAAGAATAAGAACAATCGATAACATTTTATCTTGCGTCAAGTACTAGCGTAAATGTAAAATAATTATATATGTGTGAGTATAATATGCGGTAGGTGTTTATTCAACGCTCTTTCTTAGTCTTAAGGTTCATAATTGTAAGTAGTAAATGTACAAGTAATTGTGTGCGTAATTGCGTAGTTATGGTTCTAGTTTTTTCTATGTATGAGTTAGAGGTAAAAAAGCGGCGACATCGGTTCCCGAAGGAAAAACAATTGATACCATTTCTATTCTCTTATTATAAGTTCTGTGGGGGGCTAGCATTTAGAAGAGTATTCGGTGAACGAGAGATTCGAACCCATATAAAACATGATCACCACTAAATAGGGAAAATGCATGTAATTCAAAACTCGTTCATTATTTAAATATATATTGTACAGTAGTCAAGAAACAAATTTAATTATTTTATGTTACGTTTTTTTGTGGAACGAAACGCGTCGGCTTCGAAAATGCCGGAAGTGACATCAAAATCCATGTGAATAAATCTTTATATAATATTTTCTTAGCAAACTGTTTGATTTCTCACTGAGGTAAGTTAGTAAGTGCGATTTCTGCTTGAATAAAGCACAAGAAATAATTTTATTTATATGATTTGTGGCTGAAAAAGAAATATAAACAAAGCAGTATCGTGGATTATGACGTTACATTATGGTCGCGACGGCAACGGATGTTTGAACTGTAGAAGAAAATTGTTGCAGTTTAATATTTTTTTTGAACAACAAACAGTAGTTACTTTGGACTTTTAATACTTTTCTTGGGTTTATATTACTGCGTTTTATTGAATAATAGAAAAAAATTATTACATGTATATTCCCTATTGTAGATAAACATATCAAATAGTAAAAGTTAGTTGTCATAATAATAATGTTTGTCCCCCCAGTCCGTCGCAAGGTCCGTGCTGCCACTCGACGTGTCAGTTCGTGCCGCCGGCTCACAACCAGACGTGTCGCGAGGCGTCAGAGTGCAGCCACGCGTCCTTCTGCTCGGGGAACTCCGCCGACTGCCCCGAGCCACGGGCCATGCCCAACCACACCAAGTGCAACAATGGTAACTTACTGCTGTAGCTTATGTTCATCATAACATAACATAACATAACCAGACGTGTCGCGAGGCGTCAGAGTGCAGCCACGCGTCCTTCTGCTCGGGGAACTCCGCCGACTGCCCCGAGCCACGGGCCATGCCCAACCACACCAAGTGCAACAATGGTAACTTACTGCTGTAGCTTATGTTCATCATAACATAACATAACATAACCAGACGTGTCGCGAGGCGTCAGAGTGCAGCCACGCGTCCTTCTGCTCGGGGAACTCCGCCGACTGCCCCGAGCCACGGGCCATGCCCAACCACACCAAGTGCAACAATGGTAACTTACTGCTGTAGCTTATGTTCATCATAACATAACATAACATAACCAGACGTGTCGCGAGGCGTCAGAGTGCAGCCACGCGTCCTTCTGCTCGGGGAACTCCGCCGACTGCCCCGAGCCACGGGCCATGCCCAACCACACCAAGTGCAACAATGGTAACTTACTGCTGTAGCTTATGTTCATCATAACATAACATAACATAACCAGACGTGTCGCGAGGCGTCAGAGTGCAGCCACGCGTCCTTCTGCTCGGGGAACTCCGCCGACTGCCCCGAGCCACGGGCCATGCCCAACCACACCAAGTGCAACAATGGTAACTTACTGCTGTAGCTTATGTTCATCATAACATAACATAACCAGACGTGTCGCGAGGCGTCAGAGTGCAGCCACGCGTCCTTCTGCTCGGGGAACTCCGCCGACTGCCCCGAGCCACGGGCCATGCCCAACCACACCAAGTGCAACAATGGTAACTTACTGCTGTAGCTTATGTTCATCATAACATAACATAACATAACCAGACGTGTCGCGAGGCGTCAGAGTGCAGCCACGCGTCCTTCTGCTCGGGGAACTCCGCCGACTGCCCCGAGCCACGGGCCATGCCCAACCACACCAAGTGCAACAATGGTAACTTACTGCTGTAGCTTATGTTCATCATAACATAACATAACATAACCAGACGTGTCGCGAGGCGTCAGAGTGCAGCCACGCGTCCTTCTGCTCGGGGAACTCCGCCGACTGCCCCGAGCCACGGGCCATGCCCAACCACACCAAGTGCAACAATGGTAACTTACTGCTGTAGCTTATGTTCATCATAACATAACATAACATAACCAGACGTGTCGCGAGGCGTCAGAGTGCAGCCACGCGTCCTTCTGCTCGGGGAACTCCGCCGACTGCCCCGAGCCACGGGCCATGCCCAACCACACCAAGTGCAACAATGGTAACTTACTGCTGTAGCTTATGTTCATCATAACATAACATAACATAACCAGACGTGTCGCGAGGTGTCAGAGTGCAGCCACGCGTCCTTCTGCTCGGGGAACTCCGCCGACTGCTGAATGGGAACCTTCTAATAGACTGCTACCATGAACGGTCTTCGGCGAGTATTGGTACAATCGCTACTCATTGTAAACGGATTGGCAATTATTGTAGTAAATTTTTATCAGCAACAGCAACAACAGAATGGTGGTGTCCGCCCACTGGTCCTTCTAGGTCTATGGCAAGAAAAGCGGTGGCCTATTCTTTATCAGAGACCAAATTACTTGCATTAGTAAAAATAAAGAATTGATTTTGTGTAATATGTAGTGGAAAGCTATAATGCTAAGTAGCTAATGATTATGTCGCCATAGTCTGAAAGGGACGTATAGGCCTTATTCGCCGCCCTGGATAAGCGAGTTAAGTGCCCCCAGAGACGATCCTTACTCCTCCGCTGCTACGCTTAAGTTGTGAACATTGCAACATGTCTTTTGGCTCATGTAGGGATGGGCTAGAATATTAAACTTCCTCATCACACTCTGGGAATAGATGCTTGTTGTCAGATTTAACAAAATCCAGCAGCTTGGTTGTAGGATCAACACGATTAGCCTGTCTAGCTACCACACCGTCAAATTAAATTCGGCGGCGAGCGGTTTCCGTTCCATCATGAGTGAGAGTCAGAGAGGTATAGGGGTAGGGTTACCATCCGTCCGGATTTATCCGGACATGTCCGGACTTTCAGCTTTCCATCCGGACTTTGCCCGGCTTTTTAATTTGTCCGGATTTTTGACTTAGATGATTTTTTTAAATGAATGTTTAATTTTCGCATAGGATTACTTAAAAATAAAACATATTAAATCAGTCTCCAATCTTTTTAAACTACATACAACTTGTTCAACTAGTTAATCGTCTCATCTCAACTTAAAACAATCAATTATTTAATTTTGTGACCATCATGTCTGGACTTTTTTTGAAATGTCCGGACTTTTTGACAAACGTCCAGCTTTTTGTCAGGACTTTTCAAATTTCGGAATGGTAACCCTATATAGGGGTGTCTCTATTTTTTTTTTGTTATTTTGTATTCGTGTGCTCCACCTTAGACCCTGTCTGCGCTTACCACTACTGGTAGTTGTAACTAGGATTCGACTAAGTGAAGAATATGTGTTGAACAGTGACTGTAATGATTATCCCGTGTAACAGGAACTCAGTTATGCCTGAAAGGCGAATGCAGTGGTTCGATATGCCTGGCGTGGAACATGACGGAGTGCTTCCTGTCGTCTGCGCCGCGCTCGCTGGGCGACGGCGTGTCGGCCGTGGTGGACCGGCGCGCGCTGTGCCAGCTGGCGTGTCAGACGGGGCCGCGCCAGGACCAGTGCCAGAGCACGGCCGACTTTGCGCATCGAGTGGGCTTGCCGCCCGGAGGAATTAGTTTGCGACCCGGATCGCCTTGTGATAATTTCCAGGTATGTTTGCTTTCATTTTTTCTGATTTGTTATTTCATTACTATCAGAGTATTATATTTCCTTAGTTTTTTGGTCAAAATTGATCGCCTAAAGAATTTTGAACAAACAATAAAAAAAAAATCTCTTTTAGGTACGGAATAGTAAATAAATAATTTTCATAATAGTCTTGATATCATACTTGATCAACTAGTGAGCTTTAAATAGACTAACCTCGGGTTTCTGAATTGAGAATTCGGGATAAGCAATACTTAAGTAGTATTTGAGTACGGAGTTGTCAAAAAATGCTTTAAAATGACTGATTTTAAACCATTTTTTTGACAACTCTGTACTCAAATGTTACTTAAGTACTGCTTAACCTAGAATTCTCAATTCAGAAACCGGAGGTAAGTTAACTGTGACCTATTTCTTCTTCTCACAAATTGAGAAAGTCTACTTCAGAACTTTTTCCGACACGTCAGACAACGTCGTGCCGTTATGCGTTCCAATTAATGCTTTATGCCTTCCCTTCTTCTTACCAAAGGATAATCGCATTATCCTCGAATACAACAGCCGTGTAGGTACGTCATCATTTACAAAACTCAACCATTCTCCACTTTCCAGGGATACTGCGACGTATTCCTCAAATGCCGCGCGGTGGACGCCGAGGGTCCGCTGGCCAGACTCAAGAACCTGCTGCTGAACCGAGCCACGCTACAGACTGTGCAGGCGTGGGTCACCGAACAGTGGTGGGCCGTGCTGCTAGCGGGCGTCGCGCTCATCGTGTGCATGGGAGCCTTTGTGAAGTGCTGTGCGGTACATACGCCCTCCTCTAACCCGAAGAGGCCGCCTGCCAGGTATCGTGGAACGTTTTACACGTTTTTTTTTTACAAATTATTTCGTTATGTTATGTGTGGTTGATTAGATGTTTCGTGAATTATTAATGTAGACTAGATCTTATAATTTTCGCTTGTTTGCATCTGGGTGAATCAACTATTTTCTGTAACGAATCAACTTTTTGTGTAAAAAAATAAACATGGTGTTTTTATTAATTTACCGCTGAATATAGATAGCCTAATCATTGAATTTCATGATTCTATGTAGAGCCGCGGACTTTTTAAAATGTTTCTATTGTTTTTAAGCCAGAGTGTCAGACCCGACTACTTTTAACGTCTCTAGGGTAACGGTTGCAAATTACGATATCCTGTAAGTGAAACAAAACAGAAAGGTTAATTAGTATATTAAAATATTAATACAAGTCTAAAGGAATCATTATAGGACATGAAAAATTAAAAATCAGTCTTATTTTTAAAATAATAACCTCCATTGTGTCTCTTGGGTCACTCGTGAAATAATACAGAACAAACTTTTGTAATATTTTCTTTTCTAGATATAGTGAGAAAATCAAACTTATACTGTACCTACCACCTTTTATTCATTTATCATAATCTAAAAATAAAATGGGCCTATATTTATTTCTATTTAAATGACGAAAAATCCTGCGGAATATATGGGGACAATGTGTCAGTCAGGAGACAAATTCGGTGACTTAGGAGACATAAAGATACCATGTTTTTTAGGAGCTTCACTAAATCAATAATAAAACAAAAAATATATAAATTTTAATATTCAGTCAATAATTCTCTTTTGTAGTCTAAGGGCTGATTTTTCAATCGTCAGATAACTTTCATCTGGGGAATAAGTTTGACTTTTTGACAGCTTTTGTTTAGATAACATGGCAAAAATAAAAATTTACAATTTCAATCAATTTCTTTATAGAACAAGTAGATTAGGTACATTGAACATTAGAACAAACAGCAAATATTGAATAAGAAGACTAATTTATTATAATTTGTAACAAAAAAGCAAGAAAGTCTTTTGGGTCACTAAAATTGTCTCTTGGGTTACGGTTTTTGTGACTCAGTGGAACCGTGACCTAAGAGAAATTTTATGGTTTTTAACGTTTTTCTTCAAAACATATTCAATAACTAGATGATAACATATTTAAAAGGAATTTCAGACCTAAAACTCAATCAAACTACATTAAATTAACATAATAAAATATTAGCTTAGTGAAATTTTGACGTCTTCCAGCGGAAGTACAATAAAGACACGCTGCCTCTCTTGGAACCACGGATGAAATGGCCGAGCCAAATTCAGGTTATAATAAACGTAGACACGATCATACGATGTGCAGAACTATTTCCTATTAGTTAAGCTATTAACGTGCGATTTCTCTCGCATTTAGGAGTGCTTAATGTGTATGACCTAGGGGACGCGTGATTGACTGGTTATAGTGGGGACATAAACTATAATTTTGATTTTTATACCGAAATCTAAGTTTGCGGATTCATAGAACGAGATGGAGAAAGTAGGTGTGTTGTAGTTAATTTTCGGACCAAAAGTTCATTACATCCTTAGGAAAAATTTGTGACAGCATCGCTGAATACTAGGCCGACAAGCCACGGGGACAGCAAGAATTTGTATGGGAACGCTATTTTGTCTGTTGGGTTACGATTTTTTTTTCGTTCTTTAAAGTTTAATTTAAACTAGATATTAATTGAAGAATAACTATTAAAGATCTGATTTTATAACCATATCAAAAAAATACCCTAAATCCTCAAAGAAATTATTTTAAAAAATTTATAAGGTCGGGGACACGTTTTAACAAAAAAAAGTTGATTCACCCATCTACAATTTACATCGACCATTGTTTTTGATAAATATGTTCGCAGTGATTGATTTTTGGAAGATAATGTAGGTACATAGAAGTCAACATTAAGTTTAAAAGAATATTGTTCGCTATGTACAGTATTTTTATTGAGTTTGAGTATTTTTTACTAATAACGATAATGTATTACAGGCGACTATCAGAGACGCTTCGTCGTCCAATGAATACGCTCCGTCGCATGCGTCACGGGGGCGGAGCAGCAGCAGCACGCTCCCCCGCGCGCGCCCCCCCTCGCCCCGGACACCGGCGCGCGCGCACACATAAAGGTTACGCGCCGCCACTCACGTACGCGCATAGGGACCTCGGTACGTACACATTACCTTACGTAATCTATAGTATTGTTGTGTCTTATAGAATTGTTTGTGACATGAAAGTACTATACTAACCGATCGTTTGTATATGACAGCGGCGGCATCAGCGCCGGCGGGTCCGAGCGGGCGACGCAGTGAGCCGTACGCGAACGCGTACCCGCAGTCGTACGAGATGCGGCCGCCGCAGAAGGTCTGACAGTACGAGTACTGCGGCGCGGGCGGCGCGGGGCGGCCGACGGGCGACGCCGCGCTGGAGCTGGTGGCGCTGGCCCCCGGCGTGCCGCTGCTGCTGGGCTACGTGTACCGCGCCGAGCCCCCGCACCACCCCCCGCACCCCCCCGACCACAAGACGGTGACGGTGGCCTCGCAGACCACCATCACGCTGCACTCGCCCGAGTCTCTCACCGTCACCAACCCGCAGCGTCCGCAAGCCGATATCTAGGCCGCGATCTGCGACGACAAAACCTATGGGCCTCTACTGAGTCACGCGCAAGAGTACAGGTACTAATAAGCTTATGTGCGACCGCTATTTGACTCGACACAGTACAAAACCTTACGGTACAGGCACAAGCGTGCTTCGTACGATACACGTGTGACTCGGCAGACGCTTTATGAGGTAAGGACAACGTGACGGCAATTCTTTTGTATCTCCACGGAGGTACCTTATTTGCTCAATGCGGATTAGTGCGATCGATCCGCTCCTCTGAGCTCAAAAGTAGTAAATATTCGCGACCGACGCGGTGATCTATCAAATTATTATTTTTATACAGAAAATACCAGGGGAACTCTTAGGGACGGCGCATGTTCATGTGAACCAGTGATACTTTTTAACTGTTCAGTAGAGTGTTGCTCCTGTAACCGGACATTTATGTATATTTTTGTATATAAATGGAGAGGTATACAAAGGCTACGATGTAAAAATATCATACGACTATAAACCAGAACGTTCATACCGACTCTAGAGGTAATTGTAAAGTAACTGCATTGTTTTACTCGAATCTCCGTAATTGTAATTTTTTATATAAAATTATTTTTAACGTATTTAATGTAACGTAAGTGGAATGTCGAGGTGCCATTATACCGATTTGTATTCCTGTTCCTTTAATCGTTAGTTCTTCATTTCTCACTCCATCGTGATAATACATTCATCATAAGTATATTTGATAATTTTATTAGTAATGGGCTCAAATACCTACATATTTTCAAAAAATTGCATTTAGTCTTCCTATGGCGATTAATGTACTTTTGTATTCGTTTATTTTATTTATCCTATTTTAAGTAGAATGTAATGTGAAATTTAACAATATTGCCAAATGATCAAATGTTATTAGACTGAAACTTTCATCGTGCTATGGTGACGTTTTATAAACCATTCCTTGTATTATTTAACTGTATGAGTTGTGCGTAGACCGTAGAATGGCTCAACATTACAGACGCTGTGTTGACTGGTGTACTAACAAACTTGCATATCACACACCGCTCCCCTTCCTATCCTGTGTACCAGAATATTTTGTCGTACAGTTGAATTGATCTCTTTGATAGATTATGAGATTATGTTAACAATCATATTATTGCGTAGTATTATTACTTTCCGTCGTGCAAGCCAAAGAGCATGATGTATTTTTATGATTTCTATACATTGTAATATTAAGAATCGGTCTTATAAGTATACCATATTAATGCCATTTTATTAGTGAATGTCGAAACAATACGCAAGTTCTTGTAATTGTACTATAATACTGTATATTTGTATGTATGTAAACTGAGGGTAATGTTCTGTTGTAGAATGACTTGACCAATCGTGTAACAGGCGGATGACATTATATCCGTCACTAGTAGTACTCAATGGCATTATTTCTCCTAAGTGTAAGCTAGATTACCGTAATAGATTATTTAAATGACAATGTGAATATTTTTAATTAACAAGATGAATGTTACAACATGTGATTTCAAAATAATAAAAAAAACAATAAATTTTACATGAACTTGGTGGTTTTATTAAAATATTATCTCACTTCTACTTCAGCAAAAAACTGTAAACATGAAATCGTCATGATCTTAATAGGCGGGTTAAGATTGAAATCGCAGTAGCGTTCGCCATTATGTTCTCTTTGCGTTCGTCCAGCCTCGGCGTGATCGTGACGTAGTTGTGCGTTCGCGCAGCATCTACCCGTAACGTTAGTGAGGCGTAAAGCGCATGCGCCCCCCGTCTACGCTGCTTGCGATTTACGAACTAGTGTGATATGTCCCAAAGGGTTCAAAATATTGTTTGTAACGTAATAAAATATTCATGACTGGTTATTAACCAACATTTTACATGATTAATCATAGACACGATAACGACTATCACAAACGCTTGGTGTCATCAAAAGTTGCTGCACCAGTGCACAGATTTAGGCCAAAACTGCGTTAAGCGGGCGCCCGCGACGGACACCGGTCGCGTATCTACGCGCGTGGGCTCCGGATTATTTTAATTAGGCAGTGTGTGTGTACGCAGTGTCAGTGTCTAGTTCAATTTTAACGGTGTGCACGTAGTCATGTAGATGGAGAACTTAATGTATAACACAGCAAAACGACGACTAGCAAAAAAAAATACGACAGCTAGTAAAGCCGTTTATTGAATATCCGCGCCTGCACCGGCGCGGGCGCCCGTCGCACGGAGGCGGGAAACGTTGCGCGGACGCGGGGCCCGGCTCCCCGCGACGGAGCACTTTTGTATAGAACCGCGCGGGCGTCCGCTTAACGCAGTTTTGGGCCTTAACTTTCAATACTTGGGGCTATCAATTAGTTTCTTTGGACACTTCCAATGCAAGCACATAGCTCAACAGGCTGTCGCAGTTAGGTATTTTACTACCTGTAGGCACTCTTAGCGTGAAATTGTTGGGATGTCAATGGTGTCTAATTAAAACCAACGTTAAATATTATTTAATAGTTTAATAAAGGATATATCTGTATATACAAGGTACAAAAGTATTATATTATTAGCTAGATAATAAACAGAAGTGTACAAATAGGTATTAGGAGAATAATGTCAATACATTTTATAATAATAAAAGCAAAATTATATCTTCGTTTGAGTTCCATTGCAACCGGGAAGAAAACATACTGTCTTAGTTTTATAACAAGGTTTTTTTTTCTATTGGTAAGCTTAGCGTGTGTTTAGTAGAATGAGAAAGGTTAAACATTACAGTTTTTCCAACTTGCAGTGGAGACTCATTCATACAGGGATATTCTAAAATTATCACCAGCGGATTTCCTATTGTTCATGTGAATGTTGTGTTCTGTGCGATTAAGTATCCTTTAAAAATACTGTTTGTAATTAATTTGTATGTATGTTCGCGTTAATTTCCAAAATTGAATCATTCTTGACCATTAATGTCTACAGTGTCGTGTCTAGGAGCTGGCCATAGGGGCGGCTGCCAGGGATACAGGACCTAGGGGGGCGCAAATTAGGCGTTAAAATAATATGATGCTGATTTAAATGCAATTGAATTATGTCTGGAGATTTAGAGCTACAAATATCACATCAAATCGTAATTAAATGCCTTTTTTTATTTAGCGTGTTTTTAGGGGGCGCAAAATTTGATCCTTGCCCTGGGCGCTTATATGACCACTACCTACCACCCACGACACTGGTCTTGTACATATTTTACAGATTCTCCAAGGAGGCGAATAAATAACTTTAAAATAACCCCGTTCGAAGATTGTTATAGCTATCTTAGAATAGAAATAAGTGTCTTTTATAGATTAAAATAGGTAGATTCATAGCCAAATAATCATATTATAAAGCTAAATATATATCTGTTACATTGGAATTTGGAATATCGTTTCGTGAATTAAACAAGTATTGGCGTGGGTTTCGCTTCGAAACATTATTGTTATTATAGACTTGTTAGGCGGTGTCTAAATAAACTTAAATACGAGTTGATTAACTATAATAAAATTTCGGAATATCTATAAACTATTAATAAACATATAAAAGCATTAAGGCAATTATACAACTAATTACCTAAACGTATTTACTAACGTATCTTTGTGAGTCGTAGCTACGGAATTCATATTTTATTATTGCCTTTACGGATCGCGTTTATTACAACACAATAGGTATGAGGTACTATTAAATTGATATTGATAAATCTTTAACCAATATTGAACTGCAATGTTTTCCTTAACTTACGTAGTGTTCTCTAATAATAAACCATTATCTCTAAAATAATAAAGACTTAAGTTAACAATTATAATCCATTAGATACAGAGGAGAATAGTATGCCAGTCTCATTAAAGCCTAAAGGTTTTGGATAATAACTTAATATGATTTTATGTATCTAATTAGTGAAAATAAAAAATATTTATACATATAGTCTGAACATAATATCTAATGATGAACGTTAACATTGTTTATGCCTTAATAATACTCGTAATATTGGAATTTGTCTATAGAGCGACATAAAAATTATTAAAACATATAGCTAACATCATACAGCGGTCTGTCTTTCGTCATCTTAACAAAATCATTATAAATGCAACGCCACTTGTTCTGCTTTGTATACTTCGTGATAAGCATTACGTATTAGAACATACGGGAAACAAGATTCTAACAAATCCATCGTTAGGAATGGAGACTCCTGAACAATCAGGTCGAGGAGCAGGTAAACGGACTCACGGTTCCTTATTGCTTCTTTGTCGGTCTCTTGGCCGAGCCGAAGCAGAGATGAAGACGCCAAAGCTAAAAACTCCTTCATGCGATCTTCTATGTCGCCCTGTCCACAAATGGTAAACAGTGCTCCAAAAATATGATTTATTGCAGGAGCCATGCAATGAATGTTATTTGCGTGGCCTTCTAGGGAAGGTCTGTAGAAAGACCCTTCACTACGAGCGAGTCTCGGCAAGGAAACAGCAACAAATACCATCAATAGACATACAATAAGATGCTCTTCTTCTTCTACATCTGCTTTATTCTGGCGCAGAGCTGATGCTAACGTCGGGTCTACTTTGCAGGCCAAACCAGCCGCCGAACACATTTCTGATATGACACGCATCGGGTCCCCACTGGGCAGTTGCTGTTGGAAATCCTTAATTGAACTAATTAAGAATGGAATGCGGCGCTCTAAAACATCTAAAAGCGACTCCTGGGCTATTTGTCTGAAGCTTAAAATGACGCCGATAATTGTCATTCTTTGCAAAACGTTGTCAACATGTTGCAACCTTTTAAACTGTTCTCTCATTATTTCAGGTTTGTCAAAGTTTGTTCTGAGCATCTGAAGAACCTCCTTGTTTTGTACTACCAATTTTTTCAGCTCCTGGACTTGACTCGCAATATGCCACATCAGTGTTTCACTCAGTAACTTCATACCATAAGGCCCAATAAGTTCAGCCAAAGCCCGAAGCTCGTTAATGTCTGAATATTCTTCAGCATTGAATGGAATTGCGCCTTCTGCGGTTAAACTTACAAATGCTTTTTGATTCATGGAAAAGCAAATACTACCAGCACTTACTCTTCTGAGTAAGATTTCTGAATACCACTGTGTATAAAGTGAAGCTATAGTTTTTTCGCCATGGCTGTCTGTGTTTTGTGTTTGTTGTAAAAGGCAGTTATTGAACACTCTTGTAATGTCAATGTGCACGTAATTTTCAACTGTTTGCAAGACATTCATATAAGCGCGAACACTGACTAGCAACTCAGATGGTTTGGCAATCTCACTTGTATCTTGATTGAACATAACCATGCCAACCAATGCTTTAGAAAATCTAGTTTCCAAATGCTGATGTAAATATTCTCGAGGTGCAAATGTATACTCCCATACATTGACAGTAGCACAATAGTTGATGGCATAGCACAGCTCTGTTAAAGCCATATGTAGTTTGTCCATTGTAGTCAGATCTTCTCTGGTCTTCCTATAACTTTCAGCTCCTGGCTGTACAATTGCTATTGTGTTCTTTTTATTCTTGTCCTTCTTCTTCCTGTTAGCCAGGTGCGCAATTGTTTGAGCACAATGTTTTGGAAGTAATTTATCACTCATTGTGCATTGTTCATCACAAATTGTCGTGATAATGTTTTTAGCCTCTTTCGCCATTTCGTCCAAAAATATATTTACAACAGACAGGCTCCTCTCCCTTATGTGGTGTCTCTCTTCTGGGCATAGTTCATGAGTACAGTTTTGGAAGTGGCTACAAATCAGTGGGAATGCAATGATGTAACGATTTTGGGCAGGAAACTCTAAACACATGTGGAATTGACTTTCGAAAATTTTACTGTAGAAACAAAAGAGGGACAAGTCAGATGTCTCCACCATTATTTCATCAAGATTATCAACCATTTTTGTATGAAAGACCATTTTATCAATAAACTGTGCCAATTCCCTCTGATCTACAAGACTGAATGCAGATTTGGCAACAGAAGTATATGTCTGCAACCTGAACCAATCTAGGCGGAATGCCCGAAAATCAAACAGCTCATTGTCTTCAACTTGCTTCACACTTAAATTAGCAGCAGTGCTGCACAGTGATGATAGTATTATATTCTCATCATCAGGATTGACTTGCAAATTCTGTATCATCAAGTTCAGAGCAACAGCATCAAATCCTGACAGATACTGCACATAGTATCTCTGCATAACCTGGCTGTACTTTCGTACTAAAGCCCTCAACTCTTCCATATGGAACAAAAGTTCTGGCAACTGACGATCCACCAAATCTTCTGCTGCTTTCCCTTTAACTTTTTGTGGAGGGTTATCATTATGTCGCAATAGCCAAAACACTTCATCTCTTGCATAGCAGAGACCAATGAAAATTAACAATGCCTTAGGTCCCAACAATCCGGGTTGATCAGTTAATATTAATCCGAGTTCTTTCAAAGCTGTTCTCAAGAACTTCCTCCTCTCCCTGTGTTTGTAACCAGCTTTTTGGACAGCATGGTGGTAGCAATCTTTTACTTCTGATATTCTTTTACCATATCCTTTTATGCCATCAAAGAAACTCTGGATGTAACTGTGGATATAGATAACTTCGTCGCGGAATAGTGCTACAACCCAACCTGATTCTAAAGCACTGACCCACATTTTGTTTGCATGATCTTGTTGTAGCATTTGATGACAAATGGCAAAGCCAAATATCACCCATCTCTCTAGACACTCCAAAGAGACATATTCACATGACATGGTGTTTGTTTCTGAAGGTTTCAGCAGTTGAGCTGGGTTGCTTACTAAGCTCAACTTTTGTTCTGATCTCCAGTGTTCAGCTGTTAGGTTTCTCGCAGGGTACACCTGCCAAAGTGAGTTCAGTGCACTGGATAGCACTTTTTGATGAGGTAAAAACTCCTCAGAAAGTTTTTTCAGAGGGGCATCATAATCTAAAATCATTTGGCCCAAGCGAGGGAAACTTTGATCAATTTGATTGTGAACCATTTCATGAGCAGCATTAAATAAGCCTAGTACTGCTTTGCGGTCTTCTACTCTTGACAGTAAAATCATCAATGAAATGTATGTAGTAATCAGATCAAGGTAATTCTTTGTCAATTCAAAATTCAAGGTCAAGTCCAATGTGACTTGACAGGAGTCCAGAATATTGAGAAGTTCGCAAACATTATCTTTAAAATCTAAAAGATCTACAAATGTATAGTAATATAATGAAAGGGATTTAATAATTTCGTTTCTGATGTTTGTGATTGCCTGAAGGCCTTTGACATCAATATTAGGGAATCTTCTCACAATGTTTTTAATAGAAGATTCTAAAGCCTTGTCAGACAGGAAGCCTGGTTTAGATTTAGCATCTCCACATGCTTTCTTGATGTTGTAGATTCTAGTCAGCATTCCAATACCTCTGTCATTCAGTATGATGAGCTTCTCAGCCAGCTTCTGCTGGCTGATGTGGACTGATCTTGACAAGGTAGACATGTTTCTGAAACAGAAAATAAATTGAAAACTTAAGTTGAGTTGAAAACTAGATCTTATTAATTAGGTGTAACTTTACTCAACTTACTAAAAATAATTAAAAGATAAAAGTATTGTTTTTGTGATAGAATTTCACATTGAACCATTTATCCAATTTGCAAATGGGGCACCTCAATAGGAACCAAATCCCAGAGGGTTACTTGATGTATAAATAACATTGGCATATCCATAGTACCTAATCCATTCAATAAACTGTTGCATGATATGTTTCCCATGAAAATCGTTAGTTATACTAAACAAGCTACAAGAAATGTATTGTTATCTCAATGTGAGGCTCAAGTTTCACAAACAACTTAATATGCTAAATGCAATATCTTTGCAGACTGTATCAAATATACAGTTATTGCTATTGTTGGAACTATAACCGAGACAATTACGAAGTACGACTCCGAATCAATTGCTTTTAATGCCGCATATCCAATTTGTGTTATCATATCCTTCCTGATTGCACAAATTGAATCCTTTACTGCAATAACACTACCAAGGTATCACCTAGCGTTTCTATTAGACAATACCCTGTGTGCCTGTAGGTAATGATAATAAATACAATATGAATACAAAGTAGCGTGAGAGTACCATCTGTGATAAATACGCTTGAATCATAGTTACCTTATTACACTGTGCTAGTTCACGTACTAACTTCACGTAGCAAATCAATGTTTCATGATCTTCAGGGAACTAAATCTGCTAATAGAAATTCATATTATAGTAATTCACGCTGCACTTATTACGTTTTCATCAATAATCAAGGAAAAGGGAGTGCCAGAAACGCTATCACCCATTTAGATTTACAACAGTTTGACATTTATGGTGTGTTTTGAGAGGTTGGTATAACAGGAAACTAACTTTGCCATTAGTAAAATTAATGTGTTTTTAGCTTCGAAACATAGTCTTTTAAGCAAATTAAATCATGAAGTCTAAGCTTAAGGCTGTACTAATAATAACCGCGCGCGGTTTTTACTCCCATGATTTTGTGATTCAAATAAGTCAATACAAGCTAATTTACTGGCGGTTTGAATACGCAATAAATGGCAAATAAAATTTAACCACGGCAGTTAACTGTAGTGCGGCTTTAGGATTAGTAATAAAACAAAGTAGCAAAGTAGGGACTCATTTCCCGAGCGAATCTCACTCACATACTATCGCAATTGATTTGAATATTTCAAATATGTCTATTCTCGGCTTAGCTTAAGTCTTAGCTTAAGTACAGTCAGCAACAGAAGTCGTTGAACATAATTTATTTCCAATATTTTGTAATCATTATTATTTAGCATAAGTTACTGACTAAAGTAAATTATAAAACAACTTGTCATAATTGAATCACAAAAGTCGCTGAACTCGGTTAAACCATTAATTGCTGTACATTACTACCGACAAAATTGTATGATCTGTAATAAATACAAAAGTCGCTGAGCATAGCTAATTTCCTATATTTCCTGTTCGTTAAACCCGTTTGCTCCAAGCCACTATCTGGCGAAGCGCAGCGCACCGTATTTTTATAATCAAAACATTGCCGAATAAACACAGCTACTAGTTCAGAATATAAATTAAATATAATTTAAATACTATTAATAGGCAGCTGAATCAAGGGTTTGATTCAGAAAGCGGTACTTCTGGACACGGCGCATTTTGTTAGGAAGTTCCTCTCTCTGGAGCCCCGCCGGTAGCTTGGACCCTATTTCCGATGCCGCGTGCCGATGGGCTACTATTTTTTTATATTTTTAAATGTGGATTGTTTTTATTTTTTATAAAACAATTACGAGTTTACGATATGTTTACATGCGATCCTGTTAGGGTTCCGTACCCAAAGGGTAAAACGGGACCCTATTACTAAGACTCCGCTGTCCGTCCGTCCGTCTATCACCAGGCTGTATTTCATGAACCGCGATAGTTATACAGTTGAAATTTTCACAAAAATGTATTTCTGTTGCCGTTATAACAACAAATACTAAAAAACAGAATAAATAATAATTAATTAATAATAATATAAATAATTAAGGGGGCGGGCTCCCATACAACAAACGTGATTTTTTTTGCCGTTTTTATAGATAGTTTTTATAGGGTCAGCATCAGAAGTAGATGAGCAACTCAGGTGTCCAAATAATTAAACACATTCAAGATACCAAAAACATCTATGCAACAAAACTGTTCAAATTGTTTTGAGCATCATAATCTCCAAATATAACTGAGCAGTCACAATGTCAAATATTTATTTACAAACTAAAGGTCTATGGTAAGTAAACAAGCTAAACATTCAAAGGTAACTAAGCAACACGTTATTCATAAAGTCAGGATGGCAACGTAAAATGAATTGTATTTGATTGTACTTAGAGTCATAAATTAAAAGTTCAAAAATAGATACAATGTGTACTATTGCGTCAATACAGGATTTTTTCTTTTTCTTCATATAGCTATATCCCTTTCATTTCGTGCGTGACGTCATTGACGTGTCTTTTGTTTATAATATAATCTGATAGTCAAGTTATAGGAAAACATCGTAAGGAAATTGAAACGAGTATTTATTCCACGCGAAAGCCATTAAATTCGAGACAATCAGTTTGAATGAAACTGACATTTTAATTTGCTACATTTTCTAGTATACCTTCAGGAATTGAATTCGTAATAACTGCCTACAAAATATCTCGGTTCATTTTAACCATGTTTCGGATTGATAACCGTGCTCAAAAAAGTACAAAATCTGTTAAACGTCAATTTAATTACTCGGTTAAAAGATATCTGACGATGTCAAATCAGCCCGACTAAGCACGCACTGAGTGATAATATGATTTTACGCAAGCGGTTTTCAAATGCTTCTTTTTCTATCGTGTCGGCACGAGCTATACAAGAATAGCTCATGCCGTGGTGAAAAGATTAGCCTGTCAGCAAGGATGGTAACGAGGCTGACTGCCCAGGGTGCGCCGGACGTACCGAAGTATCGTCACTCGTGGAGGCTCTTTTCATGCACCCCTTTTTTTTCAAATGCTAAAAGCGCCACAGCTTATCCATGAACATGCACTGTAGCCTGATTTTAGTAGCCAGTTATCATCGAATCGCATCGAATATACAAGTCTTTAGCCAAAATCTAGCACGATACGTTTTAAAAGTCATTTTAAAAAGAACCGCTAGTGCGTGCGCTGGTATAGAAAGCCATACGCGTTACATTTTTTAGTAGCTCACCGCCTGCCTTTAATTGCAATGTTATTATTATTATTATTTAGCCATGGTCATCCCACTGCAGGGCAAAGGCCTCCCTACCCTCCTTCCACTCCTCTCGATTTACTGATTTCTGCGGCCAGTCCTTCAAATAAGTGTCTAACTCGTCCCGCCATCTCCTTCTGGGCCTACCGCGACGTCGTCTAACGTTATGTGGGCTCCACTCAGTGGTGAGTTTTGCCCACAGCTCGTCCGACATGCGGCAGACGTGACCAGCCCAGTTCCACTTTAAGCTTGCGGCTTTCTGACCAACGTCGGCGATCTGAGTTTTGGAGCGCAGTACACTATTCCTTATACGGTCTGATAACCGGAATCCTAAGATACTGCGCTCCATGGCTCGCTGGCAAACCCCGAGTGCGGACTTCTGATGTTTAATTGCAATGCCTGCATTTTAATCTTAATAACGTCACAGGACACTGTACACCTTACAGCGATAACACACTGGCAAAAGGTCGAATCCATATTGCTACAGAGACCCACTGGCAGTACGAACAGTAGCATGTACGCACATACGTGCGTTCGGTTTTGCCATTATGCATATCTTGTAAAATTTCACAGCCGCCATCTTGGATTTTGACGTTGACGTCATTTACATTTGTATTTTACTGAATCCTGTGGTTTAGATTCGATCACTTAGCCATAGGTACAGCATGAAAAAAAAAGATTTTTTTTTAAATCTGCCTTATTTCCATGCCGGGAAAATCTACACCAGTAGCAGATCATATGGTTTTAAGGAATTACACGAATTCGTTAACATCCTGTATATTTTAAAACAACTAAAATACATACGTTAAACTAATTTACCGGTTTACCAGAAGAGGTTAAAACTTTAAAATGGTCGCCCTGAAAAATTGCAATTATAGACATGTCACATTTACGCCAGCCACGGAACTAACGTGCGGTGCACCATACACGGCGCCGTGCTGCGGTGCGGCGCCGCGCCGTTTCACGGCGGACGGCGCCGCACCGTGGACATGGGGCCACGGCCTAACATCACTAATTTGTAGGCTTTACTATAAAATAACAGCATATACCTTAAAAACCACATGATCGCAACTGTTTAATTGTGAAATAAATCAGAACGATGTTAGGTCAACCAATCACATTCGTTGACATAAGATTTGACAGCAAATTAAATTGATCAGCTTCGTAATTGCGCAAAAAAGGTAATTCTGTAGTACCTATCTTGTATTCAATTATGAGATTCAACAACTCATGCATTATCAAGTTAAAAAACTCGCGCATAACATGTTTAGCGACTTACGGTAAAATGATAGTAACCGACTTACGCTGTAATTATGTTTAGCGACTTACGGTAAAATGATAGTAATAGACTTATGCTGTAATGATGTTTAGCGACTTATAACATATTAATGCTTAGCGTTTTTGAAACATTGAAATGATAACCTTATTCTGTACTCTATTCTGGTAAGTGATTTATGGTCCGTTTTAGTGTTTAGGTGTTTTGTAAATTAGTATCTGTTCATGGACTTTCGTTGCTGACTGTACCTACTAACTTATTCTAAGATTCTCGTTCTTATTCAGTCTGTCTACTAGTCGATTGAATAAATTGCCATTTTAAAATATAATAATGACAGCTAGCGATGACATTAATGAGATAAGACGCTAACTTCACTCCATCTTTCTCTGCTGGACGTCATTTCATTTTATCAATCTCAAATAAAATTTATGTTGGTTATTTGTTTAACTTCAAGGAATTTAATATGTGATTCTTATCTAGGATATTGCTTATTGTTGTTCCTACAAGTTTCCTAAAATACAGTTATTGTTATTTTGTGATCGGCAGCAGAAATAAATCCTAAATCATGCCGCGAATTATGATAAAAGGTGGCGTTTGGCGCAACACTGAGGTTTGTAAATTATCTTTTATAATATCGTTTCATTGCATTTGAAATTTTGGCTATGTAGTTACCTAACATTCCTCAAATTATAGGATGAAATCCTCAAAGCGGCGGTGATGAAATATGGGAAGAACCAATGGTCTCGTATTGCGTCGCTGCTGCATAGAAAGTCTGCAAAACAATGTAAGGCGCGTTGGTACGAGTGGCTTGACCCAAGCATCAAGAAGACAGAATGGTCGCGCGAGGAAGACGAGAAGTTGCTTCACCTGGCCAAGCTGATGCCCACACAATGGAGAACCATTGCACCTATCATTGGTCGTACGGCTGCACAATGTCTGGAGAGATACGAATATTTGCTGTAAGTAGGTCTTCAATGTCACAGAAATCAATAAGGATAGGCCTTCTCTAACAATGGAGGTAATTTTCATACTGGGCAAGCAGGCCGACCAGAGACCCATTTGATGAATATACTCTGCATGTCTGCACTCTAAATTGTTGAACTATTCAGCTAAATTTATGTACCAAATTATGGAATGTAGACTTGCAGAGTAGTTTCATCAAATGGCCCCAGGTATCTAGTTCTTTTGCACATGTTCATGTCCATTGCCATTGTCAGTGGCTCGTTGGGACATTAGAAATACTCTGTATTGAAAAAAAACATGGATGTTTTACATTTTTACTACCCAAACATCATTTGGCCTAATGCAGTCTACAATTGAACATAAGCCTCATATTTTTGTTAAGACACAGCATTGCTTTAGAGTGAAAAGCTCGGAAATGTAATTTTGGTTATTTTTATTGTATCACGACATACCTGTTGTTACTACATAAGAGAGCCGCTCTACGCGAATTTGGTTGTAGGCACTAAAATATATAACATTCACAATAAATGTAATTGACTAGTTTTTGCTCACAACATTGTCTGCGTTAAAGCCTACAGGAACTGTGGAATGATCAAAATGCATTCCCAAGCTTTTCACTCTAGAGCAACAGTAGGCCTCATGTTTTTGAAATAAGTAAAAATATGTCTTTCCAATAATGTATAAGGTTATACATTATTATGTTGTTGCTGTAACATCCATCTTTGTTGAGGGACTGACATGTTAACATTTTCATCAATCTCAAAATATGGTTGGAGTATATGCAACAGGGCACTGAGGAAAAAACAGGAAATTTTTGCCAAAAAAAAATATTTTCTCTAATCGGGTGATTCTACGATAAGAGGTTTTAAGTCCATAGAGGATACGGCCAAGGAGCAAAATGGGATTTTTTTCATTAAATACTTATATTACGATTTTTGTCCTGTTTAAGTACCTTTTCATGTAAGGGCAAGTCAATTTATAAATATTTTGGTACTTTTTAGAAGGCCAGGGTAAAGACATCGGGCAGGGGAGAGAATTTGATGCAATAAAATAATGAATAAAATAAATTAGATCAACTTTTATCAAAAATTGTGCTTAACAGTTTTCAGACTATCATTTTTATCAGACTTTCATATTAATTACACTACTTTACAACGGTTTTTACCCATAGATGAAACCAATGTGTATCGGTAGAATAATTAACCCTTAGTTGGATACTGAAGTGATAAAAAAATTAGGACGTCAAGTTTTTAAAATATTTATTATATCTCTATTACACATTTTTGCAACTATCAATCCTTAAAAAACATTTTAAATATTTTTTTTGTGCTCTAATACATTTTCTCTACTAGAACTGCTGGGCAATGATAGGTAATCCAATGATGGGTGGTCCGTTAGAATACAACACAGGTTTTGTGACTGACGCTATATCAGGGAATACCCTTACAATAGTATATGCTTCTTGTTTTTGTTGTTAAAATCTAAAGTTTTTGTGAGGCAAAAGTAACAGTCCGTAGCGTTATTTGACGGTTGTCTCCACAACATTGGGACTTCAAATTGCTAGTTTTCTTTGCTTTCTGCAGCCCAGGTCGTTAATATACTTCCACAATCTTCAAATTTTTTCACATTGATAGAACTTAGCTACATCTGAGTTAGTTTTCACAAATATATTATCTCCCTTGGTCAGTGAATCTCTCCCCTGGCAGTTTTTTTTCCCAGGGGAAATACGACAGGGGAGACATGTTTTCATGAAAAATTTAATTGTTTTAATTGACGTAAGTTTTTTTGAGCTTAATTATGTATTACACTTTAACTGTTACAGTATTATTAAATTAGGGCAGTAAATGCAAATACATTCAATGAATATTACAACTTTTATAACTTACCAGTGGAGAGATACAATGACCTTGCGAAAGCACTACTCCGCACTGTCATGTCGCAACAACTAAAAAATAGCGGCACTCTAACGACTCGCGTGTTTAGTTTTGATAACTTCACGTCGATAGATGTCCTCGAGCGCAGTTCAGAATATGGCCGTCTTATATTTACGTTTATATTAACGGAACGAAATTTGCCAGGGTAGATACACAAAAAAAGCGGGACAAAAATTAAGTTTAAAAATTATTAAAAATAAACAACTTTTGCTGTCTTTTTATTTAATACTACTCAAGTATATTTATTTAATTTCGTGTTAAACATACTTTGTTTAGCAACTGATACAAAGAACCTATGTACTGTCTGCAAGTTGAACTAAAACCGACAAGGGGACAGGCCAGGGTAGATACTTTTTTAAGCTTCAGCTTCAAATTTCAGAAATATGTGCTTTAATTGGGCATTTAATTGTGATGTTATTTATAAATTACATTAAGATGATATGATTCATTGCAAAAAACAACAACATTTAGAATAAAAAACCAATTTTAAACTGATTGCCGCACAAGTTACCTCTTATCGTAGAATCACCCAATCGTTGATTTCGTGATTCTATCGTATATAATAACACCTAAAAATAAGGTGAAAAGCATCTTGGTGATTTTTGTCTCTGACCAAAAGTTTGTCGTAAAAACGATGTTGAAGGCGAAGGGATCGGTACACCACCCAGGTAGTCCACCCAGAAGTAGAAGCCGTTGACATGACCTCTTTTCTGTCTTTTTTTCATAGTGCCCCGTTTTGTATCCACTGACCCAAAATATTTTTAGTTTGTAGTAGGTGTGTAAATATGTTTTAAAATGATGCAGAGATCAAGCCCAGAAGAAAGAAGAAGGGGAGGATATGGGTGATGATCCCCGCAAGCTGAAGCCTGGTGAAATAGATCCCAACCCTGAGACCAAACCTGCCAGGCCTGATCCTAAGGATATGGATGAAGATGGTAAGTTATTTAGCAGTGCAGTTTTTTTTTGTTATAAGTAATTTTTGTAAGTATATTATATTTCTAGATTTATATCCAGCAGTGGCTTGATAGAGGCTGAAGGTGATGATAAGGGTTCTGACATTATGTTATTACCGGCACCCATTTTTTTAAACCTACATACAGGGTGTAAAAAGACCCATCACATAGCCGAAATCTACGCACTCTGTACATCAAACTAAATTACATTGACCAAAAATACTTGCTGGGAAACGACTTTTATTTTTTGGCATAAAAAAATCTTTTTTTTGTAGCGCGCAATGTGGTTGTGGCGATGCCGCGCGTTTGCATGCGTGCAGCGGCCACACAGCTGAGCCAAGGCGTTCGTGTGCGTTTGATATTCATTGCGTTTAAAACGAATGGTCAAATAGATTCGTGTATACAGGGTGTAAACGAATTCGTGTAATTCCTTAAAACAACATGATCTATTACTGGTATCTATAGATTAACTCCGCATGGGACTAAACAAGATCAAAAACTAAAAAATAGTAACTTCAAATGCGTAATTTGTTAGGAAAAATTGAAATTTTTGATAATGTTTTTTTGGAAGAAAGTTTAGTACTATGACTAGGAGTGTTCGGAAAAAACTAAAAAAAAAAGTATACTTTGTAATGATAAAAAAAAAAAAAAATATTGTTGGGTGTATTGGGAATAATTGAACACTTGGACTAGGGCAAAATAGAATATGTGTACTCCAAAATATAAAATGAATATAAAAGAAATGTTTCGGGCGCCAGGAGCTAACACAACAAAGTCACCGGAAGCTTACCGAGTAAAGTTGAACTTTTAATCTTCAAGCGGGAGGACTTAATAAAAACAAAACTTTAATAAATGACTTGTTTTTATTCCCTGTAGGCTTAGGCTATAGCTACATTGATGTTACATGAATTATATTTATAGCTACATTAAATTTAACTAAAATTACTTTATATTAAGTAAGTATTGCTATTATTGCATCCGGTATGAAATATAAAAGGAAAAAAAAAAAAACATACCAGATTGATGAGTTTAAATCTAAATATATTTAATTAAGGTTATGTGAGGAGCCGACACGAGGCGAACTCGACGTGAAAAATTATGAAGAATTCATCTTACCAAAAGGGCATAATTTGTAGAAAAAGAAAATTTATAATACTCGAAAAAAAAACGCCAATGGGCTGGAACAAACATAATTTGAAATTAGAAAGACGAAAATAACGACCACCATTGTTGAAAGCGTGGCGTCATGCACCTCAAAACTTACCGTTTTTTTCGGTTAAATTAAACAATTGAACACGATGAGTGTGATGTTAAATCATTTTAAATATTAATCCATTTCTGAAACAAGGTAGAATTTGGGAATATAACACCAATAACAAATTTTAAATTGATAATAGATCATTCAACAATGTCTATAAGAAAAATCGACTCACCCAGAGAAATATTGGGATCTTCATATAATAATGAAGATTATCCTTATAAAAATGTTCTATCGACACATTTTAACTAAAATTTGCCGGTATGCAGCCGGATTAAAAAAATATTTAATAAATTCAACAAAAACGATCAAGCCATTGCGATCACAGGAAGCAGAGTGAGCTGTCAAAAGTTTAAAAGTTGCCAATTAACTTTCACAACTTAACACAAATACTCGCCTGTGTTGCCAACAAATTAAGAATTTTAATTTAATAATACAGTAAACCCATGATATTATCTATAATATCACAGTCCACCCAAGGAAATGTCTTTAATTTTAGAACCATGTAACGGGTTAAAATGACTCGTTACATTACATCCCTCCCCGAAAAAAAAGAAAGGTACTTTCTTTTTATGTAAAAGAAAAAACCAGAACCTACAGGAAGTTAACAAAGAGAAGAAATAAAATCTATCATCCTAAAAACAGAAAAAGAAATATTAATTTCAAAACCTATGAAGTAATATAATAAATATAATAAAAGTAAAAAAACCAAGAAGGTTGAAAAAGAAAACAAATTAAGACTGCAACAATAAAATTTGCAAAGTCGACAGAAAAACTAGAGTATGCATTAACACTATTAAAGCGCAGTTAGCATCGAAACAACAAAAGACAACTAGTATGAGTACAGTTAAGCTCCATCGCCACTGACTAACTACTACATCAAAATCCCCATTATGAGTACAGTTAGGCACCATCGCCACTGACTAACAACTTCCAACTAAATTCCCCCTATGAGTACAGTTAGGCACCATCGCCACTGACTAACAAATTCTAACTAAATTCCCCCTATGAGTAGAGTTAGGCACCATCGCCACTGACTATCTACTACGACAACCTCTATAAGTTGAGTACAGTTGAGCACCAACGCCACTGACTAACTAATTTCCACTATGTGTAACTGTTTAATCCTGTATAACAGATACAAGATTAGACAGCTCACATCACAAAAAACGACGTGGAAAATTTGGAAAAAGAAAACTATATAGGAATGCTGGGATCGGCTCAACACCACCAACTTTCCGGGCACAGACATCCTTGAAAATATACTTTCATAAACAGCCAAAACTGTAACAATATTAAATGCTTATTGTGGTCGGCACAACACCACCGAACTTTCCGAACACAATAGCAGAGAAAACAAAAATTGCATAATTGTGATCGGCACAACTCCACCGAACTTCCGAACACAAAAGCAAAAAAACTTTCATATTGTGATCGGCACAACACCACCAATTTTCCGAACACAATAGAAAAAACAAAACTTGCATATTGTGATCGGCACAACTCCACCGAACTTCCGAACACAATAGCAAAAAATAACGAAATCAGGGTAAAACTACCAAGATCCATTTTCAAACATAAGGCATTCCACAACAACGGCGGAATGAAAAATCCCTAAAGAAAAAATTAAAGCAAGAACACGTCTCTTCATCAAATCCGTTTTCAATATAAGGCATTCCACAACAAAGGTGAAATGAAAAATCCCTAAACAAAAAAATTGGCAAGAAAACGTCTCTACAAAAGTCAAATCCGAGGTGAAATATTTCAAAAACTAGTCAAATCCGAGGAATTATACAAATAATGTTAACTAGAACATTAGAACAAACTAATAAATACTGTAAGTCTACAATTAACTTGCAGTTAAAGTGTTTAAATCAAATCAAAACTATTTAACTGTGAAGTAAAATAGTAAGATTTAACTTCAACAAAGAAATAAACAATTGTTAATCTTAACTAAGTTCACTAACTGTTAAGACTAATCTTAAGAAAAAGCTAATAATCATTATTAACATTAAGCTAAATGTTAGTATGATATTAAGATATAATTATATTATAAAAACATAATTATATAATAAAATACTAAGATCTTTTGATGTGGGTAATATAAATATTGTGTGGGTGGAAGAAGCGATTAAAAGTTAACAAAAATAACCTAAGTTATGTTTTACTAAGTTCAGAAATTGAATTCAATAAATTGATATGAAGTTACCTAACATACTATTCTCTTTCAGAGTACAATAACCTTACATTCATCATTCTATCACATGTACGCTTCAAACAAAATTATCAAAATCAAGACTAAGCTTGAGAACCAAGAACAAATTAAAATTTAATAATGTCTTTAACATGATAACGACCCACTGTGCCTTTCTTCAGATCTTTTAAGACATAAACATTAAGAGAAACTTTTTCTACAGCGTGTCCCAGAAAGTAGTGTCAAGCGGAAGTCCAGAGGTAGAACATCCTTTGAGGTACCCAAATCACCCCCATGTATGTTCCGCGATTTTTTGTAGTTTTCGAGTTATGAATGTTTTTCATGTTTTTTAATCAAACTCGGACTATAACGAAATTTTTGATCATAGTGACGTGAATAATTGAGATACAGGAGTATTATTTTTTTCTAAATTAGCTGATTAGTGACCCTAATGAATGCATAAACATTTGTAACCACAGATGTAACGAACGCGTTACAAAAAAATATTTAATTGTTATAAAGTTAAAATCTTGCATGTTTCCTAAATCTTTGTGGGTGATTTAAAAATAAATCTCCCTAAACTTTTTTTGTCAGATGTATTTTAAAAACTTATCCAATTTATCAGCTATTTACCCTGTAAATTTCATCGAGCTATCTCTACGACATCACAATAAAAATTTCATTCAAAGCATACAATATCGAGAATTCCAGTTGTAAAAGGGTGAATGAAAAATTGATTAAAACTAACTAATAACGTCTTTTTAGTAACCCTCAATGCAAAAAGAAGGGTGTTTTTAAGTTTAACGTGTGTGTCTGTGTGTCTGTTTGTGGCATCGTAGCTCCTAAACGGATTTTGATTTAGTTTTTTCATTTGTTTGAAAGGTGACTTTATCGAGAGTGTTCTTAGCTATGATTCAAGGAAATCTGTTCAGCCGTTTGAAGATCATCAGCTCTTTTCTGGTTGTTGAAGGGATATGAGCAACTTCTACTGGTCTGATCGATTTGAAATTTACTATCCTGTGACTTCAATGATATTGATGACATGTGACAAGAAGAAGGTCATTACAACTTATCATAAACTTAAAGAATCAATAGGCACACAATACCTCTACTATAAGTTGGGTATCATGCTGTTTCAGATGATGCTTGAGTATCAGGTCAAGGTTACCATGTTATTGTAATATCATTGAAGTCACAGGATAGTAAATTTCAAATCGATCAGACCAGTAGAAGTTGCTCATATCCCTTCAACAACCAGAAAAGAGCTGATGATCTTCAAACGGCTGAACAGATTTCCTTGAATCATAGCTAAGAACACTCTCGATAAAGTCACCTTTCAAACAAATGAAAAAACTAAATCAAAATCCGTTTAGGAGCTACGATGCCACAAACAGACACACAGATACACTCGTTAAACTTAAAAACACCCTTCTTTTTGCATTGAGGGTTACTAAAAAGACGTTATTAGTTAGTTTTAATCAATTTTTCATTCACCCTTTTACAACTGGAATTCTCGATATTGTATGCTTTGAATGAAATTTTTATTGTGATGTCGTAGAGATAGCTCGATGAAATTTACAGGGTAAATAGCTGATAAATTGGATAAGTTTTTAAAATACATCTGACAAAAAAAGTTTAGGGAGATTTATTTTTAAATCACCCACAAAGATTTAGGAAACATGCAAGATTTTAACTTTATAACAATTAAATATTTTTTTGTAACGCGTTCGTTACATCTGTGGTTACAAATGTTTATGCATTCATTAGGGTCACTAATCAGCTAATTTAGAAAAAAATAATACTCCTGTATCTCAATTATTCACGTCACTATGATCAAAAATGTCGTTATAGTCCGAGTTTGATTAAAAAACATGAAATACATTCATAACTCGAAAACTACAAAAAATCGCGGAACATACATGGGGGTGATTTGGGTACCTCAAAGGATGTTCTACCTCTGGACTTCCGCTTGACACTACTTTCTGGGACACGCTGTATAATTATACATTTTATAAACTTAGGTGCAAGTTTTGCCGAAAAATAAACAGGTGCACTAGATTGAACGAAACTTCTTCTCCACACGATATCACCGACATCAAGAGAAATGACTCTGCGACCCTTATTATAATAAAGCGCATTACGCTTATAAGCTTTTAACAAGTAAGCTTGAACTTTTACAAAAATATCACCAAGTGAATTCAAAGAAATAGCAAATTGGTTCCTATCACCAACTTCAAGTTGATCCACTTTATCAATGGAATCACTAAAACGATGTAAAGAAGCATCAAAAATAAGTTCTCTACCGAACATCAAAAAATTAGGTGTGAAATCTGTAGCAAGATTTACACTATTATTTAAAGCTAATTGAACATGTGGCAAAAATTTAGACCAAGTTCTATGATCATCTTTAACAAAACATGATATACAAGTTTCAACCGTCTTATTATATCTCTCTACAGGATTGTTTTGAGGAGTGTATAAAGTATTATAAAATATTTTGGTTATATTAAAACCTTTCAAAAAATCTACAAAATGTTTTGAAGTAAATTGTGTTCCATTATCACAAACTATTATCTTAGGACAACCAAACTTAAGAAATATTTCTTTATCAAAGAGTTTACAAATTATTTTTGTAGTAGCATTAATCATAGGAAATATCCAACAATATTTAGTGAAAACATCTACAATTGAAAGTATATATTTATGACCAGAATAAGTCTTAGGTAAAATTCCTATAATATCTACTGAAAGCATGAGCATAGGGCGATCTACTTTTTTAGGGTTAATCATGGTACCAAAAGGAGGAGAAGTAGTATGTTTATAAGCTTTACAAGTATCACAAGATAAAATATAGTTTTGAACATCACTAAACATTCCTTTCCAAAAATAGTGTTGTTTTAATTTCTTTAAAGTTTTATGAATTCCAAGATGACCAGAATTAAGATCATCATGATTTGATCTAATAGTATCTAATTTAGAAGGATCAGTATGCAAACCATTACTGTCAACAATATAACCAAGATAACGAAGTCTATCTTTACAAAAATTACACTTTTTAAATTAACTGTTAATCCTGCTTCTTTTAATATATTATAAATTTTATGCAGGTATTCTATATGCAAATTAAAATCGGAATTTACACAAATTAGATCGTCTAAATAACAGAACACAGTGCTATCAAATTCAGGGCCAAAAAGTTTATCTACTAGTCTCTGCAGCTCAGCGGGTGCATTGGTGAGACCAAATGGCATACGAACAAATTCGTAAAGTCCTTTTCCGGGAACAACGAAAGCAGTTTTCTCACGGGACGATTTTTCCAAAGCAATCTGCAAAAATGCTTTAGAAAGGTCGATTGTACTAATAAATTTAGCACCTCCTAGATTATCTAAAATTCTAGAGGTATAAGGAAGAGGATAAGAATCTTTAATAGTTACTGAATTTAAACGTCTTGAATCTAAACACAATCTTGTACTACCATCCTTCTTTTCTACAGCTAAAACAGGTGAACACCAAGGAGATTTAGAGGGTTGAATAATCCCTTCCTTCAATAAAACTTCTACTTCATCAAAAAGTTCTTTTTGTTTAGCAGGACTCAAAGGCCAATATCTTTGTTTAAAAGGTTCGCTAGTAACATTAATTTTATGTTCTACAAGATGAGTAAGGCCTAAACCTTTTCTTTCATAAGAAATATCTTCAAAAAGTGAAATAGTTTCATTTAATTTTTGTTTCTCAGAGGGAGAAAGTTCACTAACAGAAGTAACTGTGCTAACTTCAATATTATTGCTTTTAACAAAAGTTATATTTTTCCACAAATCTTTAGCTAAGTCAAAATTTAACCAGAAATCAAATCCTAAAATGATTGGTGATACAAAAGAAGGTATAATTATAAAAGTTATAATTTTAGTTGAATTATCACAAGTAACTGGCAATTCCATGACACCAATAATTTTCTGTGCGGAGCCATCAGCTGTAAAAGCAGAACCAGCAATAGGTTTAATTTGAAAACCTAATTGTAAAAATTGTTTATGACTATTTGAACCTAAGACGCAACTATTTGAACCACTATCTAACAATCCTGAGAAATTAATATTATCGACTGAAAATTCTAAATAAGGTCTAGTGTCGTTATGTTTAACAAATAAAATAGGAGCTGATCTATAAATTTCAAAAAATGTTTTTAAATAAGTTAACCAATCCGAAAATTCTTTGTTCCGAGTAATGTCATCAGGTTTGTGACTATGAACTAATTTATTTAACATCGAGACGCTCGCGGTTTTATTAAAAACAGGGGCTCGATGCGACCTAATCAGTTTTTTGACTCGCATGAGTTTTTAATAACCAAATTACAAACGTCACAATTCTTAGAAGTTACTCCAACCTTATGACACTTGAAACAAATAACACCAGGAACAGATGGGCAATTTTTATAATTATGTCCTGATTGTTTACATTTTAAACAAACGAAGTTTGTTGAAACTGCGTAAGATTTTACAGGTTTTTCTAATTTGACAGGTTCTCTGAAAGTTTTTCTATTGACAAAAACTTCAAGTTCTTTTGCAAGATCAAGAAATTGTTCAACGGTATCAATATGTTTACCAAACACATAAGGTGTATACAAGGACAACATGTTATTTTTAATAATTTTAACCAAAACCGTTTCAAATAATGGAGAAGAAAGACGACTAGCCATGTCCATAATGTCTGTAATAAAATCTTGAAGAGATTCAGAAAACTTTTGTTTCTTCGTGCGAAGTTCATATTCCAAAAAATAATCGAAGTCAGGTTTATCAAAACGTTTCAATAATGCAAGTTTAAGCTCAAGCCAAGAAGCAATACGAACTCTAATAGTGCGAAACCATTTAACAGCAATGCCACTAAGCAAGTCTGAAAAAGAACCAACTAGCAAAATTTCATCAAAATTTTTATACAAAAAATATTCTTCAACTTGTGTAATAAATTCCCTAACACAAGTTTTTCCATCAAAGTTTATTTTACTTCTTTTCAAATCAGGCAATTTATTTGTAGAAGGCAAATTCTTTTTAATATGTTCATTAACACATGCATTCATTAAATTAAAAGAAGGCCAAGAAGCATTGGTCGCAAAAACAGAAGAATGTGCAACTTTGTCATTCTGTTCAAAAGGATTACGCTCCTCTGTTATATTAATCATGCTATGAGCAATAGCAGCATTAGCAACAGTGCGAGGACTATCCGAAAGCGAAGGAAACTGAACTTCTTTATCCATAATGAATAGCAAGGGAAATAGCAAAAGCAAAGCAAAACTAAAACTCTAAAAGTTATGAAATGTTTGAGGTTAAGTTAAATTAAAGTCAATGTTGAATTATTTAAAATAATAATTACTAAGTGGGTAGCAATGAAAAGATGCAATAACTAACAATGTTAAATTATTCCACAATGATTATGCTTCAATGTTTACTTATTGTTGTACTTAATTCTTTATGTACATAAATTATTTAAGAAAAGTTACATTTCACTATGTATTTATAAGTTAAGTTCACTAAGTAAGTACAATACCAAGAGATAATAAAATCGGTTGTCACCATACAAATAAGTTGGTTTTGCTAAAGTAAAGAAAAACAAGAAAGTTATATGTTGAATAAGCAAAATCAACAACAAAATATATCACACAATGTTCAATTTCAATATTGTTTACAACTAAATATCAAAGTTATAAATTAATGTTAATTAACTGTTGTTATAAAGTAACTTGTTATAACATTATTGTTAACTACTAACAAACAATATGATCTGTAAACAATACATTAGAACAATGTGCAGAACAATAAATGGATGCAATAATATAGCAATACAAATAACAAAGCATGAAAAGCCTACTTCATGTCCCTGAACGCATGCGCCAAATGTAATGATAAAAAAAAAAAAAAATATTGTTGGGTGTATTGGGAATAATTGAACACTTGGACTAGGGCAAAATAGAATATGTGTACTCCAAAATATAAAATGAATATAAAAGAAATGTTTCGGGCGCCAGGAGCTAACACAACAAAGTCACCGGAAGCTTACCGAGTAAAGTTGAACTTTTAATCTTCAAGCGGGAGGACTTAATAAAAACAAAACTTTAATAAATGACTTGTTTTTATTCCCTGTAGGCTTAGGCTATAGCTACATTGATGTTACATGAATTATATTTATAGCTATATTAAATTTAACTAAAATTACTTTATATTAAGTAAGTATTGCTATTATTGCATCCGGTATGAAATATAAAAGGAAAAAAAAAAAAAACATACCAGATTGATGAGTTTAAATCTAAATATATTTAATTAAGGTTATGTGAGGAGCCGACACGAGGCGAACTCGACGTGAAAAATTATGAAGAATTCATCTTACCAAAAGGGCATAATTTGTAGAAAAAGAAAATTTATAATACTCGAAAAAAAAACGCCAATGGGCTGGAACAAACATAATTTGAAATTAGAAAGACGAAAATAACGACCACCATTGTTGAAAGCGTGGCGTCATGCACCTCAAAACTTACCGTTTTTTTCGGTTAAATTAAACAATTGAACACGATGAGTGTGATGTTAAATCATTTTAAATATTAATCCATTTCTGAAACAAGGTAGAATTTGGGAATATAACACCAATAACAAATTTTAAATTGATAATAGATCATTCAACAATGTCTATAAGAAAAATCGACTCACCCAGAGAAATATTGGGATCTTCATATAATAATGAAGATTATCCTTATAAAAATGTTCTATCGACACATTTTAACTAAAATTTGCCGGTATGCAGCCGGATTAAAAAAATATTTAATAAATTCAACAAAAACGATCAAGCCATTGCGATCACAGGAAGCAGAGTGAGCTGTCAAAAGTTTAAAAGTTGCCAATTAACTTTCACAACTTAACACAAATACTCGCCTGTGTTGCCAACAAATTAAGAATTTTAATTTAATAATACAGTAAACCCATGATATTATCTATAATATCACAGTCCACCCAAGGAAATGTCTTTAATTTTAGAACCATGTAACGGGTTAAAATGACTCGTTACAACTTCGACCTTCAATATCTCCAAAACCAATGATTTCCCAGTTATGGTCTAGTAGAAAAAAATGATCCCAATGATGGGTAGAATATGTGGTTTTCGTTATCGTTAAGAGTCTTTTTACACCCAAGACTGTTTTATAAAGCAAAAGGAAATAAATAGTAATATTGATACATATTCATACATGCATACCATGCCCTGTTATGAGTGTTATGACTTGCATTTAACTGAGAAAATCTGGAGACTGTCTTGACTGCTAATGTCCCAGTGCTGCAGATCAGTGGGGGCTTCCATTATCTATCTTTTGTGTCCATGTTTCTGATATTCAATCAGTTAAAGGCTAGGTTATTCCCTGTTTTGCTGTCAGATGTAATTTGTATTTGAGGAAAGAGGTAGAAGAGATCCATGCACACTGCAAAGATATTTTCTATCAGATAACCATCCAAGTGGTATTATGCAAAGATCAAACCATTGTAGTTGGATTATGTCACTGTTTTTTATATGGTGCTATCATGTTTAGGAATTACAAATAAAGCTTTGTCACAGAACTGGAGATGCTCTCAGAAGCCCGCGCTCGTCTGGCCAACACACAGGGCAAGAAGGCAAAGAGGAAGGCTCGTGAAAAGCAGTTGGAGGAGGCACGAAGACTTGCCGCTTTGCAAAAGAGGAGGGAACTGAGTGCTGCTGGCATTGCCGTGCCAATTAGGTAAGCAATATCACATTTGATTGTGTAGGGACTTCCAAGAAAAGACTTTAACAAAATAACTTTAGAACAGAATTTCTTATCTATCAAAATAAGAGCCTTCTTGGTGAAATTGTTCTGCAGAGACTAGAAAAAGAAAATAAGGTGATATAATTTCAAAGAAGGAACATAGATACGATGTTTTAACCTGGTACAATACTTTTATTTCGATCGGAAGTACTATGCGAATAGAGTCAGAGAGGCATACAATAGTTCATAATATGTTTACATATTTTATAAAATGTAAATTCGCCTCTCGTACAACTGGCGAGGCGTAAGCTGAGCGTTGCATTTGTGTGAGTGCATATAGAATCGATTGCCAAAAAGCAGTATAAACCGGTTTAAACCAAGCAAAGGACGCGTCTGCATTCACTCTCACACAAATGCAAAGCTCAGCTTAGGCCTCGCGGACGGTATGTAATTACTTCTATGTTTTTTTTTATCTCTAGGCGCAAGAAGAAGCGCGGCGTAGACTACAACTCTGAGATACCGTTCGAAAAGAAACCGGCGTCTGGGTTCTATGATACGTCAACAGAAGTGGTGGACCCAATGGCACCAGACTTCTCAAGACTCAGGCAGCAACATCTTGATGGAGAACTACATTCAGAGAAGGAAGAGGTATAATATCTGAAAGATTTGTTTATGAAATGAATTGAATTTTTTGAAACTCTCGTACTACCTCGTTATTTTTGTTTGTTACAGAGAGACAGACGTAAGGACAAGAATAAGTTGAAGCAACGTAAAGAGAACGACGTACCGCAGGCTATGTTACAAGGCGACCAGCCAGCAAGGAAACGCAGCAAACTAGTGCTGCCTGAGCCGCAAGTTACTGATCAGGTAAAGTACTCTTAATTTTTTATGGTTATTACTGTACTTTACGCAGACAGTGTCATAAGAGTGCTGACATATTTCTTTCACATCTTGCCAAAGGAAATCTCTTAAATGTTCCATTGATGGTGGCGTTGTATACAAGGTTAGTCGGAAAGGGGGTACTAATCCGAAAGGATGTTAGTGTACCCATAATAATGAATAACTTTTGCTCTACAACTTTCCCCAAAAGTCAATATTTAAGAGAAATAGCTGTTCAAAAATTACATAAAAAAATACGCTAAAATATATCTATCCTCAGTTATGATCAGCTATGTTTACATTTTAGGTCATAAATTTGGGGTCACAGATTAGAGGCACCATTTTCTGAATTCGTAACTAAAGCAGGGACGAAGAATTATTGAAAAAACTAAAATAAAATAATTTTATATGGAAATAAAAATTATCGAATTTTGTAATTTTAACACTTGCTTTAAAACCGTCATCAGTGATGCTTTAAGTGGGCCGCGGATTAGTACCCCCTTTCCGACTAACCTTGTAGTTTGTGTAAAATGATTTTGCCTCTCTGAAACCAGGTTTTGAGCGTTCTGTTGCTCACTTCAGAGGGGCAAAATTATTTGGTACTTGCAAATGGTCGGGGCGTTTGTGTATGTGAAATTTGTTTCTGTAAACGCACCCACGATACAGGAGAAATCTTAGTCTGAGGCAACGTTCTTTAAAAGAGAAAAATAAAAACTTTGCATCTTTGAAAACACACTTTTAATGTTCTGTTAGGGGCAAAGTTATTTTACGCTTATTATTATGTTGGTTCATTATTATCTCTGCTATACCATTGGAATAAATAATTCGTAAAACACGCACAAACCCCAAAAGTCGCTTCAATAAACACCCCTTTTGACCCTAACGCAACGATAGGGCTGATACATAAGGCTTTATTATGAGACCGCGAGGCCACGGCGGCGAGGGCGATTTGACCAACTTGTTGGTTGACCCTTAGGTACCTTAAATGCGTCTGGAGCGCGAATTTCACTTCTGTATGATTATAAGTTATTATTATGGCTATACCTACGTATCACAGAAAGTAACAGAACAGTAAACTCGATAAGAATACTGAAGTCATGCAGTTCTTTATTTAGAACATTAATATTATAGATAAATGGTAGGCCTGCTTTGTGTATTTTGGTAATTTGTTAAAAGCATAGAACATGAATTAAGTTGTAATTTTCCGTTGTTGTACAGGAGCTACAACAAGTAGTGAAGCTGGGCCGCGCGTCGGAGGCGGCGCGCGAGTCGGCGGGCGGCGCGGGCGCGGCCACGGACGCGCTGCTGGCAGAGTACGCGCTCACGCCGGCCACGCCCGCCGCACTGCGCACACCCGCACAACATCAAGACAGGTCACATACATATTTTGTAGTTTTCACTATTATTTTATCCTAAGCTATAAAACATAGGACTTTTTTTTACAACATGTTTAAACTCTGCCATATAAAAAGTCAAGATTGGGGCAAGACAGGGAAGAATGGCGTAAAAGCTGCAAATACTGTAAAAGTCGCAGCGATTGCCTTGTCTTCACGTTGCTCGTGTAGTAATAAAAATATTAGTCAAATAATATTTTTTTTTTAACTTTATGAAAACAAAACTAATTCATCTTTTTGTTAGATTATTTTCAAAGGAAATTCTAATGTAAACTGACTTAAATGAATAATCTAAAAATCGTTATATTTCTTTCTATAGAATCCTAATGGAAGCTCAGAACGTGATGGCTCTGACTCACGTGGATACTCCTCTGAAGGGAGGTCTCAATACTCCGCTGCATCAGACAGACTTCTCAGGCGCACTGCCGCAGTCACAGGCCGTCGCTACGCCGAACACCGTGCTTATCACACCGTTTAGGTAAGCTACGAAATATTGCGTTGATTACATTTATTATACCTTTGGAATAAAAGCTTAAGGGCTTCCGCCTTTTGACTTCCAAGTTATCGACATGTTTTATCAAAGCAAAGAAAGTGCATACATCAAAGGAATACGAAAGATTTTAAAAGTAATCCCAGTTTACAAAGGCCAATCTGACCAAAATGATTTATTTCAGATCGTCACGCAGTGAAGTATCAACACCAGGTAGTTTCAACACGCCCGGTCAAGTAGCAATACCAGCAGGACTCGCTGTATGTAGGACATCATAATTATGTCCTGTAACAAGTTTACACATCAAATGGTCTTCTAATTGTTCCCATGTATTACAGACTCCAGGACTTCGTGACAAATTGAGTATCAACCCAGAAGATAGACTAAGCACTGGAGATACACCTCAAGTTGCCAATCAGATACAAAAACAGGTGAGAATTATACTGTAGTTATAGGTATATCTTTTTCAAAGAAGCTTTAATTTAGGGTTTGCCCTATGGAATATCTATTATAGTGACTGGTTCTTAACTTGCCATGCCTTGTTAAACATGTTTAGCGATCCTTACGCAAGCCGCCCTTAGTCAGCAAATTGTTACAAATCTCATCTTTTCTTAGCACAGAAGTACAGTGGCGACGTAGCATGTTTTACCACCTGGGGCGGTTTTCTATAGAGCACCCCCCCAAAACAGAACAACAAATTCTAAACGTGCTTACGCAACCCGCTTGCCGCGCGTGCTCGTGGCTCAGCAAGTATTTTTTGTGCTGCGCTGCGGACGATTTCCTAATTTCCTTAGTCAAAGTGCGTGATATTGGCTATCCGCGGGTGCGGACTTTGACACCGCGGAGCTTAGCAACCGGGACGGACCGCCCCCACTCCTTTACGCCGCCACTGCAGAAGTAGATATTGGGGTCGACAGTCCTCTCGTTAAGACTGGCGTCAGACTGACTCGTCAAGATGGACGAACGTCCATCCTGACGAGTGACAGAACTATGTTGAGAGTACATACAGTGGTGGACATATAATTAGAAACACCAAGTGTGACTTTTTATTTTTAGTACAAATTAAATTGATAATTAATGTTTAACGTATTATAGAGGGCTTATATCTATTTATCTATAATATATCCACATCATGAAGTATTATTGTCAGTTTTGGAAATGTCCTAAAACCGTTTATGTAAAAACTGTTATACTTTATAAAATAAAATGAAACAGCACAACGTACTAAGGTGGACAACAAATTAGAAACAGAAAAAAAACATTCGCCTAAATATTAACAAAGTTAACGAAATAATAAATAATGAAGTTAAATGGCACAAACATTTTAATAAACAATTAATATTTGGTTGGGAAGCCTCGGCTGTCGATTACAGCTATAGAACGACGTGGCATTGATTCTATCAATGTTTCATATATTTTCAGAGGAATATTTCTCCAAGCTTTGACAAATGCGTCTTAGGCCCCGCGCAGACGACGGACTTTTTGTCCGGCGGACTGCCGCGCACAGGAATTGACGTGGTTGGTAGTCTTTTCCGGTCGCGAAATTTAACACGGACTCAACGCACACGTAGGTAGTTTTGTCTGTAGTTGTGGTTAGAACTCTAGTTTCTGAGATGGCAACAACTACCAACTACTTTCATTCCCTCTATGATACGTGAAACATTAATTATCAATTTAATTTGTACTAAAAATAAAAAGTCACACTTGGTGTTTCTGAAGAGTACATAAAATACAGTGGTGGACATATAATTGTCCACCACTGTATTTTATGTACTCTCGGTACCATAATCAAAAACGTACAAAACAGAAGAGCTACATAACTATTATATCAACTTTTCATCATAGCAAAAAGCGTTAGTCCGCAACGCTCTGTCATCACTGCCAACACCACGCAACGACTATGAGATTGTGGTGCCAGATCAAGACGATGAGCCAATGGAGAGTTCCAGCTCCGTCGCACACATGGAAGATCAAGCCGATGCTGATGCCAGGCTGCTTCAGGAACAAGAGGAATTACGTAAGTACTACCATTAGATATGGCGTCGCTTACGCACGTTCTTTGTGAGCAAAAGGCATATAACACTAAATGCGTTTTGCTCACATCTGCCAGTTCTAAACCCTTTGGACTCGACTCGGCTTGGGTCCGAAACTAGTCGGGCAATCTCGAAAAATGCACGTCAGTAAACCGTAACTAATCATAAATAGTTCTAAACCCATTCATAAATTAATCGGATTGTGTAATTTAATGACTCTGTGTGCCTCTCGCAAACAACAGAAAACCCGTTCTCTTCCTTAAAAGTCATCTACTCGCGAGTGTAGTAAACTTTAACTTGGAGATCAGAAACACACTGCGATCAGTAATCCGTTTGTCAAGTGTAGCAATATTTCAAAGCGGCTGGTCATGAACCATTAAATTTAAAAGTATGAATTATCATTTAACCTGTGATTTCACGGCTATGTTGGTCGAAGAAGCCCCATCAGTGTTGTGTGCTTCTCCCTTACATCTCGTTACATCACATGATCTCAAAAAGATATCTTTTAATAGCTTTTTGCCACGTTCTGTATACATCGGTGTAACCTCAGGCGCGGCGGCCATGAAGCTCCGTTCTTCAGCGGTGCAGCGCGGCTGCGTGCGTCCGGGCGAGGTCAACGTGAGCGTGGTGCGCGGCGGTGCCGGGCCCGCACTCACTGTGCTGCAACACGCTGAAGAGTTGCTCAAGCAGGAGATGGTCACCATGCTTCATTACGATTCACTGAGGGATCCGCCGCCAGGTATGTAAACTACGTCATTATTTTAATATTTATAAGTGAAGACTTGTAATTGGCTGTCGGTCTGATTTACTGGTACAGTCAGCAACAAAAGTAGCTGAACATTTGAGTTTTTAAACTTGGCATTAATTAGAAAACAAATTGTTTTAAAACAAAAAGTTTAATAGATACCTAGAGCTGCTAGATATAGCTCTAAGTATGCCTTAAAGTTTTTGTTTCCTATCAATTAGTTATCTAATTAATGCAAAGTTTAAAAACTCAAATGTTCAGCTACTTCTGTTGCTGACCGTACTAGTCTGTTTTTTTTAGCTGTAAGTCTTCCATATTAATTTAAATAAATAAATAAATTTACAGCTCAATCAGATGCAGCCGATTATCTGATTTTCTTGCAGTGACTGTCATCACTTGGCATCGACGGGTTAGATCACTCGCAGAATTCTTTGTATTTTGTTAATGCACTCTCCGAGGAGGTATACAATACACTTTTGGCGTCAAACGAGTGAGCCGCGGTAAATTCGCGCAAAGGAAACTAGTTAATACTCTTCCGGCAAATATACCACGAATTTTGGTCATCATGCTTGTTTGCAATGAGGTGCAGAACGCTCGCTCCTCGGTGCGAATTCTGCGTCTTAACCAATCAGGGGGCCTACTCCCTAAGTCCGTCAACAAAGTTAGTCGCCCGTCCGAAAGTAGCCCGAAACGTAGGAGTGAACAAAACAAGTGTCAAGTTCAACTTTTCGGACGGGCAAAAACACATCGGTAGTAGGAACAACTATTAAATCGTGTTGTCATTCATTCTTAGTTCAGGCACCGAAATAATCGTATGTCCGTAGGTGATAGGGAGTAGGAAACACTCGTAACTAAGGCCGAAACAACGGACTTCGTGCTTAGGGAGTAGACCCCCAGAAACGAGACGTGTTCGTATTGAATATAAAATACAAGTGTATATTTATTTTATGAAAATATATTGTATTAATACAGGTGTAGACAAAAAGCGAGCGGTACAGCTACAAGCTTCTCACTTAGCGTATTTAGAACAACATCCCTACGAAGAGTTCTCGTCTGAAGATCTGGAAGCTGCCAAACAGGAGATGAAGAAGGAAATGGAAGTAGTGAAAGCGGGCATGGGTCACGGCGAGCTGAGTATGGATGCATACACGCAAGTGTGGGAGGAATGTCTTGCCCAAGTAAGTAGAAACGTGTATTATAATCAAAGGCAGTAAGATTTTTGTCAAGAAAACGTCCAAGCTTAGCTAGTCAAGCGTGTATCCTCAATAGGCCATAAACATTTTGGGCATTCAATGCCAAAAAAAATAAAAAACATATCAACTTTAATTTCAAGGAGTAGTTCATGTATCATTTGAAGTAATTTGCAAGCTGTTTTGCTTTTGCAATATTCTTTCATCTTTAGGATATGAACCGACAGATGTTTAGTATTAGGGTTTTAAATAATATTTTTTTGGTTATTAAACATATGCTTGATTTTTCCCTCTTTTATACTTCTATGTTCTTTTCAGGTGCTCTTCTTACCTGGCCAAAACAGATACACTCGTGCCAACTTAGCAAGTAAGAAAGACAGATTGGAGTCTGCTGAGAAACGGTTGGAACAGAACAGAAGTCACATGGCCAAAGAAGCCAAGAAGTGTTCCAAAATGGAAAAGAAACTCAGGGTTTTGACAGGTATGATACACAATGGAAATTAATGTACTGTACAGTAGACCATTATTATGAAATTATTTGATGCTTATCTGAACCATTGTGTCCTTTATTGTATCAGGTGGTTATCAAAGTCGGGCAGCATCCCTAATCAAGCAATTCCAAGAATTACAAGATCAGATAGAACAGGCTAATTTGGAACTGTCCACATTCAAATTCCTTGCTGAACAGGAAAAGGCAGCCATTCCACGTAGAATAGAGGTATGTTCCCACACATTCAGTCCTTGAAATAATCCTTAAAATATTCATTGAATTAATATTTTTTTAAATTTCTTATAGTCTTTGACTGAGGACGTCAATCGCCAAACAGACAGAGAAAAACAACTGCAGAAGAGATACTCTGAATTACAAGCAGAGTTGGAAGATCTTCACAAAGGGAGGCAACCTAAAGAAGTTGAATCAAAGGCCTCTGAGGAGTGAAATATATATCTAACAACAATGAAAATGATTGAGCTAGTTAATTAGTTTACTGATGTACAGCCTTCGCAACGAATTCTTTGCAATAGGCTAGTTGACAAAATTTCAATAACTGCTTAATATTTTAGCTTATTAGGCATTTTATCGAAAAAAAAGGTTTATTTATTTTTAATCGAGCGTTTACATTATAAATTTCGCGTTTTAAAAAACCAATTTCAATTTGGTTCCAAAACGCACAAGACTGTCATGGCGTCTTGAATGACGTCACGCCGTGCGAAACAAACCAAAGAGCGATCGTGTCTTCGTACGCTATAGCTAGTTTTTATCGTTTAAAAATGAATTTCTCATATTATAAGTACTGTATAGTGCCCCAGTGTGATAGCACGACTATAAAAACGCCAAACAAGTTATTTATATATGTTCCAAACAATGGAGAAATACGGAAAAAGTGGCTAAAACTTGCAAGAAGAGATGATGCTCATACTTTATCAACAGGTTCAAGAATGTATTTTTGTGAAGATCATTTTGATGTAAGTATTTCACACAATACAATCTATTAAGTACTTAATTCGAGCAAACTAGATGTGTTTTGTAGAATCCCTATTTTCTAAATAAGAAATACATGAGTTCAGGTTAAGTTGTTTCACTTTTAGGAGTGAACGTTTTATTTTAGTTTTCTAATTAATGTTACAAACATACTCTTTTTATTATTCTAGTTGCCAAATGATATGATTAATTATATGGAGTATCATATGAAGGGAACAGTATCACAAGTGCGCATGAAACCAGGTTGTATGCCAAGTAAATTTGGATGTCAAGAAGACAGAAGAAAACGAACATGCAGCAGTACAGAACGGCCATATATTCTAAAAAAACAAAGAAAGATGATAATAGAAGAGTGTCTGAATGAATCAAAAGAAAGTTGTACTCCAAGTTGTTCTCTTATAGATACTTCTGATACAAGTTTAAGTACGTATAATATCAAACAACATAACTACCTAAAAGTATAAAGTACTTTGTACTTTTTACATCAATAAGTATCAATTATCTTGCAAAATGTACGTCAAAACATTAGTTCTTGTGTACCGAACTGAAATGTCACATAGCATTTAAGCTTATAATAAATATTTTATACTTACAATGAAGTTTTAACATTGCGAAATTCAGATGAGCAAAAGTCACTGTTCGACGCGAAAAAATTTCCAAGCATAACGGCATCGATTCTGGGCAAATTATTACTGTCTGCTTTGCTGAATCCAGATTCCATGGTTAATTCTTTCAAATTATAATTAGCGTAAACTGTATCAACTTGATATTAATTGTTAAAAACCAAAATTTTATCAAGAACCGGTAGTGATACTCGAAACGTCAAAGACAAGATTGGAGTTTCGCACGGCGTGACGTAACGCTTTCTGATTGGTGTTCACTGTCACGTGACTAAAGGTTTCATTTTACGAAATTTATTTTTTAAAAATATTATTAATCTTTAACGCTTTTAATAATTAAAATTGTTTGTTATTTTCTCCATAATATAATTAATCATTATAAACCCCTATCCATTATATTTATTCTTAATGGACACAAGCCTATTGTGCGTGTAGATGCTGCCAGAAGTAGGAGGACGCGCGCAGCCGCGCTTCCGTCTGATTTCAGATAGTTCAATCCACGATGACGCGCCCCACTCTTTGTATAAATCGCTACAGTGCAAAATTGGGCATTATAAATTGCTATTGTGTTATGCTGGGGCTACATTGGCTGGAAACCCTTCAGGTCTCGCCAATAATTGCCCAGTTACGTAGGACCATCTACAGCAGTACCTACAATAGAAAAAAAAGCTCTGGCTACATTAGCTGGCGAAGATTCGTGTCGTGTTGGCGCGCTAAAACACCGTGTACGGTACGCATACGCGATTTTCTTGTTTACATTAGGCGGGCGAAGATTCATCCTGCCGGATTGTGTTGTTCTCTGTAGCGTGTCCGTCCCGCTACAAAGTTTGGACGACACTGAAGTGACGTAGGTGTAGCCACCCAAGCGAATATTGTCGCGACAGATCCCTTTGATTCGCGCCAGTTTACCGACAGTGCCCAGATAGTACATCGTCTTCGCCCGAATACTACGCGTTGCAACGATCTACCCGGCCACACTCATCGCGTTAACACGAATATTCGCCGTAGCCCGCTGATGTGGCCTTAGCATTAGTGCTGTCGCCACACAATAGTTAGATGTGTGCATACGCACACTAATCACTACATAGTATAAAACAAAGTCGCTTCCCGCTGTCTGTCTGTCCCTATGTATGCTTAGATTTTTAAAACAACGCAACGTATTTTGATGCGGTTTTTTAAATAGATAGAGTGATTCAAGAGGAAGGTTTATATGTATAATACATTGCACCCGTGCGAAGGCGGGACGGGTCGCTAGTATAAGATAATAGTAAGAGATGCGTGCACATGCACTACGCGGCTACCTCTCACAAAAATGAGTGCGGCGCTTCTTCGGGGATTGAACGCAGCAGTCGAAATACTAAATAAACAGATTTTAATTGCGCGTGCTGGCCGTACACTTACCTAATGCAAAGCTCATGTTTTGTTGCGAGGACTGTATTTGATGATTACTCCTAATTAGTGACTGTGACGGAAATCAGAAATAAAAATTATTTATAAGTGATAATATGTTTTTATTTCAGTTTATATACAACATGATTTACACGAACTATCATCATCATCATTTACACGAATTATAGAAAATTATTAATTACATGAGCATTATTTTAACATATCAAAATCATTAATACAAAGTATCATAACTATAATTTATATCACAGTAGCAGCAAACGATCCAGACCGGCTGGATACTTGTCCTTAAAACTTCTTATGAAGACTATTTGAGTTACGAAACAGTCTTCATCCTTGCAGCACCCAGTTACCATGTCTAACCAACATATAATTACACAATATCTACACAGATATGGCTCAGTCTGAAGATAACTTAAAGTCTATCATTTTATGGATTAAGCTCAGACTAGCCAGAATATGTACTTCTAAAATCGCAAACATTGCAGAATTAACTCTATTGCTAAGAAACCCAGTTAGAAGTCGAAACTGCTTATATTTTCAGTTTTGTGTACTTGTTAAGTTTAGAGTCAATATCAATTATGTACACACTATTAAATTACTATCTACTGCTGATTTTGAAAAGGTCATGGCCAGCAGTAATTTACATGCTGAGTTAATTGATTGAACTGCTTGCTGTGAGCCATATTGACTTTCACGAACTATCATCATCAGGATCACTATCTATCAGTCTCCTCTTAGGTTTATTTTTACGTTTCTCTGTAAAATCTGGGCTGTCATCTTGTGTACATATTTGCCTGGACTTTTTCTTGGCTTTTCTTTCTTTCTCCAACTTCATTTCTGCTAGCTCTAGCTCTGAAACGTCGTGTGCTTGTGTTAAGCCAATGTTAGAGTCTACACAGAAGCTGTCCTGTAAGGAGATAAACATTTATGTTAACTTTTGAATTAAAAGGCAACAAATATACAGTACGCGTAAAATAAGCCTTTGCCTCTCTGAAACCAGGCTCTGGGCGTTCTGTTCCTCACTTCAGAGGGCAAAGTTATTTGGTAGGCGTAAAATAACTTTACCACTCTGAAACAGGAATTCAGCGTTCTGTTCCTCACTTCAGAGAGGCAAAGTTGTTTCACGCGTACTGTACGGTAATATAAATGTCCCATTTTTTTTATTGTAACGTAGATATCTCAGATACAAAACGTAACATACCATTTCATATGAATCTTCCTCAACAAACTGTGATAACACTTCTTGTTTATTGTACTTCTTTGGCAATTCTGGTATTTTGAAACCGCCTCTTACTGGACTCCTGCAAAAGGTTAACAAATAAGACATAATCGTGTCATATTATTGCCAATCTTTACACCTTATTTTATGGAGGGGATATTGTACGTACAGACTGTGTTCTGTCTGATAGTTTGGGGCCGTCCATTAATCACATGAGGCTCGAAAGGGGGTTTGGCAAAAATCACGAAATATCACAAGGGGGGAGGGGGGGTGTAGTAAGATATCACGTGTAAGTATTTATTTTTTCGTCAAACGCGCGTTTTCTAAACCGAAATTTTTTATGCCAGTCAAAAACAACCTGCAACCTTTCTGTCTAGACATTTTTATCATGGTCCTTAATTTCAGAATAAAATTAGATTATACTTTATGCCTAAAAGATAATATTCTAAAAAAATTAAGATTATTTTTAGGTACAGTCAGCATCAGAAGTAGATGAGCAACTCAGGTGTCCAAATAATTAAACACATTCAAGATACCAAAAACATCTATGCAACAAAACTGTTCAAATTGTTTTGAGCATCTTATACTCCAAATATATCTGAGCAGTCACAATGTGAAATATTTATTTACAAACCAAAGGTTTATGGTAAGTAAACAAGCTAAACATTCAAAGGTAACTAAGCAACACGTTATTCAGAAAGTCAGGATAGCAACGTAAAATGAATTGTATTTGATTGTACTTAGTCATAAATTAAAAGTTCAAAAATAGATACAATGTGTACTATTGTGTCAATACAGCATTTTTTTCTTTTTCTTCATATAGCTATATCCCTTTCATTTCGTGCGTGACGTCATTGACGTGTCTTTTGTTTATAATATAATCTGATAGTCAAGTTATAGGAAAACATCGTAAGGAAATTGAAACGAGTATTTATTCCACGCGAAAGCCATTAAATTCGCAACAATCAGTTTGAATGAAACTGAAATTTTTATTTGCTACATTTTCTATCTTCAGGAATTGAATTCGTATTAAATAGGTACCTACAAAATACCTCGGTTCATTTTAACTATGTTTCGGATTGATAACCGTGTCTAAAAAAGTACAAAATCTGTTAAACGTCAATTTAATTACTCGGTTAAAAGATATCTAACGATGTAAAATCAGCCCGACTAAGCACGCACTGAGTGATATTATGATTTTACGCAAGCGGTTTTCAAATGCTTCGTTTTCTATCGTGTCGGTACGAGCTATACAAGAATAGCTCATGCCGTGGTGAAAAGATTAGCCAGTCAGCAAGGATGGTAGCGAGGCTGACTGCCCAGGGTGCGCCGGACGTACCGAAGTATCGAATAGAATCACTCGTGGAGGCTCTTTTCATGCACCCCTTTTTTTTCAAATGCTAAAAGCGGCTTATCTATGAACATGCACTGTAGCCTGATTTTAGTAGTCAGTTATCATCGAATCGCATCGAATATACCTTTAGCCAAAATCTAGCACGATATGTTTTAAAACAGTCACTTTAAAAAGAACCGCTAGTGCGTGCGCTGGTATAGAAAGCCATACGCGTTACATTTAGTGGCTCACCGCCTGCCTTTAATTGCAATGCCTGCCTACATTTTAATCTTAATAACGTCACAGGACACTGTACACCTTACAGCGATAACACACTGGCATGGCGGTCGAATCCATTTTGCTACAGAGAGACCCACTGGCAGTGCGAACAGTAGCATATACGTGCGTTCGGTTTTTTTGAAGCGCGAAATCTAATGCGCTTGAATGCGCGCATGCAAAAACTGTAAAAAAAAGTAATAACCGACTAAAAAAACATAAAATTAATAGTTTCAAAAGTCAGTCGCTACAATTTTTGTTCAGTGTTAATTTTATCTTTTGGTAATTTTTTACTCCTTTTAGTTTTTTTTTGTAGTCGGTTTTTACTTTTTTATAAGTTTATTTTTTATTGAATACGTTTTAGTGCCATAAATTAAACCCTCTCTCCTCCATACTCTCTCTTCATAATCCTTATTTTTGACTTTGCCGTAGTCGGGTATAATAAACCCTTTCATGCTATACCTTACACGATATAATTCAAACATTCCGGAAAATGGGGGGGGGGGTTACGCACCCCCTCATTTTTTCCAGTAGTCAGTTACCAACAACACACGTATAAACAAAGCAATATTAGTTTGAAAATTTTGCTTTGATCCGATGAGGAGTTCCGTTCCATATCTCTGAAGTTCATGGTCTAATCATAACAACATTTTTAGGGGACTAAACGAAAAGTACCTATACAGAGGGTATAAAGAAAAAAAGAATTTTTCAAATCGGTTCATAAATGACGGAGTTCTGAGGTAACAAACATAAAAAATACAACCGAATTGAGAACCTCCTCCTTTTTGAAGTCGGTTATAAACGAGCATAAACCAAGGTCTGTAACCGCCCTAAAACGTCTAGGTTTGTAACAGGCCTTAGTATCACTAAGCAATACAGCGTGACTTTTAATTCATTGGCAATATTTTAACCCCGTATATGTGACATGATACTAATGTATTTAAGCCCATAATATCGTGTATTAAAATTGTCAAATTATTAATTTTAAAAACGTGATATATCTTGTCATTTACCTACATAAAGTCCAAAATTAATAAACACGATAAAAAAATAAATAGTAAAAATGATAATTAAAACTTTAATAAATTTAAAGTATCAAGATGCGTCCGCTAGTAATGCTAATATACCAGTTTACTACGCGGTCTTATTACTTACGCTACAATGTAGGTACGAGTACGAGCTCTCATTCAGTAGGCATGTCCTTCAAAAGAAATGCCGCCAAACAGTATTCGGCGCATGAACAAAGTTTACCTACATCGGGGCCTCTCGATCAATCCCCGCGTTCGTCTGCGGGGTCGCGGGGTGCGCCCACCCGCTCCCCTGCATAGAAATGCATGCGCGCGCGCGCCGCCGCCTGCGCCGCTCCAGTCACGCGTTTAATAGGTCAAGTGTATGACGTGTAATTCGCGAAAGATTCTGTGAACCGTAAACCGTAAGTAACATGCCACGACCACGTAGAACAGTGTACACGAACCAGCAATACCTGGATATGGTCTTGTTTTACGACCGAACGCACAGTTTTCCGCGAACCCGTCTGATGTTCCACCGCCGCTATCCCGATGAATCAAGAGACCGAATCTTGAGGTCAACTCAAAACTTACTGGATTTTGCATCATTCCACGTAATAACGTATGCCCAAGTGCCAAGAGACCTCCGTGGAAGAGCAGCTGCAGAACGTGCCTGAAAGCTATCAGTCCGAGCTGTACTACCAACATGACACTACCAGCGGGATGTTCGCGCGTTCCTCGACCGAAGCTTCGGCGAGCGTTGGATACGACGCGGCGGGCCTTTACCTTGGCCTGCGCGGTCGCCTCACCTGACGCCCTTAGTTTTTTTTTGTGGGGTTAATTTCAAAGACTAGTGTACGAGCAAGAAAGTGAAAGTCGCGAAAAGTTAAGCGAAAGGATTGTTACGGCATTCGAAATAATAATTGTTAAATCGCGTACATTTGTTTTGCAAAACGTGAAAAGAAGCCATAGGCGCCGTGCTGAGCTGTGCGTACAAAGAACAGGTGAACACTTCGAGCACCTTTTAAAGTACACGTAGGTAAGTACCTCCTAAGTACTAAAACGTAGTAGGTAAGGTACTGTACTAAATAATTACAAACACACGCGCACGCCGGCCACGTAGTCCCAATCAGCTGTTTCACCAAAGTTCACACGCGGTCAACGCAGTAGGTACAACACAAACGCGCACGCCGGCCGCGTAGTCCCAATCAGCTGTTTCACCAAAGTTCACGCACATCAAACCCAGTAGGTACTTTTCTAAATAACTCTAATCAGCTGTTTCATTCAATTCATTTTTAATGATATTACAGTCATTGCACATGTAATTTGAAACTTTTGCTAAGAATAAGTCTTACTTTGAACACCGAAGTAAAAGTTTAAATCACTTCCAATTTTCCAATTCTTCCTCTTTCTTTTTTTAAAACATTCCCAGCGCTTGTACTTAATTACTTTTGTAGGTAATGTGCTGGGTGCGTTTACAAACTCAACACGTACATCTTTCTATGCGGAAATCGAATTCGCGACACGTAACGCAACAGCCACACACTCAGCCACTGTGCCAACAGTGCTGACAATTATTACGTAGGTACGAGTAGCATAACTGATTATTATGTCATTATGTGCAAGCTGCCATATTTCATTGATTTATGCGCATATGTGGCCCCCATTTTTAATTTGCTTTCTCGTGAATGTCTGAGTTTGCGGCTTAGACAAACGGGCGCTATTGTGCTTCAGAATTTTCTGTCATGGTTTTTGTTATTTTCGGAATTGCTTTCTGTCATGATTTTAATTACTTTTGGACCTAACTAAATAATTTAATTTAAGTACGAGTTACACGTTAGTTCCGTAGGAAAATCGAAGCTGCTACATCGCGATCCGCGAGTTCGCGACCGCAATCAAAGCAACGCCGGCGCGCCGCACGCGCTCCGTCCGTCCCGCGCAAAAAATGAATGACTCGCGTCGACGGTGATGGCGCGTGTGTGCGTACGTGTCACACACACTTACACACGGCACCCGTACATTTTAAATAGCGTGCAATCACAATTTGATCCTTTTTATTTTTTTGTTCATTTTGGGAAAACTCTGGGTTATTATTTTTGAACACTTTACTAGCTTTAGTTATTATTTGTTCCTCAATTAGATTCTTGGACTAAAATATTGCCAACGAATTCAAAGTCTTCCTGTATATTGAGAAATGGTTATTGTTTACATATTTTTGAACACTTTGGTTGCTTAGTTACATTTGACTACCTCAGTTGACAAGATGATTTGTTTGCATAGAAATATTTGAATTGCGAGTGTTCAGATGATTTTGATACATTGGATGCTAACAATAATTTGAACGCTATTGTTGTGCAGATGTTAATGTGTTTTTGAGAGTGTAGAATTATCTGAGTACCTGAATTGCTTCTATGTATCTGATGTTGACTGTACTAAAAAATACACGTCATTTTGGGTGGGGGGGGGGGGGGTACTCTTAAACCTCACCACGTATCACCAAGGGGGAGGGTAAAAATGCTAAAAAAACATCACGTAATTAATGGACGGCCCCTTTTCTTACTCAAAAACATTGGCAATCAATATGATTTTTGATACACGTAAATTATTATAAATTATCAGAGTCGGATTTAAAACTTGTTCTAGTTTCAGGTAACAGCGCAGGAAGAATGTAAATATTTTCGTCCCGATATATTTGATGCTGACTGTACATAGGCAAGGTCGGTGTAAGTTAAGTCTGGGTCACTTACACCTCGAGAGGCTTCTAATTAACTTACTTGATAGACTTCAAGTAGACTGCCTGTATGTCTTCGTGATGCGTGACATTGTCGTCATCGCATATGAAGTCGGCAATACTGCCGATACTGTCGTCAGATAGCTCGTCACCGCTGTGATCGTCCTCGTCAGATATTGCAGCTTCCATGTCCAAGAAACCATTGCCTTTCTGTTTTTTCTAAAAAATATTAATTTTTAATACACGAGTTCATAACATATTTATGACTAAAGTCCATTTGTCTAAGTAATCCTTTTTCTCGGACATCTACTTTGTTAGGCGCTGTCAATTGCACAGGAAGCAATAGTGATAATTGAAAAGTGGGTGGTAATTTATCAATAATTTAGTGGCGTTGTGAGGCGGTACCTGAAAAAAACCGGGCAGATGAAGAAACCTCTGTCTCAGAAACTCAAAAGGAGTGATCATGCTGCGCAAGTCTGCTTGTGGCACAATCAGTAGCATTATGTGGAAACGTCGAACGATGCAAAAGGTAAATTCTCTTTATTTTTCGTGTCGTGCTATTTTACTGTCTAATTACGTTATGGTCAACAAGCGCTTCCAGATCCTTCAAGCTATTCATTAAACTAATTCCCAACTAAAGCTTATCACTTATCTAACGCCGCAGCACCTCATTGCCTCAAAACAGAGTATTAAAAATGGACTAAGTTGTAGTCCACAATACATTTTAAAAATTCAAGTTAAAATAGCGCGTCTTCAACTCGCAACATCGTCGGATTAGCTTCGCTAAATGTACCGTCTATTTTGCAATAGAGGCGATGCTGCGGGGCTAGATGGCTGATGTGCTGAATCTTTGTCAATGAGCAGGAAGCAAATTATTCTTATAACAAATTGTTTAAACTCGAAATCCTGCTGAACCGACCTTTCAACCGACATCTGAATAAGAGAAAGTTAAATGACCGTGGTTCAGAAGTGGATAGAAAGCGATCTAAAAAAAGTTGTAGAATTAAAGCGCAGAAGAAGAAGTTCTATTATACAACTTACTTTCCGAACCTTATGATTAGTCGTAGATCTGTATTTATTGCTATTCAATGAGTGTTCTATGTGACTGGTCTGATCGCTCTTCTCGTCACCAACAAAATCATCGTCGCTATCGTCAAATGCTAGTTTTCTTTTTTGTGACAATACAGATTTGATTGGACTCTTTTTGAAGATGGTATTGAATTTACTTTTAACAATTTCGAGTTTGCTCTCTCGTCTGAACATTTGTAGCATACTTAAATTATCCTTTTTAACACATGTTTCATCTTCATCATAGTCTTTTATGAATTGCGGATTTTCATTTTCCTTTTGGGATGAAAAATTCGGCTGCGATACCACGCAATTCAGAACCGTGTTATCGTTTTTTATGATCTTAGTTTTGTTCTTTGTCATAACGGCTAACAATTTTTCTTGCAAAGACATTTGTTTTTCATTTGGACTGTCTAATTTCGGTTTCTTATTAAAATATGGTGATGCTGTTATCACGTTACTATCATCCATATTTCTTTTTCTTTTACCACTTAATGGGCTGGTATTTGTATTGTTCAAAGCTTCAGTCTTAGTAACACCAGTTTTATTAAGTTCCGATACGTCATATATTTGCGTGCTATCAGAATCGCTATCGCTGTCCAGTATGATAAGGCTTTCAGTTCTCTTGTTTTGTGATGTAGATGCTATAGATTTAATGGAATTATTCGACGTAACTGAAGATTTCTTTTTCTCAGCTTGTGTTAACAGAATCGGTGAGACGCTTCTTTCCTTCTCTAGTTGTTCAGTAACATTGGATTTTAAGACCGACGCGTTACCATCAGTTTTGTTGATCATTTCTACTAATTGCGTAATCGTCATCAGACTTTTATTACTTGTATCTTGTATCAGACTGTCTTTTATTAAGCTCTCCGGTTTTCCGGCAAGACCAACAATCAAGTTATTATTATTTGTTGGTTCTGGTAGCAATAATTTTTTTCTGCAGCTGTTGACAGGTGTGGAACTAGATGGCCGATCTTTCTTGGTGCTCAATTGAAATTTACGAGTTTGAGTACAAAGTATGGGTGAAGTAGGTACATCTTTTGTTCTTTGTCTACCAGATAAAATTGAGGGACTCAGCGGAAATTCTGTGGAAGGAGATCTATTGCTTTTAACATCTTGTGTATTATTGTTATACTTGGTTTTCTTTTGTGTTGGTTGAGGTGGTGTATTGTCAATTTCATCGTCAGCAAATATATCATCGATGCTATCCAAACCAAAGAAACCCAATGTATCTTTAGCTTCCTTCGGTTCTTCGTCTTTGACTGTACGTTCTTTTTCTATAGCTTCCTCTGGACTGTTGTCAGCAAATATGTCACAAATGTCACCGATATCGAAATTATCCGATGCCACAGAATTATCTTGTTTCTTAATTTCGTCTTCAATAAAAAACTCACTATTTAGCGAAAGAAAATCTGTTTCCAGATCGAAATTATTACTGACATTATCTTTATTATCTTCTGGCTTTTTGGTACATTTCAAAACAGTTTCCATGTCAAAATCGTCTATCAGATTAATATCGGGTAATTTGGGCTCTTTGAGAGACGCTATAAGCATCATCGGCGCTTTGTTTTGTTCTCTTATACTTTGTATAAGACTGCATTCGCAGATATTTTGGCAAACATAACATTTTTTGGTAGCGTTAGTATTATCTAAGCTCAAGTCAACGAGTAAACTAATTAAACGAGTAGGTATACTACCGTCGTTTTGAATACCTAGATCATTTATAAGTTTGGTATAACTTTTGGTTGATTTAGTAGCGGTACTGAAGAGGGCTCTTATATCACCATCTTTTTTATCAAAAGGTTTAGTTAGGGGCACTTTTTGTTTCTTTTTATTTGGCTGTTTAGATTTGGCTGGAGACGTAAAGACTGTTGCTGGTTGTGTACGAAGTTCTTGACTGCCGAAACCTGGAATTGAATAAGTGATTTTTTTTATAATGTTGTCAATACTTAAGGAGTTGTCAGTAACTTTAATAAGATTCGTACGTACAAGGATTTTGTGTAGACGGTGGCATTTCAAATCTTTTAGCATCACTGAATTGTAACAGTTCTGCTAATATTTCTGAATCTTTCGAATGATCTATATTAACAGTTTTCTGCAGCGTCCGCTGCCATTCTAACCATTTAGATAGTTTCAGTTCGGTTCCCCCTGACGTATGGAGATCATTTATTTTATCTGGAAGTTGAGAAATTATTTTAATGTTGGTATACATGTATCGGTTTTAAACGAAATTACAGCCATTTTCCTTTAATATAAGACGTACCTTTGTTCATCGCCCAATACTCCTGTGGTTTGGCTAATAACGTAGTGTTACAATAGCCTTCGGGGAATAACTCCTTAAATTCGTTCTCAGTGATCAGACTGCTGTGGTCGGTTTCTTTGTTTGAAGAACCGGAGCTGCTTGTAGAAGCTTTTCCTAACAGCATAGTTCTTAAATCTTTTTGACCCTGAACAAATTAGATCATTTAGTTATTTGAATACTTAATAATTCGTGTGGTTCCCAGCAAAATATAGGCCACTGTATTCGTGGTTGAATAAGGGATTACGTCCCGGTTTATTCTTCACTGCTAATTTATTTATTTATTTAATATCCATGAGAGAAAACAATTTTGTTTTTGATATGATAAGCATCCTTTGATGGGTTTTAGGTTACATCTGTGATCTCCAGATTTCATCATACATAATAGGTTTGGCAGTTTTCACGCAACGATGCGGCGACGTAACAAAAAAACTACAAAAATAAGCTTATAAGAATGAAATTCATAAGTGCTGGCGTGTCTTCCGTGCTGAGTTGTGTCCTGATTTTATAGTCAGGTCAGGAGTTTTTCAGGCTTTGTCGTTCAATACAAATTACGTGGGCTTGGCGTTGTATTGCCAGTTAATTCTCCTTACCTTCTTAGACTTATCGATCCCCTCTTTACTCTTGTCCTTAGGGTCCGGTTTCTTTTCCACAGTGATGAACATCTTCCGGCACTCTGGCACGAAGTCATGCGGCATCATTCTTGGATTTAGTTTGTAAAGATTGTTCTCCACCTCTTTTGATTGCAGAATCTTTTTGTTGAGACCGTCTCTTTGCCGCATACATTCCACTAGCGTCTACAACGATACCAGATAATAAAAATATTGGTCTGGAATTTACCATAAGTGTATAATCGATATTTGTAGTACATTACCTGGTGCTCTCTGCCTTCAGTGACAAGAATGAAAACTTGTCCACCGCGCTCTCGACCAGTACGTCCGCACCTTAAGTTAGAGAATGTATAGTTGAACAGAAATCTATTAAACAGGATGTAAACGAATTCGTGTAATTCCTTCAAACCAACAAATCTATTAATGCAATACAAAATACAATACAATACAATGATATAGATGAACCCCGCACGGGTTTTAGCTTGACTAAAATAAAACATTTTTTTTCTTGCGGTAGGGGTAACTCGTCGTATCTAAACCACCCTTTATGGATTCAATAAAAAAACAAGCAAAATTTTACGGGATAGAACATTTCGATGCCACGCATAAATGAATGAAAGCACGGCGCGACACAGCTGGCAGGCACAACTAGCGCGATATCGCTCCGTGCAGTCAGTTAACTCGGGGCGCTAAAATGACTCAAAAACAGAAAATCAGGTTTTTTTATGAAAAAATATTTTTGCTGAAACTGAAAAAAACCAGTGCTTGGTCAATCTGTGTCACTGGTATATCACGCGGTTTGAAGGAATAACATGAATTCGGTTACACCCTGTATATTGATAATTAACTCTAATGGAGTTGGATGGAGCACTTTGTAGGACCGAAACCTTGATCGAGTGGTGACCAATAAACAGCAAGATGAGAAAGGTCAATATCGTCCAGACGACGCTCAATATCCATTTAACTTTTCCAATTTTTGACATAAATTTGACTGCAATAATTTGAGTCAATCAAGTCTGCATGTCCAGTACTTTAAATAAACCTCTAACCCCCTTAATCATAAAAGATTGTCATTTTTAAATACAATACGGCCGACGTATCTTGGCGAGTCTGAAGTTAGCTGATTAGCTGCGCGGTAGACAATTTCTTTTCTAAAAGATTCATTGCGCAGCAGTGGCGAAGGATGAATTTTCTTAAAAGGGAAGCCGGACCAATTATTTGTTTAAATGATAATTGAAAATAATAGATACTAGTATTTGCCATATTTCGAAAGGGAAGCCGATAGGAATCGAGTTGTATGGAGCCTTCGCCACTGTTGCGCAGCCAAACAACTAACTTCAGACTCGTCAAGATACGTCGGCCGTATTGTACTGATTAAATTATACCTGTCCTTGTTATTTGTATGAAATGGATAGAGACTGCAATAGACTTAAGAGCCATTTTAGTTAAACAACCTTTAACCACCTTTTATGAATAAGGGTGTCAGTCCCCGAGTTGCCTCACTACTTTCTTCTAACTGTCTATCTAGCTGGCTCGGTCTGGAGTGCAGCCCCGGCTACGTTTGCCGTAATGGCTTTTACAAGTAATAAAACTATTAAGCCTACCTTTGCACAAGTCGTATGGGCGACTTGGTGGATATGTCGAAGCAAAGGATCAGGTCCACGGAGCCGACATCAAGCCCCTCCTCGGCGACACACGTGGCGACCAATACGTTGCATAGACCTTCGCGGAAATTACGCATTACACGCAACTGTTGCTTCTGAGAAACCACCGTCTTACCGTCTTTGCCTAAAAATATATTAGAGTGAGACATAGGAAAGATGGACGAAATAGTGGCAGGAAATGCTCCGATGATAGATAGAGATTGCGTACTTTTATTGTTAAGTTGCATAGAAAATTTGCACCTTTTTTATCGTAGATCGATAAGAACTATTTTGATTTGGTAATTACTTGTTAACCTTAAGGGTGTTTTGACTGCTAAGGACATTGTCAAAAAAGCAGTAAACCATTTTTCGGGCTCACTATACAACAGATTAGGTGATCTGTGGATAAGACTGGTTAGACCGTTGATCAGACAATATTGATTTGGAATGTGCACACAGCGGCGGCGACGATGCAGCAGGGTATGCCGTCAGCTTTGTTTGCTACAAGAATACTGCGATTTTTGGCCAATGCGTTTTTTTTAACAATTTGGCCAAAAAGCCGTAAATACTGTCGTAGGTATATGAGAATACGAACACTGTTTAGAATATTGAAGATGCTAATCAGGAGAAGATAAAATTCCGGAACTCAATTTGGCGAGGGCCGGTATTAATCTCGTTAGGCTAATAGTTGTATAGATTACACATTTATATTCTGATCTTCATTTTTATCCCGACATAGTGTTTTATTTTCAAAAGTTTGACTTGACTATTATGATGGATACCTACTATCCTACTGAAATGGACTAGATCGCGGAATGAAAACTACTAAAATATCACAGTGTATATGGCAAAATTCATTTTACATCTCAAGCATAATCTTTCATGATGTAGGTATCTTACCCGACGCTCCTTGTCCCACAAACATCTGCGGCTTGATGAGCGGTCGACACTGCAGCAACAAACAGTGCACCAGGTTCACACTCTCGCGATACTCGCAGAATACTGCAAAGTTACGACATCGTTCGCTTTTACTTTTGAATTAATTAAATTAAATCAAATTTTCTGGTTTTCGGTGGCGCAGCAAACGAGTACATGGAAGAACTTGGGGGAGGCCGTTGCCCAGCAGTGGAAAAGTAAAGGATGACAAAAAAAACGGATTTGTAAGCAAGCTTTTGTGGCAAGCCGTGAAAGGAGAGGTATGGATGAGATCCTAATAGGGGATTTACACGGGTCGATTTTCGCCGCATGGCAAAAATCGACCGTCTAAATGACAATTCGACTAGGCCGCAAGTGACTAAAATCGCAAGCCTCAAAGTTGGGTGCCATCCGACTTTTGCCGTGCGGCGACAAGCCGCATGCGGCGGATGACTAAAATTGACCGTGTAAATGGTCAGTTGCAGGCGATCGCCCGCAGCGTGAGGTGTGTTTTGCGCTGTGTTGTTCCGCTTGAAATGAACAAGTCGCATGCGATTTTTGTTGACCGGTGTAAATGGGGTGGCGATTCGATTTTTACAAGCGATGCGACTGGTGACTTGCCGCACGCCTAAAATCGACCCGTGTAAATCCCCCATAAGGCTGCTTTTCCACCAAAGATGTGTGCTATGAATTATGAACACTTGTTTTTCAAACATATGTCAAGCTTAGTAAAAACTATCTTATTGGCTGGTTTGTAACACACCCGTAGCACACATCTCTGGTGGAAAAGTAGCTTAATAGGTCAGCAATGGGACAGTTTATATCGCGAAAAAACTAAAGTTCAGTAGCACCTGTTTAGATTGGCGGTTGCCAACATAGACGGAGAATTTAGGTTGCTCATAACGTAATACCGTTTTTTTCCATAGTAGGTAGGAACAGATGTTCATAAATAATAATTGTGACAAATATTCATATAAATACGTGAAAAGGAAACAGTACCTATTGCTCGTGTATCTTGTTTATTTTGTTGTGCTTTAGTAAAGTGATACGTTATTATTTCTTTCAGTTTATCGAACTTTGGATGTCCGAAAGTTAAGTCTTTTGGCATCTGCAATGAAAAAGAAATGAAATAAAAAAAAGTTTCGTAAAGGTAGGTATGAATGTATTAAAAAAAACAATTCCAAGTTTTTTAATATTATCAGAGATTAAAAAAACGGTTTTTTTTAATTGTGTGTCAGGCTAAAAAAAAAAACAAATTATCCAAAAAGTTTACTCACGTACGTACGGCTAAATATCAAGCTAAACAGTTCCAGTATGTGTGAGAAGTCAGCTTACACTGGAAATGTATGGCTTTATTTGTAGCCGTGTCCACTAATTTTACAGCTAAATTAAATAAAAGAATTAATATGAGAACCATTATGGCGGTCTTCATTCACCTCTGGTATCGTTCCATCGGGCAAGATACTCCTGTCCAACGAGAGAGGATTGATTCCCAGATCGTCTCGCAGCCTCTCTAACAACGCCGTTAATCTGTCATCCGATTGTATCCATGATTTCTCTGGATGTTCGTCGAAGAAGTTGAGAAATACTCTGCAGCCGTGCTGAACTAACAGTTCTAAGCCGTGATATAAAGCGATTAGAACTGTGAAGTCTTTCATTATGTAATTGTGTTGTGGGTGTCTGTCAATGGATAAAAAATACGTCACTTGGAAGATTTTGTTATTGCAAGTTGAAATAATCTGTAGTAAGGGACCTCTCTCTTTTAGATCGACAACATATTACTGTGGACATGTCCGATTTAACGCTCTACTTTGGAAAATCTGTGGTTCTAGACAACATGATACCTCATTTACATTCTCGCGCGAGCGGCGAGACGAGCCGCGAGGCGAACCACGAGACGCGTATGTAATCGGTGCGCTCGTGGTTCGCCTCGCAGCTCGTCTCGCCATTCGCAGCGCTCGCGTCGAAAGCGGTTTTTTGGGTTCGAGTCAAAGGGGCTCGCGGGGGAAGCGCGCGTGGTGTTTACACACGCGTTCGGTCTTTACAGCTGTAAAGATAGAGTTGATGCCGCTAATACTTCGACGTTCTTCATAGTTAATAGTTCGTAAACAACTGAAGGCACCGCAAGAGTGTGAACATAAATTGATTAACTTGACGAGTGAACGAGCTGTGACCGAGACACGAGACGAGCCGCGAGGCCTGAGTGTAAATGAGCTATGACAATATTCGATCGCCTGAGAATAGATACGCTACTTAAATGTATGGGAATGACATTACCGATTACGGGGTCACGCAATCTGTAATGTCATTCCCATACATTTCGAAAGCTTATGTAAATCTAGTACATCTCATTAATGTTCTCTAGCTTTCGGAAGTTATCACCTTGTCTAAACCCCTTGATCGTGCATTCATCAACGAATTTGTTATCAATTTATTTAAAAGACGGAGCCATTGCACTTACAAGAAGATAGCTTTAAAAATGGAATAGGTCGAATAGAACAATAATAAATGCTTCGGTTTATAAATTACAACAATGCTCACCTGGACCCTCGGTCTTTCGTCTGGTACTCTTTGTATAACATCACAATTCGACCTTTGGACAGATTTCCCAAAATAGGAGGAAGTATGTTCATTTGCTTCAATCTCCTTGCATAGCCGTCTAAAATCTGGAATAATACAATACATTTTATCTATACCGAATAAAACTGTATCTGGTCGAAGGGAATTGACATTATTAATCATTGCAACTTTGTTGCAACTACATATATAATAATTATCCTTATACTACTCAGATATGATAAATATTTTTTTCAATAATTTAAAATAAGTAAGCACAATGTAGGTTTGTTTTGTTAGTTTTCAAGTTAGATTTGATTTATTACTTTATGCGGCTATTTCACCAACATATCAATAAGTAGTCCGGAACTATTGACCAGATGAGCTAAACGTGACCTACAAGTATAACATTAATGGGTTCAATATGGTCTTGTCGTTATTACTATTGATATGGTGGTGAAACGCAAATGTAAGCTATTGAAAAGTTTCGAGACCGAATTAGCTTAATGAACAGTTAATGATAGGTTGGTGAAATAACCCCTTGGCCTGACATCTCCCTATGCGGTCTTACCACTTAGTAACGAAGCTTTCCTTCAGAATACGTCAATGTTTCTCAAAGTGGGCGATAACGCCCCCTTGTGGGCGCTAGAGGCCTACAGAGGGGCGGTAAATGGCGGCAATTTGTAAGATGTGGTAAAGTAAAAAAATGTAGGGGGCGCTAGATAATAATTGATTCTCAAAGTGGGCGGTAGACGAAATAAGTTTGAGAACCTCTGGAATACGTAGTTGGAAATCGGAATGGATTTTATGTAGTCATATGTTTGCCGAAGCAATGTTTTCCCTAATTTGTTTTCGCCGAATGAATATTAGCCACAATGATTGGATGGCCAAAAAATCATTCGAAAATGTTATTTTAGTCGAATACTTATTTGGCTATTGTTTAATTTGATCATACAACGGAATGTAATGTTAATCCGACTCAGCGAACCCCGACTACATGTCGTCGGACTCTGTCCTACCCCTAGTGTTATTTAAAAGCGTGGAGTCAGAAGCTCGCAGAGGAGGTCCCGAGTGGAACGAGTGCACGAGGCCGAAGCCGGGCCGAGCGTAGCGCTGCAGCGCTGGTCGAGTGTGCGAGCGCAGCGAAGGGGGATAAAGCAGTGGCGTGCACTCCATACATGCAAATAAGCTCTGCATACCCTGTAGTTCCATACATACAAACATGCCCCTCTAAATGATAAATAACTATACTTAATTCAAAAAAATCGTGGTAATTTAGCTTACGCGCCATCTATTACTTTATTTTGTTACGCGCCATCTATTACTTTATTTTGAAACTAACTCGATGGCGGCGAACATTTGCGCCCCCGCGCACCTCGTGAGCATAAGCTGTACTACGCCTTGCTTATTCTTCATACAACGCATCTCGTGTAGTACGCAGCAAAAAGTGTGACTGTGTGCGTGAAAATGTTTGCGCGTGTTGGAGTTTTAGAGGCATAGCTTACATTGTAAACCGTCCAAATTGAGAACACGTAAAAGCACCGCTGAATTGTTGATTGCAGAGGGTCGACTTATTTTAGTCGGATTAACCAAATGATTCATTCGTTCGTATGAATTAGTTCGTAACGTATTAAATTGCAAAGTTTTTTCGCCTTATTGTTTTTTTGGCGCAAGTGTTTGACTGTCGATTAATTATTTAGTAAGTTTATTGTAAAAATGGAAAATTATACCTATGAGACCTGTGCTGACGAAATGTGTGTATTAGATAAATTAAAATCGGCCGCGTTTTCACGTTATCTTTTGAGGATACAGTTAAATTGATTGCAAAGGGAAGGTGTGTACCCGGGTTGGATTTAACTCAAAGAAAAGGTAATAAATAGTGTGTTCCTCTGTGGCCGGACCACAGTTTAGTACTCAGATGCTATAGTTCGAAATAAGACCTACCTAAAGTCTACTTTCATCGGAATATATACATATTTTTAGTACCTCAAGAGATATCTTTTTAATTAACAATTTATGTGGTCCGGCCGCCAGGCAGTGCTCTCTGGCCGCGCCACCTCAAATTAAATAAAGTTTAATGAACTATTAATAAATCAATATCCCGAAAAAAACTACCTAAAGAGTACCTTGCATACGACAAATATGGTCCAATAAACCCCTTTAGTTAAGGAGTTATTGGTCGTAGGGTGTGGTCCGGCTGGAAGGTATACTCTGCAGCAAGTCAATTTTGCAATATTTAATATTAACTATCCATAAATCAATTCATATAATAGTACCTTTTCTCTACTCTTCGTTGATACTTTTTTCTCTAAAGAAACTATTCATTTTGATTAATTAATCTTTAAAGTATGTGGCGCGGCTAGGGAGGATTACTTTCAGCAAATATAACGAAATATGCTTTATTTCTTTATGCCAACGAAAACTGCTTAATAAATACTTTATAAAAAGACCTGGACTTCATCTATAAACTTTTGTTTTTATTACCAACAATGATTTTGAAAAAGGTGCACTTTTTGGTTTTTGTTTACCTATCTATCTAAGAATAGGTAGTTAATTTGACGAAGTAAGTGAAAATTTTGGTTTAAAATAAACAATAAGTATACGAAAAACAAATATAATATTTTCATAATCAAAATAAACAATAAAAAATTGTTAATACAATAGGTTTTATAAATTGCGGAACTTAGTATAAATTTAAACGCCTTCCAATATTTTGTAACCAATTTGTATTACTTACAAGTTAATAAGTTCATTGTATTTTATACGCAAAATAGTAAATTTTAACTCATTTTTATCAAAATGTTTATTTTTAATTTAGGCCTTGCATTTTAAAGTTGGAAAATAACTTCAAAACTCCTTTATTTGTAATACTGATTGACTATACAGGGTGTAAAAAGACCCATCACATAGCCGAAATCTATGCACTCTGTACATCAAACTAAACTACATTGACCAAAAATAATTGCTGGGAAACGACTTTTATTTTTTGGCTTAAAACGCTTTTGTTGTAAGCGCGCAATGTGTGGTTGTGGCATTTTTGTAACTTCAAATGCGTAATTTGTGAGGAAAAATTGAAAATTTTGATAAGGTTCTTTGGAAGAAAGTTTAGTATTATCACATAGAATACGTAGTCTGGTAGAAAAAAATGATCCCAATGATGGGTAGAATATGTGGTTTTCGCTATCGTTAAGGGTCTTTTTACACCCGATATTTTTAATACGCGGTTTTGGTACACTCTTTTTTTCATTCTTATTTCTTGTTATATAATTTGACTTGTTATATAACTTGACTTGTTATATAACTTTACAATACCTTGTATTAACAATTGTTAATATTTGATTATGAAAATATTATATTTGTTTTTCGTATACTTATTGTTTATTTTAAACCAAAATTTTCACTTACTTCGTCAAATTAACTACCTATTCTTAGATAGATAGGTAAACAAAAACCAAAAAGTGCACCTTTTTCAAAATCATTGTTGGTAATAAAAACAAAAGTTTATAGATGAAGTCCGGGTCTTTTTATAAAGTACTTATTAAGCAGTTTTCGTTGGCATAAAGAAATAAAGCATATTTCGTTATATTTGCTGAAAGTAATCCTCCCTAGCCGCGCCACATACTTTAAAGATTAATTAATCAAAATGAATAGTTTCTTTAGAGAAAAAAGTATCAACGAAGAGTAGAGAAAAGGTACTATTATATGAATTGATTTATGGATAGTTAATATTAAATATTGCAAAATTGACTTGCTGCAGAGTATACCTTCCAGCCGGACCACACCCTACGACCAATAACTCCTTAACTAAAGGGGTTTATTGGACCATATTTGTCGTATGCAAGGTACTCTTTAGGTAGTTTTTTTCGGGATATTGATTTATTAATAGTTCATTAAACTTTATTTAATTTGAGGTGGCGCGGCCAGAGAGCACTGCCTGGCGGCCGGACCACATAAATTGTTAATTAAAAAGATATCTCTTGAGGTACTAAAAATATGTATATATTCCGATGAAAGTAGACTTTAGGTAGGTCTTATTTCGAACTATAGCATCTGAGTACTAAACTGTGGTCCGGCCACAGAGGAACACACTAATAAATACTAGTTATTTTCATAAAATGTTTTATGCAACTGTTACTGGCTAACTCGTTGTGTATACACAAATACATTGTATTGTTTCCCTTGCATTTTGTTTATAAATCAAGTTAAAAATAATGTTTGGACCTAGTGGATACTCAGATTTAAATAATTTCCACAAAGTGGCTGCTAAGCATGATTCTTCAGAAAAACGTCTAGAATCCTGCTTAAAAGTTCCAAACTTTTGGTAAAGGTAGAATAGAGACTAGTTTGAATAGAAGCGTTTTACCTACCAATAAAACGCATATTAATTTACTTACCTTATTCGAAGCTTATTTAATTTGAGATAGGCACTACGTTTCCCGCCTTCTATATCCGTCTCTTTCTTTCCTGTATCCTTCTCTTTCTAACCCCACCACCTGGCAGAGTGGGGGCGCACTGGGTGAGCCACCATCTTTATTCCTCATTGAGTTGAAAATCACCAGGCAGACTTTAAAAACATAAGCTTCGAATAAGGTAAGTAAATTAATATGCGTTTTATTGGTAGGTAAAACGCTTCTATTAATTTGACTTGACCGTTATTCGAAGCTTATTTAATTTGAGACCTGTTTGTTATCGCCTGGTGGTGGAGGCACGGACGCCAATGTGAATGATTTGTTAGCAAAATAAGATATTACTAGTTATATTGACCATTTGAATAAAACAAATGCATCTTGATTTTATATTTTTTTATTCAACACCAAAAACAAGAAAATAAAATATAATGAATGTACATAGTTATGTGAATATGATTTTGGTTTAATTAAGTAATTGTTTTAACTTGATTAATCACAATGTTAGAATCAACATTATATCAGCAACATCAATTAACAGGATTAAATAACATAGTTATAGAAGTACTTGAAGATGAGGGTAAAACTGTCCGCTTGTAGAATTTACAAAAAGTATTTTGGGACTTCCAATTTCCTCTAGCGAGAATATCCTCTAATGGGAAATTGTCTAACCAGTTTTTTGAGGCAACAGCAGAGCGGAAACTCCCAGGCGTTGCAGTTATACACGCATCTTTAAGTAGAGTTTTTATCCACCCTGATATAATTGTCTTTGAAGCAGCTTTTGCTTCACCTCTTGTAGAAATGAACAGATTATGGATCTTAGCCGAATCTCTGCGAATTTTTAACAATTCAATTGTTCTATTAATCCAATAAACTGGATCCAAATTATTGCTATCTAGATTAGTAAACAATTTCCAACCCGATTGCCTGTGATCCGAAGAATCAGTCTTTGAACCAAAAACAGGCCACAAGGTGATAGAGTTATTACTTTGAATACAATGTTCCGAATCAGATCTTAATAAAGTCAAATCGTGAATTCTTCGACCTGAGCATAAGAGTAATAATGTTGCAGTGTGTCTTTGCACTTGGAAAATATTATCGTGTATAAAATTATAACTGTTTAGGTATGCAGCTAGGCTATCTATGTTCCAAATTGGTGGTTTAGATTTAACTGGTTTCTCTAACGCTATGGATTTTAAAACCTGTTTTACTAAAATATGAGAACTAATTTGGCCAGCAATGTCTGGATTGCAAAGAGTGGAAATTACAGATTTGTGCAACAGAATCGTATTATATGATAAATTATTAACCAGATGAAGGTCCGACAGGAATCTGGCTACCTCTCTACCATTAGGATTATGAGGATTAATTTGGTGTTGCTCAGACCAAATTAGCCATTTTTTCCAAGCAACATCATAAGTCTTTTGTGTGGAAGGCCGCCAAGACTTCTTCAATAAGTTTTATTTGGCTATCATTCCAATCTTTTATTGTCTCAGCCCACCCCCACATTTCCATACCTCGAGAATCATGTTCTGTGTCCTCGGAGGTGGGAGTCCTGTCGACACGTCTATTAAGACTTGATCGAGATTCCGAAGTGTGAATGGAGCTGCCAACGCTCGGGCCTTCAGATCTGCCCGCCAATATACTCGATCCCAAAGCGGAACTACTAGCAAGTATATCCCGTGAGCACTGTTCAAATGGGATAGCACTTTGGGAACCAAGTACGGTGGCGGGAAAATCCATGCCAGTTGATAATTCCACTGACGGGAGAACGCGTCGTGAAACAATGCTTGGTGATCGTTCAGATCCAGGGACGCATAATTCACTACGACGTGTGCTCGACTGGAAGCAAAGAGGTCTATCAGGGGGTTGCCCCATTTGGCAAACACTGTCTCTGTGGCTTTGGCCAAGAGATGCCATTCCGGATTGACCCGAAGTCTCGACAAATGGTCCGCATGACTGTTGTACATCCCGGGAATGTGAAAAATATTCACGTGAATTTGGTATTCTTCCAGAATTTGAAAAACTTGGTATGATAGATCCATCAGTGGTGTTGATCTCGTGCCCCCTTCGTGTCGGAGATATGCGATAACAGTTTTGTTGTCGCATTGAATTAGTACTGTACTCCGGTGCAGGAGCTGACAATGATCTTGTAACACCTTTAGGATGGCGAGCATTTCTTTCTGGTTGCAGTGTAACTGTTTTTCGTGATCTGCCCACAACCCCGTCAACGACAAATTGTTCAATCGAGCTCCCCATGCTATATCGGAGGCATCCGTTGTTAGGTAATGGGTTGGTGGAGGTACATGAATGGCTGAAGGGCGTTTGCAGTTCTGAAGCCACCATGTTATGTTGTCCCTGGCTTCGATAGGAATTAAATGCCATTTCTGGTCTGATCTTAACATTTTGTTGAGGAGGTCCAATAAAGCACGGTAATTGAGTCGGCCTCTTGGGACGGTAAAACTCGCAAAATTCAGAAGTCCAACCAGACTCTGAACCTCCTTGAGCTTTGTATGCTCCTTGTCTAGCATTTGGGACAGCTTGACAATGAGCGACGTCAGCTTTTCCTTGGGGAGTTGCTTCTGATTTGTCCAGGCGTTCCACTGAACGCCCAGATACGTCAATGTTTTTGACGGAGTCAACACAGATTTCTCGTAGTTTACGATCCAGCCTAACGTCTCGAGAGTCTGAATGACAATATTTACATGTTCCTTTAGGCTTTCCTCGTGTTGATGAGCAATCAGGAAGTCGTCCAAATACACCAGTATTCGTATTCCTTGTTTTCTGAGCATTTGAGCAATCCAATTTGTCAGTGATGCGAAAGTCTTGGGTGCTGTACTTAGACCAAAGGGTAAACATGTCATTTCTAATAGCTCCTTTCGATAGACTAGGCGTAAGAATCTTCTGTGGCTGCGAGCTACTCGAACGTGAAAGTACGCTTGTGAGAGATCTATTTTGCACAGCCAGTCTCTTTGCTGGAGGAAGTCTGGCACACGAAAAATATTCATTAAATTGAATTTTGTGGTTATTACGTACTGATTGAGGGCCTTCAGGTTGAAAATGGGCCGAGCAGAGCCGTCGCTCTTGGGAACTAAAAACATTGATGACAGGAAACTTGGAGACAGATGTGCTCGTTCGAGAACACCTTGATCCTTCATTTTGTCGATGACAGTGGTCATCGCTACTGAGTAAGGAACTAACATACCCTTTTTTATGTTCCTTGGAAGGATCATTGGTGGCCTTTGACGAAAGGGTATGCGATACCCCGATATCATCCTGAGAATAACATTTGGAGCTCCAAATTGTTCCCACCGAGTTAAAAAATTTGCTAGACGGCCTGCTTTGAACTGCATCATGTCAATATTTTCGACGTTTGACGTCTCTATTGTTGTTGTGCGGAGACGGTGCTCGTTTCTGCCCAGATTTGGATTGATTTCGGTGCTTGGGGTGATTTCTCGAAGAACCTCGTCCACGAAAAAATCCCCGATTATTCGGTGCGACCGAATGAGAGCTATGTCCATGATAGTGCGAGTTATAACCACCCTGCGGGGGTGGTGCAGTTTGACAACAGCCTTGACCATAGCATGATCCATGTTGACAACCCTGCGAGGGTCTTTTTCGGGTTGCGTGCTCCTGCGAGGAGACGCTATTTTTGTGTGTCTCTACCTGCGAGATAGAGTTGTTAGACTTCCTTAGCGGCCAAAAACATTTTCGCACTCCACCTGCTTTTTCCAAAGCGGCTGTGAATTTTTCTGCGTTGAATAAGTTTGTGCATGTAGGAGGGATCTTCCTAAGCGTAGATTTCACTAATGGCTCTTTTACCTGTTTGATTACACAGTCCCGGCGCATTTGCAATATCTCTGCACAATGGCCACAAACAAGCTGTAACAAATCTGAGGAGGTTGTTTGGAAATCACCGCAATTTATAAGTTCGGTTAACTTATTATTAATAACCTCATAATCTGGGGTTAACTCTTTAGACCACTGGGCAAAATCAAGCAATACCTTCTGAAGCGACTCCTTCTGCTTTAAAATGCACATTGTCAAGGCTGCAAAAGCTTTATCAGCGTATATCAAATGGCGGGGAGACTGGAAGGCTGCAACTTCTTCATTTATCTCAATATCCGTAAAACCCGGGTTTGTGATTATACGCCTTTTGAGTTTCGGAATATCTGATTTCATTCCAATTACTAGTATCCCAATGTTGAAGATCAGATAGCAGTTTCAAATGAGGTTCAGAACTCTTGGGCATAGAAGGTTCTTTTAATTTTGTTTGAATATTAAAAATAACTTCATTAGGCGCGTCGTTAATCGACGCATTGTCACCTAATTCTTCGTAAAGATTACGACTAACACCAGAATTTATAGACATGGAATCGTTATAGTAGTGATCACTAGTTTGAACTTGACGCTCATTATCATGAGCATACAAAGATTTACGAAGATCACGTACCTCCTTTGATAATTTTCGATACTCCTGTTTCGAATGTCTTCGTTTGCTCCCCCTCCGCCTTTTTTTATGATGACTCCGTTGACACCTTGAGGAGCGTGATGAAGACGAAGATGAAGAACTGCTCTGGGAACTATTACTGCTTGAACTTGAAGCCCTAGACCGTAACTTACGCTGCATACCAGATGGTCCTGGTAATGGTTCAGTCACTTCATTTTGTACATAATTATCCATTCTAAAACAGAAGAGAGGCTTTAGAACAACACTAACGGTAAAAAACCGTTAAAATAAAAGTTCAAATAAAAGGGTTAAATACTAACACAGACAATTTAAGCAAATGAAAATGTCGTTCTAAAAAGCCGATGTAAATATTTAATATACCTATATAATATACGAACGGAAAAAACCGTTAATAAAAATCATGCTACTACACACTGAGCATAGACATACAATTTATCTTGTATAAAACAACACAAAAATAAGGTACCTGCAAAATGTAGGTACTTAAATGTAAGCCATAAATCTTTAGGCAAATTAACACTGCGTTTTAAGAATCAATATGATATTACTCACGTGACGTGTTGTGGGTATTTTTACCAGTAGTTTTCTTATTACCACACTAATAACGCAGCTATGCACCACACGTAAAACACAAAAAATATTTGTTGGAGTACTAGAATTTAATTTACTTTTACTTAGTATTTTAAAATAGAATATCGTGGTTACGTTATTGTTAACACAACCGTACGCGGCGGGAAACAAGACGCCAATGAGGAATAAAGATGGTGGCTCACCCAGTGCGCCCCCACTCTGCCAGGTGGTGGGGTTAGAAAGAGAAGGATACAGGAAAGAAAGAGACGGATATAGAAGGCGGGAAACGTAGTGCCTATCTCAAATTAAATAAGCTTCGAATAACGGTCAAGTCAAATTAATAGCCAGTTATACCTAGTTAAATATTGAAAGGCACAACGTGAAAGATGACAGAAATAGAAACATCTTCAAACGGTTGATTGATGTAGTTTGTTTTCTAGGTAAACCTGAATTAGCATTCCGTGGTCATGACGAACCCAGCTTTTTTTTTCTGCATACCCTGTCTGAAATCTCTGTGCACGCCACTGGGATAAAGCGAGTCTTCTGGCGCAGCAAACCCAGAAACACTTGCAGGCTTGCTTGCTTTCTTGCTTGCATGATGGAAAAATGAGCAATCTAACAAGTGTAAAGTGGCCAATAATGCAGTTGATTAATGAAACAGTGGCCAGCAGACTAGTCGGCGTAACAAAAAGTTAGAAAATATAATTAGGGACTTTAAACGTTCGGCGTTTTGATTATTCGGCAAAATTAAGTGGCGAAAGATTTTTGGTCAGATAAGAATCGGCTAAAAATATTTTGATATTCCAACAGAAAACCATTGGTGATTTATAAGCTGTTTCAATAGCATGGCACTAACACAGCAAAACTCTCAGTAATCATTGGAAAATTTATGATGATTTCATTGATATCTTTCCGTCTAATATTAACCAAATAAGTTATTGTAATGTAATATCGTTGTTTTTCTAATAAAGTAAAGCTCTGGCCACAGCTTTACTTTATTAGATTTGATAGATATTGAACTTTATATCTTTTGTGTAAAATGTGAATTTTCGGGTATGAATAGGTAGCACTCTAACGAGAAAACAACGAGTAGTATCAGGGATCGTAGCATATCGCATTCTGTGGTGTTGTGTGTGTATGGATTATCAAAAATTGTTATATCACCTCAATATATTGTTGTCTCAGTTGAGTCAGCTGCGTACCCAGCTGGATGACGACGGTGTTAATCTTTCGCGCGTGGCTGTAGGGAGCGACGTCAATGCAGTTCTCTGTCCTCAGCTCTAAGTGAGCTATGTGCAGGTTTTTTACTACCTAAAATCATAGAAAATACGTCGCAATCAAATAAACTGATAGGTATTTAGTTAGCCCGCCGATTGCAACATGTCTTCCCTTATTTATTGGAGAGATTTGGTCTTTGTTATTGACCCTAGCGACAATATTAAGGCCGGGACTCCACCGAAGCGGAGATGTCCGAAGCGGAGACGAGAAGATATGTTTTTTAGCTAGGGAGTATCCACCGAAACTGTGCGAAGATGCGTACTGGCTTGATTGTAGCGGAGCTGTGTGCTGGCTAGGTTGGAGATGTACGCTGACTAGAGCGGAATTGAGCTGCGTGCGGCGAGCGTTGGATGTGAACGCACAGTTTAGTGCGATGTGACACGAAACATCACAAAACGTCAACTTGCGAGGCAAAGCTCACATCTCTGCCTTGTACCGCGAGCTCTCAGCGAGAGATCTCAGCGAGCTCACATCTCCGCTCAGTGGTATCCACTTAAGCTGAGTGGAAACGAGATGTGTGAATAACGAAATTCTATTGGTTTTTTAAAACACATCTCCGCTCCGCTCGTCTCTTCTCCGCTTTAGTGGAGACCGGGCCTTAAGGTGACATAAGACGATATTTATTAACAGTTGTGTTCGTTTGACTCCCGGTGAAGACAAGAGGACTTCTAAAATGCAGAACTTCTTACTTTTATAGTACACAGTTTTAGTCACTCGGTATTTATCGCAAACTGACTGCATATTCAGGACAAAGTTCGGATTCGCTAGTCATATCCGTGCACACGCTACGAGATAATCTATACGGTCGACGGATACATCGAGGAGGACTATCGCATAAAACAATATACTTTATTAAAATAAAATTAGATTAATGAGACCCATTTTAGTAAGGAAGTTAATAGAAATAAGGAACATGTTCCCCGTGTGAGGATGGGCTAGAATATAAAACTTCCTCACCGCACGCGAGGAATAGACGCGTGTTGTAAGATTCAACAAATCTCAGCACGCTTGGTAGTAGGATCTATACCACGTATGGGCAACGTACGGCCCGCGGGCCGGATCGGGCCCGCCTCGGTTTTTGAACTGGCCCGCGACATTTTGAAATTTCGCGCGCTGACTGTAGAGCTAAAGTTAAACAATATTTAAAAAAAAAAAACACTTTTAACATAAATGATAACCATTGCTTGTTTAGCTCGATTTCTGTAAGTTAAATTGCAGCGTGCGTATGCAATGAATAGGTAGCATAACGAAAGATGCAATAGAATTAGCAGTAACCTAATAAATAGATAAATAAATTAAGATTTTTTATTTTCTGCTATGGCCCGCGACTGCATTAATATAATAAAGTTTGGCACCCAACTTGCCAAAGGTTGCCCATGCCTGATCTATACGGTCTGCCTGGCTAACGACCACCGTGTTCCGTCGTGTGTATGTGAGACTCAGAGGGGTATGCCTCTATATCTCTGTTACTTGGATTCGTGTGCTTCATCTTAGACCTTGTCTGCGCTTACAATCAGGCGCGAACAAGGCAAATAATGAAAATGAAAAGACATATTTGCTTCCAGCAGGGATTCAACACAGTATAACGCTTTTTGAACCGGGTCATTCCCAGTTGCCCCGCCACCACTGGTGGCAAATGGGATTTTTGTATATATTTTAATATAAAAAATCCCGTTTGCCACCAGTGGTGGCGTCGTCGGCGGGGGCAACTGGGAATGACCCTTTGAACCTTATCGGTCATCCAACATGAGCTGAAACTGTACTTAAAGAAATGGTTCAAAATCGTGCCTCAGTGGGCCACTTTTGCCTAAAGGCCCATTTCCACGATGCAAGTTTCTTGTACATATCAGAGCAATTGAATGCAATGAAATACGTGCAATATTTGCCGTTCAATAATTGTAAGCAACTATTTATACGCGGGTGATAAACATAAAATTGAATGCAATTATTGTATTCCAATCTTGAAACGAGAAATTTAATTGCTAGTGTCTTCTGTTTACACCAAGGCAATTATGCTTAGGAAATTATTGCTTTCAAGTTTTGACTCGTCTATACACAGATTTGTACGTGCTTGTACCATTTTCTGACGCGTTGCTTCAAGTATTGCATGTATTTGCGTTAGCGAATTTTTCATACAATTTTTGAACGTTATAATACTTAATTGTAGTTGCTGTTTACACCAAGGACAGTATTGAATGGAAACTTGCCTCTATAGAGCAAGAATGTTACATGTTGTTTATACGATGCAAGTAATTTATTGCTTCAATTTCATTGTATGCAACATGCAAGAAACTTGCATCGTGTAAATGAGGCTTAATTCTATACAAAATGGTGGATATACAGTACGAGTAAGAGTCGAATAAGGATCGAAATATATCCAGAACAATAAGCAACATTAAAATTCATGTCCATTTGGATTGCAGAATACTTATGTTGATTTATTTTAGTAGGTGACGCATATTATAATGCAGTCATTTTATCTGATATGTATGTAAGTACTCTACAAGAGCTAAGGATATTGGTGCTACTTTGGTTTATTTATATTTTGTTTACAATCTTGTTCTGTGGTTCTGCTTATAATTTCTCTCAGCATTTGGAGTGGATTACCGGGATCAGTACCGTTCTTCAGAAGGTGAGGTGTTTCAGTCTCTTTTGGAGGGGTTATTTATGTATCTACGTGCTAATTTTTGATTTTTCTCCATTGTGGTTTCTTGGTTTATTAATCAATACCTAATTTAGTCAATGCAGTAACAGAACACAATATTAGGTATATTAGGATCAACCATTTCAAATTCAGAATTTAGGATATTAATTATTTAAAATGAGTTTAAGTTTCCATTGCAACTAAAATTGTTTTAACTTTTCGGATATTTACAATTGTGTTTGTCATTCTAAAATCACCTTAGTTTTAAACATAAAGTTGTTTTATTTTCATATTTATATTACTGGCTTTAGTTTCAATATTTAGATAAGAACGCTCTTTGCACGTGTGTATTTTCATAAATACATATTACTATTTTCCTTGTTTTGGTTATTGAATATTATTTACAAAATAAAAGTCAATTTTATGGTACAGACGTGGTTAATCTTATACACACCTACAACCTACCTACAAACTAAGAGGATGCATTTCAAACCATAGAGACAAAGTTGAAAAGTCATCCATATCCATCAAACCGGAACACAGCACTGCTGCTTGAGTACTGCAGAACAGTGTTGCCAGATGCCTTGAACTTTTTATCTGTAGTAGAAACTGTTAAAATCTGTATTAAATCTGTATGCCATTTTAGAGTGCGCGCAAGATAAGTCTGCGCGCGGCCGAAATCGGAACTAATCATGGTCCACCAAAGTGTGTACCGTTTTATCAATTTTGATAGTAGAACTACCTGATTGTAGGAATATTTAACGGGAAAATTATGTTTAGTGATAAAAACGTTAAGCTTAAAAAGCGGTAATTTGAACTTTTGCGATCATGGCAACGTTTAGCACGCCCTCAGTCGCGCGCAGAGTTATCTTGCGCGCACTCTAAACTTAAAATCTGTATAAAATCTGTATAATCAATTAATCAAATAAACCAAAATAGAATATTACTTAATGGTTTTTTAGCTGTCATAATGGTTCACAAAAACACAATCAATATTAATATTAAATTAAATAAAAGTTTGTACCTATGTTATTAATTATTGATGTATTTTACGTACGTACGACACGCCGAATGCCAGAGCGAAGTACCCTGGAGAGCACGCAAAAATCTCTGGGGTATTTCCCGATCAGAGCGAGTGAAACTTATAATGCTGCCAGACTCAAAATTAACGTTGTTTGTGAAAAAAATAAATTAACCATAAAGAATAGAATCATACAATGGTGTGTGTAACGCGGTAAATACGTCATTTATTTTGCTAAGTCCTGTTTTAAGTTGATTAGGGTAATTTAATCAATAGAGTTAGAGAATTCTGTATAAAAATCTGTATCCAGTGCTAATCTGTATCACACATCGAAAATCTGTATAAATACGGAGAAATCTGTATATATGGCAACACTGCTGCAGAACAAGAATCTAATCTACCACCAACAAGTACAACGAACAGACGAACGCGGTAGGTACTTGAGGCGATATGCGGGGGGGAGGCCGCATTTCACTCGTTCTACTACTTAGCTTGGTCGACTAGTACTTTGTAATTACGACTTTTTACATGCGGTTTGTACGTACAATACCCCGTTTTACGCGACGGATGTGTTCCGGTCAAAATCGTGTTAAGCGAAATTCGCGTATAACGGGGTATGACCAAATAACAAGCTGAATACATTGTGCAATGTTCTTTTATTGCCGAAAACGTCACAACATTTTAATCAGTTGTATTTTGCTTTGTGAAATAATTATCTAAGGTTGTTTGAGTTGGATTTTGCTAACGTTCTTTAAAAATTCTTTCGTAACAAGCAACACCGTTTTGTATTGATTGCCGAAGATATAAAACGCGATTGACATCACTATTAGAATTTTCTAAAATCTCAAGACCCGAATATATTTTTGACAACCCCTTCTGTATTGCACTTGACGATAACGCTCTCGTAGGTATGTTCTTGGACCAATTAATGCATCCGCGTAAAACGCGTTATAACAAATTCGCGCAATGCGAGGTGCGAGGTATTGTATATTGTAACTTGTATTGCAAATCAAGAGTTGGGATGGCGGCAACATACAACTAGCCGTACACTCTAATTCAGACAGAACTAAATGGAGACGAATTTTTGGTCGCGATCATCAGAATTGAGGGATCGAGGAAGAAGATATGTGATTTATTATATCTTCTTCTTCCTGCGCTTATCCCAAGTTACTTGGGCCAGCGCAAAATGTTTTCTTCTTCCATTCTTCTCTATTATCCGTCCCGCTATCATTTACTCCCTTTTCATTCATATCATCTCTCACACAATCCATCTATCTTCCTCTCCATTCGTCAGCATTTATATTCATCACTCTCTTAGTCACATGCTTTTCGTCCCTCCTCACCACATGCCCATAACTAGATAATCGGTTACCTTTCAACTTTTCTGTACAGGCGCCACTTTTAAACTTCCCTAATATACCTACTCACTTCTAACTTTATCCATTCTAGTCACTCCACATATCCACCTCAACATTCTCATATCTGTTATGTGATAAATAACTTTATCGAATTAACCTTGCAATTAAGTGCAATTTAATTCAAAGTTAATGCAAAGTTTACATTTAGTGTGACGCATAATACAGTACCATTGATAAAGTGGACATGGCTGGTAACACAGGAAAATAATAGGATAAGCAAGGAATGATTATCTACTTACAAAGTAAAAGAGGAATAAGGGAACTAAATTGTTTGTAACCTAGGACATAGTGATATTTTTTATACATACATTGATAACATCTTCAACTTTGCTGCCGGGAGTGGCAGACAATGCCAGAACTCTATAAGTCTTATGTCCAATATCATCTAAGGTGGATATAATTTGGCAGTAAGCATAGTTCCCTCTCGCTCTGTGTGCCTCGTCGATAACCAGGCACCGAACTTTGTCGCAGGGACAAATGCCTGACTTCATATCATTGTATATCACTTGAGGAGTGGCAAAGAAAACTCTTTTATTCTGCCAATGTTGCTTCCTTGTGCTGACTTGCATGTGACCTGAAAATATATACCTACTTAGTGCATTCTGTTCATATGCAAATGAAGCAAAACAATGCAGACATTAAAATAATAAAAATGATTGATTGATAAATCATGTTCTTTGTGAATCATGCATTTACTACAAACAATCAATAGGGTATTTGACTACTATTAAAAATGTGCAACAATTTAGTAGGTATTGTTTAAAAAAAAGTATAATAGAAAAAAGAAAAAAAAAGGAGATACACGCTTTCGAAGTTTGTGGAGGGGGCATTTTCTGCCCTTGTCAGACGAAACGGAATATTGTACAGTGATACCAAATCACTATGAAGATTTTAAGGTATGACGTAATTTTTAAGTAGTGTTGTCTCTGTCTCATGAACAATTTAAAATCTATACATATAAAAGGAGAAGCTGACCGACTGACTGACTGATCTATCAACGCACAGCCTAAACCGCTGGGGTTAGAAAGTTGAAATTTTGACAGTAGGTTCCTTTTGTAACGTAAGCATCCACTAAGAAGGGATTTTTCGAAATTCAACCCCTAATGGAGTTAAATAGGGGATGAAAGTTTGTATGGAAAATCGTCACTTAACGGGTTCAAAATTTCACGCAAGCGAAGCTGCGGGCGAAAGCTAGTTGTTTATAACTTGGGCATTTTATTAAATATCTCATTGATTTTTTCACTGTTGCTTAATATTTTTGTAATACTTTCGAGATTTGTAATAATAGTCTTTATTGCGTTTAAAAATTACAGGCAAACTTTTCAAAATGATTTTTGTTAAAATAATATCCCCCCTTCTCAATACAGGCACAAAGTATTGTTTAAATCAAACTTCAAAACTTAATGTTGCTTTATAAAATATAATATTATTCTTGCACTCAATATTCAATGTTTATGTATAATCAATATCAAAGATAATGTTAGTTATATCAGTAACAAATAGATAAAAGTGATTGCAATATTACACTGCAATATACATGTCACATGTAGTTCCTGTTAGAAGGCCATCCTTATTCATCAATATATCGTTAACATCGTTATTGTTACATTGACTGAATCTTTAGCTATTTAAACTAATAAGTTTTAAGAATAGCTTGGTTTCAATTTGCAAAATGCTGCTGCAGAATGTATACAGCGTGGAAGGGACATAGTAACACAAACTTCGTGAAAAGGTTCCTCATAAAGCCTTAAATTAATTTACGTAAGTCATTAATATCGCAAATGATAGGTTACAGATGTTGTCATTTTTAAGCGCGCAATGTACTGCGAATGCAAACAACGAGTCACAATCACAACCGCAAGCCATTACTCCGCTAACGCGGTACAGGCGCGCGGCGCGGCGCGGCGGACGTACTTTCAGTACAGTGCCTACACGCATACGCACGCACACATCACAAGTCTGAGTTCGGCACGGAGTCGCGTTGCCGCACAACGCTTTTGTAAACGTGAAAAGTAGCATACCTACGTTTACACTACTGATAAAGAAATCACCTAAGAAACACATTGATAAACCGAACTTGAAATTTAGTTCAATTGACTGATTGCTTACAACAAAAAACAAAACATTGCTCGTTCGCTCATAAAATAACATAAGTAGGTACCTACCTAATGATTCCGATGAGGTACCTACCTACCTACATGGCAATTAGTTGCAAACAAATTAACACTCACCTTAATCTCTCTTATTAGGAGTGAGGGACTCCTAATATGGGAGGGAATCCTAGGGTTCAAAGTGGCCGCCACCAACTTGCTCACAAATCCTAGCGCGGCGCAGAGTTTCAGCGTGGACACGGGGCAATAAGGTGGGGTCTCGGACATACTCCGCACGGAGCGTCGCAAGCGATCTCGCATTTCTGCTGCCGTATTGCACTCCGTAACAAAGTCCCTATCTTGACCCCACAGACAAAAATCTAGTGGGGTCAAGTCTGGTGATCGCGCTGGCCAGGGTTGTGGATCGAACCTCCCAATCTACTGGTCACCAAAAGTCGCTGTAAGGTGTAAGGCTGTCGCACTGGAAGAGTCACGTGTGGGGGAGCGCCATCGTGTTGGTACCACGCATCCCGGAAGTGGGCCACCGGCATCTCTCTAGTTACGGGCACTAAACGTATGGTTACGACTGTTACGTATCCGAGGCATTTTCGTTCAAAACACACACAGTACAACACAGACAAAAAAACAACTTTACTGATAATAACTAATACGCTCAAATCCAAAATCACGAAAAACAACACAACCGTTTACAATGAACGCAAATCGGAAACTGAACAAAATCGGCGAAATTCAAAATTTTACTTCCTTTACAATTTCGCCGACAAGCCGTCATAGACTCGTAGGCACCTAGATCATGCACAGACCAATAAAATGATAGACTGTGCCAACGCATTAAGTTGTACTGACAAAATAAATTGCGAAAATGGATAGGGTTAAAATTTACTAAAGATCAGATTACATCGGTTAAACAAAGGTGTTAATGCAAAAACAAATGTTTATAACAAAAATTGCCTAAAAAAAAGGTTAATTACTAAAAAAACTTATTTTTTTACATTCAATTTATTAAAATTGATAACAGTATTGGACATACTATCAGAGATCATTAATAATCCCAGATAAAAAGTCTAAATAAAAGTAGTCAATCTGATATTAATTTACGTAATAACGCATCTGTTAGATTCATAGGCACTGGCCGCTATAGCTTTGTCGATACCGCGCGTCGGCGCAGCGGCATGTCGGCTTCTTTGAGTGAGCGCGCGCTCAGTGACTAGTGCCTACACTGCCTACTTTGTTGCACTCGCTTACTTTGTTGCGATAACCTCGGTTCGTGAACTTTACCAAAACAGCTGATCGGGAGCACTTTTTAAGTTTGATTTTCATTGCTGTTTTACGTGAAAATTGTGAAATAATTGTTTTTTTCTTTTTTATCGCATTGGGATGGAAAACAATAATGATTTCATACACTATAAATTAAAAAAAACTGCAAAAAAAATCGTAAAAATTAAGAAAAAAGCGACGAAAAATTCCAACGCTGGGGGGTTCAGAATCATGTACTGAATCCATGGTACACGTATACGTTACGATGTCCCTTCCACCCGGTATGCAGTGGCAAAAATTTGTGACTGTAATGCGGCACTTGATCACAAGTTCAAACTGATATTTAAACATTACCTGTCATTTCAACAGTATCACTGGGTGGAATAGCAATAATATTGTAGCATGCTTCAATCTGCTGAGCGACTAGTGGCCGCGTTGGTGCTGTGAACACTATCTTTCCAAGTGGATACCAGCGGTAGAAGTTGTACATAATCACCGCTGCTATGAATGTTTTGCCCAGCCCAGTGGGTAGACTTACCTGTCAGAAAAATAATGATAATGATAAACGATTTTTTTTGCATTTTTCACTCATAATCAATTTCGCAATATAAAGCTGTATCCATATATGCAGCACACGTGTACTGTGCATTCTATGAACAAATGTGGACGCATTCGCAAACTATTTGTGAACAGATCTCATGCAAGGGAATATGTATATATTTTGCAGCAGTACACCATGGACTATCCCCATCTTATCCATTGTTTTCCTGTTCATCCAAAGGTTGTCTGGTAGATATCGCTATCAGCGATAAGACCGCCATTGTACCCTTCAATATATGATATAGTATAAGAACTGTGTTACAATTTCGGTGTGCAATAAAGTATATTCTATTCTATTCTATGTACCCTTATCTCAAATGCATTATTAACTTTGCAGTAGGCATGCTGTTTTCTTCATGCACATGCACTTACGGACAGTAACTCATCCACAGTGGTTTGCTGCAAATTCAAAGCATGTATGCAAATGTGGACATGCCATCAGACCAACACTGAACACCCATTTGCTCAATTTTGTTTCCTAATTGCCCACTATATTTAGGGGATAATGGCAAAATCACAATGCTAGGCATGCATTTTAAGATTTGTGGAGTTCTTAACTATATGTAATATTGTTGATGCGCTACAAAAATTACTGTTTTTTTTAGATTTTTGGTTTTTGATGCAATTTTAATCCTTATTTCAATACACTCAAGCTGTAAAAACAGTTTTGAGATAGCTTCAATGTTTATTATATTTATTTATACTGACATAAAGATATTCAAAGACAAACTTTTAGTAACATTCTTAGAAAACAGTTTTTTATGTTTCCTGTAAAGTTAATCCAAAACACATAGCAATTTATGAAAGCACAGCAACAATATGTAACACAAGGACAAGTAGAAGATAGGCATAATATTGTTACAGTTCGGACAATGTAATAAGCCCAATTTGACGTTTGCTTTAAAGCACAAAATAAATGTGTAGGGAAGTTGTACGCCTTCGATCTTAAAGAAAATCACCTTTTCATTTATCTGCACATAGCGCACACATGATAAAATTTAACTAAACGCCAGGCATTGGAGTAATTATTATTAGTGTTGACATTACTCCTAGTATTTTAAGAGGTGTCAAATCGGACTTCTTAAATTGTTGCGAGTGTAGTTTTTTTTACATTCAGAGCAATTTTTTTGTTTTATTTAGTACAGTAACATAATTGACCATTTATAGTAATTAATACAACATTATTAACATAACTAAAACTTACCAAGGTGTTCTTAAGAATGGCGGCCCTGATAACATTAAATTGGTAGTCTCTCACTGGGTAGTTTGTTGGGTAGATCCATGTTTTCCCTGTCAGCTTATCATATCCACTGATCTCTTCATCACAGCATAGGGCACTGAAAAGTAGCACTTGTAAATGTATGTATATTGACTGAATCTAGTAAATTAGCTCAACGTTGACTGTCAGTCCAGTGGATTATAATATTGACGCTTGAAAGGCAAAAATTACCAAGCGACATGTTGGCAACTTTAAACTAGAGAATGGTGAGTTTATTTTTTTGAAAAATAAATAAAAAATCACTTATTTACCCTAACTTCTTGATTCCAACGAATTTTAAGTGCAGTTTAAAGGCTTATAATAAACTGGCATATAAGAGAAAGATTATGAACTTAAATAAAACTTTAAAATGCTCTAGTGTAAAATTGCCAACATATCGCTTGGTAATTTTTGCCTTTCAAGCATTGATATCTGTGCTTTCAGTCAATGTTTGGCTGAGTTGCATGAGGTTATTTTACTTTTGGGTGAAACTTTTATGAACTTGACTCATTTAACTGTACAATTTGTTGGTAGTTCTTTGTTGACATTCATTTGATTGGTTTATCTCAGTATAAAATAATCTCTTGTTGTGCACATTTAAACCTAAACTAGAAGATATAAAAACGGTTGAAAGTTGATGTAAACACTATGTTTTGCCTCTAAAAATAAACTTACCTAACATTCAAAGCACTCCTGTTTGCAGAATCATTTATGTTACTCTCAGAAAACTTGGATGTTTGTTTGAAGGACTTATCCAAATTGGCCAAAAATGAAGAGTCGTCGAATATTTCATCGTCTTCGAATCCATCGTTTTGTTTTGATTTACTGGTGGTAGGAAAGTTGTTCATAATAAATCTTCATAATAATTGTTGCTTCTAGACTATGTTAAAGGTTGATTTATATTGAACAGCACTCAATAATCACAATTTATTAAACTATTAAATAACTTCGTTATGTGCGTGTAACCATAACATGAAATATATTATTAAAAAATGTTTATGAAAACGTTGGCGCGGTCTTTCGACGACGAATCGGAATTTGATTTGACATTTTGACTTGACTGAAGTTGACTGACACATCTGACAGCAGACTGACACTGACGTTTCACACTGATGCAGCAACGTTTTGTGACACCGTTTTGTGAATGGAGGACAGTGGTTCCTGAAAAATATAGCTGATAATTTTCATTTAAATACTAATCACAATGTCAACAATAAATATGGTTTCATTTTAATTTAGTATTTAATCAAATTATTACAAAATAATCATTTGTTATTTTAAAGTTTCTCAAAATAATAATTCGATTAATCTGTCATTCTTCTCTTAGATTGACTCTGTCAGTGTCAAGTGTCAATACTGTCAAGTCAAAATGATTGACATCACAGACTAGATAGGGATACAATACAATATTGATTGACTTAAAGTTCTTAAAGACAACTGTCAAGTAAGCCATAGCCAACGATGTTTTGAATTTCATCAAAAATTCGAAAATATTAATTTACTGTTACTCACTTTTTCATATTTCGTTTATAAAAATGGAATTAGAAGATGGTTTTGATGACTTACTTGCTCAAATCAGCGAACCCACGTCTCCGAAGAAACCTAAAATTGAACCCGAAAGTCTGCAACAAGTACAACCTGGTAAGATTGTGTTATTATTGCATTTTGCGACAATTGTTTTTTTTTCTATGATTCAGTTTATTCTATGAAAGGAATTTGTTCATAGTTATCATTCAATAGCAAACTCAGCATAATCGCCAACATTAACACATACTTTGTTCCACAATGAGCGGTTGATTTCAGAGTTACGAAAACAAGATCATTATCAGCGTGATGTGATAGTTTATCTCAGGCAGAAGCTCAGCAGATTTTCTTTGTGTATTCCTGATTGATAGACATCTTTACGGCTCCACTGTACAATATGACCCGCTGATTTGGAGCTTCACAATTTTTTTGCGTGTAGATCTCATACTTCTTAAAGCTTTTCACAAAACCTTTTACTGCAGAGCCGCACAGTTTTCGAGAAAAAAAATCCTAAAGTTTCAATAATTTCTAATTAATTTACGTATAAAATTGACATAACTTGCCACAGATAATGTAAAAATTTCACTAATTGGTCGTTTCGTTCTACGTTCAGACTAAGTGACAGCGGATTTAAATGTTTTTTGATACTAATAAAGCAGTTTTTAACATTTTTTTAATTTTAAATTGTTGTTAACGCTATTAAATAAAATATTATGTGAATAATGTAATTATTAGGATTCAAAATGAAATAGTTTTATTTGTACTTATTAATAATTGTGGATAACGGAACGTAATTTATGGAATTTGATCAATTTGATGTGAATAACGCGTTTGACAGTTGTCAGTCTTCGTGTAGTCATATATTTTTGAGCTTTTTATTTGTTGTTTACCTATCAAACTACACACCACACAAACACACATATGGGGCACCTATTTTTCAGACCTTTTACACAAAAATAGGTGCCTCGCGAAGCGTGTATCCGTCGACTGCACCTGGATACTAATGAATGCTAATGAACCTACAATGCATGAGCGAGCGCAGCGAACTCGGGAATTGGGACACCCCGACTCGGATAGGTTAGGTTTGAAGGGGATGACGGGGGCTAGAATGAGCGAGCGAAGCGAGCGAATGCAGCCCCCGTCATGCCCTTCATGTTAGGTTTTTTCAAACCATTTACCCAGAAATAGGTGCCCCGCGAAGCGGGGCTCCGTCGACTGCACCTTAATACTGTATTCTGTGAATTACTTTGACCTTGAATATGATGCAAGTATGGTAGAGTTTTTTTTTTAAAAGACAAAAAAAATGACCTTGACCTTAGAATTTTGACCTTTGACTTTGATATGACCTTGACCTTTGGCATTTAGCACGATTTGAGGCAAGTTTCCACGATTTTCAATTTTTTTTTGTATGTCCTTGACCTTTTGAACCTTTGACCTTGACCTTGGAGGTGACCTTGACCTAATTCTTACTTTGACATAAAATTTGGGCCGCGATCCCGACCCCCCACCCTTAATACTCCCACAATCCCACCAATCCCGAATGACACTTTTGGAGATTTTTTTCTCGTAACCTATGGGTTTCCGCAACTTTTAGTTTTCAAAAACACACTAAAAACACCATATTCTACCCAAAAAAAAATAGCTACTATATAAAAGCGATGGGTCGTATTGGACAGTGCTTCCATCTTTACCTTTATACACAGCATACAGCTTGGCAAAGTTTGTTGCCCTAAAAGTTTAGGTTTACGGGTTTTTATTTAAAAGCAACTATTTAATCTATTTCAGGGACTTCAAACGAGCCTGTCTCCAAGCCTGCCTCCTCTAAGACACACTGTGTATTAGTAAACCAGAAACAGGTAATATTGACTGACCAAAGATAAATTAAAACACAAGAATATTTATGTTAACTTTTTATTTGAATAAAATTAATTATGTATTTTTACAGAGAGGCAATCCTTTACTGAAGTTTATCACAAGTGTTCCATGGGAGTATGATGACATAATTCCAGACTATGAAGTGGGGAAAACAATATGTTTACTTTTCCTATCACTCCGATACCACAACATGAACCCAGATTATATTAACAACAGGATAAAAGAACTTGGGAAGAAGTATGAACTTAGGGTACTTTTAGTTCAGGTATATTTCATGGAATATAATAAGAATCTTATAAGAAATAGCAATCATACAGGCTGGTGTTCATCAACATTAATTCTCTGGTTAAACAGCCAATTTCGAGTTTTATGTTAATAGTTGTTTAACAAAAGAATTTATGTTTGTGATGTTGCCCCAAAATTTGTTCTCATAATTAATACTCATATAATTTATAATTCATAACAAAATTATTAATCATGAAATATGCAGTTCATATTTGGTATGAGAAAACAAAATAATATTGTTTTTTCTCTTCTAGATTGATCTCAAAGAACCTCTATCAACATTGAAAAACTTAACAAGAATATGTCTCTTAACAGACTTAACCCTTATGCTAGCATGGAATCCAGAAGAAGCAGCCAAAATAATAGAAAACTATAAGATTTTTGAAAATAAACCACCTGACAAAATCATGGAAAAGATTGAGAATGATCCTCATCAGAAGGTAGTATTATTAATATGTGATTTGTTGTTTATTTTATTTATATGCCTGAAGAATATCTATACCCTAATTCCAGAATTCAGATAATTTATGTAAACAAAGAAATGTCATTGTCAAAGTGACAGGTTAGTGGTACAAAACATTTTATCATTAAATGTTTACTAAGTAATCATTTAAAATCAAGTTAATTTTAACGGTATTTTCAAACAAAATACCGTAGCCAAACAATGTCTTGTGTAGTGTGTCGGAGACGCGCCTTATAATCACTTTAATCAGTCCTTATACGCATTCATCACCATAAGTTTTTCTGTGGCACTCATAGATGTTCGAGGCCGCTTTTTAACAGACGACAAAAAGTCGGGGGCAGCTGCCTTCGAGGGCCCCGGCTGAGGCTCCATTTGTCAAATAACAAATAAAACTTAACAAACGAACTCAACAAAAACAAGGAAATATAACAAACACCAACAAGATGAAAAACTTAACACGATGATACTATAGCACAATAACAAAATTAAGAAACACGCAGCGAAAACGGGAAAAGAAAACGAATGTATTGTTAGGACGCTAAGACAGCTTGACATTTTGAAATCGAAATTTGAAACTCGAAATTTGAAAATGTTTTGTACTCCTACAGTGTTACCAGTATCATAAAATACTTTATACCAGAAAATCTCCTTTTTTTAATAACTTTGTTGAAAACTGAAAATTTATAAAAGTAATTACGGTATGATATTTTTTAAATTATTGTTTCTAAAATCAGTACATAAAAGAGAATCTAACCCTTTTTCCGGCTTTTTCTGTGAATTACCATTAATAAAATATTTTTTTGATCTGTTATCCCCTTTGTTTACATAAATTATCTGAGTTAGGAATTTAGGGTATAGTTGGTATTAACTAGTGATGTTCAAATCCGCTATAAACTGTAGATGTGTTATAAACTATATTCATATAGTCTGTTATTTTATACGCTATCATTATAACGCGGTGTTACAAAACTCGGGCGCAGTCTGAACGCGGAGACGCTATAATTTTATTTAACAACGCGCTAAACGGACTTGATGATGCGCGGTAAATGTTATCTCGCAACGCGCTGTACACTAAAGAATATAATAATAATATTTCATTCCCTTACGCGCTGTTGCTAGTCGCTACGCTATCTTGCTATCTCGTTCTGGCCCCGCTTCGCGCGTTTAGACTTTTATTCGTTGAATAAGTTGAGGCGTTATAATATAGCGCGAAGTCAGAGCCGCTATAGCAAACGCTATACGCTATGTACACATAGTCTGTTATATTTTGGCGCTATATGTTTTATTAACCACCACTAGTATTAACACATCCACTGCAGGAAAACACACACGGTACGTTTGTGCAATGCTATGCGCAAGTGGGCACACACAGTGTGTGCGCCCGCCGCACAGTCACTGGTGTTTGCAAACACCAGTGACTGGTGTTTGCAAACTTTTTGTATGAAAACGCACGTACATAAACGGCGCGTGCGCAAAGGCGCAGTACTGGCTGATAGAAAATGTATGTGCAGTTGTCAAAGTGTTAAGACAGTAGTTGCTCATAAGCACAACTGCTGCTTTAACAAGCACAGTGTGAGGTTATTTTGTTGATGCATTATCTCGTGCTGCGATAAGCCATATATTACCTAGTCTCGGCTCGAGATAATTTGACGTTAAAATTATCTCGCGCTACGCATGTTAGGCTAGCTGGGCTAGTAAATATCCTTGACTCTACCTACACACTGAGCCAAAGTTGGCTCAAACATCGGCCCAATTTATCCGATCACTATTTTGCCTATCTGACACTAGCCCTTGCTGTTGAGCCTAATAGTTCGGACCAGCTATTGCTTAGACATTCTGTACCCATGGCGGTTTTAACACGAGCGCGGTGTAGGGTTTACACAGAGCGTGAGCCAGCCAGCGCGGCGACGACGTAAACGTTACACAAAGCATGTGTGTTCCCTAAGTTACGTAAAAATCATGGTAGGGTACAGCGGCGGTCACTCGCCGCAGTCGCCGCCCACTGTGCACGAACCTTGGGACTGCGCTCTGCCTGTCAACGCAGAACGACCGCGGAGGGCTTTGGGCTTTCAGCCTTTTGGGAATGGAGGACTACTTGTGGGAACTTCCAAAAATTTACAACATGCGATATAATTTGGACAATAATTTATTGACACGATTGTCCTTATTGATAGTTCTTAACTTCGTACAGAACAAATAATTCGTAGCTGCTCGCGACATGACGTGGCAATAAGTGATATCCCTAAGCTAAAAAACCTAAGGCCTAGCGCCGGCGACTACTCTCAATAGGTCACTAAGTTGTGTCCGGCAACGGCCGATTTTAGTCTGTGACCGATTTTGTACCGTTTTAACGCGCTAAACTACATCTGTCTTCTTTAGGATAGGGATGTATCACATAATGCAGATCTGTTCTACACTTCCGCAGTCAAGTTCGTGATACATATTTCCGAGTCCACGATGCAGAGATCGCCCGCACTATAATTCGATTACGATAAAAGTCTGATTTTTTGTGGGACGTTTGCATTCAATTAATTTATGTTCTATTTTCACTAACTATCGCCGGACCAATTATGATCAGTCGTCTGGCTAGGCCTCATAAATGATAAATGTGAAAAAATAAATTATGTATAGTGTAAACTGACTCTTTAGCGCTGTACCCATACCATATCTCTTAAACTTTTTGTTAGTAGATTTGAATCCAAGTTCCTAGTTCCAGCATCAAAACTATATTACACTTGCATGTTACGAAACATTAAAGTCAGTGAAACCGTTAACCTATCTATCTCTCAGCCTTTTCGAACTACGTTGTGGTCAGCTTCCAGTCTAACCACATGCGGCTGAATATCAGTATTTTACACGAAGCGACTGCTACCAAACCTCAAGTCAACCCAGTTAGGTACTGGGCAATGCCATTCACTGAAGCTTAGACCGGTTGTCAGACATTCGGGCTTCTGACTAACCGTAACGACTGTCATATGTATTCGAGGCACTGAAGGGTCTCAAATTGTAACGAACGGTCGCCCATCCACGGACTGACCGCGGCAAGCGTAGCTTAACCTTGCAAATCGTATGATCCGTGCGGTTGTTAATTAGGCACAAGCTCCTCGACGAGTAAAACCGTTAACCGTCATAAAATATAATTATTTTCTAAATTTTTGGACATTCGTCTGGCCCATGATTCTGGAATTCATTCTTGAATTATTGACTGACAGAACGATTCGTCAATGAATGTTTTGAAATCAGAATTTTTCAACGACGAACTTCTCATCGACATAACGTTTCGCCGAAAAACAGTTCGCCGACTAAGTCGACGGAGCCTTGCTAGGCGGGGCTCTTATTTCTGAGTGATACCACTTACCGGCCACAAGAAAAACCGAGGTGCTCCGGGGTCTGAGTGCTGCAAGTTCCAAACTCGCTTCACGCGCTCTTATTGCATGCTTACCTGATTCCTGATAACATAATGGTTTTCATTATGGTTTGGTAATCAATTTATTTGGCGATAGATCTAGTCGAATTGTCTTGTCGAAAGATTACGTCGGCGAACTGTAGAAAGATTCTGATTTCGAAACCTTCATAGACAAATCGTTCTGATGGTGAACATTTCAACGGAGAAACGATTATCGCAGATTGATTCCATTGAAACTGGCCAACGGCTTAGCATGACTATCGAGTGTGATGGGATTTGATTTCCAGGTTAGGCACAGAGTAGGTTTATCTTAAAGACAGGTAACTACATGTAATATCTACTATGTGTAGTCGGCCTTGATTTGAACGCACATCAAATTACTGTCGTCGGCAAATAGTGGATGTAGACTATCCAAAAAGGGTGCACTTCTTTGTGGCTAGTGAATAATAAGCATTGTTGTTTGTTTTAGGTGGTAAATGCATTAACTACAATAAAGCCAGTTAATAAAACAGACGCTATGACACTAATCTCGATATTTGGCACATTGGAGAACATCATAAAAGCTTCAGAAAGTAGGCTCGCCGAATGTCCGGGCTTCGGAGCTACAAAAGCAAAAAAGCTCTATAAAGCTCTACACGAACCATTTTTAAAACGGGCTAACGTAAATAAAGATCAAAATAAGAATGAATTTGAAGGAGATTTAAGCATAGAGGATATAGAAAAACTAGAAAATGAAGCAGAAAAACTAGAAAATGAAGCAGAGAAACAAGAAAAAGAAGAAGAAAAGGCGGCAGAAAGCTGATTAGAAACGTATTCGCCAGTAGATGGCGCTAGTTGAACAACGTAAATTGAATTATGAAGTTTTGTACTGATGAATTGTCTGAAACCAAGGCGAAATATTTTGTTATGAACTCAAGTTAAATAAATATTAGATATTTTTTTAAGGTATTGGGTGTGATAAGTTTAAATGTATGAAAATAGCGTTAAGTAATCCAAATTGTTTTGTTGTACATAATTATTTATTTTTATACATTTTATTAAACAGCTAACAACAAATTATTAATTTTGTTTGATGCATTTGTAGCAGGCAGGCTACACAATCAGTAAACGGGTTTATATTCGAGTGCGTCGTAATTTTTTCACCTCATCTCATTTAACCCTTTACCGGTCTTATCAACCAGCAAAGATTTACGATAATGAACCTTATGAACTTCCATCATTTACAATATTCATATCAGTACCGGTAAACGAAGGAATACGCGGTAACTTATTGTTTCTATTTTTTGTTTTATATTCATTTTTTTTTTTTTTTATATTCAAAAACTTTAACAAAATGTTTTTTGCACCGTTTTTATCTCCATGGATTCCTTTACGATATACACTGCAGTAGGTACACACGGCTACACATCAAGCTATACAAAACCAGTTTATCTTGGCGTCGCTTTGTGTAATCTTTTCGCACAAGTAACGGTCAGCCTATACTGGTTTTGCATAGCTTGAAGTGTAGCCGTGTGTACCTACACGTAACGGTGTGGAAATTTTGAGACGTGTAATTTTTGCTGAACTGTTGTTCAAAACATTGCAATTTTTCGTTGTAAAAGCTTCATTAATTATATAGAGTGATCATTTTTTTCGTTGTTTTATTATTTTCAAAATACCATGACGAAACTTGCGATGTCCCTTGAAAGTACCCTTGTTCATGAAATCTAAACTTGCTCCGTAAACCACTAGGCTGTCGGATTCTTTTCCAAAATATTCACTTACAATTTATGATTTGTTTTTTGATCTTTTATATATTTGCCAAACTTTAAACGTTGCACTCGTCTTTGTTCGTAGAGTTTTTGTTTTTCATCGAACCATTTCAGTTGAAACTTTGTGTAATCTTCAACGTTTGAATATTTACAAGAAATCTCAATTTGTAAAGATTCCCGATTAATTCAAATTTTTTCATGTACATCCTTGGCAAACTTTAATTAATCTCATCTTTTCCCTCTGATGCTCTTTTGTTTCATATAGGTACAACCTTTCCTTTTTTCAAAGTTTTATATTCAAATCACCATTTCTAGTGTCAGTGACAATTGGAGTTTTCGCACCAGGATCAACTGCAATTTTATTTCTTTGTACTTTTTATGCAATTGGTTGTCATTTTCAACCGTGGCTTCCTCTTTCTTTACACGTTTAGCTTTAAAACCATTTTTGCAATCAATCGATTCGTCGACAATGAAACACAAACACTATCTGTACTGAAACTCCAACCGAAACTTTTAGGTATAGCAAAATAACGTCTCCAGTATTGTTTTGGATCATTTTTTGAGAATTGACTCCACGTAGATGGAGTAAATTCTACGTAAAAGTTCGTGTAAACATCTTGAGTGATGTATTTTAAACCATGAGGATAAATTGGGAAAACGTTGAAGGATTTCTTATCATTTTCGTGCAGTTTATGCTGAATTTTGATAAAGAGAGGAATAAATTTCCAAAAGTTTTGTTTCACCTCTTTTTCTGAAATTTTCTCAACTTTAAACTCTCAATCATCGTAATTATAGACACAATAGATAAGACAATTAAGTGTCGTCCTGGGTTAAACCAATTTCCAATTTCATCATCACTGTACGTAGGTATTTTTATAAAACGCATTATACCTACGTGGATTCATGTATTTGAGATTTTGACAATTTTTCTAAAAACTTGTGGTGCTACATAAACATTTACGTTTGTCTCTAAAATTGTCTTGTATTGATTTGCTCGATTGCAATTATTGAATTGAAATTTCTCATATTTCCATTAAATTTTACATTTTTATTTAAAAGGAGATCATTCATTTTCGGCCCAAAAACTAAAGTTTTAAACCGGCCAACGAAAAAAAACGTGTCACCACTGTTGGGGAAGTCAGTCCGAGTATTTTTTACTATGGCACTAACTCTCTACAACCATTCCTTCAGCAGATTTTTTGGGTTGAAACATCTGGTGTCCGTACTTTTTATTTGAAAAAAATCTTTTCATCTGCTGGCGAAAAAGTGATATGAGCTTGTTGGGATGATGACCTGATGACTGCTCGTCCGATCGAATGGCTATTAATGCCGGTGTCCCCAAGGGGTCAGTGCTTTCTGCGACGTTCTTCCTGCTGCATATAAACGACCTGCTAAAGCCCGGAACCTTTGGGTATGCAGACGACAGCACTGTTGTAGAGAGCTACGTAGCCAATGTACGGACCAGTGGACCACAAATCCAATCTCTGAAAGAGGCCGATGCAAACCTGGTCAAGTTGAATGCAGCTAAGACCCAAGCGTGTCTCTTCTCTGCCAAAAGGAGGCTATTCCAGCTGGCTCCTACTTTTCGAGATATGTCTATACCGATAACTGACCATCTTGAGCTCCACTTTGGCTCCTATATTGAGTCCAAAGCTCAATTGGCTGCTAAAAAGCTGGGTGTCCTCCCGAAGGTGCGGCGGTACTTCACATCGGAACAGTTGCTTCTATTGAACAAAGTACAGGTTCGTTCGTGCATGGAGTACTGCTCGCACCTTTAGGATGGCTCAGCCAAGTAGGCGTTGGAGTCGATTGAGAAGCGTGCCAAGAAGATCATGAGCAACGATTCCCTTGTTCAAGTTCAAGCTCCAAAGTCTTGAGCATCGGCGCAAAGTTGCTAGTCTATCGGCTTTTTATCGGATACATTTCGGAGAGTGTGCTTCAGATCTGCAGGATCTGATTCTCCCCTGCCCTTTTTCCTATCGGACGGCCGGAAGCACGAAAAAGCGCCATCGGTTCATGGTTGATATACCAAAAACCCAAACGAACCGCTTTGATTCCACTTTAATTGCGAAAACCGCCAAACAGTGGAATGCGTTGCCCGAGTGAGTGTATCCCGACTGCTACAATCTGGCTGTCTTCAAGTCAAGGGTGAATCGGTTTCTTCTGGGCAAGCGTGCTCCATCGTAGACCGCATCATCGCTTAACATCAGGCGGGATGGAGGAAAAAGGAAGGCCGCGTATCAAAAAAAAAAAAAACTTGTTCAAGGTCATCATCCCAACAAGCTCATATCACTTTTTTCGCCAGCAGATGAAAAGATTTTTTCAAATAAACGTATGGAAATCCAATTTTTCAACTAAAAAAATCAGCTGAAGGAATGGTTGTAGAGACTAAGTGCAGTAGTAAAAAATACTCGGACTGACTTCCCCAACAGTGGTGACACCTTTTTTTTCGTTGGCCGGCACTTTGACTTTTGGGCCGAACTTTGTATGAAACGTGAATGATCTCCTTTTATACTTTTCAATAATTTTGAGTGGATCCTGCAGCTTGTGATTTTTCCCCTTCAACATGTAAATTGTAAAGGATTAAACTTGGGAAACAATTGGTGCAAATCTTCATGATCATGATACCTAATGTTTAAAGAAATAATTGACGAGATAAGACAATTCTATACCTGTCTGGACAATTACTTACTTACATCTAATCTCATAGTTTTCAATAATTCCACCCTCTTATCAGACAGTGGACAAATGAAAGATTTGAGTCCCTTTTTCATGCACTGAAACTTGATCATCCTCCAATTCAGTTACTCGAACTCTTCCGTTTCAAACACTTGAAACTAGAAGAACGAGAATGATCATTTTTTCCGCGCGTCTTGCAAGGTATTTTGTTTTCTTTTGTTTGACTATTTCATTTCATTCTACAGAATTAACAAATCTTTATTCCGTTATGCATGGGCTGTTTAATTTGTCAAAATATTAAAAAAAAGAATACTACAGTTTTTTTTAAATGCTTTATCATGAACTCATGAAACATGAAGGCAAAACAAAGAAAAAAAAAACATTTTAAAATCATAAGGTTTATTTTACAAATCTTATTTAAAAAGTTCTTATCCCATTACGGTAGAAAGGGATTGCTTTTATTAAGAGTACCTTTTTTTGGTATCGTATTCGAGGGACGCTTGGCCGTTGCGCGCTTGAACGTGGTTTGAACCGCGACAGCTCGGCCGCCGAGTTCAAAATAAAACAATCAACAGCGAACCGGCTCCGCTCGTGGTTGGACGCGCGCCGCTGTGCCTCTGCCTGCCGGGTACTGACGAAATAAATAAACATTTGGCGGGAAAGTGTTGATTCGAAATTTAAATGTGAATTTCTTCATCATTGCGGATTAAAATTCATAAAAACATTTGAAGAACATTAGTTGATATTGAAGATTTTTTGTGCTAAAACTTTTGTTAGTTTGTTTTGTACAGTTCGTGATTTGAACCCCGAGTGATGGATTAAGTGGGACTAAAACGTGAAATAAAATAAATAGAAGTGTTAATGCTGACTGATTTTAAAGGACTGCCATTTTGTTATTGTGCGGATTTTATGGTGAGTACGAAGTTTATAAGAACTCCATGTTATTTAAAAACAGTGACATCACTTGAAGTTGTGTGAACAACTTTAATGTTATTATTCTTTTTGCACGAAAATGTTGTGGCGGGGTTAACGTATGTTTGGTAGTATAGTAACTTTTCCCATTGGATATTGATCTATCGGGTGAAGATTGAAATCAAAGAAAAAAAATAGTACCTATTTGATAAAAAAACAGCGTTAAAAAATTATTCATGTTTTTTTAGAATTTTGTGTATTCCTAAATCTCAAATTAATATTTTTGTTATAAATTATATTATGTACCTAATGATGATTATAATTTTTTTTTAACATATGTATCATTAATTAAATAGTAGTTATAGGTAACAGTGGCGTAGGGTGAAGTTTCTTAAAAGGGAAGCCGGACCACAAAATGCTTACCTTGCTCAAGTGTGATGCGTGATTTCCAGTAACTATGCGTTTCGAAAGGGAAGCCGATAGGAATCGAGTTGTATGGAGCCTTCGCCACTGATAGGTAATGGGGTTTTGAATGTGTTTTCAACTGCAAGTGCGGGGTAATATTTTTTTAATAACATCAGTTTCTAACAAGGAGTCCATAGAAAGCGAGTAAGGTTTCACGTTTATAACAAAAGCTGAAGCCATTGTTACCTATGGACACTGATTAAATTATTATTTTGAGTTTGTGTTGACGTGAATACTAATGAAGGCTCAGTAGAAGAGTGCCTTTCTTGTTCTCATATACAGGGTGGGTCAAAAATCGTGGATCAAACGAATCAGGACGATAGTTGGGGTTATTTGCAGTAAAAAATATCGTTTTGGCAGAGTCCTAACTTGATCTCCTTAAAAGTTATGATAATTTGAGTGTTTTTAAGAAAATACCAAAATTTGTAATAAATAGGCAATTAGAGTAAAATGGGTACTTCTTACTTACCTATTTTAAAACAATAAATGGTGTTTAGTGGCTTGAAAGTGCTTATAAGACAGTGGGTACGTACCTATCATGATTTATGAGTATTGGCACTTTTTTCAATATCTTAAGTCTCACGAAAAGTTAATTGTAACCTAAGAAACTTACTGCAAAAAAAATCTACTAGGTACCATAAAATGCTGCAAATAACCTCGACTATCGCCCCGTTTCGTTTGATCCACGATTTTTTACCCACTCTGTATAGTGCTCGTGCTTTTTGAACTGCTGTAGACTAGTGGTCAAAGCGTCGCGGTTGCCCATCGTAAGGTCGCAGCACTCGCAGCTAACTTTTGTGGTGTTAGTTAGCGTAACATGCGCATCGCGAGATATTTTTGTCGAAGACGAAACAATGTAGGTATGGCTTATCTCGTCTCGGCACGAGATAATGTATCGACAAAATTATCTCGCGTTGCGCGTGTTAGCCCGGCTGGATTCGATTGCCAGTACAGACATACTTAGTGCATTTTTGTCTTGTATTGTATCAGTGCGTCGCTCTATTTGTCAGAATAGCGTAGGTACCTACTTTTATTTAGGTATTTCTTTCAAATAGGGTATTTGACTGAAAAAATCTAATAAGTCCGTCAGTTAGATTATCAAAAAATATTTGACCCGTATTTTTTCTTTTGTTACATAAACCAAAATTGACAAAGATACGACACTTTTAAAATTGGAAAAACGTCACACAAGCAAGTACAATTTTTACTTGCTTCTGACGTGACAAGCCCGACTCTCTAGTTTTGATGCGTTTTGTTTCCAAATATTCATAGATTTAACAAAAGAAAAAATACGTCTCCATTATTTTTTTTTAAACTCTAATTGGCGGGCTAATTAGATTTGCATTTTATTGATGCTGTCAACTATATTGTACTTTTCTGTTGCGTTAAGTAACAGATCTGGGGTTGGTACTGTTAATTATAAGATGGGCTCAATCATTTCAAATTGGTCCTTATTACCGCATTAGCGAACTGTGGCTGGTCAGCAGTACAAACTATACAAGTACTCGGGGGTATAGGCGAGGTTAAAGCCGTGACGGTTCTCTTAATTTAAAACTGCACACAGTAAGTTTACCTTCTTATCCTCCCACACTAAGTATACATGTAAGAAAATACATAAATGCTAAGTTGTTTGGGCAGCCGGCGACGGGTTATCAAGCCACCATCGCGTCCTCATTATTATAGTCTATCGCAATTAAAATATAGTTAGATTGCTAAACGTAACTTCAAACTCGGTCAAATCGACATTTGACCACGTTATAGTTTTGTTCTGTCTATGTATTTCTTAACGGAGAAAGGATTTGCAACACAAAATGGTACAAATCGCGGTCTACCTACTATGTAATCACGTGCATAGATAGACATTAATGTAATTTAACTTATTCAATTTTGGACCGCCTTGACATAACGCTTTAAATATAAAATAATTGTTTTTCCTCACGATATCACAGAGTTAAGCTGAAGAAACCAATATTTATGTCCGACAAACGAGTCCAGCAGGTATAAAAATTAAATTAAAAATTTAAAGAACCCCGACATTGAAATGGCTGAAGGCTAAATATCATCAAATGCCTATAGCTAAGAAGCAGATTTCAAATATACATATAAAAAACATCATTGAAATCGGTTCATCCGTCTAGGAGCTACAGTGTCACAGACACACACATAAAAGGTTCAAACTTATACCACCCATTTTTTTACGTTGGGGGATAAAAATCGCGATTTTTGCTGTCAAAAATGCTACCAAATTATATTTGCAATTTAAATGTTGATTTAATTACTCAATTATTATGAAGATGGACTTCTTGCTCGCTAGTGTAGCTTTACACTGTTCTGTCTCTAAACGTTCAAAAATAAAGGGCATTTGTTTTCATTATCTAAGTTTATTTAAGTTAGTGAAAGAGGTAAAATTTCAATACTATGAGAAACTTAACACCTATCTGCTCAGTGAATTTATGCAAAACTTGACCTTATTTCTCCTAATACAAGTTTAACACCTTAATGTATTCCGTTATATTATTTGTATACAATTTCTAACACTCGGCAATATAATAGACAAAATAAACGATAGTTTCTTAACAGCATTCGAATGATTTAAAACCACATTCTACGCCTTAATCATCATTTAAAAATAATAGTTACCTACTATCACATCTACTACTGCTGACTGTATAATTACGTATGCGATGCAGCAATTTAGTAACGTATACAAAAAATAATGGCATGGTTCAAACAGCTATGACTGCCGGTTTTGAGAGCCTACTTATTTAAAACTGCGACTATAGAACAGGTGAACGGGGCACGTGCCTCGAGCCAGGTGGAGAAGCAATTTTTTTTAATGTCTGTATAATTAACTACGTCTATGCAGAAAAATAAGTCCATCGTAGGTACTGCCTTATACGAGAACCGTAGTAAGAACGTTTTGTTTTCAGAAACTTAACAATAACAAGATTGGTATTTTGATGATTTCGTATTACTTAGGTTCATTCCGCCGATTCGTGCAAATTTGAAAAATCCGTGGAGTAAAAAAATTATTACCTTCCCGCAAAACAATTGGACGGAGCGGATGTTAATGAATTGGAGATGAATGTTTTTTTAACATTTTCTTTGATAACTTCGTAAGTCAATACACTAGCGAATTGATAGTAAAATAGGTACAAGATCGTGAATTTGGCTTTATTATTACGTATTAATTATAGTCGTCAATGGAAATGTAAGTAGACAAATAATTAACATTAAAAAACCTGCTGAAATCCCTAGTTAGTAACAGAGAGGAATGATTTTACACGCAGTTTCTTTTACTTTCGAAAACTGACTAAATCAAGTGTAATATTAGCGATACTGCTTTTAAAGTGATCATGGTTTTATTCACTAGGCAAATAACGTTTTTTTTTAATGAGTAAATTAGCCTGGATATGTTTTTTGCACGAAACTACGGAACGACTCATTAAAAGCTCATTCTACTTCTAAGAACAAGTTGTTCGATTAATATTTAAATTGAGCTACCGTCTATGAAATCTGGAGAAATTGTGTACCTATCTATAGCTGCCGTGTAAACAACTTAACAAGCTCACGGACGGCTCCCCCGTTAACTAAATATGTTCATAGGCGATTCTGTCATTGCACAGATCCTACTATTTATCAACAGTTACATTTCCACGGTGTGCAATTATTTAATGCTTCTAAGCATGAAATATTGCATGGTCGATTTAACCTACTTGTAACCAGTGCGTCTGTCACGATATTTCCATGTCAATTTGTTAACGATTTTCCACCATGTCTTGAAGTTTCAGCTAGTTCTGTTTTGAGAAACACTGCTCAGAAATGCTTGCCAAAATTGATTGCTAGATAGAGATAGATAGACAGATAGAGATTACATTTTGAAGAATAGTTGCAATCAGTTGCAAATATTGCCATAATCTGTCTTTTAGAGTGGAAAATTGTTGACTATTCCTCTCGGCTTATGGTCAAATATAAACGCTATTCAATTTTTAGTTGGCATTAAGTGTCGTTCTGTCACTGTCACTTTAAGGCGAAGTGAGAGTGATAGCACGAAATTAACGGCATCTTAAAATTGAGTACCGTCCGCGAGGATTAAGCTGAGCTTTGCATTTGTGTGAGAATGAATGCAGACGCGTCCTTTGCTTGGTTTAATAATCTGCTTTTTGGCAATCGATTCTATGTGCACTCACACAAATGCATAGATCAGCTTACGCCTCGCCAGTTGTGAGTATATAGCGTTTGAGTAATTGACCATTAGTCACTTGGATTTGATTCTTTATTGAATTGATAAAAGTTCATAGATCATAGAATAATAATTGTTCGATTTTTGGGTTAGTTAAACATCTTTTTAATTTGTTTATCCACATCCTGAACATTTTTATTTTATTGCGTATGCTTTTATAGTGATTATGTAAGTATGGGCTTATGAATTCCCCTTGAGGCCGTATCGTGATCATCTCAAGAACTGTTCGTGTGACAAGTATGTCTCTGGCGGTGATCGTGATTGCTTTCATCGAGATATGGGCCACATCACGACCGGCTAATCTCAGCCAATCTACCATTGAACGTTGATACTTGTAAACAATAGACCGCGGGAACTATGGTTTGTGAAACTGTGACAAACATATGCGAATATGAATGTCTAGCTTATGTGAGTACAGGAAAACAAGAGCTTGTTTTCCTGCCCGTGTTTCAGTTCTAATTTTGAAATAGTGTTTAACCGACTTTAAAAAAGGAGGAGGTTCTGAATTCGTCTGTATCAATCCGTCTTTTTTGTGTATGTTCTCGCATAGCTTTGTTGTTTACAAACCGTTTTGGAAGATTCTTTTGTTGTTTGAAAAAGTAAGCTCGATGTGGTCCCGCATAAATTAAAAATAGAGAATGGAACTTCTCATCGACGAACAGCATACGCGTCGTGATAATGTATTAGTTCTTTTAAAAGTTTTTTATTCCCGACGCATTTCCCAATAAAACTGCAAGAACCATTATCATCGTACTTTGTAGCTAGATATAATTCGTGACAAAATTAACACAATGTATGAACATTTGATATAATCGAGAGCACATTTAAATTTTATAATAAAATCATGTTTGGTTGATAGGAGACATAATCGCCAATAATAGCGTGTGACATCATTTTTTGAAGCTTTGGTTACAATATCACTCACATGTGTTTTTGACTGGGTACGTACATTTTAAGCGAATAACTAACAATGTAAGCAGTTATCATTACACTATTACAGAGGTCCTGAGGTCGATTAGCACTCTAATAATTGAGCTGCACTCGTAATCGCTATAAATACTTATTAAATAATCTATATGGCTTTTAGCCAGGCCGCAAACTATAAGAAAAAATCTATCAGAAAATTCTGACGAGGAACGGAAGGCACTCTGCTCATACATTTTGTACTAGAACCCGCAGACTGCCGGATCCGGAAAGTTCTGACAGTGGGTCTAGAATTTTTCTTATAATATGCGGCCGGTCTTATCCAAGCATGAACGAAGTATTCTCGACATGCTGTTTATTGATTCTTTCGCGAATACTGCATCCATGATAAAGTAAACTACGGGCGCACAAAAAAAATTAAAGTCGGCCATTGAGAAAGCGAGTGTGCCACAGAAAATTAGGTTGCATTTCGGACTGCATAATTTGCTAACATAAAACATTTAATAAAAACAGTTTTAGCCTGAGATCTGTCTCCTTAGTCTTGCTTTGCTTTGCTTTGCTTTTCTTTCTCGTCATATGGAGCTTTTAACGTCACATTCGGTTCGTTTTATATTCTTAATCATAACTGCAAGTGGACTGCACATCCAGTCGCAACTGCAAACGATGCAGCTTCAAGGCAGTTAAGATGCAGTCAGTGCAACAGAGTGACAACCGCCGACTGGATGTGTAGTCAACTTGTACAGCAGTGCGAGCACGGTTCTTTTTATCGAGTCGATTCGAGAAATTTATCTATTCTAAACGTCAAATTTGACATAAGATATTGATAAAACGACAAAGGTCGTAACGATAAAGGTCGACGGATCGTATTTTATCGAGGCCTCGATATAATCGATAAATCTTATCTATTATGTCGAGTTTTGACAGTTCATATTGGTAAATTTCCCGAATTATCACGAATTGTTGTCGTCAGTTAAAAGTTGGTAGATAAAGATTCTTTGAAGCTATTTTTGCAAAACAAATGGATTTTGGAGAATCAGTTTTGTTAGATGTTGAAAGCAGAACGCATCGTGACATGAAAACGATCCACAAGCGGAGTTTAGAGACGCGAATTTAAGTTTAATTCAATAATGTATGACTAGTGGTGCCCCCAATTTTTCTACTCTTTTTTGACAGACTGTATGCCACTAAAATTATAATTTAAATATTTTTTACAATCTTACAAAGATTATAAAAAAATGTTTACAATATTTCTAACAAAATAATATAACGAAATAGTTTTCAGTAGCGAGAAATAACCAGGAAAAGATTATTTCGTAAATAAAATAAAGTTTAGATGAGTGAATGATATTTTTAAATCTGATGTTGCCATTTTGAAAAGTCGATAAGCTATCGAGAAGACAGCCGTCGACAAGGCTCGATAAAGATACCGAGGCAAGTTCCGTGCTACCGACTCTCGATAAAATTCGGTATGTTTAAACTTTTATCGAGTCGAGAAGTTTATCGATCAAAGAACCGTGCTCGCACTGCAGGTATGATTACGAATTCTGGCTGTTGGAATATTCGCAGTAAAATCGCAATATTCTCGCTCTTTGTGCTAACACATGAAAATTAACCAGTGGCGAAATGTGAGTGTACGATATGGTTGTTATTTGAGAACATTGTGCCATCAGTCCGAAGTCTGGACATCAATTGAATCTTCTTTGTTGGCCTGTACATTGAGGAATGACAGTCATTAATGGCTAATGCCGCACGTTGACACTTGGCTTTTGAACGTGCTATAGGTATTTTACTTGTATAACGCCTCCGTCGTCACGCCACTTAGATACGCTACTTCGACATTATATTATTCAATTCAGTTTTAGATGACTTTGTAGGCTGTGATCGTTGGTGGTCTAATGAAAGTTTTAATAAATGTATAATTTTCGAGCAACCTACATATATCTCTGTATATCATCATTATGTCTCATTATTAGTTTACATTAGTAGAGATTCTACTGGCACCGTGGCAGATGACTAACACCAAAAGAAATTTTATATTAAGTTAAGCACTAACTAACTTTGAATATTAATACACGATGTTGCTAAAGACGTTATTAATGTCTACGTTTGTAGCAGAAGTCCATAAAAATTGTTTACTTTTTTTTCGCAGTTTCGTGCGCTAACGACCTTTTTCAGGTCATTGCATTAATGATGATCCATATTATGTTGGATCCTAAGAGCTGTATTAGTTTGCCTCTAATTTGAAAGAAAACTTAGCATTATCATACTATTGTATAAATTATGGAACTTTGACTTGAATTACCTGAAAATATCGAGCCACTTTTATTTTTGTGAAGATTTAATCGATTCCTGCGTTGTTTACTGGCCTACTGTTTTTTATTACTTACGGAGCCAAATGTTTATCGTATAGGACGAATAGTGTCATAAAATAATAATAGTAATATTATGCGAGACGCGGCGTTTTGACTCGTGCCATCTCGCGGGTCGGCGACTCGTCGCACGCGCAGCCTCCGCTCTTGCTCTTTTTGTGTAACGTATAATCAAGTTCGTGACGTTAGCATGTGTGCGTTCCTTTTAATGGTGTGCTGTAGCACACGTGTGCTTGGCTGCAAGAAGTCTTTGACTGCCTGTGTTCCAACATTGAACGGATTTCGTTTGTATTTTTTATTGTGCTCACCAAATCTATGTACCTATTCGACATTGTACTGTTGCTAGTCATTCTAAAAACAGATAGAATTGATCTAACGTTGTTCTTTTGTTTTTGAAGACATCACAAGTATCTGTATTTTCTTAAAAATGAGACCTTTCCTTTAGTTTGCCATTTAACATTACTTCTCAGAGTTTGATCCTTATAAACGACACTACGGGATGGCGTAACAATAAAGGTGTGTTTTTTTTCAAAATCAACGGGTTCTAAATATTCAATTTTAGTTTTTATCGAAATCGCCCCCGAGTCTCCTTTGAGCATTTTTCGCTATTGCATACTTTCGGATTTGGCCATCCATGCGCAGTTTAAAATTTCACTATATTCATTGACCCTTTTGAGGAGGTAACCTGCTAGTGGATTTAGCGCTTTATATCAAATTCTCTTTGGTCTCTTTGGTTCGGTCTCTCTAATCTCTATGACTGCCTCGTTGGTCTAATGGTCATAAGCGCAACTGCTGAGCGTGAGGTCCTGGGTTTGATCCCCAGTCGGGCAGTGTTATTGGATTTTCCGTGTGAAATTTCTCAGTAGCAGCCCGGAGTCTGGATTTGTGCCCGGTTGATGGCAATAGGCTCGCCGCCTATTACATGGAACTTTAACATACGGCAAAATGAGGGTGTACTGTACACCTCTGACCTCTGCCCAATCCTTCAGGGAATACAATGCTGTTATGTAATGAATACGTTTAGTTTATTTTTTATTTTTTAAAGAATCATTGCCCCTCCTAAGATTTCTCTTGTATCGTGGGTGCGTTTGCAGACACAAATCTAACATACACAAACGCCCAGACCCGAAAGAACCATCTATAGGCAGGCCATACAAATTGTTCCTTGTGGGAATCGAACCCACAACCCGTAGCGCAGAAGCCAATCGCTTAGCCATACTCTTGTAAAAAAAAACATAATTATATGTTATGGTCCCGAGATAAGAATAGGCTAAAACAACCCCTGGGCTTTCCGGTGTCAGGGATTCCACGAGGTGTGAAAGGCAGCAGCATCCATCTAAACATCAATAATTTTGTCAGCGGCATACTGCGAAAAACTGGTTTCCGACACTGCCATCTGACCTCCCATAGCCTCACACGCCTCAGGGTTTAGGTCGAAGGTAGTCGTTCCACTTAAAACTAGTCTCTAGCTATGTCATGGCTGAAGCAACAAGAAAGATTGTACATATGTAGAGAGGCGAAGTGTGTGTAGTGAAGACAAAAAATTTAGAACGTATTCTTTTTGTGTTATTTTCTTTTAGCTTGAGGCTTCATTCCGACCGCAATGGCGAGATAATTATCTTTAAAGAATGTAGGCAACTCTCGTTGATTTTGGTTGTACTATTCTTCTGGTATACTATACTTATCTCCAATTTTGTTGGTTATTTTGTTTTGATTACAGATATGATTATTTTGATAACACACAGGTGCAATTAATTACCTATATAAAATTACTTAAAAATCCTGAAGAGTAGGTATCATACATATTATAAATTTAACAGTTTTAGAAGCTCGTGCTAATAATCCACGCTGAACTAAATTGTAGACATTGAGTTCCAAATTGTATATTTAAAAAAAAATGTAATATTTTTTCTATTTTGATTGTCAGAAACAATACATAAATATGCGATTATAGCAATCGCGAGTGATTTGCTGTTATCCATTAAAGAGTTCCATTATCTATCGCCGAAGTTCTTCATCAGATCTTCATCAAATTGGGACCATCTCGGGAAATACTCTTTCAAACAAAAAAAGAATCACTAAAATTGGTTCACAATTGGCGAGTATATTGCTAAACAAACATCCAAAAACAAAACACGTCGAATTTTTCAAAGTCGTTCAAAAAAGTAAGCAATTCTAATGCATGGTATTAAGCTAATAGTTCTCTTGCGCAGTGAATTAATACGTCAGACAATTTTTCCCAGTCAGGTTAAAGTACTTTTGATGGTCTAAAACACCGGTCTCTTTTTATTGTAAGTGAAGCATACGTAGTTAACATACCTATTAGTATTCAGTAAAGCATTGATCAAACATGGACTATAAGCTATAACATTTTTACGAGGATATAACATTACGTGCGTCTAGCATCGACATTCGACATACACTTTATAGGTGCTCGAGTTAAAGGGAATGCTTTTAAGGTTATCACTCAAAATTATTTATTACTAATGGAACACTCGAAACAATCTCTCGCTTTCTTAAGTTTTTGTATTAAGTTTAAGTTTTTTGTTCCCATGGTAATGTGCAACCACTTGAGCGTTTCTCATTTTTTCAGCAATGTGAGCGGCTTTGATGCCGAATCACACGCTAAGTTAACCGCTTGAGATTTGTTATAGAGATTACAGTTGAGAATATTTTCTCAGAATTTACAATATAACTTGTCACCTCGAACTGTTGTACGACTGCGTTTGTGAAATGTGATTTGATATACAATTTCCGGAATTACGTACCAATCTTTCTTTTTTTTTTGTCAATCTTTTCTGTCCCTCTACTCGGCAAAGGCCTCTCCCAAGTTCTTCCAGGTACTCTTTTCTTGCGCCACCTCAAACCAGCCCTCGTGGTTGCGTCTAGGTCATCTCGCCACCTCTTTCTATCTACCTACTCTATCGTCGCATTAGAATGAAAATCTCGGGAATGCAATATGGTCATTTTTATTTTGTCGCGACGTATAGGTAGGTACTATTATTATGAAAGAGCTGCTCTATGCGAAATTATTTTGTAAGCACTGAAATTAAGCCTTTGTTGGGTATTTAAAATTCTTAATAAATATAATTGACTAGCTTTTGCCCGCGACTTCTTCCACGAGATTTTCGCTCTAAGGCGACTCTATCTACCTATAACTTACATTTTTTTTAAAGAAATCTGATACCTTTCCCATTGTGTATTACACAATAGTTACAAACTCTAAATTACAGTAAACAAACACTTATAGTAACCGTCAATTATTTATCAATTTCTTTGGATGGAACCAGTCATCTGGTAAAAGGAGCGTGACTGAGCAATACGCAACAATTGCTTGATTGCTGCCCAAACTAACATGTTATTAAGCTTTTAAAGAACATTTAGTGACAAAACGCAACATCATACTTACATGTAACATGATTGAGGTATATTTCTTTATTGAGAACGCTACGATTACAATTGAAAGTTTTAATTATGATTGCCTCGATAAAAAAGTATTAAAAATAATAGCTGCTGTGTTCTTAGTTTTTCAAATACAGTGCTAGAAAGTAATAGGCGTTGGATGAGAAGAAGTGAAATGTCCTACAACACGATATAAAAAGTGAATCTTGAGCGTATCTAACGCAGGAATGCGGACTGCGGTCGTCAGTCGGATCATTTCGGGAATTACAATCGTTATTACTTATTAGCTTATTACCCACGTCGCGTCGGGGCGAAAGTATATTTCTTAGATACTCTTCGACATAAAAAAAAACAATTAGTTTATGATGTATTTCTAAATAATAATTCAATTTATTGGTAATTCAGTTTTTATGGTCACATGAATATTCGTCTGCTCTACTTCACAGTCATGAGTCACCCATTGAAAACTAGTGCAATATTAAAAACTGTAATATGTACAGTCACGAGCACCAAAATTTATTACATGTAGTAAAATTATAAACTGCGATAACGAAGGAGTTGTAATGGAAACCTTAAAATATTGTTTATATAGTATCTACGAATGCGTACGAATATAAGACATTTAAAATATTTCGTAAATTCAATCGGTATTTAGGGAGAAAATCACTTGAATTGCGCTACATTTATACATATTGGTGCTCGTGACTGTACAATAGATGAATGCGTAGAAGCGGTATATTTATTTTATAAGATTTATTCTTTTATATGTAAAATAAATAACGAAAAAATATTTTTTTGAAGCGAACTTTTAACACTTAGCTTATATGACGTTATAATCAGCAAGAACATTGTAGTTTGAAGTTACATACTTATATGAATGACTTGGAGGAACCTTTTATAACCCTGCTGAGCCAACGAAGCTGGTTCGAACATAACACTTGAAACTAATTATTTTGGGTGCACGGATTATGCACGGTGTATTGGTTTGGACGCGGTTATGGGGTTTTTAACCCTTTGATATTTAATTGCTGGCAACGTTTAATTAATCAATTGAATGATTAAAATGCATCTATGTTAAGTTTATATAATTTTCATAGCTTTATGATTATTGGTAACACCTAATACATCATCTGTCGAAGCATTTTTCGTCTATTTTCTTCATAAAAAAGCAACATTATTTGCATGCAGCAAGCCATGAACGTAGATAGCATAGAATAAAATGCTCACATGATGTGAAGGTTCTTGCCTGAAATAGTAAAATTGTGTGTAATCATTAATACACATGTTTATTGCTACCGACTGTTCTGCACCGAGTTGTTTCAACTTACAACAAATATTTATGCTCTGGAATTCGTAATCACGATCTCAGTTACTTGTAACAGAATCTGTAAATAAAAACCGAGGCGGGAACGTGTCGTATTGCGCAACAAGCAAGTGATATCCAGGAATTAACCCCAATTTTTGTTAAATTATCGATAGATCGGAAGTGTGGCCGCTAGTAACTGACTGAAATAGCTCGGCTTGCTTGTTTAGCATTTAGAAACAACATGTAAACTGAACACGTACACGTGCATTTGCATTACAGAATATATTGGCGCCTTTAACGGAATCAATACGTTTATTGGAAACCAAACAGAGATGGATAATACATTCATGGAGATGAAGCTTTGCATTGTTAGATCCAACATGCAACGTCTTTTCGTAAAAGATGTCACTTGGTGCATATTAAAACGTGTTATTGTTAAAGCGTAGATGGACTTAGTTTTAAGTAGGTATTCTATATTATTGTTTACTATCAATAACTTTAATTCATGAATTTCACGTAATCGGATTACGTAAATGATTTAATAATAACCTCGAAGACAATTACTCTTTCTAAAACAAAGCACGGGGTTTTCTTGACTATATTGTTAAAAATACGCAATTGTTGGATTCATGAATCGGCGTTTCAATGAATTGTTCATTAATCATGTGGTTTGAAATAAACCGTTTTACTGCGTTGCGTTTCGCGGAAGCTTGCACACTACACACTACACATGTGCCTCATGCGCATGCGACGCACCGCGGGGCCCGACGCACGACTTGCAACACTAATTTGAACAAGTTTTTGGCAAAAACGGATTCTTTATTTCCATTGTATAAATCGAAATAAAGAAAAGAACAAATGAGAGGCTAATTAATGTACAAAGTAATTGGGGCATTTAAATTAAGTGGTGTTTTATTTGGTTACATTGAATGAACCTTTTATTTTTACATCATTTTATCGGCTGTTTGTTTTGTAACTTATTTATTAAATACAATACGAGTATTACTTTAAAACGCGAATGGCCTCTGTTTTATCGTTCCTAATCATTAGCAACATGTATGGCTTGAAACTCTGTTAATTGCGATTTTTGCTCCTTACTTAGTATCTTGTTATGTCTTCCGGGCACATTTTTTATTAACAAGTTACTATGTATTCTTAAACAAAAGTTTTTACAGCGACAGAGCGTGAAAATTCTTTTGTTATTATTTTTTTAGAGTATAATATATGGCTTTGAGGAAGCCGTATTTTATATATCAGTGAATCTCATTTTCAAAACCACCTCCTGAAGTATGACGTCAGCGTCACCCCGTTCACGTTAAAGATCTATTGTGTTTCACGTTGCTAAATACTTTACTAAAACAATTTTTCACGATCTGTCACGAACAATCAATCGATAATTAGCAAGCTTTGCAACCGTTTGCCTGCAGTCAACAAAGGTTGACAGAGAATGAAACAACTCATTGTTGTCGGTGGTCGCAGTAACAATGCTCGTGACTTGAGTAGTGAAAGGAATCAGCTAATGAATCATTGTGTAATTAAATATGAAAACTCGCCTTATTAACCCCAATGTAACAATTATATGAATGAGAAATCAGAACACGATAGTTGACTCCGCCCAGCGATTGTCTTGTCTAGGCTGTGTGAATTTATCGTCAAATTGTTGTACATGTTGTCTGCTTTGAACTTAAATTTTTAGATGCTTTACTGGGCAAATAAATGATGATTTCAGTATTTAAAGTACTTACGCTATTTGTACTACTTAGGTACGCTTTTTCAAAAATATTTCGGACCCAAGACAGCCAAATACTTATTAGCAAGCGATAAAATAAAATAAATCAAATGGACGTATTTAAATTGGTTGATTGTTTTTAGATAAAAAAAAACAACATAAAACAAATCTAAGACTAAAAATAATTATAATGATCAAATATTAGAATTAACAATTTCTGAATTCTGTGGCTAAGCCACACTGCAACGAAGAATTGAAATCTAAACCAAATTAAATGCACGGCAGGGAATCTCCTCCTTTATGAAGTTGGTTAAAAAGGCAACAGATCATCATAATCGTCATCTTCGAAGTGATGGAAATGGTGACGATGCGATGAGGTGATTCGGTTTACCCCTACGTATTTTTCTACCAGAAATCCAATGAACCTCCTTGACCTAGAAACTAAATTACGAAACCGATTTCCAGCAAGCTCTACATACGCAGCGCGACATAATTTTGACATCGCGTTAACTTTTGCCGAGGCGAGATAATCTATGGCTTAAATCGGCAGCACTACACAGTTTACGATCACTTTCGGGAGCTTATCCCAAGTAGGAAAAAAGTTGTATAATATTAGAATTATACAACTAACAGACATGTAAAGGCTTTATAACAGTTTTGCAGCAACTAAACAGTTGTAAAGTAGTATTCACTTTGACGCATTAGTTATATACAATTTAAGTCATGTTAATGTGTCTGGTAAACGTCATCTCAATGATTTTATGTGACGGTTTTATAACGTTAAGTCGAGTAAACGTTTCAGTCAGAAAATAGTGATGAGTCGCCATGTTTTGTAAATTTAGAACCTTTTATTCAACACTTAAATAACAAACTGTGATGTAATGATTTTATAGTTAACTATTATAAAACCGTCTTAATAGGTCGTATACTTTCACCTTTAAGTAACTTTTAGGTTGAAACGTTATTCTAATATAACTTATATAAGTCAATTGATTATTTAAACAACAATTAGCAACTTTTATATAACTCAGTCGCCATTTTTTATTAAGTATAATATTAATATGGATTTCAAAAAGTGAAAAAAAAATTAAACGAAATGGTGGTTTTAAAAGAAAAGTAAATAAAAATCATCAATTTTTATTGTTAAATACAACAACAATACGTACGTTTAATCTGGAAGAAACTGTGCCTAGCCAAGAAGAAAGTGGTAAAAATGAAAGTGGATCCTTACAGTTTTATCTTGGCACCGCTGATAAAACTAACTTTCCCCTTTCTAAAGTTTGGCGTATAGATATATCACCATGATATCCCTGTAAAAGTACAGAAGTTTTCCTTTTCCCATGACTATACACAAAGGTTTTTCTATTTTCCAATAGAACCCTAATTGCAACCGTCATGGCGGACGCCATAAGTCGTATAAAAACCTGTATAAGACCAACAGTTATATACATGTCTAAATGCAGTCGCCCAATGTCTACTGGCAATATGGCGGAAACTATTGATGACAATAACTGTATTTTATTTTTATAAACAATATTGAAACACCAATATTATGAAGGCCCATTAAAATATTAACAAAGATAACCATACATATCATCGAAAAAGTATAAGTCACAGCTGTTCATCTTCCACCACAAGAAGCTTTCTTTACAATAAATTAATAAATAATAATGGTTATTAAAACGTTTGACTTATTTTTTACAAGTTTTAGCATAACATTATAAATTGTCACAAAAGTTGTCTTATAACCACTGACCGACCACCAGCATTAAAATGTCTATACGATGATATAGTTATGTAAGAGTATTATTAGAAACTATTACAAAACTTACCAGTTACACTTACAACGTCTACGTGATTTTTACTCAACGTTATTGTCGCTGACGCGACTGCAAAACGACCCTTACACGATTTAAATGTTATATAATCTGCGCCCAAACCCGCGTTATATTTACGTATAAAAAACTATTATAAAACTATTTCAAAAGACTGAAAGTTAAATAAAAAACGTTATTACCATGTTATATGACATTATTTTCCTACTTGGGTAGTCTGCGCTTGATACCCTTAATAGCAATGTCCAACATGATGGTAATATTTGCAAAAACAAGAGAGCCGCGACGAGATTTCTTTAGCATTTTAAATGTATGTGCTAGTGTTCTCCAACGTTAATTCTCTAGTTAAACAACGGTTTATTCGAAATATGCACAACATTTTTACATAAACGGTTGTTTGACCAGAAAATTCATGTCGGTGAACACACGTCTAAGTCAGTGTTATGTGTATATAAGGTACCATTATATTATGTTAAAGATGAATATACAAGCAAAGATAATCCGACAGTCATCCATAAATCAGACTTGTTAACCAAATTGCGGATATTACAGTTTCCACTTTATTTTTATCTTTCAGATACCGAAATGTGGGCAGTGGATAAATTACTATAGTGAGATCTCATTACCAAAATGTTGGATTGGTGATAAGTAATGGCGCCAACCATGGTGACTCCCGCGCACGAACGTTACGCGCGCGACGTTGAACTTCGACCTCAGCATTCGAGAGATGGATCTCGAGATTCAGGGATCTTTCACACCACTAAGGGCTTGTGGAATGCACCAGGACAGAACAACTGTTTTTTAAACAGTGCTGTACAGGTAAGACATTTTAATTGTAATATTTTCTTCCCGTCACATGTAGATGATACGACGTATTTTTTCTTAACAGTTGCTTTCATCTAGGGTCTTACGGGACGAACAGACTGTTCATAATTACCTAAACAACTAAATAAATTAAACTTTATCTGATTGGGATAAAATTCTTGTCAGAATGACAGTTGTCGTGTACTGTGTTCAATCGGAAACACCCCTTGTACCATTTAGATATAGTTCAATTTTCTTACTTGTTTAGATCATTTTGAGCAGTCTGTTAGTCCCGATATATTTGATACTGACTGTACTTCATCGCCAATATGTGACGTACTGCAAATGTGTTTTTATGCGATTTGACTTTCTTCTATTGTGACTTGGTATGACACAAGCAACATGTATTGACAAACAAACAGTAACAAAACAATACAAACACAAACTCCCTGTCTCATCGCTGACATGTCGTCGTGTTCCGATCGCTCTTGAAGCTTTTGTCTCTTACCTCACCTATGACGATGACTTACGAAAACGCATGTGGTATGCATCTTATCTGTGACCACTGCCTGACCTTCACTTATATGATTGTTTAATTATCACAGGCAAAATTCCTCGAAGGTTGAAGGCAAACAAGTACTTAAATGGCTGTGTGCGAAGTTCACCGTGTCTAATTGTTTGACTACCGTGGGTGGTGTACTGATTTGTACTGACATACCAACCTACCTGGCTATAGGTATCTATCTATGTCTATTGGCAGTTAGTCGTCAGATTTTTAATGTATTATGTCATATCTTTTCTGGTCACAAAGTAGATAATAGGATTTGTGTTTTCGTTTACGGTAGGTAAAAATATGCCCGAATTTGTTTTTATTATAGTGTTAAAATGTCTTAATTGGATGTTTTTTATATGTGTAAAACGTTATTGCATGTTTTTCCTAAAATATTTTAGATACTGCTCATATACAATGCTCATTTAAAATGTAAAACGAAACTAATTATAACATAATACATATTCATGTATAGTGTTGGCTACAATCACTGAACAATAATATGTATAACTTAAAAGCCATCTTCGTTCGTAGACTTAAAAGATTTCATATTTTAAGTTGACGTAAATAATATTGAGAGATAAATTTGAAGATAAACGAGAAGCATTAGTAGGCTGTCATTGGCACGCCTTCGAGCATTATTTAAATTTCATCGAGTAAGCTGGGGGCTTAATCCTCTATCTCGAATATTTAATATAGCATTATTCGTTATCACGTTCAGATATTAGGAACAAAGTTTGGAAGTCTTAAGATAATTTATATTAGTGGGTGTTCTTTGGCTGATCGCTTAAAAGGTTTTCTTCCTTGATTCATGAGATCTAATCAATAAAATTTAGTATAGGTCCTACAATGGTGTAGAAAACTGGGAAATAAATGGCGCCATCATCGTTGGTACCAAAGTAGTTTTACTGCTTAAAGTTTGTGTGACATTATTGCTAATCAATTTAACTTATTCTGATTGGTTGTAATTGGTAGCAAGAGAGGTGGTGCCATCTACTTTCGTTTTGCGTTCGCCTTCCCATTCTCTTCTTATATCTTGATACAACAGACTTAATATTAAATACTTCTCATACTTACATAAAAAAGTTTCCATTCTGCTTATACGACTTTTCCAAAAGCTCCGAAAGTGACGCTACGTTTCGTATAAAATACTGCTACTCTAAGATTTTATGGTCAAAGGTAAACATACTTAAATTATAGGCAGACAATATGGTTTGGTGACACACGTTGTAAGTAACGGCGTGTACTCATTTACACCGGTTCTTTGTCAATGGTACTTCGAATAGGAATCTTAACTGACAAGTTTTAAAGTTGAATTTTGTGTGGTATTGTGTGATGATGATGACACCGCTGGCTATTCCCATTAGAGGGTCGCTTGTTGACGTGATTACTGTACTAATAATGTTAGAACCTGTTTTAAGGTTTTTTGTGTAGAAGCGTCAATATTTTGAAGTATCTGGAGGGTCCAAAAAGCTTAAATTACAGATGACATGATTTGAGCATGCTACCTTTCTAATAATAATCTCTACCTGAGTTAATTTGAATCAATATTTTTTGAGAATATTATAATGGATTAAAAATAATCAACCAACGTTACCAGTTGACAGTGATGCGCAGGAACATTTTGATGCTCACTTTTAGTTTATAGATTTAGGTACTAGCTGACCCGGCGAACTTCATACCGCCATTTTTTTTTTGCTGGCTGAACAACTGAACGTCAGCCTGTCAATGTTTTGTCAATATATCGAAGATCTCTCACAGTCTTCTGCCTCATTCACTCACTGACTTATGATATTATGAAATTTAAAGAAAAAGACTGTTAGATTTTTTTAAATTTTATTTTATTCTTTTATACAAACCTTGTCCTGACAATAACAAATACACAAAAAAAATATTATCCAATTTGGTGCAGTCGTTCGGAAGTTATGCGCGTACATACATTTCGGCGATTAATTTTTATAGGTATACCTACATAGATGTTAGGATATACTGCAGAGATAGCCTAGCAGTTGAACGCTTACCTTTCACTCAGGAGGGTTCTAAGTAAACCAAGGCCCGCACCTCAGACTTTTCGAATTCATGTATGAATCAGATATCACTTTTGTTAACGGTGAAGGAAAACATCGTGAGGAAATATGCACCACAGAGGGCTCCGAAAAAATCTCGATGGTGTGTGTAGTCCGCCAGCCCGCACCAGGCCAGTGGTAGACTCAAGCCGAAACCCTTCAGAAGAGGCCCGTGCCCAGTAGTGGGATAGTAATGGGCTGAGTTGATTGATGTAAATATTATTTAATAAAAGTAAACTTCTGAATATCTGAATACAGAAAGAGAAAAGATTGCTGCTTTGCTTTCTGGAAACCTAAAATTGCTGTTGGAAACTGCCACCCCGCGTCGTATTTTCTTTGATAGTAACAAGTAAAGCTTTTGTTTTGACAGCATTACAATATTTTAATTATAGCCCCTTATCTCTGAACGCGTGTTATATTCTTGTAAAGAGAAAGACGTCGATAAAGCTATAACTTATCACACAATAACCACTTATGTAGTGTTACATTTCCCACATTGGCGTCGTCTCACCGACAGTCTAGTTTGAGATGGTGAACGAAAATGTTACGTCGTACCAGTAATAGGTTTTAGCGCTATCGTGGGAACAACATGGTAGTTTTAATTAATAAAAAATAACGTTACTGTTGTGTCTACAATTGATTTGAATGACAGGTTAGATGCTATTTTTAGCATGTTGCGAAATTATAAGGAGATATCAAATACTTTAAGGAGATATCAAAGCTCGCATTTTTAGGTAGTGCGCTATCTAATATCTAGGGAAGACATCCTTGCTTACAGTAACCTTTTGTATTCAAAGAAAACCCTTACCATGATAAAAACATCAAAATAACTCCATTTGTAAAATTTTGACACGAAAACACACCCTCTAAGTACAACTACCCCAAAACGCTTTAGATAATAATTATCTTATTTTAATTTCTTTCGCATCTATATCTTTTACGTTCATAATTACTATTGTCAGTAGTAACTATACTATAGAAAACAGGCTCAATACACACGCATAACTAACGCTCCATCGCGCTCGTACGCGGTTGATAAATCTGATCCAATTTACATAGACGTAATTACCACACGGAAAAGATGAGTGCCTACAAAAAACTTACAACCGTCAGGTCTGGGCGTAATGGCGTGTACCATGGGTGCCGCATCAAACTCCCATTAAAATGCCTGCCTATACTACATCGCGTGAAGATTCCTCGAAATGAGACAAATGATGTCATAGCTCCGAGCCATAGGTACGTGTGTGATCTTATTTAGGGCCGTGATTTAAATAAGGAATGGTTAAAATGTCTACTGATGATTGCGTCAAGCATTGTACAGTCATGTAGGTCTTTAAGAAATTCAGTACCGTACCTATTTCAATAGGATTATAGTGTTCAAAGGAGTAGCTAGCCTTTGTTTCTAGCCGCTACCAGTTCTAAAGCCAGGAAAACGTAATTTAAAAAAGTTTCAGCTCTAAATTGATGGCAACAGCGATTTGACAAAGGCCTTATACCTTGCAGTTTTATAGGAGATATCAGCAATTCCTTTACGCAGATTTGCGAACCTGTCTTTAGTTCCAATCAAACAGTCGTAGAAACATTTTATTATCTAACATTCCAGCAGCTACATAAAAGCGTAACTAAAGAAATATACCATGAATAGTTGGCACGAGCCAGGAATGTAAGAAAAAGTAAGTGTTGAAGGCGACATGGGATTTGCGCGTCAGCCCAACGTGACGCGGCAAAGATTGCGTCGTCTGTGTTATGATGGATTACACCTCGCTACTTGTTACTTCTTAGAAAATACGACGTGACTTGAGATGAACCTGGGCAATTTGTTGTGAAGTAAAAAATATTTTTAATCCCTTCCGTCGCGTCGCGTCGTCTTTCGATTTTTATAATTGGCGCGGGTTCATCTGTGGAATCAAGATGCTATATTCTCTTGTTTTCTAAAATATTATTTTATTACCTTCACATACAATGCGTGAAATCACCTAAGGTCCAATTTTGCCAACGTCGGATAGCATTTAGGTATCTGAGGAATATGCTAGACATTTTGACAGAATTTCTACACTTTTGTCAAAACGTTAAATTATTTCTCACTAAAAAGCTACACGACGTTGATCAAATTTGCCCTAAGTGACGGAAGAAGAAACCAACATTCATGTAATTTTAGATTGGTAGAAACAATCATCAAATTTGAATGTTACACATGTTTGGTCGCTGATGAATTAGAAATACCGCTAACTTCCACCGCTGAGTAGACTGATATTAATGCGAAGAGTATTAATAAAACGAAACAAAGATCGTGTGAACTTAGCCTGAAGAGGAGATATTATTTACGGGGTTTCTAATAGCCGTCGCGTTCCCATAAAGGTAGACATTTAATTGGAGCACGCGATAGCCCTATCAATCTTTCTCAGTAACAGAATCAAAAATTACTTCATTGTCTCGAGATTAATACTACGAAATATGAGATCTGATATATTGAAAATTAAAGTTAAACGGTCGATGAACTTCCGCGTCATAATTAAGAGTTAAGATTATGTGGCAAGTTGTGAAAACGGAAACTGATATCTCCGTTATCTTGAAAAGGGCTCAAGCTGTCAACATGTTTGGAAAAACTTAATTAGGCAAGTACCCAAAAGTAACAAAACCAGTGTCTTTAAGATCTACTCCTTAATACATCCGCATAACTTACTAAGTGAAGTCGAAACAGTTATGTGGGAAATAGTATGAATAGAAAATGTAACAACATATAATGATAGTTGTTGACAACACAGTTGGCCTTAGAACTATGATTGCATGTCTTAAAAGCCTACCTACAGACCTCACTTACACGGATACAAAGACTTAGCACTTGGTCTGAATAATCTCTTGTCACTTTATTGTAATAAGTGTCGTAAATCGTGACTGCCTTGTTGGTCTAGTGGTCGCAAGTGCGACTACTGAGCCTGAGATTCTGGGTTCGATTCCCAGGTCCGGCAAAGTGTTATTGAGCTTTTCCGTGTGGAATTTCTCAGTACCAGCCTGGAATCTGCATTTGTGGCCGTTTGATAGCAATAGTTAGATGGCATTCTATTACATGTGACGGTGAACTGAGGGTGTTTACTATATACACCTCTGCCCAACTCTTCGGGGAATACAAGCGTGATGTTATGTTACATAATTAGTGTTTACTCCAGAACTCCCAAGTTACTATGTTTCAGCGATAAGCTATGGAGGTTACTATAAAAAGAGTTCGTTATAAACCTTTGTGCACCTGTTCTTGGAACCAGATAAGACAGTGTTAGCCTTTACTTCATTGTTTACTCGTCTTATCTCTTCCTTAACGGATCGACCCAAAATGTATGGTGTCACCGGTACTTAGTGGTTTAAAAGTATGTCTAAAGTGAGTTTCAAGATACTTGTGCAATAGTAATTTATAAGTCTACCTTTCTGCTATATATAGCACAGACTTACGGCCGATTCCTATATTAACCGAGCGTTACTAAAATTAAAAATCTTGTACAATATGAAATGCTACTATTGGTAAGAAAAACGATTAGTTTTTGGCCATCGGAACCGGGTATTAAAGGTAAGTGTTTAAACAACATTACAAGTATTATAGGTCTTGATTATAAAGTTTAATGTGTTCTAATCAGTACCTTAGCAAACAATATCAACTAGTTAATTTACTCACTACGTAGTAGAAGTAAACAAACGATAGTTTTCATTGGAAAGGAAATATAAGTATCGTTTATGTACTGAGCCGTCGTTATCGACGTCCCATTTCCTACGCTTTTTAACAATGGTATTACTATTGGCGGAAAAGCACTAGTCTCAAATCGGTGATTAGTTACGCAATGAAGTCACTATTTTATTGTTTCTATCAATATTCTATTTCTTTTGTGTGTGGTTGAGTCATTGCCAGTTTCTAAAGCGTAGATTTGGTGTATATTATTTAGACATGTGGAATGCTTTAAAATTTTATTGGTAGTGTCGAGATTTAGTAAATGTATTTATTACCATAACATCACAACAACATTGGTTAGAGGTGTATAGTACTCCATCATTTCACGGTTATGCTGAAGTCCCATATAGGGGTGAGTCTATTGTCATCAACCGGGCACAAATCTAGACTCCTGGCGGTTCCTGAGAAATTTCACACGGAACTGACGGAACAAACCCAATTACACTGGCTGACTTGGGGATCAAATCCAGGACTTCGTTCAACAGTCGCAAGCGTGACCCCTAGACCAACGAGGTAGGCTTACTACTTACTTACTTAGTATTTACTTATTCATGACGAAAATGTCAGATTTCCGCCAATTTAACTTTTGTTTCAGCTTCACCACTGATTTCTTGATCTCTAATTTAAATAATTCTTTAATTCTGATGTCTTTTTTGTAATCATGTTCTATCCTGTTTCGAGCCTACATGTTTTGTTAATTTCAATATTGAATTGTGTGTTCACAGCCATCAATTAGTACACTCAGTGAAAATGTTTGGCTCTTGTACACAATCACCCTTGTTAGACAAACTTCAGTGATTTACAACCAGTTTGATGGACAGCTAGTATATGAATAATTGTGGCAAGTTGAACTTTCAGAGGTGAATATACTTTTTGAACAGGCAACTTTTGGAAATAACTCCCTACAAATCAATTTTATATAAAATTGATTGTTTTATTCAATTTTGAATAGAATGGTTTTGTAGGGAGTAGGAGGCTATCAGTTGGTCAAGTTTGGAAGGTAATTTGTTTTTCCCTTATATCCGGATTTAAAAAAGTTGTTCCATATGGCAGTTTTAAACACCTCGAAACGTTTTCAATTTTTTTTTAAGTCCTTTCCCCACACGGCCCACACTAAGATTTCTTTTGTATCGTGGGTGCGTTTACAGACACAAATCTCACAAACAAACTTCATTGCCACTAAAATGCCGGCTGTAAAATATTTCTCGCATTTGAAGGAATTGCTTTCAAAGTTTTATAGCGCTCAACTGAAATGCTGGCTTGTCATTCAAATTAATATCACTAACGCTATCTGGAAGCTTAATGTTCCTTAATTACTGAAATCACACAAACCACCTGGTAAGTATTTATCGTCATTATCATAACGATTCCACTTTTCAGCTCAATAGTATATTTCTTTGAAACTGTGTTATTACTACAACACATGCCCTCATTGTTTATGTCGTAACAAGATTCAAATACTCGTCACCTGTTCTAAAGCACGAGCCTATATTAAAGAAATGTTAATCAAACTACTTTGATACTTTCTTTTTCTTTCACTTTGTTTTTGTGTAAGTGCGAGTGAGAAAGTAAATTCTCTCGATACGGCTCCTGTTATGGCATAAAAGCGGGAACGTTCGTGCTGCCAGTTTTCTAAACAATTCTCTTTGAACAGGTGCACGTGTGCTTACTTACACAAGTTATTTTACTAACTATCGACTATTCCACTCGCGTCTCATACTCAGTTGTTTACTTACGGCTCGGCGCCTCCTCTGTAGACTATACGCCACATATATTTTTTGTCTTTTAAGTAATGGTCTTTAATTGCTTTCTATTTATATGTAATATATTTTACAATTAGTTATCATTATTTTGACGTAATATGCATTCTTTAAAATAATGTATTGTTTATTAGTTACGCATTTTAAAAGAATCGCGATCCTTGTGTTGAAATGTCATAGATATTACACAATTCACGAGAACAGTGAGAACAATGTTCTTTAGGAATCTAAGGATCGTATCGAAGTTATCAATAAAAAAGAAAATAGAATATAATGGCCATTACTCAAGAAAGGTCTAAAAGTGATTATAAAAACAATACGATGGTGATAAAACGTAAGCTCGTTAGTTTGATTGGTTAAACGTGTTCGGGCATTCCATCTCGCTATATTAATGTTCAGATTGACCTGCCTAACAGAGAAGGCCTTTGTTTGATTCCTTTATTGTCGAGGAGAAATCATAAACTGTACTTGCTTATTTACTTTCTGCCTGTTATGTTATACCCTTTTCACCGTAAGGTCTTGACGTTTCTCTACAAAATGTTACCATATAAAGAATTTCTAATATTATGAAAAAACAAACGATGGATAATACAGCTAAGTATTTTACGGTTTTTGATGATGTTTACGTTTTTTCGATAGCAATCTCCATACGGCTACAATTTATGAAATGGAGGCTATGTCAGAACTCATCTTTCGTTGAACAGAGTATACTCGTAAAGAACATTTTTTTTTGTAATTTACTTGAGACATTTTTTAAAATTATAACTTGGCCGTTACCGTTTGAACCTAGTCAGACAGGATCTAAGGTGACAGATAAAAACAGAGATATAGAAAGAAGGATTCCTCTATACCCCTCTGGCTCTCACATACACACGACGGAAAAGAGTAAATAAAAAAAAATTAAAATAATATTAATTACATTATTGTTTTAGTTTTGTTATTGAAACACCCACAGTGATAAAAACTTCGAAGAACTATTATTTTAGCATATAGATGCCTATTTCAAAGTCATTGTTTACGATTCTCAAAAATAAAACCATAGTGCAGAAATTCTACGCCTATTTTAGTTCAATTCTAATTTCGAACACGTCAAACATGTCGTACGCATAAACGCTGTGACGAGAAGTAGCCAACAATGAATAAGAAATGAGCATGTGTGAACATGTGGAACATAATAAACATAACGTGATTTATTTATGTTGATTTCACTGGTGGGAATGTAGGAAAATGTTTTAGACATGTTTAAAAAATATATTATGTAGATAAAAAATAAGGTCGTGTTGGGGAATTTGCCTCTGTGACAGTGATCCGCCTATCTGTCTATGATTAGACCGTAATTTAAAATTAAGATTGATCCAGGAATGCTAGAAACAACATCATAACATCACTCATGTATTTCCCGAAGGGTTGGGCAGAGGTGTATAGTACACCCTCATTTCGCCGTTATGTTTAAATCCCAGGGGGTGACCGGGCACAAATCCAGACTCCGGGCTGTTCCTGAGAAATTCCACACTGAAAAACCAACCCAATTACACTGGCTGACTTGGGGATCGAATCCAGGACCTTTCAGCATTTGCAAGCGTGACCACTAGACAGACGAGATAGTCTTACCACTTGTTATATTGAATTTTGTGTTCACAGCCATCAATTAGTACACTCAGTAAGATTGTTTGGCTGTTGTACACAATCACCCTTGTTAGACTTAGTGATTTACAACCAGTTTGATGGACATCAGTAGATGAATTATTGAACGAGGGACTTCTGTAGAAGTCCTAAATATTTAAGTTTGGTCCCATACAATAGGGGGTGAGTCTATTGCCATCAACCGGTCACAAATCTAGACTCCGGGCTGCTACTGAGAAACTCTACACGGAAAAACCCAATAACAGTTTGCTCGACCTGGGGATCGAACCCAGGACCTCAAGCTCAGCAGTCGCGCTCGCAACTACTAGACCAACGAGGCAGTCTAGAAATTATGTCATACAAATAAACAAAGTAAAACGACATGTTTGGTGCATTGGCCGGGCTTTCAGCGTTACTGGTCGTGGGTTCGGTACCCGCACGGAACAGATATTTCTATCTACACAAACAGCTGTTCCCTACATATTTTTCTTTCGCGATTTCAGTTTTGGTCCCATAGTAAAAGTTATTCATACATAATGATGAGTACAGTGACCCCTTAAGAGGTTGTGCGTTATTTATGTTACACCTTGTATACGAGAAATAATACGTGCCTCGGATAGCACGTTATGCCGTCGGTTCGGTCCCCGGTTACGGTCACGGTGACAGTCGTTACTTAAAGCCCGAAATTCTTACATCCGATCTAATCTCAGGATATCGGCATTACCCAGTAACTGGGTTGCGGAGGTTTTGAGGACAGTCGCTCCGTGTAAAATACTGGTATTCAGCCGGATCTGGTTAGACTGGAAGCTGACCCCAACTATTTGAAAAAAGGCTAGACAGAAGATACGAGAAATAATAGCATGGCGTTTATTTAAAAAAAAGTAGGTATAGTGTTTACTCAAACGAAACTAAGTGATGATAACTGTCACCCTCCCCGCTAACTGTCGTAACTAGCAATTGATAATTTTTCAGTAGTTGCTTTAGCTGTGGCTTTATTTTAATGAATTAATAACTTTTTTATATTGCTCTTGTTTTTCTCTTTTAGGTTTGTAGTTGCCCTAAAGCCCTAAGGTATCTATTTATTTATTTCTATTCATTTGAAGCAGATACGTCACTCTGAGAATTTCGCTGGAAAGTTATCAATTGCTAGTTACGATAGTTAGCGGGGAGGGTGACGAACTGTGATGTGTGTGTGAAACTAATTTCAACAAAACATTTATCAGATCAGAGAACAATATTTTAGATTGAAATGAGTATACTTAACACATGCCTTTCCTTGATGATAGCTAATTTCATAGTCTTAAATTAGAAACGAAAAAAAATATTATTCGTCGTTATAACACTGAAACACCTGTGTTAAGTTTCCACCTGTCGATCTCCATACAATAATTCACAAAACTTGCTCACTATAACCATTTCGATGCGCGTGCGCACGGGAATTATATTGTAATTAAATGTCAGCGTCGTAATTAACATTTATAATGCGGTGCATAGAGCAAAGGTGTTTTCTCATATGTAAAGATGAAGTGTTATGGGAATTATGAACCGATGTTATCGACTGTCGATATGTTTATAATTAGTTTGTTTTTCTAATGAAAGAGGCATGAATAATCAAATGAGTTTTAGGACGTCTCTCCCGAATACATACAATGAAAGTTGCGATTGTTCTGTATAATTGTGACATATCTGACAGCATCTTACAAGAATTCATCAAAAGCCTCCCGAGTACACAATGGACGTTTTGAAGGGTCACCTTAAGGTTTTTTCAACGAGGCACCTGCTGCACTTGCGCCGACATTCCGTCGTGTGCCAAGACTCCCGGCGCTTCAGACATTTCCGTCACACCGCCCAGTTTTTCATCCTTCCAGTAATAATTAATATTGATGACGGCTCATACAACAACCCGTTGTTCGAGTTAACTTAACTGTTATTAATAATTCGTTGTCTGTTTTTTTTTCGCTTCTATAAACACAGAGTCGCAAAATCAGCATCCGAATTGCATTGTATCACATTCGTAATTTTAATAGCTTTCATTTTGACAATGCAAGGGGTGCATGAAAAGAGCCTCCCCGAGTGACGATACTTCAGTACGTCCGGCGCGCCCTGGGCAGTCAGCCTCGCTACCATCCTTGCTGACTGGCTGATCTTTTCACCACGGCATGAGCTATTCTTGTATACTTTGTATAGCTCTTGCCGACACGATAGAAGAAAAAGATTTTGACAGTACAACTATATTCATTGCGTGGTAGGTACAAGTTGTGGTGAAGTCGGATTATTAATACATACGTTGCTATGCAAATTATTGACCTGACAAAATCAAAGCTAGAGCGAGTTAAGCTAGAGAGATTACGAGTGTTTTGCGCAATTAGGATGCTGAATTACAATTACAGAACTATAGAATATATTTCGCCCCAAAAAGTTGCGCTACACCAGAGTCAAAGCCAGGGATGCATGAAAAGAGCCTCCACTAGTGACGATACTTCAGTACGTCCGGCGCACCCTGGGCAGTCAGCCTCGCTACCATCCTTGCTGACTGCCTAATCTTTTCACCACGGCATGAGCTATTCTTGTATAGCTCGTGCCGACACGATAGACGAAGAACCAGAGTCAAAAATTGCTTCGCTTAATATGACTTGATCGAGCTCCATAAACATAATTTGTACATTAGAAAATTGGCCCTTGTCGTTTTTAAGAGGTCTGTCAGTAACTAGCGGTGAAACAATGAGAGGCGCGATGTGGGCGCCGAAGACGGTAGCGTCACGGGTCGCCGCCTCCGGAAGGAACCGTGGCGTGGGAACCGACCACGAGACCACGGTCTACGATACACTCCCTTATTATTCACCTGCATAATGTTTTGATAATTAGAGCACACCTATTACGGGTGTTATTCTGACGTGTTAAAACAATTAGATCTTATTACGTTTGATGGAATAATTGTGCGAGAGATTTCAAAATTTAGATTTTTTATAGAATGTTTGTGGCAAAAATGTTTAACAAGTAGCAGTGTAAGTATTGGTAGTTAGTGACACAGCTTACCTGTTACAAATGCAGTATAAAAGGAAGTTTTCTTTTTTATAAGATCTCTCATAGGTACTCTTATTCTAACCAAGTAACGAAGAAAAAAAAACAACAGAAAAATAATAGTGTCTTATATTTTTTCATGGGACAACTTTTCATTTGATCTATTTGCACTCCATCAATTCATAGTCGTTCTTAGCGAGCTGTTCCTTGTGAATGAGTTGATTCAATTAAAGCCAAAAATATATAAAATAAAATATTTTTATGAGATTGTATTTACTTTATTTTTTCTTTTATAGATTTCGATCTCACCCGGTAACTTATAACAACGCCTATGGTAGCAAATAATGCACCAGCCAAAAATGCGTACGTAACACCTAAATAATGATTAATGAAACCGCTTATGATTGGCGTCAAAATACCAGCTACAGATTTGACACTATTTGATGCCCCTATCAGTGTTCCTCTGTTATCAGGCATACTTCTGTTTGTCACCACATCCAAATTAATTATTTTTGCGAGGGCAAAAGCCACTGCTTTGGGTATTAAAACTGCTATATAAATAAAAACGCTTGGCACTATCGCTAACCCCATCAATGACGATGCTATGACCAGAAATAAGTGAAAGATTCTTTGACTATAGTCTCTATCATTAATATATATTTTGTTAACATAAGCAATTGAGTTATTACTTAATGATCCAATGATTCCTTGAAAAGATATAATGTACCCTAGAATTACAGGTGACACATCGTGTTCAGTCTTTAAAAATGAACCGAAATTACCATAGTACAAACCCATAGACAGTGCCATGAGAAATTTGAATAAAAATATATCCCAATATTTAGTCCAGTCGATATTGTAGAACTTATTGATTGATTGTTTAAGGATATCAACAATTGAATCCGATTTTGGTGGAACAGACGCTGCATCTGATTCATCTTTTTTCTCATTTGTAATATCTGGCAACGAATTGATCAAACCTGAAGCAATGAGAACATGATTTAGCACATTTATAGTCGGATAGTGTATTCCGATATCGAAAGATTGTGTAGGTATTTTATTTCATCATCGCAACACGTCACGTATGTACGTAGTTTGGTGTTTTAGATAAAAAATATTTTACAAATTAAGTCACTGTTTTGTCGGCCAATAGTGTAATGGCCGAGATCTACGACAGAATATTTGGTTCTCGTTGAGCGGCTAGACCAACAGGTCAATGTAGAGAAAACATTTAAAATAATACTACTTACGTATATTTAGAACAAAAATGGCCGATAGCATCGCACACACTATTGTAAAACCACTTCTAGGATATGCTTCCATGACGTGTCCGCTAACAACAGGGCCTACAACTAACCCAAATGTCGATGCTGATATTAACCTGCCAAACAGAACCGCTACTTTGCTTGGATCGTCTATGTACTCCGGTGCCAGGGTTCTCGATAAAAACTGTGTTTGTTTGAATGTTCCTGAAACAAATCGGATAATTGTTTAACATTGTTGTATTTTACCTGAAGAGGCTTCAAAGTATTTCATGAAATTATAGGCTGCGCGTCACAATCTACTGTGTCCTGTTGAAGGTTATATTGTTAGTCTATATCCTCTTAGTAAAGATTCTTGTTAAAGGCATCGCCCATGCCTCCCAGTTCTTCAGTCAAGAGCCACTGCAAACGATTAATCATTCAATTTATCCAGTTGGATATAGTGGAACGAGTTTAACTTGCCAACTTCTTCGTGGTATATCGCAATTTATTTTTAAGGTCTTTTTTTGCGGTTTGCAACCTCGCGCTAGGAGATTTAACAAAATGATAGTCTAAAATATAATTTCATTTACCTAAAACAGCCCGTAGACTTAAGAAGACAAAAATAGAAGATGTTATTCCCAACCAGAAGTAAGTCATCGAGCAAATAATCAAACATAATAATAGTATTGGTTTCCTGCCCCTTACATCACTTAAGCTTCCCTGAAAATGGAATATGAGAATGTTATACATTAATCAGGATACTAACATATTATTTCTATTAACTATTATAACGTAGAGACATACGGCAGTCTGTTAAGATTTGACGGTACATTTGAGCCCATCCTCCCATAACTCAAAATCTATTTGACCTTCACACTTGCAAACTTAAAACTTGCTATGTTACATATTTAGTAAAAAGGAGCATAACTAATTTTCTATAACTCAAGGGATTTCTATAGAATTTGGCACCTAATTGAACCTCAATTCTTATATTGGCGAAGCCGACAATCCCGTACTTACGTCCTTTTACCAAACTAGGCCCCCTTTTCACATTTTTCTGTTGGTGGGATAGTATGTATGATTTTATACATTATGATTTTACTTACAACAACAGGTGATGATATCATCTGACATCCTGAAAACACTGATCCAATTAGTCCAATCTGAATATAATTGAATCCTAATTCCTTTGCGTGAATATCGAGATGTGGCAATATCATGGCTACTGCGAACGTATCCTGAAATTAAGAAAATTAGAAGTTATTTTTTCACTCTTTTTTTGTGGTTTCTTAAATGTTTATTCAATTTCCTTTCATTATATACCGTGTATTTTTTGTGGTTAGGAAATTCAGGCATTGATATTCTCGACATAACAAACAACTGTTGTGTTATTACTTTTGGGTATAATAAAATACTTTTAATTTTGTCATAAAGTGTCAGTTAGTCGAGTTTAAATATGGGCAGATGATTTTCTTTATTACCCGACTGCGCGACCGCAAAGACGAGAAGAGAGGGTTATGTTTTTCACGCGTAGTTATATATCTTTGTATCTATGTATGTGGAATTCTTACTTAAACTTTAATTTACATAGGTTTTAAAAAAACATGCTATCAAATCATAACATGCAGTCGGAGGCTACCTACGACTTATGTAATTCACAAACAGACTGACCAAAAAAAACATACGCAGCCTCCGACTGCTTGTTATGATTTGATAGCATGTTTTTTTAAAACCTACGTAAATTTGACGTTATTTCATGTTACGATTAGAAGTAGGTACGTCTTGTTTACATCTTTTCAGTTCTTATTTTTCTTGTTCGCTTTTTATGCAGGCGGTTTTTTTTATTTTTTTTTTCTAATTCCAAAAGTATTTAAATCAAAGTTATTTGTTAAAAATTATATAAGTACACCAATAAAAAATCTTCTAGTAGCAGGTATCTGTTATGTGTTGTTCGTGACAGTATTCTTGTATAAAACGCGAGATAACAAATGACAATATTTAGTTTGTAAATAAAAACTTACCAAGAAACAGACAAGTAGAAATATCGCGGTTGGCGAAGCCATTGTTTTTTTATGTTAATAAATTACCAAAACTTTTTATCATCAATATATTATTTTAAGACACCATATCCAAGACGATCACACTTATAAATAATTTAAAACATTTAAATTCACATCAATATTACATATTCCACAATACTTCATTCATAGTCAATGCACGTTACGGCATTGATTAGATTCGTTTCCGATATCTGTAGCACGACCTTATTATCATGATAAAACGAATTCATATCACACATTAAATCACTAGCATTCATTACCTTAACGATTACAAGCATTAGAATAGAACACCGACTTTATGTTATGTTTTGTACAGTGTCTGTCCCTGAAGTTCAGGGACAGACATTGAACCACAGTTTCAGGGCCTGAACCACAGAATAAATAGTCTGAACTAAGCAAATCAAAGGTTGGCCAAGCAAACATGCTGGAATTTATGTAGTTGTAAATTATTTTAGCGAAGTGCCTGCCGATCTTCGCATTGACTTGTCCTGATTTTGTATCGCATTTTATGACGTGTAGGTAGGTACATTAAATTAGAAGCAGTCAGCATTATACGCAACACCGAATTAATTATTATTAACCATGACACAATGTGTCGTTTGATTTTCGTTCTTATCGTAAATTGAATGGTGTAATAATTTATTTTAATTTCTAAAGAGAGTGTCCACGAGTGATGATGCACGTCGGGCTCACCCTTGGCCCGCGCCCAACCTTGCTGACTAGCTGTCAAATCCTCATGCTGCGTGATTGCAAAGTCCGAAAAATATTTTAGAAATGTAATGCCAGACTTGGTTCTATGCGAGATCTCAGAACTTTTTACGGCAAAAGAGTCGCGGTACTGCTTTTTTGCATGAATGTTTTTGGTGGGATGTTGTTTTCCAATTCTGTCAGACTCATTAAAGTCTGATTGATAAATTAACTATAATAGGTATACTTTTATATTTCTAAAATTATTAGTCCTGTGTTTCGTACTCGTTTTACTTCATAATCTATGCAAACCACTTCCTAATTTGTGTATATTTTCTTTCATAATCTTACATAAATGTACAGCTGCTCACAAGTTCGATCACATTATTTATATCAATATGCGGTTTCTTTAAGATCCCACGGTTGGGCATTTGAATCGCTCCCATATAGTAGGTCATTTTTATTGCATTTCTAATAAGTTGTTACGAGTGCAACCGTCACGGTTCACGATTTAATTGTTTTTGTACTTTGTCTTTAACTGTGGTTGAACATTTTCTTTTATTCCGGCAAAAGGTGGTAAGGAAATTTGTTGATACTTACCGAGTTGTATTTATTTTGACGGTCTAATCAATACTATCTGTATAAAGGATACTATTTAGTAGTTACTGGATTTTTTAGGCTAATGTAGAGTAAAAAGATTTATGTAGATAGAGGTATGTCTTAATTTATGTTACCTTTAGATACTTTCGTAAGTTTCCTGGCTTCAGCAATTAATTAAATCAGCTTATCATAGTCCACACCTAGACAATACTAAACATATGCAGTATATGTTTAGTTATAATATAATTGTTAGTTATAAGAATAATTATGTTATTAATTTTAAGTATGCTTGATGCTTGTGCGTCTATTTGGACGTAAGAATAAATACTTTTTCTTTCTTTTCTTTCTTTCTTATATTACACACTAACATACAGGTTAAAAACAGCACCCTCCTTTCGGGATTCGCCGCAGTGGGGTAAACAGTTATATTACCGAATCATTACAATCAACAATAACAATACATAATTTTCTTAAATAAAGTAAAAATAACGTCATGAGACCCAAATTTGACGTCAATTTTGTTCACAAAACTATCATCGTGTGTGTCCGGAAATGGAATCAGAACTAAAGACTGTAATGTTCGACTTCCGATCATTTTACTCGCTCCATCTTTCAAGAATAAAGCGGAAATATGCCTAATCTGAAAATAATTAGAAAATAATGCAATAGTAGTTTTATTGTCGTCATTACTCATGTAATGAATTGTGAGAAAGTTTTGTGTGTTACAAACTCACGCAACAAAAATTGTTAAAATAGAAGAATTCCCGTATCTAACTGTTATCGTTATCTCCTTTAATTTATAGATTTATTGCAAGCTGTTATGATTTGCAAAGATTATGTAAAATTGTATTAACTAAAGTAATAAGAAGCAATTTAATGATACCGATTTTATAGATAGTGAATCAATAATCGAAGCTGATGCATTGCAGTCGTAGTTTTTCAGCTAACGTTGACTTAAAGTAACCTTAATAAAAATAAATAAACACACTATCATAAAATAAAAATAAAATCTTACTTTCTTTCTTTATGGATGTGTTAGGTAACGGATGATTTGTTAATACACCCCATCGACCCCACGGTTGGCCCCTGTTTAGAGCACATTAATCGCTCGATTGATCGCTTGGACACAGTTGCATCTCAATAGAGTTTGTCGCACGACACTATGCTTCACTGCGTCTGCAGTTTTTGCCATTGTCAGTTTAGTTACGGTCATTTACATAAATATAAATAGTTAATTTTATAAATGCTCATGCTGGGAAAAAATGGGTCAAGAATCCAAGATCTTTTAGCCAGATTACTATAAAACCAAATTCAAAATAGATTCTATACATGGTATCTAGACATTCACGTAATATTTTTTGGTCAGTGGTTTGTTATTATAAACTTACAAAATTTGTTACAAAGCAGTTAGACAGTACAGCAGACAAAAGATTAAAATGACGTAATTGTGCGCTAGCGCAGTACATAACATTGGCACAGTTCGGTTGTGAGCACTGAACCGCGACCCTACGACCCGCGACTTTTGATGACTCACCCTTCCTGACCGTCTTCAAGGATATGCCTCCTGTGACTAATTCTTGGTAAAAAACCGCCATTGTTCGAATATAGACCATTGTAATGCGACGTCGTAACTCGTTGAACTTTTTACCTCTTCGGTGACTTTTACAACTCTAAAATTTAGGGAACTTTCAAGTTAACTTATTTGTGACGTTAAGAACAGAAATAAATTTTGACACGTTATAAGTAAGTATCAACTAATCTTTAACGTGTATAATAAAAAAAACAGGTGTGCCATCGTCAAACTGGCTTCCGAGTTCTTTCAACAACCTACATAAGTTTAATATTAGATATCATATCCGATACCGTTAGTTGTTAAAACAAATCTACTCCCATCAGTAGATTTATCTTCTAACATAGTAGGCAACACATCTTCCATTCTTCCATAATTTCTCCGTTATCAACCGTAGAAAATTATGCTATTAACGTAAAGCAGTCACAAGCAGTTGCATATCGGTATATCTAAGAAGTGCGGGTTAATCTCATCATCAGAATAGCGAGGGTCCGCCTTAGTCGAGCCAAGACGTGTGGGAAACCCAGCCAAGCTTGACCGTCGGGCTATGCTCCGGGTAACGATCTAATTACAACACTTGACAGGTGGCCGGTCAAAGGTTGAACACATACACAGCCAGGACCTTGAATTACAGGTAATTTCTTGCACTGTAATAAGGAAACGAAGGAACCAGTGTTAATAGGAAGTCTATAAAAGGATGCGACTGGAAAGGACATGGAGCGTGCAATTTTATTGTTCCACAACTTGCAAGCGGTCTGTTGTGCGAAAGTTATAAGGTACTTGCCGAGATTCCTGATATTAAAGGAATGATTGAATCACACGGTCTTTCAAATAAGTATGTACAAATTAATAGTTGGATACTAATAGAAAGTACCCTTAATGATATCAAGTATTTTCCCTGACATTTCGACTATATGATCATTGAGTCATACTTATTCAGGTAACTCTGTACAACCAGAATACTGTTTTAGGTTGCTACTTACCATGTGAACATGGTCGTGGAAAACGCAATTTATGCACACTTAATTCAATAAATAAGATGTTCCTGTCCTTTGTTCTATCCAAACTTAAATGGTAAAGAAGCAATTTATTTCCAATATACTCAGTTTGAAATTGAAAGTCTCGTAGAACAATTGTATCAATTTATGGTAGTGGGATAACTGTGGGACCGCGGTTGATTCAAGATTCCCGCTTGTTCTGAAAACCATTTCAATGTTGTGGTTACAATATTTACAAACATTTAGATAAAAAATATCATATGGTTCAAATTTAAAGGTTCAAATTAGATTCAATCAGCGTTATAGTATTACTTCTGCCTTGCTGGGTTTTCGTTGAAATAGAGGATGCTTTTCACTCAGACTCGCGTCCAAATCCATCCCAAAGTCTTACTGCTTCTGCAAAACTTACTATTTATGGAGTTTCTTGTGATTGAACTTATGACGCCACCATATCGGTAACAGTTTCCTAATACGTAGACTTACGTAGTATCGGTTGGATCATTCAGACTCCCACGGGTAGGCGCCTGCGCAGCCAGCCACGCGCTGAATACGATGCGTGATCGCCGTGAGAAATTATATGCCAGTCGCGGTTGGTGAATTTCTTATTTATATTTTTGTTACTGCATAAAGAGAGTATGACGGTAAACGCTTTTACAACTTAATTAATACTACGCCATTATCGATTCAATAAAAAGGGTTTATTGCTCTATCGATACATCGATTGCTATAAAATATTTGCAAATATTGTACGGACGCAGACGGTGCAATAAAGTAGATCTATTTTGAGTGTCGTTTTAGCCTTGTAATATTTAATTTTACAACAGATTGTTATTCTAATATGTAAGAGATCACATAATCGTCATCCACCTACATTTTGATGTCATTGCTATCAATCCTCCCACAAAGCGTGTTTATTGCTGTTTTATGGTTATCTCCTTAGACAAACTATACGTAAGTATGTTGACAGAGATCATTTGTCTAAGGAGAAGGCTCGCGTGGTGATGTGCCGTTGTTATGCTAATTCTATTAACTGACCAGTCCCAAAACAAAAGTAATTTATTCTGGCTAGTGTTGATGAACTTTGAGACTGATGTTTAAAAGAAAAAGCTTCGCTTAGGTACCTCAAATAAATTGGGATAAAGGCAGGAAGGTAGGTGATGATGACGATGATAAACTTTTCATGGTTCAAATACAGTTAGTTAAGCATAAATGTTTAAAAAACTTTTATTATTTTTATATAGGTTCATAATTTCTAATGACCGGCGATAAAGCAACTATAAAACTCGTAGTCATTCGGGTTCAATTTAGTACAAATCTGTAAAACAATAGTACTGAATAAATTTTAAATAAAATGAACATTTAAGCATAGACTGATAATAAAATGCAAATAAGCTATTTCAACGACTATCATTTGGACGTTAACCTGTTCTCGCTTGCCTATAAACTCAAGATTGGAAACTATAAAAGTCGCTGAGGTTCGGTGTCATTTGGAAACCTTAGCAACTTGAGTGGTCATATAAAAGTGCCGGTTTTTGGGCTAGAGTAGGCCATGGCTGTGGGTCGGTTACATTTGAATTTAGGGAAACATCCATAAGACACGGTGAGAAACCGGTCGTAGATTAAGAGAAACCTCGTGCGATATTGTGGACGATCCAGTTTCATGCTCATCTCTCATGTAAATTGATACTACGGAGATAGGCGGCAATTTATGTGTCTGCAACGAACAACGCAAGCTCTTACAAAGTCTTCGTAGAACGTACCTATATCTAAAATTTATGCATGTATTTTTTTCTGCTGGCCTTAAAGCTAAGTGTTGTCGTGACTCGTGACTATTATGTGTTAAAACATGCAGAAATGGTAAATAACAGACCTCCTACATTGATTAACAAAAATGATCGTGATCAGTCATGGCAAGCAATTTGTATTCGAATTTTATTTTCACTTTGATTAGGGAATCAAAGAAAAAATTAATTGTTTAACTGTTTTTGTATCTGCAAACATTATACAAAAGACAATCAAGGCAATTTTTAAGGTCAGTAATTTACCGCTTGTTTACTGCAAAATAATGAAAGCCTTCGAAATATTTGTATACCTAATATTTCCATTGTCCATATGAATGTTGTTATGTATGAATGAAAGCAAAGAATTTGAATAGACATCGAGAAAACTTTCCTTCATGACATCACGTCTAATATTTTCTTGATATTGTAATAATATTTACAAGTTAGCAGTTCGTTACACTTACACCCGTCTGTACTTAACTACTTGAAGTGTTGCGGGTTTTATGAATGGCGGTGTCGTGGGAATCGCGTGCTGTTTTAAACGTAGTAGCACCCGCATGTATCGCAACCCAGGTCTAGTGCTATAGACGCTTCTGGAAAGTTTACTAATCTGGGAATATTCACTGTCAGAACAATGGTGAAGGCGAAGACAGTTTATTAGAAACTGATTGTCAACATCTTAATTATGATCCATTGTTTAGACGTCATATATGTATAATGTGCTATAATAACATATTATACGTGTAACATTTCTCCTACGATCGATTGTTACGTGAATTTTAACTGCTTGTCTATCAACATTACCATTTATAGAATGATGTGCGCCTGTGGAAAGTAGTGCAACACTGCGTTGTTATACAAATGATTGCTATTTTATTTTCGTAGGCGCATTGGAAGACATGCGCTTGCGCATTTCGAATTGTGCTTTGTGGAATATTGTGTAGTTTTATTTTAACTAAAGCTAAAATAAATATAAAGATTTAATAGTTCTTGTTTGAAGTTATATTTAATCAATGTTTACATTATTTCTCAGTTTAGTTTCTCTACCTAGGTACCTACTAACTATTTCTAAATATAGAGATAAACATAGAGACATGCTATAATAAATACCTTTTATCTCTATACTTGTGAAGTTCTTATAATAGTAGGCATAATAGTGAACACACTATCTAATATGTACCTATGTCCTGCTATATTTGGACGTTTCTTTAACGGTAAATATCTTTTTGACCGAAGTGGTCATTTCCTCTTAGCACAAAACTCGTTTCATCTTACTACGACCTACTACAAGATCAACAGTTTACGGACCACGTTGTATGCAAGATGGAATTTTAAATCTTGTTGTCATTATCTTAAAGGTCGGTTTGGTGTGTCTGAAAGGAGGCTCCATGTGAACAAAAGAGACAGACGTATGTTTGTGTAGTACTACTACGAGATAAAAACCGGTTAGGGGTGTTGTAATTTTACTATATAGTAAGTTTCTTATTTTAATCGAAAAGCTAGTTTAAAAAAGAAACAAGACGAAAGCAAGGTGGAGTAATAGGCTGATTCGTAAACATATCTAGCAAGTAGGTATAGTACAGAATTGAAAAAATGAAATTGAATATTAATAAAGGCAAAGTCTATGATGTTATAGATAGTTAAGATATCATACTATGGAATTCTATAACTACTTCTTCGGGATCATCTATAATTCTATATTATTCCCTCAAAAATCTACACATTAATACCTGGAATCTAACCTAAAACATCAACATCACGCTTGTATTCCCCGAAGGGTTGGGTAGAGGTGTACCTACACCCTCATTTCGCCGTTACGTTTAAGTCCTACGAAAAAGGGGACGAGCCTATTGCCATCAACCAGGCACAAATCTAGACTCCGGGCTGCTACTGAGAAATTCCACCCGGAAAAACCCACTACACTTTTGCAAACCTGGACTCTACTGAATACTACCTATAGGCTGTGTCCTATGATGATAATGTTATTATAATAGGCTAAGTCATTTTTATGTGACATTTTAGAAGCTCCCGTTGGTTCTAGAATGTTACATAAAAATGGCTTAAATGTGCCCCTTAGAATAAATCTTTAAGTTGGATTTACGAGTCCCTAATAGTACCTGTGCATTAATATATCAGAATATCTAATTTTCTACGCTACCGTGATTTAAAAGCCGTCTAGCTAATTACAAAGAAGCTTACAAAGGATTAGATCCTAATCTCCGTTTTTTAAATTGCCTCTCGTGCTTTCAATTCCCATTAAGTTGATCGTCTTGTTTTTAAATAATATTTAGATTCCTTTTTTTTCTAAGGGTTGCATGGAAAGTGAAAAATTCTATTATGTTTTGTGTAGTTGATGTAAAAACAGTTCCTGAGATGGGACTCGAGTTGAAAAGAATTTGCCTGTATTGAATGCTAGTATTCTACACAATTGAATTACCGCTGTCCGAAAATTTAAATGCAATCCTGACAAGACTTCACAGTTGTCTTTATTGTCTATACTAAGTACCTTAGTATGATGTACTAATTCTAGGTTTCCTTGAAATTAAACAAATTAGGTAACTGTTATTCTTATTCTTTATTGTACACAAAAAATTACAACACCAAAGTACAATTTAGTGAAGTCATGTACAAAGGTGAGCTTTACTTTAGGGCGCGTTCAGACGACACGCGCCCGCTCAGCGCACGATACGCGCGTCATCACCCGCGTCTAACTCGCTTTGAAATTTGTTGTATACAATTTGAGTCTTATGACACATCTATAGATCTTAAATTGCATTTGCCATCCTAGCCGGGAGGGTGGAGGCGGCGCGGGCGCTGAGCGATTGCGACGCGTGTACCTACATACGCAATAGCTATTCGGGCGCTGAGCGTGCGCGTGTACATCGATAAAAAATGTACGTTAAGACAAGGGACTAACTATTAAATTCCAAAGATTTTGAGGAGGGAGCGACTCGTATGCGACGAAATCGCGCATGTGTGAACGCAGCCTAACTCAAAAATGAGTTTTCTACTAGCAAACCTTTGAGTGATAGGGAGAGATTGATAACGTGACTGATGACGGCTTTTCTTATTATACATAATATAGTCTACCCATTTTTTATACTATTTGAGAGCATTCTAACTTGGAGATTTTCATTAGGTCAACATTATCAGAACGGTAAAATTTTAATGAAAAAAACGTAAGCATTATTATTTCAGACTTTCTTTTGAAATAGTACTCTCTGAATGAACAGACTGTACTATGTAGAAGATGTACAAATTAAATGTTAACCACTCTCCTAAACCGGGACATAGACCTCCTTCGGTATTCATGAACCCCAACATAAACATTTATGACCCTCGTTATGGCCCTGAAGCATTGAAAGATTTATAGTCAAGGGTATTAAAAATATAGAAGCCTGTCTATAAAACACAATCCCGTTAAACACATTAGCTTTGAATTAAAATTGTATGGATTTCATACACAGAAGAGACAAATTACAGCCATCTGTCGTGGTCGTTAGCACACAGCTAATTACAGTCGGAGGAGGCTAGTTAAATGCCTCCATGTCATCATCTGGACGGCCCCGGATTTCTTATTAACGCAATCCCTTCTGCATTCTTAGGTGCGAGGAATGTGTGCGTCATGGACATTATTATGGTTTAATAAACGTAAGGCTTCTTCGCGTCCTTAGGCTTTACGAGGATAAAGCCAGATTAAGTCCAGTTGCGGATCGCTACTGTTCAATATTAAAATAGTACATAAGTTGTCCACCTATACCCTAAATTCCTAACTCAGATAATTTATGTAAACAAAGGGGATAACAGATCAAAAAAATATTTTATTAATGGTAATTCACTGAAAATGCCGGGAAAAGGGTTAGATTCTCTTTTATGTACTGATTTTGGAAATAATAATTTAAAAAATATCATACCGTAATTACTTTTATAAATTTTCAGTTTTCAACAAAGTTATTAAAAAAAGGAGATTTTCTGGTATAAAGTATTTTATGATACTGGTAACACTGTAGGAGTACAAAACATTTTCAAATTTCGTTTAACAAAATGTCAAAGTTGTTTATTGTTTATCTTAGCGTCATAACAATACATTCGTTTTCTTTTCCCGTTTTCGCTGCGTGTTTGTTAATTTTGTTATCGTGCTATAGTATCATCGTGTTAAGTTTTTCATCTTGTTGGTGTTTGTTATATTTCCTTGTTTTTGTTGAGTTCGTTTGTTAAGTTTTATTTGTTATTTGACAAATGGAGCCTCAGCCGGGGCCCTCGAAGGCAGCCGCCCCCGACTTTTTGTCGCCTGTTAAAAAGCGGCCTCGAACATCTATGAGTGCCACAGAAAAACTTATGGTGATGAATGCGTATAAGGACTGATTAAAGTGATTATAAGGCGCGTCTCCGACACACTACACAAGACATTGTTTGGCTACGGTATTTTGTTTGCATTGTTCTTAAAATTAACTTGATTTTAAATGATTACTTAGTAAACATTTAATGATAAAATGTTTTGTACCACTAACCTGTCACTTTGACAATGACATTTCTTTGTTTACATAAATTATCTGAATTCTGGAATTAGGGTATAGTGCACTTGTTGAGCGAGTACTGTTCCAATACTGAGCAAAGGCCTCTATCTGAATCTTACACCGGTTTGTTGGCCATTTATGTCTTCACTCATCATTTAGGCAAACAATAATATATTTTTTATATCTTCATTATTGCATTGTGTATATCAGAATCTAGATTGACTTTAAAATAAAAAAAAGTTCGAGCGGGTACTACTTTTAGCAAACAACAAGTATACAGATAATAACAGGAACGGAAAATGAAAAGATTCTTTCTCAATCCTTTCGAAGACTTATCATCATTTATAATGGTAACTCTAAGAGGCAACCAATAAACACTTCTCGTAGCTGTAGTTTCGTAACTGAACATGCTATTACACCTACAATTTTGTAAGTAAAAATAATAGTTTGATCCGTCGTCATGCCGGCAATATTATATTTCTCACCTAACTAGACGGGACTGTATAATTGGGCCAAACTGCCCACTACGCAATTACTATGGAATGGAATAAGTAATACCCGTAGCGTAGACCAGTCGGCCCGCTTACCGTTTGGGTAGTGGAGCAATCTCTTTAAATGCTCCAACTGCTTTTTTCTTTTTTTCGATTTTCTCTTTAAGGTAAGATAATAAGATCACTGATATAAAAGGAGGTATGTATACTTTTGATTCAAAAATACCGACGTAGGATTGGTTTTGTCCTTTATAAAGTTTTTTTTGAAGTTTGTACCTACTCATTTTCAATTTGAAATTGTTTATCTCGATGGAACTTCGAAAACAGATCATACTATTTAGATTGAAACTCTAACTGTTTAGTAGATTATGTATCCATGCATAAGTAACTGTGTCCGCACGTGCGCAAAGACAAAGGGAACTTGAAACCTTTGTGCTTGGTATATATAACACAGAAACATAGCGCTATAGTACTAAGTGCTACTGAGGTGTTGTTTCGCCACTATCATTGAGCTGTATGGAACAAATATCCACACTACACTTAAATAGAATACAAATTGTATTGACAGTAGTTGATTGTCAACCGCGAGAATAGATTGGGCTCACGGACGAATATACAAATATGTATTACCTACATGCGTGCTCATATTTACTTACCAATTAATTTCGCGCAAACCACAGGTTAACTATGGTTTTTCAGAATTTTTTAAAAGATGGCATGTTTTGTACGCCATTTGGTGACATTTTGTTAAGTTTATTTGTTGCTTTGGTTAATGTATTTGGAGGCTGTTACGTTCCTAAATTTATAATTATTTTATTACTTGCTTAGCATACATTAATTCTACTATACTATCTCCTTTAATTTAAATTCGCACTTCTAATACAAAAAAAAAACAAGATTACTTTCATACTTTACATAAACCAATTCCGTTGCATCATTACTATATTGCTACTATAATAATGTACTATTTCTTACAGAATTTTTATGCGTAGAATATTACATTAGTCACGCACGTAATCAATAGACAATAACTAGGAACTGACTTGAAATGTTCTAGGGAATTGATAAGGTATTACAAGCGATTACGTATTATGCTAGGCAAGGTGTTATTTATTAGCTACGAAGTTTTTTTGATACCTTTTTAATCCCTCATCCCGCTGTGCAGTCGAAAAGTGCTCCCTCACACGTTCAAACCTTTTTTCTTTCGACCACCTGCTATAAAGCGAATAAAAAAAACAAGACAGAACAGAACAGGTAATATTTATTATTATTTTTGAACTCAACACGGCTTGGCACGTTTTATTATTTATGATGTGCTGGGTTATAGGATGAAAAGCCTTTAAGTTTACAGGGAAATCAAAACGTAGCTTATTATTATTTTTAAATTAGTATTCCTAACCAAAACATTGCAATAAGGTTCAAATTCCATATAATCAACAGAATTTCTAATCAACAACGTAATAACAATCATTTATATGGAATGTCACATTTCTCTAAGATGGAACATATTCTCTTGACGTGTTTATAATAACAACAATTATTCCTCATGTCATCATTACTCTCCTGATCCCGCAGGCATTGCGCGCCGTAACTCTATAAAACAAAATGGCCGCTTCGAAGCCTCAAAATCCTGGCCGTAGGCTTGTTTCCCGCCGTAGCCGCGCGCGGCGCTGCCCAGTTAGTTCTACTACTACGCCGCTGCGAGAGATGGCGGCGCTAGCGTCACGGGCGGCGTACCCGCAACTCTACACTCCCACGTACGATCTCTCATTGTAAACACAGGCGCGATCGCCGCGTGCTAAGTTTTCGTATCCCTATGGACTAAAAAGGATAGTAAACATGAAAGTTTGTATGGAAGTGATGTTATGAACTGTGATTTTTGTGACTACTGGACGGATTGCAAGGATTTACGATGACTAAAGCCAAGATAACACGAACCAGCGCTCTATACCACAGCGCGAAGGTGAGCCCTTTTACTTTAATTTGTTATTATTTTACGTTTTCATCAATTAAAGTACTGTTCTTTGGCTTTCTACGTATTGAGTACCCAAAGTGTACCACCAAATAAGTGTTTAAAAGAGGTATTATTTAAATAATCAGTCAGCGTGTTATTTATGTAAATGAATCGACAGTAATTCAGACTTGCAAATAATACTACGACACTTCGTCATTTATAACATTATTTCGTAGATAATGCATTCAATTTTCAAATGTTATACTTTCATAGTTATAATACTGAGGGTAATTCATCCCAGTCCGGTTCTCTGGACGTTCGTCGTGAATCTCGATCCCTCCTCTCCCGCTTGCCCTTCGAAGCCTCCGTGCTTCCAATTTAAAATAAGCGATTGCATCGCACAGTACATTTAAAAAGCAGGAACGTTTTTAATATTTTGTTTTCCTTGTGAAAGAGTTGACTAATGGGCTCAATAGAAAGCGATGTCTACGCAAATGCGTAGTGACAGTGTAAAAACATACTTATTGATAAATAGAGGATTGTTGTTAGATGTTCCTAATCGATTATTGATTCGTGTTAAGTACATTATTATTAGGCGGGAAGAAGTTTTAGCTCTGAAATACCACGTTTTAGAATTATTTTAGTTTTATAAATATAAATAAAAATGAGGTAGGTATGCTTTCATTCCATAAAATAAACTTTGCAACTATTAACAATTTCCACACATTTTTTTTCCTCATTAAAAGATTTCAAAGAAGTAATTGCATATTTTGTCAAAACTATAGCTGTAAACAATAATATATTATATATTATCTGATTTCTTCCCGTATACTGTGGTCCTACGCTTCGAGTAAAAGACATCAACGCACACGAACAAAAGAGACAGCAATGCCTTTAAGGCGTTTTTGTGTTTGTGCAAGCGAGACCGATGTCGCGTATAGCTGTGTTTATACTTATTTATTTGTATATAATTAAGGACTGGGATTTCGTATACAGGTATATTTATACGTACAGGTAGTGGCCGTTGCACGGATGGCCGATCTCCCCATTTTTAAAAGGAAGAGGGATGCTCTATTATGGGGCAGATTTTGACCGTATGTAATGTGCTGGCATTTAAACTTTGGGGTCTCGTTCGTTTCGGACAGTGAGTGCTAATGATGCGTGAATGGAACAATCCGTTTACTTATTCTTCGATAGATTTTGGAATCGAGGTTTTCATTTACATATTATTTAGGTATGAGATTTTGAGTTGAAACTTTCCTTTTATGTATTTTTTTTTCATTACCTTTTCTTAAGCTATGCAGCAGTTTGCAACCAGTATTAGTAGAATGAATTTTAATGAACATGTTAATTAGTTCGTTTCCTTGATTAATTTATTTTGATTGTAGTTAATTTGAATTAGGACTAAGCACTCATTTCTTATTACCACCTTGTATACCTCAACTTATAAGATAACGAGATACTAAATGAAAATCTAATTTATTTAATGAATGCTTAGACCATGATCTCTGGCGGTCTAAAAAATTAAATTGGTCGAGATGGTGGCGGGTTCTCGGAAATTGAGCACACGCTCTTCTTAATTCGCCGACCGGTTCCGGCTGGGTTCGCCTTACACCATACCTATCACGTTGATTTTTTTACTGCTCATTCATCTCACTATATTAATAGCAGTACCCTGGCAATCATCGCCAGTTAATTTTAGAAGAGCCGCAAATCAAACCATCCTTTTTTATTCTTTAATAAATGTTACACTAGGATTTCTCCTGTATCTGTTTACAGACACAAATCTTCACATGCTCAAAAACCCAGACTCGGAACAAGTATGTGTAGGCCATACTAATATTTATCACGTGCGGGAATCGAACCCGCGACTTGTAGTGCAGAGCGCCAATCGCCCAACCACTACGCCAAACGTGGCGTCACTCTATTTAAACATCAATGAAAACAACGTGATAGATTTAACTTAAATAGCTTCCCGTCTACTTTCAGTTAATAAAACACGAGTTGCTTGCCTGAGAAATAGTTTTAGCGCGAAACAATTATTACCTACTTTATCTGTTTACGATAACAATCATAGAAAGTAAATTTCACTTGCTTTGTCATATTGTGAGCATAATTTAAATTCTTATTTATAAAACTGTCTACTCAATCTGTCATGAAGCCCGAAAATCTTTTCAGTGGACTAAAATGAACGGGCTAAAATAATGAATGGGCTTAGAGGCATTTTTATTCTCGTTTGGCAGGTAGATTTGTGGCCACAGTACATTTAAATAGACACTAATGCCAATCCCGATATAAATCCGATCCTTAAACGCCTCTTATGGCATTTCTGAGAAGTGCTAGTGCCACAGATTAAATAATAGTTATAAATAACTGTACCCTAAGGTGAGTCCTGATGTTTTTCTAAGTTTACGGTTCTTGGTGATGTCATTAACGTTTTTTCTATAGCAGCCTCCTTCCGGCTACAATTTACGAAACGACCAGAACAGAGTACAGTGCGGTCCTTTTCGTGCCCGATAGGAGACCTAAAATTAGGTGGATACATGAACTGCAAATGGTGACGTGCAATACACACGAATGTCAAATAAAGAGCGGACTGAACAAAAAACCCACAAAAGGGTTTTAACAATTGGAAAGAAAGAGATAGAGCTGGTGTGGTCTATGTGTAATCGAGAGCAAAGAGCATATTTATAAAACACAACACATTACTCAATGAGTATTTTATAAACATCGATTGCGAGAACATCACAATCGTTCCTATCGATTATTTGAATTTTGTATAACTCTTAGGCATCAATTTCAACAAGATCACGTTCTATCGTCTGTTATAACACAGGTACATCACCGGCGCTATGTTATGATTAGGTACATGTAATCACATAGTGACAATCCGTGACTCAGATCAAAGTCACGGTACAGTCACCGCCTAGACATGTTTGTCACATACCTGTGATTGTTATTCCACCTAATTGACTTATAATTAGACCGTATCATGGTAATTGACTGTTCACTTACAAGAAGACTTTGAGGCTAGTTTCCAGTTTGATTTGTTAAAGTACATTGCGTATTTTGGACCCCCATGCATTAGCTAATCACTTGTGATTTAAGCAGGTATAACATTAATTTATTACGTAATCACACCGGCGCATGTTTTTATGTGGTAGCGATTTACTAACTTGTACAAGTTATTAGCTAATTATGCTATTAAGGAGGTGCAGTCAGAAGCAATATCCGCCTATCGTTGGATTTAAAACCCTCAAAAAATGCCACCTGACCATGGTTAGAACGAATAGCCGTACTGTCCTATGTCCATAGTTACATAATTCATTCTCGTGTTTTGGGTCAGATAGCTATTATAATACGCAGTTTTTATTTCGAGGGTAGGTTAGGATAATATCTATTATTGCTTTTGATTGCCTCGTTGGTCTAATGGTCGCAATCGCGACTGCTTAGCGTCGATCTTGAGTTCGATCCCCAGGTCGGGCAAAATGCAATTGGTTTCATCATCATCATTCAGCCGAAAGATGTCCACTGCTCCAGCAGTGCTGGCTCCAACATGCTCCATGCTCCAACATGGCTTAGGGGAGGCCTATGTCCACATAGGCCTCCCCTAAGCCATGTTGGGAGGGGGTTTGCCATAATCACCACGCTTAGCAGGCGGGTTGGCGATCGCAGTATGGTTGTTAAAGTACTCAGAGAACGCTGCTGCCCATCCTCTAGTGAATCTCTTAGTCGACTTTTACGACACCCATGGAAAGAGATGAGGTAGTGCTATTCTTTACGTCCGGCACCACACGGAACGCAATTGATATATCCGTGTGGAATTTCTCAGTAGCAGCCCGGAGTCTGGATTTGTGCCCGGTTGATGGCAATAGGCTCGCCCTTAAACTTAAACATAACGGCCAAATTAGGGTGTACCATGTATAGTACACCCTAGAGGTGTACCTCTGCCCAACCCTGCGGGGAATGCAGGTCACGCCTATGTTAAGATATATTCTAGAATGAAGTGACGCAATGTGACGTCATTCATTATCTTGGTCATAGCAGGCCTCACTTCACCACATTGGAAAGTGTCAAACTACTCGTATACAGTTTCATTGCTGTGTGTCAACAACTTTTGCTTAAATCTCAGAAATGGTTGTTTACTTACAAGTAATTACTTGAAAGATAGGTGTGCATATTCTTGGAGCCATGTTATTGAAGTCTAGACCTTGATATGTAATTTCAAGCAATATTGACTGTATAGGTAATACAAATATAACACAGCTAGTAATTACGTCTCGACTTGATTACGTAATTGTTTATTATCTATCTTGTCTAATGATACCTAACTAATGGAAGGATCACGTTATTCCCTGAGGGGACTTATGCGCGTGACCTGCTTAGGAATATAATTAGGGTTATGGTTATATAATTTATATTCTCGAAAGAAATAAAAAAAAACACTTAAGAACATTTTAACATTAAACATATCCTTATTCCATGGAGTTATTAAATTGAAATTTGGCATAAACAGTCTTCGAAACAAACAGTAAAAGTTGGATTTTTTGGATTTTAAAACTACATCTAAAAAGGGGCTTAACGAAGCTTCAAAATTTCACGCAAGCGAAGCTGCGGGCAAAAGCTAGTTTAACATAAAACTTTGACATTCAAATATCAGGCGTCGTTTTTTTGCAAAATTCATCGTTGTGTTTCCTGTTTTATTTCACGGTAGCAAGATTTGCAGTACAAAATTACAATTAAGTATACAGATCTACTCTCAAGGGTTAAAAGTATTGTGCGAATTATGTGTACAAAATATTTTTATTGAAACACGGTAACCTTTTTGAACATAATGAAGACTACAGTTCGTGCAAAATTGTATTGATGTCTTATCTTAATAACCCTTTGGTTTTTTGACAGCTGTTCGTTTACAATGCTTTTACAAAAATAACCCATCAAATACATTGGTGGAAATTATTAATACGCTCAAGTGTAGGTGAGCCGCTTCCGTAGGGGAAGTGCACCGGCTATATTTTGATTCAAATACAACTTCCGCTTACTGATTCGTTGATAAGTTCCACTTGATGTTCAACGTGCATTTAGAAATTAAAAATATAATTGATTCTTGATTAATATCAACTCGTTTTGAATAAGAGAGCATTATCTGCTAAAACGACTTTTTGTTAAATAATCCGATGGGAAATCTTAACTCACAACCATTAAACAGGGATTATCGAATAAGCAACGTAGACGAAGATAAATAAATCTAGATAAAACCTTACAGTTATACATAAACAGATTATTTGTCCATTAACAGTTGTAGTAAATGGTGCGAGCTGTCGGCTTCCCACGCGGCCCACGGGGCGTCAAATCGTGGTTTTTCCTTGTATATTATTCAATACATGTTCAACGCATCACTGCCCCCCCTCGTGTGCACGTCACGTAAAAACGTGTACTAATTGACCCTCTCTATTTCACATTTCTTTAAAAAGTTACTTAGCACGTTGTAGATGTATAAAAACTGCAGTTAAATCATAGCAATGATGTTATTAATTGTTACATCAATTATGTAACAATTATTACATAAACGCATAGCTGTTCATACTCGTAAAAATACTTTTGCACCATTTTAAATGAAGCTTCCAGTGCTTTTGCATCACCATGGAAATGATAAATATACTCAGTGCATTATAAAATATATGTAGGTCAATCGCGCTGACGTTTTATATACGCGCCAAACTGTAAATAAACAAACATAAATAACGTGGTCATAAAATATGTACATAAACAGATTTTATTGTCATCATAACATTCTCAGGTCATCGCCTCGTTTCGATTCTCATTCGTAAGTAAAATTCAGCAAAAATGTATTTATATATTGTTTACAAACAACAATTAAACCAACCTCTGTTTTGAGCAAATTGTTTTGTAAACATCTGTATCTAATTACGTAAAATGAACTTGATACACAAATACTGTCGATCGCATGATTTTTATTTTGTCATGAAACACCGTTCAAGCGCTGTTTCCTGGTTCACTGCACCTCGTCATTGTGATTAAATACTATTAGTACAAAAGCTGGAAATGTAAAATCAAGGGATTTAATATTAATTTTCTTTAAAAGTTCTTATCAAGTGCAAATGTTAACCCATATTAGACCGTTTACGAGGTATTTTAGAATTTCAGCTTGCATGTTTACGTCATTTGCCAATTATGTAGTTAATTAGATAATTATGTCATTGTAGGCTTTTTTGGTCTTATATTTATTATAAACTAGAGGTCGCCAACGGCTTCGCTCGCGTGGATGTCGTTTATCGCGTATTACGCGGTTTTCGGGATAAAAGTAGCCTGTGACTCTAGGTTCCAGACTATCTCTGTACCAAAGAAGAAGATTTTCTTTTATTTGGGGAATAGGCCCACCACAAATTGTGGGCAGTGGTAATATTAGCAAAACTTTATGTAACCGGAATACTGTGAAATACGACAATCAAAACATGACTCTCACATTAGGTTACTGTTATTAGAGATTTTATGGAATAAACCAACATGCATTTCATTACCAGACGCCTACAATTTGTGGTGGGCCTATATGATTAATATACGTTACCATGTAATAGTGGGCCCAAAAAAAATTGTCTCCTTTCATCAAAATCGGTTTAGTAGTTTAGTCGTGAATAAATAACAAACAGACAGTTACTTTCGCGTTTATAATATTAGTAAGGATTTGCAGTTTTCATATCTGCAGTAATTTACTTTTAAAATACAATACATATAAAGTATATTGGCATAATGGTCCTGTCACATTTAGCACTCACTCATCAGTTTTTTCGTCGTTTGAACACGGAGTGTTCGTACAAATGCAATGTCCCGTTATTCGCCGACGTATGTAACTCGTTAAGGTCTCTTAGAGTAAATAATGCGATACTCTACTCCGTGTGTCTGTTTATACCTGGTCAAATTATTCACAGAGTTTGAACCTTAATACAAAGGCGTAAAGTTTAAAATGGGTACAACAATTGTCCTGCCAATTGCACAGTTTTGTCTTTACGTGTTGGGAATATAGTTCTAGTTGCAAATAGATAGTGTTTGTAATCACAACAACCGTTTAGTTTTATTTTTCATTAACATTTACACTACACTTCCGTATTAAATTGTAAGGCTTAAACGTGAAGGTTTTGCTAATCAAATCTCTATCGAAAACGGATCTTCTAACTGTTCATTGACTTTATTTTACTGAAGTTAGTGTAAAATTAGCATTTTGTTTGTTTAATAGAATTCGTTTTCCCTACAAATATATCCTCTGTCTTATCCTCCTCTCCCCATCTTTCAACGAATACTTTATCATTTCTTTTTAAACCAAAAGCAACTTAAATAAAATCTTATCAACGTAAACATTGACAAGAACCGTTGTTCCCGAAACCGTCTTGTTTCGAAATCGTTATCTAGCGACAATACGTCCCCGCTTCCATTAGCAAGAAATTTTATCTGTTTGTCACGAGCTCTACTAAATGTAGGCTGTATACACACGGGCCCTCTATCAATCACTTAACATATTCTACAGAAAATATCTATCGTTATTGTAGGGCTAGTGTACGCCCGGCCTTACTGACTTGTTTGTTTAAGGACAGTGCCTTTATTGCGTATGTTTGAGATGCTTTTATAGAAATACAACGAAATCTTCACGTTCGTCATAATTCGTTGTGCAAACAGAAACTTTCGTGACGTGAGACATGGTAGATATGGCGAAACGTAAGATAAGTTCCTCATAAGACTGATAAAAGTTCATACAGAATCCATTAAAGAAATCTAGAGCACATTTTGTATAAGGTATTCGTAGCAAACATTTTTGCTCATTTGAAATCAAGTTGTGGAAAGTAATAATCTCATTAATTTATTCTGCCATTGCCACTAGTACAAACTAGTTCTAGTAGTAGTTCCACTTGTGTAGTCTATAAACGCTGAATATGTGGCCAGTAACAGTACCTTAGTTACGTGACTGAGAAAAATCAGCATTTATCTGCCGCTACCCGCGTACTAAGCTCATTTCGCGGAACATTACACTACCGGTGCTAGCGCATGCGCCACTTGTCCGGAGCGCATCTGTCATCCTTCCTCCTTAATTTTTTTTATCTTCCTGTTCATTGTCCTGCAATAAAGGCTGATATTAGAGCTTGGGTTTATAAGCATAAAATGAAAGTTTCAAATGTTACGAAATCCTAGCATGTGTAAAAGATAAAAAGATAAGAATATGATAAAGTGTTTGTATGTTGTAAGGCAAGTGCAACGTGATACGAATATAAATAACAACCAAAATCGACTCACGAACGATACAAAATAAAACAGGAGAGTATTATTGAGAGCATTAAACATCTGCTTCGGCAAGTTACCGTCCACCTGCCCGCCAGACCCGAAAACAATCGCGAAAAACTGCCGACCGATGTATCGCTCTCATTACAATAACAGGTGACGAGTGAGGGATGATGTTATGGCAAGCTAGGGAGTCTGCCAAAGTATAAACACGATAATTGCCTACAACGTATTACTATAAATTCTGTAGTAAAATATTTTCTTATCGACATGCATGTAATTGGAATAATGACACTTTTTGCATGGTTGAATATTTTTACTATAACTACGCAAGGTGGTTGGAGACTAGTAGTAAGTCAGCAATTTATATCATCACTTTTTGATGTATAGATTGGGCGGAAGGTGTTGATGTAACAAGAATAAGTGTATACAAGATGCAAATAATATACCTTAAAGTTGCTTTAAATATTGAACCTCAAAATACATATAAAATTCGTAAGAGTAGTTGAACTCCTTGTGAAAGAGTCCATACCTATTTCTGCTTCTAAGCAGCATTGCAGTGTTCCGGTTTAAAAGTAATGGGTAGCGGTGAAATTATAGGCACATGAGACTTTCCAACTTTGTCTCTAAGGTTGGTAACGCATCAGCAATCCTCATCGGGGACTTGAAATGTTTACCACCCTAAGGTCTATAATTGCTTGCACATCACTTTTTCATAAGGTCGATATGACGTAAGTAAATATGACATCTTAAACCTTATTGCGCACAGTGCGATAAGGAATCGAATTTGAAATCTGAGAAACATTTCGAGTCCGCCACCGTTCATAGGCAGAAGTAACCTTAGTGGGCTGTCGGCTTACTATTACATAAGAAACAGATATAATATATTGAAGAGTTAAACGTGGAATACTGGAAATAGGTAGAAAGATTTAATTTTATAATGCTCTGGTGCCATTAATTTTGGCATTTGAAACTGGAGTAAAATGTTAATCATACCTGTTCAACTTGTTATTCCAAATTATTACAAAAACTTAGGTAGCCAAGCGATGACATATGTATTAAAATGTTTAATGTGGGCGGCAGGAAGTGTGTTGGCGTTGTGACCATTATCATGTAACTGATACGTGCTCAGCTTTTATCTTAAATATCGATGCTGTAGTTAATAATATGGTACGTCTAATTACCGCTCCAGAAGTATTTGCGTAAGAATTCGTTTAATAAGCTATCACGGAGTTAGAAAGTATTATGATAGTGAATGTTTCTTCACAAATGCAATATTTGCATTTTGCAGTCCATGTATGCTTGTCGTATTAGTTTTCTACAGTTTTATGTCTATTGTCGGTCCATTTAAGTTTCATTGTAAACTTTTTTTTTTGTAATTAAACTTTGCCCCCCTCTAAGATTTCTCTTGTATCGTGGGTGCGTTTACAGACACAAATCTTCACATGCACAAACACCCAGACCCGGAACAACTATCTGTAGGTAGGCCATAAAATATTTGTTCCGTGCGGGAATCGAACCCACGACCGTAGCGCAGAAGCCAATCGCTCAGTCACTGCACCAAACGTGTCGTCATCTTGCATCATACACCGTTCCAGATCCACCAAGCTCCCCATCGTAGAGCCTCGTAGAGAGCATCGTATCTTCAGACTCTGCCGTCACACCCATAATTCAGCTCTCATCAAGCTGTCTGCCTCCCAATCTTCCGCCAGCAACGCCCTAAGCCTTGTTCCGAGACCTCCTTATGAGTCGCCCTTAGCGCTGTTGTTGCTAGTAGTCACCATTCACCATGCTAGTGTAGTATACGTTTTTAGCTTATGTTCAGTTTTTTTACTTCCCCCCATTGGCTGGAGACCATTCGAGGAACATCTACAAGGAGTCCAATAGAAAAAAAAAACTTCATAGCGCTTTTATAAAATAATACGAAGCCAGTAACATTGAAATCTATTGACATAGTTAATCCCACTGCTACCACAGCCAGGTGTACCAAATTGAAAAGCTGTGGTATAAGAATAGTTTTCTTCACATTAAGCCACGATGACAGGACTAACGATCGATTATCCCAATGCTCCATAAATAAACCGTTGATTATCCGCCTATAATCGGCGCGATGGTTTTGCGACACATGTCGGTAACACCTGACGCTGCCACGTGCACCTAACGTTAAACGTTTCTTTATTAACATGTGCTTCCCTTAACCTACTGATGCTATCGGGCTTTCAATTTTAAAATATAATTAATTTCTTTGACAGTTTTCTTATTTGAAAATAAACAACATTGCAGATTGCTTGGCTTTTGTTGCAAAAATAGACATCATTAATCTTTCATTTTCAAGAAAAAATCTAGTTGCAAAATTAATGAAAATTGAAAATTCTTGCGAACTCATGAAGCAATTATTTCGTTTATGTAGACTAAAATAACTCTTGAGCTAGTAATAATTTTGTCAAATTAGACAATAAGTTTATGTATAAATATTCTATCGGGCGAAATTGAAGTCAAGGGTGGATACTACTACAGGGTGTTAACGAATTCGTGTAATTCCTTCAAACCGCGTTATCTACTGATGACACTGATTGACCCTGCATAGGTTTTTTTCAGAATCAACAAAAAAAAGTTTTCAAAAAATTAGCTACCTAATTCGTATCTGAGTAATTTTAGCATCCCAAGTTAACTGACCACGTGGTGCGATATCGCGCTAGTCGTGCCCGTCAGCTGTGTCACCGTGCCTTCACTAATTTAAGCATGTCATCGAAATTTTCTATCACTTAAAAATTTTAACTGGGAAAAAAAAAGTTTGTTTTTATTTTTAATCAATCTAAATCCCGTACGGGGTTAATCTATACCATTAATAGATCATGTGGTTTGAAGGAATTACACGAATTCGTTAACACCCTGTATAAATAAAAAAAAATGTGGCAGGGCATTGTTCAAATCATATCAAATCATTTCATTTGGGCATATTGTACAAGATGTAATTACAGATGTATTTTTTTATTGTATTTTAAATAGGTACTACACAGTTCCGTTATGTCCTGCCTATTAGGTATACAATAATTATAACAATTTTACGCTAACCACAACTATGTTGACATAAAAGTAGGCATCACAGTGTGACTGATTTTAATATTACGTATAGTTTAAGAAATCTTGGATCGTGTAGTATCCCTAGCCAATCAAAAAATTTGTTAAAGACAATATTTTCATATTCTGCTCTAAAAAATTACAGCTTTTGCCTTAGATTAAGTTACAAAGAAGTGATCTAAACCAAGTGAGCTTGCAAGAACATTTAAATATCAATATGGGGTTAATTAGACCTCACTTAGTTACTTCAGCGCACCTGCTTAGCGCATGTGCCTAAGTTACCTATGAATAATCGTTAAGAATTTTAATGCAATTGACGCACCTATAGGTAATGGTAGCCATTAGTACAGTAAGATACGTGATAAAGTAATTGAAAAATATATGTTTATTGTTTCATTTGCTGGCGTAATTATTGAATAATAATGGAATAAATAAATTGCTATATGATGGAGAAGTTATTATAATAAAACATGCAAAAAAAATTATTAATACCTTTCGAAGGTATCAGCTAGGTTGTCACTTGTATATCATAAAGTAGTGTTTATATATTTTAATGTGTTTGTCCTTCTGTGTCACAGGTGCTGTGGCATCTGGATATATTCCGGCGCAGCTTCCGCGAGCTCACTGGCCACGCTTGCCTTGGACCGTCGTGTATTTTTTGCGCCCTAAAGGTAAGACAATTACTGCACTATTTTAACTTTACCACCTGCCTGTACATACTGCTGTAATGGAGGAGATTATTTTCTTACGAAATGTGCAATAATTAAGATAATCAGTGAGTAACTAATGGAAATGGAGTCAGCCTGCTGTATAGGCATTAGTAGTGATAGCCTAGCGGTTGAACGCTTGCTTTCCTTACAGGAGGGTCATCATCATCATTCTCCTGCCCTTATCCCAATTTATTTGGGGTCGGCAACATGTATTTTTCTTCCATACTTCTCTATTAGTCCTCATCTCGATAGTCACCCTCTTTCTAACCATATCATCATTCATTACGTATAGTCATTCTCAACAAAAGCTTGTGATAAGAACATTTCCTGCAAAGTCCACCTTTTGTTCCGCTACTACATTGTACTTACCAATTCTCCGTAGTTACACAATTTGCTACACACGCAATACACAATCCCGTGGCTGAAAGTGCAAAAGCCTTTCTCGTTCTTAGATTTTAACAGCTTATTTTAGTTGCGCAACGACCGCTGGAGTAACTAAAACAACTAGAAACATGATTCTTTGACCATTCGAAACGACACAAAGTACTTTTAACAAAGCGAAAGAACAACAGTGTGACCTCGTCCGTTGCCCGGCAGACAAACGTGACCTTTTGTGAACAATAGAATCTGTTCATAGCCTTATTCAAAACGAAATCTCTGAGCTTTCAACGCGTTAATATGATAAAAAAACATGGTATTTTTATAACGAAGCCATCCATAAAGCGATGTTACTTTTTACACACCCATATGAAGTATTAAAAGTGCGAATAATTTGTATGATAACAAATTAGTGCAAGTTTTCGAGTATGTATGAACTGCTTTTTCATGTAAGCTGCAATTACTGGCAGCATGTTTCAGTCTTAAAATAGATTCTGTTTTAATACACGAGGTGAGACGAGATTCACGGGCACTGAGGGTTAATCTACTATACTGGCCTGACTGGTTTCGCAGAATGGGCCGGGTTGCCTCCCGCCAGCGCTGTGATTTAGCTACCCAGTTTGTATTTGTTAACTGCAGATTGGCCCTGTGCTTGGGATAGCTTTATGGCCCTTTGTCTTCCCTTCTAGCCTATTTATTTTTCTGTCGAATTGCGATATATGAGGACTACTTATGAGGTTAGTTTAAATGAATAGAACATAAACATGAAATGGTACAAACATGTAAGCTCTAGCTGTCTATTAAGACCATGTTTTGTAGCTTATGTTTGCCGACTGAAATGATAATGAATAAAGATGAAATGTTCCCAGTAATATTACTGATTAAATTAGGTAAATATTATGTACAATTTTTGTACTTATGTGTCACTATATCTAGGATCAGTAAGTTGTTGTTGTGTCTGAATAATAAACGAATATAGTTTTAAATTGTAGTAAATACGTAGATATAATAAAACAAAATACTATAGTAGATCTTCATGTTGTTCGTAATCACAATACAACTTTCTATTTCGTATACGTATGTATTTGGTACCGGCAACGGCAGAGCGCGTGCGCACGCGCCGTTACGTTTCCATTTTCAAACTCGTTTGAAGTTGGCGCCCTTTTCGTCCAATGAGCAGTGCGCGTAAGTTCGTAGAACTTTTAGCCTCAGCCGTGATTGGCTAGCGTTGTGGCGCCAAGTACACTTACTCCTTTCTTTTTATCAATACGACATAATGCTAATGAGAATTCAACCTTTATGATTGGATCATCGGTTTCTTAGAATAGAAACAATAAAGATAATAATTATGATTCTCAGCAGGAAAATCACTGAGGTGCCGTTTATGTACGTTTACTGTGTAAGAAGTAAGAAGTAAAAATAATTGTACGCAACGTAAATATAAAACATTTGATAGCATCTTACTTAATTCTACTAAAGCTTACTGTAAAAGCAACTGTAATAAATAAGTAATTTTCATCAATCGTAGTTGTAATTGAACAATTATTAAACGGATTAAAAAAATGCTGCAATTATTTAATCAATACAATCATTTTTACGTCTACTAACAACTGTTTAATAAGTTTATTTATACGAGCTACCTAATATCGCCTACGGCGCTTCTAAGCTCGTCGTGGGTGAAAATTAATATGCTCCGACTAATTATTTAAAACTTGCACAGTGGGTTTATTATCAAGCTAGGAGAACGGAAAGAATACGTTTTTTTTTGTCCATTTCGATAGTGGGATTAATAGAAAATCAATAACTGACGCATGTCACGTAGCGAATTGAATTTGTAATTAATTTTAAAATAGGTAGCTAACAGGTTTTGTTCTACATAATAATGACAACGTATCGGTGAAATTGTTGGAGTCTTTTTTAAGATTTTCAAGCTTGAATCTTCGAATGTCCATAATGTTTTAGCTTTTAGCGAATTTTTACCTAATCCACTTAAACTATCCTCTGTAGGCGCTTATTTACGGCATTTTGGATATTTTAACTATACAATAGGTACTTGAATTTTATACAAATCTGCACATTAAATACTGTTAGTTAAGTCGTAAAGGTGAATACCTTTACGACTTAAGTAACAGTAATTACTGGGTGCAATTTCACCCGTTTAAAATTGAATTTGTTTTACGGAACCACGAACGCGAATCCAACCTTAACGTTTTCTATACAAAACAACCAGACTATACAGACCCTTGATATTTCAATGAACTGAGGCATTTCTTCGAAAATATTGTAGAGAAAGGTAGCGTGAAAGTTCTAGTAATTTTAGTCCTAACAAAGATGAAGTTCCGGAAGATTGGAACTCAAATTGACTGCTCTATCATGCAGATAGTATCCGAGAAAATCAATCAACAGTTTATTGATTATAGTATTTTTTATGTTTGTGTTACTTATAAGGTTCGTCGAAAGTTATTTGTAAATAATCAAGCCAATCGATTTCCACAAGACCGCGAAACAAGATGTAAGTAGATTCATCTAGATTCGCGGTTTCGTTATACTAGGCGGATATACTTAGTTCTTGTGAACAACAAGTGTCGTGAGAGCTGTGAATTAGAACAGTAATGGATATAGTAAAGCCAGTAGACAATGATCAAGCATACTCTTTGCCTTATCTGTATATCAACTCGCAATTAAAACTTTTACTTCGGCTTTCTTCTAACGGCACGATGCCGGTAATTCACAGAGATATACTTTACATAGTAGCGCAATTAGCAATCAATTTTACAAAGCTAAATTATCTTGTATGATCCAACTACATTTAAATTACAAGAAGCCATTTTTGGAAGTCAAATTAGATACAGAATATAAAAGTACAACAAAAACTTGAATAGAGGTTTAAGACACTACTGTGTCTAATCAGTTACATTTAGTAACGGTTTCTCTTAATAGGTACGTGTACCTATTATGGCAATTTTATTAATTACAAATAGGATGATGTAATGCCTTGAGTATTTAGAATCCTTCAGAACTTAAAAATAAAGGGTACACTGGATTAGTAAACAGAGCGAAAACAGAGTCGAGGTTTCGTTCCGCTTTAAAATTAAACTTAAAAGAGTATTCTGTTCCAAAATACACCTAAACAAATGTAACTTAAGTATAACAATTTAAAAATGCCTGTCAACCTGATCTAACTACATAACGAGTGAAACATTACGCCAAATATTAGTGTGGTATGTAGCAACAGAGTTAGACCATGATCTAGGCACGTTCCGTAGAACTGTGTCGTGGTAGTACGTGCCCCTAGCTGAACACAAACTGGGCCAGCCAATTACTCTGATAATATTACACCACTATGTGAGCTTAGATATTTATATGTTTTTATTTTATTTTACTCTAGCATAGAAATACATAGAGTTTGTCTATTTATACAGAGTAGAAAACTATTTCACGTCGCAAATATATACAAACAAAGAAATATCTAATTAAACTATAAATTAAAATAGGGCATCAAAATATTTCTCCGCATCGCTATCGACTGCTAACGTGCCCAGAAGACTGGCAGCATTGCTGTTTTCCGTAATTATTAGAATTTTGATTGTAGATTTTTGTCAGGCAGTAACAAAAAATGTTTAAGAGTAGTTCGTAATTGGTCTATAGAAATTCTCATAGAGCTTGTATTTATTAGATACAGATTTTTAAAATTTAACAAAAGTTGCATTTATTAGATACAGAAAACAAAAAACGAGTTAGTATTATTAAAATTGGAACTTATTATACCTAAAACTGGTAAAACCAGCGACCATCTATATTTTTCTCTTACACATAAAATACAGAATTAGATAAAATTAACGTAGGTTGGGTCAATATGTCAACATTAGTGGGATTTAATAAGTCTGTTGCATCAGTAGCTATTATCATCAGCTTTTTCCGCCCACTACAGGTTAAAGGCTCTTGATCGCTGTTTTAACATGCACTATGATATGATACTCTACCCACTCAATTCTTTTATAGATAGATCGCTGTAAGATAATAATAATAGTAGCTTCGAGCATGTAGTAATAATATAACTTTGTCTTCGAATCTGCAATTCAATGACTTTGTTGTTGTCTCAGGGCAAACATTCATTAGATGACGAACCTTACCATATATAGCATTATTTCTTATGCGTTTTTTATAGTTTGCAGCAGTAAAACCTCCTTAATGTATTATTACATTGTGCATTTTAAACAAAAAAGAGGATGCAATAATTCTGTGGCGTTAATTTAAGGCTCCATGCACCCATGACCCGGTAAATCGTTCTATCCTGAAATTGGACACGAAGCAATTTTGTTTCCAAGGTTTGAAGAGGATGCTCCTAATCATTGGAGGCTCGAAACACTAACTTAATAGTCACGCTTATCTGTTAATTCGCTACTGTCATAAACATATCTTCTAAAAGCGATTAAAAGCGCAATAACAGAAGTTATATTTGCCAGAAACAATAGTTCAATTAATAGTAATACCATCACGTGTCAAAACCGTGCATTTAAATTCGTTCACGAAATTAAAAGGTCGTGAAAACCTTAAAATTGGTAATATGGATCATGAGGGTAGATCACGCGAGAACGTGCCGCGACCGCGGCTGCTGGAACCATGGCCCATGGTAATATAATAGATCTACATTACACCATGTATCTATAGGAGCGCACGCGCAGCTGCAGGACCGGTTTTGGCTTCTCGTTTACACCAAGTTCTGCCATGTCATACTTTACTATGTATGTTTATAGCTATACAGTTAAGTGTTGGGATGGACGTAAAAGCCTTCAACGTAGGATCCGGATGCTGTGGTTGTGTTGAAGGATTGGTTTGATTGAATCATGGAGTTCATTATTATTTATGTTTTATAAGTTTGCGAATAAATTAAGATATAACGGTAATATTTACAGGTTCTCGCTTAATTATGCGTAGGTATTATAATATATTGATAAACACAAAGCTGTCTTCACAAAGTTTTAAAATCAAAATAAATCTACAAGTATATGAATAAAAAATGCCCCAGTAGGGGAGCCAAGCATACTCAACTGGAACCGACTCAGCATGCAATCGTCTTTAGTATCGCGAGGTTTTTATATAGCATTGCGACAACTTTAATCTAGACGAAATAAATAGCAAAAAGCTAAGAACAACCATAATTTAAATTGACGAGATTTTTTTATTAACTTGTCATGCAAAAAGTCAACTGCTGAGCAAAAACCAGCAATAATACTAATGGCATTAAATGTTCCTCGTCACCTCGTTAATGTCTTATTTTTTTCTATTAGGTAGTCCACTTAACCATAATTTGTTGTGGGCCACGGAAAATATTACTAAAGAAGTAGATTACTCAGTTCTTTCTCAATTCACTATGAGTCTGTGTCAAACCATACTAAAATCCTGGTAATCTTTGAGATTAACTAAAGCATAAAAACAGGCTCGATTTAATTCACACAAAACAATGATTTCCATGAAAAAAAAAACAGAATTTCTAGTAAGTTCCTTACTCTAAACCTGTCTAAACATCCACAGAACTTTAAAATACACGTCCCATACAATATCAGCTAATATTATAACGTTCTACTAAAGCTTCTATTGTGTATTATTGCGAAAAAACTGTACGTTTACCTGCTCCACGAACTCCGTATCCTGTGTATTGTGTGGTATCAGTTACAACAATGGACGTACGATTTGTACTACACCAGCTTGGTAGTTCCTCGTAATGGAATCGCATTATACCTCTTTAGCCCATCTTATTTATCGCTGCAACTCGACTGCAACAATGATTCTCTTCAATATAACATCATCGAACTCATCAAATTATGTATTTGATAGAAATGATAGAATTTCAAGAAATGTTGTACTAACAGAAGAATACATTTCTTAAGCTGTTAATTTAACCGTAACTCCAAAGAACAGCAGATTAAATTTTCTATGTAACAAACTGAGACTGTATGAAATACAATGTAGAGTCGCCAGCTAAGCCTTGCCAACAAGCCACAATACGCAGCACGACATAATTTTGCCGTCGCATTATCTTGCGCCGAGACGAGAAAATTATTTGTAAGAAAATTTATAAGTGACGTAAAATAACACAGGCTTAATATAAAAGTTAAGCTGCAATCCGTTTGACTCCCACGTAGAAGTTAGTGACCAAGGCTTTCGCCCACTGAATGGTGACGTTTAGTCGTCATCTTATCTGAAAAAGCTATATGACTACAAACCTTAATATAGCTTGAACCATAATATGTAATCATACTTCGTGATAAGTTCTTTACCTATATTATTTTACATGAGGTCAGTCCGACTCACATTTTTGCTTTGTCACTTAACCGATATTGAAAGTAAGCTACTTAACTAAAACATGCTATTTGTTAGTTTCTTACAAAATCACAAAAACGCTTGGGAAAACTGGCCGCCTCTATTTTATGGCTAACTGGAAAGTGGTGAAAACGGTCCTTTTAGGGACTGTCCGAATCGCCACGTGCGCCAACGACCGGTCACGAAGATACCGACTAGGCGGCGCCTGCGCACTATCGCCCGTCCTGCGCCCTAACTACTGCGCTCTCAACAAATCACTACGGATTACATCGTAAACTTAATTTTATTTGATACATGATATAATTAAGCTTGTCGGGCTGTCCGCTGTCCTGTCAGAGTTCACGGTCGCTGGACGTGGGAGGTCAATTTATCTTTATAATGGATGGATAGGAAAAGTTTAACTGTATTTGTCTAATAGGGTTCAGGTGAACACCGGTATAAGTTACAACATTCTAATGACGTGTAAGCTGCATAAGACGCCCAATTAAAATTAACTGAATGTTTCTTTGTAACTTTAGTATTCATAACTAAAGATGAAAGAACTCCTGGTACCTACTTATCCGTCAAACGAAATAATCAACCGCAAAATGTCAATAGCATCTATTGTGTGGTATTTATTATGATTCGTCCGGCACCTCGTCTTCATTCGATCGTGTCACCTATGTCAGTTACATTAAGCGCTAAAATTGTATTTTATTATGCGCATGCGTGATGTACAGAGGGATGTAAGTGCTTGCCCAAGCGCATGTCAATCATCGTACGCACATGTCCATAGCCAACTGTCATGCGTGTGTGGATACAATAACCGGCCGTTGTCAACATAAAATAATATGGCATTGAATTTTTTATTTCAGTGTCTTTGATTAACAAGTGTCCTCTCATCCATTTGAACATTTTGAACCCTTGATTATGAACATGAACACTTAGGCGTTAGATCTTTTTTAATAACTACTATTCCAAGTTTGTACTTTTGTTGTAACGAAAGAGCATTTAATGATTTAGTTCGAGTTCTGGCGGTACTGACGAAATCCGTATAATTAATCATATTTCATCTTCTTCACGTGATGCCTCTCCACCGCATCCTCCTCTCTGTTTCCCACCAGCCGAACCCAATTCCTAAACAAAGACTAAGCAGCCATTGCAACAATATGATTGTAGCTCAGTACTAGTGGCTCTACCTTCAACCTTCAACTCGCTTGGAGTGGCTAGTTATAACTAACAGAGGAATGCGAAATCGTTGTCTATTATCTTAGCTAGGTGTTATCTACTGTAATTACCAATAGACTCAGTTGTATTTCGAAATCCATCTTAGATTGGCATCCATTTCATTATATCTTGGTCAGTTGCTTGAATGTTGTGAGGATAAGATCAAGTACTACCTCAAGTTATTCTCAAGACTTTCTTCTAAGCACGACGTTCACTTGAATTGCTCGTACCTATACACCGTGGGCCCGAAGTACCCGAAAGATTTTAACCACGCCTTTCTGATGGTATTATAAGTCAATAATGTTATGTCAACATAAGTCCAAATCAGTGAATTTAACTATTTTATTTTTCGGAACAAAATTAATCAATTAACTTTAGTACTTCCTTGTAGACAATACCTTAGGTCGAGCTGGTAACATTTAAATTATCGTGTGAGTGGATAAGAAAACTTCTCACTTTACGAACCTCCACGACAAAACACGACATAAGGCGAGTGGGGTATGGTATGACCAAGGTATGACAAAAGTCGCAACGCCACGTTCATAGGGCTTGTTACCCTAGAGATATTTTGACTTGTGAATTTCCATAAATAATGAATATCTTGAAAATTAAGCTTTATTCGACAAACTATATCCTAGCTTTTCTTCTCCAATTAGGCATCGGAAACGATGGTTAAAATCTTTCGGGTACCTCGGACCTACGCTATAAACTATTTTAGCATAAGCATGGCTGATGAACTCGACGCCTTTGATAACCAATGCCGACAAATGGCCAGCGAATCGGAAAATGGGTAGAATGACTAGAGGAGGAGAATATAAAATGACATAGCATAATCAGCCCATTACTGTGCCACCGCTGGGCACGGGCCTTTTCTTAGAATGAGAACCTATCATTATAATATTGTATAATCTCGAGGAGGAATACAGCACGTATTAAATTTTCTTAAGTGTGACTTAATATGAGCAATATGTTATAACGGAAGCGCGATTACGCTTATCATCATTGAATTATACTGGCTACTTCAATCAGCTTTGCAATTGCTTGGCGGTATACTGAATTACTGGCCATTACTTACCACCTATTCTATTACTGAGACAAAATTACAGGTTATAGCAAATATTTGTTAAAACCGGACGCAAAGTATTCATTATTAATTTGACTAATTTGGCTTGCAAATATTTGATTAAAGTATCAAAATCATTTGAAATCGTTACGGAAACAATATAATTACCAGTAAAACTTGTCACAAAAGCAGTAATTAAAACATTAAATCATGTAACTTAAGCCGGGGTGACATGTTTGGGCGTCAAACAGGTTGCCATTGAAATGAACAAGTGTACAGACAAACTAGGACGACGACACACTTATGAATACACAGTGAGAGTGGGCATCACTCGAGCGTATAAAACTTTTCTGTCAAAAATTACTTTTAGCGAAAGCACTTGTTTAAATAATATAGTTGTTTAACAAACATATCGATTTACAATAATCTTTTTAGTTTGCAATATCTGCCAACAATAGTGCCACATTAAACGGATTTTTGTCCAACAGAAATATCTTTTAAGTCTCTTATAAGATCTCTAAAGTTATTAATGCTTCTGTCTGAAATCTGAAATTAACTGACAGCTTCATTTACTTAGATTTCAAAGGTAATAACGGGTAGGACATTTTTTGATACGGCATTCTTCAACCTGTATTCATTGACCACCATCGGTCTTTAAATCATATTTTATTGCCGTGTGAACTTCTTATGCAGGTGGTTCCTTTGTTCGGGTGAATGCTCTCTTATTGAAAACACTATGTTTGGAACGAACAAAAGATTCAGCTCAGCGAACTAAGCACAAACTTCTATTTTCTACGCACGTATTTTGATTTGAATCGATTCTTCCATAGAATCCTGCTCCATTTCATTTCAGTTGTATGCATGGTTTGCAGTTACGGAATTATTTTTGATTACTTTGTTGTTTTTTACTATGTAGTTCATTACTATACCCTTTTCATCGTAAGGTGAGCCCTAACGTTTGTCTACAAAACGTTACCATGCAAAGAATAGCAAATATTAAATTAAAAAAAAAACTCTTGCATTATAGCTATTTTACGGTTTTTGATGATGTCGTTTACGTTTTATCGATAGCAGTCTCCTTCTGGCTACAATTTGCGAAATGACCGTTATGTCAGAAGTCATCTTTCGTTGAAAAGAGTATAACATCAGTAACATCACGTTCTACGAATCTCAGTATTGTCGTGGATGTCGTGATTAATACTCAAGTGCACTATACACCTCTGCCCAATTCATCACTCAGGTAACACTCGACAATTAATTTGTTAGTTAAATCAATCTAGTAGGTACTGAACAAGTTTACTTGAATACCCAACATTATTGCTATTGTTCATTCACACGCTCGAACATAAAGACATACATTTTGAATTCCAAAGAGTATGACGTGATATCATCCATGGTTAGTTAAAAATTGCCATGTAAAATTTTATTCAGCTATTGCTAATAATTGCCAAATTCTTTGCAGTCTTAGTACCTTCTATATGTTTGGATGCAATGTTCGATTTCTGATTAGAATAACTGTTGACTTCACGATCTGTGACCAAAGAAACATGTTTTTTATTGTTTCCGAATTCTTTTAGAGGTTGAGTCATCAATTTTGGATCATTGTTCGTTCCTGTTATACTTTTAAAATTAAGACGAAGAAACTGACAACGCTATTTGTACTATTTATTTCTACAGCTAGTATATTTGTATATTACGTGTACTATCTACATATAATAGCCATTCGTCGTATGCGCTAACTTCCTAGAACTTCTATAAAATAATTCCATTCATATTAAACCTAGTCTATACCTAAGATAAATTTATCATATTATTTTAATGAATTACCCTCGAGTTAACGTATGTATTCATATTCACGGTCACGAAAACACGTTGTTGCGAGATTTCATTTCAATAGACTTTAATGTTACATGCTCCTAAACTTTTGACATTTACAGCTATTGCGCTGCTGCGGGGTTTTAACGAACCTCTTGTGTCTGATAAAGACCATTTGAGGTGCTTGTATGGAATTATTTATGTTGCAAAAAGTTCAAGATTTCAACCACGTTAGGATCCAGTTGGATACCAGGCTCATTAGCTTTATTTAAGTATAGTTCAGTACCTTGTCTATTTGAAAATCGAAAATTATCAATTTGTCTTTTTATGGACACAGACAGACGGGTACATCCAATTTTAAAACACTTAACGTCTTTATTTGGTTATCGTCAGGGTTCGTTGAGCCTGGTTAGTCTCACCAGGAGTCACGATAAGAAAGGCATCACATTACGTTGACTTGTCAAGTATCAGTGTTATCATTAGTATACATATGTATGTACTACGAGGTGTCGTTACTTCGTCGTATCGCGTTACTGAAACCGGTACTAGCAACCGCGGGTTGACCCCGCACTCACCAGATTTGTTTTGCATAAGTATGATATACTATATCGAGATTAGATACTGTCCTATTACTGCTAGATGTGAACGGATACCAATAATGAGCTTGCGAAACTTCGGGCGATATCCTGCAAGAATCCTTTGTTGTACTATTTATAAAAGGTTGTAACTCCCATTCTAGTCTAATTTGCTTCACGAAACTACAGATCCACTACCTAGTTATATGAAATACTATATTCAGTTCTAATTCTGTAGCTCAAAACAAATTTATATCAGATAATTGCAATGATTTGAAGTCTAATTTGTCAAAATTAGAGTGAGGTCTGTGCAATTCTGTAGAAACAGTGAAGGGTAAGACACTCGCGGTCGATGATCTAAGCAAGATAATGATACAGACTAGACTAGTGTTTAACTCTGGGCACTGGATTAATTACGGAGAACCGTTCCATGCTTGTCACGATGACGTCATTTTCATATACTTTATTCCATTTCTAGAATGAGGAAACAGTACCTACAATATGTTACAGTAAATAGCGGAAGTTTGGTTTAAGTTAATTTTCCTTAAATAATTTTGAATTTAAAGGTTGCATAAGTAGACCAATTCAACGAGGATACTGTCTGAAAGATCGGCATCAAATAACAGAGCAATTACTTTATGAACTTAATAGCTTTTGAAACATTTTTCATACATTATCGATGTTATTGTTCAGCGCTGTCCCTAAACCTAACAGTAGTAGATGTATTGTTCGTAGCGTTTCGTAGCGCTTTGCAAAAAACAGGCCGCCTCTAAGCTTCCAAATAGTGGAATCTTTAGCGCGTTAGTATCAAACTCCGTCTAATATTTTTGCGTAATGATTTTAAATATAATTAGACCAAATCCCTAATGTAATCTTGTATAATCTCCTAGACTCGTAGCTCGTAGCCCTTATAGAAAATTCACAATTTTCAACGTATTAACTAGACATTTAATTTTATATAATTTATAATAGTATGATTTCATACAATTACTTGTGACATATTACTGTATATGTGGAATTTTAATTATAATTGCAATGTAAATTGTTGTTTCCACATACTTTTAATCTCCTGGCTACAACAAGTAAGATACATAACCGGACTCCCGCGCAAGCCTCTCGTGGCTCTCGCTCGCACTCTGCCAATAACAGACTTGGCGCCAAAGCCTTCATCATGTTATCTTTGTCGCTCGCGTGCGCCCGCGCAGCCTGTCACTGCGCGGTTACTCCACGTACAGTCGTACATGACGCCTCTCTACCGGAGCGCACGTCGCGTGTTTATTTTGTATTTAATCGAACTAAAACTCTCAATATACACGAAAAAATACCCCTACAGACCTGGATTATTACGTGGAATTACCAAATATTGACACAAATACAGCGAAGTGAAAGTGGTGTGCCCTAGTGAAATGTGTTAGTGTTAAAGGTCATTATCATATAAAATCGTGTCCTAATCAAGTGAACGGTTTTGTATCTATATTGGATGTGATTTTATACAGTGAATTGGTTACTTGTTAGCCTTGTAAGTGACAAGCTCTTCGATGACTGCAAACTAAATATACAAGTGTTAATTTATTTAAATGTGACGAGACAACCCTGTGCTGCGATAGGTAAATGCGAGTTTCAGGGTCGCGTTTTATTCGGTTATCGAAAAAGGAAATTAAAGCAATCGTTTGTCTTAGAATATTCCGTATTATTGCCCCACAATAGGGCGTAAACTTGCGACATCTTAATAATAGTTGTAATATACGTCTATTCGTGTTTAATCTACCTATTTCTAGCTCTACAAGTCTAGTTCTGAGAAAAATATTGTAGCAATATTAATGTTTCTATACTTATACCGTTCTAGATAAGGTAATAAGCATACTTCATTGATTAACAAAAACCCTTTTACCATGATTTTATAAAAACAACTAGAGGCCATTGTCTTTGTATCAGGTTTTAAAACAAGATAGAGGTTCCACGTATAACATCTTTGTCAGAAATCCATAATACATTGAACAGTTGTTTTAACGTGTCACTTATTACGACCATTACATTGTCGCCTATTGTCTTTTCACCCACACTGCGACAAATTCGTAAACTTGCAAGTACATGCAAACATATGTATTCGCCAAACAAGACGCCCGCGCATGCAAACATTGTCATAAATGCTCTCGATGTCCTCGCTATTAATTGCACATTACTCCCACAGAACCACTTAAACTGTTGTTGCCCTATACGCAAATTAACGAATACCTTCGGTGTCTTTTAAATGCGAAAACCTACCCGCATTTATGTTTCCTACTTCGTAAAGGTGAAATCATGAAAATTTACATAGATGCTCACGCAACGGATTTCCGTTGGTTTATTTATGGTCAAGTCCATGAGAATTTTCTGCGGGATTTAATAAGTATGATGACTCCTAAGGTATTCAAAAATACCTTATTTAGTCAGGATATCAAAATTGGTTAGACAGAAAAAGAAAAGCTTGAACGCTTTTGTTAAATGATAAAGGACTTGTATTTGTTTTTATTGACATTTTATATTATAATCATCGCTCTAACTCCTAGCACGACTTTATTGACATTTTATATTATAATCATCGCTCTTACTCCTAGCGCGACTCCTGAGATAATGGCCGACCAATATCCTTTTTATATTATAATCATCGCTCTTACTCCTAGCGCGACTCCTGAGATAATGGCCGACCAATATCCTCTCCACAGATAATGTTCTCTCATTCGTTAAAGGGTGGATCAGACTTGTGACTGACCATCATCTATAACAGCTTTAACTGCGAAAGTTTTAAGGATCAACATAACTTAATGCCTGTATTACCCGAAGGGTTGGGCAGAGGTGTATAGTACACCCTCAATTCACCATTACGTTTAAGTCGCATGTAATAGGGGACGAGCTCATTGCCATAAACCGGGCACTAATCCAACCTCAAGGCTGCTAGTTAGAAATTCCACACGGAAGTACCCAATAACACTGCCCGACCTGGATTGAACCCAGGAACGCTCTTGCGACCACTAGACCAACGATGCAGCCAATCGAAGAAGTCAGTTCTAAGGAACGTCATGGAAAATAGCAATACAGATTCTTGACAGCAATTAAGTAATCGATTTGCAATGATTTATAACAATTCATTGTCTAACAAACTGAATTTGGCTTTGCTCGTATTGCTTGAAACAGTATTCCATTTCAATTCGCTAACCCTGTTTCTCCAATGCATTCATTAATCATCCTCGCAAACATGATGCTAGCATAAGGGCTTCGATTGTGTATCGATAAATCACACATCCGAGTTTATCGTGGAGCTCACTTGCACAATAGTTTACTGCTGCGGTAATTGAATTAGATGTTACGAGTTGAACGAATCGATTGTGGCGCCGATAACTGCACCGACTAATCGAAAAGAACGCATGAGTTCATCACACTTGCGCTATGATAACGATTGATCTCATTTCTTTAACCTTTACTACTTCCCCTAGTAATATTTGTTGTTATCTACATACCTAAGAATTACTTCATGTCGGTTTGTGTTCCAACTAACACCTTCAAGACTCCTTTGACTGATCTGCCCAATTTCAAGAAACGCCACATTTAAAATTCAATTCAATTAATATAGAGTACAAATAAATGTATGAATTCTTCCTTTGCGTTATTACGCAATCCCATCAAATCCTATTTGAAAGTAAAACAATCATAACAACTTACATGTACCTACGCATATATTTTCATAGATAATCTGATACACAGCCTTATGATAGATGTATCTCCTTGTAACAATTTCAAAGAATCTATTAGGTTGCATTACAATAGGTAATTGGTACAATGTTGGATTCTACAGAATTAAGGGTTCCGCTTAGTGTTGCAATTGTCGATTGTTTGTAGCTTCACACCTTGGCAACCGCAATTACAAATGAATTAGGTCGTATGCAGACCATATGGCTGTTATCAGGAGAGTATAATTTAATATACACCCCAATTTTTTTGATATTGGTAATTTAGAACCCATTTGCAATACACAATGTCTTGTTCTTCAAATGGGATTTGTTAAGTTTAAATATGAAATCAATATGGTATACTTGTTAAAAAAAAGATCAAGTAGATCAGTGGGAGTAATCTCACGTTTGTTATATAAATTGAAACGTGTGTAACGCATGTATGACTCAGAACGACGAGAGGTAGAACCATTTTCTCATAATATAGTTTAACATGTTTATGTTACTGCAAATATATACATATACGGGAAAAGGCTGAATCTGCTTTATTCTTCTCTCGTGTCAGCACGAGCTATACGAAAATAGCTCATGCTGTGGTGAAAAGATTCCCAGTATGCTAGTCAGCAATGTTGGTAGCGGGGCTGACTGCCCAGGGTGCGCCGGACGTACTTAAGTATCGTCACTCGTGGAGGCTCTTTTCATGCACCTATTGGCAAAGAATCAGAACAGTCGAATAATCTCGCTCTTACGAAACCTACTGGAGCAGTTTCATAATGCAAAACTCATTTATTCAAAATAGACTAGAATTACTTAGTTCTTTTTCAACGTCAATGTTACAATAGACAGCCCCCAAAAAGCCCGCCTTTCACTGTGCTTACTTCAGTGTGCACAGTTCAATGTTCAATTCTCCGACAGTATTTGACACTTTCTTATCAAAATTTATACTAGACCGACCTCACGTAGTATTTCGAGGAAAAAAATGTCAAGGTCCATGTTGCAAGAGTGTGAGTAACCGATGGTGTGATACGCCGACAGATCCGCCTCTTGAATAGCCATATTCGGAGAAACCGTGGCGAAACACTATGCTGAAATGACGGCTATGACGAACGCACTTAGTCCAGATTTTTAACAATACATGTAATTGCTCCTAAGTATCAGTTGATAAAACACGGTGCTAATAGTACGGTACAAGTCAAAGATAGTATTAAAGTTTCTAAAGTAATTTTCAAACAATTATTTATGCTAAATGAACACTTTTTTGATATCATTGTTTCTTGATTACAAATTAAGATCAATAAATCCTATGAAATTAAAATGCACACACACGCACGTGCTTCTGAGTGCATAATTAATTATTTTCTTATTTTTTATCGAGAAGATTATGGTGTGATCGCAAATCTCGGATCTTAATTAAGCGGGAAGTAGTTAATTGATAAAAAGATGATTGTTTCTCACAGTCCGCTACACGAGCAGTGGGTAGGTGTAACTGGATCGCTACCTCACATGTGAGAACCTCTCACGGTTGGTGCACACCGACTTATTGAAGCCACATTTATTAATATAACATACAACTTTTCCTATTCACAGCTTTTTTATAAGTTACAATTTCACAAGAAAGTCTCCATGTAAATTAATTCTCACACCATATCGACCGACCCGGTACTGAAAGAATCACAATTAAAAAAATCTCGAAATAAATTACTTATTAAGTAAAGATTTATTAATGACAAAAAAATATGTAATATGACAACATTAATCTTAAAGAAATCATTTTGAAACAAATCCTAATAAGTAGGTAGATGCATTAACAATATCGCTAAAACCGTTAAAACCATATCTGTTTATAAAGCATAAAAAAAAACATGTTCGCAATAACTACTGTTCAGTTCTGTTTAGGAATTCTTTATGACAAATATAACATATCAATACATAAATTTATATGTATATTGTCAGCAAAACACAAAAAAGACTATATCTGAGCTGGAATCAGTAAGTTTATCTATATCTGTAAAATCTTAGATAACAAATATAAATGTATACCTAATTATTACAAACATTTATAAATGTCACTAATTTATCAGTAAAGTTCAACTCATTCACACGCCACTAATGGTAAATCTAGAATACGGCCAAAATTCGCTTGCGTGCGTGGGCGCCGATTTCGGTTTTCCTTATGAGGCGACCTTAACTCAGTTCTCAGAAACCGAAGCTTTGAACTTTTATAGTATTCGTTGTTTTAACAATACGTAACATGAATGAATCACTATGCCTTCGGAAGTGCATGCAATTTAGAAGCAATCAAATTAACATACATTATGTTGCGTTTTAGAAATCGAAACACAAGTTTCTTAATAAGGGAAACGGATGACATTATTTTTCTTTACGAGACCTACAACTTGCTATGAAAACCGTAGCACATGATAACTAAAGCTTGACGGGCGTCAAAATTGCCTTCCTAGGATAGCTGTTTACACTTCTTAAGTATTTTTATGGGTTGTTTTAAGTAGTACCCTACTGACGTTTCGCCCGTCCATCGAGGAAACTGACCACATATTTTACAACTTCGACCGGCATACTTACCGACTGACTCACGTGGCGAGAAAGTTCATTCAAATTACGCATAGGGTGCTTCAATGTGATGAACTACATAAGAATCTTAATAACAAAAAATGTGTTTATTTTTAACATTAATTTAGGCGTCAAGGGTCGTTTATCAATAGGATCAGTTAGACCCTTAACATTTTTAAGTTATGATTCATGAATTTTTTGGAGGTGAGTATACTCTTATTTAATTTCTGATTAATGATTTGAATGTTAGTGGTAATCACAGAACTTATATTATTATAAGTTCTGTGGTGGTAATATACATTGTAAATGATGTTCGGTAATAAAACTGGAGCTTTTCTAAAAGGTATTATACTTAATATGCACGGGGGTTTTCTAAAAATACATTTAACAAAACGTAGTCTTCAAGGAATTACATTATTTGTATCCATCTGCTAAGCACATTTAGAGCACGTGTACTTTAAACATGGCACTTTCTGAAAATTTTGTAACTTTATTATCTTTCCGAGCTTATCGCCATAGAAATATAAACAAAGCTTCGCGTCTTCATAAAAGACTGAAACGGGCTTATAGAAAGTTCTTATAGATAGACAGAGACAGCGCATAGCCCACGTGAGTTACGTTAACAATAGATTAGAAAAAAACGTAGGTACCTGGAAGGTAAAGGCGCTCGGAGTCCCGCCCCCGCACACCTCTGCCTCTTGTCTCAAGTCAGTCTGCACGAAAGCCTTCGTAGAGTCGAGCGTTCGGTTCTACTTAACTCATTTACGATTTTGAAACCAGTCATTAAATCGTGATACATAATTAATAATAACTTGTATTTGTGACTTTGTGAGTGCCTTCATTAGTTGAGTGTTGCAACACGACAGTTGTTTTAATAACTTTTGTGACCACCTGCTGCTCTAACACAACTGACGTTTTCGCGCCCAAAACTTAAGGTTTCATGCCAACGCCGTTGATAACCAATAGTTTTATTATTATAGTGAAGTAGAATATTGTGGATAGGCATATCTCAACGTAGTTCACGTGCGGAGTGGAATTCAAATGAAAAGTTTCTCAAAGCTACGTGTTTCGTTTACTTATTGCCGTATAGAGTTGTTTGTGCACACGAAGACAAATGTATATTTAGTTTGCGACCATTGTGTTTGCGATAGGTATGGTGATTGAATCCAAATGAGGAACTGAATTCGTTTGGATAATTGTGTGATTCGAGTGAGCGATGCGGACTACAGTGAAACGATGATCAAGTTTCGGTACAAACGTAAGGAGACGAGCGATGGCGGCAAGAGTGGGACGGCGATACAGAAGCAGAAGATCGAGGGTCTTCGGGATCGGGAGCTGCTGCCTCCTAAGGATATGCTGCTGACGGGCTCGCTAGTCGCGGTCAGGAACAATACACTTCCTCGCTCGCGACCCTCGTCCTCAGCGAGGCGAGACCCTCCTGAATCCCCGCTCAGCCAAACAACAATTTCGCTGTTTAGAGTAAGTTTGGCTACCAGCATAGACAATATGTTATAAAAAAAAAACTACAAATGTTTTCGTTTGGTATATTTTATGTTCTGATATGTTAAAAACATTTGATGATATTTCCTGTAATGCCTCCAAATTATTGAATAATTATGTTTAAACACCAAGGTATTCAACCACATTAAATATGAAAAAACTATTGAAATTTAAACATTCTGCCAACAACAGCCAACTTACAATTGGTGGTATAATTTTAATTTCAAATCCAACATAACCATGACGGTGAACAAAAGACATCAACGATTTTGTTACAAATGTAATCGTGTCGTTACCTCATTGGTTGCTAATTGCACATGTAATTATTTATTGAAACACAACCAGTGCTGTTTGTGGAATCGATACGTTTAATGAATATTAATTTTAAATCCTATTTAAATATGCAATTTTACAATTGGAATTGCAGATTGAATGGATAACGAATATTTACAAGTTCAGTTTAATGATTTCAATACGATTAGCCTGTATTATAACATGGTAATAAATCTTGATTAAATGTAGTCATTAAAGTACATGTAATAGGTTGAAAACCAGCATACACCTCAGTTTAACGCGCTAGCACGGAAATTGTACAGTTATGTCGTCGCAAAATATATATTAACTTCAGTTTCACGAGCCCTTTGAGTCGTAATGAAGATTTATACGAGCCTTCGTAGGAGGGAAGGAAAATATGAATATTTCCGTCAAATACAATACAGTTACTTAATAAACTGACAGAGAATAAGTTGTCGATGCGTTACTCGTCGCTGACCCCCCTAAAGGCTATTGTGTCGATGCCTCTAAAGGCAATTTGTCTCGGGAATACATAAAATGCCCACTTAAGTATGTATGCGCAACCGTCGCCGTCCTCCGGCGTAACTCGCGCCTTGAATTGACTATTGTCTCTTCGTGACATACCTACGCCAACATTATATTGGAACTTATTCTTTATTATTCATATTTTAAACACGTGCATACTTCACGCCGCGGTTCAAATTAATATTCATCAGTCAGATAAAGCTTGGCTTTATGGCGGCTTTGTGTTCAGGAAATTAACTTGTTTGGTAGTATTGAACTTGGTTTAGAATAAAATATTAGAATTACAACTTACATTATGAAGGAAACATCAATTATGTTAGGTTAATCATCCGTTAAAAGGTTTTCGTTCAAGTTAAAGTGATTTTAACAAGATAGATAAAATTTGATTTTTAAATGGATTCTACTTAGTTGAGTCATATCCATATCTGACAAACTTTAGTTATGATTTAAATTTTTAAACGTTTTGTAAAAGTTGATTCAACTTGCTATCAATTTTAATCGTTCATCTAATGGCCGATCCCAATAAGCAATCTCAATCCATTACTTTCATGAATGTCTGTCAAAAACATACAGCAATCCAGAGAGTATGTATTGAGATCAGTTATAAGGATCAGCAGTAAAACTACATAGGTATCTATCACTATCATACCTACTTTTGTGTATCCATGATATTTACATGAAATATTTTGCGATGCTCCTTGAAGCATTAGAAGAAGTTTCTTGAAACGCATACACCCAAGTATTTCCTACCCTTTCCATGTTAAGACTCATGCATATGAATATACAGAAATAGAAAGAAAACCATCCCACGATCATTAATACATATATGGCACAATTTTCCTAGTTTTCTCGCCTTTGAAAACATCGTGTTAGCTACCAGGCGAGCAGAGAGCACAAGAAGCAGGGTCAGGGCGCTGGGTTCACCGCATCATTCTCACGTAACAATAGGCGTCGGTTTGCCTCGGTATAGCCGCGTTCTCACCCGCACTGCTCACCGCTGTGCCACTAATGTCAGATGTATGATGTATTAGTTCCGTGTTTGTTCATATCCTCCATATCTTTGTTAATTAAAACTGGATAGATTACAAGACAGGTACTGAACTTACTCACTGTATGCGTTTACATTTCTTTGCGACGCGATCTCCTCAGCAATCATGCTTGGCGAGTGCACCCGTAGTGATAATTTATCTAACGTTATGTACTTTTTATAGCTTTTTAAACGGTTGAAATTGTTTCTTCGACAGTTGACGCTTTAATTAACAGTCATTAACAATCGTAACTACCTATCTTTAGAAATCCGTTAGATTTTACTATAAAGTTATGCAGACCAACAATTTCAACTTTATTCTTATGGCTTAGTTACAAAAAATACCTTGTTCCCTTGGTTACAGAAATTGTATAAAGCATTAACAATTTATACTTGGTAAAAAACAATTTAACGAGTTAAGTGAATCTGAAAATAGGCAACTGAAAAACTACTTAAATAGTCTTTTCAAGTAAAATGGCTCCACGTCTCAGTTCGGTACCTACCTACATTGAAACATCAATTAACCGCTAGTTAACGCGCTGAAGTAAAAAAAGTATAAAAACATCTCACAAACGATGCCAACTCTTTGTTAATAATACAAATTGCAACGAAAGTACAACTAACAATATTGTATGCGTTCTCCGTTATCATAATCAGTAATCAATTAGCGTGTCTGTTTCTGTTATCGTATATGCAAAAGTTTCCTGTGCAAGGAAATAAGTTGTTTTTCTGTAGTTTTTTTTTTGTTTATGGTCGATGACCGACGAACAGGTTGTCTGTCTAACAAAGATCTAGAATTTTGAATTCGTGAGTAAAATGTGTATTTTAAAGTTTTAAGTTTTATATGTACCTATACTTGTGAGAACTATTAACAGCATACGCGTTTTTTATTCTAGCAGAACTAAATTTGCATCAATAAAAGCTTATTTTCATCCTAATTAATTAGCATTTTTATTGAATTACATTTAATTTACTGAACTATAAAAATGATGACATTTAACATGTCAAATGTGTTTGTTTTCAATAAAAGCTCTTGTTGGTAATAATAAAACAAATCTGCGACTAAAATTCACACAAATGAGCGCTATTGTGAATTAACAAGACAAACTTATTCACAGTATTTAGGTTGTTTAAATTAAACAGCCCGGTAACATCGTACCTGGTTAAGCCTTGTTTATAAAACCGTCTAACGGAAGGCGCGGGCGCAAGCTGCGTCCGCCGTGCACCGGAAAATACGCCATTTAATTGTGCACTCATCTTTATCAAGTTAAATAATGTTTGCAAAGCTCAGTTGGAGCTTTCACACACATCAAATATGTTTGTTCCGCTTTGTAAATGTTGATAACATGTCAGTTATATTTTAGTAAAACATCAGTGTTTTTATCAATTAAAACTGCGAAACATCGAGCTCCTCATAAGTGTTGCGTTTACGTATTAAAAAAGTGTTAAAAGTCTCGCGTGTCTAGTTGATGTAGCCATCTAACTATGGATCTAAAATGTTGAATAACTTTTAGTATATACTAACAGTTACGAAATCGTAAAACAGCGAGATATATCTACTCTTATACGTCAAATCACCTCGGCTGGGTCACGCCGTGTTTGTGACCTATACCTTAACTCGTATTCGTGCCATACTGGTTTTGTTCCAGTCTCGAATTAACGCTGCTACCGCGATATTCAATCTTATTGTATGGACATTAAAACTTAAATTTATATAGCGGACAGTCGGTCACAACTTTCTTTATGCAGAGCCTGTAGTGGCCCCGTGTATTTTTTTAAGAAAAATCGTTCGCCGGTTCAAAATTTAAAGATTTTGTGTCAAATCTCGTATAATCAAGCCATAGGCTTGGTTTTAATTAAAAACATAACTGTCTTTTTACACTTTCTGTATTTGCCTACCAACATATCACAAAACTGATTGATTCCCAGTTGTTTTCTAAATGTAAGTTTCCTTTGTTCTCAGGAACTATTCACACAACTGCAATGGTCAGCAGAGCGGGCACCAGCAGCCGATGGTCTGCGTCGCGCGCTAGGCGGCGGCGGGGCTCGGTTCCAACTCGGCTGCATGGCCGACGCCAGCGAGTGCTTCGAACATCTCTTACTCCGAGTGCATGCTCATGTGGCCGCCGGCTCCGGCGACCGCAGGGATGACGATGCCTGTCGGGCCCCGCACTGCGTACCCCACCGAAAGTTCGCCATGATGTTGGTCGAACAATCTGTATGCAGCGCCTGCCAAGCCACGTCGGAACCCCTGCCCTTTACTCAGGTGAGATATCGATCTTTTTATCTATAGTAAACGAACCTATCTCTCTCTTTCTTTGTTTTCGGTCATTTGCATTCGCATCTAAGTAATTATACTTAGTTTTTTTTTTAAGTTTATACCTACGCATGTATTTTATTTATATTATTTTATAGGACTATCGCGCCGATGAAGTTTCCGATCAACTTACACAAAATAGTAGATTGTTGCACCGAGCGCAAAGTGAGTCATTAATGCACGAGTGTTATGTTGGTGCCCGAGCGCAAGCGAGGGCACTAAATTAGCACGAGTGCATTAATCACTCACTTCAGCAAGGTGCGTAATCTACTTTTCTTTCAACTACCAATTTACCTACCGTGATAAAATATACCTACTCAAAATAAAAACTCAAGTTAATGAAAACAAGGTTATCCTGCGACTTTTGCGGCAAAAGGTTATTAACAATTTCATTTGCAGCTGTTTTTATACTTTCTGGACTTGAATTCATATCGCTATCTATTTCCATTTTTTAAAACTTTTCTTGCCAAATAAGAAGTATCAAAGTTTTACCACAGTGTACCTACTTACTACATACAGTGGGTCAACGCCCATACATTTGACAGGTCCTATGAAATTTCAAAATTGGTAACACTTGTCATAGGGTTGTCACATAAAACAAATTACACAAACTTTGTCAAACAAACGTCCAAATTAATTAACGTTTTATAGAAACAGTGACACGCAAAAAGAAAACCACGCATGCGTAATTTTGACGATTGACAAAATAATGCAAAGGTATGTAGCAGCAACTTCGCCCGCCATCTTATCCTGGAATTTTCTAACAATATTTAAAACTACAAATTTTGTCGAGGTTACAGTCGCAGTGGCTAACGCTTGCGGGGGTAGGTAAGAGTAATAAATGATTCCTAAATCCAGGAAGGAGCCATAGAAAATTACTTATTATTTATGGTTATTACTTCTATGGTTTTCATGGGTGCTGATGCTGGAAATAAAGACTAAGTATTCTTCGACAATATACGGCGGTCAAAAAAATTTACCAGTTAAATTTAATTTGCCAGGTAAAACGTGGTCCCTATCTTGGTGTTTGAGAATGGATCTCGTTTTTGTAATCAGCGTCCCAGAAAATCATGGATTTGACACCCATCACGGCTAATTTGAAAATTTTCATGGCCGCCATCTTGAATATAGATTTTGACCTCATTTTCGTCATCAGCATCCCCGAAAACCATGGAAATGACACCCATGACCACTAATTTGACATTTTTATTGCCGCCATCTTGGAAATGGATTTTGACCTCATTTTCGGCATCAGTACCCCCGAAAACCATGGAAATGACACCCATGACCACTAATTTGACATTTTTAGTGCCGCCATCTTGGATTTCGATTTTGACCTCATTTTCGGCATCAGTACCCCCGAAAACCATGGAAATGACACCCATGACCACTAATTTGACATTTTTACTGCCGCCATCTTGGAAATCGATTTTGACCTCATTTTCGGCATCAGTACCCCCGAAAACCATGGAAATGACACCCATGACCACTAATTTGACATTTATATTGCCGCCATCTTGGATTTCGATTTTGACCTCATTTTCGGCATCCGCACCCCAGAAAACCTTGGATTCGACACCCATGACGACTACTTTACTAATTTTCATGGCCGCCATCTTGGATTTGGATTTTGAAGTTATTTTTGGCATCAGTGACCCCGAAAACCAGGAAATTAACACCCATGATGATTAGATGAAAATTTTCATGGCCGCCATCTTGGATTTGGTAATGATAATAAAAAAACTGCATTAACGAAAAACAGTGCAGTAATGAAATTTCATACAACATTTCTGCACTGTTTGCAGTGCAGTAATGAGATTTCATACAACATTTCTGCACTGTTTTGCTTCTAAGCAGAAAATACGTATTTTGTGATCGGTTTTGTAGCGATTAATGTCTTTTTGACATTACTACGTAGTTGAAAGAAAATTTTCTTCGGTTTTGTAGCGATTAATGATGACATTACTACGTAGTTGAAAGAAAATTTTCTTTCAACTACGTAGTAATGTTATCATTAATCGCTACAAAACCGATCACAAAATACGTATTTTCTGCTTAGAAGCAAAACAGTGCAGAAATGTTGTATGAAATCTCATTACTGCACTGCAAACAGTGCAGAAATGTTGTATGAAATTTCATTACTGCACTGTTTTTCATTAGTGCAGTTTTTTTATTTTTTATTTAGATACAAATTTACCACAGAGGTTTAATGTCTCCCGTTAAGTTTAATATTAAATGTATGCATTCAGATATTTTCATTTTCGTATAATATAAAATACGTATTTTGTGATCGGTTTTGTAGCGATTAATGATAACATTACTACGTAGTTGAAAGAAAATTTTCTTTCAACTACGTAGTAATGTCATCATTAATCGCTACAAAACCGATCACAAAATACGTATTTTCTGCTTAGAAGCAAAACAGTGCAGAAATGTTGTATGAAATCTCATTACTGCACTGCAAACAGTGCAGAAATGTTGTATGAAATTTCATTACTGCACTGTTTTTCATTAGTGCAGTTTTTTTATTTTTTATTTAGATACAAATTTACCACAGAGGTTTAATGTCTCCCGTTAAGTTTAATATTAAATGTATGCATTCAGATAGATTCAGATGCATTCTTATGCATTAGATCAAAAAGATACTGGCTGAAAATAAAAATCGGCTGAATAAAACCGAATTGGTGAAATAAAAAAAAAACAAATGGCGCGCATTTTGTACCATTGTAAAACTTTGATACTTCTTATTTAGCAAGAAAAGTTTAAAAAAATTGAAATAGATAGCGATATGAATTCAAGTCCAGAAAGTATAAAAACAGCTGCAAATGAAATTGTTAATAACCTTTTGCCGCAAAAGTCGCAGGATAACCTTGTTTTCATTAATTTGAGTTTTTATTTTGAGTGGGTATATTTTATCACGGTAGGTAAATTGGTAGTTGAAAGAAAAGTAGATTACGCACCTTGCTGAAGTGAGTGATTAATGCACTCGTGCTAATTTAGTGCCCTCGCTTACGCTCGGGCACCAACATAACACTCGTGCATTAATGACTCACTTTGCGCTCGGTGCAACAATCTACTATTAATGATATCATTGACTTTTTCTATAGGTTCTCAGAAGAAATGGTAATAACCGTGTTTGTTTGTTTTCCAGATGGTTCATTACGTATCAGCTACAGCTTTGACAGCTCAAGCTGCCCTGGGTGAACATGGTGATAGCTTTGGTCTACTACTAAGGAAAGCTGGAGGAATGGGTGATATCAGAGACTGTCCGGTGAGTATTCAACAATGAATAGTTTTTTTTATTACGTGCGTCTCCAAAAATATCTACCTCTTTATCGCATTTTGTTTGCTGGTTAAATACAATTTGATTTTCCTTATTTTACAGAATGCCTGTGGAGCAAAAATTCAAATATGCAGAACGCTAATGAACCGTCCTGAAGTGGTGTCAATTGGCATGGTTTGGGACTCCGAGCGGCCCGCGGCGGAGCACGTGGCGGCCGTGTACGCAGCCCTCGGAACTGAACTCCGTCCGACTGATGCCTTCCACGCCTGCGTCGACCGCGCGTGGGCGGCGCGAGCCACACACCGGCTCGTCGGACTCGTCACTTACTACGGCAAGCACTACTCCACCTTCTTCTTCCATAGTAAACTCCGTCTGTGGATATACTTCGATGATGCGGACGTCAAAGAAATAGGACCGGAGTGGTCACACGTCGTTGAAAAATGTCAAAGAGGACGATTCCAGCCGCTTCTTCTTCTTTACGCTGCGGTGGATGGAACGCCGTGCGACACTCGTCATGCTCCTAAAGATGTTGTTCCATTCCCGGCGCCTGAACCTCGCCGAGCGGTGACACCGGCACCCGAACGCCCAGCGAATGGATTCGCTCGGCGAGCTGTCACTCCAGGCCCAGATAATGAAAGTGACTACGTTAGCAGAAAAGCTGTAGAGAACATGCTGGAAGTACAAGCTAGCCGACGAGCACAACTAAATCGTAGTTTGAGTACTGGCTCTGGGTCAGACACCCAGGAGAGGCCCCGAGCACGACGAGACTCTGGGAACTGGAGCGGAGACCGCAACAGTGCGTCATCTGCTTCATCGTCAACAGCTGAAAGCCCATACATGTACCCTAGAGGTCGTGGTGCAGGCAGCGTTCCTGGTAGTCCCACACGCAAAGGAGAACTCTCAAGTGGAGGTTCTTGTGATGCTGGTTACGACTCGTACTCCCTGTCCTCTACGGATAGCCTACCTCTGCAACAAGGTCTACGCCACAACTTACAATTGGCACAGATACCAGAAATTACCACTCGTGGTGAATGTGAGGCTCTTTGTCTAGAAGCTGACAGGCTGCTGGAAAAGTCTCGTAATGCAGAGGACTCGGCTGATTACGAAACAGCTCTGGTGCTTTGCGACGCCGCCGCGTCTAAAGCTAGAGCGGCGATGGATGCTCCTTACAACAATCGTCACATGGTGACATTCGCTCGCATGAAACACAACACATGCGTAATGAGAGCGCGCAGTCTCCAGAGGAGAATGGCTGGAATGACCAGAGTGACAGAAATCGCTCCGACTGCCCCGATCAGAAATACAAAAGGTGGTCTAGAAGCCTCACCCATGACTATTGAAATCTATGCCACACTTCCCAAAAAGAAGGGCTCTTCGAAAAAATCTCCTAAATGTATTGATGATGATATCGATACTGTGACGCGCGAGCGCCCTCCGAGACACAAATCTAGGGATGATGACAAAGTTAGAGAAAAACGATCGAGAAGTGAAGACCGGAGTCGCGCTCGAAAAGAAGTTACAGTTGTAAAAGCAGCGGAGAAAAAGGAGGAATCTGCTGAAGACAAAAAAGCTAATAAGAAACAACATAAAATTCGTAGAAAGTTATTAATGGGCGGTTTAATACGAAGGAAGAACAGATCGATGCCAGATTTGACGGAAGGTGCGGATGGAAACACCGACACGGCTAACAAAGAGAAGCGTGTCTCTTCCGTGGATGACACTGAAGTAGGACGGACGATTGACGATAAAACAAATTTAAGTGGATACTTATCGGAAGGGCATTTAGAATACTCAGTTGCGAGCGGCACCAATCCGAACCTCGAAAGAAGTAAACTTATGAGAAAGAGCTTCCACGGAAGTGCCGGGAAGATGCTAACAGCAGCGAAAGTACCGCCTCCACCCCCATTACGTACTACTTCTCAACTAACCGGTTCCAAATACGCCTACACAGAACATGGAAAAGGTACATATCCACCAGAAATTGAGGAAGACGGCGGATTCTCGGAACAGTACGGAGACGAGCCCCAGTCACTGCCATTCTTGCATTCATATGATGACAAAACTGGCAGTCACTACGACAGGCTAGATATCTCGCCAGCACAAAACTTCCACACGGTGGTGACAAAAGCTATGATCCACCAGGAACAGAGTCCCGTTAAGAGAGATACGATGCCACCGTTACTGCCATCACACAACACGATACAGAACCTAACGAATAGTTTTGACAACGGTGTGGACGTCGTGGACTGTGCAGTACCTCCTAGAAGGTCCCCCACTATGTTCGAGTTGCCGCCATACCCCAGTCCCATGAACTCTGTGAACCACTCACGACAACCCAGTGAGGAGTTCCCCCCACCTCCTCCGCCGATTGATCTAACGCCACTTCATGACGAACTCGAGAAGATTCAGAGCATTAGTGAAATATCAATGGCAAATGATCTGGAAGTAGCCAAAGGGACTTTATTGGCAAGTCTTCAGGAGAAAAGAAACCAAATCTTAAGAAATGAGCACTGCGCCCCTCAATTTACTCAGATTGAAAAGTTAAATGTCCATCCATCTTTATTAAAAGAGCTGCAAGCTAAGCAGGCGACCTTTAAATTAAAGAGATCTGGTTCTTTAGAGGGACAGCTTTCGACGAGTCCTATGGAAGGCCACAATATGTATGAGACCAACAATAACGTCAGAAATATCGCCTCTAGATTCGAAAACAACTCCCAGAATACATCACAAGATGGTGACAGAACGCATATAGGCTTTGTAGGCATGAGTGGAAATAGAGATGTGATAAATTGCTCTGACCAATCCAACGCTGGACTTAATCGACGGGCATCAGCATCGTCCATTGACCCGAAACAAATTGAGGAGGAGCAGTGTGACCAGAAATCTGTTAACAACACCTACGGCGACCGATCCAAACCTAAGAAGAAATCGGTGTCATTCTGTGACCAGGTGATCCTAGTGTCTACGGCCGAAGATCAGGAGGATGATAGTTATATTCCGAATCCTATCTTAGAAAGAGTTTTGAAATCGGCTATGAATAAGCCTGAGCTGACAACTATGCCTCTTCAGTCGGATAAACCGTCTTTACAGCGACAAGACTCGTTCGACAGTCAATCATCGCGGTCGACGATATCCTCGCTATCACAAAACTCATTCGTTCCCAACGAGAACACACACGCCGAGTACGTTCGATTACAAAACAATTATCCTACATACCAGATGCCGCCAAATCGTTTACAACAACAATACAATACGCAAAAGAATAATAGTGTTTACGGAACCAACTCGCCCGTACAAACTGCGCAAAATCAGAATGGAGTAAACAGCAATCAGATATACCAAACGCTTCCCGCCAACACGCCACAGAATACCACCAGCCCGATACCATACAATCAACCACCTTCAGTCTACCCAAACCACAGCAACGCTAGCCCACCGAACTTTAGCCAAAACCCTGCAAACAGACTGACACCCACGCACAATCCCGCCTATATGTCCAAGCACCCCGTCAACCTGCAGAGACCCGTGCCCAACGCGTGCGTTCCACCCACTCAGCTGCACCCGATGAACCCGGCCATCAACAACGCTTACTATCACAGAGTGCCGCAAACGTCGTGCCCTTCAACGATGCCCGGCAACAACTACACAACAAACCGCCCGTACGGACAAAATATGCCAAACTCCAATCATTCGCCTTATCAGAGCGTGCCCACCAATTCGCCGGCTTACCAGAGCTACCACAACCCACCGACAAGCTACGCGAGCTCCGAATATTCTAGTCGATACCCACAGGCAAACAGTACAAATCACTACACCCAGTCGCCCTACCAGAGGGTGCCGCCGCCTCACGGCGACGTGCCTCTCGAAAATTACAATACTTTTCCACAAAAAATGCCAAACAATTACTACGTTGACAACCCGTCCAGCCAGCCGCGTGTTCAGGACACGAGGCATTACGCTAACACGCAGCAACAACGCTCTATGTATAACCAAAACGTTAATGTAGATAGTAATGTTAACACCGAGCAAGTGGGACAGTACCAGTATGCTCAGAACGGTTACAACCCGTATCAACACATACCGACGCCGAAACAGTTGCAAAAGAAGTCTGTGTCGTTCGAGCCGGGCACGAAGGGCGGCACGGACTCGCCCATACCGCCACAAATGATCGGCAATCCTCCATATCCGCCTGGAGACACACAGACGGGACAAAAGACTCTTTGCAACTTATGTCGCAAGAAAACCATCAACCCACCGGCGATGTACTGTCCAGATTGCGATTTTTACATGTCTAGGTTCAAACCACGCTCATAGCATTAATTAGATATCGCAAAATGCTACAGAATATACTCAATGTAACTATGTATTACAATTAATTTTGTATTTTTGATTCAACCCATATGGGATGTTAGTTATTCAATGTACCTATGTATTAATATTGTTAAGTAATGAAACAGATTATAAAATAGATTATTGTATTAAGGCTTGACTGATCTCATGTGGGAAAATATTTTTATAAACATTGCAGAATTATAATTGTAAGTTTTTATGAATTTAATCTATTTCTTTAAAGTGCCTTAAAGTAGACTCGTAAAATTTTAATAAAATAATGATTATGATTGTTTTGACATCGAAAGATGAATAAATTATTTCCAATTAAGTATACTGGAGTTTTTTTGTTTGTTTTATAGGGGGTTAAAAAGTTAGCTAAGAATTTTAAGGGGTTACTCAGTATCGGAAATTTAATAACTTTCGGAAACAACTTTTCGAAATTGGCGTATTTTTAATTACTTTTCATACAAATTAAATAAAATATTTTTTTGATTTTTATGCAAAGTAATAAACATGTTCTCCGAGTGTTGTTCAATTTCAGAAACCTAAAAACCCCACACCATTCTTGAGAGTTAATTTTTTTACGTCCTATCTACCTCCTTTTTTACGTGCTTATTATTCTCCATTGCAGCAACTACCGTTGAGTAAGTATATGTAAGTAAAAGTAAGCACCAACTCAGAAGGCCACCCACGAGGATCAGGGATTCGGTCAAGGCGAATGATATCATGATACCTAGCCACGACAAAAAATCCTAGCTAATGTGTGTACAAATCATGCTTGACAGATTTTAAAATCAATCCTCAATTTTCTCACATAACACTTGTTTGTAATTGTAATATCATATCGAGCGAACGGATTTGTTCGAATACGAAATGAATGGATTTTGCGCAGCGCTATTAAATAAAGTACAATTTTCTCATATCGATGGCGACGACCCAGGGTAGCGATATACCTAGGTACGTCGGCTGTTTTTTCAAAGTTAATTCTCTTGTAAACAACCAAATGTACTAACTAGATAATAAACGGTTTAACCAGAGAATTAATGTTAGTGAACACCTGAATAAATTATTTATCAAATATTGTGATGCACTAATAAGGACCGCCGTTCATCCTGGCTTTTCAACTTTAGTGATTTACCTTCATACACATAAGTAGTAGAGGATGCAAAACCGGCGCGGCCCTTAGGGAGAAGCCACACGATGCGGAGCGGCTCCGGCGCGGTGCCGCTGCGGCGTAATACATACAAAGGAGAACGGGCAAATTTCATATAACCGAAACCCAGATCCAACAGAAACGACTCATATTGGTATTTGTCACACTTAACATCCTAAACAATACTACATTTTTTTTTTTCTCTAGGCTCCGTCTGGGCCCTGTAAAATGAAGTCAAAAGTTTGAAAAATATTTTTTCGTGTTGTACAGAACTACCTACACAAATATTTATAGCAATCTGTATCGCACTGTACTGCTGGGCCTGGGCATGTCCAATAAATTGACACCACACCAGGTGTTTGTTCAGAAAATGGATTGAAAAATAATAAAAGTTCTAAGGTGGTGCAATTAAAATTTTAATAAATTAAGTACATATTTCTAATTACTCCATGTAATGATAACGTTTATAGTCAGGGAACACCGGATGCTTGCCCAGAGGACTACCAGTGACTGCAGAGTCAATTGTCTACCTTAATGACACTGCAGCCCATGACGGGTTTATAACGGTTACGTTACAAACTGCTGATTCTTGGGAGTCTGCACGAATAGTAGAAGAATGAACCGCCTACAGGTTCCCGTTTGGAGAAGCTGGTAAATGAGCGTTTCTCCTGTGATACCTTTATAATTGTACTAAGAAACTGTTGCCCAGCAGTGGGATAATACAGGTTAATAAAAAAAAGGAACCATCACACATTACAGAGATGGAATATATTGAGTGAATTATATTTCAATTTTAATTGGATCAGCTTTAGGACTTAAACAATGTTATTATTCATTTTCTGAGCAAGCACCCGGGGTTTGGTGACAACTTATAGGGGGTGCCTATACCCAACAGTGATCTACAGTAGAATTATTCGTATAAATATTCATTTAATTCTGTAGCTACTACACCCACTACACGAACAGACATTTTTCAAACTTTGACCTCATTTTACCGGGTTCTGCCGGAGCCTAGAGAAAAAAAAAATGCAGGATTGTTTAGGGTATTAAGTGTGACAAATACCAATGTAAGTCGTTTCTGTTGGATCTGGGTTTTTTTTGCCCATTCGCCTTTCGATGCCTACCCCACGGTGCGGTGCGGCGCCGGCGCTGCGCTGCACGCTCGCAGGACCAAGGCGAGGGGGAGGGTCGAGGGACGGTCGCAGACCGCAGATGTGTCGACGGAGAGCTGTTCCACACAGCGCGGTGCGGCGCCGCACTGCACCGCGTGGCTCTTGCGACGCTGCGTACCTACTACGTGTGCACGCTGATGCGACAAAATGGTCGCCGTGCCATTGGCCGTGCGGCGACGCGCCGCAGCTTCTCCCTTAGGGAGAAGCCACACGGTGCGGTGACTTCTCCAAGGTTATTCAGGAACCGGGTTTATCAGTTCCGACTCCAAACACCGACCTCCGAATTTATAAGATTCAAATGTTTTTTTTTATTCCAAATAGGTACAGCACATGCTCATAAGAAACGTCGAGAATTTAGTTGCACGTTTCCAAAACTTGATCCTTCTCAGGACAGTCTGTCCTTCTAATAATATGACGACACCTAAGCGATTGGCTTCTGCGTTACGGGTCGTGGGTTCGATTCCCACATGGAACAAAAATTTGTATGGCCTACAGATGGTTGTTTCGGGTCTGGGCGTTTGTTTGTGAGATTTGTGTCTGTAAACGCACCCACGATACAAGAGAAATCTTAGTGTGGGGCAACGTTTTAAAATAACAAAAAAAACAATCTGTGAAATTGAGCTGTAATGCCATCTACCGTAAGTGTTTGAAAACTGGTATATAAAGCATTGCAAACAAGTTGTTACGCCCTTGCAACAGGTGTCTCTAGTGTTTGACTATTCAATGAAAAAAATTAGCAAATGTTGGAAAGTTATTGCACTCTATTGCTCGCTTAGTTCACTTTCAACCGGTATACGGTGATTCGAAATTCATAAATAGGACTTTTGAAAAAACCGGCCAAGTGCGAGTCGGACTCGCGCTCGAAGGGTTGCGTACCATTAGGTATCTATATAAACGGCAAAAAAATCACGTTTGTTGTATGGGAGCCCCCTTAAATACTTATTTTATTGTTTTTTAGTATTTGTTATTATAGCGCGGCAACAGAAATACATAGGGTTCCGCAAATTTTTAAAAGTATCGATACCTACTCGATACCGAGTATCGTATCAAAAGTATCGATACCGATGAAAGTATCGGATCAAAAGTATCGATACTACTCAGTATCGAGTACTTTTTCTTTGCCTCGGGAAACATGTTAAAAATCTCACAAAAGGTACATTTTTAATTAAAAGCTTTATTCAAAAATAAACTACATTCTGTACTAAGAGTACTAACACATTATTCAGCAACTACATACTAAATACTACTACTAATTTATTTTGTGAACCCCCAGTCTTTTTCGTTACAATCAGACATAAATAATAATTTATTGACGCGTGAACCGGTGAGACGGTTTCTTGCAGACGTTATCAAGGCCCCAGCCTTTGAGAAAAGTCTTTCAGACGGCACTGATGTTCCGGGTATTATTAGGTATTTGGTGGCCATGGTATATAATTTAGGGTATACCGTTTTCATCTCGCTCCATTGTATGAATGGGTCCGACTTTAAAGAAGACACCGGACTTGCAAGGTATAGTCCAGTTTCATCTTTATCAATGTCGCGGCGCCTATTTGGTCGACTATGAGCTAATTTTTTATGCAGACTCCAAAAGTCATACTTCTCTGATTCATTTTCAGACTCCGGAGATGGGACAGTGGGCGGGGAAGCATCATCAGCATTTACTGTTCTTCTAATAAATGATATAGATCGAGCACAGGCATTTGCGTCAGTGAAATGAATGTTCTTGAACCTTGGATCTAATAAGGTCGAGACTGCCAATATAATGTTGTTTTCAATTTGGCCAAAACGGCTATTCAGTTCCTTAATAGCTAAATCCTTCAGTGGGACAATAATATCATTTTCGTCGTCTTGTGATCTAATGTCGTTGATTTGTGCTCTTAAACAGTTTACTGTAGGTATAATTTTACTAGTTGTTGCGTATTTATCTCCGCAAATTTCTTTGGTAACATACTCAAATGGTTGCAAAACCAACATTACTTTTTGAAGAACATTGTTTTCAAAAGCAGTCAAAATGTCAGGTGCATTTGGATTTTCCAACAAAATTTCATATACAACACTTCTCATTTGTATATAGCGCTCAATCATGTAGAATGTGGAGTTCCAACGGGTTTTTACGTCCAATATTAGTTTTTTAGGATTGAGGCCTTGCTTCTTTCTTAACAAGTCGCTGTTGACTACGCTGCCTTTAAAAAATTTGACAATTTCACGGACTTTTGAAACAAGTTTGTCGATGCTTTCTAATTTAAGCATATTTTCAACCACTCTGTTTATCGTGTGTGCAAAGCACGGTAGGTGTTTTGCTGGTTCTAGGAATGAGTTGACGGCGGCAACTACATTTGCACCATTATCAGTAACGGCGGCCGCAATATTTTCTTTTTTTAAGTGGAATGTGTCGATACAATCTTCTAAATGTTGTACAATATTTTGTGCTGTGTGACGCTCATGCAGTGGTTTCGTCATTAGAATTTTTGACTGAATTACATCGTTTTCTAAAAAATGAATTGTTACTCCTAGAAAGCTTCGCGTGCTCATCATTTCGGACCAGATATCAAATGTTAACGCGTAGGAGTTTTTTTCAGCTATTCCAACAAATTGTTTTATATACTTCGGCAATGTAACATCGTAAATGTCGTCCAGTCTTCTTTTCAGAGTGTCTTCGGAAGGCAGCTTCATATTTGGTGATAGCATTTTGAATAAACGCCGAAATCCTTCACCTTGTATTATATGAAATGGCCGATTGTCTACAGCAATAAAATATAGCAGATGCTTAATCAGTGCTTCATATTGAATGCCTCCATCTGAATATGATGCAGCCCTGTGTAAAGTTTCAGCTAGAGTTAACTGGAATGATGATGACCGAGAAGTAAGTATTTGCTCACCTTCAGCCATGGGTTTACTACTAGTACTTGCAGCTGTAATTGACATATTGTCATCTTGTTTCTGAGCAGTTGTTATAATTTCTATTTCTGCATCTGTTTCAGGCTCTGTGTCGTCTTGTTTATCTGCCTTGGACGTACTTGCTCTATCAGCACGGCTTCTAAGCTTGGACTGGATCAGATCTTTACTTGATGTTGTAGCTTTCTTTTTTAAACTGAAAAAAAAACAAAGTATTATCTTAATAAAGTATGTCAAAGCAGATCCTTAAAAAAAAAAAAATTGAAATAACCCACGACGGCTAGAAATGTTTAAGTGGAAAAAAGGACAAAATAATATTTTAAAGCCCCCCCGACTAAAAGGACCTCAATAACCGAAGGAAATCCGTCGGAGCTGCCATTCTCTGCCCTGAATTAAAAATATCCTATTCTCAAGAATATCAAGTTTGCAATTCATTTTCGTTTTTTTTGGTCAGGGAATGGCAGCCCCAGGGAACGGATTTCCTTCGGTTACTGAGGTCCTTTTAGTCGGGGAGCTTTAAAATATGATTTTGTCGTTTTTTCCACTTAAACATTTTTATTCGTCGTGGGTTTTTTCAATTTTTTTTAATTTTGCATTTTTTTTTTTAACTTTTTATAGGTTTCTTACAAGACAAGCATAGATGAATTCCAACCCGTTAACAGAAAACCACAACTGAATCAGTCCAATAGTTTTCGAGATAATTGGCAACATTCGTTTTTCTTTCATAGAACATAGAAAGAAAGAAAGAAAATACGTTTTGCGGTAAACATGACGCAAAAAGAAAATAAACACAAAAACCAAAAAATAAGAAGGTTGAGGGAAACATGCGTCATATCCACGCAAAACGGCTATCGCTCAGCATTATGCTGCGACCCTATGCAAGACAGAGCCCCAGCGCTGGTTTTCAGCGACAGCCGGCGCCGACGTAATGACGTCGTTCGGTACAGCAAAAAAATATTATTGAAAATAGATAAATAATATGATTTATTTATTTATTTGGGATCTCCAACAAAGGATACACATACACAAAACAAATCACAATACTAAATAGGTTATTTTCCATGTGCTCCTTCAATTACAGGAGACCACAGCATGCACATATAACTAGGTGTAATCAGGGTAATAATGATTTAATTTACAAGTGATAGAACTAAACAGGAAATAAAAAGAAGAAAAGGAAATAGACATTCGTAGATGCTATGAGAATATCTTCCTCAATAAACATAATATTACGGTTTAAGTAGTGGCAACATTTGCTTTATGCGATTAAATGCATTTGTGAGTAGTGAAAGGTATGATGGATCCATTCTATAGACAAGGCCTTGGAAACTGGAGGGTGACCCGACATACCAAAACACTAAAAATAATGTAAAGAGCTAATACTGCAACGACCGCGACCCCTAGCGAGTTTCGACCGTAACAATTATCTAAGATCCATCGGAGATGAAATGAATTTTCGAGATAATTGGCAACATTCGATGATTCGAGTACACAAAATAACAACCTCTCACCCCAAACGCGCATAAACCTTCCTGCTCCGTTCCATCGTGGGTAATGAGAAGCGAACTTCAATTAATTTAAGCCATACATTGAGATGTTTCCCCTTAACATCAGTGACACAAACAAATAAATAATTAATAGGTACATAAATAAAGATAACTACTCACTTAGAATGATTGTTGGTACTTACTTCTGTCGGCTATGCGTGTTTAAATGTTTCTTCAAATTTGACGTGTTCCCACTCGTTTTAAGCACTTTAAAACAGATTTTACAGGCTGCAGTAGTTTTGTCAACCTTTCTGAAACTTAGCCAGACATCACTGCTCCCACCAGGAGGCGGCATTTTGTTTTCTAGACTTTCACACTATAGTACCAACACAGTTCAATTCAATAATCAATCAATAAATTTAAATTGGTTCCGAGCTAACCTGCGCACAATACTATTACCTTAATCTATGGTCATATTTAAATTAATGTTACCAGAATATTAATTTAATTTGCAACTAATTTGTTAAAAAATCATATTGTGCCACAAACTTATCTGGCCCGATGGCTAAAAGTAGTATTAATGATGTGCTACGCTATTTTAAAATGGATTCGTTTTAAATTTTCATTTTCCTTTTGAAATGGCGCATTTGTTAATTAAATAAGGGAGCTTTTACATTTACAGATTACATTTACTCACTTTATTGCAAAGAATATTTTAAAGCAACTATTATAAATGCGACAACAGCGACGCTGTCAGCTGGCCAGATAAATTTGCGGGATTGTACATAATATTATGCACGTACAAGTTATTATTGTCATAATAATAGGTACGTTCAAACAGTAAATAAAATGTACCGTTTTCTAAAATAATTAATAAGATATCATTCGTGAAATCATCCCATTTCAAAATACCAAGATCCGATTAAAGTACCTACTCAACTAACTGGCCACACATAACCGCTGATTAGGAGATTCGGGGATTCCCCTAATATAAAATCTGGATCAATAATAGTGAAGGGTAAAAAGTATCGAGTACATCAAAAAGTATCGATACCTAGTAAAGTATCGGAACAAAAGCATCGAGTACGAAAATACTAGGTATCGTAACGCAAGTATCGATACTACTCAAGTATCGATACTTTTTGCGGATCCCTAGAAATACATCATCTGTGAAAATTTCAACTGTTCAATGGTTCATGAGATAAGTACAGCCTGGTGACAGACGGACGGACGGACAGCGGAATCTTTGTAATAGGTTCCCGTTTCTTTGGGTACGGAACCCTAAAAACCAAGTTGGTTTTTCCTTCGATTTATATATCATAAACTGTAAAGTGACGTAAATCATTAGAAAATAGGTATGTACGATACACATAGTAATTCATACCAACAATAACATAAACTTTTTATAACATATTTAATGGGAGCTAATGCTCTAAGCAATGATTTATATAGGTATTTTAAAAGCTCATTGGCTCTAAGTGTCATATTTCAGAACTGTATGGAGCTGTAGAGTTGTTATTGTTATGGTGTGTTGTACTATCCAAGGTGTACACCACAGATATAATCTGTGACTAAAGGTATAATTGGAAAGGAAATTTATTTAACAGAGTAAAGCAATAATTTGGTTTTTGTTCAACAGGGAATAAAAAAAAGCAAGCTAACGCAAATGATTAAAACGTGTCTTTTTCTTTTAACAGCAAAAATGACAACAAAGTCCATACTAAACATCTTAAAACCTAGTGTTACCCCCCCTAGCCCTTATGACTGCTTCCATGCATTCTCTCATGGACCTAATTAATGTTAGAGTTAACAGTCTCTTGAGGAATGTTATCCCATTCTGCAACAACGGTATCTTGGGAGGTCTTGGAGAGTGATAGAAGCAGGATCACGTGCCTGTACTCACCATTTCAGTTCATCTTAAAGGTGCTCAATAGGGTTCGCGTCTGGACTTCGCGCCGGCCAGCGCATAACAGGGATCCCAACTTCTCGCAGGTGGTCTCTTACAATTCATACGGTGTGACAGCGGGCATTATCATGCATTAACATGAACCCACTTCCAACAAAACTCACATAAGAGACCACATGCTCCTCTAAGATCTCTGTTACTGTCTCTTGAATACAGGCATGTGCAAATCGTTCCCCTTGCCTGCACTCTTCAACGCCTGTCGTTGCAGAAAAGACTCGTCTCATCCGAGAAGTGCACAGCCCTCTATTGATCTATTGTCCAATCTGCATGGTCACGGGCAAATTCCAACTGATCTCTCCTGTGCTGTACAGTCAATTTTGGTCCTGTAGCAGCCCTGTGAGTTGCAATTACTTCTCCTGCAATCTTCTTCTAATCATAGAGACGCTTACAGAAGTTCTGCAAGCTGATCGGAGTTGCAGCTTGATAGCATTGGAGAACCGATTATGTTGATACCACGAAGCAAATACAAAGAATTCAAATAAAAACTATATGTTTGCTTCGTGGTTGATACTATTTGACAACAAAAAAAAAACTATTTACATTTAAAAATCCAGCCAGCTACATACAGGAGGAAATAAATGTCTGAAGTTCTGAACATGTTCTTATTTATAGGGATGTCCCTGGAAGTATGGATCAAATCGAATAGGGGCATGGGCAAGGTCATTTCAAAACTTGTAGTAGCTAGTAAAAACTTGAGTAAAATTTTTGCCAGATCATAAAAGCCTTTGCAGTAAATGTTATTTCTTATTGAACACATGTTTTCTAGCTGCGTAAAAATATTACCAGAAAAAAGGCCTACTGTTCACCAAAGGCCTGAAAAAAAATGATAGCTCTGATAGTTTTTTTTATGATTTTTTTCTACGCGAAGAGATTGAAAAAAAAAATTGGTCATAACTTTTGAACTGTAAAATTGCACCAACATTCTCAGGCTTAAAAAGTTTGGAAATGACATTGCCCACGCCCCTATTCGATTTGATCCATACTTCCAGGGACACCCTATATAATTATGTCCTAAAAATCTAAGAATACATAGACAGCGTATTAGATTATTGAATAAAACTATTGACGCATGCACGCCGCACGGACTAGAAAAAAAAGATTTTTTTTTTCTAGTCCGTGGACGCATGTTACGTTTTATTCACTTTGAGATAAACATAATTATATTTCACGCTGCTTCTAACCACAATAATTGTCGCCAAAGAAAAGTTATAGCCATTTTATTATTTACCCTTGATAAATCGTAGAACTTCCAGGGAACCATACACTTCTACAACCTATAAATAAAACATCTATTGTCAATTTTCTTTGATTTTTGTTTTGTATCGCTTGTTTTATTGTTGTAAACTCTCAATCAAGGAACGATCAAGCAAGCCTTTACTGAATTTGAGCAAGGTCCAAGACAAGACCAGCCAAACAAGAGTTGTTATTTTGATAAACAAAAATGACATTTTGAAAAAGTGTTGCAACCCTAAAAGGAACATCTTTACCCGGAAATTGGTTAATTTGTGGATCACTTATCTGAGACCCTCCAAACCATGTCATTATTAAATCGCTTCTAAAAACTGAAACAATTATGCGTCGTACAAGTTACAAGCTAAGATCATTCAAAAAGACAATGACCAAATGTGGAGCTGTTTTTTTTTTTCGCGGCCTTTTTTCAAACCTTATTAATTAGATGGAGAATAATATGACGAACAAAAGTTAATCAGTGGTAACATAACCTAACATCAGACTGATGTCTGATGTATGATGATGCGGCGGCCACAGCGGATACCGTCATTCTCCACGTACACACGGCTACACTTCAAGCTATGCAAAACCAGTATAAGCTGACCGTTACTTGTGCGAAAAGATTATACAAAGCGACGCCAAGATAAACTGGTTTTGTATAGCTTGATGTGTAGCCGTGTGTACCACATCACGCGCCGCATGCACAAAGCTCCACGTCTTCATAAACAGCACCACACATTATCAAATGTTTGTATTTGTGTGTGCAACGCTATTTGTGGGTGGAACGATATTTAACCGTAGAAGACTTACGAATCAAAAAAATTGAATAAGTAATTTGAAAGTTTTCTGATATCTCATATGGATTCCGATTTTCACCTGTGGCCAACAACACTGTATACTATCTCCAATATCGCAAAATATCGCAGTACCAGATTAGATGCAAAAATAGGGTAATAATTTGTACCATTCAAATCTTCAATCCATTGTTTGAGAAGTCTTAAAAATTGCGAGTTATTCATGAATTTGTTTATAACTTACAAAAAAAACTTTAAATATACATAGAGCATAGCATTAAAAAAATAGGTACAACGTAAAAGTCATAAAACAACATCATATTTTATTTGTTAGTAGATTTCATTTGTGTATTTTTTTTTTTAAACATAATAATATTCAAATCTCTCTGTTTTTTTGATTCCTAAGTCTAAAGATGTAGGAATATTATTGTACGTATATTATAATAAGTATATTATATTTACAACAAAGTTTAATTTGACGACATTTTGCAATACAATTCTAATACTAAGTATAGAAAAAAATCATACAATATTGAAAGAGGTATAACTTTGAAAGTAAGTAATGGGATAATGAAAAAAGTCACAGGACATGAAAGTATTGTATTAGTGTGTAGATTGCAAAAATGTACAAACGAATCCTTAAGTCCGTACTTTTTGATTTCGTTCCACTGTGCGCTGGCCCCGTCGCAACGGCTAATTCACGTGCCACTTCTCCGTAAACAGAGAAAACGCGCCGTGCTCGTCTCCCTGAACGAGGCCCAAGCGATTTCAATAACGACAGCTAGTGTTAACCCGAGTGCTTTAACAATAACAGGCATAGTCAGGCACTTAGGGCCTGTCCACATCTCCACGTCACGACGCGGCGACGTCGTCAACGTGGAACGGTGCGGTAACACGGCACGGTGCGTGGACATAACGTGCAAATTTACATTACCGTATCGTAACACGTTCCGCCTCTAGCCGCAAGCGCATACGTATATGCGCTCCGCCCGCGAGTTAGTCGCCGTCTATGTGCTCCGATGCTTTAAAACCACATCTTACAGTTTCTCTTATTAAAATTCAGGATCTACATGGTCAACGATAAGTCTAACAATGATCGTGACGTGCATTTTTACGATACGGTAACGTAAATTTGCGCGTTATGTCAACTTACCGTGCCGCGTTACCGCACCGTTCCACGTTTACGACGTCCGTGAGGTGGACATGTGGATAGGCCCATACTGTTAGTTTTTTATGTTACAAAATACCCACTTATTTTTTTATTTTTCCTACAAAAAAGCGATTAGTTGTAAATTGGTAACATTTTGAGTCAGTGGAGGTTTCACCATTTCAGCATTTTCACTGTTAAAATAGTGGGTTAGTAGTACAATATTGAATGGGAGATCCCAAGACTTTTATACATAGATAAACTTTGAAAGATCCTAATCAAAACGAAAGCAGATAGAAGCACGAAGCATCACCTATCATCACTTATTACAAACAATCTGAATAATAGGTAACTAAAGATCAATACGAGCCAAATATTGTCAAACACATTTTGAACAATGAAATCGATGAATGAAATAGCTTTTGGTACCGTTTCAGACCCTTTGGTACCAACACTACCAACGATTGTGGCGCCATTATGAAGTTCCCCAGTTTCCTACCTCTAATAGTGTTGCCAGTTTATTTTTTCAAATATGATGTTTGTCTGTTAAATAGGTTGCGTGCTGCGTGTTTCCATCAATCGAATACCTTATTTTTATGTTAAAAACAAATGTTGATGTTAATCTTAAATACTTTTATTATAGCAAAACTTTTATTATACATTGGATAATTATGATGTGTTTTGGCACATTTCTTTAGTCCTCAATCATGCATGGCATGTCAATGGTTTTTTTCATCAAAAGGCAACAGTTTTAGTTTTATTGTCAGTTTAAATGCTCTGTTGAAACTAATGTTTACGATGGTACTGAGTTTAAGTGTATCTGATGTTGAGATTTAGTTTAGTGGAAAACATGAACCTCCAAAATAATACTATAATTAAAATTGCAGTAGATTAAAAAAGTTGCATAGTAGTATCCCTGGACCCTGACACTGATTTAATGTTACCAGTATTTCCAAACTCCCCTTTAATGGGGAAAGGCAAATTAAAGAATTAAATAAACTGATTGTTATAAAATAGTATAAATGATCTTATAACGTTTAGAAAAATCATAAATCAAGCAATCAATCATCATCATTATCATATCAGCCCGTGAATGTCCACTGCTGAACATGTGCCTCCCAATGACAGCTAAGATGTGAACGGTTACAAATTAAAATATATACGTACAAAACAATGAGACGGTGACCCTGAGTTTGTTTCGGCATTTCTTCTCAACGCCGGAAACGCCGGAGCCAGCTACAATTATGACTTGTATGGGTTTTGAAAAAACTTATTTACGGAGTACCTATATATTTGAGTTTTGAGTTTTATTGGGGATATTATCATAATCGCCATGGTTGGAAGACGGATTGTTGATTGCAATTACTTGTTTTTCAGACAGTAGGACACCGCTGCCCATCTTCCAATTCCTTCCTTTGTCGAATTTTACGAAACCCATGGGTGAGAAACACACAAAATACTTTATTAAAACTACATGTAAAATATTTCTGCCTATTTTAAGTTTTTAATTATAAATAATAATAAGATTATCGTGGATTGTAAATAAAACTGGGAGTTTAGTTTATTATACCTTGTAACCCTATCAGAAACTTCTTCAAGTTGGCAGTTCTTTAATGGCGACCACGGGTGACGGGTCGTTTGTCTGGAAACTGTCACTATTTATTATTTTAGATTTTTAAGTGTAGGTTCTGTGTTTACGTAAACATGACGGGGATTTTGCCTACATACCAGCGTTTTGTAAATGGAGTTCCTGTGCCGTCCATTTCTCGGCGTTCCTTCCGCCTACGGGAAAAATATTTGATTGTTTCTGTACTTTTGACATTCGGGATCGTGTGGTTAGGGGCTCTGTTCTACTTGCCAGAGTTTAAAAGTTCCAATAGTGTGAACGATAGTGTTTACAATGTTTATAAAAGAATTCAAAAAGCTGGCCCAGAGCTGCTTATGCCACCTCCGCTCGCACACAACGACCTCGGAGACTTTCCCGTCGTGGGGATCGTTCATCACGGCGAAGAGGGTGATGATCCTCACATAGTGGAGGACAGGAATCGCTTGCGAGCTAAGATAGAGGAGGACATGGGCATGAAAGTCCTGGAGAGGCCGCAGTACGATGTAGCACCTTCTGTGTCGTCTTCGCGGGGGCCGAGCAAGCCACCAGTAGATGCGATTGAAGAGCCCGCTGTAGGGAACAATGCAGCGAGCAAGGACGTGTCGCCGTCAGGACCTAAGGCGGAGAGCTCCGACAAGTTCGTAGCTGTGGCCCTGGCACCAGGAGCTGACCCTGATCTCAAACACAAGCTGGAAACTGTCAAAAAGGTGAGTCATCTTTGATATAATTTATTCAATAAGCCCAAATAGATCTCATAACAATAAAATTTAGTCTATGGAAGATAATCTTGAGTGCATTACAGTTTTCTATTACTGTAGAAAGTAAAGTAGGTACCTACTTATCTACAAATCACTTTCTAATGTTTTGTTTTAATTCGTAGATTCTGCACATTTGTTGTATATGTGTTAAAACCATGCACCATGAATGAGAAAGTAAGCGTGAATTATATGTAACACAGCATAACAGAACAAAATATTTTTTGCATAATTTTATCCACACAAATTAAACAGTTATTCCTACACTGTAATGGAATAATTATTATAATTTTAATTTATGCTGCATTTGAGTAAATATGAGCTTATATGAACAGTCGGTGTTGAAGTAACATTTTTGCATCATCACAGTGCACAAAACAACTTCAATGATAAACAGTGTTTGGATAAGAATAAAGCAATTCTTATTGAATTATTGCCTTTTATATTATTGTCATCAATATTTTAACAGAGAATCTGCTAAGCGCGTATAGCTTTGTAGTCATTTAAGACGATTCCTCTTATCAGTCATATTGGCTTGTAATACTTTTATCAGTTTAAATATTGGGCATTGATAAAAAACCTAATCTAAATGTTTGACTACTGAAGTATTGATTGATAACAACAGATTTATATCATTTAATCTGATAATCTGATTTAATCCTTTATAAATATTCTTAATGACTGTATTTAGTTTGATTGATGAGGAATAAATAAACTCTACTTTCATCCATCCAAAATTTAAGTGCTGGGCAGTTATTGGTGTAGCAATCTTCATCTTTCTCTAGCCAGAGCCAATTCGTTCATTTCTCTTTTCCTTTAATTGGAACAATCCTTCTTAAGAAATACTCATTCTTTGTGAGTTTTTTTACCTTAGCAAAGAGAAGTAATTCATAACACTGCACTTGTATTTTTAATAGAGGTAGGCAGAAGTGTGCCACTTTATAGCCACAGTTTGCCAAGCCAAAAACAATATTAGATACCATGGAATAATGGTTAGGATGGCACTTGTCAGGCATAACTAGATACACCACAAATTCCCTGGCAGAAAAACCCTATAACATTTTGGTTAAGATGAGAATTAAACCTGACACCTCAGAGTCAATAGCAACCTTTGCAATCATGGAATCGGTGAGGGTGTTCATCAAGTAAAAACCATTTATTTTTAATATCAAAAGTGATACCGATAAATTATTACACAAAGAATTGGGATGTGTGCAAGAGCGTAATTCATAATGTCAAACATTTTTCAGATAGGAAATAGAAGCTACATTGTGCCAATTTTTTTATAACTATTTTCTCTACTGAATTAAAATACTGTATCATTTTAGCCAGACATTTTTTTTAAATAGTATTCCTGCAATTCTTATTGATTATTAAACCTACATAGTTTTAATTAAGCCACAATTATAAGCCTAAATTGGTTTCTATTTAGCATATCTCTTATCTTTTTAATTAAGTAACTAAATATATATGTATTTAATTTAAATTAAGTAAGTAAATATATTCTGAGATCTATTCAACAAACTACAAACAAATAAACTAAAAACCTTATCACTGTAATTTTATGATAGTTATTACTCTCTAGTTATTAGTCTCTATACTTACTCTATTAATTAAAACATTAAACAAAAGTGGCCCACTATCACACCAATATCCTTTGAACCATTTCTTCATTAATGTTGAGTTTCAGCTTGTCTATATTGACCATTATGGTTCATAAAAACATAATACTATGTTAGATCTCTGCTGGAAGCAAACATGTTGCTTATTCCTTTACCTTTCCTTGCTAGAATGGGTCCTATTTGTCTATTGCTCAATTAAATGCATATTCTTTTTAATATCATGTAAGTAATGTAATGACATGTAAGTACAGCTTACAAAATACAAAGGGGAAATAAAATATGGACCATAATTTCAACCTAAACCTGATCATATTAAGTGTAAAAAACCTTGAATCAAAAGAATGGTATTGACTATCCTAGTTAGTCAGCCTTGACTCCAAAGAAGCTCTACAACTGAAACTATAATCAATACTTGTTAACTACCTGTTAGATAAGGTGTGATGTTATTATACAACTGTGATTTATATTTATACAAGGTAAGTTGGAGAGGCAGTAGGTACTAAAGGGTGTTAAAGTACTTATAATAATGAATTACTTTTGTTATACCACTTTGCTGAAAAGTCAATAGTTTAAGAGAAATAGCTGTTCAAAAATTTCATAAAGAATATGCTAAAATCTATTTATTATCTTTAGCTATGATCAGCTGTGTTTACATTTTAGGTCGTATTTGGAGTTGTAGATTAGAAGCTCCATTTTTTCTGAATTCATAACTAAGTAAAGGAGGGATGAAGAATAAAAAAAAAACTAGTATAAAATCATTTCGTACGATAATAAAAATTACCTAATTTTGAAATTTTAACACTTGTTTTCAAACAGTCATCAGCAGTGATCGGAAAAGGGTGAGCTAATTTACCTAAACTTCAAAGAACAGAGACATAAACTGGAGACTTCCTTACGATAACAATTTTTTTTCGGGAGAATTTTCTCTGAGAACGTCTTTCATTTGTTTTCAAAACTCCTTTTTTGAAAACAATAAACAATATCTATTTTAAAAACAATGAAAAACGTGTCATCTGGTTTTGTGACAATTTTGGGAAACAAAAATAGGAAACGAATTTAAATGTTTTCTGTAATAATAACATTAATATTAAATATACTTTACTGATGTCCCGAAACTCGGAATAATTTTTACGAAAAAAAAATGTTGTCGTAAGGAAGTCTCCAGTTTTTGTCTCTGTTCTTTGAAGTTTAGGTAAATTAGCTCACCTTTTTCCGATCACTGGTCATCAGTGATACTTTAAACCTGTGTGATGTGAACTTGGCACCCAACTTTGGAAAAATAAGTTTTTTTTAGGGTTTTTCGGAAGATTTCGATAAGTAGTGGATAGTGAAGCTATTTTCGTTAGTAGTTGTTAACTAAGGCCAAAAAATATTCAAAAAAAAAAAACATCCCCCGATATTCTGTTTTTTCCGGCTGTTTCTCATAGCTAGTAGTGGATTGTAGTGCAATTTACTTATTCGTAATAGAAAAACAGAAAAAATGAACAAAAAAAAATCTATATGTAAGATATTACTGCTAAAGAAAATAGCTTCACTAAGTACTATTTAATCCACTACTAATCGAAATCTTCCGAAAAACTAAAAAAATACTTATTTTTCTAAAGTTGGGTGCCAAGTTCACACAGGTATACTTTAACTGGCCTGTGGATTAGTAGGTACCCCCTTTCTGACTAACCTTGTAAGTAATGCTATGCTATTTATGGAGTAAAGCCTAAACCCTTCTTATTTTGAGAAGATGTCCGTGCCCAGCAGTGGGACAGCAATGGACTGATTATGTTATGTATTAGTAATGCTGTTATTGTTTCAAAAAATTCTTCAAGCTTGTAAGGGCAAGGGCCGATCGTTTTTTGCGTAACGCGCTTAAGCAGTTTACTTTTACTATTCATGATATTCTTTAGCTTTCCCTTTTACGAGAATAATTAAATTCCGTCAGTGCGTAGTTACGTAATCCATCGGAAAACCAGAGTTTTGCTCAGTATCTTAGTAGAACGTTCACACATAGGTACATGTTCATGTTACTGCCTAGCCTCGACTGTCCACTTAGTTGCGTTAGTATTAATTTCTGAATTAGCTTAAAAATGAACTTAGTATCTACTATAATAGTAGTAGTAGAGCTACTTGTGAAGTTCGTCCCGGGAAGTACTAGGTACAATCACACCTATCGCTGTCGCCAAGCATTGCTGTGCTCCGGCTTGAAGGGCAGGGGTGCCGGTGACATTACAGGCACAGGAGACTTTTCAACTGTCTCTAAGGTTGGCAACGTAAAGTTAAAAAAACTGCGCGTCATAGGAAACATCTTATTTTCTTCAAGGTAGTGTTATTCCAGATGGCGAAGACTTCAAAGTTCTCATGTTAACTCAATACTTCACATTCAGCATCGGTCGTAAGAAATACATATTAATGGTAAACAAGTACCTATAGGTACGCTGACTCCCTTTTGGTGTGTCCAGACTCGTTTGTAAACTTCATATATTTCTTGAAGTTGCATACCATGCAGTGTACAGGTCATTGCACATTATACCGGCTCAGCAACTGCACAGCTGCAGCACGGCGTCGCCTCGAATTTAGGCTACGGCTAGCCGCCAGCGCGCTATCTGCGCGTCGTCCGCGAGGTGCAAGCTCGCAGACCGCGCGCCGGTCGCGAGGTGGAAGCTCGCAGTCCGCGCGCCGGCTGCGAGGTGCAAGCTTGCTGTCACTGCGAACACAATTTTTATATGACATTTGTGAACACGCCTAGGACTTGCAAGTTTTCATAATATGTTTCACGACGTTGTTTCGCTGGCGACTCGGAGTCGGCGCGCCGTAAGCACGCAGTCGGCGCGCTATAAGCACGCGGTCCGCTCGCTTGCAGCGCGCTGGCTGCGAGTCGAGTTGTATGGTGGCGGCAAGCGCGCTGACTGCCCGTCGTTGGCGTTTTTATATTGACATTATGAAATTATACATATTATATGCCACACGATTTAATGCACGATTTAAAAATGAAAGATAAGTTAATTGCTGGGTTGGAGCGGTGCCATATGTGTGGGGTGGTATAGTGTGCCATGACCTTAACGCACATGTCAGAAAGAAAGGTTTACAGACTGACGTCATCTCTCGTTTAATTAGTTGACTTATCAGGACGCCAACTGTCCACGACAATTGCCCGTGTGATTGATAACACGGCCGGAGATAAATCGCCATCTACCACTGAACATTGTGTACCTTGAATCTCTCTACGATTTTTACATTTTCCCATTTTCCTAGTACCTTTAATTCATCTCCGTCGGTTTTGGAGATTACTGGCTGGTAAGCTCGGCTTCTTAGAATACGTGGTCTAATTAATTGTGATATATTGGTCTTGGGCTGCCTCAGGGTTTTGTCCTTCCCGTTTTCTCATTGTATCTGTTCCGTAATTTTAACTAACGACATCCTTTTGTGTGTACTTGGAATGTTCTCATAATTATAAAATTATTTTTCTAATAAAAATATTTTACATGCTTCATAATTAGTATGTTTGTTGCAGAAAAATCGTAATCAGCAATCTTAAAATAGTATTTAATGCTGTTACACAGAGCTCAGGGTCGTATGATAATTTGCCGTGCCTAATCACACAGTCCGCAACGCTCGAACATGTTAATCAAATGCTGCGGACCATGACTATATCAAACCAAACGGTTTGAAAGTTGATTTGTGTATGCAAGTCACTTAGGCAAGGCATTTATACCTTGCACGTGCTATCATCATTTACTCATAATGCTGTTTTTCACTCCTATCCAACATAAGCCTCCCTACAGTCTTTCAACGATTCCCAATTCAGTGTTTCTTGAATCTCGAAAAATAGTCTCAAGCCATCAAGGCCATCTTTATCCAGTTCCACTTAACGTCAATGTACGGATGGGGTCATTCGGTAGTTAGTTTTGGCAAGTGGTGTGAATATCACAATCACGTATTCTGTCCCTGTCACGTTTAACAGGTGCATAATGTTAAAGATTTAAATTTCAAAGATCCAAGAAATGTTTGACAAAAGTCACCGCCCGTTCTCCTTGTAGTCTGCCTTTTTGATCGACATGTGCCTTTAGTTCTGTCATGCAAACTCTCGTTTGCAAGAAGCTGTTGTCGTGTGGTTTCCAACAAAAAATGAAGTACCTATCTGTCCGTAGATGTCGTAAAAGGCCTACATAATAATATCATAGGTACTGCAATTACTATTGCGTTTGCCGTGCGTGGTAAAAGTAAAAACTTTCCCTTATCGTCATTCATTACGATGAATACTAGTATAAGGAAGCCCCTGATCTGAAGAAGACGTTTAAGGCCGGCTGCATATTGTAAGAAATTTTCTGAGAACAAATTCTGATAGTCTGTGGTGTCTTACTGTACACAATGTATGCGCAGAGTGGCAACGGCGCGCGTCAGACATTTTCTAACAGAAAATTTCTTTCAATATGCGACCGGCTTAGGAGCTGATATGTCGAGTCCCTTCTCTATCCGAGAAGAACTTCTATAACATGATACTCTGATCACTACGCATCTTGTCAACACACCTCGTCACCCTCCGCGTTAACTGTCGTAACTAGCAATTGATAATTTTTCAGAGAAATTCTTACAGAGTGACGTATCTGCTTCAAATGAATAGAAATAAATAAATAGATACCTTAGGGCTTTAGAGCAACTACTAACCAAGCCAAGAGTAAGCAATATAAAAAGATTATTAATTCATTAATAAAGCCACAGCTAACGCAACTACTGAAAAATTATCAATTGCTAGATACAACGGTTAGCGCGGAGGGCAACGACCTATCACAACTTTTAATCATCTTGTGGCATTTGCTAGTGAATTGCTTATTTTATTTCCCTACTAGCTGGACCCTCACGGCTCCGCCTACGTAGATTTTCTTTTTCTATGTCCTTTTTTTTGACCTTTGCGGCATTTCGCACAACATCTCATCAAAGTTTCACTGCAAACGGATGAATGGTATAGGAAGGAACGCATACGGAACAAACAAAGAAACATTCATTAACATTCATTATTTATATAAATGAAAAATTATTTACCGAAATGGATAATTAAGTACTTAATATTTTTTTCTATATCCGAATGAAATTTTATGTTGTGCTTTATGCGTCTACATAGCGGGTTTAATACTGCAGAAATGGTAAAATAAAATTGGTTATAGAACGTTCAATTATAAACCGATTTGTTTATCTAATCGTCTACTAGCAATACTGTAACGAAATCACATTAAAGTATGGTAATAATTGTGCATTATAGGTAGTATACACAGAACAGATAAAAGAACAGATAAAAGACCTTAGAAGGGCCTTGTGGGCGGGGCAGGCGCGCCGCACATATGAGCAAACGCTCATATGTCAACCGAAATTTGTTTTACCGGTCAACAGTCGCGCTCTTATTGTGACAGCGTACGGAGATCCGCGAAAAAAAAGAATCATGCCGTCTTGCATTATTATAACGTGACGGAAAAGAAGCTAGTTGAGTAGTGTAGCCAGAGAAGGGATTTCTTTTCACCGGCATGTCCAAAAACCTTATAATATCAGTGATATTTGTAATTATTGCAATATTATTATGTAATTTGTAGAAAAAAACGATACAATCGCACACCGATGCAAAATTATACATTGCTTGCAATACATGGGTACCATCTTGTACTACGTGAGCGACAGCGCAATGTATTGCGTTCAATGCGAAAGTCGAGTGCAGCGAGCAATTGTTTTAATTCAGCGAAATCCATACGTGGGTGATTCTACGATAAGAGGTTTCAAGTCCATAGAGGATACGGCCAAGGAGCAAAATGGGATTTTTTTCATTAAATACTTATGTTACGATTTTTGTCCCGTTTATGTACCTTTTCATGTAAGGGCAAGTCAATTTATAAATATTTTAGTACTTTTTAGAAGGCCAGGGTAAATACATCGGGCAGGGGAGAGAATTTGATGCTATAAAATAATGAATAAAGTTAATTAAATCAACTTTTATTATACATTGTGCTTAACAGTTATAATCAGACAATCATTTTTATCAGACTTAACATATAAATTACACAACTTTACAACGGTTTTTACACATAGATGAAACCAATGTGTATCGGTAGAATAATTAACCCTTAGTTGGATACTGAAGTGGAAAAAAAATTAGGATGTCAAGTTTTTAAAATATTTATGAAATCTCTATTACACATTTTTGCAAATATCAATGCTTAAAATTTTTTAAATGATACAAATTACTCCTACTTTTATACTGATTGGAGTCAGTTACTCTTAACAGCATACGGGTAAATGATTTTTAAAAACATGTTGACTCCGTTTTGTGGTAATTCTTCAATAGATTTAATCATCATCATCAAGATCATCAAAAGGGATGTTCTGACTCGAAATAGGTTCTTCCGTTTCAGTCTCCATCTGCTCTAGTTCATTTTCTCTACTTGAACTGGGCAATGATGGGTAATCCAATGATTGGTGGTCCGTCAGAATACAACACAGGTTTTTTGACTGACGCAATATCAGGGTATTGTATAATGCTTCTTGTTTTTGTTGTTAAAATCTAAAGTTTTTGTGAGGTAAAAGTAATCAGTCCGTAGCGTGATTTGACGGTTGTCTCCACAACATTGGGACTTCAAATTGCTAGTATTTTTTGCTTTCTGCAGCCCAGGTCATTAATATACTTCTACAATCTTAAAATTTTTTCACGTTGATAGAAATTAGCTACATCTGAGTTAGTTTGCACAACATATTATGATACATATTATCTCCCCTGGTCAGTGAATCTCTCCCCTGGCAGTTTTTTCCCCAGGGGAAATATGACAGGGGAGATACGTTTTCATGAAAAAATCAATTGTTTTAATTGACGTAAGTTTTTTTGAGCTTAATTATATATTACACTTTAACTGTTACAGTATTATTAAATTAAGGCAGTAAATGCAAATGCATTCAATGAATATTACAACTTTTATAACTTACCAGTGGAGAGACACAATGACCTTGCGAAAGCACTACTCCGTACTGTCATGCCGCAACAACAAAAAAATGGCGGCACTCTAACGGCTCGCGTGTTTAGTTTTGCTAACTTGACGTCGATAGATGTCCTTGAGCGCCGTTCAGAATATGGCCGTCTTATATTTACGTTTATATTAACGGAACGAAATTTGCCAGGGTAGATACACAAAAAAAGCAGGACAAAAATTAAGCTTAATAATTATTGAAAATAAACAACTTTTGCTGTCTTTTTCCTTAATAATATTTAAGTATATTTATTTAATTTCGTGTTAAACATACTTTGTTTAGCAACTGATACAAAGAAGGTATGTACTGTCTGCAAGTTGAACTAAAATCGACAAGAGGACAGGCCAGGGTAGATACTTTTTTAAGCTTCAGCTTCAAATTTCAGAAATATGTGCTTTAATTGGGCATTTAATTGTGATGTTATTTATAAATTACATTAAGATGATATGATTCATTGCAAAAAACAACAAAGTTTAGAATAAAAAAACAATTTTAAACTGATTGCCGCGCAAGTTACCTCTTATCGTAGAATCACCCACGTATCGATAGTGTTGTACCAAGTTGTAAACAATATCGGTATTAAATATGTGTGTATATCTACAAATGATTATTATCAGTAATATTATAATTAAAATAACATTGTTTATTGCCACGAATTATGTTTTAAATTTTATTTTTAGGTTTTTTTAGGTTTTAGGTCCAGACAAAAGAAAACTGGATTGAGACAACTGGTAGAATTGAATGGATACCTATTAAATGTAGCACAATTTGTTCTTAACATTTTGCAGAAAATTAATTATGCAATTACAATTCACAGGGTTATTCAAATTAAATTAATTAAATTATATTATGTTAATACGCCTAAGGGAAAACAAAAATCGAAATTTCTTTAGTTTTTTGCAAATTGTATCTTTTATTTACGTTTATACTATTCAAAATGCGATTTGCGCCGGTAACGGTCACTCAATAATAACTATATTCAATATGGAAGTCGTAAGTATACCTACTTTTCTAGGTTTACGATGCTCGAAAATAGAATTGTTTCCGAAAAAAACATGTTATGTAGAGCATTATGATGATGATTCATAATAATTGACATGATTTTATTGATTATCACTGGTTAACAAAATTTCAACTTTCATTTGTCACTTAAACTTATATCAAATTTTGAATGTATTAGAGCCACCAAATAAATATATCAATGAAAAATAATTTACACATCAGGTTTTCTTGTGACATCCTGACTTTCTGATCGACTTGGGGGCTTTGGCACAGGCAGTTCGGCACTGTGTAGGATTTATGTGGTACACAACATTTATGGGGAATCCAGGATTTATGTTGATGCTTCACAGGAAATCCAATATAGTCTAAATAGCACTGTTCAATTAATGATGTGAAATTTCGACACTGAGATGTAAAAGTTAATTCTCCACACATATAAACAAAAACTGTCGGGGTTGTTAGAACACTTTCGTGGCGTATTTACGATGTAACTAACGTAAATAAAACGTGAATAACTTGAATGCAATAGTTATACAGTTGCCTAAATGAACTTATTCAAACAAAGAAACGTAGAGGTCAGAAATGAATATGTAACTGTCACAAAAAAAACTGGATGTGATTGAAACAAAATTATCATATATTTTTAATGAGGGTACACTAACATAAACAAAAATCATCACAAAGTTCGTGTGACAAAAACAGTGTTTACCAGTGTTATTTTTAGCAAACTTAGTATCGTTACGGGTGCAAACAACATAATTATGACGTAAAACAGACCTGCAATTAGCAAAAAACTAAAGAAAATTTGAATTTCACGGATATATCGGATGTTCCCCTTAATTTGACATTATTGTTTATATATGTTGAGGAAGTTCACATTATTCGTACCCCGTTCGAGGGTCTCAAAATTAGAGCGAAAAATTGCAAAACTTAATGTAACAAAATTACAGTAATTTTATCGATATAAGTAATCGACCTTTTGGTCGCCGTAACATGTATGAGAAATAAATTTGAATTTGCGCGTGTGTGAGTGTACGTCGAACGCAGTATTTGCGTTAGTGTGACAACTAATAGCAAACTCGAAATCTATGTGCGTGTGGTTTATTTGTGTGCGTAATGCGCGTACGTAGTGGGCTCTTGCTTGTAGTAGAGTTAAAGAGTGGGAGAAAAGCGGCGACACGCGTTCTAATACAAATCAGGAACTATTTCCTTTCTAACCTCTTTATCTGTTCTGTGGTAGTATACCGACAATCCACATTACATTTTTCCTTTTATCGCTTCAGCGCTTTAGAGTTATTTAATTACTCGATAAGATATAAGTAAAAAGACTTATCATAGGGATACAAATACTTAAGCTTTACAGCTGTGACATTAATCAGACGATAAAAGTTCTAAAGTTTATTGTTAATAGATTTAAAATTGAAATATTTAATTACTACTCGTTATGATGTAAGTAAAAAGATTTATCTTAGGGATACAAATACTAAATCCTTACAGCTGTGACAGTTGCTTATGTATCCGACGATAAATGTTCGAAAGTTTATGTTAAATACATTTAAAATTGAAATCTTGAAAGATAAACATTCCTCTCAAAATATGACCTCTATCGATATCTACTTTTACAACCCTATCCAGGATCATTCAGAAAACCATAAAACGAAAATCCATTTCTGTTCGGGGATGACGGGAAATACCTACTTAGTTTCCAACTCCATCACAAACATTAAAAAATGTCATCCTATTGCCGCCAGAATTTCTTTGAAGCAAGCACAAGAGTTCTGGAGTATTCCAGACTTTATCCATTAAAACGTGATTGATCCAGCAGGATACACATCCTACTACACACATCAAAAGTGTCTAGGGATCAAGCATTTTTATGCGGATTTCTTGAGATTGAGATGTGGCTTTGTAATAAATTTATGATTTTATAAATTTATATGGATCCTTTTTGGTGCATTTCATAATTTGAATCAGGAACTGTGAATCAAATTCGAGTAAAAGATGAAAATCAGCTATCAATATTTTCCCTATAAAAACATACAACGCATTGAAGACATTATTAGTGCTACTGTTTCCCTACTACTGATTAAAACCAACGTTATTATGGAGCGGCGACGTCATTTAAGCAGGGAAGAAATGCTCAGAGCCGTGGGAATGATAGAAGCTGGTTCCCGGCAACGTACTGTGGCTTTAGCTCTGAATACAAGTCAGAGTGTTATCAGTCGACTTTGGACACGTTACCGAAGCACTGGTACCGTGGCTGAGCGCCATGGAGGACGGTATCGCTGCACCACACGGAGACAAGACCGATACATTCAAATCTTAACTCGAAGAGCTCCAACAATAACCGCCATGATGTTAGCCGTGAGGCTTCATCACTCTTCAGGGAACTTAATTAGCGACCAAACAGTCAGAAACCGCTTGCATGAAGTGAACCTTCATTCCCGAAGACCGCTACGGGTACCACCTATAGCAATGCACAATCGTAGGATTCGATATCAATGGGCTCTTGGACACAGAAATTGGGCAGAAGAACAAAGGCGTTTCGTGTGCTTTTCTGATGAGTCTCGTTTTGGTATGAGACCGGATACAAGACGTATACGACACTGGAGAACCCCTGGACGCCAACAGCGATTAAAATCCTGCCAGGAAGTCCATCCTTATAGTGGTGGAACCATCATGGTATGGGCGGGTATTTGGATCGGCGGAAGAACTGAGTTGATTTGGATCAGAGGCAACCTCAACGCTCAAATTTATGCTGAGACGATTGTATCAGACGTCATCGTTCCTCTACAAGCGCAAATCGGTCCCTTATTTCAGTTAATGCATGATAATGCACGACCGCACACCGCAAGAGTTGTAAGACAGACTCTCGCCGCAGCTAACATCAATGTCCTGCCCTGGCCTGCTCAGTCGCCAGACTTGAACCCGATTGAGCATGCATGGGATATGCTACAGAGAAGAGCTCTGCCGAATATGGAGGGTATCCAGTCGCAAGAAGACCTTTTTTTGTTGTTGCAACGAACATGGGCGGCCATTCCACAGCGTGATTTGGATGAACTCATTTTGAGTATGCCAAACCGATGTTCTTGTGTTGTTAGTGTTCGCGGTAGAAACACGGATTATTAATTGTTTAAGTTACCCAATAAAATTTTAAAGAAAACTGTTATTTCAGTCTTTTTTTCGAACTTTTGTGTTAGTGGTTCAAATGTCAAAAATCCCTTTATTAGGAAAATGGCAAATTTCTTTATTAATGCAAAGGTGACTTGGTTTATCGTTACTGTGACAAACGAAAACACTTTATTTGATGAATCCTTAAAGAAAATTTTAATTAATATCAATCAGGAGAAAAGTTATTGCAAAAATATATGTTGATCCCTAGACACTTTTGATGTGTGTATATTCTTTTCACCCAAACATGAGTCCTGACTGCTCGGTCTTTCGTAAATTGTAGCCGTAAGTAGACTGATATCGAAAAAACGTAAACGACATATTCCAAAACCGTAAAATAGCTATACATATTATCCATGATTTGTTTTTTTTTTTAATATTTAATCGCGTTAATTTAGAATTTGACAATCAACCCTTAACACACTACTAAAGTTTCTATAATAATATAATTCAATCATGATTCGAAAGACACGTGGCGCCATCTATTATCGTTATTGTTTTCCTCGGGAACAGTACTATTTTTCGGGATGAAAGGTACCCTATGTCCGTTTCTGTACACCTGACGACGTATATGCAAAATTTCAGGATGATCGCTTTAGTGGTTTAGGCGTGAAAAGGTAACAAACAAACAAACTTACATTCACATTTATAATATTAGTTAGGAAGTTAGGATATTAGTTAGGATTCTTTGTACAAAAATATAATATTCTTTGTAGAGAAACATCACTAATCAACTTACGGTGAAAATTTAAAGGTATAGATCAGTCACTTCTTAACAAAACTTCTGGAAGAGATATAGTAGGCCTTCTTTAAGCCTTTTTGCAAAAATATACCCTTGAAGAGTTTTCGATGTCTGCTCAAAGAATACATATACATTGTTTACGTAGTGACAGTCAGTCATAGACAACCGGTTTAACCCTACGTTATCGGTATGGCCCAGTAACTGGGTGGCGAAGGTCTAATGGCAGTCGCTCCGTGCAAAATACTGAAATTCAGCTGCATCTGGTTAGACTGGTAGCTGATCCCAACATAGTTGCCAAAAAGCCTAGATAGAACATCGTACTGACAGTCAGTATGTAGGACAATACCTATCTATCATAAGCAAGCGTTAAAGTAATTTCTTAATACTTATGCGCTAGGTATTACAATCTGCAATTCCAACGCATTATCGTTGTCGGTATTAAGTTCCACGCGACACCAAAGTAGTCTTGATAACGCTTGGAGTTCTACCCACTTACCTCATTATAAGATATACCTACGGACACTACATATAGTAGAAAACATAGTAGGTATTTCATAAAATTGTTACCTACTCATCACTCACAGAACAATAGCGCATATCCGCAAGTATGTGTTAGTAAAAGTCTAGGCTTTCCCGCTAACTTTCATGGTGGGCCGTTTGGCACTATTTCGTATTGGTCGATGACCGCACTGAGGCGCCGGCGGCTTCGAAACGTGCCTCAAGGCACCATGCGCGCACGCATGCATTACAAGTGAAATCATTTGTTTATACTCGCATGACTTACTCGTTCTACTCATCTGTCTTGTATTACTACTACAGAATGCGAATACGTTCATTGAATCATGGTCTTGCTTCACTTGAGATGAAATTAATTCTTTTTTTTTCAATTAAATTCTGTGCTATGATAATGAAACCAAAGATTTATCGCATTCTTGTCTAAAAATTGAATAATGTGATGCCTCGTATTTTTTTCACACGATCGATAAAGGTATCAGCCGGTTTGAGTCGTGCTATGTTACTGGTTCTGCAAATATTATCTCTGCCATCAACGCTCAGTTAAGGCCACAAAAATTCCCGGTCCTTATTCGGCTATCGGTTTGATTGCATTACTCGAATCCAAGTGTATTTATTTTCATCATCAACTTCTACAAAATATGCAATCAGTTTTATTTCAGCTAGCGATAATATTTGAACAGCCATGGAGGAGTCAACAAATAAAAAGTTAATTCTATTCATTTTATTGCTTTGTTCTTTGATAACGTATTGTGTAGTTTGTGTAGCAAAACCATTGAGTATAACTGTTAGGTACTATGTATTTCTAGCAATATTAATTTCATATTCCGAAAACCTTGTTTCTGATATTTTTATGTAATAAATTAAATTTTTTTCAAGTTCCGGGTTACTATGAATGCGTACATAAGCGTTTTGAGCAATACGAAACTACTTAACTGTGGGGAAGTAATTCAGACATTATCATGAATGAGCCTATTATTATGTTACAAGTTGTACTAATCCTAATCATACGCTCACGTCACGACGCGACACTACCAAAGGGAAAGTCAAGCCCCTATATGTATAAATAATTACAGCATTAGAATGCTGTATACAGCATGCTAGAACGTGCTATCATAACTGGATACATTACTGAGTCGTTGATTGCATATTTAGGCTATGCTCTATTCTTCAAAGAGGAATACGCATAATGTAAATCTTCAAATAAGAATTCAACTAAGAGCGATTATAAAATGTGTTGAGTCTCAAAAAAACATTTTGATGTTTTATAAAATATTCCACAAATAAACGCCGTTGGGTCGCCTAGCCTACAAATTTGTATTTATAGATGTAGAACGAACGAGTAGAGCACGGAATGACACACGGACAGTGCTGATCTAAAAAGCACATTCCGCAAATGCCGTGCAGACCCAGTTTACTTGTATCGGCGTCGGAGTGCCGTGTTAAGTACGTAACGTAACGGCACACCGAATCGGTCGCGGCGAGACGTCGCCGGTGACCCGCCGACACACATTTACTTACCACAAAAACAGTAATACATCACCGTTCACTGCACACTAAACTAACGACACTTTCTCGCAAATATACTTGTACCGTATCGCCGCGGAATGCGTTTTAAAATATTCTGTTTCCACGCAGACTGGAATATTTAGTTTGCTTCATTGTGCACGAGCAATATCTATAGAAATCGTTGGGAGAGAACTGCCCGGGAAATGCGAATTCTACATAAATTACTACAAATTGCGTCATTATGGCATCAATTTGACCCGATCTACCTACCGTACTTCCGGGGTCTAAATAGTATCTATATTATTGAAGACTCGACGCATGTCGCTTCACTTTATATGAGGGTTTGGGAGAGTATCAAAGCTTAAAACGTATCAATTTTAAATTTGTTAGTACAACGTTGAATCCGAACTTCCGAAAGCCGAGCTTCAAATGAAAAAGTGGATTTAAAAAATGGGGACCTGATAACGATATACACTCAAAGAGAAGTCAGTCCATTATGTACGATTTCACTTCTCGTCTCACAAAGACCCTAAGATTGTAGTGACGTAATCTGTTTTGCCCTACATACGTAAACCTTCATGCATGTCTACGTAATAATAGCTATCATTCGTTGTAAAGAAATAATCCAGCTGGTTGTAAACATTGTTTTAATTCGGATGATAATCCGGGCGGCGCGGCGGCGGCGTCGGCAAAGCGTCGATAAGTTAGCGACAAAACAAACAAAACGTTGTTGACGACGGAGTTAGGCTTGTTGAGAGCAAACCGGGGCAATTAGCCGGCCCTCAGTATCGCGTCGAGGGATATGATAAAAAACTCGGTCAAGAGCGAAACTCTGTGCTGATTTAGGGTCCTGTGTGTTTAGGGTGTCGCCAAAACTCCAACTGGGTTACGGTGTGCGTACAATTAGAGGAATTAAAACACCATAGAAGCCTCATTTTCTTTGTTTGTGTTGTTGTTATGGATAACTCCATGATGTGCTCCACTGAAGCTAAATGCCGCCAAGATCAACTAGCGCTGGGTGTTTGACGCCCAGCATATGCTGAGTTGGTGACCCTGTGGGCATACTCGAAAGCATAAAATATGTTTGTTTGACTCCTTTACATTTTTTTATTTTATGTTTTTATTGTTTATCCTGTTATTGTCTCCTTAGCTGAATAAAATTTATTTTCATTCTTTCTTTCTTTATCAAGCTAACAGAAGTTCGTATTTTGGGTGTGGATTGATGAACGAAATATGATGGATAGGATAGGATGTTCCTGCTTATTGCTGCTAATTGGAACCGTGCACCTAAATTCGACTTCATGAGCGCCTGTTTATGTGAAATAAATAAAAAAATATGATTTATTTACACCCGAAATATGGCCTGTTTACAGTAATGAATATCGTTATAACACTTATAACAATCTAATAGTCTTTACTGACGAATCCACATTAAGTACCTAATAGTAACAAGATAATATAGCATTCTCTCGCGATCGATGTCGCAGATGAGGTCGTCGTCTGCACTCAAAAACATTCTCCTCTTGCAATAAAAAATTAAATGTTACGTTGCTGGACCGATCGCAGCATCGCAGCAAAATCGTAAAAGAATACCGTTTTAATATTTTGGTAAAGGAACCACAGTGATATCACCTTATCTGTCAGCTTACGATAGGTTTAGCAAAACATATGAACATTATCATTGTTTTGATGGTATATTTGTTCATCGTCAAATAATTACGCAAGGCAAATAATTCTGCTGTAGCAATTTGCACATTTTCTCTTTTAAAACACAACGTGGTAGTTATCAGATCCATTGTTTTTCCTCACAGGAAAACTAACGTTACTAATACTTCTCTGCTCCACAACCACTTTGTTACGTATTGTATTTTTATTTGCTCGGCTTAAAGACCATAGTTCACTGAAAGTGACAGGCTCTTCCAGTTGATTTTAAAACGTTGCGCTAGCAAATACCTTCTTGAAACTAAGAATGGATATCAGTTTTTTTTTTGTTTTTTATTTGACACTAGCTGAACCTGTACTAGCTGTACACTGTACGGCATGCGTTGCAATGCACTTTTTCCTTCTTACTACCTACCTAAGTACTACCTACCTTCAGAAACAAAATCAAAATAGTAACAAAGTTAAAACCATTTTCATGCATGCGGTAAACAAATGAGGAATATGGAAATACTGAGATAGTTTCGTTTTTTTTTAAATATCAACATTTTCTTTCATAAGATCCTTCTCCTAATAATTAAGAACACAACAAAAAAAAAAAATTGCGTAATCGATCCAGCCACTCACACGTGATGCCGTGACCAAGGGAAATAGGGATTCATTTTTATATACATAGATAGATTGACACAAGAAACATACTGAATTATCTGTAGGTATACCACAAAATTGTGTTTAACAGTTGTTTATACTTAATAGGGCCTAAGTAATTTCATTCATGTGTTTCAATGTAATTCATGTGCGGATCAGAATTTGATTATCACTTGCGTTAACGGTGAAGGAAAACATCGTGAGGAAACTGCACAGCTGAGAGTGCTCCATAAAGTTCTCGACGGTGTGTGGAATCCACCAACCCGCACCAGGCTAGCGTGGTGGACTAAGAACTAAACCCTTCTCATTTTGAGAAGAGGACCATGCGCAGCAGTGGGACAGTAATGGACTGATTATGTATAATGTATGTAATAGGCAGGCGCGGATTTCTCTATAGGCCAGGTAGGCCCGGGCCTAGGGCGGCAAAATTTGAAGGGTTTTTTTTATTTTTTTTATTAGTCGCGCCTTCTGTGAACCTATCCGCCAACTCATACTCAATAAACTCAACTCAAATGTAAAAATTCGAATGTAAAAACCCAAAAACGTGTGAATAGCATTTCGCAAAAAAAATTACACGTATTACTTACTTACAAATAGAAATGGTAAGCATCGGTATTCGAAACACTGATTGAGATAATTTTATCATTTACTTTCTTTCATTGATTTTAATTTTAATTTAATGCCTATAACTAGTTCATTCAATTTTTCGTCATTTACAGCGAGTAGGGGGCGGCAATATTTCATAGGCCTAGGGCAGCCAACGTATCAAATCCGCCCCTGGTAATCGTACTACAAAACATTAGACACTTGTTAAAACCATGTCTGAGTGCGTATACACGTAGAAAGCGGGTTGCCGGCGCCGATCTGGCAGCGCTTGTCGGTGCTGGTCCGCGCAGTTAGTCGGCGCAGGTAGTCTCTATACTGTGTGGTGAACCAGCACCGACAAGCTCTGAACTGCGCCGATCTGCTCCAATCAGCGCTGCTAGGCCGTCATTTATTGCTGTATTTGCAAGGGAATTAGGCGTATTTTTGTTAAAAAAAGCCAGCCCTTCTACCCGCTTCCTGCACGGACCATTACCGATAAATATAGGTAGGTCGGCGCTGGTTACCTGCTTCCTTTATGTATACGCCCTAACGTGAAACTCCGTACATAAAAAAGGTATTAAGCCCTGCCTAGTCTAAACAACTGTTAACAGGATTTCGTAGAAAGGCAGCAAATTTTTTAAATTTTACCGTATACCAAAGACAACGCAGTCGGGTAAAAAAAAGATGCAGCATTCTTTATTATACTATTAAATAACTGCTACCGTTAGATAACCTGTATTAGCGAACTTTAGATATTAATAAAGCTATCAATTGATCGAACCGCTATCCGAACTGTACCGGTAGAGTCAACTGAAATAAAATAGTTACGACCGAGTAAAATTATGCAGTTTTATTTTAAAGCGAGATCACTCACCATAACATTGTGTTCAAACAATAAACTTCGTTCAAAGACTTTCGCAGACATAAAGGTTATCATCTGCATTATAAATAAATTACACATACTAATGATGTCATAGTGTTTCCGGCGGCTTAAATCGTGTGACCGTTTAAATTAGTTGCAACTAATCTTATGAAAGGCGCCGGTCCGTCCTAATGCGGACCGCAATTAGCACACAGGACGCTCCGGAACACTTTTATTGCGTTTAATGTCCGCCCAAACAGTCTCCGACGAGACTTCATCACACTACGAAGTACTATGAACCAGATATTGCCTCATAAAAATGTTAATTTGATGCCAAGTGACACAGGTCTCTTTTCGACACACGTTATAACTCACAGCATTGTTATTGTAAGCCTCCGCGTGCAGTTTTTGTCTGTCTGTAGTGTTTACATAACGGCGGAGGCGCATGCACTGAGCTGGATTGTACTTTTTGTGAACGTAGGTTGAAATCAACGGATGGAAAATTCTAAGGCGCCCACATTGCTAGATGAACGCTACCAAAAATTCAAACCAAATGTATAGAGAACATTGTAAAATGTCTTTAATCTGTTGAATTGTCATTTCTTATTTTTACAACCTTTAATTTCTTCAGAAGCTTTTATCGAGGTCGTGCAAACCTTAACTCTATTGTTTATTTAATTTAACGATCATAGATCCAATATCTAAAGTGGTTACTTAGCAGTAGCCGGTAGGATATAAAGTAATGAGTATCTTCCGGTCCTAACCACAACAAGTTGGACCCTCCTTTGTCCATTGGCTTGCTCGTTCTTGATCCGTGTCAATGAACTGCATCGAGATTGTACGAAAGCGAAAAAAGCTTATCCTGATTCCTGTCAAACAAAGACATTCAGCGCCTACATATATTTTAATCTCTTTGCTGTCAAAGTATTATTTCTCTCTCAAATGATAGGTTACGATTAGTCACCAACAGAAAATATAGGTATTGATGAGTTGTAATAGCACATATTTGCATAAATATCTATTAGAAGTGTCATTCGGTATGTGTTACTATGTAAATATATTTTATCAAATTCGCGAAACAAGTTTTCCATAATGCTGTACGTTAGGTAAATATGATTTGACTCATTCAATACACATTCCTCGTCTCGCTCACTGTTGATCTCAAAACTTATCGACCGAACGTCGTGAGAGTTACAAAAATACAAGCAAGATTTGAACGTTTTATGTACCATTACAGTTTTTCTGCAACGGTTACGACAACGTTCATTGATGATCGTCGAGAAAGACCGTGGACTAATGGACTGTGAAAAGAAACCGGACACTTCGTTTTTCTTACTTTCTTAGTTGGCCCTCCGGGGATAGTATTCGTTATATAATATCCAACCAGACATATTCAGCTTACGTTATTCTATGCTTGCTTGAAACAATAGGCTTTGAATGCAGCTTCCTGTTCCGTATGGTTTGTGCAAACTTAGTTTATGGTTTACTATTTTGTTATATGCTGTAAGCATCTAATATTTACTGCACGAGATATAGAAATTCTGCATACGTGTACAACGTATGCAGAATAAAAACAGCTTCTATTTATATTTCGTTTAGTAGAAGCGCCAGGAAGTAGGGGATTCGATTAGTTAGGCAGGACGTATAAAGAATTGAAGGAATTTGTGGAGAACAGAAAATAATGAAAATACTTCTTCTCTCGTGTCAGCTATACAAAAATAGCTCATGCTGTGGCGAAAAGATTAGCCAGTCAGCAAGATTGATAGCGGGGCTGACTACCCAGGGTGCGCCGGACGTACTGAAGTATCGTCACTCGTGGAGGCTCTTTTCATGCACTCCGATGAAAATTGCACCAAGAGGTAAAGTTTCTGTAAACTCCCAAAACCGCTAAAGAGCAGTCCGCTCAAGAAATTGCGTTTTAAACGTTACCAAGACCACATATCTGATACGGTAGCCAAAGTGATGCTAACATAAGCTGAATATGTTTCCTCCTTAATACGCTTGTTGTTCCCGCTTGATGTTCGGCTAATGTGCGATAATGGGAGTAGGGGTGAGGGGTAACGACGCCGTCTCAATCACTCGCCTGACACGGCCACCCGCCTGATTATACTGCTTATGAAATCATTAGACTTTATTACTATTGTATATTGCTCTCTACTGAGCATGGCACCTCATCTTCATAATGGCCAAATGATCTTACTACAGCTACAGAAGGTCTTAACCCTGATATTCAGCTCGTGTAATGTGTTTTTTCAATGACATAAAATTGGGATTTTATGTCACTGAAATTTCATAAAAAATCGTAATGGTCCTGGAGGCCGAGGTATTTTACCACAAAAAAACTGTCTTTTTTGATCAAATATTGGCAGGCTCCTATTTCTCCGAGTCCTAGGCTTGTTATTCATAACATTAGAACTTTCTTCGTTTCTGCAGTTATTTTTTTCCTGCAGGGACTTCCTACGTGCTTGTTGTAAAAAGCCCCGTATTTTGGCATTTTTTTCGTACCACAGCTAGAACTTAGCCGCCGTCTCCTTTGTCTTGCTTTTGTAGGCTTTGTATAGTATCTTTGTACGAGCCGGGGACTGGCCTCCTACGTAGCTGTCCCGTATTGTAATTTGTTAATGTAAAGGACATGGTATTGTGCGTCACTGTGTGCTATTTAACGTACATTGAGTTTTCTAATCGATATTCTAAAGTGCTTCGACTTTTCTCTATGTTGGACAAAACATACCTACAACAAATATTTGAGTATCTTTGTTCCAAATTGTATTGTCTTATTGTCAACATATTCGTCAGACATGTGTTCTACCTTAATATCGGCAATAGCTTTGAAGAATTGGCTATTGACATTGATTTAATAAATATTTCGAATTGTATTATAGTTATTGTCATCCGATAAAGGTTTATTTGCTCTGTCCATACGATTACTTGTAGGTTAATCGTACGATCTACTAGTTTGTGATAAAGCAGGGAGTGATATTGTAATCTTGTTAGTGATAGCGTCCAATAATAGTGGCCCACAATCGTAAGCACTTGAAACGCGGTGTATTACGGTGCAGTTTGTATGCATAGTGAGATAGCGTGTGAAATCATCAAGATTTCATTTGCTTTTATTTGCTACTACTTTCTACTAACCGAAACCATTTTTGTTTTTATGTGATTCATTAGCTTGCCGTTATCACCGCGTAAAACTAAAAACTAGCTCTATCTTGATGGAAGAAAGATTTCTACGAGATGAGCGGAACTAGGTAGCAGATGATAAAACTAGGAATGTCTTAAAATTATCGGCCCTTGATTTAATAAGACAAAAATTTACGTGTCAGCAGAAATAGATTAAACAAATAAACCTAATGCAGACCATTGCAAAAGAAATAATTGCCACGCTGATATTATGTTTCGCAATGCTACATCTTAAAAGAGATCAATCGAACAGTAAGCTAATACTTGTCTGGATAAAACTCCTATCTTTCAACTTCTCACTTCATCTAAAATTGGTAATGATTCACTCAGATTTAAAGCGAATTTCTTCGTAAATCTAAAACGCGAGCGATGCTTAGCGACTGCGGTGCTCCCGCCTTATCTGGCTCGTTTGTCCTCCGGGAAGCTCTTTAGCCCGATACGGGGAGTTCTAGCCCTCCACGGTTTAGCTACGAAACGCCAGCTTTACGAGTAAATCACGCTTCTCATATCATATATACTAGCGTAGGAATTTTAAGGTAAAACACTCATATTTCACGCGTATGTATGTATATCATAACACGTAAGGATCAACGTACGTACCTAAGGTCGTTGTACTGAAAACAATGTTTTGTTTTGTAATACGGTGTTTCTGTTTACATTATGTTTCATATTTACACTTTCATTTATTATCACAGGTATACAGCGTACGAAATAAGGCTACAATTTGTTCCAGCGCTTCACGGTCTCTTTATGAGCGTAGTTTCCGTACTTCTCGTGAGCAATCTTCAAGCGAGTATGCTCCAAATTATATTATGTGTTTTAGCACAGTTACTTTTAAAGGCCTGCTTCACAGACTTAAGTCGTTTATTTATTTGTAAATATTTGTGTATTGGAGGGGACGTCTTTCGGCTGAATGATGATGATGATGACAATTCATGTTTGAACACTGTGAAAGATACATGATTGTAGAGTACCGGTTTCTGAAACATCTCTTCTCTAAATATACTTGGGAGCAAATAAATCGAGCCACTTCAATTTTTCACGTAGGTATATTTGTTATTATTTTTGGTATTATGGAACAGATCAAGATCAATCTTAACATATATCGCCTTACAGGTTATTTAATAACCTTTACAGTGAGGGTAGATTTTTGTATTTTGAATTATACATATATATAAATCATGAAACCAAACTAATAACCAAGACACGTGAAAAAAGAGTGGCTCGATTTCTTTGCTCCCAAGTGTATTATAAAATAAAGTCGCTTTTCGCATCTGTCTGTTTGTCCGATTTCTTCTTCTAAACAACAGGATTTTGATGCGATTTTCATCTTAATTTAGGTAATTTCTTCCCGAAGGTTTTAAGCTATAAAACGTACCGAAGCGACGCCCGGGCGGGTCGCTAGTTGATACCAATATTTATTCGACTGACAGATTTGTGGCAAAAGCTCCGAAACATTGTTTCCAGATACATTTACGTGGTGATTCAGAAACTATCTGTAACTTATATCAGAAAAATTGTCAACAAGTGAATACATACATGGCTTTACTATAATAACGTTTGCTGGAGGGATATGAAACTAGGGGCCAATAAACAAACAAACGTTAATCAGTCGCAACCGAACCGAAGCCGAACTGTAATTCAGACAGAGTGTTTCACAACAACAAAAACAAAACTAAACATTTTGACTAACTGACGGTTGTCGTTCGTTTTTGGTTTGGCAGCAATTTTGTGAGGTGAATTGAGCCCCTCTTCTGCATTATCTAAATTCTACGTTTCATTCTTGATTACCGGATTGCGATTTCCAAAATAAGAGGGCGTGATTGACAATACAAATCTTTACAACTGTTGAAAATTTTGGTACAAAACACTAACTTACAACTTTATTATAGGTATACTATTTATTTAAATAAGTAGACATATAAATTACGTCTTTATATATATTGATACTTAAAAAAAAAGAAATAAAAATTGTAGCCCAACGGCATCGGGAACAGGGTCCAAGCTACTGGTGGTCAGGGTCTCAGACAGAGAAGGTGCGTATTGTTAGAAAGTTCCTCTCAACTTCCTAACAATACGCACCTTGTCGAGAAGTACCGCTTTCTGTATTAGGCCTTTAATCCAGCCGCCAGACGAGTCTCTTTAGATGTTTATATTATTAAAGTATTTCAGATATTCTAATATTCATCTGTTATAGTTTAATGTACATAAAATGAACAATTAAGTATGTATTAAAAATAATTTCTCATTAATATTTCACAACGAGTTCGTAGCTATTGCAATAAAAAATATTGCTCGTAAATGTAAATTAGAACCATACTGTTTCATATGTACACGAAAGAAAACAGTTTAGATAACTATCGTTGAAAAGTAGTCCAGTGTTATTTAGGCTCAGAATTTCACACGTTAACTATTCCTAGAACTTTACACCGATGGTACTCGACAGTTGTGTCATATGCCTAATTGGTTCATTACACAGCCAGTCGAACCGTTTCATTCAGTGATAATTACAAATATAAATATAGAATACTGTTTATTCTACCTCTAGCACCAACCACGTAAAGCATATAGAATATAGTTTTGTATGATAACAGATTCTAATAAAAATATTTCTTGTTTCAGGTAATTCGTCAAACACAAAACAATCACATGTATCAACAAGGACATTTATAAAACCTTAAACTGCGCATTTAATTCGTTTTTATATTTCCCCTCTCTCAACTGCGTTATTGTGGCAATTCCCGATTTCCGTTGTTCCGGCAATATTTTCGTATGTTCCTTTTTACGAGGAACATAAAAAACAGCTCAGGGGTCCTCTGTACTTTTGTACTCGTCATGGTAGGTACGGCGTTGAAGCGAAGGGCGCGCGCAGGCCGCGTCTCCTTGAAATATGGAACTGCGATGCTTAATTCCTTCGACTATTTTCCGAATGGAAAAATTCACTCAGCTAACAGCCGCAAGCGATTACTCCTCTTTACGTAGTGATACGCGGAGGGTGGCGGCAGTGGCGGCGACGGCTCCCAAAACCTGTCCACATAAATAATCGAGAGCTTACGAACGAATTCACCCGCCCCAGCTTCACAATATCATGGAAACTTTGAACCAAATTGATCACCAAACGTAACTCTCTAATGGCGTGTAGAGCCGATTATAATGGACAGTTTTAATACCGGCCACCAATTTCAAGGGATCCTTTGGCATTTAAGAAAGTTTTAAATTAATTTGATCGTAACATTATCGTAAAGAGTCGTCCGGAAGTATTCGCATTTGTTAAAATTAAGACTGTTATTATAATTCAGTGCTGGGATGATATAAACGCTACGTGCTCGCAAATGCGCAATTGATTTGGAGAACTAACCGGGCGGTGACTGGGACTCGTAAATTGGGCAGTGTGGATCCCTGAAGCATAAATCGACAATTGTCCTGTCAACGTGTGGGCGCCGCCACCGCCGGCCGCCGGCACCTCGCCTGGTACACAATATCCACCACATATCAGTCGGTTCAATCTCTCTTTCTCGATCACTGAATGAATTAAGCATTTAAATGCTGATGAAGTAACTTAAAAATTCTTTTGAATTTCCAAGAGATTTATTGTCCTTTTATAAATTATAAACTATAGTAGCCACGATCACCTTATCCTGAAGAAATTCTACTTATTCCATAAGTCAACATCGGGCTATTCATTATCATCTGCCGGGGTTGCGGTGAGTCTGCCGGGAAAGCGGTTTATGCACTAGCGAATCCCACAACCCTGTCTATAGGTCCTTGGAAGAACACCTTGGTGATAAAAAAAGCTATTCATTATCTTCCTTTATCTTTCCTTCCTTCTTTAAAATATTGAAGAAAACGTAACAAACAGAATCTTAACTTCTGGCGAAAAGGTCCTAAAAACAACTTCTTCGTCTAATTAAAATATTTTAGTAGAGTCGCACGGTATCTTACAATAACTCACTGTCCAAAGGTACGAGTATTTTTCATATAGACACACTACAATAGTCTACGATTTTCGTCGGCATGTTATTTGCTTTCAGGAATTGTAAATAAGAATATGCGGGTGCAAACAAGTGCCGGCCGGCTGGCAAGCAAACACAACGTCCTTCCGAACAGACCTTTATTGTACAAGTCGACAAAGTTATTACATTAGATATACATTTTAATCTAACTAGTAGAAATATACGTATTGTCGTGTATTACTCTATTCGAGGAAAAATATAATAAACTATTATACCTTGAAATATAATTATAATAGTACGTAATCTTGAAAGGTAATTCATATGTTATTCCTTTGTGGTTGTCTAAGTGTAGGCTGTATTGTATTATTCTTCTCATACAGATCGACAGTGCTGTCTCATGTTCACATTTACTCGCTATGTGAAGGTCAGGACACATTCGCACTACGTTTCATATTCATGTTCCGTGCTCGACAGTCACCTAAGCAGCCGTCTTAACTAAATTTTGTCGGGAGTTCGGGAGATCGATTGTATGTACGTAGCTAGTACATCGCAAGTTTTTTAAAACGTTAACATGTTTCAGAGACCCTTTTTATCATATTTGCTCTATCTCAATCTTCATACCTCCTCAAACTTTCATTTGGGCTCGTAAATGATGTAGCGAAAATCGTGATAAGAGTACAAGCGCATGTATACGTCCGTGGTAACGATTCGAGCATTCAACGTAACGTTCTGAGAAATCCCGATCTCGTTACGATAGTTGGTGTTCAGCACCCCGGGGCCGGTCCGAAACTTATCGTGGGAGATACCGGGACGGTGCTGCCGCCGCTGTGCGATGAATTAATTTGCCACCCGCTATTATATAAACTACCTAGATTGCAATAAAGATACCTTTGGGTTTTGGTTTTCAGTGTAACGTGACGTTATTATCTTGTTTCCAAAAATGTACGCTAATTTACTGTACATTTATTATTATTCAATCAAGCCGCATTAACGTGAAAGGTAGTTCATGTAAGCGTTTCAATATGGGCAGTAATGATAGCTATGATTTATGCTTTCTGTCTCTGATCTCCATGAAATGTAGTGCTATTCCCTAAATTTATGACGACATACTAACAAAGAGAAACTCGGCTGGGATTCGATAGATTGCTGCGTTAGTATTGCCAGTATTGCTGTCAATTCGAATTGATTCCATGGTCTCTTCACAGTCTGCAACCTCCTTTAAACTCATAAATACGCTAAAAATTAAAATACAAATGCTAGGTAGCAGTAAAATTGAAAAGACATGCAAATTTGTGAAAATTGTTGTTGAAACATCTGAGGAAACTTCTCAAAAGTGGAAAATTTATGTAAATAGCAAAGTATGCGGAAAATGCGAAGTGAAAGTTTGCGGTAATGATTCAACAAAACCATATACGTTATTGTAACTAATCCCTGTGTAACAATAGTCTTGAAGCATTAAGCGGTGTTGCGGTAACAGTTACATCATGTTGTGCGGTTTCATGTTTAGGTTACTTTTAATTTTACGACTGTTATTATGTTAGTTAATATTGCGGGTTATTTGTGTAAGTATAACGTTGTAGCTTGTAAGTTGAGAGTGAGTGTTTCGTGTTAGTAGTGCATTACACCGGTGGGTCCACTCAGCGGTGATGGATGCGGCGCGCTGGCTGCGATCCGTCATCGAAGCGGATGCCGCCTCCGACGGATGCTTCCCGAGCTTTTTGCGGACGCCAAGTTGTACATCAGACGGCGGAGGATATAAATTCTCGCGCACTCGACAAGATATTTTGATGAATACAAAAAGAATTGTTTCTGTGATTATGCCCGACATAAACACGAATATCGATTGACTCGAACGCAAGGCAATGAATTAAAAATTTAAAACAATGAATCAAAATGGTAAAATATTGCATAATTAATGAAGATTATTCGTTTTGTTCGATGAAATGATTCTGATAACTTATTTGCGCATAAATTTATAAAATTTGATAATTCATCAATCTTTCGAGCACGTCATTGTCGAAAGTCTCATATTGAAATGCGCTACTTGTTGCGATCCTACATAAAACATTAACCACCCGTGGTGATCTGTCGTGTTTCGTTTATCATATTATTATCTTTATCGAGCAAAGCTTCAACTCTGCATTTCTAATTTACCTTTATCTTGTCGTATATATTGTATTAAAAGGGTCTCCAGCTCGCTCTCGTTATGGTTTGTGCGGATTAAAGTCGTCGGAGTTTTTGTCCAGCTTTTTAAACGGCACGGGTTTTCGTCGCGTCGTTAAATAAATCAAATTTGAGGTTCCGTGGAGCATTAATCATGTTGCATGTTGTCGGCGGAGTCCGTCGTGTTTGATAATTCTGTCGGTTCCCGACGGAGATGAAGGGCGTGCGTGAGTGCCAGTCCTCGGTCGACGTTTTTGCCCTCCGTCTGACGTCTCGTCTCATTGTCTCACCAGGCGGCATATTGGATCTTGTCATTCGACACACGAAGTAATACAATAATTAAAGCTTAATTTGGACTTGTAAAATTATGTGCCCTCGAAAAGGAAAGAACCCAATTAATAAATGCAGTTCTCGTAGTATGTTGTTACAGATTGGTATTTTAGGCAGAATCCTGAGTATATTATTATCCTGAACATTAAATAGACGGTGTTTTGATTAATATACATCAGAGTATTATGTCACTGACATTTCATTTAATGCGTACACAAAAGACATATCAATAAGCGTAGTGTGCACAACTACAGGTGATATTCAATAGAGATTGCCACATCGGGCCCTACACAATTCGCGCCATTGACTGTTCTGTGATTCAGTAATACAAAGCATGACATAATCCTCTAAGAGCACGTTGTTGTCGGTTAGTTTAAAATACTGACTGATTACTCCAAGTTAAACCGCATTCAGAGGTGATGGTCGTAAAGAAGCGGTCGTTACATCACGGGTAACAGGGATCCTAGAAAATTGAATTTTACATTGTTTCTGTGACACGGGAGATTTTTGCGAGAGAGCTAGTAACAAAAATTTTATTCCACCACCCGCAGACATTTACGAACTGTCGTAAAACTGATGTTCCGAAACACGGAACGTAGAAATGAACCTGTTTTATATGATTCCTCTCTTTACACGGACGTTATTTATATATTACGACAAATAATATTTATTCTGTATTTTACTTGTAAATTGATTTCCAATCAAGATTTCTAATCAACTGTATTCATAAAGTACGCTTTCAATATTCGATTCCATAAAGATAAGGTATTGTCAACAGCCGCTGATATTAATGTTATTAAACTATTCAGTTCATTCAAGTCGAAATCGACGCTGTTCGAGCTAAAGGCCATTGGATATTCATGTGATTCGCATTGTTTCAATCAAAAAGCACTTTGCCGTCTGTATGATTACTGCAGTAGTATGTTGGTATCTCAATTAATGAGCGGGTGGCGCCGACAGCCCCCGGGACGAGTGCATATTGCCTGCCTGCTCCGCTCGGCACCGCTTTCCCGATTGAATTCTTGGCAAACAGACCCATGCTGTTATCCACGGCCTTTACTGAGTACAACACTGAACAATTTTTAACATAAACGTGAACATTAATCGTTCCTTTAACCTCGACGTCTCTAAGCACCTTTCAACTTTTGAAGATTAATATTAAAAGTTTTTTTTGTAAGATTTTCATGAGATAAACTGTTGCGGAAGTTCCGCTTCATTGTTGTGCGAGTCGGCCAGACGCGGCGGCAGCTAAGTTTATTGACCATCGCCAAGTTAGCCTCCACCAAAGTACGCCACTTTGAGTAACTTTAACTCAGTAAAAGCTATGGCCCGGAAAGCCCCTTTTTCTCCTTTTATTGCTAAAGTTCTTTCATACGTGTCTTGAGAACTTGAAAATTCTCTTTTTAATGTTTACTTAGCGCCTCTGTGTAGGGTCACTACAGTTTTCCAATTCTATTGCGTTTGGATTCACATTTTAGGTGCTTTAAAGCACTTAAATGTTCCCTGTTGAGTCTGCATTCGTTGGCAGAGTGCCTGTTTTCACGAATTGTTGCTCTCAGAGCGACCTCGGGACTGCGACAGCATCTGTACCCACCTCGGCATTTTGCTGCGCCTGTCCTCCGCACCAACTGGGGATTATTTATCTAAATTTAGAACAGTTAACGTCACGAACAAGCGCTACTTATTCACATGCTCTATCTTTTGTGCTACTTTTTCTATTGTTTAAATACACGTAACCTACTTTAATTGTTTATCTGTTGCATGTCATAGTACACTTACTTATTCAGCCACAACTTAACGAAACACATCCGCATTTTAAACCTTAAACATTGATTTCTAGTCACTATGTTGCTTTTTCATTAAGCTCTTAATATTTCATAATATCACTAGCTTAATTACTTACCATCTAACTGACACTATTCGGTATCCCACCCGGATGGATGGGTATAATTTCAGGGTGATTATTTATTTATTTTCTGAGGGAAACCAACAGCTATAATAATTGAATGAGTAATTACGGTAAGTTAATTGGCCAGCTAATTGGAGTCGACCTAAGTCGATCCAGCTGTCATTTAACTTCCCTGCAAACGTCCTGTTATGCAGGGTCTCTACCAGATCATACATCATCTACTACGTCATCATTATGAAAGTGGTGTCTCTAGTTGTTATATACACCGTGTCCTAGAAAGTAGTGTCAAGCAGAAGTCCACAGGTAGAGCACCCTTAGAGGTACCCGAAATACCCCCATGTATGTTCCGCGTATTTTGTAGTTTTCGAGTTATGATTTCTTTTCATGTCTACAAAAAATCGCGAAACATACATGGGGGTATTTCGAGTACCTCTAAGGGTGCTCTACCTCTGGACTTCCGCTTGACACTACTTTCTGAGACACGGTGTATTCTTTTAATTATTATTTCTCATTCCATTTTATTGTATTTATCTTCTTCTATTCCTCTTCTTCCTATCTTTAATTATTGTAATTGGTATTAGACCGTTTTAATCATAGTAAAATAAATAAATACCTAAATCTAACCGAACGAGTTAGTTACTTATTTGAGTCTAAAACCATCCTATTTTTATATTTCGTAATCATACTCTCCCGAAAAAGAAATAGCTAAGCTTAGTATTGTCCTTTAGTTGTCTGAAAATACACCACCACACGCTGTATCGTCTCTGAACACTACAGCCTCGCCAATATCGATTTCGTCTAGGTACATGCTTTCTATTACGTATTAAATTTAAATGAGGGAGGACCATTAGACGGCGGCGGCCGGTATTATGCAGTTGCGCCCTCTCGATCACGACTTCTTTGCATTCACAAACTTTGGTCTTAACTCCTTACCGACGTCTCACTTTTCTCTACCGTTTAAAACATTCCTCCTGACTTCATACAAACGACTTTGTTCGTCTCAGTTATGTAGTTAGTTTAAAGACAGGATTCTGGATTATAAAGATTACGTTACAAAAAGAACTCAAAAGGTTGTTGTAAGAGGGTTTCATTCCGCTACTGTAAACGTTACATCTGGTGTGCCCCAGGGATCGATTTTGGGCCCCCTCTTATTCATACTATTCATTAATGACATCGGTGATTGTTTCAAATACTCAAAAATTTTATTATATGCCGACGATTTGAAAATATTCAAGTCGATAAAGAATCATACGGATTGTCAACAATTGCAAGAAGATTTGGACCGTTTTTCAGACTATAGCATTAAAAATAAACTTCATTTAAATATCACAAAATGTTCCACAATCTCATTACTGTTGGTCAGAAGCCAGAAAGTCTGACAACCAGTCTTACCAAGAGTATCGTATTACCCAGTTACTGGGTTGTGGAGGTCTGATAGGCAGTCGCTCCATGTAAAATACTGATATTCAGCTGCATCCGGTTCGACTGGAAGCCGACCCCAACATAGTTGGGAAAAGGCTAGGCAGATGATGTTCCACAATCTCATTCACAAAAAATAAACACAAAATATTCTACAATTACAACTTAAATAAAATTTCTCTAATAAAAGTTCCCTCCATAAGAGATCTTGGCGTGTTGCTTGATGACAAACTACACCTTGATCAGCACATACATAATATAATTAAGAGCGCCTTCCGTATGTATGGATTTGTTATGAGGGCTACAACTGATTTCAAACGTGCTAGCAGTTTCATCCATCTTTATAAGTCATTAGTTAGATCCCAACTAGAATACGCTGTGGTCATATGGAACCCTTTTTACAACAAATATGTAGACAGTTTAGAAAAAGTCCAACGTAAATTTCTAAGATCAGTGCAGTACCGATGCTACCGGAACTATCCGTCATATAATGATTTACTTAAAAACTATAATGTGATGAGTCTGCGGTCCAGAAGATTGTACTTGGAAACCATGTTTCTTTATGATATGTGTAATCACAGATACGACTGCTCAGACATAACTAATAGAGTACACTACATTGTTCCTAGAACTGTCATAAGACGCGAGGTGCGCGCACGCCCACTTTTTGCGGTCTCCTCCTGTCGGACCAACGCTGGAGTCCGCGCACCTCTGCGTCGTATTAGTAATAATTATAATAAGTTATTTACAGAATTAGACATATTTGCAATGCCGGCTAATAAGTTTCGTAACTGTCTTATTAAATCAATCAAGAGCCTTTAAATATGTTAAATAATTGTTTTCACCTTTAACATTGATTCGTTTTGCTCATAACATAAATATTCTGTTTTGTATTTTGTGGATAACGGTGTGAGTTGCACATTTGTATCATGTATTTGTTTTGTAAGTTAGCTCATAAGATCTAATGTGTAACTGTTTGTTAGTCCCAAATAAATAAATAAATAAATAAATAAAGATACCTTTTGCAGTGTTATTAAGATTGTATCTAACCAGTGTTTTTTTATGAGAATCTAGACTTATTTTTACTTAGACTTCATCATCAGCATTCAGACGTCGACTGCTGGACATAGGCCTCCCCCAAGCATCGTCACATCGACCGTTCCTGTGCTTCTCGCATCCAGCGGATTCCCGCGACCTTCACCAGGTCATCGGTCCACTTTACTTAGACTTATTATATTACATATTGGTGCCGATTCTGATATGGACAAACTAAACTTAATTTATGCTATTGCCGTCTTTTCCACTATGATACAATAAGAAAGAGACATACGACAATAAGAGCTGTCAAATTTAGTTAAACCAAAATTTCCATACAAAAGACGACATTTAAAACGTGTCGACTAAAAACATGGTGAAGTTCAAGGCGTAAACTAAATGACATCTCTAACTTAGTTGTTATATCACCGTCCTTTTCTCGCGCTATCTGTTAGTAAAAGATTGCAATTCTCTAATTTTAGTTTAGTTGGTGAACAAGAGAATCCGCACCATTATATCTGCATCCGATTGTATATTTCACTAAAACCGTATGAAGCGTTTATTGTGCGGACTCTGAATAAACATTTATACCTCTGTGTAGATTAGCACGATGACTCGTGCCTTCGACGAATGCAATTTGGTTAGCAATGTCAGTAATTATCATTTGTCCCTTGACCACTCATTGCGGTCCCGCAAACAATTTTATTCGACGTCGTGTACCTCTTATTATCCATTATTATTCGTTGTTTACTGGAATTAAGTCTCTTGAAACAATATTACGTACTATTCTGCCAATTAAAATTCATAGCCTTTACCTATCTGTAGTCATATACTGTTCATGTTCTGTTCTTTTACGGGTAGTGTTGTTAATTTTGTACTTTCTACTACTTGTAACCTGTTTTCATTAGCTATCATCTTATAGAAAATAGCACCGTAATGGCATCTTATATACAGACTAACTATTATACCTTGCAGTAGTATTTGCTGTTTAACGATTATAGCTAATTTTAAGTATCTTTATTTTTGCTCGGTTATCAAGTTTTCTTCGCCAATTTCACATCAATTGAATACGTTAGCAATGTAATAGTGTGCAATATGCTGGAAATATGTAATTCTGAACACAGTTTATTGGCATTTTAATTCCATTTCCCGTACATTTTGGTTGCAGTATCATAATGAGGTATCCAATCAAATCGAATCAAAATATTTACATGTGTACCTATAAATCATTACAGGATAGTATGATACATTTTAGAATCGGTTATGCGCTACCATATACGTTGCACAAACATTTAGGATACATATTTAGGAGTTTATAAGTTGATTAAGTAAACATTGGGAATGAATATAAGCAAATGCAAATTAAATAAGTAATCATTTTATAAATAATTGACAATTAAGAATTTTTTCTACAGAATAGTCCTTTCATTTAGAAATGATTGCAAGTTTTTTTTTAATAAATTAATACTTTCTGTTATTCGTTGAGGTAGTTTATTATAAATCTTTGGACACATTTTATTTTATTTTATTACTATTTGGAAAACTTACAGCTAGTACATTTAAATAGGTTACGTATCATAATACCTACGTTTATTCTAACTATTTTCAACTAAACTACGGTTGATTCACATATGTTCATAACGCATAATGGTCGACTCAACTACAGTTTAACTTACCTAATCTTGATTAAACTAAAATTAATTGCACTAACGAACGATTCATCTAATGATTTTTTAAGATATTGGATGTTTCAACTATGTATGAAATACCTAATGCCTACAGTTTATTAATACTGATAATTAGACAATGGTGAAAACATTTCTGCGAGCAACTTGGAAATAGCGCTCGCCGGCCGCTGCCGCGGCACCGCTCGCTTCGCTCGCTCGGCTCGCGCGCGGTTGGTCACATTTCTAACCTAACCTAACCTATTTCACTCAGTTCAAAATGATGAATCATACAATCTGCCTGCGACTAGATAATTAGACAATGGTAAAAACATTTCTGCGGCAGATTGTATGATTCGTCATTTTGAACTGGGTGAAATAGGTTAGGTTAGGTTAGAACTGTGACAAACCACGCGCGAGCCGAGCGAGCGAAGCGAGCGGTGCCGCGGCAGCGGCCGGCGAGCGCTACTTCCAAGTTGCTCGCAGAAATGTTGTCACATATACAAAATCACCAGTAAAACAAACACAAGACCACAGATAAATTAACATTAGGTGAATCGTCCGTTAGTTTAATCAACGTTAGGTGAATTAATTGTAGTCGAATAAACCGTAGATGAATTCTCCATTATGGATTTCGTCCATTAGTTATTACAAAAATAGGTGAAACGATCTTTAGGTGTTTTAAACGGTAGGTCTTTTGATCGTAGTTAAGTTGAAAATAGTTAGAATAAACGTAGGTATTATGATACGTAACCATTTAAATAACAAATACAGTATGCAAAAGATGGCCAATTACAAGTTTCCACTTATAACTAAATGTATACTAATATATGATCCACATAGACAGCATGTAAATCTACACAAATAAAAGGTTGAGATAAAGGCTATCCACAGAGAAAAAAAAAAGTGTTCACGAGAAAAAAAACAATAACTGCAAAATACACTTCAACTACACATCAAAAAAATAGTTACACATATTTTTCTTTAATTTCCGAATGCCAGTGGTAAACAAATCCAGCTCGACATCCCGACTCACCATATTAAACGTTCGACAAGCTCTTATAATATACGAGTTTTGTCTATAGGCGGTTCTTACAATAGGTACATGCAGAAGCTGTGGTCTTCGAAGACACACAGACGGTACCCGAAGTCCAACCCTGCCCACCAACTCAGGGACGTCAGTAGATCCATTCATAACACTGAATAAGAAAGCAAGATCTGCAATTTTCCTTCGCTCTTGTACTGGAAGAATATGAAACTTCTTACATCGACTTATGTAGTTAGGTAGATAAGTATTAGATCGGTATTGAATGTACCTTAAAAATCGTTTCTGTATACATTCGAGGCGATTTATATAAACATTATAGTTCGGATTCCAAATTTGCGAAGCATATTCAAGATGGCTACGGACAAACGCACAGTAAACAATTTTCATAGTTTTAATATTCTTAAAATCCGAGGAGATTCTTAAGACAAAACCCAAGGCTTTAGAAGCCTTTTTGACTACATTATTAATATGTTCATCAAACACAAGCTTAGAGTCAAAAGTGACTCCAAGATCCCTAATGACACTGACTCTGGCTATTGAGGTACTCGATAGTTTGTAATCAAACCTAATAGGGTTAGGCTTCCGAGTAAACGTGCATACGTAACATTTGGATACATTTAAATCCAACCTATTTCTAATGCAGTAATTATGAAAACGGTCCAGATCGTCCTGTAATAGGCATGAGTCCTCAACGGTCGCCACTTGCCCTAGGACCTTCATGTCATCTGCATACAACAAAATTTTAGAGTTAAGGAAACAAGAGGCAATGTCATTAACAAAGATATTAAATAATAGAGGTCCTAATAAGGATCCTTGAGGAACCCCAGATGGAATGAACATGGCTCTCGACGAGTAACCGTTAAGGACAACAGTCTGGCATCTATTCTCTACATAGGATGAGAAACATCTGAACAAGTCACCCCTCACCCCAACCAAGGATAATTTGCGCATTAGGAGCGTGTGATCAATTCGATCAAAACACTTGCTGTAGTCGGTATATATAACGTCAACCTGAGACCTCCTGGACATGTGTTCAGTAAGAAAATCGCTACAGACCACAAGGTTGGACGTAGTGGACCGACCTTTTAAAAATCCATGTTGATGTTCAGAAAAACTTAATTTAAGTGCAGACGACAGTCGTCTGTGTACAATTTTTTCCATGATTTTAGCGAACACGCAAAGTTTTGAAATCGGTCTATAGTTATCAATACAGTTCTTTGGTCCTTTTTTATGTACTGGCGTTATATATGCCGACTTCCAGATTATAGGCACTACTCCTAATTCAAATGACCGCTTAAGTAATATTGTCAACGGAACGGACAGACCCCTGGCACATTTGGATATAAAAATTGGTAAAATGTTATCAGGGCCTGCAAATTTATTAAGGTCCACCTGTTTGAGTAACCGAAATATTTCCTCATCACCCACATCAACAGAGCAGACGTCTGACATGAGACCAGCAGATTGCTCATCCGGTTGAACCATTGCCAGAGGAGACAAGAACTCATCATCATGTGTTCGCTCTTGGAAGTTAGAAAAGAAATAGTTGCCGAACATATTACAGATTTCCTCCCCATCATTAGACGACATTTCACCTAATTTCAATACGGACGGATAACAATTGGTTTGTTGTTTAGATTTGACATAACGCCAAAACGCCCTAGGATTTTTAGAAATTGCTAATTCAACGTTGGAAATATAACTATCGAACATATCCTTCTCCAGTTCTTTAGCTCGCTGACGTAGGGTAACAAAAGATTGACGATCAGAAAGATTTCCATACCTTTTATATTTCGAATGATATTTGGCCTTTTCCTTAACTATTTTAATTAGAGGGCTTTTGTACCAAGGAGGATACTTGCCCCGCGGGATAATAATTTTAGTAGGAATATATTTACTATGGAGGAAGTTGATAGTATCGTAAAAGAACTCAACAGCTTCTTCCAAAGGTCTCGAGTTTAGCTCAAACAACCAATCCCTTGCCATTAATTCTTCGTTTATAACGTCGTAATTCGCATGAGCATACAAGAACTTAACTCGAGGCCTAGAATGCAACTGATGAAGTTGAACAAAGTCAGCAGAGATACAGAGTGCCTTATGGTGTGAATCCTCTTGCACCAGAGGGTCGGGGCTGCAAGAGACAGTAACTTCATTATTAGACAAAACGAGGTCAAGAATTCTATTGTTCCCATTACGATGAGAATTGTACTGCAATAAATTGCAGGTGTTGAGAGTATCACAAAAATTTGTTTGAATAGGGCCGTGTATGTAACAAGGACTCAGATAGTCACCGTCCGCAGCAGCATGCCAGTCAATATTTGGCTGATTAAAATCACCAAGAATCAGGAACTTATCTGTGGGATACTTAAGGATAATATTGGCTAAATTAGTAGTGAAATTGTGTAATTGTACCATCAAAGAGTTGCCCGATTGTTGGTTACATATGTAAACAACACTTAAGTGCATTTTATATGTTAGTTTAGGTTTTTTTTGTTGAAACGTAAGGGTGACCCACAGATCCTCGGCGGACGAGCACCATTCCCTGCGGGTATCCGCTACAAGTTCTCGACGTACGGCTATCAATACCCCCCCACCCATAACTTGGTTAGTGTGAGAGTAACTTCGATCACGTCTCCACACAAAATATCTATCATCAAATAATTCACTATCACTTATACCATCAATAAGCCATGATTCTGGCAGACAAATGACATCAAACGAATTAATACAAACATTTCTATAGAAAGCAGATGTTTTTGTCCGTAGCCCCCGAACGTTTTGATAATAGACACTGATAGGTACCATGATAAGGCCAGTATGCTAGTAGTACATTGCGAATATGCTTGTCTAAAACAAAGTGGTTTTGCCTAATCAATACTAAGATGAAAAAAATAAAAGCTTTTATTTAAACACAGAACGCTACGCTCAAGGTTCTTGAAAGCATATATATTTTAAAAGCAATAGGCATAATACCTTTTCTCTACCTCTAAGTTTGTAACTGGCGTGTCGTGTGCCGCTAACTTTAAAGATATTCAGTGAATGTCGCAGACCTGAGTCCTGAGGGAGTAGTTACGTGCCTGTATGCAACGCTCGTGGCCTCATGTGCGCGTTTCACAAACACCGCTCCGCCCGTTTAAGGCATAAACTCGTGAGCCTTCCACTACCAACTTGTTATATGGATCATTATGCTTTGATTACATTTTATCCGTTGAATTTTCTATAAATGGACCATCTGCATAATCTTCGGAATCCCTCGCCGCTAATCCGCTGTAGAATACATAACTTACAATCACATTTTTAATCTTAAATAACTAAGATCTTGTCCTTTTTTGTATCACGGAGACATTGCGCGCTTCATCTGTAAGCTTGCGAGCGCTGCACTTTGTAGTTACAGGCGAGCGACTTCTTATTCAATTTGCATCTTCTTCGCAAACTGCTGAAAGGTGAAAATCTATGAAAAAGAAGGCATCATTCTCAGTACATCAAGGGAACGCTGACAACGACACGTTCTAATAGAAAATTTTCATATTCATAAGGACGTAGAAAATTTGCATATAAAACGAGCAACTTCGCCTCCCCCGACCCGCGGCGCAGGGTCGAGCACCCTGTTTTCCATTCTCTCTCCTTGTAAGAAGTCAGGAAGATTTTAGTTTACATTTAACAAGTCTCCGGGAGTTTCTATTATGTAAGCTCAAATTTACACATGATTTGTTCAAGTGGAAGCGCTTGTTATAGTTTCTGGAAACTGCTTGGAAAAACTTAAAGGAAAGACTGGAAAGAAGGTTTTTTGTTGTATCAACTTTTACGATCACAATTTATTTATTTATTTATTTATTTATTTTATGAAAGGTAGCTTCACAGCTGACAGTACATAAACATAAAATTATTGTACAAAACATTACGCCAATTACGAAGTACACAGAAAAAATAACAAGATAAGCAGAGAGTGACTCTAATTGATTGGCATTAAAATTTATAGTGTGTGCTTGTTTGTGTGCAGGTGTCTGTACGGTGAGGGTGTCTGTAAGTGTCTGTAAGTGTATGTGATGATGTGTGTGTGTTTATATACTTATTAGTAACTGGCACTACTGGGGTAACTGGATATCTCGCGTTTGATCCAGGATTGTGATGATCTCCTTCTTAAGACGATTCCGTGTGGTATTAAAGAGGTCAAGCGTTGGGAACCTGTCATTATATAATGCGGGTAGACGCAGGAAAGGCGACATCTTCATGTAATTAGTGGAGGCCGAAGGAACTGCTAGCAGAGTGGTATGTCTGGTACGTCTGAGTGGCACGTTAAAGAATATTTTGCTGAGCAATTGTGGACAGTCAAATTTATTATTAAGTATGTCGTACAATAACACCATGTCATTTATCTGCTTTCTCTCCTCCAGAGTATTTAAATTAACAAGTTAAAACAAACAAAATGACATTGCAAAAATGTTACGGAAAAACTAAAAAAAATCAATGGCGGAATGAAAGCGTTAAAAATTGCGTGCCGGCCATGCGCAACACATAAATCCTTCTATAGTGATTAGTCTGATGTAGATTTTGATATGAGTAAAGAGTTTGGTACTGTAACAACAACATTTTTTGGGTAAATTTTTATTTACTGAGTTTAGACTCATCTATCTAAAGCCGGAATATATATTTTTCCAAATATTTTGCCACCTCGCTGAACCCACTGAGTAAACTTTGATTGCTTAATTCAAACTTTGATTTCAGTTCAAAGGAAGCCATCAAATGTTTTAGGAAAATTGTCGTATCTCAATAAGTAAAATATATTTGTCAAGTAATTATGCAAGTTGGTTTTATAACCGACTTTAAAAAAGGAGGAGGTTTAGAATTCGTCCATGTGTTTCGTTTTTGACTTTGTTTGCTCATAACTTTGTTGTTTATAAACCGTTTTCGACAATTAATTTTTGTTTGAAATAGTATACTCCCTATAGGTAGTTCCATGTGAATTTTATCATGATCTGATAATGCACTTTGGACATAAAGAATGTCACTCCTCAACAACGAACAGCACACGTTTCAGCTCACTATTGGGTTATTATAATTTTTATCTAAAGTGTATATTACAATCGAATTCTTTTGCGTCTGGCTTGTTGTTTACTCCACTCAGAAGGGAAAAATAAATAAGAAACATTTAAGAAAAACTAGAAAATACCTAGGTACTTCAAAACTCTGAAAAGCATAAAATTTAATAATGTTTCGATAATAAAAGAAACATTTTCTGAAGTCGTTTCTAAGCCTGTAAAAAGAACTGAAACCTGAATGCAATAGAAGGCATCGACTTCAGATAGTATAAATTTTATTGTGGTCATTATTTTATCCTTCTCATCTCAGTTTTTTTAAGTATCTACTCTCTACTTTTTTTTAAGTTTATTTATTATCAAAAAGAAAGATTGCTTTATAAAAGTAATTCATAATTGTAGTGCCAGGAAATTCAATAAAATAATAATTTAAAACGTTGTTTTGAAATGTAAATGTGCTGATTCTTAATTAATTTTTATGACAAGAGAATCGATGTCGAGCGAGCCTAACAATTATTATACCTACCAATAGTTTTGCAAAAATGCATGTTAAAGTTGATCACTGAATCGTCAATCACCAGTCATAACTAAAAATTATGTAGTGGGTGGGTAATTTCCATTACAAAGATCCGATAGCATCTGTGATTCTGTAGCAGTAATCAATGCAAGTGGAATGTAATGGAGATCCGTTGTCGCTCGAAACAAAGGTAAAATGTCTGATTTCATCGGCTAATCAATTATATTATGCTTCAGTTTTACGTTGGACTAAGGTCTAAACCCTCCTTATTTTAAAATGAGGCCAGTGCCCAGCAGTGGTACAGTAATGTCACAGAATATATACAGTGGTGGACATATAATTAGAAACACCAAGTGTGACTTTAATTTTTACTACAAATTAACTTGATAATTAATGTTTTACGTATCATAGAGGGCTTATACCTATTTATCTATAATGTATCCACATCATGAAGTATTACTATGTCAGTTTTGGAAATATCATACAACCGTTTATGTAAAACTGGTATACTTTATAAAATAAAATGAAGCAGCACAACTTACTAAGGTGGACAACTAATTAGAAACAGAAAAAAAACATTAGGATAAATATAAACAAAGGTAACGAAACAATAAATAATGAAGTTGAATGAAGTTGAACTAATTAGTCTCTTAGAAATCCTTTTACGTTGTTTCATTGGTTTGGATTATTGTAGTGTCGGTGTTAGAGTGGTCTGCAATTAGTCCAGATTTGAATCAAATCTAAGTTTGTGGTACATTGTAAAGAAAACATTGTCCAATAAACATATCACTAATATCGTACTACTGCTAGCATCACACTACAACAACTTTAAGACGCATTTGTGGGAGCTTGGAGAAAAATTCCCTGGAAATGTATGAAACATTGATAGAATCAATGCCACGTCATTGTAGCGCTGTAATCGACAGCAGAGGCTTCCCAACCAAACATTAATTGTTTATTATAAAACGGATGTACCATTTAACTTCATTATTTATTGTTTCGTTACCTTTGTTTATATTTATCCTAATGTTTTTTTTTTCTGTTTCTAATTAGTTGTCCACCTTAGTAAGTTGTGCTGCTTCATTTTATTTTATAAAGTGTACCAGTTTTACATAAACGGTTGTATGATATTTCCAAAACTGACATAGTAATACTTCATGATGTGGATACATTATAGATAAATAGGTATAAGCCCTCTATGATACGTAAAACATTAATTATCAAGTTAATTTGTAGTAAAAATAAAAGTCACACTTGGTGTTTCTAATTATATGTCCACCACTGTACATATAAGTTAAAGCAGTACTTCAACTACCTACAATCGTCCGAATTAATACACTCACACAGACAGACACGCACTGCAACAAGACTTCTAAGGTAAGTTCGGAATACAGTCACATACTAAAACAAAAAAACCGGCCAAGTGCGAGTCGGACTCGCACACGAAGGGTTCCGTACCATTATCTATAAAAACGGCAAAAAAATCATGTCTGTTGTATGGGAGCCCCCTTAAATATTTATTGTATTCTGTTTTTTAGTATTTGTTGTTATAGCGGCAACAGAAATACATCATCTGTGAAAATTTCAACTATCACGGTTCATGAGATGCAGCCTGGTGACAGACGGACGGACTGCGGAGTCTTAGTATTAGTAATAGGGTCCCGTTTTACCCTTTGTGTACGGAACCCTAAAAACTATTCAGTATACAATACGTGTCTGTGCGAGTGTTTCAATTCAGGCAATTATAGTAAGTTGAGGTACTGCTTTAGTTTATACAGTGGTGGCCATATAATTAGAAACACCAAGTGTGACTTTTTTTTTTAGTACAATTTAACTTGATAATAAAATTAATGTTTTAAGTATCATAGGTGTTAGAGTGGTCTGCAAATAGTCCGGATTTGAATCAAATCTAAATTTGTGGTACATTGTAAAGAAAACATTGTCCAATAAACATGTCACTAATATCGTATTACTACTAGTATCATACTACAACAACTTCAAGACGCATTTGTAGAAACTTGGCGAAATATTCCCTGGAAATGTATGAAACATTGAAAGAATCAATGCCACGTCGTTGTTGAGCTGTAATCGACAGCAGAGGCTTCCCAACCAAACATTAATTGTTTATAATAAAACGTTTGTACCATTTAACTTCATTATTTTTATTGTTTCGTTACCTTTGTTCATATTTATGCTAACGTTTTTTTTTCTGTTTCTAATTAGTTGTCCACCTTAGTAAGTTGTGCTGCTTCATTTTATTTTATAAAGTATACCAGTTTTTACATAAACGGTTGTATGATATTTCCAAAACTGACATGGTAATACTTCATGATGTGGATACATTATAGATAAATAGGTATAAGCGCTCTATGATACGTAAAACTTTAATTATCAAGTTAAATTGTACTAAAAATAAAAGTCACACTTGGTGTTTCTAATTATATGTCCACTCCACCACTGTATATCTACTGTGGTAATGTGTTGATTATGCTGTCAGTTTTACGTATTAAAACAGTTTACACTGAAGAAATAGTGAGCAGCAACCGCGGACAGTGGCTCTGGCACACACTTGGATTGAAATTGAAATGAATTGTTTGCGGAGTCAACCCCGCAACTGGATTATATGCGGTTTGCTCCCGCTCCGGCGTAAATTGGATCTCGAATGAGATGTCTTTTTCCGAATCGGCTGCAATGCTTGTTCATTTTTAACAGACTGTGACGAGCCAATGAATCGATTCCTTTGAATACCGATTGCTTTATGCAGTACCTTGCATAAAGCAATCATTGTTTGAGTTTTTCAAATTAACAATCGTTGTGATATTAGAAAAACTAAACGTTCAGCATATACATGATTTATAAAGTCCCGACTAATTAAATTTTATATTGTATACAGAGCTCCGAAAAAAATATAGGTACTGGGTAAGCACTAAAATACAAAGCTGATTATTACAATTATCACTATCAAAAATGGAGCTAATCTATCACTAATATTATAAATGTAAAAGATTTTGAAGATACTGCTGAACGGATTTGGATAAAATTTGGCACTCGACCAGATCGTGTCTTGGATTAACAGATGATATAGTTTTTATCGGGGTACATGAAGTAGTTCCCCTAGGATGCGAGCGAAACTGCAGGCATAAGCTTGTATGGAATAATTTGAGACGATTAATAGTTCTTTCATTTAGAACTAGCTTTTGCCCGCAGCTGTTAACCCCCCTTTTAGGTGTAGTTATTTTATTATTTACTTTGAAGAGTGTTTATGTCAAATTTCAACTTAAGAACCAAGAAGGAATAAGAATTTTCATACGAAGGTTAACCCATTTCACCCCTTTAGGTGTGGAATTTCTAAAAACCCAGAAACACGTGTATGTTTATTTCTCACCAAGAGTCAAAAATTTTAATTCCATGCTTACTTCAAAAGTACCAGATTTCTCATACAAACTTTCAACACTTTTTTCACCCCCCTTAGGGGTTGAATTTCCAAAAACGGTCAAATACGTGTACCTTTATTTCTGACCAAAAATCTTAACATTTAATTTCATGCTTCTTACTTCAAAAATGACGGACTTTCATACAAACTTAAATCACCTATTTCACCCCCTTAGGGTTGAATTTCAAGAAATCCCTCCTTAGTGGATGCGTACGTCATACAAGGAACCTACTGTCAAAATTTCAGGTTTCTAACCCGAGCGATTTAGGCTGTACGTTGATAGGTCAGTCAGTCAGCTTCTCCTTTTATGTATATAGATTGGTATCCAAATTAATGAATGTAGCTGTTATTAAGTTGCTTATGACTAACTTGATTGTAACTATTATTCATTACGTCTTCATTCAACTCCTTAGTCGGTTATCCGAATGTTGTAGGATTGCTTTCCATTTGGATGTAATAATAGCCTTCGAATATAATAACGAATTAGTGAAATTATTAAAGGAAATTTTCATGCTGTAAGAGCTGTTGGTGATGCTATAAGTATTGATAAAATAACTTATCTTCAGACTGGAAATTCCTGAAGCATTTCTTGACATGATGTTAGATATTTTATCTTCTTATATGTAATTAAATTTAAGGGCAAAGATATTGGCGAGATAGCTGCCATAACTTACAGATCATGACTTTCATATCCTCCATCAAGATGAAATTATTGAAATATACGTACATTATTTGTGATATTGGTAGCGAGGCGAGCACGCGCGAGGGTCGTGTGAAAACCTTATTGCCCAACAACAATGCGCCTCGTGACTGCCAATGCGATTTTGTCTTCAGATTAAACGCTGACATAAATTCCCTTGTATTTATTATATCGATACGAAAGTGGAATCTAGCCGCTGAACCGTAATTTATGTAAGTTCAACCAAGAAATACAATGTTTGATTATCTTCAAGTTGGAAATCAAACAGTTGTTTATGGCAACGTCCGCAATAATTGATCTGTTTTGTTCTTTGTTACTGTTTCTATTGTAGCCGGCTTAATATAGCTACTGTTGTTATTAAGCAATTAGTGATTTCTTGGTAAGTAAACAAAGCGGACCTTATTTTAATTGCATTCGCAGAGAAATTTCAGCGAGTACTTGTCGTTGAATGGCGCCCACTTGAGCGCGGCGTCCTTCCTCATCGTCGCTCAATGGATAATGTACGTGCCCAACGCTAACTTAGCCAATCACTGCCGAGTCATTTGTGGCTCATCATTAGCTAGATGCTGCGTCATTCCAATGAAATAATTAACAAATATGACATCAATGTCAAATTCGCTCATTAAAAACTGGATCTCGCTGAAGCTGGCTACAATACCGTATTTGATATGTATCGATTTTGTTATGAGGCCATTTGATATTCCAAGCATTTTGGAGTAAAAAACTTTCATCTAAGTAAAAACATATCCTCTGGACATTATGTCTGTTAACAATGCGCATCTGACGTGCCGGAGCCTTTGTCGCGTTCTGTACGTACAATTAGTTTCTTATACACGCGCCTCGCGAAGAATTATGAAATCATGTCTTTCTGGATTCTGGATAACGTCTCAGTATGTAACATAAGCCCCAGCACAGAAATACTTTGAATTTTTAAAATTCTAATGTCTAAATAAATGAGCGTATATTACTGTATGATCGTGTCAAAGGAAAGAGCCCCTACATGACTAAAATCAGCAATTTCGTTGAGTATCGCACAGCCAGTGTTAACTTAACTCCGCCGACTTTGAAATTACATTTCGTCTCGAGAAAAGCTTGTAACTTTGTGGTCTTTTTCTCTTCTTAAGGCTTTGTGTCGGAGAAAACATTAATAAAAGTTTCAAAAGCTCAGCTTTTAACCAGATTTGATACGTTTCTGTATGTGGTTTTTATGATGTTAAGCAATCTTGTATTTCCATTAAAACATGTTTTATAAATGTAAGTTGTGGTACAACTACCTACATTTTCTATTTAATTTAGTTTCTCAGTTCACCGATTAAGAGGGTAGAAATTGTGTCCACCACCGAAATTCAACAAACAGTGAGAGTTTTATCTTGGCCCGCATGACGCGGACGCTCCTGTCAGCTTTCTATTTACATTCTCTATTTATGTTTCGAATGTGAATTGTTTCAGCGCTATTAACGATTGTATTGTTTAATGTTTTTGTCATCCACGAGTCCACTTTTGTAAACATTACCGCTTGTGTATCATATTAAATATGTTAAATCATACAAATTCGTAATAGATGAGCAATTGATGAACTTAACAAATATGTATAAACAAAATAAGTAATGGTTTAAATAGGATTTGAAATATTCTGAAACCGACTGGACCTTACAATAAAGTTGGCAAGCGTTTAGAAACTTGGCGGCGTCGCTTAGTAGTGGAATAAAGAGATTTCTTTAAAGTTGGTCGATTCAGAGCACGGTCGGCGGCGGGTGGTAGTGTGGTAGTGTGCACCGCAGGCTGCCATCACGGGGAATATTAAGGAGAGACGTGCTAGTCGTACTGTTCACAGTTTCCTTTCATGCATCGTCGACTTATCTGTCGCATTTCGATACAATCTCAATTGCTACACACGTGATTTGAAAACGTTTCAGCTTTAAAACGTTTCCTACTTGAAGAAGTTATCATAAGATAAAATGTAAGACTAGATAAGGGATCTTATGTAAGTCTGTAACTGATTTTGCGTTATGATAATGTTCAATGAAGTCAAGGTCTATTATGATACGATATAAGCTGTACTGAAGATAAATATAATCAATCTAATTTAGCTGTATACTGCAAAGAACAATACCTGTATTGAAATGAGTAGTTTATTATTACAAGTGTTGTGAAAATCAACAAATGAAATTGAATCACCAACGAGAAAATCAATGACCTGTCTTCCGCCAATTGTCTGCCGTCTTCAAGTAGGTATCGTGAGAAACGGTGATGATATTTAATCAAAGGCGTGAGCAGTAGCATCAACCTTTGCTCTGAAAATCGTTCTGGGTTTTCCGTTTTATTCGGTTTCCCCCAAGGTTGTAAAAGTCGGCAAGGGAAATGCTCGGCTAGAATCTCGCTTTATCCGAATGGATAACTGGGTTATGTACTTGTTCATGAGTAGGTATACTCTTTCAGATAAAGAGGAACCTACCAGTGGTGAAGGGTGAATTTTCTTAAAAGGGAAGCCGGACCAAAAAATGCTTACCTTGCTCAAGTGTGATGCGTGAATTCCAGTAACTACTCGTTTCAAAAGGGAAGCCGATAGGAATCGAGTTGTATAGAGCCTTCGCCACTGGAACCTACCCTTAAGGTGAATGCTGATGGATCAGTAGGCACGCAAATTTTTTTAAAACCTTTTTCTTGTTTTACTTAAATCCTTAAGACGTAATTCTATAAATTGCGTATATCTATTATTGCATTATATTTGTGTGTGGATTTATTTACCTTATAATACGAAACATTTTACTGTCTTTTCTTCGAACAAGATAAAAACCACTTTTCTTTTTACCCGATTATGACGAAGCAAAAAGGAGTGTTATGATTTTGACCGGTATGTATGTTCATCTGTTCCCGTATACCTTTCAAACTAATTATCATAATTTGACAAATAAGATATCGTTGGCAGCGTCTTGATCGTCCCCTGGTGATAGGCTAAGTGACGTCACATTAAATTGAATATGGCGCTCTCTAGAGGACATAAAAGTCATGAACTAAAATTTTGTGATGTTCAGAGGATAGCCGTAGCCGTTTTTTTAATAGACGATAAATATTTAATAGTTTGCACATAACATTTTAGTAGATAATATTTTCTTGTTTTATGCTTTTTAGAGCGTGATTTTTCAGTAGTCGGGTTTTATGTTGTCATTATTATCATAATGTCATAAATAAGTCGTTTACACAAACACTTAGCTGCGCTAACTCGTAGTGTAAGGAAGTAGATAGGTACTGAACAATACGCGGATATTGTGCACGATGTGAAGAAAGATATTTACTACTATTTTGTATGAGTCTCCTTAAATGAATTGAAATTGTACTAATGGATTCGCTGTTGATGTTACAGAGAACATAGGATTGTCCAGAGAGACATAGCAAAGAAGCCTATGTACCTAACAGTAGGTGGATAAACCCTGAAAAGACATGCGAACAGTTGAACTGACCCAAAAAGAAAGGCTTGATGATCTGGACGAATTATCATCATCATCCTACCCTTTTCAAACTTGGCCAGTCTAAGCAGATGCTTTTGAAAATCAGCATTATTACACGAAGCCTACACAGCCGTACCTCAGAGAAGATCGTGCGTCCCGATTGCCATTCGTCAGTAGCCCGATACTCTGAGAAGCAGTCAAACCTAAGGACATCAGTATTCTCATGGTATCTACACTTGGGAGCAAATAAATCGAGCCACTACTATTTTTCACGTATAATTGTTATTATTTTTGGTACCTATTTATGGAACAGATCAATTCAAAGATCTAAACATATATCGCCTAAAAGTTTATTTGATAACCTTTACTATGAGGGTAGTTTTTTGTCAACTTAGTATATAATTGAGGATAATAATATAATCCATGGAGGAGCTCGTGGCTAAAATAATTACAGCCGCATAGACCGATCTTCCGGGTTAAGCCACGCTTGCCGAGGTTGGTCTGTGGATGGGTGACCATTTACCATAGCGAGTTTCCTCCGTGCCTCGGAAAGCACGTAAAGCCGTTGGTCCCGGCTGTCATTGTAAATGATTCTTTATCTTTATCTTAATCTCATTTGTAGATCTTTGACAGTCGTTACTGTTGGTCAAAAGCCAGAAAGTCTGACAACCAGTCTTACCAAGAGTATCGTATTACCCAGTTACTGGGTTGTGGAGGTCTGATAGGCAGTCGCTCCATGTAAAATACTGATATTCAGCTGCATCCGGTTCGACTGGAAGCCGACCCCAACATAGTTGGGAAAAGGCTAGGCAGATGATGAGTATATAATCCATGTAACCAATACTAAAAACCAGGAGTCCAGGATACGTGAAAAAGGAGTGGCTCGATTTCTTTGCTCCCAAGTGTAGATACCATGAGAATACTGATGTCCTTAGGTTTGACTGCTTCTCAGAGTATTGGGCTACTGACGAATGGCAATCGGGACGCATGATCTTCTCTGAGGCACGGAGGGGTCCCGAAGTGTAAAGACCAATCGCTCATTTACGGACTGACAGCGGCAAAATCGGTTACCCGCGCTGTCGCCAAAAGACCACGAGCCATTGCCATTTTAAATTATATTAACATTGTAAAAATACGATTTGATGCTGATAAGTAGGTATGATTGCCTGTCATTATTATAAATGATGGTCGTATGATGCAAACATTTCCCATTCAGGAAGTATTTACATGCTGTCTGGTGACATAAACAATGTTTTCCTGTGAATTATGTTAGTACTCACACAATGTAACCTACCTACTAAAACAGGAATTATATAGCTATGTCTACACCAGTGCGCTTTCATGTTCATCTTGCGCTTTCAATTCCTCTTGCGTCAAGCGCATGCAATATTGATTGCTATAAGACGCATGCAGCTATCGTCTACACCGGTGCGCCTCGGTCAGTCGTCAGTAGGGTTTTCGCCCCGGGTACCCGGAACCGGGAATTCCCGGGAATTTCGGGATTTTAAGACCCGGGAATTATTTGGCGGGAATCCCGGCTACCCGGGAATTATTTGAAATAAAGAAATGATGATGAAAAATGAAGGGTCTGCACGCTTCCGAAGATTTTAGAACATGTTCTGTCTCTCTCGCGTGAAACGGACATTGTACTGCGTGGTGTGAAGTTAGAATGGGGTAACGTATCGTGATGTTAGCACACAGGATTGTTGTCTCTGTCTAGTAAACAAATTCTAAACGCTTGATTTTTTTTTGTAAATGTTTATTTGAAGAAACTATTCATAATGCTTATCTTTTGTGTAATTTCGAGATTTATAATGAAAATATACGGGGTGTAAACGAATTCGTGTAATTCCTTGAAACGGCGTGATCTACTGGTCACAGATTAACCCTAAATGGTTTTTATTTCAAAATACAAAATAGTTTATTTAAAAAAAAAAGTTCTGTTTTCAAGCCCTTTTTGCGCCCCGAGTTAACCGACTGCAAAGAACGATTTCGTGCTAGTCGGGCTAGCCAACTGTGTCACCGTGCTTTCGTTCATTGATGAGTGGCGTCGAAATGTTCCAACATTTTTTTTTTATTTTGCAATTTTTATTTGTGCCTGCTAGCTGGTCATGTTTCGATCACATATCGCTACCGCAAAAAAAAAACTTTATTTTTATTTTCAATCAAGCTGAATCCCGTGCTCGGTCATTCTACACCAGTAGTAAATCATGTGCTTTTAAGATATTACACGAATTTCGTAACACCCTTTATAGTCATTCACCCTATTGTTATTCCGTAATATTTTGCCATATTATATGAAGAGAAGACTTTTTTTCATTAAAGAAACTCGCGAAGTCGCACAATAAATTACTAACTGTTCCTAGTTCAATTTTTTAAATACTTAAGTGTAAGATTTTTTATTTTAATAAGAAAAGTCGATTGGTAAGTTAGACAATTTATTATGTTTAAAGTACTTACACAAGTTTAATGTTGAAATATACGAGAAAAACTATATTTATGCAAAAAACATGAAAATTCCCGGGTACCCGGGAATTCCCGGGAATTAAGAGGAAAAATTCCCGATTCCCGGGAACTCAAATAGGCCGGGAACGCGAAAACCCTAGTCGTCAGTCGACATACAATAGACGGATTAGCGTGCGCTAAGAGCATGCGCTTTTGTCGAACTAAGGCATGCGCTATGGCGCTTCACGCATGCTTCAGACGAAGACGCAAGATGAACGTGAATGCGCACAGGTGTAGACATAGCTTATAGCCTGTAAACTAATTCGTGTAATTCCTTAAAACCACATGTTCTATTACTGGTATAGATAAACACCGCTTGGGATTTAGCTTAATAAAAAAAGAGATTTTTCGTCTTGCGATAGGGGTAAGTGATTGTATCTAACTAAATGTAACGATAAGGACTAAACAAAAAAATATTTGCAATAAAGAATATTTTATGTGATAGATCATTTCCACAGAACAGATAAAGAGGTTAGAAAGGAAATAGTTCCTGATTTGTATTAGAACGCGTGTCGCCGCTTTTCTCCCACTCTTTAACTCTACTACAAGCAAGAGCCCAATATGTACGCGCATTACGCATACAAATAAACCACACGCACATAGATTTCGAGTTTGCTATTAGTGGTCACACTAACGCAAATACTGCGTTCGACGTACACTCACACACGCGCAAATTCAAATTTATTTCTCATACATGTTACGGCGACCAAAAGGTCGATTACATACATCGATAAAATTACTGTAATTTTGTTACTTTAAGTTTTGCAATTTTTCGCTCTAATTTTGAGACCCTCGAACGGGGTACGAATAGTGTGAACTTCCTCAACACATATAAATAATAATGTCAAATTAAGGGGAACATCCGATATAGCCGTGAAATTAAAATTTTCTTTAGTTTTTTGCTAATTGCAGGTCTGTTTTACGTCATAATTATGTTGTTTGCACCCGTAACGTACTAAGTTTGCTAAAAATAATCAATAAAATCATGTCAATTATTATGAATCATCATCATAATGCACCACCTACATAACATGTTTTTTTCGGAAACAATTCTATTTTCGAGCATCGTAAACCTAGAAAAGTAGGTATACTTACGACTTTCATATTGAATATATTATTGAGTAACCGTTACCGGCGCAAATCGCATTTTGAATAGTATAAACGTAAATAAAAGCTACAATTTGCAAAAAACTAAAGAAATTTCGATTTTTGTTTTCCCGTAGGCGTATTAACATAATATGTATAATTTAATTAATTTAATTTGAATAACCCTGTGAATTGTAATTGCATAATTTTCTGCAAAATGTTAAGAACAAATTGTGCCACATTTAATAGGTATCCATTCAATTCTACCAGTTGTCTCAATCCAGTTTTATTTTGTCTGGACCTGTTGGAAACCTAAAAATAAAATGTAACATAATTCGTGGCAATAAACAAAGTTATTTTAATTATAATGTTACTGATAATAATCATTTGTAGATAGATATACACACATATTTAATACCGATATTATTTACAACTTGGTACAACACTATCGATACGTATGGATTTCGCTGAATTAAAACAATTGCTCGCTGCTCTCGACTTTCGCATTGAACGCAATACATTGCGCTGTCGCTCACGTAGTACAAGATGGTACCCATGTATTGCAAGCAATGTATAATTTTGCATCTGTGTGCGATTGTATCGTTTTTTCTACAAATTACATAATACTATTGCAATAATTACAAATATCACTGATATTATAAGGTTTTTGGACATGCCGGTGAAAAGAAATCCCTTCTCTGGCTACACTACTCAACTAGCTTCTTTTCCGTCACGTTATAATAATGCAAGACGGCATAATTCTTTTTTTTCGCGGATCTCCGTACGCTGTCACAATAAGAGCGCGACTGTTGACCGGTAAAACAAATTTCGGTTGACATATGAGCGTCTGCTCATATGTGCGGCGCGCCTGCCCCGCCCACAAGGCCCTTCTAACGTCTTTTATCTGTTCTGTGATCATTTCAATGCCACGCATAAATGAATTAAAGTACAGCAGACGACACAGCTGGCGGGCACGACTAGCGCGTTAAGAATGACATGACAAGTACATTTTGAAAAAAAAACTGTTTTATCCGAGAAAATTCCCTTCAGGGTCAATCTTTGCCGCCACCACGAGGTTTGAAGGAATTATTCAACTTCACATACACCTTTTAGAGACACTAAATGTCCCTAACGTGGTGAGTAGATAAAATTAGTGACCAAAACAAAATATGCAGCCATAGTTGGCTTCAATCTGGCGAATAAACACCTATGTTATTGAAAAATTATACAATATCGTAATAGGTTGCTTTGAGTTGCTTACCCATTACAACTAATTTATTTTCCCATTTTTCGCTTCATGACGATGCGCTCTAATCTTATTACAATCTAGCCTTATAATTAGGCTAATGAGTAATTTATTTATAACTTAAACTGTTAAATTGTATTTTACTAAGAATGTGTCCAATAGCACTTTTCTTATGGTCTATATTAAGGCGAAGACACTTTATTCATGTGTTCTTTATGTGTAGCACTTGTTCTACATTATACTTATTCACTGTCACTAAACACTAGCTCGAACGGTTTTGTTCTTTTGAGTCTTCTCACTATGTTCGTGTGGTCGAGAAGCTGGATTGCCTCGGCGTTCACATGACGATGAAGCCTACGTTCGTGAGCTTCTGCATACTGTCTAATTACTTTATCGACGAACCCTACTTTAAGGTCCCGATGGAGATCGTCATTCCTTACGTACTAAGGTGCATTTACCACAATAAAATACAACAATAAATAAGTCTATTTTCACAGTCTTTATTAGGTGCGACTTCATGCAATTAAATTCAACACCAGCGGTTTGGATAATGAACGTCTAATAACTTCGATGTTCTTTTTCCCACGATTAGCGTGTACGTGACATGTATATATACAACGTTATTTTTACTTTATGCGAAAACCGAGACACCCCAACAAGATTTTCATCAGAACTGCCTGAATATGTGTTTTTTTTTAGTAAATCTCCAAGTTACACCTTAGTTTATGTCGCGTTAAGTTCGCTAAAAAAGTGTGAAATGCCTGAGATGTGCTATGCAGGAGATGTCTAATACACGGAAACTGACTGAGCTGACCATTTCAAGCCTCAAGGTGTCTATTCCCGTCAATTGTTATGGGTAGAAACCTACTGAAACAAAATTGAAATTTATGAAAAAAAAAAAAAAACAAAAAAAAAGAGGTGAAAAAAATATGTCAATCGATTCTCCTAGTGATTCTGAACAAACTAATTTCAGGTTTCGCATATACTAAAACTAACCTTGTATATATATATATACAGTGGTGGACATATAATTAGAAACACCAAGTGTGACTTTTATTTTTAGTACCTACAAATTAACTTGATAATTAATGTTTGACGTATCATAGAGGGCTTATGCCTATTTATCTATAATGTATCCACATCATGAAGTATTATTATGTCAGTTTTGGAAATATCATAAAACCGTTTATATAAAAACTGATAAACTTTATAAAATAAAATGTAGCAGCAGGACGTATTAAGGTGGACAACTAATTAGAAACAGAAAAAAAACATGAGCATTAAAATGAACAAAGTTAACGAAACAATAAATAATGTAGTTGAATGGTACAAACGTTTTTTTTTAAACAATTAATATTTGGTTGGGAAGCCTCTGCTGTCGCTTACAGCTCTACAACGACGTGGCATTGATTCTATCAACATTTCATACATTTCCATAGGAATATTTCTCCAAGCTTCTACAAATGCGTCTTAAAGTTGTTGTAATATTATAATAGTAGTAGTACGATGTTAGTGATATGTTTATTGGACAATATTTTCTTTACAAAGTACCACAAATTTGGATTGGATTCAAATCCGGACTATTTGCAGACCACTCTAACACCGACACTAATTAGTCTCTTAGAAATGCTTTAACGCTGTTTGTTTGCTTTGGATCACTGTCGTGGTAAAATATCCAATAAATTTTATTTGCTGACGAAACTTAAACCAATTTTATAAATTACGATGGTAAACGATATGTGCATCGCCCAATGAACGAGGCATCAAATAACAAGTATTCAAAAAAGATGTTAAGCATGGCGGTGGAAATAGTAAAGTATGGGGATGTTTTGCGAGATATTTGGTTCGTCCCGTGAGAAAGATTAAGGGGAAGTAGGATCAGTTCCAATATAAAAGTTTATTAGAAGACACAATGATTTCATATTCCGACGACTACGATTTACCAGTTACTTGGATATTTCACCACGACGATGATCCAAAGCCAACAAACAGCGTTAAAGCATTTCTAAGAGACTAATTAGTGTCGGTGTTAGAGTGGTCTGCAAATAGTCCGGATTTGAATCCAATCCAAATTTGTGGTACTTTGTAAAGAAAATATTGTCCAATAAACATATCACTAACATCGTACTACTACTATTATAATACTACAATAACTTTAAGACGCATTTGTGGAAGCTTGGAGAAGTTTTCCTCTGGAAATGTATGAAACATTGATAGAACCAATGCCACGTCGTTGTAGAGCTGTAATCGACAGCAGAAGCTTCCCAACTAAATATTTATTGTTTATTATAAAATGTTTGTACCATTTATCTTCATTATTTATTGTTTCGTTAACTTTGTTAATTTTTATGCTCATGTTTTTTTTCTGTTTCTAATTAGTTGTCCACCTTAGTACCTTGTGCTGCTTCATTTTATTTTATAAAGTATATCAGTTCTTACATAAACGGTTTTATGATATTTCAAAAACTGACATAATAATACTTTATGATTTGGATACATTATAGATAAATAGGTATAAGCTCTCTATGATACGTCAAACATTAATTATCAAGTTAATTTGTACTAAAAATGGAAGTCATACTTGGTGTTTCTAATTATATGTCCACCACTGTATATAAAAGCATTTAATGCTATCAGACATGGATGAACAAAAAGGGAAGATTTTTGCGTCCACACTCGGTCGCCCATCCCGCCTTTTCCATGTCGGGCTGGTATTGCCGCAGTCGTTGCACAGGGGACCGCTCGTTAGGGACTGTCCACTAGGATAAATCGAGTTTTCTCTATCGCCTTCTGTAACTGCCGTTCGGTTTAGCTCGGCCAAGTACTACGTTACAATATCCATTTTATACGTTTACTTTGCAGCTACAAACCAGAGAATTGTCGGTTTTTTAGCTAACAGTTTTACGACTAACAAGCGATTTTTTAACCATATTTCCTTGCCTTTTTACGTTAGGTTCCTACGGTCCATAAACCACTGTCAACATCTAGGCCTGAGAGTATCCCAAGCGAAGCTACTTACTAAACAGTTAACGTCATTGGAATTTCATACATATGCCTTTCTTGTTATTTGTCAAATTTTCTTCTCAATTCTCATCAGACGGCTTCTCAAATAAGGGATAGGTATTAATTAAAACGGACTCAGTCATGATCATCCTAGACGAGTTTCATCGGGGCGCTTATTACCTTACAATGAGCTTTATCACTCATAAATTGAAGAATGTATGGTCAACGTTAAGGCAGTAAAGGGTCGGGAATGCTATCTACTCCCTTGACAGACCGTAAGTGCCAAATCCACACAAGTGCTCGCATAGCATCGTACAACTTGCAGGAGTCGACTTGGTGCGGGTGTGTCCAGTTTGAAAGTCGGTTGTAGAGGTCAACTTGGGCAGTAAAACTTGCTAGGATTTGGTGCTTTATAGGGAAACCTATTGATACCCACGTTACGTGGAGAAAGATGCCGTATGTGGCAAATCTTTAAGTCGGAGACAGCTTGTTTACAATGTCCATCAAATATAATCTTGCCTACCTAAATAATTACATTGTTGCTACTATTTGCTACACGAGCTGAAATTCCAGATTAGATGGAAATGATTAAAAAAAAACATTCGCTAGACATTTAATTTCTTTCCACGATAACATCAGCGTATTGTAAAGAAAAATTAAGTAAGTAATTTAAGATTTTTTATGGCTCACGGCAACGAACGGTATTCGACGCGTGACATCGCGCCATAAGGAGTAACGCGCTACTATTGCCGGCCAACGTACTCTCTTCACTTACCAATTGCAGTAAAATAGCAATAACAATAAAATAGTAAGATAAAACTGTTGATATAGAGTAGCGATCGTGAAAGCAGAACCATGCTCGGAGCCCTCGAAACTTTGCCAATATCTAGTGTTCCAGTCTATCCGTGATTCTCGCTCCTTCTCAACAGATAAGTATCAGAGCATTCGTACTTTATCTTTCCCTCGATGGCTATGGGCGGGTGTTTGTCGCGTTATGACTTGGTTTTTTTAAACGTTATACAGGGTGTTAACGAATTCGTGTAATTCCTTAAAACCACATGATCTACTACTGGTATAGACAGGCCCCGCACGGGATATAGCTTGATTAAAAATAAAAAAATAAAATTCTTTTTTTTTTCATGCGGCTTTGTTACCGATCGTATCTAAACCACCCAATAAGAATTCAGTAAAAAAAAAAAAGTTTTTTTTTTGCAAAAAATTAATTTTATTTGTGTGAACATTTCGATGCCACGCATAAATGAATGAAAGTACGGCGACACGGATGGCAGGAACGACTAACGCGATATCGCTCTTTGCAGTCAGATAACTCAAGGCTCTAAAAAGACTCAGAAATTGAAAACCAAAAAATTTTTTTGTTTTTTTTTTTTGTTTGATTTTCGAAAATTCCCATTTAGGGTTAATCTGTGTCACCAGTAGATCACGTGGTTTGAAGGAATTACACGATTTCGTTAACACCCTGTATGTAATTCACATTATGTTGGTACTTTATCCGCAATACGCTTCCGATCTTGCGTACACCAGTCATCTGCAATGTTTATAATAACACTGTTTTTCTCACGAGTTTAACATGGGTGTTTATAAAATAGGAAATTCGATAATTTTTATTGGTGTTTGAATTTTAATATTCACACAATTGATGGTTGTTATAAAATGCAACATAATATAATATGCATATATTGTGAAAGATTTATTTTTATTTGATAGAAATTCATACCTCTTTCTCTTCAAAAACTTTCTCTTGTTTCCCAAGCTTTACGAAATCAAAACAAACTTCGCTTACGAAATTGTAATTTTCTTCAACTTCATTCATTTGGTGCACAGTACTGCACAATCGCGTATAGCTTGCCGTTGGCTGCCTTAATTAGTACGCGGTCTACAAAAAACAATACAAATAACTCATTACATTTTTGACTCGGCCGTGATTAAAGTTGTGGGAGCGTGTTTGCGGGTATGCAAATATTTTGTGCTGTACAACGGCATACCGCACCGCTGTCAGCACTCGTAAATTCGGAGATTACCCGCAGAGTGTGTTCCCGCTGTATATTAATGCATCCCACAATAAAAACGTTATCGTAAACAGTTTAATTGAAAACGTAAATTATGATTTCGTGTCTCTTATTGTATTATATTTGCTTTCATATCGATAGGATTACGCTAATGTGATGTAATGCTAAAGTTTTTATTAGTCATTAGTCTGTTTATTTGTTGTTTGATTGTTTGTAAGTAAATATCTGCAGCTCACTAAGCGAAATTTCAATAAACAAACAAGGTGAAAATCTCCGTAATAATTAGTTCAGATTGAATTAAGCATTTGTATTAATAAGCTTTGATCAATGTTTTCTTGCATCTAGCATTTTAAAATCGATAATCTTTCTCAAATTTCTAAGAAGAAAATGTGCAGTATAAATATTGCTGAAAGCGCATTCTTCGGAAACGCAAGGCTACCTTACAGTTTAAGGCTTAAACTGGGCGGCTTAGCGGTGCCGAATGAAAGTTTACACAAAAGATAAACTCGCCTTCACCTCGACGGCAACTATTCCACAGATTAGCTTTTCTATTTCACGCTGTGTACGCTATGATATTTCATAACGTAGAATTTAGGAGCTTGTAATATGTTTAAAGCAAGCTCAAAACGTCGCTAATATCGTTCGCCTTAAAATAAACTTAAAACAAGCACTCTATTTTGTTTACGGTTTTACCTTTATGGGGTTTATGGATAGACTGAAGCTTTGTTGAAAGTATGATTAAATATATATACGTGCTATCGGTTAGTTATGTTATTTAATGCTAACAAACCAACAGCTCACGCACGCATGAGCATGTCTTGGTAGATGCTATAGGTGCCTCCCTATAAAAAACTATTAAATTACTCGATTAATCTCAAACCTTTTAATGTAAAATAACAACTATACAATTTTATATCGAAGCCTAATAAACTGTTTCGGCATCCAAAATAAATGACGTAGCGGAAAATTGCTACAGAAATCAATAAACAGACACGGCTGTATAATTTTATTTATGTAGAGACAAATTGCGATAGAAATTAAATAAGGGATTTGGAGCGCGTCGACGCCTGACAGCTTATAACCCAAAATATCTTCCAGGTTTTTTTCAGTTACAACGGTTTTATTATATGCTGTACTTCAGAAGATTCCACACGTCAGGAACTAGAAAATTTTGTTGTAAACATCTCCCTAAAATACAATACATTTTTCTATGAGCATTTTTTATCTTTCTGAAAAGGAGTAATATTGAATAGTAGAAACAACTTTGTACGATAATATCTCATTTTATATTCTTATCTATATCTATGGCTACCTATAAAATGATATAACATAATATTAAACATTGTTACATAAGACCTCGATGAATCAAGACATATTAATTATTATGACAGACAAGTAGATAAAAGTGACGTGACGGGTCACCGCACCTTCGCTCCGCCTACTAAATCATAAACTTGGAAGTTGGCTCGTATTTCCAGCTATACGTAATCGTCTATAATTCTCACGCTTAACAGAACTGAATATCAATTTACTAATGGATAATATGATTAGGAATTAAATGACGAAATCTTGTAAAAAACTACAAATTAATCCCAAAGTAGATGAATTGTCTACAATTGAATTGTGTACAAGAAAAATAATCAGAAATATACAAATAAGCGACTAGATGTATCACAAAATTAGGTACGAAACCACTCCCATATTATTTTTTTTGGATAATATTAATTTGTCTGGACAGTTCTGCAAACAGCTCTATTAATTTCTTAAAGGCTAAAAACTAAATAAAAATAGGAAAGAAGTACTGACTATTATTTAATTTATAGATATTTATATAAATTAAATGCTGTTCATTGGTAGGCGCATCACTTGAGAACGGCTGGACGGATTTCATGTCATTTTTAACAAAAATGTTCTTATTAGTCCGAATTAGGTTTTTATGGAAAGAAAAACTGGAAAAATTGCCCGGAAAATTGGCAAATTCGGGACAAACTTAAAGTTCTTTTTTCTATGGGATTTTTGTACGACAGGACAACGTCTGTCGGATCTGCTAGTTTGTCTTAGAAATAATACTACAATTATCCAGCCAGTGATAAAATATCGTAACACACTTCACTGATACCGTAGAATTATAGTCCCCATGTGTAGAACCCGTCCGAAGTCCGAAGTCCGAGACCCACCCGGGGCCGAAGAGAATTTCTCAGTGATATATTTTTTTCTAATAGGAAAATGTTGGACTGAACAAGCACGCTACGGGGTTGTGTATGACACCCATGACCACACCTGTGCTTGCCTGCTAGATAAATGAATGTTGTTCTACCTGACAGAATTAATTTAAAAATTAAATAATTTATTTAAAAAAAATACTTTCAAAATAAAAGTAAAGCCGACTTCAAAAAAAACTAAAAAGAGTAAAATAATTATCATAATTATTATAAAATTATCAGTTTCAGAAGTCGGTGCCTTCAATTTGGTTCAGCGTGGATTAGCACCGACTTCTGAAACTGATAATTTTATAATATGAAAATTATTTTACTCTTTAGTTTTTTTGAAGTCGGTTTTACTTTTATTTTTAAAGTTTTTTTTTTTCTATTTCTGTGGCATAAACATGCAATTACAGCAATCGCGGGTAATGTGCTGTTATCCATTGAAGAGTTCCACTGTCGATCTCCGAGGGTCTTCATCAGATCTTCACCAAATTTAAATGGGACCACCGGGGAAGTATACCCTTATAAGGTATAACGGGCTGGTATCCGCAACTCCACGTCTAAGCGCGTATTTTGCGTGATGGGTGGTAAGTATAATTACTCGATCCACCCTAACTCCTCGAAAAAGGCCAGCACACCCTTGATGTTACTGGTGATCTCTCGGAGAGTACCTGGGTTACCGAAGTACTTGGCCCTGTATGTGGCGACCTCAGGGCAGTTTAGTAGCACGTGGGCTGCCGTCTCGTCCTCCTCCATGCATGCTCTGCACAGTGGGCTGTCTGTAACTCCAATGACAAAGAGGTGTTTGTTAAAAGAACCATGGCCAGTGATGGCTGCTGTGACTGTACGTAGTTGTTGCTTTGACAGCCGGAGTGCTTTTTTAGTGAGACGACCGTCAATGGCCGGAAGCGCCTCCTTGGCCTGCCTGCACTCGCCATGGTTAATCCATAGATCGTTGTGTTGGTCTCTGGTGCGTTTTCTTACCAGGGTGCGTAGATATCCGAAGGGGAGTGGTACTATGGGTTCTGGACCCACCGCATCCATGCTCGATCCCCTTCTGGCGAGTTCATCCGCTGCATCATTGCCTCGGGAACCGCTGTGTCCTTTGATCCATTGAATGGTTATATTATTGAGGTTACCCACCTGATTCAGAGTTTGGTGACACTCGTGTACCAGCCCAGAATTAACTGTGTGGCTGCTCAGTGCTTGCAGGACTGCCATGCTGTCCGAGAGTATTCGGATTGAGTGGTCCTCAACCTTCCTGGCCATGATTGCTGACGCAGCTAGGGAGATACCCAAACATTCAGCCTGGAAGACCGTGTTATGAGCCCCCAATGGTGTGGCTATGTGTACGTTGAGGTCTTCTGAGAAGATCCCGGCACCTGTGCCTGTACCTGTTTTGGATCCATCCGTGAAGATCCGCAGCTCCGCGGGGCATAAACCCTCGCATCGGTGATCTTCGTGCAGTTGGATTTTGTATTTTTTGTCAAAAATGAATTGTTTGGGTATCCGGTCGTTTATAGCTCGTATAAGAGGGAACTCGCTAGCGAGTTCCTCTAGCAACGAGGTGTGTTGTGTGTTACCTTTGCTCCAGAGGTTCAGTGTTTTCAGGCGTATTGCTGCCACCGCTGCTTCCTGTTGTATAAAGAGGTGCAGCGGTGGCAGTCCCAGCATGGCTTCTAGTGCTGCAGTCGGTGTAGTCCTCATGCAGCCCGTGGTTGCCATGCAGGCAAGTCTTTGTATGCGCTGTAGTTTGTTTGATGCTGTGCTCAGTTTGGTTCTGGGCCACCACACCACAGCCCCGTAGGCGATCATGGGGCGAATCACCGCACTGTACAGCCATAGTGTGATTTTGGGGGATAGTCCCCATTTCTTACCTATCATTCTTCTGCACTGCCAGAAGGTGATGCAGGCCTTGTTTAGTTTGTTGTCTAAGTGATTGCTCCATTTTAGCTTGCTGTCCAGGATCACCCCGAGATACTTAACCTCATTGGACAGCTGGACTTCTGTGTTGAGCAGTTTGGGTAGTCGGAAAGGGCCTAGTGCCCGTTTTTGGGTGAACATGACTAATTCTGTTTTGGTGGGATTCACTGATAGATCAAAGTCCCTGCACCAGCGTTCTACGATGCGCAGGGCTTGCTGGGTGAGATTGCAGATGGTCCCGGTCACCTTGCCCGAGACCAGGATGGCGAAGTATACCCTTACAAACAAAAGAAGATTTTTCCAAATCAGTTGAAGCGTCTTTGAGTAATCGGGGAATATACATAAAAAAAGATTCCGATGAATTGAAAACCTCCTCCTTTTTTTGAAATCGCTTAGAAATAATATATTAAAATTAAAAAATCTAATTTTCGCCATAATATTCAATCGAGAGACATGAAAAACTGTGGTACAAGCACTTATTTTTAAGGTATTAAACTCCTCGGCTGTGACTCTTTTTCGAGCAGGTTCAGTAACTTTTATCACTAACTGGGCGCCCTATCAAACCAGTTACATAACGATTTGTTTATAATTTAATGCAGCGCGTTTTGAAGTCACTCGTCATGCCCCATTTAGTGAAATAATTCATTCTAAGAATTTTTTGTTGTGCAAAAAATTGTAAGTGTTTTATTGCATGTTAGCTTTTGCACGACTGTTCAGCAATATAACCTAGGCTAAGGTTTTCTGGCAGTAATTTACGGACTGCGCAGGTGTTGCAGTAAAATAACAGCTCGGAGGATATTTGCGCCTTGGAACCGTACGTAGGTAATAGGACACTCGTAACTTGCCATACACCATAGAAATGTAGTCGGTCTCCAAATAGCCTTTTTATTGAATTGAGTGGAAATGGGTAACTTATCATACTTTCGAATTTCTTTTGTCCGAAATTCTTTTGTACGAAAACGGTTCATAGAAGTGTCAATTGATAAAGATGTTTTCTTATACTTAACATTGCTATTCCGTAAAGTCAATTTTCAAAAGAATTATTTACCAGGAATACTGTAAATCCGATTTCCAATACCAGTTTTTTTTTTCTTTTGCCAACATAATTTTTTGTGCATAGTTTTGAAAGACAGAAGTTACATCTATCATCTTATTAGACCTCAATTATGTTTTCTATAAATATACAGAAAATTATATTTAATAAAAATTGAACTTAATAGAAATAGGTTGAAATATCTGTTACTCCGAATCAGAGCACCACGACTCCACGTGGTTAGACTTTGCCTTACCACTAGACTGTTATTTTTATGCGTGAAGCGAAGCAACGAAGCGAATCTGATGGCGGAACCACTTTAGAAATATTTGCCCGTTTGTTTGCATGCTTACAGCTTTCATGCGTCTATGCTTGCATGCTTCTATGTTTGCATGATAGTTACCTTGCAAAAGAATAAAAACTGACTGTGTTTTTGGGCAAACAAAAAAAGTGAAACGTTTTCGGAAAAGCAATATTCGGAGTTATAAAGTTTCAGCAGCATGATAAGTAACCGTCGAAATGACCCTCTCAATAGGCAAACTTTGTTACAATAGCATTTATAAAGGTAATAAACGGAACTTGTTTGTGCCAAAAACTATATTTCGGCCTTGAACCGCATCGTTATTATATTGTACATCTAAAACGTCCACTATATTGTATTCGGCATTGAAGTATAAACCAGTATTGCTTTATTGAGCGCTGCATAGTACACCGCAAAAGCGGAAACGCGCCGGTGTTTGCGATCCGCGCCTACACGAACTTCCGTCTACGCTGTCCTGAACAAATAGAGCGGTACTGTTACTGCAGTCCTGCGAGTGGGCGATTCATTGGCCGCGCTTACATGCAACCATTTATAAATTCAAATGAACACAGCGAACACAATATACGCAAGTGTGGCCCGGTGCGTATCAGGTCTCACCGGTCGATATTTGATTACTACTAACCCAATAAAAGCACGTGTCGGCTTTCCGTTTTGTTGTTCCCAATTTAGAAACGAGCTCTTTGACGATACCTACGTTCAGAATTCTAATATTTGCTGTACATTACCTTCTGTCAGTCTAATAAAATCGATTCCAAATGAATCAATTATTTAAATCTAAACAACTGACTATACAGGGTGGAAATTTGAGATGATCGATGAACGTTAGAGCTATAGGTAAAAGTTCTGAGGTGACTGTCCTTAAGTTTTGATTTTTATTGTACTGCGTTCACAAAAAAAAAGCTTCAGCCCAACCCCATCCCAAATTTCCACCCTAGTACAAAATGCTTAGTAAATAAAGTCTGGTAAAAAAATAAAAGATTATTAATACATAAACAAAATGAAATCATTTAATATTGCTTTGTATCAAAGCATCAATTATTTAAAGTAGATACGTAGTAGAACTTTTTCCAGTTTCTACTGAATATTTTTCTTTATCTGATCTTGATTCAGCTTCGACAGAAGTTGATAAACGATGCCATGTCATCCTAACTATTTATTCTCTAAAAGGATTCAGCGCGTCTAGTTGTTTTGTCTTATATTTTTGTGTAGCCTTTTTTTCCGAAGCGTGTCGGATGAACTAAGAGCAGTGTGAAAATATTTCCACCCGCACCTGTCGGCTCACACGTTAACTACTCACGTATATAAATGCCCTCAAGTTACATTTTCTTTTTCTACACGCCTGAAACATTTTCTTTGTATATTGTTCTTTTATTTTCCTTCTACTTAAATATTTTATGTACTCTGAAATATATTCCTCATATATTTTCTATACTCGGTCTAAAGTTGTATACGAGCAATTACAAAACCAGTCCTATACCGTAAACACCATTATTAGCTTGTTAAAGATTGTTAAGTACAGTAGTAGTTAGTATACCATGATTGCTCAACATGTAAAGTGTTACGTTGCGTGAAGGACCTCGCGTAATAATTTATCATTACTTGATGGATGTTGTTCTGTCTTCGTGAGAACTATACACATTTACGTACAGTTGGGTAAAATATGATTCCGACTTGCAACTTTTATGATTTAGTAGGCACAGCAAAGGTGCGGTGACCTGCCACGTCGACGACGTGATAATGATAAATGTTTGCTCAGCTAACCCCTATCAAAAATATTTTCCGATTCCGATCCTTCCCCGCTCGTGAATCTAAATAAAAACGGATTTTTATTGTTTTAGTAATAATACAAATCCAGTATATGATCCCAACATTTTTCGGGAATTCTTTGAACGGGCGGCGTTAGCACTCGCTTACAATATAATTAATTGGTTGTGCTTCGTCATATTTTTTAATATTTCTGTCTGGCTGATGATTTATTTCGCTGCTGTCACGTCGCGGGTCAGACAGAGTGAAGCTTGCAAATCTTTTGGTTAGGCGTGCCCTTAAAATGGACATAAACCACGAGAAAGCTCTAGGGCCCGGCATTATTGGATATCGCTTACAAGGGTTCCCATGTTTGTCGGTGAGACAGACGCCGTCGATCGCTCGTTTTATCCTCGTGAAAGACAGTTAAGTCACAAAGGCGGCCCACTTACAAGTTCACTTTGCAAAAGGAGATCTACAAAAACTGTCGTCTTCCGTCGGCAAGTAAATAGCAGTGGTCCATTAGAGGGCGCGCGGGTGACGGCGCGCGCGCCTCCGCGATAACGTGTTCCGTGCAAATCGAATCATGGGGGAGCGAGCCATTATGCAGATTTTCCATTAGAGAAAAACTCAAACAGTGGCTCCGTCCTTCAGTTACGTCATTCTGCGCGTTATCGTGACGTGGTGCCGTCAATTCTGAATCCATCGCTCTGAGCGGTCTTTGATCTTCAGTCTCACTCCAGATCGATGTTATCATTTTATCGTAAATAATTAAATAAGATCTTGACTATAACTAATCTTTAACAGAAAAATGCAGATAGTTAATTGGATTATTTTCCACATTGTTTCGTATTTTTTCGCGTCACAAATTCATGAACTTAAGAAACGTCATACTAAACTTTAATACAAGAACACGAACTACACGTTACATCTAATTTATATTTATAACAGACTAGCTGAGTTCGCGCGACTCTGCCCGCATATATCAGTTTTTACAATCATAATTTGTTGTTCATGTAAACTTTACCAACCCTTTTCTCAGGGTTAATTTACGAAAAATCCTGAAATAGGTACACATGTTTTGTTAATATTTTACAGATTATTTAATACGAAGTTTCGAGTTAATCTAACCACGCAATAAGATTGTCCCTAACGAACTACCTATAACACAGTATTGCACCTTAGGGGTAGTTTTGAAAAACAAAGAAATACATATTTCATTATTTACTTTGGCAAGTATTCGTGCCAAGTTTCAACTATAGAAACTCAGGGAATAAGATTTTTCATATAAACTTAACCCTCCCATTTTCACCTCCATAGGGGTTGATTTACGAGAAATCCTTTCTTAGTTTTCATTTTCGTTATAAAATACATCTGCTCCTCTCAATACGGAATACCTTTAGCGGTTTAGGCTGTACGAGTCTTACAATAAGACATGTTTTCTTAGATTCTAAGGGATATTTCACCAACATATCAATAAATAGTCCGTAACAATTGACCAGATAAGGTAGATGTGATCTACAAATACGACATTTATGTCTTCAATAATCTTGTCATTATTACTATTGATATGGTGGTGAAATACAAATTTTAGCTATTGAAAAGTTTAGAGACCGAATTAGCTTAATGAACAGTTAATGATAGGTTGGTGAAATACCCCGTCAGTCTTAAATTCACTCGAGCCACGTGCATGACTAGAAAGGGGTATATCGATGTATGCGTACGTCGATTTTTAATTTTACGGGTTGCTGGCTCATGTTTGAAGCCTCTCGTTAATCAGATCGGTTTGTTGGTGACGGAAAGCGAAATAGACAAACGTGGTTCGAGACAGGACAATCGATCAATGACAGGGCGTCAATTTGACACCTCAAAACGTTGCCGGTGAGGGTTGGGAGGCTCCTCGTTTGACGCTCGTTGTCCGTTCACTTTAGCCGAGTTTAACACGATAATACTGATGAAAAAAGCCGAATAATGCTGCGTTGTCTATCTGCGATTTTTTTATTATTATTAATCTGATTTTATTTGGTCCATATATCGAAGTTTAGAAGGATAGATGGTTATTTAGATCTTGCTATTTTCAGTAAATTCAAACTTGAGGTAGCGTTTAGTCCATAGATAATATCTATGGACTAAACGCTACCTCAAGTTTGTCAGTGACTAAACCATGGAAGTATAAAAAACTATATTATAGTTTTTTATACTTCCATGGTTTAGTCATTGCTACTTAAAAAAATAATTTACTCAATACATGAAACACATTATGGGCCCGTATTAATAATCAGCTCTCATTTGAAGGAATCTCAAGTGTAGTTTTGACAGGGTGTACTACGCCATATCGAATGCCAAAACATCGAATATCAATTTATCGAACACTATATATCGAACGTTCAAATAATGGAACGTTCATTTCATCGAATGGTTAATAAATCGAACATTCAATAAATCGAACACTCAATACATCGAGTGTTCAAAATATCGAATGTTTGTTTGATCGAACGTTTAAAATATCGAATTTTTGTTTCATTGAACGTTCAACGCGTCGCATATTCATTATATCGAAATATTAACATACTGACTACTTATTATATTGAATATTAGCATACAAAAATTACGGCTATGTCGAAGAAAAACACAGCTTAATCTTTTTTTTTGTTTGTTAGTTATTAATTAAATTAAATGTCGTGTTGGCCCTGAGGTTACAGACCCACTTGTTATATGCACTGGGTTGTGGGTTCAAACCCATGCAAGTGTTTTTAAATATTCAATATAATAAGTAATCATGGTGTTAATATTTCGATATAATGAATATGCGATACAATGAACGTTCAATGAAACAAACATTCGATATTTTGAACACTCGATGTATTGAGTGTTCGATTTATTGAATGTTCGATTTATTAACCATCCGATGAAATGAACGTTCGATTATTTGAACGTTCGATATACAGGGTGGTAATTTGAAATGGGGCATGAAGGGCAGCTACCTTAACCATTGTAGCTACAGGAAAACGTTCTAAGAAGACTACCCCTAACTTTTGGGATAATTTCAATCGGCATTCACAGATTTTGAAAAAAAAGTACAGTCAGCGAGAAAAAGGGCTGTTTTCACAAAACTTTTTTATGATGCCAATCGATCCCATTTCCCATAAGGATCAAAAGACCCTAGCGGACCAACTGAGGTTTGAGTACTAGAAACGTCAGAAATAACAAAAAACTATTTGAGATGGGTTAGTTATAAGGGCAGCTACCTTAATCGTTGTCGCTATAAGAAAATTTTGATAGAAGACTGGCCATAATTTTTGAAATTATTTCGAAATGCACAAAAAAAAAGAGAAAATTTTTTTGGTACAGTCAGCAAAAAAATTGTCGGTTCTCACAAAACTTTTTTTGTGTTGCCAATCGATCCTATTTCCCATAAGGATCAAAATACTCTTCCGGACCTACTGAGGTAAAAGTACTACAAACGTTAAAAATCACGAAAAACACCATTTTGTTAAAAGTGATGTTAAGGCTGAAAAAATCAATTATTTTATTTTCAAAATCTGTGAATGCAGTTCGAAATATTTTCAAAAAACATGGATAGTCTCTTAAGAACATTTTCCTCTAGCCACAACGATTAAGGTAGCTGCCCCTATTACTACCCCATCTCAAATAAGTTTTTTGCGATTTCTGACTTTTCTAGTACTCCAACCTCAGTTAGTCCGGAAGAGTCTTTTGATCCTTATGGGAAATGGAATCGATTGGCATCATAAAAAAGTTTTGTGAAAACAGCCCTTTTTCTTGCTGACTGTACTTTTTTTTCAAAATCTGTGAATGCCGATTTAAATTATATTCTAAGGACGTTTTCCTGTAGCTACAATGGTTAAGGTAGTTGCCCTTCATGCCCCATCTCAAATTACCACCCTGTATAGTGTTCGATCAATTGATATTCGATGTTTTGGCATTCGATATGGCGTAGTACACCCGTTTTGACATGACATGAGAGGTATTAAAAAAAAGATGTCAAATGTATGGAATTCTAACGGGTGTCGCAAAAGTACCTAATGTCAAAATGTGAATGTGCCTTAATTTTTGCAGATGGCCCCAAATGTCACTGTGCTTTGACATTTATGTTATAGACTATAGAGAATTAAGCCCGATTTACACGAGGATAGTTTCTCGAAGCGAGACTCGTTCTGTCGTTGTGTTTTTCTACGATGAAAACAGAGATAGCATGAGACTCGCTTCGAGAAACTATCTCCGTGTCAATGAGCCTTTAGTTGTCAACAAGCCATGGAGCGATATTCACCTCAAGAAACTGGAATTATTGTTACTGCTTATTTGACAAATTTTCAATCTGTTGTTTTAACGCAGCGTGAATTTCGTCGTCGTGTTCCATATGCTCGAACAATTAAACGAGTGTTGTTGCCGCAAGTTGCTGCATTGGGTCTCGATCATTGTTAGTGGAGGACGACGGACAACAGGTCAACAGGACGGAGCAACCGCTCACACAGCTCGGGCAACGATGGAGAGCTTGAGACACTTATTTCTAGGAGATTTGAACTGGGCGTCCAGATCGCCAGATCTAATGGCACGGCGCCAGACTTCTTCCTTTGAGGCTTTTTGAAATCTCGCGTTTACCACAACAAACCACGAACGTTGCAAGTCTTGAAAGCTAACATTGAATTCCAATTAATGTCATCAATTTTACACTTTCAAATAAACTTTTCATGAAAACAGAATCCATTTTTTTTTCATTTCTAACAAAGTGGCAGCCAATTCAAATTATGACAGACCGCAAATCTCATTGGTTTGTATGAACCAGTAGTATCGCTTTCGGCTGCGGTCTGCGGTTGCAGTTTTGCAGTCACTGTCGGAATAGCACTTTTAAGGTGTGCACCTTAAAGGCTCTATTCCGACGCCGACTTGCGGCCTGCGGTTCCAGTCTGCAGTTTGCAGCCCGTCTCGGACTTGTACCTTTATGGTAGCTGCTGTTGGTAGATCCCTCAAATGAGAGTTGTTTATTTATACGGGCCTGTGTCATATTTTCTTCTTCGAAAAATAAGTCCTCTTATTGACATTCAATGTTCAACATACTAACACCTAACAATCAAGAGCTGAAAATCAAAATCTTTCTCTATGGAAATAGTAGGGAAAACGGTATACAAGTTGGAACAATCGACCTTTTTTTACCATTAATGGTGTATTTTTGTCGGTATTTCTAATAATGTTGTTCCATTCCACTGGAACTCGCCGAGATGACTTTCCTTTTTAATTCTTTCCTGTTTCTTGTTTGTATTCGTTGTTTTTGTTTACCTAATGTCTCGCTTTCTGAACAACAAAAGACGTCATAAGCAGAGATTGCCTAATTTCATTAATTTGAATAGTACGTAATGGTTGTAACAATATTTAAATTCCCTTTTTAAAGAATAAAAATTTAAAAACCCGTCTCGTTCTTCTTTCGCGGCGACACGAGCTAAATGAGGATAATTCGTGCCGTGATCATAAGATTTACCAGTCAGCAAGGTTGGTAGCGGGGCTGACTGCCCGGGGTGCAGCAGGCGTACTTGAGTATATTCACTCGAAAAACCCATACGAAAGTCATACTACTTAATATAACGTATATATGTCACATCGTGAGTCGGGCTACCTACATTTGCTCAAAACATATTTAATCCCACCAAAAACATTAAATGTAAAAAATGCCAAGTCTCTATTTGCAATCTTTCCACCGTAAAAAGTTTTAAGATCTCATAGAAGCCAAGTCCTATTCAATTTATTTTGTAGTTAGTTATCTATCTAGTGACTGTATTAATAGTTTTATTTCTATTATAATTATAGTGACTTGGCAATGAGCACAAATTAAAAGCTGCTTGCTGTGTGGAATTATGTGCGACTGTTATTGACGAATTGATATCTATGAGTACTATGATTACATTAGTTGTTATGCTGATGTGTGATTTATGATATGCAGACGTGATTTTACGGCCAATGAGTAGTTATGGTCACCATCGACTTCGTGCGTCAATACATATTTAAGAAAACCTAAGTTTATTTGATAAGAACATCACAATTATTATCTATAGGTACCTATGTTTAATGGTCAAATCAAAAGAACTTAACTAATCCTGTGATATTAAACATTACGCGTGCGTTATGCGTTACTTTCACCTCCTCCAAATATATTTGTTTCTTCTTGTGCTCATTGCCAAGTCACTATAATTATAATAGAAATAAAACTATTAATACAGTCACTAGATAGATAACTAACTACAAAATAAATTGAATAGGACTTGGCTTCTATGAGATCTTAAAACTTTTTACGGTGGAAAGATTGCAAATAGAGACTTGGCATTTTTTACATTTAATGTTTTTGGTGGGATCTCATTTATTTTTTGTAGGTGAGTCTCTTTCTTTTCTTTTTGGGTGATATAATAATGTCTTGTTCATCAACTGCTGCTTTGCTTTGAGCCTATTCTCTGTCTCTATCTCTTTTGTTTTTATAACTAACTAACTAAATATATGTATAACAATCTATTTATGTATTAAATTAGTATTTTTAATAACTAACTATTTAAGTAACTAATAACTAGCTCATTCGGATATACATAAACTTCGTTTCGCCGAATATACATTTACGTTATTATATTCTTTTAGTTTCTAAGTGGTTTTTTTCATAGATAGATGGCGCTATCATACGAATTTCGCATGTGGACACGACACCCATGACGCGTATTTTGTAAAGTATCACAGCGCCATCTTGGATTTTGACTTCGACCTCCTTTTCATCATCAGCACCCCCGAAAACAATGGACACGATACCTAAGACGCATATTTTGTAAAATTTTACAGCCGCCATCTTAGATTTTGACTTCGACCTCATTTTCGTCATCAGCACCCTCGAAAACCTCGGACATGACATTAATGACGCATATCTTGTAAAATTTCACAGCCGCCATTTTGGATTTTGACTTCGACCTCATTTTCGTCATCAGTGCCCCCGAAAACCATGGACACGACACCCATGACGCATATCTTGTAAAATTTCACAGCCGCCATCTTGGATTTTGACTTCGACCTCATTTTCGTCATCAGTGCCCCCGAAAACCATGGACACGACATCCATGATGCATATCTTGTAAAATTTCGCAGCCGCCATCTTGGATTTTGACTTCGACCTCATTTTCGTCATCAGCACCCCCGAAAACCATGGACACGACACCCATGACGCATATTTTGTAAAATTTCGCAGCCGCCATTTTGGATTTTGACTTCGACCTCATTTTCGTCATCAGTGCCCCCGAAAACCATGGACACGACATCCATGATGCATATCTTGTAAAATTTCGCAGCCGCCATCTTGGATTTTGACTTCGACCTCATTTTCGTCATCAGCGCCCCCGAAAACCATGGACACGACATCCATGACGCATATTTTGTAAAATTTCACAGCCGCCATCTTGGATTTTGAATTTGACCTCATTTTTGGCATCAGCACCCCGGAAAACCATGGGAACGACACCCATGACGCATATTTTGTAAAATTTCACAGCCGCCATCTTGGATTTTGATTTTGACCGCCCCCGCCCTCTGGAGGGAAAACTTGTGAGATATTAAAACTTTAAACAATTTAAATTAGCCTTTATGAATGTTATCTAGATACAGTAATAAATTGGGTTCAATATAGTTACATACTTAGTATACACCTCTGTCCTACCCTTCGGAGAATACAGGCGTGATGGTATGGAATCTCATTTCTCAGATTTTGCCCTAAATAAATAACAATTTATAAATAATCTACACCAATTCAATATTTGTTGTACGTAAACAAAGAACAAAGTTAACAATGCAGTCGAAATTCATACACCATGTTCCTGGCACAATGGCAAATATAAAATTGTTTTCTATAATTAACTATTTTTTTATGTTTTTATAATTTTTCCTTTATATGTGCCTAAAAATCTATCTTGATGCCAAATTTCAAGGTTCTAGGCCTGCTAGAAGTATCTTAGAATTTTGATGATCGGTCAGTCAGTGAGTCAGTCAGTGACAAAATGATGTAACTTTGATCGATGATAACTCGTAAACTATAAGTTCAAATATGATGTAATTTGGAAGTTTAGCTAGTTATAATGATTACTCTTGGTTACCGAAAGTTCAAACTGCTAGCTTTGTCCACAGCGAAGATATAGGGGGGGTGAAAGAGCCGCGAACGGCTTCGAGAAAAGATGGTACGGCCGTGCCCGCTTTGCTCGAGACTTGGCGGGGCACTGCCGTGCCCCCAGATTAATTCTGTCGTAACTTTACCTCCTGAAAAAGCAAGAAGAAAAACTAAAACTTATTTTTAAAAGAATAGGCAGTAATGAGAAGTGATAGACGTTTCAGATACAATCTATATTCCTCGAGGAAACAAAAAAAAAGTTTTGTTAAGGGCCTATTTTTTCAACGTCGTTGGATAAGTTTATCAGTTGTCCAATGTAGTATTATCAGATTTACAAAATTATCTACAAATATTTAGGTTAAACCACATTAATACCTAGGTTCAAAATTACCAATACGTCACGTCTAGACACGCATTAAAGCAACACCTGCGAATATAAAACACAATTTTTTACTTTGTCTCGTAAAAGTAGGTAATCGATTCTGAATAAATTTGTTAGTAAACCGGTCCATGGAATTGTTCCATCTAAATATCATTTTCACATTAAGTTAAGATGAGAACACGAATCCAAAATAAAGGTCAAAGCGTCAAATCAGCAATTCAGTATAAAGTGCGACAACTACAATCTCTTTGATAACTTGTACGAAAGGGCCTCTTGTCCGACGACAGCATGTAAATAAGTTCTCAACAATATACATTTTATAAAGAGAAAACTTTATGATAATGTAGCAGCAACTCAGATTGATGTACGTCATTTTCACCGATAGGAAATCTGCCGCGCTAACGAAGAATATCCTCTACTTTGACCGATTTTTAGTTACTTATCAGCCAATCGAGATCTATTAAATCTCTCTAAGTAACTTTTTGGAATCCTTCAGGAACTCGGTTTTTCAGTAAGCGAGAATGCAAAACAGTTAAAAACTTAGAGCGTGTTGAGCGCGTTTTTTCCGGAAGCGACAAAATCGAGTTATTGTATTCTTCGTCAGCGCGGCAGAAATCCTCCCTGCATGTAAGCTGCCAGCATCCCACCTCTATCAGTAAATAATTACATCTCTTGATGACACGCGAGCCCGAAATATGTAGTGCCAATAACAGTTCTTTGCAATAAAACATTTAATGTACAAAGTATTGACAAATAAACTTAACTGCGCAGTGGATTTCCGGGGATAAAGGTTTAGTGGCGTCGCGGGCGGCAGTTAAAGTGATAGTTGCGAGAGCCGCACGGGCAATAAGTCAGTGTGAAGACGTGTGCGGAGGAAGAGGTCTTATGGTGTCTGCGCGGGCTATAACAGTAAATCTGAAGGAGGCTCGGATTTACGCCGGGCCGCAGTGCACTGGAGGCCGCGCCCGCACTTAATTACCGCCCGCCGAGATTAGTTCCCGCTGCGGTGGCGTCGGCACATATGCCCGCGAGCCCCGCCCCCTGCCACCCGACTACTTTTCACCATCATCCACTGTGTACCCCAGTCACAAGTGCTGGCTACCGATTAATCCACACTTTTGTTTTTGTACACAGCTAAACGGTAAAGTTTCCGTCTCACACTCGCACCTCTAGCTTTTACGGTTTCCTTTGATGTTAAGTAAACAAAATGTGAGGAAAATGAAAGCTTAGAAATGACGTCGAACATCATGAATTAAAAAATACGCAACTGTAAATTAAAATGTTTGTACATTCGTACCTAGAGAGAATTAAATATCGCCATTAGCATTTGGCGCACTGTAATTAAGAAAATAATGATGAAAGATATCCCACATCGATCTAATATGATATAATCTTCACGAAAGTCTTTTGTCAGCTTCATCATTTCTTATTTCGCTGACACAAAATGTATTCGGCATCATTAATATCTCTCTTTATCTCGACTGCCTCTAAAAGCAGTAGGTACTTCTGAGATGTTAAATTATTTCTTCCATCTTAATTTGCAAACGGTTACTGATTGTAATATTCGTTTGTTACAAAATTTGTTTTTGCAGTATATTACTTAGTTTTTAACGGTCGACGTCCGTGTTAGGTTAACCTAAGGTTATCACATCTTTACTCATTTAGATTGCATGGAAATTCCGAATTGGTGTTATTCTCGTTACTGGACTATTAATAGGGAAAATCAATGTTCTGATTCCTTGAAATGTTTTTTTTCAAGTTTTTTTATTTTTATAAATTTCTAGTGTAACAGGCTAGTAGTAAGCCTTGGACGTGTTAATCATTAATACGTCATGTCAAAATAATCGAAATAAAAACATCCATACAGAAATATTTAAATATCCTTGCGATTCCCGGATTTATTTGCAAAATGATGGTATGTGTTACGATAACAAATAGTATTGATTTGTGTCACCGATATCTGAGAGATCGCCAAACATCAACATCGTGATTGTGAGTAAGTGACCGCGCATCATCAATCTGTCGCGCGGCGCCGACTCGCGCGCATGTGTACACACCACTATTGTCACATATTTGTTAACATTCGTCATTCAACGGATAATAGTCACGAGTTCACGGCCGAAAATTTTTTGGATATTTTGTGATTAAAAAAAAGTGATAAAAATAAAATGCGCTAAATATTTCAATTAATTGTAATAGCAATAGAAGTATTTGTAGAATTTTGTTGGATTTGCTACAATTTATCGTTAGCAGTCGCGTATAAATTCAAACTAGTACAATAACCGTTAACAATGCGTACAGTCTTGCGTTTGGTGCTCTTGGCGATAGCTTTTACCGGTAGTATGGTATTGCTAGTACGGTTGTCGGACGTCGATCCAGGAGCGTCCAGGCATCCTGCAGGCAGACATCGAACGTCACGTGTATATCGTGACGTTGCTAATGGACCAGAAAGCCTTACGGGATCAGAAGACAGGAATGCGACAAATCAAAAACGACAGTATGTCATTCAGGTGTGAGTTATTTCTTTGTAACCGTTACAGAGAAAATTGTAAGACGCGTCATTTTCATGTTTTAAATATTTACGGTACACTTATTGATGGTCCACTTTCGTCAGGTTAAGTGTTTACGTGAGCGCATTAATATTTTCGTTGACAATTCCTTAACGTATACTCTGTGAAACGTTTAAAAACCTTTGTCCCTGTCTACGTTATTATTCATGTTCAGCAGTTCGAATTCTAGAAGTGCGACATTCAATAATTAAAATTTTCGTCTCACTAAGCTCTATTTAAAGTGTAATTGGTTAAGTCGCTCAGTTTTTCCAAGTCACCGGGGACTCTCGAAGTTTCCCGGTACCTAATAATAATTAATGGCCCCAACGAAAGTCCGATATCCTTTCATTAGTGTCCCATCTCCGCACGGAGCGGTCGAGATTAAAACTTGTTCAGAATAAGAGCTTTGCTAGTACACTTTTTGAAAAGACCTCGTTCAAGGCACGCCTTTGAAACGTGAAATGTGGCCGCTGCTTTATGAAAAAATATTTGTTCACATGATCCGGAAAACATTTTGAATTTCCCGTGGCGACCGTTTCGTACTTACATTTTAATTTTAATCTTGCAGCCGAGATTCAAGAGACGATTAAGTTATACGTTGACTTTTTACAGTGATGTTTTAAAACCTGGATCTTGTTACTCAGATCCCCAAAACATCACTCGATTGTAAGCAGAACAACCTGCGGGGCTAGTAACGCCGCGTTTGGTGAAACATATTTCGTTTCATATTTGTAATCATAACTGCAAGAAGACTGCACATCCAGTGGCAACTGTAAACTATGCAAATGCCAAATTCAGCTTGAAAGCAATTCGAATGTAGTCAGTGCAACTGCATGTCAGCTCCTGACTGGATGTGCAGCCCACTTGCCTTTATGAGTCCAAATATGAAACGAAATATGTTTCACCAAACGCGGCGTGACTAGCCCTCTTGCACGTCTTTGCTCTCTGCCACTGACCGGCAAGGCTCTGTGGAGTGACTGTATGGTGGGATAACAATCGTTAATACTGCCCCAAGCCCGCAACGGACAGAAGCGTCACTGGTATGCGAGCTAGGGAAAAACCTCATTTTTGAGAAAGACTTAAAACTAGTCCCCTTTTACGACACCCATGGAGAAGAGATAGGTCAGTGATAGTCCGGCACCACCGGAACCGGCGATCGCCAACCCGTGCTAGGCGTGGCGCTTATGGCAACCCTCCCCCATCATGTCTTGGGGGAGGCCTATGTCCAGCAGTGGACGTCTTTCGACTGAATGATGATGATCATATCTATAGACGATGAACTGTAAATGATTATGATTAATTGCACTAGACCTACTAAATACCGTGATGCAGAGTTTAACTTGTTGTTCTTCCTCAGATGATGCTGCACGCGTGGAACAACTACAAGTTGTACGCTTGGGGCAAGAACGAGCTGAAGCCGATGTCGAAGCGAGCTCACCTGTCGAGCGTGTTCGGCGCGGGCGAGCTCGGCGCCACCATAGTCGACGGACTCGACACGCTCTACCTTATGGGGCTCAACGACGAATTCCGGGAGGGACGGGACTGGGTCGCTGAACACTTGCATATTAATGAAGTCGTAAGTCAAACAAAGCCTGTCACTTGCAAATACTTAGGAAGTCAGCCGTAATGAAGTATTCATGGAATTAGCAAAGATTTTAATTTACGTCGCTTCGTCAATACTTTTGAGAGCTATGTATTGTTCTTGTTGAATGTTTGTTAGGGATCAGGTTTTCGACATCGAAGCCGTCTTTCTTATTGTAAATCTGTCCAATTTGAATTATTTGAACCAACTCCGGTTGAACAAAATATAGTTAGGGACGAATTAACGTCAATTAAAATATTACTGAATATTATCAGAAACAATATTATATACAGGGTGGAATCGTTAAGTGTCAACAGATGATTTTTTCGTCAATTCAAGAGATATTTCAAAAGTTAAGGCTATTATCAAAACTAGGCTACATGGAGAGTAAAATAATATAAATAACTTAAGGAAAAAGAAAAGCCAGATATTGAAAATTTTGTCTTTCGCTCCCTCCAAACATTTAGTATGAGAATTTCCGTCAACTGATTATACCAATCATACCTACGTAATCTCTCTCTTCCATACTGTTAATATGGCTACGGAGTTAGCCTTACTCGACTTCGGTCTATCTTAGTCATCTTTGTAATAAAGATTCATAGCACCAGATTCCTTACCACTACCTAAGCCTAACCCAGGATTTCTAACAGAAAACAGTCAGATTTTGTAGTTAGAGATTGCCTGCGTCATGCGATAAAATATTATTTTCATGTCTAGTAGATAATAAGGTTGACTGGTAGAGAATGCCTTATGGCATTAAGTCCGCCTTGTGTACCACCAATGTACATAAAGTTTAAATAAATAAATAAATAATAATGATATTGCAACCAGTTTTTAACTAATAAAAATACAAAAGAATAGTTCAATGACAATGTTTCTTATTACATGGCGCTGAATACCGTCACGTCGAACTTGTGGTTGTATAACAGAACTCCTCTGCCTACGCTTTAAGGGAACAAGCATTAGGCGTATTTTTTTATTAATTAAATAAAACTTCCATAAGAACAACATTGGTTTTGAATTTGGAGCTCAAAGCTTACTCCGTAGTTTTTTTTAGTAACTTATTTTTCGGTTTCAGCCAGTTTAATTGACTAAAAGTTGAAACAAAAAATGTTGCCGACTTTGTCAACAAGTACAAGAAAGAAACATTATACTTTTTTTTTGAGTTATTATTAATCCTGTCATTCAGTAAACAATTTAGATCGAAAATAAAATGCAAAAAAAATAAGCTTCTTAAATATCTCATGAACAAAAACGTCATACTAAATGTACGGAAGTAGGTAAAATCAAAATTCTCGATATTTGGCGGTTATTTTTCCAAAAATATTTATGTTATATTAGTTACTAAGCGGCCTAGTTTTGATATTAGCCATAAGTTCTGAAATATTTCTTAAACTGACGGAATAATCGCCTGTTGACACTTAACGATTCCACCCTGTATACAAGTAGACATCGTCTTATTTAATGTTTACATAGCTAAGCGATAACAAATAGAATCTAATTAGTTTTAACGAAGGTCTTAACTGATCCAAAATTAGGAAAGCCTTATCGTCGTAATATCATACGAATTCCTTAATTTTTGTTGGCCATCATGCTTATTACTTTTAATGTCGTTATCTCCCAATGATATTATCGATCAAAAATGGTGACGAAACAGACTTTAATAGTACAACATTTTTACGTACTCGCAACAAGACTGAAAATAAACTTTAGAATCTTAAACGTGAGAAGTTTGGTTTCATTCATATCACAACAACTTCACCTCAGAATCACTTCAGTATACCGATGTATTAACTGCCACATTCAGAGACGTTTAACGGTTACTTAGGTCGCTTCTTAGATTTCCTTTATAAATCTATTCTAAAGAGCGACTTAAGTAACCGTTGAACATCTCTGAGTGTGGCAGTAAGACTTATTATAAGGGTCAATTCATACTAGCGCAGTCGAAGCGCATCGAAGCGTTAATCTGAAACCTAACATAGCAAATTCACCCTTATCTCCACAACGTAATGCATATTTTCTTCTTATTCTTGGTCGCGCTCAGACGCGCGAATACGAGCGTCTTCTTTTTATCTCAGAAATATGTGCATTACGTTGTGGACAACGTAATGCACATATTTCTTATGACACTTAACATAGCAAATTCAGCCTTATCTCCAGATAAGGCTGAATTTGCTATGTTAAGTTTCAAATTAACGCTTCGATGCGCTTCGACTCTGCGCTAGTATGAATTGACCCTAACATTCCATAACGCCATTCCTGTTACTCAATCAAAAGGAAATGGCTCACAGGCTTTTCAGTTTATTATAACTATAAGCCGACTTCAGTCAAGAGTGCAACGAAATGCTAAATTATTAACCGTATCCAAATGGATAACGAGTCTATTAATGGACTCTTGACATGCGTCTAGTTTGATCTGAGAGTTGCGCGTGTGTCGGTGAGATAACAAAGGCCAAGGGAGCTAGATTGCTTCATTTCATTTGTATGTAGGGCACGTTAAATATTTAGGTTTCCGTGTCAATTAGGAAATATATGAAATTGATTTGTTTGCTGCGTGTAGTCTAGAAATAGTAGAAATGCAGCGTCGGGTGTGAATCAGACGCGTAGGCGAGCATTGAGTAAGGCTTGCTTTGCAGAAATATTATTGATGATTTGCATTGTTTTACGAATACTTCAGTTTGCATTTTTTTACTATGAAGATTTTCGACGACACGTTGGGTGCAGTGACTGAGTGGTTATCATTTGCGCTACGGGTCGTGGGTTCGATTCCCGCACGGAACAAATATTTGTATGGCCTACAGATAGTTGTTCCGGGTCTGTGCGTTTGTGCATGTGAAGATTTGTGTCTGTAAACGCACCCACGATACATGAGAAATTCTAGAGTGGGGCAAGGAAATCCTTAAAAAAAAAAAAACTCCTTGGCTGGTTAGCAGTGGCGTGCACTCCATACATGCAAATAAGCTCTGCATACCCTGTAGTTCCTTACATACAAACATGCCCCTCTAAATGATAAATAACTATAATTCAAAAAAATCGTGGTAATTTAGCTTACGCGCCATCTATTACTTTACTTTGTTACGCGCCATCTATTACTTTATTTTGAAACTAACTCGATGGCGGCGAACATTTGCGCCCCCGCGCACCTCGTGAGCATAAGCTGTACTACGCCTTGCTTATTCTTCATACAACGCATCTCGTGTAGTACGCAGCAAAAAGTGTGACTGTGTGCGTGAAAATGTTTGCGCGTGTTGGAGTTTTAGAGGCATAGCTTACATTGTAAACCGTCCAAATTGAGAACACGTAAAAGCACCGCTGAATTGTTGATTGCAGAGGGTCGACTTATTTTAGTCGGATTAACCAAATTATTCATTCGTTCGTATGAATTAGTTCGTAACGTATTAAATTGCAAAGTTTTTTCGCCTTATTGTTTTTTTGGCGCAAGTGATTGACTGTCGATTAATTATTTAGTAAGTTTATTGTAAAAATGGAAAATTATACCTGTGAGACCTGTGCTGGCGAAATGTGTGTATTAGATAAAATAAAATCGGCCGCGTTTTCACGTTATCTTTTGAGGAAACAGTTAAATTGATTGCAAAGGGAAGGTGTGTACCCGGGTTGGATTTAACTCAAAGAAAAGGTAATAAATACTAGTTATTTTCATAAAATGTTTTATGCTGACTGTTACTGGCTAACTCGTTGTCTTCTTCTATCGTGTCAACACGAGCTATACAAGAACAGCTCGTGCCGTGGTGAAAAGATTAGCCAGTCAGCAAGGTGGTAGCGGGTCTAACTGCCCAGGGTGCGCCGGACGTACTGAAGTATCGTCACTCGTGGAGGCTCTTTTCATGCACCACTCGTTGTGTACACACAAATACATTGTATTGTTTCCCTTGCATTTTGTGTATACTTAAATCAAGTTAAAAATAATGTTTGGACCTAGTGGATACTCAGATTTAAATAATTTCCACAAAGCGGCTGCTAAGCATGATTCTTCAGAAAAACGTCTAGAATCCTGCTTAAAAGTTCCAAACTTTTGGTAAAGGTAGAATAGAGACTAGTTTGAATAGCCAATAATACCTAGTTAAATATTGAAAGGCACAACGTGAAAGATGACAGAAATAGAAACATCTTCAAACGGTTGATTGATGTAGTTTGTTTTCTAGGTAAACCTGAATTAGCATTCCGTGGTCATGACGAACCCAGCTTTTTTTTTCTGCATACCCTGTCTGAAATCTCTGTGCACGCCACTGCTGGTTAGTCACTTTACATCCGAAAAACTCCTCACCATTCCATACAGCTTTTATTATGAAACAAAAATTGAATTCGTGAAAAAAAACATCTGTTCCATACATTTTGTTGAGCAACATTGATTTTAGTATGGAACAGCTGTTTATTTTTCACGAGTTCATATTTTGTTCCATAGTAAAAATTGTACAGATTGATGAGCGGAGTTCATCAATCGAGATCTTGGTTCTCGGGTATAAAGTGACTATCCAGTCATGCTGAATAGATAGATTTAAGAAACTGCATATCGATGGGTCCTATGTACAAGGCCCAAAGTGGCATTTTAGTAATTTCCAATTTGGACCTTATAACTGTAGATAATGTAGGTTCATATTGGTAATGACATAAATTCCACTTTAGCCCTTATACATAGGACCCATCGATATAGGGCATTAAAGCTCAATTTACGTTCAGACCAAAACGTATAGCAATAGCTTTTCCCACAATCACTTGTACGTAAATGTCTAAAGTAATAAACAATAACTTATTGTCGGACTTTGACAATAACGTATTGTTTTACAATTGATTCAATGCCTTGTTCAGGGAACTGCCAATTTTGATCCAACGCACAATCGATATGTGAAACAAGAGGATTGATTTCAGAGATGAGAATTCTAAGATAGAACGAACTTAAGTAACATTTGAGCATGGAGTCCCGTGTAGTGCCGGTCTTAAAGAATAGCGTTACCCCATCTCTTCCCGTGGGTGTCGTAAAAGGCGACTAAGGGATTCACTAGAGGATGGGCAGCAGCGTTCTCTGAATACTTTAACAACCATACTGCAATCGCCAACCCGCCTGCCAAGCGTGGCGATTACGGCAAACCTTTTGTGGAGGCCTATGTCCAGCTGTGGACTTCTTTCGGCTTAATGGTGATGATGATGTAATGTAAAACCCATATTCAAATGCCATACATAGGTCTGCCTATCTTAGAATTCTCAACTAAGGAACCGACTTGTGGAGGAATGAGGTATGCTGTTCCTCCTACGAAAAGGGAAAATTCTCCAACCAGGCTGGGTTTTAGTTCCCGGTGGGCAGCAGGTCTCACTGATATTGACAATTTATCACATTCTAATGCTTCGTTAAATGTTGAGCCAGGTGCAGCCAAAACCAACAATTTCTTTTTCTTAGTCACTTTTTTCCACACCCCTGAAAATACCCATGGTCATATTCATGACAGAAACCCACTCAATGAGAGTGACTGATTATAAAGTTATTGTTGCCAGGATTCCGACCTGTCAGTGTTCGAGACGACGATCCGGTTCGTTGGCGGGCTGCTGTCATGTTACGCGCTCACTGGCGACACCATGTTCAGAGACAAGGCGGTTGAGGTGGCTGACGCCTTGCTGCCTGCCTTTGACACGCCCACAGGACTGCCGTATGCGCTCATCAACCCATCCACCAAGGTAATACTAGAGAACTAGGATTTAGCTAAGTGCCAAATCCATTAGCAAATTTTACTGCGCAAGTTATTGCACGCAAGTGCTTGTTTAGTTTGTAAAACTTGCTGCAAGTATGTCCACAGTTTTGAAAGTCAGTTGTACAAGTCAACTTGCTATTAGATTTTGCGCTTTAGGTTTAAGCCTGGGACTTGGTTCACCTAACTAAAGAAGTTCAGTTGCAGTGTAGCTGCAGTTAAGTTTCGATCAAAAGAACGTTTTTCGTATTCTCTTAATAGGCGATCGCTGTCATATACGCTCGCGTGAACTTAATTGCAGCGTCACTTCATCATGATAGGCGCGTCAAGAAATTACGTGAATTAGACTTTTTTTTTAAGAGCGATTACGCACTGCATCCGATCCGAATCCGTGAAAATACGTTCCGAAGTAGCCATAGAACTATTTGTATGGTAGTTTACGCACTTCATCCGGCATCCGTCATCCGATTTCTATCCGTCATCCGTGAGTCTCCAATTCGGAAGAAATATTGACGGACCGAAGTAGCCGTAGTAATGTTTATATGAACGCTTTCGCACTACCTCGGATTCAAATCGGACGCCAAATGGATATGCCAAAGATGGCCCCTGAATTGTTTGAATTTGGATCAGAGATCGGAATAGTGCGTAAGCAACATCCGAATTCGATCCGAGATTTTTACTCTAGATCGGTATTTTCACGGATTCGGATCGGATGCAGTGCGTAAAGCAATACCCGAATTCGGTCCGAGTTTTTTATATCCGTATTTTCACGGATTCGGATCGGATGCAGTGCATAATAATCGCTCTAAGGATGGGAAATCATCAAATGACTTCTTCCGCTCTGGGCGGAGCGGAAGGGAGTGTCAGACTCTTACCGACTAAAACCCATCCGTTCCTCCTAATGCCCTTTGCGTTCCAGGGCCGCGGTAACTCTTTCGAACAAATTCCGCAACCCTGGCAGACGTAAATTAGCCTACTGTTCACATGACTTGATGCCGAGACACTTAATGTTAAGCGTTGTTTGCGAAATTTCCTGGTATCAGAACGGTCTAAAGTGACTGTTATCATCATTACAATCCCACATTCACACGATTTTGACACTAAAAGCGAGGAGAATGAGTGGACAGTTTTCGTGTATTTTATTAACAAAACGCGCGGAATTTAATTGCGTACGCACGGCCATCTGAACCAATGTGAACAAATCAACGCAAAATATCCAATCCTAATTCGGGATTAGTGCAAAACATACCCGTGTCTTAGTCACATTCTCTCTCGATATGTCATGTCATATTAATTTATTATTATGCATAATTCAAACTCCTTGTTAAAACCCAACACCAACTTAAAATATATTACAAGCAATTAAAGAGGACTTTATCGGTACATAGGTATTTTAATGATTAAATGTCTCGAAGAATTTAAATAGCGACGCTGACACAGTTTATGCGTGGAATATATTATCATAGTGGCTACAACATAATTATCGTAGAGACGGCCGTCCTTCGCGAACTTGTTAAACCTTTATTTATACAGCTCTATCCATATAATAGGCACCAACTTTTTTGGAACATGTCGCGAAAGCCTCCTTGTTAAGTATATTTTAATTTTAATCCTGGTATTTTTTTGTTTACTTAACTAACTTGTTTCTTTAATCTTTATATTTAAAAATAACACTTTTTTTTTAAATCTTTACAAATAAAAAGAAAAGTCCTGACTGACTGACTGACTCATCAACGCCCAGCCCAAACTCTTGGACCTAGAAAGCTGAAATTTTGCACAGAGTATAATGTAGACAAGGAAAAGGAAGGATTTTTCGAAATTCAACCCCTAAGGGAGTTAAATAAGGTATTAAAGTTTGTATGGAAAATCGTCACTTAACGGCCTCCAAATTTCACGCAAGCGAAGCTGCGGGCAAAAGCTAGTTTTATAATAAAAATTGCAAATTTATTATATTCATAGTAAACCTACTGTCACGTTAATCGGAAATTGACCATGATAATTTGATAACCTACCTGACGCTTTTATGTTCCTGCTGAAGAGAGGCTTATGGTTTTTCTGAATAAACATAAAATTGACCGAATTCTGTTCGCCTACATGGGATTAGCACAAATAAAATATAATGTTGACATCGCTCACGTTGCATTTTAATCATGATGTCACTTTAAAAATAATGGTGCAAACACAGACTAGAGAAAAAATCACAATACACAACTAAAGTCTTTAATTAATTGAGGAAATATGAAGTTTAATATCGAAGGTAAATTGTTATGTGCCTAGATAAAAATATCCGTACCACGGTGACATTTAAAACCTCTCTATGGTTACAGTTAATGCAATATCCTGAAAATCTAGTTGGAAGTTTCCGCTTACTGACGTCGATGTTATAAATTATTTATGCTTTCACGAAATATCTGAATAGTTTGCGATCCAACGATTGATAGCTATAGTTATAAAAAACACCTAGCCTTGCTTGTTCTACGAGTCAGGCGAATTTAATAAATGTATTAAAAGTAGATTCGACACAAAGCAAATACCGATAGTATTTCGACACGCGACATATTTTATGTTCATATTAAATTAAAAATCTAAACAAAAACCATGCTTATTCCACGAGTCACGTGAATTTAATAAATATATGAAGTGGATTCGACACATCAAACTTTGATAGGATTTGGACACGCGACATATATTTTATGTTCATATGAAATTATAAATCCGTGCAAACATGCACAAATATTATCTAAAGAATACTTTAAAAAGAGCACTTTATGATAAAAATGATAAATATAAAAAAAACAACTAAATTGACGATCTTAATTAAGCAATCCTTTGCAGAAAACCTTTGCGTATCACTTCAACGATACATAAAATAAATTCGTAATAAAGCAAAAACTGAACATTAGATATAACAGAAAAAAATGCTATATGTACTAGAAACGATACTGATGCCGAAATAAAAGTTTTTAGAATTTCTGTCTGTTTGTATGTTTGAGCTTCACGCCAATACTACTGAACAGATTTAGGTACTTAGTTGAAATTTAGCAAAAATGTCCGATAAAGAGCGGGTCAGGTTATAGGGTACAAATTATCACGCTATTGTGTGTGGGTGATGATAATCAGTAAGTAACGTTACTGGTGTAAATGTAATTAGATTTAAAAAAAAATATGTACATGTAAGTACATTGTTTAGTTTTTGCGACACGATGGTGTTTTTCGACTTCCACGCGGACGAAGTCGCGGGCAGCTAGTTACTAAATATTGACTTTCATACACTCAGTATTAGTTAACCAAGGAGTTGTCCAAGGAATGAAGGGTGCTAACGGCACGCTTTTTTGGAATTTGCACATATTATACAATGTGTTACAAAAATACCCCTAAATCCGAAAGGGGATTAAAAGGTCCCTTGTAAAGAGTCTATTGGCAATATTTTAAAACAAAACTAGGATCCAAAAAATAAAACTTGGACAAAATTATAAAATAAAATCATCACTGAAAAGCAACCCTAAAAACATATAAGTATAGAGTAGACTACCCAGAAAGTTAGTTACATTCTTACCTAATTTCCTCTGAGAGGTAAATGACAACAACCATAAAAGACTACTTGATTAACATTTTCTTTTTTATGGGGAATTATGTAACACGTTGTATATTTCAATCACAACCCCCTTCCAGAAAACGCTTATTCCATTAGTCTTACACGTATTACAATAATATTTGTTTTCAGGCAAGTCGACAGTACCACTGGGCGGGACCGAACAGCATCCTATCCGAGCTGGGGACTCTCCATCTAGAGTTCACCTACCTCAGTGACGTCACGGGTCGTGATAGTAAGCACATTTGTCATACTCCAATATTATTAACAGCCATTCATCATTCCCTCTTCAAGCGACTGACGTGCTTTGCGTTTTAGTCTTTTCTTTTATTAAAGATTATTTTTAAAAGATACTTGAAACGAAGCGTGGTCGTGATTTTGAAACTGACTGCGTACTTAATAAATATTTAATGATAATGAAATAAATTAGACTATTACTGTTAAGGAAGTATGACTGCCTCGTTTGTCTAGTGTTCGCAAGAGCGGCTGCTGAGCATGAGGTCCTGAGTTCGATCCCCAGGTCGGGCAAAGTGTTATTGGGTTGTTCTGTGTGAATTTTCTCAGTAGCGGCCCGGAGTCTGAATTTGTGCCCGGTTGATGGCAATAGGCTCGCCCTCTATTTCATGGGACTTAAAAATAACTGCGAGAGGGTGTACTATACACCTCCGCCCAACCGTACGGAGAACATAGGCGTCTGGTTATGTTTATGTAATTAAAGGATACATTTTTTTGTAATAGATTTAATAAGTTGAAGTATATCTTGCCAATCATGTTGTACGCAAACATGAGACGTCGAAGCCAAAATAAAACCATGACTGACCTACTGCAAGAAAATACATCCTAACATACTATTTAGATCAGAGATTCTCAAACTTATTTCGTCTACCGCCCCCTTTGAGAATCAATTATTTTCTAGCTCCCCTATTTTTTAACTTTACCACATCTTAATGATCACATTCGCAATCATTACTTTTACAACCCTTAACCGCCCCCTGAGGCCTCTAGCGCCCACAAGGGGGTGTTATCGCCTACTTTGAGAAAAACTGATTTAGATTAAAATAACGTATTTAGATTACTTAGGCTTCTTTAAGAATTCGTTAAGTTCTCTGAAAGAAAGAAAGAAAATTATTTTTATTCAGCTGCTTTGTGTCAAGGTCACAATGACAGCCCTTTAACTTTGAAGAGATTCGGCTTGTAGACGTTCGAGAACACTGACGCAGGTAGTGAGTTCCACTCTTTTGTCGTGCGCATTATGAAGGATTTGGAAGCGCTTAGTGCGAATTGGTGGAATGGCAACTAAAGTCCCCGTCGCGAGAAGCTATAAATTTTGTAAACACACATTTAGGGGTTCGCAACCTTTGGAACAAATAAAAAAAAAACAGTTTTGTAATGATTTTTATTTTTATATAATGGTTTTTATTTTATTTATATAATAATAAATAATAATCTACGAAAACAACACAAACAAACTGAAACGCATTCAAAACTCAAATGACAGCATTGACAGCGTCAGTGTGAACTTACTTCAAAATGGCGGGCCAAATGTTGACGTTCCATGAGTCAGACACGTTCCGGTACCACAAAACATTAGACGATAGCGCTTTATATCGCTAAAATATAACCCGACTAAGTGAAATTGCTCGTTAGTTTCGTATTACACGTATGTAACTTTGAGTTGATTGAATTTGGGATTATTTGTTGTTGATTGAATTGTCGCTACGTAACTTTGTAGAAGTTCTTTATTTACAAAGGGAAATGCCCAGATGCCACACATAAAAATGCCTGAAATAAACAACAATGAAATATACGCCAAATTGCACTATAAGTCGTAGGGAACCCATATCATTTTCAATAATTACAAAAAAACTCGGCAAAACTTGTTCCAAACATCTTTTTCTAAAATATAGGTTAAGTCAAGGTTTAAGATTATTACGCAATAATTAATAAACAAAACTGCATTTAAATGTTTTAATCATCATTAAAAACCACTAACACATCATCAAGAAACTGTGCAGGAGGATTGATATTGGGTTGGTACCGGGCCCATGCTAAGTACCATATTATTGACATAGTATGGGCACAGGTACCAACTGTTCGCCGTCCCACGAGGCAGTTACAATAGCGATGCTGTAAAGCCCTTATCCCTGATAAGGAATTGTTAATTATTATATAAACAAAATATATTTTTTGAGAAATATGTCTGCTTTGTATTTTTCCTCGAAGTAAAAAGCAATTACCCGGAAGAGATAAATGCTCAACTAATTCGTTATCCAGTTCCCTACATATTTCAATCTTATAAATACCATTCGCTCGTGTGTGCTCGCCATAGTATGAGCGAGCCTGTTTTATTTGGTACGTACCACATGCCAACAAAACCATTTCGCTGTATGTCAGTTGTGGGAAATCAGCAACATTGTTAGGATTTATATTAATGCTTTGGAATTGCGCTCTGCGACGATTCAAATTATTTGTGATCACATAATCAGCTAGTATATTTTCTGTATACATATTCTGATGTATTATTTGCAAAATATCAACAGCATCTGGCCTGTCAACTATTCTAGTATAAAACCTATTAATTAATGCTGCTGCTATAGAGAAATCTACCATTAAATGTCTCGAAGCTCTATTAAAAAAATCTTGGCGAAATAATTTGAATTGCTGCTTGAATATTCCATTTACGGCTTCCACAACCCAGCGGCAAATAGTAACTCTTCGGCTTTTATTAGCTTCCAGAGTGGATAATTGAATTTCATTTACTTGCAGTGTTGATGGCATGTGAACACTATAATTGCAAGATTGCAAAAGTGGAATGGAATCCCTGAACCCTCTATCAAGAATGAATACGTCACCATCCTGAAAATATTGTCTCAATGGCTTACTGGGTTCATCAAATTCACTAATCATTATCTGAGCATCGGAAGTTGTTGCTGGATAAGGGCCTAACACATCGATTATATAGCCATCGGAGCAAACAAGCAAAAATGGCTTCACAAGGTTTCGATATTTGTGAAGAGAATATGTCTCTTTTTGGTACAAATAGTTGGAGCTTTTTTGTACATAGATATATGTTCCATCAATAATTACGACAGGCTTCCTTATTCCGTCGACTTCGCCAAACAGCCCATTTGGTAGAACAAGGTTTCTTGCTGCTATTTGTTCTCTTGTTATATGTCCAATTCCAAGGTTCATAGGAACAAAATCTTGATGCAGTTTTTCCCTTGCTTTAGCCATTAGACGTTCCAGAGTACTTCTCGGTATTTGTAGAAGAGATGATAATCTTTCATCAGAATCTCCAGTTCTCAATTTCATCAGGTAAGCTCCAAGGGCAGTAGAACCTCTATGCATTTGCGCCAATCGGGGCACCTCTCCCATTAGAGTACCAAAACTATTTCTACTCATTCCTAAAAAGTACCACACCATATGTTCTTCCATTAAGTGTATATTTTCGAAGTCCAAAGCACGACATTCATAATTCACAAATGATGCAAAGTCTTCAATGTGGTCCACAGTGAATTCATGATTCATATCTTCCAAAGCAGGGAGTTCATGCCAAAAGTCACTATTCAAATGATGACTACATATTTTTGAATTCTTTGGTATATAAAACTTGTAGTCCTTGAAGAGCCACACCCTTAATGAAAGTGGTACCACATGTCTATCAATCATATTACATCCTGGATAGAAACAATGACTTTGAGTATCAACTGCTCTTCCGTAATTAGGTAACAGTACGCTGGATCTTATTTGAGGAGGTTCTTCATGTAGAGGTATATTCAAACTACCTGCCTGACTGGGTACCGGACTCGGGCTTGGTGAAGGAGTAGTAGGGGGTGAGGTAGCCCGGCTGCATCGTTGCCAACATGGGTGGCAGATCAAATCCGAAGAACGTAGCTGCAAGCAAAATGAAAAGTAAAAGTTGGTTTTGTTTTACTTCAAGCTCGATGAACGAAAACCTATGCATAAAAAAGTACTCTGTGATAAGTTTTTAAAAGACATGATAGTGACGTTATTTGCACGGGATAAGAGGGAATTACACAGAATTAGGGCAGAGGAATGAACTTACCTGGCGTGGTTGGATTCTGTGTGCTACTACATTCATTATGTGCCTCTCACGATCACTGCTATTTCTTACAACATGTGATCGTTGTCGTAGAACAGACTGTCCACAGCAAACGCACACATGTTGGTGGCCTACTTGTCTACCTGGCCGGCTGGTTCCAGGTGTCTCGGTGATAGTGTGAACCGCTAATCTAAGACATGCATCACAAACAACACTACCTGGTTCAACCTGTGAGAAAGAACAAAAAACAATGTACTAATTGTTCAATGTCAGTGCGTTCAGTTCAATATAATTATTCACAAAAACTATGGAATGAATATACTTACAGCTAATGGTGTTATCCATGCCTGTATTAAACGACGTACTTCATCATTTTGCTCTGATACGACATTACGTCTCATCGCTGTAAGATCGAGATAGCAATTAACACAGTGTACGTTTCCATCCATTTTTAAATGTACACGGTGTAAGAGTCCAAAACAATAGCAGAGTCGTATAAAAAGCAGGTCCAGGTCCGTCGTCAAAAAGCCGAGTCGTCGTCAAGGCGGGTTCAATCTAAGTCGAGTTCGAAAAGGGGTAACGTGTGCAGAAGTAAAATCAAAATCCTTAAAAATGGCCAAAGTCGTCGTTATTATATCCTATTAAGTTATACTCAAGTCGCAAACGCAAAATGTGAATCGATCAATTCAAAACCACAATTCAACGGAAAAATGAAATGCAGTAATCAATATCAAACTGTCAGTAAGGCAAAGGACATGTTATCCATGCAGCCTACGATACTTTTTCTTATTTGAAAATAATTTTATTTTAATTAATATTGACATGCATATAATATTACTTTCATTAGATAAACGTTATAATTAGGTCGAATTATTCTAAATGAACGATAACTGTGCAATAATTCTATAAAATACTTCGATAAATTATTTGAAAATTCTTGTTTGGCTGAATGTCGATTACACATGTCAGATTAAACACAGTTGTCCATTAAAAAATAAGAATGAATTAGACGGATATCAAGCGAAATATTTTAAAGATCGTTATATTTTCCTCCTACGTTTACAAACTTGAGAATTATTCATTATGCATATTTAATTCTAATTAGAATTTAGGACTATTAGTAGTTTCCGTTCATTTCAAGCATTTTATGGGCGTTCCCCTTTATATCTTCTCGTGACGGGGACTTTAGGTATGGATGGTAACTTGCAGTGCGTCTAGATGTCCGGTGGTAGAAGGGGCCCGGTAGGATGAGGATGATGTCATTTTCTGCTGTCGAGCATGCCCATGCCGATAGGGTCACCAACTTAGCATATCGTTGGCGTCAAACACCCAGCGCTGATTTTCAGTTAGTACCTTTGCTGATACTGGCCTTAAGTTATACAACGTAAATGACTTCACACTCATGAAAAGCTAGTTATAATTACAATTAAGTAACCAATATTTTATTTCCAGTCTACAGACAGAAGGTGAGCCGAATCCGTGAGGTGTTGAATAACATCGACAAGCCCGGCGACCTGTACCCGAACTTCATAAACCCGCGTACTGGCCAGTGGGGACAGAGTGAGTGCTCTTGTTTTGATTTACTGACGGCCATTTTCAATAACGTATCGGCGATTTGGCCTACTAGAGATAGAATTTACGCAATACTTCTGTGGAGCCTATGTATGTGGACAAGTTGTATCCGTATTCAAGTAATTCCTTCAAACCCCGTGATCTTCTGGTGACACAGAAGAAAAAAAAAACATTTTATTCGTGACATGACTGCGCGGAGTGATATCGCGCTAAAAGTGCCCGCCAGCTACGAGTAGGTAAGTCGCCGTGCTTGCATTCCCTTCTCAAGTTGTGCCTGCACGAGTTGATGCGATCCCTTAACACTATCACAAGAAAAAAACTATTTTATTTTTAACCGACTTCAAAAAAACTAAAGAAAAAGTGTAATATAATAAAAAATAATAAATAAAAGTAAAAACCGACTTCAAAAAAACTGAAAAAAGAGAGAAATAATTAGCATGTAATAAAATTATCAGTTTCAGAAGTCGGTGCAATTCCACACTGAAACAAATAAAAGCCACCGACTTTTGAAACTGATAATTTTATATCATGCTAATTATTTCTCTCTTTTTTCAGTTTTTTTGAAGTCGGTTTTTACTTTTATTTATTAATCTAGCAAAACCCCGTGCTGGGTATACCAATAATAATAGGTCATATGGTTTAAAGGATTTACACGAATTCGTTTACAGCATGTATGTAGATAGATTGATGTCTGCAGTTGAGGTTTTTAGTTCACACGTGAATAAGTACTTCTCGCTAAATACCGAACGTTATCTCTTTGTCGCAATTACCAGTACTTAAAACTAGTTTACTTATCAAATTAATGTAAACTATTTGAATTGAAATAGTTTTATGTCACACGCGTTTATTATCAGTATATTCATGTTTTAATGACGTCATCACCATCAACGAATTGTACCTACACAAGTTTATAAACTACTAGGAAAATGTAAAATTAGTATCGCATCGTTAACATTACTAATAGTTAACACTGAATAATAATGAAACATTATGAATTCAGGCGTTAACGTGCGAGAAATATTTTAATAGGTCCAATGCAGTAGTCCTTGCTGTATTATAGAGCTGATGACGTCACGGTAATGCCGCAATGAACTCTGTACATTCTGTTGTTGTTCCAATTTAAGAGGTGGCACTCACTCTACTCGAGCGAATTGGTGATCGCGAATTGTTTCCATTAGAGCTCTTGCACACCACGTTTTTTTCAGGCACCGTCGACGCGCGTTTCGCTATCAAGCGTTGTCGGCGCTGCTAAACTTGAAATAGGCAGATTACTTGCGACTGCATCGCTGCAAACTCACGAGAAACGCGCTGCAGACGCGCGTGAGGAACTCTCCTTACAAAGTAAAACGCGTGTAGCACGCGCGCGAAGGAGCATGTATCGCGCTACAGATGCGCGTGAGCAACTCTCCTTGGATTAAAACGCGCTGTACGTATGTGTTTGCATCTAAAAAGATGCGCGCTATGCCAGCGCGTCTGTATCGATGTAGCTCCGCGCTACGAGCGCGTGGATAGCTCGCGAAAAAGTCGTCGTCTGCATACTACAATTTTACGAACGTGTGAATAGGTAAATTGGTTGCGATAACATCGCGTTTGCGGGGCGTTATAGTTGCGTGCGACGCGCGTCGACAGCGCCGGAAAAAACGTGGTGTGTAAGAGCCCTAACTGTCGTAACTAGCAATTGATAATTTTTCAGAGAAATTCTCACAGAGTGACGTATCTGCTTCAAGTGAATATAAATAAATAAATAGATACCTTAGGGCTTTAGGGCAACTACTAACCAAGCCAAGAGTAAGCCAAGAGCAATATAAAAAAGTTGTTAATTCATTAATAAAGCCACAGCTAACGTAACTACTGAAAAATTATCAATTGCTAGATACGACAGTTAGCGCGGAGGGTGACGATATAGGCCACTGAGTTGCTCGAGAACTCGAGACCCAGTTGTTCGCAATTTGTTTTTATTAACTGCAGCTGAATTCGTGTAATTCCTTCAAACCGCGCGCTTTAGGGCCCTCGCCCACGGGCGACTTTTTGTAGCGATGCAGTCGCGATGCTCTCGCGCGTAGCATCGATACAGACGCGAAGCAGTCGCTAGCTGTGTGCCCGCGCCCACGGGACCAGATTCAGTCGCGATGCAAACGCGATTCGGTCGCCTGATTGCGATTCCCTATCACGCGCCGCGCCACACTCCCTCCCCCCTCCGTTCTCTCTGCCGATGTCGTCCGACGCGGTCGCGCGTTTGTATCGATACAATCGCGATGCAGTAGCGCGTTGCAAATGCGACTAACACGCGTTAGAAGTGATGCTGTACGACTGCATCGCTACAAAAAGTCGCCGTGGGCGAGGGGCCTTAGTGGTGACACAGATTAACACGAAATGGGTTCTATTGAAAAATAAGTAAAATTTTCTTTTCTTCATTTTCTCTTTCTGTCTGATTTTAAACCTCGGAGTTAACTGATTGCTAAGAGCGATATCGCGCTAGTCGTACCTGCCAACTGTGTCGCCGTGCTTTTATTAATTTATGCGTGGCATCGAAATGTACCAAAAACGAAAAAAAAAAATGAGTGCTTATTTTTTCTTGAATCCTTATAAGGTTAGACAAGACCACTTAACACTACAGCAAGAAAAATATATTTCATTTTTTATCAAGCTAAATCCCGTGCAGGGTCAATTTACACCAATAGCAGATCATGAGGTTTTAAGGAATTACACGAATTCGTTTACATCCTGTATATCAAATGGCTGAATATTCGATTTACATTAATATTTTAACAAATCGTGGTTCTCTAGGGTTTTTTACATTTAATAATTATATTATTGCTTGACGGCAGTGATTTAGTTTGAGTTTTCATTATCATAATTGGAGATTTAAACATCTACATTAATGATAAAAATGACGTTCCTAATTTTTGTCAATGTTTTTCGTATATTCACGCAAATAGCGATCAACTTAGGGCGAGATTCATAGATCGTATTTTGACTGTACTTTGCTAAGTAAGCGTTTCGTACGAATATGAACCTTAATATTAATACAAATAATGTTCGTATTCTCATAAGCGAATGTGAATAAGCGTTTTATACGAATATGAACATGATTCCTATGATTGTAAGATTCATATTCGTATGAAACGCTTACTTAGCAAATTAAAGTTTAAGTGCGATCTGTGAATCGCGCCCTTAGTGGCCCATGTCAATCTTAGTCGCCTTTGAACTCTAAACATTTGTATTTCTCAGCTAAGATCGTCATTACCATGAATTTTGGGATGGCTTTTAACATATAAGATGGACGACCTCAATAGAATTCGACCGGCCATAATCTAGTTTGTCGTCGTGTTCGCGAAACCAATTGATTAGATTAGACCAATTGATGTAATCGATCAACTGTAATGTTGTACAGTATCAGAAGAGTATTATTCAAGGTCGGATAGGTTTTGAAAGACCCATTGATTCGTGAACTGGACACGTTCAATAGATCAGACCCTTTGGAATATGCAACATTATTAGGTAGCTTGATCTTGACCGCTAGCCGGCGATAGAGGCAATAAGAACAATGGACTTTAAGTTCAAATTAAAATTCTATCAAAAACATTCATGTAAAAAAAGCCAAGTCTAGCGACTCTTTTGCCATAAAAAGGGCTAAGATCTAATATAGAGCCAAGTCTGTCGTTTCATTTATAAAGATATTTTCGGAGTCGGCTGTAGTATACAGGGTGGTAATTTGAGATGGGGCATGAAGGGCAGCAACCTTAACAATTGTAGCTACAGGAAAACGTTCTTAGAAGACCACCCCTAACTTTTGGAATAATTTCAATCGGCATTCACAGATTTTGAAAAAAAAGTACAGTCAGCGAGAAAAAGGGCTGTTTTGACAAAACTTTTTTTATGGTGCCAATCGATCCTATTTCTCATACGGATCAAAAGAGTCTTCCGGATCAACTGAGGTTGGATTACTAGAAAAGTCAGAAATCGCATAAAACTTATTTGATTTGGGGTAGTAATAATAAGGGCAGCTACCTTAATCGTTGTGGCTAGAGGAAAATGTTCTTAAGAGACTGTCCATAATTTTTGAAGATATTTCGAACTAAGAAGCCACATCGGTAAACTTCGTAAAACTGATCACTTCCGATCTGAGTGCTGCTTCAAGACCTCAAATATTTATACTGCAGTAAAAAAATAACTTTATGCTGATGCAACTTTACAATGAGCGACTGCCATTGGTTGTTCGATCAGGTACAATTCAGGTTCGATGTAACTTTTTCTACAGATTTGTTTATTTAAAATGTAACAAGGTAACTCGCGTCACATTATTACTGTGCTTAATTCTAAAGTTACTTTTAATTCTCAGGGCACATGTCTCTTGGTGCTCTCGGTGACTCTTTCTACGAGTACCTGCTGAAGGCGTGGCTGGTGTCGGGCACTAACGACGAGCAGGCGCGCGTCATGTTCGACACGGCCATGCAGGCGGCACTAGATAAGATGCTACGTGTGTCGCCTTCCGGACTCGCCTACCTCGCGGAACTCAAGTATGGCAGGATCATTGAAGAGAAGATGGACCATTTGTCGTGTTTCGCTGGTAAGTTATTTCAGTTTGTTAATGACTTATCTACGTCATGTTTTGTACTTGTTGCAGACAACATTCAGTACTATCTATCACAAAAACAGGACACAACAACAACACGCACACGACTACCCACTACCTACACAATTTTCGGAATTTCTTCCAATGCGCACGCATTTCATAATACCGGTAAAGTGGGGCTATGTGAAAACCACGACGTTAATTGGCAAGAACATGTTATAGGAGATTTTTCAACATCTTTTTTAAACTATCTTCAATTTCATATAATGAAATATACAATAACATTGAAATCGTAAGAACATAACACCTGAAGCCATAATAGTTTAAGAAGCACATTTTTCAATTTGAAAACCAATTAGCCCCGTGGTTTTCAAATCACCCCATTTTACGGTACCTACGCATTTATTATTGCGTAACATGCAAATTTCAAAGGCAACGCGTGACAGCTGCGCTAGCGGCTAGCGATGATGACGCATTTTCTTTTTATTGATTTTTTGTTCTTGGTAACGTTTATGTATAATTTGTAGCTTTAACATAAAACGCTGCACCGGGTGACGTAGTCGTGGCCCTGCTCGGTGCTTGTGCCACACAGATTACATAGATAATAGTTACTATGTAAGTTGAGCGATGGCCTATTTGCTCGGATGTGACGCATATTGTCGCGAACTTTTTCATTGTTCCCATAAATAATTTTATGTAACTTTTTTTTTGTTGTCAACACAGCATAATTATAATGTTTTTCGTTTTTCTTTACGTCAACAACCATAAAAAATAATCACCTGTGTCTAGCGAAGCTGCAGAAAAATAATACTGAGCCATGATTTTTAACACTCGGCCTGTTTTTATTTTCGCTCTAAATATAATTAATTACATAGTTAGCCTTAAATGGCCTTTACTAGTTCACTGGCCAACGGCGAGCGCAGACCAGCCGGAATTTAGATCAACTATGTTGCGTTTAAAAACACACTTCATGTTAATGAAGCATGTAACTAAAGCGTGTCAAATGAAAACATTATAGCTAGTTTCGTTGACTACTTAACATAAAACATTTATTTATTGCCAAATATTGACCTATTTTGTACATTTTTTATAGCTTACCGAATCGATAAAATAATAACCTACAAAGTTGAGCAAATCTACACCAAATATCTACTACATGTATTGATAATATTTCTATAAGGCTAAAACCACATCGTGTCTTTCCAGGCGGTATGTTTGCCCTGGCGTCGACCACCCTGGACAACTCCCTGTCGGAGCGGTACATGGACGTCGCGCACAAGCTGACCAACACCTGCCACGAGAGCTACGCGCGCTCCGACACCAAGCTTGGACCTGAGGCGTTCAGGTATTATATTCAAAAATACTCTTCAATGTCATGCAAAATTCGAGAGTCGTAGTATAGGTATACTCAAGTTCGCCCGGCGCACCCTCGGCAGTTAGCCCCAACCTTGTTGACTGCCTATACTTTTCAACAACGGCATGAGCTATTCTCGTATACGTCGTGCATCGGCACTATCGACAGATATGTGGTATCGACCAGAGAAGAAGAAGTATTATGTCAATATAGGCAGTTCCATCCTACCGACATTGTCCTTTAAACGCTCTTCCAGTGGAGATGGTGACATAATATCGGTTCTGATCTCGCGAATGTAAAATACAGATAGTTCAATCCACGAAGACGCGCCCCACTCTTTGTCTAAATCGCTACAGTGCAATAGTGTGCATTATAAATTGCTATTATGTTAGTTCTCTCGCCACATAACAGTTAGATGTGTGCATATGCACACTAATATAAGATCATAATAAAAAATGTGTGCATACGCATCACGCGGCTGCGGACCACAAAAAGGAGTGGGGCGCGCCTTCATGGAATTAACGCACTATACCTTTAGGATTACAAGATTGTGCGCTATATTCTGTGAACTTAATCATCATCATCATTCAGCCGAAAGACGTCCAATACTGGACATAGGCCTCCCCTGAAAAGGGGGGGGGGGGGTTGCCGTAATCGCCACGCTTGGCAGGCGGGTTGGCGATCCCCGACTGGCATTGCTCCGGTAGTCACGATTTACACAGCAAGAGAACTGAAGAGCTAACGAATGAATCCTACTCTAAAAACTCTATTTCAAACTCGCTACTCGAATTGCGAATTTGCAACCTAAATCTCATGTTACTATCTATTAAAAAACATATCCTTATTACCGTGATTGCAGATTGCTTAAACCTTATCAGCAATTAAAACATCATTAAATACAAATCAGTTTCAGATTGAACACACGCTCGTAAATTATTATTAATTCTGTAGATAACGAGCGAACTGATTAATACTAGAACGAATCGTTGGATAAAATCGCGATTTCAACTATTGTAAAAGTAGGCGTGTATTTACAAATAGCAGTATATTTTAACGCAGAAAATTAAAAAACATGCTTATATGCGCTTATTCCTCATACCCACACCTGATTCTGTGACTTGCGCGGTGGTCGCAAACGTTTGTCATTGAACGATTGGTGTGATTCTCGCCTGCTAGCGTTTAATGTAAGCTAACGTTATATTATACACCAAATGTTTGACATAACTCGCTCTGTTCACCCGCACATTACCACATCATTTGTTATTTGATTTGTTACTATTTTGTTTATTTTATCAACCTTATAAGATCTGACTAATCCATTTAGTAGATTGGTTAGGCCAGCGAGTGCGAGTGAAATTCTCGCGGCGATATTCTCGCCATGCCATCAAATGCAATAGTAATTATCGCCGCGATGATATCACCTTGTGGAGATTGATTCATAGAGTTATGATTGAATTTGATGGCATGGCGAGACTTTCGCCGCGATACACCCGCACGTGGATGAGGCGCAAAGTTGCCACTAACGTTTACATAATTTACGCTTATAATCTGCAGAGCCAGTTTACCGAGCTTAAATGCGGATAAGCTTGTTCGGATAGCTGTTTCCCATAGCTAAGATTGAACCCATTTGAATGAAAAGCTAATCTCAGTTTTCTGAAAGGCTGATCAACACAAAAATTAACATACCAGCTGTCAAATCTAATTTTAAGCGATGTGATTGGTTATTAGCATTTTGGTGAACCAATCACATCACTAGGCTAATTCAGGTTTTTTTATGAACCAGGAATCATGCCCTTTTCTTAAACGAAAACTGTCAAATGCTTGCTTCGATCAATAAGACTATTATTGATCGAAGAATGCTTGCGTTTGTTTTTGTTGTCAAACAATTTGATAAGTTTTGTGAAATGAAATGAACACTGGATTATTAAAGAAACCTGAAAGATTTCCGGCACGTTTCTTACTTCAAAAACATATATACCTGAATTGGCCTTCATATTAAATTAATCAGCCTTTCAGAAATCCGAGTTAAGCCTATTTATATTCAGTTTTGAAATCAACCATCTCTAAATACGATATGTTTTACGTAAAATATGACGTAGTTAATTTTACTACATTACATTTAAAATGCGTGAAGTAGTAATATACCGTTACCGCGAACGCAATTGCGCAAAGAAGATTAGATTACATAATACTATTATAACTTCACGACTAGACCGAGACCAATGAGAATTCATAATTGTTTCATACAATGCGTAACAGAAATAACCAGAAACCTCAGACACCCCAATTAGAATATCAAGTTAAAAGCACGATGCTAGAGTTAGAATTTAACTATAATGAACGTTATTTCATGAAATTAGGATTGGTTTTTCATTGTTGGTTTCAAAATTCTGTCTAATTGCTGTGACATAAGTCTTAATTTTCTTTATATTGATTTACTGGCTAATGGTCAAGCTAAGAAGCAGTTTAAGGCGATTAACACACGGCACCGCGCACCGCCGCGGTAAGCCGTGAAGCGGACGAGCGGTCTGTGTAATTATGTTAGGCATCAGCGGATTTCTTAGAGACCAATGCGACTTCAGATCCGCTTCACCGCCTACCGCGGCAATGCGCGGTGCCGTGTGTTAATCGCCTAAAATAACCCCCAATAAAATTCTCTCAAACAACTACTCTATTAATTCTGGTTAAATATGTTAAACCTAGTATGAATGTTCTATAAATAGTCTGGCGTTGCCAAGCGAGAAATCGTATTGTAGTAACACAGTGTAGGTACCTACTTACTAGATACAGTGGGTCAACGCCCATACATTTGACAGGTCCTACGAAATGTCAAATGTAGAGGCGGAGGTTATGTCCCAAGTATGCAGTATGGCTACTCGGGACATAATCACCGCTCCTTCACCCTGCAACCCCCCGCACGATTGCTCTGCGACAATGTTCTGACATTGATCGACTGTAAGGAGTAAGATATAGGTAGACTGTGATAGTAGTAGGGTCCTGCCCAATTTCTAAGCAAAAGCGCGGTTCCTTCACGTTCCTTTATAAGATTATAGTCATGATGACACCCTCCTTTCTTTAAAACCATTTTCCTCCCCATCAGACCAATCTCAGGCCCGTATCATTTGAGAGCTGCCTATTGTGGCGATTTGGCGTTACTTGCCGTTCCCTCTACGCCGACTTGATAAATAAAAAAAAGCTAATTGTGATGGTGTTTATATTTTGACAGTTCTCCTTTCACGGCTGCTCTTAGGCCGCCATGTTGAGAGGGATTTGTTAACACGCTCGTTAATGTTTTTTTTAATTTGTTTGACTCAGATTCTCCGGCGCAGTAGAGGCGCGAGCACAGAAGAGTAACGAGAAGGTATACCTGCTGCGACCCGAGACATTCGAGAGCTACTTCATCATGTGGAGACTGACCAAGCAGCAGCGGTACCGTGACTGGGGCTGGGAAGGCGTTCAGGTAAGCACCATCATAATGAATCCATATTCACTGTGAAAGTTTTTCGTTTTATACGAGACTCACCATACGGTATCTCATAGCACTCAGTGTATGTGAAGGTCTGAAAGCGACTATTAATAATAATACGTATGACATAATTTCATGCGACATTATGTCATTTTATATTACAAGGTGACGCAATTTTCGTTCTTCTGAATAAGCCCGAGTTGAGTACACGATTCCAATTTTATATGCGCTTGTGATTTGTTTACCGAATTTAAAGGGCGATAAACTCGCTTCATGTAACTTGAACTCAGATTTTATTTGATACTAGTAAACCTAGTTTAGGATCCGCTTTGACCATGGAAGACATTACACAAATACCTACAATCCAACGGACTTCTGCCAAACGTAGCTCACAACTAAAATTACGCTGACGTAACGTACATACAGTCAACATCAAATATATCGAGACCAACAGACTGTTCAGAATTACCTAAACAACGAAAGAAATTAAACTTTATCTCAATGGGATAAAATTCTTGTCAGAATGACAGTTGTCGTGTACTGTGTTCATTCTGAAACAGCCCGTGCCCGTGTATCATTGAGATATAGTTAAATTTTCTTAGTTTTTCAGATCATTTTGAACATTCTCTCTGTACGCCCAGATATGTCTGCTGCTTACAAGCTCGACGGTGCATAGAAGTACTAATCAGCATTGATGGAACAATCTACATTGCTAGACAAATACTCGTAGATTTAGATTTTGTTATTTAATGTTACCCGACGTAAAAAAACTGCAATGCAATAAAATTAACTTTATCAATTTAATTAACGAAGCTAATTTAGTTGTTATGAAATATTAACATTTAATTCCGATCAATAAACGCTAAGGCGTGAACAAGACTTTCTTATCGCATGTCGTTAAAGAGGTAGTAAAAAATATTGTTACGTTTTTAGATAAGCTATTATAATTGCCCTCTAACTGTATAAATAAAAAACTCTACCAATTTTACCATCAGATGGCGAAAATATACAGGGTGTTAACGAATTCGTGTAATTCCTTAAAACCACATGATCTACTACTGGTTTGATTGGCCCCGCACAGGATTTAGATTGATTAAAAATAAAAATTCTTTTTTTTCATGCGATACGACTAAGTAGGTAATCGTATCTAAACTACCTAATAAGGAATCAGTAACAAAATAAGAACAAACATATTAGCAAAAAAAATAATTTTATGCGAGTGAACATTTCGTTGCCACGCATAAATAAATGAAAGCACGGCGACACGACTGGCACGAATAACGCGATATCGCATTTTGCAATCAGTTAACTCGGGGCTGTAAAATGACTGAAATAGAAAACGAAGATTTTATTTTGAATTATGTTTACTTAGTTGATTTTCCAAAATACTCATTTAGGGTTAAACTTTGTCACCAGTAGATCACACGGTTTGAAGGGATTACATGAATTCGTTTACATCCTGTATAATAAGACATATATTATAATTATTCACTGACAATATGCGAGCCGTAAACGTCGCAGGAACAGTAACGTGGTTCTTACGAAATGTCCAGGACCTCTATAACCGTAACGGCGAACCGGCATCTCCCTTATACGAGCTAACCAAAACGATTCGCGGCAGAAACCGACAGTGGTCGGCTCGCTGCGAGCGCAGCACATGTCGCTCGCAGCAGGTTGCCGAACAACGTACACACTACGATCATACGTTACTGTAACGTGCAACAGTTATGGCTCGCATGTGAGTCCCGGCTTAGGTGTAAGCAAATCATTAACGGGTTACAGGATGAATTTATCTCAAAAATACGTTGACTTCTATTACAGGCACTGGAGAAGCATTGTCGCGTAGAAGGTGGCTACACTGGACTTGTGAACGTGTATCATCAGAACCCACAGGGTGACGACGTGCAACAGAGCTTTTTCCTCGCTGAGACGCTTAAGGTATGCCTTTAATTTTGATATTTATTCACTATTTTCTAGCTGCGGCCGCGACTCTGAACTCGTGCCAGAAAGAAACGTACATTATGGATTAAGGCGGAATACATTCTGTTTCTGTACTAGATTCCAGTCGAATCCGTCTAGCCTTTACATGATTGTGTTATAAACATCTAAACAACTTTCGCAACCGCACTACAACTGCTTCATCTGACTTATTAATAGAGCATCGATTGTTATAAAAATATAATTTCATACGTAGCCCCACTCCGCCTACAGTAGGTATGTTAAATTTAGCTCAAGTCCATCAATTGAGGATTGACCCTAATAAGATATTCTAGGTCATACTGTACGTCTGCTAATATTAATACATCATACCTACATGCAATACATAATATCGACCTAATATTGTCCCGATGGTGTCTGCATCTGAATAAAGCTCTCATTATCATCAGAGCCTTTTCTTAATCATGTCTAAATATTAGTATTTTGCTCGGAGACATTGTCACAAACCTCAATACTGGATGATAACGAGATCATAGTATTGAACCGGTTCGGACTTCTGTCTGCCTAACCGTAACGAGTATAATAGTTAGAGCGGTTACGCACTGCATCCGACCCGCATCCGTGAAAATGCGGATATAAAAACTCGTACCGAATTCGGATATTGCTTTTTGCACTGCATCCGATCCGAATTCGTGAAAATAAGGATCTAGAGTCTAAAAATCTCGGACCGAACTCGGTTATTGCTTACGAACGTATCCGATCTCAGATCCACATCTAAGCTATTCAGGGGCCATCTTTGACATACGTCCGATCTGAATCCGAGGTAATGCGAAAGCGTTCATACAAACAGTACTACGGCTACTTCGGTCCGTCAATATTTCTCCCGACTTGGAGACTCACGGATGACGCAGAGAAATGGGATGATTGAAGTCGGATCTAGTGCGTAAACTACCACACAGATAGTTCCATGACTACTTCGGAACGTATTGTCACACATTCGGATCGGGTGCAGTGCGTAACCGCTCTTATTCTTGTGAAAATCGAAACCAAGCGATGGCCTATTGTTCTTTATAAGGCACCAATACCAACCTATTTTCTTTGACTTTCAGTACTTATACCTGCTATTCGCTGACGACACATTCCTGCCTCTGGACGAGTGGGTGTTCAACACGGAGGCCCATCCGTTCCCCATCAAAGGCAAGAACCCACTGTACCGCGAAGCACAGAAGCCCGTACCACGTGAAACTGCCAATGAAGACAACAGGATATAAGGTGACAGCAGAGTAACAAGTACTTTGTTTTCAAATAGTTTCGTTTCATCTGCAGTTGCCAGACTGTCTAACACCAGTTCTATGTGGAACAGACGATTGATCTTAGCGCCAAAACTGAAGCACTTTAGTTGCGGAAACTGTTCCGATTCGTAATAAGAAAGCAAAGTGTTAATTGCGTCAAAAGGCACACATTGCAATTACGTAGAGCTCAAATTTGCTCTTGAGTTATGAATCGGACAGTTACCGCAAACAAAGTTATATGGTGCGTCTGTAGACGTACCGTGGATCTTAATTATCGCGTTGGCTTATGTTGTTGATACGCGAAGGTTATTGGTATCGCGATTTTATTGGACGGCTTTTTAGCCGTTCGAAACTTGTGAAGTAAGAAATATAGTAGGATAATTGAGAAATCACAAGTAATAGGATAGCATAATATGCGGGTTACAATACAGTTGGAATTTTTATAAAATGATTTCTAAAGACCAAATTACATGGTAAATCCACCTTCTACTATTTGAAGATGAATTTCATTTTGGTACCTATTTTCAAAGGCCATCCAAATACCAAACGTGGTCTTCTATACATATTTTATTGAAATTACTTTTTAAATTCCCCTTAATGTTTAAAAATATACAAAAGTAACTCATTTGGATATTTTATGGGGAAGCAATGTGTACTGGCAAAGTCTTATCTCCTATACAAATATTTATGAACTATCCATTTTCAAACTAATCGTCACTTAACTTATATTATAACCCTAATATCTAAATTATTTGTTAAACCACTACACGCTCTTATGAAGTATATCCTACGTATATTCGTCTCAGGTTTTTGGTACGTAGTAATAAAATAATATTAAGGCGTAGTTGATTAATTAAAACCATTATTAAATGCGATACATGTAACATTAAAGCGGCAATTAAAGATTAAGGGAATCACCTTAAACTTGGGTCCCAAAACTAGGGTAAAATTACCCGAATAAAGTTATTCATATCGATAATTAGCATTTAAACTCATTTGCAATCAATTTGTAACAAGTTAAAGTAAATTGTGTGATTGGTCCCAACCTTGTAAAGATTCGCCGCGTCCAATACGCTATACAAAGTAGGGTGATGTTGCTCAAGTCAATTAGTGAGGTGAGATGTCGACACATTCGTAGTGTACATATAACAGTATGTTAATCGACCCGCAGTTCAAATGTCCGTGATCTCAATCGTCAGTTAAAATATTAGAGAAAAAATGCTTTTGTCTAAAGTTAAAACAATGTCAAAAGCTTTGATAATAATTTCTCGAGAAATAACAATATTTCTCACTTCAAGTTCATTACTTATTGATTTCTAAAAACGTATTGTGTCGCATTTGTCAAAAAATCCCACTACTACAAATTCGAATTAACCACGTTCTCCTCAAATTTAAATTATACTTATTATGATGAATATTATTATTTATTAGCTATGAATACTCAGTTTATGGTAAAGACACGTATAGGCCAAATGTACACTGACGAACCAAAATTGATTTAAATTATTAAAATGACATCAAACAATTGTAATTCGATTGAGATTAGATATTGATATCAAATGTATTAAGAATAAAGATCTGATTGTAACTAAAAGGGCTCAGTAATAACGACCAATGTTAACGTATTGCGGGCATTACTAAGTATATGCACAAACATAACTATTAGTTAAACTTTAGCGGCCGTGGCTTCGAGTATATCTGCGTGCTACTTAGATTAATTTGTTATATTATATATTTTGTTATTTGGTTCTGGCCTGTCTGTAGTTATGAGAATTAGCCTAGGTTTAAATGCAGAACCTCTCATTGAATTATGCGTACATGTTGTGAATAATCAGTACTCTTAAAACTATATACGAATTTCGGTTCGTTCTTTGTGTATATGCTTTGAGTGTTCTGGGAATTTGAATTTGTCTGTATACTTTTATGAAGCAGAACTGGCCAGATCCACATAGGTGTCGACAAACATGTATTCGAAGCCGCGACCTCATACTTTCTATGTACTATGCATAACTAATGTTATCCTCGTCAATGAATCACTCGACACCTGTAACGTGCCTATGACGTACATCCGTAAAGTACGCGTAAAATAACTTTGCCTCTCTGAAGTGAGGAGCAGAAAGCTAAAATCCTGTTTTAGAGCGGCAAAGTTATTTTGCGCCTACCAAATAACTTTGCCCCTCTGAAGTGAGGAACAGAATGCTCAAAGCCTGGTTTCAGAGAGGCAAACTTATTTTACGCGTTTAAAACGCACGTCACGGGTGTAATTTCATTAGATAAACCTATTGACATGTAATTTAACTGATAAATTAAATAGGAAATTATTTTTTTATTTATTAAAACTTATTATTTACTCTTTACTATCTTTTAAAAGTTTTGATTTGTGTCGGATCTCGTATTTATAAACTTGAAATATATTTTCTATGTTCTTTTTTAACTTTATCATAATAATTCGGTTTATGACAAACTTACATATCTGCAAATGAAATTTTAGTATGTAATGATTAAAGTAAAGGCATAAAGGACACACATAATATTTCACACGACCGGCCTACTGATTTATTTGTTCAGTTCAAAGTTTGGAGTGATTTAGTTGATATTATTGTAAATCATGTTTAAAGCATTGTATGTACACCTGTGTAAATAAACAATGATTAACATGACCAACTGTTTCAACCGTTAAACACAGAAACAGGTCTTTCATGAAATCACATGTTTATCTATTCAGTTTACAAATAAAAGCCAAGTTGCTTTGTCAATTTTGTGATTTAATATACAAAGTTACATAATATATTTTATTATAGTTTTCTGCACCTGTTAATAAAGCATTAAAATAAATAATCGTTTTTGTAATAAATAAGTTGGGTAAATTTTGTGTGTTCTAAATAAATCTAAACACTAAACATTGGATCACTCACTGATATTAGACGAAGTAGTTGAAATAACTGTAAATTGTGTATATAATAGTCATAGTCGATAAAATATTTTAGTTTTAGGTTTCTGTGTGTAGATTTACATTGTTATTTTTTAAATTAAGAGATGTGGGTGTGCGTCTGTTGATGTACATATTTATGTTTATAATATTTATGTTAATTATATTTTGTACTGCCATGTTACGCGGCCGCTGCCCACGACTACGTTTCATCATAGAATCTGTTAACACCTGCAGGATAAGAACACATCTTCTCTAATATACAGGGTTAATTGAAAAACACCAACAACCTCTTAAGGGGTCATAATCAGGGCGAAAAAAAAAACAGCTGTTCCCTACATTTATGTTCGCTTAGCTCGTCAAAATGTAGGGAACAGCTGTTTTTTTTTTTCGTGATCCCAGGTTTGGTCCCATAGTAAAAGTTGTTCATAATGATGAGTACAATGACCCCTTAAAAGGTTGTTGGTGTTTTTCAATTAACTCTGTATATCCCCTATTCACCTGAAGCGTTATTCTAACTTCTGCAGCGTATTGTTATATTAAAATATCTTGAATATCAATATACAATATTACGACACACTGGCGCGCAAGTATTTAGAAAATTATTCCCTTGTATCTTGTGCTCAATGTGCTTTAAATGTCTATACTGAGTTTCTTTGACGATACATCTAGGGAGCCACGAATCAAGTGGTACATAAATGAAAAACTTCGCTCATAGTAGAAAAACAAAACCATGCTTGAACGAATATGTTCAAGTGTTCAATTAATCGAAAACTAGACAGAAACATTACTGTTTTTAAAGATTGAAATATATCAAAAGTAATTATGAACGAATAAACGATTTAATACGGTTAAATCGTTTATTCGTTAATTATTTTTGTCTTACTCTTCTTTCCCATTTTTTTTTGTATTTTTTTTTCTTAATTTTTGGTTTGTGTACGTAGTTCGGACTTCATAGCACGGACCCAGAACTTCTATGATATATTTTGATAAATTCTGCAGATAATTAGGATAATAATTCTAACGCATCAACTGTTAAATGGCATAATAATTTATTACACTTATTTGTTACGTGACTAACTTTGAATTTAGAGCTTGTGTCTAAATCTATTCAAAATATGGGATGGTACTCTTATCATATACCTATTATTGTTATACAAAACTTTTATGTAAAAGAGTTGTAACAAACTATACTGCCTCTTCTGTATGTTGTCCTAACTAAATAAATGTCGGTTTAAGGCGTGCGATAGATGTTCAAAGCTCATCTTTGATAGTTGTTCTGATGTACTGCCTGTTACGGTTATGTATGTATGAAGTTGTAGTATTTAAAATAATAATGTACATTTTCGGTTATTAATAAAACATGTTTATAAACAATATGAAGTTTTGTATTTTTTTTCCCGTTGCTACTTATTTACAATTATAACGTAATTAAGATTAGATTTATAGCAGTGAACCACAAAAACATTCTCGTGTTGAAAAAATGCATATTAATTTCAAAGATTTCGTTCATATGAACGCGGGACATAAAAATAAATGTTTTCGTTGCCCTTCTGAAAACGACATGCGATAGCGTGACATTATGAGATTTGAGAAGACTGAAAAAAAACAAGGATTCTCATTTCGGCACGTGTTATTTTTTGCATGTTCATTACTCTGATTGAATTTATTTAAACTTTATTGTGTTAGGCTTGGTCACATACATTTTAAAAACAAAAACGTTGAAGTGAGATGCCATTAGTGTGGATTTCATCATTCAACCGAAACACGTCCACTGCTGGACATAGGCCTCCCCCAAGCATCGCTACATCGACCGTTCCTGTGCTTCTCACATCCAGCGGATTCCCGCGACCTTCATCAAGATGGACTGATGGCTTGGTTGGTGAGGGTGGATGAAGTGTGGACTTAGGTCGCCTTATTTGCCGCTCCAGGATTGTTTTTTTTTTTAGCTCTGAACGGCATTGCTTAACAACTTAATATAGACGTTGCTGATATTTTCTGACAACAAGATGTATGAGGCCTAGTGATTATATGATTAAGGGCTGATTTTTCAATAGTCAGATAACTTTTATCTGAGGAATAAATGTGACGTTTTGACAGATTTTCTATACAAAAGCTATCAAAGCGTGATATTTATTCCTCAAATAAAAGTTATCTGCCGATTGAAAAATCAGCCCTAATAGGTACAAACTACAAACTACTTATTACATATCGCAGCACAGTTATTAGTGACCCTCAAAGATGCACGTAGAACTTTACATGATTTTATTGATTTCTTTAATAAGTATCTTATCTACCTCAAGTAAATATTTTTATTGTAAAATTGTCTCAACTGGCGTAAGAAAACAATGGTGCCGATTCTCTTGTTCACCAATTAAACTAAAATTAGAGAATTGCGGTCTTTTACTAACAGACAGCGCGAGAAAAGGACGGTGATAGATAAGAACTAAGTTAGAGATGTCATATTAGTTTACGCCTTAAACTTCACCGTGTTTTTAGTCGACACGTTTTAAATGTCGTCTAAAGGTACAATTCCGTGCATCGCGGCCGATCGCAGCCGCGCGCCGTCTATCGCGTATGACAGACGCGCGCGGCTGATGCGTCAGTAGTCAGAATATGAAAATGTATGACACCGCTTCCGAAGTCTGCGACAGACGCGTGCGGCTAACGACAGATTAGTCAGTATATTATAGACACGACTATTGACGCATTAGCCGCGCGCGTTAGCCGCACGCGATCATTCGCGCGCGGCTGCGATCGGCCGCGATGCACGGAATTGTACCTTTAATTTGTATGGAAATTTTAGTTCAACTAAGCTTGACAGCTCTTATTGTCGTATGTCTCTTTCTTATTGTATCATAGTGCAAAAGATGGAAATAGCCTAAATTAAGTTTAGTTTGTCCATAACAGAATCGGCACCAATGTTCATTATAATTGCCTTCAAATAGAACCAAAAAACTCACGCTACGTAGCCACGCTTGCGAACACTAGACCAATGAGGTATAGCGTAGGAAGTAGGTACCAAGTTGAAATATCTCTTCCGTCGACATGAGCTATATAAAGATAGCTTATACCGTGGTAAAAAGATAAGCTAGTCAGCAAGGTTGATAGCGAGGCTGATTACTTAGGGTGCGCCGGACGTACTTAAAGTCTCAAGTACTGTAATTATAGACACAATACTTAGATAAACAATGGCAGTGACGAACCGATTCGTCGGTCGGGCCGCTAGCGCGGTTAAGTATCGTCATTGAAATATCTTCTGTTGACGACACGTTTGGTACAGTGGCTGAGCGATTGACTTCTGCGCTAAGAGTCGCGTTCGATACCCGCACGGAACAAATATTTGTATGGCCTACAGATAGTTGTTCCGGGTCTGGGCGTCGTTTGTGCACGTGAGATTTGTGTCTGCAAACGCACCCACGATACAGAAGAAATACTAGGTAGCTTGGGGTTAAATAGTAGATAAAGTATAAAAAAACTTGAAAAATAATGACAGACAAAAATAGGTCAGCTGAATGTCACGTAGGTAGTAACATCAGTTACCTACACTTATCAGAAATTATTACAGAATCTAAAGACAAACATAAAACTCGTGACCTTTGAATGAAGTCGCCGACACCTCGGCAAGGTTATGTCGCCAGCTATATACACACCCACGTCCCCTAATTGGATGGCTGCATAAATGTTAGCCCAGAGACAATCATGCCGCGGCATTTACGAAGCTTATTGCTTCGTTACCTTTCGCCACCCCCGTTTATAGGCCGGCGGCGGCGCTTCGGGTAGAATACAATAATGATTTCTATTTGCACATTATTTTTTTGTTGGTAGGTAAAGCGATGCTCTTTTGTTTTGTCGTAGGTATAGTTTACTTTTGCTGATAATTATACAGATAAACACGGTATGAATCATAAGTAAAACGTAATTTCCACACTTACTTTTATTTCTTTATTTTGTGAAAAAACGTTGCCCACACTAAGATTTTTCACAAATCACACATGCACAAACGCCCAGACCCGGAACATCTATCTGTAGGCCCTACAAATATTTGTTCCGTGCGGGAATCGAACCCGCTACCCGTAGCGCAGGAGTAACTGCACCAAACGTGTCGTTAAACTTTGCAAGCTGGCTATAGTCTGTGTTCGGAGCGAACTTTAAGTAAAAGAGCCGAAATAAACTCTCATGAATCAGTCAACATTAACTCCTATCTATTTTAAGGAACTATGACTCGAAGCACCACGCCACCATCAGCAGAACATGGGTAGCAAGCATGTCACCTTTCACTGAATTCTGTTCATATTAAATTAACACAGCCCTCCTGCATTAGGGGGGGGGTGAAAACCGGAATAAAAAAAAATATTTTCAATGTCTTAATTAAAAAGTAATTAGAAGCGGCAACTGAACGCTTTGCCTTCCATGCAGGTGGGCTTGAGTTCGATCCCGGCCCGCACTCTAACATTCGAATTCATATGCTGTTCAGTATTAATTATAACTTTTTCAGTAACGTAGAAGGAAAGCATTGTGAGGAAATCTGCAAGCATGACAGATAAGAGGAATACCTAAAAAAAAATGATTTTGTCATTATTCTGCCAACCCGCACTAGGCCGATCTATGCCCAAAAAAAACCTAGTAAGACCTTAAAACGAAATTTTACAGGAGAGCGCATAAACGTTAAATCGGTCAGCCTTTAAAAAGTATTTATGTTAGGTAGAACCATTGGTGTAGCGGATAGGTGGGCATACGAGAAGTAAAACACGAGATAAGGTTAAAATGTTTATTCGGTAGTTACAACTTATGTGAATGCAAACCGAAAACCGACGCGTGCGTAGACGCGTATACGCGGTGAGCGCTCGAGGACAACTGGCCGCCCCGCACGGCTGCGCGGCGCGGGAATCTAAGCTAGTGATGTTATTTATTTTTTTTAAGGCGACGAGCGGGACGTTTTACTATCGTCAACATTCTCCCCCTTAGTGTCGTCATCACGACACTCATAACGAAGAAGTAAAGCTACTTTTGATGCTGGACGTTTCATTACACCGGTTTTGGTTTTAATGTCTAAGATTCTTACCCGTCCGTCAGCTCCTGGGTACACTTTCAGGATAACGCCTTTGGGCCAGACGTTCCGGGGAGAAGTGGGATCTACGACTACTACAAGGTCACCTACCTTTAACGGTGTGCTCTCGCGGTTCCACTTTTGCCGGGGTACTAAGGTAGGCAAGACTTCCTTCATCCACCTAGACCAAAATAAGTCGGCTAGGCGCTGAGCAATTCTCCACTGTTTTCTTAAATACAAATCACTATCATCTAAAACGCCGATTTGCGGCAGATTGGACGACGAGCCTATTAAAAAGTGATTAGGGGTTAAAGATTCCGGGTCTCGCGGATCCACTGATACGTGCGTCAACGGCCGCCCGTTGATAATATTTTCTACCTCACATAAGAAAGTAGTCAAAGTTTCCTCTCTGGGAGCTCGCTCTTTTAATACTACTTTTAAAGCCGTCTTGACGCTCCTAATGAGGCGCTCCCAGGCACCACCCATATGTGGACTGGCGGGTGGGATAAATCGCCACTCAACTCCTTTATTCAAGGTTTCTGTTAACAACCGTTGTTGGTTGTCAACCATTTCTTTATAAGCCTTTTTCATTTCAGTATCGGCACCCCGTAAATTAGTCCCGTTATCGGAAAACATTGTGCGTGGCCAACCCCTACGAGCCGCCATTCTACGTAACGCCATTATCATTGAATCGGTTGTAAGACTTGGAACTACCTCAATATGAACCGCGCGCACCGTGAGGCAAGTGAACAGAACACCATATCTGCGCACCCTCTGTCGGCCAACCACTACTTCCATTGGCCCGAATAAGTCCACTCCACACATGGTAAACGGCCTATGATGATGCGTAAGTCGACATTCGGGTAGGTCGCCGAGGCGTGGCGGGCTAGGTAAGGCTCTTTTAAAACGACAAATCAAACATTGTTTGGCTATAGAACGAACAGTGGGTCTTAACCTGATAAGCCAATATTTCTGTCGCAACTCATTGACAACCATCTCGTTACTAGAGTGAGCAGCGTTTATGTGATAATGTGTCACGATGAGGCGCGCTATATGGTTTTTTCCATCTAATATTATGGGATATTTAGTAAGCTCGTCTACTTCCTTCGCGTTACCGATACGACTGCCTATACGTAACAAATTATTTTCATCCAGAATAGGAGTGAGTGAACGCAAACGACTATCCTGCTTAACCTCTTTGTTTAATTTAAGTAAGTTTATTTCAGTTTGAAAAGACTGCGCTTGTGAGTAGCGTAGTAATAATATTTCCGCTTTATTCATAATGCTTTCATTAATACTTTTAATTGAACTCTTTTTACACTTCTCAATGAACAGTAAAACTGTCGCTGTAGTACGTAACAATCGTAACCAGCTAGAGAATCGACTTGGTTCGGGAACAGGTAAGTTACATGTTATATTATTTCCATGAACAGTGTGAACCTTTTCTAATATTTCGTCACTAATTACATTTGTTTCAGGTTGCTGCGGCCAGTTCTTCGTGTCATCATCGTGCAGAAAGGATGGTCCTATGAACCAATCACAATTATCTTTCAGTTCATAATCTTTACTCTTCGAGGCGTGATCAGCGACGTTATAGTCGGTAGGTACATAATGCCATTCTTGTATTTTGCTCAATTCGTCGATTTCACCGAGCCTATTCGCGATAAATACTTTATAGTTCCTGCTTTTATTTCTAATCCAATGCAACACGGTAGTTGAATCAGTCCAATAGAAGGTAGCAGTAGGTATTAGTCTATGTTCTTGCTTAATAGTTTCAGCTAAGCGGCATGCCAATAGAGCGCCCTGTAGCTCAAGTCTAGGTATTGTAACTAGCTTTGTAGGCGCGACTCGGCTTTTGCTTGCGATAAACGACACTATTATTTTATCATTATGTTTCTTTCTCCAATAAGCAACGGCTGCGTAAGCGCTCGGGGACGCGTCGCAGAATACGTGCAACTCTAACGATGTTGTCTCGCTCGCACACACGGCGGAGTTTACAGGGGGCGGACACGGCGATGCATTGCGGTCGCGAAAAAAATATCGCGGAATACGAATATATTTTATTGCTTTCAGCTGAGTCATCCACTCTACAAAGATAATAAATAAGTCTTCTGGTAATTCTTGATCCCATGGTAAGTCAGTTTTCCAAGTTTTTTGCATCAAAATTTTTGCTTTAATAGTAAATGGACCGAGAAAACCGTGAATATCAAATATTGACATTATAATGCGTAGCGTTTCGCGTTTCGTAGGTTTACGTTTTAAATTAACAATATCATCCGGTATACGCTTCAAGGACAAATCGAATCCTAGTTCGTCGCTAGCAGGGTACCATAACAAACCAAGTGTTCTTTCAGATCGATTGGAATCTTTATCGATGGCGCAACAGGCGCTGTCACTCAGAGCTTCCTTCGGTACGCTTTCCAGAACATCAGGTACGTTACTAGCCCAGTTCCGTATTTCAAATCCACCCTGCTGGTGAATATAAGAGACCTGCTCTATTATTTGTTTTGTAATTTCAATGTCGGGTAAACTATCGATATAGTCATCCATATAATGTTGCTTGCATATAACATCGACAGCCATCGGGTAAGTATCTTTAAAGTTTAAAGCGTTTTTATTTTTAATATGTTGCGCGATAAAAGGCGAACAGTTCGCACCAAATATTAATGACGTCATCGCATATTTTTGAACGGCCTTAGTGGTTTCATCTCTGAATAAAAATCTAAGTGCATGTTGATCCTTTTCTTTAATTTTAATCCTTAAGAACATGTCTTTTATGTCTGCAATAATCCCAATTTGATTTTCTCTGAATCTAAACATAATCCCGAATAACGATTGCAACAAGTCCGGCCCTGTCAATAAAAAATCATTTAGAGAGTATCCTTGGGTTTTCGCTGCCGCGTCAAAAACTAGCCGTAATTTCTTTTTGTTTGGGTTGTCGACCCCGAAATGTGGTAGGTACCAAATGTGGTCGCTAGACTCCCCCTCGTCTAACCTTCTGGCATAGTCATTCGCGAATAAATGTTGGATACGTTCTTGGTAACGCGAAGCGTAAGCGTCGTCGGCTAACATTTTTCTTTCAACAGATTTTAGACGATTTACAGCATTCTGATAAGAATCGGGCATTACAAAGTTATCGTGTTTCCAAGGCAATCCTACAAACCATTGTTTATTAATTAACTCACACGTATTATTAAGTATGGTGATAGCACGCAACTCATCCGCATTCTGTCGTGGTTTGTTACCAATACCGATCGAATCTAATGAAAAAGAATGACGTATTAAATCGTGTAATTCGATGTCCGCGCTATGTTCCGTAGTATTTAAGTCGATGTTACATACCTGCATAGATGTATGGGTAGATGGCGATGTACTTGTGCGGGCGCCCGCGCCCGTAACGCCACCGTAGCACGATGACGAGTCGCGGCGGGCGTGCGCGGGATTTTTACCTGGCTGACTGCGACTGAGCGCGAGCGGCGTTGCGCCCGCTCCGCTTGGGTCGCCGATGCAGCTGAGACTGTTGGCATGCTCGGCGTGTGCGGTTAGTTCAGTTCGGTGTAATGTCCCGTGCACACACCACCCCAACAACGTTTGTGTGATATACGGCCCGCTCGGCTTATATTTTTTACAAACAATAGGTGCGATTAAATCATAGTTGTCCTGGCCTATTAATAATTTTGGTTTGACATTAGTTTCATAATACAATGGGTAATTAACACTAGGTACATTAAGTTTACTACAATCTACATTGGAGGCTATTTGTAAAGGTAAGTTAAGTTCTTTTAATTTGTGAGCACGTAGTTTAAAAGTTTTACCGTCACTGTTGCTGATGGCACATTTTATTATCTCAGTCTTACATACCAACTCGGAGTCCCACGCCCCAGATGCGCGCATTGCAACCCTCTCACCGTGCAGCCCGGCCTCATCCGCGAGGTCGGCCGCGATGAGGGTCACCGTCGCGCCATCATCAAGCAGCGCGTGCGTGTGGACACTGGTCTTGGGTCCGTGAACGGTAATAGGCACTATTTTTAACACTACTTTTGTTGTTTGTGATTTATTTGGCACATTTAACACAGACACATCGGAACACTGCGCGGCGCATGTGGTAGCGTGAGAAACGAGTTCTCCGTCGGGCTTCGGGGCGTCGTCGGGCGGCGTGGATGATCCTTGGCGCGCCGCCTCCGGCTTCACCCAGTGCAGCAGACGATGATGAGACCCACCACAGGCCTCGACGTCGCAGTTCTTCGCAGTGCACGTCGCTGGATCTTGATGTCGTGCACCGAGGCACTTGAAACACAGTTTCTTTACTCGAACATGTCGCCACCTGTCTTTTCTCATGGCTCTTTTGAACTTGCTACAGTCTGACAGTGTATGATCGTTCCTTCGACAAAAGTTGCATTTGCCGGCAGCGTCGGCGTCGGGGTCATCGACCTTTACAGCTGTTAGGACAGAATGCTGGTTATTATATTTCTTTTCCGTTCTGTTTTCCTTGTGATAATGAATATGGCTAACTCCTGACTCGGCTACCTTCTGGGCTTCTGCATATAGGAATTTTGATAACATTTCTAATTTTGGTGTCTCATTAACCTTTGAATGGTTTTCGTGCAGGTATTCTATCCATTTATTAACTAAGCCGGTAGGTAATTTGGATACGACTATTGACAACTGCTCCGGACTTCTTAAGTAATCTACCTGTTTTACTGTGCATATAGCGGTGACGAAGTTTTTTATTTTAATTGCGAATTTGACAATGTCGGCGTGGTATGCCTCGGGTAGCGGTGACAACTTTCTTAGTTGACTTGTTACTTGGCGCATGACGATCTCCGGTCTGCCGAATCTCAGCTCCAGCGTCTCCATGACGTCCTGGGGTGAGGTGGTACCCATCAACAGGGCAGATGCTGCGTCCTTCGCATCGCCACGTAAACATTTACGTAAACGCCACACGTTCTCTGTATCGCTATATTTGCATATGCGTGTCGATTCATAGAATGCCTCCCTGAATTGTAACCACTCCATCGGGTCTCCAAAGTATAAGGGAAGGTCTTTCGAAGTAGCTAGCCGAGACAACAGCACCCGGCTGCTAGAATTTGAGGTCGAAGCGTCGACGGCGTTTTTTATTGCACTGGTCAGCTCCTCGATGGCGCGATAAGTGGTCACGCCCGTGGCACCGGCGGGTGGTTTTTCAGTATCGTTGTTGTCAATGTGGCGATGATGCTCATCGCCCCCGACGATCACTTTGTTATCACGGAGATCGAGCGACGCACCGGGTTCAACAACAGATTTTTCTAACCAATTCTCCACCTTGCTTTGATAGGATGCTGATGAAGAGTGCTTCGAACACTGAGACGAGCGCGACTCCAAGTCGGCTAAGTCAGCGGCTAATTTCTTTTCGAGCAGTTCTTTCTCAATGCGAGCTTTCGTAATCGCCATCTGTGCTTGTGCTTGTACTTCTGCTTCTTGCAATTCAATGTTGGCTTTAGCTTGGGCTGCTTCATATTCCAACCGCTGTCGCCGCGCCGCTGACGACGTAGCACGCGAACAATTTTTACTCGCGTCGCGACCGCCGCCATCTTGTTGTATCGTGCGCGGGTTTTCGCGTTGCAAACAGATATCCGATTTCACCTTTCTATCACATTGCACATCAGGTTTCACTTCGATATGACTTTTAACCTCTAGTTCAGCCATTAATAACTCCCTTTTCAATTGTGCACGCGTTTTCACAGCACGCGGCGGCGGAGTTTGCAGCAACGGCATGACACAGAATTTTACTTCTCGTAGCTATCCGGCTCGAAGGACCACTTTTGTAGCGGATAGGTGGGCATACGAGAAGTAAAACACGAGATAAGGTTAAAATGTTTATTCGGTAGTTACAACTTATGTGAATGCAAACCGAAAACCGACGCGTGCGTAGACGCGTATACGCGGTGAGCGCTCGAGGACAACTGGCCGCCCCGCACGGCTGCGCGGCGCGGGAATCTAAGCTAGTGATGTTATTTATTTTTTTTAAGGCGACGAGCGGGACGTTTTACTATCGTCAACAATTGGTTAAAGTGACTTACTAGGTTTTAAAATGATCAGAGGCTGTGAGTGAATGGCAGTTACTTACTAGGTATCAATGCGTAAATATATCTGCTTAAGTGAGGTTTCAACGCTGATGTGTAGAGACTTTCTAGGTCAGCAAGATTATGCAACAAAACGATTTTTGTAAAAAGTGTCCCATTAGGTTTTAAAATGGGACAGCCGCGTACCCAGAAATGGGGCAGTAATGGGCTGATTATGATGTTATCAGAAAGTACAATTCTTATAACATTTATATTGAAAAGAAGATTCTCAAATAATATGATTAGCCATTAAACGCCTCCGGCCGCCACGAATAACAATCAACTGAAATAATAATCAATCAAATCGAACTCGCTTGAACTTGGTAGGGGCATACCCCATACTTCTGCAGTGAATAGAAGTCTATCAAAGAAAGCAAACAGAAGTAGGTAAATCAAAATTAATGGTTTGAGAAAAACAGTTTTTTAATTACATGTGAAATCAAATTGGTTAGGTGGGAGGGACAGATATCTGGGTTGGGCGGGCAGACATTACTAAATTTCAGTTCATGTTAGCTTACGGGAACATAAAAATGAAATAAGTATTACTACCACACTAATGTTCAAGGATTTTTGTTTAGAAAATGAGATCAGCTATTGAAAGATGAGTCACATACCAGCACAACCCAGTTAACGAGGCAGCCATGAAACCTGCGCGACACCTTTTAAGCTAACAAATATTGTTTCAATCAGCGCAGTGAAGACAGTTTTCTTTATGGCCATGGGACGCTCCCTATCCCCATTCTGTACCACCACGTAAAGGGTGGTGGGGTTGCAAGGGGCGAAGCCAAGCTTTCAGGACTGCTGAAATAGTTGAACGACTGACAAAGTGACGAACGTGCCCCGCGAAACACACCGACGAATTCACTTGAAACTGATTTTCGCATTTTCTTTACAATTATTTTGTTTATATTTGTTTTATTGTTAATGCTGATTTAATTATTATGTTACCATAATAGGTTAATATAATTTATCTTGTTTAGATTCAGTTTTATCATAAAATTGACCTCAACGCGATAATGTCTTGTTTTTGAATATGATTTGCGTACATTTGTAATTCAACTTAGTGCTTTAGTAACTATTGGCTTCAACTGCAAGTCATGTGGAGACTCAATATTTTGCAGTTTGGGGCAGTGGTCACCCTTATTTCAGGTAAGGATATTTTATTTATAATACGGTCTTTAAAGTTACAAAACTTTTCATTTTGTACGCGTGTGATGTTGCTTGCAGGCGCTGCCTACCTTTGATTATTTATCTCAAAACTAGAAAATAACTTTTTGAGATTTATTTACAATCAGTCAAGTAGAATTAATTCATGCATTAAATATGAATTGAAACTTTGGCAGTTTCTAAGTATTTCTGATTCAATGACAGCTTACAAAGTAAGGAAAACGCAGGAAGAAAGTATTTACCTACCCTGTAATTGTTCGTGTGTTGTGGTTTCGACGGATTCTATTCTATTTTCAATATTTAAACTTGTTTATGAAATTGCTGGCAGTGATTAAATTGAATTCATAATCATGCTACAATACATAGATATAAACAATTTTAATGCTATCACATTTTATCTATAATTATATTGTGCTAAATTAAATCTTAAACTTGTCTAGATCGTATCTAAGCAGTAATAATGCGACCACACTGATAATTAAACGGACCTTGTTTACGAACAGATAAAATACTCTTTGTCAGCATCAAAACTGTTACTTTTGTAACGTTTTATATTCTATTTCTTGTATTTTTTGTTGTACAATCATGAGCACCAACATAGTAATATAGCGGAATTGAAGTGATTTTCTCCCTAAATTCATATTTACTTTTAGGATTATTTTTACATGCCAAGAGTTTGCATATCGATGCCTAACAGTCAAAAGAGGATAACCGCTAATTTACAAACTTTACAGGAGAATGATTTAAAGTTCGTTTACGGCGAAAAAATTACGCTAAGGACCTTAATTTATAAACCGCCTAAGCGATAAAAGTATGTCGTAGAGTCATGAGAGCGTTTCAAAGTTATATTTGCAAAAAATCATCTTATCCCTTTTTGGCTGTTAAGCATCGATATGGTCTCACATACTACTATGTTAACAATATTATGATTCCCATTTAAACTCCTTCGTTAATTCACTTAATATTTCACTGTACGCACTAAGTTGATGCATGTAAATGTACCTTCTAAAATTATAGAATATCCGATATCAAAAGTGACGCGTGTCTGACTCGCGCAACCTTTTGGGTCACTTCCGGTGACAAGTTCCGGTTTATGTCAAGCTCTAGTCGCAGGCTAAATTAAGGACTTACAAGTGACGTAGAAACACCTGGACGTCGGGTCAGTGCTCTTAAATGTCCGAACCGAATGTAGACTAAAACGCGAAAATGAAGACTAATTTACAACAAGGGGTTCTCTTTTTTTCTATTTGACTGCTGTAGATGGTCCTTGGGGACCCCGTCTACGTCAGCGGGTAGTTGTTGGCGAGACCTGAAGGGTCTCCAGCCAATGGGGGGGGGGGGGCGGAAGTAAAATACCTAAGCTAACTATTTGTCTACACTAACATCATGATTAACTGCAACAACAGCACTAAGGGCGACCCCTAGTGGGACTCAGACCTCGGCTTAGGGCGTTGCTGGCGGGGACTTAGGGGGGAGACAGCTTAATGAGGGCTGAATTATCGGTGTGACTGCGGAGTCTGAAGAAACGACAGGCTTTGCGACGGGAGAGCTCGGTGGATCGTGACACAACAAGGGGTGGTCGAATTTTAGTATGGTGAACGCTAAATTAGGCATTGTGATGACGACATAGGATTTAAAATATTTTTTTGGTATTTTCATATAAACTTTGAATGTAAGTTTATATGCAGTGTGCCTTGGCGCGCGCTCTGGTAGTGTACAGTCGCGGACTTGAATGTTTACCACCCTAAGGTCTATATTCGCTTGCACATTACTTTTTCATAATGTCGCTCGCAAAGAATTGACAGGGCAAAGATATTTTTTCTTAATTGACATAAAAAGGTTAATTTAAAGAGGATTTATGGCTAGGTAGCATTGAAAAAAATCAATCAATTTAGTAAATAAATTCAATCAAATTCGCTCTTTAAAACTTTTGACTAGACACACATAAAAGGAGTTCATAACATCAAAAAGTGGTTAATAGCCTTTTTGCTAAAATCGACGCCGACGCTTCACAATTTTAAAAACGAATACTTATGTAAGTTGATGTGACATCTTGAACCTTATTGCGCACTGTGAGAAGGAATCGAATTTGAAATCTGATAATATTTCAAGTCCGCGGCTGTATACAACCTTATTTTTACTTTATGCGAAAACCGAGACACCCCAACAAGATTTTCATCAGAACTGCCTGATTACCTAAGTGGTTTTTTTTAGTAAATCTCCAAGTTACACCTTAGTTTATGTCGCGTTAAGTTCCCTAAAAAAGTGTGAAATGCCTGAGATGTGCTATGCAGGGGTTGTCTAATACACGGAAACTGACCGAGAGAACCATCTCAAGCCTCAAGGTGTCTATCCCCGTCAACTGCTATGGGTAGAAAACTACTGAAACAAAATTGAAATTTACGAAAAAAAAAAAAAAAGTCTTGTAAAAAATATGTCAATCGATTCTCCTAGTGATTCTGAACAAACTAGTTTCAGGTTTAGTATATACTAAAACTAACCTTGTATATGTAAACTCAGGACACTTTTTTCGTGAATGTTGCACTAGACCCTTGATCCATATGTTTCTACGTCAATGACTTACAAGACAAAAATAAAACACGTTGTAAAAATCACACTGTTTCTACGTGGGACAAATGGATTTGAAAATAACTCTTCCCAATGCAAATTTTAGTACATTTCAATTTAACCAAAGCCTTTTGATATAAGTGTGACCAAAAAGTTATTTTCAAGCTTGTGAAGGTCAACAAGCCACTCCTGGGGAAATGTCACATAAATAACAACGTATCGCCTAATTGATAAAGTGCACGCAAGCACGACTGCCTAGTACGAGATCCCTGGTAGGATTCCAGGACGGGAAAATGTTTACGGTTTTTTTTGCGATAAAGAACTTTTTTTTAGCCGATAAATGGCGATAGGCCGCCAAGCCGAATACAATACCAATACAATAGGGAAATTAGGTAAATTGCAAACTTGTAAAATTAAATGCTCTTTCAGGAAAAACTTATTAAGAAAACCGCTATAATATAACGTGATAAAAGATTTAAAATATCTGTGTTGACCAGCGGTCCAAAGATTACGTCGCCCCATCTCGTCCTGAAGTGATTATGGGATTAACGTAAAGCAGTAATATTTGATCATCCTGGATTACCTGATATTTTTTTACAGCCTTTTATGGAACGGTTCCTCCCATCAAATCCCATGAAAAAAATCACTGACATAAGCGATCATAATAATTCAAAGAACATTTTTTAAAGATAGATCCTGATTATTTAAAACTACATACTGTATTATAAACAATCACAGAAAAAAACACACCTTTTGAAACCTATGAAATCTTTATTTAAAATTTCGAAGTCGTAGATAAAAAGAAAATCTAAACTTAGACATTTTTTTCACAGCCCCTCTGTGGTGGTGTGAAAAAAAGGCTGACTTTAAATTTTCTTTTCGACTTCGTCATTTTAAATAACGGTTTCATGTTTCAAAAAGTAAAAAAGCACTTCTGTGCCTGTTTAACAGTGTGTAGTTTTTAAATACACAGGATCTATTTTTGAAATATGTGCTCGTATTCTTTTAATCTCAACTACTTACTACTTAAAATTGTTGATACAATCTCTCAACAGGTAAATTAATGGTGCACTTAAATAATGTACTTTACACTACACTATTATGCTAAAGGTTTGAGTGCATAAATAGTTCATGTATTTAATTCGAGAGAGATGGCATCAGCTGCCCCATCTCTATCCTTTTTCACTCGGTAAATAGGTGAAACAAAAAAGTATCGTTTTCGCATGAAATAATATCATAAAACTTGATTATTGCATGCTACATGGCTCGTTTATATGCCAGTAAGGGCAGTAAGTAACTGAACAATAACGTAAAAAAACTGCCTCTGTACCTATATGAATTACAAAAGGAACAGTGTCGTTCTCATCTGTTATTCCCACGATATTACGGCAACGCGTGTGAGTGGCGCGTCCCAGGGAATAAAAAGAGACAAAACAGGGAGGCTGGAGGCTGTTCGGGTGCGAGCGTGAGAAATACGGGATGCTGACGTGTCCTTTTCATTAGGAGAACATGACATCACAAGATATGAAGAATCCGCGAGGAATCCGGCGGGAATACTTGAGTTCTTTAAAGAGTGAGAAAATTTAAAAAATCTAGATATCAAAAATGCGTTTACTGTCGTATCTCTGAAATAAAAATTACCTCGGATTGAAGTAGTAACTGATGATGAGGGTTTTGAAAAGCTAAGGAAAAATAAGAAGTTCTTTGCTTAAAATTTGAAACCCATACTTTGTTGAGACTTAATTAACCACGACTCCAAAGGTCAGCTGTGTAATAAACTTGTCATAATAGTTACCTTCCCATGGTCATAGTCAGGCTGGAACGATTGGAAAAGTGTGGCCCGTTCTTTTTATAGAGGGCGCGTAAAGCAAAGTCATAACGCACGGGGTTCTAGGCGCGCCGGGCACTCCCCTGACATTTATCCGTAGACCATAAAAAGAAATATCTACCAGGGTAGCATCGCACGCGGAGGCTCGCTTCGCAAAGGCCTCGCCGCGCCCTATAAACTCGTTCCGCTCTAACAACGTCCCACTAACCTGTTTAGTTATATCTCTTTACCTGGATTTAATTTGGCGCTTTAATAAATGTTAAATTAGTTAGATAAGTTTTTGTTTGAGACGTATTAAATTAAATATTAATACGTCTCAAAGTTAAAAAAACTTATATTTATAAATATGAATAAAAATAACTTGAGCCGACTTTGTGGTCGGAAACCAAACAAAATTACAAGAAGCATTTTTGTCTCACTTGAGGAAAATGCTACAGCCGGTTCTTTGTCACCATTAAATGAATTAAATTTGTTTTTTTATGTCTTGGATCTCGGTTTTTGTTCTATGGACTTTAGGCATTTTCCTTTAAAAGTAGACAAATAGCACTTGCATTTTACTGACAAATACTTACAAAAATAATGTTTATAGTTTTCATTATTACACACGCAAAACTTTAGTCAAAAATATTTTTATTCCAATATAAAACCTATCCCACCTGATAAAGATAAAATAAAACGAAAAATTACTCGCAAAATGGGGAGATCACATATTTTGTAGCCGCTCTAAGCTAGCTGGTCTAGGAAGATGTTGATGCCTATTTTCCTAAAGTCTTAATTAACGTAATCCAGGCGTCTTCTCCTAAATCCCATGGGTATGGCACATTGGTAACTGCAGAAAAGTTTCTAGCTGAGCTAGTTTAAGGGATAAACGATCCAATATTTACCAAAAGACCAACTTCTTTTCCAACTAGTTAGGTACCTATTGTAATGGTAAGGATACACGGCGACACTTTACATTCGACACTCAGTGTCGACACCGAGTGCCGTAGTGTGAATTGCGCATTAGCTCGGGTTTAATTTCAGTGTCGCGATAGCATTGTGTCGAATGTCAGTGTCACCATGTATTATGTAACCTAAGTTCTTGACATCCCAAAATGCAAATCACCTTTTCGTCGATAAGCGAATGGGATGTGCATGACCAGTTTCTTCTTCAGTTTTTCATTTTTCTTTCATTTTCTTTCATTCTTCTTCAGTTTTTCATCATTAGTTCGACTTTAATTGAATCGGTTATTTTGAAAAGGGCACAAGTCACACCTTTTGCTGAAATTGAGTTAATTATGAGGAAGTGTTTGTCTATGATCCCCGCACGTTTTCACAGAAAACGGCACTAGTCCGTTGTTTCATTGCTGAATGACAGGTCATGTAAATTTTTGTTTATTTTGAAAAAGGCATTAGTCCTGGACTTGTGCCCTTTTCATAACAAACACAACATTTCACAACATTCGTATCATGAGGGCATAGCCAATAAGGGTCCAAATGATGTTTGTTCGTTTTTCCACCATTATTTTGAAACTTTTATGCCACCTGGTATTGATGAGTTATACCTACATATTCTCAGACGGATGTGCTGGCCAAAATAAAAATAACACAATGGTGAGATTTCTCTTAGCTTTGATCGAGACTAATAGATTTATAAATATTATTTTCCAACCAGAGGCCATTCTTTCTTGCCCTGTGATCGAGATTTTGGTCTAGTAAAAAGAAAGATTAAAAGATTTGACAGGATTTACCTTCCAGAAAAGTATGAAGATATCATTGTATCAAGTGCATACAGTGGTAAAATATCGGTATTTCAAGTAGATACTCAGATGGTTACAGATTTTAAAAGCTGGTGGCCTAGTTTTACAAAAAGTACTGCCTTGCCATACAGTCATTAGGAAAAAAAGTTCCTAAAAACAAGAAAATGAACTTTAATGTGTCACTGTTTCATGAATTTCATTATGATTGCTCAAACCCAGGTATTGTGAAAACCAGTGAACATATTGATGGATTAGTGAAATATGACTTCAAACTGGCCTCCTGGCGAGAGAATGTATCATGGCCAACTGATAAAGCTTATAGGGATAAGGTTCCAATAAATATAAAAAAAATTGAGGACAAATTTATAGGTTTCTATAATGAAGTAACAAATAATTGGCCCACCAAGACTTCTGAAACAATTGAAGAAGATGCTGAATAATTGCTAAAATAGTGTGTAGTAATTATTATTCATAATCTTTAATAAATGTTGTACTTACATTATTTAAACTTGGTAATTTCATTGACTTAATCCTGTATGTTTTGAAAAGGGCATAAGTCCAGGTCTAAAAATGAGCTTTATCTACACTTCCTGTATTATATATGACTTACTAATATAACAAAATAATAACTTTTAATAGGGCCTATTAAAGGCCATATAACGTTTTTAACACTCCATACAAAAAAATTGCAAGAGATTGTTTTTTGTGTCTCCTGAAAAGTTTACAAAAGTGGACTTATGCCCTTTTCAAAATAACCGATTCAATTTTCTCGGCTGCTACTTGGAAACTCAACTTTATCAACTGTCTAAAGTTCTGAAAACAAGGCTGTTTTCTTCTGCAGCCTTGAATATTTCCTTGAGTTATAAGTTTCTGTGCGTTTCTAGTTTGCGTCTCTTCTCTTGATAAGGTTGTGACGTCCACGACATTCGTAGCATTGTCGTTTAGACTCAGACATCTAAAACATAATTGCACATGGTTTTAGTAAAAAGATTCACGATTATATTGGTGCTAAACAGACTCTAGTGGGATATTTTGAGATACTTAACTTCTGCGAAGAAGGTGGCCCATTTTATAAATACATTTTTTATACGTTAACACAGTAACTTTTCCGTTTCGTAACTCAAAACGGAGACTCCGAAAGGTGGTTTTCGTCGCAGTTCCTTGATTTTATGGCTAGACCCGCCAATAAGCCAGTAACATAACGTAACATATTAAAGCCTGTACTAACCTTTATGATCTCATTTATGCCAGTAAATATCAATCACAGTTACTTACCCAGAACAGTTAACCTCAAATTGGGTCATTTATCCAAATAATGGTTTGAAACATAAAGGTGAAAATTAACGATCTAACGAAAGTAATTAAGTCAGCAGGGATTTAGGGAATCAGGTTACATCGCAACGTAGTGGTGACACATATTGGGGTGGCGGCCGGTCCTTCGGTCCGGAGGGCAGCGCGGCGCGGGGGCAGGGGCGGTGACAAATGATGCCCATTGTCTTTCTTTATTACTGAAGGGTTGCGTTGCCTCAATTCTGATGACCCATAAAATCGCAAGCGAGATTGCTCGTAATTAAATTTTGCTGTTTCGGAACAGTACTTTTGTAAAATTTTCGATTAGTGAGTATGACGACGTCTGTGGTCTAGTGGTTCGAGTGTCCGACTGCTGATCACAAGGTCGTGGGTTCGATTCCCACAGGACACAAATATTTATGTGATGAACATAAGTGTTTGTGTTGGCCTGGGTGTTTCTTATGTATAATAACTATAATAAGTGTGTATTTACGAAAAAAAAAGTATATAAGTATTATATCCATTGTCTAGTACCCATAGTACAAGCTCTGCTTAGTTTGAGACTAGATGGTGTTGTGTAAAAAAATGTCCCAAATATTTATTTATTTTCTGCTGTGGTCCTTTGGTACAAGATTTTTAAATTGGTTTGCATATTTAATATTAAAACAATTTTCAATCCGATATTCATAATATTTGTTGTGATGCAAAGGCAAAAATTATGATATGCTTTATTATAAATATAATGCATTTGGATTTATTTAGAGGTAGAATCTATTAAAAAACATAGGTTTTCTGTTTGTATGTTGTAAAACTATACTGATAAAATATCTTCTTCGATAATAACATGAATTTGCACAAACTATAGGGGTTGTAAACAGTAGCATGTTGTGTTCACCCCATCATCAAAATGCCAGCCGCACCCGCTGCGGCAAATTGACCGAGCAACACTGTTATGGTAATATTCATCATTATGAAAAGTTATGTTATGGCAACAATTTAACGTTTTATGTTTTGCGGGGCTCTCATAACTCATTTATTATATTTTAAGGGATCATGCCCAAAATGATCTAATTTAAATTTTCAAAGAAAATGAAATATTCGCATCGGTGAAGCATCGACAGCAAACAGTCGTCTTTGTCTTTTTAAAGTCATCATCACCATTATTTCAGCTCGTTAACGACCACCTCAAATCAAACATGGACCTAGGGACTTATAGCTTTATATTAATGCTTATTATTAATGCTTTATGTAATTACCACACTACAAACTGATTGGTGACTCACCCATCAGTCTGTAGCAGTTTTGTTATCGGTAGTTTTACAAGTCAGTACAGTACAAAGAGCAGTGTCCCACCCCATTAAAAATATTGTGAAGTCAGAATATTATATTTTATTTTTATTTATGAAAATAATAACAAAAATGCACTTCGAACAATTGAGCTATTAATTTAATGTTGTCGTTTAAAGATCTCTAAGATAAAATTACCGTTGTAATGATTACCTACTAGGGTTTTCGCGTTCCCGGGAATCGGGAATTTTTTCTCTTAATTCCCAGGGATTCCCGGGTACCCGGGAATTTTCATGTTTTTTGTATAAATATAGTTTTTCTCGTATACTTCAACATTAAACTTGTGTAAGTACTTTAAACATGATAAATTGTCTAACATACCAATCGAATTTTCTTATTAAAATAAAAAAAATATACTTATTTAAAAAAATTAACTAGGAACAGTTACAGTCATTTATTGTGCGACGTGGCGAGTTTCTTTAATGAAAAAAAAGTCTTCTCTTCATATATAACATGGCAAAATATTACGGAATAACAATAGGGTGAATGACTTTAGAGGATGTTACCAAATTCGTGTAACATATTTCTAAAATACGTGTTAAGGGTGCTCAAGCACTAGGTTCTCTAAGTCCCATACTTAACCGCAAAAGTAGGCTCAGTTCTCACACTAAACTAAGGTTGTACACCACACTAATCAGACCTTGTATAACCTATTCGTGTCCGGTATGGAGCAGTACTTGTCAATCTAACTATAACTTGTTACAAATTCTTCAAAACAAAGCTGTTAAAATTGCTTACAATACTCCATTTAAAACTAATCTTAAAGTACTTCACAATAACATTAAATTACCTAGCATAACACAATTCATTTTAAAATTAACTCGTAAGTTTTACAGTAAAAATAAATGTCATCAAAATGTACTGATTGCGGATATAGGTCAAACAGATGTTAAAAACATGCGACATATCGATAGGTATGGTAAATACAAGCTCCCACATCACTACGTACTGTTCGCGCACAAAGCTGATAACGCGCTGTAGCAGGACCCGTACGATGCGCCAGCGCTTCCCCGCTCTCGCCGTTCATATACGGCAGCGCGCGGGACGCGGTAGCTCGTACGTCGTCGGTAGCTATGCGCGATTACCTGAGTTACCGCTTGTATCGGTCGCATTTACGTTTGCGCGTATTTAATTTAGTTCCTACCCCCTCATTATATTAATGAAATTATATCAATAATTTCATAAATAAGTTTAATGTTATAGATTTTAGTAATGCTTCATGTTGTAATCAGTTCCCAACCTTGATTATTTGAATACTTAAAAAGGCGTTTATAGTCTGTAAAAGTGTTGTTACTATAGTGTTAATTGTTTAAGTTCTACAGTTATTATGTATATTTTATGTTAATAAAGAAATTTTCAAAACAAACAAACAAACCAAATTCGTGTAATACCTTAAAACAACATGATCTACGACTGGTGTAGAATGATCGAGCACGGTATTTAGCTTGATTACAAATAAAGTTTTTTTTTCTTGCGGTAGCGATATGTGATCGAAACATAACCAGCTAATAAGGTACATACAAATAAAAAAATAAAAATTACTTAGTTAAAATTTTATTTGTAGAAACATTTCGACGCCACTCATCAATGAATCAAGCACGGTGACACAGCTGGCTAGCACGACTAGCACGAAATCGTTCTTTGCAGTCGGTTAACTCGGGGCGCAAAAAGGGCTCGAAAACAGAACTTTTTTTTTTGAAAATAAACTGTTTTGTATTTAAATTAAAAACCATTTAGGGTTACTTAATCTGTGACCAGTAGATCACGCTGTTTGAGGAATTACACGAATTCGTTTACACCCTGTATATTTTCATTATAAATCTCGAAATTACACAAAAGATAAGCACTGTGAATAGTTTCTACAAATGAAACATTTACAAAAAAAATGAAGCTTGTAGAATTTGTTTACTAGACAGAGACAACAGTGCTGTGTGCTGACATCACGATACATTTACCCCATTCTACGAGTAAGTTCACACCATGCATTACAATGTCTGCTTCACGCGAAAGAGACAGAAAATGCTCTAAAATCTTCGGAAGCGTGCAGACCCTTCATTTTTAACCGACTTCAAAAAGGAGGAGGTTCTCAATTCGTCTGTATTTTTTTTTATTTTTTATGTTTGTTACCTCATATCTCCGTCATTTATGAACCGATTTGAAAAATTCTTTTTTTGTTCGAAAGAGTATACTTTTCGATTGGTCCCATATAAATTTTGTTATGATTAGACCATGAACTTCAAAGATATGGAACGGAACTCCTCATCGGATCAAAGCAAAATTCTCAAATTACTAATATTGCTTTTTTTATATTTGTTGTTGGGAACTGACTACTGGAAAAGAGGAGGGGGTGCGTGTCCCCCCCCCCTCCCCCCCTTTGGAATGTTTTCATTATATCGTGTAAGGTATCATTTGAAAGGACTTTTTATGCCCGACTACGTCAAAGCCAAAAAGAAGGGTTATGAAGGAGGGGGTTAAAATTATGACACTAAAACGTATTTAATAAAAAATAAACTTTAATTAATAAATAACTTTAAATAAAAGTAAAAACCGACTTCAAAACAAAAACTAAAAAGAGTAAAATAATTACCAAGATATAAAATAAACAGTTTCAGAAGTCGGTGGCTTTTATTTGTTTCAGTGTAGAATTGCACCGACTTCTGAAACTGTTAATTTTATATCTTGGTAATTATTTTACTCTTTTTAGTTTTTGTTTTGAAGTCGGTTTTTACTTTTATTTAAAGTTATTTATTAAATACCTTTTAGTGCCATAAATTACACGGTTTATGACTTAAATGACACGATTGCGTAATCTTTCCTACAATTAAGTAGTTTTCTTTAAGAATTAATGTATAATTATCATGATGGCTCCTTACAAACACATACAAACTTCTTTGTTCTTGGCTAATGTTTCTGTGATCACAGTTAAAACAGAGATTGAAAGTCCTTATCAAAACTTTTGCATAAGGGAACCACAAACGAAAACGTCATCTAAGTATATTTTTTTTTGTTTTTGTTGATTATTTCAAAAAGCGCTGAATCTATTTCGATAAAATTTATATGGGACCACCTCTGAAGTACGATCTACCAAACAAAAAAAGAATCATCAAAATCCATTCATAATTGGAGGAGATATCGCGTAACAAACATACAAAAAAAAAAAAAAACATTCAGACGAATTGAGAACCTCCTCCTTTTTGAAGTCGGTTAAAAAAAAGTAAAAACCGACTTCTTGCCTCTTCTTCCGAGGTGGCTTCTATTTGCTTCAGTGTAGAGTTGCGCCGACTTCTGAAACTGTTAATTTTATATTATGGTAATTATTTTACTCCTTTTAGTATTTCTTTGAAGTCGGTTTTTACTTTTTTTTATTCATCATCTTTTCTTCATTTCAAATAATTTCCGGGTACCCGGGATTCCCGACAAATAATTCCCGGGTCCTAAAATCCCGAAATTCCCGGGAATTCCCGGTTCCGGGTACCCGGGGCGAAAACCCTATTACCTACATAAGTAAAGCACGTTGGATACTATAAAGCCGAGATGCACCTGCGCTACAAGCGCGTGCGCTACATACAACTGGGACGTGCCATGTGCGATGTGAGTAAACTTTAAAGTGCAGTCACAATGCGGTGAATGCACTTGTGCAGTTGCAGCGCGCACCGCCTCGGCCGACTGAGCGCCTGGTCGCGTGGCCGCGCGACTCAGCCCACCACGCCGGCCACTTGGCAACCAGACAGACAAACAGACACGACCATGGCACACATACCGCGCTGACCACTCCTCCTGCCTCTGCCTCAGTCCCTCCTGCTATCATTACTTATTGCGTGGCTAATGAACTCGATAATGATTTACCTTATCTTGAAGATTTAAGTCGCTGCTACTCTAGGACATTGAAATTATAGTGACGTATTTGTTACCGCTATACATAGCCAGCCATTTACGTTTAAACTTAGAAAATGTATTAATATTATGCTTTACAATGGTATGCGATGTGCAAATGGGTAGCTAAATGATGTCTAAATTGTGTTATGCTATGCAAAAGGAACACTAAAATATGTGAGTAATTTGGCTGACCTAGTCTTAAACTGAATGATGAATCGCGGAAACACAAACTTTTGTAAACAAGAACATCGTCTTCGAAAGATTCATATTGTCGTAAGTTTAGCATGAAAGTTCAAGCGTAAGTTCACTGAACTGTTAAAAAGCCCGCCAAGTAGAAAGTTTTCCCTTTCACTTTGGTTACACCTCCTACAGTTTATAAGTTACCAGTAGATGGGCAACACCGTTTCCATAACAACACCCACGCGCGCGCATTTCTCCGCCTACCTTGGGGGATGAAACCATTCACGATTTCGAATGCCCGCTCTCGTTTCTGGTGCTCTAGTAGGAGCAGATTGCGAGCTTTCAGGAAGGGAAATAACGTCGCGGTCTGCGGCGCTGTGCGCATACTTGCGATAGCTACGAACGAACGAGGCCCTTCGCACTCCGAACCGAGTATGACGGAGTCCTTCGTGCCCTTGGTCCTTTATCGGCAGCGCTTCTACCTACAGAATATGTTGTCCTGATACTTCTTTGATCTAATTACGCATATCATTATGACACTCCCCTTTTATTTTTTGTTGTAACGACTCTTCTTACATTTTATTTATTTTTTGTTTTGAGATGTGGTAATTTTATGTTTTTATACGATTTTTATCAGACTTGTTAACATTCAGGTCAACATTACGTTAATGATGTTAGTTACATTGTATACATAATGATGTGTGTTGTTTAAAACGTTATTGTGAAAAATGACTCTAATAACGTTAATCCTAATTTTTGGAACTTTACAAAGAAAGTTAACATAGTCTGTGTTAATAAGATCCTGACACTTGACACTCTCTTAAGCTGAGACTTAGCGACCATTTTCAGGTTCACGCAAGCGCATTCCCGTTCTGATAAGTCCCGCCTCACCCCAAATGCATCCATCCCTCCTTTCACCTGCTCCCGAACCAATATACCGTGCTCTATAGCTTCGAACAGTATTAATTGATATCGATTTCTGGTCAGCTTCACTTCTCGAAGTCTATGAAGCCTTGGTGTTTTCCGAACGGTTCGACATTATCGGCAATCGCCGATACATTTCCAATAACCGAAGACCGGAGAAATATCGACAATCGTTGTAGGTAAAGGAACACCCTTAACTAATTTAATGATTTATTTATTAGACGTGATAATTAAGTAATAACCATTTCCAATTACACTGGTTATTGATCAATATTTATTATTTACGTTAACTAACTAATTAAGTTTTGATTTTTGCGGATCTCTAACTTTTATGTCCTATGGAGCTTTATAGGTATGTCTAGATTTCCACCCCAACTGGAAATCGATTTTCAGTACTAGACAACGTAACCGCTTTTACTTCCTGCTACCCTAGCGTCTCCTGAAGGAATTTCCGGTTTTGAATCTGTTCACATCCGGTTTTTACCCCGGAAATCGTAAAAAACATTTTGGAGAATGGGGTACATAAACTACTTATTGAATAAAATTAAATACTTACGACAGTGTTAATAAATTATGGTTATATAGAAATGGTAGCAGAAAAACTATGTGAGAAATATAAAATCCGATTAATACTAAATACCACCTTTGCAGTAACTATTTGTTTATTTAAATGTCTAATCGTTAGTTAGTTTACCCGGCGGCGTCCATCTTGGTTGTCGGGAGTCGGATCCGCAGCTATACCGCGCACAAGTGTACTAGGCTCGCAGACACGGGCAAGAGTTGGTACGGAGTTCGTAGGTAATGTTCGCGGCTCCAAAAATACCTACTTCAGTCTTCGATCAATAATCCTCACTTCAGTTGTTTCAGGGCTTTTAGGGAAAATGTTCAAGAAATTAGGAATTTATAATGTGTATAATAGACAGTGATCGGGAAAAGGTGAGCTAATTTACCTAAACTTCAAAGAACAAAGACAAAAACTGGAGACTTCCTTACGACAACATTTTTTTTTCGAGAAAAACAATTGGCACAAAACCAGTAGACACGTTTTAAATTGTTTTCAAAAAATAAAAGACAATCTCCTTTTTTAAAAACAATAATAAATCTCTTTTTTGAAAACAATAATAAACGTGTCTACTGTTTTTGTTTTTTGGGAAAAAAAAAAAACAGGAAACGAATTCAATTGTTTTCTGTATTAACAACATTAATATTAAATGTACTTTAGTGATGTCTCGAAACCCGAGACAATTTTACCGAAAAAAAATTATCGTAAGGAAGTCTCCACTTTTTGTCTTTGTTCTTTGAAGTTTAGGTAAATTAGCTCACCCTTTTCCGATCACTGATAATAGAAGATAATAATTTTAAGGCTTCAGCCAGACCAACCTCTTTTGAATCATACTTATTTTCCTCGGTATTTATTTGTGTAAATTGTGTTCTATGAAATTACTATATTATGTTACAAAATATTATGTGTGTTGTTGTAAATAACTTTTATATTTAAATGTACTATATTTTGTATGTAAGTTTCAACTTTCTATACAATTTCGGAAACCCTGCGAAGTTTGTCAAAATTGTAAAATTAAAAGAAAAAATTACTTTATCCATTTTTATAATTAATTCGTAGGAACTACCTACTACAATTAAATATTAATAATGCTTCGATCCCTACTTTTGAATCGCAAAATTCTGGCGCTAAAATTCATCAGTAATGGCACGCTCGAACCTAAAACCTAACAAGTTATTAAACTAATACTAGATAGTTATAGTATCAGGGGGTTGAATTACCTCTTTAGACTCCTGGCTTCCGTGTACAGTGCACCCCTTGCAACCCTGTCATGGCCGCCGTCGTTCTACTAACAGTTATTTACACACACATAGAATTTGCTTATTTGTGTTTGTGTAACCCCTACATAAACTGTAGTTCAAATGTAATATCGTCTACATACACATAGTTCGTAACAGTCTATGTGTTAAAGTTCATCATAATTAAAACTTTCTCCATGAACCGCTAGTACCTAATCTAGTAACTCTTTGCTCTAGACATATTCTGAGTTAGGATGGTAGCTCTATACATTATCTTATTCTTTATTGTACCTACACAAGAAAAAATTAATTAAATGACACTGAAAAATAGTTTTCTACCAGTAAACCTTTGAGTGATAGAGAGATTGATTAAAGGGCTGAGGACATCGATATTGTACTATTGGCGCAGCGCAGAAACAAGCATACTAGACTTAGAAGGTACCTACTTGGCACCATTCATTGGAATTGTTTTTAAAGTAACGGAAGTGCAGTCTGTCGGTAGTGATCGTATGGTGTATGAGGTATTTCCGACAAATTGTGATCAAGAAGTCTAGCAGGAGCATTAAATATATATCTAGCCCTACCACTATATCCCTTAGGTACTAAAATAGAGTAGCAGCGTAAAAAGCCAGACACACCGGTAATTCAGCCCTCATCAAGCTGTTTCCCTCCCATTCTCCCGGCAGCAACGCCCTAAGCCGAGGTCTGAGTCCCACAAGGGGTCGCCCTTAGTGCTGTTGTTGCTAGTAGTCATGCTAGTGTAGTCTTTTTCTCTCGTGTCAGCACGAGCTATACGAAAATAGCTCTTGCTGTGGTGTAAAGATTAGCCAGTCAGCAAGGTTGATAGCAGGGCTGACTGTCCTGGGTGCGCCGGACGTACTTAAGTATCGTCACTCGTGGAGGCTCTTTTCATGCACCCCACATGCTAGTGTCGTATAAATAGTTAGCTCAGGTTAAGTATTTAACTTCCCCCCCCATTGGCTGGAGACCCTTGAAGTCTTGCCAATAACTGCCCGGTTACGTAGAAATGGCCCGCAACGAAGATAAACAAGCCTTAAATTAAATATAATATAAAAAGCATAAAAAGAAAAATACAGGTACTTAATACAAGTTTAACTAAAAAGAACAAGATCAACTCTTTCAGTTTAATGAAAAATCTGAGAGGTTTTCGCGATGCCCTGCTAGAAAAGTACTCATAAAAGATTTATTTTTCTCGACTGCATCACCTCAGTAGGCATTCGTAGCAGCAAAGAACGAATTAATACAACATAACTTGATTTTATACCTTTGATACGGTATCACGACATTCATGACATCCTTTCAGATAGATGCTTATTACTCATTTAAAGTAATCAGGATTCTGACACCTCATCTCTTAGGAAAATGTCGTAGCCGCGTAGAAGGAATCAATAAGATGTCGTTTCAATCGTATTTGACAAGCCCGTATTACTGAACGTTCCTCAAGTACCGTTTGAACTCCAATCTCAAGAAAACTGTTTACGTAATAGAATTAACAATTGAGCATCGGTCTTATTTCAGAACGATAATTGAACTATACCCAGCTGAATCGAGACTCTGAACCTCAAGCAGAGTTACGAACACTCAAAAGTCAAACTGTTTGATGCAAATTGACATTGGCAATCTGTGCTCAAGCGCGGTCTCGACCACGATTGTGTGATTACCAGAGAGCGGAATGTTATGGCAAAACAATTGAAAGGTGATAGAGACGGGTCAAGGGGGCAAATGTCATCCGTAGACATTTATTTGTATCGTGCCACCCCATCCCTTAGTAATGTCGTAGTTCGTAGCAGCGTAGAAGGAATTAATTAGAAATCATTTGGATGTAGACCATGATAAAGGTACTTACATCTTGCTAGATAGATGTTCATAAATGTTTATCTTATTGGATAATTCTTGTGTGATACCCAGATGGAATAAACCAAACTATCTGCCATGAATTTCGTAGCAGCGTTGTAGTACCTAATTTATTATTAGAATATCATTTTGGTACAAATAAAAAACTGATAATCAACAAATATTTATGATCGAAATGCTTTTAAACCTATTGCTATGTGAGTACGATAATAAAGAATTTATTATTATTATTATAACTCGAGGAGCTCGTGGCTAAATAATTACAGCCGCATAGACCGATCTTCCGCGTTAAGCCACGCTTGCCGAGGTTGGTCTGTGGATGGGTGACCATTTACTATAGCGAGTTTCCTCTGTGCCTCGGAAAGCACGTAAAGCCGTTGGTCCCGGCTGTCATTTGTAGATCTTTGACAGTCGTTACTGTTGGTCAGAAGCCAGAAAGTCTGACAACCAGTCTTACCAAGAGTATCGTATTACCCAGTTACTGGGTTGTGGAGGTCTGATAGGCAGTCGCTCCATGTAAAATACTGATATTCAGCTGCATCCGGTTCGACTGGAAGCCGACCCCAACATAGTTGGGAAAAGGCTAGGCAGATGATGAACTAAAAAATAAAAAAAGGGTTGTTTTCTATTTCCGAGTCATTTAGAGCCCCGAGTTAACTGACTGTAAAGAGCGATATCGTGTTAGTCGTGCACGCCAGCCGTGTCGCCGTGCTTTCATTTATTTATGCGTGGCACAGAAATGTTTACTCAAATAAAAAATTAATAAACCCTTTAGAACAAAAAATATTTTTTCAAATCGGTCAATAAATGACGGAGATATGAGGTAATAAATATAAAAAAAAAATACAACCGAATTGAGAACCTCCTCCTTTTTGAAGTCGGTTAAAAAGATTCTAAATTGAGGGACTGATCAGACGTGCTGCTTTCCGATTCTGGGGGCCTACTCCCTAAGTCCGTCAATGAAATTAGCCGCCCGTCCGAAAGTAGCCCGAAACGTAGGAGTGAACAAAGCAAGTGTCAAGTTCAAATTTCGGACGGGCAAAAACACATCGGTAGTAGGGTCAACTGTCAAATCGTGTTGTCATTCATTCTTAGTTCGGGCCCCGAAATAATCGTATGTCCGTAGGTGATAGGGAGTAGGAAACGCTCGTAACTAAGGCCGAAACCTAGGGAGCAGACCCTCAGGGCTCAGGACCTGTTCGATAATCAGTTGTCAACCGATTCGGTCTATTATCTTTTTTCCCCGTACATAAAAGTGCATCGAAAATGTTCTGAATCGAGGGATTGATTTTGTCCAAAATGGGCAACTCATGTTCTTAGATTGGACTTTAAGTAGGTATACTAGCCTCGACTTTTATCAATTATTGGGTTCGCGTTCCAGTAGTTATGCAGCTGAAACTGAAGTTTAGCCACAGCTTACCTAATTTGTGACCTACTTAAACTCTTTGAGGCATCGAGGGGTTTCGACGTGGATATCGCTCACCTAAGGTCTAACCACTACACCTCGTTGATCAATTGATCTGCGCGGTAGATATAGCCACAAACTCTTCAAGTCATAATCGTAATAGTTCACATCAGGCAAAGTCGCGGTTATTACTTTCTGATGGCGTAGCCATTTTTTTAAATATCTAGATCCAGCTAAAAGCTGAATAAAGAGCAAGAGCGGAAAACAAAAATAAGTTTAAAAACCTAAATAATTTTGTTAACGTAGGATCTATTAGTATCCCTGTTAATGCCTATTGTAGGTAGTTACCACAGGTAACTATTAAGTATGTAAAAAACAGCTTGTAAACTTTGTGCACCTTTTTGTAAACTGTTTTTACTAAAATAAATGATTTTTATTTGTATTTAGAAGTGAACATTGAAATTGTTGTTGAGTTGACTGTTGCACAAACCTTTTCAAATATACACTTGTACAAATAAAGTCTTTCGTCTCTTTCTAATGAAAAAAATAAAAAGAGACATGAAAATCCGTAGGTACTACGTTCAAAAGGGTCTTCGCCAACGTGCGTAACTTCTTGCGTAACAAGCTCCGTTCTGATTGGTCGGGAAGGCCACGCCCAATGCGTAAACCAAACCATGAAATTCGACAGGCCCTTAGACGGCCCTTTCAAACTTCTTATACTCTTTGCGTTCCTAGTAATCTGTGTTATATTATAAATAATTTAAAGGGCTCCCCAATAATATTATAATACTTGACAACAAACAACTAAATTACATGTAATCGAAAAGATGCATGTTAAAAATAATAATTTGCAGATTGTGTTTTTTAAGCATGATTATACACCAAACATCCTCACTAAGCACGGTGCTACGAACAGTCAACTCCCCACTCATTAATAGACAAATCATAATTAACAGCAATTAAATATATAAATTATTAAAAAGGGACGGCTCGAGCCCTTGAAGAAGGTGTAAATGACAGAAGGGATTTCTTTGTAGTAAGAAATAATGGGCATGTCACTCCCAATGACTTTGTGTACCAGGAGTACATAGCTCTTTAAGAGTTATACTCAGAAAGGGCTTTCGTTAACCTTCGAAGACTGGCCGGACCGAGGTGTACCTACTTTTGTTTTGTTCAACTTTTGTAACAAGATTCACGTAGGGCCAAAATAGACGAAGTAGAACAATCTGGGTATTTATTTTAATTTTCATGCAAACAGCATGTTAATCAGTTAAGTAGATCATTTACCAACTGAAATTATTTATTAATGACTGCAGCAAGTTGTAGAGACATTCATCATCATTATTAGGTACGATTTATTCTTTAAACATTACAGTGGAAATACTGACAGATTGGGATACATTTTGTGCTGTCCAAACTTATTTGAATTAATAATTTGTAAAAGAGTTAGTTTTTCTTTATTTATTTAAATCCTGAAAATTTAATTTAAAAAAAAGAAATCTAGGCAAATGTTCCACTGAACTCTACATAATATATCAATAAATTAACATCCCTGAAATTTTTTACCACTGTCTGGTCCTTGGATCCGACTTGCTCTACAAATGTGCTACGCTTCGTAGGTACCTACTTACTTATTTTAAAATAATTTGTGCACGATTTCTAACAGCAGGTTATCTTATTACGTATTAAATGTATTAATTATTAAAATACGTAATAACTTTCTGCTATGATTATATTCCGATTGTTTCTAAACAGATTAGAGCGTGTCAAAAAATAACATAGATAAGTACATTAATTTAATTTAGTAAACCGATAGAATTTACCGATTTCTTTAGCTAACCTTAAGTTTTACATATTGACTGAAGCACCTTGCGTAAGAAGTAAGGTTTAGATGTACCTGTTTTTGTAGTAATTTTATACGTATTTATGAGCATACTATTAATCGTGCTCAAAATATTTTAAAATAGTAATCGTTGCACGTGGGTAGAGCAAGTGGGATCCTAGGACCAATCTATTGAAACAGTTTTCAGGGATGAAAATTGTTGAAACTAAGTAGTTTGGGATTTTTAAACTCTCTTTAAAAATTGATTGATTTCTTTGAGATGTAAAAGCAGCTAAGTGAATCTCCAATAAAACAAATATAGCAGTCATATTTTTTTACTCAAGAATCCATTGAAGCACATGTTCAGGAATAACTGAAATAACACAAATTCTTTGAGCCAAAGTTATTTTTCTTTGGTAAGAATTCCGACAAAGATGGCCTCACTTGAATCCCAAGTACTAGGCGAACATGAAGCAAAAGCGGATCATGGAATGCCAGCGAAAACGCGCGGATTTGTGTAAATGTTAGGGGAAAAACTTGAAAATATTCGATGAAATGTCAAAGCGAAAATGATGACCAGTCTTAAAATAAATAGTAAGTAATTTCCGAATGTCGCTATCGTAACGTATTTTGATGTATAATATTGTATTTAGTCAATGCCTTAGGAAGATACGCAATAGCAACCCGCTAGACCGCTACTCTTACTCTATGTACGAGGGTACCTACTCCACGTTTCAGTGTCTACACACGTTTTATGTTTGTTATACAAGGTTAGTCGGAAAGGGGGTACTAATCTGCAGGCAACTTAAAGTATCACTGATGACGGTTTTAAAGCAAGTGTTAAAATTTCAAAATTCGATAATTTTTATTTCCATGTAGAATAATTATTATTTTAGTTTTTTCAAAAATTTGTCGTCCCTATTTTAGTTACGAATTCAGAAAATTGAGCTTTTAATTCGTGACCCCAAATATGACGTAAAATGTAAACACAGCTGATCATAGCTGCGGATAGACGGATTTTAGCGTATTTTGCATGTAATTTTTGAACAGCTATTTCTTTTAGACTATTGACTTTTGAGGAAAGTGGTAGAACAAACGTTACTCATCATTATGAGTATTTTAACACCCTTTCGGATTAGTACCCCCTTTCTGACTAACCTTGTATTGTAGGTATTTAAAATTTTAAATATTTGTTTCTATGTATGAATTATATTACATGTATAATACATTATTAGGTTTGTTTATATAGTATATTTATCATTTAAACGAAATTCCGATTCTATTTTAGCGTCTCTCGTTCTAATTTTCTCGAATAAATAAATGACTCTACCAAAGCAAATAAAATAAATTTTGAAAAAAATTACCCTTTTATCAGAGTTACTATAATTAAATTAATCATGTTTTGCAATAAATAATAATACTTTTAAATCATTCCTAACGATAACATGAATTTTATTATTAGAATCAACGTCGGCCTCGCTACCGCGTCGTAGCAAACGCTACGAAAAAAAAAACCTTAGTGACGTCATCCTAGATCGCTCTGCTACACTACAGAGTGTAGAACAAAAGCTTGTTTGTACATATACGCATATTTTGCGATGTGAATATCGCATACTCGCCCCTGGCCACGCACATTTCCACACCCCCTACGTGAACAGCTGATCACACATTTACGCAGCACATGTGACTTCGGTCTCCACCCTTCCTCTGCGGCCCTGGTACTTATAGCCCACATGTGCAACCCTTTCCGACACGTGGTCGTGCGTGACCCACACACTACCGAGTGTCTATTTTATTTTATTTTTCGTTTCGTGTCAGTATGCAATTACTATGTGAGTATGTAGAGAAGTAAATTACCCGAGTAATTTAGTTAATTAAATAACATAAGACTTATTATGTATAATTTTCAGAACGCAGGCATTAAATTAAAAAATATACTTTCGTTAAGAATTAAACTACAAAAATTATCATGTAAGTGAGAAAATTAAGCGCAAGTAAGTAATACACACACGTAAACATCGCATGTATAACAACATGATTATTATTTGGCATGTTGCTGTGTACACGACCACGTGCTTAAGGGAAATGTGTTATCTTCGAAACCACAACACAAACAGAAGCAAAGCGGGCAGTCCGCGCCGTCGCACACGCCCCGTGACGCAGTGACATGCGTCAACATCGACTAGTGAACCAGGCCAGCAGCCAGCCAAAGAGGTGCATTGCCCTTCATTGCCTCACCAGCCAAGCTAACAAGACCTGCAGCTAACTGCACACGCACCTCCCTCCGTTTCTCTCCAACTCACGATTGTCGCACTGACATGGAAACGCGCGGGGAGAAAGAGACCAAGTTACTGTGGAGGGCTGAATGTGCTTCACAAACTCGATCTCTGTCTTTCACGTTGTTGTTGTATGCATTGGCATCGCGCCTGTGTCTGTGCATACTACTACACAGATATTATTTTTACTTTTGTAATCTCACACAAGTTGTACTAATAAAGAAATGTTCCCCATGCATGTGTTGTCGTGGTCTGTCAACTAACGGAATACATACAACAGTTAGTTAAATAAGTATATTTTGTGCGCATAAACATTTTCAAAATAAACTTGTGATTAAAGTAGCATTCATTTCTTTTACAGTTGTATTTCTCTGCAATACAAAACCCAAATTTTGTTTGAATTTGCAAACAATTGACAATACGCCTTTTGTTTTTTTTTCTTTCCTTTAATACGTCGCTACGACTTGCCCTCGTGTAAAACTCATCTTAAGTACAGCAAAGAAAAAAAAAACAGATCGTAGAGTCTATGCAGCATCTTTCACTATGGGACAAATTATGAATTCGTGCATAAAATAAACTGTTGCTCCATACATTTTCATTGATTATCCGTATGGAACAATTTTTTTTTTTTTCACGAATTCAGAATTTGTCTCATAGTAAAAGTTGTACAGAACATTGAGCAGAGTTCCTAGTGTTCGGATGTAAAGTTTCTAAGCAGTTATGCCGTATAGAGTATCGGTTGTAGCCGTAGCTGCGGTGCGAGTACGGATCTTTTTATCGATTCAATTCGAGAAAATCTATACTAAACGTCAAATTAGATATAGGTAGAACGACAATACTGTCGTTTATCTATAACTAATTTATCTATATCTTATGTCAAATTTGACGTTTACAATAGATACCTACATTTCTCGAATCGACTCGATAAAAGATCCGTGCTAGCACTGCTGTAATGCCAAATACAATACTAATTATCCATGCACATATCATCACATCGTTCTCTCTACTTAGCTCTATTACCACTACCCTAGATGATAATGATAAAATAATATCAAGAAACAAGATAATAATATACCTATTGTAATACGTACTACGCAGTACGTAGGTAGGTAGGTACGTATTTGAAAAATAAATGAAAATATTTTTTTCTTCTTCGCTTTATGAAACCCTGTTACATTGTATCGGGTTTCTACGCATTTTTATGTCACATTTGTTTACAAAAAAGTAATTATTCACACTTGAACCAGAACCGTATTGTGCAAAAATGATCCATCCTTGTGGGTTGGAACTTGCCAAAATTAAGGTATTATTGTTCCAAGAGTATGGAATCACTTCTGCCTTACATTTTTGGAATTTTACATATACGTAGTTGAATAACCTATCATTAAAACATATTTCTAGTTGACAGAATAAAATGAATCTTGTCCACGTAATAAATACTAATCATTTTCGATAGTTTGGAATCAATACCTTAATTTTAACAAGTTTGTGGGTGGATCATTTTTGCACAACATGGTCCCAGCCTAGGGTTACCATCCGTCCGGATTTATCCGGACATGTCCGGACTTTCAGCCTTTCATCCGGACTTTGTCCGGCTTTTTAATTTGTCTGGATTTATGGCTTAGATGGAAAAAAAAAAATTAATGTTTGATTTTCGCATTAAATTACTTAAAAATAAAACGAGTATTAAATCAGTCTTCAATCTTTATTAAACTACATACAACTAGTTAATCAATCTCATCTCAATTGAAAACAATCAACTATTTCATTTTGTGACTAAAATGTCTGGACTTTTTTTGAAATGTCCGGACTTTTTGGCAAATGTCCAGCTTTTTGTCCGGACTTTTGAAATTTCGAAATGATAACCCTATCCCAGCCCCATTCTAAGAATTTATTTAACGAATTACTCAATTAATGGTATATACATTTTATCCTAAAATATAAATCTAAATTAAAAACTAACTAGGTATTTGTAGAGTAAAAAATACGTGAACCATTCTCTAAATAACTTAGCTTGCTAAGTTTAAGTCTCTACCATTTTTCATTTTCTTCAAGATCTTTGAATCGATCTTAAGAAGTAGAAAATGTTTTATCCCAAAATATAAATGTAAAGTAAAAACTAACTAGGTATACATATGTAGAGTACAAAATACGTGAACCATTCTATAAATAACTTAGCTTGCTAAGTTTAAGTCTGACTCTACCATTTTTCATTTTCTTCAAGATCTTTGAATCGATCTTAAGAAGTAGAAAATGTTTTATCCCAAAATATAAAATATAAATCTAAAGTAAAAACTAACTAGGTATACCTACCTACTTATGTAGAGTAGAAAATACGTGAACCATTCTATAAATAACTTAACTTGCCAAGTTTAAGTCTGTCATTTTTCATTTTCTTCAAGATCAATTTGAATCGATCCTACGAAGCAGAAAATGTTTTACTTGAATATTAAGAAAATTAAATAAGTATGTAGAGTCAATTTAAAATTCAATGTAAAAAACGTCGTGCAATATAAAAATCGTGTGGTTCCTTCCTTTGTCTTCCTTATGTTTTGGTATTTGGTATTGATAGGCTTGTTTTTACTCGCAGAGGTTTTTCCTAAATGAAAATTTTACTTCCCATATGCCGTAACTTTGACTTGAAGCTATGAGGCAAACATAAAATTCAAATAGACAAATAAATAGCAATAGCTGACGTTTCATTATATACCTTCTCGTATGCAATAAGCACCTATTACTCAGACTGCAGATCAGCCACCTTCTGACGAGTTAGGTGCTCCTAGTAGACGTACCACCACCAACGCGAACGGGTTACGTAGTATCAACGGTGCTAGCTCCCTTACTTTTTGCATTAGTATGTAAAACATTAGTATGTAAAATTACGTTAGAATTTTCATGTTTTATGAGATTTTTATTAAACGCGATTGATGTTACATACTAATATAGTATCAAAATTGTATAAATGTGTACTTGCTGACTTATTGTTATCTATGCAGTATTGTATTGGTAAAGACAAATAATATAACATTCGTTAAAAAAATATTAAACACCGTCATGCTACGAGAATATGACGTAGCATGCGTGACGTAGCAGGAGGGAGACTAATCGATATTATCCTAGTCCCGATCCCGATACTATTAAAGTCATACGCTTGGTAGTTGACTCCTACCAAGTTATGACAACCCAGTTGGAGTTGACGTCATAAGACGTGCAGTAAAAATATGTTACTGAACCTACATAAAAAAAACTTAATCGTTTTAGGTGTTACACTCTGAATACTGCATACTGAAAATTAAGTCGGAATTTTACAAATAATGCAGTAATCTACTATGTAAATATTATAGTTGCATAGGTGCACCTTAAAAAGCATTTATTACAAAAAGTGAAATGACAGCTGTAACATAATTTATCCTGAGTTCAAACATAATTTGAAAATAAGTTTTTTTAGTAAATGTATTAATGTAGGGTATACTGTGTGCGTGTTGCAAAGTGGTTGCCCTTTGATTATTTATTTATTTTTAGTCGTATCCTTGGGGGCGGACAATCCTTGCCTGTTTACGAGAATACGCGGTACACACACACACACCCTGACGTGCCCCCGACATTGAAAAAGTCCGTCCGTTCCCCGCCTACACAACACCCCACACGATGTCATGGCGGTCCTTTCGGAAAGTGTTATCTCTCTGCGACCCATATTATCCTGGTATAAAAAGGGGGCAAACCATTGTTCTTACGCACACGCATTTTTTTTAGAATTCCGTTAATCCGATGTGGTGAAAATAGATTCCGTTTTAGGAACTATTTCAGTTATTGTCTTTAACAAACACTGAGCGATAGTTGAAAAGATTAGACGTTCTATACAATATTCCATGTGTTACGCAATATTTGGCCAAGTGCTAAATATGTTGTTACAAAAATTTCATGACTTGGGGAAAAAAGCTTCCCAGCTCCTTTCAATCTTACATGACAGTAACAAAGGTTAACGTCATGTAAAATTACATCTTCGTGGTCATGCTTTCCTAGTAGAAAAGATGGGAAATTCGTTCGTATTAGCTCGTTTGTTTTCGTTTACTCGACGGTTCGGCCCGAAGAGATGAGATGGGACATTACATATTACCGAACAGATTAACAGAAAGACCGAAACTAACCGAAACAAAATGAGTGCTTGGAAAGGATAAAAAGATAAGCAGGGAGGGGAATTGTATGGTAGGTAATAAGATGACCAGCTGTTTTCTTATATATTGAAATTTTTAAGGTATGAAAGGAAACTTGGATAAACGACTTTTCAGTGTTATAATAGCAATCATAATCTTGCTGTAAGTTTCTGGCTCTATTTGAGTTAGAGGTTTTATAGTAAGTAGTTCAAAATAGCGATAACAATGAAGATGAAGATAGTAATAATTTTCTCTATCAAAATTGTATTACCCTTAATAATTCTAAATAGAATTTAATAAAAATAAAACAAAATGCAGTTCCGTAAAGAATAAAAAAACGATAGCTAAAAATACAAAAGTATGGTAACTTGACGTTCTAAGCGACAAGAGTTTTAAGAGATACTTTGTTTTTGCTATTGACGTATAAACAGTACCTATAATTATTTTATTCAACACAATACCCACGCAATATTGTCTGAGTGTAATTTATCGCTCATTGACGTGCATTGTCATTATCAATGTAGCTACTACGTAGTCGAGTGAATGGCCGCTGCAGTCGCTACAGCGGTCGACGACGGTCGTTGGCTTTTATCCTTGAGTATCCTTGAACAGGACGACGCGTCAGATATAAACCTCTCATATCTTATGTCGCCCTGGTAACTCGCAGGATATTTCGTCCCTTTGGGAAATACAACGGACTCCTTAAGGGACATACACGTAATCATAGTATTTCGGAACGCCACGCCACGATCATTGCAGCGCGAATAAAAAAAATATGCGAATAACAAGCAAAATGCTGTAATAATTTTGCTCTTCCACTTATTGATGGGTGCTTACTATATTTTTCATTAATTAATTATTAATGAGCTTTTGTTTCTCTATCCAAGACATGGTAAACTGATAGATTTATAGTTAGTTACACAACGATTGTATAGGTACTTACTACAGACATACTACATACTACGACAAACAAAGGATTACAAAGGACTTTATTTTGCAGGAGTCATTCAGAATTAGACATTATTTACATATTAAAAAACATTAGGTACAGTACAAAAACATCATGGATCCTTTTGAGCCTCTTCCAAATCATGCGACCCTGGCTTTTACAGACGTCATTTCAGCCATTTCGGTGTAACAAATTACATACTTCATTTTATCATTCGGAGAAATCTCCACCCCCAAAGGTTGAATGAAAGGGAAAGGACAAAGTACATCTTCACGCGTTCTGCAGTCCTATTAGTTGTTGACGTCATTCCAATAGAATCCACATCCCTTGGGTACCCCTCGAACATTGACCTTTACTTGGTGCTTGCGTGGCGAATTCACTCGTCACACAATCACAAAGTATTATTTTATCTGCATAGTATTAATAATAATTTTAACAAAGGTATAAAATAAAGGGCCTCAGTAGGATTGCAGACATTTGTTTCGCAGGTATCGGTTTTTATTGGTCTAAGTATCATCAATGCCAAAAATGTTATAAAAACTTTTAAAAAAATAAAAAAAAGAGTTTCATTTATTGTGGATTGTGGACTCTCCTGATCTGACTCCTTCAATGAAAGCATTGTCATATATGTACCTACTACGTGTGTACGTACGTTGATAACTATAGCTATAGGATATAGGATTGAATGTTGGGTAGAAGGCATGTCACGCCCCCAACAATAAAAGGACCCCGCGTTCGGGAACAATGCTAAAGCAGGAGGGTAGTATGCGCCCCTTGACATCCTTGTCGCACCCGTGAGCTTTCGAGCTTTCTGTCTCTTCGATCTCCTCGGTCCATATGCTGTCCTGGTACATTCCCGCGCTACAAACGCCACTGTCGCTAGCCGCTTTCTCCTTCTGATGAACTTTTTTAGTTATCGTGTGTCGAGAAAGGGACAAAATATTATTATAGTACCTATATCTCGTTCTATCGCTTGCAAGGTTCATTGAAGCTTAATGTAATACAATGAAATTCTCAATGATATATCAAGCTATACTAATTAACTCTGATTTCAAAATGAACAGTAATTTTTCACCGTAGTAATAGCAATTACGAAGCAATTTTATTGTCTTTAGGAAACATTAATTGACGTTTCATTTTGATTACAGTATGTCGAGGCGCGCGTTTGTCACAGCAGTCGCTGCAGTCAACGACATCCACTCTCCCACCACCATTGACATCTATGATGGCTCGGTCACCAGTGCCGCTGACCATAATCCAAGACCAGCCGACTGTGCCATCACCGCCTATCTGCGCCGATGCTACTGATGTAAACAACCCACTCGGAAGACTCCGCAGCGCCATGAGAAACTCCGCTTACACACAGATGAACGCCTTCTTTGATGGTTTTCTTATATTCTACAGCGATGAGCATTTGGTAAGAGCACAATCTTTGCATAAAAAAATAACTGTACATAAGTGAACTTATCATATTTTACAAATGTAAACTACCTCAGCGTTTTACCTCTATTTCCAGAGTACCAACCACACATATCAACCACACATCAGTCGTATTTTAATACGACTGGTGTGTGGTTAAAACTATCATCATCGTCATCGTTTAGCCGAAAGACGTCCACTGCTGGACATAGGCTTCCCCCAAGCATCGCCACATTCCATGTGTGTGTGTTCCATAATCGCCACGCTTGGCAAGCGGGTTGACGATCGCAGTATGGTTATTAAAGTACTCAGAGAACGCTGCTGCCCATCCTCTAGTGAATCGCTTAGTCGCCTTTTACGACACCCATGGGAAGAGATGGGGTAGTGATATTCTTTACGTCCGGCACCACACGGACAAAAACGGACGGTTAAAACTAATTTTCAACTAATTCATGACTGAAAGTTTGAATTACAAACAAAATGTATGAGAAAAGAAAAATCACACTATTGACAATTTTCTTTGCAACTGTACTTACTCACTTGCTTTTTTTAACTTGTTACTAAAATTATATCTTAGTCACAAGTTAAAAAAAGCAAAATTAATAAACTTTTCAAAATTTTATTCGTTACTAGAACTCTACAGATAAACTACTTAATATTAATGAACTCTACTCACGTGTCTTGACCACGCACTTCTGCAAAATCCTCAAACATTGGTAAAATCATCGGCAATAGTCATTAAAGAGGTTATAAGGTTTACAACCAACATAATCTAAACCAAATAATATAAACGTTGTTAATGTTAATTAATTTTCTTTGCAACTGTACCAACAAAATTTTACTCATTTGTTTACGTACTTATGATTGAACAAAAAATACATGCACAAAGCAATAAGCTATTTGTTTTATTCTACAGATTGTCAATTTATTGGAAAAAAATGTTTGCAAATGTGATACATTGGAAATCGGGTTATTTATACCTATTTAGGAGGACTAACCCTACACTATACTACGGCCTACATAGTTAATAAACTAATAAGGTTCGACGTACATGTTGTTACAACCTATACGTACCTATATCATATTCAAGGAACGAAAAAACAAACTGAAAAGAACATAATACTCTTAATAAAAGGTTTTCTGTAAAATATTTCAAAACATTTTCTAACAAAAATAAATGATGAGATGTTAATTTACTTAAAACACTTCTTCCTGTAGTACCTACCTAAGTTATGAATTTTTCACTGTCTAGTTTTGTATTTCAATAAAAAAGGATATAAGTATTCATGATAACACTGTTTATATTTATATAGTTTTTCGTTCCTTGATTATGGTATAATAGAATATTTGGTCTGAGCGAGACCTGGCGACAAATAATTTTAATGAGTATTATTTGTCCAGAGCGAAGAGCCTCTACAGCCGGAACGACGTCTGGAATACATCAGTGGCTGGGACGGTGCTGGGACAGGTGCCGTGTTGGCCGACGGCGGCGCCGCCGTGTGGGTGCCGTCCGGCGACGTGCGACGAGCTCGCTCTATTCTCACCTGCGCATGGCTCGTCATCAATGCCGACGACCCTAGCCAGCCAACTATCCCTGAGTGGATTTCGGTCAGTGTTATTTGATTGCCTTTTAATACTATGCATGCTAAAGCGCTACTGCAGTACAGCATCTGTTGCGGTTTGGACTGCGCAGAAAAAAGATAAAGGTTTAATCTATTTTTCCTAGGAGAGGCTAGCCCGCAGTGGCCGCGTGGGAGGTGACGCTCGTCTGACATCAGTCGGCGAGTGGCAGGTGCTGTCTACCGCCCTGCAGCGCGAGGGGCTGCAACTGGTGCACATCCCCACGTTGCTGGACCAGCTCTGGAACGAGGAGCCCGACCCCGATCGCAGGCGACCCGACTTCCCTAAAACTGTGGCCAAGAATTATGAAATTGAATTTGCAGGTTATTTTTAAAGACTATTTTCATTTGAAATAGTCACAGAATCACAGAATAGAAAATAGTACTATATTCTGTTCAACGGAAGATGAGTCCTGACATAGCGGTAATTACGTAAATTTTAGCCGTAAGGAGCCTGCTATCGAAAAACCGTAAAAGACATCATCAAAACCGGCCAAGTGCGTGTCGGGTCACGCGCAGTAAGAGGGTTCCGTAGTTGCACAATAATGCGGACTGAGAAGAGGGCTTAGTAATTTTTCAATGGAATTTGTACGAAATTTTTACTTTTCCGGTTGATCGACTATTACTCGTAAACTTGTAAAACCTACTTAGCTGTGATAGTTTTCTTTTTAACTTCGTTGTGTATACTACTACCGTGAATTTTTTCACATATCCAAAACTAGCCGTTTAGCTGGCAGGGGGGGAGGGGGACACTTGACCCTAACAAAAACTAGCACTTTAAAGATTAATATTTCAGAAACGGATCCCTTAATCGAAAAATTGTTTTCACAAACTCACAATATTTTTGAAAGACCCATCCAACAACACCCCACACGATGGGGTAGACGAGAAAAAAAATAAACATCCCACTTTTAGATGTACAGGAAACACCCTCAAAAACAATATTTTTCATGATTTTATTTTACCACTTTGTCGGTGAGATTTATATGTATATCCGTGCCAAATTATAGCTTTCTAGTACTTACTAAGAGTCTCTGAGCTAAGCTGCGGACGGACGGACCGACATGGCGAAACTATAAGGGTTCCTTGTTGACTACGGAACCCTAAAAACCGTAAAATAGGAAAACGAAGAAAGCTCTGTTTTTAAAAAAAAAAAAAAACTTCGTATAGTATCGTTTTGTAGACCAATGTCAGGACTCAACTTATGTTGGAAATGGGTAGAAACTGAGTAGTCGTGCCTGGGTTCTCTGTTCTATGCTCTATTATTTTAATTTACATAACATTTCAAATCAACTGTTAACAATATCGGGGTTTTTAGGTGGTTCCAATTCTATCAAAGAAGGTTGGTATAGCTGGCTTTGTTGCAAGCACTCGTAATTACGTAATATTAATCCTTCCTTACTACTCCTATATTATGGTGTACAATAAAACCATATTTTATCTATCTATCCGCACTTGCGATAAGACTTATTAGAGATTGGATAAAAGTTCATAGTGCCAACTAGTACTAGTAGAGACAACGTCTAAATCAAGAAACATTTACAGACACTTAAGTATTTCAGGTGAAAGCTGGCGCGACAAGGTAGCATCGGTCCGGAGCGAGTTGCGCTCTGCTGGAGCAGACGCTATGGTAGTGACAGCTCTTGACGAAGTAGCCTGGCTATTGAACGTGAGGGGACGAGACCTGCCTTACGCGCGGTTGTTAAAAGCCTTCGTGGTGGTCAGTCTGCGCGAGGTGAAGGTTTTCGTGCCGCCGGGGAAGCTCTCCGTACACGTCAGGGACGCGCTCGCCGTTTATAACTGCTTTACAAACAACTGTACTAGGTGAATACTTAATTGACCTACTATTTGCATCATTTGCGTAGCTTTTTGTGTTGAATTCGAGTCTACATAATGTACATAGTCCAAAAAACGACATCTATGGCATAGTCTACCTATGCAACAATAGCCATTCCTGCGTTACAATAGTCATTGCTAACATTGTCGGCTATTGTTGCATGGTAACACAAAAACTAAATATCCGAAACTGATATACGTATTATGATAGTAAAGACCACAAGTTAAAAGGGGACCAGATTCAGGAGGCATAGAGCTCGATTCGGTAAAAAAATGCATCGACCTATATCTCCGAAGGTGCACGTTTGGAGCACCATGTGTCTTTGCACTAAATGTAGCTTTTGGTATGCGTATTATGATAGTAAAGACCACAAATTGAAACGAGGCCGGAATCAGGCGGTAGAGTAGTCATTTTCATAGTAAAATTTCTCATTTTCTCAAATAACTCCCGAAATACGAGCGATAGGAAGAAATTTGTCAGAACAAGTTTTGAAGTCATTTAATAACTAAATACGATGTCATTATTCGTTTTTCAAAACTTAACTAATTTTTTTCGGAGATGCGTATGTCCAACTTCTGCCATACATTCGTTCCATTGTGCGGGGAAGGCGAACCTCAACATAAAATAACTTACATAACTCAGGTGGTCACTGGCTATAACCGACGATGTCAAAGACACTGCCTTAATCAATTTTAATCTTAAAGGGTAAACGAGTACACCAGCATTTACTCCGAGCTGCGTCGGGCACCTGAAACCAAGATCCTGATCCCAGCAGCGGGCACGTTCCAACGAGGTGCGTCCGCGGCCATCGCGCAGAGCGTCCCGCCTGCTAAGCGCATGTTCCAGCTGTCTCCCATCATATACCTGAAGGCGCAGAAGAACGAGGCGGAAGTCAAGGGGATGAAGAAGGCGCACATGCGCGATGCTATTGCTATGTGCACCTTGCTGAGCTATCTTGAGGTGACGAGAAGTTATATTAATGATATTGATACTAATCTTCCTATTTGATTTGTTCAGGACAAAAAATGTTACTTCGCTTATTTGTAGAGTACCATGGGCAGATGTTGCTGACCTTATCGTTAAATTAATGCCTTGGTCCTGTGCTTATTGCGATACCGTCTGGAGAGATGAGTCTACGTCAGTTACAGCCGGGGACCGCACAGACTAATCTGCCCAAGTGATTTAATACAATGCATTTATTATCTCACCTCCAGAGTAAATCAGCGCTTAGCGAGATGTCGGTGGAGAGGACGGTGGACATAACCCGCGACACGCAGGCGGGGTACGTGGGGCCCTCCATGAAGACCCGCGTCGCGTACGCCGCAAACGCCGCAGACCCCGACTACCGCGCCACCAACACCTCCAACAAACTAATCTTCAAGAATGCCACGCTGGTTATACAGTCTGGAGGACAGTATGATGGTAATGTATCGGTTCAACTAATATTTACTATCTCGATTCTTGAAAACCTTCTTAAATAAAAAGATTTGCGATTTTACAGTGTGTTAAATCCACAAAGACGCGCCCCACTCCTTTTTGTGAGAGGTAGCTGCGTGGTGCTTATGCACACGTCTTTTATTATTATCTTATAAGTATTAGTACTATTTAGTGTGCGTATGCACACATTAACTATTGGGTAGCGATAGAACTAACACTATAGCAACAATTCATAGGTAATGATTTTGCACTGTAGCGATTAAGAGCCTATGCACACGACGTCTTTTTAACACGCCCGTCTCGACGCGCATTTCTGTCATACCTACTTCATCATTATGATTTTACATGTATGGAGTTTGACGGAAACGCGCGTCGACGGCGCGTAGAAGAGACGCCGTGTGCATAGGCCCTTAGACATAGAGTGGGGCGCGTCATCGTGGATTGAATTATCTGTGAATAATAATCAATTCTCTTTCACAGAGGGCACAACAGTAGTAACCCGCACAGTGCACTACGGGTCTGCAACGCGCGACGAGAAACGCGCGTACACCACAGTGTTGCGTGCCCTAGCTGCACTAGCAGGGCTGCGGGCTCCCACAACGTTGCCTGCTGCCCACGCGGACCCGGTCGCGCGGGCGCCGCTGTGGGCCGCTAATCAGGACTACCCGCATCCTACAGGACATGGGGTCGGCGCCGCGCTTGGCCGCAGGGAAGGTAAGTGGTCAATCAGACTGCACTAGCGGGTGCGGGGGCGGGCGCAGGCGCTTGGGTCTTAGCGTCTGCGTGTTCATAGTAGTGCCGAACGAGCTATCGTACGACGCTTCGGCGGGTGAATCAAAATGGTTTGGAACCACACGCGCAGTCACCTAACAGGCGCTATATCACTGTGAACGATACGGGCGGACTGAGCCTGAAACACCCGCGCCACGCGCGACCGCGCCCGCCTCATGCAGACGCGCGGCTCGCGGGTGCACTGTGAATGCAACTGGCGTCTACATACATTTTGATATACACGCGCCCGCCTCCATTCTGAAAGAGTATTAACACCTCCCATACGATCTACGTTCGTAAGGCTACACAATTATATTTCTATAGGTACAATTTCAGTATGAGGTAATCTCGCATTGGAATTGTTTAGCTTGATATGTAGACGTGTGTAGGTACCTACCTATCTATTAAGTGTTTTTCAAACAACGAAGCAAGTGTGTTACATCTTAGATTACCTACTGCGTTCACTAACTGGCTGATACAGCACGGTCATTTCTTTTTATAAGTAATAACCCATGTCCGTTTGACTGAGTTTATTGATATTGCTCTAGCTAAGTAGGTAGTAGCGTCGAGTTACTTACGGCCGATATTAATAACCGATACCTACCAATCCAAAATCTCTGGATTGATCTAGGTTTTTGACATTTCTGTCAAAAACCTAGATCAATCCAGAGATTTGGGATTGAGATCGGTTATTAATATCGGCCGTTAGCCGCTTTAACAGCTCCAAGGACACTTTACCGATACTCGTTTATCAATTGAAGTGTTATTTACAAAAACAGCATAACTGGAATTTTCATCCTTTTTATCCTCAGTGTTCTTATACTTAAATAGTTTACAGTAATGTGAAGCATTTAAGATTAAAATAATACATAACATATTCAACATTAACATAAATTAAATTCGTATCTTTAACATTGACAATGTTATGAAGTCTGTATTGAAAATTTTTACGAAAAAAAAGTTATGCTCTTTTTGTAAACAACCCTTCAATTTCAATCCTCTAGTAACCCTACTAATCCACATAGATACAAGGTTCTTTATCGGCAATACGAGGACCAACCACCCTCATCTAGCACATAGTCATAATAATCGCTTTGTTTTCAGATCCGGTGGTAATAGATTACAGACAGGACACCAACCTGCATACTCTTAGAGAAGGATACTTTATCACAGCCGGTATGTTTGTGGCTCTATAATTGCATTTAAATGAATAGTTGCTATAGTGCGTTCAACCCACGAAGACGCGCCCCACTCTTTTTTATGAGAGGTAACCGCGTGGTGTTTATGTGTTACCGGCAATCTGTATAATCCGGTATTCTATACAATACCTAGGCAATGTATAGAATTCCTAAAAAAAACGTTTAGGTAATGTATGAAATATTGTTTATTTTGTACTTTGTCTAGGTATTCTATACAATACCGAATGCGCAGCCGGTAATGTGTAGAAAAGACGAGAGCGGGAAAGGGGAAGACGTGCGAGCAGGCAGTAAACTCCACGCGACGCACAATAAAAACAAATGAAAAACTTATGGATGTCTGTAAGGTTGTTTGGGTTTCCAAAGGAGAGTCGACGGAGCCCCGCTACACGGGGCTCCTATTTCTGTCTGCAGGGTTTAAAGTAACCTAACACGAAGGGGATGACGGGGGCTTCGTTCGCTCGCATCGCTCGCTTACTCTAGTTATCCCCTTCGAACCTAACCTATCCGTGTCGGGGTGCCCCAAATTAATGACCAAATCTATTTACTTCACACATTGCCGGTGGACCAGCAGGTACTCTATACAATCCCTAGGAAATGTATACATTACCTAGGCAAAGTATGTAACGGACAATATTACTTATTCGTAATATTTCATACATTGCCTGAACGCCCCAGATATTCTATACATTGCCTAGGTATTGTATAAAAGACTTGAATTATACACATTGCCGGTAACATGCACACATCTCTTATAATGGTGTGCATGTGCACACATATAACTATTGAGTGGCGATAAAACTCACACTATCAATTAATAAAGCCACGTATTCACTAGTAAACTTTTGTTCATAAACACTGTTTCAGAAACAAGAATGTAGGTGTTTCTGAAACATTGATACATGTTGCGGTAAACACTACTGACAGTTTTTGTTAGCAAAAGCACCGAAAAATTGTTTCTACAAACATTTACGTGATGTTTCTGAAACTTCTGGCAACTTGTATGTGAAACATTTGTTTACAAGTGAATACGTGGCTTAATACCTACACACTTTTGCATTGTAGCGATTTAAACAAAGAGCGGGGCGTGTCTTCGTGGATTGATCTATCTTTAACTAACTATTAAAATTAATTGACATAATCTCAATTACTTTATAGAACCAGGCTGGTATGAGACGGGCAAATTCGGTATCCGTTTGGGAAACATTCTGGAAGTGGTAGCTAAGTCGAACGACTACTTAGGTTTTCGCGAAGCCACTTTACTACCTTACGAGCCAAAGTTGATCGACAGGAGTATGCTTACCGAGTATGAGGTAAGAATAAGACTCAACATCTAATAAAAATAATATGCAGCCTAAAGCGCAATTCAGACTATGCTGTACTATTTCGCTATATAGTAAAGCATATTGCGTCATGTCATAAGCTATAACTTTATAGCATGGCGTTCACACAAGCAAGCCGTTGCAAGCCGGTCTACTATGTATAGTAAGTTATTTAACGGCAATCCGTCGGGCGACGGATGGGGTAGAAGTGAGGCGGGGCTGGGACCGGAGAATCGTACGATATAGCTCTGAGAATCGCTCAAGTTTATCGCATACAGCAAGCCAATACTTTATAGCATAGCGTTGTGTGAACATGTCCATATAAAATGTATGCTGAGCGATATCGTTGCGCTATAAAATATTTGCTATATGCTATATTATAGCGTAGTCTGAACTGCGCTTAATTCAAGTTGACTTGCAAAACGTAACATACACGTGATCTTCCAGATTATGTGGTTAAACGGATACAATGAACGTATAAGGAAGGAAGTGGGCCCGGAACTGAGATCTCGAGGCCTTACAGACGTGTACTACTGGATGATGAACAAGACTGTGCCGATCGAACTGCCTTCTAAAGCCAAGAAGCTAACCAGTAACTCTGCTGAACCTTGTAGGCTGGTACAAAGGATGACTGCTGTTCTCGCCATGACAGTCCTCCATGCTGTTGTATAAAATTAATTATTGTATTGGAATATCTTTATATGAACTTGACTGGCAGTCTTCATTTTCTAACATTATCATCCCATATCAATGTTTATAAATTAATAATATTTTAGAAACATGTTATTTATTACCTATAGCGAATATGGTAGAGTAGATAGCAATTTCTAGTTGACTATACCGTAGTTATCTTGATAATTAATGTTACATAGAGTGCCTTCATGAGTACGAATGTCATTTATCCGAGATGGTGCCTTAAAGTTACGCAGTTTTATAAGCAATGTTCGTGCATGTTCGTTGAAGTTATTAATTTGCTATCAATGTGTGTATGTGTTCTTAATGTTCTTATACATATTATTGTAGGATTTAATTTGTAAGTATGTCTATTTGCTTAGAGCATTTAGAAAGGGCACTGCAGTGCTTTTTCTGCGACTGATGGAGTTTTTGCCACATACTAATATGAAATCAGTACCATATAGCATACCATTGAACAACTCCATACTAGTACCATAAATAACACACAAAGACCATCTTAAGTTTTTATTCATGCTGCATTAAAATTGATTCAAACATTGCATAAATTATGGGCAGTACCTATTTTGCTAGAGGTGAGAAATTCTACACATTCGTTCTCCGGTGGATTTGTTCTAAACAGAAATAATGATGTCCTGAAATCTCCAGTGCTGTTGTTAAGATTTCTTTTAAAAATATGATTGGTTGTACAATGATTTATAATGTAAGTGTTTTATGAGTATTTTAAGTAGTAATTATTTTTAAATACATTTATATTCTAGAAAAGGAATTAAATGAAATTATATCAAGCACCGAGTGCCTTATTGAAAAGTAGTGTGTATATTGCTTAGTAATACGAGTAGTATATTTTAAGTATGTAAATAAGTTTAGTTAATATTATAATAGAGCATAATCACTATTGGTTGGAGTTGTCTGTCGTTACGACGAAAAAATATGGAAATATCTTAGAAGTTAAAATAAAATGTATCGAAAAAAGCAATGTTCTATATTCATCGAATGCACTTTGTATACCTCCTTATAAAGTTATTACTAATTTATTGTTTGTAATAAGGGACTGAATTACCAAAAAAATATAGTATTTTTATTCAACGATATGCCTTCATACTTACGGATGCGAATTTGGATATCGAAAACAAAATGATCCCAAATTAGGTACATAAATTAATCGTAATATATTGTTAAAATAACGGTATAGATATTTATCCGAAAAAAATATATTACGACAGATAAATGTTTCAAGGGCGGAAAATAGAACATTTGTTGATGGGCAAACAGTAATATCGGTTTTGAAATTAATTGTGTTAGGTGTTAGGTAAATAATACGCGAAAAGGATTGAGAAAAAAGCTATCGTTAATTTAAACTGGTGAAATACCGAAATTCAACAAGTTTTCAGTCCCTGTTTGTAATAAGTATCTAGTAGTTGTTCTAAGAATGTACACCGTGTATTCACTAGGCGACATATATTATGCAACATTTCCCGACGCGTAGGAAACGAATAGCGAGAGTTGCCGAAAATGTTTATATTCTGTTCACCCAAAGATGAGCCTTGACAGCTCGGTCATTTCGTAAATTGTAGCCGTATGGAGACTGCTATCGAAAAAACGTAAACGACATCATCAAAAACCGTAAAATAGCTATATTATCAATGCTTTGTTTTTTAAAAACATTTGATATTCTTTGTATGGTTACGTTTTAAAGAGAAACGTCACTAATCAACTTATGGTGAAAAGAGTATAACTGTTGATTTCAAGACACGTCGTCAGACAGTGGCGTAGCTAAGCGTGGGCGCAGGACACTCGAGGGGGCCTCGCGACCTCGGATGCTGACCTGAAGCCGAACGCCATGACCTACGCTAAATAGTACGATTAGTATCATTTTACCAGAAAGCGTGGTTTGATTTTGCATACAGCTTGGCAGAGATTGGAAAAAATTAGGAAAACATACTGAAAAAAAGGGCCTCGTTGATGTAACTTCGCTTACATCTAGATTAATCTACGCTACACCACTGTCGTCAGATGTTAGGCAACATATCGACATCTTGCAGGCGACCAGTGTTGCCTTACAATTGTCGCCTAGTTATAACACGGCATTAATGTTATGTAGGTGTGTGTGAAGTACATTGTACGTATAGTTCGCTTCACTGCCAATAATGCATATCATAACCATATAATATTGTGCAATAAATAAAACTTACTATGAATTTAATAAACTTTTTATTCACATTGGTCCTTGTTAGTTGAATCACACATACATAAGACTGCGCTTATATACTAGATGACGTTAATTGCACATTTATTTCTAACATTGTCATAGTTGGAACTAGAGTTTATGATTAATATTCGCCCCCGAACTAAATCAGCGTGCATACAAGCGGACTGCATTCCATACAGTTTGAATGCAGTAAATATAATGTGCAGTCTGCCCGGCTAAAACGTAACTGCAAAACTATCGTACAGCTGCCGCTTTAGTCGTTGAATTGCATTTTGTAGTTGGGTGCTGACTGTGAATAGAAGAATTTATTCACATTTGTACCAATACTTATACATTCAGTCATTTATATAATTAAAGTCAGTCTGAGTTTAAATTATACACGAAAATTTAGTAGCGGCGTGGCGGGGCGGCGGTGGGGGCGTTAAAGCTCCGCGGGGTGACAGTTCGCGTCCGCGGAGACCCACTGTCACCTACTTTATTAAGAAATCGTCCGCAGGTAGCACAGAAAAAATACTTGCTCAGCCAACTAGCACGCGCGGGAAGTGGTCGCGAAAGCACGTTAATATTTGTTGTTTTATTTTGGAGACTGCTCTATAGAAACTGGGGTACCGCCCCGGGTGGCAACCCAAGCTACGCCGCCACTGGATCTATTGGTACAAATAAAAAGTTATCCGTATCTTTCTAACTCCCCAACATACCAAATTGTAATGAAATTACATTCTTACTGTACACCGTTATACACTTAATTAATCGCAATGTGTTTACTTATATTATGCAACTATCAGTACACTTTGATATACAAAATGGCACGAATAACATCACCTGAAACATTGACACGAATGTGCACGAAATTAAAAATAGTGCAGTCAAACAATCACATGTGATAATAATGTTCAAAATAATAATATTACCTATAGTTATAATTTAGATTAATTTACAAACAAAATAATATTATTTACACCGTGTATTATAATATCTATGATTTACACTCAGTGTAATGAACACAAAACATACTGAAATTAGTATATTTTAGCCTATTTAGTATTTTGAATGATTACATCAAATGAACAGTTGAAAGGACAATGCCCATATCAGCTCCAAAAAGTAAAGAAAATGTACAGAAATTGCAAATGTACAGACTGCTATATTTCAAACTATACATTTCCAGTATAAGCTGACCTCTCATTGTACGGAAAGCCTATACAATACGAGATCATACTCTAGAAATATATAGCTTGATATGTAGCCGTGCGTGCATATAAAACTTTACGAAATTAGTGTGATTATTACAATAGTGATAACACTAATAACTCTCTCAGAGCATGATATAATCTTTATAATTCTCTAATCTGCCAGGGTTGCAGAATTTGTTCGAAAGAGTTACCGCGGCCCTGGAACGCAAAAGGCATTAGGAGGAACATGGATGGGTTTTAGTCAGTAGGAGTCTGACACTCCCTTTCGCTCCTCCCAAGTCATTTGATGATTTCAAACCCTTAAAAAAAACTCTCAATAGTAATGTTTACTTTGAGATTAATTGCACCATTAAGGTTAGCAGAATCAGTACCCGTTTTGTTGAATATCTCGTGAACAGCAGCTTTTTGTGAATACATTTTTAAAGCATTTATTGTACTAGTTACGCTGCACATTTATTTATATTATTATGTTTAGATCATTTCTGTACATTTAAAAAAAAACTGAATTTGAACATCGAAGAAAAATGGGCATTAGCCTTTAGTAAATAAAATGACCATTGTTACAAGAATATTTAAGAGATAATAATTTCAAAAATATATAAATATTTTACCTCTTATTATATAAACTTTAAGCTTCAGTCTTCAGGCTGCGTATTATACAGGGTGGAAAAAATCAATGGGCCCTGAAGGAAAACTACTTTAAATCCTTAAGATAGATTATTTTACTTAAAGGAAACATTCCTTTATTTTTAAAAAGAAACAAAATTGCGTTCACAGATTTCTCGATATGCTTACCTAAACCGGGAATCGAACAAGTTAAAAATTCAAAAATTAAACACTCGCTATTTTATTTCACTAGTCGATACAGTCAATGTTAGGGATAAAATTTCACACTCGTCTATCGTACAAGATATCCATGAAATCTAATATTTAGTACACAATGGCTTTAATACCTAGACCAGAACTGTACCCCAAGTGTGAGTTTTTTTCGCTAACTACTGTAGTTGCGTCACGACAAAAATGTATGAAAATTTAGGCTGTGTCTCTAGGCGCTCCGTTCAATTAACGCGCGAATATTAGTTAGTGAACGGAGCGCCTAGAGGCGCCGCCTAAATTTTCATACATTTTTGTCGTGACGCAACTACAGTAGTTAACGAAAAAAACTCACACTTGGGATACTGTTCACTTTTAACAAGTAGGTAAAGGACACGACATAATTTTCTTAAAACTCTAACATTCAAAGACATTTTATGAAGTACAAAGCTTGCTAATTTATCTCTAAGTACCTTTTTGAAGACTTACATAAGAAAATCATGTATTTGGTAATACTAGTTCTATGCACATTTCCTTTTTAGACGAGGCGTTCTAACGAAAAGTTTAAAAATAGAACGTTCCATTTGACATTAATCCTATCGATTAGTAGAATAAAATAGCGAGTGTTTATTTTTTGATTTTTTAGCTGGTTCGATTCCCGGTTAAGGTAAGTTTATCGAAAAATCTGTGAATGCAGTTTTGTTTCTTTTTAAAAATAAAGGAATGTTTCCTTTAAGTAAAATAATCTATCTTAAGGATTTAAAGTAGTTTTCCTTCAGGGCCCATTGATTTTTTCCACCCTGTATATATCACACAATTATAGAATACTAATATATTAAAGTAGTAAGTGTAATATATCAATCATAATAGCTTAACCACCTTTGACAAGATAACAATCTACGAGTAATAGAACGGGTTACCCTTCGCAATCAGCCCTGCCACCAACCTTGCCGACTTGATAATTATTTTGACCATTCCTTACTAGCTATACGAGTTGAAAACCGACCAAGTGCGAGTTGGACACGCGCACGAAGGGTTCCGTACCATTATCTATAAAAACGGCAAAAAATGCGGTCTGTTGTATAGGAGCCCCCTTAAATATCTATTTTATTCTGTTTTTTAGTATTTGTTATTATAGCGGCAACAGAAATACATCATCTGTGAAAATTTCAACTGTCTAACGGTCACGGTTCATGAGATACAGCCTGGTGACAGACGGACGGACGGGTACGGAACCCTAAAAAGAAGGAATTCTAACCATAATGATGTCTGACAATAAGAATTCCACGGGGCCATTCGTTAGCTATAGTCAATAATATTCCTTTTACTTTTCCATTCTTTGGCAATTGTCAATTGTCAACTTCTCTAAGATGGCTTGGTTTCATTGCATATTTCGATTGTTTGCTTTCACTGGCTAAATAATTAATTAGAATCATCCCGTTATTTTAAAACTTCGTTATCCTAGAAATATACTGCACTCTCGCTATGTTGAACACGAAATGACAATAACATTCACTTCAAGAATCGGATTAGAAATGGGAGTTCCACTAGTTATTTACCTCTCACTCGTACACATCGCCGTCGTCTCTTTTGCGCAAATTAATCTGCGAGCAAATAGTGACTAGCGAAGCCGTTTAATAGTCAAGCCAATCCCATTCTGATTTGATTAGACTCACAATAGCCTTAGAGCCGTGCACATTATAAGGAAACTTTTGATGAATAAGGTGTCAATCATTCATTCAAACTTGAATGGGTCATTCCCAGTTGCCCCCACCGACAACGCCACCACTGGTGGCAAATGGGATTTTTTATATTAAAATGTATGCAAAAATCCCATTTGCCACCAGTGGTGGCGTTCGGTGGGGGCAACTGGGAATGACCCACTTGAATTAATGTTTGTTCCCTGTTTCTAGGGATGCTAAAACGATTGAGTCATGACTCAATGCTCCTGTTTAAATTTTTCATTGTTTTTACGAATATAGAAAAATTCAAGCTATTATTTCATTCAATTCGATTGCCTAAATTTGCAATAAATAGTAAATAATCTTCTATGTGTATGCTGTGCAATTATACAATTTAGAATATAAAAAAATATCTTAGCCCTGCTTACATTAATATTTCAGTAAATAATGTAATCATTCGAGATTATTTATAATAAATACACTTAATAAAATCTTAACGAGGAACAAAATATATATTTTAAATAACATTACAATTTAAAGCATCTACGAAGATTATATTATATCACATTGCCGTCTAAGAAACAAAAAATACATTTTCACACTGTGTAACATACCTACATAAAACTAAGTGAAGTTATATTATTAGATAATAATGTTTTACATCCTATTTCGTAATGCTTATACGCAACAATGTCACTCTTGTCATACAAAAGTAAAGGCATGATTATGCATTCGAACGTATTCTTACTACGAGTCAGCTTTGTATCGCGGAGTAATAAACGAATGGAATACTAATCTGCATATCGTCAGTGAAGTTCTAACAGTGCTGAAGTCAAAAATGGCTACTTTACAAGAGAGTGAAAAAACTATTTAAAACGAGCGTAACCTACGCTGAACGCAATATTGTTTTAATTATCATTACAGAAAAACTCTTTGATAATTTATTAAACCTTTGAAAAACCTAATAACCTTTTTCATTTCAAGTAATATTGTCACTTTCGCAGTGTCATCTGTTTTTGTCACAAAATGACTTACGCACTGTTAGAACTTCACCAACGCCACCGAAGCCATATTTTTTAAAATTACAAAGCTCTTTAACTACTTACAGTATTTCCATTAAATAAATAAATAGCTTTATAATTTACTACAATGTTTAAAGCGGGTGGCTAAGATCAACGAAGATAATGACGTATTCCTTAACTCGTACGAACTTAAAAATAAATCATACAATACACAAGGTGCGAGGTTGCGTAATATTTATTATTCAACTATCGGTACCGTGAGTACTATCAGCAATTGCTGTGGGAAGGCGACATACGTAGTGATTTTACATACGTCAACGCCTGTACATGAATACTCCATTTATTTACTACTCCGTGCATTGAGCCCATCAAACCAACAAACAGTAACCACGCACACTAATTACAATACATTCCCTATCGACTATTCCGAGTAATACTTGTTATTGAACGACATTGAATATGATCCGTGGGAATGAAGCGAGCTAATAAATGCACTACGAGTAAACGCAAGCGTGGTGGAAGTAAGTGAACGAATTCGTTGAGTGTTGATGCTCATCTCCTAAGGTCTACGACTTCTACTGGCGCAGCATCGTCCAAGCGTATGTGTGTAACAGTCTGGAAAATATATAATTTAGAATGAAACTCCATTCTTAGCTAAACAGCGGTCGATAGCAAAAAAAATACATACCTATCTAGAAAAGAGGTTTTCTTAGTGTGAAAATAGGAACAAAAGGTTTGATTAATTTCATGTTTGAGTCCGCGAAATAACTAGACACAGCTAGTCCTTTCATAAAATTCTGTTTATTAAGGCCAAAACACACTTAGCGTATCTTGCGTTGCGTATCCTGCGCAGTAACGCGCGTACGAAACATCTAGGCCCTACTACGCTCGGCGTAACGACGTATTTTACGCGTGGTGAGGCCGCGCAGGAAAGTTTGTAAGTAGAACGATGCATACGCGTAACGCTTCGAAACATGAGCCGCGCAAGATACGCTCAATGTGTCTGCAGCCTAAGATAGCGTATTGAGTCTTATTCCGAAATTTAGTGAGCCGCTGCGCATGTTCGAAAACAATCGGATTACGCGATTCTCTACCGAAATACAGGGCGTCCCAAGACTTTGCCACATGGAGGGGAAGTACCTTAAATACTGTAGATAGAAAATTTTACTGAATAAAGACTTCATTTTTATTTTAAAAACAATACGAACTGCATTCAAAGAATTTTAAATAATAACCTGTCTGAACCAGGAATCGAACCCGCTAAATCTGAAATAAAAAAAAAACTGAAATTTTATTGTACTAATCGAAAGGCTCGATCAGATACATTTATTTCTTCTAAATAACATAGCATCTAAAATAAAAGGAACACCATGAAATTTAACATTTAATTTAAAATTTTGTTTAGAATAATGAATAGCATTTTCTCTATGTCGTGCTTATATAAACTGACTTTATGCACTAATTTCTGCTTGATTACTATTTAGAAGCATTATTTCAAATGTTAACCATGAAAAAATGTATAAATCAGCGGTAAGCGAGATTATCAAAAGAGTTACTATTCGTACACGATAGGAAGAGACACATTTTGAGCATTTAATAAATTAAATTGTTTGTAAGTTGCACTGTTAAACGTGTCTTATTATTTCGAATAAATGTTAAATTTCATGATGTTTCTTTTATTTTAGATGCTATGTTATTTAGAAGAAATAAATTTATATGATTGAGCCTTTTGATTTGTACAATAAAATTAATTTTTTTTTGTTTTCACATTTAGCGGGTTCGATTCCCGGTTCAGACAGGTGATTATTTAAAATTCTTTGAATGCAGTTCGTATTGTTTTTAAAATAAAAACGAAGGTGTCATTCAGTAAATTTTTCTATCTACATTATTTAAGGTACTTCCCCTCCATGTGGCAAAGTCGTGGGACGCCCTGTATATATTTTTAAATAGATAGACAGTACTTACGTCAAAAAGTGGAGGATCATCAGGATGTGGATGAAAACCTGTCTGTCTACAATTAGTGATGAACTGCATCCCGTAGTCAGGTGTTAAAGCGAAGTAACCAGTCCTGAAAATTACCAGCCGTAGGTATACTAAAAACTTAAGGTTGCCATTGATAGGGAACCAGGTTGTAGCAGCACCTATAGTCCAACAGTCTCACAGCCTTATGCTACAGTACACGGAAAATAAGTTTGCCTCTCTGAAACCAGGCTTTGAGCGTTCTATTCCTCATTTCAGAGGGGCAAAGTTATTTGGTACGCGTAAAATAACTTTGTCGCTCTAAAACAGGATTTCAACGTTCTGTTTCTCACAGGATAAAAAAACAGTTATTTAAGACTTCTATTGACACAACATAGTAATGGAAGTTTAAAGGAAAAAAGCTTCAATAGTGCTTGTTTATTGCCATTTAATAACTACAGCCGACAGCGAACCGCTTTGGCGGATTACTATCTACTCATAGGTTCTATACGGTGATCGATACATATGTATTATATTTATGAATTTTATGACTGCTATTGGTCTAGTGGCTGCAAGCGCGACTGTAGGGCGATTGGGTTCGATCCCTAGGTCGGGCAGTGTTATTGGGTTATTCCGTGTGAAATTTCTCAGTAGCGGCCCGGAGTTTGTATTTGTGCCCGGTTGATGGCTATAGGCTCGCCCCTTATTACATGTGACTTAAACATAACGGCGAAATGAGGGTGTACTATACACCTCTGCCCAACCCTTCGGGGAATACCGGCGTGATGTCGTTATTTATAAATTAATAAACTACAACTTACTCGTTATATTTGGGCGCGCATACAATAGCGATGGCCTCCGGCATCATCAGCTGATACGAACACTGCGTGTGGAGGTCCACAGATGACAGGAAAGCCGTTTGAGTTGGATGGGTCTGAAATAAACATGTAGAAAAATTATGTTATTTTTTGTTGCATTCACTCTGCCACTCCGTTGTATTAGCATAGCATTTTAAAGGTGAGTATAGACTAGAGCATTTACTTGTAACAAAACATCGAGCTGCTCTAATGTGTCACCCTTTCACGAACCGAACAATAAGCACGACACTTTGTTCGCAGCACACGTGACCTGCAGATCCGACATTTCAACGAAGAGTAAACGCCAAATAGAAAGGAAGGTTACAGGTATATGCTCACTCGCCGGGAGCATTACTTCAAACACCGTGTCGAGCATTCGTAAGAACGTTACATTACATGGAAATGCTCGAGAAAATGCTCTAGTGTATGAGTATACACCTAAAGTGAGTGTAAACCTTTAAGTGTTTGTGATTATATTCTACAGGATCTAATTTAATGAAACTTAAAGTATGTTAGTTCAGTACCGGTATCCGCAAATATTCTTGATCGAAAGATGAAGTAAAATAATCTGCCAGGTACAATATGGACTTTGGCAATGGCTTCAGAATCTCTATTCACGGTAATATAAGAAGCATCTCCTTTAGCGCGCTAATAACAAAACAAATAGGAAGCAAACAAGGAAAACAACATTCATAAAATATTTGTTAGTAATACGTTTTCTTGTTGATAAAAACAATGATAATAGATTTTATCATCGCTGTCATAAACAATGGTGAGTCAAACCGATAAACAAAACCAAAGACGTGTGATCTGTGTTTTTCCATTTTATATAGGGTGACTGGTAATTAGTGACCGATACCTTAACACATGATTGTACTCATGATAACAAACAACTTTCCCAAAGAAACATTATTTTAATTTAATTTTTTTCATTTAAAAGGACATTGCCTAGTTGCCTACTTTTGTATGGAAGTTGGACCAAGTACTGCCTAGAATGCTCACGTAGTGAATTTTGTTCCTCAGATCATCACTAATCTGTAATCCAAAGTGCATAAAAATTTATCCCAAGAATCCAAATAAAAACAGTATTTTGTTTTGATTATTCTTATTGGAAAAAATGAACTTAATAGCAACAATTGTACTTATCAACTATTAAACAGTTATTGTGCATTCAATTATAATTGTATTTTTGATATTGTAGTACATAATTATTAGGTATCAATCAGTTATTATTAGAAAAAATATCTCAAAAACGTTGTTTAATCACTACATAGTATAAAACAAAGTCTGTCTGTCCCTATGTATGCGTAAATCTTTAAAACTACGCAATGAATTTTGATGCGGTTTTTTTAATAGATAGAGTGATTAAAGAGGAAGGTTTTAAGCTATAAAACGTACACGTGCGAAGCCGGGGCGAGTCGCTAGTGAAAGATAATTCATTATCACAAATACTGGGATTTATTAATTTTTCCTGGAGCCAATTTTTTTAATTTATTTTTTTATAGTTCATGTTAATGCTACAGTACCACTGGACCAGCTCACACTCTTAGGCAGAACTTGGTCCAAACCTTGGCAATGTCCTTTATTAATAAACCGTTACGGAATGGACGCGGCCCGTAATATGGTTTTTTGTTTTTTTTTTTGTTTTATAAATAATGTTTCTTTGAGAAAGTTGTTTGTTATCATGAGTACAATCATGTGTTAAAGTATCGGTCACTAATTACCAGTCACCCTATATAGGATGACTAGTAATTAGTAATAAAACATCATCATCATCATCATTCAGCCGAAAGACGTCCACTGCTGGACATAGGGCTCCCCCAAGCATCGCCACATCGACCGGTCATCCAGCGGATTCCCGCGACCTTCACCAGATCATCGGTCCACCTTGTGAGAGGTCAAGGTAGTAACAAATACTTAAACATAATAATATGCTTGCACTCATGATAACAAACAAGTTTCCCAAAGAAACGATTTTTTTTTAAATTTAAAATGTATTAATAAACCGCTACGGTATAAATGCGGCACGTAATTTGGAACTAAAATTGTTTGGTTTTATAAATGTTTATTTGGGGAAGTTGTTTGTTATCATGAATACAATCATGTGTAATTCCTTCAAACCGCATGATCTACTAGTAACACTAATTGACCCTGCGTAGGTTTTTTTCAGAATCAACAAAAAAAAAGTTTTCAAATAATGAAACATGGTATTCTTGTATCTGAGTAATTTTAGCGTCCCGAGTTAACTGACTGCGTGGAGCGATATCGCGCTAGTCGTGCCCGTCAGCTGTGTCGCCGTGCCTTCATTCATTTATGCATGGCATCGAAATTTTCTCACGTAATTTTTTTTATTAGGAAAAAAAAGTTAATGTTTAATCAATCTAAATCCCGTGCGGGGTGAATCTATACCATTAATAGATCATGTGGTTTGAAGGAATTTCACGAATTCGTTTACACTCTGTATACTAATCTACTGATAATAGTCATTAAGTTGTAAAGAAACGATTTGTAAGGGCATATAACACTTAGAATTTGTCCAACGCCATCACAATGTTCACCTAACGTACAGCGTCCAATCGGCGTTTTGACTAAGGCTAGAGCGATTTGTTCTTGAAATATTAAATGTGTCAATTGGTAATAAACGCGCTCAAAGGCAGACTAATTGCCTTTCGGACACGAGGACAGTTACCGAGCCAATGCAGTCACGTATGCATGCCAGTGACCTCCACCATCCACCTATCCCTAGGTTGCATATTGGTTTCGTGTTTAGCGGGGGCGTATTTTCAAAATATACCAAGCGTGCAAAGCGAACTCATCACGTGTACATTAAGAATCAAATTTAATATGTTTTTTTTTTCCAATAGTATACATCAGTCGTACGGACTACTCAATATTCGCATATATTAGTCACAAACAGAATGTTTACTATAATGCAAGTCTGATTTAAAATTAATATCAGCTGGAGTACCACAAGGCAGTGTGTTAGGCCTGGTTTTGTACATGCACTTGTGATGTACCAGAGCTAGAAAATAACACTATTGCCACCTTTGCCGCACTAATTGGCCGTGAATGAGACAGGTAATGGACGAGGTATAGTAATCCTGATTAAAAGAAATGATGAAATGTATAAGCAGATTAAGGGGGTACTTCACCAACCTATCATTAACAGTTCATTAAACTAATTCGGTCTCTTTAACTTTTCAATAGCTAACATTTGCATTTCACCACATGTCAATAGTGATAATGACAAGAGAACACGTAAATGTCATACTAATGGGGGATTTACACGGGTCGATTTTAGCTGTGCGGCAAGTCACCAGTCGAATCGCTTGTAAAAATCGAATCGCCACCCCATTTACACCGGTCGACAAAAATCGCATGCGACTTGTTCATTTCTAGCGAAACAACACAGCGCTAAACACACCTCATGCGCCTGCAACTGACCATTTACACGGTCGATTTTAGTCACCCGCCGTATGCGGCTTGTCGCCGCACGGCAAAAGTCGGATGGCACCCAACTTTGGGGCTTGCGATTTTAGTCACTTACGTCCTAATCGAATTGTCATTTAGACGGTCGATTTTCGCCGTTCGGCCTAGCCGTGCGGCGAAAATCGACCCATGTAAATAATTATAAGTAATAATTATAAGTTACATTTAGCTTATGTGATGAATAGTTACGGACTACATTATTGATACGTTGGTGAAATACCCCCTAAGTTTAGATGTTTGTGAGTTTGTGAATTTGGAAGTTAAATCATACCTTAACGGCTGAATTAAATTGGATGAAATTTGGCAAACAGGTAAACCATGACCTGGATTGGAACATAGGATACTTTTTATACTGCCACATGAAGTAGTTCTCCTAGGATACGGAAGAAACAGCTAGTAATAATATAAGTGGTATCTCACATGAATCCACCCAAGAGTGATAAGATTGTGTTGGTCCTGGTAGTAGAAGATTTCCTCCTCATTGTTGGTGCTGCACGAGTCGGGCGTGCCCGTCTGCTTGGGCACGATCACGTGCGTAATCTTTAACTGGTCACGCTCCTGCAAAATTGAGGGTAATGATGTCATTTATGTCGTGTGTAAAATAACGCCAATAAAGATAGACGAAGAAGGAAATAAATATAGAAATGATTAAATACGTTGTGATAACTACGAATATTTGATAGTAGTAGCATAAAGAGCTGATACTGCTTGGATCTAAAAACCATGTCGAGAAATTGCAGTCAGAATGGGAGGTTGCAACAAATGTCAACAGTCAATACTGGGCACGAACCATATACAGGGTTACTGATAACTCGACGTATTCCTTACACTACCTTATAGTAGGTCGAAAATGCAAAAAAAAACCCCGTATCGTCGATGCACTTGCCAAAACCTTTAAGTGCATTTTCTTGTTTCTTTTTTATTCGATATATTTCTTTAATTTTGAACGCCACATCTATTACCAAAACCCCCATGTCAAAATTCTTACTATCGCGATTTGCCAAAGCCTATAATTGTTGAAAAATCGAAGAACAGTTATGTGAACCTTGAATATTCAAATCTGATCGCATGATAGATTTGACAAACAACAAAATTGCACATTGCCGAGTTTTGCGTGCACGTGTCTGAATTTTACTTGTTGTTTTTTACGTTTTGTTAACGTTGCACGATTAAAAAATCTGACAAGTGCATGAAAAATACAAAAAAAAAGTATATTTTAAGCTTAATGAAATAACACTAAAAACGTTTTTTATCACAGTATAAAACGAGATGTTTTTTTAGCGTTTTGAATTTTTAGATTTTTCTTATCCTTTTTTCTATTAGTTGTCAGATAAAAGATTTTTCCACTTCCTGAAAAGTTGATAAAATCCACAATGGGTTTTGGCAAGTGTACCAATACCAACGATATGTTCTACCAAAATTTCATGGATTTCGAGATATTAATTATTGTATTTGCATTGCCTGTTAATGTTAGCCAAGACCTGCTAGACATAAGCACCGAAGTATTACTTACAATCACCAAACCGGACAAGTGAGTTTAAGATCGCAGAGATGGTTTTCTCGGTTCGGTGACGTTGTCGCCCATAACCAGTCCGAGTTGTCGTACTTATAATGCGCATTGTGCAATTCCCTCTTATACGAGTTGAATATACGATAATGAAGCGATAGTTACAAGTATCCCGGCCAGTATCCCGCACGTCTCCACGTTGCGCGCCGTGTTGCCGGCGGCGAGGCGCAGGAAGCGCGCCAGCAGCGCCGCCGGCACCACCACCGTGCGCAGGCGCGGCGCTACACTATAACTTACAAGTATCCCGGCCAGTATCCCGCACGTCTCCACGTTGCGCGCCGTGTTGCCGGCGGCGAGGCGCAGGAAGCGCGCCAGCAGCGCCGCCGGCACCACTACCGTGCGCAGGCGCGGCGCTACACTATAACTTACAAGTATCCCGGCCAGTATCCCGCACGTCTCCACGTTGCGCGCCGTGTTGCCGGCGGCGAGGCGCAGGAAGCGCGCCAGCAGCGCCGCCGGCACCACCACCGTGCGCAGGCGCGGCGCTACACTATAACTTACAAGTATCCCGGCCAGTATCCCGCACGTCTCCACGTTGCGCGCCGTGTTGCCGGCGGCGAGGCGCAGGAAGCGCGCCAGCAGCGCCGCCGGCACCACCACCGTGCGCAGGCGCGGCGCTACACTATAACTTACAAGTATCCCGGCCAGTATCCCGCACGTCTCCACGTTGCGCGCCGTGTTGCCGGCGGCGAGGCGCAGGAAGCGCGCCAGCAGCGCCGCCGGCACCACCACCGTGCGCAGGCGCGGCGCTACACTATAACTTACAAGTATCCCGGCCAGTATCCCGCACGTCTCCACGTTGCGCGCCGTGTTGCCGGCGGCGAGGCGCAGGAAGCGCGCCAGCAGCGCCGCCGGCACCACCACCGTGCGCAGGCGCGGCGCTACACTATAACTTACAAGTATCCCGGCCAGTATCCCGCACGTCTCCACGTTGCGCGCCGTGTTGCCGGCGGCGAGGCGCAGGAAGCGCGCCAGCAGCGCCGCCGGCACCACCACCGTGCGCAGGCGCGGCGCTACACTATAACTTACAAGTATCCCGGCCAGTATCCCGCACGTCTCCACGTTGCGCGCCGTGTTGCCGGCGGCGAGGCGCAGGAAGCGCGCCAGCAGCGCCGCCGGCACCACCACCGTGCGCAGGCGCGGCGCTACACTATAACTTACAAGTATCCCGGCCAGTATCCCGCACGTCTCCACGTTGCGCGCCGTGTTGCCGGCGGCGAGGCGCAGGAAGCGCGCCAGCAGCGCCGCCGGCACCACCACCGTGCGCAGGCGCGGCGCTACACTATAACTTACAAGTATCCCGGCCAGTATCCCGCACGTCTCCACGTTGCGCGCCGTGTTGCCGGCGGCGAGGCGCAGGAAGCGCGCCAGCAGCGCCGCCGGCACCACCACCGTGCGCAGGCGCGGCGCTACACTATAACTTACAAGTATCCCGGCCAGTATCCCGCACGTCTCCACGTTGCGCGCCGTGTTGCCGGCGGCGAGGCGCAGGAAGCGCGCCAGCAGCGCCGCCGGCACCACCACCGTGCGCAGGCGCGGCGCTACACTATAACTTACAAGTATCCCGGCCAGTATCCCGCACGTCTCCACGTTGCGCGCCGTGTTGCCGGCGGCGAGGCGCAGGAAGCGCGCCAGCAGCGCCGCCGGCACCACCACCGTGCGCAGGCGCGGCGCTACACTATAACTTACAAGTATCCCGGCCAGTATCCCGCACGTCTCCACGTTGCGCGCCGTGTTGCCGGCGGCGAGGCGCAGGAAGCGCGCCAGCAGCGCCGCCGGCACCACCACCGTGCGCAGGCGCGGCGCTACACTATAACTTACAAGTATCCCGGCCAGTATCCCGCACGTCTCCACGTTGCGCGCCGTGTTGCCGGCGGCGAGGCGCAGGAAGCGCGCCAGCAGCGCCGCCGGCACCACCACCGTGCGCAGGCGCGGCGCTACACTATAACTTACAAGTATCCCGGCCAGTATCCCGCACGTCTCCACGTTGCGCGCCGTGTTGCCGGCGGCGAGGCGCAGGAAGCGCGCCAGCAGCGCCGCCGGCACCACCACCGTGCGCAGGCGCGGCGCTACACTATAACTTACAAGTATCCCGGCCAGTATCCCGCACGTCTCCACGTTGCGCGCCGTGTTGCCGGCGGCGAGGCGCAGGAAGCGCGCCAGCAGCGCCGCCGGCACCACCACCGTGCGCAGGCGCGACGCTCCGTACAGCGACTGCACGCTCGCGCTGCCACTGTTACAACCATACAACAATCAATTGTAATTCAATCACAGATATCGATGGGTCCTATGTATAAGGGCCAATGTGGAATTTTAGTAATTTCCGATTTGAACCTTATATCTATAGATATACTTAGTTCACATTAGAAATTACAAAAATGCCACTTTAGCCCTTATACATAGGACCCATCGATATTTAGGTTTATCCACAACTTATATTTTTTCTACAGATCGAAATTCTTTATCACCGTTCCCAATTCGAATGCTGGATTTCAAGATAACAGCCTGAGCGGTATAAAATAAGTTGTTAATAATTTTATTTTTTCAAATATGGTAATAAACATCTATGTCACAGGCATTTAACACAACAATTCTGAAAAAATGTGTAGTAGTATCAACAATAATAAACTCACGCTTGCGGTCGCGAGGGCGGTATGAGCGGCGGCACGGGCTGGTAGTGGTGCGAGGGCGCGCGCGGCGGCTCATTCGCGAAGTCGTCGGGGTAGAGCACGTCGTCCACCGCTGGCGCAGACGGCGACACGGCCCACTGATCCTGGACAACGGATATTGGACGTCACTAACATTTTAAGGAATCTATTTCCGGATGGTAGCGGGTTGCGTTCAATTGTCCCTGCCTAACACAGTGAGAGACAGGCGCGCGCTATGTATGTATGTATGTACAGCGGCGGGCTCGAAAAGTTTATCAGATTTCAAATGTTTATTGAATTATGTTTGTTCACAACGTCCATCTCATATGCACCTACTCCATTTCAAATAACATTAGACAAAAGTGGCCCACCAAGGCACAAATATCTTTTGAACCATTTCTTCAAGTACATTTTCAGCTCATCTTGATTGACTGTTATGGTTCAAAAAAACATAATACTGCGTTGAATCCCTGTTGGAAGCAAATATGTTGCTTATTTTTATACATTTCCTTGTTTACATAGGTTTTAGATGTTTAATGTTATCTTAAAAAGCTCAAAGCTAAACAAAAAATAAATTAATACAGTAATATAAATGTATACATACAGAATGTAGAAGATGTGGCGTTGGTGTGTTTGCATCTTTCTTATTCTCGTCAGCTTGAAGATGTTGAGCCAATTTTGCGTCTTCACTCTCTTGTTTTCTCCTTTCTTCTTCTGCTGCGCGCCTTTTTACCTAGTTAACAAATTTGAATTAATATCGTAGTTCTACTTTCGTGTTAGTGTATTTAACACAGTCTTTCTGCGTAAATAGGGTGCTATAATTATTAATGGGATACATATAAATTAACTTATAATAATAGTTCCCACTTTAAAAAAGGCTTAGCTTTAGAATTAACAATTTGCACTTTAATTTTAATATTTCTAACTTTAAGTTTTCTTAAAAAAATCAATTATTTTCATTCATTTTAAAGTGCTTTAAATACATCCCATTTTAAATAGGTCATCTGGAAAGTGTTTCTAAAAGAGAGTAACGTCTTTGTTGGCATGGTATAATAAAGCAAGATATTGTCTTCCAGCAATGACCTGCATTACATTATCATTTGTGATATTTTCCCACCAATAACAGAAAAATTTGAAAAAAGAAGCCAAAGCTTTATCAGTAATTATGACGTAGATAGGTACAGACATGAGATCTAGCTGATACTCGACTATCTTGTTTTATTATACCATGTTTGTTGGATGGTATTAAAAAATACAGCCACATGTACCTCATTGTTCTGATAGGCTACATGTTCTTTAGCATACTGGTCAAGGAGTTTTTGTTTCAGTTTCTCTGCTTTTGGCATCACCTCCTTCAGCTTAGCCTGGTTAACAGCCTTTACTGGAGCTGGGACTGCTGCATACTCAGGGTGCTTGCGTATCTTCTCCAAAAATAATGTCATGAATTTCATGTACAATATATACGCATTCTCAAGGCTACCCTCTGCTAAGTAAACATTTGCCATTCTGACCATCTCCAAACCAGACCTATAATACCTGGAATTGTTTTTAATATGTTAGTTACATTTACTGGTTTTTTTTTGTTTCTCCTATTTTTATTGTCTTTAATACAGATTGTAAACTAATTCATATAATTCCTTAAAGCCACATGATCAACTACTGGTGCAGATTGCACAGAATTCAGATTGACTAAAAATAAAAAATAACTTCTTTTTTTTCTTGTTTTAGTGGTAAGTGATCATAATTATCTACACCACCCTATAAGAATAAAATTTTTGTTTTTTTTTATCAATGTAATTTTCGATACCATGCATAAATTAATGAAAGCACGGCGACACAGATGACAGGCACGACTAGCGCGATATCGCTCCTTGCAGTCAGTTAACTCGGGATTCTAAAATGAATGGAAATCAGAACAATAAGTTTGAAAAAAATGTTTTTACTTGGTTTTCAAAAACACTCATTTACAGTTAATCTGTGTCACCAGTCACCAGATCATATGGCTTGAAGGAATTACATGAATTTGTTTACACCCTGTATATGTATTATAACATCTAAACCAAGGCTATACCCTACTGCACAACTGTACAAAGAAGTTGGGGTATTAACTGTACGCCAATTATTTATTTTACGTAATCTTATCTATGCACACACCCATCTTCCAGACGATAGCTCTCAAACAAATAATAGGAGAAGAAAGGATATTGTATTTAAAATCGTACCTCACAATACAATTTTCGCAAAAAAACACCCATACATGTATAAAGCCGCTCCCTATATTTATAATAAAAAAAAACAGTAAAACTGTGACCTTGAAGAAATTACGTCATTTTGAGTTTAAGAAAAAAGTTAAAAGCTTATTAGGTGGATTAAACTACGAAGAAACTGAAAGTCTCTTAAGTGTTCCGGAGTAACCTAAATTTAATTCACTAAATACACACCTAAACCAACTCACACACAAACACACTCATTCACACTCACACACAAACACTCATTCATACGCCTCACGATCAATACGTCTAAGTAGCAAAACGTCCAAATACGCAAAACGTCTATTTAGCAATACGTCTAATTAGCAAATTGTCACTGTAGCAAAACGTCCAACTATCGAAATGTCCATGTAGGAGAACGTCCAATAAGCAAATCGTCTAACTTTTTTTGAGTACAGTCGTTATCGTAAACAATATTTCTTACTAAGTTTAATATAACACAAAAAAAATCTTTTTTTTTTATTGTATTAGGTTCCCAGTGAAAGTCATTTGAAAAATTTAAGTAATATTAACCTACATAATTATGAATTCAGAATCCTCTTGATATGGCCAAATTTTTTTAGAAAACCTAGTGGAGTATTTTTTTCCCTTTAGCTTTTTAGTTCTCTTTTGCATTTTACATTGAAAAGTAAATCGATTGTTCTTCTCCTATTGCCTTCAAACAAAATAACATAAATAACATTTTGAGGTACGGCATATGTAACAACACGCCGGAGTCCTCCTTTAGTTGTTTAAATGACGTTAGCTTCAAAATGTAGACTGCAAATGACACTGTATTTGTTTGGAATCCAATCGTTTTCACCATTACAATTTCTTATTTTTTAATCCAATCATTTCTCCATACTTCATTTTCTTTAGAAAATTTAGTAAAAAAATATATAAATAAAATACCTAGTAATAAATAAATTGAATTGAATAAAAACCTATAAATTTCCCAAATTTAGGGTAATTTGCAAACGTGAATATTGACAACACTGGCCTTGTGATGGATTCTTTTCTTCTGGTGAATAAAGATTGATTTGAATGTATACAATTGGGAATTAAGTGATTGAATTATTCATTTACCTATGAAACGTGATTCCTGTATTTTTTTTCTTCCGATCACTACGAATTTTACACCATTTCACCACACAAGACATGCTGTATTTTAATTTTTTTTTGCCGCGTTTTTTGTCGACTGTGTTGACGTTTACGCGTGTAATGACTGACGAATGTGTGAATGTGTGCGTGCCAGCCTGTACCTGTACGTACAGCAAGCTGGCTGACTCTGAGTGACACAGTTTTTTGTTAGCGAAAATCTGTCCGACCTTTTTTGTACGTCCATGTGGCTAATACTATAAGAGCCCAAATACACGTCCGATACTTGCCTCCGATAGTCGGTTTCGATAGTCTGATCAGACTATCTATCTGAAGGCCTCCACACCACACATTTGTTTGAACATGAATTACACAAGATCGGATGCCAGAATCGTAAGTATCGTCCGAGCGTCGTCATCGTCCAGAAAAATCTGACACGAGAATCGTACGTGTATTTCATGAATCCGATCAGATAATCGGATCCGGCTCCCGAAAACAACTATCGGACGTGTATTTTGACCCTAAATGAGAGATGAGATAACTAACCTATGGGAGCTACCTACTTGCTTACTAAAAAGTTTACGTAAGTATTTAATTTAACTGACCTCAAAAACGAATCCTAGTATTTTTGTGCTTAAGTGTCCAGGCATTATGAGAAATAGACGATTTGCTCATTGGACGTTCTGCTACATGGACATTTCGATAGTTGGACGTTTTGCTACAATGACAATTTGCTAATTAGACGTATTGCTAAATAGACGTTTTGCGTATTTGGACGTTTTGCTACTTAGACGTATTGATCGTGAGGCATTCATACTCACACACAAATACTCATTCGTACTCACACACAAACAATTCCACACACTCACATTCTGTATTATATGAATATCAGACTGACCGTACTTTATAATTAATCTTTTGTTTTGATTACTAGGCTAGCTTACAATAATATAATATTGTTAAATAATCTAAATACTTATTATAATAATAACGGATTGTTACACTAAAACTACCATAGATAATTAGATCAACGACGATTCTTACTGTTACTTATAGCACAGGGAATTAACCTAGTTTAAGTGACTGACAGTGTTCATTTTACTGTATACTGTATTATTTTGATCTAATAAACGATTATAATAAACAATTATTATTATAATAATACATTTAAGTTTCTCATATTAATTGAACTATGCTGTTTTTTCGGGATATAAATTCTTTAAGCCGAAAGTCAAAATGTCCTGATCTCAAAGTTGTTTGACTAATAGCAGACAAAAAAGAGTAAGACTAGGTTACAATAACATTCTAAAAATTGTTTTAATTACTCATACCCATAGATAAGGTCATTAACTTTTATGCATATTATTGTAACGCATTAATACAGTAAGGGCCTGTTTCACGATGTCCGAGTAGCCACTACTCACCAAATAAATTCAAAAATGGAACAGAATTTGTATGAAATTATCTGCCAAGTAATTTAACGGGAACTTACTTGGAGGTGGTGAAACAGGCGCTAATACTTATTAATTGTGTTGATATAATAATTGTCATACAAACAGTAACAATAAATGAGGATGATTAAAATTATTGACAATTGCATGACCTTTACTTTATGAAGGTTTTATAGTAGATTTTGTACCTCTGGGTTCAAATTCTTATGAGTCATGTATTATACATGAATTAATTGTAATGGGAGTAAAACTGCTGTGTGCTAAGTAGAGTTACCTTCTCGGTGGAACATTTGAGTCCACATCCACCATGGCTCCGTAGCTGGCCAATTGTTTGACCCTTGCCGTAGGATCTAACGAAGCCAAATCAACTGCGGGTTTCGAACGTTTTTCTTCCGCTTGCATTGTATTTGTATCCCAATCTTAACTTGTTTAAAATTGTGCCAAATTGGCAAATATATAAGAAATCGATGGCGTAAGCTTATAAAACAACAAGATGATGATCAAGAATCAAGATTACGAGATTCTAACCAAGCTAACAATTATTTTGATAGAAATTTAGAAAACGAAAACCTTGCTGTCAAAGTCAAACTGACAGTGACAGACTACAGCACAGACTAGATAGGGATACAATGACTACAGTTACAGTAGTGATGCACGATCCGATCCGATTCGATACTTTACAGTATTGATACAACATGAAACGATACTTCATTATTCCGAATCGATACAAATGAATGCGATACATGTTTGTTTGGATCAATACCAAACAAAAGTACCTGTATCGGAATGAATGGATTGTATCACCTTGTCATAAATGCATTTTCTGTAAAATTAAAATATCAAACTTGACATTTTAATGAATGAAATGCTTATCTACATGTCGTGGCCATATCTTAGAATTGATCACTTCATGATGTGGCCGGCCATTTAATTTTCATGAAGTGGTTGTATTTCATGATATGGCCAACTAAAACTGGCCATATCATTTAAACATCAACGTTTAATGATATGTCCATCCACGTTTGGCTATATCATTAATGTTGGGTTTCCATGATATCAAAGGTTTAATAAAAATCCAAATACAGAAAGCATGTGCCATGCAAGCAAAGACAAGCAAGCATGCAAGTGTTTCTGAATTTGCTCCACCAGAAGACTCGCTTTGTCACCCCTTCGCTTCGCTCGCACACTCGACCAGCGCTACGCTCGGGTGGTCGCCGACTCGCTTCGCTCGCCACCTCCCCCCACTCGCTACGCTTTGGCCTCGTTCACTCGTTCCACTCAGGACCTCCTTCGCGAGCTTCTGGCTCTAGGCTTTTAAATAATACTTTAGGTGTAGGACAGGGTCTGACCGCGTGCAGTCGGGGTACGCTGAGTCAGATTTACATAAAATGTATCAAAATCTTTCGAATGAATGCGTCGACCGCATAAGTTTCGATGATTATTGGTTCTGTAGTTTGACAGGTTAACCAGATAATTAATCGAACAAATAAAATTCTATGAAAAGTTCACCCGCAATTACGATGAAGTCATATTTTGAAATCCAATAATAGTCCATTAATTTTCGTTGCGTGGCCACCCTACTTTACTTATCATTAGTAGCTTTCTGTCAGAATAATTGTCCGCGCGCCGCCATGATGCATCATAAAAACAAAACGATATCAGCGCCTCTAACAGTGGATCATCATCTGCCTAGCCTTTTCCCAACTATGTTGGGGTCGGCTTCCAGTCGAACCGGATGCAGCTGAATATCAGTATTTTACATGGAGCGACTGCCTATCAGGGGGCTTACCATGACCTCTTAAAGCAGGGCAGAAGTTGCCTGGAAGTTGAACTGCCCTGCTTTTTTGTACTATGACATCGTTAAAGCAGGCCTATAGCAGGCCTGCTACGTTGACGTTTACGAAATCCGTTCACCTGTTTTTTTTGTATAGACTTTTCGTACCATAAACAAGCTTATCCGTTCAACTTGGTTGAATAGTCGTTCACCTTTAGTACTGTCACGGTACGATTTTTAGCGATTCAGAAGCAGGCCTGCTTTTGAACGGATATTGACTGGCTGGCATTTGAACGTTTTCATAAGACGTCATGGTAAGCCCCCAGACCTCCACAACCCAGTAACTGGGTAATACGATACTCTTGGTAAAACTGGTTGTCAGACTTTCTGGCTTCTGACCAACAGTAACGACTGTCAAAGATCTACAAATGACAGCCGGGACCAACGGCTTTACGTGCTTTCCGAAATGGTCAGCCACATCATGAAGTGATCAATTCTATGATCTGGCCACGACATAATACAGGATGTTATTAATATGGCGGCGCAGCGGCGCGGCGCGTGTTGACAAATGCGGCAACTTAGTCCTGGTATCCACCAAAGCGATGCAGCGATGGAGCGATGAAGAGGAGATGTCTCGAACAGCCAATAGGGTTGCGTTATTTTCACATCTGTCCGCTTAGCTTCAACTCTTAAAGAAATCCTATTGGTCGTTTACGAGATATCTCCTCTCCTCTCAGCTTTGGTGGATACCGGGCTCTAGAACTTGAATAGTTATTATTATGAGTTGAGGTGGGTAGATTTTAAATACTTAGATATTCGCTTTCCGTTCCAATCCGTTCATTCAGTATATTTAATTTTGCTTTGGAGGTCAGTTTCTAGTATATTTTTCCTTTAATATTATACGGGATGACTGGTAATTCGGCTTATTCAAAAAATTAACCCCCATCTAATATGACTCCTACGACGCTTTTCACCCCTAGGAACATGGAGTACGAAATAATTTCTGGAATTTTGCCTAGACTCCTACAGGGATTGAGTAAAATACAATACGATTCGATATGTAAAGGATCGAATCGAAACCATTCGATACGGTCTTAGAATCGTATCGCATAATTGCTATCCGCATCGGTCGGTATCGATACAAATGCAAGTATCGTGCATCCCTAGATCACATAGTAGGCATGTGAAAAATTTATTAATTTTTAGAAGTATCGATTGTTCTTCACGTAAAATCGATGATTAAACATCAATTTTTGTATGTCTAATGATCGATTTTATTGTATTAATTAATATATTTGTTGGCAACATTGGAAAAACGTGTACCACAGGTTAAAAAGAACGGCAAGCGCAGAAAAGTGCGCGCAAGATAAGTCTGCGCGCGGCCGAAATAGGAACTAATCATGGTCCACCAAAGTGTGTGCCGTTTTATCAATTTTGATAGTAGAACTACCTGATTGTAGTAATATTTATCGCGAAAATTATGTTTAGCGATAAAAAAGTAAGCTTAAAAAGCGGTAATTTGAACTTTTGCGATCATGGCAACGTACATACGAAAGAATATGCTGAAGTATCACCAGGGGAGCTGCTCTCAAGCGCTGAACTCCATGCTGCCGGCGTCGCTGGAGGCCGAGCTGCAGATTCCGTCCGTGGACGGCCTCCTGTCAGGAGAGACCGTGTTGGAAAAACGTGTACCACAGGTTAAAAAGAGCGGCAAGCGCATGCGCTCTAGGGTAGTAAGTAAAATAACCGCTATTGAGGAACGTCCGATATTTTGCTATTTTCCTTTTTTTATGATAGGTATACTTTGTTGAGATAACTTAATAACTGATTGTGATTTAGTGTCTTTGTTTTTAAAAAGTATCTTTAGTTCAAGGTTTACAAGAATATTTTTATCAGCCGGCCTGGGGGCTTACTATGACCTCTTGAGAAAACGTTCAAATACCAGCCAGTCAACATCCGTTCAAAAGCAGGCCTGCTTCTGAATCGCTAAAAATCGTACCGTGACAGTACTAAAGGTGAACGACTATTGAATAAAGTTGAACGGTAATGCTTGTCTGTGGTCTGCTGTGACGTCAATGTTTTTTAATAGAAATCGCTCAAAAACCTAGATCAATTTCATAAGTTATTTACAATATTTACCGGTTTTTTGAAAATGATAAAAACGTGAATTTTTTGGATATGTACACACGGCTACACATCAAGCTATACAAATCCAGTTTACACTGACCTCTCATTGTAACGAAATCCTTTATAATGCGAGATAACTGGAAATGTATAGCTTGATCTGTAGCCGTGTGTACACGTTGTATCTAAGATTATACTGTATAACCACTAACTAACTATGATACATTATTTAATATTGGAGCCAAGCTTGGAGTCCGGCATAACCCTTCGCTTTCTTCAGGGCGGATAAGGAAATCCCCACGAAAAAAAAAAGGATATAGGTATTCAGGGTGGTAATTTGAGATGGGCATGAAGGGCAAGCTACCTGAGCCATTGTAGCTACAGGAAAACGTTCTGAAGATGTGTCTTAGGGTACGTTCACATGACAAGCGTTCAATTTTTGTATAGTGTTCACATTGTGTGTGCTTGTCAGGCGTTGAACGCGCGTTGCCGTGGTGGCCGTGGTTCATTTTCTACAGAGTGAGTTCTACATTTGTCGAAGATGGACGTAGAAACAGTTTCTCTATTTCATCTATAAATAAATCGGTATTAAAAGCTTCCGTTTCCATTTCGGACGATTTCTGGATGAACCGAGCGAACCCTAAAATACGTCTATACGCGTCAAAAGCGCGCGCTCATCCAGGGCGCGGCAATATTGTGTCCTGAGAACGTTGCTGCCGCACTCTTGCCGCTCTTTATTTAGACACACCTTCAACCCTAACTTTTAGAATAATTTCTATCTACATTCACAGATTTTGGAAAAATGTAGGTACAGTCAGCGAGAAAAAGGGCAGTTTTCACAAAATTTTTATGATGCCAGTCGATCCTATTTCCCATGGATCAAAGACTTCCGGACCAACTGAGGTTGGAGTACTAGAAATGTCAGAAATCGCCAAAAACGCACTTGTGATGGGTTAGTTATAAGGACAGCTAGCAGGACCTTAATCATTGAGGCTACATAAAAATGTTCGTATAAAACTGTCTAAGACAGTCCATAGTTTTTGAAAATATTTTGAAATGTTTTCACAGATATTGAACTTAATTTTTTTTTTCGATATGAATGAAAAAGTAACTTTAACCAGGATTTACTTAGTTTTTCGCGATTACTAACGTATAAAGTAGTTTAACCTCAGTGGGTCCCAAAGAGTATTTTGATCCTTTTAAGGAAATCGATCGATTGGCATCATAAAGATGTTAAAGTTTGTGCAAAAAGACAACCGTCGTCGTGGCGTAAAAATTAACTAACATTAAGATTGCTTAAATTGAGTTACATATATACCTACGGTTACAAAGTTACCGTGTCCAGCTGGGTAGTAAATAATTAAGTAAGTGGTTTATTATTGTTGAACTGTGCTATTAGGTACTGTTTTTGTGTTATTAATAATACATATAAACGATAATTAAGCACTGCGACGCCCTCAAATCCACGACGGTTCTCTTATTGTACCGACTTTATGTGAGAACTGCCCATTTTTTTTTTTTGCTGACGTTCCTTTTTTTTCATATCTTTGGTTAAAAAGTTCGTAATATTTTCAAAAATTATAAACTGTCTTGTGTAAACATTTTTCGTTAGCCACAACGATTAAGGTAGCTGCCCTTATTACTTACTCATCACAAGTGTTTTTTTTTTGCGATTTCTGACGTTTCTAGTACCTACTCCAACGTCAGTTGGTCCAGAGAAGTCTTTTGATCCTTATAGGAAATGGTTTTGTAAAAACTGCGCGTTTCTCGCTGACTGTACTTTTTTTTCCAAATCTGTGAATGCCGATTGAAATTATTCCAAAAATTAGGGGTGGTCTTCTAAGAACGTTTTCCTGTAGCAACAATAGTTAACGTAGCTGCCCTTCTTGCCCCAACTCAAATTACCATCCTGTATGTATGTATGTATAGTCGAGAAATTAATTTGGTAATTTTCTGTACATAAGGGCGATTTATAGAGATACCAATGTGTCAAAAAGAACGTTTTAGCTCGTTTGTTAAAAACTTAAGAATATTTAAATGCAACGCTATGAGTACATATTTATTAACTGAAAATATTTTATTATCCACTTTTGCATATTACATCGCAACAAAAATAAAAACAAAACATCAGTGGGCACCAAAAACACAACGAAAGAAAATACATAAACATTTGACATATGTTTTTCTGAAATTTATAACAACTTAAGAAAGCCGGATATATAGATGGAAAGCACTCAAATATCCAGAAACACGGCCTACGCTTCAAAGTGTGTATATACATAGGATGACAACCAACATTGGCTGGCCATGCTTCCTTTTCAGCCTCGTAGACTAGATCTCGAACACAATGAATGCATTGGCCAAATTTGCCCCTCGGTTTGTATTTTTTTTTCATTGCCTTCTCTCTCTTCAATCTTTCTTTTTTTTCCTTGTTCGTTTCTGGTTTCTCCTGTTTTTTAGGTGGTACGAATCGTAATGGTCGGCGTTTGTAAGCACGCCTAAGAGCTGACTCATCGCTACTTGATCTCGGACCACATCTATTTGCTGGATTAATAAAACACGGATAACGCGCATAATTTGGAGGAGGAACTCCAACTGCTGGTGGGTAATAATAATTGGCAGAGGGATGAGGAATTTGTCCTGATCGTTTACGTGCACAACTATGAGCAGGATAGCGCATTGATACATTATTAAAATCTGGATAAGGCCCTTGTACTGGTATTGGTGGCTTAGTAAGACATGGTTGTAGTCGTGCTCCACTTCCTTTTCGTACTTGTGTTGATGAACATCGCTGTAACAATCCAGGAGATATTTTGTCGAGGGGAATTTGTGGATCTTGCGGGTTATTTAGATTTTGTGGATTTTTCAGATTTTGTTGATTTTTCGGATTTTGCAGAATTTGTAGATTTTGTAAATATTCCGAATTATCTAGATTTTGTGGATTATATAGATTTTGCTGATTTTCTAGATATTGTAGATTTTGCGGATTTTGTAGATTTTGCGGATTACGTAGATTTTGCGGATTACGTAGATTTTGCCAATTTTGTAGATTTTGCAAATTTTGTAGATTTTGCAAATTATGTAGATTTTGCGGATTTTGTAATAATTCAGATCGTTGGATTATAACGTGTTGAGATATTCCAAGTAGCTTTTCAGCCAGGCCTATTTTATTTGAGTAATCACTCTGGCTTTCACGTGTAATAACATTTACACGTGAAAGCCGTGTTTTTTTAGCGGAATCAGTATACACGCCCGAAATTACATGCGATTGTTGAATATTCTGCGAAGAAAGCGGACGACGTGACATTTCAGGTGCTTGATTTTGAGATAAAGGTGTTGGTTGAGAACTTAGATGGAGTGAATGATTAGATATTTCAGGTTGATGCGTTGAAAGATCATGCGGGAGTCCAGCGTGTGCTTCAGTTCCTAAAGTTGTTTTACGATCGTGTTGAGACTTTTGATCAGAAATTAGTTGTTGATTTGCAAATGATTGTGTTGGTTGAGAAGACAAGTAAGGTATATATTTAAAATTTTCAGATTGCTCACTTGATAGCTGCTGTTTCTCGGCTCCCAATATAGTTTTGACTGAATAATGTGATGCTGTATCTATACTTTGTGGTAACTGAAGTCGTTTTTCTGCTGCGCATGTGCACTTACCAGGAATTATTGGTATTATTGGATGCAAAGGATCAGAGGGATAGGGGCTTGATAGATGTTGTTTTTCGGTTCCCAGTGTAGTTTTGACTGAATTATGTGATGCCGTATCGATATGTTGTGGTAACTTAAGTCGTTTTTCTGCTGCGCATGTGCATTTACCAGGAATTATTGGTATTGTTGGGTGCAAAGGATCAAAGTGATAAGGGCCTTGAGAGTTTGGATAACGTTCAGAAGAGTTTTGATCACCAAATTTTTCTTGTTCCGTTTTGGGAGGCTGTTGCGATATTATATCAGACGGATTCCCTAGTTTTTCTGTTAATTGTTTAGATTGCGAATGACGATAGAATGAAGGTTGTTTAGCAATATCCGTATGCGGTCTTTCAGCTAATATCGAAGTTTTACGAGGGAGAGGTGATACAGAGGCAGATGGAAGCTGTTGTTTATCAGTTGTTGGTATTGGTTTGGAACTATAGCGACTTGACTGTTTGGAAATTTCAGGTTGCTGATTAAGAAGTTGTTGCGAGAATGCTGGTGGTGTCGGAACTGAGGTTCCTATCGATTTTTTATGAGAGGGAGGGGATACTGGGTCAGATGGAAGCAGTTGTTTTTCAATTGGAGATGTTTGTTGCGAACTTGAAAGATGATGCGGGTATCCAGCCTGGACCTCAGTTCCTAACGTTGATTTACGAGGATATTTCGAAACTGAGTTAGAAATAGGTTGTACTTTTGCATCTGACGATGTTGGTTGAGAACTATGTGCGTAGGGCGACGGCCCAGACGGTGGTATTTTTTGTAACATAGATTTACGTGAATATTGGGATATTTTCTCAGATAATTGGTGTAGTTTTTCGGACAAGCAAGAACACTTGCCTGGAATTATGGGTATCGTTTGTACTTTCAGTGAAGGTGGTACTTTTTCTTGCCCATTTTTATATGAGTGATGCGATATTTTATCAGTGATATACCGTAGTTTCTCGGTCAACGGTTTTGATTGAGAAGGATGAAAGAAAGATGAACGTTTATTAGACAAATGTTCCTGACTTGCATGGTACTTCGAGCTGTGCTCTAATGCAGATTTAGGTGTGAAATGCGATGTTGAACCAGGTGAAATCCTTTGTTTTTTGGCAGAAATAGTGGACGTAGGTGTAGCTCGTTGGCTTGGAAGGTGCTGTAGTCTTGGATGTAAATTCCTCCCCAGCGGTCTTTTAAAAGAATGGTGCGATGTGCCTTCATTCTCTGTCGAAAAAGTTTTATCACTCGAACATTTACACTCGACTGGAATAAAGGGCATTACAGTAAATGAATGCTGAGATTTAGAACGTATATTACGTTGAGAAAGCCTCGGGTGAAATTGATGATGTGATATTTTACTAAGTTGTAAAGACGAAGTGTTGTCCACGGGGCAATAACACTCTAACTCGCTTGAATGAGATGGAAAATACGAACGCTGAGAAGTTTTTGATTGCCAGCTTATACTACGTTTGGAAAGACATGAGTATGATTTATTCACAAGTGAAGGTTTGCGTGTATAATTTGGTATTTTATCACAGAAAAGCTTCGAAGAAGTCTTACAAATCGGGCAGCGGCACGCACTGGGGATAACTCTGTTTCTAGAATATATTGGGAAACCCGGTTGTTGCGAATTTTCTGTTACGTGACTAAGACGACAAAGACTTGGGTGTGATTTGTCTACTAATATAGGTTTGCGAGTATGAAGTAATGTTTTATTAGGAATAAGTTTCGATGACGAAGTTTTATTAACCGGACAAAGACACTTTGATACACTTAAATGCGATGGGAGAGACAAACGTTGGGATGTTGCAGGTAGCTGACTACCATGTCGTAAAATGTTTCGATTTGATTCGTCTACTTGGTTAGATTTAAGCTGTAAAGAAGACGTATTAATAATATTTGGTTTATGATTTGTTTGCTGACTTTTCTTACGGCTAAATAACTTAGAAACTATTTTCATAACTAGCCAACTAATCTTATTCGAATTATGCGATATTTTACTAGGTGGAAGCTGTGAAGAAAGTTGGTTAACTGAGCAGATACGCTCGGTTCCGATACTTGACCTTATTGAAGACTGACATGTAATATATTGAGAAGTTGGAGTATCTGTTTCGTCAATTTTTGACGAGATTTGCTGTATTTTATCAGGGTCTTCTTGCGAGCAAGGACACCTGTATGGCAACACCAGACGCTGACCTCTTGATGTTTCTGGTCGCTGATTTTTAGTTTTTTTGACCAAACATCTACAATCTGAGTGTATTAAAGAAAAATCACTAGGTTTAGATGGTCTCGAAAACATGCTTGACCGCCGTGATGTTTTTGACTGCACTTGCTTTATTTTAGACTGACTAAGATCTTCATGCGATCTATCAAAGCATGAAAGTCGTTTTTGAGAAGCAGGTTTTTTTAAACATGGCGGTTGTTTTTGTGGGAATTTTAATTGCTGACTTAAAGAACTCGCTTTACTGTGTGTTTTATGTACTGAACAAGTTCGGTAGGAATGAGGTGTTTCCCTTTTCAGTGGCTTCTTAGTCCAACAACTGCAGTCATTTTCTCGTTTTCTGCGCCATGTCCTATTTGATTCATCTTTACTAGCATTTTTGATATCTTTGTGGAACGATTGAGACTTTACTCTTCGTTGCTTTTGTTCTATATCAGTTTTGTGAGGACGCTGACTTTTCTGAGTTGAGTTTTTAAGAATTTTTGCTTCTGAAGTTTTATGAGTTGCACTCGGTAGGTGGTCAGACTTAGAAGCCATTCTGATCAAAGATCGTTTCTGTTCTGTTTGAGACTGTGCTTGCGAAGATTGCTTCTGTTGACTGGGTGAGTGTTTAACTAAATCGGTTTGACGAGTTCGATTAGACACAGTTGACTGTTTTTTAGTAGTAAAAGCCGGTATTTTTGAAGAAGGTGTCTGTGAGGATTTTATCTGATGACCAGACGGGTGCTCCTTTAAACTAGTTTCGGATATTGTCAGCGGCCGCCGGTCAGAAGCAAATTTGAACTCTGAACTCTCTTTTTGTGCGATGCGAGAAGGTGTCTGTGAGGTCTTTATCTGATGATCGGACGGGTGCTCCACTAAACTAGTTTTGGATATTGTCGGCGGCCGCCGGTCAGAAGCAAATTTGAATGCTGAACCGTCTTTTTGTGAGATGCGAGAAGGTGTCTGTGAGGTCTTTATCTGATGATCGGACGGGTGCTCCACTAAACTAGTTTTGGATATTGTCGGCGGCCGCCGGTCAGAAGCAAATTTGAATGCTGAACCCTCTCTTTGTGAGATGCGAGAAGGTGTCTGTGAGGATTTTATCTGATGACCGGACGGATTCTCCACTAAACTAGTTTTGGATATTGTCAGCGGCCGCCGGTCAGAAGCAAATTTGAATGCTGAACCGTCTTTTTGTGAGATGCGAGAAGGTGTCTGTGAGGTCTTTATCTGATGATCGGACGGGTGCTCCCCTAAACTAGTTTCGGATATAGTAGGCGGCCGCTGGTCAGAACTAAATTTGAATGCTAAACCCTCTTTTTGTGAGATGCGAGAAGGTGTCTGTGAGGTCTTTATCTGATGATCAGACGGGTGCTCCCCTAAACTAGTTTCGGATATATTAGGCGGTCGCCGGTCAGAAGTAAATTTGAATGCTGAACCCTGTTTTTGTGAGATGCGAGACGGTGTTTGTGAGGAATTTATCGGGGGGGTAAAGACTTTAGAAGGGTGTTCCGCTAAACTATTTTGATGAGACTGGAGATACTTTTTTTCAACTGGCGTCTCACAAGTACAGTCACTAGCCACTCCGAACTTTGGAGGTTTTTCGTGTTCAGACTTTATCTGTTGAACGAGAGAGTGTTCTGCCAAATCAGTTTCATTGATCTTCAGACTTTTGTTGTCTGTTGTAATCGAGTCATTCCCCTGATAAACAGAGTCAGATGCTTCAGCTGTGCTCGGTCGGGGGTCGGAAGCTTTTTTGGTAGTTGGAGACTGGTATTGCGGAGTATGAGAGGGTATCTGTGAGGACTTTATCTGATGACTGGACGGGTGCTCCCTTATAGGTTGAGTTGGGTAGCTTGTACGTGAAGTGTGAGACTTTGTTCGTGAGAGCTTTGACGGTTGAGTAGGGAGCTGTTCTACTAATCCAGTTTTATGAGTATATTCACTTTTATTGTCAACTGTAATTGGTTTAAATTCGTAAGAAGGTTTTAGCGCCGTTGTGCTTGTATGCTTATCATTCCCACAAGTACAATTTATCGCTTTTTTATATGGCATAGTTTTGTCTGAACCGATCATTTCTTTACTTGTACCTGCTTCGTCTCTACAAGTACACGGAGATTTGTCGTCCGTATCAGACTGTTTTAGTAAGGCATTTTCTTGTTTTTTGGGAAAACATTCTGCTGAACTAGGTTTTTGCATACATAGTGTCTCCTTGTCTGCTGTGCTTCGTTGGTTCTCAGTCCCACCACCAAAGTCAGATGTTTCGGGTTTGGCTTCGCAAGAGCAATTTAAAGCTGTATTGTACAGAGCACTAGAAGCAGTGCTAACCTTTTTATGCGACACTGATTCTTTTGGAACAATTTTTGTTTGACTTGCTTCATTTTTATTTTCAAATTTAGATGGATGATGTTTGTCTCCGCAAGGGCAATTTAAAGCTATATCGTACTTGGTACTAGTAGTGGCAGCCTTTTTATTTGGCAGAGTCTCTTTTCTAATATTTTTTGTTACTTTTGGTTTATTTTTATCATCAAATTCTGATGGTTGGTGTTTAGTTCCGCAAGGGCAATTTAAAGCTATATCGTACTTGGTACTAGTAATGGCAGCATTTTTATTTGGCAGAGTCTCTTTTCTAATAATTTTTGTTGCTTTTGGTTTATTTTTATCATCAAATTCTGATGTCTGGTGTTTAGTTCCGCAAGGGCAGTTTAAAGCTATATCATACTTGGTACTAGAAGTAGTCGTTGCCTTTTTAGTTGACAGAGTCTCTTTTCTAATAATTTTTGTTGCTTTTGGTTTATTATTATCATCAAATTCTGATTTCTGGTGTTTATTTCCGCAAGGGCAATTTAAAGCTATATCGTACTTGGTTCTAGAAGCAGTGGTAGCCTTTTTATTTGGTAGAGTCTCTTTTCTAATATTTTTTGTTGTTTTTGGTTCATTTTTATCATTAAATTCTGATGGTTGGTGTTTGATTCCGCAAGGACAGTTTAAAGCTATATCGTACTTGGTACTAGAAGTAGTGGTAGTTTTTTTATTTGGCAGTGTCTCTTTTCTAATAATGTTTGTTCCTTTTGGGTTATTTTTACCATGAAATTCTGATGTTTGGTATGTATTTACGCAAGGGCAGTTTGAAGCTATATCGTCCGTATTTTTATTTGGCAAAGTCTCTTTTCTAATATTTTTTGTTCCTTTTGGTTTATTTTTATCATCAAATTCTGATGGTTGGAGTTTAGCTCCGCAAGGGCAGCTAAAAGCTGTATCGTACTTTTTACAAGAAGTAGTGGTAGTATTTTTACTATCTAATTCTGATTGTTGGTGTTTGGTTCCGCAACGGCAGTTCAAAGCTATGTCGTACTTAGTACTAGAAGTAGTGGTAGTATTTTTATTTGGTAGAGTGTCTTTTCTTATAATTTTTATTCCTTTTGGTTTATTTTTATCATCAAATTCTGATGGTTGGTGATTGGTTACACAAGGGCAGTTTAAAGCTACATCGTAATTATTGTTGTGTTTCAGTTTACTTTGTGTTTTATTTGCTAAATCATCACGCTTTTGACTGAGAATGTCTTTTGTACTTTGTGCTTTATCTTCTAAAACCATTTTGTAAGTGCTTGTTCCCGCTTGGTAAGTTAAAGCTGACTGAGATAAATCTGCTGAAACACTTTTATTTCGGGTACGTAATTTATCGCGTTGAGTTTTTTGAGTATCAAGTAATTTCCTATCAGTTACACTCAATTTATGTTTGCAATCACGAGGGCACTTTAAAGCCATTTGACACTTAGTATACCCTCGTGAACCCTTAGATTTACTACTGGGCGTCAATTTTGATGGCATGGTTTTTGTTACGTCTTTTGAACCCTTAGTTCTATGGGGAGCAAGCGATTTCTTATGATTTTTACTTGTTCCGAATTTGTTTCCACATTTAGTAGATTGTCTCTGCAAACGTATTAACGTAAATCTGCCAGTGTGTTTTTTTGAAATGTTTAGTGTTTTACCTGCTAAAGCAAATCTGTGAGTTCGAGATGTTTCCACATTCGTTACAAGTGGGTGCTTTGTCCCACAGGGACAATCGATCACTAGCCCAAACGGTAGTGTCCCGTTTTTTCGTTGACTTAGACGGTACTTAGTAGAATAATTTTGTGGCAAATCTGCTATTTGAATTGAATTATAGTTTTTTGGTGTAACTGTTTGATACTTAGTTGAATTGGATGCAATACCGGACGTTGGATGAAAAAAAATCGGTGGAATATTTACCTGTTTCCTTGCAGGACAATTTGATTGCATCAACATTGCAGAGCATGTTTTATTAGATACACACCCGGACCGTGAGTTCATGAGCATCGGACAGGCATCCCCTGCTGCAGATACATTTTGTTTGAGTTTTCTTGGACACCACCGGATCCCATGTACTGGGCATTCATTATTCACAGTTTTACGTGATGATACCATCTTCATCGGAGCACAAGGAGCACATATTGGTTTCTGCCAAAATTTTGGTCTAAATTCACATCGCATACTTTGCACTACTCGAGTGCTAGCACACGATCGCGTATTTCTGCGTCGTGGTTTCATCATCCATCCTCTATTTCCCGCATAAAACAAAGTATACCTCTTTCTCGGATTTGGATGGGCTGGTTTCAAGAATGAAGACCCAGCACCCGTTGGCGACTTGTTTTTAAGTTTTAGCATAGATATCATTGCATTAAAGGAATTAACAACAGTGCCAGCTGCGCGTGCATACCAACTCGCCACTGATGTCATTACATTCCTATTTTTTTGACACGGATTATTTTCAAAAGACATTCGCTGGTATTCACTTGCTGGGCATTTTTTACATTTAAATCTGTTCACAAAAGAATTCATTATTGGAAACGATCTTTTTGTCTTGTCAGTACCCAAAATGTTCACAGGACACATTACTACCCATGCCAAAATTACCGCCAGCAGACATGGAGCCCACACTATAATAAGTAATCCAAATAATGCATATTTAATGCAATTTTTCCCTGACGGATGATTTTTAAAGATTTGGAAAGCAGCAACGTTCTGAAAAAACCCTGAAAATAGTCTGCTACGTTGACTGCTTATTTTTGAGCCCAATTTATTTATATTACTTTGCTGACGAGGTGTATTATGAGGATGCGGCTTTTGTCTTCGCGGGCCTGAAGGCTTTTGGTGCGCTGGGGACGCATCGCGGTGTGTACTAGCAGGTGCTGGTGAGTGACGTTGCGAGGACAAGGTATGCTTGACTTTACTAGGGCCGACACACGCATCGCAACAACATTTTTTTAGGGACACAAGTGATGAAGGTGAAACTGCAACAGTTTGATCTTTGGCCTTAGAATATGAACGATCTCTCTTCAAGTTTTCTTCGTGACGTGAGTAACTGCGTTTACGGCGTATTTTACGTGGTCGAGAATGGGTACTTAAATTGTAATAAATTGACGGGGCTACGCCAGTTCCGTCAGGACCTGCTCTGACTTCTGAGTTAAGAATTCTCATGCCGTGATGTTTAGACGGGAAAACTTGCACTAATTGTGGTGGTTCATGCTTATTTCGTCGAAATCCATTCCTGATTTTTTTAAAAGGTAATTTGTCTATGTTCAGGTAATTGCAAGACATTTGATTTAGATATGGATCCAAACATCGTTTATTTTGAAAACCGAAGGTGTCGTTGGGTAATTTGGAATCGTGTTTTTTTTTCGTTGCTTCGTTCTTTCCCCTTTTTCTAGAATATCTGATAAAACTGGGAGTTTCACGGTCAAATAGAAAATTTACTTCAGCGTTCGTTTTGCGCCCTTCTTTATTTTTCTTTATTTCTCCTCCTTTTTGATCATCTCTAGATTTTCTGTTAAACAAATTAAGGGTTCGCTTCTTTTGATTGGAATTTGTGCTATTCAGAACCACTTTTGTAAGGTCGACAACACTTGAAATGTTTTTGAGTTCACGTTTTCTTAAATGGCCTGAAAAATTTAACCGGTTTGGTTATAAGTAACAAAACAAATATACTTCCACCGACATTAGCGTCGATGTGGAGCACGCATTCTGAGAAAAGGACATTATGCGAATCGGACGTTTTGTGAATAGGACAATATGCGAATCGGACCTTTTTTTCTCACCGAACGTTTTGCGAATCGGACGTTGTGCACCTGAACCGTGATTTGGCATGTAACGTAATGAGTGTAATGACCAGTGATCGGAGTAGGTAGATTGAATTGGGGTCATTGATCCGAAACGTATATATTAATATGGACATTCCTCCGGAATTTCGTAATTTTCGGAAAATTTCGGAATTGGATGATTATTAAAAAAAAACGGAACTTAAAATGAGCAATATTATATTCTTCATTTTCTTTTTTAACGGCACTCTTTCACTATTTGACACAACCCAACGATCAATTAGAACAAAGGATCATGGGTGGTGCACTAACCGGTTATCAAAACAATGCGTACGCTCGCCGACGACATGCCAGGTAGCTGACTCGTTTACTTCGGTTCGTAAAGTGCATAAAAAATGTATTAATGCTTCGATCGGAATTCGATTGTTTTTATTATTCAATAGATAATTACTAAATTAATTTAGTTTTGATACCTTCCTTTAAATTCTGAATGAGAAGTAATAATATCACTGAAAACATTAACAATATTTAATTGAATCCGGAAATACCGGAATTACTTTCCGGAAAAATGGCTTATCCATGTTATTCTTTCTGTGTGCATTTATGATACAAGTACCAAAAATCAATCTACCTACTCCGATCACTGGTAATGACACAATAATAGAGGTCATATTTTTTACAGACGTCATTATTTACACATTAAAAGAAATGCCTTGTTATTTTCCTTACTTTTCATCTATATAATTAGCTGACAAAATATGTATAAACGACATTGCCACTCTCTGTAGCTAAAAATGCTTTGATGTATGTATGTGTGAATATAAGTTTACAACATGTTATTATACTTAGGGCTAATTTTTCAATCGTCAGATATCTTTTATCTGGGGAATAAGTTTGACGTTTTGACAGTTTTTGTATAGAAAATATGTCAAACCATCATATTTATTCCTTAGATAAAATTTATCTGACGATTGAAAAATCGGCCCTAAATAACACAAAATCTGAAAAAAGTTTGTTCAGTTTCCAGAGCAGAATTGATTCAACTTATTTTTAATGTAGTGTAACGTTGTAACATATTCACATACGGACAACGTATACAATACATCACTTAGCAGAACAACTCGGTTTGCTTACGCTTCCGATGGTCACAATCAAAGGAGACAGCGGTGTAACATTTTAGTAATCCACTGAATGTTAATTTATGGGGTGCTACGTAGGGCTTTATTTTTTCAATACCGGTATCAATACCGGTATTAGTGTGATCAATACCGTGATCACGGTATTGAACGCTCTAAGCCGAGGTCCGAGTCTCACTAGGGGTCGCCCTTAGTGCTGTTGCAGGTAGTCATGATGTTAGTATAGTATAAGTAGTTAGCTTAGGTTAAGTATTTTACTTCCCCACCATTGACTAGACTCTAGTCACTAGAGACCCTTCAGGTCTCGCCAATAACTGCCCGGTTACGTAAAAGGGGTCCTCAAGGACCAGGTAAAGCAGTACAATAGAAAAAAAAATGCGATAACAAGTGTGAGTGTAACATCACATCGTAAATTTTATCACAATACAATTACATATATGTTTGTAATACCGTATTGGCTCGTCAATACCGTGATTAAAAAAGACCAATATATATCCGTGATTACGGTATTACGGGATCCCGGAATACCGGTATACCGGTATTGAAAGCCCTAGTGCTACGTCACGGTTGAACGTACACGGTACCTGGGAACACGTATTCTTTGTTCGAACTCTATGTATGTAAGGGTGACTATGAGTAAAAATGCCTTTCTAGTTACATGATTTGATAGCTCATCAGACGATGATTCTGATGGTGAATTTGAAACGCAGATTGCATTATTATACAAGATACAAGAGAAATCTTAGAGTGGGGCAACGTTTTCTTAAAAACAAAAAACAAAAACATTATCACATTCCAAATATCGAAGAATTTGGGTAGAGTCTCACATAAAGGAGGGAAAAGACCGCGGCGAAATCAATTATTTCAATTCATCACTATGCTTTGCCTTAGTAGGCGTACCAACGAACATGATCGCGTTTTAATTTCGTAAAGATATTCACAACATTTTATTCCGTAGGCGAACTAGATTTGATATTAGTTAATAAGTAGTTTTTCAATGTCTAGTATCTACAAAAATAACAAAGAAATCGCTCGTTGACACTTCACGTTTCCACCCTGTATACAAGTTACAACCTTGTTTTTACTTTATACGAAAACCGAGACACCCCAACAAGATTTTCATCAGAACTGCCTGAATATGTGTTTTTTTTAGTAAATCTCCAAGTTACACCTTAGTTTATGTCGCGTTAAGTTCCCTAAAAAAGTGTGAAATGCCTGAGATGTGCTATGCAGGGGTTGTCTAATACACGGAAACTGACCGAGAGGACCGTCTCAAGCCTCAAGGTGTCTATTCCCGTCAACTGTTATGGGTAGAAAACTACTGAAACTAAATTGAAATATATGAAAAAAAAAAAGTGTTGTAAAAAATTTGTCAATCGATTCTCCTAGTGATTCTGAACAAACTAGTTTCAGGTTTAGTATATGTTACGGTTAAAAGCCGAATGGCGGTTACACCTAGGTTTAGCCGGGTACAACTAGGTGCAAGCAACCAGTAGCAGTTGGTTAGAACTAGGTGGAGCTTAAGTCGACGGAGCCCCGCTGTGCGGGGCTCCTATTTCTGTCTGCAGGGTTTAAAGTAACCTAACACGAAGGGGATGACGGGGGCTTCGTTCGCTCGCTTCGTTCGCTCACTCTAGCCCCCGTCATCCCCTTCGAACCTAACCTATCCGTGTCGGGGTTACCCTTAACCATCGGTGTGCGGCTGCACCTAGTTCTAGCCGCTATGATGAAGGCTAAACCTAGTTCTAACCGAAGATAAGTAGGATAGATTTAAGTTTAACCGCATGTGGCCGGCTGCACCTAGTTGTACCCCGCTAAAACTAGGTGTAGCCACACTTCGGCTATTAGCCGTAACATATATACTAAAACTAAGCTTGTATACACTTGGGAGCAAAGAAATCGAGCCACTCCTTTTTTCACGTGTCCTGGTTATTAGTTTTGCTTTCATGAATTATATAATTCAAAATACAAAAAACTATCCTCATTGTAAAGGTTATCAAATAACCTTTTAGGCGATATATGTTTAGAATTGATCTGTTCCATAATACCAAAAATAATAACAATTATACCAACGTGAAAAATAGCAGTGGCTCGATTTATTTGCTCCCAAGTATAGATAGATAGATGTGTGGTCGTTATTGATCTTATGGACCATTTTGTCCGGTCCGTCTTACATTTAAAACTATATTGAAATGTAAGGAACATTCTAAAAAATGATTAGATAAAGGGCAACAACATCTGCTATAAGAAAAACAAATACAGTCTTAATGTTCTAAAAATTCGAGCTCACGAGTCTTTTGACTACTTTTCTCTAAGTATTACATTCATAGTTTCGGTTTTGGCCCTAGAGGCCCATCTCAAAAAATCACCTTGTATAAAATTCCATAGCGAGAGTAACTTACATTTTGATGGAATTCTTAATATTTCACTCTTTGATTTAAATTTGATTAAACTTGATTTTTTGGATGATCCTGGTAGACATGCATTATCGCCCAGAACTTTTTTGTCGCTTCCAAGTTCATTTGTTTCATCCTTTATATCATCATCAATTACAGCCTTACATGCCGTAAGTTCTGCGATGCTTTTCTTCTCGCCGTCTTTTTCACTTTCTAACGTATCGAATTCAACAACTCGTAATCTATGCAAATCCATGCTCTCATATAACAAATGCTTCTTTAGGCATTTGACGGATATACATTGTTTGTGATCACGAGAATAATAAATTAGTCATATTAAATAAAAACTTACTCATATTAAATATAATTGTAAATATATCTTAAAAAAATTGCTAAAATTATACAAACTATCAAAACTGACAGTCGAAAGATGATAAATGATGTTAAAATATTATTACTTTTTCTGTAAAATAAAATCAATTGTATGAAGATCAATAAAAACAGTATTGATGGAATGTTGTTGGCTGGCTGGAGAAAAACCGCAAAGGATCTGTGAAATGTGTGAGTGGAGGCAAGGTGGAGGCGCTACTGTCACCTAAATGTTACCAGACTACTTCCAACGAATCCCTTCTTTTGTAGGGAAAATAACTGACATTGAGTTATAATTGATTGACTGCCTCGTTGGTCTAGTGGTCGCAAGCGCGACTGCTGAGCGTAAGGTCTTGGGTTCGATCCCCAGGTTGGGTAAAGTGGTAATGGGTTTGTCAGTAAGGAATCAGTAGCAGTCCGGAGTCTGGATTTGTGCCCGGTTGATGGCAATAAGCTCGCCCCCTATTACATGGGACTTAAAACATAACGGCGAAATGTGGGTGTATTATACACCGTTTCCAAGAAAGTAGTGTCAAGCGGAAGTACAGAGGTAGAGCCCCCATGTATGTTCCGCGATTTTTTATAGTTTTAGAGTTATGATTGCTTTTCGTGTCTTAACTAAACTCTGACTTTAATAACATTTTAGATCATAGTGTCATGAATAGTTGAGACAAATGCGTGGGCTATTCATCTAATTTAGAAAATGTCACATGAGTTTCGTCATTCTGCCAATTCACAGATAACTCAGTAGAGCTGTACCTATCTATAGATAATAGATAATGTGTGTTATGCACCACTGACTGCTCAACAGGCCTTAGAGCATATACCTACAACAGGCTAAGGGTTGGACCTCATCTGGCAGCACGGAATCGCCTTTTTCCGTCGCCCTTTCTCTTTCTGTCGCTTAGAACTGCCATTTGCTAGACCGAGACAGAAAGCATAATGCGATAGCACGCGGCGGAATCCTCGAGGCGATCGGCATCACGGACAAAATGCAATGGTCGGATGGCAGTTCTAAGCGACAGAAAGAGAAAGGGCGACGGAGAAAGGCGATTCCGTGCTGCCAGATGAGGTCCAACCCTAATTCACGTAATTTCATAAAGCGCCAATCAAGCTGCAGTGACGCTGCAGTTAAGTTCGAGCGTATCTGACAGCAATCGCCTATTATGAAAATACGAAAAGCGTTGGTTTGATGGGAACTTAACTGCTGAACTTCTTTAGTTAGATGAATCAGGCCCCACACCTTAAAGCAACGCAGCTACCGACGAGACAGCCTAAAAAATGAGACCTACGAGGGTGGGTCCAAAAGTTCGCGGAATGGAGGGGTTAGAGAGGGGTAAGGGGACTTTCTTTTACCCGCCTTATTTTGTGACTCAATACAACTATAGATAGTAAGTTTCAGCTCGATCGGCTCATTAACCTTTGAGATATCGCTTGATAGACAAGTCAATCGGGAAGAGAATCCTAACTATAGTGAAAATTGAATTTCGTGCCGTGATTAAGTTCCTTATTAAGCAAGGAAAAACGCCACAGATCATTATGGAAGAGATGTCATCTGTTTACGGGGACTCTTGTCCTAAAAAACGATAATTTACAAGTGGCATAGCCTTTTCAAGCAAGTCAGAGACTCAATTGAAGACGATCAGCGCTCAGGACGGCCGATTGAGGCAAAGTCCGCAAACATTGTTGAAGAAGTTGAAAAACTTCTTCTCGAAGATGCTCGACTGAATAAAAAACAGATTGCAGAAATGACTGAAGTATCATTTACGACCATTTTAAATATTCTCCATGACCATCTTGACATGACTACGGTCAGTGCAAGATGGGTGCCGAGAATGCTTAGACCGGTTCTGAAAAATAGCAGCGCGTGTGTTCGCGCGAACCTTTGGACCTGTGTAGTGAGAATAGGGATGAATTTATCAACCGAATTGTTACTGAGAACGAAACTTGGGTTCATCACCATGAACCTGAGTCAAAGCAAGAGTCCATGCACGGGCACAAAAAAAGCGTAGCACCACCTCACAAGCAGGGCTCGGAAACGTTATTTAAAATAACGTTTTTAAAACGTTTCTAACAGTTCTTTGTACAACATTTTGTTCGGAACGAAAACGAAAAGAGAACAAAAAGCTAGTTTTCAAAAACCGGTTTATTCCGCAGGACGGAGCCGCACATAGTGTGCGGCAACAAGCATGGACTTGTTAAGTTCCGTAGGATATGTTTTCATTTCAATACATCATTCATTCCGAGCATAGTTCGGAGCAGGGTTGTTGCTGATGCATATTTTTTTCAAATCAGCGGATGCTGATGCTGATGTTTTACCATTGACATCAGCGGATGCTGATGCTGATTCTCATGATTTTCTTAAAAAACGGAAAAAGTAGTGACCATTTTGAATAATATCTAAAAGTTGCACAGTTTTCCGTGGTACTGAAATAAACGATTGTCTCAAAAATTTTGGGATTTTAGTAAAAAATATAATCAAACTTAGTAGATTAGTAATAATTAGTATAGTACTAGATTAGTAATTAAGTACCTAGACTACCTAGTGCATAACCTGCTACCAATCTTTCGTTTAATTCATAGGCATTGGAATTTAATCAAAGGTACATAATCCACTTTTCAATGGGGTCGGCATTATTTATCAAACTCAAAAGTTTACGAAAAAAAACTTTCACGCGCAGATACGTATTAAGTATAACGTAATGAATGAGACAAGTTTGTATTTGTTTGTAAACGCAATCCCGGTCTGCCCTTGGATTGATCAAAACTCGCAAGCAAAAACTTCACGGGATATAAGCCCCGCCCCCTCTGCGGTCATGTCACGACTCGAACATCAGCATTAATATCAGCATCGATCAATGCGGATGCTGATGCTGATGTTGAAAAGGATGCTGAAGATCAGCGGATGCTGATGCTGATGTTCGCAACAACCCTGGTTCGGAGCATAGTCGAGCATAGTTTTTATTTTATTTGAGATTTATTTATTTATAGTTAATTAAAACGGTGAACACCAATTACAATAATTAACATAGAAACAAGTAACATGGAAGGTAGAAAAATACAGGTATGTAATGTCGACAATTGTGTCATACACAAAATACTTAAGACTAACATGGGATAGTGGACACCCTCGCATACTGTCTCTCACAGAACATCAGACATACACGCACAATTTCACTCCATTTATCCGCGAACACATCACATTCAGGGTTGGCAGCCAGGAGGGCATTGAGTATCCTTAGAGTACGACACACAGGGGATTCAGCTCTGGCGACAGTTCTGGCTGAAGGTTGCGCGAATAGATTGTGCCGACGGCTTTGACGGTGTCCGATGTATTTGTCGGGCACAAATAGTCGACAGAAAAGGCCATGGAGCTCAGGGCAGTCGATACGACCCCTAAGGGTTTTATAGGCTACTATCAGCTGATCATGGCCTCTTCTTACTTCCAACGAGTTAAAGCCCAACATTCCTAAGAGATAGTTGGTGGGGTACATGTAGGAATAGAAATTGTACGACCTATTGAAAAAATATCTCAAGAAAGTTTTCTGTACCTTTTCCAGCATCAGTGTTTGGGTCGCAGTATGGGGGTGCCAGACACAGGCACTGGACTCAAGTTTACTGCGAACCAGTGTGGTGTATAACAGCTTAATAACATTTGGGTTGCGAAAGTCACGAGCATTACGCAAGACAAATCCCAAGCGCCTGAAAGATTCCTTCGCCAGAGTGGATACGTGATCTTTAAACGTCAGACAGCGGTCGAAGGTCACTCCCAAGTCCTTAACGTTGGTGACTCGAGTAACTATTTCACCACCCAAACTGTATTCAAAATGGATTGGTCGCAATCCTCGACCGTATGTCATGGCATTGCATTTGTTTTTGTTGAAGAACAGCTTGTTCACAACGCTCCACTCGTAGATGGCATTAATATCCCCTTGGAGGAGTTTACAATCTTCGTTTGATTTGATGTGTGCAACTGAACTGAAGATGGGTTTTCTCTTGACTTCTGTCAAGGTCAGAGGTGATAAAGACAAAGTCTGCGATGGAACGAGCTTACCCAGAAGAAGCCTGTTCATTGTAACTTTGAAGATATTCGGGTCGTAAGCGTGGAACACAGACGCAGTCAGTGAGTTCCATTCTTTTGCCGTGCGTCGTGTTTAGTGCGAATTGGTGGAATAGCAACTAGGTATGGATGGTAACTTGCAGTGCGTCTGGATGTTCGATGGTAGAAGGGGGCCGGTGGGATGAGGTTGTGGAGTTCTTGAGCACACTCACTGAATTACAGTCTATAGAAGACCGACAAGCAGGCAACCTTGCGGCGATGAGCCAAGCTGTGAAGCTTGGCATCCACCAGTTTTACGTCGCCAATGAGTCTCTTAACTCTGCATTCCACTGAGTCAAGCGCGGCAAGTTGGTATTTTGCTGGGCCATCCCAAAGGTGGCTGCAATACTCCATGCAGAATCGGACTTGCACTTTATAAAAGTCAACAAATGTTCAGGCGAAAAGTATCGCTTCACTCTATTTAGGATGCCCAGTTTTTTGGCTGGTTTAGACTTTGTGCTCAATGGGGGTGCCGAAGTTGAGACTGACTGTAAACTCCATGCCGAGGAGCTCGAGCCGGTCAGTTATAGGAACAGACATTATGCCGAAAACTAGGAGTTTGGTCGAAACGACTCCTTTTTGCGGTTTGTGTTGCGACTTGCGAGTGGTTAGTTATTGGTCCTATTTTGATCACAAAATGAGACGCAAGAGAAAAAATTAAAAAACCTAATTTAAAAAGAAGCAGCTATGCTCCGAGAGCACCTGCGTCGCGTGAAACGTCAGGGAGCCGTGCCTACTCCAGAGCCAGTCCGCCAGTACCGGCCGGATCGCGTAGATTGGTGATGACGTCGGCGGTAGGGCGTGAAAGCCTGTCCCGCCATTTCACCACCTGGACCTCGCGAAGCTACAGCCGACACAGCTCAAACTGGCGCTGCATCGGCCGCTCGCCTCGCGCCCGCGATTCATCGCGCCACTGGTAGAGTGACGCGAATATCTTCGCCTCCATGTCCCAGGGCAAAGATCCAGCCAGTACGCAGGCCGCCTCGTAGATCGTGCGATAACCCCTTATGACTCTGACAGCCATCGCCCACTGCGGCTTCCGCAGAATGCTGATGCTGCTGGCCGTCAGGTCAGCCGCCCATATCAGGGCCCCATACAGGGTCAGCGATCGCACGATCCCCACACACAGCCGCTTGCAGGCGGTACTCGGGCCCCTCAAATTGGGAAGCAGCGTTGTGAGCGCGCCAGCCTCATCCAGCAACTTGGGCGCCAGACGTCGGAAGTGGGGCCCGAAGTCCCACCGGCTGTCGAGCACCAATCCCAGGTACTTCATGGTAGACTCGACAGCGATCCGAGCCCCCCCAACCACCATGTGCGAGCCGGGTGGCGGCGCCCACCGGGGGCCGTGAGACATCATGACCTCCGACTTGCTGAGAGCCACCTCCAGGCCTAGGCGACGTATGCGGTCCACCACCTAAGAGACCGCAGCTGTCGCCGGCAACGCTGCCTCCCTGTGCGAGCTCCCGCGGGCAGTGACCAGCGTGTCGTCCGCATAAGACGTCAGGTCTACCCCCGATCTGAGCTCGCCCCTTAGCACCCAGTCGTATCCGATGTTCCACAGGAGGAGGCCCAGGACCAAGCTCTGTGGAACACCGCACGTCACTTGGTGCTGGTAACTGCCATCGCGTCCCATGTAGGTGTCACACCTCTCCGACAGATAAGCCCCAACGACGTGGCGGAGGTAGAGAGGCACCCGATGATAGCGCAGTGCCTTCCAAATACAACTTCAAATCACCACTGTACCTACTCCAGCCAACTTACAGAAAGAATCTTGCATCATCTTCCTGCCCTTGCCCTTGTTACTTGGGGTCGGCGCAAGATGTTTTCCTCTTCCATTCCGTCCTATCAACCGTCATGCTAACACTGCCTCCCCTTCTCTTCCATATAATTCTTCACACAATCTATTAGATCCATCTTTCCTTTGACATTTCTTTCCCGCTCCATCCATCCACATTTATAATCATAACTCTTTTAGTCACTTGCGTTTCATCCCTCCTCTTCACATGCCCATACCAAGACAAACGATTCCCTTTCAACTTTTCTGTCACTGGCGCCACTTTCAAACTTCCTCTAATATACTCATTCCTGACCTTATCCATTCTGGTCACTCCACACATCTATCTCAACATTCTCATCTCCACGAAATGCAATCTTGTTTCATGCGTCTTCTTTACGGCCCAACATTCCGTTCCATACAGTACGATAGGTCTTATCACGGACTTGAAGATTTTCTCCTTTAACTTGAGGGGCATTGGTGGGTCGCAAGTCGGGTGTGTCGCAAGTGGGATGGAAAAAATGTTTCAAAACCTAAAAAATTTTTTTTTAATAATACATAAAATGTGCATGTCAAAGATATTTTTTTGTCCAAGTTTTAACACACACTATACTCGTACTCACAGAATAATATTCACAGTGATAATAGGGTCTACTTTAAGCTTTAACGAAACGACGAACGGCAGTCAAATACCAACTGAATTAAATTCGTAATATTCGTAGTTTTGTTTCGAAGTTTCGAACGAACAACCCAAAAAAAATGGAAAAAAACGGTTAAAAACGTTTTATTAACCGAGAACAATTCAAATTTTGTTCTTTTTCAAAAACGTTTTTTATAACGTTCCGTTCGAACGTAACCGAAACAAACTGTTTCTTAGGTATTTAAGACGAAACCGTTTCGAAAAATATACCGGTATCCGAGCCCTGCTCACAAGTATAATAAGGTGTCACAATCGGCTGGAAAGATGATGGCTACAGTTTTTTGGAATTCAGAGGGGATTTTATTAATCGATTATAAAGGTAAAGGTGTCAATATCACGGAAAAATTCTACGCTACGCAACTAGAAAAATTAAAAGATTGTAATTAAAGAAAAACTAGGAGAAAATCGTCTCGAGATGTGCTCTTTTTGCACGACAACCTTAGAGCATATACCACAACGCACCCGTTTACAAGAGTTGTGTTTCGATGGCTTCCTTACACAAGTGCGGCTTCGAAACTCTAAACCACCCTCCTTAAAGTCCAGATTTGAACCCGTCAGACTATTATTTGTTCCCAAAAAATGACATACCATTGGTCGTTTAGGAATTACGTATCGTTTAAGGCGTGGTTAATGTTATAACACTAATATTTTAATTGACAATCACTAACATCATCTTTATAAAATATCCACCTAAAGCTAAGGACACCGTAAGTATAGCATTAGTAGATAACTTTATTTTAAGATTTGGCCTACCAAAAACAGTAGCTACTGATTGGGATGCTAAATTCATTCAACAACAAAATACCTGCAGCCGTTTGAGTTTGTTTTTTAGACCTTGTTGTGTTCCTTCTAGATTATAATTATGATGTATTTGAATCATTACATAATCCTGAAAATGACTGTAGTAGTTTCAAATATAAACTTCAGGTAGCTAATAGAATTTTTTGTTGCGGAATTTGTTCGAAAGAGTTACCGCGGCCCTGGAACGCAAAGGGCACTAGGAGGAACGGATGGGTTTTAGTCAGTAAGAGTCTGACACTCTCTTCCGCTCCGCTCAGAGCGGAAGAAGTCATATTTTGATGATTAAGCATCCTTAAAAAAAAAGAACAAAAAAGGTGAACGAAAAAAGGTAGCTAACAGAGATGCTATTTAAATAGTTACTTATCTATACTAATATTATAAAGAGGTAGAATTTGTTTGTTTGTATGTAGGAGGTAATCTCCGAAACTATTCATCCGATTTCAAAAATTATTTCACCAATAGGAAGCTACGTTATCCCTGAGTGCTATAGGCTATATTTAAGTATCAAAAAATTAAGGATCCGTAAAAATATACGCGAGCGAAGCCGTGGTCAAAAGCTAGTATTAAATAATTTAATTTTAAGTAACTACTTAAATGTACCTAATCGTAAAATAAATTGTTATGTATATGTAAATATTTGAACTCTATTCAACAATACAGTAAAAATGATTTGAAATTGATTAAAAATTGGTTGGATGTAAGCTAAATCCTCTGATGGTCCATTTACTATTTTAGCAGAATGTGAATATTAAAAAAAACAGCTATACCGGGTGTAAACGAATTCGTGTAATTCCGCATGATCTACTGGTGAAAATAATTCAAAATAAAACATGATGATCTGTTTTTGAGTAATTTTAGCGCTTCTAATTAACTAACTGCGCGGCGCGATATCGCGCTAGGCGTGCCCGCCATCTGTGTCGCCGTGCTTTCATTGATTTATGTGTCGTATCAAAATGTTCTATCACTTAATATTATTTTTTGTAAACGTTGTTTTTACTTATTTTTTATTGAAACCTTAGTGCTTGTCGTGGTTTAACCGCATGATAAAAGAGTTTTATTTGTTTATGTTTAATCAAGCTAAATCCCGTGCGGGGTTAATCTAGACCAGTAGGTAATAGATCACCGAAATCGTTTGCATACTGTATTACGAGTAGTTAATATTTTTCAGAAAATCGGACCAAACCATTTCTATCTTAACATTGATTTTTGAAGAGTCTAAAAAAAATTTTTAAATTGCTGAAGGTGAAATGTATGCTATGCATGTTCCCTATTATTTAGAAAATAGGCTCCGTCATGTTGACGAGTCATATTATTGTTTACTTAGCGCTTGGTAGCGCTTTACTTAAACTTCGGTTTTACAATTAAAATTAATTTTAATATTCTAGACGGCATATTTTATATTCTAAAACTACTAAGAGGACTACGTAACAGTGGCGAAGGCTCCATATAACTCGATTCCTATCGGCTTCCCTTTCGAAACGAGTAGGTAGTTACTGGAATTCACGCATCACACTTAAGCAAGGTAAGCATTTTTTGGTCCGGCTTCCCTTTAAAGAAAAATCACCCTTCGCCACTGTTACGTAACAAGCACAGAAATCTAAATAATAAGTAACACCTCTCTCTTACCTTAAGCAGCAATGCGTCAAACTCAAGGAGTGCAGCGTGCCATGTGCTTGTTGGGGGCAGCACGGCGCAACGCAGTGCAACACAATAGGGTATTTGACTGAAAAAAGATAATTAGTCCGTCAGATAGATTATCAAAAAATATTTGACCCATATTTTTTCTTTTGCTGCGTAAGAGCTCTTACACACGAGCGGCATGTTCCCAACGGCAGAGGTAACTGCAGCCGTCGACGCGCGTCGGCTGCAACCGTCGACGCGTCGACGGCAGCAGTCGACCTATAGCGACACTTGCAGTTGTTGCCGCTGCCGCTGATCTTCGAAGTTGAAATGTCGACGGCTGCCGTCGACGCGTCAACGGAAGCCGTCGACGGTTGCCGCCGACGCGCGTCTACGGCTGCAGTTACCTCTGCCGTTGGGAACATGCCGCTCGTGTGTATGAGCTCTTAACCAAAATTGACGAAGATACGACACTTTTAAAATTGGCAAAACGTCACAAGCCAGTACAATTTTTACTTGCTTCTAACGTCACAAGCCCCCACTCTCGAGTTTTGATGCGTTTTTTGATGCGTTTTATCTTTCCAAATATTCATAGATTTAACGAAAGAAAAAACACGTGTCCATTATTTTTAAAAACTCTAACTGGCAGACTAATTATATTTGGAATTTATTGATGCTGTCAACATGCCTATTGTAACAAAAGTATCACAATAATAATATGTACAGTGGCAAATCAAGATTCTTATTGGTTTCTTTATACGGAACTCTTGGTACGCGAGTCCGACTCGCACTTGAATGTTTTTTTGGTATGCTAAAGAGAGTTCGATAAGAAACGTAAAGAAGAGACTTCAACTTCTGGACGATCAAATCAAAGTAAAAAAAAGCAAAAACTACTTGCCCTGTCAAAGAGACAGCTTGGCTTGGGGCATCAACCGATTGAAATCAAAATTGGTATAGTGTCCAAGATTTTTTATAAATAAAATAAAAATGTAAAAAAAAAATGTAAAAGCAGTAAATACTGAACAAAACACAAAAAAAAAAGTTACATACATTTTATGCAACGTTTGTTTTAAGATAACCCAACCACTCGTAAACCTGTTTTTCGATGTTCATAATACAACACGAACAACTGCTTTTCCTGTAAGCAGGCCAACAACAAGGGAAATGGGACAGTGTCATTGCCAACAGTTAAATCGGGAGATAAATCTAAAGTGGTTAGAAGATTGTTTGGAAGCAAAAAAAAAAGAAGCATGTCGATTCCAAAACGAGCCAACAACAAAGGAAATGGAGCACTGTCCACGCTCACAGTTAGACAGGGAGATAAATCTAAGGAGGAAAGAAGATTATTTGAAATCACAAGAACAACAAACACGTCGAGTTCAAAACATACCAACAACAAATGAAATGGAGCAGTGTCCGTGCGTACAGATAGATCGGGAGTTAAATGTGATGAGGAAAGAAGATTGTTTGAAGTCAGTAGAAAGTGAAGAATGTCGAGTCCAAAACATACCAACAACAAAGGAAATGGAGCAGGGTTCGTACCCACAGTTAGGTTGGGCGATAAAGTTAAAGAGGATAAAAGATTACTGGAAAGCAAAAAAAAAAGAAGCACGTCGATTCCGAATCAAGCCAACAAAAAAGGAAATGGAGCAGGGTCCGTACCCACAGTTAGATCGGGAGATAAAGTTAAAGCGGAAAAATGATTACTTGAAATCAAAAAAAAAACAAGCACGTTATGTCCATAACAAGCCAACAACAAAGGAAATTGAGCAGGGTTCGTACCCACATGTAGACAGGGAGATAAAACTAAAGAGGAAAGAAGATTCTTTGAAATCAAAAGAAAAAGAAGCACGTCGAGGCCGAAGCAAGCCGTCAACAAAGAAAATGGAGCAGAGTCCGTACCCACAGTTAGATCGGGAGATAAAGCTAAAGCGGAAAAAAGATTATTTGAAATCAAAAGAAAAAGAAGCAAGTCGAGTCCAAAACAAGCCAACAACAAAATACATGGAGCAGGATCCGGACCCACAGTTAGACCGGGAGATAAATCTAAAGAGAAAAGAAGATTCTACGACATCGGAAGAAGATTCTAAGACATCAGAAGAAGATTCTTCAATATCAGAAGAAGAAGAAGCACGTCGAGAACAAAACAAGCCAACAACAAAGGAAATGGAGCAGGGTCCGTACCCACAGTTAGTCCGGGAGATAAATCCAAAGAGGAAAGAAGATTCTACGACATCAGAAGAAGATACTTCGATATCAGAAGAAGAAGAAGCACGTCGAATCCAAAACAAGCCAACAACAAAGGTAATGGAGCAGGGTCCGTACCCACAGTTAGATAAGAATATGAATTTAAAGAGGAAAGAAGATTCTTTGAAATCAAAGGAAAAAAAGACACGTCGTGACCGAAATAAGGCAACAACAAAGGAAATGGAGCAGGATCCGTACCCACAGTTAGATCGGGAGAAAAAGTTAAAGCGGAAAAAAGATTACTTGAAATCAAAAAAAAAAGAAGGACGTCGAGTCCAAAACAAGCAAACAACAAAGAAAATAGAGCACGGTCCGTACCCACAGTTAGACAGGGAGATAAATCTACAGAAGAAAGAAGAATCTTTGAAATCGAAAGAAAAAAAATTATTGAAAAAACAGAAAAGGTTACAAAAAAAAATTCAAGAATATAAGAAAAATCAAGATAATAAGTCAAAAAAAGATATAAAATATGAGAAGAAATTAAATCAAGCACAAAAACAACTACAGCTAGCTGTCGATGAAGCTATTAAATTAGACACACGAGGCAGAGAAAATAAATATGCGGGACCCGAAACTGCAGAATCTAAGTGGTTAGATAAAATACGTTCAATGTCACAGAAATTCCACAACGGAGATCAATGGAGATGTTTTTGTAAAAAAGTTAGGAAAACAAATTATGGGATTTATAGACATCCTTGTCATGGTTTCCCTTATAGACCTATGAAATACTGCGCTATAGAATCGGCTGCTGAAGATTGTTACGTCAAGGCAATGGGAAAAGCTCCTATTATGTATGCGCCATGCACACCAGTATTTTATGGCAGACATGTAGGTTTTCGGACGCACCTTAGAAATCTAGGGTTTTGTTTGTTAATTATAGCAAGCTTTCTGTTTTGGACACCGTGTTTATTGTGTTTGGGATTGTGCAAGTGCCTTTGTTGTTCTGATTGCTGATGAACAAATCATGATCGAGGTTAAACTAATAAACACTGTTTTATTGTTGTTTCGGCAGTAAATGTTCTTTAGTAATCTTTTAATATCTCGAAAACTCGATTGGCGCAATGAATGAGCGATTGGCTTTTTGCGCTAAGCGATGCGGTTACGATTACAAATCTTATATTTAAACTAGCTGTGCCCGCGACTCCGTCCGCGTGGAACTCGGAATACAACATTGTGTCGCAGCAACTGAATAGTGTACATGTATTCCATTTATAATAATAATAGACAAAGGTGTCCCCCCAAGGCCCTTATATCTTTTAAACCATTTCTTTAGGTAGAGTTTCAGCTCTTCTTGATTGACTGTAAAGGTTCATATAACCATAATACTAAAAACGCGTTGCTTATTTCCATACATTTCCTTGCTAAAATGGATTATAATTGAATATTGATATTTATTGTGATAATGTAACGAAACCTTATGGCGATACAATAATGGCTACAACGCCATCTAATCACAATCGGCGAACTAAATCAAAATATTTTACGCAGTGCAGTCTATAAAATGATTTCATTCGAGGTGTGGAATAGGAAAGTACTTTAAATATATAAAAAATTCACCTATAGAAGACTTCATTTTATTTTTATAAGTTAGAAATAGGTACTGCTTTCAAAGATTTCAAAAAGTTTGATCTGGAAATCGAACCAACCCATATGCGAAAAAATATCATCTGTATTTTTATTTCACCAATCGATAGGATCAATAATACGGATCAAATCGCACCAATAAACATTGTGTCTAAAATTGATGGAAGACCATAAAACGAAAATTGACTAACTTATGTACATTTAAATTCAAGCACTTATTAATTATTGTTAAGTAGTTCTTATTTTTTCCACTTCGTTCAATTTAAGACAGTGAGTTTGTTGGAAAGTTTTGATCCTGATTATTGACCATAAAGATATTATGAACAGGTTCCTTTGCAGATGGTATAGCTTTGTCAGTTTGATTCCCGGTTCAGGCAAAAAAACCAGTAAAGGCAACATTTCTTACTTTTAAAAATAAAATGAAGTCACCTTTGAGTGAAATTTGCAATTTTTAATATTTAAAGTACTTTCCCTTCATGGCTATGTGTTTTGGGACATTACCTAAGGCTTAACTAAACTTAATAAAACGGCGACGACAGGCTTTGAATAGTTCTGACAACAATGAACAAAATAAAATACATAAAAACATTCCAAAAAAATTACAAAAAGTGTATTTTTTTAAAGTGAGGTTTTAACGCAGGACACTGAGCCAGCGACCGTTCACTGCAGCACTTACTTCTGTCTACAGCTTATACTACGCAGTATATGGAAATAATGTTCCGTTGCTCGGCATCTATGAGCAATAGCGTCATAGTTTATATACCAGCATAAGCGCAGGCCCATCAAAATCGATTCACGCGATTTTACGATCCGTATATTAAGCTTATACTTCGTAGTATGTGGAAATAATGTTCCACTGCTCGGCTCCTATGAACAATAGCGTGATGATATATGTAGCAGCAAAATTGCCGCTCTTTACGCAACACATCAGCGAAAGTCCCATCAAAATCCATCCACGGGATTTTACGTGATGTCCGGACGGAAAGACAAACAGACACAATCATTCTAAAAAAAAATGTTATGGTTTCTGTATCGATAGTATAGTACCACCGAATCGAAATTTTGGAAAAATATTTAATTACAGACAAAGTGCACTTTGAATTTTATTAATAGTAAATAGATTTATAAATACATATTTAAGTATTCATAATAAAATGTAGGAGTATTTCAAATTAATCTATTCTAAGCTAACCCGAAGGATAGCTAATAAAATAACAGAATTTACTAGTAGGATTAATAGTTTTCTTTTGCTTTCTGGGGCGTTATTTATTAAAAACAGGATGGTACATAAGAACTGAATACTTTAATACGATCAGTAAATTATTACAATGCAGGAATATCAAACACAATCATAACTACAATCTTTAAACAAAGCAACTATTAGAACAATTGTGAACGTTCGTACAAACCAAAGATCGCAGCAAAAGAAGGGCGAGTACCGCACCGCATACTGTTTTATAGACCGTTTTGACAGGTCGTGAAGTAAATATGTCAGACTACCGCCACGACGTCATTATATCGCTAACACTATCGTATTGACTTGCACAATTAAAAATTTTAAATACCTACACTCGCATGAAATTGAATGTATTTCTCTTCCACTGCCATTCAGATAGATAGGTACCTAATAAATTTTAAATAACATTATCTTCGTTTTTTTTTATAAAAGCTTAGTTAGTACCTTCTTCGGATAGCATTTCAATAGACTTTTCGTAGACTGAGAATAGTAATATATTCGTTGATTATATTTCCTCACAACGTGATTTGATACACGTAACGCCATCTATTGAAAAGAAATGGTAAGTATACACAAATACATGCTAAGTTCTTCTAGAAAACTTAAAATTCGCATAACTTTTGATTGCGTGAACCGATTGCGATGAAACAAAAAACATATGTTACTTGGAGATAAGCACAATATTTATTTATAAAAGTCAACAACATTGGATCAGTTGTTTTTACGTGATGCTTGAACAAACAAACAGATAAACAGACAAACAGACAAAAATTCCAAAAATGTTAAAAATGGGTTCTATTGGTTATAGTTTAACATCCCAACCAGGTTTTTTCAAAATGTTTGCTATGTACAGACACGCCATGTCTACAGATTTATTATATGTATAGATGACCTTCAGCCTACTCATAGCTTTTTCGGGTTACCATATACTAGCGACTTGCCCGGGCTTCGCACGTGTACGTTTGATAGCTTAAAACCTTCCTCTTGAATCACTCTATCTATTAAAAAAAAACGCATCTAAATCCGTTACGTAGTTTTAAAGATCTAAGCATACATAGGGACAGTAAGCGGGAAGCGACTTTGTTTTATACTGTGTAGTGATTAGGTACATACCTATTATAATAATTGTTGATCTATTTATCTAATGGTAATAATTATCACCTCAGATAAATAGAAAACAACAATCAATCAGCAATGTAGCGTCTTACTGGATTAAAAGGTAGTTTTAATACATATAAAAAAAATCACCAACGTGTACCTATACTACAACAAAAATAAAAATTCAACAATGGGAATCACTTTAATCATCTCTTTCTTTAGCAATTATTTAATGAAGTCGGTTAAAACATAATAATGAAGTACCTAAGTATGTGTAAGTCGGTTATAACATAATATGAAGTAACTACCAACGATGTTAAATGATCTAGGCATATGTACCGGAATGCGATCATGCTAAGTTTTATCACAATTATATTGTTCTGTGATCTATACATATAATAAAACAGTAAAAAAACTGTGTCTGTACATTGAATATATTTTAAAAAAATAGTTGAGGGGGGTTTAGAAACAGTAACAGAGCACAAATCCAAAAAAAAAATTCTGTCTGTTTGTCTGTGTGTCTGTTTGTTTGTACACGCTAATCTTCGGAACTACTGGACGGATTTGAATGTTTTTTTTTTTGTTGTATAGATATTATGTCTGGGCAACATATAGGCTATAATTTATCTTGGAAACTTGAACACCTGATGCAGAACCGCAACAGACCAACTAAACCATAAGAGATACAAAAACGGTGCCATAGCAAAAATTGTTCCACGTGATGAGCATTTTCTGCTGAGAGAATAAATTTGAAGATCTGGAACACCTGATGTGAAACTCCAAGATCCCAGCTACACTATAACATATATAGGAATGACGTCTTAGCAAGAGTTGTTCAACCTGATAAGCACTCTCTGTTGACGTATAAAAATTGAAGATCTGGAACATCTGTTGTGGGATTCCAAGCGCCCAGCTACACTATAACTTATATAGGAATGACGTTTTAGAAAAAGTTGTTTAATCTGATGAGCACTCTCTGTTGATTTATAAAAATCGAAGATCTGGAACACCTGTTGTGCAACTCCAAGAGCCCAGCTACACCATAACACATAAAGGAATGACGTTTTAGCAAAAGTTGTTCGGTCTGATGGGCATTTCCTATTGACTTATAAAAATCGAAGATCAGAAACATCTGATGTGGAAATCAAAGCTATCACTAATTTCACTGTATAATTATAAAATAACATAAGCTGGGAGTACCTCCACGCGGTGAAGGCGGTAACAGTTTAGGACTGATTTTCGATGACGATGGTATATCATTGAAAATTTGACTCTACTGGCCAAAACTCCCATTTATTTTTTTATTTTATCGAATAAACATGCCTCCGGGCTTATGTTATTTGAGTGTTTAATTTCCTTTTTCATTTATCTTCGTGACATGGTAGCCTACCCGGTAACGCAGGGGAGCAGTCACTTAGATTTTAATTGATCAGGTATCTTCACAATAAAACTATAACCATGCCTAGAAAGAGGTCAAATCTTTCCCAATGTTTCAAAGGAGCTAAAAGGTTGAGGATCATAAGATCCCAAGAATCTACCGAAGAGCGTCAGGAGAGACTTGATGCTGTTCAAGAACATCAGGCTGCAACTCGCTCCGTGGAAACCTCTTCGGATCACGAAGCACGCCTGCGTTCTCAGCGTATTTACGCATCTACATCCAGGTCTCTAGAAACCAGTGAAGAATATGATGCGTGACTTACCGCTGATCGTGAACGTCATGCATTGTCTCGCGAGTCGGAGACGTTCACGGAAAGAGAATTACGCTTGAGTTCTCAGCGTATATACACATCGACTTCGAGGTCTCTAGAGACAAGTGCGGAACGTGATGCGCGACTGACCGCTGATCGTGCAAGTCATGCATTGTCTCGCGAATCGGAGACGTTCACGGATAGAGAATTACGCTTGAGTTCCAAGCGTATCTACGCATCGACTTCTAGGTCTCTAGAGACAAGTGGGGAACGTGATGCGCGACTGACCGCTGATCGTGAATGTCACGCATTGTCTCGCGAGTCGAAGACGTTCACGGATAGAGAATTGCGCTTGAGGTCCAACCGTATTTACGCATCGACTTCTAGGTCTCTAGAGACAAGTTAGGAACGTGATGCGCGACTGACCGCTGATCGTGAACGTCATGCATTGTCTCGCGAATCGGAGACGTTCACGGATAGAGAATTGCGCTTGAGTTCCAACCGTATCTACGCATCGACTTCTAGGTCTCTAAAGACAAGTTGGGAACGAGATGCGCGACTGACCGCTGATCGTGAACGTCACGCATTGTCTCGCGAGTCGGAGACGTTCACGGATAGAGAATTGCGCTTGAGTTCCAACCGTATCTACGCATCGACTTCTAGGTCTCTAAAGACAAGTTGGGAACGTGATGCGCGACTGACCGCTGATCGTGAACGTCACGCATTGTCTCGCGAGTCGGAGACGTTCACGGATAGAGAATTGCGCTTGAGTTCCAACCGTATCTACGCATCGACTTCTAGGTCTCTAAAGACATCAGACGTTTCGGATCTTCGATTTTGACGACCCCGTTGTCGCTGGCATAAGCAACAGGATCCGCGTACGAAGTCGCGGGCAGAAGCTAGTAATTTAATATACTTATGTTTTACCACAGTTAAAGCTGACAATACATACATATAATTTTTTGTTCAGCCTGAAGTAGCTAGTTACGAGAATCATATACAAAACGAGATAAGATGCCAAATCGGTCAACAACTGACTTATCGAAATATTCTGAATCAGGGTGCTGACTAGATACAAGGTTAGTCGGAAAGGGGGTACTAATCCGAAGCCCACTTATAGTATCGCTGATGACTGTTTGAAAGCAAGTGTTAAAATTTCAAAATTCGATATATTTTTTTTCCAAATAAAATGATTTTTATTTTAGTTATTTCAAAAATTCTTCTTCCCTGCTTTAGTTACAAAATTAGAAAATGGTGCTTCTAATTCATGACCCCAAATATGACCTAAAATGTAAACACAGCTGATCATAACTGGGGATAGATAGATTTTAGAGATTTTTTTTTGAGATTTTTGAACAACTGCTTCTCTTAAACTATTGAGTTTTGGGAAAAGTTGTAGAATAAAAGTTATTCATTATTATGTGTACTTTAACACCCTTTCGGATTAGTACCCCCTTTCTGACTAACCTTGTATATAATTTTCTGTTCAGCCTGAAGTAGCTAGTTACGAGAATCGTATATACAAAACGAGATAAGATGCCAAATCGGTCAACAACTGACTTATCGAAATATTCTGAATCAGGGTGCTGACTAGATATTTTATAGGGAACTTTGATAGCGAATAAAATAATACCTACGTGATTATTATCAGTCAATTTCACAAGATGTTTTGGTTGAATGATTCGAAAGCTCTAATAATATGAAACGGTACGAGGTCACCGGCATCATCCCGACCGGAGCGGCGCGGCGAGCGCGCGCGCATATGCGCGGCCCGGCGCGAATTCCCTGCGAATGTCTCACGCAACTCACGCGCACCGCTCCACGTTTTACGAACAAAGAAGTTTTTATCTCAATCTACGTATATAAAACAGGCTCCTGTACCAACTTGACTCGAAGTACTTAATCCTGTAACAATAATTGTCAATGAGAACAATTAATTCAAGAGAAAAGAAGTGTAGGCTCTATTTGGAATACGATTTTTGATTTTTGTAAACAGGACCTAGTAGCAACACTTTATGTAAACCATTTTCGTTTTTTATAATATTTTTTAAAAGGGAGGAGTTTGCAGATTTGAAACAATATCTCGAAAATGGTACACTTTTGCATGAAGTGTTACTGGGTTTTTAGATACTGGATAACAAGATGTCCTACTAATTTTGTACGGGATCGTGACTAATAACTAGTAAGTAACCCTGTTTATGTGCATCATATTATACAGGGTTATTGGTAAAACACTAACAACCTCCTATGGGGTCATTGTACTCATCATTATGAACAACTTTTACTATGGGACCAAAGCCGAAATCATGAAAAAAAATCTGCTTTTCCCTACATTTTGACGAGTTATGCGAACATAAATCGCTCCTTTAGAATTAAAGAGACCTATCTAAAAAACTAAGGTTTTGGAAAACGTTGAATAAAGTATCGTATATTTATAAATTTTGTAGAAACGGGAGATTATTCGGTTGCATTACATTTCTACGTCACAATAGGCCTCTGTTTTATTAAGAGTCGATGAAGATGGGTGAGTCTATGAGTAAATGTTGAAATCTTAAAATTTCGAATAGGTCTCTTTAATTCTAAAGGTGCGAAATGTAAGGAACAGCTGTTTTTTTCACGATTTCGGCTTTGGTCCCATAGAAAAAGTTGTTCATAATGATAAGTACAATGACCCCCTAAGAGGTTGTTAGTGTTTTACCAATAACCCTGTATACGTACTTAATTATTATCGCATCTAAGTAAGAAGTTGATTAAAGGAGATAGAACAAAAAGCGTGAAATTAATATCAGCTAGTGCCCAAATTTAACACTGAATATACAAGGTGTACCGAGACCGAACGGTCTGACTCTTATTTACTAGGTATCTATATAGTATTTTATCTATAGGAAATAAACACTAATAAAAACAATCAGTATTCAAAAGACAACTTGTAAATGAAAATTTACCTAGGTACCTACACCTAATTTACAATACCCTTAACACTGCGACTAAGGCCAACGTTGCTTACTCCTAAATCATCTAATTATTACTATCTTTTCACCTTTGCCATATCCACGCGATTTGAGAGTTTATAATACGTATTTCCTGCATCAGTGAGGTCAGCGACTAAGGCTCCCGTCGAGCGGCACTCACTCGGTCGGAACTCTGGCGCAGAATACCGCACGACTCGGGCGCAGCCGAACGTACGCACTGCCATCGGCGCCCGCGCACGCATAACAACAAAAAAGTGTCAAAAACCTGTGAACACCAAATTAAGTTTATCGTGTTAAGTGCTACTTCCCAGCAGACGCCGGAGCCCTCGCGACGATTCCCAGGTATTTTTAGAGCAGTCGTGCCCACATCCAGAACTGGTTTTCTAGCTTAACATCGCGAAAGTGTCTGGAATATCTTGTTAATACCGGTATACCGAACACAAAAAATAATTACAGCTTATAATATCTTTTAGGTATATTGTAGTATTGAGAGTTGAGAACATAAGTTGTTCCTTCCTAATAAACAACAATCTATTATTATACAAAGCGTGTCGGCTTTATTTACGCTTCCATGTTAGTACAAACATTCATAAAAGTTTAAAAATAAAAACAGATGTAATGCGTATAAACCATCCTTCGATGCGTGTGAACAATGGACAGGAATTTCTAACAATAATTAGTTCTACAGTTCCAATGTCCGCTTATCACTGTTTCCACCTACGCAATTAGGTATGTGAGACCACTGCAGATAAGCGCATAGAGTAGCACTATTAACATAAATAATACAATCGGTTATCTGTTTACAGAGTGTGTAATGAAATGGCGCGCTACCAGCTCCTGTGTTTGATCATCGTAACGACGATGGGTATGTATTAACCATAATAAACTTAACGTCCTAATAAAAATATATAAAGGCTCTTAAAGATTTCATTGATCAGGAACTTGGCACAGAAATCATCACATTCAACCTCGTCTTGTGGCACATTGGCATGAATACACAATAACAGCTTAACGATATTCAGGATATCTCTACTTAACTACTTGCTATTGAATCTCATCTAATTCATGTATGTGTACCAATCTCAGTATGTAGTTCTGACAAAACGTTGCAAGGGAAGCTATTTATGAATTATGATTTATCTACACTAGGGTTGCGATTGCCACCCATACTCTATTACAGAGTATTGTACCTACTCTATTTCACGTAGGTGTACTTTATAATCTAAGACGCTAAAGTGCGTACTTTAGCGTCTTAGATTATAAAGTACACCTAACCTAAAATACTCTTTTTACCTGACATGGTCTCATTTGATTCTCATCCTACTAGTTAGACTTTTTTGGCATAGTTTACTTACTCTACGGTCCATGGCTGTAATTGAAACATTCGCACATTTTTGAAAGAATCGCAACATGTTTTCAAGAATCTAGAAGTGATGAAAAATAGGTGTGTAAACATAAATAATAAAAGTACTCTTTTTTATACATCGTAGGTACTTTATTTTTACTATCCCAAAACACAAATGTAGGTACTTACCTACTTTTATTGCTCCAAAAAAAGGTGGCAACCCTAATCTACACACAATACAATATAATTGTTAATAATGATACTCTGTTGGAAAACAAATTTGGGCTAGCAGACCTGCGAAAAGAGAAAAAGATAAAAAATATATTTGCTACTTAAGCAACTTTTCACCACAAAGACTTTCTATGTACAAACGCCAGCACATCAAAGCTACTACAATCTGTCAAATTTCTTTAATAGATTTTCATCTTTATCGCGAAATCATTAGGTTCAAGGTTGATTGGGAAAATTTGACAGTTTCGGGTAGCTTGACCTGCTGGCGTCTGTACATACTGGTCAAAAGCTGCAGAACAAGTTCATGTTAATGATAAACAAGTACAGACAGCGTCACTCTACATCCGAAAACCATGATGAACACATTCACGAATTCAGAAATTGTCCCATAGGTAGTAAAAATTGTAACGAATGATGAACAGACAGAGTTCATGGTTTTCGGATGTCAAGTGATTAATAAGTATATCGGGACGAACAGTGCAAATAAGAAAATTAAACTACAATATCACAAAGATACAAGGGGTGTTTCATAGTGAACACGGGACAACTGTCATTCTGACAAGAATGTTATTCTATTGAGATCAAGTTTAATTTCTTTAGTTGTTTAGTAATTATAGCTTTTGCCCGCAGCTTCGCTTGCGTGAAATTTTGAACCCGATAAGTGACGATTTTCCATACAAACTTTCATTCCCTATTTAACTCCCTTAGGGGTTGAATTTCGAAAAATCCTTTCTTATTCCTTGTCTACATTATAAAGGGAACTTCTGTGCAAAATTTCAGCTTTCTAGGTCCAAGGATTAGGGCTGGACGTTGATGAGTCAGTCAGTCAGGACTTTTCTTTTTATTTGTATAGATAGATAGAAGATGAACAATCTGTTGGTCCCGATATAATTGACGCTGACTGGTCTTTTTTGCAACTCTACTATACCCAGCCGCGAGACTAGGTTTTTTTTTTAACTACGATTTTTTATAATCTACGGTCCTATACGTTTTTTTCTGGAACATATTAAAATGTTTACCTATACTCTCTGTTTAATTCCACGCTTAAGTGCGGTCAAAAATAATCATAACTCATACTGAATATACTCCACAAAATAACTATGAATGAAGCCCCTAGCACTCGTTAGTCGTTACACTGCAATCATTTTGATAAGACTTTGAAATTGAAATATCGAGTGCAAACTTGATAACTCAATATCTCAATTCGCACTTAACTACTGATGTACTGACTCCATCAGACTCATTTTATCGGAACTAATGGCGATTTAATTGTATACAATTTGTTACCTTTAAAATTCTGAGAAGTAAATCATTTACGTGGGCGTGATTCATAACTTCGATGATCGTAAAGGAAGAGACTCATAATGAAACCCATTCTTATTATCATGTAAACATACCATATACGTGAGATCAGAGATACAAAATATATAGGTGTCGTCTGTAGTAAGTAGCGTAAAATAATTTACATAGTGATTCATAGCTGGCTATTCGCTTCTCAGGTGGCCGTGAATGAATGGAGTTTGATTCTTTTACATTTACCTCAATGTGTCCTTTCTACTTGTAGAGCTTGGTCTCTCACCTTACTTAGCAATTTTTTAATGAAATGGGACCACATGTCGCAAAGTATGATAGCAAAAAAGTCATAGGTTAACATAAAATAGTGTGAACAGATGTGTGCTAACAAATGAGCCCTACTTTTAGTTAGACACAAGTACGCAATTATACATAAGTACTTTAACTATGATAAAGAACAATGGCAAAATCATTGCTGAAATTTAAATAAGCGTCTAATGGTAAGAGGTATATTAAAAAAAGCCTAATTTTTTTCTAGATATTCTTGTAGCTTTAACATTTAAAAACGAACTCTCTGAAAAAATTATATTACATTTCAAAGTTTTACTGATATTCCCGTTAATTCGAATAATTTTTATTTGTTCTCCATGCTTCTTTAATTTTGCAACACTTTGGGAGATGCCCTTATAATTAATTTCGAAGATTTTGTACCAGCTATGTTAATACATTTAATGCTTAATTATTTTATAAGATGTTTTATTATGATTAATGAATTATTATTCAATAATTCGTGAAACAAATACCAAAATAAAGACAGCAAAGCTAGGCGTATATTAGGAAAGAAATAGATTTTCTAAAATCCTGTTTACCTAATAGAAGTATATGAAAAAATAAGTATAGCAACACAGACATGACAATGCTTTCTTTCAAAAACTGTCACTGTCAATCCTAGAGTTGTCAAATATCAGTATATTATTAAGCCCCTAGTAGGCGAGATCGAGGCGCCGGGTGAACCCCGGCCAAACTCGTAGACGATATGGTTTGTACCCGCTAGCTAGCCGGGTTAAGTGCCATTTATATAGGATGCGCCGTGAGTGCAACCGGCCTCCGCAAGGAGTGCACATAGGCCACCTAGTACGGTTTGAGCACAGCGTAGCGACGTCGTAACCGATCACGGCGGCAAGCTGGGCCATCGTTAGCAACGGTGTCGTCAAAATAGCTCCATACTGCCCCATACATATCCGACATCCAGTTTTACTACGTTTGAAACTGTGCGTAGCCGGTAGCCACGGTCCTAAAAACAGTGTTGTCAGCATGGGGCCTAACTTTACTGCCTACACAGCTACGCTTTGTCGTTGGACATAATTATTATAATTATCTATTATATATTATATTCGGTGATAGTGCTACGGCTTCTGACAAATATTTAAAACTTCTACGTTGCGTTAACGTTACGTTGTACTACTCATTAACGGACTACGATTTCACTCCTCGATTTGGAGTTGAGAAGTGAAAAGTGGCGCATGGATTTTGTGGATTTTTCTGTGTAGTGATTGACCACGTGAATTTCTCTGAGTAGGTATAGTCTCAGAGGGAGTGGAAATACTTCTTTAGTAAGAGGGAGAATAAAATCATGGTACGTGTCATCATGGAGGAAGTAACTTACTAAAATGTTCATTGTCATGACATTGGTGTGTTACAAAGGAACCAAGGCATCAAAGAAATAAAGCAGCACCAACAGAATTGTTGTTTGTGTTACTCATTAAGAAGAGCAAAAGACAAATAAATATAATAACATGAAATCTTTTATTTATACCCTACAGCTTAAAAAGTAGATTCTTGATTTTTTACTGAACTCGTACTCCTATGTTCATACAAAACTATAACCGAGGGATGTGCTCACAAATTATTGCATAAACTCGGGTGTTTATATGGATTTCACGGATTTCATTGAATTCACAACATTTTTTAGAATGATGTTTTTTTGGTTAGGGCATCAGGCATAATGCTAGGCGGCTAGACTATCAAAGTGATGTTCATGGGATTTTTAATAGAGAGATCTGCTGCACTGATGAAAGATAGAATGAAATTACCTATTTAATAAAAAATATAATTTGTTTCGTATAATCACAAATATTCTAACCTAAATATACCTACTTTATGAGCTATTTTCTCAAATCCTAGCGATAAGTGGCGAATCGCTCATTTCATCAGAAATGGCTCAGTTTAATAAGAAAATTATAAAAAAAAATTGCGAATACACAAAGCCTACGATGACACGAAGACGTGACCATTTATTTATAAAGATAAAGAGATGTATCAAAGTTCGCCATTGTTCTTTCTATTTCTAGCTAAGCAAAACTTGAAGCTAGAATATCTTTAATTCGAGAGTCTATTTAATAGTAAGCCTGAAGACAAATCTGTTCAGGAATTCAAGCTCTATAATTTTACATATGTTTCAATAGCAGACGCAAAAGATTATTTCAACAATAGTTTGTTTGGGAGTTTGCCGTTGTTCTTTGCATTCATAACACAGCTACATTATAATATTTACGATAGATAGTATTATATAAATCCAATATTAGCAGAATAAGATATTTTGCTAAAAATCTTTTCATCGAATGTGCCTACGCACACATGGGCGTAACGTGACCGGCTCAATTGGAGAAGGGACCCAAGTCGATTATTCCCTTTCCCGGCGTAGGTCACCGGTTCAATGTACATGCATAACGATTTTATTGTCGAATGAAATTTCTGTTTTGATTATAACTGACCTCTGCGTCCATATAAGTAAATATTGTAAACCATCTGACCTGAGAAGCAGAAACATGGAATAATGCGAGAAATTCTTACGTATATCATACCTTCTAGTGAGAATTTCACCAAATAAAGGTTAGCGTACTACAATTGCCTATTGTCAAAGGGTTAACCGGTTGTGTATCTACTGTCGTACACCACATTTCACCGATGGCGACTTTAGCTCCTCAATTTTAGTAAGGCGTTTGCTCTGTACCAAGGCCCATGATTAACAGTGCATCTTTACGGGCTACTGGTTCATAAGTGACGAGCCCATAGAATTTTCGGTAAAGGTTCTAACCCCAAGTGGTAGTACCTACCCTACTGACAAGGACATTTAAACATAGGCTACACAGGCCACAGAAAAGGGGCTCGCAGCACAAAAAAAAGTGTAAATTACAGTACCTATGACAAGTTGTTTGATTTTTGTTAATAAATCATGGGGTCTACAGATCTTGAATGCGGCCTTGCCTACTAAGGATTTTAAAATGAATAAAACTCCCGATTAAGAACGCCTTGCTTAAGTCAAATTGAAACTGCAGCCGCGCTTCTTAGACCTAATAATGGGCGTCAAGCTCAATCAAAAAGAAATTGTAAAAAAACACTATCAGTGTAAATAAATGAATCATTATAAGTTATCACCACTTACCTAGATACTGAAATGGAAACGAGGTGAAGACTACAGAATACAGGCACATAAACCTACATAAACTAACGAAATATTCTTGTTTGTTTAGCTTGTTGATCTGTGGGCAATGACACAAAAGGTAAGCCACGAAGATAACAGAACACTTAACCAATTTACTGTAGAGCGAGCAAGGAAGACTCAAATTTTATGTTGATGAGTCAATTGTGTAGGTAATAGCCAACACACAAAACTATTCTAGAGCCTAGTAGTCTTTGTATCGTTTATTATTGATACGATCCACAAGAATTATGTTTAGATACATCCCAACAAACAAAAACGTTATATAAGGTAAGGCTTGTACGACTTCAAGTTGTATTGTAGTCTTATAATAGTAATGTGATGACTGCTAGGTCCTATAGACGTCTTTAATTTGACTTTTTAGTCGTGCGACGAATATGTCACAATAAACTGGTCATGGCAACGTCGGCAAGACTAAACTACACGACGTTATATTAAAGTTTTAGCTAAAACGTTTGTACGACAACGCAATACGTCATACTAACGTTATAGTCCATGAAACGATTTCTACTGACCAAATTAGGTGATTGAAAAACCTGTATATGACATTTATATAATGAAGCAGTTGTATACACGTTTTGACAATGACGTTTGTAAAACGATCTCCATCTTGTTATAAAGCAGTCAATTTGAGACACTTGAATGACTTGGTTGTTCATTTACGGCTTAAATATAACCTTTATACTACATGATGTCGATTAAATGTCATGGCCGGGTTTTAACCAACCTTGTTGTCGCATTTGAGTCAAGTTTTGACTTTTGAACGTTTTGGCCGCCATATTAACGGAAAGTTTGATATAATTTCATTCGAAACATGCAAGCAAAAAATTCGTGGAGAAAACTTAAACGTAGTGGAGCTTTCAAAAGGAAAGTAAATCGCAATTTCCTTTTATTCAAAAGTACAACACCAACATCCGTGGTATTGGTCACTAATGTTGAAGAAGAAAAGCTTACAACACAAACAACAAAAGGGTTCAGTATCAATATTTATTTTAGTAACTATTGTCTATGGACTAGCACCAGCTGCTGCAGCCACTAACAATGCAGCTAATTTAGCCTCCCGAAGTAACAGAATGCCGGACGAGTTGAAGCAATTCCTAGATGCTCTTGAGATGTGGCACTTAAATACTTGACATCTACGGCTTTCTCTGTGCCTTCAGAGAGAGTAGCTTCTGCCGTAAATCTAGCGGTTCTTAATAATAGGAGCCGGCTGACAGCGGAGCATGTGAAGAGCAGAGTCTTTTACTTTCGTTACCGGACAAATACTGGTTTGCCTGAAATAATAAATTGGTCTTAAAAATATTAGAAGATTGCAAATTCGTTTTTGATATATTTTAATGTTGCCTAATCTTCTTCTTCTTCTCTCGTGTCAGCACGAGCTGTACAAAAATAGCTCATGCTGTGGTGAAAAGATTGGCCAGTCAGCAAGGGTGGCAGCGGAGCTGTCTGCCCAGGGTGCGCCGGACGTACTGAAGTATCGATTTTGCCTAATAAAAAGGAATAATGATTAAAACACCTTCGTTTTTATTAAGATTCTCATACATTGAAATAATGTGCATTTTGTATAAAAAATACTATTACCTATTATTGAGTCAGACTGAACTTAATAAGTACATCATTATTTTAAAACCGAAAATTTCTGAATATTTAACCGATATATCGATACTTGTTCCTCGTGATATCGAGGTTGATATTGATATTTTAATAAATATCGATACATCGAAATATCGACTTTTTTTTCACTTCCGACATCCCTAAATTCTGCACTACGCTTTTACTACGATTATCTTTTGCCTAAAATCAATTTAAAGATAACTAATATTGGTGAACATTGACAAATTAAAAAGGATTTTTAATTTTCTGAAGAACCCTAACAACAATGGCGTATGGCGTATTGCATGGTCTTGAAATAACCTTAAAACGACTTAATGTCTTTACAACGTCATAAAGAGGTAAGTGTGAGACAAAAGCAACATGTCTTACATTTTTACAAATAAAAATATTTTTATTAATAAAAATATAATGTTTCAAACACAAAACTACGAAGGGGCATGTAAATACGAATAGTATTTACATAGGTATATTATCATAAAACTTAAATTCCCAGTCGCACTAAACGGTATTAGAAACAGTTACCTACAGTTAGCAAGATATGAAAATTAGATAACACTTACCTTTTATTTCCTTGTAATTATTTATTTTGCACTCAAATCTCACAAATCCCTAACAAGAAATATAAATCAGTTGTACAGGTGTTGTTACTTGACTCAATTAAACCGTTTTAGTCATTCGAATCACTTGTATGACCACAGTACGACGAATCGAGTCGTAGTAAAGTTATGATGAAACTGCTGTGCGATGAAAGTGGTAATTTCATAACGTTCACACAACTTTTGAATGACTTCAACGAAGACGTCTTATGACTTTTGTATGACGATTATACAACAACGTAGGTCGTATAAATGGGGCCCTTTTCGCGTTTTACAAACGTTATGAAAACGTTAGTGTGACCTAGCTGTGGTAATAAGATAACGTTTACTAAACTATTGTACGACAATAAATTGTTAGTTGGGATGTGCGATTCGTTAATTAGTCTTTTTGGGCACCGATTCTACAAATTTTAGATACGTACGTATCTAAGATTTGTAGAATCGGTGCCCAAAAAGACTATATATAGGTATCTACGTACGTAGATACCTATGTATATTGTATTTTGTAAACGAACATTGTATGGAATACAAATATTATGAAGTTCAGGTTTGATTACTAATTGTATGTAGGTATGTTGATTACATATTAGGTATTCTAAATGCATATATAATTTACTTAATAGATTTTTTCTTCTATTTTTTTCTAGAATCATTAATACAAACAATATGAAGAAGAATATAGTTTACCGTGTTGTATTGTTGTAACACAAATGTTATTTGTTAATTAGATATACTATAGCAGTTGCAGCTGCATTAATTAGGCATGGTTTTGAATCAATCAGTAGTTTTCAAGTGAAGTCTTCGTGAGTGATCACTGATTATACGCGGAAGCGTTTACCATTCTTCCGACAAGGGCCGTGAGAATTGCTGCAATACCATTTAAGTTTTCTTCAAACACTATGGAATCAATGATAAAATAAATTACTGAGCTAGGTAATCTATTACTGACGGAAACAACCACAGTGGCCACGACCATTACTGATCAAGATAACTTAATTGCTCAGTCTCCCAATTAGTTACGCGTAATGACGTACTAGGTGAACAAAGAATTTACTAAGAAAATGCAAAATCTTCATTGTTTGTGCGATACAGGTTATAGGGAATTGAGGAAATACCTCATTTTAATATACAAGGATATTGTTATAATGATGATTGATGAGAGTTCTTGTGGGTGATAAAATTGTTTCTTTGAAAAGATGCGAGTGGGAATACCCAAAAATACCCGTGTGATTCGTTTATTAAACCTAATCAGCAATCGCATCTAAGGCTGTGTGCAGATGAATTAACGCAGGTTAGCATGGACGCCTCGAATAAAATTCGCTAGCAAAACGCGCGTTTACACGAATTTTATAATAAACACTTGTCATCTAAACATAGCCTAATGAAGATGGACACTCACAACAGACCATGCATGTATTTATTGGGATTATTTTTTATTTCTATAATTCATCACATAAATTCATTATGAAATGGATTTTCCGATACTTAATTCCATTTTGAACGCCTTGATAGAATGTATAGCTATGGTCATTAGGATCATTTGATTATTGACAAACCTACTCTAAAAGCATTTCGTGTCCTACACGTTGAATTGTACTGTAAGACTTGCGATTTGTTATGTAGTCGTTTCTAATGTACCTACCTACTAGAAAAATAAAACTGAAACATTTTCACGATCTACATGTTTTCACATGGTACGAGAAGACGTCGTACCTACTTTCAATTATTATATTGTATCTCAAGTATCGCCTCAAGCTAAAATCTCCGTAGAATGGACCAACAAGATCTAGCCGATTTGCTCCGATAAATACTTTCACTTCGAGATAGGTACGAGGTTACTTCGAACAATGAGACAGCTATGAGTCACTTCATCAATTACAGTATCATTCAGAAATAACATACTAAAATATGAGCTCAGACGTTTGTAACCCAGGAAACCGGATTTTAACACCGTTAAGTACACATTAAGTTAAAGCTGCGCCTGACCCACTAATTGAAGTGTTCGGCTGGCCGGCGACAAGAATGTTTGCATTTAGATAAGTTTGGAGTCAACTGCAGTTCATTCTCTGTTAGTCAACAACTTAACACTAAAGGTACAAATGCGCTTTGGACATAGTGATAACGGTTTTTCTACATTTTCAAATAACTTTCACTTCGGCCATGGTAATTGATTTGTGTTACTTGACGTGTTTTAATCTAAAAGTAAAATCTGTTTACAGCACATATTTTCGTATTCCAGATTTAAGAACATGTTACGGCGAGAACCCAGCCACATTGAAGGAACAAGAAAGTACATTGCCAGAACTCGCAAAGGAAGTGGAAGACAACAGTCGTTACAAAACCCTGGAAGCGAACGCAACCGTATTGAAGCTTTTGGTTGATGACAAAAATGGTGTCAGCAGGTATGATATTATGTATAATTTAATTTAATGTTAATTTTACCAAAAACTATACTTAGGTACCTAATCTGCTAATAAATATGACATGTATAAATGATACTTGCACATCGTCGCTCGGGAGTGAAAACCTCGGAAATGCAATTTGGTCATTTTTATTTTATTACGAAGTACAGGGACTATAATCTTATACGAGAGCCGCTCTATGTGAAATTAGTTTGTAGGCACTGAAACTAGCTTGGGTACATAAAATTAGTAATAAATATAATTGATTAGCTTTTGCCCGCGACTTATTCCGCGTGAAAGCCCACAGGAACCGTGCAATGACCAAATGCATTCCCAAGGTTTTCATTCCCGGGCGACGACATGGACTGTGGAACGCAAACATGCGGTGCAGCACCAAACTACAAAAATATGACGAGATGACACCACTATAAAAAAAGTAAAAAAAAACAAAAACTGGCTACCGTAATAAAATGAGGGACAAGAAAATACATACTTTTAGAACGGTCTGGCCGTTGGATGGATATTAGCCGTGTGGCAAAGAAAAGACCATGACAACCCCGTACTTCCCGTAAGTACAAAGGGTAGAGTTGTAATAAGAAGTGTAGTAAAAGGTGAATGGGGGATTGTGTCGAAGAGAAGATAGGCAGCACTCCTTGTGCCCTGACAACCAGAGGCGGACTTTCCTTAAGGCATACTAGGCCCGGGCCTAGAGCAGCCAGAATATTAGGGGCGGCGAATCGTGGAAAAAAATAATATCTTAGCTCAATAATGGAGCTCAGAAGGGTACGTGGTTACTACACGGCCTAGGGCGGCCAAGACTGCTAGTCCGCCTCTACTGACAACTCCATGCGTTCAATCAATCGGTTATGTATACGAATTATAGTGAATAGCATATTTTTGAAAACAACCCTTTTTGCAGAACGGAGGTTTTCGACATGCTTCACTCTCGGGACGACAATGACAAACACGTAGACCTGCCAACTTTCCCCGAAGATGCGGAGGATGCTCGCATGGAGGTGCCTTCAGTGCCTGACTCGCAGGCAGAGTTCTTGCAAGGTTAAATACTTTACATTTTTTATAGGATTTATTTATTACCACATCACAATCACATGTATCTAACATGTGATTGTGATTTTTTTTGATGTCATGAAGTCTAGGTACTCAAGAGAAAGTGTTTTAACCTACAATGTCAGTGTTTATAAAATAAAGGAGAATGGGCAAATTTCATATATCGGAAACCCAGATCCAACAGAAACGGCTTGTATTGGGATTTGTCACACTTAATGTCCTAAACAATCCTGCATAGTTTTTTTTTTCCTTGGCTCCGTCTGGGCCCATGAAAATGAGGTCAAAGATTGAAAAAGTGTCTGTTCGTGTATTATTGAAATCATTAAATATTTATACTAATCATTATATCGCAGTGCACTGCTGGGTATAGGCAGCTCCTATTAATCATCACCACACCAGGTGCTTGCTCAGATAATGGATTAAAACATTATCAAAGTTGTAAAAGTGGCACAATGAAAAATGATGTTATGTACATATTTTACATCTATTTATTTGACATAACTACCTAATTAGTCCATCTCAATTATGTGAGATATTTACATTATCAAAGAACACCGGATGGTTGACCAGAGGACTTCTAGTGACTGGTCAATCCTCTACCTTGATGATATTAATAGACCGAAGGACCTATTGACAACCTTGGGGGCTTCGGTTGACTAGTTCAATGTTTATTTTCATTTTTCATTGTACCACTTTTACAACTTTGATAATGTTTTAATCCATTTTCTGAGCAAGCACCTAGTGTGGTGACGATTAATAGGAGCTGCCTATACTCAGCAGTGCACTGCAATATAATGATTGGAATAAATATTTAATGATTTCAATAATACACGAACAGACACTTTTTCAATTTTTGACCTCGTTTTCATGGGTCCAGACGGAGCCGAGGAAAAAAAAATTATGCAGGATTGTTTACGACATTAAGTGTGACAAATACCAATACAAGCCGTTTCTGTTGGATCTGGGTTTTTTTTGCCCATTCTCCTTTATTTAAATTACTTCGGTCACGATTTCACGAAGTAAAGAATAGACTTCGAAAAAGAGAACCAATTTACACTAAGTATACCTAGTGTTTGCTCATTCCTCAGCTCCTGGTGAAACGGTGCGCAAGGATTCCCAGAAAAGTAGATACGCAGGTGTCCGAGGAGAGCCTATAGGCGCCGCTGCTGGCATCATGGTTCTAGTGACTTGCAGCATCGTATGCCTCGCCTACACAACACTCATCGTGTGGAGGAGGATATACTTGTGAGTACACCAAAAATCTCTGATAAATTCCACTTAGCTTAAGACTTATAAACGATTGTCGCGTCTAAAATCATTTTATTTGTACAAACGTTCCATGTTTATATAAAGCGCCTATTGTGTGGTGTAATACGATATGCGCCTTCCCGAGCCCCGGTGCGTAGGAAGCGGTCAACTGGGACGGAAACCGCGTTATGCCAAGTGAATATAACCCTCTCACGACATAAACGCCCAACAAAGACTTCACAGCGGTTTATAGTTTATTTTATTGCATTTCGATACAAACATCTAAATCCCTTTTATATGTACGCGTTGGAAGTAATTTAAACTGAAATAGAATTTATGCTTTTTCCAGAAAACGTAATGGACTCAAGCATGAACTTCTAAGAAATGAAGAAAATATTGCCGAGACTAGGATAGAGGTAAGTTGATAGGTCATTGTTTGTGATTGTCAGTAAATGTAGTGATTATAATTACCTATGCTCTTTGATGATTATCATAATAATAATTGAATGATTATTACAATAATAAATATAAACAATCAGCCCGCAAGACGTAGCCAGTGCAGTCTGTCCGTTGCCAAACTGGAAATCTCCAGGGCCAGACGGGCTACCCAATTTCTGGCTTAAATGGGTGAGCAGTTCACACGCTCGCTTAGCGTCTTAGTTCCAGTCATCTCTGGAAACTGGTACACTCCCACAGTTCTTAACAACAGGACAACAGGAGTTACCCACCTGGTCCATAAATCAGGCAGTACCGCGGAACTCGAGAATTACAGACCAATCACGGTACATGTGTGCTGACGGTCGATGAGCTTCTTACGTCCATTTTGAAATCCAAAATTAATATTCATATTGAAAACAATTCTATTATTTCTGCTTCTCAATATTTATGTAGGAATGGGTCCCGGGGTACTATCTATAGAGCTACTCCTCATTGATATGGCCATTAGCCAGCAGGTTCGCCGATCCCGAAAGTATCTAACGACACGCTGGACAGATTATAAGAAGGCCTACGACTCGGTGCCACATACATGCCTCCTGAGGGTGCTGGAGTTGTATAAAGTAAATACAACTCTATCCGCCTTCCTGACGTCATTTAAGGAACAATGGAGGACGGTCCTTCGCTATCCCGGATTTCGGCAAATTCAAGGGATAAGAGAACCAATCAGGATTGAGCGGGGTATATTCCAGGGCGATACTCTGAGCCCGCTGTGGTTTTGCCTAGCCTTGAACCCTCTAAGCACACTGCTGAGGGGTCGGGGTTAGGCTACCGATTGAGAAAAGGTGGTCAGGTAATATCCGATCTCCTTTACATGGATAATCTGTAACTCTTTGCCCCCAACAATTTGCGACTGCTGGAGTTACTGAAGGTAACTGAAACATTCAGTAATTCCATCAGGATGGAATTTGGTGTGGACAAATGTGCAGTCATGCATGTAAAGCGAGGGAGGATTATGGAATCCGTGGGAGCCCAACTCTCGAATTCCATACACCTTAGATCTCTCTCCTCAACCGAAACCTACAAATACTTGGGCATGTCGGAGGCGTTTGGCATTAATGAGACTGACATGAAGCAATCGTTAAAGGAGCGATTCTATGGCCGCCTGAAAAAAGTACTTAACAGTCTTTTGTCAGGCGGAAATAAGGTGCGGGCCTTTAAGGGTTGGTTCATGCCGGTCCTAATGCACTCCTTCGCCATACTCAAGTGGACTCACACCGAACTAGACTCCCTGGATAGGAGGGTCCGTACGCTGCGGACTGCAAATCGAATACATCACCCACGCTCATCAGTAATGAGACTGTACATCCCGCGGAAGTGAGAGGGTCGAGGCTTTTTAAATGCTGAGACCCTCCACAACCGCGAGGTGTGTAATCTCAGGGAGTACTTCTCCCAAGCCGACGTGGGGATGGATCGAGATGTAGTAGCAGTGAAGGATTCACCCCGCTCTGCTTGGCTAAAGAGAACTGGCGCAAGCCTATAGTGCTTGATACCAATGGCCGCAAGGAGATTTGGCTTTACGGACGCTTTTACCGGGCCTTTCACGGGCTCGATGTAGATTTTCTAGTGTACGTTGCCTGGCTAGCCTGGGAAAACTGAAGGTTTTGTTTGTGCATTTATGGACGAAGTAATGATGACGAACAGTTCATCTTCCTAGCCTTTTCCCAACTATGTTGGGGTCGGCTTCCAGTCGAACCGGATGCAGCTGAATATCAGTATTTGAACGTTGAATATCAGTATCAGATGACGAACAGTTATAGAAACTATATTGTGAAGGACGGCACGGTTGACATCTGTCGGGCATGCCACTGTCCCGGTGACCGGTGAATCTATCCGATATTATCACTGGTGGTTCTCGTCTTGCTAACGGTGAGTATTTGCACAGGCACAACCTCGTGGCTAGGATTATCCACCAGCAACTTGAACTGAAATACAACCATGTGGACGCAGAAATACCTTATTACAAGTTTGTGCTCGACCCAGATCTCGAGAATGGTCATGTCACATTGTACCTACTGGGACCGATCTAACATCACTGAAAGGACTATTTTAGCCAATAAGCCTGATATAGTGGTGATAGATCGATCAGAGCACCGCGCAATGATAGTTGATATCACTGTCCACATGACGAGAATCTCCTGTAAGCCGAAAATGATAAAAAAAAAAAAAAACTTGATTTGGCACACGAGGTTGTTGTCATGTGGGATGTTGACTCAGCAGTCATCGTGCCGATAGTCGTTACAACCAATTGCTTAATAGCCAAGAGCCTCGACCAACATCTGACGAGGCTCTCGTTAGGCAGCTGGATCAAGGGTTTGATTCAGAAAGCGGTACTTCTGGACACGACGCGTATTGTTAAGAAATTCCTTTCTCTCTGGAATCCTGACCGCCGGTAGCTTGGACCCTGTTCCCGATGCCGGTGGGCTACTATTTTTTATATTTTTAAATGTATATTGTTTTTTTTTAAGATATGTATTTAAAAATGTAATTTTTAAGTGTTTACAATGAATAAAAGAATTAATAATTGAATGACTACGTCATCTATCCACTAATTATTCTTATAAACTATAAAAAATGAACATCTACCATCAAGGGCAAATTCTACGTAGGTATATTAATTACCTTGAACCGTGACACATATGACATACAATTCTTCAAAACTCGTAAAAAAGTTAACACTTAACACGTGATAATTACCTATGCAGTAGGTACCTATGACTATTACCACACCTGCTTCGAATGTCCGATGGACGGCGTATCATGTGTCAACATCCTTCCACTATCCTATCGTACATACACGCTTCCTCCTGCTCCAAAAGATTCCCGTGGATTTGATTCTGAGATTTTGATTCCACTTCATTTGTAAATTTTATGGAATGGCAACACTGGTGTCACGATAGAACTAACACAATAGCAATTTATAATGCACACTTTTACACTGTCGCGATTTAGATAAAGAGTGGGGCGTGTCTTCGTGGATTAAACTAATTTGGCTTTTCAGTACAAAATGTATCAGCACAGATAACTAATTAGTTAGCAGCCCGGAGATTCGTATTTGTATCCACTATATCGAGTATAGACTCGCCTATACTATATTAGACCAGTAATAAATAAGTAATATGTACGACGACAGTACATATCTAACCTGCCCCTCGATGCAGAACCTTTTCGATAAGCAGTCGTCGACCGATTTGGTTTATTATCTCGTTTAGTCTAGATTCTCGTAACGAGATTTTTTCTGTTATCTTTTGATAACAAACAGAATCCACAACTGGCCAATCGAATCGCTCTGAATCAAGGGGCCGGTTTTTCTGGAAATATTGTGTAACAGTATTATAGATTTTTTAATTACTTTATTTGATTTCAGCTGTGAACATTTCAATTGGAAGAGCCGCCTGAACGCGTTACTTGATTTCTTCACATTATCAGTTTCGGCGGCAACATCTGAGAAGCTTCAAGACTGAATTACACTAAAATTCCGTAGAATTAAACATCGTTAGGTACTAAGTAGGCCTTAAAGAGTAGGTACAGTCAGGAAATGAGATGTAAAGGTACACTATGTGAGATTAAAAATTGAATTTAAAATAAACGTAGCGACTGTAATCTTTTAAAATTGTACACATAACGTCTGCCAAAACATAAAAAAACAGGTTGTTCAATTTAAAGATTAAATTTGCTACTTCTTCCTAAATTCACATTTTAATTCGCAAAATGCTTAGATATTACAGCCGACTGTACAAATATTTTTAAATCCATGCATAAAACACGTAATATAAGTGATTAACATGAGCTACAGCCGTGAATGTTACATAAATCCCTATCATAATAAGGTGTTTTATCATTTCTAAATTAGGTGTTATTTATTGAATGGCAAAATATATTTTGGTACATTTCCGTCCGTGAGATAAACTGGTTCTGAAAATGTGATTGCAAGTATGCAAAAAATTGCATTGCACTATCTTTATCGTTTTTATAATCTTGTAATCAGGCTTCACTGATTCTAGTCAAGGCAAATGTTTTTCAACTGGGAATGTCTCATTATTTTCATAGACGCTCTTCAAAAAATCATGCATTTTCTCATTTTACAATAGCATACCATTAAGTTTTTTTTTTTTATTGTATTCTGTAAAAGCACACACATCTTCACACTGATATCTACATTATAACGGTACAAAAATTTCCATAAATATATTGTAACTTTTATAGAAAATTTATTTTCAAAGAAATCAAATGAATTGTGCCATAAAACACTTCTTACTTTGAACAGTGTTAATCGTAGTCATTTTCAGTAAACGTGATGATTATTCTAAGCAAACTATTGGCATGTTTAATATTTATTTGTAATTTAAAGTCAGAACATGTCTGTGATGTTTTTAATTAAGGCAATTTGGTGATTAAATTTTTTAAGCATAATTTTTCGTTTCATTATTTTTCTTGGTGCAATATTTTTAAAATCCATATACCTACCTAGTTGATTTTTATGTATTCATCACTTAAGTTATATTATAACATAATTAATCAGAAAGTAGTTTGTTTGGAATCGACTAAGTAGGTAACATAACTAATTTGTTGTGTAAGTATATTTTTTTCAAAAATATATAAATTATACAAATTGGAAAGTACTTTTGACATAAAGAAAATTAAGACTTATGTCAAGGGAATTAGACGGAATATTAAATGCAGTTAGGAATAACGAATGTATACTAATTACTTAAAAAAATCAAGTAGTGTATTCAAGTTAAACATTTTCCTCAAATAGAGGAAAATCTACTTTTAAGCTTTTTAAACCGAAATTGTATTAAACAGATCTTGTGATTTATATAAAAACTAATTGAGTCTATGTACTTAACTTAAAATGAAAAACACATTTCTGTAACAATCCAAAATTTTATTGATTTCATTGACTTCAAAATCTAAAAATAGTACGTAAATGTGAAGTTTATTAAAAGGCTACAGTAAAATGCCAAAAAAAAACATCTAAAACATAAAAAAGTAACGAAAGTAAACTTAAGATTAATAATAAAATTGTTCTTACGGTTTATTAGGAGCATCTTTTGCTGTTTTGTTAAGTACTGTCAATAAAGCCAATACATTTATTATAATAGGGTAACAATTTCTGCAATAAATACTTAATCACAATTTGTTTATCACCTTTTTATGTATTTTGATGTTACTGCTCACTTCTTTTCCTTGTGTCTGACGACAACAGGGCCGACGTTGTCACCGGTCGCCAAGTTATGGGCACCATGAGCACCATCACAGTACGGCCACTAAAAATTATAAAAAAACAAGTTCACAAAATGGGATAACTACTTACATCTTAGAACATGACATAATTAACACATTCCTAATCTGATTACGTCATCAATGTCAACTGAAAAACTGATAATGAAGTAGGCCATGACTGACAAATAAAACTCACAACAATACTATCATAACATAACAATTACCTAACATATTTAATTCAATATATGGTGCAATGTTAACTATTTGCCAATGCGTAAATGGATTAAGTAAACAAGGAAACTGCCGATATTTAATACCAATTTACCGTGTCTAACCGTAAGGTTGCTTGTCCACCGAAGCAGAGATTACAAAAAAATATTTACTCTGCTCATTTAAGCGATGTGTTAATGTTAGTATCCTGGGATACTAACATTACATTCTCAACATTACTTGTAAAATTCAACATACATTGAACTTTATCTACAAGAAATTATAATTTATACAGGGTGGTTCAAAAGTCAAACGAAACAGGGCGATAGTTGGGGTTATTTGTAGCATTTTATGGTAGAACATTTTTTTTTTACAGTAAGGTTCTAAAGTTACAAATATTTTTTCATGAGACTTAAAAGATATTGAAAAAAATGCCAATACTCATAAATCATGGTACCCAGACCCAAAGTCATAAAAGCACTTTCAAGCAACTAAACACCATTTATTGTTTTAAAATAGGTACCCATTTTACTCTAATTGCCTATTTATTACAAATTTTGATATTTTGTTAAAAACACTCTTAGTGTCATAACTTTTAAGAAGATCAAGTTAGGGCTCTGCCACACATATATTTTTTACTGCAAATAACCCCAACTATCGCCCTGTTTTGTTTGATCCACGACTTTTGAACCACCCGTATACATACATAATATACTCAAGCCTGTAATCGCTGAAGGGGTAAAGACTGTTAAAAGAGTCTGTAAACCTATGTTTCGCCTCTTGTCCCATGTGATGTTGATGACTATATGAGGTTACGAGCCTATAGCTATTTTTCAGGTACAGACGCCAGCATATTAAGCTACTAAAATCAGTAAAATTTATTTAATAGATTTTCATCTTTATCACTAAAGCATTAGGTTTAAGGTTGATTGGGAAAATTTGACAGTTTCGGGTAGGTGACCTGCTGGCGTCTGTACAATAAATTGTTGTCAATAATCATAATTATTATGGTGATAGATTCATCGCCTTTTACAACTCGTTTGCCTGGCAACAGGGAAGAATTGTATTTGTAATCCTCCCTCCACCAAAGTACAATGCAATTAATGGACAATTTAATATTATTTTTTTCTTTCTTTTATTGTGTAAGGTACCTCTTTATTAATCAAAAACAGAATCTTAGTTATCAATAATATGCTTACTAAAGATGTGGTCATGAGCACTAAGATGTAAACACAGCAAAAGTTAAAAGTTATTATTGTACGGTGCAACCGTACATTGCACTCTGAGCAAAATTATATTGCATCAAATGCCAATTGGTTTGTAATTAATTCATTCAATTAGTTCACATTTCGACAGCATCATAGCAACACCTATCATATCATTAAAGTTAAGAAGTGGACTCAATACAAGCATCAAGTTAAAATCTATTGTTTTATTTAATATCAATCAATTTATCATTTTATCAATCAATCAGTAAAAGACGTATGGTGAGAACCATACAATTATAATAAGGATTTATATTGGGTATCTTGAAATATTGTTTACATAGTAACTGCAAACACATACAAATACTTGATGTGTCAGTTTAGTCTGTATTTAGGAAGAAAATCACTTAAAAAATTAAGTGATGTTTGGTACTCATGCAGAATATGTTATGTTACATAATCTTGTCTGAAATTGCATTTAAGATTACATTCAAGAGTTTTTAAATTATGTAAGTATGTGACAAAAATATTATATTGTTCACCACTTATTTGGGTTTCATTAAGTGGTATAATACTAACATTTTTGCTCCTCCAGCAGCGGCACAGGGACACCTTCTCGGTTATATCTTCAATGTCAATGAAATTAACCACTTTGTTGGTATCTTTCCTGATGTCCGGGTTTACTTGACCATTGCTGCCAGCTGCCCGAGCCTTCTTAATTGTGTCGTAGGAGTAATATGAAATCCCCCCTACTACAACTGCAGGCGGGATTAAGGCAAGCCAATCCCTGACTGGAAAAGAAATAATAATTAATCAGATTTCTTCAAACCCAATGAAAACTACAATTTAACGCTTCCGCAAGACGTGCTTGACCTAGTGTGGAAGCCACAGTTAATATTTTCCTTTTATGTAATTGTATAAAACATTAACACCTGTTAGATTTAAGGAATTTGTTGTGAAAATCTTTCTGGAATAAGTTTTTTTTTTGTTTATTCTTTTTCTTACATTGGGTTTAATTAGGTACATACAATGAATCAATTAAAATCCATGACCAATAAAATAATTGAAATATCAGTAGTTGTCTACAATACGTTAATTGAAACAAAATTGTCACCTTATGTCATGTTGCAAAGGTAAGGCAATTCTTTGAAAGTATGTCATTGAAAATTTAACTAGATAGATAGAATTACCACAAAAACAACTTTTACAATACTTTAAACAATTAAGGATTTTATTCAGATGACATAAAGTTTATTATCGCGTGCATTGTAATTTATAACTGTGTACTTTTTGTAAGAAAGGATTAAGTACGGTTAACAATAAATTTAACTTCAAGCGAAACTGGATTAGTAGCATGTTATTTTTAATTGCAGGGCAACAGTCCTGGTCCCGGCTTACACTTGCGATCTTATCTTAGACCTAGTTTAATAGAACATTATCTGTTCACATGGTTTTTATTTCCTTACCTCCAAGACGAAACCAACCCCCGAAAGAGTCAGGAATGGGCAAGCCAGCCAAATAGTTGGGGATGGTTACCTTCACTAAATTCGAGACAATGTACATTTTAAGAGTTTATTTATCTAATTATTTTGATACCATTTGTAGGCTGACCCAGGCCCGGTCGACTCTATACGTCGAAAATGAGACATACCTACTAGGGATACAAAAAATGTTACCCCAACAAAAATCATTATGAAAGACCAAAAAAGAGACCAAAAAATTCATTATTTTGGGTCTGTCATAATACTCCGTCAAAGGTACAGATTCTTAGTGTTACCAACAATGCATGTACTGAACTGTTGGTAGTAAATAATAATAGACGATAATGATATTTACAGGCAATTACAGACATTGTATAAATTCATTTCATATATTTTTTTAAATAAAAATCAAAATTACTTCACATATTTAATTATTTGTATGCCAATGTTTCTAAAAACAAAATTAGAGTTTGAAGATATAACTTTATGGTAGCAACTTTAACAAAATAATGGCAATAATCACAAAAAGTATGGCGTGCTGATGCTAATGTTTTTGTTTCTTGTCGTTTGTTGGTTATTGTTTTGACTGGGCGAACCATCATCTTGTTGGTTACGTGCGTTGTGTTTGTGTTAAGTTAGTTTCCCGTTTCTCCATTATTTACGTTGATTTTATCCGTGATAGTGTTGAGTTGTATTTATGAGATATAGACTCTTACCGAGACAGTGACTCTTTGTGTTTTATTATTGCTTGTGTTCTCCATTATCGTGTCGAATTGAGCATTTGTTCTTCCGCGGTAGTGTCGAGATACATTTATCGGAGATAAAAGACTCTTTCTGAGACATTGACTCTTGTTACTTTGTGTTGAAGTCATAAATATGGCTGATAATTTGAAGCGAAAATGTGTTAAGTGTGGATTGTCGCCACATGATGACCCAAACGTTAAACTACATCGATTTCCTAAACCAGGATCAACAAATATGCGCCGGTAAGTCTGAATTCATACAGAAACTAAAAAGCGTATGTTAAAATATAAATCTATACTTCTTTATTATTATTATAAACCTCAGGGGTAAAATTGGTTTCTTTGTATGTAGGAGGTAATCTCCGAAGTTACTCATCCGATTTCAAAAGTCACATCAACCGTTTTTTGTTCAAATTAGTCAATCAAAACATGGGTAGAATGGAAAGATGAAGGCATTCCTATCATGATATTAATCCCTATCCAAGTAAATAGCTTCATAATCAAGTTTGATTATGTACATGTAAAATGCTCTTTAAATTATTCGAATCTGACCTTTCGTTTAGAAGTGCTAAAAGTAAGAAAAATGCCAGTGTGAGAGCAAACAGCCCAACGTTCAGTCTATTAGTTATCTACACATTTTATTTTTGTAAACTTATACTAATATTAAAAGTATGAAAGTAACTCTGTCTGTCTATGTCTGTTACGTTTTCACGACGAAACAGCTGCACCGATTTTGATGAAATTTGGTATGAAGATAGCTCAATCCCTGGAGAAGGTCAAAGGCTACTTTTCAATTTGTGACTTCGTCTGGATCCGTAATAACCAACGTTTACACGGACGAAGTTGTGGGCAAAACCTAGTTATTAATAATTCAGTACCTACTGAAATTTGTCCAAATAAGACTCCACCTGACAACACTGCCAAATTTCGTTTTTTTTTTCAGATGTGAAGTGTGGGCCAAATACTGTTTTCCAGACAAACTTTGGTCATCTGTAGACTTCCAACGCAAATTATACTCTGAACATAGGATGTTATGCAATAAGCATTTTAAAGATTCAGAGTTCATTAATGTTGAGGAAAATAAATTATCCAAACATGCTGTTCCTGATATGATTGATTTTGATGAGGTGAATAAAAACAGTTTTTTTTTTAATTTTTACTTAAAACATTTCAGTAAGTATTACCAATATGTTGCACTGTGAAATGTAACTCAACAATTTTTTTTTTTTAGGAAATTGATGCTCTATCTGTGAGTAAACGGTGTGATGATAATATTCAACTTTCATTTGACAAGGTATGAAATAATTGTTTATGGCATGAGTAATACTATTATTTAATCACTGAGATGTACTCAATTCATAAGGCCGATAAATGATTGATAAGCAGTTGAAGGGTTTATTACAGTGTGAAGAGAATATTTAAAAAAAAACAAAAACCTTGTGGAGGCCCTATTAGACACATATGTTGCCATTTGAATCCAGCTGATGTTAGGTTTAGGGATGTTTGTATAAGTCTTAAGCCCCACAATGGTTTTCTACCTCATGCGCTTATAGCTGCTAACTGTAAAACTGCTCAAAGTACATGCACTACTAGCCTCAGAAAAAACATGTACTATTTACTTGTATTCATTTTTTTCAATCACAAAATCATACAAGTAAAAACCAACTATGGTAAACTGTAACACTAACATTTCTGTTTTAGCACCCAGATGTCTCTGAACTGCATTATACAGTAGAATCTGTACCAGGGCCGTCACGGGTATTAATGGACATTACAAATGAAAAAAAACAAACGGTAAATTAGTTTATGTATTTCATTCAATACATTTTTGAAAATAACCAAAACGATTTCAAATATACACCTACATAAGTACAGTACTATATGGTTATTATTTTCTTTTAATTCTAGTTTGTTCCTGTCACTAAAATGGGGTCTATTGTGATACCTAAACCAGGCTCATCACAATTACTTATTGACTGTAAAAATGAGCATCAAAAGGTAATCATTGTTGATAAAATTCTTCATTATATACTAATAAATACTTAATAATTGCATTTTTTATTTTGTCGCTAATTTATTTTCAACATGATGAAATATTTATTTCAGATGGTTTCTCCGGTGCCAACTAAGCCAATCCAGAAACTCACAGATAATATTTTGTATAAAAATTGCAGAGGACAAATGAAAAAAATTTGCTATTTGCGTAGTAAAATAAAAAAAATGAAAAGAAAAGATGTATTAAATGTTCTGAGTGAAAATGATTCAGTGCAATACTTAATGAAAAAGTTAAGTCCGTCATTTGCATTGATGTTGCAATCCCAATTAAGAAATATAAAAAGGAAACACACCGGTAGAAGGTGGACTTTAGAAGAAAAAATAATAGCGTTGAGAATTTACAAAAGATCTGCCACTTGCTACAGGCTCCTTCAAAGACTCTGGTGTCTTCCTGCACCAAGTACATTAAAGTCATTACTTAGCCAATTTACCTTAAATACAGGTATCAATAATAACATTTTTGATGGCTTAAGGAAACATGTCAAAACACAAAATCCATCAGATAATGAATATGTTCTCATGTTTGATGAGATGGCAATCCGAAAACACCTGTGGTACAACAGCAAACAGGACAAAATTACAGGGTACCAGGACCATGGATCACAAGGGACAACTCAACAAGAGGCCACATATGCTCTAGTGTTTATGGTAGCCGGCATAAGAAAAAAAATTAAACAACCTGTTGCATTTTATCTATCTGGTTCTAACGTGACATCAGATAGATTGGCAGTCCTCATAAAAGAGGTTTTGGAATTTTATTATTTAAAAAATTGCTCAACTGTTGCTTTTATCTTTTTGTAAAATATCAAGGTGTAAACAGTTTTGTCATACCATGTATGCCATTCAAATTGCAATTTTCGTGCTTCTGATAGAATTTGTATTCAACTGTTTACTAATAATAATCTTTTTTAGGTATTGAATAAGTGCTTTGAAATTGGGATGAGCATAACAGCAACTGTGTGCGATATGGATGGAGTAAATAGAAGAGCCATGACAATTATGGGTGCTTCCAAAAGTAATCCTAATTTCAATGTTGGAAATAATGAAGTGGTTACTATTTTTGATACTCCTCATTTGTTAAAATGTTTCAGAAATTTATTTCTGAAATATAATTTAGAATGTATCACAAACATTACGTCTGATAACACAAAAGGAAAAGGTAATTATTGTTAATTATTACTTTGTTAATAAATCTTGAAGTATTTATGTTGTTTGCATGATTCAATTGACGAAATACTAACCAGTGAAGATATCACCTGACCATTACCTGTACCATATATGTATACATTTAAAACCGTTGAGAGCTTCTATTTAGCTATAATAATTATTTGTTTGATCAATTGAACTTAAAATAAATTGTGCTATGGAATCATCTATTATGAATAAACAATACTTACACCTTCTAACAAAGTTTTATTTAATTACAGGTATTGCCAAGTGGAGTCATATTAAAGATTTTTACGAACGAGACAATGTTAACCCAAATTTCGTGTTTGCACCAGTACTTAGAAACGACCACATAAACCCAAATGCGAAACAAAAAATGAAAGTGAATCTAGCAGCTCAAGTGCTGAGTCACTCTGTAGCAGCAGGCATGTTTGCCAAAATATCACAAGGTATATAATTATAGTATTTTATATTGTGCAGACTGAAGTGCGTGCCCCATGTAGAACCAACATAGTATGCATTTAAGGACCGCAAATAGACACATTGAGCAATGGTCAAGATTGCACCACTACCCGATCGCACTTTTCACTTGTGTTTGTCCTACTGTAGCTATGAATAAACCTTAACTCTTGACCATAATATTTAATCAACTCCGGTTTTGCCCTGTTCTCATGTTTATGCACATGAATGTAAAATAGTCTTCATTTCATCAGTATCCTAAAATATCGTTTTAGATTAATATTTTGGTTTTGTAATTTTCAGGAGAATTGTCTACAGATGCAACCACAACTGCCGAAGTCATATCAAATATTGACAAATTATTTGACTCAGTCAATAGCGATACGGCTGATCTCCGAAGAGGTAAACCTCACTCCACAAACATGACAGCATCATCGCCTCATCTAAAACATTACGAGGCAATGATAAATTTTTTTGAGACGTTAGAATTTGTGGGGTGCCGGAGCTCACCGCCTTCGAAAGATGGTTGGATATGGACCTTGAATGGAATAAAAAAAATATTTAAAAACCTTAAACAAAGGCATAATATTAGATCATTAGCAACTCGTCGTCTCCAGCAGGATCCATTGGAGAATTTGTTTGGCACTATTCGTGCAAATTGTGGTGCAAATACCAATCCAACTTCTTCACAATTTATTGGTGGGCTGAAAACAGCCATAATTTCAAACCTGGCCCATATACAATCGGGAAATAATTGTGAAGAAGACAATTATAATACAATAATGTCAAATTATAAAGACATGTTTTCTTCACCACACACCACAAGCCAAGAAAATATTGAAGATCCACATCTGTCCGACATGCTTGCTTCAGTGGACCACACATTTGAAGCAAGTATGACGGACTCTGCAGAAATGCAAGCTTGTGCTTATGTGTGTGGGTTTATTATAAAAAAATTTAAAGTGGCTTGTGGTGATTGTGAAAATATATTTAAAGCCACAAACGTTGAAAATGTTCACATATTCATAGAATATAAAGAATATGATGACATTAAGAAGAGATTAAATTACGCGTCCAAAAATTTAATACTTTGCGTTGAAGAATGCGCCAAAATATCCAATAATTTCTTCTTAATGTCATCATCAAAGCCAGATTTAAAAAAAACAATAACGAAAAAAATGTATGACGAAGTAAATTTTAAATTTTTACATAGTTGTGAGAAACATGCCCAAGACAATATTAAGTATATATGTAATAGTGTTTTTCACATATGTGTGAAAAGATTTTGTATAATACAAAACCGGCAATATGTAGAGGCCGCCTCTAACCGGTCTTTACAAAAGAAAATGGACATTTTAAAACATAAATGAAAGGATACCATACTTCTTTTCTTTCCAAAAATATTAAATTAAGTATTATTATAGTATTAAACATTTATTTGTAAATATTGGTGCCGATTCTCTTGTTGACCAACTAAATTAAACTTAGAGAATTGCTATCTTTTACTAACATATAGCGCGAGAAAAGGACGGTTATAGACAACAACTAAGTTAGAACTGTCAAATTAGTTTACGCCTTGAACTTCACCCGGTTTTTAGTCAACACGTTTTATATGTCTTTTGTATGGAACTTTTAGTTCAACTAAATTTGACAGCTCTTGATTTATTTATGTCTCTTTCTTATTTTATTAGAGGGAAAAATTGTCCATAACAGAATCGGCACCATTGTATAATTAAAATTAAACAGAGTAGATCATAGACCTATATTAAATTAAATTCATTTCATATTTCCTAACTATGATCGATACCAGTCCACTTACATTCGCTAATTATTTATTCTACACTGTACTTTCATATTTGTGGATAGATTTGTGTTTTATGCCTTTTTCTCTGTATAATAAAGTAAACGCAATCTTGTCCATGTATGCAATAAAAAAGTTACACTACATAAATGTAATTAGAGCATGGTTGCAATTTATTTTGTCTTACGATGACAGAAAAGTTGTTGATTTTGAGCTAATATTTCATTAGTCTGTTAAGCAGGGCCGTCTTAGGTAATGTAGGGGTCCTTGGGGGGCTATTACACTGTCAAATATATTGGATCATTTATAGGATCACATGTCTTATTTGACATCTGGAGTCATATCTTTATAAGGAGTATGATTCATATGTCTACATTACATTATCATATATCTATGACTCAAAGATCTATGATCATATTATATTTATGATAGTGTAATAGCCCCCTTGGGCACACAGAGTTAAGGGGCCCCTTTAGAATGCCAAACAAACGTGAATGAAATCTTCACAACGTACTTTTTGTTGAGTGGCAGCACTTTGTCTCAAATTAAAGGAAACTTGCTGAGCAACCCTGGCTATCTGGTTGCTTTGTTAATGATGCGTTGAACTAAGAAATCAATGTGTTATTTTAAATTGATTTGTTAGATGAAAAATACAAAGGCACTGGGTTTCAGCATTTCGGGCCCCCGTCGGGCACGGGGCCCTGGGCCCGTTCCCCACGCGCCCCTTAGGTAAAGACGGAACTGCTGTTAAGTAATTCAGTATTTGTAAGGAATCAGGAAATATTTATATAAAATATAATAAGCTAACCACTTGAAATACGTTACTATACGCCTTTTTAGTTTAAGACCATTTTGTAAACAAGTAAATTAATTAATTAATCAATGTCAATAAACATCAATTTCACTATCATAATGTGTTTTTTTTCTGCGAAAATTGAGGTTAAAGGAAACTAGAAATGAATGTGTAATAGTATTACGGAAAAGTAGCGTAACGTTATATTTTCGTGGTAATACTATTGCAGATTCGTTTCTAGTTTCCAATTAAAAATTCATTTTGTAGGTCTAATTAGAAACCACTTTCAAATCTTCCCGCTTTGAATAGTGTAATGGGACTATGTTAGATGGCAGCACAATCGAATTCTGTCCACACTTTTTTTATATGAAGTTGTCATTCTTTGGGTTACCTATATGTGTTCTGTGGGCTGACCTCAGCTCACGACCGTACGTAACGTTGTGTTGCCAACGCGAATGTATGTCCTAAATTACCTATACTAACCTCGGCCAAAATTACCAAATTTGGGGAGAGGAAAAGCTGGAAACACCACAAATTACCCACAAATTTTCATCAAAAAATAAAACAAATGACACAAATATACAACTTTTAATCACATTTTACACGTACTCACCTGCGAAGATTTTATGTAGATGTAGATCACAGACTAGATAGGGATACAATCAGACGGCGCACTCCCTAACAAAAAAATGGACATTTTGCTTATCTGTGGACCTCATTCCTAGGCTCGCAAATTTTTTACTTTTTAATTGTGGGCGTATCAGTTTTCGATAAACTAACATGAACATAAGTCTTTTAAGCTAATATTCGTGTAGATTCGAATACAGGTCTTTTGAGCTCTATATTTTTGCTGTACGTAGCTCTTTATTGATTTACTAGTTCTTGTTGTATTTCAGGATAATAAACAAAGAAAAGACAATGCATTTTGTGACTGTAAAATATATTTATTTTTTAATTTTACAACTTACTAAACCAAGCTGTGTAGGATAAAGTGGCTGGTACTGTTTTACTGTATACTCCAATGCAGTTCTTTACCTAAAACAAAGTAAATCACCGTTATTAAATTATTAATACCTTTAAAGATAGACGAGTGGAAAGAAGTGTAGATACCAGTTAAAAAAATACATATATGTCATGGTTGTTTGATGATTTGTTTGTATTGCTATTGGACACATAATGCAAATATTTACATGAACTTGCCATGAAAAGTAATGCTGTTAAGCATTGAATGTTGAAAGTTTTATAATAATATCATTAGAGAGCCTGGCATTGCAACTGACTAAAACTATTGGTTCTCCTGACTCGTGCTATTGGTTTTAGTCTGCAGTAATTAAATACATACATACCGTCATCTATTTGATTTTTTCAGGAACCAAGTGTTGATCATTTAATTTATGAAGCAATCTCACATTATTGTGACTGCAGTCCTTTGTATACATATACATCCACTATGTTACTCCATTTGGTGATTATTATGTTTTACATTATTTGTGAGGAAATTATTTCGAATTCCTTTTATCCGGTAAGGTGGGGCGTAGATTATATTTAATGAATCACCATTCATTACAATGACATCATCTGGAAGAAGAAAAAAGATTAATTAATTATGTTTTTTCCATGATGTACAGTATTTTACATAATGATGTTCCTGCACATGCTTCTTATTCACACATAATTGCATCTTGAACTTTATTTAAGTTTATGTTCAATTATTAAGACTTTTAGTTAAAAATACAAATAATGGTTGGTTGTAGTTTATTATTCACTCTTACACACATTAGTAGGTAGCACTCACCACCAATTATTTCACTAGCATCAGTTTGGTCACTCCTTCGTCCTCCAGCAGACTTTTCATTGATGATTGAAAGACCGAGCCTTGATCACCGAGCTATTGGTAGTCCTTCCGGCATTGGAAACTCTTGATGCAGGACTGCATTGAAAATTAAGTTGTTGCAGTTGTTGGAAAGTCAAGCCCTGTGAATGTTCCAACTTGATGCACTTTATCCAAGAGTCGTGTTTATTATTTGAAAAAACATGACGGCCTTTGCACTTCTTTGACAACCCACAACACTTATTGCACGTAATTGCGGCTTTTCAAGGTATATTAAAGTAAGAATATTTAGAAGTTAAGCTAAATAGGTACGTAATTTTAAAAGGTTATTTATTATTTTGTTAGTTTGACAGATCAGTCCATAGACTTCATAGAATACAGGTAAACGTGACGTCATAGCATCACGTAGGCGTCAAAGGGGCGGAGTATGACTCAGAGGGGATGAGGTAGTTGTCAGAGTCTAATAAAGAGCCATAGAGACGACGGTCGAAAATTTTTCTTCGCAGTGAAGCCCCCGTGATGTAGATCCTACGAAAGGTGTCAAATCTAACGTTAGCAAATGGAAAACACAGATAAAACGAATATGTCTAAACGTTTGCTGTTTATTTGTCACGCAGCTAAATAATAAACGGGGAATTCCTTAGAATATGTAGGGAATTCCGTCTTACCTATCAGCACAGAGTGTATAGGGATACAATACAATCCTAAGATCAAGTATATAACTAGATGGAACATTTTTAAAATGAAAAATTTGCTCTAGTTCATCTCTTCACTCTAATGAGAATTGATCCGAGGGAAAAAGAGACGAACTTGCTGTCATGAGTGTACACGTCAAACGAAATGAAGCTTATATGAGTTGAAGATCCTGAATGCATTTATATATATGATTAGAGATGAGGCAGAATAATCTAGGGACGGTATCGATACATTAAATATTTATTTCCTTAAAATTGAATAATTAATGACTTTCGAATTTGAAACGTTTTTGCAGCGACGTGACTATTCAAAAACGCCTTTCAAAATGTAAAAATTCCTTTCATAAAATACGTAATTAATTTAACTAAAGAACCACTCAAACTAAATACAGTTTACAATAGAACTAAGAATGCACACGACGTGAATGATGATAATTGACCAACGGCGTATCGTAGTTGACTATCGTTTTAACGCTTAGCAGACTGGAGCAGTAGTGGTCCAGAAGTAACGGCGCCAGCGCCACGGTTACCATGGAGTTTCTTGTCGGCTCATCTCCATAGGACTTACTTTTTGGAACCGTGCAACTAAATTGTCGAGACATTTCCTAAATGCATGTACTCTGCTTATTAGAAGAAAAAAAAACGTTGAATTTGAATTTACCGAGTTGTAGGTCGCGGGTTCGAACCCAGGCAGGCACGCACTGTGTAATTTGTTTTGTCACTGCTCTTAAAACTGTAAAGGAAAACGGCATGTCCAAGATCCAAAAAATCGAATACATGTGTCATCCATCAATCCACATTGGGGCTGCACAGTGTATTACAGCCCAATCACCTCTTTCTAGAGAGGAGGCCTGTGTCCCCGCAGTGTTGTGCTTATGCTTAGAAGACGTGTGACGTAACACTTAAGCTCACATTTTGATGTTGCTTATGTGCGGGTTACATACCACTGGAATTTGCTATATGCATAGGTAGGTATCTACTTACTCAATCACTCTTCTATATTTAGAGGACTGGGGTATAACAAAGGTGAGTACAAATTAAAACAGATAGCATTTGATCAAACACGTTTATTCCAAAATAATAAGAAACATTTTAAAATATAAAAATTAGATTACAATGAGCAATCTTCAACTTCAAGGAACCCGTGCCTAGGAGAGCATGTAAGGGCCAAAACACACTTAGCGTATCTTGCGCCATGTACTGCGCGAGATACGCGACGCAAAATACGCTTATGTATGGCGTTAGCCGCTAAATCTGCTCCCAACATAGTTGGGAAAGGCAGAATTGAACGTCAAATTCAAGGAATAATATTGTAGTCACAGTGGTCAAATACTTGAATAACCCTATCATTATGTAGTGGTTGTCCATGCAATTCAAATATTCGAGTATTCGCCTCATTTTACTGTTCTAATAGTAAGAGCTAAGGTATTCGAATTTTTTAAGTAATGGTTTGCCGTGTAATATTCGAACGCAAGAACGCTTTAAGACACGCGCCTACGCGTATCCAATCACTCGGCGGGGGATGCTAACTAAACTAATTTATCCTCATTTTAACGGACTGCAACCTACTCCGACAGATCGGTTAGGTAAAGTTAGAATTATGACGACTCGGCTGTCGGCGGTGGCTGGCGAGCGGTAGTTTCGACCTGGTCGTAGATTACTTATGTAAGGCACCCCGAATCGGTTAGATTAGGTTAAAACAAACGCGTCACACAAACGCGCGCGAGTTTAACTATGCCCTTTTTACTGGGAGAGCTAAAGCATGGGGCAGAAACGTCGTCGTTCTCTTCTTCAAGAAGAGCGAAGACTTTATTGAAGAATTATAAATTTCGCTTCTGAGCCATGTCTAAAAGTTGTTTTCGAGAATTATTATAAATCGTTTCGCGCAAAGATTCGATGAATTTCAACCACCGAAGCAGGTCGGGTTGGGAAAAAGATATGGCACCATAGACCACCGCTTTCATCTGTCATCATCAATAAGTACGTCTGTCTCCTGTTTGTAAATTCATCACGCAAAATCTAAAGATCACCATTTACAAAACAATACAAAACAAAAATCCATGATTTTGTTAATGTTGGTACTTAATAACATTAATATTGTAGTCTTATACCTTTGTTTTGTTAGAAATAATTTCAAAACTTTTATTACGTATTTACAATTTACGGCTTTTACACTGTTTTTAAAAAACTATTTGATTTTTGATTTTGGCCTCCAATAACTAGCTGATCCTAACTGATTAATTAACTAAATTATACAAATCATTCTACCAACTTAGAAATCTTAGGGCCAAAACATACTCAGCGTATCTTGCGCAGTACGCGGCGCAAGATACGCGACGCACGCGTAAGTGTGGCTGTAGCCGCTGAAAATACGCCGAACCTGGTTAACTTTACATCGCTCGAAACTTTACTCGTTCTAGGCCCCATTAGGCTCGGCTTATCAACGTACAACGCGTGAAAGAATTTATATGTATACGCGTTATGCGACGAATCATGAGCTGCGCCAGATACGTTCAGTGTGTCTGCAGCCTTATAACTATTTTGTTAAATTGAAGTTAAAACTTAAGATATTGATATAATTGAATCATTCTACAACCTTAAACCTAATAAATAACAACATAGCTTACAAAACAAAATGTACATACATACTTATACATTTAAATATTAATTGAATTCCATGTAAAATAAACGTATGATCACTATAATTATGTACCTTTGATATTGATTGTTCTGGAAATATAGTGGGTACGGCATCACTACGTAGAGTTCTTTTTTTGTAACCTTCACGGTAGCAATCCACTCTAAAATGGAGTGAACATAATTTTGAGTAGGTACTGTGAAGGAGTCCAATTTTGTCTTCCAAGATTACGTACCCACTTATATCTGATTTTTGGTTCCAAAGGAAATCTAAAAAAAAACATTATATAATTACATTATAAATTATATAAATGTTGTATAATGATGTTCGCACTTATACCTAACTATATTTATACTATTATCTTAAGCATTCACTTATAAATAGAAATATTTAAAGTGAACATATAAAGCGACTGAGAAAAATATCGATATTGTGGAGCTTCCCTACTTGTGCGAGTAAAGGTAGATGATCTGCCAAAAACTCTTTGTAAAATACAACAATGTTATTTCTTGAATAAGCTACGTTGTATATGCTTACTGAAACTTGATAAAACTTTTAGTGATTACTAATACTAAACCTAATTGGCTTAAAACGGCATTTGGGAATAGTCTTTTCGTAAAAATGAGCGTCGATAACTTACCTATGGAAAGATAACTTGCTATTATTTTCACTTAAAACACTCATACGGCTCTTACAGCCGACTGCAACACAAGCCATATTTAATGGGGCAAGCAATGAACACACTCACTCAGGTCACAAACACAATGGCACCAAAAGAAGAATAATTCGATGAAAACTATGTAAGAGCTTGGTATAGTGCATTATACCAAGCTGACTCGCAATTGTAAATTTTGACGTTTAAGACGGAGTCAAAATTTTATGGTTATCTCTTTTTTCTTAATTCATAATTGTCATTTGAACAAAAGAGACAAAAAGTAGAATGATATTCATTTTAAAAAGGTTCTGTCTAGTTACATACTTGATCTTAGATACAATCCAATATGCCAATAATATTGCCATAAAGTAAATTGTAAAATCTTCCAGCAGAATATGCTTCATGAACATTTTTAAGTTTAAGCATAGATACGTATAGTGCTTTATGGGTAATTTTTAAAATATATTTAGCTTAAAACATTAATGTTTAAATTAAGGTAAGCATATTCCGCACATAAAATGTGCTCTCCCCACATAAAATGTGCTCTCCCCACATAACACCAAATTGGTTTGAATTTCCCCGCACTTTGGGGAATTCCCCAATTTGATACGAATTAATCTAAAGTAACTTGCCTATACTTTTATTTTTATCAGTTTATTACTTTTTAAAAGCAGCATTACCTAAGATGAAATTTATTTTTTAACCGACTTCAAAAAGGAGGAGGTTCTCAATTCGGTTGTATTTTTTTTTTTATAAAAGTCTTTAGTAATGCAAGAGCAGCGGTACTATAGTACCTATTGAAAGACATTTTATCTAATCAATTTTAAACAATATATATTAGTAAAAAAAAACATCTTGATACCTAGACACTTCACGTGTGTAGATGTTTTCAAAATTCGCTATTTATGTATAGGGTATTGATACTGATGTTTTTCTAATCGCTGACATCCCTACTAGAGTGCGTGCAAGATAAGTCTGCGCGCGGCCGAAATCGGAACTAATCATGGTCCACCAAAGTGTGTGTCGTTTTATTAATTTTGATAGTAGAACTACCTGATTGTAGGAATGTTTAACGGGAAAAATATGTTTAGCGATAAAAAAGTTAAGCTTTAAAAGCGGTAATTTCAACTTTTGCGATCATGGCAACGTTTAGCACGCCCTCAGTCGCGCGCAGAGTTAACTTGCGCGCACTCTAACTACCTACTAACGTCGCTGTCCACAGAGAACATCTTTTTTCAACTTTGTTGCAACTTTGTACAGTGGGGCCATAATAGTCTTAAGGCCTCTACACACCAAAGCCGCTGGCACGACCGGCGCGCGGCGGTTTCTCCCGGCGGGTTATTGCGGCCAACTAACGCGAACTAAGCGAGCGAACATGACTCAAAAAAAGCCCGGCAGCGTAAGGGTCAAAATAGACGTCCGATAGTTGCTTCCGGGAGCCGATCATTCCTGAAATACACGTACGATTCTCGTGTCCGATTTTTTCTGGTTTCATTTGTTTTCTGTCTTTCACGCAAAACACTTCAATCAGTCACACGGCAGTGGGTTGAGCCAAGTTCGGATAAGAAAAGCGACGCACTGGCCATGTGTTAGGTATATTAAGGAATAAATCAGAAAATAATTTAAAGCAAATTTTTTAACACCCTTATAAAGGTACGGAACCCTCAGAGCGCGAGCGCAACTCGCACTTTTCTGTTGTTTTACTTTTTTTTTAATGATGGTTTTAAACGATATGGCATTAGACGAAAAGTGTGTTTCTAAGCAACTGAATTTGTTAATTTTATAATATCACTAATCTTGTTTTTGATCGTACTTCAATCAATGGTATTGCGCTTGTGTAACAAACTCGCAACTCGCTATCTGATAAATAACCAAAAAAAAAAACAGTACAACCCTTTTCGACACGTGGTCTGATTAAACAAGCAAAACAGTACCATCCTTTTAAATCGCAGTCGAATAAATAACCGTAGTCGTAACTAGAACTGCGTCCGTACTTGTCGATGCTCACTTTTCTAATGACGAATCGGAAAGAAAAGTCGTACGTGTATTTCACCTCTATACGAATGTACGCGCCGCGCGCCTTCAGACTATCGGATCGGAAGCGACGCCCGGACGATGCTTACGATTCTGACATCCGATCCGATAGTCTGATCGTACGTGTAATTCATGTTCAAACAAGTGTATGGCGGGGAGGCCTTCAGATAGTCTGATCAGACTATCGGAGCCGACTATCGGAGGCAAGTATCGGACGTGTAATCGGAGCCTAACCTGCCAAGTAAAGCCACCGGCGCCACCGGCGGCTTTGTATAATTATGTAGAGGCCTAAAACAAAGATTTGCTAAGCAATTTTTCCGGCCGATTTTTCCATCGTCTATTATTTTTTATTATTTATCCCAGGAATAAAATTTGCATTTGACAGATTTTGTATGGCAAAGCTGTAACACGTCAATTATATTCCTCGGATATAAGATAATTAACGATGGAAAAGTCGGCCCTTAGAATAATTACTAAAGTTAGCTATTATTCTACGCCAAATCCACGAGCAAATTAAATAAGATGCAGGTGCAAGTCATTGTCAGTCCATTACTTGCTTATTTTTTATAGTTCACTTTCAACCTGCAGGCACACCCGCAACTTCTACTTACGAACTTAGCAAGCAAGGAACTTACACTTACGAGCAACAAACATTGCTGACCCAGGTAAACGTAGTGGTTTTATTGCTCTTTGGAGCCAGGCCTTGAACTACTTAGAGTCCAACATTGTTCCAAATGAACGTGGATGACGTCGCGGCGGCGCTGCATGTGAAGGAACATGTGAAAAGCCTGTCAAATCCAGTACATTTCATGTTAGTTCTCTAATTCGCCACGTTCATTTAGACCCATGTCCGACTGTGTAAAAAGCGTAAAAAAAATAAACAAAAATGAATCGCCGATTTCATTACCAGCTATATTTGGCTGTAGTATCTTGGAATTTAGGAGTGATTGTATCGGATTAGAACAAGTACTTTTAGTTCTGAATATGAACTAATAAAATTCGTAGTCTTTATATATATTAATAAATATTATGATTCTGTCGCCTGAGCCTGATTTCACCATAGAAGTAGAGTGCGCGCAAGATAAGTCTGCGCGCGGCCGAAATCGGAACTAATCACGGTCCACCAAAGTTTAAGCCGTTAAATCAATTTTGATAGTAGAACTACCTGATTGTAGGAAGATTTAACGGGAAATTATGTTCAGCGATAAAAAAGTTAAGCTTGAAAAGCGGTAATTTGAAATTTTGCGATCATGGCAACGTTTAGCACGCCCTCAGTCGCGCGCAGAGTTATCTTGCGCGCACTCTAATAAGTCTTAGAATAAGTACTAAAGCATAGAAGGAGCGCTACTTAGCATAAACGAATCAAAATATAGCCATGCTATTTACTCATATGGCGGACTCGCTGTTGTCAGAGCGGGAAAGATAAACTTTTGACAGGCCGTAAAAATTAATTTTGTAACCTTTTGTACAGAGACTAGGGATGAGGGTATTCACACTATTAGATTATAGCTATCGATAAAATAAAGTCATCGTATAATGTATATTACGAAATATCTGAAATAGTATTGTAAGGCCGAAAGAAGGTGCCTATGATTGTGTTAACCAAATAACAGCCATGCCGGATATTGCCATAGTACATGTAAATACTTACTTCTTAGAAAGTTATAATGACAAAAGTAAAGTTATAATATCATTATTATTCAGCCGAAAGATGCCCACTGCTGGACATAGGCCTCTCCCGAGCATCATCACTTCGACTGGTCCTGTTATTATCGCTATCAATAAATAAAGTCATCGTTTAAGTATAAATGTCTATTATTTAATTTGCAATCACTAAAAGCTTCACAAAAGTTTAATACATTATTATTGAGTATTCCTTGTAATGTACTTGGACATGCACGTTTTTTTCTGTCACTAGAACGGCGCCACGTGGTCTCAGGTAAGTTGTCAATTTCGAGGCGCTGGAAATTTTAAACAAAATAATGTTTTTTTATATATAACTAGCGACCCGCCCCGGCTTCGCACGTTTACGTTTTATAGCTTAAAACCTTCCTCTTGAATCACTCTATCTATAAAAAAAACTGCATCCCTAAAAATACAAGATTTTAAAGATAATTACGGTAAAGAGGTGTAAAAGTTAGTGGCACCAAATGCAAACTGATTGAGAAGGAAGTTAATCATCGTTTATTTAATACGTTAATTTTGTTTAGATTCACTGTTCTCCTAATTATTTTATCTATCAGGCTTGAAGATTACGACTGTACTAACAGCATTTATTTGAAAGATAAACAAGACAATGAAATATTATCTGAAATAGTCTATTGTACGAATGGCCGAAAGAAGATGTCGAACGTAATGTTGCAAGAAAAAAAAGATTTTTATTTTTTTATTTTCAATCAAATTAAATCCAGTGCGGGGTTAATCTGTCCCAATTTTTTTTAAAGAAATTACTCGAATTCTTTTACTTCCTGTAGACATGCAATTCAATAAGAACTTAGGCTTTTAAATTTAGATTGAAGGTATAATGTTGGTATATGTAGAGTCCTTCTTCAGTCTCCGCCATTTGCCAGAACGAGTAAAAGAAGATAAAGTGCAATGGCTGGAGCAAATTCTGTGGTGCTTTCTTGGAATCCAACCAATTTCGTGAGCTACCACGGCAATTAATTTATTTCGAAAATATTCGTCACAGGGAAACCTAATGAAAAAAAAGTATAATAAATACCTAATTAATTAAACCTAACACAAAAATCACGTTGTCGATAGATTTATCGATAAAATTTTCGCACCCCTTTAATCATTTCTTTGGCGAATATTCAATATTGATAAGATTTAGATAGTTTATACTTATTTATTTTACTTCTTCTAAAAGGTAATGTCTTACTTTTACTTATTTAATGTATAATGAAATATATTTAAAGGAAAATCTATGAATAAACATAAAAATACTACGTACTTGTGGAAACTGCTATTTTTCACTTTGATTTTTTGTACATCCATTGCGAGATTTACATTTTTTTACTATTCAGGACGTAGCGCACACTCTTATTTATAAGAACAATGTGCACATATACAAAACACAATTAATTAAATATAAATTCTAGACAAAAATATTTTTTCAAATCACCGCGCCACTGACACAAGTATTATACGACAAAATTTAAAATGTCGTTGCCGTTTGACAGGCGGTACTAGTGGCGGGCTATTTAATTTGGTAGCGTGGCTTTGGCTCAAAATCTCGAAATTGCCCATATTTGACAGATGCCCCTGTACGTTTTTCAAGTACCGAGACGGCTTCTATGCTTTAGTACATAATCTAAGTAATAAGTACTACGTACAACGATTTCACAGACTAGATGCGGATTACGGATACAATCCTGATTTAGAACTTTTCGATAAGTCAATTTTTTAACGATTCCATTTGTTAACTCTTTTTCTGTTGTTACGAGAATCATAGATATATTATAAATAAAACGAAATAACAAACAGAATCGGTCAACAACTGACTTATTGAACATAAGCTGACTGATTTTTAACTAAGATATTATAAGAGCGAGTGAAGAGCAGTGAAGAGAATATCACCCCAACAAATCAAACTTCAAAATTATTGTTTATCTGTATGTACCTGTCTTCGCTTTGGTTGGGTGCGCTTGCTTTTTATCGTGTCTTGTACCTAATTATGAATATTTTTCGATTTGTAATAGAATAATATCCATTTAAAATAGTCCCTCATGTAGTTTTACTAAAGTGTTACTAGTGAAATCCTTCGGTGGATGTTAATCAATGCTGCTGTACACTGAATATGGCTGACGAAAGACTAGTGGTTCTGAATCGTAGTGACAATTTGGGATTCGGATTCTCTTTGCTTGGCGAAGCCGGTTTGCCACATATTATATACGAGATCGAAGAAAATTCTCCTGCCGCTCGAAGTGGTGAAGTAAGTTTGACATTATTATTTTCATACGTATAATATTTTTTGTATAATATCTACCTACTTTTATCTTTACATTCGTCAGCTCTTTGTGGTAACAAACAAAATTCGTATTGAGAAAAACAGAATTACGTTAAAACTTTAAGAAAAATTGCAATGCCTACAACATACATGCTGTTCTAATATATTTTTTGATACTGATCCACTCAGATCACTTGTAGTCTTGAATATCTTATACCAAGTACCAAATCTGATACTGTATTTGTGTATTTTGAAGAAATATGATGAGATAGACACAATTTGGTAACCCAAATTGTGTCTATCTCATCATATTTCTGAAACAGTCACAATACAATAAAATTAAAGGATGAGTAATAGAGTTGGTAATATTGAAGTAATCATCCTAAACTATTGTTTATACAATCTGTTTATCCAGTATGATTCTTATTCAACTCAGAATGTTGTTTCAAATGATTAAAATATACCATAGTCTAGTAACATTCTAAATTTACCAATTTACATGAAAGTAAATTCTTTTATCACATATTGCCCCCCTAAAAACCAAAAGAAAGAGTTAAAAAAAAAACTTCAAACTTCTTTTCTTTTAAAAACATTAATGTTGTTTACCTAAACAAATTACTTGTTATTGATTGGTAAAAGATAATACTGCGGTTGATATTGCCATTACATATAATATTATTTTTATTTTATTTAGAACTTACTAGGCAGGCCATTGAGACAACTGATGCCTGTATCCTACTATTCTCCACTAGTTTTTATTTTGTAGTTGAATAGTGAAATTATATTTATATTTCATTCTTGAAAGCCAGTAGAAAGTATAGTCATGTATAGAATTTTTCCATCCCTATTATTGGATTATTATATTTTACGACTTACCATGCCATAATGTTCATGATAGAGCTACTAGTGCATGAAGGTCAAGAGTCAGGGTGCCTTATCAACATTTAAAATTGTCAGTATTACAGATTGTGTATGAGTATGTTTTGTTGTGCTAACTTTTATTGTTTTTAGTCACAAACCTTAAAAACGAAGCATAAATTAGTTGTACATTATTATAATCAATGAAGTTCTAAATAGAATACATATCTACCTGGCCATAGACATCTACTATTGAACAGGACAGGATAGAAATGATTGAAGGCATAATGCACCAAATATATTTATTAGAAAGATTGGCAAACCCAGTAATATGTTCTCAATGCACAAATTATTGGTTGGTTACTTGAAAGGATATATGTTTTATTAAGGTTCTATCATACATAATAGGCTTTACCACATAGCCAACCTGAGGGAAAATTTGATAGGAAAAAACCTTAAGAACTTTTTGACTTGGGTGGTATGCATGTATGCGAATCTACTGCAACATTATTGTGATGCAACACAATATTATTTGAACTGTTTACATTGCTACCACCTGCATCTGTATAGAAGCATATATCATCTAATCATAATATACCTACTTTGTCCCATCTTGTCAAGGTGAACTTGTTTATGTTGTACCTAATTATGCAGGTCATTTGCCTATTATACTTAATTGACTACCTGCATAACTTTAATTACTTAAACAGTGCTAAATATTTCATTTATTTTCAGTTTTTTGTTTATTTTGAATGACTGTATTCGAGTTGTACCTTTTTTGGCAACTTGCTGTTGTTTACCCTAAAGGAAAACCTTTAAATGTCATGTTGCTGTAACTTAATAAGATTATCAAGCTTCAATAAGTCTTTCTAATACCTGACTTCAAACATGTTATATGTTTGTTATTGATTAATGATAACCTTACAGTGACAGCTGCATAGTGATAATAAAGTATGACTGTAACTGTAACTTGTATCACAATTTTATGCTCTGGGTTGCAACAAAATATTCAAAAAACCAAGACACTTTCAAATACTGAGATTCACAACTTAACTGTAAAATTTACCATGTGGTGTAACGATTAGCATTGTTATGAGCTGCACCTTCTATTTAGACTGTTAACTACTGGTATCTGTCAACTACCAGTATACATAAATGTAATAATAAAGTATTCAGTGGCAAGCATTCACAGTTGTTACTGACACTGAATGTATAGATTCTACTTCCCTGTTGTATGCTGCCCAACCTCTTATTGATTCACGTCATTTTACCATTGCAATCAGAATCCTACTGTGGTTTTTACAACCACTTGTATAGAATAGATCCAGAATATGTTAATTGTATGTTTTGTCAAATGACATCATAGATTGTAGTCATTGAATTTGAGCGTACCCAATAACTAATAAGTCTTTATTAAATGTGATGAAGTGACACTGCATTCGCGGATCCGCGATGCTTCTATGACGCGTTGGGTCAAACAGACGTCCACCAACTATAGAATTATATTCACTCACAAATTATACCAAGGCCATTTTATAAATAGGTACCTCCATTAGGTACTATGTCTCTTTAAATGCTTGTTCCATTTTACTGTCAAATATTCTACTATCCATGGTACCTATTTATTTTTTAATAAGTGGTAAATACATGGAAAATAGATACAACAGCATTAATTCGCTATTTGTTTTTATTGAATTTTAATACCGTTAAACGTAGGTATAAAGAGAGATTTTTTATCGACCATATGAAGGCCATGCCAGCGTGAAGCTACGACCAAAAGTCATAAAACCTGTTACTTACTCATTGTACATAATGCTTTAGTGAAATTGAAAACATGAACATCCCCAGGGTTAAAATTATAAATAGGTAGTAGATGCTGAATACATCGTGTTGTACCGAAGGTTGATAACGATCAACGTGATAGGTGTCGCCGTTTACCGCAGCGATCCATTCTCAACACGTGTTTAGAATCATTAATTTGTACGTGTATGTAAATCTTTCGTTATTTTTTTCCTTACCAGATATAAGACCCTCTTATTTAAACATTTTTAGGGCTTGTTATGTTCTTGAATTCGAAATGACGAGACTATCCAATCTTATGTCGGAACGGAACTACATAAGGTACTACAGGACTATCAGAGCTTCAAACTTAATAAAGTAGATTAGCAGACAAAAGTAGATGCCTAATAAACTGCTCACAAGTCGAGTCACCTACGTAAAAGAATGTAGTAGTATCGTCTTATTCAAGTCTACTAGTTTTCACTACTAAAACGGTATATTCATGGACACGGCCGTAATCCCACGTAGGCGTGGCAGAGTCAGCACTCGCTATTTCATTGTCGTTTGATAGTATTTTTTTATGATTCTACTATAATTTATTCTCAATGCCTTATTGGTCATGATGATATTATGAATGTGATTTATCTCGCAGTTGCAGAATCGTTGTTATTGAAACTTATCGAAAGAATTTCCGGTTCTCTAGCCGCGTGGAAAGAACAGACTGATCTTCAGTTGTACCATGTGAATAATAAATGAGCGTCGAAATGGCTTGCATTGTTGTGCCCCAAAATGATTTACTTTCAGGAATAACTCCAGCACATTTTCCTCATAGACGCGTTTGACCAAATAATTTCGGACTTTTTCCACAAAACAGACTAACTATTCTATATTTTCATCTGTGCTTTTGTAAAGAGCTACATTAAGATGTTGACAAAAAAACGGAAGCTAATAAAATATTAAACAATGCGATCCTCACGCTTTCGATTTTCCAATTATCCACTGAATTATTTGCGTCGCTCACGCGTGTCACAGCATTATAAATATTAAGTACTAGCTGTGCCCGCGACTCCGTCCGCGTGGAAGTCGGAAAACAACATTGTGTCGCAGCAACTAAATAATCCATTTATTATAATAATAGACAAAGGTGTCCCACTAAGACACTTATATCTTTTGAACCATTTCTTTATGTAGAGTTTCAGCTCCTCTTGATTGACCGTAAAGATTCATAAAACCGTAATACTAAAAACGTGTTGCTTATTTCTATACATTTCCTTGCTAAAATGGATTATAATTGAATATTGATACTATTATTGAAGATGTAACAAAACCATATCGCGATACAAAAATAGCTACAACGCCCGTCTTGTTACAATCTGCGAACTAAATTATGATTTCATTCGAGGTGTGGTAGGTATAGAAAAGAACTTTAAATATTTAAAAAAAACTTATAGAAGACTACATTTAATTTTAATAAGTTATAAATAGGTAGGTACTGCTTTCAAAAAGTCTGATCTGGAAATCGAACCAACACAAACGCGAAAAAACATCTTCTATATTTTTATTTCACCAATCGATATGATCGCTCCAATAAACATAGTGCCTGAAATTGATGGAAGACCATAAAAACTAACATTAAGTACCTACCTAACTTAGGTACATTTCAGTTCAAACACTTATTTGTTGTTACTTCTTATTTCTTGCACTTCCTTCAATTTAAGACAGTGTGTTTGTTGGAGAGATTTGATCCTTATTATTGACCTTATAAATATCTATCAACAGGTGCCATAATATAATACCGGATGGTACATAAAGCTTTGTCAGTTCGATTCCCGGTTCAGGCAAAAAAATCAGTAAAACGCAATATTTCTTACTTTAAAAAAAGTGAAATGAAGTTTACTTTGAGTGAAATTTGCTATTTTTAATATTTAAAGTACTTTCCCTCCATGGCCATGTCTTTGGAACATTACCTAAAGCAAACCTAAAGCTTAAAAAAACTCAATTAAATAAACTTATTAAAACGACGGCGACAGGCTTTGAATAAATCTGACAATAATGAACAAAATAAAATTAAATATAGAAAAACATTCCAAAAAGTGCATTGAGTAGATAGAATGATTACGAAATACTAAATTTCAACGAAAGCACTGGGTGAGCGCTTTCCTTGCAAATAATCATGGCCACCGATTTCAATTTGAATTTGGACCTTATTTTCGGCATCAGCATTCCCAAAAAGTATGAACATTCAATGAACAAAAATCTTACTATTAGTCCACATGAAGTCATGAATTCATTTTATTGTGAACAACAATAAGAAATTGACCTAATAAATTCTAAATAACAATATCTTCGTTTTTTTTTTTTGTAAAAGCTTAGTTCCTTTTTCATAACGATAGAGATCATTAGACCTTTCGTAGACTGAGAATAGGTACCAATTCAACAATGAATATTAGGTAATTTGTGGATTTATTCGTAGTAATATATTTCCTCACAACATGATTTGATACACGTAACGCCATCTATTGAAAATAAACTAATACATGCTAAGTTCTTCTAGAAAACTTAAAATTCGCATAACTTTTGATTGCGTGAACCGATTGCGATGAAACAAAAAACATATGTTACTTGGAGATAAGCACAATATTTATTTATAAAAGTCAACAACATTGGATCAGTTGTTTTTATGTGATGCTTGAACAAACAAACAGATAAACAGACAAACAGATAAACAGACAAACAGACAAAAAATCCAAAAATGTTAAAAATGGGTTCTATTGGTTATAGTTTAACACCCCAACCAGGTTTTTTCAAAATATTTGCTATGTACAGATACGCAAAAGTCTACAGATTTGTAAATGTATAGAAGATATTAATTATTTGCATATCTTTTGAATGCGTGAACCGATTGCGATGAAACAAAAAAAATATATTACTTGGAGATAAGCACAATATATGTTTATACAAGTCAACAGCATTGGGTCAGCTCTTTTTACGTGATGCTTGCATAAACATGCAAACATATGTTTAATCTTTACTTCCCTAGATGGCGTTGGCGTCGAATTAGATCGCGCTATGGTTTCGTTACCGCGCGATTTATAAGTTCTAGACAAAAATTTCATAGTTACTTCTAAACCACGATTTTATTATATGTATAGATAATCCGAAGCTTCGTAATCATCTCGTCATACATCGACTGCACACTATCCACCAACCACACAACTAATAACATGACATGTTTGTTTTGCGATTAGGATCAAATGTCATTTGTTAATTTAATACCATTGATTGGACGCGATAATGCGAAAGCAAATAAACATTCTTTCATTTCTAATTATTGCCTAGTATGATAATCGAAACAATTTTTAACGATGACGTGCGGCATGTCCGTTTTATACCAGCGTTCGCGATCCAAATCAAAATACTCGGGATCCGGTCCTCGCATTGAATGATGTTTTTCTAACCTGGTTACGACACTTATAAAGATAGAAGATGTTTTTCTTACCTGACTTTATTGGGTTTTACTTTACAAACAAAATTGATAAAGGCAATTGGATTGCCCACCACTTGCTATAATCATTTTGGTTTGGCAACGTCGCTGTAATAATTATGAAAGTAAGGATACTTTCATAATTACCTTTCGCCCCAGAATACCGTTTTTATTAACTTCAGACCAGACGTCATTAAAAGGCCATTGTGGTCTTAGTCTCTGTATTTCATTTCCACTCCAACTAAGTTTACGTATTGTGCACGTTTCGTAATTATTTCCCCCGTCCTTTCAACTGGTACTTTTCAAACTTAGACCCTTTTAAATAAAAGTTTACACAAATTAGTCGATTACTTATAAATATCTTAAGTTGGATGGGAATGAAAATCTATTGTTATTATACCCTTTTCACCGTAAGTTCTTTTTCAACGTCAGGAGACGTTGCTCTACAAAACTTTACCATACAAAGAATTTTATTTTTATTATTAGCCTGTAGGTACTGACTACTGTCCCACTGCTGGGCAAAGGCCTCCCTCCGTTCCTTCCACTTGTCGCGATTCTTTGCAGCTTCATGACAAACCTCAAGAAATGCATCCAACTCGTCCCGCCATCTTCTCCGCGGTCTGCCGCGGCCCCGTCTCGCTTTCCCAGGGCTCCATTCTTGTAGTATACGGACCCACAGCTCATTTGGCATACGGCAGACATGCCCTGCCAAGTCCCACTTCAGCTGAGCGGCCTTTTCAGCCACAAAGAATATCGAATATTTTTAAAAAACGAAACATATATATTAAAGCTATTTTACGGTTTTTGATGATGTCATTTACATATTTTCGATAGCAGTCTCCTAACGGCTACAATTTACTAAATGACCGAGCTGTCAGGACTCACCTTTGGGTGAACAGAGTATAACTTATTACTGTTTCAATTAACTCTGACAATTGTTTCATTCATGGCAATGAGTTATCGAGAGTATTGTTGTAATGAAACTATGTATTTTATACTTAGCACATCCGACATTCACAATTACAGTTGGATCTCTTACATCCCACAAATCATTAGAAATCTTTTTCCGCTATACAAACTGAGGAAACTTAATTTACAGCTTAATTGTTTTCCTTCGCTCTTTAAAACTGAATTTCATTGCTAATTATTATTATAATTAGGTACTGGTAAACGTGACTTAACTCAGGAATTTAAAATCCAATAAACGTTTTTTTTATTTTTTAACCGGTTTGCGTCATGTCTGTGGTCCCATTTGAATTCTTACGTACATTCATTGATTTCGATGTGAAAGCATTTCGAAATATTTTCAAAAATTACAGCCAAGTAATTTTCCTGTAGCCGCAACGATTAAGGTAGTTGCCCTTATATAATACCCTATGTCAAATAAGTTTTTTTGCGACTTCTGATGTTCCGAGTACTCCAAACTCAGATGCTCCGGAAGTGTCTTTCTATCCTTATGGGAAATAGGATCGATTGGCATCATAAAAATGTTTTATGAAAACTGCCCATTTTCTCGCTTACTGTAGTTTTATTTTCAAAATCTGGAAAAGGACAAAATGTTTTTAAAAACCGGCCAAGTGCGAGTCGGTCTCGCGCACGAAGGGTTCCGTACCATTATCTATGTATAAAAACGGCAAAAAATCACGTTTGTTGTATGCGAGCCCCCTTGAGTATTTATTTTATTTTGTTTTTTAGTATTTGTTGTTATAGCGGCAACAGAAATACATCAAATCAAATTTCAACTGTCTAACTTAACTATCACGGTTCATGAGATACAGCCTGGTGACAAACGGGTGAACGGACAGCGGAGTCTTAGTAATACGGTCCCGTTTTACCCTTTGAGTACGGAAACCTAAAAATATGGCCAGTCTCCTAAGAACGTTTTCGTGTAGCTACACTTGTTAAGGTAGCTGCCCTTACTGCCCCATCTCAAATTACCACCCTGCATAATACAAGGAACCGTCCTGTGAGTATTATAGAAGTTTCATGTTCCAACCTAACCCTCTGCAGTGACTTGTCAGCATCGTGTAAATTGTTTATGTAAAACAGCTGTTTTGTGTAAATGCTATTCCGCATACTTTCACATTTCGCATTGATAAACCTTTCACATTTGAAGACACTTAATACGTAATAGCGTTACTATCAAGTCCATGTGTTAACGTTTGTGTTAATGTTCTACATCAGACCATAAAGGCCTCGACACACCAAAGCCCCCGGCCCGGCGGGTTATGCCGCCGGGCTTGTTTTGCGTCATGTTCGCTCGCTTAGTTCGCGTTAGTTGGCCGCAATAACCCGCCGGGTAAAGCCGCCGGGCCGACGGCTGTGGTGTGTCGAGGCCTTTAACTTTCATTGCTGAACATGGACTTCCTAAGGCAGGTGTTAACCAACATTTAGGGTTGGACCTCATCTGGCAGCACGGAATCGCCTTTTTCCGTCGCCCTTTCTCTTTCTGTCGCTTAGAACTGCCATTTGCTAGACCGAGACAGAAAGCATAATGCGATAGCACGCGGCGGAATCCTCGAGGCGATCGGCATCACGGACAAAATGCAATGGCGGCAATGGCAGTTCTAAGCGACAGAAAGAGAAAGGGCGACGGAAAAAGGCGATTCCGTGCTGCCAGATGAGGTCCAACCCTTAATGTCCGGCTGAGTGGTGGCGTCGTGCGGCGGGTCGTCAGCTCCCTTAAATAAGGTTGAGCTACACGATGGCTGATGCATGCGTGCCGTCAGTTGGGACAGGTCAACTCAAACCTGCTGTCTCTTTCCTCAAAAGGCTATTCCAGACGTTGCCCTACATTGTTACATTTATACCACAATGTCTGGATTTTAAAGGAGACCTTGACTTGACCTCTGTTTTTCTTTCGGATTTTCTTCTCATAGCTAGGCAGATGGGAAATTCTGGCGCCATCTAGTCGTAAAAAATTACATTGACTTGTAAAAGTGTCTGTAACAGATTTATTTACAGATGTAATCATCGTTTATCATTTACTAGAGGTCGCTCGCGGCCTGGCCCCCGTGGATGTCGTTTATAGCGTATTTTTCGGGATAAAAGAAACCTATGTCCTTCTCCAGGACTATATCTGTACCAATTTTCATCAATTCGTGAAAGTGTCACAGACAAACAGAGTTACTTTCGCATTTATAATATAAGCAGGGATTTGCAGTACAAACAACTGTTTTCTTAAAATTCTAGTATGTAGGTACATACATTTTCCGAGTAAACGGTTGGATAACCAGGAAACTACTGTTGGTGAACAGGAGACTAAGAACGCAAAAATAAATAGTCATAGTATTGCCTAGGAAGTATTTCTACATCACCACGCTTTGGTAACGGATTGGTGATCTCACCAATTATAAGAACAAAAGAGGATACCATTTAGCGGTCTTGATGTTCAAGAAGCTACACCCTGTTTGCTTCACTTTGCATAAAATTATTCAGTTTAAGAAAAACTAGTTAATATGGGGGGGGGGGCTCGTGGCTAATTATCAACCGCGTGGACCATATGATTTGCAAGGTTAAGCTGCGCTTGCCGCGGTCTGTCCGTGGATGGGTGACCGTTCGTTACACATCGAGACCTCCCCGTGCCTCGAAGAGCACGTTAAGCCGTCGGTCCCGGGTGGCATGCGAATACCTATAACAGTCGTTACGGGTATTCAGAAGCCCGAAAATCTGACAACCGATCTTACCTTTGGATATCGGCATTACCCAGTAACTGGGTTGCGGAGATATGATGGCAGTCGTTCCATGTAAAATACTGGTATTCAGCCTCTGGTTAGACTGGAAGCTGACCCTAACAAAGTTGGGAAAAGGCTAGGTAGAACAGTTAACCCCAAAATTGCGTTTGGCCCGTAATATTATAACGATGTTGTTTTCCCGTAACATGTTAATAACGGACGTCTGTAACAGCTCATTCAATGATTGCGTGTTACACTTTGTAATTGGTTCACGATGACGTCGAAGAACAACAGATATCGGGACAGGAAATACGTACCTAGATCATAATATGAATTTATTAATATGAGTTCAAGTTAAATAAGTGTAAATTACGTACCACGATTTCAGTAAGTGTTGTTGAGGTAACACCGAACGCATCAGAGCCTCAAACATATTCTGCGCTAGTCAGGGTTTAAGTTTTAATCGTAATTTGATATTGACAGCCGGTGGAAGTGACCCTCTTTATGAACGCTAGTGTAGGGTAACATCGGCAATTCGATACCTACACTTAGCACGCTAGCTGGTCGCGGTCCGTTTGAGCTCATTTCACTCTCACACGCTACAGATAGCAACCAATAGTGAAGATAAACAAATTATGCGTATAATTATGTTCAAGCGCTTTGAAGTTACATAGATACGAACAACAAAAACTAGATGAAGAAGTACTAAAAGCATGTAGGAGGTACATAAAAGAAGTCTGCACGAGTGGGCGTAGCGCCTGCGGTCGGAGTTACAGGCGGCCGCCCCATGCGCGCGACTAGACGACTGCAATAAATTCTTGTCTGCAAACACATGCCACATTTTACGTAAGTGTAGCATTACACATATAAACAAACACTAAAGTTGATTGGAAGATATTTCTACTTTTTATGGTATGTCAGGATATCTTGTAACGCCTATAGTTATGTAGGATACCTTCAGCCAACAATTGCCTAGCTGCGTTCATTACACCTTTGCTATCAGACATCAACTTACAGACTATCAAACAAAGAAAATACGTCACATAGCATCGACTCATCAAAATCTCTAGTAATATACCATTTATTCATAGCTGTTGTTTAATAAGTTTGCAGTTCTGTAAGAATGAGGGATGGCGTTCCTACGGATCCGTTGCCCGCCAGGCATACCACCGGCTTGGTTGAAGGGTTCTTTCATTCGTCGGGAGAACACCTTGCCCCGTTTCTTCACACCCCGTGGTGACCCTTAAGTGTTTCCATTCCACAATAGTAAATTATTAAAAATAGTCGTTATCATGTGAACTAAAAAAATAACAGTATCGTATGTAAACAACTTACCAATGTTCTATTTCTAAAGGGGGAGTTCTAGGGCGAGTAGTCTTATCGTGTTAGTACCGGAATTTCAGAGTCGGCTCAAACGTCCATCCTCCAATGATGGACAGTTCTCAGAGTAAAAAATAGTACTACGCCAGCTGCCAATAATTCATATTTCCGCTACGCACTTCTGTTGGAGTTCAATCAAACTTATATGTAAGCTCAATCCATTAGCGGACCCTCGTGTGATAACGACAAGTTGACAGTGGGACGGCGGGCGTGGCGGACGCTCGCACCGCAACTCCCCATTAGATAAACTTATCCATTCCAACGTAATGTGTAATGTATTCGGGAAATCCTGCCAAAGTCCTGTGACCAGAAACATTATCGTAATATAAATGCGACTTTAAGCAAAGGATAAACGTGTGTGATTGTTTTGAGTTTCAAGTTGCGAAGTGTTTTTAACAAACCGGTCATGATTAATGGACTGCGCCTCAGTGAATCATTGACATCGCCGCAAGGATGTGGTGATACCGACTGTTAATCTTCAATAAAGTATTGTTTAACGATAGTACCTATCTGTGTCAATAACAATGTGAACTGTGTTCCTCTACGCGAGCGTTTAGTAATACTCTACTCACGTATTTAGTGCCATGTGATTTGAAATTTAAGGTCGGTATTCGGCAACTTTGCCAAATTCGGATAATAATGTTACAAGCTAATGTAATGAGTGTCTGTATCTGCGAATGCTTGTTTAATGTGCACTTATTGATCATATTAGAGAGTATCATCGGTACAATGAAATACTCGGTACAATTTTGATACATTTATTTATAATATGCCCTAACTAAGCCAAACTTATAATTTACACCTATCCGGTTTGTACTGAGACCTTGTTTAAATATGATCATGATCTTTCTCCAGTAACTTTAAAAGTCACGTGTTGACTGCTGTTGAAGGCTGCGGTATTCATGCATGTTTAAAGTACATTATTTTACAATATTGGATCGATTGTTAATATCGTCACTCCTTGAATCCGCAGCTTGGATGTAGCAAGCAAGTCACTATCCAGTTATGTTTAATATCCAGTCGGCTGTGACTTTATTCTACTACCGACTACTAACTACCACCTAGCTGGAACCTGAAACCCATTCTTTGAATCTATATTTTGTAGTTTTACTTACAGTAGGTAGTCCCAATGTTTTAAGATTTGAAATAAGTAAGTGAATACGCGTGTTGGATTACAGGTCGAGGCGGGAGACGTTTTGCTCAAGGTTAATGGGACTGATGTAAACCGGTTCACTACCCGAGAAGGTAAGGAATTTGCCATTTATCACGCACATGCCACTTATCTACGAAACATTCTTAACATACAGATAACTGGCAGAGTGTAATTGAAAATGTTATTTCATCTCGTATGTAAATAATTTACAACAGCCACTGTGATTCAAAGTTGAAATATTCTGAACGACGCGGGCGGCAGCAGGCATTATGATTATTATAACAATGTTTGACTCAATTACGAAGTTTACGCACGAACTATATTATATTGAAAGAATAGTGTGTTATTAAAACGTCAAGACTGACCGCTATCTTTGAACTTATTAACACTAATTCAATGATCGCGTTATGGCCGGCTCGTGCCCGTCACGCAACCTCGCAATTCACATTTCACACGTCTGGTTACAGAACAGACTAACAATAAGAAAATACCCTTTTTAGTCCGCAATGCTAAAATTGATTTCCTCCGACGACATGTAATCAAGATGTTATCACAACGTAAATCTATAAATATTCTCTATCGTACAACAACAACCGTAGTTTAATAACTTTACTGTTTTTATATTGATAAATAATAAATATTAGACATTGTATTATGTGCCTTAGAGATTTGAATTGATTGTTACAGTTTTAAAATGCTTGCGACTATCGTCGGATCCCGTCACTTTAAGACTGAGAAAGGGTGAGTTTAATATTTTAGCCAGAATTTATCTCAACGTGGTGGATATATGCTATTTGAACTATGACATTCTAGACGGGAATGTATCGTGCCAGCTGCAAGTAATAAAATTCGTTTATCCCCGAGTGGTTTGGTCGAGTTTGCGAAGTAAGCCGCTACAAATAAGAGTAGCGATACGCGAAGTAATTTTATAGGTGGCTCTCGGGATCTGGGCCGGGATAACTCTCGTTCACAGTGGCTTTGCTCCATTTAATAATGTAATATCACATTCGCAACTCATCGATATGGACATTATACCGGTGTTATTTTCCTTGTAAATTCTTCATTCGTTGGTAGTTACAGGGAGGTTGTTGGGTGTGCGTGAGATAACAGCTGATAGTACGATGTGTGCAGACCCACAGATCAAAGCGAGCGTGAGGCGATACCTGGCCGCGGCGGCCGAGCGTCGCTCTAGCGGCGCACGCACCAACCACGACAAGTGAGTTTCTGTCGTGATTTTTATACAGATAAGCCCATTGATGCTTGTGAAAGCTTGTTTGCTGCTTTAACAACCATTTTACGCGCGCTTGTTACTTTCATACATTCTATAATTAATATTACCTACATAAAAACAAATACATGGTTGCAAACAGATATTTATTTTGTGAAATCGCAGACAATTTTGCGAAAATTTATGTTTTGATTATGTTCGCTTCACAAGTAAAACCTGGTGCATATGGTAAGTAATCGGAAGCTAACCCCAAGCACGACAGGTAGGGCATGCAATTCCGGAATTCCGGAATTCCGTAATTCCGGAATTCCGGATCAATTTGACTAATTTTTCAGTTCCGGAATTGACTGAAATAATTCCGGAATTCCGATATTCATGTCTTCTTTTTTAATATTTTGATTTTATTATATTTTTCTGAACGCACGCAATGTAACGTCTGTGGAATATTCCACAAACTACTATAATGCTTTCACGATAACTTGATTAACTTGGCAGATGTCAGTTCATGACATGAAAATAAATTGTAATGGCGCTTGTGTGTATGACAATTTAATTCAAAAAAGTATTAAATCAATTTAAAATATTAGTAAAGCATACCCAGGTTGTTTTAAAATCAGAAACATAGAAACAATATAGATATATGTGTTTAACGCCATAATTATATATTACATAAATGATTTTGAAAAAACCCCGACGCGTTGCCAGAGATGTGCGTGTCGTGCGTATCGATAAAATAATTTCGATAAAGGATGATGGGCAAAATTGTATGAGACCTGTCCCCCCCCCTTCCAACAGATTTTTTTGATGTGTCAGTAGTTTCATAAGGATCTATGAAAAGACTAGCAACCAGTTTTAACTTCAAAATCGATGGGGTTTAGTATATACAGGGTGGTAAAGGAGGACCGGACAAATTGGTCAACATAACCAATAACAATAACACATATGTCATTAGATAGGTATTGCAATATACTACAATAATTACTATGGCGGCTCATTTCAAATCGCTGTGTGAAAAAAGTTATGGCGATGTTTCGTAGGTTAGGTTATGTTTGGTCAGGTTAGGTAGTTTTTTTCTTGTATAGAACACTATACAAGAAACACTGTTTACTTAATCTGTTTGTTTTTTATTACATAACAATGTAATAAAAAACAAACAGATTGAGTAAACAGTGATAAAATTATGTACCGTCATCCACAATCACATTATAAATTGTCTGCAGAACCCCTGAAAGAACGATGCCTACGAAATCCTAAATACCACACTAGGAACCAATAACAACCACACATATGTCATTAGATAGGTATTTTAATATACTGCAGCACTTACTATGGCGGCTCATTTCAAATCGCTGTATGAAATCAGTTAGGGCGTTTTTTCGTAGGTTAGGTTAGGTGTTTTTTTTCTTATAAATTGTTCGGTAATAGCAAAAAATGCAAGTAGAGTGAGTAAACAGTCTTATAATTATATGTCGTCATTCAAAATCACATCTAATAAATAGGTGATAGGTGAAATTCCCTAAGCTGACCTAACCTAACCTAACCTACGAAACATCGCCATAACTTTTTTCACACAGCGATTTTAAATGAGCCGCGATAGCAATTATTGCAGTATATTGCAATACCTATCTAATGACATATGTATGGTTGTTATTGGTTCCTAGTGTAGTATTTAGGATTTGGTAGGCATCGTCTTTCAGGGGTTATGCAGACAATTTATTAATGTAATTGTGGAAGACGATATGACCTTTTACGTGAGTGGCAACAACAACTGTAAAAAGTTTCAACTCAATCGGATGAACCGTGTGAATTTTTAGTAACAATTATCCGATACGACTCGAGCGCCACCTATTGTACGTTGATGGTACTATGTCAGAAACTGTCACGTGAGTGGCAACAACAACTGTATAAAGTTTCAACTCAATCGAATGAACCATGCGAATTTATATTAACAATTATCCGATACGAATCGCGCGCCACCTATTGCACGTTGATGGTACTATGTCAGAAACTCTCGCGCAAGTGCTAACAATAACTGTACTTCGTTTCAACTCATTCGGACGAACCATGCGAATTTTTATTTACAATTATCCGATACGACTCGCGCGCCACCTATTGTTCGTTGATGGTACTATGTCAGAAACATTTGCGTGAGTGCCAACAACAACAGTACAAAGTTTCAACTCAATCGGATGTACGATGCGAATATTCATTTAAATAAAATAATAATAATAAAAATGCGTTTTTCCCGGAATATCCCGCTCCTTTGAGGAATGTCGCCATAGGAAAAATTTATCACCCTACTAAGATGTTTCAACTGAGATACATTTCAGATCTGTTGGGGTATGGGGACGTTTTGTCCCATGGTCCTTTATATTAACAAAATGAATATTTTGGCTATCGTAATAATTATAGACGATAGGCTCAGTTGATTGAATAATTAAAATAAGGCTCATTATAGCCTAGTTGCCTTGCAAAAGGTCGGCCAGTCCTAAATTTTGGATATATGTGTTATGGAAATGTGTTCTTATAAAAATTACAAATTTTGTACCTTGAGTGACCTCGGCGCGCTCTGCCATCTTGGGTTAAAGAACCCAAAAATGAGTTTTTATTAAATATCTCCTTATGGGTTTTATGCCAAAAATTATTCACATCAATTTTGTAGAAAATTAAATTCTTATTTTTCATTCTCGACTTAAAATCAGAGGTATTTTATAGGTTTGAAGCCCATGTCTGTCTTTCTGTTTGGCTGTCTATTTCTCTCTCTGTCTGTGTGTCTGTTTGTGGGCTTTTCATAAAAACACCTAACTTATCACATCCAAAATTCAGGACCGACGAACCTTTCGCAAGGTAAACCTCTTTTTCGCGACCCGGCTACTGGGCTATTATTGGTGATAAATAAACATTTATTTTCACTCATCCCATACCTGCTGGATTCATTAACACATCAGTACGTAATCAATAATGTTGAAGATATGCATGCAAATTGACTTAATCCTAATTACTTAAATCACAAGTATTTGAAATCTACATAAAATCACATTACAATAATTTGTCAAATTCTCGCTGAAATTTTACAAATCTTATCGATAGTTGAATCGACTACAGTCACATGTCTAGCAGCTCCTATTGACATGTGTCATTTTAATCTTATCGTGAAAACAATATAGTTGAATGTGGGTGGCCCATTATATGCCGCAAGCGCGTGTCTCGCCTCGCCGCTCCGCTTTAAAAAGAGTGGTTTACAATAATTTTATAAAGGAAGGAGACTGTTTCGAGACTATTTTTTGTTTTTATTACTGTTTAATAATTTTATTTTGTTTCATATACTTGTCGGTTTTATTATAGTGAGAATGCGTAATTTTTGACTCAAAATCATTAAAAGACTGATTTATTATAAGCTTTGTTTCATTTAAAACATTTTTTTTTTGTATTTTGCTGGATCAAACAGAGACAATGAGACAATTATAAATAAAAAAATTTAAAAAATGACCAATTCCGGAACCAGTTCCGGAATTCCGGAATTAGCTCTCCAGTATCGGATCCAGTTCCGGAACTGATAACCCTCCGATATTGCATGCCCTAACGACAGGTGATTTCCGACTGCGATAAGTGATTATTAGTACGTACTACGTACCAAATGTCGCGACGGAGGGGTAGTCACCACCCTCGCCACTTTGACACGTCACTTTCTGTATTTATACGTATTTTGGGAACGAACGACAATGTGGTTGACTTCAATATCAGTCTCGGTTATACGTTGACCTAACCAATGCTAAAAATTTTGACGGTAGCTATCAAAACTCGTGATTTTCACATCAACCACACGTACCCTGAAAATTACAAAATGTTATACTTAGCTTTGAAAACCTTGAAAGTGCATACGTGTTTACGCTTGGCTTATTTTAGCTTTGAACGTTTTATAGCGCGGTTAAGATTCCACCATCAGTTGTTGCCAATTGATAAGAGCAATTTAACGACTTTCTAAAACAGATTGAACATCTGAATATTTTTCGTACATTGCGTTCTTTTATCCATACAAAACATCCTGATTGAATATGCTACAAATAGGTATTCCGTTATTAACCTGCTACTTTAATTTTTGCATAAATATAATCTTTAACTTAAACACGTTATAACTGTAGGTACCGCTTAGAGAGCTACTAAAATAAAAGTGTTACACACGCATAGAGCAAAACAGTGAGTTTGGTAGATATTATTTTTGAAGTGTAACTCTAAGGCACTAGCTACACTTGCTGGCTTACGTCAATAGTGCTGTTAAAGGCGAAGCATGGATTATATCATTGATGAAAATGATCAGACAGCATTTGGACAGCATCTACTTTTGCGCTAAATACATAAAACTGCGATTCCAATTGGTCTGCCAAGCGTGATCCTTAGAGTCTATGCACACGACGTCTTTTCAACGCGCCGTCGACTCGCGTTTCTGTCATACTTCATACTTAAAAAACGTCATTGTGATTTTTTATGTAAGTACCTATGGAGTTTGACGAAAACGCGCGTCGACTTCGCGTAGAAAAGACGCAGTGTGCCTAGGCCCTTAGAGAAATGTCCTTCTTCAGTCATTGGTTGCTAGCTGCCTATGAGCGGAAAATTGCAGATAATAGATTTATGGATAATAAAATATTTTAGGCAACTTGTAAATTAATATCAATATGAAAAAATTGTCTAGAACTATGAAATCAATATAACGTGGCCTTTTCTAACATCCTAACGTTTATGCAGTGTGTTACTGAATAATAAGGAAAATAATAACCACTGGGACAAAAATAAATATTAGTTATGGCAATACAATAGAAAACAAGTAACGGTTAATGTTAATAACAACTGTACAACACAATTTAGGTACAGCTGTTAAGCTGTTGTTCTTGACTGAATTCTGCGTCATCTCATAAACATCAGTTTATTTTTGTCTAAGTTATCGGGATGCGTCACAGCCGTCACAGATCACTGATATATTCTGACAAATTTTATATTTAGCTACTTATTTATCTTTTGTATTGCAATTCCGGATGAAACAATCTACTTGAAGATTGAAGACAAAGCTATGTTCAGCGAATTATTGCAGACAGGCAGGCATAGAATGTATGATTACCTTACGTACCTACTTATTTTCCCGCCATGACAATCTGCGTTGACAAAAGTTATTGTGTCGATCGCAGTTAATGTACTGAAAACGCAGTTTATGTTCCGTAACCTACTACCTATTTTGTAATTACGTTAACCTTAGGTAGGTATACTGTATTGTATGATCTAGCTTAACATATTTAGTTACCTAGCACCCGTAGTTAACACGTGTGTAGTCGGGGATGCACCAGACTTCAGAGAGATAGTAAATGAATAATTCCCGTCAGATCGGCATCACCGCCATCGAGCAACTCTAACAGTAACTCGTCTAGCAACTCGTCGAGCAACGGGTCGGGTGTGCAGTCGGGTGACAGCTGCGAGGCTCTGGTGGGCGTGGAGGACAAGCGGCGGGGCCACGTCACGCCCAAGTTCGAGGCTTACATGATGACCGGGGACCTCATGCTCAACCTGTCGCGCGTCGAGCACCCACACCACAACCACCACGCACCCACGCACCGTACACATTACCATAGGTAATACACCATAGTCTGTTGTATCCTCAAAAATAGCTATTTCAGTCTGAATGCCAAAGTTCTCGTGGGTACGCCATTGATAGTCATCTTCCTTTGACGCACATCAGGAGACCTATTAAAAAAAGTTTTTTATTTATCAAATACACAACCTAAAACTGACCTAAAAGCTAAGACATTATAATGCGACCTAGTGAGAAACAGTTGAGGGTCTCCTTTGTGCTTTCCAGCACTTCCTTTTTGAGGAGTTCAAAGTTTAAGAAAGTACCTAACTGGTGAAATATCAGACGCTGGTAAAGACACAAACAAATATGGATATTAACAAGATTTTTAATTAGTATCGCATTATGCAATGTCGACTTTTGAAATCTGTATAAAAATCCAGCCACAATCTTTTTGACTAATAAATTGTTTAAATCTACTACAGTAACGTTAACGCTTATCTAAAAGCCGAGTGATGATATAGGAAGGTAATAAGATTATTTCTAGACAGGCAGGTTTGATTACAGAGTAAATGTTGGTAAATTCGTCAGATACAACTCAACCCCAGCGTCGCCCAGTGACAACCGAATGTGTGGACGCGTGGAACTGGCGCAGAGGCACAACTCGTCGCCCGACACCGGCCTCGTTGGAGACCATGCTAGTAAAATGTATGGACTACACATATTGAAGAAATGTTACTTTTTGTTTTTAACCGAATGGCTTCAGGGATGACCTTCATAAACCCAGCTCTTCCATGATGACATCTGGCTCGATCCAGTCTAAACAAGTCTGGCTGAATGTCAGTATTTTACACGGTGTGATTGCCATATTATTTTGACCTCCGTAACTTACCTACCCAATACCAGATATGGCCAGTCGTCAGACAAGCTTCTGCCTGTGAAGATCGACTGCTAAAAATATTCTTGGACCATGGATTCGTATCAGTACGCTATGTTTATGACGTATGTGTTTTAATCGGACATGCTACATGTGCAGGTTCATATCTCAGCCCGCGTCGCCGGCGGGCGGCGGCGGTGCGGGGGGCGGGTGCGGGGCGGGGGCGGCCAGCACCGACGTGTGTGCGCGTGCACATCACGCCGTGCGCACCTCACGTTCAGAGGACCATTTACAGGTAATCATTCACTCTATTCCGAGTCCCTTTTGACACACACGTTCGGACTGATAGTAAGAAAATATGTGGATCTTTCCTCTACTTGACTGGATCTGACAGGAACTGTAAAGCCAACTCAACTAGCAACGCCTAATGAGCGAAAATGGGTGACAGACAGCTAAACCATGGAAAGGGCTCATTTCACCCTCCCTGTCAGACAAAATTAGTCTAAGGCATTAATCAATTAATGAGGAAGTGGACCGATCCATATTCCTTCACACAAAGAAGTACGCCGACCGTGCCGGCCCGAACGTGTGTGTAACACGCCCTACACAACAGTAGTATTTGATTCGTCTAAAACGCTTGTTATGCTGAATGTAATTCACATAAGTACCATGTCCATGATGTAATATAAAAAGCTGTAAATTTTTATAAATAAACTCCTGGCTTATTCTTGTGTTAATGCATGGGCGTAACCAGGATGGGTTGGTAGATGAAGAACGAAGTTTAAGGATTTCGCTGCTAATCAATTCCAACTAAGTTTTGGCCATCCTGAAATCAGTTCTGGTGCACCAATATCTGAAGTACCTTAGGTACACGGAAGCTGGACTGTTAGTACTGGTAACGCTGCGAGTCTAACATATAAACTGCCAAGTAGTAAGGGTGGGTACATAGCCAACAAGCCCCCTGGCTACGCCCATGTGTAGAGGAACTAAATAAACGTAGCATAATATGTACCACGGTGTCGAGTATCGCGGCGTAAGTTCCAGAAGGAGTCGTCGTTGAGTGCCGTGGCAGTGGAGATGGAGGAGGACGTGACGTCATCGCTGAACACGCTGCTGGACGCGCGGCCCGACTCGGCCACGCCCGGCCCGCGCTCCGACTCCGACCCCGAGCGTGACAGGTGACACACGCACACGCACAGAATGGCTCTAGTACACAATGCCCAGTAACGCCGAATATAGAGACAGCGGACAACACGCTTTTTGTACAACAGAAACGACAGTTTTGTCGGCGACCTCGGTCGAGAGACCTACAAAAAAAGGCGCCGACATAATCTTCTCACATACTCCTTTTTTCGTATTAAATTCCGATTCACACAAATAAAAACGCTGTTACCGATTAATATTATGGGTCGTCTGCGAGTCTGTCAGCCTTACACTGTCACTTTTATATTCAGAAACGGTTCCTAAATTGGCGCTACCTTGGACCATTATGTACTAGAGCCCTACACATTGCAGAATCATCATCAATCAATGTTACTATGATTTAATCACGCTGCTTCGCGTTAGCATCACTGCTCGGTTTATTTCTGTCACGGCAAAGCAACCTTTAATTATTATTAAACTTAGCCGGATTCACCACTTGGCGGTATATAAGATAATCTTGCAGACCTCGTCATTTTATTTTAAAGAACTAATCACAGTTCCGGCGTGCATTCACAACCTGTTAAAAGAACAGTAATTTCATATGAAGATCTGTACGTAGAGAAAATGTTAATCCAAAAATATGCCTGTTTAAAAAACCATCTTCTTTTGTAGAGTAAACTCCAAATAAGAACTCTATAACATGAAAACTTATATGAGACTTACCAGCGAGTGGTGAAACAGGCTTAACACTGGTACTAGTATGGTAGTTTCGTCTACTGACGGTTGTGTGTGGTAGGATCGTGTGGACGTACAACGCCCCCGTGTCGTGTGCGTCGGAACGAACTCACTGCAACGGGTCGGGCGCCACCTCGAACTCCACTTCTATTTCGGACGGCATGTCCCAACGGTAACGTGTCCATTTTTATACAGTTTTACTTTGTAATAGGGTAGTTGACTTTTTTTTTATTATAAATCACTAATTATTGACAAGAAACATTGTCAAAAAGAAAAAAAAAACATTTAAAAATATTCTTTAAACGCCTAAGTTCTAAGCGTTAAAATTCTAAATAAAATAGAGAGTACATTATTGAAATATGACATGAATATAACTCTACACAACTCCATACAATGTCCATTTCGCGGGATAAGGACAATGCCCTCGAAGCTCCTCAATTCCTCGATAGATTTTATTTATATTTTAACCATCTTATTTGTTCAATACTTTATTTGAATATTTTTTTAACTAGTCAACTACTTTATTACCGCCTGTATCCAATGATCGAAAGCGTAGAATTGGTTCTCCCCTAGTTCGCTGGTGACGGTATCAAATACTTATATTTAGACGACAAAAACTGACATCCCTTTATTGAGCAAAATTTCAATCCTAGATACGGTTAGTTTTAGCAGAAATCAAGAAATAAATGTCCCAAAGTTTCATTTGGAGGAGCAACTCCGAATCAAACGAGAGATAGATAACAGAAATTCAGTCCGAAGCAGTGCTTGTTAACAGTAGAGCAATAAGGCGTTAATTACTACTGACTGTTGTCGAGATCAAACTGTTGATCTACTGAAGCCTGTGACACTATAATAAATGTATGTATGTGCTCAGTTCGTCGTCGCCGGCGTCCCCGACGTCTGCGTCGTCGTCCGTGATGTCGTCCCGCGCCACTCCGCCGCATCGGCAGCTGCCCGCACACCCGCATCATCGACCGCTTAATGGTAAGAACAAGTCTATGACTATTACGGATGATTGTGTCTCTAAAGAAAGCTACCTTCTTGTGACTGGAAAGGACCACAGGTTGAATTAAAACTTTTTCTTAAGCTAAAACTTATTATATAGTTTAGTTAATAATTTATGTACACACAACAATATTTACCAAAGAAAAAAAGTAGACATTTATGAGTACAAAGGTACTGCTTATTTCATAAACCTTGATCGCTACGCTTTTTATTTTCCAGGTGACATGAGTCTATCAGAAGCAGTGTCGAATATATCTAGTCCAGACTACCAAGATCAGGACGACATGTTCGAAACGGGCCGCGAGTGTCCGCGGATGGAACTCTCCGATCCATCCGACTCAGATTCTACGATACTCGTGTCCGAACCTTGCCACAAACGAGCCAAATCTAACTCTACGTACTCGAACGAACACGGGAGTGATGTCACGCTAAACGGAGATCACAACAACGATTATAGAATAGTCATACAAGTTAAAGGACCGGACAAACAAAATGCGAACGCGACTGAAAATGTAAATAATAATAACAATAGCAACTACACGCAGAACGGGAAAGACAACGGACATAACTCACCGGAGAATCAAGGATACCAGGTAAAGGTAGTTGTAACTACTACACACGTACAATGTAGAACGATTTGGTTTTTACAGCGGTTACGCACTGCATCCGATCCGAATCCGTGAAAATACGTTCCGAAGTAGCCATAGAACTATTTGTATGGTAGTTTTCGCACTACATCCGTCATCCGATTTCTATCCGTCATCCGTGAGTCTCCAATTCGGAAGAAATATTGACGGACCGAAGTAGCCGTAGTAATGTCTGTATGAACGCTTTCGCACTACCTCGGATTCAAATCGGACGCCAAATGGATATGCCAAGGATGGCCCCTGAATTGTTTAAATTTGGGTCAGAGATCGGAATAGTGCGTAAGCAACATCCGAATTCGGTCCGTGATTTTTACTCTAGATCGGTATTTTCACGGATTCTGATCGGATGCAGTGCGTAAAGCAATATCCGAACTCGGTCCGAGTTTTTTATATCCGTATTTTCACGGATTCGGATCGGATGCAGTGCGTAATCGCTCTTAATCTAATCATTACATTGATCTGACTTCTTGTTTACTATTCCTTGGCTGTTTGGCCCTGACACTGAAGAATTAGTGTAGTACAATTAACAAACAAGTGTCTAATGTTTCAGGAGCTCGGCAGTGGGTCAGACGGGGGTTCTGACGAGGGGTCAGATGGTGACTCGCTACATTCGTTCCACTACAGCCCAAAGGCGGTCGACATTCCTTCAGCCGAGCGACTGGCCAAGCGACTATACCACCTCGACGGGTTCAAGAAGTCTGATGTTTCGAGACATTTGAGTAAAAAGTTAGTACCTTTATTTATTCGTTAAAGTAAAATTGTTTCGATTTTGCTGATAAGGTCTTATGTTACGTTACACCTTTCTCATTTTTGACTTATTTTGGATAGACTTACGTATATTATCTCAAAAAGGGAAAGTATCATGCGGAAGAAGTTGTGTCGTTTGTTGGATAGTCACGCACAGAGGCAGTCCTCACGCTTATTTACGCTTGCATGCCCTATTGATCTTCTTGGTTGTTTTGGGCTAGAAATTCGGAACCCGATTGGTTAGTGGCAAGGTGCATACTGCTTGCCTTGAAAGTGAAGTCCGTACTTTTATCAGCCCGATGGACGTAGACTTCCATCCTTTGGCTTCTTTGACGATATTCCCAGTACGAAAGAGTATGATCTTTTCTATATTGGAAACCACAAGGTAGGTTTATTACGTTCGGGAAAACAGAATTTTGAACGCTGTACAGGCAGCCGATTTAATCACCTACAGCATTTAAGAAGATGAATCAATCAAAGATATGATATGAAGGGAGGGCGCTTTTTGGGGCTGTCTTTGATGTAACAAATGTTGACGTTCAAAAAGAACTAAGTAATTCTAGTCTATTTTGAATAAATGAGTTTTGAAGTTTGATATTAGTACCGGTTCAATAAAAATAATAGTACATTAATTTTTCACCAAAATATCGATTTCAGTTTCTAACATAGAGTCAGTCCTATAGAGCGCGTGGGCGTTGACTTCATGCGCCGATATACGCTCGGTCGGTAGGTGCGTAGATGTAGGTATGTACCAAACAACCCCAGTAGCTCCGGCGCACGAACGAAGGCTGCGATAGCTCTCGTCCGGCCGACAGTAACACAAGATTCGTTACTTCTCATAACCTCTACCCGCGCGCAGTCCCGGCGCTCCGCAAATAATAGGCAAGTTATGTCAGTCGGCCACGTGCGCGCCCGTGTACTCACCCTAATAGTTAACATTGAATATTCCAGCAACGAGTTCTCCCGCGCAGTGGCGGAGGAGTACGTGCGTCACTTCGAGTTCAGCGGCGCCACGCTGGACGCGGCGCTGCGCACCTTCCTGCAGAGGTTCGCGCTCAGCGGAGAGACGCAGGAGCGGGAGCGGGTGCTCGTGCACTTCTCTAGGAGATATCTAGAGTGCAACCCGGGCTCCTTTAACTCGCAAGGTTTGTGTGTTCCACGTATATCCGTTGCTGTCATATCGCGTGCGTCACTACAGTTCAGCGGCGCCACGCTGGACGCGGCGCTGCGCACCTTCCTGCAGAGGTTCGCGCTCAGCGGAGAGACGCAGGAGCGGGAGCGGGTGCTCGTGCACTTCTCTAGGAGATATCTAGAGTGCAACCCGGGCTCCTTTAACTCGCAAGGTTTGTGTGTTCCACGTATATCCGTTGCTGTCATATCGCGTGCGTCACTACAGTTCAGCGGCGCCACGCTGGACGCGGCGCTGCGCACCTTCCTGCAGAGGTTCGCGCTCAGCGGAGAGACGCAGGAGCGGGAGCGGGTGCTCGTGCACTTCTCTAGGAGATATCTAGAGTGCAACCCGGGCTCCTTTAACTCGCAAGGTTTGTGTGTTCCACGTATATCCGTTGCTGTCATATCGCCCCGTAAAGACTCGACTTCTTAGCAGACCAGGCGGCCTAACAAGCTGCACTGTGAAAAGAGTGTAGTCCTAGAGAAGGCAGTTCAAATTCACACGAACGAAAAAGAAGTGAGTAAAACTACACCGCGGATCATGGTCACCTTTATGACTTGCCATAAGCGGTCGTGAGGAACTATTGCCATAATCATTAAGCTGGAAATCCAATTAGTGATATTAACGCGCAGGAGGACACTGCTGTCTTTTGACCTTGACCCATTGGAAGTAATGGGGTCAATTGTATTTTTCCAGACATTGCACATTTTCTATTTTTTGGCACCAATCGTAGGAAGATCAAGCTGACTTTTAAGTTTATTTTTGTACACAGACGCAGTCCACACGTTAACGTGCGCGATCATGCTGTTGAACACGGACCTGCACGGCTGCGGCGGCGGCGGCACGTTCCGACGGATGTCATGCGCAGAGTTCATAGACAACCTGGCAGACCTCAACGACGGAGACAACTTCCCACGAGACACCCTCAAACAGCTGTACCACGCTATACGCACGCAGCCGCTGCAGTGGGCGCTGTACGTATACATGATGTGGTTGGTGTGTAGCGGACACACGGTGGTGTGACACGTGCGTACGTTACAGGGACACGGAGGCGCTGGGCGGCGCGGGCGGCGAGGCGCGCGCGGCGGTGGGCACCAACCCGTTCCTGGACGTGCCCGACCAGACGCGCGCCGTCGAGTACAAGAAGGGCTACGTCATGCGCAAGTGCTGCCAGGACGCCAACGGGAAGAAGAGTACGTACACTACACAACACAACAACATTACGCCCAATATGTCAATGTCTGCACGCATTATGTAGCAAACTGATCTGCATCGGTCAAATTCTTGAATGATCTTTCATTTCAGCTCTATTCACATTACGACGAGCCAACTATACTGACTTTAATCCACACTAATATTATAAAAGTCAAGGAAGTAAACAATCTGAGTCTGTTATTTCTTCACGACTTAACTACGGAACAAATTTTGATGACTTTTGGCACATAGAGAGCCTGAAAACCGGAGAAGAAAATAGGATACTTTTAACGACATAGCACACAAGAGAAGACACTGGCGTCAGCTAGTAAAAATAAATTTATTTAAATACAGATATAGGTAAACCCGTAAGCTTGGCCCTCCCAATGATCTGCGGGACGCGGGAGGGGAACGAGTAGCCAATCGCCTGTTGGCCGTCAGCAGCGATAGATAACATTGGACTGTCTAATTAGTCGAATCATTCTCCTCTCGCGCCCCACAGAGCATCGGGAGGGCCAAGCTTGCGGCGGTTTATCTATAGAGAATAGACCAATGCACGTCGTAATTTAAAATATACTTTTAAAATTGACTTTTAATTTCATTTATTTTGGACTAGACCTGCTGCTTAGCTCAACCGGATAAATCAAGCCTCAGAGACGTTATGTTACAGTCTTTGTGTATTGTAAATTATATTTCTTTGTTTATTTTTTTCTCAGCGCCTTTCGGCCGTCGTGGCTGGAAAATGTTCTACTGTACACTTCGAGATTTGGTGCTGTATCTTCATAAGGACGAACACGGATTCAGGCGCAGTCAAATGTCCGATAATTTACATAACGCTATTAGGTAAAATAATACAGTTTCATAGTGACACATTTATGCATCAGAGTTAGGTTATACATAATTTATTGGTGTTTCTAAATGCAATATTTTTTTTATTTAGAATACACCACGCATTGGCGACGAAAGCAACGGACTACACGAAAAAGCAGCACGTATTTAGATTACAGACCGCGGATCAGGCCGAATACTTATTCCAAACAAGGTAACGTATTTTATAGCATATTTTTAATTTATGAGGCAGCATGGGAAGGGTTGACCCCCTCCCCCCGGCGATAAAACATGTTCGAGCTAGAAGTCATTCACAACAGTAAACAGTAAAAGTTAATGACTTTTTTGAAACTTTGAATTAAATTATCAGTGCACGTATTGATTATTAGTTTTTTTTAATAATACTAGTATTTATTTTTATCTATTTTGTATAGAAAATAACATTAAGAAAAAACAAGTTTACACTCATACAACACTTTCGTAATTTTGTACAATCGTCATTTAGTTTTGATGTTGACCGTACAATTGGTCCGTAGCCGCTGGGACATGCTATCTATTTCTATAAAAAAAAATGTATTACTAGATCTGTCTAGCTCTTCAGTTTAGGTACGAATATCTGCTTACACGCAGCGCGAATCATCGACGGCTATTAAATAAATCTACTGCCACTCACTCGCTTCGCCACATATGTCTCGTAAAGAATGATTACCCAAAAACTCCTTTCCAGCATTTATTTGTGACTTGTGTTTACCTTAGCAATATTAGAGTGAGGGCGGAGTCTAATGACCTTATAAGCGCGTACTGACTGAGCGAGCAACCTCACCGGCGAGATCGCCAGCCTCGGTTTCTTAATTTTGCTCAAATTTGTCTGTGTTTGTTGTGTAGTTTGTACACAACAGAATTGGCACCACTATTTATGTATAACTGTATAATTTAAGACACTTATCTTTATCCATGGCGCGAGCGAAGCAAAACAACCGTCTTGAGTGCGCGAGGCATTCATATCCGTACTGAGGCGTCTTTGAGCTTAACAAAAACCGACAACGATCGGCTTGGGCCGCGGCACGCTCGGGCGAGGCACGTTCTGACCGACCGAGCACTTGCATCGCGCGGCATCCACGTGAGCCTGCTCGTTCAGTCAGTACGCGGCTATTGAGCTCAGTTGTTCAGTGCAATATTATCCTTGTCGGCTGTGCGTAGGGTACAAATTGGTTTGCGGTGACTGAAACTTTGCGTTTGTAGGTACAGCACATTCTGTAGGTAATTTCGCGTTTTCTTAAGGAGTGGATGTTTAAATATTTGAATTATTGTACGTTTTTACTTTAAAAGAATGTTCTTAAATTGTCGCATGTATATTTGCAGTGACTCTAAAGAGTTATGTTCGTGGGTGGAGACGATAAACTTCGTTTGCGCGGCGTACTCGGCGGCGCCACTCGCGGGCGCGGTGGGCTCGCAGCGCAAGTTCCAGCGACCGCTGCTGCCCTGCACGCACACCAAGCTCAACATGGTACACACACACATTATAATAGTACAGCCTACTAACGCTAAAGCATTGGCTGTTCTTAAGTGTAGTTTTTTAGAATGCTTATTCATACAAAAATAAACAATAAAAATAAGTCCCCAAAAAACGCCTTCCCTTGACGCCCTAATGTTTTAGCTGCAAAGAAGATTTGATTAATACAATTATTTTATGCTGATAAGATAATGTGTGTTGTATTGGAAGCTCGGGATAAATTGGAAACCCCAAACGCAAAAACACTCGTATCATTTGCGTAAATAGCTAGATATGAATAGTGTGTTTGTAAAATAAATTCATTGTTGACATAATATGCGACAGCGCGAGCAGCTGGGCGAGCACGAGGAGCGCGCGGCACGACTCGAGGAGGAGCTGGCGGCGCTCAGGCACGCGCGGGACAACGCGCCGCATGCACGCGACAAGGAGCACTACCTCGTCTATGAGGTGCGTATGACAAACGAATAACACCATGTGCAGACATCGTATTTCAAACTATCCCTTATTTGTTCATTCTTCTTTTGACGAATGTTATTATACGACAGTACAAACAAGTAACTTAATTAATTGAAAGTTTGTTCGACTCAGGGTGTCGTATGTCGGAGTGTGCTAAATGAGATTGTTTGTTCCCGTAGATAAAGAGGTACCGCACGTACGCGTACGTGATGAGGTCGCGCGCGGGCGGCGCGGGCGCGGACGAGGCGGCGCCGGCGCTGCCGGAGCGCGCCCCGCCCGTGGCGCTGGCGCCGCACGGTCACGCGGCGCCCCCCCCCTGACGCGCCATGGCGGTGTTCGCCGCCTGCGTGCTGTGACCCCGCCGCGTCGCGCGGGCGCTCTGCCCGTGCCGACGTTAGCGCGTCCCGTCTAGTCCCGTCTTCCCGCGCCGCTGCGTGCGCCCCCGCGTATCGTTTATCGTAGAGTAGTGCGGCGGACTGTGTGCGAGTGTCACGTTCTGCTTCGGCTCCACTTCCCGGTGTGTGTGCAGTGAATTATAAAATATGCAAGTGTCTACTCCGCCCGACCGGCCCGGACGCGCTGCGGTCGGTGTACGGTCGGAGCGCGTACGGCCGAACGGAAAGGATTCGAGCGATCGAGTGCGGTCGGAAGACTCCCGGGTTCATTTTTATAAATTTCATTGTACGATTGAGGAAGTTCCGTTGTAACGTTTCGCGTCAGCGATGAGGCTGAGCGGTTATACGCTTTAATTATTCTCTTTTACTATCACAAATATTGGCTTAATTAAGGTACTGTAAGTAAAATCATTTATCATTCCATGTAATCTGTATCACTGGTCATTAGAGTACAGATTTAAGAAAGTGATAAAGTGGCTAGGTGTAGCTGTTGACTCATTCTTATTCCGCATGATATTCACTCGGTATTTTATTTGACAACGGCTGAATTTATTACAATATTGTAAATAGTTTTTAAAATATTGAGACTGATACATGAAGTTATTTATTTCGTTCGTAAATTAACCAGTGTCAAATCTTAGGCATCGATAGTGTATCATTACACCCCTAGGATCTCAGATGTAATTATATTATAGCTATAGAATGAAATGTATGTGACTGATGTGTGTGAAATCTCGTGTTGATCAATCATTTGTACTTTGGGAAAATCACGTATTAATGTAATACAAGCTTTATTTAATTTTTATAACAGTCTAATGACATTAGGCAGATAGTGATAGTAGGATATTAAAATCTGAATTATGTAATCTATTGATGATAAGTGTTGCAGCTTAAATGGTAACAAAAATATTAATTTAGAGCTTTTAGCATCCCAAAACCTTAATGCTAAAAAGATGTAACAGACATGCTATTTCTTAAATTATTTATTAAACTGTGCTAAAAAACAAAGCTGTGACTAGTACACAAACTAAACTTATGATTTTATCTCTCAATAAGCATTCTCCTACTGTGTTAGTATGATGCTTTTATTTGTTTTTTGTGTAATAAATTGATTCCAAAAAAAGCAAAGCTCACTACCTTGAAATTTAAGTGATTTTAAAATTCGCTTTAGATGTAATACCAATTGTTGTAAATAAATCAATATTTTTTATGAATTGTTTACATGTTACTTTTATTTTTATATGTTTTACTTAAATGTATAGCTTGGCGAGTTTTGTTTTATTTTATTAATAATTAAAATGTTTGCTACGTGTTTGTGACATTTAACTGCCTGTACGTGATATTTTTATTCCTCTCATAATATTGTCTTGCTGTAACTATTTTTAAGCAGCAAATGGGCTTTGTATGTCTGTTAAGCATAAATCAATTACTAGTTTTGCTCAATGAAAAAAAAAGAATATTACTTGCAGTTTCATTCAGATATAAAGATATCCAAAATTAGTCAACTAACTTCAAGTATTAAAAATTAATCTCTATTGGTAAGTATGGAATTAAAATGTTGGCTGTGCCGGAAAATTTAGATTAAACTCTGATTCTGTAAGTAGTTATTGGAATCTGTTAGCCGATATTATATATGTTATAACATTGTATTTCCTAAGCCCAGCCCGTATCATCATAGAATAAATAAAGAGATAAAATTACCAGTGTACACAGCATTTTATGCTTATGCCAGATGTAAATATGATGTGAAGTAAACTCTTGGGAGCCTGATAAAATATTGATCAACTCTAAAAGTACATAATAAATGTCTAAGTATTTGAAACTATTGTGTAATAAAATAGCCTTAGTTTTTTTTTTTCTTTTATACCAATCATAACCCCTTTTAAAAGCTGAAATAAATATCACAAAAGGAGTTTCCTTGTTTCCTTTATAATGATCAATTAGAACAGTAATTTCAATCATGGCAGTGGAATATGGGGTCCTGAGTTAGATTCCTGATTAGAGCAAAGGTTGTATAGCTTGGGATTGTACCTAATAAATGGCAATAGGCTGAATCCTGTATTAACAATATTATCAACCAGATTTTGTAAACATGGAGAATAAGTTTCTACATTTCATCGGTATCTAAGAGCCTGTATAAGTCAACAGGAATATTCCATCACTCATATTATTATTCTAAATTAATCTGAACATCAATAAAACTCAAGTATTCATAAAAAGATTTTTAATACTTAGTCCCAAAAGTATAATCTGTGTTCTTTTGTAATGGCCTCTGCAAAGGATGGGCTAGTAACTTTGCAATACAATCATGAATCTTTGTTGCATTTCTTGATACTTCATATACATAAGAATAGCCATTATCCAGATCTTGAAGTGCATCATAAATCTCCTCACATTTATACAGTGAACAATCTTCTTCATGTGCCAGCAATATGTCTATGTAGAAATATAGCTGTTTCTTCAAAAAGTTAAAATATGCATCATCTTGTGGTATTGTTGGAATACATTGTGATCGTCCATATATTACAATCATGCGCACTACGTGAGAGGGAGGCATTATGCGTTCTCCATCTTTATATTCAGGTATTTCAACTTTCTGTCTCAATAATTGGAAAAGCTTTTTAAAATCGAAAGTTTCAGAGGTACACTCCTCTGGATTTATATAGTCAATTGCATCTATAATATCCTTCAAGTTGTTAGTAAAATTTTGAACCCAACATGGCTCTGTACCTTTTAACACAACTATGGCAAATTCTGTCTTTCTATTGATGGCGTTTTTCGAATGTAAGAAAAAATCAAGAACACGCTTCATCATGTTGATAGGAGTGAAAGTTGTGCCATCGCCCAAACGATATAGTGAGTTGTGGTTGTCGTAACAAACATCCAAACAAAGAATTATCCTTTCTGGAACATTGACATTAGGCACGTTAGGCTTTTGAAAATTCGCCATCACTTGTTCCTGCAGCTCTGCGAAATCTTCATTTGCAGACGGGGTTAAGTTTGTTGTTACATTTCTGAAAATAGAAATACATCTAAAACATAGGTTTTAAATAAAGCATTTATTTTATAAATATTTCAACAGATTTTCATAACAAATTATTTACTATCGAGCCAGATTCAGATGAATAATATCAAAAATATTAACCCTGAGAGATTTGATTGTTCGGAATCAACGTGAGGGCTGTAAGAAGTTAGTAAATCCTGGGTATCCATTTCGAAGCAAACGTCGTTAACTACTTTATACAAAGTTATTCTTTTACTCTTTAAAATATGTTTATTGATATTTTCGACACTACCCAGCTGATTTAATAAATGACATGACATTGACTGTCACTCAAACGTCACGTCAGTTCAATCCACAGACTAGATAGGGATACAATGTTCAATCACTTCGCTGCGGTCACAGATTTTAAATCTTCGAGTATTACTAGATGTAAAAACAAATCTAAAGTTTAGTTGGTTTTACGCATTCCCAATCAATTCTAATTACTTGTGGATTCTCGTTGTTCAGTTTTAGTATTGTTTTACAGTAGAACATTCGTTGACACCGTAAGTAGGACAACAGCTACTGCATGACTTGACCCACTACCAACTATGGGACTTGTGAGTTGACCCCCTTGCTGCGCTGCCGACGACTTCCTAATTTACTTTAGTCCACAGTCAAAGTGCGTGACTGTGGCTCTCCACGGGAGCGGACTGTCACCTCTTGGAGCTAAGCACCCGGGGCGGACCGCCTCCACCGCTCTCCCTTTACGTCGCCACTGGGAGTGAGTTTTGATAAAATAAAAATGTAAGATCTTGTATAATTCGCTGTAAAAATGGTCCTAGCAACAGACAGTGGCAACACTGCGAATGACATGACAGCAGAATAACTGACAGATTCTTAAAAAAAATGTGTATGTGGGAACAGTAAAACGTGTGAATTTAGTAGGAAATCTATCTAATAGAAATCATGGATTACAACTATGAGCAGACGAGCGAAGTAGAAGCATTAGACTCTATTTATTATGGGGATATGCAAAGTAAGTCGTGAGCTAAGTACTTAATAGAAATGTTGATCTTTTAGTTCAGCTCTTCATCAACAAATTCATCAATGTTCGAAGCATTACGAAGAACGCCGGTGTATGTGCAGTGGGTATTTTCGAAGTCTTAAACATTATTAGCTGGAAACATTTTTGCATCGTCCAAGTGTATAACATCACCTTTCTTCGACAGTGAAGCACAGGTGCTCATAACTAACTCTTTTGATTACAGTCATTGAAACAAAACCCTACCACAAATTTAGTATACCAATAAAGTCTGAAGGTTTTGATGAAGGAGAAGGTCTTGCATGTCAGCTAGTATTCACATACACTGCAAAATACCCTGATGAGTTGCCCGTCATAGAAATAGAAGATGAAGAAAACTTTGATGACATAGTTGATAAAGATGAATTACTCTCACATTTAACTGAACAGGTTTGTGAAAATACATTATTTTTATTTATTTTAAGCCTGAGTTATCCAACTGCTATTCAAAAGCCAGATATCCGTATTCTTACTGTTTACCATTTATTTGAGGTTAGTATAGACTATTGACCATACAGACAAGGTATAGACCAATACATTTTAAATGCAGTGTTTATTATAAATATAAGAAAAGCCTTTAGGTGCGATTGGTCCAATTTACAATTAATCCAATGGTTGAAAAATGTCCAATTCAGTTTGTCCAATTCACATTTAGTCCAATTTGCAGTTGGTCCAAAAAATAAGTTCCCAAAATTAAACAAATCAATATAATATAAATCTCATATTTTGTTTCATTGCAAATTGGACTAACTGTCAATTGAACTTGGACTAATCGCGAATTGGACCCATTGTGCCTAAAGGTAAAAAGCGCCATTCGAAATATAAGAAATGTATTTGAGCTGGCAGATTAGCCTTCAAAAGATTAAAGTTGTACCTAAAATGGAATACTTTTTATTCTAATTGAAAGATTGTTTGATGATTGATACATGTGTCCAGTGGCATAACTTGGTGTGGCAGCACAGGGTACAGGCCCAAAGAGGGCACAGAAATTGTGGTCACTCCTCCATTAGAGTATTTTAGAGGGCTCAGTAATAGAAACTTGCTTGGGATGCACAAAAGACTAGTTATGGCACTGAATAGACAGATCAATTGATTTGGATGAATTTTGGCACACAGATAAATCTTATCCTGGATGTAGTCAGTGTACCAGGGTAGATAGGGCACTTTTATCCAATATGTGAAGTAGTTCCCCTGAGAAGGGAGTAAAACTGTAGGCAAATGTTAGTGTTATCATAAAAGTAATTAGAAACCAAAGCAGATCCTTTCCTGTTAAAAATATTGTTTATATTTAGTAATATGACTAATATTTTTTAACAAGTTTATAAGCTTTTTTCTTTCAATAAGTTGATTGTATGTATGTGTTTAATATACTAGTACACAGTCCATTGCAGAATAAAGGCCACTCTGAAGCTAGAATGTTACATTAGACCTAATTCTAGAAAGTAATTAATTTAAATAAATAAAAAATACAGAGTAATAAAGAGTTTTACAAAAAACTTTATAATATTTTCAGGGAAATGAAAATGTAGGAATGGTGATGGTGTTCACATTGGTATCAGCAGGTCAAGAATGGCTCAATGTGAGATGGGACACCATCAAGAAAGAAAGAGAAGAACAAATACTAGCCAAAAAGAAGGCTGAGGAAGAAGCTGAATTGGTATGTTAATTGTTCTAAATGATTGTAAAACTGTGGTCCCTCATTATGATTTTTAGCCTGTATACAATACTAAAACATACCAATATATTTATTGTAATGTCTACCAATTGTAGATTTAATGGCACCTGACCTTAATAGCTTTAGATGTCTATAAGCTGATCTGTATGTGTATCTGCCATTAAACCGGGCCTTTTACGTCTGAGAGGCATGTAGAACTAAAAGCCAACAACTTCTCCCATGCAATGTTACCAGGGCCGTCTTTAACCTATTGGAGGTCCTGGGTACATGACCTGGACAGAACACTATGTTTTTACAATAGACAAAGAAATTAGATAAGCAAAGTTCTAGATTTATTTTTATTTCTTTATACTCACATAAAATGCATAGATAATAATAATATAATCCACAAAAGAGAGTAGAGTAGCTTCGCGCATGCAGAAGCTAATAAGCAAGTAGGTGAGTACTGTAGTCAGTCATAATCATTAGATTTTTTCGAAATAAAATGTTTTTTCGGTAATAAATATTGGTTATCGTTTGGTGATCTGGCAGGAACTAGGCGGCCCTATCGATTGCGGGGCCCTGGGCGCTTCCCCAGAGTGTCCAGTGGGAAAGAGAGGCCTGAATGTTACAATAGCTGCAATAATTGGTTACCTTTTGCCGCTGTATGTAAATTTTACTAGATTCTCTCTTAGATTGATTTTTGTCTTTTCAATTACAGAAAAGGTTTGAGGGTACCCGTGTGACAGTAGAGTCATTCCTGGCATGGAGGAAACAGTTTGAGATTGACATGGGTATTCCAGCCAAGAGGGAAAAGGAGGCGAAGGATAAAAACAAACTGACTGGCAGGGAGCTGTTCTTGAGAGACACCACCCTCAACGAATCAGATCTTAAGTTCCTTGATGATGGTTAGTATATTGTTAACTTGTTTTCATAAACACAAAATATTGTGGCAATCTTGGATTTTACTCAAGTAAGTGATGAGCTGAGTAATTTTTACCAATTCTCGTAATGTCAATAACTAATGTAATTGCAATTACTGTAGTAGTAAAAAATAAGATGTAACTCGAGACGAGAGAAAACGAGCAGTAATACATGGTAATCTTTCACAGGAGATGCAGTCAAAGTCGACGAATCTCTGTTCCAAGACTTGGATGATCTTGAAATATCAGACGAAGATGATGTAGACTATGTACCGGGACAGAGTGGCAGTGAAAGTGATTAGCAAATAGTGTGTGGCCCCTCTGGGGGACAGTGAACGAATGATAGAACTATACGCCTACTCGGCTGACGCGCGGCCTTCGATCAGATGTGGTTTACCCAGTTACTCAGTTATTGTTCAATAAAACTACTTATATTTACTTGGAGAATATTTTATTTACACTTTGTCACTAAAGTAGGTATGTACAACGGACAAGTGAAATATCAAAGAAAAAGCGATTGGACAACAATCATTAAAGCACAATGAAAACAAAGCGCGAGACAACCCTAATGTTTCGTGCTGCTTTGCCAACAAAATGGTCTTGACATAATATGCAGAACAAACGATTGTAAATAACAAAAACGTCTTATATTTTAATCAATATATCCATTCGTTCTCACTAACAGTAGGTACAGAAAAAAATAACAGTAACGAGTGTCGTCCACAGGACGTGATTATCATTCCTCAAAACAGAGGCTTTGAACTCTATTTTGCACCCATATTCGATTGTTCTTAGGTACAGTTATTGAACTGCACTCATTTGTCAGTCTTGTATATGTAGTAAAGCGATCCGTTAACGATAGGTTCTTTGCTGACTTATTTGCAAATACTCCATACAATAACAAGAAATTAGAACTAAAATAAAATTAGAGTTGAGCGGGCGACATTCGTAATACTTGTCATTTGGTGTCCATTCATTTAAACATCACAACATTTAAAAACCTAAAAAAAACCTGAGCAACAGAAACAAATCTAACTTGGCTTATTTAACATTACTTAACATTAAGATTTACTAAATTAGACGACACAATAATCAATAAAATAGGTATCAAAATATATTCACGATGTGCAGTCTTTAAAATGAATCTGTGAAAAATTAAGGACAATAACACTCTAACAATCTAGTAATAATTAACCATAGATATGTAAGTTTTGTTCAAAGTAAAAAATAAGTGCAATTAACATATCTTATTAATACTAACATTGCTAGGTATGCACTTATGTGTAACTGTTATATACACGGGTATACAAGTCAATAAATCAGTTCATTTGACTATAAAAAAAGTCTGATTGAAAATTTCTTTCATGTATTTAAAATGAATGATAAAATATCAAGAATAATAAGGTAATAAATGCAATAATAATTATACAATGACAACAATTTAATTTTAAAGATAACACACAATACAACAATTTTCATTAATCTATTTAGAATGTGCTTAGATACACATTATATTCACTAAATTTTAATTTCGATTTTAACAGATGGACAGTGGAATCATTTATTATAGGTACGCTGAAGGAATGCGTGACATACCTAGGCCCCATGCTTGGTAATTAAACAATAACTAAAAAAATGCAATGCGCTGTAACTGATCAAAACAAACGTAATATGAGAATGTATCCTCATAAAATATGACCCAGTGTTCTTATAAGAATGTAAAGCCACATTCAGAACTAACTAAAAACAGCAAGAGGGTGGTGTAACTATAAACTATAGGCCAATACATTAAGTCACTTGAAAATGATTTCATACAAAGTATACTGTCTATTGTGAAAATATAGAAATATTTGTACCTAAAAATATTACTTTACGTTCGTCATGTAGGATTATGGATTTATTATACATAAGACATAATTTATGTTGTCCGTGGTGGTGGTCCCAGTGCCTCCGATTTATTATTGTTCATCTTTCGGCATTGAGACTGTGAATTTTAAATTTTACAAAGCTATCCTATCTACGCTTGTGTAAAAAATATTTATGGATGGGCGAGTTCGCTGATCAATACGTATTAACTAAGACAGTGTATGTAAAAAGCTTATATCGAGCATTGTTTTGACAGCTACTAAAGAGGAAGCCGACAGAGGATATCATTCGCGATCTCAAACTCCGATAAACGTCTGTGTAAAATTAAAACGGAATTTGCATAATATTTATCCATAAACACAGTTCTCTTCGAACTGCGACGGGACTAACTTACCCAACGCAGGACTATGAGAACTGCGTTTCAAAGTAATGGAGGTTATTCTCATTACAATTCTCTCTGGATATTTTCTTCAGTGTTTTCTTGTAAAATTGAAATTTTGCACGTTGGAGAAGGCAGGAGTGTCGATTTGTTTAATTCAAAATTATCTTTTTAACGGTAGTTCTTGAGTATCGCGTCATGGTATCCTCTGCTCAGCCCGCGCCGGCTATAGAAACCGTGCGCGATTACCGATCATAAGCTAGGATGGAGTTTACTTCAGACGTTGAGTGACGTTGGCGAGGGCAACCGCGAAGGCTTGCAGCGCTGAGAATGGATACTGGAAGTCCAATGTGTAGGCGTTGCCATCGATGCGCCCAAATTGCATTACCTGAGAAAAAAATAGCATGCAGTTGAATTTTAAGGAAGTTAGTAAGGATTTTGATAACTTATTTTGCACTGAAGGGTACCCTAGACAGAACATTTGTATGGTGCACAAATACCTACTACTAGTCGCGCGCAGAAGGTTTGCCGATGACTGCGCCTCCCACTTCACCGACCGCTACCCGCGCTCGTCTAAATCGTACCGACCATCGACGCGTGACGTCATGAGGCCATCGGCAAACCTTCTCCGCGCGACTTATAATTCCGGGTCTGATTGTTTTCGAATATGCGAGTGCCGCACTGGTAACAGCGTTTTAAAAATTCGCTTCACTTACTAAGTACTTTGACTTGTAGCAATAACAATGAAAGTTCACCTGTTTGCCATGATATTCAATCTGGAAGTTCTTGGCTGACTCCTGAGTGACGCGTCCGCCGAAGTCGAGCTGGTACACCTGACTGTTTTCGTTCCACATGGGCGCCTTGTTGTGCATAATGAGTTGTCGACGGGCATTGCTGTTGTTGCGACTCTCTGAATTCGAGCCTGTGGCCGTTACGACGCCTCCGGCGCGTTTTAACTGGAATTAAAAATTACGATATTTTAATAAAAAAACTAACGATAGCACTTGTTTGTTTATGATTGTAACGAAAACTTGACTATATCCACCTTATTCCTGAGTTGCGCTTTCTGGAAACTTTCCAGATCTCTGTAGTTCTTGCCATTAACCTCACTGTAGCCGCCGCCGGTCGAATACTCGTCGTCGGAACTTTCGGACGGCTTCTTGTTTCTTCTTCGATTCAGGAGCGGAGAGTTCAAAAGTTGCCTGTAACGGATATTATCTAAATAAAGGCCATAAAATATAAGTCGTTCCAGATTTACTTCAATCGCATCAAAAAGGCTAAATGAGCGCTTGTGGTTGAGATTTTCAGTGGAAGTGAGGTGTCAGTACCTTATAGGCGAGGCGGAAGAGTAGCGATGTCTGCGCGGAGGGGTACGCGGCGCAGGAGACGCGGGCGCCGGGCTGGCGGGGTGCGAGCGGGCGGGGCGCGGGCGGGGGGAGGCCGGCGCAGAACTGCACTCCCGCGCCGCCGCGCTGGCTGCACTCTCGGCTTTCCGCGACGACCGTGACGCTAACAAACGCAACGCCAGCTGCTCCAGCGAACCTGTCCACAGAAAACCCATGATATTTTCTGAAGGCACGTTTTAAGTTTTCGATGCTCTCTACCTGTATCCATGCCGAGTCGGTTCCTAGACAAGCTTCATGCGTTCTATAGAGAAGCGGGCGGCTACCGGGGTGGAAGCGGTTAGTGTTGCGTGTGAAGCCCTCGGCACCGGTGATGGGTGTCGCATTTTCAAGGTTGGCCGTGCGTAGCAGACCCTAGAGCGGGCCGAAAACGAGCGTGGGAGTTAGTGACCATGTACCGACTGGTGAACTCCGTGCCTGACTAATAAGGCCGTCTAGTTTCGGTCGAAATAAGGGTGCAGCCGGGGATAGTAGGAAGCCGTCGAAACGTTACCCAAAATCCAGCAGCCTGTAGTACGGTCTGATTCGACGAGTCGGTGCAGCGCCGACGAGGGTGTGTCGTGTTCGACGGCGGGTGAAGTAAAGCATCTACTTATCGTACTAACTGTAATACTTGCTGTAGTCGGAGTCGCTGTCGGTGGCGGAGACGCGCGGGGGCGGTGCGGGCGCGGGGGGCGCGGGTGTAGCGCGCGAGCTGCACGCTACACACACGTATGTGCGCGCGTCCACGTCGCGCCGGTCGTACGGCGACACGAGCCGGCACGCCGTGCACACGGGGTAGTCGCGACGGGAGCGCCGCCCGTTCTCCTCGGTGCTGGTGCCGCTGTTATCCTCCCCACCTGTGCTATTACAACGACTGCTGGAGTTCGCCGACGTCACATCCGTTTTTGGTGACGTCGAATCGGTCCGCGATTGTCGTTTACTCTTATCCACTGTCAGAGACATTTCACTTGAGTCCAAACTCCTGGACTTGCCACATCTTCTTAAACTTGGCGTTTTTGTGCACTCGGTCTGCTTAGCGTCACTTGCGCGAACGTGACGCCTCTGCCTCCTGTGACGCTTATTGTTTACCAACACGAGTCTCCTGGGCGGTTCTCCGCGCAAGGCTGTGAGACTAACCTGTGCATGTAACACTTGAGGGTCAACTAGATCCAAATACCCTACACTGCAGCTCCGTGTCATCGTGTCGTAGACGGGGACGGTCGCACAGACCGGACTGATGGGTACTACTGTCGTCGTTCTCTGCACCTTTCCCGTTACCTCACGAGTCTTTTCGGTGAGGTTATGTATGGTGGTATCCACCGGTGTCTCCTCGTCAATGAACTTCAAATCTTCGCTCTTTTGCAAGTGTTTTATTGTTTCACCACGCTTGGTCAAAGCGTCCGGATGTACTTCGTGTTCGTAATTTTTATTACAGAGTGACTTAAGTATCCTCGTATTCATATCATACGAAGCGGATTCGCCTCTACTGCAAATGTTTTTACGCAGCTTTGAAAGACAATTATCAGTGACATGGTTGTCACACTTCTTGATTGTTACCTGTCGACTTGGCTCAAGACTTAGATTGAGGCTGAAAGATTGCTGCTCTAAGTTGGACAAGTTTCCTTTGAGTGAAACATTATCTCCACGTACGCTGTAGTCCGTTCTACCTCCACAAAAGTCGCCCCGCCCTCCGCAGGTCACAGTCTGTGGGGAGGGTCTTTCGAATATGATATCTGTGGGTGCTACGGCATTCTTTGGTGACTGCAATGTAGGGACTGAGCTTTCGCATCGTAACGGAGATATAGCGTGGCGGTTTGGAACCCCAGCCGGGTTATTGACTCTCCTCTCAGTAGGTTGAGTCGCATGCCTGACTGGCGTCGAGTAAACACTTTCAGGTACATTGTTTATAGTCTCATTAGTGTCGATGTATGGGAACTCATCATAAGACTCCGCTCTTGCGAGCGACGGACTCGGGTTGTTATTATTAGAAGCGTAACTATCATTTTGATTGTTGATGTTGTTAGTGTTGATCAATCTTTCATTGAGGGTTAACTTCCTTTTGATATTATTATTAGTATGCGACGGAGAGTCGTTGGAGTCGTTGGACTGAAAGACCTCTTCTTCATCTTCGGAGAAGATGTTAGGATTAAATGTGGGATCGGGACCGACGGGGTAGTCGTCTCTGAGCTCTGTGATCATGAGCGTCATCTGCCTCGGTTGGAGATGAAGCAAAGAAGTCTTGTACGTGACCTGGCCAAGGTTGGCGGGTACATTTTTAGCTAAACCGTGCATTTTAAATTTAGTTCCCCATATATTTGACGTAACTTCTACTAAGCGTACATCCTGTAACAAGAACTTGTGTGAAAAACTTATCAGTTCATAATAAATAGGTATTATTAAAAATTACAAAAATGATAAACTTTAAAAACCAAAAGTTTATTTCCCATAGTAGTAGAAATATGAAGTAGCATACCTCTGGCAAGGAGTCAATATAAGCCAGTTCGTCAGGCGGTTCATCCTTCTCACTGGAGCTTCGTACCTTTCGTCTCTCCCGAGCCCGTCGACGTCGTTGCAGTCTCGGAGACCCGGAACAACCTGATTAACAATTTAAGGACTTTAACATATCGATTACAGGCTTACAGCTTAACGTAAAGGTACCTCGCAAAACCTCTACTTCTAGGCGATAAATTTAGAGTATTATAAGACTTAAAACGCACTAGCGGTCAGCCGCATTACGGCGCACAGTGGGCCCATACTGAAAATTAGTGGACATAGGCAACAAAGTTCCAATATCGATGCGATTTTTTTTTATATGTCGTGTTATGATATTCCTGACAACTTTTGTTCTTGTGATTTCTTCTAAAGTTGATAGTTTGTCTTGAAAAAAATTTATTAGATTTTTTTGTATGGAGCGAATCACGTTTAATTTTTTTTCTTCAATTGTACTAATATGTTGGGTGTGTGGCGTGAGTATATGATAGTTAGGGTCATTCACTATCCACCATAAAAAAATCAGCGCCGGCCATCTGCGGCAGCGCGAGTAATCATTCGGTAAAAAAAAAATGTTTAGTAAGATTTTTTTTGCCATTGAAAATAAATTGAAAGTACATTTTTTGTCTCATTTGGCTGTTTTGACCTTCTTTTTAGTTAAATATATAGTTTTAATAGCGCATTGGTACTTATAGTAGTACTAGTAATTCTGGTAGAGATTTACTTAGTTATTATTGCATGTTATCGGTAGCACCTGCATTGTGATTGATGACTCATTTGTTTGTGCGCTCGGCTAAGCGCATTACAAACGCATTCATATCTAGTAAAATCCACTCCACAGTGTGATCCAATATCGCTTGCAATTTAATGTGAGGTCCTTTTTCGGTTAACTCCATACTCTCTTGTGGTGGGTAACATCTTTTCTTGGTGTTTACAAGCTTTGGATAAGATGGAAAGGCAGCACAGTTTTTTCTTTCAGAAATTGTCGAAAAGCTAAGTACTTCCATTTCGAGAGCGCAACTGATGTATAAAGAGCTAAACACTTATCTTCAGAGACGGTACTTAAGCTCTGCTTTTTGAATAGTCGCTCGTCTACTTCGGATAGCGTATCTGGATTACTGGAAAGATATTCGACCACTTTTGCCAGATTTGTTTTGCCGTTGTCTTTCAATTTTGTTATGTACCAGTGCTGCAACTCTTCCTCGGAATTTTCTTCTACTCTGGAAGTAGAACGTCTTTTTTTTTTGCTTATTACTTAACTCTTCGAATGGTTTTCTGTGCTCCTTTTCTGTAGATGTTCCCGCTTCCCCAGTACATACTGCAAGAGTAGGAACATGGGAATCTATATCCACAGGCTCAGATAAGGCTGCGTCCGAAAAGCCCATCTCACTTCTCAGGTCAACAGCAACACTGTCACAGACATGCCAGTTGATGTTTTTTCCAACCACTTGCGATTACTTAAACGATTCATAAAACTTTTTTGATTTCTACTTGACTCTATCCACTTTTTATTTAGATTTACACAAAAAAGTCGACAGAACTCCTTGATTCGGTTCTTGTCTTCTTCAGAAACTTCGGTAGTCAAGACAGAAATGATACTTTCATATATACCGCCACTTCTTAATTTCACAAAAAGATCTAGTTTGGTACAAAATCCAGCCGTAGTTCTAATGTCAATATAAAAAAAAAGTATTTCACTGTTTTCACAAATAAGCGACAAGAGCGAAACTAGATGGACTTTTTTTTCTATTGGCCTGCTGTAGGTCGTCCTAGAGGACCATTTCTACGAAACCGGGCAGTTATTGGCGAGACCTGAAGGGTCTCTAGCCAATGGGAGGGGGGGGGGGAGTAAAATACTTAACCTAAGCTAACTACTTGTACTACAGTAACATCATAACTACCTGCAACAACAGCACTAAAGGCGACCCCTAGTGGGACTCGGACCACTGCTTAGGGCGTTGCTGGCGGGGACTTACGGGGGGGGGGGGGGGGCAGCTTGAAGAGGGCTGAATTATCGGTGTGATAGATGGATCTAATGAATGTCTTTATATTAAAGTCAGTGTTAATTACTCAAGTAGTGGACATAACAGTGAGTGAAAATTATTCAGCCAATCAGAGACGAGCATTTTTCGATGACTCATTAGTTATGCGCTTAGCCGAGCGCACAAACAAATGAGTCATCAATCACAATGCAGGTGCTACCGATAACATGCAATAATAACTAAGTAAATCTCTACCAGAATTACTAGTACTACTATAAGTACCAATGCGCTATTAAAACTATACAGCGTGTCCCAGAAAGTAGTGTCAAGCGGAAGTCCAGAGGTAGAACATCCTTTGAGGTACCCAAATCACCCCCATGTATGTTCCGCGATTTTTTGTAGTTTTCGAGTTATGAATGTTTTTCATGTTTTTTAATCAAACTCTGACTATAACGACATTTTTGATCATAGTGACGTGAATAGTCGAGATACATGAGTAATTTTTTTTTCTGAATTAGCTGATTAGTGACCCTTTCGGATGCATAAACATTTGTAACCATAGATGTAACGAATGCGTTACAAAAAAACATTGAATTCTCATAAAGTTAAAATCCTGCATGTTTCTTACATCTTTGTGGGTGATTTAAAAATAAATCTCCCTAAACTTTTTTCGTCACATGTATTTTAAAAACTTACACATTTTATCAGCTATTTACCCTGTAAATTTCATCGAGCTATCTCTACGACATCACAATAAAAATTTCATTCAAAGCATACAATATCGGAAATTCCAGTTGTAAAAGGGTGAATGAAAAATTGATTAAAACTAACTTATAACGTCTTTTTTAGTAACCCTCGACATAAAAAGAGGGGTGTTATAAGTTTAACGTGTGTGTCTGTGTGTCTGTCTGTGGCACCGTGGCTCCTAAACGGATTTTGATTTAGTTTTTTCTTTTGTTTGAAAGGTGACTTAATCAAGAGTGATCTTAGCTATGGATTCAAGAAAATTTGTTCAGCCGTTTGAAGATCATCAGCTCTTCTCTGGTTGTCGAAGGGATATGAGCAACTTCTACTGGTCTGATCGATTCGAAATTTACTATCCTGTGACTTCAATGATATTGATGACATGTGACAAGAAGGAGGTCATTACAACTTATCATAAACTTAAAGAATCAATAGGCACACAATACCTCTACTGTTAGTTGGGTATCATGCTGTTTCAAATGATGCTTGAGTATCAGGTCAAGGTTATTATGTTATTGTAATATCATTGAAGTCACAGGATAGTAAATTTCGAATCGATCAGACCAGTAGAAGTTGCTCATATCCCTTCGACAACCAGAGAAGAGCTGATGATCTTCAAACGGCTGAACAGATTTTCTTGAATCATAGCTAAGAACACTCTCGATAAAGTCACCTTTCAAACAAAAGAAAAAACTCAATTAAAATCCGTTTAGGAGCTACGATGCCACAGACAGACACACAGACACACACGTAAAACATAAAACACCCCTCTTTTTGCGTCGAAGGTTACTAATAAAGACGTTATTAGTTAGTTTTAATCAATTTTTCATTCACCCTTTTACAACTGGAATTTTCGATATTGTATGGTTTGAATGAAATTTTTATTGTGATGTCGTAGAGATAGCTCGATGAAATTTACAGGGTAAATAGCTGATAAAATGTGTAAGTTTTTAAAATACATGCGACGAAAAAAATTTAGGGAGATTTATTTTTAAATCACCCACAAAGATGTAAGAAACATGCAGGATTTTAACTTTATGAGAATTCAATATTTTTTTGTAACGCTTTCGTTACATCTATGGTTACAAATGTTTATGCATTCAAAAGGATCACTAATCAGCTAATTGAGAAAAAAAAATTACTCGTGTATCGTAACTATTCACGTCACTATGATCAAAAATGTTGTTATAGTCAGAGTTTGATTAAAAAACATGAAAAACATTCATAACTCGAAAACTACAAAAAATCGCGGAACATACATGGGGGTGATTTGGGTACCTCAAAGGATGTTCTACCTCTGGACTTCCGCTTGACACTACTTTCTGGGACACGCTGTATATTTAACTAAAAAGAAGGTCAAAACAGCCAAATGAGACAAAAAATGTACTTTCAATTTATTTTCAATGGCAAAAAAAAACTTACTAAACATTTTTTTTTTACCGAATGATTACTCGCGCTGCCGCAGATGGCCGGCGCTGATTTTTTTATGGTGGATAGAGAATGACCCTAACTATCATATACTCACGCCACACACCCAACATATTACTACAATTGAAGAAAAAAAATTAAACGTGATTCGCTCCATACAAAAAAATCTAATAAATTTTTTTCAAGACAATCTATCAACTTTAGAAGAAATCACAAGAACAAAAGTTGTCAGGAATATCATAACACGTCATATAAAAAAAAATCGCATCGATATTGGAACTTTGTTGCCTATGTCCACTAATTTTCAGTATGGGCCCACTGTGCGGCGTGCCGCTTGCGGCTGGCCGCATATCGATTTTTATATGAAACCGCATGATCTCAACGCACTGATTTCCGGCCAGCCGTCGTGCGCCAGTGCGTTGTGATCATGCGGTTTCATGTAAAAATCGATGTGCGGCCAACCGCAAGCGGCACGCCGTATTGGGGCTGACCCCTAGTGCATTTTAAGTTTAAGGCTTATGGTTTGTCGAATAAATGTGTTTACATGAAGGTTGTATAGGAAACGCTTAAATCGCGATCAAGCAACATGTTTGGCTGGTAAATATGACTGCTATGTAGAGCGATTGTTATTGTTGATACTTCTTCTTGAAGAGTAATATAATGTGTTATTTCAAAATTGGTAAATTTATTATAATTTTTGTTGTGTCGGAATCGGAAGAAGCTTTATGTCTACGGGATAAGGGTTTAAACGACGTCATTCGCATCGGCTCGGCTCTGATGATGCGACGCAACGTCGGCGATGGCAAAACGGTGGTTTGCCGATTTGCTGATTGCATCCGTTTGACGCCGATGGCAGCCGAACGCCGACGTCAGTGTGATAACAGTCGTCGGCGGCGACTGACCGCCGACAGACGGTAATTCCCGAGAAAAGCAAGCGACTTAAAAAAAAAATATGAGAGCAGTTTTCATTGCTTTTCAAAAATAAATTAAGTTTCCTTTGAGTTTTTAAGGTACTTTTTTCATGTGGCGTTATTTATATCCCTCCTGTTTATTTTAACAACACACACACGTACCTTCCTCCCTCTCGGTGTCGGAGGACGACGTGTGCGCGGCGTGTGTCTGCGCGTGACGGGGAGTGCGCGGGGTGCGCGGCGTGCGGGGGGACGCCGCGCCGCCGCTGGACGAGCTGCCCGCGCCGCTGCTGCTGCTGCTGCTACTCGCACGAACTACCACGCTGCTCGTTACTTGCTCCGCTAATAAAGTAGGTATATTACATGTGATGTCAACACACGTCAGCGTTCCGAAACGCAGGTTCAGTCTTATTAGGTTTAGACTATTATTTATTTACCACTGCAACTTACCTTCAGCCTGCGGATCAAAGATAACGAACTCCGGTCTGATTTTGCTGGTTCTCCTGCCTTTAAGCAGTGGCACCAGTCCTCCAAGGTGCTCCAGGTACAATGTATATGCACCTGCTTCCTCGTCGTCGTGACGTAGCATGGTGCAGTGCAGGCGCCCCCCAGCCGCCGGGGGGCGCGACACGAATAGACGGAGCTCATTCGTTTCGGGGACATTGCACTGTGAAGAATTAAATTATTTGAGTTCGTGGCTAGGTTTCAGTAAAATTTTGATCTCACCATGTTCTTTGACCAATTATCAAAGTAGGTTCAGATATATTTGCAGATTAGAATAATTTATAAAACGTACTTAGAATGGTGAGTTTCAGTTGAAGTATTACGTCAAATTGGTATCTTTGTTGTTAGGAGCAAAGTAACAGGATTAGACATGTGGAGTCGCCATCACAGGATAGGGCGTGGATACGGTAGACGATGATACTAAGAACCGTTATATTTGTCAGTAGATATTTAGATTCCATTCCAAGAGTGCAGTCTGTCGTCCACACAGTACAAGATTACCCTTATGGTGTGCGCGAACAGGTTGGCGAGCGCGGGCTGCAGGCGCGGCGGCAGCGGCAGGCGCGGCGCGAGGCGCGGGTCCCGCAGCGCCTGCGCCGCCCGCACGCGCGCCAGCAGCTGCAGCGGCGCCACCACGCGCCACACGCGCGCCGTGCACACCGCGCCGCCCACGCCCACGAACAGGCGCCGCGCCGCGTGACCCCACGTCAGCGCCGTCACGCGCGCCTGCGGGGGGGGGGGACAACCCAAACATTATACAAAAAGGAACAACTTCCGAGTAATAGCTCCATACGTTTAGAATTACGCGCTTCGACATCGAATTGTTAGATTTTCCCAACACTAGTTAAGACCAGTCACACAGAGTGCGAAACGTATTGACGCCGGGACAGAACGCACTGTGTGTGACATTCAAGTACTGTCATAGAAAAATAAAACGCGGCTGTAGAGCATTACGACGCAAGAACCATGCGCGTTAAATATGCTTTCTGTTTAGCGAGGGCTTTAAGAATGATAGCACTTCACATTTCTCTTCGTTTCTTAACCATCAAAAGCACTAGTTATTGAATATAACTCATCACTTCATCAGGCATTTCTTCTTCCTCAGCATGTAACCATTCACTTCTGGACGGACTTCCCACGCTTTTCATTCGGCACTTGTGGGCTTCAATCAATTCCATCTTACTTCAACTTGTCTTATGGTGTCGAAACGTTGTACTAAACTGACCTGCGTGTAAGGTATTGGGACGGTATAGATGAGGGCGCCGAGGTCGGAGTAGAATTTGACGACGTTCTTATAAGGAGGCGCGTCCACCGGCTCGTCGGCTTCTGCAAACATCAAGTAGTTATTAAAAAAAACATATTTTAAGTTGAGAAAAATTACTTTAATTGTTTTTCTCAACTCAAAATATAAATTATTAATTTAAATGTACCTGAAATAACTTTTGACATGGATAATTCTAACCCTTTATAGATTGTAATTGCTGACTACGCATAAAACTTAACAATACGTAAATATTACCTATAACATATTGAAAAGAGAACCTCTGCCTCAAACGAATGCGTCATATATCAGAGCGATATAATGGCTCACTCAACACATCAATTTATCAATATCACGTATTCATAGAAACCATTTAGGGGGGAGGCCGACGCGATATGTAGGTGAAAATGATCAAAAAGGTGTGTGTAAGTAACTACGGTTTTCTGATAGGTTAATTTGGTTTTAAGTCTGACTATTCAACAGCTTTTAGTACACTATTGCGATCTCTTAACACCATTGATTGACGTTGTAAGCAGTTTTGTTATAAGAATAATAAACAAGGAATTAAATTAATTTATTCTTTAAGTCCCAAAAATTGAACATACGCCGTGTTAATGTCATAGGCCTCATTTACGCGGGGCGCCGCGCGTTGCGTGCGGCGTGGCGTCTCGCGGCGCGTCGTACGATTTTTCTGTTTACGGAGCGGCGGCGCGTGCAGCGGCCCGCATCATCACACGCGCAAACACAAACATATGGCAATGTACGATGTTGTTTATGAAGATGCGGCGCGTGCGACACCGCGGTCCCCGCCGCGGTTTACGCTACGTTTTACAGTGGACGGAGAATTGCAGGAATAGCTGGTCGCAACGCTGCGTGCGCCGCCGCGATAAACGTCGCGTGCGACGCGGCGAAGCCATCCGCGGGCTCCGCCTGCATTTCAAGCAAACGCGGGTAAAATCGCTTCTCCGTAAACGCTCTCATACAACGCCATATGTTTGAATTCAGCGTGAATGAATGAATTCCGCGCCGCACAACCGTAGGGTGATGCACAAAACAAAACATGGTTGGTGCGCTAAGGGAATATTGTATTGCGATTTGATTCTCAAAATACATAGGTACAAACGTAAATACACTTACCTACGCCTACAATCCCCGAAGGGATAAGAATAGGTGTTATCCTATTACAAGACCTTGTACACCTACGTTTCGCCTCTTTCCTCCTCTTCCATAGATGGCAAACCTATTGCCATTTTTGGGCACAATTATGATGCCAGATTCATTGCGTCTTGCGACTCGCTTGCCCGGCGACGGTGGGGAATTGTATTCTTAATCCGTACCCCCACGGACTATTTTTAAGATAAACTATGATAACTGTTGTAACATGTTTATCCATAATCCAATGTACGAAAACGCTCGCTCCCTAACATCATTAGGTGAAGTGTTTCTGTACAACAGTACAACCCTTTGCCCGAACCAGTTGGGGAAAACAAACATGATGGCAAACAAAGCGAATTTTCGAAATTGATGGCCTTTTATGAACTCACCTGCGATCAGCGTGCCAGCGACGGCCAACAGCTCCCTAGAATTAGCCCACTCCATGGCGAGCGTGTTGCCCCGCAGTCCAGTGCGCACGCGCACCGGGCTGACGTCATCGTGTCCTCGCAGTAGCACTATCTCCCCGTTGCCCAGAGCCACGGCTAACACATGGCCGCCGTTGTTCTCCCCTCCCTCCTCGCCTTCCTCCATCTTGAATTTCTCACACGACCACGCCATTGACGTGATGCCTCCTTCAGCTACCAGCTGAACCTATAGTGGTCAATAAAAAAAGATGCATGAAGCTCTTTGTTTATATTATACATGCTTACCTATACCCAGCAGTGATAGTGACAGTAAAGAGCTGCAATGATTATAATGAAATACCCAGTAAAAATATAGAAATGTTGACGCTAAGTAACTTAGGAACGCCACAGTGCAACAATTTTCGAAATAAGTAGACTGATATAAAACGAGATCGCATCGCGAGCGCAACGCGTTCTCTCGAGCTAACTTGTATAATCTTATTACCCTTAAATTAGAACATACATATTACATATTTTCTTTGTTCAAAAGAACCACAATTCTGTTTGTTGTTAAACATGTCTTAATTCATTCTTAGTTATTAATTAAATGAAATGAAAGTAGGTACTCAACAAAAACGAATAAGGGCAACGTTTTTTTTTTATAGTAACCTGTGAAACCATAGCGCCGTGGACATCCATGACAACGAGCTGCGCGGAGGCGGTGCCCAGGTACACCTGGTTATCATCCGGCGTCCAACAGCCGCACGTGATGCGCGCGTCCAGAGACAACATCGACGACCAGTAGCGCTGACCCGCTACCGAGCCCACCAGCACGAAACCGTCCTGAAGATCATTTACTTGTTAGGATTTTATCACATCACATTGAATATAATAATGTGTTGTCATGTAATACGACGGCATGTCGCGACATGTGCCTATAAAATAATGCTACCTTAACAAAACCAAAATCCCGATATCAAAGTTTGCGCGACAAGTTGATGTAATATTATACCGAATTACGAATGCCTAACCGTTGGGCCCGCGGCCCGCCAGACATACCTCCCGCCGCGAGGATCCTCCAACTTTCCAACAATCTTTATTGAAACACCCCTCAAAATTCGAAAATGCGTTAGTACCTATAAGTTCTCTACATGACAGTACGCTCTGCAAGATCATTTAACTGACCGAGTTCCAATCACAGCTTGCAGAAATCGACTTGCTGCGGGTGTCCACAGTTTGAAAGTCGGTTGCACAAGTCATCTTGCGCAATAAAACTTGGCGCTTTATACCTACTCTTGCCAGATCTATGCATCGAAGAGAGAGAATTTACAAGCATTAGGCTACTGGAAGTATTGCTAACTACAAACATATTAGAACAATTAATCTTCTAGCTTTGGTAAAAGTTTTAAGTCTTTTCTAAACGTCTTTGTCATAAGATATATGTAGAATAGATAAATTTCTCGAATCGACTCGATAAGAAGATCCGTGCTCACACCATTATATCCCTATCTAGTCTGTGCTCGCACTGTTGTGTTAATAACGTTTGCCAACACACATTGTTCTAAAAGCGCTTTATTACTCTGAAATATACTCATACCATTTACCTGAGTAATTACTGTTAACATTTCATTTAATTCGTAATTATTCATAACGAAGGTAACGCATAAAGTAAATCATCATTACTAAATTAAACAACAATTAAACCATATGGACGTGGAAGCAATTAAATAAATTACGTGATGTTTACCGCAGGACAGAAACAGAATATTGTGCTCTTTCGATTACTAAATAATAATAAGTATCAGTGGCGAAGGCTCCATACAACTCGATTCCTATCGGCTTCCCTTTCGAAACGAGTAGTTACTGGCATCACACTTGACCAAGGTAAGCATTTTTTGGCCTGGCTTCCCTTTTAAGAAAATTCACCCTACGCCACTGATAAGTATAAAAAAACAACTTTATTTCATAAAAGATGCAATATACAATTATATACAAACAAACACTGAAGTACACTAAAATAAATGGTTGAGGTACAGTAGGCTATAGACTAGCCTGTGATATAGAAAAACAGTGCCGTAACCCAAGTAACACAGACGTGCTGAATAAAGATTGAGTAAGAGCAATATCACCAAGAGCAGCTGAATACTAAGCTGAGAACCGCTGAATACTAAGAAAACAATAGTGTTATAGAATTGTCAGAAGTCACAGCGAAATATTTGCTATGTAACTTAACACGTCAGTATAATATTTCAAACTACAATTTTCAATCGACGGAAATAAACATGACATATTTACGCGATTCCGTCAAAATAAGTAAGAAAGGATATAACAATAAAAGAACCCCGTAAACCTCAGAAAATGGGCTATCAATCAACCCGAGAAGGTTTCATCTCCTATAACGTTCACAATAACCGTGATGTTATAATAAATTGGATCCCACCAAAAACATTAAATGTAAAAAAATGCCAAGTCTCTTTATGCAATCTTTCCACCGTAAAAAGTTTTAAGATCTCATAGAAGCCAAGTCCTATTCAATTTATTTTGTAGTTAGTTATCTATCTAGTGACTGTATTAATAGTTTTATTTCTATTATAATTATAGTGACTTGGCAATGAGCACAAATTAAAAACTGCTTGCTGTGTGGAATTATGTGCGACTGTTATTGACGAATTGATATCTATGAGTACTATGATTACATTAGTTGTTATGCTGATGTGTGATTTATGATATGCAGACGTGATTTTACGGCCAATGAGTAGTTATGGTCATCATCGACTACGTGCGTCAATACATATTTAAGAAAACCTAAGTTTATTTGATAAGAACATGACAATTATTATCTATAGGTACCTATGTTTAATAGTCAAATCAAAAGAACTTAACTAATCCTGTGATATTAAACATTACACGTGCGTTATGCGTTACTTTCACCTGCTCCAAATATATTTGTTTCTTCTTGTGCTCATTGCCAAGTCACTATAATTATAATAGAAATAAAACTATTAATACAGTCACTAGATAGATAACTAACTACAAAATAAATTGAATAGGACTTGGCTTCTATGAGATCTTAAAACTTTTTACGGTGGAAAGATTGCATAAAGAGACTTGGCATTTTTTTACATTTAATGTTTTTGGTGGGATCTCATTTATTTTTTGTAGGTGGGTCTCTTTCTTTTCTTTTTGGGTGACATAATAATGTCTTGTTCATCAACTGCTGCTTTGCTTAGAGCCTATTCTCTGTCTCTATCTCTTTTGTTTTTATAACTAACTAACAAACTAAATATATAACAAACTATTTATGTATTAAATTAGTACTTTTAATAACTAACTATTTAAGTAACTAATAACTAGCTGATTCGGATATCCATAAACTTCGTTTCACCGAATATAAATTTACGTTATTATAATATTTTTTTAGTTTCTAAGTGGTTTTTTTCATAGATAGATGGCGCTATCATACGAATTTCGCATGTGGACACGACACCCATGACGCGTATTTTGTAAAGTATCACAGCGCCATCTTTGATTTTGACTTCGACATCCTTTTCATCATCAGCACCCCCGAAAACAATGGACACGATATCCAAGACGCAAATTTTGTAAAATTTTACAGCCGCCATCTTGGATTTTGACTTCGACCTCATTTTCGTCATCAGCACCCTCGAAAACCTCGGACACGACATTAATGACGCATATCTTGTAAAATTTCACAGCCGCCATTTTGGATTTTGACTTCGACCTCACTTTCGTCATCAGTGCCCCCGAAAACCATGGACACGACATCCATGATGCATATCTTGTAAAATTTCGCAGCCGCCATCTTGGATTTTGACGTTGACCTCATTTTCGTCATCAGTACCCCCGAAAACCATGGACACGACATCCATGATGCATATCTTGTAAAATTTCGCAGCCGCCATCTTGGATTTTGACGTTGACCTCGTTTTCGTCATCAGCTCCCCCGAAAACTATGGACACGACACCCATGACGCATATTTTGTAAAATATCACAGCGCCATCTTGGATTTTGACTTCGACCTCTTTTTCGTCATCAGCAGCCCCGAAAACCATGGACACGACACCCATGACGCATATTTTGTAAAATTTCACAGTCGCCATCTTGGATTTTGACTTTGACCTTATTTTTGGCATCAGCACCCCGGAAAACCATGGGAACGACACCCATGACGCATATTTTGTAAAATATCACAGCCGCCATCTTGGACTTTGATTTTGACCGCCCCCGCCCTCTGGAGGGAAAACTTGTGAGATATTAAAACTTTAAACAATATAAATTAGCCTTTATGAATGTTATCTAGATAAAGTAATAAGTGGGTTCATAAAGTTACATACTTAGTATACACCTCTGTCCTACCCTTCGGAGAATACAGGCGTGATGGTATGGAATCTCATTTCTCAGATTTTGCCGTAAATAAATAACAATTTATAAATGATCTACACCAATTCAATATTTTTTGTACGTAAACAAAGAACAAAGTTAACAATGCAGTCGAAATTCATACAAAATGTTCCTGGCAAAACGGCAAATATAAAATTGTTTTCTATAATTAACTATTTTTTTATGTTTTTGTAATTTTTCCTTTATATGTGCCTAATAATCTATCTTGATGCCAAATTTCAAGGTTCTAGGCCTGCTAGAAGTATCTTAGAATTTTGATGATCGGTCAGTCAGTGAGTCAGTGAGTCAGTGAGTGACAAAATGATGTAACTTTGATCGATGATAACTCGTAAACTATAAGTTCAAATATGATGTAATTTGGAAGTTTAGCTAGTTATAATGATTACTCTTGGTTACCGAAAGTTCAAACTGCTAGCTTTGTCCACAGCGAAGATATAGGGGGGGTGAAAAGGCCGCGAATGGCTTCGAGAAAAGATGGTACGGCCGTGCCCGCTTTGCTCGAGACTTGGCGGGGCACTACCGTGCCCCCAGATTGGAACCCTAACCGCTACTTAGTTTATCGTCCCCAACCGATTTCACAATTTTATTGTCACCCCGCAAAACTTTTCCATCAATACAAGGGGTGTTACCGTGTTGGGTCGCCAGCCAATATTAGCATAATAGAACTCAACGAGGAGCTGTGCCAAAAATCATACAGTCAAGGTCTGTGTGTCCTAGATATTGTAAAAAGACCTACTGAAGACAAAGGAAGTCGCTACTCTTGGTAAATTATAGCTTTAACCATTACCTTGTGGAACATCGGAAAAAGAAGAGCCTTTATTTATAAGGTACTAGAGGTCACCCGCGGCTTTGCCTGCGTGGATGTCGTTTATCGCGTATCCCGTATTTTTCGGGATAAAAGTAGCCTATGTCCTTGTCCAGGTTCTAGACTATCTCTGTACCAAGTTTTTCAGTACCAGCGATTACTTTGATATCAAGGGGCGACATTGATAGTTAGATACTGAAATACTGCATTTGGTCATATATCTCTGTAAAAATGGTACTAATGCATTTTAACTTAACTGTACAGGCAACATTAACAGTTTTCCTATTTTACCATACGATATAGAGGTGTCTGCGAAGCTAGATGGCGAAGATAAAAAATACTAAATCACACCCCTGATTATATACAAAATTCGAGCCCTAATTGGGGCTACTTTGACACTGAATGATAAAACGGGGATTATCAAAGTAAAAGCCTAAGTTCGACTTTGATAAGGAACATTTCTCCTTTTTTTATCAAAACCTATGCTCTGTAGATTTTTAATCTAGTCTATGTGATTTTATACTTATATCTCAGTTAATTCAGTCTATATAAAATATTTTTAATGTAGCAGCTTAAAGCGAAAATGAATAAAATACATACACATGAAGCTCAAAAAATTGATCGAAGTAACCCTGTTCTACGGTAGTTTAGTCGTGATGAGGTAGGTAACAGACAGACAGACAGAGTTACTTTCGCATTTATAACATTAGTAAGGATTATTTAGTCAACATAGATATCCGTGCAACGTTTATTTGCAGGTAAGTTTTAGAACACAAATATATTTACTAGATAGATTTCCTATCCGCAACAGACCAGCAGTTAAACCGACAGGTGCATTACATAACCTAGCTGCGACGAGCACAGAAGTGCCACTAGACTGTCGCTAGGTGTCAAGTTCCTATAAATCGTAGACGTATTTCTCGTAGTCTCAAGACAATATGACGTGTAACGTATCGAAATCGAAGTACACCCCCGCGAAATCGGGCACACCTTTCTTAGTGCGTTTTACTTTTGTTTGTGTTCAAAGGTGTCACGTAACGTTCGCCACTCGGCTTCACGGGGAAGCCTTTTAGCAAATTGCTTGCGACATTTTGACTGATCCGACGGAGGCTTTGGTCCCGATTCACGTGGATGCACATCACGTGGCGAAATTGAACTGACACGTTGTCAATGTGCTGATATTTTGATAGTAAATCGGTGAACTGCAAACGTGAAGCTAAAGGACCAACAAATGAGACGCGTTGTTCCGATATGATGTTAACATTTGGGAATCTCTTTAGGTATAGGTTTTCCTTTTTACTGGAGCATTATACAGACTCTCAGTAATTACTAATTAAAAATCTGTATTTTAACCAACCAAAAAACAATTCTTCATGGAACTATATGATTGGTATCAGCAACCATATTTCTATTGTTACATCTATATTTATATGATAATAAAGCAGGAGCCTCAATTAAAATTTTACCAGATTTGTCTATACACGGTAGCAGCTACCAGGCAGTAGAATACATCCAATTTGCTTACATAAGACACCGCCAAACATTGTTTTATAACGAGGTCACACTGAAAGGTTTCAGAGCTCTAGGCCAGTTTAGGTAATAGATACCTTTGCAACCTCGTTCAGTTTACACATGGCACCTATTTAACATGCAAATTAAGACTTAATTTCCATGTTTTAATATCTTTCAAAACTTTAGAGGTGGTAAAGGAATTAATTAGCATAAGTTACGTTATACAATGGGGTAGGCAACTTGGAACTAATGGCGCCACTTCCGATTGTACCCATGCACTCTTATTGGTTGCAATGTTTTTGAAATTAATATCAATCCGATGGTTCTGATTGGTTGAAATAATTAAGTAGTATCGAGGTACTGCCACATATTCGATTTACGTTGCTTCTTTCGATTTACGTTGCCATCTCCATTGAGATCGTGTTCTATAAATATATATTCACCATCTGTTTGCCCTATTGACTGTAATATCGAATCTTTCCTTTGATTTCGCACACATATGAATATTTCTCGACTCCATACGGTTACCCTTTCCGGAATATCAAATAAGAAATTCTAAGAAAGAACAAATCTGAAGAACCTTGCGGTCTCGACAGATAATAAATCACGTTGTCGGCTTCGTAAGAGGAAACTACTGGAACGAGCTAGTCTAAGAGAATTTCAATGCATTACTTAGAGGCAATATCTTTGTGCGTGTAGTAATTTATACTGCGATTACTTATACTTGCGAAGTGTAACAAACGATTACAAATCCCATTAGTACAGTTTACAGCAAAAGTCGATGAATATTTTGTAAATTCAAAAATATATCAGGAGTAAATAATTTGCCTAGATATACTATTGTATCGTACATAACTTTTAACAAAAATAATAACTGGATTTTCATTCATAAAACAATTTAGAAACTTTAATCAATCATCATTTACTTTTGATGTTGACAGTACAATAACGATTGTCCATATCCGTATGATAGGACTAAGTTCAGGGTAAGGTATTTACAGGAAATATTGGCGTTCTATTCTGCCCCAGGTTCTTAGCAAATTGAAATTAAACTATCAGAAAGAGCGTCACGTAAAAGCTACAAGATTCAAATGATAGAATCTATTAAAATAGATTCGCAAAATATATTTTTTTTCTTACTTTGATGGAATATAGGTAGAGACCTAACATAGAGATGTTCTATGTTAGGAGATGTGGTTTCCGCACTTAGTCCTATATGTGGACCATTGTACGTGGGCTATGGCGGCCATCATTCCAACCGGAATACATATAGGTCAGTCCGGTAGTTTTCAAGATTAAACAGACATGTCTAAAAAAGTTTCACGGTGTAGCTATGATACATTTGAGAAAGTACGTTGATGCCAAACCTGATAACAAATAAGCGCCATCCGTCCATCGTGCGACCAGGAGAAGTGTGTGACAGGGGTGCTCCTGTCGTTGATCAGCTCGATGCTCCAGCGGCCCTCGTACTTGATCCACACGAAGATCACGCCGCTGCTGTCGCACGACGCCAACTTCTGATACGGCTCGTTCCATTTCACTAGGATCACCTAGATTTCGAAAAAATATTAGATTAATAATGTAAGTGTCTAAACACACTATGCCACAGATACGCGACCGAAGTTCGGCATGATTACGCCTGCAATGCTATTTGAATTACTGCCGACACACTATGCCGAAATTACGTTGCGTTATAGCGTACAGCCGAACTTCGGTCGGGCGTAAGTTCAGCGGCTATTCGGCGGCAACGTATTCTGTAGAGCAAACATTATATGCGGCCGAAGTTCGGTTCGATTACCTACGAAGATCCGGGGAGGGGAGCAGGGGGAGGCAGGTATGCCCGCGACCCGCGTGTCCGCCCACAAGTTTGCGCAACTGAATTTCTGCCACGTCAGTTCGGCACTTATGGTGTGTGTCATATCAGCCGAATGCGTCGGAACGTAAAATCAGCCGCCGAACATCGGTGGCGTAAATTCGGCATAGTGTGTTTGGACACTAAGGAAGAATCTACGTACTCTTCTACCAAGAGGTGCACGCTGGTACTTATACCTGATGATAGCCTGACGATGGTCCCTCCTAATGGGACAACCATCTACTTTATTATTTACTAGCTGTGCCCGCGACTCCGTCCGCGTGGAAGTCGGAAAACAACATTGTGTCGCAGCAACTAAATAATCCATTTATTATAATAATAGACAAAGGTGTCCCACTAAGACACTTATATCTTTTGAACCATTTCTTTATGTAGAGTTTCAGCTCCTCTTGATTGACCGTAAAGATTCATAAAACCGTAATACTAAAAACGTGTTGCTTATTTCTATACATTTCCTTGCTAAAATGGATTATAATTGAATATTGATACTTTTATTGAAGATGTAACAAAACCATATCGCGATACAAAAATAGCTACAACGCCGTCTTGTTACAATCTGCGAACTAAATTATGATTTCATTCGAGGTGTGGTAGGTATAGAAAAGAACTTTAAATATTTAAAAAAAAACTTATAGAAGACTTCATTTAATTTTAATAAGTTATAAATAGGTAGGTACTGCTTTCAAAAAGTCTGATCTGGAAATCGAACCAACACAAACGCGAAAAAACATCATCTATATTTTTATTTCACCAATCTATAATTATGATCGCTCCAATAAACATAGTGCCTGAAATTGATGGAAGACCATAAAAACTAACATTAAGTACCTTCCTAACTTAGGTACATTTCAATTCAAACACTTATTTGTTGTTACTTCTTATTTCTTGCACTTCCTTCAATTTAAGACAGTGTGTTTGTTGGAGAGATTTGATCCTTATTATTGACCCTATAGATATCTATCAACAGGTGCCATAATATAATACCGGATGGTACATAAAGCTTTGTCAGTTCGATTCCCGGTTCAGGCAAAAAAATCAGTAAAAGGTAATTTCTTACTTTAAAAAAAAGTGAAATGAAGTTTCCTTTGAGTGAAATTTGCTATTTTTAATATTTAAAGTACTTTCCCTCCATGGCCACGTCTTTGGAACATTACCTAAAGCTTAAAAAAACTCAATTAAATAAACTTAATAAAACGACGGCGACAGGCTTTGAATAGTTCTGACAATAATGAACAAAATAAAATAAAATGTAGAAAAACATTCCAAAAAGTGCATTGAGTAGATAGAATGATTACGAAATACTAAATTTCAACGAAAGCACTGGGTGAGCGCTTTCCTTGCAAATAATCATGGCCACCGATTTCAATTTGAATTTGGACCTTATTTTCGGCATCAGCATTCCCAAAAAGTATGAACATTCAATGAACAAAAATCCTACTATTAGTCCACATCATGAATTAATTTTATTGTGAACAACAATAAGAAATTGACCTAATAAATTCTAAATAACAATATCTTCGTTTTTTTTTTTTGTAAAAGCTTAGTTCCTTCTTCATAAGGATAGCATTTCATTAGACCTTCCGTAGACTGAGAATAGGTACCAATTCAACAATGAATATTAGGTAATTTGTGGATTTATTCGTAGTAAAATATTTCCTCGCAACATTATTTGATACACGTAACGCCATCTATTGAAAATAAACTAATACATGCTAAGTTCTTCTAGAAAACTTAAAATTCGCATAACTTTTGATTTCGTGAACCGATTGCGATGAAACAAAAAACATATGTTACTTGGAGATAAGCACAATATATGTTTATAAAAGTCAACAGCATTGGGTCAGTTGTTTTTACGTGATGCTTGAACAAACAAACAGATAAACAGACAAACCAACAAACAGAAGAAACAAAATACAAAAATGTAAAAAATGGGTTCTTTTGGTTATTTTTTAACACCCCAACCATGTTTTTTCAAAATATTTGCTATGTACAGATACGCAAAGTCTACAGATTTGATAAATGTATAGAAGATATTGATTATTTGCATATCTTTTGAATGCGTGAACCGATTGCGATGAAACAAAAAAAATATGTTACTTGGAGATAAGCACAATATATGTTTATAAAAGTCAACAGCATTGGGTCAGCTCTTTTTACGTGATGCTTGCATAAACATGCAAACATATGTTTGATCTTTACTTCCCTAGATGGCGTTGGCGTCGAATTAGATCGCGCTATGGTTTCGTTACCGCGCGATTTATAAGTTCTAGACAAAAATTTCCTAGTTACTTCTAAAACACGATTTTATTATATGTATAGATAAGACTCTCAGGTACGTACCACCATTGTAAATCAATAATTAAAGTGCGAGAATTCTGCTTCAGTTACCAACCGACTTGTATAACTAAATGACTAATAGGGTTCAGGGGTTCGCTCCAATTTTGAGGGCTCTATTTCCAGCATTGGGCTCTGGTGGGCTGAGGTGAGAGATTACGTCACAAATTAACGCACTGATAAATCCGCCTATTTTCTTATTAGGTAACCAAGGTTAATTATTGCGTAATGTGATTAAGCTTAAAGGGTTTCCTAATAAAAACCTTTATGGCAATTGACGTACTTAATCTAAAAATGGTTGAAATTGTTTTGGAGAAACAATGTGTAAAAGTAAAGCTCCATACATTTTAGTCGTCTTAGGGACGATTTTTCAATCGTCAGATACATTTTATCGGAGGAATATTAAGGCGGTTTGACAGCTTTTGTATAGAAAATATGTCAAACCGATAATCATTCCTCAGATAAAATTTATATGACGATTGAAAAATCGGCCCTAAGTTTAGTATGTTAGGTTATATTCTTTGTTCTTCATCAGATTCGTCGACCGTCAGGGAACAGTGAATAAGCAATTTTTTTAATGGTATGTAACAACAATATTCCTATGTTATCTCTTTTGTTCAGATCCTCTCAGAACTGTCCCCTTGCTAGAAGCAAAGTTAGAAATGCAATAAAACTATACATTTAAAAATTTCAGGTTTCTATTCTACTATTCATCCACGTCTATATACCTAACTTTTGAGTTCTCTCGTCTTGTTGAACAATTTGAATATGTACTACGTGTACCATCGTAGATGCGAATACATTCACTCGTAGGTACTTACATTCAGCGCCACGAATCCACTTTAGTGACAGCGCTAGATTAATTACCTTACATAGTTTTAATTAAGTAAGAAGCAGTACTAAGTAAAGCACTCGCACTTGAGAAATGTATACTCGTACATTTCGAATATGTATGAGATTGTACCTTTATTAAAAACGTTAAAATGAAGAGAGGGAAATAATTTCTCGATATTAATTCAGCTGAAAATTTCTGTTGTACTTAATTCAAGGCCGTATTTAATGAAAACCTTAAACAATTTATCAATTGCTTTAATTATCCAACACATATTTTATTGGTGGACCTTAAATAAATGTTACTATTTATTCCTCCCATAAGATAGCCTGCCTTAGAGATACATCGAATTGAATTTCCAGTAGTATTTCGTACGGACGTAATTCCTTGGTGTCAGCGTCTGTCGACATGTGGAGGCTGCTGGGTTGAGCGATGCGATGAGCCAGCAATTCATCACTACCACTTCTCTCTAATATCTTTTAAACCCCATAATTCATTGCGGCGCACGCTTTTATAAGACACCAAGACGTCGAAGCTTATAAAGCTTTCCTGAACTCGTAAAAAAGGAGTTAGCGATAGAATACAATACGACCCTCAAGGGCGGACGTCGGCACAATATCTTGAACACCAGCCAGCTTGGCGAATACATAACACAAAAGCCACTCGTTCAACTTTATGGCTACTACTTAATAGATTCCAGCTTTGACTACTCAAGTAGACACAAACAACAAAACAATATTAACAAAAAGAAAACTCCTCTTTATCCAATTGGTTCAATAAACGTTCTCAAGCTCCTCGAGAAAATATAGGTACAAAAAATGCTCTATTTGAAGATTATAGTCGTTGAGCTCCAGATGCAATGTTATTACACATTCCACTTGCCTTTCGCTCCATATAAGTTACACCTACTTAGAGAAAACAGTCGGGATGTGAAGGAATTCAACGTTACAGACACAATACTATAGCAATCACACGTTTGACATAAGCCTCTCGGCTCCGCACTGAGAACTTGAAATTTATGAGATCACGTAAGTATATGTAGATAACATTAGTAGGTGTGTCGAGCTGTTAACAGTTACAGAGCACATTTTTGGATTATCATTAAGAGACAGATTCCAGAATACGGAGGTCCAATATGTTAAACAAAGACTAAAATCTAAAATGGCGGACAACGTGAACATTAAAATTGCGATGAGCCGAAGAACAGTTAGCAAGACGCGGTGAAGACAGCTGTGGCAGTACCATCGCAGATTGGCTGAATTTGGCAGGTTGCGAAGTCGACCGAAGGCAGAAAAACATAGTACAAAATGAAAAAGCCTTATTCTCAGCAGAAAAAGGTTAAAAATCTGTGAATGATGATGACTTGAGAAGTCTTGGTAAGAAATAAGCAACAACCTAATAAAATCAAACAGAGCAACAAACTAACATCAACAAAACAACCATACACGCTAAGAATCACATCAAAGTTAAACAATTTAAATTATAAACAAATCACCCGCAAAATATTCCATACCAAGGACTTGGAGTATTTTTATTAAGTTTACCGAAGTATTCACAATACTAAATCTGTTTACTTAGACGCGATCAACAAAAAGTTCCAAGTTCCCTAATTACATTTTTGCCTGTCCGCTGCAAGTGTTACAGTCTATTATTAACAACAAAAGTATACGTTAGACTTGAACAAATAAACAGGTACAAAAACCACGAGTACCTAAGTGTTATTCATGCAAATATTGTGCTTGGATAAATTTAAAAGGGCTACAGCGTAGGCCACGGACGAGTGGCACTTAAACACGATAGGGTGGGGCCTAAAACAAAGTCATGTAAGACGCTCGAGGACTTTACCTTTTGAATCTAACGAAGTCCACTTATTTCTACGCTTTTTTCTTTGACAATATGTGTAAACCTCTAGACTGTGCAAACTTTACTTCCCCAGCTCAGTTTGCACACCTATGTAGTTACGTTTGAGTTGCAGAACAAGACCTGACTGAGAGTTGGGCACGTTAATGTTTCATTCTTCTTTTGTTTAGTTAGCGATACATTTTGTTAATTATAAAAGGCGACTGAAATTAAATCAGTTGCTGGTGCAGCATTCGCTTTAAAGATGAAAAATCGCGGATATATGTTTATGGAGACTCCTTCCAGACTAAATTCCTAAAAGGACCAAAATTGCTGGTTTATATTGCAACGGTAAGAACAGTATAATGTAGAATAGTGTGCGATTGATATAATTTTGGCATTTTCAATACTAATTATCAGTTTCTGGTGTTGAAATCGGGTGTGTAGTATCAGGTAATTTAGGTCGAAATCACTAGCCTTGCTGCCCATACTCTTTACATTATCCCTTGGTTGCTTTTAACCACACTCACGTAAGGAGAAGTGGTGGCATAAGCAATAAAAATCCTAGAATTTGATCCTTACTTGTGATTGTGACTAACAACTTGAATACCCTATCCGAATAATCTCAGAACGCTTCAGGCTACGTTTTCTAGGTACCATTGCAGAACAACAAGTAGAAAACAAAGGATTCAAATTGTTGAACAACGACATTAAATCGCAGTTCAAACACTCGACACAGAAGATTTCGTAAATAAGTTTAAACGTTTGAAGTCGGCGGTCTATGAGGAGGGCCGTGTTAAACGGGCTGATAATGTAAATAAGATTGGTAATTAAATGATTTTGTTAAATTGTTCAAACATCCGATGTAAGAAATGAATTGTCGTTTTGCTAAAATGTAGAATACCTACAATAGCACACTAAAATTTTGTTTCTTTTGTTTTTATACACTATTGTCTACATTTCTTGTTCTAAACTCTCCTCTTGCAGGTCTGCTGATGAGATTTCTTTAAGAAATAAGCAGTGCCTTTGTACGCTATGGTTTTGATTAACTTATGTTGTGTGTACATAAATTATTAAATATATTTTTTATTTTTTTAAAAATCGTTGCCCCACACTAAGATTTCTCTTGTATCGTGGGTGCGTTTACAGACAAAAATCTCACAAACAAACGCCCAGACCCGAAACAACCATCTGTAGGTCATACAAATTTTTGTTCCGTGTGGGAATCGAACCCACGACCCGTAGCGCAGAAGCCAATCACTTAGCCACTGCACCAAACGTGCCGTCAATAAACATTAACTTTTTAAATGACCTAATGTTCTGCCTAGCCTTTTCCCAACTATGATGGGGTTATCTTCCAGTATAACCAGATGGGCTGAATACCAGTAATTTACACAGAGCGATTGCCATCAGACCTCTGCAACCCAGGTACTGGGCAACCGGTTGTCAGACTTTCGAGCTTCTGACTACCCGTAACGACTGTTAAGCTGGCTTCCCACAGTGCGTGGTAGCGCGCACCGGCTGTGCGTGGTATCACTCGTAAAATCGCGCACCGTGGGAAGCCACATTATGAGGGTGCGTGATTCGGAGATATTTTTTCATTCCAAAATATCAAGTGAAAGAGAACTCGCACCTCACCTTTGCATTTACCGACTCACGGCGGATACGACGCACCGCTCCGCACGCGTCCGCGTTGCCACGGACGAGTCTCTTCCCATGGTGCGTCGGTGCGAGCTCGTGCGTCGCGGTGCGCGATATCACGCACCGTGGGAAACAAACATTATAGGTATATTCGTATGACAACCTACGATAACCTTGCAAATCGTATGGTCCGGGCCGTTGTTAATAAGCCACAGCCCCTCCTAAAATGTCCTAATAGAGTCTGGCAAACGAAAGAAGACACTGAAAAAGCGCGGCAAATTTAAAAAAATCTCTGCATGGCAACCCCAATTTGTATGAAATAACCTAATTTGACACTTTACAAATAAATATTTTTGTTGAAAAATCATTGCCATATAAAAGTTTGCAAATAATTCGAGTGTCTTCTTTCGTTGGCCAGACTCTATGTGGCGGGTTAGTATTGCATTATACAGCGTGTCCCAGAAAGTAGTGTCAAGCGGAAGTCCAAAGGTAGAACATCTTTTGAGGTACCCAAATCACCCCCATGTATGTTCCGCGATTTTTTGTAGTTTTCGAGTTATGAATGTTTTTCATGTTTTTTAATCAAACTCTGACTATAACGACATTTTTGATCATAGTGACGTGAATAGTTGAGATACATGAGTAATTTTTTTTTCTAAAGTAGCTGATTAGTGACCCTATCGAATGCATAAACATTTGTAACCATAGATGTAACGAATGCGTTACAAAAAAATATTGAATTGTCATAAAGTTAAAATCCTGCATGTTTCCTAAATCTTTGTGGGTGATTTAAAAATAAATCTCCCTAAACTTTTTTTGTCAGATGTATTTTAAAAACTTATCCATTTTATTAGCTATTTACCCTGTAAATTTCATCGAGCTATCTCTACGACATCACAATAAAAATTTCATTCGAAGCATACAATATCGAAAATTCCAGTTGTAAAAGGGTGAATGAAAAATTGATTAAAACTAACTAATAACGTCTTTTTTACTGACCCTCGACGCAAAAAGAGGGGTATTATAAGTTTAACCTGTGTGTCTGTGTGTCTGTCTGTGGCATCGTAGCTCCTAAACGGATTTTGATTTAGTTTTTTCTTTTGTTTGAAAGGTGACTTTATCGAGAGTGTTCTTAGCTATGATTCAAGAAAATCTGTTCAGCCGTTTGAAGATCATCAGCTTTTTTCTGGTTGTCGAAGGGATATGAGCAACTTCTACTGATCTGATCGTTTCGAAATTTACTATCCTGTGACTTCAATGATATGGATGACATGTGACAAGAAGGAGGTCATTACAACTTATCACTTAAAGAATCAATAGGCACACAATACCTCTACTGTAAGTTGGGTATCATGCTATTTCAGATGATGCTTGAGTATCAGGTCAAGGTTACCATGTTATTGTAATATCATTGAAGTCACAGGATAGTAAATTTCGAATCGATCAGATCAGTAGAAGTTGCTCATATCCCTTCGACAACCAGAAAAGAGCTGATGATCTTCAAACGGCTGAACAGATTTTCTTGAATCATAGCTAAGAACACTCTCGATAAAGTCACCTTTCAAACAAAAGAAAAAACTAAATCAAAATCCGTTTAGGAGCTACGATGCCACAGACAGACACACAGACACACAGGTTAAACTTATAACACCCCTCTTTTTGCGTCGAGGGTCAGTAAAAAAGACGTTATTAGTTAGTTTTAATCAATTTTTCATTCACCCTTTTACAACTGGAATTTTCGATATTGTATGCTTCGAATGAAATTTTTATTGTGATGTCGTAGAGATAGCTCGATGAAATTTACAGGGTAAATAGCTAATAAAATGGATAAGTTTTTAAAATACATCTGACAAAAAAAGTTTAGGGAGATTTATTTTTAAATCACCCACAAAGATTTAGGAAACATGCAGGATTTTAACTTTATGACAATTCAATATTTTTTTGTAACGCATTCGTTACATCTATGGTTACAAATGTTTATGCATTCGATAGGGTCACTAATCAGCTACTTTAGAAAAAAAAAATACTCATGTATCTCAACTATTCACGTCACTATGATCAAAAATGTCGTTATAGTCAGAGTTTGATTAAAAGACATGAAAAACATTCATAACTCGAAAACTACAAAAAATCGCGGAACATACGTGGGGGTGATTTGGGTACCTCAAAGGATGTTCTACCTCTGGATTTCCGCTTGACACTACTTTCTGGGACACGCTGTATAAATAAATCCTACATTCATCTCGCTTCACATAGGTTTCGCTGACCGCATGCTCCTTTTATTTTATTTTGTAAAACGAATTCGCCATTGCGCAAAACATCCAGCAAACGTAAAATCTCTTACTTATCTTTAGTTTCCACATTTCAACGAATCCCTAGTTTCTAAGGTGAATAGGTCGCAACGGTTTCCGTTTAGGCGGCTTTTCATTCGTACTAAAAAGAGTAAGTACGTATTTCAACGATTTTTTCGTGTAGATTACTCGGAATATTTTCTAGTGAGCACACCAAAATGATTTTCACTCAGAATTATTTATGCGCGAGTTTTCGGCTGGAACTTCTAGCAGGTATTCATAGAATGTCATTAGCGAGCCCGCAAAGTCCCAGAGCGCTCTTTACAAAACAAGCTTTCTATCATCCAAAGAACACCCAGAGAAAAACCTTTCAAATGCGTATGTACCGCTCCTTATGTAAGCTCTCTTATATAAGTCCAATCAAATCTATACTTAGATTTTTGCCCTTTTTCATGTTACAGGCTCACGCGATGTCACTAACACAGATATGTATTTGAGATTAGGATATCGCTTTCTTGACAAATCGTAACGTCCCAAACAATTTAAGTGTCGTTTGCATTATTCAATGAACATTTACGTAATTTCATACTTCAAGAGGTTGCATTGTAATAGGGAATTTATACCAAATGCACAATTTAGTGGAATGGAAACAATTCACGTAGTATGACACAGTAACGGAACTTTACGAGTATCAAATCCATTCGAAAACCATTGTCGAGATCGTGACTTGAAATTACACTCTATTTTATTGTGTGTTTTGTCGTCAAAAACATAAAGTTGACTTTGTTTTGGCAGGGACCGCAAATAGATGATTTAAATTTTTAGGTCAGGGTAGACAGGGGTAGAGCTATATTGAACCCAGACCCAAATAGAAAATCAATGAAGTTTTCTACATCTCGATCGACATAACCACGAAGTCTTGAAATGGTTAAAGGGACAGGATCGATAAGCGACGTACTTAGGTACCTACCTAGATTTTGCAAAAAGTAAGTAAAGTTGGTTTGAGGTGGCGCAGGAAAAAAAGAGCACCTGGAAGACCTTGGGGGAGGCCTTTGCCCAGCAGGGACAGTAAAGGCTGACAAAAAAAGAAGAATAAATTTTAGTGAAATGTTCTTAAGTCTATAACTAATGAACAATTTATTTAGATAAGTAATGTCGTTAATGATTTTTGGAACTAAGTCGACCGCACAGTCTGCGTCGAACTCTTGTAACAGCTACAGCGTCTTTTACCCGGGAAATGTATTAAAAAGTAACAAAAACCTAAGAATACTTACGTCTGACCTGTGTCCTCGCAAATTATAATTGGTACGCAGAGGTAACTCATGCGGACGACGCGCGTGCGACGATGTGAACGTCACGCCAACCACCCCGCGAACATTGCCAGTAGCCAGCCAGCCTTCTTGATAATAGTTGTTGCGGTTCAACTTCCAACCCTCCTCCTGTTGTAACAAGCACAGTTTTAATTGCGCCTACAAATATAACAAGCTCAACCTCGAATCCCGACCTTGGCCTTGTAATAACGAGCAGCGCGGAGTCGTTGCTGATAAATTGCAGTCTTACATTATACATGCGAATTGAGTACATAAATAGAGAAAACACAATTTTCTATACCTAGAGGAAAATAAGTCTTACCTAGGCTTTTATATATTATTTATAATCGAATTACAGACACGCTAGAAGAAACTCCCTACAATATAAATATCTTCCTTAAGACTGCTCGAAAGTGGATGTGTTTTATTAAAATCAAATTAAGGAATTCAACGGAATTTATTTAAATGCACTACGGACTAAGGCCGGCCTCATACAGTCTGAATATCTCTCTGAATTCGTAATCTTAGTTGGAGTTCATTGCTTGCTTAGTTCACTTTCAACCTGTGGGCACAGCCGCAGCTAGTCGACTTCTACAAATTTTACGAACTAAGCAAGCAATGGACTGCTATGAAGAATCTGACATGTTCAGAATGTGTGAGTCCAGCCTTACAGTACAGTAGTCAAACTCAGTGGCGTAGCTACCGTATGGCCAGGCGGGGCAGTGCATCGGGGCCCCCAAGCTCGAGGGGCCCCTCGGCCTCCATGAACGACGTTCGAAAAAGTTATATAATATCCTAGTTGAATAAAGAATTTTTGACTGTAACTTTTTGGCCCCTAACCAACAACTTATACGTGAAAGCGTGACAAACAAACAAACTTTCACATTTATAATATTAGGTATTATTAGGAATTACGATTAAATAATTATCTGCTGCGTTATACATAATGCTTACTAGTAAATAGCTTTGCTTTATTATGCCCTGCAGTGAGCGATAAGGAGCTGATGATGAAGTAGTTTTCCACCTTCATAGTATTTAGTTTAGTTTAAATAGGGCCCCAATTTCATTTTTGCCCCGGGGCCCTTGGTTACATAGCTACGGCACTGGTCAAACTAGAAGTCTTTTTACAAAGCTTCTGCATATTCCTGGCTAGTATATGTATATAGGTAGCAAATTAAATCTTTGCACATTCTCGCTTTATACCGTTAGCTAACTTCGTTAGAGAACATCAAATATTATGTTCCCACTATATAACTAACTATAGCGCAAGAGAAATTGTGCTCCTAAAGAAAATGTTAATGCAATTAACCGAACCGTCTGCCCTAGTATGTAGAGCGAGTAACACATAATTTGTGTATAAAATGAAAAGGCTGTGAATTGCCTGCACATATGGAATAATTAATTTTCAATCTCGCTACAAATAGCGTGTTCACTTGTATACCTACAGGCCACATTAATAGGAAGCCGGGCAATTAACAGGCACGTAATAGTGCATGCTCGTCCCGACGACGCGGCCGACCGGAGATCGAAGGCGAAATTGGCAATTAGCTAGATATTACGATCCGACACCCTTCGCTCCATTAATCCATACGTCGCCGGCCAATTAGGACGCATTTCTTACCAATTTCTGCACAATCCTGTTGGGAAATCACTCAACAGGTTGTTAAGATAATGGGATTCTTTAGATCGCGGTAAAACGATTTATTCTTTATCGATTACTTTTTAATATTTTATCCTATGTCACAGTTAAACACAACTCAATAACTTAGGTGTTTTCTTCGTCGTGGTTTAAAGTTGAATGTTACTAAAGTCTAAAAACTCTTTTTTCCAAATCCTAAATTAACATAGAAAGCACTCCTAAGTCCTAATAGACCGGACAAAGTTGACAAGAGCTTTACGTAATAGCGTTTTAAATTAATTAATCCGTTGCCAAGGTTCACTGAAATATTTAAGACGCATTTTTTGTCGTGACGACAAAAACTGTAAAGGCTTTCTTTCTTTGCTTAATCTGACCGTCTTAATTAAAAGCAGTTCAGAGAAACAGTTCAACAAAAATACAATTGAAGACAAGAGACTAATATTAGAACGGTAAGGTATTTATGAGGTTGGTTTTAAAGAAATCCCTAAGGTTCCCGGTGTAAAAACTTATTAAAGCGTGAATTCGGTCGGAAATTTTAAAATGGAGACACTGCCCCGCTTCATTAAACCAGTTACAAGCGCAGAGCGTGCTCATAGTTCAGTGTCTCCAACTGGCTGTGACTAATGAGAGCTGAGAGCCCATTTAAAATAAATTCACCGCCAAGGATCTACCGACAGCTGCCTCTAAAAGAAATATCCATTAGTAATACAATATCTAATAGTTATGAATGATCCTTATTTACGAATGATAAATTTCAATATTTTTACCCTAGAGGTGGATCCAACATCTAACTCTTTCTACCTAAATTTAATATTGATTATAAAAGATTAAAATAAAAATTTATTTATTTTATAAAAGATTATAAAAGAAAATGTTCTAATATAACTCCGTTATAGGTAAAAACGTGTTTGGAGAGTAGTTGTATTTTAAGATGAGAGTAGTCGCATTTTTCATTATTAACCCCTTTTGGGGTAAAAGACTTCCCATAAATACCTAAGGGTTCAACGTGGTGTTAAAATTTGTATGGAATAATTTTATTGCCAGGCTCGATAATACCGAAACCCAATAAATATTTTAAAAGCAATTTTTGAATGACGTTGTTTTAGGATTTTTAAAAGTCACATTCCTGTTATGAATTAGTAGTTTTTATGAAAAACCTTTTTGACTGGGTTTATAAACTTTACTGGGCACAGAATCATGCTATTCAGAGTAAATAATAAAAGGCTTATTTAACGATTTTACAAAACAACCCCTAAAAAGGGGTGAAACGGGGTGTTTCTAGAGAAGAATCTTAATGCGTGGGCCGATTAGCTCGAATCTTAAAAATACATAATAAGCTTAGTTAGTGTTAGGCCCTTTAAGTATTTTTTGTTAATGGCGTCAGCGAAAGATTTGTCGTCGGCTGAAAAAATATTATTGATGGAGAAGTCTTACAAAACTGACAAGTGCTAATCGTCTATTTGTAGGCGGCTTCCAATTATTTTTTTCAGTTTTTTTTTTTTTTTTTTTAAACGTTGCCCCATCGAACCCACGACCCGCAGCGCAGAAGCCAATCGCTTAGCCACTGCACCAAACGTGTCGTCAGCTTTTGGCTTTACAGTAAACCTCATCTGATTTCAGGTCATTCCAGCGCTGACCAGTACCTAGGTAAGCAGCATGAATCAGGATCTGCCTCAATGCAAAAATGCCGTTAATCGGTCATATAATGTAGATCTGAATATTCTTTCATGTGCGAACAGTGCAAACGATGTCTAAAACAAAGGAAAGTTCATAAATATGCACCTAACTGTGACGTATGTTTCGAAGTTAGACAAGAAGCATAAAAAGTTAATCCTGTTGATGGTGATAGCTACTGGATATTCTTGCACACTTTACACCTCTAGATGATTAAGGTCGACTGGCAGAAAATGCTTAAGTCCGCCTCTGTACAAATTTTGTGCGAAAGTATAAATAAATGATTTATATACGTGGTAGGTAGGTAGCCTAGCGCTACACCAAGTTGCTTGAACTTTTGAAAAAATTGCTTCTTAATAAGCACAGCAGTGCGAGCACGGTTCTTTTTATCGAATTATATCGAGACGTTAAGTTATCCACTCTAAACTTCAAATTTGATATAAGATATTGATAAAACGACAAAGGTAGCACGGATCGTAATTTACCATTGATTTAAGAAACATAAGAGGATAAGCCCTAAATTGATGTTATTTTAAATACTATGCCAATATGTACCGCAGTAAAAAATATAATCTGTCTCGTTCTTACAAGTTCTTAAAAGTGTGTACACTATATGTCGTAGATTTTAATTTTCTGTTCTCATTTTTCAACGTCACCAAGCTCCGCCTTGAAGGATATTTTTGACATGACGCCATTTTAGAGAATAGGGAATATGCATGTAATTCAAAACTCGTTCATTATTTAAATATACATTTTACAGGAGTCAAGAAACAAATTGCATTATTTTGTACATTTTTTAACTCATTACTTATTTTACAATTCATTGTTTTATGTTACGTTTTTTTCGTGGAACGGAACGCAATCTCGAAACGCGTCGTCTTCGAAAATGCCGGAAGTGACATCAACATCCAGATTAATAAATCTTTAAATAATCTTTTTTTAGCAAACTGTTTGATTTCTCACTGCGGTTAAGTTAGTAAGTGCGGTTTCTGCTTGAATAAAGCACAAGAAATAATTTAATTTACATGATTTGTGGCTAAAAAAGAGATGTAAACAAAGCAGGATCTTGGATTATGACGTCACATTATGACCGCGACAATAAAGGACGTTTGAACTGTAGAAGAAAATTGTTGAAGTTGAATAATTGTTTTGAGCAAGAAATAATAGTAACATTTGACTTTTAATACTTTTCTTGGGTTTATATTAATGTGCTTTATTGATTAAGAGAAAAAAAAAGTTACATGCATATTCCCTATTACTTATGCCTTTCGTCTGTCATTCAAGCTTTGTTCAAAGTTTATTTATAGTTTTACAGTGAACCTTGGGTGTTTAGGTATTTTTTGTTGTATTATAAAGGATAAGTGAACAAAACCTAACATGACAAAGTGTTGCATCAGAAGATGTAATTGATTGCTGAGGGCGGAGTCGACGCCATAAGAGGAAAACTTGGCTTCAGATCATGTGACCACATCTGACATCCTCTTATTTTTCTTTCATCAATGTAATTTACCGACGCCTCGATATGAAGTCGACATCCTCGATAAGATTTATCGATTATATCGACTTTTGACAGTTCTTATTGGTAAATTTCTCGAATTATCTCGAATAGTTGTCGTCTTTAAAAAGTGGGTCGATAAAGATTTTTTGAAGCAAAAAAATGGATTTTGGAGAAATCATCTTGTTAATGTTGAAAGCAGAGCGCGTCGGGACGTGGAAAGGATCCACAGCGGAGTATTTTTTTATTATTTTGTGGTTATTTTCTAATTGCTTAGATTATTTAATAGTATTGTAAATATTTTAGTAATAGTATTTGTGTATCTGCATATTTCTGGTGTTGCTATTTGTAAAGTTGATAAGCTGTCGAGAAAACATAGCCGTCGACAAGGCTCGATAAAGTTCCCGAAGCAAGTTCCGTGCTACCGACCCTCGATAAGATTCGGTATGTTATCGACTCGAGATCTTATCGAGTCGATTCGAGAAATTTATCAATTCTAAACGTCAAATTTGACATAAGATATAGATATAACGACAAGAGCTGTCGTTTTATCCATATGTTATGTCAAGTTTGACGTTTAGAATTGATAAATTTCTCGACTCGACTCGATAAGAAGAACCGTGCTCGCACTGCTGAACAGATAAAGAGGTTAGAAAGGAAATAGTTCCTGCAGTGCGAGCACGGTTCTTTTTATCGAATTTTATCGAGACGTTAAGTTATCCACTCTAAACTTCAGATTTGACATAAGATATTGATAAAACGACAAAGGTAGCACGGATCGTAATTTACCATTGATTTAAGAAACATTAGAGGATAAGCCCTAAATTGATGTTATTTTAAATACTATGCCAATATGTACCGCAGTAAAAAATATAATCTGTCTCGTTCTTACACGTAATAATTTACAAATGTAAAAAGTGTGTACACTATATGTCATAGATTTTAATTTTCTATTATCGTTTTTCAACGTCACCAAGCTCCGCCTTTATGAATATTTTTGACATGACGCCATTTTAGAGAATTACTTATGCCTTTCGTCTGTCGTTCATGCTTTGTTCGAAGTTTATTTACAGTTTTACAGTGAACCTTGGGTGTTTAGGCATTTTTTGTTGTATTATAAAGGATAAGTGAACAAAACCTAACATGACAAAGTGTTGCATCAGAAGATGTAATTCATTGCATAAGAGGAAAACTTGACTTCAGATCGTATGACCACATCTGATATCCTCTTATTTTTCTTTCATCAATGTAATTTACCGACGCCTCGATATGAAGTCGACATACTCGTTAAGATTTATCCATTATATCGACTTTTGACAGTTCTTATTGGTAAATTTCTCGAATTATCTCGAATCGTTGTCGTCTTTAAAAAGTTGGTCGATAAAGATTTTTTGAAGCAAAAAAATGGATTTTGGAGAAATCATCTTGTTAATGTTGAAAGCAGAGCACGTCGGGACGTGGAAAGGATCCACAGCGGAGTATTTTTTATTATTTTGTGGTTATTTTCTAATTGCTTAGATTGTTTAATAGTATTTATCTATACTAATATTATAAAGAGGTAGAATTTGTTTGTTTGTTTGTTTGTATGTAGGAGGTAATCTCCGAAGTTACTCATCCGATTTTAAAAATTCTTTCACCAATAGGAAGCTACGTTATCCCTGAGTGCTATAGGCTATATTTTGGGATCAAAAAATTAGGGATCCGTAAATTAACGGGAGCGAAGCCGCGAGCAAAAGCTAGTTGTAAATATTTTAGTAATAGTATTTGTGTATCTGCATATTTCTGGTGTTGCTATTTGTAAAGTTGATAAGCTGTCGAGAAAACATAGCCGTCGACAAGGCTCGATAAAGTTTCCGAAGCAAGTTCCGTGCTACCGACCCTCGATAAAATTCGGTATGTTTAAATTCTTATCGACTCGAGATCTTATCGAGTCGATTCGAGAAATTTATCAATTCTAAACGTCAAATTTGACATAAGATATAGATATAACGACAAGAGCTGTCGTTTTATCCATATCTTATGTCAAATTTGACGTTTATAATAGATAAATTTCTCGACTCGACTCGTTATGAAGAACCGTGCTCGCACTGTTGTATTAGAACGCGTGTCGCCGCTTTTCTCCCACTCTTTAACTCTACTACAAGCAAGAGCCCAATACGTACGCGCATTACGCACACAAATAAACCACACGCACATAGATTTCGAGTTTGCTATTAGTTGTCACACTAACGCAAATACTGCGTTCGACGTACACTCACACACGCGCAAATTCAAATTTATTTCTCATACATGTTACGGCGACCAAAAGGTCGATTACTTATATCGATAAAATTACTGTAATTTTGTTACATTAAGGGCCGATTTTTCAATCCTCAGATAATATGCCTGATAACTACCTGACGAATAAAGTTATTTGGCTGTTTAACTGCCTGATAATTGTTTGTCAATTTTTAAATTGCCATTTATCTCACGAATTACTATCTGACCGATTTCATTGACTTTAGCAACGCTAACTTCAGGGAGGTGAGATAAATATATGGCATAAACGAACGTTAGAGCAGGCCAGACTATTTCAATTACCTGCACAGAGTCTAGAGTACATTAATTACCTGTATGGCAAAAATGACACTGTCAGACTATCTTCCTGTCATGTCGTGTTATATATTTTGACTTTAAATCAATATTATAATATATTTATATGTTTATTACAATGGAATCAAAAAAATAGAGAGCGTTCGGCGAATTTTAATAGTGCTGTAATTCAATTCCTCATAAGTTTAATCGAAAAATACAAACACGTTTTAGAAATAAGAAGACCGATGCGGTGACGAATAAAGACAAAGAAAAGGATCTGCATGGAGAAAAACTGAGAGCTCATAAAATTCAGGTGGAATCGCAACCAGTGTCCTTTCATGGAATACATTAAAACTTAAGTGTGAGGGAATTAAAAAAAGTACCAAAAAAAGTCCTCTATGCAGGCAGGAAATGTACAGAACCGAAGCCCGAAAGTCTGACTATCAGTTCCACCGAGAGCTATCGTGTTATCTACTAACTGGGTGATGGAGGTCAGATAGGCAGTCGCTTCATATAAAATACTGGTATTCGACTGCATCCGGTCAGACTGGCAGACGATCCCAAATTCCCAACATAGTTCGCTAGGAAGATTTACACTATCAATTACTACAGCTCTGTTATGTAGCCATGAACCCATTTCGCAGTAATTTTTTGTATAATAAACGATTGAAAACTTAACCTTTGCTTGATGCTTGATTTTATCCTTTAACATTATTTATAACTAAATATTGCACAGACTCTAAAAGTCTGAATTGGCGATGGAATTCTTTTGAATCCCACACTGTAAAATGATTGGGCATGGTTTTTTTTTATCATGCCTTTATCCTCATTGATTCCCTCCGCCCGGGAAAGGCGAAGGGTTATGTATGCCGGACTCTCACTAGCTAAAAACCCACGGTGTGCCTTCTCCTGACCTAGGCCGGGGTCGTGGGATTCGCAGCTGCATGCACTGCATCCCCGGCAGGCCTCGGTCCGCCAGCCCCTGTCGGACCTCTCCTTCTGTGGGGCTTCGTTCCACGTCCTTCTGAGAGGCTCGCACGGAATACTGCGCGCCGCCTTCTCGGGCCTGTTACTGGTCGGGCGTCAGGTCCAATAACCCGCCACCCGTAGGCCACACACTAGGGTGGCCGGAGAACGTCGCGCGCCCTCCGGCGGAAAATGATTGGGCCTGGATGTGACAATTCTTACTTTCCTTCCTGGATTTATGAATTCATTTATCAGAGCTTCTTGCTCAATTATTGCCAGATCATCAGTGCTATCAAATAATATACATCCATTTTACTTTGATGAAAACGCAAACCCAAGAATTGTCTAGTCAAATTATATTTTTTGTTTACATCATCAGTCATCGAATAAAACTATCTACTAAATAAGCGGTTATCTGGCCGTCAAAGGGAAAGATAAAGTTATTCCTCAGGTAGTCAAATTATTCGTCGAATAAAGCCTATCTGACGATTGAAAAAATCATTTTGTTGCTATCTGTTGAATAAATGCTATTTGTCTGTTTATCTGAGGACTGAAAAATCGGCCCTAAGTTTTGCAATTTTTCGCTCTAATTTTGAGACCCTCGAACGGGGTACGAATAGTGTGAACTTCCTCAACACAAATAAATAATAATGTCAAATTAAGGGGAACATCCGATATAGCCGTGAAATTCAAATTTTCTTTAGTTTTTTGCTAATTGCAGGTCTGTTTTACGTCATAATCATGTTGTTTGCAGCCGTAACGATACTAAGTTTGCTAAAAATAATCAATAAAATCATGTCAATTATTATGAATCATCATCTTATGCACTACATAACATGTTTTTTTCGGAAACAATTCTATTTTCGAGCATCGTAAACCTAGAAAAGTAGGTATACTTACGACTTTCATATTGAATATATTATTGAGTAACCGTTACCGGCGCAAATCGTATTTTGAATAGTATAAACGTAAATAAAAGTTATAATTTGCAAAAAACTAAAGAAATTTCGATTTTTGTTTTCCCGTAGGCGTATTAACATAATATAATTTAATTAATTTAATTTGAATAACCCTGTGAATTGTAATAGCATAATTTTCTGCAAAATGTTAAGAACAAATTGTGGTACATTTAATAGGTATCCATTCAATTCTACCCTGGAAACCTAAAAATAAAATTTAACATATAATTCGTGGCAATAAACAAAGTTATTTTAATTATAATATTACTGATAATAATCATTTGTAGATATACACACATCATATTTAATACCGATATTGTTTACAACTTGGTACAACACTATCGATACGTATGGATTTCGCTGAATTAAAACAATTGCTCGCTGCACTCGACTTTCGCATTGAACGCAATACATTGCGCTGTCGCTCACGTAGTACAAGATGGTACCCATGTATTGCAAGCAATGTATAATTTTGCATCTGTGTGCGATTGTATCGTTTTTTTCTACAAATTACATAATACTATTGCAATAATTACAAATATCACTGATATTATAAGGTTTTTGGACATGCCGGTGAAAAGAAATCCCTTCTCTGGCTACACTACTCAACTAGCTTCTTTTCCGTCACGTTATAATAATGCAAGACGGCATAATTCTTTTTTTTTGCGGATCTCCGTACGCTGTCACAATAAGAGCGCGACTGTTGACCGGTAAAACAAATTTCGGTTGACATATGAGCGTCTGCTCATATGTGCGGCGCGCCTGCCCCGCCCACAAGGCCCTTCTAACGTCTTTTATCTGTTCTGTGTTAATAAGTATAAACACACCAAAATACCGATTTTTATACATAGTTACTCCGGGGGAAAGATACTAGGCCAAAAAGAGTGTGTGTATAAGAACATCGTGGCCAAAAACCATCAAGAATAATGCACCCAGTTCTTATTCAGAACTCAGAACTGCAGTGTCGAAAGTTCAGTTCCTTCGAGAAGTTGACACTTAAAAAAGCCTAGGTACGTGAAAATTAAATAATGTTGAATTAACAGGAACAAATCTTTCTAAGTACACTGTGTGTGAAACAACATCTAATAATTATATTCATTGATAAAGGAGCATCATCCGAGTTTCTCTACCAGTGCTATCTATTCATGCGTCTCGATGATAGTCGTAAAAGAAACGCTATTTTCTTTTCATTACTATGGGGCCCATCGCGGAGTACATTGTTGCATTCTTATAGGATATTTCGAGGTAGCGCGTCAAAATTACCCCTAGGTGACAAGCGTTGCATAGAAATGGAATTAAATAGGTCAAAAACTGGTAGAGCCGAAGAAAGGTTAATTGAATGGGACCCCTTACCGCCCTACCACTAGCTTCGGCGGTTCGATTCGGCTTCGTCGTAACATAGATTACAGTTGCGCGTGGCTCGATAACATCTCAGAGGAAATCTTTCAAACCTAGCCAAGCTAGTGGTTAATGTTCCATTTGTCTAACAAAACATTAGTTAATTTTTCAATACAGCTACGCGCACTGTAGGATACATTGTAGATTACATGTAGGTATGTGGCTTTTGTTTATCGTCCACATTTATGTTATTTCAGAGTTTTCAGGTTTTAATGTCAAAACTTATCAAAGCTAATTTACATTTAAGGAATTTTCGTTAAGTAAATGTAAATGCCAAACGCAAGGTATTTTTTTGTTATTTTAGGCGGGTATGTGCCCGTTCCATATTTAGCTCTTAATAGGTAGTAGGTAAGCAACATGAAATATTTTATAAAATTCAACAGAATTCTAAAATGGCATTGAGCCTAGCTTCTGTACAAAATAGCTAAGATCACACACGTAGGTTCTAAAATTAGTGTTATACGTAGCGAAGTTGCGGCGATCGTCAAACACTCTTTTCAGCGAGACCTAGACGCGAGTATCAAAATGAACAATGAGTTAAACTCACCTCCGGCAGTTCGTCGGGCACCTTCCCCATCCAAGACAGCGACAGAATGGAGCAGTCGCATTTTGCATTCACGTTCCTTTCGAAGTGAAGATGCATTTTCGCTGTATCAGTTCAGATGTAAACTTAAACGTAGAACATCGTCAGTATATTATGCAGACACCCGCGATATTTGTGAGCCGTTTCGCGAACGCCCGACTTGGCGACTCAACGCGCACATTTTACGGGACCTAGTGATAATACATCTGGGAACTGATTACCAAAGTTCATTTATGTTGGATTGTGAAGTGGTCGGGTAAGAGCGCGTCGCTCGGCACTCGGCTGACGTGACAGAGGGTGACAAGCGAGCCTTCGGGACGACGGTGGACGGCGCAGGTATTGATTGCGCATAGGGGGCGCGCGCACCCCACGACCTCTACCGCTACCGCGAAAAACCGGGAAAACCCTTGGAAAACCCGCTGAGATGGCGCTGTGATACCGAAAACAAGGACCAATTTCGACACTTTCGATACTATAAAAATAATTTATTCCTACACTAAGGTAGCACAGGTAAATATTGTTAATGTATTTACTTACATAGAAAGTACGTTTACCTACCAACTAATCAAATGATGACGAAATAAGTACCTAATAAAAATGTTTTTAATATTTTAAATGTCGTGATACATGAATGCCAAGTACACATCTCGTCTTATATATCGGAAAATATCTTCTTTTCATATTTATTAATGCTAAGAGGCTTAGTGTATTTTAAAATTGTTGTATCGAATCATGCAAGGTCAATTATTTGGGTGTATGCACGCCGAACTAAAATATGGTAAAGTTTTGTGTCATAAAGTAGATATAGTGTTCCTATTGTACAGATTTGGCAAGTACCTCACTGCGACTCATGCACCCGCGATTACTCCTCTTAATTATACACAGTGTGAACATAAACAAAAGCGGTACTCATGTTTTTTCATTTCCTCGAATCCTACGTTGTTAATGAAAAGCTTTTTACATGTTGATGTCGAGTGGAGTCGAGTGAGACGTGAGACCTGTTGGGAAATTCGTTTTTAAATACCGCAATATTTTTAGGTGTAGAAGGTACCTATCTACTATAACAGGTACTTAATACATACATAGGTAGCTAAGTAGCTATCAATTAAAATGTTTAAGTGCAGTAAAAAAGCAATCTAGTTAATTCAAAAGTTTATTGTCTATAAAACCGAATTACATTATGTCGTTAAAATATCACGTGAGAGGAATAAAATATCACAGAATTCAGACTATAACGTGTTTAAGAGACTTCATGATTGATTAAAACTTGATTTCTTTTAGAGTGCCCCACGTTAGCCCACTTTTGACTTTAACAGGCAGAGGCACTCTCAACTTGACGGTATCTTCCATGACTTGTTTCATGATGGTTATGAAGCACTGTTGGTACGTTTCTGGCACTTCGTATATGAGTTCGTCGTGCATCTGCAGTATGAGGCGAGGCTTGGGCTCGAGGGCGTCGGTCCTGGTGTCTATGTAACACATGGCGGTCTTCGCGATGTCCGCTGCCGACCCTTGGATCGTGGTGTTTACTGCTTGACGTTCGGCAGCACCTGATGTATAAATATAAAAGACTTGTATTGTAATAACCTACCATTTTCTTAGGTATATGAAATTACTTTTATACAAAAAAGAATAGACAAACCGTTTAATTAAAACAGAATGAATTTTGTCACATTATTAGGTATATGAACGGTTAATTAGTAAACCCATCTTTAGGTATAGTATATTACTAATTATACTATAAATCAATTCCGTGAATGACTGATTGACAGACAACGCACAGCCATTCCGGTGAAGATTAGACCATGAAATTTATAAGACATTTTTCTAAGAGGGCGAACTTATTTTTCGAAAATAAACCCTAAGGGTGGGAAATGGAGTGTAAAGGTTTGTATGGAAAATCGTAATTCCCTGCGTCTATCAACTTGAAACTTGAGTAAATTCTATTCCGCACGAATAGGAAAACTTTACTATAGGGTTTTTTAAAAACAGTCCCGAAAAAGGGGTGCAGCGGGGTATTGAAGTTTGTATGGGAAAATCAGATTCTCTTAATTTATTAACTTAACCGCTAGCGGCCCGACCGACGATCCGGATCGTCAGTGCCATTGTTTATCTATTGTGTCTATAATTACAGTACTTGATAAGTTAAAACTTGGTATAAATACCAAATATCAAATGCTTTAAATTACATGTTGAAGAATTTTTCAAAACTACCCCCAAAAGTCAACCAAGATTTGTATCTAAAATCCACGAACTCTACTCTTTTAGGCGATTAACACACGCAGCGGCGACACATGACACGGCGATTCGGAGTCATGTGTTAAGGATGATATCGATGGAATACCTACAGAGTGGTACAAGATTGTGTGACCCGCTCGGCCACGCGTCGCGCCGCTCCGTGTGTTACCCACTCTATTAACTTACTCTTTTTAGCTATAGAACTGCTTTTAATCTCGGGCAAATATCTTCGACGCTTAGTGAGAGTTTCAACGTATCCTTTAATCCTGCACTCGTCTTTAACTGACTGTGTGAACACTTTCACGGCTGGATAGGTTTTATAGAACGAGTCCATGAAAACTGCCGCCTCCATCTCCGAGACGTCGAGAAGCTGCCCCAGTGTTTTGTTCCCCATCCCATAAATTATTCCGTAGCAAAGCTGCTTGGCTTTCTGCCTGAGATCATCGTCTACCTGTTAATAATTCAGTGTTTAAGCACATATCGTACATAAAAAAGTAATGAGTTAAATATACTGAGAACCCTCGAATGTTCAGATAAGTGCTCCTTCTTTATGCTGGGCGTCAAGGACTTACAAACAATGCACGACTGCGCTAAATATAGCGGACTACCGTCACATGTTTATAAAGCTTAGATTTTAATTCTAGTATAATATGTAGTTATAAACATTGCATAGAAACACATGGACCAAGGGTCTAGTACAAAATTCACGAAAAAAGTGTCCTGAGTTTACATACACCACCAGAGCGCGCGACAAGGCACACTACCATAAAAATATACCAACAAACTAATTTAAATCCTATGTCATCATCGCAATGCCTAATTTAGCTTACAACCATACGAAGATTCGACTGCACCAGTTTTTATAAATAAAATTAGTCTTCAGTCTTCACGTTTTGCGTTTTGGGCTACATTCGGTTCGGACATTTTTAAGCGTTGACCCGAGGTCCATGTGTTTCTACGTCAATGGTTAAAACATTCTACTTTCCAGGTAGATTAAAAAAACCCTGGGTTTAATTAACACAAACCACAATGTCACCTAAATTGAATAGTCGGTTAGCGTTAATCAGCCATATCTGGTTAGACTGGTAGGCAGCTGCAGTCCCCAGCATATTTCTAGAGCATTACTGTCCCACTGCTGGTCACGGGCCTCTTCTCAGAATGAGAAGGGTTTAGGCCTTAGTCCACCATGCTGGCCTGGTGCGGGTTATCGGACTGCACACACAACTAATTTTGTTTTTTAGCTCTCTTGGATTTGCAGGTTTTCTCACAATGCTTTCCCTCACCGCTAACGTAAGTTTAAACTAAATTCTGACCCACGCATGAATTTGTAAAGTGAGAGGATAATAATTAAAAAAATCTCACCTCCTCCTCAGCCACATTGCTCCAGGACGCCGCAATAGACTTAAAAACATCCATATCAGAGTTCATAATTTTCATCAACACCTGATCTTTGCTGAAGTGCGTCAGGATCCTCATTTCTAACTGACAATAGTCTGCCGACACAATGACGTAGCCGGGAGCGGCTTTGAATATGTTCCTACAGTTGAACTCCACGACGTCATCACTTTCGTCACTTTGCAGCGTTAAGTATTCTGAAGGGATGACAAATGTGCGCGGCACATTTTGTAGGTTCGGTTTATGCATACTGATCCGGCCCGTGCAAGTGAACATTGTGTACGACGGATTTATTCTGCAAATAAAATATATTAAGGTTGCGGCGAGCTCTCACTTTAATTAATCCTCCCTCCCTGTTCGTGTAACCCCCACTCGCCCCGCGCGCGTGTATACCGGTTACAATAAAACACTTTTTTTGTAATTTGCACTGCGTAGGAATTCCCTTTATACGAGCAGGTCCAATTATTTTACATTACTTTTTTTGTTTCAGTTGGGGCTACGTTCATTACAATGCCATAAACCGGCCAACATACACACGCATATCGTCACTCGTCATGTTTAAACATTGTTCAAATGGAGCCATTAACAATCACCAACTCGAAATCACAATCCACCGGTCTTCCGAACCGATATCGGATCACATAATCAGAAGTGCAAATCGGAAATTATGTTTCCCGCCTAAGATGAACAAGATTGATAATATTAAATCTGACACGTCGAAGGTGAAGGCCTGAAGGCGCAATCGCTTTAAATTGTTGGTCGGCGTACTCACCCGCGCTTGTGTACCTACTCTACCTGCTTAATTAATCTTCATGAATATGAAGTATTTCTGGCAGAACATAGATCTCTATTGATCTGCTAAGCCCTTTTTAGTACGGAACAATTTGCTGGATTCGAGTGAAAACAATTTTTCCAATTAAAGGTAGGTACTACAGTGATGCTATAGGACCCGCCCCGACTAGTGGTGTCTTTGATGTTGACGTGCTTTTAACATTAACAAGATCGTCTAATAATTCTAATCAGTCATGGGAACTATTTCAAGAATAAAACATCAACCGTGTAAAACCAATCGAACACGAGAGACGATTTAAAAAATACAATTGAACATATTACCTATCTCCCTCGCTGTATATACAGGCCTTCTCCGTGAGAGGATACAATGTTTTCGTCAATATAGAATTTAGCTTCCTCCAATAAATAACAGTACTTGACAAGGGACTGTTGTGTGAAGTCAACACACTTTTCTTAGTGCTTACTTTGCGCCCGTTGTATATACCTAAAACCTAACAAAACATATTCAGAATTTAATATAAAGTCCAACTACTACGAGAAACATTGTCACATATTGTAAGTATTGCAAAACTTATTAGGTACCTTGGCAACATCTTTTGAAGAGTTAAAGTTCAAATGATATCCGCAAAGTTTGTATGCCTTCTTTTGCAAAGTTTCTTGGGAATTTCTCACATCAATCAAAAGTCGTGACGCGAGATCCTTGTCTACAGTGATTCCATGATATTCGCAGTTGGCCAGAATCTTCGAAACTTGGTTTTCGATATCTGTCAAAAGATCGTTGTGTCGACATTGATTGAGTTTACTAAAGTAGGTAATCATCAAGAATAAATTTGCATCGTAGTACCCAGTCCCCTTGGGTCTTTATTATTTATTTATAATCTTTATTATTTTTTATGCATAATGATGGTACAGAAGGCATTTTTTAACCTTTGGGTCAATAAGAACGGCATCAATAGAGGCATAAAAACATGTTATTTGATATTTGGATGTTCAGTCCACTTGCACATATGATTACGAATATGAAACGAAATATGATTCACCAAATGTGACATTGTTAGCGGGGGGTAAGAGCACGGGGGGGGGGCGTGCTCTCATAGCGTCTTTAGTCTAGAGTCTAGACAAATAACTGATGACAAATAAATGTACTGGCATTGGGGTTGTATAGTTTAAAGGTACAAGTCCGAGACGGACTGCAGACTGCAACCGCAGACCGCAAGTTGCCATCGGAATAGCTCCTTTGAGGTGTGCACTTTAAAGATGTTATTAGGGTCCGACAGCGACTGCAAAACTGCAACCGCAGACCGCAGCCACAGATCGCACCGCAAGCTATACTACTTTTGCAGTTTGCGGTCTACAGCCCGTCTCGGACTTGTTTGTATCTTTAGCGTGTTTTGCAGCGAGTCGGACTCGCGCAGGGGTTCTGTACCACGCCTACTTTTCCTTCTTTTTATTTTTTATTGTTTAACTATAAAGTATCCTGTATAGCCCTACAATCACACAAAGTTTAATGCTTGTTTGTATACCTTTTTAAGATAAAGCAGTAACGAAAACGGTGACTGCATATTTTTCGAGGTCTCTTGTATGGGGGGACCCCACCTATGGGTTAAGGCTTCTTACTATCTTTGCCATAGTAATAATATTCTGGAAAATTTCAGCTGGCTACCTATTATGGTTAAAAAGATACAGCCTTGTGACAGACAGATGGACGGACGGATAGACGGCGTAGGCTTAGTAATAGAGTCCCGTCACCCTTTAGATACGAACCCTCAAAAGGAATTAATTTGATATGAATAAAATACGAACCAATTATATTTTTAGCTGGTTGTAGAGATTCTAGTAAAGATTTTTCTTGATTCTCAGCAATCATCCATAAAGACCAGGCTCTCACGCACAGCGTTTCCAAAGTATCTAAATTCTTAAACCTTTTTTGCTGATTGGCGACTTTTAGCGATATATTTGAGAAATCTATTCCGCAATACTTTTTGGTCTAAAAATACGAAATTAAAAAGTTCATTAAGCAAAGTCGTGTATAAAAAATTAATGTCGCAATAAAACAAATAAAAGTTATTGTTAACACTTACTAGATAATCAAAGTCCGGTATTTTTTCGCTGCTATCTATCAACCACTCAATTAAAGATATATCGGTGCAATTCGTCGACAGATTCACGCCAAGCCATCGTTTAATGTAAACATTTACAGTTTTCGAACATAACATTTTTAATTTCAACGTGTTTTTCATAAACCAGTTACGCAATCGGTTTTTGATTATTTCTACACAATCTAAAGATGTAAAATCTAAATAAATACTTGTTCCTTGATTTAAATGCATAGCTATCCCTTTAATTGGGCAATCTTCATTTCTTTCTACTTTGTGAACAGGCTTATGGAAACTAACTATGTTACTTCCTATCATTTCATTACTAGCAATTGTCGTTTTTTTCAAATGCACATAAATAGATGCAGTTTGTACACTTTGGATTTCATTTAAATTCTCGATAATATCATTTCCTCTTAATATATAACAATTTACTTTACATTCATTAAATTCGATCAAAAAATGTTTTGATAAATGACATTTTATGTTTGGTTGAATACATACTTTATCGATAATTACTGTTTTCATATCGTTTTGTATTAAAAAATCTACTTTTTTCTTCTTTACATCAGGTTGTATTTCTTTGTAAGACTTTTTTCTGCGTTTGGAAGAAACATGATTTTTATTTGTTTGATTACTAGAGAAATCAATGCGAGTGTTTTCAAACTTAGTGATTTCATTTTCTATTATTTTATCGTCTTCATAAACTAATTTGATATCTTCATTTTCACCATCGTCATCATCTTCTATCTCAACTATCGTGGATTTAAATGCATTTAAAATAGTGTTAGAATGAATGCTAGCATAATCTGAAGCTGTCTCTTGTCTACACAATGTAGTAGGTTCTTCGTCGAGCAATTTACTAGGTATTAAATCTATAGGCAAGGTTTCTTCAAATAAACTCGTATTATCTCCATCGGAAGAGAATAAACTTATGTCTTTAGTCGACATATGTGTAGACGAATTCATAATCTCTGACGTGTTAATATTATCGGTTTCAGTGGGTTTTTCCTCAATTTCACCAAAACTAATATTCGGTGAAAACATTTTGTCAGATGTGCGCAGATTTGTTATATTATTTAAACCAGCTTCAGTAAAATTTAAAGAGTCCCATATAATATCATCTTTGACTGATAAACAGGGACTGTTGTTTTCACTTCCATTATCGCCTTCTTTTGAAATATTGCCACTTGTTTTAGTGAATTCATTTTTCTCAATATAATTCAATGTTTTATTAGCACAAATCAAATCTTTTGTTTGAGAATCCTCATTATATTTTTTTTCCATAGTATCTTGTTCTTTAACTGTTTGATTATTAAAATCTGGGTTATTGGAATTGTTTTTTATTGTTGTATTAGACTTATAATTTTCTTCCCTATCAGGGTCTCGATTCTTAGGACTTAAAATTCCATTTGCAGTATTATTCACATCTTTAGTTTGAGTACTGTCTAAAGAATCACAAGTTGCTAAAGATTTAGTATCCCACTTAATTTCTACAACGCCGATTTCAAGAGATAGATACTTTCTAGCTTCCGCAATAAGATTTTCGGCGGCTTCTTTTGTGGTAATACCACAATAACCCGTTATCCAAATACTTTTAATTTTATTACGTTTTCTTATATCATCACTGTCATCATCTTCTCTTACCTTTTCACTTTGAAAAGGTATGGACTTATGAAGAATATTCTCAATAGTGTTTGCATCGGCCGATGCAATACTGGAAATTGATTCAAAGCCTGAATCAAAAAGTCTCCTAGCTCTCATACCATTAAGAGATGGTAATTTCATTAATTCTAGCAGTTCAGAGTGAATTCCAAAATGTAAACGATCTTGGAATTGCGATATCAGCATTTCCATATTTTTCCATCCTAACTGACGACAAAAGGCTGTTACCATGCCTAAAATTTGAATTAGATATTATAATATCAAGAAAATGTTGCAAAAAAAGTACATAAAAAAAACTATGATGCACTCACCAGCGAAAGTCGCTGCTCCTTGTTGGAGGCTTTGCAAGAAACCACGAGCGCACTGAAACTTTGATGCTACTTCTGCTAAAGGAACCTCATTTACCAAGTCCTGCAAAGCCAGAGCAGTGTAAAACCTTCAATAGAAAATAAATAAATTAGCATACATAATGTACTCATTTCAATTAATAATTATAAATTTTTAATGATGAGATACCCAACCTTTTATGTATATTTACTTTATTCTGTATGTTGCTTGCCTTATTACCTCCTCTTAGACATCTTATTATAAAACTCTCTTGCACACCAACCAGTTCTCCCACTCTCTTCATGGCTTTTGTCAGAGACTCCCAAAGAGTCAGCATATGTATCCAATCTATGTTACCCCATTGACTACTTACACTGTAAGGTGTTACTAAATATATGAGATGCAAATCTGTCTCCAAAACTAGACACTGGCGAGCTTTTTGCAGTTCACAAAATAAAGACAACCCATCATTTGGTGCCATGGATGATGAAAGACAAGCCTTTCCTAAAGGTGTAGCAATATAATGCGACTCATCACCTTCAGTTTGAATTCTTACTAGCTCAAAGTTTTTTAATTCCTCTAAAGTATTTTCTAAGAGACAGTTTTGTGTAGCAGTTGGATCCTGATGGTAAAGCAGAGTGCATTTAGAATATAAATCTAACTGTTCCTTCGTAGACAACACTTGGCTAGCTATCATTTCCAGCACTGCCCTCATGTATTTATCTTCACTCTCAATACAACTCTTGATTGGATCTAAGTTGCCCATCATTAAATCAAATCCGATTTTCTTCTCTGCCTCTGTGCATATCAATACACTCTCACCTTTTACATCTTTACCCATTCTTCCAGCTCTCCCAATCATTTGTTTGTATGTAAGAATATTTATTGGTTGTCTTTGAAACATAGGTGACCGAATGATGACTTTTCTTGCAGGTAAGTTCACCCCAGAACTCAGTGTAGATGTAGCTACCAAGACTCTAATCGCCCCAGATTTAAATCCACCTTCAACAATATCCCTCTCATCAAATGTCAATCCAGCATGATGGTAAGCAACACCAAATGATATAGTTTTCTTTAAAACTTGATCTAATCCTACCGGACAATTCTTCAATTGTTCCAAGACTTCTAAAATATTGACAGACTTAAGCTGATTTCTTAAAACAGATCCAGCTTCACTATCTTCACATCCCAATTTGAAAAATGATGATGCCACAGTCTGTGCTAAGTTTTCACACCAATTTTTGGTCATACAAAATATGAGAATGGAACATCCATCTCTAATAGTTTCCAAACAAATTTTGAGTACATTGTCACCTTCAGCAGTTAAACTCAAATCTATTGTATTAACACATGCTCCTTGCTTATCATAATATTTATTCCCTACCAAACAGTATTCATCTAAAGGGATTGGTCTAAACTGTGTGATGAACAACTCAGCATTCAACCAGTTAGCAAGAATTTCTAAATTAGGTAACGTAGCTGACATTCCAACTATCTGTATTTGAACATCATCTGACTTGGATGATACATATTTAATTTTTGTCAACAACAGCTCTAATATGTATCCACGACTGGGATCACCTAGTAGATGTAATTCATCAACAATAATAGCTCCTAGCTCTGTTATGGTACCTTCATCTAGGAGTTTGTTTACAAGACTGTTTGCTTTTTCAATGGTACATATGGCAACATGAACAGCCTGTAAGCCTCCAGGAGGTGACTGAGACCCCATGAATCCCTCCACACGAATCCCTGAGCTGGACAATATATCTTGAAGATAAAACATTTTCTCTCTCACTATTGATACAAATGGTAAAATAATAATTACTTTTTTCTGGCGTTCTAAAATAGTTTTTATAGTCAGTATTTCGGCAACAAGAGTTTTTCCAGCAGATGTTGGGGCAGAGTATACCAAGTTGCAACAATCAAAAAGAACCTTTGAGTTACCCAAACAGGTAACCTGCCAATCAAACATTTCTGTAATACCCCTTTCTTCATATTTCTTAGCTATTTCAATAGGTAATCCCCAGTCTCTTAAGTTTTTATTATTACTCTTCTCTATTAAATTTTGGGTTAACAATGGATAATTTTGTGTAGAATCCAATGATATTGTGGTGCTTTGTGAATAACTATTAAGTTTCTTACGTGTTTTTCCTTTTCTTTTTATTTCTACATTTTGTTCAGCAGCGTGTTCTTTAACAACTTGCAAAGAACTTTGTAACACAAAAGAATTATCGAAGCAGTTGTCTAAAAAACCGACATTTTCAGCTATGAATTGGGTATCTATTACTTCGATGTCAGTTGTAGCCATTATTTAATAATACATCATAGTTTTAAGGCAAAATTAATAAAAATCAGATTATTGGAATGAAATCAACTCAAATATAACAGAATTAATGACATTGACATATTGGACATTTGTAAATAAATAGTGATGTGAACTCTTGAACAGCTGTTTACAGAGTTGCTGCATGCAAATAAAACATTAGCTTAGTTTAGTATCATTTGACTCGACTAAAAGAACAGATTCAGAAAAGCAGTGATTTGTGACTTTATGAGTGACTTGAAAACTTAGAGATATGCTCTAAGCTTGAAAACGATTTCCTAGAAGATCATAAAAATCGTAATTTAAATTTAAAACAAAGTTTTAGTTGCACTAATTTAATGAGAAAACGTTGATAGTTGCTTAGACTCCAAAGTTAACGTGCGACCCAAATAATTTAATTGGGGTGCTTTCTTTCAGTATGCACCTATCTCTTTTTATCTCTAAATAGTACAAATTGAAGTCGCTTTTCGCGTCTGTCCGCTTACTTTTTCTTAAATGATCTTTCAATGAATTTTGATACGGTTTTCACCTTAACATAACATAACATCATACCTTTATATCCCGAAGGGTTGGGCAGAGGTGTATAGTACACCCTCATTTCGCCGTTATGTTTGAGTCCCATGTAAGGGCGTTCGCTACGTTAAGCGTGCGCACGCGGCGGGTACCCACCTCGGGTGTGTGTATTGAAAGATAGTATGAGCAGCGCTAACTGGCGCGGACGCGTGCGACGGGTTTGTACATACTATCCACACGCGAGGCGGGTACCCGCCGCGTGCGCACACTTAACGTAGCGAACGCCCTAATAGGGGACGAGCCTATTGTCATCAACCGGGCACAAAACCAGACTCCGGCCTGCTACGGAGAAATTCCACACGGAAAAACCCAGTATCACTCTCCGACCTGGGGATCGAACGTAGAATGTCACGCTCACTCAGCAGTCGCGCTTGCGACCACTAGACCAGCGAAGTCAACGAAGTTTTCATCTTAATTTAGGTAATTTCTTCTGGAAGGTTTTAGGCTCAATTTACACCGCCGATGATTGAAATAGAAGCGTCAATTTCGCCTCATGACGGTAGAAGGCGCGCGAATTCGCGGGAATGCTCAAGAATTCCCGCGCATTACAGCGTATCATCATCATAAACACTTGGCACCGCACTACCGTGACCGTCCCGAGTCCCGACCAAGTCCCCGTACGCGCCACTTCCCGCGGATTCCACAGACGGCGCCGACAGTAGCTAGGGGAATTCTCGAGAATGCGCGAGAATTCCCCGGAAGACGCACTACCTTTTTTTGGCTCGTATTTAGTTTGTACTTTATACTATTGACATAAAGTTCATTATGCTATAATTATACAATTTCGTTGCAAAAAGTCTCTTCCATTCCATTCCGCGGCGGTGTAAATTGAGCCTTAAGCTATAAAACAGCTAATATATCATATTATTGTATTTACCTATGTAAAAGAGTACCTTGTGCCTTCAAAATAACAATAGGTAATAATTGTAGATATTTTATCTTAACACTACAATCGGTCTGCTTAGGGTCCCGATGATAAAGTTCACACATTAATGAGAGGAAGATGACCACACAAAACTTGATCAGCTTTAGCTATTGTGTTGTAAAAAAAGTCTCAAATATATAATTAAATATTTATTTGTGATCACAGAATATGCCACTAGGCATCATATTTAAGCATTAAGTATATTAATAAAAAGCTCTATAGTATAAACCTACTAGTTCTGGCTATGAGTTAAAAATCTAGCAATTTACTACAGAAATTGGTATTATTAGTCAATGGGTAACCTTATGAAATATTAACAACCATAATATTAAGTATATGTCCAAAGATGTATGAATAATAGTATGATGTACACGCTGACATTTAATTGGTTGTTTTACTATAAAGAGAATCAAAAAAAAAAGTTGGCTTTCTTAAAAAGTCTTATGTTGCTCAAACATGTTCAAACATTAACCGTAAGATGATTAAGAGTGATGCCACACTGTTCCGTTGCTTTGCGTTGCGACGCGGCTACGACGTCGCAGCGTTAGATTTGGACCAATCTATAGATTCCAAATGTAGCACTGCGACGTCTCGTTGGTCCAAATCTAGCGCGGCGACGTCGCAACGCAACGCAACGGAGCAGTATGGCTTCACGTTAAAGTACTCATTGCGGCAATCGCAGTAAAGTTCCTGACAAATAACTTGAATGAACCATCATGTCGCCGACTGCACAGGTCCCCCCCCCCCCTTGTGTCCTTGGTGTTTTTTTTTAAAGACCAATGACATTTTTTTTTTATTCTTTGGAATGTTAGGAGGTAAACCGTGGTCAACGTTTGTTCTAGCAAAACAATCAATTAAAATGTCAGCGTGTATAATATGACTATTTTTATAAGGCTTCAATGTAAGGCAGTGTTATAACTTATAACCATTGAATTTACCATGCATAAAATTGAGATCAATGCGACAATGTTTTTTTTTAATAAGTATTGCTTTTATAATATAAATGTCTTTTAAATATACATGGACAATACACATTCATTTTTACTGTTATACCCTTAGAACATGCATTGACTGGACATGTAATTGAACAACTATTTTGTTAGCCTAGATAAAATAAATATGAAAGTACCTATCATCATGGACAGGGACCGAAAACTTTTATGAAATTTTTATGAAATCCGCCCCTAAGACGACCCTCTGACCGAATTATGGTACCAATATAGAATAATAAACGGTTACGTTTACCAGTATTGTCACCGACTCTTTTAACCGATTCAATATACATAGGAGAATAACCTCTACTTTTAGTATCTAACCAATTAATTTGTTACCGTTTCATGAATCGGTGACCTGTATCTGGTGGGGTAAGGTGGGGTAACCTACAAAATTGAAAGGATACCGGTAACTTTATTTATAAGCTATAAATGCGACTGACGGCACGAGCGCTTTGCGGCTCGCGGCTTCGTGCTCGACCGAAACCATAGATGAATATACCTAATAACCGAAACTAAGGAACCGCGCCGCATCGCGTATATACTGTAGTGCCTACTACGCGAGACACAAAAAGAGGTTGTAACAAAAAAATACCTGTTTTTTTTTCATACCAGTTTCGGTCCCTGATCATGAGGATATGCACTCACTGAGTGAAAATTGGTTTTAGTACAAAGAATTAAGAAATATCATAATAAGATTTTTGAAGCTGTTGGCTCCTTGCCTTCTGTCAACGCTCTTGATTCATGAACAAAACATGCATATGTTATACCCTGGAAAAAAAACATTTATTACTTATAAAAATTACTTTATTCATTTATCATAAAATATAGGTATACTTGATATAGTACCTGTTGCATGGCAGCTCTAACAAACCCTTCATTAGCTGAAACAGTCAAAGCCTTGATTCTGTGTCCAAAATTAAAAATAATTTTGGATCTTAATCTAACATGGCCTCTAACTTTTAAATTCTTTCTTGGATAGTCATCTTCACCTAGAAATAAGCATATCATGTCATGTAATAGAAACCATAAAGCCCTGATTCACACAGTGTGACTGCATGGCACGTGTCTCCTGACTTGTTTCTTCAGGCAAAAGCTTCAATCATAATAAAGAAACTTCTTTGATTGCCTTACCGCCAAAATCATCAGGAAACACTCTGACCATATTCTTCAGTTCCTCTGTCCTTTTTATCTCCATTGGCCCTCCTAATGTTTTTACAATTTTTTCAAAGTCATCCCATGCAGTTCTGCAGCATACTAGTGACTTGTCTAAAAAAAAAACACACTTTCACAAAATTAACATATAAGAGAGCCATCTAAAATAATTGCAGCACTATAGCACACAGACTAATATGTCTATAAGAAACTACAGCACTCAACTACACTTTGAGAGCCCCAATTCCTATACTCTGTTCACCCAAAGATGTGTCCTGAGGGCTTGGTCATCCCGTAAGGAGACTGCTATCGTAAAAACGTAAATGACATCATTAAAAACTGTAAAATAGCTATATTATCCATGTTTTGTTTTTATTAAATATTTGATATTCTTTCTATAGCAATGTTTTGTAAAATGTCAGGAATCAACTTATGGTGAAAAGGGTATAATCATCCTTACTTTTAGTTCTACTTTATTACCTATTCTATCAACATTACCTTTAAATAATCTTTCCAGAACTGGCTTGACTGGTCTATCAGCTTCCCAAGCAGATTGCTGAGTAAGCACTTCTTGTTTGAACACGTAGTTACAATGTCCATTTGTCATGTTGCTCACATAAGCCATCATGGCTGTCACATCTAAGTTCAGTGTTTTGATTTCTGGATGCTCTTCAATGCATTGTGACACTTCTTTTAGTGAAGATTCTTGGCTGGAAGTAACACAAGAAAAGTGTTTTGAAGGTCAATGACACATGGATCTGACTTCACCATCTGTATTTCTATGATATATCTATATATATCGCACCTTCGGTGCAACAGTTAAAAAAAAGTGTCCTGAATTGTGACTTTATTGCACCGAAACAAAGTCACAAAAGCTAAAAAAATCCACAACAGACCATAGTATTTAAGATGTTAATACAGAAACTGTGGGGATATAGAGCACAAGTCTATACAGAGTGATGTAAGAGAAGAGGCCTGTAGTCACCAGAGGGTGGATAATAACTTAAATGAAGATATGGAAACCTGTAAACCTTTTTTAAAATTATTTTAAAGATTAGAAGAACTACTAAAGTAAGTTAATCACTTCATCAAGTATTACCTATTGTTAAGGCACTCATCATCACTAGACTCTTCATCCCAAGAGTCATTGTTATCCTCGCTTGAGTTTGAATTTGGCAATATTTCACCTTTCACTATCACACCAACAACTTTCAATTTATTAGCCAAACTCTCTTCAATGCCACTCATAAACTCAAATATAACCTGAAAACAGTTGGCAAAATTAATAAATAATAATGAAATAAATTGTGGGTGGTTTACAATTATTGCAATTTTAAGAATTGATGAGACAATGGTTTTGTAACATAAATCGGCCACAGATATACATAATATATATAAATGATGCAATAAGGTAGCAATATTGTGGAAAAATACATGCCTTAGGTGGTTGATACATGCATGGGTATAGCTTTGCACACTCCAGATAATCCTCTGCTTGATCCAATATTGATCTAGCTCCATATGAGGCTTTGCCTGCACTTAGTGCAGATAGAGACTTTGGATTTCTAGCTATAACTGAAAAAAAGATTCAGAATAACTTCTCAAAATATTGTTTTAATTATTTTGTTCACTATTATTAGAAATCTTTAATCACCTTTAGTCCACACTCTGCCTTCCTCACTAATTATATCAATAACAAGTTTGGTAGTGTCGTTTATGTGAAAAATTTTACACACTGCTATAACACCAGGCCTTAGAGAGCAGTCGACCATCGCGCCAAGATGTCGAAGATTGGAACATGATAGTTGTTCGATTTTTACTTTTTTTGACTTTTGTAACTAAAACAAAGATGCTAATTATGCTCATGATTTTAATGCAGTGCGCAGAATATCTATTGGCCTCGTGGGCTTATTTTACCTTCCTCAGGAATTCTATTTCCTGCCTGATTTTTCTTTGTAATTTCATTACTCCATCAATTTCATGTATCGATTCTAATTTAACCACAAGATTCTCACCAAAATTAACTTTTTCATTTAGCAAGGGCATGAGTTCTTCTGATGGTTCCATTATAAATTGTTATTAAAATATTTTGTTTTATTTATTTACAAAATGCAATCTACTCTGTGAAGGTATTTGCAAAACTTGACTCTGACGTCTGACTGACAGTGTTGACTGTCACATTTGACTTGACATTAGATCCCATTCACAGAATATACAAGATCCTGGGAAATAGGATCGATAGGCATCAAAAAAAAAATTGTGGTAACTGCACTTTTTCTCGCTGACTGTACATTACTTATCACAGACTAGATATGGATACTTTATACTTATTTTTCAAAATCTGTAAATGTAGAGCACAATGTTTTCAAAAAATATGTCCGGTCTACTAAGAACTTTTCCTGTAGCTTCAACAGTTGAGATAGCTGCCCTTACTGCCCTATCTCAAATAACTCAAATTACCATTCTCTATTATATTATTCAACCTACCAAGAGCATGTACAATTATATTATCCACCACAAATACGTACTTAGATAAATAATATTCATTATCTTAGCCTACAACAGACAGGAGATTGTAGAAGTTGTTCATTAGAGATCGTCTAAACTGAACGCCTCTCCACTAAACGTGATTATTTCTATGTGTGAGCACTGTGAGCAGTAGCTTATTTAACCTAAGGCCATGTATTATATTCTCTTTGGTCAATAAGCTTGAAGAACTTGGTGGCACCATACTTGATCTTTAGCTTGGCACCTTAGAGCATATAGGTATATGCTCTAAGCTTGGCACCCATTTAGATCTCAATTCTCGGGCGGAGCCGACTATCCCGCAAGTCCTTTGCAACTTGCAAAGGACTTGCAAATTGCAAGGAACATACTCTGTCCTCTGCACTGGGGGCTTACCATGTCGTCTTAAGAAAACGTTCAAATGCCAGCCAGTCAATATCCGTTCAAAAGCAGGCCTGCTTCTGAATCGCTAAAAACCGTACCATGACAGTACAAAAGGTGAACGACTATTCAACCAAGTTGAACGGATAAGCTTGTTCATGGTACGAAAAGTCTATACAAAAAAAAACAGGTGAACGGATTTCGTAAACGTCAACGTAGCAGGCCTGCTCTAACGATGTCATAGTACAAAAAAGCAGGGCAGTTCAACTTCCAGGCAACTTCTGCCCTGCTTTAAGAGGTCATGGTAAGCCCCCTGAACTTGGCCCCTTTTTCACATTTATGTTTTAGTTACAAAAGATAACAATACCTCATCGTTAACTTTTGTATCTAAAGGTCTAACCTTATGTTATCGGTAGCGGGTAGCACTGGGCAATGTTGACAAGAGAGGGTAGTCGTCGATATGGATCGGCCCACCCAAGGTTATAAAGGCGGTGGTCATTCGGCGAAGCGAGAGCATTCCGAGTTGAACAGCTGAAGAAGTCTGACCTTTTATATCTGATTAGCTTGTCCTTATTTTATGATCTTGTAATAATTGTGTAAAGTAATATACTGTGATCTAGTTAATGTTACTAATATTAACCCAAATACAAGTACTCTCAGTGGTGGAGAGTCTATGTTGGTTTTATTTACTGTGTTTACCTTGCTCGCAATCCTGACATACCGATATTAGCTAAAACTGTAATGATAGAATCACCCCTGAACGATTATATTGTTGTGTCATTTACATCAGAAGTGGAACAAGAAAAAACCAGTCCACATTATGATTGTATACCCACATGTAAATATTTTTGAAAAGTTAAATCCCCTATAGACGGACTGACAAAAACTTGATATTACAATGGTGAGAAGTGTGAGAATGAGAAAATGTGATAAATCCGGTGAGTCACAACCATTTTATTATGTGTGAAAGAATTTTGAGGAAGGAAATATAATATGAGAGGTTATTTATTCGTGTAAAATAAATATTAAATGATATCTTTGCTTATTCATGTAAAATAAAAGAGATGTTATCTGTATTTATTCGTGTAAAATAAATGAGATGATATCTGTGTATAATCGTATAAAATAAATATGATGGTATCTGTATTTATTCGTGGAAAATAAATACGGCATCTGTATTTATTCGTGTAGGAAAATACATTGCAAGTCGTATTAGAGTTTGTGGTGAGATGCAACCAGGGTTGATCTTTGGCACCGCCCGGTTTGGCCAGCCGGGGTTGGCCAAAGGCTTCGCCTGGGGAAAACTGAAACTCTAACGTGGCGAAGCAATTGTTATAGGGCTGGAACCAAGGCGGGATATGCCATGATATGGCTAGATCCAAGGCGGGTGATGCCATGTTGATAAAGCAGGATCCCAGGCGGGTGATGCCAAATGAGTTGGCTAAATCCAAGGCGGGTGATGCTATTAATTGATAAATGAAAATGCAGTGAAAATGAGATTCTGTTTTGAATTAATGTTTTGAAAAAGTTTTGAAAATATTGATATTTGTTTTGATTGGTTTTGTTATAATTCTTGTTGTAGAATGGTACAAAATAGTTTATTGAAATTAAAAAGTAGTTTGTTATTATTACTTATGGTTTAAAATGTATTTTTTGTAGACGAAAACAGGAAATTGTATTTATTATTGACGATAATTATTATGACGGCTTCCGTTAAAGATTAATTTGTCAAATTCATTTTTAAATAAGAAATAATTTGACTTATTTTCGTTAAAGAAGTGTATTGTATTGTTGTAAAAGGTTGTATTATTAGCGCATTATAGAAATATTATGTTTACAACATCATGTCAGTTTTGTAATATGAGTTTGTGAATAATTGAGATATTATTTTGATCCTGAAAAGTTTTAAAGGTTGATACTTAAGTATTATGATTTTGGGAATAACTGAGATAATATTTTAAGTGTTTATAATTATGTACTATGATACTGTGAATAATGATTAAAGATTTAAAGATATTTAACCATGAAACATTTAGGATGTTTGTTTTCTGATTTTGTGAAGAATTGAGATATTTAAGAATGTAGGATTTTGTGAATAATAATGAGATAATGAATCGTGAATTATTTTAATCGTTGTTATGTACTATGAGTTTATGAATAATGAGATATTTAATCTTGAAATATTTTAAGTGTTTAACGTACTATGAGTTTGAAGTGTTTATATGCTGGTACAATGAATTGTGAATAATTGAGATATATAATCATGGAATATTTTAAGTGTTAATGTACTATGAGTTTGTAAATTATTGAGATATTATGTTCTGATTTTGTGAATAATTATGAGATTTTTACGAATGAAATATTTTAAGTGTTTATGTATTATGGCTTTGTGAATCGTTGAAATATTTAACCAAGAAATATTTTAAGTGTGTATTATGAATTTGTGAAAAACTATAATGAGATATTTAGCCCTGAAAAATATTGTAAATGTATTTAAATGATTTTATGAATTTGTGTATGATGAGATTGTGTGTTTATGTACCTATTATGATTTATTGAATAACTAAAATTTGATGTTTAACCAAAGTAGAACTGTCTAATAGGCATCTGAGATAGTATTTTATGAAAATGTGAAAATGTTGGAAATCTAATGTGTGGATGTTTGTAAGATGTTGATACGAGAAGTTATGAACGAATATAGAACTAGGTTGATACTGAATGAATATCAACTAGTTTAAGTCATGGGTGATGAGCTTGTTGGCCGTCGATGGGATAACAAGCTCTAATCGATTCAAACATTCTTTGGATGCTCTTCATTTTACTTTGGTCAAAGACATGAGTAACATGACGAGGTCAAAGATGAGTGATCAGGTGTGGCCGAGATGTGTACTGTATTATTTGTTTCTGTTTAAGGTCCGAAGGTGTCACTGAAGTTAGGCCTTGATGCACAATCTTGACGATGGGGTTGATGGTGCGTCAACCACCAACCACCAACACACGAGGACGTGTGTTTTGCAGGAGGGCCGTGTTATCGGTAGCGGGTAGCACTGGGCAATGTTGACAAGAGAGGGTAGTCGTCGATATGGATCGGCCCACCCAAGGTTATAAAGGCGGTGGTCATTCGGCGAAGCGAGAGCATTCCGAGTTGAACAGCTGAAGAAGTCTGACCTTTTATATCTGATTAGCTTGTCCTTATTTTATGATCTTGTAATAATTGTGTAAAGTAATATACTGTGATCTAGTTAATGTTACTAATATTAACCCAAATACAAGTACTCTCAGTGGTGGAGAGTCTATGTTGGTTTTATTTACTGTGTTTACCTTGCTCGCAATCCTGACATACCGATATTAGCTAAAACTGTAATGATAGAATCACCCCTGAACGATTATATTGTTGTGTCATTTACACTTACTACGGTTCAAGAAGTGTAAGAAGAAAAAACTAATTAAAAAAATGATGATGGTCAATGCTAAAAATAGCCTTATTTTATTTATGTGTTAACCTGGAAAGGAAAACTAGAAAACTATATTTTTCTAGTTATACATTTACTAAAGCTACAAATTAAATTAGATAGGTAATAAAAAAATCCTGATCACATTATGTATGTACTAAGAAATTGATTGAAATATTTCACGTTTTCAAAAATGCTTCGTTTTAGTAATATTTGAGATCTATTCTGATTTACCCGCCATCTTAGTGATTCGTTGACGCTGTCACGTGACCATAACCTAAACCAGCCAATGAAAACCCAATGCTGTTAGCCGACAACCACAATTTTGAGAAATGGCTGACGATAAAGAAGTTGAGAAAACTATTGCGGAAGACTTGGTTGTAACCAAGTACAAACTAGCCGGACAAATTGTTAATCGTAAGTTCATGTGAAACTGTTTATTGATAATTGAATTGTAAATACAGCGGCCCGTGTGTGAAATTACGATTCGACCTACGCTACGTAGGTTGGACCGATGGACGCGTGTCATCGCCATGCGGACAATGTGGTGCCGCTATTCGTGCCAAGTTATTCTCATATCCTAGTGCATTTTTAACCCACTCCACATATCATTTTACAGGTGTCCTGGAACAGCTAATCGCTAAATGTGTGCCTGAAGCGTCTGCCAGAGAAATATGCGAATTTGGCGACAAGCTTGTTCTAGACGAGACTTCAAAGGTTTTCAAAAAAGAAAAAGATTCCAAGAAGGGCATAGCGTTTTCAACATGCGTGTCGGTGAACAATTGTATATGTCACTTCTCACCGATACCTAGCGAAAACGATTATATCCTCAAGGAGGGTGACCTGGCCAAGATGTAAGTAAATTTCAAATACGTATGTAACTAGTGAACTTTGTTCGAAATTCGTTCATTGCCCTCTTTTCTTTCTTTGTGTTGCTATCAGGATGTTACGTCGAAACTTAACTTTCGCTTCAATTACAATAAATGTATGCATACATATGAGTTGGGCAGGTTTTATGAATAATTTAAACTTGTTAGCTCTAAGCTGTTCATCCTTATGATTATAACCTCACTATTTTGCTGTTGCCCTAATTAGGTTATATACAAATGCTACATAACCATTTTAGACCAGTTTTTATTATTATTTAATACAATGTTCTAGTATCTTCATTAGCTTCCATTTATAGAATTACTGAGCTAATCTTAATTTTTGTATTTGTTACACAAGTTTAGTATCAACTAATCTATTTACAGTGATCTTGGTGCACACATAGATGGATTCATTGCAGTGGTGGCCCACACTGTCATTGTTGGTGGTGTAGAGGTGTCAGGACGTGCTGCTGATGTTGTCCTTGCAGCTCATTATGCTAGTGAAGCCGCCTTGAGGTTGTTGCGGCCCGGTAATGAGGTATACTTTAATTTTTAGATGTTTTAATCTTTGTGTTCTTAACATTGCAAAGACATATGTTTTTTTTGTAGTTGTGTTATTCATGCCAAATGATTCATATAATGAGTCATTATATATTTTATTATGTATTACAGTAGATAGTGCCACAACTTATCAATTGTTTTTTTCATTGATTTTCATTATTATTATTTGGAATAAGCTTCATAGGTGCATAGATTATTTGTTCCTAAAATACATTCCTTACCAACTTAAAAAAATGGAACACCTATTTGACTATTGCCTGTCAGTCCTTTCATAACACGGTTTGAAAATACTTAATTTTTTTTATTCTTGTCTTCTAGAACTATGCAGTAACAGACGCAATACAGAAGATCACTGCGGAGTATGGCTGCAAGCCTGTAGAGGGCATGCTCTCACACCAACTAAAGCAGTTCCGCATTGATGGTGAGAAGAGCATAATTCAGAACCCGTCAGAGGCACAGCGTAAAGAACATGAGAAGGCCACTTTGGAGACATATGAAGTGTATGCGATGGATGTACTTGTATCTACTGGTGAAGGAGTTGTGAGTATCTGTTGCTGACAAAAATGTATTCATACATGTCTATAAAAAGGAGACAGCTTTGTTTGGAAACTTAATTGCAGTCTAAACTAATTGTAGAGATACTGTTGTGATATTTGTATTACATAATCTCAACACTTCTGCCAAGGCGCATCAATGATAAATGAAACATAGAGATATTAAAAATCTTCTATCATGTCGGCACGAATAGGTCATGCTGTAGTGAAAAGATTAGCCAGTCAGCAAGGTTGGTAGCGGGGCTGACTGCCCAGGATGTGCCGGACATACATGAGTATTGTCACTCGTGGAGGCTCTTTTCATGCATCCCATATATTAAAAATTAAAATAATAGTTCCCACTACAACATCACTTAGCTTTAAAATTGTTTGAATATCAGATTGAATACACTAAATAGGTTATACAATTTTAATCTTTCAAACTTCAAGTTCCCGCAGTTATAAATAAAATATACATTAGGTAAGGGGTGGGTAAGCTAATTATTCGCACATTTTCTAGTCAAAAAATACGACAGTAAACCAAAAAAGTTATTAACTCATTTCAAATGACAACCCACATTGTATGTTAAAAATGAAAGTGTTTTTTCTGATTCACCACAAATAAGTGTTAGGCAAATGTTTTCTGCAACTATGCCAAATATGAGTAGCACAGAACACGTAGGTACATAATTGGTATCTTGTTGTGTTATCAACAAAAGTTTATGTATTTTTTTTAATTGAATGTGTTCTATTAACTGTAATAATCAGTGTATATATTTATAATAATTAATTATTTTATTTAATTAGCCCTGAATTCTTTCCAGACTTTGTACAATACACTTTCTGGCAGTACTCAGGGGAAAGAAACAAGTAAAATTCTAACTGAAATGTTTCACATATCATTTTGGTTTTATCTTACTGACAAGAAATTTATAAAATACTCGGTGTATGTCTTTAAATTACTTAGTACTTTGTTTAATTAGTATTTATGATCTCCAGGGCCGAGAAATGGACACTAGGTGTACAATATACAAGAAAACTGATGAGGTTTATCAATTGAAACTTAAAGCTTCAAGAATGTTCTATAGTGAGGTAAGTACAATTTCATCAGTAATGTTCAGACCAAAAATAAAAGACAGACAGCACTTAGTAAGTTTTAAGTGAAATATCTTCTGTTTCCAGTTACACGCTATTTTGAGTTTACAAACTGTAAAAATAACTTTGTATTTCACAATATTATTGTGTAGTTTTATAAAATATACTTCTTGCTACTTAATAGGTGCTACAGAACACATACATTTTGCCAGTTTTTAAACAGTAAAAATCTGTTAAAATACAATATTTTTGCCAGTGTTATGTCTTACTTTTTTGGTTGGTCTGAGCAATAATGTAAAAAAGAATTAATTTTTACTAACTTCTTTTTTTGTATTTTCATTAGTTAACCTCCTCCTCTTTAGTCGTTTTCCTCATTGTTTACCACAGCATTATTGGTTTTTATAGATTATCTTACTTTTTGTTAGATCTTCATACTTTATGTATAAAAATTCATTTTTAATCATCCTCCAGACTGTATAATAGTATTGCTTGTGTAATACTTTTTTGACTTGGTGCATAGATTAATAGTAATGAGAGTTTCAACCAATACTTGTACTTGGTGTGTTAGCACAGGACAGAACAACAAAAAATGATCACCTGACACCTTGGTAGCACCCAATGTAAATACTAGAAATCATTCACTAAAACCCTTTTGCAAATGAAGACAAAAATTTAATAAAATCAATTTTATGAAAAAGTTTTGATATTTTACCACCTAATAATAAAATATGTATTTTTGTAACAGGTCCGCAATAAACATGGTTCAATGCCTTTCAACCTTCGAAGCTTCGACAAAGAGACCAGCGCGAGATTAGGTGTTGTTGAGTGCGTCAACCACAAACTTATTGAGCCTTTCCAGGTACAGTAAACTTTTATCAAGTTATAGATTTAAACCTTATAATAGCTAAATATTTACCTACCAAATATCATTTTTAAAGGGTGCCAAAGGGACTGTCTGTCCGTCCTTCCGTTTGACCACGAAAGGGCCGTGTCTTTTTTAAAAAAAAACATTTTTTCAACGTATTTTGTTCCTGCCCTATGTTAAAGACAGATAATACATACAAGCGTGAAACTTGTTATGTTTGTAATGCATACTCTATGGTTAAACAACAAATAATAAAAGAAGGAAAAATATATGGTATAGAACCCTTTGTCTGCGAGCCCAACTCACAGTTGGCCAGTTTTACTCATATACTTGAACAAAAAATGAACATCCATTCTTTCCAACCTCTACTATGACTTATCATTATGGAATTTCATTGTAATCATCACATAAACCACTTTTTGCATAGAGATTCAGATGTTATTATTATCAACCCATCAACGTTAGTTGCAGGTGCTCTAAATATAGTTAAGCCTCTATACAATTGTATTATAAAAAGTACTATGCATTTACTATTTTACTGATGCATTATTGTGTTAGGTGCTGTACGAACGCCCTGGGGAGCTGGTGGCACAGTTCAAGTTCACAGCTCTGCTGTTACCGAGCGGCACGCACCGTATCACCGGCCTGCCCTTCGATAAAAGTCAGTGCAAGAGTGAACGCAGTATCAAGGATCCTGAACTAAATGTAAGTTTTATTTTATTATTCTCTGCTTGATTTTACAATCTAATGTTTAATTTTTGTTTACGTCTTTATTTAAAATTTATTTGTTTTAAAACAATAAGTTTTGACAACTGGGCAACCCCTGTTATCTTTCAAAGCATGCTTACACAAGGTATGATTTGAACAAGCACAGGGTAAACAAAATGTAATGTTTTTGAGCCGATTTGCGTATCATTCGCACTTCTGTTTGAACCATTACGACATTACTAATCAAAAAAAAGATTAAAATATGCATGAAAATTGCGTTCCAAATAAAATATAACATAAATTATTACAGGCACTCCTCAACTCGTCCGCGAAATCTAACAAAAAGAAGAAAAAGAAAACTGGTGCTGAAGAGCCGATGGAAGTCGAAACTGTTGCCTAGCAACCGGATAAATTGCCCAGGACATAAACAAAATGAAATCTACAGCTTCCTACAACATACCCTTATAAGGACTTAAGAGCCAACATCGTATCATATTTCAGCATGGTAAATCTGTGGAACATTTTGGGCTTGTGTTAAATCAGAAATTACAGTAGAGACTACTTTTTAACACTAAAATATAGGTACAAAATACCTTTTTATGTGGGATTTGCAATAGTAATACAACATACAAGTTACGTGTGCTATTGTAATTTATTAGGTGACAACTAACATATATTTTCTTTCTCTTTTGCTTTCAATACGTAATTGCTCACTGATTTCTACATCATTTGAAACAATTTATTACTTGTACAAATGACCCTTTCCCACTTGACTGACGTGTGATTATGCACTATTAAAGCATACTTTGGACAGACTACAATTTTATCAGACCATTCCTTTTGAAATGTATTATGTCACTATGAACAGCACAAAATTTAAAATCTCTTTAGATAAAATATTATATTGGTACATTAATGTATCAATTTGTCACATCATTGTGACTATATTAATTTATAACAGTTTTGTAGTATTTGAGAAAATATTTTTATTGAAATTATATTGCAAGGCTGTTTCTCCTATCTGAATTTTAACATTTATCGTTATATTCATGTTTATGTCTGAATGTCAGCCACATATAAGTGTATTGACACAACAAGTGTAACTTTTATTTTTAAAATTGTCACATTGTTAACTGCTCTACTAAATGCTGCACTACTACATAAATGAAGTTTTCTGTTAAAAAAAGAAAATTGATTGAATGATGGTTTTATAATAAAATTGAGATGGGCATTCACGTTTTGTGGAAGTCACGTCTGTGTTGTGTCAACTGCAATATTTGTTGAAGCTTGGAAATGTTTGCATGTTTATGGAGCAGACCCTAATAATAGGTAAAGTTGTAAAATATGTGACACTGCGAGAAAGGAATAAATCAAACTGTGCCACAGTTGTGGGCTGTTTTTGTAAAACATTCTTTTATTTGTATTACTGTGAATAAAACCTCTTTTTTATTTACCTAAATTCAATGAACAGAATCATAAATATCTTTGTCTCAAAAACTGAATGAATTGTTCACTTCATTTGGACATCCAACTATGCAGCACTGATACATTATTGATGTTGTGAAACTGCAGAAAAATATCTGATCACAACCTTATAAGTCTGCCATCTTTCCATCGATACTGGCGAAAGCAGGATGCTCAGTCTAGTCTTTATAACCAATTGTTAGCAATATCATTGCAAAGCTCAATAATGTTGTACAAGTCGTTATTATAGTAAGAAGGCCAAAATCATTGTCGGTAAAAAGTTATCTTCACACAAAGGCAAACCATGTTGAATGACCGGCAGAGCTAGTCGTTTATTGTGGCGACGTGAGAGCAAGTGAAGACGAGCCGCACGCTGCACTCTGGCGCAGTCGTTGGTGGAGTTCTTATTTTGTTAGAACTTATATAGTAACGTAGGTAATCTTTCTGCGACTGCTTGACCCTTTGCTTTGTTATGGAACTCTGTGAAGACTGGATACAGGCAGTAAAGAAATGAGACGCCAAAAAAAACGACGTGTTTGTGAACATCGGCTTGTTGATTAGGCTGGGTCACAATAGGTTCACGTAATTTCATGACGCGCTGATCAAGTTGTAATGACGCTACAGCTCACGCGAGCGTATCTGACGGCGATCGCCTATTAAGAGAATATGAAAATAATTGTTTTGATCGAAACTTCACTGCAACTGAACTTCTTTAGTTAGATGACAGGCCCTAAATTAGTGATATGTCTTCGAAGCCCAGCCTGGGCTCAGTGGCGGCGTAAATGAGGGGGTGGTTCGCCCCGGCTAGGGTGCCAAGCTCCAAGGGGTGAAAGTCTGCGCCTGCGGTGAGCCACTGTCACGCACTTTAAATTTGAAATTAGGAAATCGTCCACAGCAGAGCACAGAAAAAATAGTTGCTCAGCCACGAGCACGTGCGGCTAGTGGGTCGCGTAAGCACGTTTAGTATTTGTTATATTGGGGAGGGGGAGGGGCGTCAATCAAATACCGCCTCGGTTGGCAACCCATGCTACACCGCCACTGGTTGGGCTTCTTATACTTACCGGGCAAAACTGAAGCCAGGTGGATCGCTATACATACCGGCGCGGTCCATTTTAATTTTTCAAATTATATTAATACCTATTTTTTTACTTGTTCATCAAGTAGGTAGCGCCTGCTCTAATTATATGCATACTGCTACATATTTTGACAGTACACATACAGATTATTTGCTATTGTAGTTAAGCAGGCGCCACCCAGGCTTCATAAACTAAGTTTGTTAATATTTTTTTATCCTTCAAAGTTACGGGATCCAGGTCGATAGGTAGGTAGCAATTATCTGTCAAAGAACGTTTCTGTAATTCTCTTTAGTTTGTAAAAATCACATAGGTCACTAACCATCTTGATAGGTATCAGGATGGCTGGTCACTTCAAATTGTGATTAGGTACCTTTTAAAATACATATTTGTATAGGTAGCCTTTTTAAGAAGTACTTCAAAGTGACAGTGGTGACCGCCCGTCCTGATGGTCAATATCTTAAGGTAACAGTTTCAGAGACTCGAAAGATTTTTAAAATTGGTTTTGGTCCAGTCCAGTCTTAAACATATTATTAGTGATGATGTCAAGCTCTTAAGTTCTTTTGTTTACATTTTATTTGTTTTGACAAATTGCTATAGAAGGTACCTATTGTACAACGTTTTTTTTTAATTTTTGTTACATTCGCTTGGTGGTTTACACAAATGGTTTTAAAATAATAATTATGAAACTATAGAACTTGTTTAAACTACTTTTATTCCCATGTTAATAGAATTCATGATACAGTTCATTACATTTCTAAACGAAAATGAAAATTAATAAACAACCCCGTTAAGGTTTTATTTTGAATAAACAATATCAATCACATTTTAAATAAATACATTTTTTCCTAGACAATTTCATTTGTTTTCTTGTTGAGAATTTGTATTTGGTTTTTCTGCATCTAGAGCAGAGGATAAATATTCGTAAGTCTTGCTTGCAGCAGTACTAGTGTGTGTTGGGAGATTAATCAAGAAATTGAATGTGGTCTTCACTCCACTGTTCCAATAGTATTTGAATAAGTATGAAACTCTGTCATTGGATGGTAGTGGAGGGAGCTGCAAATAAATACAATTAAAATTAAGAATGAATATTAAGAAAAAACAAAAAAAAACTTCTATGGTGCAATTATGTTCAAGTACCTCGTATGGTATCTGTTTTTTAAGTTCACCAACATAAGGTGAAACTCCTTTTTCGAGCTCTTCGTACAAAGCACTTGTTGTAGCACTGTCGCTCCAAACTCCTTTATCAATGGTGTAATATAACGCAGAGCCAGCCACAGCCGATTTTATTCCGAACCTAAAAAGATTTGGTAGAGGTAACTAAACCAATGATAATCTTGTGAAAATTATAAATACTTTAACAGTTGACTTACTTCAACATTTCTTCGGTTTACTAGTCATTAAAGTAAAAGTTATAAACGGTTTACTAACTACGAAAATTATGTAATTAATTTTCGAAGTACGCAGAATGTTAGTGATTGTACCTACATAACCTTAATTTTTTTACGTGACTGACTTTGACGTTTGTCTAGTGTTGTCGACACGAATTTTGAAAAACCACCGAATTGTTGAGTGATATTCTTTAGTCATTGGTGATATCATAAAAAATAAAAAAATCCTCCTACTACTTTTTGTCTCTTCCTCCTAGCCTTTCCGTCTATATTAGGGTCAGCACAGTCTAATCAGATACGGCTGAATACCAGTATTTTACACGGAGAAACTGCCATCAGGGGGTTTACCATGACGTCTTAAGAAAACGTTCAAATGCCAGCCAGTCAATATCCGTTCAAAAGCAGGCCTGCTTCTGAATCGCTAAAAATCGTACCATGACAGTACAAAAGGTGAACGACTATTCAACCAGGGGGCTTACTATGACCTCTTAAAGCAGGGCAGAAATTGCCTGGAAGTTGAACTGCCCTGCGTTTTTGTACTATGACATCGTTAGCAGGCCTGCTAAGTTGACGTTTACGAAATCCGTTCACCTTTTTTTTTGTGTAGAATTTTCATATCATGACGTGTTATTTGATAGCAGCTGAGCGTATATTGAGCGGCTGTAATGTCAAAATAAGCGATCTTGTAAAAGTTAATATTTACGAGCTTATTCAACATTGTTTTTGTTATTAGAGGTAAACTGTTGTGAGGACCCACTTAAAATTTGGTCGATAAGACTTTCTAAAGTCGATACTTTGTATAAAAATTACAAGTCTATATTAGATCACACTTTTTTTTGTTTTTGTAAATGTGTGACGACTACGAGATATTTGATTATTTAGAGAGTAAACATCGTATGGAGAAAAAGCGACGGCGTCGCATTAGGGAAATAAATAACCCATTCGAAATTGATGACAGGAAATTGATGAACCAATATAGGTACCTATTGCAATATTATATGCAATTTATTTAAGGTTATTAAAAATTCCCACAGGTGAAGTGAAGCAGTTGGGTCATACTAACACGACGGCGACGTCTTGTTTGTGTTTCATTAAAAATAAAAGCATCATATTTTTTATGCGACATTTTAATTCAAAAACCTGAGACTATGTGCCTAGTTTTAATTCGATATTTTGATAAAGGTAAGTAAACAAACGTACGACATTGTTGAAACAGGATTCATAATAAAGTATGAAATCACAACGAAATGCTATTTTACAATTTTATTGACAACTTCGATGGACTAACTGTGATACAGATATCAGAATGATGACAGAATATCACGCTGCGGAAACCAATTTACCTAAAAAAAACACTTAAAAGTGCATTAACTAAAGTATTTAATAACTACATCGATGTCAAGTGGGGAACAAAACAATTCAAGATGTTTTTTAAATTTACGCGCTAAAAAAGTTGACAAAACTAATCCACGTTGGTACGTTCATAACCACGTTGTTTCTTTTATTTAGAGTCACAAAGCTCTTTTGAACGTGAAACTTTTGCTTTTTAGAGCTATTAAATAATGTATCATAGTCAGTGGTTATACATAATCTTAGATACAACGTGTACTTACCCAAAAAAAACATGTTTTTATTATTTTAAAAAAACCGGTAAATTGCTAATGAATTTTATTTAGATTTTTGAACGTTTTCTATAACAAAGACAATAGACATCACAGCAGGCCACAGACAAGCATTACCGTTCAATAGTCGTTCACCTTTATTACTGTCATGGTACGATTTTTAGCGATTCAGAAGCAGGCCTGCTTTTGAACGGAAATTGACTGGCTGGCAAATGCCAGCCAGTCAATTTCCAGTCAAACGTTCAAATGAACGTTTTCGTAAGACGTCATGGTAAGCCCCCAGGTTGAACGGATAAGCTTGTTAATGGTACGAAAAGTCTATAAAAAAAAAAACAGGTGAACGGATTTCGTAAACGTCAACGTAGCAGGCCTGCTCTAACGATGTCATAGTACAAAAAAGCAGGGCAGTTCAACTTCCAGGCAACTTCTGCCCTGCTTTGACATGGTAAGCCCCCTGTTGCTTGGGAATGGCGATATCCTAAGTTTAAACCGGTTGTCAGACTTTCGGGCTTCTGACCCGGAACCATTATCATATGTATTCATATGACACCCGGGACCAATCGGTTAAATATATTAAAACGAAGCCTACATCTCTCTTACAATGACGTCCTGTTTTCAAGAAAAGCAAAACAATATCGTAATCCTATTGTAAACTTAATTCTCTTTTGTCAAATTCATGTTTAACCAAAATTATCTATCTCAATATTTTCGTAAATCAACTGCTGTCATTGCACGAAATAGTTAAAAGTACGTATTACTTCTATGGAAATAGTCAACAAGTTGAGAAAGAGGAATAAAAGATTGAGCATGTATGCTCTAGATTCCGCACTACACAATGGGCGCGCACTATATTTAGATAGATCTCACTCAATCCAAAAATTAGGCTCGCGCATTATGAAAGTGAGACTCAAAACAATTTATGAGTTATTTTGTGCATCGTCTAAAAGTTGGTCCAACAAAAGTAAAAAAATAGATTTTTCAAGTTACGACTCCAGGGCCCTGGCAACACTCATGTCAACATTGTCATTGTTTGTCATTGTTAAATGTCAACAAACATTTTTGTCAATCTGATTTTACAAAAATCAAAATCCATCAAAAAATAATTTTATAATCACCAAATAAATTATTGATAGATAGTATTGAAAACAAAATGATAGATACTTTCGTGAAATTAGAAGATTGTATTAATAACTGTTTATTAAGTAGACTTTCCAAACCTAGTATTGAAAAGAATAACCACTCTGAGTATCAAGTGAGAAATAAGAAATTGGAACAGTATTTCCCCAAATTGATACATTTATTAGAAAATGTAGACTTCAGAGAGCAATTAGAGATAGGGTCAAGTACGTTGTATTCTCTTCTAATTTTATATTTGGAATTAAAAACCGAGGGGCCCTGGAATACCGAAAACATAAAAGCTCAGGAATATCCAGCAAAATTGAACCAAGCATTTGTAACTAAATACAACATTGCGTTTGACGAAATATTAATAAAAGACGATTTCTACAATGCGCAAGAAGTTTTTGATAAGTGCATTAAAGATTTGCATCAGAGAATGACTTTAGATGATTTTAAAAAGTATCCTGCTCTTGTTGAAGTCTACTGTTTGCTTATTAAAAATGTTATGGCAAGTAAAATATGAGATTATTATTATAAATTAAATACTCTTTATAATTTATGATAAATAAACATAATATTTATGCATTTTTATTTGCAGGAATATAAAGTAATTTTAAATCCAGTAACTGTATTACCTGTGGGTTTGCTTTTGGTTGATGACTACATTGTCTCTAATAAGCTGAAAGGATTACAATGTTGTGCATTGATAATGCAGTGTTTGGTATGTACCTAGTATCATAATCAAATAGCTATGCTTTTCTTTTCTGTAAATAAATACTATGCATCATGAAACCTAGAATTTCAAGTGTTATTGATAACAAATGTAACTTGTGACAATGATAGGAAAGCTGTACTGTACAAGACACCTGTATACAGGGTGAAAATTTGATATGGGGCAGTCAGGGACTCAGGGTAGCTACCTTAACCATTACTTATAGCTACAGGAAAACATTCTTACAAGACCCCATATTTTTTTAAATTATCATGAGAAAAAGGGCAGTTTTCACAAAACATTTTTATGATACCAGTCAAGCCTATTTCCCAAAAGGACCAAAAGGCGCTCCCGGACCAACTGAGGTTGAAGAAGCAGAATGAACAGAAATCACAAAAAAAAATTGGAGATGGGGTAGGATAGGAGTAAACCTTAATCATTATGGCTACATGAAAATGTTCTTAAGAGACAGTCCATAATTGCTGAAAATTATTTCACATTCACAGATTCCTGAGATTGTTTTCCTGTATCTACAATGGTTAAGGTAGCTAAATACATTACCATCTCAAATTTCCATCCTGTATAATAATATTTTCTAAATCTCTCTCTCTCTCTCCTATTTTGTTGCAGAATTCTGATGCATTTACCACTGGAAATTACTATGAAGTTGTCTACAGAAGTCTAAAGAATAACATGTTTGAAAAAGATATTGAAGTTACACAATGTCTATTCAAATGTTTCCCAGATTTCTTAAAAATACTCCCACCCGAAGTTAAGGTAAACATTATCTGAAAATGATTCACAAAAAAACCTGAAATGATGCAACATTTAATTTTAAAACAGTTCAATTTCCTGAATTGTCGGTACAATTAGTTTTTGTTTTTCAGAAAAGTAAATTAAATGATGTGTTTTCAAGTATCATTGATCAATTGAACACAGAAACCAACCTATACAGGAAGGCAGCTTGTTTTGACTTTACTACAAAAATAATTGAAATGCATGGTGTTCACTGTGTGAAGAAGAAAATGTTTAAAGATATCATATGTGACAATTTAGAAATATGTAGCAATGAAGATGTATATGAAATATTAATACAACATGTTATGGAGGTAATGTCTGTATTAATCTGTTAATTATATGTATAAATTAACCTTTAATACAAGATTCAACTGACACATGATGTCTATACCGATAATATTGACAATAATATCGACATTGGTCCCAATTCTGATGAACATGGACTACTCTTTTAAAAATACTGCTATCTTGCAAATAAAAAAAGATGTAGCTTTTTAACTTAGGTTGAACTTTACAAACTAGATTTAGTCTACACTTCTGAATATGCCACTAGAAATGCTGAAAAAAAGCTCTAGAACTCTTATCTCTTCCTTGTTCTCTTAATAAAAAATTTCAATATTTTTTAAGTTTGATGGGTACTAAACAGAATTATGCACTATTGTCAATGTAACTTTGAATATCTTTTGGATAGGCTCCTGCCCACCCATCCATTAATACAGGTGTTTTGTTACACATAATATCTCTTAGGACTGTTTATCTCCAACAATGAATGCTCTCAGCATATAATTTGATAAAGCTTGTTTTTTTTCTTATTTCATACTTCCAGTGCCTACTAATGTGGATAAAGTATTGTTGGTGTATCTGGACATTACCTGCAGACGAAAAGATGCTGTCTTCACTTATCAAGACTCTTTATGTGGCCAAAGATGAACCTACTATATTACAAATTCAGAATCTAATTCTAACATTAATTCACTTGTGTACTAAAGAAGCACAGAAGCAAATCTACACCAGTCTAGAAGCAGTGCCTAAGGGTACAAATGCAGACTTCTTAACAAAAATTAATAAAATAAAAGAAAATATTTGTCCTTAATTTTTTTGTTTTATTTTAGGTCTAACAATATCGACGGTCATAAATTCAATTGGCGTAAGGGACATTTGACAAAAAAAATATTATTACACCATCGTACTTGATTTTTTCTCCTCTATCTTTCTGCATATTTAAAATTCTTGTAGCTCTACAAATAATTCCTTTACACCCCTGAAATTTTGGTACATAAAACGCTGCATTTTGCTTTAAAGGACACTAATTTAAAAAATATTTCAAACATTTGACGTAAGTACTAAAAAGAAAATTGTTTTAAGGTTCACGAAGTTTCCGTTTTGTCCCATACGACATATGACTCAAAATAAAAAGCCCCTTACGCCAAATCGAAGTAACAATCTTGTCCGTTACGCATCCTTACATCGTATTGTTTGTCCATTATTTTGCTATATTGCTTTCACGGTAACTTGATTAATTTGGCAGATGTCAGTTCATGACATGAAAACAAATTGTAATGGCGCTTGTGTATGACAATTTAATTCAACAAGTATTAAATCAATTTAAAATATTAATGAAGCGTTACCCAAAAGGTTGTTTTAAAATCAGAAACATAGAAACAATATAGTTATATGTGTTTAACGCCATAATTATATATTACATAAATGATTTTGAAAAAACCCCGACGCGTTTTCAAACTTGCGTCAGATGGTACCAGTTGCCAGAGACGTGCGTATCGATAAAATAATTTCGATAAATTTATATTAACATAATGAATATTTTGACTATCGTAATAATTATAGACGATAGGCTCAGTTGATTGAATAATTAAAATAAGGCTCATTATAGCCCAGTTGCCTTGCAAAAGGTCGGTCAGTCCTAAATTTTGGATACGTGTTATGGATATGTGTTCTTATAAAAATTACAAATTTTGTACCTTGAGTGACTTCGGCGCGCTCTGCCATCTTGGGTTAAAGAACCCAAAAATGAGTTTTTATTAAATAACTCCTTATGGGTTTTATGCCAAAAATTATTCACATCAATTTTGTAGAAAATTAAATTCTTATTTTTCATTCCCGACTCAAAATCAGAGGTATGTTATAGGTTTGAAGCCCATGTCTGTCTTTTTGTTTGGCTGTCTATTTCTCTCTCTGTCTGTGTGTCTGTTTGTGGGCTTTTCATAAAAACACCTAACATAACACATCCAAAATTCAGGACCGACGAACCTTTCGCAAGATAAACCTCTTTTTCGCGACCCGGCTACTGGGCTTATTTTTTTCAAATCAAATCAAGTCAAATCATTTATTTGTGATTCACAGGTAATAATTAGGTCTTATTTATACAAAGGTCATGCTGTGATCAGCCTCATGGGCATACAAATGTCATAAAAAAATAGTTTAAGATCATAATTCATTAAAAAGTTATAATCATATAGGTAGATTCAATCGGACATTAACACTTTAAGAATTAATTATTATTGGTGATAAATAAACATTTATGTTCACTCATCCCATACTTGCTGGATTCATTATCACATCAGCACGTAATCGTCTATTGTTGAAGATATGCATGCTAATTGACTTAATCCTAATTACTTAAATCACAAGTATTTGAAATGTACATAAAATCACATTACAATAATTTGTCAAATTCTCGCTGAAATTTTACAAATTTTATCGATAGTTGAATCGACTACAGTCACATGTCTAGACATGACAAGTCACAACTCCTATTGACATGATTGTGTCATTTTAATCTTCATACCGTGAAAACAATATAATTTTTGTTTGAGTAATATTTACTTATTTAAAACAAATAGGTAACACTTACGTTAAAATCAAAGAAAGTTTGATTCTTTATTGTATTTTTATCTAAAACGATTTTTTTTTCTTCTAAAACACAACAATAAAGCGAGCAATTATCACACGTAAGTATTTATCAAAATACGCGTGACGGGCGGTTTGTTTTTCGCGCCATTTAGAGATGCCAATAGATCGAATTAATTGATTCAATCTAACAAGTTTCTGATGTAATCGATGTTGCATTTCTGCCTTACTATATAAAAATTCATAAATTAATTTAAGTGAATCTTATTATTATATCTTTATTATTGGTTTTCTAGTATTAACTTTTCTTTTAAAACGAGCTTAAGAATGTAATTACTCGTTATTTGATTTTCTTTAAGGGGCTCCCCGGATTTTCGGCGTACACAATAGCGCGTGATGTTGTGTTGATAATGTGGTGTTGATCTCAAAATGATTAAAACTAGAAAGTTATTGTTTTTGTTCTTAATAAAAGTTGATTCCATAATAATGGCGACATTTTCAATTATCCTATTCATTTTTTACTTCAAAATAGGTAACACAAAGTAAAATATAGCTTTAAAGACTTTCCGATGTGCTACATTTACATCCCTTTTGGGGTGTTTCTATTTGGGTACATGTTACTTACGGCATATTTTTCATAAGACTTTATAGTATTATAGTCACTTACGACCAAACTGACACAAACTATGTATCGGTGTAAGGGTCAAGTTCTCATATTAAAGCAAGAGTAAAGGACACTATCTCCGAAACTATTAAATTAAAGTTATTTTGAGTATTACCAGTCAAAAGAGAGCTTTATTTCAAGTTCTTTTGCCAAAGACATCATGAAAATTGCTTTAAAAATGAAAAAGTTATGGTACATAATGCATAATTTTTTTGTTTTTTGCTCGTACTGAAAACCTGTACTTTGTCCCTTACGCCAATTGAATTTATGACCGTCGATATACTAAAATATACTTGGAAGCAAATAAATCGAGCCACTTCTATTTTTCACGTAGGTATGTTATTGTTTTTGGTACCTGTTATGGAATAGATCAATTCGAAACATATATCGCCTAGCAGGTTATTTGATAACCTTTACAATGAGGGTAGTTTTTTGTCAACTTAGTATTAATCCATGAAACCAAAACTAATAACCAGGAAACGTAACAAAAGGAGTGGTTCGATTTATTTGCTCCCAAGTGTAGTTAAAAATCATATCAAAAATAAGCTTTACATATAATAACCTCTGAATCATAAATCTTACTACTACTTGTGAATCTAAAATTACAGGATACCCTTACAAACCTCAAACACAAGTAGCTTACAAGTAGCTCAGTATGAAAAAATAATAAATGATTTATTTATTAATACAGGTTGAAATTGTAAACACTCGACAAACCGAAACGGGAGATTGTACTATGAACAACTTTTACTATGGGACCAAACCGGAAATCGTGAAAAAAAAACACATGTTCCCTACATTTATATTAGCTTATCTCGTCAAAATGTAGGGAACATCTGTATTTTTTTTTCGCGATTTCCTGTTTTGTCCCATAGTAAAAGTTGTTCATAGTGATGAGTACAATCTTCCATTTCGGTTTGTCGAGTGTTTACAATTTCAACCTGTATACAAGGTTAGTCAGAAAGGGAGTACTAATCCGAAAGGGGGTCAAAGTACCCATGATAATGAATAACTTTTGTTCTACAACTTTTTCCAAAAGTCGTTAGTTTAAGAGAAATAGATGATCAAAGATCTCAAAAAAAAGCTCTAAAATCAATCTATCCCCAGTTATGATTCTCTGTATTTACATTTTAGGTCATATTTAGGGTCATGAATTAGAAGCACCATTTTCTGAATTTGTAACTAAAGCAGGGATGAATAATTTTTGAAAAAACTAAAATAAAAACCATTTTGCATTGAAAAAAAAATTAGCGAATTTTGAAATTATAACACTTGCTTTAAGACAGTCATCAGTGATACTTTAAGTGGCCTGCGGATTAGTACCCCCTTTCCGACTAACCTTGTATTTATAAAAAAATGGAATTTTACCAAATTTATTTGATTTTTAATTTTATTTTTTTGCATACCTTCTTACTGCATTGAACTTGGTATACAAACAGTTCAAGATACACATAAAGAAGAAAACTTATTTATACAGTGTGTAAACGAATTCGTGTAATCCTTCAAACCGCGTGACTGCGTGAGTGGTGCCACTGATTGACCCTGCATAGTTTTTTTTTCAGAATTAACAAAAAAAGCTTTCATAAAACGAAACATGGTATTCTGTATCTGAGTAATTTTAGCGTCCCGAGTTAACTGACTGCGTGGAGCGATATCGCGCTAGTCGTGCCCGTCAGCTGTGTCGCCGTGCTTTCATTCATTTATGCATGGCATCGAAATTTTCCATCACATAAAAAATATTTGGAAAAAAAAAGTTTATTTTTATTTTTTATCAATCTAAATCCCGTGCGGGGCTAATCTGTACCATTCATAGATTACGTGGTTTGAAGGAATTACACGAATTCGTTTACACCCTGTATAATATCACTGCATTGCACTGATTGCAGCAATGTTTTAAAATAAAAACTTTAATATTATTATCATATACATTTTGACATTGAGCACCATATTTTATTGCAATCAAGATACTTATTTGTAAATACATTATAAAATTGTCTTATGTTTCAATGTGTAAAGTTAAAAAAAAGCTCAGATGAATGCGCAATCAGCGCTTGGAGATCTGAGCATAAAAAACATCACGCGGCAAACAACTGATTTTCATTAATACATCACAAACTTCATCTATAGAGGGCCTGTCATTTTTGTGATGCTCTAAACATTTTTGAGCTAGTTTGAATACATCCTGAGCTATCGTCCAATGTTCAACAACATTATCCAAAAGATTGCTGATATCATTATTTAGACAGTTGTCTTCAACATAATTTTTTATGTTATTATTCTCACCATTAGCTATGATAATAGGTTTCAAACCAGTTAATAACTCCAGCAAGACTATTCCGAAACTGAAGATATCATTTTTCTGTGTAACAGTACCAGAGAAGCCTTCTGGTGCCATGTACGCTGAGGTTCCCATCATAGACTTGGTGGTGATGAATGTTGTTTCCAATTGTTTAGCCAAGCCAAAGTCACACAGCTGCAAAAAATAAAAAAATATTTAGAAGACCGCAACCATATTTGACAAATATGTAATTGAAAACCCTACGATAACATTCTTAATAATTTATTTATAGGGTGCATGAAAAGAGGCTCCACGAGTGACGATACTTCAGTACGTCCGGCGCACCCTGGGCAGTCAGCCCCGCTACCAACCTTGCTGACTGGCTAATCTTTTCACCATAGCTCATGCTGTGGTGAGATATAGCTCATGCTGACATGAGAGAAGAAGATTGTTTAACTTTGGTATGAAGAAAGACAAGTTTCTTACCTTTGGAACACAGTCTTTAGTAAGCAAAATATTAGCACTTTTAACATCACCATGGAGATAATAGCTTTTCCTTGTAGATAGAGAATATGACTGAATTTCACTGTTATCAAATTGTGGAGGTCTCTCACTGTGGTGAATGTACTTCAGTCCTTCAGCTGTCCCTCTCATTATGTTAATTCTCTGATTCTCTGTTAACACTTTAGCAGCTATTTTTTGTTGCAAAGACCCTCCATCAATGTATTCACAAACTATACATGGTGTTGGCCCATCTATGGAATACCCAAATATAGGGACAATGTTTTTATGTCTAAGATGAGATAGTGACTTCACTTCAGTGTTAAACACTTTCATGGCTGTTTCACAGCTTATTTGAAAATGTATTCTTACTCTCTTTACAGCTAGAGGCCCATGTTTACTGTGTGTACCAACATATACTTCTCCAAAACCTCCACTACCTATTTTCCCAATTGGTCCAACCGGTTTATCTACAAATGTTTCAGAAAACTTATTTGTTATAGCTTCCAAATCCTTATAATCAAAGCGAACCAGTTTTTTATCCTCTAATATAACATTGTCTATTATGCTGAATATATTTGGTACTGATGTTAGGTTTCCACCATACTGAGAAATTTCACTTTGTGGTGTCATGTCAACTTGAGAAGATTCACTCTCAGTAGTACCTGTTGCAGTAGTTATGGGATTTGTTGTTTTTGTATCAAATCCATTAGTGTTGGGTATCAAAGCATTGAAGTCAGGCAACTCCCCTGAAGTTATTCCTTTTCCATCAGAATTTTCCATTAAGGCAGTACTCCTGTTTCCAAATGTTTGCAATACACTCAAATCAGGTATATTCTTGCTTTGTGAAAATTCTATGAGGTCACTTGGTTCTTTTAGTTGTCTTGTAGTGCGGTTACACACAGCCTGATCATGGCTGGAGTTATGAAGATTATCACTTTCTATAGAGGCCATTGAGTTTAATCTTTGTTCTACACTTTCATTAAGAAGGTCTGTTATGTTGATTGGTACAGGAGCTCCCGGTCCAATATCTGGTCTGGCTGGTGGTGGCTCTGTAATATAAATACAGTATAGAGCAGCTATTGACTTTAGTGTAGAGGGCAGGCTACTGATACTAAATGTCTTAATAAGTTAAATACCTCCTAGCATGCGTGCAATTTCATCTACTGCTCTTAACATGTCGGCCTGGTATAACACCTTCATGAGAGTTTCTAAAGTTGGTCTAACTCTGCCCGAGGTACCCCACTCGTCAAACAATACCTCGGCACATTTCCTGTGTGTATTTTTGGCATGACCTTCAATTAACCTGTTACAAAAATAAATTATACAAAATAAAGTTAATAATCCCGATATAGTGGTATATCGATCAGAGCGCTGCGTAAGGATTGTCGATGTTACCATCTCGCATCATCACGCAAAATACGCGCTTAGACGTGGAGTTGCGGTTACCAGCCCGTTATACCTTATACCTTACCATCTCGCATGATGAGAATCTCGTGAAGGCTGACAAAGATAAACAAATGAAATATCTTGACTCATGCTCATGAGGTTGTCAACATGTGGTATGTGAATTCTGCAACCATTGTGCTGATAGTTATGAATGTTATGATAGATAATAGCCTTATAGCCAATAGCCTCGACCAACACCTCATGAGGTACTCGTTAAGTGGCTGGATCAAGGGTCTGATACAGAAAGCTGTCCTCTTCGACACGGTGCATATTGTGAGGAGGTTTCTGTCTCTGGGGCCCTACCCACTGGTAGCTTGGACTCTGCTCCCGATACCGTGGACCCCTATTTTTTGCATTTCTAAATGTTTTTTTATAGATATGTATTTAAATATGTTAATGATAAGACTTAAAATACACATTGTACTGGGATCGATCTATCATCACTGACAGGACTATTATCGCCAATAAGCCTGATATAGTGGTGATAGATTGATCAGAGCGTCTCACAATGATTGTTGACATCACTGTTCTGCATGACGAGAACCTCGTGAAAGCTGAGAAAGATAAAGAAATTAAATATCAAGACTTGGCACACGAGGTTGTCGACATGTGGGATGTTGATTCAGCAGTAATTGTGCCGATAGTAGTTACGGCGAATGGCTTAATAGCCAACAGCCTCGACCAACACCTAAAGAGGCTCTCGTTGGGCGGCTGGATCAAGGGCCTGATACAGAAAGCAGTACTTCTCGACACGGCGCGTATTGTTAGGAGGTTCCTCTCTCTGAGGCCCTGACCACTGGTAGCTTAGACCCTGTTCCCGATGCCGGTGGGCTACTATTTTTTATATTTTTAAATGTTCTTATTTTTTGTGAGAGAAGTATTTAAAAATGTAATTTGTAGGTATTTAGATGATTAAAGGAGACTTAAGGCGAGCTGAACCCTGGCGCGGTAATCGGGTAAGCGACGGCAATCGGGTAAGCGACGACGCGCAGGCCGAAAATCACTTAAAAAAAATCGATAAAAAATATATAAATGTAATAAAAAAAAAAAACGATCGGGTAGAATCGATTCCAAAATTAATTACCTACAAATTAATACTAATTATAAAAATGTATTATAGTAAGTACTTGTTTAAAATGAAATTTTGCTTGTAAAAAAACTGCAAATCGAAGTAACTTCAGTATTTTTTTCTATCGAGAAAACTATATTGCATCGTGTATTGAACGGGTACATGGTATAGAGAAGGAATGTATCCTAAAATATAAATTTATTTTGGGTTCTAAATGTTTTAATTTGCCTATCAAAAATGAGTTCTAAAACAAGCAAAACCTACCGCGCCTGGGTTCAGCTCGCCTTAAAATGAGAGAGATAAGAGAAAGTTTATAAGATTACTTGAGTGGTTGTTTAGTTTATTATATTTAGGCAAAACTGATCAATGTATCACTGACAAAAGTATGTAGATTTTTTAACTTATTTATAATTTGTTATCAGTTTGTTCATGTTGGTATTTCCGTTTATGTTTGCTGGGGCAGGCCCCAATCATGGGTTTTGACCGGCGATAGCTTAACATTAATACCTACATTACATTAGTAATAACAATTTTTTTTTGTACCTAAGTACTTAGTAATACCAATAAAATAAAGTACACAATATTTGCTGCTTTAAATAAAAACTACAAACATTAATATGAATGGTCAAATGCTTGAAAAATTTATAACGAAAAAATATCTGGGACAGCATAAGGACAGCAACCTCCCAAAGAGGGCACATTTCGAGAAAACAAAAAATAAACTCTCTGCCTTAACTGGCGCACTGCATAGCACTGTTTGTTGTCTTCCACCACAGGTTTGTTAATGATCTATAACTCCATGATGAAACCTCATTTGGACTACCTAAGAGCATAGAAGTAATATGTACTATGCCTAATAGAAGTTTATGGCTGTACTTATAAATCCAACCTACAAATCTTGCGAACAGCCCAAAACAAAATCATTAAAGTTCTTTTTAAATATAACTATGGAACACCTACACTAAAAGTTTAACAATGACATAAAGCTCATGAATATTTCACAGATATATAGATGATATACTTGTAATACAATACTATGCATGTGCATATTTTAAATAAAAACTTACTTATACAAAGAACTTTTACAAAACAATCAACAACACAACTAAATACATACAGAACTAAACAAGCAAATAATATAGTGTTGTGGGCACCTATGACAAACTACGGCAGGCATACTATTCTGTTTGAAGGAGCACACCTATATAACAAATTGCTCCGAAATATGAAATATCAAAAGTCCATGTATACTTTCAAAAAATCTCTAAAGAAATTTATTTTATTTTAGAGGTTTAACTGTAAATTATCTTCGGGCACTGTATCCATCTATCCCATTCTTGTAGTGTAGCCGTTGAGTCGCCTAATGTAAAAATCCGCCCCTAAGACGACCCTCTGACCGTAATTTCCTCATTTATGTGAATTAATTCTTTTTAACAAATAAATTTCTTAAACCTTAGTATCTGTGTAACAATACTTAATACAAAATACAGGAATGTTTACATAAATTTTAAATCAAATTTAGTAAAGTAGGTAGGCATTGGTTTGTAGCTAAAATAAGAATATTAAATTTACCTCATGTGTTCAGAGTTGTATTTACGTTCAAACTGTTCACTTTGCAAGTCCTTCGGTATGAAGCGCAAAAGTTTTTGCCAATCGTTGTTGATCTCCAAAATAGTTGCCAAGTTGCACAGAGAGGCCGCGGGTAATTTTCTTAATTCTACGTGCCGTTGCATTATGGAAATTTCTAATGCGCTACTTTTGCAAAAGTTTATTGAAATGTTTTTATAACACAATATGTCATTGAAGTGGGCGCACAGACACTCATCGAGACGACTTTTATAGGGAAACAATGACAGCTGTGAATGACAGACAAGACTAGATAATTCATAGACATATTAATACGTCGATGGATAATTTAATAAAAGGTCGTCAACAACTGTCACATTTGACAGATGTCATATCATTGACTTCAGCAGTTCAGTCTTGCCAGATTTAGAAAATCATATTAAGGTGCAATAATGGGCCAAAACGGGTCTTTTTATGAAAACCGTTTTTTTCAGATTATCAAGTGTCCGAAATAAGCTGTTTGTACTGATAGTTCCATCATCAAACTGTACTGACGGCATTTTGAGCTCAATTTTAAATGACAAGTAAATAATTGTTTGGTCGAATTGCCGTTTTTTTTATTTAGCCTTTATTGGCCCATAGCTGAGCAAAACCAACCCCATATTTTTCTACAACTCTCTAGCCCTCGTCTTTTCCGGCCAACCCCTAGGAAAGACTTTCAAATGGTCGCGCCTGCGCTTCTTTTGCCTGTTCCGGGGGCGACGTCTTTGCCCTATATTTAAAAAAAGATATTTGATGACCATGTGCGATGCGACGTAGGAAAGTTTATGTCCTTTCTTGACCTAGGATGTAATAATTTCTTCAGCATTGGCCTTGTTACAAAAGTAATGCAAGTTTGGCTGACTGGGCCGTTTCAGAAACTTTTCAATCAGTTGTCGACCGATTCGGTTTGTTATCTCGTCTAGCGTAAGATTAGCGTTACAAGAAACGTAAAAGAGATAGCTTAACGAATCGTTCGACAACTGACTAATCGAATCGCTTTGAATCGAGGCTGACTCGATTGTTCTACTAACAAGGCCTCGGCGACCGATATTAACCCTTTAACCGCCCATGTCGGATGAATACCTACGTCAAAAAAACTGTGTTTAAAATGTATTAATTTATTGACATAACATGTTTATAATACTCTTTTCATAGTCGTTATTATTTTGCCACTGGCGTGCCATTTGGCACGGCAACTGTTAAAAACCAAGTGGTCAAAAGGTTAATGTAACGGGCTGGGCAGTATCCAATCAGCTTGCTGAACATAACTATTATTTTAGTTTGTTAAATTGTTCCCCAGGCTTTGTTCAAGAGTGGACTGACTAGTGGCTTACAGCGGTTACGCACTGCATCCGATCCGAATCCGAGAAAATACGTTCCGAAGTAGCCATGAACTATTTGTATGGTAGTTTACGCACTACATCATACGTAATCCGATTTCTATTCGTCATCCGTGAGTTTCTAATTCGGAAGAAAAATTGACGGACCGAAGTAGCCGTAGTGCTGTTTGTATGAACGCTTTCGCATTACCTCGGATTCAAATCAGACGCCAAACGGATATGCCAAAGATGGCCCCTGAATTGTTTGAATTTGAATCAGAGATCGGAATAGTGCGTAAGCAACATCCGAATTCGGTCCGAGATTTTACCTCTAGATCGGTATTTTCACGGATTCGGATCGGATGCAATGCGTAAAGCAATATCCGAATTCGGTCCGAGTTTTTTATATCCGTATTTTCACGGATTCGGATCGGATGCAGTGCGTAATCGCTCTTAGGCTGAGCAGGGTCACAATATATACAATTGTTAATAATAAATATTTATTTTCACATAATTTATAAATTAATTAATTTGCTAAATAACTAAAAGTCCAGGCTTTCCCTGGTGAAGTTGGGTGGTAAATGGCCGACAATGTCCCGGATCTGAGCGAGCTTGTGTTGGGCGGTGATCTGTCGCCATAGCACTGGACACTCTGCGTTCTCGCACTCTGAAGATTGGCTGTGGCCGCAGCATGACGCACAGATCTGAAGTCAACATTCCAATATTTGTCTTTGTAAAGTAAAATATGCAATAGAATGGTGCGGATTCTGTTGCACCAACTAAGCTTGATTAAAAATATTGCTATCTTTTATTAACAGGCAAAACAAGAAAGAGACGGGACATTTTTAGAGCTTTCAAATTGATTTATTTGTTAAATATCGCCACGTTTTTATGCGGTTCATGATGTGGTGTCGTCTAAATCTGTTTGGTAATTTTAGTTCAACCTAATTTGACAACTGTAGGTGATAGATAAAAACGCATTTAGTCGACGTTTTGACGTGTCGTCTAAATTTGTATGCATAAAAACGTAAATAAGCTCTTACTTACGTCCGTCTCTTAATTACGTCTCTTTTTCTTGTTCTTTATTGTACACAAGAAAATTAAAATAAAAAAAAAATACAATTTAGTGAAGTTATGAACAAAAGCGAGCATAACTCAAAAATCAGTTTTCTACCAGCAAACCTTTGAGTGATAGAGAGAGAGAGCTCTTCCTTATTTTATCAGAGTGAAAAAGATGGTGATAGCCATTGACTTAGAATAAGTATGGACCTCGGGTCATCGCTCAAAAATGTCCGAACCGAAAGTGAGTTAAAACACGATGAATTTGAAAAGAGCTACAATTGCGCGCGTCATTCTTCTTTTGGGCGAACAAGCAGCTACACCTCAATGTCACATGTCAACAATGCCGTTCTGTGTAGTGAGATCGTGTAAAAACTACTCAAAAAAGTGAAAAAAGTTGATGGTGTATCATATTTTCAGTAGGTATATTATTGTTTTACAATTTTAAAGTATTATTTTGTTAAGGAACATTGTATTTTACTTAAAATTGAATTAATTGCAAGAGCAAAACACACAATAATCCAACTAAACAAAAAGTATCTTATTTTCCTTCCTTTGTTTGACCAATTATGTCAACTTCATTTGGTTGGATTACCATAAGAAACTTGACATATTTGTCAGACATTAGAACAAAGATTACAAAGAGTCGTTATTTTTACGCGATGTTTTTTTGTATTGCGATTTTGAATCAATTGCAATTTGTTTTGTTCTATTCATTTAAACAAGTTATTTTTAAACTTGCATTGTATGCAAACATATTATGTACGAAAATATGTATGTTGTCCTTCCGTTTCAAAATTGTAGGTTGGTTTTTCGGTCACTACCAAGTTTCCGATCGAGCTGAAATTTTGCAGGTAGGTATGTGCATCTTAGATCATTAAAATGTCATTGAACTAATTTGATGATGGAGCCGAAGATTAGGCAGGCACAGGAACAAATGGTAGGCATGTCGAGTTTCAGCTCATGTATTTTGTCATTATAAGCACTTTTCATTACGTAAATAATGACGTAGGTCCGATAGTAGAGCCGGAAAACGGGCTCTGGAACTCTCTAATGGCAAATAGTGAACACGTGACGTTTGGGCTCGTTTGTTTAGTTATCATAAACTCTTTTAAATACACATGACAAAAGAATGTTTCATTAAAAAAAAAAATATGCCTCTGATTTAATTTCAGTTTTCCTCGAGATCAATTAGACGAAGATGATGATGAAGCTGATGCTGATGGTGATACTTCAGCAAAGGAAGCGAAATCGCGTTTTTGAAAATGACTATGTTGTAATTTTGCAAGAAATGTTCTATGCTCTTTCAGTTGGATTAAATATTTAGCGATCGCAATAAAATAATCTAGCAAATAATAAAATCTTTTAAAAATTAAGGTTGCTCTATTACTCCTATGTTCTCCAAATTTTCGTTTAACATTAGATGAAGTTTCGAAATTTGAAAAATTGAGCAGTGCTGTCATGTTTTCGTATGGTAAAAATTGTTGCAAGCAAAATTAGGCATTATGATAACGACATAGGATTTCGTCCATCGTAAATGAGCTTGTTGGTATTTCTAAGTTTATAATATGTCAATTCAGGACACTTTTATCGTGAATTTTGTACTACACTCGTTGTCCATACTTATTCTAAGTCAATGGTGATAGCTTAAATTAAGCTAAGTTTGTGCACAACAGAATTGGACCTTAAAGATTCTTTAACAGTACACTTACAGTAGCACAAAACTGCACATGGTTGTTTGCAGTGGCTAGTCGGACGGAAAGTGTAGCAGCGGAGCGATGCGCTCGAGTGGTCGTAGCGCAGTCGTCACACAGCGCGGCGCGCGCACTCTTAGCTCCGCACACGGCGCAACGCTCGCGCCACATATACCGCGCGATGCCGCCTGCGCGACGCGACTCGCATTGCTGTACCTCCCGGGTGTATCCGATCTCGTTCCACCTGACATCACATAGTTTTCACATTAAAATAATTTACATAATAAACTATGCGTATATTTTCGTAACTTTTGGTTGCCAGTAAAATATATACCTTTCTGATAGTAATAATGATTTTATTTATGCCTTTGCGGCTGCAGCATAGGACTACCCAACAGAGCCGTGGTGTTAAGTGTATGTGGCTGTAGAATAAAGTCACATTCCAAATCGTTGACCAAGCTAAACGCCCTAATGTAAAAAGGCGACGAGGGAAAGGATTGAATCTAACTCACCATTTGAAAACATCGACCCCGAGTAGCGAGAGACATCGGTGCAACGGTGGCAGTAGCACTCGCGCCGCATAGTAAGTCTTATGAGGTTGTAGCGTGGGGTCACGTATCAGTTCAGCGGGGGCCCTCGCCAGACGCACGAGTGCGGCGCCGGGGGCCCCCGCAGTCACCAGCCACGACACGCGCCAGCCGCTGCGGGGCAGGGCGCGCCGGTCGTGCCCAACGAGACGTCTGCAAATACTCCAAACTTTCACACACAAATACCTACTGTTTTTTTTTGTTTCATCATGTAAGATCATGAAAAAGGGCTACATTCTAGTTGGGCGTCATTTGCATGTGTATAAATAAAGCCATACATACTAATTGGGTAAAGAGGAAAATAGGGACATTTAAAAAAAAACTAACGTTGTCTTTCATGTGTCACTCTACACACTGGTACCGAACATTCACCTTTTTCTGCTTTGAATCTGTTTCGCTCGACTCGCTTCTATTCAACTATAAAACTGGGCCGAAATTGAGATCTATTAGCAAATTGCAACAGATGCTTTGTCGCTTCACTGCAGTAACAGAAGTCAAACTGAATTAAAGATAAGATATATCCTGGAATCTCTATATCACAGGCAATAAGCTGGTCTACAAATGCACGAAGGTGAGTATAACCTTAAAAGCATTCCCTTAATAAGCAGATTTACTGCTGTATTGGGGTAACTAAACATACTTAGCTATTTCATTAGGCGGTGCGGCAGCGCCGGGCCGGTACCCAGCAGGTCCGTGGTACTCGCGCGTGAAGAACAACTCCTGCGGCGGCAGAGTACCGTCAGCAAGGCGGGACAACAACGCCATCACCGAGCGCTTGACGCGAGACATGTCACCGCTCTCAAATAACTCACATAGGGCTCGCTTGAGAAGCTACGACATCAAATATTTGGTTACATTATCACGCTTTTCTTCCAACTTTTTCGAACATCATGGCAAAAAGTGAGGTTCTATGCGAATGTCGCTCTCTTACTTTGGATAGATACCGTTTTATCACAGGATAATCGTCCAACTAGCCAGTTAAAATAAGTGTAGTGTAGCCATAACTTTAGATTTTAGCAACAACTAAAATATTAATCCTTTACCCGCGAGCATGTCTTACTTTTTGTGAGATATAATGTCCAGCAAAGATACTTGATAGGATGAGAACAGAACACAAGACATAAAACGCCTATTAAAAGCTTGTAAACGAATGAATCACAGGATTTGAAGTTACATTACATATAATGAAAATAAGTATTCTAGAAGTTACTAAACTCACTTTAACACCGGCCGGACATCCATCCCTCCTAACAGTTTCGATTCCTTTGGCTTCGTACACAGGCTTCTCTTGGTCAGGACTCTCGTACATGTAGCCGACGTAACGCTTCTTTGTTTGAAGAATACATGGCTGGTATACCTATTAAATAAATTATAGATTAGCAGTAGAACGGTCGACCTAGCTTAAGTCTCAGTAGAGGGTTTGGTATCCTTCCACGCAGATCTAGAAGCCCAATTACTCGCATATCGACTGAGGAATTGTGATACGACTTAGGCAGGTGATGACTTACAAATACAATACAAATATCTCTACTTTGAATCCGAGTACTGAAAGGGAAAAGTAATGAACAACAAGATATCGAGCTCGAAATCCAAAATCCCAAAGTTAATACAATATCTTTTAACGCAATAAAAAGGATAATTAGGACTCACTCCGCAAAAACATTTTTGGAAACCATATGGGGTTTGTCAGGCCTAAAAAATATCCATCATCAGAAAAACGTAGAGGGGACCAATCTAGCAATCCTACAAGGAAAATCGTACCCAGCAGTAAGTTAACATGGACCAACCCACAAGTTTTACTTTCTAAAGTTCCAGTACGACATTTCTCATTACCTTTTCAAGTTTAAGAGCGACGGGCGATGGGTTGTCGGCAGTGACAGCGTCGGCAATCTGTTGTCCGATCTCGAATGCTTCAGCTCGCGTACCACCGGGGACCAGCACGAACATTGAGTCCGTGTCACCATAGATAACCTGGTGATACAATTTTATTGTTTCACCAATTTGTAATTAATTTGGTCAGTTTTGAATATGATTTTCATCATTGACTGCTATTGCTAAAACTCGTGAAGAGATGAGAGAACACTTGAGAAGCGGATTGATGACCGATTTTTATTTATTTTTCTATTCAAACTCAAAACTCATTTATTCAAAATAGACTAGAATTACTTAGTTCTTTTTGAACGTTAGTTTTACAATATTATAGACATCCCACAAAAAGCCCTCCCTTCACCGCTTCCTAGTGTTTTTGCTGTGAAGAAGAAACGGCGCAACAAACTCCCCAACAACACAGATATGTCTGTCAAGTGAATAAATTAATTGACTCTATACAACGAAAATCATCAAATTTTTTACAATAATAAAATTATGCAATTACAGGTAAAATAAAAATTAAAAATAAGATAAGTATATAAATCAATTCTGTATGAATTGGGTTAAATTTGGTTATTCTGCTGTAGATTGTCCTACCGGACCGTTTCTACATAATCGGGCAGTTATTGGCGAGACCTGAAGGATCTCCAGCCAATGGTGGGGAAGTAAAATACTTACACTGAGCTAACTATTTATATACAAGGTTAGTCGGAAAGGGGGTACTAATCCGAAGCCCACTTATAGCATCGCTGATGACTGTTTGAAAGCAAGTGTTAAAATTTCAAAATTCGATATTTTTTTTCCCCAAATAAAATGATTTTTATTTTAGTTTTTTCAAAAATTCTTCATCCCTGCTTTAGTTACAAATTCAGAAAATGGTGCTTCTAATTCATGACCCCAAATATGACCTAAAATGTAAACACAGCTGATCATAACTGGGGTTAGATAGATTTTAGAGATTTTTTTTGAGATTTTTGAACAACTATTTCTCTTAAACTATTGACTTTTGGGGAAAGTTGTAGAACAAAAGTTATTCATGATTATGGGTACTTTAACACCCTTTCGGATTAGTACCCCCTTTCTGACTAACCTTGTATACTTATACTGGGGTGCATGAAAAGAGCCTCCACGAGTCACGATACTTAAGTACGTCCGGCGCACCCTAGGCAATCAGCCCCGCTACCAACTTTGCTGACTGGCTAATCTTTTCACCACGGCATGAGCTATTCTCTCGTATAGCTCGTGCCGACACTATAGAAGAAGAAGACTACTACACTAACATCATGACTACTAGCAACAACAGCACCAAGGGCGACCCCTAGTGGAACTCGGACCTCGGCTTAGGGCGTTGCTTGCGGTTGCTTGGGTGGGAGACAGCTTGATGAGGGCTGAATTGATGATTGCAGCGTGATATGAAACTATCATCCAAAAACTCAACAGGTTCATTTCAAATCAATATCAACTAAATAACTCTACCTTCGCGTTCCACTGTGTGCTCTCTCGCACCATCTTGATGGCTCGCTCTAACGTCTCCCGTCCTTTAGAAACGACACTGTCGCCGACTTCGACGCAAGGCATACGACCGCTAAAGTTTGCTGCTGTATACCCGTATGTCACGTTCGCTATCAACTTTAAACCTGCAGTGACAAAAGAATGAGACTGCTGTTGATAAACTGAGTACATCAATGCCAGAACAGAGGACTTGTTAAAAAGGAGGATTTAGGCCATATACAGGGTGCAATCGAATTCATGTAATTCCTTCAAACCGCGTGATCTACTGGTGACACAGATTAACCCTAAAAGCGTATTTCAGGAAATAAAATGAAAAAAAATTAAAAAAAAAACTTGGTTTTCTATTTGTGAATCATTTTAGAGTCCCGAGTTACCTGACTGCAAAGAGCGATATCGCGTTAGTCGTACCCGTCAGCCTTGTCACCGTGCTTTCATTAATTTAAGTGGTATGGAAAAGAAAAGCCTAAAAAAATTTTTTTCACGTTACCTACTTTTTTTTCTTCTTTTTCTTTATAGCCTTAGATATGATCAATTACCGCTACAGCATGAAAAAAAAAGATTTTTATTTTTAATCAAGCTAAATCCCGTGCAGGACCTATTTACACCAGTAGTAGATCATGTGGTTTTAAGGAATTACACGAATTCGTTTACACCCTGTAGATTTTTTTTTAGTGGCCGGTTTTTTACCTAATTGCCTGGAATGCATAGCTTTCTTCACAGTTTCGTCAGTCTGCACTTTCATGTTCTTCTTGACTGCTTGCCTGGCTGCTAAGATTCTTCTCAAAAGAGCGGGTAAGACGCCACGACGTACGGATGCCTTGACAAACCCAACTCCGACGGGTGACCAGTGTACCAAGCCGTTTTTCACTAACGATTCTAATTTAGATTTTGGTATTCTGAGTTGCCAAGCTCCGAATTCGTATGCTGCTTCACTGAAAATAAAAAGAGAAACTGTGTCTTATTTAATTTTTAAGCCATGTGATCACTTGTAAATATTGTTTTCTGATACAAATTGCTAGTAATAGTTTCTGAACATCACGTAAACGTTTCTAGAAACAATGTTTCAATGTTTGTCGGAACCTTTTTCCTCAAAAACTGTCAGTAGTGTTTACTGCAACATGTATCAATGTTTCAGAAACACTTAGATTCTTGTTCTGACACAATGTTGTTGATAAAATGTTGACAAATTAATACATGGCTTCAGCGTTTAGATATAGAAAAAAGTGAACATTATAATTATTCGCTAAACGTACCCGTTAATATTTTGCACCCGTCCAATACATGTGGAAAAGCAGTAGTTGTAAGCGATCATCATAGATGGATACAGACTTTGAAAGTCCAGAACTATGACGGGATCGGTGTAAAAACGAGATTCTGGGGAAAAAAAATAAACCATTTGATACTAGTGGAATCCAAGCAGCGGAAAGTATAGTGAACTCGTGCCTACGGTTTCAACACTTGGACAAAGAGAATAATTTGTTAATATTCTAAAAATGTTATTTCATACCTGGTTCAAATATAAGTGGAAGGCATTCAGGGGCTCGCATGGCGGCTCTTTGTTTCACAGTAGGTGAAAGGGCCACCAGGTTTAGAGGCCTCGCGGCTCGCAGCATCAGGGACTCGACGCGAAACTGAGAGCCTCGAGACAGTACCTCCCACCACTGCAGACCGAATAGCCGAGCTAATTCTGAAGTCCGATCTACGCACAGAAATAATACCTTAATGTAAACCCAAGTACAGGTATGCTCTGACAGTCAACACTAATGATAATGAAAAAATACTAACTTATAATGTCAAGTTTATCTAGCATCCTCACAGTCCCAGACAGCCTTGTCAAATAATACTCTACTGGTATCCATCGTAAGATCCTGGATTCATCGCGCCACCACGTCGCCAACTGGGCATAACTATACTTCGGTACTCTTTCTTTCAGTACCTCGTACATGCAGTTCTCAAAACTGTAGCTTGATAGTGCCATTTCATGCCGAAACAACCGCCAAACATTCAACATTATTCTCCCAATAATTCTTCCTTCAAAATCGTTTTCGTCGCCTCTCCAACGCTTTTGTCGATACTTCTCAGTTATTCGGGACACTTCTTTAACGACCTCTAATCCTAAAACTTGTGCTCTCTCTAAAACGTATCCCCAAGAATTCAATTCTATTTCATACCCGCACAATATGTCTGGATCATGTTTCATCGTTAATTCGATAACTTTCTCTAAAAGTTCGCTTTCGTTGTCGACATATGTAACATCTACGTTGAAAATGCATCTATCTAAATATCTTACTGGTGTAAATTCCTCGACAACTATAATTTTTGTTATGCTTTTCTCTAAGCGGTGACCAGGTGGACAATCATTTGTTACTGTTAAGAATAGTGCTTGAATAGGATCAATTGCAGGATCGGGGTTTAAGTCTCCTCTAACTGATGTGTGAACTTCGACTAACATCACTGTGAGAAAATTTACCTAAACAAAAAACCATTAAAATTAAGAGATTTGCAAACATAAGAGCACAAGGCCTGCATACTATTATTTGGTTTCAATACTTACATCAACTATAGGAGTTTCGATAGAGCTGCTGTCTGGCCGATTTTCGTTGCTACCAAAGCACAAAAATGACCCATCAGTTTGCCTGGTTATTTGAAGACTATTATTAAAACTAGTTGTATCCTGCATTCAAATATAAAAATTAACAAAACACTAACAAGACCACGGTTTGAAAAATAATTCTGGTTTTTAATAAAAAAAAAAAACATGTTTACCACTAACCTTTTCATCAATTTCTAAACTAATACTGTTATTAAATTCATTAAGGCCTAAAGCTTGCGAGTTCTCTAATTCATCAATATTTTTACTAATATCATCATCAATTGCTGTAATGTCTTCTTGTTTCACCTCAGTGTCTTTGTTTAATAACCACTTTCTTATTTCATTACTGGTTGGTGGTTTTCTTACGGGTTCTAGGATACATTTTCTATTGCCAGCCAGCAGTACCTTCAATGCATCTGGCTTCGAAGATTCTTGGGACATTTCATTCGTTTGCAGAAATAATAAATGACGCCATTCCTCTATACTGGTAATGTCTAATACTTTATCGAAAGGTTTTTGATCTCTCGATAGCTTACTATTTACTTTTAACACCATTTGACCTATCTCTACTTTGTCACCTACATCTTTGTGATCTGAATAGAACGGCTCCTGGTTTCTAACTTTAGGTATTTTATAATGTAGTAAACTACCACATACGTAGCTTTTAGAAGGAGGTTTTATTTTAGGTGTTAATATTTTAAAATGGTTGTTTGCGAATAAAGTAACATTATGTTCAGTTTTTAGTTTAGCTTCTTTCATAACTGTTTTCTCGGTTTCCATATTGACTTCAGACTTATTTACTTCTATTTCTTTACGTTTAGAAACTTCTATGTATTCCGGCGTACAGTCTTCAGTTTGAACATATTCTTGAGATTCACTATCATCTTTATACTTTTCTTCTACCGACATATCAAATATTTTAGACATATCATAGAAACTCTTTATACCTAATTTATTATTTTCAGGAGAAGACTCTATATCATCATTAACACTGTCATTAAACGTTTGATTGAATGTATTATTAACTTTAATATTTGAAGGCCCTGGTTTTGGTTCAATATTGTTTTGTAAATCATAAATTTCTGCTGCCGCTGGCTGCAAATTTGTATGACTTTTTGTTACTTTATTTACTAAATCTAAAATTGATTCATTTTCTACCTCACATTTTACTACATCACCTTTATCAGAGTGCATAGACTTATCTAAAATACTTTTAGGTTCCGCCTTAATAATTCGTCTTAGGTGTGAATCTGAAATATCTTCTATAGTCTCTCTTGAAACATTTATTTCATCCATTTGACTTATATCCGTTTGACATTCTGATTTATCATCTGATTCACTTGTTTCATTTTTTTTAGATTTAGGTCTTGATAAGCCCAGCTTAAAGGGTCTCATTTTTCTTTTTCTCACCTTCTTTGTATCTACAACATTCACGGTTTATTTTATTTTTTTGATGGAGGACTTTATAAGAGAGAAAGTAATTGTCTAAACATTTAATACTTACGATCGTCGTCGCATGTTCCGTCCAGCTGTGGAATATTAGCACCATCCCAAAACGAGTCATTCCAGGAGGGAGAACTCGAGCTTTCATCATCTTTACTAGAATGAACATCATAAAGTAGTACTTACAGAAAAATATTAATTATTTTTACTTTTATGGAAATACATACCTTTGGTCCTGATGAAGAATAATGGTTTCTTCATCAAATATTTGCGAATATTCAGCGTCATCTAAATCAACATCTCCATCGTTCTCTACATTTGCTGGTGTTCCCATTACACTGTCTTCTTCTATTGGTTTCTCATCCATATCTTGCAACATGTCTACTAGTTCCAAATCTTCATTATTTACTACAGCAAAAAGAATCTCGTGTTACTTATTACAAGATTTACAAGTAATGATAACTTTTACTTGAGTAACTTTATTGCTACCGTAGAGAAGAGATTTAAAAAAATACCTACATAAAACTTGACTATACTGTAGAGAAAGACTGCTGTTCAGAGCCAAACTTTCATCAACAAGTGTATTATCAAAATCTTCAGCAGTATTATCATCTAAACTTCCTCTCATTGTTTGATTAAAGCCCAATGAACTATCAGGCAAATGAACACTAACATCCACAGCATTAAATAACTGTGAACCCTCCGTACTTTCAGCTGGATATTGTGCCGTTTCTGCCGGTTTAGTCTCATTTTCAATTATCACAGGTTTATCAATTAAATTGGACATTTTAATCAAAAACATTTGCTCATGTTTGTAATGTGATTCAGTCTCTTCGGCTTTTATTCTGCCCTGTGATAATGATTTTGACGCCAGAGAAATATTTAATTGTTTTCGCCTCTCTATTTCTTTGTTCCATACTTCTTCTAAGCCTGGGTTTTCAATTCCATCTCCTTTGCCTATTCTCTGTCGGTTAATAATATGAGATGCAGCACAATCTGCTTCATAGTAGCAAGAACTTTCAGGTTTCAATCCAAATTCATGTGGGCTCTGATCATTATTACTGTTTTGTGAGTTTCCTGCTTTGCGAAACTTAACACATTGCAAATCGATGTTGCTCATTCCAAAAAGATTAAAGTCTATGAAAAATTGTAATGTGAAATTCAAATGAGACTCATGAGGTTGGAATGCTTGACCTAATATGGCTCCATTGCTGCAGAGTTCGACAGCTTGTTTGATCAAACCAGGGCTGTATAAAAACACCTTTAGATACAGATGATCTTTGTTGTGGTATCCATAAAAGGGTCTGTAAATTTAAAATGTTTATAAGTGACTATCAAATCAAATTACGTCACTCAAATTAAATTTCATTTTTTGGACCCCTCTCTGGATAGTCACATTCGTGGGACTCTCCCTACTCAGTTGAAATGTGACACAATTAGTAGTTAAAATCTAGAAATAGTGTTAGTGAATATTCCATTGTTTATTTTTCATTAGTTGGAGTGTGCGAAATGGCACTGAGGAAACAAGACTTGTAAAAATTTTCATCCTTGCATAACCGGTAGTTTTATGGTCTCATTGGGTAGGGGGCATCAAGGAGAGCAAATTTTGTAGGGGTAGATAGTTCCAAAAATAATAACGGCTGAGCTGGAAGGTCAATATTAACCTTCATTTTAAACATGATCAGGACTTAGTTTTTTATTGCCAAAATACATCACCTAATACCTATACCTTCGAGACCCAATAGGATGTGGGAGTGTGAGGGTGAGCTACACAGTACAGGTCACTTCCTAATTTAATTGACCTTGTCAAATCAGTACTGTTATGGACAGGCATCATTGTTCACTGTATATGACCTCGACCCCATTTTTGGTGACCTTGACACTTCTGTTGGTGACTTTGAAGCCGATATTTGAGTTATGATTATAAAATAGGTCAAAATAAGTCAGAAGCTTGTGAGGGGATCCTGAATGTGCAAGAGAAGCAAAGGGGCTATCAAGCCAGTCTTCTGGCTTATGATTTTCCCCCACTCTTCTACTCCCACATACCATTGTGTCCCAAAGATTTGATGAGTCAATCTATTTTTCATGTCCTCTGACCAGGATCTCCTCCTTAATGTGTGACATTATAATAATTAACAGGTTCACTGCAGGAAAATACACACAGTAGGTACGTTTGCGCAATGTTATGCTTAATCAGCGGGCACACACACCATGTGTTTTCTTACTTTTTAATAAAAAGTAAGTTTATATAAGGGCGTTTTCAAAAAAGTTTTATGGAAACGCCCTTACATAAACGGCGCGTGTGCAAGACCGCACTGCAGGCTAATAAAAAATGTATGTGCAGCAGTCAAAATGTTAATGGATGGTTCCTACTACTATTGCAGTAAGTATTGTTATAATGTTTAGTATTATAAAGAACTTTAGCACTTACAATCCTTTAACTAGTGATATTTTGTATACATGTTGGTTTGCTGAAGTTGCTTGTTTCAGTGCAATATTTAAAGCTTTATCCAAACTAGCCGCAATCTGCAAGTACCATTTTATTTCAGTCATATGTTATGTCATGTCTATATGTATATTTCATGTGTTTATGTCAATTCATAGATTTTAGAATAAAATAATAAAACAACAGCCTGTAAGTATCCTGCTGCAGGGTAAATCCAGGTTGCCCTACAATGTTTTCCTTCACCATATTGAGCCTGTTATGGAAAAACATTGTAAACAACAAAATATAGGTATTTCACTTTTTTATTGTAACATAAAGCTAAAATAAATAAATAACCAATAAAATATCTCTCCTGTAAAATTGTATGTGTGTCGCTTACGACGTTCTTCCATAACAGGCTCAATATATGAGAATTAATTATATTTTGTTTCTGTTACCTGATATAAAAATTGTGGTTGTGGATTTGGTGTTGGGCAAGGAATGTAAAAATATGGAAACACTCCATGTATGTGTAGACATGCTTTGTGACCATCAGGAGTAGGTCCAAATATCCTAAAAACTGGCACCTGAAACAATTAAAATTCAGTAAAGTTTATAATAATACTATTAGGGTTACTTCAAATTAACTGACAAAAATTTACAGGGTTTTAGGCATAATTAATAGAACACATAATTAATAAGCGCTGGGTAAAAGTAGCCTATGTCCTTCTCCGCATTTGTAATATTAGCATGGAGGTAAGGATAAAAGGGAGGCAGATAACACAATTGTTTTGTTCTCAATGTTTTGTTTTGTATGCCTTCGCGCTTGAAAGACGCGCGCGCCCTTGAAACACCAAGGGCATTACCTGTTTGATATCTGCTCCTCTGAAATCTGAATAAATCACATCAATTCCAGGTGTCGGCTTGCTCAAATAATGATCACAGACTACAATTCGCACTGAAAACTCAGGACTCACGCGACTGCTATCTGAAATAATTAGACGTGTTTTGGTAAAGAACTTGTTTCTAAAGATTTGTGTATGTTATTTTAATCGATTCCTAAAGATTTCAGATACTTACAATCCAAGGCGCTCATACTTATCTATTTGAAACAAAAACGCAAGTCGCAATCAAACACAAACGCCAGTTTTATTTATTAATTAAGTCATGTTACAACCTGTTCACGACCATGTTTCCGATCCGAAAATAATGGTCGAAAATCTTGTTTACAATAATTCTGCGTAGAATTTCTGATTCTGAGTCTGACATCTGACAGTGACAGGTGACAGACAAGCAGAGTTGCAAGTATACTTCGAACCCCAGTAATAGGGAAAATAATAAATTGATGGATATAAGCACAGTTAATGTGTTTTTGGCATTCACACAAAAATTGCAGTTTACTGCTAATATCTTAGCTGCGCTTTGACTGCAGTAAACTCAATTCTAATTTTATTTATCAAAAATAATATTTTATAATATTATTCATAAGTAAATACAGGGTTAATGGTAAAACACTAACAACCTCATATGTGGTCATTGTACTCATCATTATGAATTATGAACAACTTTTACTATGATTCGAGGTTTGGACTTGACACGGTGCTTGCTTAACCTCAAATTATAATTACAAACTTTTGTTTTGGTTGTGAATATCATTTGTTTGGTGGTGGAATATTGTTAAATCTGATATAAGGTAGGTGAAGCCCCTTTAGCATTCATTCCTTCGGGAAATGAGTGCTGAAGAGCCCCCTGATGGGGGTGGAGGGATCCCTCCTGACATCGAAATAAGTAATTTGGAGGACTCTCAGAATATAAATGAACCAACTAATCCGTCAAGGGGGAATTTAAAACGCCATGCAGATGCTGAAATTTTCAATGAGGCCAAAAAAAACAGGTCCCCAGCGGATTCTATTCAATCAGTTTTTTTCAAACCCGGTTTTGAGAGTAACTCAAAATTAAACTACAACAAGTGTGATAGAGCACCCTTCACTGTTTTAGTTTCTAAAGTAGAATCAGAGGTTACTGAAGGATACTCTTTAAAAGTTCTGAGGTTTGCTCAATTTTTACATAAAAATTCAATTAAGGGTATTATTGAAGGTGGAATTAAATCACTAGGTCGCAATAAAGTCTCCATTGAGTTTAAGACTGCTGATGATGCCAACAAGTTTGTCTCCAATGACATTGTTTCTTCCCATAATTATATAGCCTACCACGGACTAGAAAAAAAAGAAGGACTCCGCGCCACGTGTATCGAAAGTGAAGCACTATAAGTATGCCGGACCGTTTGTACAAACATGCCTCACGCACACATTTACATCACAAGGTGCCGACTGGCCGCCATTACGCGGCACCGCGCCGTCATTGTAGGTACTGTTTACGTCAAGTAATAAAATAAAATTATGCCTTCTTGTGTTGTGAAATGGTTTAAAAATAATTCTACATCCCAGAAAAAGTGTCAAGGAATAACATTCACAAGTAAGACACTTATTTAACCTGTTGATTTATTGTATTTTTGACATTTTAAAATCATTACTATTGGAACACAAAACCTCAAAAGACATAGAAGTGCTGTCGGAAAATAAATGGGTAATTTTCCCGAGAGATTGGGTAATTCATTTTTTTGTGTTCTTTGTGAGTTTTTTGCAAGTATTGAATATGATTATTTTTATAGATTTCCTACAGCAAATCAACCATGGAATAATGATTGGATTAAAATAATAAGAGCCTGCAGAGATGAAGAACATTGAATGCCGTCGAAAACGTTTTTCTTGTCACTCATACAAAATAAATACTTAATTTTAAGTTTTAACTAAGTATATGTTTGTAATTTCAATTAAATAATGTAAGCGGGCTTCTTATATGGCTTCATTTAAAGAAATGAAACTTTCAAAATATTAAAAAAAAATGGGGAAATTTTCATTTATCTGGTATCCCTCAAATCACGCACACATAGATCGGTACGGTGCTTCACTTTTGATAAGCGTAGCGCGGAGTCCTTCTTTTTTTTCTAGTCCGTGTAGCCTACATTCCACGTTTTCAAGTTTCTCGTATGGGAGTTGTCAGAGATATCCCTACTGACTGGTCGTTGGAAGATTTGGTTTCTGGTATTGAGAATCCTCTGAACTGTGGTGAGGTAATTAAGGCAAGAAGGTTAAATGTTAAATCCAGAAAGGAGGAAGCGGTAACTTGGGTCCCTTCCACTACAGTCGTATTAACTTTTGCTGGTCAAACTCTGCCAGAAAGGGTCTATTGTTATAATGCTTCTCTCCCTGTACCTTATTGGCTGGAGACCCTTCAGGTCTCGCCAATAACTGCCCGGTTACGTAGAAACCGTCCCCTAGGACGACCTACAGCAGTCCAATAGAAAAAAAAAAAAAAAAAAAAAAAAAAAAAAACTGTCTACCATTTACCTACAATTCAGTGTAGAAACTGCTGTCGTTTTGGCCATATCCGCTCTCAGTGTAGATCCAAGCCACGCTGTTTCCGATGTGCTCAACAACATTCAGGGGATAGCTGCATTGTTCCAGACAGTGAAGTCTCCTGTTTATTATGTCGTGGTATTCATAAGGCCACTGACGATAAATGTCCCGAACATATAAGACAAAAGTCCATTAAAATAGTCATGTCCCAAGAAAACCTTAGTTACAACGAGGCATCTTCCAGATTTCCCCGCTCTAAATTATCTTATTCAGATGCTGCTGCTAACTTTTCCCAATCCCAAGTTTCTGCTCCTTTCATCTCTCAAGCCTCCCAGGTCTCCTATGCTCCATATTCATCACCTGCTTCTTCCCCTCAGTCTTCCCCTATCAAAACGTCATATAGAAAAACAGTATTTTTAACTCCTCGGCCTAAAACTGAGCTAGGTAAATCTTATGACTCCCAGGCCCACAGAACTATTGTGGGCACTCCAAAGTCCTCTCAGCCTAATGGCTGTGCTTTTGGTGATGTCATTAGTGATTCTACCCCCATTCCCACTCCTAATGATAATTTAATCGAACTCCTTACTTGCTCCTTAATTAATATTCTTTCTAAATTTAGTGATTCCTTACCGAACAATGTCATCATCCTTGTCCAACAATTGCTCGAAACATTTATTCGTAAAAATGCCCCTCAAAATCCTACAATGGAACTGTAGAAGCATTCGTCAAAAAAAGCAAGATCTCTTTTACCTTTTGAACCGTTATAAACCAGTTGTCTTTGCTGTTTCGGAGACATGGCTCAGGCCAGGATCCCTCTTTAGGGTACCTGGATTTTCATGTCTCCGAGATGATAGAGATGACGGTTGGGCGGGTTGTGCTTTATTGGTCAGTCATTCTATTACCTTCACACAAATCCCTATTCCCCAACACAATCCTGGCTTACATGTTGTAGCCATCAGAGCTCTTAATGCTTCAATTGTCTCTGTTTATATTCCTCATCCTAACACTAACCTTCTTTCTGAATTTAGTTCTATTCTATCCTCTATCCCTGGCCCATTCATTGTTTTAGGTGATTTTAATTGTCGGCATACTTTATGGGGTTGTCATTGTAATGATCCCGCTTCTAGTTTTTTACTTGACCTTTTAGATGATATTAATCTTTGTGTCCTTAATGATGGATCTGCCACACGTAGGGTCTCTCCTTCTCAAAATGTCAGTGTTCCAGATCTTACTTTTGCTTCCCCTTCTTTGGTTTCTACTCTTTCTTGGTCTGTTCTGCCCAATTCATATGGCAGTGACCATTTTCCTATTTTAATTCTATATCACAACTCTCCTTCCACTATCCCTCCTTCTGAACCTCTTCAGAAGTATCGCCTATCCAAAGCAGACTGGAATAAATTTTCTTCGCAACTAGACTTGGAAATTCAAGCCCTTCCTCAAGTAAATTCTTCTAATTTCCTTGAAATTTATGATATTTTTCTCACTTGTCTGTTACAAGCAGCTGATTCCTCTATTCCCTTAAAGAACTCGGCTCGTAAATTAGTCCCTTCTCCTCCTTGGTGGGATGCCGAGTGTTCTGAGAGCGTCCGTCAGCGCAAGGAAGCAGAAAACATATATGCAGATTCTCTGACTATGCACAATTATTTAAATTTTAAGAGAATTGCTGCTCGTACCTGCAGGTTATTGGCAAAAAAAAAGAGCTCTGGCTGGCACAAATTTTGTGAATCACTGTCTCCTCGTTCTCCGGCATCCCTAGTCTGGACAAGAATTAAATCTTACCGCAGAGTTTGTGATGATCATACATCAGATAATATTTCCAATGATCCTGATCCATGGTTACTTGATTTTATTAATAAACTTGCCCCCCCCTTTGTACCCAATTTTGACTGTCTCCCTTGCACAGATTCTTCTTCCCCTATTTCTTCAGATAGATTTAATGATATTTTTTCGTTCTCTGAACTATCCTGTGCTTTGGATCATCTTCGGGATTCTGCCCCTGGTGTGGATGGTATTCCTTATTCTTTTATTTGTAAATCTTCTCCTAACTGTAAGCAATTTTTCCTTAATATTATTAACTCTATTTTCGTTTCAGGCAGGGTCCCAGATTCTTGGAAATCCCAAATTATTATTCCAATTTTAAAACCCGGTAAAGATCCTAGAGATTCTGCTTCTTATAGACCTATTGCTCTATCTTCTGTATTGGCTAAGATCATGGAGAATCTTATAAAGAATAGACTCGAATGGATTTTAGAGAGTAAAGGCATTCTTTCCAATAGCCAATTTGGTTTTCGAAAAGGTATGGGTACTATGGATAGTCTTAGTGCATTTACATCTGATGTTCGTATTGCCTTTTCTAAAAACGAAAGCGTTCTCGGTGTCTTTTTGGATATTGCATCAGCATATGATAATGTTCAACTTCCACTACTCAGGCAGAAGCTGCTACAGCTGAGTATTCCTGTGAGGTTGGTCAATATAATCTGCAGTCTTCTAATGGCCCGATCCGTATCAATTCGACATAGAAGCTCTCTTTCTCCGTCTCGCCTAGTCTGGAAAGGTTTGCCTCAGGGCTCAGTCTTGAGCCCAATTCTATATAATTTATATACTTGCGATTTGGAATCTTCTGTGAAGTGTTTCTGTAACATCCTGCAGTACGCTGACGACATTGCCCTCTATTATAGTTCTTCTTCTTTTCAAGAATCTTCCTCTCGCATAAATTCTGCATTATATCATCTTAACCAATGGCTTACTGATCATGGCCTAACTTTATCAGTGCCCAAATGTACTGCAGTAATTTTTTCCCGTAAACGTAATGTTCCCTCTTTAAATCTTTCTGTGAACGATGAACACATTTCTTTCCTTGACAAAGTGAAATTTCTTGGTCTTATCCTTGATTCAAAATTATCTGGACTACATCATCTTAACTATATAATCAAGAAATGTGAAAAAAATGTTAACGTTTTGCGAGCTCTCAGTGGGGTTCGATGGGGTTCTCATCCTTTCTCTCAAAAAATTTTATATAATGCTATAGTTCGTAGTCATTTCGATTATGGTAGTTTTCTCCTTGAGCCTTGTAATAAAATAGCTCTTGCTAAATTGGAAAGAATCCAGGCAAAATGTCTCCGTATTATAACTGGTGCAATGAAGTGTTCACCTACTAATGCTCTGCAGGTAGAATGTTTAGATCCCCCGCTAGGCCTACGTAGACAATATCTTTCAGACAGATTTTTCTACCAGGTTATCCAAACTAAGTCTCATCCTCTTCTTCCTGTTCTTCGTTCTCTCTTTGAAATTATTCCTTCTTCTAGTTATTGGTCTCATAAAGATCCCCCTCTTCTTATTAACAGCTACACTAAACTTCATAATATGCATCTTTCTTTAGTTCAGTCTGAGATTAATCCTCTATTTGAAGTCAGTTTTGATTCCTTAATATTTCAACCAGAAATTATTCTTAATTTAGGAATCTCTAAGCATGACCCAGGAGCCAATAGAAAGTTTTGCAATATCCTGGGTAAGGACTGGTGTGATTGGCTAACCATCTTCACTGACGCTTCTAAGTTATCGGACGATGGCAATGTCGGAGCTGCTGTATGGATTCCAAAATTCAAAATTATACTAAACTTTTGCTGTTCCTCATCTTGCTCAACTTACACAGGGGAAGCGATAGCTATCTTGGAAGCGGTTACTTATGTTGAATCGCACCGTTTGAACAAATCTTTAATTTTAACAGATTCTCTTAGTTGTTTACAAGACATTTTAAAAACTCCTTTTCGGTCTCGTTCAAATTTTATTTTAACTCTAAAAATTAAGCAAATTCTTTTTAGGTGCCACTGCTTGGGTATCCAAGTTGTATTGGCCTGGATTCCTGGCCACTCTGGAATTGTGGGTAATGAAAACGCAGACTCACTTGCTAAGGCAGCAATTCAGGGTGGTACTGTCTCTTATAAGTCTTGTTTTCCTCGTGATCTGCGCTGTCTTGCAAAACCTTCTATGTTAGAAAGTTGGAATACCTTATGGCAAAAATCTCGTCTAATCAAAGGAAAATTTTTTGGTTCAATTCAACCTTCAATTCCATCTAAAAGTTGGTTTAGTAATCATAAATATTTTAACAAATGGGCCACCTCTGTTATTATTCGACTGCGGCTCGGTTTTGTGTGTACTCCGGTTTTTTTAGCCAAAATCCGAACAAAAGATAATTCTTTATGTGAATGTGGTCTAGAGGAGGGTACTCTGGAGCACTTGTTTTTCTATTGTCCTAGAATATTAGTCCCCCTTTATAATTTACTGTCTGAAGATATTCCCCGTCCTATTAATATTTCGTTTTTGTTAACCTTGGCTCATTCCCCATTAATTAAAATTTTATATAAATTTATCAGGGCTAATAATATCCGGTTGTAGTATAAACCTTTTATTTTTATTCCTTTTCTTTCAACCCATCCATTTATTTATTTTCACTTTTCCTCCTTTTAAATCTGCATGTTATTTGTTACGTCTTGTGTTTGTTTATTAACATAATGTATTGTCCCTTTTCAGCATGATCATCTGATTTCAACGCTACAAACACCGGTCAATAGTCTTTGTTTAGTGTAATACATTACGTACTTATCACAGTGTCTTTTTCAACCTTGACGTTGGCGGAATCATCGAATAACGATGGAGCCATAAAATTAAATTTGAATTGAATTGAACTTTTACTATGGGAGCAAAGCAGAAATCGCGAAAAAAAAACTGCTGTTCCCTACATTTTGAAAGAGTTATACCTACGCATACGAGAGAAAAGCTGTTCTTTTTCGCGATTTCAGGTTTGGTCCCACTGTAAAAGTTTTTCATAATGATGAGTACAATGACCTTAGAATAAGTAGTACTTATTCTAAGACAATGACCCCTTTAAGAGGTTGTTTTCTTAGTGTTTTACCAATAATCCTGTTTGGCAGTTGGAGGGATACTCTAGTTTTTGAAAAAAGGTAGTGAGTCGAAATAAAGAATGAACGAAATTGAATGAATTAATGTATTTGTATTAGGATCATCAGGAATCATGTAAATTATTTCATTCTATTATTTTTATCTTAAATAACCTCTCTCTCCTTCATCGTGTATTGCAAACTTATCTGTGGGGATCATAGAAGTAATAAGTACTACGGTGGGGATTTATTTAAATTGAACTATTTATCTGATTCGTTCTTTTCGCAAAATCTTTCACCTACTAATCGTACTCTACTAAAATAGTTTTAGTATGGTAGCATTATTTTGCTTTGAACTGCCAAGCTATTGAATCGAAACCACCCACTGACCTATATAATTACCACTGGACTGGCTGTTCCGTAAGTTTGACAGCTATTTTTTTGTGCCAATTTGAAGCGCCAATAGCGTGCTAGCGTGTCCACAGAACTAATTTTGACGTATATTGTAGGGATGTCGGAAGTGAAAAAAAATATCGATATATCGATGTATAGATATTTATAAAAAATGTCTCGTGTCTATCCAAAATTTTATCGGGTTTTCCTTACGGGATAGATTTGGAGCATCTAGGAATTGCTTCAACGCGTTCGGCATTCTGTTACTTTGGGAGGCTAAATTAGCTGCATTGTTACTGGCTGCAGCAGCTAGTGCTAGTCATAGACAACACAGTTCCTTTCTTTCCGTTCGTTCCGGTCCGGTTCGTCCGGTCAAAGTATTAGAAATTTCTTGACACGTCAAATAATTTGGGCACGTCAATAATTAAAAATATAAATTAAATTTATAAAAAGTGTTTTATTTTACCTTTTCAACTATGTTACTTGATTAATTCATTCATCATCATCAGCCAGAAGACGTCCACTGCTGAACAAAGGCCTCCCCCTTAGACCGCCACGCCGAACGACAATTTGCCACTTGCATCCATCGGTTGCCCGCGACTCTCACGATGTCGTCAGTCCACCTAGTGGGAGGCCTGCCTACGCTGCGTCTTCCGGTTCGTGGTCGCCACTCGAGAACTTTTCAACCCCATCGGTTGTCAGTTCTACGAGCGATGTGGCCTGCCCATTGCCACTTCAACTTGCAAATTTTAAGAGCTATGTCGGTGACTCTGGTTTGATTAATTCATTATTCCATGGCTTCTCGTAGCTAACCGATAAAAATATCTTACGGTTTGTTTATCCAGGTATCTAACAGTGTGCCAAATTTCGTCTCATTATGTAGCTAAGAGTGAAATTGTAACAAATATTCATCCAAACTTTCGCAGTATAAAATCAGTCTGATTAAGACATAATTCATGTTTTTTAACAGACTTCAAAAAAAGTAGGTTGTCAATTCTGCCCTATCTAATATAACTAGAATTGCATAGTTTTTGCATATACGTATATGTTAGTCTATACCAGCGTCTTAACATGTGTGCCAAATTTATATGTACCTATGTAAAAAATTCTATGTATGCAAATCAATCAATCATCAACATGAGATCTGGGATTGACCTACAAAATGCAAAAAAGTAAGATAATTTGAATTTCGCGGGCACAGTCGGCGCTCCCACCTTAATATAATATAGTAAGTAATTATGATACTACGTTTATTTACTGTAAACACTTATTATTAATATAAGCTATCCCGAAGGATAGCTAATAAAATAACTGAATTTACTAATAGAATTAATAGCTTTTTAGCTTTCTGGGGTGATTCTATCATTACAGTTATAGCTAATATCAATATGTAAGTATTGCGGGCAAGGTAAATGGAATAAATAAAACCAACATAGACTCTCCACCACTGAGAGTACTTGTAATTGGGTTAGTGTTAGTAACATGAACTAGATCACAACATAATACTTTACACAACCATTATTAAGATGATAAAATAAGAACAAGAATCCCTAGCCAAAACAAACAACTAGTATAACAATTGTGAACGTCCGTCCCATTCGACGGTCTGCCCGAGAATGCCCCCTCTATTCTGCCTCTGTCAACTTGTTCTTATTTATTACAATCCGTTGTCAGTACTTTTTAATCATAAACAAGTTAAATAAATAAGAAATAATTATCCAAATATAATTCTTACAATTTTAGACTATTCCTACATTTATTAAACATATTTTGCTTCACTTTTAATTGTAGTCAAATAACATACTTTTAAATGTATTCTATTAAACGTTTTTAAATTAAACATAAATAAATTAATAAGCCTAAGTGTATATAGTTCCGAATAGTAGCAGTGTAAAAGGTATGATTACCCTTTATGCTAACATTAAGAGTTTTTTTTTGTATCGATATTTGTTCGCTGATGTCGACATCACTAGTTTTAGTACCACAGACACTCGCTACGTCTAACAGCGCCAAAATGGCGATTATCAAACGGGCACAAAAGCACTTTGACAGCCGCCAGTCCAGTGGTAGAGTGCGCGCAAGCTTTTTAAAAGCTTATTACATTTGGCAGAATTAAGACGTCTTAATTCAGAAGGGCAAATTAGAAGCTTCTGATCACACTGTCCTAAATTTAGTCAGTGTGACCATTTGTGGCAGATTTCTGCCATTTTGGCAGATTTCGCTCCAAAATTTTATCTGTGGCAGATCATGCTGACGATTCACAAAAGTGGCAGATTTCGGCAGATTTAAACGATTTCATGACAATTCACATTACATAATTTGAATTATCTTTTTTAAAAGTATACAGTACATCAGGTTTTATATTTGTATAATGAGATTACAAATGATTTTTTCGAACTGGCAACTTCTGTTTCATGGCCAAATTATACGGGGATTTCCCGCTTATTCAAACAAGTGCGTCAGATGATTATGTACCTACTGTAATCAAACTGAAATACTTCTTTATTGATTTGGTTTCCAAGAGACTTGTTAGAATCAGGTGGAAGTAGCGCCACCAGCACAACTTTGAGGGCAGATAAATTTTGGGGAGCGATTGGAAAAATCCTGGACGCGAATGGGGCTACAAAATATCCAAATCCAAATATTACAAATTTCGCGAAAGCATTATTATGTTTGCCGATGTCCAACGCTTTGTGCGAAAGAATCTTCTGTCTGGTGAATTTAAACAAAACAAAAATAAAGAATAGGTTCCTAAATCAACATGTGTCAGCTTTAATTACAACAAAAGACACGGCGACTGTGTCTCCTACATAACCAACTAAAAACATGATCAAAAAGATGTCGTCAAAATCTATACCGAAAATTTGAAAGCAAATGCGGATACGTAGAATAAGTAGTGTTTAAGTATAATAACGCATAAGAAAACTTAAATATTTTTATTGATTAAAGAAATTTCATTGAATTCATTGTGTATTTTTTTCAGTTTCCTTATAGGCATATTTTTGGCATTTTTGGCGCAAAGTGTGGCAGATTTTGGCAGATTTTTTGCCCAGTCTGTGGCAGATTCGCCATTTATAAGATGGTCACACTTTAGTTACTGAATCAGTTGCCAGCACAGACTAGATAGGGATACAATCAGACGGCGCACTCCCTAACAAAAAAATGGACATTTTGCTTATCTGTGGACCTCATTCCTAGGCTCGCAAATTTTTTACTTTTTAATTGTGGGCGTATCAGTTTTCGATAAACTAACATGAACATAAGTCTTTTAAGCTAATATTCGTGTAGATTCGAATACAGGTCTTTTGAGCTCTATATTTTTGCTGTACGTAGCTCTTTATTGATTTACTAGTTCTTGTTGTATTTCAGGATAATAAACAAAGAAAAGACAATGCATTTTGTGACTGTAAAATATATTTATTTTTTAATTTTACAACTTACTAAACCAAGCTGTGTAGGATAAAGTGGCTGGTACTGTTTTACTGTATACTCCAATGCAGTTCTTTACCTAAAACAAAGTAAATCACCGTTATTAAATTATTAATACCTTTAAAGATAGACGAGTGGAAAGAAGTGTAGATACCAGTTAAAAAAATACATATATGTCATGGTTGTTTGATGATTTGTTTGTATTGCTATTGGACACATAATGCAAATATTTACATGAACTTGCCATGAAAAGTAATGCTGTTAAGCATTGAATGTTGAAAGTTTGATAATAATATCATTAGAGACCCCGGCATTGCAACTGACTAAAACTATTGGTTCTCCTGACTCGTGCTATTGGTTTTAGTCTGCAGTAATTAAATACATACATACCTTCATCTATTTGATTTTTTCAGGAACCAAGTGTTGATCATTTAATTTATGAAGCAATCTCACATTATTGTGACTGCAGTCCTTTGTATACATATACATCCACTATGTTACTCCATTTGGTGATTATTATGTTTTACATTCTTTGTGAGGAAATTATTTCGAATTCCTTTTATCCGGTAAGGTGGGGCGTAGATTATATTTAATGAATCACCATTCATTACAATGACATCATCTGGAAGAAGAAAAAAGATTAATTAATTATGTTTTTTCCATTATGTACAGTATTTTACATAATTATGTGGCTCCACTGTACAATATGACCCGCTGATTTGGAGCTTCACAATTTTTTTGCGTGTAGATCTCATACTTCTTAAAGCTTTTCACAAAACCTTTTACTGCAGAGCCGCACAGTTTTCGAGAAAAAAAATCCTAAAGTTTCAATAATTTCTAATTAATTTACGTATAAAATTGATATAACTTGCCACAGATAATGTAAAAATTTCACTTATTGGTCGTTTCGTTCTACGTTCAGACTAAGTGACAGCGGATTTAAATGTTTTTTGATACTAATAAAGCAGTTTTTAAAATTTTTTAAATTTTAAATTGTTGTTAACGCTATTAAATAAAATATTATGTGAATAATGTAATTATTAGGATTCAAAATGAAATAGTTTTATTTGTACTTATTAATAATTGTGGATAACGGAACGTAATTTATGGAATTTGATCAATTTGATGTGACTATCGCGTTTGACAGTTGTCAGTCTTCGTGTAGTCATATATTTTTGAGCTTTTTATTTTTATTTGTTGTTTACCTATCAAACTACACACCACACAAACACACATAGGGGGCACCTATTTTTCAGACCTTTTACACAAAAATAGGTGCCTCGCGAAGCGTGTATCCGTCGACTGCACCTGGATACTAATGAATGCTAATGAACCTACAATGCATGAGCGAGCGCAGCGAACTCGGGAATTGGGACACCCCGACTCGGATAGGTTAGGTTTGAAGGGGATGACGGGGGCTAGAATGAGCGAGCGAAGCGAGCGAATGCAGCCCCCGTCATGCCCTTCATGTTAGGTTTTTTCAAACCATTTACCCAGAAATAGGTGCCCCGCGAAGCGGGGCTCCGTCGACTGCACCTTAATACTGTATTCTGTGAATTACTTTGACCTTGAATATGATGTAAGTATGGTAGAGTTTTTTTTTTTAAAAGACAAAAAATATGACCTTGACCTTAGAATTTTGACCTTTGACTTTGATATGACCTTGACCTTTGGCATTTAGCACGATTTGAGGCAAGTTTCCACAATTTTCAATTTTTTTTTGTATGTCCTTGACCTTTTGAACCTTTGACCTTGACCTTGGAGGTGACCTTGACCTAATTCTTACTTTGACATAAAATTTGGGCCGCGATCCCGACCCCCCACCCTTAATACTCCCACAATCCCACCAATCCCGAATGACACTTTTGGAGATTTTTTTCTCGTAACCTATGGTTTTAGTGTGTTTTCAAAAACACACTAAAAACACCATATTCTACCCAAAAAAAAATAGCTACTATATAAAAGCGAGGGGTCATATTGGACAGTGCTTCCAGACTTTTAGTTAAAAATACAAATAATGGTTGGTTGTAGTTTATTATTCACTCTTACACACATTAGTAGGTAGCACTCACCACCAATTATTTCACTAGCATCAGTTTAGTCACTCCGTCCACCAGCAGACTTTTCATTGATGATTGAAAGACCGAGCCTTGATCACCGAGCTATTGGTAGTCCTTCCGGCATTGGAAACTCTTGATGCAGGACTGCATTGAAAATTAAGTTGTTGCAGTTGTTGGAAAGTCAAGCCCTGTGAATGTTCCAACTTGATGCATTTTATCCAAGAGTCGTGTTTATTATTTGAAAAAACATGACGGCCTTTGCACTTCTTTGACAACCCACAGCACTTATTGCACGTAATTGCGGCTTTTCAAGGTATATTAAAGTAAGAATATTTAGAAGTTAAGCTAAATACGTAATTCTAAAACGTTAATTATTATTTTGTTAGTTTGACAGATCAGTCCATAGACTTCATAGAATAGAGATAAAAGTGACGTCATAGCATCAAGATGGCGTCAGAAGGCGTCAAAGGGGCGAAGTATGAGTCAGAGGGGATGAGGTAGTTGTCAGAGTCTAATAAAGAGCCATAGAGACGACGGTCGAAAAATTTTCTTCGCAGTGAAGCCCCCGTGGTTGCCAGTTAAAACGCGACGGAGTCCGACGTGTCGTGTGCGAGGATGGCTCCAGTATTATCCAGACACCAAAAAATTGGCCTTTGCCTAGCCCTAGCCTTTATTGTAGCCGATTCGTCTATATTTTATATAAACTCAGTAGCACTTGGAAGCCCTCATTTCGTACATTTTTGTTCAGGATTTTTTTGTCATTTTTGTCCCAAAGATAGGGCATATCTTTATACAGCTCTAAAATATTGAGCATAACTTCTATTTCTTTCGTCATTTCGTAGGTACCCACGCTGCGCACCGCACTCGCACTACACTTTTTTATTCGGGAATACAAAATAAAACTATACGTCCTCACGCATCGACAGAAACTCAAAGGGGGAGGGGGGGTGACGTACTTGACGTAGGCGATCATTTTTCGCAAATACAAAAATCACATATTAATACCACAGTGTACCTACTTACTACATACAGTGGGTCAACGCCCATACATTTGACTGGTCCTATGAAATGTCAAAATTGGTAACACTTGTCATAGGGTTGTCACATAAAACAAATTACACAAACTTTGTCAAACAAACGTCCAAATTAATTAACGTTTTATAGAAACAGTGACACGCAAAAAGAAAACCACGCATGCGTAATTTTGACGATTGACAAAATAATGCAAAGGTATGTAGCAGCAATTTCGCCATCTTATCCTGGAATTTTCTAACAATATTTAAAACTACAAATTTTGTCGAGGTTACAGTCGCAGTGACTAACGCTTGCGGGGGTAGGTAAGAGTCATAAAATATTCCCAAATCCAAGAAGGAGCCATAGAAAATTACTTATTATTCATGGTTATTACTTCTATGGTTTTCGTGGATGCTGATGCTGGAAATAAAGTCTAAGTATTCCTCGATCATATACGGCGGTCAAAAAAAATTATCTGTTAAATGTAATTTGCCAGGTAAAACGTGGTCCCTATCTTGGTGTTTGAGAATGGATTTTGTTTTCGTCATCAGTACCCCCGAAAACCATGGAAATGACACCCATGTCGACTAATTTGACATTTTTACTGCCACCATCTTGGATTTAGATTTTGACTTCATTTTCGGCATCCGCACCCCAGGAAACAATGGATTTGACACCCATGACCACTAATTTACTAATTTTCATGGCTGCCATCTTGGATTTGGATTTTGACGTTATTTTGGCATCAGTGACCCCGAAAACCATGAAATTAACACCCATGATGATTAGATGAAAATTGTTATGGCCGCCATCTTTGATTTGGATTTTGACGTTATTTTCGGCATCAGTGACCCCGAAAACCGTGGAAATGACTTCCCACGAACAATCATTTGAAAATGTATGTATGCCGCCATCTTGGATTAGTAAACAGACTTTGTAATAAAATTATCGTAATAGGTACAACATACATACAATTAATATAATTTCTATGAATGATGTCAATCAAATTCGAAATCAAAAAGTGCGAGCCCTGGAATTTATGTCCCGAGTAGGTATGCAGTATGGCTACTCAGGACATAACCTTCGCTCCTTCACCCCGCAACCCCCCGCACGATTGCTCTGCGACAATGTTCTACGTTGACCGACTGTAAGGAGTTAGATTTAAGTAGACTGTGTTAATACCATGCAAAAATCTACAAAGAATCTCGCGAGAGGGCTCTCTATTCCCATATATTACTATACTCTTTGGTCAAAATAAAACTATACATCCTCACGCAGCGACGGTCTATGGACGGAAGTTAGTAACTAAATGCGTTTACACCTTCCTAAATGCGTTTCTAAATAAGCTTCTAAATGATTTAGTCAGTCAGAAACCATCCTTGCTACTGAATTTAGGATCCTAGGTTTCTAATTGCGATTACACTTGACTTAATTCAGTAGCTACTGAATTAAGACGACTTAATTCAGCCAAATGTAATAAGCACTTTAACTCTGCGCGCGACTGAGGGCGTGCTAAACGTTGCCATGATCGCAAAAGTTCAAATTACCGCTCTTTAATCTTAAATTTTTTATCGCTAAACATAATTTTCCCGTAAATATTCCTACAATCAGGTAGTTGTACTATCAAATTTAATAAAACGGCACACACTTTGGTGGACCATGATTAGTTCCGATTTCGGCCGCGCGCAGACTTATCTTGCGCGCACTCTAATTATAGAGGTCACTGAAACCACCTTAAGATCGACCATTAGACCATTACTTATGCGAAGTTTATTTAATACTTTTTAAAAGAACTGTTTCCTTTCTGAGTTTTTATGCGCGAAAGTTCGGATAAAATGCGCGAATTTGTACTCTGTGATGGACATTCAGTATGTTTCATTCACAGCATTAATACTATTTACTGTACTCTGTGATTCACATCACAGTTTCATTCCAATCATTCACTCACTGTAAATTGGTCGTGTTTTTAGTTTTACGTTCACAATAATTTTTGTTGCGTTGCGTGCTACTTTTAAAACATTTTCAAAAATAATAATCATCGTAATTGAATCTCTTTTATCATTTCTGTATGGTGAATTCAAAGTGTTGTGAAAAGTGTGGTGTTTTGTATATTTAATTTTATCAGTAAAATGTAATGTTTTTTGAAAATGAAGTGCTATTTCAATGATAGACTCAGCAAAGAAACACCAATATTTGTTAAAAGATAAGTGTCATACAAAAACGGGACGATGGATGATGAGGAGGCAGACTTGCGCGAACAGATATTTCACAATAACGTTAGGGAGCAAATTGTAAGTATCGGAACAAAGGCTATTATTATGCTCTTGTCCAAACAACAAGATATTCGCCGTGCGACGTTGTCCCAATTCGTGATCAAGTTTATTTATTCTTGTTCAATAACCTAGATAGAATTTAATTCCATGTGGCACATAACATAATTTTGTTCTAGCCTATCATGCTATTTCGGCAAGAATAAACGTTTTTGCTTAAGAACAAGTTGTCTGGGTATGTGATCAATTGCACATTGTACCAGACTGGCTTGAGTGACCATAATAATATTTCTAACAAAGTTTACTCAACCTCTGAGGTTGATCTTTCTTAGTGATGAAACTCTGTACCTACTCAAAACTTTACACATCATGTTAGTTCTTCTTTAAACCAACTGAAATGACAGCTTCTCATTGTCATTATCATCAATATTTATTGAGGTCTCAAGTACAGTACTCATTACTTTGGAAAAGTTTTGGATAGATAAAGAATTGTGTATAGTCTGCCCTTTTTTTTCATGAAAGGTAAGCAAACCTTTAATCACAAAACATTAAAAAGACATGTTTTGAAAACATGAATAGCTAAGGAATTAGTGTAAATGTTTTCTAAAAATGGTGAATTTAAAGGTTTATTTACCTTTTACACAAAATTATAATGGCTGTTTATTTGGATTGCTGATCTGCATACTTGAGACATGTTAGAAATCTTGAATATGTTTTTATTAAAGTACCACTTTAATGATAACATACTTTACTTAAGATTTCATTTGGTACATCATGGACCGCTATCCATTTTTAAACAAATTATAAGTATTGCCTTCTCTGTCTCCTGGTTGATTGAAGAGGCTAGTAATAGTGTCATTGTTGTCCCACAGCTGTATCTTCATTCTGATATCTCATTAGTGTTAATGTCCATAGTAAATAACTGTAATGTTGATCAAGTCAACATTTGCCTGATATAAATAGTAATTTATTGTTAATTGCTATTAAATATATGACAATGTCTAGATTCTTCTTAATTGTTATGTTATCAACTGACATTAATGTGAACATTACATAAATGATCCCTGTGGAATAATAAGCTAGATCTCCATGGTTGATGAACAAATTATGTTTGCTTTACTATGAATTAGTAATCAATTTCAAACCCTATATTTAATACCAACAAAATGTTACTAAAGTTTTTTTTTCTAATATAACATAATTTAAAAAATGAATGATGAATTAGCAATAGGTCAGGAAAATGCTAGAATAAAATATTAAACTATGCATCTGTCAGTGTGCTTATTATCAAACAATCACTGTAATGAACTGATAAAGGATCCCCTAAGAGTAGGGTTGCCATCACTTAAATTGCCAACACCGGACAAAGGTTTCAAAAACCCCAGACATTTGGTTGAAATCTGAATTTTTCCCCAGACGCCCTTGACAATTTAGTAATTTTGTTATTTTTTTTCCTATGTTTCATATGTATGTTATGCTGTTTCTCTTTGTACTTACTGTGTCTAAATATTTTTTTCATTAATTCATTCAAAACATAAAATTTTTAGTTAATATAAGTTTTCATTTATTAGCTTAGTGCTAAGTGACACAAACAAATTAACATCTTAAATAACTCGAACAACACAATAAAATTATGTCTGTCTTATGTCTGTCCTACGTAATCTGAAGAAATTAGATAACAAAAATAATAAAATTACGAATTTCTTTCTTTTAGGCATCAATTTAAAAACAAATATAAAATCATCTTGGTACATTAGGCTAGGTCGTTAATAATAATTGTATGTGCTGATCAAGAAATTACTAATTGCTGGAATAGATCAGATAACAAACAAAACTGCCAACACAACGGGCGTCTGGGTTTCACCCCGACATCTTTTGAGAACCCCTAGAAAGCCTGAAAACTAGCTTTTGCCCGCAGCATCGCGTGTGTGAAATGTTGAACACGTTAAGTGACGTTTTTCCATACAAACATTCATCCCCTATTTAACTCCCTTATTGTCTACATTATAATGGGAACCTCTGTGCAAAATTTCAGCTTTCTAGGTCCAAGGATTTGGGCTGGGCGATGATGAGTCAGTCAATCAGTCAGTCAGGGCTTTTCGTTTTATTTATATAGATAGATGTTAAACCAAGTTTTCTGTATTTGTTACAGATCTTTCTACTACTTTTCATCCTGCTGTACCTTGTATCATTTATGTTAATTGAGAAATTCAGACGCCGAGACAGTGAGGATTACTTTACAGGAGATGAAGATGAAGTGAAAGTTTACCGTATTAGCCTGTGGCTGTGTACATTTGCACTAGCTGTGTCACTCGGCTCCGCTCTCTTACTGCCAGTATCTATAGTCAGCAATGAAGTGCTCATACTATACCCTAACAGTTATTATGTGAAATGGCTCAACAGCTCTCTTATACAGGGTAAGTTTAAATAAAGTAAAACCCTTCTTAGTAATAATGTTTTCTATACCAACTAAAGCGTGCTACACATCTTTAGTTTCAACTGTGTGATTTAACTGTACCGTCAGACTACAAATAAATCGTTAGGTGTGTTCTAACTGTTTGTTCTACACATCTAACGATTTATCTATATGTAAAGTCCAACTGCTAACGATTTATCTATATGTATAGTCCAACTGTACAGTTGAACCGAAAGTGTGTAGCGCGCTTAAGATAAATTTAGTCTTGTGTATAAACAGACGAATTTTGTTTTGTCACTATTGTATAAAGCAAATATTTTCTGTGTCCAATACAATAGATACGTGTAAAATATCTCAGAAGGGAGTAATTAAATTCAAACAACGAATCAATCAACACAATAACAATATTTATTGTAAGCAAAACTAGCGGTACAGCATAAAAAATAGAATTATAATCACCAACCTTAGTCGTCACTCCGGAGTCTCGTTCTCGAATGCATCAGCGCGGGATATTTTTGATCAAGTGACAGTAACACTTTTATGTCAAAAAATGACATACAGACAACTCGGATATTATCTCTGGTGTAACAAGGCTTATTCATAGACTCTGGTACAATTTGAATTATTTTAAATAACTACCTACATAAGTCTTGTTACAGTCGGCCATCCTTCAAGAACGAGTCCCTTCGTTCCGTCTTTAATTATTTACAATAATAACTAATGTATAATTATATGTATAATAATATTCATTGATTACATTCGATACATTGTCATAATTGGACCTAATTATTGTAAATAAATCTGTCATTATATAATATATATTATTGTATCTGTACATATGCATAATTATTCGCTTTATTATTAATCATAATACAATACGTTTTATTTATGTCTATAGCTGAGCGGAGTGAAAGTTACTTCCTTCACTGTCACAACGCCATCAGCCACAATGTTTTGAGCTACTCATGGGCGGCGAGTTCATACGCCAATCCTGCCCCACTCAAAACAATCTCACTCAATCTATTCTATAGCCGTGCGGTGTGAGGGTTACTTCCTTCACCGCCACACCGTCACCAGCTGCAATGTTTTGAGTCACTCATGGGCGGCGAGTTCATACGCCAATCCTGCCCCACTCAAAACAATCTCACTCAATCTATTCTGTAGCCGTGCGGTGTGAGGGTTACTTCCTTCACCGCCACACCGTCACCAGCTGCAATGTTTTGAGTCACTCATGGGCGGCGAGTTCATACGCCAATCCTGCCCCACTCAAAACAATCTCACTCAATCTATTCTATAGCCGTGCGGTGTGAGGGTTACTTCCTTCACCGCCACACCGTCACCAGCTGCAATGTTTTGAGTCACTCATGGGCGGCGAGTTCATACGCCAATCCTGCCCCACTCAAAACAATCTCACTCAATCTATTCTATAGCCGTCCGGTGTGAGGGTTACTTCCTTCACCGCCACACCGTCACCAGCTGCAATGTTTTGAGTCACTCATGGGCGGCGAGTTCATACGCCAATCCTGCCCCACTCAAAACAATCTCACTCAATCTATTCTGTAGCCGTGCGGTGTGAGGGTTACTTCCTTCACCGCCACACCGTCACCAGCTGCAATGTTTTGAGTCACTCATGGGCGGCGAGTTCATACGCCAATCCTGCCCCACTCAAAACAATCTCACTCAATCTCACTCAATCTATTCTATAGCCGTGCGGTGTGAGGGTTACTTCCTTCACCGCCACACCGTCACCAGCTGCAATGTTTTGAGCTACTCATGGGCGGCGAGTTCATACGCCAATCCTGCCCCACTCAAAACAATCTCACTCAATCTATTCTATAGCCGTGCGGTGTGAGGGTTACTTCCTTCACCGCCACACCGTCACCAGCTGCAATGTTTTGAGTCACTCATGGGCGACGAGTTCATACGCCAATCCTGCCCCACTCAAAACACCCTCACTTGCATCCATAGTATGTTACAAGTGACTGATAAGTTCATATGCCAGTCATCTTTTAACATACCACTTTGACTCACTATCATCATCATATTCATTAACCTAATAATAAATAATACAGAGTAAGCAATATGTTTTAATTGTTGATCAACTTAAATAATGATCTCTTCTCTATTTCCACCACCATTTAGAATACTTATAATATAATTAAAGTTTCAAACTTATATAAAATCAAATCTAAAAATGAAAATAAAAACGTAACAATAGCATTATTCTTAATCGCAATTATCACTTTCAACATCATTGTCTTCACTGGAAGAGCAAGCAGGGGCATTAAAACTTAACCAGGGGAATATTTTATCAATGGCAACAATTGTTTCATACCTTGCCCCTTTTCTAGTCAAAGGAGTGTCTTCTACGAGAAACCGATCATTAGGCAAGATCTTTTTAATTCTATATGGACCCTGACACTTCGCTTCTAACTTTTTAGACTGGCCCGGTGTCGTTACTATCGCCCTCGCTATTCTAACAAGATCACCCTCTTTATAATCTGTGGCCTTTTTCCTGTTTTTGTCATACCGATTCTTATTTGTCTCCTGGTTTTTCTTAATTCGTTCACTTGCTTTTAACCTAACTTCTTCTATTGTTTGATCATTGTTCTGTTCTATATCATCGATCACGTTATTTAATATGCCTTGGCCTGGATTTGCAACTGTTCTACCTAACAAAAGTTCAGTAGGCGTTTTTTTTTGTTACGTCGTGGACAGTGGTATTTAATCCTAATTGTATATCGGGTAGAAGTTCGTCCCAAGTATTTTTGTTACCGTGAGCCATGGACCCAAGAGAGGCCAGGATCGTTCGGTTATACCGTTCGACCTCCCCATTAGCCCTTGGCGTGGCGACGGAGTTAAGGATATGTTTTGTACCAATTGAATGCACAAAGTTCTTAAACTTTTTGCTTGTGAAGCTTGTGCCTCTATCTGTTATGAGCCGCGAGGGAGATCCGAAATAACTAAACAGAGTCTTGAATGCCTTTACACTCTCTTTAGTTTTCGTGCTTCGCACTGGTGTTTATGATCATCCGATAGCTGGTTCCCGCAATTGGGAGTAATAAGATTGCGAGAGTTTAAATCATCGAAAATTCTTAAAACATGTAAATCTTCATTACCCGATCCTACATATTGCGCACGCGTAATGAGAGTGTTCTCTTTGAAGAACACTGCATTCGGACTAACATTTTGAACTAATAAATTGCAATCAGTGTTACGAATCTGGTATTCGCCTGGTAACAAGTAGTATTCCTGCCCCTCACGACCCCTTACGGATCCACCCACATAAATACTACCATTACAGACGATATTTGACCTCACAGGAACAGACACCATCTCACCTACGTCTACTGTGAGGTCGTAGATCGTGGAGAGTTGTAGCTTAGGATAGAGCTCATGTCCGACTCGTTCAAACTTTAAATCTGTTGGAGTCTTAATAATTTTTAGTGTCGGTCTTTCAGTAAAACTATGCCCAAGTAATACACCATAATTAATTAAGTGGTCATCAACGATGAACACCTCAACATCCATTTCTGAAATACCCTGCACATCTATATTCACTAAGTCCGTCCTAATGGCAAGTATGGAACATTTCCTAATCCCCTTAAATATGGACCATTAACACTTTCCCAATTCAATCCTAACCTTAAGGCATCCTTTTTACGAACTAATGTCGCTTCGCTGCCTAAATCCAGTTGACAAACTATGGCAATACCGTTAATACTTATCATGATCTTGTACTTATCGGTACTATCTTCAGCGACTAAGACCTCGAGGACACTTTTGTCCTTTGCAGGATTCTTTTGATCCTTTATTCTAGGACAGTGAGAGGCGTCATGTCCAAGATAATAACAATTGGTACACTTCACGATCGGTTTAGGACACATGGAGCTGGGATGACCCACACCCTGACAATTAAAGCATTTAATAGACCCTCTAAAATCGCTCTTTTTATTAGACGATGTACTATCTGAACTCTTTGTAAAGTTATTATTTACTGACGTACTGCTAGGACGTTTATCTCTGTTAAAATCTTTATTAAATTCTGGTTGATTTCTGTTATGAAACTTGATAGTCTTAAAGAATTCGAGTACATCCTCGGGTTTATTAAATTTTGCTGCTTGAGCACCTACTCGAACCCCCCTGTCGTCAATCCCATAAAGTAGACAGTCCAATGCTTGCCTTCCAAATAGCTTACATCTATTTAGTAAATTTAGTTTTGCAAAATAGTAACAAAGGACTCACCAGAGCGTACCCGCCTATTAAGCATATCTGTTAATAGTTCCGCGTAATTTTCGGTTGCAGGAAATGATTCCTTTAGCATAGCTTTCCATTCTAACCAAGTATGCCTAATAGAGGGTAGGCCCTGGTACCACGTCTTAGCTAGTCCAGTAAGTTTAGGTAGGGCATAGTGTACCGTTTGTTTACTACTCCAATTATAAATTTCCGAACATTCATCGACCTTGTCGAGCCAGATGTTAATCGTCTGCTCTTTTGACATGAGGTCAAACTCTGGGATTACATTATTTAATGTGGAACTAGAAAACGATTCACGATCCCCTGCCTTCGATTTAAGTACTTTTAGGAAATCCTCAAAGAGATCTATCGTCATAAGTCTAGGTTTTTTTCTATCATCAACGTTTACATTTTTATCATCACTTTGTACATGTCGTTTAGGTGGTGTGATTAAAGATCGGTCACGATGCGTACCTAAATTGTCAGTACTTCTCTGACCACGGTTAATTGGGACTGACATGGGCGTCTCAAATCGCCTGCGAGATCTGTTTCGTTCACGTTCAGTCAATCTCTCATGCTCTTTACGTACCTCCTTTTCAAGTGTCTTCAACCTCTCCCTCTCGAGAGACAGCTTACGTTCTTGCTCGCGTAGCGTACACGTACTGCTTTTGCTTCGGCTTCGGTGAGTGCTGCTACGGTGATGGTCACGTACACTGCGTCCCCGAGACCGTTGCATTCGTTGGCTACCGTCACCACGACGACTGCGACTGCGCCTCTCGCTTCCTCGTAGGTATCGATTTCGACTTCGGGATGACTCACTATATCGGCTCTGTCTGTTGTGAACGCGAGACGAGCTGTTAGCACGTCGACGACGCACATCAGATTCTTTGTCGCTCATTTTCCTGGAACTCGAAATATTTTCTTCATGTAAATGTAATTATGAATTAAGTCACTCAAGGTTTGAACGTACATGTATCGAGGAGTATTTGAGCTTATTTTATCATTGATAGAATTATAACAGTTTTTTTTTTTTTTTTTTTCGGCCCTATATTTTTTAATAATCTGTATGCATCGCAAAAACTGCAGGTCATTTTAACATAATTTTATCATTCCTAGATAATAATTTCATTGTATTACCATTTAAAACTAATATTTCAAATCCAATCAACGAAATAAAGCCTAATTATTATCGGCCACTAAAGTTTTTAATCTATATGCATCACAAAAACTGTAGGTCATTTAAGAATTATTTTATTATTTATAGTCGGTAATTTTACTGTTTTACCCTTCTAAACTAATATTTCAAAGCATTATTATCACCTACATTATCGAAAGAAAAAAAAAACTAAGAACAAGAAAACTCAATAACATGTCAACCTAATCTGTTTGAATCGGGCGAATCATTGTTCACATGGTTGCCATAAAGCATTTAGCACACATATTTCTTTTATTTCTACTTGTTGTTGTGTTGATTTTTTATATTTTATAGACAAAATAATATTCTGGGTTAGCGATCGCGCTGTGGGGTGGTTAAACACAAAACAAAAATGTCTCGTGAATCCCACTTCTGAGATGTAAAATATCTCAGAAGGGAGTAATTAAATTCAAACAACGAATCAATCAACACAATAACAATATTTATTGTAAGCAAAACTAGCGGTACAGCATAAAAAATAGAATTATAATCACCAACCTTAGTCGTCACTCCGGAGTCTCGTTCTCGAATGCATCAGCGCGGGATATTTTTGATCAAGTGACAGTAACACTTTTATGTCAAAAAATGACATACAGACAACTCGGATATTATCTCTGGTGTAACAAGGCTTATTCATAGACTCTGGTACAATTTGAATTATTTTAAATAACTACCTACATAAGTCTTGTTACATACGATAAAAGCTGATGTAATTGTATATTGCAAAATCACGTAATTTTCTTTGAAACTTAACGGTGTGTTAACGGTGAAGGAAAACGTCGTGACGAAACCTGGAAATCTGAGAGGGAACCAAAAAAACTCGATGGTGTGTTTAGTCGGCCCACCCACATCAGGAGGTCTACTCCCCTAAGCACGAAGTCCGTGGTTTCGGCCTTAGTTACGAGCGTTTCCTACTCCCTATCACCTACGGACGTACGATTATTTCAGGGCCCGAATTAAGAATCAATGACAACACGATTTGACAGTTGACCCTACTACCGATGTGTTTTTGCCCGTCCGAAAACTTGAACTTGACACTTGTTTTGTTCACTCCTACGTTTCGGGCTACTTTCGGACGGGCGACTAACTTCGTTGACGGACTTAGGGAGTAGGCCCACAGACCTGCTTGGTGGACTAAGTCGTAAACCTTTCTCATTCTGAGAAGAGGCCCATGGGCAGCTGGGACAGTAGTGGGCTGATTAGTTTAAATCATATTGAATGTCCCCAGTTAAAGTTTTAGAAACTGAAGGAACCAGTGTCCTAATGGTTTATGTCCTAAGTATGGTTGCCAAACGTGAGGTTTTCGTTTCAATATCCAGGGCAGATGGTCGTATTGACTGTTCCGCTAGAGAATTTGCCCTGTTTTCCCCGGCTCGTCCTCCATCGCAGATAGTGTTGGGATTCTACCCGGGAAAAAACCCAAGATGGGTTAATTCGAGGGAAAGAACCCGGGAAAGAACCCGATTGGGAATCTATTCGGGTTTTTTCAAATTTAGCTTATTTTATATTTAGATACACATGCGTTAAATAATACATAATTTTTGAACTTTATTACTACTAGTTACAGCTTGTCTAAGTTGAAATGACGCGCTCCACTACCGCAGTTTACGCAAACAAACAAATTTTAAAGTATGGACAATTAAGTAGTGGGTCACATCATTTCAACTTAGATAAGCTATACTGAAGTTAGTTATGGCAAGTTTGTCTTTTCTTAGAATTAGAACCTGTAACATTTATAACTCAGTGAATGAAGTGATAAAGCAATGTACAAGGATTTTTCAGATGGTATGGTTAAAGTAATAAATAAGTAGGGATGGTAAGGTAGTATAGCATGAAAAATAATTCATAATATTGATTAAATAAAGCTAACTAGCTGTGCTAAAATCATAAGCTAAGTAGCAAATTCACTTCCATGAAGCTGCAACGCCGTGCAATACACACCTTTCTAACCTAACTGAGAAAACAGCTGATAATTTTGCAACAGCTGAACCGATTTCCATCATATTATTAACCTGATAATTATCCTGATTAAAACAGCTTTTGAGCAAAAAAAAGCTTAACGAAATCGAGTCAACCGTTTCGGAGTTACGTTGCCACAAACGGACAGACAAATATACAGACAAACAAACAGCCATACAGACAAACAGACAGCCATACAGACAAACGGACAGACTTACAGACATAGGTGTCAAACTTATTAAACATTCTTCTTTTTGCGCCGTGGGTTAAAAATAGGCTTCAAACATACATTTGAAGCCTATTTTTAAGGAGAGAGAGGAGGAGGGAGGAGAGTCTATTTGATTCGGGAACGAAAACTAAAAAAATGCTTGAAAATTGTGTTTTTGCCTACTTTGAAGCGCAATATATCGTAAACTATTGGCTACAGAAAAAAATACTTGCGGCAAGAATAGTAGGGAATATAATTGTCTACAAAATCGAATCTATCTCTACTATCTATTTTTGGCGTAAAACCCATAGATAAGGAGTTATTTAATAAAAACTCATTTTTGGGGTCTTTAATCCAAAATGGCGGAGCGCGCCGAGGTCACTCAAGGTCGAAAACTTGATATTTTCATAAGAACACCTAAACATATCCAAAATTCAGGACTGATGGACTTTTTACAAGTGAAAACTACCTGGCGACTGGGCTATTTTATGCAGAAACATGTTTTACAATCCGTCTGGCAGTTCCACAGGTTACCGTGTTTGAACAAACAAAAAATCTCTTCAGCTTTATTGTATTAGTGTAGGTAATGAAAAAACCCATCTAATGGGTTTCTTCCTACATAAATTCCCAGTTTTATTCCGTCGAGTTTTTTCCCACCGCCCGCCCATCTCTAGTTGCCACAAACAGCCAGACAGACATACAGATAAACAGACAGCCATACAGACAAACGGACAGACTTACAAATATACAGACATGGGGGTCAAACTAATAACCACTCAAGCGTCCACGCGCCTCTACCGCGAGAGCGTCTACCGTCCAGCCGCGCTAACGAAATTTCTCCGCGCAAGCGCGCCGTATCATTTCCAACTTAAATCTAAATATCTAGTAAACTACTGCAGTAACACCAAAATAAAAATACGTATTTATAGCTGAAAATAACATTCTTTTTTCGTCGTGGGTTAAAAATTCGGCTTCAAACGTAAAACACCTATCTATATGAGTCGGGAATGAAAACTAAAAAATGCTTGAAAATTGTGTTTTTTCCTACTTTAAAGCGCAATATTTCGTAAAGTATAAACTATAAAAAAAAAAACTTGAGGCAGGAATTGTAGTGAACTTAATTGTCTACAAAATTGGTCTGATTTATTTTTGGCGTAAAACCCATAGATAAGGAGTTATTTAATAAAAACTCATTTTTGGTGTCTTTAATCCAAGATGGCGGAGCACGCCGAGATCACTCAAGGTCAAAAACTTGATATTTTAATATGAACACCTAAACATACCACATATCCAAAATTCAGGACTGACGGACCTTTTACAAAATGAAAACTACCTGGCGACTGGGCTGTTTTATGCAGAAACATGTTTCACAATCCGTCTGGTATCTCTGGTAATCTGTTCCACAGATTACCACGTTAGAACAAACAAAAAATCTCTTCAACTTTATTGTATTATTGTAGATAATGAAAGAACCCAGCTATTGGGTTTTTTCCCTCATAAACACCCGGTTTTAACCCAAACGGGAAAGAACCCGGGTTTTTTCCCGTCGGGTTTTTTCCCACCGCCCATCTCTAATCGCAGAGGACTAAACAAATATCTCGGCTATCTACTCTCACTATCCCCACAAGGAATACAAGCGTAATGTTACTAGTAGGTATAATAGGTTGGACGAGAAAACGATCACAGTCATCTATTTACGACATCCATGGACAGAGACCATATTCAATCATGCGTACTATGCGTCGATGTACAATTTTTGTTTTTTACTACGATATTAATAGGAACTTTTAAATCATTATGTATTGGAAACTAGGAGAAAGTAAAAACTTTTTGAAACGCATTATTTCTCTTGTTCTGTACACAAATGCTCGTTAACACACCTTGAGATCCACGTATGAATAATCAATTATTTGAACAGCCTTTTGTAAAAATGTCATCGAAATTACTCCAATGTAAGCCATGAAGTCTTTCAAGACATTTATTGAAATATTTTTTTCAGGGCTATGGAACCACGTGTTCCTGTTTTCAAACCTCTCTATGTTCGTGTTCCTGCCGTTCGCGTATTTGTTCTCCGAGTCGTCCGGTTTCCCTGGATGCCGAGGGTTGAGGGGCAGGGTGTATGAGACGTTCATAGTTCTCGCGTTACTTGGTGTTGCCATGCTGGGCCTGGCATACGTTATCTCAGCTTGGTTGGAAGGCGACCGCTCCAGTATTGATGCTTTGCTGAGTAAGTATTGATTAAATTTTCTTTTAAAATGTCCGCGGTTATATTAAAGGTGATGAAGAAGTTGAATATAAACCAGAGGCGGTTCGGATACCCAAATGTTCAGATAAATCAGAAAGGTCTTAGCAACTACGAAGCCATTTTCATAGTATATTGTGCCCAGAAGATGGATGCTGTACCTAATCTCTTAAAAGTACCCCTTCTTACTGAACAATCAACTAAATGAATATTCTGCAAATTTATGAGTTCTCTCTCATATTATTTCATGTAATACTGACTCGTATTTTATGATTTACAAATAGTGTAGTCAGCGTAAATAATATTTATGTCCGCCGTGTTCAATTGACTGTGAAGAAAGCGAGCGTACAGTAATTGTTCGGCCACAGTCAATGCTAATGTATGCGCCGGAAACTGTGCTAGTTTTAACAAAAACATGATATTTTCGAAAATAAATTAGCAAAGTCCAAACATTACCATCTGAACAGAATGCTTGCATACCTTTATGACATGGTTTAAAAGCGTTTTCTCCTGTTCATGATGTACTCGTATGTTTGTTTTCTCGTGTGCTGCTTGCTACTCAGATTTTGCACCGATTTCACATCCTCTTTAACTAGGCTTTTCGTATTTATAATGCTAATCAATGATTAAACGGCTCGCTAGATTGCATCTACACGCAAAGTCGCAGATTAAATATACTGTCCTGATTGCTATGTCCGTAACACATCAGTAGTCCGGAGCCCTGACAATCAAACCTACGAGGCGTATCAAATGTATTGTATGGTAAAATTTGTATTAACATTTTGTCATTGTTTGCTCACAGATTTGTGGACGTACCTCCCTTTCCTGTATTCCTGTGTGTCGTTCGTTGGAGTTCTAATGTTACTAGGTGAGTCATTTACATTCTTTCATAATCTACGCCCTACGGTTACTTATTTTAGAATATCTATTACCGACGTCAACCGCTTATCAACGGATCGGTCGTTAGCCTGACTGCTTTCTTTATTATAAAAACTGGCTACGGATAGACTGGTTCTATGCAACTTTTCTATCAAATTGCACATAATCACAGCGCAAGTAAGAAATTTTATAGCGTACAATATTCTCATCTTACATTCCTTGCTCGCATGCGTATGCGCTGAATGCTATATTATTAAGAATTCTATGTATGTTTGTTTGTTTGCACAAAGGTCTATCGAAGCTTTAAGTTACGTGACGTCACGTGGCGGCACTCTGCAGACATTGACCTCTAATTATTACTTTCTGTTTATTTCCTAGCGAGTCGTTGGTGAAGGTAGAGCGCATCGAACTCTGTGCTAAATATTTTTTTCAATATGATTGAATAATAACTAAAGTTCTTTTTAACATACCAGTAATGTAGAGCAGTAGTATTATTTATCGTTATGACTGCACTGATAAGGAGCATTTAAACCAACTGTAATCTTTTAAATCTAATAAAACTTTATTAGCCAAGTATACACGTGAGTACATAAACAATGCATGGCGACGTGCCTTATCGTCGCACAGCTACATGTCCATTTAGTAGTCATATTAAACAAGAAGAATAATTTAATAATAATTTATGCTATTAAATAAATTAAACACACGAGTGTTTGCATCTCTTTCTAAAATCTACAATTTCAATTATTGTCTTCATCCTCATCGTCTAAATCTTCTTTCTTGTCTTCATCGTTATTGTCTAAATCTTCTTTCTTGTCAAGAAAGTGTTGGATGAGATCCTGGTGTTGTGGAAACATTTTATCCAATTCTTGCTTGGATTCTTCCAGTTTGTCAAATTCTTCAGTTTCTTTGTACGCTTTAGCTAGGTAAAGGCGCGCTTTGAAACTGTTTTCGTTGAGACGGAGTGCTAGGTCACAGTCACCGAAAATCTGTAAAAGCATAACATAACTTTTATTACTATACAGATTTGTTTACGTTTGTAGGTAGATAGGCCATGAGCTGGCAATCTGTCAAAAGTGGTATTTTATCTAGTTATGCCAAGTGTGGTTTCAATTAATTGTTTGGCCCTAGATTATTTTGTATATGTTATCGATAGCGGGTAGCACTGGGCAATGTTGACAAGAGAGGGTAGCCGTCGATATGGATCGGCCCACCCGAGGTTATAAAGGCGGTGGTCATTCGACGAAGCGAGAGCATTCCGTGTTGAACAGCTGAAGAAGTCTGACCTTTTATATCTGACTAGCTGTTGTCCGCAGCTTCGCTTGCGTGAAATTTTAAACGCTCTTTAAGCCCTTTTTAAATGAAGGTATAAAATCAAAAAAATCTGCCTTTTATTACTTACTTTGAACAGTTTTTGTGCCAAATTTTAAGTTAATAATCCCATGGAATAAGGGTTTTCATACAAACGTTAACAACCCATTTCACCTCTTAAGGGGTGGAATTTCCAAAAACCTTTCCTTAGTGGATGCCAACGTTATTAGATGTACCTAAATTGAACATATCAAGTTTCTAACCCCAGCGGTTTAGGCTTTGCGTTGATAGATCCGTCAGCCATTCAGTCAGTTTCTCCCCTTATTGTTTTAAAAGTACCAGATTTTTCATAAAACTTGCAACCCTTATTTCACCTCCTTAAAGGTTGAATTTGTAAAAAAACGCTCAATCTTAAGTACATTTATTTCGAACCAGAAACCCAATTATTTCATATCATGCTTTTAACTATGAAAAAACTTTCATCCCTTATTTTATCACTAAAGGGAAGAATGTCCAAAAGCCTTCAAACGTGTATGTTTACTTCTAACCAGAAGCCTAAATATTTAATTCCATGCTTCTTACTTCAAAAGTAGCAGATTTCTCAATCAAACTTTCAACTCTTAATATTTCACCCTCTTAGAGGTAGAATTTCCAAAAAACATCAAACACGTGTATGTTTATTTCCCCGCAGAAACTCTATTATTTGATTGCATGTGCTTTTTACTTCAGAAAACCTTTCATCTCTATTTCACCCCTTAGGAGTAGTCTTTCCAAAAACACGTAAACACGTGTATTGCTTCGTGCCTTAGAGTACCAGATTTCTCATACAAACTTTCTACCCTTATTATTTCACCACCTTAGGGATTTCATTTACAAACACGCTCAAACACGTGTACATTGATTTCTAACCAGAAACCCTATTATTTAATTTCATGCTCTTAACTTCAAGAAAACTTTCACCTCCTATTTCACGCCCTAGGGGTAGAATTTACAAAAACGTTCAAAAACATGTATTTATACCTAGCCAGAAAGCCTTCATTCATTTGATTTCATACTTTTAACTTCGTAGAATCTTTTATCCCCTATTTCACCCCTTAGGGGTAGAATTTCCAAAAACCCTGAAACCCGTGTAGGTTTATTTCTGACCAGTTACCTAAATATTGAATTCCATGCTTCTTACTTCAAAAGTAACAGATTTCTCATACAAACTTACAACACTTATTTCACCCCCTTAGGGGTTGAATTTCCAAAAACCCTGAAACACGTGTACATTTACTCCTAATCAGAAACCTTAATACTTAATTTCATGCTTCTTACTTCAAAAATGACGGACTTGCATACAAACGTTAATCACCCTTTTCACCCCCTTAGGGGTTGAATTTCGAGAAATCCCTTCTTAGTGGATGTTTTCGTCACGTAAGGAACCTACTGTCCAAATTTTATATTTCCAGCTTTAGTGGTTTAGGCTCTGCGTTGATGAATGAAATGTCAGTCAGTACCAGTCTCTTTATATATAAGATTAGCTTGTCCTTATTTTATGATCTTGTAATAATTGTGTAAAGTAATATACTGTGATCTAGTTAATGTTACTAATATTAACCCAAATACAAGTACTCTCAGTGGTGGAGAGTCTATGTTGGTTTTATTTACTGTGTTTACCTTGCTCGCAATCCTGACCTAACGATATTAGCTAAAACTGTAATGATAGAATCACCCCTGAACGATTAAATTGTTGTGTCATTTACATCAGAAGTGGAACAAGAAAAAACCAGTCCACATTATGATTGTATACCCACATGTAACTATTTTCCTAAATAAAATCCCCTGTAGACGGACTGACAAAAACTTGATTATTGATATTACAATGGTGAGAAATGTGAGAATGAGAAAATGTGATAAATCCGGTGAGTCACAACCATTTTATTATGTGTGAAGGAATTTTGAGGAAGGAAATATAATATGAGAGGTTATTTATTCGTGTAAAATAAATATTAAATGATATCTTTGCTTATTCATGTAAAATAAAAGAGATGTTATCTGTATTTATTCGTGTAAAATAAATGAGATGATATCTGTGTTTATTCGTATAAAATAAATATGATGGTATCTGTATTTATTCGTGGAAAATAAATACGGCATCTGTATTTATTCGTGTAGGAAAATACATTGCAAGTCGTATTAGAGTTTGTGGTGAGATGCAACCAGGGTTGATCTTTGGCACCGCCCGGTTTGGCCAGCCGGGGTTGGCCGAAGGCTTCGCCTGGGGAAAACTGAAACTCTAACGTGGCGAAGCAATTGTTATAGGGCTGGAACCAAGGCGGGATATGCCATGATATGGCTAGATCCAAGGCGGGTGATGCCATGTTGATAAAGCAGGATCCCAGGCGGGTGATGCCAAATGAGTTGGCTAAATCCAAGGCGGGTGATGCTATTAATTGATAAATGAAAATGCAGTGAAAATGAGATTCTGTTTTGAATTAATGTTTTGAAAAAGTTTTGAAAATATTGATATTTGTTTTGATTGGTTTTGTTATAATTCTTGTTGTAGAATGGTACAAAATAGTTTATTGAAATTAAAAAGTAGTTTGTTATTATTACTTATGGTTTAAAATGTATTTTTTGTAGACGAAAACAGGAAATTGTATTTATTATTGATGATAATTACTATGATGACTTCCGTTAAAGATTAATTTGTCAAATTTATTTTAAATAAAAAAATAATTTGACTTATTTTCGTTAAAGATGTGTTTAATATGTATTGTATTGTTGTAAAAAGGTTGGATTATTAGCGCAATATAGAAATGTTATGTTTAAAACATCATGTCAGTTTTGTAATATGAGTTTGTGAATAATTGAGATATTATTTTGATCATGAAAAGTTTTAAAGGTTATTAATTTAAGTATTATGATTTTGGGAATAATTGAGATAATATTTTAAGTGTTTATAATTATGTACTATGATACTGTGAATAATGATTATAAGATATTTAACCATGAAACATTTAGGATGTTTGTTTTATGATTTCGTGAAGAATTGAGATATTTAAGAATGTAGGATTTTGTGAATAATAATGAGATAATAATCGTGAATTATTTTAAGGGTGTACTATGAGTTTATGAATAATGAGATATTTAATCTTGAAATATTTTAAGTGTTTAACGTACTATGAGTTTGAAGTGTTTATATGTTGGTAAAATGAATTGTGAATAATTGAGATTTATAATCATGGAATATTTTAAGTGTTAAATGTACTATGAGTTTGTAAATTATTGAGATATTATGTTGTGATTTTGTGAATAATTAGGTATGAGATTTTTACGAATGAAATATTTTAAGTGTTTATGTATTATGGCTTTGTGAATCGTTGAAATATTTAACCAAGAAATATTTTAAGTGTTTATGTATTATGAATTTGTGAAAAACTATAATGAGATATTTAGCCCTGAAAAATATTGTAAATGTATTTAAATGATTTTATGAATTTGACTATACTGAGATTGTGTGTTTATGTACCTATTATGATTTATTGAATAACTAAAATTTGATGTTTAACCAAAGTAGAACTGTCTAATAGGCATCTGAGATGGTATTTTATTGTGAAAATGTTGGAAATCTAATGTGTGGATGTTTGTAAGATTTTGATACGAGAAGTTATGAACGAATATAGAACTAGGTTGATACTGAATGAATATCAACTAGTTCAAGCCACGGGTGATGAGCTTGTTGGCCGTCGATGGGATAACAAGCTCTAATCGATTCAAACATTCTTTGGATGCTTTTCATTTTACTTTGGTCAAAGACATGAGTAACATGACGAGGTCAAAGATGAGTGATCAGGTGTGGCCGAGATGTGTACTGTATTATTTGTTTCTGTTTAAGGTCCGAAGGTGTCACTGAAGTTAGGCCTTGATGTACAATCTTGACGATGGGGGTTGATGGTGCGTCAACCACCAACCACCAACACACGAGGACGTGTGTTTTGCAGGAGGGCCGTGTTATCGATAGCGGGTAGCACTGGGCAATGTTGACAAGAGAGGGTAGCCGTCGATATGGATCGGCCCACCCGAGGTTATAAAGGCGGTGGTCATTCGACGAAGCGAGAGCATTCCGTGTTGAACAGCTGAAGAAGTCTGACCTTTTATATCTGATTAGCTTGTCCTTATTTTATGATCTTGTAATAATTGTGTAAAGTAATATACTGTGATCTAGTTAATGTTACTAATATTAACCCAAATACAAGTACTCTCAGTGGTGGAGAGTCTATGTTGGTTTTATTTACTGTGTTTACCTTGCTCGCAATCCTGACCTAACGATATTAGCTAAAACTGTAATGATAGAATCACCCCTGAACGATTAAATTGTTGTGTCATTTACATATAGCCCGATAAGCAATCATAATTATTAGGCTACGTATGTTTTAGGCATTCAATGAAACCTGAACGTTAACTATTTTCTAGAACAATTCCACGGTCCATTCAATAATTTTATTTGTTCAGTTTGTATGATGCTACGTTACTGGTTATTGCTTAAAGAAAGTTCTCATTAACGCTTTAAAAGGCGTTAAAATTTTGCAGTTACACACGTAATAGCATGCTTTTCGAGCAAACTAAGTAGTTACAAACTTGTCTTGACATAATTAATATAAATGAAAAATAAACGGACTTAAAAAAACCTGAAATGCGTCAAGTAATGGTCATCGGTTTAAAGCCGGTTTGTTATTTTGCCGCTTCTTTCAAAAATAGTTCTACTGGCGCGGTGCTTTCAAGTGGGGGTTCTATCAACCCTAAAAGGGCTCTGTGTATGCTTGTAAACATTATTAATGCATGCTCGACAAACCGAAGTTACGTGCGTAGGAAGTTCACGACAGGAGCATAAATAATTTATTTACACCGCACAGATGAAGTTTGATTAATTTGTATGTTATAAATGTGCCCGATCCAATAATATTGGTGTTCGATTTTGTACTAGACGAGTAAATTCATGTTTTCAATGCCGAAAAGGAATCTATCATAATTATACAGATACCGGATACGTTTCAAAACATTGATAATGAATCAAGGCTCTAGAAAGTTTCTTATAAGTACAATGTCAGTTTACCTTAATTTCAAAATCAATTATTGCCTGTTTGTTATCTTTACGATAATCGTATTAGCAAATTTAATAAAGATATCTATTAAAATAACCGGTCGTTACGTGTTAACAATATAGATAAAAATTGCGTAAATTCGTAGATTAGGTTCAGGTTTATATTGTGACCTATCATTTTATCTTTCTATCTAAGCATAAAATATTTAAATATATATAAATCATACATACAAATCATGTTGCTTTGCGGATCTCGTATAGTGACTGTATTCGACGCTAGAGTCTATTGCAGAAGGTGCTAGAAATAAAATTTATTCCAACAAGACGCGAGGAACTTACAATAACAATATTGATTTTCGATGCATCATTAAATTATTATTATCTTGTAATGTTAATGAACACGCTCTGAACACGTCAGTTCGAATGTCTACACTTTGGAATATTAAAACTATCACGCTTACGAACCTTGACCCTATCCGAAATTATGAGTGTATTAAGGAGTACTTAAAGTGTTGTGTCTTCAAAACGCTTACCTGGTCGTATTTCCCTAGCTTGATTTTAGTCAAGGCTCGGTCGCAGTACAGCATAGGGTCGTCACGGACTTGGTCAATGGCTCGATTGTAGCATGACAGTGCTCTTTCGTACTCTCCGCGGCGGTACGCCTTGACTGCTTGGGTCTTCAGCGTATCAGCTCGCTCACGCCGGACCTTCCGATCTTGGTAGCGCTTTTCTGCGTCCTTGCTCACTTCCGACATCCATGCGTTTTTGTCGACCTCGGTCTGGTGTTATTTAAGCAAGAACCAATTAGAATAAGACATATCAAGAAATGTTTCATTTCAATTTGGAACAAGTCTTTAATTAATGACTCAAGTTAATGTAGTTTGTGAAGGACACAATTTTATTCATAAATATATTTTTATTACGGAATTTTACGTAGTTAGGTACTTGTTTAATTCGTTTATCATGGCTTCGAGAGATAGTGTGATGCCGGCCATAAAATTAGTAATTAAACCTATAATCACCAAGTATTGACTGGTAGATGTTTGATATACCTATTGTATAACTGTAAACGGGTTTTTTCCCGGTAAAGAATGGGCCAATATTTCTTTACTAAGAGTACCGCACCGAAATAGGCGACAAAAGTATTGTGTCAAGGGCACAAAACTAACACATGTCACTGATAATATTCCCTAACGCATTGTTCCTTTACTTGTTACAATCTTTGAGGAGGTCGTTATCACCAAATACTTATCAGCCAATTTGTTATTTAAGTACAAGTAGAAATGTCAAGCTAGTGCAAATATTTGACTTATGATTTGTAGTAATCGATAAAGCAAATAATTTTATACACAATGCTTTATTTTGGTTAGTCCCGTTATGTCCCACTGACCAATTTATTCTAAAACGATATTTTTAGACGTGTCAATTTAGCTCAATGACATTCAAACGTAGTAGTTAAATATATTTAATCCCTTCGATTTGGCATGACTGATGACAACGCAAAAATTAATGTTCATTGTTTGCCCTATTTAAGTTTTTCTCCTCTGTTTACAAGACAGTATAGGTACCTGGTGAGCGTCAACAGGGTATTTCAAAGAATAAATTATGTAATTTTCCTTCTTTTTGTAAGTACTTAGTAAATAAAAATATCGATCGGGGATGGTAAAAAAAACCGGTCAAGTGCGAGTTAGACTAGCGCACCGAAGGTTCCGTACAATAAAATATTAAAAAAATAGACAAGAAACGTTGTAAAATAAAAAAAAATCGAGAAGTCTAGTATGGGGACTCCGTTTTGGTTTAGACTATTTATTATTTTTATATGTCATGATAGAGTCCATAGTAACACATATTCTGTAAAAACTTCAACTGGCTAACTATAATTACCGTTATTAAAAAGATACAGCCCTGTGTCAGACAAACGGGCGCCGGACGGCCAGACTGCGTAGGCTTAGTAATAGGGTCCCGTTGGCACACTTTAGATACGGAACCCTAAAAACTAATAAGTGTGTATTAAACAGAACCGGTATTTTTAGAGTTATTGTAACCTTGATACATTATCTATTCGTTCGTAGTACTTATGCTTTTTTATTGGTCTAAGGAAGTAAGTAATTTTGTTAGATATCGATCGTAAGGCGACGCAGTCACCTCATCGTTCATCGTAATGAATGTAAACATTGAACATGAATATTTCTAACCGCACTGCAAATAGAAAAGAACAACAGTATCTACACGAGGTAGATGTTTATTTATAGAGAAACACGAGCCAAATTGCTTTCACTGATAATAAAATACGATACGTGCACCTACTCGCATCTTGGATAGGTCTACTACGAAAGTGCATTGCATGACGTTGAAGAAATGCATGCAGGAGTGGTTGCAAACATGAATAAACAATGCGCGTAAAGGCGTTATAAGCTCATGGCGGTTTTATGGTAGGCTCCAATAATAACGTGATCAGGCCAGCAAGACAAAATCCCTTTTCCTTAAACGTTAATATTCCATATATTCCAAACGTTACATGGAAATGACATTTGCTTGAGTGTAAGCAAATATCATGTTGCATACAATTTGATCTTTCAGCAAGCGTCTTCTTCATCTCTCGTGTCAGCACGAGCTATTCGAAAATAGCTCATGCTGTGGTGAAAAAATTAGCCAGTCAGCAAGCTTGGTAGCGGGGCCGACTGCCCAGGGTGCGCCGGATGTACTTAAGTATCGTGGAGGCTCTTTTCATGCACCCCAAGCAACCCTCAGCAAGCGTGAAAAGGGATTTTGTCTAGTGGGGCTGATAATCTATGACGACTTTTGACGACTCAAGTACATGACCACGTGTTAACTGGTACCTACGTAGTATAACGCTACGGTTTTGGCATGTTATTATGCTGTTGTCGTTCGCGAATACATAAATATTTATACATGCCACCTACGTGGTATTTTTTCACTAAAGTGCATGTCTGGGAATTAAAAGTGTGTTATTGTACGAAATGGTTTACACAGGCGTTATATGAAGTTAGGTGTACTTCTGATAACCTAGTTTCGGTATACACTGAGTAACTCAATTATACTTAGATTGAATACTGTACTGTTAATTCCATGTTCCGAATTAGATTATATGCGAAGTATGTCATGGAATGTTTTGTTGTGTAACTTAGAAATTGTTCTGTGTTGTTAAAACAGGATCGTTAACATTTCCAAGCTTCTTAACGGTCCTACTTCTAAACCTGTTTATTCGGTCCCTTCGACTATCCTTGTTATAAAGACCGAAACTTTAAAGGAAGGTGCTTTATTTTCATTACACGCACGAAGGGTGTAAACAGGATACTGCTTCTGCTTCTATTTTTAAACGGCGTTGATAAAAATAGCATCGTAATCTAAGGGAAACCAATAAAATATTTCGTGCTCACCGCATCTTTTTTTCCAAGATTTTTAAAAGCTTTCTCATTAATCAAAGTGCGGTTTTGCTTCACTTTCAGCTGTAGATTGTCGTCAATTATCACTTTCCCATCTAAATATTGATCGGCGAGAGTCTTAGCTGCGTCTGCCTTTGCTTTATCACCACTAGTCATATCTCTAACGAGATTTGATACCTCACCGACTCTTTGCATGAAGTTGTTAAATTCTTCATCTAACTCTATCGATTTGGTATCCCTTAAAGCAGGGTTCTTGATGTTGAGGCTCATTGTTGATAGTTTTAGGTAAAATAATAAGTTATTTAGAAAATCGTGTTTGTGCAGTTTGTCTAGAAACTGTCTATTCCGTTCCGCTCTTAGAATAAGTACTCTGCATTGACGTAACAGCGTACATGGCAACCGTTGTCAAGTTAAACAACGTCAAGGGGCGGTGACATTTGTTTGTATACAAAAAAAATGTTCGTCTATTTTAAGCCAGTAACGGCCAGTATTCATTATGTTTATTACGTTTAAAGACTTTTTAGACTACGTCACTGAATAAGTTATGACCGCGCTCAAGACTTTTTTGTGTTCTAGTCGAATCTATATTTAAGTCAAGGTAAAATATAAATATTTTCGAGTTGTTTATTTAAAACATGTGTGAACTCACTGTATGTACAATATACTTACGTAGATAATTTCTTTTTTTTTGCTTTTATGCTCGCGTTTCAACTTTGAAGAAAAAAATATTGTACTTGCGAAGGAAGAACAAAGAACTGACTTTTGACTTTATGCAAACAAAAACAACTAATTAATATGCTGCTAGCTGCGATACTGACTTTGGTCGACTTTTTGTTAACTTTGAAACATCAGCCAGAATTAAAATATGTACCTATTATGTAAAATCGACTTCTATTAGGTAGATACCTATCTAGTTATATTTTCTATACGTATGAAATTTGTACTCGAACAATCATATAAAAATGCTTGGATCGTCGAAGCGTATAAAATTAGAGATGATACAAAACATTGCGCGTTCATTAATCAATCGAGATATTCCCATCGACATTCCACTCAATAATCAATGTTGTTTGTACAGTGTTCACTCCGCTCGGCTTCGTGCGATTATTCGGCGTCGTGGGTGGGGTGCTCGTCAAGCCGCAGTTCCTGAGGGATCTCAACGAGGAGTACTATGTGTACTCGTTTGAAGAGGACACTATCAGGCGGCGGATCAACAATGCTGTCTCTACAGGTAAAACAATTGTTATGTTTGGTGGTAATATTTCCGGGTGTAGATTTGAGTTTACCTCGTTCTCGAGTACTTTACAGACGAAGAAAATTTACAAAAAATATGTGTATGAAATACTGTAAGAATGATGGACGCATAGGGTTAGATAATTCTAACCTAGTCTGTGTGGCAAGCGTCTTGAGCTCCACACTAATTGCAAAACACCCTCGCAATCACAATGACTTTGATTTTGAAATTTCGACAACGTCCATTGCACCCGCCGTATATTGTAACAATCCATCTTCTAGACAACTATGCACCACGCCACGCAATGAATATTTTTGTATTGTCATAATGAAAGACATTGCGATGGCGAGTGTTTTACGCAATTAGGGTGCAGGTATAATAAAAGGCCGTCTTTCTGTCTTTCTAAATCGGACGGTGCATAGATTGTGTAGCTCACAATATGAAATTGCCAGATAAAACCAAAGTGTTTTGATATGTACCTACCGTAAACCGAACATAAACCATCCTAAGTGTACATCGTAATAATTTATGCTATCAGACAGCTAGAAGGTTATCTAAACAATGTAGTAGCCAAAACCAAGCTTATATACATAGGAAAACTAGAGACGCAAAGTGCTTACTGATGCTGCGTTTGTTTCCTGCATATCGGTGTGACGTGACAGGTCTAACCTTACGAATTGACGACTTGGCCTTCCCAACGCATTACGTTTTAAAATCGCATCGCACGTGGCACTATGTAGGCGGAAAAAAAATAACGCAATTGTATATTCGTGTTATTTATATTTACTCGCTGTAGTAAAAGATTCCAGAGTTGTGACGCTCTGCTAAAGTTGGTTCGATTTTCGACTTATTGTTGTCTTATCTGTGGTCTTACTGGTAGGGAGTCAATCGGTCGTCCTCATTCTTCAGGGTTGTATTATTAATAATAACAGCGGTGTATGAATATGGGCATATATTTTTATTAAGGTAACTACTGAAATGACGGCTAATAAAGAAAAGAAAGAAAGAAAAAATCTTTATTCTAGACTCACACAGGTAGTTGCAGAAACAAAAATAATATACATAAAAAATAAACTTTAAAAAAAAGTAAAAACCGACTTCAAAGAAATACTAAAAGGAGTAAAATAATTACCATAATATAAAATTAACAGTTTCAGAAGTCGGTGGCTTCTATTTGCTTTAGTGTAGAGTTGCACCGACTTCTGAAACTGTTAATTTTATATTATGGTAATTATTTTACTCCTTTTAGTATTTCTTTGAAGTCGGTTTTTACTTTTTTTTAAGTTTATTTTTTATTAAATACGTTTTAGTGTCATAATTTTAACCTTCTCCTTCATAACCCTTCTTTTTGGCTTTGACGTAGTCGGGCATAAAAAGTCCTTTCAAATGATACCTTACACGATATAATGAAAACATTCAAAAGGGGGGGAGGGGGGGACACGCACCCCCTCCTCTTTTCCAGTAGTCAGTTCCCAACAACAAATATAAACAAAGCAATATTAGTAATTTGAGAATTTTGCTTTGATCCGATGAGGAGTTCTGTTCCATATCTCTGAAGTTCATGGTCTAATCATAACAAAATTTAAATGGGACCAATCGGAAAGTATACCCTTTCGAACAAAAAAAGAATTTTTTAAATCGGTTCATAAATGACGGAGATATGAGGTAACAAACATAAAAAATAAAATAAAAAAATATTAAAAAAAAAATACAACCGAATTGAGAACCTCCTCCTTTTTGAAGTCGGTTAAAAAAAAAATTAAAAAAAAATACAACCGAATTGAGAACCTCCTCCTTTTTGAAGTCGGTTAAAAAAAAAGGATAAAAATTTAAACTACCAATAAAGATGTAAGTATGGAAGAAAAACACATGCTGCGCCGACCCCAAATAAGGTGGTATAAGGGTAGGAGGATGATGATTTTTGTGAAAATGCTGTATCCTAGTGCTGTTTATTAGTGTATATGTATGACTATAACGGGCTATGCAATAGTGAGGCATTGATATTAGCGGATGCTGTTTAGAGTCGCTATCAAGCACAGTATCAAACCACAAGGTTGATGACGACAACCCGACATGAACTCTGTGTGTCGATGCCCTTGCATATTTACGATCCTTCTGAAGACTTTGCAAATCAGTTTGTTCGTACTATATCCAACTTGCCTATCGAGTATCTGTTCAAACAGATTTCACATAATAGCACGATAGAACAATACACATTCAATAGAGTACAGTCAACAATTAAACTTGTATTCGCGCATATCAGTCAGTTAATTAAGATTCTATTAACACGGATTATGACGCTTACACAATGGCTTGCTTATTTTATCTGACTGTACGGTATTTTAACTGTTTGTAGTTAATTAAATATTCGTTTGTTGCTGAGATTGTGAGGCCGATTATTCTTCATCGGTATACAAGTTTCAGTAGGGTTTTGTAATCTGTAAATGTTGTTTAAAAGAGATAGAAGCCGCAGAAGCTGTTGAATGTTGGACGTCTTCTTAGGTAAATAACTAACGTGTGGGTTCAGTGGTGGCGTAAGGTGGGAGCGGTCCCTCCCAGGTGCCAAGCTCCAAGGAGAGACAGTCTGTGCTCGCGGAGAGAGCCACTGTTACGCACTTTGACTAAGGAAATTACGAAATCATCCGTCCATGAGCATGCGCGACAAGTAGGTCGCGTAAGCACGTTTAGCATTTGTTGTTTTATTTTGAGGGGTGATCAATAGAAACAGGAGCCGAGGGGGCCAATTCTACTAACAGAAACTTTTATCAATGTCAATTGAATCGTTCATTCAGACAGTTTTCGTTTACGAAAACTGTCAAAATGTTTGGTTTTGTTTTTGTTGTCAAACAATTTGATAGTTTTTGTAAACGCAAACTGTCTGAATAAACGATTAAGTTGCAATTGAGAAAAGTTTCTGTTAGTAGAATTGGGTAGCAGTTCTACTAACAGAAACGTTTATCAATTGCTTAAAAACTATCAAATTGTTTGACAACAAAACCAAACATTTTGACAGTTTTCGTTTACGAATACTGTCAAAATGTTTTGTTTTGTTGAATGAACGAACGATCGTCTGAATGAACAATTCAGTTGCAATTGATAAAAGTTTCTGTTAGTAGAATTGACCCCCAGAGGTGCCGCCTCGGGTGGCAACCCATTGTACGCAGCCACTCTATGAGTCTTGTAAAAGCCGGCTCAGGGATTGTGCCAATAGGATGAGCAACAGCGTCGTCGTATGCAATAGTAACAGCATTCCGCTATCGCCAATCCGTTTGCCGTAAGCGTTGTGATTGGTGATTCTGTCTGACGATAATATGTTCAGCAGTAACGGTTGCGTGCTAAAATCACAAACAGCGTGTGCTCAAAACAAACTGTACATGTTATGCAATGGGTCTCATTAGTTTGCTTGATGTTGATCACGTGACATCGTATCTAAAATGATAGTCTCAGGTCGGGCGCGCCTAATGTTTCATCAACTACATACGCATTCCTTCATTTGACATCGTCCAAAGATTTTTATGACTATAACATTAAATGAGGCGAGACGTCTCATCTGACGAAAATGACAACATAAATAGGTGCAGTAGGTATACTTTTCTAGGTACAACTATTTATTTGTGATTCTTAATATTTTCTTGATAAATTCTGATGAAAAGTACGGAGATAGAGAATGGAACTCCTCAACGACGAACAGCACACGTATCCTGATTGGGTTATTGTAATTTGTAGCAGAATTGAAAATCACAATCGAATCGTTTTTGCGTAGTTGTGTTTATTGTTTAGTCCACTCAAAACGGAAAAAAAATGATTTCATCTATAAGATAAGACTGACTGAATGCTGTGATAGCTTAGCGGTTGAACGCTTGCTGAAGGCGTAGTATGTAGGAGGGTCCGAGATCGATCTCAGTCCGCAGTCCGCACCTCTGAAGCTTCAAATCCATGCGCGGATCCTAATTTGATTATTACTTGCGTTAACGGTGAAAAAAACATCGTAAGATAACCTGCACACCTGAAAGACGCTTCCATAAACTTCTCAATGGTGTGTTGTCCGCTAACTCGCATCTGGCTAGCGTGGTGTACTAAGGAGTAACCCATCTCATTCTGAGAAGAGGACAGTGACTAGCAGTGGGATAGTAATGGGCTCATTATGCTATGAGCGACTGTAAATAAACTATCCTGTAGATACTTTCCAGAAATGTTATTATGATGACTTCAATGGTAAGAAACATACTGCGTGACTATATCGTGTCGCAATAGGATGAGCAACACCAACAGCAAGTGACCCAGCGAACAATAGCAATGTTTACAAACAAACATCCACACTTCTTACTGCTCAGCCTGTCTAGCCTCTTATTGATATCACTATTATGAACTAATGATTACATTGAAGTTTTACAACCCCTCAGATAGAGATGACGCTCTTGCAAGTGCTGCCTTATCCACATAGATCAGTCTGAACAACAACTCGTCCTAGTTCATTTCGAAGTCGACGCACAAAACGAGGGATTCCATTTGCGCTATGGTTCGTTTCATCCAGATGTACCAGCTGTTCTAGTATTCAACCATAGTGATGATGGGAGGTGCAGGATTAACCTGCTGCAGTTCATGTAGGTATCTGCACCGTCCTTAAAGCTGTTAGTATTGGTTGAATAATTTCCGGAAGTTGAGCTGCAGAGAGGAGTGATTCTGACGATCGCGATCATCTTGGATATATTGGATAACTTGACAACCAGATTAGAGGATGCAGTATTTTGTTTTTGCACATAAGGATGCTGCTACATATCCTCGTGACACTATCTAATTATAGCCTAACTAAGGCCATTGTTTTAAATTGTTTGGCATTGGATATGACTAGATGTAAGCCTATTGTATCTCAGCACTTCGATATACCACGATCGTTATAAAGTCAGCAAAGCTGATGCCTAATTTGCGAGAGACTGATTGTTCATTTTAGTCTTCTATAGTATCTGAAATACATTGTGCATGTGGTTTTTTCTTCTTAAGGCTGATTTTTTAATCGTCAGATAACTTTTATCTGGGGAATAAGATTGATGTTTTGATAGCTTTTCTATAGAAAATATGTCAAACCGTCATATTTATTCCTTGGATAAAATTTATCTGACGATTGAAAAATCGGCCCTTAGTCAAATACTTTACTGGCTGGTCGCAGTGTTGTGAAGTTTCTTTGCCAGTATGCAAACAAACTTCATAACACTGCAACTAGAGTAATACGGCTTTATAAAACAGCATACGCTGCTATGAATTCGGAATGTGTCGAACCTAAAGCCAAATATTCCATGCCTGCTTTTGTATCTGTTGACATACTCCGATTTCCAATAAAAGTAGTAGAAATCGAATGTAAATTTTTGTTCTACTATGTGTCCTAAAAAATAAGTTCCAAATAGACGTATTTTTCATCTTTCTCTATAAAAGTTTTCGTGAAAATATTTTTTTTTCTATTTATTCTGGCTAGGCCCGTATGGTGATATGCTTGTTTATCATTTAAATGCTAATCCATATAAGGACATTTCCTTGGTCAAGGGTTGGTCATCTCTAGAGCAATCGCAGAAAAAGACGTAAATACTAAAAAAAAAAACGTACAATAATCTTAAACGAATAATATTAAATTGAATCACAGAATTGAACACAAAGTATGGTTTGTTGTATAAGTATTGGATAGCCCGATTGTATCATTAACTTTTTGTTATCAGATATCGACTTTATTAATCGTGTATAGTCAAGCAATATAACCTGTTGGTTATATTGCGGCTGAAAAGTTTTAGTATTGTATGAAATACTACATTAAAATTTACTTGGACTAACTTTGATACCGTTTATTTATAGAAGATAGAAAATAAATAAAGCATTCAGCTAAGGCAACAACAAATTTATCCTTTGTTTTTAAAAAGACATATTGTAGAGTTTTACTTTGACTTTATTTATCCTGCATAGCCTTGTAGAGATCTAAATAGATTATCTTAGTCTGAATAGGTTAATGAACGTTGCGTTGACGAGTGATGCAAGGACAAAACAAACTGCAGTCCTTTATTTTTATTTAGTTAAGGTTTTATCTGATCATCTTATCATTTAAACAAGTTTCACTTACGTGGAAAACATAATTATAGGTATCAGCTGTACATAACCGATTAATCTCGAGTGCATATTGGAACAATACCAGTCTATTTAGAGTTTAAAGATCGTTGCATTAATAAACCTGACCTGTTTTGAGCGCGTCTCGAAATAGAACTATGTATGTTGATGTTTCTATAAGCACAAGTTTATAAAATGTATTTTTCTGGCACTTTACATTGGGAGTCATAGCATATGGCATTATGATAACAGTATGAAATTGGACACGAGATGTCATACTGAATCCAGGGAATTTGTAACACGTCTAGTGGTCTATTCGGATATAATAGTGCCTAGTTGCTGCACTGCACACTTTCTGCGCTATACACGTACTGTATTCTGTGGCCGAGAAAGAAAAAGTCGCGGCCAAGGAACCCGAATCGAAGTTTAAAAATCGTAAGTTCCGGGTGGTTCCCGGCAAACAATAGGCCACTTCCTCCGCACCCTTGGGTGTCGTAAAATGCGGGTAGGTATGGGATTTCGTCAAGAGGATAAACTGCAGTTTCTTTCTGCTTGCTAATATTTATGGAGTTTCTTGCCGGCTCTTCTCTACAGAACTTACCTTTTGGAACCGAACAACTAGTTAACGTTTTAATAGTACCTTAAATCTGGTGAATAAAACTGCAAAACGCATAATTGCATGCTCATACATAATCATGTAATCAATGATTATACCCATTTTTTCTTTACTGTTTATTGATTGATCATTGTGAGCCTGTGACAGCAGTGATCAGTCTCGGGCTGATATTATTGAAGTTCTTGGTGCTATAACGTTTGTCTAAGGTCTAAATATGCTAAATAAAATCTTATTCTTTCTTCAGGAGTGGGCTACATATCCCCAGAGCCCATGTACCCTGACCGAGGCGACATATCGGCGCCGGTTGACGCAGACGTGTCGATATCGAAGGACAGCCAGCATGCCTCAGTGTTGCTCGGCAAGGAGACGCCCTTGCTTCGTCTGAGGAACGGCGCGCTTCAGGCCGGACTAAATGACCGCCTGCAGAGGGTCGTGGCTATGAGGAAGGTGAGAGATGAATGTGGTATTTTCGATGTCATAGGGATTATTAACCTTTTGGTGGCTACTGGAATGACGACGACTATCGGGTAGACCACCACGAAGATGGACAGACTGGTCTGACTACATATCGAGGATTTTATAGCAGCAATGGATCAGCCCAACAGGCAGCGCAACATAATTTTCTCAACAATATTTTTTATCTCGCTGCTCATGTTAGGTCTGCAGGACTGGCTTGGGACCGAATAAGTTAGCTTAAAGCCGAGGGGCCTATATTTAAGACTGTTTGAATGTGAACTGACAAGCTAGATAGATCTGGAACCTTTTGACCGCCTCACTAGAAAAACCAAAGCGGCTCTATCCTTAAAAGGAACAGTATGTTTTGGTATATAAGGGAATTAATAAGTCAGTTAGTGGCGTGTGTGACTTTTATGTCTTGATGGCAAATGCCGTCTTTGGCGTTCAAAGCGGCGATAGGCTATTATTGACTGATTTTGGACAAAGACCCCTCCTAAAAAGAAAATTTTGCCGCAATCACTACAGAACTCTTCCTCGCACTGTTGCCTGTAGTCGACAGAGCCTTGTCGGCTTGCTGAACTGGAAATTTCACATAGTTCAACAAGGTATTCTAATAGATTTTTTAGAATTACCGGGTGACGTTTGATATGGGTATACAGAATTTTGCTTCAAATTATTTAATATCGTTTTGATGACATTCATAAAACTATTTATGTATTCATACTCTTTTTTTTTAAATAAATTGTCCTATTATGTAACAAAGGCAGGTCAATGCCAAGTCAAGCTCAAAGTTATTCATAAACCGAATGTTATACTGATCGAAAACGAGTTTGCAGTTTATGATTGCATTTACATACATATTTATGTATAGTATCGATGTAGAAAAAGAAAAGAAATCTTATACATAATTGTTAACGTTAAAAAAGCGATAAGTTTGCCGAAATACACAAAAACATTGACGGTTCGATAACCCCCTTATTACAAATGAAGTAAAACGTTCAAACCAAAACCAAGGTAAAAAGAGGCTACTTGCAAATCTGGGGTTTTCTTATGGCCAATTTCTATGATTCACCGAGCATAATTGGTTAAATCTCTTGTATCTTTACCAATAATGGAAGCAAATACCCATAGTTTTGCAAAGTAGACCCTCTTATACGTTAGCCAGCTAACACAGGTCTAGGTCAGGTAGCATCTATTTATATGCTCAGTTTGGCAATCAAATATGCTACCATTGGTAAGCAAAACAATTCGTTTTAGGCCATATGAACCGGGCAATAGACGATATTTTGTACCTAATACGAGGGCAAGAGATTAGGTTACGCAAAGTATACTTCTGCATAACTGAATTCGCCAGCGACAGCTTTCAGCAAGCTAGCTTCAGATTCCATGCTATAAAATGGAATGATTATATTTGTACAAAAATGCAAATAGAATATCTAGCTTTAATTCCGCTGAACAAGATCGCTGTATTCGCGTCCTGCCCCGTGCAGGGGCGAAACACGTGTCGTGTATTGGTTTGGTTGCATGTTGCATTATTTTTTCACTCTTTCTGCATGTGCATATATTTGTGGGCGGGAGGGCGGTGCGTGCTGCGGTATACCGCCGTTTGCCAGAATTTTTTTTGCCCTAATATCATTTGCCATAATAGTCAACAGCCATAATATTATATGACGTAATATTAATTTGCCCTACTCTTATTTGCTATATTAGTCACGTGCTAGAAGCTTTGTTTCCCATAAAGTCACTTACCATAACATCATTTGTCATAATCATTGTAAGTCCTAATTATCACATGCCATAATTATCATATACCATAACATCATTTGCCATCGCCATTGGGTGTGTAACGGTTGTTATATCAGGAGAAACTGGATGCAATCGGGACTTTAGGGCACCCCGACTCGGATAGGTTAGGTTAGAAGTCGTGGTTATTTTTTTATAAACCACCCAGAAGTAGTTTGGTTAGGTGCCATTTGAGTTTTGTCTAATAATTATTATGGCATTTAAATATTATGTCTAATAATCATTATGGCGTTTAAATATTATGTCTAATAATTATTATGGCAATTAAAAATATGAAAAACAATACGTATGGCACTCGTATCTTATGGTATCTAAGTTTCGGGCAATTAAAAGTATGTCATTTGTCTTTTAGGGCAAACAAAACATTCGGGCAAATGAAATTCGGGTAAATGAAATTCGGGAATATGATGATTATGGTATATAATCTTCGGGTAAACAATAGACAACCCGGTGCTGCATATTGCATCCAAACTAGCGATCTTGTTCAGCGGAATTAAAGCTAGATATTCTATTTGCATTTTTGTATGTCATGGATTTCCGCAAAGTAACGCCTGATTCCATAATTTATGATTATATTTCTGCCGCTTGGTATATGAGTCGTATAGAGTCAAAGGTGGCAATCTCACTTTTTGGCACTTTTGAGTTATCGGTGCAGAAATATCAAAAATATTCAAAATAAACTGCTTGTTTGACATATCATAACTAAACATGACCATATTTTTTGCTAAATCGACACGAGTTATCGGTGCAGAAATATCAAAAATATTCAAAATAAACTGCTTGTTTGACATATCATAACTAAACATGACCATATTTTTTGCTAAATCGACACAAAATCTCGATTTAGTTCCAAAGACGGCAATCTTGCATTAGGGCAGAGTTGCTTAATTTTTCATTTTTTCGTTTGCTCAAAACTTGCTAAAAGTGAGATTGCCACCTTTGATTCTATACGACTCATATCAATATGCAAATTTTCTTATTAGTCGTCTGTGCCTTTGTATGCGATAGAATTCAACGAGAGAATTGGCTTGACAAAATAATGAAGTAGATTTTTATCGTCATTTGAATGATTGCAAGTGATTTAAGTGTCTTCTGACTTTAACCACCGTGATTTCTTGCGAGCTTAGCAAGAGAATATTTAGTCTTTCCATGTTTACGGCATCAAAGGGAAGATCTCCTGATTGGCCGCTTTTTTGACTTCGTGCTATAACAACCCCTAAGCTAACGAAAATGTTTTTGTCAGGAAGTTGAGAGTCAGCGTAAGACGTCGTCTCTCCAGCGTAACGTGGTGTATCCGCTGGCGATGTTGCTGCTGCTGGCGCTGACCACCATCACCGTGCTCATGGTGTTGCAGAACACGCTCGAACTGCTCATCGGAATTAAAGCGCTACCGCTTAGCACACGGGTGAGTCTTGAATGTTACGAACCTTTCTGCTCTCGTGCCGGCACGAGCTTTACGAGAATATCGAGATGTTTTATCCCGTCTGGGGGACTGGCTAGAATATAAAACTACCTCATCGTACGCTGGGAATAGACGCGTGTTGTTGATTCAACAAAACCCAGCACGCTTCGTGGTAGAATCTACCTATACGGTCCGACTGGCTAGCGACCCTCACAATAAAGTTCAGCGCCAAGCAGTTTCTTGTGTTCCGTCGTGTGTATATGAGAGCCAGAGGGGTATAGGGGAAATAACTCTAGAATTCTGTAATGAAGCAACTTCAACTTAACGAGTAATGAAATAAAATGTAACATTTCCAGCAATTCACGTTGGGCATAGCGTCGCTCTCAAAACTGGGCTGCGCGGGCGCAGTACTGGAGGCATTTTTGATCGTGTACCTGTACGCGGCGTCGCTCACCGGCCTCAGCACGCCCATGCGCGCGCTCCGCGTGCTGCCGCGTGCGCGTCGCACTCCACTCGCGCGCATCATCGCGCATTGTACGCTGCTGCTAGCGTATTCCACCGCACACCCGCTGCTCGTCAAGATGTTGGGTTCGTATTTTTTACTTATCTTGTCTGCTTGACATATCAAATCTTATCGTCTCGTATTCGTTGCCTTCTTCAGTAAAGCGTCTCGGTTTTCACGTTAGTGTAGCCTGCCTGCCTTGAAGGCGCCACCTAGCACAAACTAAGTGATGATCCGTAATAAATAAGAATATTTTTTCCACCAGGTATAACGAACTTCGATTTGTTGGGTGAGTTCGGCCGCATTGAATGGCTGGGTAACTTCAAACTCGTCCTATTATACAATGCCATATTCGCGGGCACGGTGACGCTGTGCCTCGTCAGCAAGTTCACGGCGAGTGTGCGGCGGGAGCTATACAACAGGTTGGTGGAAAACGTCAACACGGTCGCGCACTGCGTGTCTTTCCTCAACAACTGAACGGCCCCGACGCACGACGTGGCTACATACTATGTTTCTAAGTTTTCAAACATGATCAGGCCGCGCTGATTCGACAGCTACTATCAGTGTGGCTGTTAATTTACGAATTAGGTAACAAATTGGAGATGTTTTTGTGTATTTTATGTTAATCCACAGATCTGGTTCATTCTTTTAAATCATGACCGTAGCGCAATGAACAAAGGACAATGCTCAAAACGCGAAGACCTTAATCTCAGCAACGATCACAATGAAACATATACCAATTTAATAAGCTATAATGCGTTATTAATAATGCGTAAAAGTTATTGACCAAATCTTTGCGGCATGAGAGATAAAGAATAATAATTTTAAAACGTAATTTCAACCAAAACTTAAGTTGGTTTGGAATTTTATTGTTGTAGGTATAGCTAGCCTAACTTAATATAATTAAGGTACATATCTCGATCGATTGTGTAGAACCAGAGACCTACAGCTTGATCTCTGTAAAGTTACAATGCTAAATTCAAGATTTGTTGGTTTTGCGAAATGATTGCGTTTTTCGCATTAGACGTGAGCATAGCCGTGGGCTTAAAATAGTAGTAATAACGAAAAACATATAAGGGTAAACGGTCAGAAGCCGGTAAACTCAGACTATTGGGGTCTAACCATATCTTACTTAAATATCATTTATGTGCTTCCAAAAGCTTAAAACTCTGAAATGTAGTATTTGTAGTATAGACTGGAAGCCGACCTCAACATAGTTGAAGAAAGGCTCGTCTGATGAAGACTAATAATAACATAGGCGCAGCTACCTACACTACAGTCAAGGGTACAGGAGCAAAAGTAGGAATGTCCACAAACAGATGAGAATCGGCAATATAATTTATGTTCCTTCTTCGTTTTATAAGTGACTTATACAGTCAGGGCCAGATTTAGGGGACAGAGGCTTTAGTCCCAGGGCCTCTACAAGAGAGGGGCCTCCACAATACGAGTCTATGATTTTTTAATATAAAAAAAATTACACCTTTTCTGACAAAGAGAAAAAAGTTCACATTCACAAGGTACTTTTTTAAAAACATTGGCCTCCACTTCGTTGCCCCAGGGCCTCCAAATCTTTAAATCCAGCCCTGACAAGTTTTTTTGACACTTTGTTTAGAACAGAGGTAAAAATACGCGGGAAATAGTACCTAAGTATTGCTATTATTAATTAAGTAATATTTTTTATTTAATATTTTTAATTTAATCTGACATTCCTTGCTTTGCCCCTGTACTCTTCAAGTGTCGTGGCCATGCGTTATTGTCTTACTTTGCATATTCACTTTTTTGTCAATTTCTTGTATTCCCCACGGATTTGGCAATACTTACACCGAATAATTTACTCATTATAAGCAATCATTTGACATACGTTTCGTTTTGATCGATTGATATCAGCTTTCTAGACTTTTTGAGCATTGTCCTTTGAATAATTTTTGGGTCATTTCTACAAATACAATATTAAAGCATTTCACATAAAAGACTGCAGACAAAAAAATCGAGGTATTGTCTAGTAAAAGAAATGTCACTTCTTCTGAAATTGTTTAAAGTTTGAAACATTAGGAGTTTGTAATAATGAATGACAATTTTATAGGTATTATTAATAATTAAATTATTAGGTATTTGTTTTAATAATTAATTACATACATGTATTAATTATATAAGTGTTCACTACAGAAAATGACAAAGTAATTAAAATTGAAAAAAAAAACATGATATTATTAAAATAGTAAACTTATAGTTAGAATATTGCATTTATTTTCTACCAATCAATTTATTTAAAAAAATGTTCGGTTCCTATTTTAGCCTTTTATTATAAACGAATTGTGTCATAATTACTATCTATAAATTATAATATTGTAATGTTCTTGAGGAAAGACTCGCTAGAATAAATTTGATTTTTTTAATTACCAATGAGACTGAATTTGTTAAAGTTATGATTAGGAACAGGAGATTATTTATTTTATTTCGTTACGTCTATGTAATTATTAAAATGTGACTGGTGAATGAATTATAAAATTAGTTTTAATATTATTTTAATTAAAGATTTGTGTAAGATTGCCATGAAATTATAATGTACTGTTGTGGTGTCCTTTATTATATATGAAGCCACATTTTTATCTTGTCTCAATTTCTTTTGGTTTGCGCTGTGCAAAAATAATTTCACAGAGTAATTTTATAAGTTTTAAAAGACATTGAAGACTGTTATTATTCTAGAATAACTATAGATTTATGTAAGCTTTTGTTGCTCAATGTTACATCACATAATTAACCCTGCAATGGCGATGAACGATTGATTTTATTTCTTGTGGTTTACATGTCAAGGCTAATTGTTACAACATTCTAGTCTTATTAGATCTCTGTTGCAGGGAATCTTACTTACAAGCTTCAGCACACAATATATCAATATTCTCGAACAATTAACCCATTTCGAAGAATTCATCAGCTATCATTATTTACGTACTGCTAACGCGCAAACTTGCATTATAATTTAGGAGAGTTTGGTAACACATAATAATGTTGCAACATAATTATATCTAGTGTGTTGAAAATATGTTAATGTATATAGTTGACAAAATAATGCCAGTGGTGCTACAATTTATCATTTAAATAAACTAGAACACACCACAGGAATAAAATGTGTAATATTATTCTGTAATGTACTTAGAACAACCATACTAGGGTGCTTATATAAGTCTTGTGTGTGAATCTCGATTGTTTGTGAGTAGAGTAATTATATTTAGTGCGCGGATTTTATACATTTTGTATTATCTTGTACCAAACGTTGAGATTGCATTTGAAAACAATACATAATAAAAATTGATATGGTTCTTTTTATTTCAACCTACATACTCAAATATTCCTCCCCAGTAGCAGCAAAGCTAGAAAGAACATAATTATAATATGCTTTGCATTTAATCTGATTGCTTTTTCATGCTCGTCGCGAGTTCATAGCTTTTTCATAATATTGCTTCTGCTTATATTCTTACATTAAAAGTATTTTATTCAGTCTCATTAGGTTTGCTGATAAATAATATATGCCTAAAAACGTATGTTCCTTTTATTTAGATTCAGGTGGGTAGCAGATGGGTTCACATTTCCAGAGGATACGAACACGAATGTGAATATAAATACAACGCGGGTGTCGGCGGAGAGAACTCCTGCTGTTGAAAAGTTAGAAAAGGAGAATGCGAATGATCACATCGAACATGTTAAATCAGAATAAAATGGTGATACATAAAAAGAGTTCTAACAGTTTTCTTTTTAAAATGTGTGTACAGTTGTTAAAATAACGTAATAATAATGTTGTAAGATACTTGGTTATTTTTAACTAGTAAGAGAAGTGGAATTCAAATATGCGCCTTGCCACCTAAAATAGGACTGATTCCAAATAAAATACAAATTTTATACCCTTCGATATTTAAAAAAAAACGTATGAGTGAACTATGGGAACATTCTAAATATTAGGTAAGGAAAGTTTTCCTGTAGCTTTTTTGATTTTTAAGATTTCAATGTACAAATTCCAGATAAATAACAAAAAGAAAACACTATATTGCTATAAGCGCTTGCCTTGGTTAACAATCTAATATATCTGTGCGTACCATATTCTAAACCTATTCGTTTTTTTTTTCATTGTAATAATATGTAGATTGTTATTCAAGCGATCAAAGTGATATAGCCTATGGTTAATGTGAAATTTACCAAAGGAAAGTAAAAATACAGAATAATATTTAATCATACCAAAAATACGACTGGTGGTTGTTGTAATATTATTAGCCAACGGAGGCAGGCAAAGGTCCTAAAACTATATAACAAAGTACTCTGTGGATACACTTTCAGCCCTCTTTTGGGGTAAACAATGACACTTTCACAGCAAGAGTGATTTTTCTGTACCTACCTATAAACAGACAAAGGAGTAGTGTATCCTTAGCTAGCCATAACATCTGTCTCTGTTTGTGTCTTGATTGGAAAATATACTAAGAAAAGCGTTTTTACCTGACAGGATGACAGCAAAATTAGAGTTATGTTTTTATAGCAATTTGTAAATACATCCTTAGGTAATCATGCTGCACCATAGAAGTAATAAATACTATCTTTATATAAAGTCCTTGTGCTGCACGCAAGACGCATGCAAGTCATAAATGGAACTTTTTTATCTTTGGAGTAGAGACAAGACATCTTCGTAATTAATTTGTATCTGTGATGCTTATTTAATAAATATTGTTGTGTTGTGTATATAAAAATTAGTTATGTTATAAATTATAATTAGGTAATGATTAAAAAATAATGCAAGGTAATCTTTAATTTTATTTTGTTTCAACTAATGAGTCAACTATTATATAGTGTTTACCACATTTCCTTCCTTCTGCCTTCAGAATAAGTCTTCTAGTATTATTCCTTACAACTTCAAGACTCTCGTTACTATTAAGTCCGAGTATGAAACCTAAATTGATAACATCATGCACATCTCTCACTTGCATGTAATTCTCAGCTCCACTAGTAATAATTATGTTTCTTGATTTCCCAATGGCATGGTAATTGTGAGCAGTACTGATAATGTTCTTTCTTGCTGTTGAGTCCCTTATAGCAGGTGCATACATTATCTCAAAGAAAATCCCCCTTTCAACAGCTTGAGAATAAAGTTTGCGACTGATTTTGAAAGGGATCTTACTTTCGGGCTCAAATGTTATAATATCTATATCCATAGTTCCACAGGCATACTGAAATGCTTGTAAAGTCTTAGGTATTACGGCAATGATGTCATACTTCTTAAGATTCTCCGATTGATTTACTCTATGTGCTACACTGGAGTCAGAAAATTCTATCGTAATCCTTTGTAAAATATTTAGCGTCGTGGTGTTTGTCAAATCTTTTGGTATATCTATTGGTAAAGGCACGAAGTCTTTTTTATCCCTAGTCTCACCTTTTTTCTTCTTTTTTTTGGGCTCGTCAGAAGGTTCTTCTATGTGTGTGTTTATAGCTACAGTATTAAAACCAAGTTTTTCTAGGAGGTGTAGATTCTCAAGTTCATAATTCTTGCTGATAAATAAGTCACAAAAACCCCAGTTGCGATTAGCCATCACGCTTTGCTTATAGAAAGATGTAATGTTTTGTATAATTATTTTATGATTGTAATATTAGCGAATCATATACTTTTATTACAATTTACGTAAACAGCGAAGAAAGTAATTCAAGAAAAACGTTGAAATTTAGGTTATAAAAACTGAAATAAAACGTCAAACAATAACAACAAAACATGTCAATGTCAATTAGTGTTGTGCAGAATCCACGCAAAGAATTGACTATTTGAACTAATTGATTAGAAAATCGATTAATTATAATAATTGCTAACCGAATCGATTTTTTTAAACAATACGAGTTCTACTTAAAATTGTAGTACGCTTGGTTATAATAGGGCGCTATAAAAAAAAATGTTGTTTTAGTTTTGTCTTGGTAAAATGACGAAATTTGAAATTGATTGTGATCTGTTGTGATCAGGTTGCAAAAAAATATAAGTATTTGAAAAATACACTTTGGTACCAATTCTGTTGTGTGTGACATTGTCAATCAATTTAATATTTTGTCTGATTGTAACTAAAACAGCGCTTAAACGTTCGTTCTAACCATAGAAGTAATAAGTACTACGAAAGTCCTTGGTTCTAACTTGCCCGTTGCCAGACATACCAGATAAAAAAAGGTAGTGAGGTGAAAAAAAGAATGAATGAAGTTGAATGAACTTTCTAATGTTCAAACTTTTTATTGAATTTAATAACTTGACGATCAAAACACGATATGTCACCGTTATTATTTGAGCATAATGCTACGTTATTTTTATAACATAACATTATACTCAAATATATAACGTAAACATCACCAAGCTTAATAAACTTGGGAATTCGGGTTCGGATTAAAACAACACATTAGAGATTTACAATACGGCCGACGTATCTTGGCGAGTTTGAAGTTAGTTGTTTGGCTGCGCAATGAATCTTTTAGAAACGAAATTGTCTACTGCGCAGCTAACCAGCTAACTTCAGATTCGCCAAGATACGTCGGTCGTATTGTTTAAACTGACCTATTTTTGTCATTCGTTCTTTTCTAAAAATTGTTTACTATCCGACACTATTAGTTTTAGTATGGTAACATTATTTTACTTTGAACTGTCAAGTTAACTTTAGGGATGTACGATATTTTACGTTTTGAACGGATTTTTTGTATTGCAACGGATCGTAAGCCTCTGAATCGATTTTTAGATCGCACGCTCTTCGTAAAAATCGTTTCAAAACATGCAGTTTTATAAAATTGGGCCCCAAACTGGATTTAATCGGTGGAGCCATCAGTAAAATTACAATTAAGGAAAAGATTAACATTATAATACCACCCTTATCCCGACGATACAATACGATGAGAGATAATTAATTAATAAAATACAGCTATGAATAAAAGCAACGAGAAATGAGATCTTATTTTTAATCTACCCGCTTGACATAAATTATTATTCGCCTGCTTGGCCTAGTGTTGACTTAAACAATGTGTGTGGATAAATTAAATAGTGACGGCATTTATCTAAAATCGATCTTGCTTCATTGAGATAAACAACTATCAACACTTACTTATTTGCTGACCATTAATTAATTTGGACGAGGTGGGTTTATATTTATGGATACGATCTAGATCAGAGTTTCTCAAACTTATTTCATCTACCGCCCACTTTGGATATCAATTATTTTTCAGCGCCCCCCATTTTTTTTTTACTTTACCACGTCTTGAAAACCACATTGACATTCATTACTTTCATTTAATTATAGTGTGCTATATTAGTCTGCTCTGGAGTTTAAACTTACATTCTAAACTAGACTTTTTACTAGTGAGAGCAATTAAAACGAAACATTATAATCATGGACGGATGGACCAGCCGATTGATACACAATTGCAGAAATCGCGTTATTTAACAACAACTTGTTAAACCTTGATTGCTCACGGTATATCCTACGAAAGCTATGTTACATACTTTTAGTGTTTATGTTTGATTGTAACAGGGCAGAAATCTATATAAATAAAAAGAAAAGTCCTGACTGACTGACTGACTCATCAAGGCCCAGCCCAAACCCTTGGACCTAGAAAGCTGAAATTTTGCACAGAGGTTCCCTTTATAATGTAGACAAGGAATAAGGAAGGATTTTACGAAAATCAACCCCAAAAGGATTTAAATAGGGGATGAAAGTTTGTATGGAAAATCGTCACTTAACGGGTTCAAAAATTACACGCAAGCGAAGCTGCGGGCAAACGCTAGTATGATCTAAATAATCGATGTTGTGTATTAAGTAGATGAAATTAAAAATCAGCCATCGCCCCCCTAAACCACTTCAACGCCCCCTAATTTTTTCTGGGTCCCTTACCGCCCCCCTCTAGACCTCCAGCGCCCACAAGGGGGCGTTATCGCCCACTTTGAGAAAGACTGATTAGATGATTCGATTCGCCTTACTATAGAATCGATCTGCTTGAAGATTACAATATAATGAATTGATACAAATAATCCTTATACCGCGTACCCCGCGTACGCGTGTGTCAGTTTGTTTTTGGCATCGAAGGCGAGCGAGCTTGTTGTATGTTGCAATTATGTTCTAGTAATATGTCGATGAAATCATACTCCATTGTAACGACACGTCTGCGATGTGAGATGTCTAAAGAAGACTGCCAAAAGCGGAAGCTGCGGTGTCCACTGTGGCGGCCGCGGCGGACACCGTCGTTTCCCACGCACCGCACCACGCGCCGCACGACCGAATATTCCGATCTGTCTCCTTCGGGGGACAATCAGGAATAAAAAAAACGATCTGTTCCCCTGTCACCAAGACGAACGGACAGATCGAACGAATTATTTCTGGTCTGTCCTCTGCTTTTCTTCAGGGGGACAAATAGAAATGAAAAAGTTTTGATGTGTCCCCCTGTTTCAGACGAGGGGACAGATCGGAATATTCACGCACGACGCCCCGCGTCTTCATAAACTGAATTACACAGTAACTACCATATGTTTGTATTTGTGCGTGCAACGCTGCGGCTGGAGCCGCGGGCCCCGCCTGCCGCTTCATGTGCCGCTTCTCCGTGAACGGAGAAAACGCGCAACGCCCCGCGTCTCCCTCAACGAGGCCCAAGAGCACGCCTGCCGCCATAACTAAAAACACAGAGCATGTACGTGATTGTAGGTAAGGCGGCAGGCGTGCTCCAAAAAGTTATCATATCATTCATAATACCCGTGACCAATGGCTGAAAATAAAATTAGCTTTATTGAGGCATAATCCACTTTTAAAAAAAATATAAATCCAATGAAACACCCGTTGTCAAAAATCGATGTCAAATAGATCATTGAAATTTAATTATTAAGTTCGTTTTCCAGAAACATATTTGATCATGGTTTTTCGTATTATAATTGCCGGTGAGAAACAATGCCCAGCATATGCAGAAAGCTGTCTTCTAGCAGACTATCTTTCTCAAAAACTACCAAACTTCTGTTATAATTGTATTGAAAAAACATGTTTAGAATGGAAGGTAGGTATGGTTTAGAAACATTTAGAAGAAATTAAACATTAGGTAGCCCATAGAAATATTAAAAAAAAAACACTTCTTATATCTATGACGTGGCCACTAGTGACATAATTAGGCGCTTCGTGTAGCCACCACCTGCTAATCGTAAACTTGCGCAACATCTAACCGTAGACCATAGCTTGTATGTAGCTTAGGTTCTCACTTGTGGCATCTTGAAATACCTATTTCGTTTGCCGTATCCTCAACACTTTCTGGGACTTTAGCACAGAATAAATAATTGCTATTCAAGCATTTCCAGTATATGCTGACATCTCAGTGTACGGTGTTGGGGTGCATGAGAAGAGCCTCCACGAGTGACGATACGTAAGTATGTCCGGCGCACTCTGGGCAGTCAGCCCCGCTACCAACTTTGCTGACTGGCTAATCTTTTCACCACGATATGAGCTATTCTCGTATAGTTCGTGCTGACACGATAGAAGAAGTAGAAGTGTACGGAAAATCAGTACATTTCCAGTGCTGATCTCGCATTGCATAAACTGAGTTTTAGTGCTAGGCGAGAGTACTCGTTCACTCCGGAGGTGAATCAGCGCGTAGGCATGTTTTCATATCTAAACCATTGAGTGACATAGACCTGCGTCAAGTTTGGTTCCAGCTGGTCAGCAAAGCTCGTTTCGCGAAACATACGGTAGTCTTGAACGCAGGCGTGAATAACGCGGCATTTGCGAAGACATTAGAGCAACGGCCGTTTTAACAAACTGTGTCGCGTTGCAAAAGGTTAAGAATCCAGATTTTCATTGTATGTGATTTTAGACTTTCCGGTAAGTAGACCTGTTTACCTAAAGGTTAAGATTGATTGATTATGGTAATTAAAAAAAACGTTTTAGGTTTGGTTATGCAAGGTTAATGTAAAAAACAAATGGCATCACACGGAGTCGCCTCTTATTTGGAAAGAAATGTTAATGAAGGGCAGCAAGGCATTTTATATTGGTGGAGCGTCAGAGTTTCTGGATTACTGTTACTCTTATTACAACTTCGATTCTTTATTTTCATCCGACAAATACGATGGATTGTTAGATAATGGTACACAATTCAGGAAGAAGGCTTATGCAGAAGAAATACATCTCAAAGTAGCAGAAGAAAAATCTCGGATAGTGGACCTGCAGAAAGAGCATTTTGTGATTACTATTTCTGGTGCCGGTCACTTATTGGCAATGCACTTGATTTCGGCGTTAGTGGATCATGAAATCGCAGAGGGTAAAAAATGTATAAATAAAATATACTTATACGACGATTGCTGTTCCCCATCGTTCATGAATTTTGTAGAGAAAGAATGTTCTTATGTCCAGACTAATCATCCAGGCAAAGTAGTAAGATACGTTGAAAAAATTGGAATGGCACTTACAAATACAGATTTGCTGATCGTCTTGGACCATGAACCGCTCAAGTAAGATAATATTGCTCATTTTTAGTAGAATTTTGGCCTCTAAGTCCTGCTCAGAACGTTACGGATGTTACGTTCATTTTATTTAATGCCATTGGTTTGAATAATAACCGATGTACCTTTAGATTCTTGAGGGAGATGTTCTTTATTTAAAGAAAGAAATATATCTAATTGGCTGTAAAGTGAGAAATCACAACAATATAAAAAAGAGAAATTAAAAAACTAAACTTTGTATTGAGCTTATACCTAATAGATTTAAAATTATTGTATGATCTTTTCAGCGAGACCTATACCATGGGTGAATGGCTACATGAAAACAAAAAAAAGATGAGAGATTTAGCCCTCGTGATCAATGCTACAGCTTCACGTTCAATGTATATCCTTTTTCCTAATTTAGGGCCAGCATGTTATAACGCCACAATTCTCAGACAACACGCTAATGTTAAGAAAAGTAACATAGTTGTCGCAACTTCGGATGTAGGATTGGAGATTTTGCCGATAGTTGCTAAAATTGCTGAAGTGCCTATGAGAAATATATTTTGTCCACCTGTATGGGGATTTGTTGGAATAAATAAATTAGTTGATATTAGAACAACGGTGCATAAGTACAATACTTTTGACCCCTACACTAGATATACAAAAGTGAACAATTCTACCCTGCATATTGGATCAATTACACCAGAAATGCGAACTTTAGATTATTTGATGCACTTCGACGAGTCCGTTTGGATAAAAGTAGCGGAAATGAGAGCAAGTATAATTATACCTACAATATCATATTCTCTTTATTTATGGATAGGTACAAAATAATTAAACTTTGAAACTTATAAAAACATTTAAACTTTTTCAGAAAAAATATGCTCGGGGACAGGCAAGATGGGGAAAAGCAATTGCAGTAGTAAATTTGGTGAACCTATGGCTTCTGAATCCCAGTCCCGACCACATAGTGTGTTTAGGAGTATATTGCAACGGTAAATAATATGACCCCCCTTGACAAAATCCCTCCTGCGAAAAGATCAAGTTGTATGGAAATGACATTTGGTCAAGCGTAAGCAAGTGTCATTTCCATACAGTTTGATCTTTTCGCAGGTGTTAACGTTTAGGGCAAAGGGATTTTGTCAAGGGGGCCAGGGCAGGAAGATAATGATTTTTAATTGAATGTTAAGCGCCTTATCCACTAACAAGTTTTAATGTGCAAGCTCTCTGCACTCCATTGCTCGCTTAGTTCGTAAAACCTGCAGATTGCGCAGTAAAGTTTTATAGTGGATTTGATATTAGAAAATTATATGTTATGAGACATTTATTTGGTGAATTAAAAATGTATTTTTTATTATAGAGCAAAGAAAAGACATTCAATAGTACTAGTTACCTACTTATTTAATATCTTTGTTATAGGGTCTTTTGGATTGGATTTCGATGGAATATTTTCCCAACCTGCAAGATTTGTCGATGGAAAGTGGGTTCCAGCAACAGATTTTTTAATGCCAAAGGATCGTCAAATGAAGTTACCATATTTAGCAAAAATGGCCAAATTCGCAATGAACTTGAAACGAGAAGATTTGCCTAATATAATTCCACATCATCCATGTACATGCAAAGTAAAATTTTATAAAAGCAAGGATCTATGGTAATCATTTTCAATTGAGAACGGTGTTCTTTAATATCTTTTAAATTTAATACTTAAACGATTTATTTTAAATCGATTGATTATTCGATTATGAATTCTGTCACTCGTTTCTGATTTCTGAACGTCAAATCAAATACGAGCGCAGCGCAGCCAGTCAACACAACAAGGCGTAAGGTGGTCGAGTTACATCAAGTTAGTGACGGCCGAGACGTTGTTGTAGATTGTTTCGTAATTCGCAGTTGAAGGAATGTTATGACGTGCAGTAACTGTCTTTGTTTGAATAACACTTGTTTTATACTTTACACGGGAGTCCTAGAATAATGTGATAGATAGAGCTGAATATGCTAGTAAACGCTTAAATTGCGACATGATTTTTTCCAAAGTATGATCGTGCCAATAGGAGTTATTAGTATAGTTAGGCATTCGTATTGGTTAAGTTGTGTGAATATTGTGCCAATAATGAGATAGTGGAGTGTTGTGATGTGGTTGTGGGACATGTGGGGGGTGCTGTGGGCCGTGGAAACGGTGGCACAGCTAGCGGCGGTGCTGGCGACGCCGCTGGACCCCGCGCTGCCGATTCCGCAAGGTGAGAGGAGAAGAACCTTGCCACTTGCCGCCTACGCTTCTGTCTCGGTGCTACCTAGCTTTGGCTCTGCTCGCTTTGCATGCCTTTATGCATGTTTATGTTACACTGACTAGTTTCAGCACTTTATTTCTTTATTTATGTCATTTTTTAAAAATCTGTTGTGATTAAATCTAACTTTAAATTAAAACCTGCATGCTTTTTAATTAGTAACTCCTTTAGACAATCACTTTGACTTTCCAAATTTGTTTGTTTGTTAAAATGCTGTTTGCAAATAAGTATAATACATTATTAGAAACAGTGTTATCACTAATCATCAGTTTATATTACTTTTGTTCTTGAATTGTAAGAGTAAAGAAATAAGGATTTACAACACTAATTTAAACACTAGTCTTATTTCTTAATGTTCAGTGTAAGAACGGACACATGTAAATTATGCTTTTTAGTTCTGTCCATGCACTTTCATGAATAGTGGGCCAGGTAGCTGGATAATGGTTTAATTTCGGAGAATTTTCTTATATAAAACACTTGAATTGTACAATTTAGTCATGGTGCTAGGTTGAGGCTCCGAGGCCTTGGGGCAGCAAGGGTTTTAACAAGTTCACTGTGTAGCTAGGATTATGTGTAATCGCAAAATGCTTTTGTTATATTTTTCTCCCAAAATTTTGATGATAGAATATTGGTCACCGTAATAAAAAGTGGTGGGTTTTCAAATTTTTTATTTATTTATTTCAATGCTCCTATGTGTATGTTGATAAAAAATAAATAAGCTCCCACGTGTATAAATTTAACACATTCAATGCCACCACAATTTTCTTGAAGTTTATTGCGATGCTGCCCGATAAGGACGAAAAACAAACAGAACACGCCTGGCGTGTTCGAGGCGTAGTTATAGAAATTCGCAAGAACACGCTAGGCGTGTCGGTGGCATTGAACGTGTTAAAAGACTATAAACTTGTTTGGACTCCTGTCCCATGGATGTGGCATACACATACGATATGTGACTCTAAATGCACCATCGATGGATCATGCACTGTTAACATGTTAATCCAGAATTTAAAGTGGAATAATCCTCTTTTGTTGCAAATGTTTAGGAATTATCATGTTTTCTTACAATTCACAACACAAATGAAACTTGATGACAGTGAAAGACATTGATGAAAATAAACATGTTTTGTTGTATTCTCTGATAAAATGGCATATTGTCGGTGCACTTGCCAAAACTCATATGTGCATTTTCTTGTTTGATAGTTCTTTAATTTTGAACGTCACACCTGTTACCAAAACCTCTATGTCAAAATTCTCACTGTATCTCAATTGCCCAAAACCTATCAGTGTTGAAAAAACCAAGAAAAACTGTTATGTGAACCTGGGAAATTTGAAAATATTCAAATCCTTACGCATAATAGATTTGACAAACAACAAAATTGTACATAGCCAATTTTTCCATGCACATGTCTGAATTTCACTTATTGCTTTTTACATCATGTTAATGTTGCAAAATCTGAAAATCTGACATGTGCACAAAAAATTCAAAAAACTATATTTTGAGTTTACTATTAAAACAAGATGTTTTGCTGGTGTTTTTAATTTTTAGATTTTTCTTAAACTTATTAGCTAACAGATAAAACAGTTTTTTCTGCCTCCTGAAAAGTTGATGAAATAAACATATGGGTTTTGGCAAGCGCACTGATGATATTAGGTACTTACTTCTGTGTTAGTCACATTTTGTTCCAAAACAGTATTTTAAAAATAGGCAATGTTATTTTGAATTAGCTTTTGCCCGCAGCTTCACTTGTGTGAAATTTCAACAACCCATGTTAAACCCCTTAATCCAGAAAGTCTGTCTTTTATTATTTACTTTGAAGAGTGTTTGTGCCAAATTTCAAGTTAACAACCCCTATTTATTTCTAACCAGAAAACCTATTACTTATTTGATTTCATGCTTAACTTAACTTAGAAAAATTTTCATCCCCTTTTTCACTCTGTAGGAAAAGAATTACCAAAAACCCTCAAACGTGTATTGTGTTTGTTTATTTATAAGCAAAAGTCTAAATATTTAATTTCATGCTTGTTAGGTACTTCAAAAATACCAGATTTCTCATACAAACTTTTAACATATTTCACCCCCTTAGGGGTCGAATTTCCAAAAGTGTTCAAACAGTGTCCATTTATTACTAGCCAGAAACCTTAATATTTAATTTCATGCTTTTTACTTAAAAAATTAGTCTTCCATACAAATGTTAATCCCCTATTTCACCCCCTTAGGTGTAGGTGTAGTAGTCAATTACTTATAATACAATTCTAAAATTTAGACATTATGTTCCTTTTGTGACATAGATGCCTAAAATTTTAAGTTTCTGACCCCAGCGGTTTAGGCTGTGTGTTGATAAACTTCAGTCATATCAGTCAGTCACTCAGTTTATATCCTTTTATACCTATATTGCAGAAGATTGGAATAAATGACTTTTGATGAAAACATGCATTTTGATCTTTTTTTTTCTGGCCTACAGACTTTTGTTTCAACCGCATGGTAGATGCAAATCCAATGTTAGTGTCAGCGAAACCTTTTAAACTACATCATCAAAAACTGTTAAATAGCTCCATGTTTTGTTTTTTCAAATTTTTGATATTTCATTGTCCAATGTTTCATAGAGAAATTCAGGACTCATGGTGAAAAGGGTATATCTTGCCTCCTATCACAGTATACAGACAATAGATAGTACACACTGCACACATTGTTCCTATTATATAATATACAGGGTAGTACCAAATTCATGTAAAAGAGGGTGCCTCAATCAATCCTCACAGTAGTACTGGATGTCGAGAACCGCATGGATTTGCATTGTATATACATTTACATTAGGATACCTTTGGCATCATCATGCAGTCGAAAGACGCCCTCTGTTGGACATAGGCCTCCCCCAAGCCGTGTTGGGGGGGTGGGGGAGGGTTGCCATAATCGCCACGCTTGGCAGGCGGATTGGCGATCGCAGTATGGTTGTTAAAGTACCCAGAGAACGCTGCTGCCCATCTCCTCGTCACTAGTGAATCAGTGTCACCCATGGAAAGAGTGGTGTAGTGCTATTCTTTACGTTTGGCACCTCACGGAACCTATATGATATACCTAACCAGGTTCCAATTCTACTAACAGAAACTTTTATCAATGTCAACTGAATCGTTCATTCAGGCAGTTTTCGTTTACGAAAACTGTCAAAATGTTTGGTTTGGTTTTTGTTGTCAAACAATTTGATAGTTTTTAACCGACTTCAAAAAGGAGGAGGTTCTCAATTCGTCTGAATGTTTTTTTTTTTGTATGTTTGTTACGCGATATCTCCGCCAATTATGAATGGATTTTGATGATTCTTTTTTTGTTTAGTATGCCATACTTCAGAGGTGGTCCCATATAAATTTTATTGAAATGGATTCAGCACTTTTTGAAAAAATCAACAAAAACAAAAAAAAAATACACAAATCGTATGTAGACGACGTTATAGTGCTGGTCCGAGAATTTGTACACTATTGTAATTGTAATTTGTGGCACTAAAAAGTATAAAATAAAAAGACTTTAAAAAAGTAAAAACCGACTTCAAAAAAACTAAACGGAGTAAAATAATTATCATTTAATAAAACTACCAGTTTCAGAAGTCGGTGTTCTACGCTGAATCAAATTGAATGCACCGACTTCTGAAACTGGTAGTTTTATTAAATGATAATTATTTTAAGTACTCCGTTTAGTGTTTTTTGAAGTCGGTTTTTACTTTTTTAAAGTTTTTTTATTGTAAACGAAAACTGTCTGAATAAACGATTAAGTTTCAATCGATAAACGTTTCTGTTAGTAGAATTGGGCTCCTGTATGTACGGATACCTTTGGAATGGAGTAGGTATATGAAAACTTATTTCCTCTAATCTTTCTTCATAAGGTGTGTAGGTAGGGTTGCCACTTTTTTTTAGCGAATAAAGTATCGGTCAATGATAATATAAACTACGTATCGGTACTTTAAAGTTACGAAAAAAGACTAAAATGTTGGAAAATAAAGTATTTTTAAGTTTATTGCTATTATTTTCCAAGCAAATATTTGTCACTGCTGAACACATTTATAGTAGTCTACTGACGTTTGATGTTTAATATATCATGCCTTCAAAGACGAAATTAGTGTTATTTATGTATGCGATCCATTACCAGATAAAACGATTAGCAATTTTGAAAACTTTGAAAACATAGAACAAATTAATTGATAATTATAATTTTTGCATTCTTAATTGCTCAAGTATAAATTATGTTTGCCCGAAATAAAGAACAATACTTTGTAATAAAGCATGGGTGGCAACCCTAAGTGTAGGTACTACTAAATTTTGCAGTTGACTGGCGAGAAAGTGATTGTGCTTAAAACGAGTGAAACATAACACAATCTCTCATTAATTAACCAGTTCACTTACAGCATCCAAATTGGAGGATTTTTGCAGAGTTTTGCTAATATTTGTACTTACTTTTTTACTTCTTACGTTAAACGATAAAGGTATGCAGTACGCAGACTGCTATAGGACGCCAGCGGGGAAAACCGTTGTTTTGATCGCGTTTGTCTCGTTCGCAGCATTGCGTCGCGTCGCGTTTGTCGCTTACGCAGGACACCCCGTAAGACAATATTTCATAAAAAAGTGAAGGATAGGGTGACAATCATTTGTTCATTGTAACGACGGGCGATCTTTTATACAGCTGAGATCTACCGAACATCCCTACAAATTGCTCTCTGAGACTTACTTACACAAATTCCAGTGCCAACCCTGCCACACTAAAATTAAATTTGGTGGGGCAAATTCCACTCCAAAATTAGAATTATTCCACTTTGCCCCACCAGTGGGGCGGCTGGTGGGGCAAAGTGGAGTAATTCGATAATCTGGCGCAGAAACTGGGAGTTACGTCTTGCCGAAGGAGGGACCCAGTTTCCACTATAACACGATACGCACATAAAGCTTCCGATACGCGGAGAAATTTTAGGTACACTGGGTATTTTTCGGATATCAATTTAAAACACATAGGTAAGCTAAGCGATCGATTATTATAGGCTTTTTTTACTTCAAAGTATCTGGCGAGAGTTTATAAGGTTACAAGGTTTGTGTTGCGCAACATTATTATCCCAAGGTTTTCTAAACAAATCCTGTCCGAGCCATGCAAAGTTCACAGAGCTGTCACTTTAGGCTGCTTTTTCACCAGAGTTGTGTGCAACAGATGTGTTTCAAACCAGGTGGTCTACACCCTAAGCACGAAGTCCGTGGTTTTGGCCTTAGTTACGAACTTTTCCTACTCCCTATCACTTAAGGACATACGATTATTTCGGGGCCCGAATTAAGAATGAATGACAACACGATTTGACAGTTGTCCCTACTACCGATGTGTTTTTGCCCGTCCGAAAAGTTGAACTTGATACTTGTTTTGTTCACTCCTACGTTTCGGGCTGCTTTCGGACGTGCGACTAACTTCGTTGACGGACTTAGGGAGTAGGCCCCCAGTCAATAGAATTACTTTATTTTACTAAACCAAGCGATCCTATTGCTTAGATTTGACACCGTAGCATACATCTTTGGTGGAAAAGCATCCTTAACCCTTTAAAAGGCAGAAGACTTTAGGAAAAGTAAATAATAAAGAATTTGGCATTTTTTTGTAAAACAATAAAAAAAAGAAAAGAAATACATTTTTAGGTGTTATTTTTACTAAAGAAAATAGGAAAAAATAATAATATTGCCAACTTTAAAAATCAAAATACTATATCAAGGAGGCTTTCGAGACATCTTCCAAAATAGTTGGTGGCGGAAATATTGCCACTGCCGTATAATAAAGGGTTAAGCCTGGGCTACCTACACAATGTTGCGCAATTGGGCTTAGGTAATAATACATTCAAATAAAAAAATCCCTTAACTTTAGTTAATTAGACAACAAGATACCTAACTAATACAGTAGCGAAGAGCACGTACCTTGATAATTAATCAATTAAGGTTTAGGTATTTTTAAGGTTCCGTACCCAAAAAGGAACCCTTGTCGTGCGACTTCGTCCGTCTGTCTGGTTACAGCAACTACTAATGCTATCAACTTGAAATAGTTTTAAATAATGCTTGCCCAAATTTTAATGAAAAACAAAGTTTTTTTTTGAAATTTTCTTTTCAAAAAGGGCCGAATTGGTCGAAATTTTAAAGTAGGGTTAATAGGTCAAGCGGGGTCTCATATGAAAGGGCTTCATTTGCATATTATAAAATATATTTTCATTTCCTTTTATGCCTTAATTTTCGACTTACGATGTAAAGTATTCCCCCTTATCTCCGAAGTTTGCGAAGCGAAAAATGTAAAATAATTAGGGTTACTGGAAAAATAACTAACTAGCACCGTTTTTTAGAAATCAGCAAAAATCCTTTACAGACGAACTAAGTACTTAACGCGGTCCCAAAAAAAATGGAAATTGAACTTTATTGCGCACTGGGAAGTTTCGCCAGTTAATTTGTCGTAGCCCCATGTTGCTATGCTCTATAATTCTGCAAATTGGTTGCATGTACAAGTCTCCTTGTAAATCAATCGCTCATCAAGCTCGGCAGGACTGCCTCGCCCAAAAATACAACATTGTAAAATTTATTGTCTGGAGCACAAGTCCATTTTTCAATGATCTGGTTTGAGGTGAGTTTACGATAAGCTTTAATCTTAGAGCAACGCGATCGACGACTCTGTCATCGGTGGCCGCGTTGCTCTATGGCTATAACCTTAATAAAGCTATAGCGTCGACCTTTTGAAGATGGTTGAGTATTAGGAGGTAAAAAATAGAATTCGAAATAAAAATAACAAACATTCTTTGTTAATATTACTTAAATTTTTAAAAGTGGGAAGGCGTTTCCTTTTAAGTAATTAATTAATTTCATTAACATTTTAAGTATTAGTATCATAAGTATTTTCGTATCACACGTTAAGGCTTCTTTTCCACCAGAAATGTGTGCTGTGGATGTGTGTCAAATCCGCCAATAAGAGCGCTTGATTTTCAACCATTTGTTAAGAAAATAAAGCGATGCTATTGGCTGGTTTGAAAAATTGAAACACATCCGAAGCACACATCTCTAGTGGAAAAGCAGCCTAAACGGCACGGCTTTGGAAAGACGTGTTCATGGTTCGAGTCGGCTAAGGGTGAGACCAGACGAGCGTAATTTACGCCACGTAAATTGAGTCGCTCAATTTCAGTTACATTCGGTTTCATACAATATCACGATTCGTGCCACACGATGACGCAAAATGAGTCTGTTAAAAATTACGCTGACTTATATTACGCGACTCACAGCTCAAATAATTACGCTCGTTTGGCCTCACCCTAACAGCAGTAACAATGAGAGCGTCGTACGACTCGATCAGTCAATCTGAAAAAAACTCAAGTGAGCAGTAGTGTCATTCTGTAAGAAATCCATCTCAATATCGACGGTTAGCTCGATATCCTTATTGTCACAGTATGGATAATAGTACCCTTAGAATAAGTACTTTAGTACTTATTCTAAGATAGTACCAAATAATACAGATAATCGACAGTATAATCAATAACGCGTAGTTTTTGTTATCCACACGACAAGTGTCTAATGACAGTCGCGATCGAGGTGAGATTCTTACAGAATTGCACTGCAGTTCGAAAATTAAACTCTTTCGCCATTTTAACAAAAGATGGCTGACAAATCTAAGATAAAACCAGCTTTAAAATATACCCATCACGTTCTAACGTCATATTATAAAAAGAGACAGGGCTATTTTAAAACCTGAGTTTTCTTAGACCATCTTTCGTAACAAGAGGGTTTGTGTTTCTCTAGTGGATTTACTATCTGACTTGCATTGAATAAAGGTCATAAAACATTTCTTCCGTCTTCTTCCCTCTTTGCGAAAGGTCTATTCCTAGTGGTGAACTGCGATTGGTATAATCATAATGAGGCAGAGATAATCTACGAAATTGGTGGCCACAGCGAGGTACCTATGTTAACCAGTCTTTCAGCCGCAGTCAATCTGTGCTAGCTAATCTAATCTAAGACATTTTCCTAGTAGTCTTGATTTCCTGGTACGTATTGCATAATAATCAAAATATAACGACATGATCGATTAAAGCCGTGGTTATAACTAGTCATTATTGATTAATCGTAACTCTATACGCCCAAGAATCCGTTACTAATAGGGGACTTGTAATTCCATTTCAATCGACAGATGCCACTTATGGCAACACCGGATGTTCACCTCCATCTATTTATGCCATGTTAGTCAAGCTTGGTTTTTTTATACAAATGAATAGTTGATGCTTAGATGGGCTGAGGTTACATTAGGACGTGCCCATTTAAATTTTTCCATGTGCACCAACACAACGAATACAACCTAATTTAAAACAGATTCAAAACGACAAATATTTGTCTTTTGTAATAAGGCCCCAAGGGCCTTATTACAAAAGATGGTTTAAACCAAGACTAAGGTAAACCACGGTTTAAAATATACCCATCACTTTCTTATGTCATATAACAAAAAGCGACGGGGCTATTTTAAAACCTAGGTTTTTCTTAGACCATCTTTTGTAATAAGGGGGTTGGAGTTTAGATTGACAATACATAAGGGATAAACCTTTCCTCCCTGTACTGTTTGTTTTCATGTGGCCAGAGAAGCGTATGCTGTTCTGTAAGTATGCTAATTGAAATGTGGCAAATAATTGCATTCGCGTTGTTAATACAATACAAGCTAGTAACTCAAAAAATATGGTTTGACTTCTAGACCTAACTTTGTTCCGCATTTATAATTAAATACAGTACAAGTGCATATCTTTGCTGGCAGGTCAAAACCTACGGTATTCAGAAAGTAACACAATTGAGATACGGTTACTTTGCAAAAATATTGGCTAAAATTAAAGTAATTACTTAACGGTGACTTAAAGTAATTGGATTATAAAAAGTGTATTGTTGTGTGCGCATGCGCGGACGCAGCACCACCGACGCACGATCCGCGTCGGTGCGGCAAACGAGAGACACATCAGTTGCATAACAAGCGGGCGCTGCGGCATCCGGCTAACGGGACTGTGGCGCGAGGGAGCTCCGCTCCGAACCACCTTCGTGTCTAGACGTGCTATCGCGATCGTGTCAGATTCGACACCACAGATATAATATCCACCACTTATACCGATAAGTGTTTTGGCAATTTTTCACAGCATCACCACATCTAGATGATGTGATAGTAACGCGCTGCAGACTCTCACGAACTTCCTCGTTTCGTCATTTCTCATCACGAAATATGACTGTGAAACATGATCGCGGACCATCCGTTGGACCGAGCTTATTCGTGCGATCATGAACGAGACCGTGACTGATCGGACACAATGCCCCTGGCGGATGCAATGATGCCAAGTACCTTTTTAAATTAGAAAGAAGGTTACTTGAACACTACTCTACTGTATATTAAGATATTAAGTACACACTTTAAAGGTAGTACATATAGTACTAAGAATTGTTTGTGTATCTAAATTGACTATTTTAACGTGTTCATGTAATTGGTTCGTAATCGTCGAGTACGGAAGGCGTGGACCGCGAATCCTGTTTGTGTTCGCGCGTCCATCGAACTGGTTTGCAGAGGGCAATGAGTCTCATTACATGGCAAATGACTTCGCTAGCTCCCAGTGGCTCGTTACCTTTACGTATTAGCTCGTTTACATTTTATAGGGATTAAAGTCTGGTCAGATACAGTAAGAAACATCTTAAATGGTCCCTTATAATTTGTTTCGACATAGAAACGATTACAGACTCAATAATATAGGAATATTTATAGAATCTAGGCTTTAAAGGTGTCAAAAATAACATGAATTAATGGATGAAACCTTTCAATGCGCGTTATCGTGGAATGAAAAAGCATAAAGTAAATTTGGATTAACATAACTATTCTTCATATCGAATTGTTTATTCATTCAGCACCCTTCCATTACCCAACTGCTAACTGCTTGATATGTCACAAGTTTTATACATCTAGGATCTAATCTAGACTATGCTATAAACTATGATGTACTAGCTGTTGCCGGCGGTTTCATTCGCATTCATATGCTTCATGTTGTACCTAAATAAAACGTATCCCATAGAGTACATTACAGGATGAACTCGAATTCGACGTATTCCCTTTAACGCGTGATAGTGTGTCCTATTTATGCAACAATTAGCACCCCATGTATCCCAGGCGAAAGTCAGTAGGTTTCGAGAAGTTTAGATTTTTATAGTTTTTTGAAAAATAGGCATTATTCTTTATTAAATATTATTTATCTTTATAGTATCAAATTGAATAGCTTTGATTTCCTTATTTACTTGCAGCTGATACTTCGTTTACTAATGTGATTGAATAACAAACATCCATCCATCTATCTTCCCAGACTCACATAGTAGGATAGTATCAAATACAAGGCGTCGATTACTTAAAGTGGAAACAATAATCCACTTATGTAGTACATAGCTCTTTAAGTTTTCTATCCCTTCCATCCTTAGTAAAAATGAATGGATTTTGTTGCAAGTTCTTGGCATGCTTCGCAAATTCTATTCGCTTACAGTCAGTTGTTTCCTTATGATCCATATCTGGCCACACGATTAGCGAGAGAGCCTCTTACGTTTGCCATGTAGAGCTGTATTTATTGGAGCGTCCGTCTGCCTGCCTGGAACAGTAAAATCGGCCAATAATGATAATCGCAGTTATTCAGTACCTACAATGTCACAGCTACTGTGTCATCCAGCTAAGTTGGTATTGAAAAGTACCATAAGTGCGCAATTGAAACAATTTATCGCTCGGCGCCCGACCATTGTTAAATTGACGTTAACAATAAAATGGAAAACCAATGGGGGAACCGTTATTAAAATGTCACAGCGTAAAGAAATACCTCGTTTGATGTTGCGTTGCCTTTGTTCCTTATAACGAGCTATCAAAGAAGCTGCGCCCCGACTCGGCTCGAATAAAACGAGTGTTAAAGGCCGCCACTTGGAATGTTTTGCTAAAAGGTACGAGTACAAGAGAAATCTTTTACAGCTATAAAGGATTTCAGCGAATTAAAACCAACAGCAATTTAGTGTTAGACTGCTTCTTATTCTATTCTTCTGTACTCATAAAAGCAGGAATAAGAAACCTTTGCCTTGTTTTTATGCTCTTCTCTTGTTGTCAAAGAATAATTATGCTTTTTAAAGATTTAAACTGCGCTTAAATATTTACGTTGCAACATTTAACTTTAATGGCTTCTGTGGTAAATAATTAAATTCTGTTTTAAGATACCCATTGAAGGCACGTAACAATGGGTCCTATAATATTCCTTCACAACCTTTAAAATGAACAATACTCATTCTCAAGAAATACGAAGAATTCTTCAATCTTGATAGCTTTAACCTGTGGGTAAGCAACATAATAAGATTACAACACAATTATCAATGATGCGAACATTGCGACAGGGTTTGTCGTCGCAACACTGCATCGACTGTGTTGACGAGGCCACTGTGTTAAAATTACCATGAGTATGTACTAACGGTAAATAAATAGTGTACAAACCCAGTTGGACATCCTTGGTCTTCATCGTCTTTTAAAGTTTTTCCATGGCCTGCATTTTAGTCTCTATATTTTCCACTCTATTTTCTATTCATTGACGTTACTCGGGTTATTTAGCATACCTAAAAGGAGCAGACTAGGAGAATTTAAATCAGTCTGAAGAATCGCTATTCTTGTAAAATGATACGATAAAAAGTACGATAAAAATGATACGTGCTCTATATATTCTATCCCTCTTTTAGTTAGCTTTTAATATCGAGACGTTATTTTTCATCTAGATTTTAAGTTTTTTCATCATCATCATCATTCAGTCGAAAGACGTCCACTGCTGAACATAGGCCCATGTTGGGGGGGTTCGCCATAGGTAATCGCCACGCTTGGCAGGCGGGTTGGCGATCGCAGTATGGTTGTTAAAGTACTCAGAGAACGCTGCTGCCCATCTTCTATTGAATCCCTTAGTCGCCTTTTACGACACCCATGGGAAGAGATGGGGTGCTGCTATTCTTCTCGTCCGGCACCACATAAGTTCTTTAATATTATGTTATTTAATTTAATACAGAGATGCGCTCCGCCTCTGAACATTTGAACAAATTGTAGAAAGTACCGTTCACAGCCATACAATCGTAGTAACGGACGAAATATTGAACACATGGAACGTTTGGAGAACAAAAAAATATATACCCTGCATTTGTCTGCGCCACAAGCTCGTGAACCAATTGCGAGGAATCTCTTAAACTGTCCTTGTACAAATTGGCTTGCCATAAACAGCCTCTCTTTATAGCGAACCATTTTTTTTTTTTTTTTTTTTTTTTTTTCTATTGGACTGCAGTAGGTCGTCCTAGGGGACGGTTTCTACGTAACCGGGCAGTTATTGGCGAGACCTGAAGGGTCTCCAGCCAATGGGGGGAAGTAAAATACTTAACCTAAGCTAACTACTTGTACTACACTAACATCATGACTACCTGCAACAACAGCACTAAGGGCGACCCCTAGTGGGACTCGGACCTCGGCTTAGGGCGTTGCTGGCGTGGACATAGGGGGGGGAGACAGCTTGATGAGGGCTGAATTATCGGTGTGACTGCGGAGTCTGAAGAGACGACCGGCTCTACGGCGGGAGAGCTCGGTGGATCGTGACCGGCGGCGGTGGGACGTCGCGACGGGCCTCGTCGGCGAGGACGGTATGCCGGACGGCGGCGGACGTTGTGTAGTGTGCTGGTCGATTTGCTCGCCTCCTGGAGGAGGGTTATTTCGTCGTCGGGTTCTAAAAGTGTGTGCCTGGGACGGCGAACTTTACTTATGAGAGAGGGACTGTAGTCGGCCGCTGCGGCGACTAGGGGGTTCGGATGGCGGGGGGCATTGTCGAAGTAACGCTTGGAAATGCGTTTGAGGTATTGCCTGATGGTTGGCATTTTTAGATCGAGATGGAGTTGGACGTTACGCATGAACCACGGGGCAGCCGCGGCTCTGCGCAACACTCGATTCTGGAGGGTTTGGAAGGATTTGAAGCGACAAGGCTTAACGTGTGCGAACACGACACTAGCGTAAGTCAAGATGGGGCGGATGCACGTCACGTAGATTCTCAGCTTATTTCTAAGTGACAATTTACTGCGTGCTCTAAGGATGGGGTGGAGGCGACCGACAGCGAAAGCGGCGCGAGCGCGCACCGCTTTGATGTGGTCTCGGAAACTCAGATGGTGGTCTAGGATAACCCCCAGGTATTTGGCTTTCATCTCCCAAGGGATCTGTTTGCCGAACATGAGGACGGGACGGATGTGGGTGTGGGAATCACCGTGTCTCTCGAAAAGAACGGCTGCGCTCTTTTCGGGATTTACCTCTATTCTCCATTTCCGGAACCAGACCCCAAGGGCGTCGGCTGCGGTTTGAAGGGTTCGAGAGATGCTATCGAGACTCCTACCGGAATAGTAGATAGCCGTGTCGTCGGCGAAGAGAGCCAACTTGGCCAAGCCACGTTTGGGAATGTCGCTGGTGTACAGCGTGAACAGAAGGGGCGATAGCACGGAGCCCTGAGGGACTCCGGCGCGGATGGGGTGAGGGGACGAGAGGGTGCCTTCTAGGCGATAGCGGAAGGAGCGATCCGACAGAAAGTCTCGAATGATGAGCACGAGACGGTCCGGCACGTTGAATTGGTACAGTTTGTATAATAAACCGTTGTGCCAGACCTTGTCGAAGGCTTTCGCTACGTCGAAGAAGAGCATGCCCGTTTTGTACGAGCGCATAAAACGGGAGCTAATGTGTTCGACTATGCGGTGCAATTGTCGAATGCAACAGTGCTGGGTTCGAAAACCGAACTGTTCGTCGGGGATGAGTTTACGAGAGTCAGCGAAATCCTTTAAACGGATATAAATGAGACGCTCATAGATTTTCCCAAATACATTGAGAAGACTGATGGGGCGGTAACTAGTGGGCTCACTCTTGGGTTTGCCGGGTTTGGGGATACCGATAACGGTGGCTTGTTTCCAAGCTTGCGGAAAGATGTTATTACTCAGAGCGCCATTGAAGATGGCGGTCATGAGGACTATGAGCGGGGCGGAAAAGTGTTTGATCACCTTATTGGTGAAACCGTCTGAGCCGGGGGCTTTCCTAGGTTTGAGTTTCCTCACTATCGTGTGGACCTCGTCTACGGTGATGGGGGGTAAGGGGTCGTCGGGGTCTTCATCGGGTGGGAGGGTGGCCCTACGTTCGACCTCGCGATCCACCTTGGAAAGATGGACCGGGTCTGCGGGTTGGGTGCTGGGAGTACATTGGGCTTCTAGACTGTCGGCTAGACATTCGGACTTTTCGTCGTCTTCAAAGGCCGGCCTTTGGTTCGGACGATTGAGAGGGGGAGTTGAAGCTACACAATCGGATTTCAGATTACGTTGCAATTGCCAGAAGGCCAGATGGGATGGCTCTAAGTCGCTCAACATCTTGTCCCAGCGGGCTTCCCGAACCTCCCGTACACGTTTCTTTACAGCACGCTGTAGAGAACGCATATGGACGCGGTTAGCTTCGCAGGGAAAAGAGTCATAGGCACGGATGGACGCGTTCTTCTCCGTCAGCAGTTCGCGCACATCGTCCGGCAGCTTCCAGCGGTGTTCGTCCACCGCTGGAACCTGCCGTGAACACTCGTTCACCACGGACTGTACGTGACTGGTGAGGGAGTCGATCGCGCCCAACGTGTCGGCGATCGTAATGATATCGTCGGGGATGGAATCTAAGTGAACGGACGAGGAAGACTTGAGGCACTCCTCTAGTTTTCCCCAGTCCGTGACAGTTTTGGTCGGGGCGGGTTGACCAGGATCCGGGGGACCACCCCGGGGACCTAGGTGAAGGACTACGGGGCGGTGATCGGAGTCTAGCTCTTCATGCGTCTCTATAGAGCGTAGACCGAGGTTTACGTTCTTTAGAAGCGCTATGTCGAGGACATCGGGCTGATGGTCAGGGTTATGGGGGTAGTGAGTGGGACACATCGGGGCGATAACGTCGAATTCGAGCTCCGGGCTCAACTCTTCGAGGTTACGACCCGCGTGATTGTTGGAGTTGCAACACCACGAGAGATGTTTGGCGTTGAGGTCGCCCGCTATGATAACGGAACCTCCACCGAGGTCAAAGAGGGCTTTAAGATCGCATAATTCTTCTGCACTTTAATGTACTAAAAAGTATAGTCCACACACACAGCCATTAGCCAACAAACCGACATGAAACAAAGGAAGAGTAAGGTTTTCAAAAAATGTGTATGTTAAAGAAAGCTGAATGTTTTACGAACAAAGATTTGATCTCCTTTTATACAAAATTTTAATGCTCGGAAATAAACTATATTATTCAAGTAAATAATGTTGGGACAGTAACTATTTGCTGTTATTTCAAATATAATGTTTAATGTGTTTAGATGAGTAGACCTTTATTTATTTCGCAAGGTTTAGAAACGAACCTAAATAAAGCTTGTGTTTGTAGTTTGGGTTAGAAGGGAAGACTTTCGTACTTCGGAGACTTATTTCACAAGTGAACATGTTGCAAGTCCCCTTGAGACCGAACCTTTACAATCCGTATTGTGTTGAATGTCCATCGGGATTCTGGTCAAAGTTAGAACTATTTGAGGGAAAACATTTCTTTGATGTCACATTACGATGCCTATAACAAAAACTTTAATGCTCTGGCACTTTCTTCCAAAAACTCAAAGCAGGAACAAGATTTCATGGTTTTTTTTTTTTTTTTCTATTTGACTGCTGTAGGTCGTCCTAGGGGACGGTTTCTACGTAACCGGGCAGTTATTGGTGAGACCTGAAGGGTCTCCAGCCAATGGGGGGGAAGTAAAATACTTAACCTAAGCTAACTACTTGTACTACACTAACATCATGACTACCTGCAACAACAGCACTAAGGGCGACCCCTAGTGGGACTCGGACCTCGGCTTAGGGCGTTGCTGGCGTGGACATAGGGGGGGGGGGGGGAGACAGCTTGATGAGGGCTGAATTATCGGTGTGACTGCGGAGTCTGAAGAGACGACCGGCTCTACGACGGGAGAGCTCGGTGGATCGTGACCGGCGGCAAGATTTCATGGCGTTGTCTTTTAGTAGCTTTTTTGAATAATACTCGAAACTGTCAACTGTGTTATGCCCTTAAACATAATGATTATACTTTCATTGTGGACCCAGCAAGAAAGTTAAAGCTCACCTTAATGAAGAGGAAACAAAAGCACAGAAAGTACTTGAAACTTGAGAATGGCGACTGTGAATAAGTAATATCTGACGCTCGTCAAATAGCGGCGTACTAGTAGGCTGGCTTGGAGTACCTATGTAAGAGTATTAATTTCTTAATATATCTCTTGGCTCACCGCGACTAGATAAACTGGGAATCTAGCAGGGCCGACCGGTTGTTGAGCAATAATTTTATGTATATGTGCGCAGGAGCTAAAATGATCTAACCTGTTCTGTCTATGCACTGACCTTTACTAAATATCGTCTTCGTCATTACATTTAATGTTCATAAACGGACAACCTTGGCCGCCGAAAACTTGTTTTCTTTGTGTCATCTGCAAAAAATACAAAATACAATGGAAACCGCGATTATGATTTTAATGCAACGTGATCTGAGATTATATTTATATTACTGTTTAGACTGCTATTCTGTATACCCAGAAACAATGCATTAATACAATAATTAAATTGAAACAAGGTAATTTTAATTACCTGATGCGATTGTTAATGCTTCAAAGTTACAGCTTCTTGTGTGGTATGCAGACCTACACTATATCTTGTTCGCACATAGCTTGCAGATTTTATTGTCGTTATTAACAAAGGTCACTCTTCATCATTTTTGATTTGCAGCGCTGGGTTCTAACGAGGATAGGTACTATACTTCTATATTTTTTGTTAAAGCCTTATGGCGTGTTTTCGATTGCTCTTGGCTAGATGATTTAGGAATAAAATAGTGCAGTCCACTGTTATTCAGTCATGTTGTTGGCGCCAGTGCCATTAAAACATTTCATATGGCTTAATAATAGACATGTTTTTATATTGGTTGAATTGCAGCAATTTATATTAGTCTACTCATAATCCTTTTCCCTAACTCATGTTGAGGTCGACTTCCAGTTCAACTGGGACGTGGCTGAATATTAATATTTTACACGAAGCCATTTGACCTCCGCAACTACCTACTAATTCTAAGGTAAGACCGGTTGCCCGATTTTCAGGCTTTTGACTGGCCGTTATGACTGTTATAGTCATTCATATAACCGGGACTGATGGATTAACCGAGGGAGGGTTCTCGATGTGCAAAGATTGGTCAGTCGGTCACCCATCTAAGATGTGACCGTGGCAACGGTAACAAACTATGTGACCATTCTATACATATAGTCCCTTGATATTCCATTTAACTTATATGTTTTATAATTTTCTTCTCGTTCTTATCGAAAACCCGAGTTTTATTATCACTATATTTAAAATTTTCATAAAGAAATAAGAGGTCTGATTGCAGAATAGCGTGCATAGAAATTATGCGTGTAAGCTGTTTTTTTATTCATGCACATGTAACATTCACGACGCCGCAAGCAAAATTAATTAAAATAAAAACTGAACCGTTGTTTCTTTTGTAACGGCGGTGTTCGTGCTAAAAACTGACTAGGTAGCTATTAAAGAAGCAATTTCTTTTTTGTATACGTCATGTTTGTCTCTTTGGATAAGTTTTTTGTGGTCATCAAAATTACGCTTTAAATTGAAATTCGGTGGTTTTGTTGCCTTTATATCTTGTAAAATGGCAAACCAATTTTCAGAGGCTATGTTTACCGTCATTTTATTCAAACATGCATTATTTGTTTTGCACATACAACCGGCAAATAATACAAAAGATGTCGAAGCACTCCAATACATTTCTAAGGTACTAAGGTTATTAGTGGGACAAAGCTTATTAGACATCAATTACATTCAATTAGTGAAAGGTTGAGCCAATTTCAACAAGAAAACATAACACGTTACCGTTGTGTGTCAACGGAAGACGGAAGGTAGCCGCAAGGTCATTTGAGCTGTCGCCTTCCCCTTCCCAGACCCTCTTGTAATTATTTCGACACAAGCCAATTAATGGCCGCGTGCCTTGTGGATATAAGCTATAATTAAATTTTGATTATTATCTACTCAACTCGTATATTCTGCCGGAGTATGCCTAATGGCGTGGTTTTCGGTAACGTTATTCGTTAATGAAAATTGCGTTGTTACATTACCTGATTATTAGTATGATAAGATGAGTTATATAATGTTGAATACTCTACGGAGGACGTCGAGTCTGTAATAATGAGCTATGTGAAGACCGGTTGTCGTATGAACCCGTCACTTACCTACTTGATTAGAGAAATCTATAGTAGTTAATACATTCTTAAACTTCAGAGTAATTAGAAAATTAAAACAAGCACGATTATTATACACATCTATTTTTTGGTTGTTTTCATATAAAATTAAGTAATAACATCTTCTGAGAATAAGTTTAAGTTGAAGTGTTTTTAAAATACTTTTTTTAACCTTTGAATGGTCTGCTAAACTGATCAAAAAACATTATGTTAATATTAATTACAATACATGTTTAGTCTAGAGTCTAGACAATATGCGTGGGCGATGTTCGAAATTTATCTAGAATATATTTTCTTCGATTTAGCGAGACAATTATTAATTCTATGTTCAATTTATTGTGGCAATAAACTTAGCATGACTTTGCCTAGGTCAGAGGACAATACTCATGCAATATGAAAATTCACTGTAATGAAATCAGTGACCTTTTAAATTAATATTATAAAGCAACCGATTTTATGGCTTCCATCTCTTATTTCATTAATCTTATGTTAATATCTTAAATGGATCTTTAGTCCATGATGCTTTTAGCGAAAACACGCTTGTAATTTAGGTTTGTCACAATAAACTTTTACAAATTTTAGGGTACTGTAATTGTAGGGTATAACGGATAGCGGTTGTCCGCTTGATAGAAACTTGATAACCATTGTGCCCGAAATCGGTAGAACTGTAATCTACCGAGGCCTCAGATCGTCATAGGATATCTTACATCCATCCATAGCAACGAAGTCCGAGGGTCAACTTGTTGAAACTAAATGATTTTATACAACTGCTTTAACAAATACCCTTGAAAAGGTTTCGTGTCTGAGTTCTATCAAGTTAATTTTGTCGAGAATCCTCAGCAATTACCTCATGAGGTACAACTTTTATGGCAAATTAACGAGTCCTAAGAGCCGTGCTAAATAATAAGCGACAGTGCACTAACCTCAAATTCACCTTAACTAATCTATCAAGGCTCTGTAAAATGCTAAAGTTGAACAATTGAATAATAAAAGGCTTCGCGGTTAGTTCCGAATGTGTTTACTTGTCGAGGTGAAGTCATCGATGGGGCATTCAGTGGCGTCATCCTTGTCCGAAGTCGACTGACGAGCGAACATGCCGGATAGGAAAAGGAATTACGTATTTAAAAATAAGGTTGCAATCGTGATCTGCGGTCGAACGATTATTATCTTGAGTTCAAGAGCTTTATTTTGTTCTACGACTTTGAAAATGTACATTAAAATTAATCATCTTTCCATACAATCTCTAAGGTTGATTGGCAATTTAGTAAGGAAAGATCATTTGAACAAACAAGAACGATGTCCTCCAGTTATTGCGAGTGTTGTGCCATGAGAAGTAGAAGGTAAGATCTGAGTAATAGAATGAACATCACAACATTGCATCTTGATTACAATTGCGCTCGTGATGTGAGAGCTCAAACGATAACTATTTTAGGTAAGGCGTAATATTGAAAACACAATAATAAAATTTCTTTGCACGTTGCTTCGCTATTGGCGCCAAAAATGGCCTATCTGGGTCAATCAGGTGTAAAGACGTAGTCTATACATGTATATGGGCGATAGTTGAAGCAATTTACTTATTTTTAGAAGAGAGTCGGTAATAAGAATCTTTCGAATAATGGTTATGCCAACGCATTATTTTGTCTCTTCACTTTTTTTGTATAAAAGACCTTTTTATTTCTTAAGATCACGTGGGTTTTCTCGACGATTGTCAAAGTCTGTTGGAAAACGTTAATTAGTTGTTGGAAATCTGACTCCAAATAATATACATTTATTCAGAAGTCTGAAAACACGTTTTGAGACACGTTCTCGTTTACATAATATTTATAACGTCGTTTAAAGGTTAATAAAATCACTTGCACATCAACGGTGCTATTATGCCAGTGCCAGGTTAGATAAGAATAATCTATAAATACCCAAACATCTACATAATCAATCTAAACCGAAGAAAATTATACTAAGTCTTGTTTAATGTTTTTTTAGAAATCACTTTTTTAGTAAGTAGTAAACTGATAATACGGGTGGAGACCCCTACCACTTGCAGATTTGAATGCTATTGGAATTATAAATATGCAAATAAAGAACGACGCAGAAATGAGTGAATTGAACTAAACTGAAAATCATTAAGTAATTCTTACTAGAAACACGATGTTAATATATATAATATGATAATGTAAATACAAATTAATGTAATTTTAGTGTAAGTACGTACATAATAAAAACAGACTTTATACAGCTTTCTGGGAATTCCGAACTCAGTTTGAACTGTAATTTAATTAATATCTGCCTACATGTAATGAGTAGATAATATAAAAACATTAGATCCGTATACTGGCTCTAATAGCTAAGATTAATGTTATTTACAGTAATCGGGATGTAACTGTCTACGTTCCTTATTTGGCGAGACGAGTTGGGAGTAACACACTTTTTTATACCTATTCTAGCCGTTGGAAAGGTCAGGCCCGGTTACTTCGAACCTGCCTCGCACTAGCAAATTGTTTTTGTTAAAAAGAATAATGCTGCGTTGAATAAAAATGAGGCTATTGTTTAACACTTAAAGAAGATTGATTTTTCAGTTTATGATAATGTTTTTGTAGTATAGGTATTGGTTTGAGTACCTGGGGGGTTAATAACATTTGATGAACCGTATTTCGTTCCTTTAAACCAAATTCTAACGAACTGCAAGTGGACTGCAGTTGCACTGACTGCCTTCAATCTCCTATTGGCAGTTGCAGTTGCGGTCGGCATGCAGTCCAAATCATTTCGGATATGAACGAAAATGTAACTTTATTTGCCTCCCACCCCTGTTCCTACTTATGTCAGAAAAAACATGTAGGCCTCCATAGCAACAGCACCTAAGCGGTTAGATAGAAGTTAATCAGTTATTACCCAGTTCCATATTTTTTCCATCTTCCAAACTGCTTTTATTCTAATACAACGAGTGTAATTCATTTTTTTACATGGTAATATGACTAAACACTTGTTTGGCGTAGATTTATCTCTAGAGAAATACAAAATTCTTTTAGCTGTTCCTTTTTAGTTTGTATTGATCGAATTTTTTACCTAATATGTAGGTACCTATAATACCTACAGAAAAGAAAAGTAAGTTTTCTCTTGTGTGGTGGCAATTCCATCGTTCTAGGGGTTCTCAAACTTATTTCGTCTACCGCCCCTTTTGAGAATCAATTATTTTCTGGCGCCCCCTATTTTATTCTTATTTTAGCACATCTTATTAATCACAATCGCAATTATTACTATTACCGCCCCCCTGTAGGCCTCTAGCGCCCACAAGGGGGCGTTATCGCCAACTTTGAGAAAGACTGTTCTAGGGGCTAATAACGTCACATTTGGTGATATACAACCTTATTTTTACTTTATACGAAAACAAAGACACCCCAACAAGATTTTCATCAGAACTGCCTGAATATGTGTTTTTTTTTAGTAAATCTCCAAGTTACACCTTAGTTTATGTCGCGTTAAGTTCCCTAAAAAAGTGTGAAATGCCTGAGATGTGCTATGCAGGGGTTGTCTAATACACGGAATCTGACTGAGAGGACCGTCTCAAGCCTCAAGGTGTCTATTCCCGTCAACTGTTATGGGTAGAAAACTACTGAAACAAAATTGAAATTAATGGAAAAATAAAAAAGTCGTGTAAAAAATATATCAATCGATTCTCCTAGTGATTCTGAACAAACTAGTTTCAGGTTTAGTATATACTAAAACTAACCTTGTATATTATATGATATTTCATTTCATACTTTGTGATCATAACTGCAAGTGGACTGCACATCCAAATGCAACTGCCAAATGCAGCTTGAAAGCAATTAAGACTTAAGATGCAGTCAGTGCAACTGCCTGGCGACTGCCGAATGGATGTCCAGCCCTCGTGCAGTTATGAAACAAAATATGATTCTTCAAATGTGACGTTACTAACCTCTCTGATCGCTTTGAACCGGCGTATAAGGCAGCAAGGCGCACTTACTAAAGCCCAAGAACCCAGCTTACTTATTGGATCTAGCATTACTAAGGATTCTGCAAGACAGCAACTGTAATAACTACTGCTAACAGATTGTAGTATTACTGTAATCTTTGCTTTATACGTACACTTTTTTAAGTAGTAGGCTTATGAGATTGTCTGTATATTGCTGTGCTCACCGCGAGGAGTAAAGACAAACTGTACGGTTGATATTCACTAAATCGATTATAAGACTACAAGTTGATACAATAGAATATATAAAATATAAAATAAACGTTTTTTATCTTCATAATAATCATAAGTGGGCGCCTAACATGACTTGTAGAGCTTACTGGACAGCGGCAAAGATTCATTGTTAACATGAGATCAGGAGATCAGAGATTTAAGGTTAACTGGGTGCAACATTAACCGGGATTTGATTCGGTTTAAGATGACATCTCACGTACCTAGTGTGTGACTGACTGTGTGTACTGAGTTTTATTCTTCAGAAATTATTTAACATTTCCATATTAAGCAATATGTTTTGATTATTAACAAAGTGTTAAAAAAATATAAAACCTAAAGGAAACTTAAAACGTTATTTCTCGTCCATAGAGAAATTTTATTCATTAAAAATACTTCTCTTTGTATTCTAAAAATAAAAGATAATTAAATGGAGTCGTTTCCCAATAATATGATTGTAGTAGTTACTTGTGTATTTACCGTCCATCGTACGCACACGCTCGCATTGTAAAAAAATGTATCTCTACGTAGTCAGCACCAGCGCGGAGTGTTGGGAAAAATATAATAATATTTTTCTTCATTGAACCTAGTTAAATGAAAATTTATTTTGTTTCAGGTACGTGACAATATCAATTTATCTTTCGAGTTTCGTGGAAATGCGAGTGTCCCATAAACATCAATAATTTTAATGTTCCTGTTCCTACTAAATGGAAAACTTTGACTGAGAGGGTGCCCGTAAGTATTTTTTTAAAGAATTCGTGTTTATTTACCTTTTTTTTATTACTTGGTCGCGTTTGACCCTCGTCGCACCTGATGGTAAGCGCTGACAGGGTCTAAGATGGAGCACACGAATCCAAGTAACAGAGATATAGAGGGATTCCCTTATACCCCTCTGGCTCTCACATACACACGACGGAACACAGTAAACTGCTTGGCGCCGGACTTTAATGTGAGGGTGGTAGCTAGCCAGGCGGACCGTAAAGATCCTACCACCAAGCGTGCTGGGTTTTGTTGAATCTTACAACACGCATCTATTCCCAGCATGCGGTGAGGAAGTTTTATATTCTAGCCCGTCCCCACACGGGAGAAAACACACCTTCATAACATGTTGAGTATTTTGTCGACTTTTTCAACTGGCTAGCTAGGTATGCTTGTTTTAGTTGTGGGTTCAACACGGCCTACTTTTTGCAAACATTATTAAACAAGTCCAAAATAACGTTTGCAAAAAATACCGTTTATTGGAATAATGTTTCAATTTGATACGTCTACGTGCCTTCAGTCTAGACACAGTTCAACATCGCCCTCATTTCCGTGCTGTCTAATTTTGCCCAACTACCCAACGTTCACGTAGGCCGGTGAAATTTCGAAGGCAACCATAATTACTCAATTAATTTCATCGGAGTCGCGCTCTGCGGTTTAGTTCGTGTTCATTTCATTGCATAACCGGTTATTAGCTCGCTCTTGTTTGCAGGCACACTGTTCTCACAGATTTACAACACACTTGCACGGGCCAAATAAAAACAACTGTGGGAAATTTTATACAGTATGTTTAAACATATGGTTCTAGTGCCGACGTAATTGGCGAACGGTTGCACTGAATAATTTAGTGGAATAAGTATTACGGCGATGTTATATTCAACGCGGTACGTTTTTAACCACGTAGAATTATGCTCATGTACAAAACAAATATTATGTGGTCAATCAGTGTGAACGCAAATATACGTACTTAACTTTATTTGTGTCAAGCCTGTGTTTTGCTTCGTTCACGTTCACGCATGGTTTTAAATAGCGGTCGTAGCAATCAAGTAATTTATATAAATGGACAAATATGAATGGATGATTAAAATAATGATGAGGGAATGTTCGATGAAAGTTTTGTATGAGCCAGCGACATTGCGTTTAGAACATAATCGGTCACGAAAGCGGTCGTTTGTGCATTGTTCGTTTCCTCATTATAGAGAAATGAGAAAGGGATATAATTTCGATTAAACAGTAAACAAGTTATACCTGAGTGACGCGTGCGTTGGGAATTCCTAAGTTTAAGCGAAAATTTACAACAAAAGTAATTATTTGTTCGAAAATTGCGGCGGCGCGCACGCCCCCGGCGCCCTGAACATTTCCCCACTGCTGACAACCTAATTGTTTAAGGAAACAGCTTTCAATTATTTGAATTGCCGTTGGGTTTAAATCGAGCACTCGAAAAACTTACATGGTACCTAAGCAACGGCATTGGAAAGAGATACCTGAGAGGAAACAGAATAACGCTTGCCTGCGGTTCCGTTCCTTTTCTCGGCTAGAATCTTGGAATTTTAATAGTCTCATTAAAGTCCTATTAATTTGACTCCTGTAATTGTATTGCCCATGTAGCGTGTGTTCATTTATACATAGGGGAAGTTTCGCTGTCGCTTCTTGTCTCACATCCTTACGAAGTTAAGGTGTTTTAATTATGTAGCGCTCTTGTTGACGTGGTTGCAGTTCTGAGGTTAGGAGTGTTGAATAGACTTCGATGAACTTAAGTAAATGCAACTAGTGTCTTGTGTATGTGTTATTAAACAAACAAACTTAATTTGAATTTGTAATCATCAGCTTCAACGTTGAAGGAAATATTGTGTTGGAGCCACGCTTTAATTATAAATTCTAAATGTGTGTAATGCTGTCAGAGCGACGATGCGTCGACACTGCGACCTGTCACGTTTCGTTATAAACTACCGGAACAGAGTGGAAACGTGAAGTGTGAAGCGGTCACCACGACTGATATTAATGATCATAATGCAGTGTTAATGAAAATAATGCAAGCTGTATTACAAAAGCTGTAACTACTTCGCTAGCGGTTCAGGGGTAATGAAAACATTTGGAAGTAGTTACGAGTCACGTTCAAGAACTGTGAGTAGGTATATTCTAGTAGAATATCTTTTGGTTTCTATTAACTACTTCTTAGCAAAACGCTTCCAAGCATTACTTAGGAGGCCAATTAAAAGTCCATTTGTTCGTTGGCACAATAACTACTTATTACAAAATTAAAATGTCTAGTGTGTATAGTACTTAGTATAATAAAAAATTATCAATTTAAAATAATCTTCAGAAACAAATGCTAAATAACTAACCTAAATAATAAATGGTCGACATTTCCAAATGTCGTTACAATTAAGCCTTAAATAGAACGTGATTAATAAGCAACCTCTTGGCATTCAAGTTTCATTGCCAGTTCAAAGTTTACAAAACCGTCAAGGGGTCCAAATTGATTTAGATCAACCGATGTTTAATAATGAATGTAAGTAACAGAATCTATCATAGATCTTAAGATTTCGGAGAATTTATACATATAATAAAATCGTAACTTTGGCAAAAAGTAAGTGCAATGCATTCTAGGAACGAAACTGATGCCAAAAATATAGTTTTTTAGATTTTTTGTCTGTTTGTATTATTGAGCTTTTCACGTCAATGCTAGTGGACCGATCCAGTTGACATTTGGCAGCCCATCCATTAAAGAGCGGGTCAGGTTAAAGGATACAAATTATCTCGCTATTGAGTGTGGATGATGAGCAGTAGTAGCCTGTATGTTGCCGCAGGCAAAGCCGCGGGTACAGTTACAAATAAACAGCAGTTTTATAGTCTTTTTTATTCAAACCAGAAACATTAGTATTCTAAAGTGCTCTCGTGGCTATAACGCAAAATCAACAGGTTTTACTTTTCCAGAAATCCAATTATATTATTTTTCCTATCTGGCAACTTCAGTTTGTCATTCGGCACAGTAGGCTCTCAGGGAAAGTCTGACGTGTTTTGTTTCTGTGTATTCGGCTGCTAATTCCCGGACCCTGTTATACGTCGTTGTGAATGAGCGCGGACATAGACAAACATGCAACATTTTATGCCGGGAACACAGATAATCTAATATGTTGTGGTTTTTGTACGTCAGCTTAACGTGAAGCGGTAGGCCTCGTATTAATTTAAGTCAGTATGTAATAAGGTCAGAGATAATCGTGGTATTTGTTTTTCTGTTCGCGGTGGAGAAATGTTGGCATCTTTTTGTTTATTTTTCTTCTCGAAATTATTAATGCAGCATACACACCTAGCTAACGAAGGCCAACAAACGCTTGTCATTTGTTGAATTTGATCAAACTTAGTATAGAACGAATCCGGTTTCATTCGGTTTCTATTCTATTCGTATTGAGCCCCGTAGGTAGGTGTGTACGCTGCATAACATGCTTTACTGTTTACATAGTTAACTTTTCGTACTCGCGTTTGAAATTAATAATTTCGATTCAATATTGTTTTAAGCTTCAACTTTCTTAGTTCAATAAAAGTACCTCATTTACTCGTTCCTCTGTTTAACTTTGGTATGAAGAAAGACAAGTTTCTTACCTTTGGAACACAGTCTTTAGTAAGCAAAATATTAGTACTTTTAACATCACCATGGAGATGAGAGAGCCTTAAAGCCAATAGCCTCGACCAACACCTCATGAGGCACTCGTTAAGCGGCTGGATCAAGGGTCTGATACAGAAAGCTGTCCTCTTCGACACGGTGCATATTGTGAGGAGGTTTCTGTCTCTGGGCCCTACCCACTGGTAGCTTGGACCCTGCTCCCGATGCCGTGGACCCCTATTTTTTGCATTTCTAAATGTTTTTTAATAGATATGTATTTAAGTAAAAATAAGTAAGTAAGTAAAAATTACACTTTTCAAGGCTTACTGCCAGAGCCTGTACACTGGCAATCTATGGGTCAATTACATCAAACGATCGCTGGATGCCCTGCAAGTGTTTGCGCAAGCTCGTACTGACGGATTTTACGCGATTATACGCAAAAAAACAGCTTCGCTGCTAAGGAGAGTGAGAGACAGTCGCAACAGCATTCTGAAAACTATAGCTGAGAGCTTCGGCTCCCCGATTATAAAGCAGTTTGTGCGGAGGATGATTGTTACTAACACTAGGTATTAAGCGATTTTATGTAACTAACACTCTATGGATTCTTTGGTCCGAAATAAAAGATTATTATTATTATTTGTATCTCTTTGGACATCACGGCTCATCTTCCGTGCGGAAGATGTCCGGTCCTTTGGAAGGCATACACGGGGACACAGGTCCAACGCGCAGAGGCCCCTTTGAGAGCTTTAATCTAAAATGGGGTGGGGCACCAACCCGGGACTATCCACGGCTGCACTATTGGAGTACAGTCATGGACCGTCCCAGGTGGGCGCAAAACTATTGTGAAATATGGTAAAAATAAAACTGGTCTATGGGAAGGGGTGTTAGGTGGACTAGATAACTTCTATTGCCGGAAGAAAACGGCGTCTGCCTTTCAACATTTAAAATTGAAGTATATTGGCAGATATTATTATTATTATTTAAATATGTTAATGATAAGACTTAAAATGAGAGAGATAAGAAAAAGTTTATAAGATTACTTGAGTGGTTGTTTAGTTTATTATATTTAGGCAAAACTGATCAATGTGTCACTGACAAAAGTATGTAGATTTATTAACTTAAGTATTTATAATTTGTTATCAGTTTGTTCATGTTGGTATTACCGTTTATGTTTGCTGGGGCAAGCCCCAATTGTGGGTTTTGACAGGCGATAGCTTATCATTAATACCTAAGTAATAAAATTTTTTTTTTGTACCTAAATAGGTAATAATTATGAACTAAGTCTCAATCCAATTCCGATTTAAAAAATCGAGATTACCCGATTTAGAATATATACATATATATATAATACACAATTTCAATTTAAAACATTAATTCAATAAACATTCGAAGTTAAACCAATTTGACGCCAATTTTGCATTCAAAAGTACGAAGTGACATAATTCCAATATCGATTGATCGGAATTATTGTCAAGGGTAACCCTACGGGGCCTTTATTGTTTTACACAATACATATATTATTACTACCACGTCATAATAATATTATTATAACTCCGTCTGGTATTCTTTTCCCGCGACGAACTCATCTACGTCACGATTTGTTATATTTTCCCACCAATAAACAAAGTTTTACAAGAGAAGCCGATGCTCATTGGTTCATCAGTAGCTATGACGTAGTTGAGGACAGTCACGTGATGTAGCGGTCACGAGAAGAGACTACCTGTATTTGTTTTTGCTACGTTGTCACACTGTGTACACGATTATTATTTTTCGTTAGCTGTGGTTACCTGAGTGTGCATTATGGGATTGTTTGTATAGCATGTAAATTTATATTCTGATTAATGTAGTCATTCGTTAATAATCCTCAAATAAATAGTAAAATAATATGAATGTGTTACACTAACCGGAACTCACGGTATTTATCTTTATAATCGCAAGGCCGGTACGCAGACGCACCCATATGTGTGACAGTGTGACATTGTACAAGTAGATCGGAAAAGGCGTGGAAAGTTTAAAATGCGCGTACCTAGAACACACGTGCACCGGTCACGTTCTCTCTACCGTGTACTTGGTCATTAAGCCGCCTATTCACTAAGCCCTGCTTTAGGACGGTAGTTGCGTTCCCATGCGCAGCAACGAGGTTCTATCCCAGTTTGGATTTCTCTCCCTTCTCAGGATCTGAAGGAATAGTTTGCCCATGGGTTGAGCAACATGTTTAGATTAATTTGTCACCTAGTGAATTGTTGGTTTTACCTATCACTCGTATACAATATCATTATTTATGACGTCAATAGAAAAGGGATTACGTAGAATTGTTCCGTCGCTTTATAAAGTAAAAAGTCTGTTATTGTTACATTCTTCTTTCGACTTCGTGTATCACAAAATAAGTAAACAGCGTGTTATTTATTGCGTCTAACAACGACACTTAAGTGTGCTTAAGTAGGTACTTAGGATATAAAATCTGTGCTTAAATGATGGAGATTTTCAGAAGGATATTTAAGCTGCCGGTGTTTTATTAAGTTATGTAGGACGTAGGTTCGCTAATTTGCATAAAATGTCCATAATATAGGTATTTCGTCTAATTTATCATTGACGTGAACTGAATATAATATTTTGAACGTAGAATACTTATAAATAATTACGTTCGTTAAACTTTATTCAATGTAGAGATTCGTAGAATAGGTGCGTTGTTGCGACACAGTTTCAACTTTCAAGGGATACAACGTTGAGTCCATTTTCCGAAAGCTTTCTCTTATTTACTCACACTAGTGCGTCCTCCACGGTAAAATTGTTAGCTGACGTAATAGCGTTTACCTCCCCATCAACTTCCATTTCTTAAATTAATTCAGCCTTATTGAAATGTTCTAGGAATTGTTATTCACTGTCTGTCCTCGGTACTGAGATACTGTCGTCTATGTATTGCTTTATTACCTCCATCATAAGTACTTGGTATGATTTATGCGAGGATCATTTATTGTGAGTGCATCGTCCTTCCGTCTGAATCACAGATCGTTAACCCACTTCCGCCCACGTGTGTAATTTAAAACCACATAAAAAAATGTTAGCTTGCTTAATCTGAGTAATGTTTTGAATACTTGTTCGCAGTTGACTCGTTTAAATAACAAAAACTGTGGGCGTGTCAGGGACCTTTGTGTGTGTCGTATGACGCGTGAATATTTAACTGTTTCGGCTTTTTGTCCTCAAATTAGCATTTAACAATTAGAATACACATTTAGTTCAGTGTACTGTGACGATGTTCTGACTCTTTTTAAAAGAAAGTATTTGTTCACATTTTCAAAGGGATTTTGTTCTATGACTTCTGAAGTTTCGACCATAGCAAGAAATACTATGTTTTTGTTAACTTACAAAGGAAATCAACTAAGCACATTCATTTACTTTGTAGAAACATTTTTAAATTTCTTCATTTCAGCTTTAAACATGCATTTTTAAATCGATCTGGAAAATATTAATAAATTAAAAGCAGGATGGGTTATGTTGCTTTCGTGACAAATTCGAACAGGACGTCGGACTTTTATGGAATATTCGAGCCAATGACAAAAATTGAAATCACATCACGTAGATATAGAATTGGCAATCCTTGATACAAGATCGAGCCGGAGCTTCGTCAGACTATCCCCCAATTTGTAGACCACCGGCCATTGGACGACGACTTATAAAAGCTGGTTCATATAAATACGAGTTTTCTTTGAACGAAATACATTATTAAGCGAACAATTGAACTTCGGTCGTCCCTTGATCAATTTTGGATAAGGTATTTTGTTGGAAAACCCTTGTAGACTACAAAAAATGGGAATTAGATTGGAAAAGGTAACTGTTTGATTACGTCAAACGGTTACAGTGTATTTACGTATTTTGCCAGACTAAATAAATACTTCCTACAATTGTGATGAAATTAATGGAAAGGACTTGACTGGTTGTTTCTCGAAATATTTCACAAGTTTGCGGTGTTGACAATTATAGGTCGAATACTGAATCCTTCGATTCTGATGTAAAACGACCACAAGCCCTAGTTGCGATTGCGGTCATCAGAACACACCACAATATGACGGGGCTGTTGTCTGTGAGAGATAGATTGTCTTACCTGAACTGTGGTTCGGGCTCGCTTTGAGTTAATTCGGTAAAATTAATGCATTGTTTTTTTAAAGTTTTAACACTGTTTTGTAAAATCATAATAAACTTTCATTATGTTCACATTTTATGTCTATTCCTGCCCACTCTGTTCGTTAGGCTATTAGGAGCATATTAATATCGGAAAATAAATGTTAAGTCGCGAAAAAATGCCTATTGAAAACTCCTAATCGCTTCATCACTGACCCTCCATTAATCATTGTCGTACAGGTATAAAAAAATCTTGCTTTTACGTAACAATACCGAAACAGCCAGACCAAAAAGCGATTTAATGTTTAGTAACTATTAGGTTTTAGTCAAAACACAATGTAAGTTTGAAATGTATAAAGTTAATGTTGATTTAGGTTGAGCGCGGTATGAAGGTGACCCATATTATTATGTCTATAAAGTTAGTCTAAACTAGTCTAGACCGTAATGCCTCAAGTGTTGTAATATAATATTACATCTAAGATGAAATTACGGCGTCATTCGATTGATCATTATAGAAATTGCTTACACCTTACGCCTCGTCGAGTACTTCAAGTACTAGGTGTATTTTGTTACAATTCTAAATTCGAAAGTATTACAAAGATGGTTTTGGGATTTTTTGTGGTCTCCAGGTCTTTGAATAAAAGTTCTTGTTATTAGAAATTTTTTACAAGATTGGTTTTGCTGATTTAACGAAATCAACTGAAATAACACGAGCCAAAATAATAAATCCATAAATTGATATTCTTTTATCAGCGCTGTACTGTATTGCTATGCATGTCTGACTGACGCATTTGAAGCGGATGTACTTTTTACCTAAATATTCAATGTTACTTCGTAATTATTGTATTCGATAAAGTTTTTGTACTTTTTGTACGTTTTGTAGTTTTGTATGTTGCCTCCTCATAAATAATTCAGTTTAAAGCTCACCATATAATTCGTACGCCAACATAGCTCCAACAAATAGATTCATGGGATTCATGTGTTTTATCGATTCCCTTTGAGCTATCAATTTGCAACTATAAAATATGTTAGTAACAGCAAACAATAACGGTTAATGGAAAAGTACTTGAAGAAAATGGTTGCATTTTGTACAGCACTAGAAGCTGTGTATTATGTGGTACCTACAATAAGAAATAGTATTGTAGTTTTGTCTGAATGAAGAGTTGGATGTATGAGTTAGTTAGTAAGTAGGTAAAAAATACAATGATAAAAAAGAACATAAACGATGTAGGTGCTAGTGAAAGTGGGTGATGAAATTATTATGTGTGTCATGTCTACGGTGTACCTAAATGAATACTTAACTCTTGATTTAAGTAAATAAATTCGAAGTCTCATTTATTTTTAAATATTCTTTTTCTTTCGTGTCGACACGAGCTATATGAGAATAGCTTATGCCGTGGTGAAAAGATTAGTCAATAAACAAGGTTGTTCGCAAACGTTGTTGGGATGCATGAAAAGAGCCTCCACGAGTGACGATACTTCATTACGTCCGGCGCACCCTGGGCAGTCAGCCCCGCTACCAACCTTGCTGACTGGCTAATCTTTTCACCACGGCATGAGCTATTCTTGTATAGCTCGTGCCGACACGATAGAAGAAGAAGAAGTTCGCAAAGTTGACTGCCCAGTGTGAGCCGAACTTAGTTCTCGTGTAGGCTCTTTTGATGTACCCTCTTTTTTAAATAATTATTGATTTTGAAAGTTCTTGGTTGGTTTTTGGGTTTTACATCTTGGTTCGATATCTGTTTTTTTCCAATGAAGTCTAGGTATGTATAGGTACTTCATTTCTCGCCTAAAGCCAGGGCAATATAACCCTCTCCGCTCAATTTATTCCTTCTATCCGATTTCCTCTACGGGGTTGGCGTGAATATTTATGAAGTTAACTTTTACTATAGAGCTTTTTAAGCAATATCCGTCTGCCAAATTTATTGATAGGAAATTGTAATAGAAATTACAAGGGATGACAAAATATTTAATGGACATTTTCATGTTCATTGCATATTTAGGAGGGCTTATTCCCTATTCATCATTGATATGTATTGATTTATTTAAGAAACAATCTATAAAGGGCTTTACACAGCAGTAAAGCCGGGTCCGCTGCGCCGTGTTTTTGTGTTTGCAAACAGGATAACATTGTTTGCTAACCGAATAGGGGCGTGGCCTAACAGTTTTGTTAGCAGAAACATAATAACATAGCGCAGTGGACCCGGCTTTAGGAAATTATTTGGATTTTATCGAGACCATAAACGTGGTTTTTACTCTTCGCTATATGTAGTGTGTCCCCTTCACTTTACTGGAGGTTAGAATGTCAATAAATGAATCATCCTTGTCTAGACTACTTAAAATAAGAAAAAGAATTAGCTTCTGCATACATAAGTGATGACTAACACAACCTTTTACGTAAAATTCTTCACGATCGATATTTTCTGTGTCTTGCATTGACAATGACTTTCATATGATATTTATATCTTGTTTATCAAGAAGCTTCAAAAGTTAAACACTTAGAATTGCTATCATATATCCATCCAGAGCAATTGCCGGTGTAGCAATGTCCATCTTTCTCTATCCAGAGCCAATTCCTTCATTTCTCTGTATGTTATCACTTCTGTCTTTTCCTTCAATCATATAAAATAGGATTTTAATTCAATGGATTTCATCTGCTTGTTAATTAACATCTTAGCTATTGAGCTAGTCGCTTCATGCTTTCAGACTCATGTACATCAAGTTATGCTCAACTCGAGATAGGTTGTACTTGTATTTTCATTGGCATCGTTTTTCTACATTTCTATTGCATACCAAAGAGTAGGATCACAGCGTCGTAGACTGGCGTTATGTCTGCTGTGTCTGGGCAAGTGAGTCGCTAATAGTAATATGTTCTCAATGTCATTGGTACGAAGCTGCGGAGTTGGCACATACAGCCTTGACATTATCAGTATTTGCGAGACATCTCTATTCGCAATAAGCTTGATTCACACTTCAGCATACGTTTCATATTACATAATTGACAATAGGTAAATACCTAGATCCTGAAGGAATATTGACATATTGATTTTATTATCTTCTTATTGGATCTGGATCAGGAGCTTGATCTTACAATGGACTTATTTTAATAATGGTTTAGGTCTTGATCTAAGCCTTGTAATCCTCACATGTTGGCTTTTGTGGCAATTGCTTTAATATTTTATGAAAAGGAAACCTTGACAGACAGAATTTCAGATTTGTGTGGTTCGCATAGCAGAAATATAAAAGATATGACGCAAGTTTTATAAATTATTATCTAGAATACAACAAATACCAATTCGGCGGAAACCAGGCCGTTTTATTTATTAAAATGTATGATGATTAAATACGTTATTTTTTACATTCCGTGTTATTATAATAAGACTTGGCTTGAGCTGTGTGACGTAGAACATAAATAAACATTACTAAGAAATAATTGACTCTATTTTTCATTCGATCTGCTTTGCGTATATTTTTGCAAATAACTTATTAAGTCTTGAACGATGATTGTTACGCTTTCATCTCTGAATTTATAACGTAATGGCGCATTATGAAATGTATTGCACTCGCCTTCATTCGTAATTTTGCATGGTTTATGTACCAATACGGTATTGAGATGTCACGTTCTATTTCAAATCTTCGTATAAGTACGCAATTTATTTGTTTAACGTGTTTATGTACGGAGAATGATGACTGACAGCTTGACCTGTAGTTTTAGTGTATATGATTGTCGAACGTGGGCCTTGACTCCTTTCGCCGCAGCAACGAACGCTCTCGGAACTCCGAGATCGTTTCGCTTTTCAGGTGAATTGATTCCACGATCGACGTGATATAATGCTATGGTTTATGGTAAACAGTGATTGATTGCTAACGAACGCAAGGCTAAAAGCGGAAGTATGTCGAGAAACCGCTCGGCCGCAGAAGATTGAATACTGATTGATTTATAATTTATGATGTGAAACCATCCATTAAATGTTCCGTAGTTTCATATAGCAAACCACGAATATAATAATACAGTTGCATATGCAGCTGCGAACGTGTAATAAAAACATTTATATTATTAATAGCACAGTCGCATCGCTAACGGATATGAATGTTCGATACTCAGTAGTTCATTCATACTGTATAGAGTGAACATCCGCAACGAACGAATGATTAAGTGAATGGTATCGCACGCTCCATATACCGACGCCATCGTAAATACGTACCTATCATGATATGCGTACCGCCCTATAACTGTTGTCGCCACCGGTTTGTTACACATATTGTGATTTTCAATATGTACCATTCACATTGTGTAGTTCGTGTTTACCAATATGGTAAATGTGGGTTTGCTTTAGAAAAGTAATGTAGTGTAACTATTGTTTATTTAAAGACAGTGTTGCACTCGGGAGCAATGAAACCGTGTCACTAACCTAAACCTTAATGTCTCGGAAACTAAGAAGGATAGCTTATTCGAATAATAAGTATTTTATAGACTATTTAATACTTTTTTTTTAACATATATTGTCCCACTGCTGGGCAAAGGTCTCCCCCATAGCCTTCGTATCATCTCTATGCATTGCTTTCTCTGGCCAATATCCCATAAACGACTTGTAAGTCATCACGCCAGCGTTTCCTAGGCCTCCCTCGGCGACGACGCCCGTCTTCCGGCACCCATTGCGTGACGACTGGCCCATCTGTTGTTATGCATTCTGCCTACATGGCCCGCCCAATCCCATTTCAGTCTTGCAGACTAATGGCGCACATCGGCGATTCCTGTTTTGGGGCGTATCGTGGTATTACGTATTCGGTCACTGAGCTTTTACCCAATACGCTAATTTAATATTACTCAAATAAAATTAATAAGACTTCTTAAATCCTACTTCCTACTAATATTATAAATGCGAAAGTAAGTTTGTTTGTTTGTTACCTTTTCAAGCCTAATGAACCGATCATTCTGAAATTTTGCATATATGTTGTCAGGTGTACAGAGACGGACATAGGGTACCTTTCATCCCGAAAAAAAGTACTGTTTCCGAGGAAAACGACAATAACGATAATAGATGGCGCCACGTGTCTTTCGAATCATGATTCAATTGTATTATTATAGAAACTTTAGTAGTGTGTTAAGAGTTTTTTTAACGCAAGCGAAGCCGCGGGCAAAAGCTAGTAGTCTATAAAATACTTACCAAATTTTTATTTGAATAAGCTATCATTCTTAGTTTCCGAGATATTAAGGTTTATGTCGGTGACCCAGATTCATTGCTCTTGATTGATTAACTTGACGTATTTAGAGCTAGAAGAGGAACAACTTTTGTGATGCATTTGCCACGAAAAGTCCGGGTAAAAATACTTCGCTGAAAATAGGTGTGCTTTTATAGAAATTTCGTACCTTTCCAAAATCGAAATAACTGGAAGTGAGGCGATGTTGATGAAGTGCGTTAAGTGTACGATTTATTCCCTAAAGTGTATTCATACAACAAGCCCGTCACTTTAGACGTTCCGTGATAGCCGTAAATAAGAATCCTCAATTCCGCTCGGTATTGGTCTATCGGATAACAATTTGTTGGAACAATAACAATAGCTCAGCAAATCGACTACAAGACTTATGTACGATTCATAGTGTTTGAATGTTCAAGGAACGAAAGCATGATGTAAATACATCATTATGTATGAAATGTAGTGCAACAATATAATTGTATGACATATTCTCACGCAGTAACGCGTGCAATAAATGAGCGTATAATTACAATGTTTAGCCGTGTTTGAAACGCACAATGGTTTTAGTCAAGCACTCTTTCATCCGTCTTATATCTGACCATCTTGCGGAGAAAAGACCTATTTGTGCCCTACATTACACGAATATGAGAAATTCTAGGCTGTGGGGAAAAATAACTTTATTTCGCAAAAAAATGAGTGTTATTTTTCGATATATTTTTGGTAATATGATTGATATCGGCTTACCTAAATTAAGGTTACACGTGTTACCGAATCGCAATATTTTTTATATTCGTCTTCATTTTAATTCATTACGTCTCGGTTTACCTACGTCGCTTTTTAAAGTCTCAAAGCTTTGTCGCGTTTAAGCGAGGACTTAATGAAAGTCTGGCAAGGAGGCGTAGCGGACCAAATCCCCCTTTAGCTGAGGCCCGCCAGGCCCGCGAGGGCACAGATTTATAAGGATTTTCTTTCGCCGACTTTGTAACACTTTCATATGTCTTCCTGTATTGAAAAATTATATTCGCTTAGAAAGTAATATGGTTGAACGCATTGCGTGCGTAAAATTTAAGGCTCTTTATTATACAAATCGGTTTTATATCGTTTTAATTACTGAGCCTCCCGTAATATTATACAATATTCGTGGTTTCATTTAGGTATTTGTGGTTTGGTCTTGTCATATAAAAGAACACAGTCCCCATAATTATAAATAATTACATACAGATTTTTGATTAGATGCGAGAGTAAAAGAGATGAATATTAGATGGATACTGCACAGCAACTACAATAAACTGAGAACAACAAATCTTAATGCCGCAACCGAACGCTCATCTATCGTGTTAACAGCCTGCAAAAGTCCAGTACTTAAACATTTCCTCTAATAGACTGCTGCGCGTTTGTACATTCGGTACTGAGCGACAACGGTGCTAGACTGAACGGCGGTGCCAGACTGAACGACGCAGGCTGAGCAGCGCCCCTGATTAACGAGTTCCGAGCTATAACGTGACGTCACCCGCGTGAAATTGGATGCTAACGCATATCACTGTTTGCTCAAACTTTGAACGTTTCAAACATGCTCTTGACAAACAAGTTGCAGAACTAGGGGCTTCAAGTGAATATTTACAGCAAATACGCTTACAACGCCAACAAGACCTTCTCCATATTGTCGTTTATATTTGCTTAGCCTTTACATACACTTGTGCTACTCATTTGAAGCTTCTTTTTCGACTGTGTTCTATCAAATCGGGGAAAATTATACCTGCACTTCATTAACTCTTGGTTAATGAAGTGCAGGTATAATTTTCGTGATTTTTGTTTCAATTAGTCTTCTTATGTTGTTTATTCACGTCTCGTAATTAGAAATGTAGTAAATAGTATAAAAGTTATTTACTACAAATGTTGTAAATAATGTTTTATGTCTTTGACATTAAAATTACTGCAGATTGCAATCTTCGTGAGGCATATTCATATTTATGATATGTTACTTTGATTGTTCGACTAGTTTCGAACCCAAACGGAGCTGTTAGGGATCCTCGAAATAAAACTTGTGGACTGTATATAAGCTGGTATTATAATAGTTAACCGTAGAATTTACAATAATTAATTTAGTAAAAATGGTGTTCCGGAGCAACGTTACGTATAGTAATGCGTTCAGTCATGCGTTTAGTGCGTGGACAGAGCCTTTAATCATGAGCTGAACACGCGGCGAGGTCGCGAGTCCAAGACTCTAAGTCGGGCAATCCCGAAAAATGCACGTGAGTAAACCGTAACTAATCATAATATACATATTGCAATGTTTATTTTAGTACCTAATAATAATTACTTGAGTTTAAAAATATGTAAGGTAAAGTTGCCAAAATAGCTGAATTATTAACAGGGCACGAAGTGGATTAAATACAATTGCGGGAACCAAATAGCTCTTTATTGCCCGATTCCATCAGTGAAACTCGTAACACGGAGGAAATGCAATCTTTCTTAACGCTAAAAACCTTAAAATCGCTCCTTTTAACACAAATAGCTGACTGGGAGGCATTAACGGACGCCGGATGACGTTTTAAGAAGAAAACGGCACTTAATTAAGCTTGGGATTTGTCTGCATTAAAAAAATGTGTCTGAGCTGTTGCTACTTCTCTTTTTATTTGGAAAAGTGTTTCTGCTCAGAAATGTTGTGTACAGCGGTAAATAAAAATAAATGTTGCGTGCTTATATGTGAACTTTTTCGAATGTAACTTGGCACATTGCAACTTTGACTAGATTTTAGATCTTCTTCTCTCGTATCAGCACGAGCTATACGAAAATAGCTCATGCTGTGCTGAAAAGATTAGCCACTCAAAATATTATATTGACTGCTTCGTTTGTGTAGTGGTAGCAAGCGCGATTGCTGAGCGTGAGGTCCTAGGTTCGAACACAAGGTTGGGCAAAGTGAAGCAACCCGGAGTCTGGATTTGTGCTCGGTTGATGGCAATAGGCTCGCCTCCTATTACATGGGACTTAAACATAACAGTGAAATGAGGGTTTACCATACACCTCTGCCCAACCATTCGGGGAATACAGGCGTGATGTTATGTTATTATTACAATACAATACATTATACATTACATATCGTCGTTTGAGAGTGAAAACCTTGGGAATGATGATGATGACGACACGTTTGGTGCAGTGGCTAAGCGATTGGCTTCTGCGCTACGGGTCGTGGGTTCGATTCCCACACGGAACAAAAATTTGTACGGCCTACAAATGGTTGTTCCGGGTCTGGGCGTTTGTTTGTGAGATTTGTGTCTGTAAACGCACCCACGATACAAGAGAAATCTTAGTGTGGGGCAAAGTTTAAAAAAAAAAAAAAAAATGCATTTGGTCATTGCGCGGTTCCTGTGGGCTTTCACGCGGAATAAGTCGCGGGCAAAAGCTAGTCAATTATATTTATTACTAATTTTATACAAGGTTAGTCAGAAAGAGGGTACTAATCCGAAAGGATGTTAAAGTTCACATAATAATGAGTATCTTTTATTCTACAACTTTTCCCAAAAGTCAATGGTTTAAGAAAAACAGTTGTACAAATATCTCAAAAAAAAATCTCTAAAATTTATCTATCCCCAGTTATGATCTGTTGTGTTTACATTTTAGGTCATATTTGGGGTCATGAATTAGAAGCACCATTTTCTGAACTTGTAACTAAAGCAGAGATAAATAATTTTTGAAAAAACTAAAATGAAATCATTGTATTTGGAAAAAAAATATCGAATTTTGAAATTTTAACACTTGCTTTCAAACAGTCATCAGCGATACTATAAGTGGGCTTCGGATTAGTACCCTTTTTCCGACTAACCTTGTATACTCAACAAAGGCTAGTTTCAGTGCCTACAAACTAATTTCACATAGAGAGACTCTTTTATAAGATATAGTGCATATAAGTCGTGACAAAATAAAAATGACCAAATTGCAATATACAGTATTGTAAAGTTTTTGAACAATGACTTCCATACAGGTAGGTAAGTCCATTCTACCCATACTGTAATTTGCAGTCACGGAAAAACAAACACTACTCGGTGATGTGAGTGATTTATTTCGTGTAAAATAAAGCACCACATCTCACCAAAATGATTCGTATTCAAGCATTTGAGTTCTCTTTCCTGTTAAGGGGTAAATAACGTGGATGTGTGTTACAACACATATTAATTACACATTCTACCCCGGTCTTCTGCCTACATCCTTTATAAAGCATTGTACAGATAAATTAAGAAGTCATTTATCTCTTCAAATGGTTGTAAATAGCGGGTAACATCAGTATTCGTCTGGTGTGCCGCCCGAACGTTAATCAGTCCTCAATGCAAGACACTTTAATGAGATTTCTTTTGGGAATCAACTGTTCCGTATTTCTCCTTAGAGGCTTTATTGCTAGAAGTTTTTATAGGAGAGAATTTGAAAACGACCGTGACTGTTGCTATAATTGATTCTTTTGGCAACGATCGGCGTAACTTTGGTATTTCGTTCGCTATCAATGCCTTGTGTAAAGGTAATTCTTCGAATGTAAATAGATAAGTAGTTTTTTCTTTAATTTATTTTCGTAAATATGGAAGATCTGTTCTTGCGGCTTGTTCAGTTAAAATTGGTTTTTAAAAACAAGTTAACAAAGCGTTGTTTAAATAACGCAAAACTTCAGACACCCCAACAAATTTTTGTTGTAATTAATTGATCCAACTATAATTTATTCATTTTCGTAAAATAGTGTAGAAGTATTTGTATTTTTAGTTGACCGGAAAATTCTGATTACAATTTTCTGATCTATTTATTTTGATCGGACGACTACCCCCGCCTCGCCCAGCTGACCGACCCTTACTTACCTTCGTATTAAATTTTGGTTAGTTCGTGGTTTGCGATAATTTAAAAAAAGACTTTTTTATTTTTTTGTTATATGAATATAACTTACATTAAAATTCTGCTCGAATTCAAGTCTGGACAAATACTTTCAGTTTTTGCGTTATTTCAATAACACGCTGTATATATCAATATGAACTATTGTACTGTTTCAATTCCATTATCCGTATGTTTTATGAATGGTGGTCGAAGCTCTCGCATCGTCCGTGCACATATTTATTTTATGAATCCCTTTCAAACTGATTTAAACCCTTAATTAAACTCGTATGTAACAAATTATGGATAATTTATTACCCACACGAGATTATCTGTCTGCTTTGTGGTATAATTGTACGAATTTAATTATTAAAACGTGAAAATATAGTAAAACAAATATAAAACCATTTTGTTGTGTAAAATAAACTTTTAAAGTAAATATATTTGATTTGATTCCACTAACTTATGCATTTAATCCGTTATTTAAATTTTATCCGACAAGTCGGTGGGAAAACAGTGGAGCGTAGCCGTAGCGCTACGGAGTTACGAGCGCTCGTAGCGCTACGGGTGGGGTGGAAGATTTCAACGAGCCATTGCTGTACGTAGCTGTCTTATTGAGAAAATATTTTCATTATAAATATAGTCTTTATTTATAGTAATGCTAAGAAAATATATTTTCACTACCATGTAACTGTACGCAATATTAAGTAGGTGATGTTAAACATCCGGAGTTTCAGGTTAATATTCGCTATAGTATACGTGTGACGTACATAAAAGAAAATGTGAGCAAGTAAGTCTTATTTATCTTGGAATAATATTGTTTCACGTCAATGTGTTTCATACCTACTTCTATACATCGAGTACAAAGATCTATTTTACGAGACATCCTTATTCGATTCATGCTTTTTCTCAAAGTAAATTGAAATACACAGTTGTTCGTATTTTCCGTTTACTAAAGAACGTGTAAAAGGGAAACTTTGATGTTAAGGTGAGTGCCTAACTTAGACCACCATTTTACGGTCCAAAAAATATAATGAGGACGAGTAACAAATTCGATAACGGCTTGGGCCTTGCTTACTGAAATGTTAAGGATTTTTTGCGTTCCAAAATTATGGAACAATTTCACCCGTGGATATAAGATACCAAATTAAATTTTGGAAATGATTCTGTAAATTGTTTTCTTTTTATAGTCGACTTTGTTTTAAATTTTGAATATATTTTCTGGAGAGTTAGTGAAATAAGCCCGTCATTGGCTGTGAAGTTACAAGTTCCTTGGTCACTTTTTGACCAACATTTCACTGTTGAACAAAACACTAAAGACCCTGGCGCTGTTTTTTTATTGCCAAGTGCATAGTAGTAGGTACAGTTGCAGACTTGAACCCCCTTATTACAAAAGATGATATAAGAAAAACCTAGGTTTTAAAATAGCCCCGTCTCTTTTTGTTATATGACATAAGAAAGTAATGGGTGTATTTTAAACCTGGGTTTACCTTAGTCTTGGTTTAAACCATCTTTTGTAATAAGGGAGCATATGTTTACCACCCTAAGGTCTATAATCGCTTGCACATTACTTTTTCATAAGGTCGCTCGGTTGCTCGCAAAAAATTTACAGGACAAAGATATATTTTTCTTAATTGACATAAAAAGGTTAATTTAAAGAGGATATATGTAGTAGTAGGTAGCATAGAAAAATAAATCAATCTATTTAGTAAATTCAATCAAGTTCGCTCTATACTACTTTTAACTAGACACACATCCAAGAAAGGAGTACATTACATCAAAAAGTGGTTAATAGCATTTTTGCTATAACCGACGATTCACAATTTAAAAAGTAATAAGTACCTACTTATGTAAGTTGATATGACATTAAACCTTATTGCGCACAGCGTGACAAGAAATCGAATTTGAAATCTGATAAACATTTCAATTTCGCGGCTGTACCTATACCCTTTTCACCGTAACGTGACTCCTGACGTTTTTCTACAAAACGTAACCATACAAAGATTATCAAATATAAAAAAAAAACAAAACATGGAGAATTTAGTTATTTTACGATTTTTGATTGTCGTTTACGTTTTTTCGATAGCAGTCTTCTTACGGCTACAATTTACGAAATGACCGCTAAGTCAGGAGTCAGGACTTATCTTATGTTGAACAGAGCCTCTCGTAGTCTCATGTTAAAAATCGACATTACAAGTAAATATACTTAAGTGCGTATACATGTAGAAAGCGGGTTGTCGGCGCCGATCTGTCAGCGCTTGTCGGTGCTGGTCAACGCAGTTAGTCGGCGCAGGTAGTCTCTATACTGTGTGACGAACCAGTAGTGCGAGCACGGATCTTTTTATCGAGTCGATTCGAGAAATTTATCTATTCTAAACGTCTTTGACATAAGGTGTAGATAAAACGACAGCAGTTGTCGTTATGTTGTCATATAATGCGCCTGCCAGACTATGCTCCTTGCGCTGCTCATCGCTATGCTCCTCGCGCTGCCGTGATTTGCCGCGATGTTGCCCTCTCTGCCCACACACTGCTCTACTCGCGCAATTAATCGCGACGCTCCTCACTTGTCATTTGCCTTGGTGAGACAATGGACGTTGAAACGGTGGCAGCGTGCGCGCTATGCATTTTTAGTATAGCTAATTATATTAATGTAGTAAAAAGAAATATACATCGTCGTCGTCGTCCTCGCCAACGGAGATGGTGGATCACATCTATTCATCGCAATAGAACGATAACGGTACAAGTATTCATATTATTAACTAGGAAAGTGAACTTAAAATAACTTTTATCATCTCCGCAATTTTTTTAAAGACATAGACTTTTTTGTAGTACGGTAGGTATAAAGTCACTATGTCATGAATTAGTCTAGCAAATAATTGGCTCCGTGGACAACAAATCAATAAACATTAAAACTTTTTCATTTGACCATTCCACGCTTGGCGACGACATAATTTCCAATTTTGCATACGTGTGCGTCTTGCGCGAGCGCTCGATGCGGACTGCGACCGCGCGATTATGTGGCCAGCCACTCGCACTCGTATTGCCGGTCCTTTGACTCGCGTGCAAAAACCGACAAAATAGGGAGCAGTGGGCAGGACGAGGAGCATGACGTATGGCATGACGAGTAATGTTGCCACACTATGTTTCTGCCTCCTTTCCTCGTTACTTCCCATGCCACTCGTCGAGTGTGTGGCAGGTGCATTAAGATCCGTACTCGCGGGGCAGCGCCGACAAGCTCCGAACTTCGCCGACAAGTTCCGACCTGCTCCGATCAGAGCTGGTAAGCCGTCATTTGTTGTTGTATTTGCAAGGCAACAAGGCGTATTTTTGCTAAAAAATGCTAGCCCTGCTTCTACCCGCTTCCTTTAAGTAGCGGTTACCTGCACGGACCAGTACCGATAAGCGCTGGTAGGTCGGCGCTGGTTACCTGCTTCCTTTATGTATACGTCCTAAATAAAGAAGCGTCTACATAACGACACACAATAAATCTGTTCATTATACAAACTGCCGCCGTTCTAAGTTTGATTAAGTTAATTTTTCATCAAGCAAATGGCGGGGCGTGTGGAAACTTTCAGTATAAATGTTTTACGCCCACTACATATTTATCCTCGGTACATTCTGATTATATCAACTTGCTCCGCGATACTATTGAAGTTAGAACAAGTTCTGAGATTTAAATTCCATTATGTTTTTCAATATTCAGAGGGAGGTAATGATTGTCGAGAAACTGAGGTGAAGCAATCAAAGACTCGGGTTCTTTTATTCCTTATTTCTGCACTGTATTGTTTTACGTTTTCTTATAAAGCTTGTTATTGTTGTCGAATTTCCCAAGATAATAATAGATATACCCATAGATATACCCTAGCCAAAAGCAAATTGATAAAAAGCTAAACTACGAGTATCTCTTTGATTCTTTTATCTGAAACTGTTATCAAGAGTTAAGGTATTGTTTAAATCAAACCAAATTTATTTCCAACTGTATTCTACGTTTGTAGTTATTTTAATCTCTCAATCACCGTAAACATGGACACAATAGATAAACAATAGCGGTGACGGACGCGTTCGTCGCGCGGTAGCGCAACGGATTCTATTTTTTTTTTAAATAAATCGTCACGAGATTATTTATCTTGTTTTCGAATCGGTATCGGCCATACTTTATAAAGATCAGCTAGAAAGAAAGTTCACAAAGTTTAGTTGCTTTAAACGACTTAGTTATAGCGGTCTAATAAGCAGGCATGTTTAGTTGTCGACGTATTCAGCTTGTTATGGTGACGAAAAGCTGTAAACACTCGTACCTCTATACGAACAAATGTTATGACGTCAGAGGATTATCATCAACGACCCGCCATGTTCGCTCGTCTGGCGGTACAATAGGCGCTAGTCTTTCGTACGACTTGTTACCGGGTGCTTCCACATGGATGCGTCCAACCTCTGTGCACAGAGTAAAAACTGTGTTTACAGCACTACACTCAGTGCAATTGTGCCTTATTATATTTTCATGCTGTGTAAATTTAATGACTCGTTTTAGTTAGTGTAATTGAAAAGCTTGCAATCTACATCTGTATTTTATTGCGTAGTATTTTACTTTCTATACGATCAGCTAAAGATTTTGCGCAAATAATTCTTTAAGTAAATATGTAATAACCTTCTTCCAGTGGTTTTCAAGATACGTAGACAGACGAGGAATTTTAGATGTGTCTGTTCATTTTATATTACTTTGTAATACAAAAAACACTTACTCCGATTATTCCTATAGTAACGAGTAAACAAGGCAAGTTAATCGAATGCCAGTCAGTGTGGCAGAGTCTTGGCATTGGAAGTATTCGACACGTCATTTATACTTGACTTGACCTTTTTCATCCGTACAGTTTCACATCGTTATGAACTCGTGGATCTTCTCGCAAGATTGTTCTTCATATCTTAGAGCCAAAATTAAAGAAAACTGCGATTTCATTTACCTGTGTGGTTCTTGAAAAAGAATACAGCACTTCTTGCTACCCGCAGGTGTAGTAAAAAGCGATTTTGGGCTCATGTAGATGGCAAGGATATAATAAGTCCCTACTCGTTTCCAAACACTGCGATCACCGTCTATTATATGCGGTCACGATGAGATCCATGTTCAGCTGAGGACGTGTACGGATTGTTATGATATTACAGATAAAAATATTTAATTTTCTCAAAAGATTTACAGAATCACTTGCAGAGGAAATAACAGTATCATTTACAATCTAATTAGACCGATAAGCGTACTGGTTAGTTTTTTTTTCCTTTTTCCTATGTAATGTTCTATTAGCATAATAAGCATAATGAGCTCATTTCTGTGTCGACTGCTGGACTGGCTGGCTTTAGTTCACCAGGTCGATCTGGTGCGGGTTGGCGGATAACTTTATGGAGCCTTCTCAAGTGTGCTGATTTCCTCACGATGTTTTCCTTTACCGTTAAGGTATAAGGTATAACGGGCTGGTATCCGCAACTCCACGTCTAAGCGCGTATTTTGCGTGATGAGTGGTAAGTATAGTTACTCGATCCACCCTAACTTCTCGAAGAAGGCCAGCACACTCTTGATGTTACTGGTGATCTCTCGGAGAGTACCTACCTGGGTTTCCGAAGTACTTGGCCCTGTATGTGGCGACCTCAGGGCAGTTTAGTTGCACGTGGGCTGCCGTCTCGTCCTCCTCCATGCATGCTCTGCACAGTGGGCTGTCTGTAACTCCAATGACAAAGAGGTGTTTGTTAAATGAACCATGGCCAGTGATGGCTGCTGTGACTGTACGCAGTTGTAGCTTTGACAGCCGGAGGGCTTTTTAGTGAGGCGACCGTCAATGGCGGGAAACGCCTCCTTGGCCTGCCTGCACTCGCCATGGTTTCCTTTACCGTTAACGCAAGTGATAATAAAATTCTGATCCACATATAAATTCGAAAAGTCAGAGGTGCGGGCCGTGTTCAAACTTAGACCCTCCTGCATGGAAGGAAAGCTAGACTTCCTTCTTTCCTTCAACCGCTAGATTATCACTGTTCTATTTGAGGAAATATTAATTAATGCCTTATTCAAAGCTGCTTGTACGGACACGCTTTGAATAAAATTATAGTTTCAAATACACTTTATGTAACTTAATGAAATACCTACCGATGCAATTTCATAATGAATTAAATAAATATACAAATGTAATTATAAATATAGGACTCCATTTATTGCATTCATATTCATTCATTCAAATTTTCATACATTTTGGCGTAATAATTTCTGTGTTCATAAATATTTATTCAAAATAATTAACACAATAACTGACAAATATTTATTCAGTTATAACAACATTATCATTACAAGCGTGCTTATAAATTGTTTATGTGTTGTATGTAGTCAAATATTTATTTTTCATCAAGTTGCAAAACAGAGGCTTTGCACAAACAATAGAATTGTTAGTGAAATATGACTCTCGACTACTTAATTAGTCACACTATTAGTTTATCTAACCGAATGAACGAACTCTGAACGGACTAGAGACATTGCAGTCCCTTTTGATTTCTTGTCCTCATTTTTTAGGGTCAGCGCATACGACGGACAGTCCCTACCGGACTTCCTAGTCCGCGAAAATAAAAAGTACGAAAATAGACAGAATTTTCGGCGGAATTTTGGACCTACGAGTGCGTTAATGCATAGGATTCCGCACTGTCTATTTTCGCGTACAAAAAAATCCGCCGCGATTTGTCTGTCGTGTGCTCCGCAAAAAAGTACGCCGAAGACTGTTCCTCGTCTGCGATGGAATTGAAAGTAATAAATCATAATTAACTAGCAATATGTAAGTCTATCATACCAAACACACGTTTAGGTTAAGTCTATAAGGTATAAGGTATAACGGGCTGGTATCCGCAACTCCACGTCTAAGCGCGTATTTTGCGTGATAGTCTATAAAACTGATTATTTTCATATTGTTGGAAATAGTGCACTCTCAACTGGCGTGCGTGTATGACAAGATGTATGAACGTGAACGAAGCGAAAGGAGTATGTAAGGATCGTAGTATGTGGCGTTCTGCAGTTTCTGCCTACCTCCATGGGATAAAGGCGGGAGTTCATGGATGTATGAAATAGTCTTTTGAGAGCTCTTTAGAAGAAATATGTACCATCCTGGTTTAATTCTGTACACACGAAAACCTCAGTTACACCACAAGTTACCTACAAGTTACTCTGTAAATAAGATAAATCAATTCAATTGACGACGCGTTTGGTGCAGTGGCTAAACGATTGGCTTCTGTGCTACGGGTCGTGGGTTCGATTCCCACACGGAACAAAAATTTGTATGGCTTACAAATGGTTGTTTCGGGTCTGGGCGTTTGTGTATGTGAGATTTGTGTCTGTAAACGCACCCACGATATAAGAGAAATCTCAGAGTGGGGCAAGGTTTTGTAAAAAAAAAAGATACATTTAAGTATTTACACAAAGTCACAGTTTGCTATTTTAATATGTACCATCCTGTTTTAATTCTGTACACACGATAACCTCAATTAAACCACATAAATAAAGTACATACACAATTAAAGTTACCTAAAAGTTACTCTGTAAATAAGATAAATCAATTCAGTCATACATTTATTTATACAGTCACACTTTTCTATTTTAATACTTATGAAGAAACGATGTGCAAATAAGAGTTTAGTAAATTCAAAAATAGATGAGTAAACATGGCCATCTAAAAGGGACAGCTAAATTAAGGTGACCCCTGCCAAAGGCGCCATTCGACCCTAGCTGTCCCGACGAAGTGCCTCAGTAATGAGACAGCATAAATATATTAAAGTGGCAACACATGTTTTACTTGGTATTCACTTATTATATTCAGCCCCTTAAATGTTTATGTACTCTAGAGGTGAATAGAAGTGGTTTTTGTTTATAAAATGGATTTCGCTCCTTACATTAAGTCCTCTCCACAGAACAGATAAACTGTTCTGTGGTCCTCTCAGAGAGATATTTAGGAGGTTGTTACTAGATATTATTTGACTCTGCTTCGAATTCTGACCTATTGTTTATTTAGCACAATAGTAATTCGATTTCTATATTCGTTACGAAAAGTTATACATGCCTACTTAAGTAGATAATTTTATTTATGACTCACACCCTTTTCGTCAACTTATTTACAACATAAAAGATGCAAATGGTAACAAAAGACATTCTTCCTAACTTTCCACCTCTTCCTCACAATTTGAACCTGTTCACTTCAGTTCATTCTAATAAATGTTCGATTAATCATTGCTTGTATTTATTTCTTTCACCGTTTGTTGGAAATGAATATGAATATAAAATTTCAAGAAAATGGAAGGGTTTTTCCTCTGTTCTGAATAATATTTACAGTCAAAAACATTGACCAAGCTAGTATTTGCTTCTTTTTCCTGTTTAAATCCAAAATAAATACTGAAAACGTTGCGATAGTATTTTTTTCATGAAAAGATATTTCTTCGCGAGTAAACTCGCGCTTTTCCCGTTTCAGGGTTTTAGTTTTGTTATTACGTTTGAATAAATGAAGTTTCAACTAAGAGTAGGAAGTTGTGTCTTTCAAGTGAAATTTTACTGTTTTTAGAATGTTAATGTTATTGTAATAAAAATTCTATTACAATCTATGCTTACATGATTTTAGAACATATTTGTAACGTGTGATTTACATATCCTTTTTAAGTAGACATGAAAAATCCATCTGACGTTGGCGATTTATCTGTACGATCACCATTACTCAATTTTCTACATGTACTTTATGTTTACTGTCCACTCGACGAGTGAGTGAACCACAGTGGTCGATTTCGAAACGAAATCAAAGCACTATCAAGAAGCCCTCTTTACTGCAAATTGGGTTAGAGAACAAGAGGAAGCCACTACACGCCACTCTGGACCCTCCGCCTAGCTCTCGACTATAACTGCGACGACGATATGTAGGCGCTGTCTCTTTGATACAACATTAATTTATGGGCGGCCCTTTACGTAAATCGTTTGTGATTTACTGGCATTGTGCGGATTCAACGCAGCATGGATCGCACTACTGTATTTATTTCACATAATTAAAATACAGACAAAATGTAACTTATGTACAATTATATGAAATCAAATAGTTGAAATCGTTTGTTCGCGTATACAACAGTTAAATGCTCATCGAACATTGGTAAATAAATATTCTGTGTGCAGAATGTTTTATACGTGAAACATGTTGCTGGTAATGTTCTTTTGATTAGGGCCGCATTGCGCACAATTTTGAATTAGTTTTTGGTGTGCACTAAATAAATTATTTATCAATCTATTGCCTACTTAATTTAATGTATAATGCAGCAACCTGGGATTGGTAATGAGTTTTTGTTAAAGCTTATATTAATTATTTGCGCGAATATATTTGAACTAACCTGTTCAAAGGTATTTAATCAGCAAATTAACACTTTAATCATTATAAAGCCGCTAAATTATCTTCACATCCATGATAAGTACAACTCTATTTTCAAATGTGTCACTACCACAAAACAAAGATACATTTCGGTGTCCAAAACCCACAGTACCCCGTTTAGTGCTAGTATTTTTTCTAGTCGCCACGTAGGCATCTCCGCTAGGGATCGCGTCTAGTGTTGCCACTTATACACTTTGCTGCTGAATGGGATTGCTCGCGGACGACCCAGCTGCGCTCTTATACACACTCTAATCTTAATGGCTATTTACACCGATCGTGTGGCAGTTATATGGATACAAATGTTTAGGTAACGCAGATGTAATAGTAGGTGTCATAATGGAGCTATGTATAGTAGTCGGATATAACATATGTCGTGAAACGTGTCTGACAAAAGTTTACTTGGATTTAGACGCCCCTAATGCTGCAGCGGCGCCGTTTTGTTTCAAAGACGAGGGGCAAGGGATTGATTCCCCTCGTTCATACCTAAAATCTAGAAGGCGTTGCCAAGTCTAGTCATAATACTTTGTGTAATTCACGTTTTGAAATGGCATTTACGATTAAAGGAATCGTCGTCTATAGTAGTATTATAAGTTTTAAGCCCCTATTTATTTTCCTAATTCCATTGTTATTTGAATTCAAAAGATTACCAAAGGTCTAAGTGCAATTTAAGTTTATAACTTTGACTGTAATTTCCAATTATTATTCTGAAATCTTAAGTCTATTATGTTGCTTTACCTTAAATATAATTTAACTTTAATAGGACGGCCTTTGTTGCGACTTTATAATTAGCTAGTTACTATTTACTTTTGTTCAAAGTGCGCAGTTGACATTTAGGATTAAGTTTCGTTTAATGACTACGAGTATAATAATGAACGAATATTACACCGATGTTCGAGTGCCATAGAACAGTTCGGAGACATAACGAGTGTTTCCAACTTGCGGTAATGGAAAGACCGAATCGTCGAGGTGTGAATCGTTACGGTTCTGTGTGATAGGCGGCAACCGCAGGCACCTCGTAAAGGCGAACTAAAACAGTGGGTTCATTACTTTCATTGCCGAAGTTCTCTACTCCCTCATGCATTACTGGGGCTTTAAATTGAACTGTTTATGTATTCTGTAGCTACCTTCCACTGGGGACCGCGCTCGCTCGAAACCTCACTGAATTATGTGCCGTGTTATTACTGGCTCTTGAGATTGTTTTAAACAGTACATGACTGTATATGCTTTATAGTATCGAGGGTCTGTGATATTTGGGTGCTACTCGAATGAACCTCTGTTTTTATTATTAACTGCTGGTGCTTGTTTTAGGACGCTCGGCATCACAGGATTTAAACACTGTCACAACATGATGTGTTCTTGCATCGGACAGATGCTCATTACCAAGCAAAATACTTTTATTTTAGCTTTACTTTTATTTTAAGCCGTTGCGCTGTTTTGATGTTTAGGGTAACATAACAGCCAACTATTTGGCAAGTGTAGATTACTAAAAAAATGGTGGGAATTGACCAAAAATACAAAGCCTGATTACAAACGCGAATAAACATGCCAGACATTTAAACTTTTCAGTCTGTTTTCAACTAGTATTGCATTGCTGGTTTGACCGACATTTCCTAAAAAAAGGTGCGATATAATTTTATTGTTGTACAAATACTTGATTGTACTTCTGCGGTTAAACTAATGTGTTAATCAAAGTGTTGCTGTAATGAAAATTACAAGTTTCAAGTCAAACAAAACCGCAGCATGAAATCAGCTGATCATTATTAAACTCGTAATGAAATGTTATATTATATTTACGCTACAAGTTGGAATACATTTTCAGTTAACACGAATATAAACAGTAATAAGTCCCACAACATTATTTAATAGAAGAGCTGCAGTCTTGTTTCGAATAATTCTGTGATCACCATCCGTTGTACACTACGAGAAAAACGAACTTCCCTAAGCAGATTATTTGCAGCACGCGCGTTTGTAATCACTGTTCACCTCTATGTTCCTTTTTTACTTTCCTATACAAACCTAATTATTCATGGCTTTATAGAAATCGAAACCCAATTTGCGTACATTCCCGATGCCATGAGTACGCCCCTACTTTCTCTCTTCATGCTACAGTGGGCTTGCTATGTCCACGAGTCAATGACTTGGGCATTTGTTTTTGTAATTACGTTCGCACAACTAGCGCAAATCGTAAATTACAGCACTCACTAGTCGGCTTTGACACTGTAAATTATTCTAACCGAGATAATTTCGGCACACGAATATGTTATCCCACAAAGCAAAGGAAATTCGCAACTGCATAACAGATGGTTCGAAGAATCGTGTCCTGATTTACTGACTCCTGTGACACTCACTAATTCATAGTATTCTGTTTGTAGCATTTGCTGGATAAATTATTTTTCTTACCTGGAAATTTAACACACACGAGGTTAGTGTACAAAACAGAATTTACCATTCACACTTCAACATTTTTGCAGAACTGTTACTGTGAGGGACAATTTAAAAGCAATTAAGCCTGAAGTATTTGGTTTGTTTCTCCGAATGTAAAGTGTTTACTAAACATCTAACCATGAAACGACTTTGCACTAACGTCCAACCCATTAACCTGGGCTTAACTATTTATCACACAGGTGACCTCTTTTCCAAGTCGTCCCAAAGATAATTTAGGCAGCGTTCCTCGGCACCTTTAGGGTCAAAGTGTTACAAAATTGACTCTGCGCGAGCCCTCCGGGAAAAAGCCCCATTTCGAGGTCACCGAACATTTTTGCCACGTATCCTCGTGAATATTATAAAGGGCAGCCGCATTTCACACGTTCCGGTGACACTAAAAACGTTCAATTTCATCCAGCGTGAGCTTTATTGAAGGCGCTGTTTAGGCATTGTGTTTTTCTTCCAATACTTGTTATGGTAAACCATGGGATATGGTTTAAGGGGAAATTTGCCTAAGTTTATTAAACGGAAAGCTCAACTGTTGCAGCAAGAAGTTACAGATGTACATTCTATTTGCGGAGAATACTATGCTGAAATGAACAGCGCAATTATTAAACTTAATGGTCTCGAAGTGCTCCAATGTTCTAAAGGATTTTGAGCAAACGAAGGCATTCTTGTGCGTTCACTGTAAAAGAAAAGTATGATAGCAATTTATCAGTAAAAAAGTAGGGACAAACAAAAATTCAGAATATTTTGAAAGAATTTTCTTATAAACTGAAATGTCTAATTTATGTAACAAGGGGTTCTCGTCATTTAAGTTCCCAAGATAACAAGGAAATGAGTGGAACCTAAGAACTGATTTTGATAGAGAGGAATTGTCTAAAGAATTTATTAGACAAAGGGATTTTTTACCGTCATTCCTTTAAAGATTGTCCTCCTGGAATTTTTAATCAGCATTGACCGCGTCTGGCACCATAGGTAGTAAACGTTAATTGGATTGCGTGTCAAACACAAAATTGAAAAGTTAAATAAATCAAGTAAACCATTAACTGTGTCTGAATATGCGTGTGTAGCCTCCTAATGTACTCGAGGCAGCACCTGTTTCCAAGCAGTAAATTTATTCCCATCAAAGGCTCTGCAGTAATCAAGTTATTGGGAAATATTTATTGACTTCCTCAGCGCTCCCTTTACGTAGCCCCATATATCTTGTATAGGAAACATGTTTTTGGTCCGATAGTAATTTGTTGGCGCTCTGTGCTATTTTTGTTGCCGATTTTATTGTTGTTTAGGATCCAAACGTGGCAATACTTCATCCCTGTCTCCCCCATTCTCCGACATGGGCACAAATGGGAAAGGGTCACCGTTATGGGGTTCTGTTTGGGCTGGGCGCTGTATTTTCACAGACAGCGAGGGGTAGCCATTTTATTAGCCCAGTGATCTGGCTTTATGAGTCATGTTTACTGTAATAAACTCGTTCGTTTCCTTCAAAATGAGCTTCAATATTGAAACCTATGCGCTGCCAATATCCAAGCCGGCGAGGTTGACATAAACTGCGTTTTATATGACCTGTTTAAATTTTATATTTAAATTAAACGACAATCAACACCGGCTTGATTAAGAACTTGATGGTAGTAGCTTGATGGTATTATGTTGATGGCTTCGGAGTAATACTCTTAAAGGTAACTCTAACTACTATGTTGTGGACATTCAACCGTTTATTGCGTGTGTAAGATAGTGCGACTTAGTTTAATGCTTATAATAAAGTATTTTGCTTAAAATATTATCTCGGTTTATATTTCTTCACGACAAGGATAGATGCGTCGTTCAGCAAAGACATTTTGTATTATGGTTATTAGCCATTGCTTCGCAAGAATTCCTTTAGGTCCCGAGAGTAATAATACCGGTTCGCTTCAAAGACATTACTTCGATATAAAGCAATTTAGTCAATGTTCCCCCGTCAGTCACACGTCTTAGAAAGTGTCCCCGCATGCCTAGTTACCCAACAAGGCTCACCGCAGTTATCTGCGTAGGGTCGACGTCCTTGCGGACAACGGCAAACTTGCCTCAATTAATCAGCAACGCCTGGGAATAAGTAACGAGCGAAAGGCGATTAACTCTACCGACAATTTTTTGGCCCTGTAATATTATATCATATTTTATGCTTCTTTTTATTTTATTACGCCAAAAGTTGAGTTATCAACCACCTTTTACGACCTTAATGTAAACTTTGGTTTGTTGGCTCGTTGGGCTCTTGATAAAAACTTTTTCAAACGTTTAATTTAGTAATATGGCTTCATCAGCACTTAAGGTAATAATGAATCTGCAGATTTTGTGGTGCTTGTTGGAAACACAAGATCATCATATTTATGATTAGTTACGGTTTACTCGCGTGTTCAGCTCATGATTAAGGGATCCGTTTGGGTCCGAAACTAGTCGGGCAATCCCGAAAAATGTACGTGAGTAAACCGTAACTAATCATAAATATGTGTCTTACGAAAATTATAATACAGAATCATCAATATTTTCTTGAATGAAATGCTTACTAATGATACACGTACTTCAAAATCCAATGTTAATTTGTCAACAGACTGACTGTCTAGGTTAGGGATGCACAATTTCGAGTCTTAATTATAAGTTTGCGGATAGTCCGCCGTGCTCTCATCCTAGGCGCCAGAGTGGCATCCCTCGTCAGTCAGGTACCGCATGACTGATGGGGCCGCATCGACGTGATCAAGGGTTCTGACCAATCCGACCGCAGAGCCGTCCGCTAATGCGGCAAAGGATTAATCAACAATTAATTTGCTTCATTTGCCCAAAGTGCTATGCTTGTTGTTTACATAGGAATTTGCTAATTACTATGTAATTTACTAATACTCTATGTATTGTTTGTGTGTAAATTGTTTCAATAGAACACGTAAACTTGTACAATTATTAAACAATTATTACAATATAATATATCGTTTTGCTGTTCTATGTTTACGGTACGAGTCCTTAGTCGTGTGAGAGGAACAGATTCGTAATTGCACCATGAAGCTGCCTTATTTGACTTTGGAATGTAACCCAGAATGGGATGTATTCGTTATTCAAATTACTTCTAGTTTATTATTATTTTTTACATAAAAGTATGTAAATTAAATCTAGCTTTCAAAATTGTGTTACTACAACATTGTTGTTCTTTGGTCTCGTCTCAAATTATTCAAATGAGCATCGCCACAGGTCACAGAACGCTAAGTCGACAGGAACAACACCCTTGAGAGCTTATTGTCTCTAGTACATAATGAGTCCTCTTGCCGACCTCTTTTGAGTGTGACCTGCTCAGAACTTACCAGAATAAACGTGACTTATGTGCGAAAACATGACCTTTTGACACCCGAACTGGATCAGCGAAACCGTACAGAAATAGAACAAAGACGAAAATATCGCGGCCTTATTGGAAGCCTTACAGTATTTTTGTAAAGTCTCCTTATTTATCTACTCAAAGTATCGAGTCGTATACAAAGAAATGTTTCGAACTAACCATTTTATAAAACAAAAAATAGGCAATGTAAATGCTCGTTTGTATCAATCCATTTGCATTTATTTGGTAGCAACACAGCGAAGTATGACCATTTGGTGGCGCAGTTGTCCGCAGGCCGGTCGTTGAGTGTCGTCGCGGCGTCGTTGCGACACCGGTGACGACTGCGGCCCGGCGAGATGCGAAAATTATGCGGTTACTGGACGATGCCATGAACGTCTGCGTCCACACATAGTTATACGGACACTTGGTAGGTACCTATATTTTTATAGGCATCGTTACCACAGAACGATAGAATAATACTACCAAAATAATAGAGGTTCCAATGAAAGATCGTGTCATTGTGATTAAAATGATAATGGTTTCTTTTTTCAATATACGTTGTATTGAAAACTATTTATAAAAGTAAAGGTAACAAACAAAAACGATGTAAATATTGATTGCTTACAACTACAAAGCGAAGATTGTATGAAAGCACGTTTTGTTTGTAAAAAAGATCTACACGTAGGTGTTTGTATTGTGTAACACGCTGTCGATAACTTTCATCTGGGAAGCCCTTGTTACGTATGCTCTGAAAGAACCGCTGTTCTTTGTCTTTTTGAATTCATTGATTGGATATCAGCACTACTAGAAATACTCGTTAATAGCTTAATAGTAGTATTCTGTTCAGCTCTATCCACATTATTAAGATGTCTCGACGTCCATAGCGCTACGCAGAACGACTGTTGTAGCGTTCTGTGCTGCGATAAAATTTTCTTGAAAGGGTAGTCATCGGTTGTTGAAAAGTCGGCTATAGGCGAACCAACTAAGGAAAAAGAAAAAGTTGCACACAGTAACTAACACAGTTATATTTATGGTCTAATACAATGTTTATTGGATAGCCGTCATAAATCTGCAGGTTAACCAGACGACAAGACAACACTGCTGTATTGACTATAAACCTACAAACTAACAGAATCTTAAAAAAACTTTAGAAATTGTTTATTTTAAACTACAACAAATAATTTATTCGTTTTCGGATCGTTTTAATTTCGGAGAAAACATGCTAAATTATCTTGAAAGATAAATTTTAAACATCAATATTATCTGAGTGAAAATTTCAGGCAAAAAAGGGTTTATATCAACAAGATAATATTGCTTTTTGGGCAGGTTAAATAAAGTAGATAGTATACATAGATTCAGGCTTATTTCAAAGATTGGGTTTTAGGATTTAGGGTTTTTCTAGATTTATTTTGCATCTTATCTATCTACTGAAAAAGACCCGTGCGCAAATTACCTTTATGTTTGTTTCCAACGAATAGGAGTTTATTTAAATAAGAGAAACGAGTAGAATTACGCCCAGTTGATCTCGTCTAAATAGGCACTTAGAGTTGGCAGGATCCGAATGGTCTTTAAATATATCGCGTTGGGTTAGTCCATTTACCTCGGGGGATCTTAAAAAGTTGTTCGGGATTTTTACATAGTCAAAGTTAAGAATTTCTTTTAAACACGTGAGATATTCCAGGTTAATGTATCTGAAGGAAGGAAGGATCGTAACTTCGGGATGGAAGTCAGAGTTGGGAAGTGTATTTTGGAGTATTTAACGTTTTACTTTTGGCTCAAGTGGAAATGTTAATCTATAAAATGATATGTATCAATGTGTCTGTTACTTTGCAAGTCATATCTCGTAGATTTTTGTATCCTTTTATTAGATAACCTAGCATTTTATCCGTTATTTCGAAAAATCCTTGTTTTTCGTGCCTAGGTAACTTTTATCACTTTTATATTCGAGTGATTTAAAGAAACCATTAATCAAAAATTCTAAAAATAAATAATTTAAAAAAGACTAAAAAAAGAATATTTAAGTACCTATATACAAAATGAATCCTAATATAAATCTATAAATTAAAAGACTGCTTCAAAATATTCCTTCGCATCCAAATTAAATAAAGAGGAAACTGTAAATTGATTTTCAAAATATGACGAAACAAAGACGAGTGCGGTTGAAAGCATTAATCAAACAGGTTCATCGATTTAAGCTGAAAAGCTCTCATCGTACACGCCTGAATATATTAATGTAAGGAGATGAAACAAATTCTGCACTCACAGAGATTGGACTTAATTTTATTTTACCCTGTGACCCAGGGTAAAATAAAATTAAGTCCAATCTCTTTGGCTTGTGAATGAAGCACTAAGATATATGTGTGTTAAGGAATCTCATTATATTTTCATAGTTCTTACTACAATAGGTAACTTAAGATGTTATGAGAATGAAATCCAAGAAAAAATAAATTAACATTAGTGTTTTACAAAATATTATTTGTAAAATATATATCTTTCCAGTGCTGTTAATATCGTGTTTCAGTTGCTTCTGCCATGTGTTCGAAACTTGTATTTATGATCTAAAGTTCTAGACGTAGCCAACTATAACAAAACTCTTGCGCCATATGCCGCGGAACATTCTAGAAAGGCGTGTTCCTTGTTAGTTACTTAATAAAAGTTACCGTCGAGTGTAACATCTCATTATACTTACAGCTTTAACATGGATACGGCAGTTTTATGTGCGAACTTTCTTTTTTATTTTAGTACTTTTTTAGAGGTACAAGGAACTCGTAATACAATACTGTTCGCGGTAACACTGAGGACGCTAATGCACAAGCTTATGTTACATTTCTATGTTGTGAGCGATGTTACCTTTTTACAAAATTGCTTTTGATGTAAAAGATGCGAATGACTCGGTGCTGCAAAAATGTTGGGTATCATTATGTCGTTTGCGTCAAACCTTAATTGCTTGACGTTTTTTTGAGTTTAAATTATTCGTGCTAATGATATTGCAGGGTATAATCAATGAGTGTTTTATAAAAATAGTAGAGGAGCTTGGAGAAGAACAGTGGAGCTTTTATTTATAAGAACCTAAAATATTTGTGTGTCAAAATGCGCTGTATATCGATCGACTATAATCGGCTTTTAGAAAATCGTTTACAAAGTTTATCAACTCAGCCTATAGCAATTCATTATTAAATAAAGCCTCTCATTAAAACAAACTACGCTGGGCAAGCGAGTGATAGTCCGTGGACGACAGAATTGGTTTTATTTATTTATTTAATAATTTATGTACACACAACACTTAACAAAAGATAAGTTCATCAGGAGCATAGCATATAAAGGCAGTGCTTATTTATAAAAGAAATCCTTTCCAGCAGACCTGTGAGAGGAGAATTTAGAACAAGAAATGTAGATAATAGTATGTAAAAACAAAACAAACAGATAAATATACAGACACAAAAAACCACATAAGTACAAGTTTTATAAAAAAACTAGCTACCTACTACTATGCGTTGCAATGCACTTTTTCCTACTTACTACCTACCTTCAGAAACAAAATCAAAATAGTAACAAAAAGTTAAAACCATTTTCATGCATGCGGTAAACAAACGAACAATATAGACATACTGAGATAATTTGTTTTTTTTTTAAATATTCTTTCATAAGAACTTTTATAAGATTCTTTTCATAAGATATCTTTCATAAGATTATTTTCTTTCATAAGAACCTTCTTCTGACAATCGGGAAAACAAGAAAAAAAAAATTTGCGAACCAAGGGAAATAGGGATTTACTTTTATATATATGTATAGATTATGAAGAATGTCACTTGAAACAGAAGCTTTAGGGTAAAAAATAAATCTTAAACGTAGATCACTTCACGTTCAAATAACTTAGGAAATGAGTACACAACTCAAACCAACTGTATATTAAAATTTTAAGATAGGTATTCACGTTTAGTCAAATACGTGCACTTAAACTGTTGAATGTCGTCGTAAAGGAATTGAGAGCAGATTTTAACTGACAGACTCGTACATACTTAACGAGTTGATGTTAATTTTACGTAAGTTTCTAATGGCACATATTAGTAAGCGCTTTTGTGTTTAATATAATAGGCTCTGACTGTAGCTGTCATATAAAACGAACGGTAATTGGGTACTTACCCGCTGTTACTGCTCTTTTATTTCAACGGATTTAGTTTCGTTTCGTCTGTAAGTAATTTGCTTTTATTTATTTTAATTCAACTTCCCGTTTGGTTGGAGCATTTTTGTTGTTGGAAAAGTATTATATTCACGTTATTTAAGAAGCTACAGAATAAAGCTATTTTTGGAATTAGTAATAAGTATTATTTTAATTAAAGAAATTAAAACTAAATTAAAACTTGAAAGGCAGACGCCGTTTTCTTCCGGCAATAGAGGTTAACCGGTCCACTAAATATCCCTTTCTATAGACCAGATATTTTTTTAACATATTTATAATAGTTTTGTACCCACCTGAGACGGTCCATGACTGTACTCCAATAGTGCAGCCGTGGATAGTCTCCGGTTGGTGCCCCACCCCATTTTAGATTAAAATTCTCAAAGGGGCCTCTGCGCATTGGACCTGTATCCCCCGTATGCCTTACAAAAAGACCGGACATCTTCCGCACGGAAGACGAGCTGTGACTAAAAAGAGTATTATAACTTTCGTGAGACACATTCATATTTTATGATTAATTACGGTTTACTCACGTGCATTTTTCGGGATTGCCCGACTAGTTTCGGACCCAAACGGAGCACTTAATCATGAGCTGAACACGCGGCGAGGTCGCGAGTCGAACTCATTTGGGTCCGAAACTAGTCGGGCAATCCCGAAAAATGCACGTGAGTAAACCGTAATTAATCATAAATATTAATAATTATGTTTAATAGGGGTACAAAATAAAACATAACATAATATCACGCCTGTATTCTCCGAAGGGTTGGGCAGAGGTGTATAGTACCTACACCCACATTTCGTTATGTTTAAGTAATAGGGGGCGAGCCTATTGCCACCAACCGGGCACAAATCCAGACTCTGGGCTGCTACTAAGAAATTCCACACGGAAAAACCCAATAGCACTTTGCCCGACCTGGGGATCGAACCCAGGACCTCACGCTCAGTAGTCGCGCCTGCGATCACTAGACCAACGAGGCTGTCTAAATAAAACAATATCCGTGATAACGTGGATGCATCGAGTGCATACCGTGACGTAATTGGTTATGTGTCTGTTGACACAAATAACACAACACATAAAACCGTTTAACCTTATTATAAATTTAAATTATTTTAAAATACTATTAGTGGCTCGTTATGAACTAAAGGCAGACCATGTTCCCACCGGCACACCTAATCATCGAGTTCCCAGCGCTTCGTGAAACATTGAGTTAAACAATAACATTCTTGATATTACATACGCACATAATATATGATACATAGCTGTACACAATTGCCCATACCAGGCATTCCAATTAAATTAATAACACGACCCTTTCTTGTTGTGTCCAAGTATTCTTTTTTTAAAGCTAAGGGAGAACGCAATCCGATCGAATTTAAAAGAGGATTCGCAATGGAGCCCTTCTCAGAATCTGCAATATCAAATGACTGGAGAATAAGGAATTTAATCATACGCGACTTTAAGAAAATGCTGGTTTTGATGTGGTTCACGTTGCAAACTTTAGTTGCGTTCCTATTGTTCGCGTGCGGGTTGTTTTAGTATTATTTTAAATATATAAAATAAAAACGAGGAAGGTATATTTAATCTACAGAACTGGATTTTATCAGAAATGAAGAGCAAAAAATGCGTTTTATAAAGCAACGCATTGAAAAAATTGACTACTTTTTTCTGCGAAATTACATTTTTTAATACTTTTTAATAAAAAAACGAATATTCATATGGACAGCTAAACTGTACCTAAACAATTTTAAAATAATAAAAACACCTACAAGTGTCAAAATTAATGTTTTTCCAATATTTACACGAACCTTTTCGTTAAAATAAAAATACTCGTATGTGTTGAATGTTTTCGGTGAACGAACGGTGACTGACGAGTGTTGTAAGTGCGAAATATAAAATTAAATGTTCCAAGTTTAGTGCTTGCGAAAGTAAAATTCATAAGGCTAGCTTTATTTTTTTACAGTCTCATAATTTAATTAACCTGCCCGTGCTAGTTTGTTGTTTCCATTTGTAGATTTGCTTTTGTGGCATAGCTATTCAAATTATGCGTGCTGGTTCGTATATATTTTTGAGCAGCAAATGCTACCATTAAAATCTTTGTATTTTCCTCCCATTTTTCATAACTGCAACTAATTAAACAATAATTTCAGTTGTTTTAATTGTTCGTCTTGCAAAATTTTCAGCAAAGGCAGCAGCTGACGGTGCTTTATCTAAAGATATTTTAAGATATATTGCATAACGAATAGCGGTAGTGGCTGGTACAGATCTATACACCTACACAAAAAAAACCTGTTAATTTTCAATTCCTAAATATGTCACATGTCATTCTAGACATTTTAACCCCCGACGAATAAAGAGTAAGTTAATACCGCGGTCTCTGACGTCTTTAAGGATCAAAAATCATATTTAGGCCCTGCGCAGACGGCACACTTTTTGTGCGATCGAGTCTGCGGCGCACAAAAAGTCTGCATGGCGCGCAAAAAGTCGGTCGCGGATTTTTCACAGACTCAACGCACACGACGCACATCTTCGATCATTTTGTCGGCAGAGCTGTAGGGACGTAGACGCTATGGAAATCGTGCAGAGATCGCGAAGTATTATTTTGTACATGAAGTACAGAAAAAGAAGAAGAAATAGAGAATTTTGGGTACATCCTATACTTTCGGAAAGATTACTGAAGGGACAGTTCCATACTAAACATTCAATTCTGAAACAACATCCGGCAAATTTTTTCAAATTTTATAAAATGTCTGTTACTACATTTGATGAGTTGCTATTTATTTTGAGACCTGCTTTGACTCATTCAGAAACAACAATGAGGAGGTGCATTGCTCCAGAAGAAAGGCTGTCTGTGACACTCAGGTAAGTAAATAAAATATATATATTTATAAAATCATAATTATATTATTTATTATTTCTCTCAGCAACAAACTAAGTTTTTTATTATTCAAATGACAATAGGTTTCTGAGGTACTTATTATTTAAACCAAAACATTATGAACAAAGATTTTCTTTTATTAATTAGGGAAAATAATAAAACATAAAAATTTATAAGAATTACGTGGATTTTCATGGCAGCAAATTTTTAAGTATGTTGTACTTTTAAACAATAATGTAGGTACACAATAATAAACATTACAGCACACTTCTTCCCACATTTTTCTTTTTAAGGGCCTGCGCAGACGACGGACTTTTTGTCCGACGGACTACCACGGACAAGAATGAAAGTAGTTGGTAGTTGTTGCCATCTCAGAAACTAGAGTTCTAACCACAACTACAGACAAAACTACCTACGTGTGCGTTGAGTCCGTGTTAAATTTCGCGACCGGCAAAGACTACCAACCACATCAATTCCTGTCCGCGGCAGTCCGCCGGACAAAAAGTCCGTCGCCTGCGCAGGGCCTAAATGTCTATCATGATATTCTGCCTTAGAAGTATCATAAATTGCTGGTCTGTTTTGTATTTCTTGAATTAACATAGTTACATCGACCTCTGGCGCCATGATAATAGATCGCGTGCGTTACGTCCACCCCTAGCAAATGCAGATTGCCGACTAAAGTGTGCGCCGTCTGCGTTAGCGCGCGTTGAAGCAAACGTTCAATTTTTTTCACACACTTTTTGTGCGGAGCGGCGCGCCGCGGCGCGGTGCGGTCTGCCCGAATTACACGGATTTTTTGTGCGCCGGACTTTTCGCGCGTCGTGTGCGTTACTGCATATAATTGCATAGGTTCTATTTTCACAGACTAAAAAGTGCGTCACGGATAGTCTGTCGTCTGCGCAGGGCCTTAAATAAATAAACAGGTATCATTTCAGACTTTTTAAGAATTCGTTTTTCTGCGTAGGAGGGTTTTCATTTTATTAATTTAAATTTTATATTACATTTTGCTGCATTCCATTTTCATATTATTAATTCTTTCTAGGTAGCCAATTTGGTAATATCTACAGCTTTCTTCGAATATTTTTGCAGGTTTTTTTAAGAATCTCAATTTGGATCGTGCCGTCTGTTGATATAGTAAATTGATATTTAGTTAGGACTTATGAACGAGCTCTATCTAAAATATACTCAAGTTATTTTAACTTGATATTTATAAGGGATGGTAAATTAAAATATGTCTATCTACGTAATTGTAGACCACTTTCTGTGTAATTTACAATCTATCGCAAATCAACAGCGACGAGTAAATTATAATTGAAACGAACGACACAGAATTGAAAACATTATCCTACAGTACAGTCAATGACCCCTATTTGAGCAGAGTCAAATCCTAATAACCTGACAATTTATTTTATCTGTGGTCAATATTATCTCTAATTTGTGGCGAACATACATTAAAGCATAATCACGTTATTATAATAAACGAACTTCACTAATAAATGATACCAAACCACAGAGTCGACCGGGCGTTTTGATTTTATGTAGATGCACAGATTATGCGATATTACATATCCGAGCAATTACATTACTAAACATACACGTTTCCCTCACTATTTATCCTGTATAATCAGTGCGTTTCCAGAAACAAATCTTACATGCATTTATGCATCAATATTAATGTTCCTGATTATTCTTTGTAGCACTCGTCCCAGGTTTTGTAAAGGCAATTTTTATTAACTTTTATGTAAATTAAAGTTTGGTCAATTGGTGTCTAAATTCACACCATAGAACACAAGAGAACAATTCACACCATGCATTCTTAAAAGCAGAATAAATATAAAAATACCCGAAACCAGTGTACTCTTAACAAACAGCAGGTTTAGGACGTAATATTTTTGGCCATGATTACTTAATCATGACCCACACTTACTATGAACTTTATCACCCCCTTATAATCCCAGCAAAAATATAAGTCAAGTTTCCACGTTCAAAAACCAAGAATTATCGTATTTCCCAGGCGAAACGGCAATAAACTGCTTTATAGTCTCAGGCGCAGCTGAGCCAGTGGAAAATAATTACATAGCGGGCTTTCAACGTTATTTTCAGTGTAAGCATTGGATGTGAAAAGCCGGTGACGAGCCGTGGCCGGTAATGGAGGTGCCGGTCGCCGAGGGCTCTTGCCGCGACGGTATTGTGCAGTCGCCGCTGACAAGCCATTGTGGCTCTATTGTGGCTCATGTGACCGTGAGCGCATCTGTTACCGCTCGACCGTTTTATTTGGCCAATCTGCACATGCGACTATGGAGTATGATGACCTACGCTGTACTGTTCAACAAAGGCATTTTATTGTTGAACGCGCTATTGTAAAATAGAGTTTAATCAAGCAAAAAATAAGCAGATGTGAAACGTGAGTTATCGAATGACTAAGATTTATTTAAGAGCGTAAAGGTGAATATATGTAAATGATTGAAATATAAGTTACAAACAAAAATTTAACTAATTTATTTTAGGTAAAGTTAACTTGAATCTGTTTTACATCAAACTAACAAAATAAATTTTCCATTAAATTCCCGTTCATTTTATACTGTGTTTTATTTTTGTAAGAGTTATTTTCATTGCATTAATTAAAAGTTGTTCACAATAATAGTTGGACTGGAATTGTATTCCTTTTGAATAATCATTATACAGCCAGGCGTAACGAACACAATATCACAATATTAATTACCCATTAATTAAACTGTGTGCAAACTACTGTTTGATATTAATTAATCGTACTGGTAATAAATATAAGGTGAATACTGTTTAACTCCAATAGTAACTGTAGTAAAATCAATTTTAACGCATTGTATTATTTTGTACCATGGACAATGGAGTTTAATGATCTCAAAACATTCCATTACATTGATGTTGTCTAAAAATATGATTGCCATAAAGTTTGCAGTGTTTGGAATTGGTCAAAGTACATTACGCGTACTATCTCGGTGACAGTGGTTTGAACCTACATCGGAATGCAGTACTAAATCCGTGTAGGACATTTTAGACAAATACGGCCCGCCAAAGAGATGTTTCATTCACACACGAGTGAAAACTGAACGTGTACATAGTTTATCGTGTGTGTTGGGAGCAGAATATTTACTGTTTATTAGTCCCACGGTGGGCGGCAGGATGCAGCGGCGTCCCCAGTGCGTTGTTTACGCGTCAGCCGCGTCACGCGCCCCGGCGTCGCCGCACGCCAGCGATCGATATCGAGCCTCACTCGCTGTGATATTGAATTTTAATGAACCACACCAACTTAAATAACCGTACCCGGAGTTTCCGAATTCCCCAATTGCGTTTAAACTTGACGCTGGAACATCTCGCGCAGGTGAAACGGTTTTGATACGGCTTTTAACTGTCAGAGCTCAAAGCTCATGCTCATCTTATATGCTTTACAGTGTAAATGTATTTTACCAGAATCGAAACTTAACTAGTTTCATGTTGTCTTCAGTGGTTCCATTTGTTCCGTGGTTCCATGTAAGGTCCTTCTTTAGAACTGACATTTGCAATAATACCCCATTCTATACAAAAACCTTTACCGAGGTAACTATTACGTCTGAGAAATGTGAGAATATAACAAAAGTTTGGTTAGACGTAGGTGTTTACAGAAAATATCTTTTCCACAAGCCTGAACGCAGCGTTCGCTATTTGAAAAATGATTTACAACAAACCGTTGTGTACATACGTACAACATGGCAGGCGCTTAAAAAATGTAGCCAGTAAAAAAACAATACTGTCTAACTCGATAGGCACACCGAATCAGATTTAATATCCGCGGATATGGAAAGTAAATGCGGTTTCGTTGGAATATTAGGAATCGATATAGTATTATCGGGGGATATAAAAGTCGTAGTATGTTATTATCATAGTAACCGCAAGCTGTCACGAGATAACTGCCCCTTGCGGCCTTGAAACAATATGTTCTTCTTTATTAATAGTTAATGTACGAGTAACTACTTAATTGTTTAAATCATTCGCTATTTTTACTTAGGTGTTGATCTTGTCTACGTTTTATTAACTTTACAAAACTTATGGTCGGAATTTTCTTTTATTTTTAACTCCCGACTCAAAAAAAGGGGTGTTATAAGTTTGACCGCTATGTGTGTCTGTCTGTGGCATCGTAGCTCTTAAACGGGTGAACCGATTTGGGTGCGGTTTTTTGATTTGAAAGCAGGTTTTTCTTTAGGGCGTATACATAAAGGAAGCAGGGAACCAGCGCCTACCTACCAGCGCTTATCGGTACTGGTCCGTGCAGGTAACCACTACATAAAGGGAGCGGGTAGAAGCAGGGGCTGGCATTTTTGAACAAAAATACGCCTTATTCCCTTGCAAATACAGCATCAAATAACGGCCTACCAGCGCTGATCGGAGCAGGATGGAACTTGTCGGCGCAGTTCGGAGCTTGTCGGCCCTGGTTCGCCACACAGTATAAAGCCTACCTGCGCCGACTAACTGCGCGGACCAGCACCGACAAGCGCTGACAGATCGGCGCCGGCAACCCGCTTTCTACGTGTATACGCACTTATTCTTGATTTCCCTTTTTTGGGCTTAGAAATATTGCATATCAATTGATAAGACAAAACAGCAAAAATTCCAGCCATTCTGACATCCACTCATGATGTTCACAATCCTCCCGTAGGGTTCATTTAATGCCTGTAATTATCCCACTGCAGGGCAAAGGCGTCTTCTCATATACAAGGTGTAACATAAATAACGCACAACCTTCACTATACTCATCATAATGAACAACTTTTACTATGGGACCAAACTTGAAATCGCGAAAAAAAACAGCTGTTCCCTACATTTTGATGAGTTATGCGAACATAAATGTAGGGAACATACAGCAGTTTTTTTTTTCGCGATTTCATGTATGGTCCAATAGTAAAAGTTGTTCATAATGATTAGTACAGTGGCTTAAGATGAGGTTGTGCGTTATTTATGTTACACCTTGTACATAGAGAAGGAACGAGCATTGATCACCACGCTTGCTCACTGTGGGTTGGCGATGTCAGACCATTAGGTTTATTAATTAAGTCTCCTCAAGAAGTTTTCCTTCACCGTATGTCAGTGGTGTCTTAGATTAACTAAGAAAGTACATATGACATTGAAAAAGTCACATTGGTACATGCCTAGGTTTGAACCCGCAACCTGGTACTTAATAAGCGGGTCATTCACGACATTTTAGGGTTTAACGGATTATAAATGTAATAGCTGAAGGATTGTGGAGTGCATTCAAACGAAAGAGATACAAAGGGCAAGAGTCACATAAAAGACGGGTCACTGCGGATGGAGACCAGTTATTGAACTTTTTACTGGACATTATCTCCGTGTTTTTGTTACGCTTTGAAAGATATCCACAGTTGGCGAATTTAAAGGTTCGCTATTTTAACCGACTTCAAAAAGGAGGAGGTTCTCAATTCGGAAGTTTGTATTTTTTTTATGTTTGTTCGGCCTTAACTCCGTCATATATAGACCGTATTTGGAAAATTTTGTTTTTGTTTGAAAGAGTATTCTTCCGAAATGGTCCCATTGAAATTTGGTGAAGATCTGATGAAGACCCTCGGAGATTGACAATGGAACTCTTCAATGGATAACAGCATATTACCAGAGATTGCTGTAATTACAGGCTTGTGTATTGTTTATGCCACTAAAAATAGAAAAATAAAATAACTTAAAAAAAAAGTAAAAACCGACCTAAAAAAAACTAAAAAGAATAAAATAATTAAGTACCATATTATAAAACTAACAGTTTCAGAAGTCGGTGCAATTTTACACTGAACCTAATTGAAGGCACCGACTTCTGAAACTGTTAGTTTTTTAATATGGTAATTATTTTACTGTTTTTAGTTTTTTTTGGAGTCGGTGTTTACTTTTTTTTTAAAGTTATTTTATTAAAAGGTACATACACACATCAAAAAAAAGTTTGCGATCACTAGCATAATTATGTACTTATGTGAAGATTCCGAATTCAAAGTCCAACTGAAATCTGATTAACCTATATTTATCTAGATAACTAGGCTATCAATCTATATTTATCATGATAATTATCGTTTTGAATCCCGATTAGAAAATTCGGCTTCAAAAAGGCTACATAATTTTTCAAAGTGATCGCAAACCTTTTTTGTTGTGTGTAGGCTCTTTAATGCCCTGGGCCCCAAGTCTGCTATTTTAATAAATTCGTCATTCCAACACGATCCCATTGTCATTTTGCTAAAAGTTCGTAATCTGCTAAATTCATAATGATCGATCATTGGTCGGTCAATGGTCTCATATCAGAATTGTGGTAGAATGACACAACCGTATTGCCATCGTATAAACTTAGCCATAAACTCGTTAGTAGAAGTGATTTTCGAAAAACTACTACTAAATTTGAACATTTATTCATGCCAGATTTCATTTATATATGTTTTTACATATTATTTATTAGTGTTTTATGCAATCTGAAGTAATAGGAAGTTCGATATTAGCAAAAAACGATAAATGTGTTACGCGGATAAAATATTTTATCTGTTTAGCTGTAAAAGTCAAATGTGACATTACTGCTTACTGACGTTTACAATACAAACTGTTTTTATTTAAATCGCCCGGTGTTTTGATACGTATTTATTTGAGTGTTTTTATTATTGTTTGTATAATTATCTATAATAGAGAAGCATATTTATTGAAAATACAAAATGGTGCTAACTGAGCAAATTTCGGCTCTAATAGACTTTTGGAAAACCACCAAGACCTGGCGCTTGGCCACTGCAGCCGCACTAATGAAGGGCGAAGTCTATCTAAGCGATACTGGATGGAGTGCGCCCAAATTTTGAATTCAGTATCGGTGGACTGCCCCAATAAAACGTTTTCACAAATTCCGCCTCGGAAATATCAAAAAAGGGGTCCGTGTTCATTCTCATCAAGCGACGGGCTCGACGACGTCTTCTGCATTCCCCCCCGTCTTCTTTCTCTAGCATCCACTGAGTTAGCTAGTAGTAGGTAGTAGAATATTCAAACGTAGTGAGTACATTGTCTAGGGCAATAATATTCCACAAACACGACTTAATTAAAGCAAATTAGCAAATAGTTCTTGAGTACCGAGCTGTCTCAAGCAATGATTGCACAATGACATTCAAATGATAAGTCACTGATTAAAGGAACTGTCAAAATTTTAGCAGATTACCGCATAAGTCAGACATTAATTTGTCATTATGTACGAGATTACCGTTCTATGCCATTTCTTTCAATGCAGTGTCAGTGGTCGGCCATTGGAAAGTCATAATGACGCCATTATGTTAGTAGATTACCAAACTTGTCAAAATCAACAATTATGAAATCAATGATAGACCATTCTGACACTATTGTAATAGCAGACTTGAGGCCCTGTTCTTGTGAACAGAAACGGATCGTTTTGCTTACAAGTGGTAGCATTTTTTATTGCTTAACTGGGCATATAAATGGACTCGTAATCTAATTTTACCTGTGATAGAAGCTACTAACGTAAAAAAGAGCTATGCGTTTGCTTCATTATTGGTGAAGATATATTATAAGAGTCTTAATTTTAACCAATCTCGGTAAATCATAGGTATCGGCTATTAAAGCAAATAAATTATTTTTCTGATCAAAATACTATGATGATGTAATAGTGACTATACCTCTGTATCTAAAAACCAATTTTTAAGTATAGTATACCCCATTTTCTAAAGTCATGGTTTTCCTAATAGTTCTTTAAAGAACCATTATCCGTTGCGGTATTAAATTAAATTTAAGTAGGTATGGCGTACTTACGAAATCAGGAAAAGCTAAAAACTTATTGAGTCAGAATTGATTAGAGCGAAAATCGTCGGCTCTCGTACCTAAATCTCCACGGAGTCTGTTCATAGCAGTTTAATCTACAACAACGGGCGAAACTTCAAACTTCGAGAATCAATGTACTTACGTATTCTTTGCAGCTTTTTGTTATTAATTTCGAATCGCGTAATATTCTACGAGGAGTAACGTATTCTTTTAATATACACGCTGTATACCGTATGTTACTGAAAATAACGATAATCACAGAACAGTTCAGACTTGTACCATTAGGACTTGGTTTTACTGGAAAATCTTAGGATTTACCGTAGTTCGAGCTTTTACAGTATTAAATACATTGAAAGACTGCAGACAAAACTGATACAGATTATGCAAACAAAATGCAAGCTGTCCCATCTGTTGTCACTGTCCGTCTCTACAAAAGAGCAATATAAAAAAACCGGTCAAGTGCAAGTCGGACTCGCGCATGAAGGGTTCTGTACCATTATCTATAAAAACGGCAAAAATATCACGTTTGTTGTATGTAAGCCCCCTTAAATATTTACTTTATTCTGTTTTTTAGTATTTGTTGTTATAGCGGCAACAGAAATACATCATCTGTGAAAATTTCAACTGTTCATGAGATACAGCCTGGTGACAGACGGACAGACGGACGGACAGCGGAGTCTTAGTAATAGGGTCCCGTTTTACCCTTTGGGTACGGAATCCTAAAAAACACGTGAAATAAATCTAATATAAGTAAAAAGGACCGTTCTTTATGCTATTTAAATACGATAACAATGCGATTTGTTAAACGAAAGGCAATTCACAGAATCATAATATTCTAAGAATCACTTTGCGTTTATTGTAAAAATTTTCATTCTCCTCACTTTTCGAGCCTTTTGCAGCGCACTTGGTCACGGCTGTACACCCCTGCTCGCCAATCCGTGACCAAAAGCATTATAAAGGACTCATTCCAATGAATAGTGTTCGCATAAATATTAGAAAATATCTCACTTTTTTCTTTCGTAGCAATTACGATTGTATTCTCGCAGCGAGGTTACGATTACCCGTACCTTTGCGAAGCTATAGATGTTTGCATCTTCCTCGCTTTCCATCTAAAGTGCCTCTACACCCGAGTGAGCATACCACCTTTCCCTTTTTTTATTTTTCTCTTTCCCCCTCAGCACAGAGGTTCGTTTAATTGCATTAAAAAACTTATTATTCCTTGCTGTATTTTTGCTTTATGCCGCTGTGTATGTAAATTGGAAAATTCTTGTGAAAAACAACGCCTCTGTGCGACTAAAATTATTATCTTCTTCCTCTTCTCCTAGTTTATTCTTGTTTGTTTTTTGTTCATTTAATTGGGAGTTTATTAATTTTAGGAAGCTGTTCTTTTAATTTGGTTGATAGCGGTACAAATAAAACTTGGCAATTATTTTTGTCTCTTTGTTTAGTAAAAGTTGATTTTATGTTGGAATTGGTCTAATAGATCTGGAAGTAATACATACAACAAAGCTAAAACATGTCCCATTTAATTAATATAGCTTCTAAATCTTTATTCTTCTCTAAAGTCCTCCACATTTTCTTTGTACGAGACTTAGCTACAAAAAGACAATAACGCTATAACTTAAAAGCAAGACGTTCAGCAGCGAACCAAAACAAAGCTTCGAAGGAAGCACACGAGAACCCATTTGTACGTAAGAGTTGACTGAATATGACCATTTAACCTGCGCCGTTCCCCTTCCAGTTGTTAAAAGGAAAGCATTTTTCAGAGAGCTGGGTGCGCGGTGTGCGACCGGGTGCAATTTGTGCTACCCGACGTCGCCATAGCTGCTTGAATACAATCGCGGAATGTTACCGTTAAATTACGCGAAAATGTTATTTATTCACGGGACGACGGATCGATTCAAGTTTGTGATCCGAACGTCTCCCGAATGCTTTGAATTTCCTCTCTCACTATAAATTGTTTTCTTTGTGAAATATTTCGCTTAGTTCGTTCCTTTTAATAGAATTTGTGTACCTACTCGGTGGTATCGATATTATTTGCCTGTATTTTTGGTTATTATTGTGTTATTACAAATACATGTTTAATATTTACATTAGATAAGTAAAAAAAAACAGTATGTCCTCATTGCTCATGATCCTTGAACAATTAAGCAGAAGTATAAAACTGCTACTAATGCTGATTAAAATGCATTACTGGATGCATGCTATAGGTACCACAACAATAACCCCTTCCCGTATTTTACTTTTACGCCTTGGGTGGAATGATAGCGTTAATACAATTGCTTTGTTTTTTTTCCGTTCGCTTTCTGTAATTGTTTTTTTTTTCATAATAGGAATCAAAGTGCAACCATCAAGTTTAAAACGTAACAAAAACAATACAAGCGACGTAGTAATTAATTGGAACCATTTTTCAAGGTTCAGAAAAAAAGTGGTCGTACCATGTATAGCAGACTGCCTCGAGCACGCAATGTTTAACCGCGGGAAAAAGTAACGGTAGTGTTTTTAAATCAATATATACACGATTTTATATCACGTACGTATGTTTTTCGACTTCTTTCTCTCAACTCAGGCGTGTGGCTGATTCCTAAATACATTTCTTTGCAGAAAACAGTTGTGTCTTCAAAGTTGTTTACTGACAGAGAGCAAAGTTCCGAGAGCAAACTAAAACTGCTGTTGCGTTATGATTTTTTCCAGTTCTTTTCGCGTGTCTTGAGTTCTTGGGTGTGTTGTTTTGTGTATATTCCCAGTTTGTAGAAATAGGGTGGACTATTTTGTGCAACGATGATTTTGGACCGTATTGTTGATTACGTACGTGCGATGTAGAATTGTACGGATCTTGAAAATTGATTGTAATGTTGCACTATCCAGCTTTGGTCACGAATGCTTTATCAAACAAAAATCCCCGAAAATAATAGATGAATTATTCAAAACATGATTATTCCACATTTAATCTCATTATTATATCTAAAGTTCGCAGCGAGTCATTTGTCACCGCGACAATAATTCCGTGGAGGACGTGAATTTTCTTCGCCTGCTCTTTCAAAGTCGTAATATTACTCAGAGCTCGCTCCATCCCCACCAACCCTTTTTTGTGTGAAGCTCGTATTTTTCAGTGGCGAGCGAATGGAAAGCAATTTGTATAACTCGCAGCATTCGCTCTTCTTGTTATGCTTGTACTTCTGGCTGAGAAACGGATACGTCGACACGCCGATATTTCCGTAATGATGTATATAGGTAGGTACTATGATTCTAGGGAACTGAATTCTGCAGCGGAATTTATATGAGAATATTTTTTATAGAAATACGTACATTCGTAAGGATTTGTAAATATAAAATTCTAATATTTATTGAGCTTCTCGTGGTTTGAGAAACAGGACATTTTAGTCCGGTTTGCGACAAGACACTCGACTTTAAATTGAAAATTGTATTTCAAAGCCAACTTTAAGGTGTCGATAACGAGCAGCGACAGTCGACAAATTGTTGCAAGCGCAATTTATTGCGTCGGATAAAGTCGGATCTGATCCCTCTCCAGCCGCAGACACCGCTGACGTTGATGTACTTCCCAATCTTCAATCACACTTTACGTTAAATCGCGGTAATTGATTAATTTAAATTGATTGTTTCTCTTAAATCTTGCTTGCTCCTAAGGCCAATTTCAATATCAGCATTTCAGAAGTTATGCGTGTCTATTATTTCTTAGCTCGATGTTGACATCGGTACAGAACGACTTCTCGCATTTCATTAGGGGTGACTGTTATTGCTATTAGAACCTGCAGCACAGGACCCCGGGTGTGCCTAAGTACCCGAATACGTTTATCTCGCGTGGGAGAAGATTAATTTAGTTTATTGTGGTGAGCGTATATTGAACTCCGCGATGGCTGTGAGGTCGCGCGGTTCGTTGGCCGCTCCGCAACATCACGCTGATTTGCATGTTTCTTACCGATTTCATGCTCTCCTTGTTTCTTTGTTCATTTATTTCTTTCTCAGAATCGTGACAAACCGAATTCGTTGCATGACGCTGACGATGATTCCTTATATCGTAAATATTTTATTAAATTGCACCTTTTGTCTCAGAGCTGTGAGTGCACGTTCCTATTGTCACTTCGTGATAATGAATTCAACAACATGGAACATTTAATAGAAAACAAGCGTTCGTGTCTGCAAGGTTTCGTTCCGAGAACTGTTAAAAAACTAACACGGTGCATAATGGTGGAGTGATACGAGTGAAGTGGCCGGTGGAGTGGAACGCCCTGAGATCGTGTTCGCGGTTGTTGGCGCCTGATTAAATCTGTCGGGTGCAAGTGCGGCAACATGCGGTCACCGACGACGACCTCCGGCGCGCCGCACCACGCCGCACCACCCGCACACACCGGACTGCTCCCTCGCTGAAATCAGACGCCGTGCACGCCTTACTCGCTTGATTTAATAACGACGTCCACTTTCAAGAGACGAAAACCAACTTGTTTGTATAAACGTGCAGAGAGCTTCGGTACACTGATTTAACGTGCTAACAGAACAGATATATAGAACTAGTGCTTCGTGCTCGCTCCCAGTTGCTTGCAGTTTACTGTCCAAATAAATATACGTGAACGTGGGAGAGTGTGCGGCTGAATTAAATTTTTCACAAAACTGAGCAGCGGCAATAAAACGTCCAGGAGCTCTCGTGGCGACCGGCGACCGTCACAAACTATCTGTGCGCGCCCGCCTGCATAAAACTTGCTAATTAACATACTCACCAGTGTACCACATTTAAATGTTTAATGGCTTTCCTAAGGGTATGCGGGTAAAAGTGCCGCTGTGGATTTTTTATTAGTACGATTCAGCTGAAACGATTTATTCTATTAAGGCATCGGAAAAATGCCTATCATTTTTATTTTGGAGAGGGCGACGTGGAACGTTGAGCGAAACGAAAATTTCGCTGAATTTGGTTATTATTATTTGGCACCAGTGAAGATTCACGATAACGTGAGCTTGTGAAAAATCTAATAAAACAGGGGTGCGGGCGGTGAGATTGGAAATATCGCTTAATGCTCGTCGTGGCGGGACCGTAGTACCTACCTCGGGACACGGGACCGCGGGACTCAGACGTGGAAATTATTTTGGACACAATGGCGGCACCTTCTGCGTGGCCGCATCACTTATCACGATTTGATTAACTTTTTTTAGCCGTTGTTTATCAGACATCGGTTTTTCTTATTGTAGACTGTAATGTATTTTTTGATAAAAAATAATATTTAGAAAATGCTTCTAATTAGAGTTAACTGGACTGTAGCTAATTCACGTAATTTCCTGACGCGCTGATCAAGTTGCAGTGTCGCTGCAGTTAAATTCACGTGGGCGTATCTGACAGCGATCGCATATTAAGAGAATACGAAAAGCATTGTTTTGATCGAAACATAACTGCAACTGCACTGCAACTGCACTGCAACTGAACTCCTTTAGTTAGGTGACTCAGGGGGTCTACTCCCGAAGCACGAAGTCCGTGGTTTCGGCCTTAGTTACGAGCGTTTCCTACTCCCTATCACCTACGGACATACGATTATTTCGAGGCCCGAACTTAGAATGAATGACAACACGATTTGACAGTTGTCCCTACTACCGATGTGTTTTTGCCCGTCTGAAAAGTTAAACTTGACACTTGTTTTGTTCACTCCTACGTTTCGGGCTACTTTCGGACGGGCGACTAACTTCGTTGACGGACTTAGGGAGTAGGCCCCCAGACCCCTGGAACAAATTAATTTAGTTGATCTATACATATAAAAGGAGAAGCTGACTGACTGACTGACTGATCTATCAACGCACAGCCTAAACCGCTGGGGTTAGAAACTTGAAATTTTGACAGTAGATTCGTTTTGTAACGTAGGCATCCACTAAGAAGGGATTTTTCGAAATTCAACCCCTAAGGGAGTTAAATAGGGGATGAAAGTTTGTATGGAAAATCGTCACTCAAAATTCAAAATTTCACGCAAGCGAAGCTGCGGGCGAAAGCTAGTATTAAATATGCGATTAACGCTGTGGATGTTCGATTAACAATTCATGGAATAACACTTTATGTTATTAATAAATTCATGCTTAAGTTTGCTTATCGCACACGCACGGGCGTACGCAAATGTTTGTACAGAAACGTTAGCGTGTCTAGTTAATACTTAGTCAGTGTTAGGTAAGTGATTCCTTATTAATTGCACAAACTGGGGACCAGTTAATTAGTGCTGCTTTGGAATTTCTTCTCGAGTGTCGGCACGAGCTGTACGAGAATAGTTCATGCTGTAGGGAAAAGGTTAGCCAGTCTGCGACGTTGGTAAGCATCGTCACTTATAAAGGCTATTTTAATGCACACTCTAGTTTGGAACTATTGGTAGAACGATCGCGGCTGCCGTGGGTCCTTGGATCAAATTCGGGGAACTGTTAGAAAACTTGCTTGGAGGAGCTCGTGGCTAATTAATTACAGCCGCATAGACCGATCTTCCGGGTTAAGCCACGCTTGCCGAGGTTGGTCTGTGGATGGGTGACCATTTACCATAGCGAGTTTCCTCCGTGCCTCGGAAAGCACGTAAAGCCGTTGGTCCCGGCTGTCATTTGTAGATCTTTGACAGTCGTTACTGTTGGTCAGAAGCCAGAAAGTCTGACAACCAGTCTTACCAAGAGTATCGTATTACCCAGTTACTGGGTTGTGGAGGTCTGATAGGCAGTCGCTCCATGTAAAATACTGATATTCAGCTGCATCCGGTTCGACTGAAAGCCGACCCCAACATAGTTGGGAAAAGGCTAGGCAGATGATGATGATGTTAGAAAACTTGCAGGCCTCATAAATGGACATCCCCATGGCGCTATCCCTTAGTATCTATTATAAATAAAAATGAAATGCTTCTTCTTCTTCTCCCGTGTCAGCACGAGCCATACGAAAATAGCTTATGCTGTGGTGAAAGGATTAGCCAGCCAGCAAGGTTGGTAGCGGGACTGACTGCCCAGGGTGCGCCGGACGTACTTTAGTATCGTCACTCGTGGAGGCTCTTTTCATGCACCCCAGTTAAATGCTGTTCATTGGTAAGCGCATCACTTGTGAACGGCTGGATCGAATAGGTTATTTTTTTTAAATATTCTCTTTTTTTCCTAATTAGGTTTTAATGGAAACTTGGAAAAGTTAAGTTTAAATTCGGGAAAAACTTAATTATTTCTTCTATGGGATTTTTGTATGACAGCTTAACAGAGAGAGACACAATACTGTCTAATTAAGTTCTTTAACTAAAGTACCTACATATCTAACTATTTGAAAAATACTTAAATGGTACCAGAGCAACATAAATAATAAGGATGCTTCTAACTTCTTAACCACTCGCATTTTTAAAGCTCAATTGCTTAGTTGACTTATTGCTGGCTATGTTTCTCCAGTGACCCAATTCCTAACTGGGTGCTCTGATTACCCTGTTACGGATGCAGGTGTCAAGGATACCCGTATGTAGGTAAAATATAGGTAGTAGCTAAAAACTGTACAAATATCTGCAAAAAAGATTAGATGCGTTTAGTCGGTTTGGATTTAAAAAAAAATGTCAGACTTCCTCGTTGGTGTAGCGGTTGCAAGCGCGACTGCTGAAGCGTGAGGTCCTGGGTTCGATCCCCAGGTCGGGCAAAATGTTTTTGGGTTTTTCCGTGTGGAATTTCTCAGCTACCCGGAGTCTGGATTTGTTGCCTGGTTGATGGCAATAGGCTCGCCCCCTATTACATGGGACTTAAACATAACGGCGAAATGGGGGTGTACTATACTTCTCTGCCAACCCATCGGGGAACACAGGCGTGATGTTATTATAAAAAATGTTGGACGGTTGAATGTATCCAGTCTGGATAGCAACAGTATGACACGTTTTCACAAGGGTGCGGGTGGAGCCGGGTGCACAGCTAGGATAACAAACTACACACATCAAAAGTGTCTAGGGATCAACATATATTTTTGCAATAACTTTTCTCCTGATTGATATTAATTAAAATTTTCTTTAAGGATTCATCAAATAAAGTGTTTTCGTTTGTCACAGTAACGATAAACCAAGTCACCTTTGCATTAATAAAGAAATTTGCTATTTTCCTAATAAAGGGATTTTTGACATTTGAACCACTAACACAAAAGTTCGAAAAAAAGACTGAAATAACAGTTTTCTTTAAAATTTTATTGGGTAACTTAAACAATTAATAATCCGTGTTTCTACCGCGAACACTAACAACACAAGAACATCGGTTTGGCATACTCAAAATGAGTTCATCCAAATCACGCTGTGGAATGGCCGCCCATGTTCGTTGCAACAACAAAAAAAGGTCTTCTTGCGACTGGATACCCTCCATATTCGGCAGAGCTCTTCTCTGTAGCATATCCCATGCATGCTCAATCGGGTTCAAGTCTGGCGACTGCGCAGGCCAGGGCAGGACATTGATGTTAGCTGCGGCGAGAGTCTGTCTTACAACTCTTGCGGTGTGCGGTCGTGCATTATCATGCATTAACTGAAATAAGGGACCGATTTGCGCTTGTAGAGGAACGATGACGTCTGATGCAATCGTCTCAGCATAAATTTGAGCGTTGAGGTTGCCTCTGATCCAAATCAACTCAGTTCTTCCGCCGATCCAAATACCCGCCCATACCATGATGGTTCCACCACTATAAGGATGGACTTCCTGGCAGGATTTTAATCGCTGTTGGCGTCCAGGGGTTCTCCAGTGTCGTATACGTCTTGTATCCGGTCTCATACCAAAACGAGACTCATCAGAAAAGCACACGAAACGCCATTGTTCTTCTGCCCAATTTCTGTGTCCAAGAGCCCATTGATATCGAATCCTACGATTGTGCATTGCTATAGGTGGTACCCGTAGCGGTCTTCGGGAATGAAGGTTCACTTCATGCAAGCGGTTTCTGACTGTTTGGTCGCTAATTAAGTTCCCTGAAGAGTGATGAAGCCTCACGGCTAACATCATGGCGGTTATTGTTGGAGCTCTTCGAGTTAAGATTTGAATGTATCGGTCTTGTCTCCGTGTGGTGCAGCGATACCGTCCTCCATGGCGCTCAGCCACGGTACCAGTGCTTCGGTAACGTGTCCAAAGTCGACTGATAACACTCTGACTTGTATTCAGAGCTAAAGCCACAGTACGTTGCCGGGAACCAGCTTCTATCATTCCCACGGCTCTGAGCATTTCTTCCCTGCTTAAATGACGTCGCCGCTCCATAATAACGTTGGTTTTAATCAGTAGTAGGGAAACAGTAGCACTAATAATGTCTTCAATGCGTTGTATGTTTTTATAGGGAAAATATTGACAGCTGATTTTCATCTTTTACTCGAATTTGATTCACAGTTCCTGATTCAAATTATGAAATGCACCAAAAAGGATCCATATAAATTTATAAAATCATAAATTTATTACAAAGCCACATCTCAATCTCAAGAAATCCGCATAAAAATGCTTGATCCCTAGACACTATTGATGTGTGTAATTATTATAACACTTCAGGCATGTTATTTTATATTATAAAGTGTATGAACCTTCATGTATTACCTCTTGACGCGAGCATGTTTAAGCAAGCAAGTTTTTAATTTTCGTGATAAATTACATTTAATTAGGGTTACCATGCCAACAGTACTTAATGATAAAGTATTGTACAATATTTCCTGGCTAACGTATTTTATACTTTAGGAGAGCAATAAAGTACGTGAAAATATGTTATTTTACTTGTTTTGACTTTTCATGTTTAATATTCACTAAAAGAAACAAAATTGCTCATCGATTTTTTTACTTGTCGAATTCAACCTCCCAAACTCAAATGTTGATAGACTTCTGTAAAGGTTAAACACCTTGCAGTTACAAATATTTGTTTAGAAAAGGAATAGGAATAAATAATAATTTATTTCCTCAAAAAAGTTGGCAACCCTACATTTAATATCAAGTGGTTTTTTTGGCTTTGTATGCTTTGCGTATATTTTCCTGCGAACCGTTACTGCATGATTTTCTATATGAGAGCAGATAGTAACGGTAATATGAAAAATGAAATGCAAGATTCAGAGCTAATTATACCCTTTTCGCTGTATTTCTTCTTGTTATTGAGTGCACTGGCATTGGAATTTTCGTACTATCGATGGATATATGCAATTTTAAAAGGAAAGTTACGAAAAAATAATTTCTTTTCAAAGAAAACATAGAGCGGTTTTATTAACTAATTCTGATAAGAATCTTCAGTTTCTATAATAAATGCAATAAAAGTTTATTCTCCAGTGCCTTCCTGAATATATACCGTTACAAAATTAACTAATCTGCCCTAGCTATTTTCTATAGAATAGTTTTACCAAACGATTAAAGAAATACATTTTCTAAAGGAATCGTTTTTGTATAAACCTCAAAAGCATATTATTAAACATTAATTTTAATCAAAGTTTTGTTTATAAAGTTGAATCAAATTGAAGTATCACTAGGTTTCCTCATGAATAGAGTAAATGCTTGGGACTCAGTCATTGAAATAAATGCTAAATGCTCGACGTGTCCATGTTGTTATAGTAACCAAGCCTTTAACGTGGCTCCTTCCTTTCGATTAGAAACTGTTGACACAAATAATACATAATTAAACAACCCATTAAAAAATAAATATCCAATATCAACATTTACAGAGTCCTGGAATAACTGTGTAGATAATATTTACACTATAAACATGGTCGAAGTGCAAGGTAAAGAAAGATTCGAGGGCGGACCATGAAAGCCTCTTACTGTTCGTCATAGTCTGAATATATTAGAGCTATATATTATGTGCAGAGGTTTATCCAGTGAAGCAAACGCCGTAAATGTTTCTAGTATCAATATCTCTCGAGGTTCCTTGTGTACCTTACAATATTTTGTGTGTTTTATGTTTATGTGTGTTCCCGTCGCCAATATTTTGAGTGCGAAAATATTTTACGGGACTTCTTTTTATACGTGGAATGTTTGATCAAAATCCAGTGTTTTATCTGTAAACCTGACGACAGATTGTCATTTATTTACATGAACTTTGCACGTAGTCTAAGCGAAATTTAATTGTTAGGTTCAAATATTAACCATTTTAACTGATTGCTCTAAAGACTTACATCAAAGCAAAGCTTCTCTTTTGTTTAATTTTAAAAGGTTAGTACTTAACAAGTTTTCTTTAGAATATTTCTAGCGGATTACTTTATTTTATGAAAGTTCTCCTTTGTAGAACTATTTAAATAAAAGCTTAACGTTTGTGTAATTAAAAGCTAAATTTTTACGCCTAGATGGAAATATTTAAAGTGTTCAAAGAGTTAAAAAATAAATTAATTTAGAAGTTGTGAAGCCAGCCTGGTGTGCCGTTATTTGTGTTTCTTAATTACACCGTAAAAATGAATACTTTTGGAGTAAATAACTTGAAGAGAAATTAAATAAGATTTTGATAGGCACAGAAATTAATTTAAAAAAGTCTGCTTTTGTGGCTTCGTTAAATATATTGATCCTTGAATGAGTTTTTATGTTAGTCACAAGCCGACAGCCACAATCCTAAGCGACATACAATTCAATTCCAAACTTAAATTGTTATGCATGACTTTCCAATTTGTGGAAATCGTTTCTCAGCAACACAAGTTGACTACATATTTATGAGGGCATGTAAGTTGGAGAAGAGAATATCTGGAGTGAACTGGAATGTACTCATATGCATACTATGTAAAAAATCTGTGGGTAAGGCGTGAACATCGGGAGCGGGGGGATATCGGTCCCGCGAGCCCCGGGGCACTCGCCAGACTGCGGCAACAGAACTATCCCGCCTAAGAAAACTTGGTAGCGCTAGCGTACTCATCTGAACGGTGTTCGTTTTCCTAGGATCATTTTCTTCATAAACTGTATTTAATTAGTTTAGTTTTACCGACGTAGGCGACGGTATGTAATTACAGATATTATTCTTTAAGGTGAACATTTTTTTACTAAAATATTGGTACAGCTGCATCAGAGACGTAAAGCTGATCGACGATTTCTGCATTGCTTAGCAACAAATGAAATGGAATCTATCACAATAGTTTAGACAAACATTGTGAAACGTGACCGTGCATTTATCTAGTTAAGTAAAGGGGCCAGGGGCTTAATGTGACGTGGGTGGCAAATGAATATGCGCATACGTCGTCACCACGAGTTCGTTCACTCGCACTCCCACGCATGCGTCCGCGCTGCTATCCGGGAAGCTACGTTCAACGAACACAATTATGAACCTATTGTATTGGACACGCTACGTACTTTATAATTATAGATATCGTGCAAACTCGTTGCCGTGAAATAAATAATGCAGCTGGCATTGACAGTCAACTGTTAGGTACTTTAATACAGCGTACACATGTAGCTGACGAAGGCCAACGAACGTTGTTCAGTTGTTGAATTGGACCAAACTTTATAGATAACGAACGGCGTTCGTTGGTTAGGTGTATACGCTACATAATTCTAGTTTTTATTCCGAGGATTACATACAATTATCCAATTCCGATTTACATACTGATACAATAGTTGCAATGAAGTAATTACTGAACGTAATGCGGCCTTAACCATGACTCTTGTAACTTTAAGTCGACGATTAAACGGTAACACGTTACGAAGCCAAGTTCTTATTCAATATCGTCGAGTCGTCTCGCTCGGAATAATGCATCACTCTCGAAAGTCGCTATCAATCATTCGGCACTGACGGACGGCAACAAACAATGCTGTATTATCGTAAATGCCGTTATGTCATGTATGACATTACTTGCATGTATTACGCACTTATTTATTGAAAGCATGAAATTGAGATCCGATAAAAAGCTTTGTATTGAATTTTTTTTACAATATTGCGTTCATGTGATAAAAGAGTACTTTTGCACTTCCGTTTATCCTCTCCACATGTTATATTTCCTATTTTGTTACCTTGTTATGTTTTAACGCCAACAACATATTTTATTCAGTTGTTAAATCGCAACTCCCTCCTGTAAGTGACACATCGACAGCAAAGAAACGTTCATTTTACTCAGAATTCGACAGAGACATATTGGAGCAAGAAACTATAGACTGTATGGAATAGACGTCAAAATATCCCAACTAGAAAGGTTTTTCAAATATGACGTGAAAAATTGGGTTGTTTGTCCCATATTCATAGCGGCGACCGCGATAAAGCCACCAGAATTGATGGCCGTCGGAATTGCCCTATTGACAAGTGACGTCATCGATTCCGGAGCAGCGGTGACGTTGGCACGTCTACACTCGATGCCGGTCCCGTGATGAATGTCGTTTTGCTGAGGGTTGATCCGTGATCGTTCCAGCCGTACGCACGCGACCTATTTTCTAACGAAATACTCACGTGCTAACACAAATCACTTGACGTAAGCACTCGTAAACATATAGGCAAGAGCGAAGGGTGTGGATGCCGGAATTAAACCCCGCCCCTACGAGTATTAAGACAATTGAATTGATATCTTAACGAGTTGGTATTACCTATCTCGCCTTATAAGTGGCGTATATGATCGACAGAATTTCATATACATTATGTTTCCAGTATTATAATTAAATACATGGGCTATTGAGTTGATGGAGGAGCTCGTGGCTAAATAATTACAGCCGCATAGACCGATCTTCCGGGTTAAGCCACGCTTGCCGAGGTTGGTCTGTGGATGGGTGACCATTTACCATAGCGAGTTTCCTCCGTGCCTCGGAAAGCCGTTGGTCCCGGCTGTCATTTGTAGATCTTTGACAGTCGTTACTGTTGGTCAGAAGCCAGAAAGTCTGACAACCAGTCTTACCAAGAGTATCGTATTACCCAGTTACTGGGTTGTGGAGGTCTGATAGGCAGTCGCTCCATGTAAAATACTGATATTCAGCTGCATCCGGTTCGACTGGAAGCCGACCCCAACATAGTTGGGAAAAGGCTAGGCAGATGATGATGACATGGGCTATTGAGTTTTATTCTGTACTTAACGCGTTTTAGTGCAAAATATAAATCTTGTTACGCTTTTCACGTTAGGAGCTTTACTAAAATAGAATGCTGCAAAAGTATCGTGAAATGTACTCTTAACCTACGAACGAAGGCACCAGAATAGAAAGACATTGTTATGGTGTTATAAAAAAATATAGTGCTCCATTGAGTCTAGATAAGCAGAAAGCGCCTATCGACGAAAACACGATTTGAGATATGGCTGTTTTAATGTATTTAGCTGTTATTTCACGTCACCCTCCCCGCTAACTGTCGTAACTAGCAATTGATAATTTTTCAGAGAAATTCTCAGAGTGGCGTATCTGCTTCAAATGAATAGAAATAAATAAATACACAATATATAAATAAACCTGAGGGCTTTAGGGCAACTACTAACCTAAAAGAAGAAGCTAAAAGCAATATAAAAAAGTTATTAATTCATTAAAATAAAGCCACAGCTAACGTAACTACTGAAAAATTATCAATTGCTAGTTACGACAGTTAGCGGGGAGGGTGACGACATTATTGAAAAAAAAAATTACAGCCAAAATACCTTAAAACGGCCATATATCAAAACGCGTTTTTCGTCGCTGGTTCGATTTCTGCTAAACTTCGCTCAATTAAGGTTTGGATGGCCAAAAACAATGAATGGTTAATAGGCGATGAAAATTATTTATAACATTTTTAAAGGCTAAGATAGTTTTAATACTTTTCTCAGACCGTGATGAATGCATGTGAAATAGGTAATGCGAATTATGTTCGACACTTTTTATTAATCAACACAGACGGCTAGTTGGCGATTAATCACCACTCTATTTGTATTGTCTTGCACTGAATACAGGTGAATAGGTTTTTGTTTTTATTATTATGTGTATCAACTTAAGTGTGACAGAAGTAAAGGCCTAAAGCAACACTGATTTGTATCAATTATATTATGAATTGACACAGAGTGAAATTGAAAACGAAACGAAAATATACATCAATATACATCATTCTGAAATAACGACTCTCGTTCAACAATGCACATGCATCAAAAATTATGCAAACGTGTATTTCGAAACTTCACTCCCGACACGAATAGTTTCGATTATTTACAGTGGATACGGTAACTTATTCAATATGCGATATGTTTCAATATATGTTCCAACTGTATTAGTCTTTTACTTTGTTGAAATAATACACCAACTGCACTACAGTTGCTACTTGCTACAATAGATGGTTTAACTTTCGTGCACTTGTACGAGGAAAGATTATTTCTTGGAGATTACCCTTACCTACGAGTACAAGCGCTCTTTTGCGCTGCATATCCCAAGCGAAAATTCTGAAAGCATTAAATATGATTTGACTTTCCATCTTTTATTTATTCCTCGGTGATGTGGGACCTCTATTCCAGCTACACGAAGCGTCACCCAGTGAGAGTTCATTTCAAATCGTTTAAAGACTTGAATGTCGACTAAACAAGGCAATAAATACTTTATAGGATTCCTGTGAGGCACAAAGGCGAATAGCGTAGCACTTGCATTTTATTGCACCGCGCTCCTCGTACTGCGATGAAGCCGGGCTCCGACAAAGTAAAGATGACAAAGAGACGTGAAATGTCATTTAACCTTTGTCGTGCTTAGACGTCGTGACTCTTGTACTTACGTAACAATAATGAGGTTTTAATACAACGTTACTGTAATAGATCGAAACTCGTGTTGGCTTGTTGAGCAACCGCCTAGTATAATTTCCGTGCTGAACTTGAGTGTTGGAGTGGAAAACGTAGTGTAGGATGCTTGAAGTTGCGCAACTTGTAGAAATCAGCTGAGGTTACTGTGCTGTGCTCATAAATAACATTATAAGCTTGTGCGTATGTATGACACACATTTGTCATAAGTGTTTATTGTTATAAATCTTGGTCCCCACTACCACAGCTTTTTAGTTATAGTAAGACTGTCCTACTAGAATTTCTCTGATCTATCTAATAGTGATAGTTCCTTAACAATCAAATCCCGGATTATTTAAACATGTACAAAAGCGATTTTAAGATAATATTCTAAATTGTTTTCTAACGAATTATTTCTTTTGTTTCAGGTAAATTAACTGACAAAGAACAGCTACTGCGTATGAGACGTAGCGCATCCACATTGAATACCTGACAACCAAACAAAACGCCTAATCTGATTAATGGTAAGACAGCCTGGTAGCTAACGACTCGTTTTCTTCACATTGAATCTATTCATCAGGCTTATTACCATTATTATCAAGCGGTAAATTTCTAAAACAAAAAATAGAAATCTTCCGATACATGTCGGAGTGAAAGGGTGCTACTAGAAAAATGGCTCAACAAAATCAGTTCCCGAGATATCTCCGTCAAGTGATTGATGTGGCGGGCGAGTCCGCTTAATTGCGAGCCTTCATCATTTATATTGTAGTCGTTTAATCACGGGAGGACTGGACGCGAAGGTCCACGATAGCGCCCGCCTCGACACTTACCATTATATTTATTGGTGTCACAAATTGTGGGCATTTAGCGACTATCACAGATAAGACAATAATTAACTAGTATTGGATGTCGCACTAAAAACAAATCTAGATTAGGGCACTTTGTTCTGCTTGCCTAGTCTTTCCCCAACTGTGTTGAGGTCAGCTTTCAGTCAAATCAGATGCGGCTGAATACCAGTATTTTACACAGAGCGAGTGCCATCAGACCTCCGCAACCCAGTTACTGGGCAAAGGTTAGATCGGTTGCCAGACTTTCGGGCTTCTGACTAGCCGCAACGACGGTAATTTTATTTTATCCATTTACAACAATATCAGCTTACAGTCTAGACACCAAAACGCTTAAATGCTAAAGAGATTAAAAAAGTACAAAAATCGCCATAAATAAAATTATACTTAGAGCAAATCATTAGCATTACACATTGAAATTTCTGCTAAGAAACAACAATATTTTATTTTTTTATGCATTAATATTATCAGAAAATATGTCGGCATCTGGGCAATTATCAACAGATTCATTCAGTAAAGCGATTGCTTTGGCAGTTGGGCTCTTGTTAAAATGAGGTGAGCTACACTAGCACTACTAAGTCTACTAACTAATATACTAATTAACTAAGGGCTAATTTTTCAATCGTCAGATAACTTTTATCTGGGGAATAAGTTTGACGTTTTGACAGCTTCTCTATAGAAAATATGTCAAACCGTCATATTTATTCTATGGATAAAATTTATCTGACGATTGAAAAATCGGCCCTAAGACTACTAAGTCGGTGCCGCCTTCGTCCAGTGGCACGCATATACTGGTCCGGCACATACAGGTTAACATGTTCTCGTACCGATGGACTGTCTATCTTATGGCCCAGCAGTAAAATGTATTGCATAATATATAGGTATTTGTATGACACCCGGGACCGACAGCTTAACTTTACACCAAATAAATATTATGTATTTGCCCTAAGTTAGATTACAGTTTCATACCTTCTGTGTAGGAACTGGAGGTGACTGAACTACTCTTCAATCAAGACATACTAATTGAGAATGACGCCATCCAATTTACCTGTTTAGTAGATTTACTGTATCCAAACATGGCAATATGACCTTCAGATATAATATTTCTTAGCCTTATAATGGAAACTGACTGTGACTTCCCACGCGTTGTCGAATTTAAACGAACAATTAAGAAAATTAAATTGATCGTGTTTATCAACCTTGTAGGTAAGTATCTATCTAGTTATATAAATATTTATAAGTTAACATACGTATATTTTAATTTCAACTTGACGAGTTGTAACTTAGAACGATTTAAAAATTTCGTTATTGTTTCTGTGGTTAAAACTTGTGCAAAAACAGCACAATCTGCCATTTGTCGTTTTGTCCCACCCTGTGGCTGTTGTGTAAGTAATTGGCCACCTATAAATTAATCATTGAATCATCCCTCGTATTCAAATTCAATTCCCTTTAATATTCAATAATCATCCAAAGATAAAAAGATATATTATCCTTAGGGTATAAGTTTTATAGAAACTATTTCCACTCGTTTCCCTGCTTCCTATTTATCATCTCCCCTATAGTCTCAGTGACATCTTTTATGTGTGACTGGGGACTCATAATTTTTTAACATTTTATGTTGTCCTAGAAGAGATGTATGGTATCAGTAAAATCGAGAGTTGTTTGTACATACTATGAAGTATCTATTTAATAGATTTTAATCTCTGGTTGTTTTAATAGACTCTAGTGAAACAACCAGAGATTAAAATCTATTTTAGAAGCGTAATTAATTGTTACCTGAAAGCTTTTTAAATCCTAAACTAACAAAGCTTATCGTGGTCACTGAATCCTCAATTTATAGAATGTTTTATGTTTACATGAATTAAATTGTTTGTCCAGTAGTTTCCTAAAATGGAAGAAATATTCAGGTTATTAAAATACCCAAATTCTTTGAATACCCATGTTCTTAATTAGGTTATTAGCCTATAATAAATATAGTATATGATACTAAAAAACACGCTTTTGTTAGTGTACTCAAATGTTTAAGCCACTCAGGGTTCCAGTATCCACCTTCCAACTCTATCATGACCTCACCTCGATGGTACCATATTATTGTATGTTCATTAGAATTACATACATTTGCAGTTTCACATGGATTCGATAGTTAGAAGTGGGTCAAAACCATATTCCATTTTTTTTACAAACTTTATTACTGTTGATTTTAATACCTATGCGTGTTATAAATATCTACGTGGCAAATTTTTTATTGTCGTCATATTTGGTTTTTATCTCCGCGGTTAGAAAATTAAGCTATTCTTCATTATGATTATAAAATCAAACGAGGTGCTCTCGTATATTTGTTTAGGACGGGTTTTATTCCAACAGATTAAAACAGAAGCAATTAACGTGAGGGATAGCGACCACCATAATATCTTCTTACAGAAGTTTATAGGACCCTCGCGAACCGTTATAAAATAGGAAATTGTGTGTATCACACGTTGGGGAATTGGATTCAGCTTTTAGAGAATATGAGAGAACTATTAGTTTTATTTTATTAATGTTTAAAACGGTAGTCAACCAAGGGGAATGGTTAAAGGTTGCAAGCAGTTAACTACCTAATAGTATTGCAAATATTGTGATCTTTGTTTCAAACCGACGGTTCCTACGTATATTAGTGCAAGTGCAAAAACACAACTTTACAGGAGAGCGGTTTAAAGATTCTAAAGCTTTTAGCTTTGACATAAATCAATAGAAATTATAAAATTTTGAATAGGACCATACCATTTCAAAATTCCAAATATTTCTATTTTTATGTCAAAGTTCAAAAGCTTTAGAACCTTTAAACCGCTCTCCTGTAAAGTTGTGTTTTTGCACTTGTACTAGTATACGTAGGACCCGTTGAACATTCTGTTAGGCTATACAGCTTGGTAAGATAACTATTACTTTCATTAACTTTGTTATTTAGCTTTTATTTCTGTTTTTCTTTCCGAACGAAATCACCATGGCACGTGTACTTTATTAAAACTTCTAATACAGGGTAGGTACGTACACTCGCATTCACAATATTTCTGTGTGAAGTAATGGAAAGACAACATTAATGTCATTTTAATACAAAGTCGTCAAAGTGCCGGAATGTTTAACTTGCCGGATGGGAGCTCGCGACAAAAGCTTCCAAGTGAATTAATTAGACTTTATGTTTCTTGAAGATAAATAAGAAGGTGCTTGTAGTCCGTCGGATTTTGTCACTGGTTGTTATTATTTTGTAGTTCCATGTTATTGTATTCTCCACTGTAATACACTAAAAGGGTAAAGGGCCATACATCTTGTGTTATGTATAATATATTTCCTAATACACTTAGTTACCCTTGTCCGGATCTTGCCTGTGTAGTATGACAAAGTGTTTACGAATATTCGAGAGCGTATCTAGATTGTAGCTTACTACAAAAAATATTCCAAAAATAGGGAAAATTTCTGAAGTAAGTTTCGTCGTTTTGAATACAACGAGTAGCGCAGGTACACAAAACCTCTTGAATAACGTCCTAATGTACGTAACTTCGTCGAGAAACCGCTTAAGTTTTAAAATGTTAATATTTCATAACTTACCACCCAACATGAATTAGCCAAATACGTAGAAACGTTAACGTTACAAATATGTGAGGCTATTTCCGAAGGCAGGCTGACCACGCGAAACGCTCCACAATCAACATGTAGCCTTGTTATAGTTCCATAGTGGCGTGCGAGCAAAACTGGCAAAGTCAGTTATTTAAATTAAATTTGCATAATTCAGAACAGCAAAAGCTTTCACATTAGCCCGGATTCCACAGCAGGACAGTCGCGCAGTTTTATTTGCCCCCACGTATAGCGAATGAAGAGCTTAGGTTAGGTAATTTATTGAAGTACAGAGAATTACCCTTTGTAAATATTGAAGCAGTCATCCAATCTTGAATGGCTTTAATGCCGTCACGATTCTACCAGGGCCGCAGGGTTTACGAGAGAAAATTTAGGAAATGTCGAAGTAATGTGCTCTGTATGTACGTCTCATATGGAAGCTAAGTGAATAGCGAATCTTGACTACATTAGTCCATGTGTTACTGTTAGATTAGTTTCTGAATTGAGAAATAAAACTTTATGTTTTCTAAACCGTGTTTGTTCAAAATCCCGATATTTGTGTCAATATTATGAGTAAGTACACAAACATTGCTTGTGAAGGTACATGTTTTTGTCATTGTATTGTAAAACACAAATAATATGTACGCAAATCATGAGCCTTGTTCTAATAAAGAAACCGTCACATCATCTTGTGTGTTTCGGAATGCTAAATAATTCCTGCGGACCCAATAAATGGATTTATAAACAGGCGGCCTTTCTTTTACAATTTCATTTTCTCTTCAAAGTCGCTCGAGTAATTTTCTTGGTTGTCCCTGTCTTACAGAATAAAACTGAAATAAATGATCGGTAATCCCTCTTAAGCCTAAAGGGAATTCTTGGGAATCAATGAATTCCCGCCCCTTCTAGGTGACCTTGTCGGGGCGCTCCCCTCGCAATCTCTTGTCAATTTTCTTATTATCGGAATATGGAATCGACGGAGTCGTTGCTAAGATAACCTCGCCGAGATATAAGGTATTTGCTCACTCAATGCGCGTCATGATCTGTATTTTTATCCGACCTACTAAAAGCTTTTCTGAAGACTATAGAGTTTCCTCTTCTCACATGAATATTATTCAATTTCAATACGTGTTTTTGTAAAATATTCCATTGGATCGTATTAAGTAGTTTCCTACTTATATCAATTTCACGTACGTGTCATATTAATAAAATAGCGCAGAAATAAATATAAGAATATACTGTGAATAATTTCAAAACCAGTGTCTCATAATGTGTTATCGAATTTACTTGAGAGAGCGTACAGCGTACGTGAATTTCTTTGACATCTCTTAGAACGTCCGGGCTCTCTCCGGGATAATGGAATCCTGGGCCTTTAATATTGCGCTAACCGTATATCTGCCAATGGTACAGCTTTACTTTTTGGATTTAAAGCTATTTTGTACTTTCAATTATTGCATTGAACAACATTTTAAGTAAATGTTTCTTACTTATTCTCACTTATTTAATAATAACATTATATTTTATGAATGGATGTAAAGTATTCTTAAGTGTGAAGAATAAACACTAAATTACAAAATGAATAAGAATATCAGACGATAGTGAAAATAAGAGCGTTCAGAAGATAATTCATCTAACTTGTTCACTTTCTACTGGTCCTTTCCTCCGGCTCCGCCACAATCTCGCTCTAATTTGCCGTGACATTGCGGTGTAAATAGGTTGAAAGTAGTTTCGTTGCAATTTAAATAAAAGTGCCATTTTACATCGAAAACCGTATTAAAAACGCTTAACATTTTCTTTGGTTTATACCGTTACACTTTCTATGTAGATCATCAGAATAACCAAATTAAAGTTCTAAGCACCCTAAAGAGTGAAACGCATGACCACACGTACATTAAAACTGCTTTTATAATTACCTATATTTTATTTTGCAAAGAGAAGTTAGTGTAACATTTTAGGGACCCGGGTCGAGTTTATTTAGGACTGGACGTAACCTCTCCGAATATTGGGAGCGTGATTGGGCGCGCGAGTGGGCCTATATTTATTGTGTACATAAATCTTTAAGAAAAAGGTAAATACGGGAGATGAAGACGTTATATTTCTCCGAGACATGTTCAGTGGAAAGTAAACTCGTATTTGTTCAACCTCTCTATTTTTATCAGTTAATACCAGGATTTATTTGATGTAGTTTGTACTGAAGCGTAATCTCTGCAATGTGCTAATACATTGGAAAGGTACGTTGTAAATAGTTGTATTTGTCGCTGACATGTGCCGTTTCATATAAGAAATCGAACATTGATATGGTACATACCTACACTTATTAACAATCCTTAGATGATGTAGTATATCCATCAGACTTCAGTTATGTGATTTACGATCTCAGTAATCGATATCGGTCGATATTTATTGCCATTATTGTCCGTCATGTAACAACCTTTAAAGAAATCCTAGTTATCCCTAATGATTTCAATTTTCTTATCTCTTCAATACATGACATAAAGAAATAGCAATAGAGGCTTAACTTGTTAGCGATTTATGGACGATAAGTATGTTTGATTTTCAAAAGATCATTTTTCTTTGTGCCCCACGTAAATGACGTTAGCCAAACGTCGCCATCGCCTATATTTCAGTGGTCCATTAACTTTAGGGCACATTTTTCTATTTCTATTTTTGCTATAAAGCTTCAAGTCTTACATTTATTGGCTATGAGCGCCATATTAACCCGTTTTCACACCACTCGCGTGAGAATAATAATAAAAATAACTTCCCTTACTCCAGCCAATAAATTCGTACACATAACAATGACCCACTCTCACTTAATAAAACCTTCATGTTATTTTATTGAAATTTTCATCATGTACCCGCGTCCCTGTTATGAACTTACTAAATTACGTCGAATATTCGAAATACCCAAATTGTTGTCGCGAGTTCCATCGTTCGGTTTATGCGCGTTATAAATTAATTAGGAATTACATTCTGACTGCCAACTCCATAATGGTCAGGTGAAATAGGCAGAGCGCGCTTTGTAGACTAACTACACTTGTTATTGAATAGTTTCACTCAACAATGTGCCCGTGAACAAAGGGAACATTTCGGGGCTTTGGTCAGATACTTTCTTATTTATATCACAACTTCAGAGCAACGTAGTTTCGCGTTTTCTTTTGTTGTGTTTGTAGGAGTTCAACATTTGTGGTTGTGCAAGCTCATCTCAAATTATATTGTTTCTTTTATTTATTTTGGTGGAAAGGCTAATTTATATCTTTAAAGTTTAAAGATAAAAATAGCAGCATTTGTTAACGCTCTCAGTTCATCGTTTCTTTTCTGGCCATTAACAGGCTCTCTAATAAAGCCTTAAAAGATCTATTTTGGCCTCAAAAGCTTATTAAGCTGAGCTCATAACCATAAATTTTCATGATTACTTGTTAAAAGCCACATTACTTGCTAAAAGATAAACAGATAAATGATAGTTTTGTCTACGTTTTTAACTAACTGATTTTAGAATTATATTCTTTTGTTGGTTTCTTTTGTCTGCTATTTTCACTCGGCGAAGTTAAAGAGTTCTAGACCTTTAATCACGGTAAAAAAACTGTGCCCTCAGCATTTAAATTACGAAATGTAAGCAAGAAAATTAAAAACATTCGTTAGCCCCGAATATTTTACTTTTCACGTATATAATGGAACTTTGCCGCAGAGAAGAACCTTTTATAAAGAGCTCTCATATGTATTTAGATTACTTACGAGTACAAGCATGCTCTGAAAACAACCCCGGCAAACCACCAGCATAATTTTACGGCCCATTAACTTCGTAATGCCTCACAGCATATATAAATCAACAACGCAATGTGGTCATGTACAGGTTCCTTAAACTTTGTAGATGAAAGGGGTGAACAAAAACAGTACAAACACGAAAGCGAGTTGAGTTGAGTCGATCTCTTTATTTTCTCTTCAAAGCGGGACAGCTGAAGGGATTCTCAGGAAACTTTATGATTCAAGATTTCAACGTTGTCAAGCGTATAAATGACCTATTTTTGTTTTAGTGTCTAGCTAGGCGGATTTTCTGCTGGTACTGAAATAATAGTTTTATGTTCTTTGACAAGACAAAACCCTGCTCCGTATGACACGTAAATATATTATGTTAGAACATTCCGAGTGACAATAAAAATAACGATTGTTCCAGAAACTTTGTCCCAGTTAAAGCTTCCTTTCCATTTTTCAAATGACTCGTACAAATCTTGTTTTTTGCTTATTTGCGAGTTACAGCGCACAGGAAGACTTCCATCTTGCCATATGTGCTGCTTCCAATGTTTTTATTACTTCTTGCAGCACCATCCTTCAGAGATGCTGCAACTACATGGACTTCAAAGATATAAATGAATTTATTTTAATATCATAGAGCTTGCTATTGTTATCGTTAGCTATTTTTTTTAAATACTTCATGTACAGTCATAATAAATGTGAACTGCTACGATACTGATGCCGTTACGAGTGTTCTATGCAATAATAACAACGTTGAATATGAATTGTTTGTTCTAAAAACACACGGGCTCCATGTGAGTGGTGTTCGTCGTCGCTGCTCGCTCGCGGCCTCGGGCGAGATCCGATCAGCCGGTGACGCCTATTAAATCCGCCGAGTGGGAACCCGTGTTAACCTGAGTTTGCTTTTGTCTTAACAACGGGGGTAGGTGTCCACTCAATAGTTTAGTTGTTATAGTATAATCGCCCGTCTCGATTTTTATGCTATTCGATATTGAAAGAACCTCATAAATATGCCATTAGTGACCCACAGCTTCTGAATGAAAATTGCTTTTTGATGTCTGCTGTATAACATTAATTTCAACATTGTGTTTTCAGTTACAGTGTTATTTGTTAGCTAAACACGATAGGATTTAGATTAAACGTGTTTTTCCTCAAAAACAAAGGGAGCCTGCGTTTTGTTAGAGGCGTGTCGTTTACGAGGGTCGGCATTCAAGCGCCGGACCACAGCATGTGTTTACTGCGGTGACCGTAAACGCCAGCTTTATAACCTCTACAACTGTCTCCACAAATGTTCGTGGAGAATGCGCCATGTGACTCAAAAGAGCCTCGTAAAAACTAAATTCAAGTGCTTCACTGTACGGCTAATTAATCCGCGCGGGCTGGCCGCACACGACTAGTTTTATGTCGCCCTTAAGTGATGACGTAAAGTTTTTCGATACGACCCACACTACCAAATAAACTCGATACAATCTTCGTCAAAAGTCTCATCTACCAAAAAACTATCTTTGTCCTTTTATATTGGATGAGAAGTTTCATATTTGTCCGTGACTAGAAAACTTATTGTCGCACCAGAAATCGCCTGTTTCCTATTGAATCTTTTTTGGGGTAAAACTAAGTCAATCGAGAAACTCATTTTGATCGTGCAGTTCCGATAAGTTCTCATGTAGTGAACCGTGTGAAATAATGAGAAAACGAGTAAATATACCTGCGTTTGGCGTTTCTGAACTTGCTTTTTGTTTTCTTTTATACAATTACCGTATTTTACGTAAATGTATTTTCGTTCCGTATAGTACGGATCCTTACTACCTAGTTGAAAGTAAATAGAGAATGGAATAAAACTTGAATTATGTGCCTACTCCGCCTTGAACTAATTTATGTGGATGTAGGTTTAATTCAACCTTAATTGGATTAAACAGATCTAGTTCTCTTTAAACTTGGCCTTTAAGCTTTTGGCTGGCAGCTAAATAGTTTGTTCTCACATATTAGGTCAAAGTCGCACCATGGACTGGCGAACATCCAGCTTCCACTAAGGTCACCTTGGAATTTTGCGTAGACTTTCTATTTTCCATGTTCAAGTTGGCCAGTTACCAAACATAAAAGAAATGTTGACAGTTACTGTTAAGTCAAGGTCGCGAGAAAGCGGCGCGGTCACTGGGACAATTGTTTAAATCACTGTTATTGTTAATAAATTGTAAAGTGGGCCAAAAACAGAATGTCATGAATTTGCGGTATATTGATTTGATCGGCGTTTTTATAGCAACCAATTGAATAAATTATCGAAATGTGATTGAACTAAATTTGGTTCTCGTAATTTAACAGGTACTTATCTTACATTAAGCTTAGTGTGTGTACTGAAACATATAAATAATATACCTACGATGACGACATTTTGTTAAAAGTAATTGATTTATATTTGTATTAGAAAATTACAATTTAGTCTGTAGGTACACATGTGGGCAATTTTCCGTGCCGCTAAGTGTAATTGGCACAGGTGCCGTAGTCTGTCGCTACGAGGTGTCACCGTTCCAATTTCCTGAACACCCTATTCCCCTCAACGAATGTTATTGGATTTTTTTGCAATATCCCTCATTGCGTACCGACGCGAATGCGAGTGTACTCGAATTACTTGCGAACACGCACTTGTGAACGCTACGACGCTTTAGATTCTCTTCCTTGTATAATATGATATCCTAGTACTTTCACCGCTACAATTCTTATGTTACAAAGGATATCAGGAGCAGCCCAAGTTTTGCGATATTCCTTTGTGGTTTTCGACGGTAATGCGGGATTTAACGACCTGCGATCAATCTTCCAATTCCATTTGAACTAAATACGTATTATTGGATGCCGATGATAGATCAAATAGATATTAGTATTTGTTTTATTTCTCGTAGTAACTATTCGCTAACAGAAGCTGCCTTGTATGTAAATATTGTGTTCATAATCAATTAGTTACGGTAGCGTGTTGAATATACAGTATGATTTTTAGTATAGTTTTTGCAAGTTGTTAAGGTTAGTAGGTTAATATTGATACTGTCAACTTAATTAATGCATAAAACAAAAACAGAATAAAATTGCATTCATTAATTCGATGAAACACTTGCGTAACAAATATTTGAACTTTGTATGCACTGTGATCTTTGTAAGTTTTTTTTTAATACAAGTTTATGGCAGTTGAGAACGTTTTGAAACTTTCCATGTATTTTCCAAGTTTACACAAAAGATAATAATGAGTGAGATAGAAGAAAGAGGGACTTTAAAAAATAACCGTTACCTATAAATGTTTGTCAAAAACGTTTCGGTGAGCTTAGGTATCAATTATATTTTATCAGCGTAATGTGTCACGTTACAATTTCCTTATACCTACAGCCCATTCTTTTGATGTATATCTTTGTACCACGCATTGTAAATGGTCTATTTCTTTTCCCTTCTATGGACCAAAATAGCCCAAACTTGTAGTCTTTGTAGGTAAATATTTATCATGCTAGTCTTGTTATGTATGTTGCGGTAAATTTTCGGTCAAATCATGTCCTAACACTAAACGATTGCCATCTAACTTTGCAACCCAGCTTGTAAGTAATACAAGTATCCTAAGGTTAGAAGAGATTTCTTCGTGCCCGGATTGACCGTTTACTGTACGTATTAAAGCCTAAATATTTAATGTACAGCCAGTGTTTATACCTCTGTCTCGATTGTCGGAAGGATTTCCATAAAAGCTTTATTTCGTTTCGTCTCTTATCTTTATCCCTTTTGTATCGACGTCAGTGATAGCAAGTACCTCGTAAATCTTAATGACCGAGGATCGTCAGACTGCTCACTCGTATAAACAGCCAGAGATAACAGCTTTTGTTTCTATGGTAATGTTTACGATTTTTCGTTAACTTGCTCATTAAATAAAACCTTGTTCGCATTAAGCTGTTGATGCGATTTCCTTTGCCTTGTGAAGGGGGAAATTCGGAAATTGAAATGTTGTATGCCCAATTTATGTATGTGGCGTGTTAAACGCTGTCAGTTATAATATAAAATGTTGTCCGTGGAATGTTGCTTCTTGATTTAATGCAGCAATGTGGATAATGAAAGGAATTATTCAAATTTCAATGCACCAATAAGTATGCATTAATTACGTAGTTATAATCCGACGTATTGCAGTTATGTTCTATTGTACCTATTACAACTAAGCGACTTATCGTTACGGCATGCAACGGTAGACAGATACACATCGTATTTATGCTAACGTTTTAAGATGTTTTGAAAACAAATGGTGGCTGCAACTTTATAAATAATCTTGCAAACAAAAAAAAAAGAAAGCATTTTCCTTTAATTTCGTCACTGTGTTTACTTTCATTAGAAAAGAAGATTCGGAACAAAGCGAAAACACGCCCGGAATTGAACACGCAAGTTTTCCGCTTTTTCTCTTACGCACGGAACTATCACCTCTATTGTGACAGGTAATAAGGATTTCTGTTGTATGTATTCTATATTATATTATGTCAAACACGAGGGTTCAGTGGATCTGTCAATAACTGGCATGAAATCGTTGTCAGTGAATGGAATACGCGTAAATGTAATCCACATAGGTACTGCGCAGAAAATCCATGGCGACGGATTACCATCCCATTTGGGGAATTGCTATACATGCAGCTAAATAATGCATGCGGCTTTGTTTAGGGAAACATTTTACTACAAAATTAGTAGAAATGTTTAATATTTTCTGTACGTTCAGATACCCATTCTTGGAATCAGTTCTTGATCTTTGATGACTGTAATGTAGTGTAGTCAATAAATAATATACTGTGGGATCGGTGTGAGCTCTGCTTTCGAGTTTTTGTTAATGTTAATTAGCTCAGATAGTGTGTTAATAAATAAAATAAAACAATTGATGCATTACGTAGAAGACAATGCACTGGCTGCGGCAGTTACGGTTATAGGTTAGTATAATAGCAATCATACACCGTGGGCCCGAAAAGATTTTAAGCACGCCTTTCTGATGGTATTATAAGTCAAATGTTATATCAACAAAAGTCCAATTAAGTCATTTTTTTTTTGTTTTTCTGAACATAATAAATCAATTAACTTTAGTACTTCCTTATAAACAATACTTTAGGTTGAAATGACAACATTTATAAATTATCGTGTGAGTGGATAAGAAACTTCTCAGTTCACAACCCTCCCCGACAAATAAGACATACGGCGCGGGTGGGGTATGGTATCACAAAAGTTGCAACGCCGCTTTCATAGGACTTGTTACCATAGAAATTTTTGGAGTTGTTATTTCCGTAAATAATGTATATTTCGAAAATTAACCTTTATTCAACAAACTATATCCTAGCTATTCTTCTCCAATTAGGCATCGGAATCTTTGGGGTACCTCGGGCCCACGGTGTATACCCCTTTCCTCAGCAAGGTTCAAGTTTTTTTTATTATTTAATGGTTTGGCAAACAAGTCGACGACCCACCTGATGGTTAGTGGTTACCGCCACTTAATACACCTACAACACCAAAAGGATTGTGGATACGTTGCCAACCTTAGAGACAAAGGTGGAGTCTCATGTGCCTGTAATTCCACCGGCACCCATACCTTTCAAACCGGAACAGCAATGCTGCTTAGCGACAGACAGGTATGGAGATAGTACTTCCCAGGACGAACTCTTTCACTAGGAGCTTTAGGTACTACTCGTAGATGATGATTGATGATGATGACGACTCTTACTGATGATACACCTACACCTAGAGTACCTTTCAAATCGGAGCACAGCAATGCTGCTTAGCGACAGACATAGTTATGGAGGTAGAACTTCCCCGGACGAACGCTTTCACAAGGAGCTTTAGGTACTACTCGTAGATGATGATTGATGATGATGACGACTCTTACTGATGATACACCTAGACCTAGAGTACCTTTCAAACCGGAACAGCAATGCTGCTTAGCGACAGACAGGTATGGAGATAGTACTTCCCCGGACGAACTCTTTCACTAGAAGCTTTAGGTACTACTCGTAGATGATGATGATGATGACGACTATTACTGATGATACACCTAGACCTAGAGTACCTTTCAAACCGGAGCACAGTAATGCTGCTTAGCGGCAGACATAGTTAAGGAGGTAGAACCTCCCCGGACGAACTCTTTTACAAAGAGCTTTAGGTACTACTCGTAGATGATGATGATGATGACGACTCTTACTGATGATACACCTAGACCTAGAGTACCTTTCAAACCGGAGCACAGCAATGCTGCTTAGCGGCAGACATAGTTATGGAGGTAGAACCTCCCCGGACGAACTCTTTCAAAAAGAGCTTTAGGTACTACTCGTAGATGATGATGATGATGACGACTCTTACTGATGATACACCTAGACCTAGAGTATAATTAGCCCTTCATTAAGCCTTTCATCTTCATTAGTGCCGCACATAACTCAGGTCATTATACATTTGATAATTAGGTCGCTCTCTTATTGTCCCGTTCGCTTCATGTACGTGGATCGATGTATTCACAATGGAGCCATGATTTGATACATTACCGAGCTATAGATTATTGTAGATATTCTGTGTTCAGAATATTATCAGTTCTCAGTACCTTTTCAGTACTTAATATGTATGATTCAACTGCTTTGTTATCTTGTGTTGTTTAATAAGTAACTTAAAAGCTAGGAAACCCGTCCACACAGATGACTATATTTCGTGCTAAATCAGTCTAGTCAATGACGGACTCTATACCGTCGTTTAGTCTGAAATTTATTTATTAGTAATGATTAATTTATGTTAGTAATGTATTCATTAGTTGAAACTTGTAGATTAATGATTTTACATCCTCCTCAACTATGAAACCACTTGTTTCTATTTAATCATCTCAAAGTTGTGTAACTGATCGATTACCGGAAACATAGACACTGATCCGCGGTGCTGGAACGTTATCCGATAATGAATTCCACTGTTATTCTGATATTAAGACCTCTATATACAAGGTTAGTCGGAAAGTGGCCACATATAGCATCACTGGTGGCTGTTTTAAAGCAAGAGTTAAAATTCTATAATTTAATTTTCTCCTAAAATATAATTTTACTTTAGTTTTTCAAAAATTCTTCACCCCTGCTTTATTTACGAATTCATAAAATGGAGCTTCTAATCCGTGACCTCAAATATGACCTAAACACAACTGATTATAGCTGAGGATTTTAGCATATTTTTATGAAATATTTGAACAGCAATTGTCCTTACCCCTTTCCGACTAACCTTGTATAAGTGTTGTGTAGATACAAACATTCTTTCATTGGCTTTGGACAAAATATGTTAAAGATTTTGGTCAAAATCTTTAGACAATAAGTCGGATAAACGAGATATTATTACATTGTGAAGGTTGTGCTCATTTCCAAATTCTAACTCTCAAAGAGATAAAACTGAGTCGTTTAAAGCATCTTTGTTTTCAAAGAATATTCAATTTCTTCTTAGCTCTAGCCTTCTTTAGGTCTAGTTATTGTCTTTGTAAAAAATTGCTATCAGATATTCAATGAACAGATTCTCTGGCATCGGTTTCTTTTTATTATATTCATTATTTACGGTTTGCCCGATAGAATCCAATTTGTTTACTAATGTGTGAGTTTATGTTACATGAAAAGAGAACAGAAGATTATCAAGTCTACAATAAATTAAACGTAAAACCCTTTTTCCTTTTTAGGGTCATTAAATAGCCCCTTAAATAGACCCCTTATTTATTTTCTTCAAGTTGCTGTACTTTAGGTTTTACTTATCAGTAATTTAAATTCAGTTTGTGTCTGTAGGCACTAGTTTAGTTTGTCTAACGAGCGCGACCTTCGTAAAAGTTATTTGGAGCCAATATTTTTAGCTTATCTCTGAGCCTTTACAAAGATGGAGTAATCGTGTTACATTATTCAACAATGTTATCTTTCAAAAAGTCTTGTATTTCTGTACAAAACAAGGTACTAGTTTTATCTACAGACAACAAAAAAGTCTGAATACTTTGTGGGAATTCCGGTAGTGGAATCTCGGCTTATGTGCAAAATTTCAGAGAAACCCGCAAAGTTTTTGAATAGTTTGAAACAAATCTTTCTGCGGCCTTCATTCACAATTGGACTCTCAGAATACGTAACGAAAAGTTTTAGGGTTGAACCTCATCTGGCAGCACGGAATCGCCTTTTTCCGTCGCCCTTTCTCTTTCTGTCGCTTAGAACTGCCATTTGCTAGACCGAGACAGAAAGCATAATGCGATAGCACGCGGCGGAATCCTCGAGGCGATCGGCATCACGGACAAAATGCAATGGTCGGCAGGGAGACTCCGGAACGCTGAAGCGCGCGATAGCATGCTAACGCATCCTTTCACCGCCGATCACTTGCTATCGCTATTATATTTTATTATTTTGATTTTGCATTTCTTGCAAAATACACGCTAGAATCACTGCTCTCTCTTCCGTGGTCCTATCCATCTCGCGCTTGAAACTAAACTGATCGTGAAAGAACGCGGCAGTATGCCACCCATGCTGCAGCATGCTGACGATCGCCTTTTTTGTCTGCGGAATGCGACAGCGCGCATTCGCATGCGGCAGCATACTGCAGCAGCACGTGGTAGCACAGGCGGAACAAATGCGATTCCGTGCTGCCAGATGAGGTCCAACCCTTATAGGTATCACCAGCTCAGTTCAGTTGTAAAAATAACTGAAAAGTACTTAAGTGGGTAGGTTTAGTAGTTTTATGTTAATCATCATCAATTACACACAGCCGCGCAGTCCCTTGCTGGTAGCTCTTTACCAAAAGGGGAGCACCTATGGACCAATGGGTAGTTATTATATGTATTCTACTATACACTAGGTTGGTATTATTATTGGTATTGATGAATAGTACTTACCAGTCCGCGTCTAGACCCGGAACAATACTATTATTCCAAGATATTGTATTACACTCGAAGGCATGGCTGGCATGGATACGAGTAAGTGATTGAGTTTTTTTTTACTTATTACATTGTGTAATATTTTTTCTACATCGAACTGGAAATACCTAGTGTACTTGTTCTAATATCAATGATTATGCTTCTTGGCATTATGTATTATCCATATTCCTGATGTTTTTCTCAAAACAACGATAAACCAGCTTCAGTATCAATAACCAAAGCGATATCATACACTATGATTGAATGCGAAGTGTTGTTATAAAATCATTCCTTTTGTTTACTTTCTACACAACACAACGAACTACTTATAACCTACCACAAAGCCCAGCTCACTAAAACATCGACATACAACTTTATCACGAGAGCGTCAGGCAGGGGAGTAAAACATTTTCTATCAGAATTTCCCACGCGGATCGCAGGTGCGGTGCGGTGTGGTGCTAACCAATAAATAACCCGACGTTAGCTTCCCTGATCAGTGTAATCTAACTAGACGTGATATACTTAGGTAGGCGGCGCTCAGGTACTCTAACATAGCTGTAGGTAAGTATCTAGGCACATATGTATGTACAAGCTCAAGTGTACGTCGAATGCTGCATGAAAGCGACAGTGCAATGCTGTCATGTACATTGCGAACGAAGTCAGAATTTATCTAAATAAAGTCTTGTTTTAAAAGCTTTGCTGCAACCTGCAATATCTACTGTTTTCAAAACAATTTTGATTTTGTTATGAATTCTCAGAAAATTTCATTGAATTGTACTTTCTGGGAATTCATTTCAAAATGCGGTAAGGGCCTTTAGTAAACAGTTTCAGTGGAATGAAATGATTTGCAGCATTGACTTTATTTTCACTGCAAATTGCGAGTTTCAGTTGTTTAATTGCCATTATTTTATCGATTTCTAGTAAAACAGACTCCGATACATTCAAATAACAAAGGGCAATTCCACTCAACTATATCCTAAAAAAAAATGTGTGCTGTCTCTAAAAATACACTTCACTACACTGGTATAGCTTTTCGATACAATTTAACATGAATAGGTAGGATAATGACTGTGGTATAAACTCTATGGTGTACCTACTGTCCTTTACGCCGATATCAGAACTATTCAAAGCGCCGCACGTGTAAAACTATTCCTACATTATGCTTATATCCTAAAGTAACATAAATAAGCAGGCGAGTCGGCGCCATGAGGTCGTCTCTTGTTTTTCCCATTTTCCCCAATAGAGGTATATAAAGAATCAAAGGGCCGTCAAATACAACTGCTTCCAATTATGAAAGTTGCTTCGTATCCTTCGTAGCGTCATTAATTATTTATGTTCTTCTTATTGGTATGATAACGAATGCATGCCCAAACGAGATAGTGATTCAGCATCGCAGGTAACATTATCAATGTTTTCGAGAACAATTGAAGGATTATCTGATGTTGTTAGCTTTTGATACTCATTTATCACGTCGAGTTTAACTGAAAATAATTATAGCGATCATTTTCAGAAATATTGTACGTATGCAATAATAAATATTTATTCAGGATCCGTATGCAGAGTAAAATAATTGAGCTGTGAAATGAATGTGTGTTTTGAACTCAATGTTATTTTTAAGGATGTAGCCATTTCGCACATATTTTTTTTATAAAATGTACAAAATACCTACATTGAATGAAATACACGTGTTATTTCATCCCAAAACCAAAAAATATTGTTGTTTAGATTTATACAAAATTGCACGTAGAAATTAATATCGCTTTTACGCTTATTTCAAAAATATCTGGCACATATTGTTGGCAGGCTTACATAAAGGCGACCGATTTCATTGAGTCTCTCGGCTTTAAAGGCGTTTTCTTACCTCGTCGCTGTCTTCTTTACACTTGTTATGTATCCCTTAAGCTAGAACGAAAAAGGAGATCCTATAAGATTGTTGAGCACAATGTTTTGGAGACTGGACACAATAGCGACCTCGGTTCTGTTACAAGGCCGAACTATTTGGAGATGATCCAAACGGGGAGGCGTCTTATTATCGGAGCGTTGATTTGAATAAAGTCAAGAAAGATATACGAAACAGGAAAATTTTCTATGGAATAAACTCGCAAACAGTAGCAGAGTAGGTTATAAGCAATGTTATAGGCCTATAGCTAATGCCCAAGTTATTGGAAGGTCTTTCACACCCACGCCTTAACATAAAATACATTATTAATTTCCATTAGCTGTGAAAATAAAGTAGGACATTTAAATTCTACGGAATTACTTCTATATTTTAAGAAAAGAGTCCTGTAAGTTGTTTACCTAAAATAATTCGCTGCTTATCAAAACACCTAAGTGTTTTTTTTTTCGGAAAATACAGCATTTGGCACATCTCTTTTCTCCGTGGTATTTCGTAATATTTATAGGGGATCTTTTATTCTTTTCTATCACATCTAAGTCCTGCAACCCCCTCTTATCTCAAAGAACGTTTTAAGTTCCTTCATGACACTCATACTAGAAACTTAAGATCATCGGAAAATTTGAGACTTTCGATGCCCTCGCATTCTACCAAATTCTATGACAAATCGTTCACAGTCCAGGCTGTACGTTTGTGGAATACGTTGCCGATGCCAGTAAGATAAGCTCAGTCATTGGATTCTTTTAAAAAAATAGTAAAGGATTATTACTTCTCTCAACACATTTCTATTTCTTCATAATATCAATACCTCATCATCAACCTACCTTGTTTTCCCTATCACATAATTATTTAACACATGTATATATACATATATTTTTATATGTAAGTATTATGTCTATGCATTGTGTGCAGTAGGTATATATTTTTGCAGCAGTACTACCCCCCTTCCCCTCTATCTTATTCATTGTCTTCCTGTTCATCCAAAGGTTGTTTGGTAGATATCGCCTCCAGCGATAAGACCGCCATTGTACCCTTCAATATATGATATTGTATAAGAGCTGTGTTACAATTTTGGTGTACAATAAAGTATATTCTATTCTAAGTTTACGTTCCACGCTTGCCTTCCATGTTGAAGGCACTAAGTTAGATCCAGCCCGCATCTTTGACGTAAGGATCAGATTTGATAGTGGTAGACTAGGCTTAAACTCTTGAGGAGAGGCCCATGTCCTGCAGTGGGACAATAGCTGGCTGATTATGTTAAATTCTATAATCTATTTCACAAAAAGTTAATAGTTATATCATATCTAGTTATAGGTCAATAAGTTATACTCTACAAGCCCATACTAACATGATTTGGTGTGTTAATATAATATACTTTTTTTGAATACATAACACAACGTTGCCTCACTTGCCTCGTTACACAGTGATGCACGCAGCCCGAAGGTTGTAGTTCTTCCGGTTTTGACCCGACCTTGGTGAAGGTTTTACTGGTTGAAATCTTAGTTTATGTGCTTATGCGACTTAGTATTACCTTGTAATATAGCCATGGTCCATGGATAGGAAACCAATGTTATCTAAACAAGTCATATGCAAACTCTAAATTCTCTTCGACGTCACTTGTGTTTGATTTTTATTTGGGCTATTTGAGACCGAATAAAGCTCCTCTGTAACATATCGATACCTCTAGGCTCAAAGGGAGTATATCACAAAACATGGGTTTTCAGGAGAAGCAAAAAACAAAAAAAAAACGAATTTTCGTTATAATTATGTGAAAATGTCATTATGCTAAAAATGTGCTATACGCCCTTTGAGCCCAGAGGTATCGATATTACTTGACTAAATACTACAAAGTACTGCAAATATTTACTGCCAATGTATTTTTTTCTAAACTTGGAAACTTAAAATAGGCACATTTTTTGACTTGTTGGTCATTTTCGCATGAATTTAGAAAATTCACTACATTTATATAACTCGACCTTATAACCTACTGAGTTGCACACATAACATGTAGTGCGTGAATGTTGTGAATGACGACTTTGATCTCATCAGCTGACAACACATTTACAGTCATTATACACCTTATTGTTATAGAACAAAGAGCTATATTGGCCCGGCTAAAGTCCATTTAAAGTTTGTAAATAGGAAACGTAGGAGAGTCGCATTTCATTCAGTAGTTGACGCCAGTTGCGCGTAGCGTACGGGGCGAGAATACTAATCTGTACTACTCTGCTCTGGAGGAAGGCCGACTGATACCCCTGCTCGCTTATTGAAGGAAGATCGGAGGCTGCTTTGAAACAATAAACTGGAATTTTAGGAGTCTGCACCAAAGTGAAATGAAATGTTAAAATTGGTAACAATCATAAGGTTTACGGCATATTGATACCTATGCATGGAGGTTGCCAACTAAACCTATTTAAAACTCTTTGGAGTCCTTATCCCTTTTAAGCGTATATATTTTTATATGTCCGTGTGGGTCCATTGCCCATATGTTACTATTTTTGGTTCTATTTATATGTTTACGTGCAAAGATGGTTACATAATGAATATACCACCTTGCAGGAGCCTGCCTAAGTGTAGTCAATTTACCGACACACCGACAAACGCTTGTGGCTTACCGTCAAACCTAATCTAGCGAATTCTATTAACGTTCGAATTGCACGATGACCTAGTTTCCGATTGTCTCCACAATTCGGACACGCATTTCGAGTAATGTATTCGGTATTTGGTATTCGGAACGCACCTGAGATAGCATAAATGAGTCATTGATGTGTTTATATTAGCAGAAGTTCATGATACCGTGACGAAGGCCGTTGCGCTTGCTCTTATCCATAAATTTGCGGAAGCATTTCTTTGAATTGAAATTGAAACTGTCTGATTAGCCAATCAAAGAAACGAACGTGGAACTGATTTCTTTAGCGCTCAGTACAAACCCAATACGCTTATTCATGAAAATACTCTTAATGTGTTCATGTACACGAAAATAATATTGTAGATCGTAAAGCTCCGATAGGTATCAGGTGTACGTATATTTTAAATTAAATTACGTCATACAGCTACATATAATTAAAGTTCCGGGAATCAAGCTGTGAGATTTCCTCCTGAAATATTTGAAAATACTTTAACAAAATAAATACGAGTTCGGAATTTCCCTGTTCAAATCGTGTCTCAGTGTTTACAGCGACTCTGACGGAGTTCCAAATTGTTTCCCAAAATAAATAACGTTCCTTATCTTTGCGCTTTTATTCATGTTTATATCTTTTTATTTTGACTTAACAATGTAAGCGTGCTCTGCAATATGTCAACGCGGGGCTTTGTTTTATAGCTTTTTCATCTCGTGTTTTTTATTTTCGTGAATAATTTTATGATCCATTCTCATTTTAGCGCCTTGTTCGGCAGGGATGCAGGTTGAATTTGATAAATTGGTGGGAAGTTGAACTATTTTCCAATTACTATTATTACATGCACCGATTCTATCGTTAGTCCATTTTGTTTGCTCTTCTACGAATCTGGGCATCAACAAAGTAAGCCTGCACATACAAATGTGGATTTATGCAGTTGCTTATTTGCGAGTGTGTTTGAGTAATTCTGTTTATACTGTAGCAAATTAATGCAACACACGAAGCCTAGTGGCGATGCTTATCTCACTCAACGAACACAGATTTGCACTATATGTGCTTTAAGTCATGTGTTAATATCTCAAGCTAGAGGGTCTTTTAGATGTAAATTCTAGCTCAGTTAAAATGATCAATTATGCTTCCCAGATTTCTATACGTTCAAAGTTTCAGTACAATAAAATATGAAAAGCAGAAAAGAAAAAATATGCGCATACTAAAAAATACAATTTAAGGGTAGGTATGGAGAAGATTTACATTCTGACAGACTGGAGCTGTGTTTACTGAGCGACGTGTATATTTACCCTGTAACGAAAACTTTAATCAGGAAGGAGCAGTTAATTAATAATAACAAACTTGTTTGTTTTGGCTTAAACAGAGTAAAAGTAAGTTTAAGTAACTTTTATTTTTTCTACATTTACTGTTTTTTACTTAAGTACTACTAAGCTATAAAGGCGGAGGCTTCTTCAGGCATAATGTTTTTTAGACATTTACTTCTCGACCTACTTGACCAAGTTTAGAGTGTGGGTGGAGATTTACCTTGTTAAGGGATTGAACACACTCATCGGCATCAATTAGCATTTCATGCATAAAAAATGGGTATTCTGTATGAACATGCGTACTACGCACGCACGCTTTCAACTTTTCGCATCGATTCAGCTTTCACAAACTTTAGCACCCTTAAGCATGCGATAGAAGGCTTTTGCAGTTGGATGTACACAATCGAGAAATCTTTCACAGGTAATGCGGTAGTGTATCCAAAAACCCAACCATCTTTTTGCGAATTGATACCAATAATTTATTTATATAGGCATTTATGCTTATTATCTAAGATACACGCATAAAACAAGCAAACACAGCATGCAGTATCAAAACAAAAGGATAATAGCAGAGACCATTGAAAAAGTAATTGATATCTACTATAAAATAAACATAGAAGTAAATGTATGTCTACATCTACGTCTTAACGTGATTGTTCCGTAAATATTCCTCAGATTTGCGAAACGGGAATTTAGACTGATGACTCCAATGTATGATTTGCCCGCGTTCCTACTTTCTCTTCACGTCGTATCCAATGAACTACCTCAATTACTTATTCCGGCATGGATAGTATACCATAATATTTATTGCTAGCTTTCAACACTAAAGGAGCACCTGGAGACCAGCAAGATCATACATTATTCTGTATAATGCCTTCAAAATTGCGAATGTACAAAATTACGGTGTGACATATCATGTGAAGATACGTAGATACGTTGGGTTGGCTCGACGAGGATACAGCGAGTGCCGAGCATTCATCTCCATGAATGACACTTGATTACCTACCTCTACTCAACCCGCAATGGAATGCCAGCTCAATCCTCGGGTTCGATCATTGCCTCATTCGAATACCTGTCATACCCGTGGTTCTCGGAATGTTCGAGGAGGTGTAAGTAGTGTCGTTAATCTCGTCCACACAGAGTTTACCAATCCTTCACGACTTATCATGCATGTTTAGAGTCATGACTCCGAGCTATCTCTGAAGATATTTCTAGCAGATAAATCTATGTAATTTATTTTTCTCGACCTGGGAATCTTACACATTAGTCCTTCAAAGCCTGCAACCGATACAGGATTAATGAGGTCTTACTTATTAATTAAGAATTCAAGATTGTACTAAGCTCCACGCGCTGAATTCGGGATTTGCTAAGCTTTATTGTTTAAACATTTACACGAGGATTTATTGTATGAAACTCAAGTGATTGCTTTCGTTCTGTTTTATCTTGAAGTAAGAAAAGCTCTAGAACGACACGTTTTACAAACAAAAATAGACACGTAAAAGGAAAAGAGAAGTGTAGCGATATTTGGAGGACACGATGAATAAACAACAGATGTTTATGTCACTTTCCCCGAAGGGACCGAGACTGCATGGGTCGAATTTATAAATAATCAATCCCACTATGCTTTATTTACGTACATGTTTTCCTGTAAGTGGATACAGGAGTTTATTTCAAGAGGGAGGACACCTTTTCTTTAACGAACTGTTTGGAACATTATGCAACAATGTATGAATTTGTACTCGGATTTCCATTGTAAAATAGCGCAATGGTAGAAACGTTATTTAGTTCATAGCTGCTTATTTAGCAAAATATAGTTTCAATTACAATTTTAGTTAGTTTTGCATTGTATTTCGCAACGTTAGCAAGCTCGTATCCAATTAAAATCATTCGCAAATTCATAGAATATTAATTACTAAAACATTTTCAACATACTCAACCAAATTGTTTTAAGTACTCATGTATCGCGAGAAGTTAAGTACCTATTCTAATTGTCTGTATACTTAGACAGTTTAACCTTTTCGACCTGTCTTAAATTACTATATTTTGATACGTTCTAAATGGAGTTCGTCGTAACTCCCTGTGAGAGTCTTAACTATGTTTATGCTTAATTGTTTGAAATATGAAATGGCTTCTAGTAATTTCCAAAATCTTGATTACAAGAGGGCTATAAAACCGAAAGCCTATTAGCAAGACGAATATTTCGAGATCAAACAGGTTCATTTGTTTTTCAGAAACATCATGTGAGAATAATTAGACAGATCCTCTGCCATGAAATACAGTTTTAATAAAACAGCCATCGTACTGACGGCCAAACTCGGAACTTTAATTGGATTAAGCGCACTACGAGTGGATAATAAAAAGCGATGCACCGACCATTCAGCGTTGTAGCTACGCGAGAACTCTGCCAGTGGTCTTGAACATTTTGCAGACACCCATTGAATGTCGAACATTGCAGCAATTCGATATAGAGGCGGTCAAACAAGTGACAAACTGCTACATTCAGGTGTGTACTGTACGAGCAGTTACCCAAGTAACAAAAGCTTCTATAACCAGGGTGTTATAACACCAAATAGTGATAAAGTAGGCCTATAGTGGTAACCATTGTGCCTGCTTGTACTATAAAGGTTTTTAAAAGAGCGTTTTGGTTCTATAAGATTAAAGAGCATTTAAGTTCTATAATTTAGCTCTTAGAACGTTTACAGGACCATACAAAAGAATCTTTAAAGTGTTGCACTGTAATAGATATGAAAAAAGCGATTATGGTACTATTTAGTACTATAGACGACCTTTCTGACACTTTTATGTATCTATTTTGCACTAATAATGCGTAAAAATAACTTTTACAGTACTAGTATTGTAGAAGTATCGAAAACATTATTACAGTATCAATCTGCACTATAAAAGTACCTTGCACAACCATTACGTAACCTTTTAGCTCCTTAAAAGCTCCCTCAACATCGCTATGGCGCTAATTCTGTAAAAGTCATGAAAACTCTTCTATAGTACTAAATAGCTCTATAAGTGAGTTTGTGTTACTGCTACAGTACTAAAGCGTGACATAAAAGCACTAAAATTAATAATTAATGGACTAATTCGTTTTCGGTGAAAAATGGCTGCTGTTTTCTGCCATGATAGCACATTAGCAGCACGGCTGGAGCCAATGTGTACTACAGCAGCCATAGTTGGGACAAGTCATTATTTTATTAAATAAAATTTAATTAAAACACGAAAATTATGAGGGCGCATTGTCAAATTTGAAATCAGCATAATTATTTTATCGATACAATTATTTTCGCAAGTGCAAGTAATGGCAGAATTACGATCCATGAATGTTTTGAAGTTGTCCTTTTTATTACATGTTACGTTAAGCAACATTTACCGATATATTTTCACAACACGAACAAAATGTGTGATAAAAAAGATCACTGGAATCGTTTACGGTGCAAAATAGCACTATAAAGATGTTCTAGTTACTTTTATAGTGCAAATTTGTGACATAAACGATGCAGAAACACTATTTTAGTACTAAAAAGCGTATCTCGACACTTTTACTTTTCAACTATAGAGCTGATTTATCACCGTGAGAGCCTGTATGTAATGTTTATAGAATAAATCAGTGATAAAACTAGGGCCTATTTGGGGTTCTGTAAACGTTTACAACACCATTATAGTACTAATCATAAACACTAATTAGCACGCTCCAAAACGTTCTCAGGACTTTTATAGTATCAAATTTTGTTACTTGATAGCACGCTCCAAAACGTTCTCAGGACTTTTATAGTATCAAATTTTGTTACTTGGGTATCTGTCTTCTGTGTGGCACGTGGCGTTTTCGATGTATTCATGGATACAACTGGTCTGAAATGTTTAGGCTAGACGTGAGAGTTATTGGATCTTAATGTCTTCGAAGACACACCGTCACGATGTTTTTGAGAAAATAAAAGCGAATCGTACATTATATTACCTAAGCATTTCAGACCCATTGCATTCCACTTTTATGCTCTAAAATATAAATACTATAAGTTATTTAAGCAGCATCGGAATAGATTGGAAGCCGTTTCTCTTATTCTTAGAAAGATCCACGGACTATTGTGCACTAATTGTGTTCATTGTTGCAATACAATAAATATGATAAACACTTCTTCGGGAATGTATTATCCGAACTCTCTTGTAACTTTTTATTTCCTCTACAAAGTTATGAGAAACACTTTGAACGCTATTTCGCCTCTTATCTCTTACGCCACACGGGATTCTCTGTAGGAATGCGCAAGCTAACTACCAAATTCGAAAAGCCATCCGGGAAATTTCAAACTCGCAGCCCGATTCTACGAGTACGTTATAGCTTAAGGGGTGCTACTCAATTATACTTATGTTCTTACCGTAAAGCTCGGTTTACACGTCTTCAGTCTTAAGAAGCGTGCCAATCTTTAGTTTCAATTTTGTGACCCGTGTAAACATGTAAGTGGTTGTTTACACGGTTCGAGGACCAAATGTTAGTAATCACTTCCAAGCACTTAGAGACATCATTAATCCGACATCGATTGATATTTGGATGGATAGAGGCGAGACTCGAATGCTCCATATGTTTTGTACACAAAGGTCCAACGTGATCCATTGTATATACAGGGTGGTAATTTGAGATGGGGCATGAAGGGCAGCTACCTTAACCATTGTAGCTACAGGAAAACGTTCTTAGAAGACCACCCCTAACTTTTGGAATAATTTCAATCGGCATTCACAGATTTTGAAAAAAAAGTACAGTCAGCGAGAAAAATTGCTGTTTTCACAAAAAAAAATTATGATGCCAATCGATCCCATTTCCCATAAGAAACAAAAAACTCTTCTGGACCAACTGAGGTTTGAGTACTAGAAACGTCAGAAATAACAAAAAACTATTTGAGATGGGTTAGTTATAAGGGCAGCTACCTTAATCGTTGTCGCTACAGGAAAATGTTGATAGGAGACTGGCCATCATTTTTGACATTATTTTGAACTGCGCAAAAAAAGATTTTGAAAAAAAAAAATGGTACAGTCAGCAAAAAATGGTCAGTTCTCACAAAACTTTTTTATGATGCCAATCGATTCTATTTCCTATAAAGATCAAAATACTCTTCTGGACCTACTGAGGTTAAAGTACTAGAAACGTCAGAAATTACGAAAAACAAAATTTTGTGAAAAGTGAGGCAAATGCCGAAAAAAAAATTATTTTATTTTCAAAATCTGTGAATGCAGTTCCAAATATTTTCAAAAAATATGGACAGTCTCTTAAGAACACTTTCCTGTAACCACAACGATTAAGGTAGCTGCCCTTATCACTACCCCATCTCAAATAAGTTTTTTGCGATTTCTGACTTTTCTAGTACTCCAACCTCAGTTGGTCCGGAAGAGTCTTTTAATCCTTATGGGAAATGGGATCGATTGGCATCATAAAAAAGTTTTGTGAAAATAGCCCCTTTTCTCGCTGACTCTACTTTTTTTTCAAAATCTTTGAATGCCGATTTAAATTATGCCAAAAGTTAGGGGTGGTCTTCTAAGAACGTTTTCCTATAGCTACAATGGTTAAGGTAGTTGCCCTTCATGCCCCATCTCAAATTACCACCCTGTATATACACTTGTGCATATGTATAGGAGGCATTACATAGTTTAATTGTTAGCAACACTAATTGCATCGGCAAAAACATAAGGCACGTGTCGTTGATGGGTTAACGATCACAGCATTGCGTAGGCAGTGACGGGTTGCTGACCCATCCTACGAGTGTCAGTTTAATAACCCTGTCCCCATTAAGGAGATGATGACGATAATTAGTCTTATTGTAGCCAACATGCGAATAGCTTCTCTACCTACACACAACTTAGACGAATGAGGAGTTTATGAAGACTTATTTACTATGAGTTTTCAAAACTACATCCAGTTGGAACAGTATTTTACGCATTTTTAAAGTTCAAAGTGAAGATTAAATTAATTTAAAATTATAAATATAATGAGGCATAGCGGTGATTATAGCAATTTCCATTCTGCTCGATGATTGTAGCAAGCATGTTCAGCAGTGGACGTTTATGATGATGATTGCACGTAAGTACGGCTATTAAATTTTTGTAAAAAAGGTACAGAAAACTTTGATCGCGAAAAAAATTAAAGAATAGTGTGTGTAGTGTTTAGGGTTTTCTAAACAGTGCTTTTACCCCAGCCGCACATTATAAGAAATATCTGTCAAAAAATGTCTGAGGCATGCGCGAAGGCCCTTTGCGCACACATTTTATATTAGGCTCCGCAGACTGGAGGATCTGGACAAAATCTGACAGTGTGCAGCGTCTAGTATAAAATGTATGTGAAGAGTGCCAAACGGCGTGCGTCACAAATTTTCTAACAGACAACTTCCTACAATGCGCGGCCGGAAGCAATATGAATATTTCACTATCAATGGTTTGTTTACCTTTTATACAACATTTAAATGACCGAACTATATGATAAACTACATCTTTATTGTATTAAACTTTCCAGGACGGTTCTGTTGTAAATCGTTGAAATCTATTCCCACAACGACAGCAAGCATTACCTACACAAAAGCGCCAAATCCGCAAGTTGCGCGCGCACTTCGTTAAAGTCCATTGCTTGCTTAGTTCACTTCCAACCTGTAGGCATTTAGGCACACCCGCAACTAGTCGACTTCTGCAAATTTTACGAACCAAGCAAGCAATGGACTGCAACGACTTGCGCAATAAAACATGCTAGTGGACACAGCTCACACAGCCCTTTACGGACGAAACCAAAATTAATCTCAATCCTAAATCTCTGGATTGATGTAGGTTTCTTGACATAAATTCAATAGAATAAAATATTAGGTACACGAAATAAAACATTATTTCGTTTACAATAAAAAATGGTTAGCAGAAAAATTTGGTCCTAAAAATATTTTTTGATTGTTATTAACACATATTATCTTTAAATTATTGTATGCCCAAAGTGGGCTGATTGATGTCTCTAGCATTATCATATATGTATAGCAACTGTAACTACTCAATCAGCAACAATAGTCTACTTTACTTAATTTACTGAAGAAATATCAAAAACCTACATAGATCCAGACATTTGGGATTGAAATCGGTTATTGGTTTCGGCCGTTAGTCATCTGCTATTGACAACAAGCTGTACGTAACATTGCAAAGAAATCTATTCACGCAATAAACCATAAGCTAATATCAGAACGTATTACAGGCTGTAAGGAAATACGGGGCAAGGAAATAGCAGCCTGATAAGATAAAAGCTAGGTAATAGTTCACAAACAAGGGTTCATCGAGCACTCAGGATTCTTGACGCTATATTTCACAGAGCTTGCTTCGTTAAATTATTGTTGTTTTAGTAGCTAAGATTACCTAAACTACATTTGCAATTCCAATTGAATATTTATGGTTCTATCGTTATTCGATGATTCTGCCAACGTCAAGGTTGAAAAACACATTGTAATAAGTATGTGATGTATTACAATGAACAAAACTATTTACCGGTGTTTGTAGCGTTGAAATCAGATGAGGTATGCTAAAAAGAGCTATACATTATGTTAATTAACAAACACAAAATCTAACAAATCACACATGTAGTGTTGAAAGGAGGAAAAGAGAAGATAAAATCACCATCTGATAGGTCGGATTTGACACCTGTCAAAATACTCTTGTGTGTCAACACTGACCTCTATAAAATAGTATAATCGAGGTCAGTGAGTGTCAACGTTTTGTTGCAATTTAGCATTTTGGTGCGCGATGTCTATGATTATAAATATCAAGGCGGTTTTCTTTAAAGCCGGGTACGCACGAACCACCAGGAACATAGCGAACACGAACTTCGAACACGATTCACCATGAGCGTGTTCGCCGAACACACTGTTTGGTAATGGTACGCACATGCAAACCACGTGTTCGATATTTGTGTTCGCGATGTTAGTGTTCGAAAGTGCGTACACTGCTTAAGATTAAAGGAGTGGATCTTATGGTAACTTTATACCCGTAAGTATGTAAATAATAAGCGTTTAGAAACTTTAAAAATACTTGATTGTCCCAACACGTTTTTACATTGTACCCTTTTTACCGTATGGTGAGTCCTGACATTTCTCTACAAAACGTTACCATAAAAAGAATATCAAATATTTTTAAACATGAATAGTACCTATAGCTATTTTACGCTTTTTGATGACGTCGTTCACGTTTTTAGGGCTCCGTACCCAAAGGGTAAAACGGGACCCTATTACTAAGACTCCGCTGTCCGTCCGTCTGTCCTTCTGTCACCAGGCACAATTGTATCTAATGAACCGTGATAGTTAGACAATTGAAATTTTCACAGATGATGTATTTCTGTTGCCGCTATAACAACAAATACTAAAAAAACAGAATTAAATAAATATTTAAGGGGGCTCCCATACAACAAACGTGATTTTTTTGCCGTTTTTATAGATAATGGTACGGAACCCTTCGTGCGCGACTCCGACTCGCACTTGGCCGGTTTTTTTTATAGCAGTCTCCGAAATGGCCGCTACGTCAGACTCATCTTTGGGTGAACGGAATATAAGTACAAGATTTGGCAACTTCCTGATTTACCTCAAAAAAAAGGTTCATAACTGCGGTCACCAATTCTGTTTGACCATGAATTGATCGTTTGTTGTATTCATTGAGAGGTCCACGTTCAGTATTGGTATATTTTCAACCTAACCATACGTCTGACGTATCAGTATAAATTTAAAACAATCTGTCATTCATTACATACAACAGTTTTAGCATTCAGAGAGTAGATGATATAGCGAAAATGATAGTCCGGATTAACTATGGGTAACTGCTATTTGTTTAACTTATTACACTAACAACCGAGCTATTAACTGCGGACGTCAAATAAATCAGCGGTTCACCATTATTACAACTTACAATATCAATTTCATAAATATTTCGGGATTGGATAAAATGAATATAAATTACGTTATTCATAAATGCTACCGTAATTCAATTAGTAATAAACTGGGTCTCGCTTCATCATTAATACTTTATTACTTACTCAGTAATATACAGAGGCTTATTCCGTTGATTGTGATGATCGTTTATTAAATTTAATTTTCACATGATATTTTTATGGACACATTAACAGTCTTAAAATCCTTCCTTAGAAATTATCGTTATACCATGGCACAAAGACAGATTTGAAAAATAATAATATGCTTCGCTTAACTGCCTGGCTTTCATAAAAACAATATAGGCAACATTTAAGTAACAAAAATACTGCTTATTATAAGTTGACGCAAATTAAGATTTAAAAATTCAATTTAATGCCGCTGCAGATGCTGAGAGTGAGACCCTCAAACGGTGCAAATATAGTATAGTATACCTCATAGAAAACTATGACTACGAGCCGTTTGGTGTCGAAATCTCTTGAGTCCGAGTACAAGTGGCGAGGTGTAAGCTGAGCTTTGCATCTGTGTGAGTGCACATAGAATTGATTGCCAAAATGCAGTATAAACCGGTTTAAACCAAGCAAAGGACGCGTCTGCATTAATTCTCACACAAATGCAAAGCTCAGCTTAGGCCTCGCGGACGGTACACGCCTCCTCTCTAAGGAAATCGAAAAAAGATTGCTCGAGACTTCACGTGACTTGGGCTGGGGCTGGCTTGTTTTTTTGGCTAAAGAATTAACGTTGCTATTGAACGTGGCAATGCTGCCAGCCTTCTGGTCCCGCTTCCAGTCGACAGCGATGCGGAAGAATATTTTGATGCCCACTTTTAGTTTGTAGGTAGTTTTTTTCTAGCACGTATTTTTTCTTTATTTGTTTGTATAAGTAGTAAGTTAGAAATTTTGATTTATATTGTAGACATTATTAGATAAATACATGATTAGTGATCGAGCGTGACTGTTGAGATGACGGCTGATAGAGATGTATGGAAGCAAAAAACCACATCATGCGCCGACCCCACACATGATTCTTCTATGAAACTATCGTGGTGCGTATGTTTTAGTATCAACCTCACTGAAATTATAAAATCTATGATCGGTAAAATACTTCAGATTCAACGGGGCCTACGGAAGCTGGGACATAAACAAGGTTGCTCTTCAATAAGGTCCCGGAATGTATTCAAAACCAGTGCTCCGCAGTTCCGCCTCTCGCCGTGTTCTTTCTGTCGGCAAATACTGCATCTAATGGAAAACCCATTTATGTCGAACCGTAGCTCGGATGCACTAGCGCTACCCTAATAAGATCTCTTATAGCGCTCCCGCGGTAACAAAATACTTATACCGACAATGGGAACCAATGAACTGACAAAGGTCGTTTGCGATTCGACAGGTAGGTACGTAGACATCATCGTATTACTATTGCAAAGATTTTGAATTCATGATTTCAAAGAACTCTTCTTTTTTCGTTATAGACTGAATAAATCAAAGCGAGACAGAATCGCCAGACCGATAAATTCGCAAATGAATATGACATTAAAAATAAATTTTCTTTTAGAAGTTTGTGGGAATTGTAGCCGTGTCACTGAACGTTGGGTTATAAAAAGTTCGGTGATCGATACTAAACTTTGCTGATAACAATAATATTTTTAGAGCGGCCAAATATATGAGCCATAGTTTATTACTATGCCTTTTGCTTTAAACCAAACTTTTGGGGTACGGATTGATATAATGAAAAAACGTATGACCTTTGCTCATAAATAACAAAAAGCTTTTAATCAAGATAACAATTTAGGGCTTTACAACAACAACAAAAAACATTACTCACCGAGAGAAACCACGCTTTCGAAATGAAGAGAAACACGGTCAAAGAAATGTTCAACATATTTTGAATTCTAAACAATCAAAATGAAAAAGGACAGCGATATAATGTTCGACAACAAAAGCCAGCAACAAAGTCATCTGCCGCCAGATCAACCCTTTGATATTTGATGCGGACGCATTTTTCATCTGTCCATGACAGACCGGAGATATGAGAGCCGTGGCTTGTATTAATCACTGGCACTAATCGGGAATACGCCACGGCGGACTGACGCCGCAGAATCCGATTTTCCATTAAACCTTTCTTGGACTGAGCGCCGTAGCTAATAAGCATTCAAGCGGCCTTCATTAAGCCACGCCAGAGAGAGAAGCTATTGATTTTATTCAGCTTTAATAAAGGTAATTCTCCTCAAAACGACGTTCAGCCAGGTTTAAAGGCAGCGGCAGTCTGAGAGCGGCGGCCGCAATTAATAAAGCTTAAAATCTAAATCTCTCTGGAGTCTGAGCCTACACAGATTCATTCGTGATATTTTAATTTTCTTAGTAAAATTATCTTTTTTTCTAGATTTACTAGAAAGCTTTCTTAATTAACTTTTAGGTAATAGTAATGTTAATTAAATAGAATCAATTATTTATATCTTGAAAAAAATATTTTAAGATGTATAGCAGTACTGTCAAATCTAATGCTTGGTTTTCCCAAGTTATAAGCGCAATAATGTGACTCTATCTTGAATACGCATTATTTGAAAGTGGAGCTTCCCCATAAACTATCATGACCACCCGCGCAGTATCAAAAACACTGACCTTTATTAAACAAGTTTTATTAAAACAGCACGTTTATTCGTTCAACATTAAGTGCATTATTTCAATTGCAACATTTATTACCCGATATGTAAACTGAATCCCTATAAAGTAAACTGACATGTTATACATTTCGTGTAACGTAAAGTGCTTGTTTTATCCACGCCGGGTTCACCTGCAGCGCTTTGCAGTATTTATTCAGCGATAAAATAAGCGTGAGTGCATAGCAATGCCAACAGGGTTTTCCCAGCATTCCCCTAAATGGTGCTTGATTTCAAACGGAAAGGGAGATTGACATGATTAATAAATAACAAGAAGAAAACTGTGATGGATTTTAATTGTATATTATTTATCTTGCCAAACTGCATTTGAAAAAGTTTAATTTGATCTGCTATAAACTATTTTCCGCAAAACTTTACCGAGAAACCGAGAAAAGAGCAACGTGTATGTACAATTACTGTTCTAGAATCTTTTAGTTTTAATTTTTGTCGTTAATAAATTCCTTTTATTTTGATAATTTTGTATGTAATCACTAATTTTATTGTATAATTTGCACGCCACAAATGACATAATAATACGATGATATCACTATATTTTAATTTATTTCGAAGCCTGTAATTCTCTTAATCAATCAAACAAAGGCACCTATTATATTGAAGGGTGCCGTAATCACTGCTCTTTAGTTTTAACTCTACGTCAATGAGAGAATTTCTAATACAATATCGCTTTATCATATTGTTCGCCTTCGTATCTTAACGATGCCCACTGGTATTTGGACTTGACAATAGCTCAATGATATAAAAGATAAGAGAGAAAGTTAATATGTAACGTTCGATTGCTACATGCCGCAATTATTAATGGTGCAACTTTGAATACAATGCTTCAAACGCTGGAGTTTTGAATACCTACGTCATGTGACAGCCACGAAACTTTATAATGAGATAAAATAGATCTCGAACACGATAGATTTTTTAACCTTGTCAACAAAATGAAAAGGCTTTGTAATTATATTAGTATTATAACTTTCGTGAGACACATTCGTATTTATGATTAACTAGCTGACTCGGCGAACTTCGTGCCGCCATTTTAAAATCCGTAACGATTTTTTTCAAATTTTATTTTGTGCTTTCCTTGTCCTGACAATAACGAATACACAAAAAACGAATTATCCAATTTGGTGCAGTCGTTGGGAAGTTATGTGCGTACATACATTTCGGCGATTCATTTTTATTTATATAGATTACAGTTTACTCACGTGCATTTTTCGCGGATGCCCGCTTTCTTTGTATAAACCATTTTCCTACATAAAAACGTAAATATAGGAAAGTATTCACCGTTTGTGAGTCTAAAATGACCCTATCCTCTTTTAAAGAATGTTTACGTCCCCGAAATCGGAAAGTTTGTAGAAAGGTCGTTGAATGGAGCTAGGCGACTGGGAATTAAGCAAACTCAAACTCTATTTACATTCTAGATTCATTTTATTGATTCTATTGAGAACGAGCAGTTTGCACAGACTGCTAATTCGATTTTAGTAAACAAATTCGGTTTATAAAATTGTGGTCTACGATCTGTTTAGCTGACTTCGTTCGAAAACAAATAAAGGACGGGAATTAGGTCACTTGTACATACTTGGCCGAAGTTCGGCATTTTGTATTACAGTGTTGGGTTGTCAGCAATGGTGGAGACTGGAGTCACGTTCTTTCGCACTGCCATCTAACGTGCACGTGTCACGTTCATCGGCAAATGGCGCGAAAAATTATACACTTTGCATTCACTACGAAGTCTGGCATACGAGTGCATTACACTTGCCAATATTTTCAGAATACTTTCGTATTATTTAAATATACTTTCTATATTCTTTTCTAGTTTTCTATTAGATCACCTTTATATATCTGTTTTCACGTTTGAATGGTCTTGAAGTTACATCTCTAACAATCTGTTTATACCTACAAACCGTTTTAAATGAAGTGAAAATATACTTATGCTTTTTTCAATATTTTCTCGTAAATATTCTTATCTTAACTGATAACAGCTTCTGCTTTTCACTGTAAAACCCTTTATTTAAACAAGTAACTTGGATTTTCGAATGTACTGTACGACTTAGACCAAACTCCCAATCCTAATACAATAGTTAGTACCTCTTCAGACCATCTGTCCGACACACGTAGTTTAGCTAGCACACAGTCCCAATAAATCCCGTTCTAATCCGGCCGGTGCTAATCTAGGCTAACTTCTGAATCCTAGACGCGTGTAAATCCTATGAAAGTCCCGAGGGAAGTTGAGTTAGGAAATATATTGCACTTCATTTTCGAATTACGTCGGTGTTGAGACTCATATTTCCGTTTAGAGTGATAAATTGCAGCGGTAGCTATCTGATACCAATCTTGTTAACTTGTACACGCCCCAGAATTAATTTGTATCCGTCGATTAATCAGTATTAGAATTGTTTTGTGTAGGAGATGTTATTTTATAATCTAAATGCGGCGTTACTTAATTGTTGCCATGTTATTTATTTTATTATGACATCTATAAGCCCATAGATCGCCGCGCATGCCATGCTGCTGCCCAGCCTCCTTATCAATTGATGTCCTTACTTTTTCTTGTGTCGTCCAACGCAATTTCTCGACTAATTGAAAAATAGGGTCCGATCTCCATTAAAAAAAAAAAAAAAACAAGTATGTATGAAATCGAAATGCCTGTTAATTTTATGTTCATTTACTGGTATTTTTCGCTTAAAGATGAACAATTTATTATAAAACTTACATTTCAATTAAAATGCTGTCAATCAACATGATTTATCAAAAGTCTAGAGCTTCGAAATTTAAATTAAAAATTCTTCAGAGGGCTGCGTTTTAACGATACTTTTATGAAAATGTTCACTACACCTGCCATGTTCGCTTTGAATTGATTAACAAGAGTGTGTATCGATGAAAAGCCTTAATAGAATTAAACGAATCCCAAAATTATGAAATCGCGTAGGTGTACAAAATGAGATAAAGAAAGTTTTCTGAATGGATTACAAAAAAAAAACAGTTTAGGTACCTTGATTCAAGTCTTGTTGCTTGTTTTATGACGACGGTGTATTTTCTAAGAAAAATCTACATTTAAAATTATCCCTCCATGAGGGCACCCGGCATTGCGAACGCGATGCCCTCCCGCTGCTAGAGGAACGTGAACGTGCTAACTTTTTCAACATCTTTCTTAAGAGAGTCTTCTTTCCAGGATTGTCGCTGTCACCATTCGTGCGGCACTGGCAACCGGCGGCGTACGCGCACGTGGGCGGGCAACGGCACCGGCGCGCCGCACTTCCGCCGCCCGAGCCCCCGCCACCGCCTTTGCGAATCTCCTTCCACGCTCACAACAGGTAAGACAAGAGAAGCATTTTCATGGTAAAGGTCAAACGCAAAGCCTTGCAATGGTTTACAGCTGTGTATAGCAACATTAGCAACCTACAGTCAGCAATATCGAGATGGATTGCTGAAAAGTTGAGACAAGCTAGCGTGAGGTTCTCACATACATACATAAACTCACGCCTTTTTCCCATGGGGGTAGGCAGAAACTGTAGAACGCTACATGCTACGATCCTTACATACTCCTTTCGCTTCGTCCACGGTCATACATCTTGTCATACACGCACGCCGGTTAAAAGTACTACGCACCTGTCCTTTTTGAAGAACATCACCAATAACATCAATGTATGTCCTTCTAGGGCGTCCTCTACTGGCGTTTCCACTGACATTCACCTTATACATTCCTTTTGTTAATCGCCGTTCACTCAATCTTTCAACATGCTCAAACCACCGAAGCATACATAAGCGTTGGTACCAGTACACCATTATGGACAGCCAGCCGTGCCTTTTTGGACATCGACTGGTTAGCCACAACCGCATGCATAGCACCATTCACTTTATTTCCCGCATTTGCTCTCCTTTCCACATCTTTATCAATCTTACCATCTCTGAGGTTCTCAATCTACTATAAAACAGTTTTCGTTTTGCTTTTCACACAAACAAACTTCTATTCATCTTCATTCAACTCCTTTATAAAGCATCATCATATCAAAAACTCTTCATTATTAATATTTTAAAACCTACACTCCTAAAATTTTACCTACGTTTGTCACACAATTGAAAGTTCAAATTCCTAGCACGGAACTCTGAAACTAAAGCGTAGCAAATTGTATGTCACGAAATTCATTAAACCGGTCAAGTATGTTTAAAGCCAAAGTAGATTTGTGACGAGGCAAGTTGAGTAATGACTCATGACGGATAAGTGATTTTCATTGCTTCATCGATTACACAGTTAGATTGTATCGTAAAAAAATCACCTTAATATTTTTTATGGTATGTGTTTTAAAGGCCAATGTCTTATGAGTTATGTGACATCATGGCTGTTTGGACGTGAATGTTTATTTTTTGTGTCATGTTAATCATTGGTTTGTTTATTATCAATATTTGAATCATTAATTACTATTTTAATGGTCGTTTTATGTTTACTTCTGTACAGAATAGACAAATTGCGCGTAATAGCGTTAGCGCGTTGTTTTATAGTATTTAAATAGATTCAGACAAAACCTAATGACATAAAGTCAATTTGTTCCGCGACATATCAAAAACACCAGACTGTCGTTTATCGTAATTCCGTCTAACGATACTTTCAGCAGTAAGAAAACTTAAGAAAACTTTAAATAGCTTGCTAAAAACATTCTTAAAAACTCCTTAGCTTTTGTAGTGAGATAAAAAATATAAGCTGAAGTTTACGACGTTAAGACTTTGGCACTCAGCAAACTGCGCCTACTTCCGTAGGTACGTAAAAAATTAGCGAGGTCCCAGGTTTTATCGCGAAAGTAAAACTTTTAGCTTAAAGTAACGAGATACGAATTCCCTTGAGAAAAAAGGTTATGCCTGTACAATGTACATGAAAGTTTTTGTAAAAAGAAAATAACTTTTTTACGGTGATCGAAGATTGGAAAAAAACGTTAATATTACATAAAGCGTTTTAAATTTAGCAATAGAAATTCATATTAAAAGCTCCCTAAAAATTGGCAATGTTGAAAATGATATAACATTTCCTTTCAGCCTTTTATTTGTTTTTATTTTCAGGAACGAATCCAACATAGTCATGTTTGTTGTCAGCAAACAAACCAATTCCCTGTCTGTACACAGTAATAAATTGTACACTGTAGTTATTCTCCCCTGTCTCGTTATAAATAAACAGGAGTTTCGTCTCTACCCTGAAACAGTTTAAAGTTCCTTTATTAGCTCCCTAAATCTTGCCTGTATCATAATTACGAAGGGTTAATACTACAAGTAAACTTAACACATGACTGAAATTAATAATTAATAGATCTCCTTGTATGTGTCGTGTTCAAAGCGGGTGGCCATTGTACATGAGTAATGGCAGCTCATATCCAATTAAATGAGCATTAAGGCTTGCTATTATATCTGTGTGTATCGGGACAGGACGTAATACTGGGATACGACATGTTTGGTAAATAGTATAGACAACAATAGCTATCTATTTATAGCTGCCCAAGTGTATTTGTGGTAGGAAGCAAAGTGTTCGGTTGAAATTCGGTTTTGAAGACTGGAAACAGAAAGTAAATAACTAATAACAGTTGTTTATCAATATGTGGAAGTTCTCAGAAGTAATTGAAAGTAGGTAGAGTCTAAAGCTCAGTTCCTATTTCCAAAAACGAATAGTTTTTAGCAAAGTAGTAGTAGTTTGGTATCACAAATAATATTCTACAATTGGTAGCCCAATTGTAGAATATTATTTGTGATACCAAACTACTCCTATTAATAGACTCGTAAGGCAATTTAATGAGAAGATCTATACGATTTAAGATGCTACCAAAACATGGGAGGATCTACAGTACTACGCTATGTATGACGTTTCAGTATTTGTAAAGATACAAATGTTGTAGTTTACTAATAACAGTTAGTAGATATAGGAATCAAACATAAAAGCCCTAAGTATTCCGTAAGCAAAAAACGGAAAGTTACATGCACTCATTCATAAACCAGCGTTTCCGCTCAAAATCGCAGTAAACCCGCAAGATATTGTGTACATTTAAACCAGGACACAACTTCAAAAGGAAGCTCGCACTCGTTACAGCAGTTCATCGCCTCAGATAAGTTAATTGAACGTGTTTCAGACTAATCCATTTGTAAGTTGTGTACGGCGAGCGTGCACATCAACCGTTGGCCGCTCCATTCCCTTAATTAAAACGTTCCTGCGCCAATATAGTGAAACGTGCCCTTTATACCGACGATTCCAGATTATCTTTGGTGACGATCCGGTATGGTGAAATGATACCGCTCTGTGATAAGCGACGGTCACAAAGTTGATTCACTGCAGTTAATTTGTTGATTCAGTTTAATAACTGTTATCAGCGGTTCAGCTAAAACGGTAAGGGTTGTGCACTAGTTTTGGTTGTTATTTATTCCAATTACAACTGTTATAAATAGCGAACTAGTAACTGGAACCCATTATTGGATTCAGGTTTCAGTAACACTGGTTTGCAGTAGATAGTACAAATGTTTCTGATTATTTGCAAATAGAAGAAATGTTTTCGGGAATTAATTTATGCCTAATGGTTATTGTTTTGTATATTCAGGGGCCCAACTCTCCTAAAAGAAATCTTGATAAGTCGCAACCGAACCAATGCCGGACCATTAATTCAGACAGGGGCCTAATTCTCCTAAAATAAATCACAACCGAACCAAGGCCGAACCGTTCATTCAGACAGTTCTCAATTTCAAAAGCTATCAAATTGTTTGACACAAAAAACAAAATCAATCATTTTGAAAGTTTTCGAAAACAAAAACTGACTGACGGCTGTGGTTCGATTGCGTTTGGCAACAATTTATTTTAGGAGAATTGGGCCCCAGTTTTCGTTTTCAAAAGCTGTCAAATGGTTTGACACAAAAAAACAAAACCAATCTATTTGACAGTTTTCGTAAATAAAAACCGGCCAAGTGCGAGTCGAACTCGCGCACGAATGGTTCCTTACCATTAACTATAAAAACGGCAAAAAAATCATGTCTGTCATCATGTATGGGAGCCCCTTAAATTTTCATTTTATTTTGTTTTTTAGTATTTGTTGTTACAGCGGAAACAGAAATACATCATCTGTGAAAATTTTAACTGTCTAACTATCACGGTTCATGAGATACAGCCTGGTGACAGACGGATAGACGGACAGCGAAATCTTAGTAATAGGGTCCCGTTTTACCCTTTGGGTACGGAACCCTAAAAACGGACGGTTGTGGTTCGTTTGCGTTTGGGAACAATTTTGTTAGTCGAATTGGCCCCCAGTACTAACCAATATCGGTTGTTTTATCACCCTATCGTAAGAGTAGGTGATTTGTATATTATGTACTTATGCCAGCACATAAAGGTACTACAATCTGTCAAATTTCTTTAATAGATTTTCATCTTTATCGCAAAAGCATTACGTTCAAGGTTGATTGGGAAAATTTGACAGTTTCGGGTAGCTTGATGTGCTGGCGTCTGTACTTAGTAAATCATACTACACAATAAAACAATATCCCATTACCAAAAAAATGTTATGCCAAACTGTTCTGTCTAGCCTTTTCCCAACTATGTTGGGGTCAGCTTCCAGTCTAACTATATGCAGCTGAATACCAGTATTTTACACGGAGCGACTGCCATCAGACCTCCGCAACCCAGTTACTGAGCAATGCCGATATCCTAAGGTTCACTGCAGACCCACCGTACCCCCGGCCGTACCTCCGGTGGTACGGTGGGTTTTTTAAAGTAGAACGATTTCTACCACCACTACTACTAACCAGGGGCACCAGGTAATAGTGTTGTATCACTAGTTAAAACCACTTCTGACTACAACAATTTAATTTCATAATTTTATTCGTACATTTTTATTGAACAAATTTTAAATACAATATATCTACAATCTAACAGGAAAATAGAAAAAAAATATTGGAACATCCAATAAAAAAAAAAAGTCACACTGATTATAATTTTTATTGTGTTCTATTTTTTTTTTTCATTTACCTTTTTCTTTTTTCACATGCAAGAGCGCTTGAAAAAATTTGTATTGTGTACGGTTTCAATAAAGAGTTCGAATTGCGTTGCTGTCCGTTTAGTATCTACATCAGCACAGCACTACGATCACTTAATACAGTGGTATCGTTAAACTTTAATACACTCACCGTACCACCAGAGGTACGACCAGGGGTACGGTGGGTCTGCAGTGCTAAGGTTAGACCGGTTTCCAGACTTTCGGGCTTGTGACAACCTGTAACGACTGTCATACATAGGTATTTTTATGACACCCGGGACCGACGGCTTATAGCGTCTTATGACATTTTTTCCTGTTCACTGAATGAATTCGCAAGAACAACTTTAAATTATTTGTGCTATAATTTGTAAAAAACAATTTTAGATATGTACCTACCACCCTATCGCATTGGGATATCCTGTAATGATAGAAGTGTTGTGATAATAAATAAATAAAATAAATAAAAATTAAGCACGGACAAAAAAAAAGTGTTACGCCAATGTAGTAAGAAATAATTAAGAAGTAGGTACTTAATTCTCATTGTTGTTATATTCATGCCATTAAGGATAATAAGCATGGTATAAGGTACTTCCTCTATGCTCGTACTTACTTGATCATGCCATTAAACAACAAAGCGACGCTCCACTTCCACTTCCCTCTCAGTATACAATTCCCTGAAGAGTATCGCGTAGTAAATAAATAGTCACACAAGAGTTACGTGTCTATCAATACTAGTTCGTGGGGGCCAGGGCGCTTCAGCTTCAATCCAATAATATTTGTGTTACAAAAAGTAGACTTCTTTCCTTTTAACCTGGAGGTTAGATAGATCTCTTAATACTTAAAATATTCGGCAGAGTGGAAATAGGCTTTGGACACGACAGGACTACAGTCTACACATAATACAAGGTTAGTCGGAAAGGGGGTACTAATCCGCGGGCCACTTAAACTCAAACTCAAAACTCATTTATTCAAAATAGACTAGAATTACTTAAGTTCTTTTTGAACGTCATGTTTACAATAGACATTCCACGAAAGCCCTCGCTTCACCCTTAAAGTATCACTGATGACTGTTTTAAAGCAAGTGTTATAACAAAATCCGATCGTTTTTATTTCCATGCAAAATGACTTTTATTTTCATTTTTTTTAATTCTTCATCCCTGGTTTAGTTACGAATTCAGAAAATGGAGCTTTTATTAATCCGCGAGCCCAAATATGACCTAAAATATAAACACAGCTGATCATAGCTGACGATAGATAGATTTTAGCGTATTATTTATGAAATCTTTGAGCAGCAATTTCTCTTAAACTATTGACTTTTGGGGAAAGTGGTAGAACAAAAGTTATTCATTATTATGGGTACTTCAACATCCTTTCGGATTAATACCCCCTTTCCGATTTACCTTGTATAAAAGGGTATAGAGCTTTAATTGCTACGAAAGATATAATAGCGTCACGATGCATCTTAGAAGATTTGCGTTTTCTAAATGATCGCGCGGTTCCATCGATCTACCAACAAAAGCAACGTTGAATCTGTCAAGTCTTGGATGGGTAACCATTGTACACATCGAGACCCCACCTTGCACCTTGCATACATATAAAGTTTATTTAATATAAGTCCTGCTGTCCTGCTTGCTAAACAAATATCTGCCACCAACGTCATAGACAGTCAGATGTCGGAAATATATGTTGTACTAGCTTTCGCCCGCAGCTTCGCTTGCGCGAAATGTTGAACCCATTAAGTGACGATTTTCCATACAAACTTTCATCCCCTATTTAACTCTCTTAGGGGTTGAATTTCGAAAAATCCCTTCTTAGTGGATGCCTACTTTACAAAAGGAACCTACTGTCAAAATTTCAAGTTTCTAACCTCAGCGGTTTAGGCTGTGCGTTGATAGATCAGTCAGTCAGTCAGCTTCTCCTTTTACATACAGGGCGTCCCACGACTTTGCCACATGGAGGGGAAGTACCTTAATTACTGTAGATAGAAAAATGTACTGAATGAAGACTTCATTTTTATTTTAAAAACAATACGAACTGCATTCAAAGAATTTTAAATAATCACCTGTCTGAACCGGGAATCGAAACCGCTAAATGTGAAAACAAAAAAAACTGTAATTTTATCATACCAATCGAAAGGCCCGATCAGATACATTTATTTCTTCTAAATAACATTACATCTAAAATAAAAGGAACACCATAAAATTTAACATTTAATTTAAAATTTTGTTCAGAATAATGAATAGCATTTCTTTGATTAATGTCGTGCTTATAACAACAGACTGTCTTTATGAACTAATTTCTGTTTTATTACTATTTTGATGTATTATTTCAAATATTTACCATGAAAAAATAAATAAATCAACGGTAACCGAGATTATTAAAAGAGTTACAATTTGTATACAACAGGAAGAGACACATTTTGAGCATTTAATAAATTAAATTGTTTGTAAGTTGCATAGTTAAATTTCATGGTGTTCCTTTTATTTTAGATGCTAAGTTATTTAGAAGAAATAAATGTATCTGATCGGGTCTTTCGATTAGTACAATAAAATTACAGTTTTTTTTTTGTTTTCACATTTAGCGGGTTCGATTCCCGGTTCAGATAGGTGATTATTTAAAATTCTTTGAATGCAGTTCTTATTGTTTTCAAAATAAAAATGAAGTCTCCATTCAGTAAATTTTTCTATCGACAGTATTTAAGGTACAGTGTAAACTCCATGTAACGTCACTCTATTTAACGACAAACTCCCTTAAGCGTCGAAATCAATTGGCTTTGGTTGGTTTAGCTTGTCTTTCATACAATGTTTCACTCTACATAGCATTACACCCACTCTCAATAACGCCAACAATTGAGTAATAAAAAGTACCTTTTAAGTTGCTAAAATTAGTAAAAACTGCGCAGCTGTGTACGATCTATTGTCGCTTTATTATCCTAGCCCGCAATAAACTCGACTGTCGGCATTATGCATACCGAACTTTCTAAGAAATTCGTTCTTTTGTTTACAAATTGGGATTGCTTGTACGTGTAGACTGTTGTTGACCATGACTCATAAGTAGGAGTCATGGATTATCTATACCTTATCATATTCTTAAAATTACTGGTGCAGCAAAAGACGTCAGACAAAAATAACAGACTATACGCAATAGCGTTCAAATAACATTCTTTTTTATGCACATAACTAATACTAACAATAGTCGGAAATAAACTTTTTCTTTTTCTAATTCTGATGTTTCTTCTCTCCATTTAACGACAACTCTCTATAACGCCATAAAATGCACAGTCCCTTCAGTGTCGCTATATAGAGTTTACACTGTACTTCCCCTCCATGTGGCAAAGTCGTGGGACGCTCTGTATATAGATTGATCTAATTTATCCACATCTGGTTAGGACTAGAAGAAAGGCACTTGAGACCCCAAAATGCTTGGTAAAAGGCAACGTAATTCCATCAAAGGAAATCCTCATTGCACGACATGATTTTCATAACAGGAACTGGCTTTTATGTTTCGAATTGTTAACGAAATGATTGGTTGTCAATCTATTCAAATAGGAAGCGGGACAAGTAGGAAACAACCGATTGCAATTGTTGCTAACAACTTCATACTTGGGCACTGTCGTGATGTCAATTTAAATTGTTACTAGGTATTACTGCGTGTTAGGGACGTTTTCTCAGTTAACGACAGTCAGGCGTTTCCATGTATAACTAGTTTTGCTATCAAGTACGTAATGTATTTTATTAAATGTTTATATTTTGACCTTAAGATAAGAATATAATCGGAAAACATTTTAATGCTATCTTGCTAATTTGATCATTCCCAAAACTGTAAGCAATTTATTTTTATTTAAGCCTTTTGTGTAGCTTACTTTGTTGTCTGTCTGTCGGCTACAAATCTTGCAAGTCAGTTTTGAGCCAGATTTTGCTATCCAAACTGATTGAACTGCTCATGTAGTTCTAACAACAATCAAATTTACTTTTCAGTTTTATTATATTGCATAGGATTAAAAACATTTAAAACAATTTAGCACAGTTACTTTGGTCAATTAAGTCCACAATTATGAGTAGACCACCGGCCGCAAATATACAAATTTCAGCGAGACATTGAAACCGCTTTAACCAAAGCCGGTTAATAGAATCATTTCAAGTAACGACACGCATAGCTTAGCATTGCCGTTACACCGAAACTCCATTTTAATCGTATTACGGTCCAATTGTACGGCCGTGGTCCACATCACGATTTGCAATGATCACATAATGTTATGGTCGCGTCACGCCAGTGCTGTAATCGTGGACCAGACCGGTCCAGCAACGTCGGGCTAAGAATAACCACCACTTAACTCAATAGGAGGATCGACAGGCCCAAACGTTGCCTTCGGTAAAGCCGTGTATTGAATATTCGGTTCTCCACAACTTAAATTGCGGTCTAAAACGTGAACGAGGATACCGAAGAGTGACATCATGTTTTAATACAATTATTGGATATCCTGAACCTTCGGGGTTTCGGTATATTATCCCAATTTTTGACCGCAACACGCCTACCTTTTTCGTTCAGGAATAAATAGAGCACTAATATCGTTACATAGCCCGAACTCTCTCATAAGTTGTGCTTGACTTTAGTCATTCTAATAATGTTCCCGTGTAAAACAAGTGCGCATTTTTTTATATTGGGAAATCCTGAAGAAGTGCTATAAGGAACTAATTATACCAATTTTGTAACCATTTTACTAAGATGTAACTGACGCAAATAACATTAGATTCATCAAACGAAATCCAGCAACATTATCCTTAATTAAAATTTGCTTTCTAATTTACGTAACGAGTTACAAGTGAACTTATTTGTTTACATGCCAATTTATCATAATGGGCGTTAAAAACACGACGTGAGATTAAACTCGAGATAACAAAGTTCGTTTTAATTTTCGTTCCGAAGTGTAAAATCCGCTAGATTTTATCTGATGTTGTTGCACTCAGGACGTGACGCCGTGCGACTGTAGGTATTCCAGATGTTAACAAACTGTTCCACTGCTTTGCACATACTAATCTAGAGTGACGTGCCAAATTATTTACCACAGCATTGACTCGAATTTTTTCGAACAAATATGGATACCATAATGTTTTTAGGTTTCTGTTTTTACCGTTCTATATTGAGAATTTCGGATATTTACTCCTTTGTTCGAACGACCTATAGAAATAACGTATTATTTCAGTTTACCGCAAAATGAAATAAGCTTGTGGATTTTGTTGAACATTGTTTCTGTAATCGGATAAAGTAAAAGACAAATCAATCATTTAAGGAACTTTATTCTTCGTATATCGTACGCTGATGTCAGATAATTTCATTCGAATAGAGGAAATCCTATTCTCGCGGTCGATTGACTCTGTATCTAAGGCGGACGTCGTAGTTTGACGGAGACGATCCACCCGAGATGAGGATTTAACCCTCAAGAAATACTGAGCGTAAAAGGAATTTACCTTTGCCTGGTGTATTTAAATTAGCTTTCAGCCTCCCTCGTATTATCTTCCGTTGCTCACGGTAAGGAAAATGTGCCGTGACAATTCAAAAATGTGTGTGATACTCATTTGTTTTTATTTTAAATGAGGTGGATGGTTACAAATAATGTTAAACATTTTTACTTTAAAACCAATTATCAAACTTAAATGAAAACTAGATTTTTTTTATTAATAAATACTTAATAATAATGAGGAGCTCGTGGCTAAATAATTACAGCCGCATAGACCGATCTTCCGGGTTAAGCCACGCTTACCGAGGTTGGTCTGTGGATGGGTGACCATTTACCATAGCGAGTTTCCTCCGTGCCTCGGAAAGCACGTAAAGCCGTTGGTCCCGGCTGTCATTTGTAGATCTTTGACAGTCGTTACTGTTGGTCAGAAGCCAGAAAGTCTGACAACCAGTCTTACCAAGAGTATCGTATTACCCAGTTACTGGGTTGTGGTCTGATAGGCAGTCGCTCCATGTAAAATACTGATATTCAGCTGCATCCGGTTCGACTGGAAGCCGACCCCAACATAGTTGGGAAAAGGCTAGGCAGATGATGACTTAATAATAATTATGGTTTATTAAATAGCTGGCTACAAGAAAAATAATACCCAAAACTGTTTCTGACTAAAACAAAATACATCTAGAAATAGTTTTATGTTTCAGAACTTTGTTCTACTTTTATTAATCTCAAAAATGATGAAAATTTGGTGTACAAAACATGTAAACAAAATGCCACGGTTGCAGATTTAGTTACATAAGACGTCGTGATAAGGTACCCACGCATTTGGCCGCGTTGAAGCTTGAAATTGGAGCAAGCCATCGAGTCGCAACGAGAGTGCTCGCCACAAACGGAGACAAAAGTACAGAAAGGTGTTTAAATTTAAATTACGCTTCACAGGTAACATCAAAGAGATTAATGTAATGCGGAACATCCAACCACAAAATACGTTGTATGTTTTGTATAAATAAGCGTGAAAACCGACTGACGTGTCATTATTGATTTTTCGTTAAATAAACTGGTAGACTGGGCACGCGTGTCTATTGAATTCCTAAATCATGTTGTGATGTTTGTCAAACACAGACCCGAATATAGGGAGGGAGGCACATTTTCCTGAGTTTCTTGATTAAATAACTGGTAGAGCGACGCTTCGCTGCTTCTTCGCGCATTCGGCTCAGTTTGTTTGGGAGGTTTTTTTAATCCGATTAATCCCGCGGCATATGATTTATTTGTTGACATTGAAAAGAAGAAAATACATTGTATTTTTACTCATAAAAAATTGCATTTCCCTACTCTGTCCGTTAAATACTCAAAACAAACTGTTGGCTCATACATTCGCTCCGAACACACTCTGTTTACACTAGGATTACAAATTTTTTGGTAATAATACACTTTGCATATTTTAATATGTTAATGTGTAACGCAACACAGTGCGTATTGTGTGCACAGCATGAAATGCGACAGGCGTGGACATGGACAGACCACAACAAAATTTAGTGTTTAGCTGTTAACAATACTACGTGACTTGTTTAACGACTAGATTTACACATAATGCCGTACTGTTAATGGAATGTTCTACTTTTTTGTCACTAGGCGTAGCCCGCAATTCGCATGGAATTCGAGATAAAATCTAAATTAGTAAAAAAGGGTAACAATCTTTTGGGTTCAATTGGTATATGTAAATGAGAAATAAACAAGTGTGTTTTATTAATAACGCTGCTGATAGCGCAGGTGTGCAGCTGTTGTACCAAAATATATGAAATAATAATTGTGTATTAATGTTATAAAAAATAATAATGTTGACTTCTTGTTTACCCACGAGTATATTATTCAAGTTACGTTTACAAACAATTGTAGTTAGTTGCAGGAATAGATAGTCTAACAGAGTGTTATAGAGCGGAAATAAACGTAGCGTAGCCGGCTGCGCAGGGCGGCACTAAATGGAACATAAAGTTGAAGACCATGTGATTTGCGGCGTGGCCAGTGCACGTAGGTATCAACAGTAAAATATGTGCTCGATTTAGAGGTAAATTGTGACGACTATTTTTCGGCCATGTTTTAATTTTCGAATTTATTAAGTTGCTCCTAAACGGGCCACATTTTCACGGCAATATGTGACTGCAATATTTTCAAACATAGCCCAGCTATCGCAGCAATATTTTACTGCAGATTATGGCCAGAAAATGTATACGTATCTCGGCAAAATGTCGGCAACATGTTGCAACAGTATATATGGCCCATAATGCTTGTTTCCTACACGGGCCACAGTCAGCGGCAACAGTGGCTGATGAACTCGTTCGTCCGTCACGATCCGTTACTAGCAAACTTCAAACTTCACGTCGCGTCAAAAAGAGATGCATATATAACGTAAAATGATAGAACAATAGAGCTGGTCCAGCAATATTGCAATATTTTCGATAGCGGAGCGATCGCCTGGGAAATACTCAAAACTGCAACAAAAATACTGAAAATATTTGGGTATATTGCCGGGCAATACTAAAAATATTGTTGTGTATTGCTAAAATAGCTGACAATGTTGCTGGAAATACTATTCCAGCCACATATTGCCGTGAAAATGTGACCTGTTTAGGAGCACCTTCAAATAGCTATCCAATAACTATATCCCACAAAGCACAACAAACAACGAAGATACCCGAATGTTATAAAATTTACATACTTAATTAAAAGCAAATCTCGGAAAATTGGCTATAATATATTTTTTGTGACGGTAAGCGTTGTGTCATCGAGCGTACCTTCATCACGCCAGGTAAACCGGCGCAACGTACACCGCCATCTAATCTCAAAAGCTCTGGATTCAGAGTTCTATTAAAATTTTAATATAGAAATGAACAGCCCCCGCGGACGCTTTATCCTACCTAACTTTTATAACGAGGCCAGTTTATTTGTAGATTATTCAAATTATTTTTCAGTAAGTTCCCAAAATTAATTAATTAAACGGCTACGTAAATAAAGTGACGATTATCAAGGTCGAGGGTAGTCCGATTGTTAGACCGCAATATAAAGGCACAATTACTTAGTAACGTTATAAATTACTTTTATAATTACTGCCTGGAGAGAAACATCGTATAATTAGGTACAAAATATAAATTTTGTCTAACTATTACTACCCACATGTTACCGTAGGTTCTAGATTATAATTTTGATTTGACCGAGGCGGGTTAATTAGTGGTTGCTCTTTGATCCCTGTACTTATTTCTTTGGTCTTTAGTAGCTTTGGCTTTAATTAAGGGTTTTTTTCCTGTAACGCTCCAGTACTGAAGAATATCTCCCCATGAAATAATAAGAAAATCTCTTTAAAATGGTATTACAAGGCGTCATTTTATAAAAAGTGTATGAATGTCTCAGTCTTTTACTCTCTTACTCTCTTAGAAATACTTATTGAAAATTTTAAATTTCTTATTTCATTATTCTGAACACCCTTTAGCTCGCTCGAACTGACCGCAAGTTTAATTGTGTTTCCCAGCCAAGGTATTGGCCGAACCGAAACTCTTAACAATCCCAAGAACTTTTCATTAGCCAAAAGACAATACAACTTTTCTTTCTGACAAATTGATGAATCTTTGTACGGTTTTTTTCACTGCTGGATACCTACCTATGTTCGTATTTACTTTAATAACATTAAATGTTTTAATATACCCCTAATAATGAGTAACTTTTGTGCTACAACTTCCCCGAAGTCAATACTTTAAAAGAACAAGCTGTTAAATGATTTCATTAAAAATACCCTAAAATCTATCTTTCATGAGCTGTGTGTACAGTCACGTGTAATAATATGTATACACATAGCGAACTTTAAAAGCGAATTTCTCTTAGAATATAGTTTGTAATAAAGAAATATTCAAAACCATAATTCGTATGTATTTGCAGAAACTATGGGTGTAATATTTTTCATAACTGTAATAGATCTTTTAGAAGGAAATCGCATTTGAATTTCGCTATGTGTAATATGTGTATACATATATATTATTACACGTGACCGTACATTGTAAGTCATATTGGGGGTCACGGATTAGTAGCTCAATTTTCTGAATTCGTAATTTAGACAGGGTTGTTATTTTTTGAGGAAAATAATAGATACAAAATATAATTTAATAATTTTAAGTTTTGACACTTGCTGACGGTTTTACGACATCAGTGAAACTTTAACTAGCCCGCGGGTAACCTTTGAATATTAAGGCAACGTACCTAAATTGATTTTATTTTAACAATCAAAAAGCCACAAATAATTAATTACTTTTTATTTTCAGCGATAGACCATTTCAGTCTTGACTAACATTTAGAATAGGAACGAGAGAAATACAAGTAGGTAGAATAGAATTAAAAGTTTAAGTACTCGTAAATACAATTTATGCACATTCACCCTTCAACACATTTGGCCTAAATTCAGGGACCTTTAATAATATACCCTAAGTTACGTGGAACCTGTTTTGAGAAGACAAGATTAGGCTTCAGTTCAATTATAGCGGGGAACGTACGTAAAACCACTTCCCCGTGACGTCGTCACTTAATATTCTCGAGCTCGGGTTTCCACAATTACACTGCGAGGAAGCATCCAGACCGCCTTCAAGCCTGTTTGTTACCAGAAATGAGTAATGGCTTCTGGAAATTGCCTTCGCTAATAACTTCTTACAGAGTTTTCAGGTCTGATCTACCCTCAGCAAATAGGGATGGACGAGCGCTGATGTACAGAACTTTGTAATAAAAGTTAAGGCCAAATTTTCGCTGTCACTTTGTTTTGACTTAAACGCCCTGTTTATTAATCATTGTCGACTCTGTTTGGCTTCTGAAGACATGAAATCGCGAAGAAAATTTACTTCATTTTCTTCTTTCTCGTCTAACAAATTAATGCTCTAAAAAATAATTATGTTTACCAGCGCCATTTATTTAGGTAGACGCTTATAACGAAGACATAAAATTCGTCGTTTTAGGTTCTATTCGGTTGAACTTTAAATTAATGTTAGTGTTTCCTAAAGTTCCGATACGAAATAAATATTTCCCTCTGCACGCCAACTGAAATGACCATATAGGTCATACAGTGATCATTATTTTCAATGGATTCTTTTACATGTATAATGTAAGTCAGTTTTGTAATTTTCATGTACACCGCATAAACAAGCTGTGTATCTCATAGCCGTATACAATTAAATAATATATTACTTCATGAAATGGAAGCGAGTTCCGCCGCCAACTCAATAACCCGCCGCAGTAATCTCGTTATGGTAGTAAGTCCCTAAACCCCAGCAAATATAAGTTGTCGACTTATTATTATTTACTCTAGTATGAGTTAAATATTACTCCTGAGACTATTTCAAGTTAATTTCGCGGGACCAATGGAATTACTCAGGTAATTAATTCGTTAATCAAGTTAGAAATCCGGTTGGTAAACAATAGAACTGGCGAAATTCCGACGCGCTCAGTCAATTTCGTAATGAAAGATATATTTTTATACATCGTTAGCCATTTTCTGTACTTGCCTTTACATAAATATCTTTTTCTATACTTACTAAGAGGCTAATTACTCCTAAATACTTAAACTTTCAAGCCGATATTTTTGCGTCAGCAAAGTTGAAACTTTGTTACTGTAAACGTTCTTCTAAATTAAGTTATGTAAGCTTTTTTATCGTGGTAATGTAAAAATAACTTTTATTTTTTTAATTTTTTAATTTTACTTCAAAACATCTTGTTTTGAAGTAAAATTAAATGAATAGATACGTATAAAGAAAATCATTACTTATAAATCTATACATATAATAAATCTGTAGACATGGCGTGTCTGTACATAGCAAATATTTTGAAAATACCTGGTTGGGGTGTTAAACGATAACCAATAGAACCCATTTTTAACATTTTTGGAATTTTTGTCTGTTTGTCTGTTTATCTGTTTGTCTGTTTGTCTGTTTATCTGTTTATCTGTTTATCTGTTTGTTTGTTCAAGCATCACGTAAAAACAACTGATCCAATGTTGTTGACTTTTATAAATAAATATTGTGCTTATCTCCAAGTAACATATGTTTTTTGTTTCATCGCAATCGGTTCACGCAATCAAAAGTTATGCGAATTTTAAGTTTTCTAGAAGAACTTAGCATGTATTTGTGTATACTTACCATTTCTTTTCAATAGATGGCGTTACGTGTATCAAATCACGTTGTGAGGAAATATAATCAACGAATATTTACTATTCTCAGTCTACGAAAGATCTATTGAAATGCTATCCGAAGAAGGTACTAACTAAGCTTTTATAAAAAAAAACGAAGATAATGTTATTTAAAATTTATTAGGTACCTATCTATCTGAATGGCAGTGGAAGAGAAATACATTCAATTTCATAAGCAAGTGTAGGTATTTAAAAATTTTAATTGTGCAAGGCAATACGATAGATTAATTTGAAATACTCATATATTTTATTATGAATACTTAAATATGTATTTATAAATCTATTTACTATTAATAAAATTCAAAGTGCACTTTGTCTGTAATTAAATATTTTTCCAAAATATTTCGATTCGGTGGTACTATACTATCGATACAGAAACTATAACATTTTTTTTAGAATTATTGTGTCTGTTTGTCTTTCCGTCCGGACATCACGTAAAATCCCGTGGATGGATTTTGATGGGACTTTCGCTGATGTGTTTCGTAAGAAGCGACAATTTTGCTGGTACATAATTATATCATCACGCTATTGTTCATAGGAGCCGAGCAGCGGAACATTATTTCCACGTACTGCGAAGTATAAGCTTAATATTCGGATCGTGAAATCGCGTGAATCGATTTTGATGGGCCTGCGCTTATGCTGGTATATAAACTATCACGCTATTGCTCATAGATACCGAGCAACGAAACATTATTTCCATATACTGCGTAGTATAAGCTGTAGACAGAAGTAAGTGCTGCAGTGAACGGTCGCTGGCTCAGTGTCCTGCGTTAAAACCTCACTTTAAAAAAATACACTTTTTGTAATTTTTTTGGAATGTTTTTATTTATTTTATTTTGTTCATTGTTGTCAGAACTATTCAAAACCTGTCGTCGCCGTTTTATTAAGTTTATTTAAGCCTTAGGTAATGTCCCAAAACACATGGCCATGAAGGGAAAGTACTAAAAATTGCAAATTTCACTCAAAGGAGGCTTCATTTTATTTTTAAAAGTAAGAAATATTGCCTTTACTGATTTTTTTGCCTGAACCGAGAATCGAAAAGGTTTCGTTACATTATCACAATAAATATCAACATTCAATTATAATCCATTTTAACAAGGAAATGTATGGAAATAAGCAACGCGTTTTTAGTATTATTATATGGTTATATGAACCTTTACGGTCAATCAAGAAGAGCTGAAACTCTACCTAAAGAAATGGTTTGAAAGATATAAGTGCCTTGGTGGGACACCTTTGTCTATTATTACCTATAATAAATGGAATACATATACACTATTTAGTTACTGCGACACAATGTTGTTTTCCGAGTTCCACGCGGACGGAGTCGCGGGCACAGCTAGTCTGTAATAAAAATGGAAGAAAGACTCAGACGTTGGAAAAATATTATTTATCGTTGAAAAAATTTATGATTTTTGCATACCTAATACCTATAAGTTTGCTTTTCTTGGAAATAAGGTTACAAATAGAACTTAGCAAGCTTCGCTTATAAAAAATATATGTGACGAATAGAAAAATATCTCCCTGTGGAAAAATTAACTGTAGTAGTGATAGTGACACAGAATTAATGACACAAATAACGTCTATCTGGCTTAAACAAAGAACAGCTGCTACAAAACTTCCCATTTTTAATTAAGATTAATAGGTAACTTAATGGCGTGATCGATGAACTACGAACTTGACAGTATTTCGGCACTGTTCCAATTTTTAAATCCAACACATCGCCACGACGCTTCCAGCGGTATCAACGCACCTCATATTGCTACCGCTTGGAATTCTCCACGTCGTGTATGGGTAAAAATCGTGCTGAAAATAATGATCCCCCACACCGCTGTGAATACACCTCCGTTCTGCCGTCAAGAGGAACACTTCATCGGTTTTGTTGGATTGGAATCAGAGCAAGTTTTCCTATAACGAAGTTAGATCAGACAAACAGGGGAGACATCCGACCGTCTATTCGTCTAACGTCATTAGCTACCGCTCGTTAGTGCCGCTTCTGACGTCCAATCTGGGGGAATTGTGAAAATTTTATTGAGTTACAGACATTCTATATTATCAAATCTGCTTTGTAAATAGTAATGCGACTCCCTTTGATTATGATACCTACATCAACTATTCAACAAAGAATCGAAAAGAAAATGTGACTGGAAATAATTAATGATTCTGTTGGTTATCTAGCTTTAATGAATAAATACGGTGTTACCTTTTTTCTAAGCGATAAGCCACAGCTTACAATAAATTATTTTGATTACAATATATTTACCATCGGTAATCCATATTTTATTTTCTTAATTACAGACTCCCGTAGATAACATAAGTAATTTTGTAACTTACAGTAGAACATCGAATAAGGCTTTTTTATATTTGTATTGGTTCGTCGTCCACAAATAGCGATAAAATCACTCGAGTCATACAAATAAATGTTTCATGTCGCTTCACTAAGAATAAATGTATTTGGAGAGAATCCTTTGTAGGATAACAATACTATCATGAGACGTTATTGTATTCAGAGTCATGTTACAGAATACGGGAATTGCTTTTGCGGTAACTTGTCAAAGCGACTCGTGACTCCTCCGGGAATTGTTTAACAAATCCTTCAATCTTAATCTTCTCGGTTTTATAAGATTACTCGCCTTTGTTGTTTTAATCTATGAAAATGAAGCAAGACATTTGTAAGTAAAACCGTCCAAAGTAATCCGCGAAGATAGTGAACACGGTTTCCGCTCTTAACATTTTAATCACGGTGAACCTTGGAGTCATTCTGAAAATGTTCTTTTTACACCTTAAAATGGAAAGTTATAATCAATCCCAACTGTCACATCCTCGTCTAACAACTAACGCTGTTAAAATCCGGAAATTTGATTCCAACGCTTGTCCGAAGACAGGTTTGTGTCATTAAAATTCAAGCATGTTAACATAACTATCCGGGATAGGCTAACAGGTCCGAGTGTACGTTATTACCTTCATATTACTATAATATACCTTAAATAAAAGTTTTCCAACTAAAAACATTAAAAGGGCACGAGGCCCAGTATATCAGAATTATACGACTGATTTATTAGCCATTACACTGGTGCTCTACATTTTAATACGAACAGTTTGAACTCGGTGTGAATAGCATTAAATCATAATTAGTTGTACGTGCTGTATGAACATAATATGAGGTCGGACGTATTACGTGAAATAGCGAAACTTTGCGCACTTCACCTCAGCTTAATGCGGCGACTATAAAGAGCACTTTGGCATTAACGCTGAGAGTTGTTGCCCTTAGAGCAGTATTGATTAAAGGAGAATGCAGTATATCAAAAAGCCTGAAAATTCTGGCTATAATAGCATAATCCTAGGAAATAGTCCTCTTTTCGACTAAGGCTTCTTTACTTCGGTCGGACTTCGCGTAGCGTAGCTTTCATGTCGGCTTTCACTACTTTTAGCCAGCACTCCTTGGGTCTCCCCACAGGGTCTTACCACAGATAAGCTGCGAAAACATTAATAATAATTTGAATCTATAATTTGGAGACGCTCTTGACGAATAGTTGGAATTTCAACAAAACTAATGGACCTTACATCAAACGATTTATTTTTAAAAAAGCTCTGATTTAAACACAATTAATTAACAGATATTTTTGAATGTTGCAGGGAGTTTAAGCTGGTGCTGAGACCGGACCCCAGCTCGGTGTTCGCAGACGGCGTCCAGTTCCATTCTACGAGTGGCCAGTTGGACTTTAACCCTGCCAAGGTCTACTCGGGGACGCTAGAAGGTTAGTTGTATTGCCCAGGATTTAGAGCTGCATAATACAGTAGGTAGTAAGTACCCGGTAATCAAAGAATCATTGAATAGAAAATGATTAAAAATCACAGCCACATTTTCAAATTCAGTCAAGTACTTATTGACAAGCACGCGAATTTAAGATGTGCAATTTGATTTCGTGGATTCGATTCCTAGGCCAGGCATAGATATCGGACCAAGCCACGAAAATAAAATATATGTGACTTAGGATATAAGTGCGGCAATACATGGGCCTATATTTATTCGTTCTTTCCATAACCGTTAGCGGTTTGAAAAACGTCGACAAATAATAGACAGATATTGCTTCTGAGCTACACTAAAGTTTCACATAGCAGAGACCACGGGCGACGGTTTATTTAAGAAATTAAATTTGAAACACAAAGTTACTTCACCTCTCGCGCAATTATAATAATTAAGTGTGGGGAAATAAGCTATTGTGGTGCAGTAGTCAACCTGTCATTAATTAGGTAGTGGGATTGTGGTGTTTAAATCTAACATTACCGCTACAACTCGTTCTATTCTCTGTTCAACAAAAGATGAGTCTATTTTAGCAAGGAAATGCATAGAAATAAGCAACATGTTTGCTTCCAGCAACACAGCAGGGCAACATAGTATCATGCTTTTACGAACCTTTACAGTCAATCAAGATGAGCTGAAATTCTATACTTCAATAAATGATTCAAAAGATATTCGGGCCTTGGTGGGCTACTTTCATCTAACGTTATATAAAATGGAGTGCGGAGTACCTATAGGAACCATTGTCTCTATACCTTATCTACTTGAATCGGGCCGAAATTTCTATTATAATATACAAGATTAGTCGGAAAGGGGTACTAATTCAAAAGGGTGTTAGACTACCTATAATAATGAATAACTTTTGTTCTATAACTTTCCCCAACAGACAATAGTTTAAGAGAAACAGCTATCCAAAAATTGCATAAAAAATGCGCTAAAATCTATCTATCATCAGCTATGATCAGCTGTGTTTAGATTATAAGTCATATTTGGGGTCATGAATTAGAAGCTCCATTTTCTGAATTCGTAACTAAAGCAGGGATGAAGAATTTTTGAAATAAAAGAAATAAAAAAGATCGAATTTTGACTTGCTTTAAAACCGTCATCAATGATACCTACTTTAAGTGGCCTGCAGATTAGTACCCCCTTTCCGACTAACCTTGTATAAATAGTATGAAAATAAATAGATTCTACGCCTGTTCCCTAATGGGTAGACAGGTGCGGTTATACACCCACATTTGGAAAAATTTTGCTTTATCGGGTACCATTCCAAACATGGGACTGCTGAGAATGTCTTAAAAGAAAATCCCAGTAACACTTTGTCAGACCTGACAATCGAACCTAAGACCTCAAGCTTAGTTGCCACAGTTGCTACATCTGTTTTATCTTAACTTCGCGTCAAAACTTTTCACCAAAACCAGCTATTATTTCCAGTCTATTTCTCTTTATAACATTCTTTTTACCAAAAAGAAATGTACCCTTACTTTTTCGTGAAAATGAACGTTAGATGTAAGATATGTGCTTAAATTTATAGCGCCAAGTTCAGTCTAGCCTGAAAGTTTCTCCTGATATGATGTAACCTGTTAAGCGCGAAAGTAAGCGGTATTTTATATTTGAGATTTCATACACGCCATTTACTTCTAATTCACAGTGAGCTCAGCGTGATAACACAAAATTGTTTAAATTGTAATTTAATTTCATCAGAGAGTGATTATTACAGTAACTCGGTCACCTTTTCAGCCTAGTGTGTATCCAGGTCGAATCAATCGCCTCTCTGTTACGTCAAGAGCATAATTAAATCTAATGGACCACTAAATATAAACCATTATTGTTATTACATCTTACCATCCGACCCAGTAATTAAAATACGAATTCGATATTATAATAACGGTCGAGGAACCGGAGTAATTGCTGTGTTAAATACACAGAGATGTTGCGATGAACACAATAAAACATCACACAATCTAGCCACGGCATCAGATAAGCATTAGTGATGTAATCCCGGGTCTTAGCCAAGAGTGATTTCTTCACAGGGTTGACTGAATGTAGAACAATGGATGGGTATCACTAAAATATTCTATTACGTGCTGATAAATTCGCTGACGGTTTTCTTAGTTTATAAAAAGGTTGGCTCTTATAATGAAGAGATTTAATTAAAATATCCTATCCTTATAACAGATCTCATTACTCCGCAGTCTTCAGCTTTTGAACATTTCTTGATATTTTTAAGAACCTAATGAAGATAGCCTTGGCTAATGCCTTCTAAAAGTTGAGGCTTGCAAAAAGCTCCGAGAGAGTTTTTACGTCTGTTATACTTTTGATTATAAATCAGGAATGTCAACAAAATAACCATCGACGTCCACATTTTAAAAATAAATAGTATTCTGTGGTCTTCATTATCATATCTGGCAATTCGTCAACCCTGCACAATGAGGAACTGTAGCAAAGTCAGTCACGTGCGAGCAGACTCGTTTGTGCCAATTCATGCAGCCCCCTAATGCCGTGAGTACAGGGCTGTATGTATGCTCTTAATACTTTACCGAATTCCACAACATACCTGAACTTGTCCGAGTATATCGTGGTATACGTATATTTGAAAGTTAGCGAAGTACAAGAGAGGTATTTAGGTAGCTTAACCGATGTTAAATGCTTTCATGATTTGTTGGAATGTGCAGAATATTGGATCTTAAGCGCCATTTAGATGGAGAGAGTTTCTCGAAGCGAGACTAGTTCTGTCTTTGTTTTTCTCTACGACGAAAACAGAGATAGTATGAGACTCGCTTCGAGAAACTATCCCCGTGTAAATGAGCCTTTAACCTACGCAACGGAGGTTCACAAATTACACTAGTAATAAATAGCTGTCTGATAATTTGTCATACTACCGTATGGTTATGAAGATACAAACGTAACACACGTACAAACCGGCCAAGTGCGAGTCGGAATCGCGCACGCAGGGTTCCGTACCATATCTATAAAAACGACCAAAAAATCATGTTTGTTGTATGGGAGCCCCCTTAAATATCTATTTTATTCTGTTTTTTAGGATTTGTTGTTACAGCGGCAACAGAAATGCATCATCTGTGAAAATTTCAACTATCACGGTTCATGAGACAGACCGACGGACGGACGGACAGCGGAGTCTTAGTAATAGGGTCCCGTTTTACCCTTTGGGTACGGAACCCTAAAAAGCAAACTTATCTGTTGATAACTTTACGAGTTGCCCTTAAAGTATCTAACGGTCGTACAGTGCGCTACTGAAGTGTACAATACTTTCCTTCCACTGTATGTTATCATCCTCGTGGCTTACAGCCAATTTATTTAAAGTTACAAATGCTAACGTGGACCTTTTTGTTCGACACACATCACAGCCTCTACATTTACAATCACGCTATATTAATAAGGCCATTTCCACGAAACACGTGAGTTACTTAACTTTGCTAACTTTGTTTACCTAATACGAGTAATTATTACGAAACTTATGTCGTTTCGTCGTTCTATAAACTGCGCAGATCCTATCCTATATGTATATAACAATTTCGGCAAAAAATAAATCTTGTTATGATAATCAACGCTGCGAGAAGCGTCTCTACATAAATTGCTTTTGATTCAAATCCTCAATTCGCAAAAACTCTACGGACAAACGAGGCGATTTGTAAATTTCCATCATTGCAGTTCGGAACATTCGTTTTTATTCCTACCCACCATTAATTGTTCGGCGGGCTGCGGAATTAAATTGTTTTCCTTAAACGGATTACTCCTTTGTACGAGGTTTCTTTTAATTACGAGAGAAAGTCCTGTTAAAATGACTTTGTCGCTAATAAGTTTACAAATTAACGTTACAGTTCTCTGGAATGGTACTTCAACTTGGCAATTTAACAGACGACCGTAAATCTATCGAGTTAAATAGATACCTAGGTACTTATCTACATTAAGTATTTTATTGTTTCTTTTCGATTACATTTTAAAAATATAGAACAGTTTTCGTTGTTTGTAGACAACAACAACCAACCAAATTGAATCTTGGTATGAAAGTTTTGGTAACTATACGAAACAAAATACAAAAAAATATTGAATTTATAACCTTATTACATCACGTTAAAACAAATCAGTTACGAATTTCTTCGTTACGTAATTCCGTTTTGCTTTAATTAAAACATAATTTAGTTGAGTACTTTAGACATACTCGAACCCTTCACTTATTTCCCAAGTCTTTGAAACAACCAATTAAACATGAGCCCAACAAACTTCTACATTCTGTGACTAACTTAATAAAAGGAAATTATGTGCTGCGACCCATCTGGAACGCTGGAGACAAAGTGAATTTTGAACAAATTACTTCGAAAGTTTAATGAAGTATGTTTCTCGTAAATTCGTCTTTTTGTATAGGTATGTATAGAACACATAATTATGAAATAGTATTCATACCATAAGTCTGCAAGACGTCGTCGCCAAGGGAGGCCTATATAGGAAACGCTGCCGTGATGACTTTGAGTCGTTTATGGGAGATTGGCCAGAGAAAGCAATGCATAGGGATGAGTGGAAGTATATGGTCTGCCACCTTTGCCCAGCAGTGGAACAAAAATGTTGAAAAAAAAAACGTACTTTTAAAGGTCAAGGGAACATAACAACAACGTAAACTCCAAGTACAAAAAGTTGAGGTTCATAAATCAAGAGTCCTTCAAAATTTTATCCAATTATTAAAATTCTTCCCTTAAAAATTATTCGCCCTTTGTTCATTTTACACGAACAAAGATCAAAATCCCATAAAGAATGGGGGCCAGGTGGCTTTCGTTAAATTACGCATCACCATTACTCAAATTCTTGATCCAACGATTCGGCAGACCGATATAATGAAGCCTGTGATTTTATCTCTGAAGACATCAAACCTCATTCAAAATATTTTATCAGTTATATTGTCCATTACGAGCTTAAGCGGTTGTTTTACATCGCCGATTTTTCCCTATTACCCGTTGCCAGAAAATGAATGAAGGGGAAACAGAGTGTAGGTGAGAGCAGTAATTACCGTTATTTATGAGCGGTTTCAATCCCTCCCTACTGCGACTGCAAGTTGTGATTTTAATTCATTCAGAGTCCCGAGGCTCTTTGCACCTCGAATTAGTTTGCATAAAATATCGTCTGCCATTTATTTGAGCGTGCCCTAAGTTGTTTGTATTTCAAAGGCTTATTTTGAAATAGTGAAGACTTTGTATTTAATGTTTAGATAAAGTCTCTATTTATTTAAATATAAGTTATGTTTATCAATTAAACATTTTAATATTTAAAATAAAATTACTATGTACTGAAAAATATAATAAACCTTTGCTTTTTTTCAGATGACGAATTGTCACACGTCTACGGTGTTATTACAGCTGATGGTCTCTTTGATGGTACAATTTGGACACCAACTGAGGAATACTATGTAGAGCCTATATCTCGATATAACATAGACCATCCATCCATGCATAGCGTCGTATATCGAAGGTCTGACGTTGAACACCCGCATGACACAAACGAAGGGACACCGTGCGCATCACACCTACTCCACATGAAAAGAACTTTAGGACAGGAAGTTGAACTCTTTAACCTTACCGATCAACGAAGCTTAAAAGACTCATCCCTTAACAATATTACCGAAGATCTCCGCAGCGAAATACACAGACGCAAGAAACGATGGCTCCCCGATGACGAAATGCAAGATGACGAGCCAAAGAAAAATCCTGAATTACCTTTAGACTTAGACTTTCCATATACCAGCAACAACGAGCAGGGCGATAAGTTAAGTACAAGAAAACCGAAAACCAAAATCGATAAAAGTAACCTCATAACTAAGGTGCGACTCGATTCGGAAGAATCGAGACCAAAGCCAAAGACGCACGTCGAAGTGATAAAAACGAAAGCGGGAGTTGTAACTGTTAGTAAGGATATAGTCAAAAAGGAGCCAGTAGGGTACACTGTGTTGTCGGCGAACGCGAGTGATGACGGTCGACATGTGAACAAGAGAGCTACAGTAGATCCGAGGAAAACTACGTGCCTCGTGTACTTGCAGGCAGATCACATGTTCTATCAAAGATACGGCTCAGAGGAAGCGTGTATCGAAGTCATGACGCGTCATGTGCAGAAAGTTAACGCAATATATAAAGTGACAGGTAATATTTTAGCTTTACTCAAGAGACATCGAAGTAATTGCATATTCGTAACTAATGGTTAAACTTGTTTCAGACTTCAATCAAGATGGAAAGCCGGATAACATTACGTTCATGATCAAAAGAATAAAAGTCCACACATTAGACGCACTGAAAGATCCTGCCTATAGGTTTCCTAATAACTACGGGGTAGAAAAATATTTGGAGCTTTTTTCAGGTTTGCCTTGTTTCATCAATATTCAATTACGCATTTAAAAAAAGAGGCCGGGTCTCTGGAGGGCAGTTCCACGAAGTTAAGCTACTAGACTAATAAATTAGAAGTGCTTAAAAACGGAAGGCTTCTTCATTTTTTTTTTTTCATAGATATTAATCATGGAAGTTTAATAATTAATTTACTTTCAGAGGAAGATTATGATGCCTTTTGTTTAGCGTACATGTTTACGTATCGAGACTTCGAAATGGGAACGTTGGGGTTAGCTTGGACAGGTGATCTGAAAAATGCTGGTGGAGTTTGTGAGAAGAATGGGGTAAGTGTGACCTTTGACAGATATATTTTTAAATTATTTTTACTGTTTTACAATATGTTTTAAATTGTTCGGTAGCACTACCGTGGGAGTATGAAGTCCCTGAACACGGGGATAGTGACGCTGCTGAACTATGGCAAGCACGTGCCGCCGGCCGTCTCGCACGTGACGCTGGCACATGAGATCGGACACAACTTCGGATCGCCGGTAAGTTGTAATTATTAACTTTCTAACCGAGAACTACGTTTCTACTAAGTTTTCAGTCATAACAGTACATATTAGTTTGCACAAATCACGTTCATAATCACGTTGCAGTGCTAAACGAGATATACTGCCGTTAAATATGACCCAGTTTGATGCAAAGGCACAAATTGCTTCGAGAAACTTTATTATTTGATCTTTGCCGGTTGCCTTGCGTTATCTAACTGCTGCCTAAGTTGATGTTAGTTACGTAGTTTAACAAGAAACTAAACTTCATATAAAGTTTCGTCGTTCAGTTCGTTCAGTTAAAAATAGGAATGTGCAAATACTTTCGACGACCAACTTTCAGCTGAAAAATTACAAAAAGCAAATGATAGCTTTAAATAAATCTAGTTTTGGACATATATCAATAGGTATCTAATTAATTACTCTTGGCCTTTGTCAACGGCATAAAGAAACTACCAGAAACCCAGTATGAATGTCCAATGTTTTGACTTCCAGCACGACCCAGAGGTTTGCACCCCATTCGGCGAGGACGGCAACTACATAATGTTTGCAAGAGCAACTAGTGGCGACAGAAAAAACAACAACAAATTTTCGCCGTGTTCACTCAGAGCTATAGATCCAGTGCTCAACAATAAAGCGAGATCACCGAAAGGGTGCTTTACGGGTAAGAACTATGTCAAGTCGGCTACAGGAAAACTAAGCTATTAATCCTCGCTGTTCTGAATTTATCTTTAAAGTGATTTTTAACGTAGTGCTCAGTACCAGATCACCCAAACAGTGCTTTAAGACGACACCGCCTTAAACGGTTTAAAATAAAAACGACACTTTTGGCTTTTATAAGAGCGTCATTTTGGCCTTAACACATTCGAGTCCACCACACTTTTCATACAGCTCATACGCCATGCCGCTATACATATTGCTAGTGGACCTTCCAGGACCTTCCTCGGCATTACGTTTGCGCTTAGAGTGAACCCTCGAGGAGGGTTCCTGGCATTATGTTAAAAACCGTGAAAAATACGCTACTACGTCGTAAAATAGGTGTTTGCTTGTTTCAAGAAGGTGTATTTTCCATTAAAAACCTACATTTAAAATGAGCCCTCCACGAGGGCACCCGGCACGGCGAATGCGACTACAGGGTCACCCGGCACTGAACGTGTTAAAGGCTTTAAATACTTCTAAACTCCAATTATAATTCGTGATACCGCTTGTTATTATGTCACAGATCTACAAAGTTGCACATTTTTATTCCTGTTTCGAAGTATATTTAAAATTTAATGGAACGAAATCGTTTACAGAACCTCAACCGGCGATTTGCGGTAACGGCGTGGTGGAAGAAGGTGAAGAATGCGACTGTGGTTGGGCTTCTGAGTGCACTGACGTGTGCTGTCGTCCGCAAGCTGCGAGGCCACACTATAAACCGTGCACGCTCACAGAACACAGCGTTTGCAGTCCTAGTCAGGTGTGTGTAATTATACAGTTCCTTATTCAATCAATAATTCAAAGGACGCGATTCGATGCCTCTCGATATAAAATTTATTTGTTCAAATTCATCTCAATATATTCACTTCATATAAATAAATCGATTTTAACAATATTATTTTGTTTGGGGTGTTAACGAAACTCATCGTCCATTTTTAATATGCTAGTACGATCAAAACGGTATTTAAACTATTTTGTCTTGCGTCTAAAAAGGTTTGTTAATGTTCCAGGGTCCATGCTGCACAGCGTCATGTACCCTCAAGTTTGGTGATAAGTGTCGGTCGGACAACGGGTGTCGCGATGCGGCCTTCTGCGACGGCAAGCGTGCTGGCTGCCCTGCTAGCCGACACAAACCAAATAGGACGCGATGTGATAAGGAACTCGTGTGTTATATGGGAGTAAGTATTTTGTTTAAGTTACCACACGCCTTAATAATAAACTGTTTTTTGTTAAAGATGAGAGATTAGATGCTGCTTTAGTAAATTTATGTTGATACGTTGTATGCAAACGTTACATTTTGTCAGTGACTCTTGGGAATTTATTCTCAATTGTCATGTTGAGAGTTGTTTAAACAGACCTTTCCAGTTATGGGGGTATTACACTTTCATATATCTATGATCATAGATATATGACAATGTAATATAGACATAATAATATGAATCATTTCGCCATACAAAATTATGACTGTAGAGGTCATATAAGAGATATGATCCTAGATATATTATTATGATAGTGCAATAGCCCCGTATAAAACATACATCCAATATGCTCAGATGTTGATCCTAGCTTATCTTTGAGAAAAGACTGGAACAATGATTACACAGAACAAATACGAGGTCATAAGTGTTGATTAACCTTTTTCGTCTCCCCAGGAGTGCACGGGCTCCATCTGCCTGGCGTACGGTCTGGAGTCGTGTCAGTGCGGGTCGCGCGGCTCGGACCCGCGGTCTGCGTGCGAGCTGTGCTGTCGCAAGCCGCACGGCGCGTGCCTCTCGTCCTTCGACTGGAACACCGCGCCCTACGACGTGCCCGACATGTACGCCAAGCCCGGCACGCCCTGCAATGATTATAATGGGTTAGTTCACTATTTTAAAACTCATTTTATAAACATGTTTACTAACTATTCAAAAGCTCAAACAAAAAGCGATCGTATCTTCAACTAAAACTTTTGTTTAACGTCTATAGCCTTTGATCTAAGAAAAGCTGATTGAAATACTCTATTACAAAAAAAAAAATATTTAAATACAAACAAGCGCATGGCTATCTCGCGTGCTTTTTAGTCTGGGCAAGACTAGGGTTGCCAGATGGTATCCAAAAGGAGGACATGTCCTCCTTTTCCATGTTTTGTACTCCCGTCCTCCATTATCTACTGTAAGTCCTCCTTTTTGCTACACATCGTTGAAAATGTCGTGGTCTTGTCATAAGACCCAGATACGGCTGATATAACTGTTGTAGGAAATCTGAATAGGAAAGTGAAAGAGCTCGATTCCCACAGAAATGATAACTAACCAACGAATATAATTAAATTTTCAGGTACTGTGACGTGTTCCAACGTTGTCGCGAGGTGGACCCATCAGGTCCGTTAGCGACGCTGCGCAAACTGCTGCTGTCAGACGAGAGCATCGCGGGCTTCAAGCGATGGGTGCTTAAGCACTGGTATGCGGTGCTGCTGATATTGCTGGCAGTTATCGCGCTTCTGGTAAGACATTTTATTGATAATATGTATATTTTTTTTTTATAGATTTACGTGGATTATCATCTATCGAGCTGTGGTTTAGCCGCAGCTAGTGATCCCAGCTGCATTTTTTGGGGTCAGCTTCCAATGTCACCTACTGGTAAATATAGAAGCAGTATTTTACACTCAGCGCCCGTCATTTCCGCAATGTAACTATTTGGTAACCACTATCCTTTGGATAGACCGGTTGTTAGGTTTTGGACTGCCCGTAACGACTATCAATAACGTTTGTTTAACAATCGAGACTGACGGCGCCTAAAGTGGTCTCCGAGACAACGTAACAAGCTCGGCGTAACCAAGAAATAATCCTTCTATTTATGTGGCCAATCTACATTAATTAAATCTGTTTTGTCTAGCGTTGCTGCAGAGCACTTGATGTTGCGGTAGAAATAGACACTAAATGTTAGTGTCTAAATTAGGTATAACTCCTCTGGGAAGGTATTACTGGAACTAATATTAGTATGCTAGAGTGTTTGCATTTTATATGAATTATAAGTACATATTCACAAGCTAGAGTATTTTGTTCGAGGCATTATTTCTCTTTTCGGGACCATGGAAGCCTCATAAGTTGACATCAGGGAACCGCTATATAATCGAAGCTAGATTATGTGTATGAGTTTTAAAAGATTATTCCTTTCACAGGTATTATGCTAAAAAAAAGTACAATAAATGATTCAGATGTACTTACTGGTTGATATTACATTATTATCATCAAAACGTGGTTTCCGCGCTAAAAAAACAGTACTTTGTAGAGCTGCTCAAACTTGTCTATATTATTAAACTATAAAAAATCAATGCTGTAACTTTAATTGTCCTGCTTCTAGGTGGCAAGCACGCGTTTCTTGGGTCGTAACGGCAAGAAGCTGAAGTCAGTGACCATCATCCATTCTTCCACGACTGAAACCGTCCGCCTCCCTGATGCTGCAGACCAGGGAATGATAGTTCATACAGCTGTCAGGTACATACACATTGACAACTATAACTATGTACTACTATATGATTTCAAAGCTCTGATACTAATGCTAAGCTTATAAGTCTATTAATAGTAAGATTTAAGTAACAATAGGCTAATCATACCTATGCTGTCTGATAAGTTTTAGTCTATCTAAATCAAACTAATTACTGTTAAATGTTACAGGTCCAAACTACCTCTTAAGAAGAAAGTAGCTCTGCGAACTCGAGCATATCGAAATAAGAAAGACCATAAGAAGTTAGGAGACAAAGCCTCTCCGCTTCACAGTGCCAATAAAAAGAGAGTAAGTAACCCTATAAACGTTATTTATTCGCATTATATTTTAAATGAAGGTATATGCTCAGAAAATAACTCGTTTTTTACAGAAGCCGAATAGTCAAGCAAAATTAGAAGATGTTCCTAAAATAACAAAAGAAAGTACAGTTATCGTCACAAACGCCGAAGGCAAATCTCCAAAACATGTCATACTTTCTAAACACAAAGGTAAAATAAAGAAACGCAAAACGAAAATGAAGAAAGAAATAATAGACTACAGTTCTATGCAGAAACACCCCGCCTCTCCGATTAAAGATACTGAAGCTTTGAGTAAGGTGCAACGGTGGCTCCTCAGTTCACCACAACCTACCGCCATTCCTAAATCTAAATCAATACCGCTTGGTCTTACAGAGAGAACACACAGACAGGTACAGAAGGGCGCGAGAAAAACTAGACCGTCCAAGAGCGCCACCAACTTGTTGTCTGGAGAAAAAGCACGACTGCAAGTCGTGTTCAAACCTCCATTTAGGTTCAGTGTTAAAATATGTAAAAGTGATAAGACGAAAGTCGTTCTAGACAAATCTTCTAAGCCTGACGTGGATAGAAAAAGACACGAAGTGCCACCTCAACCAGTTTCCGCGGATGTTGCGAAAGCAAACCCATCCAGTAAAGCGCCAAAGCATTCTAATTCCACAAGGAACGTAGAAAATGCTGCAACTCCCAGTGCTCCGAAAATAGATAAATTACAAAACCAAGAAAACAAAATCCATGGTTACGCTAATTTATTACCTCGAAGTGCCAGTGACTGTAAGTTAACGAAAAAAATACCGGAAGTTAAAGTTCGCAACGGACATAAAAAGAGTAACTCGGTAGGCCAAAAGAAAGAGACTACTGAAAGTCGTCAAAATCTTATATCACAAGAAGATTGTGATAACGCTCACGTTTATGAAAATATAGTTATGTCACAAGACACTTTCGTTCCTAAGAGTTGCAGCATGCCTCGACGACAGACTAGTGCAGTAGGTATATCTCGACAGAGCAGCTATGGCCATTTACCTAGAGCTCAAATCCGCCCACATAGACATAGTACAAACAATATAAGCAGATCCAGAAATAGCAGTACCTCCGAGCTGGAACACTTCTACAATGTTATCGAATCGCTACGAAGGAATAACGTCAATGATGTAACTACTTGTAACACAAACACGAGCAGTTCTTCAGGCAGCAGTCGACACGACAGTGCGCTTCTCAAACACAGTTCCAGTTCCAGGCATGGTGGCAGCAGAACTTCACGTCAAAATAGTCTAGTCGATAAGCCGACGAGGTCCAGTCCGACTGAGTCTTCGAAACTTAAGAGACAGCTCAGTGAAGCGGAGCTGGCCAAATTACACGGTGATAGTGGGCTGAGGGGTTTCCAGCTAGTCGTGGGAAAGGATAAGTTAAAACGACAGCTGAGTGATAACGAGTTGTGTAAATCTCGGGTTCAGTTGGCGATGCCGATGTCGGCGGGAGCGGAGCCGCGACAAGCGTTCTGTTGGAACAAGCGCGCCAGTTTGGACTGCGAGGCGTCGCTACCGTCTGGCCCGCGCGTCTCCAACTCTCGCAATAAGAAACGAACGACTTATACTTTCGGTGAACTCAAAAACACCGTCCCCAACGCGACCGACACGTCGCCCGCCGAAGACGTCCACATCTCCCCCGAGGAGTTCTTAAAAATAATTGATAATTAAGTATTACTGGGGACTCGTAAGGGTATAACCTCGAGTGGTTATTTAAAATATGAACAAATAATTAACGTGTATATTAGATACCTATTTGCAAGATGTACTATTGTCGGCTGGTGTAAATATTGTAATTTGCTTTTAATAATAGTACTAATGTAACCTGCCACTGAAACAGACCATTGCTCAGTTTTTCTCTCTCATAGTACATACTTGCGAAATAACAAGAAGTACATACGTAAATAATAATACTCATCAGAAAGTACATTAATTTTAGTTGAACTTATTTTGAGAACGGTCTACTGCGCCACAAAAATGCATTTTCGTTATCGCATAATATTAAAAATATTTTGCCAAAAATAAACAGTTCTTGGAATCAGTGGTATTGTCGTTGTATTATTTTCTTCAACAACATGATATTATATTTCTAAAACTAAACATATTCGGCGTAGTAGTACTTTCAACTGGCAATGATCTAGTTTCACTGAACGATCTCTATAAAATGAATCTCTATTTTTTCTACATGCTATGTATTGTACAAATTTACTCAAACCTATGTAAAGTGTTCATGTAAGATTATTTTATTACTTTAAAAATACTTTACGTAAATAATTCGATTAAATTTTTAATTTCTTTTTAATTTTTCTATCATACTTTTTTTATTTAGATAGCTGTCAATTAGCATGTCAATCTGTTATCATTATAGTTGTCTAAGAATTTCGCCTCTACACCGTAATATTTAAAATACAAAGTAACTATAATTTAATAATCAAGGCTGACATAGGGTTCTATTATTAGTTTTTTTTGCTTTTGCGTTACCTATCTTATGAAATTTTGTATTTATTCACTTATGATCAAATAATGCACTGGGCAGCTAGTTATACCAATCATACATCCACTAATAGCCCACCACAGGGCCCGTATTCTCTGTGACAATTTAGGTAAAACACGCAAGTAACGCGGCCACGGCACATTTATATTTTTGCCGTATAAGGTGCGCAGCTTACAAAGCAGCTTACCATTGGCAACAATATGTCATATTAATTTCGAATTAATCCCTATTTTTTTCGATTGCACATTCCGATGATAACCTGACCATGTTGTTTGCGTGTTTCGTTTTGACGTGTCATAATGAATAAGGTCCCAAGTGGTGTTAACTAATCTGAAGCTACCTCTAATATCAGTTTGCAAATTACGAAAACGCCAATAGTTCGTACTAGGGGAACTGTTACAAATGCGAGTTAATATTTATATTTACCTAATTACCTGTATCCTGTGTTGTATGTAAAAGGATTCCTTCATAATAGACTGGATCAACATTACTCTAATTTATATTCTGAACGTATTGCATAGTTTTCATATTGATGCGCCATTAAATGTAATCAATTAATTCGAAACGCTTAAAATTCCCTTTACCTGAAATATGATAGGATCCTATGAACACCTGTTGTTTAAAACAATAAAAAAAACGAACGTAAAACGGTTTTATTGATAAAAATATTTTTCTATACATATTGGATTTAATCGAACTAACAGACATTTAAGATCGTACGTAAGCGAACTCATGGCTGTAACTTTGTTCTTTTCACTTTTTGTTCTGCAATATCTGGGATGGAACGTAATTTTGTTAATTCACGTATTAGTATGACAATATCGTAGTGCATAATTATAGGTAAATAATATCTCTTGGAAATATTGTAATTGTTAATAATGCTGTCTAGGTGTTAGGTACAAAAATATATATATATTTTGTTAAGTTCCCAGGTCTTGTGATCTTGTGATAAATTAATTTTGTCTATGATTTTTTTATCCAAAGAAGTTTGCGTAATAATTATTATTTTAGCAAATAATAGGTATGTGAATCACAGACGTCATATACAAAAGGTCTGAATACGACTGCGCAATGCCATATATGCGATAGAATATATTGCAATAAAATAACTGCTACAAAATAATAAACCGTTAATTATTTTTGAGAAATATGAGAGATAATAAAGACTTATTTATCAGTTCGCATGCATTTTGTAATTGCTATTTTATTGCGATTGAAACTGTTCACACTTATACAACGACGTGTCAGTCACATCCTGATCCAGCGAAATATTATCTAGCAGACAGAATACATTATTTTATATTAGCAAAGCTGCAAAGTTGCATGAATGTATATATTTTATGCTGGTTTTATTTCTATCTCAGATATTAATCAGAATGTGTTCCAGTATTTTCGTGAGTCGTGCGAAAGCTTTGCGGCTGTGGCACAGCGTTTATGAGCTTCGACGTAGGGAGGTAAGGGTAAAACGTAAAAGCTATTGTATTGTATAGGAACTGATTTCTAAGAAGATCCTAAAGTATTGGAAATGTTACAAATTTGTATTTTGAAAAAATACTGATGTGGATGATGCGTGGATATCTATAAGCAAGTGGCCACATCCGCTGGATAATGACTACAGCTTATACCAAGATATTTGCTATTATCCATACAAATACATATTATAGAAATCTATTTGTCTTGAGTTTGTTTTATCTTGTATAAGTCTATTAACTCTTCCTTATTAAAAAGTTCGATTTAAGTACATGTTATAATTGTGAATTTAATATTATATAATTAAATGTGACTAGATTCTATACATCTATTTAATGGTTTTATAGTTGGTAAATCACTTCTCATAATGGATTTATAAGACAAACTTTGTTCTACTTAAAACTATCTTTAATTTACAATACAGAACCATGTGATGTTATCTGATATTTACGCATCTGACTATAATCTCACTGTATTTGTTCCAAGTGCCTTATGAACAAATCATTACATTCCTACTTACATTCCAAATCTAATACCTATTCTTAGTTTTAACTCCTTCATTCCAAGTCATTTCAATTTCTTTAATTAATATGCTGAAAATAATATATGATCTGGAAAATTATGGTCTGATCGTAAGAAAAACTGTATTATGCATTGCATAAGTTTCCAATTTTGAGTACTTAATTAGTCTGTGATAGAATACGTTTATACAATTTATTATTCTATGAGTTTTTTTCAATAAGTACTCTTGTAATTAAGGATCTATATTTACCTTAAATATGATTAGAATTATCCACCATGAATACAAATTTGTAATAAATTCATTTTCTAACATTTTACTATTTTTTTCTGCATTTTTAATGGATTAAAAAGACTCCAACAATAATACAATTTTGTTATTTATCAATTTCAATTTAAATAAGTCGTTACAAAACCTCATTCAATCGAGATGAAATAAATAATCACTCACTTTTTCTAATTTTGTCGGCGAGCCATTTAAAACCTTCTATATAGGGGCATAAACACGTTCCATAAATAAGTTTTAAATGCCATTTTCAACTATTATTTTCGTTTCTCTTTTGTTTAACCTATCAAAATATTGACATATTTTTCGTCACCGAACTGCTTGTTGTGATGAATATTTTGTAAGAATAATAATTTGAAATGGCCCCAATACGTTATAGTCTCCACTATGAAGATTATTCTGAGCATTTAATGTCAAGATTTGGGAAACTCTTACAAATGCAGTCTTTAGTGGATATGACACTAATGTGTAGTTCTCACACTTTGCGCGTTCATAAAGCTGTACTGGCTGCAAGTAGTGCATACTTTCAGGTAAAAGTTAAAATAACATATATTATTTTAACTTAGCTTTAAATTGCCTTATTGAATAATTAATAACACATTTCGATATTTAATTTAAACGCAAACTGACTAGACATTTTAACGCGTGACGATAGGTAAACCTGCTCAATTTTAATGTCAATTCTTTTTAGGAGGTGTTACAAAACCAAACAGGGGAGCCACTAATAATATTAAAGATGAGCTTCAGTGTGTTGAAATGTTTAGTAGAATTCATGTACTGTGGGAAGACTCAGTGCTTAGAAGAGAACTTAGACGAATTGGTGTCTGCGGCACAGTTCTTAAAGATTAAAGGATTATCGAAAGTTACTAAGGAAGGTCTTGGCATTGCTAATAACAGTAAGTGACTGCTCACTTTTACTAAACGGGTAAGTAGTAGGTATTCCGAATTTATCAATAAAAAAATAAGTACCTACTCTCTCACAACTAGGTTTCTACACTTAACCTTTAGTTAATACGTGTACAAATTCTAGGTGAAATGCCTGTGTTCACGCCACCTGTGGTAATAAACAGACCTCCACAGTCACTTATTGATTTACATTCACAGGTAATTACCTATATTATTATATAAATAAATCGATGCTAAAATAGTTAGAAAATGTAGTAATATGACGATGATTGTGTTAATTTGCGAGTGTAGGGCGCTTATTGAGTGTCACCTTTTTCTATATTTAATAGAATTTTATAGAATACCTACATATAATAGAATACATTATAATCGTAGCCACCTAGATGAAGGCTGGTGTTCACGTTTTCCTAAAATTCTAGTATATTATTCGAGTAAACGGGTTGTTTAACCAGAGAATTAATGTTGCTCAACATCAACCTAAAAGACTTCACCCCCCTTATTACAAAAGGTGGTTTAAACCGAGACTAAAATAAATCCAGATTTAAAATATACCCATCACTTTCTGACATAATATAACAAAAAGAGACGGGGATATTTTAAAACCTGGGTTTTTCTTAGACCATCGTTTGTAATAAGGGAGTTAGTGTCTACCCGCGTAGTGTAACTATCAATGGTTTAAACTTTAAACCAAGGAGGAGTAAACCCAGATTTGAAATATACCCAACACTTTCTAACACAAAATAAAAAGAGGCTATTTTAAAATTTTGGGTTTTTCTTACAAAATCTTGTAATAGGAGGAGCTTAGGAGTCTATAAGTTCTGGAATCATGATCCCAAATCGAAAAATTCCCTGATGATAGTCTAAGTAGATACCAGTAGAGATTAGTCTACCTAAAATGATCTATCTCATGAAATTAGTTTAGTATGATATTGATGTACTATGAAATTGCTAAGGAAACCAGGCGCAGGATTAGTACCTAAATAATGTCATATTAATTTCAAGCTATCATATAAGAATATGGTTGCACTGAAAGGAGACCTGACACGCTTCATACATTTTTGGACAAAATCCAAAGTAGCCGACCAAAGAAAAGTATATAGGTACATATTATGATAGTACATACTACCTAAACATTTTTATTATTTCGTCATTCCTTTAGGTCTGATATCTGAGTCACTACATAAGGTTAAAATGTTCGATCTTAGTGAAAAAAAATCAAGAATTTAAGCGTTAAGATTATTAACTAACAAAACCCACATAGTATCTTAATGTTTGTAAGTAAAATACATACACACAATAACGCTTAGGCGAAAAAAAAATTAATTAAAAAAAAAACATGTTAGTCACGAAAGCGGTAATGGACGTCAGATTCTAAGTAGGTCAGATTACTTGTACGTCATTTTCCAGCTAGGACATTTTCCAACTAGATCAGATTTTGAGTTAGTAATGATTTCTGGTACCTATACTTACATTATATTCATCGCACCATGTCTGCGAGACTTCTTAGTAAATTTGCCGTTACTCCCCAAAGTGTGTATTCCAATCCAGAGGCTTGACTGACATTAAAAAATTATATAAAATAGTTGAGAAAATTGATCAGTTTCATAAATATTTTGAGAGTTTGGAACAATTACGTTCGACGTTTTCTGTTGCGAAAAGGAAACGCGTCGTAGTACCAATCACTTGGAGGGATGGAATCGTTAGATTCTCAGGTATTCAGGTATGGGTTCTAAGACCGGACACAAATAAATCAATCATGTACATTCAATAGTTTAGTCACAGAAATTTTCGTACGATTTAATAATTTACATGGCTTAATTTCATGTCGGAAAATTATGATACTGACTGTATTGTACATTATCAACTCAAAATCTGACCTAGTTGGAAAATGTCCTAGCTGAAAAATGACGTACATGGAATCTGACCTACTTAAAATCTGACGTCCATTACCGCTTTCTTAGTCACGCAGTCATCCGATCTTTCAGTCTTCATGGCTACCTGCCTCTAAAACAATAACAAGTAACGTTTGGCACATGTTTTTCACTTATAAATTCTTTTTTAGTTTTGACTGAAATGGAATATTTTAGTCTTATGTGACTCAGATATCAGACTTAGAGGAATGACGTCATATTAAAAAATGTTTAGGTATTCATGTACTATCATAATATGTATAATGTATAAATTTTTTTGGGCGGCTACTTTTCTTTTTGGTCCATTTTGTCAGATGTCCTTTCTATGTAACATCCCTATTTACAAGGATAATGATACCAAGACGCAACAGTCGTCACAGCTGGCACCAGCGACCAGCACCAGCCAACCAGTGGACGGTCTTGGAAGAATGAATAAGGTTGGTACGCCTAATATTTTCATCTTAAAGGAAAAAGGAATAATTGTTTCATAGTGTAGGGTCATGTCCTCAAAGCCATAAAACGTGAAGACGCCAATCTTATATTCTAGATTATTCGGGGGAGCATTGTATATGGAGATTCATACATGTACTCACGCCTGTAATTCCCGAAAGGGTAAGCAGAGGTGTTATCTTACAAGAGTCTGTACACCCACGTTTCGCCTCTTGTATAAAGTCCCATGTGGGTGGCAAGCCCATTGCCATTATACGGGTACAATTACGATGCCAGCCCGTATGCAAGGTTCATCGCCTCTTAAAATTTGCTTACCAGACGACTGAGGGGAAATTTATTCTTTATCCGTCCCCCCACGAACGATTATAGGGAGAAATTAATTATGATGATGCCCTCTTCACTTTTCTATGGCATGTTCTAGCCACAGAGCTTCTGTTCTGTTTAATACAAAATTGTTTGGATAGACCGCGTATCTACTACACCACTCTTTCTGCAGGACATGGTATTGCGCATTCCGTTCGACATTGAGAATAACAATGGCACGCCTGCTGTCGACTACCCGGATACGCCAAGAGCTATCAAGCCACGCCGCGGGAGACCAAGTGTCAGAGTAAGTGGAATTATGAAGATAATATAACATTATCTCAGTTCAGAGTGGAGAATCTGAGTCAAATCGATGTAGATAATTTTTTTTTTCACGTTTTCTTTATTTTTGTCGATCATCGGTAACAGTCTAATGTAGGTATGGGTACATAAATTATGTATAAGTACAATAATATGTATTATAATCATGTATATATGTATAGATACCAAATTGGGATATTCTTATAAAATATTAATGCTATTCCTCATTATTTACAGCGAGCAGGAGCGTGGGAGGGCGCCGGCTCCTTAGGTCGCGCGGCAGAACGTGCACTGTTGCGACGAGAACAGGACTCACGCAAAGCCATTCACCAGCTGAAACATTTACAGACTAGGCATATGCAGGTATTAAATAAAACTATAAGTATTAATTAAAACCACGAAATGATGATTGATAATTCTTTCAATAGGAACAAAATTAACACGATCGTGTGTTATCGATAAATAATTATAAATTTGTTCTAGGACTACATGGATAGGGTGACACTCTCACAAGCCGTAAACAGCATCTGTGGCCCAGAATCTTCCACCAACTACATGAACATCGACAACGACCTCATGTATATGGACCAGACGGTCTCGTCCAACGTACTTGATCCCACCATCTCCTTCAATAAGGAACATTCTATAGGAAACGAAACTATCACCAGTTATTCCAACACCAACCCCACCAGTTCCGCCGAGACCTCAACGAGTGGAATCAGTACTGCCATGTCTCAATATGTTAACGCTTTGAAAAACGCCGGACTACCGACCGACCTCCCCATACTTTTTGAATCCGGTGATGGCTCTTACATAAATGTCAATGAACAAGTATTACTCGATATGGTGCAAAGCAGCGAAATACAATACGAAGTTATAGAGCAACCAAATATTATCGAAAAGGTGGCAGACCCGAGTGAAATCAAGAGTATCGATGATCTATCTAAATCTATAGAAAGAGGAGAAATGTTACTAGGTAATAAAGGCTATGGCTCTAATTCTGATTACGATAAAGATTCTTCGCAGTACAATCGCACCGAAGACACTATTAACAGTCTGAACGCAATATTGCCAGACAACCTAGAATCCTTTGGAGAACAACAAAACTATGTGGTCTTAGACCCGCGTCTACAAGAAAATAATAATTCAATCGATCATGTTAATGCTCATGATTTCTCCTGCATCGATGGCGACATGCAGTTCTTCACGAAATCTATGAGCGATGACGTGAAAAAATATTACGAAGATCAGCAATTGCATGACGCCAGAGTTATTGAACAATTATGTCCAGCAAGTACTTCATTAGATACCAATTTCAGTATTTCGTTACTTGATACCAAAAGTTCACATTTGAGTTCAAATTTAAGTCAACAGTATAATCCCTTGAACCCTGAAGATCTGAGAAGAAATGAAGACTGCTACGACTTTGGACTACAACTGCCACAAAGTGCTGTTTTCAAGGAAGACGCCCTCGATTGTTTAATGTCAACGCCGAAACGAAATGACGACGAACAAAATACGTACGAGGATAGCAACCAGCTCGATCAACGAGCGCAGGAGAGAGATGAAATCATAAAAGATTTAATGAACATTGAAAACAAAATGAATATGGCACAAAAACACAATTCTACTGTTAAAGATGATCAAGATAATTTAAATTCTAATCCTGATTCTAACGTTCAAGATTTTAACGTGAATCCTTTGAATGTCCCTAACGTCTTCGACAACGACTCTGACAGTATCAAAGAATTGAACTCTTCAAAAAACAGTAATGGAGATTTGTCAGCAACAATAACATCCAGTGGGTTGCAGTGGGATAACTTGGATATCAATAATAAAGAATCAGGTGAAAATGACGAGAATGGAAGTAATGGGCATCGAACAGGTAACGAAAGTCAAATCGATACAATGGCGTCAGAATCTCAATATCAAGATTCTGTGATTGATTTGACGGGCCCAGTAAATGACAAGGCGGAGCAATGGGGAGACATCATGAATGACAGCGATGAATTGAACAAGGAAAATGAACCACCTAATACGAAAGATGAAAATATGAATTCCACTTTCGAAAATAATATACCATATGCAGTCGGACTGCTTCCTCTGAAACAGGTGCAGCCGACGGAAGAGGGAAGTTTGTTGAAAAGAAAAAACTCCATTGATGTTGATTTACTAGATAATGTAGACGCGAAATGTTTAAAACGTAAGGTGAAATACAAAAAATTGTGATAAAATGCTATTATAATAAAAAGTATGTTTAAAATTATAATTAAAAAATTAACGTAACGTAATGTTTTTTTCTAATGGTATTGTTGTCTAACGGCAGATATTAATAACCGATCTTAATCCTAAATCTGTGGATTGATGTAGGTTTTTGACAGAAATTCTATAGAAGTAATGTCAAAAACCTACATCAATCTACAGATTAAGGATTGAAATTGGTTAATATCGGCTGTTAGGCATCGTCCTAAATAGGCGGGAGATCGTGCGATGCGTTGATGCGACTGCTCAATCAAATATCTTAATGTAGGTAATATTTTTAATTGACAGTTTTACAATGGCTTATTAGGACCAAATTGTTTTATACAGCGTGTATCAGAAAGGGTATATATGTCGTGGCCATATCGTAGAATTGATCACTTCATTATGTGGCCGGCCATTTCATGAAATGGTTGTATTTCATGAAATGGCCAACTAAAATTGGCCATATCGTTGAAACGTCAACGTTTAATGATATGGCCATCCACGTTTGGCCGTATCATTAATGTAGGGTTTCCATGATATCAAAGGTTTAATAAAAAATCCAAATAAAGGAAGCACGTACCATGCAAGCAAAGGAGTAGACTACGGAATTTTGACGCACAAAATATCGATGCACGTTACCGCGAAAGTTTAATAGCTTGATTCACCAACAATTAAGGGGATCTGGCGCTCGGCGGCCGCTGCCGCGGCACGCTCGCTTCGCTCGCTCGCCTTCGCGCGTTATTGGTCACTGTTCTAACCTAACCTAACCCAAATTATTCAATATACTAAATAGTAAATGTTTGCAGTAACGTGCATCGATATTTTGTGCTGTAGTTTCACAGGTTGACCAGATAAATAATCGAACAAATAAAATTCTATGAAAAGTTCACCCGCAGTTACCATGAAGTCATATTTTGAAATCCAATAATAGTCCATTAATTTTCGTTGCGTGGTCACCCTACTTTACTTATTATTATTAGCTTTTTTGTCAGAATAATTGTCCGCCGCCATGATGCATCACAAAAACAAAACGATATCAGCGCCTCTAACGGTGAATAATGTAACTATTTTACGATATGATCACTAATGTTTGACCATATCATGAAATGGCCGTGCGTTTAGCTGATCATATCGTTAAACGCTGATTATTCATTGATCTGGCCAGGCCATTTCATGATGTGGGCAGCGGATATTGGCCATTTCATGAAATGCAACCATTTCATGAAATGGCTGGCCACATCATGAAGTGATCAATTCTATGATCTGGCCACGACATATACATATCAAGTGCACGACTTCTTTGGATGATAACAAAATATACGGCAAGGGTTTTCAAATCCTGTATCTACATGATAGGAACATATGAGAAATTTCAATACGTGATACCAAGAAACCAAACATTTCAAATTGCAATTTACACATCACTATCGGTGTCAATAAACTATTCATAGGTGAAAACAAACCTCTTACTCCTGGTCACTCCTGGTATTTTTTAATAATGGGTTCCGGATGTTTATTTTGCTTTGCAAAATAATATTACTGACTTTTTCTTACAAAAACTAAGATTATGTTTGTGAACAAGCTAAAGTACAAATCCAATTCATTTGTAGCTTGAAAATAATATTTGAATTTAGCTACCTAATGAAGGGGATTAGTAGGGACTTGGGAATAATACTTAGGACCTACCTCTACCTACGTAAAACAATCCAATAACAAACGTAACGGAGTATGTGTAAATCTACGTAATCTTCTACCACAGAATTTGGGACCCAAACATGGTAACTGTCTAATAATAATATCTCCTGTAAATTGATAAATTCCTTACATAATCCTTATTTTATGTTGGTTCTCATTACTGCACCAGAAATTAATTGGTTAGGTAAATACTGCGAAAGTACATTTTAATGGAACTTGAACAGAAAAAGGATTTTGTAACATAATTTATGTTCAAATGAACCCTTATTAACTTTCCTGCGCAATTATGTGTCCTGGTATTACCTACTCCTGGTACAAAAATAATGCTAAAGGGTTCCGTGTTTATTTAAAATTAAATTTAAAAAATAAATAGGATTGTTTGTGAACAAGTTAAAATGCAAATGTTTGTTTGCAGCTTGGAAAATGATTTTAAAACTTAGGTAGTAAATGGTGGCTCGTGATAAAAGCGAGAGTTTTCTAAAAATACTTTTACGTAAAAAAAATAAAAAATAACAAGCTTAACGGAGTACCCAGCTCACGACTTTCGATGAACGTATAAATGTAGCTGCCTAATAATTATGATTTTTGACCACAATTTTTTTAAAGTAACAAAAATATTCCTGTGAATTTCCGTTAACGTTATCGTTTTTAATGTTGACTTTTCAATTACCATAGTAGGTATCTATCTCAAATGAATTGCGTAGGTAAAGACTAAATAAAGACTACGAAATTAGAATATTACAGAAAAAAGATTTTGTAAAATAATTTATTTAAAAACTAGCTTCTGCCCGCGACTTCGTACGCGGATCCTGTTGCTTATGCCAACGACAACGGGGTCATCAAAATCGAAGATCTGAAACGTCTGATGTCTCTAGAGACCTAGAAGCAGATGCGTAGATACGCTGAGAACTCAAGTGCAATTCTTTATCCGTGAACATCTCCGACTCGCGAGACAATGCGTGACGTTTACGATCAGCGGTCAGTCGCGCATCACGTTCCCCACTTGTCTCTAGAGACCTAGAAGTCGATGCGTAGATACGCTTGGAACTCAAGCGCAATTCTCTATCCATGAACGTCTTCGACTCGCGAGACAATGCGTGACGTTCACGATCAGCGGTCAGTCGCACATCACGTTCCCCACTTGTCTCTAGAAACCTAGAAGTCGATGCGTAGATACGCTTGGAACTCAAGCGCAATTCTCTATCCATGAACGTCTCCGACTCTCGAGACAATGCGTGACGTTCACGATCAGCGGTCAGTCGCGCATCATGTTCCCCACTTGTCTCTAGAGACCTAGAAGTCGATGCGTAGATATGCTTGGAACTCAAGCGCAACTCTCTATCCGTGAACGTCTCCGACTCGCGAGACAATGCGTGACGTTCACGATCAGCGGTCAGTCGCGCATCACGTTCTCCACTTGTCTCTAGAGACCTAGCAGTCGATGCGTAGATACGCTTGGAATTCAAGCGTAATTCTCTATTCGTGAACGTCTCCGATTCGCGAGACAATGCATGACTTGCACAATCAGCGGTCAGTCGCGCATCACGTCCCCCACTTGTCTCTAGAGACCTAGCAGTCGATGCGTAGATACGCTTGGAATTCAAGCGTAATTCTCTATTCGTGAACGTCTCCGATCCGCGAGACAATGCATGACTTGCACAATCAGCGGTCAGTCGCGCATCACGTTCCCCACTTGTCTCTAGAGACCTAGAAGTCGATGCGTAGATACGCTTGGAACTCAAGCGCAACTCTCTATCCGTGAACGTCTCCGACTCGCGAGACAATGCGTGACGTTCACGATCAGCGGTCAGTCGCGCATCACGTTCCCCACTTGTCTCTAGAGACCTAGAAGTCGATGCGTAGATACGCTTGGAACTCAAGCGTATTTCTCTATCCGTGAACGTCTCCGATTCGCGAGACAATGCATGACTTGCACGATCAGCGGTCAGTCGCGCATCACGTTCCACACTTGTCTCTAGAGACCTCGAAATCGGAAATCGATGTGTATATACGCTGAGAACTCAAGCGTAATTCTCTTTCCGTCAACGTCTCCGACTCGCGAGACAATGCATGACGTTCACGATCAGCGGTCAGTCGCGCATCATATTCTTCACTGGTCTCTAGAAACCTGGATGTAGATGCGTAAATACGCTGAGAACGCAGGCGTGCTTCGCGATCCGAAGAGGTTTCCACGGAGCGAGTTGCAGCCTGATGTTCTCGAACAGCATCAAGTCTCCGGACGCTCTTTGGTACATTCTTGGGAGCTTATGATCCTCAATCTTTTAGCTCCTTTGGAACATTGGGAAAGATTTGACCTCTTTCTAGGCATGATTATAGTTTTATTGTGAAGATACCTGATCAATTAAAATCTAAGTGACTGCTCCCCTGCGTTACCGGGTAGGCTACCGTGTCACGAAGATAAATGGAAAAGGAAATTAAACACTCAAACAAAATAAGCCCGAAGACATATTTATTCGATAAAATATAAAAATAAATGGGCGTTTTGGCCAGTAGAGTCAAATTTTCAATGATATACCATCGTCATCGAAAATCAGTCCTAAACTGTTACAGCCTTCACCGCGTGGAGGTACTCCCAGCTTATGTTATTTTATAATTATACAGTGAAATTAGTGATAGCTTTGATTTCCACATCAGATGTTTCTGATCTTCGATTTTTATAAGTCAATAGGAAATGCCCATCTGACCGAATAACTTTTGCGTAAACGTCATTCCTTTAAGTGTTATGGTGTAGCTGGGCTCTTAGAGTTGCACAACAGGTGTTCCAGATCTTCGATTTTTATAAATCAACAGAGAGTGCTCATCAGATTGAACAACTTTTGCTAAAACGTCATTCCTATATAAGTTATAGTGTAGCTGGGCGCTTGGAATTCCACAACAGGTGTTCCAGATCTTCAATTTTTATACGTCAACAGAGAGTGCTCATTAGGCTGTACAACTCTTGCTAAGACGTCATTCCAATATATGTTATAGTGTAGCTGGGCTCGTGGAGTTCCACATCAGGTGTTCCAAATCTTCAAATTTATTCTCTCAACAGAAAATGCTCATCACGTGGAACAATTTTTGCTATGGTACCATTTTTGAATCTCTTATAGTTTAGCTGGTCTGTTGCGGTTCTGCATCAGGTGTTCAAGTTTCCAAGATAAATTATAGCCTATATGTTGCCCAGACTTAAGAACTATGCAACAAAAAAAAAGCATTCAATTCCGTCCAGTAGTTCCGAAGATTAGCGTGTACAAACAAACAGACACACAGACAAACAGACAGATTTTTTTTATTATACTATTTTTGATGTTATTATAGTCTTTATTTATGTTCAATAAATCACAATAAAAAATAGGCCCCAAAAATGTATTTATTTACTTTGGAATTAAATTGTTAAAAGTACTAGAACCGCAAGAGTAACGAGAGTTGTCCGGACAGCGTTTGCGCACAATAATACTGAACGAACCCTAATTTCGTCGGTTACGTATCATAATACCTAAGTTTGTTCCCACTATTTTCAAGATAACTACGGTCAAAAGACCTACCGTTTAAAACACCTAAAGATCGTTTCACCTATTTTTGTAATAACTAAAGGACGAAATCCATAATGGAGAATTCATCTACGGTTTATTCGACTAATTAATTCACCTAACGTTGATTAAACTAACGGACGATTCACCTACTGTTGATTTATCTGTGGTCTTGTGTTTGTCTTACTGGTGATTTTGTATATGTGACAACATTTCTGCGAGCAACTTGGAAGTAGCGCTCGCCGGCCGCTGCCGCGGCACCGCTCGCTTCGCTCGCTCGGCTCGCGCGCGGTTTGTCACAGTTCTAACCTAACCTAACCTATTTCACCCAGTTCAAAATGACGAATCATACAATCTGCCGCAGAAATGTTTTTACCATTGTCTAATTATCTAGTCGCAGGCAGATTGTATGATTCATCATTTTGAACTGAGTGAAATAGGTTAGGTTAGGTTAGAACTGTGACCAACCGCGCGCGAGCCGAGCGAGCGAAGCGAGCGGTGCCGCGGCAGCGGCCGGCGAGCGCTATTTCCAAGTTGCTCGCAGAAATGTTTTCACCATTGTCTAATTATCCGTTAAAAAGAAAGTTAAGAAAACACAAAAATCTTTGAATCATAGTTTATTTAAGTACATATAATTAGGTCATTAAGTTGAACTTAAAACAGGAATTATTAAAGAAAAGTAAAGGTGTTTGTTAAAAGTTAAAAGCGCTCAGTATTAATAAACTGTAGGCGAGTCGTCCATTAGGTATTTCATACATAGTTGAAATATCCAATATCTTAAAAGATCATTAGATTAATCGTTCGTTAGTGCAATTAATTTTAGTTTAATCAAGATTAGGTAAGTTAAACAGTAGTTGAGTCGACCAATATGCATTATGAACATATGTGAATCAACCGTAGTTATCTTGAAAATAGTTATAATAAACTTAGGTATTATGATACGTAACCATTTCGTCGGTGGTTAGATTACCTACACACACACAGTGATAGGTAGGGTAAATGAACCGGTTGCTGGTACGAACGTGGAGGTAACTTTACGCCTGCGCGCCTGGAGCTAATTTTGATCTCCGGTAGCCTTCATTCAGTAAATAAATAAATGGAATCTTAAAAATCGCAATTTTGCTTAATCAATACTTACAAATAATACTATGGACTTATGTAGGTACCGCCACCACAGTCCACAATAAAAATGATCATAACGGTTTCGTGTGTCAACTCAGCTCGTGAGTTAATTGATGAACTGATACCCTGGCCTAACTCTTCATTGATCGGTGTGCTTCCATGTACCTATTAAATTGATCAGTTTTCTTGAAATAATTATTAAGTGATTGGGGAGGACTGGATGCGAAAGGCGGGGGACCGTGTGTTGTGGCGCAACTTGAGAGAGGCCTGTGTCCAGCAGTGGACTGCGATAGGCTAAGTTGATTAGTAAATTAATTTTAACAACAATTTAACAATAATTTTAAAATAGTATTGTACAATAATTGGGCTAGCTACCCTATTACTAGAATAGTAGAAGATTTATTTTTCGGCTATTCCCCTTCCCCACCGTTCTTCTGTCTTCTTCACTTCAGTCGTAGACTATTACTCGTGTCCTTCAGTCGCTCTCTCCATCCGATTCAGTGTACCGACTTGTGATTTCGTGATTGTTAAAAATGTCGTTATCTAATAGCGAATATTACGAGATATTGTGTGTCGGAGCAGAAGATGGTAACCTGCGAGCTGCCCGAGACTTGTATCGTCACCGATTTATCCAGGATAGACCAGATGCTGAGCGTCGGCAGCTGCCTTCGTTGGCGTGTTTGAGTCGGATGGTTTTTTGTGGGGGTACGTTAAAAACGTAGTGTACGCAGTGCAGTGTGATACGGTGCAAGAAATGAAAGTACGGATCGAGGCTGCCTTCAGGACAGTAACACCGGACATGTTGCGCAATGTTCAGGTGTCCATGAACAAGCGAGCGGCCTTGAGCATACAATACCAAGGTCATCACATCGAACTCCATCTTTAAAAATGTAAGTCAATTTACTAAATTAAGCATGGCTCTTAGATTTTACTGTTTAGGTATGTAATGAATGAGGGATAAAAACAAGCTAAGTAGCTACCTAAATACTAGCTAAACCTTGTTCTGAATTTTTACGTAGGTAACTGTTACGTACGTCAGTTTTTTTATTTAATAAAAATTTAAATTTGTAATTCTGGCTCGATATTAACATGTAAACCGTAAATAGGGAAATTATGCATTGCATTATTACTTTTTACACCACGGAGTACCGTCCTAAATGCCCTTTGCGCACACGCGCTCGCGCTCGCAGTGTCGGCTCGGCTCGTTTGATCGCGTCAGTTTGCGCCGACATAGGGCGGCCGCGGTGGCACACTACCTACAACGTGTACTAGGCGCACAGATCGGGAAAGAGATTTAACTTAATATTAGCAAGTGACGTGAAAAGTTATTGACCCTCGTAGTGCAGTGACACGTTTGTTATGATTTGATTTCAATAACTTACGAAACCAAAAATTTGGTATCAATTCTTTGAGTAATTTATTTTGAGCTGAAACTTTGCATAGAGATTCTATAGGTACCTGATACACTCTTCACCCCTTTCGGATAGATATACCCCTTCTGTTACAGGCTGTATAAAAGCGAAAGGTCACTCACTCATCACGAAATATCGAAAACCGCTAGACGTATGAAGATGAAATTTGGCAGGGAGGTAGTTTATAGTTAGTAGACGTCCGCTAAGAAAGGATTTTTGGAAATTCTACCCCTAAGGGGGTGAAATAGGGGATGCAAGTTTGTATGGAAAATCGTCACTTAACGGGTTCAAAATTTCACGCAAGCGAAGCTGCGGGCAAAAGCTAGTAATTTATAATTGTACGAAATTTTACTTCTGGCTTAGAGCAACGCGGTCGACATCATGGGTAGGTACTAGGGTTTTCGCGTTCCCGGCCTATTTGAGTTCCCGGGAATCGGGAATTTTTTCTCACAATTCCCGGGAATTCCCGGGTACCCGGGAATTTTCATGTTTTTCGAATAAATATAGTTTTTCTCGTATATTTCAACATTAAAACATGTATGTGCATGTGTAAGTAATTTAAACATGATAAATTCATAAATTGTCTAACATACCAATACCAATCGACTTTTCCTATTAAAATAAAAAATCTTATACTTATTTAAAAAATTGAACTAGGAACAGTTCTTATTGTGCGACGTCGCGAGTTTTTTTAATGAAAACAAGTCTTCTCTTCATATAATAGGGCAAAATATTACGGAATAACAATAGGGTGAATGACTATAAAGGGTGTTACCAAATTCGTGTAATACCTTAAAACCACATGATCACTGGTGTAGAATGACCGAGCACGGGATTTAGCTTGATTAAAAATTAAAATAAAGTTTTTTTTTTCTTGCGGTAGCGATATGTGATCGAAACATAACCAACTAATAAGGTACAAATAAAAAAATAAAAATAGCTAAAGAATGTTTTTATTCGTTGGAACATTTCGACGCCACTCTTCAATGAATGGAAGGACGGTGACACAGCTGGCTAGCACGACTAGCAATAAATCGTTCTTTGCAGTCGGTTAACACGGGGCGCAAAAAAGGCTCGAAAACAAAACTTTTTTTTTTGAAAATGAACTGTTTTGTATTTAAAATAAAACCCTAAATGGTTATGGTTTGGTATGGTAATGGTAAAAACCATTACCATACCAAACCATAACCATTTAGGGTTAATCTGTGACCACTGTGTCACGCTGTTTAAAGGAATTACAAGAATTCGTTTACACCCTGTATATTTTCAGTATTTATAAATCTCGAAGATACACAAAAGATAAGCATTGTGAATAGTTTCTACAAATGAAACATTTACAAAAAAAAACAAGCGAATTTGTTTACTAAACAGAGACAACAGTACTGTGTGTTGACATCACGATACATTTACCCCTTTCTAAGTTCACACCACGCAGTACAATGTCTGTTTCACGCGAGAGAGACAGAAAATGCTCTAAAATCCTAGGAAGCCTTCATTTTTCATCATCATTTCTTCATTTCAAATAATTCCCGGGTACCCGGGATTCCCGCCTAATAATTCCCGGGTCCTGAAATCCCCAAATTCCCGGGAATTCCCGGTTCCGGGTACCCGGGGCGAAAACCCTAGTAGGTACTGACTAATGATTTCAAATATATTTTTAGTTTTAAGTTTGAGCCCTTTATTTTATTCAGCACCTTTTCGATAATGCTTGTCGACTGATTCTGTTTGTTATCTCGTTGAACGAGTTATGAAAATCGTAGACGGAACGAGACTCGTTCCGTCTACGATTTTCATAACGAGAGAAAAGGCTTAGAATTCGAATGATTCGGTAAGCCTTTTCTCTCAATTAACTTATCGAATCGTTCTGAATCAGGGGACGGATGTGTAATACAATAAAACATTATCGTTTTCTTTAGATTTTTAATGGAAACAAATACATATTACAATGATAATTTTAACATTCATAAGGCATTTCTTATATTTTTTACATCTAGTACACTACAACAATAGTCGGAAATACTTATTGAGATTCATTTAGCAGGCAAATACTGTAGGCGGGATTAGTGTACTAATTTATGATATCCATAAGGTTGCATATAGTTGTAATATACCTTATTTTATAACATCTTTATTTAAATAAATAAAAAATGTTTTGTATATTAATAAGCAGTAATAGCTTAGATGAATTAAATGATCGAGCTTCCGTTTATGTTTTAAAATACTGATATTATTCTTTGCAAAGTTCAAGATGATTATGTAGTATATATCAATTGTAATTAATATCGTTACCCTTTAAAATGTAGGTACTAAAAAGCTGAAATTAAAATGTCATGTAATATCTAAACTTGTATTTGAACACTTGTATAAATATAAAAATAAAGCTATTTTGTAAAAAATAATCAGATCAATGATATAATGGCTCGGATTGGTGGTAGCTACATTACAAATAGCTGTTATTACAAAATATTATCCTTAATCTACCCTATGTGATATGGACCTAATTATTCAAGAATTTTATATAAATTCCTGTTACTAAATATGAAGTAATATCAAATGTCATTAAATTACTTATTGTCAATAAAAGAATTGACAGGTAATTACATAATATAAAAATAGTAAAATATACATACATACATATTAGAAAAATGTAAAACTACGTATCATTGCTAATAATAACCATTAAAATCTATCTACAACTATCGACATATTTTGACCTGTTTAACAGAAAAGTCGTACTGTTTCAAATAAATGAAAAAATTGAGATGTTTTGTGCTACCTTGAGTTAAAGCAGTGACAAGTCTTTGAGTGAAGAATAAAAGAGAACACAAGTCTAATAGTTAGAGCTACTAATAAAATAAAGTCACACAATTTAAATTAACTTAAAGCCAAGTTACATAACATTAGTTTCGAAATTGTAATCTTTTGTAAAATTATAAATATCAATAAAATATCATTATTATAGTTCTGAGCGAAAAGTAATGGCCGGATGCATATCACAACCTAATATCAAATAACAAAAAAAACGGAATGCTTCAACATTTGTAAAAATAGATAATTATGAAATTAAACTGGTTATTAAAACAAACATCACGAAATTATCCATTTACGAGAGAAACATAAAAGTAAGGAGGTAAAGAATAACATCAGCGTTTGTACATATTGCTTGTGAGCGGAGCTCCTAGCAGAGTATCCGTATGCATCGGTGTGATAGTCTCCCATTTGGAAGGTAATAGCTGGCGAGGACATTCTGCCATCGCCACCGTTCGAGTACGCGAGGACGCGGAGGTTGTACGACTTGCCTGGTGTGAGGTTCATGACGTACGCCTCCAGTTTGTGCTCCACTGGTATTATCGTGTCGTTCGCCGTGCTCATGTCCTGGTCTATCTCCCATACTCTTACCTAAAAATAAGATATAATAAGAATATTATCATGTGTCTTTTTATTTTTATTGCAGTGCCTAAAAATGGTCTTTTACAATGAGGTGATTTAGGATCTGTATAAGGTGTACTTAAAGGAATTCGTGTAATTCCTTAAAACCACATGATCTACGATAAGATGTATGTTAACCTAGCACGGGATTAATAATGATTAAAAAAAAATAAAAAAACTTTGTTTCTTGCGGTTATGATAAGTGATCGTACTTAAACCACCTAATGAAATGAGGTTTCAATAAAAAAAGATATCATTTCGATGTCACGCATAAATTAATGAAAGCACGGCGACACAGCTGGCGGGCACGACTAGCACGATATCGCTCCGTGCAGTAAGTTAACTCGGGGCACTAAAATGACTCGGGAGTAGAAAAATAGGTTTTTATTTAGAAAATTTTGTTTGCTTATTCTTATAAAAACCAGTGCTAGGTCAATTTGTGTCACCGGTAGATAACGCGGTTCGAAGGAATTACACGAATTCGTTTACAGTCACACCCACGAGGTGAAAGAAGTTGTTGGTGAGTTTCATATAAATAAAGACGCAAGTATACCTTGTATCCGAGCAGCGGTTCCTCTTCGTCTGTGGGCTGCACGTATCGCCACACGACGCGCACTGTCGTGGGGTTGTAGGCCCACACGTTGACGGACGCTGGCGGCTTCTGCGGCGCCTTGCGGAACGTACGCTCCAAGTAGCGCTCACTCTCCGGACCCTCTCCCGCAGAGTTGAAGGCCATCACCTATAAAACATGTTCAATGTTATCAAAGCTTTCTTGAAAAGACATAAAAGCAATAAGTTTTTTTTTATTGTGTCCAAATACTAAAATCAACTCGTCGTCGTCATTCGACGGCACCATTATTTATTCAATTTACTTTTGCTGAACTAGCGTTATCAAATATGTACTTAAAACAAAATTATATACCTTAACAAAATAGTAGGTATCAGGTTGTAATCCCACGATGAGAGCCCAATGCCGTGTAGTTCTGGATAAGTAGTAGATGCATTCCTCCTCCTTGTTGGCCTGCTTCCAGTACTTGAGGCGATGTCCAATCAGCTTGCCTCGCAATCTCTCGCGCGACTGGTCAATAGGGTTCCATGTCACGTTAAGAGATGTAGAGTTGAAGGATCTTGCGTACACCATCTGCGGAGCCACCTGCGGCATGTCCTCCGCAGAATATATCGTAACAACATCGCTCTCCGGACCCGCACCTATCTCGTTGTAAGCCTGAACCTTCACATCGTATGGTGTATAGAAATAAGTTGTCGAAATATGGACAACATACGTTCCGATATTGCCGTACTTCTTGAGAGACAATGATTGAAATTCGACCTCTGTCCCATTGCGACGCCAGAATATTTTGTAGTAAATGCCGGGGCCGTTCTGTAAAGAAGATGGCAAGGGGTTCCACGTAATGGTGAGATCACCAGTTTTTCCACCGCCGCCACCAACGTTCGCTGGCGCTTCGTATGGTTTATCGGCGGGAGTGGAGAATTGTGGACTAGGTGCTGAGGGTTTTCCAGCTCCCAAAAGGTTAACGGCTTGGACCCTAAATTCATAAATCGCCCATGGCATTAGAGTCGTGGTTATTGTTGCACGTTTACGTCCATTGTATCTGTCGATTTCTATTACATTGGCCACGTTGTCGCTTATCATGTACCACGTAGAGTTCCAGTGTGTGCGACCAGTCACCATGTAGCTAGTGATAGGGCGACCATTTGAATTGCTATCCGTCCATTCTAACGTCACAGCTGAACGCTGAATGTTCAGCGTCTGTAAGCCACCAGGTGGGCCGGGTGGTCCTTCGATACGCAACTGAGTGTGGGATGAGATACGACCTATAGCTGATTTTACAATACACTCGTAATCTCCAACATCAGACAAACTCACGTTTAAAATAGTAAGTTCGCCTCCATCGATTTTTATCCTCCTGTCGGCGTATAGGTCAGCTGCTTCCTTCATGCGGATACCGTTGTGACTCCAAAGGTAAGCCGTGTCTAACATCGGGTCTATTTCCGCATTACAATGCAGGAAGACTATTTGATTGACTTGTGTTGTGATTCGCGGAGGGAGTCTCTCAAGGAAGCGTGGAGCGCGCAACACAATTAATCGTCCTCTGCTTTCGTCAGTTCCATATTGATTCTTAGCCACACACGTATAGACGCCTTCATCATCTCTAGACAATTGTCGAATAATGAGATTTCCAGTATCGGCAATAAACCTTTTTCCTCCAGCGCCGATTACGATATTATCTTTTTTCCAAGTAAATGTAGGTTTAGGGGCTGCTTCAGGATTGCATTTCAATGTAACATTACCACCTTCAGAGCCGTATGTTTCAGATTCAAGTGGACGCTTTTTAAACGACGGCTTCAAGGATAGCACTCGCAACTGCCCAGTTGAATAACTACCTTTCAGTTGATTTTTGGCTTCACACTGGTACATTCCAGGATCTCTAGTTGGATCTAAATACTTTATTATTAATACATTATCTTGGATAACATAACGGTCTCTGTCATCAGGTTCTAAAGTATCCATTGTAAGTTTCTGACCATTTTTCCACCAAGTATAGTTTACATCTGGAATACCAAAAGCTTCACAATTCCAGTGCAACTCGCCTTTATTGTCCATGTGCTTATTTGCTAGGGGTATAGTAAAGTTAGGTTCAGCTTGCACCTTCAGGAAGACACTATTGGTTATGTGAGCCCGATCATTTTTCACATCACAAATATATTCTCCTTCATCTTCTACTCCAACATTGGGTATTGTCAAAACACGATCATAGTTACTCAAATGAGCTTTTTTTGGCATGTTGCTATTTCTTCTAGTCCAATTGTAGGCAGGGACTGGATAACCAAATGAGACACATTCAAGACGGACCTCCTGTCCTACAACTGGTGCTTCGGGGAAAACTTTTGGGAAATTATTTGGGAATTTAAGATGCTGATAATCAGAATGTGGGTAAACATAGAGTGGGAAGAATGGTCCATTGCGGCCTGCATCGGATACCTTGCTCATGACATTGCAACTGTAATTGCCCCTATCAATAGTCTCTAAAGCAGAGAAGTAAAGACCTCCATCATAAGACACAAACACTCGCTTGTCCTCCTCTACAAGATTGGGAAAATAGTTACGAGCCCATAAGAAGTTTACTGCGGGATAGTAAGATGGCGGATCACAGTACATTACTTTGCCCCAATATTGATTACCACTTTCAACGGACCTTTTTTGATTGAATTCTCTAATGAAACCAAATGACAAGCGCACAGATTCTGATCGAATTGTACCAAATTTATTTGAAGCTGTACAGTGATATCTTGCATTGTCTTTATCAGTGTCTGGAGTATAAATCATGAGTGTTCCCCCACTTAGAACAAATCTGGTATCAACCAAAGGATCAATTTCATTAAAAACAGGGCTATCAACCTGATACTCTTCTCTGTACCACTTGTATACAGGTGCAGGGTATCCACCTGCTAAACAGGTCAACTGAACATGATAATTTCTCATTGGATCATAAATAGTGTCCACTGGCTCCTTTATAAAGTAGGGACCTCTAGGAATCCTTTCAGGATCATAAGTTTCCAGTCCATATGTAAATGACCGTTCTTCTTCAATAAGATAATGCAGTCTTTGAGTTTGTCCTTCACAAATAAAGTGATAATACTGAGTACCTTCAACAGGAGACAAGCCCCAGCGCCCGTCCGGGTGTGAGAATTTGTACACCAAGTAGTCACGAGGCAATAAGTTATAGCTTGTGTATATCTGTGAATAATCATTGAAAAATGCATTTTCCAAACCAGTTAACTGTGAACCATCAGCATCATTAGACCAATATCCTGGTGACTGTTGGTGAGCACCAATATACCATGATCCTTTCTGAGGGTCTAGCCTCATTAGATTTGTAATGATAAATCCATGCTCTTCTGGGCTATTGACGGACGCCAGGTCAGCTTCGTAAGCCAAACAAATTTTACGTGCCTCATTTCTAGGGCGATCCGGCGACTTAGTGAAGCGGTAACAAGATTCCCGGAATCTGATCCAATTTGGTGGACATTTGTATCTCTCTTCATAGTCCAAGCCGGCGTAATATGTGGCTGTATTTTGTGGATCGACCTCATTGTCACTGGGGCCGTAATTGTCAGAGTTAAAGTTATCTTGGTAAAACGAACTCTGACCCGAATTGTAATCGTTACTGTTTACGGGAAAGCTGCCGTAAGGTACCTGAGAGTTCGGACGGTACAGAGTTCCATTCTGATTATTATCCTGGTACGTTTGTTGAGGATAGTTAGGATTGAACGTACCGCTAGACTCGGGAACTTGACTCCTCACACAACTTGTCACTGCGAGTAATAACAAAAAACGCTTCATTTTCTGTTACAAAACAAAGAAATAAACAACATTATTTTCTTATCACGAACAGAAATTGATTTCTTGGTGATCGCACACGTGTTTCACAGACTTTTTATCACAGTTTCATTTTTAAAATTCGTTTTTAATTTGAAAATTGCTTGATGATGACAAACACCTTGAAAAGAAGCCTCGCCCAATTCAACAGAACAAATTAAATTCATTCAACTTTAGTGATGTCCATTTGACGTTTTGTACCAAACTAGACGTCACAAGATTTTTATAATAGCGAATGGTAACATTGAGAACTGTTAAGGCAAGGACACATTTATAACACCTTTGATTATACAGAGTGCCTCTTAAATAATTGATAATCCAGCATGTGCTTGTGCATCCACAATGTTCTACGATTTTCTATAATTTAGAAGTTATGGCGATTTTTTAATGCTATTAACACATTCAATACCACCACAATTTTCTTGAAGTTCATAGCAATGCCACCCTGTAAGGACACGCGGACTCGCCAGGCGTGTCCGCGGCACTACATCTAGTTCAACATGGACCCGCCAGGCGTGTTCAGTGGCACCTGAATATAGTTAAATTCTTTTGCCGCCTATTTTTGGTTTTAACGACGAGTTTTAGTCAGTTTGCCTTATGCTGCGCAAGAATCAAGGTGATTAAAATAAGGTAGTGAGGTTTAACCTGGAATTATGGCTGGAAATAGATTTCTAGGTAATTACTTATCGTAATTTTGTAAGAGATCGTAAACATTTTATGGATATAGTGATATTTGAGCATCGAATCTGTTTTTTTATCCTCGTAAACTCTAATTTTGTTTAAATTAGGTAGATCATTTTGTTTACTTAGATTGATATTGGTATATAGAGATACTTACAGTTTCGCCGTCGCCACGCAATCGAATTAGTTGGTATATTTTTTGAAGTCTTAGTACAAAGGTTGACAATCTATGATGAACTTGTATAGGTGGACACGCCTGGTGGGTTATCGGCATTACAAAATCACTTTTTTTAAAATTGCAAAATTAGTTTTTTACCGGGGGTCACTTCAAAAATCTTTAGTTTATTGCTTGAGGATTACGTACTGGGAATTCCAATAGACAATGTAGGCAAATTTCCGAAATATCAGTGAAACAAACAGAACACGCCTGGAGTGTTCGAAGCATAGTTATAAAAATTCGCAAAAACATGCTAGGGGTGTCGGTGGCATTGAACGTGATATGAGGCAATTTGTAGGGAAAATTATAAACTTAAACCACTTGGAGTAACGCGATCTTTACAGAATTTGTAGTTCAATACCCAAAAAAAGTTGTGAAATTATTAACGAGTTTTTTTTTACATTTTCAGTAAATCGTCACCAAAAATTTCCATACTTACCTATTGTCGTCTTTGGCTGTCGATTTGATGCTGATCGCTAGTGATAGAATATTTATTATTTAGAAAATATTCATAGATAAAAGTCAAAACCTTCGTACCCAATTTCTTTATTTTGAGTTACCTGCTTGAGGCTTATGTTTAAATATTTCTAGTAGGTACCTAGTCTTGACTTGGAGTGGTCTCTCGCATCCTCGTAGCTGGTGCATCAACGTACCATTTAGCTTCTCTCAAAAAAGAGGTAAGTATCTAATTTATTAAAGCTCTTCGTGGTGGCTAAAGACTTCTTAGCTACCACAAAGCAGAGCAGCAGCAGACCTAGCTGCTGGCTTTTTCGCGCCGTTATGCGGTTACCCTTCAGTGGTTTTATAGTTGCAAGTTCTGCTTATCGCGACGTCCTAAACTCCTAGGCTGTCTTTGCACATCCTGTCTCATCATTCATGACGAATGATGAAACAGGATCAATTTGTAGTTAAGTAACTGGATAGTTTTAACCTACGCATCGCAAAAAGTTAAGTTGCGACAGAATTCGTGTTCATGTTAAAAGTAGGTAGGTATAGGTACCTACCTACCTACGGCTCATATTTTACAGGTGTGAATTATCAGTTGGTAACCACCGTTTACACCTCATTTTATTCGGCACGTGCATAGCAAACCCGATTAGAGGCGTGTACGCCAAACAGCTACGCCAACACGCTTCTTCTTACGTAAGCAAAACGTTAGTTAACGTCCGCATTCTTGATTACAAAATCACGCGTCAGCATTTTTAAGCACGAGCCAACCTCTTCAAGCACGTTTCAGCATCGCAGGGAGTGAATGTTTGGGTGGGGAATGAATTACATGATTTCATTGTTCACGGTTTTATTCTCCATGTTATCAACAAGAAATAAGAGTCAATAATAATTATAGTAATACTTATACTGTAGGTATAGCTAAAACAGATAAAACATTACACGATTTCGATACCATTCAGAAAAGTATACAATTCTGCATAAATCGTTAATTACATTTACTCCAAAAATTATCATTATTTTTCATACCATTTTTCTGCGCGCAAGATAATTCTTCTAATAATATTTCATCACAGATTAATAATGTACTTCTTCGTTTCTTGTTTTCACAAAGAAATAAATAGATAGGGCGGAACATGGCCTTGACTACTGCTTATAAAACTGCTACTTCCATACAGAGTCCCAAAATATTATACAGACGTTTGTGTGCTGGACTAAATAATACCCCATGAAAAAAAACATTCGTTAATTGTGTATAAAGACTTCATCAGCATTATTTAGACCAGATATTTGCCGCTCCAAAATAAGTTAAAAAATAATTTGTTTACAGTTTTATCTTATTATTTACACAAAGTTAATTAATTTTTTGCGATATGCGTAATCTGACTTAATAAATTCTCCTATTTTTTTACAGGACTGTATAAATATAAAAACATAACTCATTTTATAATTAAAGTAAAATATTGTACAATATTAATAAAAGTATTTTGGGGAGACAATATTAGCAAACATAACAAAGAACAAAAAATGCCGTATTTAAAATTAAAATTGATAAAGAATTTACTAGCATAATCTCAAAACATTACACGATTATAACAGTTCATAGGTGATGTATTGATAACGAAAAATTCACTGGAAAACCCAGATAGAAGAACTTGACAAGGAGCGCACGATAATGTTCATAGAATCTATTTGCATACGATACTGCACTTGTTCATGCTCAATGACTTAAGTACAACAGTCGTGTGCATAAGGCCATCCAACCCTGTGACTTGATACCTTCACTCCAAATACATAATAAAAAATCATCTACAATGTTCAAGAATAACCACGTATACTATTGCACACACAGTTTATGATTATGCTAACGCCTTACAGCTAACAGTGTGGTAACTACATGTCGTTAATTTCCTAATTATAATATAATTACACTAATCATCTCGCCGCAGCGTTCCTTACTTATTCACCTATCTACCCAATACACCGTACACCAACGTTAAATAGCACCCATGAGAATATCAAACATTTAAAGCAACATCTATACGCATAATTACTATAAAACTATTTACAATATTTACACAAGTTGTTCATTAATATACACAACATCTCACAAGCCAGACTTTAAAGTGAGAGAAAAATAAATTGATTATGAAATGGCTGCCTTAAAATACACAGTCTCATAAAACGAATATTTTATAATATTGTTCTTAAATGAGATACATGTTACATTACAATAATCAGTCAAGCTTGGTATTAAGATCTCGTTATTGAGCCGTCTCCAATCAAACGCGTGTATTGTGTTTATTTAAAAACAATGTTATATAATGTAGGTATGCCATGAAATATCATGATTCACGTCATAACTCAATTGAATTGCTATCCAGTAGCAAGAACAGTTTAACCGTCACTTTGTCTAAAGCGATATAGCGGCCGGACGATGAAGTCGGCGCTATAATCACTGCAAAACAATGTGACATTAGTAGTATGTTATCACATTAAAAAACGATTTGATAATGACCGGGACGTTATCCAATCATAAAAAACTGCATTGAAGACAAAATTGAGGACAATGTGATTTCAATAACTTGATTTAGGCCTCTTCACCGTTGCAGCAATAGGAGCATAATTTGATCGACTAGCGGCCTTAGAGTATATTCTAGTGTCAGCTAACAAGTACGGTCTCAATCTTAAGCAGTTGCCTCAGTTTGTCGGTGACTCTGACGAGCGCCACCTTGGAGGCACGCACGTTAACCTTCTCCCCAGCACCAAGCAGCTGGTGACATTGCGCACGTTCCAGGAACTCTTGGGTACGTATCTCACGCAACAACTCTTTAGGAGATCCAGAACCACAGTGGATCTGCTTCAGGAGACTATCCTTTGATTTGATCTGAAAAAAGAGAGAAGTTTTTTTTTAATGAAAATCATGTAGGTATCATGAATCTGAAGCATAGAATTTAAACACAATTTTAAAACAAGCCGAAGAGCACCGTAAACTATTCTTACCTGTAATAAATTAGTAACATCCTGGAGTAAACACCAGAGCCCGTCAGCCGGTTGACCAGTGGGGGTCCTGAGGCTGTAGAAGGGAGGCAGCGGTGCCTCGGTGCACTGGATCTCGATCATGCAGTCCGGTGGCGGCGGGGGTGATGCCGGGGGCGGGGATGAAAGTGAGTCGCAACCCATTTCCTCACGATCTGGAAGTAGACCATATTGCTATTTAGATAATTTATTTAAAATCGCTTTATCTTGTTAGATCTGTCTAAAATAGTCCTCATGGCACCAGAAGACACATTTATTTTAACCAACAACGTTGGATATTATTTCCAACAGTCCACATACATATTGAGAAGCATATTTAAGAAGTTGTTGGGTGATCGTAGTACGATTAAATCAAAGTAGGTACACTGGTACATCCATCCATATACAGTCACATTTACGACACTTGATTATTTACTCATTAATACTCTTTACTCATACAGTGGATTCATCTCTTTATCGTTATCTCCTCACTCGCTGCAAATGTGATAAACTATTTGAGTTTTCGGAGCGCGATCCCTTCGACACGGATACAAAAAGCAAAAATTCCAAATACGAAATGACAAGCGCACTAAAATGTTAAGACTCGAGAACCATCACACTCACATTCGCAGACATATGCAGGCCTAGGTAGCGCAAATGCGGAGTCAACTTGAAATAAGTCTTCCTTACCTATCAGTTCTGTAGGTGGTGGGAATCGCCAGGGTTCAATAGCATTCCCCTGTACATCGGCAATGTGTAACCTCAGTAGCGTGGAAGCAGGACCTTCCGTCAGTTCTTCTGGCGTCTGGCCCGCGTAAGTGCCGAGCAGTGGATCCGCACCATAAGCAAGAAGTAAACGCATCACTTCTACGTGGCAATTCTCACAAGCTTCATGTAAAGGTCTGGAAATGAAATTTTCTTCATTAAACCTAATCTCACCGATAAGCGTGTGTGGTTTCCGTAATGTTTAAACATCCAAACTTACCTAATTCCTCCTTGGGCAGCAGCCGACACGTTTGCGCCATATTGCAGGAGTAGTCGAGCTATTCTGACATGACCCTTAGCTGCTGCCACATGTAATGGCGTGAATCCCGCATTGTCTTTTGCTGAAGGGTCTGATTCCATCTTTTCCAAACAATAAGCAACGCAATCCTGTAAATGAGATAAAACATTACAAAATTTATTTAAAAAAAATATATGTAATGTGTTCGCCACTCGCGATGTGCGTTGTACGAGATACTTACCGTGTATCCTAGCCTGGCAGCTCTATGAAGATGCGTTTCTCCAATACTTTTATTAATGAACCAGCTTTTGATCTCTTTGTGAATATCATGGACTGATTCGGGACTCGGCTTAACAGCTGGCCTACGGATTTTGTTAGCAGGTTCTTCTCTGCGTATTATTTTCTTCTTCTTCCTAATATAATCAAACCCAGAACTAAATTTTCTTCTCCCAAAAAGTCGTTTTAAGCGTCTTTTTGTATTTACACTTTCAGATGGGCCCAAAGAACTACCTTCTACTTTCGTTTTGTCTTTTTCTTCTTGAGTTGCAGTTTCGTTTTTATGTTTGTTTGCTGACAGTTCTTTGGTTCTTTTGTGGTTCAGTGATTTCATTATGCTGTTCCTTTTTTTTAGTCGCATAAGCCGACCCTTGGCGTCGTTTCTTTTTAATGACTTAGTACTTCTGAGTCCATCCCTTATTGAACTAGACCTTCTCTTAAGTTTGTCTTTTACAATCTTTCTAGGTTTAAACTTGGGTTTCGTTTCAGGTTCTTTCTTTATTTCCACGACTTTTACTTCCTTCTCTTCGGTTAGATCTTCGTCTCGACAGGAGGTTGGTGGCGCTGAAGCTGGTCGTTCATCACCAAATACTTCTTTGATCGTTGCTCGCTGTTTTAACACTCTACTTTCTGTTCTTGTCCTAGATTTTAGTACAACCGGTGCGAACTCTTCAGTAGCACCAATCAGACCATCTGTGTCTTTAATAAATGAATTTCGAAATGCAGTGACAGTCTCTTTTCTAAAAGCTCCTAAATAAAAAATATCCTCCATCAATTTTTCTTTCTTAACACTGTAACTGCCTTTATTGCCGTTTTTTACCAGCCCTAAGCTAGGTGTCGGCAGCAATTCACTCGAAGATTTTTTGGGTATAGTTTTAGGCGTTTTCTCTTCTTTATCTTTATCTTTGCCTTTCTTTTCCTTTCTACCTTCTTCCTTTTTCCCGCATTTTTGAATCAGAACATCAACAATAGAACTGCTTTTCTTTTTGATCCTTGAAGATAACACAGTCGATGTCGATGCCTCAGAATCATAATGCAACTTATTTGGTGTAGAATAACTAGAATTCGAATCCAAATCACTGTCAAGGGTAAGCTTATCAGGACGCCGCGCATACAAATCATCAGTGGCAGCTGATGGTGCTGAAGAAGGAGCTGGAGAGAGAGGTGCAGGGTCCAAATCGGGCAGAGATGTCGAACCTCGTGTAAAAATAGCACCTGACCCTCTAGCAAAAGGCCCACCAGAACGACCTCGTGGAATCGCAATAAGTCTCGTAGGCATGCGAAGAGAACGTTTGTATTTATAGAGTTCTTCTTCCCAACCTGGATGAAAATACGAACCATCGCCAAATGTTGGTTTGCGTACTGGCGTAGAACTGTTACTTGCGCTGCTGCTATCTTGTTTCTTTAAAGGAGACGATTTAACCGGAGTTTTTGAGTTAGGTGTACTTTTGCTTTCTTCAGTTTTTGTATTTTTACGCATACGTAGTCTCCTCGCTACACCGAGATCATCATCATCGCTATCGGAACTTGAATTAATATCTTGTTTCTCGTTTTTGTTATTGTCGGTGGATAATTTTGCCTTAGATCTAGAAATTTGTCTAGACAGTTTCCCCTTGCCTTGTTTTTCTTCCTTTTCCTTTGTAATTGTCGAATCCAGTGATTTTCTAGTATTTTTATTTACATCCACATCACAACACTCAAGTTTAACATACGCAGATTTCTCTGACAAGTCCTTTAACAACTGGTACTTGAGACGAGCACTTTGTTCCTTTTCTTTTAGAATTTTACTCTTTATAAGTGGCTCGTCATCGTCCGTTGATTCACACTCTACTTTTATCACAGTTTTAACTGGTGTCTTTTCTTTTATTTCCTTTTTAGATGACAGTGATGAAGAAGAATTTTCAGATTTCTCAATTTTAACCTTCGCTTTTGCCTTAATTTTGGTAGACTTATCATTGTCTTTATGTTTGTCATTCTTTTTATCGTTTTTCACTTTTTCACTTTTATTTGATTGTTTTTCTGTCGGAACAGGTTCTAACACAGCTGGCAGTGACAATTCAGTCTCATTGCTTTCTTCTTCATCCATCGGCTCTTGTTTAATAACTACGTCTGGTATGATCTCTATTGTAGGTTGTGTGACCTCTACTGCTAGTGGTGTCATCTCTTCTGAGGGTGGTGTGATCTCTACTGCAGGTGGGTCGACATCCATAACGGAAGGTGTTATCTCGACTACCGGTTTATGCAAACCGGATTCAACGGAGTCTAGGCTTAGAGATTTATCGACTTTACTTTCATTTTCATTTTCAGAGGTATCAATACGTCTTCTGTGTGTTTTCTTTTTATGGCATCCGGTTTTTAGCTGTTCCATAAAACTATCACAGGCATTAGCCCAATCTAAATCTTCAACAGGAGCTTCATTAACTTCATTTATACATGCCGGTTCTAAACTTTCTAAAATATTTTCTGTTTTAATCGATATTTCAGCGTCTTTTTCAATTTCTTCAATGTTCATTGGTTCCGTTTTAACTTCTGGAAGATTCGTTTCAGGCGGCTCTTCATTTTTTATTACAGACTCTAATCTAAGGTTGTCTTCTCTTATTTGATTAAATAGATGAGTCTTTCTAGGAAGCAATTTTAACTTTTCACTCTCAGGTGGTATAATTTTCGTCTCTGCCTTCGCTATGGCATCCTGCGATGGAGGCATTACTTTTAATTCTGCTTTTGTTCTTATTCTAGATGCAACATCGTTTTCAGGAGACTTAGGTTTTGGATCAGGACTGTTGTGGTAATCTGAGTCACGAGGTAACGAATCCACAGCTCTAGGCATTTGTATATGTTGATGTAAGTTGGGGGTAATGTGATTTGCGGAAAGTTTCGCAACATTTTTTAATGCTAGCTCTGCATCGTTTTCTCTTGTAAGATCTGTGATATCTATCACAGAATCTTCAGCGTCATCTATTACGATGAGGTCTGGAATCTGTTTGGTTTGTCTAGGCGGCTCTACAAAGCCTGTTTGTTTTGTTTCTAAACTGTTTCTTAGTATACTAAGCACCCTTTTATCAGCGGGTATCCCACTGGAGGGATCGAAATGATGTGAATGAATATCTCTATGGCTCGGAATTTTTTGTATAACATGATGACGGCTATTTACTGACGGAATTCTGTCATGATAGTGGGCATGATAATCGCTCGATTCACGGGGTAATAATTCAGGCTGATATGGGTTACCAGAGTATCTGCGATTTGCGTGACTTTGATGTTCACGATAGACGCTGGAAGTTGCAGGTCTTTTTTGTTCGTTTTGGTAAGCCTCTAATTGTTTATATCTGCTGTAGCTATAAACAGGCTGTTTCATGAGTTCGTGTTGTTCTCGAGCTGACTGATTTAGATGGTCTATCCGACTGTCTGCTGTCCAGGTTTCATAACGAACTATCTTCTCCGGAATGTTGCTAACAATTGGACCCGCAGGACGTTTCCTCTCTTCTATAATGAAGTGTCGATCATCACGAACTCTATTTTCAGGATGACGTTGATCATTAAGAGATCTTGTGAGATCTATTTTAGGAACATAGTCGGCTCTCACAGGAACACTACGTTCTGGGTAAGGGTGGGGAGATTCAACAGGATATGCTTCAGCCACTGGTCGACGCGACTCGTATGAGCCATTGTATCGCAGAGAGGGGTGTCCAGGTTGTGACGGTGCTCCATATCCATGCACAGCACCTCTCTCCCCGTACTGAGTGAAATTTGGTGCAAAATCAACTTTATGAGACGCAACATAGCTCGTGGTTGGTAAATGTGAGTGACGGCTACCGGAAGAAGAAGGACGATGAGGCAATGCCATCATTTTATTTTCTACCGCTGAATCGACTATATCGTCTTGAGTTGTCGACGAATCGGCTGAGTTTTTAACAGTTTTAACGGATAAATCTAACGGTGATTCTCGTTTCTGTTTAGTTTGATTGACCTGCGTGACTACAGCAGGCGGTTCTTGCTTTTGTTTAGTTTGATTCATTTGATTCACTAGTGACGTTACAGAGACCGTCATGCGTGCCTGATTAGGGTAACCAGGTTTAACTGTAGACCGCGCGGGGGATGTTTGCACGGGTGTTGAAGGAGCATAATCATAGGTTGTTTTAGGTGCAGCTGCTGGACGGTAAACAGGTCTAGATTGCGTTGAGTTTTGAACGAGTTGAACAGGCGCACTAGGTCCATACCTAGACGTTGATGTTGAAGGTGTTGGGTAGTGGTAACCACTTCTAGTGTCTACAGATCTACTCATGTTAGGATAGTCAGCACGTGGTGGCAAGCGAGCAGCGTCATGTGGATGCGGTGGGATTGGCACTGGTGATCGTTCTTGTGATCTAGATGAGTAATGTGCGGTCATGACATCCATCGCTGCGTGTTTGTATTGAACTTGGTGATGTGTATCTACACGGTGACTTTGAACAGGCTGCACAGTCTGCGCGACCGGTGAAGGTCGGTAACTCGGATAGGCTTGTTGATGATCATATTTACGCTGTGGAACCACAGGATGCCTGTCATAATGTGACGATGTTCGTCCATAAGGCGATGGATCGCGTCGTTGCTGAAGGGATGTATATTGCATTTGTGCTGATCTACTATCAGTAGAGTGTCTCTGGGCCGTAGGCGCTGGCTGTGGATGATGTATAGGCGGAACGCGATCGTTTGGTGGAGGCGGCGGCTGCGCAGGTTGCATTTGGTATCGTTGTGTAGGTGGACTTTGCGCGGATACATCGCGCAATCTCGATGCGGTGTGTTGCGGCATCGACCCCGATAACCTTGCATACGTTTGTGGGCTATGACGCGCATGCGTCGAAGGCTGAGGCGAAGCTATCGGCCCGTGGGAGTTCCTGTTTCCTTCTGACAAATTTGATTCATAATGATAGCGCCCATAAGGTTCTGGCGGGCGAGACGTAGGATACGGATCTGGCGGTCGACCTGGAGCATAATGATCGGGTTGCCTAGCAGTTGGCGTTTGCACACGATGAACAGGTTGGCGGTACTGTGCAGAAGGCTCCAGTTGAGATTCTGAAACCGCTGGGGGCTGCAACGGCGCGGCTGATGGTGGTCGCGCTGGGGACGGGCATGGGGCAGCAGGGGCAGGCGAGGGCGATGGGAGCGTCCGTGGTGGCTTGCGGATTATGTGCGAGGGAGGTGAAAGTGTGCCCACTGCTTCTTCATCATCCTCAATATCAGGCTGCTCGCGCCGCTTCTCTGCCGCCTCACGCATTACAGTAGCCTTATGTATAATGTGCGGTTCAGGCTCAATAGGTTCTGAGGGGGGCCGCGGTGGAGCTGCGATTGGCGTTGAGCTCGGGACGGAAGGCGGTGCTGCGGCAGCAGAAGGCGGACGTGACGAGGGAGCCGGAGCACCGGATTGCGCTGGAGCTCCTTCCTCAGGTAACGGAGCACTTGCTGGCCATAAGGGCTGACCAGAGCCGTCCGCCTGCGCTTGCTTCGGCACCCCCATGAAGTACTGGCGCGTCCCTTCCAGTACATTGTTGAAAGACACGTCCATACTCCGTCTCCTCTAGGCAACACCTGAAACAAACCATAATTTTATTCATACATTTAAAAAAAAAGAGAGTCTCTGTATTATCTCGACATCCCAGTAAGGACTTGTTAATATAATCACGAAATGCTAATAAAAGCGATATTCATCAATCATCGCAGTGAGCGAGTAAATGCCGATATCGGTATTGAACGCACGACTTGTCGAAGGTGCGTGGTTGGGTCGTTACCCGGCGGCTGCCCTTGAGCGTACTTCGCCCCCGCACACACACATATGCACGAATATATAGATTCGCGATATTACACACACTGTGGCAACTTCCGCGTGAGTAGGTACTTTGCTTAAAGTTAACTGACCTTCATTCAATTGAATGTCAAAAACCTCGTATAATCAATTAGCGATTCTCATTTGAGGCCACTATTCCTGCTAAACAAGTTCCAATTAATAGGTTTTGTATATCCTCATAATGTCAGAATTTTCGGTTAATTTACATTACGCTACATTTCTCGCTCAAAACAATGAGTATAGAGTAAGGGCTGGACAACATCTAAGCGACCCTTTTTTAATAGAGTGAGCAGAATATCGTCAAGAAATGGTTCTTAACTGCAGAAGTAGTAGAGCCATGTAAAATCTGTGTCATATTGATAGAAATAGACACAATATTGATAGAAATAGATCAGATAGTCGAATGGCGGCGCGACGGTTTGCTTCAGGCAGTAGGTAGAGTAGGTATAGGTACCTTCATAATTATAAAGCTCTTAAAATGTTAAATCTTTTCAATAATGAATAGCCGACATTTTTAAACTTCGCAAGATGCACTGTAAGTAGGTAAGTAGTAAGTGGGTAAATGAAAGTAGACGAGAACACGAGTAATTCCGGTTACCTGTCTGAAACTCAACTGGTGCGAGAAGCAACAGCAACGCCAAGTTTCAATGTAGAAATGAAATGTTTCGTTTAACAGATTTCCAGTGCAACTTTTCATCATTTATTTAAATTACTATTGGAAAGAATTTTGTTATACTTTTCTTTGTATATTGGTCCACTCTAGAAAGAGTCTGTAAGAGCAATAACAGCAAGGAAAATGTACATTTTATGAGTAGAAAATATGTTATTAGTAAACATTAAAACTCCTTAGATTATTGTATTAATCTGATATCTAAAATAAAGAACGTGATTTCCCTGTTTAAACATCGAGTATCTCCTCCTAAGCTACAGTACTAATCTTTATAACTTTCCGTAAAGTTAAGCTGCTGATACTTTGTTTTTCTTTCGTTGCCGCCTTCGGATAACAACTAAGTAAAAGTTTTATTTTTGTAATTCAGCATCAGTTTTATTGTAACGAGTTCTAAAGTTTTCTCAGTGTATTTATTGAAAGCTTTAATACAAAAAATATTATATTTTAATACTGTATTAATCAATCTAACTTTGGAAAAAAGATTGTGACCCCTTGGGTTTGACACTGTTCGACAATGTTGTTGTTGATATTGTAGCTACGTGTATACATTACACATATTTGTAGAGCTTTCCGGACGGAAACTGGTCTCCAAGCAACGGCCCTCGATCGATTGCAGACGAGCCCTTGGCAACGGTGACGAAAGGGATGCGTCGAGACCCGGACACCACTGTTTACAATATGCATCGACGACGACACATTTCAAATCGATGTTTCAGTGTCAAAATCTTTCATATCGATTGTCACTATCGTAAATACTATTTTTAAACCTACTTTTGTGTTTGTTTTAATGATGTTACCTATTTATTATAATTTCGCAAGAAATATTATAAATTGTAATATAGCAGTTTTTACAATGTGTAACACATGTGTATTTAACTATACTTAAATGCGTTGTGTAAATGTGGGGTAAAAATTAATTTACTAATATATCACTAATTCCAACTAGGAATTGTTTTTGTTGAACAGACAAAGCAACCAAAACTCCAGGTATGACAATTTACTTGTTTTTTTAGTCCAAAGATACAATTTACCCTGTTAACTTTTTTTTAACCTATACTTAAATGGCTATAAATAATCCCAAATCCCAATCTACAAAAAAGGGTGACAATGATAAAATATATTTTTATAGCAGACGACTCAATCCAGACAGCCAGACAAGCACTTTAATTATTTAATTCTAATTCCATTTATGTTAGAAAACCCCCGAGTATTTAAAGAAAGACCGATCGCTCCCTACTCTATTTATGATTTCGTGAAAGGTCAATGTCACCTACCCGACCGTCTGTAAGATACGGGGTTAATGAACCCGAGACTCGTATTGTATTTACCTATCGCACGTATCTATGTATTGTAGGCGTCAGATGACGAGATAGTCCAAATGGAAATAATAATCGTAGATAACGAAATTCTTAAATACAACTATATAATTATATATTATTGTATTTAATATTATGAACATTTTTTTTGATTTTACCTTTCAATTAGCTTTTCTGTTGCAATCGGTAAGATAACTAGGGTAAAATGTTATTCTTTCTATCTTATCTTTACCTATATTGTTTTTTACTGATTATGGTCGATCTAAATTGCGATTGCAATATAAATAAAACAGATACTGATCCGAAAAACATGTAGAGACAGCTTACATAGAATATTTAAATACATATAAAATGTTTGTAAGTGTGATACTAAGATGAACTTAGATAAAATGAAAAAACTTCAATTTGTTCATCGAATCGAACCGATTTTTCGAACTCGCTTGAACTCGCTCTACTGCGTGTAATATTGAAACTTTGTAACATTAGTCAGTTTTATTTCGATCTTTAGCTCTGATTCTGTACTTACAAAGTTAAACATGTAACAAAGCTAAATTCGCGTTGTTTTTAAGCGAAGTAATTGCATGTGTGCATCGATGCGTTACAAGATGCAATTACGCGTGGTGCACTTATGCGGATTCCGTTATGAGAACGCCCCACTGGAAAATCTACTTAGCTATGTAATAGAAAGATACCGGAATTTGTTTTACATAACGGGTTTTTAGCCCTCGCTTTATTAATAATTATAATTTATCGGTAGTTTATTACAGGCTTATCATTCAGCGACAAGTTGTAAAATGGAAATTAACATTTAATTTATTGATAGACGTTTGGCTAACCACATGGTCCTATTTGTGTCTTACGCCCCCTCTATACGTTGGCAGTTGTATGTAATGTACATCAGATCCACTAAATAAGTTAATAATGGATCATTGGACGTAATTAGTTTGCCATGAGTCGCCAACGTGTGCAGAGTTAAAGCCCACACATCAGCAATGCTCACTGAGCGGAAAAACCGACCACAACTCGTTAAAATTGTTGGAGACCACACCGCTAAAATTCGTTTGTGAAGCTCTCTGAAACGCATTTTAGCGTATTCTAAACGAATTCGTACTGTGTTGTGGTCCTTTTCACAATCGTCCAAAGAACAAAAACAATGTTTAATGCTACATTTAGAAAATAAGATAAATGTTTGCATTCCCTGCATTGTTTTTATTTAAAATGCATGTGTGATTTGTGACTGTAAAAGCACACACGATACAAGGACGACTAGTTGTGGGGACAACGTTACTTAAGGCGAGCTGAACCCTGGCGCGGTAATCGGGTAAGCGACGGCAATCGGGTAAGCGACGACGCGTGGGCCGAAAATCACTTTAAAAAATCGATAAAAAATATATAAATGTAATAAAAAAAAAACGATCGGGTAGAATCGATTCCAAAATTAATTACCCATAAATTAATATTAATTACAAAAATGTATTATAGTAAGTACTTGTTTAAAACGAAATTTTGCTTGTAAAAAAACTGCAAATCGAAGTAACTTCAGTATTTTTTTCTATCGAGAAAACTATATTGCATCGTGTATTGAACGGGTACATGGTATAGAGAAGGAATGTATCCTAAAATATAAATTTATTTTGGGTTCTAAATGTTTTAATTTGCCTATCAAAAATGAGTTCTAAAACAAGCAAAACCTACCGCGCCAGGGTTCAGCTCGCCTTAAAAAAGAAAGAAAAATAAATAAATAGCGCAGATGAGATATAGCTAAAATCTCTAATTAAATTCTACCTGTACTAATTGCTTTCTCAGAAAAACTCCTGTGATTCAATTTATTACGATTGCTTCCTAAATTATTATACAGTCAAAGAACAGCCGGAATAACTCATTAAATCGATTGTGATGTTAAATAGTAAAATGTATGTATATCACATGTTTTTCCGTAGATGACATCATTCGTAAATCGTACAACTGTAAACAGTACGAGTTTATTAACTCAATGATTTAGATCTATTTATATCGACCGGAATAAATATTATGCCTACAGAACACTGAACTCTAGGCAAAGTTTTAAAACAATAGCTTAATTAATGTCGTAATTAATAAAACTTACGTTGTATATCAGCTACCCTGCTTGGTGAGAGTGGCGACCCCTAGGCGCGTTCATGACTCCGGCTTCACTTCCAGATAGACCTGAAATAAAAGGAAACCCCTCTTGAATAACTTCGCTATCAATGCGACAATTTGGAATTACCATTGTGAAGTACCCGGTCTCTATTATATCGTTTAGTTATTCGCACAGCCGGCAAATTCAAGGTTATTAGTTTAAGAGCAAACATTACATAACTGGTCTAGGACCGATTGCGTCATTTATTATAACAATCGTGTTATTTTTTATTGAATAGGTGACACGAGTATTGAGACACGTTTAAGACACGTAAGTTGAAAAAATTCATAAGTTTTAAATTGCTTAGAAGCATGAGTTAAAGCATTCAGCTAGGTCAAACTTCGATAAAGATGTCCATCGTAGAATCCAACTAGTCCAGTATACCTCAGTTTCTTAAGACCAAAGTCTTCAACGACTGTGTGTTGCCAGTGATGAGATACAGACAGTGGTTTCTTGCTGTCGGCCTCCTTAATAAGCTCAGAGTCATACAACGAGCTATGGAAAGGGCTATACTCGAGGTTTCTTACGTGACAAGGTCCGAAACGAGGAAGTTCGTAGAAGAACATAAATCACCGACATAGCCCTAATCATTGGCGAGTGGATGTGGCAATGGGTAGGCCACATTGCTCGGAGGACCGACAACTGTTGCGAGAAGACGGTCCTCGATTGGAGACTAGGAACCGGGAAGCGGAGCATAGGACTGCCCCCCATTCTGGATGGATAGACGACCTAATGAGAGCGCATGGAGTCGTTGGATGGAAACAGCTCAAAACCGCTCGACGTGGAAATTATAGGAGGAGGCCATATCCAACAGTAGACGGAAATAGGCTGATGTGATAATGATGGGTCATTGAAATGACCTTTCAAGAGCTCAAGAGCAAAGAGGGGAGAATCCAAGATTTTTTTTTCATTCAAACATCTAACACGGAACGCACATTCTAATTAGACGATCATAAATCTAGTAAATAATCGCCGCGAACTATTGATAAGATGTTCTTTAAACACATATACCAAGTAACTTTATCAGTAGTTTAGAGCACACATTCTACGTCACATACTGATAGGTAGGTAAGTAATGCACCAAATGGACATTGACCCACATCCAACATCCGTTGACAAACAATTCAGCACATCATGCGAATTGACTTTTAAATCGATTTTGTTGAATAAAAAATACACAATAGGCATGTTCTGATTCCGAATGACGCGTTATGTTTTGTGCACCGTGTGTACGATTATGTAAACACCACGTAATCATAATAAGCAATCATATTATTGTAAAAGCTATAGAAATAAGAATGGAAAGCGATGAAAATTAATTATGTGTATTCCTTCTATATTTTCTTTTAGTGTACTATAAATAAGGTATATCTATCTATCTTTCTAAATAAAGGATTGCTATTCCTTAATTAACTGATGAATAAAAAGCCGACATTAAAGATGTTGCCCTTCTGTTATTAAGAAATTAATTTCGACTGACGATTACAAACTTTAATTAACCATAAGAATAAAGGAATAGTGTAGGTATATTATTAGTTATTGTTATTGTAGGTTATACTTAATAATTTATAATAATAAACTTATTTACAAAATAAAGTACAGTTACACCACAAGTTAATAATTAAGTCTTAGCTTTACAATGATTTTATTAATTTATTTAATTTTAGATTTAATATATTTTTAGATTTAATTTTAGATAAGTAATAGATTTAATTTATGATGGTAGGTAAGTAATGTAATGATGATTATTTGATAAAATCTTAGAATTATCACATTTATTCATCTTAATACCTACTCATTGTACTTATATTTAATTAAATAAATAGTTACATTATACATACCTTTACCAAAAAACGATACTCATTAAAAATATAAAGTATACAAAATTGCATTAAGTAGGTATGCATATTTATTTTGTTGTTTTATGCTACACTTATACTATTTTAATAGTGATTGTAAAACTGTAATCCAATAAATACCTACTAGTAAGTTATTTCAATATATTCCATTTTGTAGATCTATCAGATCAGTAAGCCAACGGATTTGATATTCATGATACAGTCCCTCACGCAGCTTGAAATTTTAAATCAGGATTAACGTATGTTTAAATAATATTTAAATTCATATGATCGAGAGATAAGCTTCGTATAATTTACGTTATAACTGCATTAGTGAAGATCCAATAATACAGATGGTTATAAAACTACATATATAGCGATCTCAGTAACCATCATTGACGTAAAGAACGTCAAAAAACTAAAAGATATCTTCAACAACAGCGCGCGTGTGTTTAACACTATTTACGTACACAGACGCGATACAGCTGTGGCGGGTCGTTGCCCCCGCGAGCCGCGCGAAACAAGGTGAATCGTAATGTCTGTACTTTTTGTCTCCTTCGTTATTGAAATGAGAATCCAAAACGTTTTTATACCTACAGTTTTTTATTATTTAGTTTTCTGTGGTTTTTCAAAATCTATTAATAACATGAGAAATGTAATACCTACGTATGAGATCACTAGACGAGTGGTATTACAATGTAGGTGTCGGGTAACGACTCATCGGGTGGATACTTAGCAACTCTCAATCGATTTTAAGAAGGTATTCCATGAATTTATAATGAAGCAGCATTGAGACCGTCTTTCCCAGAAAAAAATGTGTATTTAATGATATAATGAATATTTTACGTAGTATCGTACAAACATACATTATTTTTCGTACCCGAGTAGGTGTAAGCATTATGTCAGTAAAATTAATGTCTAGCTAGGTAAGCACTTCACTAATGTATGTTTTCGTTCAATATGTATTCAGCTGAATTATCATTTTTATAAAAGGTCGTTTGCAATTTATATTTATTGTATATTTTTGTTCTTGAATAAGTTTCGTACCAAGACAAAAAACGTTTCGCGAAAAACGCTAATGTGCACATGTTGCATTCAAAATTCTATCAGCAATAAAATCTTCGTAAAATAAAGGCACCGAACTAATTTCAGAGTAAATTAATCTTCCCCACACCCTGGCACGTCACGTTCGTATAGAAATCATACCTACTGCTCCAATGTGAGCTCCCCACGGTGCCAGGGCAAATAATGGCCAAAGGGGATGCGTAGGGGAATGAAAATTATATCGACGCTCCCTCCATCTCCGGCCATTTTACACTACAGGGTCATATTTAATTGATTCCCTGAACAAACACCTCATGATTTTATTTCTTGGCCATTAGTTTAATTAAACAATACACATGCAACGTAGATGAATCTTTAACCTGATTAATAATTAGATATTTATATTCTAACAATGTATTTAAAATATATAATAACATGTCGTTAACATTTTGTTATCCGCAATATTGTAAACGTTACGATAACATGTTGAGAGTACAAAAAGGAGCACGGTAACAGCAATTTACATATAATTGTAACTTTGTAACGAGGCAAATAGCAATAGGTCGATGTGGTGATGCTTGGGGGAGGTCTATGTCCAGCAGTGGACGTCTTTCGGCTGAATGATGATGATGAAATAGCAAAAGTAGTAACTTTATGAAAACCAGCAAAACACTTCCAGAAAATATTAGTAGCAAAGATGTTCCATTAACATGTTTGCTGCTAATTTGGAAAATAAAGTCGGAACATTTAAAATTACACCCGAATTCAGCAAATAATGGATTATACTATCGGTCGAACAGCAATTGACCAAATGAATCCAAACCTTTGATGAAGAAGCAATCACGATTGAATACTAATCGTTAACGGAATATTAAATAGGAATATTTAACCGTAGCGTTTATTCGTTTCAGTCATTCTTAATTACAGAGAAAAATCCAATTTCCAAGAAGAACTGCGTGTTCACATTTTTCTATTTACCAATTTAAAGTTTATAATAGATCACAAAGGATCTCGGCACAGTGAAACGTATCGGTGTAGCGCGGGAGCGGCTGTGGCCCACATTTCGTGTTCTATTTTTCATCAGTGTTGCTAGCGCCCTCTATTATTAGATCCGCATTGTTTATGGCCGTCGACCGACTAACATCGACCAGTTTCAATTGCCTTTACTTCCTGTATTTGTTTCTATTTCTGTTACGAAATCTTACGTTTTCATCTTCTGTTTCTTCACTAATAACTGAATCGTAAACGAATTACGCTCTGTCAGAAAAACCTATATGACAAATTTGTTTACACATTTCTGAATGTTTTACAATAATATTTAGCTTCAAAACAATAGTGATATGAAGAAAAAATAAATGTTCCTTGATCATGTTATTTATTTATGAGACAGATTACTGTTAACAGGCTCTTTATTTTAATTAGCATCATCACTGATAAGTTTCACAGTCTTATATTTTATTTTAGATACTGATACTGTCATGTCGAGAGCTTGAGATACAGAAATAGATGTTACCTCTGGGATAGCAAAAGCTATGAAGCACCTATGGCTTTTAGCTTCAGGCATGATGGAGAAAGACTGCTTTCTATCTAGACTGGAGGAAATAGAAAGATACAAGAGGAAGAAAGTTAGTGTTAAATCTGTATAAACAGAAGAATAAATAAATCTACTAGGAAAAACCCTGATCATGATAAAGTATTCACAATCACCGCGTTTATGAACACAAATAATATGTGGAATGGAATAACATGACATAACACAATAAACGTGGTTTGGTCACGGGGATGCCCAATAATTTTGTTTATATGTTGTAAATACGGAAAATTATAGCTTACTACAATGAATGCGTAATGCTTTATACCTCTAAACTAATGTATTTTAGTATTCTTGTACAAGAATTCCAACTACATACATCGCAAATGAGTCAAAACTAGAATGAATAAATAACAAAGTTAAATATGTAAAACAATAAATGTTCGTACGATTCGTAAAATTCTTGGATCCTTTCTGAGTTAAGTTTTAACGACTGAGACGGAATTAACGTGAATTTTAAAAAGATTGCACGAAATTGAAAACAAAGATTACATAGTTATTGCAAAGGATTCATTGGCAACCTACGCTACACCATATTCTGCTGACCCCGATCATCTATCTACAGTAACATTGCTACTTCTAATAAGATTCGATTTACAGGAGGGAACAGCTGTGTGTTCTCACAAGTAGGTTGAGATAAAATACCTACAGGGTCTATTTTAAGAGTTGTAACAACTAGAGCTCGACGATTTGGAGTGTCTCCAACATTCACCTAACAATATTAAGATCGCGTTCGTCCTTTTGTTTCTGGCTGTTGATGTACAAGTAGGAAATGTGACGAAAAACTTCGGAAACTTCGCATCGAGTTTCGGAATTGTTTGTTTGTATTTTTTCGGCTTACCGAAAGTTGTTCCGAACAATCTGATTAGCATAATAGATACGCATTATCGGGAAACTTGAGGAATGAGAGTGCTATTGGGAAAACATTAAAATTATACCGGGTGGAAGGGACATCGTAACGTATACGTGTACCATGGATCCAGTACATGATTCTGAACCCCCCAGCGTTGGAATTTTTCGTCGCTTTTTTCTTAATTTTTACGATTTTTTTTGCAGTTTTTTTTAATTTATAGTGTATAAAATCATTATTGTTTTCCATCCCAATGCGATAAAAAAGAAAAAAACAATTATTTCACAATTTTCACGTAAAACAGCAATGAAAATCAAACTTAAAAAGTGCTCCCGATCAGCTGTTTTGGTAAAGTTCACGAACCGAGGTTATCGCAACAAAGTAAGTGAGTGCAACAAAGTAGGCAGTGTAGGCACTAGTCACTGAGCGCGCGCTCACTCAAAGAAGCCGACATGCCGCTGCGCCGACGCGCGGTATCGACAAAGCTATAGCGGCCAGTGCCTATGAATCTAACAGATGTGTTATTACGTAAATTAATATCAGATTGACTACTTTTATTTAGACTTTTTATCTGGGATTATTAATGATCTCTGATAGTATGTCCAATACTGTTATCAATTTTAATAAATTGAATGTAAAAAAATAAGTTTTTTTAGTAATTAACCTTTTTTTTAGGCAATTTTTGTTATAAACATTTGTTTTTGCATTAACACCTTTGTTTAACCGATGTAATCTGATCTTTAGTAAATTTTAACCCTATCCATTTTCGCAATTTATTTTGTCAGTACAACTTAATGCGTTGGCACAGTCTATCATTTTATTGGTCTGTGCATGATCTAGGTGCCTACAAGCACATGAGTAGATACAAGTCTATGACGGCTTGTCGGCGAAATTGTAAAGGAAGTAAAATTTTGAATTTCGCCGATTTTTGATCAGTTCAGTTTCCGATTTGCGTTCATTGTAAACGGTTGTGTTGTTTTTCGTGATTTTGGATTTGAGCGTATTAGTTATTATCAGTAGAGTTGTTTTTTTGTCTGTGTTGTACTGTGTGTGTTTTGAACGAAAATGCCTCGGATACGTAACAGTCGTAACCATACGTTTAGTGCCCGTAACTAGAGAGATGCCGGTGGCCCACTTCCGGGATGCGTGGTACCAACACGATGGCGCTCCCCCACACGTGACTCTTCCAGTGCGACAGCCTTACACCTTACAGCGACTTTTGGTGACCAGTAGATTGGGAGGTTCGATCCACAACCCTGGCCAGCGCGATCACCAGACTTGACCCCACTAGATTTTTGTCTGTGGGGTCAAGATAGGGACTTTGTTACGGAGTGCAATACGGCAGCAGAAATGCGAGATCGCTTGCGACGCTCCGTGCGGAGTATGTCCGAGACCCCACCTTATTGCCCCGTGTCCACGCTGAAACTCTGCGCCGCGCTAGGATTTGTTAGCAAGTTGGTGGCGGCCACTTTGAACCCTATCTTATTAGGAGTCCCTCACTCCTAATAAGAGAGATTAAGGTGAGTGTTAATTTGTTTGCAACTAATTGCCATGTAGGTAGGTAGGTACCTCATCGGAATCATTAGGTAGGAACCTACTTATGTTATTTTATGAGCGAACGAGCAAAGTTTTGTTTTTTGTTGTAAGCAATCAGTCAATTGAACTAAATTTCAAGTTCGGTTTATCAATGTGTTTGTTAGGTGATTTCTTTATCAGTAGTGTAAACGTAGGTATGCTACTTTTCACGTTTACAAAAGCGTTGTGCGGCAACGCGACTCCGTGCCGAACTCAGACTTGTGATGTGTGCGTGCGTATGCGTGTAGGCACTGTACTTACTGTACGGCCGCCGCGCCGCGCCGCGCACCGGTACCGCGTTAGCGGAGTAATGGCTTGCGGTTGTGATTGTGACTCGTTGTTTGCATTCGCAGTACATTGCGCGCTTAAAAATGACAACATCTGTAACCTATCATTTGTGATATTAATGACTTACGTAAATTAATTTAAGGCTTTATGAGGAACCTTTTCACGAAGTTTGTGTTACGATGTCCCTTCCACGCTGTATTAAGTTTCTAACATTTTTTAACAAAACAGAAAAAATATGTTATTTGGGTAAGAAATTTAAAAAAAATGTTTTAAGTAAGGTAAGGTATAAGGTAAGGTAATACACAAAGTCGATTACTTTATGGTAGGTACATTATTATCTTCTTTTTCCAGCTAAAAACCCATCCACTGCTTTATTCAGCAGTGTTCTCATAATCGCGCGCCATTCTGTTTCCAATTACAATGATTTTACCTTATTTATTTCATCTACTATGAACAAGTTCTGAGTATTTGGAGAACACAGCGTTAGTTCCACGTATATTTGACATCCAATTATCCAGTTATGAAGCAAGCACGTCGGTATGAATTTTACTAGTTGCCTGCAGCTTCAATCGCATCCTGGGGAACTTCTTCAGGTTCCCGGATAAAAACTAATTCTACGTACAGTACGTGTAAAGTAACTTTCCCCTCTGAAGTGAGGAACAGAACGCTCAAAGCCTGTTTTCAGAGCGTCAAAGTTATTTTACGAATAACAAATAACTTTTCGCCTCTGAAGTGAGGTACAAAACATTCAAAGCCTGGTTTCAGAGCGGCAAACTTAGTTTAATTACGCGTATTGTATTAAAGCAGGTCATGGTCTATTTGTGTGCCAAATTTCATCCAAATCCGTTCAGCCTTTTATGCTGTGATTGAGTAACAAACATGCAAACATCTTTACAAACTTTCAGATTTATAATATTAGTGAGATATTTCCACACAACACAAACGTGGAACACGTGGTGCAGTATATACATTATTATCTATACATATAAATAAAAAGAAAAGTCCTGATTGACTGACTCATCAACGCCCAGCCCAAACCCTTGGACCTAGAAAGCTGAAATTGAAGGGTTATTTACAAAAACAGCATAACTGAAATTTTCATCCTTTTCATCCTAAGTATTCTTATAAATAGTTTACAGTAATGTGAAGCATTTAAGATTAAAATAATACATAATTTAATTCATAATCAACATTAACATAAATTAAATTCAAATTTTTATCGTTAACATTGACAATGCTATGAAGCTTTTTGTCTTTATTGAAAAATTTTACGAAAAAAAAGTTATGCTGTTTTTGTAAATAACCCTTCAATTTTGCACAGAGGTTTCCTTTATAATGTAGACAAGGAACAAAAGGATTTTTCGAAATTCAACCCCTAAGGGAGTTAAATAGGGGATGAAAGTTTGTATGGAAAATCGTCACTTAACGGGTTTAAATTTTCACGCAAGCGAAGCTGCGGGCAAAAGTTGTTTAATAATAAGTAAGCCGTAGTTAACAGATATTTAAAAATTACTTTATATGTATTACTTTATTATTAAATATTATTATTAACTATTCGCAGGTATCGTCCTATCTACATACGGTGTTGCGTTGCGGAAAATGGTTAAATAACTCGTAATTTTAGTTGCATCGTCAGCTGTTCGATTACATTACACAGTCCCCGATTCAGGGATCCTACTCTAAAAATTTAACCACGAAATTTCGGTTGACGGATCGTATGTTTTCCTACCACGAAAGTGTTTCGGATCCGACAATGGATTCGATTTTCACTATTTGACATTTTGTCTTTCGTTCACCCGTTCACCCTACTCTATGTAGAGTTGTCAACCGTCCTGTTTTCCCAGGACGCAGCAGCAAAGTTATTTTAAGCGTTTTGTAATATACTGCCATATCATAAATGACAAGGAGCATGTAGATTCGTAAAAGGAATCTCTTTGCCACAGCGCAAACGGCGGAGATCGTTACGATTATAGCAGATGTCAAGCAGGTGAAAACCAGTGTAGTAATAAATGGAGCCGAATTGGATCTTGTGGACACCACTACGTTCTTGGGTATAACTTTAGATTCGAAACTGCAGTGGGGCCCACATATAAATAAATTGTCGAAAAGACTCAGTTCTGCAGCTTACGCGGTCTATAAGATACGCCAGCTAACTGATGTAGAGACAGCCAGATTGGTATATTTTAGTTACTTCCATAGTGTTATGTCGTACGGCATTTTGTTGTGGGGAAATGCCGCCGACATTCAAACTATCTTTGTCTTGCAGAAGAGAGCTATTCGAGCAATTTATAACCTTAGCTTTAGGCATTCACTGAGGGATAAATTTAAAGAAATTAATATAATGACGGTCGCATCTCAATACATTTATGAAAATTTGATGTATGTTAAGAAAAATATTAGTTTGTTCTCTAAGAACAGCGACATTCATAGCGTCAATACTAGAAATAAAAATAAACTTATACTACCAATGACTAGGCTCCAAAAAATTAGTAATTCATTTAGGTGCCAAAGTATACGTTTCTACAACAAAATTCCAAGCAATATTCAAGAACTAAGTCTTAATAAATTTAAGTCCTATGTAAAGCAGAAACTTTGCAATAAAGCTTTCTATAAAGTTAAAGATTATATGGACGATAAAAATGCTTGGAATTGAGCTGCTCGCTCTCATCACAGAAAAATCATTGTAATTCTTTTGTAACTCTTATTTTGACATTTTGCATGATTGATTATTATTATTGTTGAATATTTTTTTTACTTTGACATTTTGATGAATAATTATTCAATTATTAAGTAATATGTTGATATTATTTTAATTTAATTTTATTTTTAAATTGTGAATGTGAGTACCGTGTAGGCTAGTATCCTACTCGAATTTCAAAAGTGTTTGGCGGTTTTGAGTGTTTTTTGTGACCTACGCAAATGTCTTGCTGATTGGTGGCGTCGTGCGTCGGGTCGTTGAGCTCCCTAAAATAAGGTTGAGCTACACGATGGCTGATGCATGCGTACCGTCAGTTTAGACAGGTCGACTCAAAGCTGTTTGGCTCTTTCCTCAAAAGGCCATTCCAGACGTTGCCCTACATTGTTACACTCGCATAGTTGTTGATACTTACTACAATGTCTGGACTTTAAAAGAGACGTTGACCTCTGAGTTTGTTTCGGCTTTTCTTCTCAGAGCGAGTCAGATAGGAAATGCCGACTCCATCTAGTCTTAAAAAAACATATAAAATTGACTTGTAAAAGTGTCTGTAACAGATTTATTTACAGAAATAAATATCATTTATCATCATTTATCATTTATAGATGATCGCTCTCAAGCATCTTTATTAACGGTTCTCTCGATTCAACTTCAAGTTTGCGTGTACATTTCTTCTTCTGCAAGATAATATTACTTAATATTCCAGAAGCTTTTGTTTTTTATTTAAGTGAATGTAAGTTCCTATCTATCATTTTAATTGTCGTTCTGATTTATAAATAAATAAAATAAGTTAGGAGAAATTACTCTACACAAAAAAATAAAATACAAACATTATTACTTCATTAATATTAAAAATAATGGTATATTATACAATTTTAATAATTATAAAACATGCAAAAAAATCACGTCTTTTAACGTAATTGCCTATATTTCGATAATTGGCATCGTTTATCGTAAACGAAAGTAATCTCGATAGTTACATCGTCGAGTCGATTGTGACACTCAACTAAGTTGTTTTCCTTCAACCGTTAGTGTGTCAGTGGGTCAATAGTTGGCTGCAACCGTACAATTCGCAAACAACTCACGAACCTGCTCACTATTATTAAAGCGTAGCTTCATAAAACTTACTGGCCTATTTAAAAGACCTACATTTTAATAACTGCTTGACCTTAACAATGTTTTTACTCAAAACCTTTTTTTGGTAATTATTATCAATTTCGTAATTTTTCACGCAAAAACTCTTCTTTCATGGGGTAAAATATTGACACAAAAACTAGAATTTAATAAAAAATATTTGTGGCAGCAATGTCTATGACCATAACGGCGATTACCTAACAATGTAGGTACGTTTCCTGCATGCAATTGAATTGTTCATAATCCAGTACATATTGTTGCGATTACATAACTCGTGCCAATGATAATTTTTCACACGACGCGGCGACGTGACGCTCGATTGATGTAGTGATGTGTGTAACTGAGTTGAACACTACATTGTACAAAAGAAAGAATGGTAAGCAAAGCAAAATCACTATAGATCTCCGGCCAACGTCACGGCACTACTTCTTGACCACGTCACTTGGTTTAGTAATCCCAGAATCAATAATTACAGTGCAATTAAAAACGTATGTGGATCGTATTCCTGGAAAAGCGAGGAAACGCCTAGGTAAAATCACGGCATGGTGTTAGTTTTACAATCTTTTTTGTCGTACGCTGAAAACTTCTAAAATGCCTGATGACTGCAGACGGTCCACAATATCCCAAACCATATCCCTCTACAAAGGAAAAGGCAGCAAGTTTGAATGCAATAATTACAGCGGAATCAAGCTACTGTGCCACACCATGAAGCTGCACAAGAGAATTATTGACAGACAAATAAGATCGGAATGCGAACAAAATAGCTAAAAGTATCAACCTAAAAATTGTCCCCTGTGCGTCGCGTTCTTGGACATAGAAAAACCCTTCGATCGGATTCCTAGGCACTCGATCTGGTGAAGGCTTCAGAAGAAGAATGTCCCCGAGAAATATGTCAACATCGTCGCTGATATGTACAAGGACGCAAAATCTACAATCAGGACAATGGAGAGTGACCAAATCAATACCAGTGAAGAAAGAGTACATGAAAGTTCAGTCCTAAGCCCCCGTCTTTTCAGCCGCACAAACCTGAGCATTGCGGACATTCATTTACGCGGATGATTCAGCTATCTGCACCAACGACAAAAGCTGTTTACAGAACACGCTTCTAGAGTGGAAAAACCAGCTAGTAGGAGGCGGCCTAGTGTTGAGTGTTGCTGAAGGATGGGGTCGGCGAGAGACGACATGCGGTGTCACAGGGGTCGGTCTTGGGGCCTCTCCTGTGGAACATCGGTTATGACTGGATTGTTTGCGGTGCGTTCCTCCACGGCGTCGGCGTGACCTGTTACGCCGACGACACGCTGGTCATGGCAAGGGAGAAGACGCACCGCGAGGCATCGATTTTGGCGTTAGCTGGAGTTGCGCAAGTCGTCGCTAAGATCTGGCGGTTGGATCTCAACTCGAGACCCAACCGCTTCGGACTACAGGCTTCGGACTTCTGCAGGGCCACCTCGAGACTCTCGAGGTGGCCCTGCAGAAGTCCGAAGCCCTATGTTTCCACGGCCTCGGAAGGGACCACGGCGTCGAGCCGACGATGAAGTACCTGGGACTCATCCTCGACGGCCGATGGGATTTTGTGCCCCGTTTTTGGCAATTAGCGCCGAAATTGATGGGCGCCGCGGCTGCACTGTCGCGGCTGCTGCCTAATCTGGGGGGGCCGAGTGCTTCCTGCCGGAGGCTCTACGCGGGGGTACGGTCCATGGCCCTTTACGAGGCCCCAATATGGGCGGACACCCTGACGGCCCGCAACGTCGTAATCCTACGGAGACCGCAGCGTGCAATGGCCGTCAGAGTGATAAGGAGATACCGTACAATCTCCTTCGAGGCGGCGAGCCTGTTAGCCGGATCCGTGCCCTGGGATCTGGAGGCGAGGGCCCTCGCGCTGCGATATCGTCAGCGCGGCGTGCGACGAAGGGTCAGGAGAAGAAACACCGTGGGTTTTAGCCAATAAGAGTCCGGCATACCCCTTCACCCAGGGAGGGCGAAGGGGATCCATGAGGAACGAAAAAAAAAAAAGTGTTCGTTTTGCTAAGACTTAACGAATCAGACTCAAGCGACGATTCCATGACCATCACCATCACCAAGTCACTAAGGTAATTCAATACAAGTATCTGGGTAATACGAAGCACAGCTCTGGAAATGTCGAATACAACATACAACACAGAGTAGTAGTAGCTTCGTTTAATTAAACAGAAATCACTTCTGTAACTTGTGCCAGGGAGATGACAGTTAGGTTGAAAGGACAAGTGGATCATAAAACTAGTCCATGTATGGTAGTCAGACTTAGAAGACCATAGATTAGATGAAGAAACGTGGTCAAGAAAGACCTCGTAGATTGCAAAGTCCCGGAACGAAGTAAAGAATAGGGCGAATGTTGAGAGAAAAGAAGGAAAGCTGACCCACCACCATGTAGGATTAAGACTGGGAAGGGAGACTATGTGGATGATATAATGGTCGCAGACTCCCAGCATTCAAGCCAACCTTTTCCCACGATTTTTCAATAAACTGGACTAAGTATATTGATAATATTGATATCGAGTACCTAATCCATAATTCAACATTATCTTATCTAAGATTACTCGGCCTCGGGCTACAATTTAAGGTAAAAAACAAATTAATATGATTCAAGGGGAAGCAGGTGATATTCGCAAGAACTTGAGCGATTCAACTGCAAATTCAAAGAATACATTTAAGTTACAACATGTTGTTGAACATAATGTTTATGTATATGTGCATGTTCTGGCTACGGTAGGCATATAGGAAGCGCTATAACGTTATCTAAAAAGATAACCTTTGTAGCACACTGCTCTGGAATTATATTAATGTAAATAATATATCAGTGCTTAGTTACGCGTTTGTAGATATAACAATATAATATGTAATGTTTTGTTAATAATCGAAAAAATAAAGACTGACGAGAAAGAAAGGATTATGATAGATTATTATTAAAGTCATCTTATTTTTCACTCGAATAATCTAGGTATTGTTGGTACCTATAAAAGGACGTTTTTTTTTAATTCTCTTTAGCTTTTCGTTATTGATATACCTACTCGTAATAGTAAAAATACATCAATTGCAACTCGACCTTGACGTGTGAAGGGCTCTCAAAATATTAATAAGACTATTCATCATCATCTGCCTAGCCTTTTCCCAACTATGTTGGGGTCGGCTTCCAGTCGAACCGGATGCAGCTGAATTCCAGTATTTTACATGGAGCGACTGCCTATCAGACCTCCACAACCCAGTAACTGGGTAATACGATACTCTTGGTAAGACTGGTTGTCAGACTTTCTGGCTTCTGACCAACAGAAACGACTGTCAAAGATCTACAAATGACAGCCGGGACCAACGGCTTTACGTGCTTTCCGAGGCACGGAGGAAACTCGCTATGGTAAATGGTCACCCATCCACAGACCAACCTCGGCAAGCGTGGCTTAACCCGGAAGATCGGTCTATGCGGCTGTAATTATTTAGCCACGAGCTCCTCTTCACTTCACTTCACGAGATTAATAAGACTATTAGGTATAAAGTTTAATAATCTACGACTCTCTAGTCAGTTTTAGACACTTCTAGGGCTACTAACTAATTACATAAAATCATAATTAACTTGGAAGTTAAAACTATTGTGTCGTAGGTTATGTAAAGAGTAGATAATGCAACAACAAATATAAAAATCGAGCACCTGCACATGTAGCAAAGAGCTGCAAACATGCTATAACATGAAACGACCAAAACTTTTTGCAATATGCAGTAATCTGTATAAATGAGCGCCAATGAGCAGCTCCAAGTAACGCGGAAATAGAGGTGAAAGTGGGGTGAAAGCTGCGCGCAACGTTTACCTAATCGCATTGGTGCGGCGCGGGCGCAGCGACGGGGCCGCGTTACATCAGCGCAACACGGCACAAATGTGAAAGTCAATGTTACATTCGATAATCGTGCTGCTCGAGACACACATGATGACTGGCAGACGGAATTCGCGAGAGTTACCGTTACTTTGTACCGTTAAATGTATTTAAACATGCGGCTCACACGTTTTGTCCGAGCACAAAAATATCTAGATACCTGCGCAATTTTTCTCGCATCGCACATCTTGAACACCTTGACTCACTTTAGTGATTTAAGTACGTAAAGGATGATAAAAATTTAAGTAATGTGCATCTTAGAAACACAGCAGCAACCTTTGATAAAAGCAATGATAAATATAAGAATGATGATAGAGATATAAAATAATGAAGATAAAACAGTCGTAAGAGTAGAAATATTGATGTTATGGACAAAGTCATTGATGCTACTAAACTAGCACTAACAATCTAAGTAAACAAACACGAGGACGAGGTATTTCACGAAATGGAGCGTGCAGAGAAAGTGGTCGGACGTTATCGTAACGGTAAGTGATAGTCGGTATCTAAGTGGGTCGGTGCTCGGCGCAAACGTTAACTAGTGCAAACTGCTGTTATCTGCTAAATACGTACTTAGCTTTGTTTGTATACACAACAAACAGTCAAACACTCATTTGCAAATCTAACCAATCATGTCCTAAAAGGAAAGCGAGCCAAATCGATTGTTATCGATGTAGGTGGCAATAATTGCGTTTATCTATAACATCCTTGACCCAAAATTATCAAGCGGCTAGTGACAACGGAATGTATCAAAATTTTAACACCAATTTAGATATTGCAAATTTCATACTAATTAAGTAATGTAAGCTTATTTCAAACTTTGCATTCATTAATTTACTTATCACGTTCATCATTGGCATTATTTTAAGCATCTGGTTTTTAAAAGAAAACGTAAATGGTTTCTTTCGAAAAATAATAATTATCATGAATCCACAAAATACGTCAACAAGTCTAGAAAATCCAAAAATCCAATAGGCAGCACTTTTGAATCTAAAACAAATTTTCTAGCTCCTAATCGGTTTACTGTCAATAATTCGTCGTAAGCAGTTAATATCAGTGGAGATTGTTTTAAAGTGCGAATAACGAGTGCCTTCCTTGTAGTGTCATCAGTGTCTCTGGCGAGTAGGAAACGCCAGCCGCCCGCGAGCGCGCCTTGACCCACTTTGTATACCTCTTTATGAGCGCGAACCAAGCTCTCGCTACCACATGTTTGCGAAGCAATAATTTGAACTCGGAGTTTGAATAATTCGAATAGTCCAGGGGTTTATGTATATTATAAGAATTCAAGTGAAACAGCAAAATTACATTTTAGACGAATTTTGGCTGTTGATAGTATTGAAATTTTCACCCCAATTGGAAACAAAAACATTTGCACTTCCCAATTTTGATGAAATGGATGAACATTTTGGCAAACGAGATAGAAACGGAGAACACGCAGTTAAGTACGAAAACTTTATATGGGGAGAAAACAGTGATTAAACATTTAAACAAGCATCGAGAGCACAGAATGTCAACCGTGTTCTAAATTTAGTGAACTTGCTCACGAGGTCGCGATGCGCGTCAGTCAAATCGTAAAGATGGCGCCCGTATATTCGCAATCTCGATGTCTCATTAGCTTTGCAGCCTTGCTCAACAATTCACAATGAGTAATTTATACATGTAACAAATAGATTCAGAAGGCCAGCATAGCGAGCGAGCGTGAGAATTCGTAGAATGTTCACTGCACCTGCCTGAACTCTCCGAATCACAATTTATTGCTGACAGAAAAAAATCCTGCCCCGCACGAAACTGACTGGTTAACTTTTTTGTTTAATTCATTTCCTATTGTTTTATGGATTATTAGACTATTCATTTTTTACTACCGAATTCTGCACTATATTGATAGTATATTCTTATTACTTTTTATTATTTTAACAAAACAAAGCTTTGGAGTTAATAGAAATCGCATTTAGTTTTAAAATTTTTTTCGTTCGTGTATGTTGATGACTTCATGATATTTTAGCTATTTTTTAAATCGACTTGATGCCAAACTGAATATCGTTATAGTTCTAATGAGCAGTCTTTGTCCTTCCTTATTCTTAACCTTTAATCCCTAACCTGACCTTGCTGAGATAAATAATAAACGGAATATTAATGAAATAATATTAATATCATGATGATAAATAACTTCAGATACGTTGCGCAGACGTCGTAAAAATAAATTTTACATAAAAGTTGATAAAGAAAAGAAAAACACTTACAATGGCCATTTAGCTGCTGAGAATCCAAATAGATAACAATCCAATAATGACACAAATCACTTGTTTACAGAGCATAACAATCAGAGAACTGTCGTTGAAGTGTACACTGCACTTTTATATAAATCAATTAGCTCTGATACAATTATGTCGTTGCACACACACTGAGCGGATAATTCACGAACTCCACTGTAAGTTTCTTCAATAACAGTATAAATAAGATTACATAAAACCACACACACCGTATCTGGGTTCACACCCAGTTCCAAGTAGGTACCTGTAACAAGACAAAGCGATAGTAAGTTTTATGATTTTTTGTTAACAATCACCGAAGATGAAACTACGTTCTTAAATACAGAGCACATTGATAAGACACGTGTCACTTACTAGATTTGTGTGAGTTTTAAAATGAGCACAAAATTAACTATGACGTAAAAGTCTGTAGTAGCGGAGGCACAAACGTGCAATCTATCCGCCGACCAAACGCTGACTGGCTGGCTGGCGCAATGGAGGGGCGCCGGGGGAGGGGAGAACAGGCAGACGGAGGACAAAGCGAGGGAGGGAGAGCGTCTGGTCGACTGGTTGGTCGACCTATTGGCTTGACACACACACAGCAGCAATGTCAGACAGAAGATTGTGGGCTGTTTTGTGCAGTGCGACACTGCACGTTTATGGTTCCGAACCCGAACCGATAGAAGTCTCTTGTGCAACTGCTAAAGCCACAGGGTTTTTGGTTTAGATACCATAATTTAGAGCAAGAGATAAATAAATCTTTTCAAGTCTTACTGAGCGGCCATCCGAGAAGTATACGCAACCTTCAGAATTTCTCATGGTCAGGCGCTCGAGCGTAAAGGTCATCGCGTAGTTGCTATAGCAAATAACAATGCTTGTCGGATTGGTTATAAACTACAACTGTTAACGAATACAAAACGTTTTTAACAATGTAACTTGAGGAGATATCAATAGTTATCCGTAAGCTATCGGCGACGAATGAAGAACTGACGTTAATAAGATAGCTACTGATAAGAGATGATAAAATGTAAGCTGAAATTGTAAGGGCCATAGAAAAAAATATTTATGGTGTATATTATATGTTGCTCTGTTGTCTGTTATTGAATTTATATTAACACTTAATGTTCCTAGGAAGTTTTTGTTTAAGTACTTCTAAATTATCTTTAGTTACCGTAAAATTCTTAAAATAAAATTATACAACTAGTTGCATCTATTATCCTCCTAGAATGTCAGACAATGTCGCTGAATAAATTATCAGCCGTAACAAGGTTGATAGCCTGAATCATATATTTGAAGTTCCATATTGTTAAAATACTAATAGAGTTAGGAGATACGAGAACGGGCGTTATGAAGGTGACAAAACTAAATAAACCCAAACCGGTCCAGCTAATTTTACATACAAATTAATTACAAACCTATTTCAACCACGATAAGAAATGAAGGCCTGTTGGGACACTAATTACTCGTTTCATTACTAATAGATAAGTTAACTAAAAAAAAAAAACTGCTGAACACACTGTCCGTAATGATTATATAACAAGATTATTGATATAGGTAGGATAGTATTAACTAAAAACATAAAGGTGTAGTTAATAAATTTATATGCTATGCTATACTTGAGGAAACTAATCCGATACTAGGCATAAATTCATTTGAAATTGTAATAATGACAAACATTTTAGTTCGATTTATAAACATTATGTATCCTCATGCAGCACTGCTCGCTCGAACCGCTACGCACTACAGATAAATAAAAATAAATACGCGGATAATCTTCGTGGGGGTAACGCACTTGTTTGGTTCTATATCTCTCTCTGTCTCGCACTACGACCGTTTTTTTTTCATTCCTATGCCAAGTCATTGCCTTACCAGTTTATTTATTTTTAATGGTAGCAATTTAACTCGTGGCAAAATTTACGAACCTTTCACTGGTACTACTGTTCGGTTCTTAATTGTAATTGCAAAATTTTATCGACGATGTCATGATTGAATTTCAAATCGAGTTACACTTTCATTAGCTGACTATAATAATTTTCTGGCAGTTACGTTTATCTTTGCCGTGTGAGAAGTATATTTATAAGATATTAATCTGCTCTTCTTTAATCTCTATAACCGTCTACGGTTCTATGATTGGATCATTGACAATAATAGCGAAGACAGAAGAGAAGCTGTCTGACTACTATTAAAATTGTAACACGTGGGTGGTGTATTTTCTTAATTTTCTATGGGTAGTACTCAATTCCACGGCATTTCCGATGAATTCAACCGCATTAACAATTGTTAACAAAATTTTGCCGAGCCAATAACCATCAACATTCATGCGAATACAGAATTTGCAAAGTACCGTATTCACAAGTTTGGCAATACTACAATTTTCAATTCGATTCGCCCAAAGAAATATTCGGTTATATTGCAAAATCGTCATCGTATTGCAAAACTGCCAAGGTCAATAATACCTATATGGTTAAGCCACACACACACGATTTACCTCAGGCTCAGCACTTTAACATTGTAAGCAACCGGTCAGCCACATATCACGTCTTTCACCATTTTAAGCTTATTTGCACTGTCTGTAGAGTTGTTGCGATGCGTGTGAGCACGTACCACCGCGGTTGGATCAAGACTGGGACCTGTTCTAGAGAAAGTGACCGTTTCCAAGCGAATACTTTCCAAGTGATCGTAGAGTTTCGGCGTGTCGTATACGCTGAGACTCTGGCGGAATATCGTTACCCCCTTTTTGCGTAACGAGGTCGTGTTTAAAGTTCGTCATATCTCCATCACGGTTAGCAACAAAATTTCACTCATTTTAACAGATTGCGCAACCGACACGTATGAAAAAAATGATATTTAGAAATATTGTCACGGTGTCTTGTCCACGCGAGGTTTACATTTCGTTGATAGAAATATTCGCAGCAAGCAGAAGGCAATTTAGAAAAATGTGTTGCAAGTTTGAAGAAAGATTACTGAGTAGTTATCGATAGTTGCTATTGTCCGTTAACAAAAGGAATATTTTTCCGAATACAATATAATCAAAGTTGTTAAAGAAACACACGGGTCGTGATTGGAATAACGACTAATTTTATTGATTATCCAACCACTTGTAGCTATATATTTCAGGTTTCATACTTTACTTCAGCTTTGATTAAATAGAATTTATCAACCAAATACCAACATACCAGAAATGGAATCACGATTCAATAGGAAAAAACTGAAATATTTTGCACACACTTATGAGAAGGAAAATTTTGGAGAAACTAACAGTGAATTAAAAAGACCAAAATAAAAGTGATTCGAAGTAGAGGTGTGCGGAGGTATTCGTTTTCCGTTATTTGAAACGGTCCACGCTCGTCAGGCCGCTACGCTACGCGATGTTACGTTATATTACACGGGTCAGGCAGCATACAAACTTATAAATTACGGTCGTGTAATGAGGTCTCACTGCAGAATTACACGTGCGTTCAAACTTTATATGATGTCATATCACTGCGTCATTAGGAATGTCGTTGTCTTCCCTTTAACAGACGCAAGTGATATCGATGTGGGTTAAATAAGTAATTACTTAATCTTATTGATATCACACGCTCTGGAGACATGCGTGGGATAAATGTTTAGATTTAAAGGTCACTTAAACAGTTTATAAACACGCGCAGACAGAGTACGTAGGCTACAATGCAAATCTATATGCGATTACCACTTGTTAGTAATTACTATCAGATAAATAAATAATATTTTGATACTTTCTATCAAACTAGTTCGGTATGATTATACCGGTAGGTATAATGCTACTGCAACAGATACTGTTCGGAGTACGTATAAGTAACTGTGATTGTTAAAGTTTGTTACTTTAGAAGAGTGTTTCATGTAATTTCCAGCAGTTTGTTTTCCTAGCAACCAGGCTAACTGTTTGAATCTTAGAAGTAATTGTAAAACTGGTATCTGAACCCGAAAAATAAAATGTTTGACATAGACAAAGCATTAGAGCTTGTACCAAGTACAGTCGACTACACTTAATCAACATTATTATGAAGATAATAAATGAGTATTATCTTTAAGTAAATAACGTTCAATGACACTTCCTTATCAAATTACTGTATTCATTTGCTATTTACATTATCTAAATGGTGACAAATATAAATGTGTTTGAAATGACGGCCTAAAATGTCTCTGATGATTATCTTGATAACATAATGAGTAGGAGTTGCCCGTGACTTTGTCTACATTAACGCCCTAATAACACAGAATAGAATTACAGCATCACGTTTAAGTATAGAAAGACATAAATAAAATTACACTACACATTTTGCTCCTTAAGTGCACCATTTCAAAAGCAATATCCTCAGGAACTATCAATTTAATTTCATATATCTATACAGCATATACACTGGCATAAAAAACTAGTAATCTGCGCGAAACTATTACCCCATTTCATGGTCAAACGGACTTCGCCACTGATTTGTATTTGGAATACGATGACTCTCGTTAAGACCACTGTAAAACATTGTCTTTTATTTCGCTTACTTTGTTGTCAGTCTGTTACAAAAAAGTTTACAAATCAATTTTGAGCCAGTTCCTGTTATCCGAACAGTGGGTTTCGAGTTTTGATTCAATCGAATTAGTGTCAATTCGTAGGTACTCTTGAAATCGACAAAAGCGTACGATCGTGGGGAGGCTCGAATTGAAACTAACGCCTGTTTTCGATGTTCAGTGTTTTCGATGTTGTTGAACAGAACTCGAAGCCATTGGGAATAAGCCCCAGGCTAAAATTTTGCATGTACGGGTAGTTCTGATACCAATTCACCGGATGACTTCTCTATTGCTTTGTTTGATACAACCGCAGCCGGATACCATAAGTCCCTATTGGCATAATAACAGTAATTGTTATGTATATACATATACATGGGCGAGTTTCTGCCTAGCAGCCAATACATATTCTTGTAGTGCAAGTCTAGTTCTTCTCGCTTCTTCTTGACGTCAGCTTTCCAGCTCAGAAATGCGTCAATGGTCAATCCTAGATATTTGGCGGTATTTTGATAATATGGTATCATCTGGTTATTTATAACTATCAGAAAGTACTGCAGTTTCTTGTTGGTGAAGTCAATATGAACTGACTTGACGTCATTCAGTCTGATTCGCCATTGTTTAATCACATCGAAGACTTGGTTGATGGCTACTTGGACTTTCATCAGCAAAACTGGCAAGTAGCAATATAATTGTTCTCAGGGACTGGAATATCACAAGTGAATAATAGTAATAGAACCGGACCTAAGACACTACCTTGAGGTACTCCTGCTTTAATTTGCATGATCTTAGATTAAACGACTTTTTATCGTATCCGAAACGCTTTGTTGCCTATTCCTATAGTTCCTGGATGTGAGCAAACGATCTAGGTAACATTTTTTTTAATTTATATACGAGTCCTTCATGCTAGACCATATCGAAAGCTTGTGGAGCTAGGAAGACGGTGGAACAAACTTTTTTCTTGTAACGCTCTTTCAATTACCTGTATTAGTAAAAATAGGTCTGATCAATAAGTGGTTACGATTGAATGTCATGTAATATAATTTTGTATGTTGTTTTATAGGTCTATATGTCCTGCTTGTATCGCCAGCTGGTCCCTATTTGAAAACAAAATTTCTGTTCTTAACCTTTTCCTTCGTCTCGTCTACTGAAGGTTTTTTTTTTCTTTGTTTAATTTTGCCATCTTCCACGCGAATTTACGCAGGACCACAATAATTATCATGGATAAATTACCTGTCCCAGAAATCTACATTTAATGAAGTTTAAAGTACTATGTAGGTAAGTAGGCGATCGAGTTTAGTGGTCGGTATAAAAGTGATTATAAGCGAACAAGAGCGCGGGTTGACCTTGCCTCGCTCATGGACACCACAATTGGGTCACTGGGTCAGCGATTTTGCGCTTTTTCGCTCGCTACATTCCCAACGACAAGTGACAGCCACGTTTTTTTTGCTAAATGTCGCAATGAAAACGAAACAATATATTTTATAGAAAAAAAAAGTAGTTTATAAAGCTTGCAACATTTTTAACGTCTCGAATTTAGAATTTGATTTCGAATGATTCCAGAAATAATGAAATGAAAATTATAGAGTTTGATAGGAATAGAAAACTCAAGCATTACAAACAGTTACTTTTTCTAACGAACTTCATGAATATCTTAACTAATATTATAAAATGTGAAAGTAAGTTTGTTTGCTTGTTACCATTTCACGCCTAAACCACTGAACCGATCATCCTGAAATTTTGCATACGTCGTCAGGTGTACAGAAACGGACATAGGGTACTTTTCATCCCGAAAAAAAAGTACTGTTCCCGAGGAAAACAACAATGACGATAAAAGATGGCGCCATGTGTCTTTCGAATCATTATTGAAGTATATTAATATTATAGAAACTTTAGCAGTGTGTTAAGAGTTGATTGTCAAATTCTAAATTAATGCGAGCGAACTCGCGGGCAAAAGCTAGTAATTCCATAAATGGGCAAATGTGTTCTATTGAATACAAGGAAACATCAGACCAATTCTACTAACAAAATTGTTGACAAACCGCAACCAAACCACATGCAAACCAATCATTTTTACAATTTTTGTATAAAATCTATGATATTTGGATGTGGTTTGGTTGATAGTAGAATTAGCCCCCACAGTCCGGAACATGCGCAAAGGTAGGTATTTCATTTCAAAAGTAAAACATTTGCATTTTAACGTTTAAACCTTGTTCCGTTTCCGTTACTAGAACCTATTTTGATATTATCTATAGGTTAAACAATGGAGGGTGAAATACTCGCATAAGTGGTCTAATTTATTGTTTTAAATATCATGGATACATTAATTGTTGGTTATCTAGGAAATCTAGCACCAAGGAGAAAATATTTCAAGTGCTCTAGACTAGACGTCACAATGAACAAAGAAAATGATGATTAAGTAAACATAGATAGACCGTCAACATAATAATTCGTGATGTATGATGATGTAAGTACTACACTTGTTCAATTTCGGATACGGTTACTCAGTATCGTTTTTAGAGCTCATTTTTAGGGTTCCGTACCCAAAGAGTGAAACGGGAACCTATTACTAAGGCTCCGCTGTCCGTCTGTCCGTCTGTCACCAGGCTGTATCTCATGAACCGTGATAATTAGACAGTTGACATTTTCACAGATGATGTATTTCTGTTACCGCTATAACAACAAGTACTAAAAAACAGAATAAAATAAATATTTAAGGGGGCTCCCGTACAACAAATGTGATTTTTTTGCTCGTTTTTGCTTGTTAGTGATAACGGCAATAGGTAGACGCTTGAAATTTTCACAGAATATTTAGTTATATATTCACTTTAAAAATACATAAATAATTAAATTCAAATAAAACAAATATTTAATTCCATACAACAGACATAATTTTTTTGCCGTTTTTATAGATAATGGTACGGAACCCTTCGTGCGCGAGTCCGACTCGCACTTGGCCGGTTTTTTAACACCACATATTTAGATAACAAATTGAAACCCGATGAATATAGTTTATAGTTACTGTAATGCGTCCATTTATCGAGGAATATCTGGTTAAGTTAACACTAAATAGAATAATCAAGAATTATGAATTCCCTGGATCGCTGTAAGGAATGAAGAGGAATATTTATGTACCCGTCTGTGTAGACAGAAAATTACGATGTAATTGATTCGTAGAATACACAGTCGCTAAGTTAATTTTCTATGAAGGTAAAGTACGAGAGTTTTCACTGGAATCACGGATAGACTAGAAGTGGTTGCTCTGAAATAGAGTGCTGCGCAACTTAGAAGCTAACTTGACTTTAAAGCTTCGACTTTTGCCTGAATTAACTTAATTGACATAAAATTAGCCTAGCAACCACACCATAATTTGTGCTCCAAAAATGGCAGGACTTAATCACTGAATACAGGCAAAAAAAATGAGGGTGTAGACTCCTGTAAGAGGGGAACACTTCTGCTTACCCCTTCGTGTATTATAGGCGTGAGTACATGAATGTATGTAGGTATTAGCAAATGTAAAGATAGAAATTCGAAACGATTGCTAAAGAAAAGATTACTATATAGGTAATTAGGTAATGTGTAGACATTTGTGTGAAAATAACACAATACTAGCTACGTGTGCATTTAACTTACGTAATATACAATCGCTAGAATCTAATTACATACTGTCTGCTAACAATCATAATAAAACCTTGTGTCAATGACCAGTGAAAAAAAATGAAACAAATGAATGCGATGATATGACGAATCGATGTGATGATTTTGCGAACGTCTTGTTTAGATTTATTGAAATTAAAGACGTACCTATTTAGTGGCTTCGATACGCGAGACAATGGACGTGAGGTAGTCTCCGATAGTTGGTTTCGATAGTCTGATCCGACTATCGGATCGGACATCGGAAGCGTCGCCTTGAGACCAGAAAAAATCGGACACGAGAATCGTACGTGTATTTGCTGAATCCGATCCAATCGGTTCAGACAATTGGAAACAAGCATCGGACGTCTATTCTTTCGCTAAATGTAAATAAAAACCAATTAGTTTTAAAGATCTATGTAGTAGTTCCGTCAGCCGTACAGTCTACAGTTCTAAACAAGACCTTGTGATTTTCGTGTGCAAAACTTGATAATCACGTGACCGTCAAGTGCCCATGGAGAAATAGTTAGGAAACTAATGCTAGAAAATTATTTTTCTTTCAACTACGTAGTAATGTTATCATTAATCGCTACAAAACCGATCACAAAATACGTATTTTCTGCTGCAATCTACTATAAATGACTCGTGTGCCTAAGTAAAAAGTTCCTTCGAAATTTAAAAATAAATATTCTAATTAATGCGTGCGTATTAGGTTTTACTGGCAAGGAAAGAAACGGTAAAAGAAATAAAAGAGAAAGACATGTGGTCAGCCATCGAAGATATTCTATAATCTAGAAAATAAAAAGCTCTAAGCAAGAAAGAAAAGAGCCCATTAAGTTGGGTTGGTACTCGCTGATTGGTTGTAGACGATAGGGCAGGAGCTTGTTATAACGAAGGCTTTTAAAACAGCCATAGATTACGTATTTGAATACATATTTTATTGCTATTTTTAATACCTATCGCACTTCGAAAGGGAAAAGAACGTGACCAGTGACCATAGACACATAAAACGCACTTTTTTATTCTTATTATTACAGTAAATTTTAATGAAGTTCAAAGATTAAGCCTGTAAACAAACATACAGATCGGTGGGATCCCGCTTCCGCGCCATTCAACTGCCTGACCTTCGTTTTCAACCTTCAGCTAGACTTCCACTCGATTATTGCGAATTCGTATAAATTGCAGTCATGGCTACATCGACCAACCAACATCAATGCTTTTATGAAAATCATTGTGATGTGTGATATGAAAGGAAAGCAAACATAATGACTAATAATCAGAGATAATGTGGGAAATTTCCTTACCTACATAAATATTCCAATAATATTTTAAAATGAATATTTCATTTACTCTAGCATTTATTTTTCCAGGATAAAGAAATGCTACGAATTCTCTTGGTAGGGTAAAAATAAATTATTAAGTATATTAAATGTTGAAATGTTGCGAAGTTCAAGCGAAAGCATTCACGGAATTCTTATAAGTATCTAATCCTAAATCAAACAGACGATACGATTAATAATAGACGCCAACGACACATCTTTTTTCTTATCTTTTTTTGTTAAATATTATCCACAACATAAGTTGGTAAGGGTTCCCATTTACTACATTATTCGTGATCGGAGCATCAGCAGGTAGTTTGACTTCTCGTTTACACTGGCCTAGGGACATGTCAGTATTTTTTTTGTAAGTCTTACAAAAAAAACCCATACAATCTCTTGCCCTTTTGTATTAACGCTGGTGATTTACTTGATCGGAATAAAAACTCTGGATACGTCATACACTATTAAATTTGTTAAGTTTTATTTGATTTATTGCCATTTCTTTGTTCTTTAAAACAATTTCAAAAACAAAGAGTAATAGGTATAATGGCTAAATATGTGCCTTGTGTACTTCGTGAAGATTAACCGACGCAAAATACAAATCCGAATTGCTCAATTGAACATCAACAAACAATCAATAACAACAAATTACAATAGCGCGCCCACGTTAGGTTCGCCACAATATAGCGAGCGCGTTAGGTAAAGTCGGGTTCACATCGCACGATGATCCCACTGCACTGAGCTATCTAACAAATTTAAGTTTTGGAAAAACGAAAGAAAACTGAGGTTTTACCTCTACATGAACGCTTATGTTGTGAGGTGTGTCACGCTACACATTTGAGCCAAGTTGCACGAGAATGTCACGCTCTAACTTTATGGTACCGTGACACGTCACTATCCCCACCAACTCACTATCTTACATTTTCGACCACCTAACATCCCTTCGGAAATCGTTCTGAAAGCTATTAATTTTATTTTTTTGTATTTCGTGTAACAAATGGGCACAGATGTTGCGCAATCCGAAGGCCGCTAACAATGTCGCGGTACATTTGTGTCTTCGGGCGACGTGTATTGTTCACTTAAATTATTCGACATTAGTGAATAACATAACATGTAACTCTTCACGTAGGTTAGGGTTGCCAACTCCAAATTTCAAAAGTCAGGATTTCGTCGTTGATAGTCCAATTCCGCATAACTAACATTGTTAAATACCGCGAATGTACACTTTCGCAAATTTTACAGGAGGGCCAAAAAACTAAATTTCTAAAGAACTAATCAGCCAAATTTTGAACGAACTTGAGTATAGGACCGTTATGTTCTCCTTAATCTAATGTACCTACTATTTTTTAAATTAATATTCCCAATAGTTTATTTACAACATCACTTACGCTGTTTTTCAAGCGATTCTGGATCATAGCTAGTATTTACGCGAAATTGTAAATGAAGTAAAATAATACCACAATCTCAATCAACTATTTATTTAATTATATTAAGTATTTAAATGACAAAATTTAATCATAAAAACTTGATGGTAATGAAAAAAATTAAATTTATTTTATTAAAAAAATTACAATTGGAGAAATTCGCGCGGATACGCGGCTTTCGTGTCGTAACTTGTTCGTCGAAAGCACCGCGGTATTGTCATTTTTGATGTACTCGTCTTCCCTTTTGGACGATTCAAAAAATTGTCATACGGGTCGATGCCAATCACAATTAGTTACCTACAGCCGCGAAATCTCATTTTTGCTTTTTTTGTACATTCGCGGTTTTGAACAATGTTAGTTACGCGGTATTGGACTATCAACGACGATTTGAAGTTGGAAAAACCAGGACATTCAGTTTTCAGTTCAGAATTCAGTTTAAAAACAGGACGCAGTAACAGAGTAGCAATAAAAAAATATATAGCAGTAAATTAATATTTAGTGAAAATAGATTAAATAAAATTCAAGTAAGTAATAATAATCATATTTTTATTAAAAGTATTTGAATAAAATTATACGTGTTGAAAACCGCGAATTTTAAAATACATAACCATATCAGGACGCTTTAAAAATTCAGGATGCTGCTTAAAAAACTATCCAGGACATCCCAGGACACTACAAAAAACAGGACACGTCCTGGGAAAACAGGACGGTTGGCAACTCTAACGTACTCGTAGGTACACAGATTACGTTTCAAAGCGCTGATTTACAATATTTTCACACTTCCCTATACTAATCCACTTGTTTTAATTCTATAAAATTATTTATTTGAATAACAGATTTGCCAAAATTGGTAATAAATCAATCATTGTACTCGCCATAAAAACTATTATTTGAACGCACAGGTTAGGGGAGATGATAAATGATACACGATTGTCAGAAGGGGAAGTGTCGTATTGCATGCATCGATTCTTGCTCCTATACAACAACACTATTCGTGGCCCCGTCCCGGGGTTGGTTAACAAATAATAATAACTCGCAGCGATTACAGGCTGCGAGTCATCGACCTTCGAAAAATCTGACCTGCGCCGCGCGCCGCAAGGTTGCGAGCACGCCACGAGTCCACGCAGCGCCACTCGTTCGCCTGTTCGCTACTCGATTCAATTGAATATTTTAAACATGCTTCCTTACCGACTATGTATTTAATATTTATTTGCATCTAAACCATTTATCAATTTCTATTTGCGATTAAATACTTACCTTTACAGTGGAGTGAACTTCGTAAAGCATCGTTAGCAAACTCTTATCGTACATTCGCTTGCAAATTATCTGTTTTCGATTGCGAGTACGACAGATAATAAACAAACCATATTTCGCTGTCATTCAGTGACCTTTATTGGCGGAATTGGTAAACCCAAGGTGCTCGATTCGATTTGCAAAAAGTGCAGAAACTCGTCTTTCTTGAAAATAAATTAATTTGTCGGGGTCAGAAAATGTCAACAAACTGTGAAGGTGATATAGGTGGGTTTATGTAAACGATTTACACAACAGTATAATTAAACATCGATTAAAACTGTGTGTCTCATGCTTTGTTATCACTTAACGTACCTACTCACTTATTTATTTAAGTAATTGTAATAAATGTAATAATATACAGGTGGCTGAAGTTTGCAAGTCTGTCGTCTAGAACCGCCATAGCAACCCGTATCCTCAGGTGATTCAACTTGTGCATGAAGATAAGCATTTATAATTCTGTTTTTCATGGTAATGGTAATGCATAAGAACTAGGTAAGTATATGAATGATACAGGTTTTAGATTTATGAGGATTTTTGAATGCATTTACAAATAAGATAAACAATTTATGTAGAGTATACAAAACAGGTGTTCAACGGCCGGGGCACACTGCGGGCACACGTGGTGGCAAGTTTGTTTAACTTGAGTCGTCGGCGCAGGTCACCGTGACGAAAAAGCCAATTTTCTCGTGTAAATACTTGAACGGGAACTCTCCGCCCGCGACAAGATGTAGGTAATCACTGGTTTGAGACTCAGCGGTGTCGTAAAGTAATACTAGGTACTGTTATTATAACTACTACCCAGCTACCTCGACACCGATGTACTCATTTGAGCTGTGCTTGACTTTACATACAAACGCAAAGTAATCGGCTTTCTGATTTTTCGAGATACGCAAAGGAACTATCTATTTAACCACCACAAACAATAGACATTGTGTAGCTATGAATAGTTAGTAAACAGCTACGGACAATGTATAAAAGTAAAACATCTGGCTCGAACATTTAAATGCAAGAATACGAAATTTAATTTCAGCACACTATAAAAGTAATCGATTTGTGATTACTGTGCAAAATACGTCAATTTACCTAATCGCGTAGTACGCGGCGAATGAGGTCGTGGAAGGTGAACACCCCACCAAGGAAAACCGTTGACCCCCTCGGCCACATCCGTGTGTAGGTACAGAGCCGAACTGCGTGCGTCCATCTTGTACATAAATATAGTTTTTATCATCATTACATACATTGGGTTTTATTAAAACACACCTAAATAGATATGATGTTTATTGACATTTCGATTTAGTATTATTGTCTATATCTTAAAGTTCATGCTAGGAATATCAAATCAATATCCGATACAGTCTTCAAACATTTAAAAATTGTTGACCTTGGCACTGTGCCAACATTGCTAAGAACGCTGACTGCATTTCCCTGCTGTATTCTAATACGTATTACTTGGAAAAAATCTTTGAATTTGTTATTTAGGTACTTGACGACAGATTCAATCAAACATAAGTTTTGTAAATTCATGATGAGATGACATGATTGGAATTTGAAGAAGCTAACGAGGGACAAGTGATTTTAATAAACCTGATCGATCTTTGATCGAATACTCTTCTTCGTTCGCGTCGGCACAAGCTGTTTTATTTGTCCAGAAAGCAGTTACATCTGCTTCTGTCTGGTTCGTCTCCTGTACAGGTGTACCTAGGACTGGTTTGATGCTACATTGTTTGAGAAGAGGTGTCGTATTCTCTACTGCAGTTTCGGTTATCGATAACAATTCATTTACCAACTTAGGTGCTGATAAACCTGAGCATTCTATTGTAGCAGAACATCGAGCCCTCATCGTTTTTAAATTTTGTCATACTGAACATCGATAATAAATAGTTTTAATGTTACATTTGCTAGAATGCGCATTAGAAGTGAATGCTCGGATTTATCAACGTCTTTAAACTATTTAAGCTTTTCTTGATCAATAAATTAGACATTCAGCATCCCGTGAGAATTTGTAAAAATACGAACACTAGATAATTAAGCGGTTCGTCTTTTTAAATGTTTACAGGCCACAGGCGAATTAAAAGAAATATTTAACAATATCGCAAAACGCGTACGCAATGAAGCGAGTGAAGGGAAATTGATGATGATCAAATGGTTGCGTAATTTGTTTATTCACACATACAATGAAGGCTTGTTTACCAACATGTTTTATTGGTAGTAATCAATTCGTTCAATAGATGCGATGAATGTACTAAAATCACGTGGTCGAACACTTTGGCTCAATGTACACGATCAAAGTACTTACTTAGGTAAAGATTATATTTTCTCTTTCATAATTCCGTGCGAAAGCGAACAATTGGAAGTAAATATTGGAACACTCATGTCGAATGACTGTAGACGGTGGAATGTATTATTGCCACTTGCCACCCTTAATGTGACTCATGGCCGGAATCATGGCAAATATTTACTAAGATACGAATGCTATTGGCATTATTAGATCAAAAAGAAACTATCGGGTATCGGAGACAAACTAAGAAATCTTTGTTTGCTGGCAAACATTAATGCTAAATAAATAAGATAAAATATTATTATCATAGATAATATGCAATGTTTTCGCGTAGAAAGTTAGAACCATAACAAATAGTTGGGTCCATATCAAAAGAGGCGTACGCAGCTTCATTCCGTTGAAATTCCAATAACACATTCAATAACGTTTTTCATATTTCAATTCCATCGCGTGAAAAGAATGTTTCTACGTTTCCGACTCTTTGTTATTTCCTTTGAACAGAAAATACATTGTAGCAAAAAGGGATTATCCATAACGTTTAACATTAACTATTATAATAGCGTATTTAGCTCAGTTGTTAATGTACATTGTTATAAAAAGACAAGTTTGTAGCACGAAGTGGTAGTTACGCAAGTTACTGAGCGTACATCATTACCAGTGGCAACGATTGGAAATGCAGGATACCGTTGTTAACTCCCGCTACAGAAAATTGACGTATAAATATCACTTTTCCCTTCCTGGTAGATTGAAACGAGCACTTTACATTGTTGTATAAGCCAAGTGTTGATGTTTAATGATCGCAAACAAACAGTGGCCGGCGACGGACCTTGAACTTTGTTTGTAATATCTTCGCAAACGTATTAATTAACTAGCAAGTTCAATAATTCATTACAATGGTATCTTTCATATTTTTGTTTGAATGTTCAAGGTTGTCTACTGAACGTAGTTTTAAGAATATTGGTACTTCATTTTACAATGAAAAGAGATATAGTCAAGTGTGGCAGTGAGCCGTTCAAGAACCTATGCTATGAGGCACAGTGTGGGTGAGTATGTCTCTATTACTGTCGCTATAGGACACTAATCAGCAAAGTAACAACGCGACCGAATGATTGATGAGTAAAGTTTTAGTTTAGTGAAAATTTTCACGAACATTCAGATTTAATCACATTTCGCGGAGACATGTTATGAAATGTATCATTAGATATTCATCTCGATTATGATTAAACTCAATTCAAATTCAAAGAAAATATTATTGCTGTTATGGCAATGATTACCTACTCTGCATAGTCTGCATGTAGAATTTAAATATGGATACTTTATTTAAGTAATATAAAATTATATTATAATAGATTTTAATATTTTGAATATTATTTGTTAAACAACTCTACATCTACAATATTTAAATCGTCTTAATTGCGTTAAATGAATGCTTTCAGCTAAAAAAAACCGTGAAAAATCATTTTACAGAACGACCGGAAAGCGAGACGTGCGTGAGGACAAAAAACATGAAGTAACTTTCGACTATTTTCGGCATTCAGTGTTACGAAACCATTTGCGAAAGCGATTGTTGCGACATCGCCGCACCGGACCGCGCCGCGCCGACTTTTGACTACTCCGCCACCTCATCATACCATCATCGCAATCTGTTGATCATTTTGGGTTTTTGTACTAGTGGTACACTGGTCGCACACGATCGTATTTTGAATTCATTATAATTAATCTTATTTTTTGTTAGGGACTTACGAATAAGAAATTCGTGACTGATGTCACCGTTCAATTTGTGTTGCTTGTTTTGTAAATGTCACTGTCAAGATGACGTGTGCACCATGTATCGAACGTATTAGTTTATTCTCCGTGTGTGGTGAACTGGTGGGATAGCGCGAGTGATTAGCACAAAATATAGATCTTTAACGTGCTCTACAATATTTCAAAATTAATTAAGATTTGAACTTACCTGTTGCAGGTAATCATAAACTGGATTTATACTATGCATGACGAGCACAAGGGTTATTGACGCTTATTGGTTAACAGCTGGTTCTTGAATTTCCCAAGAATCATAAAGTGATCTAAAAAAACTGGTTTAGTTAACTTTAAAAGTGAAGCCAGACAAATTATGACTATAACTTGGTTTCACTTTTAGAGTTTATTCGAATGAGACACGCGTACGACTGAAACTGGAAAGTTGTCCCGTTTAACCTGAACCTCCTGTATCATCGATAGTTTTATAGTCGCAGAATGCAAGCTAAGGAGAATGTTCGGCAGGTAAGCAAGTAGGTACTCGGTGTAAACTAGATAGAGATGACGGTAAGCTACATGTAGAACTGGTTCAGGCGGGCTGGGGGGTGCGGAGGCCGGGGGCTGCGGGCCCCAGACGCGGGGCGTCATTGACCTGCGGGCCCCGCACCCCGGCCCCCGGGCGCGAGGCGCGACACCACGACACCGTAACTTCATTGTGTCGCTGCACTGCGAATCAAATTCGATGAAGCGGACACTTTTTTACTAGACCAGTGACCACTTCTTTAGCTTCTTCAACCCACGTCTTCGGGCTTAAGAATTTCGGTGCAAGGCATTTTATTCTGCATTCAATGAATAAGTTTCGTATTATAATAAACAGAACAGGAATTACTTCGAAAAAGTTCACGAATGAGCTTTGCGGAGCCAATTACGGAAACTTCATTGTTAATTAATTTGTATGGAACTTTATTTTTGTATTAACCTCTGAGTAATTAATCAAGTTCAGTCACTTCACAGTTTATTTTTAATGACACAAAAGTCGTATCAACATACATATTTTCCGTTAAGGAATCATGAGGTACTTTTTCTTCTGCCTAGCTTTTTCTCATCCATGTTGTCTCCAGTCTAACCAGATGCGGCGGAATACCAGTTTTTTACACGTAGCGACTGCCATCAGACCTCCATAACCCAGTTACAGGACAGTGCCGATATCCTAAGGTTAGACCATGAAGTTCTACCGAAGTAATTAAGAGTCACAGCACTGGTCTCGTTCGGCAGGGTCGTAATGACCCATTGCCACTCTACCCTTGTTTAAGTATGTACTCACATGTAGTACATGCTCCTAATACTTACTTAGCGATAGTGTAAATGTTCTAAAACCTCATTTACACATCGCTCTTTAGTAGAGGGCAAGAACGTTTTTTTAAATCAATGCATGGCTGTCAACTCAATGGATTTCTAAGGTTGTTCACATAGCTTGAGTCAACAAAATCTTGTTACCATAGACACGCACTCTACTAGACTGGGATGCGTAAATCCGGCTTACGACAAGTGTAACAAAAATCGCATAGCAACAGAACAAATGTAACAAAAACTTTCCCGAAGGTCGTCCGGGGCGAGACAAGTGAGCATTCAGCCCGCCACCCGACCTACTGGGTCAAGTTCATTATTTAAGGATGAATAGATAGACAGAGGGAGAATTTCAAGCGGTTATAATACCCTTCACAGCAGTGCCTTTAGAAAAATGTCAAGGTGATCGCATAAATAACTCAATTTTATTAAAGCTTTTAACGTTCGAGCTCATCCAATTTTTTTGTACATACAAGTTATTAAAAGTCACGCTGACAAGTAGACATTTAGGCGCATGCAATTAATATAATGTGGCTTTTATGTGTTTATCTGTAAGTATGAATTTCCTAGAAACTACAATTTAAATACGAGTCATTTAGACTACGCATCATTGCCTCGACAATCAGTTGTCACACTATCTACCGATTTATATCTGTACCTTTAAGATAAACTACATATATATCTGATTATAATGCAGTTTAATGGTTTCTTATCCTACTTTCTCGTTTTCTTTAAATAGCTCTACCTTAAAGAGCGAGTGCAAAAACTCACTTTGCCAACCACAGCTTACAAGTTTCTATTATATTTGCGGCCAAGTCAATACATTCCCTTCAACAAACAAACGTTCCGTGTCCGCAAATAAAGTAACAGTTACTGGAATCAACACTTACGAAAACAATAGAAGGCTATTTAGAAATAAAACAATAGAGCATTTGACCGGATGCACTAATTAAAGAGATGGCAGGTGTTCCTGACAACATTCCAGTCCAACCAAGCTTCGAATCTCAAACATTATTCTTAGAAATGGAAAGTGATTATAATGTTATAAATAAAAGTACTTTTAGCACGTCCTCTGAAATAGATAAGTACATTCAAAGGGCTGAAAGTAATAATTGAGTAGCGTATGATTTGAAACTCGAAACACATCAACATAAAAGATAGGTAATGTATAAGTATGCTAATGCTATACCGTGTACACATAATATATAATGTGTATTTGAGAATGTAGGTAAACAGACTCCAATATGAATTTCAGATGCGTAACAGTGGCTTACTAAATATTAATACGAAAACCAAATTATGTTGGCTATAAGCAGAGACGCTGAGTATATAATATTATGCGGGTCGACCAGATAACCTTCTATTTTGTAAAGTTGGTTAAAAATTGGGTCGCGTGCTGGCACGTTTACCTACATACATATCTTTTAATAATCATGATTGTATTGATTGTATTTACACATTACTCCCGATTAAATCTCTACGAATGCAGTTTATTAAATTCCAGAACTCATAACACTAGCAAAACACAAAGTAACAGAGTGAACGTCGAATAAGCTAACATTAAAATAGTCAATAATATTTGCCATTCGACCGACCTCATTTCCTGACTTTTGATTGATTATGGTAATAAAAATAAAGCAATAAACTTCGATTCACTTTCTTTCGAATTACAATTTCGTCATAAAAATCATAAGCGAAGCCGTGGCAAGCACAATGATGTTTACAAAATATAAATAAACCAAGGTAACGCCAGATGTCACTGGCACTTTATCTGTAGGCGTAGGATTTCATCTGTACGAGTTAGCGTTAAAAAGTCTGTACGAGTATTACCGTCACGTACGAAAATAAAGCTAGTTAACTATAACTACACAGTTTTTCTGCGTTCCAAATGGCCATGAATTTTAATGTTGCGAATTTTTCTAGACAGGTTACGATCGCTTTACGACGCCGACGGTACTAGACTGTTTTATACGATATTAGGTATAGATATAATTTATGGGTGTAATACGCCATATCGAATGCCAAATCATCGAATATCAATTGATCGAACACTATAAATCGAATGTCCAAATAGTCGAACGTTCATTTCGTCGAATGGTTAATAAATCGAACGTTCAATAAATCGAACAATCAATACATCGAACAATCAATACATCGCGTGTTCAAAATATCGAATGTTTATTTGATCGAACGTTTAAAATATCGAATGTTTGTTTGATCGAATGTTCATCGTATCGCATATTGATTATATCGAAATATTAACATACTGATTACTCATTATATTGAATATTTAAAAACACTTGCATGGGTTTGAACTTGAACCCATAACCCGTTGCTTTATAACGAGTGGGTCTGTAACCTCAGAGCCCACACGACATTTAATTTATAATCTTTTTTTTTGTATGTTACAAAAAAAAAAGATTAAGCAGTGTTTTTCTTCGACATGGCCGTAATTTTTGTATACTAATATTCAATATAATAAGTAGTCAGTATGTTAACATTTCGATGTAATGAATATGCGATGCGTTGAACGTTCGATCAAACAAACATTCGATATTTTGAACACTCGATGTATTGAGTGTTCGATTTATTGAATGTTCGATTTGTTAACCATTAGATGAAATGAACGTTCGACTATTTGGACATTCGATTTATAGTGTTCGATCAATGGATATTCGATGATTTGCCATTCGATATGGCGTAGTACATCCATAATTTATAACTATGAAAATTTTGTATCTTAAGAACTAATCGAAGCTTTTGCTATGGAATTCAAAAAAAATATTAATCTGTCAATCACTACATAAGTAGTATAAAACAAAGTCGCTTCTCGCTGTCTGTCGCTATGTATGCTTAGATCTTTAAAACTACACAACAGATTTTGATGCGGTTTTTTTTAATAGATAAAGTGATTCAAGAGGAAGGTTTATATGTATGACATGGCATGCATATTATAGTACCCGTGCGAAGCCGGGACGGGTCGCTAGTAAATTATAAATACCTACGTTTTAAAGCTGACTAGGCCTCATATGTAAATTTCGCTTTTAATGTTAATATACGAGCAAAATTGACGATTTATTTGGATCTTTGAATAATTATGATAGGACAATCATTGAAGTTGATAATTAATCTATACATCATACGAATAGGAATTTTGGTAATAATTAATACACTAGAATAATAATTCCAGACCAGAATAAAAGTAAAGTTATCAATAATCAATAAACTATTCGTAGCTTTAATTCAGACGTTCAAAGAACAAATTGAGAGATGCTAAAATAAGATGCAACGGAACACGCATTATCATTGAATTCCAATTTACGAAATATCAAACGATGCTATCCGTTCAAAAATATCTGCTGTTTTATTTTTAAGCAGACACAGACAATGTACTTGACATAAAAAGGAGAAGAAAAAACTTTTTTCGTTTCCGCATATCGGAGGCACGGACGAACCGACCGTCATAATCGTAAAGCTATTGTTTGCACGTAGTAAAAGCTTTCTACGGACATTTTGCGCCCTATGAATATACAGGCATTGTTGGGAATGCCTTACCTATTGAACGTTGCCGACGTGAGACAATCGTAAACAGCTGATCTATGCGAAACAACAGAATCTTATGAGGTTTTGCAACGAGAATGCAATGGATTTGAACACTAGTTTAACATTTTTAGTTTCCCGAAATAGACGTGTCACAATAGCTTGGCGCTGCTCCTGTTCCTAATTTAAATTCTTGTTCTTTTATTCTTCTAATCTGATGTAGTCTATCTAAGTAATTAAAAATGTTGAACTAGTGACTGATGCGGTATTTTAAAATTTATCATTGTAGTTTCTATGAGGAATTTATCGATCGATGAATTTCTATTATGTACGAATTTTTAACATGTATCACGGCAAAAAATTGAGCATCTGGCATTCGAGGTCATAACATTCATTTTTACGAAACCAATTTGAGCAATTGGCACGACTAGAGTGATTTCAACCGAAAAATTGTTAAGATTAATTTATGTAAGTCATAGCAGTCGTGAACTGTTAACCAGAACCCTTACTTTATACCGATCTACTCACTCAAACCCTTTTGAAGGTTAGTGTGTTACTATCAATTTAATAATACAATGAAGTACCTTTACATGATAATTATGTTTAAATGAACATGAATATTCAGGTCCCTTGAAGGTCGACCGTAACTATTTATAAGCATTTGTCATACTTAATCTATTTAAACGGTAGATTTTCCGTCATGTGAATTATAAATTATAATATAAGATAAATTAAAAAACGCATGAAAGACATTATATTTGAGCTTACCCTTTGTCTGGCAATTTGAATTCGGCAATATTGGTTTTCTGTAACAAAAATAGTATCTGGTTATAATTATGTACAAAGAAAAATGAACCGATAAAATGGCGCTATTTAAAAACAACGGGGCTAACTGGAATTCAGTAAACGAATGTGCTTCTTAAACTATTTTTGCCCCATGTATTTACGATTTCAATGTTATTGTATATTTCACTAATAGAAATTGTAGATAGTTTAAAAAATATCTCGGAAAATCGTCTAAGTATGCCAAACGTTCATGCTAATTAGTTCCCAAATAGCCCCATTTTACGGAATATAAAATTACAATTTATACCACTGTTAACACATCCAGATAACAGATATTGTATAATTATTTGAGATAAATAAATAAGTGGAAATTCATTTTCTAATTAACGTTTAAGTTTTATCATCGCTACAGCACCATGCAGCGTCGGGAAATATAAGCATGAAGAAATACCTGAGTTGATGAGAATATACAATTTACTTTAGTCCAAGTAGTTTTTCGATTTCTAATTCAAATATAGCTCCTATAAACACCAGTTTTGCATAAAAAGATTAAACAGTATTAAATGATATTGGATATAAAACCCATAGTCCCATACGTTTGACTATGAAAGAAAAACAAATCAACTTGTTGAGTTAACAAAAATTATATAGCTCACACAAAATAAACGAGAATTACTATCACAAATCAAATTATCCTACATCGTAATATAAAAGTGGTCTTGGTTTTCTATTAACGACGTAGACGACCGTCCTTTTGCCCTTTTTCTTCACTGAGCAACAATTCAGGAGGCTTTAGACAATTTTCTTGAAAACATAAAGAGCAGAATTACAGTGTTTCTAGAGTCTGTCTGTCGTTGGATTGGTGTGTTAAGACAAGCTTTTATCAGAATGGAAGGTCAATTCTATTAACTTTTTTTTACAAGCTTTTAATAACTTGCAATGTTTGTTTGTTTGTATGTATGTTAGTTTGTTTAGATCAAATCTTACAACTGAATTTTAAAACAGTAATTCCCAACCGATTGAGCTGAAATTTTGCATACACGTTTAGTTTGGATGACATTACATGGTTATCTAAGTGACGTCATTCTAAATCCAATATGGCGGACTTCCAAAGATGGTGGGCTAGGTATTTTAAAGCTCAATCTCCCCTATTTCAGTTTTTTTCTTATAAAGATTACGGTCAAACGGCCGTAGTTGAGGTGCCGTTTGATTGCGATTGTAAACAATTTTGTTTGTAGAATTAGCCTCCAGTACCTTGTGCGTTTTAGAGGTTTCTTAAACACATTGAAATTAATTATTCTTATTATACCTACTTCACTGATTAACTTATCTCTCTCCCACGGGTCATTCATCTGCCTTGAGGCATTGAAAATAATGAGATATCGCAGTTTTTTTGGGACAAGTCGGGGAAGTGTCAAATACTGTCAACATTTTAAAGATTCACATGGTTTATTGGGTAGTAACAACATCCGTGAGATTCCAAAAGCTATAAGAGAATAACAATTGGCATCATCATCATTGGCATCGTTGTGGCAATAATCTCACTATCGTTCAAGTTAGGCGTTTAACCTTTAATTTTGTTTTTTTATTTAATGTGATTCAAAATTGCCATTGGCATTCTATTGTTTCTTCTCTACCCCGTATTTACATTTGAGGGTTTCAGCCTGCGTGGAGCTGGAGCGGCTGGCTTGTATAAGATCTTTAGTAGTTAATTGTATATACGTTCATTGACTGGAGACCCTTCAGGTCTCGCCAATAACTACCCGGTTACGTAGAAACGGTCGGCAAGGACCAATTCCAACCAATCCAATAGATTTTTTATTTATTTATTATCGTTGATATTACGACCCAAATTGTGATGTTACCTATTATACGTAAGTAGTAGCCAATTATTACCCATGCTATGGATTGATAAGTGATTGACTAAGTCTGTGAGATAATAATGCGTGCGGTGCGGTGGGATGAACAAAGAAGGTACCTATTGATTTAGGGTTTAAAATTAATGTCACGATTATCCCAATACTTTTGTTTCGAAATATGCAGAACTTTAGAGAATAGTTTCAAACTACAGCAGTATAAATAAAGGAGAACAGCTTAGAATAAGGGAATAGTACATTGTTACCCTAGGGCTGAAAGTAACTTACTTAGTCCCGAGGCGGGGTTTGGCGTCCGAGCGTAGCGAGGGCGCCAATAGTTCGAGGGACTAAATAAGTCTTTAACCCGAGGTAAACAGTGTGCTTTTTATTACGAATACAAGGAAAGTAAAAATAAAAACATGAATTAGCTAAAGAAAAAATGAGTGATCGGATTGCCGCTTTCCCGCCTATTTTTTTTTGGCCCTCCGTCTACCTATACAGCCTTTAATTTTCATTTTCATTATTGAATAAATGGTAAATATTTTGCCCAAAACTGTTATTTAAAAACAAAAATTTAAACTAAATTATAATAAAGTCATATAAAAATATTTTCTTTAATTAATGCATAACTTTATGTTTTTACAATTTGATATCGCGCTATAATTGAGTGGCTGTATAGAAAGTTGGAACATGGTTCAATAGAAATGTGAAAATGGAACTAGTTTTTTTTATAATTTGACAGCTGTCAGTTGAAAACGATTCTCGCTAGGGCTGAAAAGCATTACTTTCATCCCGCTCCTCAAGCGACTTCAGACCTACTTTCCGAGTACGAGTAATGAAAAAGCTTTAAATGCATGAGTAATATAATTAAGGGGCTCGTGGCTAATTATCAACCGCGTCGATCATATGATTTGTAAAGTGAAACTGCGCTTGCCGCGGTCAGTCCGTGGTCTAAAGACTAGCAACGGGTTTAACCTTAGGAAATCGGCATTGCCCAGTAACTGACTGTCTGATGGCAGTCGCTCCGTGTAAAATACTGGTATTCAGTCACATCTGGTTAGACTGGAAGCTGACCCCAACATAGTTGGGGAAAGGGTAGGCAGAACAACAATAGTTAAAGTTTGGAACTTCACCGTAATTTGTTCTAATGTATTTCTTTTAACTTAATTTTCACCTTTAAATGTATGAATTGATATAAAATGAAAACGTTAACGGTAAATACCTGTACTATAGGTGCACAAAGAGTATGGAATTTTAGATTATACATAAAGTAGATAAAATTGCGATCCTTCCGTGCTCGGGAGCGAAGGACCAATAATTCAAGGATGTTAATTAAACCGTACACGTGCCTTCAAAATTATCAAGCTCTTTAAATTAAACATATTAATCCATAAATGAGTCGTTTCAATGAAAATAGAATAACTACTCCGCCGATTCCCCAGGGATGAGCACCTGCACACGTGCTGCTATATAAACATACTGCGAAACTTTCATTGGTGGCTTACCACCTTTGTGGCTTGCCGAGATCCTCTCGTCTTTCATTCCTCATAACACTTGACATTCTGATAAGTCTGACATCAATGGTAAAGAAACTAGCCACGTTCTATCAATTCTTGATCAACAGGAAGCCTTGGGAATAAGCCAGAAAAAAAAACCGGATAAATGTTCATCATTTCGTAAGCCCGTTTCCCGATAAGCGTTCAATAAACCCTAACCAATAACTTCAATTGGAAATGAACAGTCCTGCAAATTAACAACAATATAATTGTTGTTTGTACCGCAAAACATTCTTCATTTTTAATCTCCTTTCCTAGAAATCACGAAAAAACATTCCTGGAAATCAATTTTCTGTTTTCCTGTAAAATGAATAATGTTACGCGGTTCAAACAGAACAAACAATTGTTGTTGTTTTTTGTTCGGCACAACAATTTCAATGTTTACTGTCCCAATCTAGGTAAACACACATGACCCAAAAAGTAGAAAAATAACGCGGAACCTAGCAACTATTTATTTAAAATACCTTTACACAGTTTCGATATTTTAAGAAGTAGGTAAGAAACTACAGCAACAACTACTTCACCAACTATAATTCTAATAAGAATACAACAAGAAGCGTTGATCCTTGGCCGAACTTCCAACGTCATATCATTGAATCCTGATAAATCGTAACGAGTATTAAATCCCGATATTCAACAGATCAGGTGAGTGCGCTCTGTAAATTAAATGTATCATCTTTCGCAACCGTCTGTCAATATGAAACGAAACAGCTTTCGTTGATTTAAACAGGATCGAAATTATATAAATAGCGAGTTAAACATAACGTAAATGTAAAGCACTTGGCGAATGTAACGTAACCACATGTTAACCCACTGCCACTGGAGAAAATGATAATGGAATGCAACCCATTTCCATATCTGTTGCAGAAGTAAGTTCTTTATCTCTGACCATAATAGTTTGTAGATTTCCATTGCGGAACATAATCCTTCTCCACACATTCGCTTTAGAACATCATGCTGAGAAAACCCCGCAGCAGCGAAATTGTCATTATTCTATAGATATTAGTACACTTTGTCAATGTGAATGATGCTGCCCATGTACATAATATTATAACCCGTTAACTGGCTCTCACTAAACCAACTAGAACACTAAGGTTGAAGATTCTAACTAAGCAAACGGAGAATTCGTTTAGTCAGCTATTATGACTAATAAAGAAGATAATGGACTTTGCCTAAACTATAGAACTATTATAGGTTACCCCTTTTTCCGTACCAGTTTTGAAATTGCAATGTTAAGGCAAGTCGGTTCGTTTTCGAATGTTTTATAGAAATTAAGAAATTCTGACAATCCGAACAGATGATGAGTACAAATACGTATCTGAATCTATAAGGAATTGACAAAATATTTTTCAGATAAAAAATATTACTTGAAATATGAAAATAAGCGTAAGCTCGCATACTTCTGGCCTTAAATTTACAAGACCGCGTTTATGGTATGACAGTATGTTCAATATTTCATAATATAATCTAAAACCGTGCGGAGATGAAGACAGTCTTTTATGTTTTTCTTCAAACATTAATGACGTGCGTGACGTCACGAGCAACAATAGGCGTGCCAATTCGTCAATGAACGGCGCAAACGCACGACATGGCCGCCGCAAGATGGCGGCGGTGAAAGTGGCCGGTGGCCGATGGTCGCTGCCGTCGCCTCGTTAAATCTTTGCACAACCTGTTCTAACTGTTATAACTAATACGGGGCTAATTGCTCGCTTTTGAAGATTCAGTATGTCTGCGAAGTTGAGCAGTCGTACGTAAGAAGTTATAAACTTATAACGCTGTTTACTTCAGGAGGCCAAATCAACTAACAACATTTTCAAAATCGCAATCTTTCCCCCGCTCACCCACGACTCTTTGATTTTTTTCATATGGAAATAACGGTCGAACGGCCGTGGTTGAGCTGCGGTTCGATTACGATTTTAAACAATTTTGTCAGTAGAATTAGCTTTCAGCTCGATTTGCAACAATAGCCATAATAAACCATTTGATTGTTTTCTCATTTATTAAGATTATCTCCCAATAAGACCCTTGCCCAATTCAGTTCTAATCGGATTTTATATACTATCACGGTAGTCAGTTCTCTATGTTCTATTAGTTCATTAGATTGCATGTTTGCCTTACTTTAGTGTAGATAGCATTGAAAGAAATATCATTAAGTATCATTAAACCTTGAAATTTAACATTCATATTTGAACCAATAAAGATACGCCGATTTTAAGAAGGAAGAACAAGTCAAGGATTAATAAAAATAACAGCCAATGTCAACGAATATTGTTTGATAAAGCAATCCATAACGCTGACCCTGATCGTAGATTGAGGCCGCTGGCGGTTTCGCAACGCGCGCCCGCGCAACGCATCCGGAACTTGCAGCGCTCCAAACTGTATCACCTACATACAGTATATGATCACGCGAACTATTGTTATATGGAAAATTCGTTTCCGGTTTAATAATAATGTTATTATAATATTACGTAAAGTCTATGAAGAAAGGTTTATTATGCTAAATAGCACTAATCACGTAATAATAAAGTTAGAGCTCCAATCCCTCCAAGGAAGAACGTAACGCAACGTGTAGTTGTTAGTTGTGCATATAAAACGGTATAATAAATATGCAACGCGTATTTAGCCAATAAAACGCAGTGGAAGCTGCCAGCAACACTTTCATTTGTTTGGAGTAATAACTGTGAATGTAGACTAACTATCAGTATTTATTTTCGTTTCGTGTGAATGACAACTGCAAACAGTGCGATGTGGATTATTGTGTTAAATACTTCAATACGTTCGTACGAACATAGACGATGACATTTTTATAATGCACCAAACTTAACATTAGTTACATCATTTTAAGACGGGTGTACCTCAAGGCTCAATTCTTGGCCCTTTAGTGGTTCTGACCTATCTAATGGTCATCTTGTTTTTTACAATTTGTTAGGTTGTCTTATATTACGTTAAATATGTTCCTACCTTTATTATTTCCTTTATAGCTCATAAGACGAGAACACGAGGCAAGATCTTTACAGTCCACCAAACTTAACGTGGTTACCTAATGTTGTACTTTGCTTTGGCGGCAAATCAACATAAACTTACTTTACATATACAAAGTAGAAGAGTGGGAGAGCCACGGCCAGCAGACAGTCAATAACAAAAAGTTTATAAAACAATATTATTGAGTTAAGTCTGGTCTGAAACAACGATAACAAAGTTGCCCCCGGCGATGGCAAAACGATAAAGATACTTTGTAAAGGACAATGGGCAAAATTGTATGGAGCTTGTCCCATCGGCGGCCACTTCTGTACTATTTACTTTCTAGTAGGCAATTATGTATACAATAAGACTACAAAAGATTGTTTCTGTAACTTCCTTGGATAAAAAGTTATCATAGGTGGATTATATTAAAAAAATATCGAATTAAATCATTTAAAGGAATTATTACAGTTTGTATCTTTAATACAATATTTTGTACACCTCGTGATGATGTTACATTGATATAATAATGAATTTAAGCATATAATAATTATATATGATTATGTTATTATATACGTAATATACAAATATAAGATAATGATAGGTTAAATAAACCTGAAGGATTATTAAATACGTTGATTTATTGAAATGAAAACATGTTTATCAGATTACAATAACGCAATATAGTGATTAACTTAATAACTACATTAATGATTGGACATCATCACCGATTAATTCATTTAAAAAATCAGCTGGCAAAAGAATTTCTTCCTCTTGGTTTCTTGCCCACCTTATGTGGGCGCAGCAACCCGGAGTGCGCTTAGGGCCACAACAGAGACGATGCTTTTAGCATCAGCGATCGGCGATTTTGCGTTTGCATCGCGTTAAGGAGACTCGTTTGTGTGTGGAGTGAAGTGTTCAGTCGCGGCATCCAGCGACCAAAAAGCGATTAAATCGTCGATCGCCGATGCTAAAACTATCGTGTTTGCAGTGGCCCTTACCGCTAAGGTTATGACAAATAAGTATTTTACATTTACATTTAAGCCTAATATTTTATTAACATTATTTATTGATGCACACGTCAATAAAGTAAACAAAATGCAATGATTTTTCGTATGTTTTATCATTATAACAAAAATTGCAGCATGAAAAAAATATGATAATTCATTAAAATAGTATTTTGCCTGTATCTTTTTTCCCAAATGATATTTAACCGTACTCCTTGAACAATATTTGTTATAAAAGCACTCGCCTTTCAAATGATACTAGTTTCATTGATGGCCGCTGATGGGCCAGAACGCCCATTGTCCTTTTACCTAGGTAATAGAATTCCAATGGGTACCTTCTCTTAATAGCCTTTTATTAATTTAATATTTGCCCTGAACGACGTCAAAAGACCTCGATAATTGCTTGTTATGATTAAGTGTTTTTTTTTTATTCACAGGCAATTTTCTGGTATTTTTTAAGTAACGTCAAAATTATAAGCTATTTTAGGTCCATCAATTAGTTTTCTTAACCTTTTCTCATTAAATGCCCGCATATTTCAGGCACGCACCGAAACGGAGCTTTGTGAATGACCACTCCTAATTTTCTTATTTTTGAAGCCTATTTGGATGACGCATTCGATTCGATGAGCGTATGAGACATGGATGTCACATCCGGAATGTCAATGTAACAAGTCCAGACTGATCTTATTTTTCCTAATAATAGACCAATCTATGGCGAAGAGTAGCTGTAATTGGCACTACACTTCAGGGTGCCTAGTTAAAATGGGTGTGCCCCAGGGCTCCATCATTGGGCCTTTTATGTTTTTAGCTGATTTAGGTGATTTATTATTAGCTACAGTTTACTCACATGCATTTTTCAGGATTTCCCCACTAGTTTTTAACTACACTAGACTAGTTTTTTTCCGTTTCGACTAGTTCTAATACAAAAATATAAGTGATTGCAGTTTTTTCAAAGAAGACGAAAGAATCAAGCATAACATTTCTCCCAGTAACTGCAGTAACTAGTATTGTAGTATTCCATCACATCGAGATTATATTAACATTATTCAGACACAATAAGCTCCATAATGGAAAAAGTATTTCCAAATAATCAAGTGCATAAACTCCGAATAAATACGAAATTGCTAACATCCCGAGGGAAATAACAATAGAGTGTTGATGCGAGTCGATTGACTTCTTAATATGCAGGAATCATCTTGACAATCAAAGCAATTACCATTTGAATGTATGACGTATTTTATGTCTATTTGTGTCCAACAAAAACATAAATATTGAACATTACTGGCATTGGACTCTGTTTGGATTTGTTATTAAAATAGGAAAAGGTTTGTTTATTTCAGGTGTAAATAACAATTTTCACGCATTTTACGAGACAAAAGCCAGAATCCTCGAGACTCGCGAATTAATGGACATAAATCAGACAAACCGTCAGTTCTCGCGATGAATTATTATGAATCATGGACGCGTGTAAGGCAATCTTGCTCAATTACTGCCGAACGCCTAACCTTGCTTGTTCATGAGGATGTGACGTCATGGGCCCCGATATCATAATGTCAGTTTCCTTTTATAATGCTGTGACTATTGATTAACACACAACCGCCAATTTTAAAATATTTGGATATTTGAGTAGCAATTTACTTCAAGGTTTAGGCTTTATGTTATCTTATCTTGTGTCTGCAATGATTATTTTAGCGAATGCCGAAATCTGCAATTCAAGGTCAATAGTAAAAAACTCATGCTACGAATACAATCTCTAAATTCAGCATAATTGCTCCATCGGCAGTATTTGCCTTGTTTTATCCTACATCGCAATCAATACCAGATCTACGAAGCCTTTAAATTTGTATTGCACACAATTTAGATTTCAATATTCCAAAGCTCTAAACGTTCGTTTATTTGTAAACGAAATCATAATACGAATCAACTGTATCAACAAAAATAATCCGATAACCCATCGACCTAACTTAGTGTGGAATAGGACGATACGAGCGTGAGCACCGAGACAAAGTCGAGGCCATTAACCTCCGGCTATCAGCTGACGACATCGGTCCAACCGCGAGAAATTATCTTTCACGCCATATTTCGGTCGTTCACTGCCTCCGTCCTTCGTCACGGAAACAAGTGACATTCTGCCAACTACGACAAAGGGCCACGCGAAACTTTATTGTTAGATGTCGACGTTGGATGATGGGTCCAAAGACCAAATTGGAGAGAACGAGAATCTTGGGAATACTCGTTCATAATTAACACATGAACTCATTGTTTTAAACAAGCATTCATTACATATCATAATATTAAGAACAGTAATTAAAACGCAGACATCGAACTGCACGCGTGAATCACAAAAACTTCCGGTTGCTCACGTTATTTTGGGTGTTTGACCCGTTTATTCAGAAGCATTCTTCGAAATTCATCTCCGATAACCAAGATTAATCCAAGATTCCTACGCATTTGAGATTCATCTTCCAATATTTCAACATTTACTAGTAATAAATCATGTCAGAATGGATCCAATTTATCATGGGTGATGTGGGGTTTGTTTTTATTTCTTTGATATTGAGGTGGCCTATTTAGTAGTAGATTTTTCACGTCCTTCGCACAGTGTCATTGACTACGCGTCGCTTGCGCATGTTCAGGTACGCGCGCAAATATCGCGACCTAGTTTGTTGGCGCAGACCGACCGCCCCAGCTCACCGCGCATGGCATCCTTCTAAAAATAGATGTAATGTTGAGAAAGCACGACCAATATCATATAATGATGTTCATTCGTCGACTCTCTGTTTTAAAAATCTTTAATATTGGTCCTAATGTAACAAATGATCCAAAAGTCCAAACCTTGCAAAATATCTTTTGATGCAAACGAATAAATCTTATTTGAAACATTATTAAAATTGTCGTCGACTAATTAGAAATGTCATAAGTTTATAAAGCTAATTTTTCCTGTTAATTTACATCGAAAATCGTGTTCGCGGAACTTTATTATCATACATATATCTTCATGAAATAAAACTGGTAAAATTGTCCTCATCCTTCATAACGTGTTCTCAGAAAACAGGAGCAGATACTATCAAAATAAAAATGCTTTTAACCTTAAAATGTTAATTTAAATCTACAGGGTGTTAACGAAATCGTGTAATTCCTTCAAACCGCGTGATCTACTGGTGACACAGATTAACCCTAAATGGGAATTTTGGAAAAAAAAACCAAAACAAAATTAAAAAAAAAAAAACTGTTTTCTATTCCTGAGTCTTTTTAGAGCCTTGAGTTATCAGACTGCAAAGAGCGATATCGTGTTAGTCGTGCCTGCCAGCCGTGTCACCGTACTTTTATTAATTTATGCGTGACATCGAAATGTTCACACAAATAAAAATATTTTTTATTTTTAATTATTTATTTATCGGTAACAAAGCCGCATGAAAAAAAAAAAGTTTTTTTTTTTTTTTTAATCAATCTAAATCCCGTGCGGGGCCAGTCTACACCAGTAGTAGATCATGTGGTTTTAAGGAATTACACGAATTCGTTAACACCCTGTATATCGCATTTGTCATCTCTTCTATTGAAATTATTAGAAAGTTTAATTTGGGTGCCTGCAGAACTTTGAGAATTTATTCCGTGGGTGACGCCTACTTCAAACTTTTAGCTTAGGTGAGGTGTTGGTGACGCCAACAAAAAATATAAACTATGTTTATTTATTTCTGAAACACAAATGTGGAGATGTTTTTTTTTCTAATTTTTCGTCGAACGAATGGTTAACAGATTGAACAGAATCGTGAGAGCTCGAGTGTCTGGTGACCCAACGCTCGTCTGTGATGTCGAAACTTCTCAAGTGGGCACACTCGTAGTGCACGACTTAAAAACCCGTCCCCGAGAGCCTTGAAGCACTTGGCCACTTGCCACGCCCATTTGAGGTGCTGGACAGCATTTAACCCGACCAGTTTTGCCAAATTGCCTTCCTAATTAGAAGCTAGTGTATTTCATTAATAAATCGGTTCCTGCATGCATATTTTCTATTTCGTACTACCACATTCCACATTTCATAATTTTCTATCTAACAAAGGCCAGATGTTCAACACTCGCTGATTAAGGAACAATAAAGTTGCTCATCGCCGTTTCCGCATACGTAACCGTCTGTATCAAGATAATGGCATTGAAACATGCTAACACGGTAAACATTTCCTTATTTTAAGAGAGGTAGCGGCAGCGGTCGCCTTTTTCAGGTCATCGCTGATCGTGGCATATCAAGGCTCCACTTTTGTCGCGTCTTTTGATAAACTTTGCAATTTACCAGCAACATTTGTAACGAAGCCTCCGCGAGCAGGCATCGACCGCGACGTCGGCTAACGGTACTTGTCTTTCGAACTACGTTCAGCTCAGTGCCAAACGTGGCGAGAAGCGAATCCAATTACTTTGCACTAACTTTTTTAAGAAATAGATTTCATTAAACGCACGACACCGCAATCCGGTTTCTGTCCACGTATGCGATCGCTCTCCTCAGAGGAGTCTCGGCATTTACCTCGCGAGAATCGGAGGGACGACGCCAACTCAGGCACGACGACGGACGTAGCGCGAGCAGCTCCAATTCACTGTCACCGATTCACCACAAAACCAACTTTAGTCACTTTGATAGCGCTGCTGTGAAGCGTATCATCCAGTTTTTATAACAACTTCCAAGAGTTTTTAAGGTTATTCCAAGAGAACACACGAATTAAGAGACGGCCAAAATCGCTCTTGCGAGCGACAAGACGTCCACACACGGGCGAGGCTCGAGGTAGACTGAGTCGAGTAGGTACTGTCCCCGGGCGGGTAGAGGGGGGACGAGGTCTCATTCGCTCTCGCAATCACGTCCAAGCAGGGGACGCGACTCGCGAGGCAGACCGAAAGGTAACGAAACGAGCCGAAGAGCACCCGCTAATCCCGCTATCACCGCTATGGTATGACGGGAGATCGCAGGGGCGTGCACGTGCGTGCAGCGGACAGAGACGGCCTCCGACCACCAGTGCATCAGGACCTGTAGCGTAAAAGGACAATGACACATATTTCGCGTGACTGTATCGAAAAGTACTCTAGATTTTACATCAAAAGGAAATGAAACTGAACCCGCATAAAAGTTACTCGAACTGGTATCATAAACTGTTGGAAATACTGGTAACTATTTAACATAAGTACAGCGTTTTGTGAAAATTTTCTTTTTCGGTTAAAAAATGTTTTCTTCGACAGCAAAATGAAGTTGTTGCCATTTGTACGGCAGACTTTAGTACCGTACCTATTGCGGTATTTTGAATTGCACCCAATTCAAAATACCGCATTTGGGATTTTTGTTTTGTTAATTCTTTTTCATTGTTGCACAATCTTGTTTCATACTTATTTAATCTGATTTCTTTTACTTTGTTTTCAGTACTTTATTGCCTGAATATATATTAATATCCATACTTATAGTAGAGTCCCTGACAGATAGAGTAATAATCAATAATAATTTTGGTTCTGTAAGTTTTCAATACTAAGGAAAAATATCTTCAACAATATAGCGTACAGTATAAAAACAAATCCGTTATGTAGCAACCAACACGCAACAAAAACTTGAACATGAAGCAAATTTCTCTGCGCGCTGCGTTTTTGCACAGTTCACGGTTGAATCGCGTTCCGCGGTATTGCCAGGAAACTCGTTACTTATCCCCGAGTGGGAGAGTGACGGACTAGTACTGTTGTATAGTGTTAACTCTTTTTAACACTTAATAAAATCTTGGTGATGGTTGATGTATTCCGTCGACTTTCTTCGCTATCGGGCCGCGTTCGCACAACTTTCCGATGTCATTGTTCTCTGAACACGTGGGAAGGTTTTGTTTTTGTTCCACTTCCATTTGATTTTCTGGTCTTTATGACTAACTCGCGTTGTTATTAAATATTATCAAATGGGTTGATGGGTTTTGTCGTGCGCTACTTGGGTCACAAGAGGCGAGATTGCATCACACAGAAGTTTTTGATAAAATTTGGATTTCGCTTGATGACGAAGAGTTGTGGATAATGTTAATATTGCCAAAATTATTCATATTTTTAACAAGTAGGTACCTGTCTTGAATTTGTATACTTTTGTTTTCGATACTGATCACGTAACACTTGACACGACTTCTGATAACAAAATGAGTAACGTGTATCGGAATCTTTACTTTCAAATTGTTTGCGTTTCTAAAGATAGTGTGATAATTATGGTTTACAAAGTTATTGCAATTTATAATCACAGAACAGATGGCACTGACTTTACGATAGATAAAGTTGTACTATGGTTGGTAGTAACAGAGGAAAACATTAGAATACCACAAAAGAAAGTTACGCTTAAATAAGACAAAGGTTCCCGTTTTGGCAGAACGCGAGCTGAATTTTAATTAAAAAGTCCTCGTTACCCTCCATAAAAATGTAGATAAATAAAAAATGATATCATTATCTTTGCTAAGGTTTGTAATCGCGGATCACGAATCAACAACAATGCAACGTCAACGTGGAAAGCCACGTGACAAGTTTGTGTACAAAATACCTACAACTTACTTACTACGACCGGAGTAACAATCTATTGACGCTCGTGTTACACACATGAAAAATTGTACAGAGAAAAATATATCAGGTGTTCCTTACACAAATATTGTAGCAGCATTAACACGAAGCGTTTTGGTCCTGAGATACGAAAATAAATACGCGTGGGAGTTTAAAGACCGCAATACTGCGTCATTAGTATAGACAGGTTACTAACCCATTAGTCACGACCATGATAAGGGCTCGTTTACCTATACAGAGGGACGTAACAGATAAATGGTTGATAGAAGCTTAATCAAACGTTAAAACAGATTATGAAGTAATTTCCCGAGAGTTCTCAGAAAATATCGAGCACGACCTTGTGGACGGGACTGGCCTACTTAATTAAAGACGACATAGCTCTGTTTATGTTATTTGAAGATACGTTTCGCAAGGAAAGATAGACTAGTATAATATTTATTGATGTTTCGTCGCTAAAATTCTTCTACAGTTTCCAAATTTCCTCAAAAGTGTACTTCGCGTTATTTGGCAACAGAAATTATTTATTTGCGAATTTCTATATCATCTTTAGCATCGTTCTTTTTTCCCTTGGGCAAAATTATTTTGATGTTGTAAAAATTATATTTTTACATAAAACTTATTTGGAGGTTACGGTCTTTTTATTGCTCCAGGGGGCCTACTCCCTAAGTCCGTCAACGAAGTTAATTAGTCGCCCGTTCGAAAGTAGCCCGAAACGGCACTGCGCAATCTGTGCCGCTGCAGGCAAGCCGGCGGAGCACCGGACAGGGAGTAAGGCCTGTGCCGAGCCCACTAATAAAAGGGGCAGAAGAGGGCGAGGCCGTGGCAAGAATGCCGTGGCCAAGGCGACTTCGCAGCCGGTTGACCAACCGGCTGCCGAGAAGTCGCCGCAAAGCGGAGAGGGGGAGGCGTTCATGGATTGCCAGTGATGGCCCCACACCTGCGCCTCCTCCAATCCAACATCAACCACTGCGCCAGAGCTCAGGACCTTCTGCTCCAGAGCATGGCGGAGTGGTTGATCAATGTGGCTGTTGTCGCCGAGCCGTACTTCGTTCCACCCAGGGATGATTGGGTCGGGGATATGGACGGCTCGGTGGCCCTGATAGTCTCGCGGGCCGCCGTTGGCTCTCCGTCCATTGAGAATGTCACTCGTGGACGGGGATACGTAGCGGCCCTTCTGGAAGACTTCCTGGCAGTGGGAGTATACTTCTCCCCGAATAAACCTCTCGCCGACTTTGAGGACTTCTTGGGGGAGTTGGCCGTCGTCGTCAGTCGCAGCCATCCTCGCCCTGTGCTGGCCTTCGGGGATTTCAACGCCAAGTCCACGGCTTGGGGTTCCCCGGCCACGGATGCACGGGGTAGGGTGCTAGAGGAGTGGGCCCTGGAAACGGGCCTACAGGTCCTCAACCGGGGTTCCGTCAACACGTGCGTGCGACAGCGGGGCGGATCCATAGTGGACATCACGTTCGCTACCCCCGCTCTAGCGCGCCGTGTCCAAGGCTGGCGCGTCATGGAGGAGGTGGAGACGCTGTCGGATCACCGATATATCCGATTCGACGTCTCCGCCCAGACCACAGGCGCTCCGGTCCGAACGGTCCCGGGTGGGATCGGTCCGCGTTGGGCTCTAAAGCGGTTGGACAGAGAGGCACTCCTGGAGGCCTCGATTGTACAGGCCTGGGTGTCGGCACCAGACAGGCCTGCCGATATTGACGAGGAAGCGGAGTGGTTCCAGGAGGCCGTGTCGCATATCTGCGATACGGCGATGCCTCGAGTCCAGACTGCGCCTGCAAAGCGCCAGGTGTACTGGTGGTCGCAGGACATAGATTTCCTGCGCCATGCCTGCGTGGAAGCGCGACGCCAGTACGCCAGGCTCCGCAGGCGGCGCCGCCGCGGCCCGGATGCGGCAGCAGAGGAGGCGGAGCTATACGAGGGGTACAGAGAGGCGAAGATCGCCCTCCAGAATGCTATCTCGCGGGCCAAAATAGCGGCTCACGAGGCACTGCTAGGGACTCTGGAGCGAGACCCGTGGGGGCGCCCATACCTTATGGTACGGAACAAACTTCGTCCGTGGGCCCCCCCACTGACCCAGAGTCTCCGACCTCAGCTTCTGGAGGGAGTGGTGAGCGCTCTGTTCCCTTCGAGGGCGGAGCATACGCCACCGCCAATGGTTCCGCCTTCCATGGCGCCTGACGCGGGCGACGACGACGACGACGTGCCTGAAGTGACCCGGGTAGAGCTGAGAGCGGCGGTGAAAAGGCTTCAGGCCAAGAACACCGCCCCGGGGCCCGACGGCATACCTGGCCGTGCATGGGTCCTGGCTCTCAAGGCTCTCGGGCCCCGACTGGAGGGGCTCTTGAGCGCATGTTGCGAGCGGGGCCAGTTTCCGCTCCGGTGGAAAACCGGCAAGCTGGTCCTGCTGAAGAAGGAGGGGCGCCCCGCAGACTCGCCGTCTGCGTACCGCCCCATCGTGTTGCTGGACGAGGTGGGCAAGCTCTTTGAGAGAGTAATTGCAGACCGCCTCGTCACGCACATGAATGGGGTGGGGCCAGATCTGGCGGATAACCAGTTCGGTTTCCGCCGGGGGCGCTCCACTGTGGACGCAATCATGCGCGTGAGGGCTCAGGCGGAGGAAGCAGTCACCCGGGGCGAGGTCGTCTTGGCGGTGTCTCTCGACATCGCCAACGCCTTCAACACCTTGCCCTGGAGTTGCATAAGAGCGGCACTCGAATACCATCGGGTGCCGACCTACCTCCGCCGCATTGTCGGGGCCTACCTGACACAAAGAGCTGTCATCTACCCGGGTCGGGAAGGGTGGGGTCGGCGAGAGATGTCGTGCGGTGTTCCACAGGGATCGGTCTTGGGGCCGCTCCTGTGGAACATCGGATACGACTGGGTGCTTCGCGGTGCGTTCCTCCGCGGTGTCGGCGTGACTTGCTACGCCGACGACACGCTGGTCACGGCGCGGGGGAGGACGCATCGCGAGGCAGCCATACTAGCGACAGCTGGGGTTGCGCAGGTCGTCGCAAGGATCCGGCGGTTGGGTCTCGAGGTGGCCTTGCAGAAGTCCGAGGCCCTGTGTTTCCACGGGCCCCAGAAGGGACCACCCTCGGGATCCCACATCGTAGTGATGCGTCCGCATCGGCGTCGAGTCGACGATGAAGTACCTAGGACTTGTCCTCGACGGCCGATGGAACTTTGGGCCTCACTTTCGGCAGCTGATGCCAAAATTGATGGGCACCGCGGCTGCGTTGTCGCGGCTGCTGCCCAATCTGGGGGGGCCCAACGCCTCCTGCCGGAGGCTCTACGCGGGGATCGTACGGTCCATGGCCCTATATGGGGCGCCAATATGGGCAGACACCCTGACGGCCCACAATGTCGCAATCCTGCGGAGACCGCAGCGCGCGATGGCCGTCAGGGTGATAAGGGGGTACCGTACGATCTCCTTCGAAGCGGGGAGCCTCTTAGCCGGATCGATGCCCTGGGATCTGGAGGCGAGGGCCCTCGCGCTGAGATATCGTCAGCGCGAGGAGGCGCCTGAGCGGAGTGAGCTCCGCCAGATCCTAGTGGCCGAGTGGAGAGAACGACTTGCGCAGCCCAGCGCAGGGCACGCCGCAATAGCGGCGGTAAGACCCGTTATGGAGGAGTGGCTGGAGAGGCGGCATGGCGCCCTCAGCTTCCGGCTGACGCAGGTGCTCTCGGGACATGGATGTTTCGGGAAGTACCTGTGTCGTATAGGCCGTGAGCAGACGCCCGGATGTCACCACTGCGTCGACTGCCCTGAGGACACGGAGCTGCACACGCTGCAGGCGTGCCCTGCGTGGGCGACGCAGCGCCGTGAACTAGTGGCGGCAGTCGGTGGTGACCTCTCGCTTCCGGCCGTGGTTCTGTCCATGGTCGGGAGCGAGAGTGCGTGGGAAGCCGTCACCTCCTTTTGCGAGGTGGTGATGGCAACCAAGGAGGGAGCGGAGAGGGAGAGAGAGGCGACGGCCACTCTCCCTTCCCGCGCCAGACGCACCGGGCGCCGCCGGAGGGCGCGCGACGATCTCCGGCCACCCTAGTGTGTGGCCTGCGGGCGACGGGTTAGGGGACCCGTCGCCCGACCAGTAACAGGCCCGAGAAGGCGGCGCGCATTGTTCCGTGCGCGCCTCTCAGGAGGACGTGGGGCAGGGCCCCACATAAGGAGAGGTCCGCCAGGGGCTGGCGGACCGAGGCCTGCCGGGGTTGCGGCGCATGCAGCTGCGAATCCCGTGACCCCGGCCAAGCGTCAGGAGAAGGAACACCGTGGGTTTTTAGCCGGTAAGAGTCCGGCATAACCCGTCGCCATCCCCGGGCGAAGGGTATCCATGAGGATTTTCGCACGATAAAAAAAAAAAAAAAAAAAAGGAGTGAACAAAACAAATGTCAAGTTCAACTTTTCGGACGGGCAAAAACACATCGGTAGTGGGACAAGGGACAACTGTCAAATGGTGTTGTCATTAATTCTTAGTTCGGGCTCCGAAATAATCGTACGTCCGGAGGTGATAGGGAGTAGGAAACGCTCGTAACTAAGGCCGAAACCACGGACTTCGTGCTTAAAGAGTAGACCCCCTGGTACGGTAAGAAATTTTTTTGTCAAATGTTCGACATTTTTATGCTTAAGTACAAAAATCTTCTGAATCATTATCCTCACTAATTAGAAAGACATTACTATAATTAACAATAATTAGTTATCGGTTACTGTCTTACACACTGCAATCTATGTTACGGCTACAGTTCACGCCAAACGTGACAGGTGGCGCAAACGCAACCTATCATCGTTACAAGCGTTTACACATTACACACGTTTGGAATTTATTATCAGCGCGTCCGCATTACTTTCCTCAGCGTTTTTTTCTTTACGTTCATTCCTCGTAGTACTTAAGAACATTGGCACATAAAACACATCATATTGAAAAGGTTACTTAAGAATTAGCGTTTTTGTAGATAGGCACTTGATTAATTACACGGTTATTACGGCAATATTACCATTATTTACGCTTCTAAGTATGTTTACAAAATGAGATGATGTACAAGGTTAGTCGGAAAGGGAGTACTAATTCAAAAGGGTATTAAAGTACCCATAATAATGAATAACTTTCATTCTATAATTTTCCCCAAAACTCAATAATTTAAGAGAAATAGCTGTTCAAAGATTTCATAAAAATTACGCTAAAATCTATCTATCCTCAGCGATGACAAGCTGTGTTTATATTTTAGGTCACATTCGGGGTCAAGAACTCCTCTATTTTCTGAATTCGAAACTAAAACAGGGATGAAGAATATTTTTTTAAAGATTTTCAGAAAATCATTTTATACGGAAATAAAAAGATTTTTTAAATTTTAACACTTGATTTAATGCAATCATCAGTGATACAGGCTTCTACTTTAAGTAACGCACAATTTCCTACCCCCTTTTCGACTAACCTTGTATAAGTACTAAAAAACTTATACTGACATAATGTTTAACACTGGCACCGAGGAGACATTAGGTTAAGGATAGTGAGAGAAATAAGTAGAGTGTTTGACTCTACATATTTCTCTCACTATCCTTAATCGACGCCACGATGCTGCTTCTATTCACCTTTTGTGTGGGTCTTATTTTATAGCATTGGGTATGTTGCCCTAAGCATGTAACGATAGGTTTATTTGATAATAATAATTCTTACAACAATAACTCATCGGCTGTAACGTACTTTGCGAAGGTTAATAGGCTGTCGAACAGCCTGTTCTTAGAACCGTATTGAAGTATAGGCTACATAGGTTGTAAGCCTAGGGGCAAGCATAAAAAAGAGCCCTCACCAAAAAAAAGTGTAAACTTACAATAATTAATTGTTATTTTCAGACCTGAAAAACTGTTTTTTCAATTTTTCAAATTTCGGAGAATAGTCATAAATCTCAACTATGCATTACTTTTTTTAACTATAGTGGTTTTATAAAAATGTTTACATTTCTTTTTTCAATTAAACCTCCCGCTCCGGTTAGTAGGGCTTGTACTATTTATTCTGTGGTAGGGCCAACACCACAAGTTACCCTAGGAGGTCTACAGATCCTATACCACCCTGACCCTGTAACCCAGCATGGAGCAAATTTTTTATTATGTAGTTACTTTCAAAAAACATTATTTTTACCAAAATCCCTCTGATGATGGTGAGGTGTGTGTGAAGCTGTGATCTGTGATATATTTTACAATTTGTATTTCCCACCTATCTGATAATCTTGTGCGACGTAAAGCAAGGTCGCGCGTTCAATTGAAATACATTGATATTGCTTCATATTTAAACTACTTCCTGATTAAAGACCTGTAGAATTATGTAACAGCTACAGTTAAATAAACCACAACGTGAAGCACATAAATATTTACAAGTGTCAAGTGAACGAACTTTTTGTTGCCATAGAGATAGCAATAAACTGTTGACCTCTTTTCTGAAATCTTTTTTTTATTTAGAAGATGGTGTCATAAATATTTGTAATTCGGTGATGGCGTTTTGTTTATGAATTAGGACAGTCAACGCTCAAAGGTGTCTTACATTAAAAAATCTTCTTTAATAAATTATGATTGAGTAAAGAATATTTTCAGACTACTTGGCCATGACAAAATAATTAATTTCAAAATTCTAAAATATTATCGTTGAAAAAGTCAACTACATAGTAGAACTACTATACATATACAAGGTGTAACATAAATAACGCACAACCTCATGAAGGGTCACTGCACTCATCATTATGAACAACTTTTACTATGGGACCAAGGATGAAATCGCGAAAAAAAAATCAGCTGTTCCCTACATTTTGACGAGTTATGCGAACATAAATGTAGGGAACAGCTGTTTTTTTTTCGTGATTTCATCGTTGGTCCCATTGTAAAAGTTGTTCATAATGATGAGTACAGTGACCTCATACGAGGTTGTGCGTTATTTATGTTACACCTTGTATAATTGTTTGTTGTCTTCAACAATATTATCTTCTACAGAGTTTTTTAAACGAATCGTCTTGTTCCGTTTTTCCATTAAACTCAATCAAAGCTTGTCTAATAAACCATGTTTCATGTATCTGACAAATTCCATCAGAAATTCCTCCGAGTTTGCGCGATAAAATACAAAATTTATGGCCAAACTTTAACCCCATTCATTTTATTATGGTAGTTATTATTGTACTAACCGACCTGAATAACTGGAAATGAATGGTTGAATAGCAACATTAGCAACAGTAAATAATAAACAGTATTCGCGAACGGTGTTAACCGTCAGTTTTAAGATCACCTGTGCCCATGATTTCATTCGTTAGAGACACGTACATTTTTCTGATATCTTTAGCTAATATTTTTATCTGTGGCAAAGTAAACAGACCACAAAAGATTATTCGCCCACGACAATCATAGTAACCCATTTCTTTTAGCGATTTACAACATGCGTGGGAAGGAAAATGGCATTGTAATTCTATTCCGTTAACATAACATAATTAATTTATTACAATAAATTAGTTACTCGTCTAAATATGGCCGTGATGGTTATATAGTTTTAATTTAAACATCAAGGTTAGATTATTTTTACTTCCTGCGAAACAAGACCTCTTTGAAATGATTAATTATTCAACATTAGAGTCTAAGTTATCCTTGTTCCGTGCTATAAGTGACCTAAGAAATAATGTAAACCTTATTACAGTAATAACGTAATCGTAAGTTAAGGATATGTAGGTTATCGTGCTGTGAGTAAACAATACAAAATGTATGTATAAGTAGTTAGGTAAGTAATGTAGGCATGGCCGTATGACTTTTTCGTGGCTTGCTTGACCTAGAAAACAGGTTGTGTGTAAAATTGTACCATAAGCATACCAGCTACATTTCTCAAGAAATAATTATGTTATTATATACCTATAACAAGGCATGAGTAGGTTTCTTAAAAGGGTATTTTAAGGTATCAGATAAACAGAATGTAAAAGAAATCGTGTAATTCCTTATATTAAAACCACATTATCTATTACTGGTATAGATTAACCCTGCACGGGATTTTGCTTGATCAAAAAAGGTTTTTTTTTGTTAATAAATAACATATTTTATGTTATTTAAATTAATGGAAGCCCGGCGATACAGCTGGCGGGCAGGACTAGCTCGATATCGCTCAGCGCAGTTATTGCAGTTAACTCGGGGCGCAAAACAGACATAAGTAAGTAATAGAAAAAAAAAGTAGAGTACTGATTTTTTTGGTTGAAACTGAAGGAATCCCGTGCAAGGTCAATATGTGTCACCAGTAGATTACGAGGTTTGAAGGAATTACACGAATTCGTTTGCCAGGGGCTTACAGGGGTATAGAGGAAGCTTTATCCCGCTAATTGGATGTGAACCCTGAATGGAAATTCATGGAGTTCGGTAGCACTATAATGCTGTAAGGTACAGTGGAATCCGTTTATCACGACTTTCGCTTAAAGCGACGAACCGCTTATAGCGACTTGCGAACACCATTTAGTTTGGTTTTCATTGAAATTGTTACGAGAAAAGGTCGAGTATAACGACCAGACGACTCCGGATAAAGCGGCTAACCGTTTTTGGCGACGTAATTTCAAGGGAAAATGAGAATTTTCTTCTGGTTATTACGACGCGTCCTTTATTTTGTTAGTAAATTAACATCACTTCAAGGCAATGCTTACGTTTAAATCGGTGTTTTACATGGCGATTGTCATTCAATTTGTAGAGATATAATGGACAACATTTTTATAACGACGAACGCTTAGTACGACCAAATATTGCATATACCTTCATCAACGTTATATTATACGCAGACTTCACTGTATGTAAGAGCTAATACAGCCATTCGAAATGGGCTTAGATTAGATCTATGCGGGGTATTAATTATTTCCTTTTACTGCTGTTTAGTGCCTATTATTATTACAGCTCATTTACCTAAATATCTTCATTAAAAGTCATACTATGAATTAAATAACTAGTTAGGTAATTAATAATTATGATAACAAAACAAACTAATAAACAGGACTCATTTTCACGGACAAACGTTTAATAACTGTTGGCGTGAAATTTTATATTAATAGTTAAGTACCTACTAATTAGCCAGCTTTTCGTTTCCTTGTTAGATTCTTATAGTCATGAACTTAATGTTCTTCAGCCTATAAAATGTAAGTTATTCATGCCTTAACACAGTCTTTCTCAAAGTGGGTGATAACGCCCCCTTGTGGGTGCTAGAGACCTACAGGGGGGCGGTAAAGGGCGGTAAAAGTGATAATTGCGATTGTGATACTTAGATGTACTTAGTAAAGTTACAAATTTTATCGGGCGCTAGAAAATAATTGATTCTCAAAGGGGGCGGTAGACGAAATAAGTTTGAGAACCTCTGCCTTAACATGTTGTTACGTTTTCGTCCTCGTAGCGCGTAGATGCTCTACGTAGGGTGCAGCCTACAACATTTGGAAACGAACATTAGGTATTTTTTAAGCCAGGATCCCTGCAAGTTTCTTTAATGCTTAGTACAATTTTCGTTTACAAAAACTATCAAATTGTTTGATAGCAAAAACAAAACCAAATATTTTGACAGTTTTCGTAAGAGAAACGAAAACTATACTATTACAGAAACCTTAATATTGCTACAAGATTTCTGATAAAAAAAATACCTGAGTTAGCCAATAGGACACTATGAGCTTGTCAACTGGAAAACTTATTACAGATTCTTACTAGGGCCTAATACTAATAACAAAACGTTTGCCAAACTGCAAGCGAATCATAACTGTCAGTTAGTTTCCGTTTACGAAAACTGACAATATGTTTGGTTTTGTTTTTGCTGTCAAACAATTTAACAGTTGTTTTAAACGATAACTGTCCGAATAAACGGCTCGGCTTCGGTTCGATTCCGATTGATCAACGTTTCTTTTAGTAGAATTGCCCCCCAAGGTAAACTGATAGTTAACCCCAAAAAAGCAACCACTGAGTGGTGAAGCATCTTAGAACTGCCCGAATTTCTAGTTCAGTTAGTTACAAACTAAAAGAGAAATCCGACCAAATAGGTTTCGCTATAGCATTATTTTTAAACTGGCAGCAGTATCTCTCTATCTCGATCTAATAGCTGTCGGGGTGAATTGAATAGAGTGAATAGAGTTATTATTTTTATATAACACATGGGCAAGTTCGCACATCTCTGCATTGTGTGGCTGTGATGCAACGAGTTGTGAAAGCCGATACCGCTGGAATTGGGTTAGCATTGCGCGCGAGTCGCTCGCACCGCGCATGCGTCGCGTCGACAGCGTTTATATTTTTTTAATCAATGCTGTGTTATTTTATTGTTGTAAAAATAATATAAATATGTAGACATATATTTGTATGCGAATAAAGTAATACAATATTGAAAAAAACATTCTCATTTTATGTAATTTACAGATAATATACTAAGTACTATTTTATATGTATACTAATATTTAAATAAGTAAGTATAACGAATTCATCAATCAAATTAAAAAATTAAGTTACACGCAAAAGTAAGCACAAATGCAAGTAAATACCAAAATAACACGTTCCAGTATGTTAAAAAATCAAGTTTTTATTTACATTTGAAATACCTTATGTTAGCTAATCACCTTTCAAGATGGAATCACTGTATAATTTACGGTTTTAACGATTTCTTGCATAATTCCTACGGTTATACAACACACTGTGTTCCGGTTCGATATGAAAGTTGACTGCACGTTGCCAGTGTGCTAATAACCTTGCCAGTTAAAAGCTGGATAGAGAGAAATTCTCTCATATAGTTCTGGCCGCCACGTACTCACTAGATTGATGAGAAAGATTACGATTATGTCAAGAAGATGAACAGCAACGACCTAGGCTCCTTCCTATCTGCGAATATATAAATAACTAGGGGTTCCGGGACTGATATGTGCTTTTCGAACAGCAGTTTTACATTATAACTTTCGTGAGTGACTGGGCCGAATAGGCTACAGACTAGGGGCAAGAAAAATAAAGGGGCATGTACCACAAAAAAAAAGTTTAAAATTAAGAAGGCAGCTGGGTTGGCCTACTGGACGCGGAAGGCGGAGGGCCCCGTAATATAGAGCATCTTGTGAGGCCTATGTCCAGTGGACTGAGATAGCCTTTGAAACGACCTATCCCCCTCCCCTCCCGCCCTCTTCCGTAAGTAGGGGGCCCGCACCACAAGTTAGCCCATTTCTATATTCATAAAGCCCATTTCTACATATTTATATTTAGCCTATTTCTTTAAAGCCCTTGTGAGTGATATTCATGTTTATTGATGGTTTTACTCACATATATGTTCGTTCATCGCCGCGTCAAAGCTTATGATTAAGGGCTCCCATAAACAGCAGTTTTACAGTCTAACAATTATTTAAGCGTAATTTCTATGGGTTTAACAGATAGTTAATTGCCAAGAAAAGTTAATTAAATATTCAATAAAAAAATCTTCTGATCTTTTCTTTTACATAATTGGCTGCAATATTAATGAAAGTTGCAATCTCGAACTTACGTAATATTATGCAACATTGCAACACATTTTACAGATCTGCATTTAATGTTTTGTCAATGTATGGAGCAGTCGGCAAAGTTGATGAAGTAATAAGTAATTATTTCGATTGTTGTCATGGATGCGTATTACGAGGTCTTGTCATGGTTTGTCTGAAAATAAATAGCTATCTAATTATATTTTCTGGAATCGTTCGTGTTTGTACGTGATACGCTGTGATTATCACGTTTTTTATTATCTAAAAATAAAAACCTATGTAAATGAAGATGTTTTAACTTTCGTGAGACACATTCGTATTTATGATTAATTACGGTTTACTCACGTGCATTTTTCGGGATTGCCTGACTAGTTTCGGACCCAAACGGAGCCCTTCATCATGAGCTGATCACGCGGCAAAGTCGCGAGTCGAACTGTTCGACTCGCGACCTCACCGCGTGATCAGCTTACTCGCGACTTCGCCGCATGATCAGCTTACTCACGACCTCGTTGCGTGATCAGCTCATGATTAAGAGCTCCATTTACTCGCGACCTCGTCGCGTGATCAGCTCATGATTAAGGGCTCCGTTTACTCGCGACCTTGCCGCGTGATCAGCTCATGATTAAGGGCTCCGTTTACTCGCGACTTCGCCGCGTAATCAGCTCATGATTAAGGGCTCCGTTTACTCGCGACCTCGCCGCGTGATCAGCTCATGATTAAGGGCTCCGTTTACTCGCGACTTCGCCGCGTAATCAGCTCATGATTAAGGGCTCCGTTTACTCGCGACCTCGCCGCGTGATCAGCTCATGATTAAGGGCTCCGTTTACTCGCGACTTCGCCGCGTAATCAGCTCATGATTAAGGGCTCCGTTTACTCGCGACCTCGCCGCGTGATCAGCTCATGATTAAGGGCTCCGTTTACTCGCGACCTCGCCGCGTGATCAGCTCATGATTAAGGGCTCCGTTTACTCGCGACCTCGCCGCGTGATCAGCTCATGATTCAGGGCTCCGAGCTTCGTTTACTCACGACCTCGCCGTGTGATCAGCTCATGATTAAGGGCTCCGTGTGGGACCGAAACTAGTCGGGCAATACCGAAAAATGCACGTGAGTAAACCATAATTAATCATAAATATAAATGAAGATGAATTATATTTTAACATTTTCAACCATAGAGCAACGCGGCCATCGATGACGTAGGTAGACCACATTGCCCTATGTTTTCAACATACCTCGGTGTCAAGATTTAAAACGATATAACGTTTTTATTAAGATGAAAGGCGGAGGAAAAAAAACCCTTAAAACAACAGGATTTAAGGGTTTTTTTTCCTCCGCCTTTTTCCTCACTTAGTAAGTATAATAACAACTGCCACTAACTTGATTTTATATTGCCTTCCTTTCGACGGCAATTTACCTTTTCCTATTGGATACTGATCAGTTTTTTACAATCGCCTGTTTCCCAAATGATAAATGAAAATGATGGGGTTGTTGACACCTTTTTTATAAACTGGATAATGCGTACAAGTCCTAATTTAGACCTCCTAAATCGGAAGGGTATAACGTAAGTAGAGCACGTCTTGTCCGAAGTCGAATTCATAAAATAGATGTTTAAATAGAGTCCTTGCGACAACATCACGTCTCTTCATTAATAAAGCAAATTATCCAATAAGAATCTTTTTTTTTTTTGGAAAATCCTCTTGCATGTCCGTCATACCCCTTCGCCCGGGGAAGGTGAAGGGATATGACGGACTCTTACCGGCTAAAAACCCACGGTGTTCCTTCTCCTGACCCTTGGCCGGGGTCGCGGGATTCGCAGCTGCATGCACCGCAACCCCGGCAGGCCTCGGTCCGCCAGCCCTTGGCGGACCTCTCCTTCTGTGGGGCCTTGCTCCACGTCCTCCTGAAAGGCGCGCACGGAACACTGCGCGCCGCCTTCTCTGGCCTATTACTGGTCGGGCGACGGGTCCCCTAATCCGCCGCCCGCAGGCCACACACTACGGTGGCCGGAGACCGTCGCGCGCCCACCGGCGCCCGGTGCGTCTGGCGCGGAAAGGGAGAGTGGCAGCTGCCTCTCTCTCCCTCTCCGCTCCCTCTTTGGTCGCCATCACCTCCTCGCAGAAGGAGGCGACGGCTTCCCACGCACTCTCGTCCCGACCATGGACAGAACCACGGCCGGAAGCGAGAGGTTACACCACCGACTGCCGCGACCCGTTCACGGCACTGCGTCGCCCACGCAGGGCACGCCTGCAACGTGTGCAGCGCCGTGTCCTCAGGGCAGTCGACGCAGTGGTGACATCCGGGCGTCTGCTCACGGCCTATGCGACACAGGTACTTCCCGAAACATCCATGTCTCGAGAGCACCTGCGTAAGGCCGGAAGCTGAGGGCGCCATGCCGCCTCTCCAGCCACTTCTCCATAACGGGTCTTACCGCCGCTATTGCGGCGTGCCCTGCGCTGGGTTGCGCAAAGCATTGATAACCTAGCGGTTGAACACTTGCCTTCTATGCAGGAGGGTCGGGGTTCGATCCTGGCCCGCTCCTCTGGCTTTTCAAGTTCATAGCGTTAACGGTGAAGGAAAACATCGTTAGGAAACCTACACACCTGAGAGGGCTCCAAACAGTTCTCGATGATGTGTGTAGCCCTCTAAACCGTACCAGGCCAGAGTGGAGGACTAAGGCCTAAATCCTTCTCATTCAGAGAAGAGACCCTTGCCCAGCAGTGGGACAGTAATGAGCTGATGATGATGATGATAATATCTATCAATGATTTTCCACCGCGAAATGATAACGACATCTTTGAATAAATACCTGTAGGTATAGTCAAAGGATTCACATAAGCGGATTTCTTGTTATCTGTCAAGGTATGGGGGTATAACCCTCCTACATTACTAAATTACCTATAGAAACGTCGTCCTTCCGGCATTATACACAGAGGCGACATTTTCTATTTTCCTTGTAAACATAAACCAGTATGACTACATAATAATGAACGCTAGACTTACATAATCAGTCTATGGCTTCCATGTTAGAAGTATTTACTACTGTAATGACGATGAGGAACTATCTTATGAGATGAAGATTTGGTAGACCAGTCAGCAGGCTGGATACAGACGACCTGCTGAGGATCATGGCTGTGATCTGTACAGATCAGGGAAGCATGGACAAAATGGACAAAGTCGATACGCAGCAGTTGGTGAAACAAGGCCGTCAATGATTATGAATGCACTGTTAATAACATCATCATCATCATTTAGTCGAAAGACGTCCACTGCTGGACATAGGCCTCCCCCAAGCGTCGCCACATTGACCGGTCCTGTGCTTCTCGCATCCAGCGGATTCGTCCAACTTTCACCAAATTATCGGTCCACCTTGTGGGCGGCCTACCCACGCTGCGCCTTCCGGTACGCGGTCGCCATTCCAGAACCTTTCGGCTCCATCAGCCATCCGTTTTGCGAGCAATGTGCCCTGCCCACTGCCTCTTTAGTTTGGCAATTCTTCGAGGTATGTCGGTTATTATGGTCCTCCTGCGGATCTCATCATTTCTGATACGATCACGCAGGGAAACTATTAGTTAATAAAATTATTATTTTATTTCTGCATAACGATAATAAAGTTTTATAGCCGAGCTCTACCGCTGTACCTACGTAATAGGCATATACTACGAGTATTACATAAAGCCTACATTTCTGGGCTTGCAAAAGCCGACAAATAGCTTTCATTACTCCATTAATATTTAATATACTAAAGATTCCTTTAGCGAAGCGGTTTAAGCGCTCAACGGGATCGTGAATTCGATTCCTGTTCGGAACAAATATTTGTAAAGGCGTTATAGGAGAAAAGCTAGTGTAGAGAAATAATATTTTGATAGAGATCTAAATTAGTTTTGCCTAAATCTTGATTGTCTATCGATAGGTTGTCAATAATATCGTGATCTCGAAAAGTAGTAACAATAATATCTACTACTATCGAATTTAGTGCTACTATCGAATTTAGTGCTACTATCGAATTTAGTGCTACTATCGATAGGGCAAATCTATCGACAGTATCGGCAGAGATTGTAGTAAAATCAATACTATCGATAGTATCAGTACTAAATAGTATCGATACTGTCGATACTATTACTGAATTTTTTCGATCGATAGTATCGATATTATTGTCAAATTCCAATACTATCGATAGCCTTATCGATATTTTTACTAGTTTTCAAGGTCAACCACCGATACGTAAACTAACGATAGATAGTCAACACTAACCCAAATTGTACACATAATTTACATAGAATATAGAACAATAGAGTTCTGGAACCCGTGTTGGCCGTCCAATACTTGGATTCAACGAAGTAGAGCCACTGATTACCACCATATACTTACGTAGAGTTAAGAGTAATTGCAATAAAACAGTTACAGCGCATGCGCACTTGCCGGTGCATCACGACAATCGTGCGCATCAAACAGCTGATTCTCTGAACTCGTCACGCCCTGGATTGAAACAACCTTGTGCGAAGGATACCCTTGAGATTCTTATCATGTTCCAAACTAATGCCTGTTACGACCAGGGGGGTTACTATGATCTCTTAGAGCAGGAATGTTTTAATATTATTACGAGAGTGGGTAAGAGATGGCGCTAGAGAGCTATCTAGCGCTGTCACTTTCCCACTCTCGTAATAATATTAAAACATTTCTGCTCTAACAGATCATGGTAACCCCCCTGGAAGGTTAGGCAGAGCTGTAATGTGCGGTACCTACATACGAGAAATTAATTAACTCCTATGTATAAAGAGCGGCGACGGATGGAAAGAGTATCATGGAAGGAAAAAGTAACCAACGAAGAGATTCTAAGTAGAGTCAAAAAGAAAAAAGAAATTCTAGAACATATAGAAAGAAGAAGGGGGAAAATGATTGGTCACTTACTGCGGCACGACAGCTTTATAGCTAACATCATAGAAGGCAAATTACAAGCAAAGAGAAAGCCAGGTAGACCAAGAAGAAAGTACACAGACCCATTGAAGGAAAAGACAGAAGTGATATAACATACAGAGAAATGAAAGAATTGGCTCTGGATAGAGAAAGATGGAGATTGCTACACCGACAAGTGCCTAACACTTAAATTTTGGATAGATTTATAAAGAGCAAGATTATTAGCATTTATCGGCCAAGTTCTAAACTCCGGAGTCTGAGCAGAGAATTTCTAGAATATTCTATAACAACACCTTTGAAAACCAAATCGTCCCTTCACGCTTGGCAGCGTCCTTGTAACCACCACCCAATTAGTTAATTATTATTTGACATAGTGCTTTTATTTGCCATTTCTTTTAATAGAACAATTCTCCGAAGAAAGTAGTCACTGAACGAAATCAGAATACATTATTATACTTACATTAGTATCTTGGATAGTAAATAACCATAGCTATCGCCAGCGACGCCACGTGGATACCACGAGTGCCAAAAAATGTATGTATGTACATAACATTACTCACACTGCACGCAGGAGCTACTGAGACGGTCAGAAAGTAGCATAGTCTTTAATCGGAGAAGAAATTATAGTACTATATGGCATAACTTAACATATCATCACGCCTGTATTCCCCGAAGGGTTGGGCAGCGGTGTATAATAATAGGACACCCATGTGAATGAAGGGCGAGCCTTTTGTCATTAACCGGGCACAAATCCAAAATCCGGGCTGCTACTGAGAAATTCGTCACGGAAAAACCCAATAACATTTTGCCCGACCTGGGGATCGAACCTAGGACTTCACGCTCAGCAGTCGCGTTTGCGACTTCTCGACCTACAAGGCAGTCCAAGATGGCATAATTTGTAATTATAATATGACATAGGCAGAGCTCAGAGCAGGGAAGTATTCAAATTCTTGGGGTAGTGTAGAATATTAAGCTAAATAATTATGCCACCTTTTAATAAAAGGGCGATGAAAATAAATCTCAATGAAAGCAATTACAAAATTAATCGTAACCACCAAACATATTATGAAAGACACAAATAAACCTCAAAAACTTAAAAGCTTAATAAAAATCAAAGTCCAAGCAGCCATTATTATTCCGGCCGGCTAGGCTGCGACATGGCTTTGACCCGCACGGATTTGGGTCAAGAGGAATCGATTTATAGCAACCAAGTTTGCATCTATCCGTCTGATCCGATGAATTATGAAGAGGTATCGGAGTGGATCGGTGTCAGAGCTGACGGAATTGGACACAGCTTTAAATTATTCGGAAGAATAGTCATATAACAGTCTGATAGAATGAGCTGCTGCATAAAAGCAAACTTAACAATGAGCTGCATTGTGAAGTTTTCCTTTATACAATAGGTTGGCACCACTTAGGACAATGGCCCGCCCATTGTAAATGGTAACCACTACTATAAACACCTACAACCCCAGGAGGATTGCTGATTCTTTGCCAACCCTAAAGACAAAGTTGAAAAGTCTCAAGTGCCTGTAATTTCACCGGTATCCATACTCTTCAAACCGGAACACAACAACGCTGCTTGGCGGCAGAAATAGGTATAATGATAATACTTCCCCGGATGAACGGTTTCACAAGGAGCTCTACTACGAATTATAACACAACTAGTTTGGTTTTGTTAGATAGATAGATAGAATATACTCTATTGTACACCAAAATTGTAGTACAGCTCATATTGTAATGTAACAGACGGCCCGTAGGATCACACCTTTGTCATCATCATTCACTTCACGCATTTCACCTCCTTTTTACTTTTTATAATGTACTATAAACCTCTTTCTCTATCACAGGCCACATATTTGGAACACACTCGATACTCAAATTTAAAAATTCGAAAAGTAAAATGCAAGGTGTTTTTGCGAGGATTCTCAAAGGAACGACGAAAGGGTGCGGACTGCCGCACGAGGAATTACCAAGACTCCGCCGAGTGAACCATTACCGGGCCTCCGGCTCTTCTACGCTGCTGAACTACCAGCTCCCCGCCGAGTCGGCCATTGCTGGGCCTCCGGCACTGCTACGCTGCTGAACTACCAGCTCCCCGCCGAGTCGGCCATTGCTGGGCCTCCGGCACTGCTACGCTGCTGCACTACCAGCACTCCGTCTGGTTGTCGAGCCACTGAATCACCACCGCACTGCTAACCTTCCAGCCTTCACCTCACTTCGTGCTCGCATTACCGAGTGTAAACTTGATTCTGTGTTCCAACAGTTACAGTTCATTTACGTGTGACTCCCGGATTTACTGACTGAGTGTTTTTTTTATTATCATATTATAAAGTTGTCGTGTTTTAAGTGTTTTCCTTATTTGCCCGACTAGGGATAGATAGGTAGGATTCACTAATAACGTCACATTCTTTACAACTGGTGTAGCCAGTGCCGGCGTTAAGGGGGGGCGTGATGGGGCGATGGCCCAGGGCCACAAATTCTGGGGGGCGCCAAGGTCTGAAGTTGGAGTACTAACACTTGATATTGCTTGATATATCAGACAGTGCCCCAGGATGGGATAATTTCTCCACTAGGTATGTTAAACATGTAAAACATGAAATAATTCCAATCATAACGCATTTAGCTAATCTTTGTTTTAAACAAGGCACCTTCCCTAAATCTTTAAAGAAATCAATAATAACCCCCGTATACAAGGGTGGGCAGGAGGGTGACGTTAATAACTATAGACCAATTTCTGTTATTCCTGTTATAGCAAAAATATTAGAAAAACTTTTAAATTCCAGATTATTAAGCTATCTCGAAACCAACAACATTTTATCTCCATCTCAATTTGGCTTTAGACGCGGTACTTCTACCGAAGACGCTATCACGTCATTAACTACAGTACTAACAAAAGAACTCGACAAAGGAACTAGGTGTTTATCAGCTTTTATAGGCCTAAAAAAAGCCTTCGACACGGTTTCTATCCCATCCTTGTCAAAAAATTAGAAAAAATTGGTATTAGAGAAACACAACTATCTATATTTACCGATTACTTGACATATAGAAAACAGAAGATTAAGCTAGATAATTTTGTCAGCGAAGACGTCGATGTAACATGCGGCGTACCTCAGGGAAGCGTTCTGGGTCCTACCCTATTCTTAATATATATAAACGACTTATGTAATATGACAATTAATAAAGCAAAAATATTTACGTACGCCGATGACACTGCAATCGTCTTCACTGGCTTAACCTGGGCTGAAACCAAAACTAACACAGAAAATGGTATGTTACAAGTAGCATCATGGCTAAAAACAAATCTCCTTACTTTGAACACGAGTAAAACTAATTATATCTGCTTCTCAATTTATAAAAATGTCCAACCAGAACCTAATTTCAACATTAAAATACATGAATGTAGGAGGACGGTTGATCACGACTGCAATTGTCCAACCATTAGTAAAACTAGCCACGTCAAGTACTTAGGTATAATATTGGACCAAAGCCTCTCCTGGTATCCTCAAATTGAACAAATTACTGCGAGAATACGAAAATTTGTTTGGATTTTTAAATCATTACGACACATAGTCCCAAGAAGTGGCTTAGCAAAAAATCTTTTAAATGAAGTGTATATCTCGCTAGTTCAATCTGTAATAATATATTGTATCCCCATTTGGGGGGGGAGCGCGTAAAACACGTTTCCTTGATGTTGAAAGAGCGCAACGGACATTAATAAAAGTAATGTACTTCAAAAAAAGGACCTTTGCCACCTATGAATTATACCAAATAAGTAATTTACTATCAGTCCGAAAGCTATACATATATTATACACATAGTACTAAAAAAATACAAAACCCTACCCTTAGATCCTAATCTACTAGCTAGAAGAAGGAAACACAATATTGCTTCCACCCCATTTGTAAAAACAGAATTTGCTAATATTCAGTACGACAAACGCTCATCTTTCTTATATAATAAAATAAATAAACAAATAGATATACATACTAAATCGTTTAAAGAATGCAAAATGCTGCTGATTAAGTGGATAAATAAGTTATGCTACGATGAAGTAGAGAATCTTCTATTAAATATAAGGTAAAACCGCTTCCGTATAAAACAACCACACACGCCCACACACATAAGCACACACATACACAAACACATACACACACACACACCACACACACATACACACACCATCGCACGCACGTACACCAACAGACTAATGATAATAAATAAATATAAATATAAGTAAGTAAATAAAAATGAAAATAAAAATTATAAATTCAAAAACTTTTGTAACTTAGATTCTTTTCACACTTTTGATACTTTTATAACTTTAATTTTAATTTAGCATGTTACACTAATTGTAAGATATAAAAGAGCGGCGCCTCCTGGCACAGGCATCTATATGCTTAAAAGGAGACGCCACCAACTGTATAATGTACAACGTGTAATAATGAAATAAAACATTTTTGATTTTGATTTGATTTGATTTTTGCTTCCCTCAAGTGGGCGCCACAATATTTTCGCCCGGGGTGTCAGTGGCCCTTGCGCCGGCACTGGGTGTAGCAGACGTGCTCAGGAGACCCTGGGGCCGTCTGTTACATTACAATATATAATAACATACATTGAAGGGTACAATAGCAGTCTTATCGCTGAAAGCGATATCTACCAGACAACCTTAATTACCAACCTTTGTTCTAAGTTTTAGAAAATTTCAGGTGTCGCTGACAAAGAATAATGACCCCTGTCTCCAACTCTGGTTGGCTACGGCTAGCATGGCGAAATTATTCCAAGAGGATCAACTTTTCCTGTCTGGCTGTCATCAATCCATCAGCCAGGCATGACGATTGTAGGGCACGCCGCAATAGCGGCGGTAAGACCCGTTATGGAGGAGTGGCTGGAGAGGCGGCATGGCGCTCTCAGCTTACGGCTGACGCAGGTACTCTCGGGACATGAATGTTTCGGGAAGTACGTGTGTCGCATAGGCCGTGAGCAGACGCCCGGTTGTCACCACTGCGTCGACTGCCCTGAGGACACGGCGCTGCACACGCTGCAGGCGTGCCCTGCGTAGGCGATGCAGCGCCGTGAACTGGTCGCGGCAGTCGGTGGTGACCTCTCGCTTCCGGCCGTGGTTCTGTCCATGGTCGGCCAGTTCGAGAGTGCGTGGAAAGCCGTCGCCTCCTTTTGCGAGGTGGTGATGGCGACCAAGGAGGGAACGGAGAGGGAGAGAGAGGCGGCGGCCACTCTCCCTTCCCGCGCCAGACGCAGCAGGCACCGCGGGAGGGCGCGCGACGGTCTCCGACCACCACAGTGTGTGGCCTGCGGGCGACGGGTTAGGGAACTCGTTGCCCGACCAGTAACAGGCCCAAGAAGGCGGCGCGCATGTGTTCCGTGCGCGCCTCTCAGGAGGACGTGGGGCAAGGCCCCACACAAGGAGAGGTCCGCCAGGTGCTGGCGGACCGAGGCCTGCCGGGGTTGCGGTGCATGCAGCTGCGAATCCCGCGAGGGTCAGGAGAAGGAACACCGTGGGTTTTTAGCCGGTAAGAGTCCGGCAAAACCCTTGGCCTTCCCCAGGCGAAGGGTATCCAGGAGAATTTTCGCATGATAAAAAAAGGCATGACGATTGTAGCAATGTTCTTTATGACCGGGTATTGGGATATCGTGGGGTATTAAGATACCCATGCTTAGATTACGGGCTTATGCGATAATAAAGAAATAATTAATATCACCTCCGGGGAATGTCGTCAGTCGTAGTATTTATTCTAAAGTATTAGGCACCTATGTAGAGTATGTAGGTTGGTAAACACGTTCTAGCTATAAGACAGGTCAAGGTGAGTTATTTTGAGTATCTTTTAAATTCTAAAGACAAAACGATAAGCCTAAACAACTACATTCGGCCATTTAAAACCTGTATTGTCCTTGATTTTAAGTAGAAAAGGAAATAATTTGCTTAAATACTCTAATCTAAAGGTTATCGTGCTCAAAAACGCGATTTTCCTTCCGTACTTAATACTGAAACGACGTACGTGTAATGTTAGCGTCCCTTGGGTAAGCTTATTATATGATGATCTTGAAATATACCCAAGCAAAATCGATTATTGTTAGAGTAAATTATGAATAATGTAGATACATTATTTTCGTATTATGACTTGCAAGGTTAAGCTGCGCTTGCCGCGGTCAGTCCGTGGATGGGTGACCGTTCGTTTTCGAGACTCCTTCGTTTCTCGGAGAGCATATTACATACCTACCTATGAGAGTCGTTACGGGTAGTCAGAATCCTAACCTCAGCTAACCGCAGACATTGCCCAGTAACTAGGTATGTTGCGGAGGTTTGATGGCAGTTGCTCTGTTTAAAATAATGATATTCAGCCGCATATAGTTAGACTGGAAGCTGACCCCAAAATAATTGTGAAAAGGCTAGGCAGAACGTACTCGAAAATACTTCCATACCTACCTCTCAATATCAATATGGTTAATACCCCAGGTATTTTAAAAGGGTAAACCCGGCCCTATTTAATCTCAGAAATCAAAAGAACGCTAACGGCTTTACCTCCACACATTATGTGACTATGGGAATTTATATGCGTCATTTGAGTTTCATGACTCACTCAAAAGCTATCGACCTTACTTAACGACATTACGTTCGGAGAATTAGTGGTTTATCATAATCGTTATCAAAGAAAGAGAAAACTCATTTCTTCTAATTAACATGTTTATTTCCATAATAGCTTGAGTTTACTGTACAAACGTTTTGACAAACAAAAAACACAGCCAACTGCACTTTGTATTATTTTAGACCATTCCAAATTCTAAACTATCAAAACCTATAAAACTCGGTCCAATAATTTCGGAGATTAAAGCTATTTATTCAGATGGACACAGTAGCAGATGATAAATGAGCGTTAATACATCAAAGAACAATCGTCACGCATCTTTGATATTTTCTTAGCTCATAAAAAACTGATAGATTTATTCATTAAACTGTTGACATTGTCTAGAAGACGTTTTAGTAGGTACTATACATATACTCGTACAAGATGTAACATAAATAAGTGCACAACCTCTTAATGGGTCACTGTACTCATAATTATGAACAACTTTTATTATGGGACAAAACGTGAAATCGCGAAAAAAAAATCAGCTGTTCCAAACATTAATGTTCGCATGCATAACTCGTCAAAATGTAGGGAACAGCTGTTTTTTTTTCGCGATTTCGGTTTGTGTCCCTTAATAAAAGTTGTTCATAATGATCCCAAAAATGATCGAAAAGGACTCTATTGGTTATCCTTTAATAGATCGCAATTTTTTTAAATATTTCTAGTCCGTTTCAAAATCTCTGAGACAAAATTGACAGGCGCAAATGTGAAACTTGTAAATTTTAGGAACATTTTTTCAAATTTGACGTTTCGCGCATATATGTCAATTCAGTCTCAGGAATTAAAAAACAAACTTTATGTACCTACCATAGAAGTAATAAGTACTACAGACACGCCAAGTCTACAGATATGTAGGTATAGATAGATTTTATTTTATTTTCGCATGTCACTTCTCCAGCCACATCACTAGTAGGTATTAGCGATTGAGTAATAATATGACAATGCGATAATAGCAATAACTGTTTGCTCAGTAGTAGTAGGTAAGTATTGAAAGTAGTAATTATTTACGTGTTCTTGTTATTGAATCATAACAAGTATATTACTCTCTTGTGACTTTATTTGCGTAGGTATACTGATTTGTATATTTTCCCATTAATTCTAAACTTTAAAGTCAATAAATAATAACACGCTTAGGTATCTATCTCTACAATTAGGTCTATCTATTTCCAGGCCAATGGCCCAGTTTCCTCGAATAAATGTCGTATAGAATCAAAGGTCTCACTCCTTGGCACTTTTGAGTTAACGATGTAGAAAATTCAAAAATATTTAAAATAAACTGATTCACATTATCATAACCAAACATGGCCCATATTCTTTCCTAAATCGACACAAAAACAGCAATCTTCCATTATGGCAGATTTGCTTAATTTTACATTTGCTCAAAAGTTGCTAAAAGTGAGATTGCCACCTTTGATTTTACACGACTCAAATACTGTACGAGAACTACCCATGTTGACCGAAAAAACTTTAAGTAATCGAAAAGGTTCAAAATATCATACATCTTGTTCTAGTCTATGGGTTCGATAGCTTTGTAGACTGGTCGATGTATCGAATATTCGCTGTGCGTGTTCGTACCGTTGCACGTTGTCGCGTTGATCTTGCAAAAAGTGCTTATAACCGGTTCTGATACCAAGCCCCGATGACCACGTACCGCGTACCACCATTCAATGCACGAGACTGTCAGAAACACCGTATGACCATCACTCTCCATTTTCGTTGCATAATTAAATTACATAATTAAGTGTTTTGTCCATTAGAGTCGTCAGTAAGAAAGACTTCCTCGTAAAACATCTAATATTGCTAAAACTCAAACTTGTTTCAAGTATGGTATCACCATAGATGGACGTCTTTGGCGTAAAACCTTGGTCAATAAATCGGATAGAAGGTTAAAATGTTATGGCATAATATCTTCCTCAAACCATCTAAGGCATTTAACATGGTCGCTGATCCCTCACCTTGTCATCTAAGTCGGATACATATTTCCAAATATTTATGATCTATGTAAGTGTTCCGCAGGGAAGAATTTTAGGGCCTACATTGTTTATTTAAGGTTAACATCGTAATCGTGACTAAATCGGTTTATTTTACATTGGTACCTATTTTAGCTTGTTATCTTAAACAACAACAAAAGAATAGGTGCTTCGTCATGTCTCGTATCAAATGAAAAATAATACAACGTAAATATTAAACATATCTTCAAATCACAGAGATAGTCCCACGCTACGATCAACTACGATGCATGCTCAGTAGCATGGCTGCCGTTATAAACACAAATGAGAACAATCATCATCATCATAGTCTGTCAGCTAGTAAACTTTCACTGCTGAACATGCACTGGACTGGACACTCATAGACAATATAATACAATACAAAATTTTATTTTTTCTCATCATCGCAAGCTATAATTACAATAGAGACTGCGGTGTCTGATGTAGGTAAAATCTGTATTACAGATCACCAGGCTTACCCTCCGAAGAGACAATAACAATTTACGTTGTAATCTGGACGCTTAAATAAATTACAAAAAAAACATAGATCACTACAATGTAGTAATTATGTGGATGTAATGTATGCACTCCCGTACAGAGCCTGTATTGAACCTTAAGGACCTACGTATAAACCGATACGTTGTTGGTTCAATATCCTTTTCTTTAAAAGTTTCACATACTTCACTTAAAAGTGCAAATTCAAAAATAGAAATTGACCTTTCCGACTGGACTCGTTCATCTGGTTTCCTTATTCGTGTATCCGGTTAACACGAATATTTGCCGAAGTCCGAATAGTGTAGCCCCAACATTAAAAGGAAAAGATCCCACAATCCCATGGCTACACTAAGCTACAATTCGCATGTCGTGATACAGCCGATTGGACTGCAGAAAGAGTGATTTACTGAGGCCCGCCCACGGCTCAGCTCCGCTCATTATATCGATTTACAAACACTATAATTACTCGAGCATCAGCATTTATTATCATGTTGTCCGGAAATTAACGAGTTATTTAAGGAGTAGCTAAAATATACAGGAAATTATAAGAATCGTGTTAACCCCAATTAATATTCAACATAAGTAATATTTTTGTTAAATAATCGAAATTATGTGGAGGTCCGTGTTTAACAGTGGACAATGGTACCTATTTTAATAATTAAAATCTAAAGCTGAGCCAAAAATTACTTTTATTTTGTGGCTTAAACGGAATAACTATCATCATATGATTCCCTTTAGATTCTAGAAATACGAAATAACTTTATATGAATCATCGAAAAAAATAGGAAATACTCACATTCACATTTTTGGTAAGACCAAAACAAAACATAACAAATACTATTTTATCAGGACACTAAACACATAATATTATTTTCTACTTCAATGGAACTTTGTCGATAAAATGTTGTCGCTGAGAGATAACTTCCCTACTAAAATGTACTCCGTGGATAACTCGATGTTGTTTGAGAGATCACAGCGTTTTATTGACATGTGAATGTGAACTATTTTCCCTTGTTTATCTGTGGCAACAACAAAAAAAAAACGTCCACACGATCTGTGTAAACAAAACATTATCATTTATCTTATCTTATCAGCAATGTGCTCTACAATATTTCGAATATTAAAAGTTGGCAGTTTTGTTGCATCGTAGTTTAAACGTATCTGTGCAAAAAATTGTTTGGTAAAATGTACATACTTACCTAGGTCCCCGCAGGTATATTATCAAAGTATCGAAGTACCTACCTTTTAAAACTTTTGTTACCAACTCACTGCTTATTGAATCAACTCAATACTTATTAATGTTATTATACCTACTTGTAATTAAAAAAACAGTTTTTTTATGTTAAAACCCTAGGTAATAAAGGCTGTAAAGTAAAAAATAATTTGGATCATCTGCCGGGCTAACTTGCGCAGCGCGAGATAATTTCGTGTTTCTTGCCGAGATAATGCGACGACAAAATTATGTCGCGCTGCGCAAGTTAGGCTTAAATAAGCGTAACTAAAAGCATTATAGCCAGTCAATTGATCAAAGTGCCCTTTATTACTTTTTGTAATCAATCTAAGCGCCTAAATATTATTTTATTTGGTAGGTATTTGAACATGTGTAGGTACCCATGCAAAATTTCAGTCTGTTCGACTATCAGGAACTGGGTCAAAACTAACTTGAATATTTTTAGCAGACAGACATCAAAGCAAGCTAAATAAAACCTTTTATAAAACATGATATTGTTAGGAACAATATCATGTTTTATAAAAGGTTATATGTCATAAATGTACATAATAAGATGTCGTAACAATTTGTTACGACATCTTATTATATCATGATTAAAAACGCTAGTAATTATCATGCATTGTACTTATAACAACCTCTCAGTTGAGTGGCCGTTGATTGATATAAATCTTTAATCAAATTTAATTCTATAATTGAACAGTAAATTGTTCGTTTGTCCTCATTATTGTGTAGGTATCTATAACGCGTCACTACAGCGAAGGTTGGGCCGATTGTATCGAGCGTTGAAACGAGATATCGATATAGAGGGTGGTACATTTATCTCTGTCGTATTGTCGTCGTAGTCGTAGTTATCGGTCGGCGGTGCTCGGTGGTAAGGAGTTGCGCAAGCGCAGCGGTCAGGCGCGCGAGGCCGCCATTCGGCCTCATTCTCGTTAGGTACGCAAATGTCAGGATCAAGGCCGCTGTATGAACATTTGAGAGTTTATTCATTCGTAGTCTCATGTAATATAGAGTATTCCTGACAATTATTAAGCTTCTCCGTAACTACACTGAAAAGGTATTCGTTAACGCGCAACCAATACTTTCTCTACTCTAGTTACCAAAATGCACCGCGATTTTTCGCTACCTTTCGGGTTTCATAAACTTTATTCGTTCAAAATTTTTAACCGATTTCAAAAAGGAGAAAGTTGTCAATTCGACACGTGTCGTATTTTTTATATTAAAGGTCAGAAGTGAATCCAACAAGCAATAATTAAGTAAGTAATAATGTTATTACTTACTAACGCTCTTCCCTCAACAGGAAGTTGAGGAAACATTTCCTGCACTAATTAATTTTTCTAGTATCTACTTTATCCGATATTCTCGTACTTTCATGTTTATAAACTTAATTTCCTCAATTTCAGGTAGCAACATAAGTGGGTACAACGTTCGATACAAAAAAAAACCTTCAAATGTTTGGCCATTCTTCGACTAATATTTATTTTCCTTGTACTTAGATGTCATCGTTTCTTTTAAGTAACTGTGACGGATGGATAAACAAGTAAATTGGATAAGGTAATACAATTTTAATTTTAAATAATGTCATCAGCCCCCAGATTCAGAACCTTTTCGATAAGCTGTTGTCAACCGATTCAGTTCTGGGGGCCTACTCCTTAAGTCCGTCAACGAAGTTAGTTGCCCGTCCGAAAGTAGCCCGAAACGTAGAAGTGAACAAAACAAGTGTCAAGTTCAACTTTTCGAACGGGCAAAAACATCGGTAGTTAGTAGGGACAAGTGTCAAATCGTGTTGTCATTCATTCTTAGTTCGGGCCCCGAAATAATCGTATGTCCATAGGTGATAGGGAGTAGGAAACGCTCGTAACTAAGGCCGAAACCACGGACTTCGTGCTTACGGAGTAGACCCCCTGAATCGGGGGGCTGTTCCGACAAATAACACCTGGAAAAGTTTAAGCAAACTTAATTTCTGTTATATGTAAATATGAACACGATTATTCTTACTGGTCGGAGTGCAAAGCAAACAGGATGCGACACCTAATGATCTCGCTCTTTTGTTGAGCAATCAATATAACATTATCGTGCGGCTACAATTTAAATTGATATCAAGCGACATGTTGTAAAGGCTAACATCTACTGATCTTAATTTCAATCCGCCCAGAGACGATACAAAAGCTCTTCTTGCTCGTAAAATTCAAGTATAAGTAGTCAGTTTTTGCCATGTTTGTAATTTAAACAAAGTGGTTTGGGTCACATTAAACGAGCCTTCACAAGTGACAATGGTACTGACTGACTAACTCTAATCTTGTCACCATGTCATGCGCTATTCTCGTGCCGACATGGAAGAAGAACTTTATTTGCTTTGTGATCTGATAATAGAGCCACTTACCACAGATACAGGAGCATGAAAAGAGCCTCCACGAGTGACGACACTTAATTACGTCCGGCGCACTCTGGGCAATCAGCCTCGCTACCATCCTTGCTGACTGGCTAATCTTTTCACCACGGCATGACCCGACATTCGACGATACGACATTCTCGTATAGCTCGTGCCGACACCGAGACGAATTCTATTCTATTTTTCTTAATGGCAATTAGTGCCGATGTCGACAATTCTGCCAATGTCGAAAGCGACATGGAAAAGAAAGTGTACAAAAAAATAATCTTCGATTGGTATCGTTGAACTCAACGTAGAACATCGAGACGAAGACCACAGATACAAAGTGTCACGAAACTCAACTTCAAACCGGGAACAAAACAATAGGGCAGATAAAGAGGGTATAGAAAAAAATATGCCTTCTTTAAAAAACACATTTAGGGCCATCGTAAACTGGGCGACTTGTCGCCGCGACTAGACGCGGCGACGAGACGTGGCGCTGTCGTTTGCATCTAGCGTCTTGTCGCCGCGACTAGACGCGGAGCTGTCGCTTGCGTCGGCAACTAGTCGTTACGACAGACGTCGTGCAGGAAACAATCATTAGTAGTAGAGTATTCGAGAGAGACGGCCGTGTTGTTTCACAGTTTTTTATTCACGGTAACTTTGAAACTCGAAAACGATTTTTTTTTTCTGATTAGTCATAAACTGCCCTGTCATTTTTTATCGGCTTGACACTTGGTTTTGGAACACTCTGTGTATTCCATACTACTGGGTAGATAAACTGTTCAATCATACAGTGATGACTGATGAGTGATGCCCAATATAGTTGTCCGAATCCATTAAAGCAAATTATTTACTTAAGATGTGTCACTTCGTTAGTATCAGACGAGTTAATTAATAAAACTATTGAGTTACAATTTGTGTCGCAATGCTCTCATTTATTCGATCAATAGCTATTAGTGTATATTTAATTCGGTACAATATCTATAAACCTGAAAACAATTGGTTGATTCATAATCTTGTATTCCAGCCAAGATTACCGGTACATAACATTCACAAAATCGTAATAACCCACTTCACACGTGTACCATTTAAAATGTCAACAAGTTTTACAGCGAGAATACCGTCATATAATTCAGCATCCGAATTGCGTATCACATTCGTAATTTCAATAGCTTTCGTTTTGACAATACAACAATATTAATTGCGTGGTACGATAATTACATAGTTGTAGAGAAGTCAGATTGTTAATACATACTTTGCCATGGAATTTATAACCTGTCAAAATCAAAGCCATAGCGATTACGAGTATTTTGCGCAATTAGGATACTTTAAAGAAAGTCAGCAATGTACGGTAGCATTTCCCATTTTCCTCTTACTTCCCGAGAAGCTTAACAAAAACCGTTAAAAATAGAATCTTGCGCTATTTCACGCCTATTTTCCACCATCTTCAAGTTAAAAAGTAATTAATAAGTTTTCCTCAGTAAAAAGCAACGTGTGAAACGGGCTTCACAACTATCAAAATGTCGACTGACCCGACACTGCCGTAATACAAACAATTTCTTACCGAAATAGCTGCAACGATCATCGAGCTTTAAAATAAACAAAAAAACAAGCTTTTTTACATCTATTTGAGCTATTATTATAGTATTTTAGTGTTCAGACTTTAAATGCAATGATTAAAACGTGAAATATAAAGACAAACGAAGTTACCGTCGGCAAATAGCGTTCCAGCCGGCAATAAAGTAAAACTAACCTTTAATTAGTTCCAATTACCGCGGACGTCTTGATGGCCGACGTTATTTATTATATAGTCCATAATATTTTAAATAATAACTTAAACTTCGTCTACTGTTATTTGAGTTGGTTGGATGTTTACACAAAGAGAACTAGTTTTTGTTCAACGTCGACTCGCTTGTCAGAATTAATTGAATCTCGGTTTATTTACAAATTGTGATAGTTTTCAAGTAAAACAAAAGATAATTTTGCGTAATAAAACTTCTAAACTAGATTAAATTTACAATGTTTTTTGTTCATTACCGTACTAATAAACCAATTATTATCATAAATTAATACTTAATTTTAGGTAACTACTACAGGTTTTTCTTGACTAAACATTTTTAGTATGTTTGTGTAATTACTTTTGAACTAAACTGTCATGAACATTTTAATTATTTTTTATTAACGAAACTTTTCGATAAACGATCTTATTTTAGTTGGTATAATTTTATAGTTCGTATCTATACCTAACTGCGACTAGTCACTTTATACTTCGAAAAATAATAATTACACACGCAAACATGAAGTATATAATATAGTCAACGGCAGCAAAAGTCGATAAATCTTTTGGTAGTTTTAAATTAATTATTATAGAAACCCATCATTCTTCTAAAATAATAATACTAGCCTTTACGGTTTTATCCAATATATAGTTATTATTTTCAAAATATAATAATTATCAGCAAGTTTTTATTCATAAAACACTTTTAAAACTTTAAACAATCCCCACTTACTTTTGATGTTGACTATACCTCACAATAAAAAAATGTCAACAGCAGTCGTTATGATTTATTTTTAGTAAATATTACTTTAATCATAATTATCGTTACAAAAATCTACACTCACTCATTCATAAATTCTTCGTTAAAACTCCATGTATGTATACTTATCTAGATTTCGTATGTTTTATACATAATTCGTATTATGTATTTTCGTTTGTAAATAAGTAGTATTGTCTCATCGATCAATGATAGATAATATTATTATGTTGATGTACCTTGCCTACTTACAAGCTCAGCTTCTACGTGTAGATAGACTGCCGACAAGTATAATATCGTAGTTTTTGCTGCCGAATGCCGTGGGCTACTTAAAATAATTTGGGCGTTGTGTGGGCTTGCAACACCTACGCAGGGCATAGGCAGGGCATTGCATTAATAACTTGTCCATCTTCGAATCTTTTGCTACTTTGTCTGGTTTTTATGATCTAGCATAAAAACTAGATACACTTATTATGACCTAGCATAAAACCTAGATCCACTTTTTGCATTAAGCATTCGTTATTAGTTCAAATTGTGCACTAAGCCGTTGATTTTGCAGTCAAATTATTGCAGAATGGGATTCCACTCCTATGGATTCGATCCTATGTAAAACAAAATCTATTTTATTTTTCCATTAAAATATGTAAAAATAAATCAGTAGGTCAATGGTGCCATGCGGCCATGCCGAATTAATTGGACTTTGTACATAAATCTACAACCTACCTTTACGTGAACTCGATACTTTAACAACACTAAAAACGTAATAGGTATTATAATTACGTAGGTATATACTCAATCACACCGTTTTCTTTATACATAAGAAAATATTTTTTTTCCATCGAAACTTGTTATCTATTCTGTGTCAAAGCCTAGAAGAAAATATTCAGGCATTATTCAATTATTTCCCATATCGTTTGAATATATTGTCGATATTCATAAACATTAACGACATATTTATTTTCAGTGTTCATACTAAAAATAAATATGTCAATATCAGGTTTCATGAAGGGTAATGGTATAGCGAGTGGGCGCGTATGTGTAGAGGACAGGTGTAATAATGCTTTTGCCTTTTTGCAGTAGGTTACAGAAGGTGTCCTTAGTTTTTTTTTCATTATGAAAATATAAATATCGATATCGTTTTGAATTCCGGCTTTGTTCAGTAGCAGGTACTATTATTTATTCTGCGACGTGTTAACACACTCCTAACCCTGCTTGTAAACTTCTTGCATCTTCGGTCTCCAAATATTTCCTGTTATACTTCGGGTTAAAACTGAATCCTATAATGATGTGTACGTTTGTTATCTTTCGCTGACTCTGCGGAGCGTCTCCTCGAGGCTGCGTACACCGCAAGCTTGGAGGGCGAAGGCAAGCTTGAGTCCCGGGGCCGAACGAGGGACTCTCGGGACTCCGCCGCCGGAAGGGATGCAGAGGTCGGCACAGACGGCAGTTTGCGGACCGTGTCGTACGGTAGAGGTGAGCTGCGGGATGCACTGGAAGCGATGGAGCCCGAGCCGTCAGAGTCCTGAAACAAATTGTTTCGTTTAAACCAAGAACTTTATAGTACCTGGTGTGCATGAAGAGCCTCCACGAGTGACGATACTTAAGTACGTCCGGCGCACCCTGGGCAGTCAGCCTCGCTACCAACCTTGCTGACTGGCTAATCTTTTCACCACGGCATGAGTTATTATCGTATAGGTCATGCCGACACGATATAAGAAGCAGATAGTCGCTAAAGCTCCTGATGGTGAAAATGCTGATTGATGTGATTAAGATGAGCAGGGCCGTCTCTATCCGGGGCCGAGGGTGCAAGGCACCGAGACATAACGGGCGCCTCTGAACGTGGGTGCTGAGGCTTTGAGGGCGTCGAGGCCCGAGAAATGATTTTACTTAGCAGTTCATGATAAATTAGCTAGGGGGCGCCTGAGCTTGGTTCGCACTCCAGCGCCAGATAACCTAGAGATGGCCCTAAATGTGAGTGCCTTAACACTATTAGCTATTGAACCGATTATCATGTAAAGGAAGACTACACTTTCGTTTTACGCATAGCAAAATATATTTTTATGCTCTCGTAGCCATAATTATCTCGAAAGAATTTACATGATCATCTTTACTTTAGTTTCTAAAGACTGGTGTGTGAACAGCTTACTGTTTTAAATATCTACTGCTAAAGGCGACGCCGAATACCCATTAATACATAAAGTGGTTGTTATGTAACGGCCTTGGCTTATAGGGCATTGACCTCATTCAACGCAGTCAGCTTTGGCTAGCTAAAATTACCTTCTACAAAACTAGGAAGGTACGTAGGTATTGTTCATTTTATTGAAGCTTTAAATAGAACATAATCTGTGTTTACGCTTGTTCACGTTGGCGTTGTCACAAATTGTGTTTGAACTAAAAATAGTACAGACGAGAACAGCTGACGTCACGCTTATAAATATCAATTCGTTACCTAGTACGGTAGCAAATTAACTAATTAGTGGATTAAAATTGCACTGTAGTTCATTAAAACGGAACATTAATTGTACGTGATTATGGGAACAAATAGATATATCGTTCACCTGTCGCGCACGTAGATAGGTAGGTACATCAGGTACACGTGCTATAGTGGGTTGTCACTCTCTAATCACCGACTTGGAAACTTCGTGTACACCGCTTCTACTTTACCAAGTTACTAGGTAGCCAACTAGCCAAGCGACACGAAGCGGACTAGTAGTCAACAAAGCTGCAATTATTAATATGATGTCTCTTCATCAATTAAAATAAATAAGTGAGCGGAACAAACGCCTACGAAATTTTAACCAAAAGCGCGATCATAAAGCGCTAAACCCACTAGCAAATTAAATAATTGCGCAAGTTATAATTAAGTGTTTATTTACCTAGTGCTTGCTTATGTTCGGATCCTATGGGCACAAATGAATCGTTTTGCTTACCTACCAATGGTAGCAATTGCTATTGCCAAACTTGGCATAGAAATGAACTCGTAAGCTAATTTTATCTGTGCTATAAACGTATGAGAGAGTTCTCATGCAAAGCAAAGTTTGCTTCATTATTGGTAAAGTTACAAGAGTCTTAATAAATCATAGGAATCGGCCATAAGAGTGAAAATGTATAAAATGTTATACATTTATCATTGTGTTTATTTTTAATAGCGTATTGTATCACAGAATTATTTTTAGTGCATCTACCATGTTTACTCTACATCACCCTAAGCCCCCTAAGATGATGAAAAATGCTAAAGGCATTATGTACGCCTCTGTACCAATTTTGTGCGAAAGTATAAATAAATAAGTCGGTAAAACTTCCAGGGGGCTTACTATGACCTCTTAAAGCAGGACAGAAGTTGCCTGGAATTTGAACTGCCCTGCTTTATTGTACTATGACATCGTTAGAGCAGGCCTGCTACGTTGACGTTTACGAAATCCGTTCACCTTATGTTTTTGTATCTAATAGACTTCGTACTCGTACCATGAACAAGCATTACCGTTCAACTTGGTTCAATAGTTGTTCACCTTTAGTACTGCCATAGTACGGTTTTTAGCGATTCAGAAGCAGGCCTGCTTTTGCACGGAAGTTGACTGGCTGGCATTTGAACGTTTTCATAAGAGGTCATAGTAAGCCCCCTGAAGTCGACTTGCTTTTTGCTAGTTTGACTTTCACTGTGGATACACCCGGTATCCACAGTGAAAGTCGGTTTCAAAAGTCAACTTCCGCAATTTAACTTGCTTGTGAAGTTAACGCATAAGGACTGTGCCTAAGGATGTCCAAAAATGATGGTTTGTATGTACTAGAAAATGGGGAGGTGTTATTACAAGGACGATAAGAGTGTGAGACTATTGAATATGGTGAAGCTACTCTCTACGCTGAACTACTAATTTTCCAGTACTTTATCACTCAATCTCAATCAAAACCGCATAAGTTCTACCGGTGTTAAAGCGCACGCAACCGTAGTGTCGATAAAACAGTGAAAACCATAACTGCAAAGTAGGGTAAAGAAATCGTTCATTATTATCTACGTTTATTCCGCTATTTTTGTTCCGACGACGGAGATAAAGCCTGAGATAAGCTTTCAGGCTTGTTTATTATACTAACAGTTTATTTTTCATAACAGAATTTAAAACCAATACACTCTTGTATTTTTTCATAACATCCAAGCCAATCTATAGTCGCAAATAGGTAAATATTCCAACCAGTAGACTTGCATCTCTCCACAGATTAAATAAATAAAATGGTTGTGGGCTGTCGGAATCCTCTGCCCATCTAGCAATCTCCCACTCTACGTTGCAGTTCATTCTAGCTTCTAGGTAACTAAATTTTCCTCTTCAGCGTGACAAAATACTACAGCATTATCATTACCATTGGTTGTAGCAGCTATAGGGAAAACGTACGCAGTTATAATTAGACATGGTCGTTTTTCGGCTAGCAACAACATCGGGGATAATCACGTCACAATAACAAACTTCCAATCCCACCTACACTTGGGAGCAAAGAAATCGAGCCACTCCTTTTTTTCACGTGTCCTGGTTATTTAGTTTTGGTTTCATGAATTATATTATTCAAAATACAAAAAACTACCCTCATTGTAAACGTTATCTAATAAACTTTTAGGCGATATAATAATATGTTTAGAATTGATCTGTTCCATAATACCAAAAATAATAACAATTATACCTACGTGAAAACTAGAAGTGGCTCGATTTATTTGCTCCCAAGTATAGATTTACTTGAAGTATCTACCGAAATTCCAATAGCTGGTCAAGCAGCTTACCTTGCGAGCATCTCTGTGTTCCAAGCGGTCGTATCTTGTATTCCTGGCAGAGGGTTTCCTCGGGGGTCGGGGCAAGGCGGAGGGCGGGGGCGGCAGGCTGGACGAACGTGTCTGTTGTGAGGCGCGGCCCTGGCGCTCCAGCAGGAGTGCCTCTTCTCCGCGCCCATTACCGCCCCGCGCGCCTACTGTGCCCAGACCAGGGAAGCAGCATAGACCACGCTGTGGAGACAATAAAGATCTTACAGCGTCTTTTTATATTTCATTATGAATGCTAACAGTTACGTATTTGGTGTGTTTTGTTTGGTTTATGAGTAGGTATTCTAAGACACATTCTTTATTTGTTGTCTTGTTCTACTTCCATGTACCTACTTAGTTTAGGTATTTGTCGAATCTAATTTAATTTATACTGACCTAAACCTGACTTCCCTACCACCTAGTTTTAAATGAAAAAGAAGTTCAAATTCTAGTTCACGTTGGTCATAGGTGTGAAAACAAATTAAATTTTGATTTAAACAGTTTGTACCTACCTTAACTACCTTTTGAAATAGGTGTAAAGTGCCAAATGTACTAGAAAGTTTTCTTGCTCAATTTGACTTGCGCAGCCGACTTTCAAACTATGGACAGACCCGCAGCAAACGACTTCTGCAAGTTTTACAAACTGAGCGAGCAATGGAGTACAATAACTTGCACAGTAAAACTTGCTACTTAGTTAATTTGGCACTTCAGATAAGCGCAAAACAAAATGAGAAAGTACCTAGTTCAAGTCAAACGTGGCCTTCGTCAGTTTGCTCTGTGACCTAAAACTGAAATAGTAGACCCAATTTTAAGCTATAATAACTCAACCAATAAAATATAGCCTTGAGTATCATTTTATTGGATTTACGGCTTTTCGCAAACTTGCAGTGTGATGTTGTATTTATAGTTGTTAGACCTTTAACTATTGACTGTTATTATACAGATAAGAAACCCCCAAATAACATAACGACTTTTGCGTCACTGAAATTATTTATAGCTACCTAAAAAATCCAATAAATAATTAACCTGACGATATTATCATAAAAACTCCGCTTCGACACCGTCATTAAAATACTTCACGCATTCCATCACAAGAAATTCTTAAATCTTTTCTTTATATTTAAAATTACTTGGGATCTGGTTTTGATGTAAAACATGTGTGGTAACAACACTGGTTATCGAGTTAATGAACTGGCACAATAGAACAATACAAACAAACGCCAATAATTAGTGATTCTTACCTCATTGCGGAAGCGACGCTGCCCGAAGAAAGTTATAACGTGACCACTCTAGTAAGACCACTCCAATTAGAAATATAAATAGTAAATGACGTATATCGACCACTAATACGTATTAGCAATCACAACAAGAACTGTTGAAAAATATGTGCCGTAAAGGCGCGATTCCATTAGGCAAGTCTTGCATGCAAGTATGACGTCACATTTGCGTACAAGATGCTTACATTGGAAACATGTTTTCGAGAGTGTGCAAATTGCATGCAGGTTTTACTAGCATACAAGTGGAGATGTTCAACAATTGAGTTGGACATCAATCACTCGTTCGCAATTCAAAAAGTGCAATTAACATTTGCGCGTTCAATTTGCACGTCACTTGAGTAAAAAATGTACAAATTCAAACTACCTCATACAAGTTGTAGCTTGTATGCAGGTTTGTGTAAGTTGTATGCAATTTGCAACTTGCATACAAGTAACTTGCCTAATGGAATCGCGCCTTAAGCGGGCGAGCAAAACGTTGTATTCAAGTCTGGGTTTAAATGTGTTACTGATGCTAGTTTAATTTACAAATAATAAATTGTGTTAGTTTGAATAACAGTCTAATTGAAAGTATTCTTCAATAAAGTAGTTAAACTCGGCAATTGTGTGATCAGATCAGTTATCGGTCAAATAAAACATGATAAAAATATTCATGTGAAAGTATGTGGGTATTTAAAGTGTGAGATATTTAAAGTGGCCTGTATAGAGCAGTCTTGTTATAACAACAGTGTCAGTAGGCTATCACTGCAACACTCCAAACAAAAGCGAATACATTAATGTTAATATTTCGAAAAGGCAAATAGTTAAACAATATTGTTCATTGTTCATTTTCGGGACACTCTTGTAAACATTGCTTAAGCGCGGACACTCTCCAATCAAAGCCTCTACGTGTTAGGAACAGCCATTAAAACCACAACAAACAAAACATGATGTTTATTCTAAAACATGCTTCTATAAAAATATGATTAAAATTACATTGAATACATCTTACAAAAATATATCTGTATACAATTCCTTAGTACGTAGTACTTAAATAGTAAAGCCTCGTAATTACGGCGAATATACATCGAAATAGGTTAGCAAAGTTCACGAGGTGGCTTGTTACAGTATGGTTGATATATCTTAGCCGCCCTGAACTTTCCGCACGTGGTGGCACATGGATATTTTTTTCTAAAGAAATGGCTTTTAATTAAAATTTAATTAACACCATCTAAGGATCAGCCTTTAGTTAAGCAAAGTCTAATTAATAGATTTTACAGTAAATGTTTCGTTACTGCGCGAAAGTTCGGAGAGCCTATGTTCAGGGCGTCCATACTGTATACACGTTTCCTTATTTACGTTCTGAAGGGAAACAATACAACATGCGTTATTTAAATGTACCAATTGTCTTGTTTAGTTATTTTTTTTACTTTCTTCGTCAAACATGAATTTATGTTTTAAGTTTATCGTAAATTTTTATAATGTGATAATTTTTGCCAAATATAATGGTGCAAAAAAGAACCTGTTGTTTTATATTGATACGTTATTAATAACACAATACGTATTCAATAATATTCTATAAAAATGAGATGTTCATAGGAAATAATTTTTCATAAATTATAGTTGCTACTTGCCTGTTCACACAATAATTAAAATCTGCAGTATAAATGAAAGGTTAAGATTTTCCTAATCAACGCTTTACAAAAGATAAAATTATGTTAGGTTAATCTCGTAATAATCACGCGGCATGCTTCTTTGCTATACCGATGAGGCAACTTAGGGTCACAAGAGACTTTCAACTTAATATTTAAAGATACAATAACGCTTATTTTGTTTAATTACAGGAACAAAATCGAAGTTGCAGACCTATAATCAAAACAATTATAATTTCAAATCCATTAGTATGTTTAATATTTAAAATAAATACAAAAATAAACGTAACTTTAATATCTATGGTTATTTTAAGGAATACATTTCATAAATGGGCCGAAAAAAATAATATTATAGGTACTAACTTTGGCATATTTTTGTGACCAATGCCTCTGTTTTACTTCTATATAAAATCAGAATCACACGAATATCATAAGAAGTAATTATCATTATATTGTTACCTTTCACCTTGTACAATTTTTTTTACAATAAAGTAAACCTTATATTTCAATAAGAACAATTTCCCACTGTACTCAGTTATCCAATAATATTGCTGTTTTGAACTGTACACACGGCTACGAAATTAAGCTATTAATTTCCAGTATAAGCTGACCTCTTTATGTACGGAAAGCCTATATTGTTGCCGTATATCGTCATCGCACGGTTGCAAAAGCGACTCAATTATATTTATTACGAATTTAATATACCCAATAAAGGCTTAATTTCAGTGCCTACAAAATATGTTCGGATAGAGCGGTTCTCTCACAACTATAGTACCTATACTTAGTGATAAAATAAAAATTTTCAAATTGCATTCCCAAAATTGCACTCGTAAAGCAACGATATGCGATATATGCCTAATATAAGGAAAGCGAGATCAGCTCATATTGAAAATGTATAGCTTGATATGTAACCGTGCGTACATTAAAAGCGTTATTTCGTTATAATTTACTGCGCTGCCACTTCAATATATTGACTAAAGATAAAATTAGAGTGATTAGTAAATTATATTCTTCAACAATACCACAAAACAATCATCTAATTAGAAACTGAGTACAGAGTGGTAGTTCTAGATTACAATAACTTAAAATACCGACACAAACACAAGTTAATTTACAATAATTATCCTTATAAGACTAGGTTGCTACTAGTGGAGTGTAAGAGAACAGTTGTAAATATATTTTACGGAGATTCTTATAAGCTATGTGGCACCAACGCACTCATGGTTATTAAAACACGGTTAAAGGCACATGTTTAGATTTCTACTGTCTTTTTTTCTGGGTTATGGTCGGTACACAACAAGCCGACGAACGGGGATTGTTACACTTCCGAATGAATCTATGCAAAGTTTGGTCAAGTTAACAAGTGACGAACGTTCGGTAGTGTTCGTTGGCTTGATGTGTACATACCATTAAGGTTAGGCAAAAACTTGGAATAATAAAATCACACGGAACAAAAAAATTTGTACATCGCCGGAATGTTTGTGTGAATAAGCGGAATCATTCGAGTGTAGGAATGATGATATTAGTCGGGAAACAATGATGATATTAGTCGGGAAACTACAACAATTTGTTATAGATTTCGTTATAAAAATGCTAAGTTCGAGAGATCGGTTTAAAATTCGAACAGAACGGATTCGATTATAATTTCGAAGAGATATTTCGAGTTTAATTTCGACATGTCATTTGAATATGTATGTATTTATATAATTTATTCTCTGACTAAATCCGGAGTCGTCGTATATCGTTTTCAAAGTTAATTTGATTTAATATTTGACAATGCCCCTGAGCAAGGTATATCGAACACACAACTTTTTTGTAATCTCGAAAACGGGATATATTAGGCGCGGCAACAGTCTACCTGTATTTAACTCCATACAGTCGGTCAATGCGAGCGTTTTTGCACTGCAATCGTGAATGTTCTGCAGAACAAAATAATTTAACGGGGAGTTTCTGTCCCGAGCTACAATACTGCGGCTTGGGACGTTAGATTCGGGCTGGCACGCGTTCTATTTCGAAGGTTGCTAACATTAAACATAGTTTTAATTTATAAATCTTATCTTGTGAGTACCCCGTACAAGTTCTCAAAGACCTGTCAATATCAATTATGATGAACCATTAAGCAGTATAAAATATGGTTACATCACAAAGTAACTATCTCCTGCATACAGTTCAAGTACTGTGACTTTGGCGGTCATTAAAGACAGGTTGCTTCCAATCGTAAAATAAGGCAGCTTGCGACTGGTATACGACCGGCTTCAGCTAGAGACAGTGATTGACAATTATTGGCAGGGATTTCGGGGCACTATCCCCGCGTTGAACGACCGTATGAGAGACTGTATTATCGTGATCTAATAGGTATGTGTTACGTATAGCGAGGTGTGTCAGTAGTAGTTGGCATGCGGGCGCTGGTCGGGCGGCAGGTAACTCACGGCGGGCACGGGCGGCCGCTCCAGCCGAGACTCCAGCGCCGCCAGTTGCTCGTCCAGCCGCAGAGACGTGCTGTCGAACCCGCAACCTGCTCAACATTACAATAATATTGCTGTTTTAACACTCACGTGGGATTTCACTGGAAATATTCCTAGTGTAAAATTACTTTACATAATAGCGCAGTCGGATCTTACTTGAAACGGTCTCTGTGTAGACGTTGAGGGAAAATAGACAAATCTGGAGTCCCGAGGTGCGCTATTACAGCTCGGGATATGATATTTGGATTGGGGCTAATCATTTTAATAGTTCTTATCGTCTTAACTCTGTCTATATCAAAATTGATGAACCACTGTATGCTAAAGTATGCTTACCACTAGAGTTGTCGTTGTGCGGGGAGTAGTTTCTGCGCGCAAGGTGTCTGTAGCGGCCCGTCACGCTGCCGGCGCCCACGCCCTCCGCGCTCGAGAACGATGCACCAGATGATAGACCCACTGAAATAGATACAACACTATTAGTTGTTACCCGACAGTAAAATGGTTCAGCCAGACGGCCTAGATACATTACCGCTACAAGACTTATTGTGTCACAGATTCTGTTAAATCTCTAATATGAAATTCGAATTCATTGCTACCATATATCTTGTGACGACAGTGCGTGCTAGCTAAGCTGTGTTTGATATCGGAATTATCACTACATAAGAGAAAGTTTTATGCCTTACCAAGTTCTTCGCGACTGGAGTTATTCCTGAGTGAGGCGCCACTATCATATGCGGCGCTAGTGTGCTTCTGTAGAACTTTGATCATCGCGTCGCGCTCTGCCACCTTCGATTCTAACTCCTTTACCCTGAAAGGAAGTAAAATAAGTTTTTGTTTAGATTTAATATTTTTGACATAATATGATTAATAGTTGTATGTGTACCGCATGATTTGATGATGGCGTAATTAGTTTCAATGTTCTAGAAAGACAAAGCCATCGTTTTTTCATGGTGCTATTTATGACTGACTTCTGTATATCCGTTTTTTTAATGAAAAATAGGTTTACTGACATTTTGATATTAATTTGTGTTTGATGGTATCAAAATCAGCCAGATGCGTATGAAACTGACCGAAACTGACCGATTCTGACCGATATTAGTACCAAACGAGTCACTTATTAACTAGAGGTATTTTCTTATTTCACGTATTATACGAAAACATTGCAGTTAATATTTCGTTAAAATTAATATGAACTCATGTTCTTACCTGCCCTCCAGATCAGCAAGTTTCTTCTGCGCGGAGTGCAGTTCGTCCATATGTCGTATCTTCTCGTTCCTCGCCTCAGCCATAAGACGCTCGGACTCAGCCGACGTCTTCTCCAACGCCGCGATCTTGGCGTCCCTGAAAACGGAACTGTTTTAAGTTACAATGGAACTTCTTTTCAGATTACACACTTTGGTATTGTTTACTACGCGAGAAACAAGAGGGTTAAAGGGGAAAAAAAGTTGAAGTTGATAAAATTTACTTGACTCTGAAAAACACTGTAATTATTACGTTTAAAATACCGGATTTTGACACTGAAATCATGCTGAAAGCCCTAAATCATACTACAATCAATCCGTCCGATCAAAATCGGTATCTATTCACTTAGCTACTGATGTACTAGCTACTGACTTGGGTATGGAGGCGGCGGACACAGCGGCCTGTCGCAGCGCGGCCTCCTCTAGATACCGCTGCTCCCACTTGGCACATTCTCCCTCGAGCGCCAAGAGTCGCTCATCTCGCTCCCGCACTTGTCGCCGCAGCTCTGCTTCACCGCCTCCCGGCCCACCCGCAGCGCTCGCACCACCGCAGTTGCACTCACGCTTTCTACACAAACAATTACATCTTTGTAAACATTCGTGACGGCTGGGACGGGCAGAATACCGCGCTTTTCATGACCTGTCCATCAAATTAATAGATGGGTCAGCAACGTGGCCCCAGTCAATAATTGACCGTGGCTACGTTGTATAGGCCTCTCGCTACGCATGCAGTTAGTAGCAACTTTACGGGCGTCGCTCTGCGACGAGCGCAATTCGACGCACATACGAGGTCGTTCACCGCGGTCACAAATGCACATGCAATATGCTTAAGCGCGGAATAGAAGAGCTTCTTATCATAACGTTATTGATGGAGTGATAGATTGATCTACGCGGCATGTAGCTACAACTCCCTCAAAATAACGACCTACCTATAATATTCTGAATCAGTATTGGAGACCGACGCACTGACGATATCTCGCTCAGTGGGTATTATAGGACATCTCGACCAAAATAGACATGGTTTTCGATAGAGTAAAAATTGCATAATGGCATGGAACGGAAGTCGTGGGCTCAGACAGTTGAATTGGCTATTCTATTCTGTTAGCAGTTTGGATTTTGTCCGGTAGGTTTCATCGTTGGAACCTGCTGTGAGCATTCATTTATATTTATTACATGTGGCTGACCTATTAACACTAGGTTTTCCAATCCTGGATCAAAAGGCCCTCAGCTATCAAAGCTCGTTAAGGACCACAAACTTATGATAAGGGTCGACTTCTGTTAGAATTCCTATTTTGGTATAATGAAGATTTCCTTCTTTAGAATTGCTATGTAGATAGAGGATGTATGTTTGATCGAAACTTCCACAGCCTACAGTCGCAGAATATTTGTGGTATTCATCAGGGCAAAGATATCGAAATGGAGGGTTTTACTCGGAAAAAGTAAATATCTGCCTGATTCTACCTCCCGGACTTCGGCTGGAGTTCTGGAACGGTTCCAAGTCTAGTTTTTAACGCTGAGGTTGTGCGCGGGACTTTCGGATCAACGCAGTTATTTGCCAGGACATCGGAGATTCCCCATTTCGTTTTTACTTTTTCGGCTACCCATCTACAGGCTCATCTTAATCATGTATCTCGGCTGCTACATTATGTTCTGTGAAGTAACAGTCACAATTTCGCCATATAAATAAATTGTATAATTACCTAAGAGTCTGCAACTCCTTCTCAAGCTGAGCGCGAAGTTTCCTCTCGGTGTGCTCGCGCCTGTCGGACGCTTGTTGAAGCGACGCGAGCGCACGCTGTAAGCCCATCACTCGCTCCACGTAACCACTGGCGTGACGACACTGGACATAAAGAAGCTAGTTATTGAAAGCCGAATTTGTTCAGCGGTACACACGTCGCGTTCCCGACAACGTGTACTACGGTAGTCGTCAAAACACTTAAGTCATCGAGTATCAGAGGCTTGCGTAGCGTTTTGTACGAAGGAGCAAAATCGGCCGGGAGATGTGGTTCGTAACCACAAAACAGCAAGAAACAGAGTGGCCAATGGTGGTAGCCAATGGCGCCAAAGACAAGAAAAAATATTGCGTATATCGCTGCAGTAGCCGCTTAGAGCAAATTGATTGGTAAAGTACGAGTATGAGCAGGAGATAAGATGAAACGATCCTCGTGTAAATACGCTTTTCTGTAGAGTATTGTAACTCAGATGTTGCCGACTTACGATGACTTACCTCTTCCTCCAACCGCACCACATTGGCTTGTGCATTAGTGAGCGCGGTGTCTAATATATCGATGTGCGTGCGTTGTTCCTGCAGCGTGGCGCGTTGTGCCGCCATCTCGATCTCCTGACGCTCCTTAGCGCACGCCAACTCTTTATCTGCGTACAAATACGTAATAAATATAAAGTTATTCGAAAAGTGGTACTAATCTGAGGTAATTTAAAGAATAACTGATGATTGTTTTACAGGAACTGCTAAAGATATGTTAATTATTCTCTGATTTAGTTACGAATTCAGAAAATTGAGCTACTAATCCGTGACTCCAAATATGACCTAAAATGTAAACACAGCTGATGACATAGCCTATTTTATATGAAATATTTGAACAGCAATTTATCCAAAAGTATTCACTTTGGGGAAAGTTGTAGAACAAAAGTTATTCATTATTATGGGCCCTGTACCTAATAAATACCCTTTCTTCGGATTAGTAGCCCCTTTCCGACTAACATTGCATAAATTAAGTAGTTAGTGTTCATGTTTGTTTGTAGGGGAATGTGGCTAAATGGCTACTGGTCGTTAGTAACCATTATTCACATTATAGAGGTTGTTACTCTTTGTATCTCGTAAAGAACATAAATCTGCCAGTTTTTGGATTGCCATGCGAATACCAATGTCAGTCGTTACAGATAGTTTAATCCACTAAGACGCGCCCCACTCTTTTTCTAAAGCGTTACAGTGCAAAAGTGTGCATTATAAATTTTTATTGTGTTACACACAGTACTGTGTACACACTACTGTGTAGCACACAGTGTGTGCTACACAGTAGTTAGATGTGTGTATGTGCACACTAATCCAAGATAATAATAAAAGTTGTATATTCAATTTCAAACTTGAAAGGCAGACGCCGTTTTCTTCCGGCAATAGAAGTTAATCAGTCCATTTAACACCCCTTCCCACAGACAAGGTTTATTTTTACCATATTTCACAATAGTTTTGCACCCCCCTGGGCCGGTCCATGACTGTACTCCAATAGTGCCCGTGTATCAGATAGTCCCCGGTTGGTGCCCCATCCCATCTTAGATTAAAGTTCTCAAAGGGGCCTCTGCGCGTTGGACCTGTTTCCCGGGTATGCCTTCCAAAGGACCGGACGTCTTCCCCACGGAAGATGAGCCGTGAATAAAAAGAGTAAAAGTTGTATGTATAATATCGTTGAATAATTTTATAGAAATATTTAAAAATGTAAATTGATATGTACTGTGATGAATAAAGGAAAAGTTGTATGCATATGCACCACGCGGCTACCGACCACAAAAAGGAGTAGGGCTCGTCTATGAACGCACTGTACAAGTAGTAAGAAGCCCGATAAACTGTCAATCAGTTCTTACCTTACGATATCGGCATCCCCCAAAAATGGCAGGATAAGACATGTTGACAAGTTGGATCGTTATTAAACGTGTCGCTTAAATACTCCACCCCATTAACTAACCTTCTTGGGTTTATGACTTCTTTCGCCTGAGAGCTAGTCATCGGTGACAATAGAATAGCTGTTATTACAAGTCACGAAATTTTTATAAAAAAAAAAAACAGGCCACAGTGAAAAATCTAATGAAATATTTAATAAAATGTTCACTAGACAGAGACAGTACCTGGGTGATGACGTCATAAACATGACTTCATGAACTTCATAGTAACTTCACATCATTCGGTCAAGGGCAAAAAATACCCCCTCCAAAAACTTGAAAACCGTGTAGGAAAACACTTTGTAATAGTTTTTTTTTAAATTCCTTTTTTGCATTCTTTCTATTCCTTCTTTGAAATAAGTAATATTAAATTCTTCGTATTTTTTAAAAGGAATCAAGTATCCTATTACTTTGTTGATATTAGACTTTCCTTACTAAGAGGACTGTGGGGAAAAGTGGGTATAATCTTACTTTGTGTAATGAGTTGTGCGATGAGCATCTCCCTATTCTGCAACTCTTTGCGCAACGCCTCCGCATTGCTCTCATTTTCCGTGCGTACTCCTTGTGACAGCAACTCAACCTAAGAAGCATTCAATATTTAGTAAATAATAGGACAAAAGTATTATTTAACGTGTTGATAACGTTAAATAGGAATTCTACCTTAGTCTTGTTCAGGAGAAGAACTATGCGAATAAAAATCATACACATTTGTTATTTTGGAGCGTGGTTCAGTATCGAATTTAGAATACAGATAAAGTAGAAAATGTAATAAAAAAAACTTTACATTTATTTTAAAAAGGATAGTTTCAGTGTTCATGCATTTTATATCCGACCTATGAAGAACGAGGCGAACGTAAAAAGAAAAACAATACAAAGTGTTATTTAATCTGCCAACCAAACCTGGGGCCTATTTTATGAAACTACTCTGCAAGTCTGCACTTCACACTTTGGTACATAAATTCAGCTGAATTGTTCCAAAACATGAAGTGCAGACTTGCAGAGTACTTTCATCAAAAGGTCTAGTCCTGGTCCCCTAGTCTTACGGGCTGCCGAAGTCATTTGAATACCTGTTGCTTGAGCGCGCGGTTGAGTTCATGCAGTCGGCGGCAGTCGGCTTGCAGTCGCACGCGCGCGGCTCGCTCTAACCGCTCCCGGCGCTCGCACGAACCTACCAACTCCTCGTGAGCCGTGCGGACCTTCTCCACTTCCTCTTCCAGCTAGACAAGAATAACATTTTGTGTAATATAGGCATTACATTCCCTATCTGACTCCATACGGAAGATCAACGCGATCGTTTTCGAGACATGTACTACACAAGAACTTGAGCTAATATAACGCTACGCAATCAGATTTTGTATTTGTAGATGTTGATTTTGTAGTCGATTGCTTTACGTCTAATATCGTTTTGATTAATTATATTTAAGTATGTGACAATGCTGTGAAATAACTAAGATATATCAAAAGAGTAAACCACTGTAAGAAGTCGGCAGTGACACGTGCGTGAAGGCCTCGACACGAACAACTCGTTAATAATGAACAATGCACTGCTCATAAATTGTACAAATATAACAAACTCACCTTATTAGTTTTAGCGACTCGTTCACACGCGTCTGCAAGCTGTCTCTTGAGCTGGTGATTTTCAGCGGCTAACGCGTCAAGCACGGCCGTGAATGCATCATCTGGTTCTTCCAACTCGCCTTCACCGCCGCTGCACCAGCCACTGGACTCAGACCCGCCTGGCACCGCGCGAACGCCCACGCTATGTGAATACAATACAGGTCAAGTTATATTGGACTTATATTCATTGTACAACAATTATGAAATATTTGAAAAGAGCAGTAATTGTATATAAAGTGCATACCTATGTCAAATTACATAAATATTTGTATATCAGTATGAATTAACGGTTTAAAGGGCCCTCGCAGCACAAAACTATCTCCAAGAGCATACAAGAATTAACAGAGTAAATATTTACCTCATAAAAAGATTTATATATGGACTATGAACTATGAACCCATTAAAATTTACTATACAGACAGATATAATATAGTGCCACTTTCGTAGACGGTGATTATTCGGCAAAGGGCGCCGACTATCCGGCTTGTTACTTGACTTCACGGGAATCATTGCCCAATTGGTCAAAAAAAAACATACACGAGACTTTCTTTTTGACATGATTAATTTGTAATTGAGCTCTTTCACTTTAATGAACAATAACAGTATTGTCTTTTTTTTTTACAAAAACTCCTCTCGGACCTGTGAAAAAGCAAAAATCGAGAAACAACGTGAACTAATCAAAACACGGTTGCGACTTTCGCGCGAATTTGCTGTAAACAAAGCGTCACGGAAATTACTCCCGAAACCGTGATCGGCTTGGACGACTAGTCGGCGCATCTCTAATATAATATTCTCCATTTCACCAAACTCACCTTGTAAGATCAGGTTGTGACCTCGACAGATTTAGTTTCTCCTTGCTAAGCTTAGTCTTGGAGCACTTGCCCTTAGCTTTTCTCGAGTCATCACGAGGGGGAGCAGGGGCGCGAGGCGATGCGGGGGGAGTAGGACCGCGGGGGGTGGGCGACTGCGCTACTTCCTTAGCCAGGTGCTTTAGCACTGATGATTGATTGAGGAAGTCGTCTGGAATTTCTGTTATTTCCTGTAAAATAGGAGATAGTTAGTTCATGATTATAATAATCTTTATTTGTCTGTCACAAAGGTCGGTCTTAAGAATTACAAATAACAAAACAGTGTTAATTTACCTTTGTGACAGACAATCATTTGGACAATCATTATTTGAGAATTTTAAGCAGAAAAGATAATGAAATAAGGACATAAGTACTCTAAATTGTTTGATTGTTTTTACCATTGCTACAAAATGATTATTTTGTAAACATGACCAGATTAGGTACATTGTGAATAGTGATAGCTTTTGATAGATCACCATAAAACTCAAAGTTCAAATACCAAGAAAAAATTATCAACTAGGAAAACGTTTTTAAAATTATATTTACTCTATGAAATCACTACATAGTATAAAACAAAGTCATTTCCCGCTGTCTGTCTGTCCCTATGGATGCTTAGATCTTTAAAACTACGCAACGGATTTTGATGCGGTTTTTTTAATAGATAGAGTGATTCAAGAGGAAGGTTTTAAGCTATAAAACGTACACGTGCGAAGCCAGGGCGGGTCGCTAGTAATATTATAACAAAACAATTGCACCAACTATTCTATCTATCATACCTGAACACCATGGTCAGGTGGGCTCGTATAAATCCTCTGGCCTCCGATATCAATGTAGTTAGCTGTAGTAGTCACATTTTGTTCCTTGTGCATCTTGGGTACAGGTATCCCACTAGGTTTCTTGATGCCTTCGCTCTTTTTCAGTGTGTGGTACGGCGATGACTGTGTGGTTGGGTGTTTCACCTCGCTACTTGTCCGTTCGTGTTCTCTGTTGAAAAAAGAATTATGTAGATGGTTCTTCATTGTCCGAGTATTTTAATAAAGAAGTAATGTGCATGGATTTTGCCAACGCTGCTATGGACTCGTCTTTGAAGTTCCCTCACAATGTATTACCATCAATTGTTATGTCATAGATAAATTTAGAAAGTACACATGACCTCAAAAAGTAACTTTGGTAGATTTTGGTTTAGAACCTCCAACCTGGTGTTTGCAAAGATGGTCCAATAACAACAGCGGGGCCATTGGGGCCACCTGGCAACCAGCACTTATAAATGTTTAGGTGGGGATTCAGAGATGGTACCGATTTGAGCTGTTTGTGCAGTACAACCCATACGATGGCCCATCTCACATCATGCCGTGCTTGCCCTAACAGCTGCACGCAGGAAGACTTAATGGTTGCCAATGACAACGCAATCCAAGTGGCCAAGTTCTGGGCCGCAATAATATAGTTAAGTTTTAATTAGTTTGTCATTGAAATGCGAAGAAGAAGAAAAAGCTTTAAATATGAGAAATAGTTCATACCTAATAGGAGTAGGTCTTGGAGGCCAGGAGTCATCCTGGTTGTGTATGATGAGAGTATTGTATGATGATGATGACACATCCAGAGAGCTTCTGTTACTGTTTCCGCCACCCACTGAATCTTTAAGGGAGTTGCGATTGCTGCCAGTTACACTCTCCTGTAATTGAAATAATGTTGAATTTTCTTTAAAGACTTGTTAAAGATGTCACTCGTAACAGGCAGCTACATGACATTTGCTCTCAGTTTAATACTTAGCTGTGAATAATAGCTATGTTACACAGGCATTCTGAACACAGATTATGCATATGCTAAATAATTGACTTCCAGATTATTTTTCTACTTAAATTTGCATTTACACTATGAAGAAGAAGTTGTTTACCTTGAGAGAATTTCGGTTGTTGTTATTTGACTGAGCCTGGTTCTCCTGGCCTTGTGGCTCTACCCTGGCTGTATGTCGTACCACATAACGTTCTTCACGTGAAAGGTTCTCATTTGAAGTTGACACATCTGTCTCACTGCCAGACAGACTTTGAGGAAAACCACTTGGCACTTAACAAAAAGGAAAATAAATGTAAGTTATTGGATGTAAATTTTTAAGTACATGGTAGTTTTAGTAGTTTATCACATATACAGGGTGAAATTGTAAACACTCGGCAAACCGAAATGGGAGATTGTACTCATCACTAATGAACAACTTTTACTATGGGACCAAACAAAAAATCGCGAAAAAAAAATCTGCTGTTCCCTACATTTTGACGAGTTATGCAAACATAAATTTAGGGAACAGCTTTTTTTCGCGATTTCAGGTTTGGTCCTATAGCAAAAGTTGTTCATAGTGATGAGTACAATCTCCCCTTTTATTTTGTCGAGTGTTTACAATTTCACCCTGTATAGACATAAACATACAAAAACTCGAGCCTTTTTCCTATGGGGATAGGCAGAAACTCCAGATTGCTAGATGCTACATTCCTTACAAACTACTTTCGCTTTGTCCATGTTCATACATCTTGTCATATGTCCACACACGTCTCTTTATCCATAACCCCAAACAAAATTTATGTTACCGTATATTTATATTACTAAAATTTTATTCATGATTATATTTTGACATACATACGTAATCTGTTATAGCATTCGCAAAAACACACAAGGACATTGTGGATCTATGATTCATAACATAGGTATGTGATTAAGTTTATTGACAAGTTAAAGTAACATACTCACCAGTTTGTTTCTGTGTCCTCTGGATGTTGTTTGCGAACGATAGGAACCTTCCCGTCGGTCGCATGGACCCCATATTTGCTAACGTAATGACCTGATAGATTTCAACATGAAAGCATCTCACACCAGACACCGACTACACTCGCACACTCCTGTGTATTATGCGTACAGCATCTGGAAGTAAGATAACTTACTCATGTTTATTGATACTACTGGCTTGCATAGAAATAGAATACAATAAAAATCACAAGGTATTGAGGATGCGTCGAGTTTCGATGTGTAGACAAAGTGATAGAGACGAAGTCTATTTAATAAAATTATAGTCACAGATTTGATATAATAAAAAACGAACACACTAACACTTACAACGTAAAAGGAGTTAATATTTAAAACGAAAAATTAAAAATATTTTTGCAGCAGCTTGAAAGCTTTTGATGGATGGGGTCAGCTGTCAAAATTGAGATTGAGAATAATTTGAAATTATTACCATGTCAAAAACAACAAACGTATTGTTGCCATCATAACAAAAATATAATATAGTAAAAAGACTATTTTTATCAAGAAGTAATAAAAGCACTACGTTGTAATGTAAGGTTATATTTTAGTATTTTATTGATAACGTCTTGATTGTCTTAAATGATCAATAATAAAAAAAATACAACCAAGAATTGAGAACCTCCTCAGTTTTTAAGTCAGTTAAAAAATAAGGGAGCTTACCATGACGTCTTAAGAAAACGTTCAAATGCCAGCCAGTCAATATCCGTTCAAAAGCAGGCCTGCTTCTGAATCGCTAAAAATCGTACCATGACAGTACAAAAGGTGAACGACTATTCAACCAAGTTGAACGGATAAGCTTGTTCATGGTACGAAAAGTCTATACAAAAAAAACAGGTGAACGGATTTCGTAAACGTCAACTTAGCAGGCCTGCTGCAGGCCTGCTTTAACGATGTCATAGTCACAGATTAGTTAATAGTAGCTAGTCATAGTACAAAAACGCAGGGCAGTTCAACTTCCAGGCAACTTCTGCCCTGCTTTAAGAGATCATAGTAAGCCCCCAGGACGTAATGATGACTGAAAAACAAAAGAAAAATATTAAAAATCTCCCGTAAGTCCGTAGTCAGGGCTGTTTTTATTCGGAGAATAAGAACATGAATGGTTGCGCTTGCGCGTGTAGTCAGTGTAGTGTCGTGCCGGTCGTTCCGTAACAGCGGTTACGCACTGCATCCGATCCGAATCCGTGAAAATACGTTCCGAAGTAGCCATAGAACTATTTGTATGGTAGTTTACGCACTACATCCGGCGTTCGTCATCCGATTTCTATCCGTCATCCGTGAGTCTCCAATTCGGAAGAAATATTGACGGACCGAAGTAGCCGTAGTAATGTTTGTATGAACGCACGCTTTCGCACTACCTCAGATTAAATTCGGACGCCAAATGGATATGCCAAAGATGGCCCCTGCATTGTTTGAATTTGGATCAGAGATAAGTGCGTAAGCGATATCCGAATTCGGTCCGAGATTTTTACTCTAGATTGGAATTTTCACGGATTCGGATCGGATGCAGTGCGTAAAGCAATATCCGAATTCTGTCCGAGTTTATTATATCCGTATTTTCACGGATTCGGATCGGATGCAGTCTTAGGATGCAGTGCGTAACCGCTGTAAGCTGTAAGTATCCGGTTCATATAAGGCCGCCTATACACTTGTCTTGTAAGTTGCTTCTGTAAAATTCATGTAAGAACCTTACGACTGTATTTACACATACTAATAAACTTACAGTAAATAATACTTACGTAAATTTTGAGAGTTTTTACTTGCGTAAATTATTACAAGGCATTTACACATACTTACAAAAATTAAAATCGAAAATGCCCTCTCATCGTCAAGTTCAAGCAGCTGCTGCATTATCATTTTAACAAATAAAAGAAGAAAGCTGGGTAAAAATTTAGTCCTTAGCTGGAAAACAGAGTGTCACGAGAGGTGCATTTGGAAATCTTTTGATGGACTTGAGAATGGAAGACCAACACCAATTTTTTAACTTTACCTATAAGAATGAATGCCACGGATTTTGAATTTTCGTTACTTCCTGGCTAAATTGCCCTTTCAAATTATGCAATTATCTAGCTATTTTCTCTGGAGTTGTACTAAACATTTTACTTAGTTCAATAAAGAGTAAATTGAGTAAATTTGTTTTCACGCAGTTTTTGTACTCTTTATTTTTGCAGTCTCAGAGTATTGGGTTGTGATTGTGATTCAAAAGCAGTAATTAAACTTTCTACTTCAGGTGGTGACCAATTTTTTTGTTTGTTTGGCCATTGTTGCGGCTAATTAATTTGTAAGTTCTCAACTTATCAATTTGATTCGATAAGCTGTGAGACGATTCTGTAAGCAAACTCGAACACGTTTAGACTTGTAATTTTCAAAGATAAGTAATAAGAAATTACGATAAGCTACTTACAAACAGTGTTTACATTTGCAAATGTATCGTAAGTCAACTACGTAAGTTACTTACGTGAGTAAAACTTACAAGTGTAAGGGCGGCCTAAATCATAGAAATATTAACGCTCGCACTCATAACCACATTTTTATCGCGTCGAGTCGTGCCGTGGCGTGGCGAAACGGCTTAGTAGTTGGACGCATGGTTAAACAATAGTCTCTTCCCGTGACAGATAGACTAATTGACTGTACGTTAATACGTCATAGCTACAGATGAACCAATAAGCTTTGACAAACTTTGTTGTTATTGGTGGGAAAAATTCACAAATCGTAGCGCAGGCACAGCGCGGAAAGAGAAAAGCTTGTTTTATTATACCATGGAGGAAACTTCAACACGGTGTTGCTAGACCATCGGTAAAATCCGTAAATCTACAGCCTACGAATCAACGGATAACTTCCTAAAATCTACGGATTTATTTTAAACAACAAAACCATAAAAATTGAACTGAACATAAAATACATTAATTGAAACAATTAGTCGAAAAAAGTGCTGATTTGGCAACTTAATTAAAGAATTTATTTTATTGATGTCATTAAAGTGGTCTTTGGAAAGCCAAATACAACTTTAATTTGGGGTTTAGCTGTGGATGTTTACTGACTGATTTAATCCGTCAATTTAAAATCTTTTGTATTTTTGTTTTGATACTATGCTGCCCACCTTCCTACTAAACACTTTAACTCTATCCTACTACACTATCACAAATTATAGTACGTCAATGCCTATCCAAATGTCTCATCAGTCGTTGGATCTGTTAGTAAGGGTCAATTCAGTGGGCCGTGGCCATCAAAATGATCATTAGTGCGGAGTAGACGGTCTTTCATGTGGCCCTAAACATGAAATTCACCAGACTTTCATGTTTAGGGCCACATGAAAGACCGTCTACTCCGCACTAATGCGTGTGGGTGCAGTAGAAGTGTTGAGGCAGAGAATAAAAGAGTCACGAAAAGTGAGCTATCATAAAGGTACTATTCCGAACTGAGCTGCTAAGGGCAACTGCCGACAGCACGTGCAGTGACTGCATGAAGTCGCACCATGCACGACACTCGCCACACCAGCGTCACCTCTAGCCGCTGCACGTGCTGTCGGCAGTTGCATTGCAGTTGGTAGTTCGATTCGGAATAGTACCTTATGGAATTAAGATTTGTACCAGACGCAGGAGTGCAAAATAACAATAAAATCTCGAATAGAAAAGTGTGTCAATCAACAATTTCTACGGATATTGCAGCGTCGAACTACGGATTTCTGAAATCGGATACGAGGCAACACTGCTTGGACGTCAAGACAACGTCAAAGTCAAAAAAATTAAAGAAACGTTTATGTCACATTCGTGTCAACCAAATCAAAAATTTTAAAGATTGAAAAAACATTAAAAAGCCTTCGAAAAGTTAACACATTAACTCGAAATCATCTTTAAATTTTAGTTATATTAATTAAAATTAAATTTATTTAGTCAAACAGTCCAATTTTACTTTATATAAAATGTTATCACGGGTCATCCGCCGGTTTCTTCCGTCGTCTTTTCATATACTGAAGGCGGCGGGAACTACGAATATCAAAAATTGCTTGAGAAAACATAATATTCCTTGTAAGTATGTAATCGCTACTAATATTGTTATAATTCATGCGAATGAGTTAGTTAGTCTGTTGCGTCTTTATGACTTAACTACTAAACCGATTTTGATGAAATGAAAAAATCTACTTCAATTTTGTTTTTTTTTAGTTATTGCTCAATCTTCCCACGTTTCCGGAATCGACTCTGTGCGGTCATACTCAGAGCAAGTGAATCCCGAAGAGATAACAGTAGATTTTGATTATGTCAAAAAGGCAACAGAAAATGCTAATACTCTAATAATTGATGTTAGAGAACCTGATGAGATCAAGGAGTTTGGCAAAATTCCTAACAGTGTCAACATCCCATGTGAGTATTCTGATTTTATAACATTTTTCAAATGTAAAAATGTACAAAATATTATGATAGTACATTGTACAAGGTACACTGAGCCAGATGCTGTATGGCACTTCTTCAGTCTGATAATATTGTTACCTTCTGCTTCTCTACTGTAATAGCATAAGATAATGCTTCCATTATCACCGTCAGCTCAGCTCTCATCAAAGATACATCATCCTGCAACTTAAGCTGCATGTGCAAGTCAACTTGAGGGCCAAGAAATGCAGCACCAAACCCCCAAGAAACCCTGGGCCCATCAGTGATGAACTTATATGTAGAATTCACTATGTGTGACTTCAACAGGTTCAAATCTTTACCAAAAATATTTCATTACTTACAGTGGGCAATGTGTCAACAGTACTTGGGTCAATGTCTGAAAAGGAATTTGCAGAAGTCTACAAAAGGCCCAAGCCTGCAGAAGATACTGAAATGATATTCTACTGCATGATTGGCAAGAGATCTGGCATGGCTCAACAAAATGCTGTCAATTTAGGATTCAAAAAGTAAGTTATTATTCTGGTGTCTTGAATACAGCATCCAGATTCCACAAATGTTACCTGACTTGCTTATTCTGCTGCCTGTCCCTTACCAATGTTTAAGCCTAAAGATGGCAGAGGTCACCATTGAACTTGCCACTCCAAATAATCATAGCTGCTGATAAGCAGTATCTCCGGTACTAGAGGTCTGGACATTATCAACCCATTTGTTTGGTATAATCAATGGTTTATCAGATACCTGTTGCGAGATCTCGAGGCTCCCAAGTGTTTTAAAGTGCTACGTCCACAGTAGATAAAAATCACACAGGGTGGCAATCTATGTTAACATGTATAGTACTGAGACTATCCTAGCTAGGGTATGACTACAGTCTGTGTAGTCTACAATAGATAGACATGGTTGGAAGGCAATGTGGATGCAATATCTATGTGTACATAGAATTTCGAGAGAATACAGTAGACTAATCTCCAAGCCCCTCGCTGTATTGCTCCATTGTGGACAAGGTGTTTGAAGGACATGTATAACAAACATCGCATCCAGATTCCTCGAAAGGTTAGGCAATAATACCCATTCATTACCTACAACAATAAACTGACTATGACAAAAGCACACCATTGTTCACAGGTGAACACTTTGACCCAGGTAAAGGTGTTGACCTGTTCACCAGTGAACAACCAATGTACACATGATTAATCTTCACTTCTGTCTGCTGGCAATACAGGCATCATGATATGTAATAACATTCTTTTTATTCCAGTACAAAGAACTATCTTGGCAGTTGGACGGACTGGGCGCACAAAACCCAATGAAAAACGTACTTAACACTATGTCGGTAAAGATTAATTTTCCTAGACATTTTGCGTTTACTAGTTGTTTTGGTATTGTAAAATTATTGTTATTTAATTGTGGTAAACAATAAATGAACTGATTATATTATCGACTTTGTCTGTACACTATCACTGTCTTCAGCGCCGGTTTAGCTATCCAGACGACCCGGGCGAGATATTTTTTAGCGCCCTTTATTTCTTATTATTATTTTACTCTAACATAAATGATGCAAAACTGGCGCTGGGCGTGAGTTTTATTTTCTATGGGATTTAGATTGTAATATAATTTCTGATATTTTTTAAATTGTTTGCAAATTTTTTAGTCAAGTTGTTCATTTTCAACCGATTAATCCGTGGATTAAGGCGCCGCAACGGCGCGTGGAGCCCCATGGCGCCCTGGGCCGCCCGCCCTTAAAACCGGCACTGACTGTCTGTGATGAACAGTGGTTTTTTTATCTGTGTAACCATAATTCTGACAAGATAATGCCTGTGGATCTTCCCATTTTATGACAGTAGTTTTTAGTTCAGCAATAGAAGAGTAGAATCTTCATGAGTCTTAAGCCGGGTCCGCAGCGCCAATTTTCTAACATGTTATTGTGTTTTTGCGAACAAAACTGTTAGGCCCCGCCCCTATTCGGTTAGCAAACAGTGTTAAGCCGGGTCCGCAGCGCCAATTTTGCTAACAAAACTGTTAGGCCACGCCCCTATTCGGTTAGCAAACAATGTTATCCTGTTTGCAAACACGAAAACACGGCGCAGCGGACCCGGCTTTAAAGAAGTTGACAGATTTTGTTTCTTTTTGTTTGACAGAAAGGAAGTATAAATTCTGATATTAAAAGACGGAAGATAAACAGAACTATTTTATTGCACATTTCGTTACAAGCACATCCGTAACATCACAGTGAGTGAATAAACCACAGCGGAACTCGTCACTTGTGTCTGTTTGACCAATCAACCCAGCTTCCCAAATACGTTTTGGAACTGAAAATTAAAAAAAAGATAATAAAATTAATTTCTCTGCCAGTGGTCTTCAAATTTTGCTATTTTTAGTTTACTTATTTTCAAAAATCACATCTCACATGTAGATTAAAACCCTGTTATCAAATTTAATTTACATAAACCCAGCATATCTGCATATTTAATGATTGTCATAAAAATATCTCGCCCGAAGAATACAAACAACTGTAATAATATGCTCAATAACAAAAGGCGATAAGATGCTAACTAAATTATATTCATGCATGAAGTCGTATGAATTGATGCAGACGAAGACGAACGTATTCCCGTCCCGTCCCATAAAGACAGAAACATAGTTTATTTTATATATCAGTAGGTACCTATCTCAGAAGCTTCTAGCTTATTCTGAAGTTAAAATCTACGTGCATGTGCAACCACGGTTTTATTTTTATATCCGCATCGCTTATAACTTCTCTATAGTTTTCTATTTTGAACTTAGTCGAGCTGGGCACTTTTGTCTTATAATTCAATTGATGACCATGGCCGAGATAATATGGGGCGGACTTTGGAATTTGTTGGAACATAGGACTTAAAATATTTTCATCAATAGGTACAAACTTGGTGTAGCCTGCTTTCAAGGCCGTGTCGAGGGCCTCAGACGACCGTCTTCCAGACTGGCAGTAGAAGATAAGCTCATCCGAAGAGGTTGGCTTCTCGCGTAGAAACTGGCGCCTAAAATCTTCGTGAGACATGGACACCAACGCCTCTTTTACTGTTCCTACTGTAACAATTGTCATTCTTAGTTCTGTGAGGCCTGTTCCTACCAATCTAAAAATATCAACTGAAATCCATACATTTAACGAACAAATTAATAACATGATAATTAGTATAATAATATATTAATCTCTGATCATCATAATTTTATTATAGCTGAAGCATATTGCGCTATAACGAGCGGGGACATTTACCACAAAAAAAACAAACAACACAAAGTTTCGTCCGATGAGATGAGGATGAAGATACTTTTGCGTTGTAACCAATTGTAAATAGGTATTCAGAGTTCGCACAGGGAATTCAGGATTCAAGCAATGTGGAAAAAATAGACTAAGTAGCGCGGTACGGTACTTTTAAAGCCATGGCGCGGCGTGCGCGTGTAGTCATGTTTTTTTAAAATGTAATACTTTGGCAAACAAGCCTTCGGCCCACCTCATAGTAAATATGTAGTTAGGTACAACACCAAGAGGATTGCTGATGCGTTGCTAACCTTAGAGTCAAATTCGGAAAGTCTCATGTGCCTGTAATTTCATCGACACCCACACCCTTCTAACCGGAACACAGCTATGCTGCTTAGCAGCCTACTTAGCAGCAGAAATAGGTGTGGAGGAAGAACTTTCCCAGACGAACTCTTTCACAAGGAGCTTTCCTACTCTTTATAATCCTTAGAGAGAGCAACGCAGTCGACGACTCAGTCGTCATCGGTGCCCGCGTTACTCTATGTTATAATCATAGAGACAAGTTAGGTCTTTTTTAAAACAATACAATAAATTATTTTTTTGGAAATCGTACTTCATTTTGATCGGTTATTGTTAGTGTCCGACCGAAACAGGATTTTTAGCCGAAACAGAAACCGAAACCGAATCTTCGGCGCCAGTTTCGGCCGAAACCGAAACCGAAACCGAACCTTATTTAGACATGTAAAAAATTATATTCTATTGTACAAGGTGGGGTAAAAGTAATCACCCAATGTTGTTTTACTGTAATTTTTTTAGGAATAAAAATGTTTGGTTATGCTTATGGATTATTTTTATTTAATGTAGGTATTAGAATTTTTTTCATCAAGTCGAGAAAATGATATCGATCAAGTGGCCGCCGTCAGAATTGATACCATACGGGCTCGTTTTATGGCAGTTTCCATCACTTGTGTCAGAACTTCCGGCGATAGGTTCTAGCATTCCTGTCGGATATTCTCTTTAAGGACTTCAAGCGTCTGAGGCTTGTTTACATAAACCCGGGACTTCAAGTAACCCTAAAAAAAAAGACTGGAGCGGTTAAATCGGGTGATCTGGCCGGCCAGTGCAAATCGTCGAAGCGAGAGATTAGACACAGCGGAAATGCTTCCTTCAGAATCGGTTGTAGCTCGTGCAGTGTGCGCCGTTGCTCGGTCCTGTTGGAACCACATATACTCCAATTCATCCAACTGAGGAAGGAAAAAGTCGTTGAGCATGGCTCTGTAGCGCTCGCCGCCTACAGCAACTGTAGGGACGGAGCCGTTCTTGAAAAAAACCATTGAAAATGCCATAAAACGAGCCCGTATCCGGTCGCACCGGTCATCAATTCTGACGGCGGCCACTTGACCGATATCATTTTCTCGTCTTGGTGGAAAAAAAAACGACTTAATTAATTAAATAAACATAATCCACAAGAAAAACCAAACATTTTCATTCCCAAAAAAAATTACAGCAAAACAACATCGGGTGATTACTTTTGCCCAACCTTGTATAGTGAAATCTAGTATCTTTTTTACACATATACAGATAGTTTACTCGTGTTAAATGAAATGAAAGACAGTAATGGAAATATGTAACGAAAATAGTTATTCATTTATGGTATACTATATTAACAATATAACATCAAAAAAAATGTTAGATGATGGTCAAAAATCAACACTTATACGTAAAGTACAGACTTCTTAATTTAGTATTTGTGTTCAATGTCGTAAAGATTAATTTATTATTTATTGATATGGAGATCTTGTATTTGATACTAGTAGTTAAAAGAATTATTTACCTAATTATCAGTATCAACAAAAATTACAATAAATTGTACTAAATTCGGTAAACTTTGTCAAAAATCAACAAAATCACAAACACAACACAACCACGCCGACCGGCGAACTCAGCTGGCAACCACACAGGAGTCCCGAACTCACCCGAAGTTAGCTGGAAGACGCGCGACAATTCACGAACACTGAGTTTCGGCGCGGCCGAACTTTCGGCTGATTTTTGGCCGAAACCGAAACTGTAGCCGAAACAAGATTTTTTGGCCGAATCTGGCCGAAACCGAAACCGAAACCGAACCTTCGGTCGGACACTAGTTATTGTTATAAGCAAGGACTGAATTACCGAAAAATTAAGTATTTTTATTTAATGAAAATAACGGCATCGGTGTTTAAGGCCGTGGTCTGCTACAAACGCGTCTGGATGATGGCGTGACCCGCGTGACGCTGTACACGCGGGCGACAAATGCTTATTAAGGAAATGCACTATAGTGCATACGGCGCTTGTAAAAGACCACGGCGTATAGGGCTTTAGCCCTCTGCTCAATTTTAAAATGTATAGTTGTAGTCTCCATTATTGAATTTGTAATCAATGTCATGCCTTTAATTTGTGTAGTTGCTATGTAACTCAAACTCCCGTATTAGTATACAATGTGTGTTCATGAAATTATGCTGCTGGTGTGCTAAATAAAATAAATAAATACCTAACTCACAAACTTGAAGATTCGATTTTATAATATTATCAGTACCTAGCTACCTACTGTGCTCATAAAAGGTCAAATATTTTGATAATAGGTACCTACTAAAGTGCAAAATCTCTGCATGACAATGCATTTTATTTCTTCATGCTAACTTCTTCCCTCGTGTCGCTGTCGACACGAGGGTATACGAGAATAGCTCATGCCGTGGTAAAAAGATTTGCCATTCAGCAATGTTGGTTGCGGGGTTGACAACCCAAGGTGCATCAGACTATAATATGTAAATAATTTATTTATTTTTATTATATTTTTTTATTATTTATGTAAAATAATTTTTTATTATTTATGTAAAATAATTTTTAAGTATCGTATCGGCACTCGTGGAGGCTCACGAATGGAGTTTCATGTTTATTGTTTTTGTACCAATTAGATCAATGACTTCTTTATCATTCTATGTTTTAATATCTTCATTTTAGTTTAGTTTGATTAATTTTGAGCCCTTTCCACCTACATCTATTCTGTAAACTATAATAAAATTTTATAGGACAAAGAGTCTGTCCATTGTGATCTGTGAATCAAACATTGGAAATATTTTTACGAAAATTGGTCAGGCTGGCAAATAAGCAATAGAACACCTCGTGATAGCGATAGGCGATTGGAGATATCAGTGGTAGGTATTACAGGTCATTAGTGATCGGCACGGGATGGTTCGTAATGATTTTGGTGATAGATAGTGTTGATGATTGTTCATAAGTCAAGTGTGGTAAGGATTGGTGATAGGTGGTGCTAATTGGTGACAATAAGCATGTTAACAGCATCAATAAATTGCAAATCTAATTAATCCGCCAGTTAGAGTTTTGAAAAAGAATGGACACGTATTTTTTCTTTTGTTAAATCTATGAATATTTGGGAAGATAAAACGCATCAACACTCGAGAGTGGGGCTTGTGACGTCAGAAGCAAGTAGAAATTGTGCTTGCTTGTGCCGTTTTGCCAATTTAGGTAAGTGTCGTACGTATCTTCGTTAATTTTGGTTTACGTAACAAAAGAAAAAATACGGGTCAAATATTTTTTTGATAATAATAACTGACGGACTAATTACATTTTTTTCAGTCAAATGCCCTATTGGTGATATTTGGAAATGGTTGGTAGTTAATTGGTAATACTGGTAATAGCAAGCGCGTATGACAAGTTGCAGGAATGTGGATGGAAGAAGCAAAATAACTATGTAAGGATACATAGCACGTGGCGTTCTGTGGTTTCTGCCTACCCTCGTCGGAGAAAGAAAATGTATACCTACCTACATGGAAACCTTTTTACGCGGGCGGAGCACAGCTAGATTAAAAGAAGTGTCAATAATTTTCATTAAATCTCTGCACTTAAGTAGGTACCACATTTTGAGACATTTCTTTAATCATTACTTATTAAGAATTGCTGTGGTATATTATATGTATTATTTCAGGCCATAAATAGTATACTATTATTATACATATAAGTATAATTTATATTTTTAATAACATTTATTAAAAATATAAACTAATGCATTAATGCCCCAATTTTCATTTAGGTAATCCTTAGGTACAGCATTGTAGTTTATGCCTATTCAATATGGTTTGATGTTATTTGAAAATATATTTTTTAAGTTATATTAAAGCATCACTTCAAGTCACACAACCACCCCAAAATGTAATAAAAGTTAACTTTACATGGTATATTAATGCTGGATGGTATCTTGCCAGTAGATTGCACCTCCTCAGGGTTGCGGACATCAATGATCACTTTCTGCGGCTGATGTATCACCTTCAGCATGTCCTCATAGCTCAACACTCTCTGAGGATCCACCATTTTATGATCCTTTTTCTGGGACAATGATTTTCTGAGAACACCCACAGGTATTGTATATGGATGTGATTCTGTAATACAAATAAACTGTATTACTAGGTGGTAAAACACTAGATAGGTATACTTAATGCTACATAGCTTTGCCATAACTGCATTACTGTGCCATAGTGCCAATATTGTGGTACAATAGCCCTACGAAAACCTTAACCAGTTTAGGACTGTGTCAAACTAAAGCCCGATTTACACACAAATAACTTATGTAGCGAGTTAACTTGCCGATGTAGAAAACCTCCTTTGGACGCATATCGACGTGTTAAACCCAGTATTCACTAGGGGACAAATGTCCCGCGACACGTGTCGCTAGAGATGTCGGGCAATGGCGACCAATGTCGCCAGACATATTGTCTCGCGATCTTTTTCTCTTGGACCGATAAAGATGTATTAGTTGCAGCTTGCAGCACTACATCGGTCGTGCACTTTGTTGCACAAAACAGGTTTACACTACTTTTATGCCTGTTCGCCGACAAGGGACAACTTGCGCCCGGCGTTGCTCGACTTTCTCTGACATCTCTAGCAACACGTGTCGCGGGACATTTGCCCCCTAATGAATACGAGGCTTTAAGTAATAAGTTGTCGTGTCGCTAGATAGACTGCCGTCCTATTTCTAAGACTAGTTAAGTATGAAATATCCCCTCGTGTCTCCCGCCTTCCGGCAACTGAACTCGCTGTGCGTATTAAATGGCACAATTCGAACCAGTTTAGTACATCCATAAGTTAGCTAGCGAAGCGGCCTGCGTTTAGATTTAAGCGTTTATGTAGAATGAAAATGACAATTAAACGATGAGAGAGAATGAGGAAGTTCACTAAATCAAACTTACCTACGTAGGTACATGTATATCGGGGATTATTGGTGAACTTAATTGAACAAGTAGTAAGTACTGCTTTTTATGGCAGTTTAGTTGTGAGTTCAGTTCTAAACAGCGCATCTTAATAAAAATTACCAAAATATCCGAAGTGTAGCTAGGTATAGTGTATAGGTGTAGTATGCATTTACTAAATTGTATCGTAATTGCGCAAAATACTCGTAATCGCTATAGCTTTGATTTTGACAATACAACAATATTCAGCGCATAAGTAGATAGTCGTGGAGAAGTCGGATTGTTGATGCATACGTTGCTATGGGAATTGTTGACCTGTCCAAATCAAGGTCATAGCGATTACGAGTGATCGATATGGATTACGAGTGTATTGAGCAATTAGAATGCTGGTTTGGATAGAACCGTAGACACGCGCAGCGAATTAACTTGGCGGGGTGCGGGAGATGCGATGAGTACCTACTTCGCACTTAACTCACAGAAAAATAAGGACGCAAGGACCAAAGCGAGTAGGTATTAGTAACTTGCAGCACTTGCACTCTCGCACCAAGCAAAAAGTGTTCAGTATGATAAAATTTGATGCGCAGTAGTAGCACTGTTGTAAGCTAGGTAGGTAGGTACTGCGCATTGTCTGCAAACGGCATCAGGTAAAGTGTTTCATTTTAAAATGTGCGTGCGATATGTTCTAAAGGGATGCCACATCTTGAAATTCGCGAACATCGCATTTAATTTTAAAATTAAGAGAAAAAAATTGATTGCCTAAGTTTTTTTTAAATTTCTACGGAATGGTCGAGGTTAAGGGTCAAAATACACGTCCGATAGTTGCTTCCGGGAGCCGGATCCGACTATCTGATCGGATTCATGAAATACACGTACGATTATCGTGTCCGATTTTTTCTGGACGACGACGACGCTCGGACGATGCTTACGATTCTGACATCCGATCCGATAGTCTGATCGTACGTGTAATTCATGTTCAAACAAATATATGACGCGGAGGCCTTCAGATAGTCTGATCAGACTATCGGAACCGACTAACGGAGGCAAGTATCGGATGTGTATTTGGGCTCTAACTATGGCAAATATAATGTCAGCGAAATAGCCGCCGTGGCTGCGCCGTACATACCAGAAACGAAGGCACCTACAGGCAAAAAACCAATATGTAATTTTATTTTTTGTTTTGATCTATGAATGGTGACATCACGCTCGTCTGTTTAGTTTGATTTCCATTATTCACACGTTTTGGCTAAAAACCGGTAGGTATAATCCGAGAAAATAGCAAGTATTTTGAAATATGAAGGAAGAAGGAACACTACAGTCCGTCTGGGTTACTTTGTCTTTCAGTACAACTTGAACTCACCACTTCCAATATCGGTTCTTATTTTTTTCCCGACTCTGTACAAAACTTTATGCAAAGCAATATTTTGAAAACATACGTATCGTACTTTGTAAACACCCTTCTAATGTCATAATTTGATAAATGTCAAAAAACCACAGACATTTTTTTTACGGCCAGACGAAACGTCTTTTTGAAAGTACTTATCTCAAGGAGTTCTTTGTACTCTGAGGTTGTAGTGCGATTCAATGTAGACGCTCAATTTCATTAGACAATAAGTTATTAAAGCTTAAAAAGTTAAATACGGTTAATATCTTATAAATACTTCGACGAATAACGTTACTGTTTAACATAATCAACCCTTTGTTACCCGTTACTGTATAAAATTATCGTCCAATTACCGGGCACGGGCTTTTTCTCAGAATAAGAAGGGTTTAGGCCACGGACTAGAAAAAAAAGAAGGACTCCGCGCCACGTGTATCGAAAGTGAAGCACTATAAGTATGCCGGACCGTTTGTACAAACATGCCTCACGCACACATTTACATCATACGGTGCCGACTGGCCGCCATTACGCGGCTCCGCGGCGTCATTGTAGGTACTGTTTACGTCAAGTAATCAAATAAAATAATGCCTTCTTGTGTTGTGAAATGGTTTAAAAATAATTGTACATCTCAGAAAAAGTGTCAAGGAATAACATTCACAAGTAAGTCACTTATTTAACCTGTTGATTTATTGTATTTTTTACATTTTAAAATCATTACTATTGGAACACAAAAGACATAGAAGTGCTGTCGGAAAATAAATGGGTAATTTTCCCGAGAGATTGGGTAATCCATTTTTTTGTGTCCTTTGTGAGTTTTTTGCAAGTATTGAATATGATTATTTTTATAGATTTCCTACAGCAAATCAACCATGGAATAATGATTGGATTAAAATAATAAGAGCCTGCAGAGATGAAGAACATTGAATTCCGTCGAAAACGTTTTTCTTGTCACTCATACAAAATAAACACTTAATTTTAAGTTTTAACTAAGTATATGTTTGTAATTGCAATTAAATAATGTAAGCGGACTTCTTATATGGCTTCATTTAAAGAAATGAAACTTTCAAAATATTAAAAAAAAATGGGGAAATTTTCATTTATCTGGTATCCCTCAAATCACGCACACATAGATCGGTAAGGTGCTTCACTTTTGATATGCGTGGCGCGGAGTCCTTCTTTTTTTTCTAGTCCGTGGGTTTAGGCCTTAGTCTACCACGCTGGCCTAGTGTGGGTTGGCAGGCTACACACACCATCAATAACTTTATGGAGCCCTCTCAGGTATGCAGGTTTCCTCACGATGTTTTTCCTTCGCCGTTAACGCAAATGATAATCGAATTCTGATCCGCACATGAATTCGAAAAGTCGGAGGTGCGGGCCGGGATCGAACTACTCTCCTACAGACTTCATGGTGGCGATCGAGGGTTGAAAGCTGCCTACTAAATTATTAGAAATTATACGCTGTTTTCCATATAATATCGTGATTCACGATATTATATGGAAAACAGCGTATAATTTCTAATAATTTAGTAGGCAGCTTTCAACCCTCGATCGCCACATTCGTGAAACACTTACCCAATACTAAAGTGACTGTACTTTTTGTTTGTGTTTTTCTCTAAAAAGATAAGTTTGGACTATCCTGGTTTTTTGCCTGTTACCATTTATACATATTGGTATTCTAAATAACGTGACCACAATATGTCCCGTTTTCAAGTTATGTGCCCCGTTGTCCTGAACGAACAGAAATTGTCTCATTTCCGAAAAAGGGGCGATTTGTGGGAATGAATTTAAAATCCCCCGTGAGAAAGGCAAAAAAAAAACTAGGAATCTCTACTAATATTATAAATGCGAAAGTAACTCCGTCTGTCTGTCTGTTACGCTTTCACGCCTAAACCGCTGAACCGATTTTTAATGAAACTTGGTACAGAGACAGTTTGGAACCTGGAGAAGGACATAGGCTACTTTTATCCCGAAAAATACGGAATACGTCATAAACGACATCCCCGTGGGCAAAGCCGCGAGCGACCTTTAATTATAGGCTTTAACCACGTTACTGTGACATTTATAAATAGAGAAAAGGAAGGCGAAACACGTAAAAAAATATAGGAACGAATCTATTAAAGTTTATATTAGGTACTAGCTGTGCCCGCGACTCCGTCCGCGTGGAACTCGGAAAACAACATTGTGTCGCAGTAACTAAATAGTGTATATGTATTCCATTTATTATAGGTAATAATAGACAAAGGTGTCCCACCAAGGCACTTATATCTTTTAAACCATTTCTTTAGGTAGAGTTTCAGCTCTTCTTGATTGACCGTAAAGGTTCATATAACCATAATACTAAAAACGCGTTGCTTATTTCCATACATTTCCTTGCTAAAATGGATTATAATTGAATATTGATATTTATTGTGATAATGTAACGAAACCTTTTCGATTCTCGGTTCAGGCAAAAAAATCAGTAAAGGCAATATTTCTTACTATTAAAAATAAAATGAAGCCTCCTTTGAGTGAAATTTGCATTTTTTTATATTTATAGTACTTTCCCTTCATGGCCATGTGTTTTGGGACATTACTTAAGGCTTAAATAAACTTAATAAAACGGCGACGACAGGTTTTGAATAGTTCTGACAACAATGAACAAAATAAAATAAATAGAAACATTCCAAAAAAAATACAAAACGTGTATTTTTTTAAAGTGAGGTTTTAACGCAGGACACTGAGCCAGCGACCGTTCACTGCAGCACTTACTTCTGTCTACAGCTTATACTACGCAGTATATGGAAATAATGTTTCGTTGCTCGGCATCTATGAGCAATAGCGTGATAGTTTATAATATACCAGCATAAGCGCAGGCCCATCAAAATCGATTCACACGATTTCACGATCCGAATATTAAGCTTATACTTCGCAGTACGTGGAAATAATGTTCCGCTGCTCGGCTATATAATTATGTACCAGCAAAATTGTCGCTTTTACGAAACACATCAGCGAAAGTCCCATCAAAATCCATCCACGGGATTTTACGTGATGTCCGGACGGAAAGACAAACAGACACAATAATTCTAAAAAAAAATGTTACCTATAGTTTCTGTATCGATAGTATAGTACCACCGAATCGAAATTTTGGAAAAATATTTAATTACAATGTGCACTTTGAATTTTATTAATAGTATATAGATTTACAAATACGTATTTAAGTATTGAGTAAGTTTTTTTTTAGGATTAAGTATTCATAATAAAATATATGAGTATTTCAAATTAATCTATCGTATTGCCTTGCACAATTAACAATTTAGAATACCTACACTCGCTTATGAAATTGAATGTATTTCTCTTCCACTGCCATTCAGACAGATAGGTAGGTACCTAATAAATTTTAAATAACAATATCTTCGTTTTTTTTATAAAAGCTTAGTTAGTACCTTCTTCGGATAGCATTTCAATAGACCTTCCGTAGACTGAGAATAGTAATACATATATTCGTTGTAATATATTTCCTCACAACTTGATTTGATACACGTAACGCCATCTATTGAAAAGAAATGGTATACACAAATACAATGTATTCATGCTAAGTTCTTCTAGAAAATTTAAAATTCGCATAACTTTTGATTGCGTGAACCGATTGCGATGAAACAAAAAACATATGTTACTTGGAGATAAGCACAATATTTATTTATAAAAGTCAACAACATTGGATCAGTTGTTTTTACGTGATGCTTGAACAAACAAACAGATAAACAGACAAACAGATAAACAGACAAACAGATAAACAGACAAACAGACAAAAATTCCAAAAATGTTAAAAATGGGTTCTATTGGTTATCGTTAAACACCCCAACCAGGTTTTTTCAAAATATTTGCTATGTACAGACACGCCATGTCTACAGATTTATTATATGTATAGATTATTGAACGATGCTCAAAACGCGCATACCAAAAACCCAGAGCATCGATCACACTGAAATGTATACCAAATAATAGCCAATAGTACCTACGTTATTAATTCAGCGTAAAAGTTAAGAAAAGAATAGAAATCTTTATTCAAGTGACCAGGATTCAAAGTTAAATATCAAATGTGTGGGGTATGAGATAGAACAATTTGTAAAATGTAATTTTAACCAAAACTCTTACTACAATATTATCAATACCCATCTTTTTGCTCTGATATTCAGTTTATTGTTTAGAAATTACTATGTTATAGCGATTTCAAATGAATTAAATATGACCAGTACCCAGAAACTCTAGAATTATAATATCCTTAGGTATGATTTTACGTGCGTTTTTAATTAAAGCTTTGTATTGTATTTTACCTGACTGGACTTATATTGTTTAATAGCCTAACTTAACCCTTTAACCGCCGAAGTCGGATATGTCCAAAAGGATATGTAAAAAAAAGTGTCCATTTCGCCAACTCGGATAAATACGACAAAAAACCTGTTTCAAATGCATTAATTTATTGACTTAAGTTTATTACAATAATCTTTTCATAGTTCTTATTATTTTGCCGGTTTATGAACTGGGCGCTAAGGGCACGGCAACTGTTAAAAAACCAAACGGTCAAAAGGTTAATAACTGTCCCGTTACGGAATTCCACTAAAAAATAAATGTTTCTTTTCATAAAAATTTCGCGTATGGATGTGACGTATGCATGCAATTTAATTTCAAACAATAAAATTAACTAAATAAATCTAGAATATGCGGAATATTTCAATAGAAACATAATCAGCATAAGTTAATAAAGTGTTTAACTTTAATGACTAAACATAAAGGAGTTATATTTACCTTGACAAAACCCGAAACGTTTGCAGAACAAAAAACTTTAACGAGCGTGACGCGACTACTTCTCACGGTTACTCTTCTCAAACTAACCCACAAAAACCAATAACAAGCATACAATACCACCGAAAATGTTAGGTATCAGTATTCTAATAAAGTAGGTACCTACTTGTTTTGGTAGATTTTTCTTTATAACTAGGTACTTAAAAACACCCGTGTCGTTAGCTGAATTTCTACCATGCCATGATTTTGAAGACAATATAATATTTTATTAATGTTATCGACCTTAACTTGCTTATTTTAGAGCGGCAAACGAAACTAGAAGTATTGATTACTTGATTTAGATTCTTATCAAACATCACTGTCGACGGCCATTGATTTTTAACATCAAAGTTGACAAAGTGGTCGTGGGACAATTAAAAATTGATATCCACTTTACTTTAGCTGTGTTTTGTATTTTATGCTATTTAGTTCTTTTAATTTAAAATAATAATAATAATAGTAGTTGCTTATGATTGTTGAAATCTCTGTCCCGCATGACGAGAATCTCGTGAAAGCCGAAAAAGATAAAAAAAACAAATATCTTGATTTGGCACACGAGGTTGTTGACATGTGGGATGTTGACTCAGCAGTCGGCAGTCATTGTGCCGATAGTCGACAGCCAATGGCTTAATAGTCAAGAGCCTCGACCTCGATCTGATGAGGCTCGCGTTAGGCAGCTGGATCAAGGGCTTGATTCAGAAAGCGGTACTTCTGGACACGACGCGTATTGTTATGAAGTCCCTCTCTCTGGAGCTCTGACCGGTAGGTTCGACCCTGTTCCCGATGCCGGTGGGCTATTATTTTTTATATTTTTTTAAATGTATACTTATGTATTGTTTTTTTATGATATGTAGGTATTTAAAAATATTATACGTTTTTACGATGAATAAGGATATACTAGTTGTTTTATAAACAACTTCAACACCTTAAACTTTATTAACAACATTATGAATTACTCCGAAGACACACATTCTTCCCAAAGTATAAACGATGAAAGTCACATTCACACAATACATGGCAACTTCAACTTCAAAATTCACTGGTGCCAACATTTCTGAAAAAAGCTCATTCTAATATTTAGTACGAGAGCTACCGACGTTTTCATCATTTATGATTTCAGCAAGGTTCATTCTTTTATATCTTCTTCCTCGTTAAGCCGTGGTAGTCAGGTGCGCAGTCTGGTTGGTGGGAGCCATTGCGTTTACGTTTTGTGAAAACTGCCCCTTTTCTCGCCGATTGTACATTTTTTTTCAAAATCCGTGAATGCAGATAGGTACGGTATTATTTCAAAAGTTAAGGATGGTCTCCTAAGAATGTTTTCCGGTAGCTGCCCTTCAAGCCCCGTCTCAAATAGATCTAGATATAAATTGGTCTGGCAATAATTTAACGACGGAATTTCTGTCTGGCAATTTAATTTATGGTTTATCTGATAGCCAAGAAATAACATAGTAAAATTTCAGCTTTGCTGAAATGAAGTCATTTTTTTTTTGCCTGCCTCTATCACGGTGTTTGCAACGGTGAAAGTGTCTGGCAATTATGAATTAATATCACTAACAGTTTCCTTAAAACAATGATATAAACAAAAGTTATGCTAAAATCACGTAACTTTGAAAAAAAAAACGGTTTCTAGGCTGTTCCCACAGGTAAACGCAACGGCTCCCACCAGACAGACTGCGCGCATGACTACTACGGCATAAAGATGAAGAAGATTAAAAGAATGAGCCTTGCTGAAACCACGTATTTTCCGACGTCCGTAGCTCTCGTACTATAAGGTATGTTTTATGTCGATCGATTGTGTAGAACAATGGTTCCCAACCAGTGGTCCGCAGAAGCCAAAATATGCTCCGCGAATGATTTCAAATAATTTCATATTGAGTTTTTAATTAAAGTTTCAGTTTAATTATTACAGTTTATTTTTATTATACCTAAGTACATGTGGTCCCTGACCAAGAAAAGGTTGGAAACCTCTGGTGTAGAACCAGAGATACCTACAGCTTGATCTCTCTACAGTAAGGCGTCCTGTATTAAAGCAAGATTCAAGATGAGTTGGTTTATCAAATGTTCTCGTTTTTCGTATTCGACACAAGCGTAGCCGCAAGCTTAAAATAGTAGCAATAACGAAAAGAACGACGGGTCAACGGTCAGAAGCCTGAATACTCAGATTATTGGGGTCTAGCCACACCTTACTATAGTAACGATATCCTTCCGACATAAGTTGTGAAAAGAGGCAGTCGCTCCGCTTAAAATTCAAAAATTCTGCCGAATCACGAAGCTTTGTATTTGCTTCGTGTGCCGAATCTAGTTACACTGGAAGCCGGCCTCATCATAGTTACGGAAAGGCTAGGTTGATGAAGACTAATAACATAGGCGCAACTAGCTAAAGTGCGGTGGTCGTGCGTTATTGACATCTTACTTTGCATTTTCATTTTTTTTTCTATCGCCCTATCCTGAATAATTTATTCATTATCAGCAATGATTTGGTATAGGTTTCGTTTGGGTAGTATTTAAACGATCGAATATAAATTCAAAGTAAGGGTGTCAAAAATACTGATTATGGCGTACTGACATACTAAGTGGGCGAAAGACTGAGGGCGAACACAAATATTGAAAACGGCGACTTAAAATTACGAATTTGAGGTACAGTCAGCATCAAAAATAGCTGAACATTTGAGTTTTTAAACTTTGCATTAATTAGATAACTAATTGATAGGAAGCAAAAAATTTAAGGCATACTTAGAGCTATATCAAGCAGCTCTAGGTATCTATTAAACTTTTTGTTTTAAAACAATTCGTTTTCTAATTAATGCCAAGTTTAAAAACTCTACTGTTCAGCTACTTTTGATGCTGACCGTACTATAATCCTTAAAATATAGCTTGATTAGAATGACAGATGTCAGCAAAAGTGACGACATAACTTTGTAGTTACGTCGAACGGGTGATTTATATTGGCACACGAAAAATCACTCGCATAACTAGCATGATATAATTTTTTTTAAATACACTGCTTCGCATATATAATTCAAAATATTAAAAATCAGCTTGAAAACTAAAATAATTCTTACTGATTCAGTCATAAAATATAAATCTTACGTTCTTCAAAAGTTAAGTCATATTGCAAAAATGTTAGACATGGGACACATCGATAAATGTAAATCGATTGAATAAAAAAATGATTACGTTTGCGTTATTAAAATTTTATGCGATGATAATAAATAACTATACCTACTTCGTACAATATTAAAAAGGTCTTTAAAAGTTTTAAATGTATGTTTTATATATAAACTATTGCGGCTATGATTATTCGTCATGGGTATCAAATCCAAAGTTTTCGGGTATGCTGATGCTGAAGATGAGGTCAAAACTCAAATTCAAAATGGCGGCCATGAATATTTGCAAATTAGTTGTCATAGGTGTCAATTTCATGGTTTTTCCGGTGTGCTGATGCTGAAAATAAGGTCAAAATCCAAATCCAAGACGACGGCTACGAAAATGTACAAATTATAAGTATTATATTTATTTTTAATGATTTATATCGATTTGATCAGCCCTTTCCCACCACTAGTCACACCACTTTGACAGCTGTCATTCTAATCAAGCTATATTATAAGGACTATAGTTATTTAGAACGATCTGCATAATAATTCTTAAGCGAACAAATTTCACTCACATTATTGTATGTTTGTAAGGTTGTTTGGGTTTCCAAAGGAGCGTCGACGGAGCCGGAGACGGCTCCTATTTCTGTCTGCAGGGTTTAAAGTAACCGTGTCGGGGTAAGGAAATGTATATTTTCGCCCACTCAGTATTTTTTTCGCCCAAGTTAGTATTTAATTCGGACACTTGGAATTTTAGTTCCTAGCTTAGATTAACTGTTTCCCACTGCTAGTAGCTCATTTTACGAATTTTAATCATTCATTAATTATCGCCAGATACGTTAATTTTTCGCAAAAATATTTTAATGCCGCTCGGTTTACTATTAAAGTATCTCATTAGCAGTGTTCCATATATTATTTATTCGCACGATTAATAATTTCCCGTTTCGTTTTGATCGAATGATACCTATCAGTTTACTGGAGTTTTTTGAGGCATTGTCCTTTGTAGGTAGCTAGGTAGGTACTTTTTTCTACTTTATTTAGAAGATAAATTTAGTAGTGGGACCAAGAGGAAAAGTATTTCCTCGTAGTTCCACCTGGGGAACCAAGTAGTGGGTCTACGAGAGTTAATGACGCGGTGATTAACACAACTAACAGCCTTTTTCTATAGCTATTTATCGGCTGTTTTCTACCTACCTAGAGATAGATATTTGACGGTAAAGCTCTATGGAGAATAAGTATGAAAACGGCCATGAAATGACAATTATAATAAAATTACAAAGACTCAAAACTAAAAATGGATAATTTTTTGTTTTATAACGTGCTGTAGGTATAATCGTTTTATAATGCGCATAAAATGTCATGTTTTCGCAAAAACCCGAAAAACTTCGAACTCGCTTCGCTTTACGCTACTGTGCCACCATGTGTTCCTATATGTTATCGTGTTGATGTAGGTACTACTTATCATTTATTTAATGAAACATGATAAGAAAAAAATATTATTAAAAATATGTGTTTACAATGAATAAACGATAAAAATAAAGAGTAGGTATTTCAAATTACAACAACAAAATGTTCATAGGTACTAAACTACTTAATCAAACCAATAAACAGTTTATTTACCTAACTGGGACTATACAGGGAAATACTAAACCAAAGGAGCTAAAGGAAAACTTTGATTTTCACGTCTGTCTGTAGTTGTTGTTCGAAACTATTTGTGATTGATATGGTTTTTATGTTTTGATACAGTTTTCATCTTAATTTACGTAATTTCTTCCAGAAGATTTCAAGCTATAAAACATACTTGAGCAACGCTGGGGTGGGTTGCTAGCAATTTATATTACAACATTTATAAATAATATTGAATTCTCAAAAATCACTGATTTACTTTAAAATGGTTCTTTAAAATTTAATTGAGATTAATCATTGTGTAATCACCATATGCAGTGATTCCGGCTTGTAATATACTTCCCATAGAATTCACAAGCTGCAAGCCTAAATCTGTTCTATGTTTATCTTCCCAAATCCCATAGCAAATATTACATTACAATGCAATAGAACATTGCAATATCCTCTTAGAAGTGACCACTGAATATTCAGTAGTCATTCCTAACTCTGACCATGAGCTTCATATTATCCCAATGTTTAACCATCATGCCCCACTGATTTTCAATTGCATTTATATTGGATGATTTTGATGGCCACTGTATTATACTGAGGTTGAATTTAAGTTAAAACCAATGGTAAATAAATAATTATTAAGAAATTATCCTGGATGGAATACCTAGATACTGGTTTTTCCTTTTTATAAAATGGTGGTTTAGGTTTTCACAGGCCTATTTTATAGTTTAATAAATTTCCTTTAGTACTCAATACCAGTAGGTACTAGAATGGTCCAAAAGAACTAATTGTTTCTTTCCTTCGGGAGTTTGTTCATCTACTCTAAATAAAACCATATCAAGGAGAGATGAAATGGCACTCTATTTTATTGTCATTAATAAACAGATATTGGCAAAATAGCCAGCTTTTAGTGGAACATTAGTAGAAGCTGCGAAAATAAACAAAACAAACATACAATTTGTTTTCAAAGCCAGTTTTAAATTAGTAACTACATTTTTTTACTGTTAGCACACACTTGTGTACATAATTACGTATACACACAGATGGTAATTACTTTATGAAGTTGAGGAAAATATATTGAAAAATTACAGACCAGAGTACAATACACTGCACTAAGTTTTACAAACTTATTTTACTATCATAAATTAGAATAGTTATAACTGCAAGTGCGATACTAAAGAGAGCTTTATGTTAAATGAGGCATTGTTTAATGAAACGACTAATCAATCAATAACATGGGGCAGTCATGCATTAATGAGGAGTGAAGTAATCATGATTATAAAAATTAAATATACACATATTTGTACAGTTAGCTTAGCTCTGGCCGAGTCTCAAGTACGTACGTAAGTGCGCCACTGCATTTCGACAGGAAATTAAAGCTGTAGGTAACAAAAACATCGTGCAATCTCTGATGTACTGATATATTATTTTAAGTAGTCATAACTTTCAACCACACACCACAACTAGTTCAAAAAGTAGAAATATGAAGTACCAGAACAGTATAATCACCAATTTGTTGTTTTCACAATATAAAAAATTAAGTGTACGAAAATATTTCGGGTTTTAAAGTATTTTTTGTGTAATAATTGTATTTTCTATTTTCGCGACTTATTTTCAAATTGAAGACAATACGATACGACATTGAAATATAGGCTTGTTAAAAAAGTATCGATGCATCGATGCATCGATGTATCGATATTATTGATTCGAAATGTCGATATTTTTTGCCGATATATTTTAATGCACAAAATATTCAATATCGAAATCGTATCAAAAACGATTTTTTTTTCAAAAGAGATGTTTCAGAAATGTATGGAGCCTGGGCCAGCACCATGTACACTGAATGGAAATATAGCTATACAATAAAGTAACCGTTTTTTAATGATAATTTTCTATAATTTTACTTTGTTTAATTGTACATTCAAGTTAAATTGGTCAAGGAGTGCTCTCCTTACAACACATAAAAATATGTTGGATCGAAATTATGTGAAATGTCATTTTGACAACTGTTGACATGTCCTTGACCCCATAGTGTTTATTTCTTGTGTACTTACATAACCTATCTACGTTGTTTATAGGCGAAAATACTTGGATTTCGTAAAAATTATAATGAAATAGAAATATAAGTGTTGTACTCGATTGTGTCACACAGACATCACGAATAGCGATGGGCGTTGAATCAACGAACTAGTTGAATCAACGTTGATGTCTCTTCAACGGAATTAACGTTGACCGTGTACAAATCAACTCGTTGAATTCGTCAACGAGTTACGAGACAACGACGTTTATGAATTCAACTCGTTTCATCGTTTGACGAATTCAACGAGTTGATTTGTACACGGTCAACGTTTTGTTATTTTCAACGTAAGTAAACTGTATTTCTTTAAGAATAAAACTCCCGCTACGACGCGATAGTCATGACAAGAATTTTAACTCTAAATAACGAATACAAGATTTTATATTTATTTAGTAATTTGATCAATGTCATTATTTTTTAAAGAAAGTAAACGTAAAGTAAGTATTAATAATGTCATATTATTAATTCTTAAAATGATTCATCATAAAATGTTATCCAATTTCATTAGGTAAACTGCATCAAATTGTTCGTAAATTAACATTACAACAGCATACGTTAATAAAAGCGTTTAGGCGTTTATCGTTCATGCAAGTTGACGTTCGTAACACGTTAACTCGTTGACGAAATTAACTAGTTGATCAACTAGTTGACAAACGCAATTCAACGTTAACGTTTCGTTGACGGAAAAACCTTCAACGACCCATCGCTAATCACGAAACCTAGGACTGTCAAAGTTGTCAAATTCATATTAATGTCAAACACAACTGTCATGGCTACCAGAAAAAAAGGGTTAACATATTAAAAAACGTCCCCAAATAATAATTATAGTACAATTGTACTCTTCTTCAAATTAATTTATTTGTATTTATGGTAATCCCCTATTTTTTTCCTATTTTTCTATATAATATACATAGTGGTGGCTCAAAATCAAACATCTCCTTTAATTTATTTCCAGAATATTTAGCAGAATCCAAAGCCGTAAAAGATAAGAACGAACGGAAAAAAAGGAACTATGTTGTCTATGACTAACACTAGCTGCTGTAGCTAGTACTTATTCTAAGGCTGTAGCCAGTAACAATGCAGCTAGAGTGCGCGCAAGATAAGTCTGCGCGCGGCCGAAATCGGAACTAATCATGGTCCACCAAAGTGTGTGCCGTTTTATTAATTTTGATAGTAGAACTACCTGATTGTAGGAATATTTAACGGGAAAATTATGTTTAGCGATAAAAAAGTTAAGCTTAAAAAGCGGTAATTTGAACTTTTGCGATCACGGCAACGTTTAGCACGCCCTCAGTCGCGCGCAGAGTTATCTTGCGCGCACTCTAATTTAGCCTCCCAAAGTAGAAGTAGAATGCCGGACGCGTTGAAGCAATTACTAGATGCTCCAAATCTATCCCGTAAGGAAAACCCGATAAAATGTTAGATAGACACGAGACATTTTACCCCAGTTCTTTCGAATCTGGCTCTTAAATACTTGACACCTACGGCTTCCTCTGTGCCTTCAGAGAGAGTAGTTTCTGCCGTAAATCTAGCGGTTCCTAATAATAGGAGCCGGCTGACAGCGGAGCATGTGAAGAGCAGAGTTTTTCTACTTTCGCTACCGGACAAATATTGGTTTGCCTGAAATAATAAATTGGTCTTAAAAATATTAGACGATTGCTATTTAGTTTTTGATATTTTCTAATTTTGCCTAATCTTCTTCTTCTCTCGTGTCAGCACGAGCTATACAAAACTATCTCATGCTGTGGTGAAAAGATTAGATAGTTAGCAAGGTTGGTAGCGGGGCTGACTGCCCAGGGTGCGCCGGACGTACTGAAGTATCGATTTTGTTTAATAAAAAGGAATAATGATTGAATTACCTTCGTTTTTATTAAGATTCTCACACATTAAATCAATGTGCATTTTGAATAAAAAATTCTATTACTTATTATTGACCCAGACTGAACTAAATACATAATTATTTTAAAACCGAAAATCTCTGAAAATTTGAACGTTATACCGAAATTTTTTCCTCGTGATATCGAGGTCGATATTGATATTTAAAAAAATATCGATATATCGATTTTTTTTCACTTCCGATATCCCTATTGAAATACGATCATACGATGACAGATTGTTGACAGCCTGACAGAAGTTGATAGAACAGCAGAGATGCCAGAACGTCCCAAATGGGACGATTTTTGTCCGTTTATACATCTTTACGTCCCTTCGATGTCCGTTCATATATTCAGTCCCTTTTCAAATAACCAACTACAATCATTTACTTTTCTTACCAAAATGCGTTTATAATGCAAATAACAAGACGCAGTTTTAAAAATTACATCTATGCGTAAGTCTTGAAGTAAAAAGTTTTTTTTTTTTACTTTTTATTTGTTTGCCCTAAAAATATAACAGTACTCACGCCCTTTTAGGTACACTTTTTTCTCATTCAATCGTAACAAATTAATTTTTCTCCAGCCATCCTTTTTCTCCAAAAATCGTCCCATTTCAGGTAGTGAATCGTCCGAAAAGCGACGCAGGTACTGGCAACACTGCAGAACAGACTAATAAAGTTCACATAAAGGCTTATAGGTTTGCCGATGACTGCGCCTCCCACTTCACCGACCGCTACCCGCGCTCGTCTGAATCGTACCGACCATCGACGCGTGACGTCATGAGGCCATCGGCAAACCTTCTCCGCGCGACTTATACTTTGTCTAAGTAAAATAACTTTAACTAACACCACAGATTAATACCTGAGTATTCTAAATTCTAAAGAACACATAGCTACAGCATGACTGATTAGTCGCTTTCGAACCAAATATAATACGAAAACTAAGTAGGTACGAAAACCATAAACTCTAGGGATGAGAATGAGACGTATTTACGCTACTAGGTTTTAAAACGAGGGCTTCATTAAACTTCATTTGGAAGTAGAGCGCCCAGTACACACATAACAGCACAAACGTAATTACGAGAAAAAAAAACTTTTTAACTTCCAAGTTTTTTTAATTACTTTGCCCCACAATAAGATTTCTCTTGTAACGTGGATGCATTTACATTACAGCACAGCACATACCCTAAAGTGGTTTACAGACACAAATTTTCATATGCACAAACACCCAGACCCGGAACAACTATCTGTAGGCCATACAAATATTTGTTCCGCGCGGGAATCGAAAACACGACCCGTAGCGCAGCAGCCAATCGTTCAGCCACTGCACCAAACGTATCGTCATTTGTGCGTCGATTGTGCTCCTTACACATAATATGAAAACACCTTAGAGCATATCTAAGGAAAACACGGATCAATTTCTTATGCAAGTATTTTTTAACTCAGGTCCCTTTATTACAAAAGATGGTTTAAACCAAGACTAAGGTAAACCCAGCCTTAAAATATACCCATCACTTTCTTAAGTCATGTAATAAAAAGAGACGGGGCTGGGGCTATATTAAAACCTAGGTTTTTCGTTGTACGTAGTACTTATTACTTCTATGGGTTTTTCTTAGACCATCTTTTGTAACAAGGGGGAGGAAACCGAGAGCGCGCCAGTACGCTGTCAACACAGAGTACATTTTAATATGCTGTCAACTTACACTAAGTTGGTTCACCTCATTGAAAAGAATTTTAACACTCCCAAAATCCAAAAAAAAAAACATTTATACTTGTATAATCTATTATTTTAATTAATTATACTATGAATCCCTATTTCCCTTGGTCACGGCATCACGCGTGAGCGGCTGGAACGATTTCATGTTGTGTCTCTTTGTGCTGTGTCCAAATAAATGATTCTTTATCTTTTATCTTTTATCTTTATTTCGTAAAAAAAATTTTTTGTTGAGAATGTTCTTGAAAGATAATTTTGATATTAAAAAAAAACGAAATTATCTCATTATGTCCATATTCTTCATTTGTTTACCGCATGCATTAAAATGGTTTTAACTTTTGTTACAATTTGGTTTTGTTTCTGAAGATAGGTAGTTGGTAGGAAAAAGTGCATTGCATGCCGAGTAAAGTTACTATTAATATATAAATATTGGTGTATGGCAATTATAAGTCAACACTTTTTGACAACGTTAGTGATGCACTTCGATAACGAGTTAAAAACGCAGAATCGATTTGGTACTGACTGATTCAATTTATTAACCTACGTTAATTTCTCCATTACATCAGGGCTAAGAAATTCTATTTTTTAAGAACAAAATAACGTTATATTCATTTGTTAATTTAAGTTTTATTTTTGTGATAATACATAAAAATCCGGGCAAGTGCGTGACGGACCACACACGGTGTAGGGGTAGTCAATACGGCTATTAAATGTTTTTTTACAATTGACTGAAGTCATTTTGTAGGGAGTTTCTGTGAACTATTTACAGACGCAACGTTGGACTGCTATACTCATAAACTAATAAAGCTACTTCTTAGCTGAGATTGTTTTCCTTTTAATTTCGTTGTACATCGTGCTATTGTGAATAATTTTCAGATATTCAGAAATAGCGATTTTGCTTCTGGGGTTGGGGAAATTTAACTCTAACAAGAATTACCACTGTAAAGCATAATTATTTCGTAAACACATCCCTGTATTGAAAATGGGTTACAGATATCCCAAAATAAATAAAATAGCCGCTACTTTAAACGTTAGGTTACTCCCCAAAAAAAATATTTCCAACGATTTTGTTGTATAACTTTGTACGTTGTAGCCTACTATTAGTGCCCTCATGAAAAAACGGCTGTGACAGATAGAAGAACATGGAAAAACTATAAGAGTTCCTAATTTGACTACGGAACCCTAAAATTGCTTTAATGATATCGAACTTCTCAATAGGTTTACCAACGGCAAACCGTCCGGCTTGGGGCTCTCCCTTCCGGCCGTGGGTTTGTCCATGGTTGGGAGCGAGAGCTCTAGGGTAGTCGTCGTCTTATTTAGCTAGAAAGTGATGCTCGCAAAGAAGGCGGCGGGCTTGGGGCGAATCTGTTGCCCGGTCAGTTAAAGGCCTAGAAGCTATTTCTCTGAAACTATTGACTTTTGGGGAATTTTGTTGTAGAAGCGTGCACTTTGGCACCTAGACGTTATTGTTGTATTGTTTTACTTGGTCGCCTTTGGTAAGCGCTAACAGGGTCTAAGATGGAGCACACGAATCCAAGTAACTGAGATATAGAGGGATTCCCTTATACTTCTCTGGCTCTCGCATACACACGACGTGCTTTGCGTCGGACTTTATTTATTTTTATTACTTTAACGCACAATGGTAGTACTATGGTGGGTTAATGCCATAAGGCATTCTCTACCAGTCAACATTTGAGACACAGAGAACAGCATCAAAAAGAGGTACACATTTTTATAAAAAAGGATATTTGTGACAAACAGTTATAGATATACATAGGTATTAACAAACACTAATACTATAAGTAAATACAAATGTGTATATATGCTCGCCGAGCAATTTAATTCGCTAGTGGTCAAATTCGGCGGTCAATCACGGCACCGAAAACATGCCTAGTCCAATAAATCTGAAAGTTTTTTATATATTTTTTTCTAGGCCCGCGTTTGCCGCCGTCTCGCTTGATGTTAGGCGATGATGCGGTCTACGATGGAGCACCCTTGCCCAGAAGAAACCGATTCACTCGTGACTTGAAGACACCCAGATTGTGGCTGTCGGGGAACACCCACTCGGGCAGCGCATTCCACTGTTTGACGGTTTTCACAATGAAAGTGTAATCAAAGCGCTTCGTTCGAGTTTTTGGTATATCAACCATGAACCGATGGTGCTTTTTCGTGCTTCTGGCCGTCCGATAGAAAAAAGAGCAGGGGGGTTTTAGATCATGCAGATCTGAAGCACACTCTCCGAAATGTGTCCGATAAAAAACCGATAGACTAGCAACTTTGCGCCGATGCTCAAGACTTTGGAGCTTGGTAAGGGAGTCGTTGCTGATGAGCTTCTTGGCACGCTTCTCAATGGACTCCAACGCCTCAAACTGGTATTTGGCTGAGCCATTCCAAAGGTGCGAGCAGTACTCCATGCACGAACGAACCTGTGCTTGGTATAGTTGAAGCAACTGTTCCGATGTGAAGTACCGCCGCACCTTCGAGACGACACCCAGCTTTTTAGTAGCCAATTGAGCTTTGGACTCAATATAGGAGCCAAAGTTGAGGGTTGACGTCGGAGTTACGCCCAAGAGCTCAAGATGGTCAGTTATCGGTATAGACACATCTCGAAAAGTAGGAGCCAGCTGGAATGGCCTCCTATTGGCAGAGAATAGACACGCCTGGGTCTTAGCTGCATTGAACTTGACAGGTTGGCATCGCCCCAACCGGAGACAAATTCAAGCGCTCAACCATGGCCTCTCTCGGAGACTGGATTTGTGGTCCACTGGTCCGTGCATTGGCTACGTAGCTCTCTACCACAGTGCTGTCGTCTGCGTACCCAAAGGTTCCGGGCTTTAGCAGGGCGTTGATATGCAGCAGGAAGAGCGTCGCAGAGAACACTGACCCCTGAGGGACACCGGAATTAATAGCCATTCGATCTGATGAGCAGCCATCAATGACCACTCAAATCGAACGATCCCTCAGGAAGTCCGATATCCACGCAACGAAACCGGTGGACAAGCCAAATGAAGAAAGCTTACGAATAAGGCCGTCATGCCAAACCCTGTCGAAAGCCTTCGAGATGTCCAGGGAAACGGCGAGCGTTTCCCCATGTTTCTCGATGGCCTCACTCCACATGTAAATGGCGTACGCTAGAAGGTCTCCAGTAGACCGGTTTCGTCGGAATCCGTATCTCCGGTTACTGAGGAGGTCATTAGCTTCTAGGTACGTTAGGAGCCTACTATTAAGTATACGTTCCATAGTCTTGCAGAGTATGGACGTAACTGAGATGGGCCTATAGTTGGCAGGGTCAGCACGTTTGACAGCTGTCAAATTGTATGTCCTAACCCGGTCACTCACATGCGCACAAACATTTGTACAGGATACGAATGTTTGCACGCATGTGAAGGGCCGTCAGACATTCATTCGCAAACTCAACAGACATACAAAAGGGTTCGCATACCCAATATACGAACCCATTTGCGCTTCCTCATAAACTTGTTTACGAATGTCTCAGTCTTGCTTGCTATTTTGTGAACCATGGATAGTAAAAATTATTGTTTTAGTGCGGCTGGACTATTTTACCAACAGTACGCATAAATAAGATTGCCTCTCTGAAACCAGCCTTTAAACGTTCTGCTCCTCACTTCAGAGGGGCAAAGTTATTTGGTACTGGCAAAAAAACTTCGCCGCTCTGAAAACAGGCTTTGAGCGTTCTGTTCCTCACTTCAGAGGAGACCTACTTTTTATTTTGTTACTTGCTTACATGAAGGAACTACTGTTCTTCACTTCAGATGGGCAAAGTTATTTTATGCGTCCTGTAGTATAAGTCACAGAGCATTCGTTATTAAAACGTATTTTAAGCACAGAATAAATAGTACAAGTGTATAAGTATTTTCTTTCCCTAGTAGGTATTATTGCGATGTTTGTCGTTTTTGAAAAAGAAATTGATGTTTTATGTTTCATTCAAGGAACAGTTCAAATGGATTTTAAAGTTATTAAATAATATTCTTACTATGAACTTAATGAGAAAGATAAGAGTTGTAAATGCGGATTTTCTCTATGAAAAGCTTTTTTTAATGAACGTTGAATAGGCATTTGAGCTTATCAGGCCTAACTGTTCGTTTTCTCAAACCAATAAAATAATAAATCAAGGCTTCTGTGTCAAATTCACGTGTAAATATTGTAATTCATCCTTTTTTTTGTAACCATGTCGATTGTGTCCTGCAGATCGAGCGAAAAAATATAGAGTAGGTATAAAAATAAAGTATAATTTTATTCAATTTATTTAAGTTTTACAAAAATAAACTATCTTATTAATCGTTTTGATACCTTACCTGAAATATAAATTTTTACTTAACAAAACCATTTTTAATTTCACACTATTCAGTCTTGTAAATTGTGATGTAGTAATAATATTGGTGATAATTATTTAAAAAATAGAATTAAATTTATAAGTTCTACGTCAATGATTGAATTATAAATTTTATTTCTGTTTTAGTTCAGTGCTTGCAATTTGTCAATGAGTATAGTAGGTAGGTACTTACATACTTAATTTGTATTACAAAAAATTTAAACGCAAATATTAAATTTGATTACCTACATTTTATTTTGCATACGCAATTATTCAAGAGTATTTTTTTCCTTATATACACATTTTTTGAAATGTTATTGTATTTTAAATTATTTCCCTTAAAATAAAAAATACGTTTGTGAAATGTAGTATTTTGTGTTTTTCCTTTCTTATTAAAGTAGAATCCAAGAGATCAGTTTACAATCAATCTTAAATCTTTAAAAATAAAAGTACATAAATATACCTATTATTTTCACTTAATTGGAACAATGTGAATTTGAAAGTAACTACTACAAATATAACGTAGAAAAAGTTGTGCGATTTGTTTTTCACAACAATTAACTGAATTTGTGGTTTTTGTATTACAACAGCTCAAATCTTAACTAAGGAATGCAGTGTTAAATGATTATGCTCTGGTTAATCCTGCTGAAAAACTTAAATTCACGCCTTTAATTTCTTGCCACTTTTTCAAAATACTTCTTCTTTTCATCTGGGTTTGGTATTATCTGTAATTAATAAAAAAAACATAAACAGCTTATCTAATAACGTTAAAAGATAAGATTAAAAAGATTAATTAAAACGTTATCTAGAATTATCAATTAAGCATTTGATACTCACTGTATCTTGACCCGGTTTCCAGCCAGCTGGACACACTTCACCATGCTTATCTGTATATTGAAATGCTTGCACTAGCCTCAAAGTTTCATCAACTGATCGCCCCACAGGCAAATCATTCATTGTAATCTGCCTCAAGACACCTTTTTCATCAATGATAAATAATCCTCTCAAAGTGTGGCCTACGTCTTCTAGATAAACGCCATAGTCTTTAGCAATAGAATGAGTCAAATCACTCAATAGAGGAATATTAATTTTTCCTAGGCCTCCTTCTTTGCGTGGTGTATTAATCCAGGCAAGATGTGTGAAATGAGAATCAACAGAGCATGCTACTACTTCTGTGTTAATTTTCCTAAATTCATCGATTCTCTCAGAAAATGCCAATATTTCTGTAGGACAAACAAAGGTGCTAAAACAAAAAATAAAATAGTTAATAAACGTTAACTATGATAAAAGCAGGGCTTTAGCGAATTATATTTATTGTTGCAGCTGCACAGAAGCAGTGTGTATGACCATACTTTGCAATAAGACGGTATTAGTACAATTTTGTTTTTGTATTTATTTTAAAGCATAATAAGTGTGATAATTGATAAGTTACAAAACAATATTTTTTGAATAATAGGTACTCCTGGATTTTACGTTTTTTAATATTGTATATAAACGAGTGCCTCGTAGTAAGTACTCCGTTATTTCATATTATTATGTAGTTTTTTTTAAATATACTGTCATCAAATTTAAGAATAAATAATAAACAGATTAACTTACAAATCCAAAGGGTAGAAAAAGAATACTAAATATTTCCCTTTGAAACTTGATAATGCTAGTTGGGTTATCTCTCCATTCACAACTGCAGTGGCTTCCCATTCCGGTGCCGGCTTTGAGACTGAAATATAGAGAAAACAACGAAAAGTTAGTTTTCAGATTATTAGTTTCTGGATATAACGAACTACTTACGTTTTACTGAAATAAGTACTTACTCATCGCTTTAGTAAATTGTAATTTGTGATCAATCTTTCTTGCGCCGCCAGGGAAAACATTGCCGCTACCGAATGAATAACAGGAATCACTTTCGAATAGTGAAGATTCGCATGAAATGCTGAATGTTAACACTAGTATAATGGAAACCAAGTTGTATTTCATGGTTTTTGATTTGTTATCACCGTAACAAATGTAGTAATAACAAGTTGAGTCAATGACTTATTTGACACGTTTTGTAGAATTGTACACAGATACCTATTAAAATGTAAACTCCCACTGACCCACACACTGACATCTTCTTCCTACTTTGATTGAAAATTTGAAGATAAAAGTGTCAAAAACACGTAAGCAAGTTTAGCCTACGTTCCGTTTTACAAGATTAATAATTGATAATTTTTGTGTAATCTTAAAATTGCTTAAAATACAAAAGAAGATAAACTAAAAACAAATTAAAAGACTTAAAAGTAGTATTATTATACAAACAAAGAATAAAAAGATACAATGAAAAAATATGAGAGTCCTTTTTGGGAATCGATATAAAATCGAATCGATTTTTAACCAATTGTTTGAATGATCGGTGACATCACTATTACGTGCTTCGTTTCGTTCGCGTTTCAGGGAGTCGTATAATTTTTCTGTTTTTGTGTTTTCAATGTAATTTTAAATAGTAAAATGATTTTATTACCGTCTTTAAGTTTTCTTTACTAAATTTGACAAGTTTTGAGTCCATCGCAGCGTGTTGCGGTAAGTTTGGAAGTTTAGTTTGGGTTACACTTGTCGTTCTCGTTCATTATGGCGGTCCATTACTTCGATTCGATGCTAGTTGTAAATAATTTCGTCATAACCACAAAACATTTACATATAGGTAGTGGAGTGTATCGCGTCTGTAATTTCTCAGCATAATTACACATTTTAGATGGACGTACAGGACGATACGGTTTTGGACGTTGATTTGCTAGCTGACGATGGATCTGAAGAGGATGGCGAAGCCCCGCCGTCGTCAGGTATGGAAAGCTTTATCGTAACATAGTTTTAAGACGAGATCTACCAAGTTTTACGTAGAAAATGATACGATTTACATGTAAAGAGGAACTTGACATTGCTGTATGTTTGTTTATCATAATATTCTAATGAACCCAAGTTTTTCCCTCATATTTTGTTAGTATGATCTTGTTTACGCTATCACATTATCTTACTGAGCTTGTAAGACTAGCAAATCCATTTCACAATGTTTTTTGGTAAAAATGTAGTTTAAAATTATAGTGATGTGTGTCTAAACAATGCTTGTAGATACGTATTTTCTAGTTACTTAAAATAAAATCGAATGAATGCAATATGAAATGTAACTACATACATATTTAAACTCACCTTTTTCCCATGGGGGTAAGCAGAAACTAAATGGAACTAATGTAATATAAAATGTAACTTATTGTTGTTAAAAATGAAACTGAAGTATCTTTGTAAATATCATCATCATCCTCTTACCCTTTTCCCAATCTATTTGTGCAGCATGTGTTTTCCTTCCATACATCTCTATTAGCTGAAATGTCAGTATCTTTATAAATATATGTGGTAATAATGTAATAAAATATATTTTAGAGTTCTACACAGGACCTGGTTCGACGCCGACATCGTGCGCGTCATCGCCGCGTGGTGAGGAGCCTGCTTCTCCCCATGGTGGCGTGTCGCAACCTACATTCTTCCATCACCAGACCTACACCCGGCCATTCTTCACATCAGGCCGTAGGGGACCAGGTCGGCCAAGGAAGGAAGGTCCTAAGTTGGTTCGGGAGGGAAAGATAGTTAGGAGGTAAATATTGCTTTAGATTATGAAGATCTTATTGGGTAATCATAGGTTATAATTGGGTTTGATTTTTTCAAAAATGACGATAAATATTTCTGTACTTGTTAGAAAAATAACTCGTAACTAGTTTTTTTTAAACTAAGTTGTTTTGTAATTACTAAAAACAAGTCTTGTTGGATAGCTACAAAAAATATACCGGTACCAAAAACTATACAGCAGTACATACCTGTGTAAAGAATATTCCAATCTTTCAAAAACATGCTTTATTTATTTGATTTACACTGCTTAAGAAACCAATTACATAAATCAAAGTATATAATAAGTACAAATATAAAAACATGAACTTACTACATACAACTTACATGCTTTCAAGTCATTATTGTGTATCTTTATTTACAGTTTAGTTGCCTAGTAATTTAGTAAATATTTAATCTGAGTATTTACTAAAAATTCAAGTTTGCATAAATTATGTATCTCATATCTATTGTTTTGATCTGAAATAAGTTTCCAGAGGACATAGTCTCAGCCCAAAATGTGAATCAGTTCAAAAACTAGACAAACATCTACTCAACTGGAAAAATAAAAAATAGTGGGGAATAGCTGAATACAGGCACTTACCAGTTGTCTCAAATGCCTGCTTAGTAATTTATAAATAAACTAGCGACCCGCCCGGCTTCACACGTGTACGTTTTAAAACCTTCCTCTAGGATCACTCTATCTATTTAAAAAAGCCGCATTAAAATCCGTTGTGTAGTTTTAAAGATCTAAGCATACATAAGGACAGACAGACAGTGGGAAGTGACTTTGTTTTATACTATGTAGTGATAAAATAAAATGTGGCACTCATGCTTGAAAGACGCCTAAGGCCCGGTATCCACCAAAGGCAAGAGGAGAGATGTCTCATAAACAACCAATAGGATTTTGCTTTGAGTTAAAGCAAAGCGAAGAGATGTGAAAATAATGCAGTCCTATTGGTTTTTTGAGAAATCTCTCTGCTTTGGTGGATATCAGGCCTAAGCCTCCAATATGGCTGTTTGATCATGGTATTTACAGACAAATCACTGATCAGCATAGATTACCTACTTACTCAGAGAAAAAAAAACTTTTTATGGAGATGCATATTCAGTACCTACCTACATATGTGATGCGCTCAAGTGTTTCATGATTTTCATAAAAGAAAATAATATATTAATCATATCATTCAATAAATAATGTTTATTAATTTACCAAAGAATAAGAGTTCAAACAAAAATGCAAATAAATTATGACATTATTTATTGTTTTACATGATTAACAGTATTTGGTGACCAATAGCTAGAACCAAAAAGGACTAAAACAAAATCCATTTAAATATGCATACATCAGACTCCAAATATGTTTAATTTGACATAACATGCTGCTGGTGCATTTGTTGTTGCATCAATTTTTGAATCCAACATAGAACTAGCCACACAGTTCAAACCTTCCTCTGTACTGCTGGATGGATAATGTGGAAACCACTTTTTTAGGATTCCGTACCCAAAGGGTAAAACAGGACCCTATTATTAAGGCTCCACTGTCCGTCTGTCACCAGGCTGTATCTCATGAACCGTGATAGTTGGACAGTTGAAATTTTCACAGATGATGTATTTCTTTTGCCGCTATAACAACAAATACTAAAAAACAGAATAAAATAAATATATAAGGGGGCTCCCATACAACAAACGTGATTTTTTTGCACGTTTTTGCTCAATATTTATAACGGCAACAGGTAGACGCTTGAAATATTCACAGGTATATTCACTTTAAAAATAAATAATTAAATTAAAATAAAACAAATCGCACCCTTAGTAATAGTAGTTTTTTGGGAAATAGCGTAATAAGCTGGAATAGGAATCCAGAATCTTTAAACGCGATTTCACAAAGAAACTACTTTTTTGTATTATGCCCTTATGTTACTAAGGGTGCGAAATATTTAAGGGGGGCTCCCATACAACAGACATGATTTTTTTGCCGTTTTTATAGATGATGGTACGGAACCCTTCGCGCGCGAGTCCGACTCGCACTTGGTCGGTTTTTTCTTCGCTATAATTTTGGAACATAATTATAACACTGACAGCGACACTAGTAAGTACTGGTGTAAATTGTGACTATTTTACGATAATTATGCTGAACGTCGTTATCGTCAATCACGATGTGGCATGTCGTCTGCTTCACAATGATATGAGTAAGCAACGAAGCGTCATCTATTGATCCGCCCATGCTCATGCCACTTAATGATATAGACAGCAATCTCTTCCATGAAATAGCACTGATTCAGTATAATAATGTGCTTGAGCACATAACAATATTCTGGATTCTACGATTGGACTTCGACTCTTTTACGATATTTTATGACGTGACGTTATTTCTGTATTCTAAGGACGTGACCAATAGACAATAATCTCTTCCCCTAGACCCCGATTCCTGATATGCCCGGGCACATCACGATATCCGGATTCTATGATCGAACTTCGACGCACAGTCTGCGGCCCAGGTGCCAGCGGCTGCGGGTACCTATATTTATAGGGAAGGAAGGAAGTTTGCGTCCTTATACAGAGCGGGTGCCGAGCGGCAAGGAAAGGGTGCGGATAGTTTAAATAGTGAAGTTTTGTATGTACCCTACCTGCTGTATAATTGGAACACCTGTCTGGATTGTCCCGCTGCCTGCAACAAACACCCGCCGGCACTGCAGCCGCAGACAAACACGTGAACTATGTAGCTTTCGCCCGTGATTTTTCTGTGTGCTTCGCAGTTTCTTCGGCCTTTTACCCCCTAAGTCCTATCCGTCTCCCTAAGTAATGTAGTACTTCAAACTTTATTAACAGGTATAGAGGAGGAAATGCAGGTTCTCTAAGGGGAGCTAAGAGGCACCGTGGGAGTCGCGATGATTCCCTAGAAGATATGATGGATGATGATGATTTTTCAATTCCACCCTTGCCTGAGGAACCACCTTATATGCCTGAAAAATGGTATGTTGAATTTTACGCAGTTATTATGTAATTTATTAGATTTGAATGCCGCATTTTAATAATGAAAAATATTGAAATATATAAATATTAATATATTGCTGATGAAAAGTGTATGAATCAAAATATAATTCCCATAATAGGCCTGGAAAACTGTGCGCCCTCTGCAATCTAAGCGAGCGCAGTCAGCTTGGGCAGGGCGAGATGCGGCAGATAGCGTGCAAGCTTGGCGAAGGCGACGGCAGCAGCACTCCAGCGATATGCAATTCCGGTGGAGCGACCCCCACCAACGCGACGACACCGTCGAGCACGCCCAGCACGCCTGTGACCCCCGGCCTCGTGTCCCCGCCGCCTGAACTCGTAGATCCCAACCAACATCCTCTTGCGCTGCCTCTGAGTAGGCGCCAGAAGGCGTTTAACAAGTGCAAGTGAGTTGCTTTTTCTTGTATGTTCATTTGGTATTGTTTAATGTTGTTTATGATTACTGTTAACATTGTGAAACCTTTCAGCCATTCTTTATTTAATATCAAGATAGTCTCCAAAGAGCAGCTCTTAAGTACATTGATAATATACACCAGGAAGTAGGTAATAATACAGTTATTGAATTACTGTGGACAATCAGTCTTGTCATTTCAATGTCATTCACATACATTGGTTCAGAGGGTTCAGAGCAGAATAACATTGTTCGCATCAATTGGTTCAGAGCTGAATAACGTCATTTGCAACCCTTTGGTTCCATTGGCACGGTGACGAGATATAATTATTTTATTCTTTCACAGGACCCCTCTATACAACATGGAACACACAGATGAGTTGTCCATCATTGGTTTCCCTGACAACATAGAGCTATCAGGGGTGGTGTCATCCGGGGCGTTGTATGTCCATCGGTGTTGCCTTGAATTCAGCCCGCCTTTTCAAGATCATGTGTTAGCAGCTTCGAATTCTGATGAGGAGAAAGACCAGTTGGAAGAAGCGAGGGTCAAAGGGATGGTTTCTGCCGCTCTGTCGAGAAAATGTGCCTTCTGTACGAGAAATGGTGCAAGCATACCTTGTAAAGTGAGTTTTAACAATTGCTTTAAGTTTTTGAAGATATCTAGATTTTACTACATAGGTATTCTCTGGTAGTATTCAAGTAAACTTTTTCATTAGAGTTGGGATATTTTTGTTACAGATGAGTTGCAGCAAATACTTTCATCTGCCATGCATCCTTGCCTCTGGAGGATTCATAGATTTCCAGACCAAGTCATCCTTTTGCAAGGACCATCTATATCAAGTGCCTCTTATTTGTAAGTGTTCTGTTTTAACAATATTTCAAAAGCTTATTTTGTTTTCGAAGGGTCGTGTGGCCGAACGCTAGTGTGATCTCTAAGTTTTTCTGTTTGAATATTTTTCAATAAAACATGTTTTGCAGGTACCGCAGACATAGACTGTAGGACATGTAGAACTATAGGTGACATCGCGAACTTGATGACGTGCGTCACATGCGGCGCTCATTACCACGGAACCTGCGTCGGCCTCGCGCAACTGCCAGGTGCGTACACTATTACAGAACATCAAGTGTGGTTGTTCAAGTGAAATGATGTCTTGATAACATAGTCAGTTTTTATTTGCTCAATGAAGGTAGGTGCACAAAAGTGGTCTTAAAATAATGTTATGCTCCAGATTCTTAAAGTAGAGCTTTCTTATCAACATATCGAGAGATTCATAACAAAGGGGCGTACACGTAAAAACCGCATTTTCGTTTTTACTGCATAAGTAGGATAGTTAACTATAGCCCTCATAATATAATTAAACCCTATGGGGCTTTATTTTAACTAGAAACTGATACGTGCCAAATATCAGCCTTAACCATCAACTGGTTTTGGTTTTATTCCGTTTTTTGTCTTTTCTGTAAAGTTGCAATTTTATTTAGACACCCCTTTGTTGTGTAGTCCTCAATATTATGATAGTGCGTATTTAGCGGTGCAAGGGTTCCGTGTTGCCGATATGATGTTTGGGTGACACCACGAAAGTTTATTCAATGGACACAGTTGGCTTCTAAAAGTCTCAATTTACATTATCAAGCCCTCATAATATAATTAAACCCTATGGGGCTTTATTTTAACTAGAAACTGATACGTGCCAAATATCAGCCTTAACCATCAACTGGTTTTGGTTTTATTCCGTTTTTTGTCTTTTCTGTAAAGTTGCAATTTTATTTAGACACCCCTTTGTTGTGTAGTCCTCAATATTATGATAGTGCGTATTTAGCGGTGCAAGGGTTCCGTGTTGCCGATATGATGTTTGGGTGACACCACGAAAGTTTATTCAATGGACACAGTTGGCTTCTAAAAGTCTCAATTTACATTATCAAGACATTTTTGCAAAGATAGATAGTTAGAAAAGGTAATGGGCAGCAGTGGCGAAGGGTGAATTTTGTTAAAAGGGATGCCGGACCAATTATTTCTTTAAATAATAATTGAAAATAATAGATACTAGTATTTGCCATATTTCGACAGGGAAGCCGATAGGAATCTAGTTGTATGGAGCCTTCTCCACTGATGGGCAGTAATGAATATTGTCGATACACATACAGGCGTGCGGTCCGGCTGGTCGTGTCGCGCGTGCCGCGTGTGCCAGGTGTGCCGCGGCGAGGCGGGCGCGGCCGGCCTGCCGCCCGTGGGCAACGAGGCGCGCGCCGTCACCTGCGAGCACTGCGACAAGGTCTACCACGCCACCTGCCTCAGGCCCGTCATGGCCACCGTGCCCAAGTACGGCTGGAAATGTAAGGTAAGTCATATAACTAGGAACTAAAACAACACATTACGAATATGCACAATATGTTCCCATCAACTATGCCATTCTAAGTGTGATTGGTCTTTAGGCTGGATTTAATGGTTTGGAGGCCCTGATGCAAGAAGAAGTGGAGACCCGTTTAAATGTATTAAAAAAACTACTTCATGAATGTGAACTTTTTTCTCTTTGTCAGAATACCTTTGTCATTATTTTTATTATCCAAAAAAAAAAACAAATAGGTACATTGTGGAGGCTCCAGGGGCTAAAGCCTGTTTGCCCTCCTAAATCTGGCCCCCTTATTTTGAATATATTTAAGGTTTTTGAGCGTAAGTAACAATAAAAACAAATGACAGTTCTTGTCACAAAACATGAGCATGGTGTACTGAGTACATATCTGCACACATTATTTAAAGCTGGCTTCTCTCGGCGCGCAGTATCACAAGTCGCGCCGCGCCAACTCGCGCCTACGCGCCGCGTGAAGGTAATGGCTCGAGTTGACGCGGGTTAGCGCGTGCAAGCTCGTCCAATCCGCTTGAAGTCGGTACTTCAAAGGCGCGGCGCGAGCGCACTCGTGGCGACTCGAGCGCGCGCGGGGTTGCGCGGGGTGGCGCGGGTGAACAAGTTCGGTCATTTCGTTTCGACCCGCGCAAATGTGAAGTACTCTCACGTATTTAAGGCCGGCGGGACCAACGCGCGCCGCGCCCGTGAGAACGTGTAGCGTGGGCTCGCCTGTTGGCGCATGCTCGCTCGTACAAATCGCCCGGCGCGGCGCGACTTGTGATATCGCGCTCCGTGAGAAGCCAGCTTAACAGGAATCGCGACCAATCTTTAATCTTAGGACGCGGTTGCACGCGCCTTCCTCATTTGGCTGCTATTGACGCGTTCTCACATAGATCCTCTGTATAATATTTGTTGTTTGATAGTGTTGTCGTGTCTGCTCTGACTGCGGTTCGCGGTCGCCGGGCGCGGGTCCGTCGTCGCGCTGGCACGCTCATTACACGGTGTGCGACTCGTGCTACCAACAACGTAATAAGGGATCATGCTGCCCGCTGTGCCGCCGAGCATACCGTGCCGCCGCCTACAGAGATATGATACGATGTATGCTCTGCAAAAGGTCAGTAGAGATACACTTCATTTCATGACATGGTTATTATTGGCTGTGGCCAAGGACTGTGGTTTAAAGTATTTCTGGTTGCTTTTTGTTAGTGCCGCCACAAAATAGCTAAGAATCTTACGCGGATCTGCATCCGCACCTGCGTGCGGAGACGGATTCTGTCAGCAAGTTGCACCTGGGGCCTACTCCGAAAATCGAACTACGAAGTTTCGGCTGACGAATCGCACGTTTTCCAACCACGAACCTGTTTCTAATCCGACTATCGATTCGAATTTCGCGAATTGACATTTTGTCTTTCGTTCACCCTATTCCGAAATGTTAACTGACATCTAGTAGTTTGCTGTTTGAAAATACTTCGGTCGTGTATAAGTTCGATGTTCGTCGTTGTTTCGTTTCGATCCGAAACCTCGACGATCGTTTTTCGGAGGAGGCCCCAGGTTGTAAACCTTTTTTTTCTATAACGCATTTTAGTATCAACCGAAGCATCAAATGCTTCATCTGAAATGACCTCGTGCAGACAAAATCCGCTATCGCTTCCGCACTGTCATCCGCGTAAAGCAGAAAACGCTCTTGGTCATTGGCCCACATGCGCGGTACCTCCGCATACTACACATTGACGGATTATCGACTAATGAGAATAAAAAGCCTGTATTTCTTTTTATTCTTCTTGTACTTGAAAGCACAAGTCTTTTGAATACAGTTATACTGAGCATTTGATGAAAAAAAGTCCATATACATATATGAATGTAATTATTGTCCAGATATGTACACGGAATGTGTGATCCTGACGCAGAACCTCAGCAGTATAGACAAAAGAAAGAACAGAATCCTTCGTATGAGTACAACTGTCCAATATGTAAGGCCCAGATGCAGTTGACTGGCTCCAAATCTGGATGTAAGTACTAAAAGTGGTATATCCCTTGCTATAAAATTAAGAGGCGAACTTTGCCATGTTCGTGCTAATACTTTGTCTCTTTCAACAGCTTTCGATGAAGACACTGTTGCCTCAACATCTCAAGACTCGTCGTTCGGCGATGAGAATTCGCAGCAAGAGCAAGATCCTCTTGCTATAGAACCTAAAGTAAGTAATTTCTCATACATATTCAATTATTTCTTTTGTAATACTTTTCTAAATCTGCCAGAATTTGTGTTGCCTGAAGGACGGAACTAACTGATCAGTTATTTGAATGTGACGATTTCAAGACATAAGAATAAATAATACCGTATAGGAGTGAAACTCCTTTGACGCCCCTTCATACCACATTTACACTCAGCCTTGTTGGACAGGGAAGTGGGCAGCGCGAGTATGTAAAAAGGTCACTCGCGCTGTCACTGCTCAAAAGCCGCTGCCATTGCCCGGTGCTCCCTCGATTGTCGGTTTTTCGCGCAGAAATCGAAAGGACGGGCAGTGCGAGCGCGAGTGAGTGTTTACATTCAGCACTCGTGCTCACTCGCCGCCGGCGTTCGAGCGCGAAAGAACGTGTTTAGTCTAATTACCCAACTACGGCAACTACTTATTGTTATTCTGTGCTGCGTTTTAACTTTGGGAGTCGGTATTTACTATACTGAGCAGACATAATGCGGTCGCCGCAACAACCTCGACGTCAGCCAGAGTATAAAGCCTGAGTGTGAACACTCACTGGCGTCGATATTGCCGCAGAAGTATTTAGGGCAATATTTCCGGCAGCGGCAGGAGCAGTGGCAGGGGCTGAGTGTAAATGTGGTAATAGACACCTACTTCCCCCGCAAAGCCCCGCAGTCGTCCACTCTAGGGCTGATATTATGGCTGTTATTTATTTAATGTTTTCGTCCGAAACGAGTCCACGAGCGAGTACTAGTAGCGAGCGCTAGTGCCGACTAGCTATCTAGACTGACTTGGTTCATCCAATGCGAGACGGTAGACTATCATCGTGACCTTGAACGCGTCTGGGGAGCGAGTTTCGCTTCTATACGTTTATTAGTTATTTTTCTGGTATAACACGGAGACAAAGCTGGACGCCGATTTTACTACTAAGATGTGTGAAAGTGAAGAAGTGTGGCGTTGCCTATTATAGCTATTTATCTAAAATAAAATATTATCCTTCATTTACCTCTACACCCCCTGCCACAAATCATACAACAATAATTGTTATATATTTAACATCATTTCTTCTAGCCTGATGTCGGTCTTGGAAAGGGTAAGCCTTTCACTGTCTCAGCGAAAGTGGCTAAGAAAAAGATAGGTGGGTATAAGCTGAAGGGCGGATTTCCTCCAGCTGGGAAACTGGGTTTCCAGAAGCGTCAGAGATCAGTATTGGACTTTGGAAGAAAAAGAGGGTCTAAAACAAAGATGAGGGGAGTATTCGGAGTACCAGGACTGGGGTTGCAAAGGCCTCAGGCACCTGATAATAAAGCACCTGAAGATGATCCAGGTAAAATACTTTTATAAACCTTTTTTTGATTTTGTCACTGGCCATATTATTTATTATTCTTTTTGTTTGTTATTTTTTTAGGAGTGGAGAATAAATTAGTTCTATGTTCAAGTAAAGACAAGTTCGTTCTAACACAAGATCTGTGCGTGATGTGCGGCGCTATAGGGACTGATTCTGAAGGGTGTCTTATTGCCTGTGCCCAGTGCGGACAGACGTATCACCCGTATTGTGTTAATATTAAGGTGAGTTTTCGTATTTTACGTCGTGGCCTTGCCCACTTTTTATGGGGGCTTCCCACGGCACGTGAGTCCACAGAACGCGCCGCGTCAATTGATGCGAATAAACATGCGTCTCGGGCTAGCACTTCGGGCGGCACGGACGTCATAACGTAACGCGGCGCGGTCCTTGGAAATAGGCGCCGTGGGAAGCACTCGTCATAGTACAGTTTGGGATTCGCATGCAATAGTGGCTCGATGATGACGATGGTGTTGTTCTGTGTAGGTATCTCAAGTGATAGTAACGCAAGGCTGGCGTTGCCTGGACTGCACGGTATGCGAAGGCTGCGGCGCGCGCGGCGACGAGACCTTGCTGCTGTTGTGTGATGACTGCGACACCACGTGGCACACTTACTGTGCGCGGCCGCCGTTGTCCGACGTGCCGCGGGGACCTTGGCGCTGCGAGCGTTGCCGCCGCTGCCTCGTGTGCGGCACGCGTCACACGCTCGCCTGGTGCGACAACTACACAGGTACACCTTACTGTTGTGTGATGACACCAGGCGACCTCCGCTGAAGGAAAGAAGCACGGTGCCTTGATTGGCCTGTTGCCTAGTGCATTTATTCAAGACACATAGTTATTTTCAAAGTTGAATTTCTTACAGAATGTGCTCCTTGCGCGTCGCTCGTGATGTGCTGCGTCTGTTCGGAGCCCTATTCGGACGGCGAGCTAATAATTCAGTGTGAAGGATGTCGGCGCTGGCTACACGCGTCGTGTGATTCTATACGCAGCGAGAACGACGCCGAAGTGTGCTGTCGCGCTGGGTAAGTGTTATATCTGCCGTACGAGTCAGTTCTCTCTCTTTTAAAGATTTGGATTATCTTGGTTTTTTGATCGACATCTATACGAACATTGCATATAATCCTCAGAACGTGCAGGCGCGATCTTGCACATGATCATACAAGTCGACTTAACTTTTGTGCAAAGTTTTAAGCCGGGTACTCATTAGCGAGCCGTAACCGTAACTTGCGTGATACAGTAACGAGGTTCTAGTGTGTACGCGTGTTACAGTTTATGCTCATGACGTTGCCCGAACGCTTTCACCGAGCGTACTCATTTTGCGAGCTGTAATTAAACAGATACAGTAACGAGATTCGAGTGTGTACGAGAAGTCCACATCACTGACCGTAATGACAAGCCGGATCTTTTCCCCAATTTTGGATTGTAACTCCACGATGTCGGACGAAGTGTCCCTCCCTTATTCAGTATACATCCCAAGTAACAAAATTTGATACTATAAAAGTCCTGAGAACGTTTTGGAGCGTGCTATTTAGTGTTTATGATTAGTACTATAATGGTGTTGTAAACGTTTACAGAACCCCAAATAGGCCCTAGTTTTATCACTGATTTATTCTATAAACATTACATACAGGCTCTCACGGTGATAAATCAGCTCTATAGTTGAAAAGTAAAAGTGTCGAGAAACGCTTTTTAGTACTAAAATAGTGTTTCTGCATCGTTTATGTCACAAATTTGCACTATAAAAGTAACCAAAACATCTTTATAGTGCTATTTTGCACCGTAAACGATTCCAGTGATCTTTTTTATCACACATTGTAACGTGCAATAAAAAAAAAAACAAATAAAAAAAAATAGATTTGTTTTTAAGTTTAAATGATTTTAAGTAAATTAAACTATTACACGTTACTGAATATAATACAGTCGACCATCACATCACGCGTCATTCGGTTCTGGGAACAGCGTGGCAAGCGATGCGATGGTGACTGTAAAATAATAATTAATAATGTTAAAGTTGTGGGTAGACAGGAATGTTACCCACCAAATATAATAAGAGGTTGCCGAATAGACTCTCGGAGAGGGATCGAACCTCTGGATCAAGGACCTCTTGGTGGTTGTTGTACTGCAGGTGCTGACACTCAATTAAAATACAGTTTATCAGTAACACATGTATAATTCAACAAAATCAAAATTGACCATTCGCGAACATGGCGGTTACGGCCGCGGTATCTGGGTACCTTAAAAGCTAAGCCGTACTTATTCTACACTCGAGTTCGTTCGCGGACGGACTGAGCATGCTCGCACTATAGTTATGGGTTGGCCAACCTTACCGCACTTGTTTCTTCTGAGTGTGGCTCGAAGAAGCCTGCGCAATGCGCACAGGCAGGTTGGGTTGGTCCCCCAGCATACCACCTAGCAAGGCGGCGGCGTCGACGTCGTCGAGTGCCTGCGCAGCCGGCACGTGGTGGCAGCACTGACGGCGCACAGGCACCGGACGATGCGGCATGCGGCACGCGCACCCAGCGAGGTGGCGGCGGCGTCGTCAGCTGCGCCGACAATTGGCCAGCGGTGGCGTCACCGGCGGTCGCCCACGCAACTGCCGACCCCGGGTGTCCTTGGCATCGTCCCGCGCAATCAACCGCGGGACACACCGCTACGGCGTCCTACGGACCCGGGGGTGGCGATCGGCGAATCGCAGGCATGGAAACCCACGCGTACAGCGTGGCGATATGAGTCCCCAGACTTAATGGATGAACCCCACTTACTTGCTAACAAGCATCTTATATGGGACGGTTGAGGGTGATGCAGGATGTGGTTACGCCTTCTTCACCAGCACACCGATCCGAAAAAATTTGGAATTCTATCTGGACGTTCGCTTCATCAGCTAAACCAAAAGTTGAATGTCATGGTCATGCGCAACCGGTCTAGTGATTGGAATGACTTGCCTGTTTTATAAAATAGTCGACTTGACGATTTAGTAAAAATTACTAATAAATTAAATGCTATAATTATATTTATACCAGGTCAAAGCCGCTATCTTTTATCACAAGACAAGCCAATTCCAATCACAGGAAACCATCCTGGTATCGCATGACCATTAAATATATAAAGATATCGATTGATAGTCAATCGATACTTTCTGCAATTGTCAGTTTGTAACTAATTTGACGTCACTAATTTTGACAATTGACTTTATGGATTTAATTTTAAAATTCAATTAATATTGAAAACAAATGAAATAGATTTATAGATCTAATTTTGCTGATTCCATCAATACTAATATCACGGTATCTCGTACTGTATTAGCAGAGATACAAGCGCGAATACGTTTCACAATGAACGCCGGTATTGATGGTTTCATTGCTTCAAAAATACCGATATTTACAATTTATGTAATGCATAAAAGATGCTGACACGGTGGTCTTAAATCACAGGATTATGTGTAATTCACTTAATTATTAATAATTAGTGAAATACACATAACCTATATTGAGCTGTTTGAAAAAACAAGAAAAGTAAGTAGTATACACTACATTACCCCCCTTTCAGTAAAAGAGGTTAACTGAAAGTTAAGCGATACGGCCGGGTCAACCGTAAAAAAAAATATGTTTATTTCAGCCACTAAAATAAACATTTTTCCTACTGCCCTGTTAAATGGATGGAAAATCCCTACGACTAGCAAGTAGACTATACTACTATTTACATAGAACTAATCCTAAGCTACTTATTTCGCACGTCTGCAGACTATCTTATTCTATACCATGGATTTAAATACCAAAATCTTAAAGAGTTAAATGCTTAGCTGCTAATAACACCTAACTAAACCGAAATCTAAAATGAACACTAAGAGCTATAAATGCCTATTAGCCTTATAAGTGAACATTAAGAACTACCTATCTAAACTTATCTAAAACTAGCATTAACAAGTGAATGCTAAGAACCTACTCCGAAGCACTTGCATTACTAGAGAACACCAAAGATACTCCGAAGATTTAAAACGTGAGTTGAATGACCGGAGTCGATTCAAAAACGACCACCGGAGTGGATTTTAAATTTATTGAATGTACTGAGACCATTCAATAAAATACTATTATAGTTTTAGGCTATTTACACTACCTAACTAACTTATCTAAACTAGCATTAACAAGTGAATGCTAAGAACCTACTCCGAAGCACTTGCATTACTAGAGAACACCAAAGATACTCCGAAGATTTAAAACGTGAGTTGAATGACCGGAGTCGATTCAAAAACGACCACCGGAGTGGATTTTTTAATTGATTGTGCTAAGACAATACTAACGAGTACGATACTCAAACAACATGGATACATACGTCCATGGAAATAAAATGCTACTATAGTTAAGGCTAAATTACACTACCTTGAACTTAATATATTTTAGTGGTTGGATAGGTATTTCACTATCAACCTGAGAAAGTGTGAAAACACAAAAGTAATAGGAATATCACTACTATCGAAAAAAATACTAATGAAGTAGGAATATCACTACTATCAAAAAATAAGAAACGGATTTTCCACCATATTAACATTTATTCTCAATTGTTTTGAGAAAAATAGCAAGCGAATATTTGTCTAAAACATTTTAAAAGACTCGTGTTGACATGCAGAGGCATGAAAATTTGAGTTTAAAGTCAAAATTGAAAATAAAATTTTTGACTAATAAAAAATATTTTGAAAAAATATTAAGTTTAAATTGGTTGCAATTAAAGGATAGTTCACTAAATGAATATACTTAAAGCATAAACCATTTAAATTTTAAAGTCATAAATGCAAAAAAAAACATTTGACTAATAAAAAATATAAGTGTGACTTGACCCTTATAAAATTTAATAATTTTAAAATACTACAATTAGCTTGTAAGACATAATAAAAGATTTTCAAAGTGTATTTGGCATGATATTTTCCTGTTTCTTTTTCAAGTTTCCCTAATTTGTAAACAACATCTAAGTAGTTTATCAATTAACTTTACATTAATAAACTTTAGTGCTAATCACACAGAAAAGAACTTTACTTATATTACAAACGTATCGGAAAATATCTGCAAACTCATCTAAAGAAGCTGTCTATTCATCCCTACTTGGCAGTTTGATAATGACTAACGACATAGGTATGTCACCTATTATTAAATGTAACCTATCATGCGCTAAGACTTCTCTCCCTATAACCAAGATATAAGGTTTGAAACTTGTTGCTATTTGAACTGTAGTATCTAAATATAATGATTCTAAAATATTAGATTAGAAGCAATGATGGAATCAGACATTATTGAAAATGAAAATTAGTCAGAATTAACCGGAACTTTAAAAGATATGAACCGAAAATCTGACATTGTAAAAGTGAGTGTAGTGTGCTGATGAGACGGAACCGCAATAGCTTACTTACTAAACCATAGTTAGTATGTAAAGCTGCAATAACTAACCGTTGATCCAGTGTGCTAGGCAATGATGGCAAAACCTCACCCTCACCAGTTACACAATCAAAAGTATCCTCAAAATAATCATATAGTTGAGACATTTTGAAACAAAAATAAACATGTGACAATAAGTGTTTGTTTATAAAAAATACACTAAAATTAAAGTTTACCCATGAAAAGGATTTAAATGGAATTACTCAACCGTACTTACAGTAATCCATACAATAAAGCTCTTTTTGAGACATTTCAAAACAAATGTAATTGTGACAATCAGTGTTTGTATGTAAAAAGAAAAATTAAAGTTTACCTATGAAAAGGATTTTAATTGGAATTACTCAACCTTACTTACAGTAATCCAAACAATAAAGGAAATTGAATTACTCAACCGTACTTACAGTAATTCAACTCCATAAATTGAGAAGCGGTATCACATATCATTATATTGAAAGTGTACACAAAAAACTAAGTATAAAGGCTAAAAATGCAACTTTATACTGAAATAAAAGTATTTAAACTAAATACTATTGAACACTGATTGTCCCAACACAATAATTGGGTACATAAGGTAATGTAACACCAAAACAAAAGAATATGTTACTGATTAAAACCACAAAATAAACAATGCTAAATATGAGTCATTGTTTTTGTGTTTATAACCTGATATCAACATCTACAGTAACAAAACAACCATATAAGTTCGGGCGCCAATTGTAACGTGCAATAAAAAAAAAAACAAATAAAAAAAAATAGATTTGTTTTTAAGTTTAAATGATTTTAAGTAAATTAAACTATTACACGTTACTGAATATAATACAGTCGACCATCACATCACGCGTCATTCGGTTCTGGGAACAGCGTGGCAAGCGATGCGATGGTGACTGTAAAATAATAATTAATAATGTTAAAGTTGTGGGTAGACAGGAATGTTACCCACCAAATATAATAAGAGGTTGCCGAATAGACTCTCGGAGAGGGATCGAACCTCTGGATCAAGGACCTCTTGGTGGTTGTTGTACTGCAGGTGCTGACACTCAATTAAAATACAGTTTATCAGTAACACATGTATAATTCAACAAAATCAAAATTGACCATTCGCGAACATGGCGGTTACGGCCGCGGTATCTGGGTACCTTAAAAGCTAAGCCGTACTTATTCTACACTCGAGTTCGTTCGCGGACGGACTGAGCATGCTCGCACTATAGTTATGGGTTGGCCAACCTTACCGCACTTGTTTCTTCTGAGTGTGGCTCGAAGAAGCCTGCGCAATGCGCACAGGCAGGTTGGGTTGGTCCCCCAGCATACCACCTAGCAAGGCGGCGGCGTCGACGTCGTCGAGTGCCTGCGCAGCCGGCACGTGGTGGCAGCACTGACGGCGCACAGGCACCGGACGATGCGGCATGCGGCACGCGCACCCAGCGAGGTGGCGGCGGCGTCGTCAGCTGCGCCGACAATTGGCCAGCGGTGGCGTCACCGGCGGTCGCCCACGCAACTGCCGACCCCGGGTGTCCTTGGCATCGTCCCGCGCAATCAACCGCGGGACACACCGCTACGGCGTCCTACGGACCCGGGGGTGGCGATCGGCGAATCGCAGGCATGGAAACCCACGCGTACAGCGTGGCGATATGAGTCCCCAGACTTAATGGATGAACCCCACTTACTTGCTAACAAGCATCTTATATGGGACGGTTGAGGGTGATGCAGGATGTGGTTACGCCTTCTTCACCAGCACACCGATCCGAAAAAATTTGGAATTCTATCTGGACGTTCGCTTCATCAGCTAAACCAAAAGTTGAATGTCATGGTCATGCGCAACCGGTCTAGTGATTGGAATGACTTGCCTGTTTTATAAAATAGTCGACTTGACGATTTAGTAAAAATTACTAATAAATTAAATGCTATAATTATATTTATACCAGGTCAAAGCCGCTATCTTTTATCACAAGACAAGCCAATTCCAATCACAGGAAACCATCCTGGTATCGCATGACCATTAAATATATAAAGATATCGATTGATAGTCAATCGATACTTTCTGCAATTGTCAGTTTGTAACTAATTTGACGTCACTAATTTTGACAATTGACTTTATGGATTTAATTTTAAAATTCAATTAATATTGAAAACAAATGAAATAGATTTATAGATCTAATTTTGCTGATTCCATCAATACTAATATCACGGTATCTCGTACTGTATTAGCAGAGATACAAGCGCGAATACGTTTCACAATGAACGCCGGTATTGATGTTTCATTGCTTCAAAAATACCGATATTTACAATTTATGTAATGCATAAAAGATGCTGACACGGTGGTCTTAAATCACAGGATTATGTGTAATTCACTTAATTATTAATAATTAGTGAAATACACATAACCTATATTGAGCTGTTTGAAAAAACAAGAAAAGTAAGTAGTATACACTACAACATTTTGTTCGTGTTGTGAAAATATATCGGTAATTGTTGCTTAACGTAACATGTAATAAAAAGGACAACTTCAAAACATTCATGGATCGTAATTCTGCCATAACTTGCACTTGCGAAAATAATTGTATCGATAAAATAATTATGCTGATTTCAAATTTGACAATGCGCCCTCATAATTTTCGTGTTTTAATTAAATTTTAATTAATAAAATAAGGACTTGTCCCAACTATGGCTGCTATAGTACACATTGGCTCCAGCCGTGCTGCTAATGTGCTATCATGGCAGAAAACAGCAGCCATTATTTCACCGAAAACGAATTAGTCCATTAATTATTAATTTTAGTGCTTTTATGTCACGATTTAGTACCGTAGCAGTAACACAAACTCACTTATAGAGCTATTTAGAATTTACGTTCTTTAGCAATTGCATTAGGAGTCGCTATGGTACTATTTAGTACTATAGAAGAGTTTTCATGACTTTTACAGAATTAGCGCCGTAGCGATGTTGAGGGAGCTTTTAAGGAGCTGAAAGGTTACGTAATGGTTGTGCAAGGTACTTTTATAGTGCAGATTGATACTGTAATAATGTTTTCGATACTTCTACAATACTAGTACTGTAAAAGTTATTTTTACGCATTATATTTTATTTATTCATTTAGTGCAAAATAGATACATAAAAGTGTCAGAAAGGTCGTCTATAGTACTAAATAGTACCATAATCGCTTTTTTTATATCTATTACAGTGCAACACTTTAAAGATTCTTTTGTATGGTCCTGTAAACGTTCTAAGAGCTAAATTATAGAACTTAAATGCTCTTTAATCTTATAGAACCAAAACGCTCTTTTAAAAACCTTTATAGTACAAGCAGGCACAATGGTTACCACTATAGGCCTACTATATCACTATTTGGTGTTATAACACCCTGGTTATAGAAGCTTTTGTTACTTGGGATACTTGTAGATGCTTTACTCGATGATCATAAACGGCCACGCAGATGGTGGATTCATAGAATGTATCGGGAAAGAAGATATCGTCATTACAAAAATTTTACGAGAATGACTGCAACTGATTTTGAATGTCTAATAAAGGCCAATGCAAACTATTGGCATGATTTACTTTTTTCCTTTCGCCAGAAATGAAACCCAGGTTATATGTTAGAGGACAATACGAGAAATCAATAGCAAAAAGAACCAGGTCTATCAACCGTAACCGAACGAAGATAACCAGAGAAGTATTGCTAGTATTTTTTTGTCAGGCGTTACCCGCGGTACCTATTTTTCTTATATTATAATTAAATGAAAATACAATCATACGTGATATTTTGAGGTTTCCTTTGATAAAATAGATTAAGTTGATTGTTGCTGTTAAATTTTTTTCGCACTGGCAGTTTTTTATAACTAAAACTAGTAAAAAAACTGATAAACGTATCGAATCGATACGCGTTAGTGGGTATACGTAACAGTGAAGCCACACTGCTCCGTTGCGTTGCGTTGCGACGTCGCAGCGCTAGATTTGGACCAATGAGATGTCGCAGGGCAACATTTGGAATCTCTAGGTTGGTCCGAATCTAGTGCTGCGACGTCGCAACGCAACGCAACGGAGCAGTGTGGCTTCACGGTTAGGGCGAGGCCCCACTAGCACGTTGCGCTGCGATTCCAAATGTAGCGCTGCGACGTCGCAACGCACTAGTGGAGCCTCGCCTTTAGTGTTGCGATAGCAATTTTTAACGTTGCACGCAATAAGTAAGTATCGCTAACCCAATCACGGGCGTACAGTGATTGACAGGAGTCGATGATCGCTATTGCAACACTATTTAACGCGTATCCACTATAGGATAGGTCTTCTGACTTACTTTTCTAAATTGTACTATGGAATATTCTTACAAAAAAGAAATTACATAAACATAACTTCACGCCTTCTTCCCCGAAGGGTTGGCAGAGGTGTATAGTACACCCACGTTTCGCCGTTATGTTTAAGTCCCATGTAATAATAGGGGGCGAGCCTATTGTCATCAACCGGGCACAAATCCAGACTCCAAGCTGCTACTGAGAAATTCCACACGGAAAAACCCAATAACACTTTGCCCGACCTGGGGATCGAACCCAAGACCTCACGCTCAGCAGTCGCGCTTGCGACCGCTAGACCAACGAGGCAGTCACAAAAAAGAAATTATACAACCATAAAAACCGAAACCAAAACTATTTATTAAATAATTAGTAGGTACTTCTAGTTTTACAAAAATCTTTGCCTTACCTTATCATAGAACAATTACATGCTACTAAATTCTTATAGATAAAGTTAATTAATCGTAATCAGTTCTCGTCTCTATTTCCACATCATGTCTTATTATGAAATCCAGAAATTGAGCTGGAGGACCTAAGTTTTGTTGATGTCTACCCCACGCCATATACCATAATACAGACATGACGTGGCTACAACAACCATGTGTTCTCTTCCCAGAAATACAGGAACAGTAATGTCCTTTTATTGCTGCTACGCCATCACTAAGCCCTTCTATCAAGAAGATCTAGAAAGAATATTTAAGATAATAATGTGGAAGCGGGGGACGCGGAATGACTCATTAGAGTTGCCGAGTAGGTAGTATTTAACAATGGGAAACTTAAAATATCACACGGAGTATTTTTATTTATGAAAAATAACGCCTGATAAAAAACAATAGCAATCTACTAAACACTCTCTAACTTGGTTTTGTTACGGTTAGTAGACCTAGCTCTTTTTGCTATTGATTTGTCATACAGACCTCTAACATATGGCCTAGGTTTCAATTCTGGCGAAAAGAAAAAAAAAAACATGCCAGCTATGTATGGCAAAAGTTGCATAGCCCTTTAATCGGGCCCAAGATAGAACGAATAAACACTCGAAAATATTTGATGTTCGCAGTGGCTTGCAACAACCTTCCCTCTTGACGTCCACGAGCGCACGGCGAGCGCCCTTTGATTCGCGGCAAAAACCGATAATCGTCGGATCGCTGTGAGTCGCTCGTGTAGCGCTCGTTGCAGGCTCGCGAATCTCGTACACACTATGTTTTTGGTTACAGTAACGGTTACGGTTACGTGCAACGTTACGGTTACAGAAATGAGTACCTTGTAATCGTCGGCTCGCTGCTAGCCGCATGCGTACCGCTCGCAGCAGGTTTGCGAACCACGTACACACTATGTTTTTTGGTAACAGTACATGCAACGGTTACGGTTACGGCTCGCTAATGAGTACCCGACTTTAAATGTCACGACTGGCGCTGCTCCACGTTCCCATAATCCGGGTTATACCAGTTCATGTCTCCTCTATGCCTTCTGAGTCAGTGGTCAAGCGGAACACAACATCTCCCTTCCGTTGTAGATACAAATGCGTGCTATGTCGCGGCCGCGAGCTACCCCCACCGCACTTGGCGCGCGCCATCGAGAGCGGGAGCGCTACCGCCAGTGCAGCGGCGGCGGCCGCAGTGGTCGCACGTCCCATGCCGCGACCCACACCACAGTCACTGGGGCTCGCCGGAGAATACTATGTTGACGATGTATGCCTCTCCCAACGCGGCGCGCATCACATGAAGCAACTCGAAGCAGAGATGGGCATCACACATACGAGGCGCAAGCGACGCTTCAAGAATGAAAACACTGAGAAAGACGCAGGTGATTATTAATCGATGTTGTTGGTGTTGTGACTGTGACCTGTGACCGCTTTGCATGGTTTTATAGTTGTGATAGTATGTTTTAGTTTGTTATATATATTATATGCTTTATATTATAAATCTACTTGCAATATTGTTACCCAATGCCAGCCAGTACTTTTGCTTTTTACATAAATTGAGGAAAAGTTTGCACTTTACAAAACATGTATTGTCTCGTGAACTGCATAACTTTTCATGATACTCTATCTATATCACATCTATGCCATATATTTTACGATTGCTGTATGTAGATATATGTAATAATATTTACTTAGTACATGTAAGATGTGTATCTAACATGAGTTTTTGTATGTTCGACGCTGGCATTGTGGATTAGAAATAATGGCATCTATTGAAACAGTGGTTCAGAATGCTGACGTCGAGATGGGCGACGACTCCAAGCCAGACAGCACGGCCGAGGTTAAAGACGAACCTGGTGAGTTTCATTGATCTTCATATAGTATAAACTAAACAGGAGTTTTGGCGAGAGCTGCGCTGAGCGTAAGTAAGTTTGTAATTACACTACTAATATAGAACACAAAAACAACAACACTAAGCTCAATTCTCGTCAAAATTACTGTACCAGAATTCAAAATATATCTGGGACCTCAAAATTCACAAGTAACCTCAATTCAGAGCAAATAGTATATAGTAACTCAGTTATGGTTACTAATCCTGTTCTCCTCAATCATACTATGAAGTATTCCGAACCATACATAACTGACTCATGTTTGCTTTGAAAGATACTTTAAGCTGCGTTTTCACCAAGTACTCGTTTAAAGCGAGCAATCGTCATGCGGTTAGTGAAAGGGATGCGAGTGAATGAATTTGTCCTTTCGGGATGAACGACCTTTGAGGCGAGCTATTAGTAAAGAACGCGCCCGTTACAACGATGAGAACGTCGCCGTCGTACGTAGTGAATATATAAATATATTTTCTCAGATAAAAAAGTTTTTTCGCCAAATGAGTGTACACAGAACTCTGATAGTTTCTCGACTACGACACAACGTTTATTCAGAACAAAATGTTCGATCGTCAAACCGGTGAAAACGTAGCTTTACTATTTAACATTTGGTCAAACAGGTGTACCCAACACGAATTTCAAAGAAGGAATACTATGGAATGTCGCCAACGACGGCCCGCCTCCTGAAGGCTTCACCATATATACAACAGATTCAGGCCTCACGGTACTGCGTAGAAAGAGACAGAGAAACTTAAACAAGCTCGGTATTGGCGGCTTCGTTGTGAGACAGAGACAGACGACGGCTAAGGCGCAGGCGGACGACGAGAAGGAAGGAGATGGAACACAGGCTTCAGGAGGTAAGACATAAATGGAATAGTTTTAGTGTTATAAAATGAACCAAAGTGGAACCAACATTTTATCGTTATGCAATCAATACTAACAAATGAGGAAATATCCGTTCAACTAAAGACCAGCAAGCCTAAAATTCTGCTCGAATTTTATCGTTCACACCGATAATTCAGCCCTCATCAAGCAGTTTCCCTCCCAATCTCCCAACAGGAACGCCCTAAGCCGAAGTCCTAGGGGTCGCCCTTAGTTTGCTAGTAGTCATGATATTAGTGTAGTATAAGTAGTTAGTTTAGGTTAAGTATTTTAATCTTTTCCTATTGGCTGGAGACCATTCAGGTCAAGCCAATAACTGCCCGGTTACGTAGACACGTTCCGCAAGGACCATTCATAACCAGACAAAAAAAGTCTTATTATGTCGTGCCGAGACGAGATAATGTTGACTTATCTCGTCCAGGCACGAGATAATGCGACAGCAAAATTATGTCGCGCTGCGCATGATAACTGACAAAAAACCTATACAGGGTGTTAACGAAATCGTGTAATTCCTTCAAACCACGTGATCTACTGGTGACACAGATTAACCCTAAATAGGAATTTTCAAAAATCAATGAAAAAAAAAATCTAAAATATTTTTTTGGATTTCAGTTTCTGACTCTTTTTAGAGCCTTGAGTTATCTGACTGCAAAGAGCGATATCGCGTTAGTCGTTCCTGCCAGCCGTGTCGCCGTACTTTCATTAATTTATGCGTGGCATCGAAATGTTCACAAGAATAAAATTATTTTTTTTGCAAAAAAAAAAATTCTTGTTTTTTTACTGAATCCTTATTAGGTGATTTAGATACGATCGGTAACAAAGCCGCATGAAAAAAAAAAAGAATTTTATTTTTTATTTTTAATCAAGCTAAATCCCGTGCGGGGCCTGTCTACACCAGTAGTAGATCATGTGGTTTTAAGGAATTACACGAATTCGTTAACACCCTGTAGAGTATGCACTACCATCATACCAAGTTTCACGCTTAGATAACATAGGAACAAAAAAAGTTTGAAAAAAAATGGGTTTGTTTTTGTATTTTTTCAATATTTACCATGATAGGAGGCTATAGTACCTAACACATATTCTGTGAAAATTTTCAAAATAAATTCGGTTATAAAGATACATCCCTGTGACAGACAAACGAACAGACGGATAGATGGCGTAGGTTTAGTAATAGGGTCCTGTTGGCACCCTTTGGGTATGGAACTAAAAAAGACCATCCCGTCTTTTACTGTAGGTGTTGTAAAAGACGATTGGCGACCTTGTTTCTTACGTCTTACGACATGATGTATGTGAAGTAGAAGGTTTGATTAAATCGGGCACTAATAAAAAAAAAGTACTATGTTCTTGTGAGTATCCGGTCAAAAGGTAATATATGCCCAAATTCTCAAACGGTACTCAATTTTAAGTTGCCGTTAAGTCTCGTGTTGTCACTGTTAAGCCGGGTCCGCTGCGCCGTGTTTTCGTGTTTGCAAACAGGATAACATTATTTGCTAACCGAATAGGGGCGTGGCCTAACAGTTTTGTTAGAAAATTGGCGCTGTGGACCCGGCTTAACATTGTTTGCTAACCGAATAGGGGCGTGGCCTAACAGCTTTGTTAACAAAAACAAAATAACATGTTAGAAAATTGGCAAGTGTTTGCAAACACAAAAACACGGCGCAGCGGACCTGGCTTAATGCTTCAATTAATGGCTGGCATTAGACATGTCATAGACATTACTGTTACAGCACGTGGTTTAACGGCATCCTAAAATTGGAACAGCGTGAGAGAATTTGACGAATAATGATATAACAAATGTAATCAAAAACAAGTATGTATGTATTCTGCAAAGTTATGTGTTTACCCAGAATCGCCAAGCAATAAGCGCAAGCCGCGTCGTAAGCCACGCTCTAAACTGATGGAGCAGTTCCCGTCCTACATGCAAGAGGCATTCTTTGGCAAGGAACTACTGGAGCCGACCAAAGCGGCTGTCACGTCTACTGGTAAGAATATACTTTGAGTATAGTATTTTTCAATTTTACTTACAGGTATAGTTTCAATGTGGCACGAACGACGTACCCAGCGCGTGTTGTAAGTTTTGTGTTGGTAAAATACAGGCCACATAAGAAGCCCTTTTTTTATCGTGGGAAAATCCTCATGGATACTCCTCGCATGGGGAAGGCGAAGGGTTATGCCGGACTCTTACCGGCTAAAAACCCACAGTGTTCCTTCTCCTGACCCTTGGTCGGGGTCGCGGGATTCGCAGCTACATGCACCGCAATTCCAGCAGGCCTCGGTCCGCCAGCCCCAGATGGACTTTACCTTCTGTGGGGCCTTGCCCCACGTCCTCCTGGTCGGCGCGCACGGAACACATGCGCGCCGCCTTCTCGGGCCTGTTACTGGTCGGGCGACGGGCCCCCTAATCCGTCGCCCGCAGGCCACACACTAGGGTGGCCGGAGAAGGTCGTGCGCCCTCCGGCGGCGCCCGGTGCGTCTGGCGCGGGAAGGGAGAGTGGCCGTTGCCTCTCTTTCTCTCTCCTCTTCCTCCTTGGTCGCACACAAGAAGCCCTGCTTCGCCAGCTTACCTTACATAAAATACTGTGCTCGATATCTCTTTTTAGGCAGTGTGGTTCCCGGCAAATGAGAGTTAGCCCCTTTTTCCTGTGGCCAGTAATGAAATACCTATGTCAAGAGGACGCGATAGTAAAAACACCAATACTCTTGCCAAGCTCCGATCAATTCGTACACCAACCGTGTTAATAATATATCAGTGTGTAATCGAATTCGTGTAATTCCTTCAAACCGCGTTATCTACTGGTGACACAGATTAACCCAAAATGGCTTATTATAAAATTAACTAAAAAAATAGACTTGTTTTTCTATTTCTGAGTAATTTTAGAGCCCCCATTTAACTGACTGCAAAGAGCGATATGCGCTAGTCTTGCGCGCCAGCTGTGTCGCCGTGCTTTCAATAATTTATGAGTGGCATCGAAATATTCACTCACTTAAAGATATTCGTTTGCAACTATTTTTTCGTATTTTTTATATTGAATCCATATTACTTACGTGGTTTAGATACGATCACTAACCACTATCGCAAGAAAAAAAAAAGTTTTTTTTTACTCATGTTAAATCTCGTGCAGAATCATTCTACACCAGTAGTGAATTACACGAATTCGTTTACACCCTGTATAGATAGATATCCCGTCACGAACGTTCAATTCAGCAATAGACATTTACATGGGTTTATAATTATGTTTTCTTCAAATAAACTGCATCTAGAGAGAGATAATAGTCTTAAAGTGTTGTTCCCTGCTCTAGCTAACCCAGCAGAGAGTCCAGGCGGCTCGCTGCGTCCTGCCACTCCGGAGGGGTACCGTGAGCTGCGCGACTTCAAGTGGGAGCTCGACAACTCCGACAGCGACGGAGAAGACGTGCTCGCCGCGCTCACTACCTTCAACGACCACGACTGTTCCGTCGTTATATCGCTCAATACGGTAAGTTTATACCGACAGCTGCCATGTGGGAGATATGAAGTATACAGAAAATTGTTAAAAATGTATCTCACCACGTCAAGGAAGAGCTGTGGCTGCTGTGCAAGAGAGAATTAAATATCCTCTTCTAGAATTTATAGGGATATTTCTACGACAAGATTAAACTTTTATTGGTGTTGATGAAGTTTCAGTTCTACTATGATTTTTACAAGCATTGTTAAATCTGAAATATGCTTTATAGCTTATAAGATTATACAAACTAAAACCTAACCTTCAATTTCCGGAATACAGGACGAAGTAGACATCCTAAACTCGTTGAGACCAAAAGACGAGAAGGAAGACTCTTCAAACGCAACCAATTCTGACGGGACAGTGAAGATAAAGACTGAGTTAGACGACGGACAGCTGAAGCACACAGAAGACTCCACGGCGCTAAAGAATGCGATACTAGGACCCCAGCCTGCTGAAGCTGAACAGCCGCCCACGGTTGCTACTGAGAGCATACCAACTGTGCATAGTACCAAAACTGAGGCCATCAGCAGTGGTAAGCAAAGATGTTTTCATCTAAAGAAACATTATTTTGTTATGGCACTCATGTCACGGCTGTGTGACCTTTGCTGTCCTTTTTTTGCACTGAGCTGCCATATAATGTTATCTTACTTTGTCATATGTTGTTTTATAGTCATTTCTAAAAAAAATGCCAAATTGCTAAAAAAACGAAAATGCAGCTAAATAATTTAGTGTTTTCTAGTATATTTATCAATCACTTTTTTAAGATATAAATTGTTAATATTCTTCCATTCAAATATAGTATAACGGAACACAACCAGATAAAAACAACAAATGATTTGACTTGTAAAATTATTTGTCCTAGAAACTGGTGGATCATCGCAAGCATCCACAATATCTCCTAAAGACGACCTGTCCCTCCTAGGCGTGAACCTGGACGCCATGGTGCGGGACGGATTACCAGATATGGACAGCAACGATGTAGATGAGATATTCAAGGGAGTTCTCACTGATGACTCGCAGGTTTGTGGCATAATTTTAAGTGTTGTATTGATCAGAAATGGTATGTTAGGATTACATTATGTTTCAAGTAGTCCTCGTTCAATCATTACTTCTGTCTAGTCCTTTAACCTATTAGGTTGGGATCGGCATCCAGTCTAACCAGCGCCCCGATTCAGAATCTCTTCGATAAGTTGTCGACAGATTCAGTTTGTTATCCCGTTCCGTTTACGATTCTCGTAACGAGAGAAAAAGAATCGTTCGAACTGCTTAATCGAATCGTTCTGAATTAAAGGGCTGATCCACTGTCGAGTAAAACCAACCTTTTTAATTAAGTTACTTTTTCGGATCTTGAGTTATTCCTACGCGCTACTATCAAACGTGACATCGCCTATGGAATTTCTACAATAATAATATTTGGAATAAATTTTTAAACATTTAGGAGTCGCAAGAGTCGTCGGTATCGTACGTGAATTCCATGGCGAGCACTCCTTACTCGCAACAACGACAGCAGCTTCAGAGTCCCATGGAATACACCTCGCCTTACCCAGAATTTGGTGGCAGCAGGCAAGTTAACGTTATTGGAAACATACCGAATTAATTTAATTTCCGTTATTGAAAAAAAAAACTGTTTGTAATTTCATTTGTATTGTGTGTGCAGCAGCAACAGCGCGATGAGTCCGCTATTCTCAGAGAGCGGCAGCGGCAGCACTGCGTGGCCCGACACTGCGCAGGCGCCGCCGCCCTCCTACAACCAGCGCAGCGCAGACAAGATGCGTGCTGATGAGAGTACGTACACGCACATCATTTTAGTTTATGAGTTAATTTAATACTGTTAAGGCTAGGAGTCTTCAACGAGAATATTTGCTTTTAGTTTCCGTAGGCATCACAAGGGAAAACATTTATTTTTACTATTTACAAAATTACACATAGATAAAGCAATTAAAAGTCAAGTTATTACTGGGCCGCAAGCTAAGCTTCCGCGGGCCGAATCGACCCGCGGGCCCTGTCTTTCAAGACCTTTGGTTTCGCTCAATGAATGTTTTTGCTAACCTTTGGAGGCCGAATGAACTTCCTGAATCTGTTTTTAATTATTAGCAATTAATACACAAACAGCTCTAATATTTAGGTTAGTGCCAAAACGACTTATAATCGAATCCTTTTGTCTCCCGATAACCTTGTAAACGCGTTTTCACTAAAAGAATATTTATCAAGTGCGCGCTCCATAGGTCTAGGTTCAGCTGCTACAATATCCGCCGTCCTATACGCCAACACCAACCATCCGGAATGGAAGACTGAGTTCCCCAACTGGGTGGACCGATGCAAACAGATACTGAAGAAATGGCGCGCCTTACCATCCGATCAAAAAGCGCCATACTTACAGCGCGCCAGAGACAACCGGAGCGCCATCCGCATGAAGAAGGCACAGCAGGTATGTACGCTTGTGTGTCACTAGATGTGGTGTGTGCTAACCCAACTCACTGACCACCGTGTTTATACTGTGTGTCCTTCACACTACGGGTTGCTAGAACGGCCATATTGAACGAACTATACTCGTTTAGTATCGCCCTGCTCGGAACCTTGAATATTTCACTGTGCGTTGAAAAACGCGTATTAGTGTTTTAGTAATTGTTAAGTAAACTCTTCATCTTATGGTTTGTCTCGCTCACAATCGTCAGAAGACGTGTGTTATCTGTTGTTAATACCACGATTGCTGTAGATTCTGTCGCCTGTCTCAATGCTAGCACAAGTGTAAATAACGCGGCTGTAGGATACACTTAGCACACAATTTTTCGTTTTTTATTTGTATAAAGAATGTGAATTTGTCACTATCTTAGCAGCAGTTGAACACTGAAGTGAGAGGATCTACAGTACTTGTCACTATATTTTAGCCACCATTCCTTTTGGGCAGTCACATTGTGTTAACGAAATTGGGGTAGATTTTTATATGGTGTCAATATTCTGAATACTTAATTCTTTTAGTGCTAGTTATATCGTTACTTGTATTCTATCATACATTTCATGGGATATCGTAGACGGGTTCGATTAGTACTATTTTATTCATTCATATATATTTTCGTACGAGCCAGATGTGATCGTGCACGCATTAATAAAACACATATAATATTTGTCACGTCGGTTCAGGGCCTCCATCAAATTTTGTCACGATGATCATTTCTTACCGTTGCTAGTTCACCTCCTGAAATATCATTACCATTTCGCACACGAGGGTAGGGTAAAGGGTCCCGACCGCATCGCGTAGTCGGAGACACTATCGAACACCTTCGGACGAAACGACCGGTAACTTCGATCAATCGCGCTAACGCATCAGAGCGAAGCGTCGACCGACGAGGTCCGGCTCGATCGGCTATAGCCCCGGGAGCGACTCGACGGAAACGTGCGACCACGAGATCTCGCCCGGGACTCACGAACTGTTACTAAGAAGTGGTTGGGGCGCGACAGAGCTCGAGCAGCGGCGCCAGCGAGCCCGACAGCGGCGCGGCGACCACGAGCGCGGCCAGCCCGGCGCCCTGCAGCACCGCCGCGCCCAGCACGCCGGCGCCGCCCAGCGCGCCCGGCGCCACCAGCGCGCTGCCGACGGCAGGGGGCGGGGTGCGCGCGCCCAACGTCACGGTGACGGCGGGCGGGCTCCTGGAGGCCGACGCGCACATCCGCGTGCTCACACCCTCCGAGATCATGCGCACGCTGCCGCGCCTCGCGCACGCGCACCCGCGACACACGGTACCGCGACTCGCGACTCGCGCACACTCGCTTATACACAACACACAACATACTACACACGAACACACAACACACTATACTCGATACACGCGACACCAAACAACACTTTACAAGTCTTATTTGAAGATTTCGCATCACACATTTCGACATTGCCTACGTTTATTGAGTAGTCTCCTCGTAACGCAGTATTGAGAGAACAGCGTTTCATAGTTATGAAGGTATGAATAAATCCTTAAAAAGTGCTCTCTGTAAAAAAATATTTTGCTCATATACGTAGAGAGTGTCGATTTATTTGAACAGTACAGACGCCATAAAATACTCTTATTACGAAGTCACCTTTGTAAGAACAACAATAATAAACTCTCGCGTTTATATACACTCTTAAGTATACACAATTTTCAACATTACCTGATACACAAATACGCTAACACACTGTGTGCGTGTATATGCGAGATACGTTTCGATTTGTTGGGTGATCATCGCGCGACGTCGCACCACGCGATCCTGAGCACTTCCTCCGATTTTATTTAAATTCTAGTCATCACCCAACAATATTCTTGGCTGTTTAATGGCGTTGTACGCTGTGTGATTATTTTCTTAATTTTCTTTTAGCTTTTTATTTATACGAGACCATTACCCTCCCAACGATTCCCGAAAAGCCTCCCGGACTCGTGTCCCCTGTTTCCGTAATGTTGATTTTATTATTTTCGCTTTGCCTTGGTAGTGTTGGCTTTAACATTGGACGCTGTTGGTGGCTGGTTGTGGTGTGCTAACAATTCTAACACAGTTCGATGTAGTTCACAGTTTATTTGCGTCGTTACGCTCTTGTATAAAGCTTTGTGATATAGTTTGTAAGTTCACAGGTATAGATGTTAAGTTGTTACCATTCAACTCTTTACTATATGCAACTATTTTCTATTAGGTTTAGGTTTTCTTTACAGATAAAGTTGTTATAAGTTTGTGCGAAGCATAAATATTAGGTAGCAATATATTTTATTTTTGGTATTCTGTGTAGTAAAAATATTAACATGACGTAACATAACATTATGAGATCATAACTTACTATCCATTAAGTTTGTAAGCTCATACTTCTGCAAGTATTTATTACAATTTATTTTCTTTTTATTATTTAAACTTAATGTATACTAACTATGCATCTCATAGTTCGGAATTATTTTTATTAACAATAAGCATGAATATTTCTGAAGCAAGAAGTACTAATAGCCATCTAAACAATTAAGAAATTACAATGTTAGTTAAACAAAAACATTTCATAACAAATTAAGCTTAATAAAGTTATAATTTCTTTGAATCCTGATAATGGCAATACTTTCTCACGACCGTATTGTAGCGGTCTGTGGTAAGAACCACAGTCAGCTGTAGACATTTACGGACTAATATGAGCCTTAATTGATTCTAATTTCATGTTCACAAAAATTCGATTTGTATAAAACAAACTACTTTTGTTTTAAAACGACTCTCGACAAAAATGTAAATAGTATTTATCATTTAAAACATTTTTAACCTCATTTTACAATGTACATTTTTATAGGATAGTTAGAGTTACAATAAAATTGCCTGCGTAGTTACAGCATGTTAAATAATTCGACAACAAGTACACGGAACTGATTGTCATTGTATAGGTTGCAATTAATCTAACATTTAGTGGTGCGGCGATTTAATATTAAAATTAATATTTAGTATTATCTCTTAGGAGCTTCACGCACCGAGCGCAGTTTGGCGCGATGGTGCCATGCAGAAGGAATTGGATGATGCATTTCATATGGAATTGGACTGCGTGCGTTGTTTCAAATATATAATAAACTTATCGCACTGAAAGGCGCTCAATGTGCAGAATACATAAAGACATTTGCGCTAAGATTATTCTTAAGCTGGGTTCATATTAGTAAATAAATTCGCCGTTGTGCGTCCTGTACGCACTAAGAAAATAATCATTGTGCGTCCTGTTCTGCGAAATTTCTTATTGATATCGATCTTGTTTTGGAAGAAACGTCTTAGATCACATATTTTTATGTTCTAAAAAATACTTTAAATCTCTCGGGCGTATAAGCTTCCAATATGTCCGTCAATTTTAATTAGTATATTTAAATTTTATTCATTATTTGTCCTTATACAATGACAAGTCAAGCCACGTGTACTTACAAGTTGTGTCGTGTTAACATCGTGCCGTGTGACGTAGGAGCAAGAGCGCGCGTGCAACCAACAGCGCAGCGCCCGCGAAGCCGAGCAGGAGCGGCAGTGGAAGCATCTGCAGCAGCAGCGGCAACAACAGACGCAGCAGCAGCAGCAGATCATACACGATCAGAGGATGCAAGGTAACTTTTACTACGCTATGGGAACCATGGTCTTTTATGTGGACTCCAATCGGCACTGATCCGGCGGAATAAGTTACAAGTCGTATTATAAGTATGCAAGCCTGATGGTGTACTTTTTTGAGACAGTGCCTGCTTTGTTACTCTCTAGTAAGTTTTAATTTCCACATGTAGCCCCATATTATGATTATAAGATAAAAAATAAATTCTGCCAGATTGTTATCTGAATCTATAAAGAGTTACTGGTTATTGTTCACGATCCCGTGGCAGGATTGTAGGACATGTCACTATCTAATAACCTAGTACCTAACGCTTTATGCAAAAGTCAAACATATTCGAGTTTTTAACATGTTTTTTTTTAAAGGGATGAATTGGTAACTTTCAAAAAATATCACGAAAATTGGTGAAATAGCAAACATTTTTGTTTGTTAGTATTGGAATCTGAATATAAAATATGCAGATTCAGTTCTCGATATTTAGGATTAGGTTTCGTGCTGCAGTACGCTAGCTCTGGACAGTAAACGGCTTGTTCCTCCGAGTGACACCCATATAATTCGTGTGTGTATGTAGATAGTTTTTAATATGACGTCACACGCACTAACCGTCACGTACGTCCGATTCGAAAGCAGCGATGCAGCGATTACGCGCGCCAGACGGCAGCTCACCGCCGGGCGCCGGCGCTCCTGCCGGCCCCATGCCGGGTGCGCCGCCCTCACCCGCGCCGCCGCCCGCTGAGGCGCCGCGGAGCACCTTCCCCGCGCAACGCTTCCCGCTGCACTATGGGAATAATGAAGACATCAATAGACAGCTCAGGGACTTGCTGCAAAGACATCCTGAGAAAATGTGGCCTGGACGTGAGTGCTTTTACTCTTGTTATTATGTTGACTGACGATACTACTCTAAAAGCGTGTCGATATGTATTTATTAGAGAATGTCAAGAACACAAAAATGCAATCACTATATCACTACATAGTATAAAACAAAGTCGCTTCCCGCTGTCTGTCCTTCTGTATGCTTAGATCTTTAAAACTACGCAACGGATTTTGATGCGGATTTTTTTTAATAGATAGAGTGATTCGAAAGGAAGGTTTATATGTATAATACATTACACGCGCAAAAATAAATAAAAAACTTAACACTAACGTGTCGTATGTAGTTGTAATATTATTCAATAAAAATCACACAGAACACGAAGGATCTTCAGCGTCGAGCGCTGTGGGAGAAGGTCAGCCGTTCCGTCAGCCCCTGCCCGTCACGCTGCGAGCGCGGGCGCCTATGATGCACTCTAACAGACCCGACCATCACTGTAAGTACCCTTAAGTTAAAAACAGACTGATCCCACGTTTGTAAAATTAGATCGTTTTAAAGCATCTGTCATACACAACGTCGTAATGTACAGTGCGTTCCATCTACGAAGACGCGCCTCACTCCTTTTTGTGAGAGGTAGCCGCATGTTGCGTATGCATACATACACATCACATCTCTTATTATTATCTTATATCAGTGCGTGTGTGCACACATCCAAATATTGTGTAACGATAAGAACTAACACAATAGCAATTTATAATGCACACTTATGCACTGTAGCGATTTAGACAAAGAGTGGGGCGCGTCTTCGTGGATTGCACTATGACACGTATGTTTCTAAGTCATCAACTTATTTTTTTTTGTCCATGTATCATAATGTATCTTATACCTTCCATACATGGGATCAGTCTATCCTTCCATTTATAATGTTGAAGAAGTTGGAAGTTGTCTCACAAAAATGTAATTTACAATTGGAACCCTTCTCTATGCGTGATCCGACACTCACTTGGCAGGTTTTTATTCCTAGGATCCTTTTCACTCCTCTATACAAATCCTAAACTTTTAATAATTATTATGATGACGTAATATCTTGTTCCAGTGATTATGCAACAGCGTTTAGTATCGGCAGATAACAATCAACTCCAGCATTCTGTCCCTAACCCCACCACGCATCAGATGGTTGAACAGAAACAAAATGTCACCCAAAATAATGGTAATTACACCTCAATCAATATTATAAGTTACATTTTAAGTATAAAATAGTTATCTCCACAAACGTTCTACAAGTTGACTTAAGAAATCATCAACTTGTTTTTAGGGTGGAGTACATTATTTGGTAATTTGTATTCTTCTAAATCTTTGCCCGTATCTTTCTTGGTATTGATTTAAATACGCAATTGCCTACATTTAAATTCCTTAAGGATTTTAATTTCTTCTTAAAGTTATAGGTTTTTAATGTTAATAAACTTGTGTTGTAGCTCCTAATAATGAAACGAAACAAGAGTCTAATCAAGAACAAGGAACAGACGAGATGGATATGGGAGACATGGACAAACTAGAACAAGATGGTTCGAATATTGGAGAGGTAATGTAACTTTCTCTAAATGTCACTTACTTACTTCTTTATTATGGAGGAAATTAGTAACGTCCTAGTGTTAAAACACACGCCCCTGGTTTCAGAATCTTTAATCTGTCTAATTTTTTCACATTCGTAATATCCAATCACTTCACTTGACATGTGATTTGTTCGCTGACAAGTTCATTTTAGGGGGTTAACCTACAAAAAATAGAACACTTTGGAAACATATTGTGCAAAAAACTCAAAGGGGTATTAACTTGCGGAATAGACATAATATTATCCTAAAGATTCTAGCACACGCGGCCGTGTTTCGGGGTGTCCTGCGTAAGCGACAAACACGACGCGATGCAATGCTGCGAATGCGATAAACGTGATCAAACCAAGGACATTCTGTACTGGCGCCGTATGTAGCGAGACGCGACATAACACGAACTTTTCATCGCGTCGTGTCGCATCGCATCGCGTTTGTCATTTACGCAGGACAACCCGCTACATTTACTGTCTTTTTAACACTTAGTTGTGACGTTATATCATTATACCGCACTACTGAAGACGTAGTGTTATCGCTAATTATTTGAACCGTCATAACTTTAACCTCAACTGTTGTTGTTCAAAGGTGGGTGACATCCTAACTGGATTAGGTGGCGAGGATGACGAAGAGTTGTTCGAGACATTAACAGCTGAGATAGGAGAACAGTTCAATATCCTGGAGTATGCTGACCCGGAACTTGCCGCGTTAAACGACGCAGAACATATACTAGACGGACTCGAGCTAGCTGATGACGGCATGCCCGAGAGACACGCTAAGAGGGAGCCAGAGTGCGTTGCTTTTACAATTATTATTTTTCTATAGATTTCCAACAATACACCACTTCGATTGAGCTCTCCCTTATGTCAACCTGGTAGTTTGAAATCACGTTAAAATTCTATTTTAGATTTGAAATTCATTGTTTTAAATGACGTTATAGTAATCTCATTCTCTATTTTAGGGATGAAAACGAGCAGGCTCAAGACAACAAAATGTACAATGACTTACAAAAGGCTGTCAAAAACATAGAGTCTAAACCGGAAGTGAAATCAGAGGTAGAAGACGTGAAGCCGGAAGTTAAGATCGAAGCCCCGGCGACTCCTGCACCGCAACAAATGTACAATGATCCGGTGCAGAGGGTCATCACACAGAACCAGCAGATGGCGCTACAGGCTAGTATTTATGTAATTGACAACATTTATACCTATTATTTGTACGCTTACCATTTATTTTTATTTTTGTTGTATCATACGGTGGTTTGGGGTCTCAAATAGGTCAGCTTTGGAATTGTACCTTGCCTCTTCCTCCTAAAAACATTGAAAAGACATGGTTACTATTATAATTACAGCTCAATAATCGTATACCGAACGATCCCGAATGTAATGTGACTGCAAAAACACGAATGCTGTCTTCGGAGATACGTAGTTTTGTAAAGGTAATAATTGACGTGAGCGGCAATGAATCATTTTAAACTAAGTAAATATAAATAATGGAGTCAGGTGTTACTTTGCGGCATGACATACAAATATGCAATTACATTAATATATTAAAAAAAATCATTAGCGGAATTCAAGCTATGTAAATGCATAATTGTAAGTAAATATATTTTCATTGGTCAACAGAACAGATTTATATGAAAATAAAAATTAAGTACTCTCCATCAAAATGTGACGAATTTGTTAAAAACCTCGGTGCATTACAAAGTTCTGTTTGTTTTCTAACAGAATGCAATGCAAGCCATAAAATCTGAAGTGAAACTGGAAAACGAAGACAAGCCTCAGCGGCCAGTGTTCACACAAATGTTCTCCAATGCGCCACAACGACTGCAGTTACATCACCAGGTATTTACATAATACCCGTAAAATGGGGGTAATTGGAATTTAGTTGAGGAACGTGATTCTTAAACTATTATGGCTGCCTGGTGCCGTTTATTTACGGTTTCAATGTTATTGTGTATTTGAAATTATTGTAGATAGTTTAAAAATAATGTCGAAAAATCTCCTGTGCCAATTAACCCCGATGTTTCTATTTAACGGTACTTGAATAATCACTGATTTATTTGTGCCGTATACTTCTCGTTGCTATACTTGAGTTCTCCCAAAGACAGGTCAATTTATTAGTATGGTATAGCCTGGTTTTTTTATTTTGTTAAAGTCACCTAAATGTTTGATTAAGGAAAAGTTTATTTTACTTGAAAAATTCATTAAAAATACTGTAATAGACATGTGGTTGTTATTTTAGCAACAGCGTCCGCAACAGTTCGGTCAGCCGGGGCAGCAGGTGATGAGTCAGCAAGTGGTGCAACGGCCGCAAGTGCAGTTCACTGCAGCACAACACATGCACTTCGCTCAGGTATGTCACGTCGTAGTGCTTAATTAAATCAAAGCTGAATTTAAATGTCTATAGTTTGGCATAGGCTTCTTCCAAAACGAAAGTCAATCTTATGTGGTTAACCAAGACCAATCAAGTCCAACGTAATTACTATTTGCTATACTACACGTCGATGCGTAGCGCGGCGATGGTGCGACAACACTTGTGACGTCACACTGGCCTGCTACAGCATGCGATAAACTACCGTACGCACTAGAAGTATTCTTTATTTGTCTATGATAACTTCCAGAAGTATTTTACTATTTTCTAGATTGATTTGATTTTCTAGATCTGCAGACACTGGTCATCACTCGTCTAAAGTTTTTTATTTAGGTTATAACCATGATCTGTTGATAGGCAGATATGACGTTAATGTTGCACTAGCGGCTATGAGCCTTCCTATGTAGGTGGTGCTCGGTGTATCTGGATTGGCCGGTCGAAAATGTTGGTAATGAAACGTTGTAGGGTGGAGCAAACGCGGGTAACGCAGGCGGCGCATCGACCCCCGGCGCCGGTAGTGGCGGCGTGGGGCCCGGCATACCGGCCAGCGCGGCCAGCATCGTGAGCGCCATGACGGCGCAGGTGAACGCGGCGCTGGCGGCGGGCCGCAGCATCGCGGCCGGCACGCGCCTCGTGGCCGCCGACGGCTCCGTGGGCGTGGTGCGCGCCGACCGCACCGTGGCACTGGCACACCTGCCTTACGCCGGTCAGTACATACATTTTGCCGCGCGATTTTTAACATAAGCACTTCTGTGATACATATAAATTGGATCCTGCGTGGAATTTTGTGCGAAGTTTCGACATTATCTAATTTCCAAGGGTAGGCATTTTACAGATCATTCGCTTTAATGTAGAAACCTGGAACTTAGAGCTACACTAATTCAAACTTGAGATTTTACTTAAATGAGGTAATCATCGTAATCATTAAAGTAGCCTTATTCCAAATTCCTGGCTGTGTCTAACGATTATTAAAAGTATTTACAGGACAGCCAGAGCCGTCGACTAAATATGCTTCTTGAAGCATAAATAGCAAAGTGTCTCGATGTGCAAGGAACATTTATCTCTCTCATAGTTCACGCAAACAAGCTGCGGACAGAAGCATGAATGTGCTTGCGCACAGCATTACAGCCCATTCCCACTTGTCGGTTGTCGGGCCCGGATTTTAATCGGGTGTCGGCGCCTCTGTTCACACTAATCTGTTGTCGACCACGGTCGAAATTGGTGCCAATTTTTTACACTCTACGTGAGGTGACTATACTCGATGGACGTCGACGAAGTTCTTGTTGTGATGTGTAATTATTTGAGAAGAAAACGAATAAAGACAGCCAAGGAAAGAAAATATTAGGTGCACCCAATCCCGAGGGAAAGATTTAGTTTGGGAACATTTCAGAACTTAATATCAGAATTGAGAAGTGACGAAATTAGTTTTTCAATTATTTTAGGATATCATTAAATACATTCAACGATCTATGGGCTCGAATATCAGTGAGCACGACCAACAAGGGGTAGGGGGGAGAGGGTTGTCGGCCCCGACATCCGATAAATGTGAACAGTGTCATACTTACTCATAAGCGAGCGAGACCCGACGCGATTTTGTTCCGCGGGCGTAGAGGGCTGGCAAAACACCCGAAATTTCTCGTCGGCGCCGAAACAAAATCGGTGTCAGACAAGTGTGAATAGCTTCATATAAAATGCTCTGTCACTGCAACATCCGATTAAAATCCGGGCCCGACAGCCGACAAGTGGGAACGGGCTGTCACAGTCTAATTGAATCACGAAACACTTAACACATAGAGATTAGTCAACAACTTACGTGAATGAGTTATAAAACTCGTACTATTATAAATCCATGATACAGCCATTTAGGCAGTTTTGTGCTGCACACGTAATAAAACTGTGGTAGTGAAGTTGTGTTTTCCCTTAGCGACAGTGTCAGGCGGGCCGGGCGTGTCTCGTCCTCCTCCTCCGCCGCCCTACCCGGGCACGCTGCGACAGCCGCAGCCGCCGCCGCCGCCCTACCCGCAGGTAGGTCTCACAGACGTCACGACACATGTGTTGACACACACATTTGTTACAAAAGGGTTCTTGACGTGACACCACCTAATCACCAAAAAATAATAATTCAAAATGATTTAATTATCTTGGACATACCCAATTATATCCACCACGGATTGCCCCTCTTTGACAGGAAAACTACTTAATTATAATCTGAAGTGAATATAAGTTTCAATGCACATTGATCAATTACTATCATCACTACCGATCTACCCTCTTTACTAATTTTAATTGTCTTCCCATAATTGTGTGTCACGTCAAAATCACCTAAATATTTACATGCCAAAACTAAGAAACTATTAATGAAAACTCACAAAATTGAATGAAAATTTACAAATAAGTAATCTTACTAATATTAAGTAATTTGATAGTCTTGGAGGATTTTTGGATACATTGTCGTGCATGCAGTAATATTTTTTATCTACGTGTTTTTTTTTTATTGAATTCATTTCGACACGGCGACGGTGTCGAAGGGAATTCATCAGCTTTAAATGTATGCAGTAAGCTTGGGTTCACATTTACGAGTCACTGTCGATTTGTCACTGGACTGTCTCACAAGAATTGCAATTAAATGTGAACTAGTTACAACCTTCATCAGTCGCTTCGATATTTGATCGCATCGCGGACAATGTGAAGTTGAACGAGCGTAATAATATCCAAAGCAATATTAATTTGTCTATGCGTTGGTGGCGGATCCTTTCGACTGTAAATATACATTAAAATGAAAGACGTCGCTTGTTTTATTCGTTACAAGCTTAGAAGGCTAATATTGCATGGGTATACCAAACAATCGCTTACAATTCATACGACCATGAGGAGAAAATTGGCGTACCATTATATTAAACTTCATTGGTTTTTGATTAAGAAATACAACTAAAGTCTTTAGGCGTTTTGCAATGACATTAGAACGATCTATTCGACATTATATACAAACCGACAGATGTTGTTATATATTTATCAATCATAGGACGACCAGCAAAAGTATTAAAATTACTAGTCTTTTATAATAAAACATGAGTCGTATGAGTTGCGCGATGCGTGACGCGTAGGCTGAATGTGGACGGCGGAGTACAGGCGGTGTTTATTGCATGTCGGTGGTTGATGGTTGTTGGCGCGGGCAGGCGCCCTATGAGGCGGCGGACTGGGGCGACTGGCTGCACCGCCGCCCGCTGCTGCTGCAGGTTAGACACCCCCCCACCCCCGCACGTAGAGCCGCACCCCCCGACCTACTGCGAACAGAAATCTCCTTCATTTATCTCTCCTTCAACAAGAAGCTTAAGGATTTCTGCTAAGTCGCGCGTGTTTGGCATACTAGATGCGGATAGACATTTAAGTACGAAATACACCCGCATATAAACAATACAAGATTGTACAATAGCGCGTGCTATGTGCAAAACACGCTAGACTTAGCGGAGTCCCTATAGATAGATGCAGTCGACAGTTACAATTCATAGCTAAAAACAAACTTCCTTGACAATGGTTCCCTATTCTCACGTGACTAGCTTGTTTATGTAGGTAAGTACTCTATTTAGAAAAAAAGCTATTCATACGAGAGTGAGTCAACCGTTGTTAAGAACTGGTCTTCAGTTAGGTATTGTGATGGTAGACTCCTATCTTTACAAATAAGCTTCTTGTTTGTTACCTATACCACAGATTAAATACTATACAGAAAATACTTGACTTCCTATACTCGTCTTGTTCTCTATTGTTATCTAATACACCTTTTTGGTAACAAAATTTCAGTCTAGAATAAATTGTCCTCAATTCTTGTAAATTAAAACGAAAAATTCAACTATTGATATAAAAAAGTCAATAGTCTAATTTATTGTATTGAAGTCTATAATATAACCTGTTCCCTTTACAACCTACTTAGATTTCCTTTCCTTAGTCTATAGAGGGTCCACAAGTCGGATATTAGAGGGCCTTGTCACCGCTAACCACCTTGTTCGTGTCTGTTTTAACGCTTTTTACTTTGCTTGCTCGCGGCACGCATGCGTACTGACTACTAACCTTTGTACCTTTTCAGCATCCTTCCTAACACAAAAACACTAACGTTCTAAACAAACTAGCACTAAAATATAGTTTAAAAACAAAATGTAACAATTAAATGATTATTTTCTTTGTAATAAAGACTAAAGACAGTGTACATTGTTAGGATTGGATTACCTGTCTCATCTTGTAGAACTGAAAGTGGTGGCGGAAATTCGATCTTAATTTGGTTGTGGGCCTTACCTAAGCTTTAAGTAGTTAATCACGTATCTGTAAGGCAGGTAGAGGCAATAAATTATAAGCAAAGAAGAAAAGAGCATGTATGTATGTAGATAATCTAGGTCCCAAGACGAGACAGAAACTGATGCGAGCATGATATAAGCTCATATTATGCATGGTAAAGACAAAAGTATACAAAATCCATATAAGACTTTAAACATTTATCGCCCATCACGGCCCTTCTTTGCAATAAATGGGCTTGATGAAATATTGAAATAATCACCATGCTTGCGATACGGATTGGTGATCACAGAATTATGGTTATTAGTGAACAGTGTGATTGTCCTGCCTGTTCTCTTGATATAATCCCTTAGTCCCTGTTTACCATAGGGAAAACTGAGGTTGGCCTACACTAAATACAAATAAACACTAATTAATTAGGTTCGTCCATATGACACTAGCTCGTAGCACTTACTTACGATCAATAGAAAACATAAAATGCTATGGCTCACATTTAAAAGAAAAACATGAAAATTACACGAACACAAATCAAATTCTAGATAATTCTTAGTTTTCAATAGTGAACTTCTGTTAATTATTAGATTGTAATTAATTTGCTATTATAAAAGTACAATTTATAAATGTACTTAGATATTTTAGCACTGCGTTGTAATTTCACATTGTTATTTTTTATCAACATTCTATCGATAGAGTATGCGCACTGAACTATTAGTTGACCTACCTCTTAAGTCACATCTATTAGATAAACTGTTATGAAATATTATTTTTCATTTCACAAGTAAACGTAGTTATACTTTTTCAAAATTTATTAGAGATACTCGTCGAGCCGACTGAAAATTCTGTAGATATCGTTGTAATTTTGTAGTCTAAAAATCTCCAAGAATTTTATTTAGAGTTACATCAGAATGCCTGATTTGCTTTTAAATTACTGTTTCATTCGGCTCAACACCCAAGATGAGACGGGTAAAATATAAACTTTCAAACCGGCCACAAACTATTTATGTATGCATCGATGTTATTATCGAATGCCGCATCGTACGCACCGAGCTCGATTCACAAAACGTGACGCTAGGCGATAAAACTAGGAACTCTAGGAAACTAGCATCGCGACCGGTGACGAAGCTAACGGTGACGGGCGACGGCGCAGGCCGGGCGTCGTCAACAGGCTAACTTTAACCGTCAGAACGTAAACCAGGAGCAACCGTTGCTTCTCGAGGAGCTCCTGGAGCAGGAGAAGCGCGAGCAGGAGCGCGAGGGCGGCGAGTGGGTGGGGCCGGGCGCGGCGCCGCCCCCCGCGCCCCCGCCGGCCGCCGCCCCGCCCGCCATCCCGCTGTACAGCGGCGTGGCGCCGCCCGCGCCGGCCGCGCCGCCCGAGCGCGCCGGCGTCGACGCCGACCACCACGCGCGCCTGCTGTACGAGCAGTGGCTCAAGCAGTACAACGCCTTCGCCGCCGACCAGCAGCGCTACTACGAGGTCGAGGTTCAGAAGCTTCGGAAAATCCGCAAGGTGAGCCGCAGTAGTGCGCTTTCGTGTTCGTGAGCTTAGTAGTGGCAGCGCCGTCCTCCCGGCCGCCTTGTAGATCATTTCAGGTGGCGTCTCCGGGCTCGTGATAACCGAACGAACCTGTGACTAACTCGGGGGCTCTTAATACTCGGTATCGGCCCGATTTTACACTTGAGGCTTTTGAATTTTCAGTCGCTGAACAGTAAGCAGCGTCAATTGCGCAAGTCTGGCAACGAGCTGCTGCCGAACGATGCGGCAGAACTGCAGCGCGTGTCCACTGAACAACAGGCGCTACAGAAGCATCTCGAAGCCGCACGCAAGCAGGCCCGCCAACACAGCATGCTGATACAGGTATACTAGATACCGTCTATGTTAAATTTAATCCTACATTCCGACGATTTAACTATTATTTTTATTATTGTTCACTTAGGAATACGAGACGAAACAACGTCAACAGAATCCCCAGTTGGCTCAACAAACTGTAATAAACCAGCAACAGATTACGTCAAATCAAACAGTGTTTGCTCAGAATCAAAACATGAACCAGAGCCAGCAGGTGCAACAGCAGGCTACGATAAACCGACCGATGCAACTGGGGCTGCAAAGCGCTACCCTACAGCAGCAACAAACGCTCATTCGCACTCAACAAACCGTTATTGGTGCCGATGGTCAGCCAATATCTCAACAAAGGATAGGTCTGGTGACGTCACCATTAAACACCCAAGGAAGACTGCTCCAGGGAGGACGCACACTCGTTATTGAGCAATCTGGTGCACCACAGCAGCAGCTAGTGAGGCAGCTGTCAGGTGTTCAGGAAAGACCCCAGTCGGTGGGCGGAATGGTGCAATTCGGGCAGCAACAGATGGCGGGAGTGAGAGGCTCCATGCAACAAGGCCCTCAGACGCCGCGGACTCCCGGAGCGCGACCAGCGATGTCACCTTTACACGTTCAGTCGCCGCATTCTCAGTCTCCACTACATTCTCTTGCTCCGCAATCGCCGTTGCATCATCTGACGTCACCGATGCAATCGCCGCTACATTCGCAGCAGTCTCCTCTCCATCACACGTCGCAGTCACCCTTGCATCCGTCGACACAGTCTCCTCATCATACGCAGCAATCACCGCTCCACTCGCAACAGTCGCCGATGCATGTGCAGCAGACGAATATGCCGCAACAGTCGCCCATGCATCCTCAACAATCGCCGATGCACCAATCCCCGATGCATCCGCAGCAATCGCCGATGCATCAGCAGTCACCAATGCATCCTCAGCAATCTCCGATGCATCAGCAATCGCCGATGCACGCGCAACAAACTCAGATGTCGCAGCATTCGCCGATGCCGCAGCAGTCGCCGATGCATTCTCAGCAGTCGCCGATGCACCTACAACAGTCGCCTATGCACACGCAACAATCCCCTATGCAAACGTCGATGTCGCCGCAACACTTCCTGCAGCAACTGCAGGCTCAGAGGACCAGTCCTCAACTACCTACGCCAAGTCGAAGCCCACAGGTAAGCATGGCTTTTAAAAACTCTGTATTTGGTTATTTTAATGGAAACTTAATTGTATATTTCCTTTTCAGATATACCAACAATCTCAAATTCAAAGTCCCGTAGCGTCGCATTCGCCCCAAATGCAAAATGTAAGAGAATTATGAAACATTCTTTTAATTTTGTTGCCTTGCCACGAAATTTTATGTAATGATTTTGTGTCTTAGGTTGACTATGGAACGGGCAGATTTTCTCGGCCCGCGCCTGGCTGCTCGCCTTTACCGACGCGATTCGCCAGACCGCCACATCATCAACAAGGTATTTGTACTAAAATGATGACCTCTTTTTCTCAATGTAACAATGAAATCAGAAAGAATATTTTGCGACGCTGATGTTCTGCTTTTATCATCAGGGATAAGAGTGGGAGGTCCTTTCGGGGGTCGCCAGCAGACTTCACCTCTCGGGAGCCCACAGCCGCTACCGTCACCCGGAAACCCAGCCAACGAGATGGCCGTAAGTATATTTGCTGACGGACACAGATACGCTTCGTCATAAGTCCGTGTTTCACTCGTATTTGTTTGTACAGCGCCAGCAAATGCTACAGCGGCAACAGTACAGTCCGATGGGTGGCGCGCCCGCCTCGCCGTCCGTGGCGCGCTCGCCGCACGTGGCTCGTACGCCCACACCGTCCGCGTCGCCCGCCGCGTCACCCGCACCCGGCGGCATGCACGAGCACGGCGGCGGCATGCACGGCCCGCACGCACCCGCACCCATCCCGCCCGGCTACCGATACTTCAAGCTAGGCCTGCACGGAGGAGCGCCTGGCTGGCCGCCGCGTGATGACGAACGTCGCCGACCCGCGCACCTCACTAAGGTGTCCATCCTCAAACGACGCACGCCGCCGCGACCGCGCCTTCTTGGCAACGTGCCCACGCACCACGCGGAGAGAGAAGACATCGCCGACCCCAACGCCTCGCCCGGCTCTGCCGCCGACGCACGCAGCTACGTTGTGTACACGCCCGACGCGCTGGACTACGGTCCGCGCGGCTCCCGCAGCGACTCGCCGCGAACCTCGCTCGCGCGCTCCGACGACGATGACGACGTAGAGGAACTTGTGGAGCATTTGGACGATGACGATATCGTGCTGGTGGAGCCCGACGCCATCTCGCCGGAGGAGCGCATCGCCACCGAGGAAGACTTCGAGGAGCTCATAGACGGCGGCAAGCCCGACGACGAGCCAGACACGGATACGGCCGAGCGGGCGCCCACGCGCACCGAGACCACCACAAAGACCGTGGCCGTCATCAGCCTGTCCACTGGCAAGCAGCCCGCCAGCGTGCAGCAATATAAGATCCTCAGCCCCGCCGCACCGCGCGCACGTCTGCCGCTCCTCAGTGCTACCATGCTGTCGCCGCACACCAACACCAAGATAAGGGACGAGGTGTCGCAGGCGACTGTCGCCTCCGTCTCCATAGCTAACCAAACTATTTCTGTGCCAGTGCTAAAGAATCTATCAGTACCCATCGCCAGCGTGGCGAGTCACGTAGGTGGAGTCGGTAAACCACAGATCAAGAAGATGCCGTTGAACTTAACCAATCCACCTCTCACGATCAACATGTCGACGCCGCCGCTGTCCAAACCGATCAGCTCGGTCATAAGCGTCATATCGTCGAACGTGCCAAAGGTTGCCAATATAAACCCACCTCGCGTGCCTGTGTCGATATTGACACAGCACCAAGTGAAACAAAAGATTGTTAAAACTATAGAAAAACCTATGATGCTCGCCCTATCCAATTCCAAACTTTCCAGTTTGGCTGTAACGCATGACGCGACACTCCCGGCAAAGATATTCCAGGACGATGCTGCGTCGCCTGACAGCACTGTTTCGTCCGAAAATAATCCTGAAAAAGATCATAATCTGAACCCTATGTCATCGACGTCTCAACAATTATTAGCGCTGACCTCTCAGGGAACATCACAGATGGAGCATAGACCGGGGTTATTCAAGGAACCCACTAAAGACATCGACATTGAAACTGAAATAAGTCAGCAGACAGAGCTGCCGCACACATTGTGTCTCAGCGATCGCACACCTTTGCTTTTAGGAAAAGCTGATATAAAGAGTCCTGATCCCATTCCTGAGAAAATTCCAGATAACATCATGGAGGGAGATGACGAAGACAAACCTGAAGATAATATTCAGAGTAACTTGCTACTGTCTTATAATAAGAGCATATCTGAACCACCGCCACCAAACCCGCCTATGCCTGACAACAAAGCCGAGGAAAATGTTGTAAAAACGATAAAAGCTATCGCTAATCAAACCAAAGAAATGGTAATAGATTCAAACATGCAGATAACGTCGGACATGGCGCAGGATTCAGTTCAAATATCCATTCCGTCCCCCACACCGTCGCAAGAGCGATACTTAAATGACATTACGATGCAGGAACACCACGAGACTGCGGAGAACACAAAACATGTCGAGACTTTCGAGGATATGCTCTGTATACTCGAAAACATTGGAGATGATGCTAAAACATATGGTATGAAACAGCCAAACACTAAAAACACAAATCCGAATAATCCGAATCCTAACCCCGCCAGCCAAATGCCAACACAGAAAGCGGATTCGAAAGAAAGTCAAGAGCAGCCTGCTTATCTAAAACGTGAGCCAGAGAGGCTTGCGCTGCAGTCAGCGACGATACCGCAGCTATCACCGTTATCACAGCCTGCGGAACTGACGTCAAACATGGCGAATGTATCGCAACAGTTACGAAGTATCATGTCGTCGCTAAATCCCAACACATCCAAAGCGGACACACAACCTGTGATGAGGAAAAATAGTGACGCCACAACGCCCACACAAGTCAATTTCGAAAATTTGTTGCCATCTTCCAAAGTTGAAGTGGCAGTGTCAAGACCGTCGCCTATACAGAGAATTGATAAGCCTATCTCGAGTATTCCGAGCACAGACAGCATGCCCATGAGTGCCGCTCAGGTGATCGGCTCACGCGTCAACACGCTCTCATCAATGGGGCAAATGCGAAAGTCTCCAACTGTATCACCCATTAACTCCCCAGTGAGCTTACAAAACACATTAATGAAATCACCCGCACCTTTGATCTCAAATCAATCATATTCATCTATGGATGATTCTGGACCAACATCAGTCGCTTCTCAAATCATTCAAATGCCAGCTCTCTCAAAAATACATAGTTCTACCGCCCCTCCTTCTATGATGCACTCGAATAACACAATTACTACCAGCATGAGTGGATTCCAGAAGAATCAGTCATTGCCAACTAGTATACTAGGACATACTTTGTTGCAACCTACGAGGCAAATAAATGCCAGTAATCTTCCTTTCAATCAGCAGAGTATAAGTTCTAGTCAGCCACCAGCTTTAGTCATGACCTCTAGACCAATGATGGGTAACAAAGAACCAGCGCCGAATGTAACTGTACGCACACATAGCATAGTAAGTTCAGGAATTAATCAAATGCAAGCTAAACCTGCACCTGGTTCTATCAACTTCATCACGTCTTCCAAACTTCTACACACACAGCTCACTTCACCTCTAAAAAGATCTAAATCTACCGATGAGCCAAAGAGTGAAGTTATTGTTGGTCATATTCAACCCACGAAAAGACACAGCGTGGAAGCAGTAGTAGTGAAATCAGAACCTATGGAAACTGATGAGCCAAATGCATCGACCGCTAACACTGATACTACAGGAAATAAGCATAATATGCAACAGTCTACTGCTAATCAGAAAAATGACGAGTCTCAGAATGTGTTGCTGAAGCAACTATTACAGACTACGACTACAGCGGCCACGGTTGTGCCACAACGCACTATGACATTACAGAGGACTGCACCAGCACTTGGTACCATTCCATCTCTAGAAGCTCAGCTGGCCAGACCTTCAATACCACCACCGACTCTATCTTTGGCTCAAGAAGTTGAAATGCAAAAGAATTCGCCACGACATATTATGACCAGTAGTGTAGTTAATTCGCCATTTAACACACGACCTATACAAACTATTCCCACCTCCTCAATATCGCCTCTAACGCAAACCTCTACGCAATCCTTGATGGATGTTCGTAAGCCGCCTATAAAAATGTTGACCAAAGAGGATACCACTCCGATTCCAGAAAATTCACCCACGATGAAACCGATGCAAATGTACCCAATGAGTATAGAAAATCAGCAGCTGCAACAAGCTATAAAGAAAGAAATAGCTCCTCCACAACAAAGTCCCGTGCACAGACCGTTTACACCTATGGACGTAAAGAAGGAGCTTCTTGACGAGAGCTCACAACAGTCCGCAACATCTGGAGTTTCGACCGCTTCTGATCAGGGCAAACTAGATCAGCCAATGAAAGAAGAATTCCCTGAGAGCGTCAACATGGACACTTCATCCGAAGCTAATGCTCCAGAAACGCCCTCGGAAGCTAAGAAACGTAAAAGACGTGAATATCAGCAAAAGAAGCGAAAACAGTTACAAATGAACATGAAAGCGGCTGCTGAAAATAACTTGAATGCGGCCAACGCTAAGAAGAGACCACGCAAGGGCTCCCGATACGAGGAGGACTACGACACGTTTATTGATAACCTGATGGCTCAGTTACGATTACTTCCAGCTATGCAAATTCAAGAACCCGCTCTGACTACAAATTTCGCCGTTTGTCCACTGTTTGGCTCCGGAGACTTGACCAAATTAAAAAATAAAGATTACGATGTTTTGAAAGGAGATTTGGCGGGCGAGTTTGGCAATGCAAAAATACCAAATGTTGGAGACTATTACAACACGAAACCATTTGGAGAAGAGGAACCTTTGCCTGAGAAACCTCCAGCATCGACCCAAAGAGGATTCTACGACCAAGAATTCCAACCCATTTTGTTTGACGATGACCCAGAGGATAAGAAACTGGACTTCATTTGTAAAGAGCGAGACACCGACACGCCTGATAGCATTGTTAGCTGTTCTAGTCCAGAATGTGTTGAAACCGAACCTCCAAACAGGTTCCCGGGTCTCAAACTTATTGACGATGAAGAAGAAGACGAAGATAGTGACTCCGCGTCCGGTCGGATATCACCAGTGATCCCCATCATTGCCCCCGTGCCGATCAGAGTGAAACCTGTATCGTTGTACCAATCAAAGGACGAAGACGAGAACCAGAAGGCGCTGAAGACTCTCGACACCGACGCCGCCAAGGTTAAAGGTGGGGATTCGCCAGGCAGCTCAGAAACGAATGAAAATGTCACCGTCACGCTTACCCTCACATCTGGTGCTGCTGAAGATATTCTTGGCGTACTGAAAGAGCTCGCAGGAATTCTACATATACCGCCCCCGACATCCTATCAAATAATAGAAAGAACTGCAACTCCGCCATCTCACAAACTCGGCTTGTACAGGTCTAAGGGCAAAGACGGCAAAGAAGGAACGCCTATTGATATTCAAAGTATATTAAATGGGGCGGCTAAATTTTGTCGTCACTGTGATGTTGTTATTTTAGATTCAGTAGTTAGAGCGAAAGCGTCCGAGTTTCCATTATTATCCGCCAATAAAGGCAACGCTGAAGAAATTCTCTGCGATAGCGACTCAGAATTATACTTCTGCAGTACACAATGTTACGAGAGCTTCGCTTGGCGCCCTACCAACATTATTCTCGATGGAAAGACAAAGACCACCGTCAAAGAAGATAGTAAGTCTGACGTCGATACCAATTTGTCAAAAGACCGCGACGATTTCGATACAGCATCCACTGAGAGTATGGAAACTGATGACCTGGACATTAAACCAGACATCAAAGACGAAAAAATGGATTTGTCATTCATGGATTCCCTTGATAACGACGAATTAATGAAGGAAGTTGGTGACGACGTTAGCGCATTAGATGAAGACCTGAAGAGTGAACAAGATGACAAGAGCAATCAAAGTACCGAGAAGGAGAAATATAGAGGTATACGTTATAAGGCGTGGTCACCGGGATGCATCGGACCACCAGTGAAATACAAGCGACCGACTGATAGGGAATTAACTGAATTAGTATTCCGCACTGGTGTCGCTATAATGCCCGTGACGAACGAGGACTCTAGGCGATGCGAACTGTGCGGTATTCAAGGTGACGGGGTCGCGGACGGAGTCTCGAGACTTCTGAACTGCGACGTGAACCGTTGGGTGCACTTGAACTGTGCGCTCTGGTCGGAAGGGGTTTACGAGACTGTCAGCGGCGCGCTGATGAACGTGGAGACGGCGCTGGCGGCCGGCTCCAACGCCACGTGCGCCGTGTGCCGCCGCCTGGGCGCCACTGTGCGCTGCTTTAAAGTGCGCTGTGGCAGTGTGTATCATCTCGGCTGCGCTGTCAAGGACAACTGCGTGTTCTATAAGAACAAGACTGCGTTCTGCGCGTCTCACGCCCCGAAGGTGAGATATAATTTTTTTTGCTTTTTTTAGTATTAAATATATAATGTCTTATTTATCATCGTCGAAAAAGAGGCAGATATCATGTTAAAGTTTTTGTTTTTGCTGCATTTCCACATGATGTAAGTATTGCCATTAATTTATTCGCTATACATTTGAAAATCTCAAACTAAACACACCTTTTTATCATATAGAATGAAAAGGACAACGAGCTAACAACGCTGAGCGTGCAACGTCGCGTGTACATATCTCGGGACGAGCAGCGTCAGGTGGCGTCAGTTATGCTCCACTCTGATACTAATCACCTCATCCGAGTGGGGGGACTCATATTCCTGAGTCCAGGACATCTCCTGCCACACCAACTGGCTGCTTTCCATACGCCGAATTACATCTACCCTATTGGTTACAAGATTGTAAGTGCCCTTTTTAGCGTAGTATTATTTTAAATTTATTTAGGTGTATCGCATCATTGCATGACGTTCATATTTAAGAGAAATATGAACGTCATGTCGCCCTACTAGTTATCAAATAAGATCTTTATCTTTGTAGTAGTCAAAGCAACGCCTTAAGCAGGAGCTCTATAACTATGGATTTGGACCGAGATTCGTACTTCGCGCTGACCAGTTCGAGGGCTATTTAGCTTGAAGTCTGAGCAACATATTTTCTTCCGTTAATCTCTATCATCCATCATTTCAGACGTCTTTTCTGAATGTTGTAGTAAAATAGTTTATTAGAAAAAAAAGTTCGACTTGTTTGAAGGATTGTTTTAGCTCGCTGGATCTGACTGAAAATTTGTTACAATATGCGGCTGGCCTAGATGATCGATAAGGTGAGAGGTACTCGTGTAATATTAGTTGATCTCGTAACGTAATCGATGTAATGTTGGGTCAGGTGCGTTTCTACTGGTCGATGTCTCGCGCCAACTGCCGCTGCCGCTACCTGTGCTGGATCTCCGAGGAGGCGGGTCGCCCGCGCTTCCACGTGCGCGCGCAGGACGAGCCGCGCGACGAGTGCGCCGCGCCCACGCCGCGCGCTGCTTGGTCTAATGTACGTACTACCAATCATTATATTATTCTATTGACAGCAAGCGCTTTGTAACTTCTATACTGGTCTTACGCCAGCAGTCTCCTTGAAATTCGGTCCGTATGGGGAGAAGTTAGTAGAACCATGGGAAGGCCTCCCAGACATGAGTAAAATCGAGAAATAACCTCTCTCTGTGACAGAGTTCACAGAGAGAGGTTATTTCTCGTTTTTATCTCGTTTAACACTCGAGGCGGTTCCATGTTTATAAATACACTAACGTTACTATAATTGAATACGATGTGTTCGGTTGCTTTGAACCGAACATAGCCGTGCTCCGTGGTCGTATGCTACCTACCCTAAAAAACAATACATTCTAACAGTAGTAAGCAATCATAAGCTTTGGGGCAAAGTGGTGGGACCACGGACCACGGCTATCCTCTGAACATCACTATGAACATGTATTAAATACATGTTCATATTACACGTAATATATTTTTTAACAGACGATAAATATTGAATAGTTTGCACATAGCAATTTCAGATGATAATGTTTTCTTGTTTCATTAATTTTTCAATAGTATGGTTTTAGTTTTTGAACTTAATTTATATTAATAAAGTATGTATAATAAATAACATTACTTTTCGTAGGTGTTAGACGCGGTGGCGGCATTACGAGAAGGACGGAGTGAAGATGGAGTACTCAAATTATGGCCTAACTACGTGACGGGAGAAGATCTGTTCGGTTTGACCGAGCCCGCCGTAGTCAGGGTGCTCGAGAGTTTACCTGGTAAGTCGGTAGTTGACGTCAAATTGATCACTTTTAGTGATGCGTATTCCACATTTCTGTGAGCGTGGTACGGCGCTGTTCGACTGTGCAGTGCGTCGGTTCGGGTGCGTCATATAGCCTCGTTAATCTAATGTTTTTTACTCAAACAATGCGTGCGTGTGGTATGCGGAACATGCATCAGTAACGGCAACTATCCCCGCAGGCATAGAGACGCTGACGGACTACCGCTTCAAGTTTGGGCGATCCGCCCTGCTAGAGGGGGGGCTGGCAGTAAACCCGTCGGGTTGCGCGCGCAGTGAGGCGCGTGCGCGTGCCACGTGGCGGCGCGCGACGCGCTCGCTGCTGCCGGCTGCTCCGGCCCCGCCGCCTACGGAGAACCACCCTGCGTGCCCATACTCTAAGCAGTTCGTGCACACCAAGAGCTCGCAGTACAAGAAGATGAAGAGCGAGTGGCGCAACAACGTCTACCTCGCCAGGTATCTATCTACTGACACTATACATGTACAATCGGACTATAAAAACCTTAACCATACATAGAACCTTGTATAATTACATCCCGAGTATACGACGAAAGATGTAGGAGCGAAGAGATTAAAAAATAATAAGTACCTATGATATTTTCAAAATAAACATTGGCAAATAAAATTAACTTTTGTGTGAGATGCAATGTAAAGATTATTTTGCCTACGGACATTTTAAAATAAAATGTTTTTTTTTTCTTGTGAAAATCTCTTTTTCTTGCAAATAGTACGTTAATGACATCATGCGCGCATTGATAAAGACAGCAATACAAATAAATAATTAGTTAATTTAAGAAAGTTCTAGTGCTCAAAGTTTTTGTAAGTCGATCGTACATACACTCCCTAACTCCTTGACTGTCCAAAAATAGTTTAGATATATACCAGAACAGGGAGTTCCTCACTATACAAAAAACCATTAAAACTGGACAAAATAATTGGGTACACTTGCATACATGCGCAATTGTTTTAGAAAATAATACACAAGGGTCGCGCATGAACAACTAGGACATAATAAATTTAAATAAATTATACTCGATCTCAGCCAGCAAGTTGAGCAGTCACCGCAAGCGGCACCCGTTCACGAACATGATGCAAAGTCTAGCCGTCACCTCCGGCATATTAGAAGGGGAGAAACGTCCCAACCCAACCCATGACGTCACCACATGCAAAGATATTTAAGGAAGCATGACGCATCTGCTGCAAGGGAATTACATAAAATAACAGTTTTAAATATCAATCAATTACAAAACTATACGGTAAGATTAAGAAAGGGAAAAATCAAACTTATTTTGTGCAACTAGATTTATTTAAAGCGTCCTGCAAACCAACAAATTGGAGCTTGGTGACACCGTGTGAGACGTGTTTTTTGATTGGTGATAAAGCACCGTTTTTTTTTTCTGAGATTTTACAAGTCTTCTTACATTTGTGAGAGCTTTTGTCTGTCAAATGTGTAAAATGGAAAATTTGTATTCAACCAACATATTTGTTAGTTTACAGGGCCCTTGAATTCATATAAAAAATACGAGTACTGCTCTACAAATAAAGGAAACCATAGCACAAAAGGAAGGAGGTCTGTACTCGGCAATAGGTGAAACTCGGTAAAATGAGGCTGTCCAATGACGATGATGATACAAATAAAGACATTTATTAGTGAACTAGCTTTTGCCCACAGCTTCGCTTGCGTGAAATTTACAAACTTTCAACACTTATTTCACCCCCTTAAGGGCTGAATTTCGAAAAACGCTGACCTTTACATTTATTTCTAACCAAAAACCTTAGTATTTAATTTCATGCTTCTTACTTAAAAAATGACGGACTTACATACAAACTTAAATACCCTATTTCACCCCCTTAGGGGTCGAATTTCAAAAAATCCCTTCTTAGTGGATGCCTACGCACAGTGTTTTATGAAGCCCGATTTTCGGACATCCCATTTTTATTGAAAAACCTGACAGAAATGATCATTCAAATGCAAGATTTCGTATCCCCATTTAGCTACCAAGTCTAGTTTCTGAGTTATAATTTTTTGAAAATCGTAATTTTTCCGTCCTGATATTATGAAAAAAATTAATTACGCTTAAACTAAGCGTGATACGAAATAATGATGTTAGATACATTGATGGCGCATCTTATGCCGAGTATTTTAGTCCATAAATGAACCTCGCACCATTGTTAGATCGAGTTTTATACGAGTTTTTTGGTTTATAGTTTTTCTTAATTTTCTCGAAAATTCCGCCGTTTCGGGAAAAGTTATCTATACAGAAATAATTCTATTTACTTCCCCAATACACCACATACATTTCACACCCCAATTCCATGGAACTTGGAAACCACAACGATTTTAAGTTTTATCCGGATTTTACGTCGTTAGGGCTGTCAAAATCTCAGATTTTTATTTATATCCGGATTTTATATAATTTTGCCAAAAAATATATCTACCTTGTAGTAAAATCGGTGGTTTGGATTATCTGACGTGAAGAAGCCAGAATATCAGCTTGGTATCTAAATAAAATATGATTCATCGATTTACGTTAAAAGACATATTCAGGCATTTTGTGTTATTTAAGTATTTTTGTAGTACGTACTAAATACTGCTTAATGACACGCAAAATCCACATAATGCAATAGCAATAATATAAGCTGGGAGTACCTCCACGCGGTGAAGGCGGTAACAGTTTCTACTAGCTAAAACTCTCATAAATATTTTTAACTTGACTACCACCTATGCCTTCGGGCTTATGTTGTTTTCGTTTGTCTATTGCGTACATCTGTTTAGTGGTACTACCGTACCACTAAACAGATGTACGCAATAGGCTACCGCCTACCTGGTAACGCAGTGGAGCATACACCAAATATTTTACTCTTTAGTAAGCGGAATTTCTTAGTAATCATGGAGCCGGTCACGACCCATGGGACTACTCTACCTTAGCAGAACCTGACCCGCTCTGCTGGAGATGGTCTTTCTGGGCCCCGACCAAATGACTCTTTAATGCCAGGGGGGCATGAGAATCCCAATGCACATGATGGTCAGGGTCAAACCTGAAGGGGACTTTTAACTTGATATTTCTCGCAAGAAGTTGGTAGAATCGTCACAGCGGTAATTCGTTGGACTCTTTTTTTCTTAACAATATTGTTTACATGTATGTATTTATCAATTATATTATATTCCTCTCTGTTTCTCTCTTTTAAGTTGCACCCGCCATGTTGTTTCTGGACTACCATAAGGTCAACTGGTAGAAAATGCGTAAGGCATTAAGTCCGCCTTTGTACAATGTTTTTTTACTTGTGTATAGAGTTTTTAAGAAATAATAGTAAATAAATATATATTTTTGAAAGGTCTCGGTAGGCTGCCAGTAAACTGGTTCACGTTTTGTTTGTCATTCTGACTACGGAACTTTTACTTTTACGAAAAATTTTATCCACAAAATAACGATTAAAAAAATTGTCAACCCTAACAAAAATAGTTAAATTGGAATAACTTCTGAGTTCCACGGATTTGGGTTGTCATAATTATGTGGTGTATTGTGGAAGTAAATAGAATTATTTCTGTATAGATAACTTTTCCCGAAACGGCGGAATTTTCGAGAAAATTAAGAAAAACTATAAACCGAAAAACTCGTATAAATCTCGATCTAACAATGTTGCGAGGTTCATTTATGGACTAAAATACTCGGCATAAGATGCGCCCATCAATGTGTCTAACATCATTATTTCGTATCACGCTTAGTTTAAGCGTAATTAATTTTTTTCTTAATATCCGGATGGAAAAATTACGATTTGCAAAAAATTATAACTCAGAAACTAGACTTGGTAGCTAAATGGGGATACGAAATCTTGCATTTGAATGATCATTTCTGTCAGGTTTTTCAATAAAAATGGGATGTCCGAAAATCGGGCTTCATAAAACACTGTGCTACGTTACAAAAGGAACCTACTGTAAAAATTTCAAGTTTCTAACCCCAGCGGTTTAGGCTGTGCGTTGATAGATCAGTCAGTCAGCTTCTCCTTTTATATGTATAGATAAAAATTACACCTCGGATGCAATCGCCTTCATTAAGTGACCTTTTAATTTGAGTAGGACAGCAGCAACTTAACTGGGAAGTACCCAGAATACGCGCACGGACCATTGCGTTAGTTATTATTATCACAAAGTGGTACCAACTTCACATTTACCTAAATAATTCAACATTCCGTATATAGAGTATTGTCAAAAAAATGCTTTAAAATCCGTAATTTTTTTGACAACTCCGTACTCAAATGTTACTTAAGGGCCTTTCCCCCTCCGAAAGTGCCACTTCAACAAAAATTTCTACAACACTTAACTAAAATGTTGTACGTACGAAATTTCAATATGTTGGTTGTTACTTTCGGTAGGGGAAGCGCCTTAAGTACTGCTTATCCTAGAATTCTCAATCGTTTAAAAAAATCAAATCGTTTAAAAATGAGCAATTAAAGAATTTTTCACAATCAAAGCTATGTTTACCTTTTATACAAGTTTAAAATGGCCCGACTGTATGATAACATTATTTCTAGGTCTAAAATCCAGGGGTTGGGTCTGTATGCAGCGCGAGATCTAGAGAAGCACACCATGGTTATAGAATACATCGGGGAGATTATTCGCTCCGAACTATCGGAAATGCGGGAGAAACAGTATGAAGCTAAGGTAAGAAATATTACCACACATTGTAAGTTTGTCTTTGTGTTTTTAACTACGGAATAGAAAAACAAGTGGAAATGCCCACGCAACTATCACGCGTGTATCACAATCTGCAGGTAATCGCGTGATCCGCAACACTGGCTCACGCGATTTCCTACTTGCTATAACACAACGTCTCGAACTCATACGTAAAATATCAGAATCATAACTTTTTGTGCAATTTTAACGTGTAGAAATGATAACAGGGCGAAAAATGGATCTTACAGAGGTGTATCAAGTATGAAACTTTGATATCTTTCAATATAATTGTTTTGTCAGTTTGGCGACACTGGTTCCCGTACTAAGGAAGGAAAACGGCACTCCCACCAGTTTTTTCTATTTCGTGTTTTTAACAAACAAAAAAATGATTTAAATTTTTCGCTGATAAATTTTAACGATCCAACAAACAGTCATTGATGGAATACTAAATCGGTCCCTGTTTAACAGTTATGATTCATAAATTCATATATACAATATGATGCTGTGTATCGACAAGAGATTATTATACTAGCCTCAAGATACGATTATAAGTACATAACATCCAGGTTCCCCTGTCGTCACCAGCCCGGCTAACATGCGCAGCGCCAGATAATTCTGTCGACGCATCTCGTGCCGACGAGACGAGATAAGCCATACATTATCGCGTCTCGGCACGAGCTAATTCGACGACAAAATTATGTCGCGCTGCGCATGTTAGGTTAGCTGTGCACTCGCTAGTCTTGCAGTCTATCAAATATTCATCATCACTATTAGTATAAAACAAAGTCGCTTCCCGCTGTCTGTCCCTAAGTATGCTTAGATCTTTAAAACTACGCAACGGATTTTGATATGGTTTTTTCAATAGATAGAGTGATTCAAGAGGAAGGTTTTTAGCTATATAACGTACACGTGCGAGGCCGGGGCGGGTCGCTAGTCTAACCTAAAAGCTTTAAAACATTGCAACACCCCCTTTTTGGTAGAATCTGTGCACTTGATTTGTCGATGCAAAATAACAATACAAATAATTGACATTATTTAAGAACCGCGGCATCTACATGTTCCGTCTGGACGAGCGGCGCGTGGTAGACGCGACGCTGTCGGGCGGACTGGCGCGGTACATCAACCACTCGTGCCAACCCAACTGCGTCGCCGAGACCGTCGAGGTGGACCGACATCTGCGCATCATTATCTTTGCGAAACGACGCATCGCGCGCGGCGAGGAGGTAACGAACATTATCTTTATTATTATAGCGTTTTCTTTCAATCATCATTAGATATGGTAACCTTAGAATAATTTATTTAATGTTTTTACGAGTAGTAGTGCTCATTATGAAAAGTTCGTCCAGGGAAGTACTACCTACATACCTATTTCTGCTGTTGAGTAGCATTGCTTTGTTCCGGTTTGAAGGGTATGGGTGCCGGTGAAATTAAAGGCATATGAGACTTTCCAACTTTATCCCTAGGGTTGGCAACGCATTAGTGTTGTATATGTGATTATTACTATGTGTGTGGTGCGTACCGCGTACGCACCTGTGTGTGTTGAGACGCGTGCGACAGAGCGAACCAATGAATAAACAGTATGACACTGACTCGCGGTTTGATTGCACCTGTTGTCCCCGCTCCCGTTAGATACCTAACAGTGGCGACGAGGAATAAATTAAACGAAATAAAATGTTTTCCAGTGGAGTTTTTGGTTCAATAACCAACTTCGACCATCTCACGTGTGAATGGGATACCTATAAATCACGGCTCACGCAGTGGTTTATTGCGAACGACGTAAACGATGCGTCGGACAAAGCCAAGGTCAAACGAAAAGCAATATTGTTAAGTGCATTGAGTGAGTCAAGCTACAAACTAGCGAGTGACCTGGCGCTGCCGAAGAAAATTGCAGAAGTAGAATATGACAGTATCATCAGCCTGTTGGACAGCCATTTCACCCCGAAACGGCTTGGGTTCGCGGAGCGGTACAATTTCTACTCGGCTACGCAGCGCCCCGGTGAGAGTCATACTCAGTGGGCAGCAAGGATTAGAGGATTGGCGACACATTGCGGGTTCAAAAATTTGGAAGAGGCCCTTCTCGACAAATTTGTGATGGGAATGGTAGCGGGTCCGGAACGTGAAAAGTTGTTCGCGAAGGATCTGCAGGAACTGACGCTGGGGAAGGCCGTGGAGTTGGCTGAAAACGTGCGTGCAGCGCGCAAAGCAGCAACTACCACCCAATTATCGAGCGGCGTGAGCGGCAACGCGGGAGCGACCGAAGGGGTCGCCGCTGCGGCCGCCGGCAGCACGGGCCCCGACGCCGTGTTCAGTATCTCCAAGAACGAAAAGTGCAGTGTGTGCGGGTATACCAATCATAAGTTCAATCAGTGCCGTTTTAAAAGTTACAAATGCAAAAAGTGTAACCGTAAGGGTCATTTAAGTAGAATGTGTGCGTCTAACTCGAAAGTAAACTACGTCACGAAAGATAATGCGGATGTCGGAGACGATGGTAAGTCATCTGTGCTTAATATCAAATGCGTAAAGGGTAGACCAATGTCAGAATTTGTGCACGTGAATAATATATTTTTGGAGTTTGAGATAGACAGTGGATCAGCCGTTAATGTCATTTCAGATCGTACCTACCAATCTTATTTCAAGGAAATACCATTGTCCGACACCGATAACAATTTATTTAGTTATACCGGAGGTAAAATGATAACTTTAGGATTTATTCAATTAACCGTGACGTATGTAGATAGCACGCATGATCTAAAGTTCTACGTAGTGCGCGGCGGCGGCCCGCCTCTCCTAGGCCGGGAATTCTTACTTAAGTTTAACTTAGAATTGGCTCCGGCAGCGACCGTAAATTATATGGATAAATCACAGAATCAGGCAATCACTGAGATCATTTCACAATTTCCAAAATTATTTTCGAGTAAATTAGGATGTTTCAACAAAAATAAGGTATTGTTAAAGTTAAAACCTGACGCGAAACCGATATTTTTTAAAGCGAGACCGGTGGCTTTCGCCTTAAGGGAAAAAATCGATGCGGAGCTGAATCGCCTTATAGATCTTGGGATATTAGAACCTGTAGAATATTCGGAATGTGCCTCCCCCATAGTTCCGGTATTAAAAAAAGACGGTGGTGTTAGGATCTGTGCAGATTACTCAGTAACTATAAATAAGCAATTAATTATCGAAAAATACCCAATACCATCTATCGATGAATTATTTTCAAAACTGCACGGTGGTGAGCAGTTCACCAAACTTGACCTTTCTCGAGCTTACAACCAATTTCTACTGACAGAAGACTCACAGGCTCTAACATGTATCAACACGCATCGTGGCCTTTTCAAATATACCAGACTAGTGTTTGGTCTGGCGAGTGCGCCAGCCATTTTTCAACGGGCGATGGAATGTGTGCTTGCAGGCCTAGACGGGGTAATAATATTCTTAGATGATATTTTAATAACAGGGGGTAATATTAGCGAGCATATAAGCAGGTTAACGTTAGTTTTAAAACGCCTAGAAGACGCAGGGTTAACTGTTCAGCAGGATAAGTGCGAATATTTTAAAAACGAAATTTGCTACCTCGGTCATATTATTGATAAAAATGGTATTCGAAAATCACCAGAAAAAGTTCAGGCCATATTAAAAGCTCCAAAGCCGACGAATAGTTCACAGTTACAATCATTTTTAGGGCTAGTTAACTATTACAGAAGTTTCGTGCCGAACGCATCGTCGATTCTGAGTTCATTATATGAGTTACTGCATAAAAATAAAAAATGGGAATGGACTTCAGTTCACGACGAGGCATTCGAACGAATTAAGAAACTGCTTGCTTCGGATCAGTTGCTAGCTCATTTTGATCCAAACGCTAAACTATTGCTAACCGTGGATGCTTCGCCGCAAGGTTTAGGTGCCATTCTATCTCAGTCATCACGTTCTGACGATCGCGAGAGGCCTATCGCATTTGCTTCTAGGACGCTCACAGCAGCAGAAAAAAAATATTCGCAGCTACAGAAAGAGGCAACGGCAATAATTTATGGTGTAAGAAAATTTCACCAGTACTTATATGGCCGGACTATACCATTCATATTACGTACGGACCATAAACCGTTGATAACGATTTTTGGTCCGCATCGTGGCATCCCTGAGGTATCAGCGAATAGGCTACAACGCTATGCGTTATTCTTGTCGGCGTACAATTATACCATCGAATATATTCGTAGCGGGGCTAACAGTGCAGATTTCTTATCGCGAGCGACGTTAGTGAATGAGAACCGGGCGCAAGACGAGGCGCGGGGGGAGGACCGCGACTGTGAAGAGCGTGCTGCTTACGTCAATTTTGTCGTTGAAGGAAGTTTACCCGTTACTATAAATGAACTACGTGGCGAGACAAACCGAGACGAGATTTTGAAAAAAGTTAAAAATTATGTGATAAATGGTTGGCCGCGTAAAATTCACGACTCCGAATTGCGACCCTACTTTGACGTTCGTTTTCAATTGTCAGTTGAAAACGAATGCTTAATGCGTGGGCATAAAGTGGTTATTCCACATTCTCTTAGAGAGAGAATATTCAAAGAATTACACGGTTCGCATTTCGGAGTCGTAAAGATGAAGGCCGCCGCACGCGAAAGATTGTGGTTCCCTGGAATCGACGCGGCGCTCGAGCGGTTGGCAGCCGCGTGCAGCGTGTGCGCGCAACTGCGACCATCGCCACACCGCGCGCCTCCCTCGCCGTGGCCTTATCCGCCGCATGCATTCTATAGAATTCATTTGGATTTTCTTGGACCGTTTCATAACCAGATGTTTTTAGTTATAGTTGATGCATTTTCTAAATGGGTCGAATGTTATACAGTTAGTACAACATCTTATGGAGCAAAAACTGTTATAAGTAAATTATGCGATTTTATGTCAAGAGCAGGTGTGCCACACACGTTGGTGACGGACAATGGTACTTCTTTCACGTCTAGCGAGTTTGAACAGTTTTGCAATTTAAACGGTATTCAGCACATATTATCACCGGTGTACCATCCGTCCAGTAACGGCCAAGCCGAAAGTTTCGTGAAAATAATTAAAAAAGGTCTTAAAAGCATAATTATGCAAAGTAACACTAAAATACCGCTACAAGAAAAGATTGCTAAGTTTTTATTTGATTATAGAAACTCCAAAAATAGTACCACAGGTAAATCACCAGCGGAAGTACTGTATGGTCGACCCCTACGCTCGCGACTGGACTTAGTGAATCCTTGTCAAGTCGCTTCGACATCCGCTGATCTTTCGTTGACCGTAAGGAAAAATCAGTCCTTACAGAGTAATTACAAGGGAGGAAGGAAAAGACCAAAATTTAAGCTAGAAGAGGTTGTTTGGATAAAACGATTTTTGGGAAACAGTAAATATTGTTGGGTGCAAGGGATAATCAAAGAAGAGATTGGGAATGTCATGTATTTGGTATATATATCGGAACTAAACTGCAGTGTAATTCGACACATCGACCAGATTCGTCGTTTCCAAGCTGAAGAAAACTTAGAGGTACCAACCAATAATGATGATTGGTGCTCGGACATAGGAACAGATGACAGTAACTTATCGCCGCAGTCGGAAGCTACAGTTCCCCTAGGCGCACAATCACCAACATCCACCGAAGAGGTTCATATTGGAGAGAGGGAAGGTACGAGTGTTGAGCCATTAGCCTCAGAGTCGCTGTCTACACCAGATCATCCTACTGTAACGAGTTCCGATCGACCAGCACCACATGACATAGTAGGAGGTAATGAGAATGTCTCAGAACCCGACCAACAAAATCAAAGATCCAGACGATGTATTAATCCTGTTAATTATAAGCCATTTTTCTGAATTATGTGGGGAAGGGAGTGTTGTATATGTGATTATTACTATGTGTGTGGTGCGTACCGCGTACGCACCTGTGTGTGTTGAGACGCGTGCGACAGAGCGAACCAATGAATAAACAGTATGACACTGACTCGCGGTTTGATTGCACCTGTTGTCCCCGCTCCCGTTAGATACCTAACAATTAGCAACCCTCTTGATGTTGTAGGTGTATACAAGGTGTAACATAAATAACGCACAACTTCTTAAGGGATCACTGTACTCATAATTATGAAAAACTTTTACTACAAAAAAACTTCCCTACATTTTGACGAGTTATGCGAACATAAATGTAGGTAGGGAACAGCTGTTTTTTTTTTCGCGATTTGTGGTTTGGTCCCATAGTAAAAGTTGTTCATAATGATGAGTACAGTGACCCCTTAAGAGGTTGTGCGTTGTTTATGTTACACGTTGTACATAAGCGATTTACTTTGCTGTAGCGTGTGTATACGAGAGCCAGAGGTATAGGAGAGTCCCCTATATCTTTATTACTTGAATTCGTGTGCTCCATCTTATATAGTTTCTTCCCATTTTACTACCTTTCTATTCTTTAGAAATCTATCTATACTTGGGAGCAAATAAATCGAGCCACTTCTATTTTTCACGTAGGTATGATTGTTATTATTTTTGGTATTATGGAACAGATCAATTCTAAACATATATCGCCAAAAAGGTTATTTGATAACCTTTACAATGAGGGTAGTTTTTTGAATTTTGAATGATATAATTCTTGAAACTAAAACTAATAACCAGGACACGTAAAAAAAGTGGCTCGATTTCTTTGCTCCAAGTGTATATTCTATGCACAAAGAATACCAAACATACAAGTTGCATACACACGCTGATCTTGTTTATATTATTTTGCAGTTGGCATACGATTATAAATTCGACATTGAGGACGACGCTCACAAAATAATGTGCATGTGCGGAGCGCTCAACTGCCGCAAATGGATGAATTAAAACCACTACAGCACAAGAATTGACATATTGTTATAACGGACTTATGGACAACCTTCCACCGGAGACTGAATGAGGACAGAAACCCAGAATACGACGCTAGCACAGATGTATATTCATGTCTAAACGTAAATAATGTATCGACACCTGTAGACATAAATATACAACTTAAAAGTTTTGATTTTAGCATAGGAAAGGCTATGATACCTAGTTTTATGTACCAAAGTGATTGTACTACGTGTAAGTAAATGAATCGTAATTATTAGACTTATTTAAAGGATTTCACTCTGATAAAGCTGACGTGTGATTATCTATGAATAAGACAATATCAACAGAGTTTTACTGATAATCTTCAATTTTATAACTATATTAGCTGTCGCGGTAATCAATCGGAACATTTTTTTGTAAATATTAAATCGATATAAAAGTTGTTATTGAATTTAAATGTTTTAGATGTGAACGTTTTACGAGAGTAGATTGTAGACGTAAGTTTATAATTTTATTATTTTAAATGTATTTTATGGATGTTTTGTGTCGCTGTTTTAAATGACTTTTATTAATTAACATTTATTTCAGAATTATCGCACCTAAGTGTTTACAGTCAATCAATATTTGGGTATACCAGAAGTATACTTGATAATCTCAGCAGTGACTAATGTTAGGTTAAGTTACCAAATAGACGAGTCTGCATTTAGTATGCATAGAGCACAACTTATTTAGCGATGTAAATATCCTCTTTATTAGAAATTATCTAGGGCCCAGTGTTTGGCGACACGCGTTAATTGAACAGGGTAGTAATATAATTTCTAATGGAGTGGCACGAGACGCCACGATGTGCCTGACCCGTTGTTGTTTAACGTCGTAGGTTAGATCTACGGAATACCACATCGCGCCTTCCGACGGTGGACGAACATGAATGTATACCTGTTGGCTGTTTGTATGTATGTATGAGTGTTCGCGTGCGTACTTTTATTCACATGGTTTATAACATACATGTTTAGCTAGAGAAGCATTAGGAAAGAAAGTTGATATATTTTCGAGAGAAGACATGACATTTAGTGATGAAATTATTTTACGAATATTTACTCAAAGTAATGGTTTATAGATTGTTCCACCGTCTCAAATAAATGGTGTGAATAAAACAACGTGCACATAATAGTAGCTAGTGTAATTATTTATGTAATAAATTTAATAAATAGTCCCAAATGTGATATTACCTCACATAATTTCGCGTGAACTTCACTATGTAGTGGCCATTATAACCTATTAGGTTAGCTTGTTGCGTTATCGCTACGCATTTTCGACGCGTTGTGTAGCACTATGGAATGCGTTCGACGTGACGCTTGTAAGATCTGGTTATAGAGAAAATTCTTATATAAAATGTATGTATGTAGCACAAGGAACTATTGTAACGCAGGTTGCCGTCTACCAATGTTATGAATTCATGCAATGTAATTTTAAGTGTTAAATGTGCAATATCATATCTTGAGTACAGATTGTAAATATGACCGTAGCGCAGCAGTGATGAACATTTTTATTAATCATGGAATAGGTATGTTTTATGCATTGTTTGTAATCAGTTATACACCTCTCATTAAATATTTCCATCGATTTTATTTAAAGCATTCCCACACATGTTGCACCGAAGTTGACTCAAATATTATTTTCATGAGAGAACATTTTGAAAAGTTGTAAAATTATGTACTTTAGTAATATTCTATACATTAGTATTTTTATTGCATTATTTTCCTATAATTAAAATTTTAATTAGTATAAAACTGAATTTTATTTTGTCAGATTACCATAATGATTGGTGTTACAGATTCCAAAGTAACTGACAGAATTACTGAGAGACTTTTAGACCAGCCGGGCTAACATAAGCAGCGCGACATAATTTTGCCGTCGTATAATGTATGGCTTATCTCGTCACGGCACAAGATAACGCGACGATAAAATAATGTCGCGCTGCGGATGTTAGGCTTGCTGGCCGCTTTAATCAACTTGGCCTATCGCAATCCTTTGGTGGATAGACTTCTCTTAAGTTGCCCACAACAAAGTTATTCAGTTAATAGTGGCGGTCGAACTAATCGCGTGTTGTAGCTTCGAGCAAAGCTTTTTAACGTCGTCATTTCTCAGTACGGGACCTCTTGCAAGCTGAAAAATAGAAGATAACAATAGTTCCATCAACCTCGCCCACGACTATTTTAGCATGTAGAATAAGGATTCAACAATCATTGTTCCGATAGTTTTGTAATATGAATTGTCAGCCCAGACCAGCATCTTGCGGAGCTCTCGTACTAAAGCTGGATCAATGTCTTTATTTGCATGTTGAAGGTAGGAAACGGTACACGTACTGAGTGAGGATTCTCACTTTGAATCCAGCGTGAGCGGAGCAGCTTTTTTACATTAAGGTACTGACTCAGAATACAGAAAGGTACTGATACTATTTTTTTATTTTAGAAGGGGCTTGTTAGGTATATGCCCTAGCCCTAAACTGTTCACAAACGCGTTGGCAAAAATGTCTTTAAACCTTTGACTATTGTGAATTTGACTTGAAGGGAGAAATTTCTCATGTGTTTTACAGACGACTTCGTTCTAATGAGTGGCTGGACCGTGTGTTCCTCTGTGGCCGGACCACAGTTTAGTACTCAGATGCTATAGTTCGAAATAATACCTACCTAAAGTCTACTTTCATCGGAATATATATGTCGTGGCCAGATCATAGAATTGATCACTTCATGATGTGGCCAGCCATTTCATGAAATGGTTGCATTTCATGAAATGGCCAATATCCGCTGCCCACATCATGAAATGGCCTGGCCAGATCAATGAATAATCAGCGTTTAACGATATGATCAGCTAAACGCACGGCTACTTCATGATATGGTCAAACATTAGTGATCATTTCGTAAAATAGTTACATTATTCACCGTAAGAGGCGCTGATATCGTTTTGTTTTTGTGATCCATCATGGCGGCGGACAATTATTCTGACAAAAAAGCTAATAATAATAAGTAAAGTAGGGTGACCACGCAACGAAAATAATGGACTATTATTGGATTTCAAAATATGACTTCATGGTAACTGCGGGTGAACTTTTCATAGAATTTTATTTGTTCGATTATTTATCTGGTTAACCTGTGAAACGACAGCACAAAATATCGATGCACGTTACTGCGAAAGTTTACTATTTAGTATATTGAATCATTTGGGTTAGGTTAGGTTAGAACAGTGACCAATAACGCGCGAAGGCGAGCGAGCGAAGCGAGCGTGCCGCGGTAGCGGCCGCCGAGCGCCAGATCCCCTTAATTGTTGGTGAATCAAGCTATTAAACTTTCGCGGTAACGTGCATCGATATTTTGTGGGTCGAAATTCCGTAGTCTACTCCTTTGCTTGCATGTTACGTGCTTCCTTTATTTAGATTTTTTATTAAACCTTTGATATCATGGAAACCCTACATTAATGATATGGCCAAACGTGGTTGGCCATCATTAAACGTTGACGTTTTAACGATATGGCCAATTTTAGTTGGCCATTTCATGAAATACAACCATTTCATGAAATGGCCGGCCACATCATGAAGTGATCAATTCTACGATATGGCCACGACATATACATATTTTTAGTACCTCAAGAGATATTTTTTTAATTAATAATTTATGTGGTCCGGCCGCCAGGCAGTGCTCTCTGGCCGCGCCATCTCAAATTAAATAAAGTATAATGAACTATTAATAAATCAATATCCCGAAAAAAACTACCTAAAGAGTACCTTGCATACGACAGATATGGTCCAATAAACCCCTTTAGTTAAGGAGTTATTGGTCGTAGGGTGTGGTCCGGCTGGAAGGTTTACTCTGCAGCAAGTCAATTTTGCAATATTTAATATAACTATCCATAAATCAATTTATATAGTAGTACCTTTTCTCTACTCTTCGTTGATACTTTTTTCTCTCAAGAAACTATTCATTTTGATTAATTAATCTTTAAAGTATGTGGCGCGGCTAGGGAGGATTACTTTCAGCAAATATAACGAAATATGCTTTATTTCTTTATGCCAACGAAAACTGCTTAATAAGTACTTTATAAAAAGACCTGGACTTCATCTATAAACTTTCATTTTATTACCAACAATGATTTTGAAAAAGGTGCACTTTTTGGTTTTTGTTTACCTATCTACCTAAGAATAATTTGACGAAGTAAGTGAAAATTTTGGTTTAAAATCAAATATTAACAATTGTTAATACAAGGTATTGTAAATGACGGAAAAGTGTTTTAAATAACAAGTCAAGTTATATAACAAGAAATAACAAAGAGAAAAAGAGTATAAACCGCGTATTAAAAATATCGGGTGTAAAAAGACCCTTAACGATAACGAAAACCACATATTGTACCCATCATTGGGATCATTTTTTTCTACCAGACCATACCTGGGAAACCATTAGTTTTGGAGATATTGAAGGTCAAAGTATACATTTTTTTTTTTAGTTATTTCCAAAAACGTATTCTAAGTGGTAATACTAAACTTTCTTCTAAACAACCTTATCAAAATTTTCAATTTTTCCTCACAAATTACGCATTTGAAGTTACAAACTGTTTTAAAATCATTGTTGGTAATAAAAATAAAAGTTTATAGATGAAGTCCAGGTCTTTTTATAAAGTACTTATTAAGCAGTTTTCGTTGGCATAAAGAAATAAAGCATATTTCGTTATATTTGCTGAAAGTAATCCTCCCTAGCCGCGCCACATACTTTAAAGATTAATTAATCAAAATGAATAGTTTCTTGAGAGAAAAAAGTATCAACGAAGAGTAGAGAAAAGGTACTACTATATAAATTGATTTATGGATAGTTATATTAAATATTGCAAAATTGACTTGCTGCAGAGTATACCTTCCAGCCGGACCACACCCTACGACCAATAACTCCTTAACTAAAGGGGTTTATTGGACCATATCTGTCGTATGCAAGGTACTCTTTAGGTAGTTTTTTTCGGGATATTGATTTATTAATAGTTCATTATACTTTATTTAATTTGAGATGGCGCGGCCAGAGAGCACTGCCTGGCGGCCGGACCACATAAATTATTAATTAAAAAAATATCTCTTGAGGTACTAAAAATATGTATACCGGGTGGAAGGGACATCGTAACGTATACGTGTACCATGGATCCAGTACATGATTCTGAACCCCCCAGCGTTGGAATTTTTCGTCGCTTTTTTCTTAATTTTTACGATTTTTTTTGCAGTTTTTTTTAATTTATAGTGTATAAAATCATTATTGTTTTCCATCCCAATGCGATAAAAAAGAAAAAAACAATTATTTCACAATTTTCACGTAAAACAGCAATGAAAATCAAACTTAAAAAGTGCTCCCGATCAGCTGTTTTGGTAAAGTTCACGAACCGAGGTTATCGCAACAAAGTAAGTGAGTGCAACAAAGTAGGCAGTGTAGGCACTAGCTAGTCACTGAGCGCGCGCTCACTCAAAGAAGCCGACATGCCGCTGCGCCGACGCGCGGTATCGACAAAGCTATAGCGGCCAGTGCCTATGAATCTAACAGATGCGTTATTACGTAAATTAATATCAGATTGACTACTTTTATTTAGACTTTTTATCTGGGATTATTAATGATCTCTGATAGTATGTCCAATACTGTTATCAATTTTAATAAATTGAATGTAAAAAAATAAGTTTTTTTAGTAATTAACCTTTTTTTTAGGCAATTTTTGTTATAAACATTTGTTTTTGCATTAACACCTTTGTTTAACCGATGTAATCTGATCTTTAGTAAATTTTAACCCTATCCATTTTCGCAATTTATTTTGTCAGTACAACTTAATGCGTTGGCACAGTCTATCATTTTATTGGTCTGTGCATGATCTAGGTGCCTGACGAGTCTATGACGGCTTGTCGGCGAAATTGTAAAGGAAGTAAAATTTTGAATTTCGCCGATTTTTGATCAGTTCAGTTTCCGATTTGCGTTCATTGTAAACGGTTGTGTTGTTTTTCGTGATTTTGGATTTGAGCGTATTAGTTATTATCAGTAGAGTTGTTTTTTTGTCTGTGTTGTACTGTGTGTGTTTTGAACGAAAATGCCTCGGATACGTAACAGTCGTAACCATACGTTTAGTGCCCGTAACTAGAGAGATGCCGGTGGCCCACTTCCGGGATGCGTGGTACCAACACGATGGCGCTCCCCCACACGTGACTCTTCCAGTGCGACAGCCTTACACCTTACAGCGACTTTTGGTGACCAGTAGATTGGGAGGTTCGATCCACAACCCTGGCCAGCGCGATCACCAGACTTGACCCCACTAGATTTTTGTCTGTGGGGTCAAGATAGGGACTTTGTTACGGAGTGCAATACGGCAGCAGAAATGCGAGATCGCTTGCGACGCTTATTGCCCCGTGTCCACGCTGAAACTCTGCGCCGCGCTAGGATTTGTGAGCAAGTTGGTGGCGGCCACTTTGAACCCTATCTTATTAGGAGTCCCTCACTCCTAATAAGAGAGATTAAGGTGAGTGTTAATTTGTTTGCAACTAATTGCCATGTAGGTAGGTAGGTACCTCATCGGAATCATTAGGTAGGTACCTACTTATGTTATTTTATGAGCGAACGAGCAATGTTTTGTTTTTTGTTGTAAGCAATCAGTCAATTGAACTAAATTTCAAGTTCGGTTTATCAATGTTTGTTAGGTGATTTCTTTATCAGTAGTGTAAACGTAGGTATGCTACTTTTCACGTTTACAAAAGCGTTGTGCGTAGGGTTTCTGTTTTCTCGACATATTTTTTTTCTCGGGTTTCGAGAATTCTCGAGACCGATTTCTCGGGTTTCTCGGGTCTTTCGAGAAATTTTTAAAAACCTTAAAAAACATCTTATGCCCGTTTTCTGGGGTACTCTTGAACGTAGTTTATCTGTTCGATAGCGCTAATGGTTCGATAAACTGACTCATTGTATTTCTGGACATCCCAGTCAGAAGATAATCCTAGTTTAAACTTCAGATAACTTATTTTTCCGGTTTTTGAGGTACTCCTAACCGTAGTTTATCTATTCTACCGCTATTGGTTCGATAAACTGACACATTGCGTTTTTGGACACCCCAGTCAAAAGATAATCTTAGTTCAAACTTCAGTTAACTTAACTGACACATTCGGGGCATTAATAGGTTCTAGAACTTTATTTGTCGTTTTATATCATATTTTATACAAGAGCATTTGGAGTTTTATTATTACTATTTTATTTTGGATAGTGAGTTTTGGATTCCCAATGAAATAGACTCGAGTAGTTCATAGGAGTCTGATTTGGAAGTGCTGGAGGCTATTTCAAATATATCAGTATCTACCAATAAAAAGGCATCGAAGAAATCCATCCGAAATGTTCACGGATGAAGAGTTTAACATGAGATGTCATTTTAACAAGGGCACTAGGATATATCTTTGTGATATAACCAATCCTGCCCTAGAACCAAATAGGTACGTTAGCCTAGAAATATTATTCTTTCAGATATAAATACCTAAACTTTACTGCCCAATATTATAAATTACAATAAAATTTAAAATATTTTGGTTTCATAGTTTTGTTGCTACGATGAAAAATAACAATGAGAAAACATTGTGATTTAAATTTTATATTTTATGTATGTAATGATTCGTTTTAAAATCATTGCATAATATACCAGAGGAGATTTTAATTAAACCTGGTGCCTACCTGCAAAAAGTTGTAAAGTGTAAGGCGAGAAAAATATATTTAGCTGGGCTAAAAAAGAGATCCCATCTAGTGGTAAATTTACGAACTTACTTATTGTTTGGATAATTGTCGATTTTGTATTCAGAAACCCAATAATAGATGAACGGAGTTTATCTTACAGTTAATTTTTATTTGACATTTTATGTCACATTATAATAAGAGTTATCGGAGTTGGTGGTATATTAGGTGTCTGTTTCGCTTGCCTCGCTTACTCGCGCCTCGTAAGGTGAACAATGAAGCCAGAATGCAAAGATTACGCAACTTTTAAGCCAATTTTACAGTAATAAAAGAAAGCCTTTGATTTCTCGAGTTCTTGAGTTCTCGAGGTGTTTTTTCTTGTCTCGAAGGTGGCATGATTTCTCGACATTTCTCGCCTCGAGAATTCTCGAGCAGAAACCCTAGTTGTGCGGCAACGCGACTCCGTGCCGAACTCAGACTTGTGATGTGTGCGTGCGTATGCGTGTAGGCACTGTACTTACTGTACGGCCGCCGCGCCGCGCCGCGCACCGGTACCGCGTTAGCGGAGTAATGGGTTGTGATTGTGACTCGTTGTTTGCATTCGCAGTACATTGCGCGCTTAAAAATGACAACATCTGTAACCTATCATTTGTGATATTAATGACTTACGTAAATTAATTTAAGGCTTTATGAGGAACCTTTTCACGAAGTTTGTGTTACGATGTCACTTCCACGCTGTATATTCCGATGAAAGTAGACTTTAGGTAGGTATTATTTCGAACTATAGCATCTGAGTACTAAACTGTGGTCCGGCCACAGAGGAACACACGGCTGGACCAGCTGGGTGAATTGTTGCACAATCAAAACATGTGTCAGTCATGGCAGAGATCAAGGAGAGCATCTGTATAATCTATGGAGAGCACGATAAAGCGTAGGTCCCGGGTGTCATAAGAATACCTTTGGCAGTCGTTACGGGTAGTCAGAAGCCTGAAAGTGTGACAACGGGTCTAACCTTAGGTTATCGGCATTGCCGAGTAACTGGGCTACGGAGGTCTGATGGCAGTTTGCTCCGTGGTAAATACTGGTATTCCGCTGCATTTGGTTAGACTGGAAGCTCTGGGAAACTAATCCCAACACAGATGGGCCATAAAAGGTCAGGCAGAACGATGTTCAGCATAACACCGTGTCGGGCCAAGACTTGCAAAAGTCGAAGGGACTGCGCAGTCGGGTACGAATGATATCTACCTTTATTGAGTACAATATTCATCTTTATAGACACCAAGTCGATCAAGGGGATCCAGTTGGGTATGGCAGCATTTGGCGAATCCAAAGTAAAATAATTAATTATAAATAAGGAGCTACCTAAAAAGAGAAGGAAATTATGCTACTTTGTATGAATAAAGACAAAATTAAACATCAAACTATTTCATATAAATTTTATTACAAACTTTTTTTTACTTAAACTGCAAATAATATACCAAAGAACATTGTCTAAGTAAAGCTGGAGATCCAGCACACGTTGATCGCAACAAAATAATGATTGGAAACGGCTTGTCTAGAGAGGCGACCACCGCGGCACCGGCGCACTTTACAAGCATGTTCCGTGCTTCACGTGAATTGACTAATAAAACACATCAGAAAACATTAAAACAATCTCTACTGATGTGATGCTTAAATCTGATCTGAACAAAAAACGTGTTTGATACTGATCAAATTGATTGTGCTTGAAAAATAAAATGAAATTATTAAATACTGTTATGGGTTCCTTTTTACTGCACCTTCAATTAGTTTTAATGGAAGATATTTGTATACTATTACCTTATCTGAGTAAGTATTAAAATTCATTTCAAGACTCGGCTACCACTAACGTAGACTAGCCGTTTCTTTACAATGTCTATTTAAACATTCCGAAAAAATTTAAATGATTGAAATAATTTACAAAAATATAACATTCGTCACTTTTAACACATACAACACAATGAGCTTTACTTGATAAATACATAATCGAGTCAAAATTATCACTCAAGTTGGAATGAGAATAAGAAAATAAATATTAAAATTTGAATTAAAATTGTATCTTACACTCGACTCGAACCTGAGACGGAGATTGCATCTGTAACGCTAGGTATATTATTATATAACTATCAAAGGACATAAGAGACGATAAAGCTGCTTGTACAGATTATTACGACTTTGTCTCAAGTAATTGAAGATATTTGGCGATGAAATGATACATAATACCAAAATTACCATGCTTTGCACCATTACCTTATTTATAGACACAAATTTTTATGGTTTCACAAACCTAAAGACATTTGAAGAAACCCCTGACGTAATCGTTTAGACTTACGTAAAATTATAATTGTTGTTGTATTTTACAGCCAAAACAAAAATCACTGAATAACTGAATTGTTCAGTGACTGCAGCTATTCGTAGCCGAGATATTGTAGAACCGCATTACATTCATCGCTAACTAGTAATGCTCGGAGCGCCACCGGCTCGCCAACCATTTACATTTTGTACTTTAACACTAGTATTGCTAGTAACTAAGTACTTTACTATTTGCATCCTAAATGGAAGCGGCAATTACGCAAAACCTCCTTGTATAACATACAGAGGTATGTTCCTCCAACTCGGGGCATTGCCGAATTAGTTACTTAACCTAGAAAAACAGGCATTATAATAAATTATTATTTTTATTGAAAGATATGATCCTTACAATATTAAAAGGATTCGTTTAGTTAATGTCTATTCTCGATATCGAGATGTTACAAACATTATATTATAAAGCATTACTAGTGAGCGATTGTGAGGCTGCTTACAAACTGGCGCGTTTCGAGCATATATACATCTTAGAAACGTAGCCGCATATTGCCCTCTTAGCTATGAAATGGTCTTACAAATACGATACGACATTGCCGTAACGAGTTATAGTCACTGGCAGTTCCGAGACCTAAGCTCGGTCAATAGTACAACGATAGTTCAGAAAAGCATCAGTCATCAAAATATGTACAGAAGAATCAAGTCTCAGTTCATCTCCGAAACATTTGTTTAAAATACGATATAATTAAAGTAATTGAAATTATACAAAGGCATAGTTTATTATTGCGTTTGGGCGGCTACGTTTTGACATTTATATGAGAAGCATACGCGAGTATAAGCGAGCCGAGTGGCGGCGACGTGCGTGCGCCCGCGCAATTCAGTCGATGTACTGGGCGAGCCAGCGGAAGCCCTCGCCGTAGCCCTGACGCTTCAAAACTGAGCACATGAACAGCTCCAGAGGCCGCCCGGGCAACTCTGATCTGGACACCTTGCCCTGGAACAATTAAATAATATTATCATTATTAAATAAACAATAACTAAGACTTCCGTGAACTGCGAGTGGGTTAATCAGAAATATATTATCGTAAACGCACCCACACAGGCCACATACTTCACGCTAATTATATTTTTTTCAAATACTCTTCAATCTAAAGAGTAGAAAAGTTGGGGGAGATGACTACTCGAAACCACTACACAGTGGGTTAAGCGCATGAGGTAGGTACGAATAATATAAAGCATTATTTGCAAGAATAGTAACGAAGAAGAAATAAAGCATTCACTATTTAGAAATCGTTGTTTTATCCCAGTCAATTAACTATTAGATAGCATATGACTGGGTCAGATCTATCTATCTTCTATCTCCAACTGATGATAAGAACCAATATATAAATTATATTATACATATTGGTATCGTTTGTAGACATCCGTCAATAAGTTGAGTTGACTAAGAAAAATAAATAAACCTTGATAAGTCTGCATGCCAACTAGCAACTAGCAAATATTGCAATATGCTAATATAATTAAAAGTAGACCTGAGTAATAAATGCGTCATCAAGAAGTTATTACTTATAAGTAAGTACAAGTTACTGTGGATATGCTTAGAATTTTAATAAACAACTAATTTAAAATGGGATGTTTTTAAAAACTCTTTAAAATTAATGAAAATAACAACAAAAATGTTTAAGGCACCCATGATTCCATTTAAAAAGTAAATACAATGTCGTCGGTGCGCTTGCCTAAACCCATATTCTATGTGGTTTTTATCAACTTCTTTCTTTTTTCTTCCTGAAGGAAGCGGACAGTTTTATCTGATAATTTTAAGTTTAAGAAAAATCTAAAAATTTAAAACGCCCGCAAAACTTCTTGTTATTATAAAGTGTTAAAGTTTTTTTTTTAGTTTTACTTCTAGAGCTCAAAATATACTTTTTTTTGTATTTTTCGTGCACATGTCAGATTTTTTGGCGCACCGAGACGATTTCTAGGTATTGTCTTATTTGAAATTGCGGGACAATTTGAATTTCCTGTTAGCTTACTACATCAGACAAGGCGAAGGCAGAAAAAATAAATTATATTATAAACATATCTCTGCTTGTTCCGCAAGGAGTAATGACAATGTTACAAGTTGATAAAATAACGAACACGTTCATGCATTTACAATGTGATAAAGTTACTAATAAATAAATAGTAGATAATATACGACAGTAAAAAGTCCGAGTTGCAGTAGCTGTGTTATGCTATGAAAGATTTTATCATTTCACATGAAAATGACGATAAAATCTTTCATAACATGACTTGAATTTCCTACTGATCTAGTTATCACTTCAACGTAAGTATACTAAAATTGGAATGTTGCTCAGCATTGAACTGATTTTCTTATGAGAACATTCCAATTTCCTAAGTTAAGATTGCATTTTGCAATCTATTTCTGTTTAATTATAAGTAACAGGTATTTGAAATTGGCGTAGAATTAAAATAAAACTAACAGCATGGATTATTTGGCGCGTATCACGAAAAAAAGCAATGATAAGAATTTTATAAATTGGGTCAGTTGGTTGTAATATGGTAATTTTAAATAGTATCAGGATGTTAGTGCGAAGTCATGTGGTAATTGACTGACAAGCATTTACTTTACTGTTTGATATCTTACGTTCATCTTATGCATCAAGTTATTTTAGTGAATAACTCCTACAATGCAGCACAGACTGTCTTTCATCGTGTGTATGGCTTCACAGAAAAAGTACTTTTATTTCCGGAGATCACACTTCCGTTTCATGAAAATCATTAAAAGAGCCTCCACGAGTGATGATTAAGTACGTCCGGCGCACGCTGGGCAGTCAGCCCTCACAGTCAACCTTTCTGACTGGCAAATCTTTTTAGCACGGTATGATCGATATAGCTTGCCGACACGAAAGAAGACTTCCGCTTCGATTATTTTACTAATCCGCTCCACAGTTATTATCATTCATGTTATTTTATTGATTTACAGTTTGAGTGGAATAGGTACAGTCCATGAGGCCTAAGCTGAGCTTTGCATTTGTGCACATAGAATTGATTGCCAAAAAGCAGTATAAACCGGTTTAAACCAGGACGCGTCTGCATTCATTCTCGCACAAATGCAAAGCTCAGCTTAAGCCTCGCGGACTGTATCGATACTATGACAGAGTATTAAAAACAGATAAATTGACTAACCTTTCCAGTGGTCTGTTGATACAAGTTGAAGAACTGACGGAGTTCATCCTCGCTAGCCGCGCCGGGCTTGTCGATCTTGTTGCCGAGGATGAGCACGGGGCAGTTACTGAGTGTCTCGTCGGTCAGCAGCGAGTCCAGCTCGGCCTTGGACTCGGGCAGGCGCGCGCGGTCGCACGCGTCCACCAGGAACACGATGGCGTCCACCGCCGGGAAGTAGTCGCGCCACACGCGCCGCGCTTGCTGATGCCCGCCCAAGTCGAACGTCGTGAAACGCATACTGCCTATTGACAACTCTTCCGACGCTGCGTAACAAAAAGGTTGCATTTAAGAATGATAAATAAGATTAATACGATCCCATCTGGGCGTAAAATATTCTTTAGGCTCTAGGATAGGGTATGCCGCCTATTGGAACTACACAGTTGAATTTGTAATGAGCAATCTACATGAATTCCAAATATGGTTTCAAGGAGTATGATTATACAGATTGTAAACGAACTCGCTAATTCCTTAAAAGCATAATTACGATCTACTGGTGTATAGATTAACCCAGCACGGGATGATTAATAAAGCTAAATAAAAAAAACTTTTTTTTCTTATGGTAGTGGTTGGTATCTAAACCAACTAAAAAGGCGTATTTTTTTTGCCTAATATAAATTTCATTTCAACATTTCGATGCCTCGCATAAATTAATGAAAGCACGGATACACATACACAGCTAGCGGGCACGACCAGCGTGATATTGCTCCGCGCAGTCAGTTTACTCGGAGCTACGAGTAAAATGACTCGGAAACAGAAAAAAAACATGTTTCTTTTTTAATTTTGCTGATTCTGAAAAAAAAACCCATGCTGGGTCAATAAGTGTCACCAATAGATCACGCAGTTTGAAGGAATTACATAGATTCAGATACACCCGTATTTGTTCAGTAAGTGAACCAAATCGTGAAGTAAAACATGTCCGATATCACAATGTGTTATTTTTATTGGTATACAAATTACAACATAAATTTCATTTCGCGTCACGTGACACGTGTGTGATTAAATTGATTTGCAGTTCATTGTTATATTTGCTCGGATCTAATTTTTCTGTATTAATTTATAAACCACAACAAATTAAATGTCAAGAACTTTCCATGATAAGAGACATGCTGCTATAAATTAAATATGTACTTATTTATCAAGTAGGATATTGCATAAGGGCACTACGTATGCAAGTATGTGAAATAACCAGGAAAATGATAAAAAAGTGACTTAAAATATGTAACGAAAATTAAATTAGCTTTGTACTTGGAGAGTGGCCACTTATGCCTATTTTATTTTATTATCAATTAATGTGCATAATATACATTATGCACATTAATTGATAATAAAATAAAATAGGCATAAGTGGCCACTCCACAATACTGTCAGCATGACACTAGATTAAAATAAATATTAGTGACGTAAATTAACTCAGAACAGGAAATAAGACTGCTTAAAGACCTTGAAAGAACCTTCATTATAAAATTGAAGATGAATTTGCTGGCATATTAAAAGTAGTTTGGCATTGAATTATGTAACACGCATTGCCATTTTAGTAATAATAATTTGTTTGTAGAAAATTTATACAAATAATGTAAAGCATAATACGCAATACTTACTGTAAAGCTACTTTTATGAGTATTGAATATTTATAAAATTCTGTTAATATTATTTTTGTATTCTATTCTAAATGATATTAAATTATGATAAAATACATTACGATTTTACTGTTTTTCATTAATGAGTGCCAGAGGTTCAGGTAATTATTTGGCTGTATGATTTATGTACTTCAAAATTTACCCAGAAGAGAAAAAATACTTTAAGAGTGAGTATGTATAGTTGAATCAGGCATAAAGGGAGATCACCTATCAGATGGGCTAACTAATTCAAAGGGAGAACTGAGTCATAGCTGCAGGCAGAGCCTAAAGTTTAAAAAAATCCGCTTTTCCAGTCCATCCTAAGGTTGTCTGGAAGAGATTGCCTTGTACGATAAGACCGCCCTTGTACCATGTATTGGGTAAATGTTTGTATTCTTTTTTGTTTACCGGTGTATTATGTACAGACGTTAGCAGATCAAGCTTCCCGAAACTGTCAAATTTTCCCAATCAACCTTGAACCTAATGCTTTTGCGACAAAGACGAAAATCTATTGAAAAAAAATTGACAGATTGTAGTAGCTTTATGTGCTGGCGTCTGTACAATAAAGAGTGTATAAATAAATAAAGGCACTGAGGCAACAAGTTTACTCTTTGCCTTGAAATGTAGTCTTTATCTACTTGCTGGGGCCAAGGCCCAGCCCTAGAGATAGCTACAGCCCTGGGTGCTTGCAGTCATTCATCTTGCTCAAGCTTAAGCAACTTGCTATGGTCACATTCCACAGACACAAAGATATGATGAAGAAGAAGATTATTTTATTAAATCTGTGTGCAGTTTTTGGTGCACTCTAGTCTACACAAGGCAGCCAAATAATGGCAACTAATATGATATTAAAAGGCATGCACCACATTGAGATTTACCGCTAAAGTTACACTAACTTAAAAGTGGAATTATCCTAGCCACATTTTGCCCAAAATTATATCTGAGTTCTAGGCCAACATCACCATGTAGTGGAACCCCACCAAAGAAAAGAGGTAACATAACAGAGATGGCAGAATGAGCTGGACAGATGGGTAATTCTCTCACTAACAAAATTGTTGGTAAACTGTAAATCAACCATAAAAGTCATCAGGTTTAGTTTACGAAAACTGACAAAATGTTTGGTTTTGTTTTTGTTGTCGTTTTGATAGTTTTTGTAAAGAAAACTGTTTAACTCAACGGTTCAGCTTTATTTCGGTTGCAATTGATCAATGTTTCTGTTAGCAGAATTGGCCTGCAGCTCAAAAACCTGAGAGCATGAATATCATAGGCAGACATCTTTGTCAAGCAGTAGGATGTACCAGGCTAACAGTCACGGTCTGACTGCAGTCATTAGGTCAACTGATAGAGAAAGCCACCTAATGTATAATTTTATCTGTACCTTACTTCAATCAATCACTATGCAAAATCAACTCATGCCTGATTCCCGCGGAGCTAGCAGAGATAATTGTATGCCACCTGCTATGATTCTGACTGACATTCCTCCCTTTTTCTACATCTACAAGGTTAGTCGGAAAGGGGGTACTAATCCGCAGGCTACTTAAAGTATCACTGATGACTGTCTTAAAGCAAGTGTTAAAATTTCAAAATTCGGTAATTTTTTTTTCAATGCATAATGATTTTTATTTTAGTTTTTTCAAAAATTCTTCATCCCTGCTTTCGTTAGAAATTCAGAAAATGGTGCTTCTAATTCATGACCCCAAATATGCCCTAAAATGTAAACACAACAGATCATAACTGGGGATACATAGATTTTAGAGCTTTTTTTTGAGATCTTTGATCACCTATTGACTTTTGGAAAAAGTTGTAGAACAAAAGTTATTCATTATCATAATTATGTACTTTAACCCCCTTTCGGATTAGTACCCCCTTTCTGACTAACCTTGTATAATCCTTTTCGTTTGTCACCTATTTAAAAAAGCAGTGTACTGCAGTATAATACTTACTGGGATGCAATGTGGGGACATGCTGTGCCAGTCTGTCATCCTTCAACATGTGCAGGAGTGTGGTCTTGCCCGCATTGTCCAGGCCCAGGAACAGTAACTTGCCTGACTTCTTCCACAGACCTGGGAAAGAATGTCAACCTCGTTAATTTGTTACTTCATACTTATTATCTAATTTGTACTAAATATTCTTAATAGTTATAAGTAAATGCAATAGTTACATCTTTATATATAAAATTGTTGATTTACTTTATATACTCTGTTAGTGATTGTGTTCTGATTGACTTGACCGATTGAGGTCATATTTACACAATGTATATTTGGGGGTGGGGTGCATGAAAAGAGCATCCACGAGTGACAATACTTATGTACGTCTGGCGCACCCTGGGCGGTCAGCCCCGCTATCAACCTTGCTGACTGGCTAATCTTTTCACCACGGCATGAGCTATTCTTGTATTTCTTGTATAGCTCGTGCCGACACAATAGAAGAAGAATATATTTGTTCTGTCGAGACAATGGTTCATGCTAGGATCCGATAGGTGGCACTGTAGTCAAGTCATTTACAGTGGCACAGCTGCAGAACAGCTAGTATACAATAGTTTTCTACTAGTATTCTCAGTAGCACATTAACTTTCTATACTGTTACTTAATATTAAATGACATAATATATTATTCATTGTATGAATAAAGTTGCCTTATATTTTGGTTCAGGAAATGATTATGTAGGCTTAAAAAGGCTAAGGATGGTTTGTAGGTCACCGTGTCAAGCTCAAAACTTTCGACCTTCCTATTTCACATCACTTAGTAATTTTGCTGTTTGTGATTATGAAGAGGTTAATGAATTATTTTAATGCTACAATTGCTTCTTTTTTCATTCAAGGACAAAGCTGTATTTGAATGAAAAATAATAAAACAATAATAAGTCATAATGTTAAAAGATCTATTGTTGTTACAAACTATTCATGCTGAAACACTATTATTAACTGATTAGTGTACACTAGATAGTAATTTAACTCCAAGTATAAAAAGGTTGCTACAAAATTTACTACTTGTTAGTTAAGTTGGTGAGCATTCAAGCATTTTACTATAGTAAATCACTGACTGAGGAAATTTAATTATTGTTGTTATCTAATATCAATTGCTATTGCATAAAACATTGAATAATTCTTGTAGGAGAAAATAGTTGCTATTAAAATTGATTGTCATAGTTCAGTAGCATTATAGGCCCGCTACTTTAAAAAGCTGTATTAATTTTTAAACATCTTCATAAAATCCTGGTTTCTGTCTTAGTACTAACAGACAACAAAAAATCTGATAAGAATTGCACTCACCAAGGAACCCGAGGACGCCAGTGAACCAATCCAAGATAAACATTTTGAATCTGGAACGTAGGAAATGATATTATTTATTTCAGGAGATCTCCACCTTCATCACAAAGAAGAACGTATGGGATGAGTAATGACTTGCAAATCTTTTTGTTATCAATTACGTCGCAGTAGCTGGCAGTGGAATATCACCGAGCAAAGCCACCGCACATCGTACATGTCGTCAAACTTGTTGAGACATCGAAAACGTAATAGGAATACAATATTGAATTGAGTAACATGAATGACAGAACGTCATTCGCATACTTGAAACTTTGAACTTAAATTACACCAATATGCAACTGAAATACTCACTTATTAAAATTGAACTAGTTTAACTAATGCTAAAAGGAAGTTTATCACAATATTTCACACTTATTTGCAATATGTTACGTCGCTAAAACCGACGATTTTTCTCAGCAACGAATATGCGATGGAAATATGAATCTGTTGGCAATGACGTACGCTATTTCCGGATGTTGTCACATTGCGTTAGGGGTGTGATCATAAGTTAATTAATTGATTACTTATAATTTTCTACATTAGTTAAATGATGAAAAATGCTTTATTGATGGTAATTTTTACATTTTGAAATAAGTTAAAAGAAGGTACGATAACTCAAGGCTTGTTCCAACATTCAGAAGAAGACTTTCCAGTCTTCCGCGCTGCCTCCTCTATTTTTTAGTAACATAATAATGGTTTAGTACGGGAAATAAAGTAATGTTTTTATCATATTCGTGATGCTTGTGTTCTTGTTTTATATTATTCATGCATGTTCAGACAAGACTTTAATTTTTTTAAATTAAATATTTTGCTAATTATGAACACATCGGTATAAATGTTACCAATTATAATTAACGAAAAAAAAGCAAAATAAATGCAAGTTTAGTGCACTTTTATTAAACTCAATCCTAAATTCCTTATTTAATTAAATTTGTACGGGAATTCCATTAAATAGCAATTTGTTTAGTAATTATGACTTTTTCCATAGTATAATTTTTATACTAAATGCTGGCAACATTAACATCCGGATTTCTTTCTAGTTTTTGACAGCTTTCAAAGCTAAAGGTATATTCAAGTTTTATTACAAAAATGTTAAAATTATTACGTTAAAAAGAGAAATAATCCCTGTTTCAATTAGTTAAAACCCTGGTTTAATATCGAGTCCTCTTTACGCGATAAACAGTGTGTGGATTACTCAGATATTTAAGGTTACAAAAGTGGTTCTGAAGTGTTGTTATTTTCAGGCTAAGCCATGGCACCGAGGAAAAACAAAGTAGCGAAAGAGGAGGTCCAGGTGACTCTTGGCCCCCAGCACTTGGTTGGCGAGACAGTCTTCGGTGTGGCTCACATTTTCGCCTCTTTCAATGACACATTCGTACACGTTACCGACTTGTCTGGTCGGGAAACCATTGCCCGTGTTACCGGTGGTATGAAGGTGAAGGCTGATCGTGACGAAGCCTCACCCTACGCCGCTATGTTGGCCGCTCAGGTTGGTTCACTGCCCTTACTTTACTCATTATTTCGCCTTTTATTTAGAATTTTGTTTTGAGGTTATGTACCAGTATTTAGGATGTTTAGCTGCTGAGAATCAGTCAATAATAGTTGTACCCTATCTTAAACCGTAGTACGCTGTTGGCCATAGGCCCAAGTATCAGTTTATGTATGCCACAACTCTTCAAGTGTACAAAAATTTCTGATTAAACTAACATTTCAATCATTTCAGAAAAAATAATGAATTGAAACTACCCGTATGTTTAAGAATATCTTGCTGGTACCAGAAAGGTATAATGAAAGGCATAGTTATGTTTCAATTTGTATACAATAGCAATCTCATAGTTTTCAACATGAAACTTTCATGCACATAACAAACATTGATTCCTTTATACCATGTTTGATACAGACTCAATGATTCTTTTCTCAGAAATTTCTTGTTAATTTTTCAGGATGTTGCTGAGAAGTGCAAGACTCTTGGCATCACCGCCCTGCACATCAAACTGCGTGCCACAGGTGGCAACAAGACTAAGACTCCCGGTCCTGGAGCTCAGTCTGCACTCCGTGCCCTCGCTCGTTCCAGCATGAAGATTGGTCGCATTGAAGATGTTACTCCCGTGCCCTCTGACTCTACTCGCAGGAAGGGTGGCCGAAGAGGACGCAGGCTGTAATCTGTTAGTTTAAGCATACTGTGGACTTTGAATAAAAGGGTTTGCGGTATTTCATGTTTTTTTTTGTTTAACCATCTCCATCAGTGAAGATTTTGCAAGTTATTTTTAATTTTTATGTGGTATGCAGTACTAATAGTGTTGGAGTGGGCTGCAAGTTGCGAGAGGCTTATGTCCAGCCAAGGACTGCAATAGAATTTTAACAAAGAATGTAAATAATGTTATAAAACAAATTCTTTTATTTTAAAAATGTACTGAATAACTAAAGTTGAAACATTTGGAAATTAAAACTAGGGGCAGTCACAACACTATAGTACATTTACTTCGAACATACATTATACATTTCATTTCTTGCTCTCATGGCTTCCTGGAAAAGTAAGTAGCAGTCAACATAACCAAAATTTAGAACCAAAGTGATCACTAATATTCACTCTACTAAAGTCGTCAAATTATTCAGACTATGTCTTACTCAAATATAATTATCTGAACATGAATAACATCAAATAAATGAGTTCATTCAAATCCTTGTTAAAATGACTTATACATTCAGGCTACCTTCACTCATGCCCGAATTTTTTCGGCGCGAAAGCGCGTTCGCGTTGCTTGAGAGTCGCTCCCTCCTCAGAAACTTTGGAATTTAATAGTTAGTCCCTTGCCTTAACGTAAAACGTGTTTTAATTTAAAACTAATGTCAGGGCGCGTTCAGACGACACGCGCCCGCTAAGCGCACGCCACGCGCGTCTAACTCGCTTTGACATTTGTTGTATATATAATTTGAGTCTGACACATCAATAGATCTCAAATTGCATTTGCCATCCTAGCCGGGAGGAGGCGGCGCGGGCAGAATACCAGCCATGTACAGTCGAGTTCATTAATATATTGGCCCTTCCAGGCTTCAGTAATACAAGGTTAGTCAGAAAGGGGGTACTAATCCGAAGCCTACTTATAGTATCGCTGATGACTGTTTGAAAGCAAGTGTTAAAATTTCAAAATTCGATATTTTTTTTTTTCAAATAAAATGATTTTATTTTAGTTTTTTCAAAAATTCTTCATCCCTGCTTTAGTTACAAATTCAGAAAATGGTGCTTATAATTCATGACCCCAAATATGACCTAAAATGTAAACACAGCTGATCATAACGGGGGCTATCCCCATCATCATAATCTATCTATATAGATTTTAGATTTTTTTTCGAGATTTTTGAACGACTGTTTCTCTTAAACTATTGACTTTTGGGAAAAGTTGTAGAACAAAAGTTATTCATTATTATGTGTACTTTAACACCCTTTCGGATTAGTACCCCCTTTCTGACTAACCTTGTATATGAACATTAAAAAAGTTCATAATATTGTGACAACTCTAAGCATCTTTAAATTGTGGTCAAGATTTAGATTCATTAATATGTGACTGCTTTTTCTCAGTAACATGTATAGCCAAAGGCACAAGACTGAGAAAAAGCAGTCACATATTAATGAATCTAAATCTTGACCACAATTTAATGATGCTTAGAGTTGTCACAATATTATGAACTTTTTTAACGTTCAGATATTTTTGAAGCCTGGCAGGGCCAATATATTAATGAACTCGACTGTACCTAGCCCAAAAACTATTTTATAAATGAATGAAGTGTATAAACTGGGCGTACGGCACTAGTGCATTTATCTATCCGTAGAGCCGAAATTAAAATGACGCGACCTTTCATCATTTGCGCGTATTTCGTAGTGCATCTAACTTCAAATGCGATGCGAGGAGTATGGTACGGCCAATAGCCTTAAAGCCACGAGCCTCATCTTGAAAAGCTCTCGTTGGGCGGCTGGATCTAGGATTTGATACAGAAAAATCTCCGCACAATGCGTGCCGTATAAGTGTGCGTCCTGAGTGACGGCGCACGGGCGTATTGCGGATTGCGGAGCGGCTTTACCGTCGATACCTGTCCTTAGTGCACGCGGGAAAGTTGATATACACGCGTGTTTAGTGTTTCGTTTATTTTACTTTGGTTTTAATAATGTCGATATCAAAATTCAAACGTTTCGAACATTTATTTAATGCGCCGTTCATTCCGCCTGCGCGGTGCGCCGTCACTCAGGACGCACACATATACGGCACGCATTGTGCGGAGATTTTTTTCTCTGGAACCCTGACTACCAGTAGCTTGGACATACCAGCAGACGAAACAGGCTATTAAAAAAAAATCTTAGTTAAATGAATAAAGAGCAATTTTTCAATCATCGGATAACTTTTAACTCGGGAATAAGTTTGACGTTTCGACAGTTTTTGATATCAAACCACCATATTTATTCTTCAGTTATCTGACCGTAGAAAAATTGGCTCTAAAGGGAATAAAACAAATGATTGTGAGAACATTGTATGTTATTTAACCATATATTAATATTTCAGATAAATAAATAGTTACTGTTTTAAAATATACACACTACGCATTTCTACAGTAAACACTTTAGGTATTATACACAAGAACTTTGAATTTTGAAGTATATGTGTTACGATGGTATATAAAATTCACGGCATATAATAAATGTATTTTATATAAAATTATTGCACTAAATTGGTGTATCGGAATGACCCACGAGAGGTCTCTTCCGTTCCTTACACTATTTGTGAAGACAAGTTATCATTAACAAATACATACATTATTCTAAAAAACCCATTACAAATCAAGTATACATTATAGCTGTTTTATATCACACAAACACTTTGTTTCTGTTGCTATTTCTGTTTCCATTTTTTCCATATTTTTTAAAGCTTAATTGAATCATGTACCTAAAACAAGCCGTGGACACAGAAATATTTGTGAATGAATAGATATGAGCACTCTTTGAAATCAGCTTCCTGCTAAATTTCATAAATGAGATCAATAGTTCATTATATATTATTAGCACATCTTGAAAACATAGCTCCATGAGCATGCTACTCATCTAGGGTTGGGATGATCTTTATAATACACCTCAAACAATAAAATTTGTCTTTATAAAATCTTACAGTAAAAATCTGCATTATTGATAAATAAAATTTCAATCCACAAAAATTAGGATCATAAAACATTATACAGACTTCCAATTTTAAACGATAAAAAAATTAACATATAAAACATTATGCTAAAGAACACAAAAATTTAGTTCCTTCAGTCAACATAATCACGAATTACGAGAAGTTATTATTATAGCAACGAAAATTTAAGTTACAACACTAGCTCACATTTGTTATATCTCATGCCATTAAAAATATTTCTACTAATAAATTATAAAATAATAAGTGTTATAACAACCGTCTAAACTGCTACAGGTGGCAAGTGGTCGCAGTCGGAAACTATAATTACCCTAAACATTAAAACGAGACAAAAATACCCTAAACTAGACCAAGAGTTAGGAGGAAAGATCACACATAATTTTTAATGGCATAAGTTACCTACAGGCGTCTGATGGAGCCCCACACGTTTATGCCAACTTTCGAGACGGTTAGGTAACTAAATATTTAGCGGCTGGCAGTTCAGTTGCCAGACGAGTCGGCCGTCTGCTATGATAGCAAAATGTATATAGTATTTTCAAGCCATAAAGTATATCAAACAGTATTTGCTCATCATAGCAGATGACCGGCGACAGTAGTTGCGTCGCACACTGGCGTCTGTGATCAGGTGCGTGCGGATGGTGCGGGGCGCGCGCGCGACGTGCGCTACATGCCCGTCTTGAGGCGGATCTTCTTGAGGTGCGAGGGCGCGGGCGCGGGGAAGGGGCGGCGCTTGCCGGCCAGCGTCATGGAGTCCGCGTGCGCCACGCCCGAGCCCAGCACGGTGCCGCCGGCCACGTCCTCCCAGTTGCCGCCCAGCATGTCGTCGGACGAGGACGACGCTATGGCGCGGCAGCGGTTGCTGGAGCGCGTGGACGAGGCGCGGATGGAGCGCGAGAAGCTGCGCTTGCTGAGCTTGCTCGACACGATGGAGGGGCGCGGACTCTCCGCGTCGTCGGCGGAGCGCCGGCTCATCTTCGCCTTGATCACGCCTCCTGCGACCTGTGTCTTGCTCGCGTTTGGTTTCCGTATTGCTAGAATGTTCCTTCGCTTGGTGGATGATAAAGTTTTAGGCTTGGGTTCGTTTTCGCTCAGGTATCTGGTCCGGGACGTGGTTTTGACGGGTTCATTCTTCTTGCTGTACTTCATGCTCAGGTTCATGATGTCATGTCCGGAGCGCGGCGCGAGTATGGGCGGGCTACGTTTACGTTCCGTGTCAGTTTTAGCACCAACGTAGGTGTTTTCCTTTCGTTCCTCCGTCACCTTACCTTTAGAACGCGCGTACAGCGGCGTGCGGGCGGGGGACGACGTTTTAGGCCGAAGACGAGACATCGTAAGCTGCAATAGAGACGCAATATAGATAACGTGGCAATGGTATATAGATAATAATAGATAATCTACAAATAATATTGATGATAACGTTTAATAGTTGAATGTATCTAAAACTTCACTCCTAAACTTTAGTATTATACATTCTAGTGTATGTTAAATGATCAGATAGAACGGCACACTTCCACTCCCACAATTATATTCTTACCACGACTAGTATAAAACGCTTGTTGTGTTTAGTAGTTTAACACTGAAAATTAAAGACGTAGTGTTACCAACAGAGAAAAGTGTGTATTGTAACGAAGCGTGTAAATTCATTGTGCTCAGATATTTATAGTGTTTAAAGTAAGGCCCGGTTTCTGATTGGTCAGTTCTGTACCACAATGATGAGACAAACGCTGTGCACACCGAGCCTATGTATCGGGACAATACAGGGTGTAAACAAATTCATGTAATTCCTTAAAACCACATGGCCAGCAATAGATTAGGCCTGCAGCTGGTATAAATTAACCCTGCACGGGATTTTAAGTGATATATTTTTTTGTCTTGCTTTGTTAGATAGTGGTCGTATCTGAACCACCAGAACTAGACTTTAATAGAAAATAAGCGAAAAAAAGTGTAGCGTCAAAAACAAAAATGTGATTGAATTTTTTTGTACGACGCTTAATTTATTGAAGCCAGGTAAGATAGCCGGCGGGCATAACTAGCAGGACACTCCGCGCAGTCAGTTAATTCGGGGCGCTAATATGACTTATTTTAAGAACACCAAGGGTTGCATGAAAAGGGCCTCCACGAGTGATGATACTTAAGTATGTCCGGCGCACCCTGGGCAGTCAGCCGCGCTACCAACCTTGCTGACTGGCTAATCTTTTCACCACAGCATGAGTTGTTTTCATATATAGCCCTTGCTGACACGAGAGAAGAAGAAAAACACCATATTTTCTTATTGAAATGAGTTATACGTCGAAATAAAAAAAAAACCCCACGCAGTGTCAGTCTGTGTCACCAGTAAACGACGAGGTTTGTAGGAATTACACGAATTCGAATATAACTTGTATATGGAGTCCTTGACATATTATTCTTTGTGACATTGAATTTGAGTCGAGTTGTAATTTAACCCTTTTTCATTATTTATGGAACAACATTTTCACAATTTAAATAAATTGTTGAAACCCGCGTCAAAGCGAGGTAATAAAAACCAGGAGAATGATCGATTTCAAAAAGACGACGTAGAACGGACCATCCAGAAACTGGCTAAAATTAGCACATGTGCACATCCACACAGTGAGGTGTTCGCGCATACCTGCGGGCGCAGCGTGCGCGTGTGTGCGCGGAGCCACTCGCGCACGGCCGTCAGGTTGCGGTGCTCCGAGCACGGGATGCGCGAGTTGGGGTGCTGACCCGTCAGGTCTAGGATCGACGCGCCCAGGGAACGACCCACCTACAGTTGGAAACAAAACTGTTACATGTTGCACAATAAGCTGCTAACTATTAGACAATCATTTACCTATATTATACAGGTTGAAATTGTAAACACTCGACCAACCGAAATGGAAGATTATACTCATCACTGTGAACAACTTTTACTATGGGACCACACAGGAATCGCGAAAAAAAAAACAGATGTTCCCTACAGTTATGTTCGCATAACTCGTCAAAATGTAAAATAGTAACCATATAACCCATAGTAAAAGTTGTTCATAGTGATGAGTATAATCTACCATTTCGGTTTGTCGAGTGTTTACAATTTCAACCTGTGTATTTTCTAATAGTTGCAACTTATCTGCGAGGTGGCGGATCAACCACTGGGGCCTAATTCTCCTAAAATAAATCTTGATAAATCACAACCGAACCAAGGCCGAACCGTTCATTCAGACAGTTCTCAATTTCAAAAGCTGTCGAATTGTTTGACACAAAAAACAAAATCAATCATTTTGAAAGTTTTCGAAAACAAAAACTGACTGACGGTTGTGGTTCGATTGCGTTTGGCAACAATTTATTTTAGTAGAATTGGGCCCCTGTACACATACCGTACAGGCGCGGACTCAAAATGTTTTATCAGATTTTAAATTCGATTCCTTCTTACACTGTGCGCAATAAGGTTCAAGATGTCATATCAATTGTGAGTCAGGGCTCAATCCTCGGGCCCTTATTGTTTCTCCTGATGGTTAATGATCTGACTGATATTCCCGTGCATACAAAATGTCTTCTGTATGCGGATGACTTAAAACTCTATGCTTGTGTCAACAGTGTATCAGATTGTGAGGCTATTCAGAGAGACATAAATGCTGTTTATAATTGGGGAGTAACTAATAAAATGGAGTTCAACTCCTCTAAGTGCTTTGTCATGACTTTTGGTCGAATGCGGCACCCAATTAGCTTTGAATACAAAATAAATGACACTATTATAACAAGGTCGAACACCATGAAAGACTTGGGTGTTGTATTCGACCGGAAGATGACATTTCATGATCACATCGCTACCGTTGCCAAGGAGTCCTTCAAAAGGCTTGGATTTGTTCTCAGAAACTCACGAGATTTTCGAAACGAGCATGTCATACGACTATTATACAGTACGCTTGTCAGAAGCAAATTGGCGGCGAGCTCCTGCGTCTGGAATCCATGTGAGGCTACTTATGCACTTCTACTCGAAAAGGTCCAAAAAGCGTTCTTAAGATTCCTCTATAAATCCACTTTAGGATGTTATCCATATTTATATCCAACAAAATTTATTTTGGGATGTCTAGGTTATAATAGGTTGGAAACCAGAAGAGCATATGACCAGCTGAATATCATGCTTAAAATATGTAGGGGAACAACAGATGCTCCTGATCTCCTCAATGAGCTGATTCGTCTTTACGCTCCTTGCAACTATCTCCGCAGCCGGAAGCATCGTCTGCTAGCCGTGCCTGCATGCCGCACAGTGGCTCGCGCATCATCACCTGTTCCTCGCGTTCTGTCCGCGCTCAATAGCCTAATGGAAGCCAACCCGAACGTGGATCTATTTGCGGACGATTTTAAAAGTGTTATGTGCGTATGTCTGAGCTTCTGTGAAAGCAAGACGATTTGATATAATGTTTATAATTGTTTTGTTTTTATTTGTTATATTTTCGTTATTGCGTAATTTAGTGTGTTTATGATTTGTTCTAGTCTATTATGTTAATGTAATTGGCTTATTGAAGCCGTATTAGCATAAATAAATAAATAAATAAATAAAATAAATTCCGAAACCGAAGACCAGTTGAATACCTTAGACAATACCGATAAATAAAATCAACTTAAGTACATAAGTATTAGTTTTTAAAATTGTGAAGCGTCGAATCTAGCAAAAAGGCTATTACCTAACCACTTTTTGATGTTATATTATGAACTCCTTTATAGGTACGTGAGTCTAGTCAAAAGTTGTATAGAGCGAACTAGATTGAATTTACTAAATAGGTTGATTTCTTTTTCTATGCTACCTAGTATAGCCTCTTTAAATTAACCTTTTTGTGTCAGTTAAGAAAAAAATATCTTTGCCATGTCAATTTTTTGCGAGCGACCTTATGAAAAAGTAATATGCAAGCAATTATAGACCTTAGGGTGGTTAACATTTCAAGTCCGCGACTGTACATGTATACTTTATAGTAATGGTACAAGTCCGAGACGGACTGCAAACTGCAGCCGCAGACCGCGAATCACATTGGTTTGTATGAATCAGTAGTGTCGCTTGTCTGCTGTCATCTGCGGTTGCAGTTTGCGGTCGCCGTTGGAATACTACCTTTAAGGTGTGTACTTTAAGCGTTAAAACGCACTAGCGGCCAGCCGCAATACGGCGTGCCGCTTGCGGTTGGCCGCACATCGATTTTTACATGAAACCGCGTGATCTCAACGCACTGGCGCACGACGGCTGGCCGGAAATCAGTGCGTTAAGATCATACGGTTTCATGTAAAAATCGATATGCGGTCAGCCGCAAGCGGCACGCCGTAATGCGGCTGGCCGCTAGTGCGTTTTAAGTCTAATGGTGTTATTCGGACGGTGAGTTGCGGTCTGCGGATGCAGTCTGCAGTTTGCAGCCCGTCTCGGACTTGTACCTTAATCGTGCGGTCTCACGACAACCTTGTGCATGAAGATGAGAAACTGTTTTGTACATAATTTATTATCTTTCAAGTATTTTCACTATCTTTTACTTACCTACGTGATTATGTACAGATCTATAAAAGATAAACAAACCTTCGATCGTGAAACATTCATTTCGTTACAAGAATCCACTAAAAATAAATTTTTAGAACAGCAGTGTAATTTATTATAATAAGGGCCGATTTTTCAATCGTCAGATTGAAACTTTTATCAAAGGAATAAATATGACGGTTTGACATATTTCCTATACAAAAGCTGTCAAAACGTCGAACTTATTCCCCAGATAAAATTTATCTGGCGATTGAAATATCAGCCCTAAAACGTTTACGTTAAGATTTCCTAAAAATGTTTTACGATCAATAGTTTCTTTACCTATTTTACATAATTTTAATAGCCAGACTATTGATGAATTGTCGTCTGAACTGAACAGTATATAAATATTTTAATTTAACTTATTTCACGGCAATTTGACGAATTTAATACAAAATATAAGTGCTTTATAAGCAGCGAGTGTTAATACTAATATAAAAAATCTGGAGATTTTTGAAGAGGTATCTTACAAAGCATGTATTGTATTATAAAGCAATGTTCAAACTACATGACCTAAAGCAAATACATACGGCGACTATACAGAGTGATTTATTTAAATTGGAACTCTACAAGGAAATCTTTAACTAAAGGAGTTACAAGAAAACTTTCTTTGGAGACAATTGCTCTTTTTTATGAAAACAATATTGCCAGTTTTTTTGGCTAAGTGTAAGCTTTTCATAAAAATAATCAAAAGCATTTTTTTTCTTCTTCTTTAAAGCGAATTGAACCTTACATGTACAACTGGCGAGGCGTAAGCTGAGCTTTGCATTTGTGCGAGTGCACATAGAATCGATTGCCGAAAAGCAGTATAAACCGGTTTAAACCAAGCAAATGACGCGTCTGCATTCATTCTCACACAAATGCAAAGCTCAGTGCGAGGCCTCGCGGACGGTAACTGTCAATTAGTGTAATAAAATAATTGAAAACTATTCATTTTTATGAAAATTTCACGCTTAGCCAAAAAATAATAATATGGCTATATTGTTCTCCTAAAAAATGAACAATTGTCTCCAAAGAAAGTTTTCCTGTAACTCCTTTTGTTTAAGATTTCCCCATACAGTTCTAATTAAATAAAACCCACTGCATAACAGTTTTATAATGATAATATTGTTTACAAATAATGTGTACTAGCGTATACAAGGTTTCAGACGAACCTTCCGGGGGTCTATCTCTTGGAAAAACTCCAGATTCTTTGTGACAGCGCGACATTGTCTTACCTGAAACGTGTTCACTTTCTAAGTTTGTTCCGACAGTGTGTGTATGAGTTAACATTACGATGACACTATACAGATGCGATACAATAGGATGGTTTTACAGTAAAGTAGTCAACACTGAGCAAACGAGGTAAGTTAGTAAGTTACAAAGGGGAGGAGGCAAAAGGTGACAGCTAAAAAATAATAATTGCGCATTGACATCACTGGAAAGATTACAACAAGATATATAGGGTGACTGGTAATTAGTGACCGATCCTTTAACACATGATTGTACTCATGATAACAAACAACTTTCCCAAAGAAACATTATTTGTAAAACAAAAAAATAAATTTTCATATTACGAGCTGCGTCCATTCCGTAACGATTTACTAATAAATTTTAAATGAAAAAAATTAAATAAAAATAATGTTTCTTTGGGAAAGTTGTTTGTTATCATGAGTACAATCATGTGTTAAAGGATCGGTCACTAATTACCAGTCACCCTATAGAGTTTATATCAATATAATTAAAGGTTTGTCGCTCAGTGTCGACGCTCAATAAACGCTTCGCAACATGTACCTAGCGGACGTGCGGCGCACAAACCTGGAAGGGGTTTACCTCTTCGAAGATGTGCGGCGTGTACTTGGGGGGCAGCGGGGCGGGGGGGGCGGCCGCGCTGCCGGGCGGCTCGCGCACCGCGGGGGGCAGCACGTTCACGAGGCGCCCCGTGTTGTAGTTACACTCCAGCGTGTACGAGCGGACCAGACCCGTCGCCTTGAACACGGCCACCCGACCAGAGCCTTCGCGGGACATGCCGTCGCGACGGTCCCTAATACACGAATCATTATAATTGTTACTTGTGTAATAATAGTCTTTTTTTATTGATGAACAAATAGGCAGGACTGATGTTTACTTAAAATTTTGCAATGTAAATTATCCTAAAGAAAGTTTGTGAAGATGGATGGATGTTTGTTACTTAATCACGCATAAACGGCTTAGGGTGGATTTTACCAACGTGAGATAACTTTTTTCCAGGAATAAATGAAACTTTTGACACATTTTATACAGGTAGTCTGTCAAAATGTCGAATTTATTCCTCAGATAACTTTATCTGACGTTGGTAAAATCCACTCAAAAGGGATTTGGATAAGATTTGGCCTATCTGGCCATGTTCAGGATTAACACATAAGATATTTTTTATCCAGATACATGAAGTAATTCCCCTAGGATGCGAGTGAAACCGCGGCCAACAGCTAGTAATAATATGTCACGTTTATTCAATTAAATACACATTAAAATACATTTTTAAATATTTCTATTTAAACAAAAAAAAATTAAAATATAGTAGTCCACCGGCATCGGGAACAGGGTCCAAGCTATCGGTGGTCAGGGCTTCAGAGAGAGGTACCTCCTAACAATACGCGCCGTGTCGAGAAGTACCGCTTTCTGTATCAGGCCCTTGTTCTAGCCGCTCAACGACAGCCTTTTAAGACGTTGGTCGTGGCTCTTGGCTATTAAGCCATTGGCCGTAACGACTATCGGCACAACGAGTGCTGAGGCAATATGTATATGATTATTATTCCATTACGAGATTTATAGGGTCCGAATTTTACGGTCCTCAGTCTTTTCAATTTTCATATCTGAAGCTTGTGTCAAACAAAAGTCGGGATCTGCCGGAATTTATAATATTACATATTCTATTTTTTCAATTTCCCTCATTCCTCTAGAACCTAGAGTCTAGGTGAAGGGTCGTCGAAGGGGAAACTTATGTCAGCTATTATAAATTTGTTCTAAACGCGTAAATAAAAGTGGTTTCGGTTTGAACAGGTCTCAGAACTAATCTGCGTACAGATCTTGATGTGTAAATCGTAAGAAAATTCCTCTGGTTAAACTATTGAATGTACTCTAATGAGTACATTCAATAGTTTAACCAGAGGAATTTCTTAATTTATGTAATCATTAGATTGTTTGTTAATGTTGTCCGCAACTGTGTAGCATCGTAACACGGTACATTACTCACTTGAGATACATGTTGCGCTCAGTAAAGTTGCACGAGGAGAAGTGGAAGTGAAGGTTGTTCATGGACATGATGCGAGGCAGTAGCATGCACTCCACACAACTCTCTAAGTCTTCGAAATGGTTGCCGTACATAAATATACCTGGGGAGGACGAATTAATTTAATACCTGAGTGGTTCAGAGAAAAAACGAGAAATTCGGCGTTATCCACGTCCTCCTTAGAGGCGCGCACGGAACACTGCGCGCCGCCTTCTCGGGCCTGTTACTGGTCGGGCGACGGGTACCCTAACCCGCCGCCCGCAGGCCACACACTACGGTGGCCGGAGATCGTCGCGCGCCCTCCGGCGCCCGGTGCGTCTGGCGCGGGAAGGGAGAGTGGCAGCTGCCTCTCTCTCCCTCTCCGCTCCCTTTTTGGTCGCCATCACCTCGTAGAAGGAGGCGACGGCTTCCCACGCACTCTCGCCCCCGACCATGGACAGAACCACGGCCGGGAGCAAGAGGTCACCACCGACAACCGCGACTAGTTCGCGGCGCTGCGCCGCCCACGCAGGACACGCGTGTAGCGTGTGCAGCGCCGTGTCCTCGGGGCAGTCGACGCAGTGTTGACAACCGGACGTTTGCTCCCGGCCTATGCGACACAGGTACAATGTACTTCCCGAAACAACTATGTCCCGAGAGTACCTGCGTCAGCCGGAAGCTGAGGGCGCCGTGACGCCTCTCCAGCCACTCCTCCATCACGGGCCTTACCGCCGCTGTCGCGGCGTGCCCTGCGCTGGGTTGCGCAAGTCGCTCCTTCCATTCGGCCACTAGGAACTGGCGGAGCTCGCTCCGCTCAGACGCCTCCTCGCGCTGACGATATCAAGTTGTCTCCCCTGCCCAATCCCCCGCCAGCAGCGCCCTAAGTCGAGGTCCGAGTCCCACTAGGGGTCGCCGCTAGTGCTACTGTTGCTAGTAGTCATGATGTTAGTGTAGTATAAATAGTTAGCTTAGGTTAAGTAATTCACTTCCAAACCACTGGTTGAAGACCCTTCAATAACTGCGCCGTTACGTAGAAACGGTTCGCACGGACCATCAAAAAGCAGCAAAATAAAATAAAAAAGCCGTTATGCGGATTATCTATTCTTTTTAAGAAACCATATGAAAGTCTAGACTGAAGTATGAACATGTAGCAATCACGAAGAAATCGCGGTAGACCTTACCTTTCTTAGAAGCGTGTCCATGCAAGTCTATATACAAGTACAATCCGGATTCGACTTCCTTGAAGGATGGCGTGCCTTTAAGCAACGTGTTGTTGTTGTTGTTGCTGTTGGGCGCCGGCGAGGCCTTCTTCTTAGCTTGCCGTGCTGGCGCCGACTTGGGCTTGTCGTCCTTTGACGAAGGCTGCAAAGGAATAAGATTTTAATACATGGAGATTACTGAAAGGTAAGGTAGGCTTAAGATGCACGGCCTGGTTGCGAGGGAAAGTTCCGAAAGCATAGAGAGAGACCTCTAATAATTTTCGATCGTCGATAAACTAGCAGTTACGACACCTAATAACCTCCAGTAAGAAACAAAACTATCCGGATTGATGTAACTTGGCTTTTTCCAGGGACCACTTAAAACTATGCAGCTTTATTGATATCATTTATTCTCGCATTCCCATACCCACGTTGTATGGTAAGGTGTCACACTAACCATGACTGGCAGTACATCGCCGGTGCTGCCCGCGAGCAGCTCACGTGAGTCGGTATCGTCACGCAACACCGCGCTGTCGCCCGCTGACACCGCCACGCTTTGCGTCGATACCACGCTGCACACCTTCTGTTGACAACAAATAAATGGGTGTAATAAAATAAGGATGCCATAGAGTGCTCATGGGCACATAGGTACATTCGCATCACGTGGTATGGCGTGTTACAAGTCTGTCCTCAGCTTAAAAGCGAGTTGTTTTCATTTTCCAAAATGGCAACTACATCATGAACGCGAGGGTAACTGCCTCTTCTCCCTTGGCTTACCGCCGTTGCAAGGGATGGAAGTGTGTATATGTGTAAAGGTGTGTACGGACTAAGCGTTCCAATGGACGCGTAGTAGGTTACGCGTACACAGGAACGCTTAGTTCGTACAAGGCTTAAGACAGGCACCTCCATACTATTACCACAGTCTACCTATATCTTACTCCTTACAGTCGGTCAACGTAGAACATTGTCGCAGAGCAATCGTGCGGGGGGTTGCGGGGTGAAGGAGCGGAGGTTATGTCCCGAGTAGCCATATTGCTACTCGGGACATAAATTCCAGGGCACGCACTTTTTGATTTCAAATTTGATTGATATCGTTCAGAGAAATTATATTAATTTATTATTGATATGTATGTGTACCTATTAAGAGAATAATTATTATAAAGTCTGTTTACTAATCCAAGATGGCGGCATACAAACATTTTCAAATGATTGTTCGTGGGAAGTCATTTCCACGGTTTTCGGGGTCACTGATGCCGAAAATGACGTCAAAATCCAAATCCAAGATGGCAGCCATGAAAATTTTCATGCAATCATCCTGGGTGTCAATTTCATGGTTTTCGGGGTCACTGATGCCGAAAATAACGTCAAAATCCAAATCCAAGATGGCGGCCATGAAAATTAGTAAATTAGTCGTCATGGATGTCAAATCCAAGGTTTTCTGGGGTGCGGATGCCGAAAATGAGGTCAAAATCGAAATCCAAGATGGCAGCTACAAAAATGTCAAATTCGTCGTCACGGGTGTCATTTCCATGGTTTTCGGGGATGCTGATGCCGAAAATGAGGTCAAAATCCATTTCCAAGATGGCGGCTATTAAAATTTCAATTTAACCATCATGGGTGTCATTTCCATGGTTTTCGGGGATGCTGATGCCGAAAATGAGGTCAAAATCCATTTCCAAGATGGCGGCTATTAAAATTTCAATTTGGCCATCATGGGTGTCATTTCCATGGTTTTCGGGGGTACTGATGCCGAAATTGAGGTCAAAATCTATTTCCAAGATGGCGGCCATGAAAATTAGTAAATTAGTCGTCATGGATGTCAAATCCAAGGTTTTCTGGGGTGCGGATGCCGAAAATGAGGTCAAAATCGAAATCCAAGATGGCGGCTACAAAAATGTCAAATTCGTCGTCACGGGTGTCATTTCCATGGTTTTCGGGGATGCTGATGCCGAAAATGAGGTCAAAATCCATTTCCAACATGGCGGCTATTAAAATTTCAATTTGGCCATCATGGGTGTCATTTCCATGGTTTTCGGGGGTACTGATGCCGAAATTGAGGTCAAAATCTATTTCCAAGATGGCGGCCATGAAAATTAGTCGTCATGGATGTCAAATCCAAGGTTTTCTGGGGTGCGGATGCCGAAAATGAGGTCAAAATCGAAATCCAAGATGGCGGCTACAAAAATGTCAAATTCGTCGTCACGGGTGTCATTTCCATGGTTTTCGGGGATGCTGATGCCGAAAATGAGGTCAAAATCCATTTCCAACATGGCGGCTATTAAAATTTCAATTTAACCGTCATGGGTGTCATTTCCATGGTTTTCGGGGACGCTGATGCCGAAAATGAGGTCAAAATTCATTTCCAAGATGGCGGCTATTAAAATTTCAATTTGGCCATCATGGGTGTCATTTCCATGGTTTTCGGGGGTACTGATGCCGAAATTGAGGTCAAAATCCATTTCCAAGATGGCGGCTATTAAAATTTCAATTTAACCATCATGGGTGTCATTTCCATGGTTTTCGGGGATGCTGATGCCGAAAATGAGGTCAAAATCTATATGCAAGATGGCGGCCATTAAAAAATTCAAATTAGCCGTCATGGGTGTCAAATCCATGATTTTCAGGGACGCTGATTACAAAAACAAGATCAATTCTCAAATACCAAGATAGGGACCACGTTTTACCTGGCAAATCTCATTTAACTGGTAAATTTTTTTGACCGCCTTTATTATCGAAGAATACTTAGGCTTTATTTCCGGCATCAGCACCCACGAAAACCATAGAAGTAATAACCATGAATAATAAGTAATTTTCTATGACTCCATCGTAGACTTGCGAATAATTTATGACTTTCTTACCTACCCCCGCAAGCGTTAGCCACTGCGACTGCAACCTCGACAAAATTTGTAGTTTTAAATATTGTTACAATATTCCAGGATAAGATGGCGAAACGGCTGCTACATACCTTTGCATTATTTTGTCAATCGTCAAAATTACGCATGCGTGGTTTTCTTTTTGCGTGTCACTGTTTCTATAATACGTTAATTAATTTGGACGTTTGTTTGATAAAGTTTGTGTAATTTATTTTATGTGACAACCCTTTGACAAGTGTTACCAATTTTGACATTTCATAGGACCTGTCAAATGTATGGGCGTTGACCCACTGTATGTAGTAAGTAGGTACACTGTGCTATTACTAAGCGTTCTTGTGTACGCGTAACCGAATACGCGTACTAATATACGCGCCGTCCGTACACACCTTTAGGAAAGTCACTCGTTGGATCCTCGCGATCACTTGAATTGCGCGGTAGCATTGCATAATCAGCTCATTGCTGTCCCATTGCTGAGAACGGGCCTTTTCTCTATATGAGAAAGGCCTTAGTTCACCAAGCTGGTCTTGTGCAGATTGGCGTATTACACACACCATCGAGAAACTTTTTGGAACCCTCTCAAGAATGCTGGTTTCTTCGCGATGTTTTCCTTCACCCTTAACGCAACTGATAATCAAATTCAGATCCGCAGATAACTGCAAAATATCAGAGCTGAGAGCCAGGTTAGGCAAGCGTTCAACTACTTGGCTATCACTTAATAGTTTAGTCTGTGATGTTGGCGCTGAAGTAATATTAATGTAAAGTCGTTCTATCTTATGGGGATTTACATGGGTCGATTTTAACCGTGTCGCAAGTCACCAGTCGCATCGCTTGTAAAAATCGAATCGCCACCCATTTACACCGGTCGACAAAAATCGCATGCGACTTGTTCATTCATAACCGATAGTTAATTCATTTATGTTTGTCCGGGACAGTTTAAATGTAATATTGAAACGGCAATACACCAAACCTATTTAAAATACAGTCCACTTTTATTTATCTCCACTGAGCGAATCGAACAACTTCTATTTACTGTATTTGCAATTTTGAACATGTAGGTAATAGTAAAAATTATACTTACTATTTCCTCGTTGGAGTCTGTGAGGACATATCTCTTAAAGCAGTTGGTGCAGAAGTAAATGTCCATATTATCTTTCTCTACAGGTTCTGCGTCCTGATCCTGCAACAAACGTTAAGAAAAAATGGTCAAAATTTGCCTTGCCATAAAATGATTTGAGAAAATAGTGCAATATCAATGGGAAGGTAAACGCAAAACTTAGTCTCTCACACTGAGCGTATCTTGCGCGGCTAATTTTTCGTTGCGTTACGCGTATGCATCGCGCGTCATACAAATTATCCTGCGCGGCGTCACGACGCGTATTATAAGACGTTACGTCGGTCGTAATCGGACCTAGAAGTCTTTCACGCATCTTGCGCTCGATCGATTATTTACTATTTCGTTGGTTAAAATGTGCTTAACATTATTGATGACGTACTTTGATACCAGCGATGGTGGCGCCGTTATTTCTCCATTTACCTATCTACAACTGGCGAGGCGTTTAGCTGAGCTTTGCATTTATGCGAGTGCACATAGAATCGATTGCCAAAAAGCAGTAGAAACCGGTTTAAACCAAGCAAAGGACGCGTCTGCATTCATTCTCACACAACTGCAATGCTCAGCTTAGGCCTCGCGGACGGTACCTATAGTTGAATCCACGAAGACGCGCCACACTCTTTGTCTAAATCGCTACAGTTCAAAAGTGTGCATTATAAATTGCTATTGTGTTAGTTCTATCGCCACAAAATAGTTAGATGTGTGCACACGCACACTTATCTATAAATATAAAAATGAATCCCTATTTCCATTTGTCACGGCATCACGCGTGAGCGGCCGGACCGATTTCGCAAATATTTTTTTTGTTGTGTTCCTTATTGTCAAGAGAAAGTTCTTATGAAAGAAAATTTTGATATTTAAAAATAAAAAACCAAATTAGCTCAGTATGTCCATATTCTTCATTTGTTTACCGCATGCATGAAAATTGTTTTAACTTTTTGTTACTATTTTGATTTTGTTTCTGAAGGTAGGTAAGTAGTAAGTAGGAAAAATTGCATTGAAACGCATGCCGGGTACAGCTAGTATAATATAATAATAAAAGACTGATGTGTGCATACGCACCACGCGGCTACCGACCACAAAAAGTAGTGGTGCGCGTCTTTGTGGATTGAACGCACTGTACAGGCCATTATGACACTGTTTTAATTCAAGGAAGGTTTGTATTTCACATAATTCTTGCCTGATAGTATAGGCATAGTCAAGATTACTTTAAGTCTTCATCATCATCATCATCATTCAGCCGAAAGACCACTGCTGGACATAGGCCTCCCCCAAGCATCGCCACCTTCACCAGATTCCCGCGACCTTCACCAGATCATCGGTCCACCTTGTGGGTGGCCTACCCACGCTGCGTCTTAAGTCTTCATACTTTTTAGTTATTCAGCATTTTTTCATTTCATTCGTATTTTCGACCATTATGCACCGAAGCTTGAATAATACCTTCTTATTTTGTTCGTCGTCCTTTTGTCTTTGTAGTAGGTAATTTTTATATTTTTGGTTTTCTTCTTCCTGTAGTCTTTGGTGTTCGTCTTCCTGCTGTCTTTGTTGTTCGTCGAGCTGTTGTTTTTGGTGTTCTCTGTACTCGTCTATGGAGCGGTGAGTAGGACGGTGATGGCGGTTCTAGATAGGAAAAGGAAAAAGGTTGGATAGGAAATGGAAAAATGTGGGTTAGGACGGTGGGTTATATTTTGCGAAGGCCGTAGAAACAGACTGCTAATTATGGACCTTCTCATAGATCCTGGGGTCAAAATGCCATAATCTCCGCGCTTGATAAAAATACTTAATTGCAGTTAGTTAACAGCGCCTAAGGAGCACTACCACCATACCTATTTCTGTCGTCAAGCAGCATTGCTGGGTTTTGGTTTGAAGGACATAGGTGCCGGTGAAATTGCAGGCACATGAGTTTTAACTTTACCTCTATAGTTGGCAATGCATCGGCAATCCTTAAGGTAAGTTAAGGTCGACTGGTAGAAAATGCCTATGGCATTAAGTCCGCCTCTGTACAGATTTTGTGCGAAAGTATAAAATAAATAAATAAATCCTTCCGGTGATGTTGGCTATGGTATAACAACTTTCCATTAAGTGGATCCCTTGGGTCTTTTTGTCAACCATCATCATCATCATCATTCAGCTGAAAGACGTCTACTGCTGAACATAGGCGCAATCGCCACGCTTGGCAGGCGGGTTAGCGATCGCAGTATGGTTGTTAAAGGTTAAAGTAAAAATTTTGTCAATACTAAAAAAAAAGATGGTCTCACAAAATAACCCTTATGGAAGCGAAAAAAAAGTGATGTTTACAAATAAAAGGCCGGTCAACTATATGGATAAATCTTGTATAATTAATATCTACTACGTAAACTCGATGAGTCAAGGCATCGCAAGAATTGATCTAATCGGAAAATTACCTGTGTTTTGGAGATAACTCCAGTACTGTCCCAGTTCATACGTGATCGTCTAGCACTCCTGACACAAGCTCATCTTCTGGGTGGCCAACTCTACTATATAGACTTGCAGTTACAATGAATGCAATAAGTTGATGTAATACTGACCGCAGTGGCATTATACCCGGGCACCATTCTGGTGATGCCGGGCATAGTGTCCTCCAGCTTAGACACCGCCGTCCTGCAGTCCTGACACCAGCCCATCTTCACGTTTGATTGACGAGAGTCTTTGCATCCTATTGAACAGTCACTGTAAAAGATTGTACATTTTTAATGGGATGAAATTTAACACTACGGACTACGGAGGTAGAAAAGACTAGGCAATTCGGTATGTAAAGTTTTTTTTGGTATTTTTTTCTTTAAAGATTAGGCTAACTTGAATATTTTTGTTTTCTACGCGGTAGTTATTTTTTAATACTTTTTTAAAGTTTTTCTAGTGTTGACGTCACGCGATAAGAGGGGTAACCATAGACAAATAAACCAATTCTTTGTCAACGCCAAGTATAATACCATAGAGTTTTTCTACGTCACGAAAAAGGAAGATAGTCACTTAGAGGTCAAATAGATGTCAAGTGAATTCATGCATTTCTGCTAAAATAAACACCATCTTATAATTTTAAGAGCTAAAAATTGCAAAATAAAGTTTACCAAACTAAAACTTCGAAACGGTTTTGGAATCAGCATAGGTTTACTTTACATACCGAATTGTCTAAAGGCTTCTACACACCAAAGCCGCCGACCCGGCGGCTTTACCCGCCGGGTTATGCCGGCGGCCAACTAACGCGAACTAAGCGAGCGAACATAACGCAAAACAAGCCCGGCGGCATAACCCGCCGGGTTAGCCGGCGGCTTTGGTGTGTAGAGGCCTTTATATTCTGGTAATGTTTGTAGAATGATTTGAAGGATTCCATCTTCCTCTAGGTCAGTTGGCGAAAATGCCCTCCGAGAATATTAAAACTATGGCCTCCAGAAGGATTTTATCTTGATGTAAAACTATTAACGAATCGTGCCATAAAAGTCGATCTCTTTACTGCGTAAATAACACTTTAGAGCCAGAACTACCAAAGTATAAAATATTTACCCAACAACAGAGGAAGTAGACTCCATAAGAAGACTGATGCTGTTCTTGAGCGTATCCCGAAGGGGTGCCAGCGGGTTGGTCCCCTGGAAATTGAGTTCTTCACTTGTGCTCAAGTGCACGTTGGATCCTAAACAAGTCCGTAACATGTTGTCGTCGAGCAACGACGCTGTTTCTTCGAGGTTAGAGTTGCAAGGTTTTAATGACGTGGCGCTCGTTTGTGACGGCTGCTCCTGCAGTTTCATGTCGTATACCTGAGGGAGATTTGAGTTTGGTTTCAAACTTCATATTTCATCGGCAGCCTATCACACTTAGTAGGCTCGTCTTAAAAGGTAGGTCACCGCGCTTAGCGATCGACTTACTTTAATATGACAAAGATATGGACCGATCTCAGCTTATAACTTTACTCAACTCCAACTAGTCGGGCAATCCCGAAAAATGCACGTGAGTAAACCAATACAAATCATAAATCTAACCTTAGTTTAATATTTGCATTGGTAGGCATTGAATCTGTTATATGGTTTGTGTTCAGAGACAAAAAAAGCTTAAAAAATTGGTAGATATATTAGTCTAAAACCATTATTTGTGAATTATTCTGAATTAATTAAGAAGTAAACGCTCGCTCGTTCGTCATATAGACACGTCATAAGATTAATTAGATCGTGTTTCAAATATAAATTAGGAGATATGAAAGCTCTACATATAATCCGCTTTAGTAACGCTCTGCTGAGTTGATTCGATATTGAGTCGATAAGCTTAACGATGAATTAATTCAAGTAGTTTTTACGGATCGCTTGACGCAAAATTAATTATGAGATTAGGTGAAAAGTTTAAACATGTTAAAATTATCAAGGTACCGCGGCCGGACTTTATTTTTTTCTACAAACTTTGCCTCACTCTAGGGAGTTCTTTTGTTTACAGACACAAATCTTTATAGTGTGTCCGGCCATGGGCTAGGGATATTCTAGGTACTTATATAGCAACTATTCTAGTACACAAATACACCACCACACACTAGCGTCTAATCCACTTCCCCGCTATTTGGCAGCCATTTTGCTTTTTTGTTGAGATATTGTCTACAACTGTATGTCTTTATGTGAACCCATTGTATCATAATGTAAACGATAGACAATATTGTTGCCCTTCGAATAAGCTTAGTTTTATCTCAGTAGGACCAAAACTTTGAGAGATATGACTTTTTTTGTACACACGTACGAATATCTCAACAAAAAAATGGAAGTGGATTGGACCCTAGTGTATAGTGTATTTTGTGTACTAGAATAGTTGTTATATAAGTACCTAAAATATCGGTAGTCCATGACCGGACACATTCTATACGCACAAACGCCCAGACCCGGTACAACTATCTGTCTCTGTGTCTATCTTACAAATATTTGTTTTGTGCGGGAATCCAATCCACGACCCGTGGCACAGAAAGCAATCGCTCAAACACTGCACCAAACGTATCGTCAATCAAATTGGATGTCTGAGTGTTAGTCGATAGTGATAATAAAAAATTTCAATTCCCCAAAAGTACTAAAACAAACAAAATATTCCAGTCATTTTACTGTTTATGGCTCATTTTACACGCAGATAGTTTCTCGAAGCGAATCTCATGCTATCTCTGTTTCCATCGTAGAGAAAGACAAAGACAGAATGACTTTCGTGTAAATCGGTCTTTATTGTTATAGCATTACGAGCAGAATTTAAAGCTGTGTCAGTCCAGCATATTATAACGATGAGGTACCATTTGAAGTCGGGTACTTCAAAAATTCGGTGGGCTAAAACATCACAATACTTTCGAGGTAATATTGTCTCAATAATTACAAATTGTGAGTATTTCTCACGCAAGCCAAGTATTTATTGGATTTTTACAGGCGAACTTTTTATGCGGGTATTGCCTTTGCAATCTGGAATAAGTTCAAAATTGCTAGACACAAAAATAAATCCCGTGGAATGAAATGTTGGTTTTTCTAAACGTTAATAATCACTCTTACTTATAAACGATGGTTAACGGTTGTTTATCTAAAATGTCCTTTAAGTCTATTACCATCTCTATTCATTGGCATACAAATGACAAGGACAGTTATAATTTAATTGATGTTTACGAATTAAAATCGTTTATACGTAAGGGGTTAGATAGATGTATTTGAATTACTTGAATAACTTTTCCCCCCCGTTTCTGAAAGGCTGGTCAATTTAAACTCTCAGGGCCTTATTACAAAAGATGGTTTAAACCAAGACTAAGGTAAACCCAGGTTTAAAATATACCCATCACTTTCTTATGTCATACTAGCTTTCGCCCGCAGCTTCGCTTGCGTCAAATTTTGATCCCGTTAAGTGACGATTTTCCATACAAACTGTCATCCCCTATTTAACTCCCTTAGGGGTTGAATTTCGAAAAATCCCTTCTTAGTGGATGCCTACGTTACAAAAGGAAGCTACTGTCAAAATTTCAACTTTCTAACCCCAGCGGTTTAGGCTGTGCGTTGATAGATCAGTCAGTCAGCTTCTCCTTTTATATGTATACAACGTTATTTTTACTTTATACGAAAACCGAGACACCCCAACAAGATTTTCATCAGAACTGCCTGAATATGTGTTTTTTTTTAGTAAATCTCCAAGTAACACCTTAGTTTATGTCGCGTTAAGTTCGCTAAAAAAGTGTGAAATGCCTGAAATGTGCTATGCAGGGGTTGTCTAATACACGGAAACTGACCGAGTGGACCATTTCAAGCCTCAAGGTGTCTATTCCCGTCAACTGTTATGGGTAGAAAACTACTGAAACAAAATTGAAATTTATGAAAAAAAAAAAACAAAAAAAAAGTGGTGTAAAAAATATGTCTATCGATTCTCCTAGTGATTCTGAACAAACTAGTTTCAGGTTTAGTATATACTAAAACTAACCTTGTAGATAACAAAAAGGGACGGGACTATTATAAAACCTAGGTTTTTCTTAGACCATCTTTTGTAAAAAGGGGGTCAATGACCGTAATTATAGACACAATAGATAAGACAGTAAGTGTCGTCCTGGGACGACGGGCGGTATGCAACCGGTTAATCTATTGTCAAATCCCATGTCAACGAATGAGATTTGTCGATCAAAATACTAACAACCAATCACAGCCCTTGCCCACATGAGATTTGGCTGGGGTTAGTATTTTATATTTAATTCTTATTTGGACAGCACGTTACATGTTTATGACGGATATGAAGTGAGAGAGCAAACATAATAATATAAGAGACAGGGCAAACAGATCTATGAGTAAGCTCAGCTTGTACAGCCCTTGCCTTCCCTGTATTTATTTACTTTGAAACCTCTATAGTACAGCCAGCATCAAATATATCGGGACAAACAGACTACTCAAAATTACTTAAACTAAAGAAATTCAACTTTATCTCAATGGGATAAAATTAATGTTAGAATGATTCGTGATGATAGTGTACTGTGTTCATTCTGAAACACCCGCTGTGTATCATTGTGAAATAGTTTAATATTCTTAGTTGTTCAGATCATTTTGAAGTCAGTTTGTCCGTATTTGATGATGATCTTTTATTATTGTTACTTATATTCATAGTATCATAGGTACCTATCTTGTAACTTTGCATGCCTCATGGTAGGATATGGCTAATGGTCACTATTGTATATGTATATGTATAAGAGCTTTTGTACCCATATTCTCAAATGAATAAATGAATTGATTTGACTGTTATGTACCACTACTGCTGCAAGACTAATTTTCTTTAAGAACTGCAAGCAAATCAGTTCCGATATTAGCGTAGAAGAAAATTTTACCACTGCATCTGTAAGTTTTTACTTGTAAAAAAAGGATGACCCGAAAAAGTTAGCAAGGTGTAGACTGAAGAAACCTTTGAAAAGGTCTATTGCCCGCAGCGGAAGCTAACTTGCCTTAACGTGAAGCCTACAATCTTTTTCTACATTTCTGAGACTTCATTGAACAACATTTTAGATAATAAATAATTTTGCCGTAGGTACTAACCTGTTCCGCCAAATTCGCAGCCGCACCGCTGAGCGACTTAAATTCTTTCTTAGAGTAATCCGACGAAGTTGACGGCATTTTGATGGTGGTTGCAGACTTGTTACCGAGTAAAGGTTTAGTGGGCTTCTCCCGCTTAAAAAAGTCGTTGTTTTTGTAGGTAGAGGTGTTGGAGCTTTTTTTCTTCCTCGACTCTAGAAGCTAAGGTTAAAATAATGGTTAGTTAGGCCTTGCATAGCCACTATTGTCCCACTGGAGGGCAAGGGTCTCTTCTCAGAATGAGAAGGGTTTAGGTTTTAGTCCACAACGCTGGTTTAGTGCGGGTTGGAGAACTACACACACCATCGAGAACTGGCTGCCAGAAGTGGGCAATTTTGTCATCCGGAGCCAGAAAAACGCAAGAATATTTGAAATGGGCCACCGGGCCAGAATAAAAAAAACCGGTCAAGTGCGAGTCGGACTCGCGCACGAAGGGTTCCGTACCATTATCTATAAAAACGGCAAAAAAATCACGTTTGTTGTATGGGAGCCCCCTTAAATATTTATTTTATTCTGTTTGTTAGTATTTTTTGTTATAGCGGCAACAGAAATACTTCATTTGTGAAAATTTCAACTGTTATCACGGTTCATGAGATACAGCCTGGTGACAGACGGACAGACGAACGGACAGCGGAGTCTTAGTAATACGGTCCCGTTTTACCCTTTGGGTACGGAACCCTGAAAAAGGCATTTTGTAACGCCAAAACTAACATTTTTGGATCAAATAATTACGGCTATTTGTTATGGCCATACACTCTTGTTCTAAAAGAGAGGGTTGGCGGGCCGGATTTAAACTCTTCGCGGGCTTGAGTTGGCCCGCTGGCTGTAGTTAGCCCACATCTGCGCTAGGCTATCACTAGCTTTAGGTTTAATTACGCGTTGGGATCTGAAATCACTGTAATTTTTCGGATATGTTAAAGCTGCTCAGCAGTTTGTCATCCTTCACTATTTATAAGTTGATTGAGTCCTATTGATTTTGTAACGTTTTATAGCTTGTAAATATAATCCAACACGTCGAAAACTGCATTATTCGTGGGTTATTATTAAAGAGTTGGAAGAAGAGAAAAGACTCAAAGATTATTTGTTGTTTTGTACCTCGGCACTCTCACTAATGTTCTGAATACTGCGCGAAGTGAAACTCTTGGTATCCTCATAAAAGTCTTCCTTCTCAGTGCCGTAGTGGTAGTACCTACGAAAGGAACACAGTTTTTTTTTTTTAATTCCCATTATTGGAAAAAAACTACATAGTTGACGAAAGATGCGTTAGAAAGGAATGTTGTGCTGCTGTCCCTACCCAGTTTGACGCAGTACGGTGGTTGTGTGCGACTTTTTATAAACTGTTGTAGAAATCCCACTGTGCCACATGAGTGGTACAGGGAACATGTCAGGTACAGATATTCAAAATTTGAAGTAAATAATGTTGAATTGGTATGTTAGAATATATGTATGATTCTGCGCCTTCTTTGGGTACAGAAAATACAGAGAATAACAAAATTCACATAAATCAGTGAGAACTTACCTAATTAACGCTCTAGATGCATACACAGTAGGATGATGAACTAATGAGGGGTTCAAATAGACCCTGTTCAAGTTAACCCCTCTCGTGTCAGTCCGATATTGTCCGCGTGCCACGCCATCCGGGTTGAGGAACGGGATCATTTTGAACACGTAGAGTTTCCTTAGCTGCATCGCAATAGGATCGTTACGTGTTAGCAGGAGGTTTAGAAAGCCGTTGAAGACGAAGCTTGAAGGCGTCTCCCCTGGATGTACTCTCGCTGATATGAAGATCACCTGCGGCAAATGATTTTCGTTGCCTAAATCTTGTTTGTATTACCTATCTATTATTGCTCGATTGTAGAGCTGTAGGTTAATTCAGGTATTATTTGAAGTACGAAACTTGCAGGAAGCTTGCAGGTTTCTTTAATAGCACAGTTTTCGTTTACAAAAACTCTCAAAAAGTTTAACAACAAAAAAAAATTACGATTAAAGAAACCTACAAGCTTCTTTCTAGGCTCGAGGCCACATTTATAAGGCTTCCGCGAAGAAGCATGTCGCACGATAACTGTGGCCAATCTATTCGTGAAATATTGCACACAGTTCTTGTATTCTCTATCGCGGTAACACGATTGCCCTGGGGTAGTAAATGGGGATGACACTATCGGTCATCGGCTAACTGAACTTTTACGATAATAAATTTCAGCTTTGCCCTTCAGCGATATAGGGCATAGCGGATATGTTATAATGATTTATTATCGGGAGTATCTCTTATAAAGAAATCAAGAGCGAAAGCATTAATCAGTGCCGACCAGCACAGTAGAACTATGGAACTCAACTCAACTTCAAAACTCATTTATTCAAAATAGACTAGAATTACTTAGTTCTTTTTGAACGTCAATGTTACAATAGACAGCCCCCACAAAAGCCTGCCCTCTAAAGAACGAATTGATATTTTTCAAAATATGCTCCTTTTCGTAACGTCAGGGAGCCAATTCTACTAACTGAAACTTTTATCAATTGCAACTGAATCGTTCATTCAGACAGTTTTCGTTTATGATAACTGTCAAAATGTTTGGTTTTGTTTTTGTTGTCAAACAATTTGATAGTTTTTGTAAACGAAAACTGTCTGAATGAACGATTAAGTTGCAATTGATAAAAAATTCTGTTAGTAGAATTGGGCTCCAGTTTGGCCAACACTACTCCTCCGTTTCTAAAAAGTTGATCAATTTTATCTGTTGTTAAATCTAATGTCAACGAATGTGATTGGTCAGACAAAATACTAACAACCAATCACAGAACATGATATTGTGATTCAAAAACCGGGAGTGACTGTATAGGTGGACCAACTTAGCTGTGAGTTGATAGCGTGACAATAGATTGACATTGCAAAATGACCTTTATTACCAAGAGGCGGGCTTAGTTCCAATTTTGTCCACCTACACACCTAATTTGGTGGAGCTCTATCTCCAATGAGAGTCAGACACAATCTTTTGACAGCCTAAAATGAAGGGCTTAGTAATATTGTCCAAATCACCACGTTTTTGCAAACGGATTGATGACAAATCAACGTAACATCTAATAGCAAAAGTTTCATATCGGTTAAGTCATTTAAACATGAACCCAAGACTGAAGCCAGACAGGAAAGGGGGTGATTCATTGCACCCGGTTAACGGGTTATTTGAACCTGTGAATTTTTGATCATTAGTCAACATGATGTATAACGGTGGTGGCCTGAATTTATTGTTATAGCATGTCATTACACTGTCTTCATTTATTTTATGTTTTCGGCATACACTGAATTTTTGTTGAAGTAGCAATAACTTATGGAAAAAAGAATGCTTTAAGCACAGTTTTTGTTTAGAAGAATCTCCTAATTATAAGTTAACCGCCGGTCAACCAACCTAGGCTAAGTAAGATTGGCATGGTCAAGCCTTAGCTGGCCATAGGTCAAAAGAAGGAATACCGTGGGTTTTTAGTCAGTAAGAGTCCGGCATAACCCTCCGTCTTCCCCGAGCGGAGGGTATTAATGAGGATTAAAAAAGAAAAAAAAGGTCAACATTTAGCTGTAAGTACTTTTACACATCGATATAATGGAAAGATTTGTTCAAAGCAGGCGGTCTCTCCCCTAAGCACGAAGTCCGTGGTTTCGGCCTTAGTTACGAGCGTTTCCTACTCCCTATCACCTACGGACATACCGATACCTCTGGGCTCAAAGGGCGTATAGCACATTTTTGGCATAATGACATTTTCACATTATTATAACGAATTTTTTGTTGTTTTTTGCTTCTCCTGAAAACCCATGTTTTGTGCTATACTCCCATTTGAGCCCAGAGGTATCGAATACGATTATTTCCGGGCCCGAACTAAGAATGAATTTGACACGATTTGACAGTTGCACCTACTGCCGATGTATTTTTGCCCGTCCGAAAAGTTGAACTTGACACTTGTTTTGTTCACTCCTACGTTTCGAGCTACTTTCGGACGGGCCACTAACTTCGTTGACGGACTTAGGGAGTAGGCCCCCTGAAACCGACGTTTTAGTGTCTCCTCTACACTTATCGTCGCAAAATCGGCCTAGACCGGTCGGAAAAAGTTTTATGTCTACGGGCATAAGCGTGTTACCGACGTCGTTCGCCTCGGCTTTAAGACGTATAGCTTTTTTCGATCGGCCTAAGCCGATTCCGTATCGATAAGTGTGGGGAGACCTTAAAGGTCAGCCAGTTGTTTTCCCGCAAGTCATAAGAATACCTAACAGTTTTGCTATCGTCATCGCCAAATGAAAACTATCCTAGGCTAATTAAGCTAACTAACTTAATTAGGCTACTGGCATTCCCAACCCGCAGAAGCCCGGCCATATTATACAAGGTTAGTCGGAAAGGGGGTACTAATCCGCAGACCAATTAAAGGATCACTGATGACGGTTTAAAAGCAAGTGTTAAAATTTCAAAATTCGATAATTTTTATTTCCATGTAAAATAAATTTTATTTTAGTTTTTTCAAAAATTCTTCGTCCCTACTTCAGTTACGAATTCAGAAAACGGAGCTTCTAATTCGTGACCCTAAATATGACCTAAAATGTAAACACAGCTGATCATAGCTGAGGACAGGTAGATTTTAGAGTATTTTTTTTGTAATTTTTGAACAGCTATTTCTCTTAAACTATTGACTTTTGGGGAAAGTTGTAGAACAAAAGTTACTCATTATTATGTGTACTTTAACACCCTTTCGGATTAGTACCCCCTTTCTGACTAACCTTGTATATAATTAATATCGATGTATAATAAATAATATATCTACTTCTACACACATCGATATAAATAATAATACTGGAGATGGTAGCCTAAAAAGCCAACCCAAAAAAAAAACGGGTAGGTAAGGATGAAAATCACTGGTTAGTAATAATATAAAAGAAATAAGCTTACTTTTTTATTCTGAAACTTGAATGGTCTTTCCTGATCGTCAGGGAACAAGTTCTTAAGTCTTTCCTCCCTTTCTGTTGTAATGCCGTGGTGTGACGTAATTGTTAACAGATCCACACGCCTTCCTGTATATATAAAAAGATTTTAATAAAGTAGGTAAAAGGAATTCAGTTCACAAATATATGGTTACATTAAGGATAGGTTGATGGTACAATCTTTAGAGGTTAAAACGGGATATTTACCATGTTTATTATTTGATGTGAGTTTCCGATATTTCGGCACCGTTACAAGCGCCATGGTCACGGATGAACTCAAATCAAATAATAAACATGGTAAATATCCCGTTTTAAGCTCTAAAGATTGTGTTAGTGACCATGTCAGTTTAAAAACTTATAGGTTGATGGTAACAAGAAAGTGGGATTTAAAAAAAAACTTTATTTTCTTATGGAACTGGTAAAGTCAAGGACTTTATATAGAACTGGACTGAAGTCTTGGCAATTTATATTATCTAAAATAGACTTTATGTGCAGAACATAAGACTTAATATGGCTTGCAAAACATAACGGTACAATTGAGATAGCAATAATTGTACCTTGTGTCCCTATCTAATACACACTGTGTGTTGTCACGTAAATAGAAAATGCATATTACTAAATTAGTAGAATTTTTGAACTAAATGTACAAATTCATAAACCGACTTTTTTCATCTTAATTTATCCCAAGAGACGCGATACAACTATCGGAACTTTTCTTCGTCAACGATTCGTTGTAAGAGGACTTTTTTTCGTCAACGTAAGGCCAGGAGGCGATTTTCATAATATTATAATGAGCTTTTATCTATAGTTTTTTGACAGCTTGATATTAAGTCAACGCATTTATTTCAACTAGACCATATAAAGACACTTTTTAACCGTCGAGGAAAAAAAGAAGTTACTGCCGCGTTCTAAAGTGTAGATTCCTATGGATTAAAACGGGCAGTAAACTCCATGGTTACTCTTTTGCATCAAATATTTACAAAAAGTTGGTAACATTGTGAATAGTAAAAATGAAAGTGGGAACAAAGTAAGGTAAAGTAAGGAAAACTTTCAAAATGATTGATTTTGTTTTTTGTGTCAAACAATTTGATAGCTTTTGAAATTGAGAACTGTCTGAATGAACGGTTCGGCCTTGGTTCGGTTGTGATTTATCAAGATTTATTTTAGGAGAATTAGGCCCCTGTATTAGGTTCTATAATAAAATTCCATCTTGTAATACTGAATTGCCTTACATGAAATTCAAGTCTTTAGTAAAGCGTACCTCTATGCCAAGAGCATATTATAACATAAGCTTATTTTGACATTACAGCCGCTCAATATACGCTCTGCTGCTATCAAATAACACGTCATGGTATGAAAACTCTATACAAAAAAAAGGTGAACGGATTTCGTAAACGTCAACTTAGCAGGCCTGCTACAGGCCTGCTTTAACGATGACATAGTACAAAAACGCAGGGCAGTTCAACTTCTAGGCAACTTCTGCCCTGCTTTAAGAGGTCATAGTAAGCCCCCTGACCCAAATAGGAGCGGCGGCGCGGCGACCTATAGTCCCAGCCTAACATCTGAATATAATTACAAAATGTACCTAAACAAAAAAGGAGTAGTATGTACAATAATCGTGTAAATGTTAGAAGACATTGCTAATTATGGTTATATCTTTTTCCGATTGGTTTAGTTAACTTGCGGTATAAAGATATTGTAATGCTTTAAAGGACATACAATATTTAGTAATACTAGGCAGGACTTATTACACCATTAGTCTGCCATATGGTTATGAGTGACAAGGCGTCCACTTATACCTATCTCACGTGATTCGCAGAAATCGACAAGTACTCATTCCAGTTGTACGTAGTACTTATTACTTCTATGGGTAAAGTATGTCATAGACAAGTGCATTTTGATGTTGGACCAAATCATGATGACGAACTTTTGGCTTTAAACCTTTGTGTTACTTATAAATTACACTTTAAGGATCAGAGAGAAAATTGGTAAAGAATTTCAGAAGACAATGTTTTACCTTCAAGAGAATAAATGAGACATTCTCTATAGTAGTAAATATCGTCCGGGGATTGTGGCGGAGGTATCGGCAGCATCTTCAAATCGATGGAGTTAAGAGCGATCTGCAGCTCGGCAAAAGAGAACGGGTACGTGAAGGCGAAGAATGTGGTCGCCTTCAGGTTCTCTGATGTACGGTATTTGAAGCTCAGGGTGAAGGTATTGTCGTCCGTCTAAAAAACAAATTGTGTTAAGGAAGGTGTAGTAACATTATAAGGTATTACAGGTTACTGGTTGATCATGATCGCGTAGCAGGGTTGTAGGGTAGGTATGTTATTCTCTAGAGCTGCAGCTAGAATGTAAAACTTCTTCACCACATGCTGGCTGGCTGACGCGTGTTGTGATTTCAACAAAACCCAGCACGACAGGTGATAGGATCTATACGGTCAGTCTAGCTAGCTACCACCCTCACATTAAAGCCGGGCATTTTCTTGTGTTCCGTCGTGAGTATGTGAGAGCCGGAGGGTTATAGGGGGATCCCTCTATGTATATCTCTGTTACTTGGATTTGTGTGCTCCATCCATGCTTGGTTCATTCAAACCCTACCTAAACTTACTTCAAATAATAAAAAAAAAAGTTAAGTACTTAGGTGTTTTCAACTTATGTCAGATATTTCAAATAGGACTTTTTGGGACTTATTTAAATGAATCACAAAGCTTAAAGAAATAGGTAGAAGATACTTACTGAGTGTACAGGACGATCTCTTATCCTCTCCCACTGAGGCTTGCCGGGCAGCGTCCGCGTCACTGGTGCCATACCTTGATTGTACATCTTGCCTTGTTTGTTTAGGTTAATGAGATTCAACCGCACCTGTTATGAAAATTGCCATTATGTCATTAAAACTTATTCAAGTAAATACTAAATACTTTTATTTGCTTAGAAGACCTAGAATAAAATAAATATTATGCTTGCTTCACTTTTTGGAATACTGGCAATGAGCCAGCATTTTTTGTTTTAATTCCCAAACGTAAACAAATACTTTCCTTTTACAAGTTTCAATAAATAAATGTCTACTAAACATTCAATCCAAATTATTTTTAGCACCCATGTTTGATCACATAAGTTCTAACACAGTGTAACTCAAAAAATTGCAGTTTTCAGTTAGGCACATCATTCAATAGGGAATAGAAAAACGTATTGTTTGACAAATTACAATCAGCAGTTAGACCCAATAGCAATGCATTATTTTAAAAACAAAACCACAGCAAATGTAATATTCTCCAGAAAGCTAGATATATTTTTTGCTCTCTTAAAAAGTTAACTGTTTTCAACTATGCGGTGTTAGAACTTAAGCAATGTTATATTCATTGCTATTAACAATCAACTGAAAATAGGAATTATTAGTAAAAAAAATATTACCAGTACACCCGCTTCACCAGCTTGCACTCCGAAATAAAACCAGGTGCGATTCCCATTCTCAAACTCCGTGCCGGCACAGTCCGGCCGAGTCCACATGTTAAATTCATAGTCAGGTGTTTCTGCTATGTTTGTCTTTGCATTCACACTAGGAGCTAGGATAAAATAAACTTTATGTTAACAATGTATAATTGTGTTGTTTTCCTGCTTTTTCTGTACAATTATGATAAAAGTCAGGTCTAATCACATAGAAAATTTAAAAGGCACAAAATACCATTTTTGTGCCGTGTACAAATTTTGTATGAAAGATTGTGTACCAATCGCGAAGGTTTAAAAACAATCATGATAAAAACTGCTGTTGTTATCTATAAACAGTTCTATACAGTATCATTAACAATATTTCTACTGACTACATATTTATTGTACCTGAATTTTAAAATAGAGAAGCTGTTTTGCCTTCATTTAGTAATGAGATTATGTTTTATTGTTTTTATTTGATTACATATTTTGATGTTGACTTATTTACAATCTACTATACTCCTAATAAGGTATAAATAACTAGAGGTTGCTCGCGGTTTCGACCGTGTGAATGTCGTTTATCGCGTATTCCGCATTTTTCGGGATAAAAGTACCCTATATCGTTCTCTGGGTACTAGACTCTTTGTACCAAATTTAATCAAAATCGGTTCAGCAGTTTAGACTTGAAAATGTAACAGACAGACAGAGTTACTTTCGCATTTATAATATTAGTAGGGAATATGGGATACTAATTAACATGTTTATTAGGAAATTCCATTTGGTAAATTAACTTTCTTTGGTGTGCTGTCAGGGTACCTTATATGTGTCAAGTCAATATAGAATGAGTTAACTGCATCAGGGCGTATGAAAATATATTGCAATATGCTCAAATCTATTTCGAGCACACAACAATAACAAAAAGTCCGTGAAAAGGGCATCAAATTGGCAACTACACACAAAATTATTAAAGGTCTTTGGACTTTGCAATTTTACGTAAATTACTAAATATACACTCACCTATTAGCTCCGTAGACACCCGTTCCACATGTCCGAGATTCCCAGAATCAAAATTATGAATAAAATAAAATCCACCGCACTCCATAATATTGTTGTGATCCATAATAAAATATTATAGTGGACTACATTATACAAAAAATCTCAGTCGCCAATGTTGTGAGCTGCTGGGTACACATCTACTTTATCAATTTGTCCATTGAAACATTAGATCGAATCCTCATGTTTGATAATTTCAAAATGACACTAAAAAACTGAGGCTGCACTGTTTTTCTAAACAAAATTATGTAATTTTGTTGACATCGATTGACGGATAACAGCTGATTTGTTTTATTGGTGATCTTTTTAAATTTTTAAAGTGTTTAAAACCAGTTGGAATAATCAATTATTAGTTTATAAATATGCAAAATTTTTATGGTAGGTTTTAATTATTTACTCGATTGCTATATTTGCTATCACTTGATATTTGGAAAGACACATGCCATTATGAAACTTGATTCAAGATGGCCGACATTTTACTAGAGTACAAAAAGTTAGACAAAGAAAACGGAAAATGCCAGTGTGAAAAATCTTTCAAATAGAAAGAAAGATTTAATTACTTTTATCAATGATTATAAAAGCAGATTTTAGCCACGTAACCGGCTTTGTTAGATGAAGTAATGAGTTATCTGCTTTTATTTCTGTTTTATATATTTCGACCTTATCTTATCTTCGAGATCGATGAACTTTATGAGCTTTTGTACGCAAAGCGCTTAATTTATACCTGTGCTCTGAAAAAAGCTAGCGTATCAAACTAGCTTTTAATTTCGTTACAGTTGCGTCACGAACTTGACAAATAATCGTTATGGCAACTCATCACAACTCTACGACGAGCTTGGGCGTTTCCGTCCGGTTTTGTATGTCAAGATTTTCTTTACGCCCCCGCCGCTTCCCGCTTCCTCTTCAAATTGTTTATGCAGAACGTTTAGTGGGCATCGCCCAGCCCAGCATCAGTAAGAAGTAATAGTAACCTTAGTTCTTCAGAAGCAGTTAGTCCTATTTTAGCTATAGTTGTTCACTCTTTGTGTTCGATCCAATAATAGATGAGCCATTCTTCCGACGTAGGCCTACGCTCGTGGCATAAAAGTAAGAAGTTTCTTTTATGAATGGCTTTTTTTATGGCTGGGAAATCATCGCCCAGACCCGGAACAACCATCTGTAGGCCATACAAATTTTTGTTCCGTGTGGGAATCGAACCCACGACCCGTGGCGCAGAAGCCAGTCGCTTAGCCACTGCACCAAACGTGTCGTCATATGACTCCTTCCGCTCTGGGCGGAGCGGAAGGGAGTGTCAGACTCTTACTAACTAAAACCCATCCGTGTTCCTCCTAATGCCCTTTGCGTTCCAGGGCCGCGGTAACTCTTTCGAACAAATTCCGCAACCCTGGCAGGCACTGGCCCTAGCGGGCTCCATCTACTAAGCTGACATCTCTTTGAGGCGCGCGTGGAACACAACGCACCGCCGACCGGGGCCTGGGGGCCTACTCCCTAAGTTCGTCAACGAAGTTAGTCGCCCGTCCGAAAGTAGCCCGAAACGTAGAAGTCGATAAAACAAGTGTCAAGTGCAACTTTTTGGACGGGCAAAAACACATCGGTAGTAGGGACAACTGTTAAATCGTGTTGTCATTCATTCTTAGTTCGGGCCCCGAAATAATTGTATGTCCGTAGGTGATAGGGAGTAGGAAACGCGCGTAACTAAGGCCGGAACCACGGACTTCGTGCTTAGGGAGTAGACCGCCTAGTTCTGATCGGACGGCGAGCCACCCAACACTCGTCGTCCGCAGGCCCGCGCCTACGGTGGCCGGGAATCGCCCTGTGACTCCCGACGCCCGGGGCGTCTCCTTCTGGGGGCGTGAGGTTTGTCTCTCCCTCACGCGTTCCGCCTCCTCCTTCGCTAGGATTACTGCTTCGCAGAAGGAGGTGACTGCTTCCCATGCCCCCTCGCTCCGGACCATGGATTGAACCAGGGCCGGATGCGAGAGGTCGCTGCCGCCGGTCGCCTTTACGAGGACACGGCGGTGCTCCGTCCAAGCAGGCCAGACCTCCACCGTATGCTCCACCGTGTCCTCCGGGCGATCCTCACAGTGATAACACCCGGGCGTGTCCTCCCGCCGAATCCTAAACAGGTAGCTCCCGAAACATTATGAATGGCTAGATTATAAATTATGAGTCCTAGGGTGCTAATAACGTCACATTTGGTGAAACATATTTCATTTCATATTCGTAAGCATTCATAATTAGGTAATGCAAGTAGGATTCACATTTCATCTATTCGACAGTTGTCACGCACTTGTACTGATTGCATCCTAATTGTCTTATGCCTGGCCGCACATTATCAGAAATTTCTGTCAGAAAATTTGTGACGCGTGACGCCTCATACATTTTGTACTAGACCCCGCACACTATCGGAATTTGCCAGATCCAGCAGCCTGCGGCTCTAGTACAAAATGTATGCGGAGAGGGCCTTCGCGCACCAGTCAGAAATTTTCTAACAGCAGCATTTGACAGTTGCATATGTGACGGCGGAGTGGTGGCGACTGTCGGGGTGAGCCTATAAAAGCCCCGGCACGCTGCAGTTCGTCCTCTTGGCTGGAGACCCTTCAGGTCTCGCCAATAACTGCCCGGTTACGTAGAAACGGTCCCCTAGGACCATCGAAAGCAGTAAAAAAAAAAATGTTCCTCTCTCGCGCCTCAGTAGCCGCTATTTAAGTACCTACTACTACTACACCTGAAGACCCTGGACTCCTCGTATCGTATCCTCTAGAACCACGCCTTGTAAACTTATCTGTAATTACTTTTAAAATATATACCTATTGTATGGTTTAAAGTGTTTTCATTATTTGTCCGGAAGTAATCTGCTAAACTGCCAAACTGCTTCTGCTTCTTGGTAGATTTTCTGTTTTATGTGCATATGCTCGATAAGGGTTGACTCCTCAAGCCACCCTTAGCCCGTAAGTGTGACACTGGCGCTCAACGTGGGGCAGTTTGCTGTTGCGACTGGATGTAGTCCACTTACAATAGGGTATTTGATTGAAAAACTAATTAGTCCGTCAGTTAGATTATCAAAAAATATTTGACCGGTATTTTTTCTTTTCTTACGTAAACCAAAATTGACGAAGATACGACACTTTTAAAATTGGCAAAACGTCACAAGTCACATGCAAGTACAATTTTTACTTGCTTCTGACGTCACAAACCCCCACTCTCGAGTTTTGATGAATTTTCTCTTTCCAAATATTCATAGATTTAACAAAAGAAAAAATACGTGTCCATTCTTTTTCGAAATTCTAACTGGCGGACTAATTAGATTTGCAATTTATTGATGCTGTCAACATGAGTATTTTGATTCTGAAACGAATTTATATTATTCATCAAACGTGGCGTTATTAGCCCCCCGGGCAGGTAAGAAGATGCGCTATTGTTTGGGTATACGGCCACATACCCAATGGCAGGTGTTCATATTGTCATTGAAACCCGATAGAGTTTTGTACCTATTAGGGTTTTCGCGTTCCCGGCCTATTTGAGTTCCCGGGAATCGGGAATTTTTCCTCACAATTCCCGGGAATTCCCGGGTACCCGGGAATTTTCATGTTTTTTGTATAAATATAGTTTTTCTCGTATATTTCAACATTAAACTTGTGTAAGTAATTTAAACATGATAAATTGTCTAACATACCAATCGACTTTTCCTATTAAAATAAAAAATTATACACTTCTTTAAAAAAATTAACTAGGAACAGTTACAGTCATTTATTGTGCGACGTCGCGAGTTTCTTTAATGAAAAAAGTCTCGTCAAGTGTTCTCTTCATATAATATGGCAAAATATTACGGAATAGCAATAGGGTGAATGACTATAAAGGGTGATACCAAATTCGTGTAATACTTTAAACCCACATGATCACTGGTGTAGAATGACCGAGCACGGGATTTAGCTTGATTAAAAATAAAAATGAAGTTTTTTTTTTCTTGCGGCAGCGATATGTGATCGAAACGTATCCAACTAATAAGGTACAAATAAAAAATAAAAAATTGCTATATAAAAATTTTATTCGTTGGAACATTTCGACGTCACTCATCAATGAATGAAAGGACGGTGACACAGCTGGCTAGCACGACTAGCAATAAATCGTTCTTTGCAGTCGGTTAACACGGGGCGCAAAAAGGGCTCGAAAACAAAACTTTTTTTTGAAATAAACTATTTTGTATTTTTAAATAAAAACTATTACCATACCAAACCATAACCATTTAGGGTTAATCTGTGATCAGTAGATCTCGCTGTTTAAAGGAATTACAAGAATTCGTTTACACCCTTTATACATATTTTCATTATTTATAAATCTCGAAATTACGCAAAAGATAAGCATTGTGAATAGTTTCAACAAATGAAACATTTACAAAAAAAAAACAAACAAAAATGTTTAAGACAACATTACTGTGTGCTGACATCACGATACATTTACCCCATTTTAAGTTCACACCACGCAGTACAATGTCCGTTTCACGCGAGAGAGACAGGAAATGCTCTAACATCCTAGGAAGCGTGCAGACCCTTCATTTTTCATCATCATTTCTTCATTTCAAATAATTCCCGGGTACCCGGGATTCCCGCCTAATAATTCCCGGGTCCTAAAATCCCCAAATTCCCGGGAATTCCCGGTTCCGGGTACCCGGGGCGAAAACCCTAGTACCTATTGAAATTCTTGTCAGAAAAAACTTAATCCAGCAGGGTTATTTTTTACGAATATCTTCTGAATAGCGCTTATTTTAATGTTGTCTTTACAAATGCAGACGGGAAGATCTTTTTACAGTAGATTAATTTTATGGTGTTACTATTAAAATCATATGTTCTCACGATTAGACTTTCTATCTAGAGGATCCATCGTGAGTATCAGGAAGGCGGGTGTAATGTTATAAATAACCATGCAGTAAGTATGAAAGCAATGTACCTAGAATAAAATTCAATGTACCTTTATTAAATCGTAGTTATCATAAAACGTATGTGAGCCGCGAGCTTGATGTCAGAATGGTGGGTTAAACCTGAACTGAATAGATAACTTGTTACATATGTGTGAATTTACTGTCATACTGGTAGGTACATACCTACGGTATGTAGGTACAGACGCCAGCACTATAGCTACTACAATCTGTCAAATTTCTTTAACCCTATAACCGCCAAAGTCAGATATATCCGACAAAAATAAAACTGTCCATTTCGCCAATGTCGGATAAATACGACAAAAAAGCTGTGTTTAAAATGTGTTAATTTATTGACATAACATGTTTATAATAATCTTTTCGAAGTTGTTGTTATTTTGCCGATTTATGAGCTGGGCGCTAGGGGCACGGCAACTGTTAAAAAACCATGCGGTCAAAAGGTTAATAGATTTTCATCTTTATCGCAAAATCATTAGGTTCGAGGTTGATTGGGAATAAATTCACGGCAGCGTTAGTCGTTAGTCCAGCAGCGCCAGTGGGATCTGCGAAAAAGCGGGAGCGGTGCTGTGATGCCTCCCACTAATTTCTAAAACGCCAAATTCACTATTAAGATTTACTGCGCAGTTTGACTTCTGCAACCGACTTTCAAACTATACAGGGTGTAAACGAATTCTTGTAATTCCTTAAAACCTTTATGATCTACACTGGTGTAGATTGGCCCCGCACGGGATTCAGCTTGTTCAAAAAGACAAACCTCTTTTTTCTTGTGGTAGGGTTGAGTGATCATATCTAAACCACCTAATAAGGATGTAAGAAAAAGATAAGAAAAAAAATTTTGCAAAACAAAAATTTCATTTTTGGGAACATTTTTCTATGCCACGCATAAATAAATGAAAGCTTTTCAGACACAGCTGGCGGCAATATGTAACTAGCGCGATATCGCTCTTTGCAGTCAGTTAAGTCGGGGCTCTAAAATAGAAAAGCAAGAAATATTTTTATTTTTTTTATTTCATTTTAAAAAAACACCATTTACGGTCAATCAGTATCACCAGTAGATCACGAACGCGGTTTGAAGAAATTACACGAATTCATTTACACCATAAAGACACACCCGCAGCAAGTCGACTTTCACAAGTTTTGCGAACTAAGCGAGCAAAGGAGTGCAATAACTTGCTTTACATTTACTAATGCTAAGATTTGAAAGATCCTGAAATAAAAATCAACTCTCAATATTTGTAGGCATATATTTCAGTATTTCAGGGATTCTATATTATATTTTTATAAGGATTCAAAGAAAAGTACTCGGTTTAAATCAAATTTGTATTTTCATTTCATCCTTACCTTTATAACAATATTAAATAAGCTTATTTTAAGTATACAATACAATATTATAATAGATTATTTAGGCGTGGCACTTACCTACGGATTATAAAAAATTACATTCCATATAATTTCGAATAACTCGGCCAATAAATGCCTTCATCACAAAACTTATAACTTGAACCTACGTACCAATAGTTTCTAAATTATATACGTGGACTATAACTTTTCCTACATCCTTGTTTCCTATTAAATTGTCTTTTCTGAGCACATAATTAATTTTTGAGTGTGAAAACAAACGATCATACGAGACACATGGACGCGACGAACTTTATTTTGGCATCTTCCTTTTGGCTCATTCACCAAAACAATGATTATGATTCAACAAAAAAGGGAGGTATAATATTATTTACAAAATGATTCCAAATTATATTGATCTTGATAACCGTAGTTAACATTAGAAAACTCTTTTTTTTTTTCTTAATTGCTTGTTTGCTACGGTCACAATAAGGTTGTATTTGCATACAATTCAAAAAGAATGTTAAAAATTAAAAAAATATCACAATCGGAACTATAACTAGGGCACGTGTTTTGTATGTACTCTTACATAATATACTTACACTAATATTACGTGTAAACGAATGTAATGGACAATTTCCTACAAATATTATTTAATAAGGAACGGTAATCCTACTGAGCCAATACATTTCTTCTACCGCGTACATATGAGTAAGGTATATTTTTTACACCAACAAAGTATATAGATAGAACGATACGACTAGAATGCCGACACAATGAGCATTGGGATATTCATTAGACATTGCCTTGTTTACGTGATATATTAGACCCAGAGCGAAGAGAGAACTTAGAACGAACATTTTATAATCATCCACTCCATATTTTTCTCAAATGACTAAACCGGTCGGTTTCCAGTTAATTTGACGTTGTTTTAGTTGAAATTTTTATTCCGCAGGTATCTTTTTATTTCTATTTTTACATAGGTAATAAGTTACATTTTTCCACGTACAAATTTTCTAGTAGGTTTTTATTACGGATTTCATTGTAGTTGATAAAACACGTAGGTAAAATTATGACTTGATGAACACACAGACTAGGTGAAGCAATCGTCGACACCTCTGAAAAATCTAAATATCACGTAAACGAGGATCTTTTAACCTAACATGCATTATTTTAAATGAACGAAATGCTCTGCTCAGTTCAAAGTAAATGGAAGCAAACATAAAATAACGTTAAAATAGTTCATCATTTATAACATTTGACATAGACATTCTTGATTCAATCTCTCTTTACACTTATGATATTTGGCGCAATATATTGCTAATAAAGATAGACTGTGTGATATTTATAATAGGGTAAAACTACCAACTCGTATTCGTGTCCTAAAATATTACAAAGTATTCTCTTCCCGCTATTTTAATACCTCACGATTTGTGATATTTTCCCGCCAATAACAACAAAGTTTGAAAACAGAAGCCGTAGCTTATTGGTTCATCAGTAGCTATGACGTAGTTAGGTCAGCCACGTGATCTAGCTGCCACGGGAATAGACTACCTGTATTTTTATACCATGCTCGTGTACATTTAATATGTATGGTCTTTTGTAGACGGTACATAATCTAGAGTTGGAATTATACCCTAATTGTGTTATTACAGATAATAAATCGCATAGTTAAAAAATCTGCACAAACGTAAATGCAGCGAGGATTTGTAACAATTAAAAACTTTACTGTGATTAATTTTCGAGGTGTCCAATCAAGTGAGCAGTAGCGGAAGACAAATCGTGATCGTTTGAGCAGACGAAATTGAATAAACAATAAAATATTGTGATCCTTAAATAAACAATTTATGTACATCGTTTTTATCAGGGTGTGGCCACACTAGGCGTATCGTGGCTGTCGAGGCTCACGGCAGACTATACAACAGTGAGCATAAAACTAGGCATTACACACATACGCCCAATTTGGTCGTTGCCAACCTTACGCCAAATATTTCGAATAGCGCAATCCAGCTCACTTTGAACAATATTAATTAAAAAATTGTCTAATCTAAAACTTGTCGTTAACGTTTCCCTTCGTCCGGTATCGTTATTGAAACTGTGTTAGGTCTCATTTGTTTGTTATCCGCGGTATGTACACTAGTATTTTGTGGGGCACTGCGGTGTATTTCCTCCGTAGTGGTTAGTTTACACTCGACGACGCGATAGTTGCACGTCGGTGACCCGCAGTCGAAGTCCGGACGTATTATCACGGCGTTCGGTATGTCCTCGAGACACCTGGGCTCCTCTTTGAATGGCGGACAACTGTGAAAAAAAGATTCGTGTTAATTTCCTGTTACCATTTAACTTATTGGGCCACAGTGCAATGCTGCTGTGTAGTTATTCCCCTCCCTTACTTTCCTGTTCCTACTTAGGTACTTATGGCCAAATACTCAAATGCTACTCAATTTTAAATTGCCGCTGAGTCTCATGCTGTCACTTTCACTTTATGGCGAAGTGACAGTGACAGGACGAAGTTAACGGCATCTTAAAATTGAGTTACGTTTTGAATATTTGGCTATTAAGATTTACACTACATAATATTGTAGTGAAACACTGCGAAAGTGAAGTCATGAATAAACTTTTGTAATTCAAATAACTTACAGTACTCTCCAAATTTTCTGCCCACTCTGAAGTCAGACGCTGGTTGTGCAGCAGCAAAATTACCCTTACATTTTGCTAACCACTCGCCGAACTTCGGAGCGGCCAAAACGTTTGGCGAGTATCTCATCATCATCATCTTTCAGCCGAAAGACGTCTACTGCTGGACATAGGCCTCTCACAAAAGGGGGGGTTTGCCGTAATCGCCACGCTTGGCAGGCCGCTTGGCGATCGCAGTATTGTTGTTAAAGTACTCAGAGAACGCTGCTGCCCATCCTCTAGAGAATCCCTTAGTCGCCTTTTACGACACCCACGGGAAGAGATGGGGTAATGCTATTCTTTAAGTCCGGCACTACACGAGACATCGAGTATCAACTTTACTGCAAAGTGTAGTTTCCTCACGACCGGGCGATTGCGATCGTTTCTTGCATCGTGTTTAAGAAGCTGATATGGTGATGATGAGATGGTGAGCATAATACCTACATTGTTATTTTTAGTTACCTCAATGGTGGCGGTGTCGGCGAGCGCGACAGTGGGAAGCTGGCTACCTCCCTCGATATTGCGAGCGATTTGATGGAGCCGAACGTTTGTTCGGGACTAAGAGGAGCTCCCAGCACTGACGCCATGCCTCTGTAATGTAAAAGAACATCTTGTTAGAAGATAGAAAATATAAGGTGTTTTTTAACTATTTTTGAGCTTAATATCTTTTTGGTCTTTCAGTTTCTATAACAATAATAGAGACAGCTGTCTCTACAATTATTTGCTCGTAACTCGTATTTTAACATTTATGACAAGGATTTCATAATGCTGGAATAACCATCCAGCTTGTTCGCATAAATCGGTGATAGACAACAGTGACAACGATGCCAGAGATAGCTTTGCGGTACTTCTTGCCCAGTGTGGTGATTGTGGGCGTTATCATCCTTTTTAATGAACCAGAAAACAGCTTATGGAGTTACGGAGCAGTTGCTTGCGCGATCTAATTCAATAGAAGAGTAAAGGTAATGCAACTTACACAACAGAGTCCGAGGGCACTAAGAAAGGTAAGGGGGGAGGACACGGCGCGTCTGCGCGTGCCGGCGAGGCGGGCTCCGCGGAGCGCGGGCAGCGAGCCGCCTCGCCCTCTTCCACCATCCCCAGCCAGCTGCGCATCCAGCGCCACAAACCGGACGGAGTGCCTGCAACACCGACAACACCTACTGTCAATAAAAATATTAAAAATTCCGAGTTGATGTGTAGATGTTTGTTTCTGTTACAGAGGTAGATTGTCTTCTGGAAAAAACAAGGTAAGTAGTTTTGCCCAGTTTTGTTTTAAATTTTAAAAATCAATTAGACAATGTTCTCATGTGATAAAAACAGGCCTTTGGCAAGGCGGTGTGAATCTTTATCCTCACAGTAAAAATCTAATTACACTTTGGGTATAGTAACCATGGCAGATGCTCTGGGTGCCGCGTTGACTACAAATAGTCTAATGAAGTGGTGACGGTAAGTCAACTTCAACTTATTATTTAATTATTTCATTAAATACTTCAATGCACAATGGTGGTACATAAAGCGGACTTAATACCATAAAGCATTCTCTACCAGTCTCTACCAGTCAACCTTTGGGTTATCATATCATAGTATTCATATTGTAGTTATCTAAAACATTTCTAGAAGAACACTTGGAATGCAGAAAGATCTAAGCTCACTTGATGTCACCATTCATCGAAATTAATGGACAAATTAACCTTATTTATTGAATGTAGTTTCTAAACTTTCAAAAGCAAGACTTGTTCTTGTCATATTTTAGCTGCTAAATTCTAAAACAAACAGTATTCCAATAAGGCATTACATATTGAAAGCTTAAATACTTACGAGTATATTTTCTGCTATTCTGGGGGCTTAGTGGGTAGAAGTCTCCGTGAATGGGACAGTGGAACGCCAGCCTACGTTGCCGACGTTGAGCAGCGCGCATTAATATGCATAGCACGATACCTGGAATAGACAATACAATTCCTTTTATTTGATAGCTGTGGTATTAGCATAGAATTAGTTTGTATTAAGGTGTCAATACGTAAGAGGTTCAAAAGAGGCTCAATTGTTAGTAGGCTAACTACAAATTTTTTTTTCGTTCGATATAGACGTCTAGACACTTAGGCAGAAGCCCAATTCTACTAACTGAAACGTTGATCAATTGCAACTGAATCGTTTATTCTACAGTTTTCGTTTACAAAAACTATCAAATTGTTTGACAACAAAAACAAAACCAAACATTTTGACAGTTTTCGTAAACGAAGAATTGGGCTCCAGGTCTTACAACTAACGCAACTCAATAATAATTGTCATCATCAATCATTTTAGGTTCATCTAATTTAGTGAATAGGTGTTATAAATCTTTATTCAAATCGGACAAAGTGTTATTAGGTTTTCCGTGTGGAATTTCTCAGTCCCAGCCTGGAGTCTGGATTTGTGCCCGATTTATGGCAATAGGCTCGCCTCCTATTATATGAGACTTAAACATAACGGCGAATTGAGCCTCTGCCCTACCCTTCGGGGAATACTGGCGTGATGTTATGATATAAATCTTTATCTGAATGGTTCTTTTTCTATAAAATCGGCCCGTTATGAATGGAGCATTACTTTTGCACCAACAAAGTTAATAACAAACGTGTATAATCATGGACATATTGTTAACACATTGCACATAATTATTACCTTAATTACAACAATGTGTTTGTGAATTCGTAATTGATGCTAATCATCGTCGGAGTTAATTATATTTGAACAGAGCTTCATGCGATCAATATCTGTCGTTTGACCCTTGTCGACCTCGTGTTTGAGAGCTCTCTACATCAAATGGGCGTCGGTTCTTCTAACATATGGCAGAACGAAAGGTTCAGTGACAAAATCTGTTTCTGCCGGGCTAACATGCACACCGCGAGATAATTTTGTCGTTGGATTATCTCGTGCCGAGACGAGATAATGTAATCGTCCTTGTTCTTAAATGACAAAAGTAGTTACTAGGTATGACGACAGCACGACGAGAAATGTCTGCTGAAGCTATTTGACGTCACGAATGACGTACTAGGCTAACAATGGCAGCGGTATATAATCAGTGACAAGACAAGTCTGTCGCCTGTGATTACCATAATAACTGGCTTCCGTTAATTAACTCTTACATTTGCCCACTTGCGGCCATAAGTGTTTCCTGCACGAAGCTCTCATTTGATTTCACTCTCGTTAATCCCAGAGCCTTTTTTAGTTCATCATTCAAGGTAATTAGGATTCACGTAGAGTCATTTTTCTGGCACCAAAGAAGGGTCCTAAAGATGAGGGAGTTCGTGTACTGAGTCACAAACAGATATTTGGATAATTGTGTCTGTAAACGCACCCACGATACAGGAGCATCCTTAATGTGAGAAAACGTTAAAAAAACATGGTTCGCAGAGCAAGCCCTTAACACATGATGCTGCTTTATTACCGGACTTGATTCAGAATATATCAGCCAATACATACCAGCAATAGTCATAAGAGCTCCAGCGACGATGCAGACAGGGCCTAGCACCCGCGAGTTGCCGGTGAATGCGATCCGGGCTGCGTAGTGGTCCGGCTCCTCATTCTCACCGCAACCGCGATACGATGCCGCTGTAATTGTACACGAATGTTATATTTCCTGTCTTTAAAATTGAAGTAGTGGTTTGAGATTGTATTTAGAAATTCTATAAACAATATTACAGACAGTTTATTAGTGTGATAGGTATTAGGCTTCCGAACATGTTTTCCATAAAACTGCGTCTACGCTAGGCGAGTCGAGCACGGGTGGAGCCGTGTTCGCGGCGTCAAGTGTGGACTTGCAACGAGCCTATAATAAACAAATTCCTATGCGCGATTCAAATTCCTTTGTGTTCGTCAAAAAACCGACAATGAGCGCAATCGAGCGCGTGCCAAATGCTCGAGGCGTGCTCGTTCGAGACTCCTAAGTCCGTATATACAACGCGAATTCGTGCTCTGCTCGTGCTCGGCTCGCCTAGCGTAGATGCGGCGTTAGACACAGCAAGGATAATGATTTTAGTAACATTTTTGATGTGTACAGATTAAACTAAACTACGTAAGTGAGTTTACGTTATTTTGATTCTATTTCTGAAATCCTGGATTAAAAGGAAATTTTGGAAGGACCGACACGCAATAGGCTTTTCTAGGAAACATTCTCGGTAAGCTGGGCTTAGTCAAGAATGTGAATTGGACTAATTAAACTACAGTAGCCGTATCGCCTCCGTTAAGATTTAATACAGGTTTCGACGAACTACGGCTACAGCATCCTATGCTGGAATGATACAGTGCTAGCAACCGGCCCCGGCCTCGCTTGGATACGTTTTATAGCTTAAAACCTTCCGGAAGAAATTACCTAAATTATGATGAAAACCGCATTAAAATCCATTGAGTGGTTAAGAAGAATTAAGCGGATAAACAGACAGACGCGAAAAGCAACTTCGATTTATAATATTTAGAGATTTTGAGAAGAGAAGATGTCCAGTACACCGTGGCAGGTGGCAGAATAGAAAACCAAAAAACGTACTTTGACATTTTTCTTTGTAAGTAGCGCAGTCTACCAAAACATACTGGGCGCACGACGAAGGTTATGTTTTGTGACGTGCACAGATATTTTGTGCAATATTGGAGGTGTGAAGTCTAGCAAAGACGCCTGAAGCTAATATTATGCTAATAACTATAGCTACTATGAAATTAATAACGGCTATGCAGCTATATCCGCAGAACGGGAAGCATGTTCTGTTTATAAATGTTCTTTACAAAACATTCTGACACCGCATTGATGTAAAACACGTCATGTTTGCCTGGATTCAACACAATTATCTTACGAAACACTTTAGAAGAGAGTTTCAAAGAACTGACAACTTAAGTAGATAAAACCACACTCTTATTGCAGATACAAAACAGAGTTTTTCTGTCTATCAGTTTGGTACTTTGCGACTAAACTACTTAACCAATTTTGATGAAACAAGGGGCCTGTTTGATGTAACTAATCTGCATGTCTGCACTCCATACTTTGAACTTTAAGTTGTACATAAAAGCTCAAGAGTTCAAAGTATGGCGAGCAGACTTGCAGAGTACATAGTGACATCGAATAGGCCCCTCCCTGGAGCAGAAAAAGCTAGAAGCCCCGAGAAGGAAATAGGATATTCCTTACCGCCAACTATATCGCCTATGTTTTTAAACATAATTAGGCTTCCGAGAAACACTAGGATAAAGTATCAAAGTAAGTATCCCGAAAACGGTTCCTAAATTACAATGTGACCCGTTGTTACCTCTATTGATTCATTATTTATATAATATAGATACCGGGTATTATACCGAGTTGGGATGGGCGTGGGAGCGGGGTCGCGTCAACAATATAGACATCTATTTTCAGTTTAAATAGATTTTCTAGTCCGTTAGATACTGTTTCTCCAGTCTATTAAAATCAAATACCGAAGCGTGGGCGAGATTGCAGTTCTCGATTTCGTCATGTAATCGAATAAAAGCTTCTGTTTTGATTTAGTTTATAACCTGAAGATATGGATATCGTCAAAGTAACGATAAAAAGCGGTCTTTTGAAAGTATTTTTGTTCATATTTCTGTTCAACGGCTGCGCGAAGCCATTCCCTCCTATTTTAGGTGTCAAATCAAATAAAAATATTAATATAATTTATTCAAAATGGGCAAAAGCCAATTCGGACTTTTTGAACGTCGAACAATAAAGACAGCCCCCAAAATCGCCCGCCCCTCATTTAATTTAGCTTACATGATTTGCACTAATTGTTTTAGGTTGGTGATGTGTTTTATATCATCTAGTGCCTACTATACGTATTGTATACTAATACACACTTAGCTATAATAAACAACACTTCATCAAACCATTTACGCAACTATAAACAGATCGTTTCCTAAATATTGGGATTTTTCGAGAAACTGGCATATTTTCGTATGAGTTTAACGTTATTCCTACCTACTGTTGATCTAGAATTACTAAAACTAGTTATTTGGCCGAAACCAATAACCGATTTTTTTGATGTAGGTTTTTGACAGAAATTCAATAGAAGTAATGTAGGGATAGGATAGGCGTAGAGCAAGAGAGTTCCTTGCATATGTGGGAATCCAGTAGTTTTTGGCCGTAGGTACTCGTATCATGTTATCTACCAGTGTAGTGCTAACATAAAATTATGCGAAAAAAGACCAGCCCATTCTTAAAATTTCTTATGTACACGTTTCTGTATCGCACTTACCAGTTAGCACACATCCGACGAGCATAAACAGGAATCCGAATATAGGCAGAACTATCTGGCAGTTGGCTGCGACGACGACTCCAGCGACCGCCAGCCCCCCTTCCACCTTCTCCACACGGAGACGAGATATGGCGGGCGGACATCTTGGCTTGCCTACCGGGGCCCGCACCAAGGGCTCCCCGGGCGGTGACGTCGTCCTGCAACAAGGAAAAAGAACTTTAGGATAATTTATTCGGTTTTTAATGTGTGTTTAAGCTGTGCAGTGACATGTTCAGACGAGACAAAACATATAAAAACAATAGAATGAATAAACGAAAGACAACAAAATGTTTAGGCTATATGATAAGTGCTTTTGCTTAATCAGTGGTGATGATTAAAAAAAAGGCGCAACAAATATATTTTTCTGTGTCACACACATTAGATTCCGAATTCAAACACGCATATATTTTGATATTACGAGATTTGTCCCCGATTTGCTTGTTTTATTCATCCGAGTGAAAACAATAGACACATTTCGCCGTCGCTAATTGTTATGTAAGTATTTAGCACAGCAAATATTTTGTCTGCGCTGTGGGAAGTATCTAATATAATCTTGGCTCAACCTTGAAGGTTCAACGGAGACCAGGGACTACGCTATTTCTGTTAGTCTTGTGATAATTGCCACTTTCGTTGCTTATTATTAGTTTTGGCTTTATTTTCTATGAACCATCTATTAGTTTACTGTTGTTACATAACACCACGTGGACTCCTTAATGAGAAACTCTATCAGTAGTCCTACTAGAGTTTTCTAATGTTTTCTAAGAATTTATATATTAAATTAATGTTCCAAATAGATGGAATTTTAATCCTAGAGTGCCCTGTCCTTTTTGTCACACAACTCCTTAGTGATTTAAAATACACGACGACGATTAATCGCAGCCAGAGGTAAGAAGGTTTGTAATGATTACTTTGTACACAAAAGAGTTTTCCTTTTTTTTTAAAACAATCTTTCGAGATAAAGGTAAGAAAGAAAATGATGTTGCTAAAACTTCCTTGAATTATCAAAAAAGATAAGAGTTGAAACAATTTTGCTACAAAAAAACTTGGCAAAAGTTATATTATTTTTTGGGTATATCATTTTATAGTTCCTTACTAATAAGATAACATTTTTCACGATTATCTACACAGTTCAATGTTACAACATAAAACAAAAATAACAAATGCTAACAAACGGTATTTTAAAAACGACAAAAAACACTAAACCGCTAATTTATCAACGTTTGGTTTTACGAGGTTACGCGAATCGTAAACCATGGCCAGATGCAATGAAGATGTAAATAAAAAAAACTTGTAAAAACTCATTAAAGTCGAAACAACAGAAAGCAGCAAAAGAATTGTACGAGTTAAATGAAGCGCTTTGCAGTGAGTCGTATCACGGATCACCTACGCAAATTGTCTGCTAACTGTTTGAGTATCATTCCGAGTATTTAGACTAACTGGGAACGAAGGCAGCTTTTAGAATGATACATTATGGAATCTTTTAGCAATATAATATTTATTTTCATTTCTTTTGAAATTAACTATGAAAATCTTCCACAGTGTTTTGCATTGCGCTTCCAAGAATCTCTCCTTATGAATCTTTGATAAAAATAGATGACTTCAAAATACGTAAATTGAATAACGTAGGCGAGTTGGCTTTTTAATGTTTGTTAACTGCGTAATCAATTTCACCAACATATGTAAGTTTCTCCTTGTCCGACACCACTATATTCAAGGATGGTGGTTTTAGATTATTCATATTGAGAAATGAGCGCAGTTTAGTTCGGAACTAACCTCGATAACGCGCCTGCCTGAACATTTAAGGTTACCAACATGAAAACATTAATTATTCGGCTTTGCAGCAAATAATCTGCCGAAAAGGGGCAAATATTCTAAAATGAAATATGTGAAATATACGCTCCCTCAAGATCAAGATTGTAAAAACGAAATTGGCGTTATATCCTAAGCTTTACTAACAAATATTGTGGACCAAAGTTGTCTTATTGAATAAAATATAATAATAATATAAAATAAAAGTAAATTGTGAACATACTACATTTGATATATCGTAATAAAGCTAAAATAAGTATAATCTACGTAATTGGGTGATAAAAAATTGATATAGTTTACTATTAAAAAAAATACCAACGCTTTGGTAGTTTCAAAATTAGTAACGATATCTTCCAAGAATACTCTAACATTAGTTAGTATTAGACGACAATTGGTTTCATAAATACTATTATCATCGGCAGAGCATAATGATGCTTTAAGTACGTTCCCTGACTGTAAATTATATCAAATAAACGTTTTAGAAATTGGTCTGACGAATTTTAATGCTAAATACGAGTATGTTGCTCGGATATTGTAAACAAGCCAACACTTTTTGGTCAATTTTAGATGTATTCATGTTCTTCATTGTCTGTTTGGATGTTGTTAGTTTGTTTTGTTTTGAGCTGAGTCAACTATTTCTATATTTCAACTTTACAGTTATAATTATGGTCTACGTGCATTTTAATAGTAGATTCATAATTTTATTTTTAAGAAATATTCTGCCTTCGTAACAGCTAGCTAAAGGTATTCTGTTTTTCCGATTTCATAGATTTCTATTGGTAACTAGCTAGTAGCTACTATACCTAAACACATTAACAGGGTATATAAATCATCCGGTTTTAGCATAAAAAGTGCCCTATTAATTCCATGCACACGTGCCTCTAAACGTGAACCTGTGCTATAATTATGACGTGTAACTATTTGGCACTAAATTCGAGTCGTATAATACGAACTATTGGCCAATGTAACGGTCTGTGTGTCACTGTTCAGAGTTTATTACCATCTGCTAATAAATTAATATTTACTGTAGCAATTCTGTAAAGTGTAAACTATAATTTCGTCATGTAATTTCTGTACATACGTTTCTTGGGAACGTCATCTAGCGTGTTGTATTGATTGACTGTTTTCAAATTACTAAAGAGTTTAGCACTACACGTACGCTTTGATTTTACATTATGGTAATTAACCGCTTTGTAGGCTTTTAAAATTGTTCGTAATTTCGGTAATTAATTTCATCAAAGTTTCGAAAACGCTCTGCATCTTGTTTCTCAATTACTCCATGTAGTGTTTTTGTATATTTCATAACGAAACAACGCTCAATTACCTTTGGAACAACATGTTTTTATACGATATTCACGTGCGTTGATTATAGTTAATTGGAGTTGAAATTTCTATACGTATTTTCGGTATTTTTATCTACAGTTCTATCATTTGTAACATTCTTATCGTCAGTTTAGTGTTTATTTTATTCAAGGGTAAGGCTTGAAATACGCCTTTTTATAGTATTTACGTTACTAGGTAGAACGTTTGTTTATAGCATGCCTTCCAAGTTTATTTTAAGTAGGTATGCTTGATTCGTTTAATTACACATACTAAATAGCATTTGCTTGAAAGTAGTATGCTTTTGTGCATATGTATGTGTGTGTTTAGGTAGTATATGTGTATTAATTTCAGGTCTTATTATTTATAGATTTAGAAGCAGATAAGTTACTTCTAGATTATAATTAGGTATATTATTTGGTTAGACAATTCGATCGACCAATAATACGAGCCCGCATTGTCTAAGTCACATAAGGTTACTTGATTAATATTAAGATTAATTCTTACTTTCTAAATGGTTGTAGACGCTATTAATTGGATATCATTGAATGACTGTTTTGCATACAATAGATCAATATGTCATACGAAGAGTTCAAGTTATATATTTGTTACCTGTACGCCTCTATTAAAGCTATGTGTCTAGTTTTTTTATGGTTTTGCTGCGTGTATGGTAAAGAAATTGTTTTGGTAATACTAAAAGTTAATTTTGTTGGAAATTGAACAGCTACTTTAATAAGACTCGCAGTTCTAAAATTCAATTAACCAATCAGATGAAGCCACTGATGCAGTCTACCAAACATAATGTCGGTGTTGTAAGAAAAAAAAAACAAAAAAAAAAACAGTTTACGTCAGCAAAGGAGGCACAGGCAAGGCATAATAAATTGTTCCCTTTACATTCTTTGTCGTCTGTTGCAATATAAGGTTCGGCCTCGGTCCCTTCGTCCCCAACGTTAGAGGTACTAATTTGGAGGACAATACCCGCGTAGGATACTAAATAATGTTATACCCAATAGGCGTCACCTGTCTTCCGCCTGTTAAGAATGCGACACAATATTAATTAATAAATATGATAACTATTCTGAATTATGTCGATGTATGTCATTATTATTAAAGAATAGCACTACCCCATCTCTTCCCGTGGGTGTCGTAAAAGGCGAATAAGGGATTGGATTTTCTAGAGGAAGGGCAGCAGCGTTCTCTGAACACTTTAACAACCATACTACGATCGCCAACCCGCCTGCCAAGCGCGGCGATTACAACAACACCTCTCCCCCCTTCGGAGAGGCCTATGTCCAGCAGTGAAGTCTTTCGGCTGGATGATGATGATGTCATTTGAAACCCACTATTTTAAGTTTTGAGAATAGCTCCAAGTTTCCACAATTACCTTTGATCTTGCGACCCTAACACGTAGAGCTGTTCAAGAATGTCGCAGCACGTTCCTAACCTAAATATACACACACAATAAATTGTGATTTACTGTTGACACGACAAAAAGGATTTGGGGAACAAATGGGGATGTTATTTCCCTTACTTTGTTGATATTAGGGCACTTTGGCTTTGTTATTTGGTTGTGACATGACGGTAGATTAGGGTAGAGTTATTTTACGCAAACAAGATCTTGGTAATTGGACGGTTTAATTGAGCTATGAATCTTCTTTGGAAAATTAAGAGACATTATAAGAATCTAAGATGGGATTGTTGCCTTGAAAGAGACATACGAACAAGCAAATTCTGATCCAACACAAAGCATGTTTGTCATCATTAATCAACTTAGTCTATCACAGTCCAATGCGGTTAATAGGCCTGTCTTACCGTAACTGTAATTTACCACAGGAATCTAAATAATAAGACTTTATATTTCTGTGGTATTTACCTTTCCATGTCTTTATTAACCGATAACATGTGTTTCTAGCAAATTGGAACGGTATTCATAGTAGTAAAAGGCTTTTCTCCTAATAACTTCGGTTTTGTAAACGGTTAATACCTATCGCATTTTGTCCTAGAAAATAGGTTGTCATTGTCACACTATTATTTCCACCATAACAATAATATTATTGTTTTTATACTTATTGAGATCCTTAGGTTTAATCAAATGGTCCCAGATTTGTTATCTATATAATCTTCTTATTTATTATTGCTAAGTATAGTTACTTACGTTTTTTCGTAATGTTGATGTATTGACGAGGTAGTCATGACTCCTTACAATATTTGAATTATAGCATTATGAAATTATAATGTTATCATCAACTTTGCCTCGTTTTAAAAGAAAAAATATTTACTACGGTACTAAGTTATAGAGAGAAGTTATTAACTATACGCCTGCAATATCCGGATTCCAGCAGTCCCTGTATAACAAATCAATTGGCGGCCATGTTGGTAACATGACAACAGAAGAATGGCGGGAACTTAACGGTGGTTCCGGTTCGGCTGCATCAATTAACCGTGATTTCCGATCCAGTGGCCATGGACAAAGTTACAATTTTCTATTATGGTGGATTTTGTACATATTAAACGAGATTACTTAAATATTTTGTATTTATTTATTTAGTCAGTATACTTAAGGTTCTTTTCAGGCTATTTTTTGTTTTTCAGGTTTAATTGTATTATTGGTAGGTACAGTAATTTTCGTGCTCAGTTCGAAATATTTATTTATGTTCCTCATAAAAAAGAAGTACTCGGTGGACATACATTTATAGAAAATCATTACCATTCAGCCGCATTTCCTAGATTATTTCAATTAAGATTAAATACAGATAACTTTAATTGTAAAACAGTTGTCTATATTTACATCGTACGGTTACACGCGACGTTTATTTCTGATGGTTTATTCTGGTAGACGCAGGGGGCAATTTGCCGTCATTAACAGTCTGTTCAAAAATAGTCACCGTCCCCCACTCAATCAACGCTGGAGGACGTGCCGGACGAACGTATCCTGTAGGTATACGACCTATATACGCCAAATGAAAAAGAAGTTTTATTTGGTAAAAAACTGTCATTTCCTTTGTTGACGTCAATTGGGTTCTAAATTTGAAAATTCTGCAAATCGCAACGTAAAATAAAATACAGATAAATATTTAATCGGTATAATTATTTTTTCTTCTCGGTCTTGTAGTTTATGAATAGGACTTTTGTTTATGATTATCTACGTTCAACTTGTTGACTGAAAAATATACAATGCAACAGTAATTATGTTTTTATAAGGTGACATTATAATCACTATAGGTTGTTGACTGTGCGCACATTTTGTTGCTGAACTAACAGGAATTCCAAAGGTGAATATTATATGACTTTCGACAAATTCAGTAGATATGTTCCGAAAGTTTTTGGATTTTCCAGACATGATCACAGGTAGCCAACTGCCCTCTTCGAATTTTGGTAAAATGTTTCACTTCTATAGATAACCACGTTGGTAAAAATCGAACAATCTCGTGAGTGACGCACTTGGCTCACATGAAGCGGGAGAGTTCTAATGAATATTTTACTATGGTTAGTTTATTTTTACTTACACACACTTACGTACACCAATGGGTTTAAAAGTGTCTTGTGTGAAACAATTTTTCTTGAATAAAACGTTACGATCCACATTTGCTTCTTTTATTAAAACAGTTCTCATAGTAAAACTGTATAATATTTTTACGATTGCATAAAACCACGTAATAAACAAAAATAATCGATTTTACGGAAGTGGGAAGTCTTTGTTTATGTTGAACACAGTAAAAATTATATCGCGTGAATTTCATAGCAATAAGTAGGTACATAATTTGCATCAACTGAAATGTTTACAGTATTATTAATTGCTATTTAAAAGGCCAGTTGTTATATTGAGTATCTTGTTTCTCGACCAACACGTGTATTTTTATTATCTCATACTCGTGTACGGATCAAGTGTACTATTTTAATTAGCTAATCTTCCTGCGTGTTTACTGAAATTCAACTGTAGTTTAATTAAAGGTTTTATCTATATCAAAGAGTTAATATTGTAGCATCTATGCAATACAAAGGTCAGCTAAGGTTTCATCAAGTTTGATTTCATTTTATCAGACAAATCCTACGATGTTTACTAACAAGTTAGTCCCAACGAGTCACGTGATTCGTTGCTAGTTGCATCGGATCACGCAAAAGATTCCCATCGGATAACGTGATCGGATGCAACTACAAAATAATAAAATTATATTCCCAATGTATCACGAGATCCGTTGCAACTATTTTGTTAAGTGAAAAAAAATACCAACGGAACATGTTAAACCGCGAACTTATTTTTTTTATTAATAATCATCTGATTCGTTGGGAATAACTCTTACTAACTATGCGCATGATTGGATGTACCGTTTGTACGACCTGCTTCCGTACTACCTGACACACTGGTATCAAATCACGATCTGAACGATGCAATTACCGTATACTCGTATGATGACAAAGAGTTGTCATGTTTAAACGCTGAAACCCAAGCAATACAAACATCAAACGAATCCTCGACAGGAAAGTTGAAGGTTCCTGTTATACGAAGCCCTAAAACGAACTCGGTCTCACAAGTATTTATAAAATAAACCGGCACCTCAAGGCTGTTGCTAAGGGCAGCAATGAAACGTATAAACAGAATAAGTATTTCTGGAATAAATGGGTAGCAACCGTATCAACAGAGATGTAGGCAAGAAGATTACGATTTAGGTTAAGCTGGGTCTATCCCAAAGATTAGGCTAGAAACAACTGCCGTCTCGAAAACACAATCTTCGCATATTTTGTTGGAAGCTAAAATTAGATTAGAAAAGGCATTCCAATTGATGTGGGCAGGGGGCATGCCACAATGAAATAACAGCACGGGAATTCGTCTACACTTTGTGGGAAAAGACAGAACAGAACTATTTATGGGTAGTAATGGGAACAATTTGATACGAAATTCAGGGACAGTGAGGGTTTATGGCTTGGATCCCTTTGATAGGATAAAGGAATTATTGGGATATCATGAAACTTGTGAGTAATTTCTTGAGAGGTCTTGCTGATCACAACTGCAATTAATAAGCGGTATGTTCCGTGCCCCTAATCGACTTAACAGTTGTCTGAAACTACTAGAATTTTCGACAGTGCCGAATGGCCATTTGGTACTTATATCAACAAAATGAGTACAGTATGTTCTTATGTCTGTTATGTATTTCGCTTGTATAACGTATGTTGTACTATGTTTTTGTAGCTCGTCCGTCATAATTTAACAACCACCTGAACGTGCAAACTAATGTTTTTGAGTTATCAGTCTTTGTTAATTTTGGTCAATGTTTGGTATATCTATACATATTTTCGTGATAGTGACGATATTTTGTTGCATTCACTGCCTTATTTGAATCACAGAGTAAAGTAAAAGCAATGTAGCAAAGACGATTAAATAAGAAACTACAGATTGTAGCAGGCATTTCTTTATTGCTTCCTCATAGCTATTACAGTATTTTATACAGCCTCTATTACAGTATCTGTATAAATTTCCGATTTCGAAGGAATCTTATTAAAGTTTTTGATAAAAATAAAGCGCCCGTTTCAACTGTGATTGGTTTTTGTGATTTCATCGCCATCAAACGTTAATTGGATGGGTTCGTTCACCATAAATAAAATAATTTATTAGGAAATGATTTTAAAATAGAAACTGAGTCATTGGTCTAGTTGATATTGGTGATGATGGTGGATTCTGGGTTTGATACTCAGGTTATCTTATTATTTCATATCAGCCCGTAAACTGCTGCTGAATATCGGCCTACTGCTATATCAAACGATCAAGAAGGACAATGCCATTATCACCAAGCTTAATAGTCGGATTAGTGATCGTTTTGATATTAGTAGACAAGAGGATGCTGCTGCCCGTTCTCGTGACGGCATTCTCTATATCGCCTTTTACCATACCCAAAGGTGCGGACGGGGTGGTCTATTCCCGGGTTTATCACTGTTATTGACCGTCATTGGCAAAATGTGGGGGAGCAACAGTACACATGCGCTCTTCGCGGAATGCAGGCACGACGCGTACCTATCTTTAAATAGAAATGCATCACAAATTGAAAATCATTTACGTTGATATTACCTACTTCAGAGTTCAGATAGTGGTCTTCCTCCAACTAGCCACATAACAAAGAGGAAGCGAGTGTACAATTAAATACAATTCATTTGAAACGGAATACACAATAGCATTGTACTACAGATTTCCTTCCCTGAGCGGAACTTTCTGCGTTATCTGAATGCTAATGAGAACCTCCGCCCACCGATCGATGGATCTATGTAAAGGTGCGGTTTGACTAAACGTAGAACAAGAAAATAATTCTTCTTGTGGGGGCGCGCGGGCGCAATAATTCGTGACGTATTTATTTCGTGGTTCAGGCTCTCTCGAGTGATTAAGATATTAGCCACGAGTTAGAGTGAGACCTGTAGGTAGGATTTTTAAGCTTTGTCAAGGCTGTGCCAGTCATTGTTTTATCTGGCGATAATGTGTATTAAGCCACTCAAATTTATTTAAATTCAATAAGTCTATCCAAAGTTCTACCAAAGAAGTTTTTACGGTTATTTACGGTTTACTCACGTGCAGATTTTCTGGATTGCCCGACTAGTTCGACTCGTGATTTAGGGCTCCGTTTGACTAGTTGTGCCCTTATTTTTGTATTCTTTTGTGCAGAGCGGACCAAAAGGAATTGGATTCTTCAAAAAATCTACCTTCGTTAGTTTAGTATAAAGGAATTAAACACACATCCACTTGATAGATGCTAGGTACAGTAATCTGTTTTACAGTTAAGGTGTGATTATTCTAGCTTTATTTCAATACCGCGTTCTTTTTCTACATTCGTTTAGTCAAATCGTACGAGTTGCGAATTGAATTGTGATTCGGTTTTATCACTGTTAAAAACATTTTTAAAGCACATTTACTAAAATTGTTACTTGAATTTCATGAAGTTTCGAAGTAACAAGTTTTGAAGAGTCGTTTAAAGGACGTTCAACGAAACTGTAACTGTTACGTATAGTACAAAGTGTTTTGTCAAAATACTCTTATCTGATGTTAAAGTCCTTATGAAATAAACTGTGGAACTTTTAGTACAATATTTAATATTTATATAAATATTTAGCCGGTAAACTATTAAGTAGTTTTAGGCTGGTTCGCCAACAGTAATTATCCGGTTAAACAAGTATTTACCTAAAATTCTAGTATATTTTCCAGGTAAACGGTTGTTTAACTAGAGAATTAATGTTGATAATCTCTAGCCTCAGCAGTTTAGTATTAGATCGCACGAAACCATAAAAGGATGGCGGAAAATGTTTTGCAATCTTCTAATAACAAAATGTTATCTTATCTTTGGTATTATCTAATGATGACAAAACAGACGTTGTGTTTTTGTAGATTAGCTAACTTTAAACTTGTTTAATCTCGAAACTATCTTATCTTTTGTTGGGTTTTGTGGTTAAAGTAGCAGTTTGGAAACTACTGTCTGGTTTATTATTTTGAGTTTCGACGGCGGCCATCATAAATTTATTTGTGGTACAAGCCAGACAGACGGATTTCGTACCTGCTGGTACTATGGTATGTTGGCTAATGTATAAATTATTGAGCTGGAAAGTTATTACAAGTTAAAGGTTATTGTTTTAATAAATGAATAGCTGGAGTTGAATTGCAATTTCATTGAAATTCAAAGAGAATGATGCTTTTCTGCATACATTATCGTGCGTCACATATAAATATCTCATAAACATTTTCATTCAAATGTGAGCAGTGTGCAGACTACATACTGCAAAATAAACTTATTAGATTTGTTTTCTATCGCTACACGCTACAGGTGAAGTATACCAATCCAATCTTTTAAACTTTTTACGACCTCAGCTCGATTTTTTTCGATCTCGCTTCATTAAAGTTCCATCAGGTGTGAATTACGTAGGTATCGAGAAGTCGGTGCCAGTAATATCGAGATGATTATTGAATGCGGCAGGTGAATAAATAGTGGCAACGTGCGGAAGCGTTGAGGTGGAAACCAGACAGGGTTCAACGTCCCTGTCCCGTTCTGTCCCGGCTCGCCGTGCGCTCGTGCTCACCGTGAAGTTATAAATATTTGTTATGCACTTTACTTTATTATACAGGATATGAAGTGCAAAGGCTAGACGGTGTCGACGAGACGCTGCCTTAGGAAGCTAGTTTGAATATTCAAAAGTAGGTAAATATAAATTAGTTAAGCAAAGTTCAAAGACCAAACAGCATTTTTTCAATAAGCAAAGACTTTTCTTTTTTACCTTTCCCGATTAGTTACACGTTTTATGAAAGGAATTACTATAAGCAAGAACCTTAATTGTCTCATAAAAAAAACGATAACCTAAATATGTGTTCGAAAGCATAAAACCAGTTCAGACAAAATTGTTTAAAATTACAATTGAACTGCAGCTGAACGACGCGGCGACGTCTGTTTGACCTAGCAACAGGCCGGGATTACACTTAAAAGAAGACTGAATATAAATTATCACCGCAATTGAAAAAAAAAAAACAACTGACACACAACACAAGTCTAGAATAGCAAACAAAATAAAAATACAAATCGAAAAAATATTTCAATTACCATTTACCGGTGAAGTTAATTTATCGGCACAATCACAATGGCGGTATTTATTTTAACAGAAAATTCTTTTTGAATGTAATCGGCGCTAATTTATGAGTTCACGTGTGTTCGTAATGTCAAGGGCACACAGAAAGCTATTTTCCATACAAAAAGTTACGAGTGAAAGGCCTATTAAGTGTTATTAATGCTTATGTAAGTTTATAGGCTAATAATGCGGTAATACTTTCTTTGCATTTACTGTGATGGAATTTGGAATACTTTTTAAATGCAATTCAGTTCCCTTTGGCTCAATGTGTCCTGTCCCGTTTTTTGTAGGGGTCTGTGAAGGTCTGAATTCAGTATTAAACGCTAACGAGCAGATTAAGGCTGTGGCGCCCAGGGACAGCAAGTGATCGAGGCGCCTTGATCAATTTGGTCAGGGGCTCCCTATGATCGGGGGCCCTGCGTTGCTGCCCCGGCGGAAGCTATGGCTCTGGACTTGGTATGAATATAAAATAGCCCCGTACAAATCAATCCTACTAAATGTTACAAAGATGTAAACTTTTCTAAATCTAAATAAAATCAATGTAGCAACAGAACGAAACATTATTTGTTATTTTCAAATGTAAGTACAATCAAATGTGTCTGCAGCACATAGCTTGTGACGTCATTACACGCGTTTTTCACATAATTTGTTGATAACCGTGTTCTTGATTGACGCTGATCGAGAATTTAATTACGATTAAACTATTTTTCCGACCTAGTGATTGGCAGGTAGCCAATTACTAGTTACCTCAATCTATTGTGAAGAGAATGTATCAGAGTAGGGTTCAATTAAGGGAACAGAATATGTCATTCCTGTGTTCTCTTTGGGCCTTTGGGCAATGATGCGGGTAATACGTATCATAATTGGGGAGTACCCAAGCTTTGAGTTATCTAGTGCTGTACTAAAATTCACGCTTGAACAAATAGAAGGCCCTAACAAGCCTTTTGAGAGATCAGACGAGAATTGAACGATCTATGAGCATGTTAGGAATATTTCAAATGTATATTGTTAACAAAATTTATGGCCCAGTTATAGAAAGTCTGCAAAAGTTTCCGCAAACATTTGTTTTGACCAACTTTACTCGTTCTCACCTAAAATGACGTAAAGGTAACAAAACTAACGTCTTATTTAATCGAATACAGTTCGCACAAAAGAAACGGCCGTCATCAACTGAATGGACATATCTTTACATAACAATCCGCTTTCCTAAACCTTGATTTCGATATCTATTGTGAAGGAAGTTACGCGAACAAAGAGATGTCAATAATAAGAATAAAAGGTAAGAAAAGGTGAGGGAGGAACCTGGAAAATAACAAAGTAAACACGATGCTTATTGAAGGCAAAATTAACAGTCATAAAGTAACTGTAGGAAAAGAAAATTTTATATACAAGGTTAGTCGGAAAGGGGGTAGGTAATAATCGGCGAACCACTTAATCACAGATGGATGACTGTTTTAAAGCATGTGTTAAAATTTCTAAATTCGACCAGTTTTATTTCCATGTAGGTAAGTAAAATAAATTTCATTTAAGTTTTTTCAAAAAATCTTCTTTCCTGCCTTAGTTAAGAATTCAAAAAAAGAACCCATGACCACAAATATGACCTAAAATGTGAACACAGCTGATAATAGCTGAGGATAGATAGATTTCGGCGTATTTTTATGAAATCTTTGCACAGCTATTTCTCTTAAACTATTGACTTTTATGGAAAGTTGTAGAATTAAAGTTATTTATCCTTTTCGACTAACCGTGTATGTACTTAACAAACATTTTAAAAGCTACTTCATTTTCGTAATAAAACATTTCAACTTCTAAAAATGAAGTACGAGTATGTACAGGTGGCTTAAAGGAATACAGGTATTTTGAATATAGAATGACAACAATAAAACGACGTCCCATTTCATTCACCTCTCCCTCAGGACAGGTATGCTACAGACTTGTTTGTTACATAATTGTTAAAGCTTTTCTAACGTGCAAGGAACATGGAATACATTCGGAGAGCTGCAAAACTCGTTACTTAAAGTAGTGACTAGCGAAACGATAGGAACTTTCCACCTTTATTTCCTTTCCAAATGAAAGTAAATGTACTGAAAGAAAACTGTACTACCGTTACATTCTATACTCTTCTTACTAAGATAAAAAGAGATTTCTTGTAAAACCGTTACGTGTTTTTAGCCCTTGAGAGCTGGGATTTGGAAAAATCCTTAGTGTGTGCTTACGTCATCGTTTGCTAATAAAGCTTACGAGTCCCGAATTTTATGTGCCTGGTTACGAGGGTTTTAGCGGTGTATAAAGCAAGACTCAGGGCTTGGATTGCTCGTAAATTAAGTAGATTTTTCTAGACAAAGATCTTGCGTTCTTGAGTCTGTAAACTAAGGTGCGCTCGGGTTCGTATTACCAGTTATCGCTGCATTAAAATGACATAGGGCAATATTTGAAATATCTGATATTTGAGTGATATCGAGAATTTTTCAGTTATTTGATTCCAATACATTTTCAGAGATATATTGGGCTATTGCGACCTATGAGTGACGTAGTTATCGATAAATCTGTTACGTATAATTTCCATAGATAAAATATTTATTTTGAGTGTCAAACATGTGAATAGGTAGTGATTTACAATTTAGGATTGTTTAGCGTCTAGTGGATGTAAATTGGTATTATATATTTACTAAGTAATTCTCTTTTTCATGTCTTAATGTCATGATAGAGGATTTTGCTTCACGTATGTTTACATAAATTTTAGCGTATGGAAATTCCAGTGTCAGTCAGTTTTGAAACTAAGAATTCATGTACAGCTCGGTACAAAAGAGTTCGAACAACGAGGGCTCTACTTTTCTTTCATACATAATGAAATATAAAAAAAAAACTTTGATAGCACTTTGGATAGTCTTAGTTATGCAGTTGAAATAAAAAATTATGAAAATGTTTTGCTTTAACTCAGCACTGATAAATGTAAAATAATAGTTCCGTTTATAGACTTCTATGTCGAACTGTATGCACGCATGCGGCTCATAATATTATGTGTTAACTCCTAAAATAACCACATGACTGTACCTAAATTAAACTCGCGTGTTCAGACACGAGTTAATAACAACCACGATTTGTCTACTAAATAGCTTACTCACGAATTTGACGATCCAATTACTAACAGTAAAATGTAAAATAAAATATAATATTAGAGCCACGTCAGAATCGAATGAACCGATTAGTTTCAATCACTCAAGATGATCGAATGGAATCGAATTAAATAATATTCAGTTACGAGAGATTTTATTGGAAAAATCTGATATGGTTTAAGCTTCAGTGCGTGTCGTAACTTTCTTATAGGTATGTACAATATATTGGGTTTGTTTATTTTCGTTGGTTTATAGTTCCGCACTAAAAGGACACATTTATGGCGGGATTCGATTATCGGGAGGCTGTCACACAAGATTACCTCTCCGATTGGATTAAGCATTGGCGCTTCTGTTTTTTTTCGAGCTAATCTTTGTCAACAACAAACTTGTAGGGAATCTTTCACTTTATTAGATACTAGAGGTCGCCTGCAGCTTCGCCCGCGTGGATGTCGTTTATCGCGTAGATAATTCGCGGTTTTCGGGATAAAAATAGCCTATGTCGTTCTCCAGGTTCCAGACTATCTCTGTACCAAGTTTCATCAAAATCAGCTCAGTGGTTTAGGCGTGAAAGCGTAACAAATAGACAGAGTTACTTTCGCATTTATAATATTAGTAGGGATTCCTTAGATACAGCTCGACATGGCTCTAAAGGAGCGTGGATGGCGGCGCTGCTAGTGGAGGAGATGTTCAAATCCTGTCAAATCTAGTAAGTACAGACGCCATCACATAAAGCTATAAATATCTGTCAAATTGCTTTAATAGGTTCTCATCTTTATCGCAAAAGCATATTAGGTTCAAGGTTGATTGGGAAAAATTTACAGTATCGGGTAGCTTGAAGTGCGGGCGTCTGTATATTTCATATTAGTTCTCTATTTCATCACGTTCATATAGATCCATGTCAGAATGTAGACGGTAATGTCCTTACTTCTTAAAGAATTCCATACTGAAAGCATCGCATAAAAGTTTTTCACAAAAAAAAACTCCTTACGGAGACACAATATTTTCAGATCAATGTTACTCCTGGGAACTAAGTTCCCTTCAGGATATTAATCATAATATAGTATTGTCGCACAAATATACTGATGGAAACGGTAAATCACTCCGGGGCTATTTGCTAAGCTTTATAGACAGAGTGATGGCTGGATAGAATTTCAGGTCAACATACCGTGGCGCCGCGGGCCTGTAGTTCTGTAGGTAATTGACGTGAAGTAAGAACTAAAAATCTTTATTGTTTTTTTGTCGGTACTCAATTATTGATTTGGTACGCCTATAGATTGTGTGTGTTGAATAAGATATGGTGTAGATTTATTTAGCGAGTTGAGCCGGGTCCGCAGCGCTAATTTTCTAACATGTTATTGTGTTTTTGTGAACAAAACTGTTAGGCCACGCTCCTATTCGGTTAGCAAACAATGTTAAGCCGGGTTCGCAGCGCCAATTTTGTTAACAAAACTGTTAGGCCACGCCCCTATTCGGTTAGCTAACAATGTTATCCTGTTTGCAAACACGAAAACACGGCGCAGCGGACCCGGCTTTAGAGATGATAAAAGTGCTTTGGAGAGTACGTTAAATCGTCAGTCCGGGTGTCATACGAATACCTATGAAGAATGCCCCCAGAAGGTGATGTTTATGGATTGTTTTTATATAATGAAGAAGCATTATTACATATACCTGTATGGTTAAATTAATTGATATTTAAACAGTTGTATAGATAGCTACACAACAGCTCCTAGAACTGTTTGAGTAATTAATTTTCAAAATATGTCTCGTTATTAACAGGTTTCACAAACACCTGAGCAAATTTTATACATTGAAGTTTACGCAACGTCAATTAATGTCAATTAATATGTAAAGTAAGTATATACGAAAATTGTATTAATTTGACAAGAGTTGTCCGCAATGTCATCAGTGCTATTTATAGTCGGGACTTTCTTGACGTGAGTGACACTATATATGTATAGCCACCTACTTCTATTGTGTGGAAGATACTGTCTCGTGAAGATGACACTACTATAAAAATATATTTATACGTAGGCAGCCCTTGGCACCTCAAACTGGAAGTATCCCGAAGTTTGTTTACCGATGTAAGGCCAATTGGCTAAAAGTTTGCTGTAGAAATAAAAATATCGGCTGTATTTTTGGGTGCTATTATATATTTTATGTGATACAATACAAATTGTTATACACGTATTAAGTCGCGATTTTTTATGTTTAAAAAAATATTTTGAAGATAAGGAGAAAATTAAAAAAAAAATGGTATTGTGTCCTTAAATATTTTAAGTGATAAGACCCGAGTTAGTATTTTTTTTTAAATTATTTGTTTTAGACCAATTTGAACTCTTGTAGGTATCAAAATTGTTTAATTAAGTTTTTCCTATACTTTGCCATATCTGATATCAAACCACATTGTTTTTTTCTGGCCACATCCATAATGTCATTTTAATATCCTTGCCTACATTTCATAAACTCATAACTACGATTCACACACAGTATCATTCTGTATAATGCCCACGCATGTGACGCTTTGAGACCCTATATCTCCTTTCTCGGGCCCCCTTCTTCGGTGCCCCTGGAAGTCTGCCTCAGTGGTAGCTAGTGGACCCCACTACAGTACATACAGCTTACAGCATTTATCCAGTAATGTATCCTTCATCCAGCGCTAATAACATCTTCCGGTTCATTAAATGGTGGTCGAGTCAGATGATTGGCGCTGACGACCATTGTGAATTATATGTAATGGCCCCATATTACATAGTTAGGTACCTACTGCGCAGTAAAGTGATATAAATTGGAAGGCGTGATGTAATGAAAATTTTCCTTTTACAGAAAATGGTGGCCCTAACTTCTATTGAGAAGTCAATCGAGATTTGGACATAAATAGATTTTAATCTGGGAGAGACTTTTGTGTATTGAAGACAAGTAGAGACAGGTTGCTGACTTTGAGTGAATCATCTTTAATTTTGTATCAAAAAAACCTGCGAAATCATTTTGGTTCTCACAATACAACGCAACTACACAGAATTACCAAATATGTTATGTCTAAATCTAAAGAACAGAATCTCATTTACAATTCATACGTACTTGCATTCTTAAATTTGGAACATCACTCAAACTAAACTTGTTTACCCATCACTCAAGTGTTGCAAACATGTCACCGCATTCAAATGAGCCAGCAAATACGTCAAACGTCAATAGTAAATCCTCTTTAGTTCGCTAAGCATGTTAAATACTGTTCATGTATTACGGCGGTTCATTACGGGGCTTACTGAAGCCCTGCAGGGTTACGGCCGAGGCCGCGCGTGTTCCAAGAGGCGCGTGACCACATGATTAATGTTGCCAACTTGTACTGTCGAGTTTATGTTCCTGAGGAGGTTATAAGTAAGGAGCTTGTTAGCACTTTTATTCCCTAACACAAATGGCCGTGAAGCCAAACATAGGCACTGGATCATCGGTAAAATACTTAATGCGGTTAGCACAAAAATTGGGTGAAGACTTCAAGTGGAAACAAAGGAAGTCCGTGGTTAACAGGTTAAGAGCCAGAGATCTAATTGCGCAACACACTCATAATCGCTATGGCTTTGATTTTAATAGGTCAACAATTTCTATAGCAACGTATTTATTAACAATCTGACTTCTCCACAACTATGTACCACGTAATGATATTGTTGTATTGTCAAGATGAAAGCTATCGAAATTATCAATGTGATACGCAACTCGGATGCTGTTCGTAATTACATATATATCAATGCCAATGATAGTATAAACTACTATACCATCAACATTTAATTTTGTATTGTAAAAAGAATCAACCACGTGATTATGTCCCCTCATTTCTAATATAAAAAATACAGTCTGGTGTCAGTTGTTATCAGATATTAAAATCAGAGTGTGTAATTTAAACATATCAAAATTGCGACGGGCTGACCACCCGGGCCTCATTTTCCCAGCGTGATACTTTTAAATCGGTCAGATCTCTTGTGTTAGCATATACATCATAATATTTAGTTTATGATTACAACACTAAGCGCAAATGATTGATTGTCTAACGGGTATATGAATATTTTTCTCGCTTATATTTAAGAATGGTGTCAAATTTATAAGAAACATGACTACAGCAGTCATGTGTCTTATAAATTTGACACCATTAATATTACTACTGATTCATATAAATAACCGTAAAATATGAGCTTAGTATAGAATTTCAGTCACACCTATACAATAGCTCTACAAAGTGTTTCGGGGGAAGTACGTAATATATTTGGCAGAAGGGCTGCTGTTCGTATTATGATCTCATCATCGTTATTCATTCACAACTCTAACTGACCTATCGTTGGGTATTATTCTCTTTTCCCCTCAACCGAATATCACCGTCACTATCACAGTTTAAAAGTAAAAATCATACCTATAAAGTTGGTCTGATTACAGGAAACTAGTATTCTTCTTCCCGTCCAATCCCTTTGTCACTTCTAACGAGTTACGATACCCAAGGGAGATACTAAGATGCACCTGTTGCAGCCAAAACTTCACCACAAATCATATACAATGAATGCACTGACACCAAAATATTAATATAACTGAAGTGTCCTAATAAATTTATAAATAACTCTGGCATGTGTCAGGGTCGAAATATAGGGCACAGTCTATTTAAAAATAAAATGTAGAGCAAACTACGAAAGTGCAGTCTCTTGGGCCGTTTAAAACTGTTCACTTGATTTAGATGCACCTGACGTCATGGCATAAATAGATTATGCCAGTATTGAATGTAGCTGTAGGGCAACGTTTGTAAGAAAATACAATAGGTCGGTCAAATAGAACGCTTTTGCCTCGCTGCATTCTAAAACGGAACATGGTTCTTTTGTAAAAAAAGTAGTATATGAAGTTATAGTAGAACTCTGTAAACAAGCGTTATTCCCGGGTCCTGACAGGCTGATCAATTTAATCTGTTGTCAAATGTCATGTTAATGAATGTGATTGGTCTATCAAAACACGAACAACCAATTACATCACTTGACATGAGATTTGACAGGTGATTAGTAAATGTTTGCGTTGATCAGTCAAGGGGAGTTAGTCTTTCTTTAGGGAATTTCCTATTCATTTTTGCAAATAAATTCACTCTTGGTCAATCACTCTTACTTACAGTGAGGTCATTTCTTGGCAGATGGTACTTAATAACCTGATTAACCTTAGCATCCTGTCTCAGAGTCATTAAAATGATTTCTAGTGATGACTAAGCATTCTTTTAACTCATCCGCTTACAGTAATGATAAAAAATATAGCACACAAAAAGTAACTTTGCTAAAATTATGATTAGTTAGGTCTAACGTTTCCAAACGAATAATTTCGCGAGTTAAGATTTATGTGTATGACAATGTTTTTTTAGACCATAAATTCTTAATTCAAACTTCAAACAACTTCAACATATATTAACCGTATAGTCCGTAGCGGGCCCCGAAAGGGGACGAACACAAGAACTACCGTAAACTCGTTTTCGACCCCGATCGGGGCCCAGAATTAAGTCATACGACATCCTAATTAATAATGTAAACATTTAATTATCTACTTATCGGATCTTGTTATTGGATGAAATTTATAAGAACTAAATAAAAAGCTCAAGTTTGAGTACCATTGAATCAATCCTATTTAGCGCACGAGTTTTAATATTTACCTTTACAAAACTGAATGTATTAATGCGATAACCGCCATTTGATGACAGTCGTGGTGGACGCTAAAAATCATAAAAAGAATGGATTCTGGACTACCAATCATCACAAAATGAGTAAATCATTTATTAACTCGAGGAAATCATCCATAGTTTTGGTAATTTTAGTAGTGATAACAAAGTTTTTGATATCCAAAGTAAAAGCTTCCCGCCAGTTGAACTTTTGTTGTTGTTCATTTATCACTAATATCACAAATTACACAGTAGGCGTGGTTAAAAACAATCCATCATCTATAGACAAATGCGATATACTACGAGAAAAAGCCCATGTTTTAACGTAAAACGTAAACGTACGTAAAATATCACGAAATCTTTGTTATCACTACTCAATTTGGGATTCGGAATCAGCCGCCATATTACTTTTTTATGGTTAATGATGTGAGAAAGTGATTATGTGAATCGATTATTTCGTTGTGATTTTGTTCGAATCGATTTAATAAAAAATAAGTAACACCAAAAATCGATTTTTTTAATTATAGTAAATATTTTACATGTTTGATGTAATTTAACATTCTATCTATGTTAAAATTATAATCAAGCAATCAAAGATACTTTTTTTTTTAAATATCGTAATAAGTCAGTAGGTACATTTAAATAAAATAAAATAGATTTAGATTCATCATAAATCATAATCCTCTGTGGCTACATCAATAAATATTCGTACCGAAACTTCACCGTGGAATCCAATGCATCCGTAGACTGATATTCTTTATTCAAAATTCAAAAAATAAATTCTAATTTGACGCAATATCGGCAGTAAAATAATAATTATCTACGAAACGTTCCTTGTAATAAGGTTTAAAATTGTTAAACGGGATCTTAATAGTGCGAAATCTAGGTACCTCGCCTACGCCTTCATGTACTAATTTTAAATTGCATAGGTACCTACATAGAATATTAATTTTATTAAGTCCAGGATGGTTGACGGTTGTGAATAAGCGAAAAAAAAACAGAAGAGAGGTGAAGAGGGTGAAGAGGTCATACATTATAGACTTTATTTTTTGAAGGCGTAGATGGTATAGGGTGCCCAGTATATCTGACATAGGCGTAGTGAGTATTTGATTTCGGGGAAGATTTAATGGCGGAAAGCTTTTGGCATTCTCGATGCGAGACATTGATGAGGCCTTGGGCCATCTTAAGTCGGATGCTGACCGGAAGCATTTACTTATAATGTAGTAGTTAGAATTCGAATAAGTTAGAACGTAAAACGAGCAATGAACATGCTGTTATGTGAAAATGGCGAATAATTGTAACATTACACGAACTCTTAAATGTTTCACCTCAGACTAGGCACCTCTGGGTTTTGAAGTAGGATTTTATTTCGAGATCGATTTTAAACGCTTTATGAAATTTTGCTCGTTTTATTTGGACAGGGGTGCAAAGGCAACAGTAGTTCAGCCATCTTTACTTGGCACTTTTACAACATTTTTTAGACCTTAACATTTTGTCGAGCTGATAGCCGCAGCGGATAAGCCTTGCAGCAGTAGGTAGACATAAGTTATTCTTAAATTCAAGATGGCGGCCTTGAAAATTTACTTATTATTTCATAATTATATTATTTCCATAGATTTCGGGGGTGCTGAAGCCGAAAATAAATTCTACTCCTAAATCCAAGATAGCCGTCATGAAAGTTCACTACCTAGTTAAATGAAATTTACTAGCCCTTAAATCATGGGATTGACACCCATGACAGCTAGCCAATTTGCGTAACCGCCATCTTGGATTTGGATTTTAATCTCATTTCGGCATTAACACCCCCGAAAATCACGATTTTGAAACCCATGACGACTAATTTGCAAATTTTTGTAGCCGCTATCTTGGAATTTCATTTTGTCCCCATTTTCGGCCTCAGCGCCACCGAAAACTACAGAATTGACACCCATGACGACTAGTGAACTTTTCATGTTTTGACCTCATTTTCTGCAACAGGAGCCATGAAAACCATGGAAATATCACCCATGATGAATAAGTAGTAAGTTTTCGTAGCCGCTATCTTAGATTTAGAAATCGATCTTAGCCATGTTTGTTTTGTGATCCGACCTTATGTCCTCTAACATTATTAAAACCTGATTATAGTAGTACGTCCTCTATCTTATGAACTATTTCACTTCTATTTGAAATCAGGAAGCAAAGGCCCAGGAATTTATGTCCCGAGCTGCGGTATGGCAGATTAGGACATAAGCTCCGCCTCTCTGCTGCTCGCTTTCCTCAGCAAACCCTAGCACGAATGCTCTGCGACAATGTACCGCGTTGACCGACTGCATGTAGTATATATGTATAGGAGAGAATGTGGTAATACATTCTAATTATGTCTATTAGATACTTAAAATATCTTCGTGTTCATTCTACTTGTACTAATATTTAATCTGTGCCAATACTTTAGGTTTTTAAAAATAATTTCTATTCACGTGAAATTATTTATTTGTAGCTATGCCGAAAATAAATAAATGTCATTAATTAACTTTCGAGCGATTTTATTTATTTAATGATTATTTTTCGATTAGGATGAATGAGTTTCGATTAGGCTGAATGAGTATCGATTTGGCTGAATGCAACATTTGTATTGTATTAACAATTTTGGATTGATGGTCAGCACTAGGTTCGAATTAAGTTGACGTACAAATTTTACTGAATTGAATTGTGTTTTTTCATCCGTTTTTGTATTTGAATAATGGTAAAAGTGAAAATGAAAAGAAAAAGAAACTATGTTTAGCTTGTCCCTTCAGCGTTTCAACACGTAACTAGGTACGTTAATTATTGTTTTTGAGCTAATCTATCTCAACTAATATTTGGATATAGGTATATTAAATATCTATTTTATTCTAATTTCGCATTATGTTGACGTAGCTTCACGTAAACAGCACATTTTTAAAGAAATTTACTAGACATATTAGGTACAATATTAATGAAATAAAATATTTTTCACATTAAATTCATACTTAAAACTTGCGTGCAAATTCCTGCATTTGGTGACTTAATTCAATTAATTGACGCGACAACTCCCCGAGTCAGCGGGTATGACAAATGTCAAAATCTCGTCGAGCCAAAGGGTTAAATCATACAATCTCTGATCAAAGAAAAATATTTAAATAAAGAATAGTATGACAAAACTATACGGAATAATGATGCGACGTAAAATTAATCGCGGCTCATAACAAAAGTCATGTACATGTGCTATCTTAGAAAAAAAAAGAAATGAAAGAAAAACTGTTAATTCTCATAGAAGAAAACAAGCTGCTGGATAATAGAATAATAGAGAGAAAAAAGCCGATTAGGTTAATCAGATTGTGAAGAACACAAGATTATCATTTATCTTCCTGTCTGTAGATCCTGCTTTATCACGCTTCAGCGAACGATTAATGAAGAAAGCTTCAAGCTTACGCGTTCAGTAATAACGTTCAGGGTCAGGGCTTTCGTGATTACATCGTATTAGAAATTAGACGTAAAAATTACTAGGCAATCGATAACTATGGGCTTAATTTACATTTTATAATCGAGTTGAATTTTATTGTCAAGTTTATTTTTTAAATGGCCTGCCTCGGTGTTACAGTAATATTTGGAGCTCACTGTTCGAGTTTCAATTTTGCGTTTCCATAATACGTTTTTGTTAAATGTTTTGGTATGTTGATCAAAAATTCAAGAACATGTTTTTATTTACCCAGGTGTTTGTTTATTTGCGTGATCATAGCAGTCAGTGAGGTGAATTAAGTACTGTAGAGAACGTTTACCTGCAATTTGGTTTTATATTTTAAACATTTTAATTAGCCTTCTTGCAACTACTGTATCAAACGAAGTGTTTTTAACCAAGAAAGGGAAAAGTGTAGGTTAAAATTGAAACTGAAAGTTAGTTATTTTTAGTACTATTTTTCTGAACTCACTTTTATTCAGAAGCCCGAAAGAATAAAAATAGTAATACTTTTTCAACTGACATAAAATTTATGCGATGCACTTACGTAAACTATACACACTTTGTTTAAAGTATTCCTGCAAGCTCAAACCAATAAAAGAACAAATAATTGGTTGTGCTAAAAATAGGTTGACGGTTGCCATAACCTGGTTTCGACTGTATATTTTATTCGGGTGTCGAAAAGGCCACATCTGCTGAATGTATTATAAATATTTATTTTATCTTCAAAGACACTAACTTCGAGTTTTCATAGTAGAAGTACGAGATGTTTTTCGTGTTCTGCAGACATAATACGGTGTGTTGTGAAGTCGTGGCGTGCTAAAGGAACAGTTTTAAATGGCGGTTCTTCCGAAATTAGTCGTTTTGCGTGAAAGCCATGACCCTCGGCTGGTGAAGGTCGGTACCGTGGCAGTCGGCGATGTAGCCTTTACTCAAAGTTATACAACAGTACACGTAGGCTTTGTGTCAACCTCTTTTATATGCGCTTTGGATGTTTGTTTCATATTAATATTTGCATTAAAACAAAGCATCGCACGTGTTTTTATTTTTATCATAGAACATTTTGTTACGAAACTTGAAACATCTCTGATGTTAGAGTTACGGGTAAAGGTAAATGAAGTGCATTGAATACTGAAATAGCAATAATTTCTGGGCTATAAATGAATGGTGTTAATGTTATAGTAAAATATATAGGACGCACATAACACTATATGTTTTTTTCAGTTTTATTGCTTTTATTACGACTCAACTAAGGTAGGCATGGTATTTGGTATCAAGGAGAAATCTTTTACAGTGAGAGTATTGAAATTTTCCATTAGAGTTCGAGGTAACCTGGTTTTAGATGAAGTTCTTCATATAAACAGAAACTGTATGTGACTTCTGATGACGTTCTGACTGAATTGTTTGGCCTAGATACACGTGGGGAAACGGATGTTTGTAAGTAAATCAACCTTTATTACTTTGATGATTGGATTACTAGGTATGCGTTTCCAATAAATTTGGCGGAAATGAATTCAGGCGTGTAAATATTTGGAATTTAAACTTGAATTTATTATACATAGATTACTCTAAAATTTCCGGAGAATTCGAGTTATGCATAGGTACCTACTGAATTTGCTATTCGTGCTTTCGTTGTAAATAATCATTGTGATTATACAGTTTTATCAGAGGTTTTTAATCGCGAAGATATCATAGCTTATAATGAGAATGACCTTTTATCTGTAATCTGAAGATACATTTAAATTCTTTTCAGATAATGGAAGACGGTAGGTAATGAATGATGATAATTTGTTCTGTTATCCCTACAACAACGGAAAAGCCAGGAGTAAAGTTGAAATAACGGTACACAATAATAATAAAAGAAAATAACCAAACAAAGAGAAAGCCGCAATTATTAAACCAGAAAACGATCTCAAAGAAAATGGATAATAACAACAAAGAAATCCATTTGCATTAAATTAGCTTTTTTTATTTTATGCAAATGGCGTCTTCCGTAGTGTGACCAGTCCGCAATGCGATGTTCAAGACTGCTAAGGGCAGGTTTCACCGCTTCTAATCGTAAACACGCGATTCTTGTTTAACGTTTTCCCGCCGATTTTCTTACACGCATGCTCTTAATCACCAATTACGTAATATACACGCCAGATTTCAAATTAATTAGTGGAAGTGAAAATGAGTTTTAAGATTCTCTTTAGCGAAGTCATAGTATTGAGGTAAAGGCTAAAGACGTCCTCATTAAAATAACACTTTGTTTTCGTTTAAGGGTCGTTTTCAAAATTAATGTACATTTCTTTTGTGTTTATTTTGTGTTATCGTGACACAAAAGTAACACAAATGAAGAATAAGGGCAGAGTCACAATGAAGTATTTAAAAACCAATTTGGTAGTAGTAAATCAGTTTAATCTTATTAATAGACAAAATCACGTGTAAAAAAACTTAGAAAGTAAATAAAAAAAATTAGGTATCTATTTATGTCTTAAACATAACAAGGTCATAAAAATCACATTTATTTGGTTTTAGCAGTCTTGCATTTTAACATACGCTTAACGTTTTAATCATATTATATTTAAAATATTTAACAATCAATAACTCAAAAACCTTGTATTTAACAATATAGAAAAACAAAAATCTTTAATTTTCTTAATAATTTGACAATCAACAGTTTTAATGTTAAACACGTGTGCAAAAATCACAATTAAGAATTTAAGAAATTTTATTTAATCATATTATATTTAAAATATTTAACAATCAATAACTCAAAAACCTTGTATTTAACAATATAGAAAAACAAAAATCTTTAATTTTATTAATAATTTGACAATCAACAGTTTTAATGTTAAACACGTGTGCAAAAATCACAATTAAGAATTTAAGAAATTTTATTTCACTGTTTAACTCAACATAGGTATTTAAAATTATATTGTCTTTAACAAAATACAAAAGGTCTGAAAATCACATTTAGAAACAACACAGGCTTGCAATAATATTTTTATATCATTATTGTAAGCCATAATGATATGCTCTCATTACGTCGAGTCCCTCTAAGTCGAGTCTTAAATGTTCTGCAAGGATACTGATGTTTACGCTTTCTATCGAGTTTGGAAAGGTACATTATGTATTATTTTAACGATATAAAATTTTCTTAATTACGGTTTTAATTTTACACCTCTACATTTTTAATTTTTAACATCTTAATAATCTTATTAACAATCATTAAATTTGTGTTCAGTTCAATAGATTTTTTACGGACAATCTGTATTTTAAACTGACACAATTCAAGTAACAGAAAGATTGACATTCTGATTATTGAAAAGACTAAGAACCGATGCCATAGTCAAAATTCATTTAAAAAATTGCTTCATCATCACTATCATCAAACATCTCACAAAAGTCTCTTTTTAAATCAAGTGATGATACATTGTAAGATTGGGCTGATTTTGTAATTTTTTGCAAATCAGATAATTTATAGTTTACTTTTACATTTGAAAGAATAGTGACTTTGGATGTGCTTGGTTTGTTAATGTCAGTATTAAAATAGGTCGGTTTTTGAAGATTTGTTGCGGTATGATCAGTTTTGGTGAATAATACTACATCATTATCAGGATCACTGCTCTCGGAATCAGACGAATAAATAATTTTTCTTTTTTTTGCCAGACATGGATTCCCCTTTTTTTTCAGCAAGCTATGTTCTTTTAATGAAAAGCAATGACAAAACCCCTTTAAAGAAGACCTTTCACTATGGCAAAAGCAGCTCAATTTTCTATAACCAATTACATACTGTTCTTGCTTTACAAATAATTCAGACATACCAAAGGAACTTGTTATCTGATGTATTTGCATTGTTTGCGGTACAGCAACTAAGTCATATGAGCTTATCCCTCTTTCAATATCATTAATGTCTTCCTCTTTTATTAGGTACATCTTCACTGTAGTCTCATCTTTTAGAGCGTCATATGCTGTTTTCGCGTCTTTTACGTCTGTATGGTAAGCTACCTTCTTGTCCAAAGTTCTTTTGATGGCACCTCCTATGCCGTCAGCAGCACCTTTGCCGTGAGCGGCTTCGAAAAAGTTCCAGGTAGCAATAGAATATCCTAAAGATTCCAGCACACTCGAGCATAAGAAAAAGTTCTTTTTTTGCCTATACTGGCTTGTGGGTCCATCCGAGTAAAAATGAACTGTGTCCACTTGAGGTGTTTTTTTTCTTATATCCCGTAGTATAGGCGAAAGATGAGCCCAAATTGCTTCCGGAGTGTGCTTAGTTGAGTCTGAAAGTGTGCAAAAAGACTCGAAATAATCTTGAAAGTACACGACACTAGTATGGAGACTAATTTGTATTTGGGATGCACCAAAATGTAGAGCTTGGATTTCTTTATGCAGCTTACAAGCATAGTTTTCCGAGAAATCGCAATGAATTAGAACTTCATTCACGCTTAAATTTTCTTTTAAGTATTTGTACCACTTATATTGGTGCCATATATTGTAACAGTGTACTTTGAATTCTACTAGTGCTTTTTTAAACTCCATGACTAAATGCCTTATCGTCCCTGATTTTATAATTTTTACCATTCTTTTTGCTGTTTTGTTTTTGTTTTCCTTTTGATATTCTATAGTTTGAACTGTCCATTCCAGCCAAGACACTTTATCATCTAAATTGCACTCCGACAAATTATAAACAGTTATATTTTCCTTTAAACAATATTTGCATTCGGAGTACATACATTCCCTCTTTTGAGTATCACAGACAATATTTTTCATGAACTCGTCTAGATCTTTAAACTTCACTATCGAAATATTTTTAAGTGTTGCATATTTAAATTCTATGTTACCATGTTTTTTACAGGCGCATGTGTCACGGTTAGAGAGATTAGGACTTAATACAAAAAAAGGCTTGCATCTAGTAAAAGTGGTATACGACACGGGAATTTTTGTTTCTTGAATAAATTTAAAGCGTAATTTTTTCATTGACTCGAGGAGGTATCGCCTTTGCATCTTATTTTTTTTCACCGTCTTCGTTTCCTTCTTGCCAGCAGTAGCGCGGCTAACGTCATCTCTTAAGAAAAAGTTACGAATTTTTTGTGCGAGTGCCTCGTGTTTCACTGGGTTTTTCTTCATCGGAACTCGAATTCTACCTTTTAGCCCAATTATTGCTTCCAGCTTAGTTTTTGTCCTATACTTTTTAACCAAACTATTATCAACTATATTTTTTATTGTTTTTTTTTGCTCATTACTTGACGCTAATTCATACTGATTTTTTATTGATTCGCACAATACATTTTTATGAAATAATTCCTTTTTAACTTTTTCTTTTTCTGAAAGCGAAATATTCAAAGAACTAACAAAGGATTCAGTTTTGGAGTTTGGCGTTAGGTCTCTAACATTTGAAATATTCTCTTTATCCTGATCATTGTCCTGTGAATGCGCTGCTTGTAGAATTTTGTACCTATATATTGTTTTCTTCAGTGCTTTATTTTTTCTGATTAATGTATTTAATTTTTCTTTTAATTTTTTATTTTCTTGTGTTATTTTGTTATATCTCTTTTTATAAACTTTTCGACAACATTTAGTTTCATCCGATTTTCCTTCAGATATTTGTTGCTTAGACCTTCGCCATTCCTTTCGCCTAACTTTTTTTTCAGATTCAGAAAGTTGACTTATTGGTATGTATTTATTTTTAGTTCTAATCAAATTCTTTTCTTGTACTTCCTTCCATTTTTGTGGATGATTTGTTTTTAAACGCTCTCGGTAACGTCTTTGGCGTTCAGCAGGCGTTAACGGCATCTTTCCTAAAACGGAAAATGGAAATACTATTTACATAATTAAATACTGTAAACAAGCCCTAACCCATTCCATTGTGTAACGTGACACAAAAATAATAACACAATGGTCACACAAATGAATAAAACGGATGTGTCCCTAACCTATAAATAATAATATTCTTGTAATTTCACCCTCGAGTTATTCGTGAAACATGCTTTTGACTACAATTTACCATCAAATTCACTGACATGCTGCAATGTAAAGTATAGTACTTACCGAGTTCACGTAATTTGGCACTTTAAAACAAATTCTTATTGTCCTTTTTACGACGCGCACGAGGTGAAGCCATCAGTTACAAAACAAAATGGCGCGGCCGAAAGAAACTAGCGCCCTCTCGCTGTAACCATTTTGACGTATAGAGTTGCCATACTAAATTTGGAATTTACTTCTATTGTTGTAAAATATCAACGTTACAAGAAAGAATTACACAAAGGAATGGAATATGAGACACGTGTTTGTGGGTAAATAAATAAATGATTTATTATAATTACATTGTTTTATAGTATTATTCCATATATCTTACCCGTTCATCTGACAAGACATTGTTGAATCATGTTGCTTATTGCGTGCATTATTTATTATTTTCTGCATTTTTACTATACGCGCGACTGTGGACATTGCACTTTTGTATGGGAAACAAATTACGACAGGAATTAAACTTAGTTTTATAAAGCGATAGAAGCAATTTTCAAATAAAAACATATGTATGTTTGTTATTTTATTAGTAACTAGTCTGAATGTTGATTTATATGTTTACATTTTGAACTTTATTTTATTTTATTTTACCATTATGTTGCATGGACACATAATTACAACAAAATGTACATTAATTTTGAAAACGACCCTTAAATGTTTACAACTTTTACCTTAAACATGTTAGCAGTGATGTTTTTATTTCAGTGTGTTTCAATATTTTATAACTGTTTACAAACAGTACCACAGCTGTCGGTGCTACATTATCGGTGTGGTGATTCATGACTTTTAGCCTTCGCAGTTAGGAAAAGCAAGTTTCATCGTGCCTGTTTTTCCATACGCGGATAGCAGATATAATAAATCAAGTACCTAGATAAGCAATCAAGCTCTTTCTTATCGTTCAATATATTCTTGGAGCGCTGTGTTTCATGGTCAACGTGGCTTGTTGACGGTAACCACGAACCTAAGGCATTACATAAGTGGATATTTTTTTACTTCTTGATGATTCACGAATTGATTTTCGGACCGTCACCATATTTAATCATTGAGCACCGCCATTATTATGATTTAGTCGTGTTATACAACAACGGGTTATATTCGTTTACATACATACATAATCAGCTCATTATTGTCCCACTGCTGGACACAGGCCTTTTCTCTGAAAAAGAAGGCCTTAGTCCATCACGCTGGCCTGGGGCGGGTTGGCGGACTAAAGTAAAGCCAATATGGATAGAGAAATAAACGTTATCACTAATTACGCAATTATCAACTTTGACAACATGTTTTTAAGTTAATTTTGGAATGACAAAAATTACTGAAAAGGGCTTAAAAGTAATTTGAATGTGATGGAAACTGAACTATTAGTCATTGAATTAAGGTTCATAATCCCAAAGCACGTTAATTATCAAGTGGCTGATGTATACACACACCATCGAGAACTTTATGGAACCCTCTCAGGCGTGCATATTCCTCACGATGTGCTTCTTCACCGTTAACGCAACTGATAATCAAATTCTGATCCGCACATCAATTCCAGAAGTCAGAAATGCGGATTGTAGAAATATAGGTAATACAGCTAAATCAAGGATAATCGCAAGTGGCTCAATGATTAAATATGTTGATTGTACCTACAGACTGAGCTGCTCGAAACTGTCAAATCTTCCCAATCAACCTTGAACCTGATGCTTTTGCGATAAAGCTAAAAATCTAATAAAGAAATTTGACAGATTGTTGTAGCTTTATGTGTTGGCGTCTGTACCTACGAATTACGATGTTTTCGCTTACCACAATTGGAATATCTGATCCATATAAAATTTGATAAAAGACAATAAAATTAACAAAAGCAGCGTCTATTAAAGCTAACATAAATTAAACGGAGTGGTCTATTAAGTTGTCTAAATATAGCGTTTATCGGTCGTGGGGGACTCCGCCCGAGAATAATTCATAATATTTAGCTTGTAGAAGTTATCATTAGTTCTGTTTTAAACTTTGACTTAAACGAACATTAGTGTGAAGTCCGTCCTACTTTTGAATTAATTAATATTTATGAAACGATTTATCGAAATTAAAGTCACAAAACATATAATTTTACTAATCTATTTATATCTAATACTTTCTAATAGCATTTCGATTTACTTTCACAGTCTAAAACTCTAATGTTTGACTATGTCAAACTAATTTGTTTCCTTCTCTAGAATTGTTAATGGCTCATTTGGAACAGCTGATAAAATCAGTGTTTTAATATAAAAAGAAAAACAATTTCGGGATTGATTTATAAAAGATTTTTCTACCATTCTTTATGGTACCACCTGCCAGCTGACTAACCTTTCGAAACTCTATAATTAATTCGATCAAAATTTGATTTTTCATATCTATAATAAGGTACCTAATTACTTTGATTATAAATGATTGATTTATCGTAAGAATAATAAATTACTTTTGTTTTAATTAAAAAAAGATGTTATCTTTTACGACTGTGAACATAATTTGATGGAAGAAACTTGTTTGTTAGGAACTTAGGAGTATTAGTGACAATAGCGTGACAGACAACAGTTCCTAGAGTATTTCTTAAGTATATTGTGGGTAACAGGGAGTTGCTTCATACCTTATATAACACTCTTAATTGAACCAAACACAAAAACTACTGCAATTTTTTTGATGAATTGCGAATTAAAGCTTTATTTGATCTTAATTAGTCTGTTTCTAATGCCTTTCCGATGATTTAAAGACAAGAATAAAATGGCAATCCTTAATTCTTTTTTTTTCTTTTAAATTGTGTCTCCCTAACCATTCTACATAACTATGAATAATAAAAAAGTCAGTCCATCGCATTCACTGATCTATCAGATAATTATAACATCCGCTAAACCGCTAATTTAGAACATTGAACATAATAAACATCATTCTTAAAAAATGGTAATAAATAATTTTGAATTTAGAATTATTTATTATTCCAGTCTGATATGTGATGTCAGTACAAAGTGTCGTGTCTTTAGCATTATGAAGCTAGTGCCAACTAGGGATGAAAATTGCCGAATGTTTCCGAAACTTACTAGGAAAGTTTCCAATATTCCCGGCAATATTGGTCAATATTGCCGGAAAGTTGCCAAAATTGCCAGATTACATAGGTTTTTTCAAATGCCATTTTTAATGTTTATGCGCTCATGAGGTTTTATGTAATGGTGTAATTATACGTATTACTAGTAAGCCTGTATGGTATATTGTTAATTATACTTAATTTCTAATTATCAATGCAAATATGTGAAGATAAAGTTAAACTAGGACACTGGTAACTTCATGATAGCTGAACCCATAGTTTTTTGAGAATTTCACTTATAAATTTTATAAACAAATACAGAGGACATTGATACCGAATGTTCCCCTTGTACCCTTATTTTGATTTACGATAACTTGAATGTTGAATACTACGTTGGTACGTTACCCCAGACTAGTCGCTTAGCCACTTGAAAAATCGTGTCGTTAAAAGAATTTTCTAAATCGGATCAGTAGGTTTTGAGAAAATCGCGGACATAAATACATACGGGTCAAATAAAGAACCTCCTCTTTTGAAGTCAGTTAAAAACATCAACTTGTTGTTGCTGATCAAATCGTCTTGCAAGGTTTGACCCTATTATACATACAGAGATGTATACATATAAATGTTATACTTTCTTACATACAAGTGTGGTTTCATATAGAAAGTAGAAAAAAAAAGATCATTTCTCCAAAATAGTTATGGTTTCATCACCAATGAAGTATCGTGGATAGCCTGTTTCTTTTCTTTAGTTTATCAGTAAGAAAATAAATGCAAAAACAAAAATTTTCGGTTGGATAATGTAGGCAAGTATAAAAACTAGCACCCTGCAAACCGCAATTTTATCCTACTATGCAATTATATAAAGTAAAATACGTTTTCTATTTACACGTTTCTTGCCAATGTTGCCGGCAGGATTGGAAACATTCGCGGCAGTTTTGGCAACTTTCGCAATATTGCCGGCAATTTTCATGCCTAGTGCCAACTGCCGCAAAAAAAAATATAAAACGAGATATGACGTCGCACAAAAAATAGTTCATTGAACTTGAGCGATGGAAGATAGTCTGTTCAACTTTTAGTAGCTAAACCTATTTCATTAGTTTTTTCACTAAAATTAATTTATATGTAGTCTGTATTGGATTGGAAACTCTTTTTGCTGCGAAGTTAAATCATAAAATTTTATTGGTTGAGTGTTGCATACATTACCCACTAGCAAATAGTAAACATTTTCATTTAAATCAATATTTTTACTATTCTCACAGTATTCGATGTTACGAGGTTCAATGTCCGAAAGCAATTGGATTTTTAATTAATCAATTTACGCGATAATAATTAACATGATATTAACATGTTTGATTTCAGTATACATTTTCATAATATTAGTTTACAGTCCGTCAAATTATACGATACTAGGGGTCGCTCGTGGCTTCGCCCGCGTGGATGTCATTTATCGCGTATTCCGCGTTTTTTGGGGTAAAAGTACCCTATAACCTTCTCCGGGTTCCAGACTATCTCTGTATCAAGTTTCATCAAAATCGGTTCTGTAGTTTAATCGTGATTAGGTAACAGAGAGTCAGACAGAGTTACTTTCGCATTTTATAATATTATTAGTAGGGATTATGTGTAATAAAACCTCCTTTCACATAATAAACCGGTATTCTAATGTTAAAAGTTTATAAATGGAATGAATTATTAGATAGGTAACTACTTTTTTTTACTAAATCGAACAAAGGTAACTTTTAGCTCAGCCAGACGGCCAGACTTAGCAAGTTTCGCGTAATAATAATTTATTACGATACTCTAATTAGAACAAACTAGGTGTCTAGTTCACGCTAATTATAACTAGTCTCAAAAGTTCTGCAGGCAGTTCAAAGAACTGTTATTTTAGTCAACTGTTACGCAATACCGCGAGCTACAGAGACAAGAGCAGGTGTCCAAATAAATTGAATTTGAATTGGGTCTGTAGGTAGTAAGTAATATAGGGACTGTCAGCAGGTGCTGTTCCAGTATTATTTATTTACTGCGTGGATCCTCAATTTGTATTGTTTTGTTTTCATTGCGCTATGTACGCTCGTGAGGATGTTCCAGGTACATCTGCAAACACGATTCAATTATTTTTGTTGGAAATATTCAAGGCTTTTGTAACAGAGAAACGTAACTAAAATATATTTCCGCAAATTCGATAGATCTGTACTTTAACACCGCGTCTTAGGGCCGGTTTTTTGATCCCTAGTAATAGTCAAGCTAACCATTTGTTAAACTGACCATAGTTAAGACTCTAACCAATTGTTAACTCATGTTTACGTTTTTTGATCCCCATTTGAACTACAGTTACAATTGACTATAGTTAACTATGTTGCCATTGCAAGGAACACTGATGTACCCATTGGAGAGTTGGGAGACATTATTTTGATATGGTAATACTCGTGCATTTTGACATCCATCGCGCATATTTAATGTTAGTAGTGAAAAATTTCAAAATACTGTTTTTCGATTGTCATTTCGTGGTGATTTTTAGCATAATAATATTTCGAGCAACTATGTTTTTTATTTAAGGTTTGAATCTGCGACAACCTGGGTGTTGATAGAAAACACATTTTTTCTATTTCTATAGAGTTCTGCATTGTCGCCGTCGTCACAACCAAAGCATTGTACAGTTAAATTACATGTAAGAAAAAAAATTACAAACACGCAACAGAAATTTAAATTAAACAGCAGAACTCAGAAATTAAAAAAAAAAAATATTAGTAAAGAAATTAACTTTACTTACTAATGTAATTGGTCTAAGACCGTTTTAATTAAAGTAAATTAATAAAATAAAATAAATAAACAAAACAAATAAAACTAATAAAATAAATAAACAAAATAAATAAAATAAAAAAATTAAATAAAATAAAATAAATAAAATAAATAAAATATAAAATAAATACATAAATCTTTCATTCAACTTCTCACAAAATCTCAATCATTCACGACACACCGTAGTATAGTAATCCGTGACAATTTCATCATCCGATGAACTCCAGCATATCAAAATATCTTGATTCATTTAAATCCATATTTTAACCGAAAAAACACTCAAGAACACATTTCACTTCAAATAAAAACATACGAAACGGCCGATTGCGACCAAGGGTTGTTGTGTTAACTATCCGCCATCTTGCTAAACCCTTGCTGGAGCAGTGGTTAAATATTTTGACCAATAGTTACATATTTAACCACTAGTCGTGTTAACTCGGGATCAAAAAACAGATTTTTGAGAAATTTAACCATTTGTTGCAATTTTTAACCATTGGTCGACATAACTAGCGATCAAAAAACCGGCCCTTAATAACACAATTGTTTCATTCATCAGCTAATTGACCTACAGACTTGAATAATTCATTTTTTAAATAACAAGTCAAAGTAAGAAGTAAAATGACCTAGAAATCTCAATTAACGTCGCGGTTTTCGGCTCAGTGCGATTTTTTTACACCTCTAACGGTAACTTGGTCGTGGCGGCAGTGAGTGACGTCTATAAACATTAACTAGATACTGGCAAGAAAACTAGGGTTCGACCACACGGATGTTAAATACGTTTTATGATCGATTACGGTTTCACATCGGTATCATTTTCGATGATAGATTTGTAAACAGTAGGTAATGGACTGTAAACTGAAGCCCAACAGATTTTGTCGTCTTTATGGAGTTTAGACCTCGGTCAGATGATTCATAGAGATGTATACATCATGTATACCGTTGTCTCGGCACGTAATTAGCTCGTCGACCTGTACTAATTTCTTTGTTCAACATTGTTTGGTTTCCTTGTAGCGTTTAATTAGCATAAATAGAAGAAACTTTCTGCCATGACTCTCGTTTTTCAAAGCCTTTGTTTTCTCTTGCCAACACATTATTTTGCTTTTCCAATTATATTCAAATATTGGCCTCAAACCTTAAATTCGAGAGTTCAATTTCAGAACCCCATAAATCTTGTCAGCACTAGCCAGTAAATTCTCAGTCTGGGCGATGTAAACGTATAATGTAACCATTTATTTTTCTACAATAGCATGTATTTGTGGCCGTGATCGCCTACACATTCACCATGGATACGCTTTCGCTTCGATTTACAAATTCAAGATTTGCGCGGGAAGGAAGTTGACACTAATTTCATTCGTTCATTCCATTCCCACACTAGTGGAAAGTTTATTACAATAAGACCGATTTGTCACTGCAGATAGGTTATAGGAACAACTTTTCATTAGTCACTTCTTAATACGTTGATCTAACTGCTCTTAAATGGTGTTTATGGCAAAGGTTGGTTCACCGTCCTGCTCCAGTTGGCGAATATTAGCACGAGATTCCGTTAGGAATGATAGCCTAGTTGAATGGTTCAATGGATCGTAATTATACTAATCATTGTTAGGGTCATTCACGAAGTACCTACATTGTACGTATGTAGTCATAGGTAACGGTGAACTAATGGGAAACAACGGTAATATTTTCGTGAATGTCTACTGCAAAATGATGATTAATTTGGGATTGAAATACTGTAGAGATAAAATATAGCATTTAAGATGCTATATTTTATCTCTGTTGTAGAGATAAATATAGCATCTTAAATGCTATATAATTTTGTTGTTGAAAAGTAATTATTAACGAAGTAAATCGAGGCTAAGAAAAAGTGTAATATCTTACAGGTTTATATGAGTATTCTTTTGAATAAAATAACATGAGTTTAGTAATTAAAATGAAGTACCAAGCGTGATGATCATTGATTTCGCATATGCGTAAGGTATTGTTTGTTTTTGAACGCAAAGGAAGGGCAAAGGTGAAATCTTTAACTGAACATTGTATGTAACTACGTATTGTTAAACGCATCATTGTATTGTTTCAAATCTGAATTAATTATTTGAGATGGTGAATTTATTGTTTAAAAGAACTTTGACCGAACCAATACGAAACTAATATAAAAATAAATGAATTTTGATCCCGCTGCGTCAAATTCTTCAACAGTAATTTTATTTGCCTTAAAAATGATACGCACTTACATGAAGGCATTGATTTCTTTCATTTTGAATACCAAACTGAGACCTTCTTGGAATACAAATTTAAAATATTGCGTTTATTCGAATACTTGCGGCTCCGAAAAATGCTTTCGTCGATTTAAATCTTTACGGGTTTTATATTATTTTATTCAAATGAAATTCCCAAGTTTTCGATCTTCAAAAAAAAGCTACAGACACTGTAAATAATAATATATTGTAGTACGTATTTGTCCTTGTGAAGTTACGATAACCATCCGACCACAAAGCCTTAGTGAATTATTCTCGTAGTGATGTTTGTTCGTCCAAAATATGTTTGATTATCTTGTATCATTTGGTCTCTGTTTGTTCAATCGACTAATTTAATGAATATTTTATGGTTCGAAATAAATTTCATTTATTTGGATAATGAAATAGTTATTTCCGATTTTTTATATCAGTCAAATCGTTCTTATTTCTTTTTGCTTCAAGAATGTTGTATTGTTTCAAGACTTATTACAGTTCGTGTGCCCTACATAACATATCAGTTTTTTGATAAAATAAACTCGAAGAAGTGGAACCTCAATTATTTACATTTGTCATCATTAACTGTTTCTGAAGTGAGTTTTTTACTGAGGCAGCCATTGACCATCATTACGTCTATCTATTTTCTATTTTATCTCGGTATTTTAACGATAAATACTTTTAACGGAAACAATTTAGAAACATCCATATTTAAAGCCAACTATCGTACCTTTCTGAATCGTTAAGTGTTCAACCTAACATGGTTGATGCATTTCTTTTACCAAAAGATATGAAAAAGACACCAAGAAAATGTCAGCTCTATTAACCAAAACGAAAAAAATACTTTTTTGTTACTAGGAATAGAAGTGGCATTAAAATTCTCCGGAAAATGGCCTACATGCACTAGTACATAATGATATATGTCAAGGAAAGCGGTCACGTCAATTGACCTACTATTGTGACGTTGACCCCTAGTTTGGAATTCAACTTGAGAACTTAAAATAGTTAGTTACCTGGACTATTTGAAGTACTCAATAATCAATTGTTTCAATTTAAAATTGGATCAATTAACAATACGCTTACGAATCCTAATCCTAATCCTAACTATCCTAACTTAATATTATGATAAATGCCAAAGTAAGCTTGTTTGTTTGTTACATTTTCACGCCTAAACCACAGAACCGATCATCCTGAAATTTTGCATAATTATACGTTGTTAGGTGTACAGAAACGGACATAGGGTACCTTTCATCGCGAAAAAAAGTACTGTTCCCGAGGAAAACAACAATAACGTTTATATGTAGATAGCGCCACGTGTCTATCGAATCATGATTGAATTATATTATTATAGAAACTTTAGTAGTGTGTTAAGAGTTTTTTTTATTGATTGTTAAATTCTAAATCAACGCGAGCGAAGCCGCGGGCAAAAGCCAGTAAGTTATAAATGTAGGTTATCAACAAATTGGTTCAGGTTAAGAATTAGTAATAGTTGTAAGTTAAGATAACACGTTAGCTGGCATAGTTTAGCAAAATAGGTTCAAATGAGAGAAATCAGCGTAATAACAGAGTGGGTAGACTATAATAATGATACGCCTTTGCTTGTCATCAATTTTGATGAGCTTGATTGAAAAATTAGTAACTATGCTAGACCTGCTTATTATTATAATGAGACTAATTATTATAATGTAATTGATTATGGGACACGATCCCGTGGCAGATTGTAGGACATGATATCCACTATCTAATTACAAAGTGACGGTTTAATCTAATTTAAAATATGTTGCCAACCTTTAAAAATAATATCTCGAAAATAACTTTTACTTAAAGCATTACTGGATTATTTGATAGAGGATAAAATGCCCTTAAACTTTGCCACGGGATCGTGATCAATAACCATGACTGTATACATAATTATTATACATTGAAGGGAAATACAATATAATGTATCATTTAAATTCGCTAATAAAGTAAACTTTAAGTGCCAATGAACTTTAACTGTATAACCTCAAATGTTTTACTTTTTAGGCCTTTTTTGCGAAAAAAGATTTATCGGCGTGATACGAAAATCTTTCTTTAGTATAACTCGGTCATTGCTCCTTTCCTTGTTTCACGAAAAAAACGAGTTAAAACGTGAACAGATGAAAATGTGTTTTAATCGTTCCTGATAAAGGTCTTATTGGTCATTTTGTTGGGAGGCTGGGCCGCTTCTAAGTACCGTCGAGCCCAGAGATTAAGCGTGTTTGACAATATGATAAGAGCGTCCACCCAATCTCCTGTAGGAAATTCCTATCTCGTTTTTTTCGTCTGTTGCGGCCTATAGGTTGGGCCATCAAAGCCCCTAGAGGTCACGACCTGAAGGAATTATCGGGTGCTCTTAGTATTATTATAAAGGACGTTATGACAGAAAATATTATTTCTGAGATGTTTGTTATTTTCCTGTTGGTTGGGGAATGATAGAGAAAATATACCGATTTATCTACAAGTTATATTACTTTTTTTGGGGAAAAAAGTATTTTCATGTGTTGTTTACAACGACGGACAATGTGTGACCAACAACTTATTGTGTGTGTGACTATACACCTTTAAGTTGAAAATAGCATGCATAATTTAATTCCGCCTATACGTTACCTCTCTTCACTCATAAACCAGTCTATATTCGGAGTACTAATACCGTTATAACTAAAACTCAATTAGGTTCTCGACACTGCAGCCTCCACTTTAGCCATCAATTCAATTATGACGAGACGAGTTCACGAGAGCCGTCGTCGACACCCTAAACATTGTTTATATTTATGGTTATAGTTATTTGCATTTATATTCCGTTTTGATAACAAAGCCTTGTTGACAGTTCAGTACTGCTTCAACTTTGGCCTTTGTGATGAATTGATGATATAACTTAGCTGTTCCACTGCTTGTAATTAAGATCGACCGTGTACGCACGTTGAGCTTGGGTTTAATTAGCAACAGAGCTACCTGTGTCAGAATACAGAGAAAATTAATGTCATAAATAAAACATAATTTCATTGTACAAATGTTTGGGGAGCAAAATAAGAAGAAAGAAGCAATAAAAGAGAGTTTATTTGCAATTTAACCTCTTAATGACCAACGTGACGTATTTGCGGAGGCTTCCATTGTTTATCTGTTTTGTTTATGTTTCTGGTAATTGATCAGATGAATATGCACACAATCAACACAGCAAAATGATTAGGAATTAAACAAAACAAAGTTTGGTTTGGTAAAATATGCGCCATAAAGAATTGCCGGAATAATAAAAATCCTTACTAGAAATCTAAGTAATTTCAATTATACAATTTACCATTTAAACGTCGCCGTCATTTACACTTTACACATATTTTAAAATTATGAGTAAACACCGTTTGTGTTTTAATGATGTTCATGGTTTAAACTACATATTTTTTTGAATTAATATAGGTATAATAATAAAATGCATAAGTGAGTAGATGACTAGTTTTATAGTAGAAGGCATAAACTTATAATTATTTCAAGCCAACAGTAAGTAACAACATAGAATTTAATCCTAAAATATTTGAAACTTGGCTTGCTTGGATACATCTCATTATTTCTTAGCTAAACTGTAAAAAATATGGCACCAAAAGTATCACTTTTTAAAGGTATAGAAGCCTATGATATTTCTTAATATTAACATTCTTAACCTCGTCTTTATATGTACAAAAATACTGTTAAAAGTGTCGTCTTTCTGAGCTTACTACACTTTAAATTGTACATTGTGTAACAGTATAGAATTTCACAAGAGCGTTGTAGCGAACAATGGGCAGTGTTCGTCGACAATTTTAATGAGAGTAGACTAAGGAAGGGTTCGCCACAATGCTCCCTTCCTGTGACACTTGGTGAAGACAATTACGTTCGCCCATTACCAAGAGATTGTTTGTCAAGCGTGTGGATGGGGCTTTAAAATTACGTTCTACATTTTGAATGAAGAATTTCGTTCGTTCAAAAGATGATGTTTTAAATTAAGAACGTTTTATTTTTTTAAGAATATTATCATGAAAACTTTTTTTAATTTATTTGTCTGTTTTCGAAGGGTTTAATGTGGTTAGTCTACACTGCTGGCAGATAAATTAATAGCTACGTTGTTATCTACAAAAATCTTTTTGTCTGAGAGCTCGGCTAACCAATTTGGGGTCCCTCCATATTATTTGGTCCCTTCTGTTTTGTTCTTCTTTTATAGTGTCCTATATGACGCATAGGTTAACACTCGGTTCATGGCCGTGCCGTATATCTTAAGGATGCTATTCAAATGGTTAAGGAAGGTCGGTACCGGGTCGGATAAAATGGGCCATTGTTACAACCATATTGGAGATTAAAAAAGGTTAAATTAAAAAATCCCTTTCCCTTTCTTGTTATCTAAAATCAGGTTAGTATCTCCAAGTTTTGGGTTGGGGTAATAGAATCTTTGGGGAATCAAGAACAGAAAATGGGTTGTTGAACAAGATTCGGATAGCGATAATATTAAAAGCTTTTAGCAACATAGCAGTGTGTAAAATATTATTTTGGCAAGTATACTTCTTTCGAGTTTTAACAGTCTTCATTTTTCCGCGGGTTTTGACATAATTTCAATATCGTTAATTGTGGAAGATCTATAGATTTTATTTTTTATTTTAAGTACTTTAAAACGATCCAGGGCCAATTACAATAATTAAAGATAAAGACATACAATACAATTGTACCAAGAAAATAAAATCGCCACCAGTAAATACTAAATAAGTTTTCATTTCTTACATTTAAAGCCAGAACATTTTACTACAGCATGCGAAACAGCAAAAGAATTTTTAATACGACTTCAACGTAGTTCAAACGAAAGTAAGAGATGTTGGCAAACGTACAAGTTTGTACAAACGGACTTGCAAATGACCGACGGACTTATTGTAACAACAGCTGATCTCTAATTGCTTTATTTTTGATAACTTCTGCGGTTCATGCACTGTTGTGAATGTTACGTTAGAAGTTGGGGTATTCCTCGAAGCGCACCAACTTTGAAACGCACCTAATGAACCGTACCAAAAGTATTCCTCAGTATATCGTTTCCAGGAATACTTTTGGTGCGTTCATTTGGTGCGTTTCAAACTTGGTGCGCTTCGAGGAATACCCCCAGATTCCAACTGAATTTTTGGTTCAATAATCTGTTAAATTGTCTCTGAGCAGGTAATTGGACTGTTTGGTAGCCTATTCGATTCAAAATTCAAATGAAATCTCGTAGATTGCCTTTTTGGTCTAGTGGTCGCAAGTACGAATGCTGAGCGTGAGGTCCTGGGTTCAATCTCCAGGTCGGACAAAGTGTTATTGAGTTTTTCAGTGTGCAATTTTTCAGTAGCAGCCCGTAGTCTGGATTTGTACCCGGTTGATAGTAATAGGCCCGCCCCCTATTACGTGGCACTTAATAACTTCACTGTCCAGATAGCAGACACAATAGTTAAACAATGCAGATGTTCATATGTGATTCACGGGACAGAGAAGTGGTTAAACATGGCTATGAAATGAGGTTCTAATATTCACCTCTGCCCAACCCTTCGGGGAAAGACGTGATGTTATGTTAAATCTCGTAAACAAGTGGTAATTCTAATGATGATGAGCGCACGAAGAATTTCTTCAGGTTCAGAAGCTATCGGTCATGGACTTGACATGTGTCAAGGCCATTAACATCCCTGTGTCGTCAGTCACAAGATGCAGAAAGAATATTTAATCAGAGTGAGATCACATGACTCTCTCTTTAGGGAAAACTAATGACAAACAAACATATAAATTCAACGGTATTACTAAGTTTACAATGTAACACGCTATTTTATTTTCGCGAGATTTGCATTGTATTGATGTCAAGCGTATTGAAATGGATCCGCTATGGATTATAGTATGTTTACATATTGTTTCAATTTAATTTGTAAAGGAAATGTGATAGCTGCCTTCGTCACGTGACCGGTTGTGTAGATCTAACCGTGACCACAAGATAGATTTGCAGATGTCACGTGTAGGATTCGCGTGCTTATCTAGGAATCTGTTTACCCTTAATAGCTAAAAGGGTAATAATCGGCTAGGGAGCTTCCGCAGAAATGGTGTGTATATGCAATGTAACTAATACGTAATGTTTTTGATGATGAATTTTTTTTAGGGACGTAGTTTCCACTCACAACGTATCACATATGATAATTTGATTGCAAAAAAAAAAATTGATTGTCCTATTTTGATAATATGATGGATGGTTTAGATAGTATTTGGTATGTATATCACTATCATGGCAGCTCCCTAGCCAATAAAAAAGCACCGTGTATAATTAAATAGTCGTCCTTTTTTATTATTTGACTTAGTCCCGTTTAGCTCTAGTGGCACCTGAAAGTAAGCGCAGACAAGGTCTAAGATGGAGTACACGAATTCAAATAACATAGATATAGAGGGATTCCTCTATAGCTCTCTGGGTCTCACATACACACGACAGAACATAGTAAACTGCTTGGTGACTTTAATATGAGGATGGTAGCTAGGTGGATCGTTTAGATCTTACCACAAAGCATGCTGGGTTTAAGACTTGTCATTGTATGATGATAGGCTGTGAAGATGATTATTATAGAGGTCCTCAGGTACAGACGCTAGCACATCAAGCTACCCGAAATTGTCAAATTTTCCCAATAAACCTTGAACCTAGTGCTTTTGCGATAAAGATGCAAATCTATTAAAGAAATTTGACAGATTGTAGTAGCTTCGTGTCTGGCGTCTGTAGATGTTTTAGGATCGGCTTCCAGTATGGCGGATGCGGCTGGTTATTTACATTGCACATCTCTATCTTTATAGTAATGTTTCTTGTTTGTTTTGTGAACAATAAAGAGTATTGTATTGTATTTAATGTTTCATCGTCATATTGTATAAAATAGCATAATATAATAAAGTGTTATAAACGATAAGATTCTTTTCAATACAGTGTGGGGGAATCCGAGCCTTAGTCAGAATTGGAATATTTAATTTTGTATAATTATATAAAAAAGTTATCATTTTACAAATAACTTTATAATATGTGTAATAAAACTGCATTCTCAGAAAATACCGTCGGGTTTCCTATACAATATACCTCACAGATAGCTAGAAAGCCCGGGCTTGTAATAAACACAATAGCGCAAAAGTGCTGGGAATATAGTTTTGGGTGTGCAAAGTAATCGAAGGCCTTTGCCGAGTCAATGTGTCCCTAAAGGTTTGTTTAGGTTATCTTGCTGATACAAGCCTACAGAATACATTTCAATGAAGACTTTGTTTTGGTTTAACTAAAATATAGAATGTATGGCTTGGTGTTTTTGGTAAAGCGTGAGTAGTAAATAAGAATAACTAAACAATAAATATAATAAGACCAACATCTTAAGAGGCTCTCGTTGGGCAGCTGGATCAAAGGCCTGATACAAAAAGCGGTACTTGTACGGCGCGTATTGTTAGGAGGTTCCTCTCTCTGAGGCCCTGACCACCGGTAGCCTGGACCCTGTTCCCGATACCAGTGGGCTACTATATTTTTGTATTTTTAAATGTTTTTTTGTATGGAAATATTCATAAATGCATTTTTATATGTCTTTAGAATGAATTAATGGAATATAATAGGTAATAACAACAAAATAAGAATCCCAGAGAAAGGGTGGTTGCACGTGAATTGACCGATGACCTGAGTAATACTGAGTATACATTGTATTTTATTTACTTTTTACTCGAGTGTAAACTTATGTAACTCTGTTTACTACATATTTTGTGATTCGTTTAAAGTTATGTAATTGAATTAACTGCTCCTAAAAGGGCAAAGGAAGTGCAACATTTTAAACGTCATTTAGTTCGACATTGTTCTTGAATGTCTTGAACTTTCAAGTCAATTAAATTACTTTGAGGAAATCTATTATTAGACGGTTCTTTGGAAGGAAAATCTCTCAGATTTTTTCTCGTCAAAGATATCAATAAAAAGTAGATTTATTTTGGAAGTCGATCAAATCAATCTAATGAATTGATTTGTCAACAGACGTATAAATTTATTTTCCTGCTCAGAACGAAATAACAGTGCAACCAAAAAATTGTTTATCTCCTTATCTAATCAAATACCGCAAAAAGCTTAAAACAAAATTTCCTACCAAATTACCCAGTTAATTTAAAACAAACATAAGTTAAGATATGGAAGAGATATTAGTCAAAGTAAAGAAACATAATCTTTAAAGTTATCTCTGTTAAAGGTAAGCAATTTGACGTCAATTTGTTACTAGCCGTTACACAGTAACAAACAACAAGTTTGTCCAAATTTCTAGACTTTGTAATTGAAAACAATTAATCAACGAAGTAAGTTTACAAAATAACGTCATTAGGATAATTGAAAACTATGAAGATTAGGGAAAGTATATGAAAATATAATCAACTGTTAATTAATTGATAACAAACTGCACGTAAATTTGCATCCAGAAGTCAGTTAAGCAATAGACAGGGGCGTGGAAGCCTATTCATTAATTACATTTAATGGACGTCGCAAAATAATTTACAACCGTTCATCAAAGACGAATAATTTCAAACTAATCAAGGAGAGTGACCGTATAATTCGATTATACGGTCGTTTATACTGATAGTGTCGACGAACGTTCAAAACAACGACGTTAAAGTCATACAAAAAGTGAAATATGACATGAATATAAATAGTCACTTAAAACTAAATTCATAAAAGCATCTTCTATTAATTCTGTCGCTCGGCTTTGTAATTGTAATCGTATTCATTGTGCGTTCAAATTCTAAAGCGCGCATAATGTAGTGCCACTAATGAAACTCCTAACATTTGGTATCTGTGTGTCTGCAAACAATTATGTAATGTTGTGTAGAAATAAAAAGCTCCACAAAATGCTGCATGAGCAATAAGAAGAATGTGCTGAATTATACACACAAACAATGTACTTAACGACGTGATCCACATACATTATGTTATGATACTGCTTCCTTAAATTTCACAGATAAGCAAAAATAAATGTAAAGCAAAACTTAAACTGCGGACGATTGACAAGTACTTAATGGTCTAAGCTAAGGGCTTTCTATTCTACATGAGTGTGGATCGGTAGGAGATCTCACCAAACCGGTTGGCCCTTCATGCCGGCGGTTGTCCGTTCGAGTGAGAGTAGAGCACGCAAGTGCATCTCTCCTTTCAGCTACGCGCACAAACCATTGCATACCATTTTTGGCTGCAGCAAATTTCACCGGTCATCTTCTCTATCAAACACAGCACATGTTCCAAAAAACAGATGTCACAAAAAATTCGTCAGTTTAATAGATAGAGCACCCGCGAGCGCGGCCCAACCGCGCCGTGGCTTACGGACGACTAACCGAGCTGTACGAGTACACCCATCTCGCTACGGAAAAATAAACGGGATTGTGCGCAGTGTGTATAGGGCTTAAATAGAAATAGAACAAGCCAAAATGAACTCTATTGGAATAAGCATAAAGATGATGAAGAGGATTTAACTAAAAAAACATGTTATGTTTTGACCGGCGGCAGAACTGGTGATTGTAGCCAAAGCCCGCTAGTTGCAGTGGAAAGAAAGTAGGTGCATTTCCCCGTGTTGGATGCTGCAGGCTGCGAACCAAAATGCGGTCAGTGTCGCTGCTGTTTCATGATTTAGTAATGTGACAGAGAGCAAGCCGCCACCTTCATTGATTTTGCCGGGGCCGTTAGCAAACGTGAACTCAACATCTCGCATATAAACTAGATCTCATAATTTCCAACAACCGCTCCATTTTTAGAGGTGAGACTCATAACCACAAACCATATTCCAGCACAGCTATTTTTGTTTTAAAATGAAATGTTCCAGTTACCGTAATACCGCACGCAGGCAAAGAAACGTTGAATATTTACCTGTAAACAAATAAAGATTTGTGTTATAATAATAAATTTAAATCAAATAAAAAGGAAAGTTGATCTAATGGTAGCACTGAACCGGTTCTGAGCGACTTGTTTGTTAGTGGTAGTACTGAATGTTTAACTAGTATGCTTAGTCGTCGCAGCTGGACAGCTGTTTCAACACTTACAACATTCGGCAGAACATTTAACTAACATTAAACATTGGTAGTTCAGTAATAACAAAATTTCCATAAATGTACATAATCAATGAAAATTTTGAGATTTGTTACTCGAATTGGATGATCACGAACCCATGATGTTATGTCATGAGTTAATCGCGAATGAATTATGGATGAACTAATCAACAATGTCAAAACGATGGTTAGAGATAAAGGAAACTCATAATAAAAAGCAAACACTTCACAAAAACAAGGACTGTTTAGGGGTTTGTAGCATTATCAGATTTAAAACAGCAGTCAGATCTTCCACTACGGGTTTACGTATAATATGAAACGTATTTCTGCATTATATTTTTATGTTAATCTTGAAATTTAAAGAACTTTTTATGATGATGCTTGCATTTTCCGCTCATTTAATGCGGGATATCAAACTATACTAATTATTCGACTCCTTTCTCGTGAGTGCTGAGGAGAGATCTATGAACTTTGTTAGCTGAATATTGTGGAATAGAACTTATAAAAGACACTTCTACATCTTTACATAGTATTACAATTTTTTTTTGTTTCTCGAAGGGTGTTCGAGAGTTTCGCCGTATTATGAACCTAAGAATAAATCCATTGTCCAAATCCTTATAGGCTTAGCCAAATTTTTACAAAGAAACTAATTTCACGTCCGGATGTCATTAGAGGATGGGAGGGTTTGTGACGCTACGCTAGGAAGATTTCGCTTCCTTATTACTCATACACAAGTCAAAATTTTAACCAATAACGGCTGGTAAAATATAGGAACCATACAACATCAAAAACAGTTAAAGAAGAGAGTTACAGGCAAGTTATTCATGCCTCCTATAATTTCCCAAAACTAACACAGTACCTTGTGTTCGTCGTGTTTGGCTTTCAATCTCCGACTATTATTGTGACGAAATGCAGAACACAAGAGTGATAGTTTACAAAACTTACTCTACCGAAAGATACCTTGTTGACGGTAGATTGAAACAGCGCGATTGAAGACATTTTAAACCATTTTCATAATCATACTAGAATTTTCCCTTGTAATTAAAGTTGACTACTAAAACTAAACATACAGTTGAATATAATTAAGATTTTGTTTTTCAGTATTTGTTTGTTTACTTAACTAAATCATTATCATCGATAATGTTGAGTTGGCTTCATTCAACGTCATGTATTTTGTCAGTTAACATCATGATCGTCAACGATAATACTACTTGAAGTCCACATTTTCATTGATTTTGTTTGAATGGGTCTGTTTACGTAACCAATGGATGTTTACTGGATTATTAGCAGGTCGCTGAAATCAAGGCCCATGCAAATATTCGGCTGTTTGCCCAAATCCAAATACGAGATCTGGTAGAGAGAGGGCTATGCAAGAAAACACCATTTAAAAAAAACTCAAGCTCGCTATATTCCCTATTATTGACATCTAAGTAAAACACGCATATGACACGACCGCGTTACAATAATATTTTTGAAGTTCATGGTAGCACTGATTGGAAATGCCATTCAAATTTAGTACATTACTCTATTTTTCCGATTCCACATTCACCGTGCGATCATGCAGCCATGTTAGGCGGTTCCCACACGGTGACAGAAGTCGGAGCGATAACAACCACGTGCGTAATACAGCTAGAGTGCGCGCAAGATAAGTCTGCGCGCGGCCGAAATCGGAACTAATCACGGTCCACCAAAGTGTGGGCCGTTTCATCCATTTTGATAGTAGAACTACCTGATTGTAGGAATATTTAACGGGAAAATTATGTTTAGCGATAAAAAAGTTAAGCTTAAAAAGCGGTAATTTGAACTTTTGCGATCATGGAAACGTTTAGCACGCCCTCAGCCACGCGCAGAGTTATCTTGCGCGCACTCTACAGAGGCGTGCGTCTATGCGACAGCTGTGTACGACTCCGTACAGTTCAGTGCGATTCTGTGCGATGCTAAAATCGTTCTAACGCGTGTTGCTCCGACTTGCGTCACCGTGGGGGAACCGCCTTATTCACGTGTTACGTTTTGAGATGTCATTGTGAATAAGGCCCAGGGGCCTAATTCTCCTAAAATAAATCTTGATAAATCACAACCGAACCAAGGCCGAACCGTTCATTCAGACAGTTCTCAATTTCAAAAGCTATCAAATTGTTTGACACAAAAAACAAAATCATCATTTTGAAAGTTTTCGAAAACAAAAACTGACTGACGGTTGTGGTTCGATTGCGTTTGGCAACAATTTATTTTAGGAGAATTGGGCCCCTGGTGCTCATTACGTACGTACACTAACTGCTATTACTATCTACTACTAACTATCTCAGAATTAGCATGGCTACTCATTGGCAGCGCTTAACATGACTCGTAATAAGGGATCATGGTGAGCTCTCAGGTTGTTAGCCTAGAAATGAATGAGAATGAATGCTAATAAACTCTATATTTCTCTTTCAGGCTTGAATTAGCATTGAGTTATACATATGAGTCTATAAACCTACTTTGCGAACTAATTTATTTTTACTTTCATATTTCATTCCAGTCTGCTAAATAAACGGATAAATTCTGACTATTTAGCGATAACCCCTTTAATCACCGTGATTAAAAGTATCTACTCATTATGTGAAATTCCCTAACGAATAGTTAAAATTCTGTTCAAAATCGTGGATAAATTTTAATGAATAATGATTAATTCTATGAGTTTGGTACATGATCATTTACGTCACTGGTTTTTGTTAGCGTGGAAAAATTATTAAGATTCTTTTTTTTTGTTAAATCCATCCTTATTTATGCTACTAACACAAGTTGACTGACACTTAATTATCTATGTTTACCAGCCCTGGGTACATTAATTATTTTTTCAACCAAAATTACCATTTAAGAGACTTCGTACTTAGATGGGTGACCTTTCTTTCCACATTAAGAATGCAAGACCCTCCATGCTTCGGAGAGTACGTTACGCTGTCGGTGTCTTATCATAGAAAAGTGGTTTATTACGTGACAGCTGGGTCACGTGGATGGCCCAAGCTACGTCATCTGTGAGTGCTGCCCACTATGTGTAAATAAATTACGCGAGCAAAATGCAATTTCACCGAAAAAAAAGAAAGACTAAGTAAAAAAAGAACGTAAAGACTTCGAATAAATTGTTATTCGATTTATAATAATTCTTTCGACCATACGTGAATCGAACATGTGTCTTTCGAAATAAAGTTTCGGACCCCAATCGTACAAGAAATGTTTCTTCATGTTCTAATGAAAAGTAGAGTGTATGTAAAATCTTGGGTAAAAGTATGAATTCCACTCTCAAACTATAATAGTAGTCCTTATTGCGCTCATGTACCAAAATATCTCATGTAAAATTGATCATTTTTATCCCTTGGCTAACAATCTGCTTTTTTTTATGAATGTCACCAAAATTTTCCTCTGCAAAAAAAATAACGGAAGAGTGCGATTGCAGAGTACGTTAAAATGTTAATAAAATACATAAAATCTGCACTTTGCATATTTTAACTTAGGACTGAAGATTATTTTTAAAAAACAATAAATCTTCGATCTTCACTTTTCAATGCTCTCTTCACTCTTCCGAAATCTAGTCTTCAATCTGCAAAATAATTGTATATTTCCCTAAAGAGTGCAGTTTAGGAGTGCAGACTTGCAGAGTAGTTTCATCAAAACGGCCCCTGGTGTAACAAAAGTCCGAAAGCCAAAGCCAGACAACTGATTCAACATTAAAATATCGATATACTGGCTACCAGATGGCAGTAGTTCTGATTTCGACTGCCGATCCCAACATAGTTGGAAAATAGCTTCAAGCTTCATACAATGGCTTGAGACGATAGAAAACTAGGCCTGCTATTGTTTATATGTATGTTAAATCCACCTATTTTTCTCCATGAACTTTTGATTTGCGTGTACAGATAACCATTTGATGGCACTTTTATTCCAAGACAGGCACGGAAACCTAATTACTATGCCAATAACCTAGTGAGTTTGCAAAAAAGAGGCCATGACTAAAAACAAGCTTCGTCTTTGTCAACAATGTCGAGGAAGCGTAAAAAATGAATGCAGTGGTATGGTAGTACGGTATCTTTATTTGTTTGTACCTCACGCGATGATTTACAAATACAGAATACAGTGGGGTCGTGTAACACGTGACGTGGCGACAGGCTGTTGCCATGTGTTCCTTTGTCTTATCCATACATAATATTGACAAAGAAAGTGTTTGTTGCACTGCGTGAGAGGATGCATATGTCCGCTATATTCCAGAACACAATGTAATTCGGTTACAATCGTAAATAATACGTTTTTTAGAGGAGTTTTATTTAGTTTTTGTTCGAATAACAACGGTTTAAAAATATTGTGTAGACGTCATGCGCGTTGATCTATTGGTTTGTGGTTTATTGTGTTTTTTAGGTGTTGTGATTCCTGACCCGACCACGACATGGAACGGAGATTTTACTATGGCACAAAATGGTTATTTTAATTGTGTTTTATTGTGCCACTTAACCCAGGAATTTGTGCCTAGTATTTTTCGAGTAATAAGAGTACGATTGTGGTCGGGCTGGGGATCACGGTTCCTGACCTGACCACAACCAGATCTAATAAAATATTAATAGTGGGAAGTTACTGATTATGCCAAAAATATGTGTCAAATTGTGCCTATGGCACACGAAATTCTTTTACTATTCATATCACAGAATATATTTTAATTCGGATAAAATGAATAATCAAGAAATAAAGTGTGTCAATCACACGCTATGCAATTTTACTACGACTATGCAAGCAGTTTTATTTTGTGATTATGCTATATATAAAGCACTTTATTATTTTATTTTACTGGATGTGTTCACGACTTCGTACGCGTTTAAATGTATTTATAAAAAAAAATACAACCACTGTATTTTGTAGCATTATATGTATTAGTGTGTTAGGCTTGTATAAAAAACCGGTCAAATGCGAGTCCGGTTCGTATCCTGAGGGTTCCGTAACCCACATCATGACGATAAGTTGAAATTTAAAAATAAATTATCTCGTTTAAACAGTACCAGTACAAGCTGATCCCTTGCTGCATACTTTTACTATTAATACAGGGGTCAAGAAGTTAATAGTTAAGAATTAATCTTTTAAAATATAAAAACATAGTTTTCAGACTTTTTCCTTTACTTGTTTTGATTCCCGAGCGATTTCCATAGTTTTTTAATTATTTTTTTTATGTAAAAATTCAATAAATATAATAATAAGAAAGCTGACAAAATAAACTCAATTTTTTTTTCTTACTCTGTAATAACCCTTTATGGCCAGTTTTGTTACGACAACAGTTCAGTTAAATCATAACTAACAGAATTCAAATGTTTAGGTAATTGCAGACTAAATTATACATAGAGTGTGACTACTTGACTTAATGCGTTATGTGTGCCATAGGCACAATTTGACACATATTTTTGGCATAATCAGTAACTTCCCACTATTGATATTTTATTAGATCTGGTTGTGGTCGGGTCAGGAACCGTGATCCCTAGCCCGACCACAATCGTACTCTTATTACTCGAAAAATACTAGGCACAAATTCCTGGGACAAGTGGCACAATAAAACACAATTAAAATAACCATTTTGTGCCATAGTAAAATCTCCGTTCCATGTCGTGGTCGGGTCAGGAATCACAACACTTTTTTAGGAGGCAAAGGCATCACTCCGTACTGCCATAATTTATGTGTATTTTTCTGGTTTGTACTTTGTTATTGAGATTGTATTTATCTTCAGAAAATTGGATGTTTCCTATCCTGTCATTTGGCAATTAACCGTAGAAGATAATTTGTAAGATTGTGTCTCTAAATTGTGTTAGTTACTAATACCGTATCTACCCCGTTATTATTAAAAACTTACGAAAGCATAGATACCCATTTCCCGTGGTATAACTTTTGAGATTCTGCACAAAGGAAGACAATGATAAATTGAGTTTTTATCGCTCATTATAATCGCCGCCACCGCTTCACAGCTCTTGAGTTCTATTTCTAGCTCATAGATTGATAATATCAATTTGCACTTGATGTTTATAGCGACAGATGGATAGTCAAAGATGACCTTTTAAAACTAAAGATAAAGATTATCCTTTAAAATTATATTTGCCTTTACTTTTCAGGAAAGGAAAATTGGCAAATTTCATACAACCAAAATCCATTTTTAATCCATTTTCTGAACAAGCACCTGGTGTGGTGACAATTTATGGGACATGCTTCACCCAGGAGTGCACTGCGATGTAGTGATTACTATGAATATTTATTTATTTATTTCTGTACTACAAGATCAAATATTTTTCAAACAATAATCTCAATTTTACTGGGGTCTCCCGGACCCTAGAAAAAAAAGGTATACAGGATTGTTTAGGACAATAAGTCACAAATAGCAATACGAGCCGTTTCTGTTGGTTTTGTTTTATTGCCCATACTTCTTTCTATGTGACACAAAATAAGAAAGATTAGCAATAATATCCACCTAGGTATTCGCTGCTAACATGTTGCTGAAATTCAACAACAGTCGATTTATCTGCAGAACATTTACGTATTGATGACAAAACAATTTCACCGCCACGTTGATTGTATGAAATGAAATTTTACGCCGATCGCTTTCAGTTTGCGAAACAATGTAACAATAGATACGTGCACGTGTGTGTGTGCACGTTCCATTTCGATATTGAGTTTACAAATTTTTGATGATATACAGAGTCAACATGATCCAATAACTTGCTTATTTCAATATCGAATCAAATCGATACCAATTCGTATCGATTTCTGAAGCAACCTGAAACAAACATTCGTCCTCTACACATCTGTATCTGTAAAGAATATATTCTTTGTAAATCACACGAGATCACAACATTTAGATATAAATATACATAAAATCGAGTTTTCCAAAAAACTATAACTTCTCACGTAAACGTGAAGATTTATGTTTGAAACAAAAGAAATGAGAAATGCACAAAAATATTATTGTTTATCCAGTTTCAATGTGAATTAGTCATTTTTGTTTCCCAATTTCGTGTGGTTTGTGATTAGAAATTAACGTGAAAACTTCTATGATTTCATTAATTAGCAACCGCCATTATTAAAACGTACGAAACTTGAGCTCAGAAACCCGGTACGTAGAGTGTTAATTGATTATTGAAAACAGGTAACATTAAACCTATGTATAGACCCAACCTGTGTGACCTAGATACATAAAGGTAATGCACGTAGCGGTATCACAATACACAGGTGTAGTCTGAGGAAGGTAACAATAAAAAATGATTTTTATTCAAATTCAAATCAGTTCGTACCAAAACTGCCGGTCGGCGATGCTGATAAAAAGAACCTGAATACTGTTGGTATATTTTCTAAATAAAAGAAACAGTCCCAAAAGTAGCTATGTATCTTTTTAATGAAACCGATTCATGTTCTCGGAAACGGAAATAGCGCTGTCAGGAAAATCGCGATGCTTCGACAAAATGACGGCATCGAGTTAACGAATTTGTCGCTTTTCCAAATGAAATAAAAAAATATGAGGGTGTTTTAGAGCGTCAAGCAATTTTCCGGTCCGGTGACGGCCCTACGGCGCGGACAGGAAATCATGTACGAGAATCTGTGAAAATACATTCGTTCGACGAATGTTTGGTGAGCGCCTCCGGCGATGGACACATATTGAGTTCCGATTCCGTTCGCAATATTTGAAAGTGTATTTTGATGTGATCACATTCACATCAAACGCTGAAACGTACAAATTGGAGTGTTTTTTTAAATGCTTTTAGATATATAGGTGTAACCTTTCATGATTGCTTAATGACGACGAAATTATTGTGTAAGCAGCGGCTTACCCGTTGTTGAATAAACTTGTCAATCTAACAACCTGTCCTATTTTCATGTCACCTTGCCTTTCAGTTTAATGATAATTATGTTCGATGCTAGTAGCGTCAAAATTATTGATTCCACATACATTTTTTTTTAAACTACGCTGTCTATAATTTCTTAACTAATAAGTCAAAGCATGATGAGAAATTAACTTAACAAGATTTATAAGGATAAAAATGTTAGTAAGATACATAATTGATACATCATTACCTACACAGGGCAAAGTCCGTAGTGGGCGGAAAGGCTCAATAAAGAATTTTTCAGGGAAAGTAAATGAACTATTTGTACTGTCTGCAATAGAAAGATGGCGCGACCGAATTGATCGACGGTGTCGTTGACTGTTTTTATCAAAAAAAAGCGAACCGCAAGCGGATGTAGGATTAAAATACATTTCAGAATGACTATTATAAGTGGTCGTGTGGAACTAAAGATAGGTTAGCACGTCTGTCGGCACGTTTAACGTTAAAATAGTCTGTGAAGTCTGTGACATTGAAACTGTCGTGTTGTTGGATTCACCGCCAAGAGATTGGTTGCTACAAATTGGTACAAGCTACTCGTATAATCTCAGCCATTCATAATAAATCATGTCTTTCATTAATACGTTACAAAACAAAAAATACATTGAACATAACATACTATCACGCCTGTATTCCCTAAAGGATTGGACAGAGGTGTATAGTGCATCCTTATTTCGCCGTTATGTTTAAGTCCCATGTACTAGGGGCGAGCCCATTGTCATCAACCGGGCACAAATCCAGACTCCAGGCTGCTACTGAGAAATTCCACTCGGAAAAATGCAATAATACTTTTTTAGTTTAGCAGTCCATTAGACCAGTCTTTCTCAAAGTGGGCGATAACGCCCCCTTGTGGGCGCTAGATGCCTACAGGAGGGCTGTAAAGAGCGGTAAAAGTAATGATTGCAATTGTGATTTGTAAGATGTGGTAATGTAAATAATTTTAGGGGGCGGTAGACAAAATAACTTTGAGAACCAGTGCATTAGACCGACGAGGCAATTAATACCAATCACTCCATTACTAGTTACATAAAGTTTGATAGCAATATGTTCGTCAACGAAAGCTCGCATTAATAATCTTGTGGAAAGACTTGTGCGTGGCTTTGTTCACATATGCAGTTTTTTCTATTCTTTCCTACTACGCAAGCCAGCCATCTAAATTAAATGAATTATTAATAAAGTGCGCCCGCTTGCAGTGGAATACCGACCATACGTTTTACATAGGTGCAATGTTTCACATACTATTATAGGTAGGTAAATTATCTTTACTATTTTTAACGTTACAACAACAACAACGGTCGCCCCATTTTTTTTCTTCAAAGTTTTGTTATAAAATGTATTATACTTTCATTAGAGTTTTATCCGTCTCCGATTTAATTTCAAGTTGGAGATGTTAGATAGGATGTCGAAGATATCAAAGATACTGCGGTCGAGCCGGGTTTATCGTCGAGTGGGGCTCGAGAGCCTCCAGCCTCCAAGGAGCACTTAAAATCTTGGCGATTCAAGCATTGTTCTGAAACTTCTAACGGCACAATGTAGAAGCTTATGGTGGCGTAATATCGATGTTACATTGTACGGACAGCTTGAAACTTCCTTTTAACTGAAATAACTGAACATTTGTGGTACTGACAGGCCCATCATTTGCGGACACTATGGTTCTTTGACATGTCCACGTGAATTGACACCTAAATAAACAGTGTACGTAGCTTGCAGCTGATACAGGCCGAGTAGAAACATTTTGCATTGAATTGTGAATATTTAATTGGACAGGCCTATTTTGGAAACAGGGCTATCTAAAAATAGACTTTTCAATGAATAATGAATTATTTACATTTATGTTTGGAACTATGTTTATTATTGAATCACGCCAATGATCGGAAATAGACAAAGTTTTGTATAATAGCGTTAGAATGTAGCTTTTTTATACTCCTACTTCTCTTGTGTCAGCACGAGCTATACGAAAATAGCTCATGCCGTGGTGAGAAGATTAACCAGACAGCAAGGTTGGTAGTAGAAATTACTGCCCAGGGTGCACCGGACGTAGGTACCTACCTACTTAAGTATTGTCACTCTTTCATACAGAAAAGTTAAAAACTTTTCACACAGGCGTCCCCGCGGGCACAGCACAGTAAGATCTAAATCTCTTAGAAATATATTTTATTACTATTACGCAAGCTTAGCAACAAGGGCCGAATGTTCCGGGATCGTATCGGTTACATAAAACCCAGTAGGAAACGTGTGGAGACCGGCCCGCAAATAAACCTACATTTTCTCGTTTTTACCATGTTTTCTTAACACACGTTTTACGGGAAACGTGATCATAATTTCTCATGAAAAAGGGTTGGCTGTAAAACCATATTTGCGTATTTTATTATGGAGGAAGACTGCTTGTTAAATATTAGATTTTATCTCCTATTTTTTTAGTCTTTTCGGCAATTTTAGTTTCGAAAAAAATGACATGTATGAATTCTGGTTTGACAACAGGTAATATAATATATATTTTTAAATAAGTTATAAAACATTAAAATTAATAGTGTCAAGAGTTCATACCGTAGTTTTTACATGAACCCGGAAATCAAGCAGAGATGCAGTCATCTCATTTAGTAGATATGTCTAAAAAATCCTAAGCACCTACTACAGACTAATAAAATGGAAGTTTTGTAAAAGCACAGATGATGTGGTTTTAGTCTAGACTTGTTATTTAAAAGGGGCTTTAAGGTAGAACCTTTTTTATTAAAATGAAGTCCCATTTCTATCCAACCAACATTGCGTGGTTTCCTATCAGACAACCTGTTCGGAGATAGCATCGATAATCCCACAAAAAGGTACACAATCTAAGAATACAACCCGAGATACTTCGTCCGATGTCAAATGATACGATCCAAATTCAAAACCAATATTAAAATGGTATTATAGGAAATGAATCAGTTATTAAATAAGATGGCGCGTAGGATGTGTCTGACTCAATAGCATAATTTCTCATAAAATGTTCGATATTAAACTTGTTATATTAGGTTTAACATGAGTATTAAATAGATCATTATTGAGATGACTCATTCATGATCATGCGTCAAAGTCGTCGACGCTTTCATTATGCTGATGAGCTACCGAAATTATAAGAAATTACTCAATGATTACTATGAATTAAGTTGTGTAACAGTTTGAACTGAAAACATTATCTGTAGATTTTCTGCTTATACATAATTTATATTCTTGGAACAACAACAAAATTTGAACTGTCGACGGTATTGACTAGCAGAGGTTATTAATCAGGACGTATGTTTGAGGTGCTGGGCCACATGTGTGCAGGATGCATATCGGCTGTAACGATGTCTAAACATTTTTGTAGCTATTAATGAGTTCCTACAAATGTTGTCGAACTTAATTATTATTATACACTTAAAAAAGTCTAAATATAAATTAATCGTTACTGATAGTGATCGATTTGTATATTATTAGGACGACATATTGTCGTGTTTTCATGCTGATATCTATAATTTATGAATCCCTTTACTCTATTCTAGGACAGAAATAAGTAATTATGTATAAATCCGTACCTACGCGTTTTGTCAACACCATTAGATGGCTTTTATATTTATAACAAGTGGTTTACCTAACGTGACCATTATTTTTTTCCCTCAGATCGAGACGCCTGGAATATTTTTTATAAGAATAAAACACATATTTATTACGTTACAAAACAAAAGTAGAGCTTTCTTGTGTAGTCTCGTGGGCTGGTCCGATATTTTTCGGAAGAGCAATTTGCTTTAAAATAATTATTAAGTAGCTTTAGTTTATACAATGAATATGTATATGTGATAATGTTGGCATGATTATTGTTGATTAGCAAAATGTTTTCCGATGCAATTAATAAATACGCGCCCGTTTTATATTGAATTCATTTCCACGGATTGCCTTTCTTCAAAGCGGGACATTTTACATGTTTTTGGGGACAGCGGGACACATAGCTCAAAAGCGGGACTGTCCCGCTCAAAGCGGGACGTATGGTCACGTTAGGTATAACACCTTTTATTTATACCTATATGTGCTGTACCTTGTAATTACGAGTTCGTAAGTGGGTCGTTACCGCTTGATGGCGTTCAGTTACTGATTGTACGCCCGCTAATTGGATGGATGACCGTGTCATCTTATCTTTGTATCGTGCCGTAATTTCTGGGGTCTCTATTATGCTGATATTGATGGTAGCGATGAGGATCTGTGATTGAAGTGCCATTGATCAACATTGCATCATTAAAATCCTGAAGATGTAGGATTGGTTTTACAATCTCAGACAAAAATGAATAGAGAAGTGGTTTTTGATTGTGTACATGTTATTATTGTTTTTTTTTAGAGTGAGAAGTCACAAAAATAAAAAAATAAAACAAAAAAATTTTTTTTTAACCTACACTTTTTTTTATACAAAAAGTAATACTGCATTGAATTCTTCATTTTAAAGTTGAACGACCTCGAGGCGTGTCGCAGGAATATCCTATTTTTAGGCGAGAGGATACCGACAGTTTTATTTCATCTGTTTCGTAACCGTGATAAAACGAAACGTGGTGTTAAGTATCAATGGAGAGATAAAAATAATTTTTTGATTATTTTTAATCAATTGTCGCTGTTTTGATATATTTTATTGTCAGCGAAAATGAATGGGTGAGTCAGATTCGTCATCAGATAGGATTTCTGGAATTCTGACGAAACTAAACTAAAATAGTCGGTGATACGAAATCGGTGACACGAAATGCGACTGTTTGAAATTCCTTTTCACAGAAATATTTTAAACGTCATTTCGAAGCATCCAAATCGTTCTGAATAACCACATAATTAATGTTTTCTATACTCAAAAATCAAAATAATGTCCTTCATAAACATTACGAGGAAAATGCTAAATCTATATTTACAGACTCTTCGTAACCTTACCACTTCTTCCATTCTACAACCCACAATAGAAAAGACAACGCTTTAAATGCAAACATAGATATTATGTTAAATAAACCACTTCACATTCTATTTTGGAACGTGCACCGAATAAAAGTGTCGTACCTTCACATCTCCGAGTTCTCCAGACAGTTGGAAAGTTACAGGATGTGGTGTACGAATGGAAAATACGTAACGTGGGTAATTTGGCAGCTTGCGACAACTAGTCTTACCGTACAAACTTTCAAGCTAGTAACTAAACTAAAGTTAGAATGTGTCAACCACTAGAATGGAACTTACATGAAAGTTGGGTGAGAGATGATGATAAATGGAATTCGTTATGAAGCTATTGCGGAACTGAGTGAAAAAATAACAATAGGCATGTTAACAGCATAAAAAATTGCAAATCTAATTAGTCCGCCAGTTAGAGTTTTGAAAAATAATGGACACGTATTTTTTCTTTTGTTAAATCTATGAATATTTGGAAAGATAAAACGCATCAGAACTCGAGAGTGGGGGCTTATGACGTCAGAAGCAAGTAAAAAATGTACTTGCTTGTGACGTATTGCCAATTCTAAAAGTGTCGTATCTTCGTCAATTTTGGTTTACGTAATAAAAGAAAAAATACGTGTCAAATCATCATCATTCTCCTGCCCTTGTCCCAATTTATTTGGGGTCGGCGCAACATGTCTTTTTCTTCCATACTTTTCTATTAGTCGTCATCTCGGTAGTCACCCCCTTTCTAACCTTACATAATTCACACATTCCATCCATCGTTTCTTTGGTCTTCCCCTACTCTTATAGCCATCGACATTCATACTCACATACCTACTCAAATACGTGTTAAATATTTTTTGATAATCTAACTGACGGACTAATTCGATTTTTTCAGTCAAATACCCTATTGCGTATGACTTTTACCTTTTCCATGGTATTTACCTTTTTTCCTAAATACCCTGCAGTTCCGTGCCTCAGAGAGCACTTTAAGTCGTCTGTCCGGATGTCAAACAAATACTTATGACAGTCATTACGGGTCGTCAGAAGACCGCGAGTTTGACAATCGGTCTAACCTTAGGATATCGGCATTGCCCAATAATTGGGTTGCGGGGGCCTCACGGCATCTGGTTAGACTGGAAGTTGACCCCAACGTAATTGGAAAAGAAACGACTACTACCGAAAGTCACCCCATGAATTATTTTCGTGGGAGACTACAGAAAATTAATATAAATCACTACATAGTATAAAACAAAATCGCTTCCCGCTATCTGTCCCTATGTTTGCTTAGATCTCTAAAACTACGCAACGGATTTTGATGCGTTTTTTTTTATTTTATTTTTATAAATAGAGTGATTCAAGAGGAAGGTTTTAAGCTATAAAACGTACACATGCGACGCCGGGGCAGGTCGCTAGTGAATTATAAATTGTCATATTATAAAAATATTTTCTCCACCTTTTATAGACAAAGGAGTAGTCTAACCTAACCGTAAAATCTAGCTAAGTTTTACAGATTGATCGTCAAATGTAGATACCAAAAACAGCTTATTCATTTATGGCAGATTTGTAAAGTTCGGATCAATTTTAGTAAGTGACACGTTTAACTGAAAGGAAAGAGTTTCTCCTAGATAAAGAGTAAATTGAATACTGTCATGTAAACTAACATTGCAGGTAAAGCTGTACGTGCCTTCAAGCGATCGCGAAGTTCTACCTACAGTGCAGCTTTCTCAGATATTAAATAGAACAGGTAGTGTTTACTTTTAGATATCTATATAATTAATATTATGATTGCTTACGTTATGGTTTACTTACGTGCATTTGAAGGGATTGTCGACTCTCGACGACTCCGCGTGTTTAACCCTTTGTCCGCCCAAGACGGATATATCCGACAAAAAAAAAGTGTCCATTTCGCCCATGTCGGATAAATACGCCAAAAAATGTGTTTAAAAAGTATTCAATTAATGTCATAACATATTTATAATACATTGTCACAGTAGTTACTATTTTGCCGATTTATAAGCTGGGCCCTAGGGGCACGGCAACTGATAAAAAACCAAGCCGTCAAATGGTTAATTGACGAGGGCTTCGTTAGGATCCGAAACAAGTCAGGTAATCGCGCAAAACGTAAAGAATCATAAATATGTATAAATGCGTCTCACGAAAGTTATAATACAAAAATGTAAGTATGTATAATTATTATTCAACAATCTAATACTACTTCAAGGGCCCAATTCTACTAACAGAAATGTTGATCAATCGCAACCAAACCCAAGCTGAAACGCTTATTCGGCTTTTGTTTATAAAAACTGCCAATTTGCTAGCAAAAACACAACCAAACATTTTGACATTTCTTGTATATGAAATTGGCTGGCGGTTGTGCCCATGCCCTTGGGCCTGCCCTTGGAGTTTGTCAACAATTTTGTTAGTAGAATGGGCCTCCAGGTAACATTCGCAATTTGGTAGTTTTTGGAAAAGGTACAACCTTCTTCACCCTAAAAGTCCTTTAGTTCAAATTAATCTTTATTACTATCACATTTCAGTACGTTAATATATTTAGTTAAATTAGATAATATTACTTTACAATTAAAAGTATATACAAATAAAGAAAAACATAACCTAATAAAACTATAAACTAAAATAGGGCATTAACATATTTTACACATATTTTTCCGCATCGCTGTATACTGGTAATGTGCCCAGAAGGCTGGCAGCATTGCCACGTTGTATGGCAATGCTAATCCTTTGACCAAAGTAGAGGCCAGCCTTCGGGTCACGGGAAGTGTCGACCAGCCGCCTCGCAATCTCTCTATAATGAAGTTGGGCACTCGGACTCCACTACCCGAGTGTTTCGACCCCAAACGGCTCGAAAATATAATTACTAATGAAGTTATTATATTTTCGCCGCTTGAGGGCCTCCGCAGCTGCAGCAGCAGCGCCAGCACAACCTGTCGAGCTAGGAAGATAGGATGGCGCAAGGGTAACGACGCACATTGCGTCCCATACCAGAGGCCTACCCATCTTCCATGGTACCAATGACATGCCATCTGGTCTCCTACCATCGTCACGTGCCAAGCCATTGGATTCTAATACAGCTGGAACGACAAGACAAGAGGTGACAAGGTGACAAGAGCACACAAATATTACTCCTCAGATTTTCTCCAAAATCACCTAATTGCATTAGGTCTACCTAAAAACTCACTTAAGTTTAATTCTTTCTAATCTGATTTCCTACGTCATCCTCTGATCTATAAAAAGGTTTCATTACCGAACAGGCAGACAGATTAGCTGTAACTTTAGCAGGCATTAGTATTTACGTAGCTTTTTCGCTTAGTATCGAGTTCATCGTACTTTAAGCGAATTGGATGACGATAAGCGGGAAGCGTTAACCCCATCAAGTTCAAAGAAAGGAAATCGTGAACATGGGTAATCAACTTTGCTATTTTGTTAGGAAAATTTTCGAACGTTTTTGATTCCGCCGTGGCATCTCATCAATGGTATTTTAAAACATTATTAATTGGTATGGTTCGTAGATACCGTGTGGTTCTCAGTTAAAAATATAAAAGAATAAAAACATAAGTAATTTTTTTTCCGTGTCGTCGTTCTAGAATAATAATAATCTTTTATTTCGGACCAAAGAATCCATAGTGTTAGTTACATACAATCGCTTATTACCTAGTGTTAGTAACAATCATCCTCCGCACAAACTGCTTTATAATCGGGGAGCCGAAGCTCTCAGCTATAGTTTTCAGAATGCTGAATTGCGACTGTCTCTCATTCTCCTCAGCAGCGAAGCTGTTTTTTTGCGTATAATCGCGTAAAATCCGTCAGTACGAGCTTGCGCAAACATTTCAGACGCACTACAGTAACGAGGCAGTCTCAACAACATCCTGAAAGCATTATTATATTGAAACTTGATTGATAATACTTCCTTACCGCAAGCTGGTAATAAACGCGTGTTGCAAGATTTTTAATAGACACAAGCTCCTATATTTTTAATCCTTATATTGAATAATTTCATATTATACTAAGATGTGATAATAATTGTGTTTTTTATAAATTCATATTCTCTAAAATTTTGATGCCAGTTGTCTGTCTGGTAGACAGCGCCAGATTCAAAGGTGTGAAGGCCCTAGGGCAACGAAGAAGTGGGAGTTCATTAAAATGGTTTTCAAAGATTGTAAATGTGATCTTTTTCTCTTTGTCGGAAAGGGTGTCATTTAATTTCTTATCAAAAACGCGATCTTTTTCTCTTTGTAAGAAAGGGTGTCATTTAATTTCTTATCAAAACGCGATCTTTTTCTCTCTGTCAGTAAGGGTGTCATTTCATTTCTTATCAAAAACACATAATTATTGTGGAGGCCCCTGTCTAGTGGAGGCGCCGTGACTGAAGCCTTTGTATCCCTCCCTTAATTCCAAACCCTGTTGGCGGAACATGCAGGACCTTTACCTTTTTACCATAGTGTACCATGTTTCATGCAAATAGACATTTCATTTCAGTAGATTACTGGATACAAAATTACAAACCCGATTTATCTGGAAATCAGAACTCTAAGACATATTGTTCGAGTTCAGATTTCCAGATAAAGACAATTCTGTTTATTATCCACATCTTTATCTGCGTTGATTCTATAGAAGACTGGCTACTAATCGTAAAAACCGATGAGTTTCCTCAGATAAACAATTTCAACGCAAGATTAAAATTCACGATAACTAAACTGCGTAGCGTACTCAGTATAGATAAGTACCTACTTCCTATAATATTTATATCCTATAGTACTATTAATATTGTACGCACGTTTTGGCAAGAGTTTGTAAACGTTTGTTTAAATTGAATAAGCCATGATCAAAACTTGTCGTCGGCACCATGTCATGTCAGTTATTCACGGCCACACCTAGACTTCCCCTGGATTTTGCATTAATTATCATATTTGGCAAGTCAATTGGTATTCTATTGGCACTATGATATAATAACAGTAACGTAACCTATTATAACATTCACTACGGCGACATTGTAGATATTTTTTCGGTCGATAGATAGATAGATATACTTTATTGTACACTAAAAGAAATAAAACAGAAGGAATATAAGCTATGTCTACACCAGTGCGCTTTCATGTTCACTTTGCGCTTTCAACTTTCAATTCCTCTTGCGTCAAGCGCATGCAATATTGATTGCCATAAGACGCATGTAGCTTATCGTCTACACCGGTGCGCCCCGGTCAGTCGTCAGTCGACATACAGCCGTACGTAGCCGGTAAGAGTGCGGCATAACCCTTCTCCTTCCCCAGACGGACGGCATCTATGAGGATAATCCAAAGAAACACAAAAAAAAGTTTGTATATATTGCGCCGCAAAGTTTAAGTCCCATTTATGTAATTGGGGGCGAGCCTATTGCGATCAACCAGGCACAAATCCAGACTCCGGGCTGTTACTGAGAAATTTTTCACGGAAAAATCCAATATCACTGTCTCCGACCTTGGGATCGAACCCAGGACCTCACGCTAGACCAAGGAAACAGTCATTCTGATATATCTTCATATCTAATTCATATACAACAATTGTATTTCTTTATCTGCTACTAAATTGTGGGCTGACTAAAAGCCAGCAATGTGTAATAACTCTTCAAGAGAACTTGTAATCATAAAACGCAGATATTACTCATTCGCGTATTTAAAACATAATGTATCATATCGTATAAAATTATAAACTATAGTATAAACGTTCAAGTTCACATAATTTCATAAGGTTGCACATAATTTGAACAAAGAACATGATTAACACGAGAAACGTATTCGACGACGCATACGCATCTTTGTAATGATGAACATGTGATTCAGAGCCGTTACAGTTCTCATCCTTAACAATTTTGGTTGCGAGCCAAGCTAACCATGGTGATAATACGAAATGTATAAACTCAAATCGCGAGCGTTCTTAGAATCTTTGTCATTCGTAAAATGAAAGAAATTGTTGTGAACATTTTTTTTTTTTGAAAACGTTGCCCCCCACTAAGATTTCTCTTGTATCGTGGGTGCGTTTACAGACACAAATCTCACAAACAAACGCTCAGACCCGAAACAACCATCTGTAGGCCATACAAATTTTTGTTCCGTGTGGGGATCGAACCCACGACCCGTAGCGCAGAAGCCAATCGCTTAGCCACTGCACCAAACTTGTCGTCATTGACGTACAAACACTCCTGGCAGTGGCGTAGCTTGCCCTAGACGGGCCCTGTATCAAATTTTGTCGGGAAACCCTCTTACCCAACTACGGCGAAGCCCAAATGGAGGTTAAAGATTCTTCACAAAAGTTAATTAGTTTAGTGTTTAGAGTTTGGCGTACGGCCTAAGAGCTTGAGTGAGATTATGGATAACATTTTACGAATTTTTCCTTACACAAAGGGACGGGGTCCCGTATTATTGATACGGCTGATATGGCGGTAGTTACGCCCCTGACTCCTGGAGGGCTAATAACGCCGCGTGTGGTGAAAAATGTTTCGTTTCCTAATTGACTACACATTCAGTCGCCACTGTAAACTAATGCAACTACCAAATGCAGCGAAGGCAATTAGGATTTAGTCAGTGCACTGCGTGACAACTGCCGACTGAATGTGCAACGCAATTGCAGTTATGATTTCAAATATGGAATGAAATATGTTTCTCCAAACGCAGCGTTATTAAATCCCAGGTCAGCGCTCAAAAAAAGCTAAAATTTCCAAATCCAATGACAACTAAAACGTGAATAAGTAGCCTAATTTACGTCAATGGATGCAGTCGAATCTTCGTATGGTGAAAAATTCAATTAGGCATTGTGATGACGACATAGCATCTAAATTAGTTTGTTGGTATTTCATATTTCATAAAGTTTCTACGGCGGTGTGCCTTAACACACTCTGGTGGTGTATGTAAACTCAGGACATAGTTTTCGTGAATTTTGTACTAGACCCTTGGTCCTTATGTTTCTATGTCAATGGTTATGAGCAGTGATCAGAAAAAGATGAGCTAATTTACCTAAACTTCAAAGAACAGAGACAAAAACTGGAGACTTCCTTACGACAACACTTTTTTTCGTGAAAATTATTCCAGGTTTCGGGACATCATTAAAGTACATTTAATATTAATGTTAATAGTACAGAAAACAATTAAATTAGTTTCCTATTTTTGTTTCCCAAAATTGTCACAAAACCAGATGACACGTTTTTCATTGTTTTTAAAAAGAGATTGTTATTGTTTTCAAAAAAGGAGATTGTCTTTTATTTTTTGAAAATAAATGAAAGAAAATCTCCGAGAAAAACAAAACATTTTGTCGTAATGAAGTCTCCAGTTTTTGTCTCTGTTCTTTGAAGTTTAGGTAAATTAGCTCACCCTTTTCCGATCACTGGTTATGAGTGTACGGTTTTCTATTAGCTGAAGAACTCAATCGAATTCGTTACGAGCTCTCAGGCGTAAGCAGCGAGGTCGTGGGTCGACCTCAGTCCAAGAGAAGCCACACTCATATATTTCCTGGATTTACCTGAAAGTGAATGTTTTAATCTTCAGACAATTATATGTAAGTAAGTAGTACAGTTTACTCATTTGCATTAGGTATTCGGGACGAAACGGAACTAGTCGGGCAATGTGCGTATACTCATCATATTGTACGCGCGGTAGAAGTTATGCTTCGACTGATAAAGAAAAGAGGGTTATGACAACTACTAACTTCATGGTGTCATATAGGAAAGAGGTTTATGTCTGTAAACGACACAACAACATAATCGTTCAGGGGTGATTCTATCATTACAGTTATAGCTAATATCGGTATGTCAGGATTGCGAGCAAGGTAAATGTATTAAATAAAACCAACATAGACTCTCCACCACTGAGAGTACTCGTATTTGGGTTAGTATTAGTAACATGAACTAGATCACAATATAATACTTTACACAATTATTACAAGATCATAAAATAAGGACAAGCTAGACAGATATAACAGGTCAGACTTCTTCAGCTGATCTACACAGAATGCTCTCGCTTCGTCGAATGACCACCGCCTTTATAACATCGGGTGTGTTGATCCATATCGACGACTACCCTCCTTTGTCAACATTGCTTAGTGCTACCCGCTACCGATAACAGTAACAATGAAAATTTTACCCTCAATGCGTAAGAAGGAGTATAACTTCAAAAATGAAAAACAACCTTGTAATAGATATTCGCGGCTCTTTTGCGATTACACGCAGTTACAGTTTCAACTAAATATAGTTTACATGAGACATTTTCTTGAGTCATAGAACGTGAACAGGATGCAGTAAACATCTTGGGCTTCCTATTTCTTTGATCTATCATGTCGATCCCAAAAGTAATGCGACAATATGACAAATATTGTTTGACGCAGAACATAGTACTTACGTAATCAAATAAGTTAGGTATATAGGCATCAAAAACCCAAACGGATGTGACAGCGATGTATTAATCACTTGTCATTGGTTTTCCCTATCCCTGTTTAGTAAAAATATGAAAATAAAACAATAAATAAATAATTAAACAAAACTATGTTAATACAATCTACATTCGGGAGTGAGAAATCCGAGTCACCAACATATACCTTAATATCTCGGAAACTAAGAATGATACCTTATACAAATAAAAAGTAATTTATAGACTATTTAATACTACTCAAATAAAATAAATGAAACTTGTTAAACAGCAGACTATTTATCAAGTGATGGTGTGCATGAAAAGAGCCTCCACGAGTGACAATACTTCAGTACGTCCGGCGCACCCTGGGCGGTCAGCCCCGCTACCATCCTTGCTGACTGGCTAATCTTTTCACCACGGCATGAGCTATTCTTGTATAGCTCGTGCCGACACGATAGAAGAAGATTTATCAAGTTTTATTTATAATATTTGAGTACTATCAAATATTAGTATTAAGTATTTTATAGATAAAATACTTTGTATTTGAGAAGCTAGCATTCTTAGTTTGTGAGATATTCAGGTTTATGTTGGTGACCCGGATTATGTAGGTACTATAAGGTCCCATGCAATATTCCTATTAACGACCTATCATAATCCAGGGGCTATTTATTTCCGGTGACCATCGATTTAAATATGCACAATATAAATTCACCAATTGCGATTAAGTATTACTCTGGTTTTCAGAAATTATAAATACCGGTAGGTACAGGAAAAGGGGAACTGGTTTTATTAAAAGCAAATATTCAGGAAATTCAGGAATCATCATTTCGGTAAACCGTGTTTCCGGTAAAAATATATACAGTGATTCCTTGAATTCCTTGAATACTTATTTAGAGAGCACTCCAGTGAGTGAGTAATATAGGCCAGAGTCTCTCAATATATTTATATTAAAGAGTTTTTTTATGGTGTAATATAAAATGTATATGCTTGTTTATCTTAATAATTTGGTTTTGTGGGTTTGTCCTAAGAGTATATTAATGCCATCCGATTTGTTAATCTTTGAAGTTGTATAGAGCGGATGTGGAAACTAGGAACTGAAATATTTGCGTGTTTATTATAAAAGACAGAGAAGAAATTATATGATGATCTTATAACCGCAATGATAGTTTTTCTTTGAGATTGAATGTTGTGTTTGTGTGGTATAACATGGGAATCAAGATTTCTTAATTCCCCACTTTATTGCGTGTTAAATACCTATAAATGTTTATATCTACAAATAGATCGCCGTATCTTTTCCGGTGAATGTCAACACGAAAAGCTTTTTACCAAGTGTAGACATCTCGTAGTATAAATTTGGAAAATTTTGTGTGTATCTTTTTCTAGTGAGGAATTCGTAGTGTGGAGTAATGACATTAAAAAACGATAAACATGTTGATTAGTAATACTCGTCCAGAAATCCAGAGTTGTTTTTTGTCGTTGTTTGTGGGGAAGGCCCATAGGAAATTATAAAAATTTTAGAATAACAACTGTGTGTTAATCATAAGTGAATTATCGGTTAATTACTACAAAAATTTCCCACCTCTAAGAAACGGTATAAGGGAAGAGATGGGAAGGGGAAGAGACGGGTGGGACTAAACCGAATTATCCAACTATTGTAACAGGGAAAGTGAGTTTGTTACTTCTTCAGGACTAAACTACTGAACCAATCTTGATGAAACTAGAACAGAGTACGAAAACAGAGATAATCTAAAACCCGGAGTAGAACATAGGGTACGTTTTATCGATATAACACACGAGCAAAGATGCGGTGTCCGGCTAGTTACAAATTAGTGTTACAAGCGACGTTAACGCTCTTTTCAAGATCATCTATCTATACATATAAAAGGAGAAGCTGACTGACTGACTGACTGATCTATCAACGCACAGCCTAAACCGCTGGGGTTAGCAAGTTGAAATTTTGACAGTAGGTTCCTTTTGTAACGTAGGCATCCACAAAGAAGGGATTTTTCGAAATTCAACCCCTAAGGGAGTTAAACAGGGGATGAAAGTTTGTATGGAAAATCGTCACTTAACGGGTTCAAAATTTCACGCAAGCAAAGCTGCGGGTGAAAGCTAGTGATTCATGTAAAAACAATAGAGATCCTACTTATTACAAGATCGTAAAAAAATTACGACGTTCAGGGAGAATTCCGTTGTTTGCGTTCAAATGAGAGGTTATATTTAGGTGTTTGTACTCTTATTTTTCGCAACACACAACTTTAGTTAATATAATAGTGGAATGGTACAAACAAACTCATAAGCGGGCCATTCTAACGACTGACAGTATAATAAGGTTTAATAAATAGAGCCTGCAATAGTTATAACTGTTATAAACTTACTTCTAACTTTATAGATATTGTTGTTCCACGAACATAGACATTTGAGGGGCTCGTGGTTAATTATCAGAGATCGGAATAGGTAGAGTATATTTACCTAAACTTCGAGGAAGGACGTAACATAGAGTCGATAACACCTCTAAAATCCCGGAATAATTTTGACGTTTTAATTCTGGGATTTAAAAATCACGAATTATTTATTTAAAGTTACAAATTATTGATTTGAAAAATCATATAACACTTTTTAGGTTTTCCTACTATGTAAAAGTAAAATGTAAAACAATGTATGTAATATGTACGACAAAGCTCTTTAATTTAGTACTTTACTGTACGGAACCGTAATAAAAATGTTAAATGATTCTTCAAATAAATAATTTGTAACTATAAATAAAGTCCAATAAATAATTTGTGATTTGAATCCCGGGATTAAAACGTCATTATACTTATTCCGGGATTTTAGAGGAGGTATTATCCACTCTATGATACTTCCTTCCTCGAAGTTTAGGTAAATATACTCTACCTATTCCGATCTCTACTAATTATACACAGCGCGGATCATGATTTGCGCGGTCAGTCTGTGGATGGGTGACCATTTGGTACACAATGATGCCTCTCTGTGACCTGGAAAGCACGTCAGTCCCGGGTATATTACGAATATCTATGACAGTCGTTTCGGGTAATCAGAAGCCCGATAATCTGAAAACCTTAGGATATCGGCATTGCCCAGTAACAGCTGCGAGATTTTATGGCAGTCGTTCCGTGTAAAATACTGGTTTTCAGCCACATCTGGGGGTCTACTCCTTAAGCACGAAGTCCGTGGTTTCGGCCTTAGTTACGAGCGTTTCTACTCCCTATCACCTATGGACACACGATTATTTCGGGGCCCGAACTAAGAATGAATGACATCACGATTTGACAGTTGTCCCTACTACCGATGTGTTTTTGCCCGTCCGAAAAGTTGAACTTGACACTTGTTTTGTTCAGTCCTACGTCTCGGGCTACTTTCGGACGGGCGACTAATTTCGTTGACGGACTTAGGGAGTAGGTCCCCTGGTTAGACTGGAAGCTGACCCCAACATAGTTGGGAAAAGGATAAGCAGAATTATGTTGGTCTAGGAACATAGTTTAATAATAATAATAATAATAATCATTTATTTCGAGTAACAAGACTCATAGTGTTAGTAACAATATATTTATAAACTATGTTAGTAATACACAAAAACAAACAGTTTATGACATCATTGCTGCAAGGTGACAGGCCCAGCCGAAACCTTGCAGCAGTGGTTCACAAACGCACAATCCAGCCTGCTTGCTACCATAGATAGGATGCTGTTGGTGCTGCCCCGCACTCCACGGACCAAGGATGCGCACCGCTTCCGCATCACCGTGTAGAAACAGTCCACGTGAGCTTCAGCGAACATCCCTGATGCGCTGCAGTATCGGGGCAATCCCATCAGCAGCCTGAATGCGTTATTGTATTGGACGCGAAGGGCGCTGTATGATTTTTGAGTATAATGAACCCACAGACAGCAAGTGTAAAAAGACGTGCAGTAAGCACTAAATATAGTGCGTTTGACCTCTTTAGAGGCACGTCTGAACCTGCGGGCAATCATGTTAGCTCTCACACACAGCGCCCTCCGTTCCCTGTCAATATCCTCATCGTCCTTGAGGCCAGTGGTCAATAAGTGACCCAGATATCTAAATTGGTCTACCCTCACAAGGGGTATACCGTTTAACTGTACAGAAGGTACTGCTTCTGGGTATTTACCCCTGGCCCCAAAGACCATGACCACACTCTTCTTAACATTATATGCCAGACCATGTAGTCTGGCATATTGCTCGCAAGTGGCTACCAGTTTCCTAAGCCCGCAGATTGACGCGCTCAGCAGCACCATGTCGTCAGCGTAGCTAATGTTATTGACACACATGCCATCAATATGACATCCGACACGCATGCTGCTAAGCGCGCCAATCAGATCATTCACGTATAGGTTGAATAGCGTAGGCGAGCATAACCCCCCCTGCCTCACCCCGCATTCCAACCCATACGGTCTAGACAGCGCACCAGCCCACCTCACACTATTGACTTGGTTTCCGTACCAGTATTTCAGAGTATTTGTCACTTCTGATGGCAGCTTAACCTCTTCCAACTTCCTCCATAAAATGTCGTAGGAAACCAAGTCAAAAGCCTTGCTCAAATCAAGGAAACAGGCGTAAACTGGAGTGTGGCGATCCGTGTAGTACTTCACAGTGTGCTTCACACTCAATATAGCGCTGCCAGTGGATAATCCAGAACGGAAACCAAATTGGTTATCGTGAACATGTATATGACTGCTAAGTTGAGCGTCAAGCACACCGTCAAACACTTTTGACATGATTGTGGCAAGAGATATCGGCCTGTAATTGTTTTTATCACCCATGTCACCAGTCTTATTTTTGACGATGGGCACCACTGTTGTTTTGATCATGTCACTCGGCATATAAGCATGCCCCAGGCAAAAAGTAAAAAGCATAGCTAACACTCTTGGCAAATGCCGACCAGCAAATCGGAGATGCTCAATGCTGAGACCGTCATGACCAGGAGATCTTCCTCGACGCATCGCGTTAATTCTGTTCAAGAGCATTTTAGCTGTGATTTTAACTCCTAGGTCTTTCCGTGGCTCAACATTGAGCGTCGACCTAGATGGGCCTAATGGCGACTGCACGCTAAAATGGTCTACAAAAAGGTCAGCTATTTGTCCAGAATCACTCACGCCATCGACGCAAACAGGGAGGCCAGGCTTGCCCTTCAATCTATTCGTATGCTTCCAAAAACCTCGGAAATCTTTCTTTGAGTGCTGTGAAGCCAGAATATCCATTTTAATTTGAGTCTCGTGATCTTGACACCACTTCAGACGAGACTTAAATATCCTTCTAGCTTCACGCATTTCATCAAAAATACGTCCCGATTTCGGCATACCGTTATCTAGCCAGCATAAAAATTTACGTCTAGCCTCCCTGTGTGCGCCGCTCACATGCATGTTCCAGCCCACGACCGCTCCTCTCTTTCTAGAAATTACTCCATGTGTTACCGTCTCAGTAGCCGACTCGCACAAAGCACTAACAATTTTACTGTACATTGCATCTATTACACAAAAGTGACGAGGGTCATTACAAGTCTGACCACCACACTCTCTAAAGTCATCCGGGAAGTCAATAAGTCGCAATTTTTCATGACATTTGATGCTATAAGCATGAATCTGTTCTTGACTTCGCTCTCCCCAAATCACCCTATTCACTTCAATGCTTACATTTGGTTGTTGAATCTGAACAAAACTAAGGTCACACATGACAACCAAAGGAAAGTGGTCAGACCACTGCACGTCATATTTTACATAAGAATGCATAACAGTAGGCACAGCCGCCTTTGTGACCAAACAATGATCAAGCCATCTTTGCGATCCATGAGCATCACTAATAAAAGTGTGGGTATCTGAACTAAGACCTAACAACTCAGTGTCAATGCATGTCCATTGTTGTTCAACACAAAAACTTGAGAGTTCCGTATAAAATAATTCCGTTGGGTGCGAATTGAAATCACCTAAGATATAACAACATTCTAAGTTACAACTGTCAATAATAAACTGTTTAAGCTGTACGCATGCAAATTATGACAATAACATTAAATATTAACTTCTTCATGCTCATTTAGCTTAACAAATTGCAGCGACGAGTGCTTTTGAGATTAATTGCGTAGCAAATGGAGAGGTTTAATGGTTCGTATGTTATTAACGATTCCTATGGCATGTATCGCTTATGATCAAGTCAATACTGTTGTATCTACCTACTTGTCTGTTGACTTCAACTTCAAAACTCATTTATTCAAAATATACTTGGGAGCAAATAAATCAAACCACTTCTATTTTTCACGTACGTATAATTGTTATTATTTTTGGAATTATGGAACAGATCAATTCCAAACATATAACGCCTAAAAGGTTATTTGATAACCTTTACTATGAGGGTAGTTTTTTGTTATTTTTTTTTTAAATTATATATTTCATGAAACCAAAACTATTAACCAAGACACATGAAAAAAGGAGTGGCTCGATTTCTTTGCTCCCAAGTGTAGACTATACCTTTGAACATAAGGTTGAACATAAGGTGAGTCCTGAAGTTTTTCTACAAAGGTTACCATACAAACAATATCAAATATTTAAAAAAACGAATCATGTGTAATCTTCTTCTTCTTTTCGTGTCGATTGACTCGTACTAAATTTTGTCCGACCAGTATTGAGTAACCTGTACAGCTCTATCATTAGCCTCGTTTAGATCTTGGATGGTGCAGGTGGTTGTGCATGACGGGCAACTAAGGAGGTGACGCATGTCCTGTGATAGTGCTCCACACTGGCACTGCGTTTGTGATGGGTGAAGAATGTGAAGATCATGTGTATTATAGCTATTATACGGTTTTTGATGATGTTGTTTACGTTTTTCTGATAGTAGTCGGTCGTTAATTGACCGCTATGTCAGGAATCATCTTTCGTTGATCAGAGTATAGAATTACTTAGTTTTCTTAAACGTTAATGTTACAGAAGACAGTCCCCAAAAGCGCCCGCTCTTCACCGCTTCTTACGCGACGTCTTACGTAGGCGGTTTAAAGCGACGCGAATTGCGAAGCGATGCGATGCGGTGACACGCGATGCGGTGCGAAGCGGCGGCTTTGTCCTACTCGCTACTACTACTACTACTACTACTACTACTAGCTCGCGGACCGCTCGCCGCGCGCCGCCGTCATTCAGTAGCACTGTGCGGCACCGCATCAAGTTCGTGTGAAAATATCAAGCCAACTAACAGCGTTCGCATCGCGCCGCGCCGCGCCGCACCGCACTCCGCGTGCGTTTGGTCACGTAGGACACTTCAATAGGTATCGACTATTTGTTGTTTTCGGGACGCGCCGCGCCGCTTCGCGTCGCTTGTAGATCGCTCACGTAGGATGACGCGTTATTGTATAAGCTGTGAAGAAGAAACGGCGCAACAAACTCCCCAGCAACACAGTTCTGTCTATCAAGTGGATAAATTAATTGAGTCTACACACAGAAAAAGGCAATATTTATTACAATAATGAAATAAAAAATAAAGAAACATACGTATTCAGTTCATTGTTTGAATGATGAGGCACTAAACTGTAAAATATGGGTATTTAACTTTTTATCACCGTGATTGCAGTTTGATCTCGCTTGATACACGATTGATTTGATCGAACAATACTTTGATCGTGTTTATGGTAACAATACCCCCGGCTGAAGGATTGTCTTGCCATTGAAAGGTGGTAAGGTCAACTCTTTGACGTCATTTATAGTTTTTTTTTTGAGGGCAAAGCATCTTCAATCCGTCATGGCTCTAAATGAACATGACGGCGCGTCTTGTGAAGGAAGATGTCAAAAACCTGTCAAATCCAGTACATTTCATGTTAGTTATGTAAATACATGTAAATGTTAATGTTTGTATTCGTTTTTGTTAACTGGTGTATTATGTCCAATAAAGAGTATATAAATAAATACATAACTAACATGAAATGTACTGGATTTGACAGGGACAGATTTGAGTGGCGAAATCGTCACGTTCATTTAAATCCATATCAGGCTGTAGGTAAGCATCGTAGCATATGAGACGATCTGTAGTTCTTGCCTACCCTCATGGGACAAAGGCGTGAGTTTATAATTATGTGTATGTATGTATGTTGATAATTAATTAAAATAAAACTGCTTTGGACCGATTTCAATCAATCAGATGCGCCTGTCTTTTATCGTTCCTACCTACCTAATCCACAAGATAACGTAAGCATGAAGCACATCAACTATTCAATAACTATATTCTACCCAGCAACCACTATCTATCTGAGTGGTATTGTATTATTTAATAGCAGCAGCAGTGTCGTGGTTTGGCTGTATACGACACTGGTCACTGCCTCGGCGCCATTTGGCAAGCAACCAGATACTATACAACACTGCAGAAAGGTCACTTCACACTGCGTTGTAACTGAAAATTATGACCTCGTATATCCAGGTTGAGGGATTAAAGGATTTAGCATGTTAAAGCCAGATTTATTAATAAAACAGAACAGAGAATAGACTAGCATGCTTTCGGATGGCGTAAAGTAACAACTCTTGTGTAATGACTTTCGAAAATACTTAAAAATATCATCTTCCCATACAAACTGGAGAGGCTGGACTGTTTTTTTGAGTTATGTTCAAAAGTCTGTAAATATCATCCACTACCATACTAGTGTATTTTTAATAACCTAGTATATTGTACGACCTGTTTTTTTTTAATGGTAGTATGAAGGATATTTCCGAAAAAACAAAAAAAAAATACCTAAAAAAATACCTCTCTTCTCCCATCCCATCATCAAGAACTCAGGTTCGTAAACTATATGCAAGAGGAGGAAGACCAAACGTTGAGGCGTATCATAGAAACGGCCTGTACCCATCTCCATCCAGTATTCAGCCTATTAGATTGTTTCTAAGCGTCTCCCTGTACCATATTACCCCTTATGCCATTTTCAGGTTTAGAAAAATTATGGTAAACGATGACAATGATCTGATTGGACTGGCAAAGGATCCCAGCAGACGTAGGATGCTCTTACACCACCTCCTAAAAGCAGTATTGTACCCCAAGTGTAAGTTTTTTTCGTTATCTACTGTAGTTGCGTCACGCCAAAAATGTATGAAAATTTAGGCTGCGCCTCTAGGCGCACCGTTCACTAATATTCGCGCGTTAATTGAACGGTGTGTCTAGAGGCGCAGCCTAAATTTTCATACATTTTTGGCGTGACGCAACTACAGTAGTTAACGAAAAAAACTCACACTTGGGGTACTGGTACCTAGTTCATTGAATGCTAGTACATTTGCTAATAACTTTCTTCTTCTCAGCATAAACAATAGGAAGCGGCGAAGAGGGCGTTTTTGGGAGCTGTCTTTTGTAACATTGACGTTCAAAAAGAAATAATAAAGTTTCACAAGAGCAATGCACTACACGGCTAAAAAGAACAGTCTAAAGTTCAGAGTGCTTAAACCCAATTACACAGAACAATATGTAACTTAAATCCTGCAGACTTAACAAACCGCTAATACGTTGCACCGCAGTGCGAACAAACTCTTACATTATTACACGGTATAACGTAGTAATGTCACGCTAGTAAACCGCACGTACACGTGACTGGACCAAACGGTCGTGTAATATTATGTAAGGAGTTCTACGTCTGCAGTTCGTACTTTGATCTACGATCTACCTACGACACCATAGAGCAACGTGGGCACCAATGACGACTGAGTCGTCGACCGCATTGCACTATGTATGACACACCTTTTTTTATTTACTCCAAGCTTCATTTTGAATTTGGAATGTCTGCCATGTGCATTCCATAAATTCAGCACTGCACAGCTGGCTGAGTGCTAAAAAATTCTACCTACATTTGAATTTGGAAATTATATAATGTTGCCAGTATTATTAATGGTTTATGAATGTTACATACAATAATTATCTTGTAATAGATCTGCTGCAGCTTTTTTAAGTAACCGGTACAGAATCAAACTGTATGCAGTCTGAACTTCCCTAGTTTTAATAATTAATACTTAATTTATTTCAAAGTTTGTTAAGGTCTAAACATAATAAACACACAATCAATAAAATAGACATAAAGTAAGAGAACGAGGCAGTTTCGGTACAAAACAATACAATACTCTTTATTGTACACAAAACAAACATTACTATAAAAATTGAGATGTAACAATGGGCGGTCTTATCGCACTAGGCGATTTCTGCCAGACAACCTTTGGATGGATATGATTTTCAAGAAATTAGAGAGGGGTAGTTCGCGGTGTAACAATAAAAAATACCCTAGACCCCAGACTAGGATGCTTTGTGTTGTGGGATTCATACGCTATTAATACAAGACCACACAAATAAGACCATACGTATAGAAATAAGTTTGCAAGCAACATGTTTTCTGCTAGCAGGGATTCAACACAGGTACGCTTTTATCACAGTGTAGGTACCTACTTACTCCATACAGTGGGTCAACGCCCATACATTTGACAGGTCCTTTGAAATGTCAAAATTATGTAGGGGCGGAGGTTATGTCCCAAGTATGCAGTATGGCTACTCGGGACATAACCTCCGCTCCTTCACCCCGCAACCCCCCGCACGATTGCTCTGCGATAATATTCTACGTTGACCGACTGTAAGGAGTAAGATATAGGTAGACTGTGCTTTTATGAACTTTAAAGGTCAATCAAGATCAACTGAAACTCTACTGAAACTTGTTCAAAAGATGTTCGTGTCTTGGTGGGCCACTTTTGTCTAACGTTATATGAAATAGAGTATAGTTTCCTCTTTAGATGTTCGAATAACTGTAGGCATCGATACAACTGGAAATTTTTTGAACAGGAAAACACAGAAATACTTTTTGCTTGAATTTCATGAGCGCAGGATTTATTTCATTATGCAAGTCACGATATACTCACGTGTTAAAGATAACCGCACTAAGTGGTTCGGCACCACTCCAAACCACGTGCAGTCGTAATGTGGTTTTCATAACAGAAGGCATAAATTGTGGCTGCTTCATAATTCACTTTACTACCCATAATAACTTTATCAACCACAATAATAATCAGTTTTACAGATTAATAATACACTCGGGAGCAACAAATCTACATAAACCATCTCGGAAACTAGGAAAAAAGCCATTCTTAGTTTCCGAGATATTAAAGTGTATCTTGGTGACCCGGATTCAATGCTCCCGAGTGTACTTAAACTTTTGTTTTATAATACTCTAATTTCTTATTTTTAATTACATATCAATCATCTCCATAATTCTCTCTCTTTCCGGAAGAGGGTATTTGTGACATAGTATAGCGACTTTTATTAAACTCCGTATTTTATTTCAAAGGGGCTAATGACGTCACATTTTACTAAACATATTTCGTTTCACATTCGTAATCATAATTGCAAGTGTGCTGCACACAGAGGCGGACTAGTAGTCTTGGCCGCCCTAGGCCGTGTGGTACCGGCCGCCCCTACTCAGTTCCACAGTTGACTTATTTTTTTGACTGCCTCGTTGGTTTAGCGCGTCTATTTTAACGTCAGATCCTGAGTCCGATCCCCAAGTAGCCCGGAGCCTGGATGTGTTCCCGGTTAATAGACTTGCCCCCTTTTACGTGGCACTTAAACATAACGACGAAATAAGCGTGTACTATACACCCCTGCCCAAACCTTCGGGGAATATTATGTTATACCTATATTTTTTTCTGCGATTGGCCGCCCCTGATATCTGACCTAATGGCAAGTCCGCCTCTGGCTGCACATCCAGTCGGCAGTTATCACGCACTTGCGCTGACTACATCCTAATTGCCTGCAAGTATTTGGCAGGTACATAGTTTGCAATTGTGACTGGTTGTGTAATTGTGCAGTCTACTTACCTACAGTTAAGATTATGAATATGAAACAAAATATGATTCATCAATTATGACGTTATTTATTAGCCCCCTGATCTCAACTCCATTCAGGTAAAGGCACAAAGATTAATTTAATTAATAATTTATGTACACACAGCACCTAAGAAAATGTAAGTTCATCATGACCATAGCGTACAAAGGCATTGTTTATTTCTAAAAGAAATCTCTTATTATTTAGATTTGTGTGGGTAGTAGCTCGTCTTACCTAGGTATCTGGTATTAAGAGCTCTTTAAGCAGTATACTCATTAGCAAACTAAAACTTTTAACAATGTTACCTTAAAACTAATAGGAGTCTCGCGAAGAGTATAATGTTACTCGCAGCTATTCAGCTATTATGAAATCATATTGTCTATTATAAACCCCTTTTATTATACAAACTTCTCTTTTAATATTCAGATAGTCTTACAAAGGAGTAAAATCAATAAACTGTCTTTAGTTTTTAAAGTTAGATTGTTAAGTTATTAAGAAAATAAATATCACCAGGCACAGCCGTATCCGTAAAGCAACTTGAGGCCCTCTTAAGCCCCCTAAATTGTTATAGATGAAAGCAAAAGCCTGAAAATTATGTTACAGAGAGTACGTAATGTATTTAACGAAATTCCCAAATTGCCAGTTTCTAACTGAAGCAGTTTACGAAATATCTGCTATCAAAGTTTTGCCATTGCATTTGCATTGCATTTTGCAAAGCAAAGTCCGAAAATTTTCTTTATAAAAATGAAATGCCAGAATTTTCTCGCCATTAGATCTCAGAACTTTTTGCGGCAAAAGGGCCGCGAGACTTGGCTTTTTGACGGGATTCTTTTTGATGGGATATAAATATTGTCACGTAGTGAAATAGGGATTTTGGGGTCTACAAACCCGTCAATTTTGGTATATTCACTTCAATATCCAAAATGCTTATTTATATTCCACACAATTATGCCTAATTTAGTAGTTAAAACTTCCCAGAAATCAATTCAAAAACTACCAAAGAGCATAATTATTACATTTAGTAACTACACCTATTATTATATTTACCATGTTGAACGTAAATATAAGGTTCAGTCATCGACAAAGAGTACAAATTCAAGGGCTACTAATTACAGGGAAAAATAATAACAAATAATTGGGAAATTTACGATAAGTTTGTACTTTAGTAAATAACATAATAAAGCGTTTATCAGAATTAATTACCTACTTATTTACAAAACAGATTAATTGAAAAATTTGGTACTAGAATTTTAGCTAAACAGTCATTTAACCTGGATTTTAAAGAATAAGGAAAAAAATGAGTATATAAGAAAAGTGTGTGTGTGAGTGTTTGTGTGTGGCCGCGTGAACGTGGGTATGTGTGTGCGTGTGTGGGTGTTAAATTTGAGGAATGAGCTACTTACATGTTTTGCCATTTATGGCGTTCTAAATTTTTTATTTAAGCGCATTAACATCGCCTGAGATTATAACAACAACAAAAAACAGTAATTGAATTTAAAACCTAATTATTGTGAATTAAGCTTATACAAAGATCATTATCAATATACAACAAAATTAATATCATAAATACACACCTATAATTGTAGTAGGTATATTTTTTGAGTAAGTAAATAGTTGTTTAATCGGAGAATTTAAATAGGTAAACACCAGCCTTAATCGTAATAATGTAATGTCAGACAGCTCTTACAATAAACAAGAATATGTATTAAGGAAAACATTAGACAATCTTCCGAATGAAATCCGACATCATTTTGGCTCGTAAGCCAACAGAAGTTAAATTATCTGTCGGCTATCATAAATTTTACACGATTTCCATCAGATGCCTTCCAATAAGCTGATAGCGTAGCGTGATTACTATTCATATCATTTGCATACAGTTGTGTAACAGCAGGAACGGCTTCATCTGTCTGCAATAACGGTTAATGTATACAATACAGATTCATTTGAATACCTAATACCCATAAAGTGGTCTGCAGGTCATTTAACAAGTGATCATTCGATTTTGGTTTGACAATTTGACGTTGTCACTTTAGGGTTAGTACATACTCAGTTCAACGAGAGTTCTGACTTACCTATGGTTTATTTCGTAAATTGTAGCCGTTAGGAAATTGCTATCGAAAAAACGTAAACGACATATTCAAAAACCGCTATATTATCCAAGTTTTTTTTTAAATAGCAGAGATTTTATATTACTTTGAATAAATTAAACAATCCAATAAAACTACTTACTTAAACAAACAAAAAAAATTAGGTATATCCTAGACTAAAACTAACTATACAAACTAAAAGAGTGCATTAAAGTATTCATCCGCATCGCATTAGCCATGGTTTTTTTTTAACATTTGGTATAATTATTCTTTGTTTGGTAAGGTTTTGTAGAGAAATGAGTCCTGCTGAGACTCACTTCTAATTTTACGGTGAAAATTGTATAATGGCACATAAAATCTGTCTTCATTTGCTGTGTGCGATTCCCTGATCATTGGATGGGTGAACAGTTGTTGGGTTTTTTATTTATCAAAGTTTGAGTAGCAAGCATTTAAGATTTTTTTGAAGCAAAAGATTCGCCACCTTATTCCTGGTATTAATACGACGAAAAGTACGTGTACAACAGTACCTACCTACTAAGGTACTGTAGGCACTGGCCTATGCCTCTAAGGAATTCAGGCGTGCATACACGAGGCAACTATTAATAAATCCAAATGAGTCATTATTGCATTAAGCATGCGAAGTGTTGCACTCACGAATATTAAAAGCTGCAGGCAGTTAAACAGATAAACTGCTGCACATAGATACACACACATAGATGCTGCACATACATGGAACATGTTTCAGCAATTTGTGGCTACGGAAATCCAGGCGAAGTCACGATCCCTTAATATCGACAGCGAACAGACGTATTAAACTATAGCTTACAATACGACCGTAGCGCCATCTGTTACGTCACACACGAACTACACGATGACGATACACATCCACTCTGCCGTACGTTATCTAGAAGGCAGCTAAGTGCAAAAGTCTACTTTTGAGTTATAAGCGAAAAAGGTGGGAATCGTTGTCTCTATGAAAGGGAAGTTATTATTATAAAATTGTTAATTGAAATAGGTACAGTATTAATTGCTCTATAATTTTCAGTTTTCAGTATATTTCAGTTATCTAACCCTTTCAGTTTTTTCACAAAATTCATTTTTACTTTTTAGTTAAGCATTTTGTAGTTATGTTAAATGAGTAATACGATACTAAAAAGTCGCTAACCATACCTTAGCCGCTTTGTAGCGTAGGAATTATCAACAACTTCGATTATAAATGATTTTTATGCATAGTTTTAATCTAAAACTTAGCTTAAAGGCAGTTTTGTGTCTTTGCTGCTTTTTAGAAAATAAATATTTATTAATTGGTCTTGTCGTGAACTTGGTAAAAAGGCCGTTAAAGTTACTTTATGGCCTTTAAGTCTAGTAATACTAATGGTTTTTTTTAAAGAATGCTTGTTATTGTTTTTTAAAAACTATTACTTCTCTAAAAGGCGGTTAAATGAAACTCGCATAAAGTAAACTGCTTTGTAGCGTAGAATTCACGGGGTAATAATTTATTACTTAGAACAAAATTGCGGTTAAGCCGAACCTTTTTTTAAATGAAAAAAATCAAATTTGTGTATTTTTTTTTAATTATAATTATTTTGCTTATACAGCGTGTCCCAGAAAGTAGTGTCAAGCGGAAGTCCAGAGGTAGAACAGCCTTTGAGGTACCCAAATCACCCCCATGTATGTTCCGCGATTTTTTGTAGTTTTCGAGTTATGAATGTTTTTCATGTTTTTTAATCAAACTCTGACTATAACGACATTTTTGATCACAGTGACGTTAATAGTTGAGATACATGAGTATTTTTTTTTTCTAAATTAGCTGATTAGTGACCCTATCGAATGCATAAACATTTGTAACCATATATGTAACGAATGCGTTACAAAAAAATATTGAATTGTCATAAAGTTAAAATCCCGCATGTTTCCTAAATCTTTGTGGGTGATTTAAAAATAAATCTCCCTAAACTTTTTTTGTCAGATGTATTTTAAAAACGTATCCATTTTATTAGCAATTTACCCTGTAAATTTCATCGAGCTATCTCCACGACCTCACAGTAAAAATTTCATTCAAAGCATACAATATCGAAAATTCCAGTTGTAAAAGGGTGAATGAAAAATTGATTAAAACTAACAAATAACGTCTTTTTTAGTAACACTCGATGCAAAAAGAGGGGTGTTATAAGTTTAACGTGTGTGTCTGTGTGTCTGTCTGTGGCATCATAGCTCCTAAACGGATTTTGATTTAGTTTTTTCTTTTGTTTGAAAGGTGACTATAACAAGAGTATTCTTAGCTATGATTCAAGAAAATCTGTTCAGCCGTTTGAAGATCATCAGCTCTTTTCTGGTTGTTGAAGGGATATGAGCAACTTCTACTGATCTGATCAATTCAAAATTTACTATCCTGTGACTTCAATGATGTTACAATAACATGATAACCTTGACCTGATTTTCAAGCATCTTCTGAAACAGCATGATACCCAACATACAGTAGAGGTATTGTGTGTCTATTGATTCTTTAAGTTTATGATAAGTTGTAATGACCTCCTTCTTGTCACAGGATCATTAAAGTCACAGGATAGTAAATTTCGAAACGATCAGATCAGTAGAAGTTGCTCATATCCCTTCAACAACCAGAAAAGAGCTGATGATCTTCAAACGGCTGAACAGATTTTCTTGAATCATAGCTAAGAATACTCTTGATAAAGTCACCTTTCAAACAAAAGAAAAAACTAAATCAAAATCCGTTTAGGAGCTACGATGCCACAGACAGACACACAGACACATACGTTAAACTTATAACACCCCTCTTTTTGCGTCGAGTGTTACTAAAAAAGACGTTATTTGTTAGTTTTAATCAATTTTTCATTCACCCTTTTACAACTGGAATTTTCGATATTGTATGCTTTGAATGAAATTTTTACTGTGATGTCGTAGAGATAGCTCGATGAAATTTACAGGGTAAATAGCTGATAAAATGGATAAGTTTTTAAAACACATCTGACAAAAAAAGTTTAGGGAGATTTATTTTTAAATCACCCACAAAGATTTAGGAAACATGCGGGATTTTAACTTTATGACAATTCAATATTTTTTTGTAACGCATTCGTTACATCTATGGTTACAAATGTTTATGCATTCGATAGGGTCACTAATCAGCTAATTTAGAAAAAAAAATTACTCATGTATCTCAGCTGTTAACATCACTATGATCAAAAATGTCGTTATAGTCAGAGTTTGATTAAAAAACATGAAAAACATTCATAACTCGAAAACTACAAAAAATCGCGGAACATACATGGGGGTGATTTGGGTACCTCAAAGGATGTTCTACCTCTGGACTTCCGCTTGACACTACTTTCTGGGACACGCTGTATACATAAAATATCATTTTCTTCTAAAGAAATACTTAAACAAAATAGCGATTATCGGTAACTTGTTAAAGCACCTTACTTTTAAAAACTTTAATAATTAACTCTTCAATATCAACTTAAAAAATCCCTACGTTGTAATGTGGCTGTTGATCCTAGTTCGTGATTATTATTAATGCGTTGAGAAAGTACTATCCATACCGAGTCATACGATCTCAAACAAGATGGGTCTACCACTAGTCAATGCGGAGTGCAGATCACCACCCTGGGCCACCTTCCAAGCCTTCTTGTCAAATAAGTCATGAGGCAAAACCGATGGGTGTGTCAGATTATTAGCTATTTTGAAGATGTTGTGTTAACAACCTTCCGGGCCAAACCCTTAATTAGATCAGCTCGGTAGGGCTCGCGATGAATCGGTCTAAAACTAAAATAATGACCAACAGCACTAAGCATAGGGTCGACGTAGATGGGTACGAAATACATTAAATTGAGCCAGTCAGTTTTCGAAAACCTACCTGGAAAGGGAAATCGATCGCCGAATCGAAAACGCATGGAAATTGCAATCTCATCGATATATATATATGTAACCCGCCCATCCTAACCTACGGTGCTCAGACCAGGGGTGGAAATAACGTCACATTTGGTGAAACGTATTTCGTTTCATATTCGGAATCATAGCTGCAAGTAGACTGCACATCCAGTCGAAACTTAGATAGATAGACAGAATATGCTTTATTGTAAACCATGCCAATAGCAATAAACAATAAGAAACAGTGTTATCGCTAATGGCGATATCTTCTAGAAAACCTTTGGTTTGACCAGGAAGATGTGAAAAATAGATCATGGGGACAGTCCATCGTGTACTATGCACAATTTCAATTTAATAAAAATAAATAGGTAAATACCAGAAAAATGTACTACACATACATATAATTATCGAGATCGTAATAAATATCAAATAATATTTGTCTAAAAATATGTCCAGTTGTCACGCAGTTGCACTGACTACATCCTAATTGCCTTCAAGCTGCATTTGGTAGTTGCGTAGTTTACAGTTGCGACTGGGTATGGAGTGTACTTGCAGTTATGATAACGAATATGAAATAAAATATAATTCACCAAATGTGACGTTATTAGCCCCTCTGGTCGCTCACCGTGTTACATAATATACCAAAGAGCAATATAATATAATAATAGCGCAGCATTCTAGGCGTAAAAGAACAGACAGAATACGGAACACCATTTTGCGCTACAAAACGGGGGTAATAGATGTAAGCAGAAAGACTACCAGGCTCAAATGGAATCGGGCGGGTCACATCACATCAGTCGCATGCATAACGACCACTGGACACAATGGGTGCCTGAAGATGGACGGCGCCGCTAAAACCAGCCCAGAAAAAGGTGACTAGTTGACCTGAACGCGTACCTCGAGCGCTGGTTTAAGGTGGCGCAGGAAAAGAGTGCCTGGAAGAACTTGTTAGAACACGGGGCAGATAATCATGAATAGCATTCGACAGAGGACAATTACACAAGTTGTGACGGTCGGAGGCGGGAAGAAGTCCTTTCCTTAATCCCCTATCAGGCCACGATAAAAATTAACTCGCTCGCGGACAGTAGATATGTATTCTAAGTATGCGCGGATTTGTTACGTTGGTTGCCCTAAGCCTATGAAATTTTGCCTCCCCCTACATTTTGACGCCCCAGGCCCAGGGCATACCTGGCCTATAGGGAAATCCGCCCCTGATTCTAAGCGGACTTACTAGGCAAGCTTTAGCTAGTTTCATCCAAAATACATAAATATTATGGATTATAGGTATTTTCGGAACCAGATTTACTGCCCGAGAGTGAAACAAACCACCTCAATAGAAATCCTGTCAATTAAGTATTTTACCCAATAATTGGATAAGTATGATGTTAGCCGAAGTAGCTATATGAACTTATTCATTATAATTATTTCACATTAATATTAACTAAAAAATGTATAATTCCTATCCATTACTAACGGACATTGTTCTTTTTTGGCGGGACTATGCTAATCGTGTCACACCTGCACAACCGTTAGGCGAATGCTACTCGCTCAATATTTATCACTATATTTGGATCGCCATCCTGGATGACTATTTATTGAGCGCTTAAACAATCAATACATTGATCTAATCTCCCAAAAAATATCACAATCCAGGATCCCGATTTAAATATCGTGATAAATATTGAGCGTATAGCATGCCCCTATAGGTTCTTCGCCGACGAGCGTTTGTCTAACGCGAGCGCAGAAAACTGCTTTTTTGTTTAGCAAAGCTAGCCAACTGCCTTTTAGCTTAGAAACTGTCAGAAAAATCAAAAATCATAAAGGGGGTGACTGCTTTTTAGACAAGTTTTTATGTAAATTCGTTAACAGCGAATACTTTTTCAGAAAGCAGCTAACCGTCCATAATTGCCTTTAAGTGTAGTATTTCCGTTAAACTGCCTTTGAGATAAGTAATTATATACTCCTAGCAATATGACAGAATTCATAAAAAAGACGTTAAAGTCCATTTACTGCATTTTAGTCTATTTTATTTAAGAACGTCTTTTTAGTTAAGTATAATATCAATGTTTGATATTTGGTGCGGGCAGTTAAAGGTGGTTAACCTCTATTTTGCGTAGTTTTGCTGCTTAGCTGCTGTTTAGCGTATGAAGGCAAGTAAAAATGTGTACTTAACTGCCTTTGTGTTATGTGTAACTTCGCAACTACAACAGATATAAAAACAATTCCAAGACAGGACGATAGAGAATTTTAAACTCTATAAAATGGCATCAAAACCTCAAATTCGACCAACTGTGGCTTAACTGCCTTTTAGTCAACGTACGGCAGCACTACTACCCTAACTATATCGTAAACTTATGTTAGTGCTCTGAAAAGTCGTTCTAAGGAAGAACTTGAAGGCTTTATAGTCTTTTAAATAGAATTTAAATGAATATTTTTTCCGAATGGGCGCTTATTTTCATCGATTTGCGCGAATCCCGTTCGAAGATTCAAAATTCGAATATTTTTTTATTTTAATTAGTTGTAATGGACTGCTTGTAGACGTTTTTACGTAACGGTGTAGTTAATGGCGAGAGGGTTTCCAGCCAATGGAGGGGAAGTAAAATACGTAACCTAAGTTAACTCCTGATACTATATTAACATCATGACTACTAGCAACAACAGCACTAAGGGCTACCCTTAGTGTAGGGATGCACAGACTTATTGGGACTTGGGGCCACTCGGGCAGACTAGCGCATGGCAGGCCGCACTTATATTGATGGAGGGCCGCATGCGGCCCGCGGGCCGCGATCTGTGCATCCCTGCCTTAGTGGGACTTGGACCTCAGCTAAGGGCGTTGCTGAGAGATTGGGAGGGAAACAGCTTGACGAGGGATGAATTAAAGATCTGATTTTTTTATTGATATGGATCATGGTTTAAATAAACATCTCGCTATTGTGCCTGTATTTTATTCATAGATTGGAATATGACCGACCGCGACCCAAGAGAGATAAGGTTTTCTACGTACAATACAAATAAAAGCTCTCTTTTTATTTATTTGTTTTATCTCATCGTTCTCTGTACTAATGATTACCGTAGTCATTAAAACTGTTTTTTTTCTATGTTGTAATGGATAATAATTATGATAAAATACTTATACCTATTCCCCTGTTTTGTCAGTTGTTAGCAGTATCCATGATAGTTGTTGGTTTTAATATTTATGCGAACATTAAGTCCCTATAAAGTTAGCAACTTTATTCTATTTTGTAGTAATATGCTGCCAGTGTTAATATAAATTATAATTACTGAATTAAATATCCTTTAGCTACTCTGTATTTAATAATTTATTAGGGACACATTTTTGCTCACACACTTTGAACAGTTGGGAACAAAAAGAGTAATGGCATACGGGACTCTATCGGCAGCTGACACATTATTTATTTATTTTTAAAAGTGAACATTTACAGAGTATGTTAAGGATGATGATAAATTTTAAACGTTGTTGTACTTAATTAAAGTAAAGGTCAAAGTGAAGATGATGAATAATGCCATTGTTAATTTTGAAAAAAAAAAATTTTTCCTTGACTATGCAACGAGTGAGTTGTCGTAGGCATTATTCCGCTACAAACACCTTTAATCAAAATACCTAAGCTATTTTCGCAATCTATTTAAATATTAACATCCCATTTCGATCTCTCGCCTCACAAGGGAATGTAAACGTCAAGACACCATACCAAAGAAACTAATCCATTAATTATCCAAACAGAATCGCTAACAAACATAGTTTAATTAATCGAGGACCATTCCCACGTCTCTGTCATTCCCCTGCTCAACGTGCCGACCTAAATATATTTTACGAGAATTACGTACCAGGGGAAAATGGGCCAGAGTTGTACGTTTCAGTCTCAGTTAGGGCTACCAGCCGTTCCAGTCTCCCCTAATTAATCCTAGTTTTGAGGGCGTCTGTGTAGTCCAGGTGAGGTTTTTTCTATCTGAAAACAAGCGTTGCGACATTTTGTTTTCTTTTTTTAAATGACGTAGCATTATGCTGAGATATGAGCCTTTTTTGGCCTCGTGCAGGTAGTTTAATTCATTATCCTTTTTTGTACATTGTTTTTGTTTCTGTAACTGCCTGTGTGAGTCCAGAATAAATATGTTTTAATTTTTTCTTTTCTTTCTTTTATAACTGGTGGACGGAGGCCTGCCAGGGTTGCGGTGCATGCAGCGTGAATTCTGCGATCCCAGTCATTAGTCAGGAGAAGGAACACCGTGGGTTTTTAGCCGGTAAGACTCCAGCATAACCCTTCACCTTCCCCGGGCGGAGGGTATCCATGAGGTTTGGCCAACGTCAAATAAAAGGTGGGGTTTTATAGAGTCCGGGTTTTCGGACATGCCCGTCTAAAAAAAGGTCCTCCGCAACCTTCGGCACGTGGGTTAAATTTGCTCTTTAGCACAAGAAAAAAAGTCCGGGCCTTGCGAAAGTTCTTTTCCTGGTTCAATTGTTTTACACGAGTGTCGATACTTAAATATGCCCGGCGCACCCTGGGCAGTCAGCCCCGCTACCAACCTTGCTGACTGGCTTAATCTTTTCACCACAGCATGAGCTATTTTCGTGTAGCTCGTGCTCACACGAGAGAAGAAGAAGATTGTTTTACAGATGGCAGCCCTATTCTCAATGCTTTAATATGAATTTCGGTAGCTTTTAATGTCATCTGGCCGCACCAGGGGAATGATGATAATAGTAGGAATGACGATCAATATACCAAGGTTCAAGGTTGATAAGTGTTTGTATTTACGTGACCCAATTAATTTTATTATTACTAAAGAGGATATTCGTATTCCCAAATGTCAATCGGTTTCGTGTATTTTATCGTGGACAAGCTCGGGAGTTAAATGGGTGATTAAAATAGACCTTAGCTCCTAAAATGAAAGGATATTTAAATTTTAATAAAAGTTCTATCGTGAAAAACGAAGAAACTTTTTTTCTATTGTATTGCTTGTAGATTGTTCTTGCGTACCTTTCTACGTAAACAGGCAGTTATTGCAAGACCAGTGCCTGTAGACAAATGGCAAACGATGATCGCTAGGGAATAGAAATGCCAATTAAATGTATGGAAATGACATAACAGATCGCTTGACCGGTCGAAAGCTTAATCCAGTAGATCTTTCTATTATCTAGCGATCATCGATTGCCATTTGTCTACAGGCACTGAAGAGTTCCAATGGTAAGAAAACTCTCCATTTTTTTATACTCTCCTTGGAATAGGATGAACTTATCAACCGAGCTTAATTTTTTATGCATTTCAACAGGTTTTCATTACGCAGTTTAGTGTTATTTTACTATCCGTATACAAGGTGTACCGAAACTCAACATCAAGCCGGGAACAAAATATGATAGGGCAGTTTGTGATTGTTCGGAAAAAAAAAAAATTGAATGATATCCAAGTTTTCAACTTACCATGAATAAAATTTGACCAGATAAATTGAAAACTTAGACGAGAATAATTAAAAAGAAAAAAAACTTATCATAATTGATGGGACATTTTTTCCCAGGTCCTTTCAAAAAAATGCATAGAAAAAAAAATGCATCCACTTTTAAGTTAAAAAACTACATTCGCCTGTTTGGGTATTATTGGTAAAAGCCGTCGTTTGGCTGTAACAACAATACCACAGAATATATAATAGTACTTGACAATACTCCTGGAGTTTGTGGTTTGAAATTCTGCCTGTTTCAAACCACAGACTACAACCGAGAATTTAGTCAAATAAAAACCCAAATCTATATAATGTATACCTATTTAATGCTATGAAACCAAAGCAAACCAATCTCATTAGCTCGGACTTTGTCCATTACCACAATTATTAATTGTTGCATAAAATTAATAGACCTCTCTTACCGCAGCTTTCACATTTAAATATTAAAAGCCAGGCCAGTATATCGGGCGAGTGCAAGCCCACTCATTAACAAGTTAAACCCGACCTACTTTTGAGCCGACATTCAGGTTGCTGTTGACACAACCTAGTTCTAGCTTTCTTGCACCAAGTCTCATTTCGAAGTTCAAAAGCTGTTTGAACATGTGTTTGTTACTTTTGTATGTAATTAGATGCAAATAAATTCATTGGTTTGAATACGTGTTTGACTTTGTAAAGTCTCTTTGATCTAACATATTATCACGCTTGTATTCCCCTCAGGGTTGGGCAGAGGTGTATAGTACAGTTAGCTGCACCAACTGGTTATCCCTCTCATGAACAAGTTTGTTTTTGAGAGGGGTAAGTAATTAGTGTAGCTGACTGTACTCCCTCATTTTGCCGTTACGTTTAAGTCCAACGTAATAGAGGGTGAACGAAAACATTGTGAGGAAACTTGTACTTCTCATTCTGAGAAGAGGCCATTGCCCAGTGGTGGCACAGTAATGGGCTGATGATGATGATGGTGAATAAGGGGCGAGCCTATTGCCACCAACCGGGCATAAATCCAGACTCCGGGCTGCCAGTAAGAAATTCCGCACGGAATCCAATAACACTTTGCAAGACCTGGGGATTGTAGCCAAGACCTCACATCGAGCAGTCGCGCTTGCGACCACTAGTCCAACGAGACAGTCTAGTAGGTCTAAAGTCTAAATTAAATGTCAACCATTTGGTATCACTAACATAGTATAAAACAAAGTCGCTTCCCGCTGTCTGTCTGTCCCTATGTATGCTTAGATCTTTAAAACTACGCAACGGATTTTGATGCGGTTTTTTTTAATAGATAGATTGATTCAAGAGGAAGGTTTTAAGCTATAAAACGTACACGTGCGAAGCCGAGGCGGGTCGCTAGTGTAGATATATATAAAAAAAACTCCTCATTGGGTAAATGGCACTGCTGGGATCATTGGGGACCTGGAATGATTACCTAGTTCGAACAAAAAGCTTAATTAGGATTTTCCGTTTGATAAAATTTGAGTAATAGATTGGAATTGCTTTTGATAAATTGCTACGCTCGTTTAACGAGAAGATTAAGCCTGAAAAAATTGTGCGTTCGGCTGTGAAAAAAATATCAGCCTAAAATAAAATTTTCTTTAAAGTCACCGCAAGATTCGAAGAAGGTTATTAGGTCAAACCAGGCCATTACCACGAAGTCATTGGTGACAATTTAATCTGGCGAATTGCGTGATGATCCTCATCCAATTGTGGCGTAAGTAAGGTTACGATTGCAGTTTCCTGTGGATGGTAAGTAGAACGGCCTTGGGCGAACCAATCCGGTTGTCTGAATTGAGTCCCCCCTGCGCAGTCGCACGTAATAAGTCAACTACAGATGGATGTGGGTAATAAACTGTAGGTGTTTTGTTGCTTTATTTTTGTTCGTGTCATTGAGTACCAGGCAGTCAGGACCTTGAATTCTATTATCAAGTGTATGCGAAGGTACGCATATACGGACAGCTGCAAGTGCTGGAAGCACTTTTAATGCACCCTAGCACTTCTAGTAGATACAGTTTTTGTATAGGTATTCATATAGAGGTTTAGATTAATTCCTATTATATTCATAAAACTACAAGTCCCAGGGTACATTATGAGAGCCTCCAAAGAGGCCACGGGGGGGTACGCAATTAATGCGGTTGTCGGTACATGTATTTATTCCAGGAGTAAAAGTATCCCATGGTAACCTCAAAGAATTATTATTAAGCATACGCCTAACGGGTAGGATACTATTTTTTCCTTCGTTAAAGAAATGGTGCTTTCTTTCACTAACAGGGCCGGATTTGAAGGAGGCCCGGGGCAGCAAAGAAGTGAAGGCCCGTTGAAATATTTAAAAAAAAAGTACCTTTAGAATGTTTTTTTTTTCTCTATGTCAGAACAGGTGTAAATCTCTTATTGAGGCTCCTCTCTTGTGGAGGCCCCGGGACAAAGGAAAGCCCTTGTTGGCCTCCCGGCCCTAATCACTAGACTGCGACAGGCGGTTCCTAATAATTCACATAAATATCACTTAAAAATGTTTTGTCCATAAAGGTACAAGAGAAGCGTCGTGTTTAGACGACACGGAAATAACTTCTCATTAATGGTGTCTATAAACTTGTGATAATATCTCATAATATTCTCATACCCGCTGAGGATAGCTTATAGTTTTGTGTTAGACCGGTGCTTCACAAGGTAAACCAGGAAATTGCACAATGTAGCTATCTCGTTAAATTACATCCTACACTGTAGAGTCACTGCATAACTTTGCTACACAACTTATAATTCATTTCAGCAGTGAAGGTTTACCTGTAGATATGATTATAATATAATACAACGTCTCGTAACATCATAGAAGGTAAATTAGAGGCAAAGAGAAAACCAGGTAGACTAAGAAGAAAGTACACAGACCAATTGAAGGAAAAGACGGAAGTGATAACGTACAGAGAAGTGAAGGAATTGGCTTTGGATGGAGAAAGATGGAGATTGATACACCGACAAGTGCCCCGCACTAAGGTAAATTTTGGATGATGGATGGATGACAACGTCTCGTTCCAATATCTTACGTAGGTTATAAAAACTCTCCAAAGATATAAGGCATATTATACACATCTACCTATTTTCCAATTTTAAAGATGATGATTGTGTTCACCGAACCAGCATAATAGGTCCTCAAACCCACATGCATTTTTTTTGCTGTATGCTTGCGTCGGCTATCTTTGGGGTAGGTAATTTATGAGTAGAAGTATAACTTCGAAATAGGTTGCCCTAGTAGTTTTGTTACGATAAGTCTGCTCTAAAGCAGACCTATCGCAAAGCAACTTCTAGGACACCCTTGTTTGCTAGTGGCTGAAAGGCCAGAGAAAAAAAAAAACAAAATTATATTATTCAGTATTTAGTATTAATATTTGCCATCGATACGCTAAGAAGAAGAAGTGGCTGACGGCGAAGAATCCAAAAAAAATGGTTTTACTAGAAAATATTTTAGTAGAGCAGAGAGAGAGATTATAGTAGAGCTCCTTGGGAAAGAATCGTCCGGAGAAGTACTACCACCGTACCAATTTTTGTTGTTGTGTTCCAATTTGAAGGGTATGACAGTAATACTACAGTCTACCTATATCTTACTCCTTACAGTCGGTCAACGTAGAACATTGTCGCAGAGCAATCGTGCGGGGGGTTGCGGGGTGAAGGAGCAGAGGTTCTGTCCTGAGTAGCCATACTGTATACTTGGGACATAACCTCCGCCCTTACATAATTTTGACATTTCATAGGACCTGTCAAATGTATGAGCGTTGACCCACTGTATGTAGTAAGTAGGTACCTACACTGTGGTAATACTCTAGGCGGTACAGGTGCATGTAAGCGGCGGTAACCACTTTCCAACAGGTGGGGCTGCCGGTTTGTTTGCCAACATATTACATAAAAAAAGTGCTACTTATTTTTTACTCTGGTAACTTTGCAGTATGCTGTTAAAATGTAGCACTTTAGTATAATGCGTCGTCAGTTGTTCTGTTAAGAAGTCAAGAACTCAAGATCTTGTAAAACTTACAACTTACGCTTTGCTGGTGATCAGAGTATGGTAATACCTAATATACTGCTTTCAAAATAAGGTATATATTTATTCATAAATCATGAGAAGTATTTCATGCGGCTTGTAAGCATCAAGTAGTACCAGTTTGAGGTATTTTCGGTTAAAATTGTTTTAATATTATGAACATATTTCTGTTGACGCCTTAACGGATAATGTTAAAGAATTATTATAAAAATATTTACACGTAACCTCATCATCGTCCTGTCCTTGTCCCAATTTACTTAGGGTCGGTGCGGTGCCTATATTTTTAGAGTTCCGTACTTAAGTAAGGCGGAACCCTTATGGTGATTCCCTTTCATTCGACAGCCATCATCTCAGTAGTGTTCACTTCCTTCCATGTCGTCTCTTACTTCTTCCAACTTTAGTTGAGAAGAAGAAGAGTTTGAAAAAGGAATGTTGAATTTTAAAACGATAATTTTAAATATCGAAAACAATAGTACATTTAACAAACACCTCTTTGTCATTGGAGTTACAGACAGCCCACTGTGCAGAGCATGCATGGAGGAGGACGAGACAGCAGCCCACGTGCTACTAAACTGCCCCGAGGTCGCTACATGTAGGCCCAAGTACTTCGGAAACCCAGGTACTCTCCGAGAGATCACCAGTAACATCAAGGGTGTGCTGGCCTTCTTCGAGGAGTTAGGGTCGATCGAGTAACTATACTTACCACCTATCACGCAAAATACGCGCTTAGACGTGGAGTTGCGGATACCAGCCCGTTAATATACCTTATTATACCTTCTATCGAAAACAAAATTCTCGCCATTTTCCTATACGACTTTTTGACAACACAACTGACAATCCTCATAACGAAGTATTGGCAGCCTGCCAGCCCTGAAATTAACAGCTCCGGCCGCATTTACACCGAAACGAGCGTGAGTGACGAGTCGCCGCGTCACATCGCGTCGTTTCATTAAAATGGTAATGACGGCGCGAAGGGTTCCCTTGAGCGTAATTACTGACAGAACTCCTTGCTCACAGCTAGATGTTTTTGGAGGGATTTATGCGTCTGATATTTGACCTTATTTTCCTAAGCGTGAGTGGGATTCTAACGAGAATGAAGGCTACGAGCAGTAGTAACAACTCGATGACATTGAAGAATTATTTTTACGTAATGGTCGACATTGAAGTACCAAAAACCCATGGTTTACAGAAGCTATAAAGTGTGGAGATTATCGTAAGTAGTGACAGGTTTGTTATTTTTCCATCCTCCTTTTAGCACCACAATATTTATTTATTTTTTAAACGCAAGCGGGACACTTGAAGTTGTGATTTCTGGCAAATAAATTGCCACCTTTTATCACCTTATTTCTTTATCCTCCAATGCGTTGACGTTAAAATAAATGACTGTAATCTAGATTGATTATCCATTAGTGACCCAATGAAACCACACCTTTTTAACATGGTTAGCCACAGAGGTGATTATTTTTATTCAGACCTTCTACACAGCGGTTTGCGAAGGTTGTCTGTGGGGCGGACAGTGGTTGTATACGGGCGTTGTACTTCTCATTAGTTACGTTACGAGCCTCCATGAATGATGATACTTAAGTACGCCCGCCCGCGCACCCTGGGCCGTCAGCCTCGCTACCAACCTTGCTGACTGGCTAATCTTTTCATCACGAAATGATCTATTCTCAAATAGCTGGAGCTGACACGAGAGAGCTGTATGGGGCCTGAGTCACCCTCGTCCGTGGGAAGGCACCCTTAGTTCGAAACCCCACACGTGGTCCCCGGGTGGTGCCAATCAGGTGACAATCTTTCGCTTGGTGGTAGGATCTTTACGGTCCGCCTGGCTAGCTACCACCCTCACATTATGTATGGAGTAGTGGGAAATGATTTAATGATGTCAATACAACACAGCCTAGCTGACTTCACAATCCTTGTTTTCTCTATACCACATAACAACTGCATATTTTATCTGCAATAACTGCAACTAACGTATGCTATAAACTGTGTGCGCCGCACTGCGCTCCAGATGCGGGGCTCGGGTGATAACAGCATCTCGTAAACAAGTCACTCACACCAAACACATGAGAGATGAACAACACTAGGCTATTTTAAGAACAGCGCTATCAGAACTGCTTGTGTTTAATAGCACATATTAATAGTAATGGAATTGTGAAAGAACTGTTACAATACGCGCATTTTATCTCGGCCGGCGTGAACTTTGTGCGTGTGGTTTTGTAATAGATTTTTTAGGCACAAAATGGCTTTTAATTAACATTTTTTAATATACTACCCCAGCAACAATACCACTACCCCATCTTCCCATAGGTGTCGTAAAAGGCGACTAAGGGATTCATTTCATTAGAGGATGGGCAGCAGTGTTATCTGAGTACTTTAACAACCATACTGCGATCGCCAACCCACCTGCCAAGCGTGGCGATTATGGCGAACCCCCCCTTTTTGGGGGAGGCCTATGTCCAGCAATGATGATGATGATGACGGTCACCCTTAAATTAAGCAAAGTTTGTTTATTTCTTTTACAGGAACTGTTTTCTTTCTGAGTATAAGTTTGGAGACCTTAATGTTCACGGTTGCCAAGATAAAATGCGCGTATTGTATGTGATAAGTATTTACGAAATAATATTTTATCTGATTATTTTTACTTTGTGTGTAGTTATTGTTGCCTGGTCGTTTTTTCTACCTGGTGTCATTAGTTTTGACTTTCGCCAGGGTTCGCTTAGACGCCTGGCGTTGTTGGGTTTTCAGACTGAAGAATGACAATAAACAATGGTTATAAAACTAGGTAAAACGATTTACAACCAACGTAATAATGGAATTCATTTATACGACGGAAGAAGAGACAAAATGACTTTGAATATGTCGACAAAACCTTTGTCTATGGTGGTCAAGCTACGCCAGCTGTAGGTAATAATTTTCCTTAAATTAAAATTTTATTACTTTTCTACCGAATCTAAAAGAAATTAAATATACACCGTAGATAACAAAACTTGTTTCGCATGCCAACTTAAAAACTTTTCCATAAAGGACTTTTGAATCCTCATTAATTGTTCATTCCAGACATTTTAAGCTCCTTCGTGCTGTTCACTCAGGTACCACTCAGACAAAAGCTGCTGAAGGAGGAAAATGCCGGAAAATTAACATTTAACAACGCGAAAGAGTGCAGTGAAAATAAAAGAGTTTCCTTTATGTTTTTCATATTTATTTTACATAATTATGTTTTTCATCATCCCTAAAATAATGAGTCCGCGTTGATAGCTGGGCATGGCTTTCCTATTTCAAATGAATTAATAAGTAGACCGATTATAGGTAATTTCGGTCTTCTACATACTTACCAGTTGTTTTTCAGGTTAGTTCATACTGTCGTGGTAAGTCTAGCCGTTGAACGCTTGCTTTACATGCAGGACTACCCGACTACAACTGGCGAGGCGTAAACTGAGCTTTGCATTAGTGTGAATGCACATAAAATCGATTGCCAAAAAGCAGTAGAAACCGGTTTAAACCAAGCAAAGGACGCGTCTGCATTCATTCTCACACAAATGCTTCTCAGCTTCTCATTCTCAATTCTCAGCTTAGGCCTCGCGGACGGTACCCGAGTTCGATTCCGGCTCGCGCATCTGAATTTTCGAATTCATGTGCGAATCAGAATTTGATTATCGCATGCGTTAAAGGTGAAGGAAAATATCATGCGGAAGCCAGCACCTGATAAGTTCAAAAAGTCAATCTCCCAAAAGTTTTCGATGGTGTGTAGTTCGCCATCATACAAGGCCAGCATGGTGGACTAAGGCTTACACCCTTCTCATTCTAAGAGACACGTGCCCAGCAGTGGGACAGTAGTAGGCTGATAATGCTACCTACTGTTGTGGTGGAATTAATTTGGTGTTATTTGGATGAATACGGAGGATCCTCCAACCAGGCGGGTGGTTGGCCCTGTTGGCAGTGGGCTTACGGCTACTTGCACGATTCGCGATGTCGGATGTCAGCTCGAGAGGCCTAGATGTCGCTGAAGTGTGAATGACCTACGTAGTTTGTACTAAGTAGTTTGTCTAGCTAGTAACCATGTAGCGACATAGATGGCGCTAAATTGACAAGACTTCAGTAAAAGTTCAGCTTAACTCATGTCGAAATCGAAAACGTTTACGTTTCGAGCACTTATTATAATATACCTACTAGTACAAGTAGTTATTTACATTTTCCTCCACAGATTCTTTCGAAACTGCGATGATCACCGGATACGTGTAGTCTTTAATTTTGTTTCGCGAATTGTACGGAAACGTCCATCGTCGGAGCTTATTTTTACAAGTTTATGTCGGTAAAGCTTCCTGGAAGAGAAATTGAAACGATTGGTATTGGAACTCGTTACCACTCTATACAATACTAGTTTCACAACAATTATAAGTTAGTTGCTGTACTTTAGTAAGGAATTATTTATCAAAACAATCGTGCAGTGCTTGCGGGGGAAATACGCGGGACGTGTCATTCCGGCTCCACTCTGGTTGACGTGTTCCAATTTTGAATGCTGTTTGACATTTTAAATCGTTTTAATTTTTTATCGTCGTAACTACGTCCTAATGGCCTGTAAAGGCAATGCACCGTGTGATGCCAGAATTTTAAGGAGAGAGAACCGATTTTTTCTTTCGGCGGATATTATGTATTGGGAAGGAACTTCCTCTTGTAACATAAGACAGTCTTTCTTTAGGAGTCAGGTCTGTCTCACTCTGTAAATTATGTTTTGGTTTTTTTTTTATTATTAATAATGTTGACTGCAATGATCCCCTATAAAAAGTCGGCACTAAAATTAACACTCAGTCAGTAATCACGATCCAACGAGCTCTCCCATTGTAGAGCCGGTCGCCTCTTCAGACTCCGCAGTCACACCGATAATTCAGCCCTCATCAAGCGGTCTCCCTCCCAATCTCGCGCCAGCAACGCCCAAGCCGAGGTCCGAGCCCCACTAGGGGTCTCCCCAAGGACTGCTGTCAAAAAGCAGTTCAATAGAAGAAAAAAAAACTCATTCTGATAGAAACCCACAGACAAAATAACTCTCCATAGAAACAGCATTACCACAGAATATAATTATATAACTTTAGCTTATACGAGTATATCTACTGTGGCATTAGTTTACACAAGTTTACTGTATTTCCTAACTATTTTCGCCAAGAGTTATTCACACCGTTTTTGATTGCGTGCGTGCCCCAGAGTTTATCACAGTTGTCTTTATTTAGCTCACAGACGCAATACCGACATGAAATAGTTATCTCACTTACGCACAACGTAAGATGTATTGATCGAAACATGTTTTGGGAATATAAACACATTGGTCATAACGAGAATCTTGATGAGTGGTTACATTTGGCTGAAAAAATGTAGGTATCTACAATTTATCGTCTTGCTCGTGAACGGGTGCTGTCTGTTGGGACTGGTCAGCTCGTAACCGCTATGGTAATCGTTTTAAAAGGCTAACTTTCTCATTATTTTTTATGTTGTTAACTGCATGTACATTAATCTGCATTTTTCTTACACCTACAATGAAAATTGTCAAACCATACATTTTTTAAAAAGAGTGTCCGTCTAGATTCTTGCCCGGTCTTAGGTCCATAGGACCTACTACTTGGAACCGAGCACCTAGTGTTGACCTTTTGAAAGCACCAGTGATCTGGTCTACTTGAAATAAAAAATATTTGACTTTGACTTTGATCTAACAACTAGAGTTTACCTACCTGGTATTCTATCACAAACATCCAGACCCGAAACAATCTTTATGATTTATCCTTATCTCGTTAGTTATCATAACACCATCTCAAATACACTGCCATCACGTGAGTTGGATTTACTCATGTACTCATGTCTTAAGGGATTAATTTTCAAAGAACTTAGGTCCCACACGCTGTTACTTGTCAGTACCAACTACCTGTAATCTAATAGCTTCTTTTATACACTCATCGTATGTACAGATTGTACAGTGTACACTCATGTTTTCAATGTAATACATTTTTGTAAACAGAATGTCTAGCCCTTCACTGGTATTGACGTAGCCTCAAAGCTCGCAATATGTATTGAGTGGTTGCTGGCCCGCTGCCTACGAACTGTGCCTCAAAGCGATGCAGTAACCTACTTTCTAGCTCTCAACTTTCTGGTTGATAAAGAGATTTCTAGATAACGCTACAGATTTACAGGTATAAGTAGAGATTGGACTTCTTTTACGAGTACCATGGACGTAATATTTTTTTATTAGTAGATACGCACCCGCCCTTCAAAAAGGACAGGTGCGTAGTACTCTCAACCGGCGAGTACGATAAGATGTATGAAGGTGGAAGAAGCGAAAGGACTACGTAAAGAACGTAGCATGTGCCGTTCTACAGTTTCTGCCTACCCCCATGGGAAAAAGGCGTGAGTTTATGTATGTATGTAAGTATGTAGGTAGCTTCATCTCGTCGTCTCATTTTTCTTCACAGCCGTTAAGCACCATCAGCATCAGCATGCCGAATCCTGACACTTAAATGTACTTTTATCGTACTTTCAAGTTACACTACATTTTATGACTGTTCTCCAAGACTTGCGTAAACTTACATGATATATGGCGACATCTATCACGCCACATGCGAACTATCCTGCATCGCGATATCAACATCCGACACGAAGATAGTATATATGTTACGGGTAAAGGCCGAATGGCGGTTACACCTAGGTTTACCCGGGTACAACTAGGTGCAACCGGCCACATGTGGTTAAACTTAGATGTATCCTACTTATCTTCGATTAGAACTAGGTTTACCCTTCATCATAGCGGGTAGAACTAGGTGTACCCGCACACCGGTGGTTAAGGGGAACCCCGAAACGGATAGGTTAGGTTCGAAGGGTTCATCCCCTTCGTGTTAGATTACTTTAAACCCTGTAGATAGAATAGCAATCGTCGTCGTCGGCGCGGCGGCGTCGACTTAAGCTACACCTAGTTCTACCCAACTGCTACTGGTTGCACCTAGTTGTACCCGGGTAAACCTAGGTGTAACCGCCATTCGGCCTTTACCCGTAACATATATACAACCGCCCAACAAAGATCTTTGCTCACACCGATAATTCAGCCCTCATCAAGCTGTCTCCCCCCCATGCCCCCGCCAGCAACGCCCTAAGCCGAGGTCCGAGTCCCACTAGGGGTCGCCCTTAGTGCTGTCGTTGCAGGTAGTCATGATGTTAGTGTAGTACAAGTAGATAGCTTAGGTTAAGTAAATATTTTACTTCCCCCCATTGGCTGGAGACCCTTCAGGTCTTGCCAATAACTGCCCGATTACGTAGAAGCGGTCCCCTAGGACCACCTACAGCAGTCCAACAGGAAAAATAAAATAAAAAAAACATGGTGGATCCTTCTTTTGGTTGGAGGAACACCACACCTCGTTCCTCCACAATGATATTGTAATAGTAATAATATCTACAAACCACAAAATCATGGTTTCTTACAGCGACTAACTTAAGGTTTTACGCTTCATCCTCAGATTTTACAACCTATGTTAATAAGGAAAGTTTCTGGAGCAGTTTTATTACTGAAGGATGTAATACGGCCGGCAGGCGTTAAGAGGCGATCAGTTTTACGAGTTAGCTGTGAAGAACACCGAGACGATTTACTTTATGGGATAGAAAATAAATGTGTCTGCTTAGTGGTGCCGATTCTGTTATGCACGAACTAAACTTAATTTAGGATATTGCCATCTTTTTCACTCTGATAAAAAAAGAAAGAGACGGACGTAAATAAGAGCTGTCAAATTTAGTTGAACTAAAATTTCCATACGACACGTCAGAACGTGTCTACTAAAAAGGCGGTGAAGTTCAAGGCGTAAACTAGTTTGACATCTCCAATTTAAGCACTTGTCCCATCGTGAAAGATGAGCGAGCAGCGAGTGCTAGAGACTAGAAACGAGTTGGCGAGCAGCGAGATGCTAGTGTCTAGTTTCGATAGTTTTGTCGCTGGGCTATAAGCGAGTGTGCGAGTGCGCCGGGCGATTACTCGCACCACTCGTAAATGAATGCTAGTTGGTCTCTCGGCGTGAGTCCTGACCGCCAAGCGAGCATCGCTGAGCAAGTATCGCTGAGCGAGTATTATCTTTGATAGCTCTTCTCGCTCAGTGACAAACTAGTGGAGCGAGTCCTCGCCGGCAGTGTAAACAGTTAGCGATCAACTATTAATCTATGCATCTCTTTTGTTTACACGGAATGTATATCTATTGGACGTATCTTGAGCGAGAAAATAGCCGATAGTTAGTCGCTTCCTCGCCGGCGGTGGGACAACTACCTTAGTTTTTATCCATCACCGTGTAATTCTCGCGCTGTCTATTTCTAAAAGATAGCAATTCTCTAATTTTAGTTTAGTTGGTGAATAAGTGAATCGGCGTCAAACTTTGAGCATTTTGAGCAAACATTCACCAATCGTAGTGATTATCGCACTAACTTCCCATGACCGTTTATTGTCGGGCGGGGGGCCTGGGGGGCTATTAGCAGGACCAATTTCCTTCAAATCTGAGGTGGGGGGGCGTGTTCATTAGAAAACGTTTACGAGGTGTAATATCAACGCAGAAATAGGTTAATGTCGGTCATAAGCACAATGTTTGTATTAACCTTTTCTTACACACTGTTGTGGTAACCGCCTTCATAATTATAGCGTTACCATAGTTTCCTTTGATAGGGAATCTCATAACGATGAATTGTATAACGTAACATAATATAAATACAGCACATATAAAATAATTGGGAACGTATTATTAAGGACCAAATCAACTAGCAAGTTTGTTTGCACAAGGTGACTTGCGCAATCGACTTTCAAGCTACACACCCGCAGCAAGTCGACTTCTACAAGATTTACGAACTGAGGGAGAAACAAAATTTGGCCAAAAAAATCTTGCTAGTGGATTTGGCGCTTTAGACACGAAAAGAATGCAATCTCGAGCAATTTCAAGATTTCACGAGATCTCGCGTAGTATTGCTGGGCGGTTCTTCTATGATACGTCCCATCCTAAGCGGCTACGGGACAACACTGTACTCTTTTCACCATACGTTGATTAGTGACGTTTCTCTATCAAACGATACCATACAAAGAATATCAAATATTTTAAAAAACAAAGCATGGATAATGTAGCTATTTTACGATGTTTTTGATGACGTCGTTTACGTTTTTTCCGAGCGAGCTGTCAGGGCTCAGCTTTGGGTGAACAGAATAGGCGCTGGCAGCTGTCAACCGGCAGTGACGCACTAGTCACTAGAGACTTGACGTTAGAGCTTCCCGCCGAAATGATTGCAAAAGTACCTATTTATGTTGGCAACATTGGAAAAACGTGTACCACAGGGTCCACAGGTTAAAAAGAGCGGCACGCGCATGCGCTCTAGGGTAGTAAGTAAAATAAGCGCCATTGAGGAACGTCCGATATTTTTGTTATTTTCCCTTTTTATGATTAATCATAAAAAAAACATATACTTACAAATACAAAGAAAACAAGAAAAAAATACAAACACAAAGTTAACTTTGTTGTGTTTTATAATAACTGATTGTGATTCAGTGTCAATGTTTTTAAAAAGTACCTTTAGTTCAAAGTATACAAAAATATCTATTGTAAGTTAAGAATAATTTTCACGCTAACAGTACCTAGTTTTAAACATGATTGTGTTTATTTATTAACGCTAGGGGCGACTGCATCCAAACTGCATTTTTACTGCATTCTGCAGCTGAAATACACAATGCAGTAATTTTTTAGTTGTATGTTCATGTTTGAATTATGTATCACGAAGCTAAATTCTCAATTTCACTCGCTTTCAAATGAATTAAAAAATACTCGGCTACTACGAACTAGTAAATTACTGACAATTTCATTGTTAACAGAGGTAGTCCTAATAGGTTTAATGAAGATAATTGACAAGAATCTCGAGCAATGACTAGAATAACCTACTTTGGTACATTGCTTGTGGGATATCACCTATTATTCCCTCAGTAGCTATTTACTCGTATAGAAAATAGGGCAAACTTCTAAGTTTTGAACAACTCAGACCGATCAGGTCGAACGATGCCCTACCCTCCTTTTGTTCGGAACTTTGAAGTACTTTGAACGTACTTAACTCGTAAAATTTATTGAACCGCCCTGAAAACAAAACTTTGAATGTCATTAGGGTCAACATCTTTTGTCGAATAATTATTACGAAGTTTGGAGGTTGTAGTAGGTAATAGTCATAATTTAGGGATCTTGATAATAGCATATTCGAAGTTTAATAAGGAGAAATAAGGTGTTCCGATTTTTAGAATTTTCGTAGACTCATTTTTACTAGGTAATTGTGGCCCTACTTGAAAAGAAACTTCGAAAAGTTGAATGGGGCCTCTTTTCAGGTTCTTGGAGCCTTAATATGTGCTCTACATCAACTGTTAATCGCTATCTTTTTTGTTTGACTAGTAAATAGAGCACAATTTAAGCCCACAGGTGGCCATGATTAATCATCGATGCATCATATTGAGTGCTTCATAACAAAGGGACGCATAGACAAAAGTGCAACGTTACAGAAGAGACAAAAAACTCAATAAGATCAAAACCAGTTGACGGTTAAGGCTGATATTTGGCACGTATCAGTTTCTAGATAAAACATGGGGGTTTAATTATGTATCTCTTTGAATTATTGTATCTGTAATTATAATATTATGAGGGCAATAATAAACTATCCTATGCAGCAAAAACGAAAATGCGGTTTTTGCGTGTACGCCCCTTTCATATGAAGCCCTCGATATGTAGCATCAAAAATACCCCAAGTTTCAGCAAATCGTAACACGTGACTAACTTGAATAGGTTCGTCAGTGAAACGTGCCAGTAACTGATATGCCTTTCAGATAATAGTAGGATATCTATTGATTACTGATAAACAAACGATAACGAATTAAAGCACTTGATTATTTTTGGATATGAGGTGCAATCATTATTGCAAAATGCATAACTCTCCTTTTTTCGGCTGTCGCGTAAAAACGGCGTAAAAATATGTTCATTCTATCGTTGCCAAGTGTTATGTGGAACATTTCTTGATGAAAACTTTTATACTCTAGGAATGTTTTCTACTACTTTTATTTAATCCCTTACTGTGCCAATGCTGGGCATGGATCGAGAAGACTGAAAATGAGAAGCGTTGGGTCCTAATTCCACCACTGTTGGTTGGTGAACTACATACACTTTTGAGAACTTTTTTGAAGCCCTCTAAAGGCTGATTTACACGACGCCAGTTTCTCGAAGCAAGAATCGTTCTGTATTTGTCTTTCTCAGCGAAAAAAAAGGAAATAGCATGAGAGTTGCTTCAAGAAACTGGCATCGTGTAAATCAGCCTTTAGTTGTGAAGGTTTCCTGATGATGTCTTCCTTCACTTTTATTCAACCGCAAGAGATAATCAAATTCTGACCCGTACTTGACTTTGAAAAGTTAAAGGTGCGGGTCCGATTCGGACACAGACTCTCCGGCATGAAAGGCGTTCAACGGCTAGTCTATTGCTGCTGTAAGGCTATCGCCAGGGTATAGCTCAACACATTGACTGTAATTTCGTTTAGGATTATATCAGTTTTATCTGGAAAAACGTACCTTACAATGTCATACCTTAGTTGATACTTCAATTACCGTATCTGTCCTTGATACCAGCATCTCAAAGCGTAGTTACTAAAGAATACTTATACTTACATACAAACTATACTCTAATACATACTTAATAACATTACATAAATTAGACCCATTTTAGCATTTAGGAAATGTATAAAATGAACTACATGTTTGCTTCCAGCAGATATTCTACACAGTATAATGATTTTATAAATCTTAATCGTCGTTAAGGTTCATAAAGAAATGGTTCAAAAGATAATCGTGCTTAACTGGGGTTACTTTTGTCAAATGTTAATGAAATACGAGTTATAGCACAGATTACCTTATAGTTGTTGTAGATGGACTTAAAAAACCCACGGTTCTATATTTAGATAATATTTTGATGCAGGATAAGATCTTCAAATATTTATCAGAGAAAAGATAAAACGCTTCCGACATTCAACGTAAACATTCGGGAGAGTTCTCTTTAAGAAAACGCAGAATGCATTCTTATCCGTTATCATCTTAGGTAAGTAATGTTGATAAAAAGTAAATAATAATTATTACTGTTTGTGTGAGAATTGAAAGATGTTGAGTTAGCTTCAAAATGTTTCCACTCAAGTCGTAAATTGATTAAGATAACGATTGTATATTTTTCGTTGCTGAGTGCAATTGTTTTAAATGTTTTTGCAAAGGGTAAGCAGATAGTCTGCCTGTGATTATATAGATTAGCTTGCTGTATGCCGAAGGTGTCACTATAAATTCTAACTACTCGTTTACATCTGCGTATAAAACATGTTATACCATAATACATACATTTGAAAAAAAAAAAAAAAAAAAAATTGCAAATACATAGTTTAAGTAGCAAACATGTGTGTATGTTTAAACACTCTTTTAAATATATAATACATGTTCATTACGTGTTAATAGGTTAACAGTCGGAGGCTACGTGTGTATTTGTCCAGTTAGGTTTCAAATTACAAAATTCGTAGGTAGCCTCCGACTGTGAAAACCTACGTTGAACGTTATCTTGTCATCTTGTTTCATCTTTTTAGTTCGCTTTTTATGCAGTCGGGTTTTTTTTATAATAAACTTTTTTTATTGATGTATTTTAAGTATTATTTTATCAATGTATCATACATATCCATAAATACCTACTATTATAATGAGGCCTAAATAAATTTGTCTGGTACCATACCATCACTCGCTTTAGTCGGCCATTTAGATCCCACTCAACTTTCAGGTGGTTTAATTCTTAAACGGAGCTTATGGCTGCAAAATGATCAAGGAAACATCATATTAATTTTAAAAGACCTACTCAGTGATACCCCACAAGATATGGTAGGTGACAATTTTTTTTGTCTCTACCTCCATTTCGTATTTTACGGCCGCCTTTTTGATTTAATAAAAACAAAAACCTAGTCACCTCAAACATTAAAATCCATTCAGCCGTTGGGATGCTTTGAGTGTATAAAGAATCTTATACACATAGATACAAAGATACATAGATACGCGTGAAAAACATAACCCTGTCGTTGCTGTCGCGCAGTCGGGTAAAAACAAGTAACTACACTCGAGAGCACTGAATTCGGGTCACCTAAGAATGCTAGCTTATTCAAATGAAAAGTATTTTAAAGACTATTTAATACTGCTTACTAATTTTATTTGAGTCGTATTAAATAGCAATAAAATACTTTTTATTTGAATAAGCTAACATTTTACTACCTACTATTTTTTGTACTTTTAAAAAGACTTCAATTTGTTTACAACTTGTAACTTACACACAATTTGTGTAAGTCTTTTTAAAAGTAGTTAGACTACACTAAAATTATTGATCCATCACAAGTATCACAACTTGTTTTCGGTGTTTACGAGGGTTAATACGTCATCATTAATCCAATCCATTTTTCTCATACGCACATATACTCAAGTCCTCAACAGGCTTTTACCACAAGAGTAAAAAAGCTACTCCGAGCTTTTACCGCAGGGAAGTAGGTCGAATGTCGACAGCATCGGGATTATATTCAGCTTGTTCAAGCCCGTTGTTCGGTAATGTGGCGGCAAATGGAAAGTTCAGTGAACAAGACCAGCTTATCGAAAACCCGACTTGGTATTCCAAATATATGGGGCCAGTTGAGGTCTGTTTGGCTTGCAAATAAGCACGAGAGGAAGGAATATTAGAATCGTCAGTCTGTATATCGTGTTTTGCGGCCGTTTGCTAAAACCACAAATGACCTAATATGGCCAATGCTAGTTAGGAATCTACGGAGTGAAGGGTTAGTTCTGTTTATAGGTGTGGAAATAGTTATATGGTTTGCAAATAGGCATATTAAAGGTAAGGTCTCACTCATCTCATTCACGCATGCCTAAGGACGCTAACGCATGCTATAAAATGCTTTAGCAGCTGAAAGCACACAATGATGCGTATGAGTGTATGTAAAACCATAGCGTTTTTGCAAAATGATGCTAGTTCATATGATTAGTTCTTAAGGCTAATCTTCACTAATATTAATTGTCTAAGTACTTACTTAAAAACTGTTTATTGTCTCGTAAATTCTAGTACTTTTTTCGAGTATACAATTGATAATATTTTTATAATTTTAAATAATTTGTTTTTTTTTAAGAAGTATTTAAAAATGACTGTTAATTAGTTATTTTTAATGAATAAATGGAATAACAATATACTTTATTACCAAATTTTCAATTAATGATTTATTATTTCATAATAGCACTATTATATTGTATGTGAACTGACTATATTAAAAACAAATTTTAAGACTTCCACCCACCTCTTGCACCCAATGCTAAGAACCAGTTTAGCAAAATTAATTATGTAGTTGTACGTTCATAGACATTACGTAAGTAAAGTGTTACCTCACAAATATAGCTAGAACAAAGGCAACACGTTACTGTTGCATAAACAGCTCAGGTGACAGGAATCTTAAGCTGCAACAATACCTCGTTTAGTTACTTCTTGGAATAGAAGGTACAAAGAAGAAAATAGTTCTGAAAAGAACATGGAACGTGTGCGACACGTGGTCATTGCGACCATGTCTTTAATTCTTTACAACAAAAAAAAAGTATTTCTTATTTTTTTTTAATGCAATGCCGTATTTTTAACAATATTCACGCAACTTACTAAATTTTTTTAATGCATTTATGACGTCACTGCACTGCTAGCTTGTGCTGCCAGATACGTTTTTCCAAATAAAGGGAGGTCAATGAAAAAAAAGGGCTTGGAACGGAAAAATCGGGAATTAGAAACCGCGTCATCCACCGTCCGGTCGTCTCGTGTACTCCTTCCATCGCTGATAGTATTTTTTTTTAATTTCGTTGCCCATTTACACGATCTTAAAGACAGTTATTTCTACTTAGATGCTATAGTGGGATTTTCCGCGTCCCGTTCAGGATGCTCGCACTAAAAACTGGACGTCTGGTAACACTACTGCCAACATTGAACGATTTTAATTTATATTTTCTATTCGATGAACAGAAAACCCTACGGGATAGCTTTACCTGTAAACCGAGTACCCGCAAAAAAAAGAGAAAAAATATTTTCCAGCAAGTGGTCTAGTTCAGCGAGGTATGAAGTTTTTAAGCTGAAATGAATGCGTTTAACTGAACATCCGTTATTTTCAGGAACCGGCTTCATTAAAAATGTACGCTCAGGCTAGAACACTCGGGAGCTGGGTTTAATGGGAATGTACTAGGTAATAACTTTTGCAAAGCTCAGCGGATTTGTGGTGACTGAAACTGTGTGTATGTTGTTGGACAAAAAATGTGTAGAGTGTATTTTATTCTTCCATATGGCCTGTCTCGCCTGCAATCAGATACAGTAGGAATATGATATGGCTATACAAGGTTAGTCGGGAAGGGTGAAGTACCCATAATAATGAATAACTTTTATTCTACAACTTTCCCCAAAAGTCAATAGTTTAAGAGAAATAGCCGTTCAAATATTTCATGAAAAATACGCTAAAATCCACCTATCCTCAGTTATGATCAGCTGTGTTTACATTTTAGGTCATATTTACGGATTAGAAACTCCATTTTCCGAATTCGTAGTTAAAGAAGGTTTTTTGAAAAAACAAAAATTAAAATAATTTTACACGGAAACAAAAATGATTTTGGTTTTAACATTTGCTTTAAAATAGTCATCAGTGATACTTTAAGTGACTCGTGTATTACTACCCCCTTGGTGTAACATAAATAACGCACAACCTCTTATGGGGTCACTGTACTCATCATTATGAACAGCTTTGACTATGGGACCAAACCGATATCGCGAAAAAAACAGCTGTTCCCTACATTTATGTTCGCATAACTCGTCAATTACAGTGTACAAGGTAGTGTAGTGACCCCTTAAGAAGTTAATTGTGCGTTATTTATGTTACACCTTGTATGTTTTTGGCTGTCACTCATCAATACCCCTGTTACGAGTTTGCATATTACGAAAAAGGCAATAGTTTTCGTGATCGATAACTCTATCTCTCTTACACACCCGCAAGAATAAGAGACAAAAATATTATTCAGTTTAGCGAACTCACGAAAACTATTTCGTTTTCGTAATTTCCAAACTCGTACTTCAGACTTATCATAAATGTCCATCGTTGAATAAGGACTTCCCAATAGCCGGCTTTACACATTCGCTCTATCGCGCGGGAAACCATTTTTTTCTTATGACGATAATTACGAACGACCGATATCTTTATAAAAGAAAAATAGATTCACGCGCGATAAATAAATGAGTGTGTAAAGCCGGCTATAAGATCTCATCAATAAACGGTTTTGAGGGAGAATTGTCATAATTAGCACATTCGGCATTTTTTGTAAGAACAAAATTTGATCACAGTATAGAAAGGAAACCTGCATGTTCCAGGCAGTCTATTAATAGGTACTTAGACAAGTACTTGTCTTATTATTTAGATTTCTGTCGTAGGTACCTATTTATCTATGTAAACATTCATATGTGTACTTTATATGCATTGTATTATACACGTAGCGCAATATGTGACCTCACAAAGCAAATTAAAAAACGACGCACTTTAATTAAAATGGATTCAATTAAAAACGTGATTTGTTATCACAATCACAGTGATAAAAATAATTGATATTATTACCTACTTTTGTTCAATGTACCTATTAGTGTTTAACGTTGACAACATAGTATATAATATCGTTGTATAGTTTGATTGCACGAGGCTACTTGATAATGTCAACACATGCACGTGTCTAGTGTGTAGGTACATTGTGACATGTGCGGAATCAAAGTTCGATGAAACTAATGACAATGGCTCATTAGATTTTATACACAATCTATATTATGTATAAGCCAGTTGTAGAATGTTGTGTGAGCTACGAAGTTTTTGCTGACGGATCGCCCGTTTTTCAACCACGAAACTGGGGGTCTACTCCCTAAGCCCGAAGTCGGTGGTTTCAGCCTTAGTTACGAGCGTTTCCTACTCCCTATCACCTACGGACATATGATTATTTCGGGGCCTGAACTAAGAATTAATGACAACACGATTTGACAGTTGTCCCTACTATAGTCCTTAAAATATAGCTTGATTAGAATGACAGCTGCCAAACTGGTGTGACTAGTGGTGGGAAAGGACTTATCAAATCGATATAAATCATTAAAAATAAATATAATACGTATAATTTGTATATTTTCGTAGCCGTCATCTTGGATTTGGATTTTGACCTTATTTTCAGCATCAGCACACCGGAAAAACCATGAAATTGACACCCATGACAACTAATTTGCAAATATTCATGGCCGCCATTTTGAATTTGAGTTTTAACCTCATCTTCAGCATCAACATACCCGAAAACTTTGGACTTGATGCCCATGATGAATAGTCATAGCCGCAGTAGTTTATATCTAAAACATACATTTAAAACTTTTAACGACCTTTTTATTATTGTACGAAGTAGGTATTTATTATCATCGCATAAAATTTTAATAACGTAAACGTAATAATTTTTGTATTCAATCGATTTACATTTATCGATGTGTCCCATCTCTAACATTTTTGCAATATGACATAACTTTTGAAGAACGTAAGATTTATATTGTATGACTATGAATCAGTAAAAAATATTTTAGTTTTCAAGCTGATTTTTAATATTTTGAATTATATGGGAAGCACTGTATTTAAAAAAATTGTTATCATGTTAGTTAAGTGAGTGATTTTTCGTGTGCCAATATAAATCACCCCTTCGACGTAACTACAAAGTTATGTCGTCACTTTTGCTGACATCTGTCATTCTAATCAAGCTATATTTTAAGGACTATGTGTTTTTGTCCGTCCGAAAAGTTGAACTTGACACTTGTTTTGTTCACTCCTACGTTTCGGGCTAGTTTCGGACGGGCGACTAACTTCGTTGACGGACTTAGGGAGTAGGCCCCCTGTTTCGGATCCGACGATAGTCTTTCATTCACTGTCACGAGTCTTCCTACTCACAAATATTAATTGACATTTAGTAGTTCCTTGACAACACTTTCTTCGTATATTTATAAGTTCGATATTCATCGTTGTTTCGTTTCGATCCGAAACTTCGACGTTCGTTTTTCGGATTAGGTCCCTTGATCCAGATGGATCGGATTCGAAACTACCATCTACTACTATGCTTTGACCGCTTGGGAAACTGGTTTCTGAATCTCCCTGAGACAGTTTGATAAAATATCGAAATCGGAAATTGCAAGTAGCGTAAGGGAGAACAAAATTGGTTCTTTGTCGTTTTTTTTACTTCGTTATCAGTTAAGAAGCAGCGGGCTTAGCATGACCACCACAGACAAGGGTCTTGTCGACAGAATAACTGGCAAAATGACATAGTTATTGCCAATGTGTATATGTCATTTTGTCTATTCTTCCGTCACCGCGTCGTCCGTCCGTTCCGTCAAAATGATATTGCCAATGTGTATAATGTCATTTTGTCCATTCTTCTGTCTACAAAACCCTTGTCTACGGTGCAGGAGTAATGATCAGATTAGTAGAACAATGGAGAGGTTTCTTTGGTAATGTCTCAAAAACATAGGTAGGTAGATACTTACTTTAGGACTTGCATTAAAGATAGCGTCAAAGGCGGTCAACTCAGGCCCTGGGCCACTAAAAGCTTGTAGCAAATGCGATTTCTAAAGTAGTATTACTGCCTGCACATGGCTTGTAGTAACTGAGTACTTTTGACGTACAGTCAATATCAAAACTAAATGATGATTGTACAAAGTTTCAAAAGAGTTTTATGAATATATTTTTTTAAACTTTCGCGATTTTTACGTATTATAAAAATACAGAATCGGGTCTAATGGCGTAGAAAATTTAAAAAACACAGAATACCTTTTTATCCTGACTGTAAGCTTGTTTTTCATAGACAACACAATTAATGAGTACAAATAATCATTAAAATGCACTGAAATGAATTCAAAGTTTCAAAAAAGTCATGAACTTTTGCTATTGACTGTGCCTATATATTCCTACATTTGCATCCCATAAGTACATTGTTTTGTATCAATTATCGATAAGCTATTTAACGGGCCGGTTATCTAAACGGCTGCTAATTTTAACCGTCACGTTGGCACCAGCGTGTGAACGATAACTAATCAAGGCTGGCCACCACTTTGCACGGCGCAACAATTATCGATGCTGTCAGATTGACTTTCTGTATTCTGAGCATTCAGGATATACTGTAATCGTTTTACATTAGGGTTTGCTGCGGTAATGGACATGTAGGTAGATAATGGAGCTACGAATCTGACGAAATATGACTTAACATGTGAACACAGCTGATGGTAGGGTTGTTTTAGGGTTTGCCGGGGTCGCGGTGCATTCAGCTGCGAATCTCGCGACCTCGGCCAAGGGTCAGGAGAAGGACCACCGTGGGTTTGTAGTCGGTAAGAGTCCGGCATAACCCTTCGCTTTCCCCGGGCGAAGGGTATCCATGAGGAATATCAAAAGAAAAAAGAAGTTTTATTTTAGGGTATTTTTTAAGAAATCTTTGAACCGATATTTCCCTAAAACTTTTAGGGAAAGTTGTAGAACAAACGTTTTTTATTATTATGGGTACTGGAATACCCTTTCGGATTAGTTCCCCCCTTTACGACTAACATTGAATAGTAAGTTTACAAAACGGATCGGATATCGCAGAATGTATTTAATAGCGCAACGGAGGATGATGCATGATGATGGATGATGATCCATCCTCCAGACATAATACTTTAGTTATTTGATATGGCACACATGAGAAGTGAGAGGGCGGCCTATTCCTTGCATAACTTAGCACATCAAAATGATAAGTTTGGACTTAAGCACATAAATAGTGCTCTCACTTAAAAATTTTGGGATTTTTGCCCCACAGAATAGGTACTGTTCTTAGTGTTTGGATGTGGTGCATGAAAAGAGCCTCCACGAGTGACGAAACTTAAGTACGTCCGGCGCACCCTGGGCAGTCAGCCCCGCTACCAACCTTGCTGACTGACTAATCTTTTCACTACGGCATGACCTATTCTCGTATAGCTCGTGCCGACACGATAGAAGAAAAAGTGTTTGGATCCATGTATTATAATTATTATTATCCCTCATCTGTAAAATCAGCTGGATAGTAAACTTCTCAATGCCAAATTGATGTTTTCGCAATTGGAAACCTCATGTGGGCTACGTAGAGGTAACTTTAAAAAACCTTTTTTAGTAAAATAAATCTATTTCGTTTATATACTTTACATTTTCTTTGATCGAGAAAAAACGAATTACGTAAATACTGGTAAAAATACAATTTTGTGTACTAAAACATTGAGCGTATCAAATATTCATATAAGCATGCCCCGAGGACGACCCGCAATTTTGATCTGTCTCTCGTTCTTTTATCTATACTAGCAAAAATAACAACTTAGCCGAGGTTTCGAAGGCAGTAGGTATACTGGTTGGTATTACGTAATACCCTTGTCAGATCAATCATTTTGGTTTGTCGTCTATCGAAATGCGATAGAGACAGTTTATTATCGAAAGGGTAAGTTCTGATTTCCGATCTTATCGACAATTATCGAATCGAAGTGCAATTAAAAGGCGACTGGTGATTGTATTAATGTATAAGCCACTTTCATTGAAAGTATTGCATTTCTAATTTATCATGATTTACTTAAAGGTACCTATGCACATGTATTCTTTATTAGACTTGATTACTAACTTATACACTAATAGAACATTTTGAGGAATGTTTATGCAGCGCAGCACGGATGCGATGCGGAGGAATGAGGAACATGTCGTGAGGAAAGTTTTAATAAGTACGAATGTGGATGGTTAAATGAGTAGAGGAAGACCAAAGAAACGATAGATGGGTTATGTTAAAGATAATATGACTAGAAAGAGGGTGAATACTGAAATGACGGCTAATAGACATGTATGGAAGAAAAACACATGCTGCGATGACCCCAAATAAGTTGGGAAAAGAGCAGGAGGATGATGATGATGATGATGATTAGGCAGCACAGCACAAAATACTTTCTGCTTCCAATTCAGTTACAGTAGTAGATAAAGATGATTAAGTATTAAAGATAGATCTGCTTACAGAATGATGACACATTGCCACGTGCTGTTTTTTGTGTAATTGATTGATGCAAGTACGTAACACATTGTGTGTGCGGTGGAATATAACTTATTAACAAATACATATTAGTGGCCTGAATAGTTTGAGAAAAATGCGTGTTTTTTTTAAATTAGGTTCTCAATTCCTCTAATTTAGAAAAAAATACTATTCTACTACACTATGATCAAAAATGTCATTGAAGTCAGAGTTTGGTTGAAACATGAAAATAAATCATAACTCGAAAACTACAAAAAATCGCGGAAAAAAATGGGGCTGATTGGGGTACCTACCTCAAGGGCTGCTCTACCTCTGGAGTTCCACTAGGCGTAGACTAAATTTTATTTAGAATCTTCAGCAAAGCAATGATGAGAGTTTGATGTCAATTTAATAAGTTACTTTATGCACAAAACAAAATAAATATTTCATAAACAACCTTCGTACAGGTAGATTATTTACTGACGATGACGCCTGTGCGCTTTTTGTATAGCTTCATTTTCGTAGTTTTTATACGTGTTTTGTTTGATATGCGCATGCGAAAGTGTGTTTGTCTGTATGTTTGTTGCTAGTTCAGAAATAAACTACTAAATAAATTACGATGAAACTAGGGACACTGATTCTAGAGAAGGCGTTAGGACACTGTTATCGACATACCAATTTATTTGAATTGTAAGAACGTTTCATCCAACGTAATAGGTCGGACTTGGCGTTTACATAAAACCACATAGTAAATAAGTACGTACAGAGTTACTCGGCTTTGATATTAGAAAAGGGCGTCTTTTATCTACCATAACAGCGCGCACCCATGCTATAATTCATAGACCTAAACGTTGCGTAAAGAGTATTATAGTAAAATAACTTTGACCCTCTGAAGTCAGGAACAGAATCAGAGCGGCAAAGTTAACTTTCTTTAGCTCTTAAGTGAGGAACAGAATATTGAAAGCCTGCTTTCTGAGCGGCAAAGGTATTCAACACGTACTGTACTAGTGATAACACTATTCATAGGAATATGGTATTTGACTGAAAAAATCTAATTAAACCGTCAGTTAGATTATCAAAAAATATTTGACCTGTATTTTTTCTTTTGTTACATAAACCAAAATTGACGAAGATACGAGACTTTTAAATTGACAAAACGTCACAAGCAAGTACAATTTTTACTAGATTCTGACGTCACGAGCCCCGGACTCTCGAGTTTTGATGCGTTTTATCTTTCCAAATATATCCATAGATTTAACAAAAGAAAAAATACATGTCCATTATTTTTCAAAACTCTAACTGGCTGACTAATTAGATTTGCAGTTTATTGATGCTGCCAACATGCCTATTTGACAGGTATTAAAAGCGACCTGTTAGTTTGCAAAAAACGTAGTAGATAAGTTAATAATTGTCTACTACGTTTTTGTACATAGGAGAAGATAATTATTACAATATCTAATTATATTCTGTGTGTCGTGTTCGTGCTGCACTTTATATCCGTTCAATGACCGTCATCACCTATCTTATGTGCATTACTCACAAAGTCACTTCTTAGTAATACTAATTAAACAACATAACACGAACTACCTGGTTTTATACTTAATTTATCATAGTTTAGTAAGATAATACGTGTTTGAATTTAAAGAACGTTGCGTCACTCCTGCGCACTTCTATATCTTTGTGCGTTCATTGTTCTATAATCAAATCATTTACATGTACGTAGTTTGTTACTTTTAAATACAGTAGCTCTATCGTGGTATTTTATCAATGGAGACACATCGACACGTTTCAAATCAGTCGGTTCTTCTACAAAAAATATACCTCATATGAGGTATATATATGTCGTGGCCAGATCATAGAATTGATCACTTCATGATGTGGCCAGCCATTTCATGAAATGGTTGCATTTCATGAAATGGCCAATACCCGTTGGCCATTTCATGATATGGCCTGGCCAGATCAATGAATAATCAGCGTTTAACGATATGATCAGCTAAACGCACGGCTACTTCATGATATGGTCAAACATTAGTGATCATATCGTAAAATAGTTACATTATTCACCGTTAGAGGCGCTGATATCGTTTTGTTTTTGTGATGCATCATGGCGGCGGACAATTATTCTGACAAAAAAGCTAATAATAATAAGTAAAGTAGGGTGACCACGCAACGAAAATTAATGGACTATTATTGGATTTCAAAATATGACTTCATGGTAACTGCGGGTGAACTTTTCATAGAATTTTATTTGTTCGATTATTTATCTGGTTAGCCTGTGAAACTACAGCACAAAATATCGATGCACGTTACTGCAAACATTTACTATTTAGTATATTGAATCATTTGGGTTAGGTTAGGTTAGAACAGTGACCAATAACGCGCGAAGGCGAGCGAGCGAAGCGAGCGTGCCGCGGCAGCGGCCGCCGAGCGCCAGATCCCCTTAATTGTTGGTGAATCAAGCTATTAAACTTTCGCGGTAACGTGCATCGATATTTTGTGGGTCGAAATTCCGTAGTCTACTCCTTTGCTTGCATGGTACGTGCTTCCTTTATTTGGATTTTTTTATTAAACCTTTGATATCATGGAAACCCTACATTAATGATATGGCCAAACGTGGATGGCCATATCATTAAACGTTGACGTTTCAACGATATGGCCAATTTTAGTTGGCCATTTCATGAAATACGACCATTTCATGAAATGGCCGGCCACATCATGAAGTGATCAATTCTACGATATGGCCACGACATATATATAGATTCAGCATGTAAATTTTTCAGTTCATTACCAGCCCCCTGATTCAGAATGATTCGATAAGTCAGTTGTCGAACGATTCGGTAAGCTTTCTCTTTTTCTCTATAGAGGTATCAAACCTCAGGTCAACAAATGCTTATCGAAAAGGCTCTGAATCGGGAGGAAATTGGGAGGCACGTCCAGATTTAGGGAGAGGGCAACAAGGGCTTTAGTCCCGGGGCCTTAACAAGAGAGGGGCCAACAGAATAGACACCGTTTCTGACAAAGAGAGAAAAGTCAACATTCACGAGGTACTTTTTAGAAACATTTTAACGGGCCTCCAAACTTTTGTTGAATCCAGCTCTGTTCATCACTGTTATCATCATCACAGCCTTGTTTGACCCGCTGCAGTATAAATGGATCCTCTCTTTTGTGTCATTCTGTTTTCTAGTCTGTGTTCGAATTACACATTTTCTCATTACAACTCGATTCCTTACCTATAGAATGGGATTAAAAATGGCGGTTCCACTGTGGCGAGATGTAGATAACGAAAACAATAGAAACGCCGCCATATTTAATCTGATTTCTTAGGTAATCGCAATACTTCCCTATAATTCAACTCAATTTGTAGAGTTAAGTTTGCTTGTCACCTTTCATTATAAATAGGGTTGCTACCCATATTTTATTATGATGTATTGTACTTTATTTCGAGCAAACGTACTAATTACATAATAATTTATGAGAGCAATAAAGTACGTGAAAATACTTTATTTCATTTGTTATAAGTTTTCAAAGTTTAAGGGCTGATTTTTCAATCGTCAGATTACATTTATCTGAAGAGTAATTTTGACGTTTTGACAGATTTTCTATGCAAAAGTTGTCAAAGCGTGTTATTTATCCCCCAGTTAAAAGTTATCTGACGGTTGAAAAATCGGCCCTAATAAGAATAAAATTGCTTTTGGTAATGAATCGCATACATAATCAATACTAATACCGTTTTTAAATACATGCTGTATTAAAAAAACAAACGTCAGTAGACTGCTGTATTGTGTTCAGCAGTGACAAATATTTGTTTGGAAAAAAATAGGTACTTAGAACTTAAAGTAAATACAGGGTGTTAACGAATTCATGTAATTCCTTCAAACCGCGTGACCTACTGCTGAAACTGATTGACCCTGCATAGGTTTTTTTCAGAATCAACAAAAAAAAGTTTTCAAAAAATGAACCATCGTATTCTGTATCTGAGTAATTTTAGCGTCCCAAGTTATCTGACTGTATGGAGCAATATCGGACTAGACGTGCCCGTCAGCTGTGTTGCCGTGCCTTCATTCATTTATGTATGGCATCGAAATTTTCTATCATTTAAAAATAAAAAATTGGGAAAAAAGAAACTTTTTTATTTTTAATCAATCTAAATCCCGTGCGGCGTTAATCTATACCATTAATAGATCATGTGGTTTAAAGGAATTACACGAATTCGTTAACACCCTGTATATCTACTTTATTTACTTAAAAAAACGTGGCAACCCTAATCATAAACAACACAAACTTTGGCAAATCTTCTTCCCTTCCGTATAAACTTTCTTTCTTTCTTCATTGCTACTTCGATCTGTTGCCATGTCCAGATTTACGACAAGTAATAAGTTTTTCTGCCCGCTTGCCAAGTAAGTAACCTTAAAAGTTCCTGAAGGTCACAAATATTTTCCCCAATGACCGGACAAACAAGAGCCTTCATTTAAATATAAATAGGAAGAATCTAATAAATCGAACATAAAATGGAGAAGAAAGTATCCGTAGGTATGATTCGGATTTATATTCTTCAATATCTAAGTTTGAGATACAGTAAATACTTGTGGGACTCAAGTATAAGATTACGTTATGGAACTTTTTCGTTTTAAGAGTTTCGGATTATCGATATGTGAGCTGGTGTTCATCGACATTAGTTTTTTGGTTTAATAACCGTTTCTGTGCGGTTTAGTCACTTAATAAGTATTGACAATTTGAGATCTATTCTGTATGAATTTTCTTTGACTAATGGCATTCCCAAATGACAAATATCGTGATGGCCCGGAGGTTACAGACCGGCTTGTTAGGCTAAGCGTATGCTGAGACGCAGGTGACGCAGCACAGTACAGATTTTGCCACGCAGGGCAGGCGAGGCAGACATAGGCCACGACCGCATGCTGCGACGCAGCTCGAAGACACATTCGAGTACAAAGAATAGACGCGTTCGAGTTGACGAACGTTTTTTTTAATAGTTTGTGTGATTAGTATCATACAAACAAGGTTCACAACGCACTAATTCAATTATATGTTCTGTCATTGCAATAAAATTCGAATTAGCGGTAAAAAACACATGTCGACATGCAAGCGTCGCGCAGAAATCTGTGTCGGCACTACAACGAGGCGCAGAGCAGGCCAGATGCATGTCTGCGTCGCACGCGCCTGCGCCGCAGCGTACCTACGCAGCTCTTAGTACGTTCATGCATTACAAAATCTGTTCTGCACTGCGCTGCGTGCACCTGCGTCTCAGCATACGCTTGGTTGCGGATTCCAACCCAAGCATGTACCTATGTGACTTGTTCAATGTCATAATTATGTTCTTTCTTAGGTTATCCAAGACGCCACTGACGTACTGTGAAGGAAAAAATCGTGAGGAAATCTGGACTTAATAATGGTCTCAAATCGCCAACCCGCAGTGAGCAAGCATGGTGATCAATGCTCGTTCCTTCTCGGGATATTTATAGGCTCTTATAACATATATATTATATATGGCATTCCCCATACATCTAGACGTTGATATGTGCATCTTTTGAATGAACACAACCGAATAATGACCATATTAATTGAGTAGTATTAAAAGTCTTGTCTTACTAAAAAATCTATTACAGCTTTCAAGTAAACGGTTGTTTAACTACCAGCCTTCAAGCCAGTAAATCAACATAAAAATCTGTTTTCCTGTGAGGAAATGTAGGAAAATTTCTGTAGCCTCGATCTGTCGATAAATGCGCAATATTGTTAAACATCAAGGAAATAGGAAAGTAAGTAATGTATTACAAATACCTACACACGTAGAACTTATTTGTAAACATTGATAAGATACGAATATTTTGTTTAAACAGATTATTAATGATAGTGAACACCAGCCTAAATCAAAATAATTATTCAAACATGCTTTTCCTTATACGCACCCTTATAAGATATCTAAGTAAGTACCTACCTATTTATTTTGTATATGTTGTATGGTTGTCTGGAAGAAACTGCTTTAAGCGATAAGACCGCTATTTGTACTGTTTTAATTAAGTATATTCCTTCTGTTTTATTTCTTTTAGTGTACGATAAAGTATATCTATCTAAATATCTATTTTATAAATGATGTAATGACATACCTACTTTTATTTCCTTAACCCATCTGATTCATACTATCTTAGATATTTTATATTCAAGGTTAAGAAACGTTAGGTAACAGTACAATGATTTATAGTACCTACCTACATTTCTTCACTCCTGTCGGCACGAGGTATATAAGATTGGTAATGCCGTGGTGAAAAGATTAGCCAGTCAGCAAGGTTGGTAGCGGGGCTGACTGCCCAGGGTGCGCCGGACGTACTTAAGTATCGTCACTCGTGGAGGTTCTTTTCATGCATGAATTTAGTACACTGAGGAACGAATAAAGGTAGGAGTTCGTAGCCGACTGCATAGAGCAGCAGCAGACGACGTGTCGCTCCGACACTACTGGTTTCTATGTATTTCTATGAAATATAATACATTCCGCAGCTAGCGACACGTCGCTCAACAACACGTCGCACGACCGCAGACGACGTGTCGTCCGACCGCAGATCAGTAGTGCCAAGGACGCTGCAGCGATGACACGTTGAAACTTTCTCAAAAAATTACGCTCCGACGTGTCTGACGTGACGCTGCTACTGTATGCAGTCGGCTACGAACTCGTACCTTTAGTAGCATTCAGAGGTTCCATTCTTGTCCGTCCCACTGCTGGGTACAGGCCTCTTCTTAGGATGAGAAGGGTTTAGGGCAGACGTGGGCAAATTACGGCCTGTAAAGGATTTTAATCCGGCCCGCCAACTCTCCCTTTAAGAGCAAAAGTGTATGGCTAAGTATAGCAAATAGCTGTAATTATTTAAGCCAAAAACAGAGAACAAAATGCATTTTTTTTTTAAATTCTGGCCCCCTTTAAAACTTCTTGAGTTTTTTTGGCTTCTGATGTTAAAAGTTTTCCCAAACCTGGTTTAGGGCCTAGGGCCTGGCCTTAGACCAGCGCAGTCGATTAAGGGCCAGACTTTAGGCCTTAGTTCACCATGTTGGCCTGGGGGCCTACTCCCTAAGTCCGTCAACGAAGTTAGTCGCCCGTCCAAAAGTAGCCCGAAACGTAGGAATGAACAAAACAAGTGTCAAGTTCAACTTTTCGGACGGGCAAAAACACATCGGTAGTAGAGACAATTATCAAATCGTGTTCAAAGTCAAAGTTTTTTATTTCAAATAGACCAGATTACAGGCACTTTTAAAACGTCAAAACTAGGTGCACGGTTCCAAAAGGTAGGTTCTATGGAGAAGAACCGGCAAGAAACTCCATGAATACTCTTTTTATTAAAATAGTAGATCATGACTATTCATGACAATTCCATTACAGTAGTGTGCGACATGGAATGAGAATAATGCAGGTTAACGTAACAAATAAACTCACATAAGAGTAACAAATAGAAAAATATGCCTTCTAGGATTGCCGTAGCAGTTAAGAGCCGACCAGTCCCGACAGACAGCACCCGTTCACGAGCATGACGTGCACATCCGCATCGCTTAGCTCAACCATATTGTAGGGAACCCAACGACCAGATATACAACGCCACCATCAGCAGGACATTTAAGTGAGCATGACAGACTCATACTACCAGACAATGGGCAGTAATATGATATGATTAAAGGTGTATCATTAATTGCTGCATGATGCTCAAACTTTACAGTTTAGAAAATGATATTATCAAAATTATAAATATAAAACAATATCAGACTATTAAGGCAGAGTATTATACAAATAAAATTGTAGTGGGATATAAAATTTCAATATTTGAATGTAAAAAATAATATATGAAAATTGATAAAATAATGTACAGGTTATTTTAAGTCAATAAAAAAGAAGAATAATAAAAGTAGGTAAACATTTAAAATAATGTTAGGTCATACAACCAACCAGTTAGACAGGGCCAGAGGGTCGCAATGTGCAGGACGGAGTTGTATGCCAGGCATCTTTATCTTCGATATACTGATTTATGCTATAATAAGCTTTAGATATCAAAATGCTCTTAATAATGTTGTCTTTCATTCTTAGTTCGGGCCCCGAAATAATCATATGTCCGTAGGTGATAGGGAGTAGGAAACGCTCGTAACTAAGGCCGAAACCACGGACTTCGTGCTTAGGGAGTAGACCCCCTGGTACGAGTTGTCAGACTACACGCACCATCGAGAACTTTATTTTCCAAATATTCGCGTTGAAATGACTTACCTAACGTAAAGGATATTCAAATACATAGCGATTGGGCTTCAAAAATATCATCACCATGTTCATATCCGCTGGTGAACATGGTCTTTCTAATAACCTCTAGAAAAACGGTGGTAAAGGAATTAATGCATGATCATCTTGGCAACGGATTCATGATCGCAGTATCTTAGTATTTACGTACAGAACAATGGTTTTTTGTGATTGTTTGGCAAACACGAGGAGCTCGCGTCTAACAACCGCGCGGATTGCACGATCAGCGAGGTTAAGTTGTGCTTACCCGGTCAGTCCGCGAATGGGTGACCTTTTGTTACAAATTGAGACCCTTCCATGCTTCGGGGAGAGCGTTCAACTGTTGGTTCTGGGTGTCCTACGAATATCTATGACAATCGTTACGTAAGGTCCAAAGTCTGACAACAGTTCCTTCTAAATTTAGGATTAGCATTGCCCAGTTTGTTCTGCTGGGTTGCGGAGGTCTGATGGTAGTCGCTCTAGGTTAAATACTGGAAATTGGTTATTTTATTTTAAGTTCACATACCTATAGCAAATAAATTATAAACTAAGCCCCACAAAACCGTAGTAATGTAATGTAATGGTTTGACTGTGGGATCTGGTGAGTCTTTATACACTTTTTAGGCTATTATAGGTAGCACTTTAACACATTTCTAAATAATATCTTTTCAATTTATTTTTAAATCTGTTTTTATTTGTTTCACTCTATATGTCTGCCGGTAGACTGTTCAATAGATATGGTATTCGTTTTTTAGGGTTCTGTCACCAAAGTAATTGGTGACTCTAGGTACATTGTATCTGCCGGCAGCCATAGATCGTGTGTTATGGTTATTGATTACGTGGGCTAGGTTATGCTCTTGGTATTCAGCCGCATTCGGTTAGACTGGAAGCCCAAACTTACTTAGGAACAACGTTAGGCACAATAGTTCAGCAATCAGGCCGACGCGACGATCAACCTGCCTCCCGAAGCCCTGATTTACAACAATTCGATTAGTCAGTTGTGTCGAATGATTTGGTAAGCTATCTCTGTTTTTCTCGTTATGAGGATCGTAGACGGAACTTGATTACAAAACCGAATCGGTCGACAACTGTTTGGCTGAAGCCAGACGAGCGTAATTTACGAGGCTCAAGATGAGTCGGAGTAATTTTTTAGAAGGATTTAGGTAGTAAGCCTTTAACGAAAAGTTTCTGAGTCGGGGGGCTGATGGAAAATAGTTCCCGCCGCCACCAAGGGGATTACAGCAACTTATATTAATTAGTATTTATTATTGTTCACATTTTATGTTTAATTATTGTGTTGTGTATTGAGCCCATTTTTTTTTTCATTTCATTTACGAGTTGAGTGTCAAGTGGTACCATCACCCTATCCTGTTACTCTTAAATTAAATAGTTGCACTTGAGGCGAGGGAGAGACGCTAGGCAAATAAATAATTCTATTTCTAGATGTATATGTTACTGTTAGAATATTCTTCAGATATAATAATAATGCTCTTGATGACCCAGCAGTGAATACAAGCTAAAGAAGACGTTCTTTTCATTGTTCTCAACATTAAAAAGAATGTGCCTGGTGGGAAATTCGACAAAATACGATGTAATGACTCACTACATCGATATTTTTTACGTATTGGATAGGTACGTCTCATTACTTTACGTAAAAAATATTGTTACCGACCGAAGTATAAAAGGCAAAAGGTTGGACCCTAGCAACGCATACACTACCGCAGATTAAAGCCATAAAAAAAATTACACATAATTAAAAAATTCTTCCATTAAATACTTACCTGGTGATTAAAAATAATTAAGGTTGTAGGTATAAATGATGTAGGTAGCTGAACGAACCAGTTTAGAATTTCGTTTTCAAATTGTCATGTGGGTGGACTATAATAAGAAGTGGGACCTAAGTTAGTGTCGTAAAAAGGTGGACTTAACAAGCAGACATTCCTGAACAGTCAGCGTTTGCAAAACCTGATATGGAACTCGTTGTAATGTACGTTTATAATTTAAATACACACCAATGCAGGTACCAGCTCTTATGAAAGAAAATATGTATGAATAAATCACTTAAATGAATTTAATAACATTATTAAATATTTCTCAATGATACTTAGATAATATTGTATGTTAGGAGCAGTCTGAAAGAAATATATTCTAAGAAAATATAAATAAATAAAATAATTCAATAACTTACCCGATATCTCGATTTTCCAAGGAGTTATTGGAAGATCTTGGCACGAGGGGCCGATAACTAGACCTGGTCATGTTGATCACAGTGTCACCAGCTGAACAGTCTCACAGAACATCACTAATCACACGATACTGATAATTGAGCAAACCGCACGCCTGACGGAGCGAGAACCATGCAACCGACTGATTAACTGACACTGTTTACAACGCCATCGGCTCTTGATAAGCTATCTATACATCGAGGACGTATTCTTCATATCGACGACTCAAATGATAATAATAAACACGCCGAATACGACTGTGTATTTACTGTTGCATTGGTACTCTGAACGGCGATCAATAATATTTTAGCTGGGGTGAAAGCTCTTCGAACCACGCCTCGGGGGGCCGGTTTCGCGACTTTTGAATTGTTTAGTTCTGTGCCATCTATCGGTGGGTTCTTGAACTTGAATTTCATGGGGTGAATGCCTGAACGGTTCTATTGTAATCATGCGAAGTGCTTTCGCTGAGTATTGATTGCGCGGGCTAGTGAGGGAGTTTAAAAATAGAACCAGGCACTGGTTTTTTTTTCAGTAAGTTTTTCCTACATTTTCATATCAAACCCGAGTGATATATTGAGAATTGAATTGATATTATCAAAAATAATATTTAAAAACAGATGAGTTTGGTAACAGAGCCTCATTGTTCCTTTTATCTGTTATTTCATACAGACTTCGGCAGAAAAAAGTGATTCATTGGCAATTTTTTTCTGCCGTTTTTATCATCATAATCATTTTATTACTAGTTACAACAAGTATTAAGAGAAGCGAGTTACTCATAATGATGAGTAAGTCAATTCTGTCAGCTGTCTCTTACAAACTATTGACATTGAAAAATAAACAGCCTTACTTGTCATATGGACTGTGTTTATAACAGTCCATGTCATCTGCTCATCATTTTTGAAATTAGTTAAAGCGTATGTTGACGCTCTGTCAATTGCTGCGTAAAGCAGACGGGGTTTGATTGTAGCTGAGAATATATGAATTTTAAACATGCAAACACCAGGTTTTTCTATAATCTTAACACTGTTTTCATGTTCTACGCTCATTATCTATGTGCGGGGCTCTATATTATAAGAAGTTTTGTTAAATATTCCCATCTGTTCAACCTGCTAAAGTCTTCTTACCTAAAATGTAAATAGCATAATAAGAACAGTATCAAGTAATTTACACGTTTGTGATTTAAATTGTTGAATAGGGTATTTGACTAAAAAAATCTAATTGGTCCGTCAGTTAGATTATCAAAAAATATTTGACCCGTATTTTTTCTTTTATTACGTAAACCAAAATTGACGAAGATACGATACTTTTAAAATTGGCAAAACGTCACAAGCAAGTACAATTATTTACTTGCTTCTGACGTCACAAGCCCCCACTCTGGATTTTTATGCGTTTTAACTTTCCAAATATTCATAGATTTAACAAAAGAAAAAATACGTGTCCATTATTTTTCAAAACTCTAACTGGCGGACTAATTAGATTTGCAATTTATTCATGCTGTCAACATGCCTATTTCCAGCCTTATCAAGGTGATAATTTGTCGAATAAAATTAATTAATCACCATTTAATTTTGTAAATTGTACTGGCTACATATTTTGAACTCCATTTCCTTACAAAACGTGCATGCAGTTCATAATACATGCACCAAAGTTAATATTATCCTAATATCGTCAGTAATTAAGTAATCGTCACTTCGTCACCTCATAGGAAGTGCATGTGTATCATGTACACAGACGTGTACATGAGCTGAGAGCATTGGACCGTATAAACCGCGCAGAACGAATCCAACCGTAAACTTTGGTTTATGTAAATCCGAATCTGCATGCTGGCTTCAAAATCAATTTGGAGATTGTGTTGTGTACCTATACACAAATACATATATACTTCTAAATACATAGGTACGTTTTATGTTGTAAACGCACTGTGGAAAATCTGGAATTCCGAAATGGTTATTACTGTTGCTAATTTTGTTCAGTGTAGAATTTTGTGTTTGAATTTTGTCACAAAATACATTATGATATGATAGTTCATCTGTGATATTATCTACAGCTGGAGCTACAACTCCATCCTCGTTGAAAGTTTCTAAGATTCCTAGAATATAAAATACCTAAGTGCAAATCCAGGACACATCCCATTTCTGCACCATATTTAAATATGTTCAACCGTTATGTTTGACAAGATTAAGTTACAAATACACCTATCTAAATATAGACGGGTACATCGTTATAGCAAGTAGCTAGTGTTAATAGTCCAAAGGTAGTGAAAGCTTTCTCTACTGATATCCAACTTAAAAATATTTCGCAAAGCATAAATATTGACGCCACAAAGAATGCGCTAATGTGAGAATTTTATAAAAAAACAGTGGAGTGTATCCAATTGGCTATCCTGCACAATTTAGCGCAATTAGCGAAATAGATTTGGCTAGTAAAACGAGTTGTTAGTACCTAAACAATGGATTACTAAGAATGAGGTTTAACAAGAACCAGGATTTGGTATTACTTATATTATTCGTCATTGCATTATTTGCATAGCATTAAAACCAAACGCGTATTTTGAAAAAAAAAACTTGATTGAATATACCATAAAGTACCTTTGTACAGGAAACTTCAGCTATTTATTGAAATGAAATAATTTGATATCTTGATTGAGCAATGTATGAAAGATGATATGGGTAAGAAAGAAGTGAATACTCTGATGACGGCTGATAGAGGAGAATGGAAGAACCCATCTAGAGTGGGATAAGGGCAGGGAGATGATGATGATGGTTGAGCAATGAATCATTATGGAAGAGATCTACAAATCATGAAGTCCAGAGCCACAGAAGTGAGTTAATTTCAATCAACATTATTTATTATAAAAAACTAGGTTTTTAGGTACACTATGACTTACGTTTTAAAACCCTACCTAGAATAAATATCTATTCAATAAAAAGTGGATCGCAAGTTATTGATTGATTAACCTTGAAATGTAGTAGTAGGTACTGTCTTTTTAATAATAAATTGCTTGTCATAAAGAAGTGCTTTCTATTAGTATTATATTGATTTCTTATCTTCTTCAATTGCTGGTGGTGGTTCTGTAGTATCAGTTTTATTTTCAATTTCCGTTCCAGTTTTAGTTTCATCATCTTTTTTCTGTTTTTCATCCATTTCTTTGGTCCATTCTTCTAGTTCTTTTTCGGCGTTTTTTATGTCGTCTTCAGTCACGTTTAGATCAGGATATCGTCTCTGTAAATCGTTCATAAAATATTTGATATCTAAGTATAGGTTGAAAATCTGATGAGAGGAAATTTTGGTAGTGAGCCACAGTGATCGGTCAGCAGCCAAGCGTCGACAAGTACTTATTTGGTAAGTACCTAGTGTGTAAGTACCATTAACATTTGATGAGAACTATATATATTAGGGTATTGGAGAGGATTATTGAACCGAGAAAATTCGGCAGCGTTCTCCTGTTTTTTATTAACAACATAATTACTACCATTATCAGTCGGTATGCCAGGCTCGGTGTTTTGACAATATCTCATTCATTAAAGTGGTAATTGGGAGGCCCATGTGCAGAAGTTTACGGATTAATTATGGATTGGATTGTGGACTGTAATTGGTTGAGTAGATATATAGAGTTCACATGGTTAATAAGAAATAAACGTTGAATCTTTGTATAAACTTTTTTCTTGATTTTTTTATACGGGTCGCGAGTCGATTTCGCCGCGTGTTCAGCTCATGATTAAGGGCACCGTATGGGTTCGAAACTATTCGGGCTATCCCGAAAAATGCACGTGAGTAAACCGTAACTAATCATATATGTAAATGTGCCTCACGAAAGTTATAATACAAAAAACTAATTAGCTGCTTGGTAACCAAATCGTATAAATCCAAACATAGAGAACTCTGTTGCTAGCTGAATATACAATACCGCTATGATTGATGACACCAATATTGAATTACTTAGTTCGTGTTTCTAGAAGCCTGTAAGGTGAAGGTGAAAATATATTTTTAATTCAAATATTTATGAAGACGAGAAAATATTTAAGCATTATGTGTATACCTATATTACACGGAAAAATAATAGACTAACTCAATATTTATCTAATTCGATGTTTACCACAGGAAGACATGATTATAGCAGATATAAAGATAATATATGATACGACAAATACGGAGAACGTAGACACAAATATTTTCTTAAAGGAATACGCAAATATGTAGAAAGCCATATAAGATAATGAATATGTCAAATAAGAGGAATATAATTTAACTGCGAAAATCGTAACAAATTCTCAGGTAAGTAAGTGAACTTACAATAATAACGAAACCTAGGACACTAGGGCAAAGAAAATGGACAAAAAAAACACTTTTGTTGTGTGTAGATTGATACAGATACGATGATATTAAAATTTTCTAACCAATAGGAACATTAGTATTCATAATGTAAGTGATTTAGCGTCCGAGAACAAAAAACTCTTTCTAAAAGAAAACGCAAACTCGTTATCTCCAAGACGAATGAGCTGATTAGTTGACTGCAATTAGTCTATTATCCGTAAACTTAAACTCACCTGAAATTCTTGCAACGTAGCCTGTATATTCTCTTGCTGTGTCCTCAGTCTACGTGGCAATGAGAATACAGCACTAAACAGCCTCAGCATCATCCAGGCCATCACGGTCAGCACCCCATACATCAACATAGACTTGGCCATCGCCCAGAAATCCACGCTCACTTGCTGGTGCTTCATTTTCGTGTTTAGTTTTAGAATGAGCTTATCATTGGTTGGATTTTGTGCTTAGTTCAATTTGAAATCAGAATTTCGAATGCATGAGTTCCAAATTCAAACTTTTCCGTGCGGAGTATTTTTTTTGTTCTCCTGTTTGGTAGTGAATTGGTTTATTTTATTAGGTTTTGTAACAGATGTTTTTTTTTTATTGAAAGTGAAATATAACGTATCGCTCCAATAGCCACGTGTGTAATGGTCCGTAAGAAACGGCTGTGTTATGACAGTGACCCATTTCTCTATCGATTCTATGTGGACGAGGCTTCACGAATAATTGATGCAGCCAGATGTGGTCAACTTTCGTAAAAGTTTATCTATTAAAGTTTTTTTTTATATTTTTATGTTTGCTGAAATTAATACTGCCTGAAATGAATCTGTGTGTGCCTATGAATGTGTCTGCCTGTCACGAGGTTTTTGCGTAGTGTGTGATTAAATACGATTTTTTAATTTTCTCGAAAACAAGAGATAAACCGTTAGAAAAACTGCCAATATAACTCTCGATTAAAGTCCTTTTTTTAATCTCTGAGACAATATTGACAGGTAGGTATATATGTCAAACTTACAATTTTAGGAACATTATTTTCAAATTAGACGTTTCTTGCTTGTCAATTCACTCTCCGGAATTAAAAAACAGACTATAGGGAGTTAAAAAAACTCACAGAAACACCTACCTACATATTTATTCGTGTCGTATTCGTAAAATGGAGTTAAATATGATGCCGTTTAATAACCAGAAGAGAATTTCATGACGCTGGAAAGAAGCTTTAAAAATAAGACAAAATCTAAGTACAACATACTTATCTATGTTTTCATCTGCTTTTTAATAAAAATAAGCGTAGAGTCTTGCTCTAAATAGCACTGCAGGTAACGCTAATGGCAGTTTTTATAGCTTCATAAATGCGCTGGCTGGTATGTACGTAGGTAAATCTTCATTTTACTTGGGTGGAACATCGCGGAATAATGGAATGATAACCTCTCGTAAAAGCTCTCTTAAAAAACATACACGTGACATTTATACTACAACGAAGGGGTAAGTAGAGGGTGAATGTACAGTCATCGTCGAATTGATGTTAACATCCGAGGTAGTCAAAAAGATCATCTGATCTTTTTGACTACCTCGGATGTACCATGCCCATCTGGGCATGAATTCAATATATTGTTCTTCTATCGATCGTGTCGGCACGAGGTATACGAGAATAGCTCATGCCGATGCCGTGGTGAAAAGATTAGCCAGTCAGCAAGGTTGGTAGCAGGGCTGAGTGCCCAGGGTGCGCCGGACATACTTATGTATCGTCACTCGTGGAGGCTCTTTTCATGCACCCCAACAATTTTGTAAGCAATTGTTGTAAGCATCCAAAGTGGTCAATATATTTTAGTAACACAGTTTCCAATCACCATCACCATCCAGATCACATGCGAATCTTATTCCGCTGTTCGTGCTTTTACTACATTTAGGTTCGGTCACCAACTAACTTTCAGCTCGGTTTTCTTCAGTCTTTTACTCCGGAGGTGAAGCGGCGCGTAGGCCACAGAAATCACAATAAAATACAAGGTGTTTCCACAGAAATCAATCATGATTTAATACGTGGATCTCGAAAGTTGTCGTTTTTTTTTCAGTATTTCATAATAGTTTAATTATATTCTGAAGTCGCTTTTCTCGTCTGTCTGTTTGTCCGCTTACTGCTTCTTCACTATTCAATGGATTTTGATGCGGTTTTCTTATTAATTTAGATAATTTGTCCAGAAGGTTTTAAGCTAAAGCGCACCCGAACAAAGCCGGGGTGAGTCGCTAGTTTATTACAATAGGAGGTGAATGAAACTTATATCACTCGAAAGGCACTGTGCCATAGATGTGCACAAAAAAATCACGTCTGTAAGTTGCCATTAAGGCAGGTAAAATAATGGTCGAATTTTAACCACGAGCGATAATAGTTAATCTAAATATTAAGACAACATGTTTCCACACCTCAACCGCTAAACGATACGGCACAGGCCTGCCGCTATTCTCATTTCAGAATAATATTTCAACAAATGTAGGTACTTACTATTATTTAATGAAGCTGTTTTCTGTCCTGTCGCTAGAAGCTGTGCTAGAAGTCAAGACCTCTTATTAAATTATCTGGACTGGAAGTTATTTCGCGAGGGCGACGCCCGATAAGTATTGTTGCCTGTTGCTCTATATTCGACGATAGTTAAATACATCTCATAAAGTTCTTAAAATAGAGGCACTTTGTATTTGCTTTTCCGATTACGATACGGCCGGAATACCTCACGTTTATTATCACTTATTAATGTAATGACAAATTATGTGTGAATATGATTGGGAGTTTTAGGGTTTACATGGACCCGAAGTCAGATGAGATTCTTATATAAATATAGTACAGTAAGTAAAGAAAATAGGAACAGAATAAAAAAAAACTGTAACTTATCGCTCGCCGATAAAAATAGATCCCATCAAAAACATTAAAAAGGCAAGTAAGACTTATCTCAAGACCCCTTTTCCGTAAAAATTCTAAGATCTCATGTAAAACCAAGAATTGCATTTCATTATACAAGGTTAGTCGGAAAGGGGGTAATTACTAATCCGCAGGCCACTTTAAGTATCACTGATGACTGTTTTATAGCAACTGTAAAATTTAAAAAATTCGATAACTTTTCATTCCATGTCAAATTATTTTTATTTTAGTTTTTTCAAAAATTCTTTATCCCTGCTTTATTTACGAATTCAGAAAATGAAGTTTCTAATTTTTGACCACAAATATAACCTAAAATGTAAACACAGCTGATCATAGATAAATTTAAGCACATTTTTTTTGTAATTTTTGTACAGCTATTTCTCTTAAACTATTGAGTTTTGGGGAAAGTGGTAGAACAAAAGTGATTCATTATTATGGGTACTTTAACATCCTTTCGGATTAGTGCCCCTTTTCTGACTAACCTTGTATATTTTTCTGACTTGGCAATCACGCAACGTGCTGCTAAACTACTTGTTTACCGTGGTACAGATTCCTGTTTAATGAAGCAATCTTCATTTAAAATACTATTACTCTCGCAGGCCGAGCCCGTCCGACTATGGCGGGAACATAGCTATTTAGGATGTATTTAGTAGAGCTAGGTAGGTAGGGTCACAGTAGATATGCTAGACGTCTCAAGATTTTCTAATCTTTCATTATCTATTCTTGAAAGATTCGGTGGAAGGGCGCCTCATTTTAGTGTTACGAGCTCTATCTAAATGAAATATCAACTTAGCAGGTGGAAATGGTACCTAACGCCCAAGAGATTACAGTTTATCTCTTTTATTTACTGATACTGTCAATCAGTATTAACAGTACCTATCTCCTATGGAATATTTCGCCATGATTGATTTTTTATGTAAGAAAATAAATAGCCACGGGGTTGATTAGAATTCAGTTATGGGACGTACTTCTTAAACCATTACGGTCTTATCTCTCGTGTCAGTACGAGCTATACTCGTATAGCTCATGCCGGGGTGAAAATATTAGCCAGTCAGCAAGGTTGGTAGCGGGGCTGACTGCCCAGGGTGAGCAGGACCTACTTAGGCATCATCACTCGTGAAGGTTCCTTTAATGCACCATTACTAGGGGTTATTCTTAAGATTTCTCGAGTCCGAGTCAAATCAGAGCAATTACGAGACGAATAAAAAACTCATATTTAAAAATTTCTCGAACGGCTCGAGAAACTCTAGAAAATAAATATGTCGAGAAATCATAATTCCTAACCATTACGGTCACTGGTGCTATATAATTACGATTTCGATATCATATTATATTGCAATATTTAAAAATATGTTGAAAAACCTCCTATTTAACTGTAACGTTTATGCCAATTATCCACGTGATTTTCAAATAGATTTTACCAGTATAATTATAGTTCATTGCACTTTTTGGAATAGATTTAATAGACGCAGAAGCATTTAAGGCATCTCGGATTCTGACTGAACTGGAACGAAAAGGAAGCAAAAAGATACTGCAAGAATGTCTACCGGAGTCCGTCTATATCTATTATTGGACGAATTCTCATACCATGCAGCTTTAGGCTGAGGTTTTGAAATACCTAGTCTGCAAGAGCCGGCCGAATACCTATTACTTGGATAGTTGTGTAGATACAAAATATTTGCAATAGTTAAGAGATTCGTTTAGATAATGTTACCCAAATGGAATGTTATAAATCTCTCTTCCAGATTCCAAACTACTGCCGTCGCTTGCGTATCATGGGTACGTACTCCTTTTGGAGGCGCTTTAAATTTTGAAAGGATTGTTTTAAGATAAGAATCTGCAAATTAATGAATAGCTTCAATGTTTGGTTCAACAGACCATATTCAACTTTCTCAAATATGTACTACGGTTTTGCTTAGCGACAGAAATAGGTATATGGTACTTCGCCGGACGAAATCTTTCAAAAAGAGCTCTACTACTTTTAAAAATTGATTAATATCCCAGAACGTTCCACGTTTTGGAATCTCTTCTAAGAAATGATGACTTTTTTGACCAATGCTAACTGCTATGTTGAAACCAACCCAGGTACGAATTGTTCAGATTTCATATCGAGAGTGAAATAACTTTACGAAGTAGGTAACAAAGCCCTTACAGGAGCTACCTACGTATCTCTTTCGCAATAGAACAAAATGTATTTAACACTGCCACTATACCCCCAAGTTTCACAATAGATAGGTACAATGTAACATAATACTTATCGTACAATGACTCGCATTCACCTTGCAAAGACAAATAGATGCTGCTACGAGTTGAAGTCAAATAAAATTGTACGTAATGATAATATAATAGGGACTCGTAGTTATCGTTGAAGTTATCACAGACTTGATAAGTAGCAGCAGTTATTTATATTTTGATCCTAAACTATGTCAAGGAGTGAGATTATTTTCAACACGCCATTAATTTCGGATAAACAAGAAAAAACATATTTTGTTTTGCAAATATGGGTACAAGTACACGGCCATATAAAGAAAAAAACAGGTTCGGCCATATTTTACCAGTAGGTACCTAGGCATGCAAAATTACATAAAAGGTTATATCTAAAAAAAAAACAATAACAAAAAACAGAAACTTTACATCAGGTAGGTAATAGCAAAAATATGTTCTTTTTCAGTAAAACAAACTCGAATGTTGTGAATACAGTCCAAAGATTCACCAAAAAACTGAATAAAATAAATATTTAAGGGGGCTCTCATACAACAAACTTGATTTTTTTGCAGTTTTATTGATACGGTACGGAACCCTTCGTGCGCGAGTCCGACTCGCACTTGGCCGTTTTTTTTTAAATATTTGATATTCTTTGTATAGTAATCTCAAGACAGTAAAAACAGTAAAAACCTCAAGACTCGCCTTAAGTTGAAAAGGGATTATGTACTTACCTTTAATATAAATGTGAAAGTTTGCATGTTCGTGAGTTTGGATGTTTGTTAATCAATCACACCTGAACGGATAAACGGATTTGGATGAAATTTAGCACACAGGTAGACTATGACCTGGATTAGGACATAGGATACATTTTATCCGGGTACATGAAGTAGTTCTCTTAGTATGTGAATGAAACCGAAGGCAAAAGTTAGTAAATAATATGCCTAGTTATGCTGTTACTTATCAATTGTGTGTGCTATGGTAATTTATCAAAAATGCTATCAGACCCGAGACTCAATCATGACTGCCTGGCGTTACTATTGTTAGGCTAATAATAATATGATTCTAGTAGGTATTCATTATATTATTTAAAATAGTAGTAGTAAGGTTGTAATCTTTGACCCTGCAATTACTGACGTACCTAATGTTTTAGCATGCGTCCACGCTTGAGGAAAACCGTGTTATAATAGAATATTTTATTTATGTAGTCTTGCAGTATCTATTAGGTACCTACGTATAAGTATAGATTTATCTACATCACATGCAAAGCAGATACCTATTGGCTAATTGGTGTACCTAGACCAGAGGTTCTCAAACTTATTTCGTCAACCGCCCACTTTGAGAATCAATTGTTTTCTACAGCCCCTAATTTTTTTAAACTTTTCCTCTTCTTAGAAATCACATTCGCAATCGTTACTTTTACCGCTCTATAACACTCCCCTGCAGGCCTCTGGCGCCCACAAAGTGGCCTTATCGGCCACTTTGAGAAAGACTGGTGTAGACTCTGAGAATCGTGTTCATCAACATTAATTCTCTGGTTAAAAAAACGTTTATCTAAAATTCTGGCACGTTTTTCGAGTAAGCTGGTGTTCAGCTAGCGTAACATGCGCAGCGCGAGATAAGCTATACATTATTTCGTCTCGGCTCGAGATAAGCTATACATTATCTCGTCTTGGCACGAGATAATGCATCGACAAAATTATCTCGCGCTGCGCATGTTAAGGTGGATCCAGACTTTGCGAGGCATGCGCCACGAACGGCGCACAACGAATGCCTCGGAGTGAGGCGTGCGTGTCGAAAAAATATACCAACGGATGCTCGGGTCGAGCCATCGCGTGCGAAGCAAATGCTTCGTTTGTCTGTCTTATGTTTGTGGCGAGGCATGTGCTGCGCACAGGCTGAGCATGTCCGAGGCGAGCCAGCATGTGTCGGTAGGGATACGCATGCGTTGTGCGCCGTTCGCGGCGCATGCCTCGCAATGTCTGGATCCACCTTTAGCCCGGTAGGTACGGCTGGCGAGTGTTATGACTCGTATTATTCTCAGTTCGGCAAAGTGCAAATCTTCAATTCCACTGTCAAGTTTATCTGCGCAAGTTATTGCACGCCATTGCTCGCTTGATTCGTAAAAGAAGAAGCAAAAGTATGTCTGCTTGTTTCCACAGTTTGAAACTTAGTTGCAGAAGCCAACTTGCGCAATTAAATTTGCTAGTGGATTTAACGCTTAGGTACCTAAGCACCTAATTGATTCGTTTACATAGCGAAATTCAGTTAAGACTTGGGTAAGGATAGTGCCAAGCAAATGGCAATGGGAAGCGCAGATTGATTTCCCCTTCCGTAGGAACTGGCGTTGACTTTAATAATAATAGTCCAGATTATTGAAAGGCAGACGCCGGCCGTTTTCTTCCGGAAATAGAAGTTATCCAGTCCACCTAACACCCCTTCCTATAGACCAAATATTTTTCACCATATTTTACAATAGTCTTGCACCCATCTGGGACGGTTCATGACTGTACAGTCAGCATCAAAAGTAGATGAACAACTCAGGTGTCCAAATAATTAAACACATTCGAGACACCAAAAACATCTATGCAACAACTGTTCAAATTGTTTTGAGCATCATAAACTCCAAATATATCTGAGCAGTCACAATGTCAAATATTTATTTACAAACTAAAGGTCTATGGTAAGTAAACAAGCTAAACATTCAAAGGTAACTAAGCAACACGTTATTCAGAAAGTCAGGATAGCAACGTAAAATGAATTGTATTTGATTGTACTTAGAGTCATAAATTAAAAGTTCAAAAATAGATACAATGTGTACTATTGTGTCAATACAGCATTTTTTCTTTTTCTTCATATAGCTATATCCCTTTCATTTCGTGCGTGACGTCATTGACGTGTCTTTTGTTTATAATATAATATGATAGTCAAGTTATAGGAAAACATCGTAAGGAAATTGAAACGAGTATTTATTCCACGCGAAAGCCATTAAATTCGAAACAATTAATTTGAATGAAACTGACATTTTTATTTGCTGCATTTTCTAGTATATCATCAGGAATTGAATTCGTAATAAATACCTACCAAATACCTCGGTTCATTTTAACCATGTTTCGGATTGATAACAATGCTCAAAAAAGTACAAAATCTGTTTAAACGTCAATTTAATTACTCGGTTAAAAGATATCTGACGATGTAAAATCAGCCCGACTAAGCACGCACTGAGTTTCTATATGATTTTACACATGCGGTTTCAAATGCTTCTTTTTCTATCGTGTCGGCACGAGCTATACAAGAATAGCTCATGCCGTGGTGAAAAGATTAGCCAGTCAGCAAGGATGGTAGCGAGGCTGACTGCCCAGGATGCGCCGGACGTACTGAAGTATCGTCACTCGTGGAGACTCTTTTCATGGACCCCTTTTTTTTCAAATGCTAAAAGCACCATACAGCTTATCTATGAACATTCACTGTAGCCTGATTTTAGTAGTCAGTTATCATCGAATCGCATCGAATATACCTTTACCCAAAATCTAGCACGGTACGTTTTAAAAGTCATTTTAAAAAGAACCGCTAGTGCGTGCGCTGGTATAGAAAGCCATACGCGTTACATTTTTTAGTGGCTCACCGCCTGCCTTTAATTGCAATACCTGCATTTTAATCTTAATAATGTCGCAGGACACTGTACACCTTACAGCGATAACACACTGGTATGGCGCGGCGGTCGAATCCATATTGCAACAGAGAGACCCACTGGCAGTGCGAACAGTAGCATATACGTGCGTTCGGTTTTTTTGAAGCGCGAAATGTAACGCGCTTGAATGCGCGCATGCAAAAAATTAAAAAAAAAGTAAAACCCGACTACAAAAAACATAAAATCAACAGTTTCAGAAGTCGGTGGCTACAATTTTTTTCAGTGTAGAATTGCACCGTCTTCTGAAACTGTTAATTTTATCTTATGGTAATTATTTTACTCCATATAGTTTTTAATGAAGTCGGTTTTTACTTTTTTATAAGTTTATTTTTTATTAAATACGTTTTAGTGCCATAAATTAAACTCTCTCTCCTCCATACTCTCTCCCTCTCTCTTCATAATCCTTATTTTTGACTTTGCCGTGGTCGGGTATAATAAGCCCTTTCATGCTATACCTTACACGACATAATTCAAAGATTCCGGAAAGTGGGGGGCGGGGGAAGAGTTCCGTTCCATATCTCTGAAGTTCATGGTCTAATCATAACAACATTTATAAGGGACTAAACGGAAAGTACCTATACCCTCTCAAACAAAAAAGATTTTTTTCAAATCGGTTCATAAATGACGGAGTTCTGAGGTAAGAAATATAAAAAAAAAAATTACAACCGAGTTGAGAACCTCCTCCTTTTTGAAGTCGGTTAAAAACGAGCATAAAACACCAAGGTCTGTAACCGCCCTAAAACGGCTAGGTTTGTAACAGGCCTTAGTATCACTGAGCAATGTATTGAGAAATGGTTATTGTTTACATATTTTTGAACACTTTGGTTGCTTAGTTACATTTGACTACCTCAGTTGACAAGATGATTTGTTTGCATAGAAATATTTGAATTGCGAGTGTTCAGATGATTTTGATACATTGGATCATGGACGTACAAAAAAGATCGGACGGAACTCCCGCTAAGACAAAACTGTGTCCCGTAATGGCGGCGGCTATCTAAGTGTGAATGAATTTAGGGTTGTCATGTTAGCCAAATTTACCCATTTTTTATCATTATATTTTAAGACAAATACAGGTTGGCAGACAAATTTCTTGGAAATGTCGGCAGAATTATACCGTGCCATTTGAAAAGGTTAATGGTAAGAACCAAATCTCCCTATGAAAATATCTGCAAAATAAATGCCATGTTAGCTTAGATTGTTAATTTACATTTTGAGGTACTGCATATGTAACAACACACCGGAGTCCTCCTTTAGTTGTATTATATATCTCGTTAGCTTCAAAATGTAGACTGCAAATGACACTGTATTTGTTTGGAATTCAATCGTTTTCACCGTTACAATTTCTCATTTTTTTAATCCAATTATTTCTCCATACTTCATTTTCTTTAGGAAATCTAGTAAAAAAATATATAAATAAAATACCTAGTAATAAATAAATTGAATTGAACAAAAAACTATAAATTTCCCATATTTAGGGTAATTTGCACACGTGAATATTGACAACACTGGCCTTGTGACAGATTATTTTCTTCTGGTGAATACATTGATTTTATTGTATACAATTGGGAATTAAGTGATTGAATTATTCATTGACCTATGAAACGTGATTCCTGGATTTTTTTTCTTCCGATCACTACGGTTTTTACATCATTTCACCACACAAGACATGCTATATTTTAATTTTTTTTGCCGCTTTTTGTCCCGACTCTGTTGACGTTTACGCGTGTAATGACTGACTTTTTTTGTGAATGTGTGCATGCCAGCCTGTACGTACAGCAAACTGACTGACTCTGAGTGACACAGTTGTTTGTTAGCGAAAATCTGTCCGATCTTTTTTGTACGTCCATGCATTGGATGCTAACAATAATTTGAACGCTATTGTTGTGCAGATGTTATTGTGTTTTTGAGAGTGTAGAATTATTTGAGTATCTGAATTGCTTCTATATATCTGATGGTGACTGTACCTACTAAAATAGTGCAGCCGTGGATAGTCCCCGGTTGGTGCCCCACCGCATTTTAGATTAAAGTTCTCAAAGGGGTCTCTGCGCGTTGGACCTGTGTCCCCGTGTATGCGTTCCAAAGGACCGGACATCTTCCGCAAGGAAGATGAGCTGTGATTCCCAAAAAATAAAATTGTCCACATTAAAACATTTACTGACTGCCTCGTTGGTTTAGTGGTCGCAAATTGGTTCAATCCTCAAGTCGGATAAAGAGTTAAATACCTACATATTGAGTTTTTCCGTGTGGAATTTCTCAGTAGCAACCCGGAATCTGGATTTGTGCCTGGTTGATGGAAATAGGCCCCCGCTCTACATGGGACTTAAAAATAATGGCGAAATGAGGGTGTTACTATACCTACTATAAACCTCTACCTCAACGGGGAGTGCAGCCGTGATGTTATGTTTATTAAAAATAATTCTAATACCCAATGGCTTACCTCGGATAAGTTACCATAAAATTTATAATCAACCCACATGTTACGAGCACATGGAATCGATAAATCAATAACTAAAATATTATCAGCCGGTAATTATGACACGTGTGAACTGACTGGCCGCTACAACTGCGCCGTGTAGTAGAAATATTCTACCAACTGCTTGAAACTACTGCCGCATAGCATTCATATTTTATTTCACGGCCTTTCTTTGTCTTTTACCTCGCTTCGTGGGAATTTACTGCAACTTTCATTCTGGTATTGATCTGGTAATTAAAGTCAAACTAAACGTATTGACTTTGGTATCTATGTACATACTAGAAATTGGATTTTTTGTAAGGAACCAGACACAATTGTTTACTAAGGCAAGCGAAAATTATAAATATAAGTCAAGGGATCCTACTAAGTTAAAAATAGATACATGTAGAAGCACATTTCATAAAAAAACAGCCTAATGATATCTATTAAAGTATTCAACAATATCCCACGCTCAATAAGAGTTTAAATCAATTTAAAAAAAAGTTAAGACAATGGCTGATAGAAAAATGTTTTTATACATTATGTGAATTTTTTAACTATAAAATGTATTAATAACTTTATAAGCACCTACTTATCTAGTAAGTAATCTAATTTCGCATACCTTGAACAGGTGAGATGTGTTAAGCTCTATAATTTTTTGTAACATCTACTATGTATTCCATATCTCCTGCGAATAAATATTTCTATTTCGATTTCTATTGGGAAGTTGAAAAGTCAACCTCCTTTAGTTACTTAAGTGGAGGTCGATATAATTGAAACAGAACTTAAAACTATTCTTGCAAATAGTGGTGTCGTCGGAACCCGATTAGCCACTTGTCGAACGATTCGGTTTTTCATCTCATTTTCTTTCGTTACGAGAATCGTAGACGAAACGGGATATCAAAGCATCAAAGAGAATCGGTCGACAACTGCTTATCGAAAACGTTTTGAATCGGGGGCCTGGGGATCTACTGACTACTCCCTAAGCACGAAACCCGTGGTTTCGGCCTTAGTTACGACCGTTTCCTACTCCCTATCACCTACGAACATACGATTATTTCGGGGCCCGAACTAAGAATTAATGAAAACGATTTGACAGTTGTCCCTACTACCGATGTGTTTTTGCCCGTCCGAAAAGTTGAACTTGACACTTGTTTTGTTCACTCCTAAGTTTCGGGCTACTTTCGGACGGGCGACTGACATCGTTGACGGACTTAGGGAGTAGTCCCCCTGGACCGATTCATCAAAACGTAACACGAAAGCGTGGCCATCCGAATGTGTAATCGGAAAAATCGAGTATCAATTCATTTTTAATGTACGTACTGATAAGGCTGGTATTCCACATACCTACCAAATATCTTTGTCCAATAGGTATTTGATCAAATTTATTTTCTTTGAAATTCTTCATTAAAATGAATCAATTTCTTTGATAAAATGCACAATTTCTTTGATCAAACGAACATTGGATTGGACAAATATATTTGTTAAGTGGAATACCACCCTAAGACATACCTACATATTAATGTCAAATGGCCTTGTTCAGCAGTGCCACCATGGACTGCAAAGGTCGCGTTATGGTAGGGGTGGGCTGAAAGAGATGTGATTTTCTGATTTAGTTTAATTTAAATGGATATAAATCGTCATGTTATCGCTAGCGGATAACACTGGGCAATGTTGAGAAAGGAAGGTAGTCGTCGATATGGATCAACGCACCCGATGTTATAAAGGCGGTGGTCATTCGACGAAGCGAGACCATTCTGTGTAGATCAGCTGAAGAAGTCTGACGTTTTATATCTGTCTATCTTGTCCTTATTTTATGATCTTGGAATTGTAATAATTGTGTAAAGTATTATAATTATATTGTGATCTAGTTCATGTCTTCTTCTAACACTAACTCAAATACAAGTAGGTACCTACCTACTCTCAGTGGTGGAGTCTATGTTGGTTTTATTTAATAAATTTACCTTGCTCGCAATCCTGACATACCGATATTAGCTATAACTGTAATGATAGAATCACCCCTGAACGAACGATTATGTTGTTGTGTCTTTTACAGTCATGTTAGGGATGTCTGGGAGGGTTAGTAGTTTAGTTAATGTGGTGTGATATTCCTCTTATTAATTCCTTGAATACCTACTAACGCGGGCACGATGACGACAAACCTCGCGTTGGGTTTGGCCAAGCCTTTACGTAGGCTTTAAGCGGAGCGAATGCTTCTTGTCAACGTCGGCAGTGTCGCGTGATTAAGAGGAACAAGTTATCGATTCAGTAGGTCAATTCAGGTATTTTTTTGAAGCGGGAAACGTGCCTGAATCCTGGAGATATCTTTAACAGTAGTTTTCGTTTACAAAAACTGTCAAATTGTTTGACAACAAAAACAAAACCAAACATTTCTTCTGTCAATGTTTTACGAAAACTGAACGATTAAAGAAACTGGCGAGAATCCGGCGCATTTCCTGCTTCAAAAAATACCTGAATTACCCTACTGATGAATCACTACTGTCTGCTTGAGAAGGTACCTAACGATGCTAAGTTATTTATATTATTGTCTTTACCAGATACAGTTTCTGGCAATTCTGCATACAATTAGAAGAGGCATTGGGTGGGAAGCAAGGGAAGGCGGTAGTAGGAACAATTTCAAACAAATGAAAGTATACACTATTTATGTAAAAAGTGTTGAAGTTTATTAAAAACTGATTCATCGACACTTCAAAAAAACTAATCAACATAAATAAAACATAGTCAACATATTATAATAGGTACAGTTTTACAATATAATACAATCGTCTAGTTCCGTAGGTTTTACAATCACAGCTGAGTATTAATGTTTGAGATAGACGACAATTTATAACACAAAATAAAATGCAATTTTGAAACCAACGTCACATTATTCGTGGAAAATATGCTAAGAATATTTTCAGTTCTATTACGCGTATATAGCCGGTATATAGCATGACTAGTTAGTCACTTTAAATCCGAAAATCATGAAGTCTGCTCATCACTCTGTACAACTTTTACTACAGGACAAATTCTAAGGAGGTATTTCACCAACCGATCATTAAGCTAATTCGGTCTCTAAACTTTTCAATAACTAACATTTGCATTTCACCATATATCAATAGTGATAACGACAAGATTATTGAACTCATAAAATCATATTTTTAGAGCCCAGTGGAGGGACGACATGCCATGGGATTTTTTTAATAAGCATGTTGACAGCATCAATAAAATGCAAATCTAATTAGTCCGGCAGTTAGAGTTTTGAAAAATAATGGACACGTATTTTTTCTTTTGTTAAATTTATGAATACTTGGAAAGATAAAACGCATCAAAACTCGAGAGTGGGGGCTTGTGACGTCAGAAGCAAGTAAAAATTGTACTTTCTTGTGACGTTTTGCCAATTTTAAAAGTGTTGTATTTCGTCATTTTTGGTTTACGTAACAAAATAAAAAATATGGGTCAAATATTTTTTGATAATCTAACTGACGGACTAATTATATTTTTTCAGTCAAATACCCAATTCAAATAATTTTAATCCTTACTTTAATAATAGTAGCACTTGTATTAGATTAGCATAGTGGAGGCTTCGTTGTATCGCGGCATGCTGAAGCATCCCACGGTACGAGAATTATGAGTCGTTAGGTGTATTAATAAGGTTTAAAATTATTTGAGCTGAAAAAATCCCTTGCCGTGCCGTCCCGCCAGAGGGCGCAGGGAGTGCTTTTCGGACAACGGAAGGAGCGGCTTTCATAATGTGAAACACGCTAAAAGTATCTAACCGCATTTAAGTTTTGACATAGGCATATTTTCCACAAGCAATCGTAAAACTAAGAAAATAAATTGAAATAAAATCCTAGCAATCCTCGAATAATCTAATGGACAAAAATCTTCAGTCGAATCAAATTAATAAAAGTTAACTATGTAAGTAGAAAGTTTTGTTAATATCTTAAAATCTTGTGACAATAATACGTACACATCAGAGACTAGTTATTAATTAATATACATCTGTAAGAACATTATACACCTTTGGTTTACTGGCTAGCAGACAGTGAAGTGGCCAGGGGTGGGCACGTAGGACATCACCTACGCCAGAGCTGGCGACAATGCCTCATTTATAAATGCGAAAATTAAAAGAAGCAGATGTCCAGCCGTGGCTAGCTGTGGCCAGCCGTGGCCAGCTGTGGCTAACTATGGCCAGCCATGGCCAGCCTTTACTTCCCCCTGAGCTTAAGTCTAGACCTCCCACTGCTAGCAAAAAGATGTGTTAGATTTAGAATTAGGTATTAATTTTCAAACTAATCTAGCTATCGCACGTAGCAGATTTGTATCGGCGTCAAAGTTTTTGCATTTCACAATGATTACAACTTTTATAACAGTGATGGTTAAATGATTGAAGCGTCATCGTGAAATTCAAGAATTCTAGATTAGATGTTATCGGGCTAGGTGACTGATTGTCTGCAATCATACTTTTTTGGAAGGTGTGCTTTTGTGTTTTGGCCGAGATAGTTGGCCGAATTATTGCGTATATATTACGCATTTTGATGAGGCTCTACCTCTGGATGTTGACGCACGATCGCCAGATTATTTAGTTGCACAATACTCTACTCCAATATTATCAGAATTGTTATGATTTAGATAGTTGGAATTAGATAGCATTTTATCGGGCTAATTTCAATTCCTTAATTGTTTGCATTATTTTATTTTCTAGAACGTGGCCAATAAAAATCTGGTAGTGCGATTGCTTGTATAAACACACAGTTTGGGGTGTAATTACCATCTATCTATCAATGGGTCTTATGTATAAGGTCCAAAGTGGCATTTTTATTATTATTTATCATTATTATTTATTAGTCCGTGAAAATAAAACGTATGAAAATAGACAGCATTTTTGGTGGAATTTTAGACCTACGAGTGCATTAATGCATAGGATTCCATACCTTTTATTTCCGCGAACAAAAAATCCATCTCGAATGTTCTGTCGTCTGCATCACATTAAAGTACGCCAGGGGTCTGTCCTTCGTCTGCGCTGGGCTTTAACGTGATAAATCGGAAATAATAAACATGCTACTATGGCCCTTATGCTTAGGACCAATCGATATATTCCTTATGGCAATCTTTGGATTGGTTTTACATGGACACACAGAAGAAAGTAAATATCAATAACTTTTTTTTACGGTTATGTACATAGATCTAGGTAGGTATATGTCTTTGTCTAACACTTAGGCTAAAGGCGTACTAAAACATTTCGGAAACTGAGGGCCAATTCAACTAACAAAATTGTTACCAAACGCAAACGAACTTCAACCCTCAGTCAGTTTTTCTTTCTGCCATCCTACGTCTAAAAGGCCGTAAACTGACATTATGTCAAATTTGAGTCTTATAAACTACGTAAAAGCGCAACATTTTCTCTATGGACCAGCCGGGTCCGTATTTTTCTATCATTTGTCAATTACGAGATCCAGAGACTTTTACTGAGAGATTACCATATAATACTATACCATACCATATTGTAGATGGTCAAATTTCAGTACAAAAAAAGCATGACATAAAAACAAAAACTTTAATTTTAAAAACTGTATTAGTCCTGTAACTCATTAAAAGTTATACAATGAGCTTAAAGTAACCCAATAATTTGGTATAATCAAAAACATCTGTATGTCTTCAGAATTTCTAGGGACAACACTTTCGATGTTTTTGCTCATAACTCAAAATTAAGTTTAGTCACATATCGGCCTTTTAGACATAGGACGGCAGCTTTACGGAACTGTCAAAATGATTGGTTTTATTTTTAGTGTCAAACAATTTGACAGCTTTTGAAATTGAAAACTGTCTGAATGAACGGTTCGGCCTTGGTTCGGATGCGATTTATCAAGTTTTTTTTAGAAGAATTTAGCTCCTGTTCCGATTCGTAATTCGAAAGCAAAACGATAATGGCACTAAAGATGCACATTGGAATTAAGTAGAACATGTTTTGCTTCCGAATTGTGAATCGGACAGTTTCCGAAAACTTAGGCTTATACAGTGTGGTTCGGCGCTTACGCAATGTCTTTCGCCCTAAGAATCTCATTGGCCCCTAGAACTCAATATACCTTATTTGAACATTTAGGTGTCAATTACAATTATTATGGTATGAAAAAACAATCATTGCGATCAGAACAACCGACAAATATTATTAATATTTTAATTATATTCATATAAGTCATAGGGTATCTTTATTGATATGGAATGAGTTACGATATATCGGGTGTAAAAATACACTTAACGAAGCCGGGGCCACGTATTTAACTTCAAATAATTACGAAGATTTTTTTCAATTGGGCCATACATTTAGATATTTTTTCTATTGAACATATTGAAGGTCAAAGTCACAATTTTTTTACGTTTGTTTTAAGAAAACGAAGTTAAAAAGATATTAAAAAAAAACATTTATTGCCTTTCTTCTGCGCCCTACAGTTAACAACTGTTTTTGAATACCTACAAAAAAGATGTTTCCCAGCAACTGCTAAATATTACTTAGTTTGATGTACAGTATGTAGACTTCGGGCTTGTTAAAGGTATTTTTACACCTTGTATAAATATTTGTTCAAAATACATATAATATGGTTATAGTATGATAAAATTTGAATAGGTATATTGACTGAAATCTTAAACAAAATATAGAACTATAATATATAATAACTTTAAATGTTTTCGATGTAATTTTAAATAATCATGTGATTTGACTATAATTACATTATTGCAGTCAACGATTCTACTATACACAGAGTAAAAAAATAATCATGGGAGCTATTTAAATCGGTTTTTCATTCACAAATAAACCACATAATTATCAAGAGATAAAAACATATAGATATCATTCCAAAATGACGTGAGTTTATACTTGGCTAACTTCTTCCTTGCTGCTTGCTCGCTTGGCTAACATACTTAAGTAATATAAAATGTACATTCATTTTCTTTGACAGGTTCAATTTCCATTGCAACTTAATTGTTTATAAACTTTTCCACAGTTTTTGCCATTCTGAAATCAACTTAGTTCTCTTGTTCTTTAAGTTGATATTTGTGTAAGTCAGAATAAAATGTTTAACCTTTTATAGGGCAGAAACGGAATTTGTACAGCGCTTGGAACCATCCCACTAGTGAATTTTATCGAAACTATTGTTAGATGATCACCCTTATGCTAAAAACGAATCGACCTTAACCGCTAGCGGCCCGACCGACGATCCGGATCGTCAGTGCCATTGTTTATCTATTGTGTCTATAATTACAGTACTCGATAAGTTAAGGTGGATACAGACTTTGCGAGGCATGCGCCGCAAACGGCGCACAACGAATGCCTCTGTTTGAGGCGTGCGAGTCGAAAAAATATACCAACTTATGCTCGGATCGAGTCATCGCGTGCGCAGCAAATGCCTCGTTTGTCTGTCTTCATGTTTGTGGCGAGGCATGTGTTACGCACAGGCGCAGTTTCATTTTCTCAGTCGAGGCGTGGGTGGATATCGTACGCGGCGCACACCTCGAAAGTGCGCGACTACGTCCACAACTAATGTAATGCTCGCACTAAGGCGCTTAGATCTTGAAGCGTTTGCCGACATACGTTGGCTCGCTCTCGCACGTGCGTAGCACATGCCTCGCCACGAATATGAAGGTACACACCTTGCGAGGCATTCTTTGTACGCCGTTCGCGGCGCATGCCTCGCAATGTCTGTATCCGCCTTTAAACGAGCACAGCGCAAAATGCGAACACCAACATGAATTTAGCCAACATGATCACCAGTGACGCCAAGTAATTGTGATTTTTATGTGTCTTAATTTAAAATCTGCCCTATAAAGGGTTAAATAACCACTTATATTCTCATACTGGCTTACGTATACATAGATTCAGTCTTGTCACCTGCCCGCTTTGCCCCATAGGTATCGGGTGAAGTTAGTTAGTATGCACTTACGCCTTTTTGGAACGACACGAGTTCTACTTACAAAGTGACATAGAAAAGTAGTAAGACTAACATTACGTACAGCACGGTAGGTACATTTGGTATAAAAACTCCTTGGTGGGACTTACGGCATGTTTTGAAGGCATTCCTTGATCTGTGTCCACGCTTGCAGGTTCTGTTATATAAGTGAAATAGAATCATTCATCAGTCATTGGATGTGGATGGTTGGTATGGGGATCATGTATTAATACTTATAGGTAATGTCAAACTCATACAAAATTACAATATTGATGAATTCTTAACTGAACTGAGACATTTACTAGTTTAGTTTGAGCATTAGGCGGACACAACCAAATCGAAAGAAGACTTAGTCACGGTCGGGGAATCCACTGGATACAAGCAACCCAGAAATGTTTTTTTTTTTGGGAATTCTTTCTATTTTCCCGCTGGTACCTAATTAAATGTAGGTATATACATATATTATAATAGGTTAGTCCGAAAAAGTAATATAATAATGAATAACTTTTGTTCTACAACTTTCCCCAATGGTTTTAGAAAAAGTTTTTTTTTATGATTCCATAAAAAATATGCCAAAATCTGTTTATCATCAGTTTTATTCAAGTTTTAGGTGATATTTGGGGTCACGGATTAGTAGCTTCATTTCCTGAATACATAACTGACAATATTTTGAAATAAAATTACAAGAATCTTGCAGAAAACAGTCATCTGTGATACTAGATTAGTACTTCTTTTCCGACTAACCTTGTATAGGTACGTACCAAATGGGAAAGTAAAGTTACAAGTCCGAGACGGACTGCAAACTGCAATCGCAGACCGCAAGTCACATTGGTTTGTGTGAACCAATAGTGTCGCTTGTCTGCTGTCATCTGCGGTTGCAGTTTGCGGTCGCCGTTGGAATACTACCTTTAAGGCGTGTACTTTAATGGTGTTATTCGGACGACGAGTTGCGGTCTGCGGATGCAGTCTGCAGTTTGCAGCCCGTCTCGGACATGTACCTTTAAGTTGTAGCCTTAAATATATAATTGAGTATTAATAAACTAACCTTTTTCGCCGCTTTCACCTGAAGGGTAATAAAGCTAACGAGTGACTCGTGGAGATCCTTGTCTTTTTGTTTTTGGAAAAATTCTATCTCTACCTGCGCCTTCTTTGTAAATTCTCTGCAAGTAAAATAATGCCCAATTAATAAATCATTACAATTAGTTAGTATAATTTCCCGAGTAACCCAAGAAAATTCGTAGAGTTGATTTTTAACAGCCTGTAGGTTCAAGCTACTTATGTAACCTATAACCAAAGGATCTTTGGTAAGTTCACACCAATAATTCAGCCCTCATCAAGTTGTCTCCCCCCCAATCTCTGGTCAGCAACGCCCTAAGCCCAGGTCCGAGTCCCACTAGGGGTCGCCCTTAGTACTATTGTTGCTAGTAGTTAGCGTAGTATAAATAGTGGTTAAGTATGTTACTTCCCCAGCTTTGGCTGGAGACTCTTCAGGTTTCGCCAATAACTGCCCGGTTGCGTAGAAAGGGTCCGCAAGGACAATTTACAGCACTCAAATAGGAAAAAAAAATGGTAAGTTTGAGTCCTATCTAGGGCTCTTACACATCAGGCGCTGTCGACGCGCGTCGCACGCAACTATAACACGCTGCAAACGCGATGTTATCGCAACCAATTTACCTATTCACACGTTCATAAAATTGTAGTATGCAGACGACGACTTTTTCGCGAGCTGTCGACGCGCTCGTAGCAGAGTTACATCGATACAGCTGCAAGCTCTTTAGCTGCAAACACATACGTACAGCGCGTTTTAATCCAAGGAGAGTTGCTCACGCGCGTATGTAGCGCGTTTCTCATGAGTTTGCAGCGATGCAATTGCAAGTAATCTGCCTATTTCAAGTTTAGCAGCGCCGACAACGCGCGATAGCGAAACGCGCGTCGACGGCGCCTGAAAAAAACGTGGTGTGTTTGAGCTCTTACTGTCAATTCGAGAACGTGCACGTACGTGAATGCGCTTCGTATGCACATAACCTTAAGTAGTCGGAAGTTAAGACTAATAAGTACTTACTCTAGGTCTGTCTTGGCCTTCTCGATAGCATCTTTATCGGCGACTATTTTCCCGTCAAGCGCGCGCGTGGTCTGGTCGCGCACTATGTCGGGATCGGTCGTACCGAACAGACGCGACATCAGACCCGACTTGCCTGCTGCCGCACGACTGCGTTCTGATATCCTGGAGTAAGAGAATTTAGTGTGATGTAGAAATGTGTGAAGGAATATTTATGGAATAAGTAACATTTATGGAATATGGAACAAGTGAAGTAAAATCGACTCCCTATCCCCATCTCGCTTTATATGTATAAATAAATAAATAATAAATTGTTTATTGTTCCAAAATCATTACTAAATCGAAATCATTAATCAATAATCGAATCGAAAATCATTACATAAGTGTATTATGAGGCAGCCCCATTAAGTTATTAATAATACTTGTGTTGGGGCTAAATGCTCCTTAATGTACGAGTTCGTAGCCGACCACATACAGCAGCAGTAGACGTGTCGTAGCGACACGTTGCAGCATCATGTCGCTGCAGTCATGATTCCGAACCCAACTGCAGATGGCTGCAGCAGACGACACGTCGTATTCCAGTTAGTTCTGAATGTTCCGTGAGACAAGATGTCTGACCTGTTTAGGATTAGCGGTCGCGATGTACTTTTGTATGTTTTGTTTTTGTTAGATGCATCGTACAGTGCAGGATATTGGGCCACCTGGTTTATCAGTTTTTCTTCCTCGGAATGGGAAAACTCATTTTTTGAGAAAGATTCAACGTGTCGTCGCTCCAGCGTCGGTGGTACTATTGATCTGCGGTCGGGCAACACGTTGTCTGCGGTGGTACGACGTATCGCTAGCTGTGGAAGGTCTTTCATAGAAATACATAAAAACCGTCGTAAAAGTGTCGGAGCGACACCTCGTCTACTACTGCTGTATGCAGTCGCCTACGAACTCGTACCTTAAATCATCAAATTATCCACACAAAGCCGACTTACGCTGAGCACACTGTCTGTGTGAGTCTATGTGATATAAACAAGTCTTTAGACTAACACAAGGCGCAAACACGAGTTCGTAACGACTTTTCGGTGCGGGATAAAAAATAATGATATCGGCGAACTTCAAACTTGACGTCTACACCAATGACGTATTATAAATTGACGCGTCATGTATCAACATCACGGCACTCAAAATCAGCGTAAATACTATCGGTAGCTGGATTTATTATATATATATGTCGGAATCGAGTTGTATCCAGAACACCAACGCCATCTGGTTGGCGTTCGATGGAGTTAGTGACGTGCGCACCATCGAGTAGTGACTTCAGTACAAGGACTTTATGCGTAGTACTTATTACTTCTATGCTGGAGTATTGAATGTCAGGGTACTCTATGGCTGGCGGTCGACTGAACCATCTCGTGTTCTATGATTCGTGGCTTGTTATATTTGCTTGCCTATTTACCTACTGTAATTATTACTGTTAGAATTATAATCTGAGTGTACGATTGCATTTTCTTTATCCAACACTATCCACCCACCGAAGCCCACAGTTATAAGGATCAGTTATGAGTGCTAATGAGCATTGTGAAGATGTTCATCCGTCATATACAAGGTTAGTCGGAAAGGGGGTACTAATCCGCAGACCACTTAACGTATCACTGATGACGGTTTTAAAGCAAGTGTTAAAATTTCAAAATTCGATATTTTTTATTTCCATGTAAAATAATTTTAATTTTAGTTTTTTCAAAAACTCTTCGTCCCTACTTTAGTTACGAATTTAGAAAATAGACCGTCTAATTCGTGACCCCAAATATGACCTAAAATGTGAACACAGCTGATCATAGCTGTGGATAGATCGATTTTAGCTTATTTTTTTTGTAATTTTTGAACAGCTATTTCTCTTAAACTATTGACTTTTGGGGAAAGTGGTAGAACAAAAGTTACTCATTATTATGGGTACTTTAACACCCTTTCGGATTAGTACCCCCTTTCTGACTAACCTTGTATATATAGATAATTTTCTTTCCTTCTTTGTACGTTTATGTAGCTACATAAACGTACGAAGAAGGAAAGAAAATTAGATGTCACATAAGGAATTCCTGTTGTTAGAGAGAGATAAATATGTATCATAAGTTACGTTATTATTCTTTGGTGCATGCTCATTGGTCGAGCGCGTACAAAAAGAGGCATGTGGGGAAAAATTGACATTCAATTTTCTCGTGTTGATATAGGTAGGTAAGTAGTAGATTTTTGGGTAAAATAATATTATTCTCTATCCTTAAAATTATGAATGCAGTATTTAGCAACAGTAATTATAGTTATTTAATTAATAAAACAAAATGTAATATAAACATAAAAATCTTTATCTACATAATCAAAGAAATCAAGTAAGAATCTCTTATGTATGTTAAATGTCTGTGATGACCTCTTGCTGAGATAGGTACGATTCGAGTATTGGTCTATTATATTGATCATTAGGTTTAATAAAACATATTATTATATTCAAATAAAATCTAAATAAAAACAATGTAGGTTTTATAAACACTGATGCAAAGTTGCCGATTTTCCTCACTAGCCGCCATTATGCTGCATCGAAAGATTCAATGAAATAAATATTTTTTCTTGATATTTACCTACGCATGAAATGACACTTTTTTATTTTTTACAGTTGCAGTTTAATTATTACATTTTCTATGCACACAGGGCGGCATTTTTTTTCGCTAATAGAGAAAATTATTCCACACAAGTTATTTCAATTTCACGTACAGCCGCGGCAACGGTTGCTACGCGACTAAATGGATGTCAGGCAATTACCTTGCATTCATCTAGCCACTACAGAGCTCGGGCAACGTATCTATAGTAGTTTATATTATCATTGGTCTACACGTTTCGTTTGCGCGAACTTGTAGGCCTGCCCAAACATGCTTCGCAGTTATAAGGCGGTCTAGACCGGCTATAATACACATAGATGCTTTTATAATAAGCGTTCGCTGCGCACGCTTGTCGTAAGCACACTGACGCGTCGGGTCAGTATGAACTGATTATCGTCAGTTGAAGCGGATACAGACATTGCGAGGCATGCGCAGCGTACGGCGCTCATCGCATGCTTCGCAATGTGTGGGCGTTCATATTCGTGGTGAGGCATACAAGATCGAAGAATTATCTTGTGATCTTCTTGTTATCGCGTGCGTTGCGAGGCGTGCGCGGTGCGTGCCTCGCAATGTCTGTATCCACCTTTGAGTGTCAGCAAATTTAACGAAGATCTAGATGCCAAGTAATCCATATTTATATGTCGCAGAATCAACACAGAAGCACAACTATTAGAATGGCTATTGATTATTGTTAATGTAGTAGGACGCCATCTATTATCGTTTGTCGGAAACGTCAAGCAGTGTGCTTGGGTGAGGCATAGAAGTAATAAGTACTACGTACAACTGGAATGAGTACTTGTCGATTTCTGCGAATCACGTGAGATAGGTATAAGTGTACGCCTTGTCACTTTCTAACACAAGGGTAACCATATGGCAGACTTATGGTGTAATAAGTCCTGCCTAGTATTACTAAATATTGTATGTCCTTTAAAGCATTACAATATCTTTATACCGCAAGTTAACTAAACCAATCGGAAAAAGATATAACCATAATTAGCAATGTCTTCTAACATTTACACGATTATTGTACATACTAGGGATGTTACGGAGCTTCGACTCCGACTCCGATAAGTCGGAACTTCCGATTGATATTACATCTCCGGTTCCGACTTCGGCTCCGATACTTTTAAATCGTAGGTTTGAATAGGAGGTCGAAGCATTTTTTTTATCGCCTGCGCCTTTATTAAGTATGTAGGTTTATTATTTTTAATTGAAATTAAAGAGGCTGACTGAAATTATGTAAATACTATTTTATTTTATTAGGCCTGTCCTTAACACATCTCTCTTCTGCTAACACCTCCGAATCCGCCTCGGACTCCGATTCCGGTTCCGAATCCGACAAACCAAATTTAAAAACTCCGACTCCGACTTCGGTTCCGATAAAACCACCTCCGTAACATCCCTGGTACATACTACTCCTTTTTTGTTTAGGTACATTTTGTAATTATATTCAGATGTTAGGCTGGGACTATAGGTCGCCGCGCCGCTGCTCCTATTTGGGTCAGGGGGCTTACTATGACCTCTTAAAGCAGGGCAGAAGTTGCCTGGAAGTTGAACTGCCCTGCGTTTTTGTACTATGACATCGTTAAAGCAGGCCTGTAGCAGGCCTGCTAAGTTGACGTTTACGAAATCCGTTCACCTTTTCTTTTGTATAGTTTTCATACCATGATGTGTTATTTGATAGCAGCAGAGTGTATATTGAGCGGCTGTAATGTCAAAATAAGCGATCTTGAAAAAGTTAATATTTACGAGCTTATTCAACATTGTTTTTGTTATTAGAGGTAAACTGTTGTGAGGACCCACTTAAAATTTGGTCGATAAGACTTTCTAAACTCGATACTTTGTATAAAAATTACAAGTGTTTATTAGATCACACTTTTTACTGTTTTTGTAAATGTGTGACGAGTACGAGATATTTGAATATTTAGAGAGTAAATATCGTATGGAGAAAAAGCGACAGCGTCGCATTAGGGAAATAAATAACCCATTCCAAATTGATGAAAGGAAATTTATAAACCAATATAGGTACCTATTGCAATATTATATGCAATTTAGTTAAAGTTATTTAAAAATTCCCACAGGTGAAGCAGTTTGGTCATACTAACACGACGGCGACGTCTTGTTTGTGTTTCAATAAAAATAAAAGCATCACATTTTATATACATTTTAATAAAAAAAACTGAGACTATGTGCCTAGATTTAATTCGATATTTTGATAAAGGTAAGTAAACGAACGTACGACATTGTTGAAACAGGATTCACAATAAAGTATGAAATCACAACGAAATGCTAGTTTACAATTTCATTGACAACTTCGATCGACTGACTGTGATACAGATATCTGAATGATGACAGAATATCACGCTGCGGAAACAAATTTACCTAAAAAAACACTTAAAACTGCATTAACTAAAGTATTTAATAACTACATCGATGTAGTGGGGAACAAAACAACTCGAGATGTTTTTTAAATTTACGCGCTAAAAAAAGTTGACAAAACTAATCCACGTTGGTACGTTCATAACCACGTTGTTTCTTTTATTTAGAGTCACAAAGGTCTTTTGAACGTGAAACTTTTGCTTTTTAGAGCTATTAAATAATGTATCAATGCCTTGATTTAAATTTGAAAATGAGTATCATTGCGGTCTTAGAGTTACAATAATAAAAATCTTTGAAAAATTATCCCATATTAGACATTTAGATTTTGTATGTACTGCTACTAGAAGTATCATGGTCACCCTAACGGTAAGAAAATTCAAGTAATGAAAAACCCTTTCTGTGAAAAGATATTCCACAGTCCGGGTAATATTCGCTTTTGCAAGCATTTACAACGCAAATTCCAAATTAATTGTGTAATAAATCCAATTATTATTTTTTTTTAATTCAAATTATCGGTTTACGTCAATGCAAATGGGGTTATCAGCATTTGTATTTTTTTTACTACCATTGAGAAGAAGCTAAATAGAAAAGCCCAAACCGAGTTCTCTTATCTTCATTACGAGTCAGATAGAGAGAATACCTAGATTTTTTTTGTTAAATTAGTAATAAAATATTTATTATAGGTACCAATCAAATCGTTTAATTTATAATATTTAGGGCTGATTTTTCAATCGTCAGATAACTTTTATGTAAGGAATGAGTTTGACGTTTTGACAGCTTTTCTATGGACAATGTGTCGAAATGCCAATTTTTTTTTTTGATGCAAAAGAGTAACCATGTAGTTTACTGCCCGTTTTAATCCATAGGAATCTACACTTTGGAACGCGGCAGTAACTTCTTTTTTTTCCTATTATAAATACCTAATAAATCAAAAGTGTCTTTATATGGTCTAATTGAAATAAATGCGTTGACTTAATATCAAGCTGTCAAAAAACTATAGATAAAAGCACATTATATGAAAATCGCCTCCTGGCCTTACGTTGACGAAAAAAAGTCCTCTTACAACGAATCGTTGACGAACAAAAGTTCCGATAGTTGTATCGCGTCTCTTGGGATAAATTAAGATGAAAAAAGTTGGTTTATGAATTTGTACATTTAGTTCAAAAATTCTACTAATTTAGGAATATGCATTTTCTATTTACGTGACAACACACAGTGTGTATTAGACAGGGACACAAGGTACAATTATTGCTATCTCAAGTGTACCGTAATGTTTGCCAAGCCATATTATGTCTTATGTTCTGCATATAAAGTCTATTTTAGATAATATAAATTGCCAAGATCTCGGTCCAGTTCTATATAAAGTCCTTGGGGTGAGGTCGGTGCGGAGCGTGGCATGTCTTGTTTGACGGTTGTCAGTAAGCTGTCGGCTGTCAGCTGTCATTCTTTTTAACATTGGATGCATTTGATTTGAGTGAAGTAGTGTTGGGTAGGACACGACTTGAAAAAGAGTTTGTAAGAGTAGCCTCTTTTTTGCTCTGAGCCAGTACAATGTACTACTTCAAATGAGGCGAGGCGCACTGAAGCTCGGTGATAGATTGAACTAAAGAGTACGAATATGACATTTGACGTTACTGCGGCGAGTCGAGTCGCGGTCGCGTAATGTCCACTGACACTGACACACTGACAATGACGTGCTATTGTAGCATGTGCCTCGTTCCCTCTCTGTCTCACCCTACAGTTTACTTACCGAGAGTAACGAGTAATGCGACTACCGCGACATAAAAGTTGAAGTAGTACACTTTTAAATGTTGAGCCGCTCTTACATTTTGACGTCATGTACGGGACAAATGTACTGCCTCTTGTATGTCCTACTCAACACTAGAGTGAAGTCACTTTGGAGTGAGACACGAGGGCGAAAGGTTGTTCTGCCAGCCTGCACCGAACTTACCGCGTTTTTGTACTTTAATCTATTTCCATCGGTTTGATCATTAGAGATTTTATTATTTTGTTATCGTGAGTGAATAAATAGAGGACTATAATCAGTGTTGAGACTATTATTTCCTGCCTACACCAAGTCGAACTTGGACTCTGATGACGAGGTACACCCTATGTTTTTTTTTTTTCTATTTGACTGCTGTAGGTCGTCCTAGGGGACGGTTTCTACGTAACCGGGCAGTTATTGGCGTGACCTGAAGGGTCTCCAGCCAATGGGGGGAAGTAAAATACTTAACCTAAGCTAACTACTTGTACTACACTAACATCATGACTACCTGCAACAACAGCACTAAGGGCGACCCCTAGTGGGACTCGGACCTCGGCTTAGGGCGTTGCTGGCGTGGACATAGGGGGGGGGAGACAGCTTGATGAGGGCTGAATTATCGGTGTGACTGCGGAGTCTGAACAGACGACCGGCTCTACGACGGGAGAGCTCGGTGGATCGTGACCGGCACCCCCTATTAGTGAACTACCCTCGTTATATACATGTTTTTCTGACTTTATTTTCGTACAATTCTGTCTGTTACAGTTACAAATTGTAAAAAATAGGTTGCACATAAAAACCTGCAGCATGGGGTGCATGAAAAGAGCCTCTACGAGTGACGATACTTAAGTACGTCCGGCGCATCCTGGGCAGTCAGCCCCGCTACCAACCTTGCTGACTGGCTAATCTTTATACCACAGCATTGAGCTATTTTCGTATAGCTCGTGCTGACACGAGAGAAGAAGAAGACCTGCAGCATGTTACGCTTACCTGTTGGTGAGTGTATCCTGTGCGTTTTCAAGCGTGCGCTGCATGGTCTCATGATTGCTACACAGCTGTTGTAACGCGCTGGCATAGAACAGGTACTCTTTTAACTGGTCTGCTAACTGCTCCTCATCCTCTGCGACTGAGTCTATGCTGTCTGCTATCGAGTCTGGGAAAAGAATGAAGATTGAACACCGAAACTGAAAACAGAGTGTCCATTTCCTCTTGAGTTTGCTGTACATCACTGTTTTAGCTTACAATTCTCAGCAATAATTAATGAGGACTGATGAGGTTCTGCAACTAACCCTAAATGGGATAGCAGCACCATCTTTGTTGAAGTTTTTAAAAAGTCCACTTTTTATAATTTTCAGAAAGAGGCTAGCCTCCGATTTCGGAGCTAAGAATTCAAGAATAAGCAGTGCCTAATGCCGGGTCCGCTGCGCCGTGTTTTCGTGTTTGCAAACAGGATAACATAGTTTGTTTACCGAATAGGGGCGTGGCCTAACAGTTGGCAAAATTGGCGCTGCGGACCCGGCTTAACATTGTTTGCTAACCGAATAGGGGAGTGGTCTAACAGTTTTGTTCGCAAAAACACAATAACATTTTAGAAAATTGGCGCTGCGGACCCGGCTTAACAGTAACATTTGAGTGTGGAGTTTGTCAAAAAAATGCTTCAAAATCTCTGCTCATTTTACTTAAGGTGAAAGATACGGGCTGTTCCCAGCACTTTTCCCGCTAGATGGCGCTGAAATCATTATTTTGAGTTTATTTCGTTTTATGTGAAATCTGAGCATTACTAAGTTGTAGAAGTAGTGTTCGCGACACCTGGTCATTACCTTTTAATGAACTTGATCATAACAATGCCTCAAAATCCACCCAATTTGACACAGAATCCCATAATAACATCTGTCATTGAATTTACACACTTTTACACACACATAGACGTATTCCCTACGTTTACAAAGTTTACCACTAGATGGTGTGTATTTAAAAAAGGGCTAAAATATTTTGTAGAAATACTCTAAATAGGGGTAGGCAGAACGACACCTACGATAAATTAAAACTAGTACTATTTTAGGAAAATAAAAGTTATATTTTAAGGCGTAAAACATTTAATTGATTAATAAAAAAAGGAAATAAATAATGTCAAATATACACAGTAAAATATAGTTTTATTTTATTACCTAAGTTTTTAGTAAAACAAAAATCTAAATCTTTATTGAGTTCAATAAGGTATTATTTCACCTTTTATAGTAAATACAAATTAAAAGCTTTATACAATGATTATGTAGATTCTAAACAAACTACTACAAAAAAAATTCAATTGAACAAACATTATTTCTTCTTGTCTTGAAACCACTGCTTCACAGGTGCTACAAAGAAAAATAACTTTACTTAGTATATTTGTAAAAAATAACTTTACGTATATTAGTACCAGCGTCACCATCATTGATTTTGAAGTTAGATTTCGGTGAGGTTGGCGGTGTTCGATTTAGCGGCATATTGGGCGTTCAAATGCACCAAAAGCAAAATAAAGCAACAATGAATGCGGATTTTTCTTTAATTAAGCAATGTTGCAAGCAGCAATTTGTGCAAGTATTAATTATAATATTTCAGAAATTTCTCCAATTTTTTCGTAAAAAAATCTCAGATTTTTCTGGTATTTTAGCAGCATAATAAAAAACATTCCAAAAAGTAATGTGTTTTGCGGAGGTTTGAACTTGATACTCACACGATCACGTTCACTTACAGTCCGGCCCATGTGCCATCGGACCAAGTCGTCGTTACTAAGAGAGTTGAAAATAGCGTTCTATTTAATAAAAATAGGTACTGTAGCTGCAGGTGCAAAGCTTGTCCTTGCATTCACTTTCAAGGACACTTGGCCCGGCGCACGCTAACACGATTTTTTATAACAACTTGTCTTGATTTGCTGTTGATAATTTTGATAATATTGTTAATTGTGTGTTGTAATTGTTTCAATATTTTATCACTGAGATGGTAATCACTAATTAATTGATCGTTTCACTGATAGTTTACACAATATTTTGCACAATTTTTTTTGAATTTAAAACACGGAACGTTCAAAAATACGTCTGCTCGCGACGGCATCTCGGCGGGGGGCTATATGCTTACAAAGTATTCTTTACCTGGTAAAAACATACCCCAAGATTGCTTTTTCACGAAATTTAATGTTGTGGTTACTTTGGTGACTTACTGAATAATTTAATTCATGGTTGACCATAAAATATACATAATGACAACATCGACACGTAGGTTAGGTACGTAATTAGTATTGTAACGAGATTGCAGCGTCTAAAACCCAACTCACGGGCCAACTTGCTGTTTCTAATACTTACCGTCGAAATATACCTAGGTAATTTTATTTTACAATAAAATTGCGTATTTTGAATAATTAATAAAATTATTTACCTACCAATAATAAATTGCAATAATTATATTCAATTGAAATCAATTACATAAGTACCTACTAGACATATTGCAATTTGAATAAATTAAAATTGCATACAAAATATAACACGCAACAAATTCCGCGCGCAAATCCTAGTGCATCAACATTACGTTCAACAAATTGAAAATGTACATGCATTCGAATCATAGTCAAATTAGCTGGCAACGCAGCCGCCGTCAAGGTTACAGAAGACCGGCAACGCTGCATATTTTAATATCTATTTACAATATCGCCTGCACGCCATCTATCGCTTACAATTTTAAACTATAACAAACATGGCGCTTAGTTTGCTTGTCAAAACAAACCCACACATGTAAAGAAGTGTCAAATTTTGTCTGAATTTCATGATTGTTTTTCTCAGTAATTAGTGTAAGTTATTTCCTAAAGAGTGAATTCGCGAGCACATTTGATTGTAGAAAAGTGATAAAATGATTCGTTTTAAACAAAGAGTGTCTATTTTTAGCGTATAATCCCTACAAACATTGTATGGACGGTCCATCGGTACATGCACCTTAAACATTGCTTATCGTGAATTTTCAACTCAGAAACCGGCTGTTAGTCAGGCTGATGCGAAATTATGTTTGTGTTTATAGGTAAAAGTTTATAGGTTTCTGGGGTGGAAAGTACACCCTGTGTGCAAAACTAGGACTCATTTTAACTCATTTTTTAATTTCATTCCAATTCTTTCTGTCTCGCATGATTGACTAATAAAAAATGTGATTTAAAAAAAACATCTATACATATAATCTATCTCATTTATTTTAATTCTTGCATGTATATTTTTTAAGTCATCATTCAGCCGAAAGCCGTCCACTGCTGAACATAAGCCTCCCCCAAAAAGAGGGGGTATGCCGTAATCGCCACGCTTGGCAGGCGGGTTGGCGATCGCAGTGTGGTTGTTAAAGTACTCCAGAGAACGCTGCTACCCATCTTCTAAAGAATCCCTTAGACGCCTTTTACGACACCCACGAAAAGAAATGGGGTAGTGCTATTCTTTACGTCCGGCACCACACGGACGTATTTTTTGAGTAATTTATATTTATTTTATGAATTTGTAGTCTATTTAATACAAAATTTTCAACTCATTTTTTTTCTATACCTACCTATTTGCCAGTGGCGTGCCTAGGGTTCAAAGTTAGGGCAAGTCCGATAGATTTTTAGGAAAAAAAAACCCTCTAAAATTTGACAAAATTCATTATTTTGCGAAATTACACAACTATTATTTTCACCCAATAATAAATAGGGTGCAAATAATACAATTGTGTGATTTTGCAGAATCACGTACAATTTGGTTTAAGAGCCATCTATGAGCATTACTTTTTTGCGCTCTTCGAGTTCGACGGGAAAAATGACACAATCGCCCGTCGCCGCCAATAGATGGCTCAGAAATAATAATTGATGAGCATAATTACGCAATGTTTATACTTACCTACTGTTGAAAAAAATATTGTTAATTTATAATTGACCCGATCTATATTTTTATAATGTCTACAAATAGCAAAAGTTCAAAAACAATTTATAATTACTTTCGATGTCAACAGCCATGTTAACTCTTCATTCTTCACTTCTTTACTACTGCTGATGACAAACAACAAGGCTCACTGAAGGCATGGTATCACTAGATAGATTTACAGACATGTCAGCAATCACATACCTTCGGTGGCTTTGATAAAAGCCGTTTGTTGTTTCGTTCTATTTGTTTAGAGCAATTAATCCTGGCACCAGATAAGTTATTCAAATCATCGTAACCTGATGTATTCCAGGCGTTCATACCTATCATTAGAGAAAAATATTCAACACCAGCAGAATGATTTGTTTAAATGAGTTTAAATGAGTTTTGTAAGCCGATCTATGAAAATGCCTAGGTATTATGTGACTTTGATTTACTTACTAGAAATACTCAAATCAAGAGTACCTAGGTTTAGGTGAACTAATAAAACGGTATTTGTCTGCAAAATTCAAAGTATTTACCTTCCCGAATAACGATTGCACACACTTTAATCCATCACAAGGAACAATTATTTCCGAATTCATCTTATAAGGCAAATTACAAAGAAACTTAATCACAAACGTTAAAACAAACTAATAAAAGTTACACAATACCTACTTTGAATCACAGAAACTAAAAAAATATTTATCGCGTCAAAAAAATGCTCCAATATCGCTCAAAACAAAATGTAAACTAATTTGAAATTGTATCATTTCTATTGAAATACAAACGTCGCGGCATCTATGTGCCTAAACACGCATGCCACACAAATTGCACTCGTAAACACACTAGCGTAATGTTCAATTTCGTCAAACTTACAGAGTCATAAGTCCGGCTTTTCCCTTCATATAAATTAGCTAGGTATACCTATATCTATCTATCGATCTATTCACGATTTATCAATGAAATTGAAGGAAAAGAGACAGACGGCTTAAGCCGCGTAAGAAGCCAGCGCGTGCGACCGGAATGCAAGATCTTGCAGGCGGTTTGGCAACGTTACGTTACGGAGGCCGGCCGAGGCGCGACGCGAAATATATTGTTTATGTAAACCTGGCAACGTATTGCGTATTGCGCGCGGATTTTAAACATATTTTTATTTATTACAGTAGGTATTAGTTGTTATGAGACATGATGATTCAATTAATTCAATACTACTATACATGAGTTTTTTTTTTATTAATCTCGCATTCCTGATGTAAAGCCGGGCTTTTCGGCTTGTATGGAAGGCACGCCACTGCTATTTGCTTGACTGGTATTTGCCTTATGGCATTAAGTCCACCTTATGTACCACCATAGTGGATAGAAGTATAAATAAATAAATAAAATAATTTAATAATAAGCAATGTCACTAACATACCAAAGTAATGTCCAGCCTTCTGCAGTCCATCGCCCATTTCCTTCTCAATCACGCTCCACTCACTAAACAGCTTGCCGTAGTTGGCGTGTAACTTGCACAGTGCGTAATTCTTTTCTATTATTTTTGATCTGAAAATTAATATTTCCATCCAATTGACTATTTGAAGCGGCATGAACGGTTGAGGCGTCGAACTGGCCATCGAGAGTTCAAGACGTTCTCTTATGATTAGAGTACCTAGTTGGATGAGTAAATAAGAATAATAGTAATGTGCAATTTAGTTTGCTTTGTAGTGACTAATTGAATTGGAATTTCTATTAGACACTGGATTCAATAATAGAGCTTATAAAAAGAATGTAAAATGTATTTATGTATTGATCAAATCATGTGAATAATTTATTATCATTTTTATAGGCTTTATGAATACACTGGCCGTATGCCTGATGGGATTTTTCATACTTCAAAAATAACGAACTTCCATACAAACATTCATCCCCTATTTAACCCAATTAGGAGACAAATTTTCAAAAATCTGTTCTTAATTCTCACCTATAGTAAGTAAGGATACATAAATAAATAAGGAACTCCAGTGCAAAATTTCAAGCTTCTACACCCACTGGTTAAAGCTGTGCATTGTCTGTCAGTCACACTGACCGTGTTTGAGTTTTATTGTTGGACTGAATTTAATGCATAGTTGTTTTTTTTTGTATAACGGTGATATGCCTCATTTTGATGATAGATATTAGGACAATATGAATGAAAAGATAACTAAACTTACCTAGTATAAAGAAAGTTTCCTAAATTAGTCTCTAGTTGTTTCCCATAATTTTTTACACTCTCAATCTCTGGGTCTGGCTTTTTCAATCTAATGGATACAGATAATGATTTTATCTTATTTTCAGCCTGTAGTATATACCCTGAAATAGATAAAAGCTTTATTTTAATTGACATTTGTTACTCTACACACAAGATTCAGTAAGAAAGAATACTAGTAATTTTAAACTAAAAACAGTTCTAGAGAGAGTATTGCTTTTTCTACATACTACATTCATTTTTAAACACTATATTATCAAAAAATCTCGTAAATGTATTAAAAGACCTTAGTAAAATTATATGCACTAGGTAAAGCCATATTTAGTAATATGTCATACATAACGAAATTAAAAAGAGATTTCCTTCTAAAATATCTAGTAGAATGATAAAATATTACATGCATTGTTTGTACAAATACATACAATGGTGGTTTCAACAATTTTTCAATTACAAACTGTTCTCTATAAAGTTCGCTTTTTAAATTCACATGTGACCATACTTTAGAATTTTCTCTATGGAAATAACTAACCGCTATCAGTAATTGTTTCCCGCCAGCCATGCTCCTGTTGTAGGAAATTGATGAACTGGTCATCAAAGCAAAGCCGAGGGTGCGACGCGACTCGAAGCAAGAAGTTCTCCAGGCCAGCGCGTCTTCTCTCCACAAACTCAGGGTCTGTGGTGTCTGACTTTCTCCAAGCATATAGGACCTGAAAACGGATGTTGTGTTAATTTGATACTGATGGTACACATGGCTACATTTCCAGTATAAATTGACTTCTCATTGTATGAAAAGCCATTACAATACGAGATCAGCTCACACTGGAATTTTATACATTGATATTTAATTTTAGGCTCTTTTAATGCAAGCTGTTGTATTGCTTTTGAGTGCCATTGCTAAACAATGAAACTGTAATTTCCAATAATTTTAGTTTAAGTTGTAGGTTTATATACAGTCAGCATCAAATATATTGGGGTGAACAGACTGTTCATAATTACCTAAATAACTAAAGAAATTAAACTTTATCTCAATGGCACAAAATTCTTGTCAGAATGACAGTTGTTATCTAGTGTTCATTCTGAAACAACCCTTGCATCATGGAGATATACTTAGTTTAATTTTCTTAGTTGTTCAGATTATTTTTAACAATCTGTTTGTGCTGATATATTTGATGTTGACTGTACCAGGTACCTACCCTCTGATGCAGTTACTCAAATATGATGGCAAAGATATTTTAACATTGGGCAATGTATAGTCGGAAGCAATAATATCTACCTACTAACAGACTTAAAACCTAGCTTAATAGCTAAATAGCTATTTGACTTTTTTGTAGAAACAATAGCTGTACTATAGCTATTATAGGTTGTATTGAATCTTTTAGTAGGCCGATATTTTTGCTTCTCAAAGTCAAAGTCAAAGTTTTTTATTTCAAATAGACCAGATTACAGGCACTTTTAAAACGTCAAAACTAGGTGCACGGTTCCAAAAGGTAGGTTCTATGGAGAAGAGCCGGCAAGAAACTCCATGAATACTCTTTTTAAAATAGTAGATCATGACTATTCATGACAATTCCATTACAGTTGCGTGCGACATAGAATGAGAATAATGCAGGTTAATGTAACAAATAAATTCACATAAGAGTAGAAAATAGGAAAAGAAAATATGCCTTCTAGAATTGCCCTAGTAGTTATGGGCTGACCAGTCCCGACAGACAGCACCCGTTCACGAGCATGACGTGCACATCCGCATCGCTTAGCTCAACCATATTATAGGGAACCCAACGACCGGATATACAACGCCACCATCAGCAGGACATTTAAGTGAGCATGACAGACTCATACTACCAGACAATGGGCAGTAATATGATATGATTAAAGGTGTATCATTAATTGCTGCATGATGCTCAAACTTTACAGTTTAGAAAATGATATTATCGAAATTATACATGTAAAACAATATCAGACTATTAAGGCAAAGTATTATACAAATAAAATTGTAGTGGGATATAAAAATTTCAATATTTGAATGTAAAAAAGTAATAATGAAAATTGATAAAATAATGTACAGGTTATTTTAAGTCAATAAAAAAAAGAAGAATAATAAAAGTAGGTAAACATTAAAAATAATGTTAGGTCATACAACCAACCAGTTAGACAGGGCCAGAGGGTCGCAATGTGCAGGACGGAGTTGTATGCCAGGCATCTTTATCTTCGATATACTGATTTATGCTATAATAAGCTTTAGATATCAAAATGCTCTTAATAAATGATTTAAACTTTATATCCGGTAAATCAGTAATACTAGATGGTATTTTATTGTAGAACCTAACACTGTTCCCCATAAACGACTTGCTGGTTTTTCTTAGCCTAAAACCAGGTACTGTTAGCTTGTGTTTATTGCGAGTATTTATGTTGTGGACGTCACTTTTCTTGTTATACTGGGCAATGTTCTTTCGAATGTACATAATGTTACTAAGTATATACAGAGATGGTAGGGTTAGTATATTTATTTTCTTAAACAATTCACGAAGCGATTCACGGCAGCCTAGATTATAAATAGCTCGGACTGCTCTTTTCTGTAATATGAAAATAGTACCTACATCAGCAGCCGAACCCCACAGTAATATGCCATAAGACATAATACTGTGAAAGTATGCAAAGTACACCAACCTAGCCGTAGCTACATCAGTCAACTGCCTAATTTTCCTAACGGCAAATGCAGCAGAACTCAGTTTGCCTGCAAGTGCCTCTATATGAGGTCCCCATTGCAATTTAGAGTCTACTGTGATGCCCAGGAAGACAGTCGAGGGAACCGGATCTAACGCTTTCCCGTCAAGTTTCACATTTGAACTAATGTGGGGTACATTTGGGGTGGAGAATTTAATACATTTGGTTTTTCCTGCGTTTAGGAGAAGATTATTAGCAGAAAACCAATTTGAGATAACATTAAGTGTATTATTAGGTTCTACAAGATCCCTGTCCTTCCTATCTACTTTAAATATAAGTGACGTATCGTCAGCAAATAGGACTATGTTAGACATTGTATCCTTTATTATGTTTGGAAGGTCATTGATATATACAAGGAACAGAAAGGGGCCTAAAATTGATCCTTGAGGAACTCCCATTTTTACTAATGAGCCTACAGAAGTAACGTTACCAACAGCCACCCTTTGTTCCCGATCCGACAAATATGAATTTACAAGATCTATAGATTTACCTCGGATTCCGTAGTATTTTAATTTTAGAATGAGCGTGCGGTGATCCACACAGTCAAACGCCTTGGAAAGATCACAGAACACTCCCACCGCATCCCGTGCCTCTTCCCAAGCCCCTAATACTGATTTGATTAAGGTGGATCCAGCATCCTCCGTTGATCGTCCCTTCGTGAATCCAAACTGACTCTCGTGAAGAATCCCATTGTTGTTAAAATAAACTAACATTTGATTTAAAATGATTTTTTCAAAAATTTTACTTAGTGCTGGTAACACAGATATTGGCCTATAATTAGATGCGTTGTTTAGGCAACCTGTTTTAAAAATGGGCACAATTTTACTACATTTCATAAGATCGGGAAAAATGCCATCCATGATGCAAGTATTAAAGATCGCCGCCAAAATAGGCGCGATGTTAACTATTATTGACTCGACAGCTTTAACTGACAATCCCCACAAGTCCTCCTTCTTCTTCCTCCTTCTGATCAAGTACATGTGCTAAAAGTAGACATCCATCATGTATTGATGATCCAAAGTTTTTAATACAATTGTTACAGAAGGTGTAATATCAACGGTTTACTACCAAGAACTCCTAACTGTAATTTTTTGACAAACAGCGTTTTTTACAAATTCTTCACATAAATAAACTACCAAGAGTACCAAGAACTCCTAACTTAAAAAAGGTGTTTGTCAAAATATGACAGTTAGGAGTTCTTGGTAGTTAACTGTCAATATCAAGTTTTATCAATGAAAAAAAAGCAATTGATATAAAAGCAGGTAAATAAATTATCTGTATTGTTTATTAAAACGAAGAACTGTCTCAATTGCAGTCATGACTTTCCCTGAGTAATTTTTATCATATCAATGATTTACATTTTGATTAATATGAAATATTATATCAACCTGATAAGGAGTAAGATAATATTGCATCTATATTTTTTTAAATAACAACAAAAGGCAAAGAATGTACAGAAAGACCTATTGTTTATATTATACTAGAGGTTAATCGCGGCTCCGTCCTCGTGGATGTCGTTTATCGCGTATTTCGTATTTTTCGGGATAAAAGTAGCCTATGTCCTTCTCCAGGTTCCAGATTATCTCTGTACCAAGTTTCATCAAAATCGGTTCAGCGGTTTAGACGTGAAAGCGTCACAGACAGACAGAATTACTTTCACATTTATAATATTACTAGTTTTTGCCCGCGGCTTCGTTCGCGTTAATTTAGAAATTGACAATCAACTCTTAACCACTACTAAAGTTTCTATAATATAATTCAATCATGATTTTAAAGACACGTGGCGCCATCTATGAAAGTTGTTGTTGTTTTCCTCGGGAACAGTACATTTTTTTGGGATGAAAGGTACCCTATGTCTGTTTCTGTACACCTGACAACGTATATGCAAAATTTCAGGATGATCGGTTCAGTGGTTAAGGCGTGAAAAGGTAACTATTTAGTTTTCTACATATTTTATTTATTATTAAAAAGATAATGAACTCACCCTCTTTTCTGGTAATGGTGGTATGATAACATGTGGATATGTAACTAGTAGGTAGTCGTGAATCTGTTCAAACTCTGTGTAGCGTCTCCATATTGTACTGATCTTTGATTGCACCAGCTTATAGTCTGGGTCCGTCACTCTAGAACATAACAATTTATTTTATAAGACTTCATTATACTACGTATTATATAGTATATTGGGGTGCATGAAAAGAGCCTCCACTAGTGACAATACTTAAGTATGTCCGGCGCACCCTGGGCAGTCAGCCCCGCTACCAACCTTGCTGACTTTCTAATCTTTTCACCACAGCATGAGCTATTTTCATATAGCTCGTGCTGACACGACAGAAGAAGATAATACATATTAATTATTAGGTTCTGATGCAATGGCATCTACCAATAAAGACACCTACAGTCAAACAGTAAAGATTTAATGTGGGTTTTTTTTAATAACACCAATTAAATGTGCCTATAACTAAAGTTACAGCAAGATAAATACTCAGCTATGTTACATCAAATCATAGACAGGTTTTTCCTAAACGTAGCTGTATAATTAAAGGATTTTCCATGTCAGAGATAAAATCTTTTTAATGTTTTGTATGACAAGTTTTACATGGAAACAAAAATTAGAAAGAACAGTATACATTTTATAAGGATATGACCTAATTAGCTCTGACATCTGAATCACAGCCTCTTGCTTCGCTAGAAAGCGGTGTGGGCACTCGTAATAAGGCTAATTGATGCATAATGGATGGCTAATTTGCCAAGGAAACAATAGAATGGAACCACTTACTTGAGATCGATTAGATATACGGTGTAATGATCTCGGACGTGCAAGGTCCCATTAGCGCGCTTTTCCGACTCGACTATAGATATATCAACGTGTTTTAATAACGTATCCTGGAAAGAACACAAGGATAAATATTATGTATGCCTCAAAGAAAGAAAAGTAGGCGTAGTAATAACACAATACCTGGTTAGGGAAGTCTTCCGCTGTTTCAATAACGCTTGGCGATCTCGACGCCTTGACCGGCGAATTTTGTGCTGACATTATAGTATTGTGTGCAATGTATCGTAGTATAAAGTTAAATTATTGAAGTTTAGAGAAAAATATTTAAAATTTTCAGACAAGAAAACAGTAGCAAACTGACAAACGCCAAACGGTAATGACAAATGACAACACAAATATTAAAATTGATAACAGATTATAAATTAATCGCGACGTGACAGCAGGATAGTAGGTTGACTTTATTCATAAGTGTGAACGAGAGACAAGATACATTGCTCTGGCAATTTTGTGTCGTGGAACAGATGGTTTAAGCGCGTTCCATAACTAAATCAATCTAACATGCCGTGCATTTGCATCGAGCTAATATTTTTTTCTCGGTTTGCTCGATATCCACCTCAGCGGTATATGCTCTAAGACCTCAGCTCAATATCGTAAGACTTACTGATACATTTTGGCTCCATAAGATGTTTATAGCCGATACGTGATCATTATCCCTAGTGATGGTCATGCATAGGAGTTATGTCAAACTCTTACCACAGAATAAATAGTTACCGCGACTAAAACCGAAGTGGTTTGAGGAATAACCTCGGTAACCTTCCGAGGAAACCGAACTATGGTCAAGATCGAGAGATTCCCGCAACCCCACAGGTTTTGATACGCTGCTGGGTTTGGCAGGCTGCTCCTATTTGTGAGGCCGTGCCTCACGTCGTCCTGAGAGGTGCGCGCGGAACACCATTGATAATTCCATTAAAAAACATAAACCTTAAGGTTTAAGGGCTTGATACAGAAAACAGTAAGTACTCCTTGACACTTAGCACGCATTTTAATGAGTTTCCGTATTCTGCAGCCCTGGTTACCGGGAGCGTGGACCTTGATTCCGATGTCAGAGAAACCGTATCAATCAATTAGGGATATAATTTTTAAATATTTTCGTCATTATCATTTCATAAAAATTAAAATAATAAACTTTGAAGTTTTATTTCATCAGTCGGAAAATTTCTAGTATAAGCATACTACTACTTAGATCTAGTCTAGTCTAGTGATATGCTTATAAATCAACCAATGTAATCATGTTACTAGTGCTATGATAAGAAGCCTGTACCGGTATATTGTGATCATATCACTTGGGATATGATCATGGAACGGCGACAAATAGGTACATTTCAATGAGCCCCGGGAGCAGCGACCGCAACACGAGATGAGGGCAAGACAGGGATGTCTTGCCCTCATCTCGTGTTGCGGTCGGTACTACCTGTGAATACAATTCACATTACAACTTTCATGATTCATTACTGCAAAGAGAGATTACTTACTGCATCTGCAAAAGATAAGGCGCCAACAGTTTTAATAAAAAGTAGCTACATGATTAATTGCTAGCTACAATACGGCCGACGTATCTTGGCGAGTCTGAAGTTAGTTGTTTGGCTGCGCAATAAATCTTTTAGAAACGAAATTGTCTGCTGCGCAGCTGATCAGCTAACTTCAGACTCGCCAAGATACACCACAGTGCGTCATGCGCCGTGTCGCGCTTTAGTGCTACGGCCTACGCCAACAGCGCCCAGTAGGCTAATTCACCTAACTAAGGAAGAAGAGTTGCAGTGTTGTAAAACAATGCTTTTTGAATTCACTTAATCGGCGATCGCTACCAGATACGCTCGCGTGATGAACTGCAGCGTCACTGCAACTTGATCGGCTCTACATGGGAATAACGTGAATTAGCTCAAAGTTATTTATTTTTTCAAAGATATTTATTTTTGACAACTAAATGTACCTACATAAGGTGTTACAATATAGAATAGTTATCTTAACTTAGTTGCCCTTTTCAGGCGCTGCAAATCTTAATTGAACTTATACAGGGTGTAATTCCTTCAAACCACATGATCTACGGGATTTAGATGAATTAAAAATGAAAATAAACTTTTTTTCCAAAATGAAATTTTTGTGTGATAGAAAATTTCGATGCTATGCATAAATGAAAAGGCACGGCGACACAGTTGACAGGCACGACTAGCGCGATATCGCTCCACGCATTCAGTTAACTTGGGACGCTAAAATTCGTGGCAAATTTTTTGAAAACTTTTTTTGTTGGTTCTAAAAAAAACCTATGTAGGGTCAATCAGTGTCACCAGTAGATTAAGCGGTTTGAAGGAATTACACGAATTCGTTTACTTCGTTGATCGCTTGTAGCTTACACATTGATATGGCACACACCAAGCCGCCGGTGGCCTTTACCCGGCGGGTTACTTCGCTTAGTTCTCGTTAGCAGGCCGCAATAACTCGCCAGGTGAAACCGCCGGCCCGGTGGCTTTGATGTGTAGAGGCCTTTAAAAATAATAATTACACGACTCACTGCCTACCTACAGAGTGCTACGCCACGCTTTAATACTATGCCAGAGGCCAACCGGCAATATTTGTACAGTGAAACTTCTTTTATTTGCGATGATTGAAATAGAATTTTAACTTTTTTGGGTAGGGTCCCATGTCCTAATGTCCAGGGTACAAGGTATTTTACAAAAGTTGTCAACCAAAGCAACACCCGGTGTTTTATTTCCGATTGATTGATCTATATAAATAAAAAGTCCTGACTGACTGACTCATCAACGCCTAGCCCAAACCCTTTGACCTAGAAAGCTGAAATTTTGCACAAAAGTTCCCTTTATAATGTAGACAAGGAAAAGGAATTACTGATTACTATGAATGTCTAACAGTTTGAACTGAAAATATAATCTGTAGAATTTCTGCCTAAACATCTATACAAGGAGAAGCTGACTGACTGACTGATCTATCAACGCACAGCCTAAACCGCTGGGGCTCAGATTATAAAACAGAAGGCAGATAGAGTGACAGGAACAACGTGAGTGCGGCCAAAAAAGCAAATACAAATTCAAAAGCGAATACAATCTCGAGTCAGTATGACACGAAGCGCCGCATTGTTAGGACGTCATCGATAATTTTAATATTTATGATAGTAATGCCATCTTGCGTTTATAAACATTGCAAAAACTGTTCCTAAAAACAAAATAAAGAAGATGGAGTATCTTTTCATAGGTTTTATTGATTATTTATCTATTTGGATATTATTTTACGTGATTATTATTAGTGACATCTTGGAACACAAAACCTTAACAAAAATCATTCAGTGTTGCTTGTTTATATTGAAACCATTTACCCCCTAAGTTAGGAAATAAGTAAAGAATACAGGAATAACGATTTACAAAAATATTTATTTCGATTATATCGACGGCAGCAAAGAACAAAAAGACAACTGCATTTTTGCGAAATTCACTTTTTTACATAATTGAATTCAGAATTCTTTATTTTATTTAGTGATATTTTTTTTTCATACAAAATCTCATTTTTTCTTCGTGTTTTGTCGCGTATATAAAGACAACTACACCTTTTTTTACAAAGTAACGAAGTACACACGGACATCTACAATTGTCCGTGTGTACGTCGTACGATTCGGCGCGTTGCATGCCATAAACAAAGACATCAGTCACATGACCGTTTTGTCATGGGCGGCGGGGCAGTCGACTTTTTTTAAACTTGCATAGTTAATTATTTCTACAACCTCAATTTTGTTAATTTACTAATTTGTTAATTTAGTTTAGGGATAAAGCACATTTTAGCGAATTACTGCAAGTTCTTAAATTGTTTGTTTGGATTCCTCATAGTTTCTTAGCTACCTCTTCATAATATAAAAAAATATAAGGTTTTGAATTTCGATTAAAACTTGAAAATCTTCTTTCAAGTCGTTTTCATATAAAATCCTGCAACGGTTTTGAGACAAAATCGGTACCATTTCTACCACACTTCTGAGTCAGATCAATATACATGAATGCTAATATGGATAGAAGACGTCACTTGAGTTGAGAAAAAACGATCAGAGCCGTAGGAATGTTGGAAGCTGGCTCTCAGCAACGTACTGTGGCCATCGCTCTGGGCACTACGCAGAGTATAATAAGTCACTTCTGGGCAGACTAACGTATCACTGGCAGCGTAGCTGAGCGCCATGGAGGACGAACTCGCATTACCACAGGTAGACAAGATCTTTACATACAAATCACTGCTCGATAGAATCCTAAAATTAGTGCGATGATGTTAATTACGAGGGTTTATCGCTCTTCGTTCCACCTAGCCTTTTCCCAACTATGTTGGGGTCAGCTTTTAGTCTAACCAGTGCGGCTGAATACCAGTATTTTACACGGAGCGACTGTCATCAGACCTCCGTAACCCAGTTGCTGGGCAATGCTGATATCATAAGGTTAGACCGGTTGTCAGATTTCCGGACTTCTGACTACCCGTAATGACTATCACAAGTATTTGTATACACCCGGGACTGACGGCTTAACGTGCTCTCCGGGGCACGGAAACTAAAATAAGATAGTAATAAGAAATGTATGCTTAAGCACCACGCGGCTACCGACAACAAAAAGGAGTGGGGCGCGTCTTCGTGGACTACTGAACGCACAGTACAATAAAAAATAAAGACATGTAAATACATTATTCAATGACATATAATTTTATTGTTCTCATGCTGTACAAGATGAGTATTTAAAGGCTTCATCGCTCTTCAGGGTTGTTAATAAGCGATCAAACTATTAGAAATTGTTTCCGAAGGCCGCTACGAGTGCCACCAATTGAGCCCTGCAGATGTAGGGCCCATTCGCAATGGGCTCGTAAACACATAAATTAGGCTGAAGAAAAGTGGCGTTATGTGTGCTTTTCTGATGAATTTCGCTTTGACATGAGACCAGATACTAGATGTATATGGTATAAGGTATTGGTGGACCTCAGAATGCTAAAAACGTGGAACAATAATGATATGGCCGAGTACTTGAATCGGTGGAAGAAACGAACTGATTTGAATCAGAGGCAATCGAAATGCACAGATTTACGCTGAAATGATTGTTTCGGATATTGTCGTTTCTTTGCGAACTCAGTTGGGTGCTTTATTTCAACTTATACGTGATAAAGCACATCCAAATACCGCCAGAATCGTTAAATAACACTTTTCGAAGCTATCATCAACGGCCTACGGTAGAAAAACAGACTGCCGATTGTTCATTTTATACAAAAAAACCTTCAATAACTTAGTTTGAAATTTTATTATTTCTTGAAGAAAAGATTATGAAGAAATTATTTTTTGTTTAGTAAGTTTGATTATTGTGATAAAATAAGCTTTACTTACGTGTTTTAACACGGGTTCAATTCCTTTAATCCTTTGCTTTACTTTTGTATAACTTGTATAAGATTTGATTATTTAATTGTTTTTGAAGATATGAACTCCTTAGAAATGTTATTTTATCTGCAAATATTGCATTTTTGTTATTTTGCAATATGATTACGATGATTAAAAAATAAATCACTTACTAAGAATAACTTAATTCTTTTCTTGAACTCCAAAAGTTCATCATATTAATAGTAAATTATCTGCAATATCAATATCTGAACCCTTAGAATTACGAAGTAATTTGAGACAACTACAATATTTTGGTGTCAATCATACATACCCTTTACTTATTGTCGTAGTTAGATATATATTATAAAATAGAATAGCAATATCTCCTCATATATGTAAAATTATTTGGGAATCAGGAATTACAAAGTCCTACGTAGAAACGAACATATGGCAGTTGACTCAGTTAGTAATTTATTCTGTGCGAAGTAGAAAAAGACATATACCGTATTTCGAAAAAGAAAAAAAAAACAGTTAATTGACCTTCATTATTTTGTTCGAAATGCCAAATTAATTAACTATTGCAAATTTGAAGAAGCTAGCTTTGTTTTTGTAGAAGTTATTACATTTTCGCGTTAAAAACGCTCTCCTGAAAACTAGTGATTTTGTAGATAACCGTTTGTTCTTTGCTGCCGTCGATATAGTGTTTTATTTATCGCGTTTTTTGGTTGGTATGTTTGTAGGTATGTGTGTCCGTTTGTATGTGTCTTCGTAACTAAAACTACTTAATGTATTGTCTGCCTCTAATAATAATCATGTACGTCAGTCGATTTGCCAACATAAAGTAAATATAGCTATCAAAAACATAATTACAACCATTCACGACTATACTAAATGACTGCCATAAATCCACAAAATATTTCTATTTATCATCTTCTATTCTGTAATCTGAGATTAGTAAATTTCTAAAGTAGGTACTTGCATTAAAATACAATCTGACTCAACGGCAGAGATTCACTTTATATACATACAGTGGTGGACATATAATTAGAAACACCAAGTGTGGCTTTTATTTTTAGTACAAATTAACTTGATAATTAATGTTTTACGTATCATAGAGGGCTTATACCTATTTATCTATAATGTATCCACATCATGAAGTATTAGTATGTTAGTTTTGGAAATATCATACAACCGATTATGTAAAAACTGGTATACTTTATAAAATAAAATGAAGCAGCACAACGTACTAAGGTGGACAACTAATTAGAAACAGAAAAAAAAACGTTAACATAAATATGAACAAAGGTAACGAAACAATAAATAATTAAATTAAATGGTACAAACGTTTCATAATAAACAATTAATGTTTGGTTGGGAAGCCTCTGCTGTCGATTACAGCTCTACAACGACGTGGCATTGATTCTATCAATGTTTCATACGTTTCCAAGGAATTTTTCTCCAAGCTTCTACAAATGCGTCTTAAAGTCGTTGTACTATGATACTAGTAGTAGTACGATATTAGTGATATGTTTATTGGACAATGTTTTCTTTACAATGTACCACAAACTTAGATTTGATTCAAATCTGGACTATTTGCAGACCACTCTAATACCGACACTACAATAATCCAAACCAAAGAAACAAAGTTAAAGCATTTCTAAGAGACTAATTGGTATTGGTGTTAGAGAGGTCTGCAAATAGTCCAGATTTGAATCAAATCTAAGTTTGTGGTACATTGTAAAGAAAACATTGTCCAATAAACATATCACTAATATCGTACTACTACTAGTATCATACTACAACATCTTTAAGACGCATTTGTAGAAGCTTGGAGAAAAATTCCCTGGAAATGTATGAAACATTGATAGAATCAATGCCACGTCGTTGTAGAGCTGTAATCGACAGCAGAGGCTTCCCAACCAAACATTAATTGTTTATTATAAAACGTTTGTACCATTTAACTTCATTATTTATTGTTTCGTTACCTTTGTTCATATTTATGTTAATGTTTTTTTGTCTGTTTCTAATTAGTTGTCCACCTTAGTACGTTGTGCTGCTTCATTTTATTTTATAAAGTATACCAGTTTTTACATAATCGGTTGTATGATATTTCCAAAACTAACATACTAATACTTCATGATGTGGATACATTATAGATAAATAGATATAAGCCCTCTATGATACGTAAAACATTAATTATCAAGTTAATTTGTACTAAAAATAAAAGTCACATTTGGTGTTTCTAATTATATGTCCACCACTGTATGTATAACTCTGTATGTATCTGCATTTTTCGGAGACAGTAAATTGTTTATTTAATATAATGAAATATTATGGGAATTTTGTCATTATCATGGCAACCGTACACGCACAAAGAGGCAACGTGTTCTTATAGTGCTGTCAGGCACACATGTCTACAGACGTGCCTCACATTATGGTTCAGTACAGTCTATCTGCCTTTTGTTTTATAATCTGAGCGCTGGGGTTAGAAAGTTGAAAGGGCAATGTCCATTTTAGGCTACGCGTGAACATAATGCTACAAAAATAATAATTATAACAATAATAATATCATATTTTTTTCAAATCTTTCTGATTATATCTTTGTATCAATCAACACTTTTATGAATATGAATTTTACCAGTATTTTATCTGATTTTTATGACTACCGGTCATGTATGCAACAAGGCAAATGACAGTCAATGACAGTTGTCATTCGCTTTTTTAGAGTCAGGGTTGCCAAAATCTTACTGGCCATTTTTATCCATTATTTATCGATTACTAAATGTGATATAAGTGTACTTTAATTATTATTATTTTTGTTTACTGATTTTATCAGTCGTATTATGTTTATATTTTATTAATAAAATTATTTTCAAATGTTTAATAGCAACAATGCAGCAGCAGAAATGTACTAAAACTAATGAGAAACGTATCCGATTATTAAAGATTTTTATATCGATTTTTGATTTTATCATGTATAGCAACACAAAAAACTGAAACAAAATGTCATGTCAACTATGTCAAGATCTGTCACGGTATGTAGATGGGTACCTAGTGGAAGCAGTAACTAGAGTGCGCGCAAGATATGTCTGCGCGCGGCCGAAATCGGAACTAATCATGGTCCACCAAAGTGTGTGCCGTTTTATCAATTTTGATAGTAGAACTACCTGATTGTAGGAATATTTAACGGGAAAATTATGTTAAGCGATAAAAAAGTTAAGCTTAAAAAGTGGTAATTTGAACTTTTGCGATCACGGCAACGTTTAGCACGCCCTCAGTCGCGCGCAGAGTTATCTTGCGCGCACTCTAAGACGACTCTCTGACCCCTTCGGCCACCTGCAGATTATTACGAGGTAAAATACACAGCGTGCACATAAGCCGAAAAATATATTTCGTATTTATTTATGAAAATAACAATGGTAGGGAAGCAATTAAAGAATATTGTTGTAATTGCATGGCTGGCCGGAGAACATGGGTTGCTGCGCTCATGTCATGACTATTATACTTAAATGGTATTTGAGCTGGGCAAGGTACTAAGAACATATATCTCCACCTGCCCAGTTTCTAGATAACATATTATTAACGTATGAATCAAAATAAAATAAAATAATTCATAAAAATGTCTTTTAAGTATTTCACATTTATAACCTTATTTGTCACATGTAATAAATCCTATTTAAATACTTTTGATACTAAATCATATTCATATTCTTTTTCTTAGGACTGCTAAGTAATTGATTATTGCAAAAATATATTTCTCAATGCTTGTTCATGCCAGGCCAAAGTCTCGTACTAAATGGACAATCCCCTTTGACAGTAACGTAGGCATCCACTAAGAAGGGATTTTTCGAAATTCAATCCCTAAGGGAGTTAAATAGGGGATGAAAGTTTGTATGGAAAATCGTCACTTTACGGGTTCAAAATTTCACGCAAGCGAAGCTGCGGGCAAAAGCTAGTTCATTATAATATTGAGTTACAATTCATAAAATAATAAATCAATAGGTACAACAAGGCTAAGTATACACGTGTTAGCTCAACAAGTTCTCACAAACCAGCCGACTGTTGAGTTTCACCGGAGGGTGAATTATTTGACAAAGTTATCGTGTCTGGCGGTTTCGAGAGGTAGGTTCTGTTACTTGATTACGCAGAATAGGATCCGTCTGCCAAATGGTTACCTTTTATAGGTCCAGTTCGACAGTTGTTAGGTACTGTGAACACCTAATTTACGACCTACACTAGCCTAACTGAAGTCCATTTATTACGTATCTTCGGCCCTTTTGGACATTTTGGTAGCCATTATTCTTTAGTGAAGTAAATGCGATCTAGACACGAAAACAATTGGCAGGGTGCTTGATGAGAGTTTATTTTTATGGAGTATCTTTTAGGTTCTATGGCATTTCAATTTCTTTTCTACGTAATTCAGTTTTAATAACGAGCTACATAATATGCTAAGTATATTTTCAAATTGAGTTTAGCTTTTACGTAGTTTTTTATTACCGTTCTCCCATTTTCTCGGTTTTTTTAGTGTTCCGTGTCTTAGGAAACATTTACATTTATGGTACCTATTGTAGTTTATGTTGGTCCCTTTTTATTACTACATGTAGTATATTCCTCCATGTAAATCCCAATATATTCATGCATTCTAAACACCGTAATCACTATGGCTTTGATTTTGGCAGGTCAACAATTTCCATAGCAACGTATGTATTTACAATCCGACTTCTCCACAACTTTATGTACCACGCAATGAATATTGTAGTATTGTCAAAATCAAAGCCATAGTGATTACGACTGTTTTGCGCAATTAGGATGCTGATATCGGTTACAGCTATCAAATATAAGTATACTATAACTTTATAATGATATAGGAACACTGCTTGCTATGGAAGAGGATAAGAGTTAGAAAGACTCCGCGATTTGAGAGATCTTACCATAACTGAGCATATTAATGACTTGTTAATTTGTGATTTCGTTGATTTCAGGTGTTGGAGGAACCACTGTTTATCTACTCTTATGGTATGTCTACACCAGTGCGCTTTCATGTTCATCTTGCGCTTTCAACTTTCAATTCCTCTTGCGTCAAGCGCATGCAATATTGATTGCCGTATGACGCATGCAGCTTATCGTCTACACCGGTGCGGTGCACCTCAGCCAGTCATCAGTCGATGTACAATAGACGGATTAGCGTGCGCTAGGGGCATGCGCTTTTGTCGAACTAGTATTAAGGCATGCGCTATTGCGCTTCATGCATGCCTCAGACGAAGACGCAAGATGAAAATGAAAGCGCACTGGTGCAGACATAGCTTTAGGAGGCTATTGTTTTATTTGTTAGGAATAAGTCGGGTTACAAGACAGAGTGGTTCCCTTTGCTTTCTATACAACACACATGTTTCTAAAGAAATCTTTACATATCTATTGTTACGAAAATACTTGTGCGAAAATAATATAAGCATTGTAGTCGTTACCGCTTGGCGAAAATGTATCGTTGTACATCCATGTACAAAACTTTATTTTCTGTTAGGTTTATCTCCGAAATAAGGGATGAGCTATTTTCACTAACTTCCCTCAGGGAATACTCACGAGATGTTAAGTTGTTTACTTACTTCCCAGAGGCGTAATTCTAAGTGATAATAAATATCTCACGGAGTCTCAGAGGTGTTTAATATTTTACAGAAGGAACATAAACTGTGCGATCCTTGCTATCTCCGGAGTGTGTATTATGTGAGATTATTTGGTGGTCGGGGTTGTACGAAACTCGCACGTGCAATAAAGCTTTAAAGCCCTGTTCCATCTCCCTCGATTGTTTTGCCAGATTTAAAAGTAAACATAGATATATTTAATATATTACACGTGAGACCGGTTATAATGTTTACCTACAAGAGTTTTCTGTGATTTTTCTTCCTTGCTCGGTGTTTGCTTCCTCGACGGGTGCTGTACTGCTGTAGGCCCTTTTTTCGTAAAATACAACCTGCAGTTACAGTACGCGTAAAATAACTTTGCCTCTCTGAAGTGAGGAACAGAACGCTCAAAGCCTGTTTTCAGAGCGGTAAAGTTATTTTACGAGTAGGTACCAAATAACTTTGCACCTCTGTGGGCCTACTCCCTAAGTCCGTCAACGAAGTTAACGAAAGTAACCCGAAACGTAGGAGTGAACAAAACAAGTGTCAAGTTCAACTTTTCGGACGGGCAAAAACACATCGGTAATAGGGACAACTGTCAAATCGTGTTATCATTCATTCTTAGTTCGGGCCCCGAAATAATCGTATGTCCGTAGGTGATAGGGAGTAGGAAACGCTCGTAACTAAGGCCGAAGTCACGGACTTCGTGCTTAAGGAGTAGACTCCCTGATGTGACGAACAGAACGCTCAAACCCTGGTTTCAGAGAGGCAAACGTATTTTACGCGTTCTGTAATTTCCGTCTAAATAAAAAAAAAGGTATTGTGCCTATTTTCTTTTAACATTTCGTTTAACTTATATCTTGTTAGACGTTACAAAACGATCATTCAACCTACTAATGAATGAAAGAGTCACTGTACAATTAATTCATATAATTCCACAAATTGTTAAGTAACTAACTAACGATGACTGATGATATTTAATTGTCAGAAGTCGAATTAATTGTAAGTTTTTATTACAAAAGCAGAGATTTGAATGATTTAGCTGAGTTATGGTAAATTAATCTCGTTAGGTAAACTTCAGTGGAGATCTAACTTAAAGCTTTTGGATAAGGCGGTGTCAGATGATAAAATTAATTTCTGCTCAATTTCCATTTATTGAGGCCCAGACATATAGACGGATTAGCGTGCGCTAGGGGCATGCGCTTTTGTCGAACTAGTATTAAGGCATGCGCTATTGCATGCGCTATGGCGCTTCACGCTTGCTTCAGATGAAGACGCAAGATGAACATGAAAGCGCACTGGTGTAGACATAGCTTATTGTATATCGACTGACGACTGACCGAGGCGCACCGGTGTAGATGATAAGCTGCATGCGTCTTGTGGCAATCAATATTGCATGCGCTTAACGCAAGAGGAATTGAAAGCGCAAGATTAACATGAAAGCGCACTGGTGTAGACATACCATTACGACTCTGTCTTAAATAAACTAGGCGACCTTCACTAATTAAAAGTTTATCTGTACCATAACACGAACTCTTCGTAATCGTAATAGAAACGGGGACGGTTACCAGACTGATGTAAAAGTGAAAAGCCTTGACAAAAAGCATAATTTCATCAAAGTCAACAGCATTATGCTGAGCGATGGCCGTTTTGCGTGAATGTGACGCATATTTTCCCCAACAGTTGCTTTTTGGTTTTGTTTATATTTTTTTATTTTATTTTTGTGCGTCATTTCGACGCGAATAAACGCTTTTTCTTTCTTTCTTTCTTTCTACACTTGGGAGAAAATAAATCGAGCCACTCCTTTTTTTCACGTGTCTTGGTTATTGGTTTTATGAATTATATAATTCTATAAAATACTTATGTCATTTGAAAGTTTATTAAATAATCTTTAAAATCAGGGTAAATTATTGAATGATAACCGTTTAATTTATTGGTTCATAAAGAAAAACAGTAATTTTGATAGAAAATTGGGTAAGGTTAAGTAAGGTAAGGTAAGGAAGAGTTCAGAAAAAAAAGGTTAATAAAATATTGTAACAATCACACTACAATACGGGTATAATTAACAAAAACCCCAATTTAACCTTTTCTTATTGAAGTGCAATTAAAATGTCATAAGCAAATTAAATGCGATAATTTTATTCTACCCTTTAATTTTTAATTTAAAATGAAAAGTTGAAAAAAAACTCCCCTCATTGTAAAGGTATAACCTTTTGGGCGCCATATGTTTAGAATTGATCTGTTAACTATAGCAAAATTAATAACCTTATACGTGAAAAATAGAAGTGGCTCGATTTATTTGCTCCCAAGTGTATTTCTATAAAAATGTCTTGACATTATTGCCGCGAGCGCACAGCATGCAACTATGCAAGTAGGTACCTTGTTAAAATGTGTTTTGTATGCCGGCCGCCGCGCTGGGGTTTCGGGAACGTTATACCTACCAGGTGTCCCAAAAGGCATTGTCATGGAGAAACTACTTTGAAATATTTAAAATAGCATATAAAATAGCATAGGTACTTAAAGGAGACTTCTGGGCACGCTTCCAGTCGACAGCGACGCGGAGGAATATTTTGATGCATACCTATACTCTTTTAGTTTGTATAATAGATAGTTTTAGTCGTAAATATAATTTTTTTATGTAAGTAGTATGTAAAAGTCTGTATAAAATATTGTGTTATTGTAATTAATGAAGAAACAAATTAAAAAAAAGGAGACTTCATTTTATTTTTAAAAGTAAGAAATTCTGCTTCAACTTCAACTTCAAAACTCATTTATTCAAAATAGGCTAGAATTACTTAGTTCTTTTTGAACGTCATTAGGTACATAAAAGATAGCCCCCAAAAGTGCCCTCTCCCTTCACCGCTTCCCAGTGTTTTTGCGTTCAAATATATTCAAAAACTCTCTTGGCTGATCTGGAAATCGAATCAATAGAACCGCGAAACAATATCGTTCTATATTTATTATTTCACCAATCAATAGGGTCAATAATTTGAATCAAACCCTCAAATCAGTACAAATCCTGACGTTTGGTAACCCTAGGGTAACGAAAATAATACTAAATCCCACTGTAATAAAATTACTAACTTTCAACTGTATTTAATTAAATTCAGTCCTACAGAGTCAACGGCGGGAATAAAAATGAATAAAAAGAAAAAAAAACAACAAAGTCCCTTCATTAAACTCTTCATTGTTACGTCTGGAGTACTGATGAGTCTTTACAGAAACCAAAAAAGGTTACGTACTACTTTGGGATGTTTTTTCAAGGAGTAGGTACACACGGTGCCCCAAGATATATCCACCTAACTGACGTTTTAGTTTTGGGCACAACGAACACACTATTGAATCAGCGAATGCTGCATGATGTGCTAAGAACCAAAAGGTGAGTTAGGTAGATACCTACTTATCTTGGGGCACCTTATTTACCTACCTACCTACCTACCTAAGGCGTCTACGAGCCCAGATTGTTGTAATAAATATTAACCGGATAATGATAATTATGTATGTTAGTCTGTAAGGTAGGTACCTATCTATGGGTCTTGTAGCCAGAGCCAGATTTTAAAAAACAAAAAAATAAGCAATAATTTATATTCTGTCCATGAAATGACATGTAGGTTAATAACAATATACCAAAAACTTAAATCATGCGGCTTAACAACTGATGAAAAAATATTGTAAAGCCGGAAATACAAATGCCTGTAGCAATAGCATGCAAGGAGATTTCGGATGCCGGCTACTGGCACATCATCATCATTCAGCCAAATGACGTCCACTGCTGGACATAGGCCTCACCCAAACAATGTTTAAGGCTTGGCAGGCGGGTTGGCGATCGCAGTATGGTTGCTAAAGTACTCAGAGAACGCTGCTGCCCATCCTCTAGTGAATCCCCTAGTCGCCTTTTACGAACCCACGGAAAGAGATGGGTTGGTGCTATTCTTTACGTCCGGCACCACACGGACGTCTTCGACGGCTACTGGCACGTGTATACATAAAAAGACAACCTGCCATCTAGGCATGCAATGTGCGGCGGGGTTGGCGGGGGGCGCAAGTTGCAAACCAAATAGCACGTCTGAACGGGTCACACAGCTACAAATAGCTACAGTCATGCCATTTCAGTAGGCTATTAAAGACCTCTCTGGAGGCGTGGGCACCGCAGCGCCGATATGCGTATCGCTGTGTTAGCCGTATTTCAGAGTGGAGGCGGGCGCGGGTGCTAGCGCGGGTGCGTGTAAATCAAATGTATGTAGACGCCAATTGCATTCACAGTGCGCCCGCGAGTCGCACGCCTGCGTGAGGCGGGCCCGGGCGCGGTGGCGCGGGCGCGGTTGCGCGGGTGTTTCTAATGGCTCAGTCCGCCCGTATCGTTCACAGGGATATAGCGTCTCTTTGATTCACCCGCCGAAGTGTCGGACGATAGCTCGTTCGGCACTACTGTGAATACGCAGACGCCAAGACCGAAGCGCCCGCGTCCGCCCCCTCACCCGCTGGTGCAGTCTGATTGACCACTTAGCATTATGTCGCTACAAAGTACTCTTTCAGAGTGGAGGCGGGCGCGTGTGCTAGCGTGGACGCGTGTAAATCAAAATGTATGTAGACGCCAGTTGCATTCACAGTGCTCCCGCGAGCCGCGCGTCTGAATGAGGCGGGCGAGGGCGCGGGTGGCGCGGGTATTTTTAATGGCTCAGTCCGCCCGTATCGTTCACAGGGATATAGCGTCTCTTTGATTCACCCGCCGAAGTGTCGGACGATAGCTCGTTCGGCACTACTGTGAACACGCAGACGCCAAGACCGAAGCGCCCGCACCCGCCCCCGCACCCGCTAGTGCAGTCTGATTGACCACAAAGACACGACATTTCACTTGAAAATGTAGCCTCAGTGTGCCATTTACTGGCGCATGCCATTTTTTCGAATGCAAGCTACTTCTCTACTTTACTGTCATCATAACGAATGTTAGAACGCTATCATCGTTATTTTAAAAGAAGTCTAGAATGCAACTGCTTATTACCAGAGTAATATTAAGAGCGTAAAGGTATAAAGCTATGTTTACACCAGTGTGATTTCATGTTCATCTTGCGTCTTCGTCTGAGGCATGCGTGAAGCGCCGCGCCATAGCGCATGCCTTAATACTAGTTCGACAAAAGCGCATGCCCTTAGCGCACGTTAATCTGTCAATTGTATGTTGACTGACGATTGACCGAGGCGCACTGGTTTAGACGATAAGCTGCAAGCGTCTTATGGCAATCAATATTGCATGCACTTGACGCAAGAGGAATTGAAAGTTGAAAGCGCAAGATGAACATGAAAGCGCACTGGTGTAGACATACCATTAAGTATCTATCTACTACATAATATTACCAATTTTGATATTTCCAAGGTACAGCTTTAGATTGTACACAGAAAAAATCTTAGCACGATAACGCAAGTAAATAGCTAAGTAGGTACGTTATGTAACTATTTCAAACCTTTTGAAAATCCTTTCACAATGGTATCTATTTAGATAGGTAGGTAGTGGGTAGATTAGCACTGGAGTTGATACTGAATATTGTGAAACGTATTTATAGAGCCGGGTTCCGATGTAAAGCGGGCGCGGTGCGTGGGTGTCGCGTATAGAGCTTTGATGATACCAGTTTTTTTTTATCCTTGGCGTAGTATATTCCAATTACCAGTATTCTGCTACGCTACAGTGCCAATGGCGCTCGTTCATTTTTGCGCCACTTATACACTAATTGCGTCAGCGTAAAGATCATTTTTTATTGTAGTACTAATAAACACTCTCAAAATCGCACTCAGTTCGGATGTTATCGGTTTTACGAAGTTTTACTTCTTAGTGCGTATACACGTAGAAAGCGGGTTGCTGGCGCCGATCTGCCAGCACTTGTCGGTGCTGTTCCGCGCAGTTAGTCGGCGCAGGTAGCCTCTATACTTTGTGGCGAACCAGCGCCGACAAGCTCCGAACTTCGCCGACAAGTTCCGACCTGCCCCGATTAGCGCTGGTAAGCCGTCATTTGTTGTTGTATTTGCGAGGGAACAAGGCGTATTTGTGTTAAAAATGCCAGCCCCTGCTTCTATCCGCTTCCTTTATGTAACGGTGTGTAGGTAGCACGGACCAGTACTGACAAGCGCTGGTAGGTCGGCGCTGGTTACCTGCTTCCTTTATTTATACACCCATATTTGTGTCGTACTTGTAGGTACCTTTATTAAAACCTTTTATTAAAATTTTCATTCCCGTCTGTGTATGATTGCAGAACATGGATCTCATACCAACAATGAAAGTAACCATTTGCCAGCCGGTTAGCAGGAAACAAAGAGCTGGTTTTCAGCCTCAGCGGATTCGAAGTTATTAGTATTATAGACACAAGCCCTACTCATCTGCCCTTCTTAATATACTGGGCATACTTCATAACCTATGGTTAGACAGGGTTTTTGTATAATTTAGAATCAATCAATCAATCTCCCGGAATTTGAAATGCGCGCCAAATTTTAGTAAATGTTGTGTCGTGGCACCGGCGAACGGATTTTTCTCGACAAATGGCGCTTATGCTTGGGTTTCCTAAAAAAGCGGGGCCATCATATGGCTGAAAAATGATGGCTGTTTGTTTTGACATAACAACGGTGTCAAAAAACACTCACGTCATATGACGGCACGGCTTTCTTATGCCCGTTTCACAAAAGGGCAGGGCAGTGCGGCAGAGTTGTGCAGAGCTGTATTGTTACTATTTGAACGCTGCAACAAAACAGTAAACGCGCGTTCAAACCTGCGCAGTACTGTTCTGCTCACTAGTCTATCTCGCTGCCCTTGTGTGAACCAGGCATTAGAAAACCCAAGCTTTACTCATCGCACAAACAAAAAACAAACACTTTTTTAAAGTTTTTTTAAATTTCTGTTTATAAAAGGTAATCAGCCTCTCCCATGGATTCCCGCTCAAACTGAAACCTGGCTGTATATTAAGTTGTGTTCGGCGCAAAAAGCCATGTCAGGAATGTCGCAGTTATTACCTATAGGTATACAACAAACAAGCTAATGGCGGGGCGGCGCTCACGTCACTGGAAATAGCGCTACATTGTTCGGTATAAGTGGTTTTTGACACCCGCCTTGCTTCAGTACCAGATGTTTAATAAACTGTCTAAGCATTCCCTTGTTAATTTAAACATAGGTGTAAGTACCTGACAACTGAATTCGACTAACAAAATTGTTGCCAAACACAAACGAACCACAACCGTCAGTCAGTTTTTGTTTACGAAAACTGTCAAAATGATTGGTTTTGTTTTTTGTGTCAAACAATTTGACAGCTTTTGAAATTGAAAACTGTCTGAATGAACGGTTCGGCCTTGGTTCGGTTGTGATTTACCAAGATTTCTTTTAGGAGAATTGGGCCCCAGGTTAGTCGTGTGAACTGTTTAGGCTGAACAAGTGTGTGTTCTAAAGTCAGTGATTCTAGTGTCTTAAAAAAATCTTTCTACAAGACATTGTGGGTTGTCCACGTGGCTTTATAATCAGCCTTGTGGACAGGCTTTATAATCTCTGTACACAATGGTCCACGCCGCGCCGGTTCATTAAGACTGCCTTAAATAGTTTGATCTGTGTCATATCTATGTTACGGGTAATGGCCGAATGGCGGTTACACCTAGGTTTACCCGGGTAAAACTAAGTGCAACCAGTAGCAGTTGGGTAGAACTAAGTGTAGCTTAAGTCGACGGAGCCCCGTTGCGCGGGTCTCCTATTTCTGTCTGCAGAAGTAACCTAACACGAAGGGGATGACGTTCGTTGATGCTTCGTTCGCTCGCTCATCTAGCCCCCGTCATCCCCTTCGAACCTAATCTATCCGTGTTGGGGTTCCCCTTAACCACCGGTGCGCGGGTACACCTAGTTCTACCCGTTATGATGAAGGGTAAACCTAGTTCTACCCGTTATGATGAAGGGTAAACCTAGTTCTAACCGAAGATTAGTAAGATACATCTAAGTTTAACCGCATGTGGCCGGCTGCACCTAGTTGTACCCGGGTAAACCTAAGTGTAACCGCCATTCGGGCTTTACCCGTAACATCTATACTTCCAATGATTAGTTACCTAGTTTCAAGTGTATAGTAGTGACGCTTGAAAACTAATCGTGGTTGCAGCTGAAAATCACATACAAAACTCAACCTATACATTTCCAGTATATTAATATTATATTGGAAATGTATAGGTCATATTATGACCTCTCATTGCACGGAAAGTCTATACAATACGTGATCAGTGCATACTGGAACTGTATAGCTTGCTATGTACCCGATACGTAGTACTGCCAACTGTCATTATTCTGAGCTAATGGCTCTTTTGGCACTTATTTTCTATCAAATTCATAATAATTACATTTTCTATTCTTTGAAGCAAATACGAAAACATAATCCCCCTTATTACAACAGATGGTCTAAGAAAAACCCTGGTTTTAGAGTAGCCCCGTCTCTTTTTGTTATATGACATAAGAAAGTGGTGGGCATATTTAAAACCTGGGTTTGTTTACCTTAGTCTTGGTTGAAACCATCTTTTGTAATAAGGGGGTTATTGTTTTAGCTTGCAGTAGTGTAGGTAATGAGTAAGTAGTACATAAAGGAACCCTAGGGAATTTTCGTTTCCTTATCATGATTGCACGCTCGCCCAGTCCGAGTCTTGCTTCAATATGTATTCTACTAATTAATTAGGTAAGTAGTTAAATGACGCAGACCAGATGTTTTAGTAAAATGTCAGATATTTTTACCGCATTGCACTGTGCCCAGGCAGCGCACATTGAGATTTAATTTTAAATGAATATCTGTTTATTTTGCTTTGAAAGCGTCAGGTTTCTTGGTAAACTAAAAATAAGAGGTTGAATTTTGTAGAAGGCGAAGGAGTGTCAGAGGTGATAACAACGTTAATGAAATTAAAAGTAGATACAAAAGCAGTACAGACGTTCTCAAAAAATAAACGATTACCTGTAGGTAATTAAAGCTGTAATTCCGTGAGGGGTCGGAGTAAGAATACCTATAAGTAAATAATAAATAGTAGGTAGTTTATGAAACTGTTGCATAATCTGGGTTATTAAAACACGAGTGTCGTTTAAAAACGGAGCCATTAGTGAGGTTTTTAATATTATTACAAGAATGTTTTAATATCTAGTTAAGTGCAGTTTTATACACTACTTTATCGAAACTCATGGAATAAGTAAATAAAAGACCAACCTTAAAACAAAAACATTATTATGGCGTCCAAATACAGCAGCCGACCGCGCATTTTCACTAATGCGCGCCGAAATAGACAATGTGCGATACTAAAAAAAATGTTGGTGCCCGAGCGCAAGCGAGGGCACTAAATTAGCACGAGTGCATTAATCACTCACTTCAGCAAGGTGCGTAATCTACTTTTCTTTCAACTACCAATTTACCTACCGTGATAAAATATACCTACTCAAAATAAAAACTCAAGTTAATGAAAACAAGGTTATCCTGCGACTTTTGCGGCAAAAGGTTATTATCAATTTCATTTGCAGCTGTTTTTATACTTTCTGGACTTGAATTCATATCGCTATCTATTTCCATTTTTTAAAACTTTTCTTGAAAATTTTCATGGCCGCCATCTTGAATATAGATTTTGACCTCATTTTCGTCATCAGCATCCCCGAAAACCATGGAAATGACACCCATGATGGTTAAATTGAAATTTTAAAAGCTGCCATCTTGGAAATGGATTTTGACCTCATTTTCGGCATCAGTACCCCCGAAAACCATGGAAATGACACCCATGACCACTAATTTGACATTTTTATTGCCGCCATCTTGGAAATGGATTTTGACCTCATTTTCGGCATCAGTACCCCCGAAAACCATGGAAATGACACCCATGACCACTAATTTGACATTTTTAGTGCCGCCATCTTGGATTTCGATTTTGACCTCATTTTCGGCATCAGTACCCCCGAAAACCATGGAAATGACACCCATGACCACTAATTTGACATTTTTAGTGCCGCCATCTTGGATTTCGATTTTGACCTCATTTTCGGCATCAGTACCCCCGAAAACCATGGAAATGACACCCATGACCACTAATTTGACATTTTTTATTGCCGCCATCTTGGATTTCGATTTTGACCTCATTTTCGGCATCCGCACCCCAGAAAACCTTGGATTTGACACCCATGACGACTACTTTACTAATTTTCATGGCCGCCATCTTGGATTTGGATTTTGAAGTTATTTTCGGCATCAGTGACCCCGAAAACCATGAAATTAACACCCATGATTATTAGATGAAAATTTTCATGGCCGCCATCTTGGATTTGGTAATGATAATAAAAAAACTGCACTAATGAAAAACAGTGCAGTAATGAAATTTCATACAACATTTCTGCACTGTTTGCAGTGCAGTAATGAGATTTCATACAACATTTCTGCACTGTTTTGCTTCTAAGCAGAAAATACGTATTTTGTGATCGGTTTTGTAGCGATTAATGATGACATTACTACGTAGTTGAAAGAAATAATAATTTAAAAGCATTATTTTGTTAAGAAAACTGTAATACATATAATAAAACTTTTTAAATTCATTAGAGATGCACGTGAATAAACTATGTCATTCGGGTATTATGTTTGAATAAATCACAATTACTTTACCACAGAATATATAATATATAAGCTAAAGCAGTATTTCAACTAGAGTGCGCGCAAGATAACTCTGCGCGCGACTGAGGGCGTGCTAAGCGTTGCCGTGATCGCAAAAGTTCAAATTACCGCTTTTTAAGCTTAACTTTTTTATCGCTTAACATAATTTTCCCGTTAAATATTCCTACAATCAGGTAGTTCTACTATCAAAATTGATAAAACGGCACACACTTTGGTGAACCATGATTAGTTACGATTTCGGCCGCGCGCAGACTTATCTTGCGCGCACTCTACATACAATCGTCCGAGTTGACACACTCACACAGACACGCCCTGCAACAAGACTTCTAAGGTAAGTTCGGGATACAGTCACATACAAAAACAAAAAAACAAAACTACTCAGTATGCAGTGCGTGTCTGTGTGAGTGTTTCAATTCAGGCGATTATAGTTAGTTCAGGTACTGCGTATATATCTACTGTGACTTTACGATAACATGAGTGTATATAAATAAAATAATTTCTCTCCGTCGCCGGGAAAACGAGTCTTAAAGGCGGCGAATCTTTCTTCATAGTTGTGCCTGGAAAATGGTAATAGGCTCGCCACCTATTACCTTAAGTCCCTGTTAGTACATGGGACTTACAGGGACTTAAGTGTGCAGACTTCTGATAGAGGAGAACAATTGCTTACCCCTTCGGGGTCAGGCATAAGTAATGTATAAATTGTATAATTATATACATACATAGAAAACAAAATACAGTGGAACCTGCTTATAACGACGACGAAGGGACCTTTTTTTATCGTGGTAAAATCCTCATGGATACCCTTCGCCTGGGGAAGGCGAAGGGTTATGCCGGACTCTTACCGGCTAATAACCCACGGTGTTCCTTCTCCTGACCCTTGACCGGGGTCACGGGATTCGCAGCTGCATGCACCGCAACCCCGGCAGGCCTCGGTCCGCCAGCCCCTGGCGGACCTCTCCTTCTGACGACGAAGGGACCTGCGACATTTAGTCGCTATAAGCATCAGTAGATGTTCAAACACCGTGTAACTATTAATTTACATAAAACATTTTCCACCACATCTCTACAAATTGAATGACAATCGCCATTTATAACACCGATTTAAACATAAGTAATGCCTTGAAGTGATGTTAATTTATTAACAAAATAAAGGACTTGTCGTTATAACAAGAAGAAAAACCTTATTTTCCCTTGAAATTACGTCGCATAAAGCAGTTGGGCGATATATCCGGAGTCGTTTGGTCGTTATAAACGGCCTTTTCTCTTAACAATTTCAATGAAAACCAAACTAAATGGTGTTTGTAAGTAGCTGTAAGCGATTCGTCGCTTTAAGCGAAGTCGTAATAAACGTTTTCCACTGTAGATGCTTTCTTCTAGGCAGGTGATATTTCTCTGATCTATTTCGTAGGCGTCGATTTACGCGAGCAAGGAAGCGAATAAGATGCCTGAATTGATGTTCAATAAGCCCGTAAACAAGGAATACGCAGTCTAACGTAAAATAATGATCCTGCTTGGTTATCTGAGTAAAACCGTTTATAGGTGCGATGAATCAAATCTTTTTATACTATGATAGATTGAGGTGTTTTTCGTCGTTAAACACTTTATGACGTCAAAGGTGGATGTTGTTATTGTCGTGTGGTACCTATATAATATACTCTGACAATAATATCCCTTCAAAAACATTAATGTAAAAAAAAAGCCACGTCTCGCGATTATTACCGTGTCTGTAACGCGACGTCTTACGTAGGCGGTTTAAAGCGACGCGAATTGCGAAGCGATGCGATGCGGTGACACGCGATGCGGTACGAAGCGGCGGCTTTGTCCTACGAGCTCGCAGACCGCTCGCCGCGCGCCGCCGTCATTCAGTAGCACTGTATGGCACAAAATATCAAGCCAACTGACAGCGTTCGCTTCGCGCCGCGCCGCGCCGCACCGCACTCCACGTGCGTTTGGTCACGTAGGACACTTCAATAGGTATCGGCGGAACCTATTATAAACAATAATAACCTATATATAAACAACAAACAGTCGATACTATCGACTGTTTATTGTTTTCGCGTCGCGGCGCGCTGCTTCGCGTCGCTTGTAGATCGCTCACGTAGGATGACGCGTAAGAATCTCACCTCGATCGCGACTGTTAATTAGACACTTGTCGTGACACAGCGTGGATAACAAAACTACGAGTTATTGATTATACTGTCGATTACTATGTGTTATTTGCTTCTATTATCCATACTGTGACATTATGGATATCGAGCTAACCGTCGATTTGAGGTGGGTTTCTTACAGAATGACACTACTGGTTGGTATTTTTGAACATTCGAATAAGTAGAGAGCTTTCATAAAGTGTCAGCTTCAAGTTTGTATGGAAATCAAAGCCATTTGATACCTTTGCAAACAGCGAACTGATACCTTTCAAGATAAATTATATTTATTAACGAATTCTGGGTATTTTTCGAAAGATAAAATATTTCTTGAAATCCTTCCCGCTTTGTACTAACATGGTGTGCAAAGGAGAAGTTGCAACTTCCATAGAAAATTACCCCACGTCCGACAGCTGAGGAAAATGTCTCAAAAAATAGAAAAATAAAACTGGCTAGCCAGTAAGAATGATCACCGGAAGTACATCATTTTTTTATACTCATTTTTAGCGTTTTTTTGAGATACTTATCTTTGCAGTCAGAAGTGGGACATTTTTGCAACTTCTTATTTACTGCATTTAGGGCACAATGTCACGCTCTAAAAAGAAAAATGATAAATTAAAACTCACTCTGTATTATTATTTTCAATTATAATATGGGATCTAGTTATTATTAGGATGATTACGGGTGAAATGGGGTTTCCATAAAGCTCATGAATACTATTGATTTACATTACAACCCACGCGTGATATCGATACCATTGACAATGAGGCATGAGGCAATTATATCGATACCCTTTAGTGAAACCGAGGCAGAATAATATAGATGGATACATACATATACTCACGCCCATAATTCTCAAAGGGGATAGCAGAGGTGTTCTTCTATTAGAGGAATCTGTACACCCACGCAGTGGCATATTGTGGACTAATCTAAACGTGGGCGAAGTCGCTTCGACGAGACCCTTTCCTGCGACCTACAATAGGGAATATGCATGTAATTCAAAACTCGTACATTATTTAAATAAACATTGTACAGGAGTCAAGAAACAAATTGCATTTTTTTTAACTCATTACTTATTTTACAATTCATTGTTTTATGTTACGTTTTTTTCGTGGAACGGAACGCAATCTCGAAACGCGTCGCCTTCGAAAATGCCAGAAGTGACATCAAAATCCATATGAATAAATCTTTAAATAATCTTTTCTTAGCAAACTGTTTGATTTCTCACTGCGGTTAAGTTAGTAAGTGCGATTTCTGATTGAATAAAGCACAAGAAATAATTTAATTTATATGATTTGTGGCTAAAAAAGAGATGTAAACAAAGCAGTATCTTGGATTATGACGTCACATTATGACCGCGACAATAAAGGACGTTTGAACTGTAGTAGAAAATTGTTGAAGTTTATTAATTGTTTTGACCAAGAAATAATAGTAACATTTGACTTTTAATACTTTTCTTGGGTTTATATTAATGTGCTTTATTGATTAAGAGAAAAAAAGTTACATGCATATTCCCTATTACAGCGGGCCAAGTCGACTAACAAAATTGTTGCCAAACGCAAACGAACCACAACCGTATAGTCCAGAGGTGGGCAAACTTTTTTTATCAGGGGCCACCAAAAGGCAAGACAGTTTGCAGTTGGCCAGAATAAAAATAATAATTTTGTTCTACTAATAATAGGCTATTTATGGCACTTTATAATTATTATCTATGTATTTATGTAAAACCTATTCGTGTCTATGCGGCTGCAAAAATATATTTCCGCGGGCCATAACCTCTTGCTCTAAAAGGGAGAGTTGGCGGGCCAGACTAAAACACTTCGCGGGCCGGAGTTGGCACGCGGGCTGTAGGTTGCCCATCCCTGATCTAGTCAGTTTTGTTAAACGAAAACATAATAATAATAAATAGTAGACATAAACATAAGAGTAATAAACATTAGACTAGCTTTCAACAACCCCATCATATAATATAAAATGTATCATGAGGTCTACTGAAAAGCTTACAAACCGCAGGGCAGCTTGTGGCGAGCTGTTGGTGAGTGGCGACCTGCGTACCTTATTGCCTCAGAGTGTCGGTCAGGGCCTCGTCTCCAGTTTGCTTTTATTGGCTGGCTGGAGTGGAACCCCAAGAGTGCCCGCAGGACTCTCAACTCTGGCTTGCCTTTATCGGCCGTCCAGAGGGGGGCCGCTAGAGCTATATGCTCGGAGGTGGAAGTGTCTAATGGCGTAATAGCGGGGAAACCCACTCCGGATCTTTTAGACCCGCAACGGCGAAACGGGGGCCACACCTCTCTACACCCCTAGCCGCTCACACGTTTGTTGCCCCCTTCGCCTATGTACTGGCGGCTTTTCAGGGGGCCCAGCTAGTGAGCTGGCGAGTCACCGTCTGCCAACACTTCAATTTTAAATGTTGAAAGGCAGACGCCGTTTTCTTCCGGCAATAGAAGTTATCTAGTCCACCTAACACCCCTTCCTATAGACCAGATATTTTTCACCATATTTTACAATAGTCTTGCACCCACCTGGGACGGTCCATGACTGTACTCCAATAGTGCAGCCGTGGATAGTCCCCGGTTGGTGCCCCACCCCATTTTAGATTAAAGTTCTCAAAGGGGCCTCTGCGCGTTGGACCTGTGTCCCCGTGTATGCCTTCCAAAGGACCGGACATCTTCCGCACGGAAGATGAGCCGTGATATAAGAGAGATAAATAGTAATTGTTACAGATAATAATAATAAGATACAAATTTTATTTTTCTCTCCACATAGGTTACCTTATAAGCAAAACTTAAAAAATAAGAACAAAAAAATAAAATGCACAGGTCATACAAAGCTCATTTGCGAGAGACTGGAGTCCGTACTAGGGAAACCCAGTGTTACGGATCACCAGGCCCTCGCCCTATGTACATGTGATATAAATTCTAGTATTGAACTGCAACAATAACAATGCGCTATTTAGTGATTGATTGGACAGAATGGCACAAAACTGTCTGAATGAACAGTTCGGCCTTGGTTCGGTTGCGATTTATCATTCTTCTAGGAGAATTCGGCCCCAGTAGGGGAGTACTAATCGTACTATTTAGCGCTGTTCATGGCGTTCGGCCTCAGGTCAGCACCCGTAACTGCGAGTCCCCATTGAGTTCGAGGCCGTGGGTGAGGGGCCGCTTCGCCCATGCCTAGCCACACCATTGCGCACCCACGTTTCGCCTCTTGTATTTAGTCCCTATTGTCATTTTTGGGCACAATTATGGTGCCAGTTTCGACGCCTCTTACGACTCGCTTGCCCGACGACTGAGGGGAATTGTATTCTTAATCCGCCCCGCCATGGACTCTATAGATACTCCCGAATCGCGAGCTCCAATGCATTCCTCAATTGTTCACTGCACTGGGTACTAACATACCCTATAATAGCTCTCCTCGTCAGCAAGAATGGACCGCAGCGGAACCGCAGTAGGGACTTGCGATTGTACCGTAGTCTGCGACTGGAGAAAAATGACACGGTTACTCTGCACTTCAGAGCGAAGCCTATCATGAGCGACGTCATCCAACCTATGATCACGTTGGATGACTCGAACTAGATCCGACAATCGTTGCGCCGAGACGTTGACAGCTGGTTCAAGTGCTTGAAACAGAGAGAGAGTTCCCCCTCTGTAGTCCCAAAGTATGTGCGCATGCAGTTTTCGATCATCGACTGTGTCGATCGCATGCATATTAATAATTTAACTTCACACAGTACATCCTACTTAAAATTAAATAAAACCAGTTTGTTTCGACATTATTTTTCCTTACACTTAGTATGCACTTAAATGGAGACTTGCTATCAAAAATAAATTCCTGCAGAAAACTTTTAGAAAACGATGTAGGCACGATTCAAGCATTCAAAAGTTGGAGAAAATAGTTCAGAAAATTTTCCTACTCATCTGTCTGTGAAACTTCGTCCCACGTAACCCACCCACGTAGATATCCACCCGAATTAGCCGATAGCAAATATTGAGCCGAAGCCTCGAATTTTACCAAGTTATGGCAGGCGCTTACTTGATATGGAATTTTGATGAACTGACGTTATTAACAGAATAGTTCAGCCAAATATTTTACTAAATTCTTGTTATTTATTTTTTGAACTTCACATATTGAGAACATAAAGTTGTAAACGTGTATAGTAGTGTGACAGTACGAGCTACACTAGAATAGCTCATGAATTCGAATTTATACAGGGGCGTAGCTACCGCCGTATCAACGATACGGGGCCCCGTGTAAGGAAAAATTCGTTAAATATTATCCATAATCTCACTCAAGCTCTTAGGCCGCACGCCAAACTCTTTTAACTATAATTATTCAATGCAAGCGTTTTTATTTCTTTTGTGAAAAATCTTTACCCTCCATTTTGGATTCGCCGCAGTCTGGTAGAAGGACCCCCCGACAAATTTTGATACAGAGCCCGAGCCCTAAGGCAGGCTACGCTCCTGAATCTATAAGTAGATATCCTAATCCTAACTTAATATTAAAAATGCGAAAGTAACTTTGTTTGTTTGTTACCTTTTCACGCCTACACTGAACCGACCATCCTGAAATTTTGCATGTACGATGTCTGGTGTACAGAAACGGACATAGGGTATCTTTCATCCCGAAAAAAAGTACTATTCTCGAGGAAAACAACAATAACGTTCATAGATCCACGTGTCTTTCGAATTACGAATGAATTATATTATTTACAGAAACTTTAGTAGTGTGTTAAGAGTTTTTTTGGGCTTAATTAACGAGAGCGTAGCCGCGGGCAAAAGCTAGTTTATAATATACAAGGTTAGTCGGAAAGGGGGTACTAATCCGAAAGTGTGTTAAAGTACACATAATAATGAATAACTTTTGTTCTACAACTTTTCCCAAAAGTCAATAGTTTAAGAGAAACAGATGTACAAATATCTCAAAAAAAATATCTCTATAGATCTCTATAAATATTATAATAACAAGCTGGATTTTTTTGTGTAGGTACTGCTGGGTAGGTATTAGGCTTACGTAGGCGGGTCGTGGAGTCTTTGACATTCAATCGGCGTTAATAAGAAGTTCATAGAATGCTGGATCGTTTGGATTCACAATAAAAATGTTTTAGCTCAACTGAACTAGAAATAACATGTTGCTACTGAATGTCAACGATAGTATCTAATTATAGGGTCTTGGCTGTGATATTTTGTCAACTATAGATATATAATAGTATTTAATAATGAGGATTTGGAAGGTTCAAACGAGACGATATAAAACCAAGTAAACTTGATTAAAAAAGATTGCATTAATGACTGTGATTTAGATAATAATATTTTTTTGTGTGACGTTTAATTTACGCGCCAATATTAGTATTGAGTGCCACGACTAGAGCCGCTGCCTAAATTTTCATACATTTTTGGCGTGACGCAACTACATTATTTAACGAAAAAAACTCACACTTGGGGTACAGATTCATTATAATTATTTGAATATGTAAACATCTGTAATGTCGTACTTTTTTAGTATTTATTACAAAAGGAGGGAAATAAAACTCATCTAAGTCGATAGGTAAAGAAGAAGAGATGTGCACAAAAAAAATGTGTATGTTGTCATATGGCAGGTAAAGTAATGGATTTTCGATGACAAGCGATACTAGTTTCGACTTCAAAAAACTTATAAATGAATTTCTAAAATTAACAATCTGTGCGTCTGTGTGGTGCCGGACGTAAAGAATAGCACTACCCAATCTCTTCTCGTGGGTGTCGTAAAAGGCGACTAAGGGATTCACAAGAGGATGGGCAGCAGCGTTTTCTGAGTGCTTTAACAACCATACTGCGATCGCCAACCCGCCTGCCAAGCGTGGCGATTATGTTAAACCCCACAACATTGTTTGGGGCCTATGTCCAGCAGTGGATGTCATTCGGCTGAACGATGAAGATTATGAAAATTAACAGTTTCAGAAGTCGGTGCTGCTAATGCACGCTGAACCAAATTTTTGAAGTCCGTTTTACTTTTTGTTATAAATAATCTTATACCGCGTTTACATTCAGCCCATCGCCGCGGCAACTAGCAGGGACATGGGGAATAAACTGGAAAACGTGAGAATGTAAACAGGTCATTTCCATTGCCTTAAGGTCTTCCCACATTTATCGACGCGGAATCGGCTTAAGCCGAGTGCGTATCGCCGGCGTCGCGACGCGTCGTTCGAGCCGAGACGATGCGAATGGTGTTAGTAACACCCTTATTACGTAGACATAAAGACTTTTTTGACCGGTGTTAGCCGATTCCGCGTCGATAAATGTGGGGAGACCCTTTGACGTTGCCGTTCGCATTGCCCGGCTGTCCCCCATTTGGCAGTTTTTCTTGCGGATATCAAAGAGCGGCAATGACACGTTTGGTGCAGTGGCTTAGCGATTGGCTTTTGCGCTACGGGTCGTGGGTTCGATTCCCACATGGAACAAAAATTTGTAAGGCCTACAGATGATTGTTTCGGCTCTGGGCGTTTATGTATGTGAGATTTGTGTCTGTAAACGCACCCACGATACAAGAGAAATCTTAGCGAGGGGCAAAGATTACGTAATCTTAAATCTAATCTTTAACCTTTTAATCTTTAATCGTAAAAAAAAACCAGCGGCTGCAAATTCGAAATCTGTTTGCGACATCTTACAAAAGTTTGAAAACTCTCCGGTTTCCTCGCAAGTCATATCTTTGAAGAATTTCTCCAAACTATTTCTGAAAAAAAAAACCTACATTTTGTTAATAATTATTATGCCACTATGACATATAAGGTTCAAATGCTTTTAATATCTTTAAAAAAAATGCTACATTGTTCTATTACGATGAATTGCTATCATCCACCATCTCCTCTGACGACGACGCGACGTCTCTTTTGAATTCAATTTTTTTTAAACATTTATGTAATTAATTAAACTTAAAAGGCAGAGCGCCGAAGCTGCGACAATTTTCACGTTATCCATTGCCCAGAGTCGAATTGAAAATACATATGAAGCGGGAATGTAAACACTCGTTTCCGTTGACGTTGCCACAACAATAGTAATTAAAGCAAAAATAAATAATAGATGAAGCCGTATTGTGATTATGAAGACGGGTTTTGTTTTCAAAACTTTATTAAAATGTATTGCAAGTAAATATTTTAGGTACCTACTACTTTTGGTAAGTACTACTTTTGTATGACATTATTGTATTATAATAATAATCGTTTATTTCAGGTATTGTACCCATATAAATTATTACATAATTATTACATAAATTACAATTAAAATTAAACCACATTACATTATTCAAATAAAAATCATGATCCAGATCAAAATCAAAATCAAGAATTAAAATCAAAATTTTGTATTATTAAATAAAAAAATAGAGCGGTCGGCATGTACATCCACAATTACATCCTTTGGTACAACTTCAGCTAACTCCACTAAAATCACCCGGGTTTTCATGATGTCTGGAACTGACACTTTCGTTGTTTCCTTATTAACATTTGATATGTTAACACATATAAATTCTACAAAGCTTAATGCACCCGGATCCTGAAAAAATAAAACAAAAGTTACAGATTATTATTAGACCTCAATCTATGTATAATTTACGTTAGTACGTGTGTCGAGTGTAGGGCGTGCAATTTTCGCTAGATTTTACTATTCGAGTTTTTCGAATAGTGTTTCTCAACTATTCGAATATAATTCGAGATATTCCAGTTTTTTCTTTAGATATAGAAAAATAAACACCTGCGTATTTATTAGTCATTGATTATTATAGCGACACGTTTTGTATCGAATTTCATGTCGCCGAAAACTATTCTGTTTTTTCTATTATCTGATTCACATAATTTTCAATTCATTTGTGGTGTACCATCGAACAAAATTACATCAAAAAATTAGGTTTTTTTTTTCTTTTTTTTTTTTTAGAAACGTGGGCAACTTTTCTAAAGATATCACACTAAGATTTCTCTTGTATCGTGGGTGCGTTTACAGACACAAATCTCACAAACTAACGCCCAGACCTGAAACAACCATCTGTGTAGGCCATACAAATTTTTGTTCCGTGTGGGAATCGAACCCACGACCCGTGGCGCAGAAGCCAATCGCTTAGCCACTGCACCAAACGTGCCGTCAATCGTCGTTGTCTCAGTTATAAGAATAACTATGTATTCATCGAATTTACATTTCTTAAAACTATCAAAGTATCACTTTATCGAAACACTAGCTTTTGCCCGCAGCTTCGCTTGCGTGAAATTTTGAACCCGTTAAGTGACGATTTCCCATACAAACTTTTATCCCCTATTTAACTCCCTTAGTGGTTGAATTTCGAAAAATCCTTCCTTATTCCTTGTCTACATTATAAAGGGAACCTCTGTGCAAAATTTCAGTTTTCTATGTCAGAGGGTTTGGGCTGGGCGTTGATGTGTCAGTCAATCAGTCAGTCAGGATCTTTCTTTTTATTTAGATTAATGATTTACAGAATTTAAAATAAGATACACGTTTCCCTGTTTCCATGAACAATGTTTCATCGCAGTAACGTTACAATGAATGCAACTTTTGTTATAATGGGAGTTATCATTATCATCATCAGCCTATAGTAGTCCAATGCTGAACACAAGACTCTCCAAGGGCACGCCATTGAGTTCGATGCTCGGCTTCTATCATTCAGCTGCTACCAGCTACCTTGCGAAGATCGTCACTCAACCTAGCCTCAGGGCGTCACTAAGTTTGCCGAATTTCGGTCTTCGCTCAAGAATACGTTTACCCCAACGGACATCGTTTCTGCGGCTAATATGGCCCGATCATTGCTACTTCAGCTTGCTTATCTTGCGGGCTAAGTCGACTACTATGGTTCTCTGTCGGATCATCCCGTTTCAGGTTCGATCCTTTGGAGAGACTCAGACATGGCCCGCTGAGCGACTTTAAACTTGTGGAAATTTGTACTGTGAGTGTCCCATCTCGGCTCTTTATGTCATGACTGGCAGGATGCACTGATCGAAGAACTTAGTCTTCAGGCTCTGTGGCATAGTCGACTAGAAAAACCAACGTACCTTCCCAAATGCAGCCCAGCCCAGCTGTATTCTTCTTATAGTTTCCTTCTCAAAGTTGTTTTTAACAAACTGCAAAGTTTGCCCAAGGTAAACATGTTCTCGAACGACTTCGAGAGCACCACCGTTGATAACAACCGGTTCCGGAGTAACATGCTCATCATACATTAGCTTGGTTATAACCAACTTCATTCGGAGACCAATATGTAGACAAAAATCAGCTAGAATGCCCAAAATTTCTTGCAAACCCTGCAACGATTCAGCCATATGATAATGTCATCATCTTCAATTTGCAAGTTTGAGCTGGACTCGCTATTTATATTTATGCCACGTCTTTTCTAGTGTCTTTAACAACATCCTCCATTGCGTTGGTGAACAATTCCGAACAAATAACGTCTCCTTGTCTCACTCCTCGACGGAGGTGGATATGTTAGATTTGCCGGTTCTGGATATTGGACGGTCATCATCGCGGCGTCATACAGACATCTCAACACTTGGATAGGTATATCGCCAGTCAACTTGGCATCGTTACAGGGATTCCACAGTGGAATAAGTCTCGATGGAGTCAAAAGCCTTCTTGTAGTCCACAAACACTACGTGCAGGGGCTTTTACTCTTTGGCTTTCTGGATAACCTAACGTACTGTGTAAATGTGGTCTATGGTGCCTCCTCCTCCAAAGCCGGCCTGCTCCGGTGGTAGAAATTCGTCAAATCTTCGCGCGACACGATTTACTACGATTTTCAAAAACAGCAATTGGACATAGCTCAGAAGCTAAATTTGTCGATAATTCTTCAATAAGGTTTTGTCGCCCTTTTTGAAGAAGCGAACGACGACGTTTCTGCCCCTCGCCTCTGGAGCTCTTCCAGTAAAGAGGACATAATTAAAACCTCCCGAAGCTCCTTCAACACTGGATTTCCTTCTCAAGAGCTCAGTCGTAGTTTCGTCCTCGCCTGTGGCTTTTTAAATTTTAAGCTGTTTTTAAAAGCCACCAACTTTCAGCAGGTCTTCTGAAGTAGAGGATCAAAATGACTCTGGGATTATGGGAGTAATTAAATCCAACACTGATCTAGCGTTCGTCGGCCACTGCCGCGGCATGCAGCACTCTTGCTTCGCGCCAACGGCTCGCGCGCGTTTGTTCATAGTTTTAACCTAATCTATTTGGTCAGGGTGCCTTACACGAGTAACTACGACCAGCTCGGAACTGCAGCTTGCCAGCCACTGCCGACGCTGCCAGTCATAGTTCTAACTTTATCTAACCAATCTGATCGGAGTAGGTTGCACTCCGTTCAAATAAGGATGAATTAGTTCCTGGTCATCTCGACAATGATAGGAATTCGCTGTGGCCTCGCGTTCAATTCTTTTTACGTACTCACTGAGCATCCTCGCTGTGTACACTTGTGTAAGCTGGTGACTCGCTCACTTCTTTTCAGACAGGTCTCATTGAGAACCTATTCTTTTTTGTGATGACAGAAACATTAGTAAATCTATGTCAAATATTACTAATCCTAACTAATATTATAAATGCGAAAGTAAGTTTGTTTGTTTGTTACCTTTTCACGCCTAAACCACTGAACCGATCATCCTGAAATTTTGGATATACGTTGTCAGGTGTACAGAAACAGACATAGGTACCTTTCATCCCGGATAAAAGTACTGTTTCCGAGGAAAACAACAATAACGTTCATAGATGGCGCCACGTGTCTTTCGAATCACGATTGAATTATATTAGTACAGAAACTTTAGTAGTGAATTAAGAATTTTTTTTAGCTTAATTAACGCGAGTGAAGCCGCGGGCAAAAGCTAGTATAAGCATGAATATCGGCTCTATCATACATCATTCACTATGGTAAATTTTTCTTACAGTTAATTGATGGGTAATTAATATAGCAATATGATAACGTATAAGATTACCGGTAAAGTAATATTCAAATTCGTCGATCCTTGAGGTATTGTGAAATTCCCATCAAAATAACGTTTTACCAATAATTTATGACCTGTTAACAAAATAAAAACAGTATGATTGCAATATCTTTTTCTTCAACCTGTACCATCTACCATGGATATGTTATGTAGACCTTTTCATATTAACTTATATGTATACAGGGTGAAAACGAATTCGTGGAACTGTATAAAATAACGTGATAAGATCACGTGGTTTAAAAGAATGGTTTAAATTACTGGTTTTTAACCCTTTTTAGTAACTCTTATTAACCCAGCACGAGGTTTTGCTTATCTTATATTAAACTTCAAACTTCAAAACTCATTTATTCAAAATAGACTAGAATTACTTAGTTCTTTGAACGTCAGAATTATATACATCAAAGACAGCCCCAAAAAGCGCCCTCCCTTCACCGCTTCCTATTATAGAAATGAATCCCTATTTCTCTTGGTCCGATTTAGCAAATATTTTTTTTTTTGTGTTTGTAATTGTCAGCAGAAGGTTCTTATGAAAGAAAATCTTGATATTAAATAAAAAACCAGTATGTCCATATTCTTCATTTGTTTACCTTACCGCATGCATGAAAATGGTTTTAACTTTTTGTTACTATTTTGATTTTGTTTCTGAAGGTAGATAGTAGGTAAGTAGTAGGTAGGTAGTAAGTAGGAAAAACTGCATTGCAAGGTATGCCGCGTACAGCTAGTTTCAAATAAAACAAGGACAATGTGTAATACGGTATGGACTCCGTACCCAAAAAAATATTGACTGTAACATTATGTCGGTCTTTGTTGCCCTCATGGAGTAGTTTAATTAATCCTACGACAGCATGCCTACCAGTAATCAAGGTCAGTCGTGCTCCAATGTTGAATCGCCATCAGAAGAGGATTCGTACGATATCAGTGAGGAGACATCTGATGCATCGCTGTTAGAACAATTTACTTACATCCAGCAGGAAGAAGAAGAACAAGCAGAAGAAGAAGTACAAGAAGAAGAGGAAGCAGAATTATCAGATTATTATGAATGAGACGGATAATTTTACCAATTTTTTTAGAATTCACACGGCTTTCATCATTTCCAATAGTACCAGTTTTTACATATTTTTATATAGTATTGAATTAAACAGGATCACAATAGATTGTGAAATAGGCCTATCGGGGAAATCACGTTAAAAAAACGCGCCAAGTACACTACCTCCCAGGTGGCGTGGAAACGTGTGCTGTGCATATTAAGAATACGAGTACAACCTTTTCAACTTTTTCAACAATTATATCTCAGAAACTGTGACGTTTAGGAGAAAAATTGTGGAGACAATTTTTATAGATAATTGCATAATCTACAATTTTTGTCTGACCTATTTTTATCATAAAACTTACCGTTTGGCTAAAAAAAAACAAAAAACCCATATTTGCGAACTTTGACCTTGAATTTTTTTTTTTGCAAGTGTGTGATCGATTGGGATTTTATATTTCATTTAAAATAGTGTTCCGAACATTCGTACCAATTTTCAGCTCAGAAAGGTTGGCAGCTATCAGTCATTTGCAATTTGAATATTGCTCTAAGGCATCTTTTTTGCGCTTTAAATATGATTTCTTTGTCTGTAGAGTTGCCCCCGAATATGATGCCGTATCTGAGAACGGATTCAACAAGTCCATAATAAGTAGTAAGAAGCGCATCTATTCTAAGAGTTCGGGACAGGGTATAAAGAGCATACGAACTACTGCATAGTCTTTTTCTTAGTATCTCTATGTGAGCCTTCCAATTTAGAGCCCTATCTATTGTAAATCCTAGGAACTTAGTCGTATTAACTGCGTCAATTTTATTATTATTATATTTAATGTCAAGATTATATGTCAAACGTTGGCTGAAATTCATTATAAATGTCTTATTGATATTTATTTTTAAATTATTATAATCTAACCATTCAATAATTGTACTCAACGCATTATTTATGTCATTTTCATAGGTGTCTCGACATTTACAAGTTATCGTCACTGTGCTGTCATTAGCAAAAAGTGACATAGGGTGCACAGTGGCTCTAGGGAGGTCATTAATGTAGAGTGTAAAGAGAAGAGGTCCCAGTACGCTCCCCTGTGGAACTCCGTGGACGACTCTACGTTCTTCTGATGAAAATGTGTTCTCCGTTTTTTTGTCGTTTATTTTACTAATTTGTGTTATTGCCTTCGGTCACTGAGGTAAGATTGAAAGAGTTTTAGGACATTTCCTCTGACACCGTACGCATTTAGTTTCTTCAAAAGAATATCGTGTTAAACATAATCAAACGCCTGTGTCATATCGCAGAATATTGAAGATACTGGGGTATTTTTATCCATGTTTTTCACCACAACATGTAAGAAGTCGTACACAGCCATATTTATGGTCTTTTTTCCCCTAAAACCCTTCTGTTCGTTACATAATATGTTATTTTTTTCTAAGTATGTGTTCAACTCTTTATAGAAATGCTTTTCAAAGATTTTAGAGAATACAGGTATGAGTGATATAGGTCTGTAATTTTCCATTTGTTCTTTGTCCTGTTTTTTGTGTAATGGTTTAATGATAGATGTTTTAAGAGCATCTGGAAATACACCTTCACTTATACTCAGATTAACTTTATAACTCAGAGGACCACATATTTCGTTAGCAACTGATTTAATTATTTTTGTACAGATACCATCATAACCCACGCTATTAGTATTGCTTTTTAGCTGTACGTGCGTTGCAATGCCACTTAAAGAAAAAAAAGTGTTTGGATTTAAAATCTGTTTATTTATTGAAGTGCATTTGGATAGGTACACAATATTTTTGATTTGAGGGGACCCGAGTTTACCGTACCGACGGGACGAACATCAAATGTTTAACAGATAGGAACAGTTTGTATAGGAAAGTAAAATTATTGTTTTTAATATTTTCCTCGCAACTTTTCCATATTTTTCCACCAAAAACCTTCCCTGGACTTCCACAAATATTTCAAAACCAAAATTAGCCAAATCGGTCCAGCCGTTCTCGAGTTTTAGCGAGACTAACGAACAGCAATTCATTTTTATTTTTATAGATTGTATAACTAACGAGTAACTTACCAAAGGAGTAGTCACATTTATCTGCAAGTGTCAGATACGTCGTCAGATATAGGACTAACGGTAAAAATAAATTCACCATTTTTCCAACTATTTTCAACGTAAGCAAATACTAATTCTGAGAAACTGAATATATTTCAAACTTTGATCTTGCTTTTATTCAGTTTATTGTGAATAATCGATTCTTAGTAACGAATTATTTTGTTATTATAAATTAGATATTATTTATCAGACAATTTAGACAAGCCAGATATTAGATTAATAAATAAGCTACTAATTTACATTAACAAACTAATTCGTCACTAAGAATTGATTATTCACATTAAACTGAATAAAAGCAAGATCAAAGTTTGAAATATATTCATTTTCTCAGAATTATTATTTGCCTACGTTGAAAATAGTTGGAAAAAATGGTGAATTTATTTTTACCGTTAGTCGTATATCTGACGACGTATCTGACACTTGCAGATGAATGTGACTACTCCTTTGGTAAGTTACTCGTTAGTAATACAATATGTAAAAACTACCCTGCCCGACCCGAAAGGTTCGTATTAATACTCCATTAAATAAAAAACATACAATCTATATTACAGGCTGTATACGAATTCCTTAAATTTTTTTTCTTCAAAAAGTTTTTTTTTTATTCGTAGTTAACCTAATTCATGTGCATGGTCAATCTACACCAGTAGTAGATCACGTGGTTTTAACACATTCAGTGCGGGGTGCCCTCCAGGAGGGCACCCTGTAGTCGCATTCGCCATGCCGGGTGCCCTCGTGGGGGGCTCATTTTAAATGCAGGTTTTCTTGGAAAATTCACCGTCATGAAACAAGCAAACACCTACTTTACGACATATTAGCGTATTTTTCAAGGTTAACCTAATGCCAGGAACCCTCCTCGAGGGTTCACTCTTAGCGCAAACGTAATGCCGTGGACCCTCCTGGAAGGTCCACTAGCAATATGTATGGCGGGATGACGTATGAGCTCTATGAGAAGTGTGGTGGACTCGAATGTGTTAAGGAATTACTCTGTATATATACACTCTGTATACTATTAATAAAACTCAAAGTGCACCTTGTCTATAAGAACATTAAATATTTTTCCATCGATTGGGGAGTAGCCGGAGTACGTACTATATACTATATCGGTAAAGCAAAAACTTTTTTTTTGGATTATTTCCTGTCTGTCTGCCCAGGCATCACTTAAAATCCAGTGAATGGATTTTGATGAGATTTCCGCCAAAGTATTGCGTAAGGAGCTGCGCTTTTGCTTTTACATGTCGATGGTACAGGCTGAAGAAAAATAATACGAAGATATATAAAAAAAAAATTTTTAGTTATTTTAATTTAAAAAAAAACGTTGCCCCACACTAAGATTTCTCTAGTATCGTGGGTGCGTTTACAGATACAAATCTCACGTACACAAACGCCCAGACTCGAAACAACCATCTGTAGGCTATACAAATTTTTGTTCCGTGTGGGAATCGAACCCACGACCCGTAGCGCAGAAGCCAATCACTTAGCCACTGCACCAAACGAGTCGTCAATTATACTGTTTTTATTTTGTTAACAGGTTCTAAAGGTTGTCAGGATGACTATTTTGATGGGCAATTCACAATACCTCAAGGATCGAAGAATTTAAGCATTACTTTACCGGTAATCGTATACGTTATTACATTGCTATATTATTTACCCATCAATTAACTTTAAGAAAAAAATGCTATAGTGAATGATGTATGCTGCCGTCATAACGAAGAGTGCAGTAAGTGCAATTTTTGAACATAGAATATTTAACCTTTTGCGTCTGCGTAACCTAACACTAAGGTTCAAAATTCTATGTTCAAAAATTGCACTTACTGCACTCTTCGTTATGACGGCAGTATGATAGAGCCGATATAAGCTTGTATTCATAATATTTGACATAGACTTACTGAATGTTTGTGACATCACAAAAAAAAGATAGGTTCTCAATGAGACCTGTCTGAAAAGAAGTGAGTCACCAGCTTACACATGTGTACACAGCGAGGATGCTCAATGAGTACGTAAATACAATTGAACGCGAGGCCACGACGAATTACAATCATTGTCGAGGTGACCAGGATATTGCACGTTATGCGCTTAAGGAGAGTCCTGGGAGGGCCTATTTTACTATATCAGAAACCTTCGCGCATGTGTCAACAACCACCGTACAAAGTTTCAACTCAATTAGATGAACGATGCGCAAAGAAGACGAACACTCGACACACGTACAAACATTAATTTTTATACATAAATTAAAGATCTAATAATTGGTAACATTTGTTTATTTTTTCAGGACCCAGGTGTACAGAATTTTGTATCTTTTGTATGTGTTAACATATCAGATGTTAAGGAGACAACGAATGTGTCATTTCCAGAGACCCAGCCATCGCGGAATTCGCGGACGATTGTAGTGGAGTTAGATGAAGTTGCACCAAAAGATATATATGTGGATGTACATGCCCAGAGCAGTTTTTACATTATTTAGTGTCATAATTCACCAATTCAATATTATGCAGTACAATAATGTTGTTCACAATTACCTTAAATACATTTTTTAATAAAGTTTTGAAAGTTCTCCATCTTCTTATTCATTATTCGACTTCATCTATTATTTATAACAAAGAATAAAACCGACTTCAAAAAATCGAATAAAATAACTGCCATATTATAAAATCAACAGTTTCAGAAGTCCCCTTCAATTTGGTTCAGCGTGGACCGGACAAGGTATTTAATACATAATTTAATAGTATAGATATTGTAATATTGTATAACTTACCATCGGTGTAGTCACATTTATCTGCAAGTGTCAGATAAACTGTCAGATATAGGACTAACAGCGATTACTAGAAAATAAGAATATAAAAAACTCGGACCGAATTCGGATATTGCTTTGCGCACTGCATCCGATCCGAATACGTGAAAATACGAGAGTCTAAAAAACTCGGACCGAATTCGGATATCGCTTACGCACTTATCCGATCTCTGATCCAAATTCAAACAATTCAGGGGCCATTTTTGGCATATCCATTTGGCGTCCGATTTGAATTCGAGGTAATGCGAAAGCGTTCATACAAACAGTACTACGGCTACTTTGGTTCGTCACTATTTCTTCCGAATTGGAAACTCACGGATCACGGAGAGAAATTGTATGACGGAAGTCGGATCTAGTGCGTAAACGACCATACAAATAGTTCTATGGCTACTTCGGAACGTATTTTCTCGGATTCGGATCGGATGCAGTGCCTAACCGCTCTAACGGTAAAAATAAATTCACCATTTTTTCTAACTACTTTCAACGTAGGTACATACTAATGCTAAGATAATGAATATATTTAAAACCTTGATCTTACTTTTATTCAGTGTACCTAATGTGAATAATCGATTCTTGGTGGCGAATTGGATTTTATTGTTATTTATAGGACAATTAGACAAGCTATTTTCAATGTTATCGCTATGGTGCCCCACAAAATATAGGCAAACGTTATACACATGTAGATTGAGTCTATTTATTAGTGCTCCCGCAGACCACAGACTTTCTATCGGCCTATAGTTTGGTCGGGTTGGGCTGCTAGCGCGCACACTGGGCCAACTACATTCTTCTACAAGCTTAGTTTTAGTATATGCTAAACCTAAAGCTATATAGTTTGTTCAGAATCACTAGGAGAATCGATTGACATATTTTTACATTTTTTTTTCTTAAACAATTTCGTTTCAGTAGTTTTCTACCCATAACAGTTGACGGGAATAGACAGCTTGAGGCTTCAGGTGGTCCTCTCGGTCAGTTTCTGTGTATTAGACAACCCGTGTATAGCACATCTCAGGCATTTCACACTTTTTTAGGGAACTTAACGCGACATAAACTAAGGTGTAACTTGGAGATTTACTAAAAAAAACACATATTCCGGCAGTTCTGATGAAAATCTTGTTGCGGTGTCTCGGTTTTCGTATAAAGTAAAAATAAGGTTGTATAAGTCTTCTTCTTGCTATCTTTAATTAATCTAATAATTAGCTAAGACCGTTTTAACTAAAATATAATAATTAAACTAAATAGTCGGGTGAGTGCGGATACTAGATACCAGTTCAGTTTGAAGGTAATCTGCAGGAAAAAGTTCTTAGAAGACCACCCCTAACTTTTGGAATAATTTCTATCTGCATTGACAGATTTTGAAAAACAAAATACGGTCAGCAAGAAAAAGGACAGTTTTCAGAAAACTTTTTCTGATGCCTATCGATCCTGTTTCCCAAAATGATTAAAAGACTCTTCTGGACCAGCTGAGGTTGCAGTACTACACTCACCGGCATAATTAGCGGAACGTTTTCATTTTTTACATTTTTTTATTATATGGTACTGCTATTGCTATGACGATTTTTTTTTCAAAAGAACCTTCAATTAGGACTTGCATGTTGGAGAAAAAATTGGTTTTCCTAAGCGATTAGAGGTAAATTAAGCCCAGTTTTGTTTTTACAGAGATTTTGCCCTTTTGTGTTTTTGTTTTATTTAAGTACTGGTGGTTTGGCCTTAGTGTATTCACTGCGTTTGAAGAATAAACATTGCCTATAGGCTGAAAGAAGTAATTTACCTGTGGCAAAAGCTACGAGGGATGTTACAGTGATCGATGAAAGTCAAACCTATCGTGTAGTAAGTTAAGTACTTGGTGTATCGATATTAGTCATTCCTCGCAATGTCCATCGGTACAAGCAGACAGGATGTTTCGTTAGAAGATGAAAATAATGCAGAAATCAAGGAAAAAGCGCTTCTGATGATTGGTTTATGACAGTTCAAACCGGTTACGGCTTTGAAAAATTGGCGCAATGCTGCTATTCCGACCTGTAGCATCCTGAAGGTGGTCCATATTTTACTTGTGAGTATGCGGAAAGAAAGACGACGTCTCATTGAAGGTAATCTGATGTCAAACGCGACTGCTGAATGTCCAAAACGTGCTGTATATCATCGCGTAGTGAAATAAAGTTTTGCTCAATAACACCGAGATCGGACTAAGGAGTTAGAAAGAGATTTTTTCTCAGGGGCAAGCTGTTTTTTGATATACATTTTTTGGATGGGAGGCATAGAATATGAATACGTCAAGAGAATCGCTTTGAACAGTCAAATTTTACAGGAATGTGCCTTATACTGGAATTCTCCAGTAATGGTTTGGGATGTCATTTGTTTTGAATCGCACACGGAGTTAGGCATTATTGAAGGAGGCTTACAGGCTGCTTATTTTTGTAGGATAGACATCTCAGAACCTCATGCGATGCCACTTGACTAATTAACAGACAAGAAAAAAAAAATGCACGATTATGTGTGGCCGGGCTGTGTATTCGTGGTCCGCAATTTCATATAAGATGTTGTAATAACCCACCAGAGTGGGTCAACGTGGACCCCGGACATGAGTCCAATAGAATATGATTTGGCCTTGACGGAAAATAGGTTAAGAGAAAAAAATCCAGCCACCCAGAAACATTAGAGGATTAAAAAGTGTTTCATGGGAGTATGGCGACAATTTGCCTCAAGAAAAGATAATGGATTAAAAACTTGGATGGAAAAACATGTCATAATACTGATAAGGACCGTAGCAGTACAGAAACGGTGATAAAACAAACAAAAAAGTAAAATAAATAGCCAATTAATTATTCTAAAAAATATGCGCCGAAAGTTACAAAATGGATATTTTAGCAAATTAAAGATTTAAACTGCCAAATTCATTAAAATGATTATTTATTATTTGTTCGTTCAATGCATTTAACCCTAATTATAAAATATTTAAACAAAAACATTAATGTACAATACAAAATTATGGAAAAAACACTGTTTTTTGTTGCGTTCCGATAATTATGCCGGTGAGTGTAGAATCAATACCTCACATTTGGAAACTGGGCTTGTCACCACAAGACCAATGTAAAGTTTATAGTACGATCGTTGTGGCTACAGGAAATAGTTCTTCGGAGACTGCTCATAATTTATCTGCCTCCATAGGACGATATCGCGTTAGTCGTGCCTGCCAGCGGTGTCGCTGTACTTTCATTAAGTCAGCCAGCAGCAGCCAGCAAGTAGCAGTCAGCAAGAAAATGGACAGTTCTCGCAAAACATTTTATGATATCAATCGGTCAATTCCTTCCGGATCACAATAATCTTCTGGACCCACATTTTACGACTCCCATGAGAAGAGATGGGATAGTGTTATTCTTTACGTCCGGCACCACACGGAACTATACAGGATGTTAACGAATTCGTGTAATTCCTTAAAACCACATGATCTACTACTGGTGTAGATTGGTCCCGCACGGGAATTGGCCTGATTAAAAACCAAAAAATAAAATTTCATACGGTTGTGTTTAGTGATCGTATCTAAACCACCTAATAAGGATTCAGTAAAAAATAATAATTATTTTTTTGCAAAAAAAAAATGTCATGCCCTTGAACATTTCGATGCCACGCATAAATGAATGAAAGCACGGCGACGCGGCTGGCAGGCACGACTAACGCGATATCGCTCTTTGCAGTAAGTTAACTCGGGGCTCTAAAATGACTCAGAAATAGAAAAGTAAGATTTTATTTTCATTTTTTTTTCAGTTGATTTTCAAAAATTCCCTGTTAGGGTTAATCGGTGTCACCAGTAGATCACGCGATTTGAAGGAATTACACGAATTCGTTAACACCCTGTATAGTACTATTAGATAGATGTCGTTGTTATCAGCACATACGGCTCTAAATGACTGGAATTAAAGTTTCAATACCGACAAAAATCAATTCTACACAATGGAGACTGATTGTGACCGACACAATACCTAGGCACTACATATTGCGTCCGGGACATACAGACTGCATACAGCGAATGGAAAACAGAAGCAGAAGTACAATTTTACAAACAATTGGACCCTGTTAAGCAGAAAAGATCCAACTAATGTTTCATTATTTTTGAGTAAATGCACTTTAAAGTTTAGCAGCAATAATAAAAATAGTACTACACTTTTTGAAAATTAGTAATAATAGTAATGTAATAAAACGTATCATTCACATTATTTTGAAAGTAAAATATAGTGCATTTTCAAATGAAGATTATGGCCACAGTCTACCTATATCTTACTCCTTACAGTCGGTCAACGTAGAACATTGTCGCAGAGCAATCGTGCGGGGGGTTGCGGGGTGAAGGAGCGGAGGTTATGTCCCGAGTAGCCATACTGCATACTTGGGACATAACCTCCGCCCCTACATAATTTTGACATTTCATAGGACCTGTCAAATGTATGGGCGTTGACCCACTGTATGTAGTAAGTAGGTAAACTGTGTTATGGCTATGTAATATACATATCTCGATTTCATAGAAAATGTTAGTTGGATCTTTTCTGCTTAACAGGGTCCAATTAATATCAGTTTGTGAAGATGGATTAATGTTTGTTACACATTCACGCATAAACGGCTTAACGGATTTCGTTGAAATTTTGCATACAGATGAAGCATATCCTGGAACAATACATAAGGTACTTTTTATCCGGTTACACGAGTGAACCGCGGGCAACAGCTGGTTTTAGATTAAATTTACCATACGCACACTTCAAACCTTCAAACCATACAAATTCACTGTTGACCGACAAAACCCGACTCTTGATATTTTTCCGTTGACTTTATGTGATGTGTACAGTCACGTGTAATAATATGAATACACATAGCGAACTTAGAAAGCTAATTTTTTGCAAAGAATCGTTTGTAATTAAGAAGTATTCGAAACCATCATTCGTATGTACTTTTAGCAACTATTCATGAAATATTTCACAATTCTAATAGGTATTTTCAAAGGAAATCGCTTTTGAATTTCGCTATGTGTATAATTATTACACGTGAAGTGAAATCAAAAATATAAACGTGGTTATATTTCTGTATTGACTGCACAATGACAGCAAAGGCTAGAGCTACAGATGATACCAATTTCACGCCTGTACATGGACTGAAAAATTGTGGAGTAGTCTTAGAAAGTATTGCCGCAGTGATTTGAAGTATCGCAGATATTGTGTTCGATGTGACTTCATTTTATTACAGTACGAACTGCAGTTTATTCGAAATGTTATTGTGTGATGTGAGTTTCAATTTGAAGTGTGGACACGTGTTTGTTTGGAATATGTTTATAAATTCTACCCACGTAAATTCAAATTCAACAATCTTTTATTCAAAATATACTGGAATTGCTTAGTTTTTTTTGAACGTCAATTTTACATAAGACTGCCCAAAAGCGCCCGTCTTTCACCGCTTCTTAGTGTTTATGCTGTGAAGAAGAAACGGCGCAACAATCTCCCCAGCAACACAGTTCAGTCTGTCAAGTGAATAAATAAATGAGTTTATACACGAAAAAAAGGCGGTAACGCCCCGCCGTCGTCCCAGGACGACACCTGCCATTGTTTATCTATTATGTCTATAATTACAGTACTAGAGTAATGTGATGAGTGATTAAATTATGTAAGTTGTTGACGTGTTCATGTCAGTTCATGACATGATATTTTGTAACACGTAATATTTTAGGTTTCTGTTTCGACTTTCAAACAATTCATTATCTGTGTATTCAGGGAGTACTTTCTTAGTTTTAGCATGATTACACCTGAACATCATAGTTATCACGCCTTGTTATAATTTCATGCTTTAAAACATTATTTGAATGGACAATTCAATCGGTTGTATTGGTAGAATGCTTTATTGTTAATGGAATATTAAAATTGTACATATAAATGTTACTAAATTATTAGTATTATTAAGTTGAGATACAGGCACAACTATCTTAAATGCATTTCTACTAATAATCTTGACTTCTTGCCCTACGGCCTATTTCAAGGATTAAATGTTTCGTTTGAATGCCATTTGAAATTCAATAAAATGTAGATAATAATTACTTTACGAGACAAATAATTTACATTCGATTTAACTTTAAACCCATTAAAGAACATCGTAAAACTAAGTCTGACGTTTGCCTAAGCAAAGTTTCCATAAAATGATTTCTGATTACTCCGTAAAAATACCTTTACTAGTTTACTAGAGGTCACTCGCGGCTTTGCCCGCATGAATGTCGTTTATCGCGTTTTTCAGGATAAAAGTAGCCTATGTCCTTCTCCGAGTTTCAGACTATCTCTGTACAAAGTTTTATCAAAATCGGTTCAGTAGTTTAGTCGTGATGAGGTGACAAACAGAGAGACGGATAGACAGAGTTACTTTCCCATTTATTTATTTTTTAAAGGAGAACTGACAGCTACAGCTAATGGATAACAGTGGTATATATCAACACAAAGTCAATTACAGGTTCCCACAAGTAACAGTGGAAAAGAATATTAGAAAACTTAGGATCTGACAAGCACGATAAAGATAAAATATGATAAATTAAATAAAGTACAAAATCACTATGGCCCTTTAAAAAAGTTAGCATTTAACCGACTGCGTGCAGAATTGGATTTGGTATTAAATAGGTCAAAAGAGAACTCTTTACATAGACTATTGAAGTCCTTGTTTGCTTGCACTATGTATGAGTTAATATTAGTAAGGATTTTATCGTTACGCAAAAATTCAAGGTCTTTCGTGGCCATCGCCACTTCGTCGATTGTAACCAAACTCTTTCGAAGACAAAAGCTCCGAATTTGTTAGGCCGATGTTTGATTAGACCGAATTACTTCCGGACGAAAGACGTATTGGTATCCGGAAACTTTCAATAACACATTTAATTGAATTCGTGACATTGTTCGCTATCTAAGAAGTTGGGATTGAATTAACTTTCAAGTTACCGCCTCGCACTTCTGACTTTTTGAATTTATGTGCGGATTAGATTTTATTAACACTTTCATTAACGTGAAGGATCCTATCTCTTCATCCGTCGCAAAATGCAACTAAGGGATTCTCTACTCTAGAGGATGGGCAGCAGCGTTCTCTGAGTACTAGAACCATACTGCGATCGCCAACCCGCCTGCCAAGCGTGGCGATTACGGCAACCCCCCCCCCCCCTCCTTTTGGGAGAGGCCTATGTCCAGCAGTGGGCGTCTTTCGGCTGAATGATGATGATGAAGGATCCTGAAAGCTCCAAAAAGTTCTCAATTGTGTCTGTAGTCGGCCAACCCGCACCAGGTTAACGTGGTGGAATAATGCCTAAACCCTTCTTATTCTGAGAAGAGGCCGGTCCCCAGCAGTAGGACAGGAATGAGCTGATCCCGTGCCATCTATCCTTTTGTTTCAAAATGTATGCGAGTGTATTGGATTCTGCAAACAGCATTTTTTTATGGTAGAATCAAAGTTATTAAGATACATACTCACGCCTTTTCCCATGGGGATAGGCAGAAACTGTGGAACGCCACATGCTGTGATCCTAAGTGTCCATAAGAGCTCTTACACACCACGTTTTTTTCAGGCGCCGTCGACGCGCGTTTCTCTATCGCGCGTTGTCGGCGCTGCTAAACTCACGAGAAACGCGCTACAGACGCGCGTGAGCAACTCTCATTGCAAAGTAAAACGCGTGTAGCACGCGCGCGAAGGAGCGTGTATCGCGCTACAGACGCGCGTGAGCAACTCTCCTTGGATTAAAACGCGCTGTATGTATGTGTTTGCAGCTAAAGAGACGCGCTGTGCCAGCACGTCTGTATGATGTAACTCCGCGCTACGAGCGCGTCGACAGCTCGCGAAAAAGTCTTCGTCTTTATACTACAATTTTATGAACGTGTGAATAGGTAAATTGGTTGTGATAACATCGCGTTTGCAGCGCGTTATAGTTGCGTGGGACGCGCGTCGTCGACATCGCCTGAAAAAAACGTGTTGTGTAAGAGCCCTAACTAAGGCCTGTTTTATCGTGTACGTTTTTATTTTGCGATGACGTATGTAGTTGTTGTATGAGCGAGTTCACACACATGGCAGTATTCCAGATACAGTAAAAAATACCGATCCAACAAAATATACAAGGTTAGTCAGAAAGGGGGTACTAATCCGAAAGGGTATTAAAGTACACATAATAATGAATAACTTTTGTTGTACAACTTTTTCCAAAACTCAATAGTTTAAGAGAAACAGTTGTTCAAAAATCTCAAAAAAAAAACTCTAAAATCTATCTATCCCCAGATATGATCAGCTGTGTTTACATTTTAGGTCATATTTGGGGTCATGAATTAGAAGCACCATTTTCTGAATTTGTAACTAAAGCAGGGATGAAGATTTTTTGAAAAAACTAAAATAAAAATCATTTTATTTGGAAAAAAATTTATCGAATTTTGAAATTTTAACACTTGCTTTCAAACAGTCATCAGCGATACTATAAGTGGACTTCGGATTAGTACCCCCTTTCTGACTAACCTTGTATAGCAGCCCGTTTTATAGGTCCGTTTTACCGTATTCGTTTTTATTCGGCAATGGCGTATGTAGTTGTATGAGCGAGTTCACACACACAACAGTATTAAAATGCGGTGTGAACATCACCTCCAGTAGCGACGGATTCGTTAAAAACGAATAATTAATTTTACACAACATGTCAAATTATTATCCATTCTCAGTTCAAGTCTAGAAAATCATTTCAGTGTTTCCAAAATTCAGAGTTTTCTCTTCAAATTAAGCAACAAAAGCTTTTCAGACTTCAAAATTCATTCAATCAAAAAATTTATTCGTCTCCAAGTTTAGTATAATAAAATTAATTAAGCAATCTTTCATTAGAACTGTGACTTTAAAGAATCTTTTAAGCTGCGTCTACGCTTGGCGAGCTGAGTACGAACGAAGTACAAGCGGAGCACGACTTTGCGTAATGTAGACGGACTTAGGAGCCTCGAACGAGCACGCCTCGAACGTTTAGCTCGCGATCTACTGCGCTCCGCCAATATGGTATTTGACTGAAAAAATCTAATTAGTCCGTCAGTTAGATTATCAAAAAATATTTGACCCTTATTTTTTCTTTTGTTACGTAAACCAAAATTGACAAAGATACGACACTTTTAAAATTGGCAAAACGTCACAAGCAAGTACAATTTTTACTTGCTTCTGTCGTCACAAGCCCCCACTCTCAAGTTTTGATGTATCTTTCCAAATATTCATAGATTTAACAAAAGAAAAAATACGTGTCCATTATTTTTCAAAACTCTAACTGGCGGACTAATTAGATTTGCAATTTACTGATGCTGTCAACATGCCTGTTGACGAACACAAAGGAATTTGCGTCACGCAAAGGAATTTGTTTGTTTTAGGCAATGAGGTTCTATAGAGTTTTACCGTGCGCCAAAATCATCGATCACATAATTTACAGAATAAAAACAAACTTAAGTTCTTTATTAAAAAGAAACAACAACAAAAATAACAACGTGGGTATTTAGCGAAATATTTATCTATAACTAAACAAACGAGCGAACATCAGTGACCGAACTGACCGTCCCTAAAACAAAAAGTAGTGGAGGAACGTGACTTAGATTGATACAGGTTGCTCCTAAAAGGGGATTAAAAGTAAAGAGTCTATTGGCAATATTTTAAAATAAAAGAAGGACACAAAAAAAAACTTTTGGACTAATCATAAAATAAAATCATCACTAAAACGCAACCCTGAAAACATAAAAGTAAAGAGTTAGACTACCCAGAAAGTTATTTACATTCTTACCTAATTTCATCTGAGAGGTAAATAACAACAACCTTAAAATACTACTTGATTAACATTTTCTTTTTTAAGGGGAATTATGTAACACGTATATTTTTAGTAGTAATTAATTTTCCTATATTTATTTCTGTTATCGTTATTAAGAACTTGACGCCGAACAGAACGACTCCGCTCGTGCTCGGCTTGCCTAACGTAGACGCAGCTTTATATCTCGTCCCTTTATATCTCCAATAAAGTCGGAGGCGGCTGTATTTCGTGTTTGACTTTCATTGCCTACTAAATATGTATTATAGAGATCTTAAATTCGGTTCAGTGCATCGATGAACGTAAATATTTGGGTCAAAGGGTCGTTATAATGTATCGCTGGTAATTATTTATCGCGGTTTTAGTTTATACAGTGTGTGAGCGAATTCGTGTAATTCCTTAAAACTACATACATGATCTTATTACTGGTATAGAATAACCCAGCAAGATATTTCGTTTGATTAAAATTAAAAAACAATTTTGGTTGTTTTTTTTTTTTTGGATTTCACAGAATTATTTTAGTCGTATCCTTGTCACGCATAAATAATCACGGCGACATAACTAGCGGCCACGACTAGTGCGATATCGCTCTGGGCAGTCAATTTACTTGGAGTGCAAAAATGAATCACGTTTAGAAAAAAAGGTTACGTTAAAAAATATACTGTATCTGAAAAAAATCATGCAGAATAAATCGGTATCACGAGTAATTTCAGATACACCCTGTATTGGCACACGAGGATGCAATCCAGATATGGTAGCGTTCGTAATTTGTGATGGACATTAAAGTTCGCCCCAAGTAACAAAAGCTTCTATAACCAGGGTGTTATAACACCAAATAGTGATATAGTAGGCCTATAGTGGTAACCTTTGTGCCTGCTTGTACTATAAAAGTTTTTAAAAGAGCGTTTTGGTTCTATAAGATTAAAGAGCATTTAAGTTCTATAATTTAGCTCTTAGAACGTTTACAGGACCATACAAAAGAATCTTTAAAGTGTTGCACTGTAATAGATATGAAAAAAGCGATTATGGTACTATTTAGTACTATAGACGACCTTTCTGACACTTTTATGTATCTATTTTGCACTAATAATGCGTAAAAATAACTTTTACAGTACTAGTATTGTAGAAGTATCGAAAACATTACTACAGTATCAATCTGCACTATAAAAGTACCTTGCACAACCATTACGTAACCTTTTAGCTCCTTAAAAGCTCCCTCAACATCGCTATACCGCTAATTCTGTAAAAGTCATGAAAACTCTTCTATAGTACTAAATAGTACCATAGCGACTCCTAATGCAATTGCTAAATAACGTAAATTCTAAATAGCTCTATAAGTGAGTTTGTGTTACTGCTACGGTACTAAATCGTGACATAAAAGCACTAAAATTAATAATTAATGGACTAATTCGTTTTCGGTGAAATAATGGCTGCTGTTTTCTGCCATGATAGCACATTAGCAGCACGGCTGGAGCCAATGTGTACTATAGCAGCCATAGTTGGGACAAGTCCTTATTTTATTAATTAAAATTTAATTAAAACACGAAAATTATGAGGGCGCATTGTCAAATTTGAAATCAGCATAATTATTTTATCGATACAATTATTTTCGCAAGTGCAAGTTATGGCAGAATTACGATCCATGAATGTTTTGAAGTTGTCCTTTTTATTACATGTTACGTTAAGCAACAATTACCGATATATTTTCACAACACGAACAAAATGTGTGATAAAAAAGATCACTGGAATCGTTTACGGTGCAAAATAGCACTATAAAGATGTTTTGGTTACTTTTATAGTGCAAATTTGTGACATAAACGATGCAGAAACACTATTTTAGTACTAAAAAGCGTTTCTCGACACTTTTACGTTTCAACTATAGAGCTGATTTATCACCGTGAGAGCCTGTATGTAATGTTTATAGAATAAATCAGTGATAAAACTAGGGCCTATTTGGGGTTCTGTAAACGTTTACAACACCATTATAGTACTAATCATAAACACTAATTAGCACGCTCCAAAACGTTCTCAGGACTTTTATAGTATCAAATTTTGTTACTTGGCATTACTTGGTACTTCATATTAGTGATTCGATGGTAAATTAAATCAAATGTTTGGCATATTCGATATAGTAAGTAATGGATCATTGAAAAAAAACACAATTTTTTCCGTCTTCTGTAAAATTTTGCTTTTAGCAATAACGAAGTTTTTACTAGTGGCGGACTAATTGCAGTTTTAAAATAATTGTTACAACATGCACACACTCATAAATGTTATGCTATTAGATTTTCAATGAATACATTACAGTGCGTTCGATCTATGATGATCAGTGATCGGAAAAGGGTGAGCTTATTTACCTAAACTTCAAAGAACAGAGACAAAAACTGGAGACTTCCTTACGACATCATTTTTTCTTCGCGAGTATTTTCTCGGAGATTCTCTTTCATTTGTTTTCAAAAAATAAAAGACAATCTCCTTTTTAGAAAACAATAAACAATCTCTTTTTAAAAACAATGAAAAACGTGTCATCTGGTTTTGTGACAATTTTGGGAAACAAAAATAGGAAACGAATTTAATTGTTTTCTGTGCTATTAATATTAAATGTACTTTAGTGATGTCCCGAAACCCGGAATAATTTTCACGAAAAAAAATGCTGTCGTAAGGAAGTCTCCAGTTTTTGTCTCTGTTCTTTGAAGTTTAGGTAAATTAGCTCACCTTTTTCCGATCACTGATGATGATGCGCCCACCTCTTTTTGTGAGAAGTAGCCGCGTGTTGAGTATGCCCATATCTCTTTTTATCTATCTATCTTCTTATCTATGTATATAAAAATGAATCCCTATTTCCCTTGGTCACGGCATCATGCATGAGCGGCTGGACCGATTTCGAAATTTTAATCAAGTTAATCAAGTAGTCTTTTATGGATGTTGTCATTTACGTCTCAGAGCAAATTAGGTAAGAATGTAAAAAACTTTCTGGGTAGTCTACTCTTTACTTTTATGTTTTCAGGGTTGCGTTTCAGTGACGATTTTATTTTATGATTTGTCCAAACTTACTTTTATTTTAATATATTGCCAAAAGACTCTTTACAAGGGACCTCTTAATCCGCTTTTGGCTTTAGGGATATTTTTGTAACACGTTGTATAATTCCATTTCGCAAAAAATGGCGCTTATCCCTTTTTGGCTGTCAGGCATCGAATCTAGTGCTTCATAAAGTAAAAGTTTAATTAAATGACGCTGCAGTTTCCGTTGTGGGATGCATATTTATAGTTGCATAGTTTATGGTTCCTGCGAGTTTGCCTCGATAGTTTTATATAGAATTTCAATATAATGCGTATTACAAGGCATGTAGAATGTAAGGCCTTGGATACATTTTACGGTCGATCAAAGCCATTAAGTTATATTGTTAGACTATGGGCATACCCATTCTAATTCCATAAATATAAGTATATTTTACGTTTTTGACCATGATCAAGAAAGTAAAATGTCGCTATTAAAAGTCACATTAAAAATATACTTATTAAGGACAAAAAAATGTTTAATCAAAGTAACTGTACAATAGCGTTTTGTGAACACCTCTAAAGCTCTTAGTTTCAGATTTTCTAAATTATTTTTCATATTTTAGTTTCAAAACATGAAAAAAAAACATATTACTTACATATTTAATAACATAAAATTATATGTTACTTTTTAATTAATTGTAAAACGCTGAAATGTTAATATTATTGTATTGTTATTGCATAAGCCTGCTCCGATAAAAAGAATTGGCTCAAAATTGACTTGCACAATTTGGTGTTGTGTTGAAGTTTGTAGTATTCAGACAGACAACCGTAGAGCCAAATAAAATTAGTCATTATTCTCGTAGTCACGCGTCGCTACGCGGTCAGCTATCTGCTACGAAAGCGTAGCTGTTACAACATTTACAATAATTCATCACGAGTTACGCCGTAGACGGGCCGTAGCAACGCTACAGGTGAGTATTCTGTCTCTATATCCATAGCAATAATATTTTAGACCCTTCATTTACTGTCCAGTCGAACAAAATAATATAAGAATACACTACACTGCACTAGTACACTCGGGAGCAGTGAATCCGGGTCATTAACATTAACCTTAATATCTTGGAAAACATTGTTACTTAAACATTTTGACATTGTTTTGTTTATGTCGGTGACCCAGATTCATGCTCCCGACTGTACATCTAAAATATTTGTTGGTCGAAAACTAAGTCATGCGATTGAAAAAAAAAGTAAAGTGTAGTTTACTCAAGGACAAGACTAATCTTTTGTTGGTATACAAGGTATCCCAAAAACACGCACTCTTACGCGTCATCCTACGTGAGTGATCTACAAGCGACGCGAAGCGGCGCGGCGCGATGCGAAAACAACAAACAGTCGATACCTATTGAAGTGGCCTACGTGACCAAACGCACGTGGAGCGCGGTACGGCGCGGCGCGGCGCGAAGCGAACGCTGTCAGTTGGCTTGATATTTTCACGCGAACTGGATGCGGTGCCGTACAGTGCTACTGAATGACGGCGGCTCGCGGCGTGCGGTCCGCGAGCTTGTAGGACAAAGCCGCCGCTTCGCACCGCATCGCGTGTCACCGCATCGCATTGCTTTGCAATTCGCGTTGCTTTAAACCGCCTACGTAAGACGTCGCGTTAGAGGTACCCGAATCACCCCATGTGTGTTCCGCGATTTTTCGTAGTTTTCGAGTTATGATTTCTTTTCATGTTTTAACCAAACTCTGACTTTAATGACATTTTTGATCATAGTGTCATTTTCGGGACTAGTTTCGGACCCAAATGGAGCCCTTATTCATGAAGTGATCACGCGGCGGTTCGCCTTGATTTTATTTGATTCCTGTATAACTCAAAGTCAAAGTTTTTATTTGAAATAGACCAGATTTCAGGCACTTTTAAAACGTCAAAACTAGGTGAATGGTTCTAAAAGGTAGATTCCATGTAGAAGAGCTGGCAAGAAACTCTATCTCTTTCGCAAATAGTAGTTCATGACAATTCCATTAAAATCGTGTGAGAAATAGAATGAGAATAATGCAGCTTAATGTCAGAAATAAACTCACATAAAAGTAACTGACCGTTTTAGTACTCAAACGCAATTAGATATTATTGTCAACGTTGGAAAAACGTATAGCACAGGTTAAAAAGAGCGGCACGCCCCACTGAGGAACGTCCGATATTTTTGCTATTTTCCCGTGACGTGACGTGAATTTCACGTCCTAGCGGTCGAGGAGTCAACATATCCTGAGGATGCCCCGTTCAGGGGCGAAACACGTGTCGTGTATTGGTTTGGTTGCATGTTGCATTATTTTTTCACTCTTTCTGCATGTGCATATACTTGTGGGTGGTGCTGCATACTGCATCCAAACTAGCGATCGTGTTCAGCGGAATTAAAGCTAGATATTTTATTTGCATTTCTGTAAGTGATTGTGATTCATGTCTATGTTTTTAAAAAGTACCTTTAGTTCAAGGTATACAAGAATACAATAAATACGTTTCTTAATAAAAAGTCTCTATTCTAGTGCACGGAAAAGATGCATCAGTAGTCGAAATTCGTTTACCGCAAGCAAACCGCGCGTACAGAGCCTGGTTTATTTACGTATAAACAAGGTTTGTGAGGGGTTGTTCATACAATTACTTCTGATTTGTCTCACCGCACGAGGGCATACAGCTCCTTAATTAAGTTGGTTTATGCGTTTGCTTGAAAAAGGTAGTTTTATTGAAGGCCATAGAAGGTGGAAGGTGACAAAGAAACGAGGCTCTTGACCGATTAAAGGTCATGGCACATTATACCGGCACAGTAACTGCACAGCTGCGGCACGGTGTCGCCTCGAATTTAGGCTATGGCTAGCCGCCAGCGCGCTAACTACGCGTCGTCGGCGAGGTGTAAGCTCGAAGTCCGCGCATCGGTCGCGAGGTGCAAGGTCGCAGTCGGCGCGATGGCCGCGAGGTGCAAGCTTGCTGTTACTGCGAACACAGTAGTTATAAGGCATTTGTGATTGAACGCCTACACTTACATACACCTAGGACTTGCATGTTTTCATAACGACGTTGTTTCGCTGGCGACTCGGAGCCAGCGCGCAGTAAGCACGCGGTCCGCTTGCATGCAGAGCGCAGGCTGCGATTCGAGTTGTATGGTAGAAAATATCAAACTGTGAACTGCTAATGGTTATAATTAATTGATTGATATCGCACATTCGATCCCTTCATCGAACCCTTCTCATTCTGACAAGAGGCAAGTGCCCAGCAGGGGGACAGTAATGGGCGGATTATGTTATGTTACGAACATTAAATGGCGTTGAAAGCGTTTGTGCCGTTTAAACGTTTCGTTCAATACACACTCGCTGACATCATCTGACTTAAGGTGAACGCACACTTATCCGAGTTATTACTCTATTGTCAGTGCTTTATTAATGGAAGACGAATGAGCGAGTGCATCGATCGAGTCGACCGCACACGCCGCGCCGAATCTGATAACGTCATCCGAATTCGTTAAGGATTTCTGGGGTTCTTCCAGATTAGGACGATTCGACGCGGCCAATTGTGCAAGGTTCCATAAGATTTCATACAGAGAATTCTAAAATTCGTTTCGTTCGATGCGTTTGATGCGTTCGGCTCGGATAAGTGTGCGTTCACCTTTAAGCAGATCTCACACTATCACATGCCACGCTCTGGTGCGCGGGGCTGCGTTTTTTAACGTTGACCGTAAGTACTTCAGTTTGAATACAAAACACGCATAGTGTATCACACTGACAACGCGTCGACGCGCGTGGTTGTAGACCGCACGCAGATCACGCGAACACGCGCGGGAGCGTGTGGCGTCCTGCAAGGTATGGCAGACTGGGATCTGCAGTAACGCGCAGATATGTGCGAATAATTGACTTGCCCACGATGGAACTCGATGTCGACAGGTTCATCTACCTACATAAATAATAAAATAATAAATATTTTTGGACATTTTACACAGCACCATCTAGTCCCAAACTAAGCAGAGCTTTTATACTATGGGTACTAGACAATGGATATAATACTTATATACTTTTTTTTTTGTAAATACATACTTATATTACATAAAAAACACCCAGACCAACACAAACACTTATGTTCATCACATAAATATTTGTGTCCTGTGGGAATCGAACCCACGACCTCGTGATCAGCAGTCCGACACTCGAACCACTAGACCACAGACGTCGTCAAACGATATTGTATTTGTATCTGCGGCCCCGCACGGAGACGCAGATAAAACCGCATGATGGCGCAGATCTGCGCTTCCGTCGCCACGCGCGTGGACGAGCCGCCCAACGGAGCGTGACGCGTGGTAGTGTGAGATCCGCCTCAGCCTATTGCCCAACTACACACATCAAAAGTGTCTAGGGATCAACATATATTTTTGCAATAACTTTTCTCCTGATTGATATTAATTAAAATTTTCTTTAAGGATTCATCAAATAAAGTGTTTTCGTTTGTCACAGTAACGATAAACCAAGTCACCTTTGCATTAATAAAGAAATTTGCCATTTTCCTAATAAAGGGATTTTTGACATTTGAACCACTAACACAAAAGTTCGAAAAAAAGACTGAAATAACAGTTTTCTTTAAAATTTTATTGGGTAACTTAAACAATTAATAATCCGTGTTTCTACCGCGAACACTAACAACACAAGAACATCGGTTTGGCATACTCAAAATGAGTTTATCCAAATCACGCTGTGGAATGGCCGCCCATGTTCGTTGCAACAACAAAAAAAGGTCTTCTTGCGACTGGATACCCTCCATATTCGGCAGAGCTCTTCTCTGTAGCATATCCCATGCATGCTCAATCGGGTTCAAGTCTGGCGACTGAGCAGGCCAGGGCAGGACATTGATGTTAGCTGCGGCGAGAGTCTGTCTTACAACTCTTGCGGTGTGCGGTCGTGCATTATCATGCATTAACTGAAATAAGGGACTGATTTGCGCTTGTAGAGGAACGATGACGTCTGATACAATCGTCTCAGCATAAATTTGAGCGTTGAGGTTGCCTCTGATCCAAATCAACTCAGTCCTTCCGCCGATCCAAATACCCGCCCATACCATGATGGTTCCACCACTATAAGGATGGACTTCCTGGCAGGATTTTAATCGCTGTTGGCGTCCAGGGGTTCTCCAGTGTCGTATACGTCTTGTATCCGGTCTCATACCAAAACGAGACTCATCAGAAAAGCACACGAAACGCCATTGTTCTTCTGCCCAATTTCTGTGTCCAAGAGCCCATTGATATCGAATCCTACGATTGTGCATTGCTATAGGTGGTACCCGTAGCGGTCTTCGGGAATGAAGGTTCACTTCATGCAAGCGGTTTCTGACTGTTTGGTCGCTAATTAAGTTCCCTGAAGAGTGATGAAGCCTCACGGCTAACATCATGGCGGTTATTGTTGGAGCTCTTCGAGTTAAGATTTGAATGTATCGGTCTTGTCTCCGTGTGGTGCAGCGATACCGTCCTCCATGGCGCTCAGCCACGGTACCAGTGCTTCGGTAACGTGTCCAAAGTCGACTGATAACACTCTGACTTGTATTCAGAGCTAAAGCCACAGTACGTTGCCGTGAACCAGCTTCTATCATTCCCACGGCTCTGAGCATTTCTTCCCTGCTTAAATGACGTCGCCGCTCCATAATAACGTTGGTTTTAATCAGTAGTAGGGAAACAGTAGCACTAATAATGTCTTCAATGCGTTGTATGTTTTTATAGGGAAAATATTGACAGCTGATTTTCATCTTTTACTCGAATTTGATTCACAGTTCCTGATTCAAATTATGAAATGCACCAAAAAGGATCCATATAAATTTATAAAATCATAAATTTATTACAAAGCCACATCTCAATCTCAAGAAATCCGCATAAAAATGCTTGATCCCTAGACACTTTTGATGTGTGTATGTTGGAGTCAGCTTCCACTGAAACAAGATGCGACTGAATGTTACAGTATTTTACACAGAGCGACTGCCCTCTGACCTCAACAACTAGGCTTGCCAACCGTCCCGCAAGAGCCGGGACGTCCTGTTTCTAGACCTTTAGAGGATGCGTCCCGCGAAAGACATGTGTGGGACGCCAATTTTCCCGTTTTATCGTTCCTATGGCTAAATCTTGTAACTTTTTGTAAGTCATATACTTGTATGCCAAAGTAAAACATTCAATAAAACTATTTAAAATAATTTCTAATTTAATTTTTCGCGTCCCTATACTTTGACAGTTGGGTCCCGCTTTTTTTTGCTACGTCTCCCGCATTTTGATTGCCAAAGTCCCGGTAAATTCATACATTAAGGTTGGCAAGCCTACCAACAACCCAATATCGACATGCTAAGGTTAAACCAGTTCCCAGAGTTTCTAAATTTCGATTACTGACTGTCATAAATATTTAATAATATGTTATATGGAAACAAGTAGTCCATTATTATGTTGTGTTGGTAATTTGTTAGTAAATAAAACAAAAAGAAACTAACATGAAACTACATCCAGCCTACCTACTTTTTATTACTTCGCAGATGTAACGAAAAAAAAAAGATACAAACAGTATACAATAAATAATACTGTTATTTTCTCTGTAAGCGATTCTGTAAACCTTTTGAGAAAATAAAATATCTTTATCCGTTTAACAAAAGGAATGTCAATAAAGACATTATTGCTAACGTTCGGAGGACCCAGTGTTGTTTTTCTTAGCGTGTCGATGACAATCTACACTGTGTCAGCCTAGAACTCAACGAGTTGAGCACTATCCGTAGCATCCATTAGTTCTTGTTGCGTACAGGTAACAGGGCAGGCGGGATATGATATTAAGTGCACCATAGTTTGCGGAACGACACCACATTTACATTCCAGGTTTGAGTTATCCGCAAATCTCCACCTGAGCAGGTTTTCCTTGTTTCGACCAACCTGAGTCCGAAGTCTATTTAGAGACTTCCAGCTCAGCTAAGGCAACTCATGCCCAGGTGGGAGATCTACGGAAGGAGCAACAAACGGAGTGGGTAGAGAAGCCTTGTCTCACCACATCTGGACTCTTGCCTGTGAACGTTCACCAGTGAGTGGGAGGACACGTTGTGCAAAGCTAGTCAACGAAGAAAGTCGCCCGTCCGAAAGTAGCCTGAAACGTAGGAGTGAACAAAACAAATGTCAAGTTCAACTTTTCGGACGAGCAAACACACGTAGGGACAAGTGTCAAATTGTGTTGTCATTCATTCTTAGTTCGGCCCCGAAATAATCGTATGTCCGTAGGTGATAAGGACTAGCAAACGCTCGTAACTAAGGCCGAAACCACGGACTTCGTGCTTAGGGAGTAGACACCTTGTTACGGCTTTTAAGTCTTTGCCGAACGGGGATGTTGTAGTGCAGAACAACATCCCCGTGTTAGCAACAAATCAACAGTGTTGTTGCTACCACGGGGTACCCAGTTCTTTGTCTTATGATGGCAAATAACTCATATTTTTATGACAACTATGACCGGCGGTTTAACAGGCTCTCTGAGGCATAGATTGTTCCCGATGTGTAAGGAATGGTTACCTATCCCTGAACTCCCTGAATCCCTTATCAATGTAATTAATATTTTACTTTTTTTGTCCATACTCATTTTTTTTTATAAAACGTTGCCGCACACTAAGATTTCTCTTGTATCGTGTGTGCGTATACAGACACAAATCTCACAAACAAACGCCCAGACCCGAAACAACCATCTGTAGGCCATACAAATTTTTGTTCCATGTGGGAATCGAACCCACGACCCGTAGCGCAGAAGCCAATCGCTTAGCCACTGCACCAAACGTGTCGTCAAATTTATTCACTTGACAGACTGAACTGTGTTGCTAGGGAGTTTGTTGCGCCGTTTCTTCTTCACAGCATAAACACTAGGAAGCGGTGAAGGGTGGGCGCTTTTGGGGGCAGTCTTATGTAAATTTGTCGTTCAAAAAGAACTAAGTAATACTAGTCTATTTTGAATAAACGAGTTTGAATGTAAACTGTCCGCGGCAAGTCCAGCTCAAATTCACTCGATCTGCGTGGCAGTTATTTAGCCCCGAGCCCCTTTTAACTAACAAGCACTATAAATCTCTCTTCTATATCTTCGAAGGCAGTCAGCTGAAACATCGTCCTAAGTTGCGTTACGTATTGGTCCCGTGTCCTCTAACGGATGGCGGGTCTAAGGATCTAATAATTTATAACTAGGTAGGTAGTTTACGTCTGATTCGTTTTTAGTTGCTTTAAATAAATGACAGCCATTTTGGTTACAAATTGTGACAAATCCATGAATCGTGTAGACAGGGTGTAAACGAATAGGTAGTGCTAAGTGACGGTATTGCAACCTAATAAGGTTTGAAATAAAAAATAGTGTTATGTTATAGAACATTTCGATGCCCGCATAAATAAATGGAAGCACGGTGACACAGCAGACGGGCACGACGAGCGCAATATCGTTCCACGCAGTCAGTTAACTTGGGGCGCTAAAATGACTTGCGTTAAGAAAAACAAGATTCTGTTTTGTAAAAAAATCTTTGTTCAATAATGTAGGATCAATCTGTGTCACCAGTAGATCACGAGGTTTGAAGGAATAACACGATTTCCAATAAACCCGATGTAAACTCAACTTTATATGCCATTAGACAATGAATAAGACCCATTTCAGTAAAGAAATGTATAGAAATAAACAATGTGTTTGTTTACAACAGAGATTCAACACTGAATAATGCTTTTATGAACTTAAACGTTCAATTGAGATGAGCTGAAACTTTGAAGAAATGGTTCAAAACTTATTCTCGCCGTGGTGGACCACTTTTGTCTAACGTTAAATGCAATGAAGTAGTAGGTTTTTAGATGTTTTAAGTAAGACGTGTTAAGCTGCTGCACATACTAAGCGTATCGTGCGAGGCTTATGTTTCGTCGCATTACGCGTACCTATGCATCGCGCTACACACAAATTCACCAGCGCAGTCTCACCAAGCGTACGTGTAAAAGACACAACAATATAATCGTTCAGGGGTGATTCTATCATTACAGTTTTAGCTAATATCGGTATGTCAGGATTGCGAGCAAGGTAAACACAGTAAATAAAACCAACATAGACTCTCCACCACTGAGAGTACTTATAATTGGGTTAGTATTAGTAACATAACTAGATCACAATATATTACTTTACACAATTATTACAAGATCATAAAATAAGGACAAGATAGTCAGATATAAAAGGTCAGACTTCGTCAGCTGATCAACACGGAATGCCCCCGCTTCGTCGAATGACCACCGCCTTTATAACCTCGGGTGGGCCGATCCATATCGACGACTACCCTCTCTTGTCAACATTGCCCAGTGCTACCCGCTACCGATAACACGGCCCTCCTGCAAAACACACGTCCTCGTGTGTTGGTGGTTGGTGGTTGACGCACCATCAACCCCATCGTCAAGATTGTACATCAAGGCCTGACTTCAGTGACACCTCTGGACCTTAAACAGAAACAAATAATACAGTACGCATCTCGGCCACACCTGATCACTCATCTTTGACCTCGTCATGTTACTCATGTCTTTGACCAAAGTAAAATGAAGAGCATCCAAAGAATGTTTGAATCGATTAGAGCTTGTTATCCCATCGACGGCCAACAAGCTCATCACCCATGACTTAAACTAGTTGATATTCATTCAGTATCAACCTAGTTCTATATTCGTTCATAACTTCTCGTATCAACATCTTACAAACATCCACACATTAGATTTCCAACATTTTCACATTTTCATAAAATACTATCTCAGATGCCTATTAGACAGTTCTACTTTGGTTAAACATCAAATTTTAGTTATTCAATAAATCATAATAGGTACATAAACACACAATCTCATCATACACAAATTCATAAAATCATTTAAATACATTTACAATATTTTTCAGGGCTAAATATCTCATTATAGTTTTTCACAAATTCATAATACACACTTAAAATATTTCTTGGTTAAATATTTCAACGATTCACAAAGCCATAATACATAAACACTTAAAATATTTCATTCGTAAAAATCTCATAATTATTCACAAAATCAGAACATAATATCTCAATAATTTACAAACTCATAGTACATTAACACTTAAAATATTCCATGATTATATATCTCAATTATTCACAATTCATTGTACCAGCATATAAACACTTCAAACTCATAGTACGTCAAACACTTAAAATATTTCAAGATTAAATATCTCATTATTCATAAACTCATAGTACATAACAACGATTAAAATAATTCACGATTCATTATCTCATTATTATTCACAAAATCCTACATTCTTAAATATCTCAATTCTTCACAAAATCAGAAAACAAACATCCTAAATGTTTCATGGTTAAATATCTTTAAATCTTTAATCATTATTCACAGTATCATAGTACATAATTATAAACACTTAAAATATTATCTCAATTATTCCCAAAATCATAATACTTAAGTATCAACCTTTAAAACTTTTCAGGATCAAAATAATATCTCAATTATTCACAAACTCATATTACAAAACTGACATGATGTTGTAAACATAATATTTCTGTAATGCGCTAATAATACAACCTTTTTACAACAATACAATACATATTATACACTTCTTTAACGAAAATAAGTCAAATTATTTCTTATTTAAAAATGAATTTGACAAATTAATCTTTAACGGAAGCCGTCATAATAATTATCGTCAATAATAAATACAATTTCCTGTTTTCGTCTACAAAAATACATTTTAAACCATAAGTAATAATAACAAACTACTTTTTAATTTCAATAAACTATTTTGTACCATTCTACAACAAGAATTATAACAAAACGAATAAAAAACAAATATCAATATTTTCAAAACTTTTTCAAAACATTAATTCAAAACAGAATCTCATTTTCACTGCATTTTCATTTATCAATTAATAGCATCACCCGCCTTGGATTTAGCCAACTCATTTGGCATCACCCGCCTGGGATCCTGCTTTATCAACATGGCATCACCCGCCTTGGATCTAGCCATATCATGGCATATCCCGCCTTGGTTCCAGCCCTATAACAATTGCTTCGCCACGTTAGAGTTTCAGTTTTCCCCAGGCGAAGCCTTTGGCCAACCCCGGCTGGCCAAACCGGGCGGTGCCAAAGATCAACCCTGGTTGCATCTCACCACAAACTCTAATACGACTTGCAATGTATTTTCCTACACGAATAAATACAGATGCCGTATTTATTTTCCACGAATAAATACAGATACCATCATATTTATTTTATACTATAAACACAGATATCATCTCATTTATTTTACACGGATAAATACAGATAACATCTCTTTTATTTTACATGAATAAGCAAAGATATCGTTGAATATTTATTTTACACGAATAAATAACCTCTCAAATTATATTTCCTTCATCAAACTTCTTTCACACATAATAAAATGGTTGCGACTCACCGGATTTATCACATTTTGTCGTTTTCAAGTCATCAAGTTTTTGTCAGTCCGTCTATAGGGGATTTAACTTATCAAAATATTTACATGTGGGTATACAATCATAATGTGGACTGGTTTTTTCTTGTTCCACTTCTGATGTAAAAGACACAACAATATAATCGTTCAGGGGTGATTCTATCATTACAGTTTTAGCTAATATCGGTATGTCAGGATTGCGAGCAAGGTAAACACAGTAAATAAAACCAACATAGACTCTCCACCACTGAGAGTACTTATAATTGGGTTAGTATTAGTAACATAACTAGATCACAATATATTACTTTACACAATTATTACAAGATCATAAAATAAGGACAAGATAGTCAGATATAAAAGGTCAGACTTCGTCAGCTGATCAACACGGAATGCCCCCGCTTCGTCGAATGACCACCGCCTTTATAACCTCGGGTGGGCCGATCCATATCGACGACTACCCTCTCTTGTCAACATTGCCCAGTGCTACCCGCTACCGATAACATACGTCATTATAACGAGCGTGATAGAGCCTAGAAGTTTTGCGCACATCTTGAGTTCGATCGATGTTAACTGTATTCGGCGTATTTTCAGCTACAGCAGCCACATTTCGCGTATTTAGCGTCGCGCATCTTGCGCAGTACGCGGCGAAGATACGCTAAGCGTGTTTTGGTCCTTTTACTAATTACCGAGGGTTGTATAAAAAAATAATTAAAAAGACAATTGGAATTTTAACAAAAGTACTCGTACAACTTCATAAATAGTGTGTCTATCCAAATGACATCTAGATATCTTACTTTCTAGACACTATTTAACAACCACATTTGAATTTGTAATTAGGCTTTTCTTATCTTTTTAACCCCGCCTCGACGCGAAATGGCACACGGGGGGTAAGTATAAAGCCTTTGTCAGTCCAGTCCCCTACATGTGTTCGAAACTGGTTCGAAATACATTTAACCGAATTTCAACTTTATTCGTTTTTGCTAGTCAAACGAAGTGAGGCTCAATCTCCAAAATAAAGATTGAGTCGCTAAAATTTCAAACCTAAATATTTCCAAAATTGCTTGGTTAAAATCGAAGCCAATATAAAATTAGTTTATTTAGACGGCCATGCGGCAGGTGTGTGAGTAGCCCACTTTAGATTGCATTAGATCAAAAAGATACTGGTTGAAAATAAAAATCGGCTGAATAAACTCGACTTGGTGAAAAAAAAATAACAAACGCATTTTGTACCATTGTAAAACTTTGATACATCTAGCAAGAAAATTAAAAAAAATATGCAAATAGATCAAATAGACAGCGATAGCGATATGAATTCAACTTCAGAAAGTATAAAAACAGCTTCAAATGAAATTGTTAATAACCTTTTGCCGCAAAAGTCGCGGGATAACTTTGTTTTCATTAACTTGAGTTTTTATTTTGAGTAGGTAGGTATATTTTATCACGGTAGGTAGATTGGTAGTTGAAAGAAACGTAGATTACGCACCTTGCTAAAGTGAGTAATTAATGCACTCGTGTTAATTTAGTGCCCTCGCGTGCGCTCGGGCACCAACATAACACTCGTGCATTAATAACTCACTTTGCGCTCGATGCAACAATCTACTATTTTTTCTTGATTATTCTATTCTCATTCAATGTTACATGCTTTTTTCGTCTTGCAAGATTTACGAAGCTCTTTGAAAGAGGTTTACGATTTTACAAGACGTATCAATTTAGTATAACAAAATATATTATGGGTTTGGTCAGCTCATTGTATGCAGTATCGGCAAGTTATACGACCTTAATAACTTCCAGACCATCAACGACGTCTTTTAAAATTACATTGTAAGGATCATTTATTTTATACTAGCTGTGCCCACGACTTCGTCCGCGTGGATGTCGGTAACCAATTTTGTGTCACAATAACTAAACAATGTAGATGTAACGGAACCATATCGCCATTCAAGAATAGCTAGAAGTATCTATTATAAGTATCCTTTTTTTTCTTTTTTGTTATAAACTTTTGATATATTTAACGAGGGTAGTTCACCCATTTTGGGCACCTCGTCATCAGAGTCCAAGTTCGACATGGTGTAGGCAGGAAATAATAGTCACAACACTGATTATAGTCCTCTATTTATTCACTCTCGATAGCAAAATAATAAAATCTCAAATCATCAAACTGATGGAAATGGATTATAGTACGGAAACGGGGTAAGTTCGGTGTAGGCTGGCAAAACGACCTATCGCCCTCGTGTCTCACTCCAAAGTCACGTCTCTCCAATCAAATGCATCCAATGTCAAAAAGGGTGACAGCTGATAGCTGACAACTGACAGCTTGCTGACAACCGTCAATCAAGACATGCCACGCCTCGCACCGACCTCACCCAAGCACACTGCTTGACGTTTCCGACAAACGAAAATAGATGGCGTCCTACTACATTAACAATAATCAATAGTCATTCTAATAGTTGTGCTTCTGTGTTGATTTTGCGACATATTTATATATTTTATTAATTTTGTCAATTTTATCAAAATGATTAATTTTTATCAATTTTATGTTTTATGCAATGTTACCAATGTAATTGTATTAATAATTAGCGCTTATTACTATGTAAGTTAGCTTAACTTTTGGATCTTTGAATTGTGAATGTTGTGTTTACTGTTTACCAATAAGTAATTGTTGCACTGTAAAATTATTCTAAGCATGTCATTTTTGTTATAATTACCTATGTGTAAACGATTGTTGGTGAACATAAAAAAAAAAAAAAAACTTTTACAAAAAAGTGTAGGTAAAGATAGCCGCGGTAGTATTAGTAAGATCTTATAATAACGGTTATATTAATGCTAAATATGTATAAGTAGTGTATAACTTCGACGCTTGAAAGGCAAAAATTACCAAGCGACATGTTGGCAACTTTACACAAGAGCATTTTAAAGTTTTATTTAAGTTCATAATCTTTGAATGCCAGTTAAAACTCGTTGAAATCAAGTAGTTATGATAAATAAGCGATTTCTTTATTTATTTTTCCCAAAAAAAACTTTAAAATGCTATAGAAAAAAATGCCTGTAGATGAATTGTAGAAAATTTCATTAACTACAAAATTAATCTGATCTAATTGTGTCGTAAAACCCATAAATAAGGAGTTATTTCATAAAAAGTCAATAATATTGATTCATGGATATTGTTACCTCGTTTATGACTGCCTCGTCGGTCTAGTGGTCGTAAGCGCGACTGCTAAGCGTGAGGTCCAAGGTCCAATCATCAGGTCGGGCAAAGTTTAATTGGGTTTTTCCGTGAGAATTTTCTCAGTAGTAGCTCGGAGTCTGGATTTGTGCCCGGTTGATGGCAATAGGCTCGTCCCCTATAACACGGGACTTAAACAGAACCCTTTTTTATCTATTAGGCTGCTGTAGATCGTCCTTAGGGACCCCTTCTGCGTAACCGGGCAGTTATTGGCGAGACCTGAAGGGTCTCCAGCCAATGGTGGAGAAGTAAAATACTTAACCTAAGCTAACTACTTGTACTACACTAACATCATGACTACCTGCAACAACAGCACTAAGGGCGACCCCTAGTGGGACTCGGACCTCGGCTTAGGGTGTTGCTGGCGGGGGCTTAGGGGGGTGGAAATGAGGGTGTACTGTACACCGCTGCCCAACCCTTTGAATACAGGCGTGATATTAAGTTACGTACTATAAAAACGTGCCTAAATCAGTATGCCGCCACTCTACAGTTCTGAATTATTAATAATTTTAACGAGTTGACAAACCTCAAAAAGTGCAAACTACGATAATTTATTTCGTCATCCAGTCCATGAATTTTGCAGATACGAGGGAATTAATGATGATATACTTTGCTGAATAAATGTTTTTCGTCGCGTATACGTGACAAGATAACTTTATATTAAATTTGAGGTCTCGAGCGTTAGTGGCAATCATTTTGTTTGAAGTGTCAGCGTATTTGCGTGTTGACGGCTTAAACTTAACTAGACCTTAATCCAATGTTTGAAAAACTGCAGAGCTAACCCTCTCGCATCGGTGACGATTCTACCTTTGCTGGATTGGTAAATTTTATGTCCCATCCATTTCGTAGCATCAAAAATGTTCAATCAGATAAAAAAATCGTCGCCAGAAATTCGTGATTATAAAAGCGTTACAATTTTTTTTAAACTTGTAATGGAACACTATCTCTTCTTAACCCCATAGTTGCTCTTGTTTGATTTGATATCTATATAAATTATATAGATATTATATTTATTTGTATGTTCATTGTACTTTATGTAAGTTTATTATAATATACCTACATATATTTTTGTTATTTTTGTATTTATGTGGTTCTTTGTGTCTGTATACTTATGTTTATTTTGTTTTTACAAACTATTGTCTACATTTCTTATTCTAAATTCTCCTCTCACGGCTCTGCTGGAAGAGATTTCTTTTAGATATAAGCAGTGCCTTTGTACGCTGTGCTCCTGATGAACTTGTCTTTTATTAAGTGTTGTGTGTACATAAATAAATAAATAGATTTAAAAAACGATTTTTTTACGCAATCTAGTGTTTAAAATAGGAATACTTACAGCAAACTAAAGTATTTTTTTATTCACGCATTTTCCCGTATTTTGTTTTAAAAAAATACACGAATTTGTCTACACCCTACGTATTACGATGTATATAGTAATATTACTCTTTTACACTCTCCCCCTTATTACAAATGATGGTTTAAACCGAGACTAAGATAAACCCAGATTTAAAATATACCCATCACTTTCTAACATAATATAACAAAACGAAACTATTTTAAAACCAGTGTTTTTCTTAGACCATTGTTTGTAATAAGGGGGCTCTATGTCTACATTTCTTGTCTTCATTCTTCTCGCAAGCCTGTTGGAAGAGATTTCTTAAATAAATAACCAATGTCTCTGTACTCGTCATTCCTATGTATACCTCTTCTATGTATATCGGTTTGTACATAAAGCAAATTAATTGTGGCAGGGTTGATGTTCGGCCCGACACGTTTAGGCACTATTGCGTACCAATACAACTATTAATAATGGATTCACAAACACAGGACTCAGTTTGCGGTTAGCAGGATTGCCTGTTGCCGGCCGAATTAGTCGCATGCAAATTAGCGATAGAGCGAGAATGGTCGCAGATTAATATTAATAGATTCGGCGGATATTCACTCTTAGCCGCTCGATTGGGCTCAAATACTTGATTGAATGTTAGGGAAATTAGTTTGCTGGATATATCCACCACTTAGATATGCCAGAAGAGCTAGATGATGTAATCAGGCGTAACTTTGCGGAAATCCATGACATACAATTATGCAAATACATTATCTAGCTTTAATTCCGCTGAAGAAGATCGCTAGTTTGGAAGCAGTATGCAGCACCACCCTCCCGCCCACAAGTATATGCACATGCAGAACGAGTGAAAAAATAATGCAACATGCAACCAAACCAATACACAACACGTGTTTCGCCCCTGCACGGGGCATCCTCAGGATATGTTGACTCCTCGACCGTTAGGACGCGAAACGTTAGGTCGCGTAAGAAGCTAGATATTCCATTTGCATATTTGTATGCCAGAAGAGCCTCCGCGAGCGACGGTACTCAAGTACGTCTGGCTAACCCTTTTTTTTGGGGAAATCCTCATGGATTTCCTTCGCCCCAGAAAGGCGAAGGGGTATTCCGGACTATTACCGGCTAAAAACCCACGGTGTTACTTCTCCGGACCCTTGGCCGAGGTCGCGGGATTCGCAGCTGCATGCACCGCAACCCTGGCAGGCCTCAGTCAACCAGCCCCTGGCAGACCTGTTCTACTGTGGGGCATAGCCCCACGTCGTCCCGAGAGGCGCGCACGGAACACAGCGCGCCGCTTTCTCGGGCCTGTTACTGTTCGGGCGACTGGTCCCCTAACCCGCCGCCCGCAGGCCACACACTACGGTGGCCGGAGATCGTCGCGCGCCCTCCGGCGCCCGGTGCGTCTGGCGCGGGAAGGGAGAGTGGCAGTTGCCTCTCTCTCCCTCTCCGCTCCCTCTTTGGTCGCCATCACCTCCTCCACGTCTGGCTAACCCTGGCTAGTCAGCCCCGCTACCAACCTTGCTGACTAACTAATCTTTTTACCACGGCATGAGCTATTCTCTTATAGTTCGTGCTGATATGAGAGAAGCCGGATTTAGTGAGCTTCGAAAAAATACAGACGGGATCAATAAATAGAAGAAATAAACTTTAGATGCGTGAAATGAGTATGATACAGATGTTTGTGTACCGTTTCATTTTTTGGAGTTTTAGTAAAAGAGTCAACTCGTTAAAATGATTAATAATTCAGAACTGTAGAGTGGCCGCACACTGATATGGACACGTATTTATAGTAGGTAATAACACATCACGTCTGTATTCAAAGGATTGGGCAGAGATGTATAGTACACCCTCATTTCGCGGTTATGTTTAAGTCCCATATAATAGTAGGCAAGCATATTGCCATCAACCGAGCACAAATCCAGACTCCGAGCTACTACTGAGAAATTTCATATGGAAAAACCCAAATAAAGTTTCAAGTACTGGGGCCCAATTCTCCTAAAATCGCTATATCACTGTGAACGATACGGGCGGACTGAGCCATTAGAAACATCCGCGCCACCCGCGACCGAGCCCACCTCATGCAGATGCGTGGCTCGCGTGAGCACTGTGAATGCAACTGGCGTCTACATACATTTTAATTATACGCGCCCGCGCTAGCACCCGCGCCCGCCTCCACTCTGAAAGAGTACAATCGAAAACTTTTTGGAGCCCTCTTAGGTGTGGAGTTTTCCTCGAGATGTTTTCTTTCACCGTTTAACGTAAGTGATAATAATCAAATTCTGATCAACACCAACTCGGAAAGTCAGAGGTGAAAAATATATTTATAAATGAAATGCCCGACCCGTCGCAAGACGTGGCTTTTATGAACATGATGTTTTTGTTGGGATTGCATTGTCATTTATCCATGATACTAGATATAATTATGAATGTAATAACTAGATATATAAATATAATGTAGGGACAGATATCCACCCATTTGGCGTTTATTCTAAAAACATCGTGCAAGAGGGCCATATAAAGCTTATGTATTTGTATTGTAAGTATGCCTACTCGTGCAAACTAACACAGTGTAACAAAATATCGCTTATTATAATATTTCGCATGAGCTGAGCGAGCTTATAAATGTTTGGCGTAGCTCCCGTCATGCGACAACGTCTTTCAAGCAAGATTACAAAATACCTACGATGTCGTTTCAGTTAATAATCGAGTACGGTTTTGACTAAAACTTGTGTTATTTTTTTATATAATGGTAAATGAAAGGATAGATCGTGATTAGTATGTTATCTTAGGCTGGTTTTAGAGTCACGCTGGCCGTCGGCTCTGACGGCCCAATATGTATGATTCTACTAGGAGCGTTTTAGAATTACGCGTAGCTGTCAACGCCGACGATTTTCCCTTATTATATAGGGTGACTGGTAATTAGTGACCGATCCTTTAACACATAATTGTACTCATGATAACAAACAACTTTCCCCAAGAAACATTATTTATAAAACAAAAAAATAATATTTCCATATTTCGAGCCGCGTCTATTCCGTAACGATTTACTAATAAATTTTAAATGCAAAAAAATAAAATAAAAGTAATGTTTCTTTGGGAAAGTTGTTTGTTATCATGAGTACAATCAAGTGTTAAAGGATCGGTCACTAATTACCAGTCACCCTATATACATATTGATCGATCAGTGCCGACTCAGCGCCGACAATCAGCGTGACTCTAAAACCGCCCTTAAAGCCAACTTTTGCTATAAAGCAAACATTGCCATCGCGGGACTTCGCATCTAACGCCGTCAAACGAAGTAAGACAGTAATTCTAACTTAATATTTCGTACTTCTAATTTTTAATAATTAATCACTGGAGGTCGTGGACGAAGTATCATAGTCAGTCCATTACTGTCCCACTACTGGGCACAGGTCTCTTCTCAGAATGAGGAGGATTTAGGTCTTAGTCCACTACGCTGGCGTGGTACGGGTTGGCGGACTACACACACTATCGAGAACTTTTTGGAGCCCTCTTAGTGTACGTCCTGAGTAACGGCGCACGGGCGTATTGCGGATTGCGGAGCGGCTTTACCGTGGCTTTATCGTCGATACCTGTCCTTAGTGCACGCGGAAAAGTTGACGCGTACGCGCGAGTGTTTATTTTACTTTGACTTTAATAATGTCGATATCAAAATTCAAACGTTTCGAACACTTATTTAATGCGCCGTTTATTCCGCCTGCGCGGTGCGCCGTCACTCAGGATGCACACTTAGGTGTGTGGAGGTTTCCTCACGATATTCTCCTTCACCGTTAACGTGAGTGACAATCAAATTCAGGCGACGAAGTATTGGTGAAATCTATCAAAATTAAACATTTGTTACTTGATAAGCATTTTAGATTGTATGAACTAAGTATATTGAATGAAGGCCAAGACTGTCCAGACTCCAGGCAGTTACAACATACCTAGACTATACCTACATTCAGTTTGCACCTTAACTTACAACAAACAAGTTCCAGAAAATGTCTAGCTGACACCCTTAATGAGTTTTGTGTTCGAAATAAAGTTTATTCTATTCCATTATTTTTTAATTCTATTATTTCTCTCTAGACTTCCTCGCTTCCTTAATTTTTAAATGATAAATCATTGTAACTAGTAAATAAATATTCTTAAAGAATACAAAACAGTAACGCTGTATATTGTTAGAGTGCCTAATCTCAAGAATCTTAATGTGTTAAGCAGTTGTCCCACCGCCGACGAGGAAGCGACTAACTATCGCTCGCGAAAGTTGCTCGACTTTCAAATTGAAATTAAAATATTTTTTATTAAAGCATCAAAAAGATTTTGAAAATGTTCGAGCCGACATATCTGCTATATAAATATAATTAATATAAATGTAATACATCAATAACACATCAATTTTACCACTTTTATAAATTTTACCAATTTTATCAATTTTACATTTTTTATCAATTTTACATATTTTATCAATTTTACACATTTTATCAATTTTACATATTTTATCAATTTTACATATTTTATCAATTTTACATATTTTATCAATTTTACATATTTTATCAATTTTACATATTTTATCAATCTTATCAAATTTATCAGTTTTAATTTTGATTAGTTAATTATTTATTATTGTCACTTTAAATACTAATGAAAATAAGAATCAGTTTCGTGGTTTAGAAGAACAAAGCAGTCACTATTTTGCATTGAAGTTACCTACTTTCTATTTTTAGATTTTTAATATGGGTAGGAAATACACCGTTAGTGGGTATTTTATTTGAGTGTTAATAATCACAATACAACACACACACACACATGTATGTCACAATATTTTATTTTTATTTTGTATGAGCTTTTTATGTTATCGTTATCAGTTATCTATCACCTTTAAGTTATTCTCTTAATATTAAAAACGGACACACAATTTATTATGTTTATTATTCCAGCGTATGGCACTCGTGGGTTGCAGCTGAAAATCAGCGTCAGGTGGTACACCTAGTGTTATCATCTGACATTATGCTGAGCTGAGGCCCTTTTGGCATTACAATAATTATTATCTGTTTTTTTTTAGTTTTAAGGTGTATTTTTGCTGTAATGCCAATAAACGCATTTTTCTTTCTTTCTTTCTTTCTATCGACTATTTTCTCGCTCAAGAAACGTACTAATAGATATATATTCCGTGTAAACAAAAGAGATGCATATATTAATCACTCCCCCCGCGGGCCTAAACGCGTGAACACGTAAACTTAAAGTGATCGCAATAAAATAAATTTAATCAGCAAAATAATTATTAACAAAGTATAAATTATATATTGTTGTGAAGATCAGTGAATGGACTATCTACCTTGCGCATCCGTTGTGATTTTTGCTAAGTGACCACGGAGTAAACATCGTTTTTATTATTTACGGCTTGCAAATCATCGTGCCAACGAACTCAACGAGCGACGTGCCGGGGTCAACGACCGTCCTCCGCACGCACACATTGACGCTTGTCGCTGCAAGGACAAACGCACGCGGCGCCCGCACGTAGTCATCGTTCGGCGGTTGTTCGAGTCCCGAAGTCTTCCGAAGGCGATACTACTCAGTATAGCACGATACTCGAGCGTGCAAAACAAAACAAGATAAACTATTGGCTGAGTGAGTAAAGCGTCTTGTTTACATCAATATATTAACAAACAGAACCCACCGCATGCTCTCTTCTGTTAATTGCCATCCTGTCGCTTGAAAAATTGCTCATGTGCACAATTACAACTATAGCTATAGCTACCGCAAAAAAAAATATGAGGGAAGGAGAAGTACGCTAAGTATTATTGAGGCCTGCGCAGTGCTACTGAACCGGTAATTTGTTTTTTAACCGGTAAGCTCGTCTACTGTTGCTGGTTCAGTTGTTATCGTAGTTTTACAACTTGTCTTTGGCCGCTGTAACATACTGAGATCGCACTCCTGTGGCGTTACTTCTGACAATATCTACGGCCCTAGTACTTCGCCAACAAGACCAGTAACATGCCTATCAATAGAACACCCCCCGCCTCGCCGGTTCCACATACAATTGCAGCCGAGCCGGCACGCGACTGTAGGCAAAGCAATGATAAGCGTACTACGGTGTTAAATGCATCCCCACTACAACACTGCGACTCGGCACCTGACTTGCATCTTCTTGCCTCTAATATTAATGAGCGTAAGAAAAGGAAGTATGACGAGGAGGGGAATAACATTTCTACCATGATCCAGGAAATGTTTGCAAAATTTTCCGAAGACCAGGACAGGCGGTTTCAACAGCTTCAAAGCACAATAAACAAACTTTCTGAACAAAATTGTGAGCTTAAACTTAGTGTGACCATGATGTCGGAGAAGTATGATGAGTTCCTACATAAAATCACAACTCTCGAAGAAGAACGTAAACAGGACAAAAAAAACATTAAACTGTTGGAGGATAAGCTAGAAACAATTGAGCGTAAGTCAAGGGCTTCCGGAATTGAAATTCGGAACATCCCAAAAATCCATGGGGAGACGAAAGAGGATCTCTGTAAGGTTGTCACGAGTCTGGCAAGAACACTGAATGTAAGCATTGATACATCAAGCATAAGGGATATATACCGGATTTCCTCAAATGACAAGTCAAACTTAGTTATAGTTGATTTCACCTCTGTGTTACTGAAGGAACGGGTTATTAAAGAAGTAAAAAGTTTTAATAAATCTAAAATTAAAACAGAAAAATTGAACACTACGCACCTTAACCCTCAACACCAACTGAAGCCTTTATACATATCGGAAACTTTAACGACGAAAACTCATAAACTCTATTACTTGGCAAGGACATTCCAAAAGAATCATGGATACATGTTTTGTTGGACGTCAAATGGAATTGTTTATCTCAAGAAAAATATGGAATCCACGCAAATGCGCATTTCCACTGAACTTGATATAGAGAAGATAAGAAACTCAGATTGACTATTCACAGAAATTTATGTTGCACTATTAGCAGCTAATTTTTTACTTAAAATTACTTATAACTACTTAACACCACACATAAATCATAACAAGCATCATGCGCTACCACCTATTAAACCTATTATCTTCAAACACTCAATTAAGACACATACACCTCCACACATCACGCCTACCACACTACACAAAAACACAATCTTACATATACAACTTACTATGCCATATTACGTCAATCTACAAATAATATTATTATCAAAAACTGCACAGAAACCAACTCAACATAATATCTCAACCGCTATCAGACCAGATGTTTATGATTACTACGTATATCATGCTATTTCAAACCCTTACTTTCGTGCACTTGGTACTTATACAGACCCCTCATACATATACTACGAGGCTAAAATAACCATGGCACTAATAATATCACTGAGAAATATATTTGTAAATTTTACACTAAGTTATACAATTCGACCATAATTCGCAAAGAACCATCAACAATGATCTAGATAATTTAACTGTGGCCGACTCCAGCTCTTGTGATATAGAGGACTGCCACAAGTTGCTATATAGAGGCAAGAAGTCTTTAAACATTATTGTCCAGAACATACGCAGTGTTAACCGTAACATAACAGGACTACACACCCTATTAAAACAAGCTGGAATTGATTGGGATATGATCATTTTAAATGAGTGTTGGATTCTAAAAAACCAAAATATCCCTCATATCAGTGGATACCAAATCACATATACAAAAAACGTTCGCACACAAAATGAGGGTGTTATTGTATACATTAAATCCACCTATAACTGTAACATCTCTGAACCAGATTTGGTAGATGCAAACTGCCTATTGATTAAAATAAATACACATACGGTCATAATTGCTGTATACCGCCCTCCTGGAGAAAGAAATGTTTCTAAATTCCTTGAATCCCTGAATAATCTCCTAGAAACATTGTCTCCTTATAAAAACATATTTTTGACAGGGGATATAAACATCGATATATCGACAACTACCCAAGATACAAGAGCTGAAAACTACCTGAATCTCCTAGCCTCTCATGGTATGTTGCCCGCGCATCTTATTCCCACGCATACTCAGACATGTCTCGATCATGTTATTATTAAAACCAAGCTTCCCGTAAAAAGTTTAGTGGCCCATACTACCATAACTGACCATTATAGCGTCATTATTAGTTTTTCTCTTGTCTTGCCACCATGTCGACACAACAAAACCGTAAAATTATTGGATTACTCTTCACTTGACGAAATATTTAAAACTATGAGCTTTGATCACATCTATTCGATGGAAAATATGAATGACGTGGCAACTTCCTTCTTAAATATCCTCACTACATCCATACAAAACTGTACCAAAACCAAAACTATCCCTAGACGTAAGAGATTAATCAAACCGTGGATTACCCCAGGTTTATTACGATGCATGCGTAACCGTGACAAACTACATCTCAAACATAAAAAATATCCTAATGATGACGTAATCAAATTAACCTATACCCGTTACCGAAATTATTGCAATGACTTACTGAAAAAAATCAAACAGGACCATGATAAAGCGGAAATAACAAATTGTCAAGGTAATACAAAAAAACTCTGGGACACAATTAAATCTCTTACATATACCACCAAACAACGTATGCCTGTTACTGACCTAATTGACCCAAAAAATCCCTCTATGTCTGTAAACGAAATTAACTTGTTTTTCAGAAATATAGGTATGTCATTAGCACAAGCAATTGTGGGCAATAACTCTATCCCCAATTACACTTTATCCTTATCATTGAGCCCGTATTCGTTCGTTCTTTTGCCAACAGATTTAAATGAGGTAAAATGTATCATTTCCACCCTTAAAGCCAATTGCGCAGTAGGGTGTGATAACATCTCAAGTAACTTAGTGAAAAGATACTCCAATATTTTGGCGGAACCAATAACATATATATGTAACACTTCTCTTGCCACAGGAATCTTTCCCACAGCGCTCAAAAAGTCCCTCATACACCCTATCCACAAGAGTGGTAGCACAGATTGCTTTAATAACTACCGTCCGATATCGATTTTGCCAACCATATCCAAAATACTTGAAAAAATAGTTAACAGACAACTAGTAAAATACCTAGAATCAAAAAAATTATTGTCACCAAACCAATACGGATTTCGCAGTGGCAAATCGACGTCTGACGCGGTACTTGATCTAACTGATACGATAGTAACTAAACTTGACGTAAAGAAGAAAGTGCTGACAATTTTCCTTGATCTGGCCAAAGCTTTCGATACTGTATCGGCACCAGGCTTATTGAAAAAGCTAGAATCACTCGGAATCCGTGGAAGCCAGCTCAAACTGTTTGAAAGCTACTTAAGCGACCGAACTCAACGCGTCAAAGTCGAGGAGTGGGTTAGTGATGATTGTGATGTAAAGATCGGAATACCTCAGGGCAGTGTTTTGGGACCTACCCTATTTCTAATATTTATTAATGACCTCTGCCAGATAAACCTTATCAACGGAAAATTAATCGCTTTCGCGGATGATACAGCACTACTTTTCTATGGAGATTACTGGGAGGAGGTATTCCGCTTCGCGCAATTAGGTTTCTCGAAGGTAGTTAATTGGCTCAGAAATAACTTACTTACACTAAATGCTGACAAAACGAAATATATCACATTCACGTTGTCAAACTCACACTACACTCATAACTCCCATCATAGCATAACGGCCCACACATGCAACAATAATGCTCCCGCATCTTGCTCATGTCCAACACTTCAAAGAGTGGATGAAATTAAATATCTCGGTGTCATTGTCGACAAAAATCTCAACTTCAATAGTCACATTGATATATTATCAAAACGTGTAAGAAAGCTCATCTACATTTTTAGGAATCTTGGTCATGTTGCAGAGTGGAAAGTCATCAAATCTGTTTACTATGCCCTATGTCAGTCACTACTCAGCTACTGCATTTTGACTTGGGGTGGTGCTTCTAAAACACGCATACTTAAAGCCGAACGAGCCCAGAGAGCAGTACTCAAGGTGGCCCATTCGTTTCCTTTTTTCCATCCCACTACAGAACTATATGTCAAGTGCAAGGTACTTACTGTCCGACAACTCTTTATCCTTCAAACTGTTCTTCACAAACATTCACTCCTAACTTATGACGCAAATATAAATGCCAGAAAACGAAAAAAAGCCAAAGTATGTACCACTAAACTAATTAAAACTAATCTCTCACATGGCTGTTACTGTTTTCTTAGTGGCCATTTATACAACAAAATAAACGCCGCACTAAATATTTACCACCTATCCCGGTCGAAATGTAAACAGCTGCTTATATCTTATCTCCTAAACTTAGACTACGAGAGCACAGAAAACCTCTTAAACGTCCTAAAATAACAAAACTTCACTCACACTCTTATGCAAGACACAACTCGCTCAATCCACATTCACATTACTAATTCACTACACACTGACTCCCCTCAAACACCTTCTCACTCTCGCTCACTTTCATTACACACATACACCATCCCCCCCACACCCCACCCTTCCTACACACACACCATGCACATACATACACCCCTACCCCACACACAAATCATCACTGTATGCACACTGATCAACACCCTACACACACTCAACCGCAACCTACTCACTCACACGCACTTTTAGTTATAGCAAATTAATTATTATTTTTCTTCCTTTTTCCCTTTACTTATAAAAACTTGTAACCTTTAAACACTGATTAAATACTTAACTATCCATGTCACTCTAAGCCAATGGATAGAGATGGCAAGTGATTGATTGATTGATAATCCTATTTGTTAATTGTTAATACTTAGCTTTAGTTCATAACAAAGGTTTATATAATTGTTATATCTTATAAATATTCTGTTCGAGGGGAGGCCTGGTAATCTGTGTGACAGGGTAACCTAGTGCAGATACCAGTCTCCCACAAAGGAGAGATTATAAAATATGTATTTAAATTTTAAGTCACCTTTGTGGAAGAGAAAATAAACAAATTATTATTATTATTAATTATTATTATTATTATTAATAGTCGCTCGCTGACTGTTCACACTGCCGGCGAGGAGTTGCTCCACTAGTTTGTCGCTGAGCGACAAGAGCTATCAAAGATAATACTCGCTCAGCGATACTTGCTCGGCGACGCTCGCTTGGCCGACAGACCTCACGCCGAGATCAACCAGCGGTCATTTGCGAGTGGTGCGAGTAATCACCCGTCGCACTCGCACACTCGCTTAGCCCAGCGACAAAACTATCGGAACTACACACTCGCTTCTCGCTGCTCGCCAACTCGTTTCCAGTTTCTAGCTCTACTCGCTTCTCGCTCATCGTCGGCGGTGGGACAAGTGCCTAAGCCAACGATTTATGTAAAATTCTAAAAATATAATTCTCATAATTTGTATAATACCCAAAATTCTTAAGGTTTTAGTGGACATAAAAAATATCTGTCGTACTTTAAGCATTACAAGATAAACAAAAATTAAGTTTATGTAAATAAAACTGTTTATGCGCAACTGTTTTATCTCACAACGTTTTTACATTGCAAGGATTTCACAAAATTAGCATGTGCTTGGCAATTCAGTTCTCAGAATAAATGAGTCTAATATTTTCTTGTCTTACACTTGCTTGTATAGCGTGTAAACGAATTCGTGTAATTCCTTCAAACCGCTTGATTTACTGGTGACACAGATTAACCCTAAATGGGTTTTTGTATTCATTATTTCATTTCATTTGATCATTTCATTTCATTTCATCATTTCATTTCATCATTTCATTTCATCATTTCATTTCATCATTTCATTTCATTTCATCATTTTATTTCATCATTTCATTTCATCATTTCATTTCATCATTTCATTTCATCATTTCATTTCATCATTTCATTTCATCATTTCATTTCATTTCATTTCATCATTTCATTTCATCATTTCATTTCATCATTTCATTTCATCATTTCATTTCAATGGGTTTTTGTAAAAAACAACAAATACATTTCAGAAAACTAACTTGGTGTTCTGCTTCTGACTCATTTTAGCGCCCCGAGTTACCTGACTGCATAGAGCGATATCACGCTAGTCGTGCCCGCCAGCTCTGTCGTCGTGCTTTCATTTATTTACGCTAAATGGTGGACCATATAAAAAAATGTTTGCGAAAATCTTTGCTTTTTTCCATTTGTTATTGAACCCATATAAAGTGGTTTAGGTACGATCACTTACACGAACCGCAAGAAAAAAAATAGATGTTATTTTTTATTTTCAATCAATCTAATTCCTGTTCGGGGTCAATCTACACTAGTTGTAGATCTTGTGGTTTCAAAAAATTACACGAATTAGTTTACACCCTGTATAATAATTTTCGAGCTTACATCTGATTCGTTCATGCTGAAAGTTATACGCTCAATTTAGCATTAATTCAGGCAACCAAAACAGATTGAAGAAAATTATCAACATTATACCACAATTTATTGAATGAACACGTATTATTACATATTACATGCTCAATTGAGCGTGCGATAAGTAATTATGACTGTTAATATAGCTCATTTATTATTTAATTATAATATTGATTAATGGATATTGTTACCTCGTTCATGACTGCCTCGTTGGTCTAGTGGTCATAAGCGCGATTGCTGAGTGTGAGGTCCTAGGTCCAATCCCCAGGCCGGGCAAAGTTTAACCGCTAGTGGTCCGACCGACGAACCGGTTCGTCAGTGCCATTGTTTATCTATTGTGTCTATAAACAGGGGCCTAATTCTCCTAAAATAAATTGTTGCCAAACGCAATCGAACCACAACCGTCAGTCAGTTTTTGTTTCCGAAAACTTTCCAAATTATTGATTTTGTTTTTTGTGTCAAACAATTCTACAGCTTTTGAAATTGAGAACTCTCTGAATGAACGGTTCGGCCTTGGTTCGGTTGTGATTTATCAAGATTTATTTTAGGAGAATTGGGCCCCAGTACTTGAAACTTTATTTGGGTTTTTCCGTATGAAATTTCTCAGTAGTAGCTCGGAGTCTGGATTTGTGCCCGGTTGATGGCAATAGGCTTGGCTACTATTACATGGGACTTAAATATAACGGCGAAATGAGGGTGTACTAATACATCTCTGCCAATCCTTTGAATACAGACGTGATGTGATATTACCTACTATAAATACGTGTCCATATCAGTGTGCCGCCACTCTACAGTTCTGAATTATTAATCATTTTAACGAGTTGACTCTTTTACTAAAACTTCAAAAAATGAAACGTTACACAAATATCTGTATCATACTCATTTCACGTATATAAAGTTTATTTCTTTCTTTTTTCTATTTATTGATCCTGTTTGTAATTTTTCTAAGCTCACTAATTCCGGCTTCTTTCATATCAGCACGAACTATAAGAGAATAGCTCATGCCATGGTGAATAGATTAGCCAGTCAGCAAGGTTGGTAGCGGGGCTGACTACCCAGGGTTAGCCAGACGTAGTTCTGCCCATGTTCGGGAGCGAGAGTGCGTGGGAAGCCGCTGCCTCCTTCTGCGAGGAGGTGATGACGACCAAAGAGGGAGCGGAGAGGGAGAGAGAGGCAACTGCCACTCTCCCTTCCCGCGTCAGACGCACCGGGCGCCGGAGGGCGCGCGACGATCTCCGGTCATCGTAGTGTGTGGCCTGCGGGCGGCGGGTTAGGGGACCAGTCGCCCAACCAGTAACAGGCCCGAGAAAGCGGCGCGCTGTGTTCCGTGCGCGCCTCTCAGGAGGACGTGGGGCTATGGCCCACAGTAGAAGAGGTCTGCCAGGGGCTGGCCGACTGAGGCCTGCCGAGGGGTTGCGGTGCATGCAGCTGCGAATCCCGCGACCTCGGCCAAGACTCAGGACAAGGAACACCGTGGGTATAAATAAAAGGGTTAGCTAGATGTACTTGAGTACCGTCGCTCGTGGAGGCTCTTCTGGCATACCTATGTGGTAGATATATCCAGCAAACTAATTTCCCTAAGATTCAATCAAGTATTTGAGCCCAATCGAGCGGCTAAGAGTGAATATCCGCCCGAATCTATTAATACCAATCTGCGACCATTCTCGCTCTATCGCTAATTTGCATGCGACTAATTCGGCCGGCTACAGGCAATCCTGCTAACCGCAAACTGAGTCCTGTGTTTGTGAATCCATTATTAATAGTTGTATTGGTACGCAATAGTGCCTAAACGTGTCGGGCCGAACATCAACCCTGCCAAAATTAATTTGCTTTATGTACAAACCGATATACATAGAAGAGGTATACATAGGAATGACGAGTACAAAGGCATTGGTTATTTCTTTAAGAAATCTCTTCCAGCAGGCTTGCGAGAAGAATGAAGACAAGAAATGTAGACACAGAGCCCACTTATTACAAACAATGGTCTAAGAAAAACCCTGGTTTTAAAATAGTCTCCGTTACATTATGTTAGAAAGTGATGGGTATATTTTAAATCTGAGTTTATCTTAGTCTCGGTTTAAACTACCTTTTGTAATATGGGGGACAGTTTAAAAGATTAATATTATTAAATACAACGTAATATGTAGGGTGTAAACGAATTCGTGTAATTTCTTAAAACATAATACGGGAAAACGCGTAAATAAAAAACAAACTTTAGTTTGTTGTAAGTGTTCGTATTTTAAACACTAGATAGACTGAGTAAAAAAATGTATTTTTTTAATTTATTTATTTACTTAATAATTTATGTTCACACAATACTTAATAAAAGATAACTTCATCAGGTGCACAACGTACAAACACACTTTGGAGGATTTGGAATAAGAAATGTAGACAATAGTGTGTAAAAACAAAAGAAACAGATAAATATACAGACACAAAGAACCACATAATTACAAAATGGTAAAAATATATAATAAACTTACATAAAATGCATAAAATACAATAAACATACAAAATCCAAATAAATATAGGTGTTATCTACATAAATATACAGGTTGTTAACGAATTCGAGTAATTCCTTAAAACCGCGTGATCTACTGGTGACACTGATTGACCCTGCATAGGTTTTTTCCAGAATGAAAAAAAAAGTTTTCAAAACTGAACCATGGTATTCTGTATTTGAGTAATTTTAGCGTCCCAAGTTAACTGGCTGCGTAGAGCGATATCGCGCTAGTCGTGCCCGTCAGCTGTGTCGCTGTGCCTTCATTCATTTATGCATGGCATCGAAATTTTCTATCATATATAAAATATTTGGGAAATAAAAGGTTTATTTTTATTTTCAATCAATCTAAATCCCGTGCGGATTATACCATTCATCATTAATAGATCATGTGGTTTGAAGGAATTACACGAATTCGTTAACACCCTGTATAAATTCGTCAAAACAAACAAGAGAAATTATGGGAGAAGAGAATAGTGTTCAATTACACGTTTTTAAAAATTGCAACGCGATAATAACGTGATAATCACGAATTTCTGGCGACGATTTTTTTTATCTGATTGAACATTTTTGATGCTACGAATAAATGAATGGGACATAAAATTTACCAATCCAGCAAAGGTAGAATCGTCACTGATGCAAGAGGAGATTAGCTCTGCAGTTTTTCAAACATCGGATTAAGGTCTAGGCAGAGTTTAAGCCGTCAAACACGCAAATTCGCTGACACCTCAAACAAAATGATTGCCACTAAAGCTCGAGACCTCAAATATAAAGTTATCTTGTCACGTATACGCGATGAAAAACATTTATTCAGCAAAGTATGGTATCATTAATTCCTTCGTATCTGCAAAATTCATGGACTGAATGACGAAATAAATTATCGTGGTTTGCACTTTTTGAGGTTTGTCAACTCGTTAAAATTATTAATAATTCAGAACTGTAGAGTGGCGGTATACTGATTTAGGCACGTTTTTATAGTACGTAACTTAATATCACGCCTGTATTCAAAGGGTTGGGCAGCGGTATATAGTACACCTTCATTTCCACCCCCTAAGCCCCCGCCAGCAACGCCCTAAGCCGAGATCCGAGTCCCACTAGGGGTCGCCCTTAGTGCTGTTGTTGCAGGTAGTCATGATGTTAGTGTAGTACAAGTAGTTTAGGTTAAGTATTTTACTTCCCCTCCATTGGCTGGAGACACTTCAGGTCTCGCCAATAACTGCCCGGTTACGTAGAAGGGGTCCCCAAGGACCATCTACAGCAGCCCAATAGAAAAAAAAGTGTAAGTCCCATGTTATAGGAGATGAGCCTATTGCCATCAACCGGGCACAAATCTAGACTCCGAGCTACTACTGAGAAAATTCTCACGGAAAAACCCAATTACACTTTGCCCGGCCTGGGGATTGGACCTAGGACCTCACGCTCAGCAATCGCGCTTACGACCACTACACCAACGAGGTAGTCACGAACGAGGTAACAATATCCATTAATCAATATTATAATTAAATCATAAATGAGCTATATTAACTGTCATAATTACTTATCACACACTCAATTGAGCGTGTAATGTAGAGCGTGTTCATTCAATAAATTGTGGTTTAATTTTGATAATTTTCTTCAATCTGTTTTGGTTGGCTGAACTAATGCTAAATTGAGCGTGTCACTTCTAGCATGAACGAATCATTTATAAGCTTGAAAATTATTACAGATGAAAGTGTAAGAACACGAAAATATTAAATTCATTTATCCTGAGAACTGAGGTTATTTGACTAAACTATTAAAAATTTACAACAATTTGGTATTATTTTAAAGAAAGTATAGAAATATAGAAGAAGAAGAAAGTAGAGAATACCGTTTTATGTGAAAAAATAATAAATAAACCGGCCAAGTGCGAATCGGACTCGGGCACGAGGTTCCGTACCATTATCCATAAAAACGGCAAAAATATCACGTTTGTTGTATTAGAGCCCCCTTAAATATTTATTTTATTCTGTTTTTTAGTATTTGTTGTTATAGCGGCAACAGAAATACATCATCTGTGAAAATTTCAACTGTCTAACTATCACGGTTCGGGCCTTTTTAGCGACATGCGGGTTCGTGCCCGTGTGCGTGCGTCACCCGCATGCGTGGCGCTCGCAGTTCACCTTTTCGTGCGTGTTTCACGTATTACAATATATGCATATATGAAAAGGTGAAATTCAGGCGCCACGGGTGCGGGTGACTCGCGCGTGCGGGCACGAGCTCGCGTCACAGTAAAAAGGCCCTTCATGAGATACAGCCTGGTGACAGACGGACGGACGGACAGCGGAGTCTAAGTAATAGGGTCCCGTTTTACCCTTTGGGTACGGAACCCTGAAACGATGAAAAATAGAGGAGATACACTCTTTCGAAGTTCGTTGAGGAGGCATTGTCTGTCCTTGTCACACGAAACGGATATTGTACAGTGATGTCAAGTCACTATGAAGTTTTTAAGGTATGACGTAATTTTTAAGAAGTGTTGTCTCTGTCTCGTGATAGTTTAAAATTGTTTATAACTTGGGCCTTTTATTTCATATTTCATTGGTTTTTTCGTTGTTGCTTAATATTTTTGTAATAGTTTAGATATTTGTAATAAAAATTGTAGTCAAATACCCTATTGCCAGGCACATGCTAATTTCGTCAAACCCTAGCAATATAAAAACATTATGAGTCAAAAGTCAAAGCATCTATTTCAATTAGACCATTTAGAGCCCAAATCACGTCCGATACTTGCCTCCGATAGTCGGTTCCGATAGTCTGATCAGATTACCTGAAGGCCTCCGCGTCATACATTTTATTTGTTTGAAATTGAATTACACGTACGATCAGACTATCGGATCGGATGTCAGAATCGTAAGCACCGTCCGTGCGTCGTCGTCGTCCAGAAAAAATCGGACACCAGGATCGTGCGTGTATTTCATGAATCCGATCAGATAGTCGGATCCGGCTCCCGGAAGCAAGTGTCGGACGTGTATTTTGAATTGTCGAGACAAAAAGAAAAAGAAGTTACTGCCGCGTTCCAAAGTGTAGATTCCTATGGAGAAGAACGGGCAATAAACTCCATGGTTACTCTTTTCCATCAAATATTTACAAAAATTCGGTTACATTTTGAATAAGACAATAAATGTGAGAACAGTGTAAGATATACTATGCTATAAGAGTAACTACAATTCATTTGCCATGACAGGTTGACCAGTCCCAACTGACGGCGCCCGTTCACGAACATGACGCATGTATCAGCATCGCTCAGCTCAACCATTTTGTAGGGAACCGCACGATCCAACACACACGCCACCATCAGCGGGGCATTTGAGTGAGCATGCCATGCTCTATCCGCCAGACACCAAGTAAAGGTTTAGTTTTGTAAATGGTTACATGGTACGTATTGTACCTACATGTGAGTAACATGTAGGTACAATACGTACCTATCAAGAAAGGAAAAAAAAATACAAAAAAAAATTGCTTATCGCACAAAAAACGGATAATAATAATAAATATCGATACATGGTGTATGTAATCGTAAAAGTCAAAAAAAATAATTATAAAAATAAAATAATATTATGTCAGGAAAAAAGGGTAAAAACATAACATAAAAATTCATTAAACATGTACGAGATAACAATGTTGCGCATAAAAACAGTTTTATTTACATAAACTTAGTTTTTGTTTATCTTGTAATGCTTAAAGTAAGACAGATATTTTTTATGTCCACTAAAACTTTACAAATTTTAGGTATTATGCAAATTATGAGAATACTAAAACGAACATCGTTAAAATCCTATTTTAAGAATTTTACATAAATCGTTGGCTTAGGCAGATAGTAAGCAGTCGCAATTTAATTTGTCAAAGATAAAATGTCTGCTTTTGCTAATGGTTATTACGAGTACTAATTCATAGTTTTGTACATTTCTTTTAAACTGAGCAAGTAATATGATGTACGCGTATAGCTATGTCTACACCAGTGCGCTTTCATGATCATCTTGCGTCTTCGTCTGAAGCATGCGTGAAGCGCCATAGCGCATGCAATAGCGCATGCCTTAACACTAGTTCGACAAAAGCGCAAGCCACTAGCGCACGCTAATTCGTCTATTGTATGTCGACTGACGACTGACCGAGGCGCACCGGTGCACATAGGGGTATTTGACCCAAAAAGCTGGCCAAAAGCCAGCTTTTTGGGTCAAATACCCCTGTGCGGTGTAGACGTTAAGCTGCATGCGTCTTATGGCAATCTATATTGCATGCGCTTGACGCAAGAGGAATTGAAAGTTGAAAGCGCAAGATGACCATGAAAGCGCACGGGTCTAGACAAACCATACGTGAGATCTAAGTACGAATTTCGCCTAAGTTCGAATTTTCTGTCAGAAAATGGTAGAAGACACTTAACACTTAAACAAAAAATGAATGAGCATAATCGCGCATTATAAATTTTCTGACAGGAATTTCTGATAACGTGCGGCCGGGCTATTACTTCAGTTTCTATTATATTTTGACAATCAGCCTTTGAGCAGCTAATTCTGTAATGGTCGATTAATGAAGATGTGCGTCACCTGATGTTCATATAGCCGAGGAAAAAAAAATTAGGCACACTAAGACAAACAAAATCAAATAGCATCAAACCGAACATGTATTTATCAAATAAAAAATAAAACATTTATATGGGGTAAACTTCACCTATAAATACAGATAACCCATCTTAAGGAAACAAGCCACTTATCTCCTAAGAACATGTCAGTGGTGGTGTTACTAACGTTCACCTATATCATCGATGTATCACACCACTCGAGTTGGTTTAAGGCTGGAACCTACAGACTGCGGGAGCGGAACGGCTGCGGGGCGGGTGCAGGCTGGCGGCAATTGTTATGTACAGTACGCGTAAAAGAAACTTTACGCTGTGTAACTAGGCCTTCAGCGTTCTGTTCCTCACTTCAGAAGGGAAAAGTTACTTGGTTCGCATAAAATACCTTGGCCTCTCTGAAATCAGGCCTTCAGCATTCTGTTCCTCACTTCAGAGGACCAAAGTTACTTGGTACGAGTAAAATAACTTTACCATTCTGAAACCAGGCATTCAGCGTTCTGTTCCTCACTTCAGAGAGGCAAAAGTTCTTTGGTACGCCTAAAATAGCTTGGCCGCTCTGAAACCAGGCTTTCAGCGTTCTGTTCCTCACTTCAGAGGGGCAAAGTTACTTGGTACGTCTAAAATAGGTTGGCCGCTCTGAAACCAGGCTTTCAGCGTTCTGTTCCTCACTTGAGAAGACCAAAGTTACTTGGTACAAGTAAAATAACTTTACCATTTTGAAACCAGGCATTCAGCGTTCTGTTCCTCACTTCAGAGGGGCAACGTTCTTTGGTACGCCTAAAATAGCTTGGCCGCTCTGAAACCATGCTTTCAGCGTTTTGTTCCTCACTTCAGAGGGGAAAAGTTACTTGGTACGCATAAAATAACTTTGCCGCTCTAAAACCAGGCTTTCAGCGTTTTGTTCCTCACTTCAGAGGGGCAAAGTTATTTGGTACGCCTAAAATAACTTGGCCGCTCTGAAACCAGGCATTCAGCGTTCTGTTCCTCACTTCAGAGAGGCAAAGTTATTTGGTACGCGTAAAATAACTTTGCCGCTCTGAAACCAGGCCTTCAGCGTTCTGTTCCTCACTTCAGAGAGGCAAAGTTACGATAACTTTGCCGCTCTGAAACCAGGCTTTCAGCATTCTGTTCCTCAATTCAGAGGGGCAAAGTTACTTGGTGCGCATAAAATAACTGCTGCTCTGAAACCAGGCCTTCAGCATTCTGTTCCCCACTTCAGAGAGGCAAAGTTATTTGCTACGTCTAAAATAACTTGGCCGCTCTGAAACCAGGCTTTCAGCATTCTGTTCCTCAATTCAGAGGGGCAAAGTTAATTGGTGCACATAAAATAAATGCTGCTCTGAAACCAGGCCTTCAGCGTTCTATTCCTCACTTCAGAGGGGCTAAGTTACTTAGTTCGCATAAAATAACTTTGCACTAGGCTTTCAGCGTTCTATTCCTCACTTCAGAGTGGAAATGTTATTTTATTCGTATTTTATGAAACTATATGCGATGTGTCACACTGCGGCTGGCGGCCCGTTGCCGTTCCGTTTACGCTCCGTTCCATAGCTAGTGTATGTCACCTCGCAACATAATGTCAAACTGCCGCCGGCCCGCACTCGGCCCGCAATCGTTCCGCATCCGCGCTATGTGAGTTCCGGCCTTTATGACGCGATCTTCGCCCCCACCTATCCATTGTTTACGCTACGTATAAAAAGATACAATTTTCCTTCAACATCACTTTATCCAACCAAGTGTTATGTAAAGGAAAAGCCGGGAAAAGATATATATTCGAAGTATCCGATTGTGTGTGAAGCGTAGTGCCAACTATTTACGAATTTACAACCCTATGAGCTGGCATTTTAGGTTTGTTTTGGAATGGGAGGAATGTGCCAAATTTTGAGGGTCAAGAACGATTGGTACTGGAAATGTATTATATTTTAAAAGGGTATTTAATAACAAATACAATGGGTTGTGCGGTGATGTTGGAATTAAAGGAAAATATTTGGATCAATACTTACGTGTCATCATTATCTTTTGAGTATTCTTTTAAAAGACGCGATGTCTGAATATTGATTTTGGAACATGAAAATTTTGAACAAAATGGCGAATTAACCACTAAAATTAGTCAATTAGTTCACCGCGGTTTATTTAGAGTGCACAGTAACAAACAAAAGGATTTATGGATCAAAATCAGCAGTTGATAATAATTTACCTACGCTAATGGCGGCTGATATTGTAATTAATTTAGTGAGACAAATCTGCATTCTAATTGTGCAACACACTCATCATCGCTATGGCATTGATTTTGACCATTCAACAATATTCATTGCGTGGCACATAATTGTTAAGAAGTCGGAATGTTAATACATTCATTGTTATGGATATTGTTGACCTGTCAAAATCAAAGCCAAAGGGATTACAAGTATGTTAGGTAATTGTCCCACCGCCGGCGAGGAACCGACTAACTACCGGCTATTTTCTCGCTCAAGAAACGTACAATAGATATACATTCCGTGTAAATAATAGAGATGCATATTATTAGTTGATCGCTGACTGTTCACACTGCCGGCGAGGACTCACTCCACTAGTTTGTCGCTGAGCGACAAGAACTATCAAAGATAATACTCGCTCAGCGATACTTTCTCAGCAATGCTCGCTTGGCGGTAAGAACCCATACCGAGAGACCAACCAGCGGTCATTCGCGAGTAGTGCGAGTAATCGCCCGTCGCACTCGCACATTCGCTTATAGCCCAGCGACAAAACTATCGGAACTACACACTCGCTTCTCGTTGCTCGCCAACTCGTTTCTAGCTTTTAGCTCTACTCGTTGTTAGCTCTTCGTTCGCGGTGGGACAAGTGCCTTACGCAATTATAATATTGGATCTGCCCGAATGACTGAAAACGAGTCTGGATTTGTGCCCGGTTGAAGGCTCGCTCTCTATTACGTAGAACTTAAACATAACGACAAAATGAGGGTACTATACGTCTCTGCCCGACCTTTCCGGGAACACAGGCGTGATCTCATGTTATGTTAAATGAGGCAAGAGTGGTGCTTCTAGGAAATGTATAATGAGGTACGTCTAACTATTCAGTCAGTTTAGAATACGAGATCACTTGAAATCTATAGAAATGAAGGGTTTATTATACCTTCGTGGATAACGGGCGCCCTAATTGCTTTAATTTTGGCAATAATACATATTCATAGTGTATAGTTGCCAAGAAGATGAATCAATGAAATATACGGTGCGATGGATATTGTTGAACAGTCATTACCATTGCCAGTGTGTTTCACAGTGGGGGCCAATATGAGGCTGAAAATCCAGTAGCCGGAAAATTACAGAACCAGATGTTTTAATATCTTAAAACAGATATTTAGACTGCAGAATTGAGCTGAAATAAATAATTTATGGAATTGTTTCTCTTTGTATTCACGGTTCACCTCCCGTGTGGAAGATATCCGGTCCTTTGGAAGGCATACGGGGGACACAGGTCCAACGCGCAGAGGCCCCTTTGAGAACTTTAATCTAAATTGGGATGGGGCACCAACCGGAGACTATTCACGACTGCACTATTGGAGTACAGTCATTGACCGTCTCAGGTGGGTGTAGTCTTGACTATTGTAAAATATGGTAAAAATATCTGGTCTAAAGGAAGGGGTGTTTAGTGGACTGGTTAAATTCTATTGCCGGAAGAAAACGGCGTCTGCCTTTCAAGTTTAAAATTGAAAAGTGTTGGCAGACGGTGACTCGCCAGCTCACTAGCTGGTTCCCCTGAAAAGCCGCCAGTACATAGGCGAAGGGGGCAACAACGTGTGAGCGAATGGAATTGTTATTATCTATGTATTATGGCGGTTATTTGCAAGGAATGTCAGTTTTGTCAATTTTTCACCTCGGTTCTCAGTGGTGGCTGAAAAAATGTTGAATGTGCCTTAGAATGCTGCTTTTATTCCATCTAATATTTAGTCCTGGGCGCGTACCGCGAATTGTAAACTATGATAGTCCTACCATTGTTCCATTGCGCGAGAGCAACGGCGCTATACAGGGTGTAAACGAATTCGTGTAATTCCTTCAAACCGCGTGATCTACTTATGACACTGATTGACCCTGCATAGTTTTTTTTCAGAATCAACAAAAAAAAAAGTTTTCAAAAAATTAACCATGGTATTCTGTATTTGAGTAATTTTAGCGTCCCAACTTAACTGACTGCGTGGAGCGATATCGCGCTAGTCGTGCATGTCAGCTGTGTCGCCGTACCTTCATTCATTTATGCATGGCATCGAAATTTTCTATCAAATAAAAATTCTTTTTGGGGAAAAAAAATGTTTTTATTTTTAATCAATCTAAATATCGTGCGGGGTTAATCTATACCATTAATAGATCATGTGGTTTGAATGAATTACACGAATTCGTTAACACCCTGTACAGGATGAATAGCGCCATTCCTCTCGCGCAACAGATTAAAGGCCGATTTACACGAGGATAGTTTCTCGAAGCGAGACTCGTTCTGTCGTTGTCTTACTCTACGATGAAAACAGAGATAGCATGAGACTCGCTTCGAGAAACTATCTCCGTGTAAATGAGCCTTAATAATAGAACTATCACAGTTTACACTTTAAGGTACGGGCCCTGGCATTTGTTGTAAAACAAAATTGCCTAAAAAAAAGAGAAAAAAAATTAATAAAAAAATCTTGCTATTTTATTTACCAATTTATGTGACGACCTATTCGAAATTTTATGACCAACAGCCAACACTTTAATTTACATAACCTCGCAGCTAGGTACGTCACTTGCAATCTTTTTTCACAGTCCTAGACGTGACTGGGTAGCTAATTATTTTTTTAAAGGTCCCAGCTATCAGTTACATTCATGCCGCGTCGCTCCCTCAAACCGTGTAATGGAACAGAAAGTAAATAAATTTAGCCTAGTCTTCGTTCAACGGCGACGATTTTTTCACAACAATGTTAAAATTATTCATTATTCCGAACGAACTGAGACACAAGGTATGTACTAAGGCCGTGCCAAGTCATGGCTTTGGCTATAAACGAAAAAGTTTTTGGCATAGAAATAGCAAGTGTAGCGAGGTCTTTTATGTTCATACAATGTGGTATCTTTATGTTTTTTCGGATTTTAGTCGGCTATGCTTACACTGAAAAATTTTTCAAGCGACTAATAAATTGTATTTTGGGTTATAGATTCGTCTGGCGCACCCTGGGCAGTCAGGCCTGCTACCATCCTTGCTGACTGGCTAATATTTTCATCACGGCATGAACTATTCTCGTATAGCTTGTGCCGACACGACAGAAGAAGCAAAACTGAGTGGTGGGACTTGAAAAAATACATAACATTTATAACTTAGTAAGTTTAACTAGATGCACGACACAACTAAGAAGTTACATCGTGTACCGGATCGAAAAAAGTAAAAAAAAAATTATAACCCGACTACGTAAAAAAGGGGGCTAAAAAGGACGAAACAAGAAAATAATTCAAATAGAAATCCAGAAATGCATAGGTACAAAAATGGTCAAGGTAGAGCCGTGGTCGCACCCACTGTAGGTATACTATAGGTACATACTCGTACCATGTCTGTTTAATGGAGGTGTTCCTGCTATCCACATAATCATAGAAAGTATACAGTAAGTGAGACCACGGCTCTACCTTGACCATTTTTGTACCTATGCATTTCTGGATTTCTATTTGAATTATTTTCTTATTTCATCCTTTTTAGACCCCTTTTTTTACGTAGTCGGGTTATAGTTTTTTTAACTTAACTTTTTATTTAATACTTTTTGACTTAAACAATATGATATATATTTACATATTTGTAATGTGCTCGCCAAGACCTTTCTTTTGATACCTAACACGTGAAGATTATCTCAGTTTAATTTTATCGAGGTTAGAATCTTTGGTTTAAATTCCGTCGTATAAAATTTTGATAATATTTATATAGCCTATGTTACGCGGGCCATTATTACGAATCTATTGACATCTCACTCATTAAAATCTGTTCAGTAGTTTAGGCGCTACGGTGGAACATACATACATACATAGACTGCCAAAATCATTGCTCTTCGGTAGTAGTCGGGTAAAAACAATGGCCACTCACACTTAAAGCGTCAGCGCAAAGATCATAATAATATTTTACTACAGTTCGAATAAACATTCGTTCGTGGTCTTGAAGTCGGACTAAGTTCGGAAGTGATCGGTTTCATGAAGTTTGCCTGCCTACCTACCTGTACTACCTATTTGTTAAAATTAGCATTAGCTCAGCATTTGAAAAATGTCACCACAAAGAAGAAATTTCTGTAAAACACTAAATTCATTAGAAATATTTGCTGACGTTCATCGCGAACAAAAGTGATTAGTTAAGTTCTAAAAGTACAAAATAATGAAGGTTTTCTCTCAAAAATGGTGTGTAAAGTCTCTCAAAGAGGCACAAAGGTTATTACGGCCTTATAATGAACGTGTACGGAACACTCAAAATGCTTGCTCTCGACTCTAATAAAAATATAAGTAGGTATATCGAGTTTGCTTTGACGCTGGAGTACATAAAATTACTTTTAGGTGAAGTGAGTTGCAATGAATTTTTCTTTATGGAAGTTGGTTATTGATAAGCAAGTGTTATGTCTTGTTTACACCAGGAACAAGTTGCGAAACATGTGCCGCTTCTTTATCAGGGAAAAGTCGTGTTGATCTTTCACCAACGCAACGTATCAATGTAGTTTGTAACTATTGACCAGAGGCCCAATTCTCCTAAAATAAATTGTTGCCAAACGCAATCGAACCACAACCGTCAGTCAGTTTTTGTTTTCGAAAACGTTCAAAATGATTGATTTTGTTTTTTGTGTCAAACAATTTGATAGCTTTTGAAATTGAGAACTGTCTGAATGAACGATTCGGCCTTGGTTCGGTTGTGATTTATCAAGATTTATTTTAGGAGAATTAGGCCCCAGATAAGCCAAATGTCACCGACAAATATGACATTTATAATAATATCACGCCTGTATTCCCCGAAGGGTTAGGCAGAGGTGTATGGTACACCCACATTTTGCCGTTATGTTTAAGTCCCAAGTAATAGGAGACGAGCCTATTGCCATCAACCAGGCACAAATCCAGACATTTATGTGTTCAATAATCTTGTCATTATCACTATTGATGTGTGGTGAAATGCAAATGTTAGCTATTGAGAAGTTTAGAGACCAAATTAGTTACAGTTAAGGGGCCATCCATTAATTACGTCACACGAATTTTATGATATTTTGCCCCCCCCCCCCCGTCCTTGTCACAGCTGGTCACATTTGTAAAACTCCCCCCTCCTTAGTGTGACGTCACAGATTTTGCAATTTGACATCTAGAAATTATTAAATTAAAACAGCAAATCCGAAATTAGTTTTATTTCCATTTGATTCTTAGATTTATTAGATTGAAATGTGATGAGAACGCACAAGATCCGAGTGAACCGCGCGCTGCCATCGAGTGGACTCCTCCGACGACTCCTCTGGTTGACCACATGCCGTTTACTGGTGATAACGCGGCGTCCACCCGTGAACCACCTGCTGACAACGAGTGGACGGCGAGCGAAAAGGCGATGCGGGTCGGGTGCCGGGTGGCTCTAATGAGCTGTGACCTTTAGTCTTTTATTGAAGAGGGGCTCGTGGCTAATTATCAACCGCGCGGATCATAATTATGTGATTTACAAGATTAAGCAGCGCTTGCCGCGGTCAGTCCGTGGATGGGTGCCCGTTCGTTACACATCGAGACCCTTCCGTGCCTCAGAGAGCACGTTAAACGATCGGTCCTGAGTATCATTCGAATACTTAGACAGTCGTTACAGGTGGCCAGAAGCCTGAAAGTCGGACAACTGGTCTAACCTTAAGATATCGGCATTGCGAAGTAAGCGGCCGTCCATTAATCACGTGAGGCTCGAAAGGGGGGAGGGGGTTTGGCAAAAATCACGAAATATCACAAGGGCGAGGGGGGTGTAGTAAGATATCACGTGTATTTATTTTTTCGTCAAACACGCTTTTTCTAAACCGAAAAGCGAAAATTTTTATGCCAGTTAAAAACAACCTGCAATCTTTCTGTCTAGACATTTTATCATGGTCCTTAATTTCAGAATAAAATTAGATTATTATAATGCCTGTATTTAATAATAATAGTCTAAAAAATTTAAGATTCTTTGTAGGTACTAAAAAATACACGTGATTTTGAGTGGGGGAGGGGGGGGAGGGGATATAGTCTTAAACCTCACCACGTATCACCAAGAGGGAGGGGGGGGGGGGGGTTAAAAATGCTAAAAAAACATCACGTGATTAATGGACGGCCTCTAACTGGGTTGCGGAGGTCTGATGACTATCGGTCCGTGTAAAATACTGATATTCAACCGCCTGTGGTTGGACTGGAAGCCCAAAATACTTTGGAAAAGGCTAAGAAGAACGATAGGAGACACTGAGCCAAATTAATGGGTGTTTCAAAACTGCAACGACGACGTCAAACCATGATTCCGAGAGCAATCATCAAATTCATTTTGGTGGAACCGTCGCGGTTTTCTTTCGCTTGTAATTAGGTCAATTACTGGGTTTTCAGCGCTTGTATGGTCCCTTGCTAGACCACACAGTCTTTTGTGTTAGAAATGAAATTCGATAGTTCAGATTGAAATATATATTGTCCAAAACTTAACTGATAAAATGAGCTTAATGAACTGATGTGAGTTAAAATGATATCGAACACACGCGGCCTTGTTGCCTTTACATGAATTTGAGAACGCACGGCTTTCTTGATAGCTTAACGCGAACGAACTGAATAATAAAATGAAAATGCATGTGTCGCGTCAAATTGCTGACTTAGGAAATGTACGGTTTATACAAGTTGAAAGATCAAAACGATAACTAGGTACAATAGCGTAAAATTAAATACCATTTTGTATTATATTATAACTTTCGAGAGACACATTCATATTTATGATTAGTTACGGTTTATTCACGTGCATTTTTCAGGATTGCCCGACTAGTTTCGAGCCCAAACGGAGCCCTTAATCATGAACTGAACACGCGGCGAGGTCGCGGGTCGAAACTAGTCGGGTAATCCCGAAAAATGCGCGTGAGTAAACCGTAACTAATCACAAATACCATTTTATTCAAGAAAATTAAACATCTATACTTAAAACTAATTGACTTTAGAGTTCATGTTGCCATTAAATTAATTCATTATTATTTATTATCAAAGGAGGGATTGGATTCGCACTCACATCTGAATGAAACGAAAACATTCATTGTATCGGTAGGTTATTTGATAGAAAGGTTTTGTTTTTCTTTAATTTCCACTCCAGTTATTCTCCTTTTCATACTATTATTTTCTAAGGCTGACCGGAGATAGGACACTAAGTTGCCCCATTCTACATGCGGGAAGGATTTTCCTACACCTGTTCTACTGACTGGCCCTGCAGGTCACATCTTCGAACCCTTTTTTTATCGTTTGCAAGTCCTCATGAATACCCTTCGCCCGGGGAAGGCGAAGGGTTATGCCGGACTCTTACCGGCTAAAAACCCACGGTATTCCCACTCCTGACCCTTGGCCGGGGTCACGGGATTCGCAGCAGCATGCACCGCAACCCCGGCAGGCCTCGGTCCACCAGCCCCTGGCAGACCTCTCCTTCTGTGGGGCCTTGCCCCACGTCCTCAATACTCAATACTCAATTTCTTTAATGCGTTCCAAAATGTACATGGTAAATTTACATTGGTTGGTGGGTATGTAATAGTCACAATTTTGGACCCTGTCGGGCACAGCATAGAAATGCGGGAGAGAGGAGGAAGTAGCACTAAGTGTTTGCTTCTAATACTAAATTATTATATTGCACATTATGTTAAGGTTTCTAATAGTCTAATCATTTAAAATGAACATTTGATTCACGTATACGACTAGATAGAACGTGTATGCTGGTTTCAATGGAATAAATTATATTGAAATATGTATTTATATGTATTATGTTTTATAAGTTGGTATAGATTTATATAATTTTGAATTATTGCAGGGTTTAGTAATTATTTTAATTATTATTTTTATTTTATCTATATTTATAAATTTACTAAGCATTTATAATTTGTCATTTAAGTATTCATTTACACTATAATAGCTTTTATTAATTAGGAATGTTTTTAATCTATTCATAAAAATGTTAAATTTGTCTATATTTCTAATGGGTTCTGGCAGCTTATTATATATTTTTATAGACATAACATAGGCGCTGTCGGAGTGCATTTTTAGTCGTGACGTTGGTAGATTGAGCCTGTTTTTATGTCTTAGTGTAATTGTTGTTTGTATATCTTCCCTTTTGGTGTAGAATTCTGGGTATTGACGCACGAATTTACAAATTTCAAAAATATAGATGGAGGGTAGGGAAAGAATTTTCATTTCTTGAAAGTGGGGCTTGCAACTATCCGTTTCTTCGATATTGACTATAATTCTGAGTAATTTCTTCTGTAAAGTGAATAGCGTGGGCGCGTCGGTACTGTTGCCCCATAAGATGACACCATATTTAAGCCACGCATAGGCATATGCGTAGTACATTACAAGAGCAGTTTTAAGGTCTGTAGTTTTTTTGATCTCACGGAGGGCGTAGGAAAATTTTGATAGCTTAGCTTTTAGTTTTTGAATATGCGACTTCCAATTTATTTGTGTATCAATGTCTAGGCCTAAAAGTGAAAATTTATTGACTACTTCTAATTTAATGTTGTTAAAACTAAAGTTGATATTAATTGGTATTTTTTGTCGGGGGTGGAAGGTTATTAATTTAGTTTTATTAAAGTTGATTTCTAGGTTGTGTTCAGTCATCCAGTTTGTTGTAGAGTTAAGTACAGAATTTAATTTTTCATTTATATTGGAATTGTCTTCGCATGAGGTTAGTATCGATACGTCATCCGCGAATAGGACACAGGGCTCATTTATGTTGTTAGGGAGATCGTTTACGTAAACAAGGAACAAGAAACAACCTATTACGCTGCCTTGCGGGATTGAAGCGGTGATTAATTTACTATTTGATCTAACTAATTCAATTTCATTATTGTTATGGTTGTAATGTTCTATTTCTACTAATTGTTCTCTATTTTTTAAATAAGATACGAACCAGTCGTAACATTTGCCGCGGAGTCCTATGTTGTATAATTTATTTAATAATATTTGAAATTGTACTTTGTCGTACGCTTTTGTCATATCCACCTGAGAGGCGCGCACGGAACACATGCGCGCCGCCTTCTCGGATCTTCATACCCTCCTCAAATTTCCATACCAGGAAACAGATTTCTACTCCTACTACTTATCTGTGCATGCGGTTAGGTTGTGCAACGCGCTTCCGCCAGAGATTCATGATTGCAAAACTGTTTTTTCTTTTAAACTAGTAACAGAACACTATCTCTCCTTAACTTCATACTTAGTTGCTCTTGTTTACAATTTAAACAGGGTGGTAATTTGAGATGGGGCATGAAGGGCAGCTAGCTTAACCATTGTAGCTACAGGAAAACGTTCTAAGAAGAAAATTCCAAATTAAAAAAAAAAAAACTATCTTCATTCACAGATTTTGAAAAAAATGTACAGTCAGCGAGAAAAAGGGCAGTTTTCACAAAACATTTATATGATGCCAATCGATCCTACTTTTCATAAAGATCAAAAGACTTCCAGACCAACTGAGGTTGGAGTACAAGAAACGTCAGAAATAGCCTAAATTTATTTGTGATGGGTTAGTAATAAAGAGCCACCTTAATCGTTGTGGCTACAGGAAAATGCTCTTAGGAGACTGACCATAAAATTTGAAAATATTTCGAAACGCATTTAAAGAGTTTAAGGCGAAGATATCCGACCTCCATTATCCATTATCATCAGGGATTGGTTGTGTAAACAAACATTTAAGCGAGTCAAAGCTAAATTAAATAATTGTAGTAAAATATACTAAAATTCATCATCATTCAGCCGAAAGACGTTCACTGCTGGACATAGACCTCCCCCAAGCTATGTCGGGGGGAGGGGTTTGCCATAATCGCCACGCTTGGCTGGTGGGTTGGCGATCGCAGTATGGTTGTTAAAGTACTCAGAGAACGCTGCTGCCCATCCTATAGTGAATCGCTTAGTCGCCTTTTACGACACCCATGGGAAGAGATGGAGTAGTGCTATTCTTTACGTTCGGCACCACACGGAACATATACTCACATTGAGCTTACTAAACTCAGAAGGAAGCATAACTGTGCAGAAGTTGTAGTACCATGTTTTTATGGACGAAATAATTGTTAAGTTTCGCAAGTTTATCTGGCAGACTTCCAAATGCGGGCTAAGCTGAACATCTGACAAAACGCAACACGTTGCCTAAACTTATGTTCCAATTAGACTTGCCTTGTTCTTTGCAAAGACTATTGGCACCGTCCAATCTTCACTGTTCTGCGTTGCGAGCACGGATCTCTTTATCGAGTCGATTCGAGAAATTTATCAATTCTAAACGTCAAATTTGACATAAGTTAAAGATAAAACGACAACAGTTGTCATTTTATCTATATCTTATGTCAAATTTGACGTTTAGAATAGATAAATTTCTCGAATCGACTCGATAAAAGATCCGTGCTCGCACCGCTGCCCAGCCTTTTCTCAACTATGTTGGGGTCAAATTTCAGTCTTACCAGATGCGGCTGAATACTAGTATTTTACACGGAGCGACTGCCGTCAGACCTTTCCAACACAGTAACTGGGCAATGCCGATATCCTAAGGTTAGACTGGTTGTCAGACTTTCGGGTTTCTGACTACCCTTAAGTACTGTCATAGGTATTCGTATGACACCCGGAACGGATGGTTTAACGTGCTCTCCGAGACACGGAGGGATCTCGATGTGTAACGAATGGTCACCCATCTATGGACTGACCGCGGCAAGCGCAGCTTAACCTTGCAAATCATATGATCCGCGCGGTTGTTAGGTAGCCACGAGCACCTCTTCACTGATACCTCACCTTCACCGTCCGATCTTCACTGATAGTAAAATAATTGTGTAAACAAATTGTGTATTATAGATATTACAAAGTGTAAATGAATTCCTGTAATTCCTTAAAACCGCATGATCTATTACTGATGTAGATTGACCCCACACAGGATTTACATAGCTTGATTAAAAGTAAAAAAAAAAAGTTTGCGGTTGGGGTTAGTGGTTGTATATAAACCATCTAATAATTAAAAATTTTGCAAACATTAATTTTTTTGTGATAATATCTTTCAATGCCACACATAAATGTATGAAAGCACGGCGACACAGTTGGCGGGCACGACTAGTGCGTGCGGTATCGCTACGTACAGTCAGTTAACTTGCGACTCTAAAATGACTCAAAAACAGAAAATCAGGATATGATGTTTTTTTTCTTGTTGAATCTGGGAATAAACCTTATAGGGTCAATCAGTGTCACGAAATTCGTTTACTCGCTGTAGTATAGATTCGTATAAGTTTTCAACATTATAGGTGCTAGCGACGCTCTCGATAGATTTTCCCGTAACCTAGTTAATAAAATTCACACGTAAATGGCGTACGTGCACCGTCAGTGGTTAACCGCGGCACTGCACCAGCAGGACTAACTACGTCATACTGCAGGCTTAGTAATTAACGTAGTGTTCCAGTGAATACTGTTAGCGATATACTCATAATATATCAACTGTGAATTGAATTTATTTTATATTTTGGGTAATTCTAAATATTAATATTAGCCTGTTCTTGTGCCACTGCAAGACAAAGGTCTCTGCTCATTTAGAGAAGGAAAGGGAGTTGATCACCACGCTTGCTCACTGCAGGTTGGCGATTTGAGACCATTAAGTCCAGGTTTTTCCTCACGATGTTTTCCTTCACCGTATGTTATTGGCGTCTTATGTACGATTTCCACCAAACGGGCCGCGATAGGGTGCGTTGGAGCGCATTTCACACTGTGCTAAAGGAAATTCAGGCTTCTATACAATAGTTAAGTTTCATGTTTGCATGGAATTCACACTGCTTGGAACTCGGTTAGATCCGTGCGTATGCCGGCAGCCAGTCGGCTGCGCTCGGACGCCGCAGCAGTCGATCGGCTCCTCGCGTATGTGGACGGCGGTGGTCGGCTGTCGTCGCGTCCAGTCGGCCCCGCTCAGCCACCGCTGCGCGGGGTCGTGTGTTGTCGCTGAGAGCATGCTAGCGGATACGCGAGCACGCACGCGCACGCGTCCGTGTTCTAACATATTGTAGCCGTCTCGGGCGGACGCGGTCGGCTACCGGCACGTGCTCGCGCATCCGCTGCGATGCGCTGCGCTGCACCCCTGCGTGGCCCGGTTGGTAGAAATCTTACATTAGGTTGACTAAGAAAGTACATATGACATTGAAGAAGTCACATTGGTACATGCCTGGGTTTGATCCCGCCGGTGATGCCCGATCTCCCCAAGTTCCAAGTTCCCCAAAGCTTATATTATTAAATAAAATTTTATGACTCTGTCTTGACCGAAATCTAGAATAGTACAGTCGCCGAATCAATGCTTATATACGTATTGTTTCATGTTATTTGTTATTACTTTAGAGAATCAATGGGGTAAAAATGTCATATGTATTTTCATTGCAATTTAAGCTTAACTCATTAAATATTGTTAACATTATGCAATACTGTTATGTAATAGATAACAAACGACGTTGTTCTGTACTTCAATAACAAATAGGCGCTCATCAATAGTGGTGTTAACGAGTACGAAAGAGAGGGAAATATCAAATACTGTTTATGCACTTGTGCGAATGAGAGGGAAGTATCAAAACATGCTTCACTTCCGCATCCTGGATTCTTGTTTTTTATCTATCACGCAGTTTGCATAGCATTTATAGTCTACATGATGTGTTTACTTACAATTTTCCTGAGTTAAAAAATTGCTTGCTAGATGCCTCCAACACAACCTAAATTCTTCCCTCACACTACATTTTTCCCCAGAAAAACCTGGATACATTCCTAATTCACCCCCTGGATACATCCTTAACACACCCTGGATATGTCTCGAAACAATCTCAAATCACATAGTACAAATTATACATACAGAAAATACACCGTGGGCCCGAGGTACCCGAAAGATTTTAACCTTCGATTCCGATGCCTAATTGGAGACGAAAAGCTAGGATATAGTTTGTTGAATAAAGCTTAATTTTCGAAATATTCATTATTTACGGAAATTCACAAATCGAAAAATATCGATGGTATTATAACAAGTCCTATGAATGCGGCGTTGCGACATTTGTCATACCATACGCCTCTCGCCGTATGTCTTATTTGTCGGGGAGGGTTGTGAAGTGCGAAGTTTCTTATCCACTCACACGATAATTAAAATGTTGCCAGTTCAACCTAAGGTATTGTTTACAAGGAAGTACTAAAGTTAATTGAAATATTAACTAACGAAAAAAAATGGATTAGACTTTCGTTGATATTATAACATTTGATTCATAATACCATCGGAAAGGCGTGGTTAAAATCTTTCGGGTCCCTCGGGCCCACGGTGTAGGTATATCTTCTAAAATAAGGTAAATTTTAACTAAGTAGGTACTGTTTTTTTTTTTATTCTAACTCTTTTGAAGACGTCAGTACGAGGAATGGTCAAGTGTGAACTTTACAAATAAATTAATTTAAAATTTTGGGGAAGTTGGGAATGAATGTATGAAATATCATTTTGGGGAATTTGGAACTTGGGGAGATCGGGCATCACCCGATCCCGCAACCTGGTTAGTGATGTTCAAACCCGCTATAAACTGTAGACGTGTTATAAACTATAAAATATATTCTTATAGTCTGTTATTTTATACGCTATCATTATAACGCGGTGTTACAAAGCTCGGGCGCAGTCTGAACGCGGAGACGCTATAATTTTTATTTAACAACACGCTAAACGGACTTGATGCGCGGTAAATGTTATCTCGCAACGCGCTGTACACTAAAGAATATAATAATATTTCATTCCCATACGTGCTGTTGCTAGTCGCTACGCTATCTTGCTATCTCGTTCTGGCCCCGCTGTGCGCGTTTAGACTTTTATTCGTTGAGTAGGTTGAGGCGTTATAATATAGCGCGAAGTCAGAGCCGCTATAGCAAACGCTATACGCTATGTACACATAGTTTGTTATATTTCGGCGCTATACGTTTTATTAACCACCACTAAACCTGGTGCTTAATAAGTGGGTCTGTAATCTCCGGGCCACCATGACATTCACAGGATAATTATTATTCATATTGTAAAAAAAATATCGCAATAAATACATATACAGGTTGTAAGCGAATTCGTGTAGTTCCTTCAAACCACATGATCTGTTAATGGTATAGATTAACCCCGCACGGGGTTTAGATTGATTAAAAATTAAATAAACTTAATTTTTTCCCCAATTTTTTTTTTCTGTGTTAGAAAATTTCAATGCCATGCATAAATTAATGAAGACACGGCGACACAGCTGACGGGCACGACTAGCGTGATATCGATCCACGCAGTCAGTTAACTTGGGACGCTAAAATTACTCAGAAAAATAATACCATGGTTCATTTTTTGAAAACTTTTTTTTGTTGATTCTGATAAAAACCTACGCAGGATCAATCAGTGTCACCAGTAGATCACGCGGTTTGAAGGAATTACACGAATTCGTTTACACCCTGTATAAACAGAGTTATGTATTTACCTATGAGTCCATGTTCTCTTAAACTAAGTCCGTTTTTTGAGTGTCTTCATAGAAGTTCTTTCTATGAACTTTCCTCGATCCTTCGCCAAGTACTTTTTAAAACAGATTACTGAACTCTGCCTGAAGTGTTTAAATTTGAAACAGTTTCACAACCTGTCCCTGATAAGCTGCCTACGCACTTTCGAACACGAACATCGCGAACACGAATATCGAACACGTTCATAGTGATTCGTGTTCGATGTCCGTGTTCGAAAGTGTGTACCCGACTATATTGCGTTACATGTGCCCGGTGTGGACAAGGCATTAGGCACACCTTTGACTTCACTCCTAAAACACCTCTTATTCAATTTACCAATACAGGGTGTTAACGAATTCGTGTAATTCCTTCAAACCGCGTGATCTACTGGTGACACAGATTAACCATAAAAGTGAATTTTTGAAAATCAACTGAAAAAAAAATTGAAAATAAAATCTTAGTTTTCTATTTCTAAGTCATTTTTAGAGCCTCGAGTTAAGTCTTGCCCGCCAGCCGCGTCGCCGTGCTTTCATTAATTTAAGCGTGGCATCGAAATGTCCAAGCGCATGAAATTGTTTTTTTTGCAATTTTACTGAATCCTTATTAAGTGGTTTAGATACGATCACTTACCCCACCGCATGAAAAAAAAAAAAATTAATTTTTTGATTTTTAATCAGGCTAATTCCCGTGCGGGGCCAATCTACACCAGTAGTAGATCATGTGGTTTTAAGGAATTACACGAATTCGTTAACAGCCTGTATACTCATAAGCGCTACGACTTTGCTTTACTGGGCAGTTATATTTATCAGTAAAGTAGTTATATCTTTATAAAAACCGTGCGATCCAATATTCCCGACTAAAATTGAGGGAATTTTGCAACAAACGCTGCATTGAGTGCCTGCAATTGACTCACGCACAATGGACGCTGCAAGTGACGCCGATTGTACTCGATTGTAGTTGAGAGTTCTGAAACGTTCCTGAATGATTAAACTATTGGTGGATTTGGTATTTGACGTAGGTACTTTATGGATAGGCTGGACAGATATACATCCATGCTGAGTTCTCTGTTGGAATATCGAAATATTATTAGCCGATTCATAGTTGGCCGACAACCTTTCGCCACTTATTTTCATTTCACCGAATAATTAAAACGCCGAATGATTGAAGTCCCTAATTATGTTTTGTAACTTTTTGTTACGCCGACTAGTCTGCTGGCCACTGTTTCATTAGTCAACTGTATTATTGGCCACTATTTACTCTTGTTAGATGGCTCATTTTGCCATCATGCAAGCAAGAAAGCAAGCAAGCATGCAAGTGTTTTTGGGTTTGCCAGAAGACTCGCTTTGTCGCCCCTTCGCTTCGCTCGCACACTCGACCAGCGTTACCCTCAAGAGGAGCTTCTGGCTCCACGCTTTTAAATAACACTCTAGGTGTAGGACAGAGTCTGACCACGTGTAGTCGGGGTGCGCTGAGTCGGATTAACATTACATTCCGCTGTGTGAAAATAATGTTGTACGAATACTTATTTGGCAAATTAAACAATAGCGAAATCAGTATTCGATTAAAACAAAATTTCTGAATGATTTTTTGGCCATATAATCGTGGCTAATAATTATTCGGCGAAATCAAATTAGGGTGAAAATTTCTTCGGCAAAGATTACTTAGGCGAATCGTTGTCGGCGTAATGAAATTCGATATAAAATTCTTCGGCAAAAAACACGGGTACCCTCCACGCTGGTACAATTTAAATGGTTCATTGATTAGAATTATTAACTTTCTGACCGCACGCTGGGAATAGACGCGTGTTGTAAGATTCAACAAAGCCCAGCACGCTTGGTGATAGGATCTACACGGTCCGCCTGACTAGCTACCACCCTCGCATTAAAGTCGGTGCCAAGCAGTTTACTGTGTTTCGTCGTGTGCGTCTGAGAGCCATGATAACATGGGTAGGTACAGGGGAATCCCTCTACATCTCTGTTACTTGAATTCGTATGCTCCATCTTAGACCCTGTCTGCGCCTACCATTAGTTGCGACGAGGTTAAAAAGGAAAAAAGAAAAAAGTATCAAATAAAAAAAAGCGAACATTTAAAAGTCAAAAATAATACCTATCGTTGAGCCATCAAATTCGATTGAGTAATACCTTTATATACCTTTTAATTATATAAATTGATTGATGGCACGCTAAGGTTTGCTCGTTGCAATGGCGCTATAATGCCACGTCGGGGTACCGCTTAAGTAAGTCAGACCCTTCTTTAATTGATTGACTATCTATTAATTTACTAGCATTTCCGACCAACTTGCTTCGATACGATCAAATTGTTGCAAATCTGGTTACATTGGGTGTTAAATTGTTAAGCCTGGGAGCGCTATTGGTATGTCTACACCAGTGCGCTTTCACGTTCATCTTGCGTTTTCAACTTTCAATTCCTCTTGCGTCAAGCACATGCAATATTGATTGCCATTGACGCATGCAGCTTAAGTCTACACCGGTGCGCTACGGTCAGTCGTCAAGATGGATGCGTGTGAACTTGTAGTATCTGTGCGGCATATTTAGACAGATTAGCGTGCGCTAGGGCATGCGCTTTTGTCGAACTAGTATTTTGGCATGCGCTATGGCGCTTCAGGCATGCGTCAGACGAAGACACAAGATGAACGTGAAAGCGTACTGGGGCCCAATTCTCCTAAAATAAATCTTGATAAATCACAAACGAACCAAGGTCGAACCGTTCATTCAGACAGTTCTCAATTTCAAAAGCTATCAAATTGTTTGACACAAAAAACAAAATCAATAATTTTGAAAGTTTTCGAAAACAAAAACTGACTGACGGTTGTGGTTCGATTGCGTTTGGCAACAATTTATTTTAGGAGAATTGGGCCCCTGGTGTAGACATACCATATGAGTTTGCAATCTCCCTATTTTAGCTCTTTAGTTACTGCTTTAAACTTTAATCTTAAACATAATGGCGACATGAGAGTGTACTATTCAACTCTTCGGGGAATAAATAAAGGAGTGATGTTATGTTCATTAAATAGATGGACTTGACCTTTCAAGAGATCAAAATCAGAATGTGTTTATTTGTAAACATAGGTACGAGGGTTACAAAGATCGCATGCGTGACTTGTTTCAATGTGTTCATACTGAGCTCATTAAAGAAACTTTAGCTGTGGACCCTCGATTGCCTTTACCCTTTATAGTGAAATACTTTGATGTTATAAAGCCACAAAGTGGTAACCTATAAATAGTTACTAAGAACCCTTGAACCTGCAACGATGTTTACTAATTTTCGATTGTAACCGGACTTAATACGTAAAATGGGGCTATTGGCATGAACGTGGCTTAGAATATTTGTCGGAGGCCGTATACGACATTTTGCCGATTTTGCTGATTTGCGTGATTTTACAGACGTGCTTTTACTGTTAAAGTTTAATTCAATATCAATCCATTTTCTGAAAAAAAAAAATTGCAAAATCTTACAAAAATTTGACAATGAAAAAGCTTTTAAAGCAATCTAAATCTCGACACAAGCCATAAGTAGCTCATTCATACGATCATTTATTGAAATGATCTTTCAGGTTCTGCATTAAAACTTATAGAAATATTTTATTTTAATTGTAAAACCAAGTCAATCACCTAAATCAGCGAAATCGGCAAAAAATCGTAAACGGCTTTTTAACCGAATTTCAAAAAAAAGGAACTTATTCTCAATTTGAAGTGTACTTTTTTTTGTATGTGTGTTCATCGTTAACGTTGCCAATTTGTGAACCGCTTTCAAATATTCTTTTTCCTTCAAAGAATATTCTTCTGAGGTGACCACCTCATTTAAATTTAGTGAGGATTAAATGTTTTTAAACTTTCGAGATTTGTACACATTATAAAAATACAGATTCGGGTCTACACGCGTAAAAAACTATATGAGGCACAATCGTACATTGTTAATACAAGGAAAGTAAAAATAAAAACATGAATTAGCACAGCCATTATTTTTCATTTTCATCATTAAAAAAATGGTAAATATTTTGCCCAAATCTACCTTATTTTAAAGAAATAGTTGATACTAAATTATAATAAAGTCATTTAAATAAACATATTCTTGAATTAATATTAACTTTATGTTATTACAATTTTGCGTCGCGCTGTAATTGGGTGGCTGTATAGAAAGTTGGATCATGGATCAATAGAAATGTGAAAATAGAACTAAGTAGTTTTTTTTATAATTTGACAGCTGTCAGTTGAAAACGATTCTCCCTAGGGCTGAAAAGTATTACTTTCAACCCGCTCCTCAGGCAACTTCAGACCTACTTTCAGAGTATGAGTACTGAAAAATATCTTTTATACCGACGTTTCGGCCGAATTACACCAGCTGTGGTCACGGGTAGACTGAAGCGGCGGAGCAAAGAGTTTTTTACGCGAGTAGACCCGAATCTGTATTTTCATAGTGAGGATCTGATAAAGACCTTCGGAGATAGACAATGGAACTCTTCAATTCACCCACATATTCCTACTCTACACTCACATAACCACACAATACATAAACTAATAAACTCATCACACACATACACACCACACGCATCCACTTCATCACATACACCACATTACACTAACCACACTTACTTACATTAAAATACCTACATTCCTCGTACAATTTCAAATTTACGATTTTTAATGTAAAAGGAATTATTTTATTTTATTTCTATTGTTATAATACCCGAGAATTTGTCGCCATAAGATCGTCATTGATCGATATTTGTATATGTTGGTACCTACTATCTTGTGCTTTACTAAGACGAAAGAGACTAGTTTCCACGATACAGGGAATCCTAGTGTGGAGGCTAGTGCTATTTATGCACTGATATCTGTTTTTCTGAACAATAAAGATTTATTTTTATTATTAATAGACAACAGCAAATTAATCAAGATTGCTGTTTATAATCGCATCCCCGTGTTTTCTGTTCCACGAACTTAGGTTAAAACTAAAATAGGTTTAAAGTCAGTCTTGCTTTGCGAACGTGATTTCGTTTTAAATGTATAGAGCGTCTCTATCTGGAGAGGTATCATTGATTTCTGAACAAAAATCGAAGCTCTAGAGCTAACTCGATTCAACGATATTCAACTCGCTATTCCATTTTAGATGAAATCTTTTACCGTGTAGAAGAAAATATATTCTGTTTGCTTTTTAAAAACGTTGCCCAACCCTATGAGCGATTACGCACTGCATTTGATCCGAATCCGTGAAAATACGGATATAAAAACTCGGACCGAATTCGGATATTGCTTTACGCACTGCATCCGATCCGAATCCGTGAAAACACCGATCTAGAGTAAAAATCTCGGACCGAATTTGGATGTTGCTTACGCACTATTCCGATCTCTGATTCAAATTCAAACAATTCAGTACTACGGCTACTTCGATCCGTCAATTGTTCTTCCGAAGTTCAAACTCACGGATGACGGATAGAAATCGGATGACGGATGCCGGATGTAGTACGTAAACTACCATACAAATAGTTCTATGGCTACTTCGGAACGTATTTTCACGGATTCGGATCGGATGCAGTGCGTAACCGCTGTAAGAGCGTTTGTTCACCGCCGCCGTCACCGAGAAATGAGATTATTTCGGACCGAGTTCGGAACGACGTGACTGCGATCGTGTGTCCACCGCGACCGATCTCGGTGGTTAGCAACACAAGACAAAAGCTCGTGCACCAGCGCCGGCAATCTCGGTTGTAGTGGACAAGTGCGGACGTGTTTTGTATTGCCGTCATTTCGGTCCGTCACGATCTCGGCAGAGTTCTAGCGGTAGCGCCGAACTGCTCACAATCTCGGTGGCTGATATGACGGCACTCGGATGAGGGACGTGCAGTGGACACGCAGCCATAGTAATGTATGTATCGCTACTTCGGCAACGTCATCTCGTTCTCGGTGACGGCGGCGGTGGATAAACGGCCAAGACTTCTCCTGTATCGTGAATCATAGATTAAAAGACAAAAATCTCACATGCAAAAATACACCCACAGACAACTATCTGGTATTTGTTTCGTGCGAGAATCTAACCTGCGATCCTGAGAGCAGCAAGTCAATCACTTAGCCGTTACGCCACTTGAGCGTATCCGTTACCCCGTGTGGGGATGGGCTTGAAGATAAAACTTCCTCACCCCACGCTGGGAATAGACGCCGGTCACGATCCACCGAGCTCTCCCATCGTAGAGCCGGTCGTCTCTTCAGACTTCGCAGTCACACCGATAATTCAGTCCTCATCAAGCTGTCTCCCCCCCTATGTCCACGCCAGCAACGCCCTAAGCCGAGGTCCAAGTCCCATTAGGGGTCGCCCTTAGTGCTGTTGTTGCAGGTAGTCATGATGTTAGTGTAGTACAAGTAGTTAGCCAGGTTAAGTATTTTACTTCCCCCCCATTGGCTGGAGACCCTTCAGGTCTCGCCAATAACTGCCCGATTACGTAGGAAGGGGACTAGGACCACCTAAAGCAGTCAATAGAAAAAAAAAACTGGGAATAGACGCGTGTTGTAAGATTCAACAAAACCCAGCACGCTTGGTGGTAGGATCTATACGGTCTGCCTGGGTAGCTACCACCCTCACATTAAAGTCAAGCAGTTTACTGTGTTCTGTCGTGTGTGTTTGAGCCAAAGGGGTATAATGGAATCCCTCTAAATCTCTGTTACTTGGATTCGTGTGCTCCATGTGTATCTATTTGTATGTCTACACCAGTGCGCTTATTATGAAAGCGCACTGGTGATGACAAAAGCGCAAGATGAACATGAGTTCATCTTGCGCTTTCGTCTGACGCATGCCTGAAGCGCCATAGCGCATGCAATAGCGCATGCCCTAATACTAGTTCGAGTCTTATGGCAATCAATATTGCATGCACTTGACGCAAGATTAATTGAAAGTTGAAAGCGCAAGATGAACATGAAAGCGCACGGGTGTAGATATACCGTATCAGGTGCGATCAGGGCCAATAACAAAATGTAACCAAAAAAATAAATATCATTTTACGTGACACGTTTTTTGCAATAACATGTAACGCACGTAAGCTCTCCTTGTGAGTTAGATCCCTGTTACCGCTTTGATTAGACCTTCATGTCAAATAATAACATTAAGAACCAACAATAATAATAATGTGTGTCCATAACAATAATCAATTGGGTTACGTGACCGAAATGTATCCCTAACTTTTTTCCTTTAGGAAAGAACTTAGGAAAAATGATGAATATTGTTCCTTCCATTCCCGTTATGTTTTCCTCTTCAGCCGGTTTAGATAAACGTCTTGAAAAACAATCTGTGTTGTAGTGTTGTTTCAATAAATGTTGTTACAGTTTCTTTGTGTTTGAAGTGATAAATTGTCGCGTTTTGTGTTAACGAACAATAGATACGAAGTTACAATTTATCTAAAGTATGAAGTCTGTTTTATCTCAGGCACAATCGTGTGTACGTGCTAGCGTTGTGGCCACGTAATACGAGCGTAAACTAGTAGTATCAGCGAATTTCATGCGAAGCATGAGCCTAAAGTTTATTGGATGTTCTTATTAGGTACTTAGTACTTATACTACTACTAACGCAAATGCTTCTAGATATTCACATGAGCACATAATATCCATTCTATCTAAGGCCGAAGCTACACTAATCCGCGACGCGAACTGCGACATATAAGTGATTGAAACAATTTATTCATATTCACGTATATGGCTATACCATATACGACTGCGATTTTTTGTGCATAGAATAGTCACACATGTGAATGCATTTGTTTCAATCGTTTATATGTCGCAGTTCGCGTCGCGGCTAAGTGTAACCTCTGCCTAAGTCTGGCGTAGTGAAACAAGAATACTTACGAAGATTATTTGCAAATTGAATAAAAGAGAACGAATGTAATATTAAGGCCTTTGATAGATCTTGCGTGTAACGTGCTTTTAACACGAAACCATAGAGAAATTCTTTTTCCTGACACGTAATATTTATTTCAAATCGAAAGCACTATAAAGGTGTTCGCGTATTTGTCAGCATCGTACGGGCCCCGTATTTCCGAAGGCGCCGCATTCCAGAATAATTTTTATTAAATCCTATGCAGCCTCGCACCCTTCGTATGCGCCGCATTGCAGAAAAATGCTCCAGGTAGATGAATTCCAACGTCGCGTTCGGGGAACGTCATTCGATTCAGCGCGTTCGATGCGTACGGCGCGATTCTGGAGACGACGTCGATATTTTGCTGGGTAAATCATTTGCATGTTTCATAAGAAAGAAGAAGAAGAAAAAGAAAGTAAATACATTTATTTAGCACAGACTAAAAGGCACATAATATAAAATAAAGCAAAAAAAAAAACAGCAGTAAAGTGTGCCTCACGGCAGCGCCAAAAAGGGCCAGTTTAGCAAAAAAATGCCAGCTGGTATTCAACTGGATCTGAAGTGTGAGGTGACGGATGTAAATCAGTTTTAGAGCCCAAATACACGTCCGATACTTGCCTCCGATAGTCGGTTCCGATAGTCTGATCAGACTATCTGAAGGCCTCCACGTCATACGTTTGTTTGAACATGAATTACACGTACGATCAGACTATCGGATCGGATGTCAGAATCGTAAGCATCGTCCGGACGACGTCGTCGTACAGAAAAAATCTGACACGAGAATCGTACGTGTATTTCATGAATCCGATCAGGGGCCTAATTCTCCTAAAATAAATTGTTGCCAAACGCAATCGAACCACAACCGTCAGTCAGTTTTTGTTTTCGCATACTTTCAAAATGATTGATTTTGTTTTTTGTGTCAAACAATTCGACAGCTTTTGAAATTGAGAACTATCTGAATGAACGGTTCGGCCTTGGTTCGGTTGTTATTTATCAAGATAGGAGAATTGGGCCCCAGATAGTCGGATCCGGCTCCCGGAAGCAACTATCGGACGTGTATTTTGACCCTCGTACTGCAACGTGTATAATATGTATACCTACTTAAATAAAATAAAATAAATTTGTGTCAGATAAAAATAATAACGAACAATTACACATAACACATGTTTACACCAATCAAACTATGTGAATGCAATGCGGTGCAGTTTACGTCACCAGATTCGCGTTCAGGAGGGCTAATAACGTAGCATTTGGTGAAACATATTTCCTTTCATATTTCTAATCAAAACTGCAAGTAGAATACACATCCAGTCGCAACTGTAAACTATGCAACTGCGGAATGCAGCTTGAAGGCAATTAGGATTTTTAAACAGTGCAACTGTGTGACAATTGCCGAATGGATGTGCAGCCTTCTTAGCCTAAGCGCTGATGACGAATTTGGGGAAGGTACTTTAGGTTGTTTGAAACTATGATAACCCGTACCCCCAATGTTGGTGAGCCTGAAATCGAGAGTCTGGCAGTGTTTGCGGTTATTATAAAAATTAAATATATACTTAATATATATAAACATTTTATTGAGAAATACATACAAAGTAAGAAGCCGGATATTCGGCGTTCTTTGCCGAATAGTTGCCGACTAGTCGCCGACGACAAAAGTGGCCGGATAGTCGGCTATTGCCACAAAACACACTGCCACACTCACTCAGATAGACGATTTCAGGTTCACCAACATTGATTAGTACGGCTTATCATAGTTTCAAAGTGCCTAAAGTACCTTCTCCAAATTCGTCACCAGCTCTCCAGCTTTCTTGCAGTTATGATTTCGAATATGGAACGGAATATGCTTCATCAAACGCGGTTTATTAGCCCCCCAGGTCGGCAAGGTGCGCGAGGCCTTCGGCAAATTCATTTCCTGCCGCGTGTACGGTTTGAAGTACTGACAAATGTACGATGACCTTTGTAAACCTTGAAGTGTTAGATAACTTACATACAAGTACAATACGTAGTTGAGACAAAGATACAACAAGTTCCTTTGACTCAAGTGTCCTAGGCCCGTATTAATAAACGTTACTCAGCCCAAGAGATCGCACTTGATGACAATGTTGAGGTCTTGATCGTATTAATAAACATATAATCTACGTACTCAAGTTACGGCTTGGTTTTACGTTATCAGCTGAGTGATGGACTGATTAATAAACGAAACTCACCACTTAAGTATCAATAGATGAGGGTAATCGAGATGCTTAAATCTGAGTGTAGGCAGTCCGTGACTTGAGGTCGTGATTAGTTGCGCGAAACATGAAGTTTGAAAATATTTTGGGTGAAATTCATTATTACGATGAAATGGAGTACTATGACGACATTTTCGGGCGGTCAAAATCAAAATTCAAAGATGGCGGCTGTGAAATTTTACAAAATATGCGTCATGGGTGTCATGTCCCTGGTTTTCGGGGGTGCTGATTTCGAAAATAAGGTCAAAGTCAAAATCCAAGATGGCGACTGCGAGATTTTACAAAATATGCGTCATGGGTATTTTTTCCATGGTTTTCGGGGGAGCTGATTTCGAAAATAAGGTCAAAGTCAAAATCCAAGATGGCGACTGCGAGATTTTACAAAATATGCGTCATGGGTATCTTTTCCATGGTTTTCGGGGGAGCTGATTTCGAAAATAATGTCAAAGTCAAAATCCAAGATGGCGACTGCGAGATTTTACAAAATATGCGTCATGGGTATCTTTTCCATGGTTTTCGGGGGTGCTGATTTCGAAAATAAGGTCAAAGTGAAAATCCAAGATGGCGGCTGCGAAATATTACAAAATATGCGTCATGGGTATCGTGTCCATGGTTTTCGAGGGTACTGATGCCGAAAATGAGGTCGAAGTCAAAATCCAAGAGGGCGGCGAAATTAAACAAAATATTCGTCATGGGTCTCAACGGTGTAATTTTACAACCATGAAAACGACACCAATGACGCATATTTAATAAAATGTCACAGCCGCCATCTTGGATTTTGACTATGACCTCATTTTTGGCATCAGTACCCCCGAAAACCACGAAAACGACACCCACGACGCATATTTTATAATATTTCGCAGCCGCCATCTTGGATTTTGACCTCATTTTCGACATCAGCGCCCCCTAAAACCACGGACACGACACCCATGACGCATATTTTGTAAAATTTCGCAGCCGCCATCTTGGATTTTCACTTTGACCTTATTTTCTAAATCAGCATCCCCGAAAACCCTGGAAAAGATACCCATGACGCATATTTTGTAAAATCTCGCAGTCGCCATCTTGGATTTTGACTTTGATCTCATTTTCGACATCAGCGCCCCCTAAAACCACGGACATGACACCCATGACGCATATTTTGTAAAATTTCGCAGCCGCCATCTTGAATTTTCACTTTGACCTTATTTTCGAAATCAGCACCCCCGAAAACCATGGACACGATACCCATGACGCATATTTTGTAAAATTTTACAGCCGCCATCTTGGATTTTGATTTTGTCGTCCCCGCCCTCTGGGGGGGAAACGTGTGAGATAATATAACTTTAAAGTTTTAACAAAATCCAAGTATTTCAATAAGACTTACGATATAGGAATAACGAAATGTGATGAATGTTTACTAAACTTCGGTCAATCCAAGCCATCAAGTACAGCGCCTTGAGGTGTGTTTATTAATTAGCAATGATCTTGAGATGCTGACATCGTAATAATGACGTATCAAATGATAACGTACTTGAGTATGTAGTTGAGGAACGTTTATTAATACGGGCCCTAGAAAGCTAACAGGATCGGGTTGGAGTGAATCTATGATTACAGTTATAGCTAATGTCTGTATGTCAGGTCATTAATTCAGTCAATCTATCTATAAAGGGTCCCTAGTAGGAAAGTTTTGGGGTAGTTCTGATTTCTTTCATCCCATATGTATTTTGAGGTGCTGAATCCGAATCTGAGGTTTGCGGACAAAATTTCGTGACGCAACATTGAAAAAAGTGCAAAAAAAGCGAAAAATTTCTGCCTTTTCCGTTTTTTTTGCTTATAACTCGAAAACTATAAACTTTTAGTAAATAGTCTGTTTACAGAAATTAAAGTACTTAAAATTCTCTACAAATATCACTATTTAGTTTCTGTTTCAGACGAACCCTTCGGTCTCAAGTGCGACTTGAAAATTGGCAATTTTGAGCAGTCTCTGCAAAACCCACTTTTTACGTTCCAAACCTTTATTTTTTATTAGAATGCTGTCATTTGATAAATTTCTGCTAGTTTTTTGCACAAGTAATGAAAAAGAAAAAAAAGGTCTAAATTATACAAATTCAATATCAAAAAATGTAGGACTCTAACAAAATAAAACTTAAAATATGTATGTTACTTACTTTACTTATGATCATAAATTAATATTACAAATACATGCATAAATTATATGAGCCGTTGTCTTTTAGAAGGTCCTGGCTGAGGTTCTTCGGTGGCGATGGGTCCCGGTACATATTCTGCTTGTTCTGGAAAATAAAAGAGGTAGTGTCATTTCTCAAGGAGAGATGAGGATTGCAAAATAGATTGTGAGATTCAACATACCTTCCGCATCATGCTGAGGTTCTTTGATGGCATCGGGTCCTGGCTCAGGTTCTGATTGTTTCCTGGTCACCGTCGGGGGTCGTTCTCCTGGAAAATAAAAGAGGTGGTGAGACACTGACTTGTGATCATATATCAAGGAGATATGAATGACTACAAAATAACTTGTGAGATTCGATATACCTTTGTCTCTTTCTTCAGTCTCTTCTACGTCTATGTCAGAGCTGTTTTCTAGGGGCTCAACGTTGTAACACAGTTCTTCCCTGCACCAAACTCAATACTCCGGTACATTTCACGTAAATGTATTAAAAAACTTTAAAAAAGTAAAAACCGACTTCAAAAAAAACTAAACGGAGTGAAATAATTATCATTTAATAAAATTACCAGTTTCAGAAGTCAGTGCATTCAATTTGTTTCAGCGTAGAACACCGACTTCTGAAACTGGTAGTTTTATTAAATGATAATTATTTTACTCTGTTTAGTTTTTTTTGAAGTCGGTTTTTACTTTTTTAAAGTTTTTTATTTTATACTTTTTAGTGCCACAAATTACAATTACAATAGTGTACAAATTCTCGGACCAGCACTACAACTAGAACGTCGTCTACATACGATTTGTGTTTTTTTTTTTGTTTTTGTTGTTTTTTTCAAAAAGTGCTATATCAATTTCAATAAAATTTATATGGGACCACCTCTGAAGTATGGCCTACCAAAGAAAAAAAGAATCATCAAAATCTATTCATAATTGGCGGAGATACCGCGTAACAAACATACAAAAAAAAAAAAACATTCAGACGAATTGAGAACCTCCTCCCTCCTTTTTGAAGTCGATTAAAAAGGGCTGCCAAAGCAATTGTGGATGCAGGAAGGCAGGTATCCATTGTTCCGCAATCTGCTCATCATGCGAAGGACTGTGTTACAATGTTGAACCCCCGGAAGACAGCTCTGTCATAGATGTCACTTAAGGCCTGTTAGAAATCGAACGGCAGTATTGAGTTTATTTTGCCGAGCTAGAGAAAAAGATAAAAACGAGAACGCAACTGCAAACTGACTCAAGTTTATCCTCAACTCGTGTAGTATCTTGACGCAGGACAAACAATTCTTCGTACAATTCACCGAAAGGGTCAAAACGATTCATCAGTAAAAAGTGACAAATAGTTTCCCTCACAATTGTGCAGAAAAGATTTACTAAGGAAACCCCAGTACATTCGTAAGTGAAGGATCGGTTACCCAGATTCATAAGGCGGGACAGGTGTCTCCCCAAACGAAATAGGATCGCACCGTGGCCTAAATAAAGAAAATAAAAGGATACTGGTGGCCTCCTGGTATTGTAAGCCAGGCGGTGCCAATTTATTTATTCCTGCACAAATTGTAGTCGGATTACTGAGGATTTTTCTGCTTCAAATTTTTCATGGATAAAATGTAGAAAATTAAAATTTCCGTCGACTTTTAAACCTGTATGAGTGCACACGAATGTAGAAAATTCTGCTTAAAAATAGGCTAAGCGCGAGTCGTACTCGAGCACCAAAGGTCCATACCATGAAAGGAAACTACTTAATAAGTTATTTAGTTAAATTCATCAACTGCCTCAAAAACAGTAACACCTAGGACAACTAAGTTGATTGTAATAATAATACACACGAGTGTTATGTTGGTACCCGAGCGCATGCGAGGGCACTAAATTAATAAGAGTGCATTAATTACTCACTTTAGCAAGGTGCGTAATCTACTTTTCTTTCAACTACCAATCTACTTACCGTGATAAAATATACCTACTCAAAATAAAAACTTAAGTTAATGAAAAATATTTATCCCGCGACTTTTGCGGCAAAAGGTTATATCAATTTCATTTGCAGCTGCTTTTATACTTTCTGGAGTTGAATTGATATCGCTATCTATTTCCATTTTTTAAACTTTTCTTGTAAAGAAGTATCAAAGTTTTACAATGGTACAAAAAGCGCGCCATTTGTTTTTTTTTTTCACCAAGTCGGTTTTATTCAGCCGATTTTTATGTTCAGCCAGTATCTTTTTGATCTAATGCTTATATTTTATATTAAACTTAATGGGAGACATTGAACCTCTGTGGCTGATTTCCATAAAAAAACATAGTTTTAGTTTTCTTTTAATGTTTACATAAACTTGTATTAACTTGATTTATAAATATGGTATTGGTAGTATATGGTATTTCTATCGACATCACTAAGTCAAAAACTACAAGGCATAAATGAAAATAAAAATACATTTTATATTGTGCAGATGGAGTCCTTTCATTCATCATTTCATTCATTCATTCATTTCATTTCATCACCATTGACCTAGTAACCCTATTTTACAATTTCTGCTCCCCACTTTGGTTTCTATTGCAATTTAAATTCTTTCACTTGAATATAGATGCACAAGCATAATGGGTACTTTTTTACTATTTCGTTACGGAACTCTTAAAATGTGTATTTAACACTGAGAAACATCACATCGCATTCTAATTGCGCAAACAACTCGTAATCGCTACGGCTTTGATTTTGACAGGTCAACTGTTTCCATAGCAACGTATGTATTAACAAACCGATTTTTCTACAACTATGTACAGTAGGGACCAAAAGTCCAGAGGCAATCTCACAAAGCAATAGCTTGACGTTTAGTTTGACTTACGACCTTCTATTTTTAAGAGACACATGCATAATCGTTGTAGTTCATAATTTCAAAATAAATCTGTAAGTTAAAATGGCTTAGAGGGATAAGCGCGTCCCCAAACATGCCTGGATCAGCGAGACGTGCGTTCAAATCTCACACAGTGTAGACTTTTTGTAAGTTTTTACTCGATTGTAAGTATTTGTAAGTAATGTTAATGAGACATTTCGATTCTCTTGTTCGCCTGGTTCACACATTTCGTAACGTTAGAGAGGTAGATCATAGAAAACTAAATAAAGAATTTAGATTTCTGTGGGGTAGATAGACATGAGTTTTATGAATATTTAGCTTGATCGGAATGACCGTTGTCGATTGGTTGTAAATGTTAGTTAGTGACGTGTGGTTACGCATCACTATGACGCGTATTCTAAATGCAACAGAAATATAATGTTATTTCGCGTAGTGCGACAACAGTTCATTAGTGTGTGTGTTATCTGTGGAATGTTGAGACATCACTCGTACACGCACATGCATTGGCTGTATCGTGCGCGAGTTTATAGCAATGTAGTCCTTAGCGTGCCTATGGACTTTTGAGCGTTTACTGTACATAATGAAATGAATATGTTTTTGGTTTTTGACACATCAACTGTCATGATTGATGTTGGATAAGTTACACAATTGCCCTGCTGATCTCCGCAAAGCAATAACTGGGGTATTCCGATGTCCCAGGGTCAGACATTTACGAGCTTCTGACAACAGCACCCTAACGATTGTCATAGGTAGTATGAAATCGGACCCGACGCGGTGACGACGGCTAAATGAGCTCATGGAGGCACGGCGAGGTCTAAAGAGTAGATCAAATCTACATATCAAGATTTGAAAAGGGCACTATTAAGCCACGTGCATCTATGTTAATCGATTTTATATACAGGGTTACAGAGAAAGTCGTTCTGAATATTAAAGGACGTTATTATTCAGGTCATTTCTGATGGATTTGATTCTGTAATATGGTGTCCGAAAGATATTGAATATAAAATATATTTTTAAAAAATCCTTTACTTTTTGCCTTTTTTTAGGGATTAGAACTCCTGGAGTCCGTTGTTTTTGTATCTTGTTAGATATGTCAATTACTAAAAATGATTAACAAAAACTGAACCTACTACTAACAGCTTAAAAAGACTGCTTGACAACGGTTAGAATTAAAGAATTTTCACCAAGTGTTTTTAACATACAAAAATGTATGGAACTTATTCTGCAAATAATTTTAAAAACTTCTACGTCTCTTTAGCTATTCAACAAGGTATAACATCTACTAGGTATGATCATAAAATCTTAAAAAAAATTATTTGAATAGGCCCAAGTGTTGTACTACACAACATAAACAATATCTTTAAAATTCAATACCTCCATAACGGTTAAGTTTCGGATACCATATTACAGAATCAATCCATAAGAAATTACCTGAAAAATAACATCCTTTAATATTCAGTACGACTTTCCCTGTAACCCTGTATAAACTGATATAAAGACGAGAGAAATAACATACTTCCATGTTGGAAGCCCCAATCTGACTCAAAAGGAACCACACAAAAGCCAAGCGTACTTATTAAACTAAGCCCGTATTAAATACTGAAAATACGTTCAATTATAAACACATGACAAGCCAAATTAGGAGCAGCACCCAACCAGCATGCAGCGAGATACGAAATGAACTTTATGTCTCATGCAGTGCATTTTGTTTCAAATAAGCCTTTTGTGAACAAGACTCGAGAGCAACTAATAGGTACCTAGTCTGTAGTCGGAGTCTCTTATTTCTGTCATATTTTATAATGAAGTAGAGCTTTCTATTTGTGGTGGAATAAAATGTACTACTTTACTCGTTTATGGCTGGACATGGATATTAATTTTATTACTATTATGTAATTCGTAAAACTGTATTTATACATTATACAGGTTGTAATCGAATTCGTGTAATTCCTTCAAACTGCGTGATCTACTGGTGACACTGATTGACCCTGTATAGGTTTTTTCAGAATCAACAAAAAAAGTTAAAAAAAAATGAATCGTCGTATTCTGTGTCTGAGTAATTTTAGCGTCCCAAGTTAACTGACTGGGTGGAGCGATATCGCGCTAGTCGTGTCCGTCAGCTGTGTCGCCGTGCCTTCATTAATTTATGCATGGCATCGAAATTTTCTATGAAATAAAAATGTTTTTTGGAAAAAGAAGTTTATTTTTATTTTTAATCAATCTAAATCCCGTGCGGGGTTAATCTATACCATTAATAGATCATGTGGTTTGAAGGAATTACACGGATTCGTTAACACCCTGTATATTCGTAAACACATACTCGTAGCCTCCAACTGCGTTTTGAAAACCTACGTAAATACGTTATGTTATGATTAGAAGTACGTCTTGTTTACATCTTTTTAGTTCTTAATTTTCTTTTCTATATCATTTCGTTTCCATCTTATAAGTTTGCTTTTTATGCAGTCACATTTTTTTTATAATTTACTTTTTTTCATAATCGAACTCACAATTCCTTTGACCACTTTTCGCTATTCTTCAGTCTCAGTTTTGTCCCTAAAAACCCATCCCATAACCCCGTTACCCCGTCACCCCGTATAGTTTATTTATTTATTTAAAGGTTATTAACAATATACACAATACATTTTTCAAATCATGCATCAGGATAGAGGTTATTATATGTATATCAATTACAAATGTACACAACAACAACCAGGGGCCTAATTCACCTAAAATAAATCTTGATAAATCACAACCGAACCAAGGCCGAACCGTTCATTCAGACAGTTCTCAATTTCAAAAGCTGTCTTATTGTTTGACACAAAAAACAAAATCAATCATTTTGAAAGTTTTCGAAAACAAAAACTGACTGACGGTTGTGGTTCGATTGCGTTTGGCAACAATTTATTTTAGGAGAATTAGGCCCCTGGTACGGCTATAGTTTGAGAAACGACTGTTAAAATATAAGCATACCAAGTTATCAATAACGTGGCTAATAACGTGTGAGCTCCGGTGTCCGAATTAATTAAACTGCGCATGGGCGTGACGTAATTCATTAGCCCATATTTGGTAATTGGCGTGTATCGGCGAGCCTTGTCGTGTTCACGGTACGAACGTAATCTGATTGCTGAATCTTGTACATTCTACCTGTATGTGTAGTGTTCTATGAATGTTTAAATTAAACTATATTAACGCCCAAATATACAACGCTATTTTTAGTATACACAAAAACCGAGACACCCCAACAAGATTTTACATCAGAACTGCCAGAAAATAACTAACATTAAGTTTTTTTTTTAATAACACCCCCATTTAGCTACGAATTCAGAAAATGGAGCTTCTAATCCGTGACCCCAAATATGACCTAAAATGTAAGCACAGCTGGGGCCCAATTCTCCAAAAATAAATTGTTGCCAAACGCAATCGAACCACAACCGTCAGCCAGTTTTTGTTTTCGAAAACTTTCAAAATGATTGATTTTGTTTTTTGTGTCAAACAATTTGATAGCTTTTGAAATTGAGAACTGTCTGAATGAACGGTTCGGCCTTGGTTCGGTTGTGATTTATCAAGATTTATTTTAGGTGAATTAGGCCCCTGATCATAACTGAGGACAGATAGATTACAGCAAATTTTTTTTTAAATCTTTGAGCCGCTATTTCTCTTAATTTATTGACTTTTGAGGAAAGTTGTGGAAGAAAAGTTAGTCATTATTATGGGTACTTCAGCACCCTTTCGGATTAGTACCCCCTTTCCGACTAACCCCGTATGTGTATCAGGTGTAGTGAAAAAACGTTGACTTTGATTCCCTTATTTTGAGACGAAAATATAGCAGTTTTGTGCCACAAGATTCAAATTATACTTTTCTTAACAAGAGTTGCAAAAGAATTGTTTCTGAAACAATGCGTCATAAAATGTCAGCCACGTTTAATATTACTTGCTATGTACAAGATCCAGGCAAATATTCTGCACTTTGTTTCATATAAATCCGTTGGCGAAGAGCCAAGAAATACTTTGTTGAACAGGAACTACAGCGTACCTAGTAACCTGAAATAGGAATGACATAATTTTATTTTGTCTTTGAATAGGGCATTTGACTGAAAAAATGTAATTAGTCCGTCAGTTAGATTATCAAAAAATATTTGACCCGTATTTTTTCTTTTGTTACGGAAATCAAAATTGACGAAGATCCGACACTTTTAAAATTGGCAAAACGTCACAAGCAAGTACAATTTTACTTGCTTCTGACGTCACAAGCCCCTTCTTGAGTTTTGGTGCGTTTTATCTTTCCAAATATTCATATATTTAACAAAAGAACTTTAACTTTCGCGCTCCTTCAAGAATTCCACGTAGACCTATGACTCCATTTTGTCCCCCCCAGAGAAGAACGGTGTTGGGATCTAATTCTCCATGTGCCAGGTTCTGTAGGGTTTTAAATAGTTGCAACGATGTAATCGACTTTCACTTTGATTCCCTCACTAAGCGGAAATCTAAAATTCTGGACTGTTTAAGTGATTTGTTGTAAAGCATTGTTTACTAAATCTGGGCAGTTTGTGTAAACAATTGTTGGTAGACCAAATAAAATAAATAGGTAAATAAATAAAAAGAAAAAATATGTGTGCATTATTTTTCAAAACTCTAACTGGCGGACTAATTAGATTTGCAATTTATTGATGCTGTCAATGTTGACAGCATAAAAAGGCATGTGCCTATTATGAGTGCAATGATAGGTACACCAATAGTCAACGTCAAAATTAAGTAGTAAAAGTTTCGAATATTTTCTTTCGCTTTTACTTATTTAACTCTTTTTAACCGATTTCCAAAAAAAGGAGGAGGTTCTCAATTCAATGCGTATTCTTTTTTATATGTTTTATATCAAACGTTGGTTAGCTCTATTACTAACCGATTTCAAATTGTCGTTGATTCACGATTCATCTGAATTTAAAAAATGTTTGGTTGTGCATTACAACTCTAGCGTTTCGACATGAATTTCGTTTTTTTTTAATTTGTTTGAAAGGTTTAACAATCAGGTAGGTTCGATATAAATTTTGTCATGATCTGATGAATCACTTCGGGGATATAGAATGCAACACCTATAAGCGACGAACAACACACGTATCATATCGTGATTGGTTTATTGTACTTTGTACTAGAAGTGTTACTTCTAAGTGAAAACAGAAAAATATATAAACTAAAAAAATAATTAAGAACTGATTTCAAACAAACTGTAAAGAATAAAATAATAATATTTTCTGAAGTAGGTATTAAAAGTGGCACTTTGTAGCAGAATAAAAAAACGGTCAAACCATAAACGTCAATTTGACTTCATACAAACTGTGGTATAATAAATTATGCTCTGCCAGGAATTCTATTCCCATGACAGCTAGGTCACGTGATATGCCCAAGACTTCGTCATCAGCTGTACAAATATCCTGTAAAACCTATATACTAGGTGAGTATACACTAGAGCATTTTCTCGAGCATTTCCATGTAATCTAACGTTCTTACGAATGGCACAATACGAGTACAAGCAAAAGCTCAATTTAAAAAAGCATTTCCATGTTATGTAACGTTCCTGCGAATGCTCGACACGGTGTTTGAAGTAATGCTCACTGCGAGTGAACATTTACCTGTAACCTACCTTTATATTTTGCGTTTACTCTTCGCTGAAATGTCAGATCTGCAGGTCGCGTGTGCTGCGTTCGCGGTCGTATTTTTGTCCGACGAAATGTTACACAAAAATGTTGGTTGGTTCCTAAAATCAATTTGTAACAAAACATCGAGCGTCTTAATCGAAATGTGGTTCGAGTAAATTTAAAAACAGCGAATGCTCGATGTTTTGTTACAAGTAAATGCTCTAGTCTATATCCACCTTAAAAGAATGTACCAATACCAAGAAACGTCGTCTAACAATGTAACTCACAAGAAGTTCGGTATCAGCGAATCGATTATCGATTGATGAGAATTGTGTGAAGTTCTCGAGAGGAAGAAAGAAAAGTTAGACGTTCCGATTCAAGGGCGACACTCATCTGCAGACGCCAGTCGAATCAATATACCTTGAACTTTGAAGTATTAAGTAAATAGGTAAGTAAAACATTGATTGCTGGTTTAACGCTTGCCTTTTATGCAGTAGGGTCCGAGTTCGATACCGTGCGAACCTCTAACTTGTAGAAGTCATGTGCGGATCACAATTAGAATTGCTAATCTACGCTGAACCAAATTAAAGGCGCCGACTTCGGAAACTGTTAATTTTATAGTCATCATTATCATTCAGCCGAAAGACGTCCACTGCTGGACATAGGCTTCCCCCAAAAGGGGGGTTTGCCGCAATCGCCACGCTTGGCAGGCGGGTTGGCGATCGCAGTATGGTTGTTAAAGTACTCAGAGAGCGCTGCTGCCCATCCTCTAGCTAGAGAATCCCATAGTCGCCTTTTACGACACCCATGAGAAGAGATGGGGTAGTGCTATTCTTTAAGTCCGGCACTACACGAGACCATGTAATAAGGGTAGTATTTAAAAGATCGAATATAAATTCAAAGTAAGGGTGTTAAAAATACTGATTATGGCGTACTGAAATACTAAGTGAGGAGACTGAGGGCGAACACAAATATTGAAAACGGCGACTTAAAATTACGAATTTGAGGTACTAGGTAGTCATTCAGAACGATCAGTATAATAATTCTTAAGCGAACAAATTTCACTCACATTATTGTTGTATGTTTGTAAGGTTGTTTGGGTTTCCAAAGGAGCGTCGACGGAGCCCCGCTGCGCGGGGCTCCTATTTCTGTCTGCAGGGTTTAAAGTAACCTAACACGAAGTAGATGACGGGGACTTCGTTCGCTCGCTTCGCTCGCTCACTCTAGCCCCCGTCATCCCCTTCAAACCTAACCTATCAGTGTCGGAGTAAGGGAATGTATATTTTCACACACTCAGTATTTTTGTCGCCCACTTAGTATTTGTTTCGCCCCAGTTAGTATTTAATTCGGACACTTGGAATTTTAGTTGCTAGCTTAGATTAACTGTTTCCCAGTGCTAGTAGCTTATTTTACGAATTTTAATCATTCATATGATTTCACCGAGGATTTGAAAGACGATGGGGACATAGAAAGGGAGAGGAAAGCGATGGCGGTCCGCTGCAACATGTTGGCACGCAGATTTGCGAGGTGTAGTTTAGAGGTAAAGATCACTCTGTTTAAAGCATTCTGCCAAACTCTCTACACCTGCAATCTGTGGGTCAACTACACGCAGCGGGCCATCAACGCTCTCCGAATACAATATAATAACGCGTTCAGGGTGCTGGTGGGGCTCCCACGCTACTGTAGTGCGTCTGCGATGTTTGCGCACGCGCACACAGACGGCTTTCACACTGTGCTGCGGCGCCGTATCGCTTCGCTGATGTTCCGAACGCGTGGGAGCACCAACACCATCCTGAGCGTGCTCAGCCACAAGCTGGACAGCCCCCTTCTGGGGCACTGGGTTTAAGCACAAGTGCGAGTGCCCGGGGCCCCAGAGGGCGGCAAATACTTAATTATTTTTTTTGTCGTTTGTATTATTAGTCATAGTCGTAGTACCTGTTAGTCGTGCTACTAACAATGTTATGGGCCAAAAGTGTCTGAAATAAAAAGTTTTTTTTTTTATAATTTTTCGCCAGTTAAGTTAATTTTTCGCAAATAAGTACATATATTTTAATGCTGCTCGGTTTAGTATTAAAGTATCTCATTAACAGTCTTCCATGTATTATTTATTCGCCCGATTAATAATTCCCCATTTAATAATATCAAAATTTATAGGTAGGTAATATAATTTTATTGTATGGTATTTATATTACTCGTTACAGTTTTTTTTAAGTCGGTTTCTCTTTATTATTTATTGCTTTCCAGTGTCACAACTTACAATTACAATAGTGTTCAAATTTGTGAACCACCACTACTACAACGTATTTCGCACCAATAAAAAAAATAATTATTCTAACCGATCCTCAAATCTCGGAGAAAAATAAAGACGAAACGTAATGAATAAAAAACCTCCTCCTATTTGAAGTCGGTTTAAAATGCAGCACCATCTTGGCTATCATTAAAAGTAACAACTTTTGTTCTATTACTTTTGGAAATACCCCAAAAAACATGACAAAAGACTATTAACAGTAAATAGCAGCCAAGAGCGTGCTGGAGTATTTTAAATAACCCTTTAAAGTTGTGGTTTGCTACACGACGAAAATATTTACTTTGTAACGAAAAAACGTGCACGTATGCTTTTATTTTTATAGATGCGTAAATTAATGCTTGGGGAATCCTCTTTTTCTGAGACTACACTATACACGATAGCGATTTTTGGTGTAAAGTGTACCCACATACGTGAATTTACGTTTTTTTTTTCAATTGTTTTGTGTATCGTAGTTCGCGTCGCTGCTAAGTATAGCATCAGCCTTAACATATAACGTATTGTACACACTCGTAAGATGACATAATATCGAATGTGGATTGAAGGCAGAACAACACTGCCGTATTTTTTTTAATTTTTATTATTATTTCATTTGGTCGCGTTTCATCCTAGTTGCCCATATGGTAAGCGTAGATAGGTTCTAAGTTGGAGCACACTAATCCAAGTAACAAAGATATAGAGGGATACCCCTATACCCCTCTGACTCTCAGATATACACCACGAAATGGAGGATGGTAGCTAGCCAGGCGGACCGTATAGACCCTACCACCAAGCGTGCTGAGTTTTATTGAATCTCAAGGTACGAGTTGGTAGCCGACTACACAGACAGCAGCAGCAGACGACGTGTCGCTACAATACTACTACTTTCTATGTATTTCTATGAAATACCTTCCGCAGCTAGCGACACGTCGCCTTTTTTTTTTTTTTTTTTTTTTTTCGTGGGAAAATCCTCATGGATGCCCTTCGCCCGGGGAAGACGAAGGGGTATGCCGGACTCTTACCGGCTAAAGACCCACGGTGTTCCTTCTTCTGACTCTTGGCCGGGGTCGCGGGATTCGCAGCTGCATGCACCGCGACCCCGGCAGGCCTCGGTCCGCCAGCCCCTGGCGGACCTCTCCTTCTGTGGGGCCTCGCCCCACGTCCTTCTGAGAGGCGCGCACGGAACATTGCGCGCCGCCTTCTCGGGCCTGTTACTGGTCGGGCGACGTGTCCCCTAACCCGCCGCCCGCAGGCCACACACTACGGTGGCCGGAGATCGTCGCGCGCCCTCCGGCGCCCGGTGCGTCTGGCGCGGGAAGGGAGAGTGGCAGCTGCCTCTCTCTCCCTCTCCGCTCCCTCTTTGGTCGCCATCACCTCCTCGCAGAAGGAGGCGACGGCTTCCCACGCACTCTCGCCCCCGACCATGGACAGAACCACGGCCGGGAGCGAGAGGTCACCACCGACTGCCGCGACTAGTTCGCGGCGCCGCGTCGCCCACGCAGGACACGCCTGCAGCGTGTGCAGCGCCGTGTCCTCCGGGCAGTCAACGCAGTGGTGACAACCGGGCGTCTGCTCCCGGCCTATGCGACACAGGTACTTCCCGAAACAACCATGTCCCGAGAGTACCTGCGTCAGCCGGAAGCTGAGGGCGCCATAGCGACACGTCGCCTGACTACACGTTGTACGACCGCAGACGACGTGTCCCGACCGCAAATCAGTATTGCCACCGACGCTGGAGCGACGACACGTTGAATCTTTCTCAAAAAATGAGTTTTTCCAATTTCTAGGAATAAAACTGATAAACCAGGTGGCCTAATATCCTGCACTGTACGATGCATCTAAAAAAAAACAAAAGATACAGAGGTAAATCGCGATCGCTAATCCCAAACAGGTCAGACATCTTGTCTCACGGAACATTCAGAACTAACTGGAATACGACGTGTCGTCTGCTGGTTGATGGCTGCACCATCTGCAGTTGGGTTCGGAATCATGACTGCAGCGACATGACGCTGCGACGTGTCGCTACAAGGTGTCGTAACCGTAACGACACGTCGTCTGCTGCTGCTGTATGCAGTCGGCTACGAATTTGTACCTTTACAACACGCGTCTATTCCCAGCGGAGCCCGTCCCCACGTCGGAAAAACATCTAAGAGATATAAGATTGATATTTAATGGAGTAACTGCACTACCGAATTGGGAGACTGTAATGGTAGATGTAAGAATGTAAATAAATAAATAAAAAGTATAGAGCCTAAACACGTACGTGCAATGATTGATGATTATTTATTTAATGAACTACAGTATTGTTTTACTTGCAGACGCATAAGGTTCACTACTCTATATGTATATGAAAAAAAACTTATAGCACTATCGATTCTGTACAACTGAATAGTATCTACTCCGAAATCGAGACGGAAGTGCTTTGGCAACGAATCCTATTGGGAACTAATCTTATTGGTGTCAATGAGGATTGATGGGGTATGGAATTGGTGACAATCTGTAATTAAAGTTAGTTTCATCGATTGATTACCCCTTTGGGAACCGATCAGCAATTGATAACTTCATACTGCTTCTGGTCTTGCTGCATTAAGAGAACCGAGAAGATTTGTATTCAGGATATTTTAAACAGAACGTAATACAATGAAAAAAACCTTGAAACTGGTTGGCGGGTAGGTGAAATATGATACAATCATAAACTTTTTGTGACTATGACCCGCTACCCGCCTATGTTGATTTTTCTCAAATTTCATATTGTATTTCTGTTTTCGAGTTGGTTAACATAAAAATTTATATAACATTAACAAAAATACATACAGCAGTTAGAAATAAACGATTTCTTAATTGAGATCGTTTATTAACCCTGTTTATACAAGCTTGAAATATGACCGCGTTATCGCACAGTGTGATAAGTGGATAGCGGGGATAGCGACAAAAAGTGTATGATTGTATCATGTTCACCTATCCATCAACCGGTTTCAAGGTTTACTCTTCGTTGTGTTACGTACTGTATCATAGACTTTCAGTAAATACAATTATAACATTAAATCAAAATGATTCATTTAAAGACAGTACTGTATAAAATAGCAGATTTTTCGAAGCAAGATTGAAGAAAAAATCAATCTTCGAATTGTTAAAAGCAAATTACGAACAAAAAGAATCAACATTAAATGCCATTTTAATTTACCATCTCCACTTATACGTACCAAATTCTAAATGATACGAAATTCACTTATCTTCGCAACACAAATGTGAGTGTTGCCCAAATTGAATTGGGTTGCCGTCAGATTAACTGGACTGTAGGACGACATCAATGTCCGCCGCTTTTAATTAGAATTAGCTAGAATGGGATGTGTTTTGTGAAAAAAGTAATTAAGTAGGAATTTTGTTGTTCTTTAAGTATTTAGTTCTCTACAGTGCAGCGGGAGAGCGGAGTGATTTTAGTTTTGGATAGGATAGTCTATCTCTTTTCCTGGGTATCGGTAGAGTGGATTTACGTATTTTTTTGTTCTGTCTGTGTATTTTAAGTTGACAGAGGCTGCCATGTTTACCTTTTATTGTTTGTTGTATTAGTTGCTTCACGTGATATTGATGAAGGAAAACACCGTTTTTTTATTTATTTATTACTAGTCCTGCGTTTAGCCGCCATTTCGCCTGATGTTAAGCGATGATGCGGTCTACGATGGAGCACGCTTGCTCAGAAGAAACCGATTCACTCGTGACTTGAAGACACCCAGATTGTAGCTGTCGGGGAACACCCACTCGGGCAGCGCATTCCACTGTTTGGCGGTTTTCACAATGAAAGTGGAATCAAAGCGCTTCGTTCGGGTTTTTGGTATATCAACCATGAATCGATGGCGCTTTTGTGTGCTTCTGGCCGTCCGATAGAAAAAAGGGCAGGGGGGTATTAGATCGTGAAGTAAGGTGCACACCTGAGAAGGCTCTGAACAGCTCTCGATAGTGTGTGTAGTCCGCCAAACTGCACCAGGCAAGCGTGGAGGACTAAGGGGTAAATCCTTGTCATTCTGAGAAGAGGCCCATGTCCAGCATTGAGACAATAATGGGCTGATGATGATGATGGCCCTTATGGCACTTATTTTTTATCACTTTCATAGTACCTATTTATTGATGTATCCAGAGCTAATAAGTACATTTTCTATTCTATTTTAAAGCATATCCTGCTTTGACAATAACGTAGGTATGTATTGAGTCTATAGACCAATGGTTCCCAACCAGTGGTCCGTGGATCACCAGTGGTCCGCAGAAGCCAAAATATGGTCCGCGAATGATTTTAAATAATTTCCTATTGAGTTTTTAATTAAAGTTTCAGTTTGATTATTACAGTTTATTTTTATTATACTTACATAGTGGTACCTGCTAACAAGAATCATATAAAAGTGGTCCCTGACCAAGAAAAGGTTGGGAACCCCTGCTATAGACAGATATAACACAGTATTTTATAGTATATTTCATTCTTTGCTCTCGTTCGCCTTGTACAAATGTGAAGTGCGCACACAATACTGTCATCTGTCGTGTCGCCACATCGAAAAGCTTTTATGTAAACGTATCTACGTTTTCCTTATTATACGAGTCTATGACAATTGTAGCAAACATTTCTCATTTAAATCATAGGGAAGTTTTCTATGTCCTATTGGGAGTCATTAAAATGGTATTTAATTTTTTCGTGGTTTTCCTTGCACTCGTTTTTCTTTGGTATTTTATAGCGGGACTAGCATAGTATAGTTATGAGGTTGAATGAAAATATACATTTTTTTATTATAATTTTAATATTTAAACGTTATTTAATAAAATAAACATACAATATAGTTTAAAAGAACAGCTATATATATAGTAACCCTTCTATAACGACTGTGTGATTTTATCAATTTTAAAGTTAAATTGAAAACAATATAAATTTGATTTACAGATTCTATAAAAATATTAACATTAGGAGTGCCGACTTCGTAAAATATTGTATTGTGAGTGAGTGATTCAGTTAGAAACCTTTATAAGATGAACTAGATTAATTTTTATTCAACTCCCAAATTCCACAGAAAATTCGCCATTTATTAAATCTACAATCGTATTTGATAAAGTGCTGCAATCACTAACGAAATTGCAAAAAAGAGAGAAAGCGCGCGAAAAAAATAAAAAACAAATATGGCGACACTCGTTCGCTTGAATTAATAGTCGGTTGTCGAATATTTCGATACATACGTACGTAACAACAAATGTATATTGACAGTTGAAATATTGTGGCTGACACTACGTGGACTGTGTGAAAAAGTGGCCCATTTTAAGGTCCGGCCTCGTGTCACACCGTCACGTAACGGATTGGGACATTTTATGGCCAAAGAGTGAATTTATAATGTGTTTTTTGCTTGTGTTTCAGTAGAGATATAAATGTGACATGATTCGATAGATCCTGTTTTGAGAAGTATTCTATAACTCTTATCTAAATATATAAAAGCGAAAGGTCACTCACTCACTCACTCGTCACGAAATATCGAAAACCGCTAGACGTATGAAGATTAAATTTGGCAGGGAGGTAGTTTATAGTTAGTAGACGTCCGCTAAGAAAGGATTTTTGGAAATTCTACCCCTAAGGAGGTGAAATAGGGGATGCAAGTTTGTATGGAAAATCGTCATTTAACGGGTTCAAAATTTCACGCAAGCGAAGCTGCGGGCAAAAGCTAGTTTAGCTTTAATTTGTTTTTAACTAACTTTAACTTAGCTTTCAGTGATTATTTTAATCTTACAATCTTTGGGGTTGAAACCATAGCACACAGGTACCGTCCGCGAGGCCTAAGCTGAGCTTAGCATTTGTGTGAGAATGAATGCAGACGCGTCCTTTGCTTGGTTTAAACCGGTTTCTACTGCTTTTTGGCAATCGATTCTTTGTGCACTCACACAAATGCAAAGTTCAGCTTACGCCTCGCCAGTTGTAGACCACGACCTGGATTATGACATGGATACTTTTCATCCAGGTACATGGAGTAGTTCCCCTAGGATCTAGTGAAACCACGGGCAATAGCTAATTTATAATAAATAGTGTGCTAGTCTAACACTATTGAAGAGCCACAGATTGACAAATTACAAGATATTGTAACGCGCGGCTAGTACGCGGATAAGCTAAACGACGTTATTTACAACCGACAAAAAACTACGATTTGTATATGTCTCTAAGCTCTCAATAAATTAGATTCCGTGAAAATAAATCCTAGTTACTTATTGTTATTTTTCAGGATTTCAGTGGCCGTTGTCAGGTATTTCGATAAACACACAGTTTGTTGTAGATACAGTATTGTTATATTGAGGTAGGTACTTACAAAAGAATGTTAGTTTCGACTTACATGGTATGAAAGAAAGAAAATCAATTTATTCAGCAACCAAATCGACATACTATAAACATAATGCCAAATGTAGTTACCTATCATCATCAGCATCCTCCTGCCCTTATACCATCTTATATGGGATACATCATACATCTCTATTAGGCGTCATCTCAGTAGTCACCCTCTATTTAGTCTAAAGGTCATGGTGTACTATACCGGCACCGCAACGGCACCGCTCCAACCCAGCAAGTAACTTGTCATTCAAATTAGAGCATTAAATCGTGTGTCGTATAATATATTTCATAATGTCAATATGAAAAAGCCAATGGCGGGCAGTCAGCGCGCTTGCTGCTACCATACAACTCGACTTGAAGATAGTGCGCTGCAAGCGAGCGGACCGCGTGCTTACAGCACGCCGACTGCGTGCTTACGGCGAGCCGACTCCGAGTCGCCAGCGAATGCAAGTCCTAGGCGTATTCAATCACAAATTCCTTATAACAATTGGGTTCGCGGTGACAGCAAGCTTACACCTCGCGGCCGGCGCGCGGACTGCGAGCTTGCACCTCGCGGCCGGCGCGCGGACTGCGAGCTTGCACCTCGCGGACGGCGCGTAGTTAGCGCGCTGGCGGCTAGACGTAGTCTAAATTGGAGGCGACGCCGTGCTGCAGCTGTGCAGCTGCTGTGCCGGTTTACTGTCCCTTGACATGATTCTCTTCTTCAATGTAGTTACCTAAATAAATATTATTAACAAGCACCGTGTACGATACGGTAACGTAAATTTGCACGTTATGTGAACGCACCGTTCCGCGTTACGCTCTTATGCTCGCCTACTGTAGGTACACTGCTCTGCACATATAACTACACCACTCGCGACCATTCATAGCACGCATATATAGCTCGCATCTATAGCACGCATCCATAGCTCGCATCCATAGCACGCATCCATAGCACGCATCCTTCCCATATAAGGCTGCTTTTCCACCACCAACTTGCGGCGGCGCATTTTCATAGCACATCTTACTCGCTTCGCTACATAGTTTAGCATCAGTGCAAACGGTGTATGTATACCACATCTCTGGTGGAAAGGCACCCTAAAAACGTAGCTTAGTTAAATCAGTTTCCACCAGTGCTATGCTATGTAGACCAATGAATACGATTGGTGGATATCAAACGCATCCATAGCAATGTTGCATAGCACATCTCTGGTGGAAAAGCAGCCTAAGTCCCATGAAACCTTATTACTTCTATGCATGTTACACGTGTATATTGCGATTCTTCAGGCACAATTATGTTGCCAGGTTCTTCGCCTCTTGCGACTCGCTTGCCCGCCCACGGAGGAGAATTGTTTTCTTAATTGTCCCCTTTCGGACGGTTTTCTACAAATGTTGGCTCTCGTTAGGAAAAATCCTGTATCGTGGGTGCGTTTACGGATTTAAAAAAACTCACATGCACACGCAATACAAATACTTGTAAAGGTATGAGTTGGTAGCCGACTGCATACAGCAGCAGCATACGACGTATCGTTACGATACTAGTGGTTTCTATGTATTTCCATGAAATACTTTCCGCAGCTAGCGACACGTAGCTCGATTACACGTCGTACGACCGCAGATGACGTGTCGTCCGACCGCAGATCAGTAGTTCCACCGAAGCTGGAGCGACGACACGTTGAATCTTTCTCAAAAAATGGTTTTTCCAATTCCGAGGAAGGAAAACTGATAAACTAGGTGGCCCAATATCCTGCACTGTACGATGCATCTAACAAAAACAAAAGATACGAAAGTCAATCGCGATCGCTAAAACAGGTCACACATCTTGTCTCACGGAACATTCAGAACTAACTGGAATACGACGTGTCGTCTGCTGCAGCCATCTGCTGTTGGGTTCGAAATCATGACCGCAGCGACATGACACTGCGACGTGTCGCTACGACGTGTCGTAACGACACGTCGTTGGCTGCTGCTGTATGCAGTCGGCTACGAACTTGTACCATTAGGTGCAGTTTTTGCTCATCCTACATCAAATCCAAAAAAAACATGACATCTTAAATTCTACTTCAAAACTCATTTGTGTAAAAAAGACTAGTATTTATTACTTAGTTCTCCTTGAACGTCAATGTTGCAAAAGATAGCCCCAAAAACGCCCGCCATCCACCAGATAACTTAGGGCATTATTTATTTGCTTTACTATGCCAAAGACATGATTGGGACGGTGGCTGTGTGATAAGCTTGTAATGATTGTAAGCCTACGGGTCGTAGGTTTACTCATTTTAATCATTGTATCGTGTATGTGCCGTATGCGTGTATCGAGCCGTAATTCAACCTACGACCCTACGGGTCCTACGGGTGAATTACGGCACGATATTTTTTTGGACCCACCTATCTTGGCTTTAGGTGTTTTTGTACGATAGATTTGTTGTCTGTAAATGCGAACGATATTAGGAGAATTGAAGTATGAGGCAAAGATTTATAGATTAACTTCAACTTCAAACTTCAAAACTATCCAAAATACACTTGGGAGCAAAGAAATCGAGCCACTTTTTTCACGTGTCCTGGTTATTTGTTTTGGTTTCATGAATTATATCATTTAAAATACAAAAAATACCCTCATTGTAAAGGTTATCAAATAAACTTTTAGGCGATATATGTTTAGAATTGATATGTTCTATAACACCAAAAACAATAACAATTATACCTACCTACGTCAAAAATAGAAGTGGCTCGATTTATTTGCTCCCAAGTATAGACTAGAATTACTTAGTTATTTTTGACTAACGTCTTTTATTTGTAACTTCAACGTTACAAAAGACCCAAAATGCCCGCCCTTCACCGCTTCCTAGTGTTTTTGCTGTGAAGAAGATATGTCGCAAAAAACTCAGTAGCAACAAAGACAGATTAAAAAAAAGAACTACTGTCATTATTTACGTATAAAGAAAATAAATGTTGGCGTAAAGTGAAGTAATGTAGGCATTAAATATGAAAACCATTCTTCAACTGAGCATGGGAAAATAAAGCCATCACGTCGCCTCGCCGAAATTCCCAAGATTGATGGAGTGCGCGAAACACGAGAAGGAATGCTACGACGATAAATTAATTTAGCATAAATAGACATGTCAAACAAATAAACTGGGTAGGCTGACATTGAATACGGTAAAAGATAGGTAATCTTATCTTTTTTCTTTCTAATATTATAAATGCGAAACTTTAGATGTTTGGATGTTAGGTACTCAATCACGTCGTGATGGCTAAATGGATTTGAATAATGTTTAGTGCAGAGGTAGAAATTTACCCCGAGTGGGGAGGGGCTAGAAGATAAAACTTCGTCACCGCTCGCTGGGAAAAGACGCGTTGTAAGATTCAACATTACCTAGCATGGTTGGTGGTAGAATCTATACGATACGGTCCATCTGGCCAGTTACGCCCCTAACATTAAGGCTAAGCGTATGCTAAGACGCAGGTGACGCAGCGCAGCACAGTACCTACAGATTTTCCCGCGCAGGGCAGGCGAGGCAGACATAGGCCACGACCGCATGCTGCGACGCAGCTCGAAGACACATTCGAGTTTTAACTAGTACAAAGAATACACGTGTTCGAGTTGACGAACATTTTTTTTTAATAGTCTGGATGATTAGTATCATAGAAACAAGGTTCACAAAGTACTAATTCAATTAAATGTTCTGTCATTGCAATAAAATTCGAATTAGCGGTAAAAAACACATGTCGACATGCACGCGTCGCGCAGAAATCTGTGCCGGCACTACAACGCGGTGCAGAGCAGGGCAGACACATGTCTACATCACACGTGTCTGCGCCGCAGCGTACGCAGGTCTTGGTACGTTCATACATTACAAAATCTGCTCTGCGCTGCTCTGCGTGCACCTGCGTCACCTGCGTCTCAGCATACGCTTAGCCTAAAGTCCAGCGCCAAGTAGTTTACTATGTTGCATCGTGTGTATGTGAGAGCCAGAGGGGTGAAATCCTATATCTCTGTTACTTGAATTCGTTTGTTCCGTCTTAGACCCTGTCTGTGTACCATCAGGTGCAACTAGGGTCAAACGCGACCAAGTCAAATAATAAATCAAATGTATCTTGCAAACCGCTGCATAAAAGATACCGCAAGAACTATTAGTACTAATAGTTCTTGCGGTATCTTTGTCCTTAAAAACGTAGATCTTGCTGTGGTGAAAGCTGCGGGCATTGACTTCTACTTCAAAACTCATTTATTCAAATTAGACTAGAATTACTTCGATCTTTTTGAACGTCAATGTACAAAAGACAGCCCTCAATAAAATAACTTAAAAAAAGTAAAACCCGACTTCAAAAAAAACTAAAAAGAGTAAAATAATTACCATGTTATAAAACTAACAGTTTTAGAAGTCGGTGCAATTTTACACCGAACATAATTGAAGGCACCGACTTCTGAAACTGTTAGTTTTATAATATGGTAATTATTTTAGTCTTTTTAGTTTTTTTTGAAGTCGGTTTTTACTTTTCTTTAAAGTTATTTTATTTTTAGATTTTTAGTGGCATTAACAATACACAAACATGCAATTACAGCAATCTTGGGTAATTGACTGTTATCCATTGAAGAGTTCCATTGTCAATCTCCGAGGGTCTTCATCAGATCATCACCAAATTTAAATGTGACCATTCCGGAAGAATACTCTTTTAAACAAAAAAAGAATTTTGCAAATCCGTCTATAAACGATGGAGTTATGCCCGAACAAATACAAAAAAAAAAAAATATAAACATCTGAATTGAGAACCTCCTCCTTTTTGAAGTCGGTTAAAAAGTTCCACCCTTTACTGCTATGCACCTGTATACAGTAAAGTGTGTACTTTCTAAGCCATTATGGTAGCAACTCGTTCATTTGGAATTATTTGAAGGCACTTTCAATTTTTACTCAATCTAATATTTCTAATACAGTGTTCTTTTTGTGAAATAATCTAATAGGTGCCTACGCAATTTTACGAGTCACAGACATGTGAAAATTGAATTGGTCTGGACCATTAACATGGGTTGTTCTTATCGAACAAATGCAGAAAAACGTAGAAATAAATAATGATAATATGACAAGGGTAAATTTTTATGTAGGTATTTGTGTCAGGCTATAACGGCCTATAAGATAGTAGACCAAAAAAAAAGTTTTAATATTTTATATCAGCTCATAAAGATTTTTTTTCCGGAAAACCCTCATATTTTTCCTTCGCCCGGGGAAGGCGAAGGGGTATGCCGATCTCTTACCGGCTAAAAACCCACGGTGTTCCTTCTCCTGACCCTTGGCCGGGATCGCGGGATTCGCAGCTGCATGCACCGCAACCCCAGCAGGCCTCGGTCCGCAAACCCCTGGCGGACCTCTCCTACTGTGGGGCCTAGCCCCACGTCCTCCTGAGAGGCGCACACGGAACACTGAGCGCCGCCTTCTCGGGCCTGTTACTTATCGGGCGGCGGGTTCTCTAACCCACCGGTCGCAGGCCACACACTACGGTGGCCGGAGACCGTCGCGCGCCCTCCGGCGCCCGGTGCGTCTGGCGCAGGAAGGGAGAGTGGCAGTTGCCTCTCTCTCCCTCTCCGCTCCCTCTTTGGTCCCCATCACCGTCGCAGCAGGAGGCGACAGCTTCCCACGTAATCTCGCTCCCGACCATGGACAGAATGCTGAACAAGGGCCTTCTACGAGTAATGACCTATGGTAACATAACATAACATCGCGCTTGTATTCCCCGAAGGGTTGGACAGAGGTATACCTCTGTGTCTCTATCAGGAATCTATCAAGGAAGGTATCTATCAGGAACAGCAAAAACAAGTATGTCCGCAGCTGGTAACACTGGACAATATTTAGAAGATAAAGTTGGGTAGACGCCGCCCGTCATGAATCAACGCATCCGATTGTATTAAAGCAGCTGTCATTCGACGGAGCAGGCTTTCTGTGTCGATCAGCCGAAGCAGTATGACATTTTTTATCTGACTAGCTATTATAGTCCTGATTATTTTACGATCTTGGGTAAATTCATTATTTATAAGGACTTAGCTCATGTATCTAACCACTAACCCAAACATAAGTACTTTCAGTGATGGAAAGTCTATGTTATTTTTTTTTACATTTACCTTGCCCGCTCATTTCATACAAGGGTAGGGCAGCGAGGTAGTGAGTAGAACAGCACTGCTACTATTGCAGCTGTTCTGTTGCAGCACGCGCGTTCAAATAGTAGCAGTACTGTTCTGCTCACTACTCTGCGTCACTGTCCTGCCCTTGTGTGAAACGGGAAGTACTGTTATGATAGATTCACTCCTACACGATTTTGTAAGCTCTCTATGACAAGAAAGTTTTCAGGAAAACTATCAGAAGAAGTTTGACCCTTAAGACGTCCAAAGAGGATCATTGTAATTATAAACTTTTCTAAAGCGGTTTGATAAAATTAAAATTAATCAGATATCGCTTGACGGGTTCGGATCGAGTGATCGGAATATTGAAGGATTGGAATATTAAGCTCCGACATTTCCCGTTGATTGCCATTCATATGGAAATCGTTGGAATATTTTTGACGTCATGTATGAGTTGTGGGTGAAATAATTGATTTGGATTGATACGTTTTACACCTGGCAGGATGACGTACGCTATTAAAATTTCTGATCTTTTCGCATGAGTTAAGTGCTGTTTTATGTCACAAGTAGGATTGAATTTTATTGTTTTAACGCCACACAAGAATGCTTAGTTCCTATGAACAAAAACGAAACGTTTTGCTTACTAATTGTAGCATTTTTTATTGCCAAACTGGGGATATAAATGGACTCGTACGCTAATTACCGGTGATAGCTATTAACCTAAGGTCAAGGCAAGGCAAAGCAAAGCCTAAGGTCTTTGTTTCATTATTGGTAAAGATACAAGAGTCCTAATTTTAGTCAACAATGCTCGCTAAATCATAGGAATCGGCTATTAATAAGAGAGGGGTCACGCAAAGTCGAAGACCACATGGAAAACTCTTTAGTTTTTTTTTTTGCAATATGTTTTCGTGGATCGCTTTGGATCGATTGAACTCCTTTTTAAGGTGATTTATTTCCAGTCTATTGCATAAAGATCCTGAAATATTACCGACTTTGGCCAACAGTATTGGTTTTTATGCGCTGCACTACTTTTCCTGCTAACAATAAATTCCCAAACGCACAAACTGTTCATTTATAAACCTTTGTTTCACGAAGTCGCTGGCAAGGCGTGATACACCAGACTTGATTGATGTACATGACTGTACCGCCCGACCAACGAAATTAGACCTCTATTGTTCTCAAAGGGAAAGTGGCGTTGTTTTACTACAGAGACCAAGTTAGGTTGGTTGTTTCTGGAGAATTAATCACAGTGTCACAGAGGCATCTAGGTGGCTTTGAAACTTGCGATATATTGGCTAAAATTATGTCCTCTTATTGCGCTCTATTTCGCAGTGGGGAAGAAATAATGACGTCATTAGTTGAAAATGTGTATCACATTTTCTTTTTAGAGACAAGAAGGTATAGGAGTGAGAGTACTACAATGAGACGTGTCAGTACTTTTATTTAAGTACCTAAGTACTTAGCTTTGTATGTGATTGTTGTATTCTGTTCGTGTACCAATTTGTCTAGAAGATCACAATATATTTCGTTGACAAGTCGTTATAGTATTGTGTGAGAGAAATTCCTTATCGTGGATGCCCTTCGCCCGGGGAAAGCGAAGGGGTATGCCGGACTCTTACCGGCTAAAAACCCACGGTGTTCCTTCTCCTGACACTTGGCCGGGGGCGCGGGACGGCATCAATGCGGTGTAAACGCGGTTTCGATCCGGCGCGCCGGTGCATATACACAAAATGCGATCCGGGGCGGCGCGCCGGTGCGGATCCGGCGTCATGTACAGGAAGCCTTATCCGTCCCGCTATCATTTACTCCCTTTTCATTCATATCATCTCTCACACAATCCATCCATATTCTCTTTGGTCTCCCTGTTCCCCTCCATCCATCAACATTTATATTCATCATTCTCTTAGTCACATGGTTGTCCCTCCTCATTACATGCCCATACCAAGATAATCGGTCCCTTTCAACTTTTCTCAACTTGACTCAAATCAAATAATCACAGGTGATCATTATGATTTTTAAAGATAATATTTTAGCCACTTTTAAACACAATATTCAATTGTTAAAATAAGTTTCGTAATCCAAGTTTATTCAAAGCAAAAATCGTTCTGAAGAGCATTTTCAGATTATTGAGTTTTCTATAGTTTTTTCCCGACAATTTCACAAAAAGCGGCTTATTCATGGATTTGTTTAAGTAAATGAACTGGAGATGTATTTAATTAAATTATAAATTGAATTTTATAAGCACTAAAGAAAATTCAATATTGATTTAGTATTAAAACTCTTTGTTCTGATAGGCCGGAATAAATCTACGAACCGCTTGTTGTTTTTGTTATGAACATAGAATATACAAGGTTAGTCGGAAAGGGGGTACTAATCCTCAGACCACTTAAAGTATCACTGATGACTGTTTTAAAGTAAGTGTTAAAATTTCGATAATTTTTATTTCCATGTAAAATAATTTAACTTTAGTTTTTTAAAAATTCTTCGGCCCTACTTTAGTAACGAATTCAGAAAATGGAGCTTCTAATTCGTGACCCCAAATGTGACCTAAAATGTAAACACCGCTGATCATAGCTGAGGATAAATAGAATAGAATAGAATATACTTTATTGTACACCAAACTTGTAATACAGCTCATAAACAATAACATAATATTGAAGGGTACAATGGCGGTTTTATCGATGATAGCTATTTAAGCATTTTATTTTTTATGTAATTTTTGAACAGCTATTTCTCTTAAACTATTGACTTTTGGGGAAAGTGGTAGAACAAAAGTTACTCATTATTATGGGTACTTTTCTGACTAACCTTGTATAGTACTCGTATAGATCCTAAGCCAAGCCAACCTCACTAAGCCTTAGCTGCCTTTTCTTTTTTTGTCCTCGGCCTAACGGCATAATTAATCGATTTAAATCAGTTCTTAATACATGTTTTTTCTAAAGTTCACCAACTGAATTTGAAATACCGTAAGCAATGAAAACCAGTGCTCATTTCGTAAAGAAAAATAGCTAGACACAACTACTGACATAAACAATGATAATGTAGTATGTGTAGGTTCAAAAGTATCTGTGAAACTATTTTCCAATCACATTGTAATCTAATTGAATTAAATGGTTTGAATTACTTTTGCCACTGACTTCTAAACTTCGGAGAATTTAAAATGAATATTTTCACTTGAATAAGTATTTAACCTAGCGATTAAAGTATTCAGTGATTCGTCGATTAGGGTTCAATGGATCGTTTATTGAGGATATCAAAGAACGGGCAAAAGAAAAAGACAACAGCTGAACGGACAGTCAAAAGCTCTGATATTAACGTGATGTAGAAAAAGGCGTCATTTTATTAGCACGCAAAAGTCCACCTTTAAACATGGACCTGCTCACACAATCGGTCATATGATATTTATTTATTATTGTAGAGATGGCGAAAATGGTTGAATTTATTTATTAGTTGAAAGTTTAATAAAATTAACCGTCAATTTTAATGATTGAAAATATATTTGTTCACTTTTTTATTCGATCACTAAGATATAATCAATGAAGATAATAATGAAAATGTATGTGTTAGTTTCAACAAATGGAATAAATTCTTTCCTTCACATTTTCTATGACAATAAGTAACTATTTTATTTTGTACTACAGAGTGTCATATCGATATGAGCGAAAAAACTCTTTAAATAAAGATAAAAAAAAACTGTTTTTTTAGGCTTAGTCGCGGTCGAGCCCACACGATAGAAGAAGTTTAGTTAATGTGGTTTTTTTTTTTCTTTTGGCCTGCATTAGGTGGTCCTACGGGACAGTTCCTACGTAACCGGGCAGTTATTGGCGAGACCTGAAGGACCTGAAGGGTCTCCAGCCAATGAGGGGGAAGTAAAATACTTAACTTAAGCTAACTACTTATATTACACTAACATCATGACTACTAGCAACCAGCACTAAGGGCGACCCCTAGTGGGACTCGGACCTCGGCTTAGGGCGTTGCTGGCGAGGGCTTGGGGGGGGGAAAGACAGCTTGATGAGGGCTGAATTATCGGTGTGACTGTAGTTTATGACGCAATATACTTTACTATATAGAGCAAAATAGTACAACGTACTACTCTCAAGCTACATACATTGTTATGTTCATTTATACTTCACTTGTGTGTTCATTTAACGAGTTCATTTTCCCTGATAGTGTTGTAATCCACAGGAATTTGTCTATACCGCACCGCACTCAAGCGCTTTATTAGTCGCCCACAAAACGTTAATAGCGGGGTGTGCCGAATTACTTCGGTTAATTCTCACTGATATCTTTAGTGGGACATTAAACGCTGTTCATGAACTAATACTGTAAATGTTATTAACCTTATATGATGAAGCTGAGTAAGCTTAACTAATTTATAGCTTAACGCTCCATATATGTTCTCCTCTAATAATCTCCATTAGTTTTACCAGTAAAACGATCATCATTATCATTAGGGTAGGTAGCAGACTAATTTTTAATTATTAATTATAAAAATGATATGAGCAAAATAAGTGAAAAAAACCAATGAAATACAGCGATTTAAAATTGTTCATTAGACAGAGACAACACTAGGAGGCGATGACGTCATGCCTCATGAACTTCATATTAACCATGGTATAATAAGCTACGCCTGGTATTCTCTTCCCGCAATGGTCTAATGGCTCATTTACACGAGGATATTTTCTCGAAGCGAGAATCTTTCTTACTTTGTCTTTCTCGACGGTGAAAACAGAGACAACATGAAACTCGCTTCGAGAAACTATCCTCGTGTAAATCAGCCTTAAGACTACGTCACGAATGTCACGATCAGTGCTGCCATTGATTTAACATCTCCAATATAATAAAGGAGATTTTTAATTCATAATAAATATTAGGGGAAGGGAGGGCAAGATGAATATAGCGGGCAACATGAATCATTCTTATAATTTGCTCTATCGAATCAGTGTATACACGTCCATAGCGCAAGTAGACGCGCGGTGAGGCGGGGGCTCGCAAACCAGTACGAACCGGACTGCCAGCGCGTGAGTACGCACGTCAGCGACAAAAAACAATACGAACTCTCGACACTAAAATATTTGACTACGGTAAGTTTTGAGATTTCTAACGGAATTAATCATCTATGTAATATATTTTCATTGTTTTAGTTAGTTTATTTATTGTAAATTAATGTGTTTTTAAAGTTTTTTTCAACAGTATTCTCATTACATTTTTAGGTTATGTTTCATTCGTAAAGTAGCCTGGCGGGCAAAATGAATATAGGCATATTCGTCTTGCCCTCCGACATTCATCTTACCCGATAGCCTAAAAAAATTTTTTAATTCTGTTTTAGATGGTTTCAAATTACAAAAGAAAAACCAATAGAGGTAGGTCAGAAAATGACTACAAGAAAAAGAAAAAGTCAAAAAGCTGAGATTTTGACTTCGACGCCTGTGAAGGTAGACCAAAAAGAAAGATTCCAAAAGGCTGAACAGCGCGCTGTTAAAAATTTGGGCAAGGAGAATCTATTATCATCCACAAACTATCAGACACCTTCCACATCAAGAATGAAACAAAAAAAATCGGTGCAGGGTGCTGCCAAAACTGTGTGTGATTATTATTGCACAGTATGCAAGGAACAATTTGTACATCCTCCAGCTGAAGACTGGATACAATGCTCCCAGTGTAAGGACTGGACTCACGAAGCCTGTTCAGCTTATCTTGGAAGAGGAACATACTTTTGTGATGACTGTCAAGATAATTGAGCATTGTCTCATCTTGAATCATCTTACCCGATCGCTAGAACCATCTTACCCGATAGTATAGGGCAAGATGAATCAAACCTTATATTTCATATATTGATCTCGTGTAACAATTGTGATAAAAATTAGAGTCATTTCTTTGATTATTATGAAAGTTTAATTATAGTTGATTTTGAGAAATTAAAGGTTACCTACTTAGTATTCTATTAAGATTTTTTTTTATTAATTATTCAAGTTAAGTGAACCATCTTGCCCGCTCTTCCCCTAAATAAATTGCTAACTAGCCTAACTATTTTCTATTTTGTTTTATGCATCTATTTATAAACTGTATAAAAAAACTAGTTCAAAATTGCTTCTCTAAAGAAGCAAATATGTGAATAAATGCATCTTGGTCGGAAAATTTATTTATACATACTCAGATTATAAATTATAATCTGAGTATACATAGTGGAAGCACTCCCAGCTGATGACGTAGTCTTAGGCCTGACGTGACCTAGATGTCACGGGAAGAGAATACCAGTGAAACACCATGATATTAACTTCACACATCACTTCGTACAATGTCCGTTTCGCGTGACAAAGACAAAAATGCCCCCTGTAAAAATTCGATTTGATTCGATCGATTTTATTTATTTTTCCAACAGAACTGTCCTTTCTATTCTTACCTTAAAAAAAACTACTTACTTTAAATTTATATTATTGCTCGTTTTATCAAATCATTCAATAATTTATACTTGCACCCTTAAACTCTTGCCTCCGCTCGGAACTTGCCGTGGTAGATTTTATCTGTCATACTCACTAATCCAAGTAATCCCTTTAAATTATATTCAGTACAGAAGCAGAATGTACCCAGAATTATCACATATAGTAATTTTCACGCCGCTAAAAACTTTTTATGCGGGCGGAGCCGGCCACTACACTTCTTTAAGCCGCGTACAGACATCGTGAGGCGTGCGTCGTAAATGGTTCGTCATGCATGCCTCGGGCTGTGTGGACGTGTGTGCTCAATGTGATGGCCTTTCTACATTCCCGCGCGAATCGCGCGCGAAGCCGCGAATCACCCGCGATCCATGAGTCGCATCCGATTCGCATATTCAACGCGGCTTCGCGTCGCGTTCGCGCCTCGTTCCCGAAAATTGACGGTTTTTTGTCCCGCGACAAAGGGTTCGCAAGCCGCGAACTTGGCGCGAAAACGACTACGCTCCACATTCGCGCGCAGCTCAGTCGTGTCGAGTCGAGTGCAGCGAGCGGTTGTCTGTAATTTATATAGAGATATCTACAAAATATTACGTACAAGATAGTGAATTACGCACGTAAGCTTTGAAAATGAGCACAAATTGGTCTAACCAATTAGAACTAGCATTTTTAGAATGTGTTCAAACAGAACCCGTAATTATAAATCGCTAATGCGCAAAGTAGCCCCGCTCCCGCAGCAGCAATATCGGCGTCCATGTTCGTTAAGTGCGTGAACTATACTGTGAACCTGGCGCGAACCTCTGCGAATGTGGAACTGGGCAATTTTGCCGTGGTTTGCACCGAGATCCGCGCCGCGATTTTACGCCGTGATTCGCGCGCGAATGTAGAGAGGCCTTGAGCATTCGCCTCATACGATCGTTGCGAACACCGCCTCAGTGCGAGCCGTGCGCTCAGTTTGGATGGATGGCTGTTAGTGCGTTGCGCGCTCATGAACACCGTGCGTAGTTGTTTGCGTGCTCAGCTTGAGCATGTGTCGTTCGTAACGCATGCATAAATGTACCGTCGTATGCCTCAGCTTGAGGCATGCGTGACGAACCATTCGCGACTCACGCCTCGCGATGTCTGTACGCGGCTTCACATAGTGTATCATATATCCTCTTTTTTGTTTCGCCGTAGTCGGGTAAAAAGAAAGTCGCTTCCCGCCGTCTGTACGCTTAGATCATTAAACTACGCAATGGCATGGTATAATAATATGTTTCACTGGTATTCTCTTCCCGTGACAGCTAGGTCACATGATTGGCCTAAGAATGCGTCATCAGCTGGGGGTGCTTCCACTATGTATAAATAAATTACCCAAGCAAGATGCATTTTTTCACATAATTGCTTTTTTAGAGAAGCAATTTTGAACTAGTAATTTTATACAGTTTACTTTTTAACTAAATAGATGAATAACACGAAATAGAAAATAGTTAGGCTAGTTAGCAATTTATTTAATATTTATTGTGAATTAATAATCTCCTTTATTGTATTGGAGATGTTAATGACAAATGGCAGCACTGATCGTGACATTCATGACGTAGTCTTAGGCCATTGCGGGAAGAGAATACCTGGCGTAGCATATTATTATACCATGCGCAATGGATTTTGATGCGGTTTTCATCTTAATTTAGGTAATTTCTCCCAGAAGGTTTTGAGCTATAAAACGTACTCGAGCGACGCCGGAACGGGTCGCTAGTGTAGTATAATCAAAAGCACATCTAATCTCCTGAGAGCGATGCAATACTGATGTTTCGTAAGAACTACAAAACTTAACAACTCTGGTTTCGGCTGACTGCTTCCAGAGACTATTTCACCACTTTCCAGAACTCCAGTCGCAGAACTTTCTTAGTAATCGCTCCTCGGCTTTAATTAAAACTATTTACTAATTACAGCTGTAGCATGTAAAATGAACTGTATTTTACGTACTTAGAGAATTAACTAACTTTTACGAATGAGTTAGTTGTATTTAATTTGCCCAAAGTGATTAAACCACTGTTCGGTCACTAAGTTACTGAAAGAGCAGTCATACGCTTTCACAAAGCAACTGTTCAGTAAAGCTGAAACAAATTATACAAAGTAATAAATGCAACGTATTTAATAAACATATAGTTCGCGTGAAAATATGCTTACGTTGATTTTCCAGAACATAGTTTATAAGCTTTACATATGACACTTGATGTCGACACTGAGTCACAGTATGTGTATATAAGCTAAAGCAGTACTTCAACTACGTTTTTTTTTATCCTCATGGATACCCTTTGCCGTCCCCAGGCGAAGGGTATCCATGAGGATTTTTGTGCCGGACTCTTACCGGCTAAAAACCCACGGTGTATCTTCTCCTGACCCTTGGCCAGGGTCGCGGGATTCGCAGCTGCATACACAGCAACCCCGGCAGGCCTCGGTCCGTCACTCCCTGGCGGACCTCTCTTTCTGTGGGGCTTGCCCCACGTCTTCCTGAGAGGCGCGCACGGAAGACTGCGCGCCGCCTTCTCGGGCCTGTTACTGGTCGGGCGACGGGTCCCCTAACGCGTCGCCTGCAGGCCACAGTACTTCAACTACCTACAATCGTCTGAATTGACATACTCATATAGACACGCACTGCAACAAGACTTCTACATTATCATCAGAATACAATCAGTCACGGCTGTCATAGAGAACATGACGAAGAGTGCATTATACTCAGTATACAGTGCGTGTCTGTGTGAGTGTGTCAATTCGGGCGGTTATAGTAAGTTGAGGTACTGCTTTAGCTTATATATCTACTGTGACTGAGTGTCGTAGTGTGTACATCGCTGTAACACCAAGTTTCACATAAATGTCAGTGTCGCGGTTGCCGCTTTGTAAACAGGGCGTGTCAAGTATCAGCCAGTGTGTCACTAAGTGTCACTCATAGATAATAAATTACGAGAATGTGTACTAAAGTACCCATACAAGCTTAGTTTTAGTATATACTAAACCTGAAACTAGTTTGTTCAGAATCACTAGGAGAATCGATTGACATAATTTTTAACACATTTTTTTTTCATAAATTTCAATTTTGTTGCAGTAGTTTTCTACCCATAACAGTTGACGGGAATAGACACCTTGAGGTTTGAGATGGTCCGCTCGGTCAGTTTACGTGTAATAAACAACCCCTGCATAGCACATCTCAGGCATTTCACACTTTACTAGGGAACTTAACGCGACATAAACTACGGTGTAACTTGGAGATTTACTAAAAGAAACACATATTCAGGCAGTTCTGATGAAAATCTTGTTGAGGTGTCTCGGTTTTTGTATATACTAAAAGTAACGTTGTGTATTGATCTGTGCTATTTATCTGATTTTCTACACAATGGCGTCATCCGGTTTCCAAACTCAAAACCTGAGCTATACGTAGATATACCTACCTATCTATCTAGATAACTATTAAAGGTGTTATTTGTACGGTATTAGATATATTGACGAGGTGAGGGTACATCTCAATACTTTATACTTAATAGTTAATAAACGTCAGTCTGCTTTGAATCCCGGTGTTTTATTGTCACGAACATAACATTGGCGACGAGGATTATTACTTTTATTCATTTGTACGCGTGTGTTAGTATTGCCTAACTATCAATAGGTAGTTGATCTATTGATAGTTAACCTCGAAACCTAGCAACAATATCGATAGGGCTATCGATAGTATTGGGATTTTACAATACTATCGATAATATCAATCGACCGACATATGCAATACTATTGATGAGTACCAATAGTATCGATAGTATTGAGTTGTGATACTATTGATACTATCGATACTATCACTATAAAGTCTGTTTTACAACAATTACTGGTGATACTATCGATAGTATTAGAACTATCGATCTTTTTACCCCATCGATATTTAAAGAAAATTCAATTCTTACGATTTTGTTTTCATTTTTTTTTTTATATCTCCTTTTTTTCCTCTATAGCTAGTAAACAATAATATAAAACCGGCCAAGAGCGTATCGTATAGGGTTCCGTAGTTGCACAATAATGCGGACTAAGAAGAGGGCTTGCTAATTTTTCAATGTTTGTACGACATTTTTATTTTTCCAAGTACATTTTATAAGTTGGTCGACTATTACTCGTAAACTTGTAAAGCCTACTTAGCTGTGATAGTTTTCCTTTTAACTTCGTTGTATATACTATTACCGTGAATTCTTAGACATATCCAAAAGTTCCAAAACTAACCTTTTAGCTGGCATTCGGTGGGACACTTGACTCTAACGAAAATATGCACTTTAAAGCTTAATATTTCAGAAACGGATCCCTTAATCGAAAAATTGTTTTCACAAACCCGCAATATTTGATATTAAAAGACTTATCCAACGACATCCCACACCATGTCGCTGCCCTAGTTCAACAGTAAGATATGTTGTGTTTTGAGTTATTCATACTTTTATGATTTTAGTGTCATTAATTCATGCTTAAATGTTTCAGTGAGACATTGAAATTTAGGCACTTTGGTTGCGTTTTACAAATATCCGATTTTTGAACCGGACAGAAGAGCAAATTTTTCACATGAAACAAAACTTAACTCAATTTTGTTTTTTTTTTTAAGATATCTTACTGTTGAACTAGGGCAGCGATGTGGTAGACAAGAAAAAAAAAACATCCCCGTTTTAAGGGTATGATTTTTTCATGATTTTGTTATACCACTTTGTCGGCGTGATTAATATGTATATCCATGCTAAATTATAGCATTCTAGTACTAAGAGTCTTTGAGCTAAGCTGCGGACGGACGGACGGACGGACATGGTGAAACTACAAGGGTTCCTTGTTGACTACGGAACACTAAAAAGAAAAAAAAGAAAATCGGTGCACAAACAGAGGAGAAAATGGTACTTAACTATTTTGTCTTTGCCTATTTATATACAACGTTATTTTTACTTTATACGAAAACCGAGACACCCCAACAAGATTTTCATCAGAACTGCCTGAATATGTGTTTTTTTTTAGTAAATCTCCAAGTTACACCTTAGTTTATGTTGCGTTAAGTTCGCTAAAAAAGTGTGAAATGCCTGAGATGTGCTATGCAGGAGTTGTCTAATACACGGAAACTGACCGAGCGGACCATTTCAAGCCTCAAGGTGTCTATTTCCGTCAATTGTTACGGGTAGAAAACTACTGAAACAAAATTGAAATTTATGAAAAAAAAAAAAAAAGTGGTGTAAAAAATATGTCAATCGATTCTCCTAGTGATTCTGAACAAACTAGTTTCAGGTTTCGCATATACTAAAACTAACCTTGTATAGAAGATGTGAAATAAAAAACAGTGTACCGATTATTTTCTGACAATAACAAATTTTTGAGATATTTTAGTCAGTAGAGTAAGTTTTTGTTGAGTTTTAGCTCATAGCCGTTTTTGCAAAATATCTGAATTGAGTGATCCACATTTTCGGCAATAACTGAAGACCCTTGAGAGTGTCAATTTTTTTACTTTGGGTTATGAGTTCTGACTATCTTTGACTAAATGTACAATCAGATTTTGTCACGAAATAAAAAAAGATCACTCAATCCAAATGCTCATTATACACTTGCAACCAAATATAACCAAATGTACAATCAGATTTTGTCACGAAATAAAAAAAGATCACTCAATCCAAATGCTCATTATACACTTGCAACCAAATGTAACCAAATGTACACTGATATAATAATTTAAGTCTTAGTAGCAATGATACTATTAGAGGAAGGAAACAGATACATTCCATCCGTTTGATCAACACGAACGCACACACAAAGGGATTGCCCGGAAATCATTACATCGGCAGACTTGAGCCGTGAGATGCGGGCAACGGACATGAAACATATAAGGATGCCGAGAGATCAATGCCGGCTGTTTCGCAATGTGCTTCTTACACTATTTATCACTTGATCGAACCCGGCTGTTTGCAATGGGCTTTTTAAATAACGGAATTTATCACATGCTGAAAGGGCTAAGGAAACGTTTGTATAGTTATAATAAGAAACCGGACAATCGCGAGTCGGATTCGCGTACCGAGGATTCTGTAAACTGGCAAGAAACGTAGAAAAAGTTATATTTATTTTTTTGGAAACGCACTCTAATTTTGACTTTCGAATTTTAATTTGTTGACGACACGTTTGGTGCAGTGGCTGAGCGGTTGGCTTCTGCGTTACGGGTCGTGGGTTCGATTCCCACACTGAACAAACATTTGTACGGCCTACAGATAGTTGTTTCGGTTCTGGGCGTTTGTGTATGCGAGATTTGTGTCTGTAAATGCACCGTATTGTGATACAGGGGAAATCCTAGAGTGGGGCAATGTTTAAAAAAACTAAGCAAATGTTTGAAATGATTTTTTGCTCATTTCTTAAAAAACGGTGCTAGTTACAGACATCGTTTTATTTTCCTGTAATATTGAAATAAACCTCTATGAACTCGATTCATTCCAGTTTTTTCGCTTTACAAACCTCGGAGATAAGGGATGGTATTTTTACAGACATTTTTCATCGTAAGTCAAAAACTATGGGGCGTAAAAGAAAAAAAAATATAATCTGAATATTAAGCCCTTTCATAAACTAAAGTTTAAAACATATGACACCAAATTTGACCCAGTATTTTGGTACGGAACCCTAAAAAAAGTTATTAATATAAAAAAAGAAAAAAATGTGAACCTCCGAATGAAGGAATCACCGGGTAGATAATGCTATTAGTGGTATCTATAGTTTATTACGAGTGACAGGTTCGAATTGAATTGTTGCCTACAGCGGCTAGCTAGAGCATGCATCACTGTCACGACGTCTCAGACCAAATGAAAAACCCGCGACGTGACGTAGCTAGTGCCAGAGATTCACAACAATTGACGAGCGGAAGAAAATAAAGAAGTGGAACGAAAATATACAACGTGTAAAGGTGGATCCAGATTTTGCGAGACATGCGCCACGAACGGCGCACAACGAATGCCTCGGAGTGAGGCGTGCGTGTCGAAAAAATATACCAACGTATGCTCGGGTCGAGCCATCGCGTGCGAAGCAAATGCTTCGTTTGTCTGTCTTCATGTTTGTGGCGAGGCATGTGCTACGCACAGGCTGAGCATGTGCGAGGCATACACACATTGCCAGGCATGCGCTGTGCGCCGTTCGCGGCGCATGCCTCGCAATGTCTGGATCCACCTTAACAGGAATAACGCAAACACTCAAACACCCAATGAGAACATTCAATTAAAATCATAACACATATACTGAAATTAGACTTTTATGTGCTTAAATATTGTTTGTTGTTAAAATTCAGTCTTATAGCTTTGTACTAAGGCTGAATTTTCTTTAGTTTTATTAAAAGACAGATATGCAAAAAAACACGTTTTAACTAAAAATGCACAAGTTAAATATGGCTGAAATCGATTCAGTTGCCGATTGTTAACAAACTACTTTCAGGGTTTGCGTTTAATATGTTACACGTTGTATAATCTGTTGAAAAAATGATAGCATAGCAGCCAATCTTAGTAGTAGAAACTCACCATAAAAAGAAGAATAAGAAGTATAAAAAAACACTGTAGCGAATTAGTTTTAACTAGCGACCCGCCCTGGCTTCGCACAGGTGCAATGTATTATACATATAAACTTTCCTCTTGAATCACTCTATCTATAAAAAAATCCGCATCAAAATCCGTTGCGTAGTTTTAAAGATCTAAGCATACATAGGGACAGATAGCGGGAAGCAACTTTGTTTTACACTATGTAGTGATTCTTGAGGTCAAAGTATTGTTCCATCTATATTTCATATACAAAGCTTTGACATCCGCGTGGTGCCGGACGTAAAGAATAGCACTACCCCATCTCTTCCCGTGGGTGTCTTAAAAGGCGACTAAGGGATTCACTAGAGGTTGGGCAGCAGCGTTCTCTGAGTACTTTAACAACCATACTGCGATCGCCAACCCGTCTACCAAGCGTGGCGATTATGGCAAACCCCCCCAACATTGTTTGGGGGAGGCCTATGTCCAGCAGTGGAGGTCATTCGGCTGAATGATGATGATGATGAAATAAAAGAAGATTTTGTGCTAATTGATATGGAATGATAATATTAGCCTGTACCTTTCCCACTGCAGGGCAAATGCATCTCTATACAAAGAAGGAATACTCATTGATCAACCACTCTTGCTTACTGAGGGTTGGCGATTTCAGACCATTAACACATTCGAGTCCACCACACTTTTCATAGAGCTCATACACCATACCGCCATACATATTGCTAGTGGATCTTCCTCGGCATTACGTTTACGCTAAGAGTGAAGCCTCAAGGAAGGTTCTTGGCATTAGGTTAAAAACCCGAACGAAGCGCTTTGATTCTACTTTCATTGTGAAAACCGCCAAACAGTGGAGTGCGCTGCCTGAGTGGGTGTTCCTCGACGGCTACAACCTGGGTGTCTTCAAGTCACGAGTGAATCGGTTTCTTCTGGGCAAGCGTGCTCCATCGTAGACCGCATCATCGCTTAACATCAGGCGAGATGGCGGTCAAACGCAGGCCCATTATCAAATAATTTTAAAAAAATCGTTAAAAATGCGCTACTTCGTCGTAAAATATGTGTTGACTTGTTTCATGACGGTATATATTCCAAAAACTACATTTAAAATGAGCCATACACAAGGGCACCCGGCATCGCGAATGCGACTACAGGATACCCTCCTGGAGGGCTCCCTGCACTGAACGTGTTAAGTCCAGTGCTTGTAGACAAATGGCAATCGGTGATCGCTAGAGAATAGAAACGATAATGAGATGTACTGGATTGACATAAGCTTTTGACCGGTCAAGCTATCTGTTGTGTCATTTCCATACATTTAATTGGCGTATCTATTCTCTGGCGATCATTGATTGCCATTTGTCTACAGGCACAGGTTCATTCACTATTTTTTCCTTTACCGTATGTCAGTGGCAGTCTGATGACCAGTGATCGGAAAAGGGTGAGCTAATTTACCTAAACTTCAAAGAACACAGACAAAAACTGGAGACTTTCTTACGACAACATTTTTTTTTCGGGAGAATTTTCTCGGAGATTTTCTTCAATTTGTTTTCAAAAAATAAAAGACAGTCTCCTTTTTTGAAAACAATAAACAATCTCTTTTTAAAAACAATGAAAAACGTGTCATCTGGTTTTGTGACAATTTTGGGAAACAAAAATAGTAAACGAATTTAATTGTTTTCTGTACTATTAACATTAATACCATTAAATGTACTTTAGTGATGCCCGAAACCCGGAATAATTTTCACGAAAAAAAATGTTGTCGTAAGGAAGTCTCCAGTTTTTGTCTCTGTTCTTTGAAGTTTAGGTAAATTAGCTCACCTTTTTCCGATCACTGCTGATGACTTAAAATGTTTTATTTTTTATATCAAATGTCTAAATACTTTATGGTACCTCCTTTTGGGATTTCTCGATCACTCAAACTAGAGCTGTTTATTAATACGGAATACGAGCCTAAGATAGCAATTAATACCAGCATCCATTTAGACACAAAATGAAAGTAATGCGAGCTTATTATACTGTAGCATCCCATTTAACCACTACGCGAACATTTAACAACTCCTAGCTTGTGTTCTTCGGTTAACCCGGCAACAACAAAACTAAAACTCTCTTTGGGTTTAATTAGCCCCAAAAAGGTTTGTTTGTTGTGCCCGCATTGCAATTGCAGTAGAGATTATTATGTTAATTATTTTGTCCCTGTCGCGGCAACTGGCGTACCCTTGCTAGCTAGTACTAGCAACTATAAATAGTAGTTTTCGTTTTGACACATTGTAATTTCATTTTTGTTATTGCCAATAACTATGTCGCTGTTTCTACTTCTGTGTTATTTTTTTAGCCTTTAAGTTCTCTCTGTAACGCGGCATGCTACGTGAGCGATCTACGTTCGGCGCGGCGCGACGCGAAAACAACAAACAGTCGATACCTATTGAAGTGGCCTACGTGACCAAACGCACGTGGAGTGTGGTGCGGCGCGGCGCGAAGCGAAACGAACGCGATCAGTCGGCTTGATATTTCCGCGCGAACTGGATGCGCTGCCGTACAGTGCTACTGAATGACGGCGGCGCGTGGCGGGCGGTTCGCGAGCTCGTAGGACAAAGCCACCGCTTCGCAACGCATCGCATTGAATTCGCGTGTCACCGCATCGGATCGCTTCGCAATTCGCGTCGCTTTGAACCGCCTACGTAAGATGCCGCGTAACAGTATAAAACTTGTAATATGTAAGTGCTGTGCACATCTGTACCTAAGTGAAAAATTCACTCTAGATTTTAAGTTTAATTGTTACAGTACCCTTTTTTTGTTTTCTCGTGTCAGCACGAGCTACACGAAAATAGCTCATGCTGTGGTGAAAAGATTAGCCAGTCAGCAAGGTTGGTAGCGGGGCTGACTGCCCAGGGTGCGCCGGACATACTTAAGTATCGTCACTCGTGGAGGCTCTTTTCATGCACCCCAAATTCGATTGACAGCGGCCGGACGAGGGGCACACATGCTAACCTATTGGCTCTCAATCCAGTTTAATCTTGTTAATTGTGTGTGATTTTGTGTAAAATTGTGAAACAATTAAATAATAAGACGTTGGACAATACGAGTGTGCTCTTATTTTGAAATTCCTGTCGTTATACCGCCCACGATGGATAGTGACAGCCAAGACCGCTATGAGGCCCCTTCTGACGCTCTTGCATCTTACATTTTTAGGGTTACAGTACCCTAAAAATGTATTTGTGAATAAGTCGTTGGAGTGCCATAATTTAAATAAATAAATAAATGTAACACTAACCCAAATACAAGTACTCTCAGTGGTGGAGAGTCTACGTAGGTTTTATTTACTACATTTACCTTGCTCGCAAAGGACATACCGATATTAGCTAAAACTGTAATGATAGAATTACACTTGAACGATTTTAATGTTGTGTCTATTACAGTTATACAACTCAATCATATGACTTTACCTTGTTCTATTTGGTTTTTGTATACAAATAAACGATTACTATTAAAAACTGCCCGGTCATGTAGAAATGGTCCGCAAGTAAGGACCATCTACAAGCAGCCGAATAGAAAAAACCGGCCAAGTGCGAGTCGGACTCGCGCATGAAGGGTTCCGTACCATTATCTATAAAAACGGCAAAAAAATCATGTCTATTGTATGGAAGCCCCCTTAAATATTTATTTTATTCTGTTTTTTAATATTTGTTGTTTAGCGGCAACAGAAATACATCGTTTGTGAAAATTTCAACTGTCTAACTATCACGGTTCATGAGATACAGCCTGGTGACAGACGGACTGACAGCGGAGTCTTAGTAATAGGGTCCCGTTTTACCCTTTGGGTACGGAACCCTAAAAAGAAAGAAATGTTTCCTAAATGCTTGCAAAGTGTGGTGATCATTTAATGACAAAACCTCCTATGACCGGTTCAGTTACCTTATATTCTAGCGGTCATTCGGAAGGCCATGTTTAGCAGAGTACGCTTACAAGCCGATATGTTATGGTAAGGTATGATGATTTATTTATTTTAATTAAAACGGTTTTAGACCAATTACAATAATTAAAGATAGTAATAGAAAACGATATACTTTACACTAAAAGGGAAAGAAAATTAAAAAAAAAAACACAAACTCTTTCATAAATCCCTTACAATGCTTCTGACAGTATATTTTTTCACTCATTCGTGATGCATTCCTCTCGCAGTACTCCAGACATTCCGACAAAATCACCCTCCATTCACCCGCAAACATATCAAAATTCGGTCTGGCGTCCAGGAGGGCATTGAGCGCGGTGAGACTTCGCGGTACGGGTGATCATGAACGAGCCACAGTACGACATGTCCGAACAGCCTGCAAACAGTTTATGTTTTCTGCTCCGGCGGTAATTATTTGGAACAAATAATCGGCACAACTTGCAATTAAGATCAGGGTATACTGGTATGTCTACACACATGCGCTTTCGTGTTCATCTTGCGCTTTCAACTTTCAATACCTCTTGCGTCAAGCGCATGTAATATTGATTGCCAGACGCATGCAGCTTATCGTCTACACCGGTGCGTCTCGGTCAGTCGTCAGTCGACATACAATAGACGGATTAGCGTGCGCTAGGGGCATGCGCTTTTGTCGAACTAATATTAAGGCATGCGCTATTGCATGCGTTAAGGCGCTTCAGAAATGCTTCAGACGAAGACGCAAGATGAACCTCTGGTGTAGACATAGGTTACCGTTGTTGTCAAAAATATTCGGGTGATATATTTCACTTGTAGCGAGTACCGATACTTTTCACATACACTGTAATACTGAAATATTGTATACGATTTGTAAGAATTTGAATATTTTATGCAAATATGTTTATGAATATAGACGAAGCTTGAGGTATTGGGAACGGCGATATTGTTCCTTTTGATGCGTGGTAGTTACACAAGTGATTATGGTTCACATGCATATTATATCCGTGGGGGAAATGAATTATAGTGGATTATTCACTAAGGGGATAAGGCAGTGTCTTACATCACGGGCGCAATATTGAATCCTGAGCGTAACGAAGGAGTCAGTTTAGAGTTAGTAGGGTTAGTTTAGAGTTAAGACTAGATCATCTTGGGTGAGCATGAATCCTTTGCTGCACTCAGGATTCAAGCTCGCCCAAGATGAAGATACCTTTATCCCCGATGAGAACACTCCACTTTTCACACTTTTTGCGAATAATAAAAAGCAACAGTTTCAATTAAAGTTATAGTTACGGTAGGTAGTAGACCTAAGTATTTTAATACTTTCAATATTTCTTTGCTCGACGACCTTCTAATTTCCTCTATAAAAGTGCCAATAATTTGGTGTATGTATTAATTTAAATTTTGTGTTTGATGCTTACTTTTGACCTAATCATAGGTCAGGAGAAGGAACACCGTGGGTTTTTAGCCGGTAACAGTCCGGCATAACCCTATACCTTCCCCGGGCGGAGGGTATTTGTGAGAATTTTTCAATAAAAAAGGAGCCACACTGCAAACACGTGTCTATCTACCACCATAACACGATATTTTACGTTTCCCTTCACAGCTGTTATGATCGATTTTCACAGCAGTGCAAAAATAACGACAGATTGCTAGTTTATCGCCAGCAACTGCCATTAAGTATGTCGTTTCCCTTCAAACGAGCACGGCTTACGCGGAAAACGGGAATCCATATTTCCCGTTCGCTTCCAGATCAGTAAAAAGTATTTGCGTGTAGTTTTTATAGTGTAGGTGTGAACAGGGCTATTTCAGGGTGTATTTCTTTATATACCTTAGTTTATATGCTGTTTTTCAGTGATCCTAAAAGGTGATTTAGCGCGTTTCAAAGTATAGTGCTGCCGTCATTGTTTTCAGCTAAATCGTCATCACCACTATCATGAAGTTATTATATGTCATCCACTTCGTGTTAGGTTACTTTAAGGCGAGCTGAACCCTGGCGCGGTAATCGGGTAAGCGACGGCAATCGGGTAAGCGACGACGCGCGGGCCGAAAATCACTTTAAAAAATCGATAAAAAATATATAAATGTAATAAAAAAAAACATCGGGTAGAATCGATTCCAAAACTAATTACCTATAAATTAATATTAATTATAAAAATGTATTATAGTAAGTACTTGTTTAAAATGAAATTTTGCTTGTAAAAAACTGCAAATCGAAGTAACTTCAGTATTTTTTTCTATCGAGAAAACTATATTGCATCGTGTATTGAACGGGTACATGGTATAGAGAAGGAATGTATCCTAAAATATAAATTTATTTTGGGTTCTAAATGTTTTAATTTGCCTATCAAAAATGATTTCTAAAACAAACAAAACCTACCGCGCCAGGGTTCAGCTCGCCTTAAACCCTGCAGACAGAAATAGGCGCCCCGTGCAGCGGGGCTCTGTCGACTCTCCTTTGGAAACCCAAACAACCTTACAAACATACAATAATAATGTGAGCTACAAAATTGTACTCAAATAGAAATTTGTTCGCTTAACAATTATTATACTGATCGTTCTGAATAACTCGTACCTCAAATTCGTAATTTTAAGTCACCGTTTTCAATATTTGTGTTCGCCCTCAGTCTTTCGCCCACTTAGTATTTCAGTACGCCATAATCAGTATTTTTGACACCCTTACTTTGAATTTATATTCGATCGTTTAAACGATAGGCTAGTATATACTAGCCTTATAATTTTACTTCAAGTTTTGAGGAGCTTTTATGTTAAAAGTAGTCAAATTAGATTCAATTATCTAATGGAGTCAATTAGACATTGTACAGGTAATTACTTTTGAATTGTCGAGAAGTGAATACTGCCGCGTTGTAAAGTATAGATTCCTATGTAGAAGAACGAGCAATAAACTCCATGGTAACTCTTTTTCAACAGATTGTTACAATGGTAGAACAGGTAACATTGTTTTTTTGACAAAAAAATATGGAAGAACACAGTATAATTCAAAATGTGTCAATTATTACATTTGGAAAATTGGGTCATAATATTACGTTGTTATTATCCTCAGAAAACGTACGGTTTTCCAAACTTAATCACTTTACTACAACATATCTCCGAAATAAGATTCTCAATTTTATAGACATACCTAGGTAATATTTCCCGGAATATTCGACATTGCGCTCGTAAAGTACTATAATATAACCGCTACCGTGTACAGTACATCACAATTAATAATTTACATCGATGTACCTGATCGACCAACCAATGGCAGTCGCTCATTTTGGCGCCATTCACACTTATTGCGTCAGCGTAAAGATAATTTTTACTGCAGTACTAATAAAGATTCGCAGTCTTGAAGTCACACTCAATTCAAAAGTGATCGATTTTACGAAGCATGCGGCTTCTTAGTTGTGTCTTAAATAACCCTCATTACCATTAACTTATTACTGTGCTAATTATTATTACAATTTTCTTATCTATCTTTCTGCACTCAAACAAGTTCCTTAGATTAACATAGGCCGGGAATACATCAACATAAATAAGCCAGCAATCTGCGACACCCAACTTTCGAAGTTGTGACGAAGTCAACAAACTTTGTAAAGAAGTCGCGGTCAGTAATTGTGGGAAGTTTAGTTTCTTGAGTGGGTAACCTTTCCCCAATCATACCCGGTCGTTACGTCGCCCTTCAGAATAACCCTAACGAAGCCCACAAATTGAAACATACTGAAGATGTACTTTAGGGTCAATTCACACCGAGACGCGACGCGACGCGACGCTGCGCGCACATTTTAATAGAGCGACTCAAAATATAACTTTATTTACTACACGAAAAGATACACATTTCATTGTGAGAATTCAGAATACGTTGCTCCATGCAGCGCTACGTCTCGAAATGCCTCGCGGCGTGCAAGAGCGGCGCTGCGCCACGCGAAGCCGCACGACACAGCGCGGCGCCGCGAGTTGCAGCCTGAGGCCGCCGTTCATGCGCTTGCAAATGGTACCTAGACTGCGGGTGGACCCCGTGGGGCGGGTGCACGCGGCGAATATAGACACGTTCCGCTGCGCCGCGCGGCGTCTCGCTGCGCTGCGATGCGTCGTGCTGCCAACGATTTTACGATGCGCCTCGCGACGTTGCGAAGCGTCTCGCGGCGGCGCACGACGCAGCGCGAAATCACTAGCCTCTTCCAGTACCAAAGACTATAAAACGGTGACTATAAATAAGTGGTTTTATTCTCTTTGTCCAGTACCGTCGCGTCGCGTTGCGTCTCGGTGTGAACTGGCCCTTAGGGTAAAACTTGTCCGTCGAAGTAGGTTGTTGGTTTGTCGGTCAATTATCCACAAAAATCTCATCCAACTCCTGATCAAAATTCATCATGTTAAATTCGAATTAGTAATTAGGGAGGGGCTGGTGGCTTATTAAGAACCGCGCGGATTATAGATACTATTTGCAAGACTTGGCACGCGGTCAGTGCGTGAATGGGTGACTATTCGTTACACACCGAGACTCTTCTGTGCCTCGGATAGCACGTTAAGCCGTCGTCCTGGGTGTCATACGAATACTTATGACAGTCATTGCGGATAGTCTGAAGCCCGAAAGTCTGACAACCGTTCTAACCGTAGGATATCGGAATAGCAATTTTTTTTTGGCGGCACTCATAAATCCTCATGTACACTCAAGCTACCTCACGGATGAGGTGGCTTGAGTAATGTCGGACCGGACGGCCGTACAGGAGTGTGGAAAACCACACTCCTGTCCGGGCTGAGCCCCTGCCATACAGGTTACGCTGGGATTTTGCAATGGGCTGTTTGTTTTGTATAACGCCTTTGAATTATCAGCTGTACATAAGTACTTGTTTATTTAATAAAATCCATTTTTTTTATGTGTTACTAATTTCATAAATCTATTTGTATGTCTGTTTATTTACATTTATTATTTATCAAATCTCGAAGCTATTATTTATTTTTAATATTTACTAGTTTTGCTATTTTAATAATATATTCTATACTTTCTATTTTTTCTGCATTGCCTATTAACCAGGTTGAAGAGGTCTCATAGCCGTCGTTCCATGTAAAATATTAGTAATTTTTCAGCCATATTTAGACTGGAAGCTGACCCCAACATAGTTGGAAAAGGCTAGGCAGAAATTCGAATTAGTTTTTTATTAAAACGTGGCCAATTATGTTGTATTTCAGTCTGAATAAGGAAAGAGATAACACATGCGTGGAAAATTTGAGGAATCTGAATATTACGTTAAATAATCTCCAAGTTAATAATAAAATTATCAAAGTTCTGAGTTAAATGCAATAAAATATTGGAATAGTATTATATTTTCGTTATATTACTGTGATATCCAGACTTATAAAATTTAAATTACAATTTTGATGTCATTTAAGTGGGCAAAAGCTGAATTTAGTGAAATTATTTTGTAAAAGCAGTATAAAAGTTCTTTGAAGTTGGTTGAGTATTATTTGAACCTAGGAATATTTTGATGTTACCGATCAACATATTATAGTCACTCCCAAACTGAATTTCGACAAATCGTTCTACGGCAAGATTTTACTTCGACACTATGGAACTCCGACATTACGCTACTCCGACAATTATGGAACTTCGACACCTAATTTAGGTCATCCCGATAGGGATGGATTAGGTTCGAAGGGGATGACGGGGGCTAGAGTGAGCGAGCAATGCGAGCGAACGAAGCCCCCGTTACCGTGCCCCCGTCATCCCCTTCGTGTTAGGTTACTTTAAACCCCAGTGTCGAAGTTTCATAATTGTCAGAGTAGCGTAATGTCGGAGTTTCATAGTGTCGAAGTAAAATCTTGTCGTAGAACGTTTTGTCGAAATTCAGTTTGGTAGTCGACAAAAGGGTTAGTTAATAAATAGATAAATGAATACGTAGGTCATTAGCGGAGGTCGGAAGGTAGTGCTATCTGAGACCAATGAACTGAAATGCGCTGAAATGGTCATTATTGCACATGTCACCGCGGTTTTGAAATTATATAGCACTTAACCATACTTTATCAAGAAATTATGTTCCAGTAAGTTATCCTTATGTACCTATTTACTGTTCTAGCTGTATTGCTTTAAATATGCAAAAAGTGGAAAATCTGTATCGCCTTAAAAACGTACGTGTTGCAGGGTTATTTTGTAACAAAATAGTTTTACAAAGAATCGTAAAGTCGTGGGATCACTCGATGATAGAGAATGTTCATACTAAATTTCCTGTAGCATTTAAAAAAATACCTAGTAAGTACGCCTTTTTATCCCACTGGTCATCAGAAATAATTGACGCTGGACGTTGAATGCAGTCGCAATTTCCATTAAGTTAATAATAATTGGTAAAATTAATTGGTCCATCGGTAGCGCTCTCAACTCATTATTATTCAGAAATGAGGTCGTACAAAAAACGCAGATGACCGCCGCCTCCTTCATTAAAAATACTTTAAGACTTTTATAGTCTTATAATTACCTCACTTTGCTTGCATCTGGCTTTTTGTCTTGTAAGATAACGATTTTATTTTTCAACCTTTAGTTTGTTAACTCCAGATAGTAGTAGAACGTGTAACATAATTTCCCTTAAAAAAGAAAATGTTAATCATGTAGTCTTTTATGGTTGTTGTCAGAGGAAATTAGGTAAGAATGTAATCTTTACTTTTATGTTTTCAGGGTTGCGTTTCAGTGATGATTTTATTTTATGACTTGTCCAACATTTTTTTTGGGTCTTGCTTTTGTTTTAAAAGCCAATAGACTCTTTACAAGGGACTTCGGCTTTAGGGGTATTTTTGTAACACGTTGTATAATCAGCCTACATCTGTCCCACTGTTGGGCAAGGGCCTCTTGTCAGATTGAGAAGGGTTTAGGCCTTAAATGATAAATGATAGTGTCTAAATGGATGCTGGGATTATTTGCTATCTTAGGCTCGTATTCCGTATTAATAAACAGCTCTAATGAAAAAATATTTATTTCTGTAAATAATAAATCTGTTACAGACACTTTTACAAGTCAATGTAATGTTTTTTAAGACTAGATGGCACCGGCATTTCCTATCTGACTAGCTCTGAGAAGAAAAGCCGAAACAAACTCAGGGGTCAATGTCTATTTTAAAGTCCAGACATTGTGGTATAAAACTATGCGAGTGTAACAATGTAGGGCAACGTTTGGAATGGCCTTTTGAGGGAAGAGCCATAGCAGGTTTGAGTTGACCTGTCCCAACTGACAGCACGCATGCATCAGCCATCGTGTAGCTCAACCTTATTTTAGGGAGCTCAACGACCCGACGCGACGCCACCAATCAGCCGGACATTTGCGTAGGTCACAAGAAAATACTCAAACCGCCAAACAGTTTTAAGAAATTTATGTATAAAGCTAGCCTAGGTCTAGCCTTAGTCCAGCATGCTGAGTTGGTGTAGGTTGGTGTAGGTACATATACCATCGAAAGCTATCTTTTGGAGCACTCATAGATGCAGGATTCCTCACAATATTTTCCTTCACCGTTAACGCATGTGATTACCAAAATCAAAAAACAAAATGAAACCTTAGAACATTATTCATCGAGCAAGCAATTCTTTGAAGTTTAATAATACGGCATATCCCTTTATTCATTTTTAAACATATTTTGTTACATTTTAAAATATTTAAATTCATATATAGCTGTTTCATACATTTTGATCATGTACGTATTGCACTTTTGTATGGAACAGCTGATATTTTTTTTTACATTTCAGAGTTGGTCCCATAGTAAAAGTTGTTCATATTCATGAGTACTGTGATCTGTAAAAGTTTGTCCACCTATTTTGATTGGACCTTATATATCATAAAACATCTGAAATATGAAAAAATTGTAGCCCGCGGGCATAGGGAACAGGGTTCAAGCTTCCGGTGGTCAGGGTCTCAGAGAGAGGAACTTCCTAACAATATGCGCCGCGTCCAGAGGTACCGTTTTCTGTGTGAGGCCTTTGATCCAGCTGCCCAACAAGAGGATCATGAGATGTTGGTCAATTTTCTTGGCTATTTAGCCATTGGCCGTAACTACTATCGGCACAATGATTGCTGAATCAACATCCCACATGGCAACAACCTCGTGTGCTAAGTCTTGATATTTAATTTCTATATACTTCTCGGCTTTCACAAGGTTGTCGTCGTGTGGAACAGTGGTATCAACAACCATTATGAGACGCTCTGATCGATCTATTATTTAGTGGCTTATTGGCTACAATAGTACTGTCGGTGATGATAGATCAATCCCAGTATAATGTCATAATGTATAATGTCATGACCATTCTCAAGAACTGGGTCGGGCACATACTTGTAGTATGGTACTTCTGCGTCCACAAGGTTGTATTTCAGAGCAAGTTGCTGATGTATAATTCTAGCTACGAGGTTATGCCTCTGCAAATACTCACCATTAGCAAGACGAGAACAACCAGAGAAAATGAAAATGTGTCGGATAGATTCACCGGGACAGTGGCATGCCCGACAGATGTCAACCGCGCCGGTATTATAGTATTATTATTATGAAACTGTTTACAATGGATTAGAAAATCAGAAGAAGTTTATTTCAACCTAGAACTAGGTCGTTCGTTAATTAATTGTTCAGCGATTGTTACAACAAATTAACTTCTAACTTATTGGTTATTAGTTATCAAAGTAACAGTAATTCACTCTAATATAACTTCAAGAAGTTAGAATACAAGTACATACAAACAGTATTCCTTGAGAACATTATAGATAACTTTCACGTGTGCCAGACAATTTCATTTGGAAAGTTGCCGCGGGAGTAGCACGTGCAGATTGTTTGTGAAGTGGTAGTCGACTCAGTCTGAGCGTCTAACCGCATCATTTGATTGATTATGATGCATTGCAGGTAATGTTTTTAGATTTTTTCTTTCTTCTTCTCTCTTGTGCAATAGATAAATATATATATACTTTATAGTATACCAAGAGCTGATTTTTCAATAGTCAGATAATTTTTATGCGTGGAATAATTTTGAGGTTTTGTCAACTTTTATATGGATAAAAAACATTGACTATAAGTAAAAACCGACTTCAAAAAACTATACTTTAAAATAAACAGTTTCAGAAATCGGTGGCTTTTATCTGTTTCAGTGTAGAATTGCACCGACTTCCGAAACTGTTAATTTTATAATTATCATGCTAATTATTTTACTCTTTTTTTAGTTTCTTTTGAAGCCGATTTATACTTTTATTTAAAGTTTTTATTAAATACGTTTTAGTGCCATAAATTACACGGTTTAAGACTACAAATTTAAATGACACGGTTGCGTAATCTTTCCAGCAACTAGGTAGTTTTCTTTAAGAATAGATAATAATGTATAATTATCAGGACGGCTACTTACAAATACGTACAATCTTCTTTGTTCTTGGCTAATGTTTCTGTGATGACAGTTGAAACTGAGATTGAAAGTTCTCACCAAAACTTTTGGGAACCACAAACCAAAACGTCATCTTAGTATATTTTTTTTGTTTTTGTTGATTTTTTAAAAAAGCGCTTATTCAATTTCGATAACATTTAGGTATATGGAACCACCTCTGAAATACCTTCATCAAAATCCATTCATAGTTGGCGGAGGCATCGCGTAACAAACATAAAAAAACAACTTCCAGACGAAATTTTAAAGTCTATCTGAAAATTTAAAAGTATTTTGCAGCACAGCACATCATCCGACACAAAATGATGTCGGGCCCGAGACTTGTCGACAGCACTTTGCGCTCCCGGGCCCTCATTAAGGCGGGCCAGTAATCAAATTTGTCACGTTAGATCCACGGCATGTCGTGTGACAGGTTAACGAGGATCTCTTGCCGAAAAAACAATGTTGAACTGACTTTTGTTAGCGTCAAATGAGGGTGGAAGTATCCCTTTTATGTTGTTGAGACTTTGTTAAAGGGTTTGTTACGTTAATATGGTGTGATTTATTTAAATTGTGGTTATATAATTTATGTAGGTTAGGTCTAATATTTAATTTATCGTATACTATCAAATGGTCTTATAGATTTATAAGTATCGATTCGATTCCAACTGCGTAGTTCATTTAATTTTTTCACATTTAATTGGTTGTTTTGCTACAACAAACGTTGTTCAGACCATGGTCTACTACAATTAAAATGCATCAAATAAAAAAAATGTAATTATCTTTAAAAAAAACTCAAAAAAGACACCACCAAAGACACAACCTCCGCAGTCGGCGCCATGATGGTTCAAGTTATTTGCTGGAAACTTTAAAGCGATAGCCGCGATGAGTACCTACTTTAATGTTACGGTTAATGTCTGAACACGTTTGAGCAACAAAAGACTATCTAAAAAAAATATATTTAAATTTTTTTCTGGTACCTACTATAGTATAGTTGTAGACCATGGTCTGAACAACGTTTGTTCTAGTAAAACATTTTTTTTTTTTTTTTAAAAAAACGTTGCCCCACACTGAGATTTCTCTTGTATCGTGGGTGCGTTTACAAACACAAATCTCACAAACAAACGCCCAGACCCGAAACAACCATCTGTAGGCCATACAAATTTTTGTTCCGTGTGGGAATCGAACCCACGACCCGTAGCGCAGAAGCCAATCGCTTAGCCACTGCACCAAACGTGTCGTCACCTCGATACAATCAATTAAATGTCAGCGTGTATACGCAAGTAATTTGCGATTTTTCTTTTAATTGTTTTATTTTTGTAGAAACCCTAATCATATTCTACGTTTCTAAACAAAGTGATGCGGTAAGTTCAGAAACAGAAAATTATTTATTTTGAACTCACACAAGCAGTTACAGAAAAAAAACACAAAATAAAAGAAAGGATAAAATTTAGACTACCTGCACGAGACCAAAAAGGGCTCCTATCTCAGCATAATGCTGCGACATTTAAAAAAAAAACAAAACGTCGCAGTGCTGGTTTTCAGATAGGACCATTGTGATGCCATGGGCAATAACGACACAAAATATAAATAAATAAATATGTTACGTACAATATTAAATTGCAATACTACGATATAAAAGCAATAAATAGTTTATTATAAGCTTATGTAAAAGGGACTTGTCAACGAGAGGATTCTTAGGCAATAACTCAGATAAAGTTATTGTCACATAAATTGAGGAAACAGGGAGAGGCGCTATGTGTTCTCGTGCTTTGTAATAGCCTCGAGAACGCACAGGCAGCGCCTTTTCGGTCCGTTAGCTTACTAATAATCAATTCTGTTTTCTTTTGTGTTTCACTCCGGAGTTGAAGCGGCGCGTAGGCATGTATTCATACCTAAACTATGGCTATGTCAAGCCCTGCATCAGGCTATTACGGGGCATATTATTTTCTTACTAAAAAAAAACAACCATTAAAACTTTGCTTAATTGAATCCATGCTACACTAGTCTAAAAAGGCTGTTAGTATGATAATATTATCACAGAAAACTTAAAAAAAGTATATGCACCTAAGCATTTATTTTTAACTAGCTGTACCCGGCACGCGTTGCAATGCACTTTTTCCTACTTACCTACTATTTACCTACCATCAGAAACAAAATCAAAATAGTAACAAAAACTTAAAAACATTTTCATGCATGCGGTGAACAAATAAATATTATAAATAAAATTTAGTTTTTTTTTAAACATCAAAATTTTCTTTTTTATGAACCTTTTCCTGACAATTACGAAAATAACAAAAAAAAAATTTACGATTTCGGTCCAGCCGTTCACGCGTGATGCCGTGACCAAGGGAAATAGGGATTGATTTTTATGTATAAGTATAGATAAAAGAAATACAACCATTTCATACAGTTACATTTTTAATCATATTTAAAGCTCAGCCGCTGCACCAAACGTGTCGTCAATACTTTATATTGTATCTCCAATTTAAAAGCCTGTCAAGTCCTATTACTGTCCATACATGACGTGAGATGTTATAAAATTAACGTATACGGCATTTTTTTTAGTAATTAATACCTACCATGTTGTGTCATTATACATATATTTATGTACATGTGACGGCCAACGGCAGTTTTATTATATAACAATTTGTTAGATTTTAGAGCATTCATTTTACAACCAACCAATGCTTTTTATTTCTTGTTCCAACCCAATTTCATCTATTTTTGGACGAACTTTTATTTTATAATAAATCTTTACTCATTTAAGCTTAACTTAACTGTCCCACTGCTAGGCACAGGCCTTTTCTCAGGATGAGAAGGGTTTAGGCATTAGCCTTTTAAACGCCAAGCTTTCACGACCATAACACACGTCCTACGCCAGGCAGTTTTTCAGAGTAAGATTTAAATGAAAAAATGTGCTGAGCTTAACTTATCAACTAATACTACATTAAATATGATGAGGTTGTTTAGACTTGGAAGTTATCGAAAACTAGCTTTTGCCCGCGGCTTCGCTCGCGTTAATTTATAATAATAAAAAACACTCTTAACACACTACTAAAGTTTCTTTAAAAATATATTTCAATCATGATTCGAAAGACACGTGGCGCCATCTATTATCGTTATTGTTGTTTTCCTCGGGAACAGTACTTTTTTTCGGGATGAAAGGTACCCTATGTCCGTTTCTGTACAACTGACAACGTAGGTATATGAAAAATTTCAGCATGATCGGTTTAGTGGTTTAGGAGTGAAAAGGTAACAAACAGACAAACTTACTTTCGCATTTATAATATTAGTTAGGATTAGGATACTATAAATATGCTAACATGAGGTTTTTGAAACTAGGAAGTTATAGAAAATTAATTACATGAGGGAATGGAATGCTAGAGGTTCTGAACGAAGAAGTCTGAAAGATATACGAGTGAATGTTGAACAAATCTGAGTGGAAGGGCTTGTATGAATAACCTGTGGCGTGAGGTTCGGGACAGACGTCATGTTTGCATAGAAACGGTGGTTGAATGTTTTAACTTTTAATAAATAGTTGTTTACGATATTTTCGTCTTTTTTGTCAATCCCACATACATTATTGGTATGTATATCTACTTTTATTCTATACGTGGATATATCCGTCGTTGGCGGTCAAAGATTAATGGCTTATGTACCTAACTCTTGTTCAGTGTATTATAATAACAGTTAGGGCGTCCAATCTCTTTCAAACGGGCCCTAAAAATCTGTTAGTGTAATAAAAACTTTACTTAGTCCACCACGCTGACCTAGTGTGATTTGGCGGACTACATACACCATAGGGAACTTTACGGAGCCCTCTCAGGTATGTAGGTTTCATCACAATGTTTTCCTTCACCGTTTAGATCAGTGATAATCAAATTCTGATACACACATGATTTAAAATGACCTTTAATCCAGTCTTTCTCAAAATGGGCGATAACGCTCCCTTTGCTAGAGGTCTACAGGGGGGTGGTAAAAGTAATTTACTACGAGTATTTTAAAATTTTTAGGGGGCGCTTAAAAATAATTGATTCTCAAATTTTTTTTTTTTTTTTTTTTTTTTTTTCTATTGGACTGCAGTAGGTCGTACTAGGGGACGGTTTCTACGTAACCGGGCAGTTATTGGCGAGACCTGAAGGGACTCCAGCCAATGGGGGGAAGTAAAATACTTAACCTAAGCTAACTACTTGTACTACACTAACATCATGACTACCTGCAACAACAGCACTAAGGGCGACCCCTAGTGGGACTCGGACCTCGGCTTAGGGCGTTGCTGGCGTGGACATAGGGGGGGGGAGACAGCTTGATGAGGGCTGAATTATCGGGGTGACTGCGGAGTCTGAAGAGACGACCGGCTCTACGACGGGAGAGCTCGGTGGATCGTGACCGGCGGCGGTGGGGCGTCGCGACGGGCCTCGTCGGCGAGGACGGTATGCCGGACGGCGGCGGACGTTGTGTATTGTGCTGGTCGATTTACTCGCCTCCTGGAGGAGGGTTATTTCGTCATCGGGTTCTAAAAGTGTGTGCCTGGGACGGCGAACTTTACTTATGAGAGAGGGACTGTAGTCGGCCGCTGCGGCGACTAGGGGGTTCGGATGGCGGGGGGCAGAGTCGAAGTAACGCTTGGAAATGCGTTTGAGGTATTGCCTGATGGTTGGCATTTTTAGATCGAGATGGAGTTGGACGTTACGCATGAACCACGGGGCAGCCGCGGCTCTGCGCAACACTCGATTCTGGAGGGTTTGGAAGGATTTAAAGCGACAAGGCTTAACGTGTGCGAACACGACGCTAGCGTAAGTCAAGATGGGGCGGATGCACGTCACGTAGATTCTCAGCTTATTTCTAAGTGACAATTTACTGCGCGTTCTAAGGATGGGGTGGAGGCGACCGACAGCGAAAGCGGCGCGAGCGCGCACCGCTTTGATGTGGTCTCGGAAACTCAGATGGTGGTCGAGGATAACCCCCAGGTATTTGGCTTTCATCTCCCAAGGGATCTGTTTGCCGAACATGAGGACGGGACGGATGTGGGTGTGGGAATCACCGTGTCTCTCGAAAAGAACGGCTGCGCTCTTTTCGGGATTCACCTCTATTCTCCATTTCCGGAACCAGACCCCGAGGGCGTCGGCTGCGGTTTGAAGGGTTCGAGAGATGCTATCGAGACTCCTACCGGAATAGTAGATAGCCGTGTCGTCGGCGAAGAGAGCCAACTTGGCCAAGCCACGTTTGGGAATGTCGCTGGTGTACAGCGTGAACAGAAGGGGCGATAGCACGGAGCCCTGAGGGACTCCTGCGCGAATGGGGTGAGGGGACGAGAGGGTGCCTTCTAGGCGATAGCGGAAGGAGCGATCCGACAGAAAGTCTCGAATGATGAGCACGAGACGGTCCGGCACGTTGAATTGGTACAGTTTGTATAATAAACCGTTGTGCCAGACCTTGTCGAAGGCTTTCGCTACGTCGAAGAAGAGCATGCCCGTTTTGTACGAGCGCATAAAACGGGAGCTAATGTGTTCGACAATGCGGTGCAATTGTCGAATGCAACAGTGCTGGGTTCGAAAACCGAACTGTTCGTCGGGGATGAGTTTACGGGAGTCAGCGAAATCCTTTAAACGGATATAAATGAGACGCTCATAGATTTTCCCAATTACATTGAGAAGACTAATGGGGCGATAACTAGTGGGCTCACTCTTGGGTTTGCCGGGTTTGGGGATACCGATAACGGTGGCTTGTTTCCAAGCTTGCGGAAAGATGTTATTACTCAGAGCGCCATTGAAGATGGCGGCCATGAGAACTATGAGCGGGGCGGAAAAGTGTTTGATCACCTTATTGGTGATACCGTCTGAGCCGGGGGCTTTCCTAGGTTTGAGATTCCTCACTATCGTGTGGACCTCGTCTACGGTGATGGGGGGTAAGGGATCGTCGGGGTCTTCATCGGGAGGGAGGGAGGCCCTACGTTCGACCTCGCGATCCACCTTGGAAAGATGGACCGGGTCTGCGGGTTGGGTGCTGGGAGTACATTGGGCTTCTAGACTGTCGGCTAGACATTCGGACTTTTCGTCATCTTCAAAGGCCGGCCTTTGGTTCGGACGATTGAGAGGGGGAGTTGAAGCTACACAATCGGATTTCAGATTACGTTGCAATTGCCAGAAGGCCAGATGGGATGGCTCTAAGTCGCTCAACATCTTGTCCCAGCGGGCATCCCGAACCTCCCGTACACGTTTCTTTACAGCACGCTGTAGAGAACGCATATGGGCGCGGTTAGCTTCGCAGGGAAAAGTGTCATAGGCACGGATGGATGCGTTCTTCTCCGTCAGCAGTTCACGCACATCGTCCGGCAGCTTCCAGCGGTGTTCGTCCACCGCTGGAACTTGCCGTGAACACTCGTTCACCACGGACTGTACGTGACTGGTAAGGGAGTCGATCGCGCCCAGCGTGTCGGCAATCGTAACGATGTCGTCGGGGATGGAATCTAAGTGAACGGATGAGGAAGACTTGAGGCGCTCCTCTAGTTTTCCCCAGTCCGTGACAGTTTTGGTCGGGGCGGGTTGACCAGGATCCGGGGGACCACCCCGGGGACCTAGGTGAAGCACTACGGGGCGGTGATCGGAGTCTGATTCTCAAAGTGGGCGGTAGACGAAATAAGTTTGAGAACCACTGCTTTTTTCTTTTTTTATTTGTAATACAGATCAATTAAGCAACACTATGGTTGAATACAAGTTTAAAATAATCAATTAAATTAATAATAGAACTTTTTCAATTACCTACTTTTGTCCTTGACATTAAAGGCATTTTGTTAAATAAATTACTTAAATAAAATCTCAAACTGTCGGTATTTGTAAAATAAATATTATATTTGTGTATGTGGGTATCAGGAAGAAAGGGAGAATAAACTCAGTCTTAGCGCAACACGCTTGTTTCATTGACGCTCCCATGTCCCACTTTAACATGGCGCAGTCGGTAGGATACGAACCTACGCTCCCACAGGGAATCTGATTTCCATTATTGATATACCATTGTTGTTGATTACTTTAGTAAATTTGTTGAAATAATTGAATTGCGATCGAGCACTTCGGTTGAGGTTATAAAACAATTAAAAAATATTTTTGGGCGACACGGCATACCTCAAATTGTCATGTCAGATAATGGTCCTGAATTTTCATCGATATTGTTTCATGAATTTTCAATAAGCTGGAATTTTGAACACATAACATCTTCCCCCAGGTACCCGCAATCAAATGGTCAAGTGGAACGTACTATTCAAACAATTAAAAATATTATGAGAAAAACTACCTACAATGGGTCAGATTTTGATTTAGCATTATTAGAGTACCTTAATACACCCATCAGCAGCGAACTAGCCTCTCCTGCTGAATTATTATATAACAGAAAATTGCGAAGTATTGTTCCATGTCCGCCTAGATTATTACTGCCTAAGATACAAAAGGGAGTTACACATAAATTGGAAAAGCGTCAAGATGGTCAGAAAAAATACTTTGATAGGGGATCAAGGCCGTTAAAACCCTTACAACTGAAACAAAAAGTTAAAATAAAAATAAATAGTCAGTGGACTCCTGGAGTAATTGAAGGTGTTTTAGGTTATCGATCTTATTTAATTAAATTGAATACAGGGCGTATTTTAAGACGCAATAGAAGACATATTATTATTGATTCTCAAAGGCTAAATGATGAGCTTAATAGTGGCAATAATAACTATTCTTATGACGATATAAATGTAGATGCGACGCGAGCATACTCGAATAGTTATTCAACGCCTATAGAATTGAATCATAGCTCCAGTATTCCTCAAACAAATTCAACACAATTACGCAATGATACTAACTATTATCAAACTCGTTCTGGCAGGACAGTGAGGCCTCCTGATCGCTGGGAATACTCTGGACTTGGGATTCCGACTTCTGGGTTATAAAATGTATTAAGAAGAGATTTTTGAGAACATTGTAAATAAAATTAAGAAATAAATAATGAATAACCAAATAATGAATGTATAAAGATAATAATGTAGTCCATGAAATGATAAAATTAGGAAAGTTGATTAATATGTAATGAATAATGAATAACTAAAATATGAATGTATAAATATAATAATGTAGTGCATGAAATTATAAAAATAGGAAAGATGATAATATGTAATAAATAATGAATAGCTAAATTATGAATGTATAAATATTTATAATTGTATTAAAATTGTTTTGTAGCGTAGGTATTGAAAATTATCTTTTGATAAATATTAATAAATTATTAATAGTATGGATTATCGTATTAAAATTATGTTTTACAATTGGGGAATATAGATATTTTATCAATGTATTCTGGAAGTTAAGTGTGTTATTGTGTATGCTTATGAAGTTACTAGATGATTAATTTATGATGATGCATGAGATAAAAGTAAACAATGTTGCAAGAGAAATTGTATTTGTGTTATTAGATTTTAAATTGTTTTAGAAAGGGATTGTCGGTATTTGTAAAATAAATATTATATTTGTGTATGTGGGTATCAGGAAGAAAGGGAGAATAAACTCAGTCTTAGCGCAACACGCTTGTTTCATTGACGCTCCCATGTCCCACTTTAACAAACGTGTTCATATATTTTCTAGTCAACATCGCGGTTTCATATCAAGAACTTCTGTGGCTTTTTAATTAAGGACCCAACGTTGTCTCATCAGCTAAAGGGTTGTATAGTTCAATAACCTTTATGACTTTTCGATCCCAGTTCAGTCAAGTTTATCTTTAGGTAAGTTCCTTTTGTCTCAAGATTTATCTTTGTTCATATTTTAAGAATAGTTGTTTTTAACGTTGACTTTATTGTTGTGATATTCTTTTTGTATTTTTACGGTTTTTTGAAACTTTCCATTTTCAAATACGGTATGCACCCTTTACAAATATCGTCACCTTAGGCCTCGTTCAGGGAGACGGGGGGCGTTGCGCGCCGCGTTTTGTGTCACGTCTCGCGGTCTAATCAAACATAATTACGGTATTGTATGAGAGCGTTTATATAGCAGCATCATTACGAGCGTTTTGTTTGATATTGAGCGCTAAATGCAGCGGGACACGCGGCGGACGCCGCTGCGTGTGCCGCGGCTGCCACTGTCGCGTCGTCCAACGCGTACCCCGCGTACGCGTATGTCAGTTTGTTTTTGGTATGAAAGGCGAGCGAGTTTGTTGTATGTTGCAATTATCTTCTAGTAATATATCGATGAAATCATACTCCATTGTAACGACACGTCTGCGATGTGAAATGTCCAAAGAAGACTGCCAAAAATGGAAGCTGCGGTGTCCACTGCGGCGGCCGCGGCGGACACCGTCATTCCCCACGCACCGCACCACGCGCCGCACGACGCCCCACGTCTTCATAAACGGAACTACACAGTACCATATTTTTGTATTTGTGCGTGCAACGCTGCGGCTGGCGCCGCGGGCCCCGCCTGCCGCTTCACGTGCCGCTTCTCCGTGAACAGAGAAAAGGCGCAACACGCCGCGCAACGCCACGCGTCTCCCTGAACGAGGCCTTAGAGTGAAAACCTCGGGAATGCATTTGGTCATTGCTTGGTTCCTGTGCCCGCTTTCACGTGGACGAAGTCGCAGCAAAAGCTAGTCAATTATATGTATTACGAATGTTATATATCCAATGAAGGCTTAATTTTAGCATAGAGCGGCTCTCTTATAATTAATTATACCTACATAGAACCTATACGTTGTTATAAAATAAAAATGATCAAATTGCATTCCCGGGGTTTTCATTCTAAGGCGACGATATGGAATAAACATAGCTACAGTGAGATTTTCAGTAGAAACACGTCCTTGTGGCAACGTTAGGGCGCGAACTCGTCTACGAACGTAGCGCTGATGTGACGTGTTTCTATTAGCCTTAGGTTACATACGTAAATACACGCTGACACTGACATTCGACACAATGCAATCGCGACACTGAAATTAAACCAGAGCTAATGCGCAACTCAGTGTAACAGCGATGTACACACTACGACACTCGGTGTCGACACTGAGTGTCGAGTGTAATGTGTCGCCGTGTATCCATTACCATTAGAGAATCTCATAGCAGGGCCCGTACTATGAAGTTTTAGGCCGATTTCAGTGTACGAACGACCGTCACGTCGATCCTGACGATGCGCATCGACCGACCATCGAAATGTTGATTTCGATGGTCGGTCGGTGTTGGGGAATGGGAAATGGGAGTTATTCACACAATGGATGCTCGGTTCATAGGTCGATGTAGCACTCAACGCGCTGATACAATCCTACAGCGCGTGGGTCGACCGATGTACGCAGGATGGACGTGCTCGAGCGATGTTACTCGTACATAGTGCGTATAGTGTGCACGTGCGTATCGTCAGTATAGCACTGTAACCGTTTGATGTGATCGACTGACGTACGCACCGGTGGTTGGTCGTGCACTGTAACCAGCCGAGGTATCATTGTTCCGTTGCGCAGGCGCTATTCATCCTGTATAGCGCCATTCCTCTCGCGTAATGGAGCAATGATAGCTTTAACATTTTTTAGTACGGGACTAATACTACAATCGTCAGATACTTCGACAAATATTAAAGCTACGCCAGGTATTATTTATTCACCTAGTTTCGAGCGTACCCGTGAGTCGCACCTGAAAATCAGCGTTAGGTAGTAAGTAATTGTTAACCTTACAAAATGTTGAGCTGATGGCTCTTTGACACTTACATTTAATTGTTTTTATTCCTTTTCATTTATGTACCGTTGCATTGTGTTGTTTGTGCCAACAAATCTGTCTTTCTATCTTTCTATTTTTCTTTCTTTTTATTATTTTCCTGCGATATGGTCTAAGACCAAAACAAGGAAGGTTGCAACGAAAGCTGAAAGATATTGGTTCATCAGTATATGTGACGTAATCAAGCTGAACAAACAGTTCAGGAACAACAAATGCTAAACTCCAAAAAAAAAGAACTTTTCTACTTTATAATATCCCGTCGAATCGGAAAGAAAAAAGTAAAACAATGGAACTTATAGGTAAGCCGGTAAGTTGCTTAGAGTGCACTTGTAACTGGCACGAAGCACTCAAGGAGGTTTCACATTGTGTACGTTGAATGAAGATGACACGTGCCTATCATGACCTCCAAGCCATCAAGGCTTGGAGGTCTATATTGAAATGTGATACAACTGGCTAGGCGTAAGCTGAGCTTTGCATTTGTGTGAGTGCACATAGAATCGATTACCAAAAAGCAGTATAAACTGGTTTAAACCAAGCGAAGGACGCATCTGCATTCATTCTCACACAAATGCAAAGCTCAGCTTAGGCCTCGCGGACGTTACTAGGTTTTTTCGGTATCCTCTGATTTTTTACTAATGGCACGGAGATACGCAGGGTCAGTCGAAAAGGGGACTAATCCGTAGGCCATTTAAATTATCACTGATGACTGTTGTAACGCTAGTGTTAAAATTTCAAAATTCGTTATTTTACAGTACAGAAATATTTTTATTTTATTATTTTCGAAAATATTTCATCCCTGCTTCAGTTACGTATTCTGAAAATTGAGCATCTAATCTGTGACCCCAAATATGACATAAAATGTATATGTTACGGGTAAAGGCCGAATGGCGGTTACACCTAGGTTTACCCGGGTACAAATAGGTGCAGCCGGCCACATGCGGTTAAACTTAGATGTATCCTACTTTTCTTCGGTTAGAACTAGGTTTACCCTCCATCATAGCGGATAGAACTTGGTGTACCCGCACACCGGTGGTTAAGGGGAACCTCGACCGCTCGAAGCTCCCGTCATACCCTTCGTGTTAGGTTGCTTAAACCCTGCAGACAGAAATAAGAGCCCCGCCCAGCGGGGCTACGTCGACTTAGCTACACCTAGTTCTACCCAACTGCTACTGGTTGCATCTAGTTGTACCCGGGTAAACCTAGGTTTAACCGCCATTCGGCCTTTACCCATAACATATACACAGCTGAGGCTAGATGGATTTTAGACATTTTTTTTATGAAATCTTTGACCAATTACTATTTCTATTAAACTATTGACTTTTCTCGTATCCAGCGGATTTGCGCGACCTTCACCAGATCATCGATCCACCTCTATGCGCTGGATACAAGCAGCACAGAACTGGTTGATGTGGCGATGCTTGGGAGAGCCCTATGACCAGCAGTGGACGTCTTTCGGCTGAATGATGATGATGATGATGATTGACTTTTGCGGAAAGTTTTAGAACAAAAGTCATCCATTATTATTGGTACTTTAACACTGTGACGGTGCAGCGGTGGCGACTAGCGGGGTGCGCCTATAAAAGGGCCGGCACGCTGCACTTCGTCCTCTCACGCGCCTCAGCAGCCGTCTAGTTAAGTACTACATCTACACCTGAAGACCCTGGACTCCTCGTATCGTATTGTCTAAGAACCACGCCCTGTAAACTAGTCTAATTTTGCAACTATTATAAAATATATTATTGTATGGTTAAAAGTGTTTTCCTTAATATTCTTATGTAAGTACAATCCTGCTAAACTGCTTCTGCTTCTTGCTAGATTCTGATTTTATGTGCACATGCTCGTTAAGGGTTGACTCCTCAAGCTACCCTTAACCCGCTAAGCGTGACAACACCCTTTTGGATTAGTACCCTCTTTCCGATTAACCTTGTATATCCAGCTGTAGTCATCATCATTCAGCCGAAAGACATCCACTGCTGGACATAGGCCTCCCCCAAGCATCGCCACATCGACCGGTCCTGTGCTTCTCGCATCCAGCGGATTCCCGCGACCTTCACCAGATCATCGGTCCACCTTGTGGGAGGCCTACCCACGCTGCGTCTTCCGGTACGCGGTCGCCACTCCAGAACCTTTCGGCCTCATCGGCCATCCGTTCTGCGAGCAATGTGCCGCGCCCACTGCCACTTAAGTTTGGCAATTCTTCGAGCCATGTCGGTTACCTTGGTTCTCCTGCGGATCTCATAATTTCTGTAACTCCGAGCATAGCCCTCTCCATTGCCCTTTGGATGACCTTGAGCCTTCTTATGAGGCCCATTGTTAGCGACCACGTTTCAGTGCCGTATATAATCACCGGCAACACGCACAGGTCAAAGACTTTCGTCTTAAGACACTTTATCCGCTGTAGTACATGTACCTTTTTTTAACTGTGGAGTAATCTTCATGGATATCCTCCGCCCTGCGGAAGACGGGAATATGTTGGACTCTTACCGACTAAAACTACCACTGCGTATCTCCCGGGACCTACGGTCGAGCTGCAGTTGGCATTACTGAATTTCCATGCCAACTTCAGAAGAATATCAAACAGCTAAATAAAATTGAACAATTTCATGTAATACTTACAGGGAAACATGAAATATAAAATACTACAGAATTCCCAATGGGTCACGGTACGTGAACGTGACGTCATTGTCCCTACGTGACATGACAGGCTTTCAGGAGGTGCACATTTATCATATTATGTTAGTCGACTTCCTGGTCCGTTTCCCTGTCCGACTATAATAATGTTACAAATAAAATTGTATGTAGATTTTGCACATTAGAAATATAATTTTGGAATAAATTGGTGTTTTTTTTTAAAGATCGATCAAGCAATTTTTAAACTTTTTCAAAAAGGAGAAGGTTCTCTATTCGGTTGTTTTTTTTATGTTTGTTACCTCAGAACTCCGTCATTTATGAACCGATTTGAAAAAATCCTTTTTGGTTCGAAAGGGTATACTTCCCGCTTGGTCCCATATAAATGCTGTTATGATTAGACCATGAACTTCAGAGATATGGAACGGAACTCCTCATCGGATTAAAGCAAAATTCTCAAATAACTAATATTGCTCTGTTTATATGTGTTGTTGGTAACTGACTCCTGGAAAAGAGAAGGGGGTGTGTCAACTCCCCCCCCACTTTCCGGAATGTTTGAATTATATCGTGTAAGGTGTTGCACGAAAGAGCTTTATAAACCCGACTACGTCAAAGCCAGAAAGAAGGTTTATGAAGAGGAGGGGGTTTAATTTGTGGCACTAAAACGTATTTAAAAAACAAATAAACTTAAAAAAAAAGTAAAAACGACTTAAAAAAAAACTAAAAGGAGTAAAATAATTACCATAATATCAAATTAACAGTTTCAGAAGTCGGTGCAACTCTACACTGAAACAAATAGAAGCCACCGACTTCTGAAACTGCTAATTTTACATTGTGGTAATTATTTTGCTCCTTTTAGTTTTTTTTTTGAAGTCGGTTTTTATTTTATTTTAAAGTTTATTTTTGTAATGAGCACTCCTTCATTATGTGTGCGGCATTTCGCTGACATGCGTTCTTCGTGATTTGATGCAAGCTCATTGAAAGATAGAAGATCTTCAAGCTGTCTTTACTGCACCTGACCCCGATAGACAACATTAATTCGGGTCAGGTTCATTGAAAATGCGCGTATCATATCGTATAGATTTTTCTTCAATTTCCTTAAGAAAGACATATAATCAGTTTTACGTTGTTATTTCAAATAGGTATTGTACGCACGGCTACATATAAAGTTATGCACTTCCAGTATGAGCTTATTTCGTATTATACAAGATGTTAAAAAGTTACTCGAAGAATTTTATGGGGTTACTCGGGATCGGAAATTGAACAACTTTTGTTCTACAACTTTTCAAAAGTTGCCAATTTTTTGTATTCCTTTCCTTACTAATCAATTAAAATATTTTTGTGTTTTGTTTAGAAAGTAAAAAAAAAAACACGAATTTCGAAAAGTTGTTCAGTTTCCGATACCGCTTACACGGAAAAAGTGTAGCTTAATAACTTAATTGTCCGGTTCCAAAAAGCTTATCATATGGAGAAGAGCCGGCAAGAAACTCCATGATGTGAGTAATAATAAATCAAAGTAACATAGATAGAAGATAAAATAAGAAAAACCGTACGATATAGACCTATAAATTAATATCAGAAGAAGCAGAAAAGCGAATTAAGATTCTCTATGACTGTATGACATATTATGCGGTGTGAGAGCAAATCTTGTTATAGCTGTGTGCCTTGCCACTTTCTTGCTTGTTTTTGTTTTGATGTCTGTCATGTTTTATTATGTTCTTATTATGAAGTGCAATTGGTTATTTAATAACAACATTTGTATTATATTTGGCGCAGCACGCTACACAGTTTTTTAACTCTATTTTACACACAGTTCGGTACATAATAAAATAGTACTCACTTTATTTTTCTGGTTCTCCCTTGCGGTACTTCATTACGTCACTCGAAGGTTGTTGCTGAAAATTAGCGCTGTTGGCATTAGGCTCGTCTAAAGTCACAGCATAAAGCTGAGCAACGACCTAAATTCTTATGTGCCATGCGACGCGCAAATTCAACGTATTCAATTATTTTAATGATATATTTAGTTATGATAGTAAGATGTCTGGGTAACCACAGACTAAATATGCAAACTTGATTTGCATAGATTACTTTAGTCATCGTTTTATTTTTTACTTTTAATTGTTTTGTGTTTGGGTTGCCAGGCAACCAACAGGCACTATGTTTAAATTTAAGGAAAACTTGTTAATTTTAAGAGTAATTATGTTATTAATTTTAAGTATGCTGGTGCGTCTGTTTGGGCTAAGAATAAATACTTTTTCTTTCTTTCTTTCTTTCTTTCCTTATCGGTGTTATATTGAATGTCTGTTTACGACTTGTAGGCACACAGCCAAAAAACATTCTCGCCTTATATTGCTCGATGGAATTGTTACGCAAATAACTCTTAAGTGAGGGAATAAAAATAAACATGTCACTTCAGGCCTTCACTTCGCTTTTAAGCCTGGAGGCTGTTGTTGCGTTTGTTAAGTAGGTACTCTTAGTTGGTACAGTAGCAGAAGTGGGTAAATGTATATTTTATTTGTTAACATCATCATAATATATCAACACTTGAAGTCCACTGCTAAAACTGGACCTCCTAATGGACTCGATAGCCATTGCGAGAAATGATTGCGTCCGTAGATAAGAAATATTGCCATTATTAAATCGCTTCTCTCGGCAAATAAAAAAGAAAATATCGGTATTATACCAATTTAGACGCGCACATTTAAAACGCACACGGATCGTAAGCGTAGTCGTCTCGTAAGCGTATCGTCATGACTAGGAGATCGGATATTCGGATGCATATTCACCTTTTGAGATGTTGGCTAATATGGAATGCGCATCGAAAAAGTCCCGCGGTTCCGTGACAATTATTTTATTTCAGGTTTTTTTTTGGCTTTTCTAACACAAACCACTCCTCTTCTTACACTCTACATACACAAATTATTTGCATCAAGAGTTAATGTTAATTTTAAATAATTGAAGGGTTATTTACAAAAACAGCATAACTTTTTTTTCGTAAAATTTTTCAATACAGACAAAAAGCTTCATATCATTATTATTGTTAAAAGATAAAAATTTGAATTAAATTTATGTTATGTTGAATATGTTATGAATTAAATTAGGTATTATTTTAGTCTTAAATGCTTCACATTACTATAAACTATTTATAAGAACACTTAGGATAAAAAGGATGAAAATTCCAGTTATGCGGTTTTTGTAAATAACCCTTCAATTATGCAATCCAAGAAACCCGTTTCTTTAAATCAATTTAAGAAGTCGCTTCCACACTATACATACGACTAGTTATGTACCTATTCCCGGTGTTCCTGGCATAATGGGTTTTTAAAAAAAAAAAAATGAAGAAACTGCTTTCATACTTTCATAGCCAAAAATTCACTTTAGGTAAATATACATCCGAATATCTGATCCCTAGTTATGACGCAATGAATACGAGACCTGCAGAGTTCTATAAACGAATCGTCGCATAGACGTATCGTATTACATTTATCCTTGAATATTCATTAATGAATGATTTTACAGACAGGGGAACGTTTCAACCAGTTTCACGAATTCAATCACTTTTTCAGTCATATCGAAAAGTACAGAAATTAATTAAAAGTTATTACTTTTTCATGAAAAGTATTTTTTACGCTTGCTTTTTTACGACTATCGTAATGACAGTAAAAATCTCATACACTTCGCTGCAGCACCGCTACGTATGCGGATTTGTTTGAACATGTACGCGCTTGTATTGCTCTCGTCCTACGCGCGTATTACGATACGCTTACGATACGAAGCCGTGTGCGGAGGGGCTTACTAAACTACGAAAGAGCGAAACCCGCTGTCTTGCTGCCGAAAAAACTTTGAACCACAACTTAACACACCCAAGGTGTGCGTTATTTCTACTCAATGTGTGTGTTATTTCTACCCAATGTGTGCATTATTTCTACCCAATGTGTGCGTTATTTTTACCCAATGTGTGTGTTATTTCTACTCAATGTGTGTGTTATTTCTACTCAATGTGTGTGTTATTTCTACCCAATGTGTGCATTATTTCTACCCAATGTGTGCGTTATTTTTACCCAATGTGTGTGTTATTTCTACTCAATGTGTGTGTTATTTCTACCCAATGTGTGCATTATTTCTACCCAATGTGTGCGTTATTTTTACCCAATGTGTGTGTTATTTCTACTCAATGTGTGTGTTATTTCTACTCAATGTGTGTGTTATTTCTACCCAATGTGTGCATTATTTCTACCCAATGTGTGCGTTATTTTTACCCAATGTGTGTGTTATTTCTACTCAATGTGTGTGTTATTTCTACTCAATGTGTGTGTTATTTCTACCCAATGTGTGCATTATTTCTACCCAATGTGTGCGTTATTTCTACCCAATGTGTGCGTTATTTGTGTTCATATAACTATACAGCATGATTGATTAGTCGCTTTACATCCCTAAACCATGAACTCTGCTTATCATTTTGTACAACTTTTACTATGGGACAAAATCAAAATTATGAAAAAAAAACAGCTGTTCCATACGTTTTGTGCAACATTTGATTATTTTTAGTGAGGTTCCGACTAGTCGGTAAAGCCGACTATCCGGCCACTTTCGTAGTCGGCGACTATTCGGCAAAGAGCGTCGACTATCCGGCTTCTTACTTTGTATGTATTTCTCAATAAAATATATATAGGAAAAATAACATTAAATAAAAAAACGGCCAAGTGCGTGTCGGACTCGCGCACGAAGTGTTCCGTAGCATTATTTGTAAAAACGGCAAAAAAACACGTTTTTTGTATGGGAGCCCCCTTAAATATTTATTTTATTCTGTTTTTTAGTATTTATTATTACAGCAGCAACTGAAATACATCATCTGTGAAAATTTCAACTGTCTAACTATCACGGTTCATGAGATACAGCCTGGTGACAGACGGACGGAGAGCGGAGTCTTAGTAATAGGGTCCCATTTGACCCTTTGGGTACGGAACCCTAAAAAAGAAGCAATGCGAAGTAAACAAAACATGACCCGCTCGCAGACGGTGGTTGCGACTTGCGCGCGAATAAGCTGTAAACGAAGCGTCACAGAAATTGTCGAATACGCCCGAAACCGTGATCGGCTTGGAAAATTAGTCGGCCTCTTTACAACCGACTAATCGTAGTCGGCCAAAGTCATAGTCGGTACACCTCTAATTATTTTGTATAAAACAGCTGATTTTTTCGCACGAATTATGAGTTTGTCCCATAGTAAAAATTGTACAACATAATGAGCAATAACTAGTCATGGATTTCAGATGTAAAGTGATTAACAAGTCACGCTGTATAGTTACTGTTTCATAAAATCCCGGGACCACAAGATCCGACGTTGAGAAATAGCATGTCTTAATAAAAAAATACACCATAAAAAAGAAGTAAATCTTTTTGTCCCTTATCCCGTGACGCAAACGGCGCCGGTGGCATCGTTTTCGTTTTTACTGTTTGATCGGAACTCCGCAAAAGCTTCTTACACAAGAAAGTTCCTTGAGCATTATGCTTTCATACTTTTTTACTTTATAAAAAGGTTCTTAGTATTAGATATAAGGTACTAACCACTTCCGCCTCTACAAACAACATGTAACAAAAACCTTTTCCGATCCTTAAAAGTATTATTCGGCATCGTACTGCGTTCACATGTACGTAACCATTTAATGGATTTGAGATTATTATTTTTCTCCAGGAAGTGTTGTTGTTTTTAGTATGGATTATAAAAATAAAAAAACAATAACTTTTGGATTTTATGAGTTACATTTTTATAACATTATTTTCTAGTACGTATGTTGAACCAGGAATACGCCTTTATTGGATCGGACAGGGTTTTTGTTACAAATTGTATACTAAGTAAAATAACAGAGGGCGTTCTTTTAAACCCGGTAATCTACATCATTAATCCATTAAAATTAAAATATGAAAATAAGAGAAAAAAACAATTCGGAACGGCCTATTTAAAACCAAAATAGTAGCGTAGATAGGTTATATGCGGCGTTGTCGTGTTTTCCACATTGATAGACAATTACACATGTACAGTAAGCGTTACTTTTAGGCAGTTGTCCCACCACCGGCGAGGAAACGACTAACTATCGGCTATTTTCTCGCTCAAGAAACGTACAATAGATTACATTCCGTGTAAACAAAAGAGATGCATATATTAACAGTTGATCGCTGACTGTTCACACTGCCGGCGAGGACTCGCTCCACTAGTTTGTCGCTGAGCGACAAGAGCTATCAAAGGTAATACTCGCTCAGCGATACTCGCTCAGCGATGCTCGCAGTCAGAATTCATGTCGAGAGACCAACCAGCGGTCATTTGCGAGTGGTGCGAGTAATCGCCCGTCGCACTCGCACACTCGCTTATAGCCCAGCGACCAAAACTATCGGAACTACACACTCGCTTCTCGCTGCTCGCCAACTCGTTTCTTGCTTCTAGCTCTACTCGTAGCTCGCTCATCGTTCGCGGTGGGTCAAGTGCCTTATGTATCCATTTTTTTTATTTTGTTTTGGTTTTTTTTAGTAGGTATTTCCGGACGCTATATTGTTTTTCTTTTTTTTTAAATAATCGTTGCCCCGAACTAGGATTTCTCCTATATCGTTGGTGCGTTTACAGACACAAATATCAAATACACAAACGCCCAGACCCGAAACAACTATCTATAGGCCATAAAAATTGTTTCGTATGGGAATCGAACCCACGACCCGTAGCGCAGAAGCCAATCGCTCAGCCACTGCACCAAACGTGTCGTCATATTATTGTTAGTTAACGGGTACGACTTTCGGTAGTAAACATGCTGTATACCTTACAAACTTCGCAAATTACCTACAAAACTTCTGTAATACTAACTTATTACTTAATACAAGTAGTTGCTAATACTAAATATTTCATCAACAACTTGGCGTAATGAGACAAAGGCCCAAACTCATTAGGAGCACCAAACTAAACACACTAATTAGCGGTAGTGAGATGTAATGAAGTATGTGTTTGGTGTCGGTGGAGGCTCAAATGATGTATGTAAATTAAATTGTTGTATTACAAACTTGGTTATTTGGGCTTGTTATCTTTGAACATAAGACGGGAACTAATGTCGTCGCTGGTTGTGTGTGCGTGGTAATTATGTGAACAGAGATATCGCACACATTGGTTGTGTTAAATTGAGGTTCAAACTTTTTTGGCAAACAATGTCTTCGCTCGTTAGCTTGTTCGTAGCTGCTACGACGTAACTGACGTCGCTACGCCAACTACACTTTCGTAGCAGGCGTTGTAAGGTTTTGAAAAAGTTAATTTTAATTATAATTTTATTGTTTTTCGGTACATCTTCCGATCAGTTCTTGAATCTTATTTAGATGTTTTGGTAACTTATGGATAGACTACTTCTTTGTCTAAAAAAGGTAGAAAAAATATTTTGTCGAGTCGCTTAATAGCAGAAATTAGTGGTCTAACAGATCCTTCTACAGTCACAAAAATTTGCATTAACCTAACTTGAAGATGAAGGTACGCCGTGTATATGTAGGCCGTCCACATATATGTATAAGACGACGCCTTAGACTGAAAAGCTCGGGAACTCATTTGGCTATTGCACGGTTCCTGTGGCTTTCCCGCGGACGAAGTCGTGGGCAAAAACTAGTCATTTTTTTTTTTTTTAACATTTCCCCACACTAAGTTTTCTCTTGTATCGTGGGTGCGTTTACAGACACAAATCCCAGACCCGAAACAACCATCTGTAGGCCATACAAATTTTTGTTCCGTGTGGGAATCGAACCCACGACCCGTAGCGCAGAAGCCAATCGCTTAGCCACTGCACCAAACGTGTCGTTTTTCATTATTATTACATTTATTACGAACGTTAAATACCTAAGAAAGCCTTAATTTCAGAGCCTACAAATTCATTTCGCATAGAGCGGCTGTCTTATAAAATTATAGTACATTTAGGTACGTCGTGATAAAATAAAAAATGACCAAATTGCATTCACAAGGTTTTCACTCTAAGGCGACGATATCGTAATTTGACTTTTTACCTACGCTTTCTGCTAATGTGACCTTAATAAGCGAAAAATCTTATCATTTAACTACACTTACAAAATACATGCCTAACTAAGAATATAAGTAAACAAAACACACCTAAATTGAACGTTTTTGTAAGATTTACGCAAACCACAAAATATTCATGGTGTTACACAAGGAAAACAAAAAGGAAAATCCTCCGAATCCGAACCAGGCAAGGTGGTTGCTGTATTAGTCGATTTTATATAAAATACGGAAGTCCCGATACTTCGTGCCAGATGTGCGGCTGACGTGAAGTTTTTATCCACACAAGAAGTTATATAGAATGGCCAGTTAAATAACTTTCGATGACGTCAGCTTTGTGTGCGTTGAAGATGGGTTTTTGAATAGCTTGCGCGGCCTTATTTAAGTTTTCGCTGTCGCAGTCTGATAGCGCAAATGTTTTATTAACCTTCTTCAAAAAGAAAAAGGTTCTTATGTAGTCTGTATGTTTTTTAAATGTATTTGCTGGCATAACTCCGACATTTATATAACGATTTAGATGATATTTTTTTAGTTTGAAAGAGTTTTTTTCTCAGATAGTCCCATTTAAATATTTTTTTGAAAAAAAAACATCTGTTCTCTACATTTATGTTCGCATAACTCGTCAAAATGTAGGGAACAGCTGATTTTTTTTCGCGATTCCAGATTTGGTCCCATAGTAAAAGTTGTTCATAGCTAGAGGAGCTCGTGGCTAAATAATTACAGCCGCATAGACTGATCTTCCGGGTTAAGCCACGCTTGCCGAGGTTGGTCTGTGGATGGGTGACCATTTACCATAGCGAGTTTCCTCCGTGCCTCGGAAAGCACGTAAAGCCGTTGGTCCCGGCTGTCATTTGTAGATCTTTGACAGTCGTTACTGCTGGTCAGAAGCCAGAAAGTCTGACAACCAGTCTTACCAAGAGTATCGTATTACCCAATTACTGGGTTGTGGAGGTCTGATAGGCAGTCACTCCATGTAAAATACTGATATTCAGCTGCATCCGGTTCGACTGGAAGCCGACCCCAACATAGTTGGGAAAAGGCTAGGCAGATGATGATGATGAGTAAAAGTTGTTCATAATGAAGAGTACAGTGACCCCTTATGAGGTTGTGCGTTATTTATGTTACACCTTGTATATAAGCTAAAGCAGTACTTCAACTACGTACGGTCAGCATCAAAAGTAGCTGAACATTTGAGTTTTTAAACTTTGCATTAATTAGATAACTAATTGATAGGAAGCAAAAAAATTAAGGCATACTTAGAGCTATATCTAGCAGCTCTAGGTATCTATTAAACTTTTTGTTTTAAAACAATTAGTTTTCTAATTAATGCCAAGTTTAAAAACTCAAATGTTCAGCTACTTTTGATGCTGACCGTACAATCGACCGAATTGACACTCACACAGACACGCACTTCAGCAATACTTCTAAGTTATCATCGGAATACAGTCAGTCACGGTTGTCATAGAGTACATGACAAAGTGTGCATTATACTCAGTATACAGTGCATGTCTGTGTGAGTGTCAATTCAGGTGATTATAGTAAGTTGAGGTACTGCTTTAGCTTACAAATCCACTGTATTAAGCCCATTATAGGTACTTATGCATGGCTGTAATATTTTTTTTTTTATTTTTTTTTTAAATTTAGTAAGTATAGTTATTTATTTTTAAAGTTTGTAGTATCACCTTCATAGTCATTCACCTACCTACTGGCCATTTTTATATTTTATACTTTTTTTGATTGATGACAGATAGGAATTTAAAATTAGACTGGACTTTGGATTGTTTTTTACGCCATGGCGATTTCTTTTGATACAATTATTTTCTGTATAATTTACATATTGATATAAATATTATAAATCTAAATCTGTGACTGTTTGATTATGTGGCATGCCACAGCAACCCACCTTGAAGCACAATATTTGCCTGGGGGAGCTTACTATTGTGTGTCCGTCTCTCATGACGACGTCTCGTACAGGTCTGTCTTCTCATAGATAGCCTGTAACCCAAGATGTGCCTGCACGACGCTGGGACTGTGCTGCCTAAGCACTCTCGCCGTGTATCTAGCCGTCAATACGCGCTTGCTGCCGCCGGTTTCTGTCAAATGGCTGTGTGGGCCATTGGCGAACGCCGTAACTTCAAGAAGGAACTCGCTGACTGCTGCAAGGGACGTGACGCCGTCCTGCCTCTTTTCTCTAACCATTTCTATTTTTTTGTTATTTACGTACTAGGTATGGAATGCCCTACACATTCTTGTACAACTGGTGTAGCAGACGTGCTCTCAGGAGATCCTAGGGCCGTCTGTTACATTACAAGTTGTTGTATACATTATTCTTATAATATTTACACAAACAATATTTACATAATTACAAATAAAAGTATATACAAATAAAAATGAAAAATATCCTAATAAAACTATAAACTAAAATAGGGCATCAATATATTCCTCCGCATCGCTGTCGACTGGGAACGTGCCCAGAAGGCTGGCAGCATTGCCACGTTGTATGGCAATGCTTATCCTTTGACCAAAGTAGAGGCCAGCCTTCGGGTCACGGGTCGTGTCGACCAGCCGCCTTGCAAGATCTTTGTATAAAATTTGGGCACTCGGACCCCACGGCCCGAGTGTTTCGACCCCAAACGACTCGAAAATATTATTACTAATGAAGTTATTATATTTTCGCCGCTTGAGGGCCTCCGCAGCTGCAGCAGCAGCGCCAGCACAGCCTACCGAGCTAGGAAGATGAGATGGCGCAAGGGTATGGACGCACGTTGCGTCCCATGCCATACATACATATTAATAATTATATTCTAAAGCCGTTTCAATAGTTTAAACAATAACTCCCTCCCTTCATACTAAGTATTGCTAGCTATTAGTTCCTGAGTAAAGTTCTAGCTAGTCAGATGTCACACAATAGCGGGTTTCAGCTCAACTATGTTGCTGGGTGTAATTGCAGTGGAATTAAACCATTCTAGCTTCAGCTTAGCGTCGCAAGTTACAAAATCGTTCGTCTAGTAATCGGATGCAGGTTGGCATGTCACATGAATAAATATGATGTTTATAGTTGCTATCGTAAGAATAACAAATTAATCGTAAAGCACTTTTCTTTCTGATTTGTCTAGTTTGTTTAAAAACTGATTCTGTGTTACTTTTTTTTTTTTTTATTTATTACTAGGCCTGCGTTTGGCCGCCATCTCGCCTGATGTTAAGCGATGATGCGGTCTACGATGGAGCACGCTTGCCCAGAAGATTATTATTTAAAACCATAGATTTTTCTTTAATCACGATTTTTGTATTGTTTTGTTTCAAGCGGAATAATTACCGCTTTTCCTTCCCTTTTATTCTAAGGCCACCCACTCACATGACACTCAGCACTGCTACAAGTGGCCAGAGTCACGTGTCTGGCCACGATCTATGGACTCACTTTTGATACATGTCGCAGGGACTTGCAGCATACATAAGGCCACTTGAATTGTATGGCAACAAATAATTAGCAAGTTGTATTGACTGGAACATTTGGTTACTTATATACCAATAATAACGTTCAAATACAAAGATACCGTAAGTTGAAAGTCCGATTCCTAGATTGCTACAACAAGCGGTCCGGTCCGGTTTGTATGGCAGGCCACAAACCGCTACGTTTTCCGCTCCGTGTCCGTCACGGTCCGTCAGCTGTGAGCCTTGCACATTATTTGCTTGCCTTGCAACTTGTTTTGGCTATTTTGGTACCTCTTATTATTATGCTGATGTTGTTAATTATGAAGTTGTGCTAAAATAAGGTTGAGCTACATGATGGCTGATGCATGCGTCCCGTCAGTTGGGACAGATGAACTCAAAACTACTATGGCTCTTTCCTCAAAAGGCCATTCCAGACGTTGCCCTACATTGTTACACTCGTATAGTTTTATGTCACAATCTCTGGACTTTAAAAAAGAGCTTATCCTCTGAGTTTATTTCGGCTTTTCTTCTCAGAGCTCGCCATCTAGCCTCTGTAACAGATTTATTTACATAAATAAATATCACTTATCATTTATAGAAGTGACGTATGTAAATACAATTTATTAAACTTTGTTCAGAAATTGGTTTGATGATAATTACTGCTGATAAAAGTTGTCCTATTAATATTATTAGCGAGGTAACTTTTAAGTGTTATTTTAATGCCAAAATAGAAATAAATTTAAAGCTAAAAATAAATAACGAAACCTTCCGTAAAGGTCAAAGGTTACAACTGTTGCGTTTGGGAGACAAGAGCGTTACCAGGTGTTACGAGAATTGCGTGACCTATTACATTACGTCCATATTATTATTATTACGTTCATTTGTTACAATATTAACTTCTTATAATATTGTTTCGCATTATTTATTGTTTATTAATGAGCATAGTGGTTGAGATAGATACGGTTGCCCACCACCCAAAAAGATGAGACCTTTTTTTTTCGTGGGGAAATCCATCCTTCCGCCCTCGGGAAGGCGAAGGGTTATAGCGGACTCTTACCGGCTAAAACCACACTGTGTTCCTTTTCCGGACCTATGGCCGGGGTCACGGGTAGGGTTGCCAACCGTTCTATAATATAATAGGGTGGTAATGTGAGATGGACGGACATACGGACGGATGTACGGACAGCCATCTTAAGCATTGTATCTACAGGAAAACTTTCATATGAGATTGTCGATATTTAAAAAAAAAAAATTGCTTATATTTTACGTATTTTGAATAAAAATACAGTCAGCGAGAAAAAGGGCAGTTTTATAAAATATTTTATGGTGACAATCGATTCTATTTTCCATAAGGATCATAATCATAGACTTTTCCGGACCAACTGAGGTTGAGATACTTACTAGAAACGTCAGAAAATGCAACAAACTTATTCAGATAGGATAGTAGTAACCTTAATCGTTGTGGCTACAGGAAAATGTTCTTATGAGACTGTCCATAATATGGAGCCCAATAAATGGGATTTTCCCCTTTGGTGATGTAGCTGTGGCAAAATTAATACAATAACTTATGTTTACGGATTGAAACTAACTTAATGTTTTGTTTTCTCTCATAATCTTACGGTAGATGTAAAGTTTCAGCAATCCATTATGTTTTGATTATGAGCAATGTTGTGCAAGCAATGTGTTCGACTCGGAAATTACAATAAAATAACAAAAGTTTGTAACATTAAAATCATAACTGCTGCTTGCTGGGATTTCAACACAAACAGACGGGCTTATTACTATTATTGTCGAATATACAACACACAATATTATATTACATTACAATATTATATTTGCTCACTAAAATGTCTTGCTGACGGTGGCGTTGTGTATTGGGTTGTTAAGTTCCCTACAATATGGTTGAGTTAAGCGATGCTGATGCGCTCGTCATGCTCGTGAACGGGTGCTGTCTGTCGGGACTGGTCAGCTCTTACATGCTATGGCAAAATTAAGGCAATTTCTCATTGTTATTCTTGTACTACTGACATTGACCTACATTATTCTCACATTAACTGTAGTAATAATAATGTATTGGAATATATAGAGTCTGTATATATTGAGTGTAGGTATATAATTGTATGTTTATATTATGTTGAATTATCTATATTTAGATACTTTTACTTTTGTTTTCAATTCATACAGAATTGTTCTAGGTAAATATTTTGTTTACCATCATCAACTTGCATAATTTAATCAATGTAATTAATATTTTACTTTTTTGTGTATAGACTCATTTAATTATTCACTTGACAGACTGAACTGTGTTGCTGGGGAGTTTGTTGCGTCGTTTCTTCTTCACAGCATAAACACTAGGAAGCGGTGAAGGGTGGGAGCTATTGGGGGTGCAGTCATTTGTAACTACCTAAATTTGACGTTCAAAAAGAACTAAGTAATACTAGTCTACTTTGAATAAACGAGTTTTGAGTTTGAGTTTGAAGTGTACCATAAAATGGGCAATTTAGAACCAGGAGCTAGTAATTGCCATGAACAGGGCATACGAATTTCTTCGAAATATACTTTAACCGGTTGCGTACCACCCGTCGTCTCAGGACGACACTTAATTGTCTTATCTATGGTGTCTATAATTACGGTAATTGAGAGTTTAAACTACCCATCTATGATTTCAAATAATTAAATATACAATGACATTGAAATTAGTGTCACAAAAGACACAAATACAACAGCACTACAAAACAAAATAAAGAAAAAACAATAAGGTTAACTTACCTAGCTAAATCTATTAAAAATAAAAAGCGAGTGTTTCAAATTGCACGTCGCATGCGCGTAAAAATGCAGGTCGATGATCAGGGGCGTAATTCTCCTAAAATAAATCTTGATAAATCACAACCGAACCGTTCATTCAGACAGTTCTCAATTTCAAAAGCTATCAAATTGTTTGACACAAAAACACAAAATCAATCATTTTGAAAGTTTTCGAAAACAAAAACTGGCTGACGGTTGTGGTTCGATTACGTTTGGCAACAATTTATTTTAGGAGAATTGGGCCCCAGTATAATGCTACGACTTCGGTCGAACTTAATGCCAGCGTTTGATTTCGATCTAAATATTTTTTTTTAGATCTCAATAAGATAAAACTGAATGCACCAAAACTAATCAGAAAAAGAAAATAAAATGGAAATAATCAGCTGTCTGCACCAGGATAATACCACCGTCACTACAAACAGACACTAAACAGACATTCCATTAGCATTTCGTTTTCAGATATTGAGTTTAAAATATCAAAGTAATTCTAAAACATTCTCTGTTTCTAAGTATCCGTACCTAGTTATCCGACTAGAAAATACCCAGCCATTTTTTTTTAGCTTTAATGTTTATGCAAAATGCCAAGCGGCAGCTACCAACATTGCTGCGAAAAAATATTCAAATCCAATTTGCAAAAATGGTTGCAAAATACTAGGTTCTAGCACTTGCTGTGTTCTTTTTTCTCAGTCCTTGTTCAACCAACGCAAAGTATAAGACTATTTTATTCCTCCTGCAAGTTAATTTACTTATGATTGTCGGTCTGATTAACAGCAAGCAATGTTAAATTCAAATTCAAAATATTTTATTTGTAAAACATAGGCCCCCTTATTACAAAAGATGGTTTAAACCAAGACTAAGGTAAACCCAGGTTTAAAATATACCCATCACTTTCGTATGTCATATAACAAAAAGAGACGGGGCTATTATAAAACCTTGGTTTTTCTTAGACCATCCTTTATAATAAGGGGGAGGTAGTTCGTGGGGCAAGGCCCCATAGAAGAAGAGGTCCGCCAGGGGCTGGAGGACCGAGGCCTGCCGGGGTTGCGGTGCATGCAGCTGCGATTCCCGCGACCCCGGCCAAAGTTCAGGAGTAGGAACACCGTGGGTTTTTAGCAGGTAAGAGTCCGGCATAACCCTTCGCCTTCCCCAGGCGAAGGGTATCCATGAGGTATTTCCCTAGATAAAAAAGGTAGTTAGTTACAGGTGGTATTATTTTAGTGAACGCTATGTCTAGCCTAATCGGCGTATAAATAATTTATCAAAACATGCTGACTCTAATAAAATTAAACAAAATTCTACTGGAAAATTATCAAAAAGGGTTCTTATAAATTAACAAAGAATAATAAAACATTTTCACTAAAATTGTCAAATCAATTAATAATAGGTAGTAGAAATAATAAAATTCAATACAAAATAACAGTAACAAAATATCATCATCATCATTCAGCCAAAAGACGTCCACTGCTGGACATAGGCCACCCCAAGCCATGATGGGGGGGGGGGGGGGGGACTCTAAAACCGCCCTAACCGCCGGTTTCTAAGTTAAGAATACTAGGATAAACAATACTTAAGTAATATTTGAGTACGGAGTTGTCAAAAAACGCTTATAATCCATAATATTTTTGACAACTCCGCACTTAAATGTTACTGTAGTAACTACTGCTTATCCTAGAACTCTTAATTCAGAAACCTGAGGTTAGTGTTTCAAAAAGGTGGAAGTTGATCTGACAAATACAGCTGCCTCAAACGTTATGTTGTGTAAGTATGTTTGTTATTGATCGTTACATTAACGGCAGATAGGAAGTTTCTATTTTGTGGTCATCTAGCTTAACATGCACATCGCGAGATATGTCGTTTTTGATAATGCAACGACAAAATTATCTCGCGCTGCGCTTGTTAGCCCGACAGTGAATAGTTTGACGGGTTGCATTAGTCATAATAATCTATATTATATACATCAACACTAAATAGGTATTCATTAAGAGTGAAAGAAAATAAATTTAATTGCGGCTTCAATATGACGCACACTTGATCTCTATTATTGCGTTCTAGTTTATCACAGGTTAGTTGGGCGCAAATAATAATTTATTTATTTATTAAATTACTTTGGAAGACTTGCAGCTAAACGAAGTAGATTAAATACGGGAAATAAGACTCTCAGCCAATTACAGGTCTTCACTTATAAAACACCGAATAATTCTAAAAGAGTCTGTGAACAACACAGTACTGAATGTGCACATTTCAGCAAAGATCTTAAAAACGCAAGCAAAAAGCACCGACGTCATATAATTATGACGTCTGTGGCAAAAAGGTTGGCAAACTATGCGACCAGGGACTCATTTGATGAAACTACTCTGCAAGTCTGCACTACATATTTTGTAACTATTCAGCTGAATTTATGTAACTACCATTTTAGGTACTTACATTACTCATCGTATAACCTAGATCCGATTTTCTCATTCCAGAAATGTAACTCTTAGAACCTTATTTTTAGTAGTCATGGTTTCGATTGCAGTTTACCATCCTATTGCTATCTTATTGTGAGAGATGGTTTAAACTAAGTTTAAGGTAAACCCAGATTTTAAATATACGCTTTTTAACGTCATAACACAAAAACGGGGCTATGGGTTTTATTTAGACCATCTCTCGTAATCGTAATAAAGGGGGTTAAAGTTTTAAATAGAATTGTTAATATTTATGAATAGGGGGTCTACTTCCTAAGCACGAAGTCCGTGGTTTCGGCCTTAGTTACGAGCGTTTCCTACTATATCACCTACGGACATGCGATTATTTCGGGGCCCGAACTAAGAATGAATGACAGCACGATTTTACAGTTTGTCCCTACTACCGATGTGTTTTTGCCCGTCCGAAAAGTTGAACTTGACACTTGTTTTGTTCACTTCTACGTTTCGGGATACTTTCGGACAGGCGACTAACATCGTTGACGGACTTAGGGAGTTGGTCCCTAGGTACGGTTTACTCACGTGCATTTTTCGGGATTGCCCGACTAGTTTTGGACCCAAATGGAGCCCTTAAGCACGAGCCGAACACGCGGCGGTTTGCGCCGCATTGCAATCTCGCCGCGTTACGTGCAATCCCGTAAAATGCACGTGAGTAAACCTTAACCAATCATAAATATGAATGTGTCTCACGAAAGTTATAATACAAAACAGAATTGTTAAGTTGAAAAGCAGGAAGCAACCTTGTTAAAATACAAATTCAGTGTAGACTAACCAAAAAAGAACAACAGTAACTATATTCTGGTGCAATGAGCACAGTCCACGTAACTTTCAGTCAAAGTCGATGATATTGGAAATTCAAATTTTTGGACGCTTTTACATGTTAATCGCGAACTACGGAAGTTTATGTATTAGTTTCGTTGGCTAAACTTTTTTGATTATGTTCTTTTGACGTTATAGAAGGGATAAAATCTTCGTTGATAGCAGTAAAAGCTTTACAGCATCTTGTAATTCTTTAAAACCACATGATCTATTTCTGGTATATGTAGTGTTGGCAACGTTGGAAAAACGTGTACCAGAGATTAAAAAGAGCGGCACGCGCATGCGCTCTAGGGTAATAAGTAAAATAACCGCCATTGAGGAACGTCCGATATTTTTGCTATTTTCCCTTTTTATGATTAACTTTGTTGTGATAACTTAATAGCTGATTGTGATTCAGTGTCTTTGTTTTTAAAAGTACCTTTAGTTCAAAGATACAAGAGTAGATTAAAACTAAATTCGCTGCTATACAATACAACAAACGTTCTGCTCAACTATATAGTAGGGTAAACAAAGAGATATACATATACACTAAACAAGCATATGTATGTAAAAAAAATATAATAAATTGGATTAAAGCATTTCCTTATGAAGACACTGAGGCACTATTGCAACACATGAATTAACTCACTAGTTTCTCTCAACACTACAACACTCACCTACCCACACACGCACAAAACACACTCAAACCCACCTTCATCCCCATTCACATATACACAAGCACAGGAATACTGTTATTATATTTATTTATTAAAATTACATTTAAACATTTACTCACACATACACACACATTTTATTTTTGTTTTACTATGTAAGATTACCTTGCTGTGGAAGAGCGGAGTCTCCTAATACAGGCATTTTTTGCTTAAAAGGAGGCTCAATCACTAACGTGTTATTTAAATATGGTTCCGAAATCAACAATGTTTAAATTTTAAATATTAACCCCGCACGGGATTAAGGTTCGGAAACAAATAAAAAAAAAACTTGCTTTATGCATAAGTTATCGTGTCTAAACCATCTACCAAGGTTTCAATAAAAGAATGAGCAACAATAAATTTTCGCAAAGAAAATATTATATAGGATAGATATTATTACATTTTGATGAATAAGTGAATGAAAGTACGGCGACTCAGCTGGCGAGAACAACTAGCGCGATATCGCTCCATGCAGTCAGTTAACTTGGGACGCAAAAACGACTCAGAAACCGAAAACCAGGATTTTAAAAAAAAAAATTGCTCAATCTGAAAAAAAAAACAATGCTGGGTCAATCTTAGTCGCCAGTAGATCACGCAGTTTGAAAAAATTACCCGAATTCATTTACACCCTGCATAGGCATTTAGGGACATTATTGTCCACGCAAAGGTCACTCAAAGGTCGGAACCGAACCAATGAACTATTATTGGGTCGCTATTAAACTCGTGACCGAAATGGTTTACGGTAAAACAGCCCTTAATATGTGTTAGCTTTAAGGTTTTTAGTTACGTGTAAATAACATGATACAATTTATTCTTGGTTGAAAATAGAGCAACCTCTTCTCTATTCAAGCTGAAATTTTAATATATTTTTGGCCATATTCTTAAATGCTATTCAATTTTAAGTTGACGTTAATGCCCGCCGCTGATTGTCATTTTTTGTCACGGTGACTTTTTGTTACCCAAGTCGAATGCTATGAAGTTATGGGAGTGCGCTCACTATGGTGACATGACATTACGGTGACAAATATAATTATATTTTCATAGAATCCGACTTGGTAACAAAAAGTCACCGTGACAAAAAATCATAGTCTCATGCTGTCACTGTTACTTTAAGGCGAAGTCGCCATTAGAGTCGTGAGTTATCCTATTAGGAAAGCTCGGAGCTATGGGAAAGCGTAAAGGTTAGCCTAGGAAACTTTTTATTTCTGATCGTTTCCGAATTTCGAAATTTAACAAAAACTATTATAACAACGTTTACTGTAGACTGTAGGTTTTATTTCTGTTCAGTTTCCTAAATGGATTTAACAAAAACTATTATAACAACGTGTACTGTAGGTGTATGTCAGCAATAGCTTACATTATGATGATAAATGTTTTTTTTTATTTCTGTGAGTAAAATACAAAAAAGAAATTTTCATAAAAAAAAAGTTTTTTATTAGTGTTGATGGCGCCAGCGCCGGTGACATGTGCCAAATCCCATTATACCCTTTTCACCGTGAGGTAAGTCCTGAAGTTTCTGTACAAAACGTTAACAAACAAAGATTTTTTTAAAACGCATCATTTGTGCTTTTTTTCTATTTTACGGTTTTTTTACGATGTCGTTTACGTTTTTCGATAGCAGTCTCCTTACGGCTACAATTTACGAAATGACTGAGCTATCAGGACTCATGTTTAGGTGAACAGAATACAAAATGTATGCGCAAAGGGTCGGCCGATAATGTGGAGCCGGGCTAAAACGGTAATTCGTTGTCTTTACCTCGCAGTGACGTCACACAACAGCTAGTCGGCAAATAAATGTCTCGAAGGGTGTTTTTATCTTCGTCCCTTTCAGGTAATTACAGTTCGTCTGTTTATTGTTTACATCACGGAAAGTGGGACGTTGGCCTCTTTCTGATTCTCAAGGACATTAGAGGTTTTTATTTTACGAGGGGCTTTATGCCACGTAAAGATAACTGCGTTGACGATTTCGATGTTTTCTTTTTACTAGTTTTACTTACAGTTACAAATTATATAACATGTTGCGGCTATTTGTGTAGCATGAAAGTGTTTATAAATGATGATTCTTTTTTGAAGGTACTATTGTAAATCGTGTTTCTTTACTGTCTCTTTACAACGGTACAATAATTGATTTATGCTTAAGTTTATTAAATGTAATAAAAGGTCTTTACCTATGTAATTATAGATTATATATCCAGCATTTTCAGGTTTAATTATCTGTGGATTGCCGCGCAATTCGAAATTCTAATAATTTTATTCGAAAGCCGTATAATTTCAAATTCAGTCAGATAGTGTTTTGTTTTTGTGAAATTGTGTTAGTTTTTGGCGCCATGGATAAACTGGAAATTCGTACAATTTTCGAATACGAGTTCCTACGTGGAAATAATGCTGCGCAAACAGCACGAAACATTAACGGCGTGTACGGTCCTAACACTGCACTGTTTTCATAAACACGGTCCATTATTGGTTCAATCGTTTTAAATCTTGAAATTTTGAGTTGAAGAACGAGCCTCGCGGTTGGCCGGTAACCATTGTCGACAACGACGAATTGAAGGCGATAGTGGAAGCGGATCCAACTCAATCTACGGCTAAGCTTGCTGCGGGCCTTGGAGTTAGTGTCAAAACAACATTGAAGCACTTGCATGAAATCGGAAAGATAAATAAGCTAGATAAGTGGGTGCCACACGAACTAAGCGACCAACAGCGAGACTTACGCATCGAAGAATGCATAGCACTGCTGAATCGGCATAGAAACGGGGGAATTCTAAATCGAATTGTTACCTGCGATGAAAAGTAGATCCTGTACGACAACCGTAGGTGTTCGTCTCAGTGGGTGGACCCCGGGTACAGCACCTAATCAGTGCGCTAAAAAAAGATTACTCATAGGAAGATGATGGTGACTGTCTGGTGGACCAGTGCCGGATTTGGACACCTTATTACCGAATGGCACTACAGTGATGGTAGATGTTTATTGCCAAGAATTGCATGATGGAGAAGCTCACAATTCAACAACCAAGACTGGCCAATCGCTCTTCCACATTGCTTCTTCACGACAACGCGCGAGCTCACACTTCGCGCATACGCGATGTTCTTGTCTGCATTAGGGGGGCGAAGATTCATTGTGCCGGATTGTGTTGTTTTCTGTTGTGCGGCCGAGACGTAGGCTGTAATTCAAAATCGAGGAAGTAGTGGTACAATGGTACGAGTATCAGTTACAAAATAATATGAAAAAGAGACGTAGGTGTAGCCACCCAAGCGAATATTGTCGCTACAAATCCCTTTGATGCGCGCCAGTTTACCGATAGTGCCCCGATAGTACATCGTCTTCGCCGAATACTACGCGTTGCAACTATCTACCCTGCCACGCTCATCGCGTTAACACGAATATTCGCCGTAGCCCGCTAATGTAGCCCCAGCATAAAGAGACAAGCGACACCTAAATTTTAGAGTTATAAGCTTATTTCATGTATCGAGGTGAAACTATTTCAGTATTACATATTAAAGTAAAGATCAAGTTAATAGTTAGCACAAGGGACGGTAGCCATTGTTATTACGTACCTATCAACATGAGAAGTAGCTGACCCACCCTATATAACATTTATCCCACACGAGTATAAAAGAAAAATCTTTTGAATATCAAGTAATATTTTTATTAAGCTATTTCTTTCAAAGAAAATTCTTTTAAATAGGACTTTCTCCTTGGAAAATGGAAATTTGGTCTGAATATAACCTTGATGCTGAACCGAGGGAGCACCACAGTATTGCACTAGTCGAAAACTTTTAATTAAGTATGTACAATGTAAATGGTCTCTTCTCAGGTATTACTTTGGAAACTTTATCTTTTATTTGGTTTAATTTTATTCAATTGCCTTGAACTAGGTCAAGTAAAAGTACAGGTTATTGAAAATTAACAGGTGAAACTTGCCAGGTTTACTAGACTGTAGGTACAGTCCGCGAGGCGTAAGCTGAGCTTTGTATTTGTGTGAGTGCACATAGAATCGATTGCTAAAACGCAGTATAAACCGGTTTAAACCAAGCAAAGGACGCGTCTGCATTCGTTCTCACACAAATGCAAAGCTCAGCTTAGGCCTCGCGGACTGTATAGTATTACGTTAACTAAAGTTTAGGTTTTTTTTAATGTGTTTTACTACCCCAGACCAGCCCCCCAATTCACAACGTTTACGCTATGCAACTGTCGACCGATTCGGTTTGTTATCTCGTTCCGTCTGCGATTCTCGTAACGTGAGGAAAAGAGATAGTAAATCGAATCGTTCGCCAACTGACTAATCAAATCGTTCTGAATAAAGGGGGCAGCTTCTTTACAGGGAGCTCACTAACACATCAGCATAACTAAAACATCAGTTACACAGCAGCATCCGTTTATGCACCATTATTCTTCTCTCTCTCTCTGATGAAAAAAGTCGATTCACCAAATTGTTTAACGTGTAATAAAATTGAGGACGTACAACATTTGCTGATGGATTGTGGTAAAAATAAGGTTGAGAGGGAAGAATGGGAAAGAGCACATAGATTGAACAGATTGGATATTGGCCTGATTCAGACGATATTGTCACGTCCTAAGTCTGATTTAGCAAAACAACTTTGTAGTTTGGCAGTAGTTGGGAATCCATAATTTTCCATAGTATGTACCTACCTATCTCTTTATATTTTTAGTTTACATTTATTGTGTAGCGCATGTTATATTGTAGAAGGTACAATGGGGTTGACGTATCCTTGTGGATAAAAATCCCCAAACAATAAAGATTAAAAAACAAAAAAAAAAAAAACTTCTCTTGTGTCGGCACGAGCTGTATGGTATGGTGTGCCTAAGCTGTGGTGAAAAGATGAGCCAGTCTGCAAGGTTGGTCGCGGGGCTAACTCTCCATGGTGGGCTGGACGGACTTAAGTATTATTATTATCATTATTCGTGGAGGTTCTTTTCATACACCAATAACAACATTCCTCATACCTCATTCGGGTTTGCCCGGCTAGCTTCGGACTTAAACGGAGCCTTTTATCTTAAGCTGATACAGCGAGGTCGCGATTCGAACTAGCGCTGCATCGCGTCGCGTAGCGTTGCGCTCGCGATGGGAGCGCGCTCTGTGTGGCTTTATCTTGAACGTTATCTATTATTAGGTTTTTCCCGCGGCTTCGCTCGCGTTAATTTAGAATTTTAGGTACAATAATTATAATTCAATCATGATTCGAAAGACACGTGGCGCCATCTATTATCGTTATTGTTGTTTTCCTCAGGAACAGTACTTATTTTCGGGATGAAAGGTACCCTATGTCCGTTTCTGTACATCTGACAATGTATTTGCAAAATTTCAGCATGATCGGTTTAGTAGTATAGGCGTGAAAAGGTAACAAACTTACTTTTGCATTGATAATATAATATTAGGTAGGATATAAAAAATATGTTTGCGTGTTCCTGTGTCTGTCTTTTATACGTTCGCGCATCGTTCATCCGATTGAGTTGAAACTTAAACAGTTGTTGTTGGCACTTGCGCAAAAGTTTCTGACATAGTAGTAACATCAACGTACAATAGGTGGCGCGCGAGTTGTATCGAATAATGTGCAGGGGGAAGTCAAATTTATGTGGAGAAAACCTTACGCGGAAGGAGCAGCGAGGGCACGGCTAGTACCTTTTTTGAAGTCGGTTAAAAATGAGTAGTGATTAGGGAAATGTTTCCTCACTCATTTTTATTATTAACGACATTGTATGCAAATAATTTACAGATTATGTAAATATTTAATTTATAGAAAAGGAACGCGATATAATCCGGAAATTATTTGCAATGACAAATCTCATATTCATGAGAGAGTGTTTGCGGGCTAATTATGATGAAAATTCATAATAAACTGAATGTGGTTGTCATTTAGAAAATGTGTGTCAAACTGTTGCAGCAGATGTGTGAAGCAGATTAGTTTTCGCATGCATTTCAGCATAAATTTGCATATTTAAGTACTAGCCGCAAAACATGTCAGCGTTGTTTTAGTTATGGATAAGATAAGATAAGATAATATTTATTTGCTTAAACATGTGTCATACATACAAGAAAAGACATGCATGCAAGATGGTAACAACATTATAAAGTACAGACAAGTTTGCCACTTGATGTGACGTGCAAATATCAAATTATTAATTAAAACATTCTCTAAAAATATCAATAAATTAAGTAATTAAAGAATTATAATAACATTGTAATAAATTTAAAATAACAAAATGAAACAGAACATCAACAGCAAAAATAAGTTATTAAGACTAAGTAATCAAAATACTTCTTTATGTCTTTCCTCTAGGAACTCGTTAATGTTATAATATGCTTTATTTACCAAATATGTCTTAAGTTTTCTTTTCAAGTGTACATTGTTAAGCTCCTTCCAACTTTTAGGCAACTTATTGTAGACAGTTGGAGCCATATGAAAAACACTTTTGCGCATAAGTGCAGTCTTACAAGGAAGTCCACATAGTTGGGTTTGGTCACGCCTGTTCCTGGGAAATTGATCTGCTCTGCGCGGAAATAATTTAGGATTGTTCCTGACAAACATAATGGTTTCAAGAATATATATGGATGGCAATGTTAAAATTTTATGCATTATAAAATAGGGTTTGCAGCTGTCCGTGGTTTTCAAATGAAACATTGCTCTAAGGCATCTCTTTTGTGTTTTAAATGCTACTTCTCTATTAGTCGAGTTACCCCAAAAGATAACACCATATCTGAGAACGGATTCAGCCAGACCGTAGTAAGCAGTTAATAACGCCTCCCTATTGACATTTCGTGACAGCAAGTACAATGCATAGGCACTACTACTAATTTTTTTACTCAGAGAATCTATGTGATCCTTCCAATTTAAATTTCGGTCAATAATTAGTCCCAGAAACTTAGTCGTATTAACCGTGTCAATTGTTATATTATTATATATTATGTCAAGATTGGAAAATGTCAATATACGCTGGCTAAAATGCATAATTACTGTCTTATTTAAATTAATTTTTAAATTATTATTTTCTAACCATTGTATAGTATTGATCAATGTATTATTAATTTCATATTTATATAGGTCTTTATTATTACAGGGTATAGTTATAGTACTGTCGTCCGCGAAAAGTGTCATAGGATGGTTAATTGACTTTGGAAAGTCATTTATGTAAAGAGTAAAAAGTGAAGGTCCTAAAACACTTCCTTGCGGAACTCCGTATGTAACGGTTCGTTCCTTCGATAGAACGTTTTCTTCATTTTTGGTTTTAATGTTTAGTCTACTTATTTCGGTTATTTGTTTTCTGTCCTGCAAATATGATTTTATAAGTTCAAGAACATTTCCTCTAACTCCGTACGCATCAAGTTTTTTAGTAAAATATCATGTTGGACATAATCAAATGCCTGAGTCATGTCACAAAATATAGCACAGACTGGAGTATTTTTATCCATATTTGTCATAATCGAGTGCAAAAAGTCATAAACTGCCATGTTTATTGTTTTATTTTTTCTAAATCCTTTTTGTTCGTTACAGAGAATATTGTTCACTTCTAAATAAAAACTAAGTTGATTATAAATATAATATTCAATTACTTTTGAGAACATTGGTATTAATGCAATCGGCCTGTAGCATTCCATTAGTTCCCTGTCTTGTTTTTTAAACAATGGCTTTATTACCGATTTTTTTAATGCATCTGGAAAAATACCTTCACTTATACACAAATTTATAATATGACTGAGAGGGTGACTTATTTCATCAGCTACTGTTTTTAGTATTTTTGTACTGATTCCGTCATAACCCACACTATTTGTATTGTTTAACGCTAGAATGATTTTCAACACGTCATTCGGCAAACTTGGAGCGATAAACATAGAATCCTTTCTGTTCAAAATATTTTTTGTTACTTTTTGCCCTGCATTTATGGAGGGTTGAATTTTATCAATAAAATAATCGTTAAATGAATTAGAAATATGGTTTGGATCCGAGATAATTTCATTATTAATTCTAATTTTAGGGATATTATTCTTTGGTATATTTAATTTTGATTCGTTTATAATTTGCCAGGTAGTTTTGGATTTATTTATTGATGTCTTTATTTTGTAATTATTTTGTGCTTTCTGTGTTAAATTTATAATTCTTTTAAATAGTTTTGAGTAGTTTTTAAATCGCGACTTATTCTGTTGAGTAGGTTTTATTCGATACTGCCACAATAATTGTCGTTTCTTCTCACTGCATTTTTTAATACCACGTGATACCCATTTTTGTTTATTGTGGACATTAACTGAAATAAGATTTTCGGGGAAACACTGATTGTATAACAAAATGAAAATATCTACGAACTCCTTATATGCTACATTTGGGTCCGTGGCTGCATAGACGTCTGAAAAAGTTAGGTTTTGCAGATAGCCTTTAAACTTATTGATGTTGTCCTTATTGTAGTCACGTCTTCTCTTAGTCCACCGTTTAAAAGTACATACATTACTAATTGGACATTTCAATAACTGCGCAGTATGGTCAGACAACGCTAACTCCAGTACTGTAGCTTTACAGGACTTTTTTTTAAAATTATGCGCAAAATTGTCTATGCATGTTTGGCTCATAAGACGTGTCGGTTGATGAAGAGCTAGTTTTAAGTTAAAGCTTAATAACACATTTTCAAATTCTGTTGATTGTTTACTTCTCTTAAGAACATCTATATTAAAATCACCTACTAAAACGATATTTTTATAATTATTCTTCACTAAAGTCTGTAACATTATTTCTAATTTATTTATACATTCGTTAAAATTTTTAGCATTAGGTACTCTATAAATACAAACACAAACAATCCTATGAGTAACAAGTTCAATGGCACAGCATTCAAAGATACCCATTGATGACATTTTAGCTATTTTTGGCAACTCTCTCCATTGATGGCCTGACTTCACCAGTATGCATGCACCACCTCTCTTGCTTTCTTTTCTACTGAATGAAGCCGCTAAGCAGTAATTCTTTAAGTTAAGGTGTTTTTCATAGCCTTCCATCATGAAATGCTCCGTAATGCATAGAACGTCCACGTTTATGTTTCTATCTAACAATTCATTCAAGCTGACTGCAAGGGTGTCGCATTTCGCCAGTAGGCCTGCAATGTTTTGGTGTAGGATATGTAGATGTTTAGTCACGAAAAAAATTGTTCTCCATTGTAGTTCCTTCGTTTTTTTCGATACTATTTTGTTGCATTTCAGCGTAATTATGAGTAATTTCAGCAAATAATTCCCGTAAATCTTTAAATATCGTACGTAGTCCAAGATTATTGATAGACCCTGAGTATATATTAAACATGCTGTCATCATATTTCAGATTGTGGTTGCTGTCTAAAAGGTATGCGTGTCCATGCGTCATTATGTCCAAGTATAAAAGATTATTGAATGTTTCTACTCGACAGTTGAATAAAGTAGCGTCAAAAGGATACTTATAAGTAGGCAAACAAATAATTATGTTAGTATTTCTTATCTCTTGAACTATACTTCTTAAATGGAAGATAATATCATAATAGTCATTAGTTTTCTTGAAGTCTTCTTGCCCAAGGAGTATGATGCAGCAATCTTCCAGAGTATAATTTTTTAATTTGGTACCCAGTCCATCTAGGAGCTGTTTTGTATTTCCATTTGATTTTAAATAATGAAATAGATTGCAGTTATTATGAAATGCATTCTCAGCAGTTAACAATACATTGTGTTTATTATTGCTACTTATTATACATATTTTCGGCCTAGTCTTAGCCGTGTGGTTGTTCGGTTCTGTTTTAGACGGATAGTGATCTTTTTTTGTTGCGTCAGTTATTGTCTGAGTAAGTTTGGACTTACTATTTTTTGTCTGTGACTTATTTACTGTGGTTTTGGCTGAATTTTTGGCATCATTTTTCTTTATAATTTCTTGTTCTTCTTTCTTACTTTTTTTTAAATTACTATTTTCAATTTTCAATAATTTTATTTCCTCTTGTGAACATTTTAATTGAGATCTAAGACTAGCTATCTCGTCTTTTAGTTTTTGTATTTGAGTGTTGTCTTCTTCGTCTTCTGATATGTCAGGCATACTACTTTTTGTGCAATTCAATGTTTGTGAAATACTCGTATCGTTGCTATCCTCGTCGTCCTGTTGTTTTGAACGTGTACGAGTGTGCCGGAACGTGATATTCTCTAAGAAATTCATACTGAGAAAGTTACAAAAATTATCACGCTTGGTGGGAATCGAACTTGATCAACAGTGTTTCTCGATCGGATCGTCACGCCACTTGGTTAAACGGTATTGGGAATAATTGCTCAAATTATCGTCTGCAATGGACTGTATGATGTATTATTATTGAACGGTCAATAGATGTCACTGATGATCCTAATCTTATAATTTTAATATGACAACATTGTTTATAGGATGGTAATAATCGATGTTGGTATTATTGACTTGCCGAAAGGTAGCGTTGTATTCGAACAGTTTCAAATAAAAAACGAAACTTTTTTGTAACGTTGTAGATATTTTAGAAATCACTATGCCAAAGGGTTTTTCCGACAATCGTTATAGGCGATATTTCTAATACTGAGTCAGAATGTCATAATTCAGTTCACTAAGCACTCACAACGTCTTGATTCCCAATATTCAAGTCAATGACAGGGTCAATTAAAATCACTGTTAATATAGTTTTAGATGCACAATAATCGTGGATAACACTTTCACAGATAGATCATGTGTTAGTTTCACTTTGTTGGAAAATTCACAGTTCACAGTTGAGTTTAAGTATTTTTAAACTATAATTTAGCAGGAGCACAGTCGAAAGTAATGTTTACGTGACAGCGCCATCTGGCGGATATGGTAATTACATGTTCGAATGTTTTAGTAATTAATAAAAGTATACCACGGCAATGGATTGCAAAGGTATTATTTATTTATTGTTATGGCACTTCAACGACTTATTCACTAAAACACACAAGAATAAAATATATAAATTTTTCGACATGGTGAATTTGTCACTTAAAAATTTAATAATAATAATAATAAAATTCTTTATTGTCAAATGTTTTACATGTTCTTTTACAGGGTTAAAACTAGGGTTGTAATATTCAACTTATTAGGTACTATAGTTGAGAACATGTTGATAATATTAGCAAAGATTTCCTGCACTAGGCTAGGCCTGTCCCGCAGGAAACTTTATTTTAGTTTTCCACAATTACTAACAATTAAAATAAAAAGTATTTTTTTAACAAATACTCGTATCACTATTACAATTACAAGGTATAATATTTATATATATATATGTTACGGCTAACAGCCGAAGTGTGGCTACACCTAGTTTTGTTAGTAAAATATTTGTTACGGACTACAAATTAAAGAAAACACAAATAACATTGTCTTAGGATTGACATTAACAACAAACAGAATTAAAAATCTAACGTGAGCAAGGGGGGAAAAGAAAGAAAAAAAAAGGCCAAGTGCGAATCGGACTCGCGCACGAAGGGTTCCGTTCCATTATCTAACAAAACGGCAAAAAATCCTGTCTGTTGTATGGGAGCCCTCTTAAATATTTATTCTATTCTATTTTTTTAGTATTTGTTGTTATAGCGGCAACAGAAATACATCATCTGTGAAAATTTCAACTGTCTAACTATCACGGTTCATGAGATACAGCCTGGTGACAGACGGACGGACGGACGGACAGCGGAGTCTTAGTAATAGGGTCCCGTTTTACCCTTTAGGTACGGAACCCTAAAAACATGATTCCAAATAAAAACATGGTAAACTGATGCAATGGTAACTGGAGCAATAGTAGTGGATGCAATTATCAGTGGATTGTTGGGCGCGTGGAACAAGGTGAATCACCTTGAGACCCCAGATTGGTTATGAGTCTCATACGGAATTGTCGAAAAGAGTTAGAGAATATGTCGATGCTAATATTATTAGTAGGTATAGAATATGGTTCACTATGTGTTCCATCAGAGTGAAAAATTCGACTTGCTGACGACTCGGACACAAATGTCCGAATTGACACATTTTAATTTCAATATTTTTTTCACTTTTTTATTTATTTCACTTTTTTGATTCGTACACCATCAAATTATTGAAGCTGTTTAGTACAGTCAGATAAAAACCTTTAAAATAAAAACGGCTGCTTTCGTTAAAATCCGGTTAAAAACTGTTTTTTTTTACAACTATAGGCTGGGCAGAGGACGGATTTCTACAATTAAGGTATCGTTGGAAGTATTTTATTTGACTGTGCAAAACAGCTTTTTTTATTGGTGTCAAAATCATCAGTGAAAAAAATATTGAAATTAAAACGTGTCAATTCGGACACTGTGTCCGAGTCGTCAGCAAGTCAAAAATTCATTATGTTTCCAAGATCAACAACGTAAAGTATAATCATCCCATTACTGTCGCACTGCTGGGCAAGGGCGTCTTCTCAGAATGAGAACCAAGCTGGCCTGGTGCGTCTTGGCGTACTACACACACCATCTAGAACTTTATGGAGCCCCCTCAGGTGTGTAGATTTCCTCACGATGTTTTCCTTCACTGTTAACGCAAATTTTAATAAAATTCTGATCCACAGAGAAATTTAAAAACAATATTATTATTGTACGAGCAGTTTACCCGTACACTGTAGTTGTAGATGTTATGTGTTGTGGTAGGGTTTTGCAGAAGAACCGGATGTTTACAGTAAGTAAAAACCACTGTTTTGTGTCCGTTTTGGTGCGGTGAGTTTATTGTACTAAAGTATAAGATGTTACCCTAAAATTACATTGACTACGCGTGTAAGGCATGATAGTTGATTCAGCACATAATTATTACAGCACAATCATATAAAAAGTAAAACTATACAAATTATGTGACGATGCTCGTACAATTATAATTTTATTACGATTAAAAAGTCTAGGTACTTCTAGGTATTTCTTGGAAATTCCCGTTTGATTACACAACGTTTATTAGAGGAACGGAACAAATTCATTTAAGTCAAACAATGAGTATTGGAGCGAGCTATTACTTAGTTTTATTATTCTTGGATCTCCAGACAGCTTCAAGTACGATACACTTTGCACCTGCCATCAATTTGTGCTGTGATTAAGAGCACAAAATCTTCTATGAATCTTTTAATTGTTTTCACCTCTTTTTACTTTATTATTAACTAACTTTGCCCGCGTGGCTCCGGCCGCGTAGAAAGTTTTTACCTGTTTTAACATACTTTGTTTTTCATAAAATATAAACTTCACTTACCAAATCTTTTGATCCCCTTCAGAAGTTGATTGTAGATTAATCCAAAAACACGTTATTTATTAGTTGCTTAACCCATTCGTTGCGGTGCACGCACATCGTCGTAATTTTAATTGTCATTCATAAGCGGATGACGCTGATCGGCGTAAATGATATTTTGGCCTTATCTTGGCCTAATTCTATTTGAAAGGATAATATATTTTTTTATAATGCTGTTGGATGTATGTTTTACATACATACAACAGTCACGAAACTCTACCCAGGCGCGGAAAACGCCGAACGGCGTCTTCCAGAGGTTATCAACATTGAAAACATTTTGATTAAATATTATTTATTTAAATATTTTTATGGAATTAATAAAGAGTTATAGGTATGGTCGGCCAAATAAGTGGTCTACCAGTTTTGAGAACAGTTCCTACGAAATAAAAATATCGCTACGGTTGATTCTTCGAATTGGATTAATAAAGATGCACAATTATGACGTCTGGTGACGTCTATATGATGAAGTAATTGTCCTAAGACAATTAGATTTTAGACAAGTTGCCACTTATTCACAACTAGCTTTTGCTCGCGACTTCGTCCGCGTGAACATTGCATTTTACATGTACATAATTAACCTTGATTATGAAGCTATTTACTTGGAGAAGGATAAGGTAACATAGGTCATGATAGGAATATCTTCTTCATCTTTCGATTCTACCCTGGCCTTGTTTTGATCAACCAATTTGAACAAAAACGGTTGATGTGGCTTAACTATAATAGTTAGACATATACCCTTCCGGACTTTTTTGTGGATAATGAAGAGTACTATAAACATGTAGTACATTATTTTTATATATCATCTTCTTTTCGCAGCGCACGCCAAATAATAACTTTTATAAGCAAATTTTTGATACCTTGGGTTACATTATTGTAATTTTCTTGCGGATTTCTAATTTTGTTATAATAAAATATAGCTTATAGTATTTAAGAATAACATAGCTTCCTCTTCGTGAAATACTTTTTGAAATTGGATCAGCAGTTTCGGAGATTACATCCTACATACAAACAAACAAAAAACAAATTTTACCTCTTCATAATATTATAGTATAGAAGTATAGATCTAGAATTATAGGCTGAATTAGCTGATTCAGTTTTTGGTACACCCTCCTTTACACCAAATAAAAAACTATGACGAAGCTAATGAAAAGATTTAGGGTGGATTTTACCAACGTCAGATAACGTTATTACAGGAACAAATGAAACTTTTTGACATATTTTATATAGGTAGTCTGTCAAAATGTCGAATTTATTCCTCAGATAACGTTATCTGACGTTGGTAAAACCACTCTTAGTTGACTTCACATCATAGAAATATGAATAGGTAATTTATTTACGGTAAAGATATGCTCTGGAATCAAAACAAAAATGACCTACTTATTGTTTTTTATTTGATTATAACTAGTGGAAAGAATTAATTATCACGGTCCGTTATTTTTAATTAGCTCGTAAATCTACACTATTTAATTAGTGCAGGTAGGTCAATAAAGCACTGCGACTAATTAATTATTTTATTTACGATTGCACGGAACGAAAAGTAACGTTTGCATTATTATTTTCATAATAACCAATTATCGTCGCCCGGGAGTGAAAACCTGGGGAATGCTTTTGGTCATTGCACGGATCCTGTGGGCTTTCACGCGGAATAAGTCGCGGGCAAAAGCTGATTAATTATATTTATTACGAATTTTATATACCCAATAAAGACTAGTTTCAGTGCCTACAAACTAATTTCACATAGAGCGGCTCTCTTATAAGATATAGTCCCTATAGATCGTGATAAAATAGAGGATAGAGGAGCTCGTGGCTAAATAATTACAGCCGCATAGACCGATCTTCCGGGTTAAGCCACGCTTGCCGAGGTTGGTCTGTGGATGGGTGACCATTTACCATAGCGAGTTTCCTCCGTGCCTCGGAAAAGCACGTAAAGCCGTTGGTCCCGGCTGTCATTTGTAGATCTTTGACAGTCGTTACTGTTGGTCAGAAGCCAGAAAGTCTGACAACCAGTCTTACCAAGAGTATAGTATTACCCAGTTACTGGGTTGTGGAGGTCTGATAGGCAGTCGCTCCATGTAAAATACTGATATTCAGCTGCATCCGGTTCGACTGGAAGCCGACCCCAACATAGTTGGGAAAAGGCTAGGCAGATGATGAGGTATTATAAAACAAAGGCGCTTCCCGCTGTCTGTCCCTATGTATGCTTAGATCTTTAAAACTACGGAACGGATTTTGATGCGGTTTTTTTTAATAGATAGTGTGATTCAAGAGGAAGGTTTTAAGCTATAAAACGTGCACGTGCGAAGCCGAGGCGGGTCGCTAGTACTCAATAAAGACTAGTTTCAGTGCCTACAAACTAATTTCACATAGAACGGCTCTCTTATAAGATATACGAGTAGTCCCTATATGTCGTGATAAAATAAAAATTACCAAATTGCATTCTCGAGGTTTTCACTCCCGAGCGACGATATGGACATTATTAAAATAAAAGTTACCAAACAAAATATTAATTTTGCTGGGTGTAAATCAAATAGATTTAGGAGAAAACTCATCATCATCATTCAGCCGAAAGATGTCCACTGCTCGACATAGGCCTCCCCCAAAAGGGGGGGTTTGCCGTAATCGCTCGCTTGGCAGGCGGGTTGGCGATCGCAGTATGGTTGTTAAAGTACTCAGAGAACGCTGCTGCCCATCCTCTAGAGAATCCCTTAGTCGCCTTTTACGACACTCATGAGAAGAGATGGGGTAGTGCTATTCTTTAAGTCCGGCACTACACGAGACGAGAAAACTCAGCATGTATCAACTAAAAACATGATGATGTTCGACTAATAGACTAATTTGACAACTCTAAAAATGTTCCGACTCTTTCTTGTTTTGCCTGTTATCAAGGGATAGGAATATTTTTAGTTGTGTTAGTCGGTGCAGTAGACTTTACACTATGGGGAAATGCGGGCATCGATATGAGGAAATTAACGTCAAAGAATTGGCAGATGTAGTCACAAAATGCGTATCGATGGAGGGATTTTAATCTCGATAAATGTGAAATATTATTATATAAGGTGTTAAAAAATCAACTCTTAAGAATTTTATGGGGTTACTCGGTATCGGAAATTGAACAACTTTTGTTCTACAACTTTTCGAAATTCGCGTATTTTTTTATAACTTTCCATACAAATCAATAAAATATTTTAATTGATTTGTATGGATAGGCATTAAAAATTGCCGAATTTCGAAAAGTTGTAGAACGAAAGTTGTTCAATTTTCGATACCGAGTAACCCCACAAAATTCTTAGAGTTGATTTTTTAACACCTTATATTAAAAATTTTGCATGCCTCATATAGGCAGATTAAAGCATTGTACATTATTACACCACCTGGTGACATCTGTATTCTCAGCAAAATAAACGATTTGCTGAGAATTCTAAAACATTTTTTTATTTATCCGTCTAGATATGTACTTACTCGAATTTATTGTAAATCGATTTTAAAAAGCAAATTATTCGAGTTAGGACTATCGTTACTTTTATCTCCATTTCGAGCTTTAACTCGGTCTAACTCGATTTAAGCTGAGTTAGACCAAACATCCAACGTCTCTATTTATCGTCCTATCGTGTAAGTATACTGCGCGTAGTTTCAAACTGAAGAATTTTTCAAACAGCAAAACAAAATTAAGGATTCGAACTGCGTATTCACCCTGTACCGCCGCACTTGCTATTTAGAGCAATGAAGGTGTTCCAAAAATAGTTTCAAGGGTAATAAAAGGAAGCTATTTGAAGAAAATATTAAACGGATAAATGTAAAGGTATTAAAAAAATAACTTTAAGAATTTTGTGGTATTGGAATCGACTCGGTATTGGAATAGTAACAACTTTTAGATTTTTTTATTACATTGCATAAAAATAGTTTGACTCGTGACCTCACCTCGTGATCAGCTCATGAATAAGGGCTCCGTTTGGGTCCGAAACTAGTCGAGCAATCCCGAAAAAATGCACGTGAGTAAACCGTAAATAACCATAAATATGAATATGTCTCACGAAAGTTATAATACAAAAATTACATAATTTTTTTTTTCTCAACTGATTCTTTCTTGCCTTTTACACCCTGTAAACGGGGAGATTTCTCACCGAAATTAAAGTACAAAAATTATATCCAACGTTTTCACGTAACGATAGCTTATGTCAAAAAGCACCTCAAGCTAATTAAATCATTAACAGCTGTTTACGAAACAAGACGAATTAGGGATCGTCTTAACAAAAACGAAGTGCTCCTTCACCGCATTTAGGCCGAGGCTACATCTAGATGTAGTATCGTCTACGGCTCGATGTAGTCACTGCTAGCCGTGACGCGACGTGCGACACAAGCGATTGAATCAAATGTTTTAATATTTATGTGTGAAGACAAGAAAGTGGCTAAAGTTCGTTTTTTAATCGCGGAGACTGAAAACTGAAAATGTTGTTCCTTAAATTTACAAGTTTGACATTTGGGCCTGTCAATTTAGTCTCCGAGATTATAAAACGAACTATACACTATCACACGACAGGGATTTTTAATTTCATTAATTAATTATTGATTTTAATGTGCCGCAGTTTGCGTCGCTTTTGTGTACCTTCCGCTTTCCGCTTAGATGCAATGCAAAAATACGCAAAAATGTGGCGGAGAGCGCCACTTTCGGTCAGTAAACGATCTACACGTGTTTAAAAGTCCTAGTGGAATAAAAACTTTAAAAAATTTATCGAATGTTATTGCGTATACCTTCATAAATTAATGTATTCCCGGCGCGCCGGTCGTTCATACTTTACGTGACAGAAACCACTACTTATCATCATTCATAAGTCAGACATATGACGTACAGTTTGATTAGAGACACGTCGCATTTCTAACATGTTTTATGCAAGAGTTGATCATAAATAAGCAAGATATTCATTTACTAATCGCGCAACCTTTTTTTTTTTAATCGTGGGAAAGTCCTCATGGATACTCTTCGCCCGGGGTTGGCGAAGGGTTATGCCGGACTCTTACCGGCTAAAAACCCACGGTGTTCCTTTTCCTGACCCTTGGCTGGGGTCGCGGGATTCGCAGCTGCATGCACCACGACCCCGGCAGGCCTCGATCCGGCAGCCCCTGGCGGACCTCTCTGTGGGGCCTTGCCTCACGTCCTCCTGAGAGGCGCGCACGGAACATTGCGCGCCGCCTTCTCGGGCCTGTTGCTGGTCGGGCGATGGGTCCCCTAATCCGTCGCCCGCAGGCAACACACTAGAGTGGCCGGAGATCGTCGCGCGCCATCCGGCGGCGCCCGGTGCGTCTGGCGCGGAAAGGGAGAGTGGCCGTCGCCTCTCTCTCCCTCTCCGCTCCCTCCTTGGTTGCCATCACCACCTCGCAACCTTTTGCGAGGTGGTGATGGCAACCAAGGAGGGAGCGGAGAGAGTGCGTGGGAAGCCGTCACCTCCTTAGGTGACGGCTTCCCACGCACTCTCGCTCCCGACCATGGACAGAACCACGGCCGGAAGCGAGAGGTCACCACCGACTGCCGCCACTAGTTCACTAATCGCGCAACCTGGCATTTTTTTTAACCCTATTGTTACGACGGCATTTATTTTTGACGCTACATCTCCCATAAGTGACCGTTCCGTTACACATCGCGACCCCTCCGTGCCTCGGAGAGCACGTTAAACCGACGGTCCCGGGTGTACCACGAATACCTATGACAGTCGTTACGGGTAGTCAGAAACCCGAATTTTTGACAACCGGTTTAATCTCAGGATATCAACATTGCCCAGTTAATGACTGTATAAAGAAAAGTACAGTACCTGTGCATTTTGCAAGCTTCATACATGACGGGTGCGCTTCTGTGTTCGTGCAGACATCGCGGGCGCACCACGCGCTCGCCACTGCCGCACGACGCAGACGTATGGGTTACGGAGGTTTGATGGATTAGAGTGGACGCTGACCCCCACACAGTTGTGAAAAGGCTAGATAGAACAGAACTTACTTTGGGGATGATTCGTGCATCCACGAGAACTATATGGTCAACACATTCGCTAATTATGAATACAAATATTCACAGAAACCCGATAAGTGTAACCCCAGCATTTCAAATTTCTGGCCCCACGTTACTAGTATACATAGAAACTTCGGTTCTCGCGAGTAGGTGGGTATTTTTATTCGCAGTAAGGAACCAGTATCTGTAAATTACATTCATATATGCTTGCCGCAAATATTCATCGGTAATATCGTACGGATTTACATAGGTACTCACGATTTTACGATATAATATATTACAGTCGGTACCTATAAGAGAAAAAGTTAAAAACTTCATAGTGTCTAAACACACTATGCCGAAGTAACGCGACCGAAGTTCGGCATGATTACGCCTGGAATGCTATTTGAATTCCTGACGACACATTATGCCGAAATTACGTTGCGTTATAGCGTACAGCCGAACTTCGGTCGAGCGTAAGTTCAGCGACAATTCGGCAGCAACGTATTTTGTAGAGCACACATTATACGCGACCGAAGTTTGCTTCGGTTGCCAATGAAGCTCCGGGGCTGGGAGCAGCGGGAGACAGCATAAGTTTGCGCAACTGAATTTTTGCCGCGTAAGTTCGGCACTTATGGTGTGTCATATCAGCCGAATAGGTATGTCGGAAAGTAAAATCAGCCGCGGGACTTCAGTCGCGTACCTTCGGCATAGTGTGTTTGGACACTTAGGTAAATAACAACCGCGAGGATCGTTCGATCTTCGTTTGCCGCGGTTAGTACGCTGATAGGTCACTGTTCCTTACTAATCGAGATCGCTCCGTGTTCGGAGAGCACGTTAAACCGGTGGTACTGGTTGTCATACGTATAACAATGACAGTTGTGATGGGTAGTCAGAAGTCCTAAGTCGGACGACTGTTTTAACCTTAGGATGTTGGTATAGCACGGCTCAGACCAAATAAAAAACCAAGACAGAGCGCTGTCAACAGTGACGTGAGGCCGGTTTCGTAAACATGTGTGCACTTAGTGAGGTGTAGTTTGATTGTAGGTTGATTGAAAAATGTTGTAAATGTGTGCGTGTATGCACAGAGCGGAGGTGTAGTTTTGGCATGCTTCACTGTATTGTTCGCAGCGTTCTGTCGTTTTTTATTTGGTCTGAGTAGCACGGTAACTGGGTTGCGAGGGTTTGAGTGCAGTTGCTCCGTGTAAAATACTGATATTCAGACGCATCTCGTTAAATTGGAAATTGACCCTAACATAGTTGGAAAAATGGTTTGGAGGAAGAAGAAGTCGATACTTAACATATCTATATCACTCGATTTAGGTACCCCTTCAAGAGATTTTGCATTCCAAAAGCAGCTTAATTCGGTTTTCATTTCTGCCCTATAAAAATATATTACGCACTTACGTCATAAAATTCAAATCGAAGCAACATTACAATCACGTTGCGGCTCGTAAAATAAATCTTCTTTGACGTCACTAAATGTAGTAACAGTAGGTATCACGCGACGAAACAAAGCAATTGTTACAAATTATCATGCTATAGTAGATAACGGTAGTGTTGTAAAAATGTCCCGAAAGGTGAGTCCATCAATTGCCTTTAAATGGGCCGAAATCACGAGCGGAGTATTAGGCAGCTGTGTATAAATAGGTATGTAGGATTGACAGCGTCAAATCTTCACTACATAGTATAAAACAAAGTCGCTTCCCGCTGTCTGTCTGTACCTATGTATGCTTAGATCTTAAAAACTACGCAACGGATTTTGATGCATTTTTTTTTTAATAGATACAGTGCTTCAAAATGAAGGTTTATATCGAGTGTAAAAAGACCCTTAACGATAACGAAAACCACGTATTCTACCCATCATTGGGATCATTTTTTTCGAACAAACCATACCTGGGACATCATTGGTTTTGGAGATATTGAAGGTCAAAGTACACATTTTTTTTTTAGTTTTTTCCAAAAACGATTTCCAAGTCATAATACTAAACTTTCTTTCATACAAACATAATCAAAAATTTAAATTTTTCCTAACGAATTCGCATTTGAAGTTACAAAAACGCAATGAATATCAAACGCACATGACCGCTTTGGCTCGGCTGTGTGGCCGCTGCACGCATGCAAACGCGCGGCATCGCCACAACCATAATTTGCGCGCTACAAAAAAAATCGGTTTTTTTCATGCCAAAAAATTAAAGTCGTTTCCCAGCAATTATTTTTGGTCAAAGTAATTTAGTTTGATGTACAGAGTGCGTAGATTTCGGCTATGTGATGGGTCTTTTTACACCCTGTATATATAATACATGCATATTATACTGGAGAAAAACGTGGAATACGCGATAAACGACAACCACGCGGCCGAAGCCACTGGCGACCTCTAGTAGCGTATAAATTAGGATTACAGTTGGTTATACCATAATATCTTGTTAATTTGTTCCTTTTTTTAAATAAACTATTACTATATTAATAGTTATTTTTGTTAGCAGTTTGTTTGCTCACAAGCATTTAATTTTAGTCTATTTCTATAAGTAAAGGCTTGTTATTGGTTACCTGGCAGCTATATTTTTTTGTGTTACCTAAAATTTATTTAGATGTAAGTCTTCCATGCCTTAAATAAATAGAAAACATTACATCAGCTTTAAACATTCACTACTGAACAAGTCTCGTGTACGTTGTAATTAGCACATAGTACTTTGATCAAACTTTTTGACATCGAATTATACGGCACCTGCGGAAAGAAAAATTATGATGAATGAAAAAGAAAGGGGTTCCAAATTGAACTTATAAGAGGCTAGGAACGTATTTTTCAATTTTTTACGAATGTTCTATAAATAAGAATTACATAACATCCTGAAAAGTAGCGTAAAGTCAATTAATATATATTTACGATCTCGATACTGCTGTCACAATATTAATTTCGTAGTCATAAGTAATGAAGGTAAGATGATATTAATTTTTTTGAGAGTATTTTTTTTATCTAACACTCCTGATTGTTAATACCTGAAGTCCGCATCACTCACTCAGAAATCAATGAAAGTCACGTACGAACATTAATGAAAGTCACGTATAAAAATCGGTTGTAACTGTAGGTATGTGCGACAAAGAAAATTGCTCACAATGAGAAATCACTAGCATCTCACCTTCACCACTTACGAGTACGTGAAAGGAGTCGTAAACCGTTTAGTAGGCGTTTACTACATACTAACAGTTAAAACTGAAGTTATTACTACGAACAAGGACGTGTCATTCACCTTCCTTCTTAAGCTGGCTTCCCACGGTGCGTGGTAGCGCGCACCGGCTGTGCGTGGTATCATCCATAAAATCACGCACCGTGGGAAGCCATATTATGAGGGTGTATGAAGGTTTGTACGGACTGCGCGTTCCTGTGTACGCGTAGTCAGTTACGCGTGCACAGGAACGCATAGTAATAGTATGGAGGTGCCTGTCTTAAGCCTTGTACGGACTAAGCGTTCCTGCGTACGCGTAACCGACTACGCGTACCAATGTACGCGCTGTCCGTACACACCTTTAGGACAGCGCATACATTGGTACGCGTAGTCGGTTACGCGTATCCTGGAACGCCATGTCCATACTTGCAGCTACGCGTACACTCTTAGGCCTCTGTCTCGAATTTTGCGGGCAGCGGGGCGGCGGCGGCGGCGGCGCGGGAGCGGCAGGATCTTATGCGTAAAATCAAATGGACCGGTTCTCGAAAACAGCGGCGTGGCAGCGGCGCGGGGGCGGGCAACGAGCGGTGCACTCCAGTCAAGGCGTTGCGCGTCTGCATTGTAGTTATAGTGTTGTACATTTTTTTTGTGAATAAAGGACGATGGGCGAAATTGTATGAGACCTGTCCCCACCCCTTCCAACATATTTTTATGATGTGTCAGTAGTTCCATAAGGATCTATGAAAAGACTAGCAACCAGTTTTAACTTCAAAATCGATGGGGTTTGGTATATACAGGGTGGTAAAGGAAGACCGGAAAAATTGGTCAACATAACCAATAACAACAACACATATGTCATTTGATAGGTATTGCAATCTACTGCAATAATTACTATGGCGGCTCATTTCAAATCGCTGTGTGAAAAAAGTTATGGCGATGTTTTGTAGGTTAGGTTATGTTAGGTCAGGTTAGGTAGTTTTTTTCTTGTATAGTGTTATGTAATAAAAAACAATCAGATTGAGTAAACAGTGTTATAATTATGTACCGTCATCCACAATCACATTGTAAATTGTCTGCAGAACCCCTGAAAGGACGATGCCTACCAAATCCTAAATACCACAGTAGGAACCAATAACAACCACACATAATGTCATTAGATAGGTATTTTAATATACTGCCGTAACTACTATGGCGGCTCATTTCAAATCGCTGTATGAAAAAAGTTAGGGCGTTTTTTCGTAGGTTAGGTTAGGTGTTTTTTTTTTCTTATAAATTGTTCGGTAATAGCAAAAAATGCTAGTAGAGTGAGTAAACAGTGTTATAATTATATGTCGTCATTCAAAATCACATCTAATAAATAGGTGATATGTGAAATTACCTAACCTGACGTAACCTAACCTAACCTACGAAACATCGCCATAACTTTTTTCACACAGTGATTTTAAATGAGCCACAATAGCAATTATTGCAGTATACTGCAATACCTATCTAATGACATATGTGTGGTTGTTATTGGTTCCTAGTGTAGTATTTAGGATTTGGTAGGCATCGTCTTTCAGGGGTTATGCAGACAATTTATTAATGTAATTGTGGAGGACGATATGACCTTTCACGTGAGTGGCAACAACAACTGTAAAAAGTTTCAACTCAATCGGATGAACCGTGTGAATTTTTAGTAACAATTATCCGATACGAATCGCGCGCCACCTATTGCACGTTGATGGTACTATGTCAGAAACTCTCGCGCAAGTGCTAACAATAACTGTACTTAGTTTCAACTCAATCGGATGAACCATGCGAATTTTTATTTACAATTATCCGATATGACTCGCGCTCCACCTATTGTTCGTTGATGGTACTATGTCAGAAACTTTCGCGTGAGTGCCAACAACAACAGTACAAAGTTTCAACTCAATCGGATGTACTATGCGAATATTCATTTAACCCTTTGGCTCGACGAGATTTTGACATTTGTCATACCCGCTGACTCGGGGAGTTGTCGCGTCAATTAATTGAATTAAGTCACCAAATGCAGGAATTTGCACGCAAGTTTTAAGTATGAATTTAATGTGAAAAATATTTTATTTCATTAATATTGTACCTAATATGTCTAGTAAATTTCTTTAAAAATGTGCTGTTTACGTGAAGCTACGTCAACATAATGCGAAATTAGAATAAAATAGATATTTAATATACCTATATCCAAATATTAGGTTGAGATAGATTAGCTCAAAAACAATAATTAACGTACCTAGTTACGTGTTGAAACGCTGAAGGGACAAGCTAAACATAGTTTCTTTTTCTTTTCATTTTCACTTTTACCATTATTCAAATACAAAAACGGATAAAAAAACACAATTCAATTCAGTAAAAATTGTACGTCGACTTAATTCGAACCTAGTGCTGACCATCAATCCAAAATTGTTAATACAATACAAATGTTGCATTCAGCCAAATCGATACTCATTCAGCCTAATCGAAACTCATTCATCCTAATCGAAAAATAATCATTAAATAAATAAAATCGCTCGAAAGTTAATTAATGACATTTATTTATTTTCGGCATAGCTACAAATAAATAATTTCACGTGAATAGAAATTATTTTTCAAAAACCTAAAGTATTGGCACAGATTAAATATTAGTACAAGTAGAATGAACACGAAGATATTTTAAGTATCTAATAGACATAATTAGAATGTATTACCACATTCTCTCCTATATTACTACATGCAGTCGGTCAACGCGGTACATTGTCGCAGAGCATTCGTGCTAGGGTTTGCTGAGGAGAGCGAGCAGCAGAGAGGCGGAGCTTATGTCCTAATCTGCCATACCGCAGCTCGGGACATAAATTCCTGGGCCTTTGCTTCCTGATTTCAAATAGAAGTGAAATAGTTCATAAGATAGAGGACGTACTACTATAATCAGGTTTTAATAATGTTAGAGGACATAAGGTCGGTTCACAAAACAAACATGGCTAAGATCGATTTCTAAATCTAAGATAGCGGCTACGAAAACTTACTACTTATTCATTATGGGTGATATTTCCATGGTTTTCATGGCTCCTGTTGCAGAAAATGAGGTCAAAACATGAAAAGTTCACTAGTCGTCATGGGTGTCAATTCTGTAGTTTTCGGTGGCGCTGAGGCCGAAAATGGGGACAAAATGAAATTCCAAGATAGCGGCTACAAAAATTTGCAAATTAGTCGTCATGGGTTTCAAAATCGTGATTTTCGGGGGTGTTAATGCCGAAAATGAGATTAAAATCCAAATCCAAGATGGCGGTTACGCAAATTGGCTAGCTGTCATGGGTGTCAATCCCATGGTTTAAGGGCTAGTAAATTTCATTTAACTAGTGAACTTTCATGACGGCTATCTTGGATTTAGGAGTAGAATTTACTTTCGGCTTCAGCACCCCCGAAATCTATGGAAATAATATAATTATGAAATAATAAGTAAATTTTCAAGGCCGCCATCTTTAATTTAAGAATAACTTATGTCTACCTACTGCTGCAAGGCTTATCCGCTGCGACTATCAGCTCGACAAAATGTTAAGGTCTAAAAAATGTTGTAAAAGTGCCAAGTAAAGATGGCTGAACTACTGTTGCCTTTGCACCCCTGTCCAAATAAAACGAGCAAAATTTCATAAAGCGTTTAAAATCGATCTCGAAATAAAATCCTACTTCAAAACCCAGAGGTGCCTAGTCTGAGGTGAAACATTTAAGAGTTCGTGTAATGTTACAATTATTCGCCATTTTCACATAACAGCATGTTCATTGCTCGTTTTACTTTCTAACTTATTCGAATTCTAACTACTACATTATAAGTAAATGCTTCCGGTCAGCATCCGACTTAAGATGGCCCAAGGCCTCATCAATGTCTCGCATCGAGAATGCCAAAAGCTTTCCGCCATTAAATCTTCCCCGAAATCAAATACTCACTACGCCTATGTCAGATATACTGGGCACCCTATACCATCTACGCCTTCAAAAAATAAAGTCTATAATGTATGACCTCTTCACCCTCTTCACCTCTCTTCTGTTTTTTTTTCGCTTATTCACAACCGTCAACCATCCTGGACATAATAAAATTAATATTCTATGTAGCGTAGGCGTAGGCGAGGTACCTAGATTTCGCACTATTAAGATCCCGTTTAACAATTTTAAACCTTATTACAAGGAACGTTTCGTAGATAATTATTATTTTACTGCCGATATTGCGTCAAATTAGAATTTATTTTTTGAATTTTGAATAAAGAATATCAGTCTACGGATGCATTGGATTCCACGGTGAAGTTTCGGTACGAATATTTATTGATGTAGCCACAGAGGATTATGATTTATGATGAATCTAAATCTATTTTATTTTATTTAAATGTACCTACTGACTTATTACGATATTTAAAAAAAGTATCTTTGATTGCTAGATTATAATTTTAACATAGATAGAATGTTAAATTACATCAAACATGTAAAATATTTACTATAATTAAAAAAATCGATTTTTGGTGTTACTTATTTTTATTAAATCGATTCGAACAAAATCACAACGAAATAATCGATTCACATAATCACTTTCTCACATCAATAACCATAAAAAAGTAATATGGCGGCTGATTCCGAATCCCAAATTGAGTAGTGATAACAAAGATTTCGTGATATTTTACGTACGTTTACGTTTTACGTTAAAACATGGGCTTTTTCTAGTAGTATATCGCATTTGTCTATAGATGATGGATTGTTTTTAACCACGCCTACTGTGTAATTTGTGATATTAGTGATAAATGAACAACAACAAAAGTTCAACTGGCGGGAAGCTTTTACTTTGGATATCAAAAACTTTGTTATCACTACTAAAATTACCAAAACTATGGATGATTTCCTCAAGTTAATAAATGATTTACTCATTTTGTGATGATTGGTAGTCCAGAATCCATTCTTTTTATGATTTTTAGCGTCCACCACGACTGTCATCAAATGGCGGTTATCGCATTTATACATTCAGTTTTGTAAAGGTAAATATTAAAACTCGTGCGCTAAATAGGATTGATTCAATGGTACTCAAACTTGAGCTTTTTATTTAGTTCTTATAAATTTCATCCAATAACAAGATCCGATAAGTAGATAATTAAATGTTTACATTATTAATTAGGATGTCGTATGACCTAATTCTGGGCCCCGATCGGGGTCGAAAACGAGTTTACGGTAGTTCTTGTGTTCGTCCCCTTTCGGGGCCCGCTACGGACTATACGGTTAAATAAAATAATAATAACAAAAATGCGTTTTTCCCGGAATATCCCGCACGTTTGAGGAATGTCGCCATAGGAAAAATTTATCACCCTACTAAGATGTTTCAACTGAGATACATTTCAGATCTGTTGGGGGGTGGGGACGTTTTGTCCCATTGTCCTTTGAATCAAAAAGATGTTGTCGCCGTTTTTCAGACATTTCGTTCGCGAATAAAAACAAATAATAATAATACTACTTGATACTAAAGGTCGCATGGAGGTATGGCGGAGCAAGGAGCTTCACGGACGCTTCTACCGGGCTCTTCATGGGCCCGATGTAGATTTTCTAGCGTCCGTGGCCTGGCTACGTTTCGGTGACCTATTTGGGGAAACCGAAGGTTTTGTTTGTGCAATTATGGACGAAGTAATGATGACGAACAACTACAGAAAATATATTGTGAAGGACGGCACGGTTGACATCTGTCGGGCATGCCACTGTCCCGGTGAATCTATCCGACATATTGTCTCTGGTTGTTCTCGTCTTGCTAACGGTGAGTATTTGCACAGGCACAACCTCGTAGCTAGGATTATCCACCAGCAACTTGCTCTGAAATATAACCTTGTGGACACAGAAGTACCATACTACAAGTATGTGCCCGACCCAGTTCTCGAGAATGGTCATGTCACACTGTATTGGGATCGATCTATCATCACCGATAGGACTATTGTTGCCAATAAGCCTGACATCGTGGTGATAGATCGATTAGAACGCCGCACAATGATTGTTGACATCACTGTTCCGCATGACGAGAACCTCGTGAAAGCCGAAAATGATAAAAAAATCAAATATCTTGATTTGGCACACGAGGTTGTCGACATGTGGGATGTTGACTCAGCAGTCATTGTGCCGATAGTCGTTACAGCCAATGGCTTAATAGCCAAGAGCCTCGACCAACATCTGATGAGGCTCTCGTTAGGCAGCTGGATCAAGGGTTTGATTCAGAAAGCGGTACTTCTGGACACGGCGCGTATTGTTAGGAAGTTCCTCTCTCTGGAGCCCTGACCGCCGGCAGCTTGGACCCTGTTCCCGATGCCGGTGGGCTACTATTTTTTATATTTTTAAATGTGTATTGTTTTTATTTTTTATAACATATGTATTTAAAAATATAATTTAATATGTATATATACAATGAATAAACGAATAATAATAATAATATTTATTCAAAAATTAAATGGTAAAATACAATAAAAATCTTAGTAATTATAAAGGTATTTACAATGTTAGGTGCCTGTACTAGGATAAACCTGTGTCACAGGCGGCAGGAGTGCTTAAAGTACTTATAAGAAACATACATTTTTAATAATATTATTAACATTAGCAATCTTAAAAAAAATCTTTATTAGTTACATATGAATAGGGAAGTATTTGCATCAGCAGTATTGTAAACTGGGTTAAAGTCAACATTGCACAAATCACGTTCGAGGCTACTCATGTTTATTTTAGATTGTTGCTGCGGGCGATAATGTGCTTAGACAGCGACAAATCCACGGTAAGTAGGACGAAGTATTGAAGAAGTACAAAAGTAAAGTCTAGGTCATAAAATTAAATTAGTGTAATACGCCACTAATTGATAAATAAAATTAGAATAAAACAGCGCTCTAGGCGCCCTCATAATCGATAGAGTTCATATACCTACCGGTATTCGGCTATTTTCCTAGCAGGGCACTCAGAATCTCCCGTCTTGTGGTTGTTAGGCTTTTTAAATCGTGTACATGATGCACATTTCGGTGCGTCAGCTTTTTTCGTGCACTCGGACATCGAGTGTCCTGCTTCACAACAATGTCCACAAGTAGAATTTTCTTCTCTGCATGTTTTTGCTGCATGACCATATTGCTGGCATTTGTAACATCTAGTTACAAGAGTAAAGTCCCTGATAGGACAGGACGTCCAATTTATAAATAGTCTTGATTGAGAGATTAGGGCTTTACGTATGTTAGCTGGAACTTCAATAATGTAGTTACAGGTCGCAGCATCTTTCTTCCCAGATTTGTGGCTTAATTTTACCAAGGTCAAGAAGGATTCTACGGACATCTCTGGAAACTTGTCTGCTACGTTCTGTTCGAAAATGCACCTAAAAACCTCATTTTCCGCCAAAGAAGATAACACTCCTACAACCACGATCCGGGGTTTGCGTTTGTTGGGTTCGTCGGCCATAAGTTCGGATGTAGAGAGCTGAACTGCGTTTTTAATTTTCTCGGCATCATGTTTCGTCTCGGTACTAACAATAACGCCTCCATTTTTGGTTTTTCGGACTCCACGTACTTGCAGCTTCATTTGTTCCGGGCGTATGATTTTTTGCACTAGGTTTTTTGTATCATCGCTCGATTTTAATTTATCGTTGGGATAAATGGCCACAGAGCTCAGGTTGTTTGGTCGAATGAAATTATTTGTTCCCTTCTTCACCATATCAGCAAAAGAAACATTTCCCGCAGATCCAGAGTCCTGTATCGTCTGCTTGAGCTCTGAAATTTGTTCAGTGAGGTCGCGCTTTTCTTGGAGGTCTTCAATCATGTTATACGCTTGGAGGGCTTTCTGCTTCAGCGACTGATAAAGAACTGCCAGTTGTGAGGTGTAAGATCCTACTTTACGGCACAGGTTCGATATTTTCATTTTCTGCTCCGAATTAAGTTTGCCATCCGCGGCAATAGAGCAAACTTCATTTAGCTGCAGCTCAATGTTTGACATCCATTTTTGGATGTCGGGCGTGGATACAATTTGAACCGAGTCATCGGACTTGAGGGCTTGAGAGGGGCTCTTTTCCATTTTATGTAATGTAAATTCACTTTTGTAACTAATTATCCATTATGTTCAGACAATAATACTACACAATAAGCAAAAATTAAAGATGCATAACAACAGTTATGCACTAAAGGAGGTCACAATTAATTATGTCTGTTTATTAAATATTGCTAATGAGCACGTCTGTATGCGACAAGATTGCACTATAGAATCAAAAAATCAGACTCAGACAGACAGAAATATCTCGACAACACAACCACGAATACAACTTACACCGCTATAGTGCCGCGCGATCTGCCCGCTGGTTTGGAGAACAGGTATGCGTTGCCCGCCCCGCTGCCGCGCCGCCGCCGCCGCCGCCCCGCTGCCCGCAAAATTCGAGGCAGAGGCCTTAGGGAACGCGTGCCGCGCGAGCTAGCTCGCAGCGCGAGCGCCGCGAGCCGCAGTCAGTCGGCAAGTACAAACAGTACTGTGTTGTCTGTTTCCGTACAGGAGCTGTACGCGTATCCAATGTACGCGTGGACAGCGTATTCCGACTACGCGTAACACAGGAACGTACAGTCCGTACACACCTTGATGTGGATACGGCGCACCGCTCCGCACGCGCCCGCGATACCACGGACGAGTCCCTTCCCATGATGCGTCGGCGCAAGCTCGTGCGTCGCGGTGCGCGCTATCACGCACCGTGAGAAGTCGGTATAACGTCATGGTGCATTACACAATAAATGAAATAGAAACTTCTTCCGCAATATCAGGATTTATAATGAAAATTATTTAGCAGTTTCGATTTGGGTGAAACTTCGAATAAATAAGTTACAGCTGAACTGAAATCGTTTTGTTGTAAGAAACCTTATTTTCTGAAAACAGTCTGGAGCCAGTTTTTTTTTATACCTTGCCCCACACGAGGATTTCTCCTGTATCGTGGGGGCGTTTACAGACACAAATCTTCACATACACAAACGCACAGACCCGGTACAACGATCTGTAGGCCATACCTACAAATATTTGTTCCATGCGGGAATCGAACCCACGACCCATAGCGCAGCAGCCAATCGCTTATCTGACGACACCAAACATGTCGAGTTGTCAGTCGGAAACAGTTTTTTTTTTGCAAAATATCGACTTACTATTACAATTGTAGCTTCAGGCTTCCAGCCTATAAAACAATGTAATCACACAGAGGCCAAATAATTAAGTGTCGCTCTCTCGAATTCCGACAAAGAAAAAGTTAATATATTAATCCGTTATGATATAACATACAATACAATACTCTTTATTTTACACAAAACAAACAACATTCATATTAAATACAGATGTACAATGGGCGGTTATATCGCACTAGGCGACATCTTCCAGACAACCTTTGGATGGACATGATTTGCAAGAAAAAAAAGTGAAGCGTAGTTCTCGGCGGCAGGCATAACAATAAATAAGACATACCTATGTACGTACCTATAATAAGGTTGATCGAAAACGGGGTACTAATCCGCGGGCAACAAAAGTTAAAATTTCAAAATTCGATAATTTTTATTCCTATGGAAAATGGCTTTTATTTTAGTTCATTAATCTACTCTAATACTAACTATAATCGGTCATATTTGGATCTAATGATCCAAATATGACCTAAAATGTAAATCCGATCATGGCTGAGGATAGATAGATTTTAGCGTATTTTTTGTGAAATCTTTGAACAACTTTTAGACTTTTGGGGAAAGTTGTAGAACAAAAGTGATTAATTATTATGGTTACTTTAACACCCTTTTGGATTATCACCCCCTTTCCAACTAACCTAATAATAGATTGAAATGCCTCTATAAAAGACTTCATAATAAAAAGTTCTAGAAATAGATTGACAATAATACTAAGAGAAAAAAAGCTCTGAGAAAGGTGATATATGGAACCTGGAATGGATTAGAACGTATTAGAGAAACAAGATAATGGTGCCGATTCTCTTGTTCATCAACTAAAGTAAAAATTAGAGAATTGCTATTTTTTACTAACAGACAGCGCGAGAAAACGACGGTGATAGATAAGAACTAAGTTAGAGATGTCAAATTAGTTTACGCCTTGAACTTCGCTGTGTTTTTAGTCAACACGTTCCGACGTGTCGTCTTAATTTCTATAAAAAATTTACTCTAACTAAATTTGACAGCTCTTATTTACGTTCGTCTCTTTCTTATACTAATAGAATGAAAAAGATGGCACTTGCCTAAACATAACTTAGTTTATGCTCAACAGAATCGGCACAATCGGCACAAGTATTTAGATTAAGACCTTTGATGTCATTTTTCATATTGTTGGAAATAAAAATAGAATCGTAAAGCTTGTCGTCTCACGCAACTTGTTCACTGATATAAAACTGTGAATGGAATGAAATGGATTCTTCGTAGAAGTGGCTATCGAATTTTCATTTCACGTCTCTATATTTAAATCTTTGCGTCCTCTATATTTCGTGTAAACCTTTCGAAAATACTCTTCGTTTCTCACAATATTGTTTTTGACAACTATGAAAAATGTAAAGAAAATAGTATTATTTTATAGAAAGCATAGAAAGAACACGTATAGAAATACGTATAGTATAGAAAAAACATTAAGTTCAGACGTAGATAGTCAAAAATAACATAGCAATAATGAAGCTAATAGCGATATTACACGGTTCAACCAAATTGATTCACTTTGGTTGAAAGGTGCAAAAATGAAAGCATATTATTAAGCTATTGATCAATGATATTGAATGATTCACATTTATATTTACATGGTTCAATTTGGTTGCTACATCCAAATTGAAAGGCAGAAGTGAACCGTGTAATATCACCATTATGGTTATGATTATTGGAATGTTTAGATTAAGTTTATATAATATGTATATAACACATGACAATCACACAAAATTGTGAAATTCTAATAATAATAATTCAATGTCACCTAATTAATTAAAGTAAACTCAATATTATTATATTTTATATCAATGTTTGCATGTCACTATCATGACTAAGTGATAAGGATCTGTTTGTACCTTTACTTAAGACCTAAATTGTACCAACGCTTACGGCAAATAAATAAATACAATACAATACAAGGTATGTGATTTTTTTTTATAAAATCGATTAAAAAATAGGGGAGATACACGCTTTCGAAGTATGTTGAGGAGGCATTATCTGTCTTTGTCACGTGAAATGGATATTGTACAGAGTGATGTCAAGTCACTATGAAGTTTTTAAGGCATGACGTCATATGGTAGTAGCACAGTGTACCTACTTACTACATACAGTGGGTCAACGCCCATACATTTGACAGGTCCTATGAAATGTCAAAATTATGTAGGGGCGGAGGTTATATCCCAAGTATGCTATAAGGCTAATCGGGATATAAACTCCGCTCCTTCACCCCGCAACCCCCCACACGATTGCTCTGCGACAATGTTCTACGTTGACCGACTGTAAGGAGTAAGATATAGGTAGACTGTGGTAATAGTTTTGTCTTGTGAACAATTTTAACTTATCGAGTACTGTAATTATAGACACAATAGATTAACAATGGCACTGACGAACCGGATCGTCGGTCGGGCCGCTAGCGGTTAAATCATTTATAACTTGGGCGTTTTATTAAATACTAGCTTTTGCCCGCGGCTTCGCTCGCGTTAGTTAAGCTCAAAAAAACTCTTAACACACTACTAAATTGGGTCCCTCTCTCCTTAGAAATGGTTTTAAGTTAATCCAATGTTTTTGGTCCGGCTAATTGGGGTCAAGCTAGATAATTACGTACTCATTTCAGTGTCTGAGAGGTTGTGTGCCAGCGTGAACCTATTAGGAGTTAATAGGGCGTATACTTTAAGCCTATTGAAAGAAGAACCACGTAAATAGGGCTTACCATAATGAGGAAAATAAACATCTTTTCTGTTTTAATAGGTAGATACGTACTTAAAATAAATGAAGATCTAAACAACTTATTTGTGACTGGGAAATACTGGATGTGAAAAGCGCTCATGACAATACATATTAGATATAATTTTTTACAAAATTAATAATGATCCTTTCATTATTAATTTTGTAAAAAATTAAGGCAGTAGCGATTTTATCTGATACTAGATTTTGCCCGCAGCTTCGCTTGCGTGAAATTTTGAACCCGTTAAGTAACGATTTTCTATACAAACTTTCATCCCCTATTTAACACCCTTAGGGGTCGATTTTCGAAAAATCCTCCTATAATCCTTGTCTACATTATAAAGTGAACCTCTATGCAAAATTTCAGCTTTCTAAGTCCAGGGGTTTGGGCTGGGCGTTGATAAGTCAGTCAATCAGTCAGTCAGTCAGGACCTTTCTTTTTATTTATATAGATAGATAGATTTGTAGCTCTCAATCTCCAGACATAATTTATTTGCATTTAAACCAACCATATTTTAACGCGATATCTACTGCGGATTTTTTCTGTGATACAGAACGGTGACGATATAACGACAATAAATTAAAACATGTTTGCTACTAGTCAATCTAAATACTTTAAAATTATTTAATAAGGTGTTAAATTAAAATTTAAAAAACGAAGTTTTCAATCAAATTAAATGCGAAAATAATTTAAACGAAAAACAACACGCTTCATAATACACTTCTGGACACATCTATTGGCCCACCTTAGAGTTTAGGTTTCGATGGCCCCTACCGAAATATGATTGCTAGATTGAACAAAAACTGTTGATGCAGTTTTAAACCTGATACATTTTACCATCTTTTTCGATCGTATTGTTTTAAATTTGAATTCAGAATACCATACGACATGGAGCTACGCCTAACAAGTCGGATATGCGCCTTGTTAAAGGCAATTGATTTTTGAATAAAAAACATGTTTTATCAAATAAAGGTTTAATTTAATAACGCGTGTTGCCTCCATGGGTATCTACCACAGCTCTCATACGATCAGGCATAGAGTTTATCAACCGCTCTATGAAATTTTGAGGGATCATCTCCCATTCCTCTTCTATTGCAGTTTTCAACTCCTGCATCGTCTGGGCAACTGGCTGACGAGCCCTAACACGTCTTTTTAGCTCGTCCCACATGTGCTCAATGGGGTTCATGTCTGGGCTTTTGGCTGGCCAGTCCATAACTGTGATGTTCACATCCCGAAGATATTCTCTGACGATGCCGGCCGCATGGGCTCTTGCATTATCATGCATAAAAAGGAAATTTGGGCCCACATAGTCCGCGTATGGTATCACGTGAGGTTCTAAGCACTCACGAATGTACCTTTTAGCATTTAATGTTGGCAGCCGTGGTCCTGTAACAACCTCAAGTTGAGTTTTTCCGCTCGCGGATATACCGCCCCAGACAGTCCATGAGCCACCGCCATAAGCAACCCTCTCTTCAAAGCAGCATTGTGCGAAACGCTCTCCCTTACGTCGGTAGACCTTCTTCCTTCCATCATTGCCATGTAACACAATTTTAGACTCATCAGAAAAGAGTACACGGCTCCAATCTTGCTGTGTCCAATTTAAATGACTGCGTGCGAAATGAAGGCGCGCTGTTCGGTGGGCTCGCGTTAGATTGGGCCCATTAGCTGGCTTGTGTGGTACCATATCGCGTTCTTTTAACCTTCTCCGAACAGTTCGAGTGCTCACAGATACTCCGTGGAAGTCGCGAAGTTGGTTTTGTATCTCAATGGAGGGAAGGTGACGATTTCTCAAGCTGGTCGTCACGATGAATCGATCCTGCCTTTCAGTTGTGACCCGAGATCGTGGCCTTCCTTGGCGACGAACAAAGCCGCCAGTCTCTAGGTACCTCCGATAAACATTTCGGACCGCAGATCGACTTAAATTAAGTTGAGCACTCACGTTTCTTTGGCTGTGTCCGGCCTGAATAAGTGCCACAGCTTGGGCGGCGACTTCAGGTGAAGTATCCATAGATTATTGATAGAACCTCACCTTAATGTTAAGAATAAGTAATGTTTGTTGCAAAACCAAAGATATCAATCACTTTTTCAAGAATTAAATCCAAGTAAACCAATAAAACCAAGTTTTCTTAGTATTCGATTGTTTGATATCAACAAACAGGCTCCAAATTGTCTTTTGTTTCTTTAAATTCTGTGTTCGAAATTCAAAAAAAGACTATTGAATGAAATTGTGAATGTGCCAGGTTCAAAACTGCATAAAAACTTTTTGCTCGACCTAATATAAAATTTTAGCTAGGGCCAAACGAAACTGAAAATACAAGGTGGGCCAATAGATGTGTCCAGAAGTGTGTTATCTACTAGCCTCAAATGACCTCTGTAGGTAAGAACGGCAACATCGCTTCTCTGTCTCTTGAAGCATGTAGGTAAATCTAAACTGTTTTGGTCCGTCTACGACCTAGACCTATAATCATTCACCTAGACTGTAGCTAGGAGAATGACCCAGTGAACTTGCCTAGTGAACTCGTAATGCATGTGTAAAAATTGTTAAAGTAAAAAACGAACGAATTATATTTAACGGTATAGCCACAGGAGGGTTCTCTGTTTGAATATGGAAATATTATTAGCCGGTTCTTATCTGGCCGAAAAACTTTCGCCACTTTTTATTTCGCCGAATAATTAAAACGCCGAATGATTAAAATCCCTAATTATGTTTTGCAAGTTTTTGTTACGCCGCCGCGCCGTCTAGTCTGCTGGCCACTGTTTCATTAGTCAACTGTATTATTGGCCACTTTACACTTGTTAGATGGCTTATTTTGCCATCATGCAAGCAAGTATGCAAATGTTTCTGGGTTAACTCCGCCAAAAGACTCGCTTTATCGCCCCTTCGCTTCGCTTGCACACTCGACCAGCGCTACACTCGCTGCGCTTCGGTCTCGTGCACTCGTTCCGCTTAGGACCTCCTTCGCGAGCTTCTTGTTCCACGCTTTTAAATAACACTCTAGGGGTAGGACAGAGTCTGACCACGTATAATCGGGGTGCGCTGAGTCGGATTAACATAACATTCCGCTGTGTGAAAATAATGTTGTGCGAATATTTATTAGTTTATTTTAATATTAAATCATTTTATTTGAGTATTCGACTATAACAAAATTTCTGAATGATTTTTTGGTCAAATAATTATGGTGGCTAATAATTATTCAGCAAAATCAAATTAGGCTAAAAATTGCTTCGGCAAAGATTATCGGCGAATCGTTGTCGGCGTAATGAATTTCGATATAAAATACTTCGGCAAAAACACTGGCACCCCCACAGGAGGCTATACCGTTGAATATAATTTGATGATTTTTGGTGTACAAACTACTAACGCGACACCCATTACGTGGTTTCAATTATTGTCGTTACGTCATCACCTCTCTGTGTATGTATTGAGCAGTCTAATTTGAACCTCCCATAGGTCCTGCACCCCTGGCAGCCTCCCCGATGTCCAGTCAGTGACATGACACTGGTGAAAGGAACAAGTGTTGTGGCGCAATTTGAGGGATGACTCTATCGACTAGTTGAATACGCTGATATGATTGATCGAATGGTCACTTGAACAACCCTAAACAAACACCTATTTTGCTATTGCAGCTACTCCGTCAACATCCGACGTGTCTCCTGTCGGTTTCGATTTTCCCCAATTTTCATTGAAAAGAAGTAAAGCGCTTATTACACTTGGCTGAATTTAGTCGTCTTAATTCAGTCGATACTGAATTTAGTCAAGTATAATCGCAATTAGCAAGCTAATTTGGTTTCTAAATTTATAATGCTACCTTGCTAATTGCGATTATACTTGACTAAATTCAGTATCGACTGAATTCAGACGACTAAATTCAGCCAAGTGTAATAACCGCTTATGTTTTACTTCATCGTCAGTTTGTCTAAACTAAAGCGCTTATTACACTTGGCTGAATTTAGTCGTCTGAATTCAGTCGATACTGAATTTAGTCAAGTAAGTATAATCGCAATTAGCAAGCTAGCATCCTAAATCCAGAAACAAAATTAGCTTGTTAATTGCGATTATACTTGACTAAATTCAGTATCGACTGAATTAAGACGACTAAATTCAGCCAAGTGTAATAAGCCCATATGTAGGTACAGATCTTTTTTAACTGAAACAAAACCTCCTTGACTAAAAAATACAGTCAACTCCCTTGATTAAAAGAAAAAAATCATGAAAAGTAAATAAATATACAATGCTAATCAGAAAGGCGGTAAGTACTAATCCGCAGGCCACTTAAAGTATCACTGATGACTGTTTAAAAGCGAACGTTAAAATTTCAAAATTCGATAATTTTTATTTCCATTTAGGATTTAAGTTTTTTCAAAAAAAAAACGTCCCACATCGTCCCCCCTTCCCCCGTCCCCCTTCGTCCTACGTTAGTTACGAATTTAGAAAATAGAGCTTCTAATTTGTGACCCCAAATATGACCTAAAATATAAACAGCTGATCATATGAGGATAGATAGATTTTAGCGTATTTTTATGTAATTTTTGAACAACTATTTCTCTTAAACTATTGACTTTTGGGGAAAGCTGTAGAACACAAGTTACTCGTTATTATGGGTACTTTAACACTCTTTCAGATTAGTACCCTCTTTCCGACTAACCTTGTATAATTGTTGTCATTTAAGTTATATTTAACGCTCACTAAAAAATAACCTCTAATTAATACCTACAGTAAATAAAAACGCATGAATTAAAAAAAAGTCACGAGAAATAGCGTGATAGAAAATAATAATTACTATAAAGCTTACCCTATTGTTTAATTTATTTCATTTATCGGTGTTTATTCACGAATATTTCGTTTTACTCAATATAAATATCGCTTGGATATAAGACCCCCATTCATAAATATAAACGAGGGTCATACAATTAAGTTCCTATCGTTTCAATTAAGCATACGTAATCAGTTTGGGGTACATCCAGGGTCAAATTTAGTCCCGAAGCCTCCACAAAAGAAGGGGCTCCAAAACGTGAGTTTATAATCACTTTTAGATAAGAAAAAAATATGACGCCTATTCTGACAAGTTCACATTCACGAGGTTATTTTTTTGAAACATTTCAAGGAGCCGCCACTTCCACGTTGCCCTAGGTCCTCCAGACCTTTCAATCTGGTCCTGGGTACATTTAAGGTCACAGCTCATTAGAGCCACCCGGCATCCGACCCACATCGCCTCGCCTCGTGCGGTTAGTATTCTTTATATGAACTTGTATGGATGTGCGCTCACTACATTAACTCCGTAGCGTCACCGATCACGCGCGGACGACGAGTTGACCACTCGGTGATAACTCGCTGCTCGCATGCTTGCCTTGCGTTGCTGCGCATTGCCAACGCACAAGTCCCGAGTGAACCACGCGCTGCCATCAAGTGGACTCCTCCGACGACTCCTTTGACTGACCACGCGACGTTTACTGGTGATAACACGGCGTCCACTCGTGAACCACCTGCTGACAACGAGTGGGCGCCGAGCGACGAGGTGATGCGGGTCGGGTGCCGGGTGGCTTTAATGAGCTGTGACCTTAAAAGAGCCTAGACGAGTGAGGATACTCAAGTGCGTCCGGCACACCTTAGGCAGTCAGCGTCACTTCTAACCTTACTGACTAGCTAATCTTTTCACTACGGCATGAGCTATTCTTTTATCGTGCTCGTGCTGATCCGAGAAGAGAAGATAGTCGGTACACATAAAATAATTATTATGTTAATTTCTATTTATTGCGCATTTTCGTCTCTTGATATTGTTTATAAAAACAGAACTACGAGTCAGAAAGATTTAGTAATCCAAGAAAGTGCTTTATCATCTTAAATTCGCTGTAGTAATCAATCAAACCTTCGGCCGATTTTGCCTGGAATTGCTGTTTAATTTAATATCTGGTTAAGTTCAGGCAAGCAATTCCTTAATTCAGATTTAATGTTTAAAGCTAAATTTCTTGTTTACATAGCAATTACAAAAATTAAACAATATATACATATATAAATATCTATATTTTTATCTGCTAATCCCTGAATGTTTAGTTTTTTAATGTACTAGTTTGGCAAATAAGCCGGCGACCTGGGGCCTAATCCTCCTAAAATAAATATTGATAAATCACAACCGAACCAAGGCCGAACCGTTCATTCAGACAGTTCTCAATTTCAAAAGCTGTCAAATTGTTTGACACAAAAAACTTTCAAAATGTATGGTTTTGTTTTTTGTGTCAAACAATTTGACAGCTTTTGAAATTGAAAACTGTCTGAATGAACGGTTCGGCCTTGGTTCGGTTGTGATTTATCAATATTTATTTTAGGAGAATTGGGCCCCTGATGGTATGAGGTAACCGCCGCCTATGTACACCTATAATACCAAACGGATTGCTGTTGCGTTGCCAACCTTAGAGACAAAGTTGGAAAGTCTCATGTGCCTGTAATCACACCGACACCCATACTCTTCAAACCGGAACACAGCAATGCTGCTTAGCGGCAGAAATGGGTATGGAGGTAGTACTTCCCCGGACGAACTATTTCTTTCACAAGAAGCTCTACTACTCTTACAAAGAGCTATAAGGAGCTCTACTACTTTTACAAGGAGCTCTACTACTCTTACAAGGAGCTTTACTACTCTTACAAGGAGCTCTGCTACTCTTACAAGGAGCTCTGCTACTCTTACAAGGAGCTCTACTACTTTTACAAGGAGCTCTACTACTCTTACAAGGAGCTCTACTACTCTTACAAGGAGCTCTACTACTCTTACAAGGAGCTCTGCTACTCTTACAAGGAGCTCTGCTACTCTTACAAGGAGCTCTACTACTCTTACAAGGAGCTCTGCTACTCTTACAAGGAGCTCTGCTACTCTTACAAGGAGCTCTGCTACTCGTGTCAACTATTAATTTGACTGTTTACTTTTATATAATTATTGTATTCATAACAAAAGCTACATAGTACGATAAATATACTAATATCTTCTTTCAAATTATTATGGAACGGGAATATAAAATTGATCTTTCAACTACATTGTAATTATTTATTAGAGTATTTAAAACCTCTTTTTAAACTGGATAAATGTCGGCTGAACTTTATTACTTATTGACTTGGACTTAGACGAATTTAAAAAGACGTATAATATTTAAGTAGTTACCTATTTGAAATGTTGTTCAAAGAAGAAACCTTCATTAAGGAAAAAACAACAATTACTTATATCATCTTACATAACATTGTCAGATTGAAATAATCTATTACATATAATAAAACAGTAAAAAAACTGTGTCTGTACAGTGAATATATTGAAAAAACAATAGTTGAGGGGGGTTTAGAAACAGTAATAGAGCACGAATCCAAAAAAAAAAGTCTGTCTGTTTGTCTGTTTGTCTGTGTGTCTGTTTGTCTGTTTGTTTGTACACGCTAATCTTCGGAACTATTGGACGGATTTGAATGATTTTTCTTTTGTTGTATAGGTATTAAGTCTGGGCAACATATAGGCTATAATTTATTTTGGAAACTTGAACACCTGATGCAAAACCGCAACAGACCAGCTAAACTATAAGAGATACAAAAATGGTACCATAGCAAAAATTATTTCACGTGATGAGCATTTTCTGATGAGAGAATAAATTTGAAGATCTGGAACACCTGATGTGAAACCCCAAGAGCGTATATCGGAATGACGTCTTAGCAAGAGTTGTTCAGTCTGATGAGCACTCTCTGTTGACGTATAAAAAATGAAGATCTGGAACACCTGTTGTGGAATTCCAAGCGCCCAGCTACACCATAACACATATAAGAATGACGTCTTAGCAAAAGTTGTTCGGTCTGATGGGCATTTCCGGTTACTTATGAAAATCGAAGATCAGAAACATTTGATGTGGAAATCAAAGTTATCACTAATTTCACTGTAACAGTTTAGGACTGATTTTCGATGACGTTGGTATATCATTGAAAATTTGACTCTACTGGCCAAAACTTCCTTTTTTTATTTCATCAAATAAATATGCCTTCGAGCTTATGTTATTTGAGTGTTTAATTTCCTTTTCCATTTATCTTCGTGACACGGTAGCCTACCCGGTAACGCAGGGGAGCAGTCACTTAGATTATTAGAAAATTCATGGCTATGCGAACGCGCCATATTGACTCCAAAAAATGATCAAACTGCAAAAAATAATCAAAAAATTTTGGCGGATATTGTAGGGGATGAAGTGGTTTACACTTCTTTCGACTGTGTTGTCGATCAGGACGACGCCACTAATTACCCAGTTTAGTTTCTCAATTCACTTACAGCGAGTGGTCTCCCTGCTCATAAAATAAGACTTAAAGTCGGTGTTCCCATAATGCTGATGCGAAATTTAACTCCGCCAAAACTGTGCAACGGAACCCGTCTTATTGTCAACGCTTTACAACGTAGCATAATTGTTGCTACAATCCTCACTGGGTGTGGTGCCGGTGAGGCTGTGTTCATACCGCGCATACCACTCATCCCCAACAATTTCCCCTTTCAATTTAAGCTCACACAGTGCCCTGTGACTACATGCTTTGCCATGACAATAAACAAGTCAGAAGGGCAGATGCTTAAAGCCGCTGGTGTTGACCTGACAACCAGCTGTTTTTCTCATGGCCAACTTAATGTTGCTTTTTCAAGGATCAGCAACGCTTCCGGTCTTTAAATATTAGCTCCTGAAGGAAAAACCCCAAATATAGTTTATAAAGATTTTTTTTAAAAGTTAAGTGCAATATTATTGTTAATTCAGTGTACCCTTGGGATCCGTTGTGGAATTACGGGAAGAAAATTTTTTTTTATTGTAGGTATAGGTATTAAGTCTGGGCAACATATAGGCTATAATTTATTTTGGAAAATGGAACACCTGATGCAGAACCGCAACAGACCAGCTAAAGTAAAAGAGATATAAAAATGGTGCCATAGCAAAAATTATTCCACGTGAAGAGCATTTTCTGCTGTGAGAATAAATTTGAAGATCTGGAACACCTGTTGTGGAACTCCAAAGCCCATCGACACTATATCATGTATAGGAATGACGTCTTAGCAAAAGTTGTTTAGTCTGATGGGCATTTCCTGTTAACATACAAAAATGAAAGATCTGGAACGTCTCGAATCGTCTCTCGCATCCCGTTGTTTACCCGTCCCCAGGCTCTTAGAATTCGACATCAGACGTTTCAGATCTTCGATTTTGACGACCCCGTTGTCGCTGGCATAAGCAACAGGATCCGCGTACGAAGTCGCGGGCAGAAGCTAGTCGTAAATAAATTACGACGTTGTTTTAATTTCACGCTACAAAATAACCTAATTTACGCCAGCATTTAATTTAACAGATATTTCAGACGATAAGTACCTCGGAATAGGAACAATTAATTGACGCGATTACTCATCATACAACAGCCTAAAACAAATGACAAAAAATATAAAATAGCGAGACATGGAATCATATTTTTCCTAAAATATCCCAATTTTTCGCGCCGTCACATAACGACGTCATTCTTACCCTTATTCTGTGAGGTGAGGTGTTAATAGGTATCATAAATAAACAAGTTACAAGACACGTAAGGAATAGGCCCGCCACACACTCGCAGTTATTATTGAGGTTCGACACGAACTCGTAAATTGTTACAAACGATCAGTAATTCTAACAGCTAGTAGTCGGTGAATTAATTTATATTGAAGGGTCGTTAGTATACAGACTGAAAACGTTAATTCTAAACACGCGATTATTTCGGCAATTTAACAGGTTTTTTTTTTTGCAAAACTTCTTTATCTAAGGAACAAAATGACACCATAATCTTTATTTAATAAAATCGCGTTAAAAATTAAAAAAAATATCTTTGAGTGCAGTTCGAAATTATGTCAAAAATTATGGACAGTCTCCTATTAACATTTTCCTGAAACCACAACGATTAAGGCCCATAGACCCCATCTCAAATTACCACCTTATATTACATTATATTGTTGAGTATTATTAGATAAGGTTTTATTATTTTTGGTTTATTTTTTATTTTATTTTTACAAATGCGAGTATCACATTCAAAAGCTTTGTACGATGTTAACAAAAAGAAAAAAAAAATGATCATCATGTTTGCCTCAGACTGTCGAGAATAATATATCATCTCATCATAGACGCCACGCGCAAGGCGCGGCTGTCACGCGGCAGGGAAGAGGCAAGCGTGGGGCTCGGCGGATGACCAACGCGAAACGCGACGAAGAAGCGAGCCACCACTTCACTTGGGACCACCGCCGAACACATACGCGAAAGTTCTGCCTATCTACTTCAATAAACCAGCACTTATAGTTATTAATACAAACCGCTTTTTATTTACGACCATCAGTAACCCTAACAAGACAATGGCATGCAAATATTTGTCAACAAATATAAACTAAAATTGTATTTAACAATAAAGTCACACAGAATCAAGATTAAAAATACTAAAACAGTGACTGCCTAGCGTGAGGTCCTGGGTTCGATCCACAGGTCGAGCAAAGTGTTATTGAGTTTTCCGTGCGGAATTTCTCAATAGCAGCCCGGAATCTGGGTTTGTGCCCGGTTGATGGCAATAGGTTCGCCCCTTATTACATTGGACTTAAACATAACGGTGAAATGAGGGTGTACTATACATCTCTGCTCTACCCTTCGGGGAATACTGGCGTGATGTTATGTTATTAAAACCGTTTCCAGTTTTATTAGGGCCGAAACTGCGTTAAGCGAGCGCCCGCGTCGGGCACCCGTCGCGTGTCTACGCGCGTGGTTACGCGAGTGGACTCCGTGGGAATGCGGGTACCCTTCGCGGAGACCGGATTATTTTAATTACGTAGTGTTGCTAGTTCAATTTTAACGGTGTGCATGTACAGTCGTGTCGATGGAGAACTTAATATGTATACATATAACCAGTGATCGGAAAAGGGTGAGCTAATTTACCTAAACTTCAAAGAACAAAGATAAAAAGTGGAGACTTCCTTACGACAACATTTTTTCGCGAAAATTATTCCGGGTTTCAGGACATCACTAAAGTACATTTAAATATTAATGTTATTAATTCAGAAAACAATTGAATTCGTTTCCTGTTTTTGTTTACCAAAATTGTCACAAAACCAGATGACACGTTTTTTATTGTTTTTAAAAAAGAGATTGTTTATTGTTTTCAAAAAAGGAGATTGTCTTTTATTTTTTGAAAACAAATGAAAGACAATTTCCGAGAAAAAGCTCCCGAAAAAAAAATGTTGTCGTAAGGAAATCTCCAGTTTTTGTCTCTGTTCTTTGAAGTTTAGGTAAATTAGCTCACCCTTTTCCGATCACTGATTATAACGCAGCAAAACGGCGAATAGCAAAAAAAATACGACAACCAGTAAGCCCGTTTATTGAATAGCCGCGCGTGTTCCCGCGACGGAGCACTTTTGTATGGAACCGCGCGGGCGCCCGCTTAACGCAGTTTTGGCCCTTAGAAAACTATTATGTTTCACGTAGGATGCACGTCAGGACATTTTCATAAAAGGGAAGCATGTTACAAACGTCAAATTAATATTCAAGAAGTACTGCTGGAAAGTTAGCTATTTCATATTTATTAATAACTAGTGGTGGCTTATGGTTTATTAGTGGTCCCCCGCGGATATCGTTTATGGCATATTCCGTCTTTTTCGGGATTTAAGTAGCCTATGTCCTACTCCAGGTTCCAGACTATCTCTGTACAAAGTTTCATCAAAATTAGTTCAGCGGTTTAGGCGTGAAAGTGTCACAGACAGACAGACAATTTTGCATTTATAATATTACTAGCTTTTGCCCGCAACTTCGCTCGCGTTAATTAAGCTAAAAAACTCTTAACACACTACTAAAGTTTCCATAATAAAATAATTAAATCGTGATTCGAAGGACGTGGCGCCATCTATGAAAGTTATTGTTGTTTTCCTCGGGAACAGTACTTTTTTTCGGGATGAAAGTTACCCTATGTCCGTTTCTGCACACCTGACAATATATAATGCAAACTTTCAGGATGATCGGTTCAGTGGTTTAGGCGTGAAAAGGTAACAAACAAACTTACTTTCGCATTTATAATATTAGTTAGGATTAGGACATAAACTAAAATTGTATCTTACAATAATGTCACATCGAATGAAAATTAAAATATTATTAAAACAGTTTCCAGTTTATTAGAAAACTATTATGTTTCACGTAGGATGCGCCTCGGGACGTTTTCATAAAAGGGAACCTTACTATCAAATATTCAAGAAGTACAGAATACAGAAAAGTTTGCTATTTCACATTTATCGATAGATAGATAGATAGATAGATATACTTTATTGTACACTAAAAGAAATAAAACAGAAGGAATACACTTAATTGAAACAGTACAAATGGCGGTCTTATCGCTTAAAGCAATTTCTTCCAGACAACCTTAGGATGGAAAGAATTGTTAAGAAAAATTAATTCGATAATCCTGTTCCCCTTATTTTAATTACACTACGAATTACGTTATGAAGATTACCGTCTCAAGATTAATACATCGTTGTCAACATCGTAAAAAATACAAAAGTTGTGTCCGGGGCTCAGCCCGCCTACATAATGTTCTTCATACGTACAATTAATCATTCCGAAGGACGACATTGTACAAAATTTCGCCTAAATCTGTTCAGCTGTTACAGTGTAATTGAGTGACAAGTTTAGGTTGGAGTGAGTTTTATCCCATGTGGGAACGTACTAGAATATAAAACTTCCTGACCGCACGCTGGGAATAGACGATTCATCAAAACCCAACACGCTTGGTGAGTAGCTATATAAAGATGGGGGCCTCCATCTCCATACAAAAATACATCAAAATATAACACGCCAACTTTAGCATTCATCCTCATCTACACTCACTTCCTGTTTCATCCATATTTAAACAAATACCAATATAACATGGTCGACCGCTTCTACCAATCTCCATACGATCAGGGGTCTACTTATCCTGGACCTCCGGTGACCCAGAATCCCCATTACAAAACACTATTTTTAGTGTACACAAAAAACGAGACACCCCAACAAGATTTTAATCAGAATTACCGGAGTATGTATTTATTTTTAATAAATCTCCATGTTACACCTTAGTGTAGGTATGTTGCGTTACATTCCCTAGTAGAGTGTGAAATGTGTGAGATGTGCTATGCAGGGGTTGTCTTATACACGGAAACTGATCGAGCCGACCATCTCAAGCCTCAAGGTGTCTATTCCCGTCCACTGTTATGCGTAGAAACCTATTGAAACACAACTGAAAATGAAAACAGAAAATGCAAGATTTAACGTGATATAAAAACTATGCCAATCGATTCTCCTAGTGTTTCTGAACAAACTAGTTTCAGGTTTAGTGTATACTAAAACTAAACTTGTATAGCTACTTTGGTGGTGCTATACGGACCGCCTGGCTAGCTGCCACTTGAAAATTAAAATCAAAGCAGTTCACAGTGTTCCATAGTATTATGTGAGAGCCAGAGAGGTACCTATAGAGGAATTCCTCATTATATATTATGTCCATTACTTCGATTTCATGATCCATCTTAGACCCTGTCTAGGGTTAAATGCGATCAAAATAAATAATAACAAAATATCTAAAAATAAACATCCGCATTCGTACAATACGGCCGACGTATCTTGGCGAGTCCAAAGTTAGTTGTTTGGCTGCGCAATGAATCTTTTAGAAACGAAATTGTTTACTGCGCAGCTAATCAGCTAACTTCAGACTCGCCAAGATACGTCGGCCGTATTGTTGTGTAAAATTAAAGATACTAATTTCACTTTTAGCAACGTTTGAGAAAACTAAAAAATGAAAAATTAAGCAACTCTGCCCTAAGTGGAGATTGCCGTCTTTAGAACTAAATCGAGATATTGTGTCGATTTAGCAAAGATTATCGCTATGTTTAGTTATGATAATTATGTCAAACAAACAGTTTACTTTGAATATTTTTGTATTTTCTGCATCTTTAACTCAAAAGTGCCAAAAAGTGAGATTACCACCTTTGATTCTACAAGGTTAGTAGAAAGGGTACTAATCCGAAAGGCTGTTAAAGTACCCATAATAATGAGTAAGTTTTGTTTTACCACTTTCCCCAAAAGTCAATAGTTTAAGAGAAACAGCTGTTCAAAAATTACATAAAAATATGCTAAAATCTATCTATCCTCAGCTTTGATCAGCTGTGTTTAAATTTTAGGTTATATTTGGGGTCACAAATTAATAGCTCCATTTTCTGAATTCGTAACTAAAGCAGAGGCGAAGAATTTTTGAAAAAACTAAAATAAAAATTATTTTACATGGAAATAAAAATGATCGAATTTCGAAATTTTTACACTTGCTTTAAAACCGTCATCAGTGAGCTTAGTAATATAGTAATTAATAGAATAAAAAGTGAAATTAGTAGTATAGTAAATAGTAGTTAGTAGCTTGCGGATTAGTACCCCCTTTGTACTCCGACTAACATTGTATATGACTCAAGTATGATGAGATAATTCTGTCTCTCTTACTAAAGTTATCGTCATCCTTGCGGAATTTCAAACATGAAACGTCACATTGCGGAACATGGGTCCAACATGAAAATGCCCTTTCATTTGCCCTCTAAATTGCAGTATGGGACACATTCCGTAGTTAAATAAAAGTTTTTATTACAACACGATGTTAAAACAAGGTAAGTCTTATTAAAATATTCACTTCACGACTTAAACCACGAAGACGCCTTCGTCGGATAAAATTACAGCGTTCAGAATGTACCTAGGTATTACCGGCTTCCTGCCAGGGTTTTACGCTAGAAGCTGTTGTTAATTTTAGCGTAAGCGTGATTTTCAAGCGGTGTTGCTTCTTATTAGAACTTAAGGAATGAGCTAACGCTTGCAAAATATATAATAATACAGGGTGTAAACGAATTCGTGTGATTCCTTAAAACCACATGATCTGCTACTGGTACTGGTAGAACGACCACGCAAGGGATTTAGTCAGACAAAAAAAAAGAAAAAATCTTGCGGTAGGGATAAGTGATATCTAAACCACCTAACATGGAGACAAAAAATAAGGATTTTTTTTTGCACATTTCTATGCTACGCATATGAATGAAAGCATGGCGACACATTTTTTTTTTTTTTTTTTTCTATTGGACTGCAGTAGGTCGTCCTAGGGGACGGTTTCTACGTAACCGGGCAGTTATTGGCGAGACCTGAAGGGTCTCCAGCCAATGGGGGGAAGTAAAATACTTAACCTAAGCTAACTACTTGTACTACACTAACATCATGACTACCTGCAACAACAGCACTAAGGGCGACCCCTAGTGGGACTCGGACCTCGGCTTAGGGCGTTGCTGGCGTGGACATAGGGGGGGGGAGACAGCTTGATGAGGGCTGAATTATCGGGGTGAAATGGCGACACAGGTGACGGGCACGACTAGCGCGATATCGCTTTTTGCAGTCAGTTAACTCGGGGCTCTAAAATTACTCAGAAATAGAAAACCAAGTTTTTTCTTGTTTTTCTTGAAAGCCCATTTAGTATTGTAAAAGACACAACAACATAATCGTTCAGGGGTGATTCTATCATTACAGTTATGGCTAATATCGGTATGTCAGGATTGCGAGCAAGGTAAACACAGTAAATAAAACCAACATAGACTCTCCACCACTGAGAGTACTTGTATTTGGGTTAGTATTAGTAACATAAACTAGATCACAATATATTACTTTACACAATTATTACAAGATCATAAAATAAGGACAAGCTAATCAGATATAAAAGGTCAGACTTCTTCAGCTGATCAACACGGAATGCTCTCGCATCGTCGAATGACCACCGCCTTTATAACCTCGGGTGCGCCGATCCATATCGACGACTACCCTCTCTTGTCAACATTGCCCAGTGCTACCCGCTACCGATAACAGTATTATAATCTGTGTCACCAGTAGATCACGCGATTTGAAGGAATTACACGAATTCGTTTACACCTTGTATAGGTACAGCCTTTGTTGGCGCATTGTCGTATGATGTGTTTCATGACTTCATGAGTGAGACTGCGGTGCTATAATTTATAATTAAGAAAATACTTCCATATTTCTTATTCAAAATCAAAAGTTTTTATTTCACATAAACCATTACAGGCGCTTATGAAAAGTCGAATTTAGGTGCACGGTTCCAATTAGTCGTTTCTTATGAAGAAGAGCCGGCAAGAAACTCCATGGTTACTCTTTTAAAATCCATATCTTTAACATTTTGAGTGGGTACAGTTATGACTTAGAATAGTTATGAAAGAGCAAAGTAGATTTAAGAGCAGGAACCACACAAAAAAGCAAAATGAAAAATATGGTCAGAAATTAACTAGGTATCCAAGCATCTAGCAAGTCTACAAAGCTCTCACATTTACAAAAAGTAAAAGGACGCTAAACTGTATAAAACAACTGACATGGTTAATTGTCATCAAAACAAATTACTAAGAAAATCACTGTATTTGTAATTAGGTTAATAATATTAGCACTGCTAATATTATTAACCTGTAGTTTGCAGTGTACCTGCTAATTTAGCAGGTACACTGCAAACTGCCATTTACATTTTCTTAACGATAATTTCCATCCAATGTTTGTCTGGAAGAAATTGTTTTAGACCGCTATTCGTAATGTTCTTAATTATGTACATTCCTTCTGTTTTTTTTTTATATTTTAGTGTGCATAGTATTTCTATCTATCTATCCACAACCATACCTACGTATGTTGCTGATCAAGTACAAAAATGTATATCAAAATGTGGCCAACTTCGGCCATCGTGTAAATAAACCTTTTAAATCGCCAAATACTTGTTAGTGTTCACTGTTAACACGTTTATTCCAGGCGATATAATATGAATGAGCTGATGAGAGCAGTTGGCTGGAATCAATCGAATCTGTGAGCGAGGCCGGCGGCACTCGAGGAGGTCAAGTCGAAGGAATTTAAATGGCACGACATCTTCAGATACAATGCCACCTGCCCCCAGGGTCCCAGCCTGTACAGTCGATGTAAATGTTTTTACGGAATCAAGGAATACTTATTAACATATTATATTGAGATTTATAGGTGTGTAGACAAGAATGTAATTTACATCAAAATTAATTTATTTGAATTGCATTGAGACGTATTTTATTTCTCTGTTACATTTTTTTAAATTGGTGTTAAGTACAGGATTAGTCAAAAAAAGGGTGCTAATCGCCAAGCCACTCAAAGCATCACTCATGACCTGTTTTAAAGCAATTGTTAAAATCACATTCGATTATTATTTTTCCATAGGTACAATTTCTTTTTAATTTTATATGTTCCATAAAAATCGACAACACTGATTTAGTTGCGAATTCAGAAAATGGAGCAACTAGTTCGAGACCTCACATTCAGATACATCTGAATGTGAGGTAAGAATCAGATACATATATTTAAGCGTATTTTATATGAAATACTTGAACAGCAACTCGTCTAAAACTATAGAGTTTTGGGGAAAGTTGTAGAACAAAGGTATTATTTACCAATGGTATAGGTATTTTAACACCACTCTGGATTATTGCCCCTTTTCCGACTAACTTTGTTTATACTTATTAGTTACCTACCTATATCTATAAGGCGTAATGTTTAATATGTATTTACCACGATATTTGAATAGCCATCCTGGACCGTGATATTTATTTAACGTTTAGATCAATGTATTGACTGTTAAAACGCTCAATAAATATAACGATCGGTTGAAAGCATTTCGTAAAACCTTTTATGAGTTATTTCCAGGTAAATACACACATCAAAAGTGTCTAGGGATCAACATATATTTTTGCAATAACTTTTCTCCTGATTGATATTAATTAAAATTTTCTTTAAGGATTCATCAAATAAAGTGTTTTCGTTTGTCACAGTAACGATAAACCAAGTCACCTTTGCATTAATAAAGAAATTTGCCATTTTCCTAATAAAGGGATTTTTGACATTTGAACCACTAACACAAAAGTTCGAAAAAAAGACTGAAATAACAGTTTTCTTTAAAATTTTATTGGGTAACTTAAACAATTAATAATCCGTGTTTCTACCGCGAACACTAACAACACAAGAACATCGGTTTGGCATACTCAAAATGAGTTCATCCAAATCACGCTGTGGAATGGCCGCCCATGTTCGTTGCAACAACAAAAAAAGGTCTTCTTGCGACTGGATACCCTCCATATTCGGCAGAGCTCTTCTCTGTAGCATATCCCATGCATGCTCAATCGGGTTCAAGTCTGGCGACTGAGCAGGCCAGAGCAGGACATTGATGTTAGCTGCGGCGAGAGTCTGTCTTACAACTCTTGCGGTGTGCGGTCGTGCATTATCATGCATTAACTGAAATAAGGGACCGATTTGCGCTTGTAGAGGAACGATGACGTCTGATACAATCGTCTCAGCATAAATTTGAGCGTTGAGGTTGCCTCTGATCCAAATCAACTCAGTTCTTCCGCCGATCCAAATACCCGCCCATACCATGATGGTTCCACCACTATAAGGATGGACTTCCTGGCAGGATTTTAATCGCTGTTGGCGTCCAGGGGTTCTCCAGTGTCGTATACGTCTTGTATCCGGTCTCATACCAAAACGAGACTCATCAGAAAAGCACACGAAACGCCATTGTTCTTCTGCCCAATTTCTGTGTCCAAGAGCCCATTGATATCGAATCCTACGATTGTGCATTGCTATAGGTGGTACCCGTAGCGGTCTTCGGGAATGAAGGTTCACTTCATGCAAGCGGTTTCTGACTGTTTGGTCCCTAATTAAGTTCCCTGAAGAGTGATGAAGCCTCACGGCTAACATCATGGCGGTTATTGTTGGAGCTCTTCGAGTTAAGATTTGAATGTATCGGTCTTGTCTCCGTGTGGTGCAGCGATACCGTCCTCCATGGCGCTCAGCCACGGTACCAGTGCTTCGGTAACGTGTCCAAAGTCGACTGATAACACTCTGACTTGTATTCAGAGCTAAAGCCACAGTACGTTGCCGGGAACCAGCTTCTATCATTCCCACGGCTCTGAGCATTTCTTCCCTGCTTAAATGACGTCGCCGCTCCATAATAACGTTGGTTTTAATCAGTAGTAGGGAAACAGTAGCACTAATAATGTCTTCAATGCGTTGTATGTTTTTATAGGGAAAATATTGACAGCTGATTTTCATCTTTTACTCGAATTTGATTCACAGTTCCTGATTCAAATTATGAAATGCACCAAAAAGGATCCATATCTTCTTATATATAAAGAGACTGGTACTGACTGACATTTCATTCATCAACGCAGAGCCTAAACCACTAAAGCTAGAAATATGAAATTTGGACATTAGGTTCTTTACATGACGAAAACATCCACTAAGAAGGGATTTCTCGAAATTCAACCCCTAAGGGGGTGAAAAGGGTGATTAACGTTTGTATGCAAGTCCGTCATTTTTGAAGAAAGAAGCATGAAATTAAATATTAAGGTTTCTGGTTAGGAGTAAATGTACACGTGTTTGAGCGTTTTTGGAAATTCAACCGCTAAAGAGGTGAAATATGTGTTGTAAGTTTGTATGAGAAATCTGAAATTTTTGAAGTAAAAAGCATGGAATTCAATATTTAGGTTACTGATCAGAAATAAACGTACACGTGTTTCAGGGTTTTTGGAAATTCAACCCCTAAGGGGGTGAAATAAGTGTTGTAAGTTTGTATGAGAAATCTGGTACTTTTGAAGTAAGAAGCATGGAATTCAATATTTAGGTTACTGGTCAGAAATAAACATATACGTGTTTCAGAGTTTCTGGAAATTCTACCCCTAAGGGGTGAAATAGAGGATAAAAGTTTCTACGAAGTTAAAAGCATGAAATCAAATAATAGGCTTTCTGGCTAGGTATAAATACATGTTTTTGAACGTTTTTATAAATTCTACCCCTAGGGGGTGAAATAGGAGGTGAAAGTTTTATGTAAGATAAAAGCATGAAATCAAAAAATAGAGTTGATTGTTAGAAAGAAATGTACAAGTATGAGCGTTTTAGTAAATTAAACCCCTAAGGGGGTAAAATAGCGGATGAAAGTTTGTATAAGAAGTCTGGTACTCTCGAAGTAAGAAGCATAAAACATACACGTGTTTCAGGGTTTTTGAAAAATCTATCCCTAGAAGGTGAAATAGAGAATGATTTTTTTTTTATTGTTGATACTTGCGCGAGATTTTCTGGCATAGTAATATAGGAGGTGGTGCGCGAGTCGTAACGGATGGTTTAAAATAAACATTCACATCGTTCATCCGACTGAGTTGAATCTTCGTTCAGTTGATGTTGGTACTAGCTCCAGAGTTTCTGATATAGTACTACTATTAACGTGTCAGTACCTTTAAAAAGACTAACAATTATCCAATACGACTCGCGCGCCTCATATTGTACGTTGAGGGTACTATGTCAGAAACTACAACAACAACAACTATACAAAGTTTCAACTCAATCGGATGAACGATGCGTATTTTTATTTACAATTATCCGATACGACTCGCGCGCAAATGATATTTGGACAGTCGGTTCGTTTTGTAACGTAAGCATCCACTAAGAAGAGATTTCTCGAAATTCAACTACTAAGGAGGTGAAAAGGGTGATTAACGTTTGTATGCAAGTCCGTCATTATTGAAGTAAGAAGCATGAAATTAAATATTAAGGTTTCTGGTTAGACATAAATGTACACGTGTTTGACCGTTTTTGTAAATTCAACTCCCCAGGGGGTGAAATAAGAGTTAAAAGTTAATATTCTGGTGAGAAATAAACACCCACGTTTTTCAGGTGTTTTGGAAATTCTACCCCTAAGGGATGAAATATGGGATGAAAGATTTTTGTAGTTAAAAAAAGCATGTAATCAAATAGGGAGTGCCTCCGCTGCCGGCGCCGGTGGCCAAACTGGCTGCCGGCGCCGCGCCGCACCGACTACATACACTGTTTTTATACACCTTCAAAGTCTCTTCAAACTTTTCATGAGACGATTATTCGTGACACACTTTCGTTTTCACAATAAAAACAAATGAAAAACTTAGGGGGATGTTTGTAAGATTGTTTGGTTTTCCAAAGCGGAGTCGACGGAGCCCCGCTGGGCTCCTATTTCTGTCTGCAGGGTTTAAAGTAACCTAATATGAAGGGGATGATGGGGGCTTCGTTCGCTTCCTTCGCTCGCTCACTCTAGCCCCCGTCATCCCCTTCGAACCTAACCTATCCATGTCGGGGTGCCCCAAAATACCGAGCTCGCTTCGCTCGCTCTTCAAATTAGTCAGTTGGAAGACAAGTTACAGTATTTGGCCCAAAATATAATCTACCTTTCATCTAACATACCTACCAAACAACTTATTACCGCCGCTTTTTGGGTGCCGGCAACCGATGTGTTTAATCTCGGCTGCCGGCAGTAATGTACCGCCGGTTCCCGATGGCGTTATTTTTGGGTGCCAGCGCCGGCAGCGAAGGCACTCCCAATCAAATAATAGGGTTACTGGTTAGAAATCAATGTACACGTGTTTGAGCGTTTTTACAAATTCAACTTTTAAGGAGGTGAAATAAGGGTTACAAGTTTTTATGAAAAATCTGGTACTTTTGAAGTGATAAGAGGAGAAACTGACTGAATGGCTGACGAATCTATCAACGCAAAGCCTTAAACTGCTGGGTTTAGAAATTTAAAATGTTCAAAGTAGGTACCTCTAATAACGTTGGCATCCACTATGGAAAGGTTTTTGGAAATTCCACCCCTTAAGTGGTGAAATGGGTTGTTAACATTTGTATGAAAACCCTTATTCCATGGGGTTATTTACTTAAAATTTGGCACAAATACTGTTCAAAATAAGTAATAAAAGGCGTTTTTCTTATTTTATACCTACATTTAAAAAGGGCTTAAAAAGGGTTTAAAATTTCACGCAAGCGAAGCTGCGGGCAACAGCTAGTAAATTTATAAAATCATAAATTTATTACAAAGCCACATCTCAATCTCAAGAAATCCGCATAAAAATGCTTGATCCCTAGACACTTTTGATGTGTGTAAACGCATTATAGACCGCCAATCGCTATTCAAGGCAATCTCGGTAGACCTTGCTTCATAAAATGTTGTAATTCTGAGAAATCCCACTATAGTGCTGTTTACTTGTTCAGTAGCGGAGTCAACAGTTCGGAGGGTGCCTTTCCACCAGAGATGTGCTATGTAGCTATGCTGCGAGAATGTAAAAGCTAAGCTACGAAACTATGTGACCGTTTCCACTGATGCTAACCTATGTAGCTGTGCGAGGAAGATGCGCATCTCGAGCTATGCGACGTATCGACAATAGGGAAGGCACGGGGAGCGGCGGGCATAGCTACACCACTCGCGACCATCCCATAGCACGCATCCATAGCTCGCATCTATAGCACGCATCCACATCATACATCCTTCCATATAAAAAACGTAGCTTAGTTGAATCAATTTCTACCAGTGCTATACTATGTGGACCAATGAATATGATTGGTGGATATCAAACGCATCCATAGCAACGTTGCATAGCACATCTCTGGTGGAACCCTTACACAAAGCTAGCTGTTACGTACTATTATTTTGTGTTAGCATGGTATTAGCAGCGTTAGCTCACATTGTAAGCTGTAAGTATGATCTCAATAGCCATTGAACAAGCGTCCTTCCTATTTTTCCCACCACCCGGCTAAGTACGCTATCGGGCCAGGGCTCACGTATTTAATCCTGTTCCCGTTTTACCGAATGTGTAAAGTTATATTGAACTTTTATTTCCAGTGTGGTCATGAACGTGTATTTTTAATTAACACAGTACTGTTAAATAAATAAGTCAACTTATTGCTGTCATTGTTTTTTTCCAAAAAGGCTAAAATTATCACGCTGGGCAACAGGTTCTATTAAGTTTCAAGATTTTTATTTCAAATAGGCGCAGTACAAGCTCTTAAGGAACGTAGAGACTTTAGTTGCACTGATCCAAAAAGTTGATCCTATGGAGCCGGCAATGAACTCCAATGGATCCGTGTAATCAAAATAAGCCTTAATATCTCGGAAACTAAAAATGCTAGCATATACAAATAAAAAGAATTTCGTAACTTAAATAACGCACAACCTCTTAAGGAGTCACTGTATTCATCATTATGAACAACTTTTACTATGGGACCAAAGATGAAACAGCGAAAAAAATAACTGCTGTTCCCTACATTGTGAAGAGTTCTGTGAACATAAATGTACGGAACAGCTGTTTTTTTTCGCGATTTCAGGTTTGGTCCCATAGTAAAAGTTGTTCATAATGATGAGTATAGTGACTTGAGTGAATGGTTGTGCGTTATTATACTTTAAAATGCTTTTTATTTGTAGGTATAAGCTATCATTTTTATTTTGTATTATAACTTTCGTGAGACACATTCATATTTGGGTGAATTGCCCAAGCAAAAAAAATACACGGCAAACTTGAGAACGGTAGTGCAATGTGCTGATTTTTTATTTTATATATTTTTTCTCAACAACGTAAGTATTTCTCTACCTTGACAAAAAAAATCATTGATTTCTACTCTCCAATATACCAAAAAAAAAATATCAAAGTGTTATTTTATCATCACGGTGGCCTGTCCTGAACCCAATTCCGCTCATAAAATACCTTCCCCTGCCAATACATTCATAATATGGAATTAAATCGATTTTGTTATCATTAAATTATAACATATTCGATCAAATAAAACTATTTTTGTTTGTTTATCTTCTTTCTCATGGATTTGACAGGCAGTCAACTTTTGTCTGGAAAAAAGTAATCATTTCAGAGGACAGTAAGTTTTAGTAGAATAGCCATGTCAACATTGCGTGGTTACGCCCCTCTCACCTTTCCTCACTTCGGATCAGTCCGGCTCAAGGTCTCGGCGTGAATGCACCGGTCCCAACGTCCTGCGGTTTCCCGCCAAAAAAGTAAGTTTATCATTTCAGTAACATGGGGACAAAAATAGTTTCATTTCGGTGACTGTTATAACTCGTGCTAGATTCGTTTAATTTGTTTCAAAATTGTGTATTAAATTCGCCGTAAGTACTGTTTTGTTTGAGTAGTGTTCATATTTTTTTAATAATTTTATTTCGGAGTTAAATGTAGAACTAACCTCTATTTTATCATCTCAGTGTTATCATTTCAGTGGATTCGGTGGACTGTTATACCAATTACAGTCCACCGGAATGAAATGTATCTCCGAAATGATAAAACCATAAAGTTTTAGAGATCCTTGTGTCAAATACAAAGTCATAGTTTTGTAATGTACTTTTACCTAGAGTGTAGATTAGATTATTCGGGTGTATTTGTTGTGTAATATGGCATTTAAGTACCCAGAAAGACTGTTTTATTGGAGTAACTATAATTTGCAATTATGTATAAGTAATTAGGTAGAACAAAACGCTGTTGGTTTTTGTTCTATTTAGATATGTAGGTACGTTTCTTTATTGTTGTAGTAATTTAAGAATAATGTGATCTCAATTTCAGGTTTCTGTTATGTTTCATACGTTTATGTAAAAGGATTAAGCTATTACTACTTAGATATTTTTATAATGTTTTTTATTCATTTATTGTGTTTTTAAAATATAAAAGTTGATTTAATTTTAGAAGTTTTACTTATATACCTGTAGAAACACTATTCTCGTCTCGTTACCAATGTAACTAAATTATACCTAGCATTTTTCTCTTAGTGCAACAGGTACACATTATGTATTACTATTAATTTCATAACTTACAAATGCAGCCATCATATTAATCAGAAACTAAAAGCTTTCTAATCGCGCTTCGTTCACTCTTTTGAAAATATATTGTTGGGAATCGAACCCAACAATCTCGCGGACGGCACGCGCAGGCGACGTGACCGCTGCGCGTCATCACCAAGCGTCATCAGCGAGCGAGCGGAGGTGCGGGCGGGGGAGCCGGCCGGGCCAGCGGACACTCGCATTCTCGGGGACCACCGCGACGGACGACACTCAACCGTTCCCAAAAATCTGTTTGTCCGGGACCCTTACAATTGTATTTTTTATAATCGGCAATATACCAAGTTTTAACTATACAGTCCACTTTCTTTACATCCCAACGAGCGTTCGAACATTGATCCGGCTCGAAGGACCAATGTTCGAACGCTCGTTGGGATGTAAAGAAAGTGGACTGTATAGTTAAAACTTGGTATATTGCCGATTATAAAAAATACAATTGTAAGGGTCCCGGACAAACAGATTTTTGGGAACGGTTGAGTGTCGTCCGTCGCGGTGGTCCCCGAGAATGCGAGTGTCCGCTGGCCCGGCCGGCTCCCCCGCCCGCACCTCCGCTCGCTCGCTGATGACGCTTGGTGATGACGCGCAGCGGTCACGTCGCCTGCGCGTGCCGTCCGCGAGATTGTTGGGTTCGATTCCCAACATATATCAAGTAAATTAGTATGAGTTCATAAATAAACAAAAATATTTATTTATGGTTACCAGCATTTACGATAAAGTTTTCCAACATTTTCACACAATAACAACCAGAAAAATTACCAAAGGATAACCTTTGGTAATTTTTCTGGTTGTTGTTGTGAATTGTTTCTTTACTTATATAAATAAGTAAAGAAACAATTCATTCATATCATAATAAACATTACATTAATATCATTCTTTGAGGTTATTGTAACCTCAAAGAATGATATATGTAATACTAACTGTAATATCTATATATTAATGATGATATTAAAATAACTGTGTACTGTCCTGTCTCAGTGTTTATCTAAAATTTGTGGAAATCAAACCTAACAAAGTACGGAACTCTGGCTGCCCGGCACGGTTGTTCTTAGCTGTATCATTTCGGTGGATTTATTTCATTCCGGTGCACAGTCTATCATTTCGGTGGTCATTTTTATCATTTCGGTTTCGGTAGACACTTTTCATTTCAGTGGACTCTTAAAAATTCATCCTTAAATATTTATGTAAGTTTTGATGAAATTTGATGTCCACTCACGCACAATGTTATAAAATAGGCTAAAGTTTTATTTGTCACTAAAAATATGTAGATAGCATTGAAATAAAAAAATCCCACCGAAATGACATATAAAAATCTCTTGTTGAAATTCACCCATTTATGATTATTTACGGTTTACTCGCGTATAGTCGGGTAATCCCGAAAATTCACGAGAGTAAACCGTAAATAATTATAAATATGACTATGTATCATTTTTAGTTTCAATTTCTTTGGTCCCGAGTGTATCTTTTGATATTCAAATACTTTCTTTCCAATTATTTCGCTGCACCTATTCTTGTAACTGAAGTGTTTTCCAATAACTACACAGTTTTCTTTTGCATAGTTTTACTAACGAGACTACATTAAATAAAACAGGAATTCACGAGACGTTTGAGTTGTTTTCAATCTTTAAAACTGATTTACACTTTGAATACCTGACTGAACATGTTTTTACTATGTTAAATCGGTCACACCTTTCATTCATAAAGGTAGCATTTGGATCTTTTTTACTCTAAGCACAGGTACAAAAGTATCAACGCTCGTGGCTTTCTAGTTTCTCTCAACCCTTATGGCATTCGGATATTGGCGACCGTGACTGGCGACCGCGACCGGCGACCACGACCGGCGACCGCGACTTTTTTTTCTTTTTGACTGCTGTAGATGGTCCTAGGGGACCGTTTCTACGTAACCGGGCAATTATTGGCGAGACCTGAAGGGTCTCCAGGCAATGGTGGGGAAGTAAAATACTTAACCTAAGCTAACTACGAGTACTTGTATTACACTAACATCATGACTACCTGCAACAACAGCAGTAAGGGCGACCCATAGTGGGACGCGGACCTCGGCTTAGGGCGTTGCTGGCGTGGACTTAGCGGGAGGAAACAGCTTGATGAGGGCTGAATTATCGGTGTGACGAGGCGACCGCGACCGAGAAGCTGTCGCTTATATCGGTCAGCGCTTCATATAAACTCATAACTCATCAGTGGGTCGCGGTCGCCGGTCGCCGTTGCCGGTAGCGGTCGCCAATATCCGAATGCCATATGGGTTGAAAAAGTAAAACGCCACGAGTCAGATACTTTTTTACCTGTACTAAGAGTAAAAAACTTTGTTGTTCTCTGTTTGGGCGTTCTACTAAACGACATCATACTTTACATAGAATCTAGCCATTAAAATCCTAATCCTAACTAATAAATCCTAAATAAAAGTTTGTTTGTTACCTTTTCACGCCTAAACTACTGAACCGATCATCCTGAAATTTTGTATATACGTTGTAATATGTACAGAGACGGACATAGGGTACCTTTCACCCCGAAAAAAAGTACTGTTTTCGAGGAAACCAACAGTAACGTTCATAGATGGCGCCACGTGTCTTTCGAATCACGATTGAATTGTAATTGGCTTTACGTCGTTCTGATTTTTAAATAAATATTATTATAGAAACTTTAGTAGTGTGTTCAGAGTTTTTTTGAGCTTAATTAACGCGAGAGAAGACGCAGGCAAAAGCTAGTTGTATATAAAACGTAAACAAACCTTTCAGTGTTTTTTAAGAATCCGTTAAACATCTAGTAAATCCTGAAAGCTTATTTCAAAATCTTCGTATTCTCACCGAGAGCCTTTTCACTTCGTGTAGTACTTATGTTCCCGACAGTACGATTTATGTACAATATGTACATTCAATCTTGAGCTGGACAGAAGCACTAAACCCTCACAATCTGAGTTGAATCTAGAAAGGAATGGCTTTTAACGCTTCCCTGGGCTAGTAAGTGGCTATTCTGATAGCCTTTTCCAGTTTACATAGTTGAATAAGTGTACCAGGGCTGGGTTAAGTTTTGAAAAGTAAAACAGATGTATAAATGTTGAGTTTTTAAAGGGTTAGTCGGAAATGGGGTACAAATCCGAAAGGGTTTTATAGTTTTTTTAAATTTGATACTAGCTTTTGCCCGCGGCTTCGCTCGCTTTAATTTAGAATTTGACAATCAACTCTTAACACATTACTAACGTTTCTATAATAATATAATTCAATCATGATTCGAAAGACACGTGGCACCATCTACTATCGTTATTGTTGTTTTCCTCGGGAACAGTACTTTTTTTCGGGATGAAAGGTACCCTATGTCCGTTTCTGTACACCTGACAACGTATATGCAAAATTTCAGGATGATCGGTACAGTGGTTTAGGCGTGAAAAGGTAACAAACAAACAAACTTACTTTCGCATTTATAATATTAGTAAGGAAGTAAGGATAAGGAAGTAAGGATATGTTTGCTCTTGACTCTGGTCAAGATCAGAGGTGACAGAGACAAAGTCTACGATGGAGCGAGCTTACCCAGAAGAAACTAGTTTACTTTACACTTTGAAGAGATTCGGGTTGTAAGCAATCGGGAACACAGACGCAGCAGTGAGTTCCACTCTTTTGCTGTGCGCATTACGAAGGATTTTTAGAAGCGCTTATGTTCCCATAATAATGAATAACTTTTGATCTACACCTTTCCCCTAAAGTCAATAGTTTAAGAGATATCACTTATTCAAAGTTTTCATTTTTCATAAAAATACGCTAAAATTCTATCGTCAGCTATGATCAGCTGTGTTTACATTTCAGGTCATATTTGCGGTCACGGATTAGAAGCACTATTTGTTGAATTCGTAACCAAAGCAGAGAAGAAGAATAAAAAAATATATAAATTAAAAAAATACACTTTCTTTAAAACCGTCATCAGTGAATTTAAGTGGCCTTCAGATTAGTACCCCCTTCCCGACTAACCTTGTATAGAACACTAATTGCAGTAAATGAAAAAAAAAGAGCGTAAGTGGTGAATTTGAAATATGAGCAACTAACTGTTCCATCTAACGGCGTGTTCCCATTTGGCTTCACGTGCGCTGTACGCACCGTGCTGCATTGAATTCGTATGACTGCGTCAAGTTTCGATAGCGCACGAGGACGAAGCAGTCTGCGTAGCCACTGCAAACAATGCTGGCGCATTTTCAAGGAGTAAGCGTCATCTTAAAACTAAAACACTGTATACATATTCAAAATGTGCACAAGAACGCTTCAACGCTTGCTCGCAGGATGCGCGCAGAAAGTGCGGTACACGCGCATACGCTTCGCGTGCGAAAGACCACTGTCGATTACAGGCCAATTGTTCCTGACGTCACGTCGGGCCGTGCCAGTGGGTCGCTTTGGAACGATCTACGAGCTTCCAGGGCCTTCTACGCCGGCCCCCACCTTGGGCTCAGTCGCCGACCGGCTGCAGCTCGCCACTCACTCCGCCATTACCTTAGCGTGCGCACACGCATCGGCTATCTTTTTTGTAATCAGCTGCCTATCGAAATGTAGTCATTATTATTGAAGTCCAGTAGTTTTAATTATTTGTCAAGACCCTCAGCAGCACACCTGGAGCTTGGCATTTAAACACCAATATAGAAAGCTACTATGCTTGGCAAACAGCCTGTTAACAAAAATTGAAAAACAAAGACATTCAATAGTAGTACTATTTAATCTCTTTGTTGAAAAACGACGTCAACGTCGCGCTAAAATGGGAACTACTTTGAAATTACAATACAATTGTCCACAATGTAAGTTGTACGTGCCATTCGGCACGAAAAGTGTAATTGAATTGGAAAGATATCATCAAGAAACCTATTACAAAGTACAACTGGAGAGGTGCAAGCTGAGCTTTCCATTTGTGTGAATGCACATAGAATCGATTGCCAAAAAGCAGTATAAACCAGTTTAAACCAAGCAAAGGACGCGTCTGCATTCATTCTCACACAAATGCTAAGCTCAGCTTAGGCCTCGCAGACGGTATCTAGCTCCGTAGTAACAGCGACGCCCAAATTCACTTAAAAATTGATTATGAAGATCCCATTGCCGCAGTGATCGCTTGAATTTTTGCTTAACAGTGTAGGAGTTGCCATGCCAGCAAATAGTTTTCAGCAGTAAATTCAACCGACTTTGTAACGAGTGCAGTGTGTTGGGTTAAAAAATAACCAAAAGTTTTTTTTTTTTTATTCTTTTTTTTGTCGAGGCACTAGTACACTTTTGTGACTATGAAAGCCTCGTATGTACCTCCTAAATGTCAACATCAGAGAACCGCTATACAGTTCCACCGGCACAAATTCCACAACAGAATTCCAAACAATATCGGTCCCAACCAACCTCCTCCAAAAAAGCATCAGCCACCTACAAATCCGCAGGAAGTGCGTTTCCTAGAAGGGCCGACCTTCTCAAAAAAGCACATCCCACAAACTCATAAACAGCCATCGCCTCCCTCGAAAGAGGCCGACTGAGAACAACACCAATTCCCCCATTATAAAAAACCGCACCAATGAAACCATATAATAACCAAAAGATGGACGCTCAACTATCGAAAGATGACCCACTCACGAATGAATGATTTGTACTCCTCCTTTAGAATAGGTGACTTGTTTAGTTTTCGCTCTAGATTAATAAATCTACGACGCGCTACTTCATATGAGTCACCGAGAGCTAGTTCTGGAGAATCAGTTAGTGGAATTTTAACTAAAAAACGACCGTCATTTAAACATTTAATTGTCGCAACGAGCTCGTCGCTGTTGCTGCGGCGAAATATTGGTTTAGTCGCCATAGAAATCTAAGACAAGTATTCACTAAACTAAATGAAGCTAATACTAGCGCTATGCGACAAGCAATTTGGCAATGGTTTGACTTTAGATTTGTCATTTTTCTCCTTACAATTTGAACTCAATTGTTCTTGTTCCCGCACTTTTTAGCGCAGAGACATCGCACGGCCTCAATAAGGGCGCCGACCCACTGACGGCACGGCATAGCATGGCGTGGCAAAGGATTTTTTTCGTGGACAATTGATTTTCGACCTTATTCCAATGAGTTTAGCACTGACATTATTTTATTATAATCGCAACGTCTCGCGTGATGATGCTACTTACCGAGGTATGCCGCGGAACGTCACGTCATTCCCCGAGATACTGTGACACGTCGCGTTATTCCTCGGGATACTACGGTACATCGTAATATTCTACAAGATGCCACGGCACGCCACTGCAAAACGTGAGATGCATAGGTTACTGTTAAATGTTAAGGAAAGTGGTTGCTAAAGGTGTCTCTCTTCTTCCTCAGCGACAGCTGCTATTAATACAAGTCCCAATCAATCATTTTAACAAAATACACAACCATTTTCTTCATTAGCGCAGTACTGAACTGAACGAGTGGGCGCCAGATTGTGCTTGCTTTCGTCTCGACGTGGTATGCCACAAGATCGTATGGTATGCCGCGGGATTCTCCAGTATGCTGTGGGATGTCACAGGATGATTCAGTATGCCGAAGCGTGCCGTGCTATGCCGTGCCGTCAGTGGGCGCCAGCCCTTATGCTTCAACGGTGGTCACGTCTGCGAGAGCAGCGACGTGTTTTTACTAGAGAATCCTGGACCGGAATTTGGGGGAAAGCAACAGGAGCTTTGGTTCCGGAGCCTACACAATGTGTGTTTTTGTTTTTAGGGTTCCGTAGGTACCCAAATGGTAAAACGGGACCCTATTACTAAGACACTGCTGTCCGTCCGTCGTCTGTCCGTCTGTCATCAAGCTGTATCTCTTAAACCGTGATAGTTAGACAGTTGAAATTTTCACAGATGATGTATTTAGGTTGCCGCTACAACAAAAAATTCAAAAAAAATAGAATAAAATAAATATTTAAGGGGGCTCCTATACAACAGACATGATTTTTTTGCCGTTTTTATAGATAATGGTACGGAACCCTTCGTGCGCGAGTCCGACTCGCACTTGGTCGGTTTTTTTTTTTAGATAAGAATATAAAATGACACTCTTTCTGACAAAGAGAAACAAGTTCACATTTACGAGATACTCTTTTAAAAACATTTCAACGGACTTCCTTCGTTGCACAAAGGCTTCAAAACCTTTAAATCCAGCCTTGAGAGAATCTTATAACAGTGGCCACTTCTATCCCCGGATCGAACAATCATTTGTATGGTTTGCAACCACTAGTTCCATGTTTGCATATGAAATTGCCTCACGATACAGGACAAATCAGTTTTAATGAAACACAACTATTTAACACCCTACTGAGATATTTGAGGAGGGGCTCGATGCTAATTATCAACTGCACGGATCATGTAACTTGTAAGGTGAAGCTGCGCTTGTCGCGGTCAATTCATGGATGGGTGACCATTCGTTACACATAGAGACCCCTCCGTGCCTCGGAGAGCATGTTAAACTGTCAGTCCCGGGTGTCCTACAATTAATTATGACAGTCGTTATGGGTAGTCAGAAGACCGAAAGTCTGGCAGCCAGTGTAATCAGCAGTGATCGGAAAAAGGTGAGCTAATTTACCTAAACTTCAAAGAACAGAGACAAAAACTGGAGACTTCCTTACGACAACATTTTTTTTAGTGAAAATTTATCCGGGTTTCGGGACATCACTAAAGTACATTTAATATTAATGTTAATAGTACAGAAAACAAATTCGTTTAATAATTTTGTTTCCCAAAATTGTCACAAAACCAGATGACATGTTTTTCATTGTTTTTAAAAAAGAGATTGTTTATTGTTTTCAAAAAAGGAGATTGTCTTTTATCTTTTGAAAACAAATGAAAGACCATCTCCGAGAAAATTTACCCGAAAAAAACATGTTGTAAAGTAGTCTCCAGTTTTTGTCTCTGTTCTTTGAAGTTTAGGTAAATTAGCTCACCCTTTTCCGATCACTGGTAATTACCCATGTAACTGAGTTGCGGAGGTCTGATGGCAGTCGCTCCGTGTAAAATACTGGTATTCAGCCGCATCTGGTGAGACTGGAAGGTGACCCAACATAGTTAGGAAAAGGCTAGGTAGAACAAGAACTACTAAAGATATTTACACAATTCATTTAAAAGCTGATATTCTTTCTCTTTACCATATCCTATTCGGACACATTTCGGAGAGTGTGCTTCAGATCTGCATGATCTAATACCCCCCTGCCCTTTTTTTCTATCGGACGGCCAGAAACACGAAAAAGTGCCATCGGTTCATGGTTGATATACCAAAAACCCGAACGAAGCGCTTTGATTCCACTTTGATTGTGAAAACTGACAAACAGTGGAATGCGCTGCCCGAGTGGGTGTTCCCCGACAGCTACAATCTGGGTGTCTTCAAGTCACGAGTGAATCGGTTTCTTCTGGGCAAGCGTGCTCCATCGTAGACCGCATCATCGCTCAACATCAGGCGAGATGGCAAACGCAGGCCTAGTAATTAAATAAAAAAAAAAACGTCGGAAAAATAAAAGCGAGCTAACACCCTTAATGCAAAGATTACTAACGTAAGTACCGACTAGGATGTACTTATCAATATACTTAACTCCAGATACTAAGCCGCTAACCTTCAAGCTTCCTTATAACAAGGCTTTTACCGCCTACAAGGAGAAACAAATGAAGATAGACAATCCAAAAACTAATTTAGCTTTATTTCCCGCAGTATTTTCGTAAAAGTCTTATGAAACACGGAGTGCCTACTTCATATTAAACGTAGATTAATCAAAGCCAAAAATTAACTTGACCTAAAAGTCAAATTATTTTTTTATTAAAAAAGCTAATCTGCAAAGATTTTCTTTATTTCGAGCTTTTTTAATTTTTTCGACTACTCGTACTTGAAGAAAAATTGACCTAATTTATTTATTTAAACTTCATGTACATTGGTGGTACGCAAGGCGGACTTAATGCCATTGGCATTCTCTACCAGTCAACCTTGAAAAGAGTTTTCCTATTGATACCAACCTCTAACTTTACCGATCCTGAAACCGAAAGTTTGTGAATGCCGAGGGCATTCACAAAGATATTTGTACCTCTTTCGTGCAAGTCTTCTCTTCCATTTCGATTAAACGTAGGTATGTAAAACGGATCTAACTGATCCTGGATTAGATCTAAAAGCTGGCGTCCACTAGGCTTGCCGAGTCGAGTCGAATAGAACCGCAATAATTCTCCTCCTATATATTTACTACAAAACTGCTTCGATTAGCGACGAGCCGAGACGCGCCGAGTCGCATAACTCGCGCGCATCGCTTGTCACGCGAATTTCTGTTTTAACAACTTGCGATTACTGACCATTTCGCCTCACACGGAACAAATGCGACTCGACTCGATTCGACGCGTTTCGGCTGTAGTCGACGCCAGGCTTAAGAATGATAAGAAAAATCGTGCATTATTTACTTTCGTAATAATTATGTAACAGCAGAAAGCTAATTGAGGTATTTTTTGAAGCAGGAAACGTACATGGAACGTTTTGTCACAATAGATTTATAAGCTAAATCAGTACCTCAACTTACTATAATCGCCTGATTTGACACACTCACACAGACAAGCACTCTAAACTGAGTATAATGCACTCTTTATCATCATCTGCCTAGCCTTTTCCCAACTATGTTGGGGTCGGCTTCCAGTCGAACTGGATGCAGCTGAATATCAGTATTTTACATGGAGCGACTGCCTATCAGACCTCCACAACCCAGTAACTGGGTAATACGATACTCTTGGTAAGACTGGTTGTCAGACTTTCTGGCTTCTGACCAACAGTAACGACTGTCAAAGATCTACAAATGACAGCCGGGACCAACGGCTTTACGTGCTTTCCGAGGCACGGAGGAAACTCGCTATGGTAAATGGTCACCCATCCACAGACCAACCTCGGCCAGCGTGGCTTAACCTGGAAGATCGGTCTATGCGGCTGTAATTATTTAGCCACGAGCTCCTCTTTGCTAATAATGCACTCTTTATATGGGACTGTATTCCGATAATACCTTACAAGTCTTGTTGCAGTGCGTGTCTGTGTGAGTGAGTCATTTGGACGATTGTAGTTATAGTATACTGTGACTCGGTACTAGCCATTTTTAGGGTTCGTAGTCAACAAGGAACCCTTATAGTTTCGCCATGTCCGTCCGTCCGTCCGCAGCTTAGCTCAGAAACTCTTAGTACTAGAAAGCTATAATTTGGCATGGATATACATATAAATTACGCCGACAAAGTGGTCAAATAAAATTATGACAAATATTTTTTTTGAGGGTGCCTCCTGTACAATATGTTCTGTGGACGTATGCCACATTGGGCACCCGCTTTTACGGCACCCAATTTAATGGCACCTGAGGTATTCCATATACGGCACCTATCGGTATTTTTCGCAGGTGCCATTAGTGGAACAGTTTATTATTTAAAATTTTATTCCACTTTCGGCACCTACAAACCAGTAGGTACTAGTGATGGGACGTTTACTTTTTATAGGACGTTAAAATTAAAAATTCGATTAAAATCAGTAGAGTTTAATAACATAATAAAAATATAACTTCTTTATGTCTTTAATAATTTTAATATCACAATCGGTTTCCTTAATCACATATATTGCAAAATCAGCCTTGAGTTACAATAGTTTTTTTTTTAGTTTTTTTTTTATTAATGTTTTGAGGCTTTTAATCAAACATGATCATGCCAGCCTCATCGTACACAATAGAATTTAAAAACAAATAAATACTTTTTAGGTTTACATACAATTATTATTTCTCTTCTTGATTAACTTTGTAATTAAAATTCAACTGTCTCTACTGTTTATTTATTAAAACTACCAGGAAAGCAGAAATGAATTGGAACTAGGTGCTTAAGCGACTTAACATACATAGCTCAATAATGGTAAAAATACAGGTTTTGAAATTGAATCATTTGTTGTTTTGGAAAGTACCAAGGCGACAGAAATGAACAGAAAATAGGCGCTTAAACGATATCACTAAGTGACAGTTATAGGTAAGATATAGGACAATTTTAAGACTTCTATCGATATAGTGAATAATAAGGAATACTTTATATTCCTTTTTGTGTTTAATCATTGGTGCACATCTTAGTGACATCGTTTAGGCTGTCACCCTGGTACTTTTCAAAACAACAATTGATTCAATTTCAAAACTTATAATTTTAGCATTATTAAGCTAAGTAGTAAAGTCGCTTAAGCACTTAGTTCCAGTTCATTTCTGCTTTCCTGGTAGTTTTAATAAATAAAGACAGTTGAATTTTAATTACAAAGTTAATCAAGAAGAGAAATAATTGTATGTAAACCTAAAAAGTATTTGTTTTTAAATTCTATTGTGTACGATGAGGCTGGCATGATCATGTTTGATTAAAAGCCTCAAAACATTAATAAAAAAAAACTAAAAAAAAAACTATTGTAACTCAAGGCTGATTTTGCAATATATGTGATTAAGGAAACCGATTGTGATATTAAAATTATTAAAGACATAAAGAAGTTATATTTTTATTATGTTATTAAACTCTACTGATTTTAATCGAATTTTTAATTTTAACGTCCTATAAAAAGTAAACGTCCCATCACTAGTACCTACTGGTTTGTAGGTGCCGAAAGTGGAATAAAATTTTAAATAATAAACTGTTCCACTAATGGCACCTGCGAAAAATACCGATAGGTGCCGTATATGGAATACCTCAGGTGCCATTAACTTGGGTGCCGTAAAAGCGGGTGCCCAATGTGGCATACGTCGTTCTGTGTTCTATAGTGGGGATGTTTTTTTTTGGTAGGGACAAGTGTGTCCCTGCCCCCCCCCCCCCCCCCCCCGCCAGCTAAACGGCTTGTTTTGGATATGTGAAAAAATTCACGGTAGTAGTATACACAACCAAGTTAAAAGGAAAACTATCACAACTAAAGTAGGCTTTACAAGTTTACGAGTAATAGTCGACCAACCGGAAAAGTAAAAATTTCGTACAAATTCCATTGAAAAATTACTAAGCCCTCTCCGTAGTCCGCATTATCGTGCAACTACGGAACCCTATTACTGCGCGTGGCCCGACACGCACTTGGCCGGTTTTTTAAACAAACTTTATTTGATCGTTTTTAGGAGTACCTAATTCTTTTCTTTCCATGTACCTACCTAACCTACCTATATACACGTGAAAGTTCGGAGAGCCTTTGCTTAGAGCGGTCAAGTTATTTTAGCCCTACTGTAAAAACCAATACAATATTTTAACGGGTTTATTTTAAGACACATAGTACCGCTTCCGAACGTACTACATGGCCATTAAATTAATAACAAGGTTCCAAACAATGTTCTAAATATCAAAATAACTAATAGTTACTGAACTAAAGTTGTTAATGATCGTCTATTAGTTAGGCAGACCGGCTTAATAAATTGTTAAACTTTACCAGTTTCACCCCACTAGGTGAGTTTGTTACAGAAATCGTAAATTAATGATAAAAGGTCAACTTTTCACTTTATTTTTAACTCCGTAAATGTTTATTGAGTGCCTGTAACTTTAGCTACTATTTTCGAGTGAAATAGTTTTTTGAAGTTTGTTATATTTTTAATTGGTAAGTAGCTTACTCTAAAGCAAGATGAAAAAGTTATTTTTTCTCTTGCAGCTTGTTATGTATATACTTGTACGGAAGTGAGAGGACTCGTCAATCAAACTCGCTAGCTGGTTGCACACTGATTTATTTTCTAGAATTAACCCGCGGAGCGGGGAGTCGGGACGCAGCCCACACACCTACATCTACGCACTTGTACACATACGTAACACAGCTGTGGTAAGTGATCGTATCTAATCCACCAAAAAGGGTACAACTAAAAAAATAAATGTTTTAGACCATATCGGTGCCACGCAATGAATGAAAGTACGGCGACACAGCTAGCGGGCACGACTAACGCGATATCGCAACGCGCAGTCAATTAACTCGGGCCGCTAAAATGACTCAGGTAAAGAACACCAAGTTTTCATTTTGAAATTATTTTTTTGTCAAAATGTTGAGTCAATCTGCAGGTATTATCAACAGATCACGAGGTTTGAAGGAATTACACTAATTCGAATACGCCTTGTAGAGATATATTATTGTGTAAAATTGAAAACACAAAATGAAAAACTGCGTCAACTTGAAATAACATCTATTTCATTTAACCTAAGATAATAAGATCATCATCTGCCTAGCCTTTTCCCAACTATGTTGGGGTCGGCTTCCAGTCGAACCGGATGCAGCTGAATATCAGTATTTTACATGGAGCGACTGCCTATCAGACCTCCACAACCCAGTAACTGGGTAATACGATACTCTTGGTAAGACTGGTTGTCAGACTTTCTGGCTTCTGACCAACAGTAACAACGACTGTCAAAGATCTACAAATGACAGCCGGGACCAACGGCTTTACGTGCTTTCCGAGGCACGGAGGAAACTCGCTATGGTAAATGGTCACCCATCCACAGACCAACCTCGGCAAGCGTGGCTTAACCCGGAAAATCGGTCTATGCGGCTGTAATTATTTAGCCACGAGCTCCTCGACCCTAAGATAATAAAATAATAGTACATAATACACGTAATTTTCTATGTAATGTTGGTCAAAATAATAAATTCACAAATATACCTACAGTAGGTAGCCTATAAATATTATGTAAATAAGTAAACAGATACATATTATAAAAGAATTCGTCAGTTTCAAAGCGTTTCACAAAGCCTAGTTTAAATTGCCCGTGTCAACACTCCGAGTGTTTGTTTGACATTCAGCCTGTTTGCCTCAAACTTTTTGACAAAACGCGCTTAAAATAAAATTTTGGACAGGAACATGGCAACATTTTATTTGTCTCCAATAAAGTTTTGTTTATAGAGATTAACAATTGCTGTTTTTTTTAACTCGATCTAAATTAAAACGTTTTGTTTACATTTTCTGCGGTCGGAAACAATTTCTAAGGACTTTATGTTATGTTGAACGTGGTACATATTACTTCTATGACAATTTAAAATTCAATTATACAACGTTAGTCGGGAAGGGGGTGACTTAAAGTATCATTTATGACTCTTTCAAAGCAAGTAAGTTAGTAATTTAAATAATTTTTATTTCCATGTAAAATGATCTATCTATAAGTTGATTTTTCAAAAATTCTTCATCTTTGCCATAGTTACAAATTCAGAAAATGGAGCTTCTAATCCGTAACCCCAAATATGACCTAATATGAAAACATAGCTGATCATAGTTGTGGATAGATAAATTGTAGCGTTTTTAACCGACTTCAAAAAGGAGGAGGTTCTCAATTCGTCTGAATGTTTTTTTTGTTTTTTTTTTTGAATGTTTGTTACGCAATATCTCCGCCAATTATGAATAGATTTTGATGATTCTTTTTTTGTTTGGTAGGCTATACTTCAGAGGTGGTCCCATATAAATTTTATTGAAATTGATTCAGCACTTTTTGAAAAACTAAAAAAAATACACAAATCGTATGTAGACTACGTTCTAGTTGTAGTGCTGGTCCGAGAATTTGTACACTATTGTAATTGTAATTTGTGGCACTAAAAAGTATAAAATGAAAAAACTTTAAAAAAGTAAAAACCGACTTAAAAAAAAACTAAACGGTGTAAAATAATTATCATTTAATAAAACTACCAGTTTCAGAAGTCGGTGTTCTACGCTGAAACAAATTGAATGCACCGACTTCTGAAACTGGTAGTTTTATTAAATGATAATTATTTTACACCGTTTAGTTTTTTTTGAAGTCGGTTTTTACTTTTTTAATTTTATGAAATATTTAATCGGCTATTTCTCTTAAACTATTGACTTTTGAGGAAAGTTTTAGAACGAGAGTTATTCATAATTAATGGTACTTTTACACCTTTTCGGATTAGCACCCGCTTTCCAACTAACCCTGTATATATTTTTATTTCGACCATTATCTACATCAACTCGACCTATCGTAAGGTCCAAAAGGTTTTTATTTTTAATGTAAAAAGTAATGGAAACGTGCGGCGACTTTTAGTCAAGTCAAGTCAAAGTCAAATAGTTTTTATTTCAAGTAGACCAGATCCCTGGTGCTTTCAAAAGGTCAACACTAGGGGCTCGGTTCCAAGTAGTAGGTCCTTTGGAGAAGAACCGGCAAGAAACTCCATAGACACTCTTTTAAAAAAAGTAAATGGTTTGACAATTTCATTGTAGTAATGTGAGAACAATGCAGAATAATGTACATGCAGTTAACAACATGAAAAGCAATGAGAAAGTTAGCCTTTTAAAATGATTGCCATAGCAGTTACGAGCTGACCAGTCCCAACAGACAGCACCCGTTCACGAGCATGACGCATGCATCGGCGTCGCTCAGCTCAACCATGTTGCAGGGAACTCAACGACCCGATGCACAACGCCACCATCAGCGAGACATTTTAGTGAGCATGACAGACTCATACCGATAGACAATAGGCAGCCAAATATTAATAATGAAAGTGTAACACTATACGCTGCATGGTCCTCACATTTTACAGCCTTTTGTAGAAATAATAATAGAATAGAATAACATTAATAATTGCGATTCAATGTCAAACTAATATAACCAAATATTAGCAATAAATAAATTAAATGTCAAGAAAAAAAAACAATCAAAATTGGAAACATTAGAATAAAAAAACTAAGATAAAATGACATACTTATAGAGTCAATAAAATAAAAAATAATTACAATAAGTAAGCATTTGAATAATATCCGTTTGTTCAGTTAGACGGTGCCAGAGGGTCGCAGTGTGCAGGAGGGAATCGTATGCCAGACATCTTTATCTTCGATGTACTGATTTAGGCTATAATATGCTTTAGACATTAGTACGCGTTTGATATATAATTTAAACTTTGTATCTGGTAAATCAGTGACACTTAGTGGAATTTTATTGTAGCATCTAACACTGTTTCCCATAAACGACTTACTGGTTTTTCTAAGTCTAAAACCAGGTACTGCAAGCTTGTCCTTATTGCGAGTATTAAGGTTGTGGTTGTCACTCTTCTTATTATACTGGGCAATGTTTTTCCGAATGTACATAATGTTACTAAATATATATAAGGATGGTAAGGTTAGTATATTTATCTCTTTGAATATTTCCCGGAGCGACTCACGGCAGCCTAGATTATAAATAGCTCGGACTGCTCTTTTCTGTAATATAAAAATAGTTTCAACATCAGCAGCCGATCCCCACAGTAAAATGCCATAGGACATAATGCTGTGAAAGTAAGCAAAATACAATAACCTAGCCGTAGGCACATCTGTCATCTGTCGTATTTTCCTAACGGCATAAGCAGCAGAACTCAGTTTACTTGCAAGTGCCTGTATATGGGGCCCCCATTGCAGTTTAGAGTCTACTGTTACACCCAGAAAGGTCGTTGAGGGAACCAGATCTAAAACTTTATCATCAAGTTTTACATTTGCACCTACATGCGATACATTTAGTGTAGAAAACCTTATACATTTGGTTTTTTTTGCATTTAAAAGAAGATTATTAGTAGAAAACCAATTAGATATCAAATTAAGAGTATGATTGGGTTCTACAAGATCCTTATCTTTCCTATTTACTTTAAATATAAGTGATGTGTCGTCAGCAAATAGGACTATGTTACACATTTTATCATTTATGGTGTGTGGAAGGTCATTTATATAAACAAGAAACAGAAATGGGCCCAGAATCGATCCCTGAGGTACTCCCATTTTAACTAGTGAGCCTGCAGAAGTGGCTTTATCAATAGCCACTCTTTGTTCCCGATTCGACAAGTATGAATTTACAAGATCAATAGATCTATCCCGAATTCCATAGTACTTTAGTTTCAGAATTAGCGTGCGGTGGTCGACGCAGTCAAATGCTTTAGAGAGATCACAGAATACCCCGATAGCATCGTGTGCCTCTTCCCAAGCTCCCAGTACTGTTTTAATTAGAGTGGAACCGGCGTCTTCCGTAGATCGTCCCTTCGTAAATCCAAACTGTTTGACGTGTAATATCGCGTTTTTGTTGAAATGTGCTAACATTTGATTTAATATTAATTTTTCAAAGATTTTACTCAAGGCTGGTAGTACAGATATTGGCCTATAATTAGATGCGTTATTTAGGCAGCCTGTTTTAAAGACGGGTACAATTTTGCTTGATTTCATGAGATCGGGGAAAATGCCATCCGTTATGCAAGTATTAAAGATCGCTGCCAAGATGGGCGCGATATTAACGATAATTGATTCGATGGCTTTTACTGATAATCCCCATAAGTCCTCCGTTTTCTTTACTGCTATAGTTTTAAACGCTTTAATTATATCAGTGGGAGTAACAGAACTGAATTCAAATGTAGGTACATTAGGTACATGTAAATTAACATTTTGTTTCAAAAGAGTTTCAGCTGCTAAAGGAGACGATGGAAGACATTTAGTAGTCTCTATAGGTAAGTATGTTCGTGAAGAACTTTTCAAAGAAATTAGCGACTTCAGTTTTATCTGACACTAATTTATCGTCTATTTTTAAATTAATTGTGTTGTCCGTTGATCTACTACTACCCGTTTCTGTATTTATTATTTTCCACGTTGTTTTAATTTTATTATTTGCCTTTTTTATTTGATTACTAATATAGGCAGCCTTTGCTTGCATGCAGACTTTTTTAAATATTTTTGAGTAAGTTCTGACGTAATTATGAAAATCATTATGGGATGTATAAGACTTTTTGTCATATAACTCGTATAAGACATCCCTACTACGTCTTATACCCTCGGTAGCCCAGGCACTAAACAGGATTTTACGTTTTAAAGTTACTTTTTTTACTTGGCAAGTTTTATTAAATTCAGAACTTATAACATCAAATAGGGTGCGATACATATCATTAGGATTGTCATTTTGATGCTTCAGGGTAGTTAATTGTGATTCTAGATTTTTACTGAATTTTTCTAGGCTATTTTTGGTTAGTGTTCTACATTGTATAATTTTTGGACTTTCTATTTTTTTGCAATTTATTTTAACTATCTGGCACTTGTGATCTGAACGAATGCCACTAATAAGACTCTTCTGTAATATTTTAAAGTTGGTCATAATATTATCTATACAAGTGGCCGACGTAGGTGTGATTCTAGTCGGCTCAGAGAACATATGTTTTAGATTAAAAGATTTAAATAAGGATAAAAGATTTTGCCTGTCTGTGCTATCTATCAAGATATCAATATTAAATGATAAATGATGATAATGATAAATGATATTTATTTCTGTAAATAAATCTGTTACAGACACTTTTACAAGTCAATTTTATATGTTTTTTTAAGACTAGATGGAGCCGGCATTTCCTATCTGACTCGCTCTGAGAAGAAAAGCCGAAACAAACTCAGAGGTCAACGTCTCTTTTAAAGTCCAGACATTGTAGTAAGTATCAAAAACTATGCGAGTGTAACAATGTAGGGCAACGTCTGGAATGGCCTTTTGAGGAAAGAGCCAAACAGCTTTGAGTCGACCTGTCTAAACTGACGGTACGCATGCATCAGCCATCGTGTAGCTCAACCTTATTTTAGGGAGCTCAACGACCCGACGCACGACGCCACCAATCAGCAAGACATTTGCGTAGGTCACAAAAAACACTCAAAACCGCCAAACACTTATGAAATTCGAGTAGGATACTAGCCTACACGGTACTCACATTCACAATAAAAAAATAAAATAAAATTAAAATAATATCAACATATTAATAACTGAATAATTATTCATCAAAATGTCAAAGTAAAAAAAATATTCAACAATAATAATAATCAATCATGCAAAATGTCAAAATAAGAGTTACAAAAGAATTACAATGATTTTTCTGTGATGAGAGCGAGCAGCTCAATTCCAAGCATTTTTATCGTCCATATCGACGGCAGCAAAGAACAAACGGCTATCTACAAAATCACTAGTTTTCAGGAGAGCGTTTTTAAAGCGAAAATGTAATAACTTCTACAAAAATAAAGCTAGCCTCTTCAAATTTGCAATAGTTATATTATTCGGCATTTTGAACAAAACTATGAAAGTCAATTAACTGATATATATTTTTTTTTCGAAATACGGCAGATGTCTTTTTCTACTTCGCACAAAATAAATAACTAACTGAGTCAACTGCCATATGTTCGCTTCTACGTAGGACTTTGTAATTACTGATTCCCAAACAATTTTACTTATAAAAGGATATATTGTTATTCTCTTTTATAATATATATCTAACTACGACAACAAATAAAGGGTAACTATGACTGACACCAAGATATTGTAGTTGTCTCAAATTACTTCGTAATTCTAAAGGTTCAGATATTGATATTGCAGATAACATGCTATTAATATGATGAGCTTTTGGAGTTCAAGAAAAGAATTAAGTTATTCTTAGTAATTTATTCTTTTTTAATCATCGTAATCATATTACAAAGTAACAAAAATGCAATATTTGCAGAGAAAATAAAATTTCGAAGGAGTTACTATCTTCAAAAACAAATCAATAATCGAATCTTATACAAGCTATTATCATACAAAAGCAAAGCATAGGACCAAAGGAATTGAACCCGTGTTAATACACGCAAGTAAAGATTATTTTATCACAATAATCAAACTTGCTGAAGAAAAAATAATTTCTTCCTAGTCTTTTCTTCAAGAAATAATCAAATTCCAAACTAAGTTATTGAAGGTTTTTCTTGCATAAAATGAACAATCGGTAGTCTGTTTTTCTACCGTAGCATGTTGATGATAGCTTCAAGCTTGCTAGCGCAAGTGTGTTTTAATGTTTCTGACCGTGTTTGGACGTGCTTTATCACGCATAAGCTGAAACAAAGCACCCAACTGGATCCGCAAAGAAATGACAACATCCGAAACAATCATTTCAGCGTAAATCTATGCATTGTGATTGCCTCTGATTCAAATCAGTTCTGTTCTTCCATCGGTTCAAATATCGACCATAACAATATTTTTCCACGTTTTTAGCATCCTGAGGTCCACCAATACATCTAGTATCTGGGTGTTTCTCCGATTTTTTTTAAACTTTTATTTAACAAATCATTATTCTCTCAGATTGTTAACGTTACAGTAGCTTCCAGTCATTGTAATTCTTCTTTTACTATTTGACTGCAGTGGCGTAGTATCCATTTGCATTATCATTTGATTAGGTTTTTATGCCTATATTGTTAACTCCGCCATGAGGATAATGATTAGTCTAATAAAAGTTAAAATAATTCGGAGAAACACCCATCTGGTCTTATGTCAAAGCGAGATTCATCAGAAAAGCACACATAACGCCATTTTTCTTCTGCCCCATTTCTGTGTTCACGAGCCCATTGTGAACGGGCCCTACTATTGCAGGGCTCAATCAGTGGCACTCGTAGCGGTCTTTGCGAACAGAGATTGACTTTGTGCAAACGGTTTCTAATGGTTTGATCGCTTATTAACAACCCTGAAAAGCGATGAAGCCTTTGAATGCTCATCTTGCAAAGCATGAGAAAAATAAATTTATATTTCATTGAATAATGTATTTACATGTTTTTATTTTTTATTGTACTGTGCGTTCAGTCCACGTTTTTGCTGTTGGAAGCCGCGTGGCGCTTAAGCATACATTTCTTATTATTATTTTAATTTCCTTGCCTCGGAGAGCACGTTAAGCCATCGGTCCGAGTATCATACGAATACCTGTGGTAGTGTCGTTATGGGTAGTCAGAAGTCCGAAAGTCTGATAACCGGTCTAACCTTAGGATATAGGCATTGCCGCGCAACTGTGTTGCGGAGGTCTGATGACAGTTTCTCCGTGTAAAAGACTGGTGTTCAGCTCACCGTTTAGACTAAAAGCTGACCCCAACATAGTTGGGAAAAGGCTAGGCAGAACGAAGAGCGATGAAGCCTCGTAATCACCATCATCGCACTCATTTTAGGATATGTATGTAAAGATCTTGTCTACCTGTGGTGATGCGAATTCGTCCTCCATGACGCTCAGCTACGCTGCCAGTGATACGGTAGCGTGTTCAGAAGTGACTTATTATACTCTGCGTAGTGCCCAGAGCGATGGCCACAGTACGTTTCCGAGAGCCAGATTCCCACATTCTTACGGCTCTGATCGTTTTTCCCAACTCAAGTGACATTTTTCGTCCTTAATAGCGTTCATGTATATTGATCTGACTCAGAAGTGTAGTAGAAACGGTTTTGTCTCAAAACCGTTGCAGGATTTTATAGGAAAACGACTTGACAGAAGATTTTCAACTTTTAATCGAAATTCAAAAACTTTCCTTTTTTATATTATGAAGAGGTCGCTAAATAACTATGAGGAGTCAAAAAAAAAAAACAATTTAAGAACTTGCAGTAATTCGCTAAAATGTGCTTTATCCCTAGACACGTTTGATGTGTGTATTATGAAATGTAGATTAACAAAATTGAGGTCGTAGAAAGAGTAAGTATGCAAGTTAAAAAAAGTCAACTGTCCCACCGCCCATGACAAAACGGTCATGTGACTGATATCTTTGTTTATCGCATGCGACGCGCCGAATCGTACGACGTACACACGGACAATTGTAGATGTCCGTGTGTACTTCGTTACTTTGTAAAAAAAGGTGTAGCTGTCTTTATATACGCGACAAAAAACAAAGAAAAAATGAGATTTTGTATGAAAAAAAAATATCACTAGATAAAATAAAGAATTCTGAATTCAATTATGTAAAAAAGTGATTTTCGCAAAAATGCAGTTGTCTTTTTGTTCTTTGCGGCCGTCGATATAATCTTTAACTTTATAGAAAGCTTTATTGCAAAGTTTCTGCTTTACATAGGACTTAAATTTATTAAGACTTAGTTCTTGAATATTGCTTGGAATTTTGTTGTAGAAACGTATACTTTGGCACCTAAATGAATTACTAATTTTTTGGAGCCTAGTCATTGGCAATATAAGTTTATTTTTATTTCTAGTATTGAGGCTATGAATGTCGCTGTTCTTAGAGAACAAACTAATATTTTTCTTAACATACATCAAATTTTCATAAATGTATTGAGATGCGACCGTCATTATATTAATTTCTTTAAATTTATCCCTCAGTGAATGCCTAAAGCTAAGGTTATAAATTGCTCGAATAGCTCTCTTCTGCAAGACAAAGATAGTTTGAATGTCGGCGGCATTTCCCCACAACAAAATGCCGTACGACATAACACTATGGAAGTAACTAAAATATACCAATCTGGCTGTCTCTACATCAGTTAGCTGGCGTATCTTATAGACCGCGTAAGCTGCAGAACTGAGTCTTTTCGACAATTTATTTATATGTGGGCCCCACTGCAGTTTCGAATCTAAAGTTATACCCAAGAACGTAGTGGTGTCCACAAGATCCAATTCGGCTCCATTTATTACTACACTGGTTTTCACCTGCTTGACATTAGGTGTCAAAAATCTAATACATTTAGTTTTCTTCTCGTTCAAAAGTAAGTTATTAACATTAAACCAGTGCACTACTTCAGAGAGAGCGTTATTTACATCGTTGGTAACCGGCTGTTGCCGTTTGAGTTTGAATAACAGTGATGTATCATCTGCAAATAACACAATCTCCTGATTATCTTGTATGAGATAAGGTAAGTCATTAATATAAACGAGAAACAGGAACGGGCCAAGAATTGAGCCCTGCGGAACACCCATTGTCACCACAGACCCCGGAGATCTCTTCCCATTAACGTCCACTCTCTGGATCCTATTACCCAAATACGAAATAAGAAGATCTAGTGCGGTATTCCTAACTCCATAGTGATGTAGTTTCCTGACCAATGTCTCGTGAAAAACGCAATCAAATGCCTTGGACAAGTCACAAAAGATGCCTAAGGCATCATGTGAATCCTCCCAGGCGTTAAATATATTATCTAAAAGCTCAACACCAGCGTCAGTTGTTGAGCGACCTCTTGTGAAACCAAATTGTTTCCTATGTAATAAATTATTTGTATTAAAGTGGCTTTGTAGCTGATTAAGTATTAGTTTTTCAAATATTTTACTAAAAGTGGGTAGCACAGAAATAGGCCTAAAGTTGGTTGGGTCAGATGTGCTACCTGATTTAAATAATGGTATAATCTTACTATTTTTCATTAAGTCAGGAAATACACCACAATCAATACATTTATTGTAAATTAAAGCTAATTCAGGTGCTACTGTGCTGATAATAGATTTTGTAACCTCAACGGAGTTACCCCAAAGATCGGCGGTCTTTTTAACATTTAGGGAATTGAAAGTTTTTACAATATCTTTGCCGGTTACATAATGAAAATTTAATTCATTGTTGCATATATTAACATTTTTTTTCAATAGAGATTCAGCAGCAGTGGGGGATGACTTCAAGGATTTTGTGGTTGAGACTGGAATGTCCGTGAAGAAGTGTTCGAATGCTGTAGCAACTTCTAAGTCTGATTTCACTGTTTTGTTATCAATTTTAAGGCTATAGTCACTACATCGATTCTTGACTCTTCCAGTCTCATTGTTAATTATATCCCAAGTCATTTTAATTTTGTTACTACTATTCCTTATTTTTAAACTTAAGTAACGAATTTTGGCTAAAAGACAAATTCTTTTAAATAATTTTGAATAATTTCTAACATACTGTAAAAATTCTGGACTATTATTATAGTTTTTTTCTTCATACAACTCATACAGTCTTTTCCTACTTTTATATATACCTGTAGTCGCCCATTCACTGAAGGTTGCAGTACCTTTAACTGAGATCTTCTTGGGAATAAAAATGGAGTTAAATTCTGTACAAAACATGTTAAAAAATGTATTGTATAGGTCGTTAGGATCATCACTATAACTTAGATAAGGCAATTTTCTAATGAGTTTATTTTTAAATCCTTCCAAGCGACCCACAGTTTTAGGCACTACAGTTATCTCCTTTTTTACAAATTTCTTGTCTTCCTGAAGAAATGTAATCAACTGTCCACAATGATCAGAGTTGAGTTGATTTATTATTTGTTTAGTATTAGGTACAATATTTGTAAATAATAAAATAAAGTCCCCGCAAACCAATATCTTTTTATTTATTTTAATTTTCCTAAGTGCATCCTCCATCGTAAGGAGGAATTGGGAAGTACTAGAGGAAGGAGGTCTATAGACACATAAAATCACATACTCCTCCGTTTCTGCACACGCGAGCTCACATACTCGTTCGACAGAGAGGTCACGAACATCTGGTCGCTCTTTACATTTCAGGTGGTTTTTGAACATGATTAAAGTTCCCCCACCTGCTGCTGACTCTCTCTGGAACGAACTGGCTACTTTGAAATTATTTACATTAAATAACATTCTATCCGCCTTCAGCCATGTTTCTGTAAGGCATAAAATATCTACATTAAATTTCTCAGTAAATAATTCAACATCTAAGATTTTGCCAGAGAAGCGATTTATGTTTTGATGTGACAATATTAAACAATGACTATGCTTCTCTGTTGTCGAACTACTTAGTTTAAATGGTTCTGGCTAACCACCTTATCATTAGTACTATTACTAAATACAGTGGTAATAAAGGAAGACTTCGTCATACTACTTATGACTGAGTTAATATTGTAAGCTAACAGAGTAGCTATCTGACGTCTAGATCTAAGAGGCAGGTACACAGTATCCCTAGTCAATTTCAAGCTATCAACAAAACTGTTGGTGTCAAAATATGTAAATGTGTCAGAGTAGTGACTCACTAAGAAATGTATATGCTTGTTTAGCATATGTATATAATTATTCTGTGTGTATGACAAATGGTCCAAGTATGGAAAAGCACACAATATAATTTTGCGACAATTTAGGGTTAACATTTGAGTAACACTGTCTGTGATGTCCCTTTTTTTAACATTTAAACTATTACCTAAAAATACTGTAATATCTGTATAAGGATTATATTTATTCTTCATTACAGATGCTATTATTTGTTTATAAGTGGTCCCAGGCATGCAATAGTTTTGTGTAGAATGACTCAGACTGTTACTTAGTAATTCCCCAAAACCTTTCCCTATGCTATCTGAAAACATTAAGGAGTTATAACCAAGTGAACTACTGCATGAAGTGGAACTGGAAATCATCTCCACAACTTGCGGTGAATCCAGAACAGCATCGGGTTTTTTTATAGAAGTGCTACAATCTAGAGATTTACACTCACTCTGGGATGGGCTTTCTGTTACCTGGGGTGAGTAAGCGTTATGGTTTGAGGCAGCCAAGCAAGTACACGGAGTGTTGTTGAGTGTCAGTGAGTCCACTCGGTCTGCATTACACATATCAACTAACTTATTTGCAGCAAGGATGTGTTCGTCGATTTGTTTTTGTGAACTCACATATTTACTGTACAGGGAATTGAGTGAGTCCTCTAATATGTTTATATTAGATTGTAAGCGCTGAGTGTCTATTTCATAAATATTTTTACTGTCCTCCAATTTAATTTGATAATTATTTAACTTATTAATCAATGAAACACGCTCTTTCCTGAATTGTATTTGTTTGGAAAAGCGTTTTTGTTGTTTCTTTAACCTATTACACTTTTGAATTAATTTATTAAGTTTAATATACTTCTTAATTTTGTTATGACTTACTCTATGAATACAATTATGATCTGTTAGACAATCTGGTTCAGTAAGGTCAATTGTTAATAGGGAATTCCCTGAATTGGAGTCAGACTTACTAATTATTAATTCGTTATATAAAACTGTAGTTGCAACCGTCTGAGTACATTCCTTTTCTCTCTGAAAGTTAGAAATTTCTAGATTTGCATGAAGTAATGCCTGTTCAAGGTCCCTAATTTTACATAACGCCTCCTCATAGAAGTTACTACAATGAGAGAAACCATCCGTCAACACCTGAAGTTTGTCCCGCTCATCGGTGACATCCTGGTATTGCTGATGCAAGTCTACTAGCTCTCGTTTTAGGCTTGAGTTTTTGTCAACAATGTTTTTAACTTCCTCCTCACTTTCTTCTCTCTCCTGAAGGAGTTGTTGACATTGGCCTTTAGATTCTTTCAATTGCTTGAGGGCCACATTCAATTTGTGCTCCATCTCCTGGGCAGTAGCCTTACGAGTCAGCATAGGCATATTGTCAGGACTGGTTTACTGGAAGTGGAATGAAAGAAACAGTGAGAACAGATCAATTAGACAATAAAACAGGGAAGTGGAAAAAAAGGACACAGGATAGCTATAATAGGGAATGAGGGGGCTGTTATTATAGTTATAAGTAGGAATTACTTGATGAGTAATTGTTACTATGCCTATTTTTACACACACTTTTTTTTTTTTGTGGGTAAGTTCCTAATTTAATTTATCCTGTTAATCAAGTATTTCTTAGTTCTTATGTGGGATGGTAAAACAATACAAAAGAACAGTATTGACGATTAGGGTAAGCTATATGTAGGTATACTATTCGAGAAGCAGTGTTTCGTTTTTCCAACTTATGAACAAAACAAGTTGTAAACAGTGCCAAATTAGCGAAAGAACGTTGCTAGGACCCAACGAGTTGTGTTACAGGGTCTAAATGGAGATCGTGTGCTATTAACGAGGAATAAAGTAAACAATACTCCCCTTTTAAATCCAAGAATTTGAACTTTGTCTGTTGACAGGTTACCGGCACCGGTGAACAACCAAATAGTGTTTTGTTCTTTAGATAGTTGCCGGAAAACAATAATCCTGGATATTTGTCGTGTCTTCTTAACTTTTACTATCCAATTACACACTAATAATACTTATTTTCTAAAATATTAATATTTAAAATACGGAACAATTATTTGACACGTCACTTGGCCGATGTTGCCAGCCCAAAAGTTCACCTTCACATAGTCACCTTCAAATACTTGTATAATTAATATTTATTATATTTTCATGTTAGATCAAACGTCTAGTTTTGAACTTTGCCTCATAGTCGTAGTTTTTTCGGTGATTTTGAGACTTACAATTTAATAGCCCATAATAAGGTTTTAAGAAAAAGTAAATAACAATGTCATTTTTTTTTTAAACTTTGCCCCACACTGAGATTTCTCTTGTATCGTGGGTGCGTTTACAGACACAAATCTCATAAACAAACGCCCAGACCCGAAACAACCATCTGTAGGCCATACAAATTTTTGTTCCGTGTGGGAATCGAACCCACGACCCGTAGCGCAGAAGCCAATCGCTTAGCCACTGCACCAAACGTGTCGTTGTATAAATAATAATAAAAAAAAAACCTTTCTATGTACTTATCATTTTATTTTCTGATAAGTAAAAAGTAGTAAAAAATTGTGATATTGCCAGGTTTAAAAACAAAAATATAACAAGAGGGTTTTCGTGACATCTTCAAAAAAAGTTGGTGAGAAATATATTATTCCCTTTTGTTTAAGGTGAAAGATACGGGCTGTTCCCAGCACTTTTCCCGCTAGATGGCGCTGAAATCATTATTTTGAGTTTATTTCGTTTTATGTGAAATCTGAGCATTACAAAGTTGTAGAAGTAGTGTTCGCGACACCTGGTCATTACCTTTTAATGAACTTGATCATAACAATGCCTCAAAATCCACCCAATTTGACACAGAATCCCATAATAACATCTGTCATTGAATTTACACACTTTTACACACACATAGACGTATTCCCTACGTTTACAAAGTTTACCACTAGATGGCGTGCATTTAAAAAAGGGCTAAAATATTTTGTAGAAATACTCTCAATAGGGGTAGGCAGAACGACACCTACGATAAATTAAAACTAGTACTATTTTAGGAAAATAAAAGTTATATTTTAAGGCGTAAAACATTTAATTGATTAATAAAAAAAGGAAATAAATAATGTCAAATATACACAGTAAAATATAGTTTTATTTTATTACCTAAGTTTTTAGTAAAACAAAAATCTAAATCTTTATTGAGTTCAATAAGGTATTATTTCACCTTTTATAGTAAATACAAATTAAAAGCTTTATACAATGATTATGTAGATTCTAAACAAACTACTACAAAAAATTTTCAATTGAACAAAAATTATTTCTTCTTGTCTTGAAACCACTGCTTCACAGGTGCTACAAAGAAAAATAACTTTACTTAGTATATTTGTAAAAAATAACTTTACTTAGTATATTAGTACCAGCGTCACCATCATTGATTTTTAACCGACTTCAAAAAGGAGGAGGTTCTCAATTCGTCTGAATGTTTTTGTTTTTTTTTTTTTTTTTTTTGAAGTTAGATTTCGGTGAGGTTGGCGGTGTTCGATTTAGCGGCATATTGGGCGTTCAAATGCACCAAAAGCAAAATAAAGCAACAATGAATGCGGATTTTTCTTTAATTAAGCAATGTTGCAGGCAGCAATTTGTGCAAGTATTAATTATAATATTTCAGAAATTTCTCCAATTTTTTCGTAAAAAAATCTCAGATTTTTCTGGTATTTTAGCAGCATAATAAAAAACATTCCAAAAAGTAATGTGTTTTGCGGAGGTTTGAACTTGATACTCACACGATCACGTTCACTTACAGTCCCGCCCATGTGTCATCGGACCAAGTCGTCGTTACTAAGAGAGTTGAAAATAGCGTTCTATTTAATAAAAATAGGTACTGTAGCTGCAGGTGTAAAGCTTGTCCTTGCATTCACTTTCAAGGACACTTGGCCCGGCGCACGCTAACACGATTTTTTATAACAACTTGTCTTGATTTGCTGTTGATAATTTTGATAATATTGTTAATTGTGTGTTGTAATTGTTTCAATATTTTATCACTGAGATGGTAATCACTAATTAATTGATCGTTTCACTGATAGTTTACACAATATTTTGCAATTTAAACAATTTTTTTTGAATTTAAAACACGGAACGTTCAAAAATACGTCTGCTCGCGACGGCGTCTCGGCGGGGGGCTATATGCATACAAAGTATTCTTTACCTGGTAAAAACATACCCCAAGATTGCTTTTTCACGAAATTTAATGTTGTGGTTACTTTGGTGACTTACTGAATAATTTAATTCATGGTTGACCATAAAATATACATAATGACAACATCGACACGTAGGTACGTAGGTAATTAGTATTGTAACGAGATTGCAGCGTCTAAAACCCAACTCACGGGCCAACTTGCTGTTTCTAATACTTACCGTCGAAATATACCTAGGTAATTTTATTTTACAATAAAATTGCGTATTTTGAATAATTAATAAAATTATTTACCTACCAATAATAAATTGCAATAATTATATTCAATTGAAATCAATTACATAAGTACCTACTAGACATATTGCAATTTGAATAAATTAAAATAGCATACAAAATATAACACGCAACAAATTCCGCGCGCAAATCCTAGTGCATCAACATTACGTTCAACAAATTGAAAATGTACATGCATTCGAATCATAGTCAAATTAGCTGGCAACGCAGCCGCCGTCAAGGTTACAGAAGACCGGCAACGCTGCATATTTTAATATCTATTTACAATATCGCCTGCACGCCATCTATCGCTTACAATTTTAAACTATAACAAACATGGCGCTTAGTTTGCTTGTCAAAACAAACCCACACATGTAAAGAAGTGTCAAATTTTGTCTGAATTTCATGATTGTTTTTCTCAGTAATTAGTGTAAGTTATTTCCTAAAGAGTGAATTCGCGAGCACATTTGATTGTAGAAAAGTGATAAAATGATTCGTTTTAAACAAAGAGTGTCTATTTTTAGCGTATAATCCCTACAAACATTGTATGGACGGTCCATCGGTACATGCACCTTAAAGTAGTTAAAAAAGTTAAGTAAATTTAGTCAACATTCTGTCCGATAGGTGGCGCTGTACCGAATTCCTTTAAAACTGAATTGCGGTGTTAAGATTTTCCGTTGTTTAATGACCCTAGTGATATTTTGTATAATAAAAAAAACTATTTCGCTTGCATAATTCCGAGTATTATTCAATCCTTTGAAAGTAGCTAGATCATCCCAGGTCATCCCCTGTACACCTTTGCTTTATTGAAATTGAAAATGCTTCAAATTCGTACCTACGCTATTTATATTTTGTGCGTATTTAGAATAGAAAGGACTAGATAGATGAAACTTTCAACCTTTCTTAGGTACTACCAAAGACCGTTTGCATTCAATGCATAAACTAAATACTAAAGCTAGAAGTATATTGAAAGGGATTTCGACATGTACCTAAGTATGACTTTTACATCTCTCGGCCTAGTTTCTTTAATTGTAGTACACTGATTTTTAACATTGAATTCGTAAAGTGCATTGAGCCGGTCACGATCCACCGAGCTCTCCCGTCGTCGAGCCGGTCGTCTCTTCAGACTCCGCAGTCACACCGATAATTCAGCTCTCATCAAGTTGTCTCCCCCCCCCCTAAGTCCCCGCCAGCAACGCCCTAAGCCAAGGTCCGAGTCCCACTAGGGGTCGCCCTTAGTGCTGTTGTTGCAGGTAGTCATAATGTTAGTGTAGTACAAGTAGTTAGCTTAGGTTAAGTATTTTACTGCCCCCCCATTGGCTGGAGACCCTTCAGGTCTCGCCAATAACTGCCCGGTTACGTAGGAAGGGTCCCCTAGGACCACCTACAGCAGTCCAATAGAAAACAAAAAAAAGTGCATTGAACGGATTATACAAAGTGTCCCAAAAAGTAGTGTCAAGCGGAAATCCAGAGATACCCTAATCACCCTCATGTATGTTCCGTGACTTTTTGCTATTTTCGAGTTATGATTTATTTTCATGTTTAAACCAAACTCTGACTTTAATGATATTTTTGATCATATTGCAGATGCATGTTATTATAGTCGTTTATTCATTTAGCATTACTTATCAAATACATTTTTAAATGTTTCTATTTAAAAATGTATTTGATATGTATGTAATGTATTTATTATAGTTATTTTTATATAATTAACTAGCTTTTACCCGCAGCTTTGCTTGCCTGAAATTTTGAACCCGTTAAGTGACGATTTTCCATACAAACTTTCATCCCCTATTGAACTCCCTTAGGGGTTGAATTTCGAAAAATCCTTCCTTATTCCTTGTCTACATTATAACGGAAACCTCTGTGCAAAATTTCAGCTTTCTAACTCCACGGGTTTGTGCTGAGCGTTGATGAGTCAGTCAGTCAATCAGTCAGTCAAGACTTTTCTTTTTATTTATATAGATAGATAGTTATTTTTTCTAAATGAGATGAAAGGAGAATCAAATTAAAAAATAAATAGGCATTTATCTCGACTATTTATGACACTCTGATCAAAAATATCATTAAAATCAGAGTTTGGTTAAAACATGCAAAGAAATCATAACGTAAAATTACAAAAAATTGCGAAATATACATGGGAATGATTCGAGGACCTCTTAGGGTGCACTACCTCTGGAGTCCGTCCATTCAGTGACCCTACTAGATAGAACCACATCTCATGGACTGTTCCAGCGAACAGTCGTCGAGATGAAATATTTCCCAAAACGAAATTAACGCGGCATCCTACGTGAGCGATCTAGAAGCGACGCGAAAACAACAAACATGTGGATACCTATTGAAGTGGGCTACGTGACCAAACGCATGTGGAGTGCGGTGCGGTGCGGCGCGAAGTAAAGCGAACGCGATCAGTTGGCTTGATATTTTCGCGCGAACTGGATGCGGTGCCGTACAGTGCTACTGAATGACGGCGGCGCGCGGCGGGCGGTTCGCGAGCTCGTAGGATAAAGCCGCCGCTTCGCACCGCATCGCATTGAATTCGCGTGTCACCGCATCGGATTGCTTGGCAATTCGCGTCGCTTTGAACTGCCTAAGTAAGACGCCGCGTAAGCAGTGCTGATAGTCTAGTGGTGGAACGCCTACGTTCCATGCCGAAAGGCCTGATTTTGAATTCGGACCACATCTCTGACCTTTCGAATTCATGTGCGGGCTAATGGACTGATTATGAACCACATTAGGTGAACTGGTCATTAATCACGAATGTTAATACACAGAACGATGCTGCTATAAATAACTTGACTACAGCGTCACCTTTCGGATCCTAGTATAGTATCCATTTATCGGATGAATTATTTTACCGTCGGGAAAAAGATGGGTAAAACAGATGAACGGAGCAGCTGGCTTTCGTTGAAAACCAGCGCTGTGGCTCTGTCTCGCACGAGACATAGCATTATGCAGAGCGATGGCTGTTTTGCGTGAATGTGATGCAAATTTTTCCCAATAGTTTCTTTGTGGTTTTGTGTATAGTTTTTGAATTTTTGTGCGTCATGTTGGCGCAAATAAATAATTTTTCTTTCTTTCTTTCCTTTCTTTCAGTAGAAGCCTTTGACATAGATATTATTTTATTTTTCATTAACCTATGTTAATACCATTCTATAATGAAATTGAAATATCAATAGAGACCTACTATCGAAATTCAAATCATACGCAAGTATTTATGATTTGAATTTAGATAATAGGTATTATCGACTTATTTTTATACAACTTCAAATTAGTAGTATTTATTGATAGATCAATTTAGCAAGAGGCAAATGAAACTTTTTCCAGACACTAAAAAAAGACATCCGGTATATGAACCATCGTCTCGATAAAACAAATACAGGATGTTAACGAATTTGTGTAATTTCTTCAAGCCACATGATCTATTAATGGTATAGATGATTTAGATGGACGACACGTTTGGTGCAGCGGCTAAGCGATTGGCTTCTGCGCTACGGGTCGTGGGTTCGATTCCCACACGGAACAAACATTTGTATGGCCTACAGATGGTTGTTTCGGGTCTGGGCGTTTGTTTGTGAGATTTGTGTCTGTAAACGCACCCACGATACAAGAGAAATCTTAGTGTGGGGCAACGTTTTTTAAAAAAAAAAAAAAAGATTAACCCTGTATGGGATACAGATTGATTAAAAATAAAAATAAACTTATTTTTTATATGATAGAATATTTCGATGCCATGCATAAATGAATGAAGGCACGGCAATACAGCTGACGGTCACGACTAGCGCGATATCGCTCCACGCAGTCAGTTAACTTGGGACGCTAAAATTAATCAGATACAGAATACCATGGTTCATTTTTTGAAAACTTTTTTTTGTTGATTCTGAAAAAAACGTATGCAGGGTCAATCAGTGTCACCAGTAGATAACGCGGTTTGAAGGAATTACACGAATTCGTTTACGCCCTGTATAATGTGTAACTATGACAATCGGTCAAGTCAGAAGTCACACGATCACTAACAAACAGCAACAAGAAAAAAACGCGAAAGTTATGACAAACCCTGTTTCTCAGCAGTATCAACTATTTTCTCAAAGCAGCCCAAATCTCATTCTTCCGGCATAAACAATTCAGTTTGCACACTCAACTGTTACCGAATGGACTGTGTAACGACCTGTTTATGGTAATCCGGGAGTCGTGACGCAGTTCCTAACCTTCACGAGCGAAGGAGAAGACGTTTTTCACTTTTGAAAAGAATTATAAACGAGTTCATGCCAACAGAATGATACAACGGTACAAACTGCACAGCAGTATTTGGAGAGAGGTAGGTATTCTATAGGAGCAAGCTTATCTCAAATTACCGGGTAGAAAAGCCGTAAAATTCAATAACATTTTGGAATCAAAAGGTTGCCATACAACGTGTCAATGCTGCCAGTCGTCTAGGCACTTTAACAGTCGACAGCGATGCGGAGGAATATTTTGATGCCTTAATTTAGTTTTATTAGTATTTATATTTTTCTACTTTATATTATACTAGCTTTTGCCCGCAGCTTCGCTTGCGTGAAATTTTGAACCCGTTAAGTGACGATTTTCCACACAAACTTACATAGGTACTCTATATAACTCCTTTAGAAGTTGAATTTCGAAAAATCCTTCCTTATTCCTTGTCTACACTATATAGGGAACCTCTGTGCAAAATTTCAGCTTTCTAGGTCCAATGGTTTGGGCTGGGCGTTGATGAGTCAGTCGATCAGTCAGGATTTTTCTTTTTATTTATATAGATATTTGTATTTTAGATTTAGTTATTAGCTAATATTAGAAGTCTGAATGGACTTAGCCAAATTGTATTTTAATTGAAGAATACTTGAACTGTAAAATTCAGACTATTAGAAAAACTGTCAGTAGCATTTTGACGTTGAACTCAGAAAGAAACTCATGCGGGCTACCATGCGAGATCTTGACCACGGCCAATAACACGGTATCTGTAAACAAAGGTTTTTGTTTTTGGAATAACGTCTCGATCCCTTCACAAATAAATTAATTAGATTAGACCATTAGCGATCTCCCCGTTAATGGTTACCATGGGGTCCTAAACAAATGGGAGTATTTATGTAAGGGATTATTTCCCAGTGGATTAATGACATACCTTTAAGAATGTACCTATTTGGTGAGACTTTTATGGTAACCAAAAATACATTTAGTAAAATGCGGCGTTCCAAAGATAGTTGACATGGATACGCCTCAGAAGAAGAATATTGGTAGAAGTACTTACTTACAATTCATTAACTTACTTTTATGATTTGGGAAAATTACAAAAAAAAATATACTACATGCCGTGTGGTGCCGGATGTAAAGAATGGCACTAGCCCATCTCTTCCCGTGGGTGTCGTAAAAGGCGACTAAGGGATTCACTAGATAAGAGGATGGGCAACAGCGTTCTTTGAGTACTTTAACAACCATACTGCGATCGCCAACCCGCTTGCCAAGCGTGGCGATAATGGCAACCCCCGGGGAGGCCTATGTTTAGCAGTGGGCGTCTTTCGGCTGAATGATGATTATGATGACATACTACACTGATGTTTTAATATTTTTTTGTGATATACATAATTCTTTAACATTGATTTCCTAAAACATTTAATTAACTAATAAATACTTTCAACTGGTTGGTATTTTTGAAAATTCGGACACGTAGAAAGCTTAAATAAGGTAAGTTACAAGTTAATATGAAAATCAGAGCTATTCCATTTGGATGGTTTAAAGACAAAAGAAAATTTAATAACGACTTCTGGGTATTTTTCAGAAAATTATAAATATGGCTATTTCTCGAAATCTACAGACTACCGGCTAGGTTACGTGGGGTTCTAATTTAAGGCATATAGGACACTATCACGCCTTAAGATGAAGACGTCGAATTCAAGTTCACCCAAAATGAGGAAATTAAGCGTATAATTTAAAAAAAAAAGTTGCTAGTCTATCGGTTTTTATCGGACACATTTCGGAGAGTGTGCTTCAGATCTGCATGATCTAATACCCCCCTGCCCTTTTTTCTATCGGACGGCCAGAAGCATAAAAAAGCGCCATCGGTTCATGGTTGATATACCAAAAACCCGAACGAAGTGCTTTGATTCCACTTTCATTGTGAAACCGCCAAACAGTGGAATGCGCTGCCCGAGTGGGTGTTTCCCGACAGCTACAATCTGGGTGTCTTCAAGTCACGAGTGAATCGGTTTCTTCTGGGCAGCTTGCTCCATCGCAGACCGCATCATCGCTTAACAGCAGGCGAGATGGCGGCCAAACGCAGGCGTAGTAACAAATAAAAAAAATAAAAAATCTTTGAAGATTTCCCAGTTCCAAGTATTTTTCGTATTCGGCCTTTAGTTTCTCATAACATCAATCTTGCTTCATTGAGGTTAGCTCACGTCATGATACGTTCTTATGGTGTGTTATAACACTAATGGTCGTAGATAATGGATGTTACAGCTGTTTTTCTTCTAATCCCAGACTTTATGGTTCTCTATTAGATACCGTTAAGTGTTCATTTGATGATATCATTTAATAGATTCTCGCTTTTGTTCATTTCCATCACATAACATCAGATTTATTTATATCGTTTATATAGGTTTGTTATTTGTAAATGTTTTTTTAAATTCTCTAGTGTGACTATTTCCCTCTATTCGGTACAGTTTATAATTTAAAAATAAAAGCGGAATGGTTATTTGTGCTATATGAGTTAAATTATTCTCGTTGAGGCAATGAGTGTCAAATGGCTTATAACATTGTAGTCTGGACGATGTCGATGTTACAGAAGCATAAATAATTGAGGACTGTCTAATCAAAAGTGGCTATTTACGTCATAAATTATTTTTATGAAATTACCAAAAACTTATGTCATTTTGGAAAATGTAAATAGCGACTTTTGATCAGACACTCCTCAAGTATAACATGCAATTTAATTGACGTGTTTGTAAATGACACAACAACATAATCGTTCAGGGGTGATTCTATCATTACAGTTATAGCTAATAACGGTATGTCAGGATTGCGCGCAAGGTAAACATAGTAAATAAAACCAACATAGACTCTCCACCACTGAGAGTACTTGTATTTGGGTTAGTATTAGTAACATAAACTAGATCGCAATTGTTACAAGATCATAAAATAAGGACAAGCTAGTCAGATATAAAAGGTCAGACTTCTTCAGCTGATCAACACGGAATGCTCTCGCTTCGTCGAATGACCACCGCCTTTATAACCTCGGGTGCGTTAATCCATATCGACGACTACCTTCTTTTGTCAACATTGCCCAGTGCTACCCGCTATCGATAACATGTTGAAAGACTGCCCATCACTTCGAAAGAGATAAGTAAAATAACAACAAGAACCCTACAAGCAGACATTATTGGTGTCAAAGTTACTTGATAGACAACTTTGATCGACGATGTTTTAATCTTATCCTCTCCAATGATCGATTGCGATATTGAATAAGGATAAACGTAAATATTGAAATTTTAAACGGTCAAAATTTACGTCATTTTCTCTTATAAGTTCTGACGTGACCTAGTTTGGTAATTTTGACAGTTTTGACTGACATTGCTGGAGGCAAAACCTCAGCCACTTGAGATTATTCAGGCATCGAACTTTAACATGATTGGCAGTTTACAAACTTTTCTATTGTTTTGATGCCTCTGGGACACCCTTCGTGTTTTGCTTTGGCGTGAACTTTAAGTTAAAGTGGTTTACTCTGATTTTTCAGTTTTTTTTTTGTGATTGAATCTTTTAAAGCAATCACTAACTTTTATCGCAGAATACCTAAGATACATACAGCAAATAGCAAATGTGTTGCGTTGCGAGCCATTGATTGCTCACAGCTTCAGAAATAAAGCTATTTATAAAACTCTTTATAAATAAAATATCCCAGGGAAAAATGAAGATACAAAATAATTATAATTAATGTTCTTTCCTCCAGCAATCTTATTAAGGAATAAAAGGGCAAACAATCACGTTTTACATTTATTGTTTTATCCACAAACGTAAGGTTGTAAGAGTAAACAGAAACAAATATGATAATCATTTGTCATGCCTTTGAGTATTTTTCATATTAAGATGTAAATTAATTCCAGGAAAGCTGTAACAAGCGGTTTGTTAGCTATTTTCAGAATTTCACGGTAATTATGACATTCGCATGAGAAAATAAGTGGCTTATTATCCGATTTATATTTAACTTTATCGTGATATTCAAATTCTACATATAATTATTCTATCCCTGCCCATTATTACTTTGGTTAAAAGATTATCTGTTTCTTTACCCTCATTTACACAGACTTCCTCATTTATGAGATCAGAAGGCAAATCATCAGTAAACACAAAATTGAAAAACATCTCACAAATTGCAACATAATATCAGTGATTAAATAATTCGATGTTTCGGAAACAAAGCCATTAGAATTTCCCGAGAATTTAATAATCTATAAATTATTGTGGTGCTTTAGCGTTTATAAGCTGAAACGTTGATTCGTTTGTCTTCAAGGAAAATGAATTTCCGCAATCTCGTTGGAATTCGGAGATAACAGTTTGGAAATATTTATTTAAACGTTTTACGAGTCCGCGAGGCGACATGTCTACTTCGCTAAATTCGCGTTTATGTTAATGTTTGCAATGTTATAGCAATGCCGTATGTTTATTGTGATTCCTTCGAGCTTCGCTACGCGTACGTTTTGTTTGTATGTATGTGGTTTTCTAAATCGTTGTGAGACTATAAAAACAAAGTGTATTAGATTCTTGGCTTGCTTTTTATAAACAAATGAGTATACGTATTCATGGTGTAGTACAGTATAGTGTTTGATCTTCAAATCATTGCCGTTGTTGTAGCCCTTCCATTTGTTTTCTTGAGTTTTAAAACATAAGAATGAATTGCTTTAAGGTCATAGCACACTATACCGGCACCGCAACGGCGCCGCTTCAACCCAGCAATTAACTTGTCATTCAAATTAGAACTTACAAATTACAACTCGATTCGTAGTCCGCGCGCTGCAAGCGAGCGGACCTCGTGCTTAATGCGCGCCGATTCCGAGTCGCCAGCGAAACAACGTCGTTGTGCCGTCGCCCGCGCTCCTTTTATTTTCCTGTTCTTCGTCGAGAGCAATAGCTATCTATTATTGCTAGTTCGCGCAATGTGAACCGAGACATTATGAAAACGTGCAAGTCCTAGGCGTGTGGAACTTGCACGTCTACGCCTATTGAAGTGTAGGCGTTCAATTACAAATGCCATATAACTACTGTATTCGCGGTGACAGCAAGCTTGCACCTCGCGGCCAGCGCACGGACTGCGAGCTTGCACCTAGCGACCGGCGCGCGGACTGCGAGTTAGCATCTCGCGGACGACGCGTTGTTAGCGCGCTGGCGGCTAGCCGTAGCCTAAATTCGAGGCTACGCCGTGCTGCGGCTGTGCAGTTGCGGTGCCGGTATAATGTGCCGTGACCTTTACTTTGTTTTCACGACAATAAAGTCTCGGTCCTCGTATGTATATTATATTTGATCACTTACACTTTTCTCTTGGGAAGAATACAATATTTCAGGTGGTATTAACGCAACAATTTTGTGGTCTTGAAAACCGCGTACGACAATTATGTATGCTTCAATTATGTATGTTACCTGCTACATAATATAAAACAATAATAATTTACTTATATGAAAGAATTATTTCGTTGTGTTTTTAAACTTGTTTCCGAAAAGCCATAGGTAGGTTTTTTCTTTCCTGCTTGTAAGCATCAGACTAGGAATGTAATAATTATTGTACAGCTATTTATTATTGTTGTAAAAGGTTAGTTTAACTATTATTCATCAAAACAATATCGCTCGGTGCTACCTACCTCTATTTTATGGAATGCAGCACTACAGAAACCTCGGAACAGGCAGTTTAGCTATCTGCAGAGATGCTTACAATTATAAACGCTGCTGTCAAACACTTAAGGTTCAATATACTTTAAAATATTTTAGGATAATAACATACCCTGCCGGGTGCACTTAATAGGTTCTTAGGTTTTACGGTTCCTTTGATGACAAAGGTCTAATAACCGAATTCTGTGAATAATTGACTGACATTGTCTAAGTTTGAATTAAGGCTATAAAGAACGATAATTATTTAAATAACTTGTGTAAAACGTCGTAAACTTGAATGTTACTATGATAGGGGGTTGAAATGGAAATCGTTAGACTCTATGGCTATTGTGGGGGTCGTCTGAAGTTGTGGTCGTATAAATATTAGGTGTTGGTTAGATTCCAAATTGCTATGTGTGGAGGGCATATTGATTATGAAAATTTGGGTGGTTTGTATGCTTTATAGAACGTTAGTTTTTAAGGTTCCGTACCCAAAGGGTAAAACGGGACCCTATTACTAAGACTCCACTGTCCGCCTGTCCGTCTGTCACCAGGCTGTATCTCGTGAACCGTGATAGTTAGACAGTTGAAATTTTCACAGATGATGTATTTCTATTGCCGCTATAACAACAAATACTAAAAAACAATAAAATAAATATTTAAAGGGGCTCCCATTCAACAAACGTGATTTTTTTGCCGTTTTTATAGATTGGTTTTTTTATACCATGTCACGGGTCTAGTAAGGGCTTTACCGAGGAAAAATATCCCATGTCACGATAACGCTTTTGATAAATTAAAGATTCCACCTTACGTACCCATACCATACCATACTGCCTGTAATTCCCCAGGGATAAGAAAAGGTTTTTTTATTTTTTTTAGTTAGTTTGTCCCATTTTAATATTTTTCCGTGTATCATGGGTGCGTTTACACATAAGAGTATTTGAGTATTTTTTGTGACCTACGTCGCGGTATGTGCGTCGGGTCGTTGAGCTGTCTATATCGGTTGAGCTACACGATGGCTGATGCATGTGTGCCGTCAGTTAGGACAGGTCAACTCAAACCTGCTATGATCTTTCCTCAAAAGGCCATTCCAGACGTTGCCCTACGTTACACTAACATAATTTTACACTACATTGTCTGGACTTTAAAAGAGACGTTGGCCTCTGAGTTTGTTTCGGCTTTCCTTCTCAGAGCTAGTCAGATAGGAAATGATAGCGATATCTAGTCTTAAAAAAAACATTACATTGACTTGTAAAATTGTTTGTAACAGATTTATTTTTATCTGTATAAATAAAAAGAAAAGTCCTGACTGACTGACTCATCAACGCCCAGCACAAACCCTTGGACCTAGAAACCTGAAATTTTGCACAGAGGTTCCCTTTATAATGTAAACAAGGAATAAGGCAGGATTTTTGGAAATTCAATCCCTAAGGGAGTTAAATAGGGGATAAAAGTTTGACCGGAAAATCGTCACATAACGGGTTCAAAAATTCACGCAAGCGAAGCTGCGGGCAAAAGCTAGTTTATTTACAAAAATAAATATTATTTAATATTTCACATACAAAAACGAAACGAGACCTTGGCCCTATTGCAGGAGTCTGTACACTCATGTTTCGCCTCTTGTGAGTTTGTTAAAGTTATTAAGTCTCATGTAATAGATGGTGAGCTTATTACCGTGACGTATTTTTTGACGATTAACAAAATATGGAAGCCACTCGACTTAAAAACGCTCATAAACTCCACAAGATTTATTAATAAGCCCAGCAATATTCTACAACACTTTTTCTTTAATAACAATCATGTAATATTTCTTGAAGGCGACGTTTTCTCGTATAAATTATCATTAAAAAGATCGATGGAGGCATACGTGGTCTCAATATCGGGTCTCGACGTAGAATGAATTATGTATAGACTGGAAACGTTATGTGGGTATCAAAATAATCAAACAAGTAGTTCCAGGAAAGACTTGAGGGAAAAATAACAAGATTTTTGTTCGGTGAAACTGTTAAGAGATGGTAAAGCTGTCGGTTTTATAAGAATGCAGGAATTTCCTTTTCATTTTTCTTGTTCTATTATATTGTCAACTTTTATTTATTTTTAAACTGCTTGTTTTGTGCATTACTGTAGGTAATGTAAGGTAGGATGAAGTAGTAAGTCGGGGACTGAATGACAGCGGACGGCACGTCAGAGGATTTTTTTAAACTGAAGTAATTTAAATCTTATTATAATACCCCGGTTCCTATGTCCAAAAACTAATCATTTTTGGTAGCATTTCCTCTTGCCAAACTTGGCATAAAAATGGGTTCCCTACGCCACATTTAGTTTTTTATGCAATTTCTGGCATTTTTTTACCCATAATTACGTAAAAGTAAAAAATAAATGCGCGTTATCGTGTACTATCGAGGAAAGAAGCATTCCGCCTAATAAGCTATAGATGTAAAATTCTTCGATACAATGTGTTTAACACTAACATTACATCACACTAATAAGGCTTAGAAGTAATGTAGTTTAGGGGTATCGTTAATTCGTCATAAAGTGTTCGATCTAATGAAAATTGAAGTAACGGTTTTCGCAGTGGCGTAGGGAACCCCATAAAAAATGACTCGTAAGCTAATTTTACCTTTGATAGCTACTTAAGAGAAGGTCTGCTATGCAAAGCTATGGGGTCTTTGCTTCTCTATTGGTAAACTTACAAGAGTCTTAATTTTAACCAATAACGGTCGGTAAATCATAGGAATCGGCCAATAGCAAGCACTCGTATTTTCCACTTTTCGTACCGGCATGCCACGGCATGACGAAGCATCCCGCGGTATGCTCAAGCAAATAAAAGTGCTAAGAGTAGTAAAAACATGGTGAAAATTATTTCAACTTAAAAAATATTTTGCCGCGCTGTCCTGTCGTTGATCCTTTTCTATTCCTTTAGAATGTTTTACCACTATTTTCAAGAATAAAGTGTTTCACTACCTATTAACTTTCGAGACAGTTTTTAGGATTCCGTACCCAAAGGATAAAACGGGACCCTATTACTAAGACTCCGCTGTCCGTCCGTCTGTCCGTCTGTCACCAGGCTGTATCTCATGAACCGTGTTAGTTAGACAGTTGAAATTTTCACAGTGGATGTATTTCTGTTGCCGCTATAAGAAAAAATTTTAAAAAACAGAATAGATAATAGTACGGAACCCTTCTTGCGCGAGTCCGACTCGCACTTGGCCGGTTTTTTTTTTAATTATTTGACTTGTTGCGTTTTGACCCTAGTCGTACCTGATGGTAAGTGCAGACGGTCTAAGATAGAGCACACGAATCCAAGTCACATAGATATAGAGGGATTCCTCAATACCCCTCTAGCTCTCAAATACACACAGGTTCATATTTAAGAACAGGGATCCAACAGAATACCAGCGTCAGGTATATTTGCCTGGCACATGCTGATTTGGACTCCCATTTGGTGCAACTTAGAGACACACAACGCACTTTGATTTTTTTCTTTTTTTCGTATCGATTGGTTTTTATGTCGGTAGGTACTAGTCGCGCGCAGAAGGTTTGCCGATGACTGCCCCTCCCACTTCACCGACCGCTACCCGCGCTCGTCTGGCCTACCTACTAATCGTACCGACAATCGACGCGTGACGTCATGAGGCCATCGGAAAACCTTCTCCGCGCGACTTATAGTTTGACACTACTGCCACAGATTGCCATAATAGGGTGTTTGACTGTTGTTTTTTTATTATAAAAAACAAACCGTGTTCTTCCTACACTTTCTTTAAAATAATACCAAATTGTTGTACATTTTAATAGTAGTCAGATACCCTATTCTGTCCTTTAATTTTAACGTGTTTTTATTTCTATGTTCTAGTATTATGTTTTATGTAATTGTGCTTTTGTGTGTTGTGTTTTCTGTATGTGCCAAATAAATGCCTTATCTATTTATATATCTATGATTATTTACGCCCCTAACTATGAGCTACGATAAGTCCTTGTTATTAAATTCATACGAATGTAATTTGACACCATTGTAAAAACAGCAACAAGTCAAAAGTTGGCGTGAGTCACGAAGTTAACAAATTAGATTAAGTGCTCATACCATTATCATTACTGACCATGTTGTGTTACGGTACGTCAAACTTATTTACCAACTGTTTAGTAATGTCAGAACTAGTTTTTTGATGTATTTTGCAAATGTTTTTGTTGGTATTTATTTTAATTTGGTTAGAACGTCTAAATCCTTATTTCTCTTGTTGGCTTATCAAGAATAAATTAATTCGTGTAGGTCCTTATAACCACTATTACTGGTTTAGATTAACCCAGCACGGGATTTAGGTTGATATAAAATAAAATCTGTTTTTCTTGCGGTCTTCTTCTTCTCTCGTGTCAGCACGAGCTATACGAAAATAGCTCAATGCTGTGGTGAAAAGATTAGCCAGTCAGCAAGGTTGGTAGAGGGGCTGACTGCCCAGGGTGCGCCGGACGTACTTAAGTATCGTCACTCGTGGATGCTCTTTTCATGCACCCCCTTGCGGTATGTCATGTATAAGTATCAACCATTATCGGTATGGAAAGTTATAAACACTGAAACTGGTCAAGTAAATCCTAGGGATCCTGAAATATCTTTGAAAATTGAAAATAAAACTTTATCGGAAAAGGTAGAAGTTGCTAATGCATTTGAATTATTTTTTTCAAATATACCAATTGAAGTCACGAAGTCACTTGACTCGTCACCATCAGCAGCAGAATCGTTGTTGAAACAATTCTTTTCTAAAGATATTCCAAATTTCGAGTTTAAACATGTTACACCATTTGCAGTTGTAAAAACTTTTAAAAGCTTAAATATTAAAAACACTGAAGACCTATGGGGTATTTCTATTAAAGTACTTCAATCCATTATTGCTTGTATAGCCCCGACTCTTGCAAAAATATTTAATCTTAGTATAGATAGCGGTAATTTCCCTGATCTGATGAAACACAGCAAAGTTATCCCAATTTTTAAATCAGGCTGTAAGCATAATCCCTCTAATTATAGACCTGTTTCAGTTCTTCCATCAATAAGTAAGATTTTTGAAAAAATTATGCTTGAACAGATGTTGTCACATTTTAATAAAAATAGGATTTTACACGATCGACAGTTTGGCTTCACGAAGGGTAGATCGACTACAGACGCAGGTGCGAAGTTAGTCACTCATATCTTGGAGGCTTGGGAAGGGTCACAGGATGCTGTTGGCATCTTCTGTGATCTTTCCAAGGCTTTTGATTGCGTGGATCATAAAACGCTCATTTGTAAGTTGAATCACTACGGTATTCGTGGACGTCCGCTGGAACTGGTGTTATCCTATCTTTCCAAAAGACAACAAAAAGTAGGCATATCTGGCATAACATCTTCAGGGTCTCTAGTAAAAATGGGCGTGCCACAGGGCTCAATTCTGGGCCCCTTTCTGTTTCTAGCTTATATTAATGATCTCCCTTACATGATGTCAGCACTATCTGATATAATTTTGTTTGCGGACGACACTTCCCTTATTTTTAAAATCAATAGGAAAGACATAGATCTTTTAAATGTTAATAGTAGTTTATCCGCTCTTTCTAAATGGTTTGCTGCAAATAATCTTTTATTGAATGCCACTAAAACGAAATGTTTAAAGTTCTCGTTGCCAAACGTTCCTCATGTAGGAGTAAACATAACGCTTGACGGCAGTAAACTGGACATAGTAGATGAAACGGTATTTCTAGGCATAACAATAGATTCCAAATTACAGTGGGGAGCTCATATAACTGCCCTTTCTAGTAGGTTAAGTTCTGCTGCTTTTGCAGTCAGAAGAATTAGACAGCTAACTGACATACCTACTGCCCGACTTGTTTATTTTGCGTACTTCCACAGCATTATGTCATATGGTATTCTGCTGTGGGGGTCAGCGGCCGATCGCGACTCTATATTTATATTACAGAAGAGGGCAGTCCGCGCGATCTATAATATGGGTCCTCGGGAGTCGCTTAGAGATTTCTTTGAAGAGATTAATATTCTGACGATGCCTTCCCTTTACATTTTTGAAAATATTATGTTTGTACGTAAAAATCTGCCAATGTATAATGTTAAAAGCGACGTTCATAATATAAATACTAGGAACAAACATAAATTAGTAGTCCCTAAATTTAGATTATCCAAAACGAATAAGTCATTCCTAGGGAATTGTGTTAGATTTTATAACAAGCTTCCCAAAACAATTACGGATCTCACCGATGGCAAATTTAAATCATACGTTAAATCAGTTCTCATTAAAAAGGCATACTATAAGATAAACGACTATGTTGACGATAGGGACGTGTGGCGCTAATTCTTTTCTGCACATGTGGCTTCCCTGGAAACCATTAGTTTTTATGTGTTTGTTTAGATAAGTATCTATATTATTTAGATACGATTTTGATTTATCTCAATTCATACAGAATTGATTTATATACCTACTTATGTACTATTTTCATTTTTACTTTTCCTTTATGTGCATAATTTTATTATTGTAAAAAATATTATGATTTTCTTTGTATAGAGTCAATTAATTTATTCACTTGACAGACATATGTGTTGCTGGGGAGTTTGTTGCGCCGTTTCTTCTTCACAGCAAAAACACTAGGAAGCGGTGAAGGGAGGGCTTTTTGGGGGATGTCTATATTGTAAAATCGACGTTCAAAAAGAACTAAGTCATTCTAGTCTATTTTGAATAAATGAGTTTTGAGTTTGAGTTTGAGTTTGATTAATTTTTAGAACATTTCAATGCCACGCATAAATGAACAAAAGCACGGCGACACAGTTCTGCTGACAGGCACGACTAGCGCGATATCGCTCCGCGCAATCTGTTAACGCGGAGCGCTAAACTTACACAGAAACCACCGTGTTCTGTTGTTATCACAAAAATAAATCTATTTTTCTGAAAAAAACCACTGTAATGGCAATCTGTGTCACCAATAGATCACGCGGTTTGAAGGAAATATACGAATTCGTTTACACACTGTTACTAATAATAGTTCCGAACTTTCAATCTAAATTAATCAACCAAATATCAGTCCAACTCATCGAGTCAGATCAATCTCATAAGCTGCGTCTTGGTCCTTGATAATATTTCCTTTCTCACCCAAAATTTTCATCGTATCGCTAGTAAACACGCATCCGTTTGTCATAATGAGGTACTAAGAGGCACATGAAGCGTCCGTGCATTGTTCACAGGCGCCATCACTAATTCAAGCTCCTTTGTTTGTGAGCGAGCGACATGAATGAGCGCGCTTTGTAGCAAAGATAATGAAAGCATGGCTGTAGTATTCTTTGCTCGTTTAAGATGTGTGGTTAGGACAGTAGCACGTGAGCTAAACGGTATGTTAAAACTAAACAAGGCAGGGTGGGAACAGTTGTTTAGATTAAACGCCTTTTTAGGGTTCCGGACCTTGAAATAAAGTAAAAAAACGTTTTAATTTAAAATTAAGCCGTCTTGTAAAAAAACTAGTAAAATAATTACCATATTATAACATTCAGATGTCGGTTTCATTTTTTGATAAAAAGTGTTTTTTTTCTTTTTGGTGGCCTTAATTTAATTGTAATTTTGGATTTTTGGTGACCTTTGGAATGTAATTTAATTGATTTTTAATTTGTTAATTTGGTTAATCAATTATACAAGGTTAGTCGGAAAGGGGGTACTAATCCGAAAGGGTATTAAAGTACCCATAATAATGAGTATTTTTTGTTCTACAACTTTTCCCAAAAGTCAATAGTTTAAGAGAAATTGCTATTCAAAGATTTCATAAAAAATACGCTAAAATCTATCTACCCTTAGCTATGATCAGTTGCATTTAAATTTTTGGTCATATTTGGGGTCATGAATCACAAGCTCCATTTTCTTAATTCGTAACTAAAGCAGGGATGAAGAATTTTCTAAAAAACCAAAATTAAAATCATTTTTTGTGGAAACAAAAATATTCAAATTTTGAAATTTTAACTCTTGCTTTCAAAAGTCATCAGTGATACTTTAAGTGGCCTGCGGATTAGTACCCCCTTTCCGACTAACCTTGTATATTTAATGAATTTAATTTAACTGTTTAGAATTTATTTGTTTTAGAATTTTAAAATACATTACCTACTTATAATTACTGAATGTGTGTATGGACTAGAACTGTCTGAAATAAATAAATAATTATTAATTAAAACATGCTTAGATCTACTAAAAACGCTGCTTGTAACCCAATCACTTTATGTGTACTGTTCGAAATTGAGGAGTTACATTGTCTATTTTTGAAAGTCAGCATCAGATGTTGACCAAATTTAAAGGGACACCACCTCGGGAAAAAATACTTTCAAACATAAAAAGAATCCTCGAAATGAATTAAGAACCCCCTCCTTTTTGAAAAAGTCTGTTTAATCGGAACCTGGGGCCCAATTCTCCTTAAATAAATCTTGATAAATCACAACCGAACCAAGGCCGAACCGTTCATTCAGACCGTTCTCAATTTCAAAAGCTATTAAATTGTTTGACACAAAAAACAAAATCAATCATTTTGAAAATATTCGAAAACAAAAACTGACTGACGGTTGTGGTTCGATTGCGTTTGGCAACAATTTATTTTAGGAGAATTAGGCCCCTGATTACTTTATTGCCCGATTGTCTGTCTGTGAAAGCCTAGCGGTTGAACGCTTATCTGCTATGCAGGATGGTTTGAGATCGATCCCGGCCCGCACCTCTGACTTTTCGTATTCACGTGCGATCAGAATAAGATTGTCACTTGCGTTAACGGTGAAGGAAAACGTCGTAAGGAAACCTGCAAGCCTGAGAGGACTCCGTTAAGTTCTTGATGGTGTATGTAGTCCACAAACCCACACAAGGTTAGCGTGGTGGACTAAATCTGAAACCCTTCTCATTATGAGAAGAGGCCCATGCCCAGCAGTGGGACAAAAATGGGCTGACTATGCTGTCCATCTGTGAAAACCTTTTTCCTCAAGAACAGTTATAGTAACACGTTGAAATTAGGATGGTTGGTTTAGGATGTGGTTAGAAGAAAATTAAACTGAAGTTTTGCAAAACGAAAAAACTGCACTTCACGCATGTATTAACAACCAAAGGGATAAGCAGAGTTCTGATGTTGTATATTCACATTTTGCCGGTCATGGGACTCGGGTCCTCGTAATAGGGGGTGAGCCTGTTACGATGTATCGGTGCGGCGGCTACAGAAAATTAATAACGTGCTCAGCAACCGCACTTGCGACCACGTGACTAAGGCAGCAGAGGCTTGGGCCCTGCGCCCAGTGTTGGCACGGCACGGCAAAGGATTTACTTGTATTTGCTTAGCATACCGCGGGATGCTTCGTCGTACGCGGCATGTCGAAGTATCCCGCGGTACTGTAATTATGAGTTCTAAAAGGTGTTAGTAAGGTTTAAAATGATTTTTGTTTAAAAAAGTCCTTACCATGCCGGCGCAGGGCCATAACATAGAGTTAGCTAATTCACGTAATTTCATGGCGCGCCGATCAAGTTGCAGTGACCCTGCGGTTAAATTCACGCGAGCGTATCTGAGAAAATATTTGGGGGAGGCTTATATCCAGCAGTGGACGTCTTTCGGCTGAATGATGATGATAAGCGTATCTGACAGTGATCGCCTATTAAGAGAATACGAAAAGCTTTGTTCTGATCGAAACTTAACTGCAACTACACTGCGACTAAACTTCTTTAGTTAAATGAATCAGACCCTAGTTATCTTAAAAAACATAAACATGACTTTACCTACAGTTGTGACGAATGTTGATACGTGTCGTCGAGAAATATTCAATCTACTGATCTCAGTTTACTACTTACTTGATAACTTCACTTTACGACTAGCTAGCTCGCTGGTCGCAGAACTATTTCAGCCTTTAAAGTGAGACTGCTAACTCCAAGTAAATCGAATGTTGAATTTACAACAAAACTCGAACGTACAGTAGAGACATTTTAGTGAATTGCCAGCCTGTTTAGGTACCTAAACGCCATTTCAAGACGTATAAATTACAAAACTGCAATAACTAAAAAGGTAGAATTCCAAAAAAAAAAGTTGCGCTGCCATGTATAGAATTATTTTGCTATTGATAGGTCATATGGAAACTGACGATAAAGAAAACAATTGATGAATAAAAAATAATCATTGGTTTTTTTTCTATCAGAAATCAATTATAACATTACACACATTACAATTATTATGTTAATAACAGATCAGGAAATGCAGTTACAATGTTGTATTCATTGTTACTATTCAAGGGATATAAGATATAATATATACGACCTAGCTGTTGGAATTAATCCTAGATGTGGCCGCGCAACTTTTTTTTTGGACCAACAATTCTTGAAATTTGCCTAATGTCCTTTGCTGTTTTTCAGTAAATTTTCCGATCAACCCGTGAAACATAGCTAAAATACTGCAAATGCGGTGAGTTTCGGTACAGTTTCCTTTAATAAATAAGTACTATACCATTACCTACTGAGCAGACATATTTAACATTTATAGGTGGATAAAAAACCGGTCAAGTGCGGGTCGGGCCACGCGCAGTAATAGAGTTCCGTAGTTGCACAATAATGCGGACTAAGAAGAGGGCTTAGTAATTTTTCAATGGAATTTGTACGAAATTTTTACTTTTCCGGTTGGACGACTATTACTCGTAAACTTGTAAAGCCTACTTAGCTGTGATAGTTTTCCTTTTCACTTCGTTGTATAATACTACCGTGAATTTTTTCACATATCCAAAACGAACCGTCTAGGTAGCAGGAGGGGGGGGGGGGGCACTTGACTCTAACAAAATTTAGCATTCTTCATTCTTCCCTTCCCGTGAATCGAAAAATTGTACTGACAAACCCATAACATTTTTGAAAGACCTATCCAACAACACCCCACACCATGGTGTAGACGAGGAAAAAAAAACGTCCCACTTTACCCCCCACAGGAGGTACCTACCATAAAAAAACCACTTTGTCGGCGTGATTAATATGTATATCCATGTCAAATTATAGCTTTCTAGTACTAAGAGTCTCTGAGCTAAGCTGCGGATGGACAGACGGATAGACGGACGGTCATGGCGAAACTATAAGGGTTCCTTGTTGATTACGGAAACCCATAAAAATAAGAAAATGTTTGGAATATGCACAGTAAAAGAAAAAAGGATTTTCTGAAACAGATGAACCTTAACGATGTGAAACATAAAGTCGATTTTCCTTTTGTTATTTTATTGTAGGCCATCGTGACGTTTGACAGCAGAAATAAGCGGTCAAATAAATCCTTGCACGGTCACAAAGATTTGAATTGACCTAACTTGAAGGTAAAGGAACGTTATTGTGTGTATGTGCCGTCCGCATATCGTAATTTTAATGTTTATCTACTTTAAAGCGCAATATGTCGTAAACTTTTAAGTATAGAAAAGAATGCCAACGACAAGAACCGAAGAAAATTTAATTCTCTACAAAATTAAACAAATCTATTTTTGGCGTAAAACCCTTACAAATTAAGTTTTAATTCAATAACTCCTTGTTATTAAATGAAAACTTATTTTTAGGATCTTTAATCCAAGATGGCGGAGTGCGCTGAAGTTACTCAAGGTCGAAAATTGGAAATTTTCATAAGAACACCTAAACATAACACATTTCCAAACTTCAGGACTGACCGATGTTTTGCAAGCTAAAACCACCTGGCGTCTGGATATTCTGCAAATGTGTCCTTAACAGAAATATTTAAAAAAAAAGTTTGTAAATGTTGGATACTTTTAATTTTATGATTTGTTATTTCAAATAACTAAGTAATTTATAATTTACTTCAATTTTAAATGTATACTTTTAATTGCACGTATCTCATTTCTTTTTTTTGCATTTTATTTCATGTTTTAATTTTTATAATTTAATACTGTGTTACTATCAAATGTTGTGCACGTCTGTAATCGGTGTAAACACTAGTCCTTAACCTCTGCAATGTCAAAATGTCCATGTTTGTGTTTCTGTTGTTGACGTGCCAGATTAATAAATAAAAAAATGTCAGAGAGTTGAAATTGATATTTACATGTCACTGCGGTGAATTCGCAAAAGTACTATTGTTTACGTTGTGTTAAACAATGATCTTGAGATGTATTTGGTGCTCTAATTTTAGTTTTGTGTGTGACTTGGCTATTGCATTAGGATATAGACCTGTAATGATAGTTTAAGGCATTTAAATAAATAAATAAATTAAAAAAAAAAATGTCCTAATAAAATTGTACAAAATAAATTCTTAAAACATATTACTTTAATATCTGTGAATCTCTCTACACACGTACAAATTTTGAAAAGTTAAAAGACAAAGTTATTATGTTCCAAGATGAGCGAGGAAATGAAAGACAAAATATACGAGTTTCATCACATGTGCTCGTAAAAAATCTTAAAAAGCTTATAACTGAACAATAGGGTAGCGTCTGACACATATTTATGTTATACATAGAGCTCGTAAAACAAATGGAGTCGTATAACATATACGAGAATATCAAAGTTTCGAAGCTTCATACTCTCTAAGACTTGTTTGTTTTTGTGGTGTTGTGGATTTTACGAACGGTTATAATAAGCAATCTGGGATTAATATCCTCGTAGGGGAGTTAAGAGCTAGGTTACTTAACACGTTCAGTGCCGGGAGCCCTCCAGGAGGGCACCCTGTAGTCGCATTCGCCATGCCGGGTGCCCCCGTGGAGGGCTCATTTTAATGTAGGGTTTTCTTGGAAAATGCACCGTCATGAAAGAAGCAAACACCTATTTTACGACGTAGTAGCGTATTTTTAAGGTTTTTAACCTAATGCCAGGAACCCTCTTCGAGGGTTCACTCTTAGCGCAAACGTAATGCCGTGGACCCTCCTGGAAGGTCCACTAGCAATATGTATGGCGGCATGGCATATGAGCTCTATGAAAAGTGTGGTGGATTCGAATGTGTTAAGAAAAAAATCATAATGCCTAGTGTTTCGTAGATTTGCATTATCTAAAGTAATTATCACATCAGTTTGATACTTATATAGTTATAAACAATTTATACACGCTATAAAACGGTCATAATAAAAAAATATGTTCTTAGCAGATAAGTAGTATAATTTTTATTTTATTTATTTTTCTTTATTGGCCAACTAATAATCGTATACACTCATAATATTTTAAAGTAATGTTCTACTATAAGGAATCTAAGGTTAGTGTAACAATTTCACATAGGTTAGGACCGCATGCCCCATAAACGTAATAATTGTGCCAAAAACACTTTACTATAAATAACCTACTAAACAAAAAAAACTTTAAATAAAAATAAAAACCGACTTCAAAAAAAAATAACTAAAAAAAGAGTGAAATAACTATCATGATACAAAATTATCAATTTTAGAAATCGGTGGCTTTTATTTGTTTCAGTGTAGAATTGCACCGACTTCTGAAACTGTTCATTTTATATCCTACGTTTTAGTGCTATAAATTACACGGTTTAAGACTACAACTTTAAATGACACGGTTGCGTAATCTTTCCAGCAACTAGGTAATTTTCTTTAAGAATAGCTATTAATGTATAATTATCATGACAGCTCCTTACGAATACATACAATCTTCTTTGCTCTTGGCTAATGTTTCTGTGATGACAGTTAAAACAGAGATTGAAAGTCCTCATCAAAACTTTTGCTATGTTTTGTATTTAACTTTTTATATGTTTTTTTGTTTTTGTTGTTTTTTTTTCAAAAAAATGCTGAATCAATTTCGATATAATTTTGGGACCACCTCTAAAGTGTGGCCTACCAAACAAAAAAAGAATCATCAAAATCCATTCATAATTGGCGGAGATACCACGTAACAAATTTATAAAAAAAAAAACATTCAGGCGAACCACGCTCTTTTTGAAGTCGGTTAAAAAATAAGCAAGTGAAAGTTACGTGAGATGTTTAGAATTTAAAATAATAACACAAACTAAAATTGGCTTTAAATAAAAACAGTTTAATAAGGGCCCGTGCTCCACTGGCAGTAATAGGCTGATTATAGCCTAAACCCTATTACTGTCAGTAGGGCACGCACGGGCCACTTGTCAGAATGAGAAGGGTTAGCACACACGATCGAGAACTTTTTGGAGTCATGTCAAGTGTGCAGGTTTCCTCACAATGTTTTCGTTCACCGTTATGCAAAATGTTAACCAAATTCTGATCCGCACTTGAACTCAAACCCCCTTATTACGTGGTTTAAACCGAGACTAACCTCCGGTTTCTGATAAGCAGAACTTAAGTAACATTTGAGTACGGAGTTGTCAAAAAAAATACGGATTTTAAAGCGTTTTTTTGACAACTCCGTACTCAAATACTACATAAGTATTGCTTATCTCGAATTCTCAATTCAGAAACCGGAGGTAAGATAAACCCAGATTTAAAATATACCCATCACTTTCTTTACTACATATGCCTATCTATGTATGCTTAGATTCTTAAAACTACACAACGGATTTTGATGCGGTTTTTTTTTTATAGACAGAGTGGTTGAAGAGGAAGGTTTATATGTATAATACATGCATATTATAGTAGAGAAAACGCAGAATATGCGATAAACAACATCCACGCGGGCGAAGCCGCTGGCGACCTCTAGTAAGTAATATAACAAAAAGAGATGGAGCTATTTTAAAACCAGGGGCCTAAAATAAATCTTGATAAATCACAACCGAACCAAGGCCGAACCGTTCATTCAGACAGTTCTCCATTTCAAAAGTTATCAAATTGTTTGACACAAAAAACAAAATCAATCATTTTGAAAGTTTTCGAAAACAAAAACTGACTGACGGTTGTGGTTCGATTGCGTTTGGCAACAATTTATTTTACGAGAATTGGGCCCCAGGGTTTTTCTTAGACCATCGCTTGTATAATAAGGCGGAAAAAGTCAGAGGTGCGGACTGGGGTCGAATTCAGACTTTCCTACATGGAAGGCAAGTGTTAAACTGCTAAGCTATCACTGCTTTTAGAAAGAGAGTGCTTCGGAGATATTTTTTTTACGATGAACCTGCTGCACTGTTTATGTGCAATAGTTTTTAAACCCTATATTTGCCACTGCTGCAGTTAACTTATACTGCAGCATAAAGATTACCGTTTTATGCTTACCTACACCTTTGATATAAGGTGTCAACTTCATAAGAATAGAAACAGGATTTTATACAGTCATTTTGCTAATTTCGAATTTTTAAAGGGGATGGTAGAAATCTATTTGAATAATGATATACAGATTTTATAATCTGTAGTTAATCTTCTGTCTAGCCTTTTCTAAACTACAATACGGTCGACGTATCTTGGCGAATCTGAAGTTAGTTGTTTGGCTGCGCAATGAATCTTTTAGAAACGAAATTTTCTACGTAAAAGAGAATCTCCTAAGGTGGGATTTCGCAAATGGCACCAATCTTCAGTGCATATGCGGCGTCTCTCCGCATACCATGGCCCATCTTTTGTCCTGCGCCGCATGCCCTGTCACCTGCACGCGTGAGGACCTAATGACTGCGTCAGCGGATGATGTTGTCGTGACTGAATTCTGGGCCAAACAAAAATTTTTGCAAAATTATATAATTTAGTATGTATACAAGCTGTAAGGGTAAACACCGTTATCCTTGAAACCAGTGGTTTGGTTGCATTTATAGAACGTAAAATCAATGAAAAATAACAAACTTTCTTTTTATAAAATTTTCGTTTTTCCTCAAAAGCATTAATTTCACCCTATGCGTGGGGGCAACAAGCTACGGGAGGGGGCGCGGGGAACTCGCCGCGTGGCCCGACGCACGGCCCCGCACAGTTTGCTACCCCAGTCAGTCAGCTGTCTCGTTAGCGAGTGGGTGTACGCCGCGTCATAGCGCCGCCACGCCGCTCATTTCTCGCGCGTATATTTTTTTTATTTACTCGGTCCTATATTTTTATGTTTAAGTCAACTATCCATGGTTTGAGTGATAACGGTGTTTACCCTTACATGCTGTATTTGCCAGCGATACGCTAAGAAGAAGATAACATATCAGCGACTGCCATCGGACCTCCGCAACGTTACTGGGCTATGCCGATATTCTAAGGTTAGACCGATTGTCAGACTTTCGGGCTTTTGACTGTCATAGGTATTCGTATGTCACCAACGGTTTAATGTGCTCTACGAGGCACGAAGGGGTCTCGATTTGTACCAAATGGTCACCCATCCACGAACCGGCCGCGGCAAGCTCAGCTTAACCTTGTAAATCATACGATCCGCGTGGTTGTTAATTAACCACGAGCCCCTCAGTTTTATCATCTGTAATTAATATTAAATTATTTTTTAATCTATTCTTGCTAATGTTTGTAAGTAGCAAATAATGTTGTTTTATTTATATGTTCGTGTGGTACCGGACGTAAAGAATAGCACTACTCCATCTCTTTCCGTGGGTGTCGTAAAAGGCGACTAAGGGATTCACTAGAGGATGGGCAGCAGCGTTCTCTGAGTACTTTAACAACCGTACTGCGATCGCCAACCCGCCTGCCAAGCGTGGCGATTATGGCAAACCCCCCCAACATAATATTATATTGTTTGGGTGAGGCCTATGTCCAGCCGTGGACGTCATTCGGCTGAACGATGATGATGATGATTTATACGTCATCCACTTGGAGATTAAACTTACAACGAAATACGTTTCATCACTACATAGTATAAAACAAAGTCGCTTCCCGCTGTCTGTCCCTATGTATGCTTAGATCTTTAAAACTACGCAACGGATTTTGATGCGATTTTTTGAATAGATAGAGTGATTCAGAGAAAGATTTTAAGCTATAAAACGTACACGTGCAAAGCCGGGGCGGGTCGCTAGTAAATTTATAAAAGTCGATTTCACAGAAAAATATTTTCTCAAGTCAGTTAACGTGGCTAGGATATTTTGGTAATGTTGGAATTTCAAATACAAGATACCGCACCAATATATTTATCTAGAGGGATCAGATAAAAAAATCTAGCTCGTTCCGCCGGCGTCTAGGTCAGAGCGGCCATCTTGAAGCGTCTAAGCAGAAGGCGTCACAAGAAATTTATTAATTTTGTAACCCTACATTATTGATAGTCTAAGGCTTTACTTATAGATTGAATTTCCGAATTTCGGGGTGGAAAAACAGTTCACAAAACTTGGTAGTATTTTTATTTACTCCTATTTATACGGAGTGTAAACAAGTTCGTGAAATTCCTTCAAACCGCGTGATCTACTGGTGACATAGATTAACCACAAATGGGTTTCTATGAAACCTAAAACTAAATAAAAAAGATAGATAAAAAAAAGTGTGACTGCGCAGACTTAACTGACTGCGCTATGAAATAAAATTAAAAATTGTGAAACATGTTTTTTGATTATTTTTTTACTGAATCCATAAAAGGTGGTTTACACGATCACTTACAACGACGGCAAGAAAAAAAAGTGTTTTTTTTATTGCTCTATCCCGGATTGATCAATCTACACTAGTAAGTAGTGGTAGTTTTAAGTAATTACACGAATTCCTTTACGCCCTATAAGGCTATGATAACGTGATGATAACAAATGCCAAAAAAAACTATATCTAAAGCCTTGTACAGACCAAGCGTTCCAATGTACGCGTAGTCGGTTACGCGTACACAGGAACGCTTAAGGTGCAATTCCGTGCGTCGCGGCCGATCGCAGCCGCGCGCGATCGATCGCGTGCGGCTGACGCGCGCGGCTATTACGTTAATAGTCGTGTCTATAATATACTGACTAATCTGTCTTTAGCCGTCCGTATCTGTCGCAGACTTCGGAAGCGATGCCATACAATGTCATACTCTGACTTGTTTCCGTTTGAATTGTGTCCGTACCCTGGGGGCCTACTCCCTAAGTCCGTCAACGAAGTTAGTCGCCCGTCCAAAAGTAGCCCGAAACGTAGGAGTGAACAAAACAAGTGTCAAGTTCAAATTTTCGGACGGCCAAAAACACATCGCTCGTCATTCATTCTTAGTTTGGGCCCCGAAATAATCGTATGTCCGTAGGTGATAGGGAGTAGAAAACGCTCGTAACTAAGGCCGAAACCACGGACTTCGTGCTTAGGAAGTAGACCCTCTGCAGCAACGCGTACACAAACGGGACGTGAATGCTTAATTAGCCTGTACGCGTATTAAACATGCCTAGATGACGTGTACATTGGAACGCGTAGTCCGTACAAGGCTTAAGTCCGTACAGGTCTTAGCTTTGTACGGACTAGGCGTTCCCGTGTACGCGTAACTGACTACACGGACATTGGAACGCTTAATCCGTACAAGGCTTTAGGTTTTAATTTACATAGATTATAAACTCAATCCATGAACTCTTTAGTTATTATTCTAACTCTATGAACTTTAACGAATGTCATTAAAAAGAAGTAATTAAAAGTGATGGAGTAGAAATCCAATCATAGTTTTGCATCTATAATATTATTACTTTCTCACTCAAATATTAATTAGGACTAGAAGTCTAGAAGTACTAATTTGAATATACATGAATTGTCGTCAAGATGGCGGGTCTCGTCAAAGCCACAACTCGAAGTAAATTGAAGCTGCAATAAACTGAGTAAATACATCAAAAACGGCGATTTAATTAAACGGGTCCATTTGAAGTCAGTTGTGGACATTATTATGCAAATACAATTACAATATAATAAAGAAAATTACTTGGCTAGACTATCTTGTTGGTTTAGTGTTAGCAAGGGCAACTGCCTGAGCGTGGGATCCTGGGCTCGATCCCCAGGTCGGCCAAAGTGTCATTTGGTTTTTCTGTGTAGAATTTCTCAGTAGCAGCCCGGAGTCTTAATTTGTGCTTAGTTGATGGCAATAGGCTCGTCCCCATTTAAATGGGACTTAAACATAACGGAGAAATGAGGGTGTATACAAGATTCTGTCGGGACTGGTCGGCTCATACTTATTATGGCAGCTGTTAGGCACTTTCTCATTATTATTCCTGTACTTCTGACAATGACCTACATTATTCTCACATTATTGTAATTATTGTATTGAATTATATATATTGAGTGTATACAATTGACAACATTTCATATTTTTAACCTGCATGTATTATTACGTTATATAAAAATAAATCCAAATCCAGAGCACCCGTATTTTTCCGGTTTTCGAAATTATGTACTTTTCATTCATAATTTCAATTTTGAAATTCGGCGTATTCTAAAAAGACGTATGCGCCAAATGACGTCATACATACGGTGGAATGGCGATCTAACCTTTGCTTCACTGTGAGCCGTCAAAAAAACTGTTAGTTAGATGTCACTGTCATATAACACTTGTCTTGTTTAACTTCATAAGTGACATTGACATGTCTTGTTTACATCAAATGTTTTCATCTAAAACATTGGAACGCATAGGCAAAGGTAATTCCTCATTCCACCGTTTATGTGACGTCATCACATGTTTTTTGATTTTCATTTTTTTTCTCAGAAATGAGGAAATGAAAAAATATAAAAAATATTTATTTGAACTCAGGACACGAAAATAAAGAAACGGTATTTTTGTTTTAAGGTCGTGTCAGTTTTGAAATGTTGTCAATTATGTGTACCTATATTATGTTGAATTATCTATATTGTTTAGATAACTTTAGGTAATTTTGTTTTCAATTCAACCAGAATTGTATTACTTATACTTTGTCTATAATCCGCATTTTGCATAATTTTAGTATTGTAATTAATATTACCTTTTGCTTTGTATAGACTCAATTAATTTATTCACTTGACAGACAGATATGTGTTGCTGGGGAGTTTGTTGCGCCGTTTCTTCTTCACAGCAAAAACATTAGGAAGCGGTGAAGGGAGGGCGGGCGCTTTTTGGGGCTGTCTTTGATGTAACTAATTTTGACGTTCAAAAAGAACTAAGTAATTCTAGTCTATTTTGAATAAATGAGTTTTGAAGTTTGAAGGTTAGTTGGAAAGGGGGTACTAATCTGAAAGAGTGTTAAAGTACCCATTGTGAATACTATCACTGCGTGTTAAATCTTGAATCGCGATGTAGGCTTGTATAGTTCGCATGTGGCGTGGATAGATGCCGCCACATCACCACTAATGAATAACTTTTGTTCTACAACTTTCTCCAAAAGTCAATACCTAGTTTAAGAGAATATTTCTTTATATATACTTTCCTCATATGACATTAATATCTACTATACTCTGTTCACCCAACGATGAGTCCAAACAGATCGGTCATTTCGTAAATTGCAGCCGCAAGGAGACTGCTATCGAAAAATCGTAAACGACATCATCAAAAACCGTTTAAGTAATAGCTATTGTTTAAAAAAAAAACATTCTTTGTATGGTAACGTTTTGTACAAAAACGTCAAAAATCAACTTACGGTGAAAAAGGTATAAATAATCTCATTAGATATTCTTAAAAGATCGTCATTTTAAACACTGATTAAAATACAACGTTATTTTTACTTTATGCGAAAACCGAGACACCCCAACAAGATTTTCATCAGAACTGCCTGAATATGTGTTTTTTTTAGTAAATCTCCAAGTTATACCTTAGTTTATGTCGCGTTAAGTTCGCTAAAAAAGTGTGAAATGCCTGAGATGTGCTATGCAGGAGTTGTGTAATACACGGAAACTGACCGAGCGGACCATTTCTAGCCTCACGGTGTCTATTCCCGTCAATTGTTATGGGTAGAAACCTACTGAAACAAAATTGAAATTTATGAAAAAAAAAAAAAAAAAAAAAAATGTGGTGTAAAAAATATGTCAATCGATTCTCCTCTAGTGATTCTGAACAAACTAGTTTCAGGTTTCGCATATACTAAAACTAACCTTGTATACCTGTCCTTGTCATTTGTATGCCAATGAATAGAGATGGCAACATACCTATGAGCCAGTTTAGTCAAACAACCTTTTCCCATCGTTTATGAATAAGGGTAAAAGTTTTTGTTGACTTTCTGTTGTATATTTATCTTGTCGTATTAATTGTCTTTAATAACATTACCACGGCTTTTCCATGGTCCTCCATGACGTAGGTGAATAATATACAACTTTTGGGGAATTCTTACAACGATATGAATTAAAACCTTAACGGATGTTAAGGCTCTGCCCCCTGATTCAGATCGATTAAGCACAGTTCAGACTACGTTATAAAGCATATTGCGTCATAAGCTGTAATACAAGGTGTTAACGAATTCGTGTATTTCCTTCAAACCACATGATCGGTAATGGTAGAGATTAACCCCGTGCGGGATTTATATTGATTAAAATAAAAAAAATCTTTTTTTTTCCAATTTTAGGTACAGAATACCATGTTTCATTTTTTGAAAACTTTTTTTTGTTGATTCTGAAAAAAACCTATGCAGGGTCAATCAGTGTCACCAGTAGATCACGCGGTTTGAAGGAATTACACGAATTCATGTACACCCTGTATACGCTATATCGCAAGCCGGTCTACTATACGAGGTGTAACTTAAATAACGCACATCCTCTTAAGAAGTCACTGTACTCATCATTATGAACAACTTTTACTATATGAACAAACATGAAAACGCGAAAAAAAAAATCAGCTGTTCCCTACATTTTGACGAATTATGCGAACATAAGTGTAGGGAACAGCTGATTTTTTTTTTCGCGATTTCGCGTTTTGTCCCATAGTAAAAGTTGTTCATAATGATGAGTACAGTGACCCCTTTAGAGGTTATGCAGTTATTAGAGGTTATTTATATTACAGCTTGTATAAAAAGCAAGTTATTTGACGGCGATCCGTTGGGAAGCGGACGGGGTAGAAGTGAAATGCTTCTGAGAATCGCTCAAGTTTATTGTATACAGCAAGCCAATACTTTATAACATAGCGTTGTGTGAATGTATCCATATAAAATGTATGCTGAGCGATATCGTTGTGCTATACAATATTTGCTATACCTATGCTAATTGCCCTAAAGCCGAAAGGGGGTTTAAAGGTCCCTTCTAAAAAGTCTATTGGCAATATTTGAAAACCGTAGTGTAACCGAAAAAAAATAGAAGTTGGCTAAAACATAAAATAATCATCACCGAAACGCAACCCTGAAAACATAAAAGTAAAGGGTTTAGACTACCCAGAAAGTTATTTAAATTCTTACCTTATTTCCTCTGAGAGGTAAATGACAACAACCATAAAATACTACTTGATTAACATTTTCTTTTTCATGGGGAATTATGTAACACGTTGTATAATAGCGTAGTCTAAACTCCGCTAATTGTCGAACTATTCGGTAAGCTATCTTTTTCGCTCTCGTTACGAGAATCGTAGATAGAACGAGATAGTAAATCGAATCGGTCGACAACTGCTTATCGAAAATGTTCTGAATCGGGGAGCTGGTTGGAGGGGACTTAAACAAAGAACATCTATTATTTGTACAACAGTCGTTTAATGTTAATAACTACTTATTTATTTAAAGGTATCATCGTCAAAAGGATCAGCGGCAAATGACATCTGTTTTGACCCCAACAAATTACTTGATATTTTTTTCTTTGCTGTTTTATGTAAGTTTATTGGTTTTATTTGTCTAGCATTAAAATAAATGAAACGATACAATAAAACTACTTACATATTATACAATTAAAGAAAATGTATGTCCTAGACTAAAACAACCTATACAGACTAAAAAAAGTGCATCAAAATATTCCTTCGCATCGCTGTCGACTGGAAACGTGCCCAGAAGGCTGGCAGCGTTGCCACGTTGTATGGCAACGCTAATTCTTTGGCCGAATAAGAAGCCAGCCCTCTGGTCACTTGAGGTGTCGACCAGTCTTCTTCCTATTTCCTTAAAAAGGAGAGGTGCGCTCGGTCTCCAAGACCCGAGCGTTTCAAGTTTTAAAAAGGCATGTTTGATTAGGCAACTTTCGGGAATAAATGTAGTAGACGCCAGTAAAATATTGTGCTGTGGTCTTCACTATTCTATGAATCACCCTAACATTTCTAGTATATGTATGGATATTTTATGCGAGTCGAGTGTAGATGTCGAGGAATACAGAATTATTTATATATTTGGAGACTGGTTAGTATACCCTTTTCAACGTAAGGTGAGTCCTGAAATTTCTCTACAAAACATTAGGTACTATTCAAAGATAATCAAATATTAAAAAAAAAAACAAACCATGGGTGATATAACTATTTTACGGTTTTTGATGATGTCGTTTAAGTTTTTTCGATAGCATTCTTCTTACGGCTACAATTTACGAAATGACCGCTATGTTAGGACTCATCTTTCGCTGAAAAAAGTCATCATTATCATCATTCAGCCAAATGACGTCCACTGCTGGACATAGGCCTCCCGCAAGCCATGTTAGGGGGATTTGCCATAATCGCCACGCTTGGCAGGCGGGTTGGCGATCGCAGTAAGGTTGTTAAAGTACTCAGAGAACGCTCATCCTCTAGGGAATCCCTTAGTCGCCTTTTTCGACACCCATGGGAAGAGATGGGGTAGTGCTATTATTTACGTCCGGCACCACATGGACACGGCTTAACAAAGTAGAGAACAAAATACAAAAAAAAATGGCTCTCCTTGGATATAGTGGTCCTCACTCGATGGTAAGTGAAGATGCGGTCGACGATGGTGCACATTTGCCTAGAAGTAACCTATTCACCCGAGATTTCAAAACACGCAGCACAGCTACTTGGTGACATTTATGCATCAACAAATCGTTTAACTAATATTACATAGTGCCTCGTTGGTCTAGCGGTCGCAAGCGCGACTGCTGAGTGTGAGGTCCTGGGTTCGATCCCCAGGGGCCCAATTCTCCTAAAATAAACACAACTGAACCAAGGCCGAACCGTTCATTCAGACAGTTCTCAATTAAAAAAGCTATCAAATTGTTTGACACAAAAAACAAAATCAATCATTTTAAAAGTTTTCGAAAACAAAAACTGACTGGCGGTTGTGGTTCGATTGCGTTTGGCAACAATTTATTTTAGGAGAATTAGGCCCCAGGTCGGGCAAAGTGGGAATTTCACTGTATCAGCCCGGAGTCTGGATTTATGCCCGATCCATGGCAATAGGCTCGCCCCACATTACATGAGACGTAAACATAACGGCGAAATGTGGGTGTACTACACACCTCTGCCAACCCTTCAATGAATACAGGCGTGAGTTTATCTATAAATTGTAATACACACAGCTGTAGTAATTTAAACAAAGTTCCTTACGAGTATCAGAAACTATACAAAATAAACCACTCACCTAAAAATAATATAGAAAAATCATACCGTAATACAGAAAACAATTAAAAAAATCCACATTCTACAAATCTCGCATAACAAAATAATAGACGACACAACAGGGTTACCGTATAACACGCTAACAAATAGAGTTGTGTGGAAATGCACCCCATAAATGATTTTTAGAGACCGGGAGAGGTTTAAAACGCCGGGGAAATGAGATTGCGAGCAACACGCCGCTCGGGGACGTACGGATAGTAAAACAACGTATATTGTGGATGAGGGCAGGATGATGCAATTTGATGATTAAAAATAAAATGTGATGAGAAATGTTGTTCCGAGAAAGTATTACAGAGTTTATTAGCTTAGAAATAATGTAACACAGATTAATAATGGGATTTGTGAGAGACTAGTACGGAGATAGGCATTGCATTGCAACACTAGTAGTACGGTCACTAGGGGGACTTATAACGACGCGTTTGGTGAAATATGTTTCGTTTCAAACTTCAAAACTCATTTATTCAAAAGGGACTAAAATTACTTAGTTCTTTTTGAACGTCAATATTTATACAAATAAAAAGAAAAGTCCTGACTGACTGATTGACTCATCAACGCCCACCCCAAACCCTTGGACCTAGAAAGCTGAAATTTTGCACAGAGGTTCCCTTTATAATGTAGACAAGGAATAAGGAAGGATATTTCGAAATTCAATCCCTAAGGAAGTTAAAATAGGGGATGAAAGTTTGTATGGAAAATCGTCACTTAACGGGTTCAAAATTTCACGCAAGCGAAGCTGCGGGCAAAAGCTAGTTAGGTATATATAAGACAGCCCCCAAAAACGGCCTCCCTTCACCGCTTTCTAGTGTTTTTGCTGTGAAGAAGAAACGGCGCAACAAACTCCCCAGCAACACAAATCTGTCTGTCAAGTGAATAAATCACAAGAGTTTCAGTATTCGTAATCATAACTGCATGTATACTGCACATCCAATAGCAACTTTAAACTATGCAACTTCCAAATGCAGCTTGAAGGCAATTAGAATGTAGTCAGTGCAACAGCGTGGCAACTGCCAACTGGGTGTGCAGCCTACTTGAAGTTATGATTTCAAATATGAAACGAAATATGTTTGACTAAACGCGGCGTTATAAGGCCCCCAGGGCCGCAAGGGGGTCTGCTGACTCCACTGTGCAGCAGTGGACTATGAAATTTAGGAGAGGTAATTTTGAACAAAAGACGGTTGCTACAAAACCTTTTGGAATATTTGAAAAACATGTGAAAGGCGTATGGAGTAAAATAAACCTTTAAAAGGTATCTGCATCTTCGAACTTATCATATTTAAACTGTGTGTGTGTTTGGGCTTAAAGTTAGTTACAAATATTTCACCTAAATCTGGATGTATGTGGTGCGTGTATTCAGGACAGATAATCCTAGCGTCATTTTCTTATTATGAAGCGATTGTCATTTTTAAAGTTTATAAATGTTTAAACACGAAACATAATTCGTTTTAAATTGGTGCTAGTATTCCTTAGCAAAGTTAGACACATAGTCCGTATTCTAGACAAAATCTATATATACAGGGTGTTAACGAATTCGTGTAATTCCTTCAAACCGCGTGATCTACTGGTGACACTGATTGACTCAGCATAGGTTTTGATCAGAATCAACAAAAAAAAGTTTTCAGTAAATTAACCATGGTCTTCTGTATCTAAGTAATTTTAGCGTCCCAAGTTAACTGACTGCGTGGAGCGATATCACTCTAGTCGTGCTCGTCAGCTATGTCGCCGTGCCTTCATTCATATATCCCTGGCATCATAATTGACTATCACATAAAAAAAAACATTTGGGAAAAAAAAGTTTATTTTTATTTTCAATCAATCTAAATCCCGTGCCGGGTTAATCTATACCATTAATAGATCATGTGGTTTGAAGGAATTACACGAATTCATTAACAGCCTGTATATGAATTTTGACAGTAGATTCTTTTTGTAACGTAGGCATCCACTACGAAGGGATTTTTCGAAATTCAACCCCTTAGGGGGTGAAATAGGGGATTTAAGTTTGTATGTAAGTCCGTCATTTTTGAAGTAAGAAGCTTGAAATTAATTACTAAGGTTTCTGGTTAGAAATAAAGCCACACGTATTTGAGCGTTTTTGAAAATTCAATGCTTAAGGGGGTGAAATAAGTGTTGAAAGTTTGTATGAGAAATCTGTTACTAATGAAGTAAGAAGCATGGAATTAAAAATGTAGGCTCTTGATAAGAAATAAATAAACACATGTTTGAGAGTTTTTGGAAATTCTACCCGTAAGAGGTGGAATAGGGGATTGTGGCGTAGTATGTAAGTGTACTATGTTCTGCTTGTGTGAGTGCATATAAGATGTATCAATGTACCAATTATACTCAGTGTTAACTCATCGTTCGGAATGTTTCATTTCCCTTAAAGTCCCGTCCTTATATGGCGACCCTGCCACTTGAGCGGACATTTGTTAATCATGTGCGCATTTCGTATATATCGTTCTCAGAGCGAGTGTCATCGAGTTGAAAACCAATTGAAGGAATATCAAAATGTGTCAATCAAAAGTGCAGAATGAAGAGGTTTTCTTAAACCAGAATAGTGCCTTGGGAGGCCACAATTCAGCCACGGTGGAGGACTTCAAATTTCATATATCCACAATTAGCATTGTGCTTATGATCATATGTACGCTGTTGTTTCTCGGAGTTGCCTATATTTTGTACAGGCTGTACAAAAGGTGCCATCAGTCTTGGATGAGGGAACAATTGACGCGACACATCTTGCGACGATCAACTAATCGAGCCAGGAATTGCCGAGATCCTCAGGTTGCATGTGACGTGTGCAAGTATCGATCTTGCGACACCAACAAGGACATTCCGGAAAAGTAGAAATTGATGGGTATCTACGATTTACATCATACGACTGCAAGTGTGTGTAAGTGAATTCGTGTATGCGTGCATAAGTGTCTATCAACGGTAATTGCAATAATCCTACTCTTCACTGTAATGAACTGTAATGTATGAACATTTATTACACCTAAATAACGAGCTTAACAAGATAAAAACATATTTAGTGAAAATTGGGCCTAGTAGGCGACAGGGTGAAATTGTATTGAGGAAAATTAAAGAAGCTGATAATTTAGTAAGTCTCTGTAACTCTAGTTTGGAAAATATAGAACAATTGAAATCAAGCTTAAAGGAAGATGATTGTTTAAAAATTGATCAGTTGGTTACATCTTTTTTTAGTTCATATGACAGTATATTAAATTTATGTACTATTCCATCTACAGAGAAGAGCCCTAATAAGCTAGAAAACATGGCTAAGTTTGAATTAAAAATCGCTTTGAGCTTATTACCAGTTTTAACTGATGACGAGACAAGTGTAAAGCAACTTATTGACGGGATAGAATACTATCAATCTGAGCTCGCTCAAGAAGGTCAGACTAAACTTATAAACTTTGTTTTAAAGAGTCGTCTTTCACAGGCGGCTAAGCTGAAACTAAATAATGAATATGATAGTGTGGATAGTCTGATTAAAGCGATCAAAACCCAATTGCTGCCTAAAAAGTCAGCAACGGCTTTGCAGCATAAATTACTAAACCTTAGGCAAAACGATCTTTCCGTGAACGAGTTCGGCAAGCAAATCACAGATTTGTTTGTAAACCTGACGATTGCTCAATCCGAAGGAAATGAGGCCAGCTATAGTGTATTGAAGCCTTTAAATGAAAAACAGGCAATACAAAGTTTTGCTGACGGATTGAGAAATCGTCGGCTAAGCACCATAATAGCGGCAAGAAATTTTTCATGTTTGAGCGATGCTGTTCAGGCGGCAATAGACGAAGAGGTTTCATCCCCGTCGACGTCAGCTGATATTTTGACCATGCGTCGTAATAATTACAATAACTCTTATCAATACAGGAATTACAGAGGTCAATACAGGAATTTCAGAGGTGAGTCATCAGGACGAGGACAAGTTCGAACGCAGTCTCAGGACGAGTCTCCACCCCAAGACAACAACTCGAGAGGCGATCAAGGCAGGGGCCGTGATCGTGTGTCTAGATCATCTCGAGGAACCAGAGGTAGGACATTCTAAAATCAAACAAAGAATTCTCAATTGCAGCGGCAGCAAATGCATATTTTGGCAGACTCAGATTCGCGAGAAAGTCAGATACAGTCTGAAGAGCCCGAAATACCCGACAAGTTTTTTCGTGAATAATAATAATACAATTATGTCATGTAATAGCTTATGTCATATTAAATTAAACTTAGACAGGAATGGTTATTCGCACTCGTGGCTAATTGATACCGGTGCATCAATTTCAGCTATCAAACATGTACATGTACTCAAACAAAATATTCCAATCCAAATCGGGAAGACTGTTGTAAATGGTATCGGTGGCAAAGTTGAGGCCATCGGATATGTTTATCTTAATCTATATACGGGTGATCAGATTTTAAATAATAAATTCTTCGTATTCGAATCATTGCCATGTAAGGCTAGCGGCATATTGGGCCAAGATTTTTTGCATAAATATAAATCGGTTTTGAATTTTGATAAAAATATGTTACAACTGCGGAATAATGATATTAAAGTAGACTTACCTATAAATCTAGAGCACAACGCATTAACTATACCTGCGAGATCAGAGTCAATTCATTTGATTAAAACCAACATTTCACAGGAATGTGTTGTTTGCGCATCCGAGTTAAAAGAAGGATTGTATTTAGCAAGTACATTAGTAACTCCGATAAACGGGAGAATACCTGTGCGAGTTTTGAATACTACTGAAACTGATGTATATTTACAGGATCTACAACCAACGATACTTTTAGCAAAGGATTACAATATTTGTACATACGAAAAGCCTATTCAAAACGCGGAAAGGGTAAAAGCGCTTTTCAAATTATTTAATTTAGATCATTTAAATTCGGAGGAACAACAAAGTATTAAAAACATATGTGCAAAATACAATGACATATTTTATCTAAAAGGGGACAAATTAACTACGACAAAGATATACAGACATTCGATAGCCTTAAAACCAAACGTTGTGCCGTTGTATTCAAAACCTTATAGACTCCCACATTCCCAAAAAAGAGAAATAAAAGAGCAAATAGATAACATGCTTGAACAAGGCATTATAGAACCCTGCAACAGTGAATGGTCAAGCCCTGTTCTCTTGGTGCCTAAAAAGTCGGATTTAAATGGATTGAAAAAATGGCGTCTTGTTATAGATTATCGAAAATTAAATAATTGTATACAGGATGACAAATTTCCACTGCCGAATATAAACGAAATATTAGATTCCTTGTCTGATTGTATGTATTTTACACATTTAGATCTAAACCAGGGATTTTATAATGTTGACCTTGAACCTGCCAGTAGAAAATTTACAGCTTTTTGTTCGGGACAGTTTCAATTGACTAGAATGCCCATGGGACTTAAGACCAGCCCTAGTTCGTTTTCGCGAATGATGACCATGGCCATGGCTGGTCTTTGTTACGAGAAATGTTTATGTTATCAAGACGATCTTATTGTTATAGGCCGAAATCTAACGGAGCATAACAAAAATTTAATCGAAGTGTTACAAAGACTACGCAAAGTCAATTTAAAATTAAATCCTTGAAAATGCGATTTCTTAAAAAAAGAGTTGCTTTATTTGGGCCATATTGTATCAGAAAACGGGGTACTTCCAGATCCAGAAAAAATAAAAGCAGTACAGAACTATCCCGTGCCTCAAAACTCAGGTGAAGTAAAACGTTTTGTGGCTTTAGCGAATTATTACAGAAAATTTATCCCCAAATTTGCCGAAATAGCTTATAACTTGAATTTATTGTGTAGGAAAAATAAAACTTTTATTTGGGATGATAATTGTCAGAAATCGTTCGAAGCTCTTAAGAAATGCATGACAACACCCCCCGTTCTACAATATCCTGACTTCTCGAGTGCAAATAAGTTTATTGTACAGACTGATGCATCAGGTTACGCGATAGGGGCTATTTTATCTAATTCCGACGGCCGTCCAGTTGCCTACGCCAGCAGAAGCCTAAACAAAGCCGAACGGAATTATCCAACGATTGAAAAGGAACTTTTGGCTATCGTATGGGCTGTGAAACATTTTAGACCATACTTATACGGTCGTACTTTCAAAATCATTACTGATCACAAGCCGTTAGTATACCTGTTTAGTCAGAAAGATCCTTCGAGCAGGTTACTTAAGTTTAGATTATGCCTAGAGGAGTATGACTATGTAATTGAATACGTAAAAGGTGAAGAGAACGTGGCCGCAGACGCGCTATCTCGCATTACCGTGACCTCACAAGAATTGAAAGAAATTAGTGAGTGTTTATGCGTTATGACACGTGCGCAACGTAAAAGATTAGAATCCAATTGTACTACTGATAGTCAAAATGATATGTACAAGGACAACTTGCCAAATCAGCCGAAATTAGTGGAGTCCAATGTTAAACCAAGCAATGCAGTTGAACTAAGGTTTATAGACAAGAAGTCTTTGGATACGCTACAAAAGAAAGATAGAATTAGTTATGCGAATGATGTTTTTCTTTACGACAGTAAACAATTGATGCTATTTATAAATCCATCTGCTCAATCGCAATTGACACCAGCTGCATTTGTGAGAGAGATGTGTAGATTTTGTGAAAAAATTAATATAAATCAGATATATTTGATGAAAAACAAGAATAATACAATATTCATAGAAAAATTAACTAATGAGATCAAAAACACTACGAATTATCAGGGGCCTAGTGTTTGCATTTTGAAGGATGTAGAGAGAGTTGAAAATAAGGATGACAGGAGAGTCATACTGAATGACTTCCATCTTTTTCCCACAAGCGGTCATGCGGGCATTAGACGTATGTTAAACAACATTAAAAAGTATTACTTCTGGCCGGGACTTGAAACGGCTTAGGTGGCTATTCGGACACAAAAAATCTCGCCACCGGCCGAATTTCCTATTTTTAAATTTTGATGTCGTACATTCGCCCGAATGTTTTTGTGCATGTTGCCGAGTTTACACCTTTTATAACACGTAGTAGTACATTCGGCCAAAATAAGATTTCGTATTTTCAGGAGTTTCATTAATTCTTTAATTGATAGTGAAATAACTATAGGTCACTGTATTGACAAAATAGCACTATGCTTATGAATATATAACTTAAACATCGGTCTGTAACATGCGTATAATCGATTCTAATTAAGATTAAAATAATTATTGCCATTCGAAAATATAAATAAAACTCCCTATTTCAAATATTTCTGTACACTTTCGTATAGTATATAATTTATTGATAACTACGCTCAATTTTATTGATTACCTCAGATATAAATATCGTCGTAAGGATAACGAATTTATACGAAATCTTATTTTGGCCGAATGTACTACTACGAGTTATAAAAGGTGTAAACTCGGCAACATGCACAAAAATATTCGGGCGAATGTACGACATCAAAATTTAAAAATAGGAAACTCGGCCGGTGCCGAGATTTTTTGTGTCCGAATAGCCACCTAAGCCCTTGAAACAGATGTTACTAATTTCGTAAAAAAATGCTCAAAGTGTCAAAAGCAGAAGTATACGGTTATTGTAAAAGAACCTATGGTTATTACATCTACGGCTCATTCTACATTTGAGAAAATCTATCTGGACTTAGTGGGACCACTCGATAGGGACTACTATAATTATACGTATATTCTAACACTTCAATGTGAACTGTCAAAATATGTATGTGCTTTTCCGCTTGTAACTAAAACATCAACAGAAACGGCACGAGCTTTTGTCAACAACTTTATTCTACAGCACGGAGTACCGCGGGAGATAGCTACTGACCGAGGCTCCGAGTTTATGTCTGACACATTTAAGGAGGTATGTAAGCTTCTTCATATTTCTAAATTAAATTCAACAGCGTATCACCATCAAAGTATTGGGGCGTTGGAAAACTCCCACAAGAGTTTAGGACATTTTTTAAGAATACACGTAGAAGAGAATCCAGAATCGTGGAGCACTTGGTTACCATTCTGGTGTTTCGCATACAACACAACAGTTCATACGTCGACTAAATTCACGCCATTTGAACTTGTTTATGGAAAGACATGCAATATGCCTAGCAATCTTGCCAAAACTGTAGAACCCCTATATAATTATGATAATTATCCACTTGAGCTCAAATATCGGTTACAGGTCTCACTCTCAGAAGCACGGCAAAATTTAATAAAAAGTAAATTAGAAAGGAAACTTAAGTATGATGAACACATTAGGCCCACAAACTATAAAAAGGGCGATAGTATATTGATAAAAAGTGAAACTGGTAATAAACTCACAAACCTTTATGCGGGACCATATAAGGTCATTCAAGACTTATCACCAAATGTTGAGGTGAATATAAATGGGAAATCAGATATAATCCATAAGAATCGAACGAAGTTGTATCATGTATGATTATAACGTAAGTAGGCAAAGGTAACTATTGTAAAATAACCCGATGTTTTGAATTGTAACGATGACATCAAAGCGCATGCACTTAGGTTGCACTGGATAGTTATTAGTACTTACTCGTATTCAAGTCTATGTTATTGTTTAATTTATACTCACATGAATGAATTCATAAAATCAATAAGTGACATGCGTTTCGTATTAATTTGATTTAGTTAAGCACTATGTACTATAATATATAAACATGTATAATCATTGTAATGTTCAGCAAAGTGTAAAAAAAAAAAAAAAACCTTATAACTATTTTTATTTTTTTTCTAATACCGTGGGAGGTGTGGCGTAGTATGTAAGTGTACTATGTTCTGCTTGTGTGAGTGCATATAAGATGTATCAATGTACCAATTATACTCAGTGTTAACTCATCGTTCGGAATGTTTCATTTCCCTTAAAGTCCCGTCCTTATAGGATAAAAGTTTTTTTTTCGATTTGCAAAATCTAAAAAAAGGTTCAAAATTTCACGCAAGCGGAGCTGCGGGCAAAAGCTAGTACTTGATGAAAACGAACCTAAAAAGTAAAGGAATCAGACGTTACTTTGTTGAAATCCATGACATATATATGCAATTAGAAGTTCTAATCATTATTTGTTATTTAAGTCACGTGTATTGGTTTGGCAGAATTAAAACTTAATATTCTAATTGCATATTTGTATGAAAACGAAATTGTTTTGCTAGCTGTACGGTAGGTATTCACGGGTGAGGCGCAGACATTCGGGAACCGTTTGTGGAGAACTGAAATTGATAGGTATGGGATTGCTGTATCTACTAGTTTCATTATTGAGAGGTGAAAGATGAAACGATATGAGTGCGCCGTACCTGGCGTCTGTGTCTATCTGTTTGATCTTTCATTGGAAGCGTCATGTTTTGTGAATATTTACGAGCAGATATGAACTTTATTAACTCGTATCTCTTTTAAGTTCATGGCTCATCTTCCATGCGGAAGATGTCCGGTCCTTTGGAAGGCATACAGGGGACACAGGTCAATACGCAGATGCCCCTTTGAGAGCTTTAATCTAAAATGGGATGGGGTACCAACCGGGGACTATCCACGGCTGCACTATTGGAGTACAGTCATGGACCGTCTCAGGTGGGTGCATAACTATTGTAAAATATGGTAAAAAAATATCTGGTCTATGGAAAGGGGTGTTTAGTGGACCGGTTAACCTCTATTGCCGGAAGAAATCGGCGTCTGCCTTTCAAGTTTAAATTTGAAATGTGTTGGCAGACGGTGACTCGCCAGCTCACTAGCTGGGCCCCCTGAAAAGCCGCCAGTACATAGGCGAACGGGGCAATAAATTTGTGAGCGGTAATTAACTTTATTATTATATTTAATTTTTGTTATTGTTCCACATTTTATTACATAACATAACATCACGCCTGTGTTACCCGAATGGTTGGGCAGAGGTGTATAGTAGTACACCCTCATTTCCATGTAATAGGGGGGCCAGTCTATTGCCATCAACCGAGAACTAACCCAGACTCGAGGCTGTTTTTGAGAAATTCCACACGGAAAAACCCAATAACACTTTTCCCGACCTGGGGATCGTACTCAGGATCTCACGGTCAGCAGTCGTGCTTGCGACCACTAGACTAAGGTAAGGTCCTACTACTAGAGTAAGGTAAGGTTAGTCGGCATATATCGAGTCTCGCTTGCGCTGCGTTCCGATGCGGACGTGTTTATTGTTTTTATCGATTAGCGCGGCGCAAGCTGTCGCTCGTAATTACTCGCCATGAGTAACGTACTTGTGGCGAATGAGTTGCTGGCGTTCCTGCAGCAGAAACTGGATGTGATGGACGAGGTGTCAGCTGTCCAGATCTGCGCAACGAACTTCAGCGAGGAAGACATAGCTGCTGCCAAGCTGTTGTTGTTCACTGTGCTGAACAAGCGCGACCAGATGGTGTCCCGCCGGCGTGACGGGACTAAGAAAAGCCTGCAAGATATTATCACGCTGTTCAAGGAGACCGACCCTGACGACGTGCCGACTTTTGTGGCGAAGGAGCTACACAAGCTGCCTCCCGTCACGTTTGACCACGTCGATGTAACGAGCCTTCTGAAGGACATCGTTTTTCTGAAGGCCAGTCTCGCGGATATGCAAGCTAAGTTAGATGCATCCCAATACACCGTCGCTGAATTGCGCAAGGAAGTCAGTGAGTTGCGCAACAGTGTGACGGTAACTAGGTCACCAGTCGATGCATCTAACGTAAACACGCGTCGCGGAGCCGGCCTCGATACATCGTCGTCGAATTCCGCGTCAGCAGTTTCGTCGCCAGCGCATCCGTCGATTGCTGAGACTGCAGTGCGCCCCGCCTGCGCACCCCGCAGCCCCGTGCCCCTCACCGCGGCCGCACCGCGCAGTGCCGCCCCCGCCCCTCGCCCCGTCCCGCTGCCAGTGTCTGCAGCCCCGGAGAAACCGAAACGTAGGGATTTCGCTAGCGTCACCGCGAGCGCCCCTTACCGTATGAAGCCTATGCCAGAAAAGGCGCCGAAAAAGGCTGAAAATGAGGATGGTTTCGTGACGGTGCAAAAGAAGTGCCGTCAGAGAGCCAAAAAGAACTGCTGCGGCACGGCTCCTGAGGAGCCGAATATGACGTTTCGTGCCGCAATGCCGAACACTCCGGTGTACATTTCCCGCATACACTACACCATTAATGCGGAGGACATCGTGGAGTATGTACGCCAAAAGGCCAAGTCCTTGGTGAGAGTGCAGCTACTGGAATCGCGCCGTAACGCCAACTTCAAGGCGTTTGTGGTGCGAGTACCAAAGTGTCTTCTGCACCTCGTCATGGAGGAGAACTTTGGGCCGGAGGGAGTGGTGTTCCGTCGCTTCCGCGGACAATTGCCACACGATCGCACAACGACAGTGCTTAAGTGAAGTTTTATAATATTATGTATTAGTTTATTTGTATCTCGATTAAATTCACGGCTCATCTTCCTTGCGGGAGATGTCCGGTCCTTTGGAAGGCATACACGGGGACACAGGTCCAACGCGCAGAGGCCCCTTTGAGAACTTTAATCTAAAATGGGGTGGAGCACCAACCGGGGACTATTCACGGCTGCACTATTGGAGTACAGTCATGGACCGTCCCAGGTGGGTGCAAGACTATTGTAAAATATGGTGAAAAATATCTGGTATATGGGAAGGGGTGTTAGGTGGACTTGATAACTTCTATTGCCGGAAGAAAACGGCGTCTGCCTTTCAAGCTTTAAAATTGGCAGACGGTGACTCGCCAGCTCACTAGCTGGGCCCCCTGAAAAGCCGCCAGTACATAGGCGAAGGGGGCAACAAACGTGTGAGCGGTTAGTTTATTTTATTATTTTATTTTATTTATTTGGGAAAATAAACGGTTACACATTATAGTATTACACAAAATTTGAGCAACAAAGTGAGTAAATGTATAACCAACGACATTTTCCACATATTATAAAAACAAATTATAAAAACTAATGCGATGTGCGCTCACAATTTACAGTACAATAGAATTTTATAATATGGTTAGGTAATGATAAAACTAAAACTAAACAGGCATGCAAAAAGAAATAAGAAAGAAGAGTGAAAAAAATTGATTTGAATCAAAAATACAGACTGATACTGAATAATATTACGGAGCAAAATCTAATATAGTTTTATGAACAAGGCTTCTAAATTTCCCAGTAGGAACAGCGAAGATGTCAATATTTTGGAAGAACTTGTTATATTGACCAGTAAGGCGACGTAGGGATGCTCGCAAGCCTGCGTTCGTACGACTAGAAGATACGGCAAATAGGGGGCGTGCGCGCACCCCGCGGCTCATGGTAGTTCTAGGTACTACGTAGCTAATCTTATTAGTAATATCCATACAATCATATGCGTTATTACATAAATCAAATAAGAACATTGCCTCCAGAATAATACGTCTGGCTTTCAGATTATGTAGCTTAAATTTATTTAAAAGATCACTATAAGATGCATATGTGCGAAAACAACGGAAATGCATGGCTTTCAAAAATTTACTTTGAACTCTTTCAATCGCTTCTGAATATTTACCATAGAAGGGATTCCACACCGCGACAGCGTACTCTAACTGTGACCTGATCAACGATTTGTAAAGATGTAAGTACGTATAAGGGCGGACAAATTCTGTAGCTGATCTCATCACAAAACCGTACATGCGGAAGGCATTATTTACAATTTTGCTAATATGAATGTCAAGGTGTAGTTTATCATCCAATAGAACTCCAAGATCGCGAACTAGTGTTTCTCTTGTTAGAATTACGTTATTTAAAGAGTAAGGATACGTTATAATGTTTTTTATAATGTTTATAATTATGTATTGTTGTTAATATTTATGTATTAGTTTTTCTATGGGCCAAGTTGCCTGAAATAAAGAATATTATTATTATTATTATAACGGACTGGTGTTCGCAACTCCACGTCTAAGCGCGTACCTATTTTGCGTGATGGGTGGTAAGTATAGTCACTCGATCCACCCTAACTCCTCGAAAAAGGCCAGCACACCCTTGATGTTGCTGGTGATCTCTCGGAAAGTACCTGGGTTTCCGAAGTACTTCGCCCTGTATGTGGCGACCTCAGGGCATTTTAGTAGCACGTGAGCTGCTGTCTCGTCCTCCTCCATGCATGCTCTGCACAGGCCAATAGATTAACAAGAAAATCATATTATAACTTTTTTTTTTTGAAAAACGTTGCCCCACTCTAAGATTTCTCTTGTATCGTGGGTGCGTTTACAGACACAAATCTCACAAACAAACGCCCAGACCCGAAACAACCATCTGTAGGCCATACAAATTTTTTCTCCGTGTGGGAATCGAACCCACGACCCGTAGCGCAGAAGCCAATCGCTTAGCCACTGCACCAAACGTGGCGTCATATATTATTTATTTTTAAGTGTGCAAGTCAAAATAAACTTTTTGTTTTCTTTGTTCTAGCTAGCTTTTTCCCAACTATGTTGGGGTCAGCTTCCAGTCTCAACAGATGCGGCTGAATACCGGTATTTTACCCGGAGCGACTTCCATCAGATCTCCCCAACTCAGTTACGGGGAAACGCCGATATCGTACGTGGTACGTCCACGGCGCACGGGCGTATTGCGGATTGCGGAGCGGCTTTACCGTCGATATCTGTCCTTAGCGTACGCGGGAAAGTTGACGCGTACGTGTGTGTTTACTGTTGCGTTTATTTTACTTTGGTTTTAATAATGTCGATATCAAAATTCAAACGTTTCGAACATTTGTTTAATGCGCCGTTCATTCCGCTTGCGCGGTGCGCCGTCACTCAGGACGCACACTTAGTGTCTAAACACACTATGCCGAAGATACGCGACCGGAGTTCGGCATGATTACGCCTGCAATGCTATTTAAATTACCCGCGACACACCAGGCTGAAATTACGTCGCGTTTTACCCATACAAAAAACATAGACGCCGAAGTTCGGTCGCGTAATTTCGGCATGGTGTGGCGCCACACTTAGACTTTCGGGCTTCTGATTGCCTGTAACAACTGTCATAGGTATTCATATGACACCCGCGAAGAGTTAATTAGCCACGATTTCCTTGAGTCAAAATAAACGTTTTTTTTTCTTACATTTTCTATATAGCTGCTTTGTGAACCTGCCTACGTAATAAAAAATCCCTGCTCATCCATGGCTGTGGTTTATCGTATGAACTTATAATGCTAAAATAGATAAAATGGTGGTTGCTTCGCTTAAAATCTAATGTTAGAGTTTGTAAAATTAAAAAAAAAAACATTATGAGTGAAATCCCTCGATACTAGGAACAGCTGCATAATTAGTACTCTTGCAATTCTGTTAAATCTAAAATTGTTTGCTACGTTTTTCTGTTGGAATATCGAAATATGTTTAGCCGATTCTTTGCTGGCCGAAAATCTTTGGCCACTTTTCATTTCGCCGAATAATTAAAAAGCCCAATGATTAAAGTCCCTAATTATGTTTTGTAACTTTTTGTTACGCGGACTAGTCTGCTGGCCACTGTTTAATTGGTCAACTGCATTATTGGCCACTTTACACTTGTTAGATCGCTCATTTACCCATCGTGCAAGCAAGAAAGCAAGCAAGTATGCAAGTGTTTTTGGGTTTGCTCCGCCAGAAGATTCGCTTTTTCGCCCCTTCACTTCACTCGCACAATCGACCAGCGCTACGTTCCAGAGGTCACCGACTCGCTGCGCTTTGTCCTCGCGCACTCGTTCCACTCAGGACCTCCTACGCGAGCTTCTGGCTCCACACTTTTAAATAACACTCTAGGGGTAGGACAGAGTCTGACCACGTATGGTAGGGGTGCGTTGAGCCGGATTAACATTACATTCCGTTGTGTGACGAAATTAAACAATAGCCAAATAAGTATTCGGCTAAAACAACATTTCTGAATGATTTTTTGGCCAACCAATCATTGTGGTTAACAATCATTCGGCAAAATCGAACTAGGGAACACATTACCTACTTGCGCGAATCGTTGTCGGCGTAATGAAATTCGATATAAAATACCAAAACCACAGAACAAAGCCAGAACACGAGCACCCGTTTGCTACAGTTAATTGCCTACTGAGAATCGGTAACCTCCTTTTAGTTTCTATAAAAAGTTAGCTAAAAAAAACAAAAAACCCTGACGATGTGCGTGAACTGCTGACGGAGAAGAACGCATCCATCCGTGCCTATGACTATTTTCCCTGCGAAGCTAACCGCGCCCATATGCGTTCTCTACAGCGTGCTGTAAAGAAACGTGTACGGGATGTTCGGGAAGCCCACTGGGACAAGATGTTGAGCGACTTAGAGCCATCCCATCTGGCCTTCTGGCAATTACAACGAAATCTAAAATCCGATTGTGTAGCTTCAACTCCCCCTCTCAATCGTCCGAACCAAAGGCCGGCCTTTGAAGACGACGAAAAGTCCGAATGTCTAGCTGACAGTCTAGAAGCCCAATGTACTCCCAGCACCCAACCCGCAGACCCGGTCCATCTTTCCAAGGTGGATCGCGAGGTCGAACGTAGGGCCTCCCTCCCTCCCGATGAAGACCCCGACGACCCCTTACCCCCCATCACCGTAGACGAGGTCCACACGATAGTGAGGAAACTCAAACCTAGGAAAGCCCCCGGCTCAGACGGTATCACCAATAAGGTGATCAAACACTTTTCCGCCCCGCTCATAGTCCTCATGACCGCCATCTTCAATGGCGCTCTGAGTAATAACATCTTTCCGCAAGCTTGGAAACAAGCCACCGTTATCGGTATCCCCAAACCCGGCAAACCCAAGAGTGAGCCCACTAGTTACCGCCCCATCAGTCTTCTCAATGTATTTGGGAAAATCTATGAGCGTCTCATTTATATCCGTTTAAAGGATTTCGCTGACACCCGTAAACTCATCCCCGATGAACAGTTCGGTTTTCGAACCCAGCACTGTTGCATTCGACAATTGCACCGCATAGTCGAACACATTAGCTCCCGTTTTATGCGCTCGTACAAAACGGGCATGCTCTTCTTCGACGTAGCGAAAGCCTTCGACAAGGTCTGGCACAACGGTTTATTATACAAACTGTACCAATTCAACGTGCCGGACCGTCTCGTGCTCATCATTCGAGACTTTCTGTCGGATCGCTCCTTCCGCTATCGCCTAGAAGGCACCCTCTCGTCCCCTCACCCCATCCGCGCCGGAGTCCCTCAGGGCTCCGTGCTATCGCCCCTTCTGTTCACGCTGTACACCAGCGACATTCCCAAACGTGGCTTGGCCAAGTTGGCTCTCTTCGCCGACGACACGGCTATCTACTATTCCGGTAGGAGTCTCGATAGCATCTCTCGAACCCTTCAAACCGCAGCCAACACCCTCGGGGTCTGGTTCCGGAAATGGAGAATAGAGGTGAATCCCGAAAAGAGCGCAGCCGTTCTTTTCGAGAGACACGGTGATTCCCACACCCACATCCGTCCTGTCCTCATGTTCGGCAAACAGATCCCTTGGGAGATGAAAGCCAAATACCTGGGGGTTATCCTCGACCACCATCTGAGTTTCCGAGACCATATCAAAGCGGTGCGCGCTCGCGCCGCTTTCGCTGTCGGTCGCCTCCACCCCATCCTTAGAGCGCGCAGTAAATTGTCACTTAGAAATAAGCTGAGAATCTACGTGACGTGCATCCGCCCCATCTTGACTTACGCTAGCGTCGTGTTCGCACACGTAAAGCCTTGTCGCTTCAATTCCTTCCAAACCCTCCAGAATCGAGTGTTGCGCAGAGCCGCGGCTGCCCCGTGGTTCATGCGTAACGTCCAACTCCATCTCGATCTAAAAATGCCAACCATCAGGCAATACCTCAAACGCATTTCCAAGCGTTACTTCGACAATGCCCCCCGCCATCCGAACCCCCTAGTCGCCGCAGCGGCCGACTACAGTCCCTCTCTCATAAGTAAAGTTCGCCGTCCCAGGCACACACTTTTAGAACCCGATGACGAAATAACCCTCCTCCAGGAGGCGAGTAAATCGACCAGCACACTACACAACAAACGCCGCCGCCCGGCATACCGTCCTCGCCGACGAGGCCCGTCGCGACGCCCCACCGCCGCCGGTCACGATCCACCGAGCTCTCCCGTCGTAGAGCCGGTCGTCTCTTCAGACTCCGCAGTCACCCCGATAATTCAGCCCTCATCAAGCTGTCTCCCCCCCCCTATGTCCACGCCAGCAACGCCCTAAGCCGAGGTCCGAGTCCCACTAGGGGTCGCCCTTAGTGCTGTTGTTGCAGGTAGTCATGATGTTAGTGTAGTACAAGTAGTTAGCTTAGGTTAAGTATTTTACTTCCCCCCATTGGCTGGAGACCCTTCAGGTCTCGCCAATAACTGCCCGGTTACGTAGAAACCGTCCCCTAGGACGACCTACAGCAGTCCAATAGAAAAAAAAAAAAAAAAAAAAAACAAAAAACCCATTCGCGCTCCGACGCTCGCTGAGGACGGACGTGCCGCAACTCGCGCTGCGTACTTTCTCGACGTGCTCGCTCACGAATATCGCTACGCCCCGCCGTAGTGTTCTCCACTTCACGACTATAAGTTCAAAAGCTGCCTTTTTCAAGGCGGTGGCTGAACGCCTATTTCTTTGTCAAACGCGTGTGCCCCTTCAGGGAAAATCCACAGTTTCGTGGTCCTCGGCTGATACTTTGCAGTGTTTACGAAACCGAGTGGGTGTTGACCCAATACACCAGCTGCGCCCCTTCAGGGCAAGGCGAAAATTGGAAGGAGCTAGTACCACCGGCCTTGGGGGGTCTCCTAGTCGACGCTAGCTCTAACCCCGTTCTCTCCCATCTAGCACTCTCTAGTATTGCACCTCACTAGAGACTTAGGAACCCGTTCGCACAATAAGACTGGCGACGGGATTACAAGCTTAGGGCTCACCAATAGGCACTCAACCTCCCTGTCTATACCCGACAGGGAGGGTTTTCACACACCCCCGGGCTCATCCACCCGGGGAATCGCGTTTTTTAAAAATTAAATTGTTAGGACTTATAGGCCGTTACTAAAAATAGTCGCGTACTTGTGCGCGCCGCGTTTTTATTAAGCCTAATTCCCATTTTTTACACACGGCTCAGGCATCTTTTCCGAGATGTCTGACGCTGTGTTGTTAGCGTTCTTCCGGGAACTTTTAAAGGACCCCGAATTTCTCGCTAAATATGGCGCTCGTATTCCTAGTAGTGGGCCCATAAGGCACACTACTAATCCGTTATCGCCCACCTGCGATACCGACTTTGATTATTTCGGCGAAGGAGAGCCATTGTTCGACGAGAACAATGGCATTCCAAGCCTTTTATCGCTTCCGCCTTTCTCTCCCGGTCCATTGTCTCCGGAAACAATGGAAATTTCGCACCTGCACTCCGCAGCTGCGCCTTCCGCTAATTTACACACCCCTTCCCCGTCCCTCCGACATGCTCCAGAGATGACGTCATCAATGGACACGTCAGAGCCCTTAGTCCCCGATTCCGATATTGAGTCCGAATCCTATTCGTCGGCTTCCTCTTCCTCAGAAGGCTGCACTACCGTAGTCGGAAAGGGGAAAAAGCGTGCCCGCAAGAATAAGGCGACCTCCTCCAGCCAAGTCCCGGCTAAAACCCCCAAGACAACCGTTGCGACCCCCGCGTCGGCTGCTTCCCTTAGTCCCGTCCCGGATACCTCCCCGCAGGCCAGTCCTTCCTCTCCCCGTCTCGTTACCGGCTCGAAAACCTCGGCTCCGAGGAAAGAGCCCTCTCCTCCGCCTCTGTACATTCAGGACAAGGCGAAGTGGACCGATGTGTCCAAGATGTGTGTTGATCGCAAGATCAACTATCTTAGTGCCCGCACCACCCAACAGGGCATTAAAGTCATGGTCCCCACGTCAAAAGACTTCCGCGATCTCACGCGTATGTTAAGGGAAAAAAGCGTGTCATTCCACACCTTTGCCCTTCCCGATGAGCGACTTATCAGAGTCGTTATCCGCGGCATCCCCAAGGAGATTGACTCCGACGCCATCCTCAGCGACCTTAAGTCGCAAAACATTCCTGTCTTGGAAGTCCACCGCATGCACCGCGGCCGCGGTGGCACCCCCTACGACATGGTCCTCGCAGTATGCGAGCCTTCAGACGAGTCTAAGACCGTCTATAATATTAAGACCTTGTGCCACCTGTCTGGCATAAGCGTCGAGCGCCCCAATAAGTCCGGTCCGCCTGGTCAATGTCACCGTTGCCAGCTTTATGGCCATTCACAGCGTAATTGTTACGCGAAACCCAGGTGTGTCAAGTGCCTGGGCGACCACGGCACTAGTGACTGTGAACGTCCTAAAGATAGGTCCCTATGTCTCGAGCCTCCCAGCTGCGTTTTATGCGGCGAGTCTGGTCACCCTGCGAATTATCGCGGGTGCGCTAAAGCGCCAAAACAGCGCAACCCTAACCTAGCTAAACGCTCAGCCGCCCGTCATCAAAGAGAGAGTCCTTCCACGGCTCCCCCTCTTTCTTCCCAACTCCCCGCCCGCCTCAGTCCCCAAAGGCCGTCCCCATGGAACGCGCTGAACCATCAGCAGTCGTTCCCCGCCTTAAGGCCCAGTACCCAGTTGCCCCAGCAACAGCAACGAACCACAAGTCCCCCAATCTCGGCTATCCCCGGCCTGATGAGCTCCACTATCCCCGCTCCCACTATAGTGCCAGCTGCTTCACAGGCTGCACGTAGTCCCCCAACATCACAGGCTGCCCCCGCACCCACCCCCGCACCCGCCTCCGCACTCGCTCCCAGGCCAGCGCCGACAGCGGTTGCTCCATCCACTTCCCTCTCGTCCACTAAAGTGCTCCTTAGGGACACGATCCCCAGCCTCATCCAAACCCTCTCCTCCTGCAATACGCAGTGGGCGAAAAACATAGTCTCCGCTTGGAACGCCTCTCAAGGCGATCCAATCGCTCGCATCAATGTCCTCTGCGAACTAGATGACATAGTCATTTTCCTCATCCAATAAATTCCAATGGATACAGAAAGCTGTAGAATTAAGCCCCGATCCCTTAAATTAGGCTTCTTCAACGCTAACAGCGTTATCGGTCAACGAGATGAGATCGCAATCTTTTTGCGTGATCATCAAATTGACATCTTCCTAGTGCAGGAAACGTTTCGCAAGCCCCACAACAGGAACCCTGGAATTGCAAACTATAAATTAGTTCGCAACGACAGGACCCGTAGTAGGGGCGGTGGTACTCTCATCTACTACAAACGTTCCCTATACTGCACTCCCTTAGACCCTCCCCCTGGTCTCCAATTCCTGGAAACTTCCATATGCAGACTAGGCATGACAGGACACCAGCCGATCACAATCGTCTCGATGTATAATCCTCCCTCCAGTAATAAGATCCAACTCCGGAGCGATCTTAAAGCCCTCTTTGACCTCGGCGGAGGTTCCGTTATCATAGCGGGCGACCTCAATGCCAAACATCTCTCGTGGAGCTGCAACTCCAACAACCACGCGGGTCGTAACCTCGAACAGTTGAGCCCGGAGCTCGAATTCGACGTTATCGCCCCGATGTGTCCTACTCACTACCCCCATAACCCTAACCATCAGCCTGATGTCCTTGACATAGCGCTTCTAAAGAATGTAAACCTCGGCCTACGCTCTATAGAGACGCATGAAGAGCTAGACTCCGATCACCGCCCCGTAGTCCTTCACCTAGGTCCCCGGGGTGGTCCCCCGGATCCTGGTCAACCCGCCCCGACCAAAACTGTCACGGACTGGGGAAAACTAGAGGAGCGCCTCAAGTCTTCCTCATCCGTTCACTTAGATTCCATCCCCGACGATATCGTTACGATCGCCGACACGCTGGGCGCGATCGACTCCCTCACCAGTCACGTACAGTCCGTGGTGAACGAATGTTCACGGCAGGTTCCAGCGGTGGACGAACACCGCTGGAAGCTGCCGGACGATGTGCGTGAACTGCTGACGGAGAAGAACGCGTCCATCCGTGCCTACGACTCTTTTCCCTGCGAAGCTAACCGCGCCCATATGCGTTCTCTACAGCGTGCTGTAAAGAAACGTGTACGGGAGGTTCGGGAAGCCCGCTGGGACAAGATGTTGAGCGACTTAGAGCCATCCCATCTGGCCTTCTGGCAATTACAACGAAATCTAAAATCCGATTGTGTAGCTTCAACTCCCCCTCTCAATCGTCCAAACCAAAGGCCGGCCTTTGAAGACGACGAAAAGTCCGAATGTCTAGCCGACAGTCTAGAAGCCCAATGTACTCCCAGCACCCAACCCGTAGACCCGGTCCATCTTTCCAAGGTGGATCGCGAGGTCGAACGTAGGGCCACCCTCCCTCCCGATGAAGACCCTGACGACCCCTTACCCCCCATCACCGTAGACGAGGTCCACACGATAGTGAGGAAACTCAAACCTAGGAAAGCCCCCGGCTCAGACGGTATCACCAATAAGGTGATCAAACACTTTTCCGCCCCGCTCATAGTCCTCATGACCGCCATCTTCAATGGCGCTCTGAGTAATAACATCTTTCCGCAAGCTTGGAAACAAGCCACCGTTATCGGTATCCCCAAACCCGGCAAACCCAAGAGTGAGCCCACTAGTTACCGCCCCATCAGCCTTCTCAATGTATTTGGGAAAATCTATGAGCGTCTCATTTATATCCGTTTAAAAGATTTCGCTGACTCCCGTAAACTCATCCCCGACGAACAGTTCGGTTTTCGAACCCAGCACTGTTGCATTCGACAATTGCACCGCATAGTCGAACACATTAGCTCCCGTTTTATGCGCTCGTACAAAACGGGCATGCTCTTCTTCGACGTAGCGAAAGCCTTCGACAAGGTCTGGCACAACGGTTTATTATACAAACTGTACCAATTCAACGTGCCGGACCGTCTCGTGCTCATCATTCGAGACTTTCTGTCGGATCGCTCCTTCCGCTATCGCCTAGAAGGCACCCTCTCGTCCCCTCACCCCATTCGCGCCGGCGTCCCTCAGGGCTCCGTGCTATCGCCCCTTCTGTTCACGCTGTACACCAGCGACATTCCCAAACGTGGCTTGGCCAAGTTGGCTCTCTTCGCCGACGACACGGCTATCTACTATTCCGGTAGGAGTCTCGATAGCATCTCTCGAACCCTTCAAACCGCAGCCAACACCCTCGGGGTCTGGTTCCGGAAATGGAGAATAGAGGTGAATCCCGAAAAGAGCGCAGCCGTTCTTTTCGAGAGACACGGTGATTCCCACACCCACATCCGTCCTGTCCTCATGTTCGGCAAACAGATCCCTTGGGAGATGAAAGCCAAATACCTGGGGGTTATCCTCGACCACCATCTGAGTTTCCGAGACCATATCAAAGCGGTGCGCGCTCGCGCCGCTTTCGCTGTCGGTCGCCTCCACCCCATCCTTAGAGCGCGCAGTAAATTGTCACTTAGAAATAAGCTGAGAATCTACGTGACGTGCATCCGCCCCATCTTGACTTACGCTAGCGTCGTGTTCGCACACGTAAAGCCTTGTCGCTTCAATTCCTTCCAAACCCTCCAGAATCGAGTGTTGCGCAGAGCCGCGGCTGCCCCGTGGTTCATGCGTAACGTCCAACTCCATCTCGATCTAAAAATGCCAACCATCAGGCAATACCTCAAACGCATTTCCAAGCGTTACTTCGACAATGCCCCCCGCCATCCGAACCCCCTAGTCGCCGCAGCGGCCGACTACAGTCCCTCTCTCATAAGTAAAGTTCGCCGTCCCAGGCACACACTTTTAGAACCCGACGACGAAATAACCCTCCTCCAGGAGGCGAGTAAATCGACCAGCACACTACACAACGTCCGCCGCCGTCCGGCATACCGTCCTCGCCGACGAGGCCCGTCGCGACGTCCCACCGCCGCCGGTCACGATCCACCGAGCTCTCCCGTCGTAGAGCCGGTCGTCTCTTCAGACTCCGCAGTCACACCGATAATTCAGCCCTCATCAAGCTGTCTCCCCCCCCTATGTCCACGCCAGCAACGCCCTAAGCCGAGGTCCGAGTCCCACTAGGGGTCGCCCTTAGTGCTGTTGTTGCAGGTAGTCATGATGTTAGTGTAGTACAAGTAGTTAGCTTAGGTTAAGTATTTTACTTCCCCCCCATTGGCTGGAGACCCTTCAGGTCTCGCCAATAACTGCCCGGTTACGTAGAAACCGTCCCCTAGGACGACCTACAGCAGTCCAATAGAAAAAAAAAAAACAAAAAACCCGCCTGCAGAAAAACCGAACTGAAAAGATGTAAACAAGACGTAGGTACTTGTAATTATAACATACATAACGTAAAACTTACTTAGGTTTTAAAAAAATCGTGCTATCAATTCATAACATTCAATCACATAGATACGCGTGAAAAACATAACTCTGTCTTTGCTGTCGCGCAGTCGGGTAATAAGGACTTTAGCTTATATGTTCACTTCTTTGAACTACATTAAATTGATTTTAATGGTCTATTTTTATGTAGCTTTGTATTTTTCTCGTTATTTCTTTCATACTTATACAGGGATCTGGTACATTTGCGCGAAAGACGTTTTCGCGAAAGACACTTGAGCGACTCCCTTTGCGCAACTACGCAAAATGCGCGAATGGACTTTTGCGCGACTAGACATTTGCGCGACTAGACACTGGCGCGACTGGAAGTTTCCGCGAATAGACTGTTGCACGAACCCACTTGCGCGACTGACTTTTCCAAATACATTTGCGCGTATGTACTTCCCCGAAAGGACATTTGCGCGATATTTATTTCGTAAAGGATATTGGGCAAAACATCCGAGAATTGAGATTCCATACCATCACGCCTGTATTCTCCGAAGGGTAGGGCAGAGGACAGAGGTGTATACCTATTTACTAAGTATGTAACTATAATTATGAACCCATTTATTACTTTATCTAGATAACATTCATAAAGGCTAGTTTAAGTTGTTTAAAGTTATATTATCTCACACGTTTCCCCTCCAGAGGGCGGGGACGGTCAAAATCAAAATCTAAGATGGCGATCATTAGTTGAAATATACAAAGTGGGGACGACGTTACGACACTAAATGATACCACGTATTCTATGATGAGTTTTACTACCGAACACAAATAAATCAATCATGTACATTCAATAGTTATGTCACAGGAATATTCGTACGATTTAATAATTTTACGAATATCAAGATCTCACCGCGAAGTTATGTAAATCTATGACTCGTTTAATCCGAAATTATCTTTATTTACACGTGTAGAACAGATATAGTTAACATACGTTTCCACGTCAACTTCCCTTCATCTACATGAATGAGTGAAATTCAAAAATCGTGCGAAAAAAATGTGCTTGGAAGTAACTGTTTTTTGTGTACGGTACTAGAACACAGAATAAAACACGTGGTAGCATTTACTGTCATAATTTCAACCCCATTTTGTATTTATGTCACTACCCCCGGATTCTACTTTTTATAGGACGCCAGGATCCAGCTTGTGGTGACAAAATACCGAATATCAAATTCGATTGGACCGGCTTTTTGCAGTATCCTGGAGTCTACTCCCTAAGCACGAAGTCCGTGGTTTCGGCCTTAGTTACGAGCGTTTCCTACTCCCTATCACCTACGGACATACGATTATTTCGGGGCCCGAACTAAGAATGAATGATAACACGATTTGACAGTTATCCCTACTACCGATGTGTTTTTGCCCGTCCGAAAAGTTGAACTTGACACTTGTTTTGTTCACTCCTACGTTTCGGGCTACTTTCGGATGGGTGACTAACTTCGTTGACGGACTTAGGGAGTAGGCCTCCTGCAAACAGGATACTCGTGTGAACGCTAGTATTGAAACACTTCCGCCACTGGACGGGATCCCGAAAAAACGGTTGTGCAAAAAACAAGTGTTGCTGTGGGAACGAGCCATAAGGCGATTCACACACTGCACCGCATCACGCAACGTAGCGCGGGAGTGCGTGTTCTTATGTTATTTGCAAGTATCTGTATTTGTATAGAAAACACGCATAGTGCAACGCACTGAAAACACTGCGCGTGAATGCGTGTTCAGTGTGTTTTGCTCTATGCGTGTTTTCTATACAAATACAGATACTTGCAAACAACATAAGAACACGCACTCCCGCGCTACGCTGCGTTATGCGGTGCAGTGTGCGAATCGCCTAACGGCTATAACCATGTGACTGCGACACGTATACGTGGTAACCAATTAACGAGCGCTTTTAAAGGTTAGGGCACGCTGTTCATTTAAAACAGTTTCGTTCTTCCAGAATAAGTCCACACCGCAAAATGGTCCGTATTTGTTAATGAACAAAATTTCCTTGTTTGCAATTTAATTCAAAGTTTAATTGCCTAATTTTGGTGATGTTTTTAAAGGAGTTTGTGAAATAAAGTTGCTATTCAATGGAAATAATCATCGTGTCATATTTCATGATATTGGGTACTTTTATATGCGTAGACATAGGTATGATATAGTTTATTCTAACGCATAATTTAATTCCTAAGGCACATTCAAGAAATAATTTATATCCAAGAGCCTTCTCTGATAAGTATTATTTCCTATAACAATACACGAATAAATAACTAAACAGAATGAAGAGAATATCGAGGAAAAAAAATACATAATAGATTATAATACCTACTTACCAATTCCTCTGGTCAGGAAATAGTGAAAGGCTTATTATACTAGCCTTCCACGTACACATTAATTCACCCGAGATGTTTTCATTATCATCAGCACATTATTGTCCCACTGCGGCATTTCAAAACCTACTAAGGGACACTTTTACAAAAATCGTTTGATTGCAATAATCTTGCTAACCTAGAAAGTCTTACAAAAACACCAGCGTTGAAAACTCACATAATAAGCAGATATATTTAAGCATCGATACCTAGTAAGTGCCATTCACTGCCTCTGATCATTTTAAAACCTAGTAAGTCACTTTAACCACATGGTTTTACCTAACATAAATATTTTTCAAAGGCTGACTGATTTAACGTTTATGCGCTGTCCTGTAAAATTTCGTTTTAAGCCCTTTATGGCAAGAGACCAGATGGCATGTCATTGATGCCATGGAAGATGGGTAGGCCTCTCGTATGGGACGCAACGTGCGTCGATACCCTTGCGCCATCCCATCTTCCTAGCTCGGCAGGCTGTGCTGGCGCTGCTGCTGCAGCTGCGGAGGCCCTCAAACGAAAATATAATAACTTTATTGGTAATTATATTTTCGAGCCGTTTAGGGTCGAAACACTCGGGCCGTGGGGTCCGAGCGCCCAACTGTTGTACAAAGATATTTCAAGGCGGCTGGTCGACACGTCCCGTGACCCGAAGGCTGGCCTCTACTTTGGTCAAAGGATAAGCATTGCCATACAACGTGGCAATGCTGCCAGCCTTCTGGGCACGTTACCACTCCACAGCGATGCGGAAGAATATTTTGATGCCCCATTTTAGTTTATAGTTTTATTAGGATATATTTTCTTTATTTGTATATACTTTTATTTGGAATTATGTAAATATTATTTGTGTAAATATTGTATGGATAATCATATAAAATAGAATAGATTACGTACAATATTAAAATACTACTATATAGCCCTTACTAAGTGTTGAAATGGGACAGCCGTGCTGGGCACGAGCCTCTTCTCAGAATGAGAAGTATTTAGGCCTTAGTCCTCCAAGCTGGCCTGTTGTGGGTCGGCGGACTGCACACACCATCGAGAACTGTTTGGCGCCTTCTCAAATGTGCAGAATTCCTCACGATGTTTTCCTTCACCATTAACGCAAGTTATAATCAAATTATGATCTGCACGTGAATTCGAAAAGACGGAGATGCGGGGATTGAACTCAGGCCCTTTTGCATAGAAGGCAAGTATTCAACCGCTAGGTTATCACTGCTTTTATTTTTGCATGTTTCATATATCTCGACGTCATAATTATTTAAGACTAGAGGTCGCGGCCGTGTGGATGTCGTTTATCGCGTATTCCGTATTTTTCGGGATAAAAGTAGCTTACGTCCTTCTCCAGGTTGCATTCCATATCTGTACCAGGTTTCGTCAAAATCGGTTCAGCGGTTTAGGCGTGAAAGCGTCACAGACAGAGTTACTTTCGGGTGCCCGTGTTTTTGCTGAAGTATTTCATATCGAATTTCATTACGCTGACAACGATTCTCCGACGTAATGTTTGCCGAAGCAATGTTTTCCCTCATTTGATTTCGCTGAATGATTATTAGCCACCATAATTGTTTGGCCAAAAAATCATTCAGCAATTTTGTTTTAGTCGAAGAATTATTTGGCTATTGTTTAGTTTGCCAAATAAGCATTCGAACAACATTATTTTTTTACACATCGGAATGTAATGTTAATCCACCTCAGCGCACCTCGACTACACGTGGTCAGACTCTGTCCTACTCCTAGAGAGTTATTTAAAAGCGTGGAGCCAGAAGCTCGCGAAGGAGGTCCTGAGTGGAACGAGTGCACGAGGCTGAAGCGCAGCGAGTGGGGGTAAGGTGGCGAGCGAAGCGAAGGGGCAACAAAGCGAGTCTTCTGGCGGAGCAAATCCAGAAACACTTGCATGCTTGCTTGCATGATGGGAAAATGAGCCATCTAACAAGTTTAAAGTGGTCAATAATACAGTTGACTAAAGAAACAATGGCCAGCAGAATGGCGTAACAAAAAATTACAAAAGATAATTAGGGAATTTAATCATTCGGCGTTTTAATCATTCGGCGAAATGAAAAGTGGCGAAAGATTGTCGGCCAGAATCGGCTAATAATAATTCGATATTCCAATAGAGAACCGTTACTTTCGCATTTGAATATTAGTAGGTATTAAACGCGTAGACGTCACCTGCGATCATCTTAATCCAATCCACACTTATTACATTTTACGTAAACATTTTATACTTAAACAGGTTCTCTGAAGGAAACTGTTGTGTAAACAAACACCAGAATGTTTGTATAGGATAAGTTTAGTTTGCCTAGTTTATTGAAGGACTCGTCGGCTTAACGAGTTGCCTAAGTGCTTCCGATTGAAGGCTCGTGCCGATTACCGGGTAGAACAAAAAGTGGGAACAAGATAAACGTTTTCGACACTAGTTTTAGGGGCCCGTACCTTGAAATGAAAATGGAACCCGTATGGGATTACTTTGTTGTCTGTGTCTGTCTGTTATGACTGTTTTTCACAGGAACAGCGAGAGGTATTGAGTAAAATTAATACAAAAATACTAAACTCTACAGCTTCATAGTCCTATAAAAAGCTACGGCATGTCAAAGTGTATTTTCATACTAACCCAACCCACTGTCACATCAAAAACTATACTTCCCGTTAACCTAAAAATTTGATCTTTGGCACGAAGAAAAGGAAAAATCAGAAAATTGTTCATTTATAATTGTATGTGGAAGGATTATAGCAAACTTAATCTGGTTTCTTTAATACAAAGTACATAAAAAGAAAACGTTTGACACGTAATAATTCAAAAGTAGGCATGTACTACGCTACGGAACCTTCAGAGCACGAGTCCTACTCACTCTTGTCCGTATATTTTTTCGTTTGATTGGGTTTTAGCTGTGCACAGCTGTGAAGCTCTATCCGGAGAGTTCTCAACTATTCGGGATGAAAGTATCCATTCCCTTATGAATTAAGTGTCATTTTAGGATCACGGAATTGTGAATGCAAGAGTAGGAACAGAAAATAAATGCAATGATAGTTGTGTTGCTAAGATAGATTTTTCATCAGTTCCAAATCAAAATTCAGATTTGCGTTGCATGCATTTTAGGAAACTGGTAAGTAAATGAATAAAGTCACAAAATAAATATGAATAACAGTAATAAGCTTTAGCATTCTTTCTTTTTTGTCAGCCCATTCTGTCCCTCTCCTGGGTAAAGGCCTCCCCAAAGTTCTTCCGCGTACTCTTTTCCTGCACCACCTCAAACCAGCATTTGCGTACGCTTCCTGATGGCTAATATCGTCACATCTGGCTGTTATTACGCAGTTGCACTGGCTGCATCTTAAATGCCTTCAAGCCCCATTTAGCAGTGGCAGTTTGCAGTTGTGACTGGATGTGAACTGCACATCTTTTCACTTGCAGTAATGATTACGAATATGCAAAGAAATCATACGCCAAATGTGACGTTATTATACAGGGTGGAAACGTTAAGTGTCAACAGGCGATTATTCCGTCAGTTTAGGAAATATTTCAGAACTTATGGCTAATATCAAAACTAGGCCGCCTAGTAACTAAAATAACATAAATATTTTTAGGAAAATAACCGCCATGTATCGAGAATTTTGATTTTACAACCTACTTCCGTACATTCAGTCAGTATGACATTTTTGTTCATGAGATATTCAAGAAGCTTATAATTTTTTTGCATTTTATTTTCGAGCTGATTTGTTTACTGAATTACTGGATTACTAATAACTCAATAAAAAAAGGATAATATTTCTTTCTTGTACCTATTGACAAAGTCGGCAACATTTTTTATTTCAACTTTTAATCAATTGAACTGGCTGAAAAAGAAAAATAACAAGTTACTAAAAAAACGACGGAGTTACCTTTGAGTTCCAAATTCAAAAAATTTTTGTTCTTATAGTTTTTTATTTAATTAAAAAAAAATAGACCTAATGCCTATTCCCTTAAAGCGTAGGCAGAGGAGTTCTGTTATACAGCCACAAGTTCTTCATGACGGTATTTAGCGCCATGTATTATGGAACATTGTTATTGAACTATTAATATTTTTATTAGTTGAACAAACTGGTTGCAATATTATTATTATTTATTAGACATGAAAATAATTGGCTATCGCATTACGTACCTAGGCAATCTGGAACTACAAAATCTGTCTGTTTTCTGTTCGAAATCCTGGATTAGATTTAGGTAGTGCTCAGGAATCTGGTGATATGAAGCTTTATTACAGATATGACTAAGATAGACCGAAGTCGAGTAAGGCTAATTCCGCCGTCATATTAACAGTAAGGAAGAGAGAGATTACGTAGTTATGATTGGTACGATCAGTTGAAAGAAATTCTCATACCAAATGTATGGACGGAGCGAAAAACTAAATTTTCAATATCTGACTTTTCTTTTTCCTAAAGTTATTTATAATATTTTACTCTCCATGTAGTCTAGTTTTGATAATAGCCTTAACTTTTTAAATATCTCTTAAATCGCCGAAAAAATCGTCTGTTGACACTTAACGATTCCACCCTGTATAGGGGGGCGATATTATAGATATAGGGGGGCTTCTGATCATCTTGCCATAATACTCTTGAGATATCTCGGTCATAATATTAGTGAGATACAAAATGTTATTTTTCTTCATCCTAGCGTTTTCCGCGTTTTACTTTGCATAATTAAAATAGCTATACTCTCCCATCAGCCAACGATCGATTAATTACTTCATCAAAGTTGTAGAGTTTCTGGAGTTTTTCATTTAGTTAGTTTCATTATTCATTTTTATCCACCTGGTGGACGATACTACTTAGATAAGAGAATAGTCCTTTTATTACTATACCATTTTCCTTGCAAAAACAGAGACGGAAGACTATGTCAAATACGTTGTGTATATATACACAATATATTTGACATAGGGGACCCATTGGCTCTCAAAAATATGCGTTTCTCTAAAAAATGGCCTCAATCTGACAGTTTATAAATGTGGCCTAGTGAAACCACGCGACCCGTCCTACGTCATCTTTATCTGTGTCGTACATCACTCGGCTAAATAATGTCAGGCCAATTTATATCATTGAAATCCGATCGGTTATTTTTTAAGCTACGGTGGCCTGGTTTCTTGTTTATGGAAGTGAAAATTGGCCTTTAAGCTGGGAACTTATTGGGTACCTAGACTTTGCAGATTGAAGAAGTTTTCATTCTGTGTCGTGGTTTCTCAATTTTTATTTTGGTACAGTAAAATAAATAGGTACTTATGAAAAAAAAAATGATATCCAGGAACCGAAAACTAAAACTATTTTTATTCTGGAGAAAAACGGGATACCGGTTTTACTCTAGAATAAAGGTAACCGTTTTTTGTCACTTTTCGTTTCAAATATGACGTAATAAGCTGATCTGGACACCTTTTTGGCCCAGCCGTGAGACACATACCCAAGTCTTTTTTCATTTTTTTATTTATGTCACATTTTTTACCTGTTGTGTCTCTTTGTGATGTGTCCAAATAAATGATTCTTTATCTTTACGTATCAATGCAGTAGGTATTGTGGTAGGTACCTATACCACATTGAACATAGCGCGATGTTGGTGTAGCGTGGCCTAATCAAATTTTACACAATCTTCTAAGCTTATTACCTAGATAAGTGATCTAGTTTGTTAGTGTTTACTTGTGTTTCTCCTCGCAATCTCTTCGGATATTAACTTGAAAATAACATAACAATATAAGCCCGTAAAAGTTCACTGCTAAGCGTTAGTTTGCATATTAGACCACTAGAAAGTACCTAATAGGTATATGGTCATAACCACCGCGTTTAGCACACGGATTGATGATTGTAATATGTTACACAGACTGATTTTTCAATCACCATAATTTTTTTTTCTAGGCACTGACTTTCATAAATAGAAATGATTTTTGAAAAAAAAATTGGCAGATCCTCTCACTCTGATGCAGGGTCAGCCCTACCATAGGGCGAACGGGAGTGTATCACGACGCTCAATTTTTGTTCCACCACTGTCCAAGGCGGTTTAAATAGTAAGAGAGTCACTTTCTCTGATTCTGTGCGTGAGCGACAAGCGTAGTATTTAACGTTAGTAACCACGTGTTTTTTTTAACGTTTTGGAAATCATCATGACACTTTCCGCTTTGGGCGGAGCGGAATCAGTGTCAGAGTCTTACTGACTAAAACCCATCCGTGTTCCTCCTAATGCCCTTTGCGTTCCAGGGCCGCGGTAACTCTTTCGAACAAATTCCGCAAACCTTTTTTTTTATCTTGGGAAAATCCTCATGGTTTCCTTCTCGCCTTCCCCAGGCAAAGGGTTATGCCGGACTCTTACCGGCTAAAAACCCACGGTGTTCCTTCTCCTGACCCTTAGCCAGGGTCGCGGGATTCGCAGCTGCATGCACCGCAACCCCGGCAGGCCTCGGTCCGTCAGCGCCTGGTGGACCTCTCCTTCTGTGGGGTCTTGCCCCACGTCTTCCTGAGAGGCGCGCACGGAACACATGCGCGCCACCTTCTCGGGCGTGTTACTGGTCGGGCGACGGGTAAATTCCGCAACCCTGGCAGAACCACTCTAAACTGATAATTTTTCCGGAAAAATAATTTATCGTGAAAATTTCACCTACCTATTTCTATTCAAAAATGGAATCTTTGAATGATACCTAATGCCTAGAAATTTTTTTGACAGTGATTAAAAACTCATTCTGTATACAAGGTTAGTCGGAAAGGGAGTACCTACTAATCCGCGGGCCACTTAAAGTATCACTAATGACGGTTTTAAAGGAAGTGCTAAAATTTGATAATTTTTATTTCCATGTAAAATAATTTTTATACTATTTTTTTTCTAAAATTCTTCGTGCCTACTTTAGTAACGAATTCAGAAAACGGAGCTTCTTATTCGTAACTCCAAATATGACCTAAAATGTAAACACAGCTGATCATAGCTGAGGATAGATAGATTTTAGCATATTTTTTTTTGTAATTTTTGAACAGCTATTTCTCTTAAAATATTGAGTTTTGGAGAAAATGGTAGAACAAAAGTTATTCATTATTATGTGTGTTTATACCGTTTCGGATTAGTACCCCATTTTTGAAAATACTGTTGCCCATTCTTCACGATTGGCGCAGTTAATTACATTTGTTTTGATTGCTTTATGTGTCTTTTGCATTGGCTCGTGACTAATTAACAACCGAGCGGATCATAATTATAATTTGCGAGGTTAAGCTGCACTTGCCGCGGTCAATCCGTGGATGGGTGACCATTCGTTTCACATCGAGACTCGAGACCCCTGCGTGGCTCAGAAAGCAGGTTAAACAGTCGGTCCCGGGTTTCAAACGAATGTCTATGAGAACCGTTACGGGTAGTCAGATGCCCGAAAGTCTGACAACTAGTCTAACCTTAGGATATCGGCATTGCCCAGTAACTAGGTTGCAGACGTCTGATGGCAGTCGCCCCATGTCAAATACTGGTATTCAGCCGGTTCTGGTTAGGAGACTTTTGGGAGCTGAGGCACCCTCCTCCGTGAGAGCACCCTTAGTTCGAAACCCCACACGTGGTCCCCGGGTGGTGCCAATAAGGTGACGACATTTCGCTTGGTGGTAGGATCTTTACGGTCCGCCTGGCTAGCTACCACCCTCACATTAATGTCCGGCGCCAAGCAGTTTACTGTGTTCCGTCGTGTGTATGTGAGAGCTAGAGAGGGTATAGGGGAATCACTCTTTATTTCTGTTACTTGGATTCGTGTGCTTCATCTTAGACCCTGTCTGCGCTTACCATCAGGTGCGACGAGGGTCAAATGCAACGAAGACAAGGAATAAAAAAAAAAGACTGGAAGCTGACCCCAACTGGAACTGGAAGTTGTCCGGACATGTCCGGACTTCTAGACTTTTGTCCGGACTTCGTCCGACTCTTTAATTAGTCCGGATTTTTTGGCTTAGATGGAATACGAGTAATGAAACTTACTTATGTAATATCAAATAACTTTTTAATCTTTATTAACTTCTCATTCATCTAAAAACAAAATATAAATCTTCGTATGTTTGCATTTTGTGACTAAAATGTCCGGACTTTTATTGAAATGTCAGGCTTTTTGTCAGGACTTTTCAAATTTCTAAATGGTAACCCTAACCCCAACCAAGTTGGGTAAAGGCTAGGCTGAACGAACAATTTGCTTTATGTGTCGCAGTGACTGCTGTATATGACACACAAATATACACTGTGGGCCCGAGATACCCGAAAAATTTTAACCATCGATTTAGATGCCTAATTGGAGAAGAAAAGATAGGATATAGTTCGTTGAATAAAGCTTAGTTTTCGAGATATTCATTGTTTACGGAAATTCACAACTCAAAAAATCTCTAAGGTAACAAGCCCTATGAACGCGGCGTTGCGACTTCTGTCATAACATACCACAATCGCGTTTCAAAGTCGTGTTTTGTCGTGGAGGTTCGTAAGGCCTCATTTACGAAGACGCGGGGCGTCGCGCGTCGTGTGCGGCGCGCGGCGTGACGTCTCGGGCGCGTCGTACGATTTTTCTGTTTACGGAGCGGCGGCGCGTGCAGCGGCCCGCATCATCACACGCGCAAACTCAAACATATGCCAATGTACGATGTTGTTTATGAAGATGCGGCGCGTGCGACGCCGCGGGCCCCGCCTCGGTTGATCCTACGTTTTACAGTGGACGGCGAATTGCAGGAAAGCTGGTCGCAACGCTGCGTGCGCCGCCGCGATAAACGTCGCGTGTGACGCGGCGGTGCCATCCGCGGGCTCCGCCTGCATTTCAAGCAAACGCATGTAAAATCGCTTCTCCGTAAACGCTCTCATACAACGCCATATATGTTTGAATTCAGTGCGGGCCGCGCCGCACAACGCGACGCGCGACGCCCCGCGTCTCCGTAAATGAGGCCTATAGTGAGTAGTTTCTTATCCACTCACACGATAATTTATATACGTTACCAGTTCAACCTAAGGTATTGTTTACAAGGAAGTACTAAAATTAATTGATTTATTTTGTTCCGAAAAACAAAATTGTTGTTAAATTGACTGAATTGGACTTATGCTGTTATAACATTATTGACTCATAATACCATCAGAAAGGCGTGGTTAAAATTTTTCGGGTATCTCGGACCCACGGTGTATTTCCATTTCCACGGGAACATGTGAGTTCTCTCTGATGACTCAATAAAATCCGAATATTCATCCGTATTGTAAAAGTGTTCCTGCTGGAACTACGAGTTGTCATCGATATTATATTTGTGGTGAAGTGCATGTCAATCGCGATGCAATTCGTTGTTATTCGAATAATAAAACTGGCGGTAGTGTTGTTATATTACAATGTTTTTGATTTGAACGGGAAAACGTTCGCTACTGTATTTTTTCGTTCTGCTTAATAAAGTAAATAAAATAAGGGATGATTTTAATCGGTGCCTGTATTAAAAATCGTTTTGCAAACTTTTTGTACAGTTGGGGCATGAAAAGGTTATGCACTTTCAGGTCTATTTTTGCATGCACAGTACAAGAAAGAAACTATTTTACCGACTACGACTATTAAACGATGGACATCAACGTTTTTCTCAAAAGCATGTATAACCGCCATCCACATTTATGCCTGCGGTCATTCTTTCAGTGAGCTCACGAGGCGAGTGCAGAAATTGGTCACCTCCCATATTTTCCTGCAGTGAGTTTTTAAACTTTCTCTCTTTATTTCCAGTTGTCATAGAGCTGTCTTAATAATAATTCAAACAAGCCCTGTGTTGAGCTGAAAATGTCAGGTCTTAAGTCCACCTTTTTAGGGTTCCGTAGTCAACAAGGAACCCTTGTAGTTTCGCCATGTCCGTTCGTCTGTCCGTCCGTCCGCAGCATAGCTCAGAGACTCTTAGTACTAGAAAGCTATAATTTGGCATATGTATAATATTAATCACGCTGACAAAGTGGTGAAATAAAATAAAGAAAAATAAATGCTTAAAAATGGTGTCTTTTGCCGACTTTAACCGTTAACGTCCCGTACGTGTAGGAAAAATACTCAAGACTGGAATAGTAGGAAATTTACAAAATTGATATGATTAATTTTTGGCGTAAAACCCTTAGATAAGGAGTTTTTCACTAAAAACCTATTTTTGGGACCTTAAACCAAGATGGCGGAGCGAGCCGAGGTCACACAAGGTCGAAAACTTGATATTATCATAAGTAGGTAATACTGTTGTCACTACTATCATCTATATTTCGAATGATGAGATGGATTCCTGTCTTTTTTTTTTACAAACAATCAACATGGTCTGCTTCCGTTTTAAATACAAACATACTTAGAAACCTCTCAGTCGCATCCTCTTAACAAGTTCGTGTGTCAGACGTAATTTTAATTAAATCTTAAGAGACAGCTTGACGAATGTCTAGTGCTGCAGCTCTTGCCTCGTTACTCATTGAAGGAGGTTTCAGTTAAGTAATTGTGATATAAGTAACGTCTTTCTAACACTGGTGTAAGTTGAGTTGTGCTGTTATAATATCTGCTTTTACTTTGAGTAATTATGAAAATAATGAGATTGTAGGAAAGTGTAGTTAGTCTTCTTATATTAATTAATATCTTTCGTGAAACAGATCCATATTTATGATTAGTTGGAATAATGTACACCGGGCATTGCATTGTAAGTTGTAACGACGTATAACATTACACATCAGAATTTAGCTTCAATTTGACGAAATACAGGGTGTTAACGAATTCGTGTAATTCCTTCAAACCACATGATCTACTGCTGGTGCAGATTGGCCCCGCACGGGAATTAGCCTAATTAAAAATCATTTTTTTTTTATTTCTTGCGGTTGCGTAAAAGATCGTATCTAAACCACCTAATAAGGATTCAGTAAAAAATAAGTTTTTTTTTTGCTAAAATTATAATTTCATGCGCTTGAACATTTCGATGCCACGCATAAATGAAAGCACGGCGACGCAGCTGGCGGACAAGACTAACGCGATATCGTTCTTTGCAGTAAGTTAACTCGGGGCTATAAAATGACTCAGAAATAGAAAACTAAGATTTTATTTTCAATTTTTTTTCAGTTGGTTTTCAAAAATTCCCTTTTAGGGTTAATCTGTGTCACCAGTAGATCACGCGGTTTGAAGGAATTACACGAATTCGTTAACAGCCTGTATAGATACATTTAGGCATTATTTATTTAATAATCAGCCTTTGCTGTCCCACTTTTGGGCAATGACCATCCTCCATTCCTCCACTTTGCCCGATTCCGCACTAGTTCCTTTTTCTAGTTTTCTATTCGTTCAATCAGCCAAGAAAAGGATTTCGAGAAGTGATTCATTTATTTGGTTACAAGAACTGCCAAGGAACGGATTACTAGCTGACCTTAACTTCGCCCAAGTTAGTAACTCCATAGGGCACGCCGCCATAGCGGCGGTAAGACTCGTCATGAAGGAGTAGCTGGAGAGGCGGCATGGCGCCCTCAGTTTCCGGCTGACGCAGGTGCTCTCGGGACATGGATGTTTCGGGAAGTACCTGTATCACATAGGTCGGGAACAGACGCCCGGCAACACGGCTCTGCAAACGCTGCAGACGTGCCTTGCGTGGGTGACGCAGCGTCGTGAGCTAGTCGCGGCAGTCGGTGGTGACCTCTCGCTTCCGGCCGTGGTTCTGTCCATGATCGGGAGCGAGTGTGTGTGGGAAACCGTCACCTCCTTTTGCGAGGACGTGATGGCGACCAAGGAGGGAGTAGAGAGAGAAAAAGGCGACTGTCACTCTCCATTCCCGCGCCAGACCCACCGAGGCCTGCCAGGGTTGCGGTGCATGCAGCTGCGAATCCCGCGACCACGGCTATAGGTCAGGAGAAGGAACACCGTGGGTGTTTACTGATAAGAGTCCGGAATAACCCTCCGTCTTCCCCAGGCGGAGGGTATACCTGAGGATTTTCTAACGATAAAAAAAGGTTAGTAACTCCATGTTCCATACAGAAATTATTGCAGAACTTTACCGTGCTTCAAAGGCAAGATCACATGCCAGGAGCGATTTTAATAAAGGCTAAGAATAAAGTATGGTATTACCTAACTTCATCCGCCGTATCTTCTGTATCAAACTTTTGGAAACACTTTACAAAGGCAAAAAGTTTAAGGAGCGTTCTAAATAAAACACCTATTGTATAACTGCTTTTATCTACACTCATTATATGTATATACAATGTGTCCGGTCATAGACTATCGATATTCTAGATACTTTTATAGGCTGTCCCTGGAAGTATGGATCAAATCGAATAGGGGCGTGGGCAATGTCATTTCCAAACTTTTTAACCGGTCAGTGCAATTTTTTACGGTTTAAAAGTTATGACCAATTATTGTTGTTTATTTTTTCAATCACTTCGCATTGAAAAAAATCATAAAAAAAAAACTAGCAAAGCTATTAATTTTTTTTAAGGACTTTGGCGAACTGTAGGTCTTTCTTGTGGTAATACTTTTACGCAGCTAGAATACATGTGTTCAATAAGAAAAAACATTTACTGCAAAGGCTTATTTGGTTTGGCAAAAAATTTACTCAAGTTTTTACTACTACAAGTTTTGAAATGACCTTGCCCACGCCCCTATTCGATTTGATCCATACTTCCAGAGACACCCTGTGTAACAACTATTCTAGTACACAAATACACAACTATACACTAGGGTCCAATCCACTTCCACTTTTAGTTGAGATATTCTGTACGTGTGAACCAAAAAAGTCATATCTCTCAAAGTTTTGGTCCTACTGAGATAAAAGTAGACTTATTCGGAGGGCAACAATATTGTCTATCGTTTACATTATAATACAATGGGTTCACATTTTCATAACTTTAACCTCTCAACCACCGTAATTATAGACACAATAGATAAACAATGGCGGTGTCGTCCTGGGACGACACGCGGGACGCAACCGGTCACGATAGAGAATATATCGAACGACATCAGTCGACGTTTAATCGATCGATTGGTGTAGCAGAAACTATCGATTGACGACGACTAATCTATTCTACCATCGATCGATGGCATCGATCGACGATCGACCGATTGGTGTGGTAACACCCTAAGTTCACCGACAAAACCTGAACACTGGTACACGGTATGGTGATAGAATCCCCGGATGAACTCGTTAACTACTCAATTTACTCCACAGCTGAGATTAAGAACACGAGGGTAATTAATAAGGAAAAGACATAAAACCCGAGTTAAAACCGCCACATTGGAGAGCTCGGGTTTATTAATGTACCCCCCACTCTCGCAGTCGGAAGAACACTAGAAAATTAGCTGGGGGATTATATTCTCGTATTATTCTGTGTCACACTTGCACTCCTACGGTGAAGATAATATTGTGATTTATCGCTTGGCTTTACCCGATTGAAATACAGTTTCATTGAACGGTCTGGAGGTTTTAAAATAGATTGAACAGATAAATTTCAATTTAAGTCATCAATGCAGTTCCCGTGAGGGTTGCAATAGATGAATGTTGGATTAGTCTAGAAACTCTAGAATAAAATGATGTACACGTACTAGAAAGACAGCCCGTTAACGCCTACAGCTTGACTAGATTGCTTGCTTGGGAAACCCTCATGTATACCTTCTGTCCTGGGAAAGGCGAAGGATTATACCAAAATCTTATCGGCTCAAACCCCACCTCCAACGACCTTCGGTCGGGGTCGTAGGATTCGCTATTGCATTTACCACAACCTCACCAGATAATCACCACACCTGAAGAACCGATTAGTGATCACAGAATATTTTTATCAGCCAAAAGGGTACTGCTAGTCTTGACCAAACATAACGTATGTTATGCCTTTTTGTTTATCGTGGGAAAATCCTCATGGATACCCTTCGCCCCGGGAAGGCGAAGGGTTATGCTGCACTTTTACCGGCTAAAAACCCACGGTGTTCCTACTCCTGACCCTTGGCCAGTGTCACGGGATTCGCAGCTGCATGCACCGCAACCCGGCAGGCCTCGGTCCGCCAGCCCCTGACAGACCTCTCCTTCTGTGGGGCCTTGCCCCACGTCCTCCTGAGAGGCGCGCACGGAACACTGCGCGCCGCCTTCTCGGGCCTGTTACTGATCGGGCGATGGGTCCCCTAACCCGCCGCCCGCAGGCCACACACTGGGGTGGCCGGAGATCGTCGCGCGCCCTCCGGCGCCCAACCCCATCTTAACCTAGCTTTTCTCGGCTTGTTGGTTGTACCATTATGGTATGGAATGTTCTATCATATAGCGGGTTTTTGGAGCGTCAATTTGGCCTTGTATGTAACCACAAACTCACCAGATAATCACCACACCTGACGAACTGATTAGTGATCACAGTATATTTCTATCAGCCAAAAGGGTACTGCTAGTCTTGACCACACATAGCTGTATGTTATGCTTAGCTTTTTCCCAACTATGCTGTTGGAAAAGACCGGCTTCAAGCCTAACCAGATGCGGCTGAATACAAGTATTTTACATGCAGCGACTGCTATCAGACCTCCGCAACCCAGTCAGTCACTAGGTATTGTCGACATTCTAAGGTTAGACCGGTTGTTACACTTTCGGGCTCCTGACTACCCGTAACGACTGACATAGGTATTTGTCTGGCACCCGGGACTGACGGTTTAACGTGCTTTCCGAGGCACGGTGGAGTCTCGATGTGTAACGAACGTTCACTCAACGGCCAGGGGGGTTACCATGATCTGCTACAGCAGGAATGTTTTAATATTATTACGAGGGTGGGAAAGTGACAGCGCTAGGCAGCTCTCTAGCTCTATCTCTTACCCACTCTCGTAATAATATTAAAACGTTCCTGCTTTATCAGATTATTGTAACCCCCCTGATTGCGAAAAGCGCAGTTTAACTTTATAGATCGTACGATTCACTCGGTTGTTTTAGCCACGAAACGCTCCAAGTAGCGATGCCCGATACGTATCGATATTTTGGTGTATCGATACAACGGAATACGTTAAATCGATATTTTGTATCGATACACGGCAATGCGATATTTGGCTGTATCGTATCGCTTCGCCGAAATTTCGCATAGAAAATATCGTATTGTATTGAGTACTTACAGTGATGTTTGGTTTGTGAAATATTAAGACAGGTAACAGTAACAAAGATTACAAATGTAAACAAACATAAAATTTCTTCGTCTGTAATGCCGCCACATTTGTAGGTGCGGCATTAACCTTTGTAATACGATGCGGATAGATAAGGTAATGTAAATATTACTTTTGATTTTATTGATTTTGGGTGTTAATTTTTATTTAGAGTGATTTGGGTGCGAAATTCAAGTTGTGTTTATTAATCGTTAAAACTAAAGGCAACTCCACTTAAACAAAAATACGATATTTCGTTACGATATTTACAGTATCGATACAAAGACATACGATATACCTATCGATACAATCAGTTGCGATACATTACGATACGATATATCGATACAAAGCGACATATCGGGCATCGCTACCTCCAAGCTAACCTCCAACATAACATAGTAATACAAGCACACTGCTCAACATGAAATGGACTATGATCACCAATTCACATACAAATCACATACTTTATAGCATTAGATCATCACGATTTTTTTAGCATTCCATTAGCACCAATTTCCAACAAACGATGAATGTATGTTTACGGAAGACTTATCCCATGGGATATAATCAACAATGAGACTGGAAGAGTCAGGAATCGAAGTAGTGACTACAGCCTTACTATTGATAATAAGACGATTAAATCAGACTTAGAAGTTGCCACAGCTTTTGAACACTTCTTCGCGGACATTCCAGTCTCAACTACGAAATCCCTGAAGTCATCCCCCACTGTTGCGGAATCCCTATTAAAAGAAAATGTTAATGTGTGTAATGATGAATTAAATTTCCGATATGTAAGTGGTAAAGATATTGTAAAAACTTTCAATACCCTTAATGTCAAAAAGACCGCCGATCTTTGGGGTAACTCCGTTGAGGTTACGAAATCTATTATAAACATAATAGCACCTGAGTTAGCTGTAATTTTCAATAAATGTATTGACGGTGGTGTATTTCCTGACTTAATGAAAGATAGTAAGATTATACCTTTATTTAAATCAGGTAGCACATCTGACCCCACAAACTTTAGACCTATTTCTGTGCTACCCACCTTTAGTAAAATATTTGAAAAATTAATCCTTAATCAGTTGCAAACCCACTTTAATAAAAATAAGTTATTACATAGGAAACAATTTGGTTTCACAAGAGGTCGCTCTACAACTGATGCTGGTGTTGAGCTTTTAGGTAATATTTTCAATGCCTGGGAGGATTCACATGATGCCTTAGGCATCTTTTGTGACTTGTCTAAGGCATTTGATTGCGTTTTTCACGAGACATTGGTCAGGAAACTACATCACTACGGAGTTAGAAACACCGCTCTGGATCTTCTTATTTCGTATTTGGGTAATAGGATCCAGAGAGTGGACGTTAATGGGAAGAGATCTCCGGGGTCTGTGGTGACAATGGGTGTTCCACAGGGCTCAATTCTTGGCCCATTCCTGTTTCTCGTTTATATTAATGACCTACCTTATCTCATAAAAGATAATCAAGAGATTGTGTTGTTCGCAGATGACACATCACTGTTATTCAAACTTAAACGGCAGCAGCCGGTTACTGTCGATGTTAATAACGCTCTCTCTGAAGTAGTGCACTGGTTTAATGTTAACAATTTACTTTTGAACGAGAAAAAGACTAAATGTATTAGATTTTTGACACCTAATGTTAAGCAGGTGAAAACCAGTGTAATAATAAATGGAGCCGAGTTGGATCTTGTGGACACCACTACGTTCTTGGGTATAACTTTAGACTCGAAACTGCAGTGGGGCCCACATATAAATAAATTGTCGAAGAGACTCAGTTCTGCAGCTTACGCGGTCTATAAGATACGCCAGCTAACTGATGTAGAGACAGCCAGATTGGTATATTTTAGTTACTTCCATAGTGTTATGTCGTACGGCATTTTGTTGTGGGGAAATGCCGCCGACATTCAAACTATCTTTGTTTTGCAGAAGAGAGCTATTCGAGCAATTTATAACCTTAGCTTTAGGCATTCACTGAGGGATAAATTTAAAGAAATTAATATAATGACGGTCGCATCTCAATATATTTATGAAAATTTGATGTATGTTAAGAAAAATATTAGTTTGTTCTCTAAGAACAGCGACATTCATAGCGTCAATACTAGAAATAAAAATAAACTTATACTACCAATGACTAGGCTCCAAAAAATTAGTAATTCATTTAGGTGCCAAAGTATACGTTTCTACAACAAGATTCCAAGCAATATTCAAGAATTAAGTCTCAATAAATTTAAGTCCTTCATAAAACAGAAACTTTGTAATAAGGGTTTCTATAAAGTTAAAGATTATATGGACGATAAAAATGCTTGGAATTGAGCCGCTCGCTCTTATCATAGAGATATCATTGAAATCATTGAAATTATTTCATATATTTTTTGTTTTTTCTATTTTTGACATTCTGCATGATGATTTATTGATAATTATTATTATTGAATTATTATTATTGATTTTTTTTTTTTTTTAACTTGACATTTTGTTTATTAAATTGTGAATGTGAGTACTATGTAGGCTAGCTTTATACATAAATTTCGTAGAACTGTTTGGCGGTTTGAGTATTTTTTTTTGTGACCTACGCAAATGTCCGGCTGATTGGTGTCGTCGTGCGTCGGGTCGTTGAGCTCCCTAAAATAAGGTTGAGCTACACGATGGCTGATGCATGCGTGCCGTCAGTTGGGACAGGTCAACTCAAACCTGCTATGGCTCTTTCCTCAAAAGGCCATTCCAAACGTTGCCCTACATTGTTACACTCGCATAGTTTTTATACCTCAATGTCTGGACTTTAAAAGAGACGTTGACCTCTGAGTTTGTTTCGGCTTTTCTTCTCAGAGCGAGTCAGATAGGAAATGCCGGCGCCATCTAGTCTTAAAAAAAAACTTACATTGACTTGTAAAAGTGTCTGTAACAGATTTATTTACAGAAATAAATATCATTTATCATCATTTATCATTTACCATAAATATCTCATTTTATTCACGACTATTTTTCATACAATAATATAAATTGAAATATTCACGCTACAGTTATATAAATAAGCAAATACCTATTAGAATAGAATTACAAGTGTCAGTATCAATCTTGAGAACGCTTGTGTATCCATATATAGATATAACGACTCACGTAACTTGTTTACTGAAACCTCGTGTATATACTTATTACTAAATATACCTACATAATATATTATAAATAAGTCAGTAAGTAATGTTGTGATGTTACTAAGGTGAAGTCAGGAATCAATAGTATGTCAATTTCACGCTGAGCTGAAAATGGAAGATCTGTTTCGCTTTGTGTCATGTTCACGAATTCACGTGACTTGTATAAGTTGACCATTATGTACCTCAGAACTTTAAGGTTTTTTATTTACTCTCATGTCGTAAATTACCAATTATGAACGCAAAAATATTACCATAATGACATGGTTTATGCACGTACATCTCTATTAAATTTAAAAAGTTTTATTAAAGTACACTTCTCTTAACAAAATAATGCTTTAATAGTAGATTGTTGCACCGAGCGCAAAGTGAGTCATTAATGTACGAGTGTTATGTTGGTGCCCGAGCGCAAGCGAGGGCACTAAATTAGCACGAGTGCATTAATCACTCACTTCAGCAAGGTGCGTAATCTACTTTTCTTTCAACTACCAATTTACCTACCGTGATAAAATATACCTACTCAAAATAAAAACTCAAGTTAATGAAAACAAGGTTATCCTGCGACTTTTGCGGCAAAAGGTTATTAACAATTTCATTTGCAGCTGTTTTTATACCTTCTGGACTTAAATTCATATCGCTTTCTATTTCCATTTTTTAAAACTTTTTTTGCTAAATTAGAAGTACCTATCAAAGTTTTACAATGGTACAAAATGCGCGCCATTTGTTTTTTTTTTTCACCAATTCGGTTTTATTCAGCCGATTTTTATTTTCAGCCAGTATCTTTTTGATCTAATGCATAAGAATGCATATTTATTTAATATTAAACTTAACGGGAGACATTAAACCTCTGTGGTAAATTTATATCTAAATAAAAAATTAAAAACTGCATTTATGAAAAACAGTGCAGTAATGAAAGTTCATACAACATTTCTGCACTGTTTGCAGTGCAGTAATGAGATTTCATACAACATTTCTGCACTGTTTTGCTTCTAAGCAGAAAATACGTATTTTGTGGTCGGTTTTGTAGCGATTAATGATAACATTACTACGTAGTTGAAAGAAAAATATCTTTTTTTTCTATTAAAGTACACTTCGCAAAGACCAAGGAGTTTTCAATAAAAAAAAAATGCGGTATTATCTGTCACGGCGTGCGCGTTTTGTGGTCGGTTTTGTAGCGATTAATGATAACATTACTACGTAGTTGAAAGAAAAATATCTTTTTTTTCTATTAAAGTACACTTCGCAAAGACCAAGGAGTTTTCAATAAAAAAAAAATGCGGTATTATCTGTCACGGCATGCGCTAAGACGCATGCGCGGTGGGGTGCTGGGTTTCGGCGCCATAATATTGTTTTTGTTTTAACTTTGGTATTTTAATTAAATTGCGTGAGTTTAGGTAAAGTATTGTATGATACTGCACATAAATGGGTATTAAAACACGAGTGTGAGTTCAAAAGTATCACACTCGTGTTTTAATACCCAGTTACCTATAACCCCTATTATGTACCTAACAGTTTCATAAACCACATTTTTTTTCACTTAAGAGCCGTATAAGCGTAAACGTCAGTTTGATTTGATGTTTAAGGCAGTAAATCGGGTCCCATAATAATAAAAAATCGTATTCGGGAAAACAGTAGTGTTCTAAAAGTATCATGATATGAAAATCAGTTTCTAATTTAGTCACAGCACCGTACCTTTTTATTCTGAACAAAATATTACCTTGTAATGTACCTAAACTTATTTTGTGAGCTGTCAAGTTTAATCTTGTTATTTGTATCCGTCGATACATACAGGAGAAGTGAGAAAGTGGGGGGAGGGGTGGTGACATTTTAATTACTTACAGATTTATACCCCATCTTAACCTAAATTTTCTCGGCTTGTTGGTTGTACCATTATGGTAACGAATGTTCTATCATTAGCGGGTTTTCGGAGCGTCAATTTAGCCTTCTATGAGCGGATAAAGCTGCTGGAAAAAAGTGCCGAGTGCCGAGGACTAGGGCAGTTTTTTAGGGTTCCGTACCCAAAGGGTAAAATGGGACCCTGTTACTAAGACTCCGCTGTCCATCTGTCCGGCTGTCTGTCTGTCCGTCTGTCACCAGGCTGTATCTCATGAACCGTGATAGTTAAACAGTTGAAATTTTCACAGATGATGTATTTCTGTTGCCGCTATAACAACAAATACTAAAAAACAGAATAAAATAAATATATAAGGGGGCTCCCATACAACAAACGTGATTTTTTTGCCGTTTTTATAGATAATGATACGGAACCCTTCGTGCGCAAGTCCGACTCGCACTTGGCCGGTTTTTTTTATCATTTGGCTACCTATCCGATACATTGTGACGACCCACCGGATGGTAAGTGGTAACAGTTCCAGTTGAGGCTATGAGTGCCGGTAAAATTACCAATTTGGTACAAGTAGGTACCAAGTTGTAGGTGTAGCTGCAGTAACCACTTATCACCAGTTAGGCTGCCGGCTTAAGTATTTGACAATAGATAACATAAAAAAACAGTGTTGCCCTTAAGCCTTAGTTTTTTTTTTTTAAAAAACGTTGCCCCACTCTAAGATTTATCTTGTATCGTGGGTGCGTTTACAGACACAAATCTCACAAACTTAGTTTAGTTATTAACTGAAATCACTAATTATTTAGTAACCAAACTTCGCACACGAAGCTACTCAAATCACTGAATGTTAGTCACAAATCGATAAGTTTTATTTTTCTAAGTATTTTAGAATCTTTGCACCTCTGGAGTTTTCCCGTATCGTAGGTGTGTTTACAGACACAAATCTTCACATGCGCAAATGCCCAAACCCAAAAAACTATATTTTCTAGAATCTTTGCCCCTCTTTGGATTCCTCCCTTATCGTGGGTGCATTTACAGACACAAATCTTCACATGCGCAAATGCCCAAACCCGGAAAAACTGCATTTTCTAGAATCTTTGCCCCTCTTTGGATTTCTCCCGTATCGTGGGTGTGTTTACAGACACAAATCTTCACATGCGCAAATGCCCAAACCCGGAAAAACTGCATTTTCTAGAATCTTTGCCCCTCTTTTAATTTCTCCCGTATCGTGGGTGCATTTACAGACACAAATCTTCACATGCACAAATGCCCAAACCCGGAAAAACTGCATTTTCTAGAATCTTTGCCCCTCTTTGGATTTCTCCCGTATCGTGGGTGTGTTTACAGACACAAATCTTCACATGCACAAAATGCCCAAACCCGGAAAAACTATATTTTCTAGAATCTTTGCCCCTCTTTGGATTTCTCCCTTATCGTGGGTGCGTTTACAGACACAAAACTTCACATGCAAAAATGCCCAAACCCGGAAAAACTATATTTTCTAGAATCTTTGCCCCTCTTTGGATTTTTCCCTTATCGTGGGTGCGTTTACAGACACAAAACTTCACATGCAAAAATGCCCTCCAAAAAAAACTATCTGAAGGCCATACAAATATTTGTTCCGTGCGGGAATCGAACTGAATCATCTTGCCACCGTTAGAGGCCTCGCCCACGGCAACTTTTTGTAGCGATGCTTTCGCGCATGTGTATCGATACAGCCGCCGATGCTGTCGCTGGCTGTGTTCTTTCGCCCAGATTCTGTACGCGATAATAGTGATGCAGAAGCGCGATTACAAAACGCGCGACAACATCGCTATAAAAACTCGCCGTAGGTGAAGGGCCTTATGGTATGTCTACACTCGTGCGCTTTCATGTTCATCTTGCGCTTTCAAATTTCAATTCCTCTTGCGTCAAGCGCATTGCCATAAGACGCTGCTTTTGTCGAACTAGTATTAAGGCATGCGCTATGGCGCTTCCAGCATGCTTCAGACGAAAACGCAAGATGAACATGAAAGCGCACTGGTATAGACATAGCTTTAGACCAGTCTTTCTCAAAGTGGGCGATAACGCCCCCTTGTGGGCGATAGAGGCCTGCAGGGAGGCGGTAAAAGTAATCATTGTAATTATGATAAATAAGATGTGGTAAAGTTAAAAAAAATAGGGGGCGCTAGAATATAATTGATTCTCAAAGTGGGCGGTAGACGAAATAAGTTTGAGAACCTCTGCTTTAGACCAACGAGGCAGTTAACACAAAAACTCAATACCGTTAACGTCCGTATCGCTAGCTACGTATAGCTGTTAAATCTGTTAGTATCAGTGCCAAGGTGAAGGTTTCGAATCACTCTGTATATTTATTTCAGAGTGCAACATAAAATGTTTTATGATAAAAGCTTTCATACATTTTTCGTTTATCGTCTACCAGTTGTACTGTTGTCAAGTTGCTATTGGCTATTTTAATAGCATCGTATAAAGATGCTGTGGGATAAAAAAAAAGGAAAACCGACTTATAAAAATACTGAAAAAGTAAATAAATTACATAATATTATACAATTAACAGTTTCAGAAGTCGGTACTAATCCACCCTATCACGATTTTTGAAACTGTGAATTTTATAATATATGGTAATTATTTTACTCTTTGTAGTTATTTTTTAAGTCGGTTTCTCTATTTTTTTAATTTTTATTTTTCTATTTTATATGGTATAAATAATACATAAACATTTCCTGCTGTGCCATTTTAAAACCTAGACAGGGCTTAAAACGAAATTGTACAGGAGAGCGCATAAACGTTAAATCGGTCAGCCTTTGAAAAGTATTTAAGTTAGGTAAAACCATGTGGTTAAATTGACTTACTAGGCTTTAAAACGGCCAGAGGCAGTGAATGGCACTTACTAGGTCTCGATGCTTAAATATATCTGCTTATTATGTGAGTTTTCAACGCTGGTATTTTTGGATTTGGTAGAAACTTTCTAGGTTAGCAAGATTATGCAATAAAACGATTTTTGTAAAAAGTGTTCCTTACTAGGTTGTGAAATGGGACAGCCGACGCGATTAGAGCTATCGCGAGTGATTTCCTGTTATGCATTGAAGAGTTCCATTGTCTATCTTTCAAGTTCTTCATCGGACCTTCACCAAATTTAAATAGTCCATCTTAGGAGAATGTTCCTTCAAACAAAAAAATAATCATCTATTTCACAATAATTAGTGACGATATCGCTGAACACTACTATACATAAAATTACCTTTTTTTGGAACTCGGTTAAAAAGCATTGAGATTATAAAATTATATCGAGTTTCTATCGAGTTGTTCTTCCATATTTCAAGATAGATATGGTTGTATATAGGTACTTAAATACAACCATTGACTGTTTTACTGAATGAGATTCTGCAAGCCTAACACGCAAGACGCAAGATAATTTTGCCGTCGCTAGATAATCTTACATAAGCCATACATTATCACGTGTCGGCACGAGATAATCCGACACAAAATTATCTCACGCTGCGCAGTTAGCTCGGCTGGTGTACCGATATGAGAGAAGATCAGGTAGATACAAAAATAAGTGAGTTTCACACACCAATAAAAGTCACCAATTAATTTTATAAATCTATTCTTAGAGCAACCGACGCGACGCCGGACCGTATGACTGTCATTAGCCGCGATGCTCTAAAAAGATATCTATCCATTTCATCAATCACCCATCTGAGGTTGTTGCAACCCAAAACCTCAAAAGAGGCGATATTGATTGCCACTGCACTTAACTAATTCCCGATTGGTAATACGTTCATCTCTTCCTTGATTGTGTTCCTCACTACTGAGGGTCATAAATTCTTGAAATTCTACAAACTTACTTCACATTTTTTTTTTGTTTTTAAAGTATTTTCTTTTCCTCCTTTTAGTGGCCTTAATAAAACATGTTTAAGAATGACTCACATTACACCGTGCCTTGTCAAAGCCGGGAACCGGCTGGAGCTCAGCGTTGCATATATTTTTTACCGAAGCAAGACCCCTGTCGCTCAGTGCTGGTCAGTTGACGTCAGTGACCAGCCCGGAAGGAATAGAGCTCCTGCTTCGGTACAAAATACATGTAACGTTGACCTCCGGCCCGGTCCTGGCCCTGACACGGCACGGTGTAATGTAAATTATCCTTTAGACCTACTAAAAACACTGTTCGTAACTTAATCACATTATGTGTACTGGTTGTCATAGAGGAGTTTCATTGTCTATATCTGAAGGTATTCATCAGATATTCACCAAATTTCCACCGTCTACCACAAGGACTATCTCGGGATTAAATTCTTTCAAACCATAAAAAAAAAAACAATAAATCAATGCATATATCGATACCTCAGAGCTCAGGGAGTATAGCACAAAACATGGGTTTTCAGGAGAAGCAAAAAACAACAAAAAAAAAACGAGTTTTCGTTATGTATAATTATGTGAAAATGTCATTATGCCAAAAATGTGCTATGCCCTTTGAGCCCAGAGGTATCGATATGTCAGATTTATGCAGGAACATAAATTAAAAAGAAACATTATACAGAGTGTAAACGAATTCGTGTAACTCCTTCAAACCGCGTGATCTACTGGTGAAACAGATTAACCCTAAATGGGTAGTTCCGAAAACAAAATGTTTTTTTTTTGAACTTGTTTTTCTATTTCTGTGTCATTTTAGAGCTCCGAGTTAACTGACTGCAAAGAGCGATATCACGTTATTCGTACCCGCCAGTTAAGTCGCCGTGCTTTCAATAATTTAAGTGTGATATCGAAATGTTGTATCATTTAAATAAAAAAATTACAGTTTTTTTTTACTGATTCCTTATTAGGTGGTTTAGATCTGATCAATTACCGCTGCAGCATGAAAAAAAAGATTTATCTTTTTTATTTTTAATCAAGCTAAATCCCGTGCGGGACCAATCTACACCAGTAGTAGATCATGTGGTTTTAAGGAATTACACGAATTCGTTTACACCCTGTATTAACAGACGAATTGAGAACGAACGAAGTTGATTAAAAAGACTTCATACTTAATCCAATGGAATGTAGGATTTCCAATACGCCTGTTCTGTGCATGTACACACGGCTACACATCAAGCTATACATTTCCAGTTTACACTGACCTCTCATTGTATTTATTTATTTATTTATTTTTGCACTCATATTGTTTACAAGATGGTCATACATTATCAGATAGGTATCAAACATGACCCTGTTAGGGCACAGCAACAACAATTTTACATAAAATTAAAATCATTTGGTACGGTTATCTTAAACATTAGAATAATTTGATACTAAATAATTAAACTTGGTCAATAAAATGCTCATAATAATATGTAGTATATTTTATAATTATTGTAGTGTATTATATATTTAGTGTATTATATAATTTTATTTGTGAAATTTTTGAATTTTACATTGCCGACATAATTTGTTTTTGTTACATATTATATTATTTTATTCATTTTTCAGTTAGGAATTCTTTCAGACTGTAATAGCATTTTGGTATTAAATATTTTTTAATTCGTTTTTGAATTTATTTTCATACTCTATAGTTTTTATATTATCTGGAATTTTATTATATATTTTCACACATGTTACTAACGGTCCTGAGTGAAATAAGGCTAGTTTTGATCTTGGTAAGGCTAGTTTATTTTGATATCGTAGGTTACGTTGTTGTGGGCGTAGGTCCTTAGCCAATGGAAACAGTGATGGATGTTGTTTTACAAATTTACAAGTTTCTAAAATATAAATGCAAAAATTGTAAGGAAATCCTATACAATGCGAGATCAGCCTATACTGGAAATGTATACCTTGATCTGTAGCCGTGCGTACCACAGATATGCTGAGTGATGGCCGATTTGCTCGGATGTGACGCATATTCCCATTTTTTTTTTTCGTTTCCATTCGTAGGTATTATACCTATTTTACTTTTTTTTATGTTTGTGTGCGTCACCTCAAGAAGCAAATAAATGTCTTTCCTTTCTTCTTGATTTTTATACAAAAATGTTTGTAAACAAGATTATATAAAGTAAAAGAACTTATTGGAGCTGATCAAATAATGCCTTCAACAAAAAAGTTTTTTTGGTTTCTATCGCACAACTTCCACAAACTTCACAACTTTCTTCAAATAGCTAAGTAGGTGAAGCATTACTAAAGCGATGCTTTGATTTTAGTTGAAAGAAAAATTTGTTTAACAATGTAGGATATTAAACTTCTAGATTTATATTTGACTGCCTGGTTAGTCTAGTTTTCGCAAACGCGACTGCTGAGCGTGAGATCCTGGGTTCGATTCCCAGGTCGGGCAAAGTGATATTGGATTTTTCCGTGTGGAATTTCTCAGTAGCAGGCCCGTGTCTGGAATTTTTACCTGGTTGATGGCAATAGACTCGTCTCCTATTACATGGGACTTAAACATAACGGCGAAGTGTGGGTGTACTTATATACTTCTGCCCAAACTTCGGGGAATACAGGCAAGATTTTATGTTACGTTATTTTATATTGAAGCCATAATTGGTAAAAAATTATGTGTATTGATCAGAAAACATTCCAACTTTAATTTATTTTATAACTAGCTGTACCCGGCATGCGTTGCAATGCACTTTTTCCTAATTACTACCTACCTACCACTTACCTACTACCTACCTTCAGAAACAAAATCAAAATATTATCAAAAAGTTAAAACCATTTTCATGCATGCGGTAAACAAATGAAGAATATGGACATACGAGTACTGAGATAATTTCGTTTTTTTTTAATTTTTTTTTTCATATGAACCTTCTCCGGACAATTAAGAACACAACAAAAAAAAATTGCGAAATTGGTCCAGCCACTCTCGCGTAATGCCGTGACCAAGGGAAATAGGGATTCATTTTTTATACATAAAGTCCCCGTCGCGAGAAGCTATAAATTTTGTAAACACACATTTAGGGGTTCGCAACCTTTGGAACAAATAAAAAAAAACAGTTTTGTAATGATTTTTATTTTTATATAATGGTTTTTATTTTATTTATATAATAATAAATAATAATCTACGAAAACAACACAAACAAACTGAAACGCATTCAAAACTCAAATGACAGCATTGACAGCGTCAGTGTGAACTTACTTCAAAATGGCGGGCCAAATGTTGACGTTCCATGAGTCAGACACGTTCCGGTACCACAAAACATTAGACGATAGCGCTTTATATCGCTAAAATATAACCCGACTAAGTGAAATTGCTCGTTAGTTTCATATTACACGTATGTAACTTTGAGTTGATTGAATTTGGGATTATTTGTTTTTGATTGAATTGTCGCTACGTAACTTTGTAGAAGTTCTTTATTTACAAAATTTATAGCTTCTCGTGACGGGGACCTTAGATGAAAGTATTTTTAAAATGAGATCTACATTCGAAATTCAAACACAAAGTTCTGTGCCAGTAATCTTCAAGAGGTGTGGCTTCTTACTTTTTAAAGAGAATACTAAGAATATTATTGTTCCTTTTCATAATCAATATAATATCATTACAATTTAATCGATTATCAGTTACTATTAGAATTTTAACTATTATGTAATTTATTAAAATGAACATGTCAAATTATTAATGTAAAAAAAAGATAGATATAATGTAAACCTAAATTGTCTAATATTTGTGCCTACATGTTAAAGTTAAGCTAGATATGTTGTGTTTTGTTAGTAGCTTACTTTAAATTTTGCATGCCAACTAGGCGAAATGACGGATTTTTATTTAATGTTAACAACTTGTATGTAACTCATTTCAAGCAAATAAACGTTCTTATTCATTATTTTATCGTGGCACTGATTTAAAGTTTAGTCAAACTCAGCTTACAACAGCAACGTGTTATACCTAATTAATTTTCAGTGAGAAAACCCAGTGGTTCCTAAAATAGGACAGGAAACTAAGTTGGCTGGTACCGATGTATCGTGCGCTCGTGTCATACATGAACTGTCCAAGTTAACAACTTGTATTGACTGGCTCCTAACTAATTGTTAGTTGGATATTTGCTGCCTTTATTTATTATGCAACTACTGACTTAGATGCGTGTGTTGTCGGTAATCATTCTGAATGTGTACTTCTTGTAGTAATTGATGAGAGTACTTCTATGTTTAAGGAAATTAAAGTGTCTTTCTTTCTTTTCTTTTTTAAAAAACGTTGCCTCACACTAAGATTTCTCTTGTATCGTGGGTGCGTTTACAGACACAAATCTCACATACACAAACGCCCAGACCCGAAATAACCATCTGTAGGCCATACAAATTTTTGTTCCGTGTGGGAATCGATCCCGCAACACGCAGCGCAGCAGTCAATCGCTTGGCCACTGTACCAAACGTGTCGTCAAAAAGTGTGATGTGTATCTTGTGTCCAATTTCTTAGATGGAGTATTCTAGGTTTTATATTGGATAAATGTAGTTCTTGTAAAATATATTACAAGTTTAGTTGGAAAAGGGGTACTAATCCGCGGGTTATTTAAAGTATCACTGATGACCAGTGATCGGAAAAGGTTGAGCTAATTTACCTAAACTTCAAAGAACAGAGACAAAAACTGGAGACTTCCTTACGACAAATTTTTTTTTTGAAAGAATTTTCTCGGACATTGTCTTTCATTTGTTTTGAAAAAATAAAAGACAATCTCCTTTTTTGAAAACAATAAACAATCTATTTTTTAAAAACAATGAAAAACGTGTCATCTGGTTTTGTGACAATTTTGGGAAACAAAAATAGGAAACTAATTTAATTGTTTTCTGTACTATTAACATTAATATTAAATGTACTTTAGTGATGTCCCGAAACCCGGAATAATTTTCACGAAAAAAAATGTTGTCGTAAGGAAGTCTCCAGTTTTTGTCTCTGTTCTTTGAAGTTTAGGTAAATTAGCTCACCTTTTTCCGATCACTGCTGATGACTGTTTCACAAGTTTTAAAATTTCAAAATTCGGTAAGTATTTTTTTTATTTCAATGCAAAATTATTTTTAATTTACTAGCTTTAGTTACTAATTCAGAAAACGGAGCTTCTAATCCGTGACCCCAAATACGACCTAAATGTAAACAAAGCTGATCATAGCTGAGGATAGATAAGTGCTTGCATATTTTTTATGCAATATTTGAACGGCTATTTCTATTAAACTATTAGCTTTTGGAGAAGGTTGCAGAACAAAAGTTATTCATTATTATAGGTACTTGAACATCCGGTTTTGTGTAGTGCCGGACTTAAAGAATAGCACTACCCCATCTCTTCCTGCGGGTGTCGTAAAAGGCGACTAAGGGATTCTCTAGAGGATGGGCAGCAGCGTTCTCTGAGTACTTTAACAACTATACTGCGATCGCCAACCCGCCTGCCAAGCGTGGCGATTATGGCAACCAGCCCTACCCCTTTGGGGGAGGTCTATGTCCAGCAGTGGACGTCTTTCGGCTGAATGATGGTGATGATGATGATGATGAACACCCTTTCGGATTAGTACCCCCTTTCCGACTAACCTTGTAAATGGGGCGAAGTACTTCACATTACTTGTCATTGTTTTATATTTTTGTGACGCATTGTGCTGATTCTCAGCATTATGCTGTAAGTTTACCAATTAATAGATTTACAAGGTGTCTTAAAGTATGGTTAAGGGAAAACAACTTCTACTCAGTAAATGACTTATTTGATAAAGGATTAAAGAATAAATAATACTCGTCTATGTAACCTCTGAAATAATATTGTTAATTTTGATTCTATACTTTAGTTTTTATGTTGAGGATGTATTTAATATTATAACAAATCAATGATGAATTTTTAATTATATTTCGATTTTAAAATTAATGATAGGTACTTATATTAATTATTAACACAAATGTTTGCATGTCACATAATTATGACTAAGTGTTATGGATCTGTAATATAGTTAAGACCTAAAATTGTACCAACGCTTATGGCAAATAAATTGAATTGAATTGAAGTAGTTAACAAATATGTATAATTTTAAATTAACTTAAAAGTATTCACATCATACATCGCAGCCACCGACGATTCATCGGTGACCTCGTTACCATGCCGTAAAGATTTTAACATTTTCATCATAACATATTTTACCCAAATTGTTTGAATATTGACAGGGTACATACCTCCCTAATAAATTGAATTACATTCGTCGAGTTTTCCCGGAAACCCTTTCAGAATTCACGTTAAGTGACTCATGTCATCGGAAACATTGGGGTATTCAATTCAGTTTAACAGGTGACTTTATATGTTGTAATATAGCCTATTTAATAACGATACGACACGACTAAATGTAGTGATGAAAGGAGGATGGGCGTTTTGGTACTCATGTCCAATCAAAATGAATTTACCATCGTTGGATAGCTCTTTTCAAGAGTACAAAAAACTACTATGGCAACAAACCCGTATCAATTGTCCGTTTAGAAATATAGTCTTCAGAAGATACTGGATATTCAGTTCAAAATAGAATTTTAAAAAATTATATCGCCGGTTTCGCTTGACCAATTTTGATGATATTTACACAGATTTTGAGCTAAATAAAATTCAGTTAACGGATGAAAATCACAACAAAATCGGTTTAGTATTTTTTCAGCTGTGGGTTACCCGCACCCCGCTGTGGGTCCCGTAAGTAGAACTTGTAGTATCTATTAAACAAATCCCAGCAATTATTTTTGGTCAATGTAATTTAGTTTGATGTACAGAGTGCGGCTATTCGGGTCTTTTTACACACTGTATACTTACATACAATAAATGATGAAACTTACTTCGAACTTGTTTTATTTACCTAGGTAATGAAAAACATTAATAATAATTATTGTAATAACACAGTCTACCTATATCTTACTCCTTACAGTCGGTCAACGTAGAACATTGTCGCAGAGCAATCGTGCGGGGGGTTGCGGGGTGAAGGGGCGGAGGTTATGTCCCGAGTAGCCATACTGCGTACTCGGGACATAAATTCCAGGGCTCGCACTTTTTGATTTCGAATTTGATTGATATCGTTCATAGAAATTATACTAATTTGTTATTAATATGTATGGACCTATTACGAGAATTTTATAATAAAGTCTGTTTACTAATCCAATATGACGGCATAGGTACATACATTTTCAAATGATTGTTAGTGGGAAGTCATTTCCACGGTTTTCGGGACCACTGATGCCGAAAATAACGTCAAAATCCAAATCCAAGATGGCGGCCATGAAAATTTTCATGTAATTATCATGGGTGTTAATTTCATGGTTTTCGGGGTCACTGATGCCGAAAATAGAGTCAAAATCCAAATCCAAGATGGCGGCCATGAAAATTCGTAAATTAGTCGTCATGGGTGTCAAATCCATGGTTTTCGGGGGTACTGATGCCGAAATTGAGGTCAAAATCCATTTCCAAGATGGCGGCTACTAAAATTTCAATTTAACCATCATGGGTGTCATTTCCATGGTTTTCGAGGACGCTGATTACAAAAACAAGATTAATTCTCAAACATCAAGATAGGGACCACGTTTTACCTGGAAAAATTCATTTAACTGGTAATTTTTTTTGACCGCCTTATATGAGCGAGGAATACTTAGGCTTGATTTCCGGTATCAGCACCCACGAAAAAAATAGAAGTAATATCCATATGGAATAATTTATGGCTCTTACCTACCCCCGCAAGCCTAGCCAAGTAACCTCGACAAAATTTGTAGTTTTAAATATTGTTAGAATATTCCAGGATAAGATGGCGAAATTGCTGATACATACCTTTGCATTATTTTGTCAATCGTCAAAATTACGCATGAGTGGTTTTTTTTTACGTGTCACTCTTTCTATAAAACGTTAATTAATTTGGACGTTTGTGTGTAATTTGTTTTATGTGACAACCCTTTGATAAGTGTTACCAATTTTGACATTTCATAGGACCTGTCAAATGTATGGGCGTTGACCCACTGTATGTAGTAAGTATGTGTATGTGTGGTAATACCATGCCAAAATGGAGAAAAATTACAATAAAAGTATGTATACATACTTAATAGGATGTAACAAAAATAAATAACTTTCAGCAGGATTACTTCGATCGGACAGTGAATCGGGACTAGCGCCATGGTTATTCTTAATCTACACAAAAATACCTTTCCAACGGTATATGATTCATTCCGATTGGTGCCAGTACCAGACTCCATACATTTGTGCCCTCATCCTTTAGTGCTCGATATTTCTATGAACTGTTTATTACGCTAATTTTAAAAGGTCATCCTAGGCTAAAACTGTGATTAAATTTAGCTGATATTGAAGTGTGTATGGAGTTTATAAATAAATTATTAATATGGTAAAGTGAAACACTCAGAAGGGAAAAGGGCAAAAATCAAACAGGAAACACTTTTACATACAGTTTATTACGGCTAAATATCAAAATAATCAAAATCAATTACTTACGTGGTTGCTCGCTTAACGATGGAAGCTCGACTGACTGATATTTTCCCGTGTCGTCTCATTGACGTCTCTCGGGTCTACGACAAATATCGATAAATTAATCGAAAGTTTTAATGTCTATAATCGATAAGTCAGCTAGTTATTATAAATAGGTACGTTTAAATTAGGTAGTGATGTAACGGTTTATTATACAACCGTTACATCACTACCTAATTTACGTCGTTACCTACGTACGTCGCACGTCTTAAACGTCTAGTACCTAGTTTTCGTCACGATCCACCGAGCTCTCCCGTCGTAGAGCCGGTCGTCTCTTCAGATTCCGCAGTCACACCAATAATTCAGCCCTCATCAAGCTGTCTCCCCTCTACCCCCCCTAAGCCCCCGCCAGCAACGCCCTAAGCCAAGGTCCGAGTCCCACTAGGGGTCGCCCTCAGTGCTGTTGTTGCAGGTAGTCTTGATGTTAGTGTAGCACAAGTAGTTAGCTTAGGTTAAGTATTTTACTTCCCCCCCATTGGCTGGAGACCCTTCAGGTCTCGCCAATAACTGCCGGTTACGTAGAAACGATCTCGTAAGACCATCTACAATAGTCCAATAGAAAAAAAAAACCATTGACACTACAAGTAAAATTTTTCAGATAGAACATTTACAACGTGTTATTCATCATCATCTGCCTAGCCTTTTCCCAACTATGTTGGGGTCGGCTTCCAGTCGAACCGGATGCAGCTGAATATCAGTATTTTACATGGAGCGACTGCCTATCAGACCTCTACAACCCAGTAACTGGGTAATACGATACTCTTGGTAAGACTGGTTGTCAGACTTTTTGGCTTCTGACCAACAGTAACGACTGTCAAAGATCTACAAATGACAGCTGGGACCAACGGCTTTACGTGCTTTCCGAGGCACGGAGGAAACTCGCTATGGTAAATGGTCACCCATCCACAGACCAACCTCGGCAAGCGTGGCTTAACCCGGAAGATCGGTCTATGCGGCTGTAATTATTTAGCCACGAGCTCCTCTTACAACGTGTTATTCATTCATGTTAAGTATGCACTACACAATAAATCATACAGAAGAAGAATAAGACATACAGAAGTCGAATAGAAAAATAATAATTGGTAGTGGTGTGTATTGTAGTATTTTAACATAATAGCTAGTGATGTATAACAAAAGTTAGTCGTCTACTAACGGTAGTGACTCACCTATATTTATCCTAGTTTTACCTACTCGTATGTTGAACATGGCGTGGGCCGCTTCTAAAACACACGTGTACAATGTTTCTCATTAATTTAGAAAGGCAAAATTCGTTCATTTTGATAGCAGTATTCAATGTGTTTTTTTTTTAAAATACCCTTTTGGACTAAGGTTCTCGCCTGATTGCTGACGCCGGATACTAAATGTTACAAAGACAAAATACAATGGGCAACATAGTCCTAGTGTCAAAATATACAAAAGTCTTAATGTATAAGAATGTGCAAATGACAAAAAATAATTGTGATAAAATGTGTAAGGGTCTAATTGTTAGATTGTCTCATACCTACTATAAGTACCCATTTTTAATGTAGGTAATAAATATAAAAATGCTGTGCTAAATAACTAGAAAATGACATTACGTGCCAAGAGTATGGCAGCATGGCCCCGTTATAAGGTAGAGATGAACTACGTAAATTCAAATTCAAAATATTTATTTCAGATACAGAATCCACATAATGTTAGTAGTAGTATCATCATCATCATCACTATTCACCCGAAAGACGTCCACTGCTGGACATAGGCATAGATTTCTTACGCGTTGCCAACATTATCGACAAAGTTGAAAGTCTCATGTGCCGGAAATTTCACAGGCACCCACTCCTTTTAAACCAGAACACATAAATTCTACTTGGTGAAAGAAATACGTGGTAGTATTTCCCTGGATGAACGTTTTCTTATGGGGGATTTACACGGGTCGATTTTAGCCGTGCGGCAAGTCACCAGTCGGACCGCATGTAAAAATCGAATCGCCACCCCATTTACACCGGTCGACAAAAATCGCATGCGACTGGTTCATTTCTAGCGGAACAACACAGCGCAAAACACACCTTATGCGGCGGGCGTTCGCCTGCAACTGACCAATTATACGGTCGATTTTAGTCATCCGCCGCATGCGGCTTGTCGCCGCACGGCAAAAGTCGGATGGCACCCAACTTTGGAGCTTGCGATTTTAGTCACTTGCGGCCTAGTCGAATTGTCATTTAGACGGTAGATTTTCGCGGTGAGGCAAAAATCGACCCGTGTAAATCCCCTATTAAGGAGCTCCAGTACTGCAAAGTACTTAATTATTTGCATTAAATAAAGACGGTGTGTATTTGAGAAATTATAACGTATACAAATATTAGCCTTCATGTAATTTTCGAACTGATTCGAATTTATTTATGTTAAATAGTCTTTTTTCTAGTTCGATAATCTTGAAAAGTAAATACCTCGCTTCAAAATGGAGTACATTTTCTTTCGCGATATCGCGGCCTTTTTTTCAGGGCTTATTAAACGGACAGTTTGGAAGTCTCTACGGGTGCCCAGATACGAAAAGGGTCAAGCATACTTAAACAGTTGCCCATCTTGAAACCGATGCTTACTCGTGCAGAATAAATACCCTCTACGTAATTAAGCTGTTGAGTGCTATTTTACTAACATTAGAGAAGTCTGGAGCTCCTATAATAAAGTCGTTTTTTTTTGCTTTCCCCCTCAATTAGAAATAGGAATACACAAATTTTCACATGTACAGTCAGCTGCAATTAGACACATACACTTATATGGCCTGTTTCACGATGTTTGAGTTGCCACTACTCACCGAATAAATTCAAAAATGGAACAGAATTTGTATGAAATTATCTGCCAAGTAATATAACGGGAACTTACTTGGAGGTGGTGAAGCAGGCGCTTAGCAAAATAAAAGCCCGCCGCACATTATCAGAAATTTATGTTAGAAAAGTAGACAATTTTTTTTGTATGGGGAATAGGCCCACCAAAAAATTTTGGCGTAGAGTAATGAAATGCATGTTGGTTTATTCCTCATTACCTCTAGATTGCAGAGGTAATATTAGCAAAACTTTGTGTAACTGGAATACTGTGAAATACGATAGTCAAAATATGACTCATAATAACCTAATGTGACGGTCATGTTTTGATTGTCGTATTTGTCGTATTCCGGTTACATAAAGTAAATGCATGTTGGTTTATTCCATATTACTATACGCCACAATTTGTGGTGGGCCTATGTATGATTAATATACGTTACCATTTACTAGTGGGCCCAAAAAAAAGGTTCTCCTTTCTGACGCATGCGAGAAGACCCTCTGCGCATACATTTTGTACTAGAGCCAGACGACTGCCGGCGATCCGGCAAATTCTGACATGTGTGGGGTCTAGTATAAAACGTATGATCGGAGTCGCGCGTCAGGAATTTTCTAACAGTGATAATGCGCGGCCGAGCAAAATGCGAATTTAAGAACAAATGAAGAATGTTTTTTTTATTTAATAAACCATTTATTCGTATGCATATTCAGATGTTATGTGTACAATTTTAAAAGATTTCAGTCACAACTTATTATTGAATTCACTTTTTAAATTCGGAAAGTGTTACATTTATACATTTCATTGGGGCTGACTGTACAAACAACTAGATCCGAAACAATTATAAGAAGTTGTAGGTCATACAAATTCTTATTTCCTGTGGAACTAGAACCCGCGACCTGTTGCGCAGCAGCTAAACAGTCACTCCACCAATCTAGTCATCAAATATATGACCGTTACGAGTAAAGATACTTCTCTAAAGCCTAATTTATACAGAGTAAGTAACTGACTCCAAACTCGAGATAAATCAATGCTGACCCGATATTTACCTAATGTAAATTGATCGCGACAGCGCTGTACTCCAAATCAATTTACACTAGGTAAATATCGGGTCAGCACTGACTTGTCTCGAGTTCGGAGTCAATTACTTACCCTGTGTCAATCAGGCCTGACACTGGTTAAGTCTATTGATCCCTTTTGCGACATCTGTGTGACAAAATTACTTTACATTGTTCTCACATTTTTATTTTTTTATTCACAATGTAACCAACTTTTTGTAAATATTTGATGGAAAAGAGTAACCCATGGTTACTCTTTTCATAGTTACCCGCTCTTCTCCATAGAAATCTACACTTTGGAACGCAGCAGTAACTTCTTTTTTCTTTCAAAAGTACCTGTAAATGGTATAATTGTAATAAATGCTTTGACTTTGAAATAAATATGCTGTAACCTTAGAATAACAAGATTACAGAAAGGATCTCCTAGGAAAAAAATTGCAACAGTTTATTGATTAGACGTAAGTTATTGTTGCAACTAAAGTACGCTTCATAAATAGCAAAGCCCATCTGAGCGGATCGAATTCAATAAAGAGAATTGACATGAATTTATAACAAATTATTTTTTGTGAGCTTTAGTTGGCGCGGCCGAGTACAGTCGAGCGGCTGCAGTCTCATGCGAGCATTTGCCGCTGTAGCACATGGAACTATGAACTTTCATTATTAAAGTTACATGTAAATTCATTTTATTTCTTGTTCGTCGATAAAAGATGTACAAATTATAGATACAAATCAATTGTCTTTATTGCAATATAAAGTACCCTTCCGTGCACTCCGGTCGTTTAGCCGTGCTACGCGCCGAAGCGCTCTGACGCGTTTCGTCAGCTGTGAATCATACATAATTACGTCACAACTTTAGGCTTAAGCATATACGTTGGGCAACGCCTACACGGACGAACGAAGCCTTGTAAAACTGTGGCTAAACTGTGTTGCCTACGCGACCTGTGCCCCCTATAGGCTTAACCTAAGTCCTGTCAAACACGTAACTTTGTCGTGAACCGCAAACGTTAAGTACGTACGTAATGTCCTTCGAATGTTCTAACCTCCGCCATTCTGTTAATAAACGGATGTGTTGATAAGTGTGCCTATAGAATTTCCCATTTGACCTTTTGAAAGCCAAGCACTTGACTAAAACATTCTGCTGACGTCATGCTCATTAAGGCTTTGTGGGTTTGTTCGAAAAACTTTGTAGAACACGGGCTGGTTCATTTTCATACAGGCTTTATAGTTACATCCGTTTTATTGTAGCGTGAAAGGTCATGTGGAAATGTGGGTACTATTGTTGTGTAATCTCTGTTTTTGTAGTGGCCTGGAGGTTGGAGATCCTTTTCTTGAGCAGTAGGTTGCGGTTTCTATCCCTGGCACGTGCAATGTGAGGTCTTCAATGTCATACTATTTTATAGTGGTTCTGGTTTAAGACTTGATTTTCTCAAAAAAAGAATACAATTCACTTATTATTGATAAAACACGGAGTACTAAATATGAGCATGCGGGTGGTTACACTAATATAAACTCACCTTTTAGATTAAAAACAACACTGTAGGTAACATGAAAACAATATGCAGTGGTTCTAAGTCACTACCGTTTGACGCTGAAGGAAAATATCATCAGGAAACCGGGATTTGATGGTCTGATATCACCAACACGCGGTAAGCAAGCGTGGTGATCAATGGTAGTTCCTTCCTTTTTTTCTGAAGATCCAATGGTCTGATCGCATGCGGAACACAGAAGTGCTGCGCAGGGCTAATGTTGGTGGCATTGAGTCTTTTCTCATACGGCGTCAACTTCGATGGTGCGGACATGTGTCGAGAATGACGGAGCAGCGAGTGGCGAAGCGCATCTTTAATTGTGAACTTCAGGAGGGCAAGCGCAAGCAGGGCGGACAGCTCCTCAGGTATAAAGATGTGATAAAGCGTCACTTTAACAAGTGCGACTTAGAGCCGTCTCGGTGGGAGCAGCAAGCCGCTCAAAGATTTGAGTGGAGAACTTTGGTTAAAACCAAAGTTCATGATTTTGAATTACAGCGGCGCCTTGAGCTTGATGCTAAGCGTGACCACTTCAAAGCCCGACCACCTGCGGCAATTAACTATAATAACATAGATGGTGTGCTCACGTGCCCGCAATGTGCGAGGATCTTCACAAAGAAGATTGGTTACGTAAGCCACATGCGAGCTCACGAACGACAACTACAGCGGAGCTGAAGCAATCGTCATGGCCGAAATCGGTCGGATCACATCATCATCATCACCAGTTTATATGTTGGCAAACAAGCCAACAGCCCACCAGATGGTAAGTCGTTACCGCCATCTATCTACACCTACGTATTGCTGATGCGTTGCCAATCTTATAAATCGCGTTGGAAAATCTCATGTGCCTGTAATTTTCACCGGCACCCTTCAAACCGGAACACCCAATGTAGTTTTGTGGCAAAAATAGGTATGGAGGTAGTCCTTCAGATGAGCTCTTTCGCAAGGAGCTCTACTACTCTTAGTTATCTTCCCTACCTTCTTGGTATGAAAAGAGGCATGTACCCTTTAGTGAGACAATTCTTCTCTCGTGTCAGCAAGAGCTATACGAAATCAGCTCATGCTGTGGTGAAAAGATTAGCCAATCAGCAAGGTTGGTAGCGGGGCTGACTGCCCAGGGTGCGCCGGACGTAGTTGCGGTGCATGCAGCTGCGAATCCCGCGACCCCGGCCAAGGGCCAGGAGAAGGAACACCGTGGGTTTTTAGCCGGTAAGAGTCCGGCATAACCCTTCGCCTTCCGCAGGCGAAGGGTATCCATGAGGATTTTCACACGAAAAAAAAAAAAAATGGGTGCGCCGGACGTACTTAAGTATCGTCACTCGTGGAGGCTCTTTTCATGCATCCCAGACAATTACCGGCTGCTATTATTAATTACTATTGGCGTTTTTTACCGGTCAACTTTCAGGGTTCGCTTTTCTAAAAGGTTAGCTTTGTGCTAATTCCATTGTCCAGATAGCAGATTATAAGCGGTTATCTGTTGACCCGAAAATAAAATTCTGTTACTAGAAATCCTCGTGGAAAGCGGATCAAAGGCTAGTCGGAAACGCAGCGAGGCGGAATATTTTACAGTATTTGCTGCGTAACACGTTACAATGGATAACGCCGTCGAGGATTAACGAGCCAGTTATAGTTAAAGCAGAGATAACGAAAGTTTGGCAAATTGTACATGTGAAAACAAGCGTGCCACCTTTTTTTACCTTCTATTACGTTACGAGGGCATTTTGTTCGGACCTGTGACCCACCAGCGACCGCTAACGAAACTAGTCGGAGAATGACCATGAATACTACCCAATGAGATGCGTCGCATTCCTCAAAAGTATAGGAAGGTTTTTTTAGCAAAACAAGAATTATAAAAAAAAGATTTTCGTATGTCCATATTTCTAAATATATAAAATGCTTACAAAAATGCACAAAGATCTTCCTAAAAAGGTACAAGAATGTTTAGGAGCTTTTCTATCTTGTTCCTCGCAGTTTTTTGAACCACATAACTTTTATCCCCCATACATTATGTCGGTCGATGTCGGTTAAATTAAATAAAAGTAAAAACCGACTTCAAAAAAAAAACTAAAAAAAGAGTGAAATAATTACCATGATATAAAATTTACAGTTTCAGAAGTCGGTGGCTTTTATTTGTTTTCAGTTTAGAATTGCACCGACTTCTGAAACTGTAAATTTTATATCATGGTAATTATTTCACTCTTTTTTTATTTTTTTTTGAATTCGGTTTTTACTTTTATTTAAAGTTTTTTATTAAATACGTTTTAGTGCCATAAATTACACGGTTTAAGACTTTAAATTTAAATGACACGGTTGCGTAAAGTTTCCAACTAGGTAGTTTTCATTAAGAATAGGTGTTAATGTATAATTATCATGACGGCTCCTCACAAATACATTACAAACATCTTTGTTCTTGGCTAATGTTTCTGTGATCACAGTTAAAACAGAGATTGAAAGTCCTCATCAAAACTTTTGCTTAAGGGAACCACAAACGAAAACGTCATCTAAGTATTTTTTTTTTGTTGATCTATTAAACAAAGAAAGAATCATTAAAATCCATTCATAATTGGAGGAGATATCGCGTAACAAAAATACAAAAAAAAAAAAAACATTCAGGCGAATTGAGAACCTCCTCCTTTTTGAAGTCGGTTAAAAATAGCTCTGTCTACTCGCTAAAATAAATACATTCCGTGAAATGTTAACCTTCAAAACAAACCATATTTCATTAATGGACGCGTACTTTTGAGGTACCGGGTCAAAAATGCCCAATGACTTTTAGTGATGGAAAATAAGTATCGAGCACGCCTCGCAAGTGTCTTGGCAGGGGGAAGCACCGCGCACGCATCCGGCGACCCATGAGCGCATACAGGATTATTTTCAAGGAGATGAATCTGCATCTATACATTATATACTAGGTATTAACTAATAAGTGGAGCCTTTAATTATAGGTAGGTACTCTTGCACCTCCCTCCCGGCGCGCATGCTGCGAATGCTTGCACTGATGGAAACGGAAATGGCCGAGAGTGAACTGAACTTAGCAGGGTAACAATTTGAAGATTGCTCCAACGCAGCATACATATTAGATCAACTAAAGTAGTCTTTTTAACTCAATACCTAAGACTCAATGCATCCCTCACCGGGTTTCCGCGCATTTGCTTGTGCTTTGCTCTCTCAAAGGCACTATTTGGTAGTAAGTAATTGATTTGAGATTCAATGAGCCTGAAATACTTGCGAAGCACATACCTAGTCGTTTCGAACGTATGCTGTGTGTGTTTCACTCGCATTCTGCGCACTTACTGCTACCTTTCTGAATGGCAAAAGATCGCCTTTGAAATCGAGGATAATCTGAGAAACATAAAAAAAATGCCAAAACCTCGGGATTTAAAAAAAAATATCCGGACTCCCGGGAATTGTGAAGTCCGGTAAGGCGAAAACCCTACAGTCTACGGGCTAAGTTGATTTTGATCATTTGCTCGACTCAAAAGGCATTTCCATCAATAAGCCGATAACTTTAAAAACAGTAAAAACCGACTTCAAAAAAAAACTAAACAGAATAAAATAATTATGATATAATGAAATGATCAGGGGCCCAATTCTCTTAAAATAAATCTTGAAAAATCACAACCGAACCAAAGCCGAACCGTTCATTCAGACAGTTCTCAATTTCAAAAACTGTCTTATTGTTTGACACAAAAAACAAAATCAATCATTTTGAAAGTTTTCGAAAATAAAAACTGACTGACGGTTGTGGTTCGATTGCGATTGGCAACAATTTATTTTAGGAGAATTAGGCCCCAGTTTTATAAGTCGGTGCATTCAATTTGTTTCAGCGTGGAATTACACACATTATTTTATTTAATACTTTTTAGTGCCACAAATTACAATTACAATAGTGTACAAATTCTCAGACCATTACTACAACTAGAACGTCGTCTATAATCGATTTGTGTACTTTTTTTTAGTTTTCGTTGATTTTTTCAAAAAGCGCTGAATCAGTTTCAATATAATTGATATGCTACCACCAAACGGGAAATACTTCCCGTTAGATGTACATTCCGTAGTTTGAGGGGTACACACCCTCTCAAACAAAATAAGAATTTTTCGAATTGGTTCATAAATGACGGAGATCTGAGGTAAAAAACATTTTAAAAAAATACAACCGATTTGAGAACCTCTTCCTTTTTGAAGTCGGTTAAAAAATAGCTCTGTCTACTCGCTAAACACTTAACAACTGCATCGACAACATACCAAACATTTATTTTAATTTATGTAACAAAACAAACACTCGTTCAATGTTCCAATATGTGTGGAACGTCAGAATTAACTAAATAAAGTCAGGTGGTGCGTCGGCTAGTGTTGGCACTGCGGCTAGTTGGCAAACAGGGTGGCATAACAAAGGGTGGGCTGTAATACGAACTGTTTCAACGAACATTATTGGAAGGTTGGTACTTGAGGCACAGAATAATAAATACGTAGAGAAACTTCACTTCCAAGTCCCAAACTACTGGACAAGTCTAAGATATGGTATATCTACACCGGTGCGCTTTCATGTTCATCTTGCGCGTTCATCTGCCGCATGCCTGAAGCGCCAAAGCGCATGCCCTAATACTAGTTCGATTAAAGCGCATGTCCCTAGCGCACGCTAATCCGTCATATGGCAATCAATATTGCATGCACTAGACGCAAGAGGAATTGAAAGTTGAAAGCGCAAGATAAACGTGAAAGCGAACGGGTGTAGACATACCAAAAAACCCTTTTGACAGCTGTCAGATTTTCGGTGCCGTGATTAGCCGCTGAATTCGTTCACTATAACCTTTTCATCGTAAGTCAATTCCTGACGTTTCTCTAAAACGTTACCATACAAAGAATATCAATATTTTTTAAAAACGAAACATAGCTTTTAACGGTTTTTGATGAAGTCGTTTACGTTTTTTCGATAGCAGTTCTCTTTACGGTAGGGCTGCCATAAATGCATCGGGACATTTAGAACAGAAATAGAGTAAACCATGGAATAATCAAAACTCAGATTGTAGGCATTTAAGAAACTTAATAAATAAATAGCGACGTCAACTCTTCTTAACTATTCTACGTTCTCGGTGACACTTTTCTTTGCCCATTCATATTTTTCGGTAGATTTGATCTTTTTCAATAATTCCTTTTCCCCTTTAATGTAATTATAAATTCTGTGCGTGTCATTTTATAATTATAAACTCATTGAATGATGCTTTCGACTGTGCTTACACTGAGCGAATTTCGTTATTTCGTCCACTGCGATGAAATTAACGAAAACACTCGTTCCACATGAGCTATGTGCCCTGGGATTGCAAAATATTTTGACACATTTTAAGAAGTTTTGCTTTTCTTTTGTGTTCTTCGGTTTTTTCAAAAAAGTATTTCTATTTTTCATTCATCATTTTCAGTCTGTGTAGTGCCGGACTTAAAGAATAGCACTACCCCATCTCTTCCCATGGGCGTCGTAGAAGGCGACTAAGGGAGCGTGAGGCCTAGTGTAGACCACTAAGCACCTTTGGCCAACCGCCCGGTGGCGGGTAAACCACCAGCTAGCATTCCCAAAGAGGGTTGGTGTCAGGCAGGCGGCCGACTATAAAACATTTGCCAAATCATTTAGCAACATGATAAGTTTGAATGGAATGCGCGACAGGGTTAGGGCGTACCCCACAGGCGACGCGCAGGGGCAGCACCCGGCTCCTGTGGGAAATGGACTAGGGTTGTTGCACCACCCCGGGCGGGGGCAACGTAAGAAGCGAGCTCGGGAAGTGAGATTGAGGTATGCAAGTTGGAATGTTGGAACGATGACTGGAAGAGCCAGAGAGTTAGCAGAGGTACTCAAAAGAAGGCGAATAAATGTGGCGTGTTTGCAAGAAACAAAATGGAAGGGAACAAAAGCGAGGGAAATAGGTGAAGGATACAAGTTTTTCTACTGTGGAAGTGACGGGAAAAAAAAATGGCGTGGGAATAGTGTTAGACAGTAACCTGAAAGAAAGCGTGATGGAAGTGAAAAGGATTAATGATAGATTGATAGTTGTGAAAGTTATGTTGGAGAATGTGATGTTGAATGTAGTTAGTGTATATGCACCGCAGGTAGGATGTGATGAAAGGGTGAAAGAGAAGTTCTGGGAGGATTTTGATTCAGTTTTGATGACCATCCCAGTGAAGGAGGAATTGATAGTCGGAGGTGATTTTAATGGACATGTGGGAAGAATGAGAGGGGCTTATGGAAGAGTACATGGGGGATGGGGATTTGGAAATCCCAACGACGAGGGAGAGACGCTGTTGCAAACCGCTACTGCATTTGACCTGGCAGTAGCAAACACCTGGTTTCAGAAGAACGATAGTCATCTGATAACATATAAAAGTGGCAACCACAAAACCCAAATAGATTACTTCCTCGTCAGACGCCACCATATAAAACACGTCAGAGACTGCAAAGTGATACCAGGAGAAGATTTGGTCTCACAGCACAGACTCCTGGTCATGATGGTAGTTTTAACACTACAGTGTTCAAAAAAGAAAGAGCGTCCCCCCCCTAAAATTAAATGGCATATGTTAGAGAAGACTGATTGTGCGAAAAAATTCAGAGAGCGAGTGGTAGATAAAATGATAGGGATGGGAGATATGAATGATCGGAGTGTGAATGAATGTTGGAATGAAATGGCTGGGTGTATTCGGTGTGCAGCGAAGGATATTTTGGGAGAGACGAGAGGAAGGGGCACGATAGACAGAGATACATGGTGGTGGTCGACAGAAATACAGAATGTGTTGAAGGAAAAAAAGAGAAAATTCAAGGAATGGCAGAGTGTTGAAGTGAATAGTGTTAGTTTGAAAGCTAAAAAGAAGAGTGAGTATGATGCCCTAAAGAAAAAAGCCAAGAAAACTGTGGCCATAGCGAGAGCAAAAGCCCAGAGTAAAATGTATGACGCTTTGGATAGTCTAGCAGGCCAAAAAGACCTGTACCGGCTGGCTAGAGCTAGAGAAAGAATGGCGAGGGATGTTTGTCAAATAAGATGTATCAGAGATGAAGCGGGAATGGTTCTTTCGGATGATGAGAAAATTAGGGATAGGTGGAAGGGTTATTTTGAAAGGCTGATGAATGAGGAGAATGACTGGAGTGGTGTGCTTGAGAATAAACCAATGAATGAGGGGTTAGTGAGAATGGTAAGTATGGATGAAGTGAGAATAGCAGTAAGTGGAATGAAGAATGGTAAGTCAATAGGTCCAGATGGAATACCAGTTGAAGTGTGGAAGGTATTACGGGTTGATGGATGGATGTGGTTGGCTTCATTCTTCAATAAGTTGTTGCTGGAAGAAGCCATACCTGATGAATGGTGCAACAGTTCGCTGGTGCCCATCTTTAAAAACAAGGGTGATGTGCTGGAGTGCAACAACTATAGAGGAATAAAGCTAATGTCACATAGTATGAAAGTTTGGGAGAAAGTCATTGAAAGGCGGCTGAGAGAAGAGAGTGAAATTTCACAAAACCAATTCGGCTTTATGCCTGGTCGGGGTACAACAGATGCCATTTTCGCTATACGCCAGCTATGCGAAAAATACAGAAGTGCGCATAAAAACTTGCACATGGTGTTTGTTGACCTCGAAAAGGCATACGACCGGGTGCCTCGTGAGGTTTTGTGGTGGGCCCTTAAGGAGAAAGGTGTGCCTGGGAAGTATGTGCAGTTGATCCGAGCAATGTACAGTCGATGCAGTACCCAAGTCCGGTCTACAGTGGGCACTACTGGCAGCTTCAATGTGGCTGTCGGCTTGCATCAGGGGTCGGCCCTCAGCCCTTACCTCTTCCTGGTAATAATGGACGCTTTGACGGCGGACATCCAAGAAGAGGCCCCCTGGTGCATGCTGTTTGCCGATGACATTGTGCTGGTTGCCGAGAGTGGCCTAGAGGTCCGGAGCAGATTGGAGGTGTGGTGGCAAAGACTGGAGAGTGTTGGTCTGAGATTGAGCAGAACCAAAACAGAGTACCTGTTTTGCGATTTTGGCGGTCTCTCTAGTTCTGTGCCAATATCTCTCGCCGGAACGCCCATACCGACCTGCTCCGACTTTCGGTACCTCGGGTCGCTTGTCCAAGGGGATGGCGGAGTAGACCGAGACGTTACACACCGGATCAACTCAGGATGGATGAAATGGCGACAGGTCACTGGAATAACTTGCGACTCACGGATGCCTCTCAAGTTAAAGGGGAAAATCTACAAGTCCGTGATAAGACCTGTCGTACTGTATGGATCGGAATGTTGGGCCGTGAAGAAGACGGATGAAAAAAGATTGCATGTAGCGGAGATGAGAATGTTGAGATGGATGTGTGGAGTGACCAGAATGGATAAAGTCAGGAATGAGTATATTAGAGGAAGTTTGAAAGTAGCGCCAGTGACAGAAAAGTTGAAAGGGAACCGTTTGTCTTGGTATGGGCATGTGAAGAGGAGAGATGAAACGCATGTGACAAAAAGAGTTATGAGTATAAATGTGGATGGATGGAGAGGAAGAGGGAGGCCAAAGAAAAGATGGATGGATGGTGTGAAGAATGATATGAAAGAGAAGGGTGTCAGTGATATCATGACGGGTGATAGGACGGAATGGAAGAAGAAAACGTGTTGCGCCGACCCCAAGTAACATGGGATAAGGGCAGGAAGAAGAAGAAGATTCATGCATATCTTTAGCTTTCCACTCATCAGTCATTTCACGTGCGTCGTACTCCGACGTAAGACGTTTCGCTCGCTCGCGTCCGCTCCACTTCACCTTCATATCGCAGACGCGACACTTACGCAGCGGTAGCGTACGAACTGTGTGCACACCGGGACAAGTGACTTGCTGACCGGGACACAAGGCTTCAAACCGGGATATGTCCCGGTGTACCGGGACGTATGGCAGCCCTACCTTACGGCTACAATTTACGAAATGACTGAGCTGTCTTTACTCATCTTTAGCTGAACAGAGTATAGCCAAACGGATTGCTCGGCGAGCTTCCATTCACACACCAGTGGTCGAATGTGAAACGTCAAAAGGTATTTCTTAGCTGTTGCACTGTAATGCGTTAAATACCTGCCTAGAAAATGTGCTCCACGCATTCGAATTTGAGCTTTAGTTTGAGGCAACAGCGCTTACATTCCATTGTGCACTTGCGCTCTTTTCATTTCGGTCATTCAAAAACATTCGGTTCGGTTTTATTTTGTGTTTTTACCCCTTACGCAAAAAGAGTTATCAAATATTTTCCTAAAAACAAAAACAAAAAAAAAACATATAAAATATAGTAGCCCACCGGCATCGGGAACAGTGTCCAAGCTACCGGTGGTCAGAGCCTTAGAGAGAGGAACCACCTAACAATACGCGCCGTGTCCAGAAGTACCGCTTTCTGTACCAGGCCCTTGATCCAGCCGCTCAACGAGAGCCTCTTAACATGTTAGTCGAGGCTCTTGGCTATTAAGACATTGGCCGTAACGACTATCGGCACAACGACTGCTGAGTCAATCCCCCACATGTCGACAATCTCATGTACCAAGTCTTGATATTTAATTTCTTTATCCTTGTCGGCTTTCACGAGATCCTTGTTAAGCTGGCTTCCCACGGTGCGTAGTAGCGCGCACCAGCTGTGCGTGGTATAATCTGTAAAATCACGCACCGTGGGAAGCTATATTATGAGGGTGCGTGATGTGGATACGGCGCACCGCTCCGCACTCGTCCGCGTTACCACGGACGAGTCTCTTCCCATGGTGCGTCGGTGCGAGCTCGTGCGTCGCGGTGCGCGATATCACGCACCGTGGGAAACAAGCATTAAACGTATTATTATTTAGATTTCTGTAGACGTTCCTGTTGTACTTATTGTAGTACCTATTGTTGTAACGAGAAAGCACTTTGTTATTCAAATAAATAAAACTAGCTTAGCGGATTATTCTAACGTTCACTTTAATTTCAACGGTTATTGTTTTTACTTTCGTTCGGAATATCACGGGTGCGCGAGTTGAATATAAAAATAAAAACAATCCAGTAATAATAAATAAAGTTTATCCTTCAGTTTTAGGATTAACAGATTTGAGAGAAAACAATGTATATCTAAATCCATCTGGCTCAGAAAAAGATCTTTTTTAAGCACTAGCTGTGCCCGCGACGGAATATTCCGATCTGTCCCCATGATCTGTCCCCTCGTCGGTAACAGGGGGACAGATCGAAACTTTTTATTTCTATTTGTCCCCCTAAAGAACAGCACAGACCAGAAATAATTCGTTGGATCTGTCCGTTCGTCTTGGTGACAGAGGAACAGATAATTTTTTTTATTCCTGAATGTCCCCTGATGGGGACAGATCAGGGGGACAGATCGGAATATTCCCCCGCGACTCCGTCAGCGTGGAAGTCGGAAACCAATATTGTGTCACAATAACTAAACAAACTTCTTGTAACTTTAAATTCTAATATATTTTGATTGAGAGAACTGATGACGAAACAAAAATTATATGTTAATGACAAGCGTCCAAGTGTACCGAAAACGGTACGGCCGCCATTGTTTATCTATTGTGTCTATAATTACAGTACTACACAGGTTAATCCGAGATACGCAAAATATTTGTCTATAAAAGTCAACAGTATTAAGTCAATACTTTTTACATGATGCGAGCACAAACAAAACGACAAACAGATATAAACAGACAAATATTCCAAAAACGATCGAAATGTATTCCATTGGTTACCCTTTGATAAATACGATAAATGATATTCATTTCTGTAAATAAATCTGTTACAGACACGTATATGAGTCAACACTCCCGCAAACATCCACGCTCTTTATTAATTAAATAAGCTATTAAAAAAAAACTATTTTCACACGCCAAGACACGCCAAGTTTACACATGTATTTATTATTTGTATAGATATCGTAGTGATCTATTGCGACTATCACTGCGCCAATCGTGCCAACAATTTTATCTACTTTTGACCGTAAAGGTCATGGCACATTATACCGGCACCGCAACAGCACAGCTGCAGCACGACGTCGCCTCGGATTTAGGCTACGGCTAGCCGCTAGCGCGCTAACTACGCGTCGTCCGCGAGGTGCAAGCTCGAAGTCCGCGCGCCGGCCGCGAGGTGCAAGCTTGCTGTCACCGCGAACACAGTAGTTGCGACAGCGCAACGACGTTGTTTCGCTGGCGACTCGGAGTCCGCGCGCAGTAAGAAGCACGCGGTCGGCTCGTTCACAACGAGCGAGCTCCGAGTTGAGTTGTATGGTAGCGGCAAGCGCGCTTACTGCTCGCCGTTGGCTTTTTCATATTGACATTATGAAACATAATTATACGACACACGATTTAATGCTCTAATTTGAATGACAAGTTAATTGCCGGGTTGGAGCGGTGCCGTTGCGGTGCCGGTATAGTTTGCGATGACCTTAATAGGTTGTTTCTCCTATAGCCATATCGGATGATCATTAACAGTAAGAAGGCACAAAATTCAGCTGTGTTAACTCAATTAACAAAGCCTTTCCACCAAAGATATGCTATGCAGCTATGTTGTAAGAAGTCAGTTCGTCTCGCGACCTCGCCGCTTGTTTAGCTCATGATTAAAGGCTCCGTTTCGGTCCGAAACTAGTCGGGCAATCCCGAAAAAATGCACGTGAGTAAACCGTAAATAATCATTAATATGTTTATTGAGAGTTCATCTCCCGACCTCGCCGCGTGTTCAGCTCATGATTAAAGGCTCCGTTTGGGTCCGAAACTAGTCGGGAAATCCCGAAAAAATGCACGTGAGCAAACCGTAAATAATCATAAATATAAATATGTTGTAAGAATGTAAAAGCTAAGCTACGAAACTATGTGACCGTTTCCACTGATGCTAAGCTATATAGCGAAGCGAGTAAGATGTGCGAGGAAGATGCGCAGCTCGTACTACTGTATGTACACTGCTCTGCACATAGCTACACCACTCGCGACCATCTATAGCACGCATACATAGCTTGCATCCATAGCACACATCCACAGCACGCATCCTTCCATATAAAAAAACGTAGCTTAGTTGAATCCGTTTCCACCAGTGCTATGCTATGTGGACCAATGAATATGATTGGTGGATATCAAACGCATCCATAGCAACGTTGCATAGCACATCTCTGGCGGAAAAGCACCCATGAGTCGTGCTTAAACATGACCAAGTAAAGTTTTGCTCTAATAATGTACTTATGCTACTATTTCCTTTTATTGTAGAACAGCCAACTGCTCTATATGAAAAGGCGATAGCATAACTATCGACAAAATATAAAGTGTTATGTTTTGTACTACGTTAAACAAAGTTTCATAGATGAAAGTCTGGCACGATTCCAGTTACGAACAGTTACCCGTATATTGAGTATTGCGTATTGAGCCTGAAAGCTGTACGGCGAAATAAGTATCACGGTTAGAACTGGCAAATAATAATTTAATTTTCCCACTATTGTTTAAAGAAGAAATTCATCTTGAAGATGGTAGGATGAGCTTGTCATTTAAAGAAAGAATTAGTCTACCCTAGCTAAGGACTAAAAGAAGACATACCTATGTGACAAATAGTCGAAATACAACTGGGAACAATGAATCCGGGTCACCAAATTAAATCTTAATAATTATCTCGGAAATATTTTACGTATTTTATAGACATCTTAAAAAGCGTTATTAAACAACTTTATTTTTAGTATATAATATATGTTACGGTTAAAAGCCGAATGGCGGTTACACCTAGGTTTAGCCGGGTACAACTAGGTGCAACCAGTAGCAGTTGGTTAGAACTAGGTGGAGCTTAAGTCGACGGAGCCCCGCTGTGCGGGGCTCCTATTTCTGTCTGCAGGGTTTAAAGTAACCTAACACGAAGGGGATGACGGGGGCTTCGTTCGCTCGCTTCGCTCGCTCACTCTAGCCCCCGTCATCCCCTTCGAACCTAACCTATCCGTGTCGGGGTTACCCTTAACCATCGGTGTGCGGCTGCACCTAGTTCTAGCCGCTATGATGAAGGCTAAACCTAGTTCTAACCGAAGATAAGTAGGATAGATTTAAGTTTAACCGCATGTGGCCGGCTGCACCTAGTTGTACCCGGCTAAAACTAGGTGTAGCCGCACTTCGGCTATTAGCCGTAACATATACAAAAACCGAGACACCCCAACAAGATTTTCATCAGAACTGCGTGAATGTGTGTTTTTTTTAAATTAATCTCCAAGCTACCTACACCTTGGTTTATGTCGCGTTAAATTCCCTAGTAAAGTGTGAAATGCCTGAGATGTGCTATGCAGGGGTTGTCAGAAACTGACAGAGCGGACCGTCTCAAGCCTCAAAGTTTCTATTCCCGTCCACTGTTAAGGGTAGAAACCTATTGAAAGAGAATTAAAATTTATGAAAAAAAAAGGAAAATGTAATGCGGTGTAAAACTATGTCAATCGATTCTCCTGGTGATTCTGAACAAACTAGTTTCAGGTTTAGTATATACTAAAACTAAACTTGTATACTAACATTTGGGCAGTATTAAATCCCTACTAATATTATAAATCCGAAAGTAACTCTGTCTATCTGCGACGCTTTCACGCCTAAACCCCTGAACCGATTTTGATGAACCATGGTACAGAGATAGACTGGAACCTGGAGAAAGACATTAAGCTACTTTTATCCCGAAAAATACAGAATACGCGATAAACGACATTAACGCGGGCGAAGCCACGACCGACCTCTAGTAGTATATAAAATACTTTTTATTTGAATAAGCTATCATTATTAGTTTCCGAGATATTAAGGTTAATGTTCGTGACGCGGATTCATTGGTCCCGAGTGTATGTTTCCTTCCAAGAAAGGAGAATGGGTAAGAGTGTATCCAGCCACTAAGTTAATAGTAGCAATATTTATTTTAATTTTTTTTTTTTTCCTTTCTTAGTGCGCTTCATGACGATGCGCCCTAATCTTATTACAATCTAGCCTTATAATTAGGCTAAAGAGTAATTTATTTATAACTTATACTGTTAAATTGTATTTTACTAAGAATGTGTCCAATAAATAGCACTTTTCTTATTGTCTATATTAAGGCGAAGACACTTTGTTCATGTGTTCTTTATGTGTAGCAATTGTACTACATTATACTAATCACTATCACTAAACACTAGCTCGAACGGTTTTGTTTTTTTGAGTCTTCTCACTATGTTCGTGTGGTCGAGAAGCTGGATTGCCTCGACGTTCACATGACGATGAAGTCTACGTTCGTGAGCTTCTGCATAAATAGTAGCAATATGAACTATGTCGGTCTTTGTTACCCTCACGGAGTAGTTTAATTAATCCTCAGACAGCATGCCTGAATTCACTTGGGGAAAAAAGATATACATGGTGGGAATTTAAGATGGCATAAACTACTTTAACCATTGTAGCTACAGGAAAACGTTCTTAGAAGTCTAGCCCTACTATTAGACTAGTCACATTAGGTATCTGTTATTTGTGTTAAAATTTACGGTAGAATACCTCCTTCTTCCTCGGTTCGTCAATTCTAAGGATTGCAACCACAAATTCGTCTGCGCTCTGTCTGATGCACTCTAGTGCACCGCTAGTTGTATGTTACCTCCAACCGCACTCTTGAATGCATCGCTCCATCTAACGGGCGATTCGATAGCATTATACTAGGTTAAATAGATACCGCAAGTTTGGCAAATTGTATAAAAACAACCATGGCACTTTTTTTGTTCTATCTATCTACGTAATGAGGGCAATTTAGTGCTGGTAAGTTTGCCCGTGCCTCTCTCGCGGCTTTGCAGTAACATGTCGCGCACACGCATACTGCAACTATTTGGATTTACGGAACCGGAAACGGTCAAGAGGGAACTGACTTACCTATTAGTGTAACATGTAGGATTATTGCTCCACCCGAATGGCATGCAAAGTAGGTAAACTAGCTATTTAATTATAAATCAGAATCTGTGGAGTGCAATATATGAACATGAATATGTAATATAATATCCTTATTACAAGTCCGACTGCTATAGGTATTCATTATAAATAGTAGGACTCCATTATAGGTTTTACACGGTACGGACGGTATTCATTCATATTTCAAACAAAAAATACAAAATCTTCGAGCGTAAAAGCTAAGAATAAATCTCGTTTAAAAACTAAAACTTAGGATTAGAAACATACTATACCCATACATATTTTTTTGATATACCTACTGTATTTTTGTGGATAACTATAAGTAAACCGCCGTAAGCATGATGGTCTGTGGGTCGCTTCCGATAGTCTTCGGGATGCGGCAGAGGAACGAGTATCTAATCGCCTGTTGACCGCCAGCAGTGATAGACAACAGCGGACTGGCTAATTGGTCGAATCATTCCCCTCCCGCGTCCCGCAGACCATTGGGAGGGCCAAGCTTACGGCGATATACCTATACTAGGCTATTATTATATTTGGTCTGAACAAAGTTTGCAATCCTATCTCTGGGTACATCATACCGTATCGTATAAGTGTCGTAAACGAGATAAGTACGGTTTGGTTCATTCGGACCATGCAAAATATGGTCACGAAATTTAGTCACCACTCATAAAATGTTTAGTGATTTTGTTATGGCTCTGAAGTTACGACAAAATTTTAATAAATTCTGGTATTTTATAGGTGTAAGTTAAAGTTTATACCTGCTGACGTGTTAAAGGATGTCACATACTTTCAGAAGAATAAAGAAGGTAACGATCTTCGAACTCTGAACGTGTTTCGTAGATCGTTTGACCGTTGTTAAGAACCTTCATAACTTTATTTCTTCCTCCTGAAATTTCTAGGCGTCCACTACTTTATGTGAGATGTTGACTTTGTGATTATTCTGTTAAACACGATTTTTTGGTAAGACCGATGATTGAGTGTTATTTCGGTATTGCTCCTCATAGGTAGTCAGTGAAAACCCCGGCGCCATTTGTAAGTGTACTAGATAAAATTTGTTACAGTGAGGAAGGTGGGTAGGTACCTTCCATAATAATAGACTTGGCATAATATTGTTAATATCTATCCCTCGGTGAACCCTTGTTCCCAAAAGGAATATTATGAGGCTCTATCGACTTTTTTTATTTATTAAAATTACAATAAACAGTAAACTTGTTTAGGCTAAACACATTTTTATAAATGGAGTTTGACGTTAGACACGGTTGTATCAAGTATCTGAACCTTTTTACTAAGACCTAGTCTCCTAAAAAAGCCATGCCGTGATCAAGTTGATCATAGCTGCGCGTGTTAAAAATATTTGGCCCATTACAATACCAGTTTGTAACTGTCCCACTGCAGGGCAAAGGAATTCTTCTCATACAGAGAAGAACAAGCATTAGGTAAACCACGCTTGCTCACTGCTGGTTGTAGATTTCAGATCATTAAATTCAGGTTTCCTTACCATGTTTTTCTTCACCACATATCGGTGGTGTCTAAGATTAACTAACATAAAGAAAACATCACGTAGAGGTGTATAGTATATCCTCAGTTCGATTCCGTGTGGCGAGCCTATTGCCATCAACCGGGAACAAATCCAGAGTCCAGGCTGCTACTGAGAAATTCCACACGGAAAAACCCAACGATACTTTGCCCGACCTCACGCTCAGCAGTCGCGTTTGCGATCACTAGACTAACGAGGCAGTGAGATTAACTAAGAAAGTACATAATTATGACATTGAAAAAGTCACATTGGTGGCCTAGTTTCAAACCAGCAACCGGGTATCTCAAGCCGGTCCATAACCTCCGGGTCACCATGACATTTGGCCCATTGCTGCATTGCTCCAGGATGATTCCGTGGCTGGCGTGAATATTGACGACATTTATCACAATATTGACGATATTTGACGACACGTTTGGTGCAGTGGCTAAGCGATTGGCTTCTGCGCTACGGGTCGTGGGTTCGATTCCCACACGGAACAAAAATGTGAATGGCCTACAGATGGTTGTTTTGGGTTTGGGCGTTTGTGTATGTGAGATTTGTGTCTGTAAAGGCACCACGAGAGAAATCTTAGTGGGGGGCAAAAAGCAAATCTTTAATTAATAAAAAAAAAAGATTTGTTGACATCTCAATTTACTTGTTTTTTATTTCTATTTATTCGTACGCCTCTCACGCCTGTGGTTTAATAGGAAAAAAACTATAACTCCATTTTTATGCTTATGCAACGAGATGTCAACATATTCACGCCAGCCACGGGATTATACCGCACTTATCTTTTCAATAAACGACACTCACTTTTTTCATGAAAAAGTAATGCACAAAAAGTTGATAAAAGAAAAGATATTATTAGATTCCTCACTCCACATTCTGACAATGTAATTTATATTGATGTAAAATAGGTACCTATAAGTATATTTCAAATCGAAGCTACCCAACGAAGGAATCTCTTGCTACGCACATGCCGACGGCATATTGTTATCCACCAACGCTATGAATTTTTATTGAGAATTTGTACCTTTATTAAATTAGATAAAAATTGCCCTAAGGTACAAAGGATCTTTCGTAAAAGTCAAAGTAGAATTAATAAGGTAGGTACATTTTAGTTTGATAAACTTCATAAATTGACTTTCAGAATTTAATTTTGTTAATACTGATCAAAATAAGTTCGATAGGTAAACGGCAGGTGTTTTTTAATTATGAGTTTTTTCATTCATTCAATTCACATTTATTGCCATACCAACAGTAACAACAGCTGGTATTGATACGTTAACTCTATCAAAAACATAAAACAATTGACAGTTGTTAAGTTTTGATTATATTTTATGTGAAATATTAAAAATCGAAAAAAAAAACTCGGGCCAGCTGATCGCTTACACCTTAAGATAGAACAGTATTCCTAGGCTATGCACTCTCTCTGCGGAATATTCCGATCTGTCCCCGTCGGAGGGCCAATCAGGAATAAAAAATCGATCTGTTCCCCTGTCACCAAGACGAACGGACAGATCGAACGAATTATTTCTGGTCTGTCCCCTGCTGTTTTTTAGGGGGACAAACAGAAATAAAAAGTTTCGATCTGTTCCCCTGTTACCGACGAGGGGACAGATCAGGGGGACAGACCGGAATATTCCCTCTCTGCAGGGATTGCGGTGAATCCATTCGTGCATCCCGCGACCCCGGCCATGGATTCTAGGAGTAATAAGCCCCCGCTCTCCAGAGAATAGAGGGTATCGATGCGGATTCCCCAATATTAAAAAAAAAAGGTTATGCACTATCTGTTGTCAGGCAGTGGCTGTTATAGTTAGGCACTTTTTCAATTTAAAATCAAGTTCCGATAGTGTGTGTGAAGTGGAGACCGTTACCCCGGTTTGACTCACACAGACTCGCTACGAGCATGCACTAGTTTTTTCCCAAGAGTGTATTTATGTGACCCGTACGAATACAGTGCATTTAACTAAAAAGCATTTACTATGAGCTCTTCCATATCTGTAATACACTCAATGACAAAATTATCATAGAGCGTTGTAGTTTTGTGTTCATACATGAGTGGCTTCTACAAGACCGAAAAGAAGATTAAGAATCTGTTTCTGGAAACGTTATCACATATTTGATAGGGAACAACTATGTGGTTACGTTTCCTTGCTATCTAAACAAGATGTTGATCTGTAACCGTACAATATTTCTAGAGCAAATGTTTAAAAATGTGCATGATCATCTAAAAATACATACCCAATTCTACGGTTACACTTGAAAAATAAGCGAGGGATTGAGAATAAATCCCGAAGTTTCCTAAACAACTTCGAGAATAAGTCACCAGGCAGCGGCACGTTTGCCCCGCTGAATTCTGTCTATTTTTTTCGTGGATTTGCACGCTTCGTTTTTGCGTCACGCGCGACTCACGGGGGAATTTGTTTGTTTACAATTTTTTATTGATTCGTGTTCAGTGTTAGTGGTATAGTAACCTCCTTAAATATAGCATGGATACTGATCAACTCCTTGTATGATCCTGATCAGCTACTTTAGAATACTTTCCTTCGTATTGAGGAGCAACAACAGTTAAGCTAAGCGTATGCTGAGACGCAGGTGACGCAGCTCAGCACAGTACAGATTTTGCCGCGCAGGGCAGAGGAGGCAGACATCGGCCACGACCGTATGCCGCGACGCAGGTCGAAGACACATTCGAGTTTTAACTAGTGCAAAGAATAGACGTGTTCGAGTTGACGAACGTCTTTTTTTAATAGTCTGGATGATTAGTATCATACAAACAAGGTTCACAACGCACTAATTCAATTAAATGTTCTGTCATTGCAATAAAATTCGAATTAGCGCTAAAAAACACGTGTCGACAAGCACGCGTCGCGCAGAAATCTGTGCCGGCACTACAACGCGGCGCAGAGCAGGGCAGACGCATGTCTGCGTCACACGTGTCTGCGCCGCAGCGTACGCAGGTCTTAGTACGTTCATACATTACAAAATCTGCTCTGCGCTGCGCTGCGCGCACCTGCGTCTCAGCATACGCTTAGCCTTATGGTTTTGAAGTGACGTGTCTGAGATGCTAGGCGGGAGGTGTATACACAAGTCCCTCGGCCAATTGATGATGATGATTGATGTGCTCGTAAACAACGAGTTTAGTAACGACCACGTTTTTAGAGTTATTTTGTAAGGTACTCCGAGGCACGTACATGTAGCCAAAAGCGTATTCGTATGTCAAAAGTTACCACATTCTGTTGTCTTAAGATGGCATTCAAAGTTAGTGCAGAGCGGGGTCATGTTACCATGAGGGCTTCGGCCGTGCCGTTTGATACTGTGAGGAGTTTAGTTTGGTTAAAACAAAATGTTTTGAATTTCGGTTTACAAAGTGAGCATGTATATGACGCCAAAAGTGACTATAGCTTTTATATTTATGATTATTTACGGCTGAAAAAATGCAATAATCATAAATATACATCTGTCTCTAATATAAAAATATAGCTTACGTTCGTCCCTATTTGTTAAACCTTCCTATTAAAATTAAAAGCTTCCACAGTTTTGTGGTTTTGAAGTGGCATGTCTGAGTCCAGTGCAAGGAATACTTTTAACACTAGTCCCCCGGCAGCACCGTTTGATGTGCGGGCGTGAGCTCGACGAGTCTCGTGCGGTTTGGACGTGCGCCAACATTTATTTCATTTACCTACTGCGAACTGGCACGGGGATCAAGTGAGAGCTTTGATGCGCTCAAATATATCTATGTACGTGACTGTACTTTTGTTAAGGCTCATTTACACGAAGATATTTTCTCGAAGCGAGACTCGTTCTTACTTTGTCTTTCTCGGCGGTGAAAACAGAGTCAACATGAAACTCGCTTCGAGAAACTATCCTCGTGCAAATCAGCCTTTAATGTTATTGTAGTGAGAATGTTCTGCATAGTCTTTTTCTCAACTATGTTGGGATCAGCTTTGAGTCTTATCAGGGGGTCTACTCCCTAAGCACGAAGTCCGTGGTTTCGGTCTTAGTTACGAGCGTTTCTTACTCCCTATCACCTACAGACATACGATTATTTCAGAGCCCGAACTAAGAATGAATGACAACACGATTTAACAGTTGTCCTTACTACCGATGTGTTTTTGCCCGTCTGAAAAGTTGAACTTGACACTTGTTTTGTTCACTCCTTCCGTTTCGGGCTACTTTCGGACGGGTGACTGGCTTCGTTGACGGATTTAGGGAGTAGGTCCCCAGATGCGGCTGAACACCAATATTTTACTATGAGCGACTGTCGTCAGACCGCCACAACCCAGTTACTAGGTAAAGCTGGCATCCTTGGACAGGTTGTCAGACTTTTGGGCTTCTGACTACCGGTAACGACTGTCATAGGTATTTGTATGACACCCAGGTCTGATGGCTTAATGTGCTCTACGCGGCACGGAGGGATCTCGATGTGTAACGAACGGTCACCCATCCACGGACTGACCGCGGCAAGCACAGCTTAACCTTGCAAATCGTATGATCTGCGCGGTTGATAATTAGCCACGAACCCCTTGCCATGAGCCACGAGTTGTTGTGCGAATGTTGCTGATAATTTTGAATAATCTTTTTTTAAGATTCCGTACCCAAAGGTTAAAACGGGACCCTATTACTAAGGCTCCGCTGTCCGTCTGTCCGTCTGGCCCTCTGTCCGTCTGTCCGTCTGTCTGTCCGTCTGTCACCAGGCTGTATCTCATGAACCGTGATAGTTAGACAGATGAAATTTTCACAGATGATGTATTTCTGTTGCAGCTATACCAACAAATACTAAAAAACAGAATAAAATAAATATTTAAGGGGGCTTACATACAACAAACGTGTTTTTTTTGCCGTTTTCATAGATAATGGTACGGAACCCTTCGTACGCGAGTCCGACTCGCACTTGGCCGGTTTTATTTTTATTTTCCTAAAAGAGGTGTTTAAGACCTTTGTAGTTTCAACAACCGTTAAAAACGACTTTGTGGTAAGACAATATTTTTCTACCTATTCTTAAGTGGGTAGGTACTTTAGTTAGTATACATAATACAATGCTTACTAATATTATAAATGCGAAAGTAACTCTATGTGAGAACTTCGTGGACATGACTATACAATTATATAATTTACTATTATTCAAATTGTTTTTTTTTAATTAATTGTGTACTCAAGATTTGGTACTTCATTACTCACAGGTCTGTCTGTGATCAAGACCACATTGTTCTCGCATAACTATCTCGAATCATAGTACTGTATTCACGTAATTTAATGAAGATATCCTTTTTAAAAGAGTAACCATGGAGTTTCTTGCCGGCTCTTCTCCATAGGAAATGACTAATTAGAACCGTGCACCTAAATTCGACTTTTCATAAACGCCTGTATTGATTTATGTGATTTTTTTATTGATATGATTTTGATTTGACTCTGTGCGTCTGTCTGTGACTTCTCCACAACTAAAATAATGACCCGATTTTGATGAAATTTGGTACAGAGATACTCTGGAACCCGGAGAAGGACATAGGCATTATTCGATAGATAAATGGATAAACGATAGATATACGATGAATAAACGACATCTACACGGCCAATCCGCGAGCAACCTCTAATAAACAATATAACTTTCACAAAATCGAGTCTACAAAAGAATTTAATAAAATGTTTTTATTAAGGAGACCTACTTCGAATATTTCGTCCATAAAAGGCACTGGTGATTTTAAAAATACACTTTTAAATTCTTACAATAGAGATTTTTATAATTTTAATGTAGTAAGAACTAATCGAGCATAACTAATTCGTTCTTTGACCGAACGATAGAGCAACAGTTGGCAAAAGTAAGCAAAAACAAGATAAAGATTATTTTGCTTGTAAGTGAAACTTTTGTTTGTATTCTTGTATTTTAAACTTGGGATGAATTTAAAAGCACTTTCAATTGAATAAAAATGTAAAAAACGTACTGATATCCGCTACAAAATTAAAACTTTGCTCTATACAAGGTTAGTCGGAAAGGTGGTACTAATCAGAAAGGGTGTTAAAGTACCCATTATAATGATTAACTTTAATTCTACAACTTTCCCCAAAAGTCGATAGTTTAAGAGAAATGGATGTTCAAAAATCTCAAAAAAAAGCGCTAAAATCTATCTATCCTCAGCTATGTTTACATTTTCGGTCATATTTGGGGTCTCGGATTAGTAGCTCCATTTTCTGAATTCGTATCTAAAGTAGAGATGAAGACTTTCGAAAAAAACGAAAATAATAGTCATTTTGTATGGGAATACAAAATTATTGAAATTTGAAATTTTAACGCTTGCTTTAAAACAGTCATCAGTGATACTTACTATATGTGACCTGCGGATTAGTACTCCCCTTTTAAACTAACCTTGTATACCTAATTATTTTTTTGCACTATAAAATAATAATCATTCAAAAACAGTTTGTTTCGGAACGCATCTTTAAAAGGAATGGTGAAATGTAATCGGTGAGTTTTATTTCTTTTTGCGGTGGACTTTGAAGTTAGAAGCATTTAAATTGAAATGCAAACTACTAACCTTCTCCTGATAATTACGAAAATAACAAAAAAAAATGCGAAATTGGTCCAGCCACTCACGTGTGATATATTTGAAATTCTTTGTGTGGTAACGGTTTTTAGAAACGCCAGGACTCACCTTACGGTGCAAAAGGGTAAAGTAACATAATATCGTTGTTTATCAAAAAATATTCAACGCTTTTCTACGTTACAGCAATAAAAGCAACATCTAAATATTTTACTTCACTTTCGCAGGGGTTCAATACCCTCACGTTATTACATACTACAAAGGAGTCTTCACAGTATAGAGTACCTATTATTTTTCTAATACCCACTCAGTCATAAAGAAATTTCACTCTCTATCCAAGAAAAAGAATTCACATTCGAGACGCTACACAACGAAGCGAAAAGGCGTGAAATACATCAAGGAAACTTTAATATTAAACTATGAATTGGAATAAAACAAGAACAAATTGTTTTTAATATTTTATTATATTATTTGGTCGCTTTTGACCCCAGTCTAATGGTAAGCGTAGACAGGGTCTAAGATGGAGCATACAAATCCAAGTAACAAAGATATACAGCATGTAAGGGTAAACACCGTTATCACTCTGTTAGCTTGTCTCTGGTAATACCATATTAGATTGTCTCTGGTAACTTTCATATTACTTACATTCACTCAATCGATCATTCATTCGTTCATGATTAAAAACTTATTGGTAGTCATTCGGCAGTCTTGTCAGAGACGTCGAGGTGTGAGGATCAAATGATAGTTACTGTGTAATTTTGGATTAAATGGTAACACTTCAGATACAAGTGTAAGTACAGATTAAATCATTATGTATTGAATAATTGGAAATAATTGGAATTGTACCGAGTATATTTGTGGTTTATGTTGAAGGAAGTAATAAATATCTATGTTTATACTGAAATGTCTGGTTTTCTATTATGAATCCTTTATTCTGAACCGGTGGCCAACAACTCAAACTATGGGTAGTTGACTTAAACATAAAAATGTAGGACCGAGTAAAAAATAAATAAAAAAATAGAAGCGCGAGAAATGAGCAGCGCGGCGGCGCTATGACGCGGCGTACACACACTCGCTAACGAGACAGCTGACTGACTGGGGTAGCAAACTGTGCGGGGCCGTGCGTCGGGCCACGCGGCGAGTTCCCCGCGCCCCCTCCCGTAGCTTGTTGCCCCCGCGCATAGGGTGAAATGCTGTTGAGGAAAAATTAAAATTTTACAAAAAAAAAAGTTTGTTATTTTTCATTGATTTTACGTTCTATAAATGAAACCAAACCATTGGTTTTAAGGATAACGGTGTTTACCCTTACAGCCTGTAGAGGAATACCTCTATACCCCTCTGGCTCTCACATACACAGGACGGAACACAGTAAACTGCTTGGCGGCGGACTTAAATGTGAGGGTGGTAGCTAGCCAAGCGGACCGTAAAGATTCTACCACCAAGCGTGCTGGGATTTGTTGAATCTTACAACACGCATCTATTCCCAGCGTGCGGTGAGGAAGTTTTACATTCTAGCCCGTCTCCACGCGGGTTATAAGGGTTATAAGGAATTGTAAGTATATTTTTAACATAAAAAGTTTTTAAGTAACAAAGTAGGCAACAGGATGACCTCAAACATTTCGAAAACACTTCGGCAAACTCGAGTTTGGTAAAAAAGAATTCAGTTACTAAAGAAAGGAAACATACCGATGCGGATTTGACGCGGGTCCGGTTTTACGTAAACAAGCGTTTATTTACTTAACGAGGGTAGTTCACCCATTGGGGGTACCTCGTCATCAGAGTCCAAGTTCGACTTGGTGTAGGCAGGAAATAATGGTCACAACACTGATTATAGTCCTCTATTTATTCACTCTCGATAACAAAATAATAAAATCTCAAATGATCAAACCGATGGAAACTGATTAAAGTACGGAAACGCGGTAAGTTCGGTGCAGGCTGGCGAAACGACCTCTCGCCCTCGTGTCTCACTCCAAAGTAACTTCACTTCACTCAAATCAAATGCATCCAATGTCAAAAAGAATGACAGCTGACAGCCGACAGCCGACAGCTGACAGCTTGCTGACAACCGTCAAACAAGACATGCCACGCCCCGCACCGACCTCACCAAAGCACACTGCTTGACGTTTCCGACAAACGATAATAGATGGCGTTGTACTACATTAACAATAATCAATAGTGATTCTAATAGTTGCGCCTCTGTGTTGATTCTGCGACATACTTATGTTCCTATAGTCAAAAACGAATCGTTTTCCTTACCAATAGTAGCATTTTTTATTGCCAAACTGGGCATATAAATAGATTCGTAATTACTCGTCAGATTATTTTTCGTGTGATAGCTAATAACGTATCGAGAGCCTACTGTGCAAAGCTATGTGGTCTTTGCTTTATAATTGGTAAAGATACAAGAGTCTTAATTTTAACCAATAACGCTCAGCAAATCAAACGAATTCGCCATTAGAGATAGTGGTTTAACAATAAATGTAGGTACAACACCTAAAGAGGCTCTCGGTGGGCGGCTGGATCAAGGGTCTGATACAGAAAGCTGTACTTCTTGACACGGCACGTATTGTTAGGAAGTTGCTCTCTCTGAGGTCCTGACCACCGGTAGCTTGGACCCTGTTCCCGATGCCGGTGGGCTACTATTTTATATATTTTTAAATGTTTTTTTTTTGTTAATTTTAGAAATATTTAAAAATGTGTTTGATAAGTTTATGTTAAATGAATAAACGGAATGTAGGTACTAGGGGTAAATTTTATTCTGAAGCACAGTATACAGTAGGGGGAATATTCCAGTGGAAACGCCGGTAGCGGACGCCCTAGAAGGACATAACATCGATGTTATTGGTGATGTTCGACAAAAAGGACGTGCGTAGTACTCACAACCGGCGTGCGTATATGAAAAGATGTATGAACGTGGATGAAGCGAAAGGAGTTTGATGTAAGGATCGTAGTATGTGGAGACCTGTAATTTCTGCCTGCCCACTTGGGAAAAGGGCATGAGTTAGTGTCACAGTGGTATTTAACTATGTTCATCATTATTTTTTATTCATCACTATCATTATTTATCATTGGTTAACAGCCGCATAGACCGATCTTCCGGGTTAAGCCACGCTTGCCGAGGTTGGTCTGTGGATGGGTGACCATTTACCATAGCGAGTTTCCTCCGTGCCTCGGAAAGCACGTAAAGCCGTTGGTCCCGGCTGTCATTTGTAGGTCTTTGACAGTCGTTACTGTTGGTCAGAAGCCAGAAAGTCTGACAACCAGTCTTACCAAGAGTATCGTATTACCCAGTTACTGGGTTGTGGAGGTCTGATAGGCAGTCGCTCCATGTAAAATACTGATATTCAGCTGCATCCGGTTCGACTGGAAGCCGACCCCAACATAGTAGGGAAAAGGCTAGGCAGATGATGATTTTAGTTTTTATTATTTTCTTTGATTGTATGAATTTATTTCTGTTGTACCTAAAATTGTTTGCTAATTTGAGCCTGTGGCCTTATTTTACTAAAATACTTAGCGAAAAAAATACATTTTCCTGTAGCAGTCCCTCAGTAATTAGTAAAGTCTTTTCAGGCCTGTTTTGCAGACCCGAATACAAATACGCGACCGTACATTTTGAGAGCAAGTAGGAACTGGCATAATTATCTTTTGACTTCACAAAACCGTGGCTGGTAAATGTTTGCAAAAAAAAAGTTAAGTGTGCCTCATTCATCTTCGCCGGATAACTAGGCACTTACATTGAGAGGTCTCACAATTCGTATTTTCTTCTATTTCTTATTTTGCATGTTGTATTAAAATTCTTTCTTTGGTAACTTTTCAGACTTTGCCAATCATGGTTTGTTTACAACTTTGAATGTTAGTGTAAATAATAAACATCTGTAGTTCGTGATTGTGTTTGTACAGAGTGAACTTTAATTCGACGTATTCCTTTGAAGGTTGTCGTCCGATTTCTAAAAGAGCGTTAATTGTCATTTTGTCAAATTTGAGTTTTATACCAGGATCCCAATTCTCTAACAGAAACGCCAAACAATTGCAACTTAATCGTTTATTCAGACAGTTTTCGTTTAGAAATACTATCAAATTGTTTGACAACAAAAACAGAACCAAACATTTTGACAGTTTTCGTAAATGAAAACTGCCTGAATGGACTATTCAGTTGACATTGATAAATGTTTCTGTTAGTAGAATTGACCCCCAGAAGCCCAATTCTCGTAATTAATTTGAAGTAAGACCGTTGACCGAACTGAGATTAAATTATGAATTGAATAAAAAATGGTATCCTGGTACACTTAAAGTTCGGTCCGGTTTCAGTGTCATCTCAGTCTATTTCGATATAATGTCAGTTCAGTCAACTTAAAATCTATTACCGATAACATACCGATATCAACAGTAATATAATAAAATTTTAGAAAAAAATGATAATTCCAACTTGTCAAAATGGCTCAGAACACAGTGTAACCAGAACACCCTTTTGGCTTCAGTCAATTTACAATCTCATTTCAATATAATCTCACGTTTGACGTTGTTTGTTAACGAACAAGAATACCATTTGTCATATTTATGAGATTGAGACTAGACTGAGACTAGATCGAAACTATATTTTGAACATTTTTAATTACGAGAATTGGCCTTATGGTGTAAGGGACGGTGTACCGAAAACTGAAACAGTGAATTCACCCTATCATATATTATTCCGAATTGAAAATCAGTGGAATTTTTTCTCGGAATTTTCTGACTTGTCCGATTTTTCTTTTCACAATTTTTTTCATTTCTCTGCTGTAAAATAAGCAATCCTATTAGGACACACAGCGCGGTGCAAAAATAAAATGTATTTTTTATAAATCGGAAAATTCGAAAGATTTCGTTGATATTTTCCACGGATTTTCAATTCAAAATAATGAACTAAATTCACTGTGTCAATTTTTGGTAACCTGTCCTTTACAGTCAGTTTATTTACCTGCCAAAACACTTATTGATATACAATAAAACAGGCAATTTAGCAATTTCCAGGAAATTCGGAAAATTCCGAGAAAAAAACCCACTTATTTTCGATTTAGAATATTGGGCTGAATTCACTGTTTTAGTTTTCGGTACACCGTCCCTTACACCCAGTATACTTCCTAAAAGCGTAACTTTTTCTTTGTCGACCAGCCGGGTCCGTATTTTTCTATCCTTTGTCAGTTACGAGAGCTAGACACTTTTACAGTGACATTATCATATCATTCCATACCATATCATATTGTAGATGGTCACATTTCAGTACAGAAAAGCACGACTAAAAAACAAAAACTTTAATTCTAAAAACAATATTAGTTCTCAAACTCATTAAAAGTTATACAATGAGCTTAAAAGTAGCAAAATAATTTGGTATAACAAAAACATCTGATGTCTTCAGAATTACTAGGGAGAACATTTTCCACGTTTTTAAAATTAGCCCCGAAAACGAGTTTACGGTAGTTCTTGTGTCAGGGGGTTTACTCTCTAAGCACGAAGTCCGTAGTTTCGGCCTTAGATACGAGCGTTTCCTACTCCCTGTCACATACGGTCATACGATTATTTCGGAGCCCGAACTAAGAATGAATAACAACACGATTTGACAGTTGTCTCTAATACCGATGTGTTTTGCCCGTCCGAAAAGTTGAACTTGACACTTGTTCTGTTCACTCCTACGTTTCGGGCTACTTTCGGACGGGCGACTAACTTCGTTGACGGACTTAGGGAGTAGGCTCCCAGGACCGATCGGTCCCCGCTACGGACTATACGGTTAAAAGGAAAACGTTGAATTTAAGTCCAGCCAGAATCCTAGGTTACTGTCCAGTTCCATTGTAGATTTAAATGCTCGAAAAGGCTTCTATATGTCGGACCCATGTCTGAGCGTAAGTCAACCGAACGATTTTCACCACAAAAGATCTTTCGTGAGTGTTTAGTGCTGCTCCTGGATATATTGTTATCTTTGCTATTCAAGATGGGATAAAAGGAGCAGGACAATCACAGACCACTATTTACCTTAGACAAAGATCGAGTTCAAGTTCAAACGTGATCTATTGGACTTTCATAGCCGGGTCCGAATACTATTGGCCTCGATTCTGTTAAACAACGACTAAAAATATTGCTATCCTTCACTTGCAGATAAAACTAGAAAGAGATGGAAGAGTATTAGGTGCATGCAGAGTTTACTTGTATTTTTTCTTTTTTTCTAAAAAACTTTTCCCCATTTTTGACTGCATCGTTGATCTAGCGGTCGCAATCGCGACTGCTGAGCGTGAGGTCCTGGGTTCGATCCCTAAGTCGGGCAAAGTGTTATTGGGTTTTTCAGTGTGGAATTTCTCAGTAGCAGCCTGGAGTCAGGATTTGTGCCCGGTCGATGGCAATAGGCTCGTCCCCTATTACATGGGACGTAAACATAAACGGCGAAATGTGGGTATAATGTATACCTCTTGCAACCCTTCTGGGAATACAGGAGTGAGTTTATGTTTCTGTCTATGTTTTTCCCACATTAAAATTCCTCCTGTGTCGTGGGTGCGTTTACAGACACAAATCTCACATATACAAACGCCCAGACCCGAAACAACTAGCCATACAAATTTTTGTTCCGTGCGGGAATCGAACCCACGACCCGTAGCTCAGAAGCCAATCGCTCAGCCACTGCACCAAACTTGTCGTCTATGTTTGTTACACTATTGTCTTCTTTTTTATAAATGTTACTTTTGTCACAATATCTAAGCAATGTGTAAGCAATAGTTGGTGAACCAATAGAATAAATAAACTATTCACCAGATAAGTTACATGTACGGACTAGGTAAATTATTGATATGTTTGGTGAAATACCCTTTTAGTCGACACATCGGTGCCTAAAAATGCGATGATTTTCAACAAGTGAACTACAGCTTCAAACATTTTCCGTCCCTTTGTTGTTCTGCCTGTTAATAAAAGATAGGAATATTTTTGTTAAGTTGGAATCGGTATTAATAACACAGATCTTCTTAGCTCAGCAGACTGTGCTGGCGCTGCTGCTGCAGCTGCGGAGGCTTTCAAGCGGCAAAGATATAATAACTTTATTAATATGTATTATATCATGAGACACATTCATATTTATGATTAGTTACGATTTACTCACGTGCATTTTTCAGGATTGCCCGTCTAGTAACAAGTAAGTAGTCGGCAATCCCGAAAAATGCACGTGAGTAAACCGTAACTAATCATAAATGTGAACTTTATTAGTAATTATATTTTCGAGCCGTTTGGAGTCGAAACACTCGGATCGTGGGGTCCGAGTGCCCAACTTCTATACAGAGATGTTGCAAAACAGCTGGTCGACACTTCCCGTGACCTGAAGGCTGGCCTCTACTTTGGTCAAAGGATTAGCATTGCTATATAACATGTCAATGCTGCCAGCCTTCTGGGCACGTTACTACTCGACAGCGATGCGGAGGAATATTTTGCTGCCCTATTTTAGTTTATAGTTTTATTAAGATATATTTTTCTTTATTTGTATATACTTTTATTTGCTCTCGTGTAGTGCCGGACTTAAATAATAGCACTAACCCATCTCTTCCCGAGGGTGTCGTAAAAGGCGACTAAGGGATTCTCTAGAGGATGGGCAGCAGCGTTATCTGAGTACTTTAACAACCATACTGCGATCGCCAACCCGCCTGCCAAGTGTGGCAATTATGGCAAACCCCCCTCCCTTTTTGGGGGAGGCCTATGTCCAGCAGTGGACGTCTTTCGGCTGAATGATGATGATGACTTTTATTTGTAATTATGGAAATATTGTTTGTGTAAATAAAGTATAACTATAATATAACACAGATTGGTTTGAGACATAATCATATTAGGAGTCAATAAGTACAGAGGCGATGTTGTGTGTATCAAAACAAAAAAAAGGAGGTCAGATGCCAATTGTCTCAACGATGGCCTCTCCAGTTATAGGTTAGGTCCATTATTTCTCATTCGCCTAATTGAATGATTTGGTGGGACACGTATCTAGTGACCTGTACAAGGTTAGAAGGCCGTCAATACCAGCATCAAAACAATGTAGGGTTTTAGCACTTTATTAATCAAGTTTAGTCTAGAATTCTTTGCTTTTCTGTTACGTCTAATTCTTACCAAATTTTTTGTTTAACTTAAGAATGACGTTATTGTTTCACTTATCCATTATACCTACTAAGGTAAAATGTACAAGGACTCACCAATTTTTGTTTATTCTATTTTTTGTCGAGGCTTTAGTGCATTTTACGTGACCATGGAAGCCTCGTAGGTACCTCCTATATTGTAACTTAAATATAATATTATATTAAAACAGTTACATATAAAAGGTTAGTCGGAAACCGGGTACTAATCCGCAGGACACTTAAAGTATCACTGACGGCGGTTTTAAAGCAAGTGTGAAAATTTCGCAATTCGATAATTTTTATTTCAATACAAAAAAAAACGATTTTAGTTTTTTTTTTTAATTCTTCACCCCTGCTTTGGTAACGATTTCAGAAAATAGAGCTTCTAATCCGTGACCCTAAATATGCCCTAAAATGTAAACACAGCTGAACATAACTGAGGATAGATGATAGATTATAGCGTATTTTTTATGGAATCTTTGACCAGCTATTTCTCTTAATTTATTGACTTTTGGGAAAAGTTGTAGAAGAAAAGTTACTCATTATTATGGGTACTTTAGCACCCTTTCAGATTAGTACCCCCTTTCCGACTAACTTTGTATAAACGAAAGTACACACATTTTATGCAAAAAACATAACATAACATCAAGCCTGTATTCGCCGAAGGGTTGGCAGAGGTGTATAGTACACCCTCATTTGGCAGTTATGTTTAAGTCCCATGTAATAGGGAGCGAGCCAGACTGCTACTGAAAAATTCCACACGGAAAAACCCTACAACACTGCCCGACCTGGGAATTGAACCCAGCATTCTAATTGCGCAACACACTCGTAATCGATTTTGACAGGTCAACAATTTCCATAACAAAGTATGTATTGACAAGCCGACTTCTCCACAACTATGTACACGCAATGAATATTGTTGTATTACTTAAGTTAAGGAAACCCAATCAATCAACACAACGTGAAACCTCAAATATGTACTTCACAGCAGTCGCTGTAAGTCTTCTAGTACGAAAGAAATGAAAAGATTCTTTTATTTTCATAAAAACACTAAGACTGCCTCGTTGGTCTAGTGGTCACAACCGCGACTGCTGAGCGTGAGGTCTTGGGTTCGATCCCCAGGTCGGGCAAAGTGTTATTGGGTTTTCCGTGTAGAATTTCTCAGTAGCAGCTCGGAGTCTGGATTTGTGCCCGGTTGATGGCAATAGACTCGCCCCCTATTACATGGGACTTAAACATAACGGCGAAACATGGGTGTAATATACACCTCTGCCAACCCTTCGGGGAATAAGGCGTGATGTTATGTATGTATGTAAAAACACTATCTATGGGCAATTATATTACGCAATGGCAATAACTCTGGCTACAAATCATAACTTTTTTAAATTAATCAAATCAGATCATTAAATCAATAGTATGATCGAAGTCGTTTACCCTCTAAGATAAATGGTTACTTTTCCTTCACTAGGAAAGCGTTAACATTAAAAAAGAAATTGGCGAGGAGTGCATTTAAGTACTCGGCCGATTAATGGTTACTGGAGGAGTGCTTGCGACAATTATTTCCATTCCAATTACAAAAAAACCGGACTTGCGGACCGAGGGTTCCGTATCTCGGAAGGAAATGAATAAAAAGTTATTAAGTCTGATTTCTAAAAAAAACAGTGCTAATTACAAGCGTCGTTATATTTTTTTCTGTAATCTATACATATAAAAGGAGAAGCTGACTGACTGACTGATCTATCAACGCACAGCCTAAACCGCTGGGGTTAGAAAGTTGAAATTTTGACAGTAGGTTCCTTTTGTAACGTAAGCATCCACTAAGAAGGGATTTTTTGAAATTCAACCCCTAAAGGAGTTAAATAGGGGATGAAAGTTTGTATGGAAAATCATCACTTAACGGGTTCAAAATTTCACGCAAGCGAAGCTGCGGGCGAAAGCTAATATTTACATAAACCTCCATCCACTCGATTTATTCCTGATTTTTCGCTTTGCAAACTTTGGAGATAAGCGGCCTATGGTATTTTACAGCATTTTATTTCATTGTAAGTCAAAAAGTATGCGGTCTAAATGAAAATAAAAATAGACTATTTTATAATCTGCAAATGAAAGCCTTTCATAAGATACTACATTTGACCTAACATTTTAAAATTTCAACCTCCCAAACTTCGGTCCCAAATGAAACGAAAAAAAAAAATTATTTTTTCGCTTGCCGTATACAAGGTTAGTCGGAAAGGGGGTACTAATCCGAAGCCCACTTATAGTATCGCTGATGACTGATTGAAAGCAAGTGTTAAAATTTCAAAATTCGAATTTTTTTTTCAAATAAAATGATTTTTATTTTAGTTTTTTCTAAAATTCTTCATCCCTGCTTTAGTTACAAATTCAGAAAATGGTGCTTCTAATTCATGACCCCAAATATGACCTAAAATGTAAACACAGCTGATCATAACTGGGGATAGATAGATTTTAGAGTTTTTTTTTTGAGATTTTTGAACAACTGTTTCTCTCAAACTATTGACTTTTGGGAAAAGTTGTAGAACAAAAGTTACTCACTATTATGTGTACTTTAACAACCTTTCGGATTAGTACCCCCTTTCTGACTAACCTTGTAGATGGACAAGCATTATTTAAAACTATTCCAAATATCAAGTCGACAACAATAGTAGTTCCTGAAATAAGCAAGTCTGACAGACAAACGGACGGACGGACCACCATTCAGCCAAAAGACGTCCACTGCTGGACATAAGCCTCCCCCAAAAGGGAGGGGATTTACCGTAATCGCCACGCTTGGCAGGCGGGTTGGCGATCGCAGTATGGTTGTAAAAGTAAAGTGTAAAGTAGGTACTCAGAGAACGCTGCTGCCCATCCTCTAGAGAATCCCTTACCTCCGGTTTCTGAATTAAGAATTCTAGGATAAACATTAGGTACGTAACATTTGAATACGGAGTTGTCAAAAAAATTACAGATTTTAAAGCATTTTTTTGACAACTCCGTACTCAAATATATACTACTTAAGTATTGCTTATTACGAATTCTCAATTCAGAAACCAGAGGCTAGTCGCCTTTTACGACACCCACAGGAAGAGATGGGGTAGTGCTGTCCTTTAAGTCCGGCACTACACGAGACGAAGTCGTACCATAAAGAGTTTTCACCTTTTTACCATTCTGGTACGGAACCTAAAACCGTTTAATGAACGTTTAATTTTTGCGAAAGACAGAAAACGTTAATTCTCATTCACAATTGCGAGTGATTATATCCATCCGGTCTCATATTGAGGTACCGTGATGTTTTCCTGTGGCATCAAGGATGGCTCCCGGCGCGCCCATTTAGTATCTAAATAGCTTTGAAAGCCATAACATCGCGCGTAGAAAGTGTGTTTATCACTACATAGTATAAAACAAAGTCACTTCCCGCTGTCTGTCTGTCCCTATGTATGCTCAGATCTTTAAAACTACGCAACGGATTTTGATGCGGTTTTTTTTAATAGATAGAGTGATTCAAGAGGAATTTTAAGCTATAAAACGTACACGTGCAAAGCCGGGGTCGGTAGTAGCCTACAGACAGCCGATACAGTAGGCTAATTCACATTTTTTTTTTAAAACAGGAAATTTTCTTGACTCGTACTAGTTTCTTTAGTTGTACAGACCAAACGAAGGTGAACAAAACCGTACGAATGGCTTTCGCCGATGGATACCGAACGCTTGCTCGCCTTCACTGTTATCTCCACACAGAGGTAACCTTTGATGTTCTGAAACGTCGCAGAGCAAAGCCGAATGCGGGCGAAGACCTTCATACGCGTTCGCTCGCCTTCGCTGAACCGTCTACACCAAGGCTGCTCAACTTTTTATCAGTCGGGCCAAACGGACAATTCAGATATTTCTGGCGGGCCACTGATAGTTACTATTTTAGTTACTTATTAATAAGACTTATGTGATAGTGTAGGACGCCCTCCGGTTAGGTGGAGTGATAGATATGCTCTTAACTTGGAGGGTGTTTTCAAGCTTGCGCGGGGCATTTAAAAATGGTCGGCGGGCCACGACGTGGCCCGCGGGCATACGGTTGCGCAGCTTTGGTTTACACCCACTCGCTCGCGTTCACTCGCCTTCGTTCGGGTGGTCTGTACAAGGTACAATTTTACAGTTTTCCTTTACAAAAACTGTCAAACTCATTGACAATAAAAACAAAACCGAATTTGGACTTAATTAAAAAAACAAGCAAGCACGGCTCCTACTTCAAAAAAATAACTGAATTTGCCTATAGTAAGTATCAGCACAGTCTAATCACTTCATACAGTTGGCCATAGCGAAGGATTGCGGGGTAAGGTGGGAAAACTGCCAGTATACGATATAGCTGCCTTCTTAAAATGACATTGTCAATAGCGTTGATCCGCTGTGCGGATTAGTTAAACTGTGGTACTAGGAACATTTGTGTCTAAAGTTGAAGAAGTTGTATTTGTGTATAAAATCACTTGGGAACATCACTCAGTCAGTCAAAACATCATCAGTATTTTACATGGAGCGACTGCCTATCAGACCTCCACAACCCAGTAACTGGGTAATACGATACTCTTGGTAAGACTGGTTGTCAGACTTTCTGGCTTCTGACCAACAGTAACGACTGTCAAAGATCTACAAATGACAGCCGGGACCAACGGCTTTACGTGCTTTCCGAGGCACGGAGGAAACTCGCTATGGTAAATGGTCACCCATCCACAGACCGACCTCGGCAAGCGTGGCTTAACCCGGAAGATCGGTCTATGCGGCTGTAATTATTTAGCCACGAGCTCCTCACTTGGGAACATCACTACATAGTATAAAACAAAGTCGCTTCCCGCTGTCTGTCTGTCCCTATGTATGCTTAGATCTTTAAAACTACGCAACGGATTTTGATACGGTTTTTTTTAATGGATAGAGTGATTTAAGAGAAAGGTTTTAAGTTATAAAACGTACACCCGCGAAACCGGGGCGGGTCGCTAGTTAGTAACAAAACTAAACAAGGCTTTTTGTTGTCATTATTACTTTATCTATGTGGTTACATACACACGTTATATTTATTTTATAGTTACCTACATCCGTGATCTTTGAAATGTTAAGATGTGTATTATACAAATCCTGGAGTGGACTTGATAAATTGCAACCGAACCAAGGCCAAACCATTCATTGAGACAGTTCTCTATTTCAAAAGTTGTCAAATTGTTTGACACAAAATCAAAACCAATCATTTTGACAGTTTTCGTAAACAAAAACTGACTGACGGTTGTGGTTCGTTTGCGTTTGACAACAATTTTGTTAGTCGGGGTGGCCCCCAGTGACAGTACATCTTCATTTAACAGGGTTCGGAGCGATAGGTATAATGGATAATTATCGAGATAATTATCAACATAAATGTATTAATTATCAAGCTATAAATCAGATTTAAGTTGGATTTTGAATTCGGAATCATCACATACAGACAATTCCCATCCAGTTGATACAATTGACGAGGAAGAGATGATTTGTTTTTCAATATTTGCACGTGTTGTTTTTACTAAATAACCAGATCTTCATAATTTCAAACCTTAAGCACATCTATGATAACATTTTGAACGCGCACGCATTTCGTGTGGAAACCACACAGTGCCGACGCAAGCCGTTCGCGCGGTGATCTCCATAATGAAATACCTACGTGCATGCTTAGTACTCATTGATATTATGTCTGCTCATTATCTACTGATGTATTGCGCCTTCGCTGTTCTCAATCTGCCCCAAATTTAATACTCCTTAGATTGTATCTCAGACTTGAACTCGTTTACAAACAGTTTGCTTTGTGTATCCACGATATCCTAGAGGCTAACATTTTGTAACAGTAAACTCAAACTTTAAGCTGCACTGGTGAAATACAGGGTGTTTCCGAATTCGTGTAATTCATTCTAAACGCGTGATACTGGTAACACAGATTGACCCTGCATAGGATTTATTCAGATGAAACCAAAAAACAAAACAAAAAGAAAACGGGTCTTATATAACCTTATTTTTACTTTATACGAAAACCGAGACACCCCAACAAGATTTTCATCAGAACTGCCTGAATATGTGTTTTTTTTGGTAAATCTCCAAGTTACACCTTAGTTTATGTCGCGTTAAGTTCCCTAAAAAAGTGTGAAATGCCTGAGATGTGCTATGCAGGGGTTGTCTAATACACGGAAGCTGACCGAGAGGACCATCTCAAGCCTCAAGGTGTCTATTCCCGTCAACTGTTATGGGTAGAAAATTACTGAAACAAAATAGAAAATTATGAAAAAAAAAAGTTTTATAATAAATATGTCAATCGATTCTCCTTAGTGATTCTGAACAAACTATTTTCAGGTTTAGTATATACTAAAACTAAGCTTATATACTTGAGTCATTTTAACACTCAGAGGGGACTGACTGCGCGGAACGATATCGCGCTAGTCATGCCCGCTAGCTGTGTCGCCGTGCTTTCATCGAAATGTACTATTACATAATTGTTTTCAAACGGGCTACTAAAATTGCATCTTTTTCGCAATTTTAGTGACCATTATAGCTGAGTATATTTGCAACTGCAATATTTGATTGATTATGATTTAGAGAAGTAACTTTTGACCCATTGAACAACTGCCCTTGCTGCAATTTCATTGTGCAATACATTGCCGACTGGGTAGTCCGGCAAGATTCTGCAACTGGATTGCTGAGGATTTTTTTTTGTACACGCAGATCTATATTGAGGCTAGATCTCAGCAATTGCGAGGAGACAGCGGCGGCAGCGACAGGACGAGGCGACGGGAGGCGAGCGAGGGAAAAGAGATGCACCTATACATTAGAGCAAAGACGACATACGGCGATATTGCAGTAAAATCAAAGCGGGATACATCATTTGCAATCTAGCCGGCTAGACATTGAATACTTGCGACTACTAATATCTTGGCAATGTCGCCGGGCTACACTGCAAGATTGTTGCACTATGTTGAGCGATGTAATCGGCAACGTGGCGGCTATACAATTGCAGCAAGAAATTGTCAAAAAAGTAGCCCGTTTAAGAGCACCTGGGGTTTAGACACGAATCCTGTGCGGTGTTCATCTATACCTACCAGTAATAGATCATGTGATTTTAAGAAACTACACGATTTCTCATACACCCTGTATATCTTATTCTTGTAGATCCCCGAGGTAGATCTTGTGGGAGCTTTACCAAAGCTGATTTCTTGTCAGAAATGGCATGTTTAAGCTGATTTAGAGTAATAACTTTTGACCTCTTGAATTGTTAGTTTAGTCGACACTGAATTGAAAATGACCTAGGCGAACATTTCTGCTATTAAATTTTGACTAGTATAGTAAACACAGATTTTCCATTGTCAGACAAAGCTAAACATCTGAATAAGTTAGTAATAAGGTAAATTGTTATTATAATAATAAACCCCCTGGGAAAGGCGTTACCTCATCATGAGATTAACGTAAAACCGGAGGGAACATTAGACTAGCTTTCTACAACCCCATCATATAATAAAAAAATGTATGATGAGGTCTACTGAAAAGCTTACAAACCACAGGGCAGCTTGTGGCGAGCTGTTGGTGAGTGGCGACACTGCGTGCCTTATTGCCTCAGACAGTCGGTCAGGGCCTCGTCTCCAGTTTGCCTCTATTGACTGGCTGGTGTGGAACCCCAAGAGTGCCCGCAGGACTCTCAACTCTGGCTTGCCTTTATCGGCCGGCCAGAGCGGCCGCCAGAGCTATATTTATGCTCGAGGGTGGAAGTGTCTAATGGCGTAATAGCGGGGAAACCCACTCCGGGTCTTTTAGACCCGCGACGGTGAAACCGGGGCCACACCTCTCTACACCCCTAGCCGCTCACACGTTTATTGCCCCCTTCTCCTATGTACTGGCGGCTTTTTAAGGGGCCCGGCTAGTGAGCTGGTGAGTGACCGTCTGCCAACACAATTCAATTTCAAATTTGAAAGGCAGACGCCATTTTCTTCCAGCAATAGAAGTTAAATAGTCGATTTAACACCCCCTCTCATAGACCAGTTTTATTTTTACCATATTTCACAATAGTCTTTCACCCACCTGGGACGGTCCATGACTGTACTCCAATAGTGCAGCCGTGGATAGTCCCCGGTTGGTGCCCCATCCCATTTTAGATTAAAGTTCTCAAAGGGGCCTCTGCGCGTTGGATCTGTTTCCCCCGTATGCCTTCCAAAGGACCGGACATCTTCCGCACGAAAGATGAGCCGTAAATAAAAAGAGAAAAAATATAATAATAGCACTACCCCATCTCTTCCCGTGGGTGTCGTAAAAGGCGACTAAGGGATTCTCTAGAGGATGGGCAACAGCGTTCTCTGAGTACTTTAACAACCATACTGCGATCGCCAATCCACCTGCCAAGCGTGGCGATTACGGCAAACCCCCCCTTTTGGGGGAGGCCTATGTCCAGCAGTGGACGTCTTTCAGCTGAATGATGATGATGAAATTGTTGTTATCTATTAGTAATATTTTCATTGGACGATATGGTCGTTAAGCGACAAAGCCTATTATTATATAAAAAGAATTTAAAAAAAGTTTATAGTTTTTATTCCGCAATTTTGGGTAGGTAGGTACCTACACATTTAATACTTATCCAACCAACATAAATCGCCGATTCAATGCGGTAGAATGCAAGTCCATTGACATTTAACGTCCATTAATTAATAATTAATAACATCGATTTCTTACCCAAAAAAAAAAACAAAGTCACTTTTTCAGTCTCGTAATATGTGAATTGAAACTAAAAATAAATAATTACGCCACTCTCCAGTTTAAATTAGAATAGGTATACCTATTCATTATCTCGCAAAATAAAAGTCATGCAATACTCGTACCTAATTGTTGAATTATATTTTATTTATGCAAAAATTAATTTATAATTAAGTAAAATTATTTAGTTTATTTGCCCATCAACAAATTATACAATCAAATGTAAAACAGTTTAAATAGAAAATCAATACGCATTTGAGAATCTATACACCCCGTGGGCCCGAGGTACCCGAAAGATTTTAACCACGCCTTTCTAATGGTATTATAAGTCAAATGTTAGATCAACGAAAGTCCAATTCAGGTTTTTTTTTATTTTTATTGTTTTTCCGGACTTAATAAATCAATTAACTTTATTAGTACTTCCTTGTAAACAATACCTTAGGTTGAACTGGCAACATTTATAAATTATCGTGTAAGTGGATAAGAAACTTCTCTCTTTACAACCCTCCACGACAAATAAGACATTCGGCGAGAGGGGTATTGTATGACAAAAGTCGCAACGGCGCGTTCATAGGACTTGTTACCATAGATATTTTTTGATTTGTGAATTTCCGTAAATAATATACAAGGTTAGTCAGAAAGGGGGTACTAATCCGAAAGGGTGTTAAAGTACACATAATAATGAGTAACTTTTGTTCTACAACTTTTCCCAAAAGTCAATAGTTTAAGAGAAACAGTTATTCAAAAATCTCAAAGAAAAATCTCTAAAATCTATCTATCCCCAGTTATGATCAGCTGTGTTTACATTTTAGGTCATATTTGGGGTCATGAATTAGAAGCACCATTTGCTGAATTTGTAACTAAAGCAGGGATGATGAATTTTTGAAAAAATTAAAATCATTTTATTTGGAAAAAAAAATATCGAATTTTGAAATGTTGTATGTCAGATTTATATAACAATTATCAGTAATTAACTATAACTTAACTGTATTTATGTACCTAAATAAATAAAATCTGTTCTTTAAATACATTTGCTACTCCTATGTTTAATGCATGCCGTGGCAGCCTTTAATTAAGGCTACACTATAAAATGTAAAAATAAAATGAGTACTATGTCATGTAATTTTGGTGTATGCTTTGTTGGTTGTCCTAAATAAATAAATAAATTAACACTTGCTTTCAAATAGTCATCAGCGATACTATAAGTGGGCTTCGGATTAGTACCCCCTTTCCGACTAACCTTGTATATTTCGAAAATTAAGGTTTATTCAACAAACTATATCCTAGCTTTTCTTCTCCAATTAGGTATCGGAATCAAAGGTCTTTTGGGTACCTCGGGCCTACGGTGTGTATACCAATATTATTTTATAAATATCGATCACTCTGTATAACGGAATAACAGCAGTGAACAGACGTATATCAGATTCCTAGTGTAATTATAATAAACGTTATTATTCAAAACAAAGTTTGTTTCTATTTTAGTCCTTAACTTCCAACAATAATTGCATAAATTATTTATGTGCGCTTTTGATTGTATTTTATTGACAAAACTAGTTTTGACTATTAAAATCTCTCTAGCTCTTGTCCATAGGACCTACTTTTTAGAACTGTGTAACTAAATTGTCCAGGCGTTTCTTACGTGCATGTACGGTCAGCATCAAAAGTAGCTGAACATTTGAGTTTTTAAACTTGGCATTAATTAGAAAACGAATTGTTTTAAAACAAAAAGTTTAATAGATACCTAGAGCTGCTAGATATAGCTCTAAGTATGCCTTAAATTTTTTGCTTCCTATCAATTAGTTATCTAATTAATGCAAAGTTTAAAAACTCAAATGTTCAGCTACTTTTGATGCTGACCGTACTCTGCACTGTGTTGTGCCTTATTCGAAATAAATAAAAAAAACTTCGAAACTAGAATTTTTCAGTTAAAGTTGTTTGACCATTGTCTATAGTCAAAAATACTTTTAACCAAAAAATATTTTTCACTTTTACATACCTACTTAACAGTCGTACTATATGGATCGGAATAGGCCGTGAAGAAGATGAATGAAAAAAGCTTGCATGTAACGGAGATGAGAATATTGAGATGGATGGGTGGAGTGACCAGAAAGGATAAGGTCAGGAATAAGTATATTAGAGGAAGTTTGAAAGTAGCGCCAGTGACAGAAAAGTTGATAGGGAACCGTTTTTCTTGGTATGGGCATGTGAAGAGAAGAGATGAAACGCATGTGACCAAAAGAGTTATGAATCTAAATGAGGGTGGATGGAGAGGAAGAGGGAGACCAAAAAAAAGATGGATGGATTGTGTGAAGAATGATATGAAAGAGAAGGGAGTCAGTGATATCATGACGGTTGATAGGACGGAATGGAAGAAGAAAACGTGTTGCGCCGACCCCAAGTAACATGGGATAAGGGCAGGAAGATGATGACATACCTACATTAACATTAATCAGTATCGTCCCGCGCGACGATCCGGATCGTCAGTGCCATTGTTTATCTATTGTGCCTATAATTACAGTACTACACAGGTTAATAAAACCTTCACGAGTAAAGATACGTTAACGATACGTTACATTAAGTACGTCCGGCGCACCCTGGGCAGTCAGCCCCGCTACCAACCTTGCAGACTGGCTAATCTTTTCACCACAGCATGCGCTTCTCGTACAGCAAGTGCTGGACACGAGAGAAGAAAAAAGAAGGTATACAAAACTTCACAAAATATTGTTCTTTCCCCAGAAGCCTGCAAATGATACAACCCTGTGGATTCAAGTATGCAGCAACTAGTGTTTTCAATACCCTATTCCAAGAATATTTACCTACGAAAGAACGGCGCTTTTGTCTAGCAAAGCTTTATTGTTGTTAACTCGTGTATAGTAATTTTATTATGTAGATACGGATCATGTAACTCATATCATGTTTCTTTGCCCGTATAGCTGTATAATGGAAACATTCAAGAGTACTTCGAATAGTTTTTGACCTGTAAAGGCATAATATGTAAGGGCGATCGGTACCTGTATCACAAATATATAAAAAACTAACTTTTGGCTGCGGCTTCACTCGCGTTAATTAAGCTCAAAAAAACTCTTAACACACTACTAAAGTTTCTTTAATAATATAATTCAATCGCGATTCGAAATACACGTGGCGCCATCTATGAAAGTTATTGTTGTTTTCCTCGGAAACAGTATTTTTTTTCGGGATGAAAGGTACTCTATGTTCGTTTCTGTACACTTGACAACGTATATGCAAAATTTCAGGATGATCGGTTCAGTGGTTTTGACGTGAAAAGGTAACAAACTTACTTTCGCATTTATAATATTAGTTAGGAAGTTAGGATAGGAAGTAAGGATTAGGATATTATTGGTAATGACTATCATGGGACTGACATGCCATACAATTAATCAAATTAGCATAATCAGCCCATTAATTAGATTTAGGTCTTAGTCCAACACGCTCGCGATGGCCTGGTGCGAGTTGGCAAACTACACACAGCATCGATAAATAATGAAGGTTTTCTCATGATATTTTCCTTCAATATTCACAACATTCGAGTCCACCACACTTTTCATAGAGCTCATACGCCATGCCTCAATACATATTGCTCGTGGACCTTTCAGGAGGGTCCTCGGCATTACGTTTGCGCTGAGTGAACCCTCAAGGAGGGTTCCTGGCATTAGGTTAAAAACCGTGAAAAATACGCTACTACGTTGTAGAATAGGTATATGCTTATTTATGATTAGTTACGGTTTACTCACGTGAATTTTTCGGGATTGCCCGACTAGTTTCGGACCCAATCGGAGTTCTTAATCATGAGCTGATCACGCGGCGAGGTCGCGAGTCGAACTAGCGCTGCACCGCGCCGCGTAGCGTTGCGCCCGCGACGAGAGGGGCGCGCTGTGTCGGTATTGCTCGTGCATCTTCGTCACTTGTCGTGTCCGTGTTGTTGTAATACTGAGTGCCGGTACATACCGCGCTTACTGTGTCGCACTCCAGACTTAACTCACTTTTATATGACGTAGACTTCAGAGCTGACATCACGAAAAATTCACGTGAGTAAACCGTAACTAATCGTAAATATGAATGTGTCTCACGAAAGTTATAATAATGAAAAAAAGGTATATACTTGTTTCATAACGGTGTATTTTCCAAGAAAAATCTCCATTTAAAATGAACCCTCCGCGAGGGCACCCGGCATGGCGAATGCGACTATAGGGTGCCCTCCTGGAGGGCACACGGCACTGAACCTGTGATAATCCAACCATGTTTTCTTTGTATCACCGACTGTTGGTCGACTGGTAGAAAATACCTAAGGCATTTGTACAAATTTTGTGCAAAAATACAAATTAATCATAAAATCAATCTTATAACAACTTTTTTAATATTGCTGTGGTATTCCAATTGTACATTAATTAATGTACTATTAGAGACGACCTATTAGAGATACCTATTATCAATTCATGAATTCTTTAATCTTCATCTCTCTCTATTTGGATACGACAGCAATATTTGAAAATGTTAAGATTGATTTATAATAGGCAATAGGTTGACACAGACGCCAAGAATGCACTAAAACTACAGATATATATAATTATACTATATCTGTGACTGAAATCTAGACGTTTTTAACGTCTGCCGGAATACCAGTAGTTCCGATAAATAATATTATATATTCTTTTTGTCAATTACAAATGATCAACATCAATTTACCGACGTAGCGGCGGTCAAAGTAAAATAACGCGCCAGCGGAATTTAATTACGACACATTTTTCTAGATTCCACCATTTTGTAATTTATGCAAAAACGCCTACCTATCCTATATTAAAAAGTTCGCCCTCTGAAACAATTTATTTGATCGTGACAGGCCTTTGTCTTCCCCATTCTATCGGTTTCCTGACTTATTGCCAGGATTACTTTAGAAGTTGGAGCTGGTAGACTTTGTTTACTGGTAAAAGTTAACAAACACTAGGAAACCGTGAAGGGTGACCGAATTAGGGGGCTGTCTATCGTAATTTTGACGTTTACTGATTTTCCGTCCAGTATTAATAAATGAGTTTTGATTTTGAGTTGTGAGATCTTTTTTTTTTTCTATATTACTGCTGTAGGTGGTCCTAGGGGACCATTTCTACTTAACTGGGCAGTTATTGGCGAGACCTGAAGGATCTCTAGCCAATGGGGGGGAAGTAAAATACTCCTAAGCTAACTACTTATACTACACAAACATCATGACTACCTGCAACAACAGCACTAAGGGCGACCCCTAGTGGGACTCGGACCTCGACTTAGGGCTTTACCTGCGTGGACTTAGGGGGGGAGACAGCTTGATGAGGGCTGAATTATCGGTGTGACTGCGGAGTCTGAAGAGACGACCGGCTCTACGACGGGAGAGCTCTGTGGATCGTGACCAGCGGCTTTTTGTGAGATCTCAAATAAGTTAACTACTTAAACTACACTAACATCATGACTACTAGGAACAACAGCACTAAGGGCGACCTCTAGTGGGACTCGGACCTCGAATTAGGGCGTTGCTGGCGGGAAATTAGGGGGAGACAGCTTGAAGAGGGCTGAATTATCGGTGTGAGATCTCTTAGAGCCAACTATAGTAGGTAACTTATAGTCAAAATCAAAGTCAAATCATTTATTTACATCATTTACAGGCACTTTTGTACTGTAGGAAAAAAAAGTTACTGTCGCGTTCTAAAGTGTAGATTCCTATGAAGAAGAACGGGCAATAAACTCCATGGTTAATCTTAATATACTTGGCTCTCAGAAATCTTACAGACGTACGTACATAGATATGTACCTACGCATAGTTCTCTGATATTTTCATTCTTTTAAATCATACTTACTCGACACAACAAGTTTCAGATGTTTTGGTATCTTTTAAACAGAGATCAGAGGTCAACAATAATATAAATTGCTTGTTGTGCATAAAGGTGCTACAGCTGTGCTAGCTCGAGTCGGCAAGGTCAATGCCCTGCCTTTTGTAAAGCGAGAGTCAATACCTTCTTTGTCACTGACATCGTTAAATACAAGTTTTATGCAGGTACAGCAAATGCTGACCGAGTGGATTTCTGTTTCGGTAAATACAAGGCCGTACCTCAAATCCTGTGGGTGTCATAAAAGGTGGCTTACAGTACGACACAAACAACACTAAGAAGTCGCATTGGCAAACTTCGTAAAACTTCCGAACTGAGTGTGACTTCAAGACCACAAATGCTTATTAGTAGGTACTGCAGTAAAAAAAGTTTCCACGCTGACGCAATTAGTGTGAGTGGCGCGAAAATGAGCTATTGCCATTGGTTGTTCGATCAGGTACTTCGATGTAACTTATTAGTTGTTGTACTTGTGTGTGTTGTACTTGGTTCTCTGTTGGAATATCGAAATATTATTAGCCAATTCTTATCTGGCCGGCAACCTTTCGCCACTCTTCATTTCACCGAATAATTAAAACGCCGAATGATTAAAGTCCCTAATTATGTTTTGTAACTTTTTGTTACACCGACTAGTCTGCTGGCCACTGTTTCATTGGTCAACTGTATTATTGGCCACTTTACACTTGTTAGATGGCTCATTTTGCCATCATGCAAGCAAGAAATCAAGCTAGCACGCAAGTGTTTCTGGGTTTGGTCCGCCAGAAGACTCGCTGTATCGCCCCTTCGCTTCGCTCACACACTCGACCAGCGCTACGCTCGGGAGGTCACCGACTCGCTTCGTTCGCCACCTCCCCCACTCGCTGCGCTTCGGCCTCGTGCACTCGTTCCACTCAGGACCTCCTTCGCGAGCTTCTGGCTCCACGCTTTTAAATAGCACTCTAGGGGTAGGACAGAGTTTGACTACGTGTAGTCGGGGTGCGCTGAGTCGGATTAACATTACATTCCGCTGTGTGAAAATAATGTTGTGCGAATATTTATTTGGTAAATTAAACAATAGCTAAATAAGTATTCGGCTAAAACAAAATTTCTGAAACAATCATTCGGCGAAATGAAATTAGGGTAAAAATTGCTTCGGCAAAGATTACGTCGGCAAATCGTTGTCGGCGTAATGAAATTCGATATAAAATACTTATGTGTTGTTTACGATATTGTTTTATCAAGACGAGATGGTCAACATTATCCTTTAAATAAATACCTAAAATATACCTATTACGACGACGAGACTTCCCCGTTTGCCAGGCATGGTTTATGGCAATATTGATCTTCAAAAACCCTCGTAGGTATTTGCAAAAGGTCAATATGGGTTTGATTCCCAATTCCCAGCTTGGGACGAATATTTATGGCCTACAGATATTTGTTTGGAGTCTGGGTGTTTGTGCACGCGTTCACGAAACTAGATACAGTTTCGGACATGGTTTTAAAATTAAATTCCTAACTATATTCCGTTCACCCAAAGATGAGCCTTGACAGCTCGGTTATGTCGTAAATTGTAGCCATAAGGAGACTGCTATCGAGAAAACGTAAACGACATCATCAAAAACCATAAAATAGCTATATTATCAATGCTTTGTTTTCTAAAAACATTTGATATTCTTTGTATGGTTACGTTTTTTAGAGAAACGTCACTAATCAACTTATGGTGAAAAGAGAGTAACATTCATCGTGTGTGACTTTCAAAACCGTAACATAAGTTTGACCACCCTTGTTATTTTAGGGTGTCCTAATAATAGAAGCGTTTCCACAAAAATCAGCACAAATTAATGACGAAACCTTAATGTTAAATTCAGGGAAAATGGAGTTACATCAATTTTGATCACACCCGTCCGATTGGTCACAGCGCGCGTGCCGCTACGGAGACGAGAAGAAATCTTTTATTTATTAGAGGAATCTTTTACTGACTGTCGTTTAGAACCTAGTGGATTATAGCGCTATCTTCAGTGATTCTTTTCATTTCTTCTGGTTTTCAATGATTCGGGCCGACTTCTAGCACGTTTTTCCATACAAAGTTTAGAATTGTTTTATATTGTACTAGCTTTTGCCCGCGGCTTCGCACGCGTTAATTAAGCTCAAAAGAACTCTTAACACACTACTAAAGTTACTATCATAATGTAATTCAATCGTGATTCGAAAGACACGTGGCGCCATCTATGAACGTTATTGTTGTTTTCCTCGGGAACAGCACTTTTTTTCGAAATGAAAGGTACCCTATGTCCGTTTCTGTACACCTAAAAACATCTAAGCAAAATTTCAGGATGATCGGTTTAGTGGTTTAGGCGTGAAAAGGTAACAAACAAACTTACTTTCGCATTTATAATATTAGTTAGGATTAGGATTTTTTTGTTTTATTTTTTCGCGATTTATTTCGTCAGGTTCGATCAATATTGCTGATAAAAATACAGAATAAATTAGAACTTACCTGCTTTTTAATTACACAATGTGGCTGGTGGTATCATGTTTACCATTTCGACTCGCGACCTCGCCGCGTGATCAGTTCAAGATTAAGGGCTCCGTTTGGGTCCCGTTGCTTGTCGATTTTGTCGTCGTTTGGGCAATCCCGAAAAATGCACGTGAATAAATCGTAACTAATCATAAAAGTTTGGTGACACGTTTGGTGCAGTGGCTGAGCGATTGGCTTCTGCGCTACGGGTCGTGGGTTCGATTCCCACACGGAACAAAAATCAGTATGGCTTACAGATAGTTGTTTCGTCTTTGGGCGTTTGTGTATGTGAAATTAGTGTTTGTAAACGCACCCACGATACAGAAGAAATCCTGGGTGTCTTCTTTGCCCCAAAGATTTATATAAAAAAAAGTTAAGTTTAGTTTTTTTACTCACTAAGCTGTTATTAATATAACACCATTATTTAATTAAATTTATTAAGTTGTTAGTATCCTCTAGTGAGGAGCTCGTGGCTAAATAATTACAGCCGCATAGACCAATCTTCCGGGTTAAGCCACGCTTGCCGAGGTTGGTCTGTGGATGGGTGACCATTTACCATAGCGAGTTTCCTCCGTGCCTCGGAAAGCACGTAAAGCCGTTGGTCCCGGCTGTCATTTGTAGATCTTTGACAGTCGTTACTGTTGGTCAGAAGCCAGAAAGTCTGACAACCAGTCTTACCAAGAGTATCGTATTACCCAGTTACTGGGTTGTGGAGGTCTGATAGGCAGTCGCTCCATGTAAAATACTGATATTCAGCTGCATCCGGTTCGACTGGAAGCCGACCCCAACATAGTTGGGAAAAGGCTAGGCAGATGATGATATTAAGTTGTTAGTATCCAGTTTGTTTTAAAGTCATCTTTGCCTGTAAGTAATAAACATGCTGTTAAATTAAATATACACATATTAAAGTTAATTTAACTTTAATATGGTGCAACTCAGTATCGGAAATTGAACAACTTTCGTAGAACAAAACAACTATTTTTTTTTATGACTTTAAATATAAATCAAAAAAGAATTATTTGAGGTAAAGTTTTTTTTTAACACCCAATAAAATTAAATGCACAGAGTTTAATGTAAACTACTGGATGGTTTAAATAAAGTTTTCGTTGTTATGAATGTTTAGTTCTAAAACCCACAATAGGCTATGATTCATAAGATCGCGCAACAAAATGGTAAAAAGATACAGTGACACTACGAGAACCTCTTTATTTTCAATAAGTAATTTCAGTTTTGAAGATATTGTTTAAATTAAAACCCATGATGAATACAGACCAATTTTTTTCACTTGGTTCACAACTCATAAGACGTATTAGGAGCACTGGGTCCGATTCGAATCCGAGAAAATACGATCCATATTTTAATTTTTTAAATTTTTTTAAAATCTTTTTTTTATTTCGAAGCATTAGCACACTTCTGTGACTATGCAGGCCTCATAGGTACCTCCTAAATGTCAACATTAGAGAACCGCTATACATTTCCACCGGCACGGATCCCACAGCAGAGCAATCAATATCGGACCCAACCAACCTCCTCCAAAAAATGCATCAGCCGCTTACAAATCCGTAGAAAGTGCGTTTCCTAGAAAGGCCGGCCTTCCCAAAAAAGCACACCCCACAAAGTCATAAACAACGATCCGAAGCAGTACTATTTATATGACCGGTTGAGCACTACATCCGATCTGTATTTCACAGACATGCAGCCGAGTTTCCTCGGATCGCATTTTCTCGTATTCGGATCGGATGCAGTACCCAAGAGCTCTACCAAAATATATAAGCACACTTGGGAGCAATGAATCCAGGCCACTAAATTATTAAAATAAAAAGTATTTCATCGATATTTTTTTAATATGTTTAATCTTGATATCAGCTTTCCAAGCTGATGACTTCTGTACGGTTATGGCGTGCAAGGTCTGTTCTTCCAGTGAAGACTATGCCTCTCTTAAGGAGCCTGCGGCTTCAGCTTGTGAAATTCCAAATGCATTGACGTTTCAATCTCCTGTATTGTTCCGACTATTTAAGAAATTTTATAAATTTTGTTTGTGTAATATTAAATCCTAATTCCTAACTATATCACAACATAATATAAAACAAAGTCGCTTCGCGCTGTCTGTCCCTATGTACCTATTCATAAATCTTTAAAACTACGCAACGGATTTGATGCGGTTTTTTTAATAGATCATGATTCAAGAGGAAGGTTTACATGTATTGCGGGTCGCTAGTAATATTATAAATGCGAAAGTAAGTTTTTTTGTTTGTTACCTTTTCACGCCTAAACCATTGAACCGATCATCCTGAAATCTTGCATATACTACATTGTCATGTGTACAGAAACGGACATAAGGTACCTTTCATCCCGAAAAAAAGTACTGTTCCAGAGGAAAACAACAATAACGTTCATAGATGGCGCCACAAGTCTTTCGAATCACGATTGAGTTATATTAATATAGAAACTTTAGTAGTGTGCCAAGAGTTTTTTGAGCTTAATTAACGCGAGCGAAGCCGCTCGCAAAAACTAGTACTCTACAGGGCGTCCCACGACTTTGCCACATGGAGGGGAAGTACCTTAAATACTGTAGATAGAAAAATTTACTTAATGAAGACTTCATTTTTAATTTAAAAACAATACGAACTGCATTCAAAGTGTTTTAAATAATCAACTTTCTGGACCGGGAATCGAACCCGCTAAATGTAAAACAAAAAAAAAAAAAAAAAATTGTACTAATCGAAAGGCTCGATCAGATACATTTACTTCTTCTAAATAACATAGCATCTAAAATAAAAGGAACACCATGAAATTTAACATTTATTTGAAATAATAAGACACGTTTAACTGTGCAACTTACAAACAATTTAATTTATTAAATGCTCAAAATGTGTCTCCCTAGTGTATACAAATTGTAACTCTTTAATAATCTCGCTTATCGTTGATTTATTTATTTTTCATCGTGAATATTTGAAATAATAGTTCGAAATAATAATCAAGCAGAAAGTAGTACATAAAGTCAGTTGTTATTAGAACGACATAGCCAGAGAAAATGCTATTCATTATTCTGAACCAAATTTTAAATTAAATGTAAAATTTCCTGGTCTTCCTTTTATTTTAGATGCTATGTTATTTAGAAGAAATAACTGTATCTGATCGAGCCTTTCGATCAGTACAATAAAATTACAGTTTTTTTTTTGTTTTCACATTTAGCGGGTTCGATTCCCGGTTCAGACAGGTGATTATTTAAAATTCTTTGAATGCAGTTCGTATTGTTTTTAAAATAAAAATGAAGTCTTAATTCAGCTTTTTTTTCTATCTACAGTATTTAAGGTACTTTCCGTCCATGTGGCAAAGTCGTGGGACGCCCTGTATAAAATACGTTTTATTTGAATAAGCTATCATTTTTAGTTTCTGTGACATTATAGTTTATGTTGGTGACCCGGATTGAATACTATGTAAGAGCGCAAAGCAAAAAAAAAAACTGAAACATAGCTTTGCATTTTCATTTTAAGTAAGTTCAAGTCTTGGTCGAACTTATAAGCTTATTAACTTTGATAACTTATAAAGAACTATTAAAACATTTATGAGTTAGTTCAGGGCAGAAGTTACCTCTAACCACTACAACTTTGCGTGAATTTCTCACATTGTATGCGAGCTCAGGAGGTTAATATAAATACTTTATAAATCACATAGCATGATGTTGGCCCTATCAATATACAGGGTGTCGCAAAAAGTAGAGTCAAGCGAAAGGCCAAAGGTAGAGCAGCTTTAGAAGTACCCATAACAGTATAATTTCTTTTCATGTTTTAACCAAACTTTGACCTTAATGACATTTTTGATCATAGTGACGAGATTTTTTTTTCTAAATTAGGCGTATAGAGAATCTAATTTTAAAAAACACGCATTCTTCTCAGCTGTTCATGACATTGCACTCGCACACGAAGGGTACCATCTATAAAAACGGCAAAAAAATCACATTTGTTGTATGGGAGCCCTCTTAAATATTTATTTTATTCTATTTTTTAGTATTGTTTGTTATTAGCAGTAACAGAAAACATCATCTATGAAAATTTCAACTGTCTCTCACAGTTCATGAGATACAGCCTGGTGACAGACGGACGGACGGACAGTGGAGTTTTAGTAATAGGGTCTCGTTTTACCCTTTGGGTACAGAACCCTAAAAACACGCATTCGTTTCAACTGTTCATGACATTGATCAAAAATATCATGTCATGAAAAAAATATAATTCCTTAACTTTAAAGAATCGCGGAAAATAAATGGAGGTGATTCGGGTACCGCTAAGGATGCCCTCTGGATTTCCCTTTGACACAATTTTCTGGGACACCTTGTATAATACGTTGGTACAATATACTCGTGTGAACAGCAAACTTTGCCGTACAACCGGCAGGCTACGGCGTCAATATAATTTTAATGTAACAGAAAATAAAGCGCGATTTTACGGCCAATTATTTCCGTATTTACGCCGATATTGTGCCTTTTATTGAAACTGTTTGAGCCTTTACAAATTTGTTGCCATTATAAAATATTTTCAATTCGCAATATTTGTTATTAATGATGTGAAAATATTGCAATATTAACACTTATGAAACGGTTGCATATTATGGGACTACTCACAATTATTCAGCTCTATTCAGCTCATGTCCATAGAAAACAACGATTTTGTATGGAGACGCGTACGAATCCGTTCAGCTTTCCGCGTTTATTCTGCTTTCGCGGAAAACAAGTATAAAATGAGAACAAATGTGTTTTTATCATGCGAGTGCTATTGATAGAGTTCAGCGCTGTTCTGCCGCGTTCAGCGCTGTTCCGCCGCATTCAGCGTGAACTGTCCATGTTGAGAGCTCAATACTAAATGAGTACCTAGCTTACCGTCTTCGCAGCATATTCAGCGCCGTCCGCAGTAGTTAGAAGCGTTTCAGCGGAGATAACACGCTATGAAGGCTTTTCGCATTCTTACGACGCTGTATGCGGCTGATAGACGCAGAACTGCATAAATGTGACCAAAATCTGAATAAGTGTACTTAGTCCCGAGTGTAATCTTTTTTGCAAGGCGGCTGGTCGACACCTGGTGATCTAAAGGCTGGCCTTTACTTTGGCCAAAGAATTAGCATTGCTCAGCATTGCTATACAACGTGGCAATGCGGCAAGTTTTCCGGGCACGTTACCAGTCGACAGCGATGCGGAGGAATATTTTGATGCCCGCTTTTAGATTATAGTTTTATACTTTGATATAGAATAGAATAGAATATACTTTATTGTACACCAAAATTGTAACATAGCTCTTATACATTAAATTTAAGTGAAGGGTACAATGGCGGTCTTATATACAACGTTATTTTTACTTTACACGAAAACCGATACACCCCAACAAGATTTTCATCAGAACTGTCTGAACATGTATTTTTTTTAGTAAATCTCCAAGTTACACCTTAGTTTATGTCGCGTTAAGTTCGCTGATAAAGTGTGAAATGCCTGAGATGTGCTATGCAGGGGTTGTCTAATACACGGAAACTGACCGAGCGGACCATTTCAAGCATCAAGGTGTCTATTCCCGTCAACTGTTATGGGTAGAAACCTACTGAAACAAAATTGAAATTTATGAAAAAAAAAAAAACAAAAAAAAGTGGTGGAAAAAATATGTCACTCGATTCTCCTAGTGATTCTGAACAAACTAGTTTCAGGTTTAGTATATACTAAAACTAACCTTGTATATTGTTCTTTATTTGTATACCTACAGTGTGTAAACGAATTCGTGTAATTCCTTAAAAACCGCGTGATTTACTAGTGACATAGATTGACCCTGCATGGTAATTTCTAAGATTCAACAGAAATATATTTTAGGAATTAAAAATGTTCTGTTTTTTAGTTTTTTTAGCGCCCAAGTTAACCGATCGAACGATATCGCGCTAGTCGTGTCCGGTAGCTGTGTCATCGTGGTTTCATTCATTAAACGTGGCATCGAAATATTCTATCATACTATATTTTATTTTTTATTGAAACCTTACTTAGATTACTTAGGTTTAGACTCGACCAGCAACCGATAAAGGAAGAAATTTTTTTTTTATATATTTTATCTCTCTTCCAATGATTTTACATCCAGTATATAATAAATATATATACTGGGTGTAAGGGACGGTGTACCGAAAACTGAAACAGTGAATTCCACCCATTATTCTGAATCGAAAATAAGTCCTTTTTTTCGGAATTTTCCGGATTTACTGGAAATTGCTAATTTGTCTATGTTTTATTGTATTTCAATAAGTGTTTTGACAGGTAATTAAACTGGGTGTAAAGGACAGGTTCTACAATTGCCAAACAGAAAAGAAAAGATAAAAGGACAGGTTACCAAAAAATTACACACTGAATTTAGTTCATTACTTTGAATTGAAAATCCGTGGAAAATATCAACGAAATCTTTCGAATTTTCCGATTTAAAAAAAATGCATCTTATTTTTGCAATGTACTGTGTGTGCTAATTGGATTGCTTATTTTACAGCAGAGAAATATAAAATTTGTGAAAAGAAAAATCAGAACGGTCGGAAAATTCCGAACAAAATTTCCACTCTTCAATTCAGAGTAATAAATGATAATAGGCTGAATTTACTGTTTCAGTTTTCGGTGCACCGTCCCTTACACCAGGGGCCTAATTCTCCTAAAATAAATTGTTGCCAAACGCAATCGAACCACAACCGTCAGTCAGTTTTTGTTTTCGAAAACTTTCAAAATGATTGATTTTGTTTTTTGTGTCAAACAATAAGACAGCTTTTGAAATTAAGAATTGTCTGAATGAACGGTTCGGCCTTGGTTCGGTTGTGATTTTTCAAGATTTATTTTAGGAGAATTGGGCCCCTAGTATGTGGTTTTAAAGAATTACACGAAACCGTTTACACCCTATATTCGTGTTCTAATTAGGTATGTACTCGTAAATATATTGTGTTTTAAAAACTGTAGAAGAAATCCTATTGTATTAATGATAATGCTACTTTATTTATTATACCCAGCTCAGCAATTTTATTTAACAAATCTCACTGCCTACTTTCCAGTGAATGCTCCGTTACTCTATAGCAATCAACATTAAATATGTTTGCAAAGCGGTAATGGCAATGTTTCATCAAGGCAGATGCCTATTTCCCAACCATGGCGTGTGTGTTTCCGCCCATGACGTGTGTATTCCCAATTAAGAAGAGTATGTTTACGATAGTTATGATTTTAGGAAAAGCACTTAGTGTACCTGTTACAATTTCAAAGAGGTGGGTTCCAAGTCCCAAGAATAATAAAGACTATCGTCAGTGAAGTTCTAACAGTGCGTAAGTCATTTTGTGACAAAAACAGATAACACTGCTAAAGCCACAATATTACTTGAAATGAAAAAGATTATTAGGATTTTCAAAGGTTTATTAAATCATCAAAGAGTTTATTTGTAATGATAATTAAAAACAATATTGCGTTCAGCGTAGGTTACGCTCGTTTCAAATAGTTTTTTCACTCTCTTGTAAAGTAGCCATTTTTGATTTCCGCACTGTTAATTAGCGGTGCTCGTGCACTTAATTTAGGTAATAATACAGTAAAAAATATTTAGTTTTAGTGTTAGTGAATAAGTGTGGTGCGTAAGTGCAAATACCTAATTGATTAATATTAGTATTCATAAAAATAAAACTAAAAGATTCGGCTTTACTCCGCGACTGTTCTAATAATGAAATTGGGCTGTGGGTCTAGTCGACATATTCAAAATGTGATTGGGTTGAGTGATCCCGCGGGTCCATTTCCAGTGGGTCCAGTTGACCAAAGACTCGTTAGAACTTCACTGACGATATTGGACCTTCATTCGAAAATAAATTACACAATTTATTTTTCGTAAAACTAGGTAGGTACTTAAAAACGTCCTGACACTAAAGCATTAGTTAGGCAGTCGTCTCACCGCCGGCGAGGAAGCGACTAACTATCGGCTATTTTCTCGCTCAAGAAACGTACAATAGATATACATTCCGTGTAAACAAAAGAGATGCATATATTAATAGTTCATCGCTGACTGTTCACACTGCCGGCGAGGACTCGCTCCACTAGTTTGTCGCTGAGCGACAAGAGCTATCAAAGATAATACTCGCTCAGCGATGCTCGCTTGGCGGTCAGAACTCACGCCGAGAGACCAACCAGCAGTCATTTGCGAGTGGTGCGAGTAATCGTCCGTCGCACACGCACACTCGCTTATAGCCCAGCGACAAAACTATCGGAACTACATACTCGCTTCTCGCTGCTCGCCATTCGCTTTCTAGCTTCTAGCTCTACTCGCTGCTTGCTCATCGTTCGCGGTGGGACAAGTGCCTCACACAGAACTATTTAAATTGCCCTTGGACTATACAGGGAGTAAACAAATATATGTAATTCCTTAAAACCACTTGATCTATTACTGGTATAGATTAACCCAGCACGGTATAGGTACCATATAGGTATGATGATGATGATTCAGCCGCAAGACGTCCACTGCTGGACACAGGCCTCCCCCAATAGGATGGGTTTGCCATAATCGCCACGCTTGGCAGGCGGATTGGCGATCGCAGTATAGTTGTTAAAGTACTCAGAGAACGCTGCTGCCCATCCTCTAGTGAATCCCTTAGTCGCCTTTTACGACACCCATGGGAAGAGATAGGGTAGTGCTATTCTTTACATCCGGCACTACACGGAACATATTTTGATATACCTACTTATAGTTTGATTGAACGGTACATAGTTTGATTAAGATAAAAAAACTGAAAAAAACTGGCCTTAGCTATACGTGATCGTATAATTACTTAGGTAATAAAGGTTCAATAAAAAGATAAGCAAAAAAAAATGTTTTTGCTCCATTTTCTTTTATTTGATAGAACATTTGGATACCACACATAAATTAATGACAGCACGGCGACACAGCTGGCGAGCACGACTAGCGCCATATCGCTCAAGTGCAGTCAGTTAACTCGGGACGCTAAAATCACTCAGAAACTGAATATCAAGTTTTTTTTTTCAGTTTTTGCTTTTGGTCTTTCTGAAAACACCTATGCAGGGTCAATCTGTAGTACCAGTAGACCACGCGGTTTGAAGGAATTACACGAATTCGTCTACATCCTATAGAGTACCGTCCGAGTTTTCTAAACTTCAATTAGAGAGATATACGCCCAAAATTTTCAATTTCCACTAAGTGCAACAAACAAACGTAAGTAATTAATTTTCCATTAGTATATAATTGGCTTTGTAACTCGGTTTATTGGCTGCATCGCGCTGTGTAAATATTAGTTAGTTTAGTTTGCGCCGGAACTTGTCGTATATGCCAAAGTTTGCAACTTTTGCGCTATTCTAAATACTGATATTCAATATGCTGGGTTTATTCATCGAAGTTACTGTAAATAGTAAGTTACGGTTAAATAGATCTATAGCTAAAGCTTTAGATCGCTTTTGAGATAAGATAGGTAAACTATCGAAACATAATTCAGCTTTATTAAAATAATCTTACAATTTTAAACCAGAATTTCAAGCTTTCCTAGAGTAAACAATTAGTGTTTTACTTCAATAAATAATATTAAACAAGCAAAAAACATCTTTGAAAAACAAATTAAAAATAAATTACGTCTAGACATGTCATATCAGATGCAAATTTATGAGCATAGATAATAATGATCGTAAATGAGTACTTATAAACTTACAAAAAAAAAAAAACATATGCATCAACTGCTTATCGGCCTGCGTAGGTCGTAAAAACCAAATCGAGGAAAAAACACTGTTTTTATCTATTTACTACACTGTTTATGTACTCTAATAGTAAACACGTTGTACGCTGATACTGGCATAGAAACTTGTTACCATAACGCGCAAATTCTAATGTCCAAGCTTTTACGCCAAACATAGTTTTAGGTAGTGCGTGACTCTGCTTGATACGTCAGTGATCTTAATCATGATTTTATACATTTATGGTACTTACGTATTTTTTTAAGGATGCTGTACGACCAGGAACTCCTTAAAAGGTATAACACAATCAAAAAATTATGCGCTAATTCTATTTTAATGTCCCTAATCTTTCTCCTTCCTATGTGTAGATATACAGGGTGTAAACGAATTCGTGTAATTCCTTAACACCACATGATCTACTACTGGTAGACTGACCCAGTATGCGATTGTTCCCAACGAGTCACACTGTAACATGTCACAGTGTGACTCGTTGGGAACAAATGATAAAAAGTTGTCCTATCTAGTAACAGTGTGACTGGTTGGGATATTTATTCACAATTTTTCCCAACGAGTCACACTGTGACATGTTACAGTGTAACTCGTTGGGAACAATCGCATAATAAAGATTCAATAAAAAATAAACAAAAACAATTTTGTAAACTTATAAATGAATGAAAGCACGGCCACACAGCTGGTGGGCACGACTAGCGCGATATCACTCTTTGCAGTTAGTTAGAACACCAAGTTTTTTAGTTGATTTTCAAATAATCCCATTCTGTGTCAGCAGTAGATCACGCGATTTGAATTATACGAATTCGTTTACACCCTGTATTTAGTGATACATTTTTTTTAAGCAATCCTTGCCCCTTACTAAGGTTTCTCTTGTATCGTGGGTGCGTTTACACACAAAAATCTCACATACACAAACGCCCAGACCCGAAACAACCATCTGTAAGCCATACAAATTTTTGTTCTGTGTGGGAATCGAACCCACGACCCGTAGTGCAGAAGCCAATCGCTTAGCCACTGCACCAAACGTGTCATCAATATACCCAAACATATTACCCAACAGTTATGGTAATTAATTAATTAATTAGCGATAAGTTCTCGTATTATTATTGTATTATCAATATAATGTTTACGTAACGCACTTCCTACAGTTTACTTAGGACAGTCTCCCCCGGAAACGTAAGTGGCAGTTATAAGATTTACTGCCGCCTCTTTATCTTCCTAGCCCATACCTCTGAACATGTGAATTGATATCCAAATACTCCTTAATATTCTTTTAAGTATGATAACTATCAGTTCTGGAATCCTCTAGATTTATGCCAACGTGCGGAGGACGCATGAGGAAATCGATTTTACTTTTCCTTTGCGGATACGAGTAAAACTTTTAGCCTTATCGTGGGCCCGAGGTACTCGAAAGATTTTAACCTTCGATTTCGACGCCTAATTGGAGACGAAAAGCTAGAATATAGTTTGTTGAATACAGCTTAATTTTTTGAAATATTCATTACTTACTGAAATTCACAAATCGAAAAATATCTATGGTAACCAGTCTTATGAACGCGGCGTTGAGACTTTTGTCATACCATACCCCTCTCGCTGTACCTCTTATTTGTCGGGGAGGGTTGTGAAGTGAGAAGTTTCTTATCCATTCCCACGAAAAATTAAACAAAAAAAAAAACAAAAAATTACTGCATTGGACTTTCTTTGATATAACATTTGACTCATAACACCATCAGAAAGGCGTGTTTAAAATCTTTCGGGTACTTCGGGCCCACGGTGTAGGTATATATAATAATGTATATAAACTATTTGTTGCTATGTAAACTTGTATACCAAATACAAGTATAAGGACTAATCTAAATACCAAATAGGATTTAATTAGCAAACTGGTTTTTAGTTATTAATTATATTTTCGATGGTTTAAGTGAATAAATATGTAAAACGTTCAAATTGTTTGAATCAATTTTCATTTAGATTTTTTAAATGATTTATTTATTTATACTTTCGCACAAAATTTGTACAGAGGCGGACTTAATGCCTTAGGCATTTTCTACCAGTCGACCTTAGGGTGATGCAGAGAAAAACATGGAAGGTGCACTGAAAAGAGGATATGGATACGCTATTAAAAATTAACAAAGTCATTGGAAACATTTTTGGCAACAATATTACCAACATAATGAAAAGATATTTACGTAAATGTTTAAATACAATAATAAATATTTATACATACGATATTATATACCTAAGCATACATAAATACCTATATATTAATTAATATACTATACAATACCTACATACAAAAATATATAAAAGGATAAATCAGCGCTGAGATGATTCTTTATTTAATATTTCTTAAAACTTTTTAATACTGCTATTTAAAAAGGGTAATTTATTTAACAATTTTACTAAATAGTAGGTTTGAAATAAAGCAAGGCGAGACGCGTAACCGCTGCGCGCATCTCACATCGGCAATTTACAAAGGAAGCTGTAGAATGAAGGAACTGGAACACATCAGGACAACACCGACTCCATAATATGATGCGTATGCCTGTGCTGCCTCTTTTATCCCATAGTAAGCCTTAAGGTACTATTCCGAACCGAGCTGCCAACTGCAACTGCCAACAGCACGTGCAGCGACTGCATGAAGTCGGCCGCAGCTGCACTACTGGTTTGTATGTATACACGCACTGCATCCAATCCGAATCCGTGAAAATACGGTCCATAGTAGTCATAGAACTATTTGTATGATAGTTTACGGACTAGATCTGACTTCCGCCATCCGATTTCTCTCCGTCATCCGTGAGTCTCCAATTCGGAAGAAATATTGACGGACCGAAGTAGCCGTAGTACCTACTATTTATATGAACGCTTTCGCATTACCTCGGATTCAAATCGGCCATATGCCAAAGATGGCCCCTGAATTGTTTGGATTTGAATCAGAGATCGGATAAGTGCGTAAGCGATATCCGAATTTGGTGCGAGTTTTTTAGACTCTAGATTTGTATTTTCACGTATTCGGATCGGATGCAGTGCGCAAAGCAATATCCGAATTCGGTCCGAGTTTTTTTATATTCTTATTTTCACGGACCTGGATCGGATGCAGTGCGTAATCGTTGTTACAGGCTGTTGATTCATAAGTAGATTATGATAATAGGTACATAAAATTAAACCTACTGCTTAAAATTCTTCCGTAAAGTTTTTATTCAGCTTTATTTTTAGAACTTGTTACTTAAATGTTCTAGAGACGAAACGAATAGAGACTCAGCCGGATACCGAATACCCGACAATGCTCTCGGCCGGAGCGCCGAATATCCGACCATCGGATCTCCGGTAAAAGATCTGTTTGATCTGATCTGTCGTTTTAAATCGCAACCTGTCTCACCGTGGTGCGTGAAGGAACGATGAATAGGGAGTTTTTTATTTTTTTGTTTTTATGCTATTTTCCGAAGCTGCTACGAAGTAAAGCGCATTCGTTTACTACCAGCAAATGCTGAAAAACTTGTTTTATACATACAATTTTGCCATTAACAGATTTTAAGTACTAAGTAACGCTTTGTTTTTTAAATGAATACATTTTTGTGTTCGGTATCCGGCTGGATAGTAGTCAATATTCTGGATAGATTCCGGATATCCAATGCATCTCTACTATGTTCTATATGTATACAACTCGGACTGTTGCACTCTTAAGTGTACAGTTACTAGTATAACAATATGACCAACACTCGAGTGTTTACAGATGCGATAACAACGTATCTACAAGTGCGCTTGTTATGTTTATTAAAAATAAATTAAATCCTACGCTATGAGTTATCAGTTTAAAAAATAACTACTGTAACGAGTAGGTATGCGAGTGTTTTTATAATTATAAATTGTCAACGTTGACAGATTGTCAACGTTGACAGATTGTCAACAATTTAATAGTGAGGCCGATTCTTTATGTCAACCTTCAGGATTTATGTAGGATGACAAGCCTGTGATTTATCGACAAAACTGTTCAAAGATGTCCTCCCCTTCACTATCGCTATATCGTTACTATAAAAGTCCCCCGCATCTGTCTGTCTTTCTGTGTGTGATTTTCTCCGTAACTTCTAAATGGATTTTGTTCCAGTTTCCACGATTACATAGACCGAATCTCGATAAAGGTTTATGTATATTATGTTAACGGAAATGTATGTAATCCGTCTTTAAATAGAATTCCTAGGAAATTTATATAATGCCTAAAATCGACAGGAAATGTGTGAAATAAATGTTATTACACACATTTCCTAGGAATTTTATACATTTCCTAAACAGCAATCGGAAATGTGTTAAAAGATTTTTATGTTTTATACCTATTGTGACCAGATTAAACACAATGCAAGCATTTATAAAAAAAGGGAGTGCGTCCGTTGATGTTTGTAAGGTTGTTTGAGTTTCCAAAGCAGAGTCGAGGGAGCCTCGCTGCGCGGGGCTCCTATTTCTGTCTGCAGGGTTTAAAATAACCTAACACGAAGGGGATGACGGGGACCGTTTGCTCACTCTAACGTCATCCCCTTCGAACCTAACCTATCCATGTCGGGGCGCCCCAAATTACAGGTAAAATTTTAATTTGTATACATTTCCTAGTATAATTTAGGAGTTCAATTAAATGCCTAGGAAATATATACATTTCCTAGGAAATGTATTTATCAAAGAACCTTTGACAAATTATTTTACACATTTCCTAAGTTGGCTTGGCATTGTATACATTTCATAGGAATTATATACAACTCCTAGGTTTCATACATTTCCTGTAACATATACAGGGTGTTAACGAATTCGTGTAATTCCTTAAAACCACACGATCTACTACTGATGTAGACAGGCCCCGCACGGGATTTAGCTTGATAAAAAATAAAATAATTATTTTTTCATGCGGCTTTGTTACCGATCATATCTAAACCACCTAATAAGGATTCAAAAAAAAAATAAGACTTTATTTTTTTGTAAAAAAATGTTTTAATTGTGTGAACATTTCGATGCCACGCATAAATTAATGAAAGCACGGCGACACGGCTGGCAGGCACGACTAACGCGATATCACTCTTTGCAATCAGATAACTCAAGGCTCTAAAATGACTCAGAAGTAGAAAATCGAGATTTTTTTTTTAGTTTTTTTTTGTTGATTTTCAAAAATTCCCATTTAGGGTTAATCTGTGTCACCAGTAGATCACGTGGTTTGAAGGAATTACACGAATTCGTTAACACCCTGTATATTTTATAAACTTGTTGTATACAAGGTTAGTCGAAAAGGGGGTAACTACTAAAAATAATTTCGCATAGAGCGGCTCTCTTATAATTATAGTACCTACCTATAAGTCGTGATAAAATAAAACTAACCAAATTGCATTCCCGAGGCGATTCACAGGCGACGAAATGTATCTTGTTCCTGTTTTCACAATTACATAGATTAAAATAAATACAAGATTAGTTTATTATATACTAAACCTGAAACTAGTTTGTTCAGAATCACTAGGAGAATCGATTGACATAATTTTTACACCACATTTTTTTTCTTTTTTTTTTTTTCTTAAATTTCAATTTTGTTTCAGTAGGTTTCTACCCATAACAGTTGACGGGAATAGACACCTTGAGGCTTGAAATGGTCCGCTCGGTCAGTTTCCGTGTATTAGACAACCCCTGCATAGCACATCTCAGGCATTTCACACTTTTTTAGCGAACTTAACGCGACATAAACTAAGGTGTAACTTGGAGATTTACTAAAAAAAAACACATATTCAGGCAGTTCTGATGAAAATCTTGTTGGAGTGTCTCGGTTTTCGTATAAAGTAAAAATAACGTTGTATATATGTAGATAATTTATAAACGTGTTGTTTAGATTAGCTGAGCTATGAGGACTTTATTTTATTTATTTTATAATGTTCGGAAAACTTACAGCTAGCAAACACAGTAGGTAATTTGTTAATAACATGAATATGGCCAATTACAAGTTTTCACAAATAGTTATGTTTAGTAAACAAAAGGTTTAAGTGGGTCAATAAGTAGTAGACAGTGGTTAATTCGCGGATTTAGGTCCTTATTTTAGTTAGTTTATTTATTAATGTTAGGTTGTCAAAGGAGTGGTTACAAAGAGTAAATAATTTTTTTGTCAACAAAGTCGAAAACATCTAATGTTTGATGAAAACTGATGAAAAAACCTCAAGCAATGACACCCGAACGAAGTCGGAGCGAGTCGCTAGTATTTTATAAAAATCTTGATAATATTAATAGTAGAGTTCGGTTTTGTGTTATCACAAAGATGAATAAAAACGCCAACGAGGTTTTGATGACACAGTTCTTAACATGGCGGCATTCCGTGGCAGTCATCATTCAAACATTAGGCGACACATTTTGTGCACCGGCTGGAGGAGCTCGTGGCTAAATAATTACAGCCGCATAGACCGATCTTCCGGGTTAAGCCACGCTTGCCGAGGTGTCTGTGGATGGGTGACCATTTACCATAGCGAGTTTCCTCCGTGCCTCGGAAAGCATGTAAAGCCGTTGGTCCCGGCTGTCATTTGTAGATCTTTGACAGTCGTTACTGTTGGTCAGAAGCCAGAAAGTCTGACAACCAGTCTTACCAAGAGTATCGTATTACCCAGTTACTGCGTTGTGGAGGTCTGATAGGCAGTCGCTCCATGTAAAATACTGATATTCAGCTGCATCCGGTTCGATTGGAAGCCGACCCCAACATAGTTGGGAAAAGGCTTGGCAGATGATGATTTCGTGCACTGGCTGAGCGGTTGGATTTTACGCGCTCCGATTCACAACTTCGATTCCCGCATGGAACAAGTATTTGACCTTCAGATAGTTGTTTCGGGACTGGGTGTTTGTTGTGCATCTAAAGATTTGTGTTTTTAAACGCACACACGATACAAGAACAATACAAAGTAAAAAAACCGGCCAAGTGCGAGTCGGACTCGCGCACGAAGAGTTCCGTACCTTTATGGTAAAGGTGTATAGTACACCCACATTTCACCTTTATGTTTAAGTCCCATGTAATAGGAAACGATCCTATTGCCATCAACCGGGCTCAAATCCAGACTCCGAGCTGCTACTGAAAAATTCCACACGCAAAATCCAATAACACTTTGCCTGACCTGAGGATCAAACCCAGATCCTCACGCTCAGCAGTCGCGCTTACAACCATTAGACCAACGAGGCAGTCTTCGAGTCAGACCAACACTACAAATATTTCGTAACAAAAGCCATACATTCATACAAACTTGTAAGAAAATCTTTATTTCCCTGTTACTCGATACGCGAATACACGACGGAACCAAAAAAATTATCATAATTGAATATCCCTGAATTTTTTCGTACTGGGAGGCTTAACTTACTCGGTATTGAAAAAACCATCCCTTGTGGCGCAACAGCTTGGCTTTATTAAGTTTGTATTCCCTTTTATTAACAAAAAAGAATACAGAAATTAAAAACTTTTCTTTAGTAACCGCTCTGCCTAAAAACATTGGCTTCATTAATTGTTTCTAAAGAAACCGACTTTTCTTAAATAAATTGCTTAAAAATGCAAATACAATTCATAGAATAATTATTTATTCAAAACAATTCATGCGAAATTTATGTTTCCTTATTTTATTTTCGAGGTAAACCGAAACGCTTTTTATTAAACATAATAAACCCAAGCTTATTATTATAAACCATTGAATTCCACTGTAATTTTTATCCATCCCTCGATAAATAATTGTCGTGAAGGTTACATTTTGACGTTTGCGCGAATCCACGTTCGAAACTCAAATCGCGAACGGAGAGCGCCGGGTCAGCAGTGTCACTCCGACTTACGAGTAGCACTCACGTACACGAGTCGGGCGACGGCGCTGGCTGTACGCACTATTATCGTAACATTAGAAAAAGTTAAGTAAAAAAGAAAACAATAAATATTATCTGTGGATAACATGGCGAGAATTTATTTCATGAAAAATATGTGAATGACAATGTGAACACTGTGTGAAAAAAGTTTTTAAATTAGTTTCAAAGTGTTTAATAATTATAATTCTGCTTAAATAGTTAGAATATTAGTATTAGGAAGCTACTGAAATAAGGCAGTAGGTATTTAACAAATAATCAGCTATTTACCTTAAAATAAATTATTAATTGGAAAGTTTTTTATTCTTTGTTTGAAACTAATAAGTGTGAGTGAACTTAACGAAAGCATCGGAATATAGCTTCCAACTCAACACTGGTAAGTTTACATTTAATTTGTTTATATTAATATTATAATTAAATACAAAAAAATACACGTACTCTCCTACATAGTACCTACATCTAAAGTTATGTTGTTAAAATTCTGATTAATTTATTAAATAAAAAAAAAATGTTCTCTGATTCAGACTTTATAATTTTTTTCTGTATTTTTATAGATAGGTTTCTAAACTTTTCGTTAGTGCTTTAAAGCGTACCCAATATTTGTACATTTTTATAGGCATACATAAAGTTCTATATTTAACATATCTATCAATATTTTCCTCTTTCTTATCAGTTAATTGTACTGATTGAAATTATTATAAGCATTTCATTTTAACTGTTACATATACCGATAATAGACTGCCCCGCAGTATCGCTCTTTATAATGTGATTTGAATTTATTCCAATAGACTATAAATTCATGCTATTCAATTACAAATAAATTAATTATGTAGTAAGTAAAATAATACAGTTAATATCGACAAAGGAGAATGATAAAAAAATTAGAATCTATTTAAATTACTAAGGCCTTATTTAATGTCAGGTCATTTCGTAGTTAATACTTACTCCCTAAAATTCAGATAATTATTACTTGTGCAAATAGTTAACGCTACGTAAGTTACTAAGTATCTTTTGGGTAGACATAGGAATAATAGCCCATTTCGTAGGTAACACGTATTCCATAAAATTCAGATATTTGTTACTTTCAAACGTAATTATTCATGATCATAATATTCTGCAAGCTCAACCAACACATCACCTTGCCTGCACCAAGCAAGATAATGCATATAACACTTCTAACGAGCTCAACTACACTTTAATGCAGCATCCACGGGTTTAAGAGACCAGGATTTTGGTGGTGTTGCGATTTCATATGAATATATTAAACGGCATAAACCTCGTAATGATCAGCGCCGTGTAATTGCGGCGGCTTCCAAAGTGCTTACTTGCCTGAAACTGAAACCTCTTTAAATATTTTCTTCGTCCCGAAATTATCATTCATCGTAATTTAACGGAAAACTCGTGTTTTTGTTAATTACTAGAATTCGCTTGCGGCTACACTCGCGTGGATGTCATTTATCGTATACTAGCGACCCGCCCCGGCTTTGCACGGGTACGTTTTATAGCTTAAAACTTTCCTCTTGAATCACTCTAGCTATTAAAAAAAACCGCATCAAAATCCGTTGCGTAGTTTTAAAGATCTAAGCATACATAGGGACAGACAGTGGGAAGCGACTTTGTTTTATACTATGTAGTGATTCCGCGTTTTTCGGGATAAAAGTAGCATATGTCCTTCTCCGTGTTCCAGACTATCTCTGTACCAAGTTTCAACAAAATGAGTGCTGTAGTTTAGTCGTGATTAGGTAAGAGACAGTTACTTTCGCATGTATAATATTAGTAAGGATAAAGACAGATTGCACCATCGTACCGGAAACTAGCATCAAAGAGTATGGAATAGATGTTTATTGGGTTCTTTCAGATTTTATGTTAAATTATGATATTTTAAAGGTACTATGTATATTATTGCTATATTTAAAGGTACTACTGCTTCCTCTTATACCTAATAGTTAAAGGCTAAGCCCTTCATATCGCGTTAAAAGCACAGAACATCCGATCAATTGGCATACATTTTAATTGTAATCGATTCTAGGCGTTAACATCTCGGCCATTCTCCTTAATTGAAACATCGTACCAAACGAAGAATATCTGCGGAGTTTAATTATTAAAAAAAGGTATGCTGATTTTAAAACAACGAAATTATTTCAAATATGTTACTGGTGGATAGATTTCCACTGTAAACTATTTATATTTTAGTTCCAAGAAAATAAACTACGTACAAAACGATTTACAAGCATCCGTTGCATAGAGGACATGACAACAACTGGATGAAAGACAATTTGGCAAACCATTCAACATTATTCCATGGATACCATTTGGGGTTCTAGGAAGGTTCCTAGGTTTCTAGCTTAATCCGTTTGAGTAAGTAGGTACTTACTCAAACGGATTAAGCTAGTTTTAGTTCATATACGTCACATTATGGAGGGGTTAATTCCTGATTTTAACCGACTTCAAAAAGGAGGAGGTTCTCAATTCGGTTGTATTTTTTTTTTTATTTTTTTTATTTTTTATGTATGTTACCTCATATCTCCGTCATTTATGAACCGATTTGAAAAAATCTTTTTTTGTTCGAAAGGGTATACTTCCCGATTGGTCCCATTTAAATTTTGTTATGATTAGACCATGAACTTCAGAGATATGGAACGGAACTCCTCATCGGATCAAAGCAAAATTCTCAAATTACTAGTATTGCTTTGTTTATATTTGTTGTTGGGAACTGACTACTTGAAAAGAGGAGAGGGTGCGTGTCCCCCCCCCCTCCCCCCCTTTGGAATGTTTTCATTATATCGTGTAAGGTATCATTTGAAAGGACTTTTTATGCCCGACTACGTCAATGCCAAAAAGAAGGGTTATGAAGGAGGGGGTTAAAATTATGACACAAAAACGTATTTAATAAAAAATAAACTTTAAAAAAAAGTAAAAACCGACTTCAAAGAAAAACTAAAAGGAGTAAAATAATTACCATAATATAAAATTAACAGTTTCAGAAGTCGGTGCAACTCTACACTGAAGCAAATAGAAGCCACCGACTTCTGAAACTGTTAATTTTATATTATGGTAATTATTTTACTCCTTTTAGTTTTTCTTTGAAGTCGGTTTTTACTTTTTTTTAAAGTTTATCACTTCTGCCATTAAAGACAAAGAGGTGTGAACAAAGAAAGTGTGACGCTGTGAGGAAAGGTATGAGGATAACACACAGCCGAGGTTGAGATGAAAATGCTGCGCGTCCATGATTATGAGTGCTACTCTTTGCGGCATTTAGACCGTGAATGCTTTCGGCTTACGTTTTTTTTGTTACCCGTCTTGCAGTCGAGATTTGACTTCTGTTTCTTTTCTGTCTCGATTTTCCGATAGAAAGTGTCGTTATCGTGGAAAAGATACTTTTATGAAAAGATAATAACAATACTTAAGATAAAAATGATGGATGAAGAAAATAAGAAAGCCGAACGGCGATAAAATATACACAGAGTCACTGGATTGTGTTTGGTTGCAGTATTTTTATTTATTTTTTCAGTTTAAAATGGACATTGAAATGCGTCACCTATATTTCCTTTCGTAAATTGGAATTCGGAATACTATCGCAATACCTCGTACCGATCAGGATGTCACAGACCTTTTTGTCAACTGCCTTTCAGACAGGTGATATTCGGCGTAGCTATGCGTAACACAAAATGGACATTTTACTAAAATATTTTGGGATAACCGGAGTAACTTTATTCAAAATAAAACCTTCGCAATTGATAACTGATGAAACTTTAGTTTTAGTAGAAACGTATAGCAGTAATCACTATAGATTTTAGCTTTACTTTTATCTTAAATTACGCTTTGTTCTATTTAATCGATCCGAAGATTTGTAGTTTTGTAGCATGGAGTGCCTAGCCAGAATAAAACTTAGTCTAGAAGAAGGAGCTAACATAATAAATGGCTGCTCAAGGCCCGTATTAGAGCCCAAATACACGTCCGATACTTGCCTCCGATAGTCGGTTCTGATAGTCTGATCATACTTCTGAAGGCCTCCGCGTCATACATTTGTTTGGACATGAATTACACGTACGATCAGACTATCGGATCGGATGTCAGAATCGTAAGCATCGTCCGGGCGTCGTCGTCGTCCAGAAAAAATCGGACACGAGAATCGTACGTGTATTTCATGAATCCGATCAGATAGTCGGATCCGGCTCCCGGAAGCAAGTATCGGACGTGTATTTTGACCCTTAAGACAGCCCTCGTTTGAGAGAACTTCCAACAGCAGCTACCATAAAGTAGAATTCCATACATTTGGCAACTTTTTTTTATACCTTTCTTTTCATTTTGAAACTACAATTAAGAGGGATCTCTCAAATAAGAGCTGTTTATACAACACAAGCACCTGTCCCCAAAAAAAAGAAAAGTACACCGCGACTTACCGTTTGTAAAATCAGTTAAACTGCAACATTTTACAACAATTGCGCTAGACGTGCTTTCAGAACACAAAAGTATAAGTGCACGAACGTGCAATCCATCTGCCGGCTTCTATGGGAATAAGAGCCATTACTCATTACGTCATAACCATAGTGTAACGCCAGCAAGCGCTCACATGTTTTTCTCTACGCAAAGATTAGGAACATGATATTTTTTCTGTCATACGTCAGCAATATTATAAGTTATGAGATGGCAAAGAGTAATAGTTCCGTTATAAGCAGAGGCTTACGCCCCACATGCCGAAGGAGACAGAGGTCTCCTTCGGCAAGCGGGTCGTAAAAGCCTTCCTCTAGCCATTTTTCCGCCATCTGTTATAACGGATTTTTGCTTACCACTACTTCAGTTTACTACAGAAGAAAAAGCAGTAAAATCCTAGCGGTTGAACGCTTGAATTCTATGCAGGAGGGTCTCAGTTCGATCCTGGTACCTAGTTCCTGGACCCTCTAAATTTTCGAGTTCATAATTTGATTATCCCCTGCTTTAAAAATAATAAATGTAATTTAATGCTATAAATAAGTATGAAACTTTCGCATGCCTACTACAGGTGAGATTTATTTTTATTTATTTATTTCGCTCACCAAGGATTGAATACACTCATACAAAGATATGAGATACATTCAATGGACTTACAGACTAGTGTACCAATTTCTTACAGGTAAGCACAACATGCATGCATGATATGTCTGTGTACCTTCATAAATGTAACATCTTTGTAAAACCATGTCTCTAGTGAATAAATGATTCTATTCTATTCTATTTAACGGTGAAGGAAAACATCGTGAGGAAACTACTCTCTACTGTGATCTGAGAAGGCTCCAAAGAGGTATCGATGGTGTGTTGTCTGCAAAATCGCACCAGGCCATCGCGATAAGGCTTAAATCCTTCTCGTTCTGAGAAGAGGCCTATGCCCAGCAGTGGCTCCTTTATGGCTTTAGTTTACTTAGAAATTAAATAAATAAAGTAACAAAAAGAAAACAAGGACTAAACGATACGGAAAACAGAATTACATTAATATTGTTACTATGGAATTTAAAACATGTTTTATATGCGAAATACTCGTTTGTGAATCTAGTAATCGCGTGCTTTAATTAGGAAATACCAGAGGAAATTGATTGTTATAATGTTTTAATCACTAACTAGTAGTTAGCAGAATTAATCGATTATCCGTTTAAAGGGCATAACATTTTAGGAAAAGTAAATAACAAACAATTTGGCAATTTCTTATGATAAATAAAAAATGAAATAAAGAAAAATATTTATAAGTATCTTTTGTATTTTTTATTAGAGAAAATAGTAAAAAAAATCAGGTTTATAAAAAAAATCACAAGAAGGCTTTCTCGAAATCTCCCATTGCCCTATAAAGGGTTATAGGGACTACACTACAGGGTTAGTCGAACAGGGGGTACTAACCCGCAGGTTATTTAAAATATCATTGATGACTGTTTTAAAGCAAAAATTGTTAACAAAATTCGATTATTTTGATTTCCATTTCAAATTAATTATTTATTTATTTATACTTCTATGTACTATGGTGGTACATAAGGCGGACTTAATGCCATAAGGCATTCTCTAACAGTCAAGCTTTGGGTTAAAAAGAAAAGCACCGAAATAGGTACAGCAAAAAATAAATAAAAATGAGTTGACAATGTTGAACTGAATATAATGCGAATTCATAAGATGTAAATTATATAAAATACATATTTACAAATAATAAAATATATAGATATTATAATATATATAAAATACAAAACAATAAGAAAATCTAAATACAATTATGACGAAGACTAAATTAGTTGATTAGGAGTGCAGCGACTTCAAGTAGTATTCCTTAACTTTGCGTTTGAACGAGAATTTACTCGGAGCTTTTTTAATATCAAGGGGGAGCACGTTCCAAAGTTTGATTGCTGAGACAGCGAAGGAGTTAGAAATGAAACCTGAGCGGTGGGAAGGTATTTGACAGTTATTCGACAATTGATTTAGTTACGAATTCGTATCTTGGGTTGGTAACCTCGAATATGACCTAAAATGTGAACACAGCTGATAATTAGCAGATGATGGATAGATTTTAGCGTATTTTTTATGACATACTAGTTGACAGGGCGAACTTCGTATGTACCACCAATATTTTTTTCGTGACGATTTTTTTTAATTTTCTTTTACAATACTTGTCCTAACAATAACGAACACACAAAAAACAAAAATTATCTAATTTTGTGCAGTCGTTCGGAAGTTATGCGTGTACCTACATACATTTCGGCGATTCATTTTTATTAATACATAAAGATATATGATAGATGTCGTGGTGGCCGGGAGGTTACAGACCCGCTTGTTAAGCACCGGGACGCAGGTTCAAACCCAGGCATGTACCAATGTGACTTTTTCAATGTCATACGTACTTTCTTAGTTAATCTAAGACACCACTGACATACGGTGAAGGAAAACATCGTGAGGAAACCTGGACTTATAATGGTCTGAAATCACCAACCCGCAGTGAGCAAGCGTGGTGATCAATGCTCGTTCCTTCTCGGTATGAGAAGAGGCCTTTGCCCTGCAGTGAGGCAGTTACAGGCTAATATTCATTTTTATTTTTATAGATGAACAGCTATTTCTCTAAAACTATCGACTTTTGGGGAAAGTTGTAAAACAAAACTTGTTCATTATTAAAATTTATGAGTACTTTAATACCCTTTCAGATTAGTACCCATTTCCAACTAACCTTGTATATGTATACGACCCATTATGTCCCGCCAGTTTATATTGTTTGACAAAATACCTAACTAAGTACTTACCTATAGCAATTATAGTCACCGCAATTATGCAAGTTTATTTTAAAAACACCGGGAGAGGAAAAACTTGTTCTTTTTGTTAGTTAGTCTAACTGTTTGAGTCATTAGGATGAAAGTTGGTTTGTCCACTTGAGTTTAGTAAAAAGTCTTAGAATGTTCTTAGAATGTTGTAGGTCTGTTTTTTGCTCTTTTTTTACGTTTTACATACATACATAAACTCACGCCTTTTGCCCGTGTGGGTAGGCAGAAACTATAGAACGCCACATCGTCGGTGAAGTTCTAAGTGTGCGTCCTGAGTGACGGCGCACGGGCGTATTGCGGATTGCGGAGCGGCTTTAGCGTGGCTTTACCGTCGATACCTGTCCTTAGTAGAGATGGGTAACTAGCCGAAATTCCAATAACTTAGCTAGCCGGCTATTCGTGGTGAAATAGCCAGCTAGCTAGCCAGCTATTTAGCTATTTGGCTATTGAATAACTGGCTCACTAACCGACTAGTGGTTGCGGCGGCGTCGCTAAACTAGCTAGGCGATTCGAGTTCGATCCTCACCGCGGCAATAAGTTTAGATGATAATAATAAGTTTGTTGTTATGATTTCGTTTATATTGATACTTTTTTTTTAAGAAATTCTTTCCTTCTTTATTCGTATGGTTTTTACTAAAAAAAACGAGGTTTCAGCTAGAATTGGACGTAGTTACTCCGGCTACTTCGGCTAGCCAGCTACTCAGCTATCGGCTACCGTGGCGGCTGCAAACAAAACTTAGTTGTTTTATACTCTGTGGTGCAGTTCCGGCTGTGCCATAAACTTGTCGGTTATTGTAGCTAATCTAACTAGCCAGTAGCCAATAGCTAGGTATCGTGTTGACGGATATCATAGCCGTGGCTATTTTTTGAATAGCCGCTATTTAGCTAGTTGACGCGTACGCGCGTGTTTAGCGTTTCGTTTATTTTACTTTGGTTTTAATAATGTCGATATCAAAATTCAAAAGTTTCGAACATTTATTTAATGCGCCGTTCATTCCGCCTGCGCTGTGCGCCGTCACTCATGACGCACACTAACAGTGCGTAAGTTATTTTGTGACAAAAACAGACGACACTGCGAAAAAGACAATATTACTTGACATGAAAAAGATTGTTAGGATTTTCAAAGTTTTAATAAATCATCAGAGTTTATCTGTAATGATAATTAAAAACAATATTGCGTTCAGCGTAGGATACGCTCGTTTTAAATAGTTTTTTTCACTCTTTTGTAAAGTAGCCATTTTTGACTTCCGCACTGTTAGAACTTCACTGGCGACCTGCTAATATCCATACATACTCCTTTCGCTTCGTCCACATTCATACATCTTGTCATACATGCACGCCGGTTGTAAGTACCTAGGTACGCACCTGTCCTTTTTGAAGAACATCACCAATTACATCGATGTTATCCTTCTAGGGCGTCCTCTACCGGCGTTTGCATTTCCACTGATATCTGCCTTATAAATTCCTTTTGTTAATTGCCGTTCATTGCTCATTTTGTCAACATGACCAAATCACCTAAGTAAGCATACTCCTTTCAATTTATGTCACTACTAGCCGATTTCTAAGATTTACCGAGCATTATTGGTTTAAATTAAAACTCTTGTGTCTTTCTTTACCAATAGGTAAATAAAAAAAAATAAAAAAAACTATTCAGGTAAAACACTAAATACGAAAAATTCACTTGTGTTATGTGCCTGAACTAGGTCATCCTGTGTTTCAGGCGAGACAAGGTATAATATTTCTAAATAATCACATTACTTATAAAAATCTAGTCATCTAATACGAGTAGGTATGTAAAAAGGTGTAAATAGTACAATAAATCCTACTTGCTAAAGTCTTAGTAACTATCCTAACTTAGCTTAACTTAATTAGTACAAGTACACTTTTATTTAAGTAGGTACAACTAATAATTTCTCTGTATCTTCATAGGACATACTTTGAAGATTTTCTTTGAGAGTTTTTTTGCAATTTTTATAATTTAGAGATTAAATTTTGGCTCTCTCATTTAGTCTATACAACGTTATTTTTACTTTATACGAAAACCGAGACACCCCAACAAGATTTTCATCAGAACTGCCTGAATATGTGTTTTTTTTTTAGTAAATCTCCAAGTTACACCTTAGTATAAGTCGCGTTAAGTTCGCTAAAAAAGTGTGAAATGCCTGAGATGTGCTATGCAGGAGTAGTCTAATACACGGAAACTGACTGAGCGGACCATTTCAAGCCTCAAGGTGTCTATTCCCGTCAATTGTTATGGGTAGAAACCTACTGAAACAAAATTGAAATTTATGAAAAAAAAAAAAAAAAAAAAATGGTGTAAAAAATATGTCAATCGATTCTCCTAGTGATTCTGAACAAACTAGTTTCAGGTTTCGCATATACTAAAACTGACCTTGTATATATAAAAGGAGAAGCTGACTGACTGACTGATTGATCTATCAAAGCACAGCCTAAACCGCTGGGGTTAGAATGTTGAAATTTTGACTATAAGTTCCTTTTGTAACGTAGGCATCCACTAAGAAGGGATTTTTCGAAATTCAACCCCTAAGGGAGTTAAATAGGGGATGAAAGTTTTTATGGAAAACCGCCACTTAACGGGTTCAAAATTTCACGCAAGCGAAGCTGCGGGCGAAAGCTATCTGTTATAAAGTACCTAATGGTCCTAGGAAGACAAAAAATTTGGCTGCGAAAGCATGTTTTTTAATACTGAAACATACTTCATGGCGTTGCGTAATAGATCATCGCATACGTTAGTAACTATCACAGGTAAAATTAGCTTACATGTCTATTTATATCCCCAGTTTGACAATAAAAAAAGCTAACATCGGTAAGCAAAACGATTCGTTTTCGTCTTATGAATCAGGCATTAATCATTTTTACGTTTTATTTATTCGTAAAACTTTGTCGCACGATTAAATCCCTGTTTTATATAAAATAAGTATTCAAAAATCCATTAGATTCAAATATTTATGGGAACAAATAGCAAGAAACGGAAACAGCAAAAAAAATACCACATATTGAATTTGGAGCTTTAAGAAATTATTACTTAGTCCATTACGTAGTTCTGAAAACAAAACACGTACCTATGTAGGTATTTGGGAGGCAATAAAAATAACTAGACATTACTAATAATATAAAACGTGTTATATAATTCCCCTTAAAAAAGAAAATGTTAACCATGTAGTCTTATAATGTTGTTGTCATTTACCTCTCAGAGGAAATTAGGTAAGAATGTAAATAACTTTCTGGGTAGTCTACTCTTTACTTTTATGTTTTCAGGGTTGCGTTTCAGTGATGATTTTATTTTATGATTAGTCCAATTTTTTTTTTTTGGGTTCTACTTTTATTTTATAATATTGCCAATAGACTCTTTACAAGGGACCTTTTAATCCCGTTTCGGCTTTAGGGGTATTTTTATAACACGTTGTATATTTTTTTGTTGCCTCTCCTTATACTTAAGTTTTCTTCTTTCAGAACTAAGTCACTGTTTTTCTACAATAACATTGCCTACAAACTCCAAATAAAAGATGTAGCTAAAGGCAAGGAAATACATTTAATGAAGTGTCAGTCATTGCGGTGAAGGATTGTTCTTCCGAGTGCCAACATCTGGCGCTTTTCCCCATATACATACGATCGTATGCAAAAGGAACAGAGAATCTCATGTGCAAACACAGCCTTGACTGAATTGAATGGCAAATTATGTCATAATATATTTATACAAGGTTAGTCAGTAAGGGGTTATTACTTCGAAAGGGTGTTATAGTACCCATTACGATGAATAACTTTTGTTCTACAACTTTCCCCAAAAATCGATAGTTTAAGAGAAATAGCTATTCAAAGATATAAAAAAAATTACACTAAAATCTCTCTGTCGTCACATATGATCAGCTGTGTTTACATTTTAGATCATATTTGGGGTCACAAATTAGAAGCTCCATTTTCTGAATTCGTAACTAAAGTAGGGACGAAGAATTTTTGGAAAGAAAAATTATCGAATTTGGAAATTTTCATCACTTGCTTTAAAACCGTCATCAGTGATACTTTAAGCGGCCTGCGGATTAATAACCCCTTTCAAACTAACCTTATAAAGGACATCGAAAAATAATGTCATCATTATATTTCCGCCTTATAAAACTAAAAGCAACCGTTTCCAATGTTTTTATGTCTTAAATAATAGATCCGCCCATAAAAGCTCTGATTCGTACTTGTACCCTTATTTTTGGCATTATAACCCTGAAAATCGGGTCTATATATTCAAATGTGAGGGTAATCTAACAGAATATTATAGTAATAAACTCTACAGGTGGTCCATAATAGCGCAGTTATGTTATTTAATAGTTATATTATGGGCTGTTGAGCTATTTGCTGAATCTTTATTCTATTTATTTGTTCGGTAAATCTATAAGAGATGAGAGGACATTTTCCTTTTATTATCACCATAACTTCGTCGTTTGCGTATTGCGTACTAATAGGCTATAGTCTCGCGATCTTCTAAGAGCGCATATTATAGAACAAAATTAAAATCTTGTGAACAACAATTAACGAAGTTAACCTATAGTATCTTTCTTTCTCTATCTTTTAAAAAAAAACATTTTCCCTCCCTCCGATTTCTCCTATGTCCTGGGTGCGTTTACAGATACAAATCTCCTCATGCCCAAACGCCTAGACTCGAAACAACATCTGCTACGCTATATACAGCACGTAAGGGTAAACACCATTATCACTCAAACCATGGGTAGTTGACTTAAATATAAAAATATAGGACCGAGTAAAAAATAAATTAAAAAATATACGCGCGAAAAATGAGCGGCGTGTCGGCGCTATGACGCGGCGTACACACACTCGCTAATGAGACAGCTGACTGACTGGGGTAGCAAACTGTGCGGGGCCGTGCGTCAGGCCACGCGGCGAGTTCCCCGCGCCCCCTCCCGTAGCTTGTTGCCCCCGCGCATAGGGTGAAATGCTTTTGAGCAAAAATAAAAATTTTATAAAAAAAAAAACGTTAGTTTTCATTGATTTTACGTTCTATAAATGAAACCAAACCACTGGTTGTAGAATAACGGTGTTTGCCCTTACAGCCTGTATTTGTTCCGTGCGGGAATTGAATCCTCGAAGCAACTGCACAAAATGTGTCGTCAAAAGTGTCGTTAAAATAAGCTTATCTATTTAATTTTTTGTTAAATGTCATGTCAACAAATGTGAATGTTCGACTTACAACCAATCATATCATTTGTCATGAGATTTGACAGCTGATTGGATAATTTTTACATTGATCCCTTCAGAAACCAGGGGTAAGAATGTCTGCCAGCAAGTATTGATCTTTATAACGAGCAATAATTAGAAAACTGACACGTCGTTAGTCTTTAGATCTTAAGTCGTTAGTCACAGAAGAATCAAAATTTAACAATGGATTTATAACTTTTCAAATAGTATTATCAAGATTTACTTTGATTATCCGTCTTGGGGACCACACTGTTACAAAAACATTCATGGCGTGTTATTGCGAGAACGCAATCATTATCAAATCCCGACACTGTGGTCCAAACAGCGAAACGCGATGTAACGAATTGCTTAACCACACTACATATCAAGTTGCGACAACGCGAACATTTGTTGAATCCCACCAATGTGGGCACAGGTTTATAGGCAGTGGTCAAGCGTTATCAACCAGCTATTTGGTTTTGCACGGTTAAACTGCCTGTAACTGTTATGTACGAGTATTTGTGTCAATGTGTAGATGTTTACGCTATTACTGATCTCCATACAAAAGTATACAATACACGTCTTCAAACTTTTTAGAGACAAAGATTGACGACTAAAGACTTCTCATCTCGTGCACAAGCTAAATGAGGATAGCTCATGCCGTGGTGAAAAGATTAGCCAGTCAGCAAGGTTGGTAGCGGGGCTGACTGCCCAAGGTACGCCGGACGTACTAATATACCGTCACTCGTGGAGTCTTTTTTAATGCACCCCAATGACCAAAGACTGAAGGCATGTAGATGAGTTTTTATCGTCAATTTTAATTTTGAAACTGATAGAATGTTATTTATTCCTAGCCAGAGCTTAGTTATTTTTTATGCGACACGGAAAGTAGTAATAAAACCGTTATTGAGCTGAATAATCACGAATAGTTTCATAACATCGCTTCATGGTCAATACAGAGCTTTGTAGGGGTGACACACGCTTCCACGATAAACGGAGCAATATGTGTAATATATTATTATGCATAGTTTAAAATTCAAACAAGAATGCTTGCATTCGTATAATATTTGTTTAATCTAAAGAATAAGCGTTGCCTTGACATTGTGGTCCTTATCTGTAGATATAGTACATAGACACACAAATGCAGGCATACCTTAACATATTTTCTATACAAGGTTAGTTTTAGTATATGCGAAACCTGAAACTAGTTTGTTCAGAATCACTAGGAGAATCGATTGACATATTTTTTACACCACATTTTTTTTTTGTTTTTTTTTTTTTCATAAATTTCAATTTTGTTTCAGTAGGTTTCTACCCATAACAATTGACGGGAATAGACACCTTGAGGCTTGAAACGGTCCGCTCGGTCAGTTTACGTGTATTAGACAACTCCTGCATAGCACATCTCAGGCATTTCACACTTTTTTAGCGAACTTAACGCGACATAAACTAAGGTGTAACTTGGAGATTTACTAAAAAAAAACACATCTTCAGGCAGTTCTGATGAAAATCTTGTTGGGGTGTCTCGGTTTTCGCATAAAGTAAAAATAACGTTGTATAGAATGTAAAGTTATTCCTATAATTCATTCAAACCCACATGATCTATTACTGGTATAATCTCTCTCGGGATTTAGATAGATATAAAAATAAAAAAAAATTGCCTTCTCTACGGCTGCTGGTAATTGATCGTATCTAAACCAGCTAATCAGGTTTCAATAGAAAAATAAACAAAAAAATATTTTGCAACAAAATATTTTATGAAACATTTCGATGCCACATAGGTGTATGTGTGCCTGCGTAGTCAGTGAACTCGGGGAGCTAAAATGAATCAGTAACGGAAAACTTTTTTTTTGTTAATTCTGACTAAATCCCATGCAAAGTCAGTCATTTTCCGGTCACGGGATTTTCTTTTCTATTTTTTTTCTTTTTTTAAAAAAACGTTGCCCCACACTAAGATTTCTCTTGTATCGTGGGTGCGTTTACAGACACAAATCTCACAAACAAACGCCCAGACCCGGAACAACCATTTGTAGGCCGTACAAATTTTTGTTCCGTGTGGGAATCGAACCCACGACCCGTAGCGCAGAAGCCAATCGCTTAGCCACTGCACCAAACGTGTCGTCAAAATTTGAAGTAATTACACGAATTCGGAAAGTGAACAAAGTTTTTTTTTTAATATTAAAATTCGTAAACTTACTGATAAATCCACTGATTATCCATTTAAAATAGTAGGCTTGATTCGCTGTTTCAGTTTTGGGTACACCGTCCCTTAGACCTGCAGAGCAATTGCGTAACGTAATCAACATCAATCATGGCAGTTGATGTGCCAAAAACAATATTATATTCATTGCGTGGTACATAGTTGTGGATAAGTCGGATTGTTAAGGCCGGGTACAGACTTACGAAATGTAACATGCAATGTAACACGCAATGAAAGAACATGCCGTCCACATTGTCCCAATGTATCATGCAATGTAGCAGAATTCTCATAGTGTGGACGCCTTGCGCGCACGAACCGTGCACACTACGCGCACGAACAGAGCATTTCAACTCGTGCGCGCCGCGTTCCGCCATTTTTCTGTTTCTTCGCCGAACACAAAAGGGCGCGCAGTATGCATGGAGCGCCAATGTGGACGGGTTGTGTGTGTCTGTACTGCGAAATGCGCGCGAACAATGGAGGAAGAAGCCACAGCTACGACAGAGGCTACTCTTCAATCATAGAATCACTTCAACCACTTTTTATCACGTGATTCACTATTAATAATGAAGCATCAACAATCATCTTAGCCAGTAATTGGTCGTCACGATTCATTCTCTTCGCGTGTTCTCGGCACTGAGCTATGTTCGCCGCGCGCCGGAAACAAATGCGAATAGGTACATGATCGGTTCGTGCGCGCGCTGCGTCCACACTTATGAAATGCTCATTTCATGTTACATTGCATGTGACGTTACAGCAGTCTGTACCCGCCTTAATACATACGTTGCTATGGAAATTGTTGATCTATCAATATCAAAGCCATAGCGATTTCGAGTGTTTTACGCAATTAGGATGCCCGTAGAGAAGGAATTACGCAAAGATAGAACATTCTTTCTTATTGAACACTTGGAAATCCAATAATCGTAAAATATTATTTCCTATTGAAAACTTCTCACATCCAAAGAATGCCTGATCGTAATCTTATCGTTACGCCTCGCGATAGCAATGTTTATTGTTACGATTCTATTTATATACGTTTATCTGAGGTTATTTGTGTATCTATATTAAAGGATACGTACGTACTTAAGTACATTATCATACTCGTAATTCTCCAAGCCAAATATCTATTGCTGATTAGTTAGACAAGACGTATCAAAGTATCAAACACTGTCATCTCTGCATATTACGCTACCCGTAAGAAAAAAATAAAAGAGGGCCTTTTGTAGTCAGACTAATGAGCCTACCGTTACATAGGTAGGTACTTACAAGTATACAGTGGCCCCGATTCTGTTGAACACCTACTCAATTTATCTATTATCTATCCTTTACTTACAGATAAAACAAAAAAGAGATGGAAGAATTTTAGAACTGTCAGATTAGGTTGAACTTCTCCAAACAGATTTTGACTCGGCATAATGCCCTCTATGCTCTGTTCAAACGAAAGATGAGTCCACACGGTCATTTCGTAAATTGTAGCCATAAAAAGACTGCTATCGAAAAACGTAAAGAAACGAAAGAATCCACGTTTAGTTCTTTAAAAATATTTGATATCCTTTGCATTGTAACGTTTCGTAAAAAAAAACAGGTGAAGGTCACCACGTACATATACGTACGCACATACGTTTTCAACGTAAGGAATCTTACGTTAAAAAGGGTATAGACACATAGTGATGTTCAACAAGTACCTAAACTAGTTTGACAACTCTTAAAATGCTTCGTATCTTTCTTGTTTTGCCTGTTATTTAAATAATGCAATATTTTTAGTTGAGTTGCTGCGCAATAAAACTGCGGCACTAGTGTTTTATTTATATAACTAGGATAGTACGGAGAAATTCTAAACAAAGGGAGTTACGGGAAAGCTGTCTTTAATTTTTATTTTTATAAAAAATAAGCAATTTTTAACAAAAAATAATTGGCGTATTAAATTTTCTGGTCAAGCGTGATCTATCTCTACAAATCCTTTTTAACCGACTTCCAATAAAAGGAGGTTCTCAATTCGACTGATACGTTTTCTTTTTGTATGTTTTTGAGCGATATCGTCGCCAATTGCGAACCGATTTCAATCATTATTTTTTCGTTTGAAAAACTATTTTTCCGAGGTGGTCCCATTTAAATTTGGTGGAGATCTGATGAAGACCTTCGGAGATAGACAATGGAACTCTTCAATGGATAACAGCAAATCACTCGCGATTACTTTAATCAATATACTGTATGTGTAAAATTGGATACAAAATTACAGCAAAAAAAAAGGAAATTTTTAATAAACTTACACCCGATGTACAGCATCTTCCCCTAAAAAAGTTCAAAAGGAAACTAAAAATATTATTAATGGATAAAATGATTTATTCCGTGAAAGAATGGACACTATAATATGTTTGTGAACGCTAATTGTTAATGGTACTTTTATTTATATTTTTCTTTTTTTGTGACATTGTTACGAATGATTTTTGGTTTGGACATTTTGTTAATGAATACTATTTTGGACATTTTGGTAATGATTACTAGTTTCACATGCCGTCAATAGGCTAAATAGATATAAGGACATTAACAACGATGTAAATTACTCTATTTATGGTGAATAAATGAATTGGATTGAATTGAAAAATCCGACTCCAAAAAATTCTGGAAAAGGTAAAATAATTACCATATTATAAAATTAACAATTTCAGAAGTCGTTGGCTTCTATTTGGTTCAGCGTGGATTAGCACCTACTTCTGAAACGGTTAATTTTATAATATGGTAATTGTTTCACTCCTACAGTTTTTTTTAATAGGATTTTCTTTATTTTTAATATAATATCACAAAATTATTGTATTTGGCAGGCGCACTGACGAGTGCTGACGATATTTATTCTTTGCATTTTATCACTTTACACATAAAGTACGTAAAGTACCCAAGTACAAGTTTCTAAGAGGAAACCTGCAGGTTATTATGACTGCCTGCCAGCCTCTATTCAAGCTCAACAGTCCTTTTGAAAATGTTTTAAGGTTTCTCTACAATCTCTACAAAAGAATAATATCGATGGAATGAACGTGCACCTGTAGACTTACTGTTATAGTTTTTGGTATTTTAGACCGTTTTAGGGTGCTTTTGCACCAGAGATGTGCTATGCAATGTTGCTATGGATTCATTTGGTATCCACCAATCATATTCATTGGTCCACATAGCATAGCGTTGGTGGAAACTGATTCAACTAAGCTACGTTTTTTATATGGAAGGATGCGTGCTTTGGATACGTGTTATGGATGCGTGCTATGGATGCGTGCTACGGATGGTCGTGAGTGGTATAGCTATGTGCAGAGCAGTGTACCTACAGTAGGCGCGCCTTTGTCACCGAAAGTAGGTTCGAGCTGCGCATCTTCCACGCACAGCTACCTTGCGGCGGCGCATTTTCATAGCACATCTTACTCGCTACGCTACATAGCTTAGCATCAGTGGAAACGGTCATATAGTTTCGTAGCTTAGCTTTTACATTCTCGCAGCATAGCTGCATAGCGCATCTCTGGTGGGAAGGCGCCCTTACTACGGCTCACGATACGACACTACAAAATTGATGACGTATATATTTCTATGAACGGTTCGTCGAAATACAGTGTTTGTATGCCTGGATAATGTGCACAGACGAACATATATCGAAAAGATAAATAAATAAAAACCGTTCACTTAATACAAGGTTAGAGCTAGGAGTGGGCGTTAATTCAACGAACGGCTTTTTTAAACTGTTAATCTAATGTTAACGAATTAACTGCTTTTTGTTTACCGCAAAACCCGTTAAATCTATCAACTGTTTCATTCAACGATTTTACCAAAGCGCATATTATTAACTCAACGAATAGGTATTCAAAAGTCGCTAACGTTATCTGAAGCTGTTAACGCAAAACCAGCTAAAATTATCTGTTTCTTCTGCGCTGAAAGAACGACTAACGTCAGCTCCTTTTTCAATTTGAACAAAGTTTCGTCTATTAACTGCTACGTTGGTACAAATCTGTTACATTAATGAAAACCTGTTAATAACGTTAACGGCTTTTTTAACAGGTTAACAGGATGAAATTAACGGCTTCGTTGCGTTAACCCAAAAATCGTTAACGACCCATCCTTAGTTAGAGCTCTTACACACGAGCGGCATGTTCCCAACGGCAGAGGTAACTGCAGCCGTCGACGCGCGTCGGCGGCAACCGTCGACGCGTCGACGGCAGCAGTCGACCTATAGCGACACTTGCAGTTGTTGCCGCTGCCGCTGATCTTCGAAGTTGAAATGTCGACGGCTGCAGTTACCTCTGCCGTTGGGAATATGCCGCTCGTGTGTAAGCTCGCTTAGTCCGAACGGGGGTACTAAACGCTATCCTAAGCCCACTTATAGTATCGCTGATGACTGTTTGAAAGAAAGTGTTAAAATTTCAAAATTCGATAAAAAAAAAACCAGATAAAATGATTTTCATTTTAGTTTTTTCAAAAATTCTTCATTCCTGCTTTAGTTACAAATTTAGAAAATGGTGCTTCTAATTTATGACCCCAAATATGACCTAAAATGTAAACACAGCTGATCATAACTGGGGATAGATAGATTTTAGAGATTTTTTTTTGAGATTTTTGAACAACTGCTTCTCATAAACTAGGTATTGACTTTTGGGAAAAGTTGTAGAACAAAAGTTACTCATTATTATGTGTACTTTAACACTCTGTCGGATGAGTACCCCCTTTCTGACTAACCTTTTATAGTTTATTTAACAATTTATTGTAAAAAAATTATGACTTTTTATTAAGTGCTACACGCACTTAATAAAAGTCGTTTAATAAAAAAAACCGGACGATTGCGAGTCGGACTCGCGCACGAAGGGTTCCGTACCATTATCTATAAAAACGGCAAAAAAATCACGTTTGTTGTATGGGAGCCCCCTTCAATATTTATTTTATTCTGTTTTTTAGTATTTGCTGTTATAGCGGCATCAGAAATACATCATCTGTGATCAACTGTCTAACTATCACGGTTCATGAGATGCAGCCTGGTGACAGACGGACGGTCGGACAGCGGAGTCTTAGTAATAGGGTCCCGTTTTACCCTTTGGGTACAGAACCCTAAAAACGATGATCATGATTAAGAATTAATGTTGCATAGCAAATAAAAAGCAACCTTTATATGGGATACGGTTATTTAAACTGTATTCTTTGTTTCTCCTATTGATCTCTCGCAGTGTTCCATATGAAGCATCATTTGCTTAACCGGGCGAATTAGCCAATCTGAAAGGAGGGGTCCAGTTAGTACTGAGACCGTCTTATAGTGGGACTTCGACCTCAGTTTAGTGCGTTACTGAGGGAAGAGCAAGGAAGTTGTGTCTTAGAGCGATAGGTTTTTTTATTAATAGCGGTTAAGTTGTATTGTATGGATTTCTCTGTGATTCTTGCACCTATAATTAATATAATTTATACACTACTACTATAGACTTAGACATTAATATAACCATTATTATAAGACCTTACTATTTATCTACTACTGCGGCTATCTGTACACTTTTTTTGTAAGTTTATATTATTTTTTATTATTATTCATTTAAACACATATAAAATTACATTTTGAAATATGTATTTCCAAAGAAAAAAAAAACAAATATATTTAAAAATATAGTAGCCCACCGGCATCGGTAACAGGGTCCAAGCTACCGGTGGTCAGGGCCGCAGATAGAGGAACTTCCTATCAATACGCGCCGTGTCCAGAAGTACCGCTTTCTGTATCAGACCCTTGATCCAGCCGCCCAACGATCCTAACGCCGTTTCTTACTATTTCCTTTATTCGTAGTAAACACACATAAATTATACTTTTAAATACATATCATAAATAAAAAAAAACAATATACATTTAAAAATATAAAATATAGTATTCCACCGGACGGCATCGGGAACACGGTCCAAGCTGCCGGCAGCCAGGGCTCCAGAGAAAAGAACCTCCTCACTATGCGTGCCGTATCTACGAGTACTGCTTTTTGTATCAAGCCCTTATCCAGCCGTCCAACGAGAGCCTCTTAAGGTGTTGATCGAAGCTCTTGGCTATTAGGCCATTCGCCATAACGACTATCAGAACAATGACTGCTGAGTCCACATCCCACATGCCGACAACCTCGTGTGCTAGATCAAGATATTTTTGTTACTATTGTAGTGACATAGTATACTTACTCATCACTTTACCTTACCTTACCATGAATACCGTACATACCATGAATACCGTACCATACACCAATACCAGTACCTGCACCGTTACCACGTTTTGAGGAGCCTCTCAGAGACAGTGAGAGAAACCGCCTTGAGAAAGACGACACGTTCAGGCGACCACCGCAAAGAAATAAGAACAGTAAGAGACAAGGCGTCGTCTTGATAAAGACGCTTCCGCGCCAGCGACGCAACGTAATATCGACGCGGCCAACATCGATATCACACCACGCCGCCGCACGCGTCAGTTCGCTCTGATAAGAGCGTTTGGCAATGAAGCAAGCCACGCAGCACAGCACATGCACATCTTCAATGATCACGACAGCATGGACACTGGACAGCAGAGAGGATCACCTATCTTCACTCGACATCGGCGCTCGGCGGAATGCATGCGTGCGGAGAACGCGTGTCAACTCGTATTTATAAGCTCGGTGCAGGTGTTCAACTTCGTCCCGCGCCCGCGCCCCGCGGGGCGTGGCGCGTCGTTTATTAGATTATGATTGGTGTAAATATTTGTAATATAGTTTAGCTAAGTTGTAATTGTAAGACGAAATTTGGAAATATAAATAGGACATTTTGGGAAACATATACACATTTACACATTCGTTCATTCGCATTCTGACCTCGTTATCATCGTTTTATTTACGACGACGAGAAACCCTCATTCCTCCAAACTATTTTATTTAGCATCGCTACTACATCAATGCAAACGCGCGACTATATCGGAGGATATCGGGGGAAGGACGTGTTACCGGAAACTCGCTACGAGACGCGCGTAGGCATACTACGCTATCGTAGCGATATAGAAACGTGACTGCGTGTGCATCACGTCCGTTCTACGACTGTATCTCTACTGTATCGTTGCAAAAAGTCGTCATGGACTTATCGCCCTAATGTATGTTATTGTATTTGTGTGAAAGAGGCGCAGGTGACTGAGAAATTGTGTGGAAACCAGTTGTCATGGTATAGGCATGTGATGCGGAGGAAATGAAAAGTCATATCTCTGAAAGTTTTGGTCCTACTGAGATAAAAGTAGGCTTATGCGGAGGGCAACAATATTGCCTACCGTTTACATTACAATACAAAGAGTTCACGTAAAGAAATACAGTTGTAGAAAATATCTCAACAAAAAAGCAAAATGGCTGCCAAATAGCGGGGAAATGGATTGGACCCTATTGTGTAGTGTATTTATGTACTAGAATAGTTGCTGTCTAGGTTCCTAGAATATCGCTAGTCCATTGCCGGACACACTGTAACTCAAAGTTGAACATTACATACTACAGGCAGCAATGTTATTACGATGCGACTACAATACCGACTATGTTATGATACGCGTAGCTTCGAGCTATTTACCCCGTAAGCGACATGTATGTATATTATAATAACTGGTTGTAAGCATACATTGTATATTTTGTACTTAGGCAAGCGTGAACAATGGGATTATTAACACATGAGAAATATATACGATATATATTAGTTAAAAGACAGTCTTCTGGTCAAGGTGAGACCTACTCGATTAATTTGTCCTTTTCGTTGATATGGCATTTATTGGCGCGTGTAAGCTCGTATCTATTAAATATTTGATTAGCTGACTACTCGAACACAATAGGTTTCAGACATAGTGTCCGAATTGACACATTTTAATTTCAATATTTTTTTCACTGATGATTCGGACACCATCAAATTATTGAAGCTGTTTAGTACAATCAGATAAAAACGTTTATAATTCGTGAAAAAAAAGCGTTATCAAAACTGTTTTATGTAATATGATTTATTAAAAACGTCTGCTTTCGTTATAATCCGGTTAAAAACTGTTTTTTTACAAGCATAGGCTGGGCGGTGGACGGATTTCCACAATTATTAAGGTGTCGTTGAAAGTTTTTTATCTGACTGTACGAAACATCTTTTTTTATTGGTGTCCGAATCATCAGTGAAAAAAATATTGAAATTAAAATGTGTCAATTCAGACACTGTCCGAATATAAGTATTGTGTCCGAGTCATCAGTAAGTCAAATATTTCGGTATGAATTATTGAATGAAAAGTATTTTAAAAATAGCAAATTTTACATAACATCACGCCTGTATTCTTCGAAAGGTTGGGCAGAGGTGTATAGTACACCCACATTTTGCCGTTATGTTACAGTCCCATGTAATAGGGGGCGAGCCTATTGCCATCAACCGGGCACAAATCCAGACTCCGGGACTGCTACTGAGAAAATCCACAAGGAAAAACCCAATAACACTTTGCCCGACCTGGAGATCGAACCCAGGACCTCACGCTCAGAGGTCGGCCTTGCGACGACTAACACAACGAAGCAAATTTTACTTCAACAATACTTCATTTTATTTTTATAGCTGCGCCCCGCGATGTTTCCCGCTTTTTTCGGGATAAAAAAGTAGCCTATGTGTTAATCCAGGATGTCAGCTACCTCCACGCCAAATTTTATCAATATTGGTCCACCCGTTTGAGCGTGAAGAAGTAGGTAACAAACATACAAACACACACACTCACAAACTTTCGCCTTTATGATATTAGAGTGTTATGTAAGAATTATAACTATTTTGGAACATCCTTTAGACCGGTACTTACTAAGTACATACTTGCAATTTCATTTAAAAACAACAGGATTTTTGGAGATTATGTTTCGGATTATGGGAATTAAAATATATATTTGATGTAAGCTTGTCACGTTCGTGGTACTTATGCAAGCTTAACTTCCCCGTAAAATAAAATTCCACAAACAATTTTTTTCTAAAAAAACTATGACGGCGAGTTTATGTATGCAAGCACATTAATAACAACATTAAATAAAATACACAAAGTGAAACTTGCCAAAATCCCAAAGCTCGTGAATAATATTTAATACATATTTTAGTTTGGTAGGTACTTACATAGGTATTACTGTCACATTAATCTCTTCCACTCGGGGTGAGGCAGATTTATGCTAACACGTAGATACAGTAGATATGTAAGCTAAAGCAGTACCTCAACTTACTACGTATAATCGCCTGAATTCACACTCACACAGACACGCACTGTATACTGAGTATAATGGAAAAAATTATAACTTTTTTTCTACAAACTCTTTTTACGATTTCTTTTTTATTTCATGATAGTCCCATCGCAAAAAAGAAATCGTAAAAAGAGTTTGTAGAAAAAAAGTTATAATTTTTTTAAGATGTCCCCGAAGGCTTTCCCCAAAAAATATTCACATCTCCTAAACTATCAAAAATCACGAAACATACATGGGGTATTTTCGGATACCCCTAGGTATGAGGAACCTATTTTTTTTCATGACGTCACTATTTGGACCAGCCTATATTCTGTGACGTAGACGTATATTTTTATGTTCTACCTTTTTTTTAATAAATAAGGAACATGTTTTAACTGTCAGTAACGTTCGGACAAGCGTATCGAACAAAAATGCCGTGGAGTCAAAAAAGGGCTCATACTTATGATTTTGATTTTATTAAAAAATGCCAGACCTCTTGAACATTATTATTAAACCCAGCCATGGGATACAATTGATTAATTATTAATTGATTTAAGTGCTTTATGCGATGAAAAGTATTACAAAATGTACTTACAAGATTTACACTGATACATAATTTGTATTTATGATTAGTTACGGTTTACTCACGTGCATTTTTCATGATTGGTTCAACTCGTGACCGTGCCGCGTGTTCATCTCATGATTTAGAGCTCCGTTTGTGTCCGAAACCAGTCGGGCAATACCGAAAATGCACTTGAGTAAACCGTCCATCATCCAAAATTTAAGTGCTGGGCACTTGTCGGTGTAGCAATCTTCATCTTTCGGATTATTCCGATCTGTCCCCTCGTCGGTAACAGGGGAACAGATCGAAACTTTTTATTTATATTTGGCCCCCTAAAGAACAGCAGGGGACAGACCAGAAATAATTCGTTCGATCTGTCCGTTCGTCTTGGTGACAGGGGAATATATCGACTTTTTTATTCCTGATTGGCCCCCCGAAGGGGACAGATCAGGTGGACAGATCGAAATATTCCCATCTTTCTCTATCCGGAGCCAATTCCTTCATTTCTATGTATGTTATCACTTCAACGTAGGACATGAAGAAAGTACACAGACCAATTGAAGGAAAAAACAGAAGTGATAAACCGTAACTAATTATAAATATGAATGTGTCTCACGAAACAAAAATACATAATTTGCGTTTCTAGCTTTGTATACCCTGAAAATCGTAATAGTTCTCATTACCTTCCAAACAAAAACTGAACTCTCACAGAAAACAGCTAAACTAATTAACTTTTTTGAAGTAATAGTAGAAAAATCTTTGAACTGTCTAGTCTATTTAAATTCAAATTACTCTCAACACTATACAAGTAAATGTAATTTTAAAAAGTCTTGTTGAAATGTGTCTGAATATGCAGATTAGTGCCCAAACCTAATTTACTTAACCAAGTACAAGTTACCTAGTTATTTGAATTAAACACTTAGGAGCGGGTACAGTCCTTCATTATAAAAGTAATTTGTTCCAGGAGTTGGAATCTCTGGTTTTAATTTGTTCTATTTTATGGAGGTAACTTTTTTTAGTATATTACGATTTCTCTGTGCTTTCGGGGTATTTAAATCGAATGTCAGATGCAGTGACCGTCGATAAAAGTTCGACGACACCGCACGATATATTTTTTCGGCTTCAGTCTTTGTTTGTTTTAATGAGAGCTACATTGATTGTTTTTTTTAATATTAGTATATTGCTTTTCCACGTTTGTCCCTTTTTTATTTTTTTCTTTGAAAAATCCTCATGGAGACCCTTCGTCCGGGGGTGGCGAAGGGTTATACCGGACTCTTAGCGGCTAAAATCCCACGGTGTTCCTTCTCCTAACTCTTGGCCAGGGTCGCGGGATTCGCAGCTGCATGCACCCCGGCAGGCCTCGTCCGCCAGTCCCTGGCGGACCTCTCCTACTGTGGGACCTATCCCCACATCCTCCTGAATGGCGCGCACGGAACTCTGCGCGCAACCTTCTCGGGCCCGTTGCCGGTCGGGCGACGGATCCCCTAACCCGCCGCCCGCAGACCACACACTACGGTGGCCGGAGACCGTCGCACGCAATCCGGCGCCCGGTGCGTTTGGCGCGGGAAGGGAGAGTGGCAGTTGCCTCTCTCTCCCTTTCTGCTCCCTCCTTTTTTTTTATTTATTACTAGGCCTGCGTTTGGCCGCTATCTCGCCTGATGTTAAGCGATGATGCGGTCTACGATGGAGCACCTTGTCCTTGACTTGTCCTTGGTCGTTCGCCTTTGGCCCTAGTCGCACCTGCCCCACGATTCAGAACCTTTTCGATAAGCAGTTGTCGACCGATTCGGTTTGTTATCTCGTTACAACAACGATTCTCGTAACGCGAGAAAATGAGATAGCTTATCGACAACTGAGTAATCAAATCGTTTTGAATCTGGCTGATGGTAAGTGTAGGCAGTGTCTAAGATGGAGCACACGAATCCAAGTAACGGTGTTATAGAGGGATTTCCCTGTACAGAATGACTGGTGAGACACTAACGATATCTTAAGGGATCATTGTACGAGACTCATCATTACGATCAATTTTTACGACGGGACCAAATATGAAATCGCGGAAAAAAAAAACAGCTGTTCCCTACATTTATTTTCGCATTACTCGTCAAAATGTAGGGTCTCAAAATGAGATATCGTTAGTGTCTCACCAGTCATTCTATATATCTGGCTCTCACATACTCACGTCGGAACACAGTAAAATGGATGCTTGCTATCCAGATGGACCGTATAGATCCTACCACCAAGCGTGCTGGGTTTTGTTGAATCTTACAACACGCGTCTATTCCCAGCGTGCGGTGAGGAAGTATAATATATGTTTACAGGGAAAAATTGATGTTGAAATAGTTGGATACAATAGATAGTCACACAGAAAAGTAATATAAAGGAATTTTTATTTACATTGTATTCTTTCCTAGCAGTATTTGATTACAAAAAGCCATCATGTTATAATAAAGTGCCGATAGACGTTACGGCCAATAGCCTAATATCCTCGATCAACACCTCAAGAGACTCTCGTTAAACGGCTGATCAAGGGCTTGATACAGAAAGCGGTACTCTTTGAAACGGCACGCGTTGTGAAGAGGTTCCTCCCTCTGAAGCCTTGACAAGTAGCTTGGACTTTGTTCCTGATGCCGGTGGGCTACTTTTTATATTTTTAAATGTAAATATTTTATTATGTATCAAAATGAATGAAAATTACCAGAAACTTTATTTAAAACTCGAGTAAGGTTATAAGCAGTGATAGCCTATCGGTTTTAGGGTGCTTTTCCATCAGAGATGTGCTTTGCAAAGTTGCTATGGATGCGTTTGATATCCACCAATCATATTCATTCGTCCACATAGCATAGCACTGGTGGAAACGGACTCAACTAAGCTACGTTTTTTATATGGAAGGATGTATGATGTGGATGCGTGCTATGGATGCGAGTTATGGATGCGTGCTATGAATGGTCGCGAGTGGTGTAGCTATGCCCGTTACTCCCCGTACCTTCCCTATCGTCGACACGTCGCATAGCTCGAGATGCGCGTCTTCCTCGCACAGCTACATAGCTTAGCATCAGTGGAAACGGTCACATAGTTTCGTAGCTTAGCTTTTACATTCTCGCAGCATAGCTACATAGCACATCTCTGGTGGAAAGGCACCCTAACGCTTGCTTTTCATGCAGGAAGGTTCAAGATCGAACCCAGTCCGTGACTTTTCGAATTTGAGTGTGAACCAGAATTTGATTATCACTTACGTTAACGGTGAAGAAAAATATCATAAGGATACCTGCACACCTGAGAGTGTTGGAATAGTGCCTTATCTCTTCTCATTCTGAGAAGAAGCCCGTGCCCAGCAGTGGGACAGTAATGGGATAGTATTGGGCTGATTATGATGATGATAATGAAGTTCGACTCGCGACCTCGCCGCGTGATCAGCTGATGATTAAGGGCTCCTTTTGGGTCCGAAACTAGTCGGGCAATCCCGAAAAATGCACTTGAGTAAACCATAATCCTAACTTCCTAACTTTAATATTATTAATGCGAAAGTAAGTTTGTTACCTTTTCACGCCTAAACCACTGAACCGATCATCCTGAAATTTTGCATATACGTTGCCAGGTGTACAGAAACGGACGCAGTGTACCTTTCATCCCGAAAAAAAATACTGTTGCCGAGGAAAACAACAAAAACATTAATAGGTGGCGCCACGTGTCTTTCGAAACATGATTGAAGTATATTATAATAGAAACTTTAGTAGTGTGTTAAGAGTTTTTTTGAGCTTAATTAACGCGAGCGAAGACGCGGGCAAAAGCTAGTTAATCACAAATATGATAATGAAGGTTGTATATGTTTAGCGAGGCACACGTATTATATTCGGAAATTAGCAATACACAGACAAGATTCCCATCTCCCAAAGTTTCGATATTGTAAATTATTACTTGATACCAAAAATCTGGTGCCCTCGTAACATATTTGGCGTTATATTAAGCGGAGGACGGTAACACAGTTATAAATTGTTCTATTGAATAATGGACAAAGTTTGTCCCAATATTTGGGCCGAGTTTTATGGTCCCATTATAGGAGGCAAGTATTGTTGAATTATAACCATTTTTTGGCATTATGTCTGAACCGTCGGATGATATAATACCGCTATATAAAAATTGGTAACTTATTTGAATAATTGCGGCATTTTAAAAACTTTTTCAGTAACCAAAAAGTTACCTGTCGATGATTTTAATTTTAGTTATTTTACGTCTACTAAAGCATTTTAATAGTCAGTTTACTAAGTGACGATTCCTCTGATTTACTGAGTATTATTAGTTAAAATTAAGTATCTTTACCAATACAAGGTGTTAAACAATCAACTCTAAGAATTTTATGGGGTTACTCGGTATCAGAAATTGAACAACTTTTGTTCTACAACTTTTCGAAATTGGCGTTTTTTTTTATAACGTTCCATACAAATCAAAAAAATATTTTAATTGATTTGTATCGACAGGCATAAAGAAATTGGCGAATTTCGAAAAGTTGTAGAGCAAAAGTTGTTCAATTTCCGATACCGAGTAACCCCACAAAATTCTTAGAGTTGATTTTTTAACACCTTATATACAGTGTGTAAAAAGACCCATCACATAGCCGCAATCTACGCACTCTGTACATCAAACTAAATTACATTGACCAAAAATAATTGCTGGGAAACGACTTTTATTTTTTGGCATGAAAAAAACGCTTTTTTTTGTAGCGCGCAAATTTTGGATGCCGCGCATTTGCATGCGTGCAGCGGCCACACAGCCGAGCCAAGGCAGTCGTGTGCGTTTGATATTCATTGCGTTTTTGTAACTTCAAATGCGTAATTTGTTAGGAAAAAATAGAAATTTTTGATAATGTTTGTATGGAAGAAAGTTTAGTATTACGACTTGGAAATCGTTTTTGGAAAAAACTTAAAAAAAAAGTGTACTTTGACCTTCAATATCTCCAAAACCAATGATTTCCCAGGTATGGTTTGTTCGAAAAAAATCATCCCAATGATGGGTAGAATACGTGGTTTTCGTTATAGTTAAGGGTCTTTATACACCCGATATATTTGATACTAGCTTTTGCCCGCGACTCTGCTTGCGTTAAAAAACTCTTAACACACTACTAAAGTTTCTATCTATCTAAATAACTAAAAAGAAAAGTCCTGACTGACTGATTGACTGACTCATCAACACTCAGCCCAAACCCTTGGACCTAGAAAGCTGAAATTTTGCACAGAGGTTTCCTTTATAATGCAGATAAGGAATAAGGAAGGGTTTTTCGAAATTCAACCCCTTAGGGAGTTAAATAGGGGATGAAAGTATGTATGAAAAATCGTCACATAACGGGTTCTAAATTTCACGCAAGCGAAGCTGCGGGCAAAAGCTAGTAATATTATAATTCAATCATGATTCGAAAGATACGTGGCGCCATCTATTATCGTTATTGTTGTTTTCCAAGGAAACAGCACTTTTTTCGGGATGAAAGGTAACCGATGTCCGTTTCTGTACAACTGACAACGTGTATGCTAAATTTCAGGATGATCGATTCAGTGGTTTAAGCGTGAAAAGGTAACAAACAAAACAAACTTACTTTCGCATTTATAATATTATAGTTAGGATAGTTAGGATTAGGAAGGACAGCAAAGACCCCACAACATTCCATAGTAGACCCTCACATACGTTAGTAGCTATCGCGCTTGAAATAAGCTTACGAGTCTGCCAAGTTTGGCAATGGAAAATGCTACTATTGGTTAGCAAAACGATTCGTTTTTGGCCACAGAAACCGGGCATAAGTTACTCAACAAACAAAATAGTTCGTATGACATTGATGCCCAGCATATGCTGAGTTGGTGACCCTTTCGGCATGGGCATGCTCGACGGCATAAAATGTGTATGTTTAAGTATTTTTGTGTTTTTATTGTTTATGCTGTCATTGTGTCCTTGTCTGAATAAAATTTATTTTCTTTCTTTCTATTTTCTTATGTAGTAAGGCCTTAACCCATTCAACGTCGAGGCTCGATAACCTTAAACTGCGTAAATTACCGCCATGTTTGCTTACGCGTGTTCGGCCAACACGCGGAGGCCTCTGAACTTTCGTTGAAAACGACAAGGTAAATAAGTTTTGTTTTTCGTCATCAGTTTGCATCGAGAGCGCGAATGAGTAAGTATACAGAACTGAATGTCCTGAAACTCAGCGCCAGCCGGGAACAAAATTATAGGGCAGTTTATGATTGTACAGTTTTTTAATTATTATTCCAGTGTTATTCTTTTTTTAAAAAAAGACATTGAATAGGAAGTAGTAGATTTATGAGGTAACATTTTATTCATGGTAACTTTGCAACACTCAAACGAATTTCATTCATTCATTTCATTTCATTTCTAGCCTGCGTCATCCCACTGCTGGGCAAAGGCCTCTCCCCATGACTTCCAATTTTTTCGATCCAGAGCCAAAGTGTACCACTGGTCCAATGACCAGTGGTACACTTTGGCTCTGGATCGAACCAATGTTTTGTCTAGCTCGTCCCGCCATCTTCTTCGAGGTCTGCCGCGACGCCTTCTGGCTGTGTCAGGGCTCCATAAAGTGGCTATTTTGGCCCACAGCTCATTGGGCATGCGGCACACGTGGCCGGCCCAGGCCCACTTCAGCTTAGCGGCTTTTTTTTACTACTTTTTTTTACTCAATAAAATAAATTAAAAAAAAAAGATTGTGAACAGTCATAAACTATCATTTAATCCCGGTTTAACGTTGAGTTTCCAGACAGCCTGTATACTCACTCGCGCTCTCGATCCCAACTGAAACCTGTAACTGACACCCTGTATTTTTAGTTTTTTCTCCTTTCATTCATATGCTACTCTTTTATGAGCCTCAGTTTGCCCTCAGGGCCACGCAAAGGTGTATTTAAGGTTTTCTTCAGAAAAATCTCTGTTACATTTAATAATAGAAAACGTGCCAGAATATAATAATAAGATCGCGCCCGCTGCGGATGCATAAAAGATCTTACACCTCTGAGAATTCCCCAAGGTTTTCCGGTGTCATATTATTGTATACAATCTTGCTTATATACCGAAAGGTTCCTGTAATTTATAAACCTCTGCATCTGACACACAGAAAATAAAAAAAACTAGTGAAAGTGCTCACATAGTTATCGCGCGTGTGTTACAATTATGCGGATATCCGCAACACTGGCTCACGCGATTCGTTCTACGATGCCGACTTCTCGAACTCATACGTAAAATATTAGAATCACCCCTTATTGTACAATTTTAACGTGTAATAACAGGATGAAAAATGTATCTCACAGAGGTGTATAAAGTATAAAACTATAGCTAAGTATGTCTACATCATTGCGCTTTCATGTTCATCTTGCATCTTCGTCTGAGGCATGCGTGAAGCGCCATAGCGCATGCCTTAATACTAGTTTGACAAAAGCGCATGCCCATATCGCACGCTAATCCACCTATTGTATGTCGACTGACGACTGACCGAGGCGCACCGATGTAGACGATAAGCTGCATGCGTCTTATGGCAATCAATATTGCATGCGCTTGACGCAAGAGGAATTGAAAGTTGAAAGCGCAAGATGAACATGAAATCGCACTGGTGTAGACATACCATTTGTTTGATCTTTCAATATAATTGTATGTCAGTTTGGTGACACTGGTTCCATTGGTTTGGTGGTGAAATATAAGGGCACTGCCACTTGTTTATTTCTATTTCGTTATCTGACATCACCTAAACTTTCAATAAGTAACTAGGAGGTAATACTATTAGCATCTTCTCTCGTATCAGCACGAGCTATACGAAAATAGCTCATGCTGTGGTGAAAAGATTAGCCAGTCAGCAAGGTTGGTAGCGGGGCTGACTGCCCAGGGTGCGCCGGACGTACTTAAGTATCGTCACTCGATACTATTAGCTGTAATTACACTAAACTATTTATGTACGCAAAACTTAGCGATAAACACGGTATTAATTAACTTTTACTAACATAAATGTTGGGATACCCTCATCACAACTAACAGCTTCAACTTAGACACATGTATACGCGTTATGGGAAACATTTACCGTGAAAAGGAACATGCAGATTGCTACAGCGGAACGCAATATCTTACTCAGAATATTCCGCACTTTGACAAAGTTATACGTCTCAGGCAATAAACAAAATAATGCTCTAAGAAGCGTGTTACTTGTTTTCTTTATACGTTTATAAGCCTAAACGTATACAAACCTGCTATGGCTTTTTCCTCAAAAGGCCATTCCAGACGTTGCCCTACATTGTTACACTCACATAATTTTATACTACAATGTCTGGACTTTAAAAGAGACCTTGACCTCTGAGTTTGTTTCGGCTTTTCTTCTCAGAGCTAGTCAGATATGAAATGCCGGTGCCATCTAGTCTAAAAAACATTACAATGACTTGTAAAAGTGTCTGTAACAGATTCATTAACAGAAATATTATTTCATTACGGGGGCATGCCACGCAGGCAGCACAGTTTAGCCACAGTTTGACAATCCATACAGTTGGGCAATGTTTATACGGGCGATGGCATCGTCCGAGATCAAAGGCGTTGCCCAACTGTATATATTGTTAAACTGTGGCTGAACTGTGTTGCTTGCGCCGCCGTATAGGTACGCTAAGGCTTAGGCCTCATTTAGACGCAGGGCGTCGCGCGTCGCGTACGGCGTGGCGTCTCGCGGCGCGTCGTACGATTTTTCTGTTTACGGAGCGGCGGCGCGTCAATTGGCACTTATTATCGCACGCGTAAACACAAACGTATGGCAATATAAGACGTTGTTCATAGAGATGCGGGGCGGAAAGCGTGGCAGTGCCCGCCGCTGCGCCCGCGGCGAATCTTCAAGCGTGTAGCAAGCACGCGGCGGACCACGCTGCGGCGCACGCGTGATACTCAATCATACCGACCAGTTTTAGGTTAGCAGAAGATGGGAGCGCACGTGTCGCAACTTGCAACATGTGTTGACGACCAGCAACAAATCATATCGTACTCCATTGTGACGGTGACTACGTCTGCGTTCTGCAATTTCCAAATATGACTGGCAGAAGATTCCGCCGCGGGCATCGGTTCATCGAGAATTGCCGCTGCGTGCGCCGCCGCGATAAACGCCGCGGGCTCGGCCGCAAAAAACGCTCCATTTCAAGCAAACGCGTCTAAAATCGCTTCTCCGTAAACGCACTCATACAACGCCATATGTTTGAATTCAGTGCGGGCCGCGCCGCACAAAGCGACGCGCGGCGCCCCGCGTCTCCGTAAATGAGGCCTTATGGTCATGCTTTCAACTTTTTTTTACCAGTGACAATTATGCCCCTTAAGGACAAGCCCGAACCAAAAAATAATAATATGAAAAATGACATATCCGAACGGCCCGAGTGCTGCGAGCGATCTTAGTTTATGCTGATATTTTTTACCCATTATTGTAATATGAAATATTTTAACCAATTCATTAGAGCATAATAGAGCATAATAAAACCTTTGAAAGAAGAATCGTTGAAATCGCATTAAATTACCTTGAGAGAATTCAAGTAATATGTTAAAACGGTGCTTGCAATTATTTTTTGCAGCTCAATTTATTGATGTAAATAAAAACGAATCAACATTTTCACTAGATGAAGAATAAAGTAACTCATATATTTTATTTAGAATTTTCACTCACATAAATATGGAGAGAAAGGTTTCAAAAAAGACTTTTTTCGTCGTAATACTGAGAAATGTAGAAGTAAAGAAGTTCGTACAAGAAAATGAACTCTACTAACAACTCACTCAATCACGCCAGACAGAAATAGAAATACAGTTAGGTACAGAAAATAATTTTATTGGACCAAAAATAAAGCAACTATTGACTTCTGAAATCTTTTATCTTCAGCTATTTTATGATTTAATATGATTACAATCAGTATGGTATGAATTTCTTTGACGAAGCCCAAGTAAAACTTTTCAATATCTTACAATGTTAATAATCTATCTTGGAATAGACTCGCAGAATAAAATGGTATATTAAGATTGATGAAGGAATATTTTATTTCAGATCTTATGAATTGAATATGCGGTTTTATTGATGAAATCGTAATGTTAGCTCAAACTTTAGTAGGTAAACACGACTGCTCTAATTGGGTACCACGCTGGCAACTTTGGAGGCTCTTTATGTATGGATATATTAATGTTGTTTGTTTTATTATGTTTTACGTTTTTCTACAAAACGTTAAAATATTTAAAAAAATATAGGTCGCACAGCTATTTTACGGTTTTTGATGATGTCGTTTACGCTTTTTTTTAATAGCAGTCTCCTTACGGCTACAATTTACGATACGACTGAGCTTTCAGGTCAGGGCTCATCTTTTGTGTGTTTAACAGTATATAGTACTTCTAGTTAAAGAGCTTCCATAAGTTATTAGAGGGATACCCAATTGATTCAGCTGTCGGTACGTCAGATGGATACTACATGATTGTTACACATTCATGAAATAAAACGTATTTTCGTAGATATTCTTCGTAGACATCCAGGAATTTCGATTTGTTTGTAATTTTCCGTCATTGCTATCAAAAGTTGATACAAAGATCTACAATCATCGAAGAGATTGGAAATTAATACAATAAATAAAGTGATTTCTGTTTTATTTCGCCGTACAATGTTTACTTTAATATCATTGTGTAGGCACAGCGACGGATATGGAACATCCTGGCAACTCGAGAACACAATATTTAATAAAGCTATTTCATTTTCGCATTGGAATACTTCAATACAGTATCTACATAACTTCAGGGTTCTGATATTTAATGGGGTCGGCAGAGTTAGTGGTAGAGTAAAGCATTTTGTGTAATCTGGTTTTTTAACCGACTTCAAAAAGGAGGAGGTTCTCAATTCGTATGTTTGTATTTTTTTTGTTTATGTATATACACGGGCTTATCTCCGTCATATTTAGACGGATTTGCAAAATTCTTTTTTTGTTTGAAAGAGTATTGTCCCGAGGAGACTGACAATGGAACTCTTCAATGGATAACAGCAAATTATCCGGGATTGCTGTAATTGCATGTTTGTGTATTGTTTATGCCACTTAAAACGAGAAAAATAAAATAACTTAAAAAAAAAGTGAAAACAGACTTAAAAAAAACTAAAAAGAGTAAATTAATTACCATATTATAAAACTAACAGTTTCAGAAGTCGGTGCCTTCAATTTGGTTCAGAGTAAAATTGCACCGACTTCTGAAACTGTTAGTTTTATTATGGTAATTTTTTACACTTTTTAGTTTTTTTTTGAGCTCGGTTTTTACTTTTTTTTAAGTTATTTTATGTAAATGATGGACAAATTACAAGTTTAGAGCGACTTTGGCAATAAGCAACCGATTTTATTATTTTTTTTACCTATACCGGATGAGTTTTTTTACCCTCTGGAAAAAAATTGGGTACTGAACGGAGTAGAACCCCATGGCAAAGTTTTTTTTTTTCATTGCTTGTCACGAAATTTATCTGTCAATAAATACTACTAATTTGAAGTAAATTTTCATTCTAAATCAATAAAAACAGAAATTTTGAAGTAAATAATATCTAAATTTAAATCATACACACCTACGTACGATTTGAGTTTCTATAGATATAATATCATTTTCAAAACTATGCCAAAGCTTTCTACTCCGTTTACGTATTATACCCATTTATTTATTGTATTTTTATTTTTTATGTTTGTTACCTCATATCTCCGTCATTTATGAACCGATTTGAAAAATTCTTGTTTTGTTCGAAAGGGTATACTTCCCGATTGGTCCCATATAAATTTTGTCATGATTAGAGCATGGACTTCAGAGATATGGAACAGAACTCCTCATCGGATCAAAGCAAAATTCTCAAATTACTAATATTGCTTTGTTTATATTTGTTGTTGGGAACTGACTACTGGAAGAGGACGGGGTGCGTGTCCCCCCCTCCCCCCCTTTTGAATGTTTTCATTATATCGTGTAAGGTATCATTTGAAAGGAATTTTTATGCCCGACTACGTCAAAGCCAAACAGAAGGGTTATGAAGGAGGGGGTTAAAATTATGACACTAAAACGTATTTAATAAAAAATAAACTTTAAAAAAAAGTAAAAACCGACTTCAAAGAAATACTAAAAGGAGTAAAATAATTACCATAATATAAAATTAACAGTTTCAGAAGTCGGTGCAACTCTACACTGAAGCAAATAGAAGCCACCGACTTCTGAAACTGTTAATTTTATTATGGTAATTATTTTACTCCTTTTAGTATTTCTTTGAAGTCGGTTTTTACTTTTTTTTAAAGTTTATTTTTTTTCGGTTCATTTCCAATTGCCCCCACCACAACGTCACCACTGGTGGCAAACGTGATTTTTTATATTAAATGTGATTTTTTATATTAAAATGTCCCATTTGCCACCATTGGTGACGTTATGACGTTGTCGGTGGGGGCATTTGGGAATGACCCTTTTTTTCCATACGGTAAATAAAATCACCCGGTGTATTATATGCTCTCAATAATTCACATCGTGGAAAAGTTATTGTAATGATTAATGTAGTAAACAAGATAATACAAGAATTTTATAAAAAATATGCACCCTCATTAATTTTATCGACATTTCTTTACTTTATACCGTAAAACTACGAATCGCGATGACGTACAAAATTATGATATCAAAATAAGTTTCTGATTTACAACCCATTTGTTTGAAATATAATTACGGAACTCACCGCGGGCACGCATCTTGTAAACAGCTAAAATATAAAAATAGAACTTGATATAAACGTGCAGCTGAATACGTGTACGCGAGTTTTTTAGTTTTAGATAAATCACACTTTGTGATCGCGCACGCATGTACACACCTAGCCTGCTAAGGCCAATAGACGCCAACGAACATTCGTATTTTGACCAAACTTTGTACTATTACGTATTTCATTCGTTTTTTAGCGGTATCGAACCCCGTTCGTTGGCTGGGTGTATACGCTGCTTTAGACAGTTTTTCACGGCACACAACACAAACAAAAGGTGGCTGCGAACGCCATATATTTCTATGGACCGTTTTGCTCGCAAAATGACGTGACACAGTTGACACTGTTCTTATAAATAATTATGACGGTCAGAGTTCTCACAGCATTGTGTCGTGTCATCTTATCTTATCTTATGACTCTGTTATGTTCCACTGCAGGGCAAAAGCCTGCCGTCCTTCTTTCCATTTCTCCCGAAGTTTTTGCAATCTGAGGCCAGTCTTTTAGGAATAACAAAACAAAAAAGCCCATCTGCATTAAAAGTGAACTAAAAAAATAAGGACTGAAAACATGTAAAATGGACGTACTTCTAATCATAACATACGTACAACTACTACGTACGTTAGTACGTACGTCGGTCAGTGTGTTTGCGAATTAGATAAGTCGTAGGTAGCCTCCGACTGCATGTTATGATTTGATAGCATGATTTTTTGAAAACCTACTTAAACTTTACGTTTTGTTACGTATGTTATGATTAGACGTACATCTTGTTTACATCTTTTCAGTCCATATTTTTTTAGGTCATTTTTTATGCAGTCGCGTTTTTTTATATTTTTCATAAACTTTTTTGATTGACGTCTTTTTCGTATTATTTTATCAATGTATCGTACCTATTTAGAAGTACCTACCGTTGTAATGAGGACTAAACAAATCTATCTATAGACACCTCATTTAATATACCATCACTCGCTCTAGTCCGCAAAGTAGATCCTGCACAACTTTCAGGTAGAGGAATTCTTAAATGGAGCTTATGACTATAAAATGGTCAAGGAAACATCATATTGATTTTAAAAGACCTATTCAACGATACCCCACATAATATGGTAGGCGACTTTTTTTTTGTTTCTCCCTCTTGTTCGTATTTCAGGGCCGCCATTTTGATTTACCTACCGACTAAAAACAAAATTTAGCCTATAACCATCGCACAGCTTAGACAAATTGATAGACACCTCATTCATTAGAATCCATCCCGCCGCGCCGTTGTGATGCTTCGAGGGTATAAAGAATTCCAGATACATAGATACGTGTGAAAAACATAACCCTGTTTTTGCTGTCGCGCAGTCGGGTAAAAAGTCGAGCTCATCCCGCCATCTCCCTCTGGGTCTACCACGTTTTCATTTCCTGGTATTCGGGACCCATTCTGTGGTTTTTTTGCCCAAAGCTCATCGGAATGCGGGAGATGTGGCCAGCCCAATTCCATTTTAATTTGGTTGCTGTGGAAAAACGGCCAAAAGGCGTAAAAAACGTCATGAATTTTTACTGTTTGATTTTCCGCTCGACATGAAAGATACTATTTATACGATACCTACAAACTATAAGGTATGCCTTTAAATCAGGCGTTAAAGTTATTTATAAAAATTAGGTAGACTAGCTTTTGCCCGCGGCTTCGTTCGTATTAATTTATAATAAAAAAAACTCTTAACACACTACTAAAAATTATTTAATAATTTTATTTATTTATTTATTTAAATGCCTTAAACTATCATTACAGGTCTATAACCTAATGCAATAGCCAAGGCACAAACACAAAACTAAAATTAGACCACCAAATACATCTCAAGATCATTGTTTGTCACAAAGTAAACAACGACACGACACGGTTTGACGACACGTTTGGTGCAGTGGCTAAGCGATTGGCTTCTGCGCCACGGGTCGTGGGTTCGATGCCCACACGGAACAAAAATTTGTATGGCCTACAGATGGTTGTTTCGGGTCTGGGCGTTTGTTTGTGAGATTTGTGTCTGTAAACGCACCCACGATACAAGAGAAATCTTAGGGTGGGGCAACGTTTTTTTAAAAAAAAAAAAAAAAAAAAATAGTACTTTTGCGAATTCACCCCAGTATATAGTAATATAATTCAATCATGATTCGAAAGACACGTGGTGCCATCTATTATCGTTATTGTTGTTTTTCTCGGGAACAGTACTTTTTTGGGGATGAAAGGTACGTTATTTCCGTTTCTGTACAACTGACAACGTATACGAAAAATTTCAGCATGATCGGTTCAGTGGTTTAGGCATGAAAAGGTAACAAACAAACAAACTTACTATCGCATTTATAATATTAAGTTAGCATTAGGATTTGCCATGACTCGCCACACCTACACAAGACTTGACCCACTGATCCTGAAAGGGACAGTCAGGACGTACAGCTATTGCGTTCAGAATGCCGTTGTTGCTCCCCCGAATACGGGCCAGCAGTGAAGCTGCTTTTTTGCGCATGATGGCCTGGAAACCATCAGTGCGTGCTTCAGCAAACATTCCAGACGCGCTGCACCGCCACGGCAGACCCAACAACATCCTGAACGCATTATTGTACTGAGTGCGCAGGGCTCTGTAGGCTCGCTGCGTATATCTCACCCACAGGCCGCTCGAGTAGAAGGACTGGCAATAAGCTTTGAATAGCGTAACCTTCACTTCTCTCGTGCATCGTGCGAACCTCCGTGTGAGCATATTAGCTCTCACCGCCAGGGCCCTGCGCTCCCGCTCAATGTCTTCATCGTCCCTGAGGTCATCTGTCACAATGTGACCCAGATATTTAAAAGTTTGTACCTGCTTTTGTGCCTGCCTAATTTTAAACCAGACGTACCTATATTTCGGTTTGCTGATATTCCTACATCGCGGTCTGCCGGTATTCCTATTTTATCGTAACTTGTCCTACCGTTTGCAGGATAATAGCTAGGTTTTACGCCATTTCATTCATTGTGTAGGAATACCTTTCTCCTTCAATCGTTCTATCAGGCTTCCTTTCATAAAAATTCATTCAATGTAGCAGTTATCCGTAACGGCTATTTATGAAGAACCTAGAATTTTCATAGCATCAATAAAATGTTATCGGTCCTAAAGATTAACATGTCAAAAAGGCTTTTTAGGGCTATCTATTACATTTAGTTGTTAATGTAAATATTGGTTTTTCTGTTGACTGCCTCGTTGGTTTAGTGGTCGCAAACGCAACTGCTGAGCTTGAGGTCCTGGGTTCAATTCCCAGGTCGGGCAAAATGTTATGGGGTTTTCCATGTGAAATTTCTCAGTAGCAGCCCGGAGTTTGGATTTGTGTCCGGTTGATGGCAATAGGCTCGCCACCTATTACATGGGACTTCAAAATAAAGGTCACAGCTCATTAGAGCCACCCGGCATCCGACCCGCATCGCCTCGCCTTGTGCGGTTACTATTCTAACTTGTATGGATGTGCGCTCACTACATCAACTACGTAGCGTCACCGGATCGCCTCGGGCGTATGCAGTCCACGCGCGGACGACGAGTTGACCACTCGGTGACAACTCGCTGCTCGCATGCCTGCCTTGCGTTGCTGCGCATTGCCAAGCACAAGTCCCGAGTGAACCGCGCGCTGCCAGCGAGTGGACTCCTCCAACGACTCATCTGGCTGACCACGCGACGTTTACTGGTGATAACGCGGCGTCCACCCGTAAACCACCTGCTGACAACGAGTGGACGCCGAGTGACGAGGCGATGCGGGTCGGGTGCCGGGTGGCTCTAATGAGCTGTGACTTTTACGGTGAAATGAGGGTGCTGTACAACCTCTGCCCAATCCTTCAGGGAATACAGGCGTTATGTTATGTTATGGTTATGTTAAGTGTCAAGGTTATGTCTTAACGACTAAACTAACATACAGATTTCGATAAAAAACAAATCTAAGTCACATTTATCACAGTCCACTGCTAGACATCTGAAATGGTACCAAAACTGCATTAACCTGTGTAGTACTGTTATTATAGACACAATAGATAAACAATGGCGGCCGAACCGTTTTCGGTACATTTGGGCGGTTGAGAAACCTATAATAAAATAGCATAAGGTACGTTTCATCTTAAAGCAAGCTCCAAAAGTTCTCGATGGTATATGTGGTCTGCCAAACTGCATCAGTTGGCCAATTCGACTAACAAAATTGTTGCCAAACGCAAACGAACCACAACCTACACACCAAGACACACAAACTAATTATTAGTAGTAATTACTAACTACACTACTACTACTACTACTAGTAATTACTAACTACACTACACTACTACACTACTAGTAATTACTAACTACACTACACTACTACTAATACTAACATTGAATAGTACTGCATTCATCACTTTGAACGTAGTGCACTTTACTCACGACATCTTAACATACGCACCTTTAGTTACCTTTTAGTTACGCCTTTATGATTGGAACCGTTGCATTTGATGTATCAGAACATAAAACCATATTTGTCGAGAGAGACTGGATCCTGCGACACAGGGTATCCTAGTGCAGGATCCAGTGTCACATCTTAATATTGTAACAGATTTATGTTTTTTTTTTATTGTCGCCGTCAGTCAGTTTTTGATTACGAAAACTGTCAAAACGATTGGTTTCGTCTTTTGTGTCAAACAATTTGACAGCTTTTGAAATTGAAAACTGTATGAATGAACGGTTTGGCTTTGGTTCGATTGCGATTTATCAAGATTTATTTTAGGAGAATTGGTCCCCAGGGAGCCTATTCCAATAATCTAACTACGAAGTTTCGGCTGACGGTTCACACGTTATCCAAACACGAAAATGTTTCGGATCCGACGATTGATTCGATTTTCGCGATTTGACATTTTGTCTTTCATTCACCGGTGCTCCCAAATGCTAATTGACTTCTAGTGGCTCGTTGTTTGAAAATACTTTGATCGTAAAGGACCATGCGTCAAACTGGGCTCAGTGTCCAACAGAGATATGGCATATGCTATTGTAAAAGATTCTGTTTCTACTTAAATTGTTACTATTGGCACTACCTTCAATTCTATTGCAAAAAAAAGATATGCACCTAAATAGGTTTTGTAGAAAAAGACTTGGATTGGTAGTCATTAAACTGTTATTGTAACAAGAAATTCATACTTTTGGCACCTAGGGTTAGGTGGGCACATATAATTTAATCCACCAGCAGATCATCTAAACGGTAATTATTATTATTGATATTGATTGAAATGTTGATAAAAATATTTTAACTGATTTATTTTTTATGTATTTTTTGCACTTGGAATTAAAACTAGCATAAGATGTGAAACAATAAAAACTACAATGTTATAACAGCATTACTTCGCAGGATTAGGTATAGTTTATTTATAGTAGGAGAAAAATATTTATAACAAAATAACCCCAGGGATTCTTCACGAAAATAAGTTTATATCTTTATATTTATCGAAGGACAAGTATATTCAAAGTGATCTCATCTCTGTTGGGGGGTGAGCCCAGGCTTCATACATTTTTGCTTTTCCTTTTTCAGTTCGATTTTCGATGTTCGTTTTACAGAGTAGACCCCGAGGCCAGCATGGTGAGTTAAGGCCTAAACCGTTCTCATTCTGAAAAGGGACTCATGCCCTAGTGGGAGGACAGTAATAGCCTTATTATGCTGAACAGAACATTGAAAACTTTTCACGTGGGTTGCGTCGAGGCACAACTAGTGCTCATTATAAATAAAACACCGCAATATTCGCAATGCATGAATAAAATGTTTTTAGCTTAAAGTTTCACGGCTAAATTGAGATGACAAGCGTTTGTTGATTAACGTTTTTTTGTGCGGATATGATGATTTACATGACAGACGATAGACTAAACCGTTTTTTGCGTCAATGACGTACCTAACATTTATAATAAACTATTTTTTTTTGAATATACTGAAGCGCAGTACAAGCGAAGCTATTGCAAATATTGTATAGCACAACGATATCACTCAGCATACAATTTATATGGACACATTCACAAAATGCTATACTATAAAGTATTGGCTTGCTGTACGCAATAAACTTGAGCGATTCTCAGAGCTATATCGTACAATTCTCCGGTCCCCGCCCCGCCTCACTTCTACAACGTTCGTCGTACGACGAATCGCCGTCAAATCACTTGCTTTAAATAGTAGACCAGCTTCCGATCATGCTATGTAGTTATAGCTTATATGACGCAATATTCTTTACTACAGGGTGGGTCAAAAATCGTGGATCAAACGAAACAGGGCAATAGTTGGGGTTATTTGCAGAATTTTATGATAGTACCTACATTTTTTTACAGTAAGGTTCTTTTTTTTTTTTTTTTTTTTAATTTCTTTTTATTTAGGGTTTTTTATGAATCAACATATATCAAACCCATTGTACCTTATTACTATTAATTACACTACATAACAATCTTAAAGGTGGCTACGGGGGTCAGTGTTGGGTCTGCGGCATTAGCAGGTAAAAAGCTTGTGCTATCTCTGATGCAGGCTCACTCAAAGCACTTTGTATAATGCCTACATTCATATTTGCAATACCATACTTTCTCAACACTGACTCCCTTTCCGCCTTGTTCCTGGCGCACTCCATCAGCAAATGTTGCACATCTTCAATCTTTCCACAGATTTGACAATTCGGTGTATCGGCTTTTTTCATTAGATGTGCAAACTTTGCTGATGGGTAGTGCCCTGAACGAAGTCTAAAAGCTAGTTTTAACAAAAATCTATTTAATAAAGTGCTTACGAACCAAGCCACTCGAGGAGGCTCACTTTGTATGCTTTTATACCATATCCCTTTTTCCTTGCTGCGTACATTAAAGTATTCTTTCCAGAGATCATAAGAAATAGATTTATATTTTGGTAACATCTCAGAGTTATATGGATTTATAGCTTTTGGTATACCTTCGGTAGTTGCTAACTTTGCAAGCCGGTCAGCCTCCTCGTTGCCTGCCAAACCAACATGGGACGGTACCCACTGCAATTTCAGAGCTCTTCCATTCTGATTAAATTTGTGTATACTATCAAGAATTTTGTAGGCTACCGAAACACCTCTGAGGCCAGAGGCGCATCGAGCCAAATGTTGGAGGGCACTTTTGCTATCAGTTAAGATGACCACCTTGCCTAAAGCTAAATTGAAAGAATAGGAAATGGCTTCTGAAATTGCAACAAGCTCCGCCGACATTATAGAAATGTTGTGATTGCATATCTTGTAACATTTAGATTGTTTGAAAGCAGGGTCATAAAATGCAGCGCCTATAATCGTGGAATTCTTCGAGCCATCAGTGAAAATTTTATGGTACCCTTGATATTTTTCACTTAATTCTCTTATAATATTAAATTTAATTATATTAAGGTTACACAGTCTTTTAGGAACAGTAATACTATCTAAATGAACACTAATAATACTAGCAACGTCTATATAAGATAACCAAATATTAAGACTAAACATTTCGAGAACTTCACTACAGTGTATATTATCTTGTTTGGTATCATTATAAGCTGTGATAAGCACAGGTTTTGTTTTATTCCTCCAGTAGTACGTATTACAAAGCGCGCTAAGTTTATCTAGCACTTTAATAGTCAAGTTATTATCAGACCAAGATAGTGCCTTTAAACAATACTTATATGCTAGAAGTTGTCTCCTTATGTGTAGCGGTTGGATACATAACTCCGATTCCATAACATGGATAGGTGAGCTTCTAATAAAACCTCCAATTACTCTTAAAGCGATATTTTGAAGTTTATCAAGTTTGTATAAATTAGCCTTAGCACAATTTCCATATAAGTAACAACCGTATTCTATACGACTCCTGACCAATGCAATATACAAATTGCGTATAAATTTGGGATGCACCCCCCATGAGGAGCCTGCTAATGTCTTCAATAAATTCAAATATCTAGCGCATTTTTGGTTGGTTTCATTAACATGTTTTCTCCACAATAAGGAACGATCCAACCACATCCCCAGATATTTAATGTTATCTGCTGATTCAAGTGGCATGTTATCAATTTTAATTAGGTTTATTTGTGCTGGCCGTCCTCTACTGAATAGACAAACTTTAGATTTTCTTTCAGAGACAGCAAGACCCAGTTTATCACATAAACAACTGATTGTTTTTAAAGCAATTTGTATATTGTCTTGAGAGTATTTTAAATTTTTATCACTAAAAAAAATTACAAAATCGTCGGCATATTGTAGTGCATTGGCATTCTGCAGTGAACAACATATTTTATAGGTGACTATATTGAAGAGAAGCGGAGAAATTGGGTCGCCTTGTGCCAATCCTCTATTTGTCCATCTGACAATATCTGTAAGGCCGTCCTCGTTTTTAATTTTTAGATGTCTTTCAGTCAAAAATGACCAGAGATATTTACAAATCTTACTGCCTATGCCAAGACCGTCAAGAGTACTAACAACTTTACTTACTAGTACATTATTATAAGCGTTTTGTATATCTATAAAGCATGCCAAAGTTGGAGTTTTATTTGTAAATCCTATTTGAATCTGTGACACTAAGCGAACCAGACAATCCATACAAGATTGGCCTCTCCGAAAACCACTGGTACTATTAGATAAGATTTTTTCCTTTTCGATATACCATTCCATCCTTTTAGTCAGCATGTTATGAAAAGTTTTACATAAGCAAGATATGAGAGATATAGGTCTCAGCTTCGAATCTGAACTTTTAGGTAGTGGAATTATTTGTATACCTCGCCATTGCACGGGCACGTGACCAGTTGTAAATATAAAATTATATAAAGCAAGCAAGTATTGTTTAGCAACTTTAGGAAGGTTATACAACATGGAATATGTTACTTCATCAATACCTGGGGCCGTATCCTTCTTTTTAAAGCAGCATTGGAGTTCGGAAAATTCAAATTTAGACTCAAGAAGTTGTTTGACTGATGAAAATACGGGACTACAGCAATTCACCGAATCGGGGGCAAGATCACATAGCAGTTGTTCTATATTTTCTTGCGAAGGATAGGTTCGGCCTTTATTGTAACCTTTCATCCACCGCATATGTTGCCAAACTTCTGAAACCGTCGTTTTTTCATTTAATTCATTACAAAATTTGTGCCATTGCTGCGATTTGGTTTGAATAATGAGATTTTTAGCATTGGCAATTTTCTTCTCTAATATGTCGAGGTTGGATGGACTTGGATTACGTCGAAAATTCTTTAATGCCAGTCTGCGTTGTGCTACTGCCATGGAAAGCGACTGAGTCCAAAAACGTTTCGGTTTGAAATTAGTATTAGGGTTGGTGCAAATTTTCAAATAAGGGACGCTAATATCCGCGGATTTATTAATATTATCAATAAAAAAGTCATACGCCTCCTGCACGTCCTTCGACATGGGAGTATTCGTGAAAAATTTAATGAGAGACTCGCGATAGGTTTGCCAATTTGCTAGTTTAAAATTACGTTTCTTCGTTAACGTCAAACTGTCTTGATAATTCATTGATACTTTAACAATAAGATGGTCACTAAGGTAAAGGCACCCAATTCCGAGGGGTTCTAAAAATGGCACCATATTCCGATGTATTTAGAATAACGGCGTTTTCAAGCAATTTACATGTTCTTTTTGTTTGCAAGATACATTAATCAATTAATAATTTATCTGTTCATGTTTATATGAGCAAAAGAGTGCTCTGGTGCTTTAACGTTTTAAAATAAACAGTAAATTTGACGCTAGCAGCTGACTCGAACGCACGTTTCATACATTTCGGACCTTATGCACGTGATTAATACGATTTGCTAAATAGTGTTTTAAATGATAATTTTATACTGTGTGAGTTTTTGTTTAGGTTGAAATATTGGAAGGGTTATATTTTTTATCGAAAACAGCTACCATTTTAATATTTTCTTTACAAATTGAGGAGAAAATACGTTTTTAAAATACCGCGGCATTAGGTGCCAAATATTTTAGTTAGTTCCTAAATACCGATGTATACCACGGAAATGCAATTTCATAGACGTAGACTTTTTTTTAAATTTTGAAGGCAGTTTTATGAATACGAACTTAATATTTTAGCTCTGATTACTTAAATAACCCATAGATATAAAAATCTATTTCCGAGGTACACTATGGCGTCGCATTTACTAATTATAGCAGGTCAAAGATTGCCTGTTTAGGTATTTTATTAATTCGTTGTATGGAAAAGCTCAGTACAGAAAATTAAGTTATTAATGTGTTCTGTTATAATCCTGAGTGAGCTTTGTATATTTTTTCAAAGATATCGCAAATAAACATTAATTTATTTGTTTAATATCAAAAAATCTTTTACAATTTATTACTCGGAATTAGAAAACTTGATTTAGTATTATAAAACGCTATTCCGATGTATTTAAGTCGGAATAAGGTTATATTAGTACCTAATTCCGTGGTATTGGCACACGTTAAATACAGAGTGTTCATTATCTTACGCAGCTTGTTCAAAACTTTTGTAGATACCTATGGTTTTAGTAACTGCAGGAATATAAATTTGCCCTTCAAAATAACTTTCATATTCCGATATACTCAGATATAGTTATACTTTATATACTTTTATTAAAATTGTTTTATTATTATACTTCATTGTTTTATTGTAGGAGAATGAAGCCAAGAAAAAAGTACACGGAAGAGGATCTCCAAAATACTATTACAGCAATTCATAATGGCAGTAGTGTTTATAAAGTTTCTCGACAGTACAATATTGCCGAATTCCTATCTAAGTAAATTACATATTGTGGTGCCATATTAATAATCATGTAAGACCTGAAGAGTCTGAGACTGATCCAAAGACTTATAATACTAGACTTGATTTTTTGAACATCATGTATCATTCTCCCCACCTTCTTGCCTTTGTATTTTGTACACTCGGAATTAGGAACCAAATGCATCGGAATTAGGATTTTTAAATCGGAATTAGGTGCTTCGGACTTCTTTATATTTTTAATTAATTTGACATTTTTAATAAACTTTTATTGTCAAACTGTGAGTATATTTCAAAAATAAGATATATAATACTTCCGATAAAAATAGCCAATTGTACAGAAAGGTATATTAAATACTTAATTTTTAATGTTCTTTCGAGTTATAGTGAAAACACCGCGGAATTAGGTGCCTTTACCTTACCAAGATTTTCATTGCAAACTTGCCATTTAAAATCGATTGCTAAGTCTGTAGTAACGCAAGTAATGTCTGGAGAGCTTTCCTGTAAATTATTATTGACTAATTTCACCCTTGTATGGTCCCCGTTATTAAGAAAAACAAAATTATTGTTTAGCATCGCATCAAAAATATGGGTCCCTCTGGTGTCAACCTTGTATGACCAACCAGTGTGATGCGCGTTAAAATCTCCTGCAATGAGAGCATTCTTTGAGAATTTCGAGAATAAAGTATCCCAATCAGAATAGGATGTACTTACAGAAGATGGACAGTATATTGAAATAATATGTTTCAATTGATTACAGTTCATCAATTTAATATAGACTACCTCTATTCCCGAGTTCAAATTTATGGGACATGCTATTGCCTGTATAGACTTATGAACCAATATAGCTACACCCCCATAGGAATCGGAGCGATCCTTTCTAAAAATATTGTATTCGTGAACATTTAATGACTCCTCGGAGTCCAGCCAGGTCTCACTTATCAAGGCAATATGAATTTTTTCTCTATTTAATAATAAGTCAAAACTCATAAGTTTTGGACGGAGGCTTTGCGCATTCCATTGGCAAATATTGACAGCGAATTTTTTACGAGGTGACCTATCCATCAAAATAAGCTAATATACTAGATATAACATCTCCTTTAGTAAAATATTGAACTAATAATGACTTAACTTCTTGTACGCAGATATTAATAAACTCTAAACATTTCGACTTAAAGTTATTATTGGACAATATTATATTTTTACAATTGTTTATGAATGTTTTAAAATCACACCCTTTTTTTTTGTTTGCTGGTGTAGGTTGCGTATCTCTTCCTTGTCCATTGTTTTCTTTAGCGATTTCCATAGGGTCCTGTAAATTGTGTTTTCCCTTGTAGTTTTTCTTCTTTTTGTTTTTCTTTTTATTGTTTGGATTGCTGATAATACAACTTGATTCGGAGCAATTGCTAACAGTATCCCTATCTTCCACGTGTACCTCCGCCACCGTCGTTACAAGTTGTATATGTGACTCATGATTTCCTATTCTTGTATGTTCTGTTTCCTGTGTAGTAATTCCCTCTTTTTCTATAATTTCTTGTGTGTTAATTGGTATTTGTTCTCCTTGTCTTTTCTTTAGATAAGTAACCAAGGCTTCTCGATACGACATATTTCCTGATGTCATTAGTTCCCGGATAGATCTCTCCTTAAGATACATAGGGCATCCTTTATCTAGGGCCATGTGTGGTCCCTTGCAGTTAATACATTTGAAGTTTGTAGTCAAACAGTTATCATGTTCACCACCGCATTTTGGACACAACTTCTTTTTTATATCACAAAATTTTATGAAGTGTCCAAATCTCCAACAGGCAGAGCACTGTGTAACGGGAAACGAATAAGGTTCTACTTTGAATCTCACCTCATAGGCATAGACATAGTCTGGTAAGGTTGTATTCGTAAAACGTATTCTAATAGTTTCGCTTTCAATCCATTGCCCTTCAGAGTTTGTTCTTCTCAATCTTTTCACCTCTAAAATTTCAACAGAACTTTCTAAAATCTCCATAATCTCTTCTTCTTTTAATTCCAAATCTACTCCTCTAACTACTCCAAAACATATATTTTTCTTGCCAGTTTTTTTCACACCGGTAGCCTAGTTCACGGAACTTGGAACAGTTACAAAGTTTTTCTGCATCTTCTAATTTCTCAAACTGCACTAAAACTTTAAATGAGCTCTTATATTTTATCCTCGAAATATTACGATGATTATGAAGTCGTAATAGTTTTGCCATAGCCATCTGTTTTGGAAGACTTTGTAAGGATGTTATGCATATCTCGTATTTTCTTTCTTCTACCTCTTTATCACAAATATTATTTTCCGTCGTGGGTATGTCAGATGAATCACTTCGTATGCGTACTTTTGTCTTTTTCCTAGTAACCGTTTTGAAATCATTCTCACTGATCGACTCTTCACTTTGTTCTGTGGTTTTTCTCTTCTCATTTCTAATACTGCTGCTCAACTCATTTTCCCCTTCCATCATAATCACTGAATCATTTTTACGACTAAATCTCAACTCATTATCGTCCTCATTATCTTCGTCCTCCATAATCACAAAACAGAGGGTAAGTGAAAAAAAAAAACACGCACCAGTTCGTGTGAGCCGATAAAAATACGTGCGCTCTCAACGCCGACCCGAGCGTAACTGTGACAGTAAGGTTCTAAAGTTACAAATATTTTTTCGTGAGACTTAAATGATATTGAAAAAAGGGCCAATACTCGTACTCATAAATCGTAGTACCCACTGTCATAAAAGCACTTTCAAGCAACTCAACACCGTTTATTGTTTTAAAATAGGTACCCATTATATTATAATTGCCTATTTTGGTATTTTCTTAAAAAACACTCAAATTGTCATAACTTTTAAGGAGATCAAGTTAGGGCTCTGACACATAATTATTTTTTACTGCAAATAACCCCAACTATCGCCCTGTTTCGTTTGATCCACGATTTTTGACCCACACTGTATAGCGAAATAGTGTAGCGTAGTCTGAATTGCGCTTAAAATGAACGATTCGATCATCGAATAAACCATAGAGATGTAATATTAATGGAACCATAAACGTGGGATGTCTCCCGAGATTTTTCTCAATCCCGTTCATGTAATCGAATTTAACGATTTATACTTTTCTATAGCTAGTTGCAGAATAATGGCTGCGTCTCGCTAGTCTAACACCAATTGCCTTTTATTACGCTAATGTAAAAATACTGTATAATGTAGGTGCACTCTGACCCTAATAGGTTAGGTTAAGCCTTTTACGGACTAACATTCCAATGTACGCGTAGTCGGTTACGCGTACACAGGAACGCTTAGTCCGTACAAACAAAGGGGACGTGAACGCTCAATTAGCCTGTACGCGTATTCAACATACCTAGATGACGCGTACATTGGAACGCAGCCGCTTAGTCCGTACAAGGCTTTAGAAATGGAAATGCGTCACTTTCTATAAAAAGGAACTGACAAATGTGAAATATTGAAGAAGAACAAAACGTACATAAAATCATGATATAATAATAATTGGCTGTGGGTGCTGTCACTATGTGTCAATAAATTACCCGAGTAAAATGCATTTTTCACTTAGAGCTCGTTACGCACTGTCGACTGATCGCCGGAGACCTGGTCGACGGCGACTGTGACTTTCTATAGTTTAAATCGGTGCTTACGCACTTGGTCGCCGATTGACCGGGCGACTATGCTTTATTTTGGTCGTCCAGAGACCAAGTCTCCGGCGACCAGTCGACAGTGCGTATTGGCTCTTAGGTACAACTGGCGAGGCGTAAGCTGAGCTTTGCATTTGTGTGAGTGCACATAGAATCGATTGCCAAAAAGCAGTATTATAAACCGGTTTAAACCAAGCAAAGGACGCGTCTGCATTCATTCTCACACAAATGCAAAGCTCAGCTTAGGCCCAAGGACGGTACTTGCTTCGGTACGAAGCAATTTTAAACTAGTAATTTTATACCGTTTTTTTAACTAAATAGATGAATAGTACGAGTTGACAAATAGTTAAGCTAGTTAGTAATTAATTTTATATTCATTATGAATTAAAAATCTTTTTTATTGTATTGAAGATACAATCGCAATGGCAGCACTGATAGTGATATTCGTGATGTAGTCTTGGGCCATCGTATACCTCGTTGTTTCATCATCTATACATACAATTAACACACGACACGTTTGGTGCAGTGGCTAGTGGCTAAGCGATTGGCTTCTGCGCTACGGGTCGTGGGTTCGATTCCCACACGGAACAAAAATTTGTATGGCCTACAGATGGTTGTTTCGGGTCTGGGCGTTTGTTTGTGAGATTTGTGTCTGTAAACGCACCCACGATACAAGAGAAATCTTAGTGTGGGGCAACGGTTTTTAAAAAAAAAGAAAGAAAAAGAATACAATTAACATTTTTAAATAGTTCTAATATAAAAAAAAAACATTTAAAAATATAAAATAGTAGCACACCGGCATCGGAAACAGGCCAAGTAGCCGGCGGTCAGAGTTTCAGAGAAAGGAATTTTGTTTTTTTTTTATGACTTTCCGTACAAATCAATTAAAATATATTTTGATTTGTATGGAAAGTTATAAAAAAAAATACGCGAATTTTGAAAAGTTGTAGAACAATAATTGATCAATTTCCGATACCGAGTAACCCCATAAAATTCTTAGAGTTGATTTTTTAACACATTGTATACAAGGTTAGTCAGAAAGGGAGTTCTAATCCGTAAGGGTGTTATAGTACCTACAATAAGGAGTAACTTTTGTTCTACCACTTTCCCCAAAAGTCAATAGGTAAAGAGAAATAGCTCTTCAAAAATTACACAAAAAAATGCAAAAATCTATCTTTCCTCAGCTATGATCAGCTGTGTTAACATTTTAATTCATATTTGGGGTCACAAATTAAAAGCCCTATTTTATAAATTCGTAACTAAAGCAGGGACGATGAATTTTTGAATAAAACTAAAATAAAATTGTACATGGAAACAAAAATTATCGATTTTTTTTAAATTTTAACACTTTCTTTAAAACCGTCATCAGTGATACTTTAAGTGGCCTGCGGATTAGTAGGTACCCCCTTTCCGACTCACCTTGTATAACTCTTTGACAAAATGTCACTTAACGGTCTTTTAGAAATCGGACGGCAGAAACCAACCGTGGAATAATCTCATAACATACAAATACAAGGCTCAACCGAAATAAATCCAGAGTACTTTACCAGAAACTTATGCAATCATCTTAATGTAGGTCTGCCATCAACGACCCCGCCAGCCTCTTTGATGGCAAATGACTGAACTTCGTCAATCACTAATCAAAGGTTAGATACCCTGCTTCGGAAGACGCCTTCGTAATTCCCGACTGATGAATGAAGGTTTGGGCTGTCATTATTTTTAGACGTGTACTCTTTTTATCGTTCGGGAATGAAAGAAGTGTATCGTGTGTTTGATCCAAGCGAGTTGTTTGGAAGTGGGCTGGTGTTGTGGAACATTTGAAAAGGCTTGGCAACCTATATCATACAATTCAGATACAGTCATTAAACTAAACGCTACGGAGATATGTATAAACAATATAATTATAATGTGATACCATTGGATACTTACTTAGTCTAGCCAGTTTTCATGTCTATTAGGTTTTCGTCATCTAGTTAAGAGAAGCCTTTGAAGAAACATATACATACATACACACATAATCATCCCATTACTGTCTAACTGCTGGGCCCTAGCTGCTCCTCAGAATGAGAAGGAAAAGAAAGGAAAATAGCTAAATATATTTTTAGCTAAGAATAACACCTTTTATCCAACGTAGACAATTCGTCAAAGTTCATTACTCCATTAAAATCTTAACACAGAAAGAACGAAACAATTACTTTAAATGAATTTAATCGAAAAATAATTATATTTATGATTAGTTACGGTTTACTCGCATGCATTTTTTCGGGATTGCCCGACTAGTTTCGGACCAAAACGGAGCCCTTAATCATGAGCTGATCACGCGGCGACAGTTCGACTCGCGTCCCCGCCGCGTGTTCAGCTCATGATTAAGGGCTCCGGATGGGCACCGAGACACGTACAGCAGCGTCGTTAGTAGGTACAACAGGACGCAGCAGGTGATTCGGTCCGGTCAATGCGGTACCACACTGGTTCCGAGAAGTGGGCTTTCTCTTCTTCGTCTCGACTTTGATAAAGCCGTCCTTACCGCACTTGTCCTTTTCGGGACCCCGCAGTCGCAGGCCACTATGAAAGGATTCACAGTGGTTCTGCTTATCCGCTTTTTGCTGCTTTGATTGCGACGCTATTACACGGGATATAAACTTATGGTTATGTCCCATGTCGATGTACCCCATGATCCCATGTATCCCATGTCGATGTACGTCGAAACGTACTATACACGTCTGCCCAACCCTTTGGGGAATACAAGCGTGAAGTTATGTTATGTTATTCCTTAAAAATTTGAATCGAATTTGTCATCTAAAGCATAATCTAGGTTTAATGTTAACGAGTTTCTTGCGTTTCTCACCTATTCAAAAGCAAATCTAATACAAGAAAACCACTTCTTACTACTTATCCACGTCTTTTTGTAAATACAGAGTGTAAACGTATTCGTGTAATTCTTTAAAACCTAATGATCCTGACTGGTGTAGGTTTATTACTGGTATTGTTTTAGATTGTGCACTAGATTTAGCTTGATTAAAAATAAAAAATTACATTCTTTTTTTTATTTGGTACGGGTAAATGATCGTATCCTGCCAAGTATTGTACACGTGCAGCCTGTGGACCAATTATACTCAGCGGACTACCAGCGCCCTGCGGGTCCGATATAATAATGGTTTCAGGATGTTGATGGGGCTACCCCGTTTCTATGGTCCATCTGGTATGCTTACGCAGGCACACGTCGATGGCTTTCATGCCATCGTCAGACAGAGATTTGCCTCGTTGCTCTACAGAGTGCGGGCCAGCTCCAACTCCATCCTGAAGACCATAGCAGGGAGATAAGACTCTTCTTTGTTGAATGCCATTGTTCAAAGATGCATGACGAACAATGAACTGGTAACTAAATGTTAAGTTTTTTTTACTAACATAGAATTTTCTTTCTCTCTTCTTTATATGGGGATGTTACTTATCCGAAATAAAGATTATTTTATTTTTTTATTTTATACCACCAAATAAGAAACCTTTGCATACCTTCTTTTACGAGTATGTGACTAATTTTTGTCAACATTTCGATGCTACGCATAATGAGTGAAAGCACGGTGACACAGCTGGCGGGCACGACTACCGCGATATCGCTATTTGCAGGCAGTTACCTCGGGGCTCTAAAATGACTCAGAAATAGAAAACTAATTTTTTTTTTTTTACATTTGATTTTCTCCGAAACCCTTTTAGGGTTATTATGTATGTACTAGTAGATCACGCGAATTACACGAATTCGTTTACAGCCCGTATAATAATATTTTTTTTCGTAGATTATTTAAGTATGTTTTTTAATGTTACCCAACACGCTACTCGTGTCAGAGAACTCACCTAGTTTAAAACTTGCTGTGGCCACCATATTACAGCTGGATGGATGCGGTCATTTTTATGTGGAATAAGCTTAATGTATTTTAGTACTGGACGGACGGTTTTATGGTCTTGGTAAACCATAACTAGTCGTTGGACATCGCGTCGTAACTTATACCATAAGGCAGTTGTCCCACCGCCCGGCGAGAAAGCGACTAACTATGGACTATTTTCTCGCTCAAGAAACGTACAAATAGATATAAATTCCGTGTAAACAAAAGAGATGCATATATTAATAGTCGATTGCTGACTGTTCACACTGCCGGCGAGGACTCGCTCCACCAGTTTGTCTCTGAGCGACAAGAGCTATCAAAGATAATACTCGCTCAGTGATACTAGCTCAGCGATGCTCGCTTGGCGCCGAGAGACCAATCAGCCGTCATTTGCGAGTGGTGCGAGTAATCGCCCGTCGCACTCGCACACTCGCTTATAGCCCAGCGACAAACCTATCGGAACTACACACTCTCTTCTCGCTCCACGCTAACTCGTTGCCAGTTTCTAGCTCTACTTGCCACTCGCTCATCGTCGGCGGTGGGGCAAGTGTCTAATACGCCAACTTTAAGTTTTATATAGGGTATAAACGAATTCGTATCATTCCTTAAAACCACATGATCTATTACTGGTATAGATTAAGAGCCCAAATACGTCCGATACTTGTCTCCGATAATCGGTTCCGATAGTCTGATCAGACTATCTGAAGGCCTCCGCGTCATACATTTGTTTGAACATGAATTACACGTACGATCAGACTATCAGATCGGATGTCAGAATCGTAAGCATCGCCCGGGCGTCGTCGTCGTCGTCCAGAAAAAATCGGACATGAGAATCGTACGTGTATTTCATGAATCCGATCAGATTTTCGGATCCGGCTCCCGGAAGCAACTATCGGACGTGTATTTTGACCCTAAAACAGTACAAGATTTTGCTTGATTAAAAATAAAATTTAATTAAACTATCCGTTAAAAACAATTTCTGTGATAAAACATTTGCATTTACATGCATCGCACAAATGAATGGAAGCCCGGCGATGCAGCTGGCGGACACGACTAGTAGTCCGAGAGCCGGCTGCAAAAATACCTACCTCATCGGCTACCCCAATAGGCTATGTTTAGATCGTTAACCGACACTTAAACACGTCAAAAAAATCAGGTCTGCCAGAGCCGATCCTGCCGGGTCATAGAAATAATCGATACTTTTTGACGTAATTTTTTAGTAAAAATTACGTCATAAGATACCCGAATGAAAGTGCTGGCAGCAGTTAACCATTGATTAGTTATGTAAAAAAAAGTGGGTCTGCCATTGCGCACCCTGCCGGAAGTACTTGGCAGACCCCTAAAATATGTCCTTCTGACACACTAAACCTACCTCATCGAGTACCCGGATGGGACCAACGCTAAATAATAACCAAGATGCCCCTGATAATGGATCAAAAGGTCTGCCAGGTCTAAGCTTGCCGGAACTTAGTGTTCAAAGCATTTGAAGTTGATAGGGAGCATACTTTCACCTGAAGTCAAAACAACATTATTTTGTTTCTTTTATACAAATTTATGAATATTAACTGCTTTTCTTATCACAACATGAAATAATAATAAATAGACCAAGAAAACCAAATAGGTACATAAAAACCATCGCGCGAAAACGAGACAGCTATAGTTCAAATCAAATCAAATCAAAAATGTTTATTTCACATAAACCAATACAGGCGCATAAGAAAAGTCGAATTTAGGTGCACGGTTCCAATTAGTCGTTTCCTATGGAGAAGAGCCGGCAAGAAACTCCATGGTTACTCTTTTAAAAAAAAGGGATATCTTTTACAATTTCAGTGAATACAGTAGGTACTATGAGAGAGAACAATGTAGTCTTGACCACAGACCTTGGAGTATAGTACCAAGTCTTGAGTACAAAATTTAACCAAAAAGGGAAAAAAAAATGTAGAAGAAGAAAAAAAAAACAATATGAATAATAGTAATTTACACAATTATATGTATAGGCAAGTCCACAAAGTTCTCACATTTACAAAAAATAAAATGAAGCTAAATTATATAAAACAATTGACATACTTAAATGTCATCATAACTTAAACAAAAAATCATTATAGAGTAAGATAAAAGATATCTTGAGAGTAATGATAGCAATAAAAATAAAAAATAAATAATCATAATTGAGGATAGTTAATAGACATACACATACGTCGTTAATGAGGTACCAGGGAAGCCACATGTGCAGGAACTAGAGCCAAACATCTCTGTCCTCGACGTAGTCCTTAATCTTGTAGTATGCTTTTTGAGTGAGGACACGTTTAATATGGGTTTTGAATTTTCCCTCGGTAAGATCTGTTACAGATTTCGGCAGTTTGTTATAAAAACGTACGCCATTGCCCAAAAATGACTTACTAGTTTTGCTTAGTCTAAATTTAGGTATCACAATTTTATGTTTATCCCGTGTATTTTTATCATGAAAATCACTCCTAACATTAAACAAATGCAAATTTTTGCGTACATATAAAATATTTTCTAAGATATAGAGTGACGGCAAAGTGAGTATTTTAATATCATTAAACACGTTTCTAAGGGACTCGCGGGAACCCAGGTTGTAAATGGCACGGATTGCTCTCTTTTGTAAAATAAAAACCGAATCGACGTCAGCTGCCGAGCCCCACAACAGAATGCCGTAGGACATAATGCTGTGGAAATAAGCGAAGTATACTAGCCTAGCTGTAGCCACATCAGTCAGCTGCCTAATTTTCCTAACAGCATATGCAGCAGAACTTAACCTCGCCGACAGGGCAGTAATGTGAGCACCCCACTGCAATTTTGAGTCAATAGTTATACCTAGGAATACGGTTTCATTAATTGTATCAAGTTTGTTGCCATCAAGCATTAAATTTAAACCTACTTGGGGTACATTTGGTAGAGAAAATCTAAGGCATTTTGTTTTATTTGCATTAAGTAATAGATTATTGGCTGTAAACCATTTGGAAAGAACAGTTAGGCTCTCATTGACATGTAAAACGTCCCATATCTTTCCTATCTATTTTAAAAATTAGGGAAGTATCATCAGCAAATAAAATTATATCAGATAAATTGGACATCATAAAAGGGAGATCATTTATATAAACTAGAAATAGAAAAGGCCCAAGAATTGAGCCCTGAGGCACGCCCATGTTAACCAGAGACCCCGACGATATAGCACCATTTGATTGACACCCACCTTTTGCTGTCTATTTGATAGATAAGAAAAAACGAGGTCAGCAGCTCGTCCACGAATTCCGTAATGGTGTAATTTACAAATAAGTGTATTGTGGTCAACGCAGTCGAAAGCCTTGAAGAGATCACAGAAGATGCCAACAGCATCCTGAGAGCTCTCCCAGGATTCCAAAATTTGAGTGACTAGTTTCACTCCTGCGTCTGTGGTCGACCTACCTTTCGTGAAACCATACTGGCGACTGTGCAATATCCCGTTTAGGTTGAAATGAAACATCATCTGATCAAGCATAATTTTTTCAAAAATTTTACTTAGTGCTGGAAGCACAGAAATGGGTCTATAATTAGAGGGGTTATTCTTGCAGCCCGATTTGAAGATTGGTATTATCTTACTATGTTTCATCAAATCGGGAAATGTACCGCTATCTAAACATTGGTTGAATATGCCTGCAAGTATAGGGGCAATGGTGTCAATTATAACTCCAAGAACCCTTACAGAAATGCCCCATAAGTCTTGTGTATTTTGTATGTTAAGACTTTTAAATGCTTTTTTAATCGAAGCAGGAATCGGCCTCCAACGTGTCTCGTGATACTAATAACAAACAAACTATAGCTGTCTCGTTTTCGCGCGATGGTTTTTATGTACCTATTTGGTTTTCTTGGTCTATTTATTATTATTTCATGTTGTGATAAGAAAAGCAGTTAATATTCATAAATTTGTATAAAAGAAACAAAATAATGTTGTTTTGACTTCAGGTGAAAGTATGCTCCCTATCAACTTCAAATGCTTTGAACACTAAGTTCCGGCAAGCTTAGACCTGGCAGACCTTTTGATCCATTATCAGGGGCATCTTGGTTATTATTTAGCGTTGGTCCCATCCGGGTACTCGATGAGGTAGGTTTAGTGTGTCAGAAGGGCATATTTTAGGGGTCTGCCAAGTACTTCCGGCAGGGTGCGCAATGGCAGACCCACTTTTTTTTACATAACTAATCAATGGTTAACTGCTGCCAGCACTTTCATTCGGGTATCTTATGACGTAATTTTTACTAAAAAAATACGTCAAAAAGTATCGATTATTTCTATGACCCGGCAGGATCGGCTCTGGCAGACCTGATTTTTTTGACGTGTTTAAGTGTCGGTTAACGATCTAAATATAGCCTATTGGGGTAGCCGATGAGGTAGGTATTTTTGCAGCCGGCTCTCGCACTATAGGTCGATATCGCTCCGCGCAGTGAGTTAAGTACTTACTTATGAAAATCCCTTTCATGGTTGATCGGTGTCACCAGTAGACAACGAGGTTTGACGAAGTAACTATACGAATCGTTTAACAACCTGTACATTTATTGTATTTTTTATTTGCATCTCTCTATAAATTCACGGCTCTGCAGAAGATGTCCGGTCCTTTGGATGGCATACGGGGGACACAGGTCCAACGCGCTGAGGCCCCTTTGACAACTTTAATCTAAAATGGGGTGGGGCACCAATCGGGGACTATCCACGGCTGCACTATTGGAGTACAGTCATGAACTGTCCCAGGTGGGTGCAAAACTATTGTAAAATATGGTAAAAAAATATCTGGTCTATGGGAAGGGGTGTTTAGTGGAATGGTTAACTTCTATTGCCGGAAGAAAACGACGTCTGCCTTTCAAGTTTAAAATTGAAATCACACTATTTTATTATTATCAATTCTCATTCCACTGCAAAATAAAAGCGACATTCGATCTCTTTTATACACGACATGACGCGGAAAAACTGCGTAACTGTGATGTTTAGTTAGTAAAATACTTTCAACGAAAATATTATGTAATATGTATTTAAAGTTTTCTACAACTTTTAACACATAATATTATCCTTCCGCGTTAATGTGCCAAAGTAATTAAAACTCAACTAAACAGACCCAAACTCCCTTCACCGCTAACTCGAGTTTATTAGTAAAACAACCCTGCCCTTGTATCTAATAGGCACTCCCTATCGTAAAGGAATATCTTATATCGCCTCATAAGATGATGCGAGTGCTTCATGTCGATTAACCTTCATACATAAACATAAACAGGAGGCAACACAGACTAATAGATGAACGTATTATATTCCTTATGAACGCTTATGACGTCACAACGAAATGAGAAGAGTATTGTTGATTTTGGGATTCGAAAAAGGAATAAAAGCCAACGGACTTCCAAAAATAAATGCTTGGATGATGCGATGGTGATACAAAGTAAAAATATGGCGCGCGCCTCTGTTCAATAAAATTGCAATATCTGTAAGCCGGCTGCATTTTTTCTGCCTTTTTTTGTGATTGGAAAAGTTTTCAAATAGGTACACTCTGGTATCTCATCCTTTTGCGGATTGATGGATAAATGAAAAACCAGTTCTTTTTAAAGTAAAACGAAGCAAGAAACATGTAAAAGCAAAACAGTAATATGGCGTAATAATTACATCTTTTTGTTTTACCTAACTGTTATGTACTATTAAATAAACTCAATATTATGTAGTTCATTTTTGAATAGTTGGTAAAAATTCTATGTTTTTCTTTACTATCAGAACAGAAGAAAGCTAAAGAAGTAGCTAAGTAAACCTTAATTTAACCTGCCTTACGGCCCATTCACACATACATGCGTCATTAACAATTCGTAATTAGTAACGATTCGTTAAAGACGAATAGCCCTTTATTATAAACCGCATTATGATTTAATACAATTCGTCTAAACAATTATGCACGATTCGTAAATACAAGGAAATACTAATTTACGAGCCACTTCGCGAGGCAAAGTTTGCACTGTTGACTGTTTTAAAGCAAGTGTTAAAAAATATATTTCAAAGTTCAATCATTTTTATTTCTATGCAAAGTGATGTTTTTTTTTAATTCCTCTTCCCTGTTTTATTTACGAATTCAGAAAATGGAGTTTCTAATCCATGATCCTAAACTGTTAACACAAATGATCATAGCTGAGGATAGATTTCGCGTTTTTTTAATCAAATCTTTCATCAGCTATTTTTCATAAACTATTGACTCTTGGGGAAAGTGGTAAAACATAAGTTATTCATTATAATACGTTCTTTAATACCCTTTCGGATTAGTATCCCTTTTCCGACTAACCTTGCATAATCGCAAAAAAACGGTCCGTCAAAAAACGAATGCCCCTTGACAAGATGATTTGTCGGGAGGGATTCGCAATTTTTTGAACGTATACGTATTTTTTCACGATTCGTGAGCATGTTATTGCGGTCGTGGAAGCTTATGCGCCACTGCAAAAAATAAAACAGATTCCTAATAAATCGCGAGCGATTGTAAAGAAAGAAAAAAGGCCACGTGCCTACCTTAAAAATAAATTTTCGTTGCTTTTTAGAAAAAGCGAGGAGTGTTGGTACCTATTTCATTCGTGTAAAAGAAACAACAACATAATCGTATAAGGATGATTCTATAATTACAGTTATAGCTAATATGTATGTCAGGATTGCGAGCAAGGTAAATGTAGTAAATAAAACCAACATAGACTCTCCACCACTGAGAGTACTTGTATATGGGTTAGTGTTAGTAACATGAACTAGATCACAATATAATACTTTACACAATTATTACAAGATCATAAAATAAGGACAAGCTAGTCAGATATAAAAGGTCAGACTTCTTCAGCTGATGAACACAGAATGCTCCGGCTTCGTCGAATGACCACCGCCTTTATAACCTCGGCTGCGTTGATCCATATCGACGACTACCTTCTTTTGTCAACATTGCCCAGTACTACCCGCTACCGATAACATTCGTAGTTCAATTGTCTCTGACTACCAGTGGAAAACAAGCGTGAGTTATGTATATAGGTCTCATTATTCCAAGCACTATTAATACCAAGGAAACCTTACAGAGAAACGATAAATTATCACAAACGAAGCTTCGGTCTTTATGCCAATAAAACGATCGTGTATACTCGACGTGATGAAATATGGCGATAAAATGGCGCGGGCACATCGTCCAATTACCATTTAATTTATTACTAAATATTATGGATGTATTGACAGCTTTTAGCAGTACTACGTCTTAGTTTATTAGCTTTTATGGGCAATAAACGTAAGGTACCTAGGAACTGATTATGTGATAAGAACGTTTCGATGCCACGCATAAATTTTTGAAAACACGGCGCAGTCCTTTATCTCTGGACACTAAAATGACTGAGAAACAGAAATAAAACCGGCCAAGTGCGAGTCGGACTCGCGCACGAAGGGCTCCGTACCATTATCTACATATAAAAACGGCAAAAAAATCACGTTTGTTGTATTGGAGCCTCCTTAAATATTTATTTTATTCTGTTTTTTACTATTTTGTTGTTATAACGGCAACAGAAATACATCATCTGTGATCAACTGTCTAACTATCACTTTTCATGAGATATACAGCCTGGTGACAGACGGACGGATGGACAGCGGAGTCTTAGTATTAGGGTCCCGTTATACCCTTTGGGTACGGTACTCTAAAAATAGTCAGCCATAGCAGTACCATATAATAAAAAAATAGAAAAAATGTAAACGTTCCGCTAATTATGCCGGTGAGTGTACATTGCATAAGCTATTTTTAACCGGAACTGGGGCCTAATTCTCCTAAAATAAATCTTGATAAATCACAACCGAACCAAGGCCGAACCGTTCATTCAGGCAGTCCTCAATTCACAAAAGCTATCAAATAGTTTGACACAAAAAACAAAATCAATCATTTTGAAAGTTTTCGAAAACAAAAACTGACTGACGGTTGTGGTTCGATTGCGTTTGGCAACAATTTATTTTAGGAGAATTGGGCCCTTGAACCCACGCTTCACAATGCAACCCCCGATATATCCGCTTACTTGATAATAATAAAGTATAACCTTTAACGTTCGCACAATAACTGGAACATACACTTTTAGATACAGGACTAAGGGTAGGCGTGGGAAGTCAAATGGATCTAGTATTCAATAAATATTTATGTAATAAAAGCAGGCCACGCATAATTCTGGTCTCCGATTTCTAAAAGGCGTTAAGTGAGTAAACCTAGTTTTGATTTATGAGCAAAAACGTGGAAAATGTTGTCCCTAGAAATTCTAAGACATACAGATGTTTTTGTTATACCAAATTATTTTGCTACTTTTAAGCTCATTGTATAACTTTTAATGAGTTTGAGAACTATTATTGTTTTTAAAATTAAAGTTTTTGTTTTTTAGTCATGCTTTTCTGTACTGAAATGTGACCATCTACAATATTAATGTCTCTGATGATAGAAAAATGATACAAAACAAATGAGAACAAATTATAGAAAAATACGGACCAGAGTGGTCGACAGAAAAAAGTTGCGCTTTTACTCAAATTTGACAAAATGTCACTTAACATTTTTCAAAATTTTAGCATACGGGTAGGTTAAGTTAGATACTTGATTGAGGTTTTTTCATCAGTTTTCATCAAGCATTTGATTTTTTTTCGACTTCTTTGAAAATTGTGATAGCTCAGCTTATATCAACAACACGTTTATAAATTATATACAACGAGGCTTCCCACAGATGTATTTTCTATCCAGTATGAAAACTGGAACAAAATCCGCTTCGTAATTACAGAGAAAATCGCTCAAAGACAGAAAGACAGACAGACGCGGTGGGAGACTGTTTTATAATATGTAGTGGTTAAAATGTATTGATTGCTGATTGATTGATGCATAAAAACCACGTTTATACAATGAATGCTTACACCATTTGGTACTGCGTTTAGAAGTAGGTAGCTCTCCTTGAGAGTTGCGGTGCATGCAGCTGTGAATCCCGCGACCCCGGCCATAACTCAGGAGAAAAAACACCGTGGGTTTTTAGCCGGTTAGTGTCCGGCAATGCTTTGCCTTCCCGGGCAGAGGGTGTCCAAGATTATTTTACCACGATAAAAAAAGGTAATTCTCTTTATCTTTCATAACAAACAACCTCAGTTATGAGGATCATGGTTATAAAAATAGTATATAACCTTTATTTCAGGTGGCATAGACCCATAAAAACCTTAACCTAGTACCTACACATTTATTTACATTTATTTTTGCCATGACTCGCCAGACCTACACAAGACTTGACCCACTGATTCTGAAAGGACAGTCAAAACGTACAGCTATTGCGTTCAGGATGCCGTTGTTGCTCTCCCGTGTACGGGCTAGCAGTGAAGCTGCTTTTTTGCGCATGATGGCCTGGAAACCATCAGTGCGCACTTCAGCAAACATCCTAGACGCACCGCACCGCCACGGCAGACCCAAGTTATCACGAGAGAAGATCGTTTTCAAAAAATCTGTCAAACATAAACATAAATCCACTTTATAATACATCGAATAGGGAATGTATAAAAATATTTGCACAAGACATTAAAACAATAAGATGAAAGTACAATCTGTGGTCTTACCACAATTCGGGGAACTCTTCCAGTCAACCTTATTATAGTAGCAAGAAATTCTTTGTAGTAGCTATTACTTACCGGTACCTAAGTACTCTTATAGACATTTCCTTTGCTCATTATACTTGAAATGAGTAAAAAAACTTTAATGAAGCAGAATAAAAACATCAAAAACTTTTTCAGTTACTAACGTTATTGTTTACTGATATATTATTAAATTAATTAGCTTTAATGAGACTAATACGGTATTCCCATTTTAAATGGCGATGAAGAGTATTTCTATAGAATAGGAGTACCTACGATGGACTATGTACTTACGTTAGTTCGAAATTATTATGTGTATAGTGATACCTATACCGGCTATACCTTTTAAGGTTCGACAGACCACGATATCATGCGTGGTTAGCAAAAAAGCTCAGCTGCAAAATCCCACACGGGGTGCTCAGACTTCAGCCTAATCTTAAATTTACATACATACATAAACTCACGCCTTTTTCCCATGGGGGTAGGTAGAAACTGTAGAACGCCACATGCTACGATCCTTACATACTCCTTTCGCTTCGTCCACGGTCATACATCTTGTCATACACGCACGCCGGTGGAAAGTACTACGCACCTGTCCTTTTTGAAGAACATCACCAATAACATCAATGTATGTCCTTCTAGGGCGTCTTCTACTGGCGTTTCCACTGACATTCGCCTTATAAATTCCTTTTGTTAATCGCCGTTCACTCAATCTTCCAACATGCCCAAACCACTAAAGCATACTCCTTTCAATTTTTGTCACTACATCATCTTTTAAACCGCAACTTTGTCTTATCACATCATTCCTCAATCTATCATTCAAAGTTACACCGCACATACTTCACAAGGAACGCATTTCCACGGCATTCATTCTACTTTCATGACTCTTCTTCCAAGACCAACATTCACTTCCATACATAAGCGTAGGTACCAGTACACCATTATGGACAGCCAGCCGTGCCTTTTTGGACATCGACTGGTTAGCCACAACCGCATGCATAAATTTCTTAAATTTATCGTAATTATAGTCGATAGCTTTCGAAATAAACAAAGTACGAGTATATCGCAATAACAAACTGTCGAACTATCGTCCTTCGGGATGGAAAACATTTGTTCGCTTTACGAGTATCATACTACGAACAAACGTACCTACGTCGAAGTATGTTAAAGCTCCTATAATATAGTGTACATTATGTACCGCTATTTCGACGGGTCCTACGTATACTAGTGCAAGTGCAAAATCCCAATTTTTCAGGAGAGCGCTATAAAGGTTCGAAAGATTTTAAATTTGACGTAAATCAAAAGAAATATTTGAAATTTTCAAATGGTGTGGTATGGTCCATTCCAAAATTTCAAATATTTCTATTGATTTATGTCAAAGTTAAAAGTTTTCGAACCTTTAAACCACTCTACTGTAAAGTTGGGTTTTTGCACTTATACTAGTATACGTAGGACCCGTCGATTTATAACTTCGGAATTCCGTATTACAGAGCTTTTAAAGGGTACACGAAAAACACTGCATTCTCTCTGAAGTAATCGCTAAGAAAGGAACCCTCAAAAGGCGAAAAGGAACATTGTGTAGACCACAACGGCATCCATTCCATAATATATAACCATATTTATCATTAGCAATTCGACAAACGAGCGGCATTTTGTAGATGGCACAGGTCACTACAGCCCTCGCCGCTTGCGGATGACTGACGACTGATGTCGAGAGCAGCCGTCGTCACACGCGACGGTTGCACTTGTTGTTTCTCAGCAGTGCCGCTCGTCTGTAACAGCCCTTATAGAATAGAAAGAAATAAAATTTCAAAATTATTTCATGAATTACATAATATAATATAATTTACACGAGATCTTAGGTATTTTTTGTTCGCCTCTTTATTAAATTCTTGAGTATTTAACAGGTAAGAAGCTTATAGTAACCTTCTCACGCTTTTCCAACTAAAAGGAACTTGTTTTCAAGGTACCTATTATGAAAATTTCTAGTTTTATAGTAACATCATTTACATTATGTATATAGTACCTATGTTACCGTAAAAGCTCGAAGTACGGTAAATCCTAAGTATTTCCAGTAAAACCAATTTCATTCACCAAATGTTAATGGTAAAAGTCCGAACTGTTCTAAGATAATCTTTAATTTCGGACTTTAACTAGCATTTCTTCGGTAAATCTTAGGTTTCCTCAGAGACACGGTAAATGTTCATTGTCACGCGCCATGGCGCCATGGCGTACCAGTACGATAGTGATAATGAACATTTACCGTGTCATGGCAACCAAATTATTTCACTAGGTACTTAAATGACAATTATAATACCAAATGATTAGAACAATTAATAAATAATTAATTTAGTTACCGTAGGTGTTATGTTTGTGAGAAGAAAATTTTACTTTTGGTTATTTTACTGCACAAAAAACATTTTGATAATGTTAAAAATTATGTAGGTAACTTACCTGCAGCTATTGACTCGTAATTATAATGTTTAATAAATACTTTGTAATTGGTAAAAATTGGTAAAACCTAGTAGGTATTTGCCAAACTCTAATGGTAAAAGCCCGAAAAATCGTCTTATTTTATATCAAACCTTACATTCACCAAATGATGTTGGTAAACTTGAGATTTACAAGTAAAACCTAGGATTTACCAATATTCAGGCTTTTGCAGTAACATATATTAAATTGTGTGGCAAGAACCTAAAATATTAATATTGGTTGCATTTTTGTTCGTCGACATTCTTGCTATTAACCTTTTTTTGGCAATTGGCAAAGTCTTAACAGTTTGGCCCGCATAAAATAAAAATGAATGGCTCCGCACTAAAAATAGGATACTAGTTAAAAATGGGTCAAATATGTCACGTCTAATGCGCCATCTTGGTTTTTTTTATAATGATTCTAAAAAAGTAGTCTTTTCCCAGATAAAACTGAGTATTTTACCAGATACCTCACTATAATTTACCACAATAATTATTTATCATTTAACATTAACAAAATAATGAAAAACCTTATCAAAACTTAACAATTTAATTTAATCTTTTCCCGAGAAATATAAATAAATCGGCAATGTCCATCTTTATTATTCCTTTAACAAAACATTGTACAATATTTGTAAAAAAGTAATGAGTCTTTGTTTAAAAAGGAACATAAAAATTAACAATGTTCTTTTTAAAAGAACTCTCGATGTATCTTTTCCCGAGGGCAATTTGTCATTCCTGTGTTGGTAGCCGTGGGCAAGTAACCTGTCATTACCGTGTTGCTATACATCAACGTAAATGTGTTGGCACGGTAAAGAGCGCTGCTTTTTCCGTCGCAAAAGGAAGTGTGAATAGAATGTTGAATGAATAATAAGGACTAGAGTGTTAAGTCAGGGGTTTCTTTTTATTTTGAGAGCTGCAACTACAAATTAACTGGCGAAACTTTATAAAAATGTATAGTAAAATTAGGTAGTTTGTGGTATTGATTTCAATATGGTCATCTGATACAGAATCCTGATGTCTTTATCATATTTTATTATCTTGCCTTACGTAGGTACGTATAGTGCAATAGATACCTACGTATGGTGGTAAGGTAAGATGATATAGGTAATATTATTACATACAAAGAAAAATTTTACAGGGCGCATTATTCGTAAAAAATCGGAAACACGAAGATTGCCAAGTTGCATAACTTATGTCGTAGTACCATACTACTGCAATAAGCTTTTTTTCTTTTCATTTTAAGAAACTAATAGGCAATTAAATACCTGTTAAAAACACGTTTTAATCACTGACAACGATACCTATTTCCTTTTTTAGTTGGGCATTTAAATAAAATAAAGAAAACCTAATGACCTCATACAACTGTTAAACTATTTTGGGGTGCATGAGAAAAGCCTCCACGAGTGACGATACTTCAGTAAATCCGGCGTACCCTTTGCAGTCAGCCCCGCTACCAACCTTGCTGACTGGCTAATGTTTTCACCACAGCATGAATTATTTTTGTATAGCTCGTGCTGACACGACAGAAGAACTGTTAAAGTCTTGTGTTGAGACAACGATTAAACCCTACAATAAAACGTCCGTTTTGTTCACTGCAAAAATGCAAAACGATAAATATTTCCAAGTTTCTCGGTTTTCTTGAAACAGAAGTGAAATGGTAGTGCAACCATTAATCACTACATTCACTTTTATACCGCAATACGAACTCTTTAACTTGTAAGTTATATCCTGCTACAAAATATAATAGAAAGTCAAGCTTACATTATATTGAGACAGTATACAAATAGCCATGCCTGCAGAACCCAGGAAAATCTTTTAAGTTGTCTATTAATACTCGCTGGGACAGACAGTGACCATTGATTAATAGTAGGAGAACCTATCTCATTATAACAAATGGTCCTCAGTACACCTGGTGCCGCTATTAAGGATAGGAGATTGGTTTCTTCGATGACTTTCAGTTTCTAGAAACTTAGCCTATGCGCACACTAGGCGACACGCGAAAGCGACAGCTCGGCAACTAGACGCGACGACAGGCTGCGCCCGACAATTTTCATATACTTTGTTCAAAGCTCCGCACACTTGGTGTCAGAGTCGCGGAGTCGGAGTCTAGTCGCGCTGTGCACGCGCACACACAACGACAGTCGCGCGACAGCGCAGCGTCAGTCTCGCTGAGAAACAACACGGCCGTCTCTCTCGAATAATCCACTAATGATCGCTTTCTGCACGGCATCTGTCGTAAGGACTAGTCGCCGATGCAAGCGACAGCTCCGCGTCTAGTCGCGGCGACAAGACCGCCAGATGCAAACGTTAACGCCGCGACTAGACGCGGCGACAAGTCACCCAGTTTGCGATGGCCCTTAGTGATCTATAGGCACCAAGGTCGTGCAGAAAGTGTTACGTCCACTTTTTATACATATAAACATAATCATCACCGTCATCAGCCTATTAAGAGTACTGTTCCACTGCTGGGCACGGGCTACTTCTCAAAATGAGAATGGTGTAAGCTTTAATGCACAATGCTGACCTGAATTCTAATTGCGCAACACATTCGTAATCGCTGTGGCTTTGATTTTGACAGGTAACAATTTACATAGCAACGTATGTATTAATAATCCTACTTCTTGTAATGTAGCAGACGGCCCCAGGTTATCTGCTAGGGACACGTCTGCTGCACCAGTTACAAAGAATCGCATGGAGCATTCAATACCTAATATACAAGGTTAGTCGGAAAGGGGGTACTAATCCGAAAGGGTGTTAAAGTACCCATGATAATGAATAACTTTTGTTCTACAACTTTTTCCAAAAGTCAATAGTTTAAGAGAAATAGGTGATCAAACATCTCGAAAAAAAAAACTAAAATCTATCTATCCCAAGTTATGATCAGCTGTGTTTACATTTTAGGTCATATTTGGGGTCATAAATTAGAAGCACCATTTTCTGAATTTGTAACTAAAGTAGGAATGAAGAATTTTTGAAAAAACTAAAAGTAAAATCATAATATTAAATGGAAAAAAAAAATTTGCGAATTTTGAAATTTTAACACTTGCTTTAAGATCGTCGTCAGTGATACTTTAAGTGGTCTGCGGATTAGTACCCCCTTTCTGACTAACCTTGTATATACGTAACAATAATAAAATACTTATAGAATAAGAGACAAGATAGCTTTACGTCCCTTGGGGTAGTCAGCGAATTCTTTCTTGTAGTTACGGTGTTGTGTCAGAATCTCGTCGAGCCGAAGGGTTAAACATAACGAGTAAATTAGGGTATACTCTACTCCTCTGCACAACCCTCCGCGGAATACAGACGTGATGATAAGTTACTAAGCAAAATGTTTACGGCTGTTATAAGCTAATGGCGTGGAAACATCAAATGTCAAAGTTCCACCCATATTAATGGTACAACACCGCAAGAAGACAAGACTGATGATAAAATGGTTTAAACGATTTACAATTGTCCGCACTAACTCATCCTCATTAGTCAAAGCGTTACAAGCGCAGCTGCCGAGCAAAATATTCTCAGTTCAATTCTCAGGTTGAAGAAACATGTGTAATTAATTTTTTAGCCGACTACGGCGAAGCAAAAAGGAGGGTTATGATTATGACCGGTATGTAATGTAGGGCCAATCTTAGAATAAGTACTAAAGCATAGAAGGAGCGCTACTTAGCATAAACGAATCAAAATATAGCCATGCTATTTACTCATATGGCGGACTCGCTGTTGTCAGAGCGGGAAAGATAAACTTTTGACAGGCCGTAAAAATTAATTTTGTAACCTTTTGTACAGAGACTAGGGATGAGGGTATTCACACTATTAGACTATAGCTATCGATAAAATAAAGTCATCGTATAATGTATATTACGAAATATCTGAAGTGGTATTGTAAGACCGAAAGAAGGTGACTATGATTGTGTTAACCAAATAACAGCCATGCCGGATATTGCCATAGTACATTTAAATACTTACTTCTTAGAAAGTTATAATGACAAAAGTAAAGTCATAATATCATTATTATTCAGCCGAAAGATGCCCACTGCTGGACGTAGGCCTCTCCCGAGCATCATCATTTCGACTGGTCCTGTTATTATCGCTATCAATAAATAAAGTCATCGTTTAAGTATAAATGTCTATTATTTAATTTGCAATTACTAAAAGCTTCACAAAAGTTAAATACATTATTATTGAGTATTCCTTGTAATGTACTTGGACATGCACGTTTTTTTCTGTCACTAGAACGGCGCCACGTGGTCTCAGGTAAGTTGTCTATTTCGAGGCGCTGGAAATTTTAAACAAAATAATGATTGTTTTATATATAACTAGCGACCCGCCCCGGCTTCGCACGTGTACGTTTAATAGCTTAAAACCTTCCTCTTGAATCACTCTATCTATAAAAAAACTGCATCCCTAAAAATACAAGATTTTAAAGATAATTACGGTAAAGAGGTGTAAAATTTTGTGGCACCAAATGCAAACTGATTGAGAAGTAAGTTAATCATCGTTTATTTAATACCTAGTTAATTTTGTTTAGACTCACTGTTCTCCTAATCTATCAGGCTTGAAGATTACGACTGTATTAACAGCATTTATTTGAAAGATAAACAAGACAATCAAATATTATCTGAAATAGTCTATTGTATGAATGGCCGAAAGAAGATGTCGAACGTAATGTTGCAAGAAAAAAAAGATTTTTATTTTTTTATTTTCAATCAAGCTAAATCCAGTGCGGGGTTAATCTGTCCCAATTTTTTTAAAGAAATTACTCGAATTCTTTTATTTCCTGTAGACATGCAATTCAATAAGAACTTAGGCTTTTAAATTTAGATTGAAGGTATAATGTTGGTATAGAGTCCTCCTTCAGTCTCCGCCATTTGCCAGAACGAGTAAAAGAAGATAAAGTGAAATGGCTGGAGCAAATTCTGTGGTGCTTTCTTGGAACCCAACCAATTTCGTGAGCTACCACGGCAATCAATTTATTTCGAAAATATTCGTCACAGGGAAACTTAAATGAAAAAAAAAAGTATAAATAGGTACCTAATTAATTAAACCTAACACAAAAATCACGTTGTCGATAGATTTATCGATACAATTTTCGCACCCCTTTAATAATTTCTTTGGCGAATATTCATATTGATAAATAGATAAGATTTAGATAGTTTATACTTATTTATTTTACTTCTTCTAAAAGGTAATGTCTTACTTTTACTTATTTAATGTATAATGAAATATATTTAAAGGAAAATCTATGAATAAACATAAAAATACTACGTACTTGTGGAAACTGATTTTTTCACTTTGATTTTTTGTACATCCCTTGCGAGATTTACATTTTTTTACTATTCAGGACGTAGCGCACACTCTTATTTATAAGAACAATGTGCACATATACAAAACACAATTAATTAAATATAAATTCTAGACTAAAATATTTTTTCAAATCACCGCGCCACTGACACAAGTATTATACGACAAAATTTAAAATGTCGTTGCCGTCTGACAGGGGGTACTAGTGGCGGGCAATTTAATTTGGTAGCTAGGCTTTGGCTCAAAATCTCGAAATTGCTCTTATTTGACAGATGCCCCTGTACGTTTTTCAAGTACTGAGGCGGCTTCTATGCTTTAGTACTTATTCTAAGAGGGCCAATTTAATAGATCACATTTGACAACTGTCAGTTTTAGCTCCATAGTGAGGTGACCTGCCATTACAACCATCGATTAGAGTGAATGAATCGATACGGACCTCAAACATATATGTAAATCGAATTCAGTACATAATCGTTACATTCGAATCTACCTAACAACTTTCATTTTTTTTGGGTAACATCCCAGGTGTTTAAAAAGAAAAAGGGTTCACTGACGCAACATTGTAACGACGTTCAGTTCTCTTTAGAACAGATATTGTTTATTATGTTTAGAATGGTTTATTAGTGAAAGTAAATCGTAAAATTACCTTCTTTTGTCATTATTATAATAAGTATGGAATCGTAATTGAAAAAAGTTAAGCAATGGTGCAGTTCTAACATCGAAAAAAAAGAACATATTTTATGCTCGCTGTTACAAGGTTACGTTGTTAAATTTTGATGAAGTGTCAAGTGTGATCTATTAAATTGGCCCTACAGTATTTAAGTACGTGTGTTCATCTGTTCCCTCATAACATCCAAACTACTAATAATAATTTGACAAATGAGTTATCGTTGGAAGCGTCTTAATCGTCCGCTAGTTATAGGCTATGTGACGTTACATTCAATTGAGTATGGCGCCCTCAAGAGGAAAAAAGCCAAGAATTAAAAAAGCTTTTTTCAAATACAATTTCATATGATAATATTTTCTTGTTTCATACTTCTTATACCATGATTTTTCAGTAGTCGGGTTTTAGTTTTTGAACTTACTTTTTTCTGTTAGGAAATTCTTCGTAGCGGTACGGTCTCCAGATTTGCCCGACAAACGACAATAGGCTCGCCTTTTACATGGGATTGAAAACCGTCACTGATCTATGGTTGCACAACTGCAGGACACCTCTGCTCTACATAAAATACAGTACCGGCGTCATGAATATTTATTTATTGAAGAGCGTCACCATTTTAATAATTCTCGCCATCCGAGAGTTTTATGAAACTCGCGTGATTAAAAATGTGTGTAAGTAATGCGTGTAGGTATGTGTGTATGTGTCCATGAAATGCATTAGAATTTTGCTTGAATTAAACTCGCGCGTTGCATGTAGATGGAACATATTAGCGATTCGTATTTCAACTCAGTACAGACGCGTACTACACTCTTTGTCTGCACAAGCTTTACTCCATTTAAGCACAGTAGACATATAAGCTAAAGCAGTACCTCAACTGACTATAATCTCAAAAATTGAAACACTCACACAGACACGCTCTGTATACTGAGTAGTTTTTTGTTTTTGTATGGAACTGCATTCCGAAAATACCTTATTTGTCTTGTTGCAGTGCGTGTCTGTGTGAGTGTGTCAAATCGGACGATTGTAGGTAGTTGAAGTACTGCTTTAGCTGATATGTATACTATGATTTAAGTATGGTATTTGCTTTTTTGTTTTGTTTTTTTTTTTTAAAACGTTGCCCCTTACTATGATTTCTCCTGTATCGTGGGTGCGTTTACAGACACAAATCTCACGTACAAACGCCCAGACCCGAAACCACTATCTGTAGGCCATACAAATTTATGTTCCGTGTGGGAATCGAACCCATGACCCGTAGCGCAGAAGCCAATCGCTCAACCACTGCACCAAACGTGTCGTGGTATTAATTGTAATATAGAAAGTGGGGATGACGTAATAACAATAAATGATACCACTTAATAGTATGAAAACGTCCAAAGTCGTACCTACACAAACAATTTATTGTCATAGGATTTTTCTTACAATTTAATCATTTTACATATTCAAGATCTCTACGCAATGGACGGACTTGTTCAAACCAAAATTTTATTTTGCATTTACTTTTTTAGAACAGATATAGCTAACTTAAGGTTTTACTTCGACGTCCTTTCACATTGAGGAAAATAGAATTTTAAAAATTCAGAGAGAAAGTCGTTTTGTGTACGGTTCTAGAACTCATCATAGAATACTATACAAGGTTAGTCAGAAAGGGGGTACTAATCCGAAAGCCACTTATAGTATCACTGAAGACTGTTTTATAGCATGTGTTAAAAAAATTAAATTCGTATGTTTTTATTTCCATACAAAAGTAAATAAATATTATTTATTTCAAAAACTCCGCAACCCTAATTTTGTTATAAGCCTATCGGTTCGGTGCGGCGCGGGCGGTAAAATACAAAGCGCCAGCTGTACCTACGTATCTACGACTGCCGCCGAAATCGTAGGTTACTATGATACGGTGTATGTGTGCGTGTAGCGGAAGTTTTTGAACATAATTATGATTATTAGCTAGAAACTTACCATTTCTGATGTCGACGCTTTCTCTGCCAACGAGAATGTCACACACGTGTCGTCTTAATTTTAAATTGAAACACAAGAAACACTTTTGGTCATTAATGTTTTATGTAAGTACGTAGGTACCTAACCTACCTACGCATGGATGTATCCCCCGTATCACCACGGACACTACAAGAAGGGTTCAATTCCGAATGGAACAAGCACTTTCGGTTGTTAGTTTTATGAACTTAAATGAATCTATCACCACGGACACTACGAAAAGGTGTGCGTTACCGCAGCAAAATAATGTCAAAAATAGTCATTTAAACCTTATAGATCGTTAGTTGCCCAGCTTCTGTAATTGTTGCGCACATTTTTAAATTTGTTGCACTTATAGTTTTTTAGTTATTTCACAAAATCATTTTTTGCTGGGGTAACGTTACCGCAGCAAAACATTTTTCTTTTTAATGGGAATATTGAAATAAAGACTAGCTATACAGTTACTTGTCTAGACGACGTAAATGTTGCACCTTATTTTGTGTTTGTGATGTCTTCGGCTGCGAAGTTATTTAAGATTTTGCTGGAGTAACGTTTGTGGGTTTGCTGGATCTCTGAAACGGAAAAGCGGATTCTGATCATCTTTTGTACACAACTTCTTAGGAATTAGTTTTAATTAGTTGTGCAATAAAACAACCAAAATATTGCACCGTTTAAAGGTTATTCAATTAAATATAAAAACACTTCAATAGGTCCTAACACTCTGAATAAGAGCTCTAAAGACTTGCTTTAAACGTTATTTTGTAGCTTGTAACTGCCTTCAAATGTTTGTGAAATTTCATTAGTATCATGCAAGTCATTAAAAAGTTATGATGATATTCAGTTCTCCATTTTCACGGTCACAATGCGCGCCGAGTTGTTTGGCCACTGATAAACCTGTATGTGGATATACAAACTGAATGTTATATCAGTTTTCAGTTGCTTAGTTCAGCTTTATACCTGTAAAATTTCAGCGTAGTACATACAATAATTAATGAGATAATAAAATAAAAGTAATTAGGAAGTGCAAGACCGTGGTAACCCGACCAAGTTTAGGTGGTTACAAAAAAGCGACCGCGTAGTACATTATGCTATCTTCTAAAATATGTAGGATAGTGTTACAAGTTTGGTACCGATGTGTACACAAGTGTTAAAAAAAACTTCATGTTTATTAAAGAATTTTTATTTACAGGTAAAATATTAATTTTAATTGAACTTTTAAAATACTAATTACTCAAGCACCGTAATTACAGACAAAATAGATAAACAATGGCAGTGACGTCTTGAGATGACACACAAACAATTAATTAAAAACAGATAGCTATTTCGTTTTGATGGTATTTTCCATTATTTTTTAAATGAATGAAAAACACAGTTTACTCTTTTTCTTTAAAAATATAAATGTTAACTTTTAAAATATAAAAACATAACATAACATCACGCCTTGTATTTCCCAAAGGGTTGGGCAGAGGTGTATTATAATAACACACCCACGTTTCGCCGTTATGTTTTAGTCCCATGTAATAGGGGGCGAGCCCATTGCCATCAACCGGGAACAAATCCAGACTCCGAGCTGCTACTAAGAAATTCCACACGGAAAAACCTAATAACACTTTGCTCGATCTGGGGATCGAACCCGAGAACTCACGCCCAGCAGTCGCGCTTGCGACCACTAGACCAACGAGGCAGAGGTTTAAAATATAAATTAAAAGGAGATCACCCATTTTGTTCGATGATTTGGGATAAAAAAAAGTAACGGCAACCAGGAATGAATTATATTTTATTTAAATGGTGGCAGGAGTACAAACATTTTTTTGTATGGTGACAATGCTGTAATAATAATAAAATAATTCTTAAAACCCCTAATACAAGTCGTCGTTTTAATTTTTACCTGATGTATACTTATCTCCGAACCCAAATAGTTGTCGACTTCGACGCCATAGTAAAAATAATGCGTTACACGTGTGCTTCAAAATTGTGTAACTTTAATGATGGCCGCCAAAAACCCCAATTTTATCCCAGAATGGGTGATCTCCTTTATAACAATCACAGATAATAACAGTTATAGAATTAATGTTTTCAGTTCACACTATACCTACTTATGCCTACTAATACCTACTTGTATCGTTTAAAAATTACAGATCAAAAATAATAATAATAAGCATTAACTTAAAGTTATACTTTTAACAAATTACAATCAAAAGTACATCAAGTGACAGTTGCATAATGATAGTCCCGGATAGAATAAAGGTGATCTCAAGGTTACGGTGAATGCTCCTTAAAACCATCAACAGAAATCACCAAAACCATAAAAATGGCACATTTATCTCTAACTTATTATTGAATTTAATAACTTGAGGATCAAAACACGATAGGGTGAGTGGGGGCAAGATCGAACGGTGTTTTGACGAGATGAGCAGTGTTGTATTTGAAGTCTTGTGGAACAGTATTATTAGCTTCTGCTAAAATTATTTTTGTAGTGATTAAAGAGCAAAAAGTGTATTTTTCTATCATATTAATAACATCCTGTTAAATCTGTTCCAAAGCAGCAAAAAATAATGAATTAAAATGTGTTTTCACGATAATGAAACAGGGGGAAGACGAAAGGGTGATGGGGAAAATTCGAAATAGTTTCTAAAATCGTTAAAATGAATCTCTAACGTTATTAATGGTCACTGGCCTATAGTCTGAAGTGCCCTGAAAACTCAGATCTGCCCGTAGTGTGAAAATACCTTTAGTTAACAAAGATAAAACAATTTTTTTAAATCATAATTATATTTCAATCTTACCCCGTCGAGGGAAGATTGAAGTAGAGGTTCTCAAACTTTCCACTTTAATTGCTTAAGATTCTACTGAAAATAAAACATCACATGTAATTATATAAGGTGTAATTAAAAAATGTAAAAAAAACTTTTTTTTCTTGACTCCTGTACAATGTATATTTAAATAATGAAAGAGTTTTGAATTCCATGCATATTCCCTATTATCGTTACAATATGGCGAAAGTCATCCTATTCTAAGTTGAAACAAAGTATGTGCAATTGAGCACATAATTGATATCTACCTATTTAATAAGTAGCCGAAAGATAATAATAATAACGTTTTCATAGTAGGTAAAGATATAATATTGTTATGTCTATTTAACAGTGTACGCGTCTGTACCGAACTTGTAAGGTGTATTATACTAAACATTTTAGAAGATAGCATAATGTACTACGCGGTCGCTTTTTTGTAACCACCTAAACTTGGTCGGGTTACCGCGGTCTTGCACTTCATAATTACTTTTATTTTATTATTTCGTTAATTATTGTTTGTACTACGCTGAAATTTTACAGGTATAAAGCTGAACTAAGCAACTGAAAATTGATATAACATTCAGTTTGTATATCCACATACAGGTTTATCAGTGGCCAAACAACTCGGCGCGCATTGTGACCGTGAAAATGGAGAACTGAATATCATCATAACTTTTTAATGACTTGCATGATACTAATGAAATTTCACAAACATTTGAAGGCAGTTACAAGCTACAAAATAACGTTTAAAGCAAGTCTTTAGAGCTCTTATTCAGAGTGTTAGGACCTATTGAAGTGTTTTTATATTTAATTGAATAACCTTTAAACGGTGCAATATTTTGGTTGTTTTATTGCACAACTAATTAAAACTAATTCCTAAAAAGTTGTATACAAAAGATGATCAGAATCCGCTTTTCCGTTTCAGAGATCCAGCAAACCCACAAACGTTACTCCAGCAAAATCTTAAATAACTTCGCAGCCGAAGACATCACAAACACAAAATAAGGTGCAACATTTACGTCGTCTAGACAAGTAACTGTATAGCTAGTCTTTATTTCAATATTCCCATTAAAAAGAAAAATGTTTTGCTGCGGTAACGTTACCCCAGCAAAAAATGATTTTGTGAAATAACTAAAAAACTATAAGTGCAACAAATTTAAAAATGTGCGCAACAATTACAGAAGCTGGGCAACTAACGATCTATATGGTTTAAATGACTATTTTCGACATTATTTTGCTGCGGTAACGCACACTACGAAAAGGGTTCATTTCCAATTGGAACACAAGAAGCACTATTGGTTATCACAAACAAAATAGGATCAATCTGCCGCTCTTATCGCGTGATGCACAAAGACGCGTGGCGATGTAGGTACCTACGGACGGATGCGATCGCATTACGTAACATCTATCTGCGGATTGTCTTTCATGTTCTCAAACGCAGATGTTACTCTTTACCCCATCTTGTTTTCATTGCTGTAGTCCGCAGCGTAACCCATACACTTCACGTGACCCCACAATAAGTCCAGCGGAATCAGGTCTGGTGAGCGAGGAGGCCAGGCTACAGGAACGCCACGTCCGATCTACATGGGGAACTGCTGATCCCAGTACGCTCTAGGGCTGCGAGCGAAAAGAAGCGAAGCGCCGGCGCCGCGCCGCTGTACTAGCTGGATCACAACACAATCCTCGAATACTAGACCGAAAACCTTTGCCGGACAATTCATGGCCTGTTGAGAGCACGGCATCACAACTATCGTTACACATCACCATGTTATAACACTCCTCATTTGGTACTCCGTCAACCTCCGTGTAAAAACAACAAAAATTAAAACACGACTCGCGTAAACAATCAAAATTATCGACTGTATTCTGGGAAGTGTTGCAAGCGACTAAGAAATCTTACCTACAATAATACGAGTAATATCGAATAAAATGTTTAGGCTATAACACTTTTAGAGATGTGCAACGTTATCCCAAAAACTTAATCCCGCGATATTCCGGAGAATTTGACAATGGATTCAAATTCAATAACTTTTTTTAAATTCCTTAAATTTTGTGTCTTTCTGTCACGGGGATCTATCACTACATCATAATAATATGGGATTCGAACACACATTTAAAGCCTAAGATCTTAGGTTAGCAATAGCATGCTGAAAAAACTGATTTATTTTAAGTTTAAGAGGATGGAACTTTAAATGCTCGCAAAGTTTTTATCAAAAAGGAAAATACTCGTAACTTATGAAATACGGTCAATTACGGATATCGATAAATCTATCTCGTCGAGTTCATGCGCTTTCAAAAGATAGTGCATAGGTACATTTCTTAGATTTCTTAGATGTTTATGTAACACACACGTTTATGACGTACGATAATAATCATTAATTTGTTAGTCTTACTAAATGACTGACAGACAGGTCTACGTACGTAACATGTACGCATTCCCAAAAAAAATTATAAAATTGAGTTTTGCACAACACTAAAGCGGCAAGCGGCCGGAACAAAGAGTCTAGTTGAATTTGCCGCTGGCGCCGCGGCGTCTCTTTGTCGGCGTTACAGACCACGTATTGCAGAAGCGACATCGTGCGGTAAGATTATTGGTCAATTTTGAAGGTTTGTTTTGTTCGGATTGTTTGTGATATTAACTTACTTATTGTACTGGCTGCTGATGCATCGGAATAGTTGTTAATGTAGAATAGAGCATAATAATAATTACGTGCTTTTGTGATCCAAGCCTTTGATAGACAAGTTGACGGTTCTTCATCTGTTATTACAGATACTCTAAGTAAGTAGGTACAGGGAACCTTAATTTCAGGTTAGTCAGTTGTTAATAATAATAAGCCGATAAAATATTAGTCTAACAGCGCTAACACAAAACACTCTGAGATGCAGAGCATTATTAGGTACAATACTATTGCGAACTGTCGTGTCTGCGCAATTTTTTTGTTCGTTTAAATTGCAACTTTGTAAGGTAATCTTACAAAGTTGCAATTGCGAGGGGAAAAGTCGGCCATTTTTATTTGTACCTATACTGTTTCGTGACCCGAAATATGACCTAAGATGTAAACACAGCTGATGATAGGGTTGTTGTAGCGTATTTTTAGTGAAATCTTTGAACAGCTATTTCTCTAAATTAATTGATTTTTGGGGAAAGTTGTAGAACAAAAGTTGTCCATTATTGTGGGTACTTTAACACCCTTTCGGATTAGTACCCCCTTTCTGACTAACCTTGTATATGTAGTATACTAGAGGTCGCTCGCGGATTCACCCGCGTGAATATCGTTTATCGCGTTTTTCGGGATAAAATTAACCTAAGTCCTTCACCGGCTTCCAGACTATCTCTGTGCTAAATTTCATCAAAATCGGTTCAGCGGATTAGGCGTGAACGCGTAACAGACAGATAGGGTTACTTTCGCATTTATAATATTAGTACTTAGGTCTTACTTTAATAATCCACGATATTTTGCATAGTGCCTAAGTGAATGCTGAAGATAATATAGGTATCACTAAAAATTAAATCAGTTGTAAATTTTTTTTTGTCATCATTTATTTCATTTCTTTTTGGTTCTCTAAGTTGTAATAACATCAGCAAGAAAATGACAATGCACTCATTATTAAAAACTTTGCGTACACGGATGTTATTACACCTAAAAGAACCAGTAAATTAATTAATCAATTAATAAAAATATTGTTTAACAGAATACATATTCCATCAGATTAATTATTTTCGGCAGGTACTTCATCTTTCGCATTTACTAAGACACTATGCAAAATATCGTGAATGATTAAAATAAGACCTTTTAAAACGTGCTACAAAAATACCCCTAAATACGAAAGGGGATTAAAAGGTCCCTTGTTGAGAGTCTATTGCAAAAATCCAATATAAGAAGGACTCAAAAAAAAAATTGGACAAATCATCACTGAAAAGCAACCCTGAAAACATAAAAGTAAAGAGTAGACTACCCAGAAAGTTATTTACATTCTTACCTAATTTCCTCTGAGAGGTAAATGACAACAACCATAAAAGACTACCTACTTCATTAACATTTTCTTTTTTAAGGGGAATTATGTAACACGTTGTATAGTAACATTACGTCATCCCCACTATGAATTTACTTAATAGCTCTAAAAAAAAAACGTAAATTACATTAAAAGAACAGAACACTAGAAATTGTTACGGCGAGAATAGTGCTCTTATATTATGATGAAAATAAACTGGCCTTCCTTTAATCTTGGTCCACGTTACGTAATAGTAGTGGGCGGTGATAGCCTACAGCGGTATCCCAGTATACCCACATTATCTAAATCTTGAAGTTATGACGGTGGATTACGGCCCTCTAAAACGCCTTAACTACCTAATGACATTAGGCAGGACCACCAGCTTAATGTATCTTAAATCACAGCAACAATAAATGCTGGTAATTCTTTCCGGGTAAGCAATAAATCGGTAATGTATCGCGTTAAAAAAAGAAATAAAATACAATATAAAATCGAAAGAAATAGCTTTATGGTTAGAGGTACTGCATAATGTTGATTTGCTTCAGTAAGGATTGTCCTAACTTACGGGCAAACCCACCTTCCTTCCTCGTGGTCAAACTACTTAGTTTAACAAAAAATATCCACCCTTTGTTATAGTTCGTAAATATACTTGTACAGTCATTAACAAAAATAATTATCTTAGTTTATTTGAAAAGTACCCAACAATTATATCGCCATGCATTAATTGCAACTGACACTTCATTATGAAATCATCTCGACATATCGTCAGTGGAAAGGTAAAAAGACTAAAGCGCCAATATACCTACTTTACAGGAGAGCGTTTTAAAGTTTTTTTTTGACGAAAAAAAATCATTACAATTTTTCTTTATGAGGTATCTTAATGAAACTAACATACCGATGTTATGTGATTTTTTGCTATTTTTTGGTCTTTGAATAAAGCTTCTATCTCTACTGGTTCGTGAGATAGATGTCGCTTTAGTCAATATCAACTAATCATTTCGAAAAACTCGGTAAGGCCAAAATACTAATCCACCCTAGATGATTTTGTACCCACAGTAGAAAATTACTAACAAGCCACCAAGTACTAAAAGATAACCAAGTAAATATACTTAAGGTTCTATGTGTTGCATAAAATGGAAAGCATAAATCACTAACAAGAATATTTACATTTAATCTTGTCCAAGTAAAAATGACTTCCTACTAATTAAATACCATTCCGATTTACAGACACAGGAGAGTAAAATTACTAATGCACAAAAAGTTTCATGTTATTGTGATTTTCAGTGGTACCATTCCTACCACTGAAAATTATGTTTTTTTTTTATTTATTTTTTTAGCATGTAATTTTAATTAGACATTAAATCTTTTTTGCGACGTTTCGAGATGTGAAAAACCTTTAAATACCAATGCAGAAATATTGTTAAAACCCAAACAACGGATTTAATGATTTTATGTGCCTGATGGTGTTACTGAAGGTAACTGAAAACTTCAGTAATTCTGTCAGTATGGAATTTGATGTGGACAAAAATGCAGTTATGCATGAAACGTGAGGGAAGATTCTAGGGAAGATCCTAGGGACATCAAGTAACTTAGATCCCACTCCCCAAAACCTACACATACTTGGATTTAATTAGGTGATAGGCATTAGGGAGACCGACATGAAGCAATCGTTGTAGGAATGCTTCAGGCCGCCTGAATATGTTCAGAAAAATGTTTTATTGAGCGGAAGCAAAATCTTTAAAGGTTGGGTCATGCCGGTCTTGATGAATCCTTTGACATAGTCAAGTGGATTCAAATCGTTCTTGACGCCTTGGATAAATGGTCCGTGCACTGCTGATTGTATATCGAATGCATCACTTGCGTTTATCGGTGATGTGGCTGTATATTCCGCGGAAGTGATACCTATAAAGGGATCGAGAGTTTTTAAACGCCTCACGACCGCGAAATGTACAGTTTCAGGGAGATGTGATCGCCGTGGACAAGGAACTGACCCCGTTCTCCTGGGCTTAAGAGACTGGCGCAAACAATACATAGAACCAATGACCGCAAAGAAGTACCTAAGGCAAAGCAAGCGTTCGTATCCTAGCTATGTTTTCTAGATGACGTCGATGGTCTTTTATGTGCGATTGCTGAACGAAGTTATGATGACGAACAAGTACTGCAAATATATTGTGGAGGATGGAACGGTTGACATTGTCGAGCATGCCACCGTCCGGGAAAACGGCGAGTATTTGCACAGACATAACCTGGAGGACAAAATTATTCACCAGCAATATGCTCTAAAATACAATCTTGTACCTACATCGTGTACCACACTTCAAGTATGTCCGACTCAGTTCTTGAAAGTGTAAAATTGTATCGGGATCGATCTATCATCCATCACCCACAGGACTGTTGTTCTCAAAAAGCCTGATTAGTGATCGGCCGGAGCGTCGCACAATGATTGTATTGTTGATATTATTGTCCCTCATGGCGAGAATTTCGTGAAACTTGGAAAAGCACGAAGCACACGAGGTTGTCAACATTTAGGATGTGGATTCAGCAGTTCGTGCCGATAGTCGTTACGGCCAATGGCATTAGGTCAAGAGCCTCGATCAACACCGCAAAAGACTTTCGTTAGGCGGCTAGATCAGGCTTGATAGAGTGTGCGGTACTCCCTGACACAGCACGCATTGTGCAAAAGTTTCTTTCTCTGAAGCCATGACCACAGGTTGCACTCGCGCGCACGAGCCGTGCAAAGATTGGTCGTAAGTCCACCGCGTCATTAGTCAACTACACGCCGTATAATTCTTTCTTAGTTTGGTGCGGTTTAGTGACCCTGATAAAGAGTTACTTAAAAAAAAGCGTAATATATCGTATTTTTAACCCCCGACGAAAAAAGAGGGGTGTTATAAGTTTGAAGCCTATGTCTGTCTATCTTTGTGTATGTGGTATCGTAGCTCCCAAACGAATGAACCGATTACAATAGGGTTTTTTTTAAAGGCTGGTTAAATCGGCTGTTTAATGGAAATCAGTTCAGCCGTTTCAAAATGATCAGCTCTGCAGTTCACAGTTGGAGTAGAGATTTCAACCACATAATAGATATCCGTTTGACTTACATTAACCTATAGTGACAATATTAGGGTACAATTTTTATGGGAATTTGGGATTGGAAGGTTGTTAACACTTCTAACTTGGAAATAGCTAATAATCAGGCAGACTCAGTGATTTTGCCACATTTACATTTGTGTTTTTGACAAGAAGGACTTTGAAGATGGCTCAGGGAGTTTGGACCCATCGTGTTTGAGCTCGTATGACTCGTGATGGAAAGCAGCTTATCATCGCAATAATATTTAATAATCGGTTACAACGATCAACAGCCACATTACAAAGAAGGGGGTTTTTTAAAAATTTAAATATTGACTTAGTGGTGATAGATCGATCAGAGCGTCTCACAGTGATTGTTGATACCACTGTTTCGCATGATGAGAACCTCGTGAAAGCTGAGAAAGATAAAGAAAATAAATATCAAGACTTGGCACACGAGGTTGTCGACATGTAGGATGTTGATTCAGCAGTAATTGTGCCGATAGTAGTACGGGGAATACCTTAATAGCCAAGAGCCTCGACCAACACCTAAAGAGGCTCTCGTTGGGCGGCTGGATCAACGGCCTGATATAGAAAGCGGTACTTCTCGAAACGGCGCGTATTGTTAGGAGGTTCCTTTCTCTGAGGCCCTGACCACCGGTAGCTTGGACCCTGTTCCTGATGCCGGTGGGATAATTTTTTTTATATATAAGAATGTCTTTTTTTTTAAAGAAATATTTCAAAATGAAAATTGTAAGTTAAATTTAAGTATCATTGTTATGTTAAATGAGACGTATAGCCTTTCACAATATTAAATAAAATCTCATACAAACTACTAAATAGACTTCCTTATTGAATTTAGGAATATTTTTGTTACTTAACCGCCATTCATTACAAATATTTGTAAAACGATTTTTACTAAAACGCCAAAAATACTACGACACAATAATGCAGAATTACTAACAAACCACTGAAATGGATTTAGTCTGAAGGATTAATTACTAATAAACATTATTTAGCTTAAATGAGAAATCGAATAATACTGATAAGCCATCGTTTCTCTTAAGTACTTAGATGAAAAGTATTTAAGCGACGTCAACCTATAAAACATCGAAAAAACGTCGCTTTAGTCACTCATCAATGTACTTACAGGCAAAATTTTGGAATGCTAAAGCGCCAAAAAAGTGCTCAGATCACCACGAGACCCAGACCAATCGACGCAGAAAAAAAATTGCAGTCGAACTGTATATATAACTCATTTTGACCAAAAGTGGCGCTTTAGTCTTTTTACCTTTCCACTGACGATATTATATTTGGTCTTGGCGGCGGAGAGATACTTTTTCATTACAAGATTTTTCTTTTTGTATTCAGGTTTCAAGTAAACGAGCAACTGTAATTTGATTATGACGTTAAGACAATAATACTGCAATATATACAGCTTGATAAAAGTTTAAATAGCCACTCAGTTTGACTATCCGGAACATAATTCCTCGTGGTCAAATCAGTTTGACCATTAAGTTTAACGACGTATTCCACATTGGGCACCCGCTTTTACGGCACCCAAGTTAACGGCACCTGAGGTATTCCATATTCGGCACCTATCGGTATTTTTCGCAGGTGCCATTAGTGGAACAGTTTATTATTTAAAATTTTATTCCACTTTCGGCACCTACGAACCAGTAGGTACTAGTGATGGGACGTTTACTTTTTATAGGACGTTAAAATTAAAAATTCGATTAAAATCAGTAGAGTTTAATAACATGTAAAAATATAACTTCTTTATGTATTTTAATATCACAATCGGTTTCCTTAATCACATAAATTGCAAAATCAGCCTTGAGTTAAAATAGTTTTTTTTTTTTGTTTTTTTTAATGTTTTGCTTCTTTTTATCAAACATGATCATGCCAGCCTCATCGTACACAATAGAATTTAAAAACAAATACTTTTTAGGTTTACATACAATTATTTCTCTTCTTGATTAATAAACTGTCTTTATTTATTAAAACTACCAGGAAAGCAGAAATGAACTGGAACTAGGTGCTTAAGCGACTTAATACATAGCTCAATAATGGTAAAAATACAGGTTTTGAAATTGAATCATTTGTTGTTTTGAAAAGTACCAGGGCGACAGAAATGAACAGAAAATAGGCGCTTAAACGATATCACTAAGTGACAGTTATAGGTAAGATATAGGACAGTTTTAAGACTTCTATCGATATAGTGAATAATAAGGAATACTTTATATTCCTTTTTGTGTTTAATCATTGGTGCACATCTTAGTGACATCGTTTAGGTTGTCACCCTGGTACTTTTCAAAACAACAATTGATTCAATTTCAAAACTTATAATTTTAGCATTATTAAGCTAAGTAGTAAAGTCGCTTAAGCACTTAGTTCCAGATCATTTCTGCTTTCCTGGTAGTTTTAATAAATAAAGACAGTTGAATTTTAATTACAAAGTTAAACAAGAAGAGAAATAATTGTATGTAAACCTAAAAAGTATTTGTTAAATTCTATTGTGTACGATGAGGCTGGCATGATCATGTTTGATAAAAAGCCGCAAAACATAAAAAAAAAAAAACTATTGTAACTCAAGGCTGATTTTGCAATATATGTGATTAAGGAAACCGATTGTGATATTAAAATACATAAAGAAGTTATATTTTTATCATGTTATTAAACTCTACTGATTTTAATCGAATTTTAAATTTTAACGTCCTATAAAAAGTAAACGTCCCATCACTAGTACCTACTGGTTCGTAGGTGCCGAAAGTGGAATAAAATTTTAAATAATAAACTGTTCCACTAATGGCACCTGCGAAAAATACCGATAGGTGCCGAATATGGAACACCTCAGGTGCCATTAACTTGGGTGCCGTGAAAGCGGGTGCCCAATGTGGAATACGTCAGTTTAACCACGAGGAAGGAAATTATGTTTGTTAATGACTGTACAAGTATATTTACGAACAACAAAGGGTGGATATTTTTCGTTAAACTAAGTAGTTTGACTATCCGAAACAGAATTCTTCGTGGTCAAATCAGTTTGACCATTAAGTTTGACCACGAGGAAAGAAGGCAAAACCATAATCGTTTTACAGAAATTCAGTTTTTTTTTTGCGTAAGTACCCATGTTTTATTGCCCTGTTTTAGTTTGTATCGGTAGTTTTAGTCTAGGACATAATTTTTAATTTTTTAGGTATACACCGTGGGCCCCAGGTACCCGAAAGATTTTAACCACGGCTTTCTGATGGTCAAATATTATCAACGAAAGTCCGATTTAGTCTTTTTTTTGGGCTTCTTAATACATCAATTAACTTTAGTACTTCCTTGTAAACAATACCTTAGGTTGAACTGATAATATTTTTAAATGATCGTGTGAGTGGATGAGAAACTTCTCACTTCACAACCCTCCCCGACAAATAAAACATACGGCGAGAGGGGCATGGTATGACAAAAGTCACAACGCCGCGTTCATAGGACTTGTTACCATAGATATTTTTCGGTTTGTTAATTTCCGTAAATAATGAATATTTCGAAAATTAAGCTTTATTCAACAAACTATAACCTATCTTTTCTTCTCCAATTAGGCATCGGAATCGAAGGTTAAAATCTTTCGGGTACCTACCTCGGGCCAATGGTGTATATTTAGTTTAGATTTATATTGTATTAATAGGTTATGTTATATTTCATCTCTTTATCTAAATAAATAAAAAAATAAGTTTCATTTTTGTTATTATTTGTCATGGTGGAGTTCGACCTTATAAACGCACCTGACGGTAAGCGTAAGATGGAGCACACGAATCCAAGTAACACAGATATAGAGGGCCTTCCCTATATCTTTCTAGCTCTCACATACACACGCGAGAACACAGTAAACTGCTTGGTGCCGAACTTGAAGTGCGAGGATTAGAGCTAGCAGGCGAATCGTATAGATCCTACCAGCAACTCCAGCAAGCGTGTTGAGGTTTGTTGAATCTTAATACACGCGACTATTCCCAGCGTGCGGTGAGGTAATTTTATATTCTTCTAGCCCATTCCCACACGGAGAAAATAAGGTCTAAAACCTACACGAATGCAGAGCTTTTGGATTGAGATTGGTTTTTGGTTTCCGCCGTAAATTGACGCGCCTCTACATAGCATTTACTCTCGGATGCAATTTGAAAAATGCGCAATAGCGGTGAATGGACTCGTCGTTTTAGTTCAGTCGATCCCGAACTATCTGTGTATACACCCTGTAAATGAATCCGTGTAATTCCTTCAAACCGCGTACGCGTGATCTACTGGTGACACAGATTAACCATTAAAGGGATTTTAAACAAAATAGACATTTTTTTTTGTTAATAAATCTGTTTTCTTTTTCTAAGTCATTTAAGCGCCCCGAGTTAACTAACTGCAAAGTAGTCCTGCCCGCCAGCTGTGTCGCTGTGCTTTCATTTATTTCAGCGAGGCATCGAGAAAAAAGAAACGTATTTTTTATTGAAACCTTATTTTTGGTATATCTGTTACGGCTAATAGCCGAAGTGCGGCTACACCTAGTTTTAGCCGGGTACAACTAGGTACAGCCGGCCACATGCGGTTAAACTTAGATGTATCCTATTTATCCTCGGTTAGAACTAGGTTAAGCCTTCATCATAGCGGATAGAACTAGGTGCAGCCGCACACCGGTGATTAAGAGGAACCCCGACACGGATAGGTTAGGTTACTTTAAACTCTGCAGACAGAAATAGGAGCCCCGCGCAGCGGGGCTCCGTCGACTTAAGCTACACCTAGTTCTAACCAACCGCTACTGGTTGCACCTAGTTGTATCCGGTTAAACCTAGGTGTAACCGCCATTCGGCTTTTAGCCGTAACATATCTACACCAGTGCGTTTTCATGTTCATCTTGCGATTTCAAATTTCAATTCCTCTTCCATCAAGCGCATGCAATATTGATTGCCATAAGACGCATGCAGCTTATCGTCTACACCGGTGGGCTTCGGTCAGTCGTCAGTCGACATACAACAGACGGATTAGCGTGCGCCAGGGGCATGTGCTTTTGTCGAACTAGTATTAAGGCGTGCACCATTGCATGCGCTATGGCGCTTCACGCATGCTTCAGACGAAGACGCAAGATGAGCATGAAAGCGCACTGGTGTAAACATTAGGTGGTTTAGATACGCCCTAATTTATTTTATTCTTTAAGGTCAATCTACACCGGTAGTAGATCATGTAGTTTTAAGGAATCACACGAATTCGTTTGCATTTTGTATAATAAATTAAATAATCTTTAGATTAGCACTTCTCAACAGAGCCTTATTTTATACAATAGCCACATATTAGCCAATAGTGACTTAGTAATCGATTATATTATCTATCTATACAAACATCACGCTAGTAATGTTACATTAGTAATTCAATTAAAGACCTACGCTTCGGCTTTCCGATCACTAATTATCTTCAAATGCATCGCATTGAGCGCGACTGCAGTCCTCATGGTAAATTTAAGCTACCCACAAATGCATGGACGACTGAAACAGCTCGCATTCTAACTTTTAATGCTAAAATGTGGCTAGAAATTGCAGCTGACATGAAAGCAAATTGGATTAAAACCGTAATAATAGACGTTAATCAATTCATTCACAATAACTTAAATGGCTATAAATTGTTATTTCAATCAACTATTGAAACGGGCTTTTGGCAAAAGTTCAAAATATTGTGGTGTTTGCAAGCCGACCACATATAATTAGGTATAGTAAAATCGTAGCGATGCTAAAACTGTACTTACAGTAAATATTTTTGGAAAAAAGTAGGTAAGCATAACGCATCGTAAGAACGATATTAATGCCAAAAATGACGTTTGTTAGATTTTTTGTCTGTTTGTATGTTTTAACGTCACGCCAGTGCTAATGGCGGTATTACACGGTTCAACCAAATTAATTCACTTTGGTTGAAAGGTGCAAAAACTAAAGCATATGCTATTGATCAGTGATATTGAATGATTCTCATTTATGTTTACATGGTTCAATTTGGTTGCTTCATCCAAATTGAAAGGCAGAAGTGAACTGTGTAATATCACCATAATGAAAAGATCCAGTTGAAAGGCAGCCACATCTGTTAAAGAGCGAGTCAGGCTATATGGTACAAATTATCACGCTATTGAATGTGGTTGATGAGCAGTAAACTTATTGGAAACAAATGTGATTAGATTCAAATATGGAGTGCATTTATATTGTTTAGTTGTTGCGGCACAATGCTTTTTTCCGACTCCCACGCGGATGAAGGAGCGAGCAAATCTAGTTATCTCATACAACTACAATGTTATAATATTTTATTCCTTACTAGCAACCCGCTCCGGCGTCGTTCGGCTACGTTTTATAGCTTAAAACCTTCCAAAAGAATTTTCCTAAATTAAGATGAAAACCGCATATTTAATAGTTTAGATTAGCGGACAAACAGACTGACACGTAAAGCGACTTCAATGTATACTATTAATTCCCGGTTCCTATGAACAAAAATGAATCGTTTTGCCCACCAATGTAGCATTTTTTACTGCCAAACTGGGGATAAAAATGGTCTCGTAAGCTAATTTTACCTGTGATAGCTATCTAACCTATGGGGGGGGGGGGGGTCTACTATGCAAAGCATTTGCTTCATTATTAGTAAAGATACAAAAGTCAAAATTTTAACCATTATGGCTCAGCAAATAATGAAATCGGTAATTAGAGATTCTCAAATATTTAAAAGCGGTCAAAAAGAACTAATATTTAAGCAACTTATATCAAAGGGTACCTATGCCAAAAAAATAGGTCGTGGTAATTTTTTTCACTTCCATAATAGAATATTCATTCAAATTTATTTTGGCATGCAAATCACAGCATTTGCGAAAAATTATGCAAACGAATGAATGCAAAGTTTTGACGCCGTAAAAATGACATCATTTGGGACAAGTTTTGTACGTTTTTTAATAGTTACTAACATTTCGCAACATCATAATAATTTACATGATGAATACTTTGAATTGACTTGAACTATACCGTATGACTTTTTACCGTTTGGAAAAACATTGGGTATAATAGGTGAACGGAGGAGAAGGCTCAGGTAGAGACATTTTTTTTGCGTTCCCTCCGTTTTTGTGAAATTTATCTATCAGTACGTACCTACTATCGAAGTTCAAATTATTTCAAAATTCCTGTTTTTATTGTTTTAGTATGAACACTCAAGTTAGTAGTATCTATTGATAGATAATTTTAATTACAGCCTACCTATGTCATAAGCAGTAATCAGATAATCGGGCGCTAATATACCTAAACTTTTATTCCCACGAAAGAATAATACGGACATGCCTTTCAGAATCCCGGATCCCGGAATCGTTTGAAATTCCTGAGATTGCTAAAAATGTTACCTGCATACAAAATATAGTCAGAACTCGTGAAAATGTTTTTTTTTGGATATTCCATTTGTTTTGAATAAAATAAAGATACTAAATCAAAATAATCACTGCTATAATTTCATTAACTTTTTTACAGTTGTTTTTACAAAATTGTTCAATCCCGGGAACCCGGGATTACTTATTTATTCAGAAAGGAATATCCATATTATTCTTTCGTGGGAAGAAGTTTAGGTATACAAGGTTAGTCGGAAAGGGGGTACTAATCCGAAGCCCACTTATAGTATCGCTGATGACTGTTTGAAAGCAAGAGTTTAAATTTCAAAATTCGACAAAAAAAAAATCTAATTAGAATTGTTTTTATTTTAGTTTTTTCAAAAATTCTTCATCCCTGCTTTAGTTACAAATTCAGCAAATGGTGCTTCTAATTCATGACCCCAAATATGACCTAAAATGTAAACACAGCTGATCATAACTGGGGATAGATAGATTTTAGAGATTTTTTTTTGAGATTTTTGAGCAACTGTTTCTCTTAAACTATTGAGTTTTGGGAAAAGTTGTAGAATAAAAGTTATTCATTATTATGTGTACTTTAACACCCTTTCGAATTAGTACCCCCTTTCTGACTAACCTTGTATAAGTGCCCGATTATCCGATCACTGCTCATAAGCTTCTACTCCGTTTACCTATTATACCCATTGTTTTCCAGACGGTAAAAAAAGAAAAAAGTCATCTCGTATATCATTAAGAACATAAACCTTCAGCACGCTTTTCTCTTTTAAAGACTCGTTCAATCATTTACCTAGCCGATCGCAGCCCTCTTCTAGATACAAGCCTCTCCCAAGTTGCCACAGCCTTAATAGATACTAATTAGTCTCCTGGGTTGTTAGCTCCGTTCAGACTCGATTAGCTCTTAATACGTCCTGTCCTCTGTTACTTACAATTTATTTGGCTAACACGTTCTACGAGAAATATTATTTCCTGTGTCCAATATGTGATGGGTATGAAAGCAGAAACAGAATTTTGATTGATGCAAATCAAGGAATCGTTACCAAGCACCCTAGATAATAATCAGATTGTGTTACTTAACGCTCAGAAAAGTCAATGCAATCGAATTAACACTAGGGAGCAGTGGCGAAGGGTGAATTTTCTTAAAAGGGAAGCCGGACCAATTATTTGTTTAAATGATAATTGAAAATAATAGATACTAGTATTTTTCATATTTCGAAAGGGAAGCCGATAGGAATCGAGTTGTATGGAGCCTTCGCCACTGCTAGGGAGTCAAAAATATATACAAGGTTAGTCAGAAAGGAGGTACTAATCCGCAAGTCACTTAAAGTATCACTGATGACGGTTGTCCAGCAAGTTATTACAAAAAATATTTTTATTAAATTTTTTGAAAAATTCTTCATCCCTGCCTTAGGATGTCTGGTATATCATATGTTGGAGACCAGAAGGGCATATGACCAGGTAGGCGTTATGCTCAAAATATGTAAAGCTATGACGAATGCTCCTGACATACATAATGATCTGATTCAACTCTACACACCGAATAATTATCTCCGTAGCAGAAAACATCGACTGCTAGACGTGCCTTCGTGTCTGACTGCAGCCCGTGCTGCGTCTCCCGTACCGCGCGTGTTGACCGCACTAAATAAACTCGTGGAAGCCAACGGACTGCGATGTATTCGCTAACAAATTCGCCAATTTAATGGCTATGTGCCTACATTTTTGTTAGAATAATATGTAGTATTTAATTGTTGTTATAAGTTTCTGTTTTATGTTTGTACTTATTATATATAAACTGTGATTTATGTAATTGGTTTCTGAAGCCGTGTAAATCAATAAATAAATATCAGAAAACGAAGCTCTAATTCATGATCCCAAATATGACCTCAAATGTAAACACAGCTGATCGTAGCTGAGGATAGACAGATTTAGGCATATTTTTTATGTAATTTTTGAACAGCTATTTCTCATAAACTATTGACTTTTGGGGAAAGTGGTAGAACAAAAGTTATTCATTATTATGGGTACTTTAACACCCTTTTGGATTAGTAACCCCTTTTTGACTAACCTTGTATAGATACATTAGCGATCGCAGAAAATGACTTTGTAACGGAGTTAATCGCTTGGTTTTCGTCGGATAACCTTTTCTTTTAGTGCCTCATAACAATAATTCTTTCCAGACTTTTATAGTTTTGATCCTTTTAGAAATACAATATAAAAGGACTACGGCAAGCTAACTAGCTTGTTCACGGCTCACCAAGCGTGTATCACAAATCTTCTCGGGAAATCACTGGAGTCTTCTTTATTTTTGTTTTAACTTCAAAGTTTGTTGCTCTGTAAATGGACGTCCTTGAATTATTATCCATGTCTGGAACTTCTTAAGACTTTTTCTCTCTTCAAGACCTACTAATAGTCTCATTATAAAAACAATGCTATGCATTTATTAGTTTGTCCGCAATACGTCAACGTCTAAGCTTACGGTTTCATAAAATCGGCTTATACCCAGGAACTAAACTAGCTCTTAAATAAAAAGTTTTGATACTGAAATATTGTACTTTATCCTTTCCACATTAAAAATTAAACAAAATTTAATGGCAACTCAACCGGGCGTGCGTGTGTAACAATATGTTTGAACGTGGAGAAGCAAATGGAGTCACTGTAAAGATCGTAGCATGTGGCTTTCTTGAGTTTTTGCTTACCCCCATGAGAAAAAGGCGTGAATTTATGTACCTATGTATGTAACTGGCAACTATGTTCTATAGTTTTTTTGTTTAAGATTGTTTTTACCCGCAAGCTTGTTTCATCAGAAATCGTAAGACAGCTAAAATAGTTAAAAAAATGTGGGTACTTATGTGAACAAATGGCCCCAAATGGGGACAGTGGGCGTAAATGGCTTAAAACTAGATCCATCAGCTCCATAACTATAGAACTAATATTTTCAAATACTATTATGAAAACACAATTAGTCAGAACCCCACTTATTACTGACCTTCTACAATGATCCATTTCCTGTAATTGACTATTACAAATTACCTTCGATGACAAGCAGCTAATCATCTATAATAATTCCTCTATTTCTACATTGCATTAGCTTACAACAATGGGTATTCAAAGTGAACTTCATTGCGTAAAACCGAGACCCATCCGAATTATACGTGTCAATCGATAGAACCGGGACACGTTCCATGAATACGCATCAATTTGACGCCCGCAAAACGAACACGGAATTTTTCGTGCGATTAATTGCTATTCTGACTGTACCGCGTCCGTATTCAATAAATCGAAGGTTTATTGGTTTTATTTACACCCGTGCGCTTTCACGTTCATCTTGCGCTTTCAACTTTCAATTCCTCTTGCGTCAAGCGCATGCAATATTGATTGCCTTATGACTCGAACTAGTATTAGGGCATGCGCTACTGCATGCGCTATGGCGCTTCAGACGAAAGCGCAAGATGAACATGAAAGCGCCCTGGTGTAGAAATAACATTTCATCGCTTTGTTATTATTAAAGTCGCATTTAGCTCGATATTTTGTGTGTACTGCTCGGATAGTTTTTCTTTCTATAAATCATTTGCGCCAACTTAAACCAATTTTAAACAAAAACCTACTACAAAAGTTTGGAAACTTGTTAAAAGCGTGTCTTATGTCAAACTTCATTCATAAAAAATATTTAAGCCCACTTTAGTCTATACAATTGTTAAACATGATTTTTTGGGAAAGCAGCAACTGGTCATATCGAAAACAACAAAGAAAGCAGTAAGCAAATTAAAAAAAGTTTTAAATTCCACCAAAGGTTTAAACCACCGCCAAGCATGTTCCGTCGTTAGTATGTCAGAGCCAGAGTATAGAAGAATCCCTCTTTATCTCTGTTGCCTGGCTTTGGATTCTCCATCTTAGACCCTGTCTGCGATTACCACCAGATACGACAAGGGATAAACGCGAGAAAATCAAATAATAAAAAATAAACAAAAAAAAAAAGTTTTAAAGCTTATTTGTAGACAAAACAAACAGATTAAATATGTAAATACGTTTACGTAATTATTTTTTAAATCTTATTCTTAAATCTTTCAGCCGAATGACGTCCACTGCTGGACATAGGCCTCCCCCAAAAAGGGGGGTTTGCCGCAATCGCCACACTTGGCAGGCGGGTTGGCGATCGCAGTATGGTTGTTAAAGTACTCAGAGAACATTGCTGCCCATCCTCTAGAGAATCCCTTAGTCACCTTTTACGACACCCACCGGAAGAGATGGGGTAGTGCTATTCTTTAAGTTCTTCGGGGCCTCTGCGCGTTGGACTTGTGTCCCCCATATGCTTTCCAAAGAACCGGACATCTTCCGCACGGAAGATGAGCCGTGAACAGAGATATAATAAGAGAGTTAGTTTACCCATGGTAAGTGGTAGTCGGCACTACACGAGACAATATTTTATACTTCATTATTTAAATACTAACGATATTTTGTGAATTAGAATACGTTTCAATGAAATCATTTATGATTCTCGGAATCAAACTATTAAGATAAACCGGAATCTTTATTTTTCAATCTGGCAGGCAGCCTTCAATAAATTCTCAGAAATGACAGCTCACTGAGGAAACATAAGCATTGCTGTCAGTCATTCCAACTTTGCTTTAATGCCGGCTACACACTCTCGCCGAGACAGCCCGAGACGTTATCTCTATAAACTTCTTAACTTTTAACAGCAAATGACAGCATCTAAGTCTCGGACGGTTTCGGCGAGAGTTTGGAGGGGCTAACATCAACACCCATAATATCCTTCGTTTACGTAATGACTGCCTTATTGATCTAGAGGTTACACGTGCGATTGTCGAGTGTACTTCGTTTGTGATGTGTCCTCACCTTCATTCGAAGGTCGAGCAAAAGTGTTTTGGGTGTTCCTGTAAGGAAATTCTCAATAACAGCCCGAAGTTTGGAGATGTGTAAAAGACACAACAACATAATCGTTCAGGGGCGATTCTTTCATTACAGTTATAGCTAATATCAGTATGTCAGGATTGCGAGGAAGGTAAATATAGTAAATAAAACCAACATAGACACTCCACCACTGAGAGTACTTGTATTTGGTTTAGTGTTATTAACATGAACTAGATCACAATAAATAATACACTTTACACAATTATTTCAATATTATAAAATAAGGGTAAGCTAGTCAGACATAAAAGGTTAGACTTCATCAGCTGATGAACAAAGAATGCTCCGGCTTCGTCGAATGACCACCGCCTTTATAACTTCGGGTAGGTTGATCCATATCGACGACCGGGCCTCTTTTGTCAATATTGCCCAGCGCTACCCGCTACCGATAGCAGCTGTTTTTTGATCCCATAGTAAAAGTTGTTCATAATGATGAGTACAATGACCCCTTAAGAGGTTGTTGGTGTTTTTCAATTAACCCTGTATAATTTTTTTTACATAATAATCGCTGTATACAGGGTGTTAACGAATTCGTGTAATTCCTTAAAACCACATGATCTACTACTGGTGTAGACAGGCCCCGCATGGGATTTAGCTTGATTAAAAATAAAAATCTTTTTTTTTTCATGCGGCTTTGTTACCGATCGTGTCTAAACCACCTATTAAGGATTCAGTAAAAAAATAAGACATTTTTTTTGCAGAAAAATAATTTTATTTGTGTGAACATTCGATGCCACGCATAAATTAATGAAAGTACGACGACACGGCTGGCAGGAACGACTAACGCGATAACGCTCTTTGCAGTCAGATAACTCAAGGCTCTAAAAAGAGACAGACACAGAAAACCAAAAAAATATTTAAAAAAATTTTTTGTTTGATTTTCGGAAATTTCCATTTAGGGTTAATCTGTGTCACCAGTAGATCACGCGGTTTGAAGGAATTACACGATTTCGTTAACACCCTGTATATTTATTGTTTAATTAACTCGAATGCATTTTCCATCTAGTTTTCCAAAGGTTTTATTAGGTTTGACTCGTACCCAAGGATTTGCTGTAGCTTTGAGATAGAAAAAAAATATGAATTACTTAGCAGCATGCCCAAAAATACCAGTAAGCTTAAACTATACTACTACATCTACTATATTCTGCATAATAACGCGGATAAACAGAATAATCTGAATTTCAATAGGTAAATATGAGTAGGTACTGCAAAAAAAATTACTTCAAGTTCAACAGGTAATAGGAACTTAACCGCTAGCGGCCCGGATCTGGTTCGTCAGTGCCATTGTTTATCTATTGTGTCTATAATTACAGTACTCAATAAGTTAAACTAATTCATAGATATCATTTTTTTTTATTTGATGCTTAGTTTGATAAGCTTATATTTTATCTACAAGGCGTAGTGCACTTTCTAGAAAAATAAAAATTTAAATTTTTTAAAATATGTAACATAGACAACGACCATGATTGTTCGTTTCACTCTTCTTAAATATTATTACGCCATTAATCAACGCTTTAATTTTAATAAATCCCTAAGAATTTGTGCAAATTAAAGCGTCAATTATTGGCTTTACGCGATAGCGTGGCACCGGCGTTAGCGAACAAAATATTAACGAAAGTAGTAAATGCAAGAAAAAATATTGGCATCAAAAAAGTAATATAAGTAAATTATAATCCATGCAAAGTGAACGCCAATATAATAAAAAAAATGCACAATAATTCTCCAATACAGCAACTGCGTCATCGAAATCGCAATTTGGCACTCCGTTGCAATTTCCTCTGTAATATTTCAGAGAGTTATTAAAAATTCAAAAAGCAAATACCGTTGGCTTTAATTGAACATGCAGGACCGGCGGTTGAAGTTTCACATTCATATGTAGTAATTCATTTTTGGTTGTCTCTTGTAGTTTGAAATGTTTGAGTTTAAAATTATATGGTAATGTAAGCCATGGCATAATTAATGGAATAGGAAATTAGATTGTTAGTTTGTTTTAGCTAGAATTAATAATTATGTTAGTCAGAATCAGTTTCTTTATTTGTACATACAAACAGCCGTTCCCTTTGTCATATAACAATTTCTTTCTAACAATAAAAAAGAGGCCTAAAAGTGTACCTTAAAAAGCAGAAATCCGCGCTTCTTACATATTTAACATTAATACATTTTTGACAGAGGCTTATCCTTCTTTTATTCTCGTTTTAGCTCCACATTTTGTATTTAAACATGTGAAAAATTTAACATACGAGATGACATTTGCTTAGGGCGTCTCGAGGGAGACAGACGCAATACAAAAGGCTTTATATCTTCTGGCCTTTAAATTTGTGCTGCTACTAAAATTGTAGAATAGAATATACTTTATTGTAAACCAAAATTATACCTATAGTTTTGGTCTTTAATACTTATTTTGTGTAAAAGGAAAACAAATCTTTGATCATAAAACATTCATTTTGCTTTAAGAATTCATAAAAAAAAAAACGTATTTTTAGAGAACAATTTATTGTTATTTATTGAAAACAAGGAGGGAAGTCGCGTATTTTTTTTAGTAAAAGCTTTTTTTTACGTCATAAACCTTCGCGCACGTCTTCCAACAACAACTGTACAAAGTTTGAACTCAATCGGATGAACGATGCGTGAACGCATAGAAAACGAACAGACACAATATTAATTACCTTATCACGACTAAACTACTACACCGATTTTGATGAAACTTGGTACAGAGGTAGTCTGGAACCCGGAAAAGGGCATAAACTACTTTTATCCCGAAAAACGCGGAATACGCGATAAACGACATCCACGTGGGCGAAGGCGCAAGCGACCTCCATTTTCTATATAAAAGATGTAATGCTTTTTTAAAAATGTTTTTGTTTTATGGATTCTTACTACAAAGCAAAGTTCAACAATTTAAGGCTCAATTTATACCGCTGCGGAATGGAATGGAAGCGACAAAATTGTACATAGCATAATGAACTTTTCATCCCAACTACCGCAGTGTCTCAAAACGAAAGTCTTTGACCAGTGCGTGTTGCCAGCGATTACATAAGGTACTGAAACGTGGTCGCTCACAATGGGCCTCATAAGAAGGCTCAAGGTCACCCAAAGAGCAATTGAGAGGGCTATGCTCGGAGTTACCCTGCGTGATCATATCAGAAATGATGAGATCGGCAGGAGAACCAAGGTAACCGACATAGCTCGAAGAATTGCCAAACAAGTGGCAGTGGGCGGGGCACATTGCTCGCAGAACGGATGGCCGATGGGGCCGAAAGGTTCTGGAGTGGCGACCGTGTACCGGAAGACGCAGCGTGGGTAGGCCTCCCACAAGGTGGACCGATGATCTGGTGAAGGTCGCGGGAAACCGCTGGATGCGAGAAGCACAGGACCGGTCGATGTGGCGATGCTTGGGAAGGTCTATGTCCAGCAGTGGACGTCTTTCGGCTGAATGATGATGATGATGATAATGAACTTTATGTCAATTGTATAAAGTTCAAACTAAATACGATCCAAAAAAGGTCGCGAGGATTCCCCGGAAGACACATTGACATAAAGTTCACTATGCTATGTACAATTTTGTCGCTTCCATTCCATTCCGCGGCGGTGTAAATTGAGCCTAAGATTTGCTTACATTCCACACCCGAATTATACCTACGATATTAAGGATGACTTTTCAGTCCTATATCCTATATTTGTAATGGCTACTAAACTTCTATTTACGGTGTTAAAAGCGACTGTAATATTACTCAAAGGTGATAGGAGACCTTTGTTGTGAAAGAGGTGTCGAGGTACACGTTCATAGCGTGACCACAACCACAAAATGTACTTTAGTGTTGCTGTCTGTCTTGAACTTAAGACATTGTTGTAGGAAGATAGGGTTGGCGAATTTGGGACTAAGAAAATACAAGGTGCAAACGAATTCGTGTAATTCCTTCAAACTATTTTTTATTTATTTTTATTGCTTTCTTTACTCTCAAGATATCTTTTATTTTATTTTACAATGTTTGTTTTCTAAGTTTTGATGACATTTAACTATGTCAATTGTTTTATATTGTTTAGCTTCATTTTATCTTTTACTAGCCTTTGCCCGCGACTTCGTCCGCGTGTATGTCGGTTATTGATTTATTGATTATAAAATATAGCCTATAGCATTCAGGGATAATGTAGCTTCCTATTGGTGAAAGAATTTTTGAAATCGGATGAGTAGTTTCGGAGATTACCTCCTACATACAAACAAACAAACAAATTCTACCTCTTTATAATATTAGTATAGATAAATGTGAGAACTTTGTATACTTGCTTATACATATAATTGTGTAAATTACTATTATTCATGTTGTTTTTTTTTTCCTTTTTTGGTTAATTTTTGTGCTCAAGACTTGGTAGGTACTACATTACTCCAAGGTCTGTGGTCAAGACTACATTATTCTCTCATAACTATCCTAAATCATAGTACTGTATTCACTGATTTTGTTAAAGATATCCTTTTTTTAAAAAAGAGTACCTAACCATGGAGTTTCTTGCCGTCTCTTCTCCATAGGAAACGACTAATTGGAACCGTGCACCTAAATTTGACTTTTCACAAGCACCTGTATTGGTTTATGTGAAATAAAAAAAAATGATTTGATTTGATTTGAAACCTCGTGGTCTACGGATAACACAGATTAACCCTGAATGAGACTTTTACAGATATAACAGCAACAAAAAAATCAAAACTATTTCTTCCTAATAGGAGTCAATTTAGCGTCCCTAGTTAACTGACTGCGCCGAGCGATATCGGGCATACCTCCTGGCTTCCATTCATTTATGCGTAGCATTGAAATGACCATCACATAATTTAGTATGAAAAGAAAAATAAAAAAAAAATTGCACGTGCACGTTTAATCAATAGATCAGGGATTAAGGATTTACACGAATTTGTTTACAGCCTGTATAGGGTTAAAAATGTGTTCTATTTCAAATAGGAATTAAATAAAAAGATTTGACGAAAGATTTTTTTATACGACACATTCTTTTGAGTAACTGGAATGATTGTATTTTTACATCTAATTTCATTCTGCGCCTGTCTGGCTACCACTCTCACATTAAAGCCCGGCGCCAAGCACTTTACAATGTTCAATGTGTTCAATGTGTTTAATGTTGTAGGCATTCACTGAGGGATAAATTTAAAGAAATTAATATAATGACGGTCGCATCTCAATACATTTATGAAAATTTGATGTATGTTAAGAAAAATATTAGTTTGTTCTCTAAGAACAGCGACATTCATAGCCTCAATACTAGAAATAAAAATAAACTTATACTGCCAATGACTAGGCTCCAAAAAATTAGTAATTCATTTAGGTGCCAAAGTATACGTTTCTACAACAAAATTCCAAGCAATATTCAAGAACTAAGTCTTAATAAATTTAAGTCCTATGTAAAGCAGAAACTTTGCAATAAAGCTTTCTATAAAGTTAAAGATTATATGGACGATAAAAATGCTTGGAATTGAGCTGCTCGCTCTTATCACAGAAAAATCATTGTAATTCTTTTGTAACTCTTATTTTGACATTTTGCATGATTGATTATTATTATTGTTGAATATTTTTTTTACTTTGACATTTTGATGAATAATTATTCAATTATTAATATGTTGATATTATTTAATTTTATTTTATTTTTTTATTGTGAATGTGAGTACCGTGTAGGCTAGTATCCTACTGGAATTTCATAAGTGTTTGGCGGTTTTGAGTGTTTTTTGTGACCTACGCAAATGTCTTGCTGATTGGTGGCGTCGTGCGTCGGGTCGTTGAGCTCCCTAAAATAAGGTTGAGCTACACGATGGCTGATGCATGCGTACCGTCAGTTTAGACAGGTCGACTCAAAGCTGTTATGGCTCTTTCCTCAAAAGGCCATTCCAGACGTTGCCCTACATTGTTACACTCGCATAGTTTTTGATACTACAATGTCTGGACTTTAAAAGAGACGTTGACCTCTGAGTTTGTTTCGGCTTTTCTTCTCAGAGCGAGTCAGATAGGAAATGCCGGCTCCATCTAGTCTTAAAAAAACATATAAAATTGACTTGTAAAAGTGTCTGTAACAGATTTATTTACAGAAATAAATATCATTTATCATTTATCCGTCGTGAGTAGGTATGTGAAAGCCAAGGGTATAAGGGAATTCCTCTGTATCTCTATTACTTTTGTGTGCTCCATCTTAGACCTATGCTATCTATGCTTACCATCAAGTGCGACTAGGGTCAAACGCGATAAAACAAATGATAAAAATAAAAATAATAACTTTTGGATAGTAAAATACCCTATTTTATTACCCAAAAGTTTTTTTTTATTTGTTTGGCTGAAAAAATCTAATTAGTCCGTCAGTTAGATTATAAAAAAATATTTGACCCGTATTTTTTCTTTTGTTACATAAACCAAAATTAACGAAGATACGACACTTTTAAAATTGGCAAAACGTCACAAGCAAGTACAATTTTTACTTGCTTCTGACGTCACAAGCCCCCACTCTCGAGTTTTGATGTGTTTTATCGTTCCAAATATTCATAGATTTAACAAAAGAAAAAATACGTGTCCATTATTTTTCAAAACTCTAACTGGCGGACTAATTAGATTTGCAATTTATTGATGCTGTCAACATGCCTATAATACCGTCAACTAACAACAAGCTACAGTTCTGATACTTTGAAACTATATTTCTAAGAATGTTATTACATAAACAAAATATCTTTAGAACTCTGCGTCAGTACAAAAATAATAAGTAATTAATTATTTCTTCAAACCTATATATAATTATATAAACAAGCTACACATTCTTAGTACAAACCACTTTATTTAGCAGATCAAAGTAAACAATTATAAGTAGGTACGCCCTTGCACAGCATTTCTTTGTTAGTCTGAAACACATTGCTGTAGGCCGAACCAGTTTATTTTCTTTACAAAAAAACTGTTAAATCACCGTAACATTTTACGGTTTCAGCAAACAATATATTAAATACGTGGAGGTGATAAAAAAAATTAACAGTGTGACGTCATTTTAAAAGTAATAAAAATAGCTGCTGCATTGCTGTATTGTTTTGTGGTGGATATAAAACAGATTTCTAAAGTTTGCAAATTTTCGTCCAGATTTAGAATTTTCCTCAAATAAGTTTGTTACCAAATGGCGGACGTCTAAACTTAATTGTGGGCGGAAGGAATTGGTCAATAATAATGGGGATCAAGTTCGTAACCATAATAACAGAAGGCCTGTTGCCTATGCTAGTACTTTGTGTAGGAACGTAGGTATGACATTACTCCAACGGAAAAGGAGGATCCTCCAACCAGGCGGGTCTTAGGCTGGACATCCACCAGAGCTGTGCGAGGAAAATGTGCGGTGCGAAAATGTGTAGCGAGAATGTGAAACGGTGTGACCCTTTCCACCAGAGCTGTGCGTGGAATGCGTAATGTTAATGTGTACAAATGATCATCGACCTCTTCCAAACACCATCTATTGACTGACTGGTAGGCGCATATTTTTAAATCCTCGGACACATTCCTAGCAATACATTCCTCGTTACACATTCCTGTACAGTTTTTCCTGTACAGTACATGTACAGTTTTGAGTCGTTACGATTTTCTTATATGCATGGATACGTCGTACGCGAGTCATAGATGTATGAAAGTAGACGAAGCGAAAGGAGTATGTAAATGTTTTTTTTTTTTTTTTTTTTTTTTTTTTTTTTTTTTTTTTTTTTTTTTTTTAAAAAAAAAAACGTTGCCCCACACTAAGATTTCTCTTGTATCGTGGGTGCGTTTACAAACACAAATCTCACAAACAAACGCCCAGACCCGAAACAACCATCTGTAGACCATACACATTTTTGTTCCGTGTGGGAATCGAACCCACGACCCGTGGCGCAGAAGCCAATCGCTTAGCCACTGCACCAAACGTGTCGTCATTTTGGTGCGTATTCCATGTATGTATCCATTTATGAATGGATACGTTTCGCTTATGTCTAGTTTACGGCAGAAAATAGGTCACCTATCTCTGCGTGTCGTAAAAAATACTAAGGGTGTAATGTAACAGACGGCCCTAGGATCTCCTGAGAGCACGTCTGCTACACCAGTTGTAAAGAATGTGTAGGGCATTCAATACCTAGAACATAAATAACAATAATAGAAATGGTTAGAGAATAAGAGTCAGCATAGCTTTACGTCCCTTGGAGTAGTCAGCGAGTTCCTTCTCGTAGTCACGGCGTTTGTCGATGGCCCACACAGCCATCTGATAGAAACCGGCGGCAGCTAACAGACCGGCTGTAGCATTTAGTCATGCCGGTAGATGTCAGCCAGTCCGATCGCCGATCTCGTAAGTGTAGTTAGGGCAGCAGACGAAGTGAAAAGAAGGGAGAAGGGGTTACCATCGGGGCGCAGCTTCTTTATCTGGCTTTCCAGTTGGATAACATGCCACAGCTGTTAATAACACCAAGGGAAACACGTAGTAATTCCACAAATGCTTTTTATTTAACTTGATACGCTTCATTTCAGTAAAATAGGTATCAAAAACTGTTCTGCCATAGAAATATTCCAAATTTCAGTTTGATTTGATTTGATTTGATTTTGATTTGATTTTAAATAAAACGTTGCCCCACACTAAGATTTCTCTTGTATCGTGGGTGCGTTTACAGACACAAATCTCACAAAAAAAAAAACAAAGTTTATAACATTAATCAATATAAAATACTTAAATAGAAAATAATTGTATCAAAAAAATCACCATCGTGTCAAAAAAAACAATCTCCCCAAAAAGTCAAGTCCCAATTTGAATTCCCAATCTGTCATCGTAAAAATATAAAAATGGCCAGTAGGTGAAAATGACGATGAAGGTGATACTACAAGGGGCCGTCTCCACGAGCGAGAGAATCGCGGCGATATTATTGTCGTGCCACGTATTTCTATACACTCTCTTATAGGCGATGTTATCGCGGCGATAGTTAGTATTGAATTTAATGGCACGGCGAGAATATCGCCGCGACTCACTCGCTCGTGGAGATGGCGCCTAAGGGATTATGTCAGGAGGCCATATTATGTATTTAGCGCACAAAAGAAGATTAATCCTCTTAATAATCATGTTAACATGAGCATGGATTCCATGTTCATGGAAATATCATAATACTGTCCGTTTGATCAGTATTTTTATTTCCTTTTAATTTTGAATTATTACCTACCAAATTCAGCTCGATTATTTTTCTCGTCCAAAATAAGAGTATGGATAACCAGGGAGCCTACTCCCTAAGTCCGTCAACAAAGTTAGTTGCCCGTCCGAAAGTAGACCAAAACGTAGGAGTGAACAAAACGAGTGTCAAGTTCAACTTTTCGGACAGGCAAAAACACATCGGTAGTAGGGACAACTGTCAAATCGTGTTGTCATTCATTCTTAGTTCGGGCCCCGAAATAATCGTAAGTCCATAGGTGATAGGGAGTAGGAAACGCTCGTAACTAAAGGCCGAACCAACGGACTTCGTGCTTAGGGAGTAGACCCCCAGGTCCGAATTTAAAAGTTTGGGCAAAAGGGGCAACGAAGAAATGGAGACCCATTGAAATGTTTTTAAAAAAGTACTCCATAATTAGACTGCCTCGTTGGTCTATTAGTCGCAAGCGCGACTGCTGAGCGTGAGGTTCTGGGGTCGATCCCCAGGTCGGACAAAGTGTTATTGTGTTTTTCCATGTGGAATTTCTTAGTAGCCTACAGCCCGGAGTCTGGATTCGTGCCCGGTCGATAGCAATAGGCTCGCCCCCTATTACGAGACTTAAAACATAATGGCGAAATGTGGGTGTACTTTACACCTCTGCACAACCTTTTGGGGAATACAGGCGTTATATTATGTTACTCCATTAATGTGAACTTTTTTCTCTTTGTCAAAAAGGGTGTCCATTCAAAAAAAAAACTAAAACAAATACATATTGTGGAGGCCCACAATATGTATTTGTTTTAGTCTCTCTTTTGGAGGTCCCGGAACTGAAGACCCCGTTGCCCTCTTCGAAATCCAGCCCTGTGGATAACCCAGGTATAGTACCATTACAGTCAGCGTACGCTAATATCAATCTAAGTATTTCCAGTATGAACTAATCTCGTATTGTATATGCTTTCCGTACAATAAGAGGTCAGCTTATACTGGGAATTACGTAAAGAGGCCTATAAACGGGCTACAAAAATTACATAATAATGTTGTTGGCAATTTTACTGACCAATATAGCTCAGTATATTTGCAACTTATACTCTTGCTGCAATTTCATTGTGCAATACATTGCCGAGTGTAGTCCAGCAAGATTCTGTAACTGGATTGCTGAAGAATTTTGTTTATACACGCGGAGCTATATTTAGGGTCGATCTCAGCAGTTGCGAGGAGACAGCGGCGGCAGCGACAGGTCGAGGCGGGGAGAGGTGAACTAGGAAAAAGAGAGCACCTATACATCAGAGCAAAGACGGTAAATGGCGATATAGCAGTAAATTCAAAGCGGGATAAATCATTTGCTATCTATCTAGCCGGCTAGACATTGAATACTTGCGACTACTATGAAATATCTTGGTAATATTGCCGGGCTACACTGCAAGATTGCAGCAATTGTTGCACTGTGTTGAGCGATATTATCGGCAACTTGGCGGATATACAATTGCAGCAAGAAATTGTCGAAAAACTAGCCCGTTTAAACGCACCTTAATATACAAGGTAAGTCGGAAAGGGGGTACTAATCCGAAGCCCACTTATAGTATCGCTGAGGACAGTTTGAAAGCAAGTGTTAAAATTTCAAAATTCGATAAAAAAAAATCCAAATAAAATGATTTTTATTTTAAGTTTTTCAAAAATTCTTCGTCCCTGCTTTAGTTACAAATTCATAAAATGGTGCTTCTAATTCATGACCCCAAATGTGACCTAAAATGTAAACACAGCTGATCATAACTGGGGATGGACAGATTTTAGAGTTTTTTTTTTTTGAGATTTTTGAACGACTGTTTCTCTTGAACTATTAACTTTTGGAAGAAGTTGTAGAACAAAAGTTATTCATTATTATGTATGTTCTTTAACGCCTTTTCGGATTAGCATCCCGTTTCTGACTAACCTTGTATAGGTATGTAGCCGTGTGTACAATACCTGCGAAAATGAGAAAAGATGTGACCACACTCCAATCTGCTTTTCAATACTGAAATATTCTTCAACATTCGAGCGGTGAAACGATTTATATTACTGACTCTAAACACGTATTGTATTTGATTTCGCTAAGAGATAAGTTTTCAATCATATTCTTATACTTTAACCATTATTTAAAAACTAAAAGCTGTCTGATAGGGACGGTTTTACATTAATCATTGTGAGAATCTCCACACAAATACGTCTTTCTAATGTTTGTATATTAGAAACCAATTTTAGATGTAAAGTTTAGCCGAGCATAAGGTATCAAGGTACCTACGCATTAAGATCCCACATCAAAGTCATGACCCAAGTGAACGTTGGCCTCTAGAATGACTCGAATGTACTTTATACTATTCAACAAATTATAACGTATAGTAACGTAAACGTACCTATATTGCTTTCACGATACGTTGATTAATTTGGCAGATGTCAGTTCATGACATGAAAATAAATTGTAATGGCGCTTGTGTATGACAATTTAATTTTACAAGTATTAAATCAATTTAAAATATTAATAAAGCGTTACCCAAAAAGTTGTTTTAAAATCAGAAACATAGAAACAATATAGTTATATGTGTTTAACGCCATAATTATATATTACATAAATGATTTTGAAAAAACCCCGATGCGTTTTCAAACTTGCGTCAGATGGTACCAGTTGCCAGAGACGTGCGTATCGATAAAATAATTTCGATAAATTTATTTAACAGAATGAATATTTTGACTTTCGTAATAATTATAGACGATAGGCTCAGTTGATTGAATAATTAAAATAAGGCTCATTATAGCCCAGTTGCCTTGCAAAAGGTCGGTCAGTCCTAAATTTTGGATACGTGTTATGGATATGTGTTCTTACAAAAATTACAAATTTTGTACCTTGAGTGACCTCGGCGCGCTCTGCCATCTTGGGTTAAAGAACCCAAAAATTAGTTTTTATTAAATAACTCCTTATGGGTTTCACATCAATTTTGTAGAAAATTAAATTCTTATTTTTCATTCCCGACTCAAAATCAGAGGTATTTTATAGGTTTGAAGCCCATGTCTGTCTTTCTGTTTGGCTGTCTATTTCTCTCTCTGTCTGTGTGTCTGTTTGTGGGCTTTTCATAAAAACAGCTAACATAACACATCCAAAATTCAGGACCGACGAACCTACCGAACCTAACGAAAGATAAACCTCTTTTTCGCGACCCGGCTACTGGGCTTATTATTGGTGATAAATAAACATTTATGTTCACTTATCCCATACCTGCTGGATTCATTATCACATCAGCAAGTAATCGTCTATTGTTGAAGATATGCATGCTAATTGACTTAATCCTAATTACTTAAATCACAAGTATTTGAAATGTACATAAAATCACATTACAATAATTTGCCAAATTCTCGCTGAAATTTTACAAATTTTATCGATAGTTGAATCGACTACAGTCACATGTCTAGCAACTCCTATTGACATGTGTCATTTTAATCTTCTTATCGTGAAAACAATATAACATAATGTAAGTGAATTTTGAATTGAAAATACTCGTTTCGCAGATAAAATTAAATTAAACGGAAAACTTTATTCATATAAATGATACAAATTGTGAATGTCGCATAAATTTAAATGAAAATGCTATAGGATAGTTGTATTTTCGATTCAAAATTCACTCACATTAACGTTACGTTTATGTTAGGTACTATAAATCAAAACATTCGTGCTATAACTACAGTATTTAGACATCAAACAATATTAAAGTATATATAGCTATCGCAACCTATATCGGATTTGACACCTGTCAGAATACTCTGTGTAGTATCAATGTCAACTATTTATAAAAGAAAAACAACACGTGTTAATACGCGGCGTTTAGTTGAATTTTAGTATGAGTGCACGATGTTTATATAAATAAAAAAGCAGTTTTCTTTAAGATGTAATTATTTACTTTGTGGTTTTATTGAAACGTCAAATCCGACGTATTACGTTGCGGTAACTATAAGGGCCAAAACACACTTAGCGTATCATGAATCACGTATCTTGCGCAGTAATGCACACGCACAAAACTTAAATTACGCTCTGCGTAACGACGTAAAAATACGCGAGGTGTTTTTTTTTTGGACTATTTGTAAATGGTCGTTGCAGACCGTTTCTACGTAACCGGGCCGTTATTAGCGAGACCGAAACAACAAAATATTACTAGTGACTAACCACTATACTACACTATCATCATGACTACTAGCAACAACAGCACTGAGGGCGACCCCTAGTGGGACTCGGACCTCGGCTTAGGGCTTTGCTGGCGGGGGGTTGGGGGCGAGACAGCTTTATGAGGGCTGAATTATCGGTGATACGCGTGGTGGTTGTCACCACTGCGTCGACTGCCGCGAGGACACAGCGCTGCACACGCTGCAGGCGTGTCCTGCGTGGGCGACGCAGCGCCGCGAACTAGTCGCGGCGGTCGGTAGTGACCTCTCGCTTTCGGCCGTAGTTCTGTCCATGGTCGCGAGCGAGAGTGCGTGGGAAGCCGTCGCCTCCTTCTGCGAGGAGGTGATGGAGACCAAAGAGGGAGCGGAGAGGGAGAGAGAGGCAGCTGCCACTCTCCCTTCCCGCGCCAGACGCACCGGGCGCCGGAGGGCGCGCGACGACCTCGGGCCACCGTAGTGTGTGGCCTGCGGGCGGCGGGTTAGGGCACCCGTCGCCCGACCAGGAACAGGCCCGAGAAGGCGGCGCGCAGTGTTCCGCGCGCGCCTCTCAGGACGACGTGGGGCAAGGCCCCACAGTAGGAGAGGTCTGCCAGGGGCTGGCGGCCTGAGGCCGTCCGGGTTCGCGGTGCATGCAGCTGCGAATCCCGTGACCCCGGCCAAGGGTCAGGAGAAGGAACACCGTGGGTTTTTAGCCGATAAGAGTCCGGCATACCCCTTCTTGTAGCGCGATGCATACGCGTAACGCGACAAAACATGAGCCGCGTAAGATACGCGCAATGTAAGAGCCTAAGCGATTTTATAATCAAGACGAAAAATCAAGATGAATGACGGATAACGTCGAGAGGATGGGTGGCAGCGTTATTATATCTGCTAATAAAACCAAACTGTGATCATCAATCCGTCTACCAAGCGTGGTGATTGCAATTTCCTCATTAAACGATCCTTAAAAATAAATACGGCGAATGGCCTAATAGCCAAGAGCCTCGATCAACACCTCTTGAGGTTCTATTTGGGCGGCTGGATCAAGGGCTTGATACAGAAGGCAGTACACCTTGACACGGCACGCATAGTGAAGAGGTTCCTTATCTTTTATATTTTTAAATGTATGTTGTTTTTTTTTTAATTAAGATATGTATTTAAACATATAATTTACATGTGTTTATTTTTAGGCAAAATTTTTTTTCGTTTCTCCCCTCTTTTCGTATTTCACGGCCACCATTTTGATTTTACAAAAACAAAACCTAGTCTATAACCATCGCACAGCTTAGACAAATTGATAGACACCACATTCATTAAAATCTATCCAGCCGTTGGGTTGCTTCGAGGGTATAAAGAATCCCACATACATAGATACAAAGATACATAGATACGCGTGAAAAACATAACCCTGTCTTTGCTGTCGCGCAGTCGAGTATAAAGTTAGTGGGTAAATTCTGAGATGACGGCTGATAGAAGAGAATGGAAGAGGTAAACATGCTGTGCCGACCCCACCTAGAGTGGGATAAGGGCAGGGAGATGATGATGCAAGAACAAAAGTCATGATCCAATCGTTCACCTTCAAAACCTAGTTCCTACCGCCAATATTAGCCGACGTGACGTCACAGACACAATAAACTAGTGCTCTCTATTTGCGGGGCCCGGTTGTCACTATACGAAATTAAAATGTAACTGTTGTACACTAAATGGTATGAGGGTTTCACACTTAATTGCTTTTCTGGTCTGTTAATTGGAGTGATGGATGAATATGGCCGTCATAAGTTACGTTTTAGGCGATTAGTGACAAATCGTATGGAACAGCAGAATGATGGATTAAATAGAATAACAGTTAGCTTAAATTAAGCGGAGCAATGCGGCACGGGTCGGCGCGGACACATGTCTTTATATTATATGTATGATATTTAATTGGTTATTTTACTACAGCAAACGTTGTTCAGACCATGGTCTACTACCACTGTAAAGCAACAAAAAAATGAAAAAAAAATCTAGTCTTTTTTAAAAAGTCTTGTTGCTCAAACGTGTTAAAACATTAACTGTAACATTAAAGTACTCATCGCAGCAATCGCGGTAATGTTCCTGGCAAATAACTTATAATAATAATAATATAATAATAATAATCGTTTATTAGATCAAAATAATACAGTTTACAGTAAAATGAACACTGTCACTTAAACTAGGTTGAACCACCATGGCGCCGACTGCGCAGGTCCCCCCCGTTGCGTCTTTGGTGGTGTATTTTTTGAGTTTTTTTTTAAAGACCACTGATTTTTTTTTTTTTATTTGATGCATTTTAATTGTTCATAGTAAGATCATGGTCTGAACAACGTTTGTTCTAGCAAAACAACCAATTAAAATGTCAGCGTGTATAAAATCGCAGTGTAGCGCCGCGCGGTTCCGCAGCTGCGTCGTGGCATACAATTTCATATCAACAATATGTAGCTGCGTCATTCCGTGTCGCTTTACTGCAGTACAATTCAGCCTAGAGCGGTCATACATTTACTCATTTCATTAATTCGACATAAGACATTTTTATACAGAATGACTGGGAAGACACTATGATTTCTTAAGGGGTCATTGTACTTATCATTATGAACAACTTTAACTATGGGACCAAAAGTGAAATCGAGAAAAAAAATCAGCTGTTTCCTACATTTTGACGATAAATGTAGGCAACAGCTGATTTTTTTTCTCGATTTCAGGTTTGGTCTCATAGTAAAAGTTGTTCATAATGATGAGTACAATGACCCCTTAAGAAATCGTTAGTGTCTCACCAGTCATTGTGTATATAAGGAGGCGTAAAACGTCTTTCTTTATAGCGAAGTAAACCTAGGGTTTTTTTTTGGAAAGCTTTGCTATTATTTCGTCTCGTTTAAAGCATTTTGATTTATATTTTCAAAGAATCAGATTCATTATTTTCTTGACAGAATGTTCATTAATTGTCATTATCAACCCATTATTGTCCCACTGCTGGGCACGGACCTCTTCTCACAATGGGTTTAGGCCTGAGTCCATCACACTGGCCTGATCCGGATTGGTGAACTTAACACACCATCGAGAACTTTCTGGAACTCTCTGAGATGTGCAAGTTTCCATGCGATGTTTTCCTTCACAAATCAAATTCTGATCTCAATCTGAATTCTCATCATTGCATTATTTTCTGAAGCAGTTGTTAGGCACTTGTCCCACCGCGAATGATGAGCGAGCAGCGAGTAGAGCTAGAAGCTAGAAACGAGTTGGCGAGCAGCGAGAAGCGAGTGTGTAGTTCCGATAATTTTGTCGCCGAGCTATAAGCGAGTGTGCGAGTGCGACCGCCATTACTCGCACCGCTCGCAAATGACCGCGGTTGGTCACTCGGCGTGAGTTCTGACCGCCAAGCGAGCATCGCTTAGCAAGTATCGCTGAGCGAGTATTATCTTTGATAGCTCTTGTCGCTCAGCGACAAACTAGTGAAGCGAGTCCTCGCCGGCAGTGTGAACAGTCAGCGATTAACTATTAATATATGCATCTCTTTTGTTTACATGGAATGTATATCTATTGTACGTTTCTTGAGCGAGAAAATAGTCGATAGTTAGTCGCTTCCTCGCCGGCGGTGGGACAACTGCCATAGATGGCTATTATTTTGTAACTAAACATGCTATTCATAGTCCAGCCACAAACTACGTTATTTAAGAAAACAAAGAAAATATTAAATTAATGCTTTCTAATTTACATGACTTGCTCGTAGCTTTAATAAATGATTTTTCTTTTCAGATCGGGTTGTCTGATACAGCCTCATTGTTTAAAGAAAACTATAAAAGGGTGAGTGATTTATAACATCTTGGCATCGTAAGTTAACTTTTGAAGATTAAGAAAAATGTTAAATGTTCAGTATTTTATATAGTAAACCGAGGGTAGACGGGTCACTGAAAGGTCATCTGTTCAGAAATTGTGCGTAAAACAATGATATTTTATACGATAAATATGTTACATTCAGAGAACATGGTATTTAAAGATCCGGAATTATTTTTACTAGGTTGTGTAACGAGTAAGACAGTAGATACGAAAGAAGTACGAGAGTAAAAAAGATGGCTATCTTTTGGAGATATTTACACCAATATAGTGTAGTTAGGAATGATCTTTTTGTCGTGCCACGTACATATCTACTTCTTTTTGATTAAAATATCATTGCCTAAAACCCACGTTTTCATTATGCTATCTGGATGATTATTCGAAAAATGTTAACAAAAAATAAAAACGTCCTTATCATCATCCCGCAGTTCTTAAGTGCAGATGTTTAAAACTTCAATTTTAATAATGAAAAATCAAACTATACCACTGCCGTCAAGCAATAAGACAAGTTAATGTAAATAACGAAGGAGAACAATGATTTGTTTTTTTTTAAGGAAATTCGAATATTCACCCACCTACCCTACTGACGGCCCTACTATAAACGTTAGCTTGCTTGTAAGTTGTCATTAAATTACATTGATTGTGGCCTACATGTTGGCCATAACTACGTACAAATTACTTGCAAAGGGAAAACACGCCTTTTAGGAGCCTACAGTTTTGTTCGACTTTATAGATCGTAATTGACGATTTAGCTGCCGTCAAAAGCCATTATTGACGGAACCCAAGTATCAATCGGCAAAAAACTGTTGTTAATACACTTACGAGTACACTTGGGAGCAATGAATCCGGGTCACCGACATTAACCTCTTTAACTCGGAAATTAAAAATGCTAGCTTATTGTAATAAAACGTATTTTATAGACTATTTAAGATCATCATTCTCCTGCCCTTATCCCAATTTATTTGGGGTCGGCGCAACATGTCTTTTTCTTCCATACTTCTCTATTAGTCGTCATCTCGGTAGTCACCCCCTTTCTAACCATATCATCGTTCACACATTCCATCCATCGTTTCTTTGGTCTTCCCCTACTCTTATAGCCATCGATATTTATACTCAAAACTCTCCTCACTACATTTTCCTCATTTCTCCGTAACACGTGCCCATACCATGACAACCGATTTCCACACAACTTTTCAGTTATCGATGCCACTTTCAAACTTCCTCTTATGTACTCATTTCTTATTTTATCCATTCGTGTAACACCACACATTCCTCTTAGCATTTTCATCTCTGCTGCATGCAATTGCCTTTCATTCATCCCTTTTGTGGCCCAACATTCTGATCCATACAAGACAGCAGGTCTAATCATGCTTTTGTATATCTTCCCCTTAAGTTTAAGGGGAATGCGGGAGTCGCAGATTGTTCCCGTGACCTGCCGCCATTTCTATTTATAGACTATTTAAGAATTTTTATTAATTTTATGTGTAGTATAAGTAGTATCCGATGTATATATTTGTGTGACCCGAATTCATTGCGCCCATGTGTACATTTGGAATAATTCACACATTGCTAATAGGTAGCAAATAGTTTTAAAAAAATGTCTCAATAATTTCCATACTATATTCTAAATTCTATGAGGAAGAGAACAGCGTCTATAATGGGTAGGTTGCGCGGGAGCTCCAACGGCATCCTAAAAACATTACCTAATTGATAAGGTAGACAACCCTTTTATTAAACGTTGGGTAGAATTGCACATGCCAACATGTGTCAGGCCACGTATATATTAGTTTTGTTTGATTTTATGTCGTGTAAAAGTTTACTAACATAGTTTTTAAGTTGTTTTTTACTAATACCTATAGATCGATTATGTAATGATCTGAAATAAAGAATTTATTATATTATAATAACCGAGCTCGTTTTTACAGCACATTAACCCGTTTCATACTACGTAGATAAAAGCAAATTAAACGAACATCCATCTTTATTCCAACGACAACGAACAGAAAGTAGCCGTATTTGGCGACGAGAGGACGCCATCTGATTGATACTACGAAATCACACCGTTTATAATTTCCCTGAGGGTTCCAAATTTTATGAATACTGATATTGATACCGGATAACTTTGATGATAAAAGCCGTTTTGTCTAAGACGTTATATTTTACCGTATTTGTAAAATTTTGGGTGATTCTCAGAAGATAGAGTTACATGATTTTTGTCATTAATTTATCCTTTCGCACAAAATTAGTACAGAGGTAGACTTATTTATGCCTCAGGCAATTTCTACCAGTCGACTTTTGCGTGATACAGAGAAAACAAGATATGTGTACTTAATCGTTATATATGTGATGCGATAAAATATTAAAAATAAACACAAATATTACTGTAAATCATTTTTGGCTATGATATTAAGAAACCAATAAATTTTAGATATTATAATATTCATTGCAATAATAAAATCGTAACGAAGCAAATTTCAACGAACATTTTTGTGTTTGATTGCCTACTGCGAAGCTTAAAATAGTATTAGAATACGAATTATTATAAAGACTTCATAAAATAAACATACCATTTATGAAAGCAATTAAAATAATTATTTACTTAACCTCTATTGTAATACATTTAAATAGATAAGTCCGATGAATTTGAACCTATTCAAGTTTTCAAGTATTAGTCCGCTTTAATAAACTTAAGCCCTCTTTTGCATACAATGTTTTTTTTAATACGTATAGTCTGAAAATTCTAATAAAACAGGTAATGAGATAAAAAATAAGTACCCAGTACTTGTAATCTTTTGATTAAAAATGATGTCTGGAACCAGTTTTTTTAAGCAACGAAATAAACGATCAACTTTATTTTTTATGCCATCGTGGTTTATTTTCTTTGATCCCTATTATAAATATTGGATACGTATGTCAATAAATATTTTATAACCTTATTACAAACATGCAAGGTCAAACGGTATGTAATTTTATATTTATACCTAATCGTAATACTGATCATAAATCAAAAATTTATCGTTAAATGATAAGACTAATAAAAGTTGTATAATCTTACTGGTTTATGTGATTTTGCGATAAGCTAAAATTGTGATCTGAAATTTTACTATAATATTTTGAATGCCGAAAGTGACAAAAAAACAAATGTCTCGATTTCGCACACGAGGTTGTCGACATGTGGAATGTTGACTCAGCAGTCATTGTGCCGATAGTTGTTGCCAATGGCTTAATAGACAAGAGCCTCGACTAACATCTGTTGAGGCTCTCGTTAGGCAGCTAGATCATGGGTTTGATTCAGAAAGCGTAACTTCTGCACACGGCGCTTATTGTTATAAAGTTCCTCTCTCTGGAACCCTGACCGCTTGTTTCTGATGCCGGTGGGCTACAATTTTTTTTGTATTTTTAAATGTTTTTATATTTGATTTTTAAAAATGTACTAAATAAATGTTTGTGAATGAATAAATGAAAATAATAAAGATACCCTACGATGACATGACTTACACAGCAAGATTGATGCTGTATAACAGCATTTTGGAGATGTTCCTTGGACGGCAGACGCCACACAATTTTTTGCCACACAACTTTAGGCATACTACTTTAGGCACATTGCGGTTCCGTCCACGGTAGTTGACGTGTGCCAATGAATATTATTATTTTATTTCAAGCGAAAAGCTGTCTTTTCTCCGATGAACACATTATTTTGATAGCCATTTGAGCTTACTACGAAATTCCAAGCCACGATCATACTTGTGTAAACCAAACTAGGATCTAATATAAACATCTGAAGTCGCTAAGTTTATCAAGTTTTGATTAAGATATACAGCACCGGCATAATCACGAATTGGAAGTTAGAGGGATTGTGCAAGCGCAGTCTTAGAAGACGTGGCAGTTGGGAGAAAGTTTTGAATTTGAAACCTTTACTTTGAAGGAGTCCAGTGACGTAAACATACTAACTAAGGCTGGTGTTCACCAACATAAACTCTCAGATTAAACAACTGTTTACCTTAGAGCTCAAACACACCACGTTTTTTTCAGGCGCCGTCGACGCGCGTTTCGCTATCGCGTGTTGCCGGCGCTGCTAAACTTGAAATAGGCAGATTACTTGCGATTGCATCGCTGCAAACTCACGAGAAACGCGCTACAGACGCGCGTGAGCAACTCTCCTTGCAAAGTAAAACGCGTGTAGCACGCACGCGAAGGAGCGTGTATCGCGCTACAGACGCTCGTGAGTAACTCTCCTTGGAATAAAACGCGCTGTATGTATGTGTTTGCAGCTAAAGAGACGCGCTGTGCTAGCGCGTCTGTATCGATGTAACTCCGCGCTACGAGCGCGACGAGAGCTCGCGAAAAAGTCGTCGTCTGCATACTACAATTTTATGAACGTGTGAATAGGTAAATTGGTTATAGTTATATGTACGGCATATAACTATAACCAATCAACGTATGTACGGTATATATATTTGCGTTATAGTTGCGTGAGACGCGCGTCGACAGCGCCTGAAAAAAACGTGGTGTGTAAGAGCCCTTAAACATTTTTTGAATAATCGGTAGTTTAACCAAGGAATTTACATTGGTGCACACTAGTCTCTTTACATTATGCTAACCAAGTGCACCGATTTAGTGTAGCGACACACATATACACTAAGCACGAAGTCCGTGGTTTCGCCCTTAGTTACGATCGTTTCCTACTCCCTATCACCTACGGACATGCGATTATTTCGGGGTCCGAACTAAGAATGAATGACAACACGATTTGACAGTTGTCCCTAATAACGATGTGTTTTTGCCTGTCCGAAAAGTTGAACTTGACACTTGTTTTGTTCACTCCTACGTTTCGGGCTACTTTCGGACGGGCGACTACCTTCGTTGAAGGACTTAGAGAGTAGGCCCCCAGATCTTAAGTTTCGACGTATTCGTTTGCAACGACATACCAAGGCTAAAATTACGCACAACGTTATTTACGCTCTTACAGAATAGACGCCAAGATTTTTCTACTCGGTCGCCGAACTTGCGGTCGCGAAATGGTGTGACGCTCCGTTTTCAAAATGAATAGAATGCATTGGTACCGAACTTCCGGCGATCGGCGTTCGGCTGCATGATAAAACGCGACGTAGTTTCGACCTAGTGCGTCGCGCGTAATATAAAACACATTACTCGTGTAATCACGATTAAGTTCGGCGCGTAGTAACTGTTTCATTTAATCTGTGGTTTGGCTACGTAATTTCGGGATGGTGTGTCGTTACACTTAGAAAATAATCGCGAGCTTTTTTCATGTGAATTTAGAGTGCTGAGTTCTAAATCATAATGAACATTCGAATTACCGTTAAGGTTTTAACAAATCATTGTTCTCCTTTGTTATTAACATTAAAGGTTGTAGTTTCAGATTATTTTTACTTTTGTCTTATTACTTGATGGGTGGTAGGTTAGGTATAGTTTGAGTTTTCATTTTCATAATAATAATTGGAGTTGTAACATCTTGCATTATTAACTTTGGGATAATTATAATGACGTTCTTAATTTTTCTTAGTTGTTTTTCGAATATTCACCCACCTACTCTTATGGCTTCTACACACATGCCGCCGCTTTTGCCGCCGGCATTGCCGCGCGGCTTGCCGGCGGGTGTTTAACCAGGCCGCTGGGTATACCGCCTATTGACTTACACCCGCGCGACAATGCCGGCGGCAAAGCCGGCGGCATGTGTGTAGAAGCCATAAGAGTAGGTGGGTGAATATTCGAAAAACAATTAAGAAAAATTAAGAAAGTCATTATCATTATCCCAAAGTTAATAATGCAAGGTGTTTAAAACTCCAATTATTATTATTATGAAAATGAAAACTCAAACTATACCGCTCATCAAGTAATAAGACAATAGTAAAAACAATCTGAAACTACTTTGTGTGTAGTAGTAGCCTTTAGCGCTTACCCAGTTTCTGATCTACATTTAGCATAATGTTTTGTTGCGTCAATCAAATCACTCAAGGTGCCCTTCCTACCCACTCCACTGCTGGACAAATGCCTCTATCAAAAAGTAAAGTATACCAAAACACGCCATAAATTATCAGAGCTAGATAATTAACTAACATATTAATGAGCAGTCGCTATTTACTTACAACGTGTTAAACATGTTAAACCGGTCATTACATAATCTGTCAGGTACATATTTAACTAGTAGTATTTGTTTTAATGTTTAATTTGCAAATTATCCTAATCCGGTTCCAGTATTAAATGGTAGAGTTTATTATGCTGTATGTGCCATGCTCATCTGAGAACAAAAGAAACAGCGTATTCTACAAGGTTAGTCAGAAAGGGGGTACTAACCCGAAAACGTGTTAAAGTATCCATAATAAAGAATAACATTTGTTCTAGCACTTTCCCCAAAAGTCTTTAAGTTTAAGAGAAATAGCCGTTCAAAAATTACATAAAAAATACGCTAAAATCTATAATTTATCCTCAGCTATGATGGTCATATTTGGGGTCAAGAATTAGTAGTTCTATTTTCTGAATTCATAACTAAAGCAGGGATGAAGAATTATTGAAAGAACTAAAATGAAATATAAATATGAAAATAAAACCTATCGAAATTTGTAACACTTGCTTTAAAACCGTCATCAGTGATACTTTAAGTGGTCTGCGGATTAGTAACCCCTTTCCGACTAACCTTGTATAAGAGTTACTATTCATGTACAAAACCAATATCGCACAAGTTATTTCTTAAACATAACGGCGAAATGAGGGTGTAGGTACTATACACCCATGTCCAACCCTTCTGGGAATATACAGAGTGTTAAGAGCGTGTACGGCGTTTGACATTTCATACAAATTTTTAAGTCCTTATTTTTCGATATGACTGAACCGATTTTAATGAAACTTCATACCCATCAAGCAGGATACAAAGGACTAAAAAGTTAGCAGAAAACATTTTCGAAAAATAGTGTTACAGTTAAACTAGACCGATTTTAAATTTTCCATACAATCAGAAATTTCCAATTATCTTTTTTTAAGTAAGACATTTCGAAAATGTTTTCTACTAACTTTTTAGACTTAAGTATCCTACTTATGTGTGTGAAGTTTCATCAAAATCGGTTTAGTCGTTACGAAAAACAAAGGCTTGAAAATTTGTTTGAAATGCCGTACGGCATACACGCTCTTAACGAATTTGTGAAATTCCTTCAAACCGCTTGATCTAGGTGACACAGATCGACCCTGAAATGTATTTTTTTCTTCAGAAAATAAAATTTAAAAAAAACTTATTTTCTGTTTCCCAGTCATTTAGCGCCCCGAGTTAACTGACTACACTGAGCGGTATCGCGCTAGACATGCCCTCCAGTTGTATCGTCGTTCTTTCTTACATTAAAATTTATGCGTGGCATCGAAATGTATCATAAATTATTATTTTTTGCATATTTTTTTACTTTTTTTTTTATTGATACCTTTTCATGTGGTTTAGAAACGATCACTAAGAACAACACAAAGAAAAAATTAAAAAACCCCCAACGCAAATAACAAAACAGCTGATGATCCTGAAACATCTGAACCGATTTTGATAAAACATGTGTAAGAACCACCGCTAGAAAACCAGCTATTAACTAAAAAAAACCGCACTTAAATCGGTTCACCCGTTTAAGAGCTATGGTGCCACAGACAGACAGACACACATAGCGGTCAAACTTATAACACCTCTCTTTTTGCGTCGGGGGTTAAAAAACAGTTTTTTTTTTTATTTCAATCCAGGTAAATTCCGTGCGAGGTTAATCTATACCAGAGTAATAGATCAAGTGGTAATAAGGAATAACACGATTTCATTTACACCCTGTATTGGCGTGATGTTATGTAATTTCTTTAGTCCTAAGTGAAAGAGCTCTAAGCAAAAATTATGGACTTGACATCCCTAAAACCATGGTAGGTATAATAATAAGCTACGCCTGGTATTCTCTTCCCGCAATGACCTCAGACTACGTCATGAATGTCACGATCAGTGCTGCCATTGATTAAGAGGAAGGTTTGCGAGCGTGAGAACTTATTTTAGAACCCACACTTCGACATTTCTACTAATACAGCTGCATCACACAATGTAGTAGTACACATACCGAAAAACAAAAGCGCACCGAAGGTTTATTTTGTGGCGCGCCGGATTAAATAAACCTTCAGTGCGCGTTCGCTTCTGAAGGACTAGTAAGTATGTTGCAAAAAACGCGCAATGTATTAGTTATTTATTCACTGCACCGGGAGGCACGCATGCCCATAGTATTGGATGTCATGAACAAAGGGTGGGGTCACAGTGTAATCGGTATTGACAGATTTAAACTTAGAATAGTTACTGTAATATATTATTGTTGATTTTCTGTGTTTCTATTTTCGAATATAATGACGCAAAATTTTTGTTTGGGAATATTTTAGGGTATGTAAATGTTGCGAGGGAAGATAAGAGTCAACATAAAAATGAAAACGAGATAATGTGTGATTGATTTGTAATGAAAAACAATTAATGTACACAACTCAATTACTGGGTATAGTAACATTTTTTTCTCAGTTTGATATTTTAAAATTAAATTTTATTATAAAAAAATTATACATCTTAGTAGGTACATACAAAAATTAATGCTTGATAAAATATTTTCTTTAATTTATTTATTTATTGCTTGGCGCTTGGGGCTGCTGACATCAGATAAAACATTTTCGCTGTTCCGTTTCTTTGATTTTCTCTCAGATTTTCGTTTTTTAATTGCCTCAATCAAATAATTGGGCTCATTTATTTCCATTTTTCTGTCTAATCTTGAATCTGTTATATCCGGAAGCATACAATCAAGATAAAACTTTTGTAATTTTCTTTACGTTTTCCCATTTCCATCTGAAATAGTAATAATATGCAGAAAAATATATTAACAAGAAATAGAGAACCCTTCAGCTGATAAGCTATCAAACATCAAAATTGGCATGTCTGCCCACGGCCTTGACGTAGCCATGAAACGTGGTAAAATAAGGAAATCATTATACTAATAACAAGTGAAAAATATATATGTAAAACTCACCATATATTCGGACACAGTGTCTGAATTGACATATGTATTTTAATTTCAATATTTTTTTCACTGATGGTTCGGACACCAATAAAAAAAGCTGTTTTGTACAGCCAGATAAAAAACTTTCAACGATACCTTAATAATTGTGGAAATCCGTCCTCCGCCCAGCCTATAGTTATAAAAAAACTGTTTTTAACCGGATTATAACTAAAGCAGCCGTTTTTAATAAATAATATTATAAACCCACATACATAGATAGATACGCGCCTTGGCAGTCGAGTAAATAAAGATGGGGTATTCCTCGAAGCGCAACCACTTTGAACCGCACCAAAAGTATTCCATGAAACCCACCAACGATGAAACATAGAGAAGAGCACGAAGGATTCGTGATAAATTATATCGATAGACGTTTTAAAATTCAACTGTTGTTTATTTATTAAAACTACCAGGAAAGCAGAAATGAACTGGAACTAGGTGCTTAAGCGACTTACCTCCGGTTTCTGAATTAAATTCGGGATAAGCAATACTTAAGTAGTATTTGAGTACTGAGTTGTCAAAAAGATACTTTCAAATACGTCATTTTTTTGACAACTCCGTACTCAAATGTTACTTAAGTACTGCTTGCTTATCCTAGAATTCTCAATTCAGAAACCGGAGGTTACTCTTAGCTCAATAATGGTAAAAATACAGGTTTTGAAATTGAATCAATTGCTGTTTTGAAAAGTACCAGGGTGACAGAAATTAACAGAAAATAGGCGCTTAGATGATCTGACTAAGTGACAGTGACCTTTAAGGTAAGATGTAGAGGACAGTTTTAAGTTTTCTATCGTCTATACTAATATTATAAAGAGGTAGATTTTGTTTGTTTGTTTGTATGTAGGAGGTAATCTCTGAAACTACTCATCCGATTTCAAAAATTCTTTCACCAATAGGAAGCTACGTTATCCCTGAGTGCTATAGGCTATATTTTAGGATCAAAAAAATTAGGGATTCGTTTTTTTTATTATAAATTAGCGTGAGCGAAGCCGCGGGCAAAAGCTAGTATTTTATATAAGAATAATAACGAATACTTTATATTCATCTTTCCCCCTTATTACAAAAGATGGTTTCAACCAAGACTAAGGTAAACCCAGGTTTAAAATATACCCATCACTTTCTTATGTCATATAACAAAAAGAGACGGGGCTATTGTAAAACCTAGGTTTTTCTTAGACCATCTTTTGTAATAAGGGGGTTTGTGTTTAATCGTTGGTGCACAACTTAGTGACATCGTTTAGGCGCCCATTTTCTGTTCATTTCTGTCACCCTGGTACTTTTGAAAACGACAAATGATTCAATTTCAAAACCTATATTTTTACCATTATTGGGCTAAGTAAGTAACCTCAGATTCCTGAATTGAGAATTCAAGATAAGCAATACTTATGTAGTATTTGAGTACGGAGTTGTCAAAAAAATGCTTTAAAACCCGTCATTTTTTTGACAACTCTGTACTCAAATGTTACTTAAGTACTGCTTATCCTAGAATTCACAATTCAGAAACCGGAGGTAAGTCGCTTAAGCACCTAGTTGCAGTTTTACCAGTAGTTTGAATAAATACACAATGCAGCTGAATTTAAAACGTTTATCGATATAATTCATTACGAATCCTTCATGCTCTTCTCTATGTTTCATCGTTGGTGCGTTTCGAGGAATACTCTTGGTGCAATTCAAAGTGGTGAGTCCACAAAGCTATTTATTACCGAAAGATGCCACCTTAAAGCCACAAATAGTTTTTTTTGCCACATATTAAAACTTTTTTATCTGACTGTACTAAAAAGTTTCAATAATTTGATGGTGTCCGAATATTCAGTGAAAAAAAAAAAATTAAATTAAAAATGTGTCAATTCGGTCATTGTCCGAGTCGTCTGTCTTATTGTTCGAAGATTGAAAAAATGCAGTCATGTCACGACACTCGCAACCCACCCTTATGCCTTGTGCGTAGACGTTTTGAGAGCTCGGCTCGAATTACAAACGGACGTGCTGTCACCTTGGATTCTAGGATGGCACTGAAAATTTTTCGCGTGCGTACTCTTTTATAAAACAAATTACGGGAGAGTATTGCTCCATACTAAAATGTATGGGGAACGGAAAACAATTTCCGTAAAAAATTAACAATGTTGAGACGTAGATTACTCTCATTTGGTTTAATTTATTAAAATAATAAAACGGTAAACGTGTTATTCATACTTTCGTGTCACGATTAAACTAAATAGATTTTTATATATTCCTTTAAAATTAAGTAAATTCTGTAAATAGAAAAGGTCGATTTAGATGTTTTTGAGGGAATTTAACATTTTTTTTTCTCGAAATTAATGATGATTTCGCAAATATCTCGCGGTGAAACTGTTGGCACATCTATTAAGGTTCTTCATTATTTTTTTTACGTAATTCCATGCGGAGAGTTTATAGAAATTTCGAAAACAGTAAGTGCCTTTTCAGGTGTTTCTTAAGGACTCTCCTCTTAACATCTCCAATACAATAAATGAGATTTTTAATTCATAATAAATATTAAATAAATTGCTAACTAGCCTAACTATTTTCTATTTCGTGTTATTCATCTATTTAGTTAAAAAGTAAACTGTATAAAATGTAACTGTATAAAAAACTGTGTAAAAAAGTAACTGTATAAAATTACTAGTTCAAAATTGCTTCTCTAAAGAAGCAATTATGTGAAAAAATGCATCTTGCTGGGGTAATTTATTTTACACTAGCTTTCGCCCGCAGCTTCGCTCGCGTGAAATTTTGAACCCGTTAAGTGACGATTTTCCATACAAACTTTCATCCCCTATTTAACTCCCTTAGGGGTTAAATTTCGAAAAATCCCTTCTTAGTGGATGCCTACGTTACAAAAGGAACCTACTGTCAAAATTTCAACTTTCTTACTCCAGCGGTTTAGGCTGTGCGTTGATAGATCAGTCAGTCAGTCAGTCAGCTTCTCCTTTTATGTATATAGATAGAAGATAGATAGTGGAAGCACCCCCAGCTGATGACGTAGTCTTAGGCCAATCACGTGAACTAGCTGTCACGGGAAGAGAAAACCAGTGAAACATTATTATACCATGCTTAAAACTAATGACACGAGTTAGTATAGTTGATTTTTTTATTATTTGGCTTGGTTTCGTTTGACCCTACGCACCTGATGGTAAGCGCAGACAGGGTCTAAAATGGAGCACATGAATCCAAGAAACAGAGATATAGCAGCTCTGACTCTCACAACTAGTCTTGCCAACCGTCTCGCGGGGGCTGGACGTCCAGTTTCTAGAGCTTTAAAGGATGCGTCCCGCGAAAGACGTGTGCGGGACGCCAATTGTCCCGTTTTATTGTACCTACGCAGCTACGGCTAAACCTTCAGGCAGAAGTCTGAATTTAGTGAACGCATGTTTTGTTTAACTAGAAGAGTGGAGATCGCGACCGCGAGTCTCGCGTCGAACGAACACCGCTCGCTCAACGTCGTCCCGCTCCCTTCCCTCCCACTACTTTTCTCTATTAAGTTTTATTACATTTCCAAAATTGTTCAACTTTTGTTATGTTGTAACTTGTTGTAAGTCTTATACTTGTATGCCAAAGTAAAATAATAAAACTGTTTTATAATCATTTCTAATTGTATTTTTTGTCTCCCTATACTTTGACCGTTGGGTCCCACTTTTTTTTGCCACGTCCCGCATTTTGATTGCCAAAGTCCCGGTAAATTCATACATTAAGGTTGGCAAGCGGAACACACGGAACACTGCTTGGCGATTTTAGTGAGGGTGGTAGCTAGCCAAGCGGACCGTATAGATCCTACCACCAAGCGTGCTGGATTTTGTTGAAACTTACAACAAGCATCTATTCCCAACGTGCGCTGAGAAGTTTTATTCTAACACTTCTTAAACTGCCCTAATTTACAGGTTGTGTCGTAAATAGTGGTCCAACGTTAAGGGGTCGACACACCGTGTATTCAGCTATTACATAGGTAGGTACCACAAATTGAATCATTTTTTACCATGTGTCTCGGTTTTTTTTATTAAAATTACTTCTTCGTTTTACTAATTTAGCTGAAATTTCAACCCAATACATTGTTTTCCTATTTTGTTTTTTGTTTATAACTGCTGAATCCATATGCGAGTAATTTTTAATTTTTAGTTGATTTTTTCGAAAAATATCTAATTCTAAATAAAAAAACGAATTTTGGTATGTGATAGCTGAATATATCGCTTATAGACTCCTTAACGTTGGACCACTATTTACGACACACCCTGTAAGAATCATAGACGAGCAGCTGGAAATAAAACAATGTCTGTATATTAATTGACAAGACCGTAATTAAAATTAACATTACTTTTACGTTTATCGTATTACAACAATAGATTTCCACGTCGCTTACTTTGCGTTCATGAAATTAGAATATTTATGATTTCATTCTGTCTAAATATAATTTTGTATTCCGCTTTTATGTAAAGAGAATTCCAGTTTACTCTATTCATATTTTAACATGTAACTTATTCTTATTTTAAGCTCAGCTTACATTATGCAAGTTTTACTTAATTTAAGTTGTAAAATTGTATCACCGTTATTTAAAAACGATGGTTAAACGTTGTTTAAATAAAAAGACTCGTAATTCTATTGCCATCTCTATTCATTGGCATACAAATGACAAGGACAGGTATAATTTAATCAGTGTTTTTAAGATGACACGACATGACAGTCTTTTATGAATAAGGAGGTTACTGCTGAATTTAATTCGAATTTATTTACGCTCGGCAGCAATTAATCCGGGTCACCAACAAAGTCTTATTATCTCGAAAACTAAGAATACTACAATACGGCCGACGTATCTTGGCGAGTCTGAAGTTAGCTGATTAGCTGCGCAGTAGACAATTTCGTTTCTAAAAGATTCATTGCGCAGCCAAACAATCAACTTCAGACTCGTCAAGATACGTCGGCTATATTGTAGGTTATGCAAAGTATAGTATTTTATAGAATATTTAAATAGTTTCATTAATTTTATGTGAGTAGTATTAAATCTATATATATAAAAGGAGAAGCTGACTGACTGACTGACTGATCTATCAACGCACAGCCTAAACCGCTGGGGTTAGAAACTTGAAATTTTGACGGTAGGTTCCTTTTGTAATGTAGGCATCCATTAAGAAAGGATTTTTCGAAATTCAACCCCTAAGGGGGTGAAAAAGAGGATTTAAGTTTGTATGTAAGTCTGTCATTTTTGAAGTAAGAAGCATGAAATTAAATATTAAGGTTTCTGGTAAAAAATAAATGTATAGGTGTTTGAGCGTTTTTGGAAATTCTACCCTTAAGGCGCCATCTCCACGAGCGAGTGAATCGCAGCGATATTCTCGCCGTGCCATCAAATTCAATACTAACTATCGCCGCGATAACATCGCCGTGTGTAGACACGTTCTAAGTCTGCGGGCGCGAAACTTGCGACGGCCGAGCGATGGCGGCAGCGGGGCGACGGCGATGGATACAAAAGCATTGCACAGTATAGCGACGGGCACGAAACGGGCGACGGCGCGGCGGCCCAAGTCACGTCGCCCCGCTGTCGCCATCGCTCGGCCATCGCAAGTTTCGTGCCCGCAGACTAAGAGTGTATAGAAATACGTGGCACGACGATAATATCGCCGCGATTCTCTCGCTCGTGGAGACGGCCCCTAAGAGGTGAAATAGGGGATGAAAGATTTTTTTGATTTCATAACTACACTTAACACGGGGCTTAACGAGGGCTCAAAATTTCACGCAAGCGGAGCTGCGGGCAAAAGCACTAGCTTTTTATAGACTACTAAGTCTATAAAATATTTTTTATTTGAATAAACTATCATTCTTAATTTCCGCGATTTTAAGGTTTATGTTGGTGACACGGATACATTGCTCCCGAGTGTAATTTACTGTCTAATAAAACGAATGTTCTCATGTATGTGGACTAATTTTAACGCCACCGCGCGCCATACTTACCTTTTTCTATATCAAGATCTTCAAAGAGAGATTTAGTTTACGCGAACTTATCTGACTACCTTGCCAAAGACTTGCAGGTAAACTCAGGAAGTTTCAGATAAACAAGTCGCATAAAAAACACATTACCTATACAAATGTTGATTTATAGATGTGTTTTTCGCCATAAGTTTTCCTATGCTGTCGTGTCGTATCTGCAAAAAATATTTATTTAAAAAAGTCCACGTCTTGGCTCCGCGTGTCATGACTGGCAGGACGCACTGATCAAAGACCTCAGTCTTCAGGCTCTGTGGTATAGTCGACGAGAAGAACTGACATAGCTTCCCAAATGCATTTTATGCTTCACGGTATATCAGTGGCGTAATAGATTAACTAAGTAAGCATTTATGACATTGAAAAAGTCAAATTGGTACATTGCCTGGGTTTGAACTCGCAACCCGGTGTTTAACAAGCGTGTCTGTAACCTTCGTGCCACCACGATTGTAATTTTCAAATAAGTTCTCATTAATCGTCAATTTAGCTCGTCAAAGCACCAATCACGACAGAACCCATTTTTGACTTACAAAAGAAATTTAACGTCCTACACAATATTAGAATAGGACCTCTTTTGCAAGATCGATTAAATACGAAATTATATCAATAAATGCTTACATCAAAAGAAATTGCTGTTCCTCTTGCATGATTTAGTTTTATATCAATAAAGATACGAGAAAATCTTAAGCATTGTCCTTTGAAGAAAATAGTTCTACGTAGCGATTTACCATTTTCCATTCGCAATGAATTGTTTGTGTTCCCTTCTGAGAAACGCCGAGAAATTTCAAAGCAAATATTTAGACACGGCCTGCCCTTTGATTTTTGTTTACAATAATAAAATTTTTAAACCTTTGTTATTCATTTCGAAACTTGTTAAGGCGTTCTATTTAATAAGTAAACAGATATTTATAGAGTTTGCCACAACAAATTATTATTTGAACGTTTAAAGTATTTATAGAATCTTAAACAGATCTTCCTTGTTTTAGTTGGAGCGTGCCGCAAAATTCGCTCATTCCTCAAATCGTCCGTTCGAAACTCGCTTTGTTAGAAAATTTCCAAACGGATTCATAAAATATAAAATTCCTCTATAACATGAGTCCTGAAAAATTGGAAAAAGTTTGTTAAAGCGTCAGTCAGAGACCCGCTGTGTTTCACATCTCTTTTTTAAAATAATTCACTGTCATCTGCTACGAATAAGTTTTAGGACATGCAAATTGAAAATTATAAAAAGGAGCATTCAATTTCAAATGTAGAAGGAATTTAAATAAACTCAGAAGGATTGATACCGCCAGTGTCTGTGTCATTATAAAACAAAATGAATACAGTGAAATCTGCTTATAACGACGATGAAGGGACATGCGATATTTGGTCGTACTAAGCGGTCGTCGCTGCAAGCATCAGTAGACGTTCAAATGTCGTGAACAATTTCTTTTTTTGCTTGCCTATTTGCTGTCCCCCTGCTGAGCAAAGGCCTCCCCTTTTGTCTTCCAAACATCTCTATTCTGTGCCGTTTCTGATCATGCTAGCCCCGCAAACACGTCTAGATCGTCACGCCATCTACGCCGAGATCGACCTTGGCAGCGATGTCCTCCTTCAGGCGTCCAGTAAGTAACGGTCTTTGCCCACCTGTCCGGGTGCATTCGAGCGACATGACCGGCCCACTCCCACTTTAGCTTGGCTGTTTTTTCTCCAATGTCTGTTACTTGCGTTATGGAGCGCAGGGTGGTATTTCTAACACGATCGGTTAGTTTAATACCCAGGACACTACGCTCCATTGCTCGTTGGCAAATCTTGAGTTTGGACTTTTGTTCTTCAGTCAGTGACCAAGTTTGAGCACCGTAGGTTAGAACGGGCAGGATGCACATATCGATGAGTTTACGCTTCAGAGTTACCGGAAGGAACTAATAATTTATATAAAAATATTGTCCATTATATCTCTACAAATTGAATGACAATCGCCATATAAAACCACCGATATAAACGGTTCGCCGATATCCTGGTTGTCACACTGTTGACTAGTTGTGTTTGGCATGACCAAAATAAAGTTCCCTATTTCAAAAGCTCAAAAGCTGAGTTCAGAACTTTGTTAGTAAACCAATGGCATATTTACATTGTACCTTGAAAGTTTCGCTACCCTTTATATGTGCCCCTAGTGAAAAAGGTTCTATGTCCTCATTGAGGATATAAGGACTTATACCCTTTTTGAGTGAGGCACAGATATGAGCTTAGTACTTCAAACACCATCATTCCCGAGGGCGATTGATTTAAAAGTAACAACAGGTGCAAGCATTATAAATTATGTGTTACGAGAAGGCGGTTATTTTTTAAATTTTATTTTAAGTTCACATACAGCAAATAAATTATAAACTAAGCCCCACAAAACCGTAGTAATGGTTTGACTGTGGGGTCTGGTGAGTCTTTATACACTTTTTAGGCTTCTTATTTAAGACTTATTATAGGTAGCACTTTAACACATTTCTAAATAATATCTTTTCAATTTATTTTTAAATCTGTTTTTATTTGTTTCACTCTTTATGTCTGCCGGTAGACTGTGCAATAGATATGGTATTCGTTTTTTTAGGGTTCTGTCACCAAAGCGATTGGTGACTCTAGGTACATTGTATTTGCCGGCAGCCATAGATCGTGTATTATGGTTATTGATTACGTGGGCTAGGTTATTTAAGGATAGGATTTGTAAGTTTTATAGATTTTACAACGCTTCTCTATAGTGTTTGTTTGTAGTACTCTGTTTGATTCTAATAGCGAATTCTTTTCTGGTATATCTTGATAGATTGGATTTTATCGCTGTTTTATGTTCAAGGATCAATTACTGGGTTGTTAAAGCTGTTATCTTTCTTCTTAACGATCTCATCTCATGTATCCAGGATGTAATACAATCGATGTAACGGAAAATATATCAGAAGCCCAATTAATTTGAAGTAAGACTGAAGGTATACCGAACTGAGATTAAATTATGAATTGAATAAAAAATGGTATTCTGGTACACTTAAAGTTCGGTCCGGTTTCAGTATCATCTCAGTCTATCTCGATATAATGTCAATTCAGTCGACTTAAAATCTATTACCGATAGCATACAGATATCAACAGACATAGACTAAAATTCTAGAAATAAATGAGAATTCCAACTTGTCAAAATGGCTCAGTACATAATGTAACCAGAATACCCTTTTGGCTTCAGTCAACTTTCAATCTCATTTCAATATAATCTCACGTTTGACGTTCTTTGTTAACGAACAAGAATACCATTTGTCATATTTATTAGATAGAGACTAGACTGAGACTAGATCGAAACTATATTTTGAACATTTTTAATTACGTGAATTGGCCTTCTGAACTTTAAAAGAGAATTTTACCCCTGAGTTTGTTTCGTCCTTTCTTCTCAGAGGTAGTCAGATAGGAAACGCCGACGACATCTAGCTTTAAAAAAATAAAACCGACATGTAAAAGTGATTTTGAAATATCCAATTTGCAGAATAAACAATTTCATATTATTTCAGTTTTTGGGGGCTGTCTTTGTGTAACATTGACGTTCAGAAAGAACTAAGTAGTTCTCATAGAAATAATAATATGTAGGTACTACAAAGTCCTTGGTAATTCTAGTCTCTTTTGAATAGATGACTTTTGGAGTTTGAAAGAATTTGACATTTATTGTCAAACGGCCTTTGCGTGCAGCGCCCCTATGAACTGCAAAAGTGTAATTTTAACGCAGTCGCGTTTCAGGCTAAGCATATGCTGAGACGCAGGTGATGCAGCGCAGCACAGTACAGATTTTGCCGCGATGGGCAGGCGAGACAGACATAGGCCACGACCGCATGCTGCGACGCAGCTCGAAGACACATTCGAGTTTTAACTAGTACAAAGAACAGACGCGTTCGAGTTGACGAACGTTTTTTTTAATAGTCTGGATGATTAATGTCATACAAACAAGGTTCATAATGCACTAATTCAATTAAATGTTCTGTCATTAGCGGTAAAAACACGTGTCGACATGCGCGCGTCGCGCAGAAATCTGTGCCGGCACTACAATGAGACGCAGAGCAGGGCAGACGCATGTCTGCGTCGCACGCGTCTGCGCCGCAGCGTACGCAGCTCTTAGTACGTTTACAAAATCTGCTCTGCGCTGCGCTGCGTGCACCTCGTCACCTGCGTTTCAGCATACGCTTAGCCTCATGCATGTTTTTCGTGAATGTTATAGAAAATAAGGGCCCTACTACCTAATACGGGCCTGACTTCAGTAAAGGAGTACCTCGTGCGGTTACTATATTCTCACTCTAATTTCTTAGAAAAGGCATTCCTATATCCTTTTCAGCGTACGGCGAGTCCTAACGTTTCTCTACAAAACGTTACCATACAAAGAATAAAAAATAATAAAAAAATATTGGCCATGTGCGTGTCGGGCCACGCGCAGTAATAGGGTTCCATAGTTGCACAATTATGCGGGCTAAGAAGAGGGCTTAGTAATTTTTCAAGGTACTTTTCCGGTTGGTCGACTATTACTCGTAAACTTGTAAAGCCTTCTTAGCTGTGATAGTTTTCCTTTTAACTTCGTATACTACCACCGTGAATTTTTTCACGTATCCAAAACTAACCGTTTAGCTGGCAGGAGGGGGGGGGGGGGGACTCTAACAAAAATTAGCACTTTAAATATTTAAGAAACGGTTCCTTTAATCGAAAAATTGTCATCACAAACCCGCAATATTTTTGAAAGACCTATCCAAACATACCCCACACCATTGGGTAGACGAAAAAAAAACACCCCCACTTTAAGACAATAAGAGGAATCTTAAAAAAAAAAATTTCATGATTTTATTTTACCACTTTGTCGGAGTGATTAATATGTATATTCATACCAAATTGTAGCTTTCTAGTACTAAGAGTGTCAAAGCTAAGCTGCGGACGGACGGACATGGCGAAACTACAAGGGTTCCTTGTTGACTACGGAACCCTATAAACAAAAAATATTGCTACTTTACGGTTTTTGTGATGTTGTTTACGTTTTTTAGATAGCAGTCTGCTTACATCAACAATACAAGGTGTATCATAAATAAGTGTACAACCTATTAAGGGGTCACTGTACTCATCATTATGAACAACTTTCACTATGGAACCAAACCTGAAATCGCGAAAAAAAACCAGTAGTTCCCTACGTTTTGACGAGTTATGCGTACATTAATGTAGGGAACAGCTGATTTTTTTTTCGCGATTCCCTTTTGGCCCCATGGTAAAAGTTGTTCATAATGATGAGTACAGTGACCCCTTAATAGGTTGTAAACTTATTTATGTTACACCTTGTATACGAAATGACGGCTATGTCAGGATTCATCTTTCGTTGAACAGATTATTAAACATCCAGAAAATAGACTTCAAGTAAATGTATTTCTGTTTACAAAATTGTTTTCCTGAATAACTGTGGCCTAGAAATGTCCTTTGGAGAATAAATTTTGTGTTTCAAAATTTGTGTTAGGTAGGTACGTACTTTGAATGTAATTTTCGTACAAGAGAAACATGCAATTACGCTTCATTTACGCTACATAACATTCTCTGTGTATTTCGAATTTCATACTAGGAACTAGATTCTGATTTCGGAATAACGTAATATTATTTTCTACTACCTAGTATTGTATTTTATGTGTATGAATAAATATGCATGTAATTCAAAACTCTTTCATTATTTAAATATACATTGTACAGGAGTCGAGAAACAAATTGCATTTTTTTTACATTTTCAATCGCATTTTTTCACAATTCAATAATTTATGTCACGTTTTTTTTTTGTGGAACGCAACGCAATCTCTTAACGCGTCGTCTTCTAAATTGCCGGAAGTGACATCAAAATTCATGTGAACAAGTTTTAAATAATCATTTCTTAGCAAACTGTTTAATTTCTCACTGCGGTAAGTTAGTAAGTGCGATTTCTGCTTGAATAAAGCACAAGAAATAATTTAATTTAATGATTTGTGGCTAAAAAAGAGATGTAATTAAAGCAGTATCTTGTATTATGACGTCACATGTTTGAACTGTAGAAGAAAACTGTTGAAGTTTAACAATTGTTTTGAGCAACAAACAATAGTAACATTTGACTTGTAATACTTTTCTTGGGTTTATATTAATGTGTTTTATTGATTAAGAGAAAAAAAATACATGCTTACTCCCTATTGGGTGCATTATGTGCCTGGGCATATCAGGAAACAGCGCTATTTTTCGAAATGACCTACTGTCTAGTCGCCATATCATGATGTGCCCACTTAAAAATCGGGCGGATCTATCAGGAATATACTACACTATAATATAATATACTGTAATATGGAGATAATTATGTACCTATTCCTTAGAGAAAATCCGATCGTAATTAGTCCCAAAAAAATGTTGCTAGGTTTCTGTATCAGAACCTAACGTTCAAATAAAATGTTGGAATATTATTCGATGTACAGTAAAAGTTCCCTTAGAGTTTTGTTTCGACACCCTACAGAATCTATAGACCCAACTGGACGTAGTTAAACGAAAAGGATCCAATCCACAACTTGGTTACATATCAATACTATCGGCCAGTAAAAAAGATCCAAACAAAAACAACTGTCTATTACTTTTTATCAACCTCAGAAGCAACCCACATGGTTGGCACGTCAAATATCTTCCAAACTTCAACCATCAATATCTCTAAAGTGACTGTGTGGATTGTCGTGTAACTACGTCCAACTATGACTTGGAAAATCGTCGAACGCTTGACATTGAACGATATAGAAAAACCGGCCAAGTGCGAGTCGGACACGCGCACGAAGGGTTCCGTACCATTATCTATAAAAACGGCAAAAAAATCACGTTCGTTGTATGGGAGCCCCCTTAAATATTTATTTTAGTCTGTTTTTAGTACCTATTTTTTGTTATAGCAGCAACAGAAATACATCATCTGTGAAAATTTTAACTGTCTGACTATCACGGTTCATGAGATACAGCCTGGTGACAGACGGACGGACGGACGGACAGCGGAGTCTTAGTAATAGGGTCCCGTTTTACCCTTTGGGTACGGAACACTAAAAATATTTATTTCTATGCCCAAGCGGACGCACACGCATACTTAAAATTAAAAACATAATATTTCTTAAAATTAATTTATTCTAATATTTTATACTTTAGGCTTTACTTATGGATTTATATGATGGGTATTAATTAGGCTTATCATGAAATGGTGCTGTTTTATGAAATGCCCAATGCTCAATAGTTATACGAAGACATGTATACAGGTATCGAAATTTAAAGTAAATAAAGAGCAGGACTTGTAGCTGAAATCTTAAAACATGTTTGCAGAACACCTGTGAACACATATCTACTAGTTTTATACAACTCCAGTACTCCTGAGGCATGTATATGGCACCGAGTCATAGGCCTTCTTATAATCTATCCAATATGACAACAGATCCTTTCGGTAGCGATAAACTTGTTGGTCAATGGCTAAGTCAATGAGGAGTAGCTCTTACCGTGTGTGTAACCTAAAACCCAAAGATTTATTACAATGAGGGTTTTTACGAAAATTTACGCCACAAGTTGGCGCCACATTGGCAAGAGCTCTCCCGTCCCAATAATCCGCGCGGTCTGGCTGAAACATCGAATAAATATGGTTTTATTAAGAAGTTCAGTAAATTAAATGAAGGCATTAGTCTCCATTTACATACTTTACAATTAAATATACCAAATTAAATGTAACAAATACTAAAAAAGTTTAGTGCTATGTACTTGCACTTTTATTTGAGCATATAGGAACTGCACAACATTATGTGGTGATCTCATATTATATGGTCACCCTACTGCACTTATCCCTAACAATAAAATTAAAAATGTAATATCTCGTAAATTAAGCTGTATATGTAAATTATTTTTATGTAAAACTTTAGTCATAAAGTTGTACAATAATTAATCGTAGTTTGTGTAAATCAATACGAAACAGGTAGTTTACCTATAAGTATTCTTATGGATCACTCAGTTCAGCAAATTTAAAAACATTGAGTTACTCATAATTTTTTAACAAAAGGTATTTGTGTTATGATATTTATTGTACAAATATATTCGGAATATGTACATTTTAGGATAAACAATAGATCTATAGAAAAAGTCATCCGAAACCTTATTACAACGATCTCTCAGTCCAAATGGTATTTGTACTGAGTGATCCAATGAAACTGTCCAAAGATACCTGGAAGAAGCTTTAAATGCCTTGATGGGTTTAAAAAATGTTGTGACAAATTTTTGAGATATAAATTTAGTCAGTAGAGTAAGTTTTTGTTGAGATTTAGCTCATAGCCGTTTTTGCAAAATGTCTGAATTGAGTGATCCACATTTTCGGCAATAACTGAAGACCCTTGAGAGTGACAATTTTTTTCTTTGGGCTATGAGTTTTGACTATTTTTGCCTAAATGTACAATCGGATTTTGTCACGAAATAAAAAGATCACTCAATCCAAATGCACACGCTCTTACCGCGGACCCATTCCTACATCCATTTTGAGAAGCAGTAAGTATTTAGGGAGGAAAACCCTTGAATTTCGCCAGCTGTTTGCATACTGCTCGTGACTGTATGGAAAGTATGGATTTACATTAGATTTCGATGGATTGGATGGATGGAGTATAGGCAATGTAAGTATGACTAGGACATAAGGTACACTTCATTACGGGAATTTAGTTACTTGGGGAATTAATTCTACTTTTCCAGAAATTCTTGCGTTTGCCTTACAGCATTCTTGTAACTCGGGACGCTAAAATGACTCCGAAACAGGACACCATATTTATTTATGTTTAATCTGGAAATACCCATGCAGGGTCAATCTGCAAATCTGTATCACCAATAGATTACGCGGTTAGAAGGAATTGCACGAATTTGGATACATCCTGTGCATATGTACCTATATGATCTTATAGGTACTATAATATTTTTCTCCTTCTGGAATCTGAAACCTGGAGATTATGCTAACATTATATCATGATTGGATAAATGTATCCTCACATTAAATTATTACAAAACTACGGCCAAGAATTTTGAAAATCAGTAACTTGGAGGTTCGCGGTTGGCCTCAAACAACCTTGTTACGTGCTAACACGAATAATGATGTTACTGCACGTTAACTATTTTAAGAGGATGCATGTTCATGAAATAATAACCTAAAATATAGCAACTCCTACAGGGGTAATAGTAACATGTGTGTTCCTAAAAGACAGTGACTAATTTACTATCAAAAGCCACTTGAAACCATATTTGGTATAAAAACTGTTTAAATTTTACGACATTTCACTATGAATAAATTTTAATGTAGCACGCCGGGAACTTGTTTGCTAATAGCAGGTAATTATAATTATCACTTTGCATAGTTCTACTAGTTCTTTTAGTAGGTAACACCGGATTATAAAGTGTTTTTCTTTTATTCCTAGGAGAGCGTGTAACTAATTCCATTCGACCCAAATCAAATGAAACACATTTCGATGGCCCAGCCGAATAAACGTGCAAGAAGGCTTAAACGATTTTCTTGTTGTTTTATTCGATATCTAGTTGATGGCCTTTGTATCGTGATCATTTGTTACACTCTTACATCATTTACATTTTAAGTTATTACGAAATAAATATTTGTTTTTTAAACTAGGCTTTCCTATATAATTACTTATTATTATCTGGTGGGGCAATCGATTATATAAAATCGATACCGTACTATATTCAGTAAACACACGACATACCGATGGCCCCACCGAATAAACGTGTAAGAGAAAAATGACAACTTTTCAGGAAAAAATAAAAACGTTTAAACTTCAATAACGCTCATTCCATTGTAAATAGGTATAAATAATGTATTATCGAATTATAGGTAAAAAAAAAACTATACACTTGTGAATTTACTTTTTTCTAAATATCAACGAGTTTCAGGAAATTCATGAAAAACTATTTAATGTTAATACTCTTGTGAAATTTGCATGACTAGGTCACAGCAATATATCATTACATGTTTATTCGTGTAATAGTACACAACGAATAAAATGTACTGTAATGTTACACTATTATTCTCCGTAATTCAAGTTTATTTTGAACCCAGCTATAACTATTTACACGCTTGTTTACAGTACATTGTTCTGCTTCTATATGATTGGAAAGATCGTATGCATTTATATTAGTGTTAATAAAATCAGTTTTAATTTATGTAATACATCTTTGTTAATGCAAGGTATAATAATATAAATCATTTCGTAAAACCAAAAGTATTAAATTCTCCACCTCAAGTGTACATTAATTCAAATGTGAAACTTGACGGGAAAGCGTTAGATCCGGTTCCCTCAACTGTCTTCCTGGGCATCACAGTAGACTCTAAATTGCAATGGGGACCTCATATAGAGGCACTTGCAGGCAAACTGAGTTCTGCTGCATTTGCCGTCAGAAAAATTAGGCAGTTGACTGATGTAGCTTCAGCTAGGTTGGTGTACTTTGCATACTTTCACAGTATTATGTCTTATAGCATATTATTGTGGGGTTCGGCTGCTGATGTTGGTACTATTTTCATATTACAAAAAAGAGCAGTCCGAGCTATTTATAATCTAGGCTGCCGTGAATCGCTTCGTGAATTATTTAAGGAAATAAATATACTTACCCTACCATCTTTGTATATACTTAGTAACACTATGTACATTCGAAAAAATATTGCCCAGTATAACAAGAAAAGTGACGTCCACAACATACATAATCGCAATAAACACAAGCTAACAGTACCTGGTTTTAGACTAAGACAAACCAGCAAGACGTTTATGGGGAACAGTGTTAGGTTCTACAATAAATCATTTATTAAGAGCATTTTAAATAATTTCTTAAGAGCATTTTGATATCTAAAGCTTATTACAACATAAATCATTATATCGAAGATAAAGATGCCTGGCGTACAACTCCGTCCTGCACATTGCGATCCTCTGGCCCTGTCTAACTGGTTGGTTGTATGACCTAACATTATTTTTAATGTTTACTTCTAGTGTTCTTATTCTTTGTATTGACTTAAAATAACCCGTACATTATTTGATCAATTTTCATTTTTTTTTTAATTCAAATAGTGACATTTTTATACTCCCATTATAATTTTATTATTTAATGTATAATACTCTGCCTAAATAGTCTGATATGTTTTATAATTATAATTTACATAATATCATTTTCCAATTTGTAAAGTTTGAGCATCATGCGGCAATTAATGATACACCTATAATCATATCACATTACTGCCTATTGTGTGGTAGTATGAGTCTGTCATGCTCACTTAAATGTCCTGCTTATGGTGGCGTTGTATATCCTGTCGTTGGGTTCCCTGCAATATGGTTGAGCCAAGCGATGTGGATGTGCACGTCATGCTCGTGAACGGTTGCTATCTGTCGGGACTGGTTAGCCCTTAGCTGCTGTGACAATCCCAGAAGGCATATTTTTCTATTTGTTACTCTTATGTGAGTTTATTTCTTACATTAACCTGCATTATTCTCATTCTATTTCTCACACTACTGTAATGGAATTGTCATGAACTACTATTTTGAAAAGAGTATTCTTGGAGTTTTGAGCTCTTCCCCATGCAACCTACCTTTTGGAACCGTTCACCTAGTTTTGACGTTTTAAAAGTGCCTGTAATCTAGTTTATTTGAAATAAAAAACTTTGACTTCAAAAGGATGAAATAAAATACAGATATTATAAAGAATAAAGAAAATATAATTATGTATTTGTCCACGTGAACAGAAAGTACAGTTACAGTTACAAAGAAAGTAAATTTCTTGATTAAAAGAAAACGAATTGCGATATTAGAAACACTAATCCTCCTCCTCACTGTCATTGGAGACCGAGATGGAGTTTTCCAATGGCAGTAGATTTATAATATTTATAATTGAATGTAATTGCGCGAAACAAAATTATGTAATAGCGCGCATAGAATCACAACAAGACTGTCCTTCCGAGCTAGTCACCTTTTTTTTAATTTTTTCGAGGGAAAATCCTCGTGGATGCCCTTCGCCCGGGGAAGGCAAAGGGGTATGCCGGACTCTTACCGGCTAAAAACCCACGGTGTTCCTTCTCCTGACCCTTGGCCGGGGTCGCGGGATTCGCAGCTGCCTCGGCCTTGGTCCACCAGCCCCTGGCGGACCTCTCCTTCTGTGGGGCCTGGCCCCACGTCCTTCCTCCTGAGAGGCGCGCACGGAACACTGCGCACCGCCTTCTCGGGCATGTTACTGGTCGCAGGCCAGTACTAGTACTACCCGCAGGCCACACACTGTGGTGGCCGGAGATCGGCACGCGCCCTCCAGCGCCCGGTGCGTCTGGCGCGGGAAGGGAGAGTGGCAGCTGTCTCTCTCCCCCTCTTCGCTCCCTCTTTGGTCGCCATCACCTCCTCGCAGAAGGAGGCGACGGCTTCCCACGCACTCTCGCTCCCGACCATGAACAGAACCACGGCCGGAAGCGAGAGGTCACCACTGACTCCAAGCTAGTCACCTTATTTTACTCGCATCTTACCCCCCGTACCTCTTTCTAACGTTACGTACGATTACAATAGAATTTATCGCGTAAACATTTGTTTATTTACCGTTACTAGGTATAAACTTAAATTAATATGCAATTAATGCACTTAATGTTTGAATCTTTAACACAATTATTAGAAAAAAATAATTATAGTAAGAGATAATGCAATACTTTAATTTTAATAACCTATTTATATTCAAACTTCCATTTTGTGGAATGAAACATTGGTAATAAAATTTGCATACATTTCTACGCGAATAAACGTGTAAGAAGACGTTACCCAAATTCGGAAACAATCACAAATCTTCTCAAACGTCTGTAGGTTTTAACATGTTTATTCTTGTGTACTTGGCGACTCAAAAAGCGTGTAATAATAGCATAAACTATTATTCGTATAATTTTAAAATTAATTATTTCCCTAGAATAAAGAAATTCACTATTATAATAGGCGTATTTTGAGTCTAAAATTCATAAAAAAAATTAAGTAGTTGCTGGATAGGCAAAAGAAACGAAAAATGAAATAAAAAAAAATTCGTGTAAGAACTCTTGCACGTTTATTCGGTGGGGCCATCGACTTTGTTGCGGCTGGAGACTAGCGTTGAAAATTGCGAAAGATACATTTTGTTTCTTTCGAAACTTTGTATCTTTCCCAATCTTTCCTGTATATACATGTAATTTTCGAAAAAAACTAATTTCTCGTTCGTCTGAAAAATACAATCTTACAGGTATAATACTTGTTTTATACTGCGTATTTTTGATATTTAACAATCAAAGGGAAAAAATCTCGTTTATTAATATAATTGAATGGTAATGGAGGTACACAAAATGTTGTTGTGTTTATATTATGCTTTGCTCGCTCACTCTAGCCTAACTAACACATATCTAGTCCTTCGAACCTAACCTATCCGTGTCGGGGTGCCCCAAAATACCGAGCACGCTTCACTCGCTCTTGAAATCAGTTTATCTCTGTTTTATTTTTCATCGATTCGCTAATTCAACGGTATAATGTTAATTTGTATACATTTCCTAGTCCCATTTAGGAATTGTATTCAATGCCTAGGAAATATATACATTTCCTAGAAAATTTATGTATGTATCAAAGAACCTTTGACAAATTATTTTACACATTTCAAAAAATGCGAAAAATACACCGTAAAATACATGTAAAAAACTTAAACTTGCGAAAGATTCAACCGAAGATCCGCAACGAAAGTTTCTGTATTTTATTGAAAAATACAGGGGCGTTTGAAGGATAATATGTATTTTACATGTCATTTTCAACGCTACTGGAGACCCTTCAGGAACTGCCCGGTTACGTAGAAATGGTCCCTTAGGACAACCTACAGAAGTCCAACAGAAAAAAAAAAACTTGTTGCATTACGGAAGTGTCATACACGAGATCGCAAAAATCTCATAAAGATATTAAGACAATTACTTTCAAACCATGGACACACCCGTAGCAAGTGGACTTCTTCAAGTTTTACGAACAAAGCGAGCACTTGCTGCAATAACTTGCACAATAAAACTTGCAAGTAAATTCGGCGCTTAAAGTTCATATTATCGCAGATTTATCTGCTTGGCTAGAGTCACGATGCTAAAATTGTAAGTAGTTAATTGTTTACTTAAGTTATGCGTGACGCGATCAAGACGGCAGGAGCGTAATCTTAATAAAGCCTTCTTATAAAATAAGTACACGTAATTTGCCGGTGTAGAACATAAGACGGTAGCGGAAGATTCCGAGACGGTGAACACTGTTCACTGAACACTGATGATGATGTTAGAAGAACAGTGGAAAAGAAATGAAATGGAAAAAGAAATAAGAACTGTTTAAAGTTTCACACAAAGATTAGGATACTAAAGGGCATGGCACACTATACCGGCACCGCAACGGCACCGCTCCAACCCAGCAATTAACTTGTAATTCACCGAGTCGCCAGAGAAACAACGTCGTGAAACACATTATGAAAACGTGCAAGTCCTAGGCGTGTTCAATCACAAATGCCATATAACAATTGTGTTCGCGGTGACAGCAAGCATGCACCTCGCGGCCGGTGCGTGGACTGCGAGCTTGCACCTCGCGGACGACGTGTAATTAGCGCGCTGGCGGCTAGCCGTAGCCTAAATTCGAGGAGACGCCGTGCTGCAGCTGTGCAGTTGCTGTGCCTGTATAATGTGCCATGACCTTAAAACTCGATACGTTTAGTTCAGTGACTGAACGATTGACTTTCTGCGCTTCAGATTGCGTGTTTGATTCCCGCATGGAACAAATATTTGCACGGTCTAGTACAGATACTGGATATTCTTCCATGTTAATATTTGTGTCCACGATACAGAAGAAACAGAAGAGGGGAGCAACAAAAAAAAATTATATAATACTGCCTATTTCCTCTTTATTTAATGAATTAATTTTTCATTTAAACATGTCCGTTTTGAATACGTAATAATGTAATGAGTTTGAACAATGAAAATTACGGCTCCTATTCAGGATCTCAATTTATTATTTAGATTTCCGTGGACTTTACCTTTTATGGTGAATTCTATGTTAATTTCATGCCGTTAAAAACACATTTTTTTAAGATACGCTTCCCAAAGTACTCGCTGCCGCTTATCACTTACAAAAATCTTAATTATAACACGTTACGTCAAACGCCATTGTTTTGGCGCTTGACTTAAAAACCGCTATGGCGACATGTCTGGTTTATCTAGTCTTATTTTTACCATATACGATATACATAAAAACATGCGGAACTAAGCCACGATCTACATACATAGTGTCTCGTATAATCTAAACAGTAGGGAAGTGTATCTAAATGTACTTTCAAATAATGTTGTGTTGATACTTGCCTCTGATAGCAGCGCCGCGCCGCCGCGCCGCCATTAGCTATCCAGATTTATTGGCAGGGTCATCATCGTCATCTACTGACCGCTACAATGATTTTTCAACCGGGAAATTGCAATAATCACCAGTGATCACCACGCTTGGCAGACGGGTTGGTGATCGCAGTTTATTGTTGTTATCTGACAGGAGGTTGCTGCTGCCCATCGTCTAACTCGGACCGAATTCGGATATTGCTTTGCGCACTGCATCCGATCCGAAAACGTGAAAATACGAATCTACCTAAGTCTAAAAAAATCGGACCGAATTCGGATATCGCTTACGCACTTATCCGATCTCTGATCCCAATTCAAACAATTCAGGGGCCGTCTTTGGCATATCCATTTGGCGTCCAATTTGAATCCGAGGTAATGCGAAAGCGTTCATACAAACAGTACTACGGCTACTTCGATCCTTCAATATTTCTTCCGAATTGGAAACTCACGGATGACGGAAGTCGGATCTAATGCGTAAACTACCATACAAATAGTTCTATGACTAGACTAGTCTTTCCGAAAGTACCGATTTTAGGTGGGCCCTGAAACTGATATGATGACAGTCGCAACACGTAGGTCAGGCTACGTCTGCTTTTCTTTTTTCATTTTAAGAAAGAGATGGGTCCCAAACTTTGAATATTTTTTTAAGATGGTTCTCGTTCCCGTTAACATTAGGAACCACTGGCATAAACGACTTTTATGACATCTACGGTTGGCGAAGAGGCGGCCTATGCTGTGCCGGGAACCACACGGAACAGGGGCAGGGGTATCCGGTATTTATATGAAATTCCTTTTTCAAAATATTTTTTAACTAAATATATACTTGGGTACAGTGGTAACGGTCTTTTCGGTATTCTGCCACTAGTGTCTATTAGTAAGCCTTACACGTTTAAATTTTAAGCATGAAGCGCTCCTAATTGGCGCCGAAGCAACTAATTTGTAACTTTTGATTACATACGAACTCGTATAAATAAGGAAACAAGTTCTTTGAATGTCTGCAAAACCATGTATGGTGTGTTTAATTTGTTTTTTAATACGATTTATACCTACAACTTAGCTTATGCTCACTGCTAGACATACGTCACAATGGTATGTCTTCACCCTTGCGCTTTCATGTTCATCTTGCGCTTTCAACTTTCAATTCCTCTTGCGTCAAGCGCATGCAATATTGATTGCCATAAGACTCGAACTAGTATTAAGGCATGCGCTATTGCATGTGCTATGGCGCTTCACGTATGCTTCAGACGAAGACGTAAGATGAACGAGAAAGCATACTGGTGTAGACATGGCTTATGTCCACCAAACCTTCCCCGGCCTAACATTACATTACTATCTGATTTAAATTTTATTTGAATACTCATGAATACTTAATGCTTAAAAACAGACCGTAATCCTGAGAGGATAACCCTAAAAGCCCCCATTTTGATTTATGAACAACGAAACATTATAATCTTCAGTTTTAATATAAAATAAAGCATTTTATCTCACATATTTTTACAATACCTACTTAGTTAATGAGAAAATTAATGAGCTCTGAAAGCCTAGAGATCATGATGGTATCCCTCGTGAATAATCGGACATACCTACCCGTTTGTAAGGGTTTCACTGGAGCCCAAACTAATCGCGGCTAATAGCGGCCGCCAGGGATATTAAGTAGGTAATGTGGGATAACATAACAAATTAATTTATCGTTTCGTGAATCTCGAAGATGCTCGAAACCAATAAAATCGACCGTTTTGATTGCAGGAAGTGATTTTATGTTCAGCTATAACCGAAATTCTTGGTATCCTGCCTTAATTTTATTAAGGTCATATCATCACGCCTTTATTAACTGAGGAGCAAGACAGAGTTATACCGTTCCAGTTCTACTATTTCGCCGATAACAGTGTAAAGTTTCACGCATTATGTGGTCCTATTGCCAAGTCCAAATTCGGCGGTTTAGGTATAAAAACATGCCTAAACGCAGCTTCGCCTCCGGAGTGGAAGATAAAAGAAAACTGAACCGAATGTTAGTGAGTGACCGGACCAAAAGTAATAAGGGCGTGAACGCCCAACGAATGGGAGAGCTCTGAAGCTCAATTTCAGATCCGTTTTCTTTAAAGATATTTTTCGCATCAGGGTCCTAATTCTACTAACAGAAACTTTTATCAATATCAACTGAATCGTTCATTCAGGCAGTTTTCGTTTACGAAAACTGTCAAAATGTTTGGTTTTGTTTTTGTTGTCAAACAATTTGATAGTTTTTGTAAACGAAAACTGTCTGAATAAACGATTAAGTTGCAATTTTGACGACACCTTTGTTGGTGCAGTGGCTGAGCCACAGAATAAATTGGCTGAGCGATTGGCTTCTGCACTAACCCTCTCTCATAAGTAAAGTTCGCCGTCCCAGGCACACACTTTTAGAACCCGATGACGAAATAACCCTCCTCCAGGAGGCGAGTAAATCGACCAGCACGATACACAACGTCCGCCGCCGTCCGGCATACCGTCCTCGCCGACGACGCCCGTCGCGACGTCCCACCGCCGCCGGTCACGATCCACCGAGCTCTCCCATCGTAGAGCCGGTCGTCTCTTCAGACTCCGCAGTCACACCGATAATTCAGCCCTCATCAAGCTGTCTCCCCCCCCCGCTATGTCCACGCCAGCAACGCCCTAAGCCGAGGTCCGAGTCCCACTAGGGGTCGCCCTTAGTGCTGTTGTTGCAGGTAGTCATGATGTTAGTGTAGTACAAGTAGTTAGCTTAGGTTAAGTATTTTACTTCCCCCCCATTGGCTGGAGACCTTCAGGTCTCGCCAATAACTGCCCGGTTACGTAGAAACCGTCCCCTAGGACGACCTACAGAAGTCAATCTACGCTACGGGTCGTGGGTTCGATTCCCGCACGGAACAAATATTTGTATGGTCTACAGATAGTTGTTCCGGGTCTGGGTGTTTGTGCATGTGAAGATTTGTGTCTGTAAACGCACCCACGATACAAGAGAAATCTTAGTGTGAGGAAAAGTTTCCAAAAAAAATAAAAAATTATAAACCTTACTGTAAGTAGAATTGGGCTCCTGTTCGAGTGTGAGGTATAGTATAGCGTAGCATCTACTATTTATTATTCTGTGCTTAGGAATTGCTTACTTTATTGCGGAATGGTTTCTTCTTCTGGTGCCTCTCCAATTACTGAAGATTGGCCATCAACTCCGAATATTTCTCCATGTCCTTTCGAGATGGAACAGCTCAGCAGCACTCGTGACTCCGGTCAATTCGCGAATATTCCTCCAACACCGCGTTTTCCCGATTCTTTGCCCATCATTAAGTTGCAGTAAGTCATACCAAACAAAGATGGTTTAGGACCAAGTTTTTCTTTCGTAATTATTATAAAACAACGTTTTATTTGTACAGCATCCTCCAACCGGATCTCGAATAGAAAACATTACTTTGCAAGCTGAGTTGCATCACGACCCCAAAAACTCACCAGCGAGTCGTATGTTAAAAGATCGTGTTCATTATAATAACGTGCAACAGTTCTTTTGTGTAAACGACACGAGATGAAACGATAAGATGAATAAGAAATAACAAGAATCAATTAGGTATGATGAATCACTGTTCCAATAGTTCCACTAATCAATTAAGACAAATGGATCACTCTGCGCATGATCATGCAATATTTCCCAGCCATACACGTAATACAATATCGAAACTCAATACGGATTGCTATTTGGCTTTTAGCAATATTAATAGGCACAACGTAAAAGCTTCAAGTGAACAGCAATCAGGAACAACATTGTCGTATTTAATCGGTTTTTCGTAAAGTTTCAATAGGTTTTAAAACTTCGTTGCATCGAAATTGACGAAGTTTTTGATTTTAAAAAGATCTCACTACAGACTTACTTAGTAAGCTTTTTATTTTATGATACAATGGTGAAAATTCTATTCCGCGTAATGTTCATAATTAGCCTATCACCACAGTGTACCTACTTACTACATACAGTGGGTCAACACCCATACATTTGACAGGTCGTATGAAATGTCAAAATTATGTAGGGGCGGAGATTATGTCCCAAGTATGCAGTATGGCTACTCGGGACATAACCTCCGCTCCTTCACCCCACAACCCCCCGCACGATTGCTCTGCGACAATGTTCTACGTTGACCGACTGTAAGGAGTAAGATATAGGAAGACTGTGCTGTTACTGTCCCACTTATGGGCAAGGGCCTCTTCTCAAAATGAGAAGGGTTTACGATTAAGTCCACTACGCTGCCCTGGTTAGCGAACTACACACACCATCTAGAACTTTATGGAGCCATCAATTAAACAAAAATACATATTTCTGTATTGTTATTAACAGGTAAAACAAAAAAGAGCTGTAACATTTTTTAGAGCAGTATCAAACTAATTCACTTGTTGAACATCACCGTGTTTTAGGCGGCATATGCTGAAATTTCGACTAAATCTGTTTGGATATTTAGAAATGAAGATAGAAAGGAAAGATTTATTGGCACAAACAACACAATACAACGGTACCTATATTTATATAAACTCGCGCACGATGGGTTCCGTACCATTATCTATAAAAACGGCAAAAAAATCATGTCTGTTGTATTATAATATACTGCCCCCCTTATATATTAAAATTTGTTTTATTTTAATTTAATTATTTATTTTTAAAGTGAATATACAAGGTTAGTCAGAAAGGGGGTACTAATCCGAAAGGGTGTTAAAGTACACATAATAATGAATAACTTTTGTTCTACAACTTTTCCCAAAAGTCAATAGTTTAAGAGAAACAGTTGTTCAAAAATCTCAAAAAAAAAACTCTAAAATCTATCTATCCCCAGTTATGATCAGCTGTGTTTACATTTTAGGTCATATTTGGGGTCATGAATTAGAAGCACCATTTTCTGAATTTGTAACTAAAGCAGGGATGAAGAATTTTTGAAAAAAACAAAAATAAAAATCATTTCATTTGGAAAAAAAAAATCGAATTTTGAAATTTTAACACTTGCTTTCAAACAGTCATCAGCGATACTATAAGTGGGCTTCGGATTAGTACCCCCTTTCCGACTAACCTTGTATAACTAAATATTCTGTGAATATTTCAAGCGTCTACCTGTTGCCGTTATAAATATCGAGCAAAAACGAGCGAAAAATCACGTTTTTGTATGGGAGCCCCCTTAAATATTTAGTTTATTCTGTTTTTTAGTATTTGTTGTTATAGCGGTGTGACTGTACGTCGCTAACCCTAAGCTGATAAAATTTTCATTTTTCCATGATGTAAATACAAACTCAAGTCAAAATTCATAACTCATTTATTTAGTTCTTTTTAAAGTTAATTATACACTAGACAGCCCACAAAACGCCCTCCCTTCACCGCTTCCTAGTGTTTATGCTGGGAAGAAGAAACGGCGCAACAAACTCCCCAGCAACACAGTTCTGTCTGTCAGGTGAATAAGTTAATTGAGTCTATACAGGGCAAAACATAATATAATTTACAATAATAGAATTACGCAAATTAAGGAAAAGTAATAAAAAGAAGTAGTTTAAACATTTCTGTTGGAGGACATCAAATTATATTTAAATTGTCATTTATCATTATTAAGAAAGCTAAAGAGACAATGAGAGGGATGCAAGTGACATATATCGTAATGATAAGATAAAACCATAGGGAGTAAATAACAAGGGACATTTATTACGGGGATACGTAACGCTTGCGATCTGAAACACCTCTGTGTTATAATTATTAATTAACTACTTTATATCGAACCCCACGTCGTGACACGAAGCGGCTTTGCAGCTACTGTCGTGTCGTACGTGTACCGCTTAAGTCTAACGCCTGCAATAGCGGGCCACGTTCCCTAAACTCTCATGACATGTCTTTCTCAATCCTAAGACAGAGTCCTACTAAGTCCATCTGCCATTCAGCAAGACATGTTTACAACAATACTAGGCGACTAAACCCTGAGTGAAGACCGCTCCCTCACAAGAGTTAGTTATCTAAACTAGCGCAAGCGCAGCGTATTGTCGGTCGGTTGCATGATATCTCACAATCACACCTGGATTACGTTTGAGTGGTATAATTTGTCGTCACTTCACACTTCCTTAATCTACCCAGGTTGTGGACGGCTAACGGGTTGTGAGGCCGCTCTCCGTCCTATTCGTGTCTCGATAAGTGCTAATTATGACGAAATATGTGATAGGCCTGCGTGGGCCGGGGGTATAACGAGACACGATTCCTAGCGTCCTTTAGGACGACTATCCATTCATTTTAGGGTACTTGGTGAAGCCTACCCCCCTCCCTGGAAGTGTACGTAAAACAAGTGCCCGTAAGGCATAATGCCGAAGTCAGTCAATAGGAAGTTGCTATCACTAACGTTTGGTTGATTTATATTCCGGTAATTATTATGGGTTGGCATTGTAGCCTAGATAAATCCGAGTGAGTCCAAGGTATGTTATACGGTTCAGCCTTTCATAGACGGCTTCTCCGCTTCCTTACAACCAAACGCAGGTGTAAGAAACCTCGGCGAAGTCAGATATAGATATAAACGGTACATGATATTATAGTAGATTATAGTTATTGTACAGAATAAACAATAACACAGCCTCGGATAATTATAGTAAAACACTCACCCATTCGTTCACTCACGCACTCATGGAGATTCGCACTTGCACACTTTATTAGTACTAATTAATTCTAACTATAACTAGTATTACAATACACTTAAGTTAAACTATAATAACTTAAACTAGTTATAATGGCCTCTCGCCCTTACGACTTCCTAGCTGGGTTTGATCAACTCTCTTAGTCAATCCTAAGTCTACTCGCCTATGGCTCATAGTCTAAAACCGACTTTCCTAGCCTTTGACTCTGACGTCCGAACCCTATCATGGTGTTAGTTAAGCCAACTCTCCTAATCTTTGACTTTGACGTCCGTTCCCTATCGTGGTGCTAAACCAACTCCCTAGATTATCCTAACTTCACTAGCCTTTGGCTCTTAACTCTGACGACCGTGCTCAACCGTGGTCTATAACCAACTCTCCTAGTCTTTCCTTTGACGTCCGTTCCCTATAGCGGTCTAAAACCAACTGTCCCTCCTTGAATCCTTCATATTACATTTCATGTCGCTAGGACCATCTTCCCACGGGTTTTCGCCCGACGGTTCATTACTGTTTTTGTATAGTTTCTCAATTGTTTCAAGATGTCGTTTTTAGGACCTTTCTCAAAATTTACTAAAATGTTTCCATGGGTTTTGTTTTTGTTACCCAACGGATTTATTGCCCTTTTTGTGCAATTTCGTAATTATTGTTTCTAAGGGTCGCTCTTAATGTGGCACTTGTATTATGCGTTGCCCTCGGGGTTTCACATTTCATCAATTTCTTTAGAATTTGTAAAATACTTTATCTTAATAGAGGGCTGACACTTGTCCCTAGTCTGTTTCCCATAAACTATACATTTAATGTGTTCCTAAGAGGCCCAATATTGTATTATGGTTCTAAAATAAATAGAATTTTTGTTAATAATTAGGAGTACGTGACAGACCGTCACAGCGGCAACAGAAATACATCATCTGTGAAAATTTCAACTGTCTAACTAACACGGTTCATGAGATACAGCCTGGTGACAGACGGACAGACAGACAGACGGACAGCGGAGTCTTAGTACTAGGTTCCCGTTTTACCCTTTGGGTACGGAACCCTAAAAAGTATGCAAGGTTATTGAGAACCTCCTCCTTTTTGAAGTCGGTTAAAAATAGGGGAAGGACTGCAATCTAAGCAATCTTTGTGATTTCTGGATAAACTGAACTCCTATTTTACTTCTACTGATGTCAACAACTGTTCAAATAAACTCTTCGTTATACGTGTCCAAGTTCCGACCATACACAGAGATAATAAAGAAGTTTATCGGCAGAAAATAGAACATTATCGTTACAAAATGTCGGAAATTCAATTGTAAGTTCTGTAATGATAGGATTTGGGAGGCAGTTTCTTAACTTTGTCAGTTTTCTTGTCAAATGTGTATTTGGACGGTTTTTGGTTAGGATGCCTCTAGTTTGGTTGTTCTAAATGTCAGAAAAATACACAGAATGTAAACGAATTCGTGTGTTAAAACCACATGATCTGTTACTGGTGTAGATTAGCCCCACACGGGATGTAGCTTGATTGAAAATAAAAACATGAATTTCTTTTTTTGTTTGCGATAGTGCTAAGTGATCGTATCTTATACAATGTTAGTCGGAAAGGGGGTACTAATCCGCGTAGCCGCGTACCACTCAAAGTATCACTGATGACGGTTTTAAATCAAGTGTTAAAATTTCAAAATTCGATAACTTTTGTTTTTAGGTACTTTTTTTTTTAATAATTATTCATCCCTTTTTTTTTTTTTTTTTTTTTTATCGTGGGAAAATCCTCATGGATACCCTTCGCCTGGGGAAGGCGAAGGGTTATGCCGGACTCTTACCGGCTAAAAACCCACGGTGTTCCTACTCCTGACCCTTGGCCGGGGTCACGGGATTCGCAGCTGCATGCACCGCAACCCCGGCAGGCCTCGGTCCGCCATCCCCTGGCGGACCTCTCCTTCTGTGGGGCCTTGCCCCACGTCCTCCTGAGAGGCGCGCACGGAACACATGCGCGCCGCCTTCTCGGGCCTGTTACTGGTCGGGCGACGGGTCCCCTAACCCGTCGCCCGCAGGCCACACACTAGGGTGGCCGGAGATCGTCGCGCGCCCTCCGGCGGCGCCCGGTGCGTCTGGCGCGGGAAGGGAGAGTGGCCGTCGCCTCTCTCTCCCTCTCCGCTCCCTCCTTGGTCGCCATCACCACCTCGCAAAAGGAGGTGACGGCTTCCCACGCACTCTCGCTCCCGACCATGGACAGAACCACGGCCGGAAGCGAGAGGTCACCACCGATCGCCGCGACTAGTTCACGGCGCTGCGTCGCCCACGCACGGCACTCCTGCAACGTGTGCAGCGCCGTGTCTTCCGGGCAGTCGACGCAGTGGTGACATCCGGGCGTCTGCTCCCGGCCTATGCGACACAGGTACTTCCCGAAACATCCATGTCCCGAAAGCACCTGCGTCAGCCGGAAGCTGAGGGCGCCATGCCGCCTCTCCAGCCACTCCTCCATAACGGGTCTTACCGCCGCTATTGCGGCGTGCCCTGCGCTGGGTTGCGCAAGTCGTTCTCTCCACTCGGCCACTAGGATCTGGCGGAGCTCACTCCGCTGAGGCGCCTCCTCGCGCTGACGATATCTCAGCGCGAGGGCCCTCGCCTCCAGATCCCAGGGCATCGATCCGGCTAGGAGGCTCGCCGCCTCGAAGGAGATCGTACGGTACCCCCTTATAATAATTATTCATCCCTGCTTTAATTACGAATTCAGAAAATAGAGCTTCCAATCCGTGACCCCAAATGTAACCTAAAATGTAAATACAGCTGATCATAAATAGATTTTAGTTTATTTTTTATTTAATTTTTTGAATTTTGGGGAAAATTGTAGAACATAAGTTGTCCATTATTATGTGTACTTTAACATCTTTTCGGATTAGTACCTACCCTCTTTCCGACTAACCTTGTATACCTGCCTAATATGGTAGTATTTCCGATGATATTCCGATACATAAATAAATGAAAGAACGGCGACTTAGCCAGCAGGCACGACTAGCGCGATATCGTTCCGCGCAGTCAGTTAATTCGGGACGCTAAAATGAATCGGAAGCATATTGATCTTTAAAAATCAATTGCAGGGTCGATTTGTGTCACCAGTGGATCACGGGGGGTATAACATGAATTCGTTTACACCATGTAGAAATAAAAAGCCATAAACAGTCATCTTTAGTTAACGCATTGTAATAATGTAAGTTAAAACAGACTTTTTTTTATAATTATTGTTATTCATGCGTATGATATTTATAAACACACCTCTAACGTGTTGGAAAGCATTTTCTTGTAAACTAAATGGGACATCACATATATTATCATTTTCGAAATATGGAAGGTACTTTGATACCCTTACTATATTAAAACTGCTAGACGTAGCTCATACGTAGGCACGTTCTAGAATGCACTGTAGGTACGAGTATATTGAAAAAGGGAACCTCCCACTTATTTCGCGAGCTTATTTGCTTCCTAATGGAAATACTTGTGGTTTCTACACGTGTCTTCGTGAACATTGAAATAAATAATAACATATTTATGATCAGTTCCGATTTACTCACGTGCATTTTTCGGGATTGTTCGACTCACAACCTCGCCGCGTGATCAGTTCATGATTAAGACCTCCGTTTGGGTCCGAAACTAGTCAGGCAATCCCGAAAAATGCACGTGAGTAAACCGTAACTAATCATAAATATTAATGTGTCTCACGAAAGTTATTTGTTACATAAATAATAACATGTGTGTTCTTTCTAGATTTATTTTGCTTCCTGTTTTTGTGGCTCAGAAGATTTTCGTATTCTTACTAACCAGTAACGTAGTAAGTTTTTGACCAACCTATAAAATGGACCTTTTATAAACCTATAAAAGGTCCATTTTATAGGTTGGTCAAAAAGTATACATATTTTTTTAAGCTCAGCATCGCTCATCATTATGCTGAGCGATGGCCGTTTTGCGCGGATGTGACGCATATTTTTCCCCAGTTGTTTTTTATTGGTTTTGTGTATACTTTTATTTTATTTTTGTGCGTCATGTTGGCGCGAATAAATATATTTTCTTTCTTTCTTTTTGTCTAAATTCGGTACATGTTCCGCCCTCCATCTTCGAACTAGAATGGCGTTACAAAGTTTAAAGGAAAAGTTTACACCCATGTTTTCTTATGCTGTATGTAAAGTAACTTATTAATTACTAGAGGTCGCCAGCGGCTTGGCCCGCGTGGATGTCGTTTATCGCGTATTCCGCGTTTTCCTCTACTATATTATGCATGTATTCTTATTCTATATATATAAAAGGAGAAGCTGACTGACTGACTGACTGATCTATCAACGCACAGCCCAAACCGCTGGGGTTAGAAACTTGAAATTTTGACAGTTGGTTCCTTTTGTAACGTAGGCATCCACTAAGAACGGATTTTACGTACGATTATACGAACGGAAATTCAATCCCTAAGGGGGTAAAATAGGGAATTTAAGTTTGTAAGTCCGTCATTTTTGAAGTAAAAAGCATGAAATTAAATGTTAAAGTTTCTGGTTAGAAATAAAGGTACACACACGTGTTTAAGCGTTTTTGAAAATTCAACGCCTAAAGGGGTGAAATAAGGGTTGAAAGTTTGTATAAGAAATCTGTTACTTTTGAAGTAAGAAGCATGGAATTAAAAATGTAGGCTCTTGGTGAGAAATAAACATACATGTGTTTGAGAGTTTTTGGAAATTATACCCGTAAGAGGTGAAATAGAGGATGAAATATTTTTTGATTTATAACTACACCTAACAAAGGGACTTAACGAGGGCACAAAATTTCACGCAAGGGGAGCTGCGGGCAAAAGCTAGTATACATATAAACCTTCATCTTGAATCACTCTAGCTATTAAAAAAAACCGCATCAAAATCCGTTGCGTAGTTTTAAAGATCTAAGCATACATAGGGACAGACAGACAGCGGGAAGCGACTTTGTTTTATACTATTTAGTGATGTTTACTTTTCTTTATTTGTTAACTTTTTGTTCCTACTGCATACGTACATCCTTCCGTTTCAGTTATGTAGACTATCTTGCCTAGAATATGAGAGAGCGCCTTCGTTTCCGTACTACAAGTTCTACTTAGTTTGGAAGTCATGAGTTCCATTCCTGGTCAATTGTTAATAAGCTATAAACTTTTTATACTTTATTTGTAAACGCTGAATCAGAATCTACGTATTTCTGGATCATTGATAAACGGTGCGGCAAACAGTCAGTTTTTGATGACAATAGCTCAGAAACATTGTTTGTAGAAAAATGTTGATCTACATTTATTTTGTTATTTACACAATATTAGTAGGTACAGAGGTGGACTTAATGCCTTAGGTACTTTCTACAAATCGAGCTTAGAGTCACGCAGGCAGATTTATGTGGTGGTGTTACAGAAATTTCTGGCAACATACATGGGTTATTTAATATTACGCCAGTCGGAATTACCATCGAGAATTCTATAGTACGCAGTACAACCCATTGCACCTAACGACTTGATTGGCTCTGAGAACAAGCATATTTGGCTCAGTTGGAGAAATTACCAGATTGCCACATATAAAATTTAAAAAAAAAGTTTTTGGGTGCTTCTTAAGCACATACTGAGTGAGTGCTCCTCTTAAAAAGCCCTCAGAACACGTGGCTTAAAATGCCCTCAGAACACGTGGCTTAAAATAACTGTTAAATAGAACATTAACAGCCCATTCAAAAATCAACAAATCGTTTGTTTTTTGGATTGAGAATTAACACGAATCGACGTTTTTATGTTTTCAATGCCCCATAAACTCCTACGGCCGTATTCACACGTTCACAAATCGTGAAAAATTACGAATACTTACATCCATCCAAAAAAATGCGAAACCTAGCGGTTTCACGGTCAGGACAAATCGTCTTGTCGTATGTGAAGGCGCATTCGTTTTTTGTCGGAGTTCTTGGGATTATTTGTGACGAATTGAAAATTACAGATGTGTAATTATTTTGGCGATTAGTATTAAATCATGATTCGGTTTGTAAATATGAACGTCTATACGAATCGTTATTAATCGCGGACTCGAAATGTTTATCAGATTTCAACTGCGATTCCTTTTCACACTGTGCGCAATAAGGTTCAAGATGTCATATCAACTTACACAAGTATTAGTTTTTAAAATTGTGTAGCGTCGATTCTAGCAAAAAGGCTATCAACCACTTTTTGATGTTACGAACTCTTTTTTAGGTATGCATGTCTAGTCAAACATTGTATAGAGCAAACTTGATTGAATTTACTAAATAGGTTGATTTTTTTTCTATGCTAGCTGGTATATAGCCTTTTTTACCTTGTTATGTCAATTAAGAAATTAAATATCTTTTGCTGTGTCAATTCTTTGCGAGCGACCGAGCGAACTTATGAAAAAGTAATGTGCAAGCAATTATAGACCTTATGGTGGTAAACAATTCAAGTCCGCGACTATAAGTGTGAATCGGTAGTAAGGCGCGTATTCTAAAACGATGCTCGGCTATGAATCTTGATTTAAGACAAAATTTGAGTGTAGACATTTCCACGAAAGTTAGTTTATTTAGTCTTTTCTAAGCAAAATACAGTTAAAAATCATTCGCATATCGTCTAAGCGTTTCGTTAACGGCTTGCCGCCTCAGTTCGCCAGCTAACTTAGTTTCCGCTACGTGATAGGCAGTCGACACAGTTTCTTTGGAATTTGTGCACTTGCAACCCAAACTTTGTCACGATTCCGTTTAGCGTACGTTTCGTGTGCAGCTGGAATACTAACTGTATTGTAGTTTTAATAGGTAATAAGTACAACACGTACGACTTAACTAAGCACCTCGTGCTGATGACGTAATAGTCATTTACAGTGTGTGTGTGTGTGCTATCGGTACTGAGTTCACAAGAGAAACGCGGACTCCGCGCAAGGAAGCGGGAGGGGGTTTCGTGACATGATGGGTGCCTAGATGATTCGTAGTTGTAGATTAGTTTTTAAAATTTCTGTTTTTTTTTATTATTATCAGCCCAATATTGTCCCACTGCTGGGCATGGGCCTCTTCTCAGTATGAGAAAGGTTTAGGCTTTAAAAAACCACGCTCTACTGGTGCGGTGGTGTAATGGCGGACTACACACACCACAGAGAACTTTTTGGAATCCTCTCAGATGTGTAGGTTTCCTCACGATGTTTTCCTTCACCGTTAACGCTAGTCTTCTTCTCTCGTATCAGCAAGAGCTATACGAAAACAGCTCATGCTGTGGTGAAAAGATTAGCCAGTCAGCAAGGTCGGTAGCGGGGCTGACAGCCCAGGGTGCGCCGGACGTACTTAAGTATCGTCACTCGTGGAGGCTAGTGATAATCAAATTGTGATCTTTACGTGAATCCGAAAATTCAGAAAAAGCCAGGATCGACCATAGATCCTCCTGCATTTAAACTAATGGAAAGCAAGTGTTCTACCGCTAACATATCATTGTTCTTTTCTTAATTATTAGGATTACCCAATGTTTATAGAAGATTGATCAGCTCGTATTTGAAACTTTACATACCTACCTTATTTCGATTTGGCTGCGTCTTGAAATTCTTCTTTGAAACGTAGCCTTGCTTTGGTATGTTTACGTTCTAGTGTAGTGGTACAATACGTCTACATTGTATTATACTAGCAAGTCCACCACGTAATATTTGCATACGTGAACTAATATTAGGACTACAATAGTGCGCATAAAAGCATGCCTGCAGCATATGTACCATTCTTCTATTAGCAAATATTTTTAGGCCTTGTGATGATAACCGAACGAACCGGCAATATATCTATTATGCGATGTCTACACCTGTTCTATTTTCGACGTCAATAACATTCCAACTCTTTTCAGGGTCAGATTAAAGAAACTATCGATAATATTTGGATTTAAAAGTCTTAAATCTTGATCTAAAAATGTGGCTTAAAGACACTTAAACTCTTAGGGATCGACCATTAATAACGTGGGGCACGAAAGGGGGGAAATGGGTTCGGATCACGTGTATTTATTTTTTCGGTGAGCGCATCATTTCTAAACCGAACTGATAATACAATGTTGCATAGTATTTTTGATTTTCAATAATTTATTATAGTCCAACATGTTTTACGTATAAAGGTGTAGGTACAAATTAGTAATCTCCATTGAAAATCAAAATAACAAAAAAAAATAAAAAAAAGAATAAACCTTCCACCTTACACACCTTTCCTTTATTATTTTCATGCTAGTCAGAAACAACCTGCAACCATAATGTCTGTCTGCACATTTTTATCACGGTGCTTAATTTTCCAGAATGAAATTAGATTGTAGCTGTTTTTAAGGATAGTATTCTGAAAATTCTGAATACCAAAAAAATACACGTGATTTTGTGTAGGTGGTCTAAAACCTCGCCACGTATCACCAAGGGGGATTAAAGGGGGGTTAAAAGGTGGCTAAAAAACATCACGTGATTAATGGACGACCCCTTATTCATAAACGATGGTTAAAGATTATTTAACTAAAATTACTGTTAAGTCTATTGCCATCTCTATTCATTGGCGTACAAATGACAAGGGCAGGTATAATTTACTCAGTCCATGAAAATGTCAGTCTTTTATTAAGAAACAGGTTGCAGTAGAAGGTATTTACTGTAATAAAAAGCATTAATTTCAAAAACCATTAATTTAAAAAACCATTTTGTAGCACTTTACAGAACCATAAATCAAAAAGAAAAATCTACAATATTTCAAAGTTACAAAATATATTACCCAACGCTTCCCGATAACCTTCATTTAAACATTTACAATCATAAATCGCAAAACTACATATAAAATACTACATTCCCAATAATAAATCAGTCGATACAGCACTAACATTCCGTGCTGAATCGATACATAGAACAGAATAGTCGGTACAGGTATCGATACCGTCTGCAGATGCTCGCTGTCAGCAACCCGCATTGTTTCCGAAGAGATAAGACCCGGCTGGATTTTCAATAACTAGCATACCGAACTGGTATTTAATGAAAATCGTATTGCATTATGGAATGCAGAAATTAATCATAGAAATGCAATGAACCAGGGTTAGCATTCAATCTATTTATTTTAGTTATTTACTAAGGACAACAGCTTCTGTATACAAATTTCAAATTACAGTAGGTAACAATTAGTTGTGGTCTTATACAGTTGCCAATAACAGGTGAACCAACATTCTCAAATACAAGTGACAACTTAAGCTAAAAACTAAATGTACTAAAAATTAAGTGGAATAAACTATGAAATATAAAATTACAAAAAGAATAATAAAAATAACAATAACAAAATTGCAGTAACGCTTAATTATAACAGAAGACATAAAATTAACAAAAATTACAAATTTAGATAATGTTTCAAGATATACCTACATACCTACTAACACAATGAATCACTTGATCGAAACGAAAAAATCATTTACACCACGATTACGAATGCCGCAAGTGCGACTGTTGATCGTGAGATCGATCCCCAGGTCGAGCAAGTATTATTGGGTTTTTCCGTGTAGAATTTCTCAGTCTGCATTTGTGCATGGTTGATGGCGAATAGGCTCGCCACCTATTACATGGGACTTAAACATAACGGTGAAATGAGGGTGTACCTCAGCCCATGTTATGTAAAAAAAACTATGATTAAATCAAAGAGTTCTATTTCTCAATAACTTAAAAGTTAAGGCCTTAATTATATATCACAAGCTCTACAGCCCGTTTTGGTAATAATTTTATTCTGTAGAATTTTAGAATTGCCATTTTGCAAGGCAATTTTAATTAAAACACAACCGAAAACCTCAATGGTTTTCCAGGAAAGTTGAATGAGTAAAAGATAGAAATCGTATAACAAAGTCTAGATACCAAAAACCGCGTGGGAATAGGGAATATGCATGTAATTCAAAACTCTTTCATTATTTAAATATACATTGTACAGGAGTCAAGACACAAAATGCATTTTTTTTAATTTTTAACGCATTACTTATTTTACAATTCATTATTTTATGTTACGTTTTTTTTGTGGAACGGAACGCAATCCCGAAACGCGTCGTCTTCGAAAAGGCCGGAAGTGACATCAAAATCCATGTGAATATATCTTTAAATAATATTTTCTTAGCTTATAAGCTAAGAAAAGATTATCAGTGAGAAATGTTTGATTTCTCACTGAGGTAAGTTAGTAAGTGCGATTTCTGTTAGAATAAAGCACAAGAAATAATGTAATTTATAAGATTTGCGGCTAAAAAACAGATGTAAACAAAGCAGTATCGTGAATTATGAAGTAACATTATGGCCGCGACAGTAAATTATGTTTGGACTGTAGAAGAAAATTGTTGAAGTTTAATAATTGTTTTGAGCAACAAACAATAGTACCATTTGACTTTTAATACTTTTCTGGGGTTTATATTAATGTGCTTTATTGAATAAGAGAAAAAAAAATTACATGCATATTCCCTATTCCCCTTTGTCCGATTCATACTTACAAAATACAAATGAAATGTCAGACTTCTGAAAACATTGTGATTTGAACATGTAATAAAAAGACACCAATATTTTATTTCCTATAGCTCCTTTGATTTAGGATTTCTCCATATTATCCCAGTTAAATAAAACACACTGGATACAAGAACAAGTAAAATGGAACCAGGTGTTTTTCATTCCGTGCAAATATTGGAGTAAGGGAAATTGATTATTCCTATCTTAATGCTCACAGCAGCCTGTCAGCGAGACACCATTAAATCCTTTGCGTTTTTTATACACTTTGTATTACAAAACATCACGCCTGTATTCCAAGAAGGGATTAATGTTTTAAAAAACTGTGCGAAGCCATGCATTTTCTTTCCAAACCTCGTCTCCCTCTCTCATAGGCACCTATCGACACTTTTTTGCACCGTGCAACCAAATTATTGACGTTCGTCCGTCGTTCTTGACAACACTTCGTCCACGATAGAGCAATACTTCAAACTTCAAAACTCATTTATTCAAAATAGACTAGAATTACTTAGTTCTTTTTGAACGTTTATGTTACAAAAGAGCCCCCAAAAACGCGCGTTTCACCGCTTCATTGTGTTTATGCTGTGAAGAGGAAACAGCGTAACAATCTCCCCAGAAACACAGATCTGTTTTTCAAGTGAATGAATTAATTGAATCTATACACAGAAAAGGTAATATTAATTACAATAATGATATAATACAAATTGCGGATGATAAACGAAATAACAAGGTATAGGAAAAATCTGGATGAATTGAAAACAACATTGCCTATAAATAACTAAATAATATAGATAGTTCAACATAATATAGGTGCACAAAATTGCATATAATTATTTCATTCAATACAATAATAATGTGATAACAATGTGGGTCATTGTCATACAATAGAGCTAGGGGGCTTGATGATTAGTCTAACATGTTCTCTCGCATTTCAACGTACACGTAGAGATTACGTCGACGTCATGCTCTGACCGTATATGTATATTGTAGACTAGTCATGCCTTAGCTAGGCTAGTCTCGGTACTATGTAGATCGTATTATTGCTCTACTAAAGTCATCCTACGTGATTTTAATATATCGTGGACGATACGCTAAAAATCTACCAGGAATAAACTATACTGCCTCGTTGGTCTAGTGACTGCCTCGTTGGACTAGTGATTGCCTCGTTGGACTCGTTCAACAAGAGAGTGAGATCGCTCTACTAGAGTCACCCTACTACGTGATTTTAATATATCGTGGACAAGGCGCTTAAACATCTATGAAGAATAAACTGTACTGCCTCGTTAGTTTAGTAATTGCCTCGTTGGACTAGTGACTGCCTCGTTGGACTAGTGACTGCCTCGTTGGACTAGTAACGGCCTCTTTTGTCTAGTGTTTGCAAGCGCGACTGCTGAGCGTGATGTCCTGGGTTCAATCCCCAGGTAAAGCAAAGTGGGCAAAGTATAACTTGGGACTTGCGAAATGAGGATGAACTATACACCTCTGCCCAACCTTTCGGGGAATACAGGCTTGATGTTATGTTAATGTTATGCGTACAATACCAAAGTGACAGATGTATGAAACAAATTAATTATGCCTAATAAAGCCTCTACAGTTCTATAAATAGATGCAAATCCGTTTTAAATAACAATCGCGTTTCCCTTTGTCAGATTTTTTATTTCAATGCGATGAAGGTCGCCATAGCGTCTCAAGAAAAAAGGAATTTCAACCACTTACGTAAAAGCAATAAGAATTCTGAGAAGATAGTCGTACATAATTATGTTTTATGATTTAAAAAGATACCCACAGTACGTTTAATTAGTACTTGTAGTACAATCAACAAAAGTAGATGAATACTTTGTAATTTCAACATTAATTATTATCACTGAAGTTAATTGTCTATCTTAATTTATCAAATACTATTTATTTAACGAACTTTCTATTTCAACTTTGTAGTTACAAAATTTAATCGAGGTGCTCGTGGATCATGTGATTTGCAAGGTTACGCTGCGCTTGCCGTGGTCGGTTTGTGGATGGGTGACCGTTTATTACACATCGAGACCACTCCATTCCTCGGAGAACACGTTAAACTAGCGGTCACGGGTATCAATACGAATACCTATGAACTGTCATAGGTATTCGTATTGATACCTTACGCCCGAAAGTCTGACAACAGGCATTGCCCAGTATCTGGGTTGCGCAGGTCTGAAGTCGCTGTGTGTAAAATACTGGTATTCAGCCGCATCTGGTTAGACTGGAAACTGACCCCAGCATAGTTGGGAAAAGGCTAGGCAGATTTAGTTACGAAATTTAATAAGTGGCAAGCTTTCATTAAATAATAGATTTTTGAAACTTCGAGGAATTCTCACTTAGGTACTTTTGATGTAGGTAGGTACTACACATATCTGGGTAATGTACCTGTTGGTATCTCGTCTACGACGTAGTCGTTTTCTACTTGTGTTCAACTTCCAGTCTAACCAGCATTCTAATTGCGCAACACACTCGTAATCGCTATGGCTTTAATTTTGACAGGTCAACAATTTCCATATCAACGTATGTATTAACAATCCGACTTCTCTACACCTTAAACCACGCAATGAATATTGTTTTTTAAAGGTACAAGTCCGAAACGGGCTGCAGACCGCAAACTGCAAAAGTAGTATCGCTTGCGGTGCGATCTGCGGCTGCGGTCTGCGGTTGCAGTTTTGCAGTCGCTGTCGGAATAGCACCTTTGAAGTACACACCTTAAAGACGCTATTCCGATGGCGACTTGCGGTCTGCGGTTGCAGTCTGCAGTTTGCAGCCCGTCTCGGACTTGTACCTTTACACATCAACTGTCATGATTAATGGTGGTTACGTGACACTATTGTCCTACAGATGCGGCTAAATGCCTGTTTATAACAGTACCTAACCTAATTATGAGAGAATACCGATATTCTAAACCGCTATTGAGGAATTCGAGTTTCTAATGCCTATAACGTTTGTCACTGGCACCGACGGCTTAAGGTTTAACGTTCTCTCCAAACCACAGAATCTATTGTCTTAAAATCATGTAGGGTAAGTATTATAATTAATTGAAATGGGTGAATACAGAACCCGTGATGGAAACCGAAAGGCTCGTAGGGTTTCCGATCTTTGGCATAAAGATCGATCTTATGAATCGATTTGGATCGTGGACTCTGAAAAAAAAAATCGATGACAAAAGATCGATACATTGAAAATCGTTTTTTTTCTGAGATTTTTGTGATTTGATTAAGTTATCTGTTTACATTAATAAACTTATGGTAAACTAGATGTCGCCCGCGGCATTGCTTGCGTGCATGTCGTTTATCGTGTATTCCGCGTTTTCCGGGATAAAAGTAGCCTATGTCCTTCTCCGGGTTCCAGACTATCTATGTACGAAGTTTCATTAAAATCGGTTCAGTAGTTTAGTCGTGATGAGGTAACAGACAGACAGACAGTTACTTTCGCATTTAGGTATAATATTAATTAGTAAGGATTTCAAGAAAACTGAGTTATTACACATTACAAAATTAAAAGAAAATTGATAGTTTTTTTTTTTCAACTCTAATTTTTGTCATAGCGAAATGTATTCTTACCTACTTTTAATTTCAACGGACCGTTAAAGATCATTCTATGTTCTGTTCATTTCGTTGCGATTTAACCATCGACCTGGCTGCCAAAAAAACGATTATTAAACTCGAAACTCGGGTTTAAAAGAAGCAATATTCGATAAAATAGAATCGAGATCGGAAACTCTAAATCCACGAAAAAGGTAGAAAAGCGGAATTAAAATAATGTAGGTAAACAGGGAAATCATTCAGAAATATTTATCAAGAAGTAAAAACGTAAAACAAATTGGAGAAAATGTAATTTTCTATTTTCACCACAATTTTATATAATTTTCTTTTCATTTCGTAAACGAATGAAACAATTTCATTTCACCGATTGCTGAAATATGAATATTTAATGGAATAATCATGACAAAAAGTCCCTATACTTTAAAAAATTAAAGACAAAAATAATATGTTAGAGATTTAATGATGTAATGATGGTAGTCGCAAATGTTAACTTCCCGACCTGTCAAAAAGATCTATAAAACAGTATGCGGTGCGCTGCTCGCCCCCCCCCCCCCCCCATTTTTGCTGCGACCTTTTGGTCGGACGGTCGTTCACAATTGTCATAAATTGTTGTTTTGTTGAAAAAAATTAATGACTGGTTGATTTTCCTAAAGCTGATCATAATAAAGGATTCAGTTAACACACTTCAACAAGTTTCTTTCATAATATAATTCAATCATGATTCGAAAGACACGTGGCGCCATCTATTATCGTTATTGTTGTTTTCCTCGGGAACAGTACTTTTTTTCGGGATGAAGGACAGAAACGGTCGTAGGGTACCTACTAGGGTTTTCGCCCCGGGTACCCGGAACCGGGAATTCCCGGGAATTTGGCGATTTTAGGACCCGGGAATTATTTGGCGGGAATCCCGGGTACCCGGGAATTATTTGAAATGAAGAAATGATGATGAAAAATGAAGGGTCTGCACGCTTCCGAAGACTTTAGAGCATTTTCTGCCTCTCTTGCGTGAAACGGACATTGTACTCCGTGGTGTGAACTTAGAATGGGGTAAATGTATCGTGATGTCAGCACACAGTACTGTTGTCTCTGTCTAGTAAGCAAATTCTAAACGCTTGTTTTTTTTTTTGTAAATGTTATTTTTGTAGAAACTATTCACAATGCTTATCTTTTGTGTAGGTAATTTCGAGATTTAATGAAAATACAGGTGTAAACGAATTCGTGTAATTCCTTCAAACAGCGTTATCTACTTACTGGTCACAGATTAACCCTAAATGGTTTTTATTTTAAATACAAAATACCTAGTACATTTTAAAAAAAAAGTTCTGTTTTCGAGCCCTTTTTGCACCCCGAGTTAACCGACTGCAAAGAACGATTTCGTGCTAGTCGTGCTAGCCAGCTGTGTCACCGTGCTTTCATTCATTGATGAGTGGCGTCGAAATGTTCCAAGGAATAAAATTTGTATTTAGCAATTTAATTTTTTTATTTGTACCATATTATCTGGTTATGTTTTGATCACATATCGGTACCGCAAGAAAAAAAAAACTTTATTTTTATTTTTAATCAAGCTAAATCCCGTGCTCGGTCATTCTACACCAGTGATCATGTGGTTTTAAGGTATGACACGAATTTGGTAACAGCCTTTATACTTAGTCATTCACCCTATTGTTATTCCGTAATATTTTGCCACATTATATGAAGAGAAGACTTTTTTCTCAGTAAAGAAACTCGCGACGTCGCACATTAAATGACTGTAACTTTACCTAGTTCAATTTTTTAAATAAGTGTAAGATTTTTTATTTTAATAAGAAAAGTCGATTTGTATGTTAGACAATTTATCAATTTATCATTTTTAAAGTACTTACACAAGTTTAATGTTGAAATATACGAGAAAAACTATATTTATACAAAAAACAAGAAAATTCCCGGGTACCCGGGAATTCCCGGGAATTAAGAGAAAAAATTCCCGATTCCCGGGAACTCAAATAGGCCGGGAACGCGAAAACCCTAGTACCTACCCTACGACCGTTTCTGTACACCTGACAACGTATATGCAAAATTTCAGGAAGATTGATTCAATGGTTTAGGCGTGAAAAGGTAACAAACAAACAAACTTACTTACTCATTATAGTTAGGAAGTTAGGATAACGTCCCAGAAAGTAAAAAAGCTATTAAGTAATTGCATTATTAAGAACTGTGTGAAACCAATGTACCGTTCAGTTCGTAAGCACTTTTCGACTTTAAGAACTTACGTCTACAACTTTGTAACAATACTAAACACGACGTTAATCTTCGATTTTTCCGAGGTCAGCACGTTACTGCTGAGGTAGACTCATTTGTAATTATATTTATTACAAAGAAAACACATCAGCAAGTAGAATTTATGGACAGGAAATGAGGTTTAGCGTCGTTTTTTTAGTTTGGGAATGATCTTTCTATACTATTTGTGTCAGTATTATTGGGACAAGTCCCTCAAAAACAAATAAATCTGTAAGTTTAGTTTCAATATTTTTGTTAAAGTTTTCGCTGACTCATAAAAGAAGGAAACTATGGCTGAGGCCAGACGAGCGTAATTTACGCGGCTCAAAATGAGTGTGAGTAACTTTTTAGTAAGAAAATGTTACAATCGCAGGGATCAGCCAACCAAGACACTACGTCATATCAGCGGAAGCAATGATGTCACTATTACTTATTTTATAATTTTTATGTTTACAGTTGATTAATCGATTATTATTCAAAATCAAAAGTTTTTATTTCACATAAACCATTGCAGGCGCTTATGAAAAGTCGAATTTAGGTGCACGGTTCCAATTAGTCGTTTCCTATGGAGAAGAGCCGGCAAGAAACTCCATGGTTACTCTTTTAAAATCCATATCTTTAACAATTTGAGTGGGTACAGTTATGACTTAGAATAGTTATGAGAGAGCAAAGTAGACTTAAGAGCAGGAACCACACAAAAAAGCAAAATGAAAAATATGGTCAGAAATTAACTAGGTATCCAGGCATCTAGCAAGTCTACAAAGCTCTCACATTTACAAAAAGTAAAAGGACGCTAAACTATATAAAACAACTGACATGGTTAATTGTCATCAAAACACATTACAAAGAAAATCACTGTAATAAGATAAAGACATCTTGAGAGTAACGTTAAGTAAGTATTGTTTAATTATACTAAGTTTAGATAACTATAACCAGATTTATGTAATATTTAGCTTAATTACAAATAGACGTAACAATGTATCGAGTTGAGCAGTAATATCGAGTAGTTTTATTTTTATGTTGTTAACACTGATTTTTTTTAACTTATAAAATAACATGTAACGGTCATTGTGTGCTGATTTTGCTGTAAAACAATCATTAAATAACATCTCTCAACGTTTCGTGTGATTTCATTCGCCGTACATACACTCAGTTTCATCGAAGACCACGCCTCTTCTCACAACCCCTTCGTTGTATAAATCCTTCTAAAAAATTACGCCGACTCATTTTCAGCCGCGTAAATTACACACGTCTGGCTTCAGCCTTACATGCGCAAACAGTACTACGTTCTTGATCAAGACTAAAAAAAGACCTTTAGAAAAATAAATCATAGCATAACATCACGCCTACATTCCCCGAAGGTTTAGGCAGAGGAACATCCTCATTTCACCGTTATGTTTAAGTCCCATGTTATAGGGGGCGAGCCTATTGCCATCAACCGGGCACAAATCCAAACTCCGAGCTGAGAAATTCCACACGGAAAAACCCAATAACACTTTGCCAGACCAGGGAATCAAACCCAGGATCTCACGCTTAGCTGACGCGCTTGCAACCACTAGATCAACGAGGAGAATAACAAAACCTTAACTTAAAATGCCTGCGGAATCATCTTCCATACACTTCATTGACTCATTGACGAGAAAGCTGAAATATTATTCTTTTATTACACGATAATGGTGCCGATTCTGTTATGGACAAACTAAACTTACTTAGGCTATTGCCATCTTTTTCGCTGTAATAAAATAAGAAAGAGATATACGCAAATAAGAGCTGTCAAATTTAGTTGAACTACAAGTTCCATACTTTAGACGACATTTAAAACGTGTCGACTAAAACACGGTGAAGTTCAAGGCGTAAACTAATTTGACATCTCTAACTTGGTTGTTGTCTTCCTTGTCTCGTGCTATCTGTTAGTAAAAGTTAGCAATTCTCTAATTTTAGTTTACAAGAGAATCGGCACCAATGGCTGTTTGTATTGTCTTATTATACAATACAATTAAGTATGTATTCTATTCAGACGTTTCATGTCAAGATTATAACAATGAAGACACGTGTCAACAATTAAAATGCACACAAAAATTAAACAGACCATCTGCTGCTTGTTATTCTGTATGTATTGCAAGACTCAACTGTTGAATATACAGATCAACGTAAGACAAGGCCGAAACAACAGCTGTCATCACCTCTTGCGCTTGTAAAAAAGATGTGATAGACACAAACCATTATATATTAACAGGTTCAATACAAATAAACATCAAAGGGCTCTAGTAAACAGAATACCAATTCTCGTAATTAAAAATATTCGAAATATAGTTCCATCTAGTTCCAATGTCGAATTCTCCTAAACTAACAAAGTCAAACGTGAACTTATTGGAATGGTATCGAAAATAAATTGAAAGTTGATTGAAGCCGAAAAGGTTTGTAACATTCTGAACTGACACAGATAATATAATATAATTGATATTCTCGTTCATAAATAAACATAAAAACTGAAATTGAAATGAGTCTGAACTGGTTGAAACTAGACTGTAAGATTACCAATTTTCTGTCAATTCAAAACTTATTTCAGTTCGATCGACTTTCAGTCATTTTTTTACGAGCCCATGTTGTCCCACTGCAGGGCAAAGGCCTCAACTCCCTTCTTCCACCTTTCGCGATATAGTGCGATAGTAGGCCAACCCTTTAAAAATGAGTCCAGCTCATCCCGCCATCTTCTTCTGAGCCTGCCGCGTGGTCGTTTTCTGCCAGTTGGGATCCCATTAATGGTTATTTTAGCCCATTGCTCCTCCGACATGCGGCAGACATGACCAGCCCAGTTCCACTTTAGTCTAGCAGCTGTGAGGCCAACATCGGCTATTTGTGTTTTGGAGCGAAGTATGGAATTTCTGATGCGTTCCGTAAGTTTGACACCCAGTATACTTCGCTCCATAGCTCGTTGGCAGACTCCAAGTCAGTCATAGTGAAAAAAAAAAACATGTTCCCTTTCAAATGGCTCCATTTGGAGTCACATTATGCATTAACTCAAACGTCCATGACTCCAAAAGAAGTCACAGTCATAGGGCATTTTCTATGTAGTTATGTTATTGGACGTATGGGATGGATAAATTACATTATCATGGACGTATGGACTGATAATATAATCGAATGGCACAATTGAAAAAAAACGCCGCAAATTGATGCAACTTATTTTAAATAGCGATAAGTATTTCCGTACTGAATCATCCCGGTTTTTCATGTCAGTTGGATGTATGGGTAAATACCAACTTCTTTGTATGGGGACAGGGTAAGTGTAAAAAAATGCCGTTTTGATTATTACCCACTTTTCAAATTCAAAAGGCGGTCCATGTGATAGATACCAAAGACCGCGCACCGGCCTAGCGTCTAGGATTAAATCGTGAGCTTTTATTAAATTCCTACAATACGGATCTTGTTCATTCCTCCCAGATATTTCAATATGTAACCGAAAAATTACGCTATTGTTTTTCTTTACTAAAATAATCTTCTAAATCCGAACGCCATGAATCGACGTTCACACACATGGTATATTTATTCTTCTAGTTTATATAAATATGCGTATCTAAAATATTTTGTTGTTGCATCGCTTCTAACTAAACGCTGCTATAAAAATATATATGAAACGATTTTAGTGATGTAACAATAATATTTGTGGAGTAAAGATAACATTTTTATTTGAAATACGATTATATCATCATTTTGATGATTGCTGAGAAGTAACATACATCGATCAACATCTATACTCACATGATTTGCCTAACTAGCCGTACTCAGACAGACAAGGGTATCGCTTCAGGTGACTGGCATCAAACGGATTTAGCATAGGTATCTCCTTTGTGCCAATGATTTGATTGTATCAGCCGTCTAATATTCAATTACCAGGTAAAATTAGCAAATACAATAACAATACGTATCATGTTTGAATGTGGTGCTTACCTGTAAAATAATTTGGTGCTTACCTACCTGTAAAAATTGTAACACTAGACTTTTATAATTATACAAGGTTAGTCAGAAAGGGGGTACTAATCCGAAAGGGGGTTAAACTACCCATGATAATGAATAACTTTTGTTCTACAACTTTTTCCAAAAGTCAATAGTTTAAGAGAAATGATCATGATGATAAGAAAGATGATCAAAAATCTCAAAAAAAGCTCTAAAATTTATCTATCCCCAGTTATGATCAGCTGTGTTTTCATTTTAGGTCATGTTTGGGGTCATGAATTAGAAGCACCATTTTCTGAATTTGTAACTAAAGCAGGGATGAATAATCTTTGAAAAAACTAAAATAAAAACCATTTTTCATTGATTTTTTTTACCGAATTTTGAAATTTTAACACTTGCTTTAAGACAGTCATCGGTGATACTTTAAGTGGCCTGCGGATTAGTACCCCCTTTCCGACTAACCTTGTATAACACTATTTTTAGTATACACAAAAACCGAGAAACCCCAACAAGATTTTAATCAGAACTAGCGACCCACCCCAACTTCGTACGTGTACGTTTTATAGCTTAAAACCTTCCTCTTGAATCACTCTATCTATTAAAAAAAACCGCATCAAAATCCGTTGCGTAATTTTAAAGACTTAAGCATACATATGGACAACAGACAGCGGGAAGCGACTTTGTTTTATGCTATGAAGTGATTACCGGAGTATGTATTTTTTTTTTAATAAATCTCCAAGTTAAGTTTATGTTGCGTTAAGTTCCCCAGTAGAGTGTGAAATTTGTGAGATGTGCTATGCAGGGATTATCTAATACACGGAAACTGACCGAGCGGACTGTCTCAAGCCTCAAGGCGTCTATTCCCGTCCACTGTTATGCATAGAAACCTATTGAAACAAAACAGAAATATATGAAAGAAAAATGCAAGGTTTAACGTGGTACAAAAACTATGCCAATCGATTCTCCTAGTGATTCTGAACAAACTAGTTTCAGGTTTAGTGTATACTAAAACTACAGTCGACCTACATCTTACTCCTTACAGTCCGTCAACGTAGAACATTGTCGCAGAGCAATCGTGCGGGGGGTTGCGGGGTGAACGAGCGGAGGTTATGTCCCGAGTAACCATACTGCATACTTGGGACATAACCTCCGCCCCTACATAATTTTGACATTTCATAGGACCTGTCAAATGTATGGGCGTTGACCCACTCTATGTAGTAAGTAGGTACACTGTGCTAAAACTAAACTTGTATAAGCAAGATCCTTTGTAATTTTTGAGTGTTAACAATTGTTAGTGAGCCAATAAAATAAAAATAAAATGTCTGACTCGCTGGTCTACTGGTTCGATCCCCGGGTCGGGCAGTGCTATTAGGTTTTTCCGAGTGGAATTTCTCAGTAGCAGCCCGGAGTCTGGATTTGTGCCAATGATGGCAATAGGCTCGCCCCCTATAACATGGGAATTAAACATAGCGGCGAATTGAGGGTGTACTTCAGCCATTTTTCTTTTGTTTTTTTAAAAACACGTTTCCATTCTCTAGGATTTCTCCTGTATCATGGGTGCGTTTACAGACACTAATCTCACATACACAAACGCCCAGACACGAAACAACTATCTGTAGGCCATACAATTTTTTGTTCAGTGCGGGAATTGAACCCACGACCCGTAGCGCAGAAGCTAATCGCTTAGCCGCTGCACCAAACGTGTCATCATATCGTGTACCTACAGGCCTCTACACACCAAAGTCGGCGGGTTATTGCGGCCAACTAACGCTAACTAAGCGAGCGAACATGACGCAAAACACAGAACAGATAAAAGACGTTAGAAGGGCCTTGTGGGCGGGGCAGGCGCGCCGCACATATGAGCAAACGCTCATATGTCAACCGAAATTTGTTTTACCTATCAACAGTCGCGCTCTTATTGTGACAGCGTACGGAGATCCGCGAAAAAAAAGAATTATGCCGTCTTGCATTATTATAACGTGATGGAAAAGAAGCTAGTTGAGTAGTGTAGCCAGAGAAAGGATTTCTTTTCACCGGCATGTCCAAAAACCTTATAATATCAGTGATATTTGTAATTATTGCAATAGTATTATGTAATTTGTAGAAAAAACGATACAATCGCACACAGATGCAAAATTATACATTGCTTGCAATACATGGGTACCATCTTGTACTACGTGAGCGACAGCGCAATGTATTGCGTTCAATGCGAAAGTCGAGTGCAGCGAGCAATTGTTTTAATTCAGCGAAATCCATACGTATCGATAGTGTTGTACCAAGTTGTAAACAATATCGGTATTAAATATGTGTGTATATCTACAAATGATTATTATCAGTAATATTATAATTAAAATAACTTTGTTTATTGCCACGAATTATATGTTACATTTTATTTTTAGGTTTCCAACAGGTCCAGACAAAAGAAAACTGGATTGAGACAACTGGTAGAATTGAATGGATACCTATTAAATGAGGCACAATTTGTTCTTAACATTTTGCAGAAAATTATGCAATTACAATTCACAGGCTTATTCAAATTAAATTAATTAAATTATACATATTATGTTAATACGCCTACGGGAAAACAAAAATCGAAATTTCTTTAGTTTTTTGCAAATTGTAGCTTTTATTTACGTTTATACTATTCAAAATGCGATTTGCGCCGGTAACGGTTACTCAATAATATATTCAATATGAAAGTCGTAAGTATACCTACTTTTCTAGGTTTACGATGCTCGAAAATAGAATAATTCTATTTATACTAAGTTTGCTAAAAATAATCAATAAAATCATGTCAATTATTATGAATCATCGTCATAATGCACTACATAACATGTTTTTTTCGGAAACAATAATTGTTAAACATGTTATGTAGTGCATTATGATGATGATTCATAATAATTGACATGATTTTATTGATTATTTTTAGCAAACTTAGTATCGTTACGGGTGCAAACAACATAATTATGACGTAAAACAGACCTGCAATTAGCAAAAAACTAAAGAAAATTTGAATTTCACGGCTATATCGGATGTTCCCCTTAATTTGACATTATTATTTATATGTGTTGAGGAAGTTCACACTATTCGTACCCAGTTCGAGGGTCTCAAAATTAGAGCGAAAAATTGCAAAACTTAGGGCCGATTTTTCAATCCTCAGATAAATAGACAAATAGCATTTATTCAACAGATAGCAAAAAAATGATTTTTTCAATCGTCAGATAGGCTTTATTCGACGAATAATTCGACTACCTGAGGAATAACTTTATCTTTTCCTTTGACGGCCAGATAACCGATTATTCAGTAGATAGTTTTATTCGATGACTGATGATGTAAACAAAAAATATAATTTTACTAGACAATTCTTGGGTTTGCGTTTTCATCAAGGTAAAATGGATGTATATTATTTGATAGCACTGATGATCTGGCAATAATTGAGCAAGAAGCTCTGATAAATGAATTCATAAATCCAGGAAGGAAAGTAAGAATTGTCACATCCAGGCCCAATCATTTTCCGCCGGAGGGCGCGCGACGTTCTCCGGCCACCCTAGTGTGTGGCCTGCGGGTGGCGGGTTATTGGACCTGACGCCCGACCAGTAACAGGCCCGAGAAGGCGGCGCGCAGTATTCCGTGCGCGCCTCTCAGAAGGACGTGGAATGAAGCCCCACAGAAGGAGAGGTCCGACAGGGGCTGGCGGACCGAGGCCTGCTGGGGATGCAGTGCATGCAGCTGCGAATCCCACGACCCCGGCCATAGGTGAGGAGAAGGCATACCGTGGGTTTTTAGCTAGTGAGTGTCCGGCATACATAACCCTTCGCCTTTCCCGGGCGGAGGGAATCAATGAGGATAAAGGCATGATAACAAAAACATGCCCAATCATTTTACAGTGTGGGATTCAAAAGAATTCCATCGTCAATTCAGACTTTTAGAGTCTGTGCAATATTTACTTATAAATAATGGTAGAGGATAAAATCAAGCATTAAACAAAGGTTAAGTTTTCAATCGTTTATTATACAAAAAATTACTGCGAAATGGGTTCATGGCTACATAACAGAGCTGTAGTAATTGATAGTGTAAATCTTCCTAGCGAACTATGTTGGGAATTTGGGATCGTCTGCCAGTCTGACCGGATGCAGTTGAATACTAGTATTTTATATGAAGCGACTGCCTATCTGACCTCCATCACCCAGTTAGTAGATAACACGATAGCTCTTGGTGGAACTGGTAGTCAGACTTTCGGGCTTCGGTTCTGTACATTTCCTGTCTGGATAGAGGACTTTTTTTGGTACTTTTTTTAATTCCCTCATACTTAAGTTTTAATGTATTCCATGAAAGGACACTGGTTGCGATTCCACCTGAATTTAATGAGCTCTCAGTTTTTCTCCATGCAGATCCTTTTCTTTGTCTTTATTCGTCACCGCATCGGTCTTCTTATTTCTACAACGTGTTTGTATTTTTCGATTAAACTTATGAGGAATTGAATTACAGCACTATTAAAATTCGCCGAACACTCTCTATTTTTTTGATTCCATTGTAATAAATATATTATAATATTGATTTACAATCAAAATATATAACACGACATGACAGGAAGATAGTCTGACAGTGTCATTTTTGCCATACAGGTAATTAATGTACTCTAGACTCTGTGCAGGTACCTAATTGAAATAGTCTGGCCTGCTCTAACGTTCGTTTATGCCATATATTTATCTCACCTCCCTGAAGTTAGCGTTGCTAAAGTCAATGAAATCGGTCAGATAGTAATTCGTGAGCTATATGGCAATTGAAAAATTGACAAACAATTATCAGGCAGTTAAACAGCCAAATAACTTTATTCGTCAGGTAGTTATCAGGCATTTTATCTGAGGATTGAAAAATCGGCCCTTAATGTAACAAAATTACAGTAATTTTATCGATATAAGTAATCGACCTTTTGGTCGCCGTAACATGTATGAGAAATAAATTTGAATTTGCGCGTGTGTGAGTGTACGTCGAACGCAGTATTTGCGTTAGTGTGACAACTAATAGCAAACTCGAAATCTATGTGCGTGTGGTTTATTTGTGTGCGTAATGCGCGTACGTATTGGGCTCTTGCTTGTAGTAGAGTTAAAGAGTGGGAGAAAAGCGGCGACACGCGTTCTAATACAAATCAGGAACTATTTCCTTTCTAACCTCTTTATCTGTTCTGTGACGCAAAACAAGCCCGGCGGCGTAACCCGCCGGGTAATAGCTTGATTACACCTACTGAGTAGAGTGGCGAGACAGTGCCCTCGTCCGAGCACTCGGTATTTGTAAACACATGGCCAAGTGCTCGGCCGTGCGCTCGGCCTAACAACAGGCCGAGAGAGTCACTCGGATCCCGTTCTATTTACTAGGCCGAGTACCCACCCCTCCGCTTCCCCGCACTGTCTTGCTCGCTCACTCGATGGATCTGAACACGCACTTGGCGTGCACTCGGCGACCACTCGCCACTCGGTGCGTACACGTCAGATTTTCCCGCGAAAGTTGCTCTCAGTGTTTTAGTTAAAACCGTACTGCCTCGCCGCTATTTCAAAAATACGTGTAAACATTCACTCGGCTACAGCACTGTCTCGGTCGAGTGACATTTTACTGTCTCGCCTCTCTACTCGGTAGGTGTAATCAAGCTATAAGGCAGCTTTAGCTTTGGCGGCCTTGGTGTGTTGGTTACCATGTATAGTAAGACCTCTACACACCAAGGCCAAGAGGTGTACCTCTGCCCAACCTTTTGGGGAATACAGGCGTTATGTTATCATGTCTAAATTCTAGCGATTTCCGTGAATACAATGTGCTCACACGCCATTAGGGTAGGTGACCTTCGGAATCGAGACTGGAATGACGTCAACGAATATTTTTTTCGCGTCGGCCATTTTATTGCAAACATTACGATCATAGCCAATAACGTTATAGTCTGTCAATATCGTCTCTGTTTCCAAAGCGCGTGTTGATTACATGAGAATGGTTATCACGTTTTCACTTAGTTTTTCTGTTGGTTTTATACAAGACTAGCTTCTGCCCGCGGTTTCGCTCGCGTTAATTAAGCTCAAAAAAACTCTTAACACACTACTAAAGTTTCTATAATTATAAAATTCAATCATGATTCGAAAGACACGTGACGCCATCTATGAACGTTATTGTTGTTTTCCTCGGGAAAAGCACTTTTTTTCGGGGTGAAAGGTATCCTATGTCCGTTTCTGGACACCTGACAACGTATATGCAAAATTTAAGGATGATCGGTTTAGTGGTTTAGGCGTGAGAAAGTAACAAACAAACAAACTTACTTTTGCATTTATACTATTAGTTAGGATGTAAACGAATTCATGTAAGTCCTTCAAATCGCGTTATCTAATGGTGACACAGATTAACCCTAAATGGGATTTTATGAAAAACAACCCAGTTAGAACCCCAAGTCAACTGATTGCAAAGAACGATATCGCGCTAGACGGCGACACGTTCCCACCAGCCGTGTCGCCGTGCTTTCATTCGTTTATACGTGGCATCGAAATGTTTTATTACATAATAAAAAAATGCAATTTTTTTTTGTGTCCTGTTTTGGAGGTTGAGAAACGATCACGCACACCAACCGCAGGAAAAAAAAAATGAATTTATTTTTTTATTTTAAATCAAGAAGCTACATCCTGAGCGTTGTCAATCTGCACCGGTCGGTAGTAAATCATGCGGTTTTAAGGAATTACACGAATTCGTTTACACCCTGTATTATGATGATTTTTTTGTCTTCATAACTTTATCTTCACGGGACAACTTGAAGGCTTTAGATTTTATGTTTAACTTTGTGCCTGTTTTCGCTTAAAGAGGACTTTAAGCTGTATCTGCGAGGCTGCGCTAAGTGCATCAGTGTCACCCGCTGCAGCAAGAAAGCAGTTCCTAAGTGCTGCCATTTTTTTCTTGCGCGCGTTTCATTTTATATTACCTGAAACTATGGCCTTATTATTAATAGAAAAAAAACTTTCATAAGTGAGCGTATAAAGTATCTTAAGTGCCATTTTGATATAACTTCAGATACTGACAACGTCTACTTGGGATGCTGCTCTCAGGCATATGTTGAGAGTTGTTTATTAATACATTAAGGCATTAAAAGTCACCCAAAGGGCAATGGAGAGGGCTAGGCTCGTAGTTACCCTGCGTGATCATATCAGAAATGATGAGATCTGCAGGAGAACCAAGATAACCGACATAGCTCGAAGAATTGCCAAACTTAAGTGGCAGTGGGCGGGGCACATTGCTCGCAGAACGGATGGCCGATGCGGCCGAAAATTTCTGGAGTGGCGACCGCGTACCAGAAGACGTAGCGTGGGTAGGCCTCCCACAAGGTGGACCGATGATCTGGTGAAGGTCGCGGGAAACCGCTGGATGCGAGAAGCACAGGACCGGTCGATGTGGCGATACTTGGGGGAGGCCTATGTCCAGCAGTGGACGTCTTTCGACTGAATGAATGAATGAATGAACATTAAGAGGGCTATCGCATTTTCTCACCTCTCTCGCTCGCACAGGACCATATTTTTTAAGAATGTTAAATTAAAAGATGCATTTTTTAATAATGTATTCAATGGGCTCCCTTTAAAATAATATTAATTTAATAGGTATAATTATTAAAAACATTTTTATTGTGACATTTATTAAACTTATCTCAAAAACGGATCATAATAATTATTGAGCTGAGTTTATTAGGGAACACGATAGTAATGTGTTTTTAATAATTACCTATCAAATTAATATTGTTTTAAAGGGAGCCCATTGAATACATTATTAAAAAATGCATCTTTTAATTTAACATTCTTAAAAATATGGTCCTGTGCGAGCGAGGCAGGAGACAAAATGCGATAGCCCTCTTAACGCGTAATATTAATTACTAAAGAATATAAAATGTTTAGTAAACATTTGACATGACATTTTCAACTGACCGAATTTGTCCATGCAATTTTTGGAATAACTAGGTACTATTCTGTCGGGTAACACAAAATTAATTAATAATTTATTGGTTTATTCCGTGGTCGAGAGGACCACGGAATATATTATTAAACCACCATAAAGAGAAGCACAAAGCTAAAATTATATTACATTATTAAAATAATGTATTTCAATCTGGATTTCGAAACGCGAATTCAAATAAATATGTATCTAAATAAATAAAAATGAATCCATATATCCCTTGGTCACGGCGGCATCACGCGTGGGCGGCTGGACCGACATCGAATTTTTTTTTGTTGTTTTCCTATTTGCCAGGAGAAGGTTCTTAACCGGTTGCGTACCGCCCGTCGTCCCAGAACGACACTTAATTGTCTTATCTATTGTGTCTATAATTACCGTGCTGGAGGTTTTACGAAAGAAATTTTTGACATTTAAAAAAAAACTAAATTATCTAGTATGTCCATATTCTTCATTTGTTTACCGCATACATGAAAATGGTTTTAACTTTTATTTACTATTTTGATTTTGTTTCTGAAAGTAGGTAAGTAGGAAGTAGGAAAAAGTGCATTGCAACGTATGCCGTACAGGTAGTATTAAAATAAAAAAAGACTTTCTCATTAAAAACATTAAACGTAAAAGGAGTTTCTTCTAAAATATTATAGGATAGTTTGCATCTTATAACCGCTTTGAAAGTCGGCAGCAAAAAATTCCAAGTGACGGGATATTAGGTCAACGGCTGATATGTCGCATGTCATGAGCATGATTAATAGCACATCGATCAGCCCCGCCCACGACCACACACTTCATTTAACAAGGCTGAAGTCACAGCTACGTTCCATCATTTTGGAACAACTGTTTGTCATCATGTCGCGACGATTTTTACGGAGATTTGGTTACAATTGGTTGACCGATTTTTGTAGAACGGAATTAATTATTTATTGTACACTAGCTTTTGTACGCGGCTTTGCTCGCGTTAATTTAGAATTTGACAATCAACTCTTAACACACTACTAAAGTTTCTATAATAATATAATTCAACCATGATCCGAAAGACACGTGGCGCCATCAATTCCGTGGCGCCATCAATTCATTAGAACGTTATTGTTGTTTTCCTCGGGAACAGTACTTTTTTCGGGATGAAAGGTACCCTATGTCCGTTTCTGTTAGTGATAGCAAAGACTCGAGCCTTTTAGCCACAAATTTAAAGCTTACAAGCCTTTTTTAAAGGCGGACTCATAAAATAGGACTACTACAAGTTGCTTCTTAAAAAAGGACTCGCGCCTTTTTTAGGTTTGGGCTTTTTTAACTCGAGCCTTTTTTGAAGATGCGTCGAACGAGAAAAAAAAGCCTTAAGTCTCTTTTGGGGATCAGGTTAGTGGGAAGGCAAAATAAATTAAAGTTCAAATATATGTTCTTTTCATTTATAATAAGTAGGTAATACTCGTACATGATTGAATTAAATGTAATAAAACAAAGGTTTAATATTATCGAAAATTAAAACAACTAAACACCTAATTAATTAAAAAAATAGCCTTGAAATAAAAGAAGCTACGAGCTTTATTAAAAAGCACTCAAATTTTTAGGCTTCACGCTTCTCGAGTCAGAAGCCATAATTAAAGCTAGCCTCGAGGGCTTGCGAGCTATTAAGCCTTTTAGCCTCCAAGCCATCGCAATAAGGCGGCGAGTTTTAAAAAAAGGGCTGAAAGGCTCGAGTCTTTGCTATCACTAGTTTCTGTACACCTGGGGCCCAATTCTCCTAAAATAAATTGTTGCCAAACGCAATCGAACCACAACCGTCAGTCAGATTTTCTTTTCGAAAACTCTCAAAATGATTGATTTTGTTTTTTGTGTCAAACACTTCGACAGCTTTTGAAATTGAGAACTGTTGAATGAACGGTTCGGCCTTGGTTCGGTTGTGATTTATCAAGATTTATTTTAGGAGAATTGGGCCCCTGACAACGTTGCAAAATTTCAGGATGATCGGTTGAGTGATTTAGGCGTGAAAAGGTAACAAACAAACTTACTTTCGCATTTATAATATTAGTTAGGATTCAAAACTAATGAATCATTATTTTTTTTTATCTATTTTGATACTACATTATTACTATTATAAAATTAATATCTTTAATCATTACAGTAAATACAGTAACTTTAATTTAGACTAGTTATGAGAGAACAATAAAGACTTGAGCACAGATTAGGACTAACAAAAAAAAACTCGAAATTTTCACAAAACTCAGTTCGGAAGTGATCGGTTTTACGAAGTTTGCCGATGCGACTTCTTAGTTGTGTCGTATACATTTTCATACTATACTATAGAAAATTAATAAAGAAAATGTTCTTAATCTATGAAACTACCATTTGAAATAATCTCTAACATATTTTGTTACAAAATAATTTGTGCACAATTTCATTCATGAAACACTTTTGATACTTTGTTAATACGTAAAATGGTCTCGTGTAGTGCCGGACTTAATGAATAGCACTACCCCATCTCTTCCCGTGGGTGTCGTAGAAGGCGACTAAGGGATTCTCTAGAGGATGGGTAGCAGCGCTCTTTGAGTACTTTAACAACCACACTGCGATCGCCAACCCGCCTGACAAGCGTGGCGATTATGGCAAACCCCCCAACATTGTTTGGGGAGGCCTATGTCCAGCAGTGGACGGCATTCGGCTGAATGACGATGATGACGTAAAATGATCACTTATTTCGTCTCCCTATTTACTCTAAGCAACAAAATACTGCAAACAAAATTAGAATCTTACCAACTACAACCAAACAGGTGTCAGTAAAACTAGCAGTAAAACCCGTTCAATTACCGGAACCAATTCACTTATTCCAAGTTCCAATACAGCCAGTCACGGTGCCAATACCAACCTAAAATAGAACAAAAAAAAAAAAAAACTAAAGAAATAATACAACGGCGAACATACTCGTATCAACAGTAAAAAAAAGGTACAAAATAAAAATATATATACCCAGGATGGTATCAATTTCCTAAGTGGAGGTATAACCTAGCCCACATCAGCACCTAATCGATATTCGGGCTCGTAACTTGAACACTTACCTACACGTATAATCTAGGAATTGTTTAGAACAATCCAGACAAAAGGCAAGAATTCTTACGTTGTAACTACTTAAATCCCGGCTTAGCCAGCCTATTCAAGGGCCCTACTCCGAAAAACGAATGTCGAAGTTTCGGTTCGAAACGAACTTATAAAATTGATCAAAGAATTTTCAAACAACGAACTATTAGATGTTAATTAACATTTGGGAGTAGGTTAAACGAAAGACAAAATGTCAAATCGAGAAAAACGAATCGATCTTCGGATCCGAAACACTTTTGGGGTATGACTAGGCGGGGCAGTACACCAGGGCCCCCAAGTTCGAAAGGCCCCTCAGCCTCCATGAACGACGTTCGAAAAAGTTATGTAGGTAATATCCTAGTTGAATAAAGAATTTTTGACTTTAACTTTTTGGCCCCTAACCAACGACTTTTACGTGTGACAAATAAACAAACTTTCACATTTATAATATTATTAAGAATTACGATTAAATAGTTATCTGCTGCGTTATACATAATGTTTACTAGTAAATAGCTTTGCTTTATTAATGCCCTGCAGTGGGCGACAAGGAGCTCATGGTGAAGAAGTTTTGCATCTTCAAAGTATTTAGTTTAGTTTAAGAGGGCTATCGCATTTTCTCACCTCTCTCGCTCGCACAGGACCATATTTTTTAAGAATGTTAAATTAAAAGATGCATTTTTTAATAATGTATTCAATGGGCTCCCTTTAAAATAATATTAATTTAATAGGTATAATTATTAAAAACATTTTTATTGTGACATTTATTAAACATTTGTCAAAAACGGATCATAATAATTATTGAGCTGAGTTTATTAGGGAACACGATAGTAATGTGTTTTTAATAATTACCTATCAAATTAATATTATTTTAAAGGGAGCCCATTGAATACATTATTAAAAAATGCATCTTTTAATTTAACATTCTTAAAAATATGGTCCTGTGCGAGCGAGGCAGGAGACAAAATGCGATAGCCCTCTTAAACAGGGCCTCAATTATATTGGATTCATACGACCGCAGACGACGAGTCGTCCGACCGCAGATCAGTAGTGCCGCCGACGCTGGATCGACGACACGTTGAATCTTTCTCAAAAAATGAGTTTTTCCAATTCCGAGGAAGAAAAACTGATAAATCAGATTGCTCAATATCCTGCACTGTACGATGCATCTAACAAAAACAAAAGATACGAAGGTAAATCGCGATCGCTAATCCCAAACAGGTCACACATCTTGTCTCACGGAACATTCAGAACTAACTGGAATACGACGTGTCGTCTGCTGCAGCAATCTGCTGTTGGATTCGAAATCATGACTGCATACAGCAACAGCAGAAGACGTGTCGCTACGACGCATTGACGTGTCGTAACGACATGTCGTCTGCTGCTGCTGCATGCAGTCGGCTACGAACTTGTACCTTTAGTGTCATCGGCGAAATTTTAAGTATCAATAGGTACTAAGTACAACACTGCCTACACGTTCGGAACAGGTGTCATAGGCATTCATACATATTTCAATTTGCATTACAAAAGGTAGGAACTATACGTAGCTTTTTTATACCCTGAATTTTGCGTAGCTTGCGAGCGTATCAGGCACTATTTTAAACGAATTCCGATGTTTATAGCAAACGCTGAAAAATTCGCTTTACGTTCGTTTTCCAAATACTATAAAATATTATGACGATGATAGTAAATAGGAGTAACCTATCAAATACCAGCAGAATACAGCTCCATTAGTGTAGTCGAAGCAAACACTTCAGCGCTACGGCTTTTTGATAGAGACGCGCAGTGATATTCTGTAATATTATAAGATAAGTTGTTCGATGTCCGTGTCATGCCGGACGTAAAGAATAGCATTACCCCATCTCTTCAACTGGGTGTCGTAAAAGGCGACTAAGGGATTCACTAGAGGATGGGCAGCAGCGTTCTCTGAGTACTTTAACAACCATACTGCGATCGCCAACCCGCCTGCCAAGCGTGGTGATTATGTCAAAAACCCAGGGGGGTTTTGGGTAAGGCCTATGCCCAGCAGTGGACGTCTTTCGGCTGAAAGATGAAGTTGTTCGATAACGTTGACTGCTTCGTTGGTCTAGTGGTCGCAAACGCGACTGCTGGCTGCTGAGCGTGAGGTCCTAGGTTCGATCCCCAGGTCGGGCAATGAATTATTGTGTTTTTCCGTGTGGAATGCGGAGTCTGGTTTTATGCTCTGTTGATGGCAATAAGCTCACCACCACATGGGACTAAAACATAACGACGAGCTGAGGGTGTATACAGGGTGTAAAAAGACCCATCATATAGCCGCAATCTACGCACTTTGTACATCAAACTAAACTACATTGACCAAAAATAATTGCTGGGAAACGACTTTTATTTTTTGGCATTAAAAAAAACGCTTTTTTTGTAGCACGCAATGTGTGATTGTGGCGATGCCGCGCGTTTGCATGCGTACAGCGGCCACACAGCTGAGCCAAGGCGGTCGTGTGCGTTTGATATTCATTGCGTTTTTGTAACTTCAAATGCGTAATTTGTTGGGAAAAATTGAAATTTTTGATAATGTTTGTATGGAAGAAAGTTTTGTATTGATGACTTGGAAATCGTTTTTGGAAAAAACCAAAAAAAAATGTGTACTTTGACCTTCAATATCTCCAAAACCAATGATTTCCCAGGTATAGTTTGTTCGAAAAAAAATATCCCAATGATGGGTAGAATACGTGGTTTTCGTTATCGTTAAGGGTCTTTTTACACCCGATATGTCTATACACCTCTACCCAACCCTTGGGGCAATACAGGCGTAATGTTATGTTGTCCAACACTAAACTTCACCTGTATCGTGGGTGCATTTACAAACGTAAATTAAGCTATTCCACTTATCAAATATCTTCGTCCAATGTATATTTGATCAAATAAATTGGAAGACTTCATCAAATGTACTAGCCACACCGTTATTTGACCAAAGATTAATGACATTTAAATCAAAATGGCTGCAACTAAGGTTTCGTGGATAGTTTCAATGACGATTGTGTTTCTCTTCCCCTTTCGATCGATGGCTTCACCCAAAGCTTTTTATTCTTTTTCTTAATAACAATCTAAAGATAATAGCAGCACATAAACTCGCCCCACGTCCATTCTCTCAGACTACGCAAAATATTGGACAAAGTTATTTTATTGGACAAGCGGAATGGGCATCTCTCACTGGGCCTTTTTGGCGCAGCCGTGAGGCACACTCTCCTGCTAATTTCTTTTGTTTGTTTTTTTTTTTTCTGCTTTATTTTATATTGTGTGCCTTTTTAGTCTGTGCTAAATAAATGTATTTTCTTTCTTTCTTTCTTTCTCAAAGAAATTTGATCAAATATTGGTCATCGATATTGGACAAAGATATTTGATTAGTGAAATACTAGCCTTACACATGTACAAACACCCATGACCCCGACCCAAACATAAAATAATAAATAGTAGTACATGCAGAAAACTAGAGAATAATACAAAGTGGTAAAATAAGGATTTACTACATACAGAAACCTCACTACGAACAACGTGTTAAAACAAAACAACAAGTATGTTACGTACATTTTATTGATTTAATGAAAATACCTGAAAAGTTTCGCATTCAGGACAAAGTTGTTACACGAAAGTATTGCGCATTTTTTTTCGCAATACTTTCGTGTAACAACTTTTTCCGATTTCGAGCACACGAGGCTTTTAGGTAAGCGTCCACAGAAGGCCGCGAGCAAAATTGTTACCAAACCGCAAACGAAACATAAACGTCAGTCAGTTTTCGTTAACAAAAGCTGTCAAAGTGTTTGGTTTTGTTTTTTTGTCAAACTATTTGTAAACTAGCTTTTGCCCGCAGCTTCGCTTGCGTGAAATTTTGAACCCCTTAGAGCCTATGCACACCACGTCTTTTTAACGCGCCGTCGACGCGCGTTTCTGTCATACTTAAAAAACTTCATTGTGATTTTTTATTAATGGAGTTTGACGGAAACGCGCGTCGACGGCGCGTAGAAAAGACGCCGTGTGCATAAGCCCTAAAGTGACGATTTTCCATACAAACTTTCATCCCGTACGGGATACCGTTACGGGGGGTACCGTTTAACTCCCGTATGGGATGAATTTCGTAAAATCCCACTTTATTCCTTGTCTACATTATAAAGGAAACCTCTGTGCAAATTTCAGCTTTCTAAGTGCAAGGGTTTGGGCTGGGCGTTGATGAGTCAGTCAGTCAGTCAGGACTTTTCTTTTTATTTATATATTATAGATTTTTGTAAAAGAAAACTCTGAGTGAACGGTAGGGCTTCTGCAGCGAATTATCAATGTTCATATTGGAAGAACTGATCCCCGAGTCCGCATCGTACGCATCGAAAGGATCGCATCAAACGGATCTCAGTATTCTTTGTATGATTAAATGATTATGATAAATAATGTTTATTTCTGTACATAAATCTGTTACAGACACTTTTACAAGTCATATGGCGAAGGCTTTTCCTATCTGACTAGCTCTGAGAAGAAAAGCCGAAACAAACTCAGAGGTCAAGGTCTCTTTTAAAGTCCAGACATTGTGGTATAAAACTATGCGAGTGTAACAATGTAGGGCAACGTCTAGAATGTTTTTTTGAGGAAAGAGCCATAGCAGGTTTAGTCCTACAGGGTTAGTCCTTAATTTAGTCCTACAAGTGCGTTCACTAATCAACAACGGACGATCCGCGCGCATCGGATCGTCGTCAATGCTGCGAGCGCGATGATGTCATTCGGGTTGCCGAATGTCAAAACTCCGATTGCTAACAGGAATCGTTAAATGATATTTATTTCTGTAAATAAATCTGTTACAAACACTTTTACAAAGTTTAAGTCAAAGTAATGTTTTTTTTAAGACTAGATGGCGCCGGCATTTCCTATCTGACTAGGAGAAGAAAAGCCGAAACAAACTCAGAGGTCAAGGTCTCTTTTAAAGTCCAGACAATGGCGTCGGCATTCCAAATGCTGCGACTACAGTGCACGCACGACATTACGGATCCAATTGATACGATCCGTCAGATGTGTACGACGCGTACACCTATTAGAATTTTGTAGTTTTGACATGATAGGTATACACCGTAAATATTGGCAGGCTACACAATACACGTCATCCCATTATGATCAAATATTCGATTGTTCTATTTTTGAACTAACAAAGCTCTCGATATTATTTTATATCGAGAACGATAGCCCATTGTTGCCAAAACCTGACGGCTGAAGTGAGTTTAGAATATTAAATGCTCTTCGGAATTTTTATGAAAAGAACAAAAATAATTTCTTATTACACGTTTACGACATGACTGTATTCCCGAAGCGGTAGATCGAGATTGTATCGTTGTACTCAATGATATTATACCGGGGATAAGAAACTTTTCCAGTTCATGTGCAGATCATAATTTCATTATCACTCGCATTAACGATGAAGGAAAACTTCGTGAGGAACTGAGAGAGCTCCGAACAGTTCTCGATGGTGTGTGAACTCCGTCAACCCGCACCAAGGCCAGCGTCAAGGACTAAGACCTAAATCCTTCTTATTCTGAGAAGAGCTGTTGCTGGGCACGGGCAGAAGTGATACAGGGGCCCAATTCTCCTAAAATAAATTGTTGCCAAACGCAATCGAACCACAACCATCAGTCAGTTTTTGTTTTCGAAAACTTTCAAAATGATTGATTTTGTTTTTTTGTGTCAAACAATTTGATAGCTTTTTAAATTGAGAACTGTCTGAATGAACGGTTCGGCCTTGGTTCGGTTGTGATTTATCAAGATTTATTTTAGGAGAATTAGGCCCCTGTAATGGACTGATAATACAAGGTGAGGCAAAAGTAATCACCCGATATTGTTTTGCTGTAATTTTTTTTAGGAGTAAAATTTTTGGTTCTTTTGGATTATGTTTATTTATGAATTAGATTTTTTTTCATCAAGTCGAGAAAATCATATCAGTCAAGTGGCCGCCGTCAGAATTGATGACCATACGGGCTCGTTTTATGGCATTTTCCATCACTTGTGTTAGACGACACGTTTGGTGCAGTGGCTAAGCGATTGGCTTCTGCGCTACGGGTCGTGGGTTCGATTCCCACACGGAACAAAAATTTGTATGGCCTACAGATGGTTGTTTCGGGTCTGGGCGTTTGTTTGTGAGATTTGTGTCTGTAAACGCACCCACGATACAAGAGAAATCTTAGTGTGGGGAAACGTGTTCTAAAAAAAAAAAAAAAACTTCCGGCGGTAGGTTCTCGCATTCCTGTCGGATGTTCTCTTTAAGGGCTTCAAGAGTTCTAGACTTGTTTACATAAACCCGGGACTTCAAGTAACCCCACAAAAAAAAGTCTGAAATGGTCAAATCGGGTGATCTGGCCGGCCAGTGCAAATGAATCAATGAAATGCTTCTTTCAGAATATCAGGTTGTGGCTCGTGCAGTGTGCGCCGTTGCTCCGTCCTGTTGGAACCACATGTCCTCCAGTCCCAATTCATCCAACTGAGGAAGGAAAAAGTCGTTGATCATGGCTCTGTAGCGCTCGCCGTCCACAGTAACCGATAGGCACGCGGCCTGTCGAAAAAAAAGTGGAAGATGGAAAATGCCATAAAACGAGCTCGTAGGGTCATCAATTCAGACGGCGGCTATTTGGCCGATATCATTTTCTCGACTTGATGGAAAAAAATCTAAGTTATTAAATAAACACAATGCACAAGCAGAACCAACATTTTCAATCCTAAAAAAAATTACAGCAAAACAACATCGGGCGATTACTTTTGCCCCACCTTGTATATGTGATGTGATGTAAGGGACGTATCAAAAACTAAAACAGCGCACCCTGACCGGCCAGCCATGCTACTAACCTCGCTGGCTAGCTAATCTTTTCAACGACTTCAGCTATTCTTCTTTATTCGACAACATTGAAGAAATGGGATCTGTATAGAATTTTCCAGTCATGCATTCCTGTTATTGTATCATTAAACGACGTGACTTAATAAGAGCCACATTGTGACGTTGGCCAGTATAATATTATCTCTTACTAGGAATCGAGATCTCACAACGAGTCTTTAAAGAAAACCCACTTTGTATTTCTTTCTAGAATTTCATTGAAACAATGTGAACATCAAAAAGCACAATAGTTTCAATAAGGTTGACTGCTTCTTCATTATATGAACCAGAAACAAATGTTTATAAGAATTTAGCTGTTAATATTCAAAGTTAAAGATGCTTCATATAGTGCAGTTTAGACTGTATGGATGAGACAAGCTCTTAACACCACTAAAAGAGGACAAACTCATATTACATTAGGTACTCTAAATTTAGCGGTTGACTCAGTTAGAGCACTGCCTTTCTGGAAGAGATCTTTGTCCAACAGCACAGTCCACGGCATAAGTTTTACTCGTATAATTCGTACCAACACGAGAGAAGAAAAGAAGAAACAGACGACCATCTATAAGGAATTTACAACTATACAATACTAAAAAAGCTCATGTCATGGTAAAAAGATTAGGGAGTCAGCAAGGTTAGAGTCAGCGGGGCTGACTGCCCAATTTTTTTTTTTCTATTGGACTGCTGTAGGTCGTCCTAGGGGACAATTTCTACGTAACCGGGCAGTTATTGGCGAGACCTGAAGGGTCTCCAGCCAATGGGGATTAAGTAAAATACTTAACCTAAGCTAACTACTTGTACTACACTCACTAACGTCATGACTACCTGCAACAACAGCACTAAGGACGACCCCTAGTGGGACTCGGACCTCGGCTTAGGGCGTTGCTGGCGTTGACATAGGGGGGGGAGATAGCTTGATGAGGGCTGAATTATCGGTGTGACTGCGGAGTCTGAAGAGACGACCGGCTCTACGACGGGAGAGCTCGGTGGATCGTGACCGGCGGCGGTGGGACGTCGCAACGGGCCTCGTCGGCGAGGACGGTATGCCGGACGGCGGCGGACGTTGTGTATTGTGCTGGTCGATTTACTCGCCTCCTGGAGGAGGGTTATTTCGTCATCGGGTTCTAAAAGTGTGTGCCTGGGACGGCGAACTTTACTTATGAGAGAGGGGCTGACTGCCCAGGGTGCGCCGGACATACTTAAGTATCATCACCCGTAGAGGCTTTTTTTGTGCATCCCAATATTTTACTTCGTTGCATTTTCTACTGTACCATTAAATTCATCATCATCATTCAGCCGAAAGATGTCCACTGCTGGACATAGGCCTCCCCCAAAACCCCCCCTGGGTTTTTGCCATAATCGCCACGCTTGGCAGGCGGGTTGGCGATCGCAGTATGGTTGTTAAAGTACTCGGAGAACGCTGCTGCCCATCTTCTAGAGAATCCCTTAGTCGCCTTTTACGACACCCACGGGAAGAGATGGGGTAGTGCTATTCTTTAAGTCCGGCACTACACGAGACCATTAAATTAATACCTAATTAAGTTTTCATTCCTAAACTAGGGCCTAATTCTCCTAAAATAAATCTTGATAAATCACAACCGAACCAAGGCCGAACCGTTCATTCAGACAGTTCTCAATTTCAAAAGCTATCAAATTGTTTGACACAAAAAACAAAATCAATCATTTTGAAAGTTTTCGAAAACAAAAACTGACTGACGGTTGTGGTTCGATTGCGTTTGGCAACAATTTATTTTAGGAGAATTAGGCCCCTACTTTAGAAACAGACAAAAATAGCATTTTATGTTGACTGTATGTTCTAACAACAAACACAAATTTTCCAACATCAAATAAATGAGAATAGGTACTCGTAAGTACTCAAATGGCTGACGTCAACAACAAGTCAAAGGTTCGTGTTGTTTTCATTATGAATTTTTATGTTACGATTGTGCTTCACGAGGCTCATGTTTTGTTTAATCAGAGTTTCCTCTGAGTCCCAGCCTAGTTAATATAGCGGAATAATATCGCTTTGATTCTCTTTATCTGTACAATTTTCAAGAGAGACTTTGAATTTTGAATAGCACTTCAAATTCATTCATTCAAAGTTGGGATGAGTTCAAGCGAACAGATTATTGGCTCAGAATTTTAGATGACCAAAAATATGCTTCAGTGCGTTGCACGTAATTGGCTTATGAAAATTTTATTATTTATAGATGACAATGGGGAAGGCAACGGAAAACGAAAGCAGATGGCGGCGCTTCCATACTTAGTTATTTCAACAAGTTAGAAGTGTGACTGTACTATTTTATCTTTTTATTTTATTTTATTCGGAAAACTTACAGCTAGCATACTTGCAATATACTTAAGAAATACAAAATTGAAGGCCATTTACAAGTTCACCGATAAATACTAAACTAAAAATCTTGAGGTCGAAACTAAGCGATTATACATTTGAAGAAAATAATGAAGATAAAGCAAAATACAATATGGTCGACTAATCATCATATAAAAAAGGCAAACAGTTAGTTCTTGACAACAGTTAGTGCATGAAAAGTGCCTCCTCGAGTGACGATACTTCAGTACGTCCGGCGCACCCTGGGCAGTCAGCCCCGCTACCATCCTTGCTGACTGGCTAGTCTTTTCACCACGGCATGAGCTATTCTTGTTAGTTCATGCCGATACGATAGAGAGAGAGTTCTTAGTTAAGAAACTTTTCACCAACAAACGTTTAAGCCGAGAAGCACCGTATTGAATATATCCAAATCATGTTTACTAGACAGCTTGTTAAAACTTCTGCTCGCACGGATTAGAAAAGAGTTTTGCCTGTACGTGGACTTGGAATGAGGGACATGTAGTAAGCTAGGTTCGCGAAACATTTTGCAGTGTGCCACGAATCCTAAACTACCCAACAGGGAGCCAATTCTACTAATAGAAACTTTTATCAATTGCAACTGAATCGTTTATTCAGACAGTTTTCGTTTACAAAAACTATCAAATTGTTTGACAACTGCATGCTGTGGTCTCTCGTGATTGAAGGAGTACACTAGCTATACAATCTAAGCGAATTATTACCATTATCTTTTTGTGTATTGTCTTTGTCAGGTAAATAAATAAATTAGACAACAAAAACAAAACCAAACATTTTGAAACATTTTGAGTCTGAATGAACGATTAAGCTGTCAATTGATAAAAGTTTCTGTTGGTAGAATTGGCCGGCAGCTCAGGGCAATCAATAGTACGGTCAGCATCAAAAGTAGCTGAACATTTGAGTTTTTAAACTTGGCATTAAGTAATTAGAAAACTTATGGTTTTAAAACAAAAACTTTTATAGATACCTAGAGCTGCTAGATACAGCTCTAAGTATGTCTTAAAGTTTTTGTTTCCTATCAATTAGTTATCTAATTAATACAAAGTTTAAAAACTCAAATGTTCAGCTACTTTTGATGCTGACCGTACCATTTGCAATTTTAAATAGGTATGACACATCTGCAATGCGTCTGCGCTCATACAGAGGTATGACGCTATGCTCTATTTAGTCGATTCGCTCCTCTTATATTATAATGAGGAAACAAACAAAACGTGCTGCGCAGCACTTCGTGTGGCTGCACTTTTTTTTAAATTAAAAATTTTAAAAACCCCTAACGCTAATAACAAAACAGCTGATGACCCTGAAACGGGTGAACTGATTTTGATAAAACAGGTCTAAGAACCACCGTTAGAAAACCAGCTTGTAAATAAAAAAAACCGTACCTAAATCGGTTCACCTGTTTAAGAGTTATGGTGCCACAGACAGACACACAGACAGACAGACACAGGTAGCGGTCCAACTTATAACCGCCCCCTTTTTGCGTCGGGGGTTAAAAATAGCAGGGATCACGCGATACGTGCTGACTCGCTCCTCACCGCACTATTCACCCACTCGGTCTTCCGCCTATCAGGTACTCGCGCAGCTCAAAGTTGGTGTAGATAAAGCATAGCACTAGAAAGTTAGCTTAGCTAAGCACAGCGCAGCGCAGTATACCTCAATGTTGATTAGTCACCACAACCATCAGGTACACATTATACTGGGTGTAAGGGACGGTGCACCGAAAACTGAAACAGTGAATTCAGCCCATTGTTCTGAATCGAAAATAAGTGGTTTTTTTTCTCGGAATTTTCCGAATTTACTGGAAATCGCTAATTTGCCTATGTTTTATTGTATTACAATAAGTGTTTTGGCAGGTAAATAAATTGAATGTAAAGGACAGGTTACCAAAAATTGACACAGTGAATTTAGTTCATTATTTTGAATTGAAAATCCGTGGAAAATATCAACGAAATCCTGTTTTAAGCTTTCACGGTTTGTCTCTAAATTTAAAATGTCACTTACGGGTTCCAGTAGTGCGCGTAGCAAGAGACAAAGAAAGAGGGTAGACAGATTTGTCTGCTCCTAACAATTTATTTTCATCCACCCGCAATCTCCAGTCAACCCGCGATCATGGCGCTTGCAACAGCGTCGAAATATCGGGAACTCAAACAAATAAATAATCACGGAAGATATCCCGTAAGTGACATTTTAAATCAACGAAATCTTTCGAATTTTCCAATTTATAAAAAAATACATTTCATTTTTGCGACGTGCTGTGTCCTAATAGAATTGCTTATTTTACAGCAGAGAAATGTAAAATATGTGAAAAGAAAAATCGGAAAAGTCGGAAAAGGCGGAAAATTCCCAGCAAATTTCCATATATTTTCAATTCAGAATAATATATGATAATAGGCTGAATTCACTGTTTCAGTTTTCGGTACACCGTTCCCTTACACCTGGTATTAAACGCTTTGTTGTTTCTAAATCAAGTTTTGTTGTTTGTTTTGTTCACGCTCACACGTTTTATTGCTGCACCTGTAACGAGATATTGTTTTTAGTATAGCAATAATGTCAAATACATTTTTTTTTTAAATCTTTGCCCCACGCTAAGATTTCTCTTGTATCGTGGGTGCGTTTACAGACACAAATCTCACAAACAAACGCCCAGACCCGAAACAACCATCTGTAGGCCATACAAATTTTTGTTCCGTGTGGGAATCGAACCCACGACCCGTAGCGCAGAAGCCAATCGCTTAGCCACTGCACCAAACGTGTCGTCGCACATTGAAACCACTGAAAGCGTCATTACAATAGAAACCGGTGCCATGAATTCCATAGTCGCCTACCTCATTATATTGCATGTATGGACACAACAATACAGGGTGTAAACGAATTCGAGTAATTAGTTCCAACCGCGTGATCTACTAGTGACACTGATTAACCCTAAATGGGATTTTTGAAAATCAACTAAGAAAATTCTTAAACAATCTATGTTCTTTTTTTTTAAAATTTTGCTTGTTTTTTTGTTTAATCCTCATTAGGTGGTTTAGATATGATCACTTACTCCTACCGCAAGAAAAAAAGAGTTTATTTTTATTGTTTACTAGCGACCCGCCCCGGCTTCACACGTGTACGTTTTATAGCTTAAAACCTTCCTCTTGAATCACTCTATCTATTAAAAAAAACCGCATCAAAATCCGTTGCGTAGTTTTAAAGATGTAAGCATACATAGGGACAGGCAGACAGCGGGAAGCGACTTTGTTTTATACTATGGTAGTGATTCTATCTAATCCTGTTAGTGGTAAATCTACACCGGTAGTAGATCAAGTGGTTTTAAGGAATCACACGAATTTCTTTACAGCCCGTATTTAGACAATGGTGCCGATTCTGATAAGGACAAACTAAACTTAATTTAGGCTATTGCCATCTTTTTCACTCTAATAAAATAAGAAAGAGACATACGTAAATAAGAGCTGTCAAATTTAGTTGAACTAAAAGTTCCATACTAATTTAGACGACATTTAAAACGTGTCGACTAAAAACACGGTGAAGTTCAAGGCGTAAACTAATTTCACATCTCTAACTTGTTGTTGTCTATCACCATCCTTTTCTCGCGCTTTCTGTTAGTAAAAGATAGCAATTCGCTAATTTTAGTTTAGTTGGTGAACAAGAGAATCGGCACCAATATTTCACGATACTAAAAACATTTTACACACTACACTAAAAAAACACAATCTACTTTTTATTCATCTAAATTCTAAACTAGGTACTCTAACATACGTAATCAACTTGTCTGTAAAGAAACTAATTTACGATGTACTAGATTAATCCGGAGTCTGAACGAATGTACCTATTTTTGTCATGCGTACTAACTCAATCTAGTACTACTATATAAAAAAGGACGTCGAATGAACCGTTGGAATTGACAATTTAATCGATGGAATTGGTTATTTGTAGTGGTTCTATAAAATATATCGATGGCCGCAACGAATACACAAGCGAAGCTAGAGATGGTTCGTAAACAAACAGGGGCCTAATTCTCCTAAAATAAATCTTGATAAATCATAACCGAACCAAGGTCGAAACGTTCATTCAGACAGTTCTCAATTTCAAAAACTATCAAATTGTTTGACACAAAAAACAAAATCAATTATTTTGAAAGTTTTCGAAAACAAAAACTGACTGACGGTTGTGGTTCGATAGCGTTTGGCAATAATTTATTTTAGGAGAATTGAGCCCCAGATCTATGCGATGTATGTTACGGGTAATAGCCGAAGTGCGGCTACACCTAGTTTTACCCGGGTAGAACTAGGTGCAGCCGGCCACATGCGGTTAAACTTAGATGTATCCTACTTATCTTCGGTTAGAACTAGGTTTAACTTTCATCATAGAGGGTAGAACTAGGTGTACCCACCGGTGGTTAAGGGGAGCCCCGACACGGATAGGTTAGGTTCGAAGGGGATGACGCGGGCTAGAGTGAGCGAGCAAAGCGTGCCAACGAAGCCCCCGTCATCCCCTTCGTGTTAAGTTACTTTAAACACTGCAGACAGAAATAGGAGCCCCGCCCAGCGGGGCTTCGTCGACTTAAGCTACACCTAGTTCTAACCAACTACTACTGGTTGCACCTAGTTGTACCCGGGTAAACCTAGGCATAACCGCCATTCGGCCTTTACCCGAAACATATAAATATAATAAATCTGTAGATTTGGCGTAGCTGTATATTGAAAACATTCAACATTTCGATAATTTTTGTAATTTTTGTCTGTTTGTCTGTTCGTTTAACATAAAACAGAAAAAAAACGCACTAAAGCCATCTTACTTGTTTATAAAGGCTGTGAACGAATTCGTGCAATTTCTTAAAACCGATTTATTACTGATATAGAAAGCGAGCGCGGGATTTAAATTGCATAAAAATAATAAAAAAAAAAAAAAACTTGCGCTACGTGTTCGTATCTAATCCAGATAGAAAGATTTCAATATAACAAAATATGTGATAGAACATTTCGATGCCACGCATAAATGAAAGAAAGCACGGTGACACAGCTGGAGGGCTCGACCCTCTCTAGTCTCAGTAGTTCGGTCGTTTTGTTCGGGACCGGACTATTGAGACTAATTTTGTCTCATTAGTTCGGTTATGACATCAAACCGAACTGTTGAGACTTGTGTTCTGTAGTTCGGTTAATGATTTCAGTATTCTCCGGTCAGTATTCTTATGAAAGTGCCTATTAATTAATAACTACTAAACCATGAGATGTCAGAGAACATGTTTGATTCTTTTATTTACAATAAAAGCATTTTAATTACATCCCTAACAGGACTACTAGTATCTTTTTTAGTATCGACAGTTCGGTTTGACGTCATAACCGAACTAATGAGATAAAATTAGTCTCAGTAGTCCGGTCCCGAACAAAACAACCGAACTACTGAGACCAGAGGGGCACGACTAGCGCGACATCGCTCCATGCAGTAAGTTAATTTGGGGCGCTAAAATTACTCAGAAAAAGAAAACCAAATTTTTTTAATGAACATTTTTTTGTGTTGAATCTCTAAAAAACCAGTGCTTGGTCAGTTTGTGTCACAGTAGATCACGCGATTTGAAGGAATTACACGAATTCGTATACACCCTATAAACTACGGAGCCAATTTAAAATAAAAAGTAAAAAAACATTTGTTAGCGTTCATAGCGTTGGATATTATAGAATTAAATTCTAAAACTAAAACTTTGAGGCATTCATAACGTCGGATATAGAGTAAAATTCTGGAACTAAAGCTTTGTAAAGCAGCTGAAGAATTCTTAATCGTTGTATTGGCATCTCGGCTTTCGCTTCAGCAATGCTTCATTGAGTTCGTGTAGTTATTTATGCGTATTTTATTTTATTTTTACACCTGAGAACTTTTTGTATTCAAATTATGTTCAGCCGATATTCTTGAATGGATTTTTTTCTATATTTGAAAATGCTTTTCTACCTTACCTGGGGTCTAATTCTCCTAAAATAAATCTTGATAAATCACAACCGAACCAAGGCCGAATCGTTCATTCAGACAGTTCTCAATTTCAAAAGCTATCAAATTGTTTGACACAAAAAACAAAATCAATCATTTTGAAAGTTTTCGAAAACAAAAACTGACTGACGGTTGTGGTTCGATTGCGTTTGGCAACAATTTATTTTAGGAGAATTGGGCCCCTTACCTTTTATCCAAAGGTATCGGTCAACCGACGTGTTCTACACGTTTGAATCTCAGTTTTCAAATTAGCTTCTTGTATTTAGTTGTTTTTCAATGTTTTTATTTATTTTTAATTTTGGTCATTGTTGTCAGTGTTATAAAAAAATGTATAAAAGCCTGCCAACGCCCTGGTTTATTTAATAAATAATAACGGTTTATTTTGATCTATTTTATGTAAACAACGTGTAACATATTAATTCACAATAAGTATCAATATACAATTATAATCCATTTTAGCAAGGAAATATATAGAATTAAGCAATACGTGTGCTTCCAGTGGGGATTCAACGCAGTATTATGATTTTATGAACCATATCGTTCAATCAAGATGAGCTGAAACTCTACTTGAAGAAATGGTTCAAAAGATATTAGTGCCCTGGGGGGCCACTTTTGTCTATCTTTCTTATATATAAAGAGACTGGTACTGACTGACATTTCATTCATCAACGCAGAGCCTAAACCACTAAAGCTGGAAATATGAAATTTGGACAGTAGGTTCCTTACGTGACGAAAACATCCACTAAGAAGGGATTTCTCGAAATTCAACCTCTAAGGGGGTGAAAAGGATGATTAACGTTTGTATGCAAGTCCGTCATTTTTGAAGTAAGAAGCATGAAATTACGTATTAAGGTTTCTGGTTAGGAGTAAATGTACACGTGTTTGAGCGATTTTAGAAATTCAACCCCTAAAGGGGTGAAATAAGTGTTGTAAGTTTGTATGAGAAATCTGGTACTTTTGAAGTAAGAAGCATGAAATTCAATATTTAGGTTACTGGTTAGAAATAAACGTACACATGTTTCAGGATTTTTGGAAATTCAACCCTTAAAGGGATGAAATAAGTGTTTTAAGTTTGTATGAGAAATCAGGTACTTTTGAAGTAAGAAGCATGAAATTCAATATTTAGGTTACTGGTCACAAATAAATATACACGTGTTTGAGCGTTTTTGGAAATTATACCCCTAAGGGGTGAAGTAGAGGATTAAAGTTTCTATGAAGTTAAAAGCATGAAATCAAAAAATAGGCTTTCTGGCTAGGTATAAATACACGTTTTTGAACGTTTTTGTAAATTCTACCTCTAGGGGGTGAAATTGGAGGTGAAAGTTTTCTTGAAGTTAAAAGCATGAAATTAAATAATAGGGTTTCGGATTAATAATAAATGACCGTGTGTGAGCGTTTTTGTAAATTAAACCCCTAAGGGGGTAAAATAGCGGATGAAAGTTTGTATAAGAAGTCTGGTACTCTTGAAGTAAGAAGCATAAAACATACACGTGTTTCAGGGTTTTTGAAAAATCTATCCCTAGAGGGTGAAATAGAGCATGAAAGTTTTTTTATTGTTGACACTTGCGCGAGAGTTTCTGGCATAGTATGCCATCACTGTAATATAGGAGGTGAAGCGCGAGTCGTATCGGATGGTTTGAAATAAAAATTCACATCGTTCATCCGATTGAGTTGAAACTTTGTATAGTTGTTGTTACTCACGCGAAAGTTTCTGACATAGTACCTTCAACGTACAATAGATGGCGCGCGAGTCGTATTGGATAATTGTTTGTCTTCTTCTATTAGAAAGGGAAATGTACTAACTGAAAAATGATATTTGGAAAGTCGGTTCCTTTTGTAACGTAAGCATCCACTAAGAAAGGATTTCTCGAAATTTAACCACTAAGGGGGTGAAGAGGGTGATTAACGTTTGTATGCAAGTCCGTCATTATTGAAGTAAGAAGCATGAAATGAAACGTTAAGATTTCTGGTTAGAAATTAATGTACATGCATTTGACCGTTTTTGTAAATTCAACTCTCAAGGGGGTGAAATAAAGGTTAAAAGTTTGTATGAGGAATCTGATACTTTTGAAGTAAGAAGCATGGAATTAAATATTTAGGTTACTGGTTAGAAATAAATGTACACAGGTTTGAGTGATTTTGGAAATTCAACCCCTAAAGGGGTGAAATAAGTGTTTAAAGTTCATATGAGAAATTTGGTAGTTTTGAAGTAAGAAACATGAAATTAAATATTTAGACTTTTGAAGAGAAATATATAATACACGTGTTTGAGGGTTTCTGGAAATTCTACCACTAAGGGGTGAAATACGGGATGAAAGATTTATGTACTGAAGTTAAAAAGAGCATGCATTAAAATAATAGGGTTTCTGCTGGGAAGTAAACATACGCGTGTTTGATGTTTTTTGGAAATTCTACCTACATGAGGGTGAAATAATAAGTGTTGAAAGTTTGATTGAGAAATGTGCTACTTTTGAAGTAAGAAGCATGGAATTAAATATTTAGGCTTCTGGTTAGAAGTAAACATACACGTTTGAGGGTTTTTGAACATTCTTCCCCTAAGGGATAAAATAAGGGATGAAAGATTTTTCGTAGTTAAAAGCATGATATCAAATAATTGGGTTTCTGGTTAGAAATGTACATAAATGTTTGAGCGTTTTTACAAATTTAACCATAAGGAGGTGAAATAAGGGTTGCAAGTTTTTATGAAAAATCTGGTACTTTTGAAGTAACAAAGGGGGAAACTGACTGACTGGCTGACAGATCTATCAACGCAAAGCCTAATCAGCTAGGGTTAGAAACTTGAAATGTTCAAAGTAGGTACCTCTAATAACGTTGGCATTCACTAAGGAAAGGTTTTTGGAAATTCCACCCCATATGTGGTGAAATGGATTGTTAACGTTTGTATGAAAACCCTTATTCCATGGGTAACCCCATAAACTTAAAATCTGCACACACACTGTTCAAAATAAATACTAAAAGACGGACTTTTTTTGATTTTAAACCTACATTTAAAAAGGGGCTTAAAGAGGGTTTAAAATTACACGCAAGCGAAGCTGCGGGCAACAGCTAGTTATTATAATAAATTGAGTACCAAGGTACATATAGTTGCTGCGACACAATGTTGTTTTCCGACTTCCACGCGGACGGAGTCGCGGGCACTGCTAGTAATTTATGAACGTGTAGTTTATATCAGCTGAAATATCACATTTTTTGACAAGAATCGAAAGAATCAACAACTTGGAAGGGTGAATTCGCGCTCATACAAATTCGATTTCTAAGTACCATACATAATAATAGTGTCTGTCGGAACGATACCAATGAACTAATAATGTTATACTATTTTTACTAACTTCTCGCATAAATTTTTAGTTATAGGTACTGAACTAGGGGAAAATAAACTTTGAGCTAAAATTATACAGTTTGAAATAGATTGCTTTAGCAGAGTGGGTGTCGAAGGATTTATGCGTTGACTATCGATAGCAGTAACTAACGTACGCAGGTATTCCACTACCGACGTAAATAATTACATTTACGAATTACACGTGGCTCTTAGTTATTTTACTTTTCTTGTGATTTATGATTTTACTTTTTCATCCTGAAACCGTAACGTAAAGAGAAATTAACTGAAATACTGCTACTAACTAATCAGCGGTGCGAGCTCGGATCTTTTTATCGAGATGATATTTATGATTAGTTACGGTTTACCCACGTACATTTTTCAAGATTGCCCGACTAGTTTTGGACCCAAACGGAACTCTTAACCTTAATCATGAGCTGAACACGCGGCGAGGTCGCGAGTCAAACAGCAACGAAAAAGTAAAGTGTCGAAACTAGTCGGGCAATCCCGAAAAATACACGTGGGTAAACCGTAACTAATCTAGGTATACATATAAAAGGAGAAGCTGACTGACTGACTGACTGATCTATCAACGCACAGCCTAAACCGCTGGGGTTAGAAACTTGAAATTTTGACAGTAGGTTCCTTTTGTAACGTAGGCATCCACTAAGAAGGGATTTTTCGAAATTCAACCCTTAAGGGAGTTAAATAGGGGATGAAAGTTTGTATGGAAAATCGTCACATATCGGGTTCAAAATTTCACGCAAGCGAAGCTGCGGGCGAAAGCTAGTCTTAAATACGAATGTGTCTCACGAAAGTTATAGCCCAACTGTATCTTTGTAAAACTGTGTTGCTTCCACAGCCTGTGCTGCCGTATGCGATTAGGCTAGTAGGCTAGTGATCTGAAATACACAACACGTAGTGAGCAAGCGTGGTGATCAATGCTCGCTCCTTTTAAATATAAGAACAGGCCTTTGCCTGCGATTACGGGCTGGTATTATTATTTCGTATAATTATTAATAACGTCCACACAATAGCACATAGCGATATGTATACATCGTCTAATCTCATTAATATCATTGAACAATTATGTCATTTCCCGGCGACACAACCGACGCAAACATTTAATTCAAACAACCGGTCATTAATTTGTTTATTTACTAGAACAGCGTCGATTCGGACGTAATTCGCACCAAGGTTGGAATAATTTTGCCTTTTTATTATTAAAATGTCCGTGTATTTAATTATTTTGGCGATTTATGAATATGAATGGAGTGTCAGAACTGTTTGACGTTTTCAGTTGTTTTGTGTATGAAAAATTAAATTCACATTCTTTTTAAACATAGTTTGATGAACTACACTTACATAAGTAGTATTTTTTTTGTATTTATGTGGTTCTTTGCTTCTACATTATACAAGGTTAGTCAGAAAGGGGGTACTAATCCGAAAGGGTGTTAAAGTACACATAATAATGAATAACTTTTGTTCTACAACTTTTCCCAAAACTCGATAGTTTAAGAGAAACGGTTGTTCAAAAATCTCAAAAAAAAACAGTAAAATCTGTCTATCCCCACTTATGATCAGCTGTGTTTACAGTTTAGGTCATATTTGGGGTCATGAATTAGAAGCACCATTTTCTGAATTTGTAACTAAAGCAGGGATGAAGAATTTTTGAAAAAACTAAAATAAAAATCATTTTATTTGGAAAAAAAATATCGAATTTTGAAATTTTAACACTTGCTTTCAAACAGTCATCAGTGATACTATAAGTGGGCTTCGGATTAGTACCCCCTTTCCGACTAACCTTGTATATCTTTTGTTTTTACATACTATTGTCTACATTTCTTGTTCTAAATTCTCCTCTCGCAGGTCTGATTGAAGAGATTTTTTTTTAAGAAATAAGCAGTGCAGTGTACGCTATTATCCTGATTAACTTATCTTTTATTGAGTATTGTGATTACACACATGTATATTATTATTTAAAGATGAGATTATTAAATAAATAACGTAAGATTAAATGAGTTGACGTTCAAATCAATTGATCAACTTAGCCTACACTCATCTTGGAAGAGTCTTAGGTATACTCCATTTATTATAACTTTAAACAAAGGTGTTCCACCAATGCACAAATATGTTTTGGACCATTTCTTCAAGTAGAGTTTCATCTCTATCTTGATTGTACGTTAACGTTAATAAAAACATAATACCTACCTACTGTATTGAATCACTGCTGGAAGCAAACCTATTGCTTATTTCTATACATGTCCTTGCTAAAATGGCTGTTAGATTGTTCACAAGAAATTCAGGAACACAAAACATAAAAGGTAATCGACGCCAGCTTTTATCTCAAACAATAAATAAACTGAGATTGCTCAATAAAGTAACAAGTAAACAGATATTTATGTAAAATCTTTATAGCGGTCACAAAATACAACAAAGTAGAACTTTGAACTTCATAAATTCAAGAATATTTGTTCATAAAACCCTTGGTATGACCTAGCCAAAATGTTGTAAAATACTTACGATACCGTACTTATTTCGGTCAACGATTGAATTTTCCCATAAGAATAAATTACTGCCTAATTTTCTTCTTCGTGTTGATGATTATTATTTGTATGTGTGTAGACCTGAACTTGGCAATGTCGCCAGCAATGTCGGTGGTCTCACACAGGTTTTTCATAGTGGAGGTGTGGCACAGAGAGCAGAACAGGGAGGTGAGGTATCGTCTGTGTGACTCCACAATCACAATCACTGTCATTGGAGTATCCCCACTTGATTAAGTTGTACCTGCAGCGGTCCACCTGGCTTCAGATTCGATTCAGGGATTTGGAAGTAGGTGGCCCACTAGAAGCTCTTCTACACGCTCAATTACAATATTTTTGATGCACAGGATTCTTCGTGTCTCACTTTGGCTGCATAAATGGAGTGCATGAAAAGAGCCTCCACGAGTGACGATACTTAAGTACGTCCGGCGCACCCTGGGCAGTCAGCCACGCTACCAACCTTGCTGACTGGCTATTCTTTTCACCACAGTATGACCTATTCTCGTAAAGCTCGTGCCGACACGATAGAAGAAAACTTTGGCTGCCTTCTGTTCATGGCTTGGTGGTCTTAAGGAAGCTGTTGCGGCTCTTTAATCTTCCTCTAGCAGATCTGGTGTCCAAAAACCATAAATTTTTCTTACCAATCGTTCAATCGTATTTGGTACGAAAGATAAGCATCTTCCATAAGTGAACACTTCTTAACTATAGATAGTGCTTTTGCGCCATTCATTATTATCGGTTAAGATATACGAACCTTAGTTTTAACCAATAATAGTCGGTAAGATATAGGAACCCAGAGTAAGCAAATAAAGGGATGTGCACAATCGTAACTCCTTTAGTTGCTTCTCAATTGTGAATATAGCAATAAATTCCACAAATGCCACAGCTTACGCTTATGCAATATTTATCGTGCTCCACGAAGCAGTGACAAAAGCTTGGATCCCATACAAGATGAATGTTGCATGTTTTTGCAACTTTGCATGGAAAAATACAGACAAGTTCGAAACTCCGAAGTCAAAGGATTTTATTTGTTGAGTGTTTTTACTCAGTGATCTGGAAGATAAAGATTGTATGGGGTAGCAGGTGTTTGTTTTACTTTTAAAACTTGTCTGTAGGTGCAAAAAGTTTCAAAGACTAATAATATTTTATAGTGCAGTCTTTCTTTAATTATATCGCCTTTCTCCGCCAAGTATAATTTATATCTAACTAGCTTTTGCCGGCTACTTCGCTCGCGTCAATTTAGAATTTGACAATCAACTATTAACACACTACTTAAGTTTCTATATTAATATAATTCAATCATGACTCGAAAGACACGTAGCGCCATCTATTAACGTTATTGTTGTTTTCCTTGGGAACAGTACTTTTTTTCGGGATGAAAGTTACCCTATGTCTGTACACCTGACAACGTATATGCAAAATTTCAGGATGATCGGTTCAGTGGTTTAGGCGTGAAAAGATAACAAACAAACTTACTTTCGCATTTATAATATTAGTTAGGATGGTATTTTTATTACGACTGCCTCTTTGGTCTAGTGGTCGGAAGGGTAAATATTTGAATGTCGAAAATTAAAATACCTACGGGTAAAATATCAATGTTCAAAACATCGAAAACTTTAATATCGAATGACCATATAACCGAAAATTAAAATAACATAAGTTTATAATGTCGAATGGTTAGATAACCTACGTCCAGTAAATCTAAAATCTAATTATCTACAAAAGTGACATCGAAATACCTAAATACCGAAAATACAGAGTATCAAATGTCCTAAATATCGATATTTATTTTTTATGTATGTCACAGGGTAATTTTATAATTCGGATATTGCGAAAACCCGGATAGTTAAAAAATGGTGAAATAAAATCTGCGAGCAACTTGGACGTAGCGTTCGCCGGCCGCTGCCGCGGCACCGCTCGCTTCGCTCGCTCGGCTCACGCGCGGTTAGTCACAGTTCTAACCTAACCTAACCTATTTCACCCAGTTCAAAATGATAAATCATACAATCTGCCTGCGACTAGACAATTAGACAATGGTGAAAACATTTCTGCGGAAGATTGTAGGTATGATTCGTCATTTTGAACTGGGTGAAATAGGTTAGGTTAGGTTAGAACTGTGACAAACCGCGCGCGAGCCGAGAGAGCGAAGCGAGCGGTGCCGCGGCAGCGCCCGGCGAGCGCTACTGCTCAAAACATTATAATATGTAGGTATTTTTAACGTAAATATAACTTATATAACTTAGGTGTATTAAATGTTGACATTTTTAATTTAGGGCTAATGACTATCGATATTTTTAATAATTAGATATTTTATCACTCGGCATTTCAATGTTAGACATTTTAAGCTTAGGTATAACAATTTTCGATATTATGATACAATCGATATTTAAATTTTCGATGTTTTGAACGTTGACATTTTACCCGTAGGTATTTTAATTTTCGACGTTCCAATATGTACCCGGTCGGAAGCGTGACTGATGAACGTGAGGTCCTGGGTTCGATCGCCAGGTCGGGCAAAGTGATGATGGGTTTTTCCGTTTGGAATTTCTCAGTAGCAGCCCGGAGTCTGGATTTGTGCCCGGTTGATGACAATAGGCTCACACCCTATTATACAAGGTTATTCGGAAAGGGGGTACTAATCCGAAATAGTGTTAAATAACCCATAATAATTAACAACTTTTGTTCTACAACTTTTCCCAAAAGTCAATAGTTTAGGAGAAATAGCCGTTCAAAGATTGCATAAAAAATTGCTAAAATTTATCTATCCTCAGCTACAATCAGCTGTGTTTACATTTTAGATTATATTTGGGGTTACGGATTAGAAGCTTCATTTTCTGAATTTGTAATTAAAATAGGGATGAAGAATTTTTGAAATTAAATAAATTACTAAAAAGAGTAAAATAATTACCATAATATAAAATTAACAGTTTCAGAAGTCGGTGCAACTCTACACTGAAACGGATAAAATCAACGACTTCTGAAACTTTTTTTTAACGTTTTTTTTTGAAGTCGGGTTTTTACTTTTATTTAAAGTTATTAATTAAATACGTTTTAGTGCCATAAATTACATGGTTTAAAACTACTAAATGACACGGTTGCGTAATTTTTCCAACAACTAGGTAGTTTTTTTAAGAATAGGTATTAATGTATAATTATCAGGACGGCTCCTTACAAATACATACAATCTTCTTTGTTTTTGGCTAATGTTTCTGTGATGACAGTTAAATAAAACAGAAATTGGAAGTCCTCATCAAAACTTTTGCTGAAGGGAACCACAAACCAAAACGTTATCTAAATATATATTTTGTGTTTTTGTTGATTTTTTAAATAGCGCTGAATTAATTTCGATAAAATTTATATGGGACCATCTCTGAAGTATGGCCTATCAAACAAAAAAAGAATCATCAAAATCCATTCATAATTGGTGGAGATATCACTTAACAAACATACAAAAAAAAACAAAAAAAAAACATTCGTATGACTTGAGAACCTCCTTCTTTTTTGAAGTCGGTTAAAAAACTAAATTAATAATCGTTTTGCATGGAAATAAAACTGATCGAATGTTGACATTTTAACACTTGCTTTAAAACAATCATTAGTGATACTTTAAGTGGCCGCGGATTAGGCTGCCTGTCCAGTGAAGCGGAGCGAGGCTGCGGAGCGGAGAAACGGAGAATTATTAACCAATAGGATTACATAAATAGAGCGGAGCGGAGATTTTATGCAATCCTATTGGTTAATATTTCTCCGTTTCTCCGCTCCGCAGCCTCGCTCCGCTTCAGTGGACAGGCAGCCTTAGTGACCCCTTTCCAACTAACCTTGTTCACCTTTGCACAACTATTCGGGGAAAACAAGTGTGATGTTTATATTGTGATAAGTGATATTATATGAATTTGCGCGAAAGAATGCCTTTGTGCGATTTGTGCATGTTATCCTTTTCTAAACAAATTAAAACGCAGTATTTCCCGAAATACAATTTTATCAAACAACTCGTTATGTAAAGTAAATGTTAACCCATGCTGATTCCAAAACCGTTTCGAGGTTTTAGTTTGGTAAACCTTATTTTGCAATTTTTAGCTCTTAAAATTATAAGATGGTGTTTATTTTAGCAGAAATGCATGTATTCACTTGACGTCTATTTGACCTCTAAGTGACTATCTTCCTTTTTCGTGACGTAGGAAGACTCAGTGGTATTTATTGTACTTGGCGTAGACAAAGAATTGGTTTCTTTGTCTATGGTAATCCCTCTTATCGTGTGACGTCATCACTAGAAAAACTTTTAAAAAATATTATATAATAACTACCGTGTAGAAAACAAAATTATTCGAATCGGTTTCTTAAAATAGCCTAATCTTTAAGTCTTTTTTTTAAATACCTAAAAAAACTTTGCATACCGAATTGCGTCATTGAACTAATCATAGGGCACATGTGAGCCGTAGTAAAGTATATTCCAAATAATATTATAAAGGTCCGATGTTATCTCTATTTGAATTTATGTATACAAAATCTCTACAATAATATTCAACACCCAAATAAATACTTCCTATTTATTAACATTTGAAGCGTTGCCAGCAATATCGCACAGCCGGCATAATTCTCAAGTATTATTATCTACATGTTAGGAATCAAAACCTGTTCAATTTTTTTTATTTCCTTTAGGCACAGTAAGTATAAACTCTAAAGAAACGCCGAGAATTTAGCTGTAGGATATTAAATATCTCTTTTTTAGGGTTCAGTACCCAAAAGGTAAAACGGGACCCTATTACTAAGACTCCGCTGTCCGTCCGTCCATCTGTCATCAGGCTGTATCTCATGAACCGTGATAGTTAGACAGTTGAAATTTTCACAGATGATGTATTTCTGTTGCCGCTATAACAACAAATACTAAAAAACAGAATAAAATAAATATTTAAGGGGGCTCCTACACAACAAACGTGTTTTTTTTTGCCGTTTTGATAGATAATGGTACGGAGCCCTTCGTGCGCGAGTCCGACTCGCACTTGGCCGGTTTTTTTTAAAGGTAGTTTTATAACACGTAAATGCGCTACGCGTTCTAACTCAGTCCCATTGTACCCTAAACATATTTGTACTAAAACAATATAAAAAGCACTAGTTATCCCCCTTATTACAAAAGATGATTTCTTTTCTTTTCTTTTTTTCTTTTTAAAAAAAAAACGTTGCCCCACACTAAGATTTCTCTTATATCGTGGGTGCGTTTACAGACACAAATCTCACAAACAAACGCCCTTGGTTTAAACCAAGACTAAGGTAAACCCAGGTTTAAAATATACCCATCACTTTCTTATGTCATATAACAAAAAGAGACGGGGCTACTCTAAAACCAGGGTTTTTCTTAGACCATGTTTTGTAATAAGGGGAGGGGTGTGCCATTTTTATTTTTTTATTTCACTTTTTCCCGTTTGGTCCTAATCGCATCTGATGATAAGCGCAGACAGGTTCTCAGATGGATCACACGTATCCAAGTAACAGAGACATAGAGGAATTTCCCTATACCCCTCTGAATGCATGAATTCCAACACGACTTTCGTATCAGCGCTATTTGGTTGGGATAAAAGTTGGTGGAATGTGCAGCTCTGTTCAAATTCAATAAATATCTTCAAACAGAAAAATATGAATAATATATATTTATATTATTCATCATCATCATCATCATTCAGCCGAGAGACGTCCACTGCTGGACATAGGCCTCCCCCAAAAGGGGGAGAGGGGTTGTCATAATCGCCACGCTTGGCAGGCGGGGTGGCGATCGCAGTATGGTTGTTAAAGTACTCAGAGAACGCTGCTCCCCACCTTCTAGAGAATCCCTTAGTCGCCTTTTACGATACCCACGAGAAGAGATGGGGTAGTGCTATTCTTTAAGTCCGATACTACACGAGACTAAAGTACATTATTAAATAAATAAAAATATAAAAGTAGTAAGTATTACGCAATTAAAATAATCTTTAAAAATTACAATGTATTCTCCATTTAACACTCGTATAACTCATGCTTACATCATATAATTAAGTAATTATTTAAGAACACACAGGCGGAAGCTACCCGCCCACGACTTCGAAACTTTTAAAGCCCTATTACATCCTTTTCGGGGCTGAATTTTGTAAAACCCTTGCCTACAGTATATTCGAAACCTCTGTGCAAAATTTCAAGGTTCTTGGTCCAGTAGTTTATAGTTTGTAGGTACACACCAATTCAACGAACGCCAACGAACGTTCGTCATTTCTTGAATTTGACTAAACTTTGTACAAAACAAATCCGGTTTCATTCGGAAGTAAGCTACTCCGAAAATCAAACTACGAAGTTTCGGCTGACGGAGGTCTCGTTTTCCAACCACGAAATGTTTCGGATCTGACGATAGATTCGATTTTCGCGATTTGTCATTTGATATGTTATGATAAATATTGTTATGTGCAAACTATTCAATATTAATCATAACATAATATCACGCCTTATATACCCCAAAGGGTCGGGCAGAGAGAGTTGTAGACGAAACTTTAGGACACAAACTTAGATATAAGGCACAAACTTTCAAAACGCAATAACCCGAAATCACGAGTTGGGCAGATAGTTGGTTTTAGAATTTACCCGGCGACATATTCATGGTGATGTTTAGAGGATAGCCGTGGTCCGTGGTCATATGCCACCCTAACAAAACAATAATTCGTTTCGTTTTGTCCTCAAAAAAGGAACTTTTAGTAATGAGTCATAAAAAAATATTTTTAACTTTTTATCTTTTTTTTGTTTCAGGTACGTTAATCTATCGACTTGAGGCGACCTCCTTTCTTCTCAGTAACAGTAAGTTAAAATAAATAATTAGATTATTAAAAGATTTAAACAAAATACCTGGTCAAACTTCTACAGATCACAGTACTCATGAATATGAACAACTTTTACTATGGGAACAACACTGAAATATAAAAAAACAGCTCTTCCATACATTTGTAAGTTTAGGTTAAGTAGTATTGCACTTCTGTATGGAACAGCAATTTTTTTTATATTTCAGCGTTGTTTCCATAGTAAAAGTTGTTCATATTCATGAGTACTGTGATCTGTAAAAGTTTGTCTTGTGTGTGCAATGTATTGCACAAAAGGTACTGCTATTGATTCCCAAACTAAGCTTGAGCTTGTATTTTGGGAAACAGTGTTCAGCCGCAGGAAGTGTTACTTAATAAATAACTTTAAATAAAAGTAAAAACCGACTTCAAAACAAAAACTAAAAAGACTAAAATAATTACCAAAATATAAAATTAACAGTTTCAGAAGTCGGTGGCTTTTATTTGTTTCAGTGTAGAATTGCACCGACTTCTGAAACTGTTAATTTTATATTTTGGTAATTATTTTAGTCTTTTTAGTTTTTGTTTTGAAGTCGGTTTTTACTTTTATTTAAAGTTATTTATTATATACGTTTTAGTGCCATAAATTACACGGTTTAAGATTACAAATTTAAATGACACGATTGCGTAATCTTTCCTACAATTAAGTAGTTTTCTTTAAGAATTAATGTATAATTATCATGACGGCTCCTTACAAACACATACAAACTTCTTTGTTCTTGGCTAATGTTCCTGTGATCACAGTTAAAACAGAGATTGAAAGTCCTTATCAAAACTTTTGCATAAGGGAATCACAAACGAAAACGTCATCTAAGTATATATTTTTTTTGTTTTTGTTGATTATTTCAAAAAGCGCCGAATCTATTTCGATAAAATTTATATGGGACCACCTCTGAAGTATGATCTACCAAACAAAAAAAGAATCATCAAAATCCATTCATAATTGGAGGAGATATCGCGTAACAAACACACAAAAAAAAAAAAAAACATTCAGACGAATTGAGAACCTCCTCCTTTTTGAAGTCGGTTAATAAAATACGAATACATTGGTTTGAATGTCGCTGCAGTAGACTTATAATATTCTTAGACGCCCTGGAACGTAAAGGGCATTAGGAGGAACACGGATGGGTTTTAGTAAGTAAGAGTCTGACACTTCCTTCCGCTCCACTGAGAGCGGAAAACTCATCTGATGATTTCCCGACACTCAGCGCTATCATCGGCAAGGTTTAGCCTTCATAAAACCTAAAAGTGTCTGAAACATGCATCATGTATTATGAATTGAACAATAACACAAACAGTCATTAAAAATCTACAACTCTGCCTTACACGTTACAGACATAACTTATTCCTGAAGTTTACAAGTGCATCATTTTCACACGTTTATAATAAAATCATTTCGAATGAAATATATATTTGAAAATGGTTCTAAAAGTTTTCAAAGCGGTTTTTGAAAGCCATATTATAAACGAATTGTAAGTTTTGATATTATTTTGTATTTCACTATTAATGGCATTAATCTTTACATATAATCGTAGTCTTGGCGTGTCGGCAAAGAGGAAAATTTAAAAAAAAATGCTGATTTTTAAAATAAATGTAGGATCCATTTTGTTTGTCGGTTTCTTTGTGCACGTGTCAGGGTGGGTGCGGTTCATAAGGACTTAATTTCACTATGCTTTCTTATCATAACCTTTAAATAAGATTCCTTATAACATAACATGAACTGAGCTTACTTAAATTACATAACATATGGGAAAGTGACAAATCATTCATTTGAAATAATAAAATAAAATATAAGGAGCATTCTAAACATAATTAATGATAATGATATTGTTACTTTTTAATTGTGAAATAAATAGTATTTTGTATTGAATAAACAGTGCCACAGATCATAACTTTCGTTCGGAAATCATGACCCATGGTTGTCTCTTCGTTTAGAAATGCTTTAAAAGTAAAAATATACAAGAAATACAATACACGTAATATAATATAAAAAGCTTTAATTATTACAATTCTGCAGACCCTGACACACGCATCACGTAAAAAGTTCTGACTCAATGCGATTGACTTTTATAGACAAATATTGTACGTATCTTGGAGTAACATTTAGTTTTTGTTTCATCGTAATCGCTTCACTCAATCAAAAGATATTAGAATTATTACCAGGAAGTAATTTGTTTAGTTATTACGACACAATATTGGTTCCGACTTTCACATGGACGAAGTCGCGGGCGCAGCTAGTTAATCATAGATAAGCCGATTACTTTGCACACAAAGTTGATTGAGAGAAATAAGTTGTTCTGGTTACAACTAAACGTGGCTTCAAACGTTTCCGAACTTCTGCTGGAAACGAGATAGATAAATGATCGATGGAAGACCTGAAATTGATTTTTATAGAAATAGAAATATCCTAACTAATATTATAAATGCGAAAGTAAGTTTGTAACCTTTTCACGCCTAAGCCACTGAACCGATCATCCTGAAATTTTGCATATACGTAGCCAGGTATACAGAAACGGACATAGGGTACCTTCATCCCGAAAAAAGTGCTGTTCCCGAGGAAAACTACAATAACGTTCTAATGATAATAGATGGCGCCACGTGTCTTTCGAATCATGATTGAATTTTATTATTATATAGAAACTTCAGTAGTGTGTTAAGAGGTTTTTTTTTAGTTTTTGATTGTCAAATTCTAAATAACCGCGAGCGAAGCCGCGGGCAAATCTAGTCTCTAACATATTGTTTAGTATTCAGAAGATATACTATTTTAAGAAGTTTATGTCAAACTTATCAACAAAGGAGTTTTTAAACAAAACTTTGAAATTCTCAGTATCACCGTGCCAGACTGGCTGCGATCCAAAGCCCTGACCCTATTTATTTACATACACTACTGTTTACCGTTACTAAATGAAATCATCCGTTGATAGAAGGCAAGTGACGGACGTCGAGATGTTCCGAAGTTACGATTTGTCTGCGCGGCGGTTGCTTTCATCATCGCAAAACCGATGCAAATGTTTGCGACTACAGTAAACACGACGTAGTACTTGTTCACGTTAACTCGCGGGCGCGGTGGCGGGCGCGGTCGCGAAATATCAAACGTATGGCATAATATGCAAGTGTTCACGTACAAAACGCAGGTGCGGGCTATGTAGCGGGCGAACTCGCGACGGGAGCGTGCGGCGCGCTCGCGACAATATCAAACGTATGAAGTTGTTTGCGAGTGTTCACGTCGAACTAGCGGCGGAGCGCGTGATTAACTCGCGTCGTCCGGTAAGATCAACCCGTTTGAAGTTGTCGCTGGAAATGATAGCACGTTTTTCATCATGTCGTTTAATACAGAAGAATTTATCAGTGCTATTCAGGCAAGAACTCCAATTTGGCAAAGCAAACATCATTACCATATGAGCAGAAACGTTCTTAATAAGTTATGGAAAGAAATTGTTTAACTATTTCTTGATAAGGAAGGTAAATAAAAAGTATTCATTATTATAGGTATTTTAAACTGCTTTATTTTTGTAACTATAGTATAAGGTGTGAAATCTCATTTTATGAATGAATTTTCGATTAAAATAAAAGATCGTCGTCCATGTTTACAACCTCTGATAACACGTCATACTCGCGCAAACGCCTGGCGGTCAATGTGAACACGAACTCGCCAAGTCCACCGCGCCCGCCACCGCGCTCGCACCCGCGAGTTGTACGTGAACAAGCACGTAGACTTGTAACATGTCCCAGTTTCGAGCCACTAGTACGATTTACTTTTTAATTCACACGTACGTAAACAAACTGGAGGTAACGTAGCATCGGAAAAACATTCGTCCTAAAATAGAGCTGTAAACATTTCAACGTGATTATAATTAGATTTGACATTGAAATTATTCGAAGCAGAAAATATTTAATGTAAAATTAATGATAATATCAAACACTAGATATATAATATGTAGATATCAAAGAGGTAGGTTCAATACTATTTTATTCAAAATGACTAGAATTATGTACGATTTCCACTAAACGGGCAGCGCCGGGGCACGCCGGAGCGCATTTCACACTGTGCTAAAGGAAATTCAGGCTTCTATACAATAGTTAAGCTTCATGCTTGCATGGAATTCACACTGCTTGGAACTCGGTTAGATCCGCGCGTATGCCGCGGCAGCCGGTCGGCTCCTCACGTACGTGGACGGCGGCGCTCGGCTGTCGTCGCTCCGCTCGGCCACCGCCGCGCGGGCTCGTGTGTTGTCGCCGGCTGGCAAGTTGAATCATTCAAGTCGCTGAGAGCAAGAACATGCTAGTGTTCCAGCAGATTGTAGCCGTCGGGCGGACGCGGTCGGCTACTGGCGTGTACTCGCGCATCCGCTGCGACGCACTGCGCTGCGCCCCTGCGTGGCCCGGTTGGTGAAATTACTTCTTTTTGAACGTCATCAATATTACAAAAGATAGCCCCCAAAAACGTCCGCCCTTCTACTTCTACTTTCCGTAAGTGTAATTATGATGAAAATCTGGAAAGAATGCAAACGTGAATTTGTTAAAGGAATAGCTGTATCAGTTATTATGGATAATCAAAAGCCCAAATGTCTGAAAACCGGTCTAACTGTACCATTAGAACCCCTAACAAAGAAATGCTTCTAAATATTATAGTAGGTATTTACCAGTTGAGGGATGCGGAGGTCAGATGCCAATAATTCCGTGTAACATACTCACATCCCACCGCATTTAGTTAGAATGGGAGCTGAAAATAGGTATACCCAAGTAATGAGGTTGCGGAGGTTAGTAACATTCGCCCCTTGTGAAATACTGATATTCACCCGCATTTAGCTAGACTGCAAACTGACGTGAGGCTCGGCTGATGAAGATTAACGCCCGTAATTACATAGTAAACGAACCCAATCCAAAATCTACAAATTTATGTAGTTTTTGACAGAAATTCAATACAAGTAGCGACAAATATTGTACTCCCTCGGCTGCCTCGTTATCTTGTGGTCGCAAGCGCGTCTGCTGAGCGTGAGGTCTTGGGTTCGATCCCCAGGTCGGGTTTTTTCGTCTGGTATTTCTCAGTAGCAGCTCGGAGTCTGGATTTGTGCCCGGTTGATGGCAATAGGCTCGCCCCCTATTACATGGGACTTAAACATAACGGCGAAACGTGGGTGTACTATACACCTCTGCCAACCCTTCGGGGAATAAGGCGTGAAGTTATGTTTATGTGTGTAAATATTGTAGACTAGCTTTTGCCCGCGGCTTCGCTCGCGTTAATTAAGTTCAAAAAATTTCTTAACACACTACTAAAGTTTCTATAATAATATAATTCAATCGTGATTCGAAAGACACGTGGTGCCATCTATGAACGTTATTGTTGTATTCCTTGGGAACAGTACTTTTTTCGGGATGAAAGGTACCCTATGTCCGTTTCTGTACACCTGACAACGCATATGCAAAATTTCAGGATAATCGGTTCAGTGGTTTAGGCGTGAAAAGGTAACAAACAAACATACTTATATTCATAATATTAGTTAGGATACATATAAAACGTAGTGATTATAATTATGGTCTTTGGATAAACGTCGTGATTATATGATCTTTGATTGATTTTGGATTGGTATAGATTATTAATTGCTATAAGTAAGCTCAATTATTATCACGGTATTTGCTTTTGCGGTATTTTTATTACGGGTTTAGACCAGTGTAGGTATTGATGGATTAAACGCGCAATAAATACGATTCAGAATCGCGATAAAAAAATCGTAATAAATATTGAGCATGTAGCATGTAGCATTCGGCCGTCAGTAAATGTAATGTGTCTAGAAACTTACTATAATTACAAATCTTTATAACTCCGAATATTCCCCAAAGGTAACACAAAAACTAACTACACAAAACAATCCAAAAGTCTCGCGTCTAGTTACAAAACATCACTCTTCTAACAAATAAAACATTGTCGTGTTGTGCCAGCCCCAATAACAGGGATTTGTTCCCAGTCCGGGTCAATTTGCTGAACGCCTATCGGCTAAATTGTCTCAGCGAGGCTCGGTTTACGCAACAAAATTGATTCCATCACGGAGCGGTTACTAGGCACGGTAAAAACAATATACCAACTCTGAACAATAGTATCGAAAACAATTTACGTATCAATGGGACGTAAAGTTGGGGATCTAATGGTGCTAACACCGCAATGCCTTAGCAATTTCATTGGTTAAGCTGCGTTCACACAAAGCGCGATTTTTTTTGGCACGAAAGCGCGCTCGCCTCGCGTTCGAGTCGCTCCCTCCTCAGAAACTTTGGAATGTAATATTTAGTCCCTTGTCTTAACGTACATTTTTTATCGGTGTAAAATACACGCGCACGCTAGCTATTGCTTAGTACACGCGTCGCAATCGCGCAGCTCCCGCGCCGCCTCCACCCTCCCGGCTAAAATGGCAAATGCAAAATGCAATTTGAGATCTATTGATGTGTCATAAGACTCAAATTATATACAACAAATATAAAAGCGAGTTAGACGCGGGTGCTGACGCGCGTGGCTTGCGCTTAGCGGGCGCGTGTCGTCTGAACGCGCCCTTAAAATGTGTTTGACATTATTGATAATAACAATTTATCTTTGGTTGTGATGAGGTCTTGGTGGTGATGTCATCTGCTTTCGATTTACGTGTTATCTCCTATGAAGTTTACAGCAGCGTCTTGTTCACAGAACTTATAATATTATTATAAGTTCTGTGGTCTTGTTGGAATAAATGCTGACCGTGATGACAACGTGCTTGGTGGTAAAGAGAATACAATATGATACCTATACAAACTTAAAATGTATGAAATTAATTACGTATTAATAATACCGCGGAAACCTCTTGTAAAAGTTGAAGTATTCTCAGTGACAATATTTTACAAATGTTTCAGTCTGTTCCTCCGTGTGCTTTCCGTTGCATGAAATATACTTTGAAGTTGCACGAACTAGGTATAATAGCTAAAACTCATTTGAATTGCTTAATTACGGCTTGTAATGGACCATCCCATCATTATCATAGGTAACATAAAAGAGATTATATTAAGAGAATGGAAATAATTATCCACCTTATTAACACCATACTGAAAGCTGCTTATTATGCGTTATTATTATGAAAATAACCTCCCACGGTTGTAGTTATGGTCGATGTTTGGTAGAAATGTTCTGCCGTAGACATATTTATGGGCTTTCTATCTGGCATAATTAGCACATTATTGATCTATTGATCTCTTTTCAGAATAAGAAAGTTCACGTCCGATACTTGCCTCCGATAGTCGGTTCCGATAGTCTGATCAGACTATCTGAAGGCCTCCGCGTCATAAATTTGTTTGAACATGAATTACACGTACGATCAGACTATCGGATCGGATGTCAGAATCGTAAGCATCGTCCGGGCGTCGTCGTCGTCGTCCAGAAAAAAATCGGACACGAGAATCGTACGTGTATTTCATGAATCCGATCAGATAGTCGGATCCGGCTCCCGGAAGCAACTATCGGACGTATATTTTGTAGTTCACCACACTGATCTTTTCAGATCTCTCGTAGGTGTGGAGTTTTCCTCACAATATTTTCCTTCGCCGATAACAAACAACCAAATTCTGATCCGCACATGAATTAGAGAAGTCAACGGTGTGGGTCAGGGGGTCTACTCCCTAAGCCCGAAGTCCGTGGTTTCGGCCTTAGTTACGAGCGTTTCCTACTCCCTATCACCTACGGACATACGATTATTTCGGGGTCCGAACTAAGAATGAATGACAACACGATTTGACAGTTGTCCCTACTACCGATGTGTTTTTGCCCGTCCGAAATGTTGAACTTGACACTTGTTTTGTTCACTCCTACGTTTCGGGCTACTTTCGGACGGGGGACTAACTTCGTTGACGGACTTAGGGAGTAGGGTCGAACTCAGACCAAGCGTTCAACCGCTAGGCTATCACTGCTTTTTGTCGATTTCTGTGTATCTATTCGGTCCGAATTAATTTATCTGTTCAATGTACATAATTCCCGCCCCTCCTTAGTAAAGGTTCCTATACGCCATCATGTAATTTAATATTGCCAAAAAATATTCGTACGAGAACTTGACTGCTGTTGTCTATCTACACTATGACCACAAAAACAAATTGCTAAAAGGAATACTTAATCATATTTATTTATAATGAGATCATATTTTTACGAAGTTAACGAACGAAATGTTCGCTTTTCGTATAATTATTCGAAATCATTTTTAAGGTAAATTTCTTTGTTTGATTTTATGGAAATTTAAAAAAGTTCAAAAGAATTAAAATAAACTGAGCAGCCTCATTGTTTTCCATAATAGAGGAATAACTTTAAAAAGTTAAATGTTATTAAAACGTTCGTATAAAAGTTGATAGAGCCTTTATTTTACGCGTCATCTTTATTCTAAATGAGATAAATTATAAAGAACTTTATCTTTTGAATTACCTACATAATACCTGAAGATTTCGTAGTTTAAAGACATTTTCACGTGCTCGAGCAGTTCATTTAGGCCTAACTAAATACCGGCAAAACAAACAAATACTTAAGGTGCTTTTGTTGTGGTCTACAATAAGTCGCCCGAAAGTTTTACTGAAATTGTTAAAGATATTGATTTTAAAAGAGTAACCATGGAGTTTCTTGCCGATTGTTCTCCATAGGAAACGGCTAATTGGAACCGTGCACTTAAGTTCGACTTTTCATAAGCGCCTGTAATGGTTTACGTGAAATAAAAATGTTTATTCTTTTTGATTTAGAACATGTCACCGCGTTGCCTAGTTTAAGCTGCTTTAAAACTAAATTAAAAGACCGGCTGATATAGCAGACTTTGTATGAATTTATTGAGTATACATTGTAATTCATTTTTTATTATTTAATTGCTTTTGACATGTCTAATTTTATAATTTCCATTTTGTGGTCTATACATATAAAGTGTTAAAAAATTAACTCTAAAAATTTTATGGAGTTAGCCACGGTGCATACGGCGGCGCAGGCGTGCCGTTGGGCCGCCATGTCCGTCAACAAACTTCTATAGTAGTCCATACAACACTGATGACCGTGCCTACACACGGCTAATTAACCGTAGGTTTTTACGGAGAAAAAACGTGTGTGAACAAGAGGCCTTACTCGGTATCGGAAATTGAACAACTTTTGTTCTGCAACTTTTCGAAATTCGCAATTTTGTTAACCCTTTCCATACGAATCAATTAAAATATTTTTTAATTTATATGGCAAGTTATAAAAAATTTACGCGAATTTCGAAAAGTTGTAGAACAAATGTTCAATTTCCGATACCGCTTAACCACATAAAATTCTTCGAGTAAATTTTTTAACACCTTATATAGTAGTGGTAGGATTAAAATTTATATATTATTTTTATATTTATAAATTGACATTAATATTTCTGTAAATTCAAACAGATCCCTTGGGAGATGAAAGCCAGATACCTGGGGGTTATCCTCGACCACCATCTGAGTTTCCGAGACCACATCAAAGCGGTGCGCGCTCGCGCCGCTTTCGCTGTCGGTCGCCTCCACCCCATCCTTAGAACGCGCAGTAAATTGTCACTTAGAAATAAGCTGAGAATCTACGTGACGTGCATCCGCCCCATCTTGACTTACGCTAGCGTCGTGTTCGCACACGTTAAGCCTTGTCGCTTTAAATCCTTCCAAACCCTCCAGAATCGAGTGTTGCGCAGAGCCGCGGCTGCCCCGTGGTTCATGCGTAACGTCCAACTCCATCTCGATCTAAAAATGCCAACCATCAGGCAATACCTCAAACGCATTTCCAAGCGTTACTTCGACTCTGCCCCCCGCCATCCGAACCCCCTAGTCGCCGCAGCGGCCGACTACAGTCCCTCTCTCATAAGTAAAGTTCGCCGTCCCAGGCACACACTTTTAGAACCCGATGACGAAATTACCCTCCTCCAGGAGGCGAGTAAATCGACCAGCACACTACACAACAAACACCGCCGCCCGGCATACCGTCCTCGCCGACGAGGCCCGTCGCGACGCCCCACCGCCGCCGGTCACGATCCACCGAGCTCTCCCGTCGTAGAGCCGGTCGTCTCTTCAGACTCCGCAGTCACACCGATAATTCAGCCCTCATCAAGCTGTCTCCCCCCCCCCCCATGTCCACGCCAGCAACGCCCTAAGCCGAGGTCCGAGTCCCACTAGGGGTCGCCCTTAGTGCTGTTGTTGCAGGTAGTCATGATGTTAGTGTAGTACAAGTAGTTAGCTTAGGTTAAGTATTTTACTTCCCCCCATTGGCTGGAGACCCTTCAGGTCTCGCCAATAACTGCCCGGTTACGTAGAAACCGTCCCCTAGGACGACCTACTGCAGTCCAATAGAAAAAAAAAAAAAAAAAAAAAAACTGTAAAATAAAACAGTTTTTTGACGTGTACTATGCATTGTTACCTTCGATTATTATGATTATGAATGCACAAAAACCACATTCCATCACACTGAAGAGCATCAAAATACTTTTAAAATGTATCAAACCATGTTTGAAAAGTTGAAGGACTGATAAAGAGGCTGTTGTAAGAGCGAAGTTTCTTTCAAACAAAACTTTATTTACCCGTAAGGCTTCCTACTTCAGTATACTTAAAGAATCATTTGAAGAAAATTAAGTTCAATATAAAATATTTCCCTGCAATAATAAATTGGAAGGAAAATATGGCTCCTATCTCACCTACTTCCCCTGATTCTCTGAATTCATGTGCGGATCAGGGGCCTAATTCTCCTAATATAAATCTTGATAAATCACAACCGAACCAAGGCCGAACCGTTCATTCAGACAGTTCTCAATTTCAAAAGCTATCAAATTGTTTGACACAAAAAACAAAATCAATAATTTTGAAAGTTTTCGAAAACAAAAACTGACTGACGGTTGTGGTTCGATTGCGTTTGGCAACAATTTATTTTAGGATATTTGGGCCCCAGACTTTGATTATACAAGGTTAGTTGGAAAGGGGGTACTAATCCTCAGACACTTAAAGTATCACTGATGACGGTTTTAACACGTTCAGTGCCTGTAGTCACATTTAGTGGTGGTTAATAAAACATATAGCGCCAAAATATAACAGACTATGTGTACATAGCGTATAGCGTTTGCTATAGCGGCTCTGGCTTCGCGCTACATTATAACGCCTCAACCTACTCAACGAATAAAAGTCTAAACGCGCACAGCGGGGCCAGAACGAGATAGCAAGATAGCGTAGCGACTAGCAACAGCGCGTAAGGGAATGAAATATTATTATATTCTTTAGTGTACAGCGCGTTGCGAGATAACATTTACCGCGCATCATCAAGTCCGTTTAGCGTGTTGTTAAATACAATTATAGCGTCTCCGCGTTCAGACTGCGCCTGCCTTTTGTAACACCGCGTTATAATGATAGCGTATAAAATAACAGACTATATGAATATATTTTATAGTTTATAACACGTCTACAGATTATAGCGGATTTGAACATCACTAGTCACATTCGCCATGCCATGCATTTTAAACAAGTAAGGTTTACTTCTTTGTATTGTCTTTTTTAACTTAAAGTAATGAATTTTACAAGTAAAAAGTAGATAAGTAATTAGAGTTAATGTAGAACTAATCGCCTATCTAGATTTTGTTTTTATAAAGTGCGTAATTTAATAGTACATCGCTGGCTAACTGTTATAGAAGAAGTCATTTTTTATAAAAACTAAAACGGAACAAATTGCGTATTATGCATATTTCGATAGGTAGAACAAATATAGATCTAATTATTTAATGTATTCGTTAAAATGCAGGGCATGGTCAATCGCTAGGTACAGAGACACTTACGTTATTTATAGGTATTTATCCTATGAATTTGTAGTCTATTTCGTACAAAATTGTCAAATCATCTTTTTTCTGTACCTATTTCAATGTTTTTCTTTTCAACCCAAAGGTTGGTTGTAAAGAATGCCTAATTACATTAAGTCCATCTTGTGTACGACCATTGAGCATAGAAGTATAAATTATTACATGTGTTAACGGTGAAGAAAAACATCGTGAAGTCACCTGCACGCCTGAGAGGGCTCCAAAAAGTTCTCAGTGGTGTAATAGTCCGCCAATCGGACTATTACAGATACAGACATTCATTTAACAAAAACAAGGGACCTTGTTATTTCTGCCCTTGATTAAGATATGTCTAGACAAACACAATAAAGCGTTAACTCTATTATTGACATGCCAACTTTCCTAAAGTAATCTACGAATGACAAACAATTATCTTAATACAACGCAACTTTATCACACTAATATTAAAGTTTGGATGTTTTGATGTTTGTTACACAATCAAACACAGCTCAGACTACGCTATAAAGGTGTGTACGGACTGCGCGTTCCTGTGTTACGCGTAGTCGGAATACGCTGTCCACGCATACATTGGATACGCGTACAGCTCCTGTACGGAAACAGACAACACAGCAGTGGCGAAGGCTCCATACAACTCGATTCCTATCGGCTTCCCTTTCGAAACGAGTAGTTACTGGAATTCACGCATCACACTTGAGCAAAGTAAGCATTTTTTGGTCCGGCTTCCCTTTTAAGAAAATTCACCCTTCGCCACTGCAACACAGTACTGTTTGTACTTGCCGACTGACGGCGGCTCGCGACGCTCGCGCTGCGAGCTAGCTCGCGCGGCACGCGTCCTCTAAGAGTGTACGCGTAACTGCAAGTATGGACATGGCGTTCCAGGCCACGAGTAACCGACTACGCGTACCAATGAACGCGCTGTCCGTACACACCTTAACAATTCATCATCATCATTCAGCCGAAAGACGTCCACTGCTGGACACAGGCCTCCCCCAAAAAGGGGGGGTTTGCCATAATCGCCACGCTTGGCAGGCGGGTTGGCGATCGCAATATGGTTGTTAAAGTACTCAGAGAACGCTGCTGCCCATCCTCTAGTGAATCCCTTAGTCGCCTTTTACGACACCCATAGGAAGAGATGGGGTAGTGCTATTCTTTAGGCTCGGCACCACACGGACGATATATGTATAATAATAAGCATATAGCAAATATTGTATAGCACAACGATATCGCTCAGAATACCTACATTTATTTCGACACGTTCACACAACGCTATGCTATAAAGTATTGGCTTGCTGGGGCCTAATTCTCCTAAAATAAATCTTGATAAATCACAACCGAACCAAGGCCGAACCGTTCATTCAGACAGTTCTCAATTTCAAAAGCTATCAAATTGTTTGACACAAAAAACAAAATCAATCATTTTGAAAGTTTTCGAAAACAAAAACTTACTGACGGTTGTGTTTCGATTGCGTTTGGCAACAATTTATTTTAGGAGAATTGGGCCCCTGGATGCGATAAAAATGAGCGATTCTCAGAGCTACATTTCTTACGATTCTCCGGTCCCCCCTCCCCGGCTCACTTCTACCCCGTTCGTCGCCCGAAGGATCGCCATCAAATAACCTGCTATACATAGTAGACCGGCTTGCGATATAGCGTATAGTGTGAACGTCTTGCTTTATCGTTGTAGCTTATTATGCAATATGCTTTACTCTACATATAGCGAAATAGTATAGTAAAGTCTGAACTGCGCTTCACGCGTATACGGATTTATGTGAAATTTAGTAGGTACATAATCTACAAGGTGTAAGATAAATAACGCACAACCTCGGGTCACTGTACTCATCATTATGAACAACTTTTAATATGGGAACAAAGTGGAAATCGCGAGAAAAAAATCAGCTGTTCCCTACATTTATGTTCGCTTAACTTGTCAAAATGTAGGGAACAGCTGATTTTTTTTCACGATTTCTGGTTTGGTCCCATAGTAAAAGTTGTTCATAATGATCACTATAGTGACCCCTTAAGAGGTTGTGTGCTATTTATGTTAAACCTTGTATAGACCATGTCCTGGATTAACACATGGGATACTTTATATCCATGTACAGACGCCAGCACATAAAGCTACTACAATCTGTCAAAGGACAATGCTCATGGATGTATGGAGTCCCGTACCATGCTGCATCAAAGTCAAACTTTGTTATAAATAGACTATACTTATCATATTAACTCCCACAAAAGTTCTTTTTGTAAACAAAACACGAGTTTCGGAGATTTTAGAAATAATCTAGATAACCTGACAATGTGGACATGTCATACACGATTTATTATTGCTCTAAAAAACAGTAATCCGCATCTATTGCATTCTACATCTCTATCACCGGCTGTGAACGGCCGGCGGTAAATAAAAATTCTAATCTATTCTAGCTGTTTTTAGTTAATGTAGAATCGGCAAAATATAATTTTTTTACATGTTTTTTGAAAGATGTGATAATGACACTTTCAAAATTCAAGGTTATAGTAATCGTAAATCATGTGAAACGGAACGTCATGTAAAGGGAATAAAACAATATCAACACTTTTTTACTTTAAATTAAATTCCCTGTTCAAAAATCCAATCAAATCAAAAAAAAAAAAAAAAATTACTGTAATATTTTTATTTTGATGCATATGACTTTTTGGTACCACTTTTGGTCATTCTCCTTTCTTTAATAGATTTTCATCTTTATCGCAAAAGCATTAGGTTCAAGGTTGATAGGGAAAATTTGATAGTTCCGGGTAGCTTGATGTGCTGGTGTCTGTACATAGAGTACTTCCTCTAGGATGCGGGTGGAACCATAGGAAACAGATGGTTGTTCCGTATTTTCATTTTACGTGTCATGATCCGATTTTTATTTAGGAAAATGATGATTACGCTAATTACTGTACGGCCGAAAATGTAATACGTTTTTAAAACGCGTTTCATTCATTTTACATGTTCTATTTTAAAAACAAGTACATGTAATTAAATAACAATTACAACCCTTTTCAACGTAAGGTCCTGACGTTTCTCTATAAAACGTTACCATACAAAGAATATTAAATAGATATTTAAAAAAAACAAAGCATGGATTTATTGTATACAAGGTTAGTCGGAAAGGGGGTACTAATCCGCAAGCCACTTAAAGTATCACTGATGACTGTTCTAAAGAAAGTGTTAAAACAACGATAATTTTTATTCCATAAAATAGTTATTTGTTATACAAGAGTGCAAAGTTGCTTTTTAACCGCGTGCTCAATTTTGATGACCGAGCAAGCGAAGGATTCAAAAATTAGAATCCTGAGCGTTAGCGAGGGAATCAAAAGAGCAAGAGGTGAAAAATCTTTGCACTCGAGTGCAACACGTTACTTTTCATCCCACCTTTGCGAGGAAATGACTTAATGTAAAAAAAATAAACTTCGTCATCGCTAGACTCACTCATTGTAGGTTTTTCACTTGTTTTCAAGTTTCTTGTTTTTAACCTAAGGTTTTAACATTATGACGTGAAAAGAAATAGGCGCGCGTAAAGCAAATAAAAAAAAAAGTAATAGGTACATCATACAGGTTCCGAGTCTGAGTTTTAACAAATTAAAAAAGGTTGTATGATAAATTCGGCGCCATGGAGGTAGAAGTGAATAGGTTTAATGAAGTTTTGAATTCACAAACTTGGTGCACACGATGTTCTAAATTCAATTTACTTTATCTAGCGGATAAAAACGGCTTTTGCACTCAGATATCGAAGAGCAAAAATACTCTTTCCGAGATGGGAGGATGAAAAATTATTTTTATTTTAGTTTTTTCAAAAATTATTCATCCCGGCTTTAGTTACGAATACAGATAATGGAGCTTCTAATTTGTGATCCCAAATATGACCTAAATTGTAAACAGGTGATCATAGCTGAGGATAGATAGATTTTAGGGTATTTTTTATGTCATTTTTGAACAGCTCTTTCTCTTAAATTATTGACTTTTGGGGAAAGTGGTAGAACAAAAGCTACTCATTATTATGGGTACTTTAACACCCTTTTGGATTAGTACCCCTTTCCGACTAACCTTGTATATTTTATTATATGGCTATTTTACGGTTTTTGATGATGTCGTTAATGTTTTTTTGAAGCAGTCTATACGGCTACAATTGACTAGATAACCGCTATGTCAGGACTCTTCTTCGGTTGAACTGACTATAGTAAAAAGTCGTTTTATGCGGAAAAAATACCGTAAAAAAAATTGTTCATTCATAAAGTTGTATACAGGGTGTAAACGAATTCGTGTAATTCCTTCAAACCGCGTGATCTACTGGTAACACTGATTGACCCAGCATGGCTTTTTTCAGAACCAGCAATTTTTTTTTTCAATAAATATTACATGGTATTCTGTTTCTGAGTAATTTTAGCGTCCCGAGTTAACTGACTGCGTGAAGCGATATCGCGCTAGTCGTGCCCGTCAGCTGTGTCTTCATTCATTTTGTGCACAGCATCGACATTTTCTATCACATAAAAAAAATATTTGGAAAAAAACAAAGTTTTTTTTATTTTTAATCAATCTAAATCCCACGCGGGGTTAATCTTTACCATTAATAGATTATGTGGTTTGAAGGAATTACACAAATTCGTTTACACCCTGTAATAGTCAATTAACTACGACAAAATGTTTCACAAAATTCTCCTCAACTCATTATTTACAATTTCGATGTAAATAATGTAAACAACCAATTGTGCGGTAATATTTGTAAGCCCATTTAACCCTTGTAATCTTAATTACATTTTGAAATCAAAAACAGATTTGCACAACCATCATCGGCTGGTCATTTGAGCTCGTTAAGGTCCAATTTGCAGGACCCCGAGTAATTCAAAACAGGGTAAATGTTACTACAGTTTGGGTTCAACCATTTGAACTCGAGATAAATTAAATTGAACTCTGTTTATTGAGTGTTTCAATATAACTTGTTGTCCTTATTGAAGTGGGAATGATGAATTCCACGAACAATCTTATTGTTCCCACAGAAACAATAAAGTTTTTACAGAATTGTAAAGACAATTTCGGCTCTACGTAGAACTAGTACAATTGAGGAGCGTCTGTTAAAAAAAGTTATAACTTCACTTTAAATAAATTTAGGAAAACTGGAAAAAACGACAGCATTGACAAGAACCATTTGTGTGTACATCAAATGTAAAAATAACTTTTTGATCGGGATCATGATTTTTAGAGACGTTGATTATGGATAGTTATAGCGTTTTGGACAAGATTACTTGCTTATAACTTAACACATTTTTATGTAAAGAAACTGAAAAAAAAAACTCAAAATGTTAATTATATAACCGTTTATACGCTCCTCAATTGCTCCAACTAACTGTTGCGATAATAATTCAGAATCAAAATGAAAATTGACATTAATTCTCGTAAACAGAAATTAGAACAAATCAAATCGAGATCCTATTCCCAATACTCTGAAAGAAAATATAATTATAACTGATTGCCCACTTGTGCGATCATGAATTAATTAGTGAAAGCTGTCGGTACCATAAAACTATTATTTGTATCTCGATTAAATTCACGGCTCATCTTCCTTGCGGAAGATGTCCGGTCCTTTGGAAGGCATACACGGGGACACAGGTCCAACGCGCAGAGGCCCCTTTGACAACTTTAATCTAAAATGGGGTGGGGCACCAACCGGGGACTATCCACGGCTGCACTATTGGAGTACAGTCATGGACCGTCCCAGGTGGGTGCAAGACTATTTGTAAAATATGGTGAAAAATATCTGGTCTATGGGACGGGGTGTTAGGTGGACTTGATAACTTCTATTGCCGGAAGAAAACGGCGTCTGCCTTTCAAGCTTTAAATTTGAAATATATTGGCAGACGGTGACTCACCAGCTCACTAGCTGGGCCCCCTGAAAAGCCGCCAGTACATAGGCGAAGGGGGCAACAAACGTGTGAGCGGCTAGGGGTGTAGAGAGGTGTGGCTCCGGTTTCGCCGTCGCGGGTCTAAAAGACCCGGAGTGGGTTTCCCCGCTATTACGCCATTAGACACTTCCACCCCCGAGCATATAGCTCTGGTGGCCTACCTCTGGACGGCCGATAAAGGCAAGCCAGAGTTGAGAGTCTATTATTATTATTATAAAACTATGATAAAAGCTAGTATCACCCAGTTTACGCAAATACTACGCAAACGTGTCATTTATCTACCTAGGACACGGGAACAAAATTCTAATATACGACAGCAATTTATCAGTTTTACTTTATTTTGCAGAGTAGGTACTTTAAGGGCCAAAACACACTAAGCGTATCTTACGCAGTAACGTGCATGCACGAAACTTCTAAGCCCGCTCGGCGTAACGACTTAAATGATAAATGATGATAAATGATATTTATTTCTGTAAATAAATCTGTTACACTTTTACAAGTCAAAGTAAGTTTTTTTTTTTTTTTAGACTAGGTTGCACCGGCTTTTCCTATCTGACTCGCTCTGAGAAGAAAAGCCGAAACAAAATCAGAGGTCAACGTCTCTTTTAAATTCCAGACATTGTGGTAAAATACGCATAGTGACGCCGCGCATGAGAATTTGTATGTAGCGCGACGAATATGCGTAACGCGACGAAACATGAGCCGCGCAAGATACACTCAATTTATCTGCAGCCTAAGTTGCCAAAACACACGTAGCGTATCCTGCACCGCGTACTACGCAAGATACGCGACGCAAAATGCGCTTAAGTGTGGCTGTAGCCGCTGAAAATACGCCGAATATAGTTTACTTAACATCGACCGAATGTAAGTAGATGCGCGCTAAACTTCTAGACCATATTACGCTCGGCATTAACGACGCATACCACGCGTGGTGAGGCCGCGCAGGAGAACTTTTATGTAGCGCGATGCATATGCGCAACATGATGAAACATGAGCCGTGCAAGATACGCTCAATGTGTATGCACCTTTATAAGAAAAACAAATAGACTATAATTTCTCCTTATTTCTTGTGAGTAAGAGGACTTCAAAATTCTTGATGATGTATGTAATCCGCAAACCCGCACCAGACCATCGTGATGTACTAAAACCTAAACCCTTATTGGTATGTCTACACCAGTGCGCTTTCATGTTCATCTTGCGCTTTCAACTTTCAATTCCTCTTGCGTCAAACGCATGCAATATTGATTGTTAGCGTGCGCTAGGAGCATGCACTTTTGTCGAACTAGTTTTAACCGCTAGCGGCCCGCCCGACGATCCGGATCGTCAGTGCCATTGTTTATCTATTGAGTCTATAATTACAGTACTACACAGGACCGATTGAGTACTGTAATTATAGACTCAATAGATAAACAATGGCACTGACGACCCAGATCGTCGGTCGGGACGTACCGATTGAGTACTGTAATTATAGACTCAATAGATAAACAATGGCACTGACGACCCGGATCGTCGGTCGGGCCGCTAGCGGTTAAGGCATGCGCTATGGCGCTTCAGGCATGCGTCAGACGAAAACGCAAGATGAACATGAAAGCGCACTGATGTAGACATACCATATGTCTATAATTCTGAGAAGGGTTTCGTGCCCAACAGCGGGAAGGTATTGGGCTGATTATGCTATCTTGTAAATAAATTAGCTGTATGAAAATATAAAACCAAATTAATGTGAGAAACATTAATTAGTCTTATTTAATTACTTCCCAGAAAATTTTATTGAAAACCGAGTACTGATACAATTTTTCCTGACAACTTTTCTACACTCGTGAGCAATGAATCCGGGTCATCAACATAAATCTTAATATCTCGGAAACTAAGAACGATAGCTTAAAATAAATAAAAGCCTGTAACTGTCCCACTGCAGAGCAAAGGCGTCTTCTCATACAGAGAAGGAACGAGCATTGATCACCACGCTTGCTCAAGTCCAGGTTTCCTCACGATTTTTTCCTTCACCGTATGTCAGTAGCATCTTAGATTAACTAAGAAAGTACATATGACATTGAAAAAGTCACATTGGTACATGCCTGGGTTTGAACCCACAACCCAGTGATTAACAAGCGGGTCTGTAACCTCCGGACGACCGCGACACTCGAATGATAGCTTATTCAAATAAAATGTATTTTATTTATAGACTACTAGCTTATGCCCTCGGCTTCGCTTGCGTTAATTAAGCTCAAAAAACTCATAACACACTACTCAAATTTCTATAATTATATAAATCAATCGTGATTCAAAAGACACGTGGCGCCATTTATAAACGTTATTGTTGTTTTCCTCGGGAACAGTTAGAGCAACTTTTTTTCGGGATGAAAGACACCCTATGTCCGTTTCTGTACACCTGACAACGTATATGCAAAATTTCAGGATGATCGGTTCAGTGGTTTAGGCGTGAAAAGGTAACAAACAAACAAACTTACTTTCGCATTTATAATATTAGTTAGGATTTAATACTAATCAAATGAAATTAATAAAACTAATTAGTCTATAAAATACTATTTATTTGGATTGGCTAGCATTCTTAGTTTCCGAGATATGAAGGTTTATGTTGGTGACCCATATTCATTGCTCCCGAGTGTAGTATCTCTCAACATCGTATTTCAAAGATTTTGCAAATTGAAGTGTTTGTAAACAACTCCTCTCCATTGTTTGTAAACCACTGCAGGCGGAAGTTTTGAAGTGGTGATCCTGTACAGTCAACATCAAAAGTAATTGATGATTGCTCACTCAGGGGTTTAAGGGGTGCATTAGGGTCCGTAGGTATTAATAAACATCTCACATTTGAAGACTCTCAAGTGAAGAAAAACAAGAAAAGTTGTTAGTTTCAGGTTTAGTGTATACTAAAACTAAATTTGTATATAGACACATATAGCTCATGCCAGCACGAGAGAAGAAGAAGATTACATTATGTATTTATGTTTATTATATTCATTATGTTATAATATGAGAGTAAATAAATTATACCGAATTTATGCCAACAAGATTCATACTTAATTATAACACTGTGAAAATAAAGCAACCATGAAGCCACTTGAGAAATTAAAATATAGATAAGATACATCGCCTGATTACGTTCCCAATATAATTATTATTACGATCTAATTAACATCAAATTATAGGCAAACGATTTTATCTTCATCTACCTTGAATTTAGGTTCCCATATTTGACAGGAAGTTTATTATGGACCCCTTGAGACCACAATACGAAATGGCTGCACGATATTATCTAATATTCCACCCCATGTTTCATTATGCTAACATATAAAATGAATGTTTATTTTTCGGGTAGGTACTTACCACATGCCTTCTAAAAAAATTCAACATCAATCAAATCATTCATCCATCATATTATAAATGAATTTAGTTGTTTGAACAGAATTCCCGATTTTTTAAATGTATCATAATAAAAAGTTACATATTTCATAAATATTGATGATATTTAAAAAGGAGCATTACTCACATCTGGTGGTTGTTGTGAGGTTTTTATTAAAAAGTTTTTGTTTTATTTAACATCGATAAAAGTACAGTTAGCTTTGTAACCGTTTAACTCTGCAACTTTTATTGAATTAATTGCCAATTTAATTTATAATACTTTTCAAGAGCTGCCAAATAATTTATTTCGGAGCATAACTCATTTAGAAAATAAAAGAACCGAAAGATACCGTAAGACCGAGGAACGGATTCTGAGAGCCTACTCCGAAAAACGAATGGCGATGTTTCGGACCGAAACGAAATAACGACAAACATCGAACTTATAAATATGTAATATGTTCATATTTATGATTATTTACGGTTTACTCACGTGCATTTTTCGGGATTGCCCGACTAGTTTCGGACCCAAACGGAGCCCTTAATCATGAGCTGATCACGCGGCGAGGTCGCGAGTCGAACTGCCGCTGCACCGCGCCGCGTAGCGTTGCGCTCGCGATGAGAGGGGCGCGCTCTGTTTCGGTATTGCTCGTGCGTCTTCGTCACTTGTCGTGTCCATGTTGTTTGAGGAAAGAGTGCCGGTGCATGCCGCGCTAACTGTGTCACACTCCAGACTTATCTCACTTTTATATGAAGTAGACTTCAGAGCTGGTTTCCAGGCAGGAGGCAGTGTCCAACCACCATCTCTATTAAAATTCGGGTGACGGCTGATTTCGATGGCTTCACGTACTTTTCGCGGCACGAAATATTTTTCCTTCGCTAGTACGGAAGCCTTATCGAAACGTATGAAATGAGCCGTGCCCGTATTACAGACGTGTTCTGCAACTGCCGACCTCTTGCTGTCCATACTCTTCATACTACTTATGTGTTCGCTAAGCCTGGTTGCGATATTGCGGCGAGTTTCTCCTATATAACTCAGGCCACAGTCGCACGGTATCTTGTATACGCCGGGAACGCCTAGCGGATCCTTGTCCTTTGGTGAACGCAATAGCTGCCGTAGTTGTCCAGGAGGGCGATAGATCGTCCTGATGCTATATCTTCGGCGTAACAGGTGACCTATCTTGTCGGTAACTCCTCGCACAAAAGGCAAAAACGCAGGAGTACGTTCCGCTCCAGCGGGTCGTCTACGGGTCGTGTCCACCGTACTCAGACTTCGAGTGCATCGCCGCCATTGGTAACCGTTGCGCTCCAATACGTTTTGTAAATGACGTAATTCGGCATCCACGTACTGAGGATCACACAAACTGAGCGCACGGTTGATCAGCGTTCTGGGTACAGAAGATAGGTGTGAAGGGTGATGATGGGAGTCTGCGCGTAGATAACGGTCTGTGTGAGTCGGTTTCCTGTATACAGTATGCGATAACTGACCGCCGGGCTCACGTATAACTAAAACGTCTAAAAACGGCAACACTCCTCTATTTTCTTCTTCTATTGTGACCCTTATCTTTCTGTGAATTCCGTTTAGATGACTCGTAAAATCCACCAGCGCACCTCGGTCGATAATGGCGAAAATATCGTCAACATATCGCCACCAGTATCTCGGCTTCAAATGTGCGGATTCTAAGGCCTGGTGTTCAAACCACTCCATAAAAATGTTAGCCACCACCGGCGCGAGTGGTGAACCCATAGACACTCCGTCTACTTGCAGGTAAAACTCACTCTTCCACAGGAAATAGCCACTTTTAAGACAGAAATTTATGCACTCAATGTATTCAGTGGGTAAAGCAGCACCATTCAGTTGGGTTGAAATTATATTAATGACCTCTTCCACTGGTACATTGGTAAAAAGTGAAGTAATATCAAAACTGACCATAATCTCTGTATCCTGTAGCTGCACATCCGCTAATAAGGTGACAAAGTGCCTTGAGTCCTTTACATAGCTACTCGATTTCCCGGTGTAGGGTAGCAATATAGTAGCCAAGTGACGCGACAATTTGTAAGTAGGTGCGTCAATTTGTTTTGTTTGTTTGTTTGTCATGATTAAGGGCTCCGTTTGGGTCCGAAACTAGTCGGGCAATCCCGAAAAATGCACGTGAGTAAACCGTAAATAATCATAAATATGAATGTGTCTCACGAAAGTTATAATACAAAAATGTAATATGTTGTTTATTGAAACAAAAAACCGAAGTTGTTACTCTGTAAAGAGAAATTTATTCATTTATGAAACATAAATCACAAATTACCTACTTTGCAAACATAACTTCTACACTTCAAGTACAAATTATTATTTAGGCACTAACCTGTAAAGAGAAACAACATTAAAAGCTATTGCTTCAACTAATATTTTTACAAATGAAATGTTTCTTTTAAAAAACCTCGTTAACTTTCTTATTGTACAAAACCAGCGTGAAATTATAAAATTAATATAGTGCAAAGTGCTGCCACCATAGATAATACTTTGACGTATAAAGTCGAAGATAATGCGCGGGCAATTTAAAAATGAAGAGCCAAGAGCTTCATTTACAAATATACGATCAAACTATGGTCGATCAACGTACTAATAATGTCAATTAACATTTGGGAGTAGTAAAATGTCAATTCGCGAAATAGAATCGATCGTCGGATCCAAAACATTTTCGTGGTTGAAAATCGTGCGATCCGTCAGCTGAAACTTCATAGTTCGTTTTTCGGATAAGGCTTACTTTCGCCGGAGAAGTCGGATCTATATTTACAACCACAGCATTCTTAATTCAAAAGTCATGTGATAGACTGATGGACAGACGAGGTTTCTGTGCTAACAACTTAATTAAGCTGGTCGTCTTACTGTGTGATTTTGTAATATTTATTTATTTATACTTTCGCACAAAATTTGTACAGAGGCGGACTTAATGCCTTATGATACGAGTGACTTGGACCAACCACACAATGTTGGTTTAAAATACCAAATCCGATTTGCGCCTGATTAACTGACATTGGTCTTGTCTAAACTCACTTCTATCTAATTCCATGTATAAGCGTGTCTGCGACAAATACAATAACGTTTTATTTTCATATTTCCAACACAGGATATGACAACAAATAAACATTATTTAGGATGTAGGATATAAAATGAGTTAGCTTCAATTCGTCCCGTGACAGTAATTCCTCTTTATTTAAACACGTCACAATTTCCCGAGACAGACATTATAGTCGTAGGAAAAAACAATTCTGAGTGCCTTATTTACATGCCAAATGTATTTCTGCTGAAAAACACGATTTATGGTTAGTTGTTCGATTTTAATAATCCTTCGTAATCGCTATGGGTATGTTTTTAACAGGTCAATAATTTCCACAGCAACGTTTGTATTAACAATCCGACTTCTCCAAAACTATGTACCACGCAATGAATATTGTTTTTGACACATCAACTGCCATGATTGATGTTGGTTACGTTACACAATTGTCCTGCTGTTTGACCTTTATTGAAATTACAAAATCTGTACTGTTTATTTAGAGGGAATAGAAAAAATATCGGATCATACTTTCAGTGATACTGTCATAGAGAGCTAACCGAATCGTTTAGGAGTGAATCTATCATTACAGTTATAAATAATATCTGTATGTCAGGTACAATGCGGGATAGTAACTATAGAAAATAAAACCAACATAGACTCTCCACCACTGAGAGTAAGTACTTATACCTACTTGGGATATAGGTAACATGAGCTAGGTGGTTTAAGAACAGAAAAATAATAAGGACAAACTAGTCAGATAATAAAGATCAGACTTCGTCGGCTGATCGACACAGAAAGCAAGCTCCGTCGAATTACAACAGCTTTTATAACATCGGGTGTGGTGATCCATGACGACGACTACCCTTCTTTATCTGCTAAATGTTGTCAGCTACCGACGATACTCAAACAGGGACTAACTTTCAAACAAAATCCAAGAAAAGTTTCAAAGAAAATTGAATACGATTAAAATGGACATAAACAATAATTACAAAAATAGCTCTGAAAGGCAGATCAACGCAAATATTAACTTCAATACGGCCGACGTATCTTGACGAGTCTGAAGTTAGCTGATTAGCTGCGCAGTAGACAATTTCGTTTCTAAAAGATTCATTGCGCAGCCAAACAACTAACTTCAGATTTGCCAAGATACGTCGGCCGTATTGTACCAGCTTTAAAAACAGCTTTCAAATGCAGTGATTGGTTGTTAGTATTTTTGTCGACCCATCACATTCGTTGACATGTAATTTGACAACGGATTAAACAGAGCCTTTTAAGAGAGAAAAGAATAACTAATTCCATAACACCGCACCGTTTCTAAACTGTACACGACACACAATATTTTATGAAAAAGATTTGTTTTACAACCGACATACTCTTAAAATCATGTTTTAAAACCTTATGGTGGAAAACTTTGAGAAGCCGTAAAAATTATGAATGGCCCAGCTAACTTTGACTTTGATGGAGTCATAAAGATTTTATCAGATTTACGGCCCAAGTTGTTTCTACTCCTACTTTATCATAAGTTTATATGAAAAACAAACTGGCACAAACAAGTCCTGGTTGCACAAATGGGAATACTTTACAAGTATTCAAAGCATTCCCATTCCCAGCACATTTAATAAAAAAGTTACCGAAATCTTTTCATTGTGACCAAAAATATAATTCGTTTGTTTTTAGTCCGTATCAAATAAAGGTACGAGTTCGTAGCCGACTGCATACAACAGAAGCAGACGATGTATCGTTGCGACATGTCGTAGCGACACGTCTGAGCGTCATTTTTTGAGCAAGATTCAACATGTCGTCGCTATAGCCTCTTTAGCACTACTGATCTGCGGTTGGACGACACGTCGTCTGCGGTCGTGCGACGTGTAGTCGAGCGACGTGTCGCTAGCTGCGGAAGGTTTTTCAAAGAAATACATAGAAACCAGGGGTATAATTCTCCTAAAATAAATCTTGATAAATCACAACCGAACCAAGGCCGAACCATTCATTCAGACAGTTCTCAATTTCAAAAGCTATCAAATTGTTTGACACAAAAAACAAAATCAATCATTTTGAAAGTTTTCGAAAACATAAACTGACTGACGGTTGTGGTTCGATTGCGTTTGGCAACAATTTATTTTAGGAGAATTGGACCCCAGTAGTGTCGGAGCGACACGTCGTCTGCTGCTGCTGTATGTCGGCTACCAACTCGTACCTCAATTATAATATAAAATAGCAGAAAAATTATATGGATTGAATAGCATTCAAGTATTTCTATTCTAATGTACAACATAATCAGCCCATTACTATCCCACTGCTGGGCAAGGGCATCTTTTCAGAATGAGAATGGTTTAGGCCTTAATCCGCCACGCTTGCCTGATGTGGGTTGGAGGACTACACACACACACCTTCAAGAATTCCATAGAGCCTTGACTTAAAAAAAAAATTAAATTAAAAATGAACTTTTTTTTTACTTATACAAGCTTAGTTTTAGTATATACTAAACCTGAAACTAGTTTGTTCAGAATCACTAGGAGAATCGATTGGCATATTTTTTACAAGACTTTTTTTTTCATTTTCAATTTTGTTTCAGTAGGTTTCTACTGGTTTCTACCCATAACAGTTGACGAGAATAGACACCTTGAGGCTTGAGACGGTCCTCTCGGTCAGTTTCCGTGTATTACACAACCCCTGCATAGCACATCTCAGGCATTTCACACTTTTTTAGGGGATTTAACGCGACTTAAACTAAGGTGTAACTTGGAGATTTACTAAAAAAAACACATATTCAGGCAGTTCTGATGAAAATCTTGTTGGGGTGTCTCGGTTTTCGTATAAAGTAAAAATAAGGTTGTATAAACGTACATATTGTCTCTCGATTTTCTGAATATCGCAAATCCAAGTAACTTAAACTTGTCAACCCCTAAAATCAGCTGAATCCAATCCATAAAAAAATCAAACTCTGTAAAGAATCAATTTGAACATAATTAACGTTTGTCCGTTACCAAGCCGTGTCGTGCTCATTACAAGCCGACACCAGTCCTTTTAAGTGTGATTGGCAGGTGCTATTGAATAATTGGATTCGAATCCACTACGCAGTCAATCTCAATAGAATACGCATTATGACCGGTATAACTTTCGTTGGGTAACTTGTTCAAACATTTTAGGACGACATAAAGTTTATTTGTAAATTCCATATTGATTTATAAAGAGGTTTTGATATTGAAAGTTTTGTTTGAGTTTCTTGAGACACGTTAAGGCAGCGCGGTTTGCGGTGCGATCAAGACGCGGAACCAAGACGCGAGAGAAATCGGAGACCGAGACAGTTTCTTGTCGTACTGTGTTCAATTCGTGAGCGAGACCAACACAGGAGACCGCGATACTGAACACATAACTACAAATAGCGGTCTCGCTCTCCGGTTTCTGTCTAGCGTGTCGGTCTCTTATCTCTGTTTCGTGTCTCGTTCTCTGTCTCGGTCTCTGTCTCGGTCTCTTGACTCGCGTCTTGGTCTCTGTCTCGTGTCTCTTGTCTCTGTATCGCGCCTCTGTCTCTTGTTTCGCGTCTCGGTCTCTTGTCTCTATCTCGCGTCTCGGTCTCTTGACTCGCGTCTCGGTCTCTTGACTCACGTCTTAGTCTCTGTCTCACATCTCTTGTTTCTGTATTGCGTCTCTGTCTCGCGTCTCGGTTTTTTGATTCTGTCTCGCATCTCTGTCTCTCGTGTCAGTCTCGTGTCTCGGTCTTTTGACTCGCGTTTCGGTCTTTTGTCTCTGTCTCACGTCTCGGTCTCTTGACTCGCGTCTCGGTATATTTTCTGTCTCGCGTCTCGGTCTCTTGTCTCTGCTCGCGTCTCGGTTTCTTTTCTCTGTCTCTTGACCCGCGTCTCGGTCTTTTGTATCTGTCTCGCGTCTCCGTCTCTTGTCTCCGTTTCGCGTCTCGGTCTCTTATCTCGGTCACATCACGATCCACCGCTCTTACGTTCCTCATATTTATCCTATACTTTATCATAATATGCCAAAGTTTCACCCGCGATTTTATCCGTGTGGATATCGGATATGAACTTTGGTTGACTTTAAACGGAAGGTTTGAAGAGTATTTATACCAAGTTTCAAGCCAATACACGCAGAGAATTGGATTTTCCATACAAACGTTTACTTTGCACTAAGGGGTTGATTTTCAAAAATTCTTTCTTAGTACACCTCTACCGTCAAAGAAATATATCCATTTTTTTATGAACATTAATTGTTTTTATTTTCACGAGGGCTATAGGTTTTCTGTCAGTCAGTTAATTACGGATTTTTTTATTATACATATAGAGATTTCGTTGGTATCTTCTCCGACTAAAAAAAAAGGTGAAAATATTCAGGCCTTTTACCAAAAAAAGGTCTTCCAATATTCCCACGATTCTCTGTACTAAGTAAGCCGCTTAGGTCCATTCTTTCAGATGTCGAGTTCTACGCGCCATTTATCACGTGATATAGGTATTGCGATGCCGTTTCCCAGTTGCTTGGGTCCAATCTATTGCTATTTTAACCCATAAATTCACTTTTTGCTATAAGTGAGTGCATTCTTTATATTATACACTAGCATAACAATAAGAATGCATATTATCCAGCGAGACACTGTATTATTATTCTCAATAGGTTACCTAATCTATTTAGAATAATACAATGTGTCCCCGCATATATGCACAGACGAAAATGTGTGAAAGTAGACGGGAATTTATCGACAATAAAGGAAAAATATGAAAAAATTAAAAGTATCATACAAAAATTTCAATTTTGTATTAAAAAAACCTTTTTTTTTCACTCTCTCTTTCTTGAGACTATTTTTAGTTTCGTGTGGAGCCCAGATGACTGCATTAAATTCTAAATGGCTCCGCACTAAAGCGCTATATGTATAATGCGACAACAGCATATTTCTGAAATTTCTAGCCATCCGAAGCATAAACCCTGGGTTCCTGTAGGCTGTTAATTTAATAACTGTTTTCAAGGTTTTTATTTGCCATGTAACATCAATTCTTAGCCATCATTATCGTTTTTATTTAGACGAAATATACGCAGTAATTAAAAAGTTAAAACAATTATAATAAATAAGCGATATTAATGAAAGGTTTTTTTGTCCATAAATTTTGATCTAGTTGCATACATTTTCGTCTGTGCACATTGTCTGTGCACATTATTTTGACGAGTAATGCGAACATAAATGTAGGGAACAGCTGTTATTTTTCGCGGTTTCTGTTTTGGTCCCATAGTAAAAGTTATTCATAATGATGAGTACAATGACCCCTTAAGAGATTGTTGGTGTTTTTTCAATTAACCCTGTATACGCATGGTGAGGCCGCGAAGGAGAATTTGTATGTAGTGTGATGCGTACGCGTAACGCGACGAAACATGAACCGCGCAGGATACGCTCCGTGTGTCTGCAGCTCGTATCGTATCGTAACAGACTTGCCTTCAAGCTGCCGACTAGAATATAGGCGACAGTCGCTCGCTGTCGTCAAATTAAGTTGGACTTTTCCGTCTTGTGATGTACGACTTTCGCTTCGTATTTTTTTGTTCCATCTTTGAGAACATCATCCTGTGGGATTACAGTAGGAATATTTGTGTTAATTTCTCGATTGACGTTTTTAATGGAAGATTGAAAATTAAATTGCTTCCGTTCCTGATATTTTAAAGCCGCGGGGCTGATTGAAATTCAGTTAAAAAATTAAAAGTGGGTCTACACATGTTTCATTCTGGCGTATCGTATTCACGTGCCATTTTGAGTTCCGTAACAAAAGCCGACGGCAAATTTTATGAATAAGTAATTTCTAAGTTTGGACATTTTTTATATTTATAAAAACGGTGCCCCACACTAAGATTTCTCTTGTATCGTGGGTGCGTTTACAGACACAAATCTCACATACACAAACGCCCAGACCCGAAACAACCATCTGTAGGCCATACAAATTTTTGTTCCGTGTGGGAATCGAACCCACGACCCGTAGCGCAGAAGCCAGTCGCTTAGCCACTGCACCAAACGTGTCGTCAAATATTAATAATATCAATTAATTAACAGTTGAAAAATACCCAAAAAAAACATCGATAGCATCGTATCACAAATCATGTCATTAGTAATTTGAAACCCACATAAAGAACCTGCTGAAACATTCTACTGATCGCCTTTAGTCTTTCGTCCATAAATTGCGAAAAGAACCGCACTTATCCGTTAAACAAAGCTAAAGGCACCTCAGAGTACCTTTATTTGTGCCCATTCAACAGGTGACCTGTCTCGTGCACTTTGCTTTACAAGCCCTGCCCTTGCACTCCACTTCAAACATTATTTTTTCTTTCAACGCACATAAAAAGATTTAATGCAAAGTATGCATTCGTACTTGCAAAGTTTCGTCGTTTTCTTGCATATTTCTTGCACCCGCGAAGTTTTGATATTCAAGCAAATATTATACGTTTAAGATATTTTTCTAAAACGTTTTTTTTTGTTAATTTATCATTAGGATTTCTCCTATAACTTGGGTGCGTTTACAGACACAAATTTCACATACACAAACGCCTAAACCCGAAACAACTATCTGTAGGCCATAATTTTTTTTGTTCCGTGTGGGAATCGAAACCACGATCCGTAGCGCAGACGATTTGTTTTTGTGACTAATCGTCTTTTTTCACGATTCGTATTTTTTTTGACACTGTTTACTTTTTAATTTCCCGTGTTAGGCATCACGAATCGTGAAAAATGTCGGACACGTTTTAAATCACGTGTAGTCCTATAAAAAACACGTTCGTCAAAAAACACGAATCGTGATTTGTATTCACATCCATCGTGTTTGATAGTTCATCCAAGACTAAACTCTGAATCACGAAACGAATGTGTACATCAATTCTGATATTTTGCCGAATCGTGATAGGACACGATTCCTTATGCAATGTGAACGTCCATCCGTCATGACTTATCGTGTTTTATGACGAGTCGTCAATGGCGGAACCCGTGTAAATGAGCCATAAGGTCGCTGCGTTTTTAGAATAAAGGTGATCATTCTTACAGCAGGTTCGATAAATCCGACATTCAAGTCCGACTAGTAGGGTGGTTACAAGCGCTGTACAAAGGACATCTGACAAAATGGACCAAAAAGTAAAGTAGCCGGCCAAAGAAAATTATGCATATATTATGATAGTACCTACATGAATACCTAAACATTTTTTAATATTCCGTCATTCCTCTAGGTCTGATATCTGAGTCACTACATAAGGTTAAAATATTCCATTTAAGTCAAACTAAAAAAGAATTTATATGCGGAAAACATGTGCCAAACGTTACTTGTTATTATTTTAGAGGCAGGGAGCCATCGAACAACCAGTTATTTACATTCTAAATAAAACGTTAAAAAATCTTTAATTGTTTTCACTAAGATCGAACATTTTAACCTAATGTAGTGACTCAAATAATAGACCTAGAGGAATGATGTAGTAATAAAAAATGTTTAGGTAGTCGTGTACTATCATAATATGTATATGTCGTGGCCAGATCATAGAATTGATCACTTCATGATGTGGCCAGCCATTTCATGAAATGGTTGCATTTCATGAAATGGCCAATACCCGCTGCCCACATCATGAAATGGCCTGGCCAGATCAATGAATAATCAGCGTTTAACGATATGATCAGCTAAACGCACGGCCACTTCATGATATGGTCAAACATTAGTGATCATATCGTAAAATAGTTACATTATTCACCGTTAGAGGCGCTGATATCGTTTTGTTTTTGTGATGCATCATGGCGGCGGACAATTATTCTGACAAAAAAGCTAATAGTAATAAGTAAAGTAGGGTGACCACGCAACGAAAATTAATGGACTATTATTGGATTTCAAAATATGACTTCATGGTAACTGCGGGTGAACTTTTCATAGAATTTTATTTGTTCGATTATTTATCTGGTTAACCTGTGAAACTACAGCACAAAATATCGATGCACGTTACTGCAAACATTTACTATTTAGTATATTGAATCATTTGGGTTAGGTTAGGTTAGAACAGTGACCAATAAAGCGCGAAGGCGAGCGCGTGCCGCGGCAGCGGCCGCCGAGCGCCAGATCCCCTTAATTGTTGGTGAATCAAGCTATTAAACTTTCGCGGTAACGTGCATCGATATTTTGTGGGTCGAAATTCCGTAGTCTACTCCTTTGCTTGCATGGTAGGGTAAAACCACCAGTAACTGGCCACTTAAGCACTTTCACCAAGTCACACTTGAATTATGTCAAAATAGGTTATTATATTAGATTTATTGCAATGACACACAATAATATGCCCATTCTTTTATGTAATTTAGGCTTTTAAAACTAAAACAAAACAATATTTGGTATCAAATTTTAATAAAATCAAAAAATTATCACTTTTTGGTAGTTACTAGCCACAAATTTTAGAAACCGGCCGTCATTAAACTATTAATTGGCCACATGAAATAAGTCTCAGTTTCATCCTACTATCTATAAAGGAACATAAAAAATTAACTTTAAACAAAACAACATTCATTATGTTAGACAATAAATCAACATTTTACCCGTAATATTAATATGAGATCAAAAATAATACGATATAGGAACTTTCTTAATTCACACGAACAACAAATCAACAAATCTAAGATTAATATAGTTTTATAGAATAAAGTTAAGTACCGAAGCCTTGCTTTCGTGCTTCTTCACAAGCAGAGCTGAACATGGCATCACAATCACCGTCAGATGAGTCAGTGTTACTCTCTCGATAGCAAATGTGGCACAAAAACTGATCCTCATCTTCCACAGGTACATGGAGTCTGTGATATGACGGAATACAATTTAAATGAAACCGTTTGTTACACTGGTTACATTCAATAACCCTACGTGTAATGAGATTCAAACAAAAATCACAAAAAACTAATTGTTCATTAACCTCATTTGTATTTTCAGTCTTTTCTTTACAGATATCTTCTTTAATTATTTTTATTTTGCTTTTCCCATCACTTTTTTTCTTGATTTTCTTTTTAGGTATACTGTTCTCTTTTTCCTTCTTCTTTTCTTCTCGTAGTCTCTTTCTTTCCTCTTTTGCAGCTTCTTCTTCTTCCTTTTTTAACTGTTTTGCTTTTATTTTTTCCACGTATTGGTCTGAAGTTAAAGCAAATGGCAGTCTTTCTATTTGGCGCTTTCCTTGGCGTTTAGGTGATACTGGTAGCTTTTGTTTCAAGTATTCAGTTAGAGACACATTAGAAATTATGGAAACCCTCGAATTTGTAATTTGTTTTGACGTGCTGGGCTGCGGAGTGGGACTACGTTCTATTAAAATATTCTGAAGTATCGGCTCACTGTAAACTTCTTTCTTTTCATTTTCTCTTTCTGCGGTTTTAGTTATTATCTCACCTGTAAATTCATCAAGAATCGTCCTAGGGTTTTCGTCTTCTTCTGTAATATCAGTCACGTAATTATCTTCTACGATTATGGTCGATTGGTCGAAAGGTTCACTGTCCACGTCATTATTACTTCTATAATTATAATTGTTTTCCGATGCTGCCTCGAATCTTTGCCATAAATTGTAAATTGCAATAAAGTTATCATCTGACTCTAAAATGGACGAGACTGTTCGACATTTTTCAAGAATTGGTTCACCCACAATGTTACGAAACTCTGAATAGGTCAGCACACTCATATTATGCTCAACATTTGTTTCTGACGTGGATGTATCATCAGGTTGGTTTACTCTTGCAATGCACTTGCTAAAATCGACATTATTTGGTTCAAATGGACACAAACCGGATACTCTGAATCCATTTATTAATGTCTCTTTCTTAGAACACGAGTCTACAGCTGTTTTTAACAGTGGAGCAAAGGTTTCTTTGGTCAGACTCTTCTGGTAATTATTCGCTGCGTACCAATCGCGCAGTACCTTCTTCCAAGCAACCTTTATTGGGCGAAAAGCAGCAACATCTGCTGGTTGTAGTATGCGAGTTGCGTTTGGATAAAGCGCTATTAGATGTATTTGAAGACTGCGGCATAGTTCTGATACTTCTATGGTTATGTGGGTTTTGTGTCCGTCGACAAACAGAATTACAGGAAGTGGGATATTGTTTTCTAAAATTTGTTGGTACAGACAATTAGAGATGTAATCATAAAAAACCGCTGCAGTCATCCAACCTGTGTCGCTTCGCCCTATTCCCCAACCAGATGGCACACTCAACGAAACTCGGTCAGGTATCCGTTTATAAGGATAGATAATCATTGGTCTGAAGACGTGTCCAGCAGCAGAAAATGTAAATAAAACTGTAATGTTCTCTTTAGAGGATCCTTTTTCTATCTGGTACACATTTTTGCACCCTTTCTCAGCCAGTACTTTGCCTGTTTTCGGGCAAATATTGAATCCAGTTTCATCGGCATTGAACACTCTTATGGGATCTTGAATGACGTCATTCAGTTCTTCCTCGACGATATATTGCTGTATTTCCTGGAACCATTTCCTAATATCCTGTTCAGAAACACATGCACTTGCATTGGTAACTCCTTCTGATGTTCGAATAGAAATATTAGGGTGTCTTTTCAGGAAAGCCTTAAACCACACATCTCCCGGTTTGTTGTCTCGGAAAGGGTTGGGTCTCGGATTTTGTTCCAAAAAAATTCTGGACACACAATTGGATATCCTCCTTCTTTCTTGGGAAGCCACGCTTTGATAATTGTATGATGAAGTCACATAAACTGTTTTCTTCGGCTTCAGTTAGCACTGGATCTGGTCCAGACTTAAACTTTGTGTCAGGATTTTTAATTTTAAATTGGAGGCTACTTCTAGGCACACCAAATTGTTTTGCCGCCTGACGAATTGAACCCTCTTTATTCTCAATAAATTTAAGAGCCTTATCTATTGTTTCTTTGCCGTATTGTCGTTTTTTAGACATTTTACTAACATTTCAAAGAACTGTAAAAAAATAAGAAAATAGATTAGTAACTGGCCACAAACTGGCCACCTATGCCAGTTTCTGATTAGAGTCGACTAATTCTTCTAAAAAGGAAATACACAATACTACACCTTATAAATATCATAAATACGAGTTATTTTTAAAGAAATTTGAATAATAGGTAAAACTTTAGTAACTGGCAAACGTGGCCAATAACTAAAAACATGCAAAAAATTACTTCAGAAACTAGCCACCCATTCAATAACGGCTTATTTAAGATTTTATTAGAATTAAGCTAAAGATCCATGTAACTCACCATGCAAACACGTAGAAATGTGCGATTCTTTCACCAACGCTAAGTATTATCACCCATAATTTAAATTTTGTAAAAACTTAGCCACTAACATTTACGTAGTGAAGTAGCTTACATGTCGAGACATGTACACCAACTGTCAGTAAATGGCCGTTTGCTTTGGCGCTAGTATCCGTAGCGAAAAAAAGTTGAACTACTATGAAAGGTGAATGACAAGGCATTTGTTTGAGACGTTCATAGATGGCGCAAATAAAACATTATTCTTATTTCAAATAGATAAAGTACCAAGTGGCTAGTTATTGGTAGTGGCCAGTTATACCTTGGTTTACCCTCCGTGCTTCCTTTATTTAGATTTTTTATTAAACCTTTGATATCATGGAAACCCTACATTAATGATATGGCCAAACGTGGATGGCTATATCATTAAACGTTGACGTTTCAACGATATGGCCAATTTTAGTTGGCCATTTCATGAAATACAACCATTTCATGAAATGGCCGGCCACATCATGAAGTGATCAATTCTACGATATGGCCACGACATATATACTTTTCTTTAGCCGGCTACTTTGGATTTTGGTCCAAAAATGTATGAAGCTTGTCAGGTCTCCTTTCGTTACTGCCCTTTATAAGGTTGAACATTGCTAACAACCAAATGACCAAACACGCTTATCCCTCGCCGATGTCAACCAAGCCCTGTGGCACATCCATTACGCCGTGTGGTCCGGTGGGCGGTCGGATGATCGCATATTGTCAGTTCTGCCTGTTGCTCTAAGTGAAGCAATTAAGTCGTCTGTGTTGCCACCTGCAACACAATGAGCTGGCCAATTGCTCGTGTTTAGGAATAGGGATGTAACGACACGTACGATAATAAAGACATCTTCATTATGTTAGTCCAGCAGGAGAGCTTAATAGACCTTGAAGTAGTCGGTCAAGATAAAGTAGATTATTAAGGACACATGAGTTCTACAACCCTTGAAAAAGCTCCCAGTCAGCCATGGCTCGGAAAACAACGATAGCCTAGCTGTTAAATGCTTGCCTTCTATGCAGGCAGGTCCGAGTACGAAGCCGGCCCGCACCTCTGACGTCTGAAATTCATGTGCGGGTCAGGGTTTAATTATATCTTGCGTAAACGGTGAAGAACAACATCGTGAGGAACCCTACACATCTGAGACGGCTCCTTAAAATTCTCAATGGAGTGTGTACTGCCTACCTGAGCCTAAAGGTACAAGTCCAAGACGGGCTGCAAACTGCAGATTGCAACCGCAGACCGCAAGTCGCCATCAGAATAGCGCCTCTAAAGTGTGCACTTGAAAGGTGCTATTCCTACAGCGACTGCAAAACTGCAACCGCAGACTGCAGCCGCAGATCGCACCGCAAGCGATACTACTTTTGCAGTTTGCGGTCTGCAGCCCGTTTTTTTATTTTTTTTCTATTGGACTGCTTTAAGTGGTCCTAGGGGATCCTTCCTACGTAACCGGGCAGTTATTGGCGAGACCTGAAGGGTCTCGTCTCCAGCCAATGGGGGGGGCGAGGAAATAAAATACTTAACCTAAGCTAACTACTTGTACTACACTAACATCATGACTACCTGCAACAACAGCACTAAGGGCGACCCCTAGTGGGAGTCTCGGACCTCGGCTTAGGGCTTTGCTGGCTTGGACTTAGGGGGGGAGACAGCTTGATGAGGGCTGAATTATCGGTGTGACTGGGCTGCAGCCCGTCTCGGACTTGTACCTTTAAACATCGTGAGGAACCCTATACATCTGAGACGGCTCCATAAAATTCCAACGGAGTGTGTGTAGTCCGCCAAACCGCTGCAGGTCAGTGTGGTGGATTAATGCCTAAACCCATTCTCATCATGAGAAGAGACCCTTGCCCAGCAATGAGACAGTAATGGGCTGATTATGTTTATTCTAGGTGTTCAAACACACTATGCCGAAGATACGCGACTGAAGTTCCGCGGCTGATTTTACATTCCGACGTATTCGGCTGATATGACACACCATAAGTGCCGAACTTACGCGGCAGAAATTCAAATGCGCAAACTTGTGGGCGGACACGCGGGGCGCGGGCATGCCTGCCTCCCGTAAAGTTTAAAAATCTCTCAGTCAACGTCTGCTATCACCTCCTTAATCTCAACTGGACTAATTGCCGTCCACTGCTGGAGACAGGTATCTCCCAAGTTGCCACAACTCTCAATTCTCTGCCTTTATCGTCTAATCTGCTCTTTGTACTAGTATGGGATACATTCTACGTTTTTATCAAACACATAATTCTTTTTGCAGAATGTTCAATCCTAAGCTTCCATAACCTTACTACTATAATTCTTGAAAGCTTACGGGCAAAGGTATTTATTGCACGACACTCGTGGCTATTGACGGTATTAGGTTTCATGATACGTGGCACGTTTATCGGCTTTTATCGGGCACAGTTCCAACCAACCTAGGGTTATCACGAAAAAAATTGGAATACAAAAATTCAATTATAATTTTTCCCGGCCTGAGGGTCAAGCCACAAGACCGAAGAATGACTGAAATTTCAATAAATATTTAGGTACAGAAATTAGCCAAAAGCCATTTTTATAGATACTTAATCTTTACTAGAGGTCGCTCGCGGCTTCGCCCGCTTTGGAGTCGTGTATCGCGCATTCCGTATTTTTCGGAATAAATCTAGCATACCTACGTCCTTCTCCAGGTTCCAGACTATCTGTGTACCAAGTTTCATCAAAATCGATTCATCGGTTTACGCGTGAAAGCGTCACAAACGGAGTTACTTTCGCATTTATAATTTTAGTAGGAATTATATCCATTGAGTTGATAAATCACACTACACAAATACACGTATTGTACCTTATCACAATTAATTCGTCGCAATGTTATCTTCAACAGTTGAAGCTAACCCAGCGACTTACAGTGTCATTCAGTGTTGTGACTTTATTGTTTTTCTTTGTTCTTTCTTCATTAATATGTTTGTATCTATTTGTGTCCAACAAATGTTGCTTTCTTTTGTTTGAAAAACACGTCTAGTGACGCATGTTTTGTTAGTGCATCATTCTAAACGTGTCGCGACACGATCTCGTTCGCGATAAGATCAATCTAACTTTTACAGTTTCGCGAAAAACATTTTTATCGTCGCACAAACAATACTGTTTTTTTACTTCACTATAATTTGACATGTTTCACTTTTTTTCTTAAACTTAAACAAACTTTTTATATTTTCCGCTCAAATCTTTTAAAGTAAGATGGACTGCTGTTAGTCGGAACTCCGAAACATAAATTAAACTAAAATGTTTATTTTATTATTTTAAACTACGCTGCTTTTAGCAAACTTTTATTTATAGTTAAGAAAGGATGAAAGTTTTCGTAGCCACGAGAATGCCCAATGAACAGACATCTGCATTAATTGGTTATCCTTTGGTAACCTGTGGAAGCTCTTTTAATGTACCCTATTTCTAGTAGATACAATTTATATGTCGGTATTAACATAGGGTGTAAACGAATCCGTGGAATTTTTTAAAACCACATGGTCCCAGGTATAGTTTTCACCGCACGGAATGAAATTTGAAAAAAAAAATTTTTTTTCGTGCTCTTTTTGTTTGCAATTGATCTAAACCAAATAGTTTGTAAGAATATAGATTCGGGTCTAAACGCGTAGAAACTTTAAAATACCTTCTTTGTCCCGACTTTTCGGTCGAATAACACAGGCCATGGTTACACACACACATAATTTGGTTACAATAACTCGAAAACTGAACACAATGTTTTTTTTAGTTCTTTTTTGTGGAATCTAAGTTCGTCCTGTGCAGGGTCATTCTGTATCACCAGTAGATTACACGGTTTGAAGGAATTACACGAATTCGTTTACACCCTCTAGAGGCTTACATTAACCCTATTATATTCATAAAACTATAAGGGTAACCACGGGGTACTCAATTAATGCAGCCATCTGTATAGATGAATTAATTATTTTACCTTCATGTAAAATACACTACAATTTAATCGTTCAGGGGTGATTCTATCATTACAGTTATAGCTAATGTCGGTATGTCAGGATTGCGAGCAAGGTAAACACAGTAAATAAAACCAACATAGACTCTCCACCACTGAGAGTACTTGTATTTGGGTTAGTATTAGTAACATAAACTAGATCACAATATATTACTTTACACAATTATTACAAGATCATAAAATAAGGACAAGCTAATCAGATATAAAAGGTCAGACTTCTTCAGCTGATCAACACGGAATGCTCCCTCTTCGTCGAATGACCGCCGCCTTTATAACCTCGGGTGCGTTCATCCATATCGACGACTACCTTCCTTTATCAACATTGCCTAGTGTTACCCACTAGCGATAACACATACCTTAATAGCGTTTTATGCTTTATGTGGCAACCCTAAGTCCAGCAATAAGGACTCAATTGTCATTCAAACGTCTAGCAGCACGGCACGTGGATGTTGTTAGCGCGTAATAGCTAGCTGAGCTAATTTGCAAATGGTTAATTGACATTCAGTTGACGATACATTTGGCGCAGTGGATTGAGCGATAAGCTTTCTGCACTACGGGTCGCGGGTTCGATTCCCGTACTGAACAAATAGTCGTATGGCCAACAGATTGTTCCGGGTCTGGAGGTCTACTCCCTAAGCACGAAGTCCGTGGTATCGGCCTTAGTTACGAGCGTTTCCTACTCCCTATCACCTACGGACATACGATTACTTCGGGGCCCGAACTAAGAATGAATGAAAACACAATTTGACAGTTGTTCCTAGAAACGATGTGTTTTTGCCCGTCCGAAAAGTTGAACTTGACACTTGTTTTGTTCACTCCTACGTTTCGGGCTATTTTCGGATGGGGACTAACTTCGTTGACGGACTTAGGGAGTAGGCCCACTGGATGTTTGTGCATGTGAAATTAATTGTATCGGTTAAAAACACACACAATACAGGAGAGCTCCTAACTCCAACGTTTTTTTAAAGAAACAAATAAAATAAATCGACTCCTAAACTCCTCTGCTGATCGTGGAGCCTCCCAATGAATTCTTTAATGAGCAATCATATTCACATTTGGCAAAAGCATTGGTGATCGCAATTTATTGTTATTAACAGACACGAGAACGCTAATAACTGTCCTCTTGATATTTAATATTCCTTATACCCAGTAACTATGGCTAAAAACGAATAATTTTTCTTACCAAAGCAATGGTGGCATTTATTACCAATTTAGGCATATAAATATATTCGTAAGCTAATCTTACCTGTGATAGCTACTAACGTATAGGTCTATATGCAAAACTATTTGGTATATATGTTACGGTTAATAGCCGAAGTGTGGCTACACCTAGTTTTAGCCGGGTACAACTAGGTGCAGCCGGCCACATGCGGTTAAACTTAGATGTATCCTACTTATCCTCGGGTAGAACTAGGTTTACCCTTCATCATAGCGGGTAGAACTAGGTGCAGCCGCACACCGGTGGTTAAGGGGAACCCCGACACGGATAGGTTAGGTTCGAAGGGGATGACGGGGGCTAGAGTGAGCGAGCGAAGCGAGCGAACGAAGCCCCCATCATCCCCTTCGTGTTAGGTTACTTTAAACCCTGCAGACAGAAATAGGAGCCCCGCTCTGCGGGGCTCCGTCGACTTAAGCTACACCTAGTTCTAACCAACTGCTACTGGTTGCACCTAGTTGTACCCGGCTAAACCTAGGTGTAACCGCCATTCGGCTTTTACCCGTAACATATATGCTTCATTATTGGTAAAGAAACAAGGGTTTCAATTTTAACCAATAAAGCTCATTAAATCATAGTAATCGGCTATTTGTCATCAATAGGTACACAAACACACAGACACAGGGTAAAAATAGGCTGCTGTAAGCCACGTGATAAGTTAAAAAAAGGTTATAAATCACATAGTGGTTCAATCCCCCGTGTGGGTACGAGCTAAAATATAAAACTTCCTCACCGCACGCTAGGAATAGACGCGTGTTGTAAGATTCAACAAAACCCAGCACGCTTGGTGGTAGGATCTATACGATCCGCTTGGCTAGCTACCGCCCTCACATTAAAGTCCGGTGTCAAGCAGTTTACTGTGTTCCGTCGTGTGTATGTGAGAGCCAGAGGGGTATAGGGAAATCCCTCTATATTTCTGTTACTTGAATTCGTGTGCTCCATCTTAGACTCAATTTACTCCGCTGCGGATTGGAATGGAGGCGACGAAATTGTACGGTCAGCATCAAAAGTAGCTGAACATTTGAGTTTTTAAACTTTGCATTAATTAGATAACTAATTGATAGGAAGCAAAAAAATTAAGGCATACTTAGAGCTATATCTAGCAGCTCTAGGTATCTATTAAACTTTTTGTTTTAAAACAATTCGTTTTCTAATTAATGCCAAGTTTAAAAACTCAAATGTTCAGCTACTTTTGATGCTGACCGTACCCCCGAGGATTCCCCGAAAGACGCGCGACACTTTGGCTCGCATTTAGTTTGTACTTTATACAATTGACATAAAGTTAATTATGCTATGTTCAATTTCATCGCTTCCATTCCGCGGCGGTGTAAATTGAGCCTTAGACCCTGTCTGCACTTAGGTACCGTCAGGTCAGACTAGGGTGAAACGCGACGAAGCCGTCGCCTCCTTCTGCGAGGAGGTGATGGCGACCAAGGAGGGAGCGGAGAGGGAAAGAGAGGCATCTGCCACTCTCCCTTCCCGCGCAAGACGCACCGGGCGCCGGGGGGCGCGCGACGATCTCCGGCCACCGTAGTGTGTGGGCTGCGGGTGGCGGGTTAGGGGACCCGTCGCCCGACCAGTAACAGGCCCGAGAAGGCGGCGCGCAGTGTTCCGTGCGCGCCTCTCAGGAGGACGTGGGGCAAGGCCCCACAGAAGCAGAGGACCGCCAGGGGTTGGCGGACCGAGGCCTGCGGGGGTCGCGGTGCATGCAGTTGCGAATCCCGCGACCCCGGCCAAGGGTCAGGAAAAGGAACATCGTGGGTTTTCAGCCGGTAAGAGTCCGGCATACCCCTTCGCTTTCCCCGGGCGAAGGGCATCCATGAGGATTTTCCCACGAAAAAAAAAAAAAAAAAAAAAAAAAAAGGGTGAAACGCGACCAAGTGAAGAAAAAAACCATAAGTTTTCAGTAAAAGCACAGTAGACATATAAGCTAAAGCAGTACTTCAACTACCTACAATCGTCCGATTTGACACACACACACAGAGACACGCACTGCAACAAGACAATTAAGGTATTTTTGGGATACAGTTCCATCAAAAACAAAAAACTACTCAGTGTACAGAGCGTGTCTGTGTGAGTGTTTCAATTCATGAGATTATAGTAAGTTGAGGTACTGCTTTAGCTTATATGTCTACTGTGGTAAAAGTCTAATGACAGTAGTACAACCCTACCTGACAATAATGTTCCGTACAAAACTAGTTCTTTTTCGTTAATTTTCCTGTCTTCCCCACAAGCTTGGGGAATTCCTTTGAATCGTTACACGGTCTTTGTCTATCAGACTAGCTAGAAAAAAAAACTCTTTGACAATATTGCTAATTAGTTACCTAGTCTACAATATTTGCGTGGAAAAATACCAATAATTCCCTTCCGATCGTTGTATGTAGCGATCTATTATGAGGCTCATCTTCAGCATTGATGACGTCACTTGTCATGGCGTACCATAATACAGTTAGCCCAACCATAAGGTTGACCTATTAAGTTCGGATTAACGTTCCATAAACCTACAAAATAAATAAGTTGGATGCATTCGATCTTATAGAAAACCGCCAATTTATTTCCCGAAAACCATGCTAAAATGCAACTAGACACCGCACTTTAGAGTCGTTACAATTTAAAGTTTGTGTCCTAAAATTTCGTTTACTATCTTATCTAAAATAATAAAAAAAGAAATTTAATTTAAAAAGTAGAAATTTTAGGACACAAACTTGAATAAGATAGTATAATGAAATTTTAGGACGCACTTTCAAAACGCCATAACTCGAAGTCATGATTTGGGCAGTTGGTTTTTGAATTAACCCGGCGATATTTAATATTCTTTGTATGATCACGTTTTGTAGAAAAACGTCAGGGCTCACCTTACAGTGTAAAAGGTATAGTTAGGTTCCTGCGGACGCTTGTGGTGTTCCTTTGACTAGTAACAGACTTTGTCTTGTTCACTATCTCTTTGAACAGATAGTTAATTAACAAAGCTACGCTTTTCAATTATACAAATTTATTTTTAGTACCTGCATATACCTACAAAAACCGAGACACCCCAACCAGATTTTCATAAGAACTGCCTGAATGTGTGATTTTTTAAATTAAATCTCCAAGTTACACCTTAGTTTATGTCGCGTTAAGTTCCCTAAAAAAGTGTGAAATGCCTGAGATGTGCTATGCAGGGGTTGTCTAATACACAGAAACTGACCGAAAGGACCGTCTCAAGCCTCAAGGTGTCTATTGCCGTCCACTGTTATGCGTAGAAACCTATTGAAAGAGAATTGAAATATATGAAAAAAAAGGAAAAATATAATGTGGTGTAAAAACTATGTCAATCGATTCTTCTGAACAAACTAGTTTCAGGTTTAGTGCATACTAAAACCTAGCTTGTATAAACCGAAAAAATACATCTATTTTCGTGTAGTATTTTTTACTTAATACATTCATTAACAAGTCAAAGGCCTTCAGTTAATAACGTTGTTTCATAGAATAGAATGTTAAAACGTAATTAACTCAACCTACGCAACGAAATAACCAAATTAACACAACCTACTAACATATCGTGACATCCACCAACACGCAACGCTGTACTAAGTATAAGGGAATTGACACAACTTAATTACAATGTATTCATTTATGCCCGGCTTATACAACGTGTAACAGGAATCAAACTCAACTCATTTATTCAAAATATGTATACTAGAATTACTTAGTTCTTTTTGAACGTCAATATTACAATAGACAGCCCACAAAAAAAACCCTCTCTTCACCGCTTCCTAGTGTTTATGCTGTGAAGAAGAAACGGCGCAACAAACTCCCCAGCAACACAGTTCTGTCTGTCAGGTGAATAAATTAATTGAGTCTATACAAAGAAAAACATAATATTATTTACTATAATAGAATTATACAAATTAAGGAAAAGTAATAAAAAGAAGTATAATACAAGGTGTTAAAAAACCAACTCTTAGAATTTTATGGAGTTACTCGGTATCGGAAATTGAACAACTTTCGTTCTACAAACTTTCGAAATTCGCCTTTTTTTTTATGCCAGTGCATACAAATCACTTAAAATATTTTTTGATTTGTATGGAAAGTTAAAAAAAAAACTCGAATTTCGAAAACTGCGGGATTTTTTCGATACAAAACCGCATTCCATATTAGCTAACATCTCAAGTTTAGCTGTGAATATGCATACGAATATCCGATCTCTAATCATAATACACTGAACGTTTATGTACTTAAATTTAAGAAAATAGTATTTATTTTTCATTATTAATTGCATTTAAAATTTAGTCGTATGACCTTTACATTAGGCTTAATTTTCTTTCTCTTAATTAAAATACTGATTTGAAAAACCACATTTAAAAAACAAAACACATAAAAAATGGCTGAAATCGATTCAGTAACTGATTCTTAAAAAACTGTTTTCAGGGGTTGCGTTTATTATGTTACACGTTGTATATTTAAAAAGTAATCGTTTCACTTACGAATAATTGTTTCTTTTATCAATTGAACTGTCCAATGGATTTTATAAAGCCAATTTATCTACTGATGTTACTACGATTTTTTATTATAGTATCTTATACTACTAACGAATAGAAGAGTGAGCTATGCTACGGGTAATACTCGTCTTTCAATGACGGTGGAAAAAAACCATTGCATATCGATTACTTCATTTTATGGCATTTTGATGAACGAGTCGTACCTAGTTTAAACCAACAACGGTCAGTAAGAAATAGGAACCAATTAATTTTAATTACTAGCTGAAGATTCAAAATGCTTCAACCCGAAATTCTTGAATGCTTTTGAATCTATTGAAATGAAAAGGAAAAGGTATAACGAGAATTCTTAGCTAAAGATAAGAAAGTCGACGCGTAGTAGTTGACATAGTTTTATGAACACTAGAACTTATTTTCACGACTTTACGGAGTAAGTTAAACTTTGAAGTTCGCTTAAGCGTGATTACATAGAAACGGCATAAGACTCAGGCGCGTCGCGGCGTCGCACAGTGGTGCAAGAGCGGAAATAATTCAAATTTTCAAAGTGAAAATTACAGTTGTAATATGTCACGCAACACATAATAGACACCCTAATAAACAGAATGTGATAAAAATGGTAAAAAAATAATTTATTTTCAGACATTAATAAACTATCAAAGATGACCGAGTAAGAACGTACAAAGTTTTAACGAAAACATCGCATGTTTCAAGGACTGATAAAATGTAATCATAAGTAATAACTTTACAATTCTATTTTTTTTGGGGTAGACTCAAATATGAAGTAAATAAATAAGTAGCTAGTTACCATAAAAATATTTTCAATATTTTGATTGTAGTGTAATTTTATATGGAATTGCTTTTTTTAAACCATTTCGCTATGTTAATAGGGTCATAACTTATTTCCGCCGGTGACCGCAGCTTTGTCACATGTTTCTAATGATGCGTTGATTACTTAGAATTGGTATTATGTACATTTCAGCTGCAACTAACTGCAACTCTGCCTCTATAGTTACATTAACTAATGAGATTACTTTTCTGAGAAAAATAACACTTAACGTAAATGAGCTTAATGAGGGTATTTTGGTAATTATTATCGTGAATAACTGTAATAATAACTAATATAAGGGGTGCCAAATCAGTTTTTTATACAGTAACGAGTATCTATTTGAGAAAGTAACACCATTTAGTAGTGATGGCCGCTTTTAATATTTCCTATTTTGAAATGGCTAATATTGTATTTATGAGTGATCGTGAGGTGCATAAGTGCTTAGAAAATCTTAAGAACATTCATCCAAGTCTCACGGAACCAATGTTAAAGCTAATTTATGAAGAATTAAGTCGAAATTTCTTACCTAAACTCACAAAGAAATGGCAAGCTGTGTCAAGGAATAAGACAAAATTTTATAAAAAATATGAAGATTGGTTAAAAAACACTTTGTCCTTTACTGAAATTCCTGCTGAAACAGATATCCTTATCAATGAACCAGGACCGAGTAAGCTGTCTCGGAGCGGAGGACGCCCTAAAAAATCGTTCGAAGAATGTTGTGACCGGACTAAACGATACAAAGTAAGGAGCATGTGTGAGAACTTCCCTGAAGAACTTATTATGAAGGCTGCTGATAAAGTTCAAAACAAACCATTACAATTTAGTGGTTTCACCCCCCATAAGGCTCTAGCACTGTTGTTGGATGCATCGCTTTCAAAGCATCAATATGAAGTTCTCCGGAAAGCCACAAAAGCTATTGGCTATGATATATTTCCTGATTACAGGAGAGTACTGGATTCTAAAAAAGAATGCTATCCTACGGATATAGACGTTACGGAAAGCTATGCATGTGTTGGTTTGCAAAGTTTGTTGGATCATACGGCTAAAATAATATTTCAAACAAAAACCGATTTGGAGCTGGCAACGATAAATGAAGAAACAACACTGCTCACAAAATGGGGATGTGACGGTTCATCTGGACATAGTGAATATAAACAGGTATTTGATGATGATAATGTTTCGGATTCGCATATGTTCTTAACATCAATAGTTCCACTTCGTTTATGCCAGAAAGGAAATGATGCTATTATTAACTGGACAAATAAAACTCCTTCTTCTACACGAGGTTGTCGGCCTGTACAGTTTCAACTTATGAAGGAAACAACAGAGACAACAGTCAATGAAATTTCAAGAATGCAATCTGAAATAACTAATTTGAATGAGACTGTAATTTGCTTAAATGGTAAAACCTTTAAAGTATATCATCAACTCTTATTTACAATGATTGATGGTAAAATAGCTCAAACAGTCACGAATACAGCCTCCAATGCAGTGTGTTTTATATGTAAGTCAGCGCCATCCGAGATGAATAATCTTGACGAGGTACGAAGAAAGGCAGTAAATACAGAAGCTTTCAAGGTGGGTTTATCACCTCTTCATGCTAGGATTAAATTTATGGAGTGTATTCTTCATATTGCTTATAATAAAACATTTGCAAATTGGAGGACAAATGCAAATACCAAACCACAAAAAGAAGAAGAGAAGAAGAGGATACAAGATGAACTGTTTAAAAAAATAGGAATTAAGGTTGATTTTGTAAAGCAAGGTATGGGGTCTTCGAATGATGGGAATACATCAAGACGATTTTTTGCTAATCCAGATATAGTGGCTGAAGTGACAGGAGTTGATAAGACCTTAATTCATCGTTTTTCGGTAATACTGCTTGCAATTAATACAGGTGCAATGATTGATGCGGAAAAATTTGGGGAATACTGCGATGAAACTGCTGAATTATATGTAAGGTTGTACAGTTGATACTACATGCCCAATACCGTACACAAAATTTTAGTTCATGGTAGCAGCATCATAAATACCGCTGCATTACCTGTGGGAATGTTGGCAGAGGAAGCTCAAGAAGCACGAAATAAAGATTATCGGTCATACAGACTGCATCACTCAAGAAAGTGTTCGCGTGAATCTTCTAATGAAGATATATTAAACATGCTCTTGGCTTCCTCTGATCCATACATCAACTTCTTGAGAACAGTATCTGTACAAAAGCATACACCACTACCCGAAGATGTCTTAGCTTTATTAATTGATAGTTAATAAAGGTCTAATTATGACTGATATAATGTATTATTGTGATTTTCATTATAATTTTATGTTCGTAATACTTGTTCTTTTATTTAACTATTAATTTAAGTAGCATAAATCCTGATTTCAGTAGAAAAAATAATATTTTCCGCGCTCCCATACAAAGTGAACCAGTGTGCGTCGCTTTCATACGTTTTGTCGTGCCACTTCAAATCTTTTTCGCAAAAAATGTATGAAAGCGACGCGCATGCGCCGCATCTGCACTTTCCGCCGCGTCTGTGTAATTCACGCCTTAGACAGTGTTATCATAAGGTATAAATAAATACACAACTGAAAATGTTTATTGCACTCGGGAAAAATGAATCCGGGTCACCAACATAAACCTTAATTACGCGGAAGCTAAACACGATAGCTTGTTCAAATAAAAAAAAAAATTTATAGACTATTTAATAGATAGTTGTAGATATTTAATAGGCGGTAATAGAAGTATTTTCTGTATGGCGCCAAAAAATTACAATAAAATACCTAATGCATAAAACCCTAACAGTTAATTTATGTATTAAACACAAAAATTAAGAAATTGCTAGGTAAAAAAGGGTACTATAGTGTTAATGATTTTTTACTTGATAATTCTATTGTGCCAAATATATAAAATGATTGTGCTAAATTGTGGTAAACTATTTTACATCAATTTTAAGTAATTTGTACGCCTGATACGGTAGGACATGTTGATACCATTACTAATATTTTAACACCAGTCATGTAAAAATGTAACACATGTTTCATACAAATAAATGTATCTTTATCCTAACTTATCTTAAAATACTACTCAAATAAAATAAATAAAACTTCATAAATAGTCTATAAATTTATTTTTATTTAATTAAGCTATCATTCTTCGTTTCCGAGATATATCGTTGATATATCGTATCAGTGGTACCTACTAGCTGTACTTGCACTCCATTTGCATATTATTATTTTTTGTCTAAGGGATAGACTCCCTTTGTCTTTTTTCGGGTCTTGAGTTTCCCCTGGGCATGTTTCATCAAATTCAGTTCGGTGGTTAAGGCATATAGACGTTACAAATAGAGAAACTCCCTTTCCCATTTATAATATTAGCAGAGGTGTATAGTTTCACGAATTCTTTCACCCTAAATACGCTTGGGGGCAAATAAATCGAGTCCCTCCTTTTTTCACGTGTCCTGGTTATTAGTTTCGGTTTCATGGATTATAATATACTAAGCTGACAAAAAACTACCCTCATTGTAAAGGTTATCAAATAACCTTTTAGGCGATATATGTTTCGAATTGATCTGTTCCATAATAGGTACCAAAAATAATAACAATTAAACGTGAAAAATAAAAGTGGCTCAATTTATTTGCTCCCAAGAATATAAACCGTTAAATCCACTAACAAGTTTTACTGCGCAAGTCGACTTCTGCACCCGATTTTCAAGCTGTGGTCACATAACTAAACGAGCACTTGCGTGCAAGTTATTTAAGTTACATTTACTACTTTAACAATTTCACTCGGAGGTTATCGCTTAGGACCTTAATTCCGAGAAAATAATTGACATCAATCTAACTTAAAATTGTCGTGGTGACTTTAGGTTAGAGACCTGCTTGTTAAGCACCGAATGGTGGGTTTTAAACCCGAGAATTTGAATTTTTTATTAATTGACTTGGTCGCATTTAACCCTCGTCGCACCTGATGGTAAGCGCAGAGAGGGTCTAAGATGGAGCACACGAATCCAAGTAACAGAGATAGAGAGGGATTCCCCTATACCCCTCTGGCTGTCACATACACACGACGGAACACAGTAAACTGCTTGGCGCCAGACTTTAATGTGAGGGTGGTAGCTAGCCAGGTCGAACCGTAAAGATCCTACCACCAAGCGTGCTGGGTTTTGTTGAATCTTACAACACGCGTCTAATCACAGCGTGCGGTGAGGAAGTTTTATATTCTAGCCCGTCTCACGGGAAAAACACGGGGGTACGGGCATGTACCAATGTGACTTTTTCAATGTCATATGTTCTTTCTTAGATAATCTAAGACGCCACTGACATACGGTGAAGGAAAGCATCGTGAGGAAACCTGGACCCAATGGTCTGATACCTCCAACTCGCAGTCAGCAAGCGTGGCGTTCAATGCTCGTTCCTTCTCTGTATGAGAAGAGGCCTTTGCCCTGCAGTGGGACAGTTTCAGGCTAATATTTATTTTTGACTCCCAAACTGAATTTCGACAAATCGTTCTACGACAAGATTTTACTTCGACACTATGGAACTCCGACATTACGCTACTCCGACAATTATGGAACTTTGACACTGGGGTTTAAAGTAACCTAACACGAAGGGGATGACGGGGGCTTCATTTGCTCGCTTTTCTCGCTCACTCTAGCCCCCGTCATCCCCTTCAAACCTAACCTACCCGTGTAGGGGTGCCCCAAGGTGTCGAAGTTCCATAATTGTCGGAGTAGCGTAATGTCGGAGTTCCATACTGCTGTACTAGCAATAAATGCAGTAAGTACAATTTTAGAGTACAGAAAATTCAACCTTATTAGTTAGGCTTATCATACACAGTGCATTATTTAACAAAAACTCTTACTGCGTTTATTGTTAGTACGGCAGCATAGTTTCGAAGTAAAATCTTGTCGTAGAACGTTTTGCCGAAATTCAGTTTGGGAGTGCGGGTGCTCTCGTGGAGAGCTCATTTTAAATGTAGGTTTTTCTTAGAAAATACACCATCATAAAATAAGCAACAAGTCCCCCTGAAAATACTGTTTTACTACGTAGTAGCGTGTTTTCAGACAAGGTTTTTAACCTAATGCCAAGAACCCTCCTCGAGGCTTCACTCGTATCGCAAACGTAGTGTCAAGGATCCTCCTGAAAGGTCCACTAGCAATATGTATGTATGGTGGTATGACGTATGAGCTCTATGAAAAGTGTGGTGGACTCGAATGTGATAAATATCGTGGTTAAGGATGATCAACACTTATAAAAATTATAATATCTCTCTTTTTCACACAAATAATTTTAATACGATCTGAATGCACAAAGATACCATTAAATTTTCCGATTTATTTCGTACTAGCTGTGCCCGCGAATTCGTCCGCGTGGAAGTCGAAAAACAACTTTGTATCGCAGCAACTAAACAATGTATTTGTAATCAATTTTTTAAATCTAATCACCATTATTTCCAATAAGCTCATCACCTACTCTCAATAGCGAGATAATTTGTACTCTATAACCCGCCCCTCTCTTTAGCGGACATCTTTACCAAACTAAATCTGTTCAGTAGTATTGGCGTGAAGCTCCGACATACAAACAGATAAACAGACAAACAGACAGAAATTCTCAAAATTGTATTTTTGGCATCTGCGTCGTTTTTAATACTACGTAGCAATCATTTTTGTCCAAAAATATTGAATGTACAGTTTTTGCTTCGTTACGATTTTATTATATCTATACTAGGAGGTAATCTCCGAAATTACTCATCCGATTTCAAAAATTCTTTCACCAATAGGAAGCTACGTTATCCCTGAGTGCTATAGGCTATATTTTGGGATCAAAAAATTAGGGATCCGTAAATTAACGGGAGCGAAGCCGCGAGCAAAAGCTAGTTTTATATAAAGATGAGCATTACTGATGACTCAGTCACATATCTCGATCTTCTTTTCTTTTTAAATAAAAAAACCAATTTGTTCTTTACTAGACTTATTACCCTGACACATTTATTTAATAGATCAATATCTTTGCGTATCGAAAACATGGAAAACAATATGTGCGGAATCTAATTTGTATTACGAAGAGTATGCTCTCTGTATAAATACCTTTTAAGACTACATCATGTCGAAGCAAACATGGTTACCTTATACTGTATTGGAAGCTAAATTAGATAGATAGGGTGCTGTATAGTACCTATTGAGGAATTAACTCAGTAGTTTCAAGATGTATTGTAGAGCCTGAAGACACATTGAGCGTATCTTGCGCGGCTCATGTTTCGTCGTGTTACGCGTACGCATCGCGAGTTAGCGTTCAGCGAGGCAACGTTGGAGTTTTAAAAAAAGACACGTCTTTACAGCGATTACGCACTGCATCCGATCCGAATCCGTGAAAATACGGATATAAAAAACTCGGACCGAATTCGGATATTGCGTTACGCACTGCATCCGATCCGATTCCGTGAAAATACCGATCTAGAGTAAAAATCTCGGACCGAATTCGGATGTTGCTTACGCACTATTCCGATCTCTGATTCAAATTCAAACAATTCGTCCGTCAATTGTTCTTCCGAATTAGAAACTCATGGATGACGGATAGAAATCGGATGACGGATGCCGGATGTAGTGCGTAAACTACCATACAAATAGTTCTATGGCTACTTCGGTCCGTCAATTGTTCTTCCGAATTAGAAACTCACGGATGACGGATAGAAATCGGATGACGGATGCCGGATGTAGTGCGTAAACTACCATACAAATAGTTCTATGACTACTTCGGAACGTATTTTCACGGATTCGGATTGGATGCAGTGCGTAACCGCTGTTACGGTGTGAACGGTTTAATGAGACTGATTTCAGTATGGAGCTTATAACTAAGGAAGTTTACAAATAAATTCTTATCTTAACTTAATAGCTACTTTGGTGTAATGTTACTGACGACGGTTTGACAGCGTTAGCGTAGCCTTTCCACCAGAGATGTGCTATGTAGCTATGTTGCGAGAAGGCTAAGCTACGAAACTATGTGACCCTTTCCACTGATGCTAAGCTATGTAGCGAAGCGAGTAAAATGTGCTATGAAAATGTCTACGTTTGGTGACAAACGCTCGCCTATTGTAGGTACATTGCTCTGCACATTGTTACACCACATAGCACGCATCCACAGCACGCATCCTTCCATATAAAAACGGAGCTTAGTTTGATCAGTTTCCACCAGTGCTATGCTATGTGGACCAATGAATATGATTGGTGGATATCAAACGCATCCATAGCAACGCTGCATAGCACATCTCTAGTGGAAAGGCACCTTTACGCTGATATAACTCGCGCTGCACACACATTCTCGTCCACGGTCTCACCACGCGTATTTTACGTTGTTACTCCGAGTGTAATAGGGCCTAAGTTTTGTATGCGCACATTATTGCGCGCACAAAACTTAGGCCCAAGTGTGTTTTGTCCTTAAGCTGAGGAATTAAATCCCCTTATGGGCCTGATTCACAATCGCCGGCTAAACTGAGATATAGGTATGACAATTTGACAGTTTCTCTAGGTATAGAAAATCTGTCAAACCACTGTAATTATTTTCTAAGGCCCCGACCAGACGACGGACTTTTTGTCCGGCGGACTACCACGGACAGAAATGAAAGTAATTGGTAGTTGTTCCCATCGCAGACACTAGAGTTCTAACGACAATTATAGACAGAATTACCATGGTGTGCGTTGAGTCCGTGTTAAATTTCACGACCGGCAAAGACGTCAATTCTTGTCCGCGGAACCACATCAATTCCTGTCCGCGGCAGCCCGCCGGACAAAAAGTCCGTCGTCTGCTCCGGGTAGAGTTATTCAATGATTGTGAGACAGGTCCTTAAAATTTTACACACGCGAAAATGAGTCTGTTTGGCTATCTGTCGATTTGCTACGCTTTCACGCTAAACTACAAACGAATTTCAATGATTTACGGCGTAACTTGCAACCTTAAAACAGGATAATTTTCATTCTACAAAATTAACATTTAACACGCTACGGATCCACTGGCAAAGGCTAGTGGACGCTAAATTACAATTGCACGATCAGAATTCCAATCGAACTAAAAGGATTGTTAACAATCCTGAACTAATGCCGGTCTATTTGAATTTTTAAACTATCAACTTGTCTCTAACAATAAAAAAAGCAACTTGCATTCATTGAGTTTCGTTTTAAATTTGTTTTAGTAGATATTCGATAAAATATTATCTCACTAGCTGTACCCGTGGCTTTGCTTACGGAAACAAAGTTACTGCTCATCACCTACTGGACTTGGACTGCTGTAGATGGTCCTAGAAAAGACTTGACGGTCTCCATCCAATGGGGGGGGAAGTAAAATAATTAACCTAAGCTAACTATTTGTATTACACTAACATCATGACTATATGCAACAACAGCACTAAGGGCGACCCCTTGTGGGACTCGGACCTCGGCCTAAGGCGTTGCTGGCTGGGGCTTGGGGGGGGAGAGACAGCTTGATGAGGGCTGATTATCGGTGTGACTGCGGAGTCTGAAGGGACGACCGGCTCTACGACGGGAGAGCTCGGTGGATCGTGACCGGCGGCGGTGGGATGTCGCGACGTGTCTCGTCGGCGAGAACGGTAAGCTGGACGGCGGCGGACGCTGTGTATTATGCTGGTCGATTTACTCGCCTCCTGGAGGAGGGTAATTTCGTCATCGGGGTCTATGGCGTGAAGCTCAAACCGACAGAAATTCTAAGACCTTCTGTTTCGGCGTCAGTATCGTTTCTAGTAAACGAATGTTTTTTTTTTCATTATATTCAATGTACAGATTTTGTTTTATTACGATTTTACATAACATCACGCCTGTATTCCCATAAGAGTTGGGCAAAGGTGTATAGTACACCCACATTTCGCCTTTATGTTTTAAGTCCCATGTAATAAGGGGCGAGCCTATTGTCATCAACCAGGCAAAAATCCAGACTCCGGGCTGCTACTGAGAAACTCCACGCGGAAAAACCCAATAACACTTTGTCCGACCTGGGGATCGAACCCAAGACCTCACGATCAGCAGTCACGCTTGCGACCACTAGACCGAAGAGGCAGTCAGTTTATTACATTTTTAAATAGTGTAATTGGTTTCGGCCGTGCTATTTAGAATAAAAATAAATAAATTACAATTTTATTATATGATTTTAGATTTTATTCCATTACTTTGTTAATTCAAAAGCGGTCACTCATTCATTAGTTGTTTCTGACAACTAATGACTGAAAAGTAATTATTAATACATAGGAAATAAATAAATCGTCTGTATATTTAATCACAATAAGAAATGTTAGAAAAATACGTTTTAACGTATTCATTTGCAAATACACTCGCAATTTAATAGCAATCGAATAATCAAATAATTTACCGTTGGCCAAAACAAACAACTAGTTAGTCGTAATTGAACCGCGAACAAAGTTACATTACGGATACAAATACTAGATACACACGTTCATTGTACAGAGTAAATATTGGGCTTATAATCGCTGGCCATTATTTAATCATCTTGTAGTTCGTACCAACTTTTGTTGAATAAAAATATCAATGATTTCACATCTATCTATTCATACCAGGTAAGTCGGAAAAGGGGTACTAATCCACAGGCCATTTAAATTATCACTGATGACTGTTGCAAAAAAGCAACTGTTAAAATTTAATGATTCGATCATTTTTATTTCCATGCAATATTGTATTTATTGTTGTTTTTTCAAAAATTCTTCGTCCCTACTTTAGTTACGAAATCAGAAAATGCAGCGTCTAATCCGTGATCTCAGATACGACCTAAAATGTGTACACAGCTGCTCATAGCTGCAGATAGATAGATTTTAGCGTATTTTTATGAAATTTTTGAACAGCTATTTCTCTTAAACTGTTGACTTTTGGGGAAAGTTGTAGAACAAAAGTTATTAATTATTATGTGTACTTTAACACCCTTTCGGATTGGTGCCCCCTTTCAGACTAACCTTGTATAATAAATCTGTACACTTGGCGTGTCATTATTACCACGTAATAAGTTAATCGGAACCAAGTTACATCTAAACAAAACATACCAATTTTCGCTTTTCATAGTTACATTTATTAAGAAATATTTTAATCAATTTACAAACACTACATAAGTTTGAGAGTTATGAGTTTATAGTTTACACTCATCCGGGAAATGCAAACATTCTAGCTCCGTGAAAGCGTGTATGTGCATAGATAGAGCCGGAATCGGGCAAGCGGTGCACTTAGATGCTGAGTTAATAAGCGATGAGAATATTGATTATCTAACAACAGTGCATCAACATTATTATTATAGTCTGGCCAAAGGTAAACAAGTACGTCGTGTTTATAAATTAACCAAACATAGTGAGAAATGGCACAAAATAAAGATATTTGGAAGACTAAATATTTTTGATATTTTGACGACACGTTTTGTGCAGTGGCTGAGCGATTAGCTTCTGCGCTACGGGTCGTGGGTTCGATTCCCACACGGAACAAAAATTTGTATGGCCTACAGATGGTTGTTTCAGGTCTGGGCGTTTGTTTGTGAGATTTGTGTCTGTAAACGCACCCATGATACAAGAGAAATCTTAGTGAGGGGCAACGTTTTTTTTTTAAAGAAAATCAAATATATATATTATATATTTCCGAATTGAGAACCTTCTCCTTTTTGAAGTCGCTTGAAAATGAAATGTTTCACGATCAAAGGCTGTTTTATCTTTTATACATAATTTAAATGGCTGGACTATAGAGTTATTCTCAACGAATCACGTGATTCGTTGCTAGTAGCATCGGATCACGCAAACGATTTCCATCGGATCACGTGATTGGATGCAACTACAAAATAATACAATTATATTCCCAAGGAATCCCTGCTAAGACCCTGCACGAGTCCATCCATGCCAGTATCACTAATCATGTGGTTTTAAGGAATTACACGAATTCGTTTACACCCTTTAACAGCGTTGCCAGATATTTTTTTTGGCAATTCAGTATTTTGAAACTCTTTGAGGAAAAAAGCGGGATTTTTTCGTCGAAGGCGGGACATAGTAAAAAAACGTATATAATCAGTAGTTTAAAATATGTTTACATGAAAATAGATAGCAAAAATAGCCCTAGAAAATATATTTTAATGAAAATACGTTACTTTAACAATAACTGTCTGATTTACCCTATAGTTAGGCAGTTGAGTCTTCAGAGGAATATAATTATTATAGACCACATTATTTAATATAATTAAGTAAGAATTATTTATTTATAAGAATTACTAATACTAATTACGTGGCCAGGCCAAACTTGCCTGTGTCACCCACGCCTCCATCGTTAAGTAGTGATGTTCCGGATATCCGTATCCGTATCCGCGGATATCCACGGGAGAAATGAGATCCTTGTCCGTATCCGTATCCGTCACTTTTCTCGCGGATCTTTTACGGATCTTTTATTAATTTTCAAATTCAATTGACAGAATAAAATGCTGCATAATAACTTAGATTATGTGATTAAGTAGTATTCATTTAAAAAAAACATTCTGAGTATTTTTTATTTCTTAACATCAAATATTTGGCACCTTTAATTACAAACATATATTCTAGTAAGTTACCATATCAATAGTATATAAATCAAAGATGCTAAATCAACTATCTTATGAGATCACTATTACACATTTAAAGTTATGACATTACTTTTATAAATATAAGAAAATGAAAAACAATCAACTTTTTCATTTCTTAAAATCAAATATTTGGCACTTTTAATTGCAAACATTTATTCTGGTAAGTTACCACTGGTAACTTACAAGAATAAATGTTTCGCCGACACCGATTGAGTGAGAAAATACAGATCCGTATCCGCGGGTCTTGACACTAAATATCCGTATCGGGATCCGTGTCCGCGGATATACATTTTTGACGATCCGGCACATCACTACCGTTGAATAATCCTCGAAAAGCGGGACTGAGCCTCTCTCGCACGTGACATTTAATTTTGATTTCAAAATCGGGACATCCCGCCAAAATCTGGACGTCTGGCAACGCTGCCCTCTGTGTACTTACGAACACTCAGCACAGTGTTCTGACACAGTCATAATCCCGGACGGTATAACGCTATGAAGTATTGAAATCAACCAAATGTCTATACCGGATGACTTTTTTACCGTCTGGACAAAAATTGGGTATGACAGGTGAAGGGAGTAGAACTCCATGGCATACTCGTAGTTCTTTTTTTTTATTGCCTTAACATTTATCGGCTTAGTAGTCGTTTCGCACGAATTTGGTTCGCACGAATCGTGCGAAACGCCACTTTTCAAGATTGATTATTTAGTAGGTGGCGTTTCGCACGTTGCGTTTTTATTTTCGTGCCAATTGACCACTTCATAAATTAAGTAGTGGGCTATTCGCACGAATTATATAACACGAATTAAAAGAAAAGAAAAGTACAGTGGCGTACAAGTGTTAAGAGTAAATTACAATTTGTATTCAGAGATGTGATAGTTTATAACTATATGTAGGTATTTTTTACTTGTTCATGCTGTGATGTATGAATAGCTTTTAATTTGGCACTGAATTAGAGCATAGGTTTAGCTATTAACTCAAAAAAAAGAGGTTGCCAAGTTACTCCTGAAAAACTAAATTTCACACAGGTGTAATTGCTAGCGGGGATGGGCTATGAAATAAAACTATGCCAATAATTTTAACAACGGTTTATTTATTAAAATAACAACTTGCAATAACTACATTTGAAAGTCTTTAAATGAGGTGTAACGCTGTTAATTAAATAAATTGCTGACATTAGTAATTGTGTTTTTCAGATAAGATAAAGTTTTGATGAGAATTAATTCAGACAACTATACATATTATTCCAAAAAAAAAAAAACTGATCGTTTACTGAAGTAATAATTATTGGGAGATTAACATTAGTTGTGGTTAGACCGCCTTTTGTTGTGTATGATAAACACACTGTTTGTAATTTTGCGATTTACCATTTCTTTTTTCCGCTTTTATGCCGAGTTGTGCACCTCCTCCTCCGTAAGACACTGAATACACACAAAGTTGCGCAACTGAATTTCTGCCGCGTAAGTTCGGCACTCATGGTGTGTCATATCAGCCAAATACGTCGGAACGTAAAATCAGCCGCCGAACTTCGGTCGCGTATCTTCAGCATAGTGTGTTTGGACACTTAGATGTAATTTAAATTGAAAACTGATTTTCACAGCTTTTATTAAGGTTTTAATGTGTCAATTGTGCTTTAGCTATTAACTGCATGACACCATAATCATTGTCATATTGCTCATATGGATATAGCTACCGGTAACGTAATCCGTACCGTATTTTGTTGTGACGGTGATGAAGATATTCATGTAAGTCTTTTATGAAACATGCACAATATTGTATGATATTATAAAATAAAAATTAACTACTTACGTATACACAGCTGACCCCTTGTATGCTTTCAGCACTTAACACTATTAAATTGTCATATTATACAACGTTATTTTTAGTATACAGGGTGTTAACGAAATCGTGTAATTCCTTCAAACCACGTGATCTACTGGTGACACAGATTAACCCTAAATGGGAATTTTCGAAAATCAACCAAAAAAAAATTTCGAATTTTTTTTTTTGGTTTTCCGTTTCTGAGTCTTTTTAGAGCCTTGAGTTATCTGACTGCAAAGAGCGATATCGCGTTAGTCGTTCCTGCCAGCCGTGTCGCCGTACTTTCATTAATTTATGCGTGGCATCGAAATGTTTACACAAATAAAAATTTTTTTTTGCAAAAAAAAAAAAACTTATTTTTTTTACTGAATCCATACTAGGTGGTTTAGATACGATCGGTAACAAAGGCGCATGAAAAAAAAAAGAATTTTATTTTTTCATTTTTAATCAAGCTACATCCTGTGCGGGGCCTGTCTATACCAGTAGTAGATCATGTGGTTTTAAGGAATTACACGAATTCATTAACATCCTGTATACAAAAACCGAGACACCCCAACAAGATTTTCATCGGAACTGCCTTAATATGTGTTTTTTTTAATAAATCTCCAAGTTACACCGTAGTTTATGTCGCGTTAAGTTCCCTAGTAAAGTGTGAAATGCCTGAGATGTGCTATGCAGGGGTTGTCTAATACACGGAAACTGACCGAGCGGGCCATTTCAAGCCTCAATGTATCTATTCCCGTCAACTGTTATGGGTAGAAACCTACTGAAACAAAATTGAAATTTATGAAAAAAAAATGTGGTGTAGTAAATATGCCAATCGATTCTGCTAGTGTTTCCGAACAAACTAGTTTCAGGTTTAGTGTGTATACTAAAACTAAGCTTGTATAATGTTAACAATTTATTTAAATGCGATAAATCAAATGTTCAATATTTTAGCACACATATGTAACTCGTCGTTGCTGCCGCTGTGAATGATTCAATATGCGCACAGCGAATTCGAGTGAGTGAGACAACAAGCAGTAACGATAGTTTTCTTTCTTTATCTCATTTCCTATGTCACTAGTAAAATTCAGGCGTGTGCAATATTTTTTTAATTTATTATGTATTTCAAATATCTTGAAGTAATAGATATAATCTGAATTGTGGTTTGTTAATTTATTAATGCCATAATGTATGTTTGCGACTGTACTTGGGTTTTTTTAATCTTTATAATATAATTCGTGCGAATAGCCCACTACTTAATTTATGGAGTGGTCGATTGGCACGAAAATAAAAACGCATCGTGCGAAACGCCACCTACTAAATAATCAATTTTGAAAAGTGTTGTTTCGCACGATTCGTGCGAACCGAATTCGTGCGATACGACTACTAAGCCCATTTATCAATCAATAAATACTACCAATTTGAAAATTTTCGTACTAAATTAATAAAAACTGATTTTATTAAGTAAATAATTCGATTAACACATAAGATTATAATAAACTATTTATTGCTTTTATTTCGTAGTATTTTAATTTTGTACGTAATATATTTAATTATTTGTGTCGTTATTGCCCGTGGCATCACTATGGCCCTATCTGAAAACCAGCGTCGTAGCATTTTGTTTTTTTTAAATGTCGCAGCATTATGCTAAGATAGGAGCCTTTTTTGGCCTCGTGCTGGTGGTTTCATTTTTACCCTTTTTTCTTTTTGTATATTGTTTTTGGAACTGCCTGTGTAAGTCCAGAATAAATATTTTTTCTTTCTTTTTTTCATTAAATAATATCTAAATTCAAATCATACACACCTGCGTATGATTTGAGTTTCTATAGATATATCAATTACATATCAAGATAAAGAAAAAAATACCTGTGCAAAGCTTTCTTCTCCGTTCTCCTATTAAACCCATTTTTTGCTAGACGGTAAAAAAACATTCAATATAAAAATAAAAAATAAAAACATAATTTTCAAGTGAAACACTTTTTATATCCGTTCAAATCATTTTTTTTTTAGGTACTCAAGCGTCTGTTATTATTTTGATTGTAGAATACATACCTTACCTACCCTTCGTTCTCATAATATTGTACCGTACAGTAGAACTATTGTGCAACACTTTTATTAACTTCATCGTTGTCATCGCAATCGTTCTGTGCGCAGTTTCACTCGCTTGGTTTTACAAAATGAAATAAACAGCTATATGTGGCTTTGCCCTGAAACTGATCCCTAGTGGATAGCACCAAACCAATTCACTGAAAATTAGATCCGGAGTATATGAAATGAATTTTTAGATGAAAACTGTGCACACAGAATACTGGTAAATACGACACCTTATGATATTACGATACCTTTTATGATATTTCAGTTAGAACTTCATAAGATGCAGATATTTTTACATGTATAAAAGGTTATTCGGAAAGGGGGTAATAATCCGAAAGAGTGTTAAAGAACCCATAATAATTAATAACCTTTGTTCTACAGATTTCCCCAAAAGTCGACTGGTAAAAAATGCCTATGGCATTAAGTCCGCCTCTGTCCAAATTATGTGCGAAAGTATAAATAAATAAAATAAAATAGTTTAAGAGAAATAGCTGTTCAAACATTTCATAAAAATTACGCTAAAGTCTATCTATCCTCCTCAGCTATAATCAGCTGTGTTTACATTTTAGGTCATATTTGGCATCTCGGTTTAGAAGCTTCATTTTCTAAATTCGTAACTAAGACAAGGATGAAGAATTAAAAAAAAACTAAAACCATAATCAAATTGCATGTTTTTTTTAATCGAATTTGAAATGTTAACACATTCTTTAAAACAGTCATTAGTCATCCATTACTATACCCACTAGCCTAATGTAAGCCATACATGTTACGGTCTACCGGAAAGTTTTACCTGTGCAGGGGCCCAATTCTCCTAAAATAAATTGTTTCCAAACGCAATCGAACCACAACCGTCAGTCAGTTTTTGTTTTCGAAAACTTTCAAAATTATTGATTTTGTTTTTTGTGTCAAACAATTTGATAGCTTTTGAAATTGAGAACTGTCTGAATGAACGGTTCGGCCTTGGTTCGGTTGTGATTTATCAAGATTTATTTTAGGAGAATTAGGCCCCAGGTTTGCCTGCGTAGGTCGACCACATGTCGTAGCATGTATTGGACGGTCCGTTATGCCGAAGGACTGTATTACTGAACTTCGAAGTTTAAAATACCGATGTACTGTATTCATAAAGTTTAAAAGTACGAATTACGTGAGTTAGAATGTACGCTATTACGAATTACTTTATTCAGAATGTTCATCATTCCGATGTACGTTACTCCGAAAGTTCACTATTACCTACGAATTACGTCATTGAGAATATTCATCATTCCGATGTACGGGACTCCGAAAGTTTACTATTACGAATTACGTCTTTGAGAATGTTCATCATCGCGATGTACGGAACTCCGAAAGCTTACTATTACAAATTACTAAAGGAGAATGCCCATTTTTCTTCTGACCGTCGTTGCGCATCAAAAATGTTTGTATGGTTGCATACATTGGATATAAAAGAGGGGTGATGTCGTACTTTCATAGGAAATAAAAATTATCAATTTATTTTGTGGGGTTTTTGATGTTCTTTCATTTTCTGTTCAGTTTTGAGGTTAGTTTTGTAACAAACCTTTCACCAAAAAAATTAGTCCTTTACTACAATATGATTTGAACTCACATAAGACAACAGAAAACAGATCCAAAAAATCAATGAATGATCCCAAATAAATAATATTGATTTCACAGGTAGGTCATGCTGAAAGTAGGTTTGTACGCACGGCTACAGATCAAGCTATATATTTCCAGTATAAGCTGATCTCGCATTGTATAGGATTTACTTACGGTGAGACTCAGATTATAAAACAGAATCTGAGCGGTGAGAGGTCAGTGTAAACTGGAAATGTATAGCTTGATGTGTAGCCGTGTGTACCAATAGAAAGTAGAAAATAAAAATGCTTGAATAGAGCAATGAAATAGTTTTATTGGTCGATATTATAATATTCATAAAATGTGTCGTTTAAAGACGGAGCCGACGGCTCTGCAGACCTAAATCGAGCCCAACTTAGATAGCACAAAATCTTTGGTGATTTACTGCACAGAGGACACGGACCGTAGTCGTAAAAACGTTCTACACAATCCACACCACCAGCACAGGAACAGTAGAATGGTCTTCAAAAGAGTTCTTAATCGTGCAGGAATCTGAAGACGAGACTGGACACGGACTCAACGCAATGATAAGTTACTTAATAGCACAACAAACTCAACAATTATCAAATAAAAACAACACGATGCTTTGTTTGTTAGACAAATTGACAGTGACACTTTTGATAGCTCACCTTTCACATTGTTTTTTTTTTAATAATTTTTATTTATGACCATAGATGCAAGTCTCCTTTCACATTGGCCGTGATAGTACCAACAGTTAATCTAAATCACCCTGATCGTAAGTGATTTGTCAACTAAAAAAGATTTAATTAGTAAACTAATATTATTTAAAGAAGTTAATTAAAAAAAACTATTTTAATTCTGTTAAATAATAATATCAATAAGGAGGAAAAATGACAGTTGAAATTATTTTTAAAACTCAGCTTCTGTCCATAGGCTATCCCATACGATCGATTATGGGGAGGTTTTTAAAATTGGCAACACTGCTTTCACTAATATACGCCATTTTAAAGTATGCAATAAAATCCAATAAATACTAATTAAATACAAAATATTAAATGCCACATACGATTTCGACCGAGTGAACTAAGAGAAGTTAAAAAAATATTTTATAATTCATGAGTATATTTTTATAGCCATACTCTTTTACTTTAAAGCGATACTGTGTTTGGTCAATCTCCTTTCGAATGTTCAACATCGAGATTCTGAGATAGTATTTCGCTTTTATGTATATAGATATATAAGGATAGATAGGTAAGGATAACTTAATTGAAATTTATTAAATGTTAAGTTCAGTTCATGTTAATTTTGTGTAACTAGCTAGGTACTAACTTTCCAGGGTTGCGGACTTTGTTCTAAAGTTACCGCGGCCTTGGAACGCAAAGGGCATTAGGAGGAACACGGATGGGTTTTAGTCAGTAAGAGTCTGACACTCCCTTCCGCTCTTTCCGTAAGAAGTCAATTCATGATTTAACAACGTTAAAAAAGTAAAGCTATATAAGTATACAATTTTATAATTACAAATGAACTATAACAGTGTATGGCTACAGAAATTAAAAATCTTAATCTAAATAGGTAATAGTAGTTTAATAAATTTTAAATATGCCAAAGTACCTAAATACTTTCTCAGAATGTCCATGATGAACATTCGAAATTTAGTAATTTGTAATAGTAAACTTTCGGAGTCCCGTACATCGGAATGATGAACATTCTCAATGACGTAATTCGTAATAGTGAACTTTCGGAGTAACGTACATCGGAATGATGAACATTCTGAATAAAGTAATTCGTAATAGCGTACATTCTAACTCACGTAATTCGTACATTTAAACTTTATGAAATTTAAAATTTACAGTACATCGGTATTTTAAACTTCGAAGTTCAGTAATACAGTCATGCCGAAGAGGTCTTCAGTTCACCGTACGGTATCACTCGAAAGAATTGATTTTCGATCTTGCGCCGATAGCCTGTGCAGGTTTCAAAAACTGCACAGGTCTATTCCAATACACGCTCCAGTCTACCTGCGCAGGCACACCTGCACAGTGAACCGTGGCGTGTATGGCGCCATAACCTACACTAAACTAACCTTATACCGGGTGTCCCAAACAATATTACGGAGGGAAAATACTTTAAATATTAAAAATAGCAACTGTTATTTGTAGGAGATGTCATTTTATTCTTTAAAGTAAAAAACTTTAGAAATAGCCAACAGTATCGATCCATCCTAATATTTAATAAATTACCAGATTGTAGAAAAAACACAAAAACGATAAACATATTTAAAGTGAAGCTAAAACGCATGTTGTTAGAAAAATGCTATTAAACCATTAAAGAATTTATGGAAGATAAATTCTAAAAATACCTACCTACTACGCATGCCAAAAAAAAAACATCAACTAACTATGTTCCTATGTATAAAATAATGTTCCTATTACACCTAAGTAATATAATGTAATATAATATAATGTGTAATCGCCAATGTAACCTAATTTTAATGTGATGTTTATTTTTCTAATAATTTAATAACCTACAAATAAGTAAGTACTATTATTGTATGCCTTGCAACATCCTTACAGGGTCTATTGTATGTTTGAGATAACTATTCTATAAGTTCTCAGTAAACTACATTGTGCAATAAATAAATAAATAGTTTTTTTGATTTGCATTTCTTTTTTAAAGTATTTTCCTCCATAACTATGTGTTTTAGGACAGCCGCGGTAAATACTGTGCTTGCGCCTAAGAATATTCCCACAGTATAATAATGATACTATTCACGGAGATCGTTACCGCAATTTTACTGTTGATACAAACAATTTATTAGTACCGACCCTATATTTCATACAAATTAATCGTCAGTATTTGTGAAGCGACCGCAATCCGCGCGACACGTGCAACATTCCTACTAACATTAATAATGGCGACGGTTAGCGACGCCATATTTATCACCTCTATTACTTCAAGCAGACTTTAATAAGCAAACATGAATACGAATAAATCTTCCTACAAGACCTGTGTTTCTTGTAAACATTTAAATTGAACTCATCTTTTCAACAGACTTCTTCAAAAAGGAGGAGGTGCTCAATTTATGTGTATATTTTTTTATTTCTCCGTTCGGCCGTTATACGACAGATATTACACCGATTTGGATGAATCTTTTTTTTTAAGATTTTCCCGCGATATTCCTATTTAAATTTGGTGAAGACCTTCGGAGATAGACAATAGAACTCCTCAATGACGAACAGTGCACATAATGTGATTAGATTGCGAGCAGCGTTTTTAATAAGTCTAACCAAATTTTAAATAAGGCCACTAAAAAAGAAACTTTTTAACAAAAAATTAAACCAACAAAAAAACGGATAAAATAATTACCAGTTATTATATAATTAACACTTTCAAAAGTTGGTGCTAATTTATTTTCTTTTTTTTTATAACGTTGCCCCTCACTATGATTTATCTTGTATCGCAGGTGCGTTTACAGACACAAATCTCACATACACAAACGCCCAGACCCGAAACAACCATCTGTAGGCCATACAAATTTTTGTTCCGTGTGGGAATCGAACCCACGACCCGTAGCGCAGAAGCCAATCGCTTCGCCACTGCACCGAACGTGTCGTCAATTTTTTTCTAGAGATTGTCCCATTTATATTTGGTGAAGATCTGATTAAGACCTTCATACATAAACAATGCAACTCCTCAATTACGAACAGTACACATAACGTCATTCGGTTGCGAGCAGCGTCTTTAGTAGGTATACCCATGCTTTAAATAAGGCCAAAAAATAACAAAAAAAGCGACGTCAAAATAAAGAATATAATAGTTACCATATTAAAACTAACACTTTCAGAAGTTGGTGCAAATTTTTACTAAAAATCACATAATTCACAAGCTCGCTTGTGTTCAAATCAAGGTACCTACACTTTGTATAATTTTGAAACCTTTCAATCGTAAAAGCAACATTGTTATCTTTCCGCTTCCGAACTTTAGCTAACGTTCGGAAATACGGATTCTAACTTCGGACCCAAAACTCAAACGTCTAAATTCACGTTTCGCTTCCGATTTTGAGAAACATGTTCACGATACTTCCTCATCTAATGAATTTATGACGGGAGTGCTCCGGGAGCTTCGATTGGTTTACCATCTGTCATGTTAAAATTGCCAACGGACCGACAAACGTATTTTGAGTACCTATAAAATATTCAGCGGACAATACTCAAACTATAGTTCGAGTATTATCCGATGAATATTTAAGGGACTGGGTCTAAAAGGGAAAAGCGTGGAAAAGCGATCAAACACTGAATGATTAAAAATATTTTACAGTACTGCGTCTGTAGACAATTAGCAATAGACGATCGCCAGAGAATAGATACGCCAACGAAATGTATGGAAATGACATAACAGATCGCTTAACCGGTCGAAAGCTTATGTCAATCCAGAGGCTGTAGACAAATGGCAATCATTGGGGGTTTGTGAGTTGTGGTGGTTAACTAATGAAGGTTGAAACGTTTCTATATAATATCTTTACTGGCCAGTTACACATTATAAATACATTGGACTCAACTACATACTCATGAACGACCTAACTGAATGGGTGCGGGGAGATGACTGTTGCGCCACGCTAATACAGTAATGCGCCTGTTTACAATTCGAATGCGTCAGCAGTGCCGCTACAGTATTCCCCTCTTTTACCAAAAAATCGTAAATTTTTTAACAATTCAACTGTATAACAGTAAAATAATCAACATAATTAGTGGTCGACAAAATATCCGACTCTACATCAAACAAAGTTACTCATGAACAAAACATTAATTCCTTCATCTTCAACGTTAAATTAATAGTTAATTGATATGACTGATCGTGTCTCTGTATCAAACACACATTACACTTAAAAAAACCTTGAAATATCCAATCGCTGAATTGTTCCTACATCGAAACCTATAGACATTGGCGATATTCCCACTTGGTGAATAAACCGTCTGGCTCGAACTTTATACGTATTATAAAATGCGTCAACGCCGCCCAGTTTCATTGCGATGACCGTCATAAACTTGCCCACTCGTTTCTATTGAATCTGAATTTTAAAGTCTATACGGTAGGACATAAAATTTGATCTGTAGTGCCTTAACACTTCACATACAGTTATTTAATCCTCCAATGAATTCATTTCTAGGTTCTGATTTATTTTTCTCGGACTGTTGTATGTAGTTCAATAAACAGATGTGATAAAACTTCAATAACAGCCGTAACCGTTCTGCCTAAGAGCGGGGGCATACGATGCGTTGCGGCGCCGCACCGCAAAGATTTCACCGTATCAGCGGGCACACGAGCGGTGCAGCGCCGCAACGTTGTTATGTCGCAGCTGCGCCGTAGCAAAAAAATCGTAGAGAAAAAAAAAACGAAACGAGCGAGCGTGTCCTTCCTTGTGACGCATAAACAACTGAGCGGTGCCGCTCCGACGTCGCAACGCATTCACCCCTCCCAGCCTCGTCTCGGTGATTGCAAGTCCGGTGCGGCGCCGGAGCGCATCGTGTGACATGTCACAGATATTTCTATGTAAGACGACGCAGCGACACCGCCCCGGTGCCGCACCGCCGCCGCAACGCATCGTGTGCCCCCGCTCTAAGGGAGAAGCCACAAGACGCGGTGCGGCACCGGCGCGGAGCCTGAGTGGTGCCGCTGCGGCGCCGGCGTAATACATACAACTTTCCATGCCTACCACACGGTGCGGTGCGGCGCCGCGCCGCTCGCTCGCAGGATCAAGATGACGGAGAGCTGTTACACACGGTACGGTGCGGCGACGCACCACACCGCGTGGCTCTTGCTACGCCGCGTACTACGTGTGCACGCCGATGCGGCAAAATGGTCGCCGTGCGGCGGCACACCGCACCGTGTGGCTTCTCCCTAACCTTTTTCCAATTATGTTGTTGTCAGATTCCAGTGTAACCAGAGGCGGCTGAATACCAGTATTTTACACAAAGCAACTGCCATCAGACCTCCGCAACCCAATTTTTGGGCAATGCCGATATCCTAAAGTTAGACCGGTTGTCAGACTTGCGGACTTCTGAGTACCCTGACTTCTGACTACCCTTCTGACTACTAATTATATTGACTAGAGTTCTACACGCGATTATTAGTGCACACGCACGTAACACATAAGATTATAATAAACTACTTATTTATTGCTTTTATTTAGTAGTATTTCATATTTATTGTACGTATGTAATCTATTTATTTATTTGTGTCGTTATTGCCCGTGGCATCACTATGGTCCTATCTGAAAACCAGCGTTGCGACATTTTGTTTTTTTAAATGTCGCAGCATTATGCTGAGATAGGAGCCTTTTTTGGCCTCGTGCAGGTAGTTTTAATTTTTTATTGTTTTTGTAAGTTGTTTTTGTAACTGCCTGTGAAAGTCCAAAATAAATATTTTTTCTTTATTTCTTTCTTTCTTTTACCCGTAATGACTATTATAGGTATTCGTATGACACCCGGGACCGATGGCCTAACTTGCTATCCGAAGCACGGAGGCAAGTGGAGCTTAACCCTGCAAATCGCATGATTCGCGCGGTTGTTTATTAGCCACGAGCCCCTCCAATAATAGCGGGGTTGTTGACACTTAATTTAAATATCTGTATAATCTGTATGTAGGATGACCAGGACTTAATTATGATCAAGCCACCCACGCCATTAAATATTTTTCCAAGATTTAAGTCTCAGTTCAAGGCGAAAAGTTTTGCCTTGAGTTAATTGAAAAAACTTTGCGGTATCGACTAAGACAACAGAAAATAAATAAAGTACACAATTTGAATTTTATTATCACTTGCGTGTGGTGAAAGAAAAACATCGTGAAGAAATTTGCACATCTGAGAGGGCTCTATAAAGTTCTCGAAGATGTGTGTAGTCTGTTAACGCGCACCAGGCCAGACAGGACTAAAGCCTAAAACCCTTCTCATTCTGGGAAGAGGCCCATGCCCAGTAGTGGGACAGCAATGGTGGTAATAGGCTGATTATGGCATGCATGTGAAGCACCTTTTTTTTTCGTGTGGTGTTGGCGAAGGGGTATGCCGGACTCTTACCGGCTACAACACTGCGTGCCGCCTTCTCGGGCCTGTTACTGGTCGGGCGACGGGTCCCCTAACCCGTCACCCGCAGGCCACACACTACGGTGACCGGAGAGAGAGCCAGCTGCCTCTTTTTCCCTCTCCGTTCCCTCTTTCGTCGATGTATGTGAAGTACCTACACAATTAAAATACAATGTATTTATTAAGAAACGATTTCAAACCCATCGTGTTGAGTTTACTTTTTTTTGTATCGTGGGGTAATCCTTTTGCATACCCCCTATCCTGGAGAAGGCGGAGGGTTATGTTGGACTCTTACCTACTAAAACCAGGGGCCCAATTTTCCTAAAATAAATCTTGATAAATCACAACCGAACCAAGGCCGAACCATTCATTCAGACAGTTCTCAATTTCAAAAGCTGTCGAATTGTTTGACACAAAAAACAAAATCAATCATTTTGAAAGTTTTCGAAAACAAAAACTGACTGACGATTGTGGTTCGATTGCGTTTGGCAACAATTTATTTTGGGAGAATTAGGCCCCAGGACCTATGGCCGGGATCGTCGGATTCACTAGTGCATTCACCGCATCCCGAGTTGAGCTTACCCCGCCAGATTATTGAAGTCTATTCAAGATATTTACTTAGGTAAACAATGTTGATATAAATGTCTATTTGTTATTAAATTATTAAGAACTATAGAGGTTGCCAGCGGCTTCGCCCGCGTGGATTTCGTTTATCGCGTATTCCGCGTTCTTCTCTACCATAATATGCATGTATTATATATACAAACCTTCCTCTTGAATCACTCTATCTATTAACAAAAACCGCATCATAATCCGTTGCGTAGTTTTTAAGATCTAATCAGATATAGAGACAGACAGACAGCGGGAAGCGACATTGTTTTATGCTATGTAGTGATTAATAAACTCATTTTAACATTGACAATGGTTTACAACTATGCCACATATTCAGAAGGTTTCATATAAAGAGTAAAATTAAGTAAATTTACACCGACAATAAACATTAAATTATCATCGGATTGCAAACTGAGAAACTTTGTTTAACTTTAATTATTTAGTTTAGAAACAAGTTGAAACTTAGTGCCTAAACAGCAATGTTTAATTAAATTATTGTTCTGTTTTTAAACAATTTGTAATTGAGCGTAGTTAAGCAGAAAGTGTTCATCGACGAAAATCGCTTTTTAAGATATGGCCATTTTAAGATACTTGTTTTGGCTGTTATTTTATACAATAACTAGCTGTTGCCCACAGCTTCGCTTGCGTGAAATTTTACACTATAGAACACATACATTTTAGAATTTCTAACCAGTAACCTAATATTGAATTCCATATTTCTTACTTCAAAAGTACCAGATTTCTCATACAAACTTACAACACTGATTTCACCCACTTAGGGGTTGAATTTCCAAAAACCCTGAAACACGTGTACGTTTATTTCTGACCAGTAACGTAAATATTGAATTCCATGCTTCTTACTTCAAAATTACCAGATTTCTCATACAAACTTACAACACTTATTTCACCCCCTTAGGGGTTGAATTTCCAAAAACGCTCAAACACGTGTACATTTACTCCTAACCAGAAACCTTGATACTTAATTTCATGCTTCTTACTTCAAAAATGACGGACTTGCATACAAACGTTAATCACCCTTTTCACCCCCTTAGGGGTTGAATTTCGGGAAACCCCTTCTTAATGGATGTTTTCGTCACGTAAGGAACCTACTGTCCAAATTTCATATTTCCAGCTTTAGTGGTTTAGGCTCTGCGTTGATGAATCAAATGTCAGTCAGTACCAGTCTCTTGTATAAATTTCACTATAAATGTGACTTTTGAATCATTTTTATTGCATAATATTTAATACAACAAAAAACCGGCCAAGTGCAAGTCGGACTCGCGCACGAAGGGTTCCGTACTATTATCTATTCTGTTCTTAGTATTTGTTGCTATAGCGGCAACAGAAATACATCATCGGTGAAAATTTCAACCGTCTCACGGTTCATGAGATACAGCCTGGTGACAGACGGACGGACAGCGGAGTCTTAGTAATAGGGTCCCGTTTTACCCTTTGGTTACGGAACCCTAAAAATGAATGACAGCCAAAATACCTTAAAACGGCCATATCTCAAAAGGCGTTTTTCGTCGATAGTCGCTTTTTGCTTAACTACGCTTAATTAAGAACTCTCGTAATTGACTCCTATAACGACAGAACGAAGAATATCTACTTATTACAAATTAATTAAATTCAAGTACGCAACTTAAAAACCCAAAAGTATTCGTATTGTAACTTTCGTGAGACATATTCATATTTATGATTAATTACGGTTTACGGGACAATCCCGAAAAATGCACGTGAGTAAACCGTAATTAATCATAAATATTCGTATAATTGACTCCCAAAAAAATCTCAAACCATGAAACTCAAAGAATCTCTATAAAATAAATAAGAGCATAAGTTAAATAAGTACTAAAATCCACCAAAAATATTTTGGCTAAGATCCAACGTGAGTAACTTCATAAAATATTTATAAGATAACAAAATTAACGTACTAAACCAAAATATTGGCGTCAGGTAGTCATGATTGCCAATCTCTTTCAAGGAACATCGCCTTGAGTCAAGCCTCGTCGAATTTGAATATCGACGACAAATTGTAATCATGAAAACGACGCTTCTCACAAAAACAGCCGATCCAATTCTTTTTTAGGAAAAAAATCTACTAACATCCACATTTATTTCGTTCCCTCTAGCGTATTGCTGAATATGGCTTATTTAAGATTACCCACAACAATCAAACTGAGCATTATTGCGCGCACGAGAATTTTCTGAGCTTACGGAATTCAGATATTGAATTCTATATAATAAGAGCTGTCGCTCGGCCTATTAGGAATGTGCCTTGAGGATCGTAGGTGGGTATCGATGAGAAATAAGAATAATTTTATTCTGTTTGTTTTTCGAACGAAATGTTGGAGATACTTCCTTGTTGTTATTGGAATATATTTAAACAAGGCTCTTAAAAATCATAGTTCGATATTTTAAAAAAAAACCTGTGCATATTATCAGAAATTCTGAGAGAGTCTAAACGTACGCTTCAGTAATTTTTGGTTAGAAATTTCAGACTCATTTTGACTTGAATTCTCCAAAACAATAATAAAAACACGTAACTTTAAAAAAATAAATTACGAAAATGCAGCGTCGATATTATTTGCATGTTGCAATCAGTAATGAAAATATGTTATATTGTTACGGTTAAAGTTAAAAGTCTTACATTTCACTTTTAATAAAACAAATGCAGAAATATTTGTGCTTCTTCCTTACCAGGAAGTTATTACAAACCACGGAGACCCGAATTTAAAAGAAAGCCTCTCAAATCAGCTAACACCGCGGTTCAATATGCGACTGGATTTAAGTGTGCCATCAATGCGCAACCGACCGAACTTTTGTAAGTACTTTTGCAAAAAAAAAACGGAAAAATCTTATTTGCACAAGAGAATACCAATTACAGAGTAAAATAACAAGAAATATGTTAACAGTCTCGCGCAGTTTTTTTAAAGTTAGTAAAAGGTTGGTTCATTTATCAAAGTCCGGTATACAGCATGTTTCTGGATTAGATTCAGTACCCACTGCAACATTTGTTCTCGCCAAAAACTATATTTTATTTTTCTTAACCGTTGTGGTCTTTAAACAGATTGCAAAAACAATAATGTAGTGAGTTTTCAAGATAAATTGTATGTTTGTTCAACCAATTTTTTTAACTTAAAGAGTTGCATATTGAAACTTTTATCTAAATTAATTGGATGCATGAAATGCAGTGATAGCTTAGCTGTTGAACGCTTGCTTTTCTGTGTTTTCGAATGTATGTGAAGATCAGAATTTGATTATCACTTTCGTTAACGGTAAAGGATAGAGGGCGAAAAAACTTCTCCTTTGTATTAGTAGTCCGCACCAGCCAGGCTAACATGCGCAGCGCAACATAATTTTGTCGTCGCATTACGAGAGATGAGATAAGTCATACATAATCTCGTCTCGGCACGAGATAATGCGACGACAAAGTAATGTTGCACTGCGCACGTCAGGCTTGCGTGCCACCGTGGTAAACTAAGGACTAAACCCTTCTTATTCTAAGAAGAGGCCCGTTTCGAGCTGTGGGACATTAAAGGGTTGATTATGATGATGATAATGAAATAAGGTATTCTATAATGATAAAGAATCGTTTTTCGTTTTTAAATGTCGACGTGTGTCGCGCATCGAAATCTTCGAGCAAAGATTTGTTCGTATAGATACTCGTGCAATTTAAATTAATGGTTCAGACTATAGCGATTAATTTGACCGTGAAGTTGATCCTAAGTAAATTTGCCATACGAAGCCAATTTAATGTTTACCATTCAGTATATTATTACTTTTATAAACCTCCCTTTTAGCCTCAGCCTGCAATATGAATATTTTGAACGCTTATTATCTCATGTTATAGCATTTAGCTTCCTTTTACTGTAATATTAATTAGTTTCCTCGTACGAGAATTAACTTTTAGTCCGCTGTTACGTAATAAACGTATTAAAATTCAACCAGATGGTGTTACTTCGTGTTCATTTTGGTGGATTATTATCGCAGATTTTTACGATAAAGATTGATGGATTTTTGTTTTTTTTTTTTCACTTCCTTATGCGCTAGGACAACGCAGAAAAAATAATGTTACTTCTCAAAAAAATAACTGTTTTCTCTCAAAACGTCAAACCTAAATTAATCATCTGATTATAATATTAGCAGAAAAATACTGAAGAACGGCGTGCAATCGTGCGGAAGGTTCCCGATAGCAAACTAAGTATCACTGCCCCTTTTGTGTAGAAAGAAACGACGTCATTCTTGTTACGACACCCTTCAGTTAACTAACTGTAGCTAATAAAGATACTAGATAGATACGAAAATTAAGAAGGAAGGGAGAAAAAGGTGTTGGCGTATCTGTTATGTCAAAATACTTCAATATAAATAAAAATGAAATGCTGTTCGTTGGTAAGTGCGTCAGTTGAGAACGGCTGGACCGAAATGGCAATTTAAAAAAAATGTTCTTTTTTGTCCGAATTAGGTTTTTATGAAAAGAAAAATTGGAAAAGTTGGCCGGATAATTGGCCAATTCGGGAAAAACTGAAAGTTCTTTTTTCTATGGAATTTTTGTATGACAGGACAACGTCTGTCGGGTCAGCTAATTTAAAGTTAATCTTATAGGAATGTATACAGGGTGTTAACGAATTCGTGTAATTCCTTAAAACCACATGATCTACTACTGGCGTAGATAGGCCCCGCACGGGATTTAGCTTGATTAAAAATGAAAAAACAAAATTATTATTTTTTCATGCGGCTTCGTTACCGATCGTATCTAAACCATCTAATAAGGATTCAGTAAAAAAATAAGATTTTTTTTTGCAAAAAAAATGTTTTATTTGTGTGAATATTTCGATGCCACTCATAAATTAATGAAAGCACGGCGATACGGCTGGCAGGCACGACTAACGTGATATCGCTCTTTGCAGTCAGATAACTCAAGGCTCTAAAATGACTCAGAAATAGAAAATCAATTTTTTTTTTTTATTTTTTTTTAGTTGATTTTTAAAAATTCCCATTTAGGGTTAATCTCTGTCACCAGTAGATCACGTGGTTTGAAGGAATTACACGAATTCGTTAACACCCTGTATATTGAAAAAAACATTTAACACAATAATTTTGTATCGTCACATATAAAAAGATGTATACACTTAGCAAAATTAAAAAGCGTCAGTAGAAGGACTAGTTATTAAAATATTTTATTATTGTTCATAACACATACGAAAATTTGTTTTGTGAAATTTTACGATTCCTTTCACGATTTTTCCTTAATTTCACTGTTTAATTTTGGTAACTGTTTACATCTTTTTGTAGCTGACTGGACATACATCAATCCTGCTTTCGCAGCAGAAACTCTTCTTGAAGCTTTGTTACAACTCTTTTAACTGACCACTTTAGTCAACTTTTCGATTATAAGCATCCTATAATATTATTATCCTGGGTTCTATCCCCAGGTTAGGCAAAGTGTTATTGGGTTTTTCTGTGTGGAATTTCTCAGTAGCACCCCGGAAGACTCCAGATTCGTGCCCGGTTGATGGCAATAAGCTCGCCCCCTATTACACGGAATACATGCGTGATGTTACTATATTATTTTCTCGATATTCCAGATTCGCGCGGGAAAGCAAAATACATAACCTTTCCACAAAACAACAAAACGTCACTTTTTATAATGATCAGTACACATTATTTATCCCACCAAAATAAACAATTTAAAATATACGAAACCATTTATCAAAGAGCAACCCTTGCTTACATTACCACGATTATGTTGACCTACAAGTGTCACTGGCCATAATTTATCAAAGCAGACGACATAACTGTTGTATGGTGCATGTCAACCGTGACAATCGCGAGCGCTTCCCGCTGTAGTGGGCGGAGACCTTTAAGATAATTAATTGACCAATCACCGTTGTGCTTCTTTTACCTAATAATGATGCATAACTTAAATAATTAAGGTATATTGTATTTAGAGAATATTTTAATCGACATACTTCGCTCCTACAAAAAGGTCAGCGTTCAAAAATGATCTACTAATTCTTCTTCTTCTTAATCGTTTCCTCACTTCTGAGGATCGTGACTCCATTTCAAGCTGTCAACGGTCTGTCCATCTGTTGTGATCAGTTGCCTGGTAGAATGTGGCGCTTATAGGTATCTACTAATTAATCAGTAGAATAGAATATACTTGATTGTACACCTAAATTGTAACACAGCTCTTAAACAATATCATACATTGAAGGATTGAACAGAACACTGTAAAGCAATGTTATGATACGAGCATTCCGGCGAAGGCGGATTGGCAACGAGTTGAGCTTAATGCTAAAACATGGTCATATTCATTCACTACAAAGGAGAATGAACAAAAGTGGTACCAAAAAGTCTCATGCATCAAGATCAAAATATTATAGTTATTATTTTCATATTTTTTTACGATATTACGCGTCGGGAATTTGATATTTGAACACGGAATTTAATTTAGGTAAACTAAAAAAGTGTTGATACTTGTTTTATTTCCTTTACATGACGTTCCGTTTCACTCGTGGAGTGAGAGTAGAGGAGCTCGTGGCTAAATAATTACAGCCGCATAGACCGATCTTCCGGGTTAAGCCACGCTTGCCGAGGTTGGTCTGTGGATGGGTGACCATTTATCATAGCGAGTTTCCTCCGTGCCTCGGAAAGCACGTAAAGCCGTTGGTCCCGGCTGTCATTTGTAGATCTTTGACAGTCGTTACTGTTGGTCAGAAGCCAGAAAGTCTGACAACCAGTCTTACCAAGAGTATCGTATTACCCAGTTACTGGGTTGTGGAGGTCTGATAGGCAGTCGCTCCATGTAAAATACTGATATTCAGCTGCATCCGGTTCGACTGGAAGCCGACCCCAACATAGTTGGGAAAAGGCTAGGCAGATGATGACCATGACGTTCCGTTTCACATGATTTATGATTACTATAACCTTGAATTTGGAAAGTGATCACATCTTTCAAAAACGTATACAAAAATAATATTTTACCGATTCTACATTAATTAAAAATATAGAGAATAGATTAGAATTTTTATTTAAACGATTATAATTTTTTATCTATGGTTAATTGGCCGTTCACAGCCGGTCATAGAGATGTAGAATGCAATAGATGCGGATTACTGTTTTTTAGAGCAATAATAAATCGTGTATGACATGTCCACATTGTTAGGTTGTTTAGATTATTTCTAAAATATCCGAAACTCGTGTTTTGTTTACAATAATAATTTTTGTAGGAGTTAATATGATAAGTGTAGTCTATAAAAAAACAAAGTTTGACTTTGATGCAGCATGGTACGGGACTCCATACATCCAGGAGCATTGTCCTGTCGAATCAATTAATTTTCTTTCTTTCCATTATACAGTACGTTAAATAACGAAAGGCGATCCCGTTAACCAGCAACACTATAGCGTCCGTACATACAAAAAAAAATCCCAAACAAAATAAAAAATATTTTTATTTTTATCACAAAATTAATAAATGATACGTAAAAGGAACGCACATTGTAATGCGCACTTGTCTATCAATGTGGAAAAACGGCAACGTCGCATTTAATCTATCTGCGCTACTATTTTGATTTATTAACTAGGTCGTTCCGAATTGTTTTTCATTTAATCCAATTTTTTATTCGGATATTTTTATGCCTGTTTTTGTATTTTTATTTTAGTCTATTAATGATGTAGATTAACGAGTTTAAGGAAACGCCCTCTGTTGTTTAACTTAATATAAAAGAGAAAAATACTGTAAAAGTACGTACTTAATTAGTTTATTAGTAGCAACCCGGAGTCTGGATTTGTGCTTGGTTGATGGCCTATATATTTTTTTTTTTGGTGACAAAGGATGGGAATTATATTGTGGGAGACTGGTGCCTAAACTAGGCTCAAGGCCTGTATTTCAGGTCACCAAAATTGGCCTTAAAAAATATTACATTGGCCTTCAACATAACGGCGAAATTAGGGTGTACTATACACCTCTGCCCAACCCTTCGAGGAGTACAGGCGTGATGTTGTATTACACAGGGTGTAAACGAATTCGTGTGATTCCTTCAAGCCGCGTGATCTGCTGGTGACACAGATTGACCCTGCATGGCATTTTTTCAGATTCAACAAAAAATAATTCATGATTTTCTGTTTTCTAGTCATTTTAGCGTCCCCGAGTTAACTGACTGTGTGTGTGCGATATCGCGCTAGTCTAGCCGTGTCGCGGTGCTTTCATTCGTTTATGCGTAGGCATCAAAATGCTATACTTATCACAAAATTAGTTTTTTTTACTTTTTTTTTACTGGATCCTTATTAGGTGGTTTTTAAACGACCATTCAACGGTACCGCAACATAAAAAGTTTTTTTTGTACTTATTTTTTAATCAAGCTAAATCGCATACGTGGTTACTGGTTAATCTATACCAGTAATAGATCATGTGGTTTAAAGGAATTACACGAATTCGTTTACACCCTGTATACATAACGTTAAGCGAGCCCAAAAATGAATTGGGCAAAACGTGAATTAACTGACTTCAAAAACAACTCTCTATCAGATACTTATCCCGGCTTTTACCATATTACCATAATCGTTATACAACTGAAAATTCACCAATTCAAACCCTTCGGAGCATTGAGGCGTGATTTTTTGTTATTATAGTAAAATAATATGAATCTGTGGTGTCGTCGGACGTAAAGAATAGCACATCTCTTCCCATGGGTGTCGTAAAAGGCGACTAAGGGATTCACTAGAGGATGGGCAGCAATGGTCTCTGAGTATTTTAACAACCATACTGCGATAGAAAGATAGATAGATAAGACATTTATTCGGCACATAAAGAAAACACATCACATAAAAGCACAATTACATAAAACATAATACTAGAACATTGAAATATTAAAATAAAAACACATTAAAAGTAAAAAGAACAGAATAGGGATACCCTATTCTGTTCTTTTTACTTTGACTTTGACTACTATTAAAAATGTACATACAACAATTTGGTATTATTTTAAAGAAAGTAAGTATAGGAAGAACACGATTTATGTGAAATGCTTAATGGTTTTTTAATACTTTCGAGACTTGCAATAAAAAAACAACAGTCAAACACCCCATTATGGCTATCAGTGGCATCAGTATTGTCAAACTGCCTACCGACATAAAAACCAATCGATATGAAAAAAAAGAAAAAAATCAAAGTGCGGTGTGTGTCTAAGTTGCACCAAATGGGAGTCCAACTCAGCATGTGCCAGGCAAATACACCTAACGCTGGTATTCTGCTGGATCCCAGTAGCGACATACCCTCCTGCCAAGCATGGCGATTACGGCAAATCCCCTTCCCAACTTGTTGGGGGAGACCTACGAGTATGTCCAGCAGTGGACGTCTTTCAGCTGGATTAATATAAAACTTAGTCATCTTTGAAGCTATTTAACCTCTCCTCTTGTTGTGGTTCCTGTTAGCAATTAATACCATTGTTCCGTGTCCGTCTTAGCATAATGTCTCTTGCAGTTTAACGTCATCCATGTTATTGTTTGCATGATATATTCAGACTAGGTTACAGAGAGCCAATTAATAGTTTATGTTGTGACACTAACTATGATGGAAATCTATTTCGTGTAGCTAATATTGTACGTTATTAGATGCGTTTAATTTTGTAGCGTGGCGTGGTCGAACGAAGCAACTTGTAAATTGATGTTAGACTTTAAACAAACCAAACTCCTGTCGTTTTTTTTTTCTTGGGACAATCCTCATGGATTCCCTTCGCCCGGGGAAGGCAAAGGGGTATACCGGACTCTTACCGGCTAAAAACCCACAGTGTTCCTTCTCCTGACGCTTGGCCGGGGTCGCGGGATTCGCAGCTGCATGCACCGCGACCCCGGCAGGCCTCGGTCCGCCAACCCCTGGCAGACCTCTCCTTTTGTGGGGCCTTGACCCACGTCCTCCTGAGAGGCGTGCACAGAACACATGCGCGCCGCCTTCTAGGGCCTGTTACTGGTCGGGCGACGGGTCCCCTAATCCGTCGCCCGCAGGCCACATGAATACCTAACTACACAAATTATTATTATTATTATATATTTTTTGTAACTATTATCAGATAATCTACTAATTATTAAGTAATTATAAATAGTAATAGTACGTATAATTAATTAGTTAATTATCCATAGTATAAACTTATAAGTTAATTACTCACTTTCGAAACATATCAAACAGTTTTATTCACATCAATTTCATAAAAAACACGCTTTCATTATAAGTTGAAAACATTTTTTCGAACATGCAAACTAGGCTGGAGCAGGATCATTAATTCTCAACTGAATGGAACATTTGCGAGTTTTATCAGAGTTTTATAAAAAGGGATGTGTCAGTATTGGATTACTGATGTAAGTACCTACACTATCTAAGTAAAGGGTATTCTGATCTTGTTTAACGTAATAAGGTTTAGTGTTTCTTAAACTTAGGAATAAAGAATAGGCTTCGAATGCGAGGATAAAAACTTTTGACAGACAGTTGTGGGAAAAGGGACGAATGATGAAGCTGAGATGAGAATGCTAAGTGTCGGTAGATTTATATTATATGATAATTGATAGTATGGGGGTAGATATAAACTGGTACGTGTATTGTAAAGGAATCAATAAATGCAGTCTTAATCCGAACGTGAAGTTTGATTGTCGATCCCTATAGGCACCCACTCAACATGGCGCAGTCAGTCTAAAAATACGAACATTTATATGATTAGTATATGGATTGTTGTTAGTGTCGTTAACACAAGTAAAAAATTATAAATATTAAGTGCTTGAGAACAGTCAATAAAAAGTGATTTTGCAACATGAATTCCGTGCTACCACCGCCACCTCCATTTAATTTTAGTAACGCATTGAATAATGTTACTTCAGGAAACTTATCGAAAGAATGGGAGAAGTGGAAAAGCGCGTTCATGATATATTACGATGCTTGTGAATTAAAAAACAAAGAAAAAAACTGTGCAAGTTAGCATTCTTCTACATATAATTGGAGAACAAAGTTACGCAAATGGATAGAATTAGAAATGAGTATGTAAGAGGAAGTCTGAAAGTGGTGCCGGTGACTGAGAAATTGTGTGGAAACCGGTGGTATGGGCATGTGATGCAGAGGAATGAGGAACATGCCGTGAAGAAAGTTTTGAGTATGAATGTGGATGGCTATAAGAGTAGAGGAAGATCAAATAAACGATGGATGGATAATGTAAAAGATGATATGACTAAAAAAAAGGTGACTACTGAGATGACGGCTTGGAAGAAAAACACATGCTGCGCTCCAACTCCAAATAAGTTGGGATAAGAGAAGGAGGATGATGATGACAGACAGACGTGATCTGCACTGTTATACGGAAAGGGAGTACCCCGAACGGGTATTACAGTAACAACTCAAAATCCTACTTCCTACTAATATTATAAATGTGAAAGTTTGGATGTTTGTGGATTTGGATGCTTGTTTATCAATCACGCCTTAACGGCGAATGGATTTGGATGAAATTTGGAACACAGGTAGACCATAGTCTGGATTAGGACATAGGATACTTTTAAGACGGGTGCATGAAGTAGTTCCCCTAGTAGAACCCCTACTACTTTCCTATGTAGTGAATAGGTTTAGAGAATTAATAAAGACAAATTGAAAACATCCTTCTTTTTTGAACTTCATTAAAAATTGGTTAAAACATAGGCTATATTTAAAAAATTTGTTGCCCCATACTAAGATTTCTCTTGTATCGTGGGTGTATTTACAGACATAAATGTCACATACACAAACGCCCAGACTCGAAACAACCATCTGTAGGCCATACAAATTTTTGTTCCGTGTGGGAATCGAACCCACGACCCGTAGCACAGAAGCCAATCGCTTAGCCACTGCACCAAACGTGTCGTAAATGGGGTCACGGGTTTTTCCCGGTTCAGCCAAGTTTTTTTTTTAAACGAGATTTTCTTTTCCTGTGTTGCATCCTTAGAGAAACGCGATCGACGACTCGGGTCATCGGTGGCCATGTTGCTCCATGTTTGCAACCTAGAACTTTTATTTCTGCCTGGTAACCACAATAAATAATTCAAAAAAAAAATATATACGCATTTGAATTGAAAACTTCCATTTGTCATACGCGATACTAAAATAACGTATTTTACAAAGTCTACTTTTTCATTGTTAGACATAAAAATCAAAAATATGGAGCCATAAAACAAAATTGCCGCAGTAAAAATAAAGTTTTGAAATATTATTACTACCACCACTTTTATGTTTTCGACTGGAAGATTCGCAGTGTAACCTAAATTCATTTTACACTGCCTTAAGCAGAAAATCCAAAATAGCAAGATAACATCTTCCACTATACAATTATCTAGCATGCATGAAAGGTGCAGGTTAAAAAAACCATCATCATCATCATCATGCAGCCGAAAGACGTCAACTGCTGGAAATAGGCCTCCCCCAAGCCATGTTGGGGGGATTTGCCATAATCGCCACGCTTGACAGGTAGGTTGGCGATCGCAGTACAGTTGTTAAAATACTCAGAGAACGCTGCTGCCCATCCTCTAGTGCAGAGTTTCTCAAACTTATTTCATCTACCGCCCACTTTGGATATCAATTATTTTTCAGCGCCCCCCATTTTTTTTTTACTTTACCACATCTTGCAAACCACATTGACATTCATTACTTTCATTTAATTATAGTGTGCTATATTAGTCTGCTATGGAATTTAAACTTACATTCTAAACTAGACTTTTTTTACCAGTTTTCAATTTGCAATTCAAACGAAACATCATAATCAATCAATCGTACTGAGCAAGTAAGAACAAGTATCGATGAACCAGCCGATTGATACAGGATTGCACAAATCGCGTTATTTAACAAAAACTTGTTAAAACTTTCACGCAAGCGAAGCCGCGGGCAAAAGCTAGTATGATCTAAATAATCGATGTTGTGTAGTAGGTAGGTTTTGATTTCAGTGAATTTTAAAATATTAAGTAGATGAAATTAAAAATCAGCCATCGCCCCCCTAAACCACTTCAACGCCCCCAAATTTTTTCTGGATCCCTTACCGCCCCCCTCTACACCTCCAGCGCCCACAAGGGGGCGTTATCGCCCACTTTGAGAAAGACTGCTCTAGTGAATCCCTGCGTGAAAAAGCATGCGTAATGTGAACTTTAACTTGCGCAAGCTGTCTTTAGATTACATTGATTTGTGACTAGGCTTGCCAACCTTTATGTACGAATTTACCGGGACTGTGGCAGTCAAAATGCGGGACGTGGCAAAAAAAGTGGGACCCAACCGTCAAAGTATAGGGAGGCGAAAAATATAATAAGAAATTATTTTTTCGTTCGTTCGAGACTCGCGGTCGCGATCTCCACTCTTCTAGCTAAACAAAACGTGCGTTCACTAAATTCTGACTTCTGCTCGAAGGTTTAGCCGTAGGTACGATAAAACGGGACAATTGGGGGTCCCACACGTCTTTCGCGGGACGCATCCTCTAAAGCTCTAGAAACGGGACGTCCCGGCTCTCGCGGGACGGTTGGCAAGCCTTTTGTGGCCCACGCGGTGACGTCACACCTACGTGCAAGCTACTTGCATAGTCGAAATGCGACATTATACTTAACACAATTCCTCCCTGCAGATGCGGCAATAAAAGATGAGAGCGTGAACGAAACAAACAACACAACATGATTTCTAACAACAAAGCATGATAATGATTTTAACTTTCGCGATTTGTACACATTATAACCCGTTCTGCTATCGTTCTTTTGGTCTGTCCGATATAAGAACTACCGCAACTGCAGTCAATCTTGTAGACGCGAATGTCTGAAAAAAGCATGATTTATGACCCCGTCTACAGAGAGAAAATGTGTTTAGTATAGTACAAAAATTCAACTATTCTATTTTAGTGTACAATAAAGTATCTATATCGTTCTATATTTCAAGAAGACATTCAAATATCACGTACTAACACCGTACGTAGATACGTAAGCACATATTGATACGCACTCATCCCGTGTAAATACTCCGTGTAAACAGCTCCCAGGCATCGAATTTAATACAAACCGAAAACAAAAGAAAATCACAGGCGAGAACCTCAAGATTTACAAATAGAAATATCGGTAAACGTCGGGATTACAGATTCAGATAAATTGAAACTGGAGCTTAATCTATTTAAATACAGACCACGAATTGAGATAAGAAATAAATTCTGAGATTTACTTTAACGAATAGCGACTCGTGATTAATTAAAAACCGCGCGGATTATATGATTTGCCTGGTTAATCTGAGCATGCCGCGGTCAGTTCGTAGATGGGTGACCGTTCTTTACGCATTGAGACCCCTCTATACCTCAAAGAGAACGTTAAACTATTGGTCCCGGGTGTCGTAAGAATATGTCTCTGTACCTAGCGATTGACCATGCCCTGCGTTTTAACGAATACATTAAATAATTAAATCTATATTTGTTCTATCGAAATATGCATAATACGCAATTTGTTCCGTTTTAGTTTTTATAAAAAATGACTTCTTCTCTATCAGTTAGCCAGCGATGTACTTTTAAATTACGCACTTTAAAAAAACAAAATCTAGATAGGCGATTAGTTCTACATTAACTCTAATTACTTGTCTACTTTTTATTTATAAAATTCATTACTTGGCTAACTGTTATAGAAGAAGTCATTTTTTATAAAAACTAAAACGGAACAAATAGCGTATTATGCATATTTCGATAGAACAAATATAGATCTAATTATTTAATGTATTCGTTAAAACGCAGGGCATGGTCAATCGCTAGGTACAGAGACACTATAAGAATACCTATGACATTCGAATTCACAAACTTTTACATTTATAATATTAGTAGGATAGGACGGGCAAATAGCATCTTCTTTTGCACAAAGTATAAAAAGAAAGAAAAAGTATGTAATCTAGTTGCGCCTTACTTGCACATAACAAAAAATAATAAAAGTTAAATAAAATATAAGAAACAAAATTAAGCAATTTGGGAAAATAATAACACGCGTCACATCCCTGCTAATTGGCCATCACTTGCTGTGACACTTGCACAGAGCAGAGCCACAGCGCTGAATTTCAGCGACAGACGGCGTCGACCCTTGCTCATTATGTTTATGCAGTATGAGATGTGCTGGGATTTGATCACTTTACCCACATAAAAATTACTTTAAAAATAAAAGAAGAACCGACTTAAAGAAGAACTGCAAAAGAGTGAAATATAATGTGTAATTACCGTATTATAAAATTAACGATTTCAGAAGTCGATGCTACTACACGCTGAACCAAATTGAAGAAGTTGTTTTTTTTTCCTTTTCTATTTTGATTGGCATAAACAATACATAAACATGCCATTGCAGAGTTCCATTATTTATCTCCGAAGGTCTTCATCAGATCTTCACTAAATTTTAATTGGACCACATCGGGAGAACTGTTACGTCCCCACGTTGTATCCTAAAATGCTTAAGCAGCACCTCCTTATCGCCTTTCTATAGAAGAAGCCCTAGTCGGCGGACCATCAGTTCAGTTCGGGTTAAGACGCCTACCAGTTAGTTCATTAAATCGGGGCATCTGCCAAACAAATCGCGTAATTTTGTGTTTAACCTTGTTATCCAAATATAGTAATCCACATCAAATCAATAGTTTCCTTTTTTAAAAAGACCTTTAGAGTGTCAGTTGTAACAGAACACTCTTTCAAATAAAAATAATCATTAAAATCGGTTCAGAACATGCAACAAAAAAAACACGTCGGATCGAGAACAGTCCGTTAAAAAGAAGCGCGGGGGTACATACATTATAAAAACATTTCCCTCGCTCCCCATAAGATAGAAATCACGATACGGAACACGTACCGAAACCCCATAAGATAACCATGTTCTAAGCAAAGAGAATATTATATGGGCACGTTTACAGGGAAAAATCGAACATGCGCATATATTACAGGAAGTTGCGAATTCTTCTCATGATAAATCAAGGACATGAGATTTTTACGAAAATTTAAGTAAAGAAAAGGCTATAAAAATTTATTTTGGGGACATTTGCTTTTCTTCTCTCATTTCCTAAAGACTGCGCAATATTTAAATAATAACTAGCTGTTGCCTGCGATTTCACTCGCATCCTATCGCAACCACTTCATGTACCCGGATACAAAGCATACTATGTCCTAATTTTATGTTTGTTATAATATTTTATAGTATAGTTCTAATATTATGTTACTTATAGCACCGCTTTGGTTTTTACTGTCAAGATGTTATAATTGTGTGTGTGTAAATAAATAAATAAATCTAGGTCTAGGTAATATAAATAAAGGTAGTATAAATAAATCTAGGTGGTCTATCTGTGTGCCAAATTTCATTGAAATCCGTTTAGCCGTTAAAACATGATTGATTAACAAACATCCAAATTCACAAACATCCAAACTTCCACTTTTATAATATTACTAGAAAGTAGGATTGTAGTAGGATAGGATAGTTAGGTAAACAGTCTTCTTCTTCTCTTGTGTCAGCATGAGTTATACGAGAATAACTCATGCCGTGGTGAAAAGATTAGCCAGTCAGCAAGGTTGGTAGCGGGGCTGACTGCCCAGGGTGCGCCGGACGTACTGAAATATCGTCACTCGTGGAGGCTCTTTTCACGCACCCCCGTGGTGATAATGGGAGTACTAGACTGAAAACAGAGTTCACAGTTAGAATTCTAGATATCTAGTTGTTCTTTTTATCAGGAAAATACTCCACTTCCAACCCTTGACTGTATGTACAGCCAAGGGTTGGAAGAACGACCATGAACCAAATATCAATATTTTAGTATAGATACTAAAATATTGATATTTGGTTCATGGTCGTTCTTCCAACCCTTGGCTGTAGTTAGAACTAGTAGATAGAACTCCTTGTGAATGAGTTTTTCCGGGGAATCATCCCTATCGTCGCTAAGCAGCATTGCTGTGTTGCATGAAAGATAAACAGATAAACAGTGATAACCTAGTGGTTGAACCGGACTTCTGATTTGTCGATATCACGTACGGCTCAGAATTTGATTATCACTTCCGTTAACGGCGAAAGAATACATCATGAGGAAATCAGCATTCTAATTGCTAAGCACACTCGTAATCGCTATGGCTTTGATTTTGACAGGTCAACAATTTCCACAGCAACGTATGTATTAACAATCCGACTTCTCCACAACTATACAGGGTGTTTCAGAAAGTAGTGTCAAGCGGAAGTCCAGAGGTAGAGCACCCTTAGAGGTACCCGAATCACCCCCATGTATGTTCCGTGATTTTTTGTAGTTTCCGAGTTATGATTTCTTTCCATGTTGTAATCAAACTCTGACTTTAATGACATTTTTGATCAAAGTGACGTGAATAGTTTTTTTTTCTAAAATATATGAATAGAACACGCATTTTTCTCAACTATTCATTACACTATGCGCATTACGCATGAAAAAAAAAGTTATTTTTTTTGTTTTAAGTAAGCTAAACCCCGTGCGGGGCCAATCTACACCAGTAGTAGATCATGTGGTTTTAAGGAATTACACGAATTCGTTTACACCCTGTATAATAAATCATGAAAAGAACTCGCCCCGCAAATTATGCCAATGTTTTCGATTTCAACCTGTATGGCAGCCGGCCCACGTGCAAACGATCTTGCCGCAAGCCATTTGTGAACTCAATTCCTGTAGCCAATCTTATAAAGGTTTCTTCGAAAGATAAACATGGTAACGCCACGTCATCCCAACTTGACAAACTCTTGCAACCGCTCTGTAGGCGTAGCACGAAGTTGTGACGTATTGAGGTCTTATTTTAATAATTCACGATGTTTTGTATCGTGCCTTTGTAAATGCTAGAGACGAATTACGTATCACAAAAAAAAACTGAAGGCATAATTTATCTTTTCTGTTAAAAAATAAATTTTATGAATAAATCAATTAATTTCACCGGTATCGTCCCGCGCGACGACCCGGATCGTCAGTGCCATTGTTTATCTATTGTGTCTATAATTACAGTACTTAATAAGTTAATACAAATATAATAACATCAGTGCACGGTACCTACCAATGAGTGCGTGGCCATTTTTTTGTTAGATGGATAACATTAATATTCTAAATATTAACCCGTAAATAATGAAATGAGTAATTTACCAAAAATGTATAGCAAAAAAAAAACAACTGATTTCATTTTCAGTGACACGAGCATAATCTCCTGCATTCAATAAAGTGCTATGCAAAATCTCGTGGATTTTAAAGTAAGACCATATAGTAACGTTAAGGTATTAATGTGAGTAAATTTTGAATTGGAATTACTCGTTTCACAGAAAACGTTTAATTAAATTGAAAACTTTTTTCATATCTACGTATGATTCAAATTGTGCGTGTCGCATATATTTAAACCAAATTGCTATTGGATAGTTATATTTTCGATTCAAAATTCACTCACATTAACGTTCCGTTTACGTTACCTACTATACGTCAAAACCTTCGTTCTAGCCCTACACATTGACTTGGTACCGTTACGTTTCTAATTAATAACGTTTTGTATTTTGATTCTGTTGATAACCAATGTGTTGATTTCTAAACCACCTTTATCAATAAATACTATTGAACTATTATTAAGACAAAAAAATTGGCTATAACTTTTCTTGTATTTTATTGAATTCGGTTTGTTCAAGCGTCAATTTTCTTAGTACTTTTCTTTTCCTTATTTCGAAGACTTTTGAGTGCTTCGATGTATTAGGTCATTCAACAGAAGTGTTTTTATAAAGCTATATTTTACGCCTTTTCAAATAAATTGCATCGCGAACACATAAGTACAAATCCGTTGTACGCAAGTTCATGTGAAAAATTACTATCAGGAATTATTAAAGTCAAAGCATTCTTTTTAAACAACAGTTTAAGGCAGTAAACTTCATGGTTACTCTTTTTCATGAAATATATAGAACTCATTATACACGAGTAGTATATCTACACTTCACCCCAAATAGATTATTTCAACTCATAAATTCCTTGCAAAACCATTTAACTATTGCGTATCTGGTTAATAAACCCGCCAGAGTTAATTAACTCATTGTTATAACACAATAGTTTAGGTTCGGACTCGATTGGTGAGGTTTTGGGTTGTCCTCAACCTTTGTCCTGCTGCTTGAAATATACCAATTAAGCCTTAATAGGGTAAGGGCTCTTAAACTTGGCTGTCACATCATGTTACGTTAACGGGTCACAAAAGTTATATTAACAGCGTACCTATTATGTAAGCAAATAATGTGCCAAAGTCATCAATTTATTTACACCGTGTTTTTTCATGATAATAATTATTCTCCTTTATTCATCAAATACACATAAGTAATTACATTTTTAAATACTTAGTTCTATAAAAATCTATGAAAAATAGTAGCCCACCGGCATCGGGAACAGGGTCTAAGCTGCCGGCCGTCAGGTCTCCAGAGAAAGGAACCTCCTCATTATGCGTGCCATATCAAGGAGTACTGCTTTCTGTACCAAGCCTTTGATCCAGACGCCCAACGAGAGCCTCGTAAGGTGTTGTTTGAGGCTATTGGCTATTAGTGGTCAATTTGACTGCACTAGCGGGCGCGGGCGCTTGGGTCTTGGTGTCTGCGTGTTCACAATAGTGCCGAACGAGCTATCGTACGACGCTTCGACGGGTGAATCAAAATGGTTTAGAATCACACGCGCAGTCAACTAACAGACGCTATATCACTGTGAACGATACTAGTCTTGTGTAGTTCGTGAACGATGAACGAATAGGAACCGTATCTTCGCACTGTACTAGAAGAAACGTTTCCGAACGCTGACTTGTAATCGGTCTAATAGGTCAAATATCTCTTTTCGAACTCGTACATTGTAAACTGTGCGAACGAGAATGAGAAATGAAATAGTCACTGATTGACAGATACGTCATACGAATTCATTCCATGTCTGCGAATGAATGAGAACGAGAGAGAATAGCCGACGAATGATGATGCTACCCGAACCCGACCGACCGAATTCGCAAGAATGAGATGAGATGAGCGTTATTTCAATGGCGTAGTGTCTATTTTAGCTTATAGAATAAAAGACCGAATAGAGCTATTAGAACTAATAGAATGAAATAGTTCACTGTCCGAAATGAACTAGTACGGAGCGATCTTAAAAATGACCGAGCAGGCACAAGACTAAACGATACGGGTGGACTGAGCCATTAGAAACACCTGCACCCGCGCCCGCCTCATGCAGACGCGCGGCTCGCGGGAGCACTGTGAATGCAACTGGCGTCTACATACATTTTGATTTACACGCGTCCGCGCTAGCACCCGCGCCCACCTCCAATCTGAAAGAGTACTTAGACCATTCGCCGTATCGACTATCGGGACAATGACTGCTGAGTCCACATCTCACATGCCAACAACAACTTCTGTCCTATATCAAGATATTTAATTTGTTAATTATTTTTATTATATTATTATTTTTCTCGCCTTTGTTGCGTTTCACCCTAGTCGGACTTGATGGTAAGCGCACACAGGGTTAAAAAATGAGCACAAGAATCCAAGTAACAAAGAAGTAGAGGAATATATCCCTCTGGGACTCACATACACACGACAGAACGTAGTAAACTTCTTTACACCGGACGTTAATGTGAGGGTGGTAGCTAACCAGCTAAATAATGTTGTTCGATAAAAACAGGCTGATTAGTAACGACATAATATATTATGAGATTGTTCCTTATTACAGTAGACCAAAAGTTGATTGTTGTACCTAATAGGTATAAAGAAACTCAACAAATCCTGTACGTTTTTCTATAGCTACTGTTTAAGGCGTAAAATTACTCGACAGAAAAAAGAATTAACTGATAATTCTGAATGAGTCAGAAATCCAGGCATCACGATTATCTGATAAACGTTTATCTCAAGCAAAGTGACAGGAAGCCCAAAATACTTCCATTCGAAAACATTATTCACTTTGAGAGTTACAAGAAAGAAATTGTAAGCAAAATTACTGTAAATTTACGTCAATTTGTATACGGAGGCATTGCTTAAAAACTACTGGGTGGATTTAATGCGACTTTCGCTTTTACGAGTGTTGCCTTCGACACTCGAATACGTAATCACGGTTTGTCTGGAGGACATCTTCGCTTTGCTCGGTGATTCTGTTAATGAGGGTTCTTGTGAATTGTTTCTACACTCCGAGTTCAAGCAAAAATAATTTCAGAGATTAGTTCTGGCAACGACAAGTTTAACATCAAAAAGAGTTCAAGCTAAAAAATGTTTATAAATTACTAGCTCTACCCGGCATGCGTTGCAATGAACTTTTGCCTACTTACTATCTACCTATTACCTACCTTCAGAAACAAAATCAAAATAGTACCTAACAAAAAGTTGAAACCATTTTCATGCATGCGGTAAACAAATGAAGAATATGGACATGCTGAGATAATTTTGTTTTTCTTTTTAATTATTCAAATGAACCTTCTCCCGACAATTAAGAACACAACAAAAAAACATTTAGCGAAATCGGTCCAGCCGCTCACGCGTGATGCGATGACCAAGGGAAATAAGGATTCATTTTTATGTATACATAGATAGATAAACGATTTTCATTAACATAAACTCACGCCTGTATTCCCCGAACGGTCAGCAGAGGTGTATAGTACACCCACATTTCGCCGTTATGTTTACGGTCCCATGTAATAGGGGGCGAGCCTATTGCCATCGACCGGGCACATATCCAGACTCCGGGCTGCTACTGAGAAATTCCACACGGAAAACCCCAATAACACTTTGCCCGACCTGGGGATCGAACCCAGGACCTCACGCTCAGGATTCGCGCTTGCAACCGCTAGACCAACGAGGCATCAACGATTTTTATTTCAGCAAATCTTTTAAAGACGCTTTTACAAGTCAATTTATACGTTTTTTAAGACTAAATAGCGCAGACATTTCCTCTCTGACTGTCTCCGAGAAGAAAAGCCGAAACAAACTCAGAAGTCAAGGTCTCTTTTAAAGTTTAATTGCCAAATCTACTAGCAACTTAATTGCCGCTAAATATTGACGCAAATGCTTGCTTACCTGTTTAAACTAGAAGCAAGTTTTGCTGAAACCTTCATGGGCAGCTTGCAGCAAGTCATGCAAGTTGGTAAAACTTCCAGAAGTCGGCTTGCTGCGGATGTCTCTTCAGTGAAAGTCGGTAGCAGAACTCAACTTGTGCAATTTATAAAACCTCAAGCACGGTAATTATAGACACAATAGATAAGACAATTAAGTGGCGTCCTGGGACAACGGGCGGTACCTACGCAACCGGTTTTAAGTTTATATTTGATTTCGCGCAATAAGCTTTTCATTTTGACAATAAACTTGAGATTTAAGAGAAAAGACACTATACAATCGCTCTCACTCTCCAGGAAGACATTGGTGAGGTACCCAAGGCTAGTGTTAGGTATTAGGTTTATCGTTAGGAAGTTCTCAGAGCCACCTGGATTTGGGAATTGTGACCGGTAAATGGTAATTGCAACCCTTAAATACTTTGCAGTACCTTGGGACCTAACCTACCATCATGGGTGAAATGTGGATATAGGTAGGTACGAGAATAACTCTTCGAAAATACAAGCGTGATATTGAAATATTACCACGCTTTTATATTCCCTGAATAAGTTACTAACAAACTACAGTAAGTACTACGGCAGAAGCTACGCGCCTCGGCAATCTTCGTGTTTCCGAATTTGTACGAATTATGCAACTCGGTCAATCTTGTTTTGTGTGTCTTTATAATATTACAAGGTTAGTCGCAAAGGGGGTACTAATCTGAAAAGGTGTTAGAGTACTCATAATAATGAATAACTTTTGTTCTAAAACTTTCCCCAAAAGGCAACAGTTTAAGAGAAATAGCTGTGCAAAGATTTCATAAAAATAAGCTAAAATCTATCTATCCTCAGCTATGATCAGCTATGTTTACGTTTAAGGTCATATTTGGGATTACGGATTAAAAATTCTATTTTCTGAATTCGTAACTAACGCAAGGAAGAAGAAGAAATGAAAAAAAAATATATAAAATACATTACGTATGGAAATAATAATTATAGTTTTTTAGGGTTCCGTACCCAAAGGATAAAACGGGACCCTATTACAAAGACTCCGCTGTCCATCCGTCCGTCTGTCACCAGGCTGTATCTCATGAACTGTGATAGTTTGACAGTTGAAATTTTCAGATGATGTATTTCTGTTGCTGCTATAACAACAAATACTAATAAAAAACAGAATAAAACAAATATTTGAGGTGGCTCCCATACAAACGTAATTTCTTTTGCTCGTTTTTATAGATAATGGTACGGAACCCTTCGTGCGCGAGTCCGACTCGCACTTGGCCGGTTTTTGAAATATTCACACTTGCTTTAACACAGTCATTAGTGATACTTTAAGTGGACCGCGGATTAGTACCCCTTTACCGACTAACCTTATATATTAACTCTGGCTTCGTCCTCTTTGGATCAATTCCGGATAGGTCGCATAATTCGTACAATTTCGGAAACTCCAAGACTGCCGAGGCGCGTAACTTACGTCATAGTACTGTATGTTCCTTCACCTGCAAAGTGAAATATTATATTTTCACCGATTACCGCTTTGTTTATTTATTTTTACACAAAACAAAACGCAGCGTCTTACCTTCCTTATCTTATTTTTTTAATTAAATCTTGCGACCGTTGGTAAACTGGATTTTGATAAGCAAATCCTTTTGTCCTTGTTTTCCTTGTTTTATTATCGAAAGCCGTGCTGACTTATAGAGTAAACTGACGGAGCAGGAAATTGGGAAAAAATAGTAGGTAGGTATATTAAATAAGATTACATAAAACTGTCTGTAAAAGGCTTAGTTTAAGTTTATTTGAAGAAACAATAAAATACAATATTATATTCAATTAAACACCAAATTAATCGAATATAAATTTATAATAATACGTATACATTTTATGGTATATGCCGAGTTAAATCAATTTATAGGGGAAATATACACATTTTTTTAACCGTCTTTTCTGTTTCGATTCACCCCCCTAGCCTTCACAAACGTTTGTAGGCCGTAGCATACCCAGATATTATATGAAACCCGAATTTATAAAATACTTAACAATTATGTCGACGGTTGAAAGGCTAATTGATCTAAGCGACATTTTGTAAAACTTGCAGGAGGACGGTTTAAAGTTTCTTTTTTCGGAAAAAAAATCATAAAAAAACGACTATTGAATAGACTTTTATTTGTTCAATACAGTATATCCCTAATTAAGTAAGGAAGTTTTTTAAGCTATTACTGTTGATAATTGTGTATCATTTTAGAAAATTTATGTTGGTTAGCCCAAAATGCATCAAATTTAGCTATTTTATGTAAAAGACAAAATGGTTCAAATGCCTACCGTAAATAAAATAGCTGAAAGTAAACTGGCTCAAGCATCGACTTATAATAAAATAATACGAGAGAAAATGAATTTAGCGCCAAGTCAAGCAAGTTAAGCAACATGATGGTGCTGCACCAGAGTGAAGTAGTTTGATGCAGATGGCCATTAGAGGGACTGCAGTAAGAAACAAAATGAACCCTTATTAGATTATTGTCGATAATATCTACAATAATATAATAAGGCCTAAATAAATAAAAAAATATGGCATAAGCATCAATATTATTGATGCTTAGGCATCAATATTATTCAGCAACGTCCGTAACATATTTTTGAGGTCGGTATGCCAATTTATAGTTATTTAACCGGTAATGCAAAATGATTCAAGCGACATGGTTTTTAAAACACGGTTTTTTAATGAACTTGAATGCAAAATGGGCCAAACGACATAGCTTACTGTTTTGGTTTAGTGCCAAATAGGCCAAAGGACAAAACCACGACCATGGCGTAAAAGCCAAATGCCTTAATCGACACACGTTATAAAAGTTCAAAAAATCAAAATAGCTTAAGTCAGCGAGTCCCCGAATTTGTCTAATTTTTTGTCGTATAGATCAATGAGCTTAGAAATGAGGCCTGTTTTGCTGTGGGTACTAAGCGCCAAAAAAGTAGTCAAAAAAATTTGAAACATGACTCAAACGACGGAGAAAAATTTGCTGATTCCGAATATGTATATAACTCAATATCGCAAAAAATGTCGCTTAGACCAATTAGCCTTTCAACCGTCGATGTGTTTTTCTCTGTTTTCATGCGGGATTTTAACTTTCCAATACATGATATGATAACATATCCAGATATAATTTGACACGTAAGCTTAAACAATAAATGCCTATAAACAATGACTTTTGTGTTTTCATTCGGGTTTTTTTTTTTTTTAGTTATAGTAGGTATGTTGCCTAACGGCAACGAAACATTAATTAAATGTTATTTTTTTTAAACGGTGAACAACTACATGCGGAACATCTACCGCTTAGTTCCTACTTGATTTCCCTAAAATAATTAAACAAATAGTTTCCTCAAGTTGACCGTCTCGTTGATCTAGTGCAGGGGTTCCCAACCTTTTCTTGGTCAGGGACTACTTTTATATTATTCTTGTTAGCAGGGACCACTATGTAGGTATAATAAAAATAAACTGTAATAATCAAACTGAAACTTTAATTAAAAACTCAATAGGAAATGATTTAAAATCATTCGCGGACCATATTTTGGCTTCTGCGGACCACTGGTTGGGAACCATTGATCTAATGGCACCAGCGCGACTGCTGAGAGCAGCTCGATCTGGGGATCGAACCCGTCTTGGGTCGAGCAGTGTTATTGGGTTTTTTCCCTATGGAATCTCAGTAGCAGCCTCTACCCAACACTTCTGGGAATATAGGGGTGATGTTGTATTATATCAACCATTTTAATTTATTGAATCCTCCGGACGCAAATAAAACGTGCACTCAACCAGTTTTATTATTTACCTCTTAAAGTCATATTATCAACATGACCACAAGCTCTAAAAAGGGTTCCAGAGGTCGTAAAATAAAACATGACCTGAAAAAACTCGTTAACTTTGTTTTATATTATTAAATACGTCCTCTACCGTTTTAGTCGTTTGCGTTTAGCCAAAAAAAGACCAGAGGCCGAATTTTTCGTACAGAAACGTTGATCAATCGCAACCGAACCGAAGCCGAACCGTTTATATTCAGACAGTTTTCGTCTACAAAAACTGTCTGCATATACAAGGTGAAATTGTAAACAGTCGACAAACCGAAATGGGAGATTGTACTCATCACTATGAACAACTTTTACTATGGGACAAAAGAAGAAATCGCGAAAACAAAATCTGCTGTTCCCTACATTTTGAAGAGTTATGCGAACATAAATGTATGGAACATCTGTTTTTTTTTCGCGATTCCCGGTTTCGTCCCATAGTAAAAGTTATTCATAGTGATGAGTACAATCTCCCATTTCGGTTTGTCGAGTGTTTACAATTTCAACCTGTATACCAGTCCAAACAAAATAAAAAAGACGAAAATTGGTACAAATTAATATTGATTAAATCATTACAAATGAAATGTCCAGTCTCCATCGAACTCATAAATATCAAACCGCATAATCTACAACTTTGTATAAACTTTTATGACGAAAACACTTACCGTTTAAGAGAGGATTACGAATTACCGTTTTTTTAACGTTTGACATTGAATAACTTTTTTTGCAGAAGTGGGATCAATAGGGATTTTTACAGTTCGGTTGTAATGGTGTATTTAAGGTCTACGCCTAATTTACGCCGTCTAACTTTCAGCTCTAGGCGAATTGTTACGAAGTTAAAAGTTTATTTTAACTGGACTACAAACACTTTGACAGTTTTCCTTTACGAAATCTGACTGACGGTTGTGGTTCGTTTGCAGTTTGGCAACAATTTTGTTAGTAGAATCGGCCTCCTGGATTGAACATTTGGATCATCCACTTATGCCCGGCTTACATAAACAACTAGTTCTGTAACTAGTAGGTTTTGTAATGACCGTACATTCATACATCTCTTTAGCTCTAAAGAAGGCAATTTTAGCTGCGAATGCTACTTACGGATGGCATAATCTGCACACTACACAACGCTATGAATACTAAGCTTAATTACTTGGCCAACCGTAGCACTGGTGGCCGCTAGGACTCCAATCGATGCACGAGCCAAGAACGGTCAGCACAATAAAGAAACCCGTTTCGAAAAAATACATTTCTTCAACAAGACGCCTGCCACACGTAAATAATATGGCAATATCGACCTCTGATCGCCTATCAGTCGACAGAGGAAACAAGGAGGCAAGCAACTTCTTAACAATGTCGTAATAATGTCTTATGACATTGTTGTAGGCACGGAAGAGAAAAAACTAGTGCAAACGCCTCGCAATTATCGTGCGTATGTCACAATTATCGTGCGTATGTCACAATTATCGTGCGTATGTCACAATTATCGTGCGTATGTCACTATCATCGTGCGTATGTCATAATTATCGTGCGTATGTCACAATTATCGTGCGTATGTCACTATCATCGTGCGTATGTCATAATTATCGTGCGTATGTCACAATTATCGTGCGTATGTCACTATCATCGTGCGTATGTCATAATTATCGTGTGTATGTCACAATTATCGTGCGTAAGTCACAATTATGCGGAGATCCGCAACACAGGCTCACGCGATCAGCTACTTTCACAACGACGTCTAGAACTCATACGTAAAACATTAAAATCATACCTTATTGTACAATTTTAAAGTGTAAAATGATAGCATGACGAAAAATGGTCCCACAAAAGTGTATAAAGTATAAAACTTTGATACCTTTCAATATAATCGTTATATCAGTTTGGCGACACTGATTCTACGTACGTACATACTAAGGAAGTATCAGGACGCTTCCACTTTTTTTTTCTATTTCGTGGTTGTTGGCCTAGTCCTCTACGACTCCCTAAGGAAAAGAGCCGCCCTTTTCCTCCCCATGAACCTCTCATAATGGTTACTTTCATGAACACATAAATAATGGGGATATTTTGAATTTCCCCTTTCACATATTTTTCCATTTACATCAACTTGGAGCAGCTCATAAATTGAAAAACGTATTTTAGCATAACATTTTATTTTACAGAAATAATTTCGTATTCAAAGGAAAAGAGTGGAATGGGTAATAAATGAACAAGTTTAAAGAATTAATTTAAAATTTACATTCAGCAAGACACAACAAAAGGCGTTAAGCCCGGCCGCGTATTAAGAAACCATTGTGGTATCCAGAACCGGAGCGATCTGTACCACTCAATTCTTTATAATGTAATTTCTCCCGAAACCATTGTGTTGTACAGAGCTCGGCAGTTCTGTATTGCACAATGGTTTTGGACTGAAATCGCCGATAATGTAGCCAAAAACCATTGTGGAGTACAGATCGAACGAATAAAATTACCTATCTCTTGAATTCTGGATAGCGCAATGTTTTATGTTTCTAAATACATTGAGGTTTCCAGATCGGCAAACGCCTCGCATGCGCCACCGCCACGTGAATGACATAGATCCTCCTGCCCATATCTCAACTTATTTGGCGTCGCCGCGTCGGTGCAGCATGTATTCTTCCGAGAAGAAAAAACTCTTTTAAAACCCATTTCTTCGTTTTTAGTGAAAGATGACATAGGTTGTTTTTGATACAACGACGAGAACTTATCTTGGTGTTAGGATTAATTAATGTTCAACAAGATAGTACGTGGGAAACATGTAGGAACTTTATACGTAGTTTAATTAATGCGATACCAACAACCCATACTAATAAGGCTTAGGTCGTACGTGAAGAAACGTAAGATAAAGTAACCTATAGGATCTTTTCGATCAACGCTTATCTAGCTTACGGTAGCTTTCTGATCGAGCATAAAAATGTCCGCTCCCTAAGCGATTATTTTAAAAAGATTAACAACAGCATCCTTGGTTTGAACTTTCTCTCTCTCTCTAAAATTCGGTTAATTTTCTTGACAAAACTAAGTTTTGTATCTATGGATGGATAGGTACGTTTATATAAAGTGGTTCGACAAAAGATACCTACGTAAGGGCTTGTGATTTACGAAAAGCTTTCACAATGATAGGGGTAAGTGTACTTTTATCCCTTCATGCATTGAGACTTTAAGACTAAATAAATCTCACTGCATTCTTCGTTTCTCAGATGATAAATCTTTTTAGACGCGAAAAGCTTAAAGAAAAACAAAAAGGTTTTAACGCATTTGAACTCATTGTTAAGACATTATTCTGATAATGAATTATAAATCTCTCGAGAATATCGTCATAGATTAATTGCTAAATTGTAGTAAGTATTGAGAAAGGCACACAATTTATTTTAGCACCGCTGCTTGCTTACAACCCGATTACGTAAATAATAGGATTACAAATGGCGGATCAACTATTTGAATTTCGCCCACAGAGAACGTGCTCGACCAGTCCCCTGATTCAGAATCTTTTCGATAAGCAGTTGCCGACAGCGTCGGTTTGTTATCTCGTTCCGTCTACTACTCTCGTAAGGAGAGAGAAAGAGACAGCTTACCGAATCGTTCGACAACTGACTAATCGAATCGTTCTGAATCAAGGTGCAGAAGGCAAGTAACGGCAACAATACTGCAGTCGTAATGAAGAGTGCAGTATGTGTAATTTTGTAACATAGAATAATGAACCAGATAGTGGATTTACACGGGTCGATTTTCACCGCACGGCTAGCCGCACGGCGAAAATCGACCGTCTAAATGACAATTCGACTAGGCCACAAGTGACTAAAATCGCAAGCCCCAAAGTTGGGTGCCGTCCGACGTTTGCCGTGCGGCGAGAAGCTGCATGCGGCGGGTGACTAAAATCGACCGCATAAATGGTCAGTTGCAGGCGATCGCCCGCCGCATGAGGTGTGTTTTGCGCTGTGATGTTCCGCTAGAAATGAACAAGTCGCATGCGATTTTTGTCAACCGGTGTAAATGGAGTGGCGATTCGATTTTTACAAGCGATGCGACTGGTGACTTGCCGCAAGGCTAAATTCGAACCGTGTAAATCCCCCATTAGTGTTGAATCCAACACTAATGGGGGATACGCAGAGGCAAAATGTTAAATATTCTATTTTAAAAATTGCACTTACTGCACTCTTCGTTACGACGGCAGAATGCTTTGAGTACCTTACAGGGTACTAGCGACCCGCCCCGGCTTCGCACGTGTACGTTTCATAGTTTAAAAGCTTCCTCTTGAATCACTCTATCTACTCGTATTAAAAAACCGCATCAAAATCCGTTGCGTAGTTTAAAAGATCTAAGCATACATAGGGACAGACAGCGGGAAGTGACTTTGTTTTAAAATATGTAGTGATTGTTCAAAACAAAAAGAGCACACATGGATATTTTCCGAGCAACATAACCCAATATACGATCACCAATGCTCACAATACTTCGTATCCTTTCATTCCTTATTGATAACGGTTCACATCAAACATGGCGTGTCATAAGTACCGATGTGTCGAGCTCTTTATTCAGATATTCAGACTAAAGATTAGGCTGCCACACGTTGAAATAAATGTAATGTTTTTATTCTGATGGTTTTCTTAATGGATACTAATATTAAAGGAACATTCTTCTTTATTCATTCTTCATAATTGAGTCGAAGGAAAAATTAATGTTATTTTTAGAACACACTAAACCTGAAATTAGTTTATTCAGAATCACTAGGAGAATCGATTGTACAATTGTACCTACCAGTTTTTATAACAGCTAATATTTTTACCCAAAAATGAGTTCATATTTCAACTTGGATTCAATAGGTTTCTACGCATATCAGTGGACCGCCAATAGATAGCTTGAGGCCCGACATGGTCGGCTCTGTAAGTTTCGGTGTATGTAAATAGACACAACAACATAATCGTTCAGAGGTGATTATATCATTACAGTTATAGCTAATATCGGTATTTCAGGATTGCGAGCAAGGTAAATGTAGTAAATAAAACCAACATAGGCTCTCGACCACTGAGAGTACTTATATTTGCGTTAGTGTTAGTAACATGAACTAGATCACAATATAATACTTTACACATCTATACTTACTTACTTACTTAATTATAAAGAGGTAGAATTTGTTTGTTTGTTTGTTTGTATGTAGGAGGTAATCTCCGGAACTACACATCCGATTTCAAAAATTCTTTCACCAATAGGAAGCAACGTTATTCCTGAGTGCTATAGGCTATATTTTGGGATCAAAAAATTATAAATTAACGCGAGCGAAGCCGCGAGCAAAAGCTAGTATATTATAAGATCATAAAATAAGGACAAGCTAGTCAAACATAAAAGGTCAGACTTCTTCAGCTGATGAACACAGAATGCTCCCGCTTCATCGAATGACCACCGCCTTTATAACATCGGGTAGGTTGCAGTGGCGTAGGGTGAATTTTCTTAAAAGGGAAGCCGGACCAAAAAATGCTTACCTTGCTCAAGTGTGATGCGTGAATTCCAGTAACTACTCGTTTCGAAAGGGAAGCCGATAGGAATCGAGATGTATGGAGCCTTCGCCACTGGTAGGTTGATTCATATCGACGACCACCCTCTTTTTTCAATATTGGTCAGCGCTACCCGCTACCAAAAACATGTATTAATTAATATTAATGCCCTTGCATGGCACACCTCATGTATTTTGTACTCTACCTACTAGGGAACTTAACGCAACACAAACTTATATGTAATTTGGAGATATATTTAAAAAAACAAATAATCAAGCAGTTCTGATAAAAACCTTTTAGGGTGTCTCCTACCTATACACCTAAATAATACAGCGTCAGATTTGTGTGCTTGGGGTCGCATGCACAGTTCCTGTATATGATGCAAACACAAAACACATAGTACATACAAATATTGGACTGCCAATATTTGTATCGAGCTTGCTTGTTTGAATAAGTATACAAGCTTAGTTTTAGGTTATACTAAACCTGAAACTAGTTTGTTCAGAAACACTAGGAGAATCGATTGACATATTTTATAAACCAATTTTTTTTTCTTAATTTTCAATTTTGTTTCAGTAGGTTTCTACCCATAACAGTTGACGGGAATAGACAACTTAAGGCTTGAGACGGTCCGCTCGGTCAGTTTCCGTGTATTAGACAACCCCTGCACAGCACATCTCAGGCATTTCACACTTTACTAGGGAACTTAACGCGAAATAAACTAAGGTGTAAATTGGAGATTTATAAAAAAAAACACATAATCAGCCAGTTCTGATGAAAATCTTGTAGGTGTCTCGGTTTTCGTATATTTTAAAAATAACGTTGTATAATAGAAAACTACACGAACAATGAAAACGTAAATGCTAGAATTTTTGTCGCATTTTTATACCTAAATCACAAGTTAAGGCAAAACTAAATTACAATACATTCCTATTAAAGATAATTTACGACTGATAAATCAGATAATTGCATCACAGGCTCATAGCTTAATTAGGCTTTAACAAACCATTTTCCTACATTTTAATACTTGTGAAAATCTAAAAGACAGCGAACGAGGATCGTGCTTCATCCCATATTCATACAACTAGTTTTCCAACATATCCATTGCATATACGCTAGAAGTGACGTAGATACATCGGTAATGTTTGAGTTTATAGATGGAACTAGGAACAGGTTGTGAGCTCATCGCCTACTACCGTGGCAACCAATTTCCTTCGGTCACCTAACGTTTACACGGGAAAATACGGACGGTATATTGAACGATTTCACTTGTTTTTTTTTTTACTTAGGTAACGTTGGAAGAGAACTTCAATAGTACGTACATAGTAGCTGGAACATTTACAATTGAACTGTATTTTACATTCTATTGTTTGTACTATTTATTCTGTGTTATTGTGTCAATAAATTCTTGCAATCAGCTTAGACAGAAAGTAATGCCTTATGGATGGAAATGATAGGTCGAACAGGCTCAGCCTAGCTCAAGCGCAGTTGCACATCTTTTATTAGTACATAGAATAATAACTACAATGTATACTGTTCTACCGTCACATTTTATATGGAAATAAACAACTTTATTATTAATAATAAGCTATGAAAGGGATATGCCTAACCCGCAAGTTTTAGTTTCTGCACTCGTTGTCCAGATGGATCAGCAGAACAGCAGCTTCACAAAAGTTGATCACCACTACACAACACTTCAAATAATTTATCTACACTTTGTCAACTCAGAGAACTCAGACACAGCAGCACATTCACAAGAGTTCAAGCGTTCAAGCGTTTATAGTACTATACACTTTTCACGGAAATCTAACTGAGACAATGCATCGATCACGGCGACCGCGAACGTATAAGTGCGAGGCAAATATTTGTGTTTCCAAATCGACGAAACCCGCGGGTAGAAGAAAAAAGTTTAAGAGAATTGGTGGGTAGTATTGCAAGCGTTCGTAAGAGCTAGCGCGCACGGGTGACTTTTGTCACCGTGACTATTTCATCACTCTTATAAAATCGCGCACTCTTTCAAGTCCATTGGTATGTATGTTACGACCTCAGATTATAAAACCCTTTTGTTTTATAATCTGAGGTTACGACATGATAACTGGGTGCATCTCCATACATACTGTTAGATTTTATAAGAGTGATATAAATTGTCACGGTGACAAAAGTTACCCGTGCGCGCTTGCTCTTATAGTTTGAAAATGTAAGCAGATGGCAGCACTACCCTAAACCAGGGGCCCAATTCTCCTAAAATAAATTGTTGCCAAACGCAATCGAACCACAACCGTTAGTCAGTTTTTGTTTTCGAAAACTTTCAAAATGCTTGATTTTGTTCTTTGTGTCAAACAATTCGACAGCTTTTGAAATTGAGAACTGTCTGAATGAACGGTTCGGCCTTGGTTCGGTTGTGATTTATCAAGATTTATTTTAGGAGAATTAGGCCCCTGGTCTATCCGTGGAGCTGCCACGTGCTTTTGTTCAAAACCAATTAAAAAGAAATAAAAATTTTCAATATCTTAAATGTCAAACACATTTTAACCAAGGAAATTGCTTAGGTTTTGCGGTGGTAGCGCCATTAGTTCCGCATTTTACATCCCCGTATGAGTTTTATGTCAACATCAGCCGGAAAAGCAATATTGTTCTTTGTTTCTTGTTCAAAGTTTTTCTGATATTGGACAATGGACGACGGCGCGGGCGTTACCGATTACTAAGACTAAAATTAATCGCACTAACGAACGATTCCGTTAGTTTAATCAACCTTAGGTGAATTAATTGTAGTTGAATAACCCGTAGATGATGAAGCCTTTATGGATTTCGTTCATCAGTTTATTACAAAAATCGGTAGGTCTTTTGACCGTAGTTATCTTGAAAATAGAATAAACTTAAGCGTGAATTACATAGAAATGGCATAAGGTGCAGGCACGGCGCAGGCGTCGATTTCATACATTTTGTGCGAAAAAAATTTGAAGCGGCACGAAAAATGTATGAACGTGACGCGCCTGCGCCGTGCCTGCGCCTTTTCTATGTAATTCAGGCCTTAGGTATTATAATACGTCTCCTCACGGCTATAATTTACGAAATGACCACTATGACAAGACTCGTCTTTCGTTGAGAGTATAGTAGAGACTAGCTTTTGCCCGCAGCTTCGCTTGCGTGAAATTTAAACCCGCGTTAACCTCCTTTGAGGTGTAATTTGTTACTACTTACTTTTAAGAGTGTTTATGCCAAATTTCAACTTAAGAACCCATTTCACCCCTTTAGGTGTGGAATTTCCAAAAACCCTGAAACACGTGTATGTTTATTTCTCACCAAAAGTATAAATTTTTAATTCCATGCTTCTTACTTCAAAAGTACCAGATTTCTCATACAAACTTTCAACACTTTTTTCACCCCTTTAGAGGTAGAATTTCGAGAAATCCCTTCTTAGTGGATGCCTACGTCACACAAGGAACCTACTGTCAAAATTTCAGGTTTCTAACCCTAGCGGTTTATGCTGTGCGTTGATAGATCAGTCAGTCAGTCAGCTTCTCCTTTTATGTATATAGATATCCTTATTTTAACGACGAATCACGCCACATTTAAACCTTTCTTTTGAAAATTACTTAAACAGTTTCTCTGTGAACACACGGAGTATTACTTAACTACGTATGCAAAACTAATCACAATAATACAACACCAAAACCAAAAGTTATCCCAACACACATGTTGACACTGACAAAGTTAATGCGATATTATGTAAATATTCGCAAGGTTCAAACATTAACGTACCTACCACTAAGCCTGGCGAACTAAATCCGTGCTTAATTAACTGGAATCCGCAATACACTAAAATATTCATTGAGATTACCATCCGCTGTAGGGGTGAACAGTAAATACGATTATTAAGGGAAATAATATGAATGATTGTTGTAATAACTATTACTTAGAGCTAGCGCGCACGGGTAACTTTTGTCACCGTGACTATTTCATCACTCTTATAAAATCTAAAGCCGGCGATTGACCTATAACATTTCGTCGTAACGTAACGTTACGTTACGATGAAATGTTACAGGTCAGTACAGCGAGCCGATCCGCTCGCTGCGAGCGCCGCGTGCTCCATCCGGTTGTCGGTATTTGCACGAATCCCTTGGAGTGTTACGTTACGCCTTAATTATAGGTCAGTACAACCCCAAGCGTCGTCGCGAGCGCATGTGTCAATCGGGTATCACAGTTTCGAAGTGTTATTGACGAGCGTTGAAGATGGAATGGGGCCAGGATAAAACTCTGTTGTTCATTGAAAAATATAAATAAACGGCTATTTGATTTTGACATTTTGATTACCAAAGGCGGAGCACAGTCGAGCACTATGCTCGTCATGAGCAAGGGTACAGGTCAGTCAGGTAATGCCGTAACGTAACACGCTCGCCTTGAATGTTACGTTACAGCCAAATGCTCATGTCAGTCGCCAGCTTAGGAGTATGTATGGATGCACCCAGCTATCATGTCGTAACACACATACCAATGGATTTGAAAGAGTGACAAGATTTTCACGGTGACAAAGCCATGATAACTGGGTGCATCTCCATACATACTCTTAGATTTTATAAGAGTGATGAAATAGTCATGGTGAAAAAAGTTACCCGTGCGCGCTAGCTCTTATAATCGCGATTATTAAACAACTAGCTTTTGCCCGCAGCTTCGTCTGCGTGAAATTTTGAACCCGATAAGTGACGATTTTCCATACAAACTTTCATCCCCTATTTAACTCCCTTAGGGGTTGAATTTCGAAAAATCCTTCCTTATTCCTTGTCTACATTATAAAGGGAACCTCTGTGCAAAATTTCAGCTTTCTAGGTCCAAGGGTTTGGGCTGGGCGTTGATGAGTCAGTCAATCAGTCAGTCAGTCAGGACCTTTCTTTTTATTTATATTGATTAGGTATACATTAGTTATAAAGGGCGTAAACAAATTCTTTAAAACCACGTGATTTATTACTGGTATAGATTGAACACGCAAGGAATTTAGCATGATTGAAAATTAAAAAAAACTTTTTCTTCTTGCGAGTTTGTTCGAAAGAGTTACCGCGGTCCTGGAACGCAAAGGGCACTAGAAGGAACACGGATGGGTTTTAGTCAGTAAGAGTCTGACACTCTCTTCCACTCTGTCCAGAGCGGAAGAAGTCATTTGATGATTTACCATATTACAAAAAAAAAGAAGAAGAAGAAGAGTTCGTATCTGAGCAACTTAATAAACAACAAGAGAACAAGCAAAAAAAAATTATGCATTGGGTAGAACATTTCGATGTAAATGAATGAAAGCACGGCGACACATCTGGCAGGCACTTATGTAGTGCGATAGCATTCTACGCAGTTATATAACTCGGGGCGCTAAAATTACTCGGAAACGGAACACCATGTTTTATATTTGAAATTGTTTTTCATGGAATCTGAAAAAAAACCATGCACGGTCAATCTGTGTGTAGATCACGTAGTTCGAAGGAATTACACGAATTCAGATTCGTCCTTTATTTTCCCGGAAAACTATAGGCTAACTTTTCCCGTGGGTGTATTGGCAGATGACAATAGGATTATGTCATGAAGATGGGCATCAGGGGGCCTACTCCCTAAGTCCGTCAACGAAGTTAGTCGCCCGTCCGAGAGTAGCCCGAAACGTAGGAGTGAACAAAACAAGTGTCAAGTTCAACTTTTCGGACGGGCAAAAACACATCGGTAGTAGGGACAACTGTCAAATCGTGTTGTCATTCATTCTCAGTTCGGGCCCGGAAACGCTCGTAACTAAGGTCAAAATCACGGACTTCGTGCTTAGGCAGTAGACCCCCAGGATCCCACTTAGCGATAATAATAACATACCACGATCATAAAACTGTTTTCAAAGCGTGGTGATAATCGTCTTTCCCTCGTGTCAGCACGAGCTATACAAAAATAGCTCATGCTATGGTGAAAAGATTTGGCTAGTCAGTAAGGTTGGTAGCGGGGCTGACTGCCTAGGGTGTGCCGTACGTACTGAAGTATCGTCACTCGTGCAGGCTCTTTTCACGCACCCTCGTGCTAATAATGAGAGTACTAGACTGAAAACAGAGTTCACGGTTAGATTTCTAGATTATAGTTGTTCTTTTTATCAAGAAAATACTCCAATTCCACCACCAGAACGACCATGAACGAAACATTAATATCTTAGTATGTACAATACAATACTTTTTATTGTACACAAAACAAACAAGAAACATTAATATAAAATAGAGATGTACAATGGGCGGTCTTATTTCTTCCAGACAACCTTTGGATGGAAATGATTTGCAAGAAAAATAAAAAGTGAGGGGTAGTTCTCGGTGTAACAATTAATAAGGTGACATTAAATTAAGTACTTTAAATAAACCTAAAAACACAAATCATCACCTGTACTATTATTTATTCTGTGCTTTTACAATGGGACAAAACCAGAAATCGCGAAAAAAAAATCAGCTGTTTCCTACATTTTGACGAGTTATGCGAACGTAAATGTAAGGAAAAGCTGTTTTTTTTCGCGATTTCACCTTTGTTCCCATAGTAATAGTTGTTCATAATGATCAGTACAGTGAACCCTTAAGAGGTTGTGCGTTATTTATGTTACACCTTGTATACAATAAACATATTTTATATGAAGTGTTATCGATAGCGGGTAGCACTGGGCAATGTTGACAAGAGAGGGTAGTCGTCGATATGGATCGGCCCACCCGAGGTTATAAAGGCGGTGGTCATTCGACGAAGCGGGAGCATTCCGTGTTGAACAGCTGAAGAAGTCTGACCTTTTATATCTGATTAGCTTGTCCTTATTTTATGATCTTGTAATAATTGTGTAAAGTAATATACTGTGATCTAGTTAATGTTACTAATATTAACCCAAATACAAGTACTCTCAGTGGTGGAGAGTCTATGTTGGTTTTATTTACTGTGTTTACCTTGCTCGCAATCCTGACATACCGATATTAGCTAAAACTGTAATGATAAAATCACCCCTGAACGATTATATTGTTGTGTCATTTACATCAGAAGTGGAACAAGAAAAAACCAGTCCACATTATGATTGTATACCCACATGTAAATATTTTTGAAAAGTTAAATCCCCTATAGACGGACTGACAAAAACTTGATTATATTACAATGGTGAGAAATGTGAGAATGAGAAAATGTGATAAATCCGGTGAGTCACAACCATTTTATTATGTGTGAAGGAATTTTGAGGAAGGAAATATAATATGAGAGGTTATTTATTCGTGTAAAATAAATATTAAATGATATCTTTGCTTATTCATGTAAAATAAAAGAGATGTTATCTGCATTTATTCGTGTAAAATAAATGAGATGATATCTGTGTTTATTCGTATAAAATAAATATGATGGTATCTGTATTTATTCGTGGAAAATAAATGCGGCATCTGTATTTATTCGTGTAGGAAAATACATTGCAAGTCGTATTAGAGTTTGTGGTGAGATGCAACCAGGGTTGATCTTTGGCACCGCCCGGTTTGGCCAGCCGGGGTTGGCCAAAGGCTTCGCCTGGGGAAAACTGAAACTCTAACGTGGCGAAGCAATTGTGATAGGGCTGGAACCAAGGCGGGATATGCCATGATATGGCTAGATCCAAGGCGGGTGATGCCATGTTGATAAAGCAGGATCCCAGGCGGGTGATGCCAAATGAGTTGGCTAAATCCAAGGCGGGTGATGCTATTAATTGATAAATGAAAATGCAGTGAAAATGAGATTCTGTTTTGAATTAATGTTTTGTAAAAGTTTTGAAAATATTGATATTTGTTTTTATTGGTTTTGTTACAATTCTTGTTGTAGAATGGTGCAAAATAGTTTATTGAAATTAAAAAGTAGTTTGTTACTTAATATGGTTTAAAATGTATTTTTTGTAGACGAAAACAGGAAATTGTATTTATTATTGACGATAATTATTATGATGACTTCCGTTAAAGATTAATTTGTCAAATTTATTTTTAAATAAGAAATAATTTGACTTATTTTCGTTAAAGATGTGTTAAATATGTATTGTATTGTTGTAAAAAGGTTGGATTATTAGCGCAATATAGAAATGTTATGTTTAAAACATCATGTCAGTTTTGTAATATGAGTTTGTGAATAATTGAGACATTATTTTGATCATGAAAAGTTTTAAAGGTTGATATTTAAGTATTATGATTTTGGGAATAATTGAGATAATATTTTAAGTGTTTATAATTATGTACTATGATAGTTACTGTGAATAATGATCATAAAATATTTAACCATGAAACATTTAGGATGTTTGTTTTATGATTTTGTGAAGAATTGAGATATTTAAGAATGTAGGATTTTGTGAATAATAATGAGATATTGAATCGTGAATTATTTTAAGGGTTGATATGTACTATGAGTTTGTGAATAATGAGATATTTAATCTTGAAATATTTTAAGTGTTTAACCTACTATGAGTTTGCAGTGTTTATATGCTGGTACAATGAATTGTGAATAATTGAGATGTATAATCATGGAATATTTTAAGTGTTAAATGTACTATGAGTTTGTAAATTATTGAGATATTATGTTGTGATTTTGTGAATAATTAGGTATGAGATTTTTACGAATGAAATATTTTAAGTGTTTATGTATTATGGCTTTGTGAATCGTTGAAATATTTAACCAAGAAATATTTTAAGTGTTTATGTATTATGAATTTGTGAAAAACTATAATGAGATATTTAGCCCTGAAAAATATTGTAAATGTATTTAAATGATTTTATGAATTTGTGTATAATGAGATTGTGTGTTTATGTACCTATTATGATTTATTGAATAACTAAAATTTGATGTTTAACCAAAGTAGAACTGTCTAATAGGCATCTGAGATAGTATTTTATTGTGAAAATGTTGGAAATCTAATGTGTGGATGTTTGTAAGATTTTGATACGAGAAGTTATGAACGAATATAGAACTAGGTTGATACTGAATGAATATCAACTAGTTCAAGTCACTGGTGATGAGCTTGTTGGCCGTCGATGGGATAACAAGCTCTAATCGATTCAAACATTCTTTGGATGCTCTTCGTGTTACTTTGGTCAAAGACATGAGTAACATGACGAGGTCAAAGATGAGTGATCAGGTGTGGCCGAGATGTGTACTGTATTATTTGTTTCTGTTTAAGGTCCGAAGGTGTCACTGAAGTCAGGCCTTGATGTACAATCTTGACGATGGGGTTGATGGTGCGTCAACCACCAACCACCAACACACGAGGACGTGTGTTTTGCAGGAGGGCCGTGTTATCGATAGCGGGTAGCACTGGGCAATGTTGACAAGAGAGGGTAGTCGTCGATATGGATCGGCCCACCCGAGGTTATAAAGGCGGTGGTCATTCGACGAAGCGGGAGCATTCCGTGTTGAACAGCTGAAGAAGTCTGACCTTTTATATCTGATTAGCTTGTCCTTATTTTATGATCTTGTAATAATTGTGTAAAGTAATATACTGTGATCTAGTTAATGTTACTAATATTAACCCAAATACAAGTACTCTCAGTGGTGGAGAGTCTATGTTGGTTTTATTTACTGTGTTTACCTTGCTCGCAATCCTGACATACCGATATTAGCTAAAACTGTAATGATAAAATCACCCCTGAACGATTATATTGTTGTGTCATTTACAGAAGTAGATAAATATTAAATATATATACAGTATAAATCGCGCGGAGAAGGTTTGCCGATGGCCTCATGACGTCACGCGTCGATGGTCGGTACGATTCAGACGAGCGCGGGTAGCGGTCGGTGAAGTGGGAGGCGCATTCATCGGCAAACCTTTTGCGCGCGACTAGTAATCACTATAATTATAGTATAAAACAAAGTCGCTTCCCGCTGTCTGTCACTATATGCTTAGATGTTTAAAACTACGCAACGGATTTTGATGCGGTTTTTTTAATAGATAAAGTGATTCAAGAGGAAGGTTTATACGTATAATACATGCATATTATATTACCCGTGCGAAGCTAGGGTGGGTCGCTAGTATACCTATAATATAAACAGGCAATGAATAACTATGTATAAAGATGCAAACAGGTAACTATATCGATAGGTAGTGATCTTTGACGGGTCTTTTGAAAGTAGTACCTAGCAGATAGAGCTCCTTGTGAATGAGTTCGTTCAGGGAAGTCCTACCATCATCCCTATTTTTGTCGCTAAGCAGCTTTGTTATGTTCCGTGAAAGATTTAACTACATTGTGAGAGAGAGTTTTCAACTTTGTCTCTAGGGATGGCAACACGTCATTATGAATCCTCTTGGGCTTGTAGATGTAAATAGGCAGCGGTAGGTAACTACTTACCATCAGGTGGGGCCGTTGGCCTATTTGACAAACTACACTGGACCGCAAAGAAAAAGGGTCGGTTAGAAAATCTTCAATATCTTCAAAAGTACCTGACCTATTTATTTTACATTTATTAAAAATAAAAAGCTTGAATTCATTTTTTTTATTTACATTTTAGCACATTAAAATATTCTTTAATTCAGTTTTTATTTCATTAAGCTAGGTCAGGAACTTTTGAAGATATTGAAGATTTTCTAACCGACCCTTTTTCTTTGCGGTCCAGTGTATTTGTATTAAACTGTGATCAAGAAATAAGCTTTAAAAAAAAATGTTAACATGCCCTAACTGCAACCCGTTTGTACATAACATAATTTGTTAAATTTAAATGGAGGAGCCCTGGTAACCTGAAATACAGGGCTTGAGCCTAGTTTAGGCACGAGTCTCCCACAATACATAATGCCCCTCCTATATGTCACCGTAGAAATAAGGTAACAATTAAGAGTAATATTGTGGAGAAAATAAACGATTTTTATTACTATATAAAAAACAGCCAAGTGCGAATCGGACTAGCGCACGAAGGTTTCCGTACCATTATCTATAAAAACGGCAAAAAAATCACGTTAGTAGCTGTATGGGAGCCACCTTCAATATTTATTTTATTCTGTTTTTTAGTATTTTCAGCGGTATCAGAAATACATCATCTGTGAAAATTTCAACTGTCTAACTATCACGGTTCATGAGATACAGCCTGGTGACAAACGGACGGACGGACAGCGGAGTCTTAGTAATAGGGTCTCGTTTTACCCTTTGGGTACAGAACCCTAAAAGAGTCCAACACTTCTCGTGAACCTCTACTTGCCTTCAAGGTACATAGACATTAGATTCTGTTAAATTGAACTTAATTGACCAAGTTTAAACTTTGGCCTTAAGCTTTTCGCTTAGAATGCGAATGTAGCAAAGATAGAACTTAGAATGGGTCTCACATTATTTATAGCGACATGTACCTATCAGTGGGTGTTGGAAATGCACAGCTGTGCGCAATTGAACACTGTGGTGAATTGAAACATAATGCATGCTCATTTTCCTACATAAGTGATTGCTAAACTTATGTGATTATATACTCATCTACCAACATGAATAAGTAATGTCACTAACTGCAGTTTAATAAATAAGGTCGGTTAATTTTAATACAAAATGTATGCAGTGCCCTAGTGTAATAAGTATAATAATCTATTTACTTCTTATTAAAAGTAAAATGGAACCTTTGCTTATGTCGACTTTCATAACTTTCAACATAAATGTAGGTAGTACAATCACAATTAATTAAATCAATGAATTTTCAGAGTTACAAAAAACACTAAAAGTATTGCACCACAACTTATAAAATAATATCGTAGACCTCTCCGTTCCCATACCCAAAACAAGCCACATTCAAAAGTAATACTTAGCTATTTTTGATGAGTACAACACTCGACAACAACTGGTGTTACATTAAATATACAATCCCGACAAACGAGCCCAAAAATTACTTGGGCATAACGTGAATTTACTGACCTAAAAAATAACTCTCCATCAAACATTATTATGCCGGCTTTTGCCATAATTACCATAATCTTTATACAACTGCCAATTCACAGTATCTTTAATATCTTTCAATCTTCAACAGGAAACTGGCCGTCAGTGAAACTGACTTAATAAATTGCAGTCACCCTGAGCAAAAGGCGGGATGAAAATAAATCTTACTGACATTTGAAACGTCTTCAGGAAATCATTTTCTTCGATAGATATCTGGAATTGAAAGATGCGGCAACTGCGTGTCATCTTTCATGCAATAACCAATGAAAATAAGGATAAGAATTGGTTGTTGTTTTGGTTTATAGACTACTAAAGGTCGCTTGTGGTCTCGCCCGCGTGGATGTCGTTAATCGCGTATTCCGTATTTTTCGGGATCAAAGTAGCCTATATCCTTCTCCAGGTTCCAGACTATCTCTGTACCAAGTTTCATCTTGATCACAAAACCCAGTTGACGCGAATTGAACACGGGCTAGTAGAATTCCGTAGTAATTCAAAATCCAAACGATTTCGCGAGACCGGTGTCGCCAGTTGGAAACGGAAAGGGAAATACGCGTACTGGACGGGCGGTTTAGTGACCGCAGAACCAGCCCTATATTATATATTTGCAGGGATTATTACCCAGGGTACGCCGTGCGTACTTAGAAGTAACGTCACTCGTAGAGGCTTTTTCAATGCACCCAAAGTTAAAAATAGCGCAGCTGCTGGAGTTAGTACCCTTTATAAAAGGAGGGAGTGCTGAACAAGCGGTTTAGTGACTGCAGAACCAGCCCTATATTATACAAGGTTAGTCGGAAAGGGGGTACTAATCCGACGCCCACGAAGTATCGCTGATGACTGTTTGAAAGCAAGTGTTAAAATTTCAAAATTCGATAAAAAAAAACCAAATAAAATGATTTTTATTTTAGTTTTTTCAAAAAAAAAACATCCGTGCTTTAGTTACAAATTCAGAAAATGGTGCTTCTAATTCATGACCCCAAATATGACCTAAAATGTAAACACAGCCGATCATAACTAGGTAGATAGATTTTAGAGATATTTTTTTTTCTAATAACTGTTTCTCTTAAACTATTGAGTTTTGGGAAAAGTTGTAGAACAAAAGTTATTCATTATTATGTGTACTTTAACACCTTTTCGGATTATTACCCCTTTTCTGACTAACCTTGTATATTTTAGTAGAAGTACAACTCCTTGTGAAAAAGTTTTTCCGGGAAAATACTACCTCCCTACCTATTTTTGCTGCCAAGTAGCATTGCTGTGGTCCGTTTTGAAGGGTATGGGTGCCGGTGAAATTACAGGCACATTATGAGACTTTCCACCTGTGTATCTAAGGTTGGCAACGAATCAGAAATCCTCTTGGTGTTGTAGGTGTATATAGGCAGCGATGACCACTTACCATCAGGAGCCCAATTCTACTAACAGAAACGTTTATCAATTGCAACTGAATCGTTTATTCAGACAGTTTTCGTTTACAAAAACTATCCAAATTATTTGAAAACAAAAACAAAACCAAACATTTGTCTGAATGAACGATTCAATTACAATTGATAAAAGTTTCTGTTAGTAGAATCGGGCTCCAGGTGGGCCGTCGATTGTTTGCCAACGACCTTTTTTTTTTTTTGACCTACCTACCCTTTATTACCTATAGAAAAAAAACACCGTTGACGATCCTACCTGACGCCGGCTTGGAGGTAGCAAATATCTCTCATTTCACTTTCTTGTTCTATATCTGTAACATTGCAAGGTAAAATAAACAAAAGCTGATACCAAACAAACTTTTTTAGTACCATCCTGTCGCTTAATAACTAAATCGTCGGTGTTCGGATAATAATATGTTGACAGCGGCGGGCGGACGCGACACACCCCGCTATTTCATTACCGGCTTACGTTTCTTCCATTAGGTAATCTACACACAATCGATCCGTTTGTTTTATCCCAAAAAAGAGACAGCGAAATTAACGCGTGGGCAATGTGGACATGACACACTTTTAATAAAATAGCCACGTTTTGTAATGTATAACTTGTACCTTTTCATCGATTATCGTGTATCTTTTTAGTTTTTGCATCGATTGGGTGTACTTTGGACCTCATTTCGAGTTCATTAGTTAAAATCATTGTCACGACATTGTAGGATAAACTCTACTTGCATTTTCGCATTTATTTTTGGCTTTACCTCTTTTAACCTTTGATTCATTAACAAGAACTAAGGAAAATCACTTTTTAATTAAGGTTTAATTAAAGGAGAGCCAAAAAAATATTTACCCTTTAATTACGTTCACTTTGTGGCAAGTGGCTATTAATTACTCTCTTCAGTTTGACGATGAAAAAGTTTTGAAAACAAAATTAAATTTTAAAAGTGAATAGAACGTAATTTTCAATTCATACATTCAATTATTAAATAGCATTTTCTGCACATGAAATTGGTCTTTACACATGTCTAATGATCTTCTAACCAATCACGAATAGTTGAATACAATCTTTTCAGTTCGAATCTAACCAATAAGAAAAACAAATCAAATATGTAACATCAATCATAAATCCATACAAAAAATGTAATCAAAGAACCGCCTTGAACACGTAGAAGAAGTACATGCAAGAAATACATTACTCTCCAATATTAGGTACCCATTTGGCGTCGTGATTTCGGCAGTAAAGAAGTCGTTAGTAGTTCAACACGCAATAAAGATCAATGATAAAGAAAATTAAGTGTTTGGAGGTTTGGAAATCCAATTTAGAACCTATTTCGAATACTGAAATAGTGTTCAGTACCCGTTTGAATTTACCCAAATTGCCAAATTACCTACTAAATTATAATTTATTGCTCACGTGCCAATGGAAATAGATTGTATTTTGGGAATGGAAAATAAATAATTGATCTGTGTCTTGAAATACATGTTTATTTTTATTATATTGACGTTAATATTCATAACGGCTAGACATTTATTAGTAATGCAAAATCATCGAAAAAAATTGTCCATGATATAGAATACACCTATCTTGTTGTTGCCAAAGACGTTCCACATCAATTGAGAATGGTTCTAACAGAAACATCAACTCTGATCATAATAAACATTCAACCAAAAAGCAGCTGGTCACTACTAGATATTAGTAAAATAGTTAATTGGTCCATTTCTGCCTAGCGCTTTCCCACCTGTTCCCTCAGCTTCCAATCTAACTAGATGTAGCTGAATACTATTATTTTACATGGAGTGACATCCGCAATCCAGTTACTGGGCACTGACGATATCCTAAGGTTAGACCGGTTGTCATTCTTTTGAGCTTCTGACTACCCGTAATGGTAAGGATACACGGTGACACTGACATTCGACACAATGCAATCGCGACACTGAAATTAAACCAGAGCTAATGCGCAACTCAGTGTAACAGCGATGGACACTCGGTGTCGACACTGGGTCTCCAGTGTAATGTGTCGCCGTATATCCTTACCATTACGACTGTCATAGGTATTCGAAAGGCCGCCCGGACTGACAGTTTAACATACTCTCCGAGGCAAGGAGGAGTCTCGATGTGTAACGATTGGTCACCCATCCACGGTTAGACCCCGGCAAGCGCAGCTTAACTAGGCCCTCAGTTTAATCGTAATAAAAAATAATTACGACCTGACACAATCACATAGCGGTGTCGGAATTTCAATTTCTCGTGTAAAATCAATAACCGTGTGCAACAGATGGGCTGGCCGTCAGCGGGATGTGTCGATTTATGACCATGTCATCATTAAATTTAGTATCAGTCAGCCTTTTGAATCACGTGAACGAACAGGGGAGCTAACGACGTCACATTTGGTGAATCATATTGCGTTTCATATTCGTAATCATAAATGCAACTGGAGGGCACATTGAGTCACAACTGCTGTCACGTTTAGCGGGTTAAGGGAGGCTTGAGGAGTCAACCTTTAACGAGCATGTGCACATAAAATCAGAATCTAGCAAGAAGCAGAAGCAGTTTAGCAGGAGTGTACTTACATAAGAATATTAAGGAAAACACTTTTAACCATACAATAATATATTTTATAATAGTTACAAAATTAGACTAGTTTACAGGGCGTGGTTCTTAGACAATAAGATACGAGGAGTCCAGGGTCTTCAGGTGTAGGTGTAGTACTTAACTAGGCGGCTGCTGAGGCGCGTGAGAGGACGAAGAGCAGCGTGCCGGCCCTTTTATAGGCGCACCCCGATAGTCGCCACCGCTGCACCGTCACACTGCAAACTATGCAACTGCAGCTTGAAGGCAATTAGTAGGTAGGTACCTACCTAAGCAGTGAGTGCTACTGCGTGAAAACAGCTGATTGGATGTGCAGTAGTCTTGCAGTTATGACTACGAATATGAAACGAAGTATGATTCACCAAATATGACGTCATTGGCCTCCCTGTTCCCTCCAATAATAATAGGTAATTATGTGATGACGGCCTTGTCAAAAAATTCACCAGTTGTATAATATCTATCACAAAGAATACTTTGGATAACGTCAGATTGATATCAATAATTGAAAGCGTTTAGAGTTTCCTGTTTATAATCCACACCTGGTTGATAGCAAAAAGCTATTAAAAACATCGTAAGAGAAATTGGGCTGACGTGAATTGTACGTACGTAGAACAAAAATAAAATAGTAAACATTATACTACGATTTTCGAGATTCAGAAGTTTTCGTGCCATTCAGAAGGAGCAATACCTACATGTTGCTTTCCTTAACAAATTCGAGTCCACCACACTTTTCATAGAGCTCATACGCCATGCCGCCATACACATAGCTAGTGGACCTTCCAGGAGGGTTCCTGGAATTAGGTTAAAAACCGTAAAAATACTCTACTATGCCGTAGAATAGGTGTTTGCTTCTTTCATGACGGTGCATTTTCCAACCTACATTAAAATGAGCCCTCCACCCGGCATAGCGAATGCAACTAGAACCCGGCACTGAACGTGTTAATCAGTTCCATCTCGATCAGTTTCCGTTTCTGCAAGCGCGAATGGTTGCAGGATGCATAAGGCATGCGCGTAAGTAAGCTAATTCACGTAGTTTCATGACGCACCGTTGTAGTGGCGCTGCAGTTAAGTTCATGCGAGTGTATCTGACTGCCATTTAAGAGAATCCGAAAAGCGTTGTTTTTATCGAAACTTACTGCAACACACTGTAACAGAACTTCTTTAGTTAGATGAACCAGGGTGTGCGCAATGATTGACTTTCCAGTACTAAATTGCCCTCGTAACAAAGTTAGTTGGAGTTAAAAATGTGACTCACTGTTTTTAGGGTTCCGTACCCAAAGGGTAAAACCTTACCTATTACTAAGACTCCGCTGTCCGTCCGTCTGTTACCAGGCTGTATCTCATGAACCGTGATAGTTAGACAGTAGAAATTTTCAAAGAGGATGTAAAATGTAAAAACAGAATAAAAAAAAAATTAAGGGGCCTCCCTCCCGTACAACAGACATGATTTTTTTTGCCGTTTTTACAGATAATGATACGAAACCCTTCGTGCGACGTCCGACTCGCACTTGGCCGGTTTTTTGTACAATTTAACAAATTTGCGGTATAAGTAATTTATTTATCTCAATATCTGTGTTTAAAACCGACGCAATTACCACACCGGCGGACACATCACAGCAGTTATTCCGCACAATAAACCGTATTCACACAGCACTTTTCGAAATTCTAAAGGAAATCGTACCCAAGTCGCCCGTATCCCGATAGTATCGAAGGTAGCTAAAAACATAAGCTAGATACCTAGGTATGTATCGCCTATAACTAGTAGGTATCTAGATACCTACTAGTTATAGGCGATACAAACTAAACTAAAATGCTTTTAAAGCCCTAGTACGTCCACTGCTCCACACGGGCCTGTTTAGACCGCTGTGCCACTATAATGGTCGCTCGTGAGGAAATATGACGGTCGTATATAAACTGTAAGTACCATACGTCGATTTACATACTGTACAGTAATTCTCTTTATATCTTGGACAAAATGAAAAGTCCCAAACATTTGTAGCCTTAATGGTTTACCTGATGTTAAACATTTAGGTACAGTTGACCCAAACATTAAGTTGGTTCACTCAAAAATTGATGCGGTCCAGTCGTTACGCACCTACTGCCCCCAAGTGGGTATTAAGCCTTATGTCTGATATTAAAACGAACCTTTATTTTACGTATTTGGATACCTCGGAAGTTAACAAATCTAGGTATAATTTTTTGGTAAAATTGAGTTATTTTTGGCCTTTCGTCCCGAATTTAACATTCAAACTCAATTTAATCAAAAATTTTACTTGAATCAGTTAGCTTCCAAGAGTTTGAAGTATCCAATTATGGGACATAAACAATATTGCTTTTATGAGCTACCACAAGAGACTTGTTTTAATTACCTTAAGGAAACCACTTCTTCAAAAGTCGAGAATAACAAGCATTGATTTTCAAGAAATCCATATAATGGAAACAAGTCTTGCATTTCAGATAGGTACTACCTATAGTATGCCGGACCACCGTTTAACCAGTTTAACTGTGTCTTAATATTATATCATTACAAGCTTAAATCTTTATTTTGTACGGGTGTGTGATCAAATTATTTAATTTTACAAATCAAATTGTCAAGTTTACTTCATTTACCCTACAAACTGGCGCCCAACGTATGTACCTACCTGAACCTACCTATAACACTTCGATCTGTAGAACTAATATGTTACAGCAGGTTTCAAGGTAAATACACGTCGACAAACCACTTGGATTCCTATTGATTTCATACATTTCAGCGTTAAATGTGAAGCCATGCAAACTCCCTTTGAAACTAAAATGAAACTCTATTTTATACCTGCTGTGTATGTTCAAAGTGACCGCAGCTGTAACATTTCACTGACTATAAGCATTACGAACAAATTAAAGAGCTTTGATATATGCGATATCCGCTTTGTTTGCCGAAATTATAATTTAGACTAAACGAGCTTTCATGTTATTTAATACTAATAAAATAGTGGTAGCAAATCGTAAACAATTGTTTAAAAAAAAGTAAAAAAAACTATAACCCGACTACGTAAAAAAGGGACGAAACAAGAAAATAATGCAAATAGAAATCCAGAAATGCATAGGTACAAAAATGGTCAAGGTAGAGCCGTGGTCGCACTTACTGTATGCCTACTATGATTTTGTTTGTGCCAGGAACACTTCCATTAAACAGACATGGTATGTGTAGTATACAGTGGGTGCGACCACGGCTCTACCTGGACCATTTTTGTACCTATGCATTTCTGAATTTCTATTTGAATTATTTTCTTATTTCGTCCTTTTTAGACCCCTTTTTTTATTTACGTAGTCGGGTTATAGTTTTTTTAACTTTAATTTAATACTTTTCCGTTTCACGAACGGGCATATACACAAGCCGTACAATATCTACATCGTCGCATTCTAAGAAACGTTACGTAAACGTAAATTCTAACGTAATGTTGGTTTGTTATTTACTTAAACGAGTAAATAACTGAAACGACTGGACCGCGCAAACTGCACGACCGCATTTTAAACATATATTTTGACTTAAACAATGTAATATGTACATATATTATTTGTAATGTGTTTGCCAAGACCTTTCTTTTGACACCTAACCCGTGATGATTATCTCAGTTTAATTTTTTCGTGGTTAGAATCTTAGGTTTAAATTCCGTCATATAACATTTTGATAAAATTTATATAGCTTATGTTACTCGGGCTATTATTACGAATCTATTGACACCTCATTCATTAAAATCGGTTCAGTAGTTTAGGCGCTACGGTGGAACATACAAACATACATAAATAGAGTGCCAAAATAATTACCTATTCTTCCTTTTGGCTTCGCCGTAGTCGAGTACGGTAATTAAGATTTTCAGACAAATACATTGCAAACACAAAACAAAACATTCATGCACTCATTGAAATGATTCCTTTCTTTCACAAAAATATTGAAAAACTATTCTTGAAGTTTGTCAAAAGCAATTAAGTAGGTAATTTGAGTGATTATATTTGTTTTTAACTAGACTTGCAACTTAAAAATTTATGTAGATTCCATACAACAGTGTTTTCTATAAGCAATACAACTAATTAAAATCCATTGTCTTTGTTCTCAGGTACAGTCCTATGTTACCATGCTGGACGACCTCCTGCCCACGATAGCGACCAACAGATCCACCGCAGTTATCCAGGATCATAACTTCTTCGTCACCTTCTTCGATGACGTCAACAACAAATATATTAACGACAGCCACAATGCTACAGAGGTAAGAGAATATAATAAAGTGAACCTTTACCTACCTCCAATCAAATTTAATATTATGACTACCCGACTACATCAGATTAAATTGTTACGTATTTGCAAACCACTACCGCAATTTCCAGTTGGATTTACACCATTCACTATTTACCACATTTTTATTAGAATTTACTGGCATAGATTTGACAGTGGTACACCACCAAACACGGTGAATTCAGTGGTCCTCCTGATTTTAGAAAGACATTCTCTCTCTAGGGTCGGTCCCTCATGTCTGAGGATCGTGGTCAGCACTAGGGTTGCATCTGGAACGGATGATCTGCCTCCACCTGTTTCTGTCTAGCACGATATGTCTCTTACAATCGTGTAGAATTTGGATGACGACGAGTCTTTTATTTGATCGGTCCATCTTGTTGGTGAACGACCGCACTGTCTTTTGCCTTCGGTGTTCCCAACCACAATCAATTTTTCCAAATTTTCGTCGCCTCAGCGCACTGTGTGGCCAAAGTACGAAAGAATACGTTGTACGTGTATAAGGTGGACAAGCGAGTTTTTATTCAGAGCTGACTCAGGATCGATGCATTTGTGCGTTTCGCAGTCCAAGGTATACCTACTCAGCATTCGTTAGAAAGATATTAAAGTTCTTGTTATGAAACTCATAATCCCAGATAAGCAACCTGGAAGTGGCAAATCCGTTAAGTTATAATTTAATATAATGATTATGATCAAGGGATCGTTCCATTATTACTCATCCAATACAGATAAACATCTTAAAATGCTCACAGACTAAGGGTGTTACCACACCAATCGATCGACCCTAAGAAATATAAGAGCGTTGACAATGTTTCAATTCCACACCCTAGAGACCGTACCTACACGTACACAATGTATCTTCTCCAACAGTTTCCTCCCATATTTATTACAACCGACGTAATTTTGAATGCGATGGGACGATTGTTGTAGCTATATCTTTATAATGAAAACCTTCCTCCTATAAACTCACACGAAGAATGTAAGGATACAAGGGAGCAATCAACTCTTATCTATGCCGAAATCTTTGCTGACGCGAGAGTATCAAAAAGCGCTGAATGAATGAGAGAGGCTCAGACCGAGCCTAGTTTATTCCAAGCGTTTTCTACACTTACATTCTTAAACTCAGCCTGCTCAGCTAAAGTTCCTGACTGTACCTTCGATATTTTCTACAGCCTTTTAAATCATCTACACGAATGCGGAGCATGAAAATTCAAGCAAGCAGTTTAGAAAGACGAATTGTGTGAACACTGCACAATGTATCTGCAAGTCCCTGCAATATGTTACTATACTACAGAACGGACTTGTGAATAGCCGACAGAGCATTTTCCGTAGGTAGTTACGGGCGTGAGAAATATTTCTCAACTCTGGCCTTCAAGTTTTTGCATTTCCTCGAGGTTTTATTTGTAGGTTCTTTTTAGTTGCTTTGTTTGCTTTGGAACAAATAATGATCTGTATGACTTGAAAAGTATTTTTAAAGCAGAATACGAATCAGAATAACAATCTCACAAAAATGAGTAATGTTTCTGTGTTTGCAAAAATAAATTCTGTTTTCTTGTCCCACATAAAACAATTGAGAGGAGTATTTTTCTGCTCACCAAGTCCTATAAAAATAATGCCAAAAATTACAAAGTTGCTGCTGTTTTCGTTTCAACGTTAATAGGATCAAAATTATACAGTAGCAACAAGCTACGCCCGATTCACAATTCGTTCAGAATAAATACATTTTGTTCGATACTTTTATTTTCTGTAAACGTTCTGTATGTTATTGTTTTCGCAAAAATACTCGTAGTTATCTGAAACTAGTCTATAGACGGCTTCATGTTTTAGAAAGAATTTAATTACCCTATCGTATAAAAACAATACGTACCTACCATTAATCTGGCATGTTATGAAAAGTTGGTGGAACAGGGGAAGTTGAATAAAAACATCAATTTTCACATTTATATTCTGTTTCGCAACGTCCAAATGATGTTCCAATTAAGCTATTATTAACTACGCCAGAAGTATTGTCAGAGTATCTACATCAAAAATAAACTTTAATATGTAACTCAAAAAAAACTATAGGAATGCCATGTTTACCAATACCTACACATTGGTAAGTGGCCATTGCTGTTCAAAGGTAGACACAGAAAACTTTTATACCTAATGTGGATGTGGCCGTTACTCACTTTGTTTTGTATCAATGTATATTAATTTTAAACTCAAATTTAATTCATTGTAAAACACTCCACAACAACAAGTAGGTATCATATTTATTTTCCCTCATTTGACATCACGTCGGGGTCACCAATGTGGAGAAACTTGGTGTGGTGTTCCTCCAACCAAAGGGAGGATCCTCCAACCAGGCGGAGTCTTGTGCCTGGCGGGCAGTAACCCGGAGGATAGGATAGATTGGAGGATCCTCCCTTTGGTTGGAGGAACACCACACCAAGTTTCTCCTCATGGATAATTATTCAATTGTAATTTTATTGTCCAGCAGGAGTACCACTCGTTCATCCTGCCCTGGTGGCGGCAGGTGCTATGGACAGTGGTGTTTGCGGGAATGGTGGTTGTGGCTACCGTGGGCAACCTCGTCGTCATCTGGATTGTACTCGCCAACAAGCGAATGAGGAGCGTCACCAATTACTTCTTGGGTGAGTAATCATTTCATTACGGAAGATTAATGAACAATGGCGAACTCACACACTTTGTTATTTTATTTTTTGCGTCTTCTTTTGAAAGCTATGTAAAAATATAGAATTCCTGAACTGTTTTGTCTTAAGTTTACTATTATTGGAAGTCAGGAATTAAAGATATTCTAGTTTGAAGTTTTGCCCGACTAGAAGTAGATTTCAATCTTGACTGAAGTAATTAATTATATCAGGCAATAAACCTAAAGCTGACATAACATCAACCCCTCTATACTTTTCACTTTTTCTTGATAGAACAATAAATAGTTTCTATTTAACGTTTTAGAATACGATTACGTTGTTGAAGTAGATTTTGCTTCTAATAATTCTCTTGGATAACATATAGGTAGTCTTAATTTGTATTAACACGTAAAACGGACATATTAACTGTAATATATATTTATAAAGACTTTCTAATGGAACTTGGCTTGGCAGTGCATCTTTACGCGCCATCTTCACGATTAGAATGAATAGGAACACTGCAAGACACTTTGTTCAAAATTACTGTAAGCAAAATCTAGGCGGCGCTTTTATAATGTCTAAATGTGAAGGCTGCATTCCCGTACATTGCTTTTAATTACTGAAGCTCCTTCCCTACTTTAAGTCCCAAATAAAACGAGGACAACACTGAAGCGACAGGCTTTACTTGTTCTTTACTTGGATTTTAGCGTTTTTTCCTAAATTGTGTTTCTTGAATTTTAATTTTGATTCTTGAAGACAATTTTGTGATATAATTACATTTTTGCCTACAAATTGCTAGACAACATTTTTATAACAAAATAAATTTGAAATTTTACACATCTCATTATACAGGTTGTAAACGAATTCGTGTTATTTCTTAAAACCACAATCATGATCTATTACTAGTATAGATCAATCCCGCACGGGATTTAGCTTGATTAACAATAAAAAATAAACTGTTTTCTCCTTGCGGTAGGTGTCGTATGTAAACCACCTAATAAGGTTTCAATAAAAAAATACAAAAAAAAAATTGCAAGTTTTTTTTTTGATAAATCTTGTCTTTGGCTATCTTATATGAATGAAATCACGGCGACACACGACTAGCGCAATATCGCTCAGCTCAGTCAATTAACTCGGGGCGCTAAAATTACTCGCAACAGAACATGTTTTCTTTTTGAATATTTTCATTTTGTTGAATGTTAAGAAATCTCATGCAAGGTCAATCTGTGTCACCAGTAGATCATGCGGTTTGAAGGATTTACAGGAATTCGTTTACGCCCTTTATAAGGTTAGTCGGAAAGGGGATACTAATCCGCGAGTCACTTAAAGTATCACTGATGACTGTTGTAAAAAGGGTTATTTCCAAACAACATTTCACAAAATGACTTTCATTCTAGTTTTTAACCGACTTCAAAAAGGAGGAGGTTCTCAATTCGGTTGTATTTTTTTTTTTTTTTTTTATGTTTGTTACCTCATATCTCCGTCATTTATGAACCGATTTGAAAAATTATTTTTTTGTTCAAAAGGGTATACTTCCCAATTGGTCCCATATAAATTTTGTTATGATTAGACGATGTACTTCAGAGATATGGAACGGAACTCCTCATCGGATCAAAGCAAAATTCTCAAATTACTAATATAGCTTTGTTTATATTTGTTGTTGGGAACTGACTACTGGAAAAGAGGAGGGGGTGCTTGTCCACCCCTTCCCCCCTTTGGAATGTTTTCATTATATCGTGTAAGGTATCATTTGAAAGGGCTTTTTATGCCCGACTACGTCAAAGCCAAAAATAAGGGTTATGAAGGGTTAAAATTATGACACTAAAACGTATTTAATAAAAAATAAAACTTTAAAAAAAGTAAAAACCGACTTCAAAGAAATACTAAAAGGAGTAAAATAATTACCATAATATAAAATTAACAGTTTCAGAAGTCGGTGCAACTCTACACTAAAGCAAATAGAAGCCACCGACTTCTGAAACTGTTAATTTTATATTATGGTAATTATTTGACTCCTTTTAGTATTTCTTTGAAGTCGGTTTTTATTAAAAAAATGTTCTTCCCTACTTTAGTTACGAATTCAGAAACTGGAGCTTCTAATCCGTGACCCCAAAATAAAAATGACCTAAAATGCAAACAGAGCTGATCTTAGCTGAGGACAGATATTAACGTATTTTTATGAAATCTTTGAACAGCTATTTCTCGTAAACTACTGCCTTTTGGGGAAAGTTGTAGAACAAAAGTTAGTCATTATTATGGGTACTATAACACCCTTTCGGATTAGTACCGCCTTTCCGACTAACCTTGTATTTAACTACTAAGTACAAATGAAACAACAAACATAATCCCAAATTTTCTTTCCCAGTGAACCTGTCAGTCGCAGACGCAATGGTGTCGACTCTGAACGTGACGTTTAACTTTACGTACATGTTAAACTCCGACTGGCCATTCGGACATTTCTACTGCAAGTTCTCTCAGTTCATCGCCGTACTCAGTATATCTGCGTCTGTTTTCACCCTACTGGCTATCAGTGTGGATAGGTAAGTCATCTACAAATAAAAAATATTATAATTTCTTCTACTATTATATAAAAATGAATTGCTGTTCGTTAGTCTCGCTAAAACTCGAGAACGACTGGGCCGATTTGGTTAATTTTGGTTTTGAAGTATTTGTGGAAGTCCAGGGAAGGTTTAAATGTTGAGACAATATGGAAATATCGCGAGGAAAATAGTAAAAACAACAATTTAATTTTCCCGTACAAACTGTTCCTACCTGTCAAACATTCGATGTTCGTCCCGTGTCGGTACGGTATATTCGGGTCCCCCCCTCAAATCAAAAATATTGCGTATCCAAAAGCACTTCAATAAACAGATTTTAAAACTAAACACTTTTTTTCTTTACGTGGCATTGCAACGCATGCCGGGTACAACTAGTTTATTATAGGTATATTTTTCCCGTGTAAAGACGGGCTGGAATAAAGAACTTCCTCACAGCATGCTGGGAATAGACGCGTGTTGTAAGAGTCATCAAAACCTAGCACGCTTGGTGGTAAGATCTATACGATACGCCTGGCCAGCTACCAGCTACCATCCTCGCATTAAAGTCCGGCGCCAAGCAGCTTACTGTGTTCCGTCGTGTGTATGTGAGAGCCAGAGGTGTATAGGGAAATTCCTCTTTATCTCTGTTACTTATTTTATTTATCTATACTAATATTATAAAGAGGTAGAATTTGTTTGTTTGTTTGTTTGTATGTAAGAGGTAATCTCCGGAACTATACATCCGATTTCAAAAATTCTTTTACCGATAGGAAGCAACGTTATCCCTGAGTGCTATAGGCTATATTTTGGGATCAAAAAATTACAAATTAACGCGAGCGAAGCCGCGAGCAAAAGCTAGTTTATTATATAGTATAAGCTACATATTAAACTCTCAATCACCGTACTTATAGACACAATAGATAAGACAATTAAGTGTCGTCCTGGGACGACGGGCGGTACGCAACCGGTTAAGGTCTATAATATAATACAATGTCCAACAAAACCATATAGGTAGGTACCTAGTTTGAACTTGGATTCGTGTGCTCTATCTTAGACCATGTCTATGCTTACCATAAGGTACGACTAAGATCATACGCGACAAAGTCAAAAATTAAAAATAAAAGATTTCTAGTTCACGTAGTTAGAGTAACAGCAAAACTCGATGAATAATCTATTTTTTTTTACATTTTTTTTGCGTAACTTTCTTTTTAATTTAGTTAAAAACAATTATTTTTTACATACTTCTTACATACTTTTCTTAGTACATACTACCATTTCTTATTTTTGATATGATGTTAACTGTACTTGTTGAATTCGGACTGGCCGTTCGACTCCTACTACATATTCTCTTAGTTTAGCGCCGTGTTCAGAATATCTGCGTCTGAAATCGCTCTGCTAGCTCGACAGCTAGCTCAGCATATCTGTAGGTACTATGAGTGAGTCATGAGCAAAAATTTCATCTCAATGTCGAATACAATTCCGGAAGGAGATCGACGCTAAAAGTCTCAAGCTGTCGACAACGTTGTCAATGAACATTAATTTTACTTAAGTTATACATCAATATATAATATTTTCATTTCAGTATCGATCTAATCATTGATTAAATTAACGAAAAGATGGATTAAGATGAATGAAGGTACCTAACTGGGATAATCTTGATAAAAATATCTTGTCACCATCTTTTTTTACACAAAACAGAAAATCGTGAAGAAAAGAAATATTATTTACACATTTACATACGTAGGTAGGTATTTACATAAAATACCGTATGGGACGAGGAGTATAAAATTTTACGAACATAAAGCAAACATAAAGGGCCTTTTGTCGCTGTCAACAATTTGCAATAATTCACATCTCTCGTCGTAATATTTTCTTTGTAATACATATAACGCCCAATATGCAGTTTCACAAAAAAGGAAAAACTGTCCCGTTTATTACTGTAAAAAAATATTACTTTTTTATTATTTGTGTTGTTTTAACCTTAGAAGCTAATGGGATTCCCATTTTTTTTATTTATTTTTTTATATGTAGGTAACATTGCCCCACATTAAAATAAACTCCTGTATCGTGGGTGCAAATCTTTACATGAGCAAACACCCAGACTTTTAACAGTTATCTAATCAAAATTGATTTCGTAAAAAACAGTAATATTAATTAATTCATTCTGTTTTTCAAGCTCTTCAATTAATTTCGTAAACCACTGTATCTTTCGTAAAACATCCGCTAATAAGTAATTTTTCCGAGCAACTATAAAGAGCTAATATCGCCATTACACCTATTTTTTTCAAAGAATAAGCCCTAACATGGGAAATCCATTACCTATATTCATAGCCGCGGCTTTTAACGGCCCTGTCCTTGTCACCACACCCCGGTATCTACTATTTATCTCTTTACTTACGACATTACTTGGTCGCCACTATTCTGTTCAAATAGTAAAACTAGAAGTATTGGTACAATGTCGTAACTATCCCGATAAAGTCAAACGGAAGGTGCCAGCTTTGTAGGTAGTTAACGGTACGATTGCGTTTGCTTTTTTCTATTATTTTTATGAATATATTAAACGCAATCGCAGTAGTGGCGTTTGTAGCACTGGTTTTAACAGCTCTTGCAATACATGATAGAATAACTGTATTTATACAGGTTGAAATTGTAAACACTTGACAAACCGAAATGGGAAATTGTACTCATCACTATGAACAACTTTTACTATGGGACCAAACCTGAAATCGCGAAAAATAAAACAGCTCTTCCCTACATTTATGATCGCATAACTCGTCAAAATGTAGGGAACAGCAGATTTTTTTTTTCGCGATTTCATATTTGGTCCCATAGTAAAAGTTGTTCGTAGTGTTGAGTACAATCTCCCATTTCGGTTTGTCGAGTGTTTACAATTTCAACATTTTCAACCTATATATATTTTTTCTTAATTAGGTATTACAGTCAGGATTTAAATAACTAAATGAAATAATCCAATGTGGTTTTGTATGCAATTTCTAGACTGACAAAATAGCAATATAAAAGATTTATAACCTCGCGCTAGTCGTTAGAATCAATTATTAAAAATTATTGCTTTGCATAGCTTTGAGAGTTTCAACGTGGTTTCAACGCCGGCGCCGGCCTAGGGATTACTGAGATTTTTGATGTTAAGAACACATACTTCTTATAAATATAATATTTGTATACCTTGCTGTAAGAACCTGTTAGGTACTAAGATGAATTTGCATTTATTAGAATGCTAAAAAATAATAATACCTATTGTCATTTCAAAAGTTTTATCTTTTTGATCCTTAAAATCATACTGATTTTTGCCTATTTTATTATACATACTAACTAGCCCTGTTCCCATAGGTACGTAGCCATCATGAGTCCTCTACGGCCTAGGTTGGGCAAACGAGCAACCCTCGGCATCACCGCCGCCATCTGGGTTTTGAGCTCCATCCTCAGCATGCCCAACCTGATCTACTACACCACTGACATGGATTACCTGCCTGATGGAACGATAAGGTGAAATATGTCTAACAAGTCTAAGAAATTACAATATTCGCTCTTCCAATTCGACAGTCACATTATAATAAAAACAGTGGCATAAAATCAATAGTCTTTATACTTATATATTTGTTGGTTTAGTTATTGTTTTTAAATTAAAATTCCCAAGACCAATCAAAAATGCGTCTGGAAATTTTGGTCAAGCTTATTGAATTCACAACAAAAGTCAATATTGCTACAAAACAAGTCAATTTCCAAAGAATTATTCAATTTAACGCCAATCGTAAAGTTCACGACACAATCCCAAAACAATAAGTTTGAGTTAAGTACAAAGTTTTTAAGGGCTCAACTTGAAAGTACGGAAGAACTTCCAGCAAACCTTTTAGTAAAATTTCACAATTAAACACTCTGTCGCGTTATTTCGTCCGAAATGGTTGCCACTCACAAAAACTATTATCTGGAAGACTTTAAAGTGTTAGACGGTAACTTCCCCGACTATAACGTTAAGTTTTACAGGCGGGTGTGCTTCCCCGAGTGGCCTGACGGCACTACCACGAGGTCTCAACTAGAATACTGGTAAGTTCCTATCAAAATAATTAAAAAGATTTATTTATTTATACTTCTATGCATTATGATACATAAGGACTGACTTAATGCCATAAGGCACTCTACCAATCAACCTTTGGGTTCAGAAGAAAAACATCGAAGTAGGTACAAAAAAGAGAAGATTTGACTATTTTGTACTTAATAAACTACAAATTCATAACATAAATATAAATTACAGCTTTAGTATATTTTGTAAGTAATACACATCTTGTCATTAAGCTCAAACTTTTCATATATTTCCTTAGTAGTATCTTTAGGATGTATATTTTTTCAAACAATTATTAAATGTTCAGGTACAACGTAGCATTCATGGTGCTAACCTACTTCCTGCCCATCATGTCGATGACGTACACGTACTCCAGGGTTGGCATCGAGCTGTGGGGCTCGCAGTCCATCGGGGAATGCACGCAAAGGCAACTAGACAACGTCAAAAGTAAACGCAGGGTAAGAACATTAATAGTAGACAGTCAAATATTGTTTCCATTAAGATTATACCATGTTAAATTAAGCAGCTTGTCACATCATCTCACATTTCAGTAGCATATCGTTATTCCGAAACTGTCACGGTACTGAGCCCCAAAAGGTTTTATCGTAATGCCGATTCCAACGGCACGACAAAATGTGGTGACGAAACGAAACGACATTAATGTCCTTGTCAATTCATATAAATATTATGTCGTCACCAGAAATCAAAAATCCAAATCGGAGAGCAGTGCATAAGTATTCCTATGACAGTACCAATAAACTCTAAATTATATCCAAGGTGATAATCCTAAAAGCATGTAATTATAGGCATAAAGTAAACAGAATTTTTCACGGGGAAATTGTAGGTAAAAAAAAAACGTCGAAGAAAAAATCTCATTCCCGATATAAAAATCTCATTTTGCAACAAGGTTAACTTTGTTGGAAATGCATGGGAATTATATAAAAACAATCTTGTCTATGCTCATGATACAGCCACATATCCTCCGGAAGATTTGCATATGTTTGACGTGTAAATATAGTAATTTGGTTTCCTTTAAGAAAATATATGTTCCAAGGAAAATAACGATATTATTTGATTACCTAGAAGATAAAAGCAAAAGCATAAAGATATTAGAATTCAAATACGACATAGTCTAATTTTTATCATATTAGATCATTAACCAAACTTGTTTGGTACATTTTTGATCATTTTATGCATTTGTAAATATCCCACAGTTTCCAATACTCTCATCACCAATTCTATTATAGCAAACCTTTAAAACTTTCAAAGCTTATTAAAATTTCTCCGGGGAATACATTTCATCCTCGTTTTAATAAAATCTCTTCTAAACTCCTAAGCGGTTTCGACGATCGCATTTCGAGGGTCAGTACTCACATAAAGCCGTTTTGAAATATTATATCCCGAGTAAATTAAACATCCCATCTCTGTCTATTGTCTTCCTTTCTTAATAATGGGATTCGAATTATTCGTACGCTGTCCTTATTTCCTTTTAAAGAAATTGATTTCCCTCGGGTTAGCGCGACCTTTGTTTGGCAGTAGATACGTGCCAACAGCCTGAACTTGTAACAGATTCAATGTTTTGTTTGAGAGTAGACCAACTTGAACATGTTGTGAGAAAACATCATATATGCATATCAAATAGAGACCAAAACTTGTAGCAACTACTCGAAATAACAATCCATAATATACTATGCAAATAAAGACCCAAACTAATAAAGGTAAACTTTTAAAATGATTTAAAATTTTACCTTTATAAAGATTTCTGCGAAGCGTCTGTACGTATGTTACGTATTTTAGACTTCATTGAAAAACGAAAAGATTGCTAGGCCACAACAAAATAAGTTCTGCTTCTTTAAAATAATATTCTTCAACAGGTCGTCAAAATGATGATAGTGGTTGTGGTAATATTCGCCGTCTGCTGGCTGCCGTTCCACGTGTATTTCGTGGTCACATCATACTACCCGGACGTTGTCAACTACCCTCACATTCAAGAAATATACCTGAGCTTCTACTGGCTCGCCATGAGTAACTCAATGTACAATCCAATCATTTACTGTTGGATGAATTCCAAGTAAGTTTTCGGAGCTGTAAAACTTTTATTACGTAAAACGATTACATTCTGTCGACCGTGAATAAACGTCTTGTGAACTCTTGAAGTTATTAAGCGGAACGTTCATTGATTCTCCTTCATAAATTTTCTCTAATCTACCCACAATTTTCTAGCATAAATTTATCTGTTCTTATGTCAGCAGAAATCATGGGCCCGAGTATAAATCTATTTAAATCACAGGATATCAAACATTTGGATCCCTTATATAAATTACCCAAGATTTCACCTTGGAAACTTTTGTAAATTAGGGTCCAGATGTCAAAGTTTAGCATTAAAGTATTGGCAAACTTGTTTCCATTTAAGTAATGGCCCTTGTCTAACATAAACTGTTTATCGAGGATCAGAACATTAACTTAATATTCTTTTTAAAAACGAATCTTATCAGAAGGCAAATAAATACCCCGATGTTATGAAAACTAATTTCTTGTACAGATTTAGAAGAGGATTCAAGCAATTCTTCTGGTGCTGCGGTGCTTTTGGCGGAGGTGGACTGGATAGACGCAGGGGTTTCGGAACAGAACGGCTGGACAGATCAGTACGATCGCTTTCACCTAGCAGGAAGAATGGTACCAGTAAGCTGATAAAACCCCTCTAAGTCCTTCCATAGAATCGCTTGCCCGAGATGCTTATCATAGAAATTTTGGTTTTCATGGTTTAGAAGACTTTTTGAACTATCGAAATATGATCATAATTGCATTTGTAAATAATAATTGGTTCATCATCGCATAATCCATACTTCGACATACCTGATCAAAGAAGCCATACACCTAAAAATTCGACATTCCCTTGTAATACAAATTCTATTTCTAATTTAGGTATTATGTCAATCCATTTATTCTTCTAGTAATCAAACTCATTACTTAATTTACATTATTGAATTCTTCATTCCTTCCCTCCCTTAAAGTTTAGTCCCCTCCCTTCATTTTTTGTCTAACTAGAACAATTAAATATTCAATTAATATTATGTACAATTCATGGATGAGAATTTCTTCTTCGTAGGTTTATTCAAGACGACAAAATTCATCAAAAATCCACCTGGCTCTCCCCACTTGCTTCATGCAAATAAAATACACAAGTAAGAAATATCGAAGAGCCAAGTTCAGTAATTTTTGTCTGACTTTATCGATGTTATAGAACGATCTAACATGACACACTCGTGATAGCTTTAAATTCGTCAGTAGTTAAGCTCTTTTTCTTTAGTTCGTCACACCCTTTTATCTTTTTTTTTGCTTTCCCATAGCTTCCTTCCCAAGATGTTTCGAATGTTCCAGTGGCTTCTTCATCGTCCACTAACTCGACTACCGTCATTCTTACTAATAATTACTTCTTATCATAACTTCCGTGAGTGGCGGGGTATAGACTCAAAAAAAGTCAGAGATTAATTGTTAAAATTTTTCAACAGGCACTATCCGAATTTCGATGCATAGCACTTACAACCAGACGCTGGTGAGCTCTGCCTGACAGAGGCGCGGCGCGGGCGGCGCGGGCGGCGCGCACGACGCTTGCGCCAGTGACGCGCACCCCGCGCACGCCGCGCCGCACGCCACCGAGCGCACGTGGATCTGACGCGAGTGCCGCGGCCCGCGCGCTCCTCGCACTCCTCACGACCTCTACGCCTAAACGGTACACCATGCCTAGGGAAAACTGTGACTTGAGCGTTATAAACGTTTACAAGTGGGCAAAACTGTGTTAAGGATTATTTTAATATAAGTGGTTTACTAGTCAAAACTGAGTAGGCATTTCGTAGAAAATATGATGGAAGATAGGTAAAGTTTTGTACATTTATAAAGATATTGATAGGGTAGCCAAATAAAAAACCAATGGACCCACTGAAGAGGTATAGAACAATCTGTGCAATGCAACTACCTTGAGCAACTACGTTCAACTCGTTGAGGCCAATCCTTAAAATCGCAATCAAACCGCAGCTCAACCACGGCCGTTTGGCTTTTTTTCCTATAGAGATAACGGTCGAACGACTGTGGTTCAGCTACGGTTCGAATGCGATTTCAAACATTTTTTTTTAGAAAAACTCGGCAGGTGCTGCCCTCAGCTTTAGTTTTGCGTTGAACTCGCCATTAATATCAAGTGATAACACTAAATGTTTTAATACTAAAATATTAATGTTCTCGTATACTTACTAATTTAATACAAAGACGATTTAAATCTTCTGTCTGTTGGAATTGTCGTAAAGGATTTTAAGCCTGTTCATTATTTCTTTGCATTTTTATAATCATCTGATAAGTCAGAGTTTATTATAAGTTGAACAAGTAAAATATTTGACAAAGGATCTATATTCTAATAATTTTAGGCTGATGCTATTAATTTTAGGTGAAAACTACTTTTCAGATACGATATTAATTAATTGTGTTATCAAGTTTGTACCTTCATTTATCTTGATTATGAAAAGAGAGATTATCAAAAATTAAAGGATTTTGAGGGTGTTGTAAAAGTAAGAAGGGTAAGATTTTATATGAAATGTAAAGAAAGATTGTAAACACAGTGTAAATACGATGAATAAGTAAATATTAAATTTGATGTACAGAGTATCTTTAAAATATTTATGTTTGTTTATAATATTCACTGGTATTATAATATAGGTAAGACATTTTTTTATAATAAATTTGTTACATTTAACTCCGACAGGTAACTGAACGAAGGTACTGTTAATAAAAACACAATACACGATGGCATTTCGATCAAACTATTATTCCAATCTATTTCAAAAAGTAAGTAATTCGTGCGCTGATTTTATCACAGATTACATATGATGCATTTTCGGTTTAATCCATACGATATAAAATTAATTCATACCTACTTTATACACAGAAACTCGGATTTTCCAAGCAAAGACATTTTTTATCATTCCAAAAACCAATTCACAATTAGTGTAACCAATGTCTCAATTTCAGAACCAATATTATATCCATATCTCACAAATAAAATTTCACTAATTAGATATTTGTTCCTACCTATTTTAAAACCGGCTACAGTTGCACGTACACGACTGTCGACTATTCACACTACATGCATATTAACATCTTCCTGAATGAAAATGTCTAGTCCTGTGCATTCAGAATTTAAATTAGCTCCAACATTTTGTAGTATGCACACGATATCACTTTGTCACCGAAATTCCGTCGCAGAGCTTTTAGAGTAATAGCTACTACTAAATAGGTCCTCGCATTGTATAAAATCGCACAATTTACGGGCATACTTAGCTCAAGGCTCCGTCAGTTGTAAGAATGAAATGTCGGGGACCAAAGAAAATAAATCGAAATTACTCTAAGATGGATCTTTAGTATTTTTAAAACATCTAAATACAGTCTACGGACTTTTATTGCACTATAGTAAAAGGGGTTATATCTAAAGGTCATTGAAATATTCATAGATATGTTTTTTTTTGTTATTGTCCTATTGTCTGTTCCACTGCTGAGCAAAGGCCTTTGCCTTTTGTCTTCCAAACATCTCTATTTTGTGCCATTTCTGACCATGCTAGCCCCCTCAAACACGTCTAGATCGTCACGCCACGGTATAGATATGTTGAGCTAAGTTTATTAGAAAATGATTAAATCTGCTCACACGTGCTTAACAGACATCGATACAAAAGGTTATAAAGCTAAGTCTATCTAGAAATTTTGTCGCTACAAGTTCACATTCGTAAAAATATAAATTCAAAGTCAAATCACAACTGTTTTGTTTGCTCCGATGTCGCAGTAATGCAGAAAATATCGAATTGCTGTTCACATTTCCTTTGAACAATAATATACGCTTTTCAAACGTCGGTACAGCCACGCGTTTGACGACTGTCGATGCAAAAATCTCTGTGCATACAGCCTTAAGCAATATACGAAACGCGTTTCGAAACACGAGCGCACTGCATTCAATATGAACCGTTGATACAGGAGCCAATATTGGAACTAATATCTCTATCTAGTCATTGTTTTCCGATACAATCTTCCGTCACCAATGTGAGCCAATGACGCTATCTATGCGCACAATTGTAGACGCTATGGAATGATAGTAAGGTTAGAAAAAGAAAAAAACCTTTGTTGGACTGTAAATAATACTTTATCATTAAAATGTGTCCGGGTTGTGGTGTATTATCTAACATCCTTATAAAGGACGTCCCAGGACTTCAACTTTTTTCTGTTGGGCCGCAGATGTTGATACTTATTACGTTTCACGGACCGATCGTTTTATACATATGAAGCACTGTACCTTGCAAGAGTGGAACCGTGCCCCAGCCCGTACACACTGATATAATTGAAGCTATGTTCATCTCATACTTCATGTTTTGAGAGATTGAAAGCCTGCGGCCGTACGTAAGAGCTCGACTTCACTCAGGTTGAATTCCGCTGTCCTAGGGGCATATTCAGTAGTCAGTCCATATACATGTATACTGTGCATTTTTTGTGACTAAAAAAACTTTGAAACTTCAGTGAATTTACTCGTGTTAACATACTACAACAAAGTTGACTTTGACAACGTTGACTTGAGAAGATCTTTTTATCAAAGCTTCGATGTATAGTCACCGATGTAACAATTTTCGCAGAATAGTGCTTCGGTCGGAACCCTTTTATTTACCTATTACTTACAAAATTCATATACTGATGTCGACCGAGGATCGCGTAATTCGTATTTTAGTAAACTCGCGTAGAATTTCGTGAAAATTCGGAATAAGACTTAGGGGTAGTATCATTACGCGATCTTACTAAATAGATCTAGTAATTTCGCGAAACCATGTACAGTTTGTTAACTGCAGTCTGTTGTAGTTCAGGTTAGCCTACTGTTAGTTTCATAAACTACACATCAATTCCTCACCACACCCTCCCTCGCCCTGCCACCTGGTTTACCACTGCCACTGGTTTTAACAGATTTCGTCATATTACTAAGCTAGTTGTCATTTCACGAAACCATTAGGCTAAGCCCACAGTTTCGTGAAATTACCTAGATCTGTTCAGTAAATTCGCGTAATAAGACTACTTCTATGAGTTATTTGTAATTTTCGCAAAACTACGGAGTTTTGCGAAAATTCACGCACGCTTTTTTCGAAACAAGCACGGGCTAGTTCACGAAAGTATGGTAACACAAATCGGAGCGACACACGTCAGGACGATTATATCATCGCATTTACGTAATTGTATGGAGACACACACAGCTATCGTACGGCTGTCGCCTAGACGCACGTCTCTGTAGTACGCACGCGGTCGTTGTTGCTCCGACTTGCGTCACCGTGAGTGAACCTTACGCGATCTCCGCCGACATCCTAACTAATATCCTAACTTAAGGCCAAAGTAAGTTTGTTGCCTTTTCACGCCTAAACCACTGATCCGATCATCCTGAAATTTTGCAAATACGTTGTCAGGTGTATAGTAACGGACATAGGGTACCTTTCATCCCGAAAAAACGTACTGTTCCCGAGGAAAACAACAATAACGTTCATAGATGGCGTCACGTGTCTTTTGAATCACGATTGAATTATATATTATTATTATGGAAAATTTAGTAGTGTGTTTAGAGTTGTTTTGAGGTTAATTAACGCGAGCGAAGCCGCGGGCAAAAGCTAGTACTGTAAATCAATGTTTTTCGAAGCCACTACAGTATAAATACTCTCTCTGCGCTATCACTGAAACTGCATGGTGTATAAAAGTATTATGATAGAAAACTGACGTTTTGATAAATAATAATTATAGAATTATTCTGACCATACCAGTTGTAGGATATTTAAACTTTAAGCTATTATAATAATAATGGTACCATAAATTATTTGTATACGTACATTATATAATTATGTAAATAATACAGCTATGTGTAAATATATTTTTTATGTAAAATGTAACAACATCTTGTATTTATTGAACGTTTAGAAACTATATGTGAAATTGGAAAATAAAATTAATGAATATTTTATGTTGTGTTTTAATTTATGAGTATTCTCATTGAGCATGCTTTCTGTTTAAACACGTAAGTATCTCGAATATTAAAGTAAATAATAAAACAATGATTTCTGTTTTATGCGGATTTGTATGCGGACACGCACGAATTGTAATTCTCCGCACTCGCATTTTGTGTGACATGCTTCATCGTAATCGACCCACTCGTGCCCCGCGTTTGATGTAGCGAACGCATTACAGTTCGCTCGAATGAATAAATATTGTATACCTTGCGGTACTCTATAGCCAATTTCATCCTTACAAACAGTCTATAGCCACAGTAGATACATAAGCTATAGCAGTACCTCAACTTTATAATCGTCTGAATTGACACACTCACACAGACACGCACTGCAACAAGACCTCTAAGTGAGCTTCACAATGCAGTCAGTCACGGCTGTCATTGAGTACATTACAAAAGCTATGTCTACACCAGTGCGCTTTCATGTTCATCTTGTGTCTTCGTCTGAAGCATGCGTGAAGCGCCATAGCGCATGCAATAGCGCATGCCTTAATACTAGTTCGACAAAAGCGCATACCCCTAGCGCACGCTAATCCGTCTATTGTATGTCGACTGACGACTGACCGAGGCGCACCGGTGTAGATGATAAGCTGCATGCGTCTTATGGCTATCAATATTGCATGCGCTTGACGCAAGAGGGATTGAAAGTTGAAAGCGCAAGATGAACATGAAAGCGCACGGGTGTAGACATACCAAAAGAGCATATACTCAGTATACAGTGCGTATAATGTGTGAGCTTACATATCTACTGTGCTATATAGCGCACTGTCTCGGAAAAAGAGGATTACTACGCCTCGTAGTCACATTGTTGGTTTAGAGTTTGGTCACCGCAAGCGACACTTTTCCCACATCAGCCGGCTATTTGGATATCTAGCAAGCCAACTGCCAGTCGTTTCAGCGGCAGGCCGCAGGGTGCACTGATTGCAAGAGAAGTTCATGTTAGGGAAAGCTGGATACCTCGTCTCCCTGTAATCTGTAAGCATGTCGAACATTACGGAACATATTCTTATGACCTGGTAAAAGCAATTTTTTTCGCTTAGTGGTACGATCTATACGGTCCGCCTGGCTAACACCACTCTGGCATTAAAGTTTGGTGGCAATCAGTTTACTGTGTTTCGTCGTGTGTATGTGAGAACCAAAGGGGGATATAGGGGAGTACCTCTATATCTCTCTGTTCCTTGGGTTCGTGTGCACCATCTTTAGGCTCTTTCTGCGCTTACCATCAGGAGCGACTAGGGTCAAATACGACCAAGTAAACGAAAAAAAGTTTTTTTTTTTTTTTTTAGGTTTAATAAGAAACATAATAACTACATTTAAGGTAAGGTAAGGTACGAAACCGTACTAAACACATTATTCTACTATTTTAATTCTATTAGTTTGTAGCACATAGTGAAGAAGTAGTTGTACGAGATATCTGTACGTCCTCAACTTGTTAACAATGATAAATGCGAATGTTGGACCGCGGCGAAAACTTTTGTATCTGTACTTGTTCGAGTTGCCAACAAGAACTCACCTAAATACCCAGAGCAGCTTCCATTTGTAACTTTATATTCTGTATTAGCTACGATTCTGTATTGTGTTTGTTACGATCTAGTATTAGCTCTGAGTCTTAGTTAGCTAGAAACTTATGTAAGCTACGCTTTATACTTCATTCGGCATTGACCCGGTTCAGGAAAAAGAACTGTTTTTTGTACCGTATGTTCAGCAACAGCATTCGTCGTGCAGCTTGTAGCAGCTACGAATTTGTGTTAGCTACGAGGTTGTAGTAGCTACGAGTTTGTGTTAGATACGAGTTTGTAGTAGCTACGAATTTGAGTTAGCTAGAGGTTTTAAGGTGACGCAAATTGGAGCGACAACAACCATGTGCGTATTACAGAGGCGTGAATCTAGGCGACAGCTGTGCGCAACTCCGTATAATTCAGTGCGATGCTAAAATCGTTTTGACGCGTGACGGTCCGACTTGCATCACCGTGGGAACCGCCTTACTAACATGTATATTGGTGAGCAACTAGATTTTTCTTGCTACGAAATGTTGTTCGTTACAAGCTTGTGTTGGTTATGGCTACGAGCAAGTGTTAGCTACGAACGACTGTATTGGCTACGAGTTCAATGTAGCTACGAGATTGTGTTTACTACGAAGTTTCTTTAGCTACAAGATTGTGTTACTATGGCTTCGGGTATTTAAGACAAGTTGGTTGCTTATCTCATTTTGGAATTTTCTTCGCACAGCGCCAATCTTCTTGACATAATTATTAAGTCGCTTACACCGTCTGAGCTTGCACCCAAAGAATATGTAACACAACTGTTTACTTACACCCACGTGAAGACAGTGGGAGGACTCTTCTTTGCCGGTAATCACAAGGCAACAACGTGACGACGCAAACTAATCAGAGAATACAACAAAGAGGTTTAATTCTACATAATTTCAATGTACCCCAAATTATTATGACCCTGCTTTTTTAGATAGATAAACTTTTGTACTTCACCTGCCGCAAGCCGAGAAAGTTCAATATTCTTATCTCTGGCTGACTAAACTTTACCGTTTGGGTCAAGTAAACACTTCGGCACATCTACCTAAACGATCTTGTTTAACTTACGATTCTGTTTTTACGAAGGTATCGATATTTAAAATGTTGAATTTCCAGGTGCTTTTAATAAAAACGGAACTGAGAAAAGTTTGTGAAGGAAGTTCGATAAAATAAAACTTTTGGTTAGATTCTACAGAAAAAAAACTTTAATAAACTTAAAAAAATCAAACATATTCTGTCTGGCTACGCATAAAGTTTTCCAAAATATAAATATAGAAATGGCAACACCTGCGATTAAACTACCTACATTACAGTTGTCGCAATCTGATAGGTCAAATTTTATGTTTGCATGAAAGCACAAAATAAATGGTATACAGAAATTGCACGCCCTCGATATTAGAGAAAGTCATCTTATTATTCATCTAAACATCGCGCACCCATTTTATTATGAAACAAAACACCATGAATGGGCATTGTGCATTTTTTTTAAATCTGTTAAGATATGAAAACCATTTCGAGGAATAAGGTTACTGATCACATCTCACTATTTAGAAATGGAAAATAATTATGGATTATTAGTATTTCGGGTTAAATGTGAATGACCTTAATTTATCCTCCAAATGACGTCATTGCTGGCAGTATGGCAGTAATGCCTTTGCCTACCCTACGATTGTAAATAAAAAAAATGATAGACGTGGTCACGTGACGTGAATGTCATAAATAATAAACAATAAACATAACCTCAATCCTCAACAGAAATTCAACTTTTACTATTATAGTGTTTTATTGAGACGGTCAAGCAATAACGATGGAATATAGGAAGTGCTTTGTTCCTACCTGCAAGAACAACACTAAAAATAGGCCAAACAAAATTTTTGTTCGTGTTCGGGAACTCAACTTTCGGAAGGTTCCGCGAGTCAGCTTTGATAAAAGTATCACTCATGGCGATTGGTTGGTCGCTAAATAATATGAAGGGCGTACGATCGAGATTAATTGCAATAGCGGCGTAACGTGGTGTTTTGTTTGTTATGAATTAAAGGCAAGGAACATAATAATCTGAGGTTATTATTTCATTGATTTGACAGTTGACACTATTGACATTTGACACCACTGTTACAGTTTTTAGAATATGGATTGAGGCAAAGACCCAAAGATTTTATGCCACTGATGACGTCATAGATCAGAAATGATATTGAATTTTAAATAATTAATAAAAAAATAATTACAATGAAAATAACAAAAATATTTAAAACGGTTTCTTAGATTACTCTATATTTTCAAAATCTAAAATAAAAAATTGTGGTCAAGAATTTTGCTTCATCCCCATTGCAGTAATTATTACTAGGGTTGACACAATGACTAAAGAATAGGGTTGACATTACTTCTAGTATTTTGACACGAGTCAAATCCGACCAATTAGATTGCGACAACGGTAACGAACAGGTAGGTAACATAACATAAAAAGTATCCACGCTCTTATTATTTTCACGCCAACTACAGCGAGGCTTGAACATAGCACTTGGGCAGTTGTCCCACCGCCGGCGAGGAAGCGACTAACTATCGGCTGTTTTCTCGCTCAAGTAACGTACAATAGATATACATTCCGTGTAAACAAAACAGATGCATATATTAATAGTCGATCGCTGACTGTTTACACTGCCGGCGAGGACTCGCTCCACTAGTGTCGGGAACTTCGTGGAGTGAGCGCCATCTGTTGTCCGCCACCTAACTAACCATGACGTTAACATCGGACCACCACTGCCCGTTGGAGGGAGGAGACCGGCTCGCTCGGTGCGCCCGGCGGATTGCTTCTTGGACCGTACGACGGAACACTCGTCTAGAGTATTCTTTGTAGATTAGCTGAAGAAGTCTGACCTTTTATATCTGACTAGCTTGTCCTTATTTTATGATCTTGTAATAATTATCTAAAGTATTATATTGTGATCTAGTTCATGTTACTAACACTAACCCAAATCCAAGTACTCTCAGTGGTGGAGAGTCTATGTTGGTTTTATTTACTACATTTACCTTGCTCACAATCCTGACATAGGTACCAATATTAGCGATAACTGTAATGATAGAATCACTCCTTAGCGATTAAATTGTAGTGTCGCTAACACTAGTTTGTCGCTAAGCGAGAAGAGCTATCAAAGATAATACTCGCTCAGCGATACATGCTCAGCGATGCTCGCTTGGCGGTCAGAACTCACGCCGAGAGACCAACCACCGGTCATTTGCGAGTGGTGCTAGTAATCGCCCGTTGCACTCGCACACTCGCTTATAGCCCAGGGACAAAACTATCGGAACTACACACTCGCTTCTCGCTGCTCGCCAACTCGTTTCTGTTTCTAGCTCTACTCGCTGCTCGCATCGGTCGCGGTGGGACAAGTGCCTAAAGCATAATATTTTCTGAGATTTACGCAAATCGTATCCATTGTAGCAACCAACTTTATTATTTCGCGTTCCCTTTATTTATTTAAATATCCACGTGCAACATCCTAATCCTAATGTATTATTTTTTAAATAAAGATTTTTTGAAGTAGATTTTTATTGAACACCATATATTCCGTACAATTGTTAGCTTCATTCCTAACGTTCAATCAAGTAGCTCATGAATAATTCGTAATCCAGAACTGTCAGTCAATGTGTGCTTAACGTACGATGTATCCACATCACGTCAGTCTGTTTCAGCTGAATGAGCCTATAAATGGCAGGATCTATCGCCGATTAATGAACTATGCTGATTTAATAGCTCATGAATTTCATGCCTCGTTGAATCACGTACGACTATTACGTAACGTGTTACGGTTGATGACGTATTTACGGTCCTTGTAGACAGTACATCTAGATTTCGTGTAGTAGTTAAATAATTTGAATGGGTTAAACCGTCGGCTTCAGAAATAAATAAAGATTAAAAAGATCAGCCTCGATAGTCTAGTGGTCGCAAATGCGACTGCTGAGCATGAAATCCTGGGTTCGATCGCCAGGTCGGACAATGTGTTATTGGGTTTTTTCGTGTGGAATTTTTCAGTAGCAGCCCGTTGTCTGGATTTGTGTCCGGTTGTTGGCTAGTCTCACTCTATATTACATGGTATCTACTATGTACACCTCTGCCTCACCCTTTGGGGAATACAGGTGGCAAGTAAGGGTATGTAGGTAATTCTGAAGAAAAAACATAATTTGTACAAACAAATACTTTTTCTTTCAACTACGTAGTAATGTTATCATTAACCACTACAAAACCGCTCACAAAGGACGTATTGTACCATTGTAAAATTTTTATACTTCATAATAATTAGCAAGAAAAGTTTTAAAAAAAATGGAAATAGATCAAATAGACAGCGATAGCGATATGAATTCAACTCCAGAAAGTATAAAAACAGCTGCAAATGAAATTGTTAATAACCTTTTGTCGCACAAGTCGTTACTAATAACTATGTTTTCACTTGAGTTTTTGTTTTGAGTAGGTATATTTTATCACGGTAAGTAGATTGGTAGTTGAATGAAAAGTAGATTACGCACCTTGCTAAAGTGAGTAATTAATGCACTCGTGTTAATTTAGTGCCCTAGCTTGCGCTCAGGCACCAACATAACACTCGTGCATTAATATCTCACTTTGCGCTCGATGCAACAATCTATTATTGCCAAACTGTAAAGCAGTTAGAAGATAGAGGAAGACACTTATAAAAAAAGAAGGTTTTCCAATACCCATTAGAAACTGCAGAGAATTTGTCAAGTAGGTACGCACGAGTCTGTCCTATTTCAAAAATCATAAGTCGAAATGTTAACACCGTTAAATAGCTAAGCCAAAAACCCCTTTTCTATAATTACCTGACCCTCGATCAAGTCAATGTTTCACTAGATATTAATAATTTATGGAAACTTTTTCAGGTGACAAAGTTGTCTAAATAATAAAAATTACCAGGCAAGAGCGAGTCTGGCTCGCATAACTAGGGTTCCGTACCAATATTACAGTGAGCAGTCAATAGACCAAATAAAACTTGCCTTAACTGACTTTCTAACTGTCGACTTCTGTACGCGTAGGCAAGATCTAATTATGCCAAACTTCAAATTCCTACGTTGAGAGAGTGAGATTTTGAGAAAACCCTGTGTGACAGACTTACAGACACAAGTGATCTAATAACAGTTCCATTTTTACTTATAAGATACGGAACCCTGAAAACGGCATGTTTGAATACAGAGAAGTATGTGATATTATATTATTCAACAGATTGTGAATTTCTGATATTGGAACATTATACGTTCAGTCACGCTTTTCCATTTTGAAAACTAGTTATTGCCTATCCATTTCGAACTAATGTTATCATACGAAGGAACATGAAGCAAAAATATATATTATTTAGTTCCGAAACGTGGGTACATCACATAGCAGTGAAATAGAAATCCATTTCCTTTGGTTAATATTTATCTTTCATTTTCAGAACATTTCATTAGAAAGAATAACATTGAAAGTTACAGTTATCCTCGCAAGTCGTAAAGGAATTTGATACCTAGGTAACCTACCTACTTTTCACGACTTTTCATTCACTATATTATTCGATCGATACGTGATCACAGTAGATACATATACAATGTGTCCGGTTATGGACTAGCGATATTCTAGGTACTTGTATAACAACTATTTTAGGAGGTACTCAAATACACTATACACTAGGGTCCAATTCACTTCCATTTTTTTGTTGAGATATTCTGTACGTGTGTACAAAAAAAGTCATATCTCTCAAAGTTTTGGTCCTACTGAGATAAAAGTAGACTTATTCGGAGGGCAATAATATTGTCTATCGTTTACATTACGATACAATAGGTTCACATTTTCATAACTTTAAGATCGAAACTACCTCAACAAAAAAGCAAAATGGCTGCCAAATAGCGGGGAAGTGGATTGGACCCTAGTGTGTAGTGTATTTGTGTACAAGAATAGTTACTATATAAGTACCTAGAATATCGCTAGTCCATAACCGGACACATTGTATAAGCTAAAGCAGTACCTCAACTACCTAATATTGTCTGAATTGACACACACACGCGCACTGCAACAAGACCTCTAAGTGAGCTTCACAATGCAGTCAGTCACGGCTGTCATAGAGTACATTACAAAGAGTATATTATACTCAGTATACAGTGCGTGTCTGTGTGAGTGTGTCAATTTAAACGATTCTAATAGTAGTCTTCTTTAGCTTATATTTCTACTGTGACGTGGTTTAATAATAAAGGTTTGTTATTTCACGACCGATTCCGATTTTCATGATTAAATATGTATATCATGTGTGTAAATACCAAAGACATTCAATAGTAATATACCTAAGGTAGGTAAGTATATTTTTGTATGTCACTCGTATGTAACGGACATGTATGTAACAGCTTTTTTTTTCGTTGTAAAATCCTCATGGATACCCTTCGCCCGGGATGGCGAAGGGTTATGCCGGACTCTTATCGGCTAAAAACCCACGGTGTTCCTTCTCCTGACCCTTGGCTGGGAGCGCGGGATTCGCAGCTGCATGCAATACTCTGTTCACTGAAAGATAAGTCCTGACCATAGATATAAGCACTGTTACTTATAGCACAGGGAATTAACCTAGTTTAAGTGACAGTGTTCATTTTACTGTGAACTGTATTATTTTGATCTAGACGATTATTACTATTATTATATAAGAAAGAAGGTCCTGACACAGCGGTCACTTCGTAAGGTGACTGCGGCCAAATTCACCTAAAAGAAATCTTGATAAATCGCAACTGAACCAAGGCCGAACCGTTCATCAATCGTGCTATCTTAAAACGTAAACGACATCATCAAAAACCGTAAAATTCATTAGCTATACCAGGAGTAAGGGACGGTGTACCGAAAACTGAAACAGTGAATTCAGCCTATTATTCTGAATTGAAAAGAAGTGGAAATTTTGCTCGGAGTTTTCCGACTTTTCCGATTTTTCTTTTCACAAATTTTACATTTCTTTGCTGTAAAATAAGCAATCCTATTAGGACACACAGCACATTGCAAAAATAAAATTTATTTTTTTATAAATCGGAGAATTCGAAAGATTTCGTTGATATTTTCCAGGGATTTTCAATACAAAATAATGAACTAAATTCACTGTGTAAATTTTTGGTAACCTGTCCTTTACACCCAGTTTATTTACCTGCCAAAACACTTATTGAAATACAATAACACATAGGCAAATTAGCAATTTTCGAGTAAATTCGAAAAATTCCTAGAAAAATCCCCCCTCTGGGAAAGGCGTTACCTCACCATGAGATTAACGTAAGACCGGAGGGAACATCAGACTAGCTTTCTACAACCCCATCATATAATAAAAAATGTATCATGAGGTCTACTGAAAAGCTTACAAACCGCAGGGCAGCTTGTGGCGAGCTGTTGGTGAGTGGCGACACTGCGTACCTTATTGCTTCAGAGTCGGTCGGTCAGGGCCTCGTCTCCAGTTTGCCTTTATTCGCTGGCTGGAGTGGAACCCCAAGAGTGCCCGCAGGACTCTCAACTCTGTCTTGCCTTTATCGGCCGGCCAGAGGGGGGCCGCCAGAGCTATATGCTCGGGGGTGGAAGTGTCTAAAGGCGTAATAGCGGGGAAACCCACTCCGAGTCTTTTAGACCCGCGACGGCGAAACCGGGGCCACACCTCTCTACACCTCTAGCCGCTCACACGTCTGTTGCCCCCTTCGCCTATGTACTGGCGGCTTTTCAGGGGGCCCAGCTAGTGAGCTGGCGAGTCACCGTCTGCCAACAGTTTTCAATTTTAAATGTTGAAAGGCAGACTCCGTTTTCTTCCGGCAATAGAAGTTAAATAGTCCATTTAACCATCCCATAGACCAGTTTTATTTTCACCATATTTCACAATAGTTTTGCACCCACCTAGGATGGTCCATGACTGTACTCCAATAGTGCAGCTGTGGATAGTCCCCGGTTGATGCCCCACCCCATTTTAGATTAAAGTTCTCAAAGGGGCCTCTGCGCGTTGGACCTGTGTCCCCGTGTATGCCTTCCAAAGGACCGGACGTCTTCCGCATGGAAGATGAGCCGTGAACTGAGAGAGATACATTATAAATGTGAAAGTTTGTTTTTTTGTCATGCTTTCACGTAAAAGTCGTTGGTTAGGCGCCAAAAAGTGACAGACAAAAATTCTTTATTCTACTAGGATATTTTATAACTTTTTCAAACGTCGTTCATGGAGGCCGAGAGGACCCTCGAGCTTGGGGGGCCCGGTGCACTGCCCCGCCCAGCCATACGATACCTAGCTACGCCACTGGAAATGGCGCCAACGCCAAAAAATCGAAACTGCCACAGATTAATAAGTTAACTAACAATATTTAGCGCCAAATCCACTAACGTGATTTGTTGGGTAAGTTATTGCACTCCGTTGCTCGCACAGTTACAGGCTTGCCGCAGGTGTGTCCATAGCTTGAAAGTCGGTTGCGCAAGTCTTCAAAACTTGGTAGTGGATTTGGCGCTTTATAAACGAGTTTGGAAAACTTACCAAACTGCGCCCGAAGATATGCCAGCTAATAGGAAAATGTGAAATGTTTTACTTACGACGGTATAACTTACTACTACTTGTATGGAAGTTTATCGATTTTTTCGTATGAAAATCAGCCTTGATCGTTTACAAAGGCTTTTTTTTAATCTTTGCCGTATAGTTTCGTGGGTACGTTTACAGACACAAATCTTCACATGCACAAACATCTAGACTTTGAAAACCTATCTGTAGGTCATACAAATATTTGTTCTGTGCGGCAATCTAACCCACGACCTGTACCGCAGAAGCCAATCGCTCAGCCATTGTACCAAACATGTCGTCAAGATATAATATTTAGGCCGGGCGCTCATTGTGATTTTTTGTCACGGAGACTTTTTGTTACCAAGTCGAATACTATGAAGATATATGGGAGTGCGCTCACTATGGTGATGTGACATTACGGTGACAATTACACAGAATATACAGACAGAATTTGCCTTGGTAACAAAAAGTCACCGTGACAAAAAATCACAATGAGCGCTCGGCCTTAGATTTCTGTGATCGTCTCAGATAGCGAAATAGTCTACATGTAGGTACCTAGTACGAGTACCTACACTAACCTAAACACTAAGAAATTAATTGACAAAGGCACAACCGGTGTGTAAAGAAACAACAAACTTTAATTAACTGTATCTGTTTCTTGGGTAGTTTAATCATGCAACACGATCACACTGTTTCGCAAACTGTGATCGTTTCATACAATAATCATAAATACTGGCACAACTTGTGTCTCTTAATTGCTGAATCGTGGTATCGCTTATCAAAATTGTACGAATACACGCAAGTAATAGTTGAGTCACGCATTTTCAGTATAAAAGTGAAACGCAAGATGTGACAGTAGTTTTCTAATACTCAAATATTTTTTACGCATTCGTTGCCATCAAGATGAAATTTATTTATTTTACTTTAATTATAACGGTCTAACACTGAGTTGCAAGAAAGATACCATTAGGTGATCATTAACTAATCCGTCATTAAGTATAATGTTTCCATTAAATTAATGGCTATTGCATGAATACTAATTAGGTCGTAGTTCGATCTTCATTTACTAATTATCATATATTGAAATCATGGGGAGTTTGACACATCAAAAATTAATTTTAATGGATAGTTAATCATTCCATTAAATCTAGCTTCTTGCAATGGACAGAAGAGGTTAATGGAGCATTAACATTCTAATGAGAGCATTAAAATTTAATGGACTTTTCTTGCAACTGAGTGTAAGACCAATTACAATAATTACAGATAGGAAAAAGAATAGGAATATAAGAAGATACATAAAAAGCAAGGGGAAAAAAAACAATTAGAAACTCTTTCATAAATCCCTCACAATGGTTCTGACAGTATATTCTTCCACGCATCCGCAAACAGAAGCCCAATTCTCGTAATTAATTTGAAGTAAGACTGAAGGTTGACCGAACTGAGATTAAATTATGAATTGAATAAAAAGTGGTATTCTGGTACCTACACTTAAAGTTCGGTCCGGTTTTAGTATCATCTCAGTCTATCTCGATGTTATGTCAATTCAGCAACTTAAAATCTATTACCGATAGCTTATCGATATCAACAATCATAGACTAAAATTCGAGAAATGAATCAGAATTCCAACTTGTCAAAATGGCTCAGTACATAATGTAACCAGAATACCCTTTTGGCTTCAGTCAACTTTCAATCTCATTTCAATATAATCTCACTTTTGATGTCGTTTGTTAACGAACAAGAATACCATTTGTCATATTTATGAGATTGAGACTATATCGCACCTTCGGTGCAATTAGGTAAGTCACAACAGCTAAAAAAAGTGTCCTGAATTGTGACTTTATTGCGCCGAAATAAAGTCACAACAGCTAAAAAAAAGTGTCCTGAATTGTGACTTTGTTGCACCGAAGAGAATTGGCTTTCTGATCACAATTCAGACATAGATTTATTTATTTATTGACGCACTTACAATTATTTTACCCTAGATACGAGTAACATTAGTTTTCAAAATTGTTTGTTATATAAAAGAAATAAGAAGAGCATGTAAATGTTTTCAGTCGACGAGGGACCGATTCGCTAACGAAAAGGCGACAGTTTACGTAACACTAAAAGGTATACTTCTGTAGCGAAAATATTTTTAGCTAATTCCCGTTGAAGGCACGTGGAAATCCGATTATTCAATGTCAAGGTAAATGTAGATTCAAGACGCCTGTAGACTGATAAATAGCAAAGCATTTTTAAAGCCTAAGGTAAGTGACAGTAAGTTAATTAAGTAAAAGAGAGTAAAACTGAACTTTTTAGGCTGTTCTTAGGTAACAGGCCCGAGTAGGCGGCGCGATGTGTTCCACGTGCGCGTCTCAGCAGGACGTGGGGCTAGGCCCCACAAAGGAGAGGTCCGAGACCTGCCAGGGTTGCGGTACATGCTTTGCGAATCCCGCGACTCCGGCCCACGGTCAAGTGATGGAACATCGTGGTGGTTTTAGCCAGCAAGAGTCCGGCACACCCCCTCCCCCCCGTCTTCCCCAGACGGAAGATAGTGAGGATTTCTTAGGTGAACCTACTTCTTAATGAGGAATCAGCCTTCTACATATTTAGTTAAGAGGCTAATTAAATAGCTGAATACGAAACATATTATTGACGATGAAACCTTATGATTATACTTTTTGCGAAAGACTGAAAGGTTCCTGTAAACTTATTCAAGCAAGAAACACACAGTTAGGTAAACGTCTTGGTTTTGCTTTACACAACACAAGTTGACTTACTGTTGATTTTCTGTTAAACTGGTGTTATGTTCATCTGGCCACTACAATAACTTCACTAAGTGAAACTTGGTGAATTTAATCATAGCTTTGCTTAAGATGCTTAAATACCTACATGAAGGGAGGGCTCTTTTGGGGCTGTCTTTTATGTAGGTACCTAATATTGACGTTCAAAAAGAACTAAGTAATTCTAGTCTATTTTGAATAAATGAGTTTTGAAGTTTGACATCCGGCGCACCTTGGCCAGTTAGCTTAGCTACCATCCTCGCCAACTGGCTTATCTTTTCACCAAGGCATGATCTATTCTCGTATTGCTCGAGGCGACACTGAAGAAGAAACTAGTCACTGGAAAATAATCATAGCTTTCATGCAATTCTACGCTCATGTACATAAAAGTCGGTACGTTTAATTTTATCAACGCAATTTGCTGGTCAGCATCCGAATTGAGCATCACATTCGTAATTTCAATAGCTTTCATTTCGACAATACAACAATATTCATTGCGTAATACATAGTTGTGGAGAAGTCGGATTGCTAATACATACGTTGCTATGGAAAATTATTGACCTGTCAAAATCAAAGCCGTAGCGATTACTAGTGTTTTGCGCAATTAGGAGGCTGGCGTTGCTCAAAAAGATCATGCCTGACGTTTCAAAATTACAAATGGAAACGTTGTTCCTTCTGTATTTTTGATAAGAATTTTTCTTTAAGTTTACTTACGCGAATGAAATTGAAGATAAAACTATAGTAAAGTTGATAAACACTTCAGTTTAAATGCAACTCCAACGCTCCTGCTTTATTATATTATCAGGACGGTACACAAAGACAGTTGGATACGAATGCAATCTCGTACCTAATGTAAGTACGGTCTGTCACTTGCAAGCGTGGCAGAATAATGTTCGGTCCTCACATGCATACTTGAAGAGTGAAATTTATTCGGTAATAAAATCGTTGCAGGAACGCTTGAAATTAGAATTTGTAGTCGCCATTCCGTTTGCCTGTGTGACCTGCACTACAGTGCTCGCTTATTGTAGTGAACACCGCTTGAATAACAAGTAGAGTCCTTGCAGGCTACACAGTTGTAAGTAGGCTTGCCAACCTCAATGTATGAATTTACCGGGACTTTGGCAATCAAAATGTGTCAAAGTATAGGGACGCGAAAAATACAATTAGAAATTATTTTAAATAGTGAATGTTTTTCTTTGTAATTGTGTTCGTTAGACGCGTGACTCGCGATCGCGATCTCCACTCTTCTAGTTGAACAAAACATACGTTCACTAAATTCCGACTTCTGCCCGAAGGTTTAGCCGTAGGTACGATAAAACGGGACAATTGGCGTCCCGCACACGTCTTTCGCGGGACGCATCCTCTAAAGCTCTAGGAACGGGACGTCTCGGCTCTCGCGGGACGGTTGGCAAACCTAGTTGTAAGTCTAATAGCAACGCGTCCAAAGGATTTCCAGATACAATCTAATAACGAGGTGTCAGACTTGAACTTTTGAAATTTACTTGCATAATGTTTATGACAGCAGAAGATATCATCGAATTGCCTCAGATTACATTTCCTTTTGATAAGTAATTTGCGTCAAGAGATGAGATTCAAATTTCTAATCTAAACACACACGTAAGAAAAAAATGATCAAAAGACGAAATAAATGAAAAAGTAGGATGGGAATCCATTTGTTTAGATGAGTCCCAATTATGGTTTATTTTTTTATTTAGTATTATTTCATAAAGACATCAGTAGAATTTATAACTTCAACAGTCGCTGTTACAATAAATTGGTATCGAACATCGGTTGTAGATAAAAGAGTAAGTTGTTTTTAACTAACTAAAATATGTGAGCAAAATATTACGACGGCAGGGATTGTTTGGATGTTTATTCATCTATTTTGATAAAACTAAATTTATTCCGTCCGCCTGAAACAATCTGTCGCAGTCGTCGGAGTCTGTGATTTAGAGCCCTAATACACGTCCGATACTTGCCTCCGATAGTCGGTTCCGATAGTCTGATCAGACTATCTGAAGGCCTCCGCGTCATACATTTATTTGAACATGAATTACACGTACGATCAGACTATCGGATCACATGTCAGAATCGTAAGCATCGTCCGGGCGTCTCGTCGTCGTCCAGAAAAAATCGGACACGAGAATCGTACGTGTATTTCATGAATCCGATCAGATAGTCGGATCCGGCTCCCGGAAGCAAGTATCGGACGTGTATTTTGACCCTTAGACTTTTCAAGAATATTGATACTTTATTTTTGTAAGGGATTCAGCACAAAAAAACATATCTATCAGAAATAGAGAAAAAGCTACATACAAGGTTAGACAGAAAGGGGGTACTAATCCGAAGCCCACTTATAGTATCACTGATGACTGTTTGAAAGCAAGTGTTAAAATTTCAAAATTCGATTAAAAAAAACCAAATAAAATGATCTTTATTTTAGTTTTTTCAAAAATTCTTCATCCCTGCTTTAGTTACAAATTCAGAAAATGGTGCTTCTAATTCATGGCCCCAATTATGACCTAAAATTTAAACACAGCTGATCATAACTGGGGATAGATAGATTTTAGATGTTTTTTTTTTTGAGATTTTTGAACAACTGTTTCTCTTTAACTATTGAGTTTTGGGAAAAGTTGTAGAACAAAAGTTATTCATTATTATGTGTACTTTAACACCCTTTCGGATTAGTACCCCCTTTCTGACTAACCTTGTATATACCTTAAATACCTACTAGCTATTGTAGGTTTATTTACTTTAGGCCACGCAGTTCTATATTTTTTTCGGCCCAAAACAGCCATCGTTGAATGTTCCTACAACAGATCGCTTGAGGCTCCTCTTTATCGTTGGAAGTGGGCTGTCTCCCTTTCATTCTACTCCCATATCCATTTCTCGTAATCGAGGTCCATCAGTCCCTTTTTTACCAAAATACAAAAAAGTAAAATCTGTACTTCCCTACTTGTTTTCATACTGTACTCGTTTATTTAGATGCACTCGTTGATGTATAGTATAGATAAACAGTAGTTACCCACAAAATAGATATAATATGGATAATATATATGAAAACAAAATATTACCTAATCTACACGACTGGCTGGCGATATACACATGTTTACAATTCATAATTGTGAGTTTATGGTAATTCAATAACCAGGATGTTGTTTTATTTCCGGTTGGTTTAAAATACGCCACAAAATTGTGGCAACTTGTCCAAAATCCATAATTTTCATGCATGAACATGAAGTGTGTCGATATAAAATCTAGTTACAAAGCTTGAAAGCACTTTGTTTTATTAACATACAGTATGTTAAATAACAGAGGGCATTCCCTTCAACCCGTTAATATCTACATCATTAATACAAGGTTAGTCAGAAAGGGGGTACTAATCCGAAAGGGTGTTAAAGTACACATAATAATGTGTAACTTTTGTTCTACATCTTTTCCCAAAAGTCAATATTTTAAGAGAAACAGTTGTTCAAATATCTCAAAAAAAAAACTCTAAAATCTTTTTATCCCCAGTTATGATCAGCTGTGTTTACATTTTAGGTCATATTTGGGGTCATGAATTAGAAACACCATTTTCTGAATTTGTAACTAAAGCAGGAATGAAGAATTTTTGAAAAAACTAAAATGAAAATCATTTTATTTGGAAAAAAAATTTATCGAATTTTGAAATTTTAACACTTGCTTTCAAACAGTCATCAGTGATACTATAAGTGGGCTTCGGATTAGTACCCCCTTTCCGACTAACCTTGTATATCAAAAAAAAAATACGAAAATACAAAAATAAGCAAAAAGATATAGATTTTGACGACACGTTTGGTGCAGTGGCTGAGCGACTGGCTTCTGCGCTACGGGTCATGGGTTCGATTCCCACACGGAACAAAAGTTTGTATGGCCTACAGATAGTTGTTTCGGGTCTGGGCGTTTGTGTATGTGAGATTTATGTTTGTAAACGCACCCACGGTACAAGAGAAATCCTAGTGCGGAGCAATGTTTTTAAAAAACAAAGAAGAAAGAAAAGATAGGAAAAAAAAAGGAAAACTATTCGGAACGACCTGGGTTAAATGCGATGTTGCTATGTTTACCAAATTAATAGACAAGTGCGCATGTACAGTAAGCGTTGCGTTTACGTGTTTTTTTTTTTTTTATATATATACGCTCTTTACAGTATTACTGGTTATCGGGAACGCCTTTCGTTTGTTAACATAGTGTATAATAGGAACATTCCTTATCTTTCAGTTCTATATAAAAGCTGATGAGGGTTTAACAATGTTTCCTTTAGAAACAGAGCCAGTTCAAATTAGGAAAAATATATACCTAGGCTATCTGTATTATAAATCCAATACGTGTAAAAATTTATTATGAACATGAGTTGCTTGCCCGCGAAAATAATGACCACACTTCACCGCCAATTGATGAATAACTAACTACTTTAGATGGACCAAAATAAGGAAGGCCAATGTAAACCACTGCGTACCAGAACCATACGAGTTGATTAATAGAATCGGGTTTTTCTTGTGTTTGTCCTTCTTTGTCACTTCAGTTTCCAGTCGTAAAATTTACATCCAAATGAATCCTGATGAAAGTAGATCGTATCTCAAAAGTGCCTACAGTATTTATATATCGATTCCTAACAGCCAAAAAGGGATAACCGCCAACTTACAAACTTTACAGGAGAGTGCTTTAAAGTTCGTTTACGAAGAAGAAATTAGGCTAAGGATCTTAATTTACATACCTACCGCCTAAGCGACAAAAAGTACATAATGTCGTAGAGTCATGAGACTTAGACCAACCGACGTAAATAAAAAAGACGATTCCAACGATATACAGAATCTCCCTGGAAGTATGGATCAAATCGAATAGGGGCGTGGGCCACGTCATTTCCAAACATTTTAACCCTGAAAATGTCGGTGCAATATTTACGGTTTAAAAGTTAACACCAATTTTTGTTTTTTTCAATCACTTCGCATAGTACCCAAAGAAAAAAAAGCATTTAAAAAAATCTATCAGTCATAATTTTTTTCACGACTTTGTTCTAGTAAAACTTGAGTATTTTTTTTGCCAGACTAGCTTTTTTTCTTATTGAACTCATGTTTTCTAGCTGCGTAAAAGTATTACCACTGGAAAGACCCAGTCTTCGCCAAAGTCCTAAAAAAATAAACAAATTGATAGCTCTGACAGTTTTTTTTTAATGATTTTTTCTTTGAGCACTATTCGAAGTGATTGAAAAAAACAAAAATTGGTCATAACTTTTGAACCATAAAAAATTATAGCGACATTCTCACGGTTAAAAAGTTTGGAAATGACCTTGCCAACGCCACCCTATTCCATTTGACCCATACTTCCAGAGACACCCTGTATATTCCGTTTCGCAAAAAATGGCGTTTATCCCTTTTGACGATCAGGCATCGACAAAATAAATGCATATAAAGAACCTACAGCCCCAAAATCAATACCCGCTAAATACATTTATCTTCAACATTCCTACAACCCTTGGGTCCAATCTCATTTCGGAAACAAAACCTCGTTTAAAATTGCTTCAGTATTTCGAAGCGGTCCTAACATAACGCTTAGTGCTTAGTAACGGGATACTGTGGGGGCGGTTCGCTTCCTGTTCAATATTGACATCGACGCAATTGACGCTGCCAGCAATTTGCATTTGTATTATTGGAGCGGTCCACTCGGCACCGATCACTGAATAAATGTTTAACAGAACAGTACCTACAGACTGATTGCGTTTTGTAGGGTAAGTAATTAATAAAATTAGTACCCTGTGTGAACTTGAACTTGACTGTATTAACATTTTCTATAGATAATATAACTATTTAAACAGCGCTATTTTTAGTTTACTAAGGCCGTGACATTCCTACAATGATTTTTATCAGAACGGCCTGAACACAGGGTGTAAACGAATTCATATAATTCCTTCAAACAGCGTGGTCGACTACTGACACAGATTGACCAAGCACTGTTTTTTTTTCAGTTTCAGCAAAACGTTTTTTTCATAAAAATAACCTGGAGCCCAATTCTACTAACAGAAACTTTTATAAATTGCAACTTAATCGTTTATTCAGACAGTTTTCGTTTACAAAAACTATCAAATTGTTTGACAATCAAAACAAAACCAAACATTTTGACAGTTTACGTCAACGAAAACTGTCTCAATGAACGATTCAATTGCCATTGATACAAGTTTCTGTTAGTAGAATTGGCCCCCTGGTTTTCTGTTTTTCATCCCGAGTTAACTGACGCACGAAGCGATATCGCGCTAATCGTGCCTACCAGCTATGTCGCCGTGCTTTCATTCGTTTTAGCGTGGCAACGAAATTTTCTATCACATAAAATTATTTTTTTGCAAAAAATATTTTTGTTTATTTTTTTATTGAAACCTTAATATGTGGTTTAGATACGATGATAGACCGCTATCGCAAAAAAAAAATTTTTTTTATTCTTTTATTTTTAATTTAGCTAAATCCTGTGCGTAGTTAATATATCATTAATAAATAATGTGGTTTGAAGAAATTACACGAATTCGTTTACACCCACACACCTATAGCGAAAGGCGTTCCCGTTTACCAGCAATACTATAGCGTCCGTACACATTAAAAGAATTTTCCCAATCAAAACAAAAAATAAAAAATTGATACGTAAAAGCAACGCTTACTGTACATGCGCAATTGTCTATCAACATGGCATATAACCTATCTACGCTAATATTTTGGACTAAAAACAGGCCGTTCCGAAAAGTTTTGCATTAAAAAAAAACGGATATTTTTTTGCTTATTTTTATTTTAATGTACCTATTAATGATGTTATTAACGGGTTTAAAGGAACGCCTTCTGCTATTTTACATGCTGTATAATGCTGCCCAAAATAAACCTAATACCTACATACAAAACAATGTCTTTCATTCATGCTACGATCTGCAAACAACTGTGTACACCGCGTTAACACAAAAGGCTCGGTTTAAAATACCAACAAAACTCCTGTTGTGTTTTTAATATTCGTATCCTAATCAACAGCCTATTACAAATTTAATTCCACTCAACTAGGACTTCTGTGGGTTATAAGAATAAAATGAGAAACGCAATAATGTCGCTGCTCCTTTCGACGCAGCTTCGGATTGAGTGGCTCAAACAGATTCACAGGGTTCAGATTGCCTGTTCGCTGCTACGAATTGAACACAATGGTAATTTTATAAAATAACTTTAAAAAAAAGTAAAAACCGACTTAAAAAAAAGTAAAAAGAGTAAAATAATTACCAAATTATAAAACGAACAGTTTCAGAAGTCGGTGCAATTTTACACTGAACCAAATTGAAGGCACCGACTTCTGAAACTGTTAGTTTTATAGTATGGTGATTATTTTACTCTTTTTAGTTTGTTTTAAGTCAGTTTTTACTTTTTTTTAAGTTATTTTATTTTTTATTTTAAGTAGCATAAACAATACACAAAGATGCAATTACAGCAATCCCGGGCAATTTGCTGTTATCCATTGAAGTGTTCCATTGTCAATCTCCGAGGGTCTTCATCATATCTTCACAAAATTTAAATGGGACCACCTCGGGGAATACTAAAAAAAGAATTTTGCTAATTCGTCTATACAGGGTGTTAACGAATTCGTGTAATTCCTTCAAACCACGTGATCTACTGGTGACACAGATTAACACTAAATGGGAAATTTTGAAAATCATCTAAAAAAAATTGAAAAAAAAAACTTGATTTTCTATTTCTGAGTCATTTTAGAGCCTTGAGTTATCTGACTGCAAAGCGCGATATCGCGTTAGTCGTGCCTACCAGCCGTGTCGCCGTGCTTTCATTAATTTATGCGTGGCATCGAAATGTACACAAATAACACATTTTTTTTGCAAAAAAATAAACTCTTATTTTTTACTGAATCCTTATTAGGTGGTTTAGATACGATCGGTAACAAAGCCGCATGAAAAAATAATTATTTTATTTTTTTATTTTTAATCAATCTAAATCCCGTGCGGGCGTGTCTACATCAGTAGTAGATCATGTGGTTTTAAGGAATTACACGAATTCGTTAACACCCTGTATAAGACGGAGTTATGCCCGAACATACATAAAATAATATAAACATCCGAATTGAGAACCTCCTTCTTTTTGAAGTCGGTTAAAAAGTATACGCAATAAATTAGGTCTACGGTACGCGTGCGTACAACCGCATGTTAAAAATATTATTTCATAGAAAACTCCCGCATGTTGATTTGATTAATGGCGCATTTTGGAGAACGAGGAAAAGTCATTAATTATGTTTTCATAATGGAAGTGTGCAAAAAGTACATTTTATAATCATAGCAAAATTATGAAAATTCGCATAACATCACGCCTGTATTCCCCGAAGGATTGGGCAGAGGTGTATCGTAAAATTCGTAAACCCTCATTTCGCCGTTATGTATAAGTCCCATGTAATAGGGAACCAGCGTATTGCCATCAACCAGGCACAAATCCAGGCTGTTACTGAGATATTCCACACGGAAAAACCCAATAACACTTTAGTCGACCTGGGACCTGAGGATCGAGCCCAGGACTTCACGCTCAGCAGTCGCGCTTGCGACGACTAGACCAACGAGGCAGTCTCATATATGAATATTCATTTTAGTATTTTAGTAAACCATTAAAATGAATATTCATTTTTCTTTTACCATCATCATCATTCTCCTTCCCTTATAACCCAATTTATTTGGGGTCGGCGCAACATGTCTTTTTCTTCCATACTTCTCTATTAGTCGTCATCTCAGTAGTCACCCCCTTTCTAACCATATCATCTTTCACACATTCCATCCATCGTTTCTTTGGTCTTCCCCTACTCTTATAGCCATCGACATTCATACTCTTTTTTTTCTTTTATATCATACATTTTTTAGACTGTTTGTTCAACGTTGTTTTACCACGTAGTTTGGTACAACGATGGACCCTTATCCCTAAGGGTTCTTCGTTGTACCAAACTCCCGTATCCCATACTCCCGTATTACCCGAATCACTACGCTTGACTTGACAGACAGATGGGATAAAGCAGTACGATTTTATAGTAGTAACCCACAGGTACCTAGATTTAGCTGTCCATACTCCAAATTGATGCATAGATCCGAAAAAGGATAAGCGCAGTTTTTTTGAAAAAAAGGACTTATACGTATCGTTAGAATCGTCTTTTTCTTCTGCGTTTGGTCTAAATGTCATGGCTCTACAACATACTTTTATGACATAGACGGTATATACCTAAATTAAGGTCCTTAGCCTTAATTTCTTTGACGTAAACGAACTTTAATCCACTCTCTTGTAAAGTTTGTAAATTAGCGGTTATCCCTTTTTGGCTGTTACGCATCGAAATATAATACGGAAGTAGGGTCCGACCACAGATCACAGAAGACACGTCATGTAGGTACGGCACATCCGAGAAGTGTCAGTGACCGATTTCAAACCATGACTATTTTATGTACCTACCCACCTAAATAATTAATTCTAAGTCCATGTTAATGCAATTCAGAGGATACCTCGCATACATTTTTAATTAAGTACGCTAGTAACATAATGTACACCTACATACATTTAAATTTCTAATCTGGTTAACACAAGATAATGGAAATTAATGGCCTGACCGCCTAACGAGTTGCTAAGGATACAAATAAATCTAAAGATATATTACTTTAGTACGGGTAGTAACTACTGCCTGAAAAAGACAGTTCCTGAAATGTTAAACTTTGTTTAAGTTATATGGGAATGGAAATACACCGGTATTCGAACAAATGGTGAGAGGATTCAGAAGTCGTTAGGAACAATGGAGCGTAGTTAAGCAGAACGCGACCATCAAAGAAAAACGCGTTTTGAGATAATATCTCCGTTTTAAGGTATTTTGGCTGTTGTCTTTTAGTGTGCGTCCTGACTAACGGCGAACCGCGCAGGCGGAATGAACGGCGCATTAAATAAATGTTCGAAACGTTTAAATTTTGATATCGACATTATTAAAACCAAAGTAAAATAAACGAAACACTAAACACGCGCGTACACGTCAACTTTCCCGCGTGCACTAAGGACAGATATCGACATTATCGACGGTAAAGCCGCTCCGCAATCCGCAATACGCCCGTGCGCCGTCACTCAGGACGCACACTTAAACAGATTGAAAAGTCACATTTATATGAAAGTACAGTACACATTATTGTATAAAAATAACAGCCAAAATACCTTAAAACGGCCATAACTCAAAACACGTTTTTTGTCGATGGTCGCTTTCTGCTAAACTACGCTCAATTTTCCCTGTCTATCTGTGTTACATAGCTGCAGGACCTGGCTTACTACATAACAGAAGCAATACTGATAAGAATCACCAAAAATCCAAATCAACGGAATGACACAATCAGATATACCGGACATGATAACACAGTCGTTCGTAGTCCTACTGCCCCTGACTGAACATTTCCCTACAATAAAAAAATGCAGGGGCGGATTTCCCTATAGGCAGGGTAGGCCCAGGCCTAGAGCGGTAAAATTTAGGGAGCGGCTAAATTTGTTGGGTTTTTTTTAGTAGTCGCGCCTTCTATGAATCTATCCGCCAACTCAAACTCAACTCAAATGTAAAAACTAAAAACGTGCAAATAGCATCTCGCAAAAAAAAAATACGCGCATTACCTACTTACAAATAGAAATGGTAAGCATCAGTATTTGAAACACTGATTGAGATAATTTATCATTTACTGACTTTCGTTGTTTTTTATTTTAATTTAATTCATATAGTTCATTTAATTTTTCGCGATTTACAGCGAGTAAGGGGCGGCAATATTTCATAGGCCTAGGGCAGCCAACGTATCATATCCGCCCCTGAATAAATGCATACCGATTTCCGCACGGATTGCGAAAAAAAATCTCAGGGGGCAGATTTGAAACGCCAATCTGTTTTGCAAACAAGCTCGGCCTCCCGTCTATCATCATTTCTATTAACATCACTAACAAAATTCAACAAGGATTTACAACCTTTTAAGTGTAGGAAAATCTCTTTTTAATTGCTTACCAGCCGCCGCGGCGGTCGTTAATTTGGAAGATGCTTGCGTCTCTTTGTTCTACATTCAAGAGAACAATCACAATAATGATCCCTTACAAATGGGATTGAAGCTATTATGGCCGACCAAAAATTACAAAAGAGGTAGGCATTATTTTATTGTCAGTTGTCTGACTGACTGCTTCCTTTGTTATCTCAAATCATCTTATAAAACGAAAGTAAAAATTTTACGTCTAAAAGCTTCTAAATAATTAAATATAAAAAAACACAGATATCGAGTAAAATAGATACCGCAAGTTTGTCAAATAGTATGAAAACAACAGTGACGGAAAACATCGTCAGAAAACCTATACACCTGAAAGGACTCCAAAAAGTTCTCGATGTGTGTGTGTAGTCGCCCACCCGCACCTGCGCTCGTCTTCGCAGCGTAACAAGTAGGAGCTTTGCTCTATCATTGAATCTATATAACTTTATCTGTGATCAAAAAGCTGGTTATAAATAGTCACTACTTGGACCCTATATCTATTACTTCTTGTTCCTTGTATTTTTTTAGTAAACCTTTTGGAATTTGTCATTTAACCTACCATGTCTTCTCTGCACCACCCAAAAGCGTGAATTACATGGAAACGGCATAAGGCGCAGGCACGGCGCAGGCGCATCGCTTTCATACATTTTGTACGAAAAAAATTTGAAGCGGCACGAAAAATGTAGGTATGAAAGTGACGCGCTTGCGCCGTGCCTGCGCCATGTGCCGTTTCTATGCAATTCAGGCCTAAGGTCGACTGGTAGAAAATGCCTATGGCATTAAGTCCGCCTCTGTACTAATTTTGTGCGAAAGAATAAATAAATAAAAACACACGGAAAGATTGCGGTCTGACCACTGTAATACAAGAAACTGGGTTTTTACGTAACTACTAGGGATGTTCCGACTAGTCTGCGACTATTCGGCAAAAAGCGCCGACTATCCGGCTTCTTACTTTATATGTATTTCTCAACAAAATGTATACAAGGTTAGTCGGAAAGGGGGTACTAATCCGAAAGGGTATTAAAGTACCCGTAATAATAAATAACTTTGGTTCTACGACTTTTCCCAAAATACAATAGTTTAAGAGAAATAGCTGTTCAAAGATTTCATAAAATACCTACGCTAAAATCTATCTATCGTTAGCTATGATCAGCTGTGTTCACATTTTAGGTCATATTTATTTGAAGTCACAAATTAGAAACTCTATTTTTTGAATTCGTAACTAAGGCAGAGATAAAGAAATTTTGAAAAAACTAAAATCAAACACTGTTTTCATCGAAATAAAAATTATCCAATTTTGAAATTTTAACACTTGCTTTAGTTAAAACAGTCATCAGTAACACTCTAAGTGGCCCGCGGATTAGTACCCCCTGTCCGACTAACCTTTTAAAGGAGGAATTACATTAAATAAAAAAAAACAATGCGAAGTAAACAAAACAGGTTCCGCCGACACGCTTGCAGGCGACGACGATGCGTTGCGACTTGCGCACGATTAACATGTAAACGAAGCGTCATGGACCCCCGAAACCGTGATCGGCTTGGCCGACTAGTCGGCCTCTTTACAACCGACTAATCGGCTAGTCGGCCATAGTCATAGTCGGCACATCTCTAGTAACTACCTACATTGACCACCTATCTCTAATATCCTATTTCCAGAAAGAGTCACTACCACTGACCTTTACAATTAGAGGTCAGTGGTCACTACCGAAATGGCAATTGTTTAAAATAGTATAGCATTAATCGCATCGATGTTTATAAGTTAAAGGAATGCAGTAAGTAACATCAAAACGACCGCTTTTCACCACCAACTTCGATAAACACGGAAAATACATACATATCTTCAAAAATATGTACTTACCTAACTCTGTAGAGAGAAACACCAATTTCGTGAAATAGTAACTCGTATGGAAGTACCTTGAAACACTTTCCCAGTCTGTGCTTTCCCTCTAACCACATCGAATCAAGTAAAGAATTATCTCAGTTTTACGAAAACAAAATCATAACTTCGCGCCAATTTGTACTTTTATGTCAAACTCAAAACCATAGTGAAGGCAACTGAGATGGCTGGCCACACTTCATTTTTAAACAGTGACTCGTTTTGTAATGAAGGTTGTATCTACCATTTTGAGAAACTTAGTTTCAACTATTTCTTTAAAATAACATTTACTTAATTCTATACAATTCCTACATACATTATTCTTATGATATTTATACACAAACAATTTGTTCATATTTTTATCTAATTAGACGTACACGAATCCGAACGCGTCCCATCTTCTATGTTGTCTTTACCCCGCAGCCGTAGTCATAGATTATAAATAATTACACCGTAAATTTTATTTCATACAAGCACTACCATAAAGAAAATTGCTTAAAAATTAATACGAAATGTTTGACGATTTATGGAAGAAATCAAAGTTGTATTCTACAATACTTCATAAAAAAAAACACTGAAACGTCCAAACCATAAACAAAGAGAACTAGGAAATCGAAGGACGGGACGACGGACGTCGATCATCAATCAAATAATCCAATATGGCCGACTGCTTCCAATGGAGCTGTTCGCGGTTAAATTTTACAAATTTGCAGTTATAATTAAATAGTTTCTAAAGAGACTACATTGCCTTACAGTATAATGTAAGTCAATGTACCTAATGAAGACTTTTCCGTAAGTATGGCATATGAAAATAGTGCGATTAAGGACGATATCCTTGACATGCCATGAGAAAGTTGCGAAGTGGCCTCCGTATTTTACGTATAATTGCTACTTTCATTCTCAATTGCAGGTAAGCTGAAGATGCCAGTTAATTCTGTGACTGAAACGAAAAAAGGAGTCGACAAATCTAGATTTTCCCTGTCATTAAATAGGAATAATGCAACATATTTGAGCAACGAAAATAAGAAACCGACAGAGAATTCGAAGGAGAACACTGACCCTTATAAGCAGTCTACTAGTAGTAATAAAGAGAACAAGCCATTAAAGAGGCCGCTGAAGAGTGTATATGCTAATACTTTATCAGCTGCGAAGAAATTGAAGCCTCTTTCTGAGACAGCTACACCAGCAGGTATTGTGTAACTTACCGGTACATGACGCTGCCGATGTGCAATACTCCCGGTGATCTATTGCAGTAGTGTTCGATTGTGTAAAGGAAAATACTGTGCAGTTTGGTGTTTGTGATTTTGTATGTCTATTTAACAATATAAGTAAAGATGATATTAATTTTGATTTAATTACAATATTTACGATTAGAAATCGAAATTTAACAATCGTTGACCTAGAAATGGACTCCTAAAATGTTAAGTTATTAAAACTAAATGTGTATAGAAAGTGCTAACCATAACCATAATAACTTTAAAACAAATATATACAATCATTTATGGTATGACTATGGAATATCTATGGATACTATAAAATAGTAGTCAGAACATCAGACTACCACCCACTGCTCTTAGCGATTTTGTATTATACTTAAGCTACCACACAAATAAATGTCACTTTTGCCACCCATTATTAATAAATTGTCTAAAAATATAAGAATTAGAATTTTGTAACTTATACCATAATAAATTTTCAGAAAAACCGTCAGAATTAGAGCTGATACTATTGGAGCCTCCCTTAGCCAGCGCTGCCATGTTGAATGGCCACCACACATCTGACAGTCAATATGCAGGGAGCACACAGCGCAAGACTCCCATTGCCACCTTGTCCAACTTGGGGAACACCTGTTTCCTCAACAGTGTGCTGTATACTTTACGGTAATAATTATAACAAATATATTATTGCTATTTAGCCCTAAAGTTCTGTATTTACTATGTGAGAAAAGGCAGATAATTAAAAAAAATATAAATCAAATTATATCTATAATAAATAATCTGTGGACTCTAAGTAATGAGCCTACCATAACAAGAACTTTCTAGAAAGTAATATACAAAATAGTGTAGTTTATACTGCTCTTCCTCTGTTACGTTCATTCACCATTTAACACTTTGACTGTTGCACATACATTTTTTACTAGCCGTGCGGCTTTATACACCTGCAATATGTATGGGTGTTTTCATACAAAATGTATGTGTGCCCGCCAACTAAGCATAACATTGTGCAAAAGTACTGTGTGTTATCCCGCAGTGAATGTGTTAAACAAACCCATGTTAATTGAAGATTGAACTACTCAACATTTATAAGAATACAGTAACTGCCTTTCCGTTTATGACTAGATCTATATTACAATCTACATTAGTAGACTTACTATTCAAAAACATTGTTTTAGATATGCACCACGCTTTCTCCACAACCTCCACCACCTTGTGTCGGACCTAGCGAGTGTGGAACAGAAGCTTGGTAGCATCAGACTAAAGAGTTCATCACTGGGCCGCAGTGCAGCTGGCTTGGCCTCATCGGGGACCAGATCTTGGAGTAGTAAAGACCTACTGTCACTGGGACAGTCTGATAACAGTGCGGGGAAGAGTAAAATTCAGGTTAAATTGTTTTTTTTCTTGTATTTTCATGATATTTGCTTGTGGTCTGTGTGTCTAAGAATAATGTGAAATGGCTACATAGCTGCTCCACCTCTTCCTATGTTGTTGATAATATATTGACGTCTTCAATTGAGAAAGTAAGAAAAACTAAAATTTTACATGTTTGACATGATTTATGCTGTTTAATGCCTTGGTTCAAATAATTTTGAACTAATGTTGATTGGCTGAAGTGGCTGGACCCACTTCAGCCAATCAACAATACTGATTGGTCATCATAGGGGCAAGTTATATTTCAACTATTATTACCAACAAAGGTTACATTATAACATACTTTTTACTAATTTAGTTGGTTTGCAATGAATAAATTATTGTGGCACATTCAATGCCGTTTTGGCCTATGGGTGTGTCCTGCTCTCTCCACCTGTCTCACCCAGGCAGGATGCCACCAAGGTGGGCCAGTTACCTTTATTTATGATGTCATAAAGAAGGTAGACAGCCTACATAAAAAAAACGGCAAACCTAAGCCCACAAATATTTCCATTGAAGTAGTACTATTATTTATTCTGTGACTGAATTGTATCAGTGTCTAATGTAGACCACAACATGAAATCCCGTTCTGACTCATGAGTCTGCCGAGTATAAAGCATTTCATAATCCTCTACTTTTTATTTCAAAACAATTGTTTTCTTAGTCACGTTTCCATTTAGTTTATCTCGGCTTAATCATAATCAGGATGAGGGTCACGATTTATCTGATATAAACATATGGATAACCTTATCAGGTAGATAAAATTAGTCTGAAAGGTTAGAGATGTCTTATTTTTAGGTCAAATTTGATTATAATATTTATGTTTAATGCAAACTTAGCAGCCTATCAATTTATATTTCTAAATATGTTAATCGCCACGCTTATTTGAAAATAAATTTCAAGCTGATGGACACGATGGAAGTCACTTAATAGAATTTATCGTAAAAAGGCAACATACTAAAAGAGAGCGAGAGAGTACCTACCGTCTTTTCACACATCATTCTTGCTGACTTGTATGAAAATTCTCATGAAAGTACCCTTCAGCACCAGGAACGCAGCGTAGACTAGCAGGCAATCAGGGGCCCAAGTCTGCCAATTTAAGTAAAATAACATGATACAATTCATGTTTATGTATATTCACATCCATTTTGCTGGGGTTGCCCGACTAGTTTCGGACTCAACCGGAGCCCTTAATCATCGCCGCGTGAACAGCTGATTAAGGTCTCCTATTGAGTTTAAAACTGACTAGTTTGTGTCTGTCTGACTGTCCGTGAGTAAAGCCATAAATAGTTAAAAACGTTTCAATGTAAAGCCGAGTATGCATGAATGAACATGAACATCGAACACAAATCACTATGAACGTGTTCGCCGAACACACTGTTTGGTAAAGATACGCACATGCAAATAATGTGTTCGATATTCGTGTTCGAAAGTGCGTACACGGCTTAACAGACACCAGGAAGCCCGTGTTCATAATATAACATAATCTCTTTTCGCCTCCAGATAGCAACAGAGAAGCTCCATGAAACATACTTCAACCTTCGGGCAGCTGAGAGCAAATGCCTCAACAGCAGCTCTGCAGACGCCAGTCCGGAGCCCTACGCTGCTGACGCTTTCTTAGCCGCGCTTAGAGATGTTAACTCCACTTTCGAAGGTAGAGTATTATTAAAAGAGGCTTTCCTTTCATTAGTTTTAAATATTTCCATTTACAATCTGCTTCCTATGACTAGAGGACAACCTATTCTTCTGAAGGAATATAAATTACACAGAGAACGTATGGGAATGACATTAATTTATTGATCTCATCTAGAACATTCTTTAAATGTTGCTATTCCTTGGCAACATTCATCATGACATAAATACTCTTGTCTAAGGTAGCTTGATGGCTACAGACTCCTGTTAAGCACCCAACTTGCAGGTTCATTCCCAAGCATGACATACCAATGTGACTTTACCAATGTCAGATTATGTACTTTCTTACCATTTACATATGCTGAAAGAAAACATCGCAAGGAAACCTGGACTTAATGGTCTGAAATCGCCAACCCTCTGAGCCAGTGCGGTGATCAATGCTCGATCCTTCTCTGTATTAAAAATGGCCTTTGCAATGCAGTGAGAGTGGTACAGGCTGGTACAGTACGACGCAACTAAGTCGCGTCGGCAAACTTCGTTAAACCAATCATTTCCGAACTGAGTGCAACTTCAAGACCACGATTTTTTATTAGTACTGCAGTAAAAAAAACGCAATAAGTGGGAGTGGCGCAAAATGAGCGAATGCCATTGGTTGTTCGATTAGCTACACCGATGTGTTTAGATAGATTGTTGCAACGCGTAGTATTCGGGCGAAGACGATGTACTATTGGGGCACTGTCGGTAAAATGGCGCGCATCAAAGGAATTTGTCGCGACAATATTCGCTTGGGTGGCTACACCTACGTCACTTCAGTGTCGTCCAGACTTTGTAGCGGGACGGACGTTCTACAGAGAACAACACAATCCGGCACGATGAATCTTCGCCCGCCTATTTTAGACAAGAACATCGCGTATGCGTACACGATGTTTTAACGCGCCAACGCGACACGAATCTCCCGCTAATGTAACCCCAGCATTACAGGTATCGATCAACACATGACATCGATCGGTATATAAATAGTTTACCTACTTGTGTGACTCATGTGTTTGTAACCACCCACACATTAAATGAGACAGTTTAATACTATAGATAAGTAGTACACTAAAACAAACTCTATCAACCATTTTTTTTTATCTTGTGCCTGATGTCTTTTATCTTTGACTAGCTGTGCCCGCGATTCCGTCCGCGTGGAAATCGGAAACCAACGTGTCGCTATAACTAAACAATATTTCTTCTTGATTGATAACTTGAAATTCTAATATCTTTTGCTCAATCAAACCGCTTACTATGAAACAAAAACGAAATGTTACACTGAGATACGTGATATTTGTCTATAGCCTATAAAAATCTTGAGTCAATACTTTTACATGATGTGTGCACAACAAACAGATAATCAGACAAAAATAAAAAAAAAATATGGAAATGGATTCTATTGGTTACCCTAAACCCAGCTATTTGTGTTTTAAATATTTCTAATGTACAGAGTACAGACACGCCAAATCTACAGTTTTATAAATGTATAGATTCATATTGTTTCACTTTTTAAAATTTTATAGCATAACAGCATAAATTACAATAACATAAATAATAATTATGGTATGGTAGTGCCTTATAATTTCAAAATTGCGGTGGCATGTCCATATTACCGTAAATTTTCAGTTCATTGACCTTAAACAACAATTCTTTTTCTGATCTCTGGTTCATAGTAGCAACAATACTGTAGCTAGTACTTCATTTTAAAACAAAAGCTTTAGCCATTGCATCATATACAGGCATGAATTTCATGGTATCAATAAAATACTATATTTATTTGTAATCAAAGTTTATAAGGATCACACTAGGTAATATTATAAAAATAAAGTTTATTTGTACTCTTAGAGCGGTTGCGCACTGCATCCGATCCGAATCCGTGAAAATACGTTCCGAAGTAGCCATAGAACTATTTGTATGGTAGTTAACGCACTAGATCCGACTTCCGTCATCCGATTTCTCTTCGTTATCCGTGAGTTTATTCGAAAGAAATATTGACGGACCGAAGTAGCCGTAGTACTGTTTGTATGAACGCTTTCGCATTACCTTGGATTCAAATCGGACATATGCCAAAGATGGTCCCTAATTGCTTGGATTTGAATTACAGATCGTATTAGTGCGTAAGCAATATCCGAATTCGGTCCGAGATTTTTAGACTCTTGATCCATATTTTCACGAATTCGGATCGGATGCAGTGCGAAAAGCAATATCCGAATTCGGTCCGAGTTTTTTATATCCGTATTTTCACAGATCCGGATCGGATGCAGTGCGTAACCGCTGTTAAACTAACATACATAAGTACACTGATTTTACATGTTGTACAACAGTGTCATATTTAAAGGGCTAAATGCTGCCTCCTAAACAAGGGCAAGAGCCTGTATTTTAGGATACAGTATTAGTTCAATAAGAGAAAATCGTAATAAGATGTTCAGTTTCGCCATACGATAACTTCTGCAACCATTAAGACTCATTACACGGAGATAGTTTCTCGAAGCGAGTTTCGTGCTGTCTCTGTTTTTATCGTAGAGAAAGACAAAGACAGAACGAGTATCGCTTCGAGAAACTATCCTCGTGTAAATCAGCCTTAGGTTTAAAACGCACTAGCGGCTAGCCGCAATACGGCGTGCCGCTTGCGGCAGGCCGCACATCGATTTTTACATGAAACCGCGTGATCTCAACGCACTGATTTCCGGCTTCATGTAAAAATCGATGTGCGGCCAATCGCAAGCGGCACGCCGCATTGCAACTGGCCGCTAGTGCGTTCTTAGGCTAAATGTACGTTTAATTTAAACTTCGTACTTCATAATACAAATGTGAAAGTTCGTGAAGATAGCTGAACGGATTTGAATGAAATTGTGCACAAATATCATATCCTAGATTAACACATAGGATACTTTTTTCCCGATACATGAAGGGGTTCCTTTAGGACCTAAGTGAAACCGCGGTTAGTGCTAGATATAAATCGTATATATTTCTTTGATACAGGTAATAGACAACAGGATGCGCACGAGCTGCTTGTGTGTATACTGGACAATATCCGGGAAACGTGTAGAGCTCTCAGCGCGCGCGCAAGTAGGTTGCAGCTACAGGAAAATGGGGACAGGTAACATTACAACTCTTTTTCATAAAACAGTTTTTTATACTTCTTAAATGTTAGATCCCATGATTGATCTTTAGCAGTCCTATTTAAAACCAAAATTGATTGAATTTAATGTAGGAGCAAGTAGACACTGCTAACTTATGTAATCTCTATCTTACAGTCAATTATTGGTTAAAACCATGATTTGTGTAGGTCAATTTTATGTAGTGTTACTAATCAATCGTACTCTCCACTGAAGCATAGCTGATTCTTTCATCCTGTAGTACTCTCCGCAGGTATTATTAGCTAAATGAACTTAAACTGTTTTTGTGTATTAGGAAAGTAAATTTGTTCTTAAAACACTCAAACTGTATCCTGGCGGTATTAAATATTATGTTCCAACCAAATACCTATAACCCAATACAATACGCGACAAATATTTAGCCGCTCTGAAATCAGGCGAATGTCTGCTCTGTAGCAAAATATAGAGGTTAATTTGCTGCTACGCAACAATTCGCCTGACCTCAGAGCCGTCAAACTGTTTGGCGCGTACTGGGGGCTTACTATGACCTCTTATGAAAACGTTCAAATGCCAGCCAGTCAACTTCCGTTCAAAAGCAGGCCTGCTTCTGCATCGCTAAAAATCGTACCATGACAGTACTAAAGGTGAACGACTATTGAACCAAGTTGAACGGTAATGCTTGTTCATGGTACGAAAAGTCTATACAAAAAAAAGGTGAACGAACGGATTTCGTAAACGTCAACGTAGCAGGCCTGCTCTAACGACATCATAGTACAAAAAAGCAGGGCAGTTCAACTTCCAGGCAACTTCTGTCCTGCTTTAAGAGGTCATAGTAAGCCCCCCTGTACCTTAAACAATAAAAAATCTTATCTGCACTTTTCAGCAACGGCATAGGCCGCCAGCCTAGTTTAGAAGGAGATGGCGGAAAACCAACATTGGGTAACCTGCGCAAGTCGTGGAAGAAACGCAAAGAGGTGAAAGCTAGTGACAAGCGAGCATCACCCACCGATGAACGTCCCCCCTCACCTGCTGACCCCGAGAGGGACGAGAGAGCTCGGCCGGGATGGGACTTCGTCGCTGATGATTTCGAAGGTAATTAGGGGTGGCTTGCAACTATAAATGTAGATTTCAAAAGCTCAACGTGGTAGGTACATACATACACAAGCCTCAATTACCGGCAAAAGGCCCGTCTTCCACTGACCCGGGACAAGATGGCTCGGTCTGGATGAGACTTCGTCGCTGATGACTCTGAAGATATTATCCCTTGTTGAATAACTCTTTAGGACGCCACACAAAATGTCTACGCTGCCTCTGAAATGGAACACCAGTGAAAACCGAGCCGAAATGTAATAAGAGCGTGAACATACACAATGGAATGGGAACTGTCTCGCCTAACACTAAAGTTCAATTTCACATGGTCGGAACAGATTTTTCTAGGTATTTGACGCTTCAGTTCGGTAGTGACGTTTCTGCACATCGTGCTATTTATTAGTCTGCGGTACTGGTCTAATCTTTGTCGGAAATTGCCGCAACGGACTGTTTTACATAAAAGCAATAATTGCATTTATATTTGCAGGCACGATGGTGGTTCGCACGATGTGTCTGGAATGTGAGGCAGTGACGGAGAAGGCGCAGGCGGTCTGCGAGCTGTGCGTGCCCGTCACTGACGATGACGCGGACGACGAGCCCTTCCGCGCCGCCTGCCTGTCTACTGAGTATCTGCGCGATCAGAACAAGGTATGTACATGACAGGGTGGCGAACAGATACCTATGTAAGTGTACCCGTCATCTACGACAAACAATCCCGCGCCGCCTGCCTGTAACACCTGTAATACTTTCGAGGTCAGTACAAGGTAATTGCACCAAGGAGTTTATCAATCAGAGTCTTTAGAGTCTAACAACCGGATCATTGTCTAAGGTCTTTGGAAGACTGTCCTGTCGTAATGGAATAATTATGTCAGTGAAATGTATGGAGGTTGTGATCTTTTGTGAGAGGATAAACCAGCAATAGTCAAAGTATTTACTTCAGCAATTATGTTTAATATAGTTGGTGATGAATACGGATTTCTATGGCCTAAAAACTTCATTTTCTCAACAATGTATTCCAGTATTGGTGCGAGCGGTGCTTGCGCTACAACGAGGCGCGGCGCAGCGTGGCGTACTCTCGCCTGCCGCGCCTGCTGGTGCTGCAGCTCAAGCGCTTCAGCGGCGGCATGGAGAAGATCACACGACATGCACCCACACCGCTGCTCATGCCCTGCTTCTGTGAGCCCTGCGCTAAGAGACCACCCGAACAGCCACCCACGCACAGGTATGACATATCATTCTGTGCCACTTTGATTACTTCTTATGTAAATATATTTATGACTAGCTTTTGCTCGCGGCTTCGCTCGCGTTAATTTATAATTTTTTGATCCCAAAATATAGCCTATAGCACTCAGGGATAACGTTGCTTCCTATTGGTGAAAGAATTTTTGAAATCGGATGTGTAGTTCCGGAGATTACCTCCTACATACAAACAAACAAACAAATTCTACTTCTTTATAATATTAAGTATAGATATAGATTAGTTACGGTTTACTCACGTGATTTTTTTGGGATTGCCCGACTAGTCTCGGACCCAAACGGAGTTCTTACGGCCAGTTTCTTCATCAAAAGTAACAGCCAAAGTCAAAGTAACGGTAAAATTTGTTTCTTACAGTTTGTAAGACTTTACTTGACCGTTACCTTGACTTTGGTTGTTACTTTTGATGAAGAAACTAGCCGTTAATCATGAGCTGACCGCGCGGCGAGGTTGCGAGTTGAATTGACAGTCCGACTCGCGATCTCGCCGCGAGAATAGTACATCAATTATGTTCAAAAGATGATAAATTAGAAAGCAAGTGTAATTTCCAGATACATTTTGTGGGGCGTGATAATGCACCTGGGTCAGACGCTGACGGGCGGGCACTACGTGGCGTACGCGCGCGACAGCGGCAGCGGCGAGGCAGTGTGCGCGCGCGACGCGGGCGGCGGCGACGCGGCGCAGGCGGGCGGCTTCATGCGCGCACTGTTCAGTCGGCCGCGCGCGCCGCTCGCCTGCACCGCGCGCGACTGCTGCGTGCCGCGCGCGCGCCCGCACGCCGCCTGGCTCGCCTGCGACGACGAGCTCGTCAAGCCCATCTCCAACGAGGAGTTCGAGGACCTGCTGTCCGCCGAGCCCGAGCGGAGCTCCGCCGCCACGCCCTACCTGCTGTTCTACGTCAAGAGCGAGGTCGGCTAGTAGCGACAGGTGCGACCCTACTATCTACCGTTTGAGGTTTACCCACCTTCCGATCTCATCCTATTTATCGGCTTCGAAAATTTGGATAATGTGACTTTCTAAATCGGATAGCTCCAGTGTAGGACGATCGTCCTGAATCGGAAGGTGCGTAGAGCCGTTTACTTTCCTCGTTCCGCTTCAGTTGTCGGACGCGCGGAGGTTGTCCGACGCGTCTCGACTGTGAATGTGTCGCGTCGTTTAACTGTTCATTTAGCGATCGTCCTGTGAGCCGTTTCTTTTGTTCGTTTAGATGCTTAAAAAGACATAGGATGTAGGCGCGGACCGTGTGTGTCGGCCTGACGTGATATTATGAGTGTAGCTAAAATATTATATTAGGATGTTATAGAGATCGATCAAAATATATTGTAAAGTATAATAAAACATTCACAATATTTTCACTTGTTACAATCTGACAATACGGACTCGAGTAAGTATAAAATAGATCGAATGTACCTTCCAATGTATATCGACGTTAATTCTATATTATCTGTATTTAAATATATAACTGCGCTGATGGCGAAATTATTTATTGGCCTAAAAATATAATTGTTCCAGAAGCCCAGAAGTTGCTATATTCCCTTTTGAAATCATAGAATAACAATCCATGGTCCAAACTCACCGCGTGCCCGTCAATTATAACGTTATTTATTTAAAACTTGTACTACTACATTTTAAGACAAAGTTCAGAATACGCGTTTTGTAATCGCAGCTTAGCTACAGACCCGTGTAGAAGGCGTAATCCGACCAATGGCATAATCTAATAGATTTCATATCAATGAATGTTACAATAATTTCAATTCAATTAAATCCAAATCAATGATAGTAGAAAATAAAACATGTTTAAGAAATTAGAAATATATTTTTATGGCACTTTTTTTTATGCTGGGGCCGTACCTGCGTCTATCGTCACGAAGCTTCGCACAATGATATGATACACGCAGATATAACCAACCATTATCAGCTATCGGGCGGTACAACAAAGGTCTGCTGCGTGGTCTAAATAGCGTTTCCATTTCGACTGTTGTTTTCGAACTGATTAGACGCATTATCTAAATATTGGAGATGAAATGATGTTGGAGTTTTTACACAATTTTGAAGCCGGGCCCACCATATGGCAGCTTTAAATAAAGTAATTATTAGCACACATGTAAAAGTAAAAAAAGTCTTAGTCTATAGTCAAAATGGACTAGAAATTGTATTGCACGATGATTCGTTTAAAATTACGAAGCCGCTAATATGCACAAAACTCAATAGCGCGATAACTTTTAGCGAACCAAAATACGAAGCTTCGGCACGCATTGCTTCGTGACGACAGAACCAGGTGCGGCCGAAGCATTAGTAGTTCACAAAGTACACATAAGAGCGAATGCTAGATGTTTTATAACAAACACATCTTCAAAAATTAAGTTTTGTAACAAATGTTTCTTTAATTCGGTTCAAATTCAGGTATAATTGAATATTCAAGACACAAAATCCTGAACCACGACGATTGGACAGGTTACATTCAGTTTTGTTTTATTAAGTTGTTTAGCCACATTAGAGTTAAACTGAAACAATGCCACAAATAGTCAAATACATAACAAAACGCCACAGAAAAAATGACGTCATTAAATTAACACAATACAATTATCATCATTACTAACGTAATCAGCTTCGACCAGAAACAAGAACATAGTAAACAGGTGAATTTCTTCTGACGTCACTATCTTAGTATTGTCTAACTTCTGGATCATTCGATCAGATGAATAAAATCGTTCGCCTACTTGCTATACCAACTTCCTCGTGTGCACAGAGTAGTTATTTTAATAGACTTACAGTAACTTCGAGACTACAACGATAAATCATTGCTGCTTGCTACGAAATGCGACTGCTTTCTTTTACAAACTTTGAAATACTGTGCTATTGTGTTAAGGCTAGCTCTTGCTACCTATACTACGTATTTTTGTATGGCAGCTATAAATTGTATCTAGTTTAATTTCTATTCTATGTATATTCAAATATGTCTATTCTGTTCTCGATTTGAAACAGCTGCAGTCGTTTATAAAATCGAAATACGAATTTTCGGTTTACTTTTTTCAAATAAACTGAGTAGGTACTGTGTACATACTTAATGAAATACAAAGTTCGGAATCGTTATTGCATCTTTTTATGAATTTAAAGGACAGGTCTGGTCATATGACCAACTTTGGTGGTTGGGTATGACCAATAGGTAATTCGTTTGTAAAGAAGTTAGTAAGACGACTGCAGTTAATTATAACTTATGAATATCTTGTAACTAATGTATGGCTGCAAGTTAATAAAAATATATATAAATATTATTTTGATTTAGTCATAAATCGAGAAAGTCGACTATTGTAGTGGTGAAACATTTACTTCTTAGATAGGCAGAATAGGTTTCAGTGTATTTTTTCTACAACAGTTGAAATTTATTATAACTTACATAATAATTCATAGCTACAGTTGTCGACCTATCTACCTATGCTCGACTTAAAAGTACTCAACCGAAGCTAAATTACTTAATTTTTATGTGTTATTGCGGATGCCATTCCAAAACCTTTAAAAAAGGTAAAATTCTTGTCAGTAGCTATATGTACGACTTTGTTTTTATTATCGAACAAAATGTTATTATCGTTCATTTTCATTGTAAATTCGATTTGGATAATAAAAATAAGTTCAATGATCTTTGTTATTTATTTTTGTTGTGTTACTAGGAAACAGTGATAGCCTAGCGGTTGAACGCTTCCCTTCAATGCAGGAGTGTCCGAGTTCGACCCCGGCCCGCAACTCTGACTTTTCGAGTTTCATCTGCGGATCATAATTTGATTATCACTTGCGAAAACGGTGAAGGAAAACATCGTGAGGAAACCTACACACCTGAGAGATCTCGAAACAGTTCTCGATAGTTGTAGTCCGCCAACCAGGCCAGCGTGGAGGACTAAGAAATAAATCCTTCTAATTCTGAGAAGAGGCCCGTGTCCAGCTTTGAAACAGTAATGGGCTGATCTGATGATGATGATGTACAATGCGGTCCACGTATCTTGACGAGTCTGAAGTTAGTTGTTTGGCTGCGCAATGAATCTTTTAGAAACGAAATTGTCTACTGCGCAGCTAACTTCAGACTCGCCAAGATACGTCGGCCGTATTGTATGCAGAAGCGGACTTCCCATTAGGCCGATTACGCCCGGGCCTAGGGCGGCCAAATAAAAGCGGGCGGCCAATCGAAACAAAATCTTAGCTCAGTAATGGAGTTGAGAAAGGGGCGACTGGTACTTCACAACCTAGGGTAGATAGTACTACACGGCCTAGAGCGGCCAAAACTGCTAGTCCGCCTCTGGATGTATGTTACTAATTGCAAGCAAAGAACATGTTAAAATGTGTGGTTGGAAGGTTACACAAACCTATTGGTATTAGGCCACAACTGTTACCTGCTACATGTCCATATGATTGAGGTAATACACGTTAACAGCAACGGCTTACCTGCTCGATTAGTGATCTGGAATATCCTCTAGCACCAGTGGTCTATCTTATTTAGGCACTCTCCAGCTAGTAGAAGAGATTACCGAGTACAGGCCACATGGTGACTAAAGGAAGCTTGATGTTATGTGGTAAGATGCCTCAACCGCTTAGCTGACGTGGCTGACCCAGGTGGTGCGACAATCAGGGAAGCTAATAACGGCATGTGCAAGTGGGCTGCAAATCAAGTCGGCAGTTGCACTGATCACATCCTAATTGCCTTCAAGCTGCATTTGGCAGTTGCGACTGGATGTGCAGTCAGTTGCAGTTATGATATACGACTATAAAACGAAATATGTTTCACCAAACGCGGCGTTATTAGCCCTCCCAGAACCGAGTAAGTACGCTGAATCTGCAACTAAAATATTAGGAATTATTTTGAAAGTACCTACCTATAACTTGAGACAACAGTATAACTACCAAGAAAATGGAATTTAAGTCTTATCTTCAAGCTCTATTTTCTCACGGATACGGTTAAGTAGCTAGCGATAACAAAGTTAATACATGAAGCAGTAACGTGTTAGGTTCATCGATTAACGTGGATTAAACAAATACTTGATCATCAAGAAATACAACAATTATCCATTTCCTACGGTAGTTTTAATGTCATTTTCGTAAATTCGTATTTCTTACAAGTTGATCACTAAAGGCCTCTACACACCAAAGCCGCCGGCACCGGCGGCTTAACCCGGCGGGTTCTGCCGCCGGGCTTGTTTTGCGTTATGTTCGCTCGCTTAGTTCGCGTTAGTTGGCCGCCGGCATAACCCGGCGGGTAAAGCCGCCGGGCCGGCGGCTTTGGTGTGTAGAAGCCTTTAGATCTCTCTATCTAATGTTTGTAATGACATGCCCACATTTGCGCGCGTGCATTCATTTCGCAGCGAACAATTACTGTCGACGCGTCCCTTTCCGTTAGCGCTCGTGCACGGAGCAAACATACCGCGAACCGTTCGCGAACGCGCCATCTTTATACGTGCAGAAAACACTGGGTACATCATACATGTTCACAGCGGGCATCGAACAGTTCGCGAACGCATCCAGACCCACACACCTCGTAGGATGCACATAGAATGCGCGGAACGCGCGCGTACATTGCAAGTACGCGAGTGTGGACACAGCTTGAGTGATAGCGGCAACTATAAATTTAATAATGTACAAATACACACATCAAAAGTGTCTAGGGATCAACAAATATTTTTGCAATAACTTTTCTCCTGATTGATATTAATTAAAATTTTCTTTAAGGATTCATCAAATAAAGTGTTTTCGTTTGTCACAGTAACGATAAACCAAGTCACCTTTGCATTAATAAAGAAATTTGCCATTTTCCTAATAAAGGGATTTTTGACATTTGAACCACTAACACAAAAGTTCGAAAAAAAGACTGAAATAACAGTTTTCTTTAAAATTTTATTGGGTAACTTAAACAATTAATAATCCGTGTTTCTACCGCGAACACTAACAACACAAGAACATCGGTTTGGCATACTCAAAATGAGTTCATCCAAATCACGCTGTGGAATGGCCGCCCATGTTCGTTGCAACAACAAAAAAAGGTCTTCTTGCGACTGGATACCCTCCATATTCGGCAGAGCTCTTCTCTGTAGCATATCCCATGCATGCTCAATCGGGTTCAAGTCTGGCGACTGAGCAGGCCAGGGCAGGACATTGATGTTAGCTGCGGCGAGAGTCTGTCTTACAACTCTTGCGGTGTGCGGTCGTGCATTATCATGCATTAACTGAAATAAGGGACCGATTTGCGCTTGTAGAGGAACGATGACGTCTGATACAATCGTCTCAGCATAAATTTGAGCGTTGAGGTTGCCTCTGATCCAAATCAACTCAGTTCTTCCGCCGATCCAAATACCCGCCCATACCATGATGGTTCCACCACTATAAGGATGGACTTCCTGGCAGGATTTTAATCGCTGTTGGCGTCCAGGGGTTCTCCAGTGTCGTATACGTCTTGTATCCGGTCTCATACCAAAACGAGACTCATCAGAAAAGCACACGAAACGCCATTGTTCTTCTGCCCAATTTCTGTGTCCAAGAGCTCATTGATATCGAATCCTACGATTGTGCATTGCTATAGGTGGTACCCGTAGCGGTCTTCGGGAATGAAGGTTCACTTCATGCAAGCGGTTTCTGACTGTTTGGTCGCTAATTAAGTTCCCTGAAGAGTGATGAAGCCTCACGGCTAACATCATGGCGGTTATTGTTGGAGCTCTTCGAGTTAAGATTTGAATGTATCGGTCTTGTCTCCGTGTGGTGCAGCGATACCGTCCTCCATGGCGCTCAGCCACGGTACCAGTGCTTCGGTAACGTGTCCAAAGTCGACTGATAACACTCTGACTTGTATTCAGAGCTAAAGCCACAGTACGTTGCCGGGAACCAGCTTCTATCATTCCCACGGCTCTGAGCATTTCTTCCCTGCTTAAATGACGTCGCCGCTCCATAATAACGTTGGTTTTAATCAGTAGTAGGGAAACAGTAGCACTAATAATGTCTTCAATGCGTTGTATGTTTTTATAGGGAAAATATTGACAGCTGATTTTCATCTTTTACTCGAATTTGATTCACAGTTCCTGATTCAAATTATGAAATGCACCAAAAAGGATCCATATAAATTTATAAAATCATAAATTTATTACAAAGCCACATCTCAATCTCAAGAAATCCGCTTATAAATGCTTGATCCCTAGACACTTTTGATGTGTGTATATAGTAAGGTTTTATTGACAGCTGATGAAGATAAGGGTATAGGTAGAGTTATCAGTTCCAAGATAAACCGACGGGTCACCGGGAACAGTTCAGTGACAGATTTCAATGTGTTAACGTGTCTCATATTCATAAAATTTGATTTCAATTTATAAAATAAAATGAAGGCTGTTGAAACAAGGAGCAGGTTCGCCAAAGTAAGTACTATTTTTGCCAGGTACATTTTGGGATAGGTACTTACCTACCTACATACTCTTGAACAGAAATTGAATTAGCCAGGTTATGAAAAAAATAATAAAATACAAATTAGTTTTAATTTTAATGTAGTTTTAAAAATGTATGACCTATCAAGGCTTTGATTATTAAAAAACATGATTTTAAATCAATTAAACTTCTCAGAAATAAATTTTTGAAAATAAAAAAAGTTCGTTCGGATATATTGAAATTTTATTATTATGACGCAAGCTGATGTTGTCAACATTTTGGCGGCACTCAAGTTTTTATTGAAAATAAAGATTTTATTAAATCAATGTAAACTATTTAATTATTAATAAGAATTTTCGCGCCTATATCCATAATCGCTTTGCGCTGTTTGATGTATAAAATAGTATACAATCAGTGTTTTGAATTTCTGACAGCTAAAAATTTGCCGGTAGGTATGATTTAATGACGTTAAAATGGATACCTGATTACCCACTTGTCTATGACATTGTGTTGACCTCTAAAAGTCCTTGCATAGCCGCTGTCAAACTACAGAAAGCTGGTTTAAGTGATAGTGATAGCGGATTTACATGTTACATTGTAAATTTTAATTTATTGAAACATATTAACAATGGCATTTGTAAGTATACATTATATTTACCATTACATAAATTATACTTGCATTAGAGAAGTAAAGTTAGGTTAGTTTCCAATGTTCTGTACTTTTTACTACTGACCTGTACTATTTATAGATATTCCCTAACTGACGTAAAGTTAATGATCTAAAATAGCCGTGTGTCTCTAAATCAGACACATTGTAACAACTTGGTAAAATTAACTTAAAAAGCAATTTCCGGTTTGACCTTAGGCCAAATGAATATAAACGTGTTAATTTTTATTTTATGACACCGGCATTTTTTGTTCCTAAAATAAAATAAAAACCAAATCTTGTGCAATTTTTATTCTCATTCTACAATGAAAATACATAATTATCTACGATTTTTACTTTACAAATTTTACAGTTATTGGTTATCAATTGTTTGCCTACGTTAAGTCAGATGCTCCAATGTTGTATATCTATTTATTGATTTATGTTTTTTGCTATCGACAGTTCCATTACACCTTAACTATCATGCATATCGTTGTTTATCTTACCTATTAGGTACATTAACATTTATGGCTGTTTTATTTAAATTTAATTCTCAGACATAAATTCAATAAGAGATAGGTTTACATAAAGGGTAATTTGCTTTTATACTAATAAAGTACAGTATTTATGTTTTCTTTTAAATAATTGTTTATGAGTTTATGTTTAAAATTTCAATAGTGTGTATTTTAAATAAATTAATGTAGTACTTTTAAACTATTTATCTTATTATGAATAAGTAAAAAATAATGATTTTTCTGTTAATTGGGTATTTAAAAAATAATAATTAATACATATTTTCATATAACTTCTTGCCTAATCGGCAAACAAGGTAGGCAAATGTTGACTACTCTTTTACCTGCCGATGACGCATTAAAAACTTAGCATTTACCTACTGCAAAAGTTCATATTACTTTAATTTTACAGTCTGCTATCGAAGCACGAAGCCTGCAAACTATCTTCAAAATATTTAACTGCACAGCGAACTGCATATTAACTTATTGACATAGATCACCGCATACATCGAACGTAATTCCTATTTTAAAAAGTGTCTGATTAAATATTGAAGACTCCAAATAAGCATAACAAACATTGTCTTTTTAGGGTTCCGTACCCAAAGGGTACAACCCGACCCTATTACTAAGACACCAGGTTGTATCTCATGAACCGTGATAGTTAGATAGTTGAAATTTTCACAGATGATGTATTTCTGTTGCCACTATAACAACAAATACTAAACAGAATAGATAATGGTACGGAGCACTTCGTGCGCGAGCCCGACTCGCACTTGGCCGGTTTTTTTAGGATTCCGTGCCCAAAGGATGCCAAAGAGACCCCATTACTAAGCCTAAGTCTGTTCGCATAATTCGGCAAAATGTTGGGAACAGCAGTTTTTTTTGGCGATTTCTTATTTCGTCTCATAGTAAAAGTTGTTCATGCATAATGATGAGTATAGTGACCCCTTAAGAGGTTGCGCGTTATTTAAGTTACACCTTGTATATCGACTGTGCTTGACGGTTTCCTTATTTTTTACTATGGGACCCTAAAGAGTATGGGTACTCGAACTTGTTGTAACAGTATGGGACGGATTAAATAAATAAAATAACGTTTATAGATTCTATGTAAGGTTTTAAGTTCCAATAGTGATATACAATATCACTCGAGCTTCACAAACATTTTCGAAACGACTGCATGAATTGCGGTTATGATATTTAATAATCTCGCTTAGAAAAATGTTATGACGTTTTAAATTTTAATTGATTCGAAATCAAAGAATAAATCATCACCAATAATTATGGAAAACACGCATTATCCGCAAAATCCACTCGTAAGATAAATTGCGCAAGTTATGTTGTTTACACTAAAAGTTAGTTGTAGTCGTTTACACGAAAAGCAAGTTTCGTTAAAACCTTCATGGGCAGCTTGCGGCAAGTCAGGCAAGTCGGTAAAACTTCCAAAATTGGACATGCTGCGGTCCACAAACATGAACAACTTTACTTTTGCTCGATAAAAATACAGTAAAATGTGACGTTTTAAAAGGTAAATAAATACACACATATAAATACAATGCAGTAATAAAATAAAAGGCAATTAATAAAATTACGTCTTAAAGATGTTCATATATAACAGAAAACATAAAATCTAAAAATAAATTAAATTTCTCGAGCCGATTGATTGTATTCACCTTAAAAAATGTTATTTGTCTCTGCAAATATATGATTCCGGAAATGAAAGTTGTTACTAAGCGGAAGTGATCCATAAACAAAAAAAAAACCGGAAGTTGGCGATGTCAAGTCTGACAACAAAGACAGATGTCAAAAATAATGCGGTAAAAACAAGAAACTTTGACTCGTTAACCGTCGACGTTGTTGTTAATTTATATTAAAGATAATAATTTAAGACAAGCTAGTGCTAACTATTTTAACCAACACACAATTGGCAACTTTTCAAATGTGTAAATTTAGAAGAAAACCGATCTTGTTCCTCGCTGCACTGATGGGGTTTCCATCCGTTAGTTGTAGCTTGCAATCACTAATTCACTTTAGGAACGTAATATGATGTAAATCAAATAATAATAGGTGGTCTAGTTGGTTTCGGGTGTTTTACTCACCCCGCGGTGGTCGCGACGTTGTTCTGCGCGCGCCGCTCGCGTCTCACCGAGTACGCAACTCCGTGTACTCCGATCGCACGGCGCTGCGGGAATCCGTTTTTCATTCGGAAGGGCAGTTCAAGATCACGAAAGCCGGCAGTCCGACCTCCCGCGTTGTTCAGTGAAAGATTTCTGCATAATAACACAGTCGATATGGTTTTTACAACAGTCTATGATGGCAAAGTCGAGGTAATGTCCCTTTGTGTTTAACTAATCTATTTTCGTCCCGTATTACTATTACGTGAGCCTGCAATTTGTTACGGCAGTCGCTGTTTCCTTGGCGATAATTTTTCACGCCGGTTCTGTCGTTCTAATTGAATATTTCACTGGTTTTCAGTCTGATATGATAAATGTATGATAAGGAAGCATCATTTTCAGTGAAAACTACAATGTATTTAAGTTAGTTTACCACAGTACTAAAATTGATTTAATGCCTACCATATGATTTGAGGAATCTTCCATTTTAATACTATTGTAGTATTTATAGAATAGACATAATATTGCTCATAGATATGTCTACCTATTCAAGATTATGTGGTATCAGCTGTAATCACAATAGCAACCAATCAACATTATCAGTTTTATGCATTTAATTATAGTTGCAATATTATTCTATTTATTCTGAATTAAAAATTAAAATTTACAAAGAAAAAAAAAGATTTGTTGTAATAAAACAATATTTAAGTTGACTATGAGTTTATTTTTTTAAATTAATTCATTCTAAATGCAAAAATATTATTGACACAAATAGTATTGTGTATAAAATGCATGTTATAAATTAACGCAAGTAGAACCAATAAACAAAGTATAATAAAATAATTTAAAATAATAATCTATAATTCAAAAAGACTGGTCCTTAAATTGGAACAGTAAGGGAGTAATGGGAGGAGAGTAAGGAGACCTTGGCCCCCCAGTGGAACACTACAACTTTTTAATAATTTAATAATAATAATATTCTAGCCGGCAGGAAAATACCTGTCTTCATATCTCTTTTTTAAACCTGGAATGGTAACATTACATACTTACCTGTCTTCATAATCTCTTTTTAAATCTGGAACAGTGACATTATTTACTTTTTATGGTTTCAGCTTCTGATACACAATATTTTTTATGGCTGGTGTCACTAAGTTGAAACAAGAAACATCCTCTATAGTCGCATGATCTCATAAACAACACTATAGGTGCACATGACTATACCTACATGAATAGATTATGACTAAAACAATCGTTTTGCAATCATTTCCTGTTGTTCTGTGTGGAATTTTACTAACACTGATTTTAATATGTATGCCTCATTAGTTCAGTCGTGGTAAGCTTGAGGTTCTGGGTTTGGTTCCCAGGTTACATAATTAAATTTCAATTTCAAAGCCTTAATTACCAACAAAAGTTTACATAAGTTTGTAATTTTTTTTTACTAATTAAATTTATTCAAAATAATGTATGTGCAATTAATTATTGTGGCACATTGGATGCCATTATAGCCTGGTTTACATAGCCCTAGGTAGGGTAAATTTTACATGTGAAGTTTGCATAATATCAGGAAATATTTATTTTAATATATCTGAAGACCAAAATAATCACAATGAAGTTATACAAAACTAAATAGATACGAATAAAGTTTATTTTATTAATAACGTAAATAAATTGAAATTATGATTATAAAACAAAATGTGTAACTTACTATATTAAATGAATAAATCATTAATTTTCTAAAATATACATAAGTTGCTATTTGCAAGAACTCCTGTAATCTAGTCCTGTAATCTGTAGTCAATTATTATATCTATAATATTCATAATAATTCATTCACTAGGGCCATCAATTTGCCAACACGTCATCATCATTACCTACTTATGGCCGGATAATAAGCTTAGCATAAAAGTCTACAAACATCTAATTTTAAATCTTTGTTGGTGCTGTTTCAGTCAATGTTGTATCAGCCAATAAACATCCATTGAAATGCTCAAATTAATTTAAAATTAATAAGTCTATCTAAAGTTCTAGCACAGTTATACAAGTAATTTTTACATAAACATAACATCACACATATAGTCCCCGAAGGGTTGGGCAGAGGTGTGTAGTGTGTATAGTACACCTTCATTTCCCCGTCATGTTTAAGTCCCATGTAATAGGGGGTGAGCCTATTGCCATCGAACGGGCACAAATCCAGACTTAATCAAGTGGAAAAACCCAATAACACTTGGCTCCACCTGGGGATCAAATCCTCCTCACGCTCAGCAGTCGTCCTTGCGACCACTAAACTCACGAGGCAATAACTTTTTAACAGATTTCAAAAAGGAGGAGGTTATTAAAGTTTGAATTTTATAATGTACTAGCTTTTGCCCGCAGCTTCGCTTGCGTGAAATTTTGAACCCGTTAAGTGACGATTTTCTATACAAACTTTCATCCCCTATTTAATACCCTTAGGGGTTGAATTTCGAAAAATCCCTTCTTAGTGGATGCCTACGTTACAAAAGGAACCTACTGTCAAAATTTCAACTTTCTAACCCCAGCGGTTTAGGCTGTGCGTTGATAGATCAGTCAGTCAGCTTCTCGTTTTATAAGTATAGATGTTTAGTGGCGCCCCCATTTTTCGTACTCTTGTGCAGAGCTGTACCTAAAGGTATGGTTGACTGGATAATGAGTGATTGAACTGTTTCAATGTCATTAACAGTCTGATTGTACATCAATGTCAATGCTATTAGAGTACTTACTGCATCGCAGGAGTGGCTCTATTTGCATCGCGATGTGTGAATAGTACATTTTATTAGACTTGTATGTAAATAATATACCAACTCGTGGCTAATTAACTACCTCGTGGATCATACGATTTGCAAGGTTAAGCTGCGCTTGCCGCGGTCAATCCGCGGATGGGTGACAGTTTGTTACACACCGAGACCCCCCCGTACAGTCAGCATCAGAAGTAGATGAACAACTCAGGTGTCCAAATAATTAAATACATTCGAGACACCAAAAACATCTATGCAACAACTGTTCAAATTGTTTTGAGCATCATAAACTCCAAATATATCTGAGCAGTCACAATGTCAAATATTTATTTCCAAACTAAAGGTCTATGGTAAGTAAACAAGCTAAACATTCAAAGGTAAATAAGCAACACGTTATTCAGAAAGTCAGGATAGCAACGTAAAATGAATTGTATTTGATTGTACTTAGAGTCATAAATTAAAAGTTCAAAAATAGATACAATGTCTACTATTGTGTCAATACAGCATTTTTTCTTTTTCTTCATAAAGCTATATCCCTTTCATTTCGTGCGTGACGTCATTGACGTGTCTTTTGTTTATAATATAATCTGATAGTCAAGTTATAGGAAAACATCGTAAGGAAATTGAAACGAGTATTTATTCCACGCGAAAGCCATTAAATTCGAAACAATTAATTTGAATGAAACTGACATTTTTATTTGCTGCATTTTCTAGTATATCATCAGGAATTGAATTCGTAATAAATACCTACCAAATACCGCGGTTCATTTTAACCATGTTTCGGATTGATAACAATGCTCAAAAAAGTACAAAATCTGTTAAACGTCAATTTAATTACTCGGTTAAAAGATATCTGACGATGTAAAATCAGCCCGACTAAGCACGCACTGAGTTTCTATATGATTTTACACATGCGGTTTCAAATGCTTCTTTTTCTATCGTGTCGGCACGAGCTATACAAGAATAGCTCATGCCGTGGTGAAAAGATTAGCCAGTCAGCAAGGATGGTAGCGAGGCTGACTGCCCAGGGTGCGCCGGACGTACTGAAGTATCGTCACTCGTGGAGACTCTTTTCATGCACCCCTTTTTTTCAAATGCTAAAAGCGGGAACACCCAAATATTCCGAAATATTTTATTCCGAATTTGGATATTCCGATGTTCAAAAATCCGAATTTAATAATTCCTTAAAAATAAAATACCGATTATTAAAAAACACGAAAGATATTTTACCGAATGTCATAAATACGATTTATTTGTTTTCCGACTTTCAAAAGTACGAAGAATTAAACATCCGATGTGTTCTTGGCCCGAAAAACATCATTCCGATTTGGAATTTTCCGAAAACAATAAACATTATGTCAAGCAATAGAGTATTAAACATAACACAGAAAGGTGAGCAGTTGGTTAGGTTAGGTTAGAACTGCGACCCCGTATGCACGAGCCGAGCGAGCGAAGCGAGCGTGCCGCGGTAGCGGCCGGCGAGTGCTGGAACCGATTAGTTACATACACCTACTTAATAAAAAAGCGCGTAATGCGTAATGATGAGTTTAAAAAAAAAAATTTAAATGAGAGAAAAATATTTTTCCCACAATTAAGTATGTTATTATTATAAGTAGGGAAAGTGATTCTGTCATTAGTTTCTTTTTCTACCTTCCTATGAACAATTAACTTGCTCCCTTTGGATAAAATTGAACCATTGTGTATTAATCTGTTTTGTTATTTAGGTTTACGAGGCGTTTTAATTTCGGACTTTTAATTAATAGGTATTTTAATAATCGGAATTCGTATTTTTGATGTTTCGGATTATTGTTGAGTCTGACTTTTTATTGTTAGGTGTATTGAAACTCGGCATTTTGATATTCGTAATTGTAAACGTTAGGCGTTTTATAATTTAGGATTTATAAAAGTAGGTTTTATGATTTATCGGAATTGTCATAATAGGAGTTTTAAACCATTCGGAATTATGAAAATCGGTATTATAAAAATCGGGATTAAGAATATCGGAATTTAGTTTTTCGTATTATTGTAGTGTACCCGCTAAAAGTACCATACAGCTTATCTATGAACATGCACTGTAGCCTGATTTTAGTAGTCAGTTATCATCGAATCGCATCGAATATACCTTTACCTAAAATCTAGCACGATACGTTTTAAAAGTCATTTTAAAAAGAACCGCTAGTGCGTGCGCTGGTATAGAAAGCCATACGCGTTACATTTCTTAGTGGCTCACCGCCTGCCTTTAATTGCAATGCCTGCATTTTAATCTTAATAATGTCGCAGGACACTGTACACCTTACAGCGATAACACACTGGTATGGCGCGGCGGTCGAATCCATATTGCAACAGAGAGACCCACTGGCAGTGCGAACAGTAGCATATACGTGCGTTCGGTTTTTTTGAAGCGCGAAATGTAACGCGCTTGAATGCGCGCATGCAAAAACTAAAAAAAAAAGTAAAAACCGAGTACAAATAACATAAAATCAACAGTTTCAGAAGTCGGTGGCTATAATTTTTTTCAGTGTAGAATTGCACCGTCTTCTGAAACTGTTAATTTTATCTTATGGTAATTATTTTACTCCATATAGTTTTTTTTGAAGTCGGTTTTAACTTTTTTATAAGTTTATTACGTTTTAGTGCCATAAATTAAACTCTCTCTCCTCCATACTCTCTCCCTCTCTCTTCATAATCCTTATTTTTGACTTTGCCGTAGTCGGGTATAATAAGCCCTTTCATGCTATACCTTACACGACATAATTCAAAGATTCCGGAAAGTGGGGGGCGGGGGAAGAGTTCCGTTCCATATCTCTGAAGTTCATGGTCTAATCATAACAACATTTATAAGGGACTAAACGGAAAGTACCTATACCCTCTCAAACAAAAAAGAATTTTTCAAATCGGTTCATAAATGACGGAGTTCTGAGGTAAGAAATATAAAAAAAAAAATTACAACCGAGTTGAGAACCTCCTCCTTTTTGAAGTCTGTTAAAAACGAGCATAAAACACCAAGGTCTGTAACCGCCCTAAAACTGCTAGGTTTGTAACAGGCCTTAGTATCACTGAGCAATGTATTGAGAAATGGTTACTGTTTACATATTTTTGAACACTTTGGTTGCTTAGTTACATTTGACTACCTCAGTTGACAAGATGATTTGTTTGCATAGAAATATTTGAATTGCGAGTGTTCAGATGATATTGATACATTGGATGCTAACAATAATTTGAACGCTATTGTTGTGCAGATGTTATTGTGTTTTTGAGAGTGTAGAATTATTTGAGTACCTGAACTGCTTCTATCTATCTGATGGCGACTGTACTTCGAAGAGAACGTTAAGCCGTCGGTCCCGGGTGTTATGCGAATACCTATGACAGTCGTTACGGGTAGTCAGAAGCCCGAAAGTCTGACAACCTGTCTAACCTTAGGATACCGGCATTGCCCAGTACCTAACTGGGTGGCGGAGGTCTGATGGCAGTCGCTCCGTGTAAAATACTGGTATTCAGCTGTATCTGATTAAACTGGAAGTAGACGCCAACATATTTGGGAAAAGACTAGGCGGATAGATAGATGGTGATCTACAGTGTCACATATCTACATACATATAGGGTGACTGGTAATTAGTGACCGATACTTTAACACATGATTGTACTCATGATAACAAACAACTTTCCCAAAGAAACTTTATATACAAAACAAAAAAAAACCATATTACGAGCCGCGTCCATTCCGTAACGGTTTATTGATAAATTTTAAATGAAAAAATAATAACAATAATAATGTTTCTTTGGGAAAGTTGTTTGTTATCATGAGTACAATCATGTGTTAAAGTATCAGTCACTAATTACCAGTCTCCCTATATACTCACGCCTGTAGTACTCGAAGGGGTAAGCAGAGTTGTTCTCCTATTACAGTACTCTACGGCCACGTTTCGCCTCCTGTATTAAGTCCCATGTAATATTTGGCGAGTCAGTTGCCATTTCGATTATGGTGCCAAGTTCATCACCACTTACGACTTGCTTGGCCGGCGAGACAGGGTAATTTGTATTCTTAATCCGTCGCCCCAAGGACGCCTGTTAGGGTATTTAATCTAATAATTACAGCCTTCGAAAATCTAAGGTTTCCATAAAATTCAATTTTTATAGTGCTGCTGTACTTTATAGGCATATAGGTATACAGACTCGCTGATAGGTAGTATATTTTTTTTTCATAATCTAAAGAAGCAAAATATTTTCAAAAATTAAGTAGTGCCTCGAGCTAATAATTTCATATAATGTGGCCAGTCTCCTAAGAAAGTTTTCCTCTAACTTCTAGCTAGTTGCACTTACTGCCTCGTCTCAAATTACCACCCTGTATACTTAGGTACTGTTTCTCTTCAGGATGCATTAATTTTGCTTGTTTTATTATGTGTGTAAGTACAATAAAAAACATGCTACTCTACTTCTTGGTACACACGGCTACACTTCAAGCTATGCAAAACCAGTATAAGCTGACCGTTACTTGTGCGAAAAGATTATACAAAGCGACGCCAAGATAAACTGGTTTTGTATAGCTTGATGTGTAGCCGTGTGTACACATCGATCGTGATTCGTATTCGTGACACAGTTACAGGAGGCCTACTTCGAAAAACGAACGTCGAAGTTTCGAATCGAAACGAAACAACGATGAATATTGAATTTATAAATGTACGATCAAAGTATTGACAAACAACGAACTAGTTGATGTCAATTAACATTTGGAAATACGGTGAACGAAAGATAAAATGTCAATTTGCGAAAATCAAATCGATCGTCGATCGGATCCGAAGCATTTTCGTGGTTGGAAAACGTGCGATCTGTTAGCTGAAACTTCGTAGTAGGCCCACGGCTACGTTATACACGCTTGCTTTTCTTTCAGTGTGATAACGGTTTAATTAGTAAACTATTGCTAACTATTAACTTCGGACGATAACAACACCGGTAGTAGTATGTACAGTCAGCATCAAATAAATCGGGACGAACAGACTGTTCAAAATGAACTGAACAACTAAGAAAATATCTCAGTGATACAAGGAGTGTTTCAGAATGAACACAGTAAACGACCACTGTCATTCTGACATGAATTTTATCCCATTGAGATAAAGTTTAATTTCTTTAGTTAGTTAGGTAATTATGAACAGTCTGTTCGTACCGATATACTCGTATTTGATGCTGACTGTACCACAGTCACGACGCTTATCGTGATGAATCTATTAGTTTTCAATGAAAATAATCAATACCATATGCATCTAGTTTTATGGGTACCTAGGTACATACTTCAGTCAGTATTTATAGGAAGGCGTTTCTAGATTTGTAAACATAATAAAAATGAAGAGTGTGAGATTACTTTCAATGTCCAGAGGTTTTTCGCCGCACTTATTATTGGGGTTTAAAAATTGTGTACTTCAGGTTTTTTTGTAGAACTGTTTTGATGAAGGCGGGTGAATTATTACAATTTGAACCTTACTGTCAAAGACATAACAACCAACACCCGCCTTCGTGATCTCGAAAGACTATGCTAGGTTCTGTTTCATGCGGCTTAAAACTGTATGTATGTATGTACAGTAGCCGTAAAATAACTTTGCCTCTCTAAAGTGAGGTACAGAATGCTGAAAGCCTGTTTCTGAGCGGCAAAGTTATTTTACGCGTACCAAATAATTGCCTCTCTGAAGTGAGGAAGCGAATGCTAAAAGCCTGGTTTCAGAGCAACATAGTTATTAAACGCGTACCAAATAGCTTTGCCTCTCTGAAGTGAGGTACAGAACGCTGAAAGCCTGTTTCAGAGCGGCAAACTTATATTACGAGTACCAAATAACTTTGACCTTCTAAATTGAGGAACAGAACGCTGAAAGCCTGCTAAAGCTGTTTCAGAGCGGCAAAGATATTTTACGCGTATTGGTTACTTAGGGCGCGTTCCCACTAGTCGTAACGATTAATTTATCGTTGGACGACTGTCGTCTCTAGCTGTTCCCATTAATACGATTGTTTGTCGTCAATTTTTTTATCGTTTAGCGACTATCGTATCTAGCTGTTCCCATTGGATCGCGACGACATTTTATCGTTTCACGGCAGTCGCTTTGTCGTTTACACATCATTAGCAAGCTACAAATCTACAGTCGCCTCTACGTTTTCTTGGAGATCAGTAGTGCGTTTAGGTTCCTGAGTTGAGGGGGAAGGGAAAACACGTGTAAACGACGAGACGATATTTTTATCGTGGCTACGATAGATTTGCGGTCACGATTTAGTCGTAATGATTTTTTATCGTTTTACGACTGTCGTGCTAGCCGTTCCCACTGTCATGACAATCTGTTGTCACTGCAAAAAATGTTGTAGACGACAATAAATCGTGTCGTTCTATATGTGAACACCTCCATTTAAACATATAAGCCACGACACTTAAAACTACACGATTATCTGTCGTCACGACAAAGTGGGAATGCGCCCTTAGATCTTTCGAGTTGTCTGCAAACAACTTAATTTCTGTAGCATCAAACTGAAAATAGCTCGCAGCTTTCTTTAAACAATAGCCAAAGGTACCTACTTCTAATTACTAATGAGCTCGGATTTACGGCTAGATTTAGTTTTTTAAACCGAACGGAAGTACCGAAGCGATAGGTCTTAATTTAGAAGTACCTTGCTGATTGCAAAAAATATGAAAATAGTCACAGATGTTCGAGTACTCAGTGACAGATCCGAGGTCTACAACGTAACCACTACCTATTTCACAAAACAAAATAATACTGTTTTTTTAGATACAATATATCTAAGTCACGATTTTAGTGAAAAAAAAAGTGAATAAGTTTGAAATAGGTCATCATTTTCTTAACTTCGCACCTTCTCATAATCAAAAACAAAATAGTGTTTTTAAAAAGAACGGAGCTCCATACGTATTCTAAGCTTACAGCCTATAAGCAAAGTGTAAAGTCAATATTTTATGCACAGGCGGGTTCAAACGACAAGCCTGCGATGCAGATGGGGGCTGCCAACGCGGCGTCTCACCTGCAGAACATGTGCAGCTTGGACATCGACTCCAAGTCCTCGTACGTGCGTCTGTCCGGCATCATCTGTACTATTGGTGAGTATACCTACAATTTAGCCAGGTAAAAAAACTGCTTGTCGAATGGGTGAGATTAGAAAGGCGGCTCCACTCACCCAGGCTTCATCCTAGCTGACCAGTGCGCAGTGCTGTCTTAGGCCAAGCAGGGGCCCTTGGGCACACAGAGTTTGGGGCCCTTTTAGAGAGCCAATAAACGTGAATTAAAACATCAGAATTTACTTTTGTTCACTTACTTTATTGGTTATTCGATTGACGCCAACTTGTAGTTCAAGTTGTATTCGTATTGTAGTGAAAAGTTAGAAAGTTGGAAGTAATTTGTCTCAAATTAAAGTACATTTCTGCTGAGCAACCTTGGCTATCTGGGAGCCTTGTTAATGATGCGTTAAACTAAGAAACCAATGTATTTTTTTAAATTGATTTTTTGCTTTAAAAGTACATAGGTACTGGATTCCGGTATTTCTGGGCCCCCATCAGCCCGGGGGCCCTAGGCACGTGTCCCATGTGCCCTTATGGTAAAGACGGAACTGCCAGTGCGTGGCATTGCATCGCGTCGGGCAGTGCGACGCGTATTAAAGCAGAGCGTTACGATATATCTCTTGTTATTTTCGCGTCGCGATGCTCGACGCGCTGGCCAGCTAGGACGAAGGGTCACAGTCAGGCAAATCTTGGCTGTCTGCCCGCCAGATGGACCGTCGTATGAAATTATCTAAGCAGCCAAAAGGATTTGAAAAATGAAGGCGAGATGTCATTCACATGTCAATTAAAAAAAAAATACAGATTGCAACGCGCCAACTCCGTGACAACAGTGCGACAGCAGAGCTTTTGTCAAATGTAATTTCACACAGCAGTTGTGTGAAATTACATTTGAAAAACACATAGATATATGGCTTAGATTACAGCCGTTTTCTGTGCAATACAACTTACTCACATCTCTCTTTCCTTCTACCAGGGCCCGTATCCCGCGATGTCGCCATGCTAGAACGCATGATGGAGACTGGCATGAACGTGGCCCGCATGAACTTCTCGCACGGTTCGCACGAGTACCATGCGGAGACCATCCGCAACTGTCGCATAGCTGAGAAGAACTACAGCGCCAAGCTGGGCACTCCTTTCTCTCTGGCCATAGCTCTTGACACGAAAGGCCCCGAGATCAGGACTGGACTGCTTGAAGGTGTAAGTAACTTTGAAATAAAATAAACAATCAATTCTTAATTCCAGAATTTACCTGCAGAATACTGAACTTACTAGAAGATAGGTGCTTTGTAATCCGTAAAGCCACAAATTTTTAATTTTTCGAGGGGACCTTCAGTCCCCTCGATAAATTAAGAGATTGTAGAATGCCGTATCATCAATTTATATACAAATAACGAGACGTTGCTGCCTGCTGCTTATTTTTAAGACAGGATTCTCTGGTTACCTCTGACGACACTTACCAACTTACGTAGGTGTATTCTCAGCTAATACAACACTTAAAGAATGGGATTGAGAACAGCAAATTTACTATTTTCCTTTCGCTCTCAGAGAACGTGCGTGAACGAGATGCAAATAATGACATCAGTAGAAGAGCCCCCATTTTTAGATCCTATTCAAGCTATAACTTTCCAGTATGAGCTGATCTCGCATTGCTATAGGAAATGTATAGCTTGATGTAATTATGTAGCCGTGTGTACCTACACTCCTGGTCAGCACATTAGGATTGGCTTACCTATTTGTTGTCATCATCATCAAAAACGTCCACTGCTGGACATAGGCCTCCCCCAAGCATCGCCGCATCGACCGGTTCTGTGCTTCTCATATCCAGCGGAATCCCGCGACCTTCACCATCTTTATTTGATAAATTAATTAGTTTAATATGATTCGTCCAAACAACAAATTCTAGCAGTACTCTGTCTTATATTACATACTTTTAGAGCTCAAAATCATTCTTACATTTTGTAACCAGGGTGGCTCCGCCGAAGTTGAACTGAAGAAGGGTGACACAATCAAGTTCACCACCGACCCTGCCTACGCAGAGCGTGGTACTGCCAATGTTATCTACGTGGACTACAAAAACATCACCAGTGTCGTCCAGCCTGGCAACAGGATCTTCATTGATGACGGTCTGATCTCTGTCATTTGCCAGTCTTCCAGTGGCGACACTCTTGTGTGCACCATTGAGAATGGAGGTTAGTTCTTTGGTTTATTTATTTATTTTAGCAGTTTAAAGAACTTTGTGGTTTTAAATGGTCCTTGCAGACCGCTTTTACGTAACCGGGCAGTTATTGGCGACACCTGAAAGTTCTCCAGCCAATAGGGAGAAAGTAAAATACTTAACCCAAGCTAACTACTTTTACTACACTGACATCATGACTACTAGCAACAACAGCACTCAGCAGCTCCTAATGGGACAAGGACCTCGTATTAGGGCGTTTCTGACGGAGGATTAGGGGGAAGACAGCTTGATGAGGGCTGAATTATCGGTGTGACGACGGTTCTACGACAGGAGAGCTCGGTGGATCGTGACCGGGAGAACTTTGCGTTAATGCAACACCGTGTCTTGCATCAACTTTCCAGCAGTTGACTGGTAGGCCAAGTTGATTTTAATGTGGTGGTACTTCTGGAGACCTCTGGATTTTCTGTTCGACAATTCTTTTCTTTACAGCTAGGGTGGCCCTGTGTTTCCTACTGACCATTTGTTGATAACTTTCGCTCTGATTCGGAACATAATGAAGAACTCAGATCTTAAAAATATTAAAATTTCGAGACAGTAAAGTAGTAAAACTAAGTGTGCGGGCCATGTCTGCCGCATGCCGGACAGCTTATAGGCCAAAATAGCGACAGAGTGGTACCCCAACAATCGTAGACAACGCAAAAGATGACGCAACGAACTAGATACCTTCAATCCTCCCTGATTAAGAAAGATTCGATTAGTCAGTTGTCGAACGATTTGATTTTGCTATCTCTTTTTCTCTTGTGACAACAATCGTAGACGAAACAAGATAACAAACCGAATCGGTTGGCAACTGCTTATCGAAAAGTTTCTGAATCGGGGGTCAGCAAGGAATGTCAACAGGGAGAGGCCTTTGCCAAACATTGGGACCACATGGCCTAAGTATATAGATGTTTTTGTGTTGGTAGTGTCTAAAGCAAAACATGCATTAGAGACTACCTACTTAGGCCCATTATCCACCAAAGCGGAGAGGAGATGTCTTGAACAGCCAATAGAGTTGCGTTATTTTCACATCTCTCCGCTTAGCTTCAACTCAATAAGAAATCCTATTGGTCGTTTATGAGACATCTCCTCTCCTCTACGCTTTGGTAGATACCGGGCCTTAAGATGGACAAGATAACAAGTTTTGCTGCCGAATAATTTTGAACTCAAATTCTTCTCAAAAGCTATGTGAAACTGTAGACTTAGCGTTAAAACGCACTAGCGGCCAGCCGCAATGCGGCGTGCCGCTTGCGGTTGGCCGCTATTGCGTTTTAAGTCTTAGGAGAGGTAGGGTTTCTCTTTAATCAATTCTGAATACGTGTTTTGACTATACACTTACCTACGTGATACCACGTACCATTCAGGTGTCATATACTTTATAGCCGTCTTAATATTTGTCTGTTGACTCATTGTGAGTTACATTAGGTTGAGCCGATCGTCGGCTTTTCACGTACGTTTCTGCTGAGTGCGCCTGTGACATCATTTCCCATTTACAAAACTGCAGTAGAATGAGATTTTCGATAAGGAGGTGACATTTTACAAGATGTTTAATACGTACATTTCAAGTTAATGAAATGTATTAAATATACTGTCTTCTTCTCTCGTGTCAGCATGAGCTATATGAGGATAGCTCATGCCGTGATGAAAAGATTAGCCAGTCAGCAAGGTTGGTAGGGGGCTGACTGCCCAAAGTGCGCCGGACGTACTTAAGTATCATTACTTGTAAAGGCTCTTTTCATGCATCCCAAATATAATCTCAAAAATTGAATTGTATAGCTCTTTGTATTGTATAGACCTTTTGTAGTCGAAATAAAAGGGTAACATGTCTGGAACGAAACGGGTTTATAGCCCTCATGATCCCCCTGTGACCATGAGCGAATCCATACAATAAAACTAGTTCACCTTCATCCGTATTATGAACAGAATTCGTTTATCAAATAAGTATTTGCATATTCGTCACAGTACATCACTAAGGTCTGATTTTTCAATCGTCAGATAACTTTTATCTGGGGAATAAGTTTGAAGTTTTGACAGCTTTTGTATAGAAAATCTATCAAACCGTCATATTTATTCGTTGGATAAATTTATCTGACGATATAAAAATCGGCCCTAAGAGTGAAGATTTTGATGAAATACCCTGTTATGTTAATAAACAAATGTTATTTTATCATGTGGCAGACAAATTGACACAAAAACATTTGTGCAAACAACTTGTAATACCCCTTGGTGCATTGAGGGTAAAAGAAAAATATTCCGTCAATTAATATCCGAGCCCCATGTCCCCATGTGTCTACTGTTTAATACATTGATTGGCGTCTAAAACGCAAAATTCACTAGCAAGCTTTATGAAGTTATTGCAGCAAGTGCTTGCTTAGTTCGTAAAACTTGTGGAAGTTGACTTGCTGTGGGTGTCACCACAGCTTGAAAGGCGGTTGCAGAAGTCAAAGTGCTGCTAGTAAATTTGGCGCTCATGATACAACCTTGCGTACAGTGCAACAAATCTTAGAAATATCTTTTGACAATTGTCAGATTTTCAGATTTATAGGACTAGGCATGTTTTCGGTGATTGGCCGCCGAATTTGACACGAATCGGATTGCTCAGCGAGCTTCCTTTTAGATACTAAACTCCGAAAAACGAACGACGAAGTTTCGGGTTGAAACGAAACAACGACGAACGTTAAATTTATAAATATACGATCAAAGTATCGTCAAATAACAAACTTCTAGATGTCAATTAATATTTGGGAGTAGGGTGAACGAAAAACAAGATGTGAAATCGCAAAAATCGAATCGATCGTCGGATCTGAAAAACTTTTGTGGTTGGAAAACGTGCGATCCATCAGCCGAAACTTCGTAGTTCGTTTTTCGGAGTATGCCTGCAGTGGTCAAATATAAAACTTCAAAAGGTATTTCTTAGATTTGTTGCACTGCAGTTTGTGGTCAATTGTATTTCTACAGTAATTCTACTGTTTACTACGCGGCATCTACTATGCTACATGCATGTGTTGATCCTCATATTAACAATATTATCTTCGACAGGTATGTTGGGCTCCAGGAAGGGCGTGAACCTGCCCGGTCTGCCCGTCGACTTGCCCGCCGTCTCCGAGAAAGACAAGTCTGACTTGCTCTTCGGTGTTGAACAGGGCGTGAGTACTTCTTTATTTTATATCTTTTTAACATTCTTATCCTACAGCTACTATTATTTACACAAATGAGCGAACAGTGGACATAGGAAGGACTTCTTAGAGTCTGTCCGCTGTAGGTTAAATTAAACCCGCAACCTTAAACACAAAAAGCGAAATCTCGGCGACTTAGTGCGCCATTGCGCCAATACGATTTCTGGGCCCTAGGCCAACCGCAAAATCGTGTTAAAAGCGTATTTTGTAAATGAATTAACGGCCTCAATAATCACAGTATACTGACAGATTATGTTAGAATATGTGTAATAAGAATAAAAAAATAAAAATATGCACTCAAGATCAGAAATCTTTAAAAACCAACCATAGTAACTAAACACTTCCTATTGATAATAATTGTTTGCTGCAACGAACGACGTCATACGTCGGCGCCGGCTGTCGCTGAAAACCAGCGCTGGGGCTCTGTATTGCATAGGGTCGCAGCATAATGCTGAGCGATAGCCGTTTTGCGTGGATGTGAGGCATGTTTCCCTCAACCTTCTTATTTTTTGGTTTGTTGTTTTATTTTCTCTTTGCGTCATGTTTACCGCAAATAAACGTATTTTCTTTCATTCTTTCATAATAGTCCAATAGTAGTTTTTTTTTGGGAAAAACAATCTCGTTGGTTATGTCAAGCAGCATATCGAATCACGCGTTGAGTTGCTGATATAGGTTTTTTCGTGCAGACATCCTTTTATAGTCAATACAAGTTAATTCGGTTTTATAAGCGAGATATGGGGTGTATGAAAAGAGCCTCCACGAGTGACGATACTTCGGTACGTCCGGCGCACGCTGGGCAGTCAGCCTCGCTACCATCCTTGCTGACTGGCTAATCTTTTCACCACGGCATGAGCTATTCTTGTATAGCTCGTGCCGACACGATAGAAAGAGAGAGAGCGAGATATAATTAATTATATGACACAAATAAATAGGTAATCTTTGATGATTAGGGCGTCACAACTTATGTCATGTGTTTCTTAGTTAATAATTTCTAAAAATAAATTCATTTGTAGTCAAAGGCAGATGGGGGAGGCCGATCTCGTGACTTGCGAGTCACCGTCTACCAACAGCATGCATTAGTAGTTTCCAAAGACAAAACACAGATAATTGCTACCATATTTTACAAAGTCTTACACCCAGAACAGTCCATGACTGTACTCCAATAGTGCAGCAAGGTAGTCGCCAGTTGGTGTCTCATTTCTTTTAGATTATAGTTCTCAAAGAGCCCTTTGCGCATTAGACCTGCGTCCCCCGTATGCCTTTCAAAGAACCGCACTTCTTCCGCACAGAAGATGAGCCGTGAGATCCTAAAAGACGACTTCAAAGTTATTTGGTGAATGAAGAACATACCACCTGTTATCTACAAGTCAGATAGCGATCACACCATCCTAGCGTGGCAATTACGTCATGATTTATTTCTTAGAAATTATGCATTGCACTGAAATCTGATAAAACATTCGTCATATTAAAAATTCGAGTCACAGATAAAAAAAAAACAGACAGCATGACAAGTGACGTCACAAGTCGGTGAACGATGAGTGATATCCCGCAACGACACTATAAAAACCACGTGTGAGTGTTGTGATATGTTATCACAAGTGGTAATAACACAACGTAAAAATTAATAACTGTCTCTAGATAAGGATCCCCGCAAACAATGCTATCAGTTAAAAGTATGGAAATAAACTTAATTGGCATATCAGCTTTTTGTGATAAATTATTTATATTACTGTAATTAATCATTAAAGAAAGAAGGAAGGAAGTGAACACTGAGATGATGGCTGATACATATATATGTATAGAAGAAAAATGCATGCTGCGCTGATCCCAAATAAATTGGGATAGAAGCACGATGATGATGAAGTAAATCATTAAAGACACTTTTAAGTTTTTTTTTAAGACTAGGTGGCACTGCCTTTAATTTCCTGTCTGACTATCTCTGAGAAGAAAGGCCGAAACAAACTCAGAGGTCAAAATCTCATAAAGTCCAGACATTGTGGTATAAAAGTATGCGAATAACAATGTAGGGTTGCCCTACTATCTAGAATAGCTTTTTGAGGGAAAAGTTATCTCCGAGATGATCTGTCCCATGGTAATGATATAATATGATAATATGCTACACCAGGGGGCCTACTGCCGCCTTACATGTCAATGTATTGTACATTGCGTTACTTATTGATATTATGTACTTACGTGTTTATTTTATCAACACGTATGACAATGACCGTGAAAAGGAGGACAATTATCAGTATCACTTAACGTAAATACGGTAATAAATAGTAACAAAGCACGCGAGTAAAGAATGTCAATAATGATATTATGTAAAAAGGGTAATTTCATTGTCATACAAAAACATTAATTGCAAAAACCCAAAAAACACTTTGCCTACCGTATCTAAACGTGCCGTACCGAGGACTATCTTTGTTTCTGTATCAGGGTCTTGATCCAGCCACCTAGCGAGAAACTCTAGACTCGAGACTATCGGCACAATGGTTGCCGAATCTACAACCCATTATTACTTTATGTCAAAAATAAATAATCACTATATTCTTACCCATACAGGTGGACATGATCTTCGCATCATTCATCCGCAACGGCGCGGCGCTGCAAGAGATCCGCGCTATCCTTGGAGAAAAGGGAAAGAACATCAAGATCATCTCCAAGATCGAGAACCACCAGGGCATGGTCAACCTCGACGAGATTATTACCGTGAGTTACTTTTTTTCGTTTTAACTGCTGCAATCGGCTATACTTAAGGTGAGTATACACTAGAGCATTTTCTTGAGCATTTCCATGTAATGTAACGTTCTTACGAATGGAACAATACAAGCAATAGCTACATTTAAAAAATGCATTTCCATGTAATGTACTTAACGTTTCTGCGAATGCTCGACACGGTGTTTGAAGTAATGCTCACTCGCGAGTGAGCATTTACCTGTAACCTACCTTTCTATTTTGCGTTTACTCTTCGCTGAAATGTCGGATCTGCAGGTCGCGTGTGCTGCGTTCGCGGTCGTGTCTTTGTCCGACGAACTGTTACACAAAAATGCTCGTTGGTTCTTAAAATCAAGTTGTAACAAAACATAGAGCGTCATGTTCGAAATGTGGTTCAAGTAAATTTATAAACAGCGAACGCTCGATGTTCTGTTACAAGTAAATGCTCTAGTCTATACCCACCTTTTGACTGATGTTCACCAACATTCATTTTCTGGATAACTCGAAAAATTTACTTGATTATTTTAAGTATCATTTTGGCCGACGGCCCACCTGATGGTAAGTGATTACTGCCGCTTATATACACCTAAAACACCAAGAAGATTGCAGATGCGTTACTAACCTTAGGAGACAAAGTTGGAAAGTTTCATGTCCCTATAATTTTATAAAAACTATGTTTATGTTTTGTGAAATAGAACTAAAGTTCCTATTTCCAAAGCTCTCGTGTCTGTACAAGATTGGCTTAGAAAAGATTAGCTAGTCAGCAGTGGCGTAGGGTGAAGTTTCTTAAAAGGGAAGCCGGACCAAAAAATGCTTACCTTGCTCAAGTGTGATGCGTGATTTCCAGTTACTACTCGTTTCGAAAAGGAAGCCGATAGGAATCGAGTTGTATGGAGCCTTCGCCACTGCTAGTCAGCAAGGTTGGTAGCGGGGCTGACGGCTCAGGAAAAAACGCTGCCTAGATATACTATAACGTACGAGTTCATAACTTCATACATAACAGTCTGTCATTCGTAACCCTAAAATTAGATAATACTTACGCAATTGGTTCAACAAGCTATCGGGTCAGATTTTCAACGCGGTCAAACTGGCGGATGGTTGCAATTTGCATGTCACGCGAGCATGACTACCACTTGCATTATGTAGGCTAGCTAATAGAATGCAGTTCTTACTAGATATGCAACGCTGCAATAGAATCAGTTATGGATGACTTTCAAGAACTTTTGAGGTCATTTTCATGTAGCTGTTGATAAAAAGGTTAATGATGTCTATTAACGAAGTGTCTTTTATATGCTAGGGCCACAATAATTAGGCTTCGCCATGTAACATGTGATCTCAACTATTTATGAGTTTTTCTCTGGGCATTTTCGGCATGTTGGGCATTTATTTCATGGAGTAAATGGCCAAAATGCCCGGACAAAAACCTATTACTAATTCAGACTACAAGAAACGGTAACAATATTTGACGAATCTAACTACGATTAATTACGGTTTATTCATGTGCATTTTTCGGGATTGTCCGACGAGTCAGTTCGATTCGCGACCTCACTGCGTGTTCAGTTCATGATTATGGGCTCCATTTGGGTCCGAAAATAGTCAGGTAATCCAGAAAAATGCACGTGAGTAAACCGTAAGTGAATGTGTCTCACGAAAGTTGTAATGCAAGAAAATAACTACCATTAATTTTAAACAGTCTGATGTTTATTATTTTACGGGCTAATAAGATATTAAAACAGAACCATTTCTAGAATGTGTTCCAATTTGTTTCCATTGCTAATGTTTAATTGTTTTCAGGCTTCGGACGGCATCATGGTCGCCCGTGGAGATCTTGGTATTGAGATCCCACCAGAGAAAGTGTTCCTCGCACAAAAGACCATGATCGCTCGCTGCAACAGGGTAAGTTTGTTGAGTATACAACCCACCTAACCGGTTAGGTGATTTATTTATTAATTTTAAAGTAATATTTTATTGTATAAAATAATGCAACAGTTTCATAGTATGGTTCCTAAAAAGTACGAAGGATTGGCTAGAAAAGGGCCAATCCTGTTTGTAAAATATCTCTTATACAAATATGGCCATTCTGGCTTTTCGCTTTAAACTTTGAAAATGAATGTACTGTTCCTGGCTTATTAAATCCTTAACAGTTTAAACATTAAAAAAAATGCCATAATAACATTTTCTTTGCGTTTTACCAGGTGGGCAAACCAGTAATCTGCGCCACCCAGATGTTGGAGTCCATGGTCAAGAAGCCACGTCCGACCCGCGCTGAGATCTCTGACGTCGCCAACGCCATCCTGGACGGAGCTGATTGCGTCATGTTGTCTGGAGAGACAGCCAAGGGAGACTACCCTCTGGAGTGTGTGTTGACCATGGCTAACATCTGCAAGGAGGCTGAAGCTGCCATCTGGCACAGACAGCTGTTCAACGACCTGGTTGTTGAGGTAAGGACTCAGTGGAGGATTTTTAGTGTTGAATGAATGCACATATCAAGCTACATTTCCACTATGAGCTGATCTCGCATTGTATAGGCTTTCCGTATAATGAGCGGTCAGCTTATACTGGAGATGTATAGCTTGATTTGTAGCAGTTTGAACAAGGTGTTGGTTGTAACAAGATAATTATGAAAGTGACAGGTTCGTTATCATTGGGGTATTTCTGAAAAATTTAGTTATACGAGTGTTCCGATCGTCATAATATGACGATCGGAACACTCCATAACTTTCTTCACATACTATGTGGAGAAGAAGTAAGGGGTAAGAAGAAAAGTGGAAATTTACTAGGGTCAAATGAAACTGTTAGTGTTGCAACAAGATGGATAAACATGATGAGTGGTTGTAGGATTGGGAAATCTGGCACGACTTTATGAACTATGGTTATGGAGGTTTGATGGTAGTCGCTCTGTGTAAAATACTGGTAGTTAGCTGCTTCTGGTTAGACGAGAAGCTGACCCCAACATATTTGGGAGAAGGCTAGACAGACCAATGGCGAACTATTTTCCCTATAGACAACCGAGCCGCAAGAGAATATGTGTCTACGCTTGAGGCAGCGAGCAGTGACGCAGCCTATGGCGTGGTGTTGCATAAATCTACTGAAATAAACTCACAACCTTACCTGACGTTATAAACAACTAACGAAAAGTATTCTATCTCTAGGTAAGGCCCCCAATCGAGCCGGCGCACTCGACGGCCATCGCGGCCGTGGAGGCGTCCACCAAGTGCCTCGCGGCCGCCATCGTGGTGATCACCACCAGCGGCAAGTCGGCGCACCTGCTCAGCAAGTACCGGCCGCGCTGCCCCATCATCGCCGTCACACGACACGCGCAGACCGCGCGGCAGGTGCATCTCTACAGGGGCGTGCTGCCCATTGTATACCAAGGTTAACTTAAGTTTTCTCAATTTAAAACCACTTTAATTTATTCGAATGTATTCAGATCACTCCGATGCTTAGTCTAGTCTTTAAAGCACCGTCATTTAATTCTGCTATTTCTAAAACTGCCGCCATGAAATTGTACAGTTGTAGAACTTAAATGCTCGCAGAAGATTATTCTGTGCCTCGGAGATCTGGTTAAACCTCAAAACCTACGAATATCGGTTGAACTGATCACTCACCCCCTTATTACAAAAGATGGTCTAAGAAAAACCTAGGTTTTAGAATAACCCCGTCTCTTTTTGTTATATGACATAAGAAAGTGATGGGTATATTTTAAACCTGGGTTTACCTTAGTCTTGGTTTGAACCATCTTTTGTAATAAGAAGGTCAAAGTATAACTTCTGACTTCTGTAACGAGCGTTATGAAATGACTGCCAAGATTGTGACAACATTAGTTTAAACTGCTCTTTGAGTCATTGGATAGACAAGATAGGATCCTTACAAGCCCCGCAGTCACTGCAACCTGCAAAGATCTATTGTGACGCCGTTATCAATATTACAGCATCTCCCCAAGCCGCGAGCCGAGCATAAAATTGACTACGGCCTTGGGGATGGAGGATTTAATCTCATCAGGCAAGATTATATGACCTCCGAGGACTTCTTCTGTGACTCACCTCATCACACTTTTAGGATATGTCCCTTGAGCCTCAAATTCTTTTCGCGATAGACTTTGCAAATTGTAGTTTCACTAAGGGCCTATCTTTGATTTATGGAGGCACAAATAGAACTATCAAACTTTTAGAGCCATTTAATTGTGGGTCCCTCAAAATCCTTTAATAAGCCGTTAATAAATGTTATGGTCCTTCCCTCGACAGAGTCCCCTGCTGGTGATTGGCTGAAGGACGTAGACAACCGCGTGCAGAGCGGTCTGAAGTTCGGTCGCGCGCGCGGCTTCATCAAGACAGGCGACAGCGTCGTCGTCGTCACCGGCTGGAAGCAAGGCTCCGGGTTCACCAACACCATGCGTGTCATGTTAGTACCATTATCTTTATATATGTTACGGCTAATAGCCGAAGTGCGGCTACACCTAGTTTTAGCCGGGTACAACTAGGTACAGCCGGCCACATGCGGTTAAACTTAGATGTATCCTATTTATCCTCGGTTAGAACCAGGTTAAGCCTTCATCATAGCGGATAGAACTAGGTAAGGTGCAGTCGCACACCGGTGATTAAGAGGAACCCCGACACGGATAGGTTAGGTTCGAAGGGGATGACGGGGGCTAGTGTGAGCGAGCGAAGCCCCCGTCATTCCCTTCGTGTTAGGTTACTTTAAACTCTGCAGACAGAAATAGGAGCCCCGCGCAGCGGGGCTCCGTCGACTTAAGCTACACCTAGTTCTAACCAACTGCTGCTGGTTGCACCTAGTTGTATCCGGTTAAACCTAGGTGTAATCGCCATTCGGCTTTTAGCCGTAACATATACATAGGGTGTTAAAAACCGGCCAAGTGCGAGTCGGACTCGCGCACGAAGGGTTCCGCACCATTATCTATAAAAACGGCAAAAAAATCACTTGTTGTATGGGAGCCCCCTTAAATGTTTATTTTATTCTGTTTTTTAGTATTTGTTGTTATAGCGGCAACAGAAATCCATCATCTGTGTAAATTTCAACTGTCTAACTATTACGGTTCATGAGATACAGCCTGTTGACAGACGGATAGACAGACGGACAGCGGAGTCATAGTAATAGGGTCCCGTTTTACCCTTTGGGTACGGAACCCTAAAAAACAGAATTTTTTCCAGCCCTGGAAATCAAAACCTGTGACGTCACACTCGAGAGCTTTCGACCAACGAGGACGTTATGTATACGTTTTTCAGCCAAGAATAGGTTTCTTTAATTCTACCACTTCAGTTCCTTTTAGCGATATTCTAGTCTAGTGTCGACACGAGCTAATGAGAATAGGTCATGTGGTGAAAAGATTAGCTAGTCAGCAAGGTTGGTAGCTGGGCTGACTGTCCAGGGTGCGTCGTACGTATTTGAGTATTCATAACATAACTTCACGCCTTATTCCCCGAAGGGTTGGCAGAGGTGTATAGTACACCCACGTTTCGCCGTTATGTTTAAGTCCCATGTAATAGGGGACGAGCCTATTGCCATCAACCGGATTTGAGTATCTTCACTCGTATAGGCTCTATACCCATTAAATGTCGCGCCCCGTTAACCTAAAAGTGCATAAATTGTCGCCATTGTTGATTATGTGTGTTCGGCCGACACGCAGCGCCTGAAATTCAGCGCACACCCGTGCTCGACATTTAACACATTCGAGTCCACCACACTTTTCATTGAGCTCAAACGCCATACCGCCATACATATGGTTAGTGGACCTGTCAGGAGGGTTCCTGGCATTAGGTTAAAAACCTTGAAAAATACCCTACTACGTCGTGTCGTAAAATAGGTGTTTGCTCATTTCATGACGGTGTATTTTCCAAAAAAACGTACATTTAAAATGAGCCCTATACGAGGGCACCCGGCGTGGCGAATGCGACTACACGGTGCCCTCCTGGAGGGCACCCGGCACTAAACGTGTTAAGAGATGCATCCCATTGTAGCCTATAGGCGATTTAAATCTTCTTGTGTCCCCTCCATTCATCTTTCTATTCATGTTTTTAAACAATTCTTTTTTATTTTTCAGCCAAGTGGAATAGAGATGCAGCACAAAGCTACAGGAGCAACAAAATACAATAAAATATGTTTAAGTATTAGCTGGAAAGTGACATTATATCGTGCAATATGGAGTTCCTCAAAGAAATAACAAGCCTCAATATTTTTAATACTGCCATAATGTAATAAAGAGGCAAAGAGGTTCATTCTCATTCCAGGGCAGTGCCCAGGGTTTTATGGAGACTCCATACACGTTAAGTGATATAAATATATATGTATAAAGGAATGTATCTCGAAATTTATTTACTAGTGTTAGGCGTACATATTTATTATATGATAATTTATATGTTGCATGTTTGTGAAATGAAAATAAAGGTTTGAACGTATTTACCGTTTATTATTTATCAAAAATTCTGAGAAGAGGCCCTTGCACAGCGTGCGAGCGGCAGTAATGAGCCGAACAGAGGCGGACTTTCCATAAGGCCAACCAGGGCGGCAAAACATTAGGGCCCGCTAATCGCGGAAATAATATCTTAGTTCTAGAGCTAATTATGACTGCTAGTCCGCCTCTGCTGATTATTATATGTTTAGGGGTCGTCCATTAATCACGTAAGGCTCGAAAGGGGGTTCGGACAAAATCACGAAATATCACAAGGGGGGAGGGGGTATAAGATTTCACGTGTCTGTCTGGACATTTTACACGGTGCTTAATTTTCCAAAATTCAATTACGTACCTGTATCTAAACATAATGTTCTGAAATTTGTCTAAAACCTCATCACGTATCACCAGGGTGGAGGGGGTTAAAAAGTTGCTAAAAAACAACGATTATGAACGACCCCTTAAGCCGCGTTTCCACTTTGCTGCCGAACAAACGTTATGTTCAGCAAATGTTTGCTATTTTGCCAGTGTTCACTGAAAGCAACTAGTACTTGTTTTCACTATGATAGCTAAACGAATATTTGTTCCGAACAAAAGCCTGTTACATTCGCAGATACCATGTTCGTCCGCATAGTTGCATTTTCACTGTTGTGTCGCTCACTCAAGAAACGGATGATCATCATGGACGTTGATTTGCTTTTGGCTAGTGCAAAGTTTCTAATAATTGCCACATTAATAAAAAAACAAAAACGAAAAAGGCGGTATTGGGTGTCTAGTTTCTTAAAACAGAGAGAGGGAAGAAATCCCCGCATCACATCAGCCATTTGTTGCAAAGCATCGTTTTTTATGGTACCTACCTATTATTTTTGTATTGCCTGCTTTGTGGGTCCCATAGGCACGAATGGGCCCTATAAATACCAATAAGTTGCAACGTTTTTTCTTGAATCCACTCCATGTTCGCTAAAAAGATCCGACGACTACCGTGCACGTCAAACACCGAGCGAATGCTCAAAACAAGTGTTCGTTCTAGTGGTGTGCACCTCACTCGCGAGTTACCTCGTTTGAGTTCCTCAAAATTATTAATGAAGGAGTTACTCGTAATTCAACTTTGAACTACTTCGATGAGGAGTGTTCGGTCGTTCGCGTACTCGGCGCCCTTTCTCTCTACTACCCTCACCCAGCGAAGCGGCATGTGGTAGCGCCCAAGCGAGCACACCGCTCACCAGTATCTCTCACCTGCCCTCTCCTCAAATGAGGGGCGCCTCATGAGTACCTCACGAGGTAAAATAAGGTCCTCCTTCATACTCGTTTAAAGTAGACGAGTTACCCATCACTAGTTCGTTCGCCGTTGCGTCGTTTTCATTGAATGGTTGAGCGAGCGAGCATTCGTTCACTGAACTCAGCTGAACATCGTTGAACGAACTCGTTCGCTCGCTCTGATGTTTCCATTTACCGGGCAAACACACGTTTGCTCGCTCAGAACTGTTCCGAGCGCTAAGTGGAAATGCGGCTTCACACGCAGCATTTTTATTTCATCTCGAGCTTTCAACAATTTCAGTTTCACAGCCGCTTTGCAAAGAAAAAGGTTTTCTATGTTGACTTCATTAACCCCATGGAGAACTTAAGTAATGAAATGATCACATTCTATCAAATATCACTCTCCGAATTTGTTGCGCGAGTGGGAAAACATGTGTCATTGGACGAACTGCCGGTATGCAAATGGTGTAAGTATTTTAATGACTGTCGCCAGGGCTGGATTTAGGGGAGGTCAACAGGTGCTTTAGTTCAGGGGCCTCCACGACATGAGTTTTAGAATTGTTAAAGCGGCACCCAGGGGCAGTGGCAGTAGCTAGGTTTGAGCGAAGCGGCCCTTCGCACATGAGCTCGCACTCAAAGGGACCTCACGGTTGCGGCTGACCAGAGGCCGAACACCATGAACTAAACTAATTAGTACGATTAGTGTCTAAACACACTATGCCGAAGATACGCGACCGAAGTTCGGCATGATTACGCCTGCAATGCTATTTCAATTACTGACACATTATGCCGAAATTACGTTGCGTTATAGCGTACAGCCGAACCTCGGGCGGGCGTAAGTTCAGCGACAATTCGGCGGCAACGTATTCTGTAGAGCACACATTATACGCGACCGAAGTTCGGTTCGATTGCCGACGAAGACCCGGGGCGGGGAGCAGCAGGAGGCAGGCATGCCCGCGCCCCGCGTGTCCGCCCACAAGTTTGCGCAACTGAATTTCTGCCACGTAAGCTCGGGTGTGTCATATCAGCCGAATACGTCGGAACGTAAAATCAGCCGCGGAACTTCGGTCGCATACCTTCGGCATAGTGTGTTTGGACACTTAGGGCCCTACTATAATTTTAGGTACTGACAGAAAGGTCCTCGCCGATGCGACTTCGCCCACGTCTAGATTAGTTCTCGTTACGCCACTGACGACACCCGTTCTGACAAAGAAAAAAAACTTCACACTCAAGTGGTAGGTACTAGGTACCTCCTTTTTTAAAAACAATTCAACGAGCCACCATTTTTTCGTTGCCTCACGGCGTCCAAACCTTTAAACCTGGCCCTGGCTGTCGCAGTGATTTATGCAGTGTTTGGAGTGAATTCTTCTGCGATGTACCTACGTCGGCCATCTGATATTTCTGAGTCACGTTTTTCTTAAGCCGAAATGCTTAGATACCCAGTTGTCACAGCAGCACTGGACTAGCTGCCACAGTCTGGTTACCGAGTCCAGTCTAGTGCCTTCCACGTACAAACATGATAACGTCGTCTGGACAAAAGCCTCTTATTGTCTGCTACAATGAATAGTCATATCTTTGTAGGGACACACAATATAGAATACAGCCATGTAATGTTAACAACTTGGAGCAAGCTCAGGCAAGCTCTCCCACTCGAGCAGTTATCTCTCCGCAATTGTACTGTTAGGTCGTCATTATACCGTACCTACATACTTAGTTTTTTTTTTTTTTGTCTTTTTTGAAATTAATCTATAAATAAATACTACTATTTTGAAGTAATCTTTCATACTAAATTAATCATAACAGAATAATCGTAATAGCGGGGAACCCACTCCGGGTCTTTCAGATCCGCGACGGCGAAACCGGGGCCACACCTCTGTACACCTCTAGCCGCTCACACCTTGTTGCCCTCTTCGCCTATTATACTGGCGGCTTTTCAGGAGGCCCAGCTAGTGAGCTGGCGAGTCACCGTCTGCCAAAACTTTTCAATTTTAAACTTGAAAGGCAGACGCCGTTTTCTTCCGGCAATAAAAGTTATCCAGTCCACTTAACACCCCTTCCCATAGACCAGATATTTTTCACCATATTTAACAATAGTCTTGCACCCACCTGGGATGGTCCATGACTGTACTCCAATAATGCAGTCGTGGATAGTCCCCGGTTGGTGCCCCACACCATAAGTTCTCAAAGGGGCCTCTGCGTGTTGGTCCTGTGAACGGTAGATGAGCCGTGATTCTAAACTGTTCTAAACAAAATTTTAGTAATAAATAAATCATACAAACCTTGAGTTTCGATTGTAGGTACAGATGTATCAATGTCAGTACAACAATAATGAAAAAAAAAAAACTATGCCAAAACCTTCTTTTTACTCCTTTCACATAACTCATAATTTTACCAGACGGTAAAAAAGTCATCCAGTAACGTTTAGCATTGAGTAGATATTTATGTATCGTTGGTCTAGTGGTCGCAAGCGCGACTGCTAAGCGTGAGGTCCTGTTTTCGATCCCCGGGTCGAGTAGCATTATTGGGATTTTCCGTGTAGAATTTCTCGGTAGCAGCCCGGACTTTGGATGTGTCCGGTTGATGGCAACAGACTCGCCCCCTACTGCTTACATGAGACTTGAACATAACGGCGAAATGAGGGTGTTACAACACACCTCTACCAAACTCTTCGGGGAATACGGGCATGATGTTATGTTATGTACCTAATTATGTAATTTGACCTTTATTTGCAACAACTCCTCCACAAAATGTACCCAACAATCTCAGATTATAAACTGTTTTATAATCTGAGCCAACAATATACCCTACTAGTCCTACTACATCCTCAAATATCTGTTATCATCAGTTTTGGAAGGATTGGTGATTCCAGGACGATGGTATCATCACACTAAATAAAGGATGATGCAGCGCTGCCCATCCTCTTGAGATAACTGAGTCACATTGTACGACGCGCACGGGCAGAGACCTAGAGGCCTAGTTCCGGTCTGTTACTCTATTTATCGACCATTTATTGATCCGTATGGAAATCTACAAACATCTTTTATTAATATCCTGTTTACGCTCAGATGTAATGATTTGTTTATTATTACTAGCATTTGAGGCAAACCACGGCTCAATACGCAGTTTAGAGTATTTCTTCATTTAACGCCATCTAGTGATGGTTTTGTTTAATAAGTTACTTAGTTATTCGTTAGATGGCTCTGGTAGTTTCATTCTTGTTTGGTGGGTAGTTTTTAGAATTTTAATGTAATCAGATTATTTAGTGCGTGTTACTCATCAATTCAGTTCTTAGGTTTACTTTTTAAATAACTAGGTGAACAAGTATTTGTGTTGATAGTTTCTGGAATAAACACTGACTGGCTGACTTGGCCAACAGAGACATTTCTATTCTACCCACCTTCAATTTAGAACAAGTTTTAATGAAGTAAAACATCATACTTATTGTATCTAATTGAATATTGTAGATATCTGACTGTACTGGATTTAATACAACCTACAAATTTCGCCGGTTGATAATAGAACAGCAGTGATCCTTGTGAGCGAATCCAATCATTTCTATAGATAAGTTTTATGAAGCAGTTTTTAGGAGACAATAACATCGTTTGAAGCGTCATCGAGGCTCTTTGTCTGGTGGAGCGCAGCGTCTGCAGCGTCACAACACAGATGTGCGGTGACTACGTTGCGTCCGCGTTTCGGCGCCCCTAACCGCCACCGCGTCCCGAAGGCCGGGCAGTATCGCTCAGCCCGCCATCGGCATCGCCACCCCGATTCCCGAGTGCCAGTTACACCACTGTAAGGCGGCCGTACCACGCCGCTGACTAAAAATAACCGCGCGCCGCTCAGTACCGGCGCAACTACCGCGCGCGTCGCCCGCTGCGCCCGCGACTCGCAACCATGGCGGAGACTATCGAGGAGACATACGAGAGCGCGGTCACCCGCAAGGTGGTCCGCACCAGCCTCAAGATAGAGGAGGTGAGGATCGACACACGACAGTTTTATGTAACGACGCCCGCGCGACACAAATATAGCCGGCGCGCGCGCACGCCGCGACGCCAGCGCCAGACGCACCTGCTCACATAACAGATAACACGTTTGACAGTGAACACAACGTAAACACCAGATCCTGCCGCGGCCGCGCACTCCATCCCAACCGGCCGCGCCGCTCGGGACGTCGCCTGTCATTCACGAACCTCGAATTAGTTCTGTCATAACGCCCTTTCTTTTGTACGTCCGATGACAGACATCCGGATGTCCAAAAGTATTCCGGGAACACATTAGAACAGAAGGCCCTGCCGGCTCGTAAACCTTAATAACTCGTATGGTTCGAGTGTATGGCACGCGAAGGTCCGATGTTACCTACGTCAGTTTGGAGGAAGTGCGCGCGCGATGCGCCACTTACAATATTTGTGGCAATCGGCGATGTAAATAGAACAGGCAGTTGAATGAAAATTTCCGTGCCCACCTTGACGCGTGTGCATCGACCTGTCTCGTACATGACCACTCCACGTGTGACCTTGCAAGACATACACAAACATGGGACATTGATACACAATGAACACAACACCCACAAATAGGTACATACACTTTCTATCATTCATTACACACCACACCCTCAAACGTTATCGACCGAAACAAAGTAAAACTTAGAACAACAACAACGCGACCGATGTGCAACGTTCTCTTTTAGAAGAAAGTGTCGTCATTAGAGATGTATTCTCGTACATGTAATGAATCTCAAGCGTGACTAATATATTATTCTGTGTACGTGCAGCATCCGACACCAGCATAAGTGATAGGAGTCGCTTCGTGTTATCACATTCCATCTGTGTAACAATGAATGTCTGTCGGTTCTGCCGCGACTACTGTTCGTTTCCAAAGCGCAAAATCCAATGGAAAAACGCGCCGTGGCATATTTTCGTCTTGGCTCCCATCCTAGTTTATCTGCTACATTACGATGTTTATTCACAATACGAATGCGAGCATTAATGTGTGCGTCCGAACCACTTGTGTTTAGGTCTTTACAGTTGCTTTGGGTGCAAAACCGATGTACCTGCATACGGTCGTAAATGTATTAATGGGACAGTTTTAGAAGCGAACTTTGGTACACCACGAGTTGTACCACATCCTTATGTTTTATTTCTTAAAACTCTGAAATGTTTTTACATATTAGCCGTTGTTCAGCTGTGGCCTGGCAGTATAGTGCGTGTGTTAATTTGACATCACCGTCCTTGCATACTTGACTCAAGAGATCGAATATATTTGGATGAATCTTTTTGGCAAATAACGTTGTTTTTTTCTTAAAGATCGATTACGTTAAGCGCATCAAAGGGACAGTATTAAACTCGAATGATGAATGATCAGCAACTGTGTCTTTGTCAAAAAAAAATTCACAAACATCATAAGTTCCCCACATGTTTCTGTAAAGTTCTGTGAGCTCATTAGTGTATCAGTCTTAATCGCTTTCTTATCTTTGCCCTACGTTCCTTCGGAATGTCGGAAAAAGTCGAATAGCTTATAAAACACTGTACGTACACTGCACTCTGAATGCCAAAGTATTTGCTCTAATGCTTTCTCAGTATTTTTAAAAGAACGCAAAACATTCGCCTGCGTCATAAAACACGAAGCTCTATGTAGATATTCAACACAATGCAGGAACCAAAAAAACTAGTTATCTACCAAAATATTTACTGGAGAACCAATTTAACACACGAACGCTTGCATTTCGCAAGTGTATTAAGAACTAAGTAGATTCGCTTGCATGAAATTTATTTTTCTTTAAGTCTGGATGTATCGCAATATCTGTATGTGTACTAGGCTAACCGTATCCAGAATATTCTATCACATTATAGGATTCAGACCAGATATAAATAACACTCACAAAAATGAATAACATCTGTATAACTATGTTATAAAAAAACATTGAATACCGCAACACATGGTTTTATCTCTATGGAAATAATTAATGTTGATCCTTTAAAATCATAGCGCACATGTCATATAATGTTATTTAACATTAAGAAATAGAAAAACAGTGACACACCATAGACACCTAGGTACCATTATTTCCTACCGGACTTAACACTACAGTAAAAATTGACGAGAAATATAATTTAGGGCAGACTTTTCAATCGTCAGACATCTTTTATTTGAAGAATAAATGCAAATAAGGCGGTTTGACATATTTTCTGAAAAGCTGTCAAGCCGCCGCCATATTTATTTCACAGATACAAGTTAACTGACGATTGAAAAATTGGCCCTAATGAAGCGGATTTATCGAGAAAATTTTGAGACCAAACTAATAATTGAGCAACTCGCGACACGCACATTGAGTATTTTGAATTTGTAACATTTAATTAGCGTTGCACGGACGAATTGCGTTTCTGAGAACACGGTGGGCGTTTATGAAAACATGTGGGTAATTATTTGGGGCCCGGCTGGCGTGTTTTGGTACAGCGGTGATGGTATATGCCACAAGGCTTCGCTAGTCATCTGAAAACATTGTTTATGTTACGTAATTAAACCGAAATATATTTTGTTTTGTCCAGAATAACAATAAAGCACGAACTAAAAATGAAAAGCGCACTCTAAAATTTATGCTAAATGTAAGTGCAGTAACAGTCGTTAAGGGTAGTCAGTAGCCCGAAAGTCTGACAATCGGTCTAACCTTAGGATATATTTTGTTTTGTGTTGCGAAACGCAAAGGATTTTAGCAACATCGGCGCTATCAAGTCTATTTTTAATGCACTTATTCGCAGTGTCTGGAACCCGTAAGAAAAGAAGTACATTCTGACCTTAGAGAAGGTACAAAAAGTTTACATTAGGTACATGTACAAGCGTATATTTGGCTACTGTCCGTTTATGTACCCTACGAACTGTATTCTAGGCTGTTTAGGTTATAATTCGCTTGAGGTGGCCATCCCACGTGTTCTGTCTTCGCTTAACGCTTTCTTGGACTCCAAGCCTGACTGTGATATGTTCACGGACTAATGGAAGACGATCTTGTCAGTATGTTTGGAATATTGTGAGATGAGCGTACGAATGTCGTTAATATTTATAATTTCTAACTAATGTAATTGGTCAATGGCCGTTTTATGTTAAAGTAAAATAAATAAATAAATATCGGCATTGCCCAGTAGCTGGGTTGCGGAAATCTGATGGCAGTCGCTTCGCAGTAAAATACTGGTATGCAGTCGCATCTGCTTTATTGGAAGCTAACCCAAACACAGTTGGGTAAAGGCTAGGCGGACGTCAGTGCAGTACCTAAGCTAGCTCCTGAGTTTAGATAGATGCAGATTATCTTTTTCCACTATTACAATCCAAATTAACGTACGATCGATTAACGATCACGGATTAACGGTTGATTCTCATAATTTCACGAGCGTAAACCCTCGTATCTCAGCCAATGAAGCAAAATAAGTCCAAAAAGAGTCCAGTTGTGGCGAGACAAGGCTTCTCTACCCACTCCGTTTGTTGCCCCTTCCGAAAATCTCCCACCTGGGCATGAGTTGCCTTGGCTGACCTGGAAGTCTCTAGGTAAATAGACTTCGGACACTTCGGACTCAGGTTGGTCGAAGCAAGGAAAACCTGCTCAGGTGGAGATTTGCGGATAACTCGGTACATAGATACAAAAATACATATGTAGATACGCGCGAAAAACATAACCCTGTCTTTGCTGTAGCGTAGTCAGGTAAAAAAAAACAAAACGGGTAGGTTAGAGGAGAACCGATAGAATCCATTTCAATCATTGTTGGAATTTTTGTCTCTTCATCTGTTTGTCGGTTTGTTTGTGCACGCATAACGTAAAAAGTACTAACTTAATGCGGTTAACTTTTACAGACAACTACTGTGCGTATCTCGGAGTAACATTTAGTGTTTGCCTCATCGTAATCGGTTCGCTCAATCAAAAGATATGATAATTTAAAGTTATCAAGAAGAAAGCATAGTCATTGCGAAACAATATTGATTTCCGACTTTCATGCCGACGGAGACGCGGGTAAAACTAGTCTTGTATAGGTAAATGTGCAGGAAATATTGTTAATGTAGAAACGCCTCGGAAAGTTACGAACACTCATTACACCGCATTACCTAACATTATAACACCTAGTTATCTGCTAGTCATGATAAATGATTTGACTCTTGTATTTACATAACTACGATACCATAACGATGAGTTTCTAATTTAAGTTACCTAGATAAAACTTGGTGGACGACATTTAAAGGAGATAGTAGGATCTACCTAAATGGTTTAATGAATCAGAAATGAGGTTTACAGCCAATAATTTGTGAATATGAATCTGTGCAGAATTAACTTTACTTGTTAAATGTCCAAATGGATTGAAAAACAGCTGTTAATTTCTTTAATCTCCTTCCACCTTTCAGTCATGATGTCATTAAATTTTTAACACAAGTACGCATCCCTAGAAAAAAATCAATTTTGATTATCCAAAACCTCCAGAGCTAGCGCCATGGCACACCGCCATTTAAACTTAGAAATACCTACCAACAAGGCAATAAAAATTCTATGTCGGCATCACAATGCCTAATTTAGCTTTTCACCATATTTGAAGATTCGACTGCACCCTATAACATAAATTAGTATTTTTTTCGCGTTTTAGTCTGCATTCGGTTCGGACATTTTAGAGCGCTGACCCAAGGACCATGTTTTTCTACGTCAATGCCTGAAGAGTAGAAAAACAACAATACAAATTCGTAGAATTTTGTACTGGATAAAAGAAAACATTGAAGTATTGATTGATTTGTGTGTTTTCCCCGCGTTTTTCCCGAAAGAATAGTATTTTAAACAGTAGATATTGTTATTTATTTATTCGGATCTCCAACAGAGGCTGCACAATCACAGAAAAATGAACAAATACAGTGACAATGACTAGTGTGCTCCTCCAATTATGGGAGATCACATCGTTCACTTATCTTCGCCTTAAGAGTGAAAACCTCGGAAATGTAATTTGCTTATTTTTATTTTATCACGACGTATAGGCACTATAATTATAAGAGAGCCGCTCTTTGCTAAATTATTTTGTAGGCACTGAAATCAAGCCTTTATTGGATATATAACACTCGTAATAAATATAATTGACTAGCTTTTGGCCGCGACTTCGTCCGTGTGAAAGTCCAGACCAAATGCATTCCCGAGCTTTTCACTATAAGGCGACGTTATCGTCTAGGTAAATTTAAGTTTGACAACGCCAATTATTAAATTTAAAAAAAGATATTAAAATAAACAAAAACATATTAAACAAAAATCCTACCAAGCAAAACAGAAAAATTAATAATAAAAATTTATGATTACATCTGCAAGTTCTTCAACCTTTGAAGAATATTTAATACGTTGCAAACTATGAAATAAACCAAAGTATTCTTAAAGGTCAACAGCTTAATAACATACACACATACAAAGCTAATGACATAGCGTGACAAAGGAACATTTTAATGCTTGAAGCCCGTCACACCTAGTAATGTCACGATACTACTTAGGATTTCAAAATTCATGGTAAAATCTGGAGACGGTCTATGTATGTTTCTAGCGATATTGTGTTCTAGCATTATATTCAATTTACTATAATACAAGGTTTATTGGAAAAGGGTTACTCATCTGCGGGCCACTTAGAGTAGGTATCACTGATGACTGATTTAAAGCAAAATTTTTTTAAAGAACAATGCTCAAATATGTATGGACACCGTCCCCACTCTTGTAGCACTTTAAAACCTATGTTAATCGACGGGCCATAGCCATCTTAATATTTTATTGTATGACAGCGAAACTGAAATATCCATCCGAAAAAAGATATACCAACATGAAGAAACCGTAATCTGAAGTCACAAGTCACAATTATTGTGCCGTTTAATGTTCTATATTATTACAAATATGGCAAAAAATCTCGTATTTTCGTGAAGTAACAACCATTGACGTTTTTAGGAGTTTTCAAATAAAAATACCTTCAAAAAAATTAAAACATTTTACTTTTTTTGCAACATTACTCGGTGTTTTCAGTGTCTATTACAATATTGTCCCAGGCACTGGCTGGCCCAAGGAAATTCTCCAAATGCCTTCCAATACCATAGTACCACATGATACTGACGACATGCGCACATGCGCCAACCGTCCTCATACCCGTCAAACATGAGCAGTAATGTTTGAATAGCGTTTATGCGTTTACGTCGCTAATAAACAGTATGGTAACTATGACACCATTTGGAGGTTTGTATGAATTAGGCTGCTTTTCCACCAGAGATGTGCTATGCAACGTTGCTGCGATGGATGCGTTTAATATCCACCAATCATATTCATTGGTCCACATAGCATATAGCACTGGTGGAAATGGAAACCGATTCAACTAAGCTACATTTTTTATATGGAAGGATGTGGATGCGTTCTATGGATGCGAGCTATGGATGCATGCTATGGATGGTCGCGAGTGGGGTGTAGCTAGCTATAGGACATCTCTGGTGCTAGAGATGTGCTGTGCAGCTATGCTGCGAGAAAGTAAAAGCTAAGCTACGAAACTATGTGACCGTTTCCACTGATGCTAAGCTATGTAGCGGAGCGAGAAAGATGCGCAGCTCAACCTATGCGACGTATCGCCAATAGGGAAGGCACGGGGAACACAGCTACACCACCCGTGACCATCCATTGCACACATCCATAGCTCGCATCCATAGCACGCATCCACAGCACGCATCATTCCATATAAAAAACGTAGCTTAGTTGAATCAGTTTCCACCAGTGCTATGCTATGTGGACCAATGAATATGATTGGTGGATAACAAACGTGAGGCGTACCATACTATCGTAGTTGATCCTACGGCTGTTATTATAATTAATTACCATTCTATCCTGCTCACCTCTAGTTTTTTTGAACCGTGAACGTGTTTTGAATGAAAAATCTTATCAAAATCTGTTGTCATTTTAATGTAGTAGGTATTTTTGGGTTACATCATGTCGAAAAAGAACATTAAACGGAACCGTAATTGTGAGTGATTTCGGTTTCTTCATCTCGATATAACTTTTTTCGGATGGACATTTCAGTTTCGCTGTCATACAATAAAATGATCAGGTGGCTATGGCCCTTCGATTAACATAGGTTTTAAAGTGCTACAAGAGTGGGGACGTTTTGAGCATTGTTCTTTCAGAATTCGATTAAAAAACACCGTGCAACATTATTTTTATTTTTTCATAAATTGTTCATCCCTGCTTTAACGAATTCAGAAAATGGAGCTTCTAATACCCGATCCCAAATATGACCTAAAATGAAAACACAGCTGATCATAGCTGAGGATAGATAGATTTTAGCGTATTTTTATGAAATCTTTGACTGGCTATTTCTCTTAAACTATCGAGTTTTGGGTAAAGTTTTAGAACAAAAGTTATTTATTATTATGAGTTCTTTAACACCCTTTCGTATTAGTGCCCCCTTTTCGACCAATCTTATGTTAATGTGAAAACGAATTGAATGATTCCTACTAAATCGCCTGAGCACCCCGACTCGATGAGGTTAGGTTAGAATCTGAAGAAAGCTAACCGTTTAAATGATACCTCATTAATCAATTTGACATCGATGTCACAAAAAGGAAGGAAATACCCCTTAGTCACCGTGTAGGAGGCGGGTTTGTCACTGCAGAAACAGAGCCAATCAAAACTTGCACCGATGACGCATAGGTTTGTCGGTTTGTGCCTCAGAGGCAGGGTTCAACGAGCCCAGTTACCGGAGAAGTTAGGGAAATTTTGAATATTGTTGTTTATTCCCCGATTCTTCTACAGGATGTAAACGAATTCGTGTAATTCCTTCAAACTCCGTGATCTATTGGTGACACTGATTGACCCTGCATAGGTTTTTTTCAGAATCAACAAAAAAAGTTTTCAAAAAATGAAGCATATGTATTTATCCGAGTAATTTTAGCGTCCCGAGTGAACCGACTGCGTGGAGCGATATCGCGCTAGTCGTGCCTGGCATCGAAACTTTTTATCACATAAAAAAATTAATTGGGAAAAAAAAGTTTTTTTATTTTCAATCAATCTAAATCCGGTGCGGGATTAATCTATACCATTAATAGATCATGTGGTTTGAAGGAATTATACGAATTCGTTAACACCCTGTATATTTTCCGTAGCTATTATAAGCCAAACAATAAATAGCTCATCTATTTTGCACTATTTCACACTTTGAATGCGCTATAGTTTTTCTGCAATGTCGATATGACTTGAAGATAATTTAGAAAGTATAATGGCGGGTTCCGTAATTTAATATAGATCAACGATAATGGTGTAATATGCGCCTGTTGCTTGTAGTATGACATTAATAAGTGTAATTATTGCTGACTGCTGTACTATTTAAATGAAATCTTTTAAGGAAACTTCAATGATCACAAAGTTCCTTAATTTTTGCGAGTGTAATTCATAACATCAATCTCAAAAAAACAATAACACTTAATGATCTAGATTTGAGAAATATGTACACATGGACATACTTTAGTATGTAGAACAGTCCTTACCAGGTACCTACTAGGACTTGTGCAGTATGGCTATTAAGCCATGCTGCACAGTCCCCAGTAGGTAAGCGAGAATTATTCACGTGAAAATTTAAATTATACGTGTTGGTAGTGGTATCTTTAATGCATTCCTACACAGATATTTGAAGAAGCAGTATAGATTAAAAAATACATTTTAGCTTCCGGCCTTACCTACTAAACTATCAAGACGTCAATTCATTTTATTTGTTGTCTGTCACTAAATTGTCCAAGACTTCGAACAAATAGCAATCCTCTCCAGTTTTCCGGATTTTTGTCTGAATATTTTCATTTCCACATCTCTTAATGACGTCATTTATCGATTCTATTTCGATTCGTGAACTAAATGTGTTATTTGAGTTGCTCGGCAAGACATTCGTTCATAGACTTATGGATTTCTTAAAAGGATCATAGATTAGAAGAATTTATTTCTATGTTGATGGGAGAATGGACGAGAACATAATAATGTATAAGATGCCTGTCATTCCGCATGCTGGCTTTGGGACTCTAAAACCACGAAGTAACATTTCAACGTTCTACAGAATATTCATACAAAAAGCATCAATCGATGTTCTTATAGCGTTTTTAATATGGATAGTGTAAGTAATTAACTAACAGAATTTTTATGAAGAGTAATGTACAGTGATCGGAAAAAGGTGAGCTAATTTACCTAAACTTCATAGAACAGAGACAAAAAGTGGAGACTTCAAGACGACAACATTTATTTTCTAATTTTTAAAATTTACACAAAACCAGTAGACACGTTTTTCATTGTTTTCAAAAAATAAAAGACAATCTCATTTTTTGAAAACAATAAAAAACGTGTCAACTGGTTTTGTGTAAATTTTGGAAAAAAAAACAGGAGACGAATTCAATTGTTTTCTGTCTTAATAACATTATTATTAAATGTACTTTAGTGATGTCCCGAAACCCGGGATAATTTTCCCTAAAAAAAATCTCGTCGTAAGGAAGTCTCCACTTTTTGTTCGTGTTCTTTGAAGTTTAGGTAAATTAGCTCACCTTTTTCCGATCATTGGTAATGTAACGATTCAGTCATCTAAATAGGAATTCAGAAGTTTTTGCATTAGCAATAATCTTAAAATGGGCACAATGGGCAGAAATTAGAGAAATTGCGATGTTTTCCTTTTGCTTCGAAAGCAATCTTTAGAGCGTAAACTTTTTAAAGCTGTCTCAAATATTTCTAATATTAAAAAATGCCAGTTAATTTAGAATCATGTAGCGTCACAGTCACAGGTGAGACGACAGACATGACAGTCATCATATTCATAAAACACTACAATTACTAAATTATTGTCAAAATATTGATTTATCGAACGTTGTTGATATGAAGACGCTCGCGAGAGGCGCGGGCGCGTGCACAAAAGCGATGTTAACGATTTTAATGATGATTTTTATTTAGAATGACGATGCCAATAATTTCTCAGGCACTTGTTCACAGTAAAAGTATTTGCTCACATAAACGAAGTGACTTCTTGTATTCGTACGAAAGGCAATAATCGTTAGAAAACTAGTGGTTACTTTTTTTATTCGATCCAATTTAATGTCATTGGCATCTGTTTACAGGCACCGTACCGCAAAATTCACAAACACGTTAAATCGTTAATTTAAATATTAACATTTTTGTGTCATAAGCAATAAATTACGCTTCGTTACGCCTAGCGTGATCTGTATCATCGTTCTACTACTTCACAAGAATATATTTTTTGAGTGTTCTTTTAACAGACAACGACCAAAAATGTTTGTTACAATTTTAATGATCCAAATAAAACATACAAGATTTACTACTCTTGTGACACAAATTCTTCGTGACGAGTTTTTGCGACCGCTCGTTTACGGCGGGACGGCGCGGAAACTGTGCAAGTTTGCAATACCACCATAAAAGGACATGGGCGCTCCTCGTTCCGCGAATCAAACGCTAAAATCTCGAGAGTGGAACAACTGTTCGGGAACATTGCCAAATGTGCGATTTTGCTTAATTGACGAGCACGGAACATCCCGTTCGTTTGATCGCGCTCCAGCGCACGCTTGTCCGCCATTACACCGGGTATAACTATAAAACATGCTTTACTGCTAAAACAAACTGTATGGCTTGTCATTGTGCATTACAGGTTATTCTAGAAGATTTTGATAGCAAGTTAGGGTTGTTGAACGTAAATTGGCGTGGTGAGTTTAATTTTATCCATGCGTCCATCATGCATTCGACGGGCGATCGTCGATCGGGTCAACGTCAAGTCGCGGAAGCCGTTGCGGCACGGTTGGGTCGCGAAGCGCGAAAATGGAACGCAGCGGATATAATTAAAACTGTACGGACAAATCGTTGGCGGGGGATTAACGCGCGAATTCGGTCAGCCATTGCTCGCCCAGCGATGTTTTCAACGCTTGTTGTTGTTCAAGTGACACTAAATACTGCTGACTCTGTAAGACGCCAAACAAGTACACTGTTACGCAGCGCAGTGGAATCATTGCAACGAACGGAATTTTTACACAACGAATCTACATACTAACCTACAAACATGTAAACCTAATTTCATCGTGTGGTGAAATGCGTGGTTATGCCACCAATACTACCTAAATCTAGATTTTTTGCGAACACTTTCCTAAATTGCATATTAATTCTGAATCAGTGCGTGTACGTTTTATTTATTCATGCACGCACAAGTCCTGTCATAGCACTCCTAGTACAACATGAAAATACAAGACTACCTAATAACAAGTTAATTTGCAAACTTTTACTAATCTTGCAATATGTTAAGGCGTCACCTACATGAGAAAATTAAGAGAGAACTGTACATAATTTGTCAAATTATTTTGCTCTAATAAACCGCTCTACTTTCGTTAAGGTCGACGCGGTAGTTAATAATCTAAAATGCACACGATTTATTAGAAAAAATCCAGAAAGACCTGACATTTACTTGATATAATAGTTAGATGAGAAGATCATGACACATTTATACAAACACGTTATGTTCATGGCCAGTGGTGGCTTTGAAGAGTATTTACAAACATTATGATTAGTTAGATTACAACTTTTATTGTTATGAGCAACTATCTACAGTTACCAACTCTTTCTTCGTAATAGCGTATCTCTCTGCTATTTTGCATTATGGTATTTTTAATTGTAGCCCCTTGTCATCATTTGCCAAAGTTACAAGGACAAGACTGAAAAGGTTTCTCAGCGAGACACCCAAGTAAAACAGCATTACACAATCTATTGAAAATGTTGTATGTTCTGAATAAGTCATGTAACACACGCACATATCACCTAATCTATATCTATACTTCTATACTAATATTATAAAGAGGTAGAATTTGTTTGTTTGTTTGTTTGTTTGTATGTAGGAGGTAATCTCCGAAATTACTCATCCGATTTCAAAAATTCTTTCACCAATAGGAAGCTACGTTATCCCTGAGTGCTATAGGCTATATTTTGGAATCAAAAAATTAGGGATCCGTAAATTAACGGGAGCGAAGCCGCGAGCAAAAACTAGTTAACCATAAAGATAAATTCTGCCTATCAGTGTCCACTTTGCTTAAAAGTTCTGGCTTGCTATCTTAAGATAAGGCGCCTGGTTTTATGAGCACTTGCCGTCTGACCTCCATAAACTTTACGGAAACCAAGTCTTTGAGGTATTCTGTTATCAGTCACAGATAAATGCTGTTACAGTGGCATTAACACGACAAAGAAGTTCTTGTAAGCACGAAAAACGTGAAAGCAAAGATCATTGTTATTGACTGTGTTTCTTCTCCAAATAAACCTTACCACCATCATCATCGGTGACCTAAATAAAAGAATTAATAGACAAGCCCACAGACGCAATTTTCGCTAAAATGTTAATAGGTTCTTTGACACCGATAAAACTTAATTCAATGTCATCATATAGACGGGTGAAGTCAGGACGTTTCTATTTCTAATTTTCACTGACACTATGTATAAATATACAATGCGTTTTCTAGCTTTGAGATCGACGTGTCCAATCCAATTGAATATCGACATGGTTCAACGTCATCTTTAGTTTGATATTTATTTACTTATCTTTTCGATGCACACGATGCCAAGTCCGTCGGAAAATATGGGGTCAATGATGTTTTGTTTATTTATCTTTTCTATTATGGTACATTTATTATTAACAAATATAAATCCATGTTGGAATGCTCTCTAAAAGCAATAATAAATAAGCATAAATACCAAATAATGATTCGGTCATCAGTAACTAATTACCAATTCATCAAAGACGAAAGCTACAAAACCAATTTTGATAGTGTTTGACTGACAGTAATAAAACTTTTAACTATTCGCAATTCATACAGTTTGGAATCATGTGTAGTTTTGTGTAGGATGCAATCAGCCCGTATTTTTTTGTGTTCCTATTGTTTTTAGATCTTTGATCGGCATAGAAAAGTGAAAAATGATCATAAACAACGTTCCTTCACTTATGACAAAAAATGTCTGTGTTTCACTTTCTATGGTGATTTATTCCCTTCATATCACAGAATATACGATTCTTTGCATTTTTTATTTGTATTAGACATGATCCACATTTTCGGATAAATAAATAGACCTGATATAATAACGTCTGGCGTAAATAAATCAAACAAAATCGACTTTACCTAGTTTCTTGTACTTACATGTTTTTATTGTTTAGAAAATTCAGAATTTTAGATCAAAATTTTATATTGAAAATATGCATGAACGTTGTTGTACTTTTAAAAAGTAAAGGCAGGGTTTACTACCCAGGTGGTTCGTGAACACAAAAGTAGAATGTAGTACATCTAGTGTTCCCTTTGCCTATAGCATTTATTTTCAAATTTAATGTTAAATTGTAGGTGGATACTTTGTTTTTGCTTGACCAAATCGAAGCCAGAAAGTTGCAAAGCATCATTGACTTCCACTAGACCGATGAGATAATAATAAACTGTTTCTTATAAGCAAGGAAGTGTATGAAGAAGGTATTATTCACCGCAAAATAGTTAAGCATTATAGGGCATTAGAAAATAATTGAATAAACAATTTGCTGTCAAAAGTAAATTCCTAACAAAATTGGTTGGAATAGTTCCCGTTCCTCCATTTATTTTTACGCGGACATCACATGCTATCATGGCGTATTAAAAAATATTTGTTAAGTGTATTTATGTATATTATGTTTGTGTTATTCTTTCTATTATTGCCTCAAACTGTTTAATCTAAATGACAATGGCGGTCCTACGTTTAGTTTTAGGGTCCAGTTTTATGTTACTAAAAAGAAACAGTTTTTAGTCAGCAATACACTTTTGATCTGACTTGAAAAAAATGGAGCCTTCTTCTTGTCAAGTAAAAAATAGCCAATCTGCACAAGTTTCATGTGCAGATTGGCTATATTGGCTATGGTATACGTTGGCACCAATTTAATATTCATTGTTTAGTTACAAAACAGTACTACTACTGATCCAATTCTGGAAGTTGAAAAATGGCTATCATTTAAAATCGTAACAGTTCACAAAAACATCGGTAAATAGGCGATGCGTTAAGGTCATGTTTATTCCTATAAAAGTCCGTTTTTTTTAAATCCCGGAGACTAAATTGATAGGCACAAAAGTCAAACATGAAATTTTTAGAATATTGCTAATAGGTATTCTAAAAAGGTTTCCTTTGGATCAGTAGTTTACAGCTGCATATATCCATGAGACGTTTATGTAGAGTTAGAAAACACTTTTTTTAAACCTTGTTTATTCCAATCAATTATTAAGTTAAAATTAGAACTAGGTACATTGACTTGCTTCATTTATAAAATGTAATCTATTTTGACCACAAACCCGCACTAAACTACCAGATCTATGGATACATCTGATTACCATAAGATCAACCCATCGTCAGCTGACACAATCACAGAAGTATAACAGTTGTTTATCCATTTTGTCTAATGCAACACGTTCACAATGTACGAAGATGAAAAACGAGCTGCGGGTAGATACAGAAATAGCCGCGCGTCGCCCGTCGCGGCTCCAATGTCGAGGTGATATGCATTGTGCGTACGATCACGAATCACGAGTATTTCGTACACTAAATATTCTTTTTAGCGGCCTTAGAAAGTTCATTACGTCATTTTTTTAGATTTTCGCGGTTCTGGGTTAGAAGTTCATGGTTTTACGTGCTTTTGTGCTTTTCTGGGTAATGAAAATTTTCATTATGTAATTGAATGGCGAAAGAGATGTATGATTCTAGGGAAAATCAGTTAAGAAGAATGACATAACTTACAAACATCATCAACTTCGACTATGGCACGACACGCATATTGGTGTACCATAAAAGAAAAGAGTTAGGCAGCGTTTACGCAAGAGAGGTGCGGTTGAAGCTATCACTGCGTGTTTAGTATTCTTTTCTAGATTATTAAATGACTAAACTATCTCCAATCGTGAGTTGGGAGTATTCGGAAACATGGCTGGCTATCTGAACTAAACGAGAGCGATTTCGTCAAACACCGCCAGTTTTAAAATGTTGGTCCTTTGAGGCTTACCATACGCTCTGTTTTGTGACGGCACTATTCTTTGACTAACCAAGTATTTAAATGTGTCAATAAATATTCATTACAAATTGTCCGTAGTCACCCGTAAGGTCATTGGCACGTGAGCAACGCTATCCCAAATACATCCACGCTTCCTTTAAAGTGATCTAAACCGTTCACATTTATAAATAGTGCGGCAATTCCGAACGAAAATAGCCATAAACGTTAGTAATAGTAATAAATAAGTAGTTTTTTTTTTCTTTTGTTGTGCTCTGTAACTGGGACATTGACTTGGGAATATTTACGTTAACGATATTCGTTTCGGGGAATATCTAGAAATGTTCACATGTTGTGGAAAGCTGTTTCTTGGGGCATTTTACCACTGAATTGTTATCGGTTTGATAAAATAACCTTTTTCACGTCCTATTTAATTTAAAATACCACCTGTGCAGTGTGGTCACAGAAAGCCATTTTGCACAAAAGCTCCACGATCGTCCGTAATAATTTATTGTAAGTCCATCTGATGCTCGATACCTAGCAATGAAAGCAGCTGCAAAAGAAATGTGTTTTGTATCTATGGTGTATTTTCTTGGGCCCAACAAATGATGCACACATAGATGTTAGAATACTTCTCTGGGCAGTTTTCTTCCAGTGCACATTTGTTCAGTGTGGAAAGAAATAAAAAAAAATGCCGTATCCCTAAGAGATATAATTTATTTACACAAACAATATTTACATAATTACAAATAAAAGTTTATACAAATAAAGAAAAATGTATCATAATAAACTATAAACTAAAATAGGGCATAAAAATATTCCTCCACATCGCTGTCGACTGGTAACGTGCCCAGAAGACTGGCAACATTGCCACGTTGTATCCAGTAATCCTTTGACCAAAGTAGAGGCCAGCCTTCGGGTCAAGGAAAGTGTCGACCAGCCTCCTTGCAACACCTCTGTATAGAAGTTGGGCACTAGGTCCCCACGGCCCGAGTGTTTCGAGTAAATCCTTTGATTGTTGAAAGAAACCAGTTGCACACAACGTTGGTTGCACATTAAAGATTTTATTAGCGTGTGAACATTATCTTTCGCTTCTCAGTAAAACGGAGAAAGGACCACAGATAACATTTCTTTAAAGATGTCGTTTAGACTTCCACATAACCCATTGTCTGTGGTTGGAAACGGTAATGAGGTAATGAAACATGACGGCTTTTTTATGATTCAAGTTTGTATAATGAAATAATATTTAGCTTTAGCTTTTCCTTATTACAATGTAAAAAAAATAATACGTGGTAAGGCAAGCGATATAAGATGAATAAAGGCACGAGAAAAAAACCTTTTATTAAAAACTGTCCCAGCAGTGGGACAGTTACAGGCTAATATTTATTTTTTATTTTTATTAAAAAGTACCTATTTGCTGAATAAAATTATTTCTTTTACCAAAAATATTGTTGATTAATACTGTGATGACAAAAACTACACACCTATTTACTGAAAGAAAGGAGAAATGGTTGTGTTGAGTGGTAGCTGAAAGATAGGAATAAAAAACACGAATGAAAGTGAATTTTTTAGTGCGAGAAATTGTGGAGATTCTAGTAAATAATTGTGACCTACAAACTTTATTTTGATGTTTGAGGAAAACACATAACGGTCCAATTGTAACCTATTCATATTATAAATGTCGTTTATTAATAGTATTTTATTTATCAGCCTCGTTTATATTTTATTTATAACTTAGTTGATGTTTAAAAACTGTCGTTGACGTAATTTCCATGTCATTGTTCCTCCTACGTTATATACGCCCTGCATAACGTCAATGTCTCGATTAGGATTTTAAAATTCAGCGGCAGGTGCTGTTGGTTTGGCCGAAACCAATTATCATCATCATAATCAGCTCATTACAGTCCCGCTGCTGGGCATAGATCTCTATAATTTGATAGAATTGTGTTGACGATTTTGAAAAATGAGTTTAAAGGGGAAAATCGCATAGTTTTTTTGTATATTTATTTATCTATTTAAATAAAAAGAAAAGTCCTGACTGACTGATTGACTGACTCATCAACGCCCAGCCCAAACCCTTGGACCTAGAAAGCTGAAATTTTGCACAGAGGTTCCCTTTACAATGTAGACAAGGAATAAGGAAGGATTTTTCGAAATTCAACCCCTAAGGGAGTTAAATAGGGGATGAAAGTTTGTATGGAAAATCGTCACTCAACGGGTTCAAAATTTCACGCAAGCGAAGCCGCGGGCAAAAGCTTGTTTATAATATTTAAGACACTAAACGATAGCATCATAATAACTACTCAACAATAACATCTGCCTAGCCTTTTCCCAACTATGTTCGGGTCGGCTTCCAGTCGAACTGGATGCAGCTGAATATCAATATTTGACATCGAGCGACTGCCTATCAGACCTCCACAACCCAGTAACTGGGTAATACGATACTCTTGGTAAGACTGGTTGTCAGACTTTCTGGCATCTGACTAACAGTAACGACTGTCAAAGATCTACAAATGACAGCCGGGACCAACGGCTTTACGTGCTTTCCGAGACACGGAGGAAACTCGCTATGGTAAATGGTCACCCATCCACAGACCAACCTCGGCAAGCGTGGCTTAACCCGGAAGATCGGTCTATGCGGCTGTAATTATTTAGCCACGAGCTCCTCCCATGCTTTTCTTTCTCATCAACTACTCAACAATAACATGAGAAAGAAAAGCATGAAGCCTCCTGTTCAGCTTCGAAAGCAAACTATACTTGCCAAAGAAAATAGAACATATTATCCAGTCTTCTTTGTATAGCATAATCAGCCCATTAGTGTCTCACTGTTGGACATGGGTTTCTTCTCAAAATGAGAAGATTTTAAGCCTTAGTTAAATACGCTGGCCTGGTGCGGGTTGGCGGACTACACCCGGGCGGATTGGAGCGTTCTCACGTGCGCAGGTTTCCTCACGACGTTTACCTTCACCGTTTACGCAAGTGGTAATCAAATTCTGATCGTACACTCCTGCATGGAAAGCAACAACCGTTCAACCGCTAGGCTATCATTTCTGTGTAATTTCATGATTAATGTAGGTGTTTGATAGAAATTCAATAGAAGTAATGACAAAAATCTACATCAATCTGGAGATTCTGGATTGCGGTCGGTAATTGGTTCAGGCCGTTAGTGAATCATCATTTTTCATCCCCAGCTTTCTTTGTTTACTTAAGCTACCACAGACCACAGGTATTTACAGCCCCGGATCTATGATTTATCTGAACTGGGGTAATAACTTGACATTGACGCCCCATTCCTCCAGCATTTAAGTTTAAAGATTTCAAAAAACTCACGACACAAATATACTGGGTGGGTAGGAATATTCGGCGCCTCATTGAATTGCCGCCCGGGGCAAATCCGGGTTTGCCTCCTCTACCCCCCTAGATCCGGGGCTAGAGTTGGCTGAGATTTTTAAAAGCGCTTTAAGTAAGTTTTTTCGTTCTATGATTAATATTCGTTGAAGACTGAATCAAAGCAGATTGCATTGGAACTTCGAATTTACTTACTTTGGGTGCTTATTATTATAATCTCTAATTGCTATTCAGTTTCAAATCATTAGGACCCAAGTTATAGCCAGACGTAACAATCCACTTCTCACCTTCATGCTTTAATTTAAGTTCCTCCTAATGACACTTAAAAGTTTCTCGAACGCGTAAAGTTTTCGCGCGACCTAATTGCAAAAACTGCTGTGGTACCTATGAGTCACCAGGTCGTTGAACTAGTCATAAACGTTTTAGGGGAAAGTGTGGAAATGCCGTAAAACCCGTAGATATAACAGTCGGTTGAACGCTTGCCTTGGCCTGTGTTTTATCCGTGCAGCCGGCCCGCTAAAATGAACGTCAAAGTTTCGGATCTAAACGAAACAATGACGTACTGATAAATATACGATCAAAGTCCTATTGTCGGAATATTCCGGTCTGTCCCACTGATCTGTCAACTTCGGGGGACAATCAGGCATAAAAAAATCTATCTGTTCCCCTGTCACCAAGACGAACGGACAGATCGAACGAATTATATCTGGTCTGTCCCCTGCTGTTGTTTAGGGGGACAAATAGAAATAAAAAGTTTCTATCTGTCCCCCTGTTACCGACGAGGGGACAGATCAGGGGGACAGATCGGAATATTCCCTATTGTCAAACAACGAACTACTAGATGTCAATTAAAATTTTGGAAGTAGGGTGAATGAAAGACAAAATTTCAAATCGCGAAAATCGAATTGATCGTCGGATTCGAAACTCTTTCGTGGCTGGAAAACGTGCGATCCGTCAGTCGAAACTTCGTCGTTCGATTTTCGGATTCCCCTGCGTCGAATTCATGTGCGGATCAGAATTTGGTTAAGACTTGCGTTGACGGTGAAGGAAAATATCGTCAGGAAACCTGCTTAGGAGGGCTTCAAATAGTTCTCGAAGGTGTGTGCAGTGTACCAACCAGCAACAGGCAAGCGTGTTGGATTGAGTCCTAAACAGTTCTCATTCTGAAAAGAGGCTCGTTCCCAACAGTGGGACAGTAATGGGCTGATAAAGAAGACTGGATAATTATCTTTTTTTTTTTGGTAATTTTAATTTGCTTTTGGAAGCTGAAAAGGAGGCTAATTGTAGTAGTGCTTTTCTTTGGAAGTACCTAGCGTGAAATCTCGTGTAGTGCCGGACTTAAAGACTAGCACTATCCCATCTCTTCCCGTGGGTGTCGTAAAAAGCGACTAAAGGATTCTCTAGAGGATGGGCTGCAGCGTTCTCTGAGTACTTTAACAACCATACTGCGATCGCCAACCCGCCTGCCAAGCGTGGCGATTACGACAAACCCTCCCTTTTGGGGGAGGCCTATGTCCAGCAGTGGACGTCTTTCGGCTGAATGCTGATGATGACCTAGCGTAAACGAAAGACAGATTGTCAAATTGCGAAAATCAAATCGATCATCGGATCTGAAACACTTTCGTTGTTGGAAAACGTGCGATCCGTCAACCGAAACTTTATAGTTCGATTTCGGAGTAGGCCCCCAGAACTTTCGATAATAATAATAATAATAACCCCCGTCGTATCTCTACGTTGTCGTCGTGGTGGGGCTTGTGCGCCTTAATGAGCGCTAGGGCTATACCGGTAGAGACACTCATGCCGGGCAGGTCTAGGGTGAGAGGTCAGACCAAGAGGGGTACAAATTTGCTTCTGGCCCACTCCCAGGCCAGGAGCATTTTCCTTTTCCAAATTTCCGTTCCCTTATTCCTATTCCCTAATTCCCGTCTTTGCCTAGCCTAACTCCAGACCCCGATCCTTTCTCCCTAGGTTTCTTGTCTACTCCCCGGCTAGAAACTTCCCCGTATCCCAATCTCGTGAATCTATTATGCGATGCGTCTACGAAACAGAATATTACCCCAGGCGGGTACCGGAACCAAACGCGATGGAGAATCCCGCCCCGGGCCTTCCAGCTCGGGTTGCCCTACGTATTCTGGGGAGGGCACCATACCGCACCAGCCTGCCCAGTCTCAAACTGCTGCAGTGCAACATTCACCAACATCATCACTATTCTCATCTATCCCTTCATCACCCTCATCACCCATGAGGCGGGCTCGCAACATAAGAGCTACAGCCGATTCCTCGGGCGATGATATCAAGTCATTATTCTCATCCATCCCTTCGACTCGCCCCTCATACATGACAAGAAGAACAGCTAGCTGTTCCACCACCAGCACGCTCGATAGTGTTGTGCAAGATGTCAACCTTGACTCTCAGCTTGCACCCATTACGAGCGCTTCTAGATCGCGCAAACGATGGACACCTGAAATGAATAAGTTCATATTGCGCACTTATCTTCACTTAACTACATTAGATACAGATACTAGTACTTATCTTGAACCTCTTCACCTAAAATTCATAGAAAAATACCCGCACATGCAAGTTAGCCGACAAAGAATAGGAGACCAACGCAGAGCTATAGTCCGTAATAAACTACTACCAGAAGAAACAATAAATGAGATACACAACCAAGTCAAAGAAGAACTAAATCAACTACAGTCAAACATCCATAACCAACACACACAAACTCCCATCAACCATACTCAACAAACTCTAACAACCACACAATCAACACAAATACAATCCATATGCTCAGAAGCACGTAATACACAGAAAACAACACAAACTCGAATGAGATGGACCAATGAACACAACGAAGCGATAATGCGGTCGTATTATCGAGTAACAGTTCTGGGTACAAATGAAACTGCATACCGAAAACCCATGCATGAAGACTTTATCAGTAAGTTTCCTTCACTTGCCCATTTAAGTGAACAACGAATAGCTGATCAGAGGAGAGCAATAATCAACAATAAATATATTGATACTAACAGATTACATTCATTAAAATTAGAAATATCGGAAGAATTAGGAATGAATAACGAAAACTTGAACAGCGCTAATAGTGAAACTACAAATATAGTAAACTTTGACAACAACCATAACGAAAACATTCATATCCAACCTACAAACAACATTAATATAAACTGCACAGAAGAATCTCCACCTAATATACCATCACATAGCTTTGAAACAAATCTCGCAGGAGAAACCTTACCTAACCAACAAACAGACCTAGAAAGAAACCCACAAATAGATGAAACTTTCCAAGAGGCATTACAATTTTACAGAAACACCAGCCCTACAAATAGAGTTTACATTCCCAAACAAAAACCATCCAAAAATCTTGCGAGAATAGTCAGTTATCTGAATAAAATAACTCTCCGTGAAAATGTTAATACAGATACCGACTTTAGCACATTGCAGACCATTATATACTGTGCGGCGTGGACCATTGCTAAGGTGAATGGAGCAAAGATAACACTTCAACAAGCGGAAAGTCTCCGAAGTGCAAAAAAAGAATTTAAGCCAAACTGGCAAAGACGTCTTGAGCGAAAGCTAGGCGATCTGCGAACAAAAATAGGTAGATTGACACAGTTTATCAATGGCAATAGAAGCAGAAAAGTAATTAAACACGCAAACAATATTATAGAACAATATAAAATACACACTACACACGAAGAACCAAATACACAAGCAGCACACACATTAGACACACTTAAACAAAAACTCTCAGTCGTATCAGGCCGTCTCCAAAGGTACAAAGCATGTACCCTAAGAAAACAACAAAACACTCAATTCACCAACAATGAAAAACTTTTCTACCGCAACATCAGACAAGTAACAACAAATGTCCAAGAAAATAGCGCAAATCACGATGGTAATAATAGCCCGGACCCAGAGACCTTACAAAACTTCTGGGCAGGAATTTGGGAAGACCCAATTGAACATAACGCTCAAGCTAATTGGATAAAGACGGAATCGACAAATTGCAGCACAAACATTCAGGCAATGACATTTGAACACATTTCTCCAGAAATATTTCAAAAGGTACTTTGTCGTTTACATAATTGGAAAGCACCTGGATCAGATCATATTCATAGTTATTGGTACAAAAAATTTACAACAGTTCACAGTTATCTACATAATTATATAAATATCTTCATCCAGGACCCCAACACAATACCATGCTATTTAACATCAGGAACCACTTTTATGATACCTAAAGATCGCAATGACCTCTCTAACCCAGCAAAATATAGACCTATCACATGTTTGCAGACCTTGTACAAAGTTATTACAGCCTGTATATCAGAAATAATATATCAACACATTGACACCAATAACATCTTAGCTGAACAACAGAAAGGTTGTCGAAAATTTAGTCAAGGTTGCAAAGAACAGTTAATCATAGATTCCGTTATCCTTAAAAAAGTTCAGAAAACAAAAAACGACCTATTTAGCATGTATATTGATTACAAAAAAGCGTACGACTCTGTCCCCCATTCATGGCTTGTGGAAGTTTTAGAAATTTACAAAATACACCCTACAATAGTAACATTCCTCAAAACCACGATGACAACCTGGAAAACCGTACTTAGATTAACCACCCCAACCGAAACAATAGAGACCAGCCCAATCAAAATACTGAGAGGCATCTTTCAGGGAGATGCGCTCAGCCCACTGTGGTTCTGCCTTGCTCTAAATCCTCTCTCTAATATATTAAATTCAACTTCAGTAGGAATTCCTTTAAAAGCTACAGATACTGACGAACAGACTATGTTAAATCATCTGCTATATATGGATGACATCAAACTTTATGCAAAAACTGAGATTCAACTTAATGAATTAGCTAATTTGACAGAACAGTTCACAAACGACATAAAAATGGAATTTGGAATAGATAAATGCAAAATAAATTCAGTTAGAGCAGGACAGAATTACCAACACCAATACACTTTAGAAACAGGAGAACTGATAGAACCATTAGATGAACAAGATACTTATAAATATTTAGGGTACAATCAATCACTTCAGATACACTACAAAGACACTAAACAAAAACTAAAACAGCAATTTCAACACCGACTTAACACAATTCTAAAAACACAACTCTATTCACGAAACACTATAAAGGCAATCAACACCTTTGCGATACCTGTACTCACCTATTCTTTCGGTATAATAAACTGGACCAAAACAGACCTGAAAACCCTACAGCGAAAAATTAACACAACGATGACCAAATTCCGCAAAAACCATCCAAGATCGTGCTTACAAAGACTAACACTACCGAGAAAAGAAGGAGGGAGGGGACTAATCGTCATTTTGAACCTACACAACAAACAGATCACAACTCTTAGACAATACTTCTTTGCGAAAACTCAATCTTCTACACTCCACAAATTAGTAGCACAAAATGATCAGCAGTTAACACCTCTTAATTTAAAAGACACATCAGAACAGAAGAATGAAAAACTAATCGACGACAAATCAAAACTCCTAGAATGGACCCAGAAGTCTCTACACGGAAGACATCGCCAAGATTTATGCCAAATAAATGTCGACAAAGAGGCGTCGAACACATGGCTTAATCGAGGTGAACTCTTCCCGGAGACTGAAGGCTTCATGATCGCGATACAGGATCAAGTAATTGAGACAAAAAACTATAGGAAGTATATTATAAAGAATTTAGCCACTGATAACTGCAGAAAATGCAATAGTTCCCCGGAAACGATCCAACACATAACAAGTGCGTGCAAATCAATAGCCCAGACAGACTACAAACATAGACACGATCAAGTAGCCAACGTCATCCACCAGAAATTAGCTTACAAATACAAACTCATAGACTCCATAGTACCATATTACAAATACAACCCCGAAATTGTGTTAGAAAACCTCTCAACAAAACTGTATTTTGATCGAGCCATTCTTACCGACCGAACAATTCATTTCAATAGACCAGACATAACATTAATTAACAAAATAAGCAAAACTGGGTACCTTATAGACATTGCCGTACCAAATACACACAACTTACAGACCACAATAGCAGAGAAACTATCTAAATATACCGAACTAAAAGATGAAATAACCCGACTTTGGCATTTACAAAAAGTGATAATAGTCCCTATAGTGCTGTCTGCAACAGGAGTAATACCCAAACAACTTCATCAGTCCCTCATCTCCCTAAACCTACCTTCAAACACCTATCACCTAATGCAAAAGGCAGTGATACTGAACACGTGCAGACTGGTAAGAAAGTTCCTGCAATGTGATCCCGACAACACACAATAGTACACCCACGAAATACATTTTCATCTTTCATACAGCAATCTACGCATCATATTTAATATCATTCATTAATTTCTCTAAAAACTCTACTGATGTATACTTGGCTTAGGCCCGTACCATCATAGTTCCCGGCTAGCCGAGGAAAAAAGAAATATACACAAAAATAATAATAATAATAATAATAATAATAAAACCGCAGGGCAGCTTGTGGCGAGCTGTTGGTGAGTGGCGACACTGCGTACCTTATTGCCTCAGAGAGTCGGTCAGGGCCTCGTCTCCAGTTTGCCTTTATTGGCTGGCTGGAGTAGAACCCCAAGAGTGCCCGCAGGACTCTCAACTCTGTCTTGCCTTTATCGGCCGGCCAGAGGGGGGCCGCCAGAGCTATATGCTCGGGGGTGGAAGTGTCTAAAGGCGTAATAGCGGGGAAACCCACTCCGGGTCTTTTAGACCCGCGACGGCGAAACCGGGGCCACACCTCTCTACACCTCTAGCCGCTCACACGTCTGTTGCCCCCTTCGCCTATGTACTGGCGGCTTTTCAGGGGGCCCAGCTAGTGAGCTGGCGAGTCACCGTCTGCCAACAGTTTCAATTTTAAATGTTGAAAGGCAGACGCCGTTTTCTTCCGGCAATAGAAGTTATCAGTCCACCTAACACCCCTTCCCATAGACCAGATATTTTTCACCACATTCTACAATAGTTTTGCACCCACCTGGGACGGTCCATGACTGTACTCCAATAGTGCAGCCGTGGATAGTCCCCGCTTGGTGCCCCACCCCATTTTAGATTAAAGTTCTCAAAGAGGCCTCTGCGCGTTGGACCTGTGTCCCCGTGTATGCCTTCCAAAGGACCGGACGTCTTCCGCATGGAAGATGAGCCGTGAACTGAGAGAGATACATAATAATAATAATATTATTATTATTTTTGTGTATATTTCTTTTTTCCTCGGCTAGCCGGGAACTATGATGGTACGGGCCTAAGCCAAGTATACATCAGTAGAGTTTTTAGAGAAATTAATGAATGATATAATATAATTATATAAATATAATCTGTGGCCCGGTTGTCAAGGCGACGTTATAAATTTCAAGAAAGAAAAATATAATTTTAAAAATTATTACAAGTTCGTTGGAAATTACAATATTTAAAATAAACAAGCAAAAACAACAATAAAATACAACAAACATGATAACAAAAAGGAAAAAACCCGCTCAAAACGAACAATAACATGGAATAAAAAGTGACGGAAACCGAATGTTGACAAGAAGCCGGGCCAAGACCCAACAAAGCACACACCTACCACCTGCGGCATCGTCGCTCAGCTCCGCCTCGCAGCCGCCGGAACCCGCCTCCATCGTGAGTGATGTGACACCGGCCGCTGCAGTTGCGTCGAGCTCGAGCGACGAATACTTCTCGCCGGCGACGACACCACCACCTGCGCGTCGCCGAGGAAGAGGCCGACCGCCGGCCTGCCTGGGACCTCGAGGCCCACCGGCCTCTGACAGGGTCCCCGCTTCCGGCGGAAGTGTGCAGCGCATGCGATGGACTCAGTCCATGAATGAGAACTGCATGCGCGCATACTTTGGGGCTACAGAGGGGGGAACTAAACTGACCGCGTACCGTGGCCGGATGCTCTCTCTGTTTCAGGCACTTGAACCGGCTGTCAACGTCTCGGCGCAACGACTGTCGGATCAGGTGCGAGTCATCCAACGTGATCATAGGTTGGATGACGCCGCGCTTGATAGGCTTCGTAATGAAATGCAGAATAGCCATGTCACCCTTCTCCCAGCGCAGATCAGGACGCAGCCGCTAGTACCCCCCGCGGTACCGCTGGAGCCCAACCACGGTGACGAGGAGGAGGAGGACAGGGCTACATCTGCAGGTACCCAATGCAGTGAATTAATGAGAAGTGCTTTGGAAGATGCGCTCCGGGAATTTCGATCCACACCACCCGAGCTTAGGCCGCGGTTACCGCGTTTGCCTATGCATAACAAAAACAGAGCGCTGGTGTGTGCCCTGGATTTGCTGCTGTCAAATGTTTTTGAGAGCAGCGAAGATCTCGGCGATACACACTCAATCCTGTATTGTGCAGCTGTTGCAGCGTGTCGTGTAGCTCATGTGAAGTTCCCAAATGATAACAGAGCTACACGACCAAAATCTGCCGTGCCAGCTTGGCAATGCAGGATTGAGCGTCGTATCGACGAGGCCAGGGTGCTCATCGGTAAGCTCACCTGCTTCAGGGAGGGCAATAGACGGCCGAGAGTGATGCGCTTTGTGAGGCGAGCATTCTCTGGGACTGATATCGGTCCTGGAGAATACGTATCTCGTATCACAGAGCGCATCGACTTCCTGAAGCAGAAGGTTTATGCATGGGCAAACCGTATACGTAGGTATAGACGGCGTGTGGATCGATATACCCAAAACCGCATCTTCCAAAGTGATCAAAGATGGGTTTATAGAACGTGGGAACGACCTGATCAAGGTGTGAGTGACGCGCACCTTCCGGATAATGATGTCATGAATGCATTTTGGCGCAATATCTGGTCGGTGCCTGTCACTCACACTGAGGGTGACTGGATGCAGGAGGTCCAGCGAGCATGCGAACCAATCCAGGAAATGGGGGCTGTAACTATTGGCCCCCAAGACGTAGCCAGTGCAGTCCGTCCAATGCCGAATTGGAAATCTCCTGGCCCGGACGGACTGCACAACTTTTGGATAAAATGGTTGCGCAGTTCGCATGCTCGTTTGGCCTCACAATTCCAGTCATCACTGGAATCTGGGTCGTTACCATCGTTCTTGACGACTGGGGTAACCCACCTGCTCTTTAAATCAGGTAGTACCGCGGAACCCAAAAATTATAGACCGATTACGTGTTTGCCAACGGTCTATAAACTTCTTACATCCATTCTGAGAGCAAAACTTAACCATCATATTGATAGTAACGCTATTATGTGTGCTACTCAGAATGGATGTAAGAATGGCTCCCGCGGTACTAAAGAGCTACTTCTCATTGACATGGCCATCAGCCAACAAGTTCGTCGGTCCCGAAAGGATCTGTCGACATGTTGGATAGACTATAAGAAGGCCTATGACTCGGTGCCGCATACATGGCTCATGAGGGTGCTGGAGTTGTATAAAATAAATGCAACTCTACGCACCTTCCTGATGTCATGTATGGGGCAATGGAGGACGGTGCTTCACTATCCAGGATGTCGACAAATTCAAGGGAACGGTGAACTGATCAGGATTGAGCGGGGTATATTCCAGGGCGATAGTCTGAGCCCGCTGTGGTTTTGCTTAGCCTTGAATCCTCTAAGCACATTGCTCGAGGGGTCAGGGTTAGGCTATCGGTTGAGAAGAGGTGGTCAGGTAATATCCCACCTCCTTTACATGGATGATCTGAAACTCTTTGCCCCCAACAACTTGCAACTGCTGGAGTTACTGAAGGTAACTGAAACTTTCAGTAATTCCATCAGGATGGAATTTGGTGTGGACAAATGTGCAGTCATGCATGTAAAGCGAGGGAGGATTATGGAATCCGTGGGAACCCAACTCTCGGATTTCATACACCTTAGGTCCCTCTCCTCAACCGAAACCTACAAATACCTGGGAATGTCGGAGGCGTTAGGCATCAACGAGGCTGACATGAAGCAATCGTTGAGGGAGCGTTTCTTTGGCCGCCTGATAAAAGTACTTAAAAGTCTTTTGTCGGGCGGTAACAAGGTGCGCGCCTTTAACGGTTGGGTCATGCCGGTCCTGATGTACTCCTTCGGCATACTCAGGTGGACTCAGACCGAACTTGACGCCCTGGATAGAAGGGTCCGTACGCTGCTGACTGCATATCGAATGCATCACCCACGCTCATCGGTAATGAGACTGTACATCCCGCGGAAGTGTGGGGGTCGAGGCTTTTTAAATGCTAAGACCCTCCACAACCGTGAGGTGTGCAGTCTCAGGGAGTACTTCTCCCAAGCCGACGTGGGGATGCATCGAGATGTAGTCGCAGTGGACAAGGGACTCACTCCGCTCTCCTTGGCTAAAGAGAACTGGCGCAAACCTGTGGTACTGGATACCAATGGCCGCAGGGATGTATGGCGGAGCAAGGAGCTTCACGGACGCTTTTACCGGGCCCTTCATGGGCCCGATGTAGATTTCCTAGCGTCCGTGGCCTGGCTACGATTCGGTGACCTCTTCGGGGAAACCGAAGGTTTTGTTTGTGCGATTATGGACGAGGTAATGATGACGAACAACTATAGAAAATATATTGTGAAGGACGGCACGGTTGACATCTGTCGGGCATGCCACTGTCCCGGTGAATCTATCCGACATATTGTCTCTGGTTGTTCTCGTCTTGCTAACGGTGAGTATTTGCACAGGAACAACCTCGTAGCTAGGATTATACACCAGCAACTTGCTCTGAAATACAACCTTGTGGACACAGAAGTACCATACTACAGGTATGTGCCCGACCCAGTTCTCGAGAATGGTCATGTCACACTGTATTGGGATCGATCTATCATCACCGATAGGACTATTGTTGCCAATAAGCCTGACATCGTGGTGATAGATCGATTAGAACGCCGCACAATGATTGTTGACATCACTGTTCCGCATGACGAGAATCTCGTGAAAGCCGAAAATGATAAAAAAATCAAATATCTTGATTTGGCACACGAGGTTGTCGACATGTGGGATGTTGACTCAGCAGTCGTTGTGCCGATAGTCGTTACAGCCAATGGCTTAATAGCCAAGAGCCTCGACCAACATCTGATGAGGCTCTCGTTAGGCAGCTGGATCAAGGGTTTGATTCAGAAAGCGGTACTTCTGGACACGACGCGCATCGTTAGGAAGTTCCTCTCTCTGGAGCCCTGACCGCCGGCAGCTTGGACCCTGTTCCCGATGCCGGTGGGCTACTATTTTTTATATTTTTAAATGTTTTTTTGTTTTTTATAGAAATATTTAAAAATGTATTTAATAAGTAATGGAAATGAATAAACGAGATAATAATAAAATTCTTTATTGGCACAAAAACAACAAGTAGGTACATGGTATTACAAAACTTAAATAGGTACAAAAAACAAAATTATAATGTTCAGCTGGTACTTAAAATAGGTTACCCTGTGCTATAAGTACCAGCAACCTTCCAGTTTCACAAATTACTCCTAAATATCTTTGGTTACAATTCGAAAGTAAACCTACTTAGATTATATATTTTATGAAGTTAGTTAATAAAATAAAATTCATGCTAAGGATTTAGTAAACCTGTTATATTGCTATACGGGATGTGAGGGAGTGTGTGGTGTATCTACATAATTATTATGTATGTATCTACATAATATATGCGTTGCGTGTATTTAGTGTGTGTGTGTGTGAGAGAGAGTGTGTGTGTGAGAGGGAGTGGGTGTATGTGTGTGTGTGACGATTGAGCTTGAAAGTTTGCTATCTGCGTGAGATTATTATTTGTTGTATGTATCAATTATAGCTCTTTATGTCACTGGACGCATTAGTTTTTCGGTGTCGTCATAAGAGAGGTTTTGTAACCATTTTATTACTTTTTTCTTACAGTGATATTTGTTATTTGAATCTATATCTATGTCTTTACTGATTTTGGTATAAATGAATCGTCCGAGGAAGTAGTAAAACCGTTCGCTGAAAGTGGTCCTATGTCTATGAGCTGGCGGAAGCCTTAACGTACGCATTTTTCGTCGCAAAAATGATGTTGATGTCCCGTTTGTTTTGCGCATTGAATGCTGCTTTAATATGGTTTGTAGAATGAACAACTGCCGTACTGTCAGTACTTCGCAGTATTCATACAGATCTTTTGTGGGAAAGTGGTATGGTTTAAAAGTACTCACTTTTAGGACGGCTCTCTGTGCCCGCTCAAGCTTTATCATATATGACTTACAGGCCCCACCCCAAGATAGAATACAGTACCCCAACAGCGATTGACACAAGGCGTAGTATATGTTCTTTATAACTGTTGGTTTTGCCACATGTCTCAAGTGTTTAAAAATAAATATAAGCTTCCGAATTCTTCCCGTTAGTAGGTCAATGTGCGGTGCGAAGTTCAATTTGTCGTCTATGATTACACCCAAATACTTTATACTAGTGACATAATTTAACCTGGGACACGTGCATGTTAAATTAGTGCCAGTTATGTGGTTATGAGCAGTAATAAATCGCACAGTATTTGGTTTATTCGACTTTTTAATACTAAATTGAATAATTTTAGTTTTATCAACATTGAGAGATAAAGTGTTATCTGCTAACCATTCAGTTACTATATTGAATCCGATTTGTGCCGCATCGAAGACCCGGTCCCACGTCTCACCTGTAAAAATAAGTGCGGTGTCGTCCGCAAAAGCTAGTAATTTTCCATCGGTAATTTCTAGTTTGCACATGTCATTTACATAAACTAGGAAAAGCGTGGGCCCTAGTATACTTCCCTGCGGCACACCGAATTCAATAGGAAGCTCTTTACTGATGTACTCATTGATCTTTACGCACTGTGTCCTGCCAGTCAAATAGCTTTCAAAGAGTTTTAATTGCCGGTCTCTTACACCAATGCGCTCCAATTTAACAATCAGTTTGGGGATGGAGACCGTGTCGAAGGCCTTGGCCAGATCTAAAAAGATAGCAACACTCTTCATACCTTTATCCAAAGCCTGCACAATATGGTTAGTTAGTTCAAAAACTGCATCATTTGTGGACCTGTTGTTTCTAAAGCCATATTGACCATTCGAAAGAATGTTGTTATCTTCCAAGTATTTCTTAAGGCGATTGTTCATTATTCTTTCCAGGACTTTAGACAAGCAAGGCAAGACTGAAATTGGCCTATAGTTATTTACACGATCTGCATCCCCTGCTTTATGTATAGGATGAATCAGGGCTTTTTTAAACAGGTCGGGAAATACACCCATAAGGTAGTTGTCGACCGATTCGGTTTGCTAACTCGTTTCGTATACGATTCTCGTAACGAGTGAAAAAAGATTATAAACTGAATCAGGGGGCACTTGTCGTTTCTTATTGATTGGTCTGAAAATCGGGGGGATCAAGAGCATTTCAATATTCAACATTACTGAGGATTTTAACTTGAAGTCATAAAATTAATTTATGTTATCAATTTATGCATCAAAATGTTAAAAGTATCGTTATAATATTTTTTTATTATAACGATATTTCATCATATCAAATGGTAAAAGATAGAAATATAATACAAAATCTACAAATACAATGATTCAAAATCATTGTATTTGTAGATTTTGAAGGTAAATCAAATCATTTCGTAGAAGCTGCGATAAAATTGAATTCAACCCAATATGGGCATACCCAATCGGGCAACGAAATAAAGTCATCCGGTCAAAGTCGGTCACCACTCACACGCAACCTTAACGGTTTTGAAAATGTAATAAAACTAATGAACAATATATTTTATTATGTTGTTACATTTAACACTATGTTCATAACCGTTATTTCGTGGTTATAATAATATTAAGTAGCTACTGTTCGAATGACAATACTTATCGCAGTAAGTGTAAAAAAAATGTGTGTTAATAGGCTTTTATCTATGTACGCTCGGCTACATAATATCAAGCTATACATCTCGCTTTGGCTTCCCATACATTGGGAGGTCAGCATATTATACTGGAAAAGTATACCTTGATAATGTGTACGACTTCGGATTAGCATTTAGAATCTATTCACTCAATCACCGTAAACATAGACACAATAGATAAACAATAGCGGCGGCAGATCGGTGTGCCACCCGGTAGGGCATCGGCATGATCACTGTAGATTCCCTCACGAGCGTACATCGCAAAGGCAGTTCAGTAGGAGGCTGTGAGGTTATGTTTAGCTGGGATTTTCCTTACACACCTACTCATTTTGTTTCTTAATAAACAATAAAATTAAACCACCGACATGGCTGTATCGGATAAGATTAGGCAGTTAAGATGATTTTTAACCGACTTCAAAAAGGAGGAGGTTCTCAATTCGTCTGAATGTTCTTTTTTTTTTTTTGTGTGTTTGTTACGCGATATCTCCGCCAATTATGAATGGATTTTGATGATTCTTTTTTTTGTTTGGTAGGCCATACTTCAGAGGTGGTCCCATATAAATTTTATTGAAATTGCGTCAGCACTTTTTGAAAAAATCAACAAAAACAAAAAAAAATGCACAAATCGTATGTAGACGACGTTCTAGTTGTTGTGCTGGTCCGAGAATTTGTACACTATTGTAATTGTAATTTGTGGCACTAAAAAGTATAAAATAAAAAACTTTAAAAAAGTAAAAACCGACTTCAAAAAAAAAAAAACTAAACGGAGTAAATTAATTATCATTTAATAAAACTACCACTTTCAGAAGTCGGTGTTCTACGCTGAAACAAATTGAATGCACCGACTTCTGAAACTGGTAGTTTATTAAATGATAATTATTTTACTCCGTTTAGTTTTTTTTTTTTGAAGTCGGTTTTTACTTTTTTTAAGTTTTTTTATTATTAAACAGCTGCCTCGTTGGTTTAGTGGTCGCAAGCACGACTGCTGAGCTGGTCCTGGGTTCGATCCCCAGGTCGGACAAATGTTAAAGGTTTTTCCGTGTGGATTTTTTTCAGTAGCAGCCCGGTATTTGGATTTGTCCCGGTTCATGGTAATAGGCTCGCCCCCTATTACATCGGACTTAAACATAATGGCGAAATGAGGGTGTACCTACACCTCTGCCCAACCCTTCAGGGAATACAGGCGTGATGTTGTAATGTTACTATTAAACACTAAGCAAAGATTTAATAGCTATCAAAATAAATCTTTTTTTGGGAGCCTAGTTAGGCTATTGTATATATTATTTTCCTTGTTCAAAAATCTTTATTATCTTCCTTACTGTGATCTCTCAATCTCCTCTCCACAATTAATTTCGTAGGCGGAGCCCCAGCCATATTAATAAGATAGCCATCGTCGCCTACTGTTTCACGCTCTATTTTCATCTGGCTATCACTTGCATAATGTGGCAACGAGACCAATTAACGATTAAATATGAGACGACGCCCACAGCCGTCCGTCACAGGGCCCAGTGTTGCGAAACTAGCGAACCGAGCGAAGACGGGCGTAATAACTATATCAAAACGACTTTAGGAGATTACTTTTATTAGCTTGCCGCGCCGATGTGTCGAGAGTTAATTCCAGATCGATATATTAATAAATTTATTGTGGTCCTTTGAGTCGCGGTGTATTGTTTAATAATTAATTCATGGCCAGTTGGTTTTTATGTGCCTATCAATTCACGCTCGGTTTAATCACGAAGTCAGCAACAGTTCTAGTTATAAGATAGTTGCTGTTGGAGCCAGAGCACATGCTAATTATGCAGGCAATCCGTTACTAAAGCTATAACCTGCGTAAACTGCGTTAATAAATAGAAAAAATGAGTTGTAATGTGCGGTGATGTTCCCACAGTCATTTACACCAGCGCTCATAGATGTTTGTAGATAACGCACTAGGCAGCTGCAGGCTGAGAGGATGCCCTAAGCACGTACACCTTATGATATTATCAGTCACGTTCACGTCACACCGTCACTGAATGACAATGGCAACGCCTAAGAAACTATGTCTTCAAAATAAATACGATTTTCTGTCGCTCTGTATAAGTCAGAGAATTTTTAACAGCGAGCCTTAAAACTAAACCGTAGCAATTAAAACATAACAAAACTGAAATGAAATTATTTATTCTGCAAATTAGATATTTAAAAATCACTTTTACAAGTTAGTTTTATTTTTTTAAATTAGATTGCTTCGGCGTTTCCTTTCTGACTACATCTAAGAGGAAAGGCCGAAACAAATACAGGGGATCAAGGTCTCTTTTTAAGTCCACATATATTTCCTGTATCAAAAATTTGTGTGAGGACAATGTAGCAACGCCTAGGCTGGCCTTTTCAGGAAATTTCCAGGGCAATGTGAGTGGACCTGTCCAAACAGATGGCACGCTTGCATCAGCCATCGTTTAGCTCAACCTTATCTTAGGATACAGGAGTGTACAGAAAACTTGCTGTTTACTTTAAATAAAAAAACTGTTTTTATTATGTTGAAATTATCAAATAAGGCGCCTCGCATCTATAAATAAAATAAAGTTTTCGTTGAAGTGCAAAAATGTGTCAAGACATTTACAAGTCTCACGTCAAATAGTGACGTGCTACAATATTAATTACTAGTAGTGACTAAATTACTCGCAAGCCATTCACGCATTCCTTTCCACAGGGCCGAGGTTGACCTACCCTCCAATTTAAAGATGCACATATGTATAAATAAACACCTGGCGAGTACGGCTTCCTCGAACCTTGGCACACTGAACTTGTGCAAGAAAACATTGAGATAGCCAAAGAAAACTACTTGTAACGCCTTGTAAGCCGCCGCAAGTCTCGTGGTTCATAGTACGGTCTATCGATTTTAATGGTAATTTCTAACTGTGTCTTAACGCTAACCGACGATCCGTGATGCGGACTCGATTGTTGTTGTATCGATATTCATTTAGCCGAATACGAATGTATGATGCCTGAGCCACACTACCTCCTATCGCATTAACGCATCAAGTGACAAAATGCAAGGGATTTGTGCAAATTAATGGCGCTAGGCGTAAATGTGGCCCAGTATGACTGAAATTGATTTGAATTGTGCTGTGTTTCCACAGTTACATTAATTCAAAAGCAGTTTAATTTTGTATTTAGTAGGTTCAGTTCAGTTTAGTTTTTGAATGAAGTAGTAGCCAGTGTAACCTCCACCCGTTTTATTGCCACCTAATAATTAGGACGGTGTCTAATAAATAAAAACGAGTGTGTCCAATAATAAAACGTATAATAAAATAAAATAAGACTATACGGAGGCACACAAATTTGTAAGGTCGTGGGTGTACGGCCGTCTGTTGTCACACCTGCAGTGAAAGGGACTTCCCTGCAGAAATTCGGCAGCAGTCCTCCCAGGCCGGAGATGGTGGTTGGCCGATGATGCACGTTGATACGGCGAGTGTGGCGGAAAAGGGCAGCGTGGCTGCACGAGGGTACGGCGAGTTTGGCGGGAAGGTGCAGCGGGGCGACTTGCTCAGCGCGCCACGGATGATGTATCTTCGCCGTATGCCGTATTCTTGTACGATGTAGGTTAATCGAGCAGTATTAACCTGGCCGTAGTTTAGGTTTTGAATGAAGAAATTAACTATTTATATACAACAGTTACTTAATTTCTTCATTCAAAATCATACAATGTACTTTTTACTCGTTATACAATTGTTCTGAAAACAGTTTAATGAAATATTTAAGTAATTTGATCGATTCTTACAGTATCTAACGAATCGACTTTTTTACATAACAATTAATAAATCTAAAACTGTATTAGTTTTCACTTTCTATCGTACCAAACCCAGAAACCACTTTTTGTTTCTAAAAACGATTTCGATCTTTTTGCTAGCCTGTACATAATTATAATCGTTTCAAATTATTCAATGTCTCGATTTTCCCATTCCGTGCATCATAATCGATAAGAACAAGAGTGAAACTGTTCGACGCAAAAACTTGACAGCTTTCGTCATCTAGACGAACTACGAAGTGGTTATATTCTAATGCCTTTGTTACGGTTTTTCGTGCATTTTACTCACTTTCTCTTGATTTTTTGTGACGGCATGTTAAATTATCTTTGGTAGTAGCATTAATTTTGTATTCAGTAATCGAGATACCTACGTTCGTGGATAGGTGTAGTTCTTGCATTATTTCTGTTTTTTGTTTTCTATAACTGAAATACCATCACGCTCGATAGATAGTTGCGTTGCGTGAACGCAGTACTATGTTATCAGCATGGTATAATTACTTCCCGTGACAGTTAGGTCACGTGATTGGCAGAAAACTACGTCATCGGCTGTGGGTGCTGACATGCACTATATGTAAATAAATAACCCGAGCAAAATGCACTTTTCACTTACTTGCGTTTTAAGAAAAAAAATTGAACTAGTCAGAGATAGCAAATACTAGTCGCGCGCAGAAGGTTTGCCGATGACTGCCCCTCCCACTTCACCGACCGCTACCCGCGCTCGTCTGGCCTGCCTACTAATCGTACCGACCATCGACGCGTGACGTCATGAGGCTATCGGCAAACCTCCGTGCGACATAAAGCTAGTTAGCAATTTATTTTATGTCCATTATGAATAAAAAAAATACTTAATTGTACCTATTGAAGATGTTAATCAATACGACTGCGAAGACACGTTTGGTACAGTGGCTGAGCGATTGGCTTTTGCGCTACGGGTCGTGGGTTCAACTCCCACACGGAACAAAAATTTGTATGGCCTACAGTTAGTTGTTTCGGGTCTGGGCGTGCACACCCACGATACTGGAGAAACCATAGTTTTTATTTAAAAAAAATAGCTCGTGACATAGTCTTGAGCCATTGTGGGAAGAGAATACCTGGTACAACTCATTATTATACCATGGTTATCAATCCACAATTTGGTTTTTGCTACTCATGTCCCTAACAGCACCCGTTTTGCAAACTTTTGGTCCTTTCGACCACAACTTTATTCAGAGCCGAGATCGGCTAAGATAATACCCATATTATCGTTCAAATATTCATGTCAAATCGAAGGGTAGATACATGTTGGCACACGAAATTAAATAGATTACATATTCTTAATCGATTTAAACATTGATTTATTTTAATAGCCAACGGTCAATCAAACTCATTGACAGTCAGTTGTCAGTCATAGCTGTTTGTACTGACAAATCGGATTAGATTTAATACTGATTGATATGGTGAAGATCATTATCATGGTCAATGGTCATTTGATCATTCTATTTGCGTTGAGAGGGTCAATGGTTTAATAATATTATGTATTTAGATGATTTTATTTTTGTTTTGATGCTTGCTTTTAGATGTTGGCTGGTCTTGTTAAAGTTAGGTACTTAGTAGGAATTCAGAATAAGGTTGTTATCAGTATAAATTAAAGTTCGACTTGAAAACTGAGGGTAAAGAAAGGCTTCCACACCGTCTATTGATGTAATGACTATTTCATTAAAATTAAAGTAACAAACACACACAGTAACAAACACATGATCTACTACTGGTGTAGATTGGCCACGCACGGGAATTAGCTTGATTAAAAATAAAAATAAATGTTTTTAATGCGGTAGGGTTAAGTGGTAGTATCTAAACCACCTTAAAAGGATTCAGTAAAAAAATATGACATTTTTTTTTTGCAAAAAACAGGTATTTTTGCTGAAACTGAAAAAAACCAGTGCTTGGTCAATCCGTGTCACTAGTAGATCACGCGGTTTGAAGGAATTACATGAATTCATTTACACCCTGTATAGTGTATAAGAAGGGCTCTTAGCTTATTAACAATCACGTGGATTTGCTTAACGATTTGCAAGGTTAAGCTGCACTTGTCGCGGTTAGTCCGCGGATGGGTGACCGTTCGTTACATATCGAGACCTGTCCATGCTTCGGAGAGCACGTTATACCGTCGCTTCCAGGTGTCATAGGTACGAATAACTATGACAGTCGTTACGAGTAGTTAGAAGCCCGAAAGTCTGACCGGTCAAACTTTACGATATCGGCATTGTCCAGTAACTGGGTTGGGAGGTCTGATAGCAGTCGTCGGATGAAGATGGATGGTCGCTCCGTGTAAAATATTGGTATTCAGCCGCATCTGGTTAGACTGGAAACTGACCCCAACATACTCGTAGTTGGGAAAAGGCTAGGAAAATGGATATGAGTTAACAATAATAGAAAATTTAAAAAAAAAAAACAGAATTTGAAACCAAAAAAAAAGTTTAGTTTGAAAGTCAATTAAAACAACTAGAAATTCTTAGTAAACATTAAAGTTACACTAATTCAGAATCAGGTCACTAACATTTTAAAAGTTAAATAAACTCGATTGATACACGTCTATAAAGTATAGATAGGTACGTGGGACCATAAAAACGTTCTGGCGCAGAGACGTCTAAAAATATCTAGACACCAAACATTTCTATGTCTCAGTATTTATTTATGTCCTACAGTAATTTCTATCGTTTACTAAATGACAGCTTCCGAATGCTGTCCGCTGTCGAAACTTATTTTGACGTGATAGGATGCAAGCTGTCGCTAATTTGCGGGAACTATTTCTTGTCTCACTAAAAGAAAAAGTTTTGTATTACACACATTACATTATTAGACCCCCCTATACCCCCTTTGGCTTTTATACAGGATGGGTAAAAATAGTGGATCAAACGAAACAGGGCGATAGTTGGGGTTATTTGCAGCATATTTTGGTAGTAACTACCTACATTTTTTTACAGTAAGTTTCTAAAGTTACAAATAATTTTTCGTGAGACTTAAAAGATATTGAAAAAAGTGCCAATACCTACTCATAAATCATGACACCCACTGTCATAAAAGCACTTTCAAGCAACTAAACACCATCTATTGTTTTAAAATAGGTATGTATGTAGGTGCCCATTTTACTCTAATTGCCTATTTATTAAAAATTTTGGTGTTTTCTTAAAAACACTCAAATTGTCGTAACTTATAAGAAGATCAAGTTATGGCTCTGCCACTGAGATATTTTTTATTGCAAATAACCCCAACTATCGCCCTGTTTCTTTTGATCCACGATTTTTGACCCACCCTGTATACACACATCTGAACACAGTAAACTGCTTGACTTTAATGTGAAATAAAATGATTTATTCTGCTAATTGGATATTTAAAAATCATTTTGACATGTCGGTTTGTTTTTTTAAAGCTAGATGTCGTCAGCGTTTCCTATCTGAGAAGAAAAGCCGAAACAAACTCAGGGTTGACCACAGAGTTTGTTTTTCTGGTCTCTTTTAAAGTCCACAGACATATTTTCTGTAGGAAAACTTTATATGAGGACAATGCAGAGGAACGCCTGTACTATGGACCTTTGAGGAAAGTTCCAGAGCTGTTTGAGAGGACCTGTCCCAATCGATGGCACGAATGCATGAGTTGTCGTATAGCTCAGCCCTATTTAAGGAGTATAAGGGTGCTAAGGGTGCTTTTCTACCAGAGATGTGCTATGCAACGTTGCTATGGATGCGTTTGATATCCACCAATCATATTCATTTTGTCCACATAGCATAGCACTGGTGGAAACTGATTCAACTAAGTTACGTTTTTTATATGGAAGGATGCTTGCTGTGGATGCGTGCTATGGATGGTCGCGAGCGGTGCAGCTATGTGCGGAGCACCGTCGCTCCCCGTGCCTTCTCTATTGTCGATACGTCGCATAGCTCGAGCTGCGCATCTTCCTCGCACAGCTACCTTGCGGCAGCGCATTTTAATAGCACATCTTACTCGCACCGCTACATAGCTTAGCATTAGTGGAAACGGTCATAGTTTCGTAGCTTGGCTTTAAAATTGTCGCAGCATAGCTGCATAACACAACTTGATGGAAAGGCACCCTAAGGGTGTTAGCTAACTAGGCGGAAATTTTATATTCTAGCCCGAGATGACATAGATTTAGATAGTGATTTGTGCTAGTAGGTACAAAAACAACAATTCTCAGTTACCGCTCTCGGTGCCTTAAATTTCATACGGCAAATAACTCAATAACACCCATTAGTATAAAATAACTAGTTAATGCAGTGGTGACACAGTGTCACTACAGTTTGATTTACAACTAACCCACACCTACGTGATTTCAAGCACCACTTTACAATTTAAATCTTGACTCTACAACTCTACCTAACTTGTTAGAGATAATCGTTATCGTTTCAACTTAGCCTTTCGAAGTCAATTGATAGATACGGGCTTCTCCAAAGTAACTACAAAACCTGATTAGGTACCTGTTTTTGGTATTTATTTATTTTAAAAAAATATGCATTAAAATTGACTGACCTCGTTGGTATTGTGGTTGCAAGCGCGACTACTGAGTGTGAGATCCTGTCTTCGATCCCCAGGTCAGGCAGTGTTATTGGGTTTTTCCGGATGGAATTTCGCAGTAGCAGCCCGGAGTTTGGATTTGTGCCCGGTTGATGGCAATAGACTCGCCCCCTATTACATGGGACTTAAACATAACAGCGTAATCAGGGTGTCCTATACACCTCTGCCCAATCCTTCAGGGAATATACCGTGATGTTAAATAAAAATAAATAAATATTAGCCTATAACTGTCCCACTGCTGGGCAAAGGCCTCTTCTCATACAGAGAAGGAACGAGCATTGATCGCCACGCTTGCTCATTGCGGGTTGGCGATTTCAGACCATAAGTCCAGGTTTCCTCACGATGTTTTCCTTCACCGTTTGTCAGTGGTGTCTTAGATTAACTAAGAAAGTACTTACATATGAAATTGAAAAAGTCACATTGGTACTTGCCTGGATTTGAACCAGCAACCCGCTGCTTAACAAGCGGGGCTGTAACTTCCGGGCCACCACGACATGATGTTACCGATGACACACGACCGTGATGTTATGTTAAATTAAAATTGTGCAGTAGTACACTACGGAATGCCCCCATGATCTATCTTTCACGTCTTCCTAGTCCATTCGAATGTTGTCTGGAAGATATGGCTATTAGCGATAAGACCGCCGTTGTACCCTTATGGTGATATTACACGGTTCACTTCTGCCTTTCAATTTGGACGAAGCAACCAAATTGAACCATGTAAACCTAAAGGTGAATCATTCAATATCATTGATCAATAGCATATGCTTTCATTTTTGCACCTTTCAACCAAATTGAATCAATTTGGTTGAACCGTGTAATATCGCCATTAGTTCATATTGTTTCTGGTTTTGCTATTGTTACGAGGAAAGCATATTCTATCTGTCTATCTACGACGACATGTTTTTTCCCTTTTCCGTCTCTTTCTCTTTTACGGTTTCATGTCATCTTGCTTCCTCTTTTCCTACGATAATACATCTCCTACGTTTTAACGACGTAATACGTTTCGTCATAAATATTTCTTCGAAACTACCGACGTTTTGTCGACGTCCGTCATCGCAGTCTTTGTTGGAACATCGCTTGGCTTTTAGTTATTCTACACGGGTTTACATGTCTGTCGATACTTTTAGCTATAAGGAAGCTTAGCTTTAATATAGCTTTTAGTAAACAAGATATTATTGAATGGTCCTTTTAGACGGAATTCAGAAACGTCTAAGCCTGTTTAATATCGCTTGGTAGCTAGGGGGTGTATGAAAAGAGCCTCCGCGAGTGACGATACTTAAGTACGTCCGGCGCACCCTGGGCAGTCAGCCCCGCTACCAACCTTGTTGACTGGCTAATCTTTTCACCACAGCATGAGCTACTTTCATATAGCTCATGCTGACACGAGAGAAGAGAGATCGCTTGGTAAAAAATCAGAATGCCTAAATACCCGGAAATGTAATGAAAATGTTCTGACTAGCCTTTTTCCAACTCTATTGGGATCAGCTTCTCGTCTAACCAGACCGTTAACGACTGTCATAGGTGTTGGTATAACACCGAGGACCGACGGTTTAACGTGCTCTCCTAGAAAAGACAAAGTGGGGTCTCGATGTGTATAGATCGATTCACAAAAGTCTGCGCATGTATACTCATGAAGAAAATACTTTAGACAAAATAATATTTAATACATAATTATTATAATATATATGTTACCGGTAATGTGTATAATGCAGGTATTCTCTACAATGCCTAGGCAATGTATAGAATGCCTGGGGCCTCCAGGCAATGTATGAAATATTATGAATATTATTGTCCATTACATACTTTGCCTAGGTAATGTATACATTTCCTAGGGATTGTATAGAATACCTGCTGTTCCACCGGCAATGTGTGAAGTAGGTAAATAGATTTGGTCATTCATTTGGGGCACCCCGACACGGATAGGTTAGGTTCGAAGGGGATGACGGGGGCTAGAGTGAGCAAGCGAAGCGAGCGAACGAAGCCCCCGTCATCCCCTTCGTGTTAGGCTACTTTAAAAGTTTAAACCCTGCAGACAGAAATAGGAGCCCCGCTCAGCGGGGCTCCGTCGACTCTCCTTTGGAAACCCAAACAACCTTCCAAACATCCCCTTAAGTTTTTCATTTGTTTTTATTGTGCCTCGCGTGGAGTTTACTGCCTGCTCGTACGTCTTTCCCTTCGCCGCTCTCGTCTTTTTCACACATTACCGGCTTCGGCATTGTATAGAATGCCTAGGCAAAGTATAAAATAAATAATGTTTCATACATTACTTGAACGTTTTAGGCATTCTATATATTGCCTAGGCATTGTATAGAATACCGGATTACACAGATTGCCGGTAACATATACATGTCGCTCCGGTCTTGACGCATTCCGCCCGCGCCTCACCCCGCACCTCCAAGGGGACCTAATAAATGCCTTCTAAAAAGTGGTCAACTTTCGTGAACCGTAGTATAATCCACGGAATGACCGCAGCAAGCGCAGCTTAACCTTCAAAAATCTTAAAATCAATTCGGAATAGTAATTACTTAAATCTGCTTGGTCCTTTAGTCGGAATTATAGAATATAAACACCAAAAATGCTAGGCTAAGATACATCTCTAAGTTTATAAAGACAAAAAAGCTTTCAGCGACAAAACGTCATCGTCAAATGCGATGATTTCCAGCAGACTTTGTAGCTGGCAAACGCTACGCTTTGTTACGTAGGCCGTCGGAAACGCTAGTTCATAACCCGTCGGAGAGATGTCGCTAGCTGCATTAACCTACATCGATGAGTAGACACGCGTCACTTGCAGCTGTCCGAATATAATTTACCGGACAACAGCACAGTGGGACTACACGTGGACAAAAATATATTCCTTTTAGAGCAAACAAAGATTTTAAAGGGTTAATCATTGGGTTGAAAGCGAGCCAAGGATTTGTGGCGCTTTATTTTTTTTGTCCAAGTTTTAAATTGTCGAAGATGTTCTAAATAAAAAAAGATAATCAATATATAACTTAAAGATAATCAGTATAACTTATTAATTCTTATAAATACTTCAAAATAGGAAAGCTTTCTTGTTTTTCATAATGGAAAACATTGAAAAAAAAAACTTACTATATGAGTTTCTCTTCGCAGCGAAGACTCAACAATATTGACAATAAAATTCCTGTACATTCTTTAATCTGAAAAATGTTTTTTTGTTTCTTATTTTAGTCATGAAAGCAAGAATGTCAGTTATGTTGAATAAAAAAGGTATTGACGTAGAAGGTGATGTGTCATATTTTGGCAGTGTGGGTGCGCTAGAGCATTCCCCTTTGCAACGTAAGTATTTTTTCAATAAATACTTAAACGATAATATTTACGCTCTATACAAAACATAACTGAATTAATGTCGAGGTGAAACATACATAAAATCACACCTTTTTCCCATGGGGGTAAGCAGAAACTATAGAACGCCACATGCTACAATTCTTACATACTCCTTTTGCTTTTTTCGTCCACGTATAAAGGACAATGGGACAAAATGTATGGACTCCGTCCCCACCCTTGTAGCACTATAGAGTGAGTTTGATTGAATGAACGAAGGAATGAATAGTCGAGAATGAGTGAGGGAATGTATGAAATCGGCTTGAAATAAAAAAAAAATGATATTTAATTTTTTATTGTTTCCTCATTTTAAATCAATTATTGGCTGAAAAATAAATGTTGTACTGACTTAAAGAATCATTCATTATATTCAAAATGAACTGTTTATAAAGTCAATGAATCAAAAATACCGAAATGAGTCTTATAATATTATGATTCTTTATTTTTCTGGAGAAGGTTATAAATAAAAATACCTTTATTTATAACTGCATTTTTACTTTCGATTATTACTTCATCCCAGGCTGGCCCAACGAATTTCGCTAAGTGCCTCCTGACACCGAGGCACCATATTTTTTTTTTTTTTGTTTTCTCGCCTTTGACCACTATCTCGCCTGATGGTAAGCGATGATGTGGTCGACGGTGAAGCACGCATGCTTAGAATTAACCTATTCACTCTTGACTTAAAGACCCCAAGGTTGTAGCTATCAGAAAACAAAGACACCGGCAGGGAATCCCACTCCTTACCTGTGCGAACAATGAAAGTGTTCGCAAAACGCTTTGTACGTATGGGTGGGATATCCACATTATCCACCATGTACCGATGGTGCATTGCCGTACGTCTTATAGTCGGATGATGGAAAGGGCCAGGCGGAATGAAATTGTGCAGTTCCATCGCACACTCCCCGAAGTGTAACCGATAAAAAAACCGACAGGGCTGGCAACTCAGCGTCGATGTTCAAGGCTCTGGAGCTTTGAGTTGATCAGTGCATCGTTGCCGATAAGGCTCTTGGCCCGTTTGTCGATCGACTCAAGTGCATCGAGGTGGTATTTGGCAGATCCGTCCCAGAGGTGAGAGCAGTACTCCATGCATGACCGAACTTGCGCTTTACACGAGTTGAGCAGCTGTTCAGGCGTGAAGTACCGTCTCAGGGCCGCGCCACGTATCGCCTCCGGACGCGTGCGCCTCTCGTTCTCTCTTTCCCACATTGAACTATTGTTATACCGGCTTCCCACGGTGCGTGATAGCGCGCACCGCGACGCACGAGCTCGCACCGACGCACCATGGGAAGAGACTCGTCCGTGGTAACGCGGACGCGTGCGGAGCGGTGCGCCGTACCCATATCACACATCTTCATAATGTGGCTTTCCACGGTGCGTGATTTTACGGATGATGAAGCCAGCTTTACACTAGCTTTGGAGCTCTTTAAGTAACCCCTTATTACTAACTAATATAATTATATTCATATTGAAGTAATAATATAAGCATTTTTTTAAAGTAGTTTTTATGTTACTTTCATATTAAATAACTTTTATACTATACATTTTACAGATGAGCTGTCATACAATAAAATTAAGATATTAATAAGGTCTTTCATATACAATAGGTTAAAAAGTGCTACACCACTGGGGACGTTTTGTCCCATTGTCCTTTAAATTGAACTTTTATAAAATCCTTTGCGAAAGAAAACACTTTAATATATAAGAATTAGAATCTCAAGAACAATTCCTTTGTGCTCAAGAAATAGAGAAAGCTATTAGAGACAGAGAAAGATAGTTTATCTATAGGTATTTGTAAAATAAAAGCAACGTGATTCAACCTTTTTCTTATTATGCACGTAGGATTGCCAAGATGCGAATACCAAGGTGCAATCATTAATGCGCATGCATTCTACAAAATACATTCTTGATTGTTGGGTCAATGTTTTTGTTTATACGCTCTGAATAATAAATGCTTAATTAATTATCATTAAAATAACTGAGAGTCACAAATTTTACGAGTTCATGACCGCGAAGCAACGCGATTTGACGAGAAGACGTAGAAAGTTATTTCAGTAATGATGATATTATTTGAATTTTCTGACGTCGACTCTGAAATTATGACTGAATGTAATTTATTTTATTAAGTAAATAAAACGATAAACGATGCCATAAAATGCCATATTTGTTTCAATGGTATAAGGAGCCAAGGGCAATTTGTTAATTACAATAATTTATGTTTTTGTTTATAACTAAGTACTCCTCTTTATTCAAGGGTTTACCTCGTTATTTCTGGGCCAACTTTGTTAATTTGCTAAGCGTTTCGTGGAAAGTAGTCTTCGCTTTCTGACAATCTCATGTCCGCAACTGAATTGTTAGGCAAATCAAGCTAATACCGTCACATTTGCTGTATTATACAAGGTTAGTCAGAAAGGGGGTACTAATCCAAAAGGGTGTTAAAGTACCCATGATAATGAGTAACTTTTGTTCAACCACTTTGCCCAAAAGTCAATAGTTTAAGAAAAAATAGCTGTTCAAAAATTACAAAAAAAAAATATGCTAAAATCTATCTATTCTCAGCTACGATCAGCTGTGTTTACATTTTAGGTCATATTTGGGGTCACGAATTAGAAGCTCCATTTTCTGAATTCGTAACTAAAGTAGGAACGAAGAATTTTTGAAAAAACTAAAATAAAATTATTTTACATAGAAATAAAAATTATCGAATTTTGAAATTTTAACGCTTGCTTTAAAACCGTCATCAGTGATACTTTAAGTGGCCTGCGGATTAGTACCCCGTTTCCGGCTAACCTCGTATTTGTTTCAAATTTCTAACTATTACTGCAAGCGGGCTGCACATTCAATCGGCAGTTGTCACGCAATTGTACTAACTGCATCTTAACTGCCTTCAAGTTGCATTTGGCAGTTGCATAGTTTGCAGTTGCGACTGGATGTGTAGGCCACGTGCAGTTATGATTAAGAATATGAAACGAAATATGATTCAGCAAGTGTGACGTTGTCAGCCCCCCAGATCAATGCAGTGTAATGTTGTTCGTGTACGTGTGAAACGCGCTTTGATCCTAATTATAGCGTTTTGAGTAGTTTGGCTTGTATTTGTTAATATTTTGATGCCAACATAGAACCGACAATAAAAACAAAAGAGAACTTTTAGAATATTATAAATAGCATAGAGTAATAAAAATCTTGCACTTGCCTTTGGCGTTTGTTTATGACATTGTGTCATAATGCATATTTTTAACGTCAGCTGAAAGTCATAAAAAATAATGTCACTTTATATTTTAAACAAAACAACGTCTAAATGTTTAAAACATAAAATTAAAAGAAATAAAATAAAAATATTACTTTGTCCAAATTATGATTGCGTGAGATCACTATGCGACTAGTGATTCATTCACGCCCACGATTGGCAAAGCCGCTTCAGTGTTTTGCTCCTGTAAACACAATTATGAGATACAAGAAAACATTAATTATTTCGTTTCGATGATCACTTGTTTCTTAAGTGTGTAGATTTTCCGTGACGTCACACACAGCAGATGCAGTTTCTCTGATTACAAACAGAAAAATTGCATTTAAAGAAGTGAAAGATAATGAACAAGTATGATGCATTCACGTATAATATGATTTCCTTACTGAGCAGGAAGCATAACGACATAATGAGTCAGCAGCTTTTCATCTTGTTGTAGGCCAAAGACATTCAATAGTAATTACATATTAAATCTCTTTGTTGTTTGCGCCAATTTTGCCAACTTCAGATAACTTTTATGCAAGGAATAATTTTAAGTTTTGACAGCTCGTGTTTAGATCAAAACAAGCAAGAATCTGTCAAAACTTCTTTAATCCACAGATAACTAGCGTTTGTAAAAAGGACAACAATTCCCTTCATTCCAAAATTAAACTTTTAAATTAATGTCAGTTTGAAATTGACTGTTCTAACTTCAATAAATGTTGGATAACGAGAAGTGAGAACCATTTCCGTGTTCCATAATCGAATGCATAATTACTGTTTTCTGGCGCTAAACGTTCTTCACGATATCTAATGATATTCATTAGAATTTATTAACATTGTAAACGTGTCCATTTGAGAAAAATTTGAAGTACCAAACTCAATTAATTTGACGCCTACGTCGTCGAAAAGGGTGCGATAAAATACACTGTTTATTCCTTAATTTCTTGAATATTATTTGCAGTAGTAATAAATTGCTTAATTACAACTAAAACGAGAACATAAAACTATATGTTAAAATACATAAATCTTTTCTAATGTTGTGTTAAAAGTTGTACAAACTGCGAATTTGTCGTGGCAAGCTGACCTGAATTGGATGGCATGTTTTGTGCTTCCGGGTAATCTAAAAATGTATGAAATATAATGAGTACTTTTGAATGAATAGAAAAGCAGGAAAAGTTTTCATCTACACTTCACACACGAGGTCATCGTCCTCATGAAGTAAATTAAATTATCAATATTTCAAGGCGTCAGCACTCTTTCCATTATAACTACCAAAAAAGAGCACTACGCATTCGAATTAGTCCTTAAATTTTGGTAAATATAAAGGTGCTTATAGCCGGTTTCTGAGTTGCGAACTGTAAGAGAGGTGTTCACCAACATTAATTATCTGGTTAAACAACCGATTATAAGTACTCGAAAAATGTATAGAATTTTAGGCAAGCGATTGTTTAACCATAAATGTTGGTGAGCACCAACCTAAGCAGTCCTTTGAGCATGGATTTTACAAAAAAATATTTATGATTTTAACAAATCGATACTCAAATGTTACTTAAGTTCTGTTCATCTTAGAATTCTTAACCCAGAAACCGTGGATGTTAGTAAGTTAGTGCGCTAAATTCATTAGTAAAAGAGCTCGCTACCCCACTCATATTGTTTAAATTATTATTGTTAAGGATCACCTTCACGCCTTTTTGGCGACACAAGCATGTTGATATGTATCTCCATTTAAAAACTTTTCACTCCACTTCCTATCAAAGTCAATACCTTATTATGCACGTGGGTAAACGCGTATAAAAGACGCCTTGCATCATTACTGCACCGTTGTTGCCTACAGAACCGCTCTGAATACATCCATTGATGAAACTACTGAATATGTAGGAGCCATTCTAGCAGACGCAGCCACGCACGACGTGAAACGCTGATTAATATTCATTGGGATATCGTTATTGTAAACAAAGGAGGTCATAACTTTGATTTGTCGTGATAATGGATTAGTTTGATTAAGTGTGCACCTGATTTGTATATCTTAAAGCGCTCTGTATAATAAACGGTATGTAGTACACTAACTCGTACGTGGAGGCAGTTAGTGCCCTTAGGCCCGTCTTTATAAATAGTTATTAATTAAGAGCTACCTCTTAAGTGTCGTTTTGTTATTACGAATCTGAGAGGCTAGCATTTTCGCAACTATGTTGAAATCAGCTTCCAGTCTAAGACGCAGCTGAATACCAGTATTTTTCCCGGAGTGACTGCCATTAGACCTCTGCAACCCCGTAACTGGACAATGCTGATATTCAAAGGTTAGACCGGTTGTCAGACTGTCGGGCTTCTGACGTAACGACTGTCATAGGTATTCGTATGAATCCGGGTCCGACGGTTTAACGTGCTCTCCGAGGCACGGAGGGGTCTCGATGTGTAACGAATAGTCATCCATCCACGGAGTGACCGCGGCAAGCGCAGCTTAATCTTGCAAATCGTATGATACGCGCGGTTGCAAATTAAAAAAATACGTTGTCGAAAGTATGAAATTCTCATGGCTTCATTTTGACAGCACCACTTGGGATATTACTACCAGGTCACCATGATGAGAGCGGGCCTTAAATCTGTAGTACAACAAAGTGCTAGATCTAAATTGCCTCGAACACCTAGTCTTTAACTTTTAGAATTGAGCAGCGCGTAACGTCAACGTCATTTTTTCGTTACCGATCTCGTAAAGTATTATTTGCACGTGTAAACATAAACACTACGCTCTAGGTATTCAGCTTTATCACGTTCAGACTTATTCAGCATCTTCACCAGGTAATGGTCTTATTGGTATTGAAGCATAGTTTTATACCTATAGGTACGCTCGGCCGGCAATTTTCTTTTACGGTTCTAGTGTAGCCGTGTCGTCTACGGAGGTCTACGGCGTAGACCGCAGACCAAACCTTACGGCAAATAAGGAAAATAAGTTTTCATGAACTCGCTAAATCGCTCTACCTCTCTTACACACTCGCAAGAAAAAGAGACAAACATATTATTCAGTTTAGCGAGCTCATTACTTACTGAACGCCTGGAGGACATCGCCGTCGAGGACGACCCGAGTCGAGTAGGTTGGCGTGAAGATCTAGACGTGTTAGCGGGGTTGGCGTGGTCAGAAATGGCACAAAATATGTGGATATGTTTGGAAGGCAAAAGGGGAGGCCTTTGCTCAACAGCGGGAAAGGCAAAAGAAAGGAAAAAAAAATGATCTCACCAAAACTAGTACCGTTTTTGTAATATGTGAACTCGTACTGGGGGTACAGTTATATTTTTTGCGAATACTATTTGCTAACTAGCTATGGCCGTTTGAAAGTTCAATACTGTGCCATGTTACTATACTTTATTCAAAGAAAGATGAGTCCTGACAGCGGTCATTTCGTTAAGGAAACTGCTATCGAAAAAACGTAAACGACATCACCAAAAACCGTAAAATACCTATATTATCCATGTTATGTCTTTTAAAGTATTTAATATTCTTTGTATGGTAACGTTTTGTAGAGAAACGCCAGGATTCACCTTATGGTGAAAACGGTACTCGTAGTAGTTTATAGGTATTAGATACTGTCAGTTTTATTTCGCTAAGCCAGATGAACAGGTTCTTTCATTGGTCGTGTTTGTGAGTGATTTATAACGAAGTCTCTTTCAGTTTCAGAGCTGTTAAATGACGTAGTTGTTGACGGTAACTGTAGAGGAACTCCCATTCATTAGTTCGTTAAAAACAACATTCCTAGTAAATCTTGTTTACAGTTCACCTGTACAATCTGACAGCTGACTAAAGCTTAGAAATTTTGACGTAAAGCTATAAAGAGCTGTGGAATCTGCAAACAGCCTTGGGTGACGCAAATGTCATTACATAATGGCATTATATTTGTCCCGGTATTTATAGTGCGGGTCACGGGCGCGCCCAGGTGAGGCGCTAGTAGTGTCCTCGCCCAATGACGAGGACGTTTCCCGCGCTTTCTTTATCACCTGTCACTTTTTTTATTTCTGGCTGTGTGAAGTTTCCGGTGTCTAAGATTCTGCATTTATTTATTTTTTTAATTTGAAAGTGGAGAGAAAATTAAAAAAAAAAACTGTAGCACAGAATAAGATGTGACGTAGTAGCGATGTTCTATGCTGTATAGATGTGATGTTAGTTCGGTTTTGGGTCGGGTCGGTTTTCGAGTCACATAATTCCACCATGAAACTATAAACTCGCTCTAACTACGTACCTGTCGAAAGAAAACTGAGCGCTTTGTATTTTTTAAAAAAGTTGCCACACTTTGTTGTTCCTGTATTGTAGGTGTGTTTACGGACACACCTACCTCTTCTTCACATGCACAAACACCCAGACCCGGAACAACTATCTGTAGGCCATTCAAATATTTGTTCCATGCGGGAATCGAACCCGCGACACGTAGCGCAGAAGCCAATCGCTCAGCCACTGCACCAAACGTGTCGTCAAATAAAATAGATGGTAAAAACTTTAACAACTTTTCCTCATCGTCTTAAGCTATTTTTTTATATTTAGAAGTTTCTGTACTCAAAGTCACACGTTGTGTCATTTTTATGCGGAATATTCATCAAAATAAATAATAATCTACCAATATAGGTACAGTCAACAACAAAACTATATGAATATTTGGAATTTAAAATAAACTATCTTTATAGTTAATTGTTCGTGTACCTATATTATTCATGACAACTACTATTAATTAAAGAATTCACCTTTCTATCGTTACTGCTAAACAAAAAAAATACACTATTTTTTGAGCAATCATGGCTTACTTTTACGTTCACTGAACCTATCTATTGTTATGGCAAACCCCACACATCCATTTAAGGTCTCTGAGGAAGGAGGGGTTGACGGGCAAATGATAAATGACGCAAAAATGCGCCAACACTCAGATACTTGAGCCAAATAATCACATGTCATCTCACGAAACTCTTAATGACCTTTATGACAATCCCAGAGCACTATAGTCATTCATTACATTTAATTTGGACTGTAATTGCAGGTAAGTGACCTTGGCATGAGCGACGCCATGATGGAGGATGCGAGAATAACAACACGTGAGTACTTCCTGTTGGATGTGAAAACGTAAGTCTTGAAATTATCACCTTCAGTGTAGTGTTAATAAGTATCAAGGTGATTTCGTAGCAGAACGATAAAAGCGTTACCGAAAATAAAAAAAAAAAATTAATCAATGTATAATAAGGGTAAGCACAAGATGCAGGATTACTCAATGATGGTCACATGTTAGGATATATAACTTCACTGGTACCAGTGTACATACATGATTAATTATAAACTACATACCACACAATAATATCGACCTAACTGTATGACTGCGAAGGCGACGACTGCGCCGCGCTAATACAATGGTGCGCTTGAGTATTCAAAACTTATGCGTCAGCAGTGTCGCTACAAATTATTGCAGAAAGGGTGTTAGTCTATACAAGGTTAGTCGGAAAGGGGGTACAACGAAAGGGTGTTAAAGTACCCCTAATAATAAATAACTTTTGTTCTACAACTTTCCCCAAACGTAGTTTATGAGAAATTTGTGTAAGATGTCATAAGATGTGATCTATCCTCAGCTATGATCAGCTATGTTTACATTGTAGGTCATACAAGGTTAGTCAGAAAGGGGGTACTAATCCGAAAGGGTGTTAAAGTACACATAATAATGAATAACTTTTCTTCTATAACTTTTCCCAAAAGTCAATAGTTTAAGAGAAACAGTTGTTCAAAAATCTCAAAAAAAAGTCTCTAAAATCTATCTATCCCCAGTTATGATCAGCTGTGTTTACATTTTAGGTCATATTTGGGGTCATGAATTAGAAGCACCATTTTCTGAATTTGTAACTAAATCAGGGATGAAGAATTTTTGAAAAAACTAAAAATTAAAACCATCTTATTTGGAAAAAAAATATCGAATTTTGAAATTTTAACACTTGCTTTCAAACAGTCATCAGCGATACTATACTATAAGTGGGCTTCGGATTAGTACCCCCTTTCTGACTAACCTTGTATTTGGGATCGCGGATTATAAGCTCCATTATCTGAATTCGTAATTAAAGCAGGGATGAAGAATATTTGAAATATATTAAAAAAAAATCGAATTTTGAAATTTTAACTCTTACTTTAAAACAGTCATCAGTGACGCTTTAAGTGGCCTACGGATTAGTACCCCCTTTCCGACGAACCTTGTATACTTGTGGATATCATGTAAAAACTCTATTTTAATTTTCTATACGATTACGCTGAATTTGAATTAACACACATATTTCTGTCACAACTTAAAATGGTTTCAAAAGTTTATAGAAATGACTATCGGTTCTCTAGAAAAATAAGGTAATTTTATTTGGACTCATGCCTGTTCTGCAGTCAATATGGACTATGCTTTTTCTATAGTAGGTATACGATTCAAATATTAAAACAGTTTTTCTTTACTTATTAAATTGAATTCGTTCAAGCTTTTGTAATCGAAGTTTTGATTAGTAACACTGCTGGCCACCGAATTCAAACCTTTTCGAGAAGTCAGTTGACCCAATCTGTTTGTTATCTCGTTTTTTCTCGTACGCAAAACGATATACTCACATCAAAAAAGTTTGCGATCACTAGCATAATTATGTATGTGAAGATTCCGAATTCAAAGTCTAACTGAAATCTGATTTATATTTATCTAGATAACTATCAATCTATATGTATCATGATAATTATCGCTTTGAATCTCGATTAGAAAATTCGGCTTCAAAAAGGCTACATAATTTTTCAAAGTGATCGCAAACTTTTTTTGATGTGTGTACCTACGAGTAACAAAACGAATCGGTTATCAATTGACTCATCGAAAGTGTATCTTATGGATAATTTGAAAATCAAGTAAATATATGATAAAGTTAGTTATTTTCCCCTTTGGTTTTCTAAGTGCACGATATGATGGTTATTTAACAATAGGTAGTATTTCATACTATCACGTCACGAGCGTCCTGTTAAAGAATAAATAAATATTTCTTTAGGCCCTTGTCCCACCACCAGCGAGGAAGCGACTAACTATCGGCTATTTTCTCGCTCAAGAAACGTACAATAGATAAACATTCCGTGGAAACAAAAGAGATGCATATATTAATAGTCGATCGCTGACTGTTTACACTGCCGGCGAGGACTCGCTTCACTAGTTTGTCGCTGAGCGACAAGAGCTATCAAAGATAATACTCGCTCAGCGATACTTGCTCAGCGATGCTCGCTTAGCGGTCAGAACTCACGCTTAAAGACCAACCAGCGAACATTTGCGAGTGATGCGAGGAATCACCCGTCGCACTCGCACACTTGCTTATAGCCCAGCGACAAAACTATCGGAAGTACACACTCGCTTCTCGCTGCTCGCCTACTCGTTTCTAGTTTCTAGCTCTACTCGCTTCTCGCTCATCGTTGGTGGTGGGACAAGCGCCTTAGTATAGGTAATACATATACCTATGCGTTAACCTATGGTTTATAATACAAATACAGGGTTATTCGGAAAGGGGGTTTTAATCCGCAGGCCATTTAAAGTATCACTGATGACTGTTTTAAAGCAAGTGTTAACATTTCAAAATTACAATTTTTTTATATCCATGCAAAATGATTCTTAATTTTAGTTTTTACAAAAACTCTTATTCTTGCTTGAGTTACGAATTCAGAAAATAGAACTTATAATTCGTGACTCCAAATATGATCTAAAATTTAAACACAGTTGATCATAGTTGAGGATAGATAGATTTTATCGTATTTTTTATTAAATCTTTGAACAGATATTTCTCTTAAACTATTGACTTTTGCGGAAACTGGTAGAACAAAAGTTATTCATTATTACGGGTACTTTAACACCCTTTCGATTAATACCCCCTTTCCAAATAACCTTGTATAATAAACTGACAACGCAATAGCGCAGTGGCTAGGCGTTCAGATTTTATTAAAACAAGTTTATTTAGTTTCTAAACCTAAACCAGGTACTTACTTAAATGTTAGACCTTGCTCCCGTTAGGACGGCTATGCTTACAAATCGTTTTATTAAAAATATGTACTAACTAGTAAATAAGAAAAAGTTGTAACCAACCGCTATTGACTATGGCTAGAACCTCTTCTGTAGCTCTGGATGAGTGTTCAAATATAACAATAGTCAAGAATTAGGAACTATGTACCAAGTAGACACATAAATAAATTTATAAATATGTGTACTTTTATCTAATTAGAGCCCTTAAATATTGCAACACCTGGAAAAGGTTGCTAAGCTGTACCTACTCTAGATAATAAGACCTGTATTATTTTACCTTAGTGTGCAAATAAATAGTTTGAGTTTGATCGCCTTATTCAACTTAGGACAGCCCAATCATGTTAATTAAGTTCTCAAGAACGGGCTAGAATATAAAACTACCGCACGCTGGGAATAAGCGCGTGTTGTAAGATTCAACAAAATAAAACTCCGCACGCTTAGTGGTAGGATCTAAACGGGCCACCTGGCTAGCTACCACCGTCATATTTTAAAGTCCAGCGCCAAGCAGTTTACTGTGTTCCGTCGTGTGTATGTGAGAGCCAGAGGGGTATAGGGTAATAATCCTTTTATATCTTTGTTACATCGATTCATCACACTCCCTCTCAGACCATGTCCGCGCCTACCAACCGATATGACGGGTTAATAGCGACAAAGTAAAAAAATTACCCCAGTCATCAAAACCTATGTGACAGTGACTACCAAGTAACAAAATTTGATACTATAAAAGTCCTGAGAACGTTTTGGAGCGTGCTAATTAGTGTTTATGATTAGTACTATAATGGTGTTGTAAACGTTTACAGAACCCCAAATAGGCCCTAGTTTTATCACTGATTTATTCTATAAACATTACATACAGGCTCTCACGGTGATAAATCAGCTCTATAGTTGAAAAGTAAAAGTGTCGAGAAACGCTTTTTAGTACTAAAATAGTGTTTCTGCATCGTTTATGTCACAAATTTGCACTATAAAAGTAACCAAAACATCTTTATAGTGCTATTTTGCACCGTAAACGATTCTAGTGATCTTTTTTATCACACATTTTGTTCGTGTTGTGAAAATATATCGGAAATTGTTGCTTAACGTAACATGTAATAAAAAGGACAACTTCAAAACATTCATGGATCGTAATTCTGCCATAACTTGCACTTGCGAAAATAATTGTATCGATGAAATAATTATGCTGATTTCAAATTTGACAATGCGCCCTCATAATATTCGTGTTTTAATTAAATTTTAATTAATAAAATAAGGACTTGTCCCAACTATGGCTGCTATAGTACACATTGGCTCCAGCCGTGCTGCTAATGTGCTATCATGGCAGAAAACAGCAGCCATTATTTCACCGACAACGAATTAGTCCATTAATTATTAATTTTAGTGCTTTTATGTCACGCTTTAGTACCGTAGCAGTAACACAAACTCACTTATAGAGCTATTTAGAATTTACGTTATTTAGCAATTGCATTAGGAGTCGCTATGGTACTATTTAGTACTATAGAAGAGTTTTCATGACTTTTACAGAATTAGCGCCATAGCGATGTTAAGGGAGCTTTTAAGGAGCTAAAAGGTTACGTAATGGTTGTGCAAGGTACTTTTATAGTGCAGATTGATACTGTAATAATTTTTTCGATACTTCTACAATACTAGTACTGTAAAAGTTGTTTTTACGCATTATTAGTGCAAAATAGATACATAAAAGTGTCAGAAAGGTCGTCTATAGTACTAAATAGTACCATAATCGCTTTTTTCATATCTATTACAGTGCAACACTTTAAAGATTCTTTTGTATGGTCCTGTAAGCGTTCTAAGAGCTAAATTATAGAACTTAATTGCTCTTTAATCTTATAGAACCAAAACGCTCTTTTAAAAACCTTTATAGTACAAGCAGTCACAATGGTTACCACTATAGGCCTACTATATCACTATTTGGTGTTATAACACCCTGGTTATAGAAGCTTTTGTTACTTGGGTAAAAACCCTAATCTGTAAAAGCTGGCGTCCACTAGGCTCGCCGAGTCGAGTCGAATAGAACCGCAATAATTCGCCTCCTATACATTTACTATGACACTGCGTCGATCAGCGACGAGCCGAGACGCGCCGAGTCGCATAACTCGCGCGCATCGCTTGTCACGCGAATTTCTGTTTTATCGACTTGCGATTACTGAGCGTTTCGCCTCACACGGAACAAATGCGACTCGACTCGATTCGACGCGTTTCGGCTGTAGTCGACGCCAGGCTTTACATCACTATTAGGCCCGGACTCCACTAAAGCGGAGATGTGCGGAGATGTCTCGTAAACAACCAATAGGAATTCTTTTTGAGTTGAAGCTAAGCGGAAGGATTTGAAAATAACGCAATCCTATTGGTTGATCGAGACATCTCCGCACATCTCCGCTTTGGTGGAGTCCGGGCCTTAAGCGTGACAAGCAATGCGCGCGAGTTATGCGACTTGGCGCGTCTCGGCGGGTCTAGGATCGTCGCTGATCAACGCAGTTTCATAGTAAATGTATAGGAGGCGATTTATTGTGGTTCTATTCGACTCGACTCGGCGAGCCTAATGGACGCCAGCTTTAATAAACCAAAATCCACCCATAAGCAAGTCCGCCCATCAGTTTAAAGACTCACCCAAACTTGATAAAGAGACGCATTCAGGAACTCCTTTTTCAAATTATGAGTCGAATAAATAGTAAAGTTCAAAGGGAATTTATTATTTCCCTACATTTGACATTTTACAAGAGTGTTAACAAAAAAACGGTTTACCTCGTAGTTTCAAGAGAGACAACAAACAAATTAATGTTTCAGATATTCCGTATTGGCATGTTGTCAAAACATTTTGGTCAATGAGAAGTACATAATGTACTACCGCGGAACAGTTCTACGCAATAGTGTAACCTTCAGTACCTTTGTGATGCATTTTACTAACAATACATTGGTACTTATGTATTTTAATGCTCTCTGTATGTAGGTTATGTTAATTGTTCTAAATATTGTGTTTCCGATGTGTCTTTTTATCCAATTGACAAATAGTAGCATGGTAGGTAGCTGTATTGTTGGTGACAGCGGTTATAGTTCCATTGACAGTAATAAATCCGATGCAGACTGAAAGGCCACAGAGGGTCATGATGAAGAATTATGTTTATTGCTCTACGAGCGCCAGAGGTCATAAATATAAGTAGTTAACAATAGAGAGATGAATTGATGAATAACAAGACAGAATCGGTGGAGACAGTGGCTAGAAAACGTACCTATTGGTAAACAAATTGGCTTAGTAGGCGTTTCGGCCGCTGAGATTCGTCCCATTTAATTATTATTAATATTTTTGAGTGGCGTTTCGGACGATACTTTTTTTGAAGCAAATTTTGTACGGTCAGAATGAAAAATCTTAGGCAGGGTTATATTATTGAAGTAAAAGTCAGGGAATTGTTGGACAAAGATAAAGTTTAATATAATATACAATTACAACAATCAACAGTAAACATGATAAATCACAATAATCAGTCTTTATATATCAAATAAAAAGCGTACAATAAGAATTATAAATGTAAACAACAATAATCAGTCTTATATATCAATTAAAAAGCGTACATTATGAATTATAAATGTAAACAACAATAATCAATCAGTCTTATACATCAATTAAAAATAAGAATTATAAATGTAAACAACAATAATCAGTCTTATACAGGGTGTTAACGAATTCGTGTAATTCCTTAAAACTGCATGATCTGCTACTGGTATAGATAGATTTACACCACAGGGGAACTAGTGCCAAAAAAAAAAATTTTTTTTTTCTTTCCGTTTGCCTTAGTGATCGAATCTTAACCACCTAATAAGGATTCAGTAAAAAAATAAGACTTTTTTTATTTGATTGTACATTTCGATTTATCCATGGCCACAAAGTAAAATAGGTATTATTTGATTATGTTTCTGACGTTACTTTGCCTTTAAAAAAGAATTCGTCCGAAACACCACTCAAAAATATTAATAATAATGAAATGGCTGTTTCGGCCGGATCGGACGAAACTCAGCGGCCGAAACGCCTACTAAGCCAACAAATTATCTGACTCTGGGGTTCATGAAACGTGCCTTACGAGTGATGATCTTGAAGTATGTCCGGCGCACCTGGACAGTCAGCTTTGCTACCAACCTTGCTGACTGGCTAATCTAATCACCATGGCATAATCTATTCTAGTATTGCTCGAGTTACCACGAGAGAAAAAGGTCTAACTCAAAAAAAAATACGGTTTTTAGGCACCCAAAGTGTCCTATTCAATTTCAGGTCATTTATTTATTTTCCATTGATTGGTAAGATTCAACAAAACCCAGAACGCTTGGTGGTAGGATCTATACTATCCGCCTGGCTAGCTAAAACCCTCACATTAAAGTCCGGCGCCAAGCAGTTTACTGTGTTTCGTCGTTTGTATGTGAGAGCCAGAGGGGTATAGGGCAACGCCTCTATATCTCTGTTATTTGGATTCGTGTGGTCCATCTTAGACCCTGTATGCGGTTACCATCAGGTGCGACCATTGTAAAAATCGCAATAAAGTCAATAATAAAATTGAAAAAATAACTATTGTTTTACGAATATGGATTGCACCAGATTTTTCGATCATCTGCCCGCTCTCAATTTGGCAGTTTTAAATTGGGCGACAGTTTAAACATATTTTCTCAATGTTTTTTTCGCGAAGTAAACAGAAATACTCGATTGGAAGTCACACATAGTATTGTATATAGTATGTTATACTGTACACTTGGCAAGCTTTGTTCATACACAATCTGGTATAATATAGGGCAACGAGCTACGCACCTTTGCTACTGTTTGGCAAAACAACAACTCCATAAAACAACTTATTTCCTGCAAAAAAAAAATATACTTTCATCTCTTAGCCCTTTTCCGTTCATTGCTGAACGAAGGCATCCCTTATGAACCACTTTGAACGGCTTAATCTAATCGAACAGCTCCCCGCGACCTTCATGAGGTCATCTGTCCATCCAGTTGAGGGCTTCCCGGTTCGTGGTCTCTATTGAAGGACTTCCTTCTCCAACAGTTGTCAGTCCTCCGACCAATTTGGCCTGCCCATTGCCACTGCCACTCCTAAGAACTATGTCGATTACCTCAGTTCGAAATTCAACAGACTTCCTCGTTCCGGATCTTGTCGTGTAGAGAATTTTAGAGCATAGCCCATTTCATCTGCATAAAATATATTTAAAAAAACATAAATTGTCATCATTCTCGTACCAAATTCACCATGACTTCGTTCTCCGTAAATTAATGAAACATCGTAAAACAGAGTATTCAAGGAATTCGCAATAAAACGTTTGATGTAATAATTCATTTCATATCTTCACGCGTATGCTGCCTATTAACTTCTTATCATAGTGTTCTGTAAAGCGCCAATTGCACTATAGCAGGTTAAATTGCGAGAATTGACCTCTGCAATCTACTTGCAAGGAGTAAGTCGACTTCTCGAACTAAGCGAGGACTTGGTGCAAAATCTTGCGCAATTTTACTTGCTAGTGAATTAAAGCGCGGCATAAAACCCTTGTCAAAACCATTAAAAACATCTATAGTAGTAGAAGTAGTACACATATAAATCAGTGGTAGAGTTCACATAGGTTCAACAGAATAACCCTTCATTCCAACTCCAACGTCAGATGTTGAAGTTGCAGTGTGTCCAACATGAACTGCTTCGCAAAAGAATAGTAATATACAGCATGACTGGTTGGACTGGAGTGGCCCATGAACTCTGGTCATGATTTTGTACAACTTCTGCAAATGAAAAAAAATTGAATTCGTGACAGAAAAAAACAGCTGTGCCATACATTTGTTAAGCAATATTAATTATTTTGCATGGAACAGCTGTTTTTTTTCACAGATTCAGCGTTGGTCCCATGGGTGTACAAAATCATGAGCACAGTTCGTGGTTTTCGGATGTAAAGCGACTAACCATGCTGTATTATGACAGTAGGATGGACGGCATCGCCCTCTTGTCTTGTAATAATAACAAAATGCGATCACCAATCTGTTTCCCAAGCGTGGTGATTATGGTCATGTAAATGTGTCATAAAAGCCGTCATTGGGAGGCTTATATTGAACAGTGATGTTTCTTCTTCTTGTCTCGTATCAACCTAAGCTAGGTATAAGAGAATGGATCATGCCGCGGCGCGGGGCTGACTGCCCAGAATGCGCCAGACGTACTTAAGTATCGGCACTTGTGGAGGCTCTTTTAATGCATCCTATGATCGTCTGCGGGCGGATATTATGAGATTCATTAAGCTCCAAGAAAAAATAATTAATACGGCAATCTACCAAGATCTCATAATTATAATTATAGGATACTAAAATTGTGTGTTATATCTTACTAAGCTCGTTAAAACTAGATCGATAGAAAAGATAGAATTTGCAAACAAATGTTTTGAAGTTTGAAGGTCTTTCAGCATTCAGTTTTGGTCGAAAAGGAAAATGACCCGCATGATCTTCATCCATTTACAGTTCCTGAAATAAATATTGGAGAAGTTCCTCGCTCCTCAGCCTCAGTCTATAGAAGCAAAAAGGCATTAGCCTAAAAAAATTTGCCATTGTACCTAGTTATAGATGAAAATGGTAAAACTGTATCACAGCGATAATTCAGCCCTCATCAAGATGTCGCCCCAATCTCCGTCAGCAACGCCCTAAGCCGAGGTCCGAGCCCCACTAGGGGTCGCCCTTAGTGCTGTTGTTGCTAGTAGTCATGATGTTAGCGTAGTATAAGTAGTTAGCTCAGATTAAGTACTTTACTTCCCCACCATTGGCTGACCCTTCAGGTCTCGCCAATAACTGCCCGGTTACGTAGAAACGATCCACAAAGACCACCTACAAGCAGTACAAAAGTTTTTTTTAGTAAAACTGTATGTAATAATAAATTAAGATAACAGGAAAGTCTTGTTTCCACAATGGATTCCTTTCTGTAATTATTTATGCGAATTTAATTTATAGTGACAAGTCTTTCAGTACTTAGACCTTGGTCAGAGAATTTAATTTCTTTACACGTTACCAAGTGACGAGCCGTATTTCTTGGCACAACGCTTTTACAATACGATGAATTCTTCGCATTTTCTCATTAACGTCTTAAGTTTCCGAACTGTTACCATCTGTTACAACGTATTTGCAAATCACCCAGTGATCACTCCACATGAAAGAGATTTCGATCTCATTACCAATTCATGCATAAAAAACCTGGAATATTTCTGGGATGACCCATAATTTGTCATTGCAATCGATTTTGAGCCATATGGTGGTTAATATAGTGACTACATTGTTCTACATTAGAGTATCATGTTGGGTCTAGTGATGCGCCTCCATTCGATAAAGGACTCTATCGATAACGATATAGCTACTAAAATTTAAAGTCGGGCGTTAATCCCGAAGCATGCTACAGATTTATCGCGGGCTGTTAGGAGAACCGCGTATTTATATTAAGTGGAGGAGCTGTCAGCGCCTACGCCGACGCTGCTCTGGACGGCTACATACAATAATGTATCCCAACACCAAAACACATTATTTTATAAACTTTTTGGTAATTAATTGTGCGTAAATATTTACTGGACATTATAGCCCACTCTGAAGTTATTTTCTTCTCCGCTTATTACTGCGATATTCCCGTTAAACTTGTTTTTTTTCACAGCGAACATCAATTTGGCACAAATATTTCAATATAATATAAAAAATAAGCTACGCAATAATACTTTATAACTTAAAATATCTAGGGGTTTAAAAAAAGCCGAATATAAAGAACTGCAGACACATGCTTTGATATAAATACTTCTTTTTAATTTAGATATCATAAAAAACTCTGATGTTGAGCCAATTCTCGTAATGTGTCGGATACGCGATCAGAATTCCACCATAAAATACAATTACGACAAATAAGACAAAACATGCAAGTGTAATATTTGTTTTGAAAATTAACCGGTTAGTGAGCTTAACAAAGCGTTTAAAAGAGACATTAACTGGCACTTTATGTCAAAGTAAATTCTGTGAAGCGTGCGCAGGACTACAGCGCTAAATTAAATAGCAGGTATTTCGCGGTGCAAAATATTCAATGCGGAAAATACCAATATCAATCCTGAATTATTCTAGTAAAGGCCGCCGCGACACTTAACTCTTTCGGCTAGATCGTCCAACTAATAATACGCCCGCACGTGAAATGTTTTGGCTGGTGCTTTTTGTTCGCGCCGGTTATTTCAGTTTTCCAGTAGGATTTTATACAACATCAACTCTGGCCGTCTCCACAGTGCAGCGCCAGAAAACGCTCCTGTCGACGCTTTCCGAATATTGTGATTAACATTATTACAGCAATGGGCACAGTACCCAACGAACCTGGAATACACGAAAAAATCGAAGTTTAAAAAGGTCTTCACAAGATAAACCATTTTGCGATTTATGTGTGACATCGACCACTTATTCGTGAGTGTTCTGTGAAGTGCAGTGAATGTGTGTCAAAGGTCTCTCGGAGTTCAGTGCAGTGGGTGAAGAAGAATATAACGGCAAACATGTCGGAGTTCTTTGGACCATGGGACAACAAGGGAGAGGGCGACGAGGAGGTGGTAGAGGAAACTGTGGAGACCATTACCACTACCACCAAAACGAAACAGACATCATCAGTAAGTGAATAGGATCTCCAATAAATTGGCCTTGATCGTGACTCGCTTCGCAGCTATATTTTTGCCACAAAGACATATTTAGCACAGACGATCGTTGCATTTGGGATCAGGTGAAAAGAACACATTTCACTGGATTATGACATCCTTTTGATGCCAATATTACCTTGTTCATATACGAGAAAGAAGCCGAATGGCGACACGTATATTTTTATTGCGTCTCGACTGTATCATTGTTAGAGGTGTTTATTTTGGACAAGACCAGAGCGCGGGTGTCACGGGCGCTGTCAATGTAGAATCCCCTTGATATAAACCAGCTCCCGCATCAAGGTGAAGGCGATTTCCACCGTCAACTGTCACCGCTCTTATAAATCAACTGACGCACAAGTCTAAAATTACAAAATTTTTGCTACACGACCTGTTAAAAAGTACTTTGCAGTCGATCTTAATTTTGTATCATTAAGTGCAAATTAATTATTTCAGCGAAAGCTGAAAGACAAAGTTATACAGCGAAAAGCGAAACATCTAATTAGTCGCTGTCACTACGATGTCAGTCCAAAAAATTAAGATGAACATAAAATGAAAAAGCTTTTGATCTCTGCAGGTTTATGACAAGTTGTTTCAGAAAAATACAATTTACTTAGTTATACATCTTCATTTATCCGGCTTTATATCTATCGATAAAAATCGTGACCCCTCTCTATGCCGCTTAAATTTTTTATCAAACCAAAAATATTATTTATAGGTAATATTAAAATAAGCACTCGTTTTTGGCGCAAGCCTCGGAACAAATTATTGCTGTAGTTTTAATGTTTGCTGTTTTATGGTCCATGTAGCGCCAGTGTCTCGTGAAGAGTTAATTAGGATTGGAGCCGACCTTTTGTGTTGACATTAATTTATATATCTTACGCAAACGTCTTTTTATCAAAAGACGTGCGACTAAGGACTCTTTTCTCGTCTATTTTCCATGTGTTTAATGGGTGGTGTAATTAATGTGGGTAGACGCGGAAAGCTACAGCACGCGTAAAATAACTTTGCTTCTCTAAAGTGAAGTAGAGAACGCTGAAACCCTGTTTTCAGAGCGGAAAAGTTATTTTACGAGTACCAAATAACTTTGCCGCTCTGAAGTGAGGTACAAAACGCTCAAAGCCTGTTTTCAGAGAGGCAAAGTTATTTTACGAATGCCAAATAACTTTTCCGCTCTGAAGTGAGATGCAAAACGCTCAGAGCCTGGTTTCAGAGTAGTAAAGTTATTTTACAAGTACCAAATATCTTTGCCGCTCTGAAGTGAAGAAGAGAACCCTCAAAGCCTGGGGGCCTACTCCCTAAGTCCGTCAACGAAGAAAGTCGTCCGTCCGAAAGTAGCCCGAAACGTAGGAGTGAACAAAACAAGTGTCAAGTTCAACTTTTCGGAAGGGGAAAAACGTATCGCTAGTAGGGACAACTGTCAAATCGTATTGTCATTAATTCTTAGTTCGGGCCCCGAAATAATCGTATGTCCGTAGGTAATAGGAGTAGGAAACGCTCGTAACTAAGGCCGAAAGAACAGACTTCGTGCTTAGGGAGTAGACCCCCTGTTTTGAGAGTGGCAAAGTTATTTTACGAGTACCAAATAACTTTCCCCTCTGAAGTGAGGAACAGAACACTCAAAACCTGGTTTCAGAGCGGTTAAGTTATTTTACGTAGGTACTGTTCGACGAAGTATTTGTGTTGGTTTCTCTTTGTTTTGGAGGCAATGTAATTATTACAGCAAAGTTTTCTCAGCATAAGCTTAGCAGCAAAGTGTTGCTCAAAACTGCGAATAACAACGATAAAGTGGTTCGACTTATGACTACCAACGGAAATTGTAAGACGCGATGTCGTAACACGAATCACGACCTTACTATAATAATCTCGGAGCGTGGAACAAAGTCGTGTGTATTATGGAGACAATTGGATACACATCAACATAATACGCTTGCGCAGTGAATGGCCTTTTGTTTGGAAACAATGGAGCATTTTGTAAATTGGAAATGTTCGCCTCTTCAAAGAAATAAAGAAAATATGATGCTCCACGTCTTTGTCGCGACAGCGTAAATTTTGCGGAATTAATGCATTGTCTGCAAGTTCAAATATACATTTGTATCGTGGCATCTAAACAAGTACATAATTTAAAAAGACCACCAAAAAAAAACCAAATATCAGGCAGTCAGTAAATATTAATGTTTTGTAATTGTTGAAGAAATGCAGTTTGTACTCTATGCCCTACACAGATAACGAATATCTTGCTCTGTGATGCCGATGCATTCAGAAAAACGCACGCGCAAGATTTTCCAAAACCTACTTTTACGCACTCAGAACTATTTTACATTTTCTAATTTTGGTCGGCGTACTAACAATGTTTAATTTAGAAAACACAGTGTAAACAATAGGCATGATTCATTGCATCCATTGCTCTACATACTGAAATATTATAGTTTCCTTGAGACAAAGTTGGTAGCCTGCAATCGTAAATCAGTCAGGTATATGCATTTTGTTCTATTACTACAAATTTTTCATAATTCGAACACGCGACCCAGTTTTTAAGGCAAAGAAAAACCCGCATCCTAATTCCGCAAAACACTCGCTATGGCTTTGATTTTGACAGGTCAACATTTTCCATAGCAACGGATGTATTAACAATCCGACTTCTCCACAACTAGTAGGTACCACGCTTAAGTTGGGTCCGCAGCGCCGCGCCGTGTTTTCGTGTTTGCAAACAGGATAACAATGTTTGCTAACCGAAGAGGGGCGTGGCATCATGTTATTGTGTTTTTGCGAACAAAACTGTTAGGCCACGCCCCTATTCGGTTAGCAAACAATGTTAAGCCGGGTCCGCAGCGCCAATTTTGCTAACAAAACTGTTAGGCCACGCCTCTATTCGGTTAGCAAACAATGTTATCCTGTTAGCAAACACGAAAATACGGTGCAGCGGACCCGGCTTAACAGTTTTGTTAGCAAAAACACAATAACATGTTTGCCGAGACGAATGGATAACATCCCCCGCGTTCGCGTGCAGGAAGGGGAAGTGAAACATTTTGTGTTCGCGCTCACTAGAGGAAGACGCCATCAGTGTTACTAGGTCTCCAGATTTTCCGGGATATCTCCAGATTTTCCGGGATATCTCCCGATTTTAGTAAATGTCTCCAGATGTCCCGGATTTCCACTCAAAACTCCCGATTTTTTAAGAACACCACGGCTTATAACTTTATTTATTGTTTTGCTAAAGCCGGGGTCCGCAGCACCAATTTTCTAACATGTTATTGTGTTTTTGCGAACAAAACTGTTAGGCCACGCCCCTATTCGGTTAGCAAACAATGTTAAGCCGGATCCGCAGCGCCAATTTTGCTAACAAAACTGTTAGCAAACAATGTTATCGTATTTGCAAACACGAAAACACGGCGCTGCGGTCCCGGCTTAACTTGTTTTTTTTTTTCTAATTCACAACTTTTTCGGCTTTTCCTTTAATGGCTTGTGTCCAGTTTAGTATCTACTTTTATATGGAGATTCTTTTAAGTACCTACGTCACTGCTTGTAATCTATAGTTGGATGTTAGAACATCGTCTAAAATCTGGATTCTAGACGCTAGTGAGAAAGACTGCTGTCCATTTCTTTTTATGCACGAAGAATATGAGTTTCTTTTGTTTTATTTATTATTCAATTAAAGTCTCTGGGAAAATATCTAGATGGAGTGATAGATGATGATAAATTCCCATTGGATACAATACTCATTTTGCTACGTTGATTTCCAATCTGAATCTCAATAGCTGAATTAAGATTTCCCAGACTGTATTGAGGTAAATCTTCTGTAAATGTTTACTTAACCTACTATTAAACAAACAAACGATTCAATAAGGTGTATTTGCCCAATTTCTCCATAGAAATAACGTTGAAAAATCGTGTACAAACACTAAACGATACGAGTGACCCGGATCGATTTTTCCACGTCCGTGATATGTTAGTCGCGCCTGCAAACTGCAGATTAAATATATCAAACTTATCAAAACAGTGTAGAAAGTGGATAGCAATAAAAATCTGGGAAGTATCCATGGGTTCATTGAACTCGAGCGGGTGAGAAATGTTTATATCGGTGTGAGGGATGGATGACGTCACTCACTGGTTTATTGTGAAGCTTAGGAGATGAGTTCAGAGCTGAATATCTTGTTAGTTCATACGAGTATTTATGGAAGTCTTTGTTTGTGGTTTCGTCAGACGCGTCTCTCGCTTCTGGGATTGCCTTTAATTTTGTATCTAAGAGGTCTATGACCTTTGCAAGAATAATTTGTGTAGCGCGAGCTTTAGAGCTATTTAATGAGGAGTTTAATGTTATAAGTAGGATTAATATTCTTAATTTAAAAAGTTTAATGTTTTATGTCGTGTAAACTATTCTTATAGAGGTTTCCTACGTAACCGTGTAGTTTCTTGTCTAGTTTTCGTAGAATGTAGGGAGAAGAGTTATTTTAATTTCTGTATTCTGAGATTTTAAATTAACTGGCCAAGCTTCACAGTATTATTTAGGTACTATAATATCTACACATATACAAAATACATTCTAATAAAAATACCTTAACTTTAGCTAACAAAATAATAATATGATTGCATAAAATTGTGAATTGTGAAAATTGTGGTACATAATATGTGTGCATAAAGCTATCCTATAATTATAGAGGTCATTCATAGAGCAAACGAGACAGAAATGAAAATTCTTTATTTCTTTCCTTTAGTATCAGCGTAAAGGTGAAAATTAAACAAACAATTCAAAGTAATGAGCCAAAATAATTGTTGAATAAATTAAACGTGCATGCGCCCGCATGTCCTTTGTCTGTATCGATGAAGTAAATGAAGATAAATTGTTATTGAACAGAGATTCAAGGGTGTTTCTTGTTGATATTTTAGTGTTCTAAATCGAGAATAATCAATCAGTGTTTGTGCGAACACGACAAAGATTTCTTGAAATCTAATTTCATGAAAAAGGTGGAATGCAATGCAGTATGCATTCAGTGTAAACTTTTCTCAAAATTAGAATAAGTAGTCATCTGGGGGGAAGGGGGGGGGGGGGCGAATAATGTCAAATGTCACATTTGGTGATTCCTATTTCGTTTATATCTGAAATTGATTTGTAATAATTGGTACCTTAGTAGCCATTGACGACACCCACTGAGGAAATCTTAGAGGAACTGCACCCTAATTGCATAATAAACTCGCTATCACAATAGGTTTCATTATGACAGTACACACCACACGGCTACATGTGAAACTATCAATTTCCAGTATAAGCTGACCTCTCATTGTAGGAAAAGCTTATACAATGCGAGATCATTATAACTTTCGTGAGAGACATCCATATTTATGGTTTACTCACGTGCATTTTTTGGGATTGCGCGACTAGTTTCGGACCCAAACGGAGTCCCTTAATCATGGTACCATGGTAACTAATCATAAATGCGAGATCAGCTTATAATGGAATTGTATTAAATTTATTTATAGTATTATATTGGAATTGTATTGCTTGAATGTAGCCGTTCGTACAACAATTTTCTTTGCGTGCTGCATAGTTGTGGGGAAGTGGGCTTGTTTTTATATTTGGTAAATAAATAAACCGCTGCCTATACAGGGTGTCCCTGGAAGTATGGATCAAATCGAATAGGGGCGTGGGCAGTGTCATTTCCAAACTTTTTAACCCTGAGAATGTCGGTGCAATTTTTTACAGTTCAAAAGTTATGACCAATTACTTTGGCGAACAGTAGGCCTTTCTTGTGGTAATACTTTTACGCAGCTAGAAAACATGTGTTCAATAGGAAAAAATATTTACTGCAAAGGCTTCTTTGGTTTGGCAAAAATTTTACTCAAGTTTTGACTACCACAAGTTTTGAAATGACCTTGCCCACGCCCCTATTCGATTTGATCCATACTTCCAGGGACACCCTGTATACTACACCTAAAACCCCAAGAGGACTGCTGATGCGTTGCCAACCCAAAAGAGACAAAGTGGAAAAGCTTCATGTGCCTGTAATTTCACCAGCACTTCAAACCAGAACACAGCAATGAAACTTGGCAGTAGAAATAGGCATTGTAGTAGTACTTCCCCGGACAAACTCACACTTAACAAGGAGCACCCATTTTGTTTTTGCTTGTATTTCTTCTCTACTTACCATTTCTACGTAACCGGGCAGTTATTGGCATAGCCTGAAGGGACTCCAACCAATGGGTAGGAAGTAAAATACATGACCTAAGCTAACTACTTATACTACACAAACATCATGACTACTAGCAACAACAGCACTAAGGGCGACTCCTAGTGGGACTGGAACTTCTTGGACCTCAGCTTAGGAGGAGGAGACAGCTTGATAAGGGCTGAATTATCGGTGTGACTAGGAGCTCCCAAAGCTGAAACGTGGTCGCTCACAATGTGGCTCAAGGCTCAAGGTCACCCAAAGGGCAATGGAGAAGGCTACGCTCGGAGTTACTCTGCGTGATCATATCAGAAATGATGAGAACCGCAGGAGAACCAAGGTAACCGACATAGCTTGAAGAATTGCCACACTTAAGTGGCAGTGGGCGGGGCACATTGCTCGCAGAACGGATTGCCGATGGGGCCGAAAGGTTCTGGAGTGGCGACCGCGTACCGGAAGACGCAGCGTGGATAGGCCTCCCACTAGGTGGACCGATGATCTGGTGAAGGTCGCGGGAGTCCGCTAGATGCGAGAAGCACAGGACCGGTCGATGTGGCGATGCTTGGGGGAGGCCTATGTCCAGCAGTGGACGTCTTTCGGCTTAATGATGATGATGATGATGAGGAGCTCTCAATGCGGTTGCTGGTCTATTTAATTACCAGTAATAACGCGGTAATCACCTCCCACAAAACTTCTAGGGAAAAAAGTAAAGTACCACGTTAAGACTTTGTTTGTTAGGCCGACATAACGATGGTGTTACAAAGTGCACGTCTCGTCGTCTGTGTAAACAGTCTCATCACACGAGTTCGATGACAGCCGCCGAAAAGTGCTAATTGCCCGACAGAACAAACTGAACAATCACACTATGAGCCAAATGCTAAACGCGAACAATACGTTACAACAGACTGTTACAAGTTACAAACTACCTACGTTTTGCGCATGTGCGTGCAAAAATATTGGGAAATATTCTCTATTTTTTTAGCCCCTGAACAATTATCATTGAAAGAATGAAAGCCGAAACAATGGAAAGAAAACAAATTGATAAGATTTCTGCACTTTTTGCTTCAGAACAATTAATTTATGAATATATAAAACCATTTTATAGCTCATTTTTGTCACATAAATAGTACACTAAAATGTAAATTTAAAAAAGTATATATTTTTTGTTTACATGTTACTAAAAACAAACAAAAGAGCATCTTAATCCAAACAAAATAAAGATGAAAATCGTTTGACGGAAACGTTTCAGAATACGACGTTGTTGAATTGCGAGCAGACGAATCTAAAATAGATCCAACTGCTTCGCCTCGCCGAGATACGTACATTTTTGGAAATCAAATAAAAGCAATGCGTTTAAAAATAAAATTAAAGCAAGGTTGTGTGTAAATAGAAAGCGCGGATGCGAAACGTATGAATCACAAAGGTCAACTTTACGTTTGTTTAGTGATAAAGACAGAGTGCAAGGGTTAATAATCTCGTTTGACTCGGTCAAACGTGTCGAGCTTACATTGAAGGATCGAAATAGACTCGCGTCAACGAAAGCTTCCAGACCACGCCAGTGTACACTAAACTACACGATATCATCACAAAGTCTGGCCTCAAGCGACATGATATCGCCCAAATTGTTATAACAACACATCGAAAAATGTCGTACTACACGTAATATCTATTTGTATTGCTACGTCGGAAAGAAATGTCACACATCTTTGAAATAATCTTTCTCAGCGAACGTAGGCAGGTTTTTTGTCAGTTCAAGGAGAACAGACTTGTATGAATCAGTTATGAAGTTGTATGAAGTTCAGTGAGAACAAAGATTGCTAATGAAATTGCGCATACTGCTAGTGGATGAGTAAGCAAACGTCATGGCCACTAATCCTGGGCTAAATTTGCATTTCGAACATCAACATTCAAATGTATGCAGAGAGCCATAAACAATTTTAGTGCAAAAGAGTTGTAACGACAGCTGTGTTACTTAATTTTTTTATAACTCTTGCTTTTGTTTTTTTTTTAATTTCACGGTGTTCAATCTTTATGCGGGATAATTTTTGAAGGTTTCAACATACAATGGATAACGATTGTTACACTACAGAATAACGTCCATTGACAAATGGCTCAATCTCCAAAATGAAAAGGACGTAGTTACACGAAAAGGATCCAATCCACAAAATGGTCAAAAATGAGTTAAGTGCACCAAACTGATGCTAAATATCAATACTACCGGCCAGTAAAAAAAGATCCAAGCAAAAATAACTGTCTATCACTTTTTTCAACCTCAGAACCAACCCACATACATGTATGGCACGTCAAATATCTTCCAAACTTCAAACGTCAATATCTATAAAGTGACTTTGTGTGGATTGGATCCTTTTCGTGTAACTATGTCCTTGAAGGTCTCTAAAATTCCAAACGTAAATATTTCCAAAACTGCTTGGTTAAAATCGAGGCCAATATAAAAATAGGCTTAATTAGACACCTTCTTTTCGAAATAAAAATACGGAACACAATTAATGTCAATATATAAAATGTACCAGATGTGCCAAACGCTGATTTTGGAGATCATCCCAAATGTCTAACTATTCTAGATCCTGATACTTTTCTTGAATAGGAAATGAGCCATGAAACGTGTCTCACGGGAGCAGTTATGAGTGTTATAAAATCCGTCGCGATTTCAGTGAGAAGTGTTCACAGATAATGAAAGTTGATGAGAAAAGCAGATTTATTGTCGTTTTTATTAGCTTTTGAGTTTATAATAGCTCATCAGCTGAACACTGATTATGTAACGAACTTTATCGCTGTGTTACTGTTGTGTAAAACGACTCCACAGCATTTCTGTTATTTCACTTTAGGGAGTTAGGTATTTCACGGCTAAAATACCAAACCAATTTTGATATTTGGCTGAATGGTAACTTGGTATTTGAAGAAGGTCATAATACTTATATCATAGGACGTACGCACGGCTATACATTTCCAGTACGATTTGATCTCGTATTGTACAGGACTTCCGTACAATGAGAGGTCAGCTTATTCTGGAAATGTATGGTTTGATATATAGTTGTGAATTTACAGGCAGGCGGAGCTGTAGGCACAGCTAGTAAAATATAACATACAGATATAGACATGAGTGTTGACGTTCAACCTCACGGAACATTTCCTACTCCTATTATAGTATATTTAACGCAAACAATGAAGGGAAACCTCTCAAAGAAGTTCACACGATAATAATAAATTCTAAGCCTGTCTCAGAACGGTGACAGATAGTGTCTTCCGTCACGCGTGGCGCGGCATGACATGTCTGCACGACGTCGATGTATCGAGTCCTTTACGAACACTCCATATTCAATTTCACGATGGCTGATACAGATAAAGCATGTCTATTCACTATGAAAGCTACTGTAAAACAATTATTATATAGTTTAGCACGTTCAATGACCTCCCGGAGGGCACCATCTAGTCGCGTTCGCGTTGCGGGGTCTTGTGGAAGGCTCATTTTAAATGTAGGTTTTTCTTAGAAAATTCACCGTCATAAACAAGCAACAAGACCTCCTGAAAACACTATTTTACTTTGAAGTAGAGTGTTTTATGACACGGTTTTAAACCTAATGCCAATAACCCTCCTCGAGGCTTCACTCTTAGCGCAATCGTAATGCCGATAACCCTCCTGGAAGATGATCTACTAGCAATATGTATGGCGGGATGGCGTACGAGCTCTATGAAAAGTGTGATGAACTCGAATGTGTTAATAGCTCTTGACAACGGTTTCATTTGTATCCTTCATGTACCTGGATAAAAAAGTCACACAGGTGGTTTACCTGTGTGACAAATTTCATCCAAATCCGTTCAGCCGATAAGGCGTGATTGATTAACAAACTTCCAAATTTTACTCATATTTAGTTAGATGTTAGATAGTAGGTATATACGTTACGGGGGCACGCCGCAATAGCGGCGGTAAGACCCGTTATGGAGGAGTGGCTGGAGAGGCGGCATGGCGCCCTCAGCTTCCGGCTGACGCAAGTGCTTTCGGGACATGGATGTTTCGGGAAGTACCTGTGTCGCATAGGCCGGGAGCAGACGCCCGGATGTCACCACTGCGTCGACTGCCCGGAAGACACGGCGCTGCACACGTTGCAGGAGTGCCGTGCGTGGGCGACGCAGCGCCGTGAACTAGTCGCGGCGATCGGTGGTGACCTCTCGCTTCCGGCCGTGGTTCTGTCCATGGTCGGGAGCGAGAGTGCGTGGGAAGCCGTCACCTCCTTTTGCGAGGTGGTGATGGCGACCAAGGAGGGAGCGGAGAGGGAGAGAGAGGCGACGGCCACTCTCCCTTCCCGCGCACGACGCACCGGGCGCCGCCGGGGGGCGCGCGACGATCTCCGGCCACCCTAGTGTGTGGCCTGCGGGCGACGGGTTAGGGGACCCGTCGCCCGACCAGTAACAGGCCCGAGAAGGCGGCGCGCATGTGTTCCGTGCGCGCCTCTCAGGAGGACGTGGGGCAAGGCCCCACAGAAGGAGAGGTCCGCCAGGGGCTGGCGGACCGAGGCCTGCCGGGCTTGCGGTGCATGCAGCTGCGAATCCCGTGACCCCGGCCAAGGGTCAGAAGTAGGAACACCGTGGGTTTTTAGCCGGTAAGAGTCCGGCATAACCCTTCGCCTTCCCCAGGCGAAGGGTATCCATGAGGATTTTCCCACGATAAAAAAAAAAAAAGGTATGTATGTTACGGGTCATAGCCGAAGTGTGGCTACACCTAGTTTTAGCCGCGTACAACTAGGTGCAGCCGGCCACATGCGGTTAAACTTAGATGTATCCTACTTATCCTCGGTTGGAACTAGGTTTACTCTTCATCATAGCGGGTAGAACTAGGTGCAGCCGCACACCGGTGGACCCCCGACACGGATAGGTTAGGTTCGAAGGGGATGAAGGGGGCTAGAGTGAGCGAGCGAAGCGAACGAACGAAGCCCCCGTCATCCCCTTCGTGTTAGGTTACTTTAAACCCTGCAGACAGAAATAGGAGCCCCGCTCACCGGGGCTCCGTCGACTTAAGCTACATCTAGTTCTAACCAACTGCTACTGGTTGCACCTAGTTGTACCCGGCTAAACCTAGGTTTAACCGCCATTCGGCTTTTACCCGTAACATATACAATTATACGCGTTTTGTCTGTATCACACTAGGGAATGGGATCCCTTAGTTATTCAGCAGATTTTCAGAGCATCGTTCGAGACTCTTTTCTTTAACATCATACCGATGAACTTTGTCTCGCTTACTTTTCCATTTTGCTCTTTATAATCCATCCACCATAACAATATACATTGGACAATGGAATTCCTTTCCTCAAGACTTTATTTCTCACTCGGTCAGTGTGCAAGCATATAATTACAGGTAGGTACGTACTTTATTCTTTTTGTCACCTGAAAATATGAATAAGTATGACGATTTCTATCGCAACCACGCAGATTGGACGCGTGTTCACATAAACTGAATTATAATTGGTCATAATTAATTACTGATGAATTATGTAAGTACAGGTTTGCCAAATTGTCTACTAATGGGCTGTGTACGTAACTAGGTACTGGAGAAATAAAGCTAGAATATTAATCATTTGCCGAAAGGAGATTATGAATGCGAAACTGTCACGTGGTTTTGCTTTAAGCTTCTTAAGTATAAGGGGCCAAGTCACTGATGGCCACTGAAAAGATTAAAAACACCCCTTTGTTTTTATTTATTTACCAAGTTTTACCGCCTAGAATTAAACGGAAAGAAGAACTGCACTAGTTAGCGTCTCTAAACAGAACTCAAACTGTTCTCTATTCAAATTTTGGCGGGTTTCTTCGCCGCCTGACTTCCGCAAAACATAGAGCAGCCAAGTTTGTCGCAGTAGATTACATTATTAGCGATTTTCATAGAAGTAATTAATTTAAATTAACATTGTACGGTACTTCATGCGTTTACAAATAAACAATGCAGACGATTTAATGTAGTAAATTATTTGAGATAAGATTTATGCTACGGAGGGGACCGGTGCCAACGAAAATGAATTAGAGACAATGACTTCCTGTCTACAGGAGATATTATCCCTTTAATTAGCCCTAAAGGATTAACCCTAGGGCTTCTAACTTCGAAAACAACGTTAAGAAAAGTAAACAACCGCAAGACGCAACCGACCAACTTTGCGGAACTAAAAAATATTAATTTTGTTTATTTTTGATCAAGTTCGTTAACAGAGTTTAGCATTCCTCGGAACATTCGGACACACGGTTTACTGTAGTTTTTCTTTAGTTTATCGCATGTTCCCAAAATCATGGCTTATATTCGGCTTCAGATCGCTCAACACTCTAACTGTTTAATGATTCAAATGATCGCTAAATGTTGGCAACGAATATTACTCGCTTATTATGTCATGTTTTCACACTTTTCTTTGGCATCGCTAACAGAGAGAGTTGAGTTTCTACCGTTCTAACGTTTGTCTTGCTCATAAAGCATTGTGTGAAACGACATCTTCTTCGTTAAATAATAATTGCAAATAGACAGCTGTAAAGTGTTAAAATTAATGTGCAGTTGACAGTTTATCTGCAAGCTTAATTGAAATTGCACGAGTTAACGGCATTTCCAAAGTTAATACTGTTACGAATAAAAAAATAAAAAAAAAAAACAAAACTGTCATCTACTGTCTTCCGAATTCAAATTGCGAACGCAGAAAAAAGTCTGTCGAAACTTATAGTAGGTAAAAACTAACTTTCTTTTCGTCGGATTTTTCTTACAACTTTCCCCAAAACACCTTATAATCAAAATGGTTAGCGGTTGTCGTAAAAATGGTAAAATATTGCATCGGTCAATGCGAGACTCAAGGGCGATGCGATGGCACGATTGCGTCAATCGAAATATTATATGGCCCAAACTTGCGTAGCCGCCATTGCCGCCGGATATCGAAGGAAAATCATGTGTGTTCATTAGCTTACGAAATTCGGGATATATGCATTAAAACTTGTTTGTGTTATGAATTCTGTAGGAATCGTGCGGAGATACAGCGCACTTAGGTACCTACGTTATTTTTCTATTGGGCAAGAGTGTGTCCCAAATACTCGTATTTTGAAGGTTGACTTACATAACATTTTGATAAGATGCAATATAGCGATCTTTGCATTTTTGCACCACAATCTGAGTCTGGGGGCCTACTCCCTAAGTCCGTCAACGAAGTTAGTCGCCCGTCCGAAAGTAGCCCGAAACGCAGGAGTGAACAAAACAAGTCTCAAGTTCAACTTTTCGGATGGGCCAAAACACATCGGTAGTAGGGACAACTGTCAAATCGTGTTGTCATTCATTCTTAGTTCGGGCCCAGAAATAATCGTATGTCCGTAGGTGATAGGGAGTAGGAAACGCTCGTAACTAGGGCCGAAACTACGGACTTCGTGCTTAGGGAGTAGACCCCCTGGCGTATTTAAATAAATAACTGAACATGTTCTTTTATACAAAATAATAACGTTCAAAGTAAAGACATAACAATGTTTTCTATTATTTTATTATCGTGAATATAAAAATTCTAACACCATATTTTATAACCTTTGCCAGTTGTCCAGATTCCTGCGGTATTTCCAAGTGATGATACACAAAATAATATATTTCCGGCATAAATAAAGTTGATTATACACCTAGACCCAGTTGCGACTAGGAAATGAGTCAAAATATTATTGTCTAGGAGTGGGCGTATCATCTGACCTTCGTCAGTAATGTCGCCACCAAGGCAAGGAATGTCCACAGTCCAGTCCATCCTATTTATTATAATTTGCAGTGAGAAATAATCCACTCGAAATAGATATCTAAACTATTTGGAACTTGTTCTGAAGGATGATTTATTTATTGTTTGGATTCCCGATATTTTTGGAATACAACCTGTAAATAAAAGAAAGAAAAAACAATCAATTAAACATAGAAAAAAAACTGCAATGACACTTCTCATCTCTGTTAATTCAGAATTTAATGTATCTAGCGCATTAAAGTCTATCTAATGTTCTATAAAATCCTGAAATGCTATCTCACAACGTGCTTACGTATCCAACGCTATTCACACAATTATCATGTCGAATATTTTTGTACTAAGCAGTAAAATCCCTACTAATATTATAAATGCGAAAGTAACTGTTTGTCTGTGACGCTTTCATGCCTAAACCGCTGAACCGATTTTGATGAAAATTGGTACAGAGATAGTCTGGAACCAAGAGAAGGACATTTATGCTACTTTTATCCCGAAAAAAATGGAACACGCGATAATAGACATCCACGTAAAAGGGGCTGCGAGCGACCTCTAACAATAAATAAATAACACTGTTTACCAAATTCAAACTTATTTTTTTTTGTTTTTGTCTTAATCATTTTCGAAATCACATAACATACAGGGCTTACGTCACGCCACGTGTATATGACGTAAGCTTTGCATATTGGTACTATAAATATATGGATTGGAACAATATGTCGGAACGGAAATTAATTTCATACTGTTATAGTGCCATATGTCACATGCAATCAACCATACGACACGCCCATAGATATTATTGTATTAAAAATTGTGTGGTCTTTGCCAAAATCAACTTATTTTCTACTCTTAAATACGTTTGTACCATGTTGTTGAGTGGTACTATATTTAACTGAAGTAAACAAGAAAACTGTAGCCTTCGTAGCGATAACAGTGCTTAAAGATTTAGCTCAGATTGCATGGTCCTCTACAGACTTAACAACCATTACTTCACCTACATTTGTAAGCGCACCTAATTAGCCAGGCAATTTCAAAGTAATTATAACGTAAATAACTAAAACACTTCATTACGATACCTACTATAGATACTATTGTTGACTCATAATAACAGTCGATAATAGAAAAGTCCTTTACTATCGATCGAGTAGGTTTTATTTATTTAAGAACGCAGTAAGTCGTAAATTCATGGTATTTATTCGTGTAAATTAATCTGGCGTGACCCCGTGAATTAGGTCAAAGAGGACTTATTTAACATGATAAATGTTTAATTAGAACACCGCTGTAAGCCATGGTATTATGGGTCAACGCTGACGTCATTGAAACACAATATCACCGTTCAGTAAACTGGAATCGTTAAAACGAATATACGACGAATATCAGTAGTAGGTCCGACTGTTTTTGGTCAAAATAGTTTTAACTACAAAAATACGGCACGAAACGAAACTACAAGGAAGCACAGTAACAAAATGTTGGCTGGCCGAACCTTTCATTCACCTACTTCTAAATATAGGAGTCTCTCACGCAATTGTTCACGGCGCTAAGCCGATTAAACTTTTCATTTCTACTAATAATGTTCACTTTTGTAGGAGCAAAATGTACCGTGAGAGCGTATCATGAAATGTGTCGAATCGATTCGACACATTTGATTGATTTACGATAGCCGCTTGTTCTAACTGAAGCCATTGTTATCGATCTTAATACTCTATTAATGTAGTTGGTAGAGAGTTGAAGTAGTTAGAACTAGTATATTTAGGTCTGTTATGTGAAAAAAATATCTAGCTAGTTGCTATTTGCGAACTTAGAGCTCTTTCTATCTTATTTTACTCAGGAGATGAAGCAGAAGAAAATTTGAAACAGCTATAATTATAACTCTTGTTGATAATTACTGTTCCAAATTCTATGTATCGTTACTAATAATAAAATGAGTATGCAAAAAATTACATTAAAACCTTAACGGCCGTCAGAGTTGAATGGCTTTTAAATTTATAACCGCTGCGCAAGCGCCGCGGAGGTTAGACGCCAAACTCTAGAATAATGTTGTTAAACGTTTATAAATAGCTACTGGGAATGTTTAGGTATCAGGAAACGCTTGTAAATCATAAGATTTGTTAGTGTAGGTTGAGATTTTCAGGTAGATATGTTTATATCTTTGTACACTTGCCACTACATGATTGAAATCAAATATAGTGCATCAGCTGCTCATCTTCTCACTCAAGTTGTAAAGTTCTTAGTAAATGTGGCAAGTGGGTTATATCCCTATTGAAATAGCTGCAACCCGTCATTTATTTATGTAGATGTTTAATTTATTGTTATCTCTAGCCAAGAGATTACTACTGGATTCGAATTAGGTACAGTTTCAAACACTAAAATATAACATTGTGAAGATATATCCAGACTTAAAATATCAAAGGTATTATGTACTAACTGTCCCGGAACCGCTAAAGATGAAAGATTTATTAAAATAAATAATTTGTTACAATAAAGACTTTTTTTTTACGTTTTATTGGTCTCGGGACCAGCTCCCGGGCCTTTGTAAGGCGTACGAGGGCCCGAAGCCAACTCGCAGAGTCACCTTAGGTAGCTTTAGATGAGATGAGACACCAACCGACGATTATCCCTGTATGCACTAAGCAAGTACACCCAAGGACAACCCCCGGTTGATGCAGGACTATTATAGGATATGGAAACAAAGTATGGGACTATGGGTTTGGGTGGCTAAAGTGGACTGGTTACCTGGGACTATTGAAGAACTACGGCCCCTACCTGATCAATGTTTGTATTAGATGGATTAAATGGCAGGGGGTGACTTGCACACTCAATAAATGGGCCCCTGAAAACGGTTGCTAGCACACAGTGACATAGCGACAAGGGTAGCAACATATTTTGAGGTGCTTGAGGAGTGGAGAGGTATTCCACGGCTATCAGGACAATCCCGGAAGTACGGTCAAGATCCCTACCAGCACCTTACTAAAATACTTCCTTCCCCCGAACACGTTTGCTCTTGCCCAATACAACAACTTAGTGACACAAATAATTTAAGTGTCAACCTCTCACGCTCTCGATAAGATAGCTTTCCTGTAAAATTAGGTAAGTCACAAAATAAGTCATTACAAACATTATTAAGAAAGCCAGTAATGTCATTATTTAAATAATAAAATAGGAGAAAAATAAAGATGCAGGCAAACGGTACTCATTACGACCATAATTGTTGCGAAGTATTTTGTTTGTATGTATTACGAAACTAGCACACCATGCCAACTACATCATATTTACTTAAGACGTAACTGCTTTGTTTATATTTGCTAAGTTATAAATAAGATTAGAAACGTGGTTATGACTTTATAAGTCCCTCTACCGTAACAGCTTTCGTACAATTGATTCTGACTTATATTTCGAACACTGGCCTTTCGCATCCTAAATATAAGTCAAAATCGAATATAAATAAAATGCTTGCATTCTAACTAATATTATAAATGCGAAAGTAAGTTTGTTTGTTACCTTTTCACGCCTAAGGGCCTTTTTACTGTCATGCGGGTTTGTGCCCGCGTGCGTGCGTCACCCGCATGCGTGGCGCTTGCCGTTCACCTTTTCGTGCGTGTTTCACGCATCACAATAAATACATATATGAAAAGATGAAATTCAGGCGCCACGGGTGCGGGTGACTCACGCATGCGGGCAAGAGCCCGCGTCACAGTCAAAAGGCCCTTAATCACGGAACCGATCATCCTGAAATTTTGCAGATACGTTGTCCGGTGTACAGAAACGGACATAGGTACCTTTCATCCCGAAAAAAAGTACTGTTCCTGAGGAAAACAACAATAACGATAATAGGTGTCATTCGAATCATGATTGAATTATATTGTTATAGAAACTTTAGTAGTGTGTTAAGAGTTCATTGTCAAATTCTAAATAAACGCGAGCGAAGCCGCAGTCAAAAGCTAGTATTTCATAAAGGTTAATGTTTTCCCTGAACTCTGAAAGCGTGAGTAAAATGGTGAAATAATGAATACCAAAATGTACACTCAATATACTAGAGATAAAACTAAATGGAGAACTGCATTTTGCTTGCCACCGTTATTTGCTTCGGCTCACATTACTTCTCCACGTTGCTGCCTATTATTTCGCAGTATTAAACCTCTCAAATACAATCATTTACATTTTATTCTTCCTATCCAAGACGTTAATGTTTTCTGTACGCAATATTGGTAACACATTGAGTCACATTTAATACTAATACAACAAACTGTAGCAGCCAGTGGCCTCGATGCCCACTCTAACTAACGCTCTGTATTATCTGATGTCATAAAATTGTGACGTTTGTTGCAACTGGTGTTCAGCAAAAGTACTTAGGTACAGAATCGTATATTGGGGCATTGTAACATGGCGAAGCGTATACTAAGTATATTTTGATCGTATCATGCGTATAAATTATTTTACGATGATCTTCTTCTATCAGTCACACCGATAATTCAGCCCTCATCAAGCTGTCTTCCCCCCCCCCCCCCCAAGCCCCCGCCAGTAACGCTCTAAGCCGAGGTCCGAGTCCCACTAGGGGTCGCCCTTAGAGCTGTTGTTGCAGGTAGTCATGATATTAGTGTAGTACAAGTAGTTAGCTTAGGTTAAGTATTTTACTCCTCTCTCCCCCCCCATTGGCTGGAGACCCTTCAGGTCTCGCCAATAAACTGCCCGGTTACGTAGAAATGGTCCCCTAGGACCAGCAGACCAATAGAAAAAAAAAAAAACTTCTTTCGTGTCGGCACGAGCTATACAAGAATAGCTCATGTCGCACAGTGGGCTGAAATTGAACTTTCATAGACATTTTCATTAAATTTTTTGAGTGGCTGTTTTTTTGCATGGATGTGCTTCGGAAGACTAAGTACATGCTTATAAACATAAAATTTACGGAAAAAGATTGCAAACGGCTCACAAAGATTTTTTTTTAGAAAATTTTGTATGGAGTTGACATTAAAATCGGCGATAACTCAGCTATCGCACGATTGCGCCTTATTTCCTCGTAGGTGTTTTTACTACTATTTATTTAGGATTTTTTGGTATACTACTTAACCCGGGCACGGGTGCGATTTATTTTTTAAAAATCCTTGAATATTTTAATTTTTTTATTTTTATTTTTGTACTATCATTTGATCTTATGTAAAGGTTAACATAATATAAAGTACCTAAGTCACGTCTAGATTATAATTGTTCTAATTTACTGTTCACTCTCTGTGAAAGTAGGCCTGGGGGCTTACCATGACCTCTTATGAAAACGTTCAAATGCCAGCCAGTCAACTTCCGTTCAAAAGCAGGCCTGCTTCTGAATCGCTAAAAATCGTACCATGACAGTAATAAAGGTGAACGACTATTCAACCAAGTTGAACGGATAAGCTTGTTCATGGTACGAAAAGTCTATACAAAAAAAAAAGGTGAACGGATATCGTAAACGTCAACGTAGCAGGCCTGCCGCAGGCCTGCTCTAACGATGTCATAGTACAAAAAAGCAGGGCAGTTCAACTTCCAGGCAACTTCTGCCCTGCTTTAAGAGGTCATGGTAAGCCCCCTGTGCCCCTGTAGTAAGGACTTTATAGCTACTACGCCGAATAGTAAAAGTCTTAACTATTGAAATGCATAATAGCAAAAATATATCATAAAATAAAATTATATTTTCAATATAAGATTTTATTATATTAAAATGAAACAAAAAATATAAACTATTTGAATACATCCTAAAATAAAATATTTTGAAGATACTATTGATTCAATTAATACGTAAATATATACGGTGAACATGTATGTAACAACGAAGGTAATCACGAAATCGGGCATTAACTATTTGAAGACGTCAATTAGTTAATGCCATAAAATTACTAAACGACTTAAAAATAATTAATATTTTTTCTTGCATTAATCGATATTTTTACGTTAAGTATCAATAATAATTACCGTAATTTTATTGTAAGATATATTCAAATAGTTTTATATTTTTGTTTGCATTTTAGTATAATAAAATCTTGAATTCAAGATATACTTTTATTTAATGATATATTCAAACAGTTTATAGTTTTTGATAGCATTTCTATGGTTAGATTCTTTCTATTCGCCAGCAGCCTTTATTTAAATCTTTATTTTAAATAAGAACTTAGTATATAAATACAAACGTGACCATGTCGTCCTCGTAATTCTATCAATAATACTAACTAATTTATTATTAAGGGGCACAGGCCTACTTTCACAGAGATTGAAAAGTAAACTATTCAAAGAACAATTATAAAATAAACTACCAAGATTTTAGTCCCCAATTTGTCAATCATTGATCTAGACGTGACTTAGGTACTTCATATTATGTTAACCTTTACATAAGATCGAAACAAAGAACAAAAACCAAAAAAAAAAAAAAAAAACAAGGATTTTTAAAAAATAAATCGCACCCGTACCCGGGTTAAGTAGTATACCAAAAAATCCTAAATAAATAGTAGTAAAAACACCTACGAGGAAATAAGGCGCAATCGTGCGATAGCTGAGTTATCGCCGATTTTAATGTAAACTCCATACAAAATTTTCTAAAAAAAAATCTTTGTGAGCCGTTTGCAATCTTTTTCCGTAAATTTTATGTTTATAAGCATGTACTTAGTCTTCCGAAGCACATCCATGCAAAAAAACAGCCACTCAAAAAATTTAATGAAAATGTCTATGAAAGTTCAATTTCAGCCCACTGTGTGTCGTGGTGAAAAGATTAGCCAGTCAGCAAGGTTGGTAGCGGGGCTGACTGCCCAGGGTTAGTCGTACGTACTGAAGTATCGTCACTCGTAGAGGCTCTTTTCATTTACAATGGTTAAAATATATTTCAATGATTTTACTCAATAAAAATTATAATAAGCTTCTAATTTTGATTAGCTCCATTTGATTAATGGATTTCTATGAGACTCCTGGTAATCAGAAACCAATAATATTGAACAAACCTAGGTACCTACTTGTATTTATTGAACTCAAACAAGAACTCTCCAATCCACAAGAGGTTCGTTTAAAGTTAGGGTAACTATACATTTCCGTTAAACTAATTTCTTTTTGTGACACGTTTTTACAATGTGCAAAAAGCTGTAAATAATGGTGCACAGTGGAACAAAACCGGTTGAAAGTAACGGAACACCAAGTTGTACATGCAAAAAATTGCAGCTTCGCAGGCAATTTAAATTAAGAACGTCGCCGTTTTAAATTGATGCACTAAACGCAGTTCTTCAAAATGATGTAAAGAAGAAAGAAGATGATTAACGTCGAAATTTTTATTGCTTTATTGATTTGACAGGTTCCAATCAGTGGTAGGTAGGTACTAGGTACCTATTTATTGTTATTAAATTAAATTATTGAAAATAAATAGGTAGGTACAAAGAAGCTAGACTAGCTTTATCGCAGCTAACGACCAGTGTCCGCTCATACGAAAAGGCGTTTAAATATTTTGTACTAGCAGTACAAAATATTAAATAAATTAGTCAGGAATAGCACAGGAACAGCACAGGAACTTTCACGTACAAGAAAAAAGAGAGAAAATCAACTAAAGCGAACTGGTCGAACGAGTGCACACAAATATGGCAGTAGTAGTCCATAACGAGTAGGTGTCTCCTTAACGGGAATTTTGAATAACTGGAGCCAGCTCCAGGCATGCGAAAACCGATCGTTTACAAAACCGGAAACTTTGAAAAAAAATAGGTATAACCTCTTTGGTATAATGGCGTACGAAATACAAACGTTTATAAATTCACCATAAAATAATAATTACATATCTAATGTGACACTATAAGTTAATGTATGTTTTCTAATTAAATTAATTAAAAGCAAAATATGTGTAAATTAATTAATCGTGACTGGAGGAGACAAATAGATTATAAGTATTACTCATAGTGTTACTAATAATAGCTTAAGGAATGTTTTCATGATTAACTGTTGTTGTATTCAAGTAACATACATCTACATACATATGTATATATTTATCTACCTACCTACCTACTCTAATAATTCAGTCAATGTTACAACAATTTCTGCTTATTTATCAAAGAGCATGCACGCCTGTGTATGGAATTATTTTACGCAAAAAGAGCGGTGCCATAACTTTGAACCCTTTGTCTGATTGTGGCACCGTAGCTTCTAAACTGATAAACCGATTTCAATGCAATTTCTATCAATAAATATAAATACTTCAGCCAATTCAGAGACGAAGATAAAAACCGGCCAAGTGCGAGTCGGACTCGCTCACGAAGGGTTCCGTACCATTATCTATAAAAACGGCCCCATAAATATTTTTATTTTAATTTAATTATTTATTTTTAAAGTGAATATATAACTAAATATTCTGTGAATATTTCAAGCGTATATTTGTTGCCGTTATCAATATCGAGCAAATACGAGCAAAAAAATCACGTTTGTTGTACGGGAGCCCCCTTAAATATTTGTTTTATTCCGTTTTTTAGTATTGGTTGTTAAAGCGGCAACAGAAATACATCATCTGTGAAAATTTTAACAGCCTAACTATCACGGTTCATGAGATACAGCCTGGTGACAGACGGACAGACAGACGGACAGCGGAGCCTTAGTAATAGGGTCCCGTTTTACCCTTTGGGTACGGAACCCTAAAAAGAAAAAAAAAAATTTTTTCTACTCTCTGCTGCAGTTGTCTTCATACATTTTTAAAACTAATAATTTAACGCTCTGGATCGACCAGTCTAGTCAACTTCAATATAATCTCCGCCTTGACATTTCAATTCTAGACACTATGCGCAACGCATCAGCAGAAAAGCACGTTTTATTTCTGTCGCGATGCACAAACTAATGTATCTAGGTAATTAACTTGGAATTACATCAACGGTATATACCGTTAAAATAGACCTATAACTAATTCCTTATTCTGTTTCCTGCTAGGTAACCAGCGAAGTGGAAACGAGGGGAGAGGGTTTCCCTCCTTTTCGCTACGGTAGATTTTACTAATGTATTCCAATCTTGATTCTCAAGTATTTAACGGACTGCTTTCTTTAAAAAAACGTTAGTTCGGAAATAAAAACTATGTTTGACATTACGCTAGGTCACTGGTAATCCGTAAATTATGTTGACCCATGTCACACAAGGTTAAATTGAAATGATAGCAACGTACAAAAAAGATTATAGGTAGGTATATGTAAGAATCTCCATAATAATTATAATTAATGCTAAGAGGGGGATCACTTCATACTTTATTTGGTTAGCCAACAACTTGTTTTCAATATGTATAATAAAAATAATCTATATTTGGCTAATACCCTTAAAATATTATGTGATAAATTAGTATCGAGTTTCAATTTGCTTAAATAACTTTGAAAGGCTTCTATTTTACATGTTTAAATTAGAATGGTTTTTTTTAAAGTTCACATTTGGAATTACAAGTTATCATCCGTCATTTATTCATATTCTGATGATTATATCCTGTGACATCCTTTATGTGGCACCCCTATTCATTTATAAACGACACGATTTTGCATCAATGTTGGCCAATAATGACCATCGAAATAAAATCCATACAAGCTAATGATGTTTTCTAAAGATCATTAAATCATTAAAAAATGATTTCCTATAGTGTGTTCTATTCAAAACCATGACTAATAAATAATTGACTAAGTAATTATAAAGATAAGAAACTGCGTAAAAACTGCATGCACGAATTCCTCTGATTAGGTAATAGGAAAATAAAATAGCATGTGTACACGTGAGTGCAGCCTTTGCGATCGATATTGCGATATACAACTAATGAGCTTGAGTTTCCATCAAACGTAATCACAGCAGGCTGTCATTCCCAATAATGGTGGGAGTTGAAATGGCGCCTTTTTTTACTGTCTACCTAAATACTTTTAAAATGAGCTGCGCAACGAAATCCATCAAAGCGTGTCGCGTTAAGTAATTTTTTTAGTGAATAAAATCTTGCGTTTCACTGACCCTTTTATGTTGTAGAGGTTTACCGTTCCACTTTTAAATGTCTACTTACAATTATTATTGCCGAATTTTCTTTTATTTCAAAATTTAATTTCTACCAGGGCCGTCTCTAGGTTATTTGGCGCCTGGGTGCGAACCCAGCTCCGGCGCCCCCTAGCTATTTCAGCGTACAATGATCAATGTAGATAAATTTGCGTTGACTGTAGAGTAAAATAATTTCTCGGGCCTGGACGCCGCCCTCAAAGCCTAGCACCTGCCTTAGGGGCGCCCCTAATGTTTGGCGCCCGGGTGCCCTGCACCCCTTGCACCCCCGGTTAGAGACGGCCCTGATTTCTAAATATCTACCCTCACGTTCTGGGAAATGCGATAGTAATCGCTTGGTGAGTACCTACTACACCAAGCTACGAAGCAACGAAAAATCCCTACTTTAATATAAATGCGAAAGTAATTCTGTCTGTCTGTTAAGCTTTCACGCCTAAACCGCTGAACCGATTTTGATGAAACTTGGTACAGAGATAGTTTGGAACCTGGAGAAGGACATAGGCTACTTTTATCCCGAAAAATACAGAATACGCGATAAGCGACATCCTCCAACCCTAGTAAAACATAAAACGTTTGAAGTTTGAACGACTATAGATAATACAAAGCATGGTAAAAGATACACACAGTGATAAAAGACAACCAATCAAAGTCATAATAGTAACAGCTAACGACCGAGCACAGAAAAGATAATAGTGACCGAAGGCCGAAAGAGTACGCACTCGAAACACACTACTTACTTATTAGTACTCATGTCTTCTAGAAACTGTACCTACATTCTATCTATCTTATACATCACAGATGCAAGAACGAATACAGAATATACATTGTTTAAAGTAGAGGCAGTTAGTCCTTTCACCAGAATATAAAAAGGAAAGGATCCCACAGTAATTTGTATGTGACAGCGTACTCCGTGATAGAATCATGGCGTGCATGACCACTGCGTGTAGAATCACAAATTAATTAGTAATTCCGCGGACATAATATCCGATTGAGATGCTGTGAGACAGGATGTGGGATTCTATATTTGAATCAATTAACGATTTAAATATGCACACGTATTGGCTTTCGTACTAATAGGTTTTAAAAAGAATTTAATGATAATTTAATGGGAATTTGATGGAGTTACTCAAGCTGTTATATCTGCCTAGCCTTTTCCCAACTGTTTGAGTCAGCTTCCAGTCTATCCAGATGAGCTGAATACCAGTATTAACACGCAGCGACTGCCATCAGAGATCCGCAAACTAGTTAGGTACTGGATAATGGAAATTGTCTACTGCGCAGCTAATCAGCTAACTTCAGACTCGCCAAGATACCTCGGCCGTATTGTACTAGGAGTAATGTCAACACTAGTAATAATTACTCCAATGCGTGGTGTTTAGTTTTATTTTATCATGGGTGCACTATGTTCAGATAAGTTAAAAGGCGACTTTCTGTAAGATCGAAGACGTGCAACTTGTGCTCACATTTATTTTGTGCTTTTATGCAAACGTCTAATCGGACCTGTTACATTGTTCAAACTGAATGTAGGTATTTTTAATTAAATAGAGCACAGCTCATGGATTCTTATCAACCACGATTTGCAAGTAAGCTGCGCTTGCCGCCATCAGTTCGTGGATAGGTTCTGATTCGTTACACATCGAGACCCTCCGTGTCTGGGAGAGCATGTTAAGCTGTCGGTCCCGGGTGTCATTCGAATAGGTACCTGTAAAGGTCGGTACGGGTACTCATAAGTCCGAAACTCCGAAAATCTGACAACCATGTTGTCAGGTTTTCGGGCTTCTGACTATCCCTAACGACCGCTATAGGTATTCGTATAACACCCAATGCCTACGGCTTAACGTGCTCTTCGAGACACGGAGTGGTCTCGGTCATCGACGAACGGTCACCCATCCACAGACTGACCGCGACAAAGCGCAGGTTAACCTTGCAAATCGTATGATCCGCGCGGTTGTTAGTTAGCCACGAGCTCCTCTTACTCGAGTAACTCAAGGTTAATTCTTTCTTCTTCTACTTCCTTTGCCTTGTCCCATTATCTGGGGTCGACTCTCCTTGACTGCCTTCTCCATTTAAGTCGATCCAGAGCGGTTGCGGTTTCAATTTCGCTCTCCTTCAGATCTTTCTGGACTGTTGTCAGCCAGGTGGCTGGGGGTCTTCCGCACAGGAGGAGAGGTCCGCCAGGGGCTGGCGGATCGAGGCCTGCCGGGGTCGTGGTGCATGCAGCTGCGAATCCCGCGCCCCCAGCCAAGGGTCAGGAGAAGGAACACCGTGGGTTTTTAGCCGGTAAGAGTCCGGCATAAACCTTCGCCTTTTCTGGGCGAAGGGTACCCAAGTACCCATGAGGAATATCCCACGAAAAAAATAATTAAAAAAGGGGGTCTTCCGCGATTGATCATCACTACATAGTATAAAACAAAGTCGCTTCCCGCTGTCTGTCAGTATGTATGCTTAGATCTTTAAAACTACGCAACGGATTTTGATGCGGTTTTTTTTAATAGATAGAGTGATTCAAGAGGACGGTTTTAAGCTATAAAACTTACACGTGCGAAGCCGGGGCGGGTCGCTAGTTTATTGTAAGTTATAATTATCAACAACGACATTTCCGTTTTTGATCGGAACGGTTAAGCGCCAAATCTTCTAGCCAGTTTTACTGTGCACCTTGATCTCGCAACTGAGTTTCAAAGTGTGGAGACTACCGCAGCTAGTCGACTTTTGCAAATTTTACAAACTTAGCAAGTAATGAACTGCAACTACTTTCGCAACAAAACTTGCCGGTGGATTTGGCGGTTGAAACGTAATTTTAAATAAAACCCACATTACTGAAGCTTCTGTATTAAAACGCGCGCCGCGCCCGCGCCGCCTCAAACAGCTTTACACGCGTAGTAAGCGACGTAAAAAAATTAACAAGATACAAAAACTATAACAACCTCTATTTTTTTATCTTATGCGACTCAGTTACAGTACGAGTACGACACAAATAAGATAGTCGCAACCACGAAGCAATTTGCTTCGTGGTCGCAACGCAACAGCAAACTTCGCAAAACCTATCACTTCCGAACTGAGCCCGACTTCAAGACCACGAATGTGTATTAGTTAGTAGGTACTGCAGTAAAAAATGATGTTTACGCTGACGCAATAAGTGTAAGTGTCGCGAAAATGAGTGACAGCCATTGATTATTCAATCATTGTACATCGATGTAACTTAATAGTTGTGTTGTACTGTATCTACCATACCTATTGTTATTTTCTATTGGCGCCATCGAGCATGTGGGACGTCGTCGCATCGTCGCGGCTTGCACACGCAATTTGCAGTCCCATTAGCAGCAATACTAGGTTTTCTATTTTCTCATCCCTACTTTATGCACCATGGTTATCTATTGTATAATTAGCGAGTTTCTATTGTATAATTTTTATTTGTAAAACGGTATTTTTAAATGGTTTCCTATTTTATTAACATAATATAGCTATTTATTTGCGTATTATGGTGATTTTGGTAATAAAGATTATACATCGTCAGCTTCGGTGTATTGTAAGTAAGCAGGGATTGATCTTTATCATAATCAATTCGTAATACCTTCTTTTATTCTATGGCCGCTCGTCTGTCCCATTTCAAAACCTAGTAAGGGCTTAGAACGAAATTTTACGAAATTTTACAGGACAGCGCATAAACGTTAAATCCGTCAGCCTTTGAAAAGTATTTATGTTAGGTAAAACCATGTGGTTAAAGTGACTTAATGGACCTTATTACAAACGATGGTTTAAACCAAGACTAAGGTAAACCCAGGTTTAAAATATACCCATCACTTTCTTATGTCATATAACAAAAAGAGACGGGGCTATTTTAAAACATAGGTTTTTCTTAGACCATCTTTTATAATAAGGGGTACTAGGTTTTAAACTGATCAGAGGCAGTGAATGGCACTTACTAGTTATCGATGCTTAAATACTTTCTGCTTATTATGTGAGTTTTCAACGCTGGTGTTTTTGTATTTGGTAGAGACTTTCTAGGTTAGCAAGATTATGCAATAAAACAATTTTTGTAAAAAGTGTACTGTAGTGTACTGTACTGGGTTTTGAAATAGGACAGCCGCTGCTGTTGACATAAACTCATGTCATCATTTTAATAAATAGGTACGGTCAGCAACAGAAGTAGCTGAACATTTGTGTTTTTAAACTTTGCATTAATTAGATAACTAATTGATAGGAAACAAAAACTTTAAGACATACTTAGAGCTGTATCTAGAAGCTCAGGGTATATATTAAACTTTTTCTTGTAAAACAATTAGTTTTCTAATTAATGCCAAGTTTAAAAACTAAAATGTTCAGCTACTTTTGTTGCTGATCGTACCTAGGTAACTACTCGCCATAAACAGAATCACATTACATCCAAAACCATAAACTCTGCTCATTATTCTATACAACTTTTACTATGGGATAAACATTAAATTCGTGAAAAAAAAATAAACTGTTCCAAAAGGTATCAATGTTGTGCATCAAAATGTATGGAAATGCGTTTTTTTTCATTCATTCATTGTGTGTCTCATAGTAAAAGTTGTACAGAATCATGAGCGAGTTCGGATGTAAAGCGACTAGTCATGCTGTATATGTAATAATGAATGTAATTTTCTTCTAATACCAATTAGTTGCGCCGATTAATGCTGCAATTAAATCGTAGTTGTTTTCATTATTTAACAATTTATTTAGGGAGAACAGGCTTTCTCCCCCTCGCTCTTATGTGTACCCCCCATAATGATGATGATGAAGATTGCCGATATTTGTAGTGCTAGAGACGGTACCTAACTACCTACCTAGCTTTATAGCTCGCCCTATACAAGGTGTAACATAAATAAGTGTACAACCTCTTAAGAGGTCACTGTACTCATCATTAAGAACAACTTTTACTATGGGACCAAACGAGAAATCGTGAAAAAAAAATCAGCTGTTCCCTACATTTTGACGAGTTGTGCGAACATTAATGTAGGGAACACCTGTTTTTTTTTTCACGATTTCAGGTTGATCCTATAGTAAAAGTTGTTCATAATGATGAGTACCTACAGTTACCCCATAAGAGGTTGTACACTTATTTATGTTACACCTTGTATAAATCGATTACAATATTATGCCTCTCCAAATCATCGGTGGCCGCTCTATGATAATTATACATAACATTTATTATAATTACAATGTGTTTTTGCCATTCTCTGAGAAGCCTCCTTAATCTTTATTCATGTCAATAAAAAAAACTTTCGCTACTAAAACTAAGTGACTGAGATCAATATTGATTGAACGCACAAGAACCGGTAATGCTGCGACAACAACCGGTTAATAAATCTCTATTTGCGTGCTGCATTAACCGGAAACAGAGTTAGCTTACACTCCTACAAGTTGTTTGCGAAAACAACATTGCTGCGCTACGATAGCATAAAAATAGGTGTTGGTATACATTTTTGAAGAAATTTCATGTATTTTTAACTTGATTATAGTAACGTTAGGTGCGAAAAACTAAATAAATCGCCCTTTCAACGTCAGATATTTTTAAAGCGGTCGATTGAAAACCTAGAACTAAGAAGTATGTTCCAAATAAACAGGTTTATTATATTTTTAATAAATCTGTTATTATTGCTTTTTACTTATTCGGTTACTTTTATTATCATGATTGGAAAGCCCATTTACCCGAGACACGTTGCACTACGTAACACGATATAAACAAATAGATACCTTTAATTCATTAGAGTTTATTAGAACAAACTATTGCCACTTCAACAGTGCTTACGACATGACGACTTACAGCATAACATATAAGTACCCCAAGAAACGTGTTTTCTCGTATAATACACTTCTATCCACATCCGTAGAAAGTGTTGCAAGCTCGTGTGAATGTTAAATATCCCTAACACGTGCTACAATGACGCGAATGTGCTATGGATCGGTGAAAAGAAGATAACAGCTTTTCTTAAACTTTCCCAACGTGGAAATTTCTATGAAAAGTTATTTGTGACTGCTTGTGTGGGGACACGTTTCAAGTTATCACGCTGTTATTCATCTCTGCTTACTACTTTCACGTTTACCTTTGTGAGGTTTACACACAGGCGAATTTACATTTTTTTAGTGACATAATGAATGATTAAAAGTAGATAAACGTATCTATACTTTTATATCATTCTATAAGCGCTCACAAAACAGCACGGCATTTTGGAGCCTTAAACGCACGGACGTATTTTTCACTTGTTCGAGAGCGACTGAGGCCACAGGCGATAATTGGCGCTTTGTACGCTTAATTTTCGGCGCTAGTAACGTATCCTCCTCTTTTTAAACTAATATCGTTGGACATAAAGATTTACAGCTTAAAAAAAAGCGTTTCTTTAATAGTATGCTAGAATAAACTCCCAACAACAAGTAAACAGTTCTAGTTATTTCTTTAATTATTTTTTGGTTGGAGGAAATAGTTTTCCAGATTCCAAAAGCCTTATAGTTTCTTTCTCTTCCTTTGCAATTTTCGCTTTTAAAATGGCATTTTCCCTGTCACGAATGATCTTCCTTTTAGCTTCTTCCTCACGCCATATCGCCTCTCTCCTATCGTAAATCTTCTGTTTGGTTATGCCGTAAAATATTCCAGCTACTAGGAAAACGTACCTTGCACCCCTTATTATTGGGGATACTGGATATGGTGGACCATATGGTAACTTGGTCATTGTGAGTTATTTAACTAAAAAAAGACCTACGATGAATTAATTTAAAAAATCATGTTTAGATACAACTGTCATGTAAATTGATGTAAATGCTCAGAATACTGTTTCAGTTGTCAGATTGCTAATTTAAATATAAAAAGACAAATTCACCAAAAAGTTCGTTCATGTTTGAGTTTTCAAAGCATGATTATTATAATTTTTCCTAAAGCGTCTTGGAGGTGTTCGAGACATTCCTACCCAGTACTAGGTCAAGTGCGAACAGCACCGTATTATTATTTATTTTTCGTGGGAATAACATTTGTATCTGTAGGAAGGCCAGTGGCCGAATGGACAGCTAAGAATACCGCTTGTCTCTGGTGTGGCGACCACCAATTATAGCGGACTGGCGTCAAGCCAGCGGTCGACAGCGTCGCGTGGTCAACAGGAACAAACGTTTATCGATTCAGATCAATCACTACGGAGTCTGTCTTCCTGAGTTAAGTTATATATTGCCGTAACCAGATATAGAAAATTGCACTTAGAGTGTCTATTGATATGTCTCATATATTCAAGTATAAGATATTCCTAGACACAAGTTAACTAGGTATATAAAAATTAATGTTTATGAAAACAAGATTTTTTGCTGCAAAATTATAACAGTATTCGCGAGCATTATAACTTCTATGCATACTTACTTTCTCTCGTTTTTATAGTACACAAAAGATATACCTATTATACCCACCCAACATACAGCGCTAATTGCATTGTACGCTTACTAACGACCATGCATTAAGGCACTGAATGAGCCTATTGTTTTCAGAACGATCTATGATGATAGCGATGCCTTCCGAGATTGTGAAAATATGCTAAAACGTGTAATTAGAAGTGAAAATAGCGATGTGGAATATTTCATTGAATTTTCGATAGGTGACCAATAAAATAATGATGATGAGAAAGATAGATAACAGATATGCAAGGTTATTCGGATAGGGGGTACTAATCCGAAAGGGTGATAAAAAACTTCTGTTCTGCTACTTTCCCCAGAAGAAACAGCTATTCATAAAAAATACGCTAAAATCCTCAGCTATGATCAGCTGTGTTTTCATTTTAGATTTTAGGTCATGGATTAGAAGCTTCCTTCTCTGTGTTTGTACCAACCTAACTAAAGCAGGGATGTTTTTTTCGAATAAACTAAATTCAAAATACTTAAATTTTTCAAGGAAATTAAAATTATCGTATTTTGGAATTATAACCATTGTTTTAAAACAGTCATCAGTGATGCTTAAAGTGGCCCGTGGATTAGTACCCCCTTTCCGACTAACTTTGCATAAACCAGAAGAGCATTATGCTAACTTGGGACTTGGAACAGGATTGGTTCAATGGATTGGTATTTTTTACTAGACCTTCTGTGAAAAGAAAGAAGTATGCAGAAAATACATTAGAACGGCATAACCAGATAATTATTTGGTTATTAATTTGCATACGTGCTAAGAGCCATTATAATTATAAACAATTTATTGTTACTAAAAATAAAAGGTCTCGAGATAACAATCTGGTATTTTAATAACGTGACGTTGAATACGCTTCACTCAAGCTGCGACGTATGTTTCAATATCAAACAATATCCTTTCTATTTTATTTAAACGTGACTTATTAGGCCTTAACCCTAAAATGATTTCGTCAAAATAAATCTGTTCCTTCAAATCACACTGCAAGATCATATACCTATTAAATAACGGTTTCGTGACTATGCCATTCGTATACTTAGTTCATTTAAATATAAATCAGGCCTTGTTGATATCTTATTTGACCTCTCAAATGTAACTTGCTTAACTGATTAACCAAAATAGAACATGAATCACAAAAAACACAATTGATTGTGACATTACACACGAGCGACAGCGATGATGAAAAATAGGATTTTGAAAAATGCGGTAACAAGAATCTCACCATTTTTTTTAGCTAGGACTAGGTACCTATTACATTGATTATATTAAATAGTTGCTGAACAGATTTCAGTTTTTGAGCATAGTTATTTCAGAATTGTTAAAAGTTGCATTAACTGAGGTTCGAGCTCTCTATAAACTTAAGCTGGCCATTTACCTACACTTCAAAGTTCTCTAGGTTATTGCCTATTAATGGCCTACAACCTATCCTTATGTTTGCACTTATTTCTAATGTTACTCCTGCCAATCTGACTAAATCAGCATCGCCTAATAGTGCTCACTTTACAAGAAAAACATGCGCGAGAAATATACAGAACTAATTTACACCAATAATGTCAGACGTCGAGTCCGATGTTTGCATAACTTCACCTTGATAATCTTATCACTGTCCAATTTAGTGCATTGCATAACAGAAAACAATAGCCACACAGTCACCCTGTACATAATAATGCAGTTGCCGCAACGTATGCTATAATTACAAAGGTCGCGAGTTCAATAACTAGTGGGATAGGCTTGGTATGGCGAGTACACTATGTGACGTAATCATTCCATTATAGTTGAGATGAGAATATATTTAGCGCACTCGTCACGAAGCAACATGGTCGCATCAGTTGTGTGTTGTTGGAATAAACATACGCTGTTGACTGTACGCTTTACTGAATAGCGGATATGTCTCCTTGTTCATGATCTTAATCTGAGTCTTCATAATCTTGTTTATGGAGAATCTGATAGTTTGAGTTCGACGCCAGCCCGCACCACTGACTGTTTAGAATTCATGAACGGGGAAGGAAAATCACCGTGAAAAATCCTGCAACCCTGAAAGGGCTCTAAAAAGATCTAGATGTTGCGGGTTGCCACCGCAACCCAGCTTGAGGTTTAAGGTCCAGGGGTGGATTTATGTTGGCTGCCCTAGGCCTATGAAATATTGCCGCCCCATAATTGCTGTAAATCACGAAAAATTAAATGAACTAAATTAAAATAAAAACCACACGGACACATTTGCCGCCCCCTAAATTTTGCCGCCCTAGGCCCGGGCCTACCTAGCCTATAGGGAAATCCGCCCCTGTGAAGGTCCAAACTCTTCTCATTAGCGGTCTATCCGAACGTTCATTCCTGCTGGAACATTTAATCCTTAAGAATTGAATGCCAGTGGGTTGGCGAGAGCGTGCCAGAACGACTAAGGTTCGAGCCCAACAATGGGACAGTGATGGACTGATTATATTAATCTTATTTATAAGCGTACTACAATCATTTTAGATTATTTATTCCATTAGATAAGAGAACGCGCCGGCGCCGGCGCCGTTGCATATCTAGTCTGATTGAAAAAAAAAAACTGTTAATTACCTATGTACCTACCGTTGATGTATTGTTAGCAACACAAAAACGATACATAATACGGCTACATTATACTAGTTATTATACTACACGGTTTGACACTTTAACGTTTTTGTAGTAAACGAATGTAACTCAGTAAATGCAATTTTAATGTTAGTCTTTTACGTCACGACTCTACAGTTCTCTTTCCGATTAGACTATAACTATTTTCAGTAGATTTTTATAGCGCTACTACTCGGTAGGGTGGATGTAATGATAAACAGTTTCCAGTGCAATGGGGACACGTCGAGTACCTATCATTGAGTAAGATAACGTACGTTCAATTAAGCGCCCAACTGCAATATATTGATCTAATAGACTTCCATAAGCTAACCTATATGAGCGAAAATATTTACAATAGGTACTACCTACTAGATCTTCATCAAAACGGCCTGGAATTGACTACTGCTGATACCGCTCGCTATAATGGTTACACTTTCGGATTAGTACCCCCCTTTTTGACTAACATTGTATGGAGAACGCAGACAAGGAGAGCCGACCCCAGATAATGGGAAAAGGTAAAGAAAGAAGAAGAATTGTATAGGTAACCCCATAGTTTATTATGTTTCTTCCCGTAGAGGAGACGAGGATTAGGTATATGCCGGAACCACAGGGTTTGTTGATCTTCATGTAAACAGTACCTACCTAGCGTATAATAAATATGTTTTTGGTAAAATTACTGCTTCACATTCTAATCTTAATTAATATTCCTGTTTTTTTCTTTTTTAAAGTACGTGTTGCATTATTTTTAACGGTTCATACAGTGAACAATAATTTTAGATTAGATTTGGGTTTACACCAACGAGCGGCTTAAACATTTTTAAGTATATTTACCTACCCTTTGTAGGTATTGTATTGGCTTCCAGTATGGTCCGATTTCATAAATCAATATCCACTTGAAACTGAAGCCTTTTATTGTGATACCTACTTAGTATTTTGTTTCAGCCTAAAGAAATAAGAGCCTAAGTATTATCGCCTAGGTCGTTTATGTTTTGGTACTATTTTTAACCTGTCTAGATTTTGAGAGCATTTGCGATTCTTGCAATCCAATACCTATTTATTATTAGGTACCTATTTGATTTTTCTGTTCAAGCGATCGGGTTTTTTTTTTTTATTTTTACTTTTTGTTATTTTTAACAGACTTTAATATAAGGTCCCATAATTTTTTATCATAATTTGATATAGAAATTTGGTAATAAAGAATGAAACTCCTCAACGATGAACAGCACATTGAAATTTGTATTAGAACAGATTTGTATTATTTGTACACAACCGAATCGTTTTTCATACATACAGGTACCTACCTAAGTAAGTGTTATTGTTTAGTGCACTCAACCCGGAGAAAAATAAAATAAAAGAAACGACTTCAAAATATTGAAAAGCATCAAATAATAGCTATAATATGTACCAGTACCACTTACCTATAATGAAATTAAAATTTTCTGAACTTGGTGATTACATTTAGGTTTCAATACTTCGTTACAGCGTGACTTAGCACAACACCGACTTCAGAAAATGTTAATTTTATTAGAAGGGAATTTCATTATTTGATGGCTTTCATACTTTTAAGTCGGTGCTTTTATAGGTAATTTGTTTTGTGTTTAGCGCCTTGATAAGAAACCGGTATCGAATCGAATTTATCGAAAACACCTTCCATCATCCCTTCCCTATGACCGTAGTAGTTGATTGTTTTCCGTCCTTTTCGGACCTCATTCAAGTGCTACTACCATTAATTTTTTCCATCTCGCTCTAACTTAAACATCTTTTAGTGTAAAATTGTCATTCGAAGAGGGCGCTCGTGACGTTGGCCGCATTACCTTTGTTACTAAAAAGTTTTTATTTACATAGAAAATGTAAGAAAAACCCTATTTTAAATTGATCACTATCTAGAAACAATAGAAAATAACATGCAATTTCATAATATTACCTGTGTACAGTGCTAAAATGTCGTCATTCAATTAATTTGTGGGTGTGGTGAACGCCGAAAGTGTCTTGTCAAATATTGATGTTTTATCTTCAATTTCACTGTTCAATTGTGTTCCTTACGTAACTTTGCAGATAATGTTGTTCATGGATATTGTTTAGTGTAGCCTCAATTGGAAAATAACCTCAAATAGTGATCATACCTTGTTAGTAAAGGAAGTGTTTTGGTGTTTTTAGAAATCGTCATCGACGAAGACAACGACGATGACGACGCCTGCGAAGCTGTACGGACGAGAGCTGTCCGCCTACGACGAGGTGGACGTCGACGAGCTGCTAGCCAAGCTGTCGCAGGAAGAACTTACAATGCTGGCCAAGGAGGTTGATCCAGATGTGAGTATTCTCTTTTGTTTTTTGTAAAGTATATACTGGCGGGAAAAATAACTCTATGAACATTCCTTCATTAAGTAGTAAACATACTTTTAAAAACCTGATGGCTAGAGAAATTTATTTAAAAACATAATTTAAACCTTATTTTTGTATCAGTCATTGAACTTAGCCTATCACAGTCCGCTACCAGACATACACATCTGATAAGCCACAACACCTGGTTCCTAGTCTATAATATTTTTACACAGTGATGCTCAATCATTTAAATAAAGTAGTCTCTGCTATAATGTTCTACTCACATTACAATCTGCTCACATCATCAGCCAAGCCAATTGATTATGAAGGCCACATACATAGCTGTTAACATTCACACAAATTGCATGCTTCATTGTTAAACCATAGACTTCTCACCATTCACCTTGGAGGTTTTATCACAAGTGTTTGCCTTGAAAAAATAAAAATGTGTTTGTAGCTTAATAAACTGTGAAATGTTCTTTTACCAAGCTTATGAATGGATATCCTAATATTTGGGTGTTTGCCAAATATGTGGGAAACTATGTCCTGAGAGAGAATAGTTCCTGTTTACATATTTGTGAAATAAATACTTTCAATAACAAAAAAAAATATACCTCCATGAATTAGTCTGTTAACATTGAGCTTCTCCAACTGATCTTTCTTCAAAGGATGTTGGGAAACTGAATTTGATAATTATTAGAAATTGTGTCATATTATACTAATTAATTTATCTCATTTCCATTTTATTTGTTAATTTTTACTGATTTGAATTAGTAATGCATATGTATGAGGAATCTCAATATAAAAAAGACTATTAATTATTTTAAGCAAGTTACTATTATGTAACAACAGGCTCTTGCAAGGTGGTATCCCTCTAGAAGTCTATTTGATGACTTTCGTCCTTATTACAAAAGATGGTTTAAACCAAGAGTAAGGTAAACCCAGGTTTAAAATATACCCATCACTTTCTTATGTCATATAACAATAAGAGACGGGACTATTTTGAAACCTAGGTTTTTCTTAGGCCATCTTTTGTAATAAGGGGGTGAAAGTTGTACATATCGTCACCCTCCCCGCTAACTGTCGTAACTAGCAATTTATAATTTTTCGGTAGTTGCGTTAGCTGTGGCTTTATTGAATTAATAATTTTTTATATTGCTCTTTTAAGTTAGTAGTTGCCCTAAAGCCCTAAGGTATCTATTTATTTATTTCTATTCATTTGAAGCAGATACGACACTCTCTGAGAATTTCTCTGAAAAATTATCAATTGCTAGTTATGACAGTTAGTGGGGAGGGTGACGATATGTTCAGCTGAAGAGTTCAAACAATGTAGTGCAGACTTGCAGAGTAGTTACAGCAAATAGGGCCGAAGTCCTACGTCATTTAAATCTCTAACTATGACGAACAGATATTGTGTCTATCCATCCTCATATTTGAATCCACCACTGTATCAATGTATACCTGGAATTGGAATGGAAATCAATTGAGGCTACCTTTACATAACAATAATAAAAACCAAGGGCAGTTATTAAAAAAATTCTAATGTGAATGTTAAAATATAAACAATGTTAAATAAAAATAGTCAAGAAATTATGAAATTTATATACTTACTTAACAATCTATAATTTTTTCAAATTATGTTTTATTTTTTTGATAGAAAATCAGTGGGGGTAGACAATAGACAGGTGTTATCAACATTTATATTTGGTAATTTTTAAGTACCTTTACCTGCAGGCTTACTCCCGACAGGATCGAGTTTTGAATCGAGTCAACTTAGTGTCAATTCTTACTCTTAAAATCGACAAAAGCGCACAATTGTGCACCGGCTCGAATAAAAATTAACGACTGTTTTTGATATTTGTTAGTTTTAAATCAAACCTCAGCACGGTTGTGCAGTTTTGTCGATTTCAAGAGTTAGAATTACGACTCGATTCAAAACTCGATCCTGTCGGGATTAAGCCTGCTGGTCTAAATGGAACAAGAAAATGTTTTACACCACTGAATGTCACTTTGGCAGTGACATTTGTTTGTTTACATTTTAGATCTAGAATTTCATTTGAGTTAATTAATTCGCTTCAAATGTCAGTATACCAAAAATACATCTTGAATTAAGTATGCAAACTAGTATAGAATTTCCAAATTATTGCTAAATATGAATAGTACATGGTTCTTCTATCAATAATTGTAGTATATGCATGGCTACATATAGCTATACATTTCCAATATCAATTGATCTCGTATTATAATTATGCTTTCCGTACAATGAGAGGTCAGCTTATACTGGAAATGTATAGTTTGATATACATGTGTGCCTACCTACTATAAAGAACTATATGTATTCTAACAACTCTGAAACTGTTTCAAATTATTTAGTACAGCTTGTCGATTTGTCTTGCTTCCCTGCATTTCAGTGTATTAAAAACTCCTTTGCATATATTTGAATAATACTTAATATGTAAATTTTAACACAAGAAAAATATAATACTATTATCTTTTTTGTTTCTATCTGTAACTAATATCATTATTAAACAAGGTCTGATATACTTATAACCGTGCCAAATTTCTAGACCAAAGGTTTAAATTAAAAATGTGCTTGATAAAAATTACATATCCTATTCTATGGTTATTTAATAACCAAATTTTCACTTAGAAACTTTAGTGAGCTTTTGAGAATAAATCCGATAATCCAATGGGCGAATTTGTTTGTTTACAAACATTTAAAATACATATACAAACATAAACTCACGCCTTTTTCCCATGGGGGTAGGCAGAACTGTAGAACGCCACATGCTACGATCCTTACATACTTCTTTCGCTTCGTCCACGGTCATACATCTTGTCATACACGCACGCCGGTTGGAAGTACTATGCACCTGTCCTTTTTGAAGAACATCACCAATAACATCAGTGTATGCCCTTCTAGGGCGTCCTCTGGCGTTTCTACTGACATTCGCCTTATAAATTCCTTTTGTTAATCGCCGTTCACTCAATCTTTCAACATGCCCAAACTACCGAAGTATACTCCTTTCAATTAATGTCACTACATCATCTTTTAAACCGCAATCTTATCACATCATTCTTCAATCTATCATTCATAGTTACACCGCACATACTTCGCAAGGAACGCATATCATATATGTATATCATATTTATATTATTAATGTAAAATGTTGATATTGATTTTTTATTGATTGGTGTTCAATATCAGTGTTATAGTCACCTTAAATATGGCACAGTTACAGACCAACACATTGTAGTGCTAACTAAGAGTATTTTAAAGAGTGATTCTTTAAAATACTCTTAAAACATAATGCTTTATGGAATTTAATTGATTGCTAATTGTTAAGGTGCTTACTCACTATATTTCTCTGCCTAACTGCCTAGTCCTTGACTGTCCAAAACATATGTTTAAATAAAATTAATAATTTAGTACTCATTGCTCTTTAAACAAGAATTAATTCAATATGAGGATAGTTACAATTACTTTTAAGCAAAGGAAGTTCCTTTAGGCTTCCTGATAAAACGTTAACCCTCAGTTTCTGAAAGGCTGATCAAAACAGAGATTAAATAATCAGCTGTCACATTCCTCTTCAAGTGTGATCAATCACATTTATTGATGAATGAGATTTGACAACAAATTAAATTGATCAGCTTTTTAGAAGCAAATGGTTAGTAATTCATTTACCTACATAACATATCCAGTCCACTACCGTCCCACTGCTGGGCACTGGCCTCTTCTCAGAATGAGAATGGTGTAAGCCTTGTTCAACCATGCTGGCATGCATAGTGCAGGTTGGCAGACTACACACACCATTGGTACTTTTTTAGAGCCGACTCAGGTTTCCATATCAACACTTGAAAGGCAAAAATTACCAAGCGACATGTTGGCAACTTTACACTAGAGCATTTTAAAGTTTTATTTAAGTTTATAATCTTTAAATACCACTTTATTAATAGAAATAGAAATATTTATTCGCAGGAGATATGGAATACATAGTAGATGTTACAAAAAATTATAGAGCTTAACACATCTCACCTGTACAAGGTATGCGAAATTAAATTACTTACTAGGTAAGTAGGTGCTTAGTGAGTTTATAGTTATTAATACATTTTATAGTTAAAAAATTCACTTAATGTATAAAAACATTTTTCTATCAGCCATTGTTTTAACTTTTTTTTAAATTGATTTAAATGGAGTTCTCTTATTGAGCGTGGGATATTGTTGAACACTTTAATAGACATCATTAGGCTGTTTTTTTTTATGAAATGTGCTTCTACGTGTATCTATTTTTAGCTTAGTAGGATCCCTTGACTTATATTTATAATTTTCGCTTGCCTTAGTAAACAATAAGCCTTTAAACTGCATTTAAAATTCGTTGGAATCAAGTAGTTATGACAAAAAGGCGAATTTTTAAGAATTAAAAAAAAAAATGAGATGCTCCAGTGTAAAATTGCCAAAATGTCGCTTGGTAATTTTTGCCTTTCAAGCGTCGATATGATGTTTTTCCTTCGCCGTTAATGCAAGTGATGTTGAACCGCATATATGAATTCGAAAAGTCAGAGGTGTGAGCCCTTTTCAAACTCAAACCCGCCTGCATGAAAGGCAATTTTCCAACCACTGGGCTATCACTGCTTACTGCTTTATAATTTATTTATTGACTTTTAAATTCAAAATCATACCATGCCACTGTTTTTTCTATGTATAGGCGCCAAAATTAGTGTATCACACTTGTATCTATTATAATCATTTAGTACTAACAATATTAAGTACAAGGTAAAAGTATATTATTGGTTTATATCACCAGACATTATTGAATACAGATTATGATATGAAAGTTATCACTGCACCTTAACATGGCTGCCCTATTATCAGTGAATTGATAAACAAATATCATTAAATACAGTTTAAGTACCTGTTTGTTTGTGAACTGAATCACTTTTATAGAGAATGGGTTTAGCTTATCTTGTTTTTTTTTTTGGAAATAATGAGACTATGGAATAATATTTACTGCTCAGCATTGACTTATTTAAAAAAATATTTGTTTTACATTCACATGTTCGCGTCTATAATCCCCGAAGGGCATGTGTTCTCCACTTATATTATTAGATAAGTACATTGTTTTATGATATGAATTTCTAAAAGAATTGCCTTATTTTACCTCACTTTGTTTTTACTACTAATTACACAAAAATAACTAACATCCTTATGCACAAACGTTATTATGATGTCGCACAGTGTGCTCGAACGTACTGCGTTGAATACGGCGCTGTGATTGGTTGCCGTACTCAACGCAGTTGCGTTGGAGCAGTATTCATCGCAGTTGCGTTGGAGCCGTATTCAACGCAGTGCGTTCAAGCACACTGTGAAACCTCATAGTAACGTTTATGCATACGTATATTAGTACGAACGGCTACATATCAAGCATTGTATAGGCTTTTTATATAATGGGAGTTCAGCTTATGCTGGAAACGTATAACTTAATATCTAGCCGTGTGTACCCGTGCAAACTACTTACGACCTTTTTTAATTTCATTTACCTGTCATGCTTGTTATGATGATTTATTAAGCAAAGCATTATCTTTTGTCATTCTAACAATCGTCCAATAACAACAATCGAACGATATTAATTTTATCTACACATATTAAACACAAACAAACATGTTACACTTTCTTATCCTCTATCGGGCAACCTTTGGATGGGCAAAACTCAATTTGAGTAATAGGTTAGTGGATAGCAGAGGCGGACTTTCCATAAAGCCAACTAGGCTCGGGCCTAGGGCGGCCACATATTAAGGGCGACCCCATAATAGAGGCGGACAGAAAAAGAATGTCTTACCTCAGGCAGGGCCCGTAATAAGAAGTGTAAACTATCATAGTTCTATCATTGATCCGTTGCGCGAGAGAAATGGCGCTATACAGGATCAATAGCGCCATTCCTTTCTAGCGACAGACTAATGATAGAACTATACTAGTTTATAATTTATAGTCCCTGTAATGGAGCTGAGAAGGGGGCAGCAGGTAGTACACGGCCTAGAACGGCCAAGACTGCTAGTCTACCTTTGTAGTACTTGTCTAATGTTCACTTTTTATATATTCCAGGACAACTTCCTGCCACCATCACAACGCAACAACTACGATTGTGAAAAGGATCCCACGGGACCTTTGAACCGCAAAAAACTGATAGAACACATCAACAAGCAAGCACTGGAAACGCCCGACCGGCCTGAGATCAAGCCCTACGTAGCTGGAGTCGTCCGTGGAAAGAAGGTATGTAGTAACATTCACGGATCATTTGTCTGGGGGAGGACGGATTAGGAATACATTTCCCATCCGTCGCCGGACAAGCTAGTCGTGAAAGGCGATGGACCTGGCACCATAAATTGTGCCTAAAAATGACAATAGGCTCGCCACCTTTTTCTCTCGATTCGGCACGAGCTATATGAGAGTGGTGACAATATTAGCCAGTCAGCAAGGCTGGTCGCGGGGCTGACTGCCCAGGGTGCGCTAGACGTACTTGAGTACTGTCTCGCGCTGAGGCTCTTTTTATGCACCCTTTTTTATGCATTCTTTTTATGACAATAGTCGTAATAGGTGGCTCGCCATCTATTACATGGGAGTACCTAGTGTATTATAATTATAATATCTGTAATGGGACGTAATACCTAATACCTGTCACGGCAGAACACCTCTGCTTACTCCTTCGGGGATTACAGGCGTGAGATATGTATGTGTGTAGGTATTTCTCTTCTATTCCATAGTTTCATCGCCGTCCGCCATGAAGCGTAAAGTTTTCCTGATAAAATAAAAATTAAATGGCGCTAAAAACCCCTTTTTAGGAGAAAAGATGACCATACTCATAATCATTTATCCGTTAATATGAGTAGAGAGTAGAAAGGTGTTACAATGATAGAGATTTCGTTTCGCCACAATGTGCAATCTGACATGTAAAATTTGCTACTTTTGTAAAATTAATTTTACAATCATTATCAACGACTAATAAATAAAAATTAAATGAAGTGAGATGTCAAATTATCATAAACACACAAATTTCAAAAGTACTCATATCAGCAGCAACTAATTAATAAAATATCACAAATTTCATATTTAAATGTCCTTATTCTATTAATTATAATATTAACGCTAGAATAGGGTTAAAAAATTACAACATCAGTAGCAGCAGGTTAATTATTAATTAAACATTAGTCATGACCCCGCTTCGCGATAAATTATACCGACAAGAAGCACGTAGGTCGAGGTTCACATAAAGGACTGTTTACAGTTTGATAAGTGCAAGTGATTAATGAATTAATTAATAGCCAAGTACTAAGCAAGCTTGTGTCTTTACTTTAATTTTACATTCATACAGTCATATAAGAGTAACCATGGAGCTACCGGCTCTTCTCCATAGGAAACAAGAAATTGGAATGCACCTAAATTCTGACTTTTCGTTAGCGCCTGTACTTATGATTGTACGTGAAACAAAAAAAAAACAGTACAATTCAGAATTGATAAGGGTTTCCGGGTGCCCGTGCTATTATACATAAACAATGACCAAATCAAGCTGAACCTGTAATTATAGATAGATAGATATACTTTATTCTACACGAAAATAAATAAAACAAAAAAAACACGTAATTAATATCAGTACACATGGCGGTCTTATCGCTTAAAGCGAAGAAGGAATGAAGCAATTTTTACTTGCTCAAGACATCTACGTGTCTATCAACCGTTTGAGGATGGATTGCGATGCTCTGAGTAGCAAACTCAATCTTATCAGATACTAGACAATATAATTCTCTATCTCTGAATCAGTTGTTCGAATAATTCAAAAAAAACTTTAAAAAAGTAAAAACCGACTTCAAAAAAAACTAAACGGAGTAAAATAATTATCATTTAATAAAACTACCAGTTTCAGAAGTCGGTGCATTCAATTTGTTTCAGCGTAGAACACCGACTTCTGAAACTGGTAGTTTTATTAAATGATAATTATTTTATTTACTCTGTTTAGTTTTTTTTGAAGTCGGTTTTTACTTTTTTTAAGTTTTTTTATTTTATACTTTTTAGTGCCACACATTACAATTACAATAGTGTACAAATTCTCGGACCAGCACTACAACTAGAACGTCGTCTATACATATACGATTTCTGTATTCTTTTTTGTTTTTGTTGATTTTTGCAAAAAGTGCTGAATCAATTTCAATAAAATTTATATAGGACCACCTCTGAAGTATGGTCTACCAAACAAAAAAAATAATCATCAAAATCCATTCATAATTGGCGGAGATAACGCGTAACAAACATACAAAAAAAAAAAAAACATTCAGACGAATTGAGAACCTCCTCCTTTTTGAAGTCGGTTAAAAACAAAATGAAAGGGGAAGCTAAGTTAAGTGTAGAGACACGTAATGCCGAAAATAGGTGACGCAATACCGGCGTGACTTCGCCTGCAATAATTAAAAGTACCCGCGAAACACCTGGCTTTGTTGACAACATGACAATCAATGATCGCCAGAGAATGAATACGCCAATTAAATGTGAGGAAATGACATTACAGATCGCTTGACCGTTCGAAAGCATATGTCAATCCAGAATATCTCTGACGTTTCTATTCTCTAGCAATCATCGATTGTCGTGTTGTCTACAAGCCCAGCGTCTTTAAACAAATGGCAATCGATGATCGCTAGAGAATAGAAACGACAATGAGATGTACTGGATTGACATAAAGTTTTCGACCGGTCAAGCGATCTGTAATGTCATTTCCATACATTTAATTGGCGTATCTATTCTCTGACGATCACCGATTGCCATTTGTCTACAGTAGGGGTGGGCAAACTTTTTTCATCAGGGGCCATGAAAACGCAATTAATTCTAAAGAGGGCCAAAATTCCAAAAAATAATGCATTTTGTTCTGCCAAAACTAACATTTTTGGCTTTAATAATTAAGGTTATTTGTTATAACAGAGGAGCTCGTGGCTAAATAATTACACACGGATAGACCGAACTTCCGGGTTAAGCCACGCTTGCCGAGGTTGGTCTGTGGATGGGTGACCATTTACCATAGCGAGTTTCCTCCGTGTCTCGGAAAGCACGTAAAGCCGTTGGTCCCGGCTGTCATTTGTAGATCTTTGACAGTCGTTACTGTTGGTCAGAAGCCAGAAAGTCTGACAACCAGTCTTACCAAGAGTATCGTATTACCCAGTTACTGGGTTGTGGAGGTCTGATAGGCAGTCGCTCCATGTAAAATACTGATATTCAGCTGCATCCGGTTCGACTGGAAGCCGACCCCAACATAGTTGGGAAAAGGCTAGGCAGATGATGATGATGTTATAACAAAACACTCTTGCTCTAAAAGGGAGGGTTGGCGGGCCAGCTTAAAACCCTATGCGGGCCAGCGTTGGCCCGCGCGCCGTAGTTTGCCCACCCCTGGTCTACAGCAATAGGCGTGTAACGTCGCGTGTTACCGATTTAAAAAACATAGCCGCCGAAGTTCGGTCGCGTAGTTTCAGCGTCGTGTGGTGCTAGGCCGAGGTCATAAGATATTTTCGCCACGTCATACTAACATGGTGTTGTTAATGTTTCCAGTGGATCCCGCCGCCGCAGCCGGAGAAGGTGCGCGACGCGGACGAGCAGATCACTATCGACCTCGGCGACGAGTACGAGCAGGCGCTCACTGATGCCTCCCAGGAGGAGATCATTGATTTGGCTGGTAAGTGCTCACAAGCCTTCTCCCCCATAAGTTGTCCATCCAATGCCTAACTTGGGCTTACCACAAAAAGCAGCTTTATTCGACGCGCTATGTAAGATATAGCCAGAAATCCTTTCCCATTTCTTTAATCAATCAACTCTGCTTATTACCGGTCACTGCTGGACTAAGGTCTATCCCTAGTTGCGCCATAATACTCGATCCTTCGCATTCCACATGTTAGCGTACTTCAGTCATGTCAGTTAAAACACGGAGCAGTGGTTTTTCAATAACTAATAATCGAAGGCTGTACTCGGTAATTATACGGATAATAATGGCATCATTGCTTTCAAAAGAAATTCGTCTGTTCGTTTGTGTATCCTAAAGTACTGTTCCATATAACAAGACTGTATAATAATACGGTTGTATAGAGTAGGTTGTAGGAGGTAGGGTCGGCCTCGTTGGTCTAGTGGTCGCAAGCTCTAATGCTGAGCGATAGGTCGTGGGTTTTCGACCCAGGTCGGGTGTTATTGTTTTTTTCCGTCAAAAATTTCTCAGTAGCAGCCTGTAGTCTCGATTTGTGGCCGGTTGAAGGCAATAGGATCGCCCCCTATTACATGGGACTAACGTAACAGCGAAATGAGTGTGTGTACTATACAGCTCTGTCGAACCCTTCGGGGAATACGGGCGTGATGTTATGTATAGCAGTCCCACTGCAAGCACTGAGCTTCTCCCATCCAGGTGTCAATATTCATACATTTCAATATTGACTGAAATGCATACAAACTTTACGCCACAAAATTCTGGCAGAAGTCACGAAATATTAGCTCGCTAACCTAGTACCACATATTCTAATAAACTCAGTGCCACCAGTCTAAATACCATCTCAACAAGTGACACGGTTACCGTCAAAATAAACGAGTCACTCTTACGACAGATCTTATTATTTATGATAGCTTGAATCAGGAAATTTTCTTTTGTAATGACAAAATGTGCCATCATGAGGCTCTGGCGACTGGCCAGTATTGTCTCGAGTTCATTGCAACTCGTACAACACTACAAACAGTTTTTATTTCATAAAAGACATCTATAAAACATTTACAGCTTTTAATATTAAAATTACATTATTTATTGCGTTAATCTGAGAATTGCGTCGCTTCTGGAATTTCGTGGAAGAAAAATGCATTTCGTTTCTTCGAAATAATCTTTTTATTTTGTGGGAAGCATTAGTTTATTTCTAGGCTTCAGTGGTAGCATTATTATATAATTTATGTCTTTATGTTACACAGTAGAATGATCCGTTGTGGGAAAAATAATGTTATGTTGTCAAAACAATTATCTCTAGAAAAAAAAAATGAGAATGGTTTTAGGATATGAGTCGCATTCTTCACTTGTCTTTTTCATGTATCTGTTTTTAAAATTAACAACTGCTTACAACAGTTTTATTTTATCTCTATGAAAGACATTTACACTCACTGTGTTATTTAATATAAGTAGCTTGATATTAACCTCAAAATTGACTTTTGAACAAAGGCAAAACAAAAAAAAGACATAAAACTTACGTCGATATTCTCATCGATATCCGAATTACCGATTCGAACTTTTGAGTTTCTTTTTCATTTCCGAAGTTCTCTGAAGTCCTCCGATGGAGTCTAAAACAAAAGGTTTCTTGAATGACTGTCGGTCATAATCATAACTACTGGAATCAAGACAAAAGGAACATTTGTAACTGATCGTAGGCGTGCTGGGTACGATGACCACCGCTGGCGCCGTTCTCGCTTATTTATTTGAATTCACACGTAACTGACAATGTTTTAACCAATAAATGTCACTGCTGTGGTTTATTTCTCATGCAACGGTCATTTTGAAATGTCTTCTGGTCGTAAAACATTAAAGTTATTTGCCTAGGATGCTTTAAAAATAATGGCGCAAAGAATGACTTGGGTGTATATTCCACTTTTTAACTGCTAATGCGTCCAAATACCTTTGTGTCTATTTTAACGTACAGCACAATAGTCTCCATTTTGCCCAGTCGATAATATCCTCGAGTGGCCAGTCCCTTAGTTCTACTAGACAGCTTTAACAGGGGGTTATGAGATTAATTTTAGGATGCGGTACCAACGTACTTGGACCTTTTTTATGCTAAAGACTATCCTTTGTAACAAAAATAATGTTTAGGTAGTAACACACAAAAGACAATGTTTTACAGAAGTTACAGAGATTTTACGAACAAAACTTTCTACAATGAATACCATTTAAAGCCCACCGGCATCGGGAACAGAGTCCAAGCTGCCGGTGGTCAGGGCTTCAGAGAGGAATTTCCTAACAATACGCGCCGTGTCCAGAACCGCGCACTGTATCAAGCCCCTGATCCAGTCGCCTAATGAGAGCCTCTTCAGATGTGGTTGGAGCTCTCGGATATTAGACCATTACAAATACAAAATAGTATTGCTTCATAAGTTTACATACAAGTTTAGTGTTTGGAGCTTCCCTTTAAGCAAGCAACCATTGACCGTAACGACTATCGGCACAGTGACTGCTGAATCAACATCCCAAATGGAAACTTTCTTATCCTTCTCGGCTTGCACACGATTCTCGTCAGACTGTGATATACTTATAAAATTATTGTCGTTTCCAGCGATCCTCGGCTTCCACTCGATGATGAACCAGGATCAGTACCACGCGTCGTTGCTGAACAAGGGACAGCCAGTCGGACTCGGCTGGGACGGTATCACCAAAGCCACTAAAAACAAGGTAAATATACTACAGTGATATTATCCGTACATTAAAATCAGATAAAAATGCAAAAAAAAAAACCACATTTTTTATTACGACTGTAAACTTGGTTTTAGTATTAGATTCTGATTCTACTTTCGGTCTAATTAGTTGCAAATATACTTTTATTTTTTGCTCGATTTGTTAATCGTTTTTAACTGTGAACAAAATCCGACACATTTGCTCGACTTCTACGATCGTAGGAGTGTTTTGACCCCATTACTGACCGTTGACATTGTTGTAATTGCAGGTGTACCCCATGGACCCCCCCAACGACACTGACCCCGACGACACCATCACACGGGTGCAACAGAATGACCAGAAGCTCACTGATCTCAATTGGAATAATATTAAGGTGAGACAAAACATCTATTACTAAATACTATCGCTTTTTTTAGAATCTAGAGAAAGGTCATCGTCAGATTGACTCATCTAACTACCTCTAAATGGAAAAATTCTACCAAATAGTTATGATTTCTTTAGTGCCTGAAGGAACTGAAATCGACACAATTACAAATAATGTTTCAACTCTCAATGAAATGACAATCTCTTTATATTCATAAGTCGTTCAAGATACAACAAACTTAACAGCGGTTAACAAGATATTTAAGTGGGGCGGAAATCCAACAACGACAAATTTCGAGTATACATAATCAGTCCATTGCTGTCCCACTGTTGGGCACCGGCTTCTTCTCAGAATGAAAAGGGTTTAGTCCACCGAGCTTTTCTTGTGCGTGTTGGTGGACTACATACACGATCGAGAACTTTATGGAACCTCAAGTATCCAGGTTTCCTCACGATGTTTTCCTTCGCCTTTAACGAAGTGAAAATTCGAAAAGTCTGAGGTTTGGGCTGCGTTTAAAATCGGACTCTTATGCATGGAAGAGAACCGTTCAACCGCTAGACTATTACTGTTTCAATTCTGAGAATAAGTATCTCTAACCTATTCTCAATTTTCCAGAACATAAGCGACGAGAAATTCGAGAAGCTTTTCTCTGCGTTAAAGAGCAACACGCACTTAGAAGTGTTGTCGCTCGTGAACGTGGGCCTCAACGACCGCACCGCGCAGCTGCTGGCCGACGCGCTCAGAGCTAACTCCGCGCTGCGCGTCGTCAACGTAGAGACCAACTTCATCAGCCCCGCCGGAGTGCTGCAGCTCGTCCGCGCGCTGCTCGACACCAACACCGTCGAGGAGTTCCGCGCTTCTAATCAGGTGGGGCCCATGTACAGTTACAGTCATTAGTCAAACTGACTAATGGGGAAATAGGTAGTTCTGCTTGCCAGTTTATTTAGCTGAGGTATACTCATGGCGAGTGCAGATGGCAGCAAACTTCTTGTGGTCGCTCCGAACCAAGCGCCGAGTGAGTCCCTCACTCGTAAATCACGTAAAAAAAACATCCATGTAACCGTGCACGTTGCTCGATCTGACTCAAGAATAGGCTTGCCAACCTTTATGTATGAATTTATCGGGACCATGGCAATCAAAATGCGAGACGTGGCAAAAAATAGCGAGACCCAATTGTCAAAGTATAGGGAGGCGAAAAATACTACTACAAATTATTTTTTCGTTCATTCGACGCGAGACTCGCAGTCGCGATCACCACTCTTCTAGTTAAACAGAACGTGCGTTCACTAAATTTCGACTTTTGCCCGAAAGTTTACCCGTAGGTACGATACAATGAGACAATTGGCGTCCCGCGCACGTCTTTCGTGGGGCGCATCCTCTAAAGCTCTAGAAACGGGACGTCCCGGCTCTCAAAGTCTACTGAAAAACCTCCCGGAATTGAGCAAGTCACCGTTCAATCTCCGGAAAATATTTCTATATTTGATCATAATATCGTATTGTTTTGTTCCAGCGGTCGCAAGTCCTGGGCAACAAGATCGAGATGGAGATAACGTCGCTGGTGGAGCAGAACCCCACGCTGCTGCGGCTCGGACTGCATCTGGAGTACAGCGACGCACGGCACAGGATCGCGAGCCATCTGCAGAGGAACATCGACAGAAGTGAGTCCAACACCTCGATACCACGCGCACAATGTCTATGCCGTTTTGAACTAAGAGCTACCGGGGTCCCAGGGACCTCTGTAGACTTTATGTACTCGCTACTGCACAGTTCTTGGGTTCAAAGCTTCATTGATGTTTGGCGCAGATTGTAGCACTGATTATATGCTGTACAGATACTTGATTACGGTTGTTTACGGCCACACACATTGCAACGGTCGATAGCACTCGTTGACTCTGTCTGGATGGTTTAGCGAAAGCCAAGAAAGCCTTCAGTCAACCGGTGTGTCCATGCGTACAGAGCTAGTAATTAACCAAGGTCTGTACTCAACATTAAGATTATGTATGAACGACTCCCATGTGTGCGTGCGTCTAATTATAGATGGAAGAAATCTGGTATCTTTATAGTATGTAATCTGTGGTTGGATAGGGGATTGGTGTAACGAAGACTTGATTGGTTATGGTTTAATGAAAAAAGAAACGTTTAAAGGATTTAAAAAAAAATAAGTAACCATTCTTCTCTCCTCAAAATAAGAATATTTTATACCAACAATTAAATAAGCCAATTTATGTTTGATGAAAAAAATTTGACAATAGGTATTTGAGACAGAACATATTTTTAAATAATTTGACTTGGCATTTAAAAATCATCATTCCAATCTTCTTTACCACTATTCCACCTATCTCTTTAAAGGTCAATTGAAGTATTATTTTTATTTCAACAAAAAATGTCAAAATACTTAGCAATATGATTGCTATAGATGCAAACCTAATATTGCATATAAGCTCGCATCAATATCTTGAACGAAAAGTTATTTTAAGATGAATATTTAACAGTTTTATTACAGGTTCTTACGCATATTGTGAGATGATGACGTTACATTTACAATGTTACTACCATCTATATGTTCAAACAACATCATCTTACATTAATTTTATGATTTATAAAAATGTATTAGCGCATATGTTATCTTGCATAGAACTTTCACTCTTAACTCACAATATCGTGCAATTCGTGCAATATCAAGTGTCAAAGTAACACGATTCATAGAAAGTCACTTTACCATTGATTGTATCATCTGGAAACACGTTTATAGGCGGGTTCAGACACATGCAGTTATGGAATATACCACGCTTAATGGTATGATCAAAACGGTCCGCCTGGCTAGCTACCACACGAACATTAAAGTCCGGCGCCAAACAGTTTACTGTTTTCCGTCGTGTGTATGTGAGAGCCAGAGGGGTATAGGGGAGTACCTCTTTACTTGGATTCGTGTTCTCCATCTTAGACCCTGTTCATACTTACCATCAAGTGCGACTAGGGTCAAACGAGATCAAGCCAAAGAATAAAAAAAAAAAGAATACTTGGTGCATTTATTATTTATCTGCTAAATCGAATGGTGCAGTTCAATGGTTGCACCACAATCTGTTGCATTTCTTATTACCTGAATCTAATATTCTATGAAAATCATTGTCTGTTTCATAGACACAATTAAATACAAAACTGATGGTATTTCGTAGAATTTAATTTTTACTATATCTAACTAAAAAACCAACCAATAGATCTGCAAGAATGTGACGAAAAATGCTGATACAAACTTTTAATTTCGAACTCAGTGTACAGACGCCAGCACATAAAGCTACTATTACAATCTGTAAAAATTCTCTAATATATTTTCATCTTTATCACAAAAGCATTAGGTTCAAGGTTGATTGGGAAAATTTGCGCTGGCGTCTATACAATAATTTTGATGCATTACATTAGGGCGTTCCTTTACAATATTGGCCATTTTGAAGGGTAATACTTGGTAATTATTCTATTAACTGTAGTGTCTGATCTGGCCACTTGTACGCACAATATATTATATCTAACAAGCGTGGTATGCCACAGATGGCGGGCCCCGCTCTGCCGCCCGGCGCCTGCGCGCTATATCGTAAACATTCACATTTCGATTATATCCCCATACGAACACTCGTGGTGGATTGACTTACTGACTGTTATGACCACAGCTTCAAAAATTGCAGTTTTGATTCATATGAAAATGGTAACCAAATTGAATATCACCTATTATTTTAGCCAGATGCTCCAGAAACAGGGACCAAACGTACCTTTATAGTAATACCGGTATTAAAACCGGTAAAAACATTACCGATTTAAGTCCCTATCCAGAAATAAATTAAAATGTTACGCAGTAGTCAACACACCACGATGTTTTAACACACCTACGCCTACTTAAGCACGTATGGCGCATTTAGCGACACTAGACCATCCTCAGCTTGTATTAACAGTCAGGACACGGAAGCCACGTCACTGAAGAAACGAACACCTGTACATAGCGAGATATTATGCTTGTGTCTAATGCGAGTCAGCGGTCAAACTGCTGGAAACGGCCAGTTACTAAGTCAGAAGTTTTCATTAAGCGCTTAAAGCTGCTGGAATGTAAAAAACATTAATAAAAAGTAGTAGTAAAATATTTTTAAAAAAACAAGTTTTTTGCAGATCGCTAAATCATATAGAAATATTGCTTTTAGAATATTTCAAGTCAATTAATTGTAACTGGAAAATAAAGTTTGAATTGTATTCTTTGACAGAAAATAATTGGTTTTGAATGATTTTGTAGTATTAACTGACACATAAATCATAAATTGCACATTGTTACTAAAACAGTGTTTTCATGAGATCAGTAATTATTGTAAAAAATAATCTAACCAATCATTGTCACACGCCCACAACGGGCTATCGATTACCCATTAGACACAAGCAACATCGATAACTAAAATCGATTATCGCAATCAGATTGCCGAGTGCTAAAGAAGGCTAGCGTGTCGCTGAGCTTGAGGAGGCCGCGCGGTCGTCCTCCCGCTGTCGGCATCGACAGTAGCTTCTTCAACATGACGCCACCTAGCGCTGAAGCCGTCACTCCCACCAAAGAAGAACCAAAACCGATAATCACCGAATCTGTAGAGACATCACTCACGGTAAAAGCAAAGCCGCCACCTATAGACGATAGACCTACGGAAATAGTAATAGGAGATGGTAAATTAGAACCTACCAATAAACCTATGACAAACGGCATTGAAACACCAGTCACTCCTGAACCACAAAAACCGGCACCTACAGAAACGGAAAAACCGGTAACCACCGAAACAGAAAAACCGGTAGCCACTGAAACAGAAAAACCGGTAGCCACTGAAACAGAAAAACCGGTAGCCTCCGAAACAGAAAAACCGGTAACCACCGATGCGCAACCGGTGCCGACGGAAGACCGTCTCGCTGGCGAGCATGTAAAACCGGTAACAGAGGAAGGAAAGGCGGAAGAGAGTACAGAGAAGGTACCACCGACTGGCGAAGCGGACAGATTCGTGCTGGCGTCCCGACCAGACGTTAACCCCAACCCGCACTCGTGAGTAGCCGCGTACAGATTGCAACTCACACCACACGCGTGCCCCCAACTGTATTTTTTTGTAGATGTTTATACACCAAACAGTAGTATGTGAATTCGAACAATATACATACAAAATTATATACAATATATTTATTATACAAATACATATACAGCAGGGGGGATCTGTGTACCAAGTCTGACGTGCATAGATTTGTCTGGCGTAGAGGTCTACGAACGACTGTGTTTAGATTTAGTAGCGTACCGATTTCTATGTACCGTTGGATAATCCCCTCTACTGTATTTTTTAGGGTGTCCTTGTGGTCGAAAATACAAATTGCACATCGGTCTAATTTAATCAAACATCATCATGAAAGTTACGTTTCATACTTATAAAGATGAAGCGGTTTTTTTTTTTCAATGTAAAAACTTATAAAAATATGTTTAAATCCGTTATAAATCATTTTCATAATTCATATATACACTTTATTTTTATATACAAATGTTACAGACTATACTATTTTTGTTATGTTAAAAAATCAAGATTATGATCGAAGTTCTTAAAATATTCAACTATACGCACATTTTTTTGGTACTTTGTAATTTAATTGGCATAAAATTGTTCTAATTCACATGACCGAACACGAGACACATGTGTGAGACATTAGTTGAAGAGATATGTTGTTCCATTCCAGTACGGAAAGACCTAACGCTGCGACTTCAGTTCAGATTCTTTAACAACCTGGCAAAGGGGGCGCGTAGCCAATAAGCAGGAGGTCAGGCCCACAGTACATTGTTGGCACGGCAGATAACAACACTACGCTTTTGTTACAGCTTATTTACAATGCCGGCTGATTGAGTGACGACTCACACACACATACACAAGTGCAGTTTTATTGTAGGGAACGTTTTCTTGTGACTGAAAATTTTTATAGTAATTTAGGCCTCTTTTGTTAGGATTTTCAATCGTTAGATACCTTTTATCTGAGGAATAAATATGGCGGTTTGACATATTTTCTATAAAAAAGCTGTCAAACGTCAAAATTATTTCTCAGATGAAAGTTATATGACGAATATGACGATTGAAAAATCAGACCTAAGAGTAGAAAATATTCTCAACTAATTTAACAAAGAATTTAGCTGGGCCATATTGAGTTATATTGATAAGAAAAAATCCAATACAAATAATGTTAGACAAAAATGGGATCTCAAATAAAAATTTACAAAAGATATACCTACATTTTTAACTTAAAATTATTGTTATTAAATTCGAGTCGATGTCACAAGAAATGTTTTTAGTATTCAAATATTTACTTATGCCATACACTGAACAAATTTAGTATTATACCTTTTTATAAAACTGCACTATAAATATATCTCTAGTCAAATATGGCATTGATGACGCTACAAGTCGCCATAAGTGCCATATTTATAGCTTTAACAATTTTTTTACTCTATATAACTCTAAAAATAACTATCTACATTAATTCTTTAAAAACTCTTTCCATTAAAATCTCAAAATAAAACGAAACTAATATATTTTGAAGTGTTTTATACTACATACTTAATAACAGTTAACAATTTAATTTCTAGCAGAGAGGGGAGCGTAGTACAGAACGATAATATATAGAAATGGCCGCAAAAAATCGGTAAAATATCATCTGTTTTGGTGCGAATGTAAATGGCCAATTGAGATAGTGCCGTGCTATTTTTCGGGTAATAACGGTTTTTCACAGCGCAAAGGCTTAAGCTAATCAAGATTTTTCGCTTAGTGAGCCTACGTCGAACCTTTGGGGTCCCAGTTGAGACAGGATAGTCATATAACGTTTGTTTAGCATCTATTAACTAGAACCATAAAAAAAGATATATTTTTTTCCTGAACTCAAATGACACGCATGGATGTGACTACTAACAATTGTATGCGGAATGATGTTCTGATACTAAAATTCAAAAAGAAAATAAGACTATGAGCATGGATTTGATATTCCTACGTTGTATTTGTGTTATAATAATGATTGAAATGATTGATTGTTAATATATGTTTATCCTTTGTTATGATTTATTTCTAAATGAACCTACAACGTTACCGATGTTCGCTATACGAAAGCCGTTCAAGTAGGCTAAAATTAGACCGTACTGTTTGATTTGAAGACTCCTTGATCCAATACAAATTGGATTGCATTTAGATTTGTTATTGCGGGTTTTACTGCTTACAATTTGCTCGGAGATCTAACATTTGCTTTTAACTTCTACAACATTCCCAAAGATACAAAATATCAATTTTATTGCAAGTCTTCATTCAGTTATTAGTCACTTAAAGATAGTTTTATTCCCAGATAAAGTCTCGTTATTATATTTCTTGTTGTCGTGTCTTGATTATCAATATGGTGAACATCGGTGACTGACATGATGTGTATATATAAATGTGTGACATGTCTCGGTGTGTATGCATTGCAGTACGCCAGCAGCGACGGAGCCAGAACAGCGCTTAGAGCCTTGAACTGTCGCACGTGGTAAGTTTTATATCTTACACTACGTTTTATTTCGTCAATCGTCATCAAAGTTTACATACGGGTCATTTTCAACAGACAAAACGTAGTCCGTAATATACTTACCCATAGAATCAATAAAATAGTAGAGGAAAATTTAAAAAAAAACAGTAGGCTACGATAGTAATATAATTGCTGTGTTACTTGCCAATCATAAAATAATGTTATAGTAAAACTGACGATCAGATTTATCCTGTCAATCCCCTAGTTCAGAACGATTCGATAAGACTATAATTATATAGCTATGATTCTCGTAACGATCGAAAACGGGATAACAACCCGAAACGTTCGAGTTCTCGATAAGTTCTGAATTAGGGGAAGAACAGAGAGGACGCATAGTTAAAAAAAATAGGACATTTGTTACTCGTTTACTGTTGAAAATGATTCAATTACCATGTCATGCAGACATGTCATCGGCATTTTAAAATTCATTATTTGCGAGTCAAATATTCATTCAAAATTCAGATCAGACTTGAAATTGTTAATGAAGCTTTGCAAATACCACTGATTTCAATGTTATGGGTAACATAGAGATTTGTGTAGACCTCAGTTTATGTCAGGTTAACTTATCTTCTTAGCTTTAGTTAAATTAACTTGGAAACAGTGGATTAGCTTCTATTGCACGTTAACCTGAGGTAATACTACTTTGGGTTAACTTCGGCCACAAAGACGTTTGCCAGAATACGTTGAACTTAACCTGCCCCGCGAGCACGGATCTTTTATCGAGTCGATTCGAGAAATTTATCCATTCTAAACGTCAAATTTGACATATGTTAAAGATAAAACGACAGCAGTTGTCGTTTTATCTATATCTTATGTCAAATTTGACGTTTAGAATAGATAAATTTCTCGAATCGACTCGATAAAAAGATCCGTGCTTGCACCGTTGGGTAGACTTTGGTTTACTAGCGCTTCTTACTTTACTCATAACAATCAGTACATTTTAAAACATGGATGAGCAGCTTTAATTATTTGAAAATACTTTATACAATATAAAATGTTGGGTGCATTTGCAAGCACATTTTTTCCATGACCCCATTCTAGCATGATTGCATTATTCCATGCATATTATACCCATTTATGAATGCCATTCCCGACCCCAATGCTAATTTAATAAATTTTCACAGATGCTAATGACAAAAATATAATCTATAAATCCAATAAATGATTCCATGAAATATTCCAGTGTCTAATTTTCATTTAAAATTGAAAAAATATTTTACTCTAACTGTAACTTAGGATTGCAACTATATTTTTCTATATATACTTCCTTTTTATATGTAAATATCTATAAATTGCTTCTAAAAGTATTGTATACTTATATAGTATAATTAATATTTACTTGAGTTCTAATCTATTTTTATAGCATTTATTTTTACTTATTTTTTCTAGTATATATGCAAAATAACTCTTAATATTTATGTAACTCTTTTTTAAAGTTTTGCGATCAAATACGCTTTACTTAATATATTTAACAGTACCTACTATAATAAAACGTTAAACTCACTTGTATCATATTTATGCTATTCGCACACACCTACCTATTCTTATGTTTTTCAAACATAACATATTATTATAACATTATTCACATAAAATTAGTATATAATTATTATATATTGTGGGTTTCTTCCACAATAAGTATAGTAGAATGTATCAATCTAACGGCTTGTTTGACAATCGTTGGGTTAGCTAGGAAATAATTATGGTGGTTTAACAGATTTTCTATAGACAAACCGCCATATTTAACTCTTAGTTAAGTGTTAACCGATGACTGTGAAACAGGCTCTTAATATACTCGATATTATTGTTCGATGACTTGCAATGGGTATCAATTTCTATGTTGATTTCAGAAACATATATACTTGTATGATGTAGTCTAACTTTTCATGAAAAAGCAAAAAACTTGCAAGATTAGTCACATCAACACGATGTAACACGTCATTGGTCATTTTTATTGAAAAATCTGGGTATTCCAAAAGAACGCTGAAGACATTTGAGATTCATATTCTTCTAAAATTTTCCAATATTCTAAACCTACATTTCAGATTTCAGCAATTATTCAGTAGTGATATGTTTAGTATGTTTCACTTCCTCAAATCTAAACCAACTTTGTTTAAGGCACCTTCATTGTCGTGACTCGCTGATCTACGATGGACTTATAAGAAATATAATTTATTTTCTTGTAACACAAGTTTCCACGTTGCAGGCGGTCGCATCCGTCGGCTGACCCAGTTCACTCGCAGCCGCAGCTACGTGGTGGGCTGGATCCCGTGAGCGACCCCCGCCCCCCTCGCCCCTCGCCCGCACGCGCTCGCTGGCCACGCACTACACGCTGTACCGCGGACCTTGTGATTGAGTATTTTGATCTATGTTTTAGAAATTGTAACACTGTTTAAACACTGTTTTATAGGGACTAGAAAAATTTTCAGGTGTGAATATTCTTCTTATAAAAACAACAGTTGTTCTATGACTTTTTGATATAAAGAAAAAAAATACTTCTTCATACACAGCGACTGATTAGTTTGTCAAGTTTGTGTTGGAAGATATTTTTTGTCCAAATGACGTATAACAACAATCGTTTTTTACAACGAGTATTAAAGCTCCTGAAGTTTTTCTGGTCACTATAAAAACTCGTGTGTTCTTAGGAAATGTGTTCTTATTTTGTAGGACTTGGCCAAGACTCTCGTGTGTCCTGATCTTGAGATTTTATGACGTCGTTGCTTACTAGCAACGAGACGTCACACTTGTGTAATAGTTTAAACTAAGTTGAGGTGCTTCGATGTTAAACATAAATTATGACAATATTTACCTTTAACTCGCTATTTAATAACGTGGAATACTTTTTTCTAATCATCCTTAGGACTATTGTAAAACTTCCTATTTTAGAAACTTGTTAGTTTGTATTTAAAGACGATTAAAAATACAAGTTATTTATTACTCAAAATACACAATCACAAAGAACTCGTACGAACAGAAAAAAATGGTACATCTGAAGACGAATGTTGTGTGACAAACAAGAATTGCAATTTTATCGTAGTTTTGATTCGTGAAAAACCGGAATGATGAAAAATCGACTAACACCACTAGTACGATGGCAGGCCCATCACTAGTATATAAAATAAATATTTTTGATAAAATCACAATTCTTGTATTCAGTGTGAACGATGGACGTTTTACTATTAATTCTTACTATAGTGTGCTAATGAATTCGTATTAATTTTATTATGATATTAAATTGTAATATATTTTATAGATGTGCACATTCCATTAATGCGAAACATGCTTCTCTTATATTTGACGCTTTTTAGTGTTTAACAAACTTTTTATTTAAAACTGACTATAATATAAATAAAATAGTCTTTAAATTTTAATAAATAATACCACTTTTGATATTATTTGGGGTAGTTGATGCAGTAGATGCAATTTTGGCTAGTTATTTATTCTACTGACATTCTAAGCTACCTCGATAGATGCCGCAGGAGTATTGCGGTATTTTTAAGTTCCTTATTTTGTGTAATATTTTTGACTTTATTAATTTTCTTGACTAATAAGAAACATCAATGGAACGTATATAACAGCTCAAAGTAAAATAACATTTAAAAATGACTGATTAATTATGACTTGCCAACTGCGTTTGTTTATAAGGATGATATAGAAATCAAACTCATATAGAGAAGTCATGTTCTGCGTCAATGGAGGGTAACTTTTAATATTTCAATAAAGCACTAGGTTTTGTTCGTTGTGTCTAGTAAACTTTCGATGGGAATTTTTGTAATTTTTGGTATTCGATTGTAGCTAAACGCGACTAGCGATGTACTGAGGCTTTTGATATGAAGAATAGCTTTTATAACGTAACCTTTTGCTTTCTTGAAACAAAAAAAATGCTTAAAAATGTAACTTTATGTATATTTAGTGAATCTACCGGGGAACTAAGTGTCCATAATATTGTGATACAGACATCATATTTTCCATAAAAAATCTGCTTGGATTTTTTTTCGTCTGTTAGTTTCAATAAGAGAGATTATTTGTATATGATTTTAGATTTTTAAAATGTAATATTCTTTTATTGTGACGATTTATGAAAAAAATTAAATTAATATAAATCATAATTTAATTGTAATGTTAGTTTTATTTATGTTGATATATTACGGTTCAGGAGCATTTTGATCCAACGAAAATACCTTGACTAGTAGAGTCGCAGTTCTGTAGTTTGTGACAACTGTAAAAATATTAATAAAGTACATAAACATAATTCAGTGTTTTATTTAACACGACTTCAAAAATCGCTTCAATAATAACATACACATAGCTGCGATTTCTATGTTTTACATTTGTACTTACTTCAAACTACCACTTGAATTTCTATCAATTCAAATATGCAGTGTCGTAGCAAGGGCTCGCCCATGGCAAGGATAAATTTTTGCGCCCGCCAAAAAAAACACTAAATAAAAAAAGGCATTTAATTTAGAATTTTGTAAAAATTAAATCAGTAACGAATTTATCTGTCTCCAGACTATTTGCTTTTAAAGTCAGATAACCATGTATAGAGCTGCTTATTTGCGCCTCCTTAGGTCCTGCGCCAATGTGGCAACCCAGTTGATAAGACACTGCAAATATGCAACAAAGTTTCTGATTTTATGCGACCAGTTCTACACAGTATAATGTTATCAGATTCAAAGTGAATCCGAAAAGACAATTGGTGGCAAATCGACGTATCGATACGACGTAATCGTGTAATCACACGCTGCATTGCGAGTATCAGAGAACATTATGATGCTAAATAACATTCTGGAAATGATTAAACTGTTAGCAGAAATATTTATAATATAGAAATAGCTGATATTGAATTTTTTTGCTCAACTCCCACTGGGCGATTGGCACATAGCCACTCTAGGTCTCGACTGGATGGTTATAAATAAAACTACAACTCGTTCACACAAAGCTTTATTTTTGATCCGTTAGATATGTTTCGATGACAGTTTCGTTAAAAGGATCCGAATTAATTCTAAAATACTTATTTAATGAGCACAACATTTGAAATTATCGCTTTGAGAACCAGAATTTCGCGTGACAGTGACAGCATGGTTAGTCAAATTGATTGTTGGGAGATTTAAAGCCTGGCGTCGACTACAGCCGAATCGAGTCGAGTCGCATTTGTTCCGTGTGAGGCGAAACGGTCAGTAATCGCAAGTCGTTAAAACAAATTAGCGTGACAAGAGATGCGCGCGAGTTATGCGACTCGACTCTCCTTTTTTTATTTTTCCTATTGGACTGCTGTAGGTAGTCCTAGGGGACCATTTCTACGTAATCGGGCAGTTATTGGCGAGACCTGAAGGGTCTCCAGCCAATGGGGAGACTCGACTCGTCGCTAATCGACGCAGTTTTATAGTAAATGTATAGGCGAATTATTGCGGTTCTATTCGACTCGACTCGACGACCCTAGTGGACGCCAGCTTTAATTATTACTTTCGTGTAGGTAGGTAAGTGCCAGGAATGAACATTGTGCATAGCGCATTCTGAGGGTAGAATTATTCTTTCGTTTGCCCTGGTATAAAAGTATACAGATATATCTTAGGTGAAGGTACCAGGAACACATGAAACTTAAAGGTTTGACGTCTAGAAATATAAAATGAAGGTAGGGTAATTTTGGCTTGAAGTCTACAAATAAAAAAATGAAGGTAGAGCGATTCATATTATTTAGCAGTAGAAAATACTAACATTATTTTATGATTGCCTGGTACCACTACAACATTTTTGATTCCAATTCGACGTACCGCATTGTTGAATCAAGCTGTTGATGAGAGAGATTTAAATCAATTTATGCACCAGGAACATAGAAGCGAAATAGAGGTTGATTTCAATTTTCATCTTTAAAATATTGTGTTCGTCGCACCAGGCAATCATAATGTAATAAAGTGTCAAACACCTTCACGATAATATGTGATCCAAGTACAGACGCCAGCCAGCACATCAAGCTACCCCAAATCTATCAAATTTCTTTAATAGATTTTCAACTTTATTACAAAAGCATAGGATATCATTTGGATTTGGAAAATTTGACAGTACCTTGATGTGCTGGCGTCTGTATCTGTACATACAACCATGCTGTGATAAGCTTGAGTCGCTTTGGTCAATCTCAACCAAGCAGTCTTTTTATTACACTTGATTTGTGTTCTTGGTACCAAAAACCAATGTGGCATTGGCACGATCATGAGTTAAATAGCCTCAGTGAAAAATAATAGGTACCTACTCACTTATTTTTTTACAATCGGGAAATTTTATTAAGGCGGTCTCTCACCTTATTCGCCTGTCATGTAACAATGCTAGATTATATTTTGAGCATTACTACTTGGCGATAATGCTCAAAATAGAATCTTGCATTGTTACATTACACGCGAATGCTCCTGGTTCACCTTTAAGCGTTTTGTGGGTATAATCCCTTGCCAGTAAGTAGGTATGTCCTTAAATGTAAATTAAACTGAACAAAGCGATAATTTCTTGTAAACAGTATTGTAATAAAATTGACATAGATAAGGGTCACTCACGCAATTCCAGATCAAGCAAATACAATCGTTGTCAAGTCAGTGACGATATTTATTTATTTTCTAACATCGTAAGCATATTTAATATTTTATTGTCACAATTTGGAAGACAAAGCGTGTGTAACAAAAAGAGTAATCATAAATGAAAGTAAAACCTATTTATGGCCCTACTGTAACTTCATCCATCTTTAACGGGATTGTAAACGGCATATTATGGTCGGCTTTGGGAAAACCCCAATAGCGATTGTTACCGTATCAACGAATCTATTGGGCTCGATTTACACCGCTGCAGGATGGAATGGAAGCGCCAATTTCGCTTCATGACGCTAGAATTCGCGGTAATGCTCGAGAATTCCCGCGCATTCTAAGCTAATCATCATCATAAACGCTTGGCACCGCACTACTGTGACCGGCCCGGCCGACTCCCCGTACGCGCCACTTCCCGCGGATTCCACAGACGGCGCCGACAGTAGCTAGAGGAATTCTCAAGAATGCGCGAGTATTCCCCGGAAGACGCGCGACCTTTTTTTGGCTCGTATTTAGTTTGTACTTTATACAATTGACATAAAGTTCATTATGCTATGTACAATTTCGTTGCAAAAAGTCGCTTTCATTCCATTCCGCGGCGGTGTAAATTGAGTCTTGGAGGATACTGCTCATACTGCTATCGTATTGATAGACCAGTCAGCTGTCCACGTGACACTTGGATGCAGTATTCGAGCAAATCAAGATACCCATCACACAAGACCATGTAGAGAGCAGTATTCGTGGTAGGTGAACTTATGCCAAACTTATAAGAAAATTCGAATAACTAAAATATCATGATATTTATAAAGTAACAGAAGTTCACACATTATGCATTTGTGTTCCAACATTTGAAACTGGGATCACCACACAGTGGTGCCATGCGTAGCAAAAAAATGTGGAAGCTTCCTCAAACAGCCCTGTAGGTACTGGTGTGTAATTAACAAGATCAAGTTTGGAATGATTTATAGTAGGCCCAACAAGTAAATAAGAAAATAAATTAAAACCAAAGTAATCACGCGAAAAAAGTATATTTTTATAAAACAACACAATATCAAACAAAATGTTAAATTAAACGCAATGATAACCGACAACATTTTACGTTATAAAAATTAGTTCATAAAAGTTCCGTACAATTGGAAAACGAAACGCTTATTTTTATAATGTCAATATTTCAAATATTAATTTTATTAATTGCCAAACATTATTATGTATACGCGACGCTAGCGTACATGGAGATGTTGATACACCTTTAAGGTACAAGTCCGAGACGGGCTGCAAACTGCAGACTGCACGCAAGTCGCTATCGGAATAGCGCCTTTAAGGTGTGCACTCTAAAGGTGCTACTCCGTCAGCGACTGCAAAACTGCAACCGCAGACCGCAGCCGCAGATCGCACCGCAAACGATACTACTTTTGCAGTCTGCAGTTTGCAGCCCGTTTCGGACTTGTACTCTCAAGCAAATAATTACTTGTGTGTATAATTGTATTATTCAACTAACTTATAACAACTTCATTTTACTTATATTTTGTGGTATTGAAGGCTCCAATACCACTAACGCCAAAACTACTAATTTATTATTTCAATACAATAATGTTACAAATCTTGGTACGAAGCTATTATTGTCGTTATTGGCTAGCCTTAGTGCCTACTAAGTACATACTTAGGCCTATGCTATGTTCTAGATCGTCTAAAATTATCAACCAGAAATACTAAATCAACAAGAGTTAATTTTATTATTTTAGTTGGTTCATATACAGCAAAATGTCTAATTTTGTGGAATGTGCGAGTGCAAGACTCAATAATGAACTATTAATACATGTAAAGTTACAACATGATGGCACAAAAGTAAAAACGTGCACTAAACTTAAAAAATAAAAATGAGCCAAACAATAAAAAAATATTATGAAATAAAATACGTTTACAATACTTTACAATTCTAAGTACTTACATCATCAATTATACAAACAAATTATATACAAAATAAAATACTTTTCAAGGTTACATCCAAAATATTGCAGAAATTAAATACCTAATTATGTAGCTAAGGCAAGCTTTAGGCTAAGCGTATGCTGGGATGCAGGTCAGGCAGCACAGCACAGTACAGATTTTGCAGGGGAGCGCAGGCGAGGCAGACATGGTCCACGACCGCATGCTGCGACGCAGCTCAAAGACACATTCGAGTTTTAACTAGTACAAAGAATAGACGTGTTCGAGTTGACGAACGTTTTTTTTAATAGTCTGGATGATTTGTATCATAAAAACAAGGTTCACAACGCACTAATTCAATTAAATGTTCTGTCATTGCAATAAAATTCGAATTAGCGGTAAAAAACACATGTCGACATGCACGCGTCGCGCATAAATCTGTGCCGGCACCACAACGAGGCGCAGAGCAGGGCAGACGCATGCGTCGCACGCGTCTGCGTCGCAGCGTACGCAGCTCTTAGTACGTTCATGCATTACAAAATCTGCTCTGCCCTGCGCTGCGTGCACCTGCGTCTCAGCATACGCTTAGCCTTACTGTCATTTCATTTTAATAGACACTAAACGTTCATTGTAGCAATAGTTTCTACTACTGGTCGTAGCTGTAATCATCAAATGTAAGGCTACCATTGGCGTATTGAATATAAATGACTGCATACTGCTATCCCTCATTTACACCTAAAAACCAGAAGTCTTTAAAAGTAGTTACTAGGTAAAACAAGTGTTTTAAAGATCTAACACATGTTTGCTAGTCAAAGATTTACAAAACAATGTTTTTTTGAAAAAAATGACTTGTTCATCTAGAATTCTAGATTCATGTTTATAACTTTATACCTTGGTGTAAACGAGGGATTACAGAAAAAAGGTTGTGGATACAGCTGAAGTAGCTTTATGGTCTGAAAATTTTGTATGTTCGTGAAAAAAGTGTATATTATCTTAAATTTTTAGAAACCAAGAATATTCGCAATGTGCAAAAACAACATTTTTTATCATTTAAAGATTTAGAATTTATTATTTTAAAATACAATAGGTACTGAAATTTACCAACTATTAAAACATCTAGCCATGCTATCAACCATCTACTTCTTACATACGATTTATGTAGCTGTTAATACATTTTTAAAAGCTACTTGCTACATCTGACTAGCGAACATTGTCATTTTAATAATACGATAGTAAAATTACCTAAATATCGAATGGGAGAGAATATTTCTTAGGCGACGTAGGTGGTTGTTGTTGTATGCATAAACTCTTCAGATATTTATGCCAAATGAGACCGTTGATATTTATTGACCGTCATAGTTATCCACGAATGTCTATGTTTAGTGTTCAATTTAAGACTCATTTTAGGGCCAATACAAAGACTATACGTCGACAGTTATGGTGATAGCAGATAATTCCTTTTTCGTTCATTTGCGTCTTTCATTCGGCATCTTTCACTCGAAATGAAACGTTTAAACACGGAATGAAAAAAAGTGCCGAGTGAATTCATTGGTGAACCGATCCAACAATGTTGAATATTGGCATTTGGCATCATTCACTCCCACTCCGAATGAACGAAAAATGAACAGTTTGAACATAGAGAGAACATTCACTCGGATCCCGTCAGCCTAACAATTCCAAGACGCACAACTTTATTCGACGACGTATTGAAAGAAAAGAGCAGGTGAATTTTCTTTTCTATGTCATTCCAGCTTAGTCGTGTGAATATGGAATGAAAGAAAAGTGAAGCATTCACTCGAGTGAACATTCATACGAGTGAACCGTCTGATTCCGCCTTTACAGCCCTTCTATACCCGCCGAGACAGCCATATTCATATGAAACGCTTTTTCACATTCGCTTATACGATTATGAATATTATTCGCATAACTTTAAGGTTTATATTCATTCGCTTATACAAATATGAACATTATTTGTATAGGTAACTGTCAGGTTCGTATGAAACGCTTACTTAATTTAGCAAAGTCTAAGTGCGGTCTGTGAATTTCGCACTTAGATGCTGTCCTTTGCTATTTGATGTTAAAAGTTAAGGAGGTGGATAACGTGTTGGGCTGTCTCGGCGAGTGTGTAGCCGGCATTAAAGTTTTTCTCTCCATTTACGAGTACTACAGCAAGATCGCTAAGAATTCCAAGAAGCTATAGAACATTTATTTTCTAAACTTGAATAATTTTTTGGTCGATTTAATTTATAGGCAAAAGCTGCCTTTTTATTCAAAATTGAGATGTCTTAATCAAGTTATGTAATAATATAATTTTCCAATTGAATAGATTATTCACGAAAGATTAATTAATGTAACAACTACTAAATAATTAGCGCATTTTTTTATAAAAAGCATAATACGCATCGTTTTTAAAGTTTAGTAAACTGTTGGATAAAAACTGTTGGGCTGGTGTTCACAACCATTAATTCTTAGGTTAAACAATCGTTTAACTGAAGTTCTAGTAAATTTTTCGAGTAAACCATAGTTTAACCAGAGAATTAATCATATAACTCAAACACTATTCAAAAAAAAAAAACTATTGCTATGGATCTATAGATCGTATACTTATCATAAAAAAACTTACATAGTAACGTTTCGGGTGAAATAAAATGAAAACAGAATCATCCATAACAATAGTTTTATTTTCAATATAAAATAAACGAGCTGACCTATTTAAGCAATTATTGCGCATAAGTACAAAGCGATTAAGTAAGCACTTACGAGTGATATAATTTACAAAGCAAAAAAAAAACGAATAGCGATCTCTTATGACTGTAGATGGCAGTGTGATCGCATCACAGTGTAATCATTTTATAGAGTAGTTTAAGGTACAATTCCGTACATCGCGGCCGATCGCAGCGCGCGCGGCAATAGTCGTGTCTATAATATACTGAGTAATCTGTCGTTAGCCGCACGCGTCTGTCGCAAACTTCGGAAACGGTGCCATATATTTTCATACTCTGACTATTGACGCATCAGCCGCGCGCGTCTCCCACACGCGATAGATCGCGCGCGGCTACGATCGGCCGCGATGCACGGAATTGTACCTTTAAAGCTTTAAATAGTATTCGTACTATATCTGCTCCGGACATGAGCAGACTTTAATCGCGGCAGCAGACGTCCGATACTTGTCTCCTAAAGTCTGATCAGACTATCCAGAAGGTCTCCGCGTCATACATTTGTTTGAACAGTCCGCACACATCCGATCGCTTCCTATCAGACTATCGGATCGGACGTCAGAATAGGAAGCATCGCCCTGAGACCAAAAAAGAATCGGACGAATTGATCCGATAGTCGTTACAGACAATCGGAGACAAGTATAGTGCGTTTAATCCACGACGACGCGCCCTACTACTTTTTGTGGTCGGTAGCCGCGTGGTGCATATGCACACTTTTCTTATTGTTTTCTTATATTAGTGTGTGTATTCATATCTAACAATTGTGTGGCGATAGAACTAACGCAATAGCAATTTATAATGCACACTTTTGCACTGTAGCAATTTAGATAAGGAGTGGGGCGCATCTTCGTGGATTGAACACACATATCGGTCTGCTGCCGCGCTTAGGAGTTAGACGTTAGCATGAATGATATCAGTGGGGAATACAAACAAAACAATGGCCTTATTCACTATGACTTAGCAAAAACGTAACAAGGCCATAGGGCAACATAGGGTATTAATTTAAGAGCCTTTGGCTTTTGCGAGCAACGGTAATTAACGGTAAATATATCATTGTAATTCAGCCACGTTTTTTGCGTGCTTTCCCCGAATAACATAGAGAATAAGGGGTCAGCTGCGGTTAGCGTTTGACTGCTTCTATCTACGTTGCGCAGAGACCATTCTTTTCCTACTTGAGTGCTTCTAGATCTAGATGATGCCTGATTAGGGTTATTAGGCCATAGAATGCATTTTGGATTTTGCTCTATCATATATTCTACAAATCTATTATGAAAATTGTGATTTTGCTCATTTATATATTTTTAAAGATCAACACTAAGGATATGGAAGCAGAGCATTTTAGAAATGCAATTCTCATAATAAATAAAGAGGGTTGTACATGAATATAGTGCCAAAACAATTGTTTATACCCCCCAATGTATGTCTTCTTTAATTGTATTTAAATTACTAAAAAGTAATTATTTGATGTTTTAAATAATCCAATACCTTAATAATATATTCATCATTTTATAAAACAATGTCACTTCAAGTGTATTCTAAAGAAAATTTTAGCAACCATCAAAATACCGAAGTATAAAATTTAAAAATATATTTTACAATACCAAATGTAGAGGATTCTAGAATAGGTAAGAATAGTGATCAAACTGACACTGGAAGAATTTAAGACTTATTTGAAGAGCGTAAGGTCCAATTTACATTGAAACATGTCTTTTAATTAAATTGTCTTCTCTTCTTATACTCTTTCCACCTATTTTTATTAATAAAACATGCGGAATGTAAAATGCATCATAATGACTGGACAAAAACATAATTATTACACATTTTATAAATGTAATTAAAATATCGCCTTACAATCGTTGTTTGAAGTTTAACCACAGTTAATAAAAAAATAATGGATGGTAATTCTATCTACAAACTAATTCTAATAAAAAAAAAGATTTACAAAATAATTTAAATCAATGAGAATGTTTTTTTACTTTTCATTACGGTTTCCGCCACGATATGGTATTAAATACTCAACACTGATCAAGTTTACAAATAAAAAAGGAAAAAAGGTTTTTTATTTTCATGTACATACGCCGACATCAAGCTACCCGAAACTGTCAAATTTTCCCAATCAATCTTGAACCTAATACTTTTGCGATAAAGATGAAAATCTATTGAAGAAATTTGACAGATTGTCAAATGATGGCCTCTTGGCACAAAAGCAAATACGTGTATTTCCATGGCGCAGCGGTCCAAAGATAATTAAGACCTACACATTTAATACCATCAGCATTGTACAATATGGACACAAGAAACCCGTAATGAAATGTAAATCAAAATAAGTGTCTTTCGTACTAATAATGAACCTACTAGATTATTAACTCGTAGGCGTAACTAGGAAGGAGGCAAACTTGTTGAAAACATTCGTTCAGTAAAAATAATATTTTTTGTTTATTTCTGAGCAAAACACTCCTAATAATCTCGGGCAGCGATATTCAACCAGGAAACTATTATTAGAGTTCAGAACGAAGTTATTGATACTCGTAGCACTTTAGCAGTTATCTTTCAACTAAACTTTCTGCAGGCGACAACAATGGAGCATAGAATTACTGCCTGATTGACCCCCAGTTTCTGAAAGGCAGATCAATTTAATTTGCTGGCAAATCTTATGTCAACGAATGTGATTGGTCGACCAAAATACTAACAACCAATCACAGCACTTGACATGTTGATTTGACAGCAAATAATAAATAATATTTATTTTCAAAAAAAAAGTGTGGTACAGTCTTTTACAGTTACAACAAATAGTTTTAACAAACAACAAAATCAAGAATGGCTGTGGCGTCCTAGCTAGGTTACATAGTAACCTGTATTAAGGTACGCCAACCGGATTCCCATGACAAGATTTGTGAATTTAAAAGAGACTGTCTAGGATAGTGATATTAAAATACAAATTAAGTTTGCCATCTGTTATGAGGGGACAGCTGATTGGTTAATGGTTGCGTTAATCTGCCGTTTAAAATCTGGGGCTGAGTATCGAAGATTGAGTATCGCTTCCCGAGCCTCACCGAGACACTTCCTTCAGTTATTGCCAGTTCCCGTTCTTTTACTATTTCGTTCTCAACTTAAGATCAAAGTTTGCATTCTATCCCCACTTCCTAGTTACGCGTACAAGTGAACCTACTGCAGTTTACGCGTTTATCTCAAGTTTTTCTAGCGGCAAGTCTCGTCGCCAGCTCAGTAGGTCGTCCAGGAGGGCTTCTAAGTGGGGGTTGCCGCCGAGCCGGGCCACCTGCAAGGGAGATTTAAGTTCTTAGATTCTAATGTTATATTTACATTTCCTGTATTGTTGATCGAAACCTGCAAGACAATAAGGCTAAAGGGAGAAGGTATAGAACGTACACGATTGTTGACAAAATAAATAAAAATTGATCAAAACAAGGATGAGGTGCATGCTTTTAAAGTTTTTAGAGAGGGCATTTTTTGTCCTTTTTAGCGCAAAACGGACATTGTATGGAGTGATGTGAACTTACTATGAAGTTCATAGGGTATGACGTCATCGCCTCGTAGTGCCGTACCTGTCTATTGAACAATTTTAAATCGATTGCAACTGATCTGATCTGACTGAGTTCAGTCAGTTGATGATTGCGATTGAACTGATTTTATTAAATATTTGTTTTTATTGTGGCACAGCTTTTAAAGAAATATAAAAAAAAAAATTACTACCCTATATATTCTATACATAGGCCGCCCTCTCAATACAAGGGGTCCGGAGATGTCACGGTTTGGGCATGTGGGATGTCTGGCAACTAAACTCAGCAGTGTTGGAAAATTACTTGAAAGGGGACAGAAAGATATAATTTTGTAGATCTATCCCTGGTGGAAAAAGCTAGCTTCAGTGTGGTGTGTTCGCCATCTAAAGGTCGAAATTAGTCTAGGTGGACTAATTTCGAGGTGAGGGTGACGATTGGGGAAACTTGATAGTAAATAAATCATCATAGTCAGCCCATTACTGTTCCATTGCGGGTAAGGGCCTCTTCTCAGAACGAAAAGGGTTTAACCTTAGTTCACCACGCTTGCCTATTGTGGGTTGCTGGACTACGCACACACCATCGAGAACTCTTTGAAGCCCCCTCAGGTGTGCAAGTTTCCTCAACGATGTGTTCCTTCATCGTTAACGCAAGTGATAATTAAATTCTAATTCGCAATGAATTCGAAAAGTCTCGAAGTGCGGGCAGGGATTGTACTCACACTTTCTGCGTGGAAGACAACATACATACATATGCTCACGCCAGAAGTTGTCGAAGAGATAAGTAGAGGTGTTCTCCTATTACAGGAGGAGGAGGTATACCCACGTTTCGCCTCTGGTATTAAGTCCTATGTAATAGGTTGCAAGCCTACTGTATTTTTCTGGTACAATTATTGTAATAATTATAAATCAACTACGATAACATGGCACGCCCTTCCAATATCTGTCTTCAATGTGTGTGTGCATATGGTGATCATCTCCCGTATACACTACACCACTAATGCGGAGGACATCGTGGAGTACGTACGCCAAAAGGTCAAGTCCTTGGTGAGAGTGCAGCTGCTGGAATCGCGCCGTATATCCAACTTCAAGGCGTTCGTGGTGCGTGTACCAAAGTGTCTTCTGCACCTCGTCATGGAAGAGAACTTTTGGCCGGAGGGAGTTGTGTTCTGTCGCTTCCGCGAACAAGTGCCACATGATCGCACAGTGACATAGTGCTTAAGACCCAATTTCACCATACAATGTTAGTTGTTAATGTTCTGTTAAGCTGTCAATGTCAATTTACTGTTAAACAGTCTGTTATAATGTTTAACAGGGCATTAATAACTAACAGAGTATGGTGAAATTGGGCATAAGTGAAGTTTTACTAACATAGGCTTAAGTTTCTATACTCGTATTAATACAAATGTATTATTATAATATATATGTCAGTTTGTAAGGTATATCTATCTATATATCTATGAGCCTAAGTAGCCTGATAATAAAGAATTTAGTATCAGGCTACTTACGATATTATATTATTATATGCCAACGAGTCACCATGTTTGTGTTTGATATTTAGTAGATTTATTGCTCGACTAGTGAATAATTAGAGTGATCGCTCGACAAGGCGCACGTGTGTCATTCATACAAACCTCCGAACGGTACCATACTGTTATTTAGCGACGTCAAATCTGTCGAGCGACTGATAAATTGTTTAAGTTTGGCCTACAGTTGCAGAATGCACACATCAGCGTTGAACGAATGACGCGTTGTAAATATTCTTTCTCACTCATTTTTACTTGCAGTGTCAATGGAGGGGCGTGCCGTATTATCGTAGTCGATCTCTAACTAAGTAAATAAATCTAAATATTTAAAAGCGAAAGGTCACTCACTCACTCATCACGAAATATCGAAAACCGCTAGACGTATGAAGATGAAATTTGGCAGGGAGGTAGGTTATAGTTAGTAGACGTCCGTTAAGAAAGGATTTTTGGAAATTCTAACCCTAAGGGGGTGAAATAGGGGATGAAAGTTTGTGTGGAAAATCGTCACTTAACGGGTTCAAAATTTCACGCAAGCGAAGCTGCGGGCGAAAGCTAGTAACTTATAAATGTAAGTGCTGACCTCTGCCCTGGCCTCCTGGTCCAGACTCTGCAGTGTTGTGCGCGTGTACTCGAAGCTGCCGAGTCGTTCCAGTAATGTGATGCAGTATCTCTTCACTTCTACGTCACGGGTCCTTTGACGCAATATATCTAAAGATTGGTCTAAGGAAATGTACTGATTTTTGTTGCTGGAATCTTTTTCATTTTTTGTCTTGGTCGTGTTTGACCCTAGTCGCACCTGATCGTAAGCGCAGACAGGGTCTAAGATGGAGCATAAGAATCCAAGTAACAGAGATATAGAGAAATTCCCTTATTATTATTATATTTTATTCAATAAGACAACTTTGGTCCACAATATTTGTTAGTAAAGCTTAGGATATATGTTAGTACCTACATCAATTAAATTACGCATTACCTACATTAAAAACATTAATAATTATTATTATACCCCTCTGGCTCTCTCATGCACATTCGGGAACACAGTAAACTGCTTGGCGCCGGACTTTCAATATGAGGGCTATCCAGGCGGACCGTATAGATCCTAACACCAAGCGTGCTGGGTTTTGTTAAATCTTACAACACCCGTCTATTTCCAACATGCAGTGAGGAAGTTGTATAGTCTAGCCCGTCCCCTCACTGGATAAAAACCAAAATCTAAAAAATCTGTCTATAAATCGGCGACTTTGGCTGTTTCCTTCCTGTACATGCAAATTTTCGAAGAACCTAAGTTCAGAGCGGCCAAGATAAATCAGCCGTACCACAGTACGGCTGATTTATCTTGTCGTACTACAGTACGGCTGATTTATCTTACCTATCTATCGATCGGTTTGGCATACTAAAAATAAATATAAGGTCCATAGAAATAATGTCAAATTTATATGTCTAGTAGGGCAAACCGAATATAGATAGGTTATTACGTTACGTTATTGTGTAAAGGATACGAAGCACTTGGTTGTCGCCCTCGTGGTTTCGTATGGCGTGTATGACCGGGAAGCTGAACTTGCCCTCCGTCAGGTCCTCGCAGTAACTCTTGTTTTCTGTGTACTAAACAAACAATCAGCTTTATTCCAAAGTGCCTCCAAAACAAGATCATTTAAACTGCGGAAGACAAAGGAAACTAGATTTTTGTAATAATCGATAGTTACATAATGTTTAGCCGGGTTAATATGCGCAGCGCGACATAATTTTGTCGACACATTAACTTCTGGCAAAACGACATAAGTCCTGCAGTATCTCGTCTCAGCACGAGATAATTTGACTGTTAGGTCTGCAGGAGATGCTACTCCAACTGAAATCAGCCCAGGATAAACAGAGAAGTTATGCCTTTCAAACTGTGGAGTGCCCTAAATCAGACCATTTTACATGCGTATTTTTCCGGTATAAATAAGTAGAAATTGCAGGAAGACGGAAAGAAGTGGTATCAAGAAAAGGTACATAAAAAAATACATACCTCTTGCAACCTCAAATTGCAGTAATCGTCTCTGATCTGGAAGTATAGTCCGAGAATGCCGGACAACTTGCTGAAGTCGGACTTGTTGTCGCTGAACAGCTGCATCAGACGAATGGCTAACATGAACAGACCACCCGTCTCTGGAACAATAACACAATAATATTAGTTGCTATATATTTGAATCTTGGACAAAAGGTAAACAAACTAGTCTATTCTTTTGATTAAATCTTTTCGAAACTTGATCTTCAAATAATTTGCAAGGTTAAGCTGCGCTTGTCGCGGTCAGTCAGTGGATGTGCGATCATTCGTTACACATCTCTCTCCGTGCCTCGGAGAGCACGTTAAACCGTCGCTCCAGGGTGTCATACGAAGTCATAGGCCCGTGTCTGAGAACCGTTCTAACCTTAGGATATCGGCATTGCCCAGTAACTGGGTCGTGGAGGTCTGATGGCATTCGCTCCGTGTAGAATACTGGTATTCAGCCCAGATGCGGCTAGACTGGAAGCTGACCCCAACATAGTTAGGATATATAATTTTGAAACTTGAAACTAGAGCCCGAGCCCCCGAAGGTTCCCCGGTCATACGGTTACCTATGACATTCCTTACGGGAAGTATAAATCCCTAAAATCTGTTAGCCGGACTAATCTTTTGTTAGCGGTATTTGCTACTAATAGATTGCGGTGTTCAGATAAAACATAACATCACGCCTATATTCCCCGAAGAGTTGGGCAGAGGTGTATAGTACACTCTCCCGGGGGGCGAGCATATTGCCATCAACGGGGCACAAGTCCAGACTTCAGGCTGCTAATTCCACGCATAAAAACCCAATAACACTTTGCTCGTCTCGGGATTCGAACCCAGGACCTCACGCATAACAGTCGCGCTTGCGACCACTAGACCAGTCGGCAGTCAGCTATACTAAGGAAAATGAATTTCATAATAATATCACCGATATCTCACTTTTGATGGTCATCTCCTTGTACTCCTCCTCCGAGGGGCACTGGAAGTTATCCCTCCAGTAAATCTCGATACCTTGCCCTCTGTGCAACTCTAATAGCTGCTCTGTGTATACTGTAGTTGCCTGAAACGAAACGTTAAATAATTACCGAGCCTATTACAGTCCATATCAAGGTCTATAAAAAATAAACTTTAAAAAAAAGTAAAAACCGACTTCAAAGAAATACTAAAAGGAGTAAAATAATTACCATAATATAAAATTAACAGTTTCAGAAGTCGGTGGCTTCTATTTGCTTCAGTGTAGAGTTGCACCGACTTCTGAAACTGTTAATTTTATATTATGGTAATTATTTTACTCCTTTTAGTATTTCTTTGAAGTCGGTTTTTACTTTTTTTTAAAGTTTATTTTTTATTAAATACGTTTTAGTGTCATAATTTTAACCCCCTCCTTCATAACCCTTCTTTTTGGCTTTGACGTAGTCGGGCATAAAAAGTCCTTTCAAATGATACCTTACACGATATAATGAAAACATTCCAAAGAGGGGGAGGGGGGGACACGCACCCCCTCCTCTTTTCAAGTAGTCAGTTCCCAACAACAAATATAAACAAAGCAATATTAGTAATTTGAGAATTTTGCTTTGATCCGATGAGGAGTTCCGTTCCATATCTCTGAAGTTCATGGTCTAATCATAACAAAATTTAAATGGGACCAATCGGGAAGTATACCCTTTCGAACAAAAAAAGAATTTTTCAAATCGGTTCATAAATGACGGAGATATGAGGTAACAAACATAAAAAATAAAAAAAAAAATAAAAAAAAAATACAACCGAATTGAGAACCTCCTCCTTTTTGAAGTCGGTTAAAAACAGGGCTGACCCGACCATATAAGCGAACTAGGCGACGGCCAAGGTCGCTCGACTTGGGGGGCGGCATGGCGAGTCGAGGGTTGAGTCAACGCCAGTTGACGGTATAAAACACAATATAAGGAATTAAAAGTACATAATTATGTGTTTTATTAAAATTACATGCGTTTTATTTTGTTGCGAAATTTTTGTTTCAAGGGACGCCATTTCAGTTCTTGGTCTAAATAGACAATTACAACAAATCCAAATGCCATAATCGTTTCGCAAATGAATCTGTGATCGCAGCGTTGTTACCACCTCACAAGAGGACACGGCTGCTTTTATTGGCATAAGGGTTAGTGCACTGACAGAGTGGCGGCGAAGAGCAGCTCACTGGTCGCAAGGCGTACCGAATAGGTTCATACCGGCTCTTTTGGACGCTTGTGGCCGCTCGGCCAGTCTTCGCAGCACTTTGAACCTCCCAGTGAGATTTTATTTCGCTATTCAGATTCCAGGCTGTAGAAGCAAATTAAGTTGAATTCCAATTGTTATAGTCACTCCGCTGCCACTTCCAGGGTCCACATCCCTTATGCCAATAAAAGCAGCCGTGTGCGCTACCCCTAAATCGCCTTTTACGACACCCAGAAGGAAAAAATCATCCCTTGCTATTCTATGTCCGGAACGGTACCTACAGCACGCTTGAAAGACAGAATTACAGTATATACCTAGCTACATAAAGACTTCTTATAATAAGCAAGTGAGTCATAACTTACGAAGCCAAGACGTAGACATTTACGGCACGGCTGGCCACAGTTTAAAGTCGCTCAGCGGGTTCCAAAAAGGACTATGCTCTGAGGCTATTCGACTGAGAACCAAAGTAGTCGACATAACCCATAGGACAAGCAAGCTAAAGTGGCAATGGACTGGCTATATTACTCGTTGGTTTGATGACCGTTGGGGTAGACGTGTTCTAGAATGGAGACCGCAAAAATTCTTATAATATTACCATGGGATGTCCCAACTCTTGCGCCTTCTCTAACGCGACGATCATCGTGTAGTTAGCTGCGTTGATGGTGCTGGCGACGCCATAGATGGAGTGCGCCACCGGGATGCCACGGCGAAGTATTGAGTTGTCTTGAATGTCGTCAATCCTGGGCAAAATAAAGTTTACATTCTAAAATGAAATTTACACCACAATATCTTAAAAAAATATCTAAAATGTGAGTACATACATAATGTTAGTCGGAAAGGTGGTACTAATTCGAAAGGGTATTAAAGTACCCATAATAATGAATAACTTTAGTTCTACTAAAATTATACATACATATAAACATAATCAGCCCATTACTGTCACACTACCGGGTACGAGACTCGTCTTCTCAGAATACACCATCGAGAACTTAATGAAGCTCTCTCAGGTGAGCAAGCTTCCCCAAGATGTTTTCACTTCACCGTTAGCGCAAGTGATAATCAAATTCTGATCCGGGATCGAAATCAGACCTTTCTGCATGGAAGGCAAGCGTTCAACGGCTTAGCTATCTCTGCTATCACCTCATAAGTAAAGTTTTTGAGAAATAAGTGCCAAAAAATGCACCCTTTTATGGCACTGCAATATAACAAGTTAACAGAATATTCAATACTTATTATTCTAACTTGATTGATATTTATAGCATTTACTCATTTTATTCTCGCGCAGATCGTACCAACAGGAGAGAAGAAGATCTCCTTATTATGTGAATGTGGTGACATGTCTTTGGTATTACTAATTGGAGATCGAAACGTAATAGTGGTGCCGATTCTGTTGTGCACAAACTAAACTTAATTTAGGCTATTGCCATCTTTTTCACTCTGATGAAATAAGAAAGAGACGGACGTAAATAAGAGCTGTAAAATTTAGTAGAACTAAAATGTCGAAGTAAAAGATGACATGTCAGAATGTGTCGACAAAAAACACGGTAAAGTTCAAGGCGTAAACTAGTTGACATTTCTAAATTAGTTCTTTGTCCATCACCGTTCCTTTCTCACGCTGTCTGTCAGTAAAAGATAGCGAATTCTCAAATTTGTAGTTGGTGAATAAGAGAATCGGCACTATTGTGTCTTGTTGAATAAAAAACTCTGTCTAATAGACATTTTGCCTAGTTTAGGAGTCAGATATTTCGACTTTAAACTGTGTCCCTGTTGTACAACTTAATCATAAGACTTTACCTTGTTCTATTTGGTTTTTGTGTACAAATAAACAATTTATTTTTTTATTTATACGAAGACGTATTTTCCGTCTGTCAGCGTTTAATTAAAATCTTACAAGTAAATAGTTCTATTAACAAGATGTAAGATAGGGAATACCATCCAATCATGCAAAGTGAACCAGTCATTTATTTTTATTGAATGCATAACTCACTAGGTTTGTAAATAATTAATGTATTTTAAATTGTGATATCAGCCATCATATCTAAATATTATCTGCAGGCATGCATGATCACAATAGTTTTGTCGACAGAAGAATGGCTGAAATGACGTCATTATGAATATTATGTATTCCGTCGTCAACAAAATATCTAAGTATGTCTTGTCTATGGGTCATGCTACGCCTGCTGAGTCTGTAACTGACTAGCATTTTTAACCCTTTTACTGCCCCTGTCGGATATATTTGTCAATTTTATTAAGCTTTATTATATGGATAGAAACGGTGTACCTACATATCGTCGGCCACCAGTGAAAACCACGCCAAAAGCAAAATTTTATAGGAGACGGAAAAACGGGTTTCCTGAAAAAAAATGTAAGGAGCTTCACTGTTTTTTTTTTGTTTTATTATTAATGAACCATTAGGTACACAATAAATCATAGAATTAATATGAATTCTTGAAAGGTGTCAAATGCGAATTACAAGGTTTTCTTGGAAAATATTAGGATTTTTGTCGGTAAATACGGGTTTATCAGCAGATAAACAAGTGCATTATTCATAATCAACTTCTTTATTTGCATTCAAATTGAATTCAGTCCAGTCTTAAACGTGGGTTGCGAGGGTTTCTTGCTAAATATGACATATACGTGTTTGTCCAAAATTACTTTTTACAAGGTTTCAAAGTCAAAATTCAAAGTTTTTTATTTCAAATAGACCAGATTACAGGCACTTTTAAAACGTTACAACTAGGTGTTTGGTACTGGTCGCCGACGATATAGGTATCCGACAAAGCGTTTTTTTTTTGTCAGATTCATCCGACTGGGGCGGTTAAAGGGTTTAATGAATTAGTTAAGTAACGCAACCTCTATTTACTTCTTGACATATGAATACAAACCACAATGCCAGAGCTGAAAGAAATTCTATATGCTATCAGCAATTGCTAACTTGAGATATAACTTGGTTTTATTTTCTACTAGTTGTGCCCGCGACTTCGTCCGCGTGGAAGTCGGAAAACAACATTGTGTCGCAACAACTAAACAATGTATTTGTAGGTACTCTATTTTTTTTAATCTAATCAGTTTTATTTCCAATAAAGTGCTAATGATCAATCACAATGACTCATCCTAGAGAATGGGCAGCAGCGTTCTCTGAGTACTTTAACAACCATACTGCGATCGCCAACCCGTCTGCCAAGCGTGGCGATTATGGCAAACCCCTCCCTTTGGGGGGGGGGGGGGGGGGGCTTATGTCCAGCAGTGGACTTCTTTCGGCTGAATGATGATGATGATAACCCACACTCAATAGCGTGATAATTTGTACCCTATAACCTGACCCGCTCTTCAACGGATGCTGCTATAATACATATAAAACTTTAACTGGTTCTGTTCAGTAGATTTGGCGTGAAGCTCAAACATACAAACAGATAAATAAACAGAAATTTTAAAAACTACATTTTTGGCCTAAGTATCGTTCCTAGGATGCGTTGCACTTACTTTTTTCCAAAAATACCTATTTAATGTACAGTTTTAGCATTGTTACGATTTTATTATATGTACCATAGATAAGAAAAATATCGCATTAACGCCATATGCTCGTATTTTTTAGATGCGTGTGACTTCATCCGGTGTGCGAGCCGCCAAACACAACAGAGTCACCTTTACCAGAACGAATAATTTACTTAATAAGTGTGTGTTCATTCATAACAGTTAGGTTCAATTAATCTTCATTAAGATGACACACTCAATTTGTTTATTTTAAAACCCGCCATCACGCAATAATAGAAGATAGGTATTAAGTCAACCATGCATTTGCAAATGAACAAACAGAAAAGGCCGTGAAAACAGCTTATCTTAATGTGTTGTCTAGAAATATGGAAATATTATATTTTACTACACAGTAAATAATGTATTACTTCGTAACGTCATACTTATAACACGTGGCCAGCAGATATATTTCCTCTTATTAGAAAAGATGGTTTAAATAAAACCAGGTTTAAAATAGCCCTATACCTTTTTGTTATATGACGTTAGAAAGTGATGGGTATACAAAGTTAGTCGGAAAGGGGGTGCTAATCTGAAAGGGTACTTCACCTATAAAAATGAGTATTTTTTGTTCTACAACTTCCCCGAAAAGTTAATAGTTTATGAGAAATTGCTGTTTAAAGATTTCATAAAATAAACCTAAAATCTATCGATCTATCCTCAGCTACGCTGTGTTTACATTTTAGGTCAATTCGGGGTCACGGATCATAAAGCTCCATTTTCTGAATTCGTAACTAAAGAAGGGATGAAAACAATTTCTAAAATAAAAACGTTTCTTTCATTTTGAATAAAACTTAAAACTATCGAATTTTGACATTTCAACACTTTCTTTAAAACAGTCATCAGTGATACTTTAAGTGGCCCGTGGATTAGTACCCCCTTTTCGACTAAACTATTATAAATCTGGGTTTACCTTAGTCCTGGTTTAGTTAAACCATCGCTCATGATATAGGGCTTTAAGTCGAAGTTGTGCATATTGATGGGCACAACTCCCACATAATGTACCACGAAATAGAACATACTTTCTTGAAATTTTTTGGGGCTTAATTTTATTATGAGTTGATTATCCATTTAAAAAATGCACTATCTAATTACATGTTTGTGTCCATCAAATTGATCTTATCAAGGGTTTGATGAAACCCCGCTAGCGGCACCCCTGTTAATGTAGTAATCACTTATTTTACAGTAGGTAAAGCGGTAACCTTAAATTGTCTTAAGTCTTAAGAACTAGCGACAGATTAGTAACACTGATAAAAACCAAAAAAAAAGAAGAAAAATAGTCAAAAATGACGTAACCACGTCTTGAAACCGCGCCATTAAAAAGCGACCACACCCTGCAGGACAGAAGTGACCAATCACCGTTTACCAAATTAATGAATATTTTTCACTCACGCGTTAAAATATTTAATGTCATTCGTGTCCTGCAGGGTTGGTGGCATCTTGTGCTTGACGCTGTAACATTATCAAGGTAGGAATGAGGCTATTTCGAAGGCACGGTGTGTGAAGAATAAAAGGGAGGAAGGAAAAGACAAAAAAAAAATTGGTACCGCATACTATGAATAGGCAGGAAATAATCAGAGCCGTAGTTCTTTATGGACGGAGGGTACTAGCTCTTATAACACAAGACCCTGTCTTTTTTTAGGAGTCAGGTCTGTCTCACCTTGTAAACTATGTTTTGGATGAACAAAGATATTTCAAACAAAAAAAAACTACTAAACAAGAATAATTCGAATTTCGAGTCAAATTTCATTTCAGCATTTAAAAAATAGCTTTTTTTACCCACGAGTTTTTTTTACTATTGGACTGCTGTAGATGGTCCTTGGGACCCATTTGATGACCCTTCTACGTTCTACGAGACCTCTTCAGGTCTTGCCAATAACTGCCCGGACCCTTCGGTCTTCAGCCAATGGTGGGGAAGTAAAATACTTAACCTAAGCTAACTACTTGTACTACACTAACATCATGACTACCTGCAACAACAGCACTAACGGCGACCCCTAGTGGGACTCGGACCTCGGCTTAAGGCGTTGCTGGCGGGGGCTTGGGGGGGGGGGGGACAGCTTGATGAGAACTGAATTATCGGTGTAACTGCGGAGTCTGAAGAGACGACCGGCTCTACGACAGGAGAGCTCGGTGGATCGTGACCGGCGGCGGTGGGACGTCGCGACGGGCCTCGTCGGCAAGGACGGTAAGCCGGGACGGCGGCGGCCGCTGTGTATTGTGCTGGTCTATTTACTCGCATCCTGGAGAAGGGTAATTTCGTCATCGGGCTCTAAAAGTGTGTGCCTGGGACGGCGTACTTTACTTATGAGAGAAGGACTGCAGTCGGCCGCTGCGGCGACTAAGGGGTTCGGTTGGTAGGGGGCAGAGTCGAAGTAACGCTTGGAAATGCGTTTGAGGTATTGCCAGATGGTTGGCATTTTAAGATCGAGATGGAGTTGAACGTTACGCATGAACCACGGGGCAGCCGCGGCTCTGCGCAAAACTCGATTTTGGAGGGTTTGAAAGGATTTGAAGCGGGAAGGCTTAACGTGTGCGAACACGTCACTAGCGTAAGTCAAGATAGGGCGGACGCACGTCACGTAGATTCTCATTACCCACGAGTGACGTGTAAAATTTGCATGACTTTTACGTTTTTGGACCTAGTCATTGGAACCAAGTGGGCGAAGCCTCTGACCAAGTTTGTCGACCCTGATTTGAATACGAAAATGTTTAATAAAGATAACATTATCATTTAAAACTCCATTGACATTAGTTTTTAAAAATAAAAGTTTAAATATTTCATAAATATTTACTGTGACATAAGTTGACGTTGACTTCAAAAAACCTGTTAATGAGTCAAATTCAAGACTCTGTGTAGCAGTGGCGAAGGGTGAATTTTCTTAAAAGGGAAGCTGGACCAAAAGATGCTTACCTTACTCAAGTGTGATGCGTGTTCCAGTAACTACTCGTTTCGAAAGGGAAGCCGATAGGAATCGAGTTGTATGGAGCCTTCGCCACTGCTGTGTAGCAGAAAGAGGCATACGATAATTAGAGTGACTTGGACGCTTCTTTTTCTTCTATCGTGTCGGCACGAGCTATACGAAAATAGGTCATGCCGTAGTGAAAAGATTAGCCAGTCAGCAAGGTTGGTAGCGGGGCTGACTGCCCAGGGTACGTCGGACGTACTTAAGACTTGCTTGGACGCTAATTTAGTAAGTGAGTTGTCGATCGATTCGGCTTGTTATCGGTCGACAACTGACTTATCGAAGCGATCTGAATCAGAGGGCTGCACAGACTTGCCAGCGGGAAACGAGCGACATAATGGAAGAATCCTATCTTGTGCCCCATATGAACTGAAATATCGGCGTCGAGAGAAACTGAACCGATTCTATTTTAATTTTGATTACAGACTGTGACTGTTTCTGAATTTTAAACCAAAGGCTGCAAGACAATAGTAGTTTAATACTTATTCATTTATGTTGTAGCTTATGGGTACACACGTTCGAAGTTGCATCATTAGTTAGGCATTGACATTTAGTTCAGATTTTGTGCAATATGATGTTTCAACTAGTCGACCAATCCCGAAAAGTGCATGTGAGTAAAACAGTAAACAATGAAACTATTACAGAATTGTGCTTGAAATAGACCAGATTCCTTCATTGTTATTACTAGTACTTCCATTCCAACACTAAATAAACTAATTTGTTTAACTACAGATTAGTAAGTATGGAGTGATAACATGCATAATTTTCCATACAATCACATGAATCACCTCCTTCTCAAGTCGTACTCCTCATTACTGAGGGTCGTGATCCTCCCTTGAAAACATTTTTGCTCTTATTATGTTACGCCATCGCTGTCTATCCTTGGCCAAGTGAAGCGCATCGTGAAATTTCGTATCAAGAGAAGAGCTTATCTGGTCAGACCATCGCAAAGGGCTGCGACCTCTTGGTCGTTTACCGTCCACCTTGCTGGTAACCATCAATTGTTCGAGGTTATTGTCATCTTTTCTCGCTATATGAATCACATCTCACCAAAATATGAGGATCGCAAGGAGGTTACAACTGCGATTAGATAATCGATTGGCGATATACGCATCATCATCAGCCCATTATTGTCCCACTGCTGGGCATGGGCCTCTTCTCAGAATGAAAATGATTTAGGCCTTAGTCCTCCACGCTGGCCCGGTTCCCCACACTTGTAAATACAAACTTACTTAAAACTTTAAATACTTGTAGAAATCTACTGTATCGCGTTTACAAACACAAATATTTACATGCACAAAGGCCCAGACTCGGAACAACTGTCAGGAGTGCGATTCACTAAGGCAAAACATCTTTACAACCAAGAAATCGTCGTTGAAACATCTGATGAAAACATTTCGGTATTCTTTAGTTAAAACTGCGCGGTCGTAGCGCCTCAACGATGTCGACGGCGCGACATAGAACTAAAATATGGTTCCGTTCATGTTCAGCAGATCGTCGACGAGCATAGGTAGCTTAGCGAATACGGTTTTTATTAATGTTGTTTTTAAAAGCGATATTTACGATGAAACATCAGTGAACTCGTCGTTGTTTACATCTATGATGAGTCTGTTAGTGAATCGCATTGCTGTAGGCCATACAAATATTTGTTCCGTGCGGGAATTGAACCCACGACCCGTGGTACAGAAGCCAATCGCTCAGCCACTGCACCAAACGTGTCGTTAAAGATGTTAGGCCGCGTCGTTCGCCAGTACATTATCATTGTATTCTAACACTTTGTAATTTATACAGATCATTATAGTGATTATACATAGATACTGCCATACTATTAAGGAAAACTCTGTATTTCTTTCCCCTAAATGTCCTTGCTAGGGATGACGCCTAGTATAAAAATAGATTCAACTCACTACTCGTTTAGTGAGAATAATAGTTAAGTGTTATAAGAATAACAAATGGAAGACTACAAAATAACTGGAACTTGTCAATGTCAAACAATAAAATAATGAATACACATACCGTGCATACAAATGATGTTATCATATTGTATGGTGAGATAACAGAACATTTAAATATGTGAGTATGTTTTCCTGGAACCGTTTAGGTAGGGTTTAATCTGGCTAATAGATCTGGTCATACTTTTTTTAGGCGAAGAAAAATATAACCCAGGCAGGATACCTATACAAAAACCGGCCAAGTGCGAGTCGGACTCGCGCACGAAGGGTTCCGTACCATTATCTATAAAAACGGCAAAAAATCACGTTTGTTGTATAGGAGCCCCCTTAAATATTTATTTTATTCTGTTCTTTAGTATTTGTTGTTATAGCGGCAACAGAAATACATCATCTGTGAGAATTTCAACTGTCTAACTATTACGCTTCATGAGATACAGCCTGGTGACAGACGGACAGCGGAGTCTTAGTAATAGGGTCCCGTTTTACCCTATGGGTACGAAACCCTAAAAAGGCAGTTGATTTTTAGTATATGTTTAAAATGACTAATGGAAGATTGAGACGGTTTAAATCAGGGGCCAGAAAAACGCCAGAATTCCAAACAAACTAATGCAATAGAATAGAATAATTATAGCAATTCTACCAAAACTAACATTTTTGGCTCAAATAATGACGGCTATTTTTTATACACTCGTGCTCTAAAAGCGAAGGTTTTTCCGGATTAAAACCCTTCGCGGCCCGGAGCTGGAGGTTTACTCCCTAAGCACGAAGTCTGTGGTTTCGGCCTTAGTTTCGAGCGTTTCCCACTCCCTATCACCTACGGACTTACGATTATTTCGGGGCCCGAACTAAGAATGAATGACAACACGATTTGACAGTTGTCCCTACTACCGATGTGTTTTTACCCGTCCGAAAAGTTGAACTTGACACTTGTTTTGTTCACTCCTACGTTCCAGACTACTTTCGGACGGGAGACTAACTTCGTTGACGGACTTAGGGAGAAGGTACCCTGGCACGCGCGTGGCCGTAGATTGCCCTACCCTGGCATAAACCATGGGTGGCCAACTCACGGCCCGCCGGACGACAACTTGTGGTTACCATTTCTTCTATTGTATATTATTTATATATTATTTACGATGGCGATAAATAAGCAACGCCTGAGTGAATATTCGAATTACCTTAATATTTTGTTGACAATTGATTATTGTTCTGAGTTGGTAACATTATAGTAGTTTCAGATTGTTATCACCTTTATGCATCAATGTGCTTATTAAATACATTTATAATTATTCCTCTACAAACAAAAAAAACACGGTCTAAGCTACCGATGGTCAGGGCCTCAGAGATAGAAACTTCCTAACAATACGCGCCGTGTCGAGAAGTACCGCTTTCTGTATCAGGCCCTAGATCCAGCCGCCCAACGAGAGTCTAGCCGTTGGTCGAAGCTCTTGGCTATTAAGCCATTCGCCATAACTACTATCGGCACAATTACTGCGAATCAACATCCTAACGGCGACATTGTAGATAGATTGTTTTTATGCTTATCTTCTTGCATAATGACAGTTTTGCAGTTTTCATTATCGTAAGAAGAGTTTTAGACGACATCATTTTTAACATTGGGATGATGATAATGATCTTCTTAGTTTTTACGTACATTCGCTTATTTGTATAAAATTACAAATTAATCTAAGAGACTTGTTGCAGGTGTTCCTAGGGAGTTTGTTGCGTCACTTCTTCTTCCCAGCATAAACACTAGGAAGCTGTGAAGCGAAAAGCTGTGAGCGAATTTAGGGGCTGTCTATTATTATTTTGACATTTAAAAAGTATTGATTTTCAGCCCAGTTTAAATAAATTACATTTCATTTTGTTGTTTTTTTGTTATTGTTTTTCGAATTCACCTATCCAACAGACTCATATATTAGTACAATAGTATTGTAGAGAGCGTGTAGGTGGCGCGGGCCGACTTCAGTCGAGATCGATATTGATACACCTGGTATTCGGTTTTATTGTCTTTCTTTTTATATACCTATATTTCTTGTTAGATTGGCATGGCGACATTGGAGATGGATAAATTTGGCCGCCTACTTAAAAGTTTGACCATCCAACTAAAATACAGGGTGTAAAAAGACCCATCACATAGCCGAAATCTACGCACTCTGTACATCAAACTAAACTACATTGACCAAAAATAATTGCTGGGAAACGACTTTTATTTTTTGGCGCAATGTGTGGTTGTGGCGATGCCGCGCGTTTGCATGCGTGCAGCGACCACACAGCTGAGCCAAGGAGGCCGTGTGCGTTTGATATTCGTTGCGTTTTTGTAACTTCAAATGCGTAATTTGTGAGGAAAAATTGAAAATTTTGATAAGGTTGTTTGGAAGAAAGTTTAGTATTATCACTTAGAATACGTTATTGGAAAAAACTAAAATAAAAAATGTCTACTTTGACCTTCAATATCTCCAAAACCAATGGTTTCCCAGGTATGGTCTGGTAGAAAAAAATGATCCCAATGATGAGTAGAATACGTGGTTTTCGTTATCGTTAAGGGTCTTTTTACACCCGATACACCCATCACTTTCTAACGTCATATAACAAAAAGAGACAGGGTTTTTTTCACATATTATTATTGTAAGTAATTACGGAGATTAATATTTAATAAGAACCTGTTTGAAAAATTGCTAGGAGCCTTTTCGTTACGCCATTGGCCCTACTGCCCTAAATGTTATACCTATTAGTAACCTAAATAAAATTACAACCAATAAAATATCAAGCACCGTGATAACTTGTAATTCTCGTTCAAACGCAAAGTTAGGGAATACTACTTGAAATTGCTGCACTCCTAATCATCTAAGTGTTTGTCATAATTGCATTTAGATTTTCATTATGTTTTGTATTTGATATACAGGGTTAATTGAAAAACACCAACAACCTTTTAAGAGGTCATTGTACTCATCATTATGAACAATTTTTTTTCGCGATTTCAGATTTGGTCCTATAGTCAAAGTTGTTCATAATGATGAGTACAATAACCTCTTAAAAGGTTGTTGGTGTTTTTCAATTAACCCTGTATAATATATTATAATATCTACATATATATTTTGTTTTTTTGTATATATGTATTTTATGTAATTTAAGTATATCTTATGAATTCATAGTATATTCAGTTGAAAATTGTCAACTCATTTTTATTTATTTCTTCCTAAACCTATTTTGATGCTTTCCTTTTTAACCCAAAGGTTGACTGGTAGAGGACGCCTTAAGGCATTAAGTCCGCCTTATGTACCACCACAGTGCATAGGAGTATTAATTAATAACTCATTTCTATTTAAATAATAAGGAAGAAACCCTATCGAATTATAAATCCTGGCAAGAAAATAGAAAAAGGTAAGGATGAAGATGCAGACCAGAGAGATGATGGTGAAGTACATAATGTGAGTTGATGTATAGGTGCTGGTGCCCGAAATTGGAGCAATCCACCAACTTGAACCTTGCTAAGTTCAGTTCACTCTTAACTGTTTCTGTTTCAGCTGGCACCCACGATTAAAGGTTTTGGATATGCAACCTACCACTGTGACAAACAAAGAATGTGCTATATTAATTTTCCTACACAAAATTGTGACATAATAGTAGGTATAAAAAATATGGCACAATACTTGTTTTTATACAATTTGTATATTTTGCATCATCTATTTAACTATGTGTATGATGCAAACACTATGAATATTTTAATTCTACATATAAAGAAAATATAACTTACAGTAAGCTGGCGTTGTGCAGCAATTGTATGATCACTCCCACACCTCTTAGCTTGTCTTCAGAGATTTTGAGCCAGTAGTTGAAAGCAGCCGCAAGCTTTTGCCGTATCTGCTTGCCTGGTACTTGTTGGATGTATGTTAATGGCATCAAGATTTTCTGGAAATATTTATTATACATTGTTTTTTGAAATTTTGATTACAATATTTACAATAATTTTGGAATAATCAAATTGATCTTCAAAAAAACGTTAAGTAGTTAACAGATAGACACTCAAACAAACACTGAAACACAACCTCAGAATCTTTTAAGTAGTAGCAATTTGGTTTGCTATCTCGTTTAGTATATGATTCTTGTAACAAGAGAAAAAGAGATAACAAACTGAGTAGATTGAAAACTGGTTTATTGAACTGTTGTGAATCAGAGGGGAGACACACAAACCATTACACCATACAATGCTGTGATTTATAAAACATTAGATTACATGATGAAAGTAATATTAGTTTACTAGCTTTGGCCCTTGGCTTTGCTCGCGTTAATTAAGCTCATAAAAACTCTACACTACACACTACTAAAGTTTCTATAATAATATAATTCAATCGTGATTCGAAAGACACATCCATGGTGCCATCTATGTACGTTATTGTTGTTTCCCTCAGAAACAGTACTTTTTTTCAGGGTGAAAGGTACCCTATGTCCGTTTCTGTACACCTGACAATGTATATTTCAGGATGATCGGTTCAGTGGTTTAGGCGTGAAAAGGTAACAAACAAACAAACTTACTTTTGGATTTATAATATTAGTTAGGAAGTTAGAATGTTTTTGGTTTTCACAATTACGTATGTGCTGTCAACTCAATACAAAATATATTTTAGTGTAGTTCATACATTTACAGTAACTTACATTTATTTAATATTGATACGAAAGAATAATCCATACTATAATATTATAAATGCAAAAATGAGTTTGTCCCCTACAGTCCGGCCTAATATGACTTGATAAAAAAAAACAATCATATGAGTAATTTTATCTGAAAGTGGAATTGAAAATTATGGTATACTTATTGTTTAAATAAAATCAAATTTCAAATTGTCTACTGTTTGTAGTTTTTTTGTAAAACACATGACTATTTTTAGTCACTTTTTTTTATCTCCAACAGACTATTTACTTATGCCAAACTGACTGACAATAATTTAGAGATAGATTAATTACAAAATACAAAAAAGAGAACATCACTTTAATTGTTTTGGAACTTTTAGTAAATACTTAGATGTATTGATGAAATATTTTCTAATAAGATTATAATCCGATTTCCAAATAATGATTTGTGTGCAATATCAATTTATATTTTTTATAAAACACAATATTTTAATAGGTACAATAATTTAATTAGTTTTGAGTTCACTTCAGTTTATGATTGATATGCATATTGCAGTTATTCTATGGTTTTGCCAACATTTTAGTATGAAAAGGAGTTTAAAATATCCCACCAAAATCAGCTATTTTTATGTATGAATTTATGTAGCACAGTCATCACCTCGATCGCAGTTTGGCGCATTGCGTCATTTTAATTATTTAATTAACACCGTTTACAGCACAAGATTAAAGACACCTATTACTTGAACGTCGAATAAAAAAAACGAGAAAAATAACAAAGCCTTTGCAAAAAAAGATGTTTTAATATACGAATAGATAAAGGCGGCAAAAGCGTGGAAAATCAAAATAATGTACGAACTTCAATGAGATATTAATATTTACCTCATCTTGAGTGTTATCACCAGTATTTGTAGAAACTTTAGACATTTTTAGTCTTAGTTTATTTAATTCCTAAATAATTCCCGAACTTCACACTGTTCACCGATCGATTTTGCTTTGACTGACAGAATTTACTGACACAGCTGACTTGACACTGACAGCCGACCAGCTGAAAGAGCGAATGAAGAAAACGAATAGATGCGTTCATACACTGCCTCGACATTAATAGATCACTTGCGCATGTTTTGCGTCATCTTTTGTTGTGTAAATTATTTTCAAGTGTATAATATTACCATGGCATAGTCTCTTTGTATTTTCACTATTACAATTAATAAATGAGTTACAGTCGCGCAATGCTCGGTTCCGATGGCTAAAAACGAATCATTTTGGTTACCAATGGTAGCTGTTTGTATCGTTAAACCGGTCATTTAATATTAACTCGTAAGCTTATTTTATCGGCACAGGGGGCTTACCATGACCTCTTACGAAAACGTTCAAATGCCATTCAATTTCCGTTCAAAAGCAGGCCTGCTTCTGAATCGCTAAAAATCGTCCCATGACAGTACTAAAGGTGAACGACTATTGAAGTAAGTTGAACGGTAATGCTTGTTCATGGTACAAAAAGTCAATACAAAAAAAAAGGTGAACGGATATCGTAAACGTTAACGTAGCAGGCCTGCTCTTACGATGTCATAGTATGTACAAAAAAGCAGGGCAGTTCAACTTCCAGGCAACTTCTGCCCTGCTTTAAGAGGTCATAGTGAGCCCCCAGACTAGTTTTACCGGTGATAGCTACTAACGTATGAGAGAGTGTAAGCAAGGGAGTGTGTTTTAATAACGTTTGGTAAATCATAGGAATCGGCCATGTAGGGGGAACCAATTTTTCATCTTTGTTAAGAGCATATTAGGTACCGAACTTTTAGGGTAACTAACTGTTAGGTACTCAATGTAATATAATAAAAGTTAGAGCGCCCGGTCTCTTAGGTCTTCGGTCGGGACTCTTTCAACCGGGCCTTAAAAATCGGGTATTGTAATAAACTTTTAAGATCGGTTATGCACTGCATCCGATCCGAATCCGTGAAAACACGTTCCGAAATAGTCATAGAACTATTTGTATGGTAGTTTACGCACTAGATCCGACTTCCGTCATCCGATTTCTCTCCGTCATCCAAACCGTCATCTGTGAGTCTCTAATTCAGAAGAAATATTGACGGACCGAAGTGGCCGTAGTACTGTTGAATGAACGCTTTCGCATTACCTTGGATTCAAATCGGACATAATTATGCCGAAGATAGCCACTGAATTGCTTGGATTTGGATCAAAGATCGGACTAGTGCGTAAGCAATATCCGAATTTGGTTCGAGATTTTTAGACTCTAGATCCGTAATTTCACGAATTCAGATCGGTTGCAGTGCGAAAACCAATATCCGAATTCGGTCCGAGTTTTTTATATCCGTATTTTCACGGATCTGGATCGGATGCAGTACGAAACCGCTGTAAGTGTTGTATCAGTTTAACAGCATTATGCAGACAGAAGTGAAAGAAAAGTAGGAAGAAGAGATTTGATCCTTTTATTGACCTTACGTATTGGTAAAATAAAAATACAGGTGCGTTTTTTGCGTTTGTGTTTGTGCGATTCCTAGGTCAGGGGGCTTACCATGGTCTCTTATGAAAACGTTTAATTACCAGCCAGTCAACTTCCGTTTAAAAGCAGGCCTGCTTCTGAATCGCTAAAAATCTTACCATGACAGTACCACAGTCTATCTTTAGCTTACTCCTTACAGTCGGTCAACGTAGAACATTGTCGCAGAGCAATCGTGCGGGGGGTTGCGGGATGAAGGGGCGGAGGTTATGTCCCGAGTAGCCATACTGCATACTCGGGACATAAATTCCAGGGCTCGCACTTTTTGATTTCGAATTTGATTGATATCGTTCATAGAAATTATATTAATTTAGTAATAATGTACCTATTAGGAGAATTTTATTATAAAGTCTGTTTACTAATCCAAGATGGCGGCATACATACATTTTCAAAAGGTTTGTTCGTGGGAAGTCATTTCCACGGTTTCCGGGGTCACTGATGCCGGAAATGACGTCAAAATCCAAGTCCAAGATGGCGGTCATGTAAATTATCATCTAATCATCATGGGTGTTAATTTCATGGTTTTCAGGGTCACTGTTGCCGAAAATAGAGTCAAAATCGAAATCCAAGATGGCGGCACTAAAAATGTCAAATTAGTCGTCATAGGTGTCATTTCCATGGTTTTCGGGGATGCTGATGCCTAAAATGAGGTCAAAATCTATATGCAACATGGTGGCCATGTTTTTTTTTAAATTAGCCGTCATTGTTGTTAAATCCATGATTTTCGGGGACGCTGATTACAAAAACAAGATCAATTCTCAAACACCAAGATAGGGACCCCGTTTTACCTGGCAAATTTCATTTAACTGGTAAATTTTTTTGACCGCCGTATGTTATCGAGGAATACTTAGGCTTTATTTCCGGCATCAGCACACGAAAACCGTAGAAGTAATAACCATGAATAATAAGTAATTTTCTATAACTCCATCGTGGTTTTGGGAATAATGTATAACTCTTACCTACCCCCGCAAGCGTTAGCCACTGCGACTGTAACCTCGACAAAATTCGTAGTTTTAAAATATTGTTAGAATATTCCAGGATAAGATGGCGAAATTGCTTCTACATACCTTTGCATTATTTTGTCAATCGTCAAAATTACGCATGCGTGGTTTTGTTTTTGCGTGTCACTATTTCTATAAAACGTTAATTAATTTGGACGTTTGTTTGACAAAGTTTGTGTGATTTGTTTTATGTGACAACCCTTTGACAAGCGTTACCAATTTTGACATTTCATAGGACTTGTCAAATGTATGGACGTTGACCCACTGTGTGAAGTAAGTAGGTTACACTGTGACAGTACTAAAGGTGAACGACTGTTGAACCAAGTTGAACGGATATGCTTGTTCATAGTGCGAAAAGTCATATGTCGTGGCCATATCGTAGAATTGATCACTTCATGATGTGGCCGGCCATTTCATGATATGGCCAACTAAAATTCGCCATATCGTTTAAACGTCAACGTTTAATGATATGTCCATCCGCGTTTTGCCATAACATTAATGTAGGGTTTCCATGATATCAAAGGTTTAATAAAAAATCCAAATGAAGGAAGCACGTACCATGCAAGCAAAGGACTACTCCTTTGCTTGCATGGTACGTGCTTCCCTTACTACGGAATTTCGACCCACAAAACATCGATGCACGTTACCGCGAAAGTTTAATAGCTTAATTCACCAACAATTAAGGGGATCTCTTCGCTCGCTCGCCTTCGAGCGTTATTGGTCACTGTTCTAACCTAACCTAACCCAAATGATTCAATATACTAAATAGTAAATTTTCGCAGTAACGTGCATCGAGATTTTGTGCTGTAGTTTCACAGATTAACCAGATAAATAATCGAACAAATAAAATTCTATGAAAAGTTCACCCGCAATAACCATGAAGTCATATTTTGAAAATTAAATCCAATAATAGTCCATTAATTTTCGTTGCGAGGTCACCCTACGTTACTTATTATTATTAGCTTTTTTGTCAGAATAATTGTCCGCCGCCATAATGCATCACAAAAACAAAACGATATCAGCGCCTCTAACAGTAGAAAATGTATCTAATTTCATGATGATCACTATGTTTGACCATATCATGAAGTAGCCGTGCGTTTAGCTGATCATATCGTCAAACGCTGATTATTCATTGATCTGGGCAGGCCATATCATGAAATGGCCAGCGGGTAAAGGCCATTTCATGAAATACAACCATTTCATGAAATGATCGCCCACATCATGAAGTGATCAATTCTATGATCTGGCCACGACATATACAAAAAAAAGGTGAACGGATTTCGTAAACGTCAACGTAGCAGGCCTGCCGCAGGCTTAGCATTATCATATACCCAGCCGCAGGCCTGCTTTATCGATGTCATAGTACAAAAAAGCAGGGCAGTTCAACTTCCAGGCAACTTCTGTCCTGGGGGCTTACCATGTCGTCTTAAGAAAACGTTCAAATGCCAACCAGTCAATATCCGTTCAAAAGCAGGCCTGCTTCTGAATCGCTAAAGATCGTACCATGACAGTACAAAAGGTGAACGATCTTAGAATAAGTACTAAAGTGAACATATAATAAGTAAGTGAACGACTATTGAACGGTAATGCTGGTCTGTGGCCTGCTGGGATGTCTTTGTTCTGTAAGAGAAAACGTTCGAAAACCTAAACAAATATTCACAATTAACCGGTTTTTTTTAAATGATAAAAACATGCATTTCTTAGGTAAGTACACGTTGTATCTAAGATTAAGTATAACCACTGACCATGTTAAGTTATTTAATAGCTCTAAAAACAAAAGTTTTACGTTCAAAAAACCTTTGAGAGTCTAATAATAAAGAAACAACGTGGTTATGAACGTACATATGTGGATTAGTTTTGTCAACTTTTTTGTTTTGTTCCCCACTTGTCATCGATGTAGTTATTAAATACTTTTTGCAAATAATATTGTAACCTTAATTGTAACACCTCTATTGGTTCATAAATTCCCTTTCATTAATTTCGAATGGGTTATTTATTTCTCTAATGCGACGCCGTCGCTTTTTTTTCTCCATACGATATTTACTCTCTAAATATTCAAATATCTCGTACTCGTCATACATTTCCAAAAACAGAAAAAAGTGTGATCTAATAAACACTTGTAATTTTTATAGAAAGTATCGACTTTAGAAAGTCTTATCGACCAAATTTTAAGTGGGTCCTCACAACAGTTTACCTCGAATAACAAAAACAATGTTGATACTTGTAAATATTAACTTTTTCAAGATCGCTTATTTTGACATTACAGCCGCTCAATATACGCTCTGCTACTAACAAATAACACGTCATGGTAAGTATGAAAACTCTAGAAAAAAAAAGGTGAACGGATTTCGTAAACGTCAACTTAGCAGGCCTGCTACGGTATATGTTCTGTGCCTGCTACAGGCCTGCTTTAACGATGTCATAGTACAAAAACGCAGGGCAGTTCAACTTCCAGGCAACTTCTGCCCTGCTTAAGAGATCATAGTAAGCCCCCTGCTATAAGAGGTCATGGTAAGCCCCCAGGTGAGAGACTTTTTGAAAATCTTAGAATATTTAGTGTTACTTAAAATTAAATGTACGTAATAATTGCTATTTTTAATATGTAATGTACAGACGCCAGCTCATAAAATACTACAATCTGTCAAATGTCTGTAATTTCATCTTTATCGCAAAAGCATTGGGTTTAAGGTTTGGGAAAATTTTACAGTTTCAGATAGCTTAATGTGCTGGCGTCTGTACTTTCCCTTCATGACCACTTGTTCTGGGACACCCGGCATACTAAATATCTATAAATAGATAGGAGGAGTCAAAAAAATGGCTGTTCAACTGTTCAATGCTGTTCAATGTGGTATTTTTATACCATCGAGTTGTGTTTAGACTTTTTTTTGGCTGTCATTTCAATTCAAGCAACTGACACAAAATTATTAATGACAACACTATCTGTCAAGTGTCAACTCAACAACAGTCAAACTTTTTTCTTCTGTTCTGTTGTGTTGATTAATTTTCCAAACAAAATAGCTTCAATAAATTAAATAAATGATTAATTCCATAGTTTCTTCAATAATTATTGTCAATGAGATTATTAGAGTGCAACAAATTTGAAATTGCTTAGCTAAGTAGGTCAATTATGGGTTTAGAACACTTAACTGTCCTGTACTGGTTTTGATTATGTCTGCACGAAATTATTTATCGGCACGAGAGAAAAATATAAGTAAACTAATCGATTGTTTGCCAAATATTAATCAGCAGAAGTTTGGTTACCGTTCTGGGCAGGAGCTACCGCCTTTATCGGCAAACACTAGTAATTTTGTGAATCGAAATTTGCATTATTCGTTCGAGGTCCAGCCTTATATGGTGAACAATTTGGAGAGGGCCGGGACGCCTTTTTCAGATTTTTTCTCAGAAAGTGAGACAGGTAAATATATATATAATTATAAATTCTTGTACTGAACAATTCATTACAATTTCTGCTAGTGAAAATATGTTGGAGAGTTTGAATTGTGTATTTCACTTTGAACAAGCATTTAAACATTATTATTTTATGTCATCATCATGACTGCCTTCGTTGGTCTAGCAGTCGCTAGTGCGATTGCTGAGCGTGGGGTCCTGTGTTCGATTCCCAGGTCAGGCAAAGTGTCACGGGGTTTTTCCGTGTGAAATTTTTCAGTAGCAGCCCGGAGTCTGGATTTGTGCCCAGTCAATGGCAATAGGCTCGCCCGCCCCCTATTACTTACATGGTAATAGAAGTAAGAAAAGAAGAAGAAAAGTAATAGTATGAATGTGGATGGCTTTAAGAAAAGAGGGAGACCAAAGAAAAGTTGGATGGATTGTGTGAAAGATGATATAGCTGGAAGACATACTGTTATAGTGTGGAGTAATGTTTGTGTAACAAATGAACTGGCTTAGGAGTCGGACTTGTTTTATTTTACAACCATTAGGCAGGGTTCCCACTACGCCGGACCGGCAGATCTGCCGCGCCGGTAAATCTGCCGGAAGGGCTAGTGGCTGTACAATTTATATGAAGCTATTCACATTATCCCGGGTCCGGCATTGTTGCCGAGCCCGGCATCTAATAATCTAATAGGAGATGTGGTTTCCGCACTTAGTTCTTTAAGTGAACCATTGTACGTGGGCCATGGCGGCCATCATTCCAGCCAGCCCACCTCCCTCCAGAAGCAGATCAGGGCTCTCAGTCCGCTCAGAACATTTGCGAGTGATTTCGGTGTGCCAAGGGTTGCTTCTCGTATTTGGGTGACCCCTGTGCATTCCAGGAGCACGTGTGCGACCGTCTCTTCGGCCTCCATACATGCTCTGCACAGAGGGCTGTCCGTTATGCCTATCGTGTGGAAGTGTTTCTTTAGTGAGCAGTGTCCGGTTATCGTTCCGGTCACCATTCGCAGGCTGCTCCTGTCCAGGCGCAGCAGGCGCCTTGTCAGTTTGCTATCTATGAGTGGCATGGCCTCCTTGGATTGCCTGCAGCCTGGGGTTGAAGTCCACCAGCTCTGTGCCTGTGTGTGAGTAAACTCCTGGAGCCACCTGCATAGTTGGTTGAAGGGGACGGGTACTATAGGTTCAGGGCCATAGGTCACCGTGCCAGATCCCCTCCTGGCCAGTTCGTCGGCTGCATCATTTCCTAGTGATCCACTGTGTCCTTTTATCCATTGCAGTGTTACTGTGTTGCGGTTTAATACCGATACACGTTCCAGTGCATTATGGCATTCTAATATAAGTTTTGAGGTAATATGGTTCTTGTTCAGGGATTGAAGGACGGATGCGCTGTCGAGAGTATACGGATATGGGTGTCCGTGACTTTCCTGGCTTCTATGGCATATGCCGCTTGTATGATGCCTACACATTCCGCCTGATAGACCGTGTTGAGTGCCCCTAGCGTTTTTGATATTTTTATGTTGAGATCGTTCGAGAAGACTCCGGCTCCAGTGCCGGAGGCAGTTTTCGAACCATCAGTGTAAATTCTCATCTCTTTCGGGCCTGAGTAGTCACGTGATTCTTTATTGTAGTGTTTCTGGAAGTTGTATGTCTTTTTGGTTCTGTCGGTGGGTGCTGCTATCATGGGTTGCCTTTCGATTGCTTCGTCTTTTATACGAATGTGTTTTATTCTGGAGTCACTTCCCAGGGTGCCGGCTATGCTGAGTCCGAGCCCGGCATTTTTACCGAGCGTTTTGTCACCACGAAGTGCCGGTAAAACGACCGGACCCGGAGTTATGTGAACGAGTTTGTGCCGGTATCTGTCCCCCGCTCGCCCCGCTCGTGCTCCCCTCGCCCCGCCCGTGTTCCACTCTCGTCATTCGGCTCGCATTTTCTGGTAAAAGTAGACGTTTAGCATGGATATTCAAGCAGAAACTTTAATTACGCTTGTCCAAGAGAGACCTGTTCTGTGGGATAAGACCGAAGACGTCTATAAAGACAAAAACTTAAAGTTAGCAGCAGTTAGCACCTACGTCAAAAATATTATTATGCAATCTAGTGCATAAAATAATCTTACCTTAGACACATGGCTAATCTTTTTTCTGGGCAAATACATTCTCTGAAACTTGTATCTCTTACTCTTATGTCTATTGAAAGTCGTCCCAGTAAATCGTCAAAAGTGGTTGCTGTCATTTGAAAATAATTGAAGAACTTTGATTCGTCACTTCTAAGTTCACCCATTAATGTTTCAAATGTTCCAAGTGAAAATCTTTCCCGTAAAATAGGGTGTACCCAATGTTTTCTTTTATTTTGCCTTCTATTAAGATACCACCACAACACAACAATTTCGTCGTCCATTGTGCGCGCAGGTCCAAATTCAACTGAAGTGAGTACTTGACTGTCTGAATTTCTTCCGGGATCCGATGTAATGTGAACACTCTGTCCGGTGTCCGGTTTCCGGCAGATCTGCCGGTCCGGCGTAGTGGGAACCCTGCCTTACACTGTGACTCCAACTAATGATGATGATGGTCAGTTAAGTTGGGTTACAATTAGGGTTGCCATCTTTTTTTGGAACAATAAAAGTACATTTGTGTTTTGGGATAGAAAAAAGAAAGTACAATGTATAAAAAGAGAGTACTTTTACTATTTATGTTTATACACCTATTTTTCATTGCTTCTAGATTCTTGAAAACATGTTGTGATTCTTTCAAAAATGTGTGAATCTTTCAATTACAGCCATAGACCGTAGAGTAAAAAAACTATGCAAAAAAAGTCCAAACTAGTAGGATCAAATGAGAACAGTGTCAGGTAAAGAGTATCTTATAGCATACTTTATAACTGTTGTTGATTGTAAAGTGCCCACATGAAATAGAGTATTACTCTATAATAGAGTACGGGCAACCCTAGTTACAATATACTACAACATCTTTCGGGGTTGCTGTGCATGCAATAGCCAATCCTGCGACTGTGACCATAGGTTTATTGTAGGATGACCGTGGGGTTTTAGCCTGTAAGAGTTTGGCATAGCCCTTTGCCTTCCTCCGGGTGGAGGCAGGGTATCCATGAGATTTCGACGACACCTTTGGTGCAGTGCCTGAGCGTTTGGCTTCTGCGCTACGGGTCGTGGGTTCGATTCCCACATGGAACAAAAATTTGTATGGCCTACAGATAGTTCTTTCGGGTCTGTGCGTTTGTGTATGTGAGATTTGTTTGTAAACGCACCCACGACACAGAAGAAATACTAGTGCGGGGAAGTTTAAAAAAAAAAAACCTCATAAAAAAATACTTACAGCTTATTGATATAAATTACAGACAAGAGATAACATGCTGTTTAAATTTATTAAATAAGTACTTAAGACTAATACTGACAGAAGTCCATTATTCACACTGCTTGAATAATGCCTGATTTATCCTATTAATATAATGGCAATGAAGGCATGTACTAATGAATAGTCAATTTTAGCTTAACATAAGGGCATTAGAAGGCCTTGGATATTTATAGGCTGATAAATATAGGATAACATGCATGCGTGGGGGGTTCCTACCATGCTTACATTACGCAAAGGCGACGTTTAAGCGCAGGACACACTGCAAACTAACTTAGCTCGCAGTGTAGCCTGTGCTTTATCCTCATATTCCATAATAACAAAGCGTAATTACAATCCATTGTTATCCTATATAAAAAATAAACTTTAAAAAAAAGTAAAACCCGACTTCAAAGAAATACTAAAACGAGTAAAATAATTACCATAATATAAAATTAACAGTTTCAGAAGTCGGTGGCTTCTATTTGCTTCAGTGTAGAGTTGCACCGACTTCTGAAACTGTTAATTTTATATTATGGTAATTATTTTACTCCTTTTAGTATTTCTTTGAAGTCGGTTTTTACTTTTTTTTAAAGTTTATTTTTTATTAAATAGGTACGTTTTAGTGTCATAATTTTAACCCCCTCCTTCATAACCCTTCTTTTTGGTTTTGACGTAGTCGGGCATAAAAAGTCCTTTCAAATGATACCTTACACGATATAATGAAAATATTCCAAAGGGGGGGAGGGGGGACACGCACCCCCTCCTCTTTTCAAGTAGTCAGTTCCCAACAACAAATATAAACAAAGCAATGTTAGTAATTTGAGAATTTTGCTTTGATCCGATGAGGAGTTCCGTTCCATATCTCTGAAGTTCATGGTCTAATCATAACAAAATTTAAATGGGACCAATCGGGAAGTATATCCTTTCGAACAAAAAAAAATAATTTCAAATCGGTTCATAAAATACAACCGAATTGAGAACCTTTTTGAAGTCGGTTAAAAATAATGATTATTCTGATACTATCACGCGTAAACGGACAATTCAAACATAATGACGACATAATAGAGCGTTTATGGCGACGCGTTTTTCCAAGAGTTTTGTTTGAAAAAAGCAGTGACAGTCTAGCGGTTGAACGTTTGCCTTCCATGCAAGAGGGTCTGAGTTCGATCCTAACCTGCACCTCTCTGCCTTTTCGTGGATCAAAAGGACAATGACCAAATTAGTATGAAGACTGGTGCGTTTTGTTTTTTTGGCGGCACTCGATCAAATATGAAAAAAACTGCAAAATAATATTATGAATGAATTATTGTACCGGGTCTTATCGAAAACTCAGTCTGGACTGAGTTATATCAGTTTAAAGATTAACTAATATTTTCATGTATCGTCACCCTCCCCGCTAACTGTCGTAACTAACAATTGATAATTTTTCAGAGACATTCTCAGAGAGTGACGTATCTGCTTCAAATGAATAGAAATAAATAAATAGATACCTTAGGGCTTCAGGGCAACTACTAACTTAAAAGAGGAAGTCAAGAGCAATATAAAAAAGTTATTAATTCATTATAACAAAGCCACAGCTAACGCAACTACTGAAAAATTATCGATTGCTAGTTACGACAGTTAGCGGGGAGGGTTATTATGAAATAATTCTTGTTACAAAGCATATTTTTGACCTTCCCAAGCGACATTCACTATTTAGTTTTAGTTACTACTTATATCTTCAAATACAATGTGTAAAATATAGGGAATGTATTCAGTTTTGTATCTAGGGACTGGCTGGCCATGGGCAGTTGCCAGAGGTGCAGGATCAGGTGGCCGTAAATTAGGCCGCTAAATACAATATAACTGAAATAATCCGCAGTAGCTCTCGCTTTAAAAAATCATGTTAATTTAAATGCAAATGAATTATGTCTGAATTGAGAGAGCGCTGCAAATATCAGATAAAATAGTTACTGCTTTAATTTTTAATAAAACTATTTGTTAAATGCCCTTTTTTATTTAGCGTGTTATTTTGGGGGGCGTAAAATTTGATCCTTACCTTGGGCCCTCGTGACCCTAGTTACGACATTGGATGTATCATCTAAATATGTTTATATCAATTGAAATGTTATATTCCAGGCACTCCAGACTTTCACAGCGAGGAAAGCGACAGCAGTACTGGGTCAGCGTTACGCCGCAATACTGCCGAAGCCACAAAGACTTTAGCTGCCGAGTGGGACCGGATCGAGAGGACCCTCTACAATGAGGATGGCGAGAAGTGCACGAGGCCTAACATACTGGAGGAGTGCAAACAGTGGAGGCAGCTGCATCCACAACTCAGGTAAGCAATGTTTAGACATTTTGAAGATGTGCATAATTTTCGCAGGTTTTCCTTCTCTGTCATAAGGGCTGACCACACATAACCGGGAGTGGGCCTACAGTAATAAACAGAGTTAGTGAAAAACTAACTTCATTCATATGTCATCAAAGTTGCTTTTCGATTTTATCAGTGTCAGAGTCTGTGATCTTCAGTGGTACCGTGAAAATTACAACAATAAAATAGGATCTAATGCCGACTTTGACTGCGTAAGAATAAAGTTTATTTTTCACTGACTTTTTTCACGGAAGGTGGAACACGGATATGTGAGGTCAGCGCTTTCTGCGGATCTGGTTGGGATTTCGTACGCACGCGGCAGGCCCAAAATATTCTTCCTCATAGTGCATTTTAGTATCAACCGGAGTGCCGCACCCGGAATGCTTTACAATGCAAGCTCCGTGTGCATCCGAAATCACGCATCCAGACAGAAAACTCTTTTAGGGCCGACACACATCAAAGCGATGCTACGCGTACTACATTGCAACGCATAATTCTAAAACCATTTATGAATCAGCGCAATACTTCATTCAATTATGAGTTCCCGTTTTTTGCATTGTGGCGTCTCGTATCGCTTTGATGATGAATTGTGGTCGGAAATTATTTAAAGTTCGAAACAGCATCGTGTCCCTCAAAAATGTTGTTTTTGAGCTTTGAATGATTACTATTTATAACACTTAAGATGCATAGCGTAATCTAAAAACAAATTCATTATAATTGTTGTTATATCAACTGGGCGAATGATTCTGACTATATAGGATTGCTTGTGGTCGTAATTCGACCATTACTTTTCCTTTTGCCTTACCTGCAACATATACCTACATATGTTTTTTTTTGCACATCTATGACACAGTAACATTCAATTGGTATAACTTTCATTCCTTTCTTTTTTTATACCTTTTGTAATAAATACAAAAAAAAGTACTATAATTTTCGATTTTCACATGCGTAATATAATGATGACATTAAATCCTATCTTTTACTATCGTACATTATACAATGTGTCCGGTTATGGACTAGCGATTTTCTAGGTACTTAAATAGCAACTATTCTAGTACACAAATACACTACACATTAGGGTCCAATTCACTTCCCCGCTATTTGGCAGCCATTTTGCTTTTTTGTTGAGATTTCTCTGTTTTAATGTTATTAAAATGTGAACCCATTGTATCGTAATGTAAACGATATACAATATTGTTGCCCTCCGAATAAGCCTACTTTTATCTCAGTAGGACCACAACTTTGAGAGATATGACTTTTTGTACACACGCACAGAATATCTCAACAAAAAAATGGAAGCGAATTGGACCCTAGTGTATAGTGTATTTGAGTTCTAGAATAGTTGTTATATAAGTACCTAGAATATCGCTAGTCCATAACCGGACACATTGTATATTAGTTTTAGCAAAACCTACCTAGTATCTTACGGCAAAGCCTACATAATTGCGCGGCGTGGTACTTTCGGAAAAGCTGGCAAACCGAACAGTTTTGCCGATTACCCGTATTACAGAAACAAAAGCGAAAAAATACTGTCGAAAACGCAGTAAAACATGTTATATACAGGGTGGAAAAAATCAATGGGCCCTGAAGGGAAACCACTTTAAATCCTTAAGATAGATTATTTTACTTGAAGGAAACATTCCTTTATTTTTAAAAAGAAACAAAACTGCATTCACAGATTTCTCGACAAGTTTACCTAAACCGGGAATCGTACAAGCTAAAAATTAAAAAAAAAATACTCGCTATTTTATTTCACTAGTCGATACAGTCAATGTTAAAGATAAAATTTCTCCAAGAAACATTAGGTCTTACACTCATTTGTCGAACAAGATATCCATTAAATCTAATATTTAGTAGGTACACAAGGGCTTTAATCAACTTTACTTAGACTAGAACTGTTCACTTTTAATAAGTAAAAGCCACTTTTTTTTAACTCTTACCTTTATGGACATTCTACGAAGTACAAGCTTGCTAATTTATCTCTAAGTACCTTGTTGAAGACTTAGATAAGAAAATCGTTTAATTGGTAATAATAATTCAATGCACATTTCCCTCTTAAAGCTGGCGTCCACTAGGCTCGCCGAGTCGAGTCGAATAGAACCGCTATAATTCGCCTCCTATACATTTACAACATTTATTTATAAAACTGCGTTGATCAGCGACGAGCCGAGACGCGCTGAGTAAAAATCCGCGTGACAAGCGATGCGCGCGAGTGATACGACTCGCGCGCATCGCTTGTCACGCGAATTTATGTTTTAACGACGTGCCATTACTGACCGTTTCGCCTCACACGGAACAAATGCGACTCGACTCGATTCGACGCGTTTCGGCTGTAGTCGACGCCAGGCTTTAGACGAGGCGTTCTGACGAAAAGTTTAAAAATAGAACGTTCCATTTGACAATAATCCTACCGATTAGTAGAATAAAATAGCGAGTGTTTAATTTTTTGAATTTTTAGATGGTTGGATTCCTGGTTTAGGTAAGGTTGTCGAGAAATCTGTGAATGCAGTTTGGTTTCTTTTTAAAAATAAAGGAATGTTTCCTTCAGGTGAAATAGTCTATCTTAAGGATTTAAAGTGGTTTCCCTTCAGGGCCCATTGATTTTTTCCACCCTGTATATATACAGTGGTGGACATATAATTAGAAACACCAAGTGTGACTTTTATTTTTAGTACAATTTAACTTGATAATTAATGTTTTACGTATCATAGAGGGTTTATACCTATTTATCTATAATGTATCCACATCATGAAGTATTATTATGTCAGTTTTAGAAATATCATACAACCGTTTATGTAAAAACTGGTATACTTTATAAAATAAAATGAAGCAGCACAACGTACTAAGGTGGACAACTAATTAGAAACAGAAAAAAAACATTAGCATAAATATGAACAAAGGTAACGAAACAATAAATAATGAAGTTAAATGGTACAAACGTTTTATAATAAACAATTAATGTTTCGTTGGGAAGCCTCTGCTATCGATTACAGCTCTACAACGACGTGGCATTGATTCTATCAATGTTTCATACATTTCTAGGGAATTTTTCTCCAAGCTTCTACAAATGCGTCTTAAATTTGTTGTAGTATGATACTAGTAGTGGTGCGATATTAGTGATATGTTTATTGGACAATGTTTTCTTTACAATGTACCACGAACTTAGATTTGATTCAAATCTGGACTATTTGCAGACCACTCTAACACCGACACTACAATAATCCAAACCAAAGAAACAACGTTAGAGCATTTCTAAGAGACTAATTAGTGTCGGTGTTAGAGTGGCCTGCAAATAGTCCAGATTTGAATCAAATCTAAGTTTGTGGTACATTGTAAAGAAAACATTGCCCAATAAACATATCACTAATATCGCACCACTACTAGTATCATACTACAGCAAATTTAAGACGCATTTGTAGAAGCTTGGAGTAAAATTCCCTAGAAATGTATGAAACATTGATAGAATCAATGCCACGTCGTTGTAGAGCTGTAATCGATAGCAGAGGCTTCCCAACGAAACATTAACTGTTTATTATAAAACGTTTGTACCATTTAACTTCATTGTTTATTGTTTCGTTACCTTTGTTCATATCTAAGCTAATGTTTTTTTTCTGTTTCTAATTAGTTGTCCACCTTAGTACGTTGTGCTGCTTCATTTTATTTTATAAAGTATAACAGTTTTTACATAAACAGTTGTATGATATTTCTAAAACTGACATAATAATACTTCATGATGTGGATACATTATAGATAAATAGGTATAAGCCCTCTATGATACGTAAAACATGAATTATCAAGTTAAATTGTACTAAAAATAAAAGTCACACTTGGTGTTTCTAATTATATGTCCACCACTGTATATGTATAGTATATCTGCTGGTGCTAGCTTTTCGGTTAATTTCCCCAACCCACTTACCATTTTACACTCTTCTGTAGGTAGCCAAAAAGTTTTTTACTTGAGTTCATTAGGTCAAGGTGTCGTTTACCAACTTAATCCATCGTCTTGCGCAACGCATACTGACCCCAGCACTACTATAAATACTTTAAGTACTTACTGTTATAAAATGTGTCATTAATTTTACTTACTTTACATATATTTGACCCACAATTTTTGTAATGTGGCCAAGGTTGTAACCTGGAATAGTAGCGTTCGGACTTTGCATACATTTTCTGTAATAATATTCCTTTAAGACGTGGATAGACGTCGTACTGGTTGTACGTAAACTTTTGAGATCAAGTGTAATGTAAAATAATTTTAATTTTCGTAATAGGTAATTTAAAAACTTGTAAGTGAGTACTATTATTGTATGCCTTGCAACAGTTATCCTTACGGGCTTTGTTTATGTTTGGGATAACTATTCTATAAATTCTCTGTAAACTACATGGTGCAATAAATAAAATAAAAATCCCGCTTACAATTTTTTTTTTTGTTTTTGACTAGACTAGAAAAGATTATTATAAAGTCAATTATCATTGCCAAATTAGTTTTAAAAAGTATTCTATAAAAAAACTGTGTTTGTGAAACGCGCAAAGAAATCCGTCGTGTCATTCAATTTAAAGGAAATCGTTCATGACACTTTTACCATGAACACTATTAACTAATAACAAGCAAAATGACCTTCAAGATATAATTAAACGGCAATTATTGATTTTCAGAATCGTCGGCAAAGCGATACAATTACCAGAAAAACGTTTGTCGTACAGACAGATCGAACACGACGAGGTCATCGCCATGCATTACAGCGATTACGAAGAGTTCAGTGAGAGCGAGGAGCGGCTGTCCCAGAGTAGTACTGACGTCACACCACAGAACTCACCCAGAGTCTCCAACGCCGGGGACATGGGGGAACACAGACTGTCCAGAGAAAAGGTATCTTTCTACCCAATGTATAATGACGAACCAGAACTACCTGGTTCATTCTGCTCTCTCCTCCAAATCACACCAATACAAATTCATAGTCCCTGCAGAAAGAGACAAAATCCATCCATTCTGAGATCCGAGTTAGCATCCTCTCGGTGGATGAGGAACCCTAGACCAGATTCATCTTTAAATTGTGATAGAAATAGTGCTAAGTCTTTTGTTTCTTTGGACACTAGAAATTACGGGAACATGGCTCTGAGCGCGGATCGAAACGCTATGAATAATAGAGTTGTAACTGCAAGGCATAGAGATTTGGCAAGATTAGAACCTATATGCACACCAGAGATAACTCAGAGTGAAGTCTCAAGGCTACCGAACGGTATTTCACCTCACTATAGTATTAGGAAAGTTTCATTGCCACCTCTGCTTTTAGAGGAAGAGAAGAAAAAAGTGACAGTTGGTTCAGCTAAGAAGCACAATGTTAAAACTAGAAAGTCTAATTCGAAGAGTGTGTATCAATTGGATAGGGTGAAACACAATTGATGTTTTTTTTTAATCTCAATAAGCAAATGTGATCTCAATCATACATTCTTGTAAACAAAATTTTATTTAGTGTTAGAATCTCATAAAGGCACGTTGTGAATGACTGCAATTGGGGATTTAAGGCAATGAAAATTATGTCAAACCACTCTATATTTAACGTTGATTAAAATCCGGAATAGGGCTCGAATTTATCTAACTCTGCACTTTATTGGAGTACGAGTGTTTGAGAAGTTGAAAACCCTCAACATTGACTAAAAGGTTAACTTAATATTGTGATTATTAAGTACCCCTGTCGTATTATCTAATAAGAGGAAATTGACAGAGTTAAAGTTCCCACCAGCACTTCTACTGCTCAATCTCGATAAAAAGACTCCTTACACCACTGTCAACGGAAAAAACTTAAGACCAACTTAATACCGCTTCATGCCTTTAACATGCCGTCAACATTTATTATGTTGACATGTATATCCATCATTAGTTCTACAATTAACCGAGAGAAGTGCTAAAGTGAACCTTATAACTGTGAATATAAAAGACAACGATATTTTCGATTTAATTGTGTCTTACTTTATCACGTTCCTGTCCTTAATGCGAGTTTGTAATGATGTTAAATGACTGACTTAAGTTATAATTTTACATATATATTAGTGTGTCAACATGTTTGTTAGATTTCAAGTTTTAAGGGCTTGATAAATGTATGGAATTGATCCTAAGACCACGTACTAACACCAAATACTGTACATAAACCAAGTTCACTATTTTTGTATAATAATCTCACTTGTGAATGTAAGTAGGAATTTATTCTTAAATTGTAATTACTTTCTTGTCTTTAGATGATATAAAATGTATTCGTGATTTATTCTTGTGTTGTGAAGCACTGTTTTTCGAGTGTACATAATTTTTTGTTGATTATTTCAGTTACTTGACTACATTGAATGCTATGACACATTATGAATATATATTTTAAAGAAACTTGTGTTTTGATGTATTTCGTCTATTCTGCATAAAGTACCTTCTTTAGGAAATAACCAACTGTTTCACGGGGAGTTTCTGGTTCGACGTAATCTTGAAGACTTACATTGGTATACTTCACAATAATTGCGGATGTCGCTGTTTATTTGTTAATTAGACACGTATTAGGTTGTATTATCATTTTCGTGAGACACATTCATATTTATGACTAGTTACGGTTTACTCACGTGCATTTTTCGGGATAGCCCGATTAGTGTAGTCTAGTAGACTAGCGTGATCAGCTCATGATTAAGGGCTCCGTTTGGGTCCGAAACTAGTCGGACAATCCCGAAAAATGCACGCGAGTAAACCGTAACTAATCATAAAAACGTATTAGGTTATTAAACATAACATCACGTCTATATCCTCCGAAGAGTTGGGCAGAGGTGTATAGTACACCCCTATTTCGCCGTTATGTTTAAGTCCCATGTGATAAATAAATAAATAAATAAATGTATTCCCATCAACCGGGCACAAATCCAGGCTCCGGGCTGCTACAGAGAAATTCACACGATAATACACAATAACACTGCCCGACCTGGGGATCGAACCCAAGACCTCACGCTCAGCAGTCGCGCTTGCAACCAACGAGGCAGTCTTGCTATTTTAGATGTCATTATAGGGTTATTGTATACGGGGTTTCAGTAAAACAAATATTCAAATACAAATACAGAATTTATTTTGATATTTACATTATTTGCATTTTATTAACAATCAACATCAACAATATTAAATAATTTGTTTTCGTGGTGTGATACATTTCGAACAGTCTGATAATATTACATAACCCGTGGTGGACGCCATTTTATTTAAGGAGGTGCACAAAATGTCGCCCGTGTGCATGGGAGATGTAACATTATATGTCATAATGGTGGTTTTGTAAATGGTTAACTAGAAGCGGTGAAACATGGGGTTATTATGCTGAGAATTTGAGCAACTGCGGAGAAAGCTGTGAGCTTGAATTTTGGGTTGCCATTAAAAAGTATAAACCGAGTATTTATTGCTTAATTTAAACTTTAGGTCTTAGACAATTTCAAGGAAGAACTTTAGTTATTGACTTTAAAATTAGTTTTATTGAATTCACATTTTAAAAATTGTCGTTTTTAAAGTTTTCATAATGTGGCAACCCGTTGTATAGAGACGTCTTTCGCGCCAAAAATGATCAAAACGTTCGATTTGTTTTTATTTGGCACTGTGTATGATGCATGTAATAATAATTTACATTGGACATTGTGTTATATTTTTTGATATCTGTTAGGTATGTCATGTTAATTTGACTGATCTAAAGAAATAAAAAGCAATACCTATGCTTAACTACGGACATTATTTTGATGCTTTCAATTTTATCAAAAAAAAAAATAACGATCTAAATATGTACCTTGCATATTAGCTATGTCATGCATAAATATACAGTGCCAATATAATAGGCCCAATTATCAGAAATCAATAACATTCGGTTTCAATTCAAACCGTAAGTCCGAACAAAGGTTTAAATCAAAACCAATCTGATAAATAGACAAAAAATAAAATAGTTTCAGACCAGACTCGTTGCGATAGATCATTCAGTTATGTTGCTATTTTAATATCTTCTTCATTTACACAATATAAATTTAAATTGTTACAATATTTTATCTCACAGCCATCATTAATATATTGATACTACTTTAATAAGAGAGGACTAGTGTAACAACACGTTAGATGGCGTCAGCTTACAAAAAGGGTCTAGCGAACATTCGTTATAGAGCGTAAAGATTTATATATACGTATATATAATACATGAAAAATTCACCTTGTCCGTTCTAAAAACGATAACAACCTCAAGCTATTAGCAATAGTCAACAATGTTGTTAATACTAGAATTTAATGCACACAGAACATGGATTTACTAAGTATGCTTAGTAGGCATTTTTTTAGTTAGTGTTTTTTTGTATAATTATCGATCTAGTAAGTGATTTCGTAGATTGTAAGATATCGTTGAATCGTAGAGAGAAATTTCTGGGGCGGAAATATCTAAATTACATTCGTCTCGCTTTGTTTAAAGCATATGCCCACTGAATTGTGTCGATGGAATATGTTATACAGAAAATGTAGCTAATGAAAAAAAAATACACGTTGAATACAGAACCTCCGTTTTTGGAAGTCGGTTGAAAACAATCAGAAGTTGCATAGTTTCCACACCCCTGCTTTATGACGATAAAAAATCATAAATTGAAGTTCAGAAAATTATTGGCCATTTGGTTAATTAACAGAAACTTTGCTTATGAGATGTTTTATTCTATAAAGTTTTAAATTGAATCTATAACAGAGCCAATTTATTATATTTTCATTTTATTGTCCATCGATGTTACAGTTCAATGGATAAATGCTTTGCAAAGTTATATTTTAACTACAATATAAGAAATTTTGTTATCGTGCCATTTGTCGAGATCCCATACATTTTATTCTAATCCGAAGAGCTAAGACGATTAGATCACCACCACTAAATACTTGCGCACGTCAAATTGTCGTATAAATCTGATTTTAAATACAAATTGCGTTATAATCTAATTAAAAATTGCATAAAACAAACTAACAGTGATAATTTGTGGGATATATTGGCAAATACAGATGTGAATTAAAATATTATCACCAACATCAAACTTTCCATTATTTAATTTATTTTCATAAGTTACATCCACTTACTTTCATTAAATCTTGCTTCGTCAAACATTGTAATATTTTAATTTACATCTGTTTAATAATAAATTATAATCGCTTTTCGAATATATTAACGAAATCGTATGTCGACAGCGCGTTCGTCAGCGCGTTACCTCTATACGATAATACGGCCACTAAGTATCACTTAGCAACAAGTTTCTTCGTGTGACATGCATACGGTACATTCGGTACATACACATTGCATATTAAACAATACTGGTAACATTAGACGTCAAGCAAACACACGCAGAAGGACTCAGCTATATTCTCTCTCGTTAAGGCGATTATACAATTTTAAACACTATTTTTATTTTTTAAATTGCACACTGACCCACCTCTATAAACTTTTAATTGCGATAAATATATTGTAATGCTGTATAAAAATATTAAAGGAAAAATCGTCATTTAATATTAATACTTATTTAACATTCATATTTTAATCCCAAATCAATAGCGTGTATTTTACATTTTTACAATGAGACGTCCGAACTCTATACCTAACTAGCATACAGTGACATCGAAGCCTAATTCACAACAAACTACACACGATAGTATTTGAATATAAACTTTTTTAATGTAACCGTAGCCTTCTATTTTAATGCAAAGGAGACGTATATTGAAAAATTCTTATGTAACATACAAAATTACATTTGACTATTTACAACATTCTAGCTAAAAACTTTAAAAATTGAGTGTCGAATGCAGCTCGCGGCGGTACTCTAAATATTAGGTACCTAGTTTGGCTAGGGCTCCATGCATAGGTCACTACTTACCGATATATCAAGCTCAAATTACAACTAACCCACTATACTCGGCTGTGTGAGGTGGTCAGTAAGTCGCCCAACTCGCCCCGTACGTTGGCAGACATATTGGCGTCGCCAACTCGGCCGAATAAGCCAATATGATCATTTTTAATTAAATATTTTGGACAGACCGATTAGTTTTAATTACATAAATAATATTCTATCGTGCACAACCATCTCATAACTTTACAATTTTCTTTACGCCCGGTGGTTTTCTGTGTAATATAATAGGTTTTTTTTGTAAGCCCTTTGCATAAAGGTAGATATTTCCTTTTGTTAGCACAGATATGAGTGCTGGATTAGTAAGTACTTTGGAATAATATTAATACACTTTATATTTTTAAACATTAATGTCGCAGGAATTTTCGTTCATACAGGGCCTCGATTTTTGTACTTTTTCGTTCGGGTACTTCTTCTCTATGGATAATGACTGACTTTACAAAAATATGGCAGTATGTTTGCATTCAATTCCTTTACGAACTAGGGTAGCTGTGCTATTTCCGTTATTGGACCGAAATGACCACAGGTTGAATAATCCGTACTTTACACACATATTTGAATATTCTTAGACCGCATACTTTGGAATATTCACGAAGACACAGTGGTGCCGACTCTGTTGTGCACAAACTAAACTTAATTTAGGTTATTCCTATCTTTTTCACTCTTATGAAATAAGAAAGAGAGGGACGTAAATACGAGCTGTCAAATTTAGACGATACGTCAAAATGTGTAGACTAAAAACACGGTGAAATTCATTTTCTTTACTATCTCCGTCCTTTTCACGCGCTGTTTTTTTTTAGCAAAAGATAGCAATGCTCTAATTTTAGTTTAGTTGGTGAATAAGAAAATTGGCACCAGTATCGAATATTCAGGACATGACCACACATTCGAATACTCGTGAAATGTTACATATTAACCTATGTATCTGTTAATTAAGGCCGGTTTTGCCTATTCTATTCGAATGAAATGATATCTATATGATTGTGATAAAGATATCTATGTACAGGATGTTTGATAAAACTTTAAATACTTTCAAATATACTCTTACTATCAGTAAAATTGAGGTATTTATTAATTATTAGGTATTTATATAAATTAATTTAGTGCTGTTGCGTGCGTGCGACGCGTAGCGGACATCGTGGGGTACTCATACTTTTATAATTCATCAAACATCTTGTATTTTAGTAATAATAATTATTGCATTACGTTGTATTAGGTACTATTCGACGTACTGTAATGATTCTAATTGGTGAGGCAATGTAACTAATGCCTAATAAATTCTAAAAAAAGGATCTCTAACCAACTGCACTTCCGAATGCTTGTTTGAACTGTTGGTGAGCCCGAGGTGGTGTGCAGCCGATTAAAGTATCTTATCTAATACAATCAACATAGTAAACTATGAGAGTCCACAATCGTCAAAGCACCCGGAGTTTAACACTAAATACATCGCAGGCTTCAGAAGCCTATCTATTTTAACAACGATTCGAAAATAATATCACACATTTACAGCAAAATTACACTTCGCACTCGGTGTCCCTCGCAAACAAAAAAACCATCTTCGAATTTGAACTAATCTCGCAATGGCATCGTTTCGTAGTTATATAAATTATTTCAGTTCATTGGTTTTTCATGTGCAGCGCCATATTTCACGTCCACTTTGACAATCCCCCCGCCAAATATCAGGAAAAAATAGAAAAGAAAAAAAAAGAAAAAAATATAGCATATAATTTTATTAAAATAAAAATAATAAACAAAAACAAAACGTGGTTACTATAAGGTGAGGCTGAGAATTACTATGTTCTTGTACAGTTGTCATACTTTTATGCAGATCTGAAGATGAAATAACGCGTCGAATAAGTTTATTTCCCTCAACTTTCTGGAAGGAATATTTTACGTTTCTGCATAAAAATATTCAACTAGTAAGTCTAACCTTGGTAATATAAAAATTGAATAATAAAAAAAGATGAACAATGAGCAATGGTACTACCATACGTGCATTTTTGAATATGGCAGAGTGTCTTAAAACTAAATAATGAATTCAATGTGAATCCATAGAAAAAAAATTAAACATCTAAAAACTTAAAAAATATGACTAAAATAACTTTGCACAATCACAAAGTAACGATGATGATATGATGTGCTTAACAATCAGTCGACGAATAACATTAAATGCTTATAATATGTCTATATTTCAGCTTTATAAGTAGCACTTAATTACGTGAAACGCGAGAGAAAAAAAACTACTGAATAAGGAATGGATATTCTAAGAAAAGCGATAGCCTACACCTAAGTCCATTTAAATACGTGAAACCGTCATGCAATTAAAAGTTTAAAAGGTTCCTTTTGTTGAGCATTGCTTACAAATAACTGTAGAGACCCTAGGAAACAAAGAATAGAAGATTTTAATAGAAAAGACTGCAGAAGCTGTCATCGTAGAGAAATTGTTGAACAGTTTGTTGAAGAAACCGTCAGAAGTCAGAACGCGAAGATTTGATAGACAGTGGTACAACAGTGGCTCTTATTTTTAGCTATAGAACCAGAGTTCCAATTCTACTAAAATAAACTTTTATCAATTGCAACTTAATCGTTCATTCAGACAGTTTTCGTTTACAAAAACTGTCAAAATGTTTGGTTTTGTTTTTTGTGTCAAACAATTTGACAGATTTTGAAACGAAAACTGTTTGAATGAACGGTTTGGTTGCGATTTATCAAGATTTCTTTTACGAGATTTTGGCTCCAGTAAAAATAACTTCGGATCAATTTCGATCCAATCGTTGCTCTTTTGAATAGTTGGAACTTGTATGGGATACTTTCCGGCTGGTACAAACCAAGAACAACTGTTGTAAGAAAGAGGTGTGTCAGGACTCTTCTGTTTTTGTGTATGCATGTGTATGTTCTCCAACACCTTTATAAACAAAGCCTATAACTAAACCACCACCGCATAATATCAGTTAACATTATTTATATATTTGAAAGTCGTTGTATTTGAATGTGAATTAACGTGCAGTGTGCACCGCTAGTCAGGATTTTTGAGGTAGCTACAGCTTCAATACCTGACGTCTCTCAGTATGTAATCTGTTGTAAATCTACCGCTTTTGCGATGGGTTTGCAACAGAATGGGAGCTCGAGATGTTTTAGCAACTACCTTCAAAAAGTCCTGATATCAACGGTATACTACCAATAAGGACATACCTATACAGCCGATGTGATGCCATAACATTTTAGACTCTCTTGTCTTAATTTACGCTCAATTCTTTATTATATAATTATTGAACAACAGCGCTTTACTGAACTCTGCCTAACATTTTACCCTAAACATCGAAAGCTTTTCTATATTCTTAAAGCGCTTTCTATAAATTCTGTATTGTTAACAGCTTGTATTATATCTATCTTTCGTTGTGGCTCCTATATACTGCCTTTCTTGTGACAAATCCAGGTAATATAAACTGATGCAGGTAGTTTGACTAAGAGACCAGTCTCTATAGGAGTCTAGATACATTTTTAATTTTAAGTGTTCGTTATTTTATTGCTTTTTAGTAAATACAACTAAAACAAACAAATGCTATTCTATACAAGAGTGCGTTTGAGGAGTGTATATTGCTGTGCAGGAAGTGTTCAACTTAAAAGACTAACTTATCCATTTGACAAAATTAAAATAAACCGGGGTTGTGGAGGTAGCAGCACTCCCATTCACGACTAAAAGTCAGGACAAAATCTAGTTATACGTGGACGTTTACCCGAGAGTCGAGGTTTAGAGTGCGGGAGTGGTGCTGCGGGTCGGGTCAGGGGGGCGGGGTGGGGCAGGATTGTCGGAGTGGGGGCCTACAGCCTAGATGTAGGAGTAGGGCCCGTCCGTGAGGGCGCTGCACAGCAATAGTCAGGAGGCGTCGTCCTTGCCGCCCGCGCCCGCCGCCGCGCGCCGCGACGAGCGGTACTCCACGCCCGGGTCGAACTGCATCAGCACGAACACCTGCACACACGGATACCACGATTACAAAACGGCACACAAACTCGACTAAAAACGGTACAAGACAAATCTGTGGTTTGAGATAGGTTTATGGAGGAACGAGGATGGTGTTCCTCGAACGAAAAGTCAAAGTCAAATAGTTTTTATTTCAAGTAGACCAGATCACTGGTGCATTCAAAAGGTCAACACTAGGTGCTCGGTTCCAAGTAGTAAAAGGCAGTTCACTCGTTGCATGACCACGACAGTGTCCTCCCTTTTCGTTGGAGGAACACCATACTTCTTTCCTCCACAGTGTTGGAGGTAGTTTGTGGACAACCAAAGGTTTATTGCATTCTTTGACACTCGATTCGGAACTTGTTATAAAATGGTGCAGAATTTACGAGAGTTTCAACGATATGACTGCCTAGGTTATTGGGTACTCCATAACTAAGTCAGAATGTAAAAGTGGGATGTAAATGAAAGAGTTCCGTTCACATTAGTATGAACTACATTATCAACTACAACAGTAACGCCTGGTGTACCTGGTCGGTAGGCAACAGTGAGAAGTCATCGGGAGGGTTGGTGATGACGTATCGCTTGCTGCTGGCGTCGCAGGAGGAGGAGGTGTCCCGGAACCGGTAGAGGCCGATGCACAGCATGCCGTACGTGCTGAGCGCGGCCACGAACAGGTCGCCGTACTTGCCCGCCTCGCCGAACTGCGCCAGCGGACCGTCGTACAGAGAGATCTGACCCACTCTACACCGGTCCCTACAAATAATGCATTTTTGTCATATAAACGGCGCAAACAGAAGGAGAGGAAAAGGAAGCAGTTTGAATGTCTGTTGGAACAGAGCAAACTTCAACAGTTTACAGTTTAGTTGATGCGTTAACCGGTGTTGCAGACAAAAAGTGCTGAAAGGACCAGCACCGCCAGCACGCTTGGTGGTAGGATCTATACGGTTCGCCTGGCTAGCTACCCACATTAAAGTCAAGCAATTTAGTGTTCCGTCGTGTGTATGTGAGAGCTAGAGGTATAATGGATTTCCTCTATATCTCTATTACTTGGATTCGTTCTCCATCTTAGACCCTGTCTGGGCTTACCAACAGGTTCGACTAGGCTCAAACACGACTGGGGGCTGCGGACGAATGTACCGTTATTAGCTAATTCTTCTGCCAAATCAGGGTTGCACGTTGATTTCTCCTGTATAAAGAAGTGTCGTAACTCTCGTGCGGCACCCACAAAATTGGACCCGTTATCACTGTGTAGTTCGGCACATCGTCCTCGCCTTGCCACAAATCGTCTAAAGGCAGTCAAAAAGCCCTGAGTGCTCAAGTCACTCACGGCTTCTAAATGAACTGCCCGAGTGGCCATACATATAAACAAGGCGATGTAACCCTTGTATGCTCCCGCGGCCCCCGGCCTATGTGTGCGAAGGAACACCGGGGTGGTTTTAGTCAGTAAGACAGACTGACAGACCCCTCCGCCCACCCCAGGGCGGAGGACATCCATGAGGAATACCTACCAACCACAACGAAAAAAAAAAACTCAAACACGACAAAGTCAAATAATAATTTAAGAAAAAAACCAATGGCATTCGTGTCCATGGGTGTCGTGAGATGCCAAATGTACCTATTGCCCCATATCTTTGAAATCTAAAAAGAATTTCACTGAGTTTCCTAAATAAAATTTTAGAAACGTGTTGCAAGTATATCCTTCCCAATTTGAAGCAGCTGTTGATAATGTAGTAGCTATAGATAATGTTACCTGTTAGCTAAGCTCTCTGGCGTGGAGTATCCGCCTCTGAGGCCGGCACCCTCGGCCAGGATGAGCTCCAGCTCGGGAGTCGCACCGCCCGTGATCAGCGAGCGGATCAGCGTTAAGGCATTTTGGTTGAAATAAGTCTGGAACACATTATTAAATACACATTTAGGAGAGTCTTTTTATCTCACGAAGGCGCATAGTGTGAGTTTTATAACAAAGACATAAGGTTCATATTGTAATGATTCACGCGTCTTCGTGAGTGTAAAAAATACTCTAACCTGCCTCCTGTTTCGGAAGATTTCGATAAGTCTGTTGTTAACCCATTAGGTTTGTTATCTCGTTTTATCTACCATTGTCGTGATGAAAGAAAATGAGATATAACAAATCGATTCGTTTATAACTGAGTCAACTAACTTATTGAAACATTCTGAATCAGGAGGCTGGAAAAGATAGGACGAGCATACTCAGACGAAAGCTAAACAAAATACCATAGTTAGTACCTACGTGCGTTCAATCCACGAAGACGCGCTTCACTCTGTCTAAATCTGTACAGTATAAAAGTGTGCATTCTACATTGCTATTGTATTAGTTCTATCGCCACACAATAGTTAGATGTGTGCATGTACCTACACACTTATACAAGATCATATTAAGAGATGTGTGTAGGTATACGCACCACGCGACTACCAACCACAAAAGAAGTGGGGTGTGTCTTCGTGGATTTAACGCACTATTAGTATACAGTAGCTCATAATTTGTCTTAGCGTCATCTACTCTCCAACATACAAGAAACGGATTATACCAAAAGACGGATAAGGAATTATATCTAGCCTTTAAACTAGTAAGACAAGCTTTCTATGTGTAGGTACTCGCCGAAAATAACAAGAGTGATGAGCCACGCTTTAATCCCATTGGTAAAAATCCTATTCAAATCAATATTAATTGATATTACATCTTATTTACTGTGAAGGTAAAGTAAAACATACGGTGGACATAAGTGAGTCGAGCACGCTGACGGCGAAGGCGGTGCCGCACGCGAAGGGCTGCGTCAGGTACAGCTCCGTGTCCGGGTCGTCATCGTCGTCCTGGTCCAGGAACTGCACGTTACTGTCGTTCACCAACTCTGCGGGAGACGGAAATTAATGAAGATTATGTCATTAGAATAATGTACAGTGGAACCAAGGCCGAACCGTTCATTCAGACAGTTTTCAATTTCAAAATCTGTCAAATTGTTTGACATAAAAAACAAAACCAATCATTTTGACAGTTTTCGTAATCAAAAACTGACTGACGGTTGTGGTTCGTTTGCATTTGGCAACAATTTTGTTAGTTGAATTGTCCCCCTGCTCATCATGATCTGCAGTACAATTAGAAGGGCATAAGACATCCGACGTTATAATTAGATATGTAATGTTTGGAATGAGAATGACGAAAATAAGAAAAAAAAAGTTTTTAAATATTTTTATATATTTTGCTAGACAGATGAACCTTAACTGAGTGTTAATAAGGTCGGTTTTTCATCTGTAATTTTGCTGTCAGCCACCATCGTGAGAGGACTAGTCACTTGATAGCAGCTATACGCGGTTGAATAGATAATTCCATGATCACAGACTTGGATTGTCCTAACTTGAAGATAAAGAGTACATTGTGAGTGTACTTAGTAGCAATCTTACGAATTCTGCAAACACTCAAACAAAACTCGAACTAGAGTGCTTCCACTGCACGGGGATTAGTCCTTGAAGACAAATTTGCCTATCGTGCGGCACCACAAAGATGGGATGATTATTTTCGATGAGCTACAGTCCTATTGTACCGATATTGGCAGCCAACTGACCAGTAATCATAGGCACATTGGCACCATACACGGAGCCCCGCCGCTGCAGCAGCACGGGCGCGGGCGGCTGTCCGGGCGGCGGCGGCGCCGCACTGCTCCCGTTCGTGCCCACTCCTGCGCTCAGCACTCCTATCGTGTCGTCGAACGTCATGGCTTTGATGTTCAACGAAGCCAAGATAGCTTCCTTGTCCGCCAGCGTTGGGTCATCGTTGGATGGCACCTTCGCTGATAGGATGCAGCACATGTCACACAAGTTCACATTCACTGCACGCAAGTCGGCCCGGCTTAGCGGTGAACCCTGAGGAAGATGACAAAAAGGTTAGAAATTGGAATAATAACATAACTAGATCTTCGAAAACATGTTCGAGCAAAGTGAAGAATTCTCGCTTCGGAGGCCACTTCGGATGGCTGAGCGAAAAGAGTTAGTTTTTGCTGGGTACCGTTTTTATGTTTGCAAGTAGATAAGTGATGTAGTATTGAGATGAAAATGAAAACTACAAAAAACAACTGGAAACCCAGTATAAACCTAAAACCGACGATGGAAAACATTCTAGATGGTTGTAACGAGCAGCCTAAATATCGGCATTACCATTACCCATTATTTAACTGGGTTGCGGAGGTCTGAGTGCAGTCGCTTCTTGTAAAATACTGGTAGGTATTCAGCCGCATTTGGCTAGACTGAAAACTGACCCAAACATAGTAATTGGAAAAAGGCTAGGCAGGTAGTAACAGCAGCTGAAATTCCAAAAGCCTGTCAATTTTCTAAATATCTGTGTTCCCGTAGGTAGTTGAGTTGCGGAGGCTAGACAGATAGCGGTTAGCTACTCCAGACTACACACCTATCCTACCATCTACCAAATATAATTCAAGCCCAACCTCCTATCAAAAATATAATAATGGGTCATCTCAGGACGAGAGATCCAAGTGTGCTTAGAAAGGAAGGTGTCACTCACATTCAACACAGAAATCTTCGGGAGATTCTGCAACATCTTCCATTCTCTTCTGATGTAGTCGACACTTCCCACGATGACTACGTGCTTCAGTTCGTGGTAGTGGAAGTTGGAGGCCCTCAGCGGCATCACCAGGTTTCTTAGCCCGATGAGCGGCGAGTCCGGGTCCGCGAACAAGCACACTACCACGTGCCCATTCAAAACGGTCATGGCCGCTTGGTTCCTGTCCTGTAAGCGAAACAATTTGTGTCAAGATTAAATAGATTTGTGATACAAGTAAATCATTTCCATTCTCCTGCCCTTATCCCAATTTATTTGGGGTCGGCGCAACATGTCTTTTTCTTCCATACTTCTCTATTAGTCGTCATCTCGGTAGTCACCCCCTTTCTAACCATATCATCGTTCACACATTCCATCCATCGTTTCTTTGGGCTTCCCCTACTCTTATAGCCATCGACATTCATACTCAAAACTCTCCTCACTACATTTTCCTCATTTCTCCGTAACACGTGCCCATACCATGACAACCGATTTCCACACAACTTTTCAGTTATCGATGCCACTTTCAAACTTCCTCTTATGTACTCATTTCTTATTTTATCCATTCGTGTAACACCACACATTCCTCTTAGCATTCTCATCTCTGCTGCATGCAATTGCCTTTCATTCATTCCTTTTGTGGCCCAACATTCTGATCCATACAAGACAGCAGGTCTAATCATGCTTTTGTATATCTTCCCCTTAAGTTTAAGGGGAATGCGGGAGTCGCAGATTGTTTCCGTGACCTGCCGCCATTTCATCCATCCAGTGTTAATTCTGTGCTTAACCGTCCGATCTACTTCACCATCGCTTTGCACAAGTGAACCGAGATACCGAAAGTCGGAGCAGACTGGGAGAAGTCCGCCATCAAGCGCTATGGCTTCAGAACTGGAGAGACCGCCGAAATCGCAGAACATATATTCGGTTTTGGTTCTGCTGATTCTCAAGCCAACATTCTCCAGCTTCTGTTGCCATTTCTCCAATCTGCTCTGGATCTCAGGTCCATCTTCACAGACAAGAACAATGTCATCGGCAAACAACATGCACCAGGGTGCCTCCTCCTGGATGTCCCACGTAAGAGCGTCCATAATCAACAGGAAGAGGTAAGGACTTAAAGCCGAACCCTGGTGCAAGCCTACAGCCACACTGAACTCGTCGGTATTGCCAGCAGCCGACCGGACGTAGGTACGAGATTGACTGTACATAGCACGAATTAACTCTACATACTTCCCGGGCAAACCTTTCTCTTTCAAGGCCCACCACAATACATCCCGAGGTACCCTATCATACGCTTTCTCCAGATCAATGAACACCATGTGCAAGTTCTTGTGTGCACGTCTGTACTTCTCGCACAATTGGCGGAGTGCAAAAGTGGCGTCCGTTGTTCCTCGACCTGGCATAAACCCAAACTGGTTTGGGGTAATCTCACTCTCCTCTCGCAATCTTTTCGCTATTACTTTCTCCCATACCTTCATACTATGTGACATGAGCTTTATCCCTCGATAGTTGTTGCAGTCCTGTACATCACCTTTATTCTTGAAGATGGGCACTAGCGAACTATTGCACCATTCTTTAGGGATCCCTCCTTCATGCAACAACTTATTGAAGAATAAAGTCAACCACATGCATCCATCTTCTTTTAAACACTTCCATACTTCTACTTGTATATCATCTGGGCCCATAGCCTTTCCATTTTTCATATTTTGGACTGCCTTTCTTACTTCATCCATGCTAATTTCCCTCACCAAACCCACATTTACTTGTACCTCTTTGAGCACACCGTTCCATTTATTCTCTTCGTTCATTAATTTTTCAAAATAAACCTTCCATCGTTCTTTTATTTCGTCATCTTTGGACAGAACCTTACCAGCGTCGTCTTTCATACACTTAATGTGAATTATATCTCTCGTTCTCCTTTCTCTTGCTTTTGTTATCCGGTAGAGCTCCTTCTGGCCTCTAGGGCTGTCCAGTGAGTCATACAACTTCTCCTGCGCCTTAGCCCTCGAAACTGCTACCGCCTTTTTTGCCTTTCTCTTCCATTCTTTATAAATTTTCTTCTTATCTTCTTTCAAACTATCATACCCGTTTTCTACACCCTGCCATTCTTTAAACGCAATTTTCTTTTCTTTAAGCATTTTTAGCACGTCTTCATTCCACCACCATGTATCTTTTTCTATCATACCTTTCCCTTTCGATTCTCCAAACACATCTTTTGCTACTCTCCTTATACAATCCGCCATCTCTTTCCAACATTCATTCACAGATTTTCCTTCCATATCCTTCATTTCAATCATTTTATCTACCACTTGATTCTTAAACATACCGGCACATTCCTCTTCTTCTATCATGCGCCATCTGGTTTTGGGCGGGGGCCGTTCCTTGTTCCTACTGGACGAGACACTGATTTTTACCTCCATTATCAATAGTCTATGTTGTGAGACTAAGTCTTCACCTGGGACCACTTTACAATTTTTGAAACTTTTAAGGCTGTTTCGTCTTACTAGGAAGTAATCGATTTGTGTCGCGTGGCGGCCACTTTTATAACTTATGAGATGTTCATTTCGTTTTTCGAACCACGTATTTGTTATTGCCAGGTCGAAGGCCGTGGCAGCTTGCAGCAGTGCCTCGCCATCAGTGTCTCGGATACGGTCTCCGTATCCCCAACCGCCATGCACTCTTTCATACCCATCCTTCTGTCTTCCTACATGCCCGTTAAAATCATCCCCCACATACACTTCTTCACTATCTTGCACATCCATCATCACACAATAAAAGTCCTTCCAGAACTTCTCTTTTACACTATCCTCACACCCTGACTGGGGTGCGTACACACTAATCAAATTATAATGAAATATGATGATAAAGAGGATCATCGTGTTGGACATTTAATCAAACACATAACATAACATCACGCCTGGAATCCCCGAAGGGTTGAACAGAGTTGTTTAAGTCCCATCTAATTAGGGGCGAGCCTATTGCCATAAACCGGGCACAAATCCAGACTCCGGGATGCTACTGAGAAATTCCATACGAAAAAACTCAAAAACACTGCCCGACCTGGGGATCAAACCCAGGACCTTACGCTCAGCAATCACGCTTGTGACCACTAGACTAATGAGGCAGTCGAGGCTGTGTTTTGTCAAACACTAGGTGACCTAATTTAGTTATTACTTGAGACAATCGAAAACTTGAAACATCATTCTAAAATAATTCAACAGTAAATTAACAAATACGTACTAATATACAATCTTCCAAGTTCCTCGCGGGGCTCCAATGAAACATTCCAGTGGAGTCGTACTTCATTTCAGTCTTTTCAAAGTCGAAATCCTTCGACTGGTCATCAGCCAGGCCCGCAGGGAGGCTGACGCCATTACTGTTTTGATTACCACTGCTTCTACTCGTTGGCCTGTACAAATTTTGGAACTTAGTAAAGGTTTCCATCAAATGGTTCTCATGTGCATCTGAACAAAATGTGTTTATGTAGATGATTTTATAGTTTTTGTTTAATGTTTCCAATTTAATCTAATAGAGGAAAGTGATAGGGCTGAAAGTTTGACTATCGTTTGTAGGGATGGGTAATATAAAAAGATTAGAATAGCCACTACAAAAGATAATTTCTAATTCACTACAGTGGATTTTTGGACAGTAGAGCATTTAATTTAATTAAATCGTTGGCGTTGTTAAGAATAAGTTATTCTGTAGGTTTTTCTTATTAAATCTGAAGCTACTGATTGTGTTGTAGGTACTGAGAGCAATCAATCTAAACTACTAGATACATGTACAAGAATGCACACCGCAGATACAAATATTTAAAGTGTACATACATATCATAGTGACATAAACATGCTGTTGACGTGTGTCGTGCTGAATCCAAGTGCAATACACGGTAAAGTATTAAACATAAATTCCTAAACGTATTCGAACTAAAACATTTGACTAGTGAGGCAAGCACTACTCTACGAACATAACCGAGAAAAGTCTGCGCAGTTGTCTGCACTGCTAAGTACGCGACTGCGCAATGCAGACCCAATGTAGGCAACATTGACACATTGCTGACTTAACTCGTGTAAAAGAATTTACTTTGCATATATCAAACTACTGATAATAAAATGATCTAGCTGAATAATTTTCAATTACATGAGTTTTTTCACTTCGTAGGCAAGGTGATAGGCCTGGTAATTTGTATCTTGATCCTGGGGATTCCTGTAACACAGGGTCAAAGAGTCGTCTCCGTTTCTTTTTTAAAGAAAATAAATGTGCATACAGTACTTATTAATCTAGTGCTTTGTGCACGTCGTGCGAAAATAAAGTAATTAAATATTCGGATAACAAGCCGCGATAGAAAAATCAAAGATAGAAGAAGAGACTAATGGAGTTTTTATATTTATAATTTTAAAAATATTTATTGAATTGACCGGCTGCTTTCAATATCATACGTTTCTGAAGCCGAATAGGGACGAAATCATAATATTAGACTTAAATAAAATAATACTGTTTTGCTTGGCTCCAGGGAAAGCTCCAATTATAGCGTATTTTATTTGGGAGTGGTGATACATGGTTTTATGAAAACCACTCCTTTCAGGAAAATATATTGAAATGTGAATTGCTACAACGAAGAAGAAATAAGAGTTTTATTTATATTTACATCATATAGAATGTACAGGGTGTACTTGTATTCGATGTATTCCTTATTTGTTGCTTACAGGACACAGAATCACGCCTTTAAATATGGAAAACTTCGAATATGAATTCACACTGTATTAAACCGAAAATGGTATAAAATAAATTGGAAAGTCTTCCAAAGGTCAGAAAATATATTCGGGATGAATTTTCTACGTCTCCTGAATTGCTCTTAAAGCATCTTCTCGAATATTCTGTGAGGAAAAATTCCTGACGATTGAAATGACTCCAAAATGAACCATGTACCACCACTCTTAAACATTTATTAGTTAAAACAGTATAAATATTCAATGTTTATTAGACTCACGTGTCAGGGGGTGCCCGGTTGACGTTGGGCTTCACCTTGTTGACCTGTCGCGTGGTGGTGGTGTTCATGAGCTGGTTCGCCATCGGAGACAACAGCGTTGTCGGCGCCGCACTCCGGTGATTGCGATTTATTACTGAGGAGAATTTTGTCGTTATGTACTTGTTACTAGGTATGTATTATCTTTCGTCCCAGAATTTGATAGTAATGCCTCGATTTTTTTTGTATGAGCTATCTTAAAAACCCTCAGAAGTACTGGCTTTCGACATTTTTGTATGATTTTCTGATCATCGTAGCGTTTTCAAATATTTTTGCAGGTTTTTCGAGAGTTATTGCGCGCGTAGCATTGTTTTCAATTAATAAAACAAAAATTAAATAGGTATAACTTTACTTTTTTTACTTCATTTTATAATAATAATAGTTGTCCTCAATCGTTAGGGTTCCAAAGTTATTAGCAAAATTAGTCAAATTAAGGACGAAAAAGCGCGCTGAAAGTTCTTTAGTACAAAGTGGAACCTACTACTTAATTTGAAAGAAATACTGGGTTGATGGCATAGAAAATTTAGTGTTATGTCGGTAATACTTACAACTAGTATCCTCCCCTCTTTCCCTCGCAATTTCACCTGAAAGGCAATTAGAACAATTTACGCGAAAATGTTACTCAATGTAGATGCAAAAGCAGCAAAGCTTGTGAGTTTTGTCCAATAATTTAAAAATTGAAATGAAATTTTGTTTTTTTCTTTACGTTAAAAATTCTTTATAATATTTTCAAGAAAATAAAATTGATTTTAAAATAAGTGTTCTTTAAAAAATGTCATAGGGTCAATTCAAATGTAATTAATTTTATTCTTAATCAATATTCTACAACAAAAGCATAGATGTAGGTACCCACATAGCATTCACTTTAGCGTTGCCAATTTTGGACAAGGACTTTTAATTTACTTACAATTTAATTTGGAATTAGTTTTTTTTGTGTATTTATTGTGAAATATGACGCATAAAAGGGAACACTTAGCAGTTCTTTTCTTTATGTCTATTATAATTAGATGCATATTTCTTTATGTCTAATTGTTAAATATGTTATCCATGAATTGGCAACTCTTAATTAATATGGTAGGTATTTAATCATTCGGACAAATAAATGCAATGCCATGAATATTTGCAATGCGCGGCAGAGGGGTACAAACCACAAATGATAATACATCCGCTTTAGAGTTTACCAAGAAGCACAGATCGATGAAAACAATTAAATCTTCTTTGACTCAATACTCATTGAAATAGTGAATGCAAAAGTAAAATAAAAACAAAATGATATTTAATCGTGTTCATTACAATTTTGTTTGTCGGGAAATTTCTGTGAAATTTAGTGTGAGGCTGTTAGTTTAGAACTATCGCTCGCTGGAGCGACAGCAGGTCGTGTAACTACAGTTCAGCCGGGTACATGCGAGAGAAGCGCATAACCCCAGAGGCATCCCCGCCAGTTGTCAGTGCTCGCTATGAAATAATGCGTGACAAAGCAACTAGGTGCACGGTACCTTCCGGTAGCCTAGGACGAAGCAAATTGCCGGTCAAATGGTTTAGTGGGCCGATGATTAAAAGAAAAAACGAAAAAAAAAAACACTCGGCTCGGAGCCTGAGATGTACCTCGAACATGGACCTTCTTGGGCAACTCTGGCGGCGTGAAGGTGGGGGGAGGATGGTGATCATCTGCAAAACATCAGCACAAGTTCGCATTCCACTCCACTCAGTAAATACAGTTCCTACAGCACATCGCGATATAGTACAGCGTGTGGCCGGTCTGTCCATATTGACTCAGATTTCTTCAATATTACAATCATCGGTTTCATCTTTAATTATATTTTGAAAGCAATTAGCAGTTTAAAATTTGGAACGTATAGATTAGTATAATAGGTGTTTTGGTCTCTATAGTGTTAGATAAAAATAATTAGCACAATATTACAGTACGTGTAGGTACGTCCTGAGAGAAGCTTCAAAGAAAGCTCAAGATGAAACCGATATACAATCAAATTACTTTAATTAAAAATCAACATTATAGTTACAACTACTAATTAATGCTACAGTTATCATAACATACCTACCACCACACATGCAACAAACATAAAAGCTACGAATACAAACGACACACAAAACTAAAAAAATATCTAACTATTAGACAAGCGCTACGTGCTATAATTATTATGTTCCACATCTTGAATTAATGAATTTAAAACCCTAGGTATTACCATGGCTAATGCAAGGGGTATGAGAGTATGAAAACATGGAGTGATCAGAATGGCGTTGAGCGTACTAAGAACTGATGGTTCAAATGAAATTACAAAATCGCAAAGATTACAGGGATGTGATAACAGTAAGGCGAGTATACCAAATCGTTCGGCGGATACGGACGCAGCAGCTAACGACTGCTAAGTCTTCACGGTTCTATCGAGGCTGGGAGCATCTAAACGTTCCCTATGCAGGGTATCATTAAATCATCTTTTTCAACTCGAAAGCATAATAAAATTACAAATTAACTTCATTTAAAATCTATAACTTCACAACATCAATATCAGAGGGACTATGTCGATGCAGAAAATCAGGGATCAAAATACTCCTAGAAAAATATTTTGAGATATATAATAACAACAACACCAAAATAAATAAATGACATCACATAATGTCTCTCGATGTTTTAAATATCGTCTAATAGAGAGGCAAACATCTAACTGCTGTATAATGCACATATAGAAACGTATAAGACAAGACAATGATAAACAGGACACGTTTGCTATTAGCGATCCGCGGCCGGGAGTCACCCGCCCCACCATCTCGCTTATAAAACATCACATTGACATTTACATTGAATCTTAAACACATTTAGGTTACGTACTTGCCCTGCCAACCATCTGGACGGCTCGTACGCCCTTCCTGAACGTAGCCACTGAACCGAGAAACAATAGGTTTAAGCTCACTTGTTACACAATCCATTTTAACCTGTTTTAAAATGTGGGTGTTACAGAAGATACGCAAATAATAGTTCTTATGCAGACAGAGATGCAAAGCTGATAGTCCTGTTTGAGTAGGAAGTAGTTGATGACGACGCATTGTATGTTCGACTTCTGATTACTAACGCCCAACCTGAAATCTTTGGTAAGGACTTGGAAAATATTCGTGTTCAACAGACTGCACGGTTTGGGCTGGATAGTAATAGAGGTCAGATTTCCTATTGTGGTTGCAGACGTGAACAGTATTTTACTTTTATAATCTCTACCTAATATTTGTCGTATCAAGCGAGCTGTAGTTAATATAGTGTCTTAGCCTAGCTGCACTATACTAGTTGCGTGTGTCGTTTATCGTGTATTAGCATATATTGTAGCCCAGTTTCAATTCGTCCATAGCAATGGTTAGTTGATGCAAACAAACTATACGTGTGTAAGGTACGGTAATACGGTATATTTGTCATTTCGTTTCCGTACCGTCGAGACAAGCACGGTACGTATTAAGACTTTGTTTCACCATCCCAGTCTGCATCATCATCATTCCAACATCTGTAAAAATCCAAACACTGACAATACGAATGTACGCTCCTAACATTTATGATTTAATTTGTTATATGAGTTTGGTAGAATCAAATTCTGTGCAGTTGAACGAGATGTTGAGGCCTAAGAATTTGATTCTGTCAAAGCATGGATGAATGTGATGGATAGTGACTGTATTTAGTTTCCTCCCTGTGTTAGTCACTGTCGTTAGCACAGACAAGCCGGAACTGTCTTCTAAAGTCTTTGTCCTCCAAAGCTCACTCTCGATGGGCAATCTATCAGCGGTTTTGTGATCTTCACTCCATTTGTTTGTTCTGAGACATGCTTTCGTGGATTCACATTCATATTATTATCTAAGTGTTCCGGGACATAATGACAGTGCACTTGCAGTTTGCGATTTAGTTCTACTTATTATTTAATGTTTACATGCATTTTACTGTCTGTGCTGGGCTCTTAAGTGCATCATAGCAATCATGTTCAACTCTCGTTGATTCGCAACGAACTGCGTGTCCTGATATAATTTTGACAAGTGACTGGCTGGTGTGACTATGTACAGTTCCTGATTGGGTATGTGAATGTAAAGCGGTATTGTATGATGCACTAAATCCTCTCAATTGATACAGAAACAGAGCGAGTAATAATATCTCAAAAGGCAGAAAATGGTGAAGTGTCGGAGTGCTTCATCTTGTGGCGGAATCCATTCACGAGCGAGCGGACATACACAATGATCGCTAAATTATAGGGTGTGAACGAGCACGGGTCAAGATAATGCCTTGCAGCCGATCCAGTCAGTGAGGTACGGACGCAACACCACTAAAGCAACTCAACAAAATTATAGACACGAAAAATAAATATCGGAAAACGTCAATTTGTGAGGTTAGGTGTGGTGCAAGTTACCTATGTCGGCTCCAACCTTCCGCTGGTGCGCGGTCACTAAAAGTTTAGCCGAACAATATTCATTAATGTCTCACAAATAGAAAGAAAACAGTGTGAGGTCGAGCGAGTCTGTGTCGACGTGGCCACCAGGGCGCCTGCCTACGTGTACTTGTGAACATCTTGTACATCTCACATGTGTAAGTGACACACATATTACGGGACACAGTTCATTACAACATTTAAATATTTCCAGAAAGAATGTCACAGAATAGTATAAAGTTTACAAGTTAACTTAAAGTAGGTATTGTATGTAGAGAATTCTGTACAGATTGTCTCGCTTAGTTTGTTAATGTGTTGTAATGATAGCAATACAGTGATCTTACAGTTTTTGCACTTGCACTTCTTGATGAGAGTTTCGTCTTTGATGTCCTCGTGGCAGGCCTTGCAATAATACCAAGCTCTGGAATGATAACAATCGTACTAAGTACTAAGGAGATCATTGAAGTACACTATTTCACTATTATTTTAATGGAAGAAATTGGAAAGCTCTCTAGATAACAACACTCCTTTTTTTCAGATATGGAATTATTTAAAAAGAAGCTAAATCATTTGCACTGTTCAGAGGTAAAAATGGCACCAAAGTAAGGCCCGGTTGCTCAGCGACTCGCTAAATATATTTAGTGCTAAACATATTTCAAATGTCATTCTGTTTCTATCAACTTCAAACAATTGATATTTATGATTAGTTACGGTTCACTCGCGTGCATTTTTCGGGATTGCCCGACTATTTTCGGACCTACAGATTTAGTGAGATCGACTCGCGACTTCGCCGCGTATTCAGCTCATGATTACGGGCTCTGTTGGGTCCGAAACTAGTCAGTCAATCCCGAAAAATGAACGTGAGTAAACCGTAAGTAATCATAATTGCGAATGTGTCTCACGAAAGTTTTAATAATACAAACAATTGGCTGAAATCAATCCTTACTAATATAATAAATGCGAAAGTAGCTCTGTCTGCCTGTCTGTCACCTAATCACGACTAAACTACTGAATCGATTTTGTTGTAACTTGGTACAGAGATAGTCTGGAACCCGGAGAAGGACACAAGGGCGGATTTTGATACGTTGGCTGCCCTAGGCTGATGAAATATTGCCGCCCTCTACTCGCTGTAAATCACGAAAAGTTCAATGAACTATAGGAATTAAATTAAAATAAAAACAACGAAAGTTAGTAAATGATAAAATTATCTCAATCAGTGTTTCAAATACTGATGCTGACATTTTTGAGTTTTTACATTTGAGTTGAGATTATTGAGTTTGAGTTGGCGGATAAGTTCACAGAAGGCGTGACGAATTAAAAAAAAAACCCTCCAAATTTTGCCGCCCTAGGCCCGGGCCTACCTGGCCTATAGGGAAATCTGCCCCTGGAAGGACATGAGCTACTATTATCCCGAAAAACGACATCTACGCGAGCGACCTCTAGTGACATTATAAATATGTTTAGACTAAATGGGCCTTAATACAAAAGATGGTTTAAACCAAGACTAAGGTAAACCCAGGTTTAAAATATACCCATCACTTTCTTATGTCATATAACAAAAAGAGACGGGGCTATTTTAAAACCTAGGTTTTTCTTAGACCATCTTTTGTAATAAGGGGGAATGTATTTAGCGAATCGTTGTGCAAGAAATTCTAAGTTTGCAAAAAAAATATGAGGACCATGATTACCTTTTAACCTCATCAGCGGACTGTGCGATAAAGAATCCCTGTGTGTTGGCGTGTATCTTGGCGCTGCGAGGGTTGATGGAGATCTTGCTGTCGGCACCCTCCTCGCCCTTGATCTCGATCGCAAGCAGCAGAAGTTTTAACTTCGTGAAGCATAACCTGGTGGATATTGAGATGATGTACCGGCCTGTTCTAAAGTAGGTACTTACCATCGTGTTAAGATCAAGTTTTCTGGTAGTACTTCTAAGTATAAATGGTCTGAAATATTAACTACTTGAGACTAATGATTGATGATTTCGTTTCGACATTCTAATACAAGAGGACTGTTTCAACTGATATCAAAAATGTATCGTATTCAAGGAGACCAGTTAGTTGAATTAGAAATATGACTTGCGCTAAATATTTACTGGGAATCATAAAGTTACTTGTATTCTTTTTCGTAGTGGTTTTTTTGTTACTGTAGAATGTAGAACATGAGCAATTTAGACAGTTGTAGACGTAATTTTAGATCTTTTAACAAAAGCAAGCAATTTTTGGGACAAAGGCTTAATAACTACATGCGACCCGCCCCGGCTTCGCACGTACCTATACGTTTTATAGCTTAAAACCTTCCTTTTGAATTACTCTGTGTATTAAAAAAAAACCGCATCAAAATCAGTTGCGTAGTTTTAAAGATCTAAACATACATAGGGACAGACAGCGGGAAGCGACTTTGTTTAATACTATGTAGTGACTTAGGCAATTGATACAAGTGAAGTTCTTTTTTTATTGTTTTTTATACATCTTTTTTATGTTTAGATTTCCACTACTTTGACAAATCTATTGATTTGGTTTATTTTAGTACCATATTTTTCATCTTTTCTAGGAGTCTAATAATGTGTTATTCATTCGAATCTTGTAATTTAATGACTGTTAAATGCATTATCGCATAATATCAATCGTAAATATTAATGACATTGAAAATAATTCTAGGTTCAATTTCATGCTATACGTGACAACTACAAATTATACTGTATCTAACTAAAACTAATCTAATACTCTTCTATTACAAGACACAACGGTACATAAATGTATAGAACAAAGTAATCATGCTTGTATGTACATTTTCTAATATCTACGGTGCATTGTATAGATACATATTGTGTGTTGTGTTTAGCGAATACTGTTTACGACAAAGAAAGCGATAGTAGAAGGAAGCCACTTAACCATGTTCCCAAACCCATAATCAAGAACTCAATGATAGTTTTAATAAGGATTAGTTAATAGAAAAATGTGCCATGAAGCTCAAGAACAAGTGCGTCGTGACAATGATTAAAAATCTATGACAGAATTTGTACAATTTCCTCCTTTACTGCACTGAAGTAATTTTATGGAATCGTGAGATTAACTAACCAAAAAGAAAATAAATCTAATTAATATAACCCGTGTGAAATTAAATGTACGTGTGCGTGTAATTAAAAAATGAAGATAGTAGATAAAATTTAATAATCTGAAAAGGTGCCGTAACTACGACTGACAAAAAGTGTACAATCGACTCGTACAGTCTAAAATACATACCACTAATTGTCTAATATATTACCCATTCAACATGCACAATCTATTCTGGAAAATCAGAAAGACATTTTAGTTCTAAACATATCCAGCCTACTCGTGACTAGGTTATATGTACCTCTAGTACGAGTTTGCAAATTGCGAAAAAGAAAAGTTTTCGCGAGCTCGCCAAACTCTGTCTCTCTTACACAACTGCGAGAAAAAGAGACAAATATATTGCTCAGTGTAACGAGCTCACGAAAATGAATTCGTAATTTGTAAGTTCGTACTAAGGGTACTGTTAACAGTGCACACTCATTCAGCTAGGGTTAGCAAGTTGGCACACAGTGTCTACGGTGCGGGTGCAGGCGGGCCCAAGGATCGAGGGGAGTCTTACTCGCTCGCTTGCGGGAAGCTCATTCCCGTGAAGGATGTCGACAGTGTTTCGGTGTACATCTCGCAGCCAGTACCCTGCAGGTAATCGTTCTGCCAAGCTTGTGTGTCGGGGGACTGCAATCAACCAATAGGAGACGCTAAAGCTCGTGCTATGTTAGTCATAGCCACCTCGACAGGGCTATCGCGCGTCCGTGCCTTCGGCCCACACTCCTCGTCGCTCGCCGGCTATATTACACAGCTATTCACAATTAGTATATCATATCCCTATATTAATTTTAAACTATGTTTAGATGTTACCGGCTACAACGTTATTCAGTGCAGTACCTATGACAATGAAATCGTAAAAAAAACATTGATATTCAAAATCACAGACGATAAGCTCGCAAACAAAATGAACAAAAAAACACTAAAATGGTAAAGCTATGCGTTTCGTAGTTGGTTAGTATTGATTGTCCTGTAATCACGGTATGGAATGCTCAAACACTTGAAAAGAATAAAAAGTTTGGTGTGTGACTTTGTCTTGTGTCACGTTATTGAAAGCGTCTCGTTCCTCGCCCACTTACTCTGAGGCCTGTTTGAACGGCATCCCGATAAACGTTGGACTTAGTGTTTCGGTGTACATCTCCATGCCGGTACCTCGCATGTAGTCATTAGTCCATATAGCCATTTCTTGTGACTGTGGAAATGCCGCATAGAAATGTTAGATCTTGTGGTACGTTCAGAGAGCGACAGTTGGAGCTATCCAGCCGACGGTCGAAGGGGTCGGTCTCTGAAAGTACTTTTGGAACATGTTTATAGAAGTGTGGGGAGTATAATATAAGAGAAGGCTGACCGTCTTGAAGCTGCGCATGGCGAAGAGGTTGGCCATCATGGTGGAGAAGCCGGGCGCGAGGCAGCTCTGCGCGATGAAGCCGAGCTTCAGCTCCGCCAAGCAGATCACGTCGTCGCCTTGCTTCCAGTCCCACGATGGAATGTTAAGGAGGTAGGCCTAGAACATATTTAAGGAAGGTGAAATGGGATCAATTTAAATGAGCACAGAGACACGAAAAGCTACTAACATCAAACCAGATCATGCTCATATTAATCTCCATCACCCCTCTTCTCCCAAAAGTGAAAGACCCACCTTATTATGATACTGCATCAGCTGAATGATGACCCTGATGTCGTCGGAGTAGTTCTTGATGGAGATGACCCTCATGATGTTGGCGGCGTCTTCCGCGTCGGGGTCCTGGCAGTACTTGTTGGCGAGCACCAGGCAGGCATCCGCTTCGTGCACCTATGTGCAGACATTATTATAGCTCCCCGTTGTTCAGCGCGTGTCATATAGATGGCGGAACAGAGTGTCGAAAGCGATAGCGGGCTTTGCATATTCCGCTTTCTCCGTGACTTCGGATTCGCTATCGCTCTCAGTTCGCCCCGCTCCGCCTTCTCTATGGCGCGCTTACAGTTTTCGAATCAAGCTTTTGCTCAGGGCACAGAAAAATTGCGACCAATGTCAGAATTATTGGGATATACTTTACAAGAACTATATGGTTGTATTGGACTTATCCAAGCAAGTTATTCATATATCAATGCGAGATATGGGGAATTTTAATTTGCGTAAAGCAATTTACAAACATTAATTAGGAATACAACACTTACCAACCAAACGTGAACACACTAAGTTATCGGAAAGTTAGTTTTAATACATCTATTGTTAGGAGGAAAGACAGAGATAAGTTTAGTAAAGACTATCATCTAATATTTACTTATACTAAGTTTACTTTCTATTTCAAGCGGAATTGTACATAAGCGTGAAGACTGCGCATGCAAAACTTTGGCCGAAAATATAATAAAAATGAACACTAACTAACTCTCGTTTTTACCATTCCTGGGATTTAATCTTTTTTCTATTGGTTTAACTTTCAATAAAATCTTTATTGCGTAGTATTCATTTTAGAAAAAGCAGGTGGGGTTGAAAGAAGAATTAAACATGCAGACAAGCGCTATCATTCCGTAAGCCATGCCAACTTACCCAAAAATATCGACAATCGATAACTGTACTCGACTACGTATAAAAATGTAAATTTTGAAACTGAAACCCTTTCTTCGGCAGCCATTAATGCCAATTTTCACATCGGAACGTACAGAAAATCGATATCGAAGTGACAAACGGGCTAGCATTGCAACAACACCCAATCAGACACATGGTGGGCGGGCTGAGCGCGGCGGGACACGGTCTGGGACTGCAGGCCGCCGCGCCGGCCGACAACACTCAGTAGCACTCAGTAGCGACAGGCAAGCAGCGCTCAGTAACGATGAAGGGTACCGAACACCGCGCCGACAACGGCTCGCGATAGGTTAGTCAACGAGCATCGCTCTACGTCTAGACAATATTTTTACATCGTCAAACCGACACCACGCCCATTTTGATTTTTCACGTGTGTGCATTGCTACTTACTTTCACCCTCTGAAGGTCGATTGGATTCATAATGGTGCCTTGAAAGAATTCCACAGTTGTAAAGTGTCTCTTGAACAGGCCTTCGAGCTCCAGGTCGGGCGGTTTCCTGTCATGAACGCTCAGTTAACACCGCTGGCCATGGTTACCGGACAGTCCGCCGCCTGGCGTGGCCTTACCATGCAACTCTATGTACCAAAATACGCAGTCGTGTGGTGGTGCGGGGTCGCCTCTGCCAGCGACCAGGCGACTCCGCAACACCGTGAGAAGCAATGATTGCATCAAAATAATCACAAGATAAAGTTACCAAAGTGATCAATACCTACTGTGACTATGAAACAGCGTCTTTACAGAAGAAAAAGATCTGTTTTATGCACATATAAATAAATAAAAAAAAGTACTGATTCACGTAGTCGCGTCAATGATCATTACGGCCGTGCGTTAATCTAATGCCTGCTCTATGGTTGTATTCTAACCTTGACTCGTTCAAGGTCGACGGCATTCATCATTGTACCCTGAAAAAACTCGACGGTGGTGTAGTGACGCTTGAGGAGACCTTCCAGCTCAAGGTCGGGCTCTTTTCTGAAAGCGTCGTCGGATCATACATGACACACCACCCCTCGACAGTGTCACAAGCTACGTCACACAACGATACGTGGATATGCTTCCTTCAGTACAGACTTATCTTTTGCCAGCGAGTTCAGTATTTTTATTTATTTACTTGATATCGTGACTTATAGAATCGTCTTATTGATTTAACAATCAATTTCAGTATATTCTGATGTCAATGATTTTCTCTGACTGATTATTAATATTACCTTATCATAATAAAGTCTTATAATTTTAATTATTTAAAAATAAACTACTTATTTCTTGGTGCGCTGTAGGGGGGATAGAAGAACATATTGACACCGATATAGTTTTTTTTCCTATGTGTTTAATGTAAATTAAAATTATTTTTTTAATGTAATAGACTACTATTTAAAATATAAAAGGATGATTTATGCTAGACAGTGCCAGGTCCGAGCCGAGACACCGCGATGCACGGACGTGGCTCGCACGGATGCATAACGCTTTATATATTTTATTAGCGACCCGCTCTGGCGTCGCTCGGGTACCTACGGTTTATAGCTTAAAACCTTCCGGTTCAAATTACATAAATTAAGATGAAAACCGCATCAAAATCCGTTGTGTAGTTTAAAAGATCTAAGCGTACAGACAGCGGGAAGCGACTTTGTTTTATACTAAGACCGAGCCGAGCCCGCGGCTCGGACGAGTCGAGTTCTTTATTGTATGGACTCAGACTCGGCTCGGGCCTGGCATGATCTAACATAAATCATCCTATACGGTATTATTGTGTAATCTTTCAATCAAGATTCAAAATATTCTTCTATCTTGTTCTGAATCTGCGCTGACTATACTTATTGGATATAAGACTTGGATCTATTCGCGAATAAACCGCTTATGAAATAGATCATTTTCTTAAAGACAGTCATCTGAAGTTTTTTTGGATTGTAGGACATTTTTTGAGGTTCTTTATAGAATATTCATTTTTTTTCTATTCAGTTTGGGAGTCTGAACTGAATATTGTTTTTTGATATCAGACTTCTTGGACTTAATCTACGTTAGATTAACTTATTGTTTACATACATACCTGTGTAAAAAAACAACTTCGACGTCGACATCTTCTCTATCCTCATGAAGGAAGTCTTTTAAAAAATGGCTCACTGACTCGTAAGTTATGTGTCCACATACAACTATATGCCTGAAAACGTACAAGTTTATTATAACACCATTTCAGTAAGCTTTACTCAAGGTGCATCTACGAAATTAATTTGCATTTTGAAAAACAAAGAAAGAAGCTTCAGAAGCGAGTTCTCAGAAAGTCTCAAAGCTTGTAAGTTGGAAAAAAGTTGCTTAGAATTGCAAAATTGACATTTATTTTTAAGCTTCGTGTTGTTATAAGATTGAATAAATTACATTGGCTTGATTTTTATAAGAAGCAAATTTTCAAAAAGCTCATCTTAATAGTAGTAGGAAAAGATAGAAGTAACAGCAATTTGAAGTTTTATTTAACACCTGGGACCAAATGGAAGTAACTGGTAATAAAAACTTTAAAGAAACAGGTCACGACAGGGTTAAACAAAACAATAAGTGATAGAAGCGTGAAGAAAATGCTACAGTTAAACAACGACGCCATTGTTTTAATACGCCAATCGTACGTTAATATACAACAATGTCAAACTTTGTGAGTTTTTATCAAAATTTCAATATTTTTTTTTATAAAACAATGACGTAGTTTGCAAAATAAAAACGTCAATAATACACTACACGCTCATTAGTTTGTGGCCAGCAGAAAATTAAAAAAAAGCTTTTCAAAATCATTACTATTTGCTTAAATGCTTCAAAATTTAAATTACTACTCAATTAACAGCCACAAATTAGTGAACATTTTCTAGAAAGCTCAGTTTCGTTCAGGATTTGTGTAACTATCTACCACACTAAAAAAATAAAAAATAAAAATGAGACGACGACTATGGGTAGGGGTCATATAGGGTCGCTTGCAGGACTTTATATGTAGTGTCTTTTGGGGGACATACAACAATAAATATATAGCATACATTGCATGAAATAGAAATACTTTTGTGGTGTAATGATTTGAGTAACTAAATGCACACTGACTGTTTAGTGGTCTTACTAAGGATATGTGCTTACTTTGTAGGTACTAGTAGTGGTAAGATTGATTAAAAAAACAGAATATGGAAATGGAATCAGTACCCACGTGTTCTCTAGCAAATTGTAATGATTTTTTTGCAATCGCATGTTGTAAATTTTATTTAGCTTTGATATATACATATGTATATATATACTTTAATAATGATTAAACTATTGAAAGAAAATTCATGGTAAAACAGTAGGCAGATGCCATCAGCAAAACCACAAAGAAGTCAGTGTGTGTAATTTTTATCCAGACACAGTAAATCATTTATTATTAAATATTATATACTTCAAAATATTAAAATCTGTTCAGTAACATATTAATAGTGATCAAAGTTATGTTATACTTCATAATGTTAACAAATAAATACTATTATGTGAAATGTATGTATGGAGCGTGATTGTCTGAGTATAAATACTATAAATATATTGTACTCTACGCTATGATATCTATCATAATAAATACGCCTTTTTGTACTGTGTTTCGATAAAAATCCTACATAAACAGTAAAAGCTTGCGTCTCAGTACAGTTTTATGTATTTTGGATACATGTAATCACTTGGACAAAATTTAAATGTACGTATAATAATTATTTAAAATATAATGTCTTGGATCCAGAGTCGCAATTCTTAATAAGTTCACATCGACACTGTTAGGTGGACACTTCGGTTGTTGAAATGTGACAGTCGACAGTCCGTATAATGATGACGATTAATGTTGTTAAAACAAAATATAAAGAAGTTTTAGAATCAGAAAAATCATCACAGAGCAGTAACAAAAGTTAAATAAAACCAAAGGATGCAAACAACTCATACTACACGACCATGCATACTATATTATTCATCTAAGGTGTGGCAAAGGAACTGATTTCATTTTTATTCAATAAACAATTAAATCTGTCTACCTTGTATCTTTAATACGATCCATAAACATTGCAAACAATTTCCAAAATCAATCCAAAATTTCATATAAAATGATTCGTGTATCTTGCTAGGATGATGTCAATCATGTCAAATGAATGTTCACAAAAACTAAACTAATTTTGCGTTAAAAATGTCCTCAATGCACACAGCCTTGCCACGCTCTATGAATATATTTACGAAAATACATTACACTAAAATAACCGAGGGGGTCGATTCAAAATTACATTACAGATCATAAAACATTAAAGAGGGTCAACATTAAGAGTACAAGTACAAGTAACAGTTAGTCGTGCAGGCAGGAGTACAGTCGGAGCGGAGCGGACTGTGGAGGAGGGGCGGGGGGCGAGCGGACGGCGCGGGGAGGGGACAGGCAGGGTGGTGCGCTCGCATCAACAGCGCCCCCCGCGGGCTCCGGCCGGCCTGGCCGCGCGCCCACAGTAAGGAGCTGTCGACGCCTCGCTTCGCAACGCACACCAGAACTCCAACAACGCACTACGGTACGGTACCACTCAACATTTAACTCTCCGTAACTAAGCTTTACGTTTAACATTCCTTTACTTTACGTACGTTTACTAACAGAACATAATCATGATACCTATAATGACGAGCGATAACACTAGCCACTATCTGCTGTTCACTATTCAACTGAACTCAAATCAATTCAAAGGTATAATTTACAATCAATATCGACTCATAAAAACAAAGACAACTCGCGGGACTTGCGTCCCGCCAAGATAAGTGAGAACACAGAAGCGTGCTAAGAGAGGAAAAGGAAGAATAGATGTCACAACACGGAACACATTCAACGGAACGGAGTGAAGACAGCGGCTCACCTGCGTCCCCGCTCATTCTTGAGGGTGCCGCCATACTTGGGTCTAGTGCCGATTAAGTCAATTATCTCTGGGATACAACTGGCAAATATCGCCTAAACGCCGACAGACAAAACAAGACGTTCACATTCATTCGACCGGGAGCGGGGGGCGAGTCGCCGGCGCGCGGCCTGGGGGCGGCGCGGCGGCGACTCGCCCCTATGCGCCTGTCTGCGGCGACGGGCGGCGGGAGCGGCGCGAGCGGCGCGGGCCGGCGCGGGCGGCGCGGGCGGCGCGGCACTGGCTGTGTGTCGCGGGACTGTGGCGAGTGCCGGAGCTAGCGCTACAGCGTGGCGACAGGCATCGTGTGCAAGCGAACAAACCAAACACTACTTCATCGACAGCATTACAAAACTTTACATCGGCTCTCTCCAGATCTAGTCTCGTTAGAAAGGATTAAAAAGCTCAACGGTATCTCGAGTAAAATTTACGAAAAAAGGCATGTAGTAGTGCGTCGGTCGACCGCGCGCCTGTCTCTCTAGTTGGGGGAGAGGGGCGCGGCCGCCGGGAGCTAACTCTTCGAGCATGCGCCACGGCACCGAGAGACCGATTCTAGTGAAGGATTAATAAATTTCATTAGCAAACTCCGCATTCAATCAACCAAGATCGAAACCGTGAGAGGTAGGAAGGCAGGAAGCCGCGTGGAGCGGGGGCGTGAGAGCAGGGTACCTGCGGCGGACGTCCTTGTTGTACCGGCCGCCGTATTTGTTCCGCTGCGCCGCCAGCTCCGTGATCTCGGGGATCCAGCTGGCGAACACAGCCTACGATACACAGCAACACCGTGAGGTGAGTGGCCGCGCCCCCGGCCCGCCCCCGCGCGCCCGCCCCGCCCCGCCCCGCCCGCCCGGCCCGCGTACCCTCGCGCACGAGGCTGTGTGCGATGAGTGTCGTCTGTCTGCGTGGTGGCTGTGGCTGTGTGTGGGTGTGCGGGACTTGGGTGCCGTGCCGAGCTACGCTAGCGGCGGGAGCCGTGACGGGACTCGTGACCGGGTGCATGCAAAGCCTAAGGATACATACGCTAACTAATCGATGAACAGAACTTAAAAAGAAATCGGTTCGACCGGTACCTAAACTAAAAACGGTGGGCATTCGGTATAGACGCTTGGTAGAGCGCGTGCACGGGCGGGCCGAGTCGACGGGCTGCGAGGTGGAGCTGGCCCCGGCGGTACGGAGTAGAGCCAGGGCCACACGTCACCCGCCGCCCATCGACGGACCCGCGCGTGAACGCGAGTAGATAACACAATACATCTGACGGCACTGAGCAAGCTTTCTTATAAGGTGATGATTCCACATGGTCCCCGGAAGCTCGGGCGATTCATACCGAGCTGCGCGCCGCGAGATGAATCGCCTTCACTTTCGACGATCATTTTATATTATCAAACGGATACCTTTTTCCATGTTCACGCTTCAGCTCGCCACTGTACTTGGACCTACTTCCTACCAGCTCTATAATTTCGGGAATGCTACTAGCGAACATTGCCTGCAACAGACCACGGTGTCGATCGGACATGGAGTCCGGGCGGACAATGACACCATCGAGTGGTGCACGACAATGTCCACCTCAAGATCGGTATACTCTCTATGGTGACGCTGAGTCGTAAAGTGTAGCCGGTAGCGGAGCGAAATAAAAATAAAAGGAAGTAGTGTGTGTCTACCGGTGATGTGAGCAACTGAACACAGCCAGGCGTGGTGCGGCATGCATCGCGAGGTGGGAGGGGTGGGACGCGGCACCGGGTCGCCGAGGCGGCGGGCGCCACACTGACGCGCAATATATCGCGTAACACGACGCGCAACACACGCTCGCCTAGCGCGCAACGTATCTCGTACGGACCAGTCCCCAGTACACTCCGTACTCTAAGCGCGGCGAGACAGATCCTCCGGCGGTTCGCGGTGAGTATCACGTAACAAAGCAAAAGAAAAAACAAAATACACCCATGCAGCCGCTCGAAGAAAAGCGTATTAAAATTTAGTGGTCGGCGATAGTCGAAAGAGATAGTCCTTCGAAGCCGGGAAGTTAGAAGATGGCACATCGAGGGCGGTGAGGCGTCCGCCCGGGCGGGGCGCCGCTCGGCGTCTGGCGAGCCTCATCGTTAACTGTCATGCTGTCTACACATGGTGCACTAGTCAGGCTTACAATCATTCAACGAGCTGTGCGATAAACCACTTGTCTAGCAAGTCCCATGTGAACTATATTGTAACCGTTACACTGCAAATGTTTGTTATGTTTCCTTTTGCTTTGTTATTAATTTAGCCTTATACAAGGAACCGCAAGCTTGTCGTAACGACTTAGTAGCCGTGAGAAAGTATGAAACTACTTTTAATTACTTGCAAATTAAGGAACCTTTGTGTGACTAGAATGGCATTACAAAAAAGTTAAGAGACTTGCGTCTCCTTGCAAAGATAAATCTGATATTCGATTTTATTACATGTATTTCATTTCATTAATATTTAAGTAATTCATAGAGATTTAGATAGAATAATTGAAAGTGAAACTTACCAAGCCGACGAGGAGAAAAAAAACCAAAAATGTTCTTCCAAGTACTGTGTGACAGAAGACGTCACCGTAACCTACGGTGGACATGGTGACTATGAGAAAGTACACACACGTCCAGTATGAGAGCTTCTGGGCATTCTCAAAGTCTAATGGATCACCAGAGTTTTCCAGCTGAAACACAAGAAATGAGGAAAGTCAGAAACCAGATATCCTTTAATAATGTGTAATGTAGAGCAGGGAAAAAATATTTTTACATAAATTATGATCAACTACGTTTGGCTTCGTATTGTTTTGAGTTCAGTGTATACAGTTTGAGCTTAAAAATACACCTGTGTAGAGCTGAATACTCGGTGACTACACTTTAAGCCTGAACTCTACCCTCTAATACCTTATCGAGCACCATACGAGTATTAGACAAGTATATCGCTTAAAGAATCAACTCGATTTATTATTTATAGCTGAAAATTAATTTAGCTTTACATTTTGAGGGATAAATAATTGAATACAGGCATTTAAGAAACGACATTGACTAGTCTTTCGTCAAGGAGACAAAATCTTTCAACTTAGCATAACTAATACCGGGTGTAAACGAATTCGTGTAATTCCATATAACCACATGATCTACTACTGGTGTAGATTGGCCCCGCACGGGAATTAGTCTGATTAAAAATAAAAATATATAAACTCTTTTTTTTCACGCCTTGTCGGTAAGTGATCGTATCACCTAATAAGGATTCAATAAAAAAATAAGAAAAACTTTTTTTGCAAAAAAATATTTTTTTGTGAGTGAACATTTCGATGCCACGCATAAATTAATGAAAGCACGGCGACGAGACTGGTGGGCACGACTTATGCGAGTTTGCTCTTAGCAGTCAGTTAACTTGAGGCTCAAAAATGACTCAAAAATAGAAAACCAAGATTTTATTGAATTTTTTTTTAGTTCATTTTCACAAATTCCCATTTAATTTAATTTAATCTTTGTCACCAGTAGATCACGTGGTTTGAAGGAATTACACGAATTCGTTAACACCCTGTATAGTCCATTATTTTGCTAACTTTTATTATTCATTGGCCCTTCAGTTGTTATCAACAGTTTAACACACACAGATAGGTCTGAATGCAATTAAATTCGTATAAACAAACTCATTTCATTCAGATACGGTAGTTCTAGCAAGAGTTCTCGCACAGAATAGTAAGCTAATAGATTACTGTGCGGGTAAAGCTCATTTAGTGATGCGACAGTCGCGTTTGTTCTGTTTCTATCTCCTAGCGCACCTCACAAATTGATCCATTAACTTACTACTTCTGGGATCTCGTGAGCATATTACAGCATATAGAGGTATTCTTTGACTGTAGTACATATACAGGATGTCTCGAACCTTAACGTTAAGTCGGCAAATGATAGCCCGCAGTTTAAGACAGTTCAGAAAAAAAAGTTATATCGTTTTCTAGTTTCAAATTTCCCATGAACAAAATTGTACCTCTAAAATCTAACTATGAAATGTGTTTTAAAAAAAAAGATTACAACTTTAAACTTTTGTTATGTTTTTTTCTGTACTGTTATAAACTGCCCTATCATTTATGCTAAGGCTCGACGTTGAGTTTTGGGACACCCTGTATTTACACGTATGAAATTATTTATTTATGTATTTAAATTAGGGAAGGCAATTTATGCAACCGGATCAATCATATCATATGTGTGTGCACTGTTTAGGGTTTTTTCACATACCTATCCATGCATGTCATGTTTAGACCTTCTACTCAATAATTTTCCCTCGGGACTGAATCATCAGCAGCAAAAAGCCACCTAATCCGTCCATGATTCACGTATAAACATACACAGAGCAAAATATGTTATGCTTGTACACTTACCAAATGAATAATGCCGGCAGCGGTCAGCCACACTGATATAAATATAGAAACTAATTGCGCCAACCGAATTGAGCTCGATGTTTTTAATATATTGAGGTATTGCAAAATATCAGGCACGGTCATTAAGCGTAGAGCTCTGAGAAATCTCAGCCCTGTAACAGAGAAAAACTGATGTTTAGAGAATGTTCTGGAAATACTAACAAAGTTGGGTTTTATTTTATGATGGCAGAAGAGTCTGTAGCTGTAGACATTGTTGGTTTATTTGGAAACGATTAAATCGCAATAAAACAGCCGTAACGCTTTTGAAAACTTAGTTGAACAGTGATAAAGATCCATATAACTGAAAATATCTCTTAAGCAATTTGAGCTGTTATTCGTACATATACTATAACATCAAGTTGCGAAGTAAGCAGAATCGCTTCGTAAATTCATAACATCATACTGCGAATGTCAATTGTCTTGCTATGAAAACTAATTAATCTTTTGAAACCATAATTAAACAATGATAAAGATTCAGTTAGCCTAAAATATCACTTTAGTCATTTGAGCTTCTGTTATTCTTACATATACTATAACATTAAGTAGCGAAATGAGCAGAATCTCTTCGTAAATTCATAACATCATACTGCGAATGTCAATTTCCCTGCTCTGTGCGTTGGTCAGAAGATTAGGGTGATTGCAGACGTCAGACTTTTATAGGCCCAATTGTCGGGCCGACTTTTTGTAGGACGTGTGCGTTGGTAGCATGTGATTGAAGTGTTCTTTTTGCTCCCGATAAAATGCTGTCCAACGATTGTCTGACGTGTGTAAACTCTCTTAACCTCCTAAAAGTTCAATGCATTAATACTGTTTAATTTAAAAAATATGATAACTCACCTATCCACGTTCTATCCAGGTATATTGATACAAAGGATGGGGGTATCGTGAAATAATCTACAAATGAATACATCTCGAGCATGAACCATAGTTTGTCACTAGCTGCTATAAACTGAAACAGAAATAAAACGACACGGTATACACTTCTACACCATCATTTATTTTAATACATAATAGGAAGAAAAATCTTTTAAAGGGTAACATTTTTCTTTATTTAAAGATTAGGAAGGTATGCTCCCAGGCCAAACGAAGGGTAGGTACAATTCAACAATCGTGCAGTTAATTCGGCTTGTTGGATTTAGCAGTTTATTACTATTTTTCCCGTCGATAAAATTATGTCTAGAAATAGAAATCCAATTACATATTATGTGCACTTTAAGCAGACTCACGCTATAACATAAACCTAATTGTACACTTTGCAATTTGTCACCCGAATATAGCAACTATTCCGAAACTGTTAGATAAATTACGTGATCAAAAATTTAGATGCAAAGTGCCTCTAAAATATCTTCCATACTATGCATTTATGTTAAACATACATATATTAGATAATAACACTCTTACATCATACGGTATTGCTATTGTTACATTGGAAGAATGAAGTTAACTACAAGATAATTTATCTATAATAAATGAATCCCTATTTTCCTTGGTCACGGCATCACGCGTGAGCGGCTGGACCGATTTCCCTAATTTTTTTTTGTTGGAGCGGCTGGACCTATTTCCCTATTTTTTTTTTGTTGTGTTTGTATTTGTCAGGAGAAGGTTCATATGAAAGAAAATTTTGAATTTAAAAAAAAACGAAATTATCTCAGTATGTCCATATTCTCCATTTGTTTACCGCATGCATGAAAATGGTTTTAACTTTTTGTAACTATTTTGATTTTGTTTCTGACAGTAGGTACCTAGTAAGTTAAGAGAGCTATTTTATACTGCTATATTGCTATTTTATTATACTGCTATTTTATACTGCTGCTATATTATATACCTGCTAAGTTAAGAGAGCTATTTTATATTGTAACACCTTATGTACACTTAGTTGGCAAATAAATATCTTTGAATCTTTGAATCTAAGTAGGAAAAAGTGCATTGCAACGCATGCCGGGTACAGCTAGTAAACGATAAAAGCAACAGTATTGTGTGACATAGAAATCTATATCTATACACATAATAAATCTGTAGACTTGTCGTGTCTGTTAACTGGAAATATTTAGAAAATAAAGAGCGGAACGTTTAAGGATAACCAATAGAATCCATTTCGATCGAAGTTTTGTTTCATTGTAATCGTTTCGCTCAGTCAAAAGATATTAGATTCTAAGTTATCTAGTTTAGTTATTGTGACATAATATTGGTTTCCGACTTCCACGCGGACGGAGTCGCAGGCACAGTTAGGGTCTCCCCACATTTATCGACGCGGAATCGGCTTAAGCCGAGTGCGTATCACCACACTACTCGACTTATCTAGGCAAACGGCTCGTTTCGCCGTCGGCCGGTATCGTTACGCGTCGTCCGAGCCGAGCCGATGCGAATGGTATTAGTAACACCCTTATTACGTAGAAATAAAGGCTTTTTTGACCGGTGTTAGCCGATTCCGCGTCGATAAATGTGGAGAGACCCTTATGTACGATTTCCACAAAACGGGCCGCGCCGGAGCGCGCCGGGGCGCATTTCCCACTGTGCTAAAGGAAATTAAGGCTTCTATACAATAGTTAAGTTTCATGTTTGCATGGAAATTACACTGCTTGAAACTCGGTTAGATTCGCGCGTATGCCACGGCAGCCGGTCGGTTGCGCTATGACACCGCCACGGCAGCCGGCCGGCTGCTCGAGTACGTGGACTGCGGCGCTCGGCTGTCGTCGCGTCCGGTCGGCTCCGCTCGGCCACACCGCAGGCAGAAACTGACTGCGATAGCGGATACACGAGCACGCGCGCGCATGTCGGGCGGATGCGGTCGGCTACGGGCGCGTGCTCGAGCATCCGCTGCGCTTCTGCGTGGCCCGGTTGGTGAAAATCGTACATTAGCATAATATAAGAAAAAAATCCAACTTACTCGTATAAAAAAGTAGACCATAAAAAATATGTTAAAGGCAAGGTCGATTTGCTGAGTAATATTGTCGCTCCATTTCTGGCATCGCTCAACCTCTTCACTGTAAACAAACAGGCGTATATACCACACGAACATCTATACTATAGCGACAACAGTTAGGAACAGGTTCACTTTAAGCCATTTCTCTAATATATATAGAACAGCTGACAAATAAACAAAAGCTACATATAGGACTATATTCAGCAAACAGTTTCGACCACATTTATTATGAGTAATCACTCACGTATTCCTTGAATTCAGCATTATTAAGATTAGTTCGTTATTAATATTTTAGCGATGCAATGTATTTAACGAGTGTTAAGAATGTTTTTTACCTGGACGCGTCAATGAAGTAGATGATGAGCGATGCTATACTCAGGATAAACACCAACACTACCTGTAATAGAAAACAACTGTGATTAAAATATATATGAACATAACATCAGGTGTATAGTACACCCAAATTTCGCCGTTATGTTTTTAAGTCCCATGTAATACGGGGCGAGCCTATTGCCATCAACCGGGCACAAATCCAGATTCCGAGCTGCTACTGAGAAATTCCACACGGAAAAACCCAATAACACATTGTCCGACCTGGGGATCGAACCCAAGACTTCACGCTCAGCGGTCACGCTTGCGACCACTAGACCAACGAGGCAGTCAATATATATAATAAGAATAATAACGTTTATTTCAATAGTAGTACCTACAGTGTTTCAAATTATTCCTAGGCTATATTTTCTAATTACAAATGAATTAATCATCTGTAGACGAACTAGGCAAAAACCTGTATTTCGGCTATCAGTGCCAATCCCCTCAAATAATTTTCAATATTATAAAAGCCGTCAAACAGATATGTTGTCATTTTGTAGGTACTTTATATAATAGCAAGAAATCTAAATTAAAAATTAAAAACTGTTCGCAGTCATTTTAGACTTGCGATCTAAGTATATAATTATTATTTAGTTTGAATTTTGTAACTTATGTAATACATGTATGAACATGTTCTAGTTCACGTTGTAAGTTTATCACGTGTGCGGGCGGGCTAGAGCGCCTAGAATATAAAACTTCCTCACCGCACGCCGGGAATAAACGCGTGTTGCAAGATTCAACAAAACCCAGCACGCTTGGTGGCCGGATCTATGCGGTTCGCTTGGCTAGCTACTACCCTCACATTTTAATGCAAACAGTAAACTGCATCAGTTTACTGTGTTCCGTCGTATGTGAGAGCCAGAGGGGTATAGGGAAATCTCTTTATGTCTTCGTTACTTGGATTCGTGTGCTCCATCTTAGACCATGTCTACGTTTACCAAAAGGTGACCAAGTTAAAGAATAAAAACAAAACAAAATATAAATAAAAGGGGTGATAGGTTCAAAAAACCTTAAAACAAATATAAATACCACAGTCTACCTATACTCCTTACAGTCGGTCAACATGGAACATTGTCGCAGAGCAATCGTGCGGGGGGTTGCGGGGTGAAGGAGCGGAGGTTATGTCCCGAGTAGCCATACTGCATACCTGGGACATAACCTCCGCCCTTACATAATTTTGACATTTCATAGGACCTGTCAAATGTATGGGCGTTGACCCACTGTATGTTGTAAGTAGGTACACTGTGTTAATACCATCATTATCATCAGCCTAAAGTTAAGAATGTAAGCGTTTAAAACTCTATTATGATAATGAAAATTGCCATCAAGCAATGAGACAAGATTAAAAACAAAATTACTATAATGTTAACAACCCAGAACAATAATGATGAGTTAACGAAATGTTCGAATATTCACTCTAGAACGCGGCCCTTAGAAATAGGCCGCGTAGGTGGCGTAGCGCTACGAGAGAAAGGCTACGGTGGCGTAGCACGGGGGATGCGGGCTATATGCACGTCACTTTGCTGAATTTTAAAAATGTTCTGAGGGAAATATTGTGTATCATATTTTCTATGGCTGGTATGATTTAACCATTAATTTGAAACAACACCGTATTCTAAGTATTTATTAACTTTTTGTCGTAACAAACGACAGACGAGATAACGAAGTATGCTTGACTCGTAGCCATACTTTTAGTTTCCTTCTCATTCAAATAGCACTAATCATGTAAACTTTTTTCAGAGTTGGGGTTAATACGACGACACGTTTGGTGCAGTGGCTAAGCGATTGGCTTCTGCGCTACGGGTCGTGGGTTCGATTCCCACACGGAACAAAAATTTGTATGGCCTACAGATGGTTGTTTCGGGTCTGGGCGTTTGTTTGTGAGATTTGTGTCTGTAAACGCACCTACGATGCAAGAGAAATCTTAGAGAGGGGTAAAGTTTAAAAAAAAATACCGTTACGTTTAGGCTTAGGCTGTTCACCAACACTAATTCATTAACTTCTAGTTAAACAACTGTTTACTTAAAATTCAAGTATATTTTGCTAGTAAACGGTTGTTTAACCAGAGAATTAATGTTGATGAACACCAGCCTAAATCTTCAAGACAATCTTCAGCGACAAATTCAATAGCAAGTTAAATTGCGGAATTTCACTTCTGCAACCGATATTTTAATTGCAGCAAGTCGACTTCTACAAGTTTTACGAACTAAGCGAGCACTTGCTGCAATATCTTGTGCAATTTAACTTGCTAATTGGGTTTAGCGCTTTAATTTACAACGAAAATTGTAATTAAACAATGTGACAGTGCTTTAACATAATTGTTTTTTTAGGGTTCCGTACCCAAAGGGTAAAACGAGACCCTATTACTAAGGCTCCGCTGTACGTCCGTCCGTATGTCACCAGGCTGTATCTCATGAACCGTGATAGTTAGACAGTTGCACCCTTACTTATAAACGATGCTTAAAGGTTGTTTAACTAAAAAAAGATTTTAAGTCTATTGCCATCTCTATTTATTGGCATACAAATGACAAGGACAGGTATAATTTAATCAGTGTTTATAAATGAAAATCTTTTATAAGTAAGGGGGTTGAAGTTTTCACAGATGATGTATTTCTATTGCGACTATAACAACAAATACTAAAAAAACAGAATAAAATAAATACTTAAGTGGGCTCCCATACAACAAACGTGTTTTTTTAAATAATGGTACGGAACGCTTCGAGCGCCAGTCTGCCTCGCACTTGGCCGGTTTATTTTATATCACAATATTGAGTGATTATATTCAATGATTGGTTTTTTTTTACCTGTTCAATATCTAGCCATCTGCACGAATGGAAATCAATTTGCGTTATGAAAGACTTTGATGGATGACCCATTAGCAAAGTAGGCTTCTACTCTACTAAAATATAGCCTCCTGATTGATCAACTTTTATCATCGATTTTGTTTGAAACATTTTTTGTCGTTTCAGCGACATATTACAGGATAGTAAGCAAATATGGAATACATTTTTTTTAAATTGTTATTCCATATTAGGTACAGTACAACACAACTAATAAGTTACATGGATGTACCTGATGGAACAATCAATGGCAGTCGCTCATTTTCGCGCCACTAACACTTATTGCGTCAGCGTAAAGATCATTTTTTTACTGCAGTACTAATAAATATTTCAAGACCACAAATGTTTCAATGTGTATCGTACTGTATACTATTCCATTATTTACTTACTTTTCCTCTATATTACCTAAACATAGAAAGTTATAGTTTAATAACCAATCCACTCGACAAGGGTGGTGATTGTAAGGAAATCATCAATCCCTGGCATGATTACCATTAACAATATCAGAAATGACATAGATAATTTGGGCTGACCACAGATGATCGCCAATTGACGACACGTTTGGTGCAGTGGCTAAGCGACGGGCTTCTGCGCTACGCGTCGTGGGTTCGATTCCCACACGGAACAAAAATTTGTATGGCCTACAGATGGTTGTTTCGGGTCTGGGCGTTTGTGTATGTGAGATTTATGTCTGTAAACGCACCCACGATACAAGAGAAATCTTAGTGTGAAGCAAAGGTTAAAAAAAAAAAGTTTATAGTTGCAGGCCATACACCAACAGTAACTGCAACGACAAACAAACAGCGGTCAATTGTGTCTCGGCAACGTTAGAGTTAGTAAACTATCCGACCGTAGTCAAGCTTAGCATACATTTTACTAAATCAAGAACACGGAATGTTCCACGGAAGGGCGCGGGCCTCTTTTCAGAATGAGAAGCTTTTAAGCCTTAGTCCATCACGCTGGATTAGCCCGAGTTGGCGGAATACCTACAGTACACACATCATCGTGAGCTGTCTGGAGCCAAGTGTGCAGGTTTCCTCACGATGTCTCCTTTTTCTGTTAACGCAAGTAATCATTAAATTATGAATACGAAAAGCTCTGATTTTTGTGTCTGTGCGGGCTGGGATTAAATTTAGACTTCCTGTATGAAAAACAAGCCTTCAACAGCTAGGCTAGCACTGCACGTAGCCCTAATAAATATTTAATTGTCTAACTATGCAATAAAACTTTTACTTCCTATTACTTTTAGTACTCTGGCGATTAATAGCTATCTATAACCATAAAAGGCCATAAAACACTTAATAAACTTGATTAATATTCCCAAGGCATTATGGGGTGTAGGCATCCTACACCCCATAATTGTAAATCCTATGCTTTATGATTATGTGCATACTTCTTAATATTCATACTATGAAACGATTAGGAACATGAATCAGATTAATAAGCATGCTAAGCATACCTATTAGTGGTGTGATGACTAGTAGGATATGACCTGAGCATGCTGATTTAAAGACTGACATTACTTCTATGTTCTGATGATATCATTGTCTTTGTTTTGTTATAAAAGCTAACATGTTAATAAGGTAGGAAATTGTAAAGCCCAATTACACACGCATAAGTTTTTTGGTCTCGTGTAGTGCCGGACTTAAAAGAGTAGCACTACCCCATCTCTTCCCGTAGGGGTCGTAAAAGGCGACTAAGGGATTCTCCAGAGGATGGGCAGCAGCGTTCTCTGAGTACTTTAACAACCATACTGCGATTGCCAACCCGCCTGCCAAGCGTGGTGATTACGGCGTGGTGATTATGTCCAGCAGTGGACGTCTTTCGGCTGAATGATGATGATGATGACGTTTTTTTGTAGTTCTTTAGTAGTCGCACCTGATTTTCAAACTGGATTTAAGACGGAGCACAAGAATCCAAAAAACAGAGATATAGATACATAGATTCCCCTATACCTCTCTGGTTCTCACATACACCCGACGGAACGCATTAAGGCCCGGTTTCCACCAAAACGGAGAGGAGAGGAGACGAGAAGAGATGTGTTTTGAATCACCAATTAGATTTCGTTATTTCCACATCTCCTCTCCGCTTAGCTTCGGTGGAAATGGATCAAGCGGAGAGGAGAGGAGATGTCTCATTTTTCTATAGAATTTTCTGCCGCGAGCGAGCTAGCGGCGCGGCAGAGCGGAGATGTGTGTAGTCGGTCGGCCGGACGGTGCCCGCGCTCGCGCGCCCCTTTCCCCTATGCCTTCTCCCCGCGCCTCGCACACCCGAACTGACTGATTTCGAGCTCTCCCAGCTCACATCTCCGCTACGCACAGCTCACATCTCCTATCCGCTACGCATCTCCTCTCCGCTTTGATGGGAATAACCTGCCAGCTTCGCAGATAATCTCCTCTCGTCTCCTCTCTTCTCCGCTTTGGTGGAAACGGGCCTAACTGTAGCTAGATGGGCGGACTGTATAGATCCTACAACCAAGGAAAATATACGTCCAACTGAGGCTTTAAAGTTGATTAAGCTAGATAGCCAGGCTTCGGTTGTCTGAAGGTGTGTTGTTTAAGGTTGCTCAGTCTACTCCAGGGGCATAATTCGACTACTCGTCGCCCACCAGTTACAAGCCCGAGAAGGCGGCGCGCATGTGTTCCGTGCGCGCCTCTCAGGAGGACGTGGGGCAGGGACCCACAGAGGAAGAGGTCCGCCAAGGGCTGGCGGACCGAGGCCTGCCGGGGTTGCGGTGCATGCAGCTGCGAATCCCGCGACCCCAGCCAGGGGTCAGGAGGAAGAACACCGTGGGTTTTTAGCCGGTAAGAGTCCGGCATAACCCTTCGTCTTCCCCAGGCGAAGGGTATTCATGAAGATTTTCCCACGATAAACATAAAAAAGGGGCACAATTCGACTGATAAAATTGTTGCCAAACGCAAACGAACCACAACCGTCAGTCAGTTTATGTTTACGAAAACTGTCAAAATGAATGGTTCTGTTTTTTGTGTCAAACAATTTGACAGGTTTTGAAATTGAAAACTGTCTGAATAAACGGTTCGGCGTGGTTCGGTTGCGATTTATCAAGATTTATTTTAGACTAGCGACCCGCCCCGGCTTCGCACGGGTGCAATGTATTTACATATAAACCTTCCTTTTGAATCACTCTACCTATTAAAAAAAAAACCGTATCAAAATACGTTGCGTAGTTTTAAAGATCTAAGTATACGTAGGGACAGACAGTGGGAAGCGACTTTGTTTTATATTATGTAGTGAAGATTTGGGTCCCAGCAGTCGGTCTACTGTATACTTAATCTGAGATATTAAAATTCTACTAAAAACCAGTTACCACACTTGCATATCCAAAATATGTTTCGAAAACAGTAGGTACCGATGAATTGAAAAGGTACAAAGGACACCTGTTATAGAATCCACTTAAAATACTTCTGCATATTGAACAAACGTCCGTATCCAGTTAAAATATAACGATATTCAAAGAATTTTATAAATTCTCTCTCTATTCTGAAGTCTCTAAGTTCCTTTCCATATTTCCAACGTAAGCCTGAAAATACGTAGTTTAATATAAAGCGTATGTTGTTACAATAATAATTCCGCGCTTCAGATGGAAATGGATGCAAATTGGATGCTTCCTTGCGAGATCGTTTGTTGCATACAAAAAGATATCGACACAAGCATACAAATTATGTTGTCGACATAAAGATGGAATACTCGTGTGTTATTCCAGAGATAAATGGAAGTCTTTCCGAAACAACAAATTTTATATTACACTAATGGTGGGGTTTACACGAGTCGGTTTTAGCCGTGCGGCAAGTCACTACAAAAGTCGACAAAAATCGCATGCGACTTGTTCATTTCTCGTGGAACAACACAGCGCAAAACACGATGAACAAAATGCGATCGCCTGCAACTGACCATTTTCACGGTCGATTTTAGTCACCCGGAGCATGCGGCTTGTCGCCGCACGGCAAAAGTCGAATGGCACCCAACTTTGGGGCTTGCGATTTTAGTCACTTACGGCCCAGTCGAATTGTCATTTAGACGGTCGATTTTCGGTGACGCTCGGCTAGGCCGCACGGCGAAAATCGACCCGTGTAAACCTCCTATAACAGTATTACATTCTGGTGACCCGGAGGTCACAGCCTTAGCTTGTTAAGCACCGGGTTGCGGATTCAAACCTAGGCATGTACCAATGTGGCGCAACGCGCGAGGAAGAGGCAAATCTCACGCCCCAGCGGCCGCAACAGAAGGAGACGCCTCGGGCGTCGGGAGTCGCAAGGCGATTCCCGGCCACCGTAGGCGCGGGCCTGCGGACGGCGAGCGTTCGGTGGCTCGCCGTCCGATCAGAACCAGGCCCGGGTCGACGGCGCGTTGCGTTCCACGCGCGCCTCAAAGAGATGTCAGCACAGTAGACGGGGCCCGCTAGGGCCAGTGCCTGCCAGGGTTGCGGAATTTGTTCGAAAGAGTTACCGCGGCCTGGAACGCAAAGGGCATTAGGAGGAACACGGATGGGTTTTAGTCAGTAAGAGTCTGACACTCCCTTCCGCTCCGCCCAGAGCGGAAGGAGTCATATGATGATTTCAAATAAAAAAAAAGGCATGTACCAATGTGACTTTTTCAATGTCACAAGTACTTTTTAAGTTAATCTAAGATGCCACTGACATATGGTGAAGGAAAACATCGTGAGGAAACCTGGACTTTATGGTCTCAAATCGCCAGTGAGCAAGCGTGGTGATCAATGCTTGTTCCTTCTCTGTATGAGAAGAGGCTTATGCTGCAGGACAGTCATAGGCTAATTTGTTTATTTGTTTTGTACACTAATAGTTATCTACGGATATACTTCGGCAATTTTCAAACCAAAGCGCCAAATCCAATAGTAAGTCTAATTGTGCAAGTCAACTTCTACAACTTCGACAGTCCTTTCAAACTGAGGACACACCTGCAGCAAGTCGACTTTGCAAAGTTTACGAACTAAGCGAGCAATAGAGTGCAATAAGTTGGGCTATGAAACTGGCTAGTGGATTTGGCGTTTAAAGTAAGTGGCATTTTACAGAAGAATAAAGTCATGTGCTAGGTTGCCCTATCAAAGAGAACTACGATTGGAGAAGGTGTGTGGGATGTGGACTCGGCAGTCATTGTTCCGATAGTCGTTACGGCGAATGGCCTCATAGCCAAGAGCCTCGATCAACACCTTAAGAGGCTCTCGTTGGATGGCTGGATCAAGGGCTTGATACAAAAAGCAGTACTCCTAGATACGGCATAACGGCACGCATAGTGAGGAAGTTCCTTTCTCTGGAGCCCTGACTGCCGGCAGCTTGGACCTTGTTCCCGATGCCGGTGGGATACTATTTTTTATATTTTTAAATGTTTTCATTTTTATATTAGAATATTTAAAAATGCAACAAAATATGTAAAAAAATGAATAAAGGATAAATAAGTTCTCTTTAGTTATTCATTTGAATTGTAGTTTGTGAATTTAACAACTAAAGTATGTTTTATGTCGCTTATCAATTAATTTCATTTTTTATTTATTTTAAACTAGCTTTTACCCGTAGCTTCGCTTGCATGAAATTTTGAACCCGTTAAGTGACGAATTTCCATACAAACTTTCATCTCCTATTTAATTCCCTTAAAGGTTGAATTTCGAAAAATCCTTCCTTATTCCTTGTCTACATTATAAATGGAACCTCTGTGCAAAATTTCAGCTTTCTAGGTCTAAGAGTTTGGGCTGGGCGTTGATGAGTCAGTCAGTCAGTCAGGACTTTTCTTTTTATTTATATAGATTGTCCCTTTTTTCCAATACTGTAATCACTTATTAAACAGTTCCTCTGTTATAAGAAACACTGCCTTAATCTGGCGTATCTCAATATTAGATCAAAATATACATAAATGATATTTTGACATCAGATATTAGCCGCGATACATACATTTACATAAGCTTATCCCGTTGGATACATGGTATACGAGCCAATAACTTCCTTCCTTGTTTTCATATCGTAAAGTTGGTAAAATATGTACGTACCTACGAGTTTGTTGCCTTCTGAATCTACATGAATATTACAACAGATATTTTCATCAAGAAGACTGCACCATTAAGCCGCGATTCCATTAGGCAAGTCTTGCATGCAAGTATGACGTCACATTTGCGTACAAGTTGCTTACATTGGAAACATGTTTTCGAGAGTGTGCAAATTGCTGACGGCATAATATGCCGTCAGCCTAAGTCCATATTATGGACAAATTAGTGGATCGTGGGCGGTCAGCCTTAGTTATCATATCAACAGATGGTAAGTTACCCATCCAACTGTGCATAAGGCCGGTGTTGTTTAGAGGTAGGGGTGTGGTCACCTACTTCCTTTCCGATAGTGGTAAGTATTACTGACATTTCTTCTTGATGTTTGGAAAATATATTAGGGGAAGGTTGCTATGAATGGACCACATAACTTTACGACCTCATATCTCAAAAAGTATAAGTATTAAAATGAAAGCAGTTTACTATTTTTATTTCGTAGGACCTTTATTTATAATAATCAAACGCACAAACAATACGGGCTAACACTTTTTGAAATAAACGAAGAAAACTAAATTTTGGGCTGTTGCCTTCTTTGGACCATGGGCACCTTCATTGAACCACCAAGTTGCCATCAATGGACTTCGAGAGACTTGTTCTAGAGGTCCATTCTAGGCAACTAATTATAATCATAATTTAAACCAACTCTTTGTTTCCTTACATCAGTAATAATCATCAGTAGGATCACCTAAAGCAAGGTTCATACCTAGGTACCTAGTACCTACTTGTTTCATTCCATGTAAAGTTTTTTCTTTTTTTCGGCGACATTCTTGAATTTTATATTTGTAATGATTTTTCTATGGTTTTAATGAAACATAATAAGTAAAATACATAATACATAATTAGTGAAATATTCGGGACCTATTCCCATTAATATGACTAAAAAAATACAATAAACAGTTGCTGTGATTGGACCGGTCCAACGGTGGAACTCTCTTGAGGTCCATTGATGGCAACAAGGTACTGGTTAAGAAAAACTAGTCGGGCAATCCCGAAAAATGCACGTGAGTAAACCGTAAATAATCATAAATAAGAAAAACTAAACTAAATTATATAAATGGTCATGATTAGACAAAATTGAATAACAGTCAGGGAATCTCAATTAAACTGTCCAATATTTCATAACAGGGCACGCAGACAAATATGAATACAATGATACTTACGTCAAATTGTACTGAGTGAAATTATAAGATTTTGACCGCCGCAAACACAACCACACGTGTCTCTCCTGGCCACGTGCCGCAACGTCACTGAGGTAAGAGGGGGGTGCAACTGAGTCGTCACGGACTCGTTTCGACTAGCTTGGGTGTTGCTAGCTTGCACAGTTTTGGAAATACCTTGGTGGTCCAATGAAAGAGCTAGTCCAATGATCGCAACCTTCCCCTATACATCAGGAGTAATAAATTAGATTTGAATCATATAGAACTCGGCATCGAAGCTTGTTATCGGCTAAAAGTATTAAACTGATAACTCCATTTGAACGTTATTACAGGAAATTAAAATAAATTATTGTGTAGTAAAAAAAAGCAAGTTACTTACACTTCAAAATAAGTCAATAAACTTGATTTACATTTAATTTATTATAATGCTGCAGATTTTATTTTTATTAATTATCATTAAAAGTTGTGTGTTGTTACTCAGTGGTTGGACAAGGTGTCCTTATAGCGTTAAATCCTAGCAAGTTTTGTAGCACAAATTATTGCACTCCATTGCTCGCTCAGTTCGTAAAACTTGCAGAAGTCGACTTGCTTCGGGCGAGTCAACTTACGCAACAAGCTTGCAAGTGGATCTGGCGCTTTAGGAACCCCTTGTTCCCCCATGATGGATATCAGCGTGCCACTCCTAATACATGTTTTATGCCGAGTAAGGAGCTTCATCTCGTAAGAGCAAAAAGCGTGACACGAGCCGACGTGACATGGGTGCGAATGCGTTCCTCCTTCTAGATAAATCATGCTATATTAGCATAGGAATAGCTTCCGACATGATGTTTTTGCGTCGTAAAACCGACTTTAAAAATAAATAAAAAGAGAAGTCGGTGCTAATCCACGCTGAACCAAATTGAAGGCACCGACTTCTAAAGCTGTTAATTTTATAATATGGTAATAATTTTACTATTTTCAGTTCTTTTTGAAGTCGGTTTCTTTATTTTTCTATTTGGAGTGGCATAAGAAATACATCAACAAATACATCATACAAATTGCTGGGTATGAATGGATGAAAAAGGGCAAAGATAGAGAGAGAATCTTGGAATAAGTTGGAGGAGGCTTTTACCCAAAATGGGATCCATATTTCAACTACAGTAGATAACTAACCATACTAACAACTAGTTTAACCTTTTAAGCGCTTGGCTAAAATAATATCAATTGCCGTGCCCCTAGCGCGCGACTACGAATCGATAAAATAATATCTATATTTATTTAAATAATATTTTCAATACTTAGAGTTACGAAACATAATTTTAAGTAATTGTAAATCATATCTCTATTGAATAATCGTTTTACAACACCACGCAGTTCATAGGACGAAAATAAAACAAAAAAACCATGCATGTTCTCTGTCGCAGAAATACGACAGGGGCGGTAGGGGCACGGAAATGTTTTGTTGTCAAGCGGTTAAAAGGGTATTAAGTAAATCTACTAACATCACTAAAAAACTTTTGAAATGTATATTTAGGAGATACGGAAATAAAAAGTCTTATTATTATTAAGAAACATGCGATTACAGCAATCGAGAGTGATTTGCTGGTATCCATTGAAGAGTGAAGATTGTCTATCTCTAAAGGTCTTCAGCAAATTTAAATGGGACCACCTCGGATCAAAACACTTTCAAACAAAAAGCATCATTAAAATCGGTTCATAATTGACGACGATATCGGTAAACAAACCTCCTTTTTTGGACGTCGGCGTTGGTTGAATATAGGAAAAATGTTTTTGTTTTTCTCATATTCCCTAATACGTTTTGGTAATTGCCTACATAATTATGGTGGGAAAAATATTGTGGTGCGTTAATCGAAAGTAATACTAGGTTACGTCCAAGGTCGTATGATATTGTTCGGTTAGGGGTGTGGTCACTAGGGTGTGTTATTTATACTTATTTTGTATTTGAAAGCCTTAACTTGTATTATATCGTAATTAAACAACCAATATACATACTATAACATATCAATATAGCTATAGCAACTGTATTAATTGTATGATATTTATTACTTATTTGAATACGTACAAGCTGCTGTACGTGTGTTACTACGTTTCTCCCTCATTACCTTTTCATACGACAGCTGTTTTACGTAGAATTTAAATTAAAACTAGCTAGTGCCCGGGGTCGTATAGACGACCGAGCTCGTATAGACGCCTTCGAGATGTGGTGTTGGAGGAAGATGCTTCGGATACCCTGGACTGCATTCCGCACCAACGAGTCCATCCTACGTGAGCTCAATGTAAAGACCAGACTCTCTACGACTTGTCTCCGCAGAGTTTTGGAATTTTTCGGCCATATAGCGAGAAAAGATGGCAATAACCTCGAACAACTGATGGTTACCAGCAAGGTGGACGGTAAACGACCAAGAGGTCGTAGCCCTTTGCGATGGTCTGACCAGATAAGCTCTTCTCTCGATAGGAAATTTCACGATGCGTTTCACTTGGCCAAGGATAGACAAAGATGGCGTAACATCATCAGAGAAAAGTTGTTTTCAAGGGAGGATCATGACCCTCAGTAATAAGGAGTACGACTTGAGGAGGAGGAGGATGCCCGTTGTCGGATCCTAGGGGAGCTTTTTTATGTACCTGTTTAACAAGTATCCTATGTCCTGTGTGCCAAATCCGTTCAGCTGTTAAGGTGTGATTGATTAACAAACTTCCAAATTCACAAACATCCAAACTTTCACATTTATATTTCTAGTTAGATTAGATGCTAGTTTTGACTCTCTAGTGTCAGCACGATCTATACGAGAATAGCTCATGCCGTGGTGATAAGATTAGCCCGTCAGCAAGGTTGGTAGCGGGGCTGACTGCCCAGGGTGCGCCGGACGTACTTATAAGTATCGTCACTCGTGGAGGCTCTTTTAATAGTGTTTATTAAGTTAAATACTCTTCTCGACTACCTCGTTGGACTTTTGGTCGCTAGAACGACCGCTGAGCGTGGGGTCCTGGGTTTGATACCCAGGTCGGGCAAAGAGTTATTGGGTTGTTCGGTGTGAAGTTGCTCAGGAGCAGCCTGGAGTCTGGATTTGTGCCCGGTTGGTAGCTATAGGCTCGCCCCTTATTACATGGGACTTAAACATAACGGCGAAATGAGGGTGCGTTATACAACTCTGCTCAAACCTTCGGAGAATATAGGCGTGATGATATGTTCATCATCATCATCATTCAGCCGAAAGACGTCTACTGTTGGACATAGGCCTCCTCTAAAAGGGGGGGTTTGCCTTAATCACCACGCTTGGCAGGCGGGTTGGCGATCGCAGTATGGTTGTTAAAGTACTCAGAGAACGCTGCTGCCCATCTTACACTACACGAGAGATGATGTGTTACGTTATGTTTATTAAGTTAAACTTCACTGTATTGTTAGAGTAACCAAGTATGAAGATAAAAATGGAAATAAAGTTTAACAAGAACTGGCTAAGATAATAAAAACTACTGAACCTCGCTTATACCTCTCACAAAGCAAGTTGAAAAATGTTCGATAAATGCTCTCTTTAAATAATATCCGCCGTTGCATCAAAGCTTTGAAGTATAAGAGGGCAAGTTTGAAATTGCATCAACTTGTCACTTAAGTGGTCAGACTTGGCAACTTGCCAATAACTTGGCACTTGTAGAAACTACCGCTCGTGGGGTATACAACCTCATTATAGGTTTTTAAATTGATTTTTATCGGTAAACATTAGGAGCGACGAACTTCTACAGCGATTGAGTTTATTTATCATGAAACTTTTTATAGTCGTTTTCAGATTGTGGCGCGCTTGTAGACCGAAAGAAAATTGAGGTAATGACAGGAATGGTGAGTCACGTGTATTATTACAGAATAGTGGATAGTATTACATAATCCTTGGACTTTCATATAGTAGGACAATGTTATGGTAAAGTTCCACAGAGGGTAAAATAATCCACTAATATATCAAGCTATTTGTATTTCGGAGCAAGACAATTAGTAATGTTGTGCGTCGGGTCGTTGAGCTCCCTAAGATAGGGTTGAGCTACACGATGGCTGATGCATGCGTGCCATCTGTTGGGACAGCTCCTCTCAAACTGCTCTGAAACTTTCCTCAAAAGGCCAGTCCAGGCATTGCACTGCATTGTCCTCACACAAATATTTGCTACAGAAAATATGTCTGGACTTTAAAAGAGACTTTGACCCCTGAGTTTGTTTCGGCCTTTCTTCTCAGAGGTAGTCAGATAGGAAACGCCGACGACATCTAGCGTTAAAAAAAACACGTAAAGTGATTTTTAAATATCCAACTTGCAGAACAAATGATTTCATTTTATTTCATAAGGACGGGTAAATTATTGAATAAGTTTAAAAAATTGCTCAATTTAGCTACATGTTATCAACGCTATGTTTACTACGATATCGTATTATATATATTGATGCCTACCATCCAAACAGGGATAGCCGCCAATTTAAAATCATTACAGGGGTGTAGTTTAAAGTTCGTTTACGATGAAGAAATTAGGATAAGGACCGTAATTTACATACCGCCTAAGCGACAAAATGTATGTCGTAGAGTCACGAGACTTAGATCAATCGACACAGAAAAAAATGACGATTCCAACGATGTATAAGTTCATTTCGCAAAAAACGGCGCTTGTCCCTTTTTGGCTGTTAGGCATCCTTATGTATTATCATAATCAGCAATCTAAGTAATCGTAGCCTTCGTAGCCCGTAGCTTCGTAGCTGAACGATAATTTCTGTCAATTTTGTCAGGCAAATAATCACAAAGTATCTATTATACAATTACGAAGGATATAAGGAAATGTGTCGAGTTATGGATGTTATTAGATTACAACAAGCCGCGGGTGCACGCAGCAAGGTAATCCGTTTAGTACTCCATATCCAATTACAGAAGGTGGCTGCCACGCAAGGTTACTGCCTTGACTTGAGAAAGTTATTGAGATTTAGAAAGAGTACTAGAACAGGTCACTCTCTCACTTCCCTAGGTGTTGGAAACGCGACTTACAGCTATTACGCACTGCATCCGATCCGGATCCGTGAAAATAAGAATGTAAAAAACTCGGACCGAATTCGGATATTGCTTTGCGCACTGCATCCGATCCGACTACGTGAAAATACGAATCTAGAGTCTAAAAATCTCGGACCGAATTCGGATATCGCTTACGCACTTATCCGATCTCTGATCCAAATTCAAACAATTCAGGGGCCATCTTTGGCATATCCATTTGGCGTCCGATTTGAATCCGAGGTAATGCGAAAGCGTTCATACAAACAGTACCACGGCTACTTCGGGCCGTTAATTTTTCTTCCGTTGTTGAAACTCACGGATGACGGAGAGAAATCGGATGACGGAAGTCGGATATAGTGCATACACTACCATACACATAGTTCTATGACTACTTCGGAACGTATTTTCTCGGATTCGGATCGGATGCAGTGCGTAACCGCTCTTAGGGACAAAGAACACTTCTCCTCTTGTGTCAGCACGAGCTTTACGCGAATAGCTCATGCCAAGTTCACGTCAAGTAAGCAAGGTTGGTATCGAGGCTGACTGCCCAGGGTGCGCATGACGTACTTGAGTATTGTCACTCCTGGAGACTTTTTTCATGCCCCCTTCACTGATCACACTAATCAGCTGGCTAAATGGTTTTAAAACCACTTATCCACCTGTAAAGTCGTGTGCTTTCAGCTTTAAAACCATTTTAAAGAATACGTAAAGATGCTGAACAGATTAGCTGTTACAGTTTTTACACTATCGCTTTAACCCAGTACAATTAGTTCAATTCACGAAGATGCGCCCTACTCTTTGTCTAAATCGCTACAGTGGAAAAGTGTACATTATAAATTGCTATTGTGTTAGTTCTATCGCCACACAATAGTTAGATGTGTGTATACGTACACCAATATAAGATAATAATAAGAGATGTGTGCAAACGAACCAAGCGGCTACCTGTCAAAAAATAAGAGGGCCCGTCTTCGTGGATTAAACGCATTGTAATTCTGTAGGAAGACTGCTGACAATACTGTAAATTGAACCCTAAAATTATGTAAACAAAGCTCAATTTAACGTGATTTAAAACAACGTATTTACTACCGATTCGTCATTCTCAACATTGACCGTGACCCGCTTCAGGGCATCATGAATAATGCTCATTAAATTTATTTATAACCAGCATTATGGTGCCCATAAATTATACCTATTTAACTTACAATTGTAGGCTTTAGTTTTTCCCAAAGAAAAGGGAAATTTATTGTTTCGAACTATAGTATATAAAAGGCCCAATTATTAAGCCACATTAATAGGTCATTGACCCATAGGTAGTTACCGCAGTTTCATAGCGTTTATGGTCAACATTGTTAAGCTTCATATCATGTATATTAATTGCTTTTATAACATTACGCAGGTTTTTATTGCTTGGTGTTGAAATTGCTACACTTTTGCCCTAATATTATTGTGTCGTGAGAGCTTAATTAGATAGGTAGGTATAACAGCAAACTTGGCGGTCGACCACTGAAACTAGATTTGTGCAATAGCCTTTTGCGACACCCATAGAACGAAAACGGATGGATTATTATTTGTTCTCATAACTTACAAATGTAGTAATTAGCGGAAGGCGTATCGAGAATAGTTCAAAGCATATTTCTGTCAAAATGAACTGCCGCCAACTTGGTACATAAAACACAAAAAACCATCGAAACACAGAATGCAAGAAGAAGGTCTCCAGTCAATTTTGTACTAGGATTCTATAAGTAAAAGTTGGCTGTAAATAAATAGGTACTAATGTCAGTTTATTTGCGATATATTTAATTTTATTTTGCTAAAGTCCTGGATACCTATGTTCGTACAACAACTAAACAACCTGCTAAATTAAACTACAAAGTTAAAATGGCAGTCGAAGTCTTGTTTTTGTCTGGTTGGTCCAAAAACACTTGGATACAATCGGTACGCAATTAATTTCTTGCCCGTTCTGGTTCATTGGGCCATTAAACTTTCTTTAACGATTACGACACGTTTATGAAAATGAAAGAAAAAAAAAATGCCACAAAAATATTAAATTTCGGAGCGAGCCTATTGCTATCAGCAGGGCACCATTCCAGACTCCGGGCTGCTACTGAGAAAATCCACATGGAAAAACGTAATAACACTATGCCCGCCCTGAGGATCGAACCCAGGATCTCATGCTCAGCAGTCGCGCTTGCGACCACTTGACCAACGAGACAGTGAAATATAAACTTTCATTTAATTGGCAATTGCACGTTGCTGATGTGACAATGAGGTCCCCACTCAGCATGATGCTGGCTGTGACGTAAGCCACAACACAGCGCTCCATTAAACTTATATTACTATAAGTAACTACGAGTATAATATTAAACTTAAGACCGAAACAATTAAAATACATCTTTATTTATTAAAGACTAAAACATATTATTCTACACGCTCATATTTAATTGGTTGTTTTACTAAAACAAACGTCGTTCAGACCATGGTCTACGGTCTACTATAACTATACAGGGTGTTAACGAAATCGTGTAATTTCTTCAAACCGCTTACTGCTGACACAGATTAACCCTAAATGGGAATTTTCGAAATCAAAAAAAAAAACCAAAAAAATTTTGGTTTTCAATTTCTGAGTCTTTTTATAGCCTTGAGTTATCTGACTGCAAAGAGCGATATCGCGTTAGTCGTTCCTGCCAGCCGTTTCGCCGTACTTTCATTCATTTATGCGTGGAATCGAAATGTTCACACAAATAAAATTATTTTTTTGCAAAAAAAAAAATAACTTTTTTTTTACTGAATCCTTATGAGGTGGTTTAGATAAGATCGGTAACAAAGCCGCAAGAAAAAAAAAGATTTTTTTATTTATATTTTTAATCAAGCTAAATCCCTTGCGGGGCCTGTCTACACCAGTTGTAGATCATGTGGTTTTAAGGAATTACACGAATTCGTTAACACCCTGTATAGAATCAAAAAAAAGTAAAAAAAAATATGAGAAAGGTGTTCAAACATTAACCGTAACATTAAAGTATTCATCGCGGCAATCGCGGTAAAGTTTCCGGCAAATAATTTCAACCATCAATGGCGACGACTGCGCAGGTCCCCCCTAACCTTATTAACTTTGGCTTTTTTGTGTTTTTTTTAAAGACCAATCACGTTTTTTTTATTTGATGCTACACAGTGGTAGTAGACAATGGTCTGAACAACGTTTGTTCTAGCAAAACAACCAATTAAATGTCAGCGTGTATATTACTTCATGTAATCACGCATACATCGTACCTGTGTGTTCAATCTAACCCAACCCAGCGTAGCACGCATTATTTCAGCCCACTGAAAATACCTCTTTTATCTTAGCGTCTAATGGAAATTTTAACCCGTGTAAGTCTAAACGAGCTTAGAAAACACGGAGGCGAACCAGCGGGGCGGAAACTGTATGCCGAGCGTAACGTTATTTGGAGTTTTTCTTTAAAAGCGAGGAAGTATTTAGGAGTATTGTACATAAAGTGATGCGGTAAGCCGCTGTAGACGAGTTTTTGCGTTTTTTTTTTCTAGACGTTATTAGACGGAGGCACCGAGGCTTTTTACTTATTTTCATTAAGGATAAACAAATGGGGTGGCGAGTTGGCTGATATTACTTCTGATTTATAAATGGTACCTAATTCTACCAACAATTTTTAACAAAAGCTATATTTAGACTAAGTTATGTAACTTTTAGAAGTGTAGCATAAAAAAAATTGTGTGAAACAAAAACTACTTTTATATTCAGCAATTTTTCTTCGTTTCTTCGTGTAGCACTGACGGCTTTTGCGCAAAGTTCTTTTAAGGATAAGAAGGAAAATGGGGTTACCCGGATGCACAAATTGCCTATTCGGGGCTAACAAAAATATTGAGCAAAGGCCGCACTTGAGGATTAATGAATGAAGATAAAAAAGAAAGGGAGTTTGAAAATATTTTCCTTTACGTGGAAAGTTCATATTTTTACTTAGTCGCATAGCATTTTTCTATAATATTCCGGTATATTTTGAAACGTTCAATTTATCGCAGTACGTTGAATATTATTTTAGGGAATCTAAAGCCTGGCGTCGACTACAGCCGAAACGCGTCGAATCGAGTCGAGTCGCATTTGTTCCGTGTGAAGACGAATCGAGGCGAAGCGGTCAGTAATCGCATGTCGTTAAAATAGAAATTCGCATGACAAGCGATGCGCGCGAGTTATGCGACTCGGCGCGTCTCGGCTCGTCGCTGATCAACGCAGTTTTATAGTAAACGTATAGGAAGCGAATTATTGCGATTCTATTCGAATTGACTTGGCGAGCCTACTGGAACTAGCCTTAATACGTACCTACTAGGAAACCTACTTACAGCAGCAAATACAAAATTAATAACGTTCAACCAGCAAGTATTTATTTAGAGAATTCGTTCATAACGCATTATTACAGCGCCAACATATCTTGGACGTATGGCGATATTACGGACGGAAAAAGCCGTAAAATAACCGCGAACTTCGATAGTATACTGGTATTTATGTGCAAAGTTCCTGCCTGTGCTCGCAATTAGCAGCCAGACAGAACTTTCCTAATGTCCTCGTGACACGCCAACAACTTTGCCAAATAAAGCCATAAAAAAATGTAATGACAAAATTGTTGGTACGTAATCTATTCGGGTTTGTTTTGTACAGGCCATTTTTAACCTGCCACTGAAACCAGTCACAGAAAATATTTTAGTTGGAAATAGCAACCCATATAACGATTAAAAATCATTAGCACTGTTATAATTTATTATATTTTTTTATTATGACTGCCTCGTTGGTCTAGTGGTCATAAGCGCGACTGCTGAGCCTGAGGCTCTGGGTTCGATCCCCAGGTCGGGCAAAGTGTTATTGAGTTTTTCCGTGTGGAATTTCTCAGTAGCAGCTCGGAGTCTGGATTTATGCCCGGTCGATAGCACTAGCCTCGCCCCCTATTACATGGGACGTAAAACATAATAGCGAAATGTGGGTGTACTATACACATCTACCAATCCTTCAGGGAATACAGGCGTGAGTTTATGTAGAAAATAGTTTTGTCAGAAATATCAAAACTACACAATCCATAAAATGGTTCAAAATCATCGCAAATATGGGGGTGCATGAAAAGAGCCTCCACGAGTGACGATATTTAAGTACGTCCGGCGCACCCTGGCCAGTCAGCCTCGCTACCAACCTTGCTGACTGGCTAATCTTTACACCACAGCATGACCTATTTTCTTATAGCTCGTGCCGACACGAGAGAAGAAGATCGCAAATATAATTTTATGATGGTGAAGGAGCTTCTAGATAATAATTCACGTTTTGCAACTATTAATAATAGTATAATCAGCCTTGTCCCATCGTTGGGCATGGACTTCTTTTCAGAATATGAAGGGTTTATGCTTCCACACTGGTCCGTGTGGGTTGACGGACTATACACACTATAGAGATCTTTTTGGAGCCCTCTCAGGTGGGTAAGTTTCCTAAGGTCGCTTGTACACGCTAAGAAATTTCACCGTGTCTGCTGCAGATAATACCAATTTACCATGTACACGACAAGAATTTTGTCGGATCTAGGCACGAAAACTTCTCGGTGTCTAATACAGACAAGACGAATAAGAACGTGTAAACGTTAATATTGTTTTCGGGCAGTCGTGCATCCACGCAAACAAACGTACAAAAACTACCTGAACCATCTTACCCTACCCCGCTCCCCACAGCACCGCAGCAACGTTCACGCGTCGTGTCTAACGCAGGCAAGATTTTTTTCTTGATCAGCGTCGAAGTAGTGTACACAGTTCGTGTGTAGAAACGACACGAATTCTTGCATAAGCCCGGCGACTTTTCTTAGCATGTACAAGCGGCCTTACGATGTTTCCCTTTACCGTTAACGCAAATGATAATCAAATTCTGATCCGTATAATTCAATTCAATACACTGTTTCCCAACTATAACTATAGTTTAAAACCTACTTGCCTACTCATATGAGTTCCAATTTTAAAGAACTGCTTCTCCGAGGATATGTCTCTATAAAGTATAAAGTTGGAAATTCCGATAAAAGCTTGGACCTAGATATTTGTCTCAAGAAACTTTGCGGACCATTGTCAGATCAGACGAAACGATTTGACGGTCTCTTTTCCCGACAACTGACCTTTTTTTTGTAGAAAGACGTCTTTGAGGAAAATTCTAGAATTATTGCGGGTAGTTGTATAGACTGATATGTGTGTGGGACTACGAGTACTCGTAGGAATTGGGTCAGTTAGTTTTTATGTGGTTTTCGTATTGAGCGCATTTTTGCTCAGATTTCAGAAGAACAGTTTCAAAACTAGAATTGCTACGCCTGGTAATTCATGAAGAATATCATTCTCATCATCATAATTGTGATGAACGGTTCTCATCAACAATAAATTGATTTAATTCTAATTAGGGTTATAAAATATGTTTTAGGCTGACTACTGACACAAGTTGCTCAACACATAGTTGATTACTATTTATTTTTAGCTACAGGCCATCAGTCAAACTAACTGCGGCTATAAAAAAGTAAACATAGGTTTACCCAAGCACGTCTGTTGTAGGTCAATCTATCTACGTATGTGATATTTTGATTCATAAGTACAAACAGTAAAACCCTGAAGCCACGTTCAGCAGTTACCCGTTAGATGTTTTTGCTGCGGCTTCCAGCGGTTATACTCGTAATGTGGTATTCGTTAGTTTTACTTCTAACATAAACATCCTTTTCTGCAGTGTACGAATTCACCAATCACCCATTTATAAAAAAGTGTGATGTATCCTTTCAAATTGGAACATAGATTTTCTTCCATTCGATATACACACATACATGAAATATACTCGCACCTGTAATCCCCGAAGAAGTAAGTTAACTCTTATCACAAGAGTCTGCGTACGCACGTTTTGCTTATGGTATTCATTCCCATGCCAGGCCATCCTATTGCCATTTTCCGGGCACAATTATGGTGCCAGAGCCTACTCCCTAAGCACGAAGTCCGTGGTTTCGGCCTATCACCTACGGACACACGATTATTTCGGGGCCCGAACTAAGAATGAACGACAACACGATTTGACAGTTGTCCCTACTACCGATGTGTTTTTGCCCGTCCGAAAAGTTGAACTTGACACTTGTTTTGTTCACTCCTACGTTTCGGGCTACTTTTGGACGGGCGACTAACTTCGTTGACGGACTTAGGGAGTAGGCCCCCAGGTTCGTTGCATATTAAGGCCTCTATACACCAACGGTTACGCCGCCGATCTAGTTTTGCGTCATGTTCGCTCGCTTAGTTGGCCGCAATAACCTGGCGGTTGAAACTGCTTTGGTGTGTAGAGGTCTTTACGACTCGCTTGCCCAGCGACGGAGGGGAATAATATTCGTCACTGTTCTCCCACGAACGATCTTCCATGCTTATAAGTGTAATGCATAAGTTGAAACATTATCTTTTAATCATAACAAATAAATGACGTATTGAATTAACTAGTCAGATTTTTTTGTTTCGTGTAAAAATTCAATCTTGCACTCTACTAATTGAATTGTTGGATCACAAACTATGTAGATCAAAGAATATCAACTCCTAATGGTTTATTTGTTTATCAATTATCATGTAACGGATGGATGAATCTCTTATTTGATCTTTCTGTTTGTTTAATTGCAAAATATCGCTTTAATTTGAATACACTTCGTTTGCCGACAAAATTCACTCATAAGTTACCTGAATTGTTACAAGTATATTGACTATCAGTTTTAATTTATATGAAAACTGCAACTAGTATTTAATGAAAAAGATCTGAGTGTAAGTCTTTCTTATACATTGTCCACTAGTGTATAAGACGTTTGCAAGCCCTTGTTAACTAATGAGTGTTGATTTATTTTAGTATTTATAGCACAGATTTATAGCAGTCGCTATACGGGTATTAAATCAGTATCGATTGAACTGTGTGTTTGCGCTTATCAAAATATTTTCTTGAATTGAAATGGGATCGCCACTGACTAGATAGAGTAGTGTCAATTGAGCCTGTATGATTACTGGCAATAGAAGACCCTATTAATTGAGATACAAGGGAAAGTTATGGGAATCCTGTAACTAGGGATTAAGTTGTCGTCAACAAAGATAACACAAGTAAACAAAACTAATCATCGTTGTTTAGGGGTGTCATAATGGATATGGATAGCTACAATTCCGCGTTGACAACTGTTAGTAGTTATGGAGATATGATTGTAACGACAACTTGTTGCTTACCAATTTGAGAGCGAATATGAAAGCAAGACAATCAAGTTGTTTCTTTTAACCGGCGATGTTGAATTTTCTTTACCATTTAGTGCGTTTTAAAACCTTGTGTTCGCTTATATTGATTTCTTTGAATCACAAAATCGTGCGGATAAAAACCGTGCGCGGTTATTCGTAGTGCAGTCTTAGGTTTAGCTGAAAAGAAACCGAAAGGTATATTTGCTACTAGTTAACAAAACCGTTAAAGTAAAACACCTTTAAGGACGTATTTGCAGAGAGCGTGGGTAAAAAGTTAAATTACCATATGAGGACGGCCCACAAACAGACAGCGTATCTTTATCTTCAAGTTAGGTCAATTCAAATCTTCATGATCGTGGAGGGATTTATTTACCACTTATTTATGTTGTCAAGCAACCTGAATCCACTGTCCAGTGTGAACTGATGGCCGACCGTAAAATGACAGATGGAAAACCAAACTTATTTTCATGGTTATGGCTTTGAAATAGAGAAGTCTAAAGTTTGTTGTTACATCGATTTCAAAATTATTTTATCGTGATCCAATGGAGAGGAATTTGGGTAACTTATTGGAATTTGGGTATATTAATAAATTGACATTATTGGTAATGTCAATTTATCTCGTTCTGATTGGTTCTTATGTGTGTGGTGGTGCTGCTGTATACTTTTGTTCTGCGTAAGACTTCCCACTATAATTAATTTAAGTGATAAAATACTGATGTTATTGTTGTTAAAATCGTAAAGATAAATATAGATTTTGATCGAAATCCTAACACCCATTAACATTACATGACTCAACGTGATTCAAAATTTACGTATCAAGCCGTTGACTAACAACATTGATGTATTGCCGATAAACGTCCAAAAAGCGCTCAGATACCGCCCAGCTATAAAAGTGTCAAAGAATTCTTCCGAATTAAAATCCACTCGAACGCAGACGTCCAGAAATACGGCCGGCTATGAAACGTGGACTGGAATTGAAGGCTATAAATTAGGCCACCGCACTGCAACGAGGTGTCGCCCAGGCTTGTTTAGGCAGGAGATCTCGGGTACGGATATGTACGGATTCGGATATCTAGGTATGATTGAACCAAACTTAAAAAATAAAATAACAAATACTTTGAAGATATTTCAACAAATCTGCTGTTGTTAATGAAATTACTTATAAAAATAGAAGCATGTTTGTAATTTATAAAAGTGCGGTGCGATATTCTTTAGCATTTCAGAGCCTTGTGGCAGGAAGAACCAAATGTTATTTCCTCTTAATTAATCAGGTCACATGACTTCATTCATCAAAATAGGAGTGTAGTAATCTATTGAGTAATACGTTTACTAGATCTTTTCAAGTGCCAACAAAAATAAACTATGAAAAGTCGCAATCGGTTTTAAAAGCTATTGAGACTTTTCATAGTTTACTTGTTGTGCACATGTTTTATTGCACAGATTGCACTTTACACCTATCACACCTATTTTATTTACATAATGCATTGTAACGCTGCGCAGTATATTGTCTCATCCAAACCAAAGGTGAAAGGTCAAATTATGAATTAGAGTGTCATGACATGTCATGTGTTATTAGCAAGCAGTCATTTGTCTTCCAGTGTTGATGACTTGCTACGTGCTCAGATTAAATTGCAAAACTAATTGATCTTAACAGCACCATAATTTGCTGTGTGGTGTCAAATTACTTGTTAGTTGCTATTGCTAGCGATTATTATAGGAGCACGTTTCTCTTAATTGATTATTACTGTAGTCTACAACCATTATAGAATAAAAACTGTGTAATTTTTAATATTTTCTGCACTATTACAGCGTGAATAATAATGTTTGCTGAATTAACACAAGCGGCCATTAAAGTCGCTGAAGAATAAATTAATGTTCCAATTTTAAATGTAATTACACTACATTTTAAACCCTCTCGCAGGTGTATCCGATAGTTTCGGATACACTACGGTAGCATCCCTATCAATGATTAGTGGCTGTTTAATCTCTATAGAGTTATGTTCGGCTCAGGATAATGGCGGTTGGGTTAGTAAAGGTATCGGTTGACTTCTGTGTAAGGGGAGCGACTGATAGTTAAGGCCTTGTTTATAGTGATAGATGACTTTCCCTTATATTGGGCAGACTTCCAAATGATGTTAGGTCGATTTTGTATAGAATTTGAACTTTATTGGAATTAAACTGCTGGTGTCACAATAAATACCTGTTTTTTTCGTGTGGAAATCCTAATATGATCTATCTTCTACTCTGAGAAAGGCGAGAGCAAGAAAAAAAAACAAAAAAAAAAAACGCGTGTCCAATTTGCCAGGTTAACGTACACTAAAGGGATTACATTAGAGTTAACATTTGACTGGAAAAATAAGTACCTAGATAACTACAGTCACATAAATCCCTTAAGTCTACGACATCAATCCTAATTCCCATAAAGTTCCCATATATATTCCACATAATAAACTCTACTCAGGCGTCACCACAGACAGACTAGTATCTAACAAAAATAGATTTACAACCGTCGGTCAACTATTAAGTCATATGAAGCACATTACACGGCCAGCTTTTATTACGTTACACAAGTAATTAAACAAAACGCACACTTTCGTTTTATGACGCGAAACTCGACAATCCGGGACCCGTGTGAGTAAAAATACAGGTCAAATGTAACCCCGTACATATGTGTAATGGGTTCTGTTAAAATATTTATAGGTGTATTTTTGCAAGCTCTGTTTTTCCACACTCTGAGTGGATGGCTGATTTAATCGTTTAATACCCTACATTGTGATGTTAAACAAACAGGACGGTGATATTGACAATCTTTTTGTATTTGCTCGCAGATTTTCATTAGTAGAAATAACATCGGTTTACGTTTTTGTACATATTTTAGTGTTAGGTATATGGAGAGGGAATGAGGAATTTATCTTTCATAAAGAATTAATGAAGAAAATCGTAACCCATAACCTTCGTCCATAAATTACTTTTGTGGGCTTATAAAGTTGTATAGCGTTTATATCTAAACTTTTAACGATTAATGTTAAGTTCTGGCACGATACAGAATAATAAATAGAGTACGGATAAAAGCGTCATAAACACGAACATGTGTTTTGATTGATAATCAATAAAATTCACATCATTGATAATATTATTTGTCAAAACAAATTATAATAAGCGAAGGTCAAAATAAAATAATTTTACTATCGTTTTGATCTCATTAGAAAGAACAGGAAAAGGGTAAACCTTGGACAAATCTTAATATGTATTTAGATCAATACATGCCGAAATGAACTATAGCATTAGTAGTAGGATTCTATCAAGTAGAAATTCATCATTCTTGGTTCAACATCCGATAGAAAAACCAAGGTAGACAATTTATAAATAACCTTAACATTTGTCATTCTGGTGCGGAGAAGTGGTTTTTGTGTCACTATCAAAATAGACGCGTTCCTCTATTGGCTCATGAAAATCGTCTATTTGGATGATATTTTTAGTTTTGTTGGTAACATGAATATAAACAAACATTTTAATTCCGGATCGAATTGGAGTTGAAAATAATGAGATATATCTCGATTCGCCGTTAGTGATGGAATGATGAAAGACCTATAGAGTGATGAAACCACTGAAGTAGGTCAAGACCGAAAGACTTTGCACAATTAAAGCGAAGACGTACTGTAAACTGGAATGAGTAAAGGAATAGAATCAAAGTATATTGTTTACAAGAAGGGAAATGTTTCTTACTTTTCAAATTTTGTATATTGAATTTAGTAAATTAAAAATTTAAAACAAAAAGTAGAATATTTTGTTAATAAGTCGAGATAAATCTGCAACTACGACAAATACGGATTACTACTGTGTTTACCTCGTAACGGTCAGCATAAAGTTGAATGAAGGTTACACATATTTTTTTACAAGCTTCCGTATCGATAAACGGATTTTTCCACATGATTTATCGTTGCTGCAGGTGGCCATAAGCGGCGGTGCCATCGGTTTGTTTGCTTTTTGTTCCATGTAAAAAAGTAGGAAATTCAGGGAAAAGTTTGCAAGTTTATTTGACAGAGGTAAGTAAATATTGATGAAAAAGCTAAGAAATGGCTTTAGTAACAGTAACCAAATATAAGGTCCATATATAAGTAAGGTCCATATTTTGCATTTTTTAAACATTGAAGATTTTGTATAGGCTATCCAAAGAAATTATGGATTTGAGTAAAAGTCACGGATGAGGGATACAGCAAGGATTGTGCTGAAAGTGCCGCCCACATAGTTAAAGAATTAAAAAACTAAGTTAATTATAATTTCTGGAAAACAAAAGTTATTATTAACAAAAAACCTGAAATGTATAAAACCCGGAATTGCAATTTCAGTTTTATTGTTCCAGCAGGAAGTGTGGCAGGGGCTCCATTGTGTCCACACATAATGCAACTGTGTATCTTTTGTTAGCAGCCTCATACGAATGTTGTTTGCATTTCGTATTATGCTAAATAGCCAATTTGGGTATAACGTTATTGTTGTTTTGAGTTTCTTTCATAGTGTTATGTTTTGAGAGGCTTTGTACGAATGTTTTACAATTTCTTCCTGTGGTCACAGAATAATAGTTGCCAAATATTCTATCAGATCTGTCTGTAGTATAAATAAGAATGAATATAATAATGTTTAACAACATTTATGAGACAGTATCATTGTAATTTCTTACATCATGAAGTTTTCCAACTACTCTTTTACATACAAATTCGTTTCAAAACAGGCTTGCAATTTCGTCTTGATATCGCGTTTGGTATCCGATGTCTCCAAACGCTGAGGAACGAGCTATCTATGATGCACTTCCATTATTGTCAATGCTTTTACTGAGAATACAAAGGGCAATTCGCGGAATCTACGTTAGTAGGTAAAGAAATAAATTTAGATTTTTAAAAGTAATACAATAATAAATCTAATTAATCATAATATTTTTTTTCAAAATGTTATCTAACTCAAAACTTTTCGAAATCCGTGCAATGATATAATTATGTTAGCAATTTACAATAAAGTAGATATGTATCCTATAATTATGAACTTTGTGACTATTTTAATAGGTTTCGTTTTCAAACATTTAGCTTGAACTAAAAATGAGCGCGTCTGAGCGTTGCAAACGTAAGCTTTATAAAATTATATGCTAATAAACATTGCCATCCAACCGGAAGAACACAATTATTTCATTAACAGCTCCAGTGACTATTTTCAAAGTGAAATACGACATTGACACTCACACCTCATGTATAATAAACGTTTTAATTAGTACGCAATCTGGTGTAGCTTTACAAACTAAACAAATGCTTGAAGCGAAGACGCTTTGCGTGCAAATATTTAGATCATTTGGATGAGTTAAGCTTTCCTTTATGTTTCATGATGAATGTCTGCATAAAAATTGCAAAAGTTGTTTCTAAATAAACTTATTTACTAAAGCTACCGAATTCTGTGTTTTTGCAAACAATTCTTTTCAAATACTTTGATATAAATAGGTATGTAGATGATAAAGTTTTTATAATCCATCAACACGTGTATTACTAACACAACTTAAGTGATAGGATGCGATCCTAAAAGTAAGGTACAAAAAGAGAACAACAATAAGAATACCTCCTTTTGTCCTGACACAGTAACATGTCGATAAAACCGTCAATATCGAAGATAAAAAAACATCAAATAAAGTATTTTTTCCAATGTCAATAAAGTCTAAAGTCGCATATCCAATTATACTGAAGCAATAACGAGACGATGTCGCACTCTGTGACACGACCGTTTCAAATATAGCTCGGTAAATATAGAATGTACGTGGTACGGGTTAGCCGAGTTTTGGTTTTGATGATACGAAGAGTATCTGCTATTGATTTATTAGTCACGCTGATGATCAAGTTCGTGAAAATGTTTAAGAGGATGAAGCTGAAAAAATTAGGATGGTAGTTACACGTGTTGTGTCAATTAATAAATGGAGTTAAAGGCAGGGTGATGATAAAGGTAGTCTTTTAAGTGAAACAAAATAAAATTGCGTGATTCTCCTTTTTTGTTAAAAAAGCGAATATGATAGACAACTATTTGTCTAGGATATCAATCGAGTGGTTTAGATTAAACTAGAAAGTAACCTCAAAATGAACAATAATAGGTTTAGTTGAACTCTTATGTTTAACGCAATTAAATTTAATATTGAGTGAATAACATAAATGATCTTCAGTGCATTATTCGTTGTGACTAATTTCAGCGATGTTAATTGCATACTCGTATATAACTCGTGATTGTGATAATAATATTTAATCATTTAGCGCTAGTATTAATTGGAAACTTTTTCCATTAATATTAATATTGTTGATGTTAATATCAGAAATCATTGTGTGAATCCCTTGCATGTTGTCGTATTTATTATTGTCAAATTATTGGTTTGAAATTTTATTGTTGTCTTAATGGAAACATGTTAGCACTATAAATCTAAGATGATCTTTAAGTGAGATTTCAAAAAAAAAAAAATTTTTCTTTTGTAGAACATTATACCGACATCGTATTGTTTGCAGGTAAGGCGTATATTATGCAGTCTTCTGGATTCTTCCACTAGATATTGATAGTATAACAAATATGAATGTCCACATAGATAAACTCGCCTCAAAATGCCATAATTATCTTATTTTATGTGAAGATCATCATCAGCCTTGACGATTACTTTAAAATAAAACTACAATCACTTTTTCAGTAAATTCCTGGCATAGTATCGTAATGGATTCGTAAAAAACAAACGCGGATGAGTAGGATTACAGCGTGTATTATTCATTACTATAATTTGTATTTAATTAGCTGAATCTGGTGTATTTAGTTTCGTTGTGTTATCAAAATAAACTCTCTATCAACTATGTATTTTCTGAATAAGTATAGTTGAGTCCTTTATTGTGTAAAGTAAATATATATATCTGTTGAAGTATATACAACTAATTAATTAACGCACTGTGAGTTTCAAAGAAGAGTAAGCTTTAGAATAAGCTAATAAACTTTTTCTCGTAAAAGTTGTATGATTAACCTTCGAAGACTACTAAGCAAAATGTCAAACTATTTGTTTTTTATACCCGGAAATACGGAAATATACAAAGGAACTTGTGTCACGCGGGTCATTGTATAAATTGAAGTTATCCTGATCTTCCACTTTGGATATTATCGGGTGACTGACACCAGATCAATATTAGACTTTGTCAGTGAGTGGGTGTGACTCCAAATCTGGAAATGGGAATGACCTTTATGGTTACGTCACCCGTGCCAATTTTTTTATTATGTGGCATAATCTGTGGTGTAGACACGTGGAGAAGCGTACACTTTGTAGATGACCCGCTGGTTATTTTGGTATACACGCCGAGATTGTTATCGAGGCAAAAATAAGTATTTTAATTTAATGTTTTTAATGCGACGTAGTAAAACTGAAGCCGTTTTAACATATTATTTAAGATTTTTATTCAAGGGTTAGTGTAATTTTGTCACAGTGTAAATAGGTCATCAGTAAGTGAAATATGGTCACAGTTATTAATTCTGTTCGGTTGCATACTAAAATACCTGTGAACAAAATTACACTATGACGAAATTACACTAACACAAACAAGAATCTCCAAGTAGAGAAAACTAATTAACGCCTTCAAAATGTCCATTATAAATGGGTTGAAGTAAATCCAGAGATACGCTGGGCAATGTTTTGCCCAAATCAGTAACTACGAAATTATATTCATCTATCCATATAACTATTTTCGGTAAAGCTTAGGTGTTTTTAGTAACCAGGCCACAAGATATGACATTCCGGGAACGACAATGTTTCCCTAATATTGCGGGCCAGACACCGTTGGTAGGTATGACTAAATAAAAATAGCAGCGGACGCTGGGCTATTCGTTCTAGTTCTAGTCGAGACAATAAAGTGACTCAGACGGGGGTGGGGACGTAATTCGGATTTATTTCCTTATATGTGGACAGTCTTGTTAGAATTCCCCCTTTTTATGAATGTATGGGATATGTGGAATATAAAAATATGGGATGAAAATGGAGAAATACATAATACATCACATTTTGTTTGTATGTAATGTCGATTTATCTTAATAAGAGCGTTGAAGAGAATCGTGAAGTATATGTGCTTATATGGATATGTTTAAACATGTTACAAAAAGGTTAAGTATAGACGATAATTCAATGAACAGTTTGCTGACAAAAAGTATTAAAAAAACCTAGACTCTGTACATAATATTTATGTCACCACAGACCGTGAAATGGATAATAGGAACAAATCTGATGAAATGTTGCCACTAGTAAAAGTTAAAGGAAAAAAAGGTATATGACGTGTTTCAGTTTCAATGATAGGCAATAAAACACTAAGTAACGTGTTGAGCAATAATAACATTTTAGAGCACGCATTATTGGTCTACGTGACATCAAACCGTACCAACACATACCGGTTACACATGGTACCGGGACTCCTTAAGGGAAGGGAACGTGGCGGTACATATCAAAATATTTGGCAACAACCGGTGTACACATTTGGTATGCATAAGTAAAAACTAGTGATGAATAATAATACATAATCACGATTGTACTCCTTAACGGATTAATCAGAGTCAGTCATGAACTTCTCAAGGATACGTTTGCCAAATAATAACTAGAAGTTGATGAAATTGAACTACATAGCAGTGGCGAAGGGTGAATTTTCTTAAAAGGGAAGCCGGACCAAAAAAATGCTTACCTTGCTCAAGTGTGATGCGTGAATTCCAGTAACTACTCGTTTCGAAAGGGAAGCCGATAGGAATTGAGTTGTATGGAGCCTTCGCCACTGCCACAGTGATAGGTTGCTACTTACTAATTCATAGTCATATTTTTTTTAGACAAGGTTACTTGGAAAGTTTGTGCTAATCCGAAAGGGTGTTAAAGTACTGATAATAATGAATAACTTTTGTTCTACAACTTTCCCCAAAAGTCCATAGTTTAAGAGAAATAGCTGTTCATTGATTTCATTAAATAATCACTAAAATCTCTCTATCCTCAGTTATGATCTACTGTGTTTATATTTTAGGTCATATTTGTGGTCACGGGTTAGAAGCCCCATTTTCTGAATTCGTAACTAAAGCATGGTTGAAGAATTTTGGAAAAAACTGAAATAAAAATAATTTTTCATAGGTTTTTTTATCGCATATTGAAATTTTAACACTTGCTTTCAAACAGCCATCAGTGATACTATAACTGGTCTGCAGATTAGTACCTACCCCCTAATTAATATACTAGTTAATTAGTTTAAACTAATAATTACAATTTTTTGTATCATTATTTCGAAATCAAAATGACTTATTTAAAATAATTTTTATTGTATACGTACACTTTAAAAAAGTATTTTTTAATCTCTTATGGCCGCTGACATTATCTTTAGCACTTATAACAGGATATTGACCATGTTTTTTAATTGTTAATTCGTGAGCATGGCGCTTGCAACAGTGCCGAAATGCGGATATTCAAAATACTTAAAAACATTATAATTGTCCCGTTCCAAGTGCTAAAGATCATAATAGTATATTTTTATAACCTGTAAAATTGTATACCCGTTATAATTATCTTTATTAACTAATCATGTAACCTGTCTCATATAAGATTTTTGTTCCGGGTCTGGGTGTTTGTGCATGTGAAGATCTGTGTTTGTAAGCGCACCAACGTTTAAAGGAGAAATAAAAGTGAGTGGCAAAGTTTTATTTAAAAAAAGAAGAAGAAAAGATTGATTACTCATAAGAAGAGAGACTCATAAGATCTAATTTGTTATGTATGAATGACAAATAAATATTTTAAAAATATAGAATCGGGTCTACTCGCGTAAAAACTTTAAAAGGCAAAAATGATGTTATGTTGCCTTAAAATAAATATTTTAAGGCAACACAACATCAAGTTGAGATGAACGAATCATGGTTTGTCTTGCTATTCGCCCAGAATCAATTAATACCAGAAGCTAAATATAGACGGCAACCCCATACGTCATCTTCATTGACGAACTGACCCTTACTTAGTTATACACATCCTAATAACCAATGATATTACATACAAAAAGAAGTAGATATGTTACGTTCATAGAACATGGCGTTTAAAATTCGACCCTGTATTATTTTCACTAGTATCTCTAATGAGTAAGACGAAGATACTAAAGAAATACGAGAGTGAAAGAGATAGCTATTTCCAATTACAACAATTGGTGTAACTTTGATTAGACATTTTTGGCACGTCAATGATATATCTACTTCTTTTTGTATATAAATATCATTACTAATAATAAACTGTGTATAAACCCCTGTTCTGCGAAACCTTTTCCCAACTGTGTTTGTGTCAGCTTCCAGTCTAACCAGATGCGGCTGAATACCAGTATTTTACCCAGAGCGACTGCCAACAAACCTCCGTAACCCAGTTTCTGAGCAATGCCGATATCCTAAGGTTAGACCGGTTGTCAGACTTTCGTGCCTCTGATTACCCGTAACGACTTTCATTAGGTATTCGTATGACAGCCGGGACCGACGGCTTATGGCGCTTCGCCCACCGAAAATGGCGCTAGTTAAGAAAAAAAGCATTACTTCTGTCAACACACAACATATTGAAATTTCGTATGTACAACATTTTTTTTTGTTATAGAAATTTTAGAACACCAAATATCAACACTAGAGCTTCTGGATTCAAAGTTTTACGATAAGTACCAAAAACGGCCGTTTTTATCATTAATTACTAAAACTTCTAACCTAGGATGTCAAGTGTTGTTTTTTGGTGTTCGAAAATTTCTACAACACTTGACTAAAATATTGTACTACGTCAATTTGTTGTGTGTTGACAGAAATGATGCTTTTTTTCTGATGTGGCGTCACTTTCGGTGGGGGAAGCGCCTTAACGTGTTCTGCGAGGCACGGAGGGGTCTCGATGACCAACGGTCACCCATCCACAGGTTGACCGCAGCAAGCACAGCTTACCCCTGCAAATCCTAAGTTCCGTTGTTATGAAGTCCCTGTGTGTATAAACCCTATTGATATAAATCATATGTGACGACTAGCACTTACAATAGCTTGGAAAGCACTTAAGTTAGTGCGCATGACGTCTTTATTCGCCATTAGATAGAGCTGTTCATAACGTCAGACACACGGCGCCAGGGATGACGCCACTAGTGGGTGATTATTATGCACTACACTGTAAAGGATGAAGCTAAGTAAGCTGAGATGACATAGGCATATAACAATGGGAATAAGGCCCAGATGTAAGGAATTTAATAAGTTTCTGTTCTTTATAGGATGTAAAAGAATTCGTGTAATTCCTTCAAACCGCATGATCTACTGGTGATTCATGGTTTTTTTTCAGATTCAACAAAAAGAAAATAATTATGGTGTTCTGTTTTTGAGTCATTTTATTGCCCCGAGTTAACTGACTGCGCGGAGCGATAACGCGCCAGTCGTGACCGCATCGAAACGATAGATAAACTTACAAAAAAAAAATGCAAACTTATTAATTGGTTTAGATGCTATTTCTTACTACACCAAGAATAAAAGTTTTTTTTTTGACCTCTCATTCACCGTAATTATAGATACAGTAGATAAACAATAGCGGTGTCGTCCTCGGACGACACGCAGGACGCAACCGGTTAAATATTTTTATGAGACACTGTTAATATTGTTTATATCTAACCAACCTAGTGTTGTAAGGACAAACACGAACGTAGAAATTGTACACATTTTCTCTAATTAGCAGTTTCCTGCGCGCATGAAACATACTTTAAATCACTTGATTACCAAATTGTTTTCCAGCCAAGGTAAATAAAATAATATACATAATGGATGGTTTTTATGGGTTTTTCTTCTACTGGACTGCTTGTAGATCGTTCTTGTGGACTGTTTCTTTCTTTGTTTTAAAACATTGCCCCACACTAAGATTTCTCTTGTATCGTGGATGCGTTTACAGACACAAATCTCACAAACAAACGCCCAGACCCGGAACAACTATCTGTAGGCCATACAAATTTTTGTTCCGTGTGGGAATCGAACCCACGACCCGTAGCGCAGAAGCCAATCGCTTAGCCACTGCACCAAACGTGCCGTCGTTTCTACGTAACCGGGTAGTTATTGGCGTAACCTGAAGGGTCTCCAGCCTAGGGGAGGAATTAAAATACTTAACCTAACCTAACTACTTATACTACACTAACATCATGACTGCTAGCAACAACAGCACTAAGGGCGACCCCTAGTGGGACGAGCACGAGGCTTAGGGCGTTGCTGACGGGAGATTGGGAGGGAGACAGCTCGATGAGGGCTGAATTATCGATGTGACTGTAGATTTAATGCTTATCATAATTAAATACTTATAGTAGTTTCAATTTGATTACGTAATTTAGAAACTGGGTGCCTAAAACGAGGTTAAAACTACACATCGCTGGTTTGCATGAATAACCACACAATCCAAAATGTTCTAACTAGATAAGGAGACAGCGGAATCCAAAACAGCCCTTCTTTTTGTAAATAAAACTTACATTCATATCGTCAAGAATTACGAAGTGGCATCACAAAATGTCATCGCCATTTCTTTAATTTTTGGCGCCATTTTTCTTCAACAATGTCTTCAATCTTAAAAGGTTCTCCTCTAAAATAAGCTTTTTTGAATTGTGTAATTATTCATGCAAAGTAGCGACATATAAACACAAAATTAGGTATAGCAAGCATTAGGGATGCTATTAATTACTGACTAGTTACAAAATACAAAGTAGACAACATTTTAGGCACGTTCTACTTGGTGAAACCTACGTGCCCATAGGCGGACGAAATTGGGAACTTTGTATTCTAACATGAAGCGATTATGATTTTGAAATCTAACTCATAACTATGCTAGTAATGGCTGGTATAATAGGTTTGTAATGAACACTAAATTAGGACATTTCCTTATGTTGAGTACTAAAACTTGCTAGGAATAATAAGTTCCTGCAGTTCTAGGACGTGCTACAGTGACGTTTTGTGTACACTCGGGAGCAATGAATCTGTTTCACCAATGTGTTTCACCAATCTGTTTCACCAATCTGTTTCACCAATCTGTTTCACCAATCTGTTTCACCAATCTGTTTCACCAATCTGTTTCACCTTAATATCTTGGAAACTGAGAATGATAGCTTATTAAAATAAAAAGTACTTTTTAGACTATTTAAAACTTCTCAAATAAAATGTATATATCTATCTGTCTAGCCTTTTCCGAACTACATCGGAGTCAACTTCCAGTCGAACCAGATGCGGCAGAATACCAATATTTTACTCGGACCGATTGCCATCAGACCTCCGCAACCCAGTTAGGTAATGGACAATGCTGATATCCTAAGATAAGACGGGTTGTTGGACTTCCGGGCTTTAGTGTCAAATCTTATTAGCCACGAGCTCCTCAAACAAATTTAATAAAACTTCTTAAGTAAAAAGAAAGAAAGAAAAAATATTTATTCTTACGCCCAAACGGACGCACACGCATACTTAAAATTAACAACATAATTACTATTAAAATGAATCAATTCTAACACAAGTTTTCCTTAAAAACATATAATTGCCTGGCAACCCAAACACAAAACAACTAAAAAGTAAAAAATAAAACTATGACTTTTGTAATCTATCGCAAGTTTGCGTATTTAGTCTGTGGTTACCTAGGCATCTTACAATATCTATTAAAAATACAGAATTAATTGAATATACTTGAATTTGCGCGTTGCATGGTGCATAAGAATTTAGGTTGTTGCTCAGCTTTATGCTGTGACTTTAGGCAAGCCTAATGACAACAGCGCTGATTTTCAGCAACAACCTTTAAGATACTTTTTATTTGAATAATTTATCATTCTTAGTTTTCGAGATATTAAGGTTTATGTTGGTGACCCGGATTCATTGATCCAGAGTGTATATAAGCTGCGACAAAATCCGAGATATGTCTCGTCTACGTTCGTGCTAAACCTATACATTGTACATCCTGTAGGTATTATTAATAGAAGATAATGGAAGTCAAAAGTATTAGTTAATTTGTAAACAGATAAACACATTATTTGCGATATTTGCTATGCGAAAATAAACCTGCTTAGGGACCTACTGACATTGAGTGATTGTGAGTAATGTACCGTGTTCGATGCTTGGCTGTAAACATGTTTTCAGCGGGCTTGATAATTTAATTTTTGTGACGCCCCATTTATGTAAAATTAAAATATTTACGAGATCCTTGATTTATACTATTTATGCTTTCTTTGTGGCTTGTTTGCGTTTTTGGTGAGATATTTGTTTGTAAAGAAAGTTTGAAGGTCGAAGTTTTATTATTTGGTTGTTATTGTTTGATAGTCTCATTTGGAAGTAAGTAATGTATCTTTAAGCAATTTTTGTTAAAATAATAAACAATTTATACTTTAAATGCTCCACGACCTGTCATAGATGCAAATAAGTAAACATTACCTACTTTACAATAGCATGTAGGTGATGATACATTGCTAATTTAACGCCTACAAGTTGTGATAATGAAATAATGATACATCAATATCTACCGGTATTTCTCCATTGCTTTGCATTGCATTTAGAGCCAACGCGTTATACAGGGTAGAAACGTTGAGTGTCAACAGGCGATTATTTCATATATCAATATCAAAACGAGATTGCCAAAGGAACAATATGACAAGTTTTTTTTAATGCTCTGTATGTCCTACGTTTGATTTTAACTACGCCCATGCATTATCTTTCCTTTTTAAAAACATGGGTTTTAAATTTTTATTCGTTTGGTAGTCTAGCTTCAATATCAGCTTAAAGTTTTATAATATTACGTATAATTATGGAATAATTGACCAAACAGATTGCTTTTCATACTTCAATGTGCACAGTGTAAATCAAATTTCGAACATAATGGCGATTTAATTCCGAAAAGATATACATATGTCATTTTATTCCGTAGGCAAGCTAGTTTTAATATCAGCTAACAATTTTTCAATATCTGTAAAAATAATCGCCTACACTTAACGTTTCCATCCTGTATAGGCAAAAATAGGTTTTACTGACGTTATTAATGACCTCAGAAGATCTTTAACCTATGTTTAGTGCTAATAAGAGTTTAGCGTTCGATGTACCTATGGTAATTGATAGGTACACAAATGACTGTCACGAATGTGGGTTGATCTTAGTAATTATGGACGCTTGATTAATACATAGACAGTCAATGATTTCATCAGACAATATAGGTATGAACGGATTGAATATTTGATTTGAGCACATACCTAATTAGTCTCCTAACTGTTGACGTGAAAACTACTTATTGATTTAATAAGCCTTATCTACATAATTCGTATTAATTTAAATAAAACAACGTGTGGCTCTGCGTTAGTTGTTTTGCACTATTCACAACGGAATTCTTTCATACTTTGATATAAATGCGTTTAATTAAAATGAATGGACATAATTATTTAAAAATATTTAATTCTGGTTGAGAGCCAAGCAACGCTCAATGGCGTGTAATTGAAGAGGTCTTCTTCCAGCATTGGATTGCTATAGATTAATGATGAAGATGATTCACTAATGGACGTGAAATTCGCCTCTCATATGCGCTAACAAAGGTTTTTTTTTTTAAGTTTATTTTGACGATTTTCCCAAGTGGTTTTATCGCGTATATTGAATCTTAAATAAAAAAATGAATTGTTTATGATCAAATCATACCATGGATTTGCCAACTTCGGTGTTACTTATTAACACATTGCGTAATGGTTTTTAAAATGTTTTGTAAGAGGACTTGAGACGAGTAAAAAGTTAAGAGTACTTACCTATACAGGGTAAAGTTGTAAACAGTTGACAAACCGAAATGGGAGATTGTACTTATCACTATGAACAACTTTTAATATGAGAACAAAAACCGAAATCGCGAAAAAAATATCTGCGGTTCCCTATATTTTGATGAGTTATGCGAACATAAATGTAGGGAATAGCTGTTTTTTTCCCCCGATTTCAGGTTTGATCCCATAGTAAAAGTTGTTCATAGTGATGAGTACGATCTCCCATTTCGGTTTGTCGACTGTTTACAATTTCACCCTGTATATAGAGTTTTTTACTCATCTGTGGAGTAAGTGCACTATAATGTGAAATATAGAGTGCTCCACTACTATTTAAGTGAATAATTCAACATTTCACAGTTACTTTTAGCGTGGGTTTCTACTGTGCAAATCGGTACATTGTTAAGCTTCCTCGATAAGACACGTGTTATTAAAGATTCAATGAAATATTTATCGCTTTATAAGACAACAATAAAATCTTCGAGATGAAATATGTATACAAAGAAACTAATAAATATAGGAAAATGACTCACTATAGTAATACTCATAGTGTAGAGAAATGATTCACACCCAGATGAAATGGTTTTATAGTGTATAACGATTTTAAGATAGAATGTACGTTGTTGCATATTTACTGTATTTATATGTATAGTATACTCCCACATAGTTAATGCACTGCATTGCTCGGTTTGTTCGTAAAACTTGTAGAAGTCGTTTTATAGTGGGTGTCTACAGGTTGAAAGTCGGTTGTAGAAGACAACTTGTGCAGGAAAAGTTAATAGTGGATTTGGGGCATTAAAAACCATGGAGAATAATTATTTATCTTGGAGGAGTAAAATTCGCTAGGGGGTAACTGAGGTTGGGCAAGGCTCCACAGAAGGAGAGGTCCGCCAGGGGCTGGCGGATCGAGGCCTGCCGGGGTCGCGGTGCATGCAGCTGCGAATCCCACGACCCCAGCCAAGGGTCAGGAGAAGGAACACCGTGGGTTTTTAGCCGGTAAGAGTCCGGCATAACCCTTCGCCTTCCCCGGGTGAAGGGTACCCATGAGGATTTTCCCAAGATAAAAAAAGCGGGTATCTGAGGTAATGGCTTAGGGGTTCTTCATTAATGTATACAGGGTTACCGGTTATTAGTCACGATCCCGAGGCAAGTTTGTAGGACATGCAATCCTCTATCTAATAACTCAGTAATGCTTTATGCTAAATTGAACCATTTTCGAGATATGATTTTTTTCATTAATATTTTTACTGGTTACTGACAAACTTCAAATAAAAACTCAAAAAAAAACACTTTTGCATAAAGGTACAAGTCCGAGACGGGCTGCAAACTGAAGACTGCAACCGCAGACCGCAAGTCACATTGGTTTGTATGAACCAGTAGTGTCGCTTGTCTGCTGCTGTCATCTGCGGTTGCAGTTTGCGGTCGCCGTTGGAATACTACCTTTAAGGTGTGCACATTAAGCGTTAAAACGCACTAGCGGCCAGCAGCAATACGGCGTGCCGCTTGCGGTTGGCCGCACATCGATTTTCACATGAAACCGCATGATCTCAACGCACTGGCGCACGACGGCTGGCCGGAAATCAGTGCGTTGAGATCATGCGGTTTCATATAAAAATCGATATATATCCAGCCGCAAGCGGCACGCCGTAATGCGGCTGGCCGCTAGTGCGTTTCAAGTCTAAAGGTGTTATTCGGACGGCGAGTTGCGGTCTGCGGATGCAGTCTGCAGTTTGCAGCCCGTCTCGGTCTTGTACCTTAACGCATTGCTGGGTTATTAGATAGTGGATAAAAATATGTCCTACAATCCCACCACAGGATCTTGTCCAATAACCAGTAACCCTGAAAAACTAGTATTATGTTGCATGATGCAGGCAATTATTCCGTAACAGCAAGTAGAGTAGGCCGTAAGCACTATCGCAATACGACACATGTCATGAAAATTTGAGGGATTCAACTGAATCAGTGACAAATGTCGCGTATTAGTCAGGCCACCTGGCTAGCCTAACCTAACACCACAATTTAATAACCTACTTCCATTAATTGAGTTGAGTCATACTCCCCGCTGGAAAAAGCAGCTGCTGACATACTCTATTTTGCGATTCCAAGATCATCATGAACATTACAGGTTGATGTAGTGGATCGAAGTCACGTGAAGCCAGATTATGATTCAAAACAAATACAATTTTATAAATAATATCTCCTGTTAATAACTGAGGGGACATTTGGAGACAGCTGTGGTGGCATGTTGCCAGGGAGTGTACTATGCTATTGCCAACGTACGCCATAGTGACGTCATCGTTGAAGCGTACTTTATCTCTTTCTCACACGGTGACACGTCATGTTTTTGTCATGAAAGTGGGAGTGTCGACGATCTGGTATTCGTGTTGATTTTAATATTTTTATTTATGTCTTAATTTTTATGATGAGCTATGAAATGTGAAATGTTCGTATTGCTAACTTCGAAATCAATTTTCGACATTTTTTTAAATTACTTTGTCTGTGTAGCAAGCACGCCGCGGTTGCCCTCCATGTAGAAGGGCCTCATGTCTGACTTTTCGAATTCATGTGCGGATAAGAATTTGATTTTTACGGTGAAAAAAAATCGTAAAGAAACCTGCACACCTGACAGGGCTCCATAAAATTTTCGAAGGTGTGTGTGTAGTCCACCAACTCGCATGGTCAGCTTGGTGTGCTAAGGCCTTCTCATTCAGAGAAGAGGCACGTGCTTAGCAGTGGGACAGTAATGGGTTCATTATGCTACGGTTCATGGTCTTTCTGTCCATATTTCTATTTCTCGGTAAGAAGAATATAGTAATAGCACAGTCTACCTACAGTGGTGGACATGTAATTAGAAACACCAAGTGTGACTTTTATTTTTAGTACAATTTAACTTGATAATTAATAGTTTACGTATCATAGAGGGCTTATACCTATTTATCTATAATGTATCCACATCATGAAGTATTACTATGTCAGTTTTGGAAATATCATACAATCGTTTATGTAAAAACTGGTATACTTTATAGAATAAAGTGTAGCAGCACAACGTACTAAGGTGGACAACTAATTAGAAACAGAAAAAAAACATTAGCACAAATATGAACAAAGGTAACGAAACAATAAATAATGAAGTTAAATGGTACAAACGTTTTATAATAAACAATTAATGTTTGGTTGTGAAGCCTCTGCTGTCGATTACAGCTCCACAACAACGTGGCATTGATTCTATCAATGTTTCATACATTTCCAGGGAATTTTTCTCCAATCTTCTACAAATGCGTCTTAAAGTTGTTGTAGTATGATACTAGTAGTAGTACGATATTAGTGATATGTTTATTGGACAATGTTTTCTTTATAATGTACCACAAACTTAGATTTGATTCAAATCTGGACTATTGGCAGACCGACACTACAATAATTCAAACCAAAGAAACAACGTTAAAGCATTTCTAAGAGACTAGTTAGTGTCGGTGTTAGAGTGGTCTGCAAATAGTCTGGGTTTGAATCAAATCTAAACTTGTGGTACATTATAAAGAAAACATTGTCCAATAAACATATCACTAATATCGTACTACTACTAGTATCATACTACAACAACTTTAAGACGCATTTGTAGAAGATTGGAGAAAAATTCCCTGGAAATGTATGAAACATTGATAGAATCAATGCCACGTTGTTGTAGAGCTGTAATCGACAGCAGAGGCTTCACAACCAAACATTAATTGTTTATTATAAAACGTTTGTACCATTTAACTTCATTATTTATTGTTTCGTTACCTTTGTTCATATTTGTGCTAATGTTTTTTTTTCTGTTTCTAATTAGTTGTCCACCTTAGTACGTTGTGCTGCTACACTTTATTTTATAAAGTATACCAGTTTTTACATAAACGATTGTATGATATTTCCAAAACTGACATAGTAATACTTCATGATGTGGTTACATTATAGATAAATAGGTATAAGCCCTCTATGATACGTAAAACATTAATTATCAATTTAAATTGTACTAAAAATAAAAGTCACACTTGGTGTTTCTAATTATATGTCCACCACTGTATATCTTACTCCTTACAGTCGGTCAACGTAGAACATGTCGCAGAGCAATCGTGCGGGGGGTTGCGGGGTGAAGGAGCGGAGGCTATGTCCCGAGTAGCCATACTGCATACTTGGGACATAACCTCCGCCCCTACATAATTTTGACATTTCATTGGACCTGTCAAATGTATGGGCGTTGACTCACTGTATGTAGTAAGTAGGTACACTGTGGTAATAGTAAGTATAATTGAATTAAATATCAAGATTTGGCACACGAGGTTGTTGCCATGTGGGATGTCGATTCAGCAGTAATTGTACCGATAGTCGTTACGGCCAATGGTTTAATAGCCAAGAGCCTCGACCAACATTTAAAGAGGCTCTCCTTGGGCGGCTGGATCAGGCTGGATCGTGTTGTTAGATAGTTCTTCGCTCTGAGGCCCGGACCTGTAGCTTGGACCCTGCTCCCGATGCCGGTGGATCCATTTTTTATATTTTTAAATATAAATATATCGTATTTTTAATTTGTTTCTTGGTTATGTGTATTTAAAAACATAATAGGTAGATAAAATGTTAAATGAATAAAAGTATAATTCGATTTCTAAGATATTTGCGGATTTTTCTTCACGTTTCAACGAACTAATCTCCGGCTTTGTTTTCAGACTAAAATGAAAGTGATTTCACTTTCAGTGCCAATTAAAATACTAAAGCTAAACAAGTACGGTGCGCACGTGGTGCCTTGTTCTCCCTGCCAACATCGCGAGGCATCCGCCATGAATGCACGCATGTACTACACAACAACAGTATATATTTCAGCACAACTTGTGGTGTCAACCGAGTGCAATGGCTTACTTAATGGTTCTAGGCAATGGGCCAAAAGTAACATTATTTATGTACGAAAATATTTTAGGTTCAGAAGTGGTTTATGTTCTGTTAGGCGCCAAATCCAATAGCAAGTTTTATTGCGCAAGTTGGCTTCTGTAAGACACTTTCAAACTGTGGATACACTCGCAGTCAGGCGACTTCTGCAAGTTTTATGAACTATGCGAGCAATGGAGTGGATTTGGCGCTATAGAACAATAATAAACACATAGCATAACATCACGCCTATATTCCCCGAAGGGTTAGCAGTGGTGGTACATCTTGATTTCGTTGTTATGTTTAAGTCCCATGTAATAGGGGGCGAGCCTATTGCCATCAACCGGGCACAAATCCAGACTCCGGGCTGCTATTAAGAAATTCTACACGGAAAAACCCAATAACACTGTGATCGAACCCAGGCCTAAACTTAACATAAAATATTAAGTCCTGAAGCTGGCTTCCCACGGTGCGTGGTAGCGCGCACCGGCTGTGCGTGGTATCATCCGTAAAATCACGCACCGTGGGAAGCCACATTATGAGGGTGTGTGATGTGGATACGGCGCACCGCTCCGCACGCGTCCGCGTTACCACGGACGAGTCTCTTCCCATGGTGCGTCGGTGCGAGCTCGTGCGTCGCGGTGCGCGCTATCACGCACCGTGGGAAGCCGGTATTAGATTGAGTCTTAAAATATTGTAAAAGAGTTCGTTCTAGAAAGTACTACCACCATTTCTGCCGCCAAGCAGCAATGCTCTGTTCCGGTTTAAAGGGTATGGGTGCCGGTGAAATTACAGGCATAAGAGACTTTAAAATTTTGTCTCTAAGGTTCATCTACAATCCCCTTGCTGTTGTAGATGTACTTAAGTGGCGATAACTTAGAAATTTAGAACTGTCAAATTAGTTGACATGCAAACTTTGACATGGTTTTAAAGCCGCGATTCCATTAGCAAGTCTTGCATGCAAGTATGACGTCACATTTGCGTACAAGTTGCTTACATTGGAAACATGTTTTTGAGAGTGTGCAAATTGCATGCAGGTTTTACTTGCATACAAGTGGAGATGTTAAACGATTGAGTTGGACATCATGGGTGTCAATCACTCGTTCGCAATTCGAAAAATGCACTAACGTTTACGCGTTCAATTTGCACGTCACTGGAATAAAAATGTACTAGTTCAAACTACCTCATACAAGTTGTAGCTTGTGTGCAGGTTTGTTCAATTTGCAACTTGCATACAAGTAACTTGCCTAATGGAATCGCGCCTTAAAAGGCATATTCTGAGCTGCCGTCTTAGATACCCGGACGCACAGTATAAGAAATTTATGTCAGAGAATTGCGCATACATTTTGTACTAGAGCCCGCAGGCTCCCGGATCCGGCAAATTGTGATAGTGTGCGGGGTCTAGTACAAAATACATGAGCAGAGTGCCTTCCGGCGCGCCTCAGAAATTTTCTCTCAAACATTTTCTTATAAAGTGCGGTCGGGCTAAGACGCCACCTCAGAATATACTATTTAAAAATATGCCAAAGTTGACATCTGTTCGGAAGTTTTAATTTAAATGTTATTATAATTCTTTAATTACTTGATTTATTGTTATTTTAAGAGAATGTTTTAATTAATAAATTGATATTTGCACGTCACATCAAGTGGCAAACTTGTCTGTACCTTAAAATGTTGTTACCATCTTGCATGCATGTCTTTTCTTGTATGTATGACACATGTATAAGCAAATAAATATTATCTATCTATCTATTTAAACTTTTTTCGACAGCCCTAATTATCTTTCATCTCTTTCTTGTTTTATCTGGAGGTAGCAATATTTTCGGTTTTATTTAATCGGTGCTGTACATAATCGACCCCACTTTATTTTAACTAACACAATATCACATATGTACGTCGGAGTCGTAAAAGCATCATAAAGTCACGCGTTAGTCGCTACGGGTATAAACAAATTTTCCCCATAATCATGCGGAGCACGCTATAATCATGGGGATTATGTTCATAACCGTAGCAACCCAAATTATTTTGTGGGGAATAACTGGGTAGGTATACGTTTCGCGTAGTATACGCTGAGATGTACGGCGATATAGGATTAAGTAGTTAATTAAACAAGCGACTGGGGTACAATTTTCCTAAAAAATGTTGATAAATCGCATCCGAACCAAGGCCGAACCGTTCATTCAGTTTTCGTTTTCAAAAGCTGTCAAATTGTTTGACACAAAAAACAAAACCAATCATTTTGACAGTTTTCGAAATCAAAAACTGATTGACGGTTGTGATTCGTTAACGTTTGGCAACAATTTTGTTAGTCGAATAATTGGTCCGCTGTCTCTGAATAGCTTTGTATTGCGACTAAGTAAAAAAAAATTAAACACCTTATTAAAATTGTGAGTGGTTCAGTAATATGAAGTTATCTAACGTAATTACAAATGAGGACTGTATATTCATTTGTAACAATATAAAAGAAAAAAAGAATATGGTTAAAAACTGAAAAAAAAACCAACATTTATCTAGTTTAGGAAAGGCTACTTTAAGCCTTTTTTACCTTAAGTGCGAACAGTAATAAAAAATGCGACAAACACGATATAGTCCAGCCATTTATAATAATAATAATAATAATAAACCCTCTGGGAAAGGCGTTACCTCACCATGAGATTAACGTAAAACCGGAGGGAACATTAGACTAGCTTTCTACAACCCCATCATATAATAAAAAATGTATCATGAGGTCTACTGAAAAGCTTACAAACCGCAGGGCAGCTTGTGGCGAGCTGTTGGTGAGTGGCGACACTGCGTACCTTATTGCCTCAGAGAGTCGGTCAGGGCCTCGTCTCCAGTTTGCCTTTATTGGCTGGCTGGAGTGGAACCCCAAGAGTGCCCGCAGGACTCTCAACTCTGTCTTGCCTTTATCGGCCGGCCAGAGGGGGGCCGCCAGAGCTATATGCTCGGGGGTGGAAGTGTCTAAAGGCGTAATAGCGGGGAAACCCACTCCGGGTCTTTTAGACCCGCGACGGCGAAACCGGGGCCACACCTCTCTACACCTCTAGCCGCTCACACGTCTGTTGCCCCCTTCGCCTATGTACTGGCGGCTTTTCAGGGGGCCCAGCTAGTGAGCTGGCGAGTCACCGTCTGCCAACAGGTTTCAATTTTAAATGTTGAAAGGCAGACGCCGTTTTCTTCCGGCAATAGAAGTTAAATAGTCCATTTAACACCCCATCCCATAGACCAGTTTTATTTTTACCATATTTCACAATAGTTTTGCACCCACCTGAGACGGTCCATGACTGTACTCCAATAGTGCAGCCGTGGATAGTCCCCGGTTGGTGCCCCACCTCATTTTAGATTATAGTTCTCAAAGGGGCCTCTGCGCGTTGGACCTGTGTCCCCGTGTATGCCTTCCAAAGGACCGGACGTCTTCCGCATGGAAGATGAGCCGTGAATAGAGATACATAATAATAATAAAACCGGAGGGTACATTAGACTAGCTTTCTACAACCCCATCATATAATAAAAAATGTATCATGAGGTCTACTGAAAAGCTTACAAACCGCAGGGCAGCCTGTGGCGAGCTGTTGGTGAGTGGCGACACTGCGTACCTTATTGCCTCAGAGAGTCGGTCAGGGCCTCGTCTCCAGTTTGCCTTTACTGGCTGGCTGGAGTGGAAACCCAAGAGTGCCCGCAGGATTCTCAACTCTGTCTTGCCTTTATCGGCCGGCCAGAGGGGGGCCGCCAGAGCTATATGCTCGGGGGTGGAAGTGTCTAAAGGCGTAATAGCGGGGAAACCCACTCCGGGTCTCTTAGACCCGCGACGGCGAAACCGGGGCCACACCTCTCTACACCCCTAGCCGCTCACACGTTTGTTGCCCCCTTCGCCTATGTACTGGCGGCTTTTCAGGGGGCCCAGCCAGTGAGCTGGCGAGTCACCGTCTGCCAACACTTTTCAATTTTAAATGTTGAAAGGCAGACGCCGTTTTCTTCCGGCAATAGAAGTTATCTAGTCCACCTAACACCCCTTCCCATAGACCGGATGTTTTTCACCATATTTTGCAATAGTCTTGTACCCACCCGGGACGGTCCATGACTGTACTCCAATAGTGCAGCCGTGGATAGTCCCGGGTTGGTGCCCCACCCCATTTTAGATTAAAGCTCTCAAAGGGGCCTCTGCGCGTTGGACCTGTGTCCCCGTGTATGCCTTCCAAAGGACCGGACATCTTTCGCACGGAAGATGAGCCGTGATGTCCAAAGAGATACAAGATAATAATAATAAATTTGTTTATTTCCATATAAAAAATGAGACGGTAGAACATTATACATTGTAGTTATTATTCTATGTACATAATAAAAGATGTGCAACTGCGCCTGAGCTAGGCTGAGCCTGTATTTCAGGTCACATTTATATATTGTATAAAAGGTAAACAAACCTTTGATCGTGAAAATCATTCACTATTCTTAAAGAATCCATTAAATGTACACATTTTTGTTGATTTGTTCTATCGCCACACAACAGTTAGATAATATTAAGAAATCAGTGCATACCCACCACGCGGCTACCTCCCACAAAAAGTAGTGGGGCGCGTCTTCGTGGATTGAACGCACTATAATTCTTAGATACTTATTATTTTTTGCAGAGAAACTTTCAAACTGCCATATTTATCTCTTAGTTAAAAGGTAACCGACGATTATGAAAAACGTGCCCTAAATTAATAATTGAAGAATAAAGACCGAGTGTTGGTTATAAGGTTTTATAAAAACGTGTATGTTTAAGGTATTTTAAAGAAAACTCAATATTTTTCATGATAAAAAGCTTATTTATCTTTTATACAAAATTTTGAAGGCTGGACTATACGTCCGATTACGAGAGTTAAACTAACCTACGTACGAATAATTACAATAAAATTTGAAAATAGAGTCCAAAAAAGGTGCCGAAAAAAAAGCAAAAACGATGAAATATAACACAGGTACATCAGTAAAGATGCTTTCTTTCTACCGTAACCAATCTAAACAATGACATAACTAGCTGTTTGTACTAGGACACACCACTGTCGCGACCGTATATCGATTACCTAGTGTAAACAGCTAACTGCTAAGGTCACATTCCGTATAAAAGCTTTGCCCTTCGCCCACCATCTGTTTTATGACATCGTTGTCATCGATCTCTGATTGCCAGCGAAAAGGGTGTGCTTACTTTGCTAGATTTAGGCTGAGTGCTTTGCTAGGCAATCCCTGGATTTCCGAAAGGGTGAATAATGTTAATAGATAGGCAATTTAGAAATGACTAATTTATTATTTGATCCTTTATATTCAAATAACAATTTTAAAAAATTACACTAAAACACGTATTAAAAAAAAAAACAACGAAATCAACAACATTTTTCGGGCTCAGTTGGACGTCACATGACATGACACAGAGCTTAAAGAGTTTTGTTGACATGTCACTTAAATAAGCCCACCAAAATGGCGGCCATTTGAATATCGTATCAGAAGTAGGCATACAATTTTAAGTAATTTTTTTTTCGTAATCATGTGACCGATCGATTAGAAAAGAAAATACATTCATTATTACATATCTCATAGAAACTGTTGTCATTGTTCTGATTGGTGGACTAACAACTGGGTTGATACTAACGAGTTGACAAATAATTACATAAGTTAACATGAGATTTAAGATAAATTTTTGAGCTAATCAGCTTTTCAAAAATTGCCAGTGTAACTTGTTGTTTAAAATCTTTATAATGTATTTTTATTTGGAACAATGTATTTATAGGACTTTTAATCTGATTTTAAACAATTCAATATACTTATATTTTATTAGCTGTGCCCTCGCGGCATATTATCCGTATAATCCGTAATATTGTACGTTGATGGTACTATGTCAGAAACCTCCAGGCAATCGAAGAACGAAGACAAACGGACATACGCAAATTATACTTAATAATAAATATATCGTCGCATGGCGGCAAAAAGTTCGAAAACTTTTTTCGTCTTTTCACACAACAGTTTGTAGAAGTTAATTCCAAAATGAACCCCTAGCTTTAAATACATTCTATGTATAAGCCAAGGAAGGTTCTTTGAAGTAGTTTGCCAGCCGGGCTGTTGTTAGCATTATGATGTCATCAGTTTACACTCTTAATTGCCTCTTTAGACTGGCGAGAGAGAAGCAGCCTATTTGTGACAGACGAAACTCGACTCCCTTTTTATATAAAAAGCATAAAAGCATTGAAGGCATTTCATGGCGCCAACTTATTACTTTCAGTGGAACCGACTAGTCTAATGTCTAGCCACTCGATTGATCCGACTCCTGGACAATGTGTCAGGGGTAGGGGGTGGTGACGTCAAATATCAGAGACATTGCTATGGAAACAGCCATAAGGCGGTTACTTTTAAATTAAAATGTAACAAGTGGAAGAGACAAGTGTGTTGTCGGTGATGGTGATTTGATAAGATAATGGTTTAAAACTGTCGTATCTTTGTGAAAGTTAGGTTACAGTCTATGAAGTACCTAATGTTTTTTTATGAACATACGCCAGCACATCAATCTACCCGAAACTGTCAAATTTTCCCAATCAACCTTGAACCTCATGCTTTTGCGTTAAAGATGAAAATCTATTAAAGAAATTTGACAGATTGTAGTAGCTTTATATGCTGGCGTCTGTTCAAGGTTAGTCGGAAAGAGGTTACTAATTCGAAAGGATATTAAAGGATCCATAATTAATAACTTTGGTTCTTTAAGTTTTAACAATAGTCAATAGCTTTAGAGAAACAATTGTTCAAGAATTCATAAAATGTACTCTAAAATCTATCTATCATTAGCTGTGTTTGTATTTAGGTCATATTCGAGATCACTGATTAGTCGCATCATTTTCTGAATTCAAATACATTTTACACACACATTATAAGTACATTGAAAATACATACTATTTTTTATGGAATATAAATAAAAGAATTTTAAATTTTAACACTTGTTTCATAACAGTATTACTTTAAATGGCGCATGGGTTAGCACCCCCTAAATATTTCCCCTCAAAATACTTTGTACGTCTGAATTAACTTTTCAGATCAGCATGTATATCCAATCCACTGTTAAATTTAAGTCTATCTTAAATATCCTTTCAATATTTGGTCCTTCTTGATCCGTATCCAGTTCTGGCTAATCCAAGTCTCTTTATTTTAATTTTTTCATTTATTTTTAATAACCTAAATATTATATAGTTGTTAATAAGCCTTCATATCTTGAATATAAAGTTAAACCTTCACTCGTGTAGGCATTACGTAAGCCTCTTTCCTGGATTTCCATAGTAGCAATCTAGCGGACTCCCACTCATATATTCCTACTATAAACCTTACTACTGCAGCGCACAAACTTTCCACAATACAAAACTACCAATAAATAATATATAAATAATTCAAGATCTCCTGCAAAGGCCGGCTACAAACTTAACGACAAAACGAACGTTCCTGCGAACGCACAAGTGCTGGCAATCGATAGAGACCGCCCACTGACCTATATAACAGAGATTAGGAAGAGGCCAGCTCGCCCGAGATGTCTTGTTTTTGTCTCGTGTCAAGAAGGCTTTATTTCTCAGATAAGGAATAGACGTTCAGAATTGTATAGGTTTAGTATAATACATTACTTCGGTTAGATAACTCTCAGTTGGGAGTAAAAACAGAGCGTCTTATCGAGAAGAAACGATTACTTGAGATGGATAATTCGAGAACGACAGAGACGGAATAGGACTCTGTTTTTAAAGTGATATTTATGTAGCATAGTAGTACTTAAATGGTCTTACCGCCCAGCAATTGTGGAAAGTATGTCACGCGACGTAAGTAGGTACGGGTGTGCTAAATCAGGAAACCACAGAAGCCTTGTAACAGTCAGCTGGGGGAATGCGGCATTGTGCTTGTAAGTGATAGACGAGCGCCTAGCTCGACACCTAGTGTGTCACCTTTTTAAATTTATATTATTTAGAGTATGACATAGCCTCAAAAACTATGTAATCGGTTTGACTGTGAAATCAGTTTGGTAGCTCCAGACAGCGACAAAAGTAGCTGAACATTTGAGTATTTAAACTTGGAATTACTTAATTGGAAAACTAAATGATATAAAATAAACAATACTCAGAGTTGTATCTAGACTTACAATTTGAAACTATTTTATACTTATTTGGAATATTCATTTAGCTGAGATTAATTTGTCTTTATGTCTGTTCTTAACCTTGTTTACCGACATATGTCGCTGATTGTACATTGTCCTGTGCTAATCCTCGGTACGTAATTATTAGTAACGAACCACGTGGCTTTTGAAGCGGACAATACTTATTTCAAACTTCATTTTGTTCAGACTTTAAAGAATCATCAAATATTATCTGCTAGTAGATATGTCAACGTAGGCTGAATAGTCCTACTCAATTTATTGTAAGACTGCTAAAGTAAATGATAGAGATTTTTGTCACGAGTTCGACAAATGGTTTGCTATTTTTTATTACCACAGAATGACAATATATTTATTAAGAATAGTACCTATTCATGAAAGCGCCATATTGTCCATGTGGTGCTTGTTATCTAAATTCCTCCTACCAGTCTGTCGATTCAGAACTTTTCAGTTGTTGTTATGAACGAGAAAAACGAGATAATAAAGCTTATCGACCGACAACTGACTTTATCGTAAAGTTCATAACTGTACCTACGCACGATTTTCCCATCAACAGTTAAAACCTTGGTCGGACCACTAGCGGGCCGCTGTTAACATGTCAAATAAGCATGAAATATACAGGTAGTCACAGTACACCGGGCTCAATCGATCAGCATTACAATCTGGCAAAGTGGTCCGTATTTAGAGCATTGGTCAGGCCAACTGGAGTGGAAATGGTCAAACAGGTGACCCACAAAGCTGTTGTTCAGTGTACAATTTTCAAGTTGAGCAAGGATTTTCCCCTTTACGTATTTATGACAAAGTAGGTATACCTACGCTGTGACGAACGAAAGTACATAATTATACACAACGCACGTTGGTTGTTTCTTGTTTGAATTCAGTGTCACCCTCTTACTTTTCTAACGTTTTTTTTAATATTCATATTTAATTTTCGTTTTTTTATCTGTATTTTGGTCTGCCAACGAGCTATGGAGCGCAGTAAATGTAGCGCTACTAGGTGTTAAATTAACAGATCGTGTTCGAAACACCATACTACACTCGAAAACTCAGATAGCTGACGTAGCTCCAAAGGCTACCAACTAAAATGGGACTGGGCAGGACATGTCTGCCGCATGCCGTATGTACTGTGGGCCGAAATAGCACGGAACTGGTGCCCTGAGGCAGTAAGACGGGGTGCTAGCAGGCCACGAAGGAGATGGCGGGACAAAATGGATGCGTTCCTTGAAAACTGGAAAAAAGTGGGGAAAAGTGGAGGAAATGGAGAGAGGCCTTTGCCCACGAGTGGGACAGCATAGGCTGATAATAATAATAAAAAATATCTGTATTTATGTTTTTTTTTCTCTTCTTTAATGTGTTTTCTAACTAACTGTGCCATCGTGTTTTGTGACTTTTGTTGCACTAAATAAAGATTTTATCTACATATCTTATCTATCCATAACACGTCGCAATTTTAGCTGTTTAGTCAAGTAGATAAAAAAAAGTGATGATATGTGCATTTAAGTTAGAGATAAGTACAATTAAATTGATGGTGCTTTGCTTTGATTCTCTTGTTTAGCAACTAATCTAAAATTAGTGACTTACTATCTTTTACTAACAGATAGCGTGAGAAAAGAACGGTGATAGATAAGAACTAAGTTAGAGATGTCAAACTAGTTTACGCCTTGAACTTTACCGAGTTTTTAGTCGACACGTTCTTCTTTGGTATGTTTTTTTGTAATGTTCTTTACGTCCGTCTCTTTCTTGTGTTATACGAGTGAAAAAGATGGCAATAGCCTCAATAAAGTTCAGTTTGTGCACAACAGAATCAGCACTGATGTTTAATAATATATTCCGAATCCATCCGTCCGGATGATTACCAAAAGGTTTTACATTCAATATTCGGTGGGAAGCGGCGAAAGCATAAGATGACAGCGAAATGCTCCAAAAGTACAAAGTAAGTGCAAGAGCTCAGGAGGCCAATGCTACCGCAGCTGAAACGCGGCCGTTTAAATTTCTTTCTTGTTTAAAAACGGTCAAACGGCCGTGGTTCAGCTGCGGTTCGATTGCAATTTTAAACAATTTTGTTAGTAGAACTGGCCTACCGCTCTGCTTTCGCTCTCCACTAAAAACAAAAATCTAGCCATAACATAATAGTTATTGTAGAAATTACATAACATATCATCACGCCTATATTCCCGAAGGGTTAGGCAGAGGTGTATAGTACACCCTCATTTCGCCGTTATGTGTAAGTCCCATGTAACAGGGCGAGTCTATTGCCATCAACCGGGCACAAATGTAGACTTCGGGCTGCTACTGAGAAATTCTACTCGGAAAAGCCCAGTAACACTTTGCCCGACCTGTACCCCAAGTGTGAGTTTTTTTCGTTAACTACTGTAGTTGCGTCACGACAAAAATGTATGAAAATTTAGGCTGCGCCTCTAGGCGCACCGAGCGCTAACTAATATTCGCGCGTTAATTGAACGGTGCGCCTAGAGACGCAGCCTAAATTTTCATACATTTTTGTCGTGACGCAACTACAGTAGTTAACGAAAAAAACTCACACTTGGGGTACTGGAGATCGAACCTCATTAGACGAAAGAGGCAGTCTGTAGAAATTACCATTGCAATAAAATTGCTACTGAAGCATCCAAAACAAAACGCCTACACATTTTCTTTGAAGATTAAAAATAGCAAAGCTATCGCAACGCTTCAGTTCTTGTCTCCAAAGGGCACGGTCCCACAAAATGAAGACATTAACATAAACCGACTATCTTTCATTTTAAATACATTTGACCTTTGCACAGGAAATCTTGATAAGAGAGCTCATTTGAAATTGTAATAATTTTATTTTAAAGGTGCTATTGTTGCCTGCTTCGAGGGAAGAAGAAAGTAATTTATGATTTTAAGGACCTCAAACGGGGTGTCAAATGCTCAAATGCTCGAATGCAATTTTTAGTGGTTTTCTTTCAAGAACACTGATAATTAAACATAAACAGATGACTAAACCACTTGGTACTCACTATTGTACGTTTCCTGTGGCCAAAAACAAATCGTTTTGCTTACCAATAGTAGTTATTCTTTGTTGCCAAACTTGGCATAAAAGACTCGTAAGCTAATTTTAAGTGCGACAGTTACTAACGTATTGATATGTCTACACCAGTGCGCTTTCATGTTTATCTTGCGCTTTCAACTTTAAATTTCCTCTTGCGTCAAGCGCATGCAATATTGATGGCCATAAGGCGCATGCAGCTTATCGTCTACACCGGTGCGCTTCGGTCAGTCGACATACAATAGACGGATTAGCGTGCGCTAGTGGCATGCGCTTTTGTCGAACTAGTATTAAGGCATGCTCTATGGCGCTTCACGCATGCATCAGACGAAGACGCAAGATGAACATGAAAGCGCACTGGTATAGGCATAGCTTATGGGAAGGTCTACTGTGCAAAGATATGGGGTCTTTGTTTAAATGTAAATGTATAAGTCTTTATTTTAACTAATAACGCTCGGTAATTCATATGAATCGGCTACCTGTCAACTAGAAAAGCTCAATGTTCTTGGATGCCACATTACTAAAACAAAAAAAGTGTTCAAATATTATTCCTCACACAATCATAAGGGGACATCCCAAACATTGGTCCACGCCGGTAACTGATATTGCAGATTCAGACTTTGGACAAACTTCGTACAAATTTGCGACCGAAATAAAGGCTTTTATCGACCATCGGAATGCGTAATAGCCCGGTGGGGCGGAACATTCTCGTACGTGGGCTATGTGGGCTTTTGTTTCGGGCCCACTGATTTCGGTCCTCTAGCAGAATTGCTGGGTGATAGATAGCGGAATTTAGGTTATTGATTGATGGCTGGAAGGCCTTTGTCGGTTGGGTGCTCCAGAATATACCGATGAAAAAATACCCAAATAGATCATAAACCACTATAATCATTTTAATAGATTGGTATTATACGCTTGGGAGCAATGAATCCGGGTCACCTACATAACCTTAACAACTCGGAAATTCGGAAACTAAAAATGATAGCTTATTTAATAAAAGTATTTTATAACATATTCAATACTACTAAAATAACATTAATAAAACTTCTTAAATAGTCTATAAAATACTTTTTATTTGAATAAGCCATCATTCTTAGTTTCCGAGTTAATAAGGATTATGTTGGTGACTTTTATTTATTCCTCGTGTGGTTACGTAAATGTTTTCTATCATCTTCAAACTAATACAATAAAAATAATTTCCAGATATAGGTAGCATCTAGCTAGAAAAACCTAAACTTAAAGGTAAACAAGTTTTAAATATTAGACTACAATAAAGCTATTTGTTTAAAATGAATAAAACGACTTAATGAGCAAAATCTATTAAATAGATTCAATAATCGGTTATTCTTAGACTGTTAGGGGGATTTTACACTATCATATTTCTAGGATAGGATCATATCTCTTAACATATGACCTCTAGAGTCATATCTGTGTATGAAGAAGTGATTCATATTATGTCTATGTTACATTGTCATATATCTATGATCCTAGATATATGATAGTGTAATATCCCCCTAATTGGCTAACTAAGACTTGAGTAAATTAAGAGATGAAAGAAAACCTTAATGTTATATAAACTGAAAAGTGTAATAGGGCCTTATTCATTATACTACACAGAAAAACGTAACACGCAAATAACACTGCCGCACTACCATCCAAATAAGCAATTGGAAAACTAGAGTATTTATTTTAAATGTACTGAATTTAACATAATTATTATTATCAAATGGCCCTTGCAAGAAGCGCCACCATGAACTGCAAAAATATAATTGTAATGCGGTCGCGTTTCTTGGGTGTTTTTCTTAAATGTCAAGGTTCAGTAACTACTCAAGTTTACTACATTCAATAACATCATTCCTAAATTGCCCGAAGGGTTGGGCTGAGGTGCATAGTGCACCCTCATTCCGCCGTTATGTTTAAGTCCCATGTAATAGGGGGCGAGCCTATTGCCATCAACTGGGCAAATATCCAGACTTCGGGCTGCTACTGAGAATTTCCACACAGAAAACTCAATAACATTTTGCCTGACCTGGGGATTGAACACAGAATCTCACGCTCAGCAATCGAGCTTGCACTAAACAAGTCTTTCTAAAAGTGGGCGATAATGCCCCCTTGTGGGCGCTAGAGGCCTACAGGGGGGCGGTAAAGTGAGGTAATAGTAATTATTGCGATTGTGATTAATAAGAAGTGCTAAAATAATAATAACCTAGGGGGCGCTAGAAAATAATTGATTCTCAAAACGGGCGGTAGATGAAATAAATTTGAGAACCTCTGTACTAAACTAACGAGGCAGTCCCAGTCACAACATTTAATTATGTGTATAAATGCCAAAAACATTAACCTCAGAGCATTGACGGCTTAGAGACACAAATTCCCACAACCTTCCACTCGAGACAAAATCGATTTCTCCAGGAATATACAATAAGCCTCACTTCCAAAGGTCACATCTCCGACAGTTGACCAAAAATGGCGTCACAAGCGGGTATATTTTTAAATATATACAGACAGATGGAGGGCAGGTCTGACGGAGCTATATCAGGAATAGAAGACCCAGTTTTCGTAATATAAAGTTCGATTTGTATTCGAGCGGGAACATCTGACTTATATAACCACTTTCGATGCAGCTTCGAGTGACAGGAAATGTTTATAAATGCATTAGACGAGGCTACTGAAAGTGTTAAGGTCAGATCTAAATTGAGATGCTGTATAAAATTCTGTGCCTTAGGCCTCCAGGAAGAATCGTGTAGGATCTTTTTGGGCGTACGTTATGAATTAGATAAGAGAGGAAGAGGGAGACCAAAGAAAATAGGATGTATTGTGTGAGAGATGATATTATGAATGAAAAGGCAGTAAATGATAGCAGGACGGATAATACAGAAGAATGATAGAAGAAAACTTTTTGCGCTGAGCCCAAGTAACTTTGGATAAGGGCAGACAGAAGAACAAGTTATGGATTAGATAGTATTTTGTGCTTATCTTGTTCTCTTTGTTCTATAATCTGCCTTTTAAAAGATATACAAGTATTTCGATGGGAGTATGCAGCAGATATGCGAATAAACATCAGTCTATACTGTAAAAAATGAATACAATAAAATCACCATACTTATTTAATACATCACTGTTCTACGTCACTGTTCTAACCTAACCTAACCCAAATGATTCAATATACTACATAGTAAATGTTTGCAGTAACGTGCATCGATATTTTGTGCTGTAGTTTCACAGGTTAACCAGATAAATAATCGAACAAATTAAATTCTATGAAAAGTTCACCCGCAGTTACCATGAAGTCATATTTTGAAATCCAATAATAGTCCATTAATTTTCGTTGCGTGGTCACCCTACTTTACTTATTATTATTAGCTTTTTTGTCAGAATAATTGTCCGCCGCCATGATGCATCACAAAAACAAAACGATATCAGCGCCTCTAACGGTGAATAATGTAACTATTTTACGATATGATCACTAATGTTTGACCATATCATGAAGTGGCCGTGCGTTTAGCTGATCATATCGTTAAACGCTGTTTATTCATTGATCTGGCCACGACATATACAGGGTGGTAATTTGAAATGGGGCATAAAGGGCAGCTACCATAACCATTGTAGTCACAGAAAAACGTTCTTAGAAGACCACCCCTAACTTTTGGGATAATTTCAATCGGTATTCACAGATTTTGAAAAAAAAGTACAGTCAGCGAGAAAAATGGCCGTTTTCACAAAACTTTTTTATGATGCCAATCGATCCTATTTCCCATAAGGATCAAAATACTCTTCCGGACCTACTGAGTTTAAAGTACTAGAAACGTCAGAAATCACGAAAAACAACATTTTGTTAAAAGTGACTTTAAGGCTGAAAAAAATAAATTATTTTATTTTCAAAATCTGTGAATGCAGTTCGAAATATTTTCTAAAAATATGGATAGTCTCTTAAGAACATTTTCCTCTAGCCACAACGATTAAGGTAGCTGCCCTTATTACTACCCCATCTCAAATAGTTTTTTGCGATTTCTGACTTTTCTAGTACTCCAACCTCAGTTAGTCCGGAAAGATATTTTGATCCTTATAGGAAATGGAATCGATTGGCATCATAAAAAAGATTTGTGAAAACAGCCCTTTTTCTCGCTGACTGATTTTTTTTTTTCAAAATCTGTGAATGCCGATTGTAATTATCCCAAAAGTTAGGGGTAGTCTTCTAAGAACGTTTTCCTGTAGCTACAATGGTTAAGGTAGCTGCCCTTCATGCCCCATTTCAAATTACCACCCTGTATACTATCTGCGTGTTTAATCTTGATTGCGCGATGTAGGATAGTTCGCATGTGGCGAGATAGATGCCGCCACACGACCATCTCGGAAAAAAACTCTTTCAAACAAAAATAATCATCCAAATCTGTGCATACAAGGCCGAACAAACATAAAATAAACATATACAGACGAATTGCGGCCCTCCTCCTTTTTGGAGAAGTTGGTTAAAAGGACGCAATGCCGCCGTTACGATATTATTTACGATACTGTGTTGTTTTTCTGCACTATTTCGCTGCCATAGGTACCCTTTTCGGGTCTCTGCGTGGAATGGGTGTAATTCGTTTTTTTTTTCTTTTTTTCCTCTGTGTATTGTCCTTGCGGAGCGTTTTACGTAACTGGGCAGTTATTGGCGAGCCTTGAAGGGTCTCCAGCCAATAGTGGGAAAGTAACATACTGAACCTATGCTAACTACTTATAGTACACTAACATCATGACTACTGGCAACAACACTCGGCCGAGGTCCGAGTCCCACTAAGGGCAACCCCTAGTGGGACTCGGACCTCGGCCTAGGGCGTTGCTGGCGAGGGGTTGGGAGTAGCGTTGCCAGGCGTACGGATAAAGCCGAACACAGTCAGGTTTTTTAGTTGCGTGTGCGGCCAAATTAGACGGTGGCCGGCTTTTGTTAGGCTTTTTAAATTAGACCCTTAGATTATTAGACCATTCTTTTTACATTTGTCATGTGATGGTTTCTGCTCCGCCCGCCTCACCTTGTATCAATATCGCAAGCGAGCGGACTAGAAATGTAGCAAGCGCAAATGCTTTTACTTAAAAAAAAAATAGTCGTGTTATACTATGACTAAAAAGTTAAGGGAGTCCGGCCTTTTTACCCAAATGTCCGGCTAAAGTGGCTGGTCTGTCCGGCTTTTCGGTTCCTTTTATGACCTGGCAACTCTAGTTGGGGGGGAGGGGGGGCGGCTTGTTGAGGACTGAATTATCGGTGTGACTGAGCTGTAATTCGGTTTAACTTTTATACGGAATGTATTAATCTTATCTTCCAAGTATAAGTAACAGTAAAGTAGTTAGAACTTAAATAACATTAAAGATAAGCAAGACATCTTAATGTAAGCAAGAAGTCGTATTGTATAAAAATAAATAAATAACAAGTCTATTTATATTTACATCTCTTCCGAGTGAAAAAATAAATAGAATACGAATCCTTCCTGCGTACTTGGGACCTCGCCAGAATATTCACGAAACGTTAGCCGTAAGTTGCGTCTTATAATAATATTCTAGTGGCTAGAACGGAGAAGGTATTACGGCAAATATGTCGTTGGAGAATATTTCGCCCCATTTTATTTGTGCGCTAGACGGCGGGCTTAAAGTTTAATAGGTCATAGTTGACGGTGTTCTGTGCAATTCTGTTTTAGATGCATTTTTGCATGAGAGTTTCTAGCTTTAATGTTTTAGAGAAGAGTTTAGTGCTGGCATTTGATATTTTAAATTCTATTCGTGTTTTTGATAACCTAGTTGATGATATAGGGTCTTAAAAATAACTCGTGAATTTTGTGGGGTTACTTGGAACAATTTTCGTAGAACAGTTTTTCGAAATTCGCGTATTTTTTTATTACTTTCCATGAAACTACTTTTTGATTTTTAAGGAAAGTAATACGAATAAAATATACGCTTCGAGAATTTGTCCTATAAAAGTAGTTCAATTTCCAATACCGAGTAAAATCCCACGAAATTCTTAAAGTTTTTTAACATCCTATTACAAAATGTAAACGAATTCGTGTAATTCCTTAAAACCACATGTTCTATTTATTACTGGTATGGATGCAGGGGATTTTGCTTGACACAACATTAAAAATTGTAGCAATAAAAAATAAATTATGCGATAGGATATGTAAATGCTACGTATAAATGAATGGAAGAAGCCTGGCAATACAGCTGGCGGGCACGATTAGTTCGAGATCGCTCCGCACAGTCAGTTAACTTGGGGCGTAAACTGAACAATAATAAGTAATATTAAGAACAGTTTTTCTTTTTTGATACTTTAGTTTTGTTTAAACTGAAAAATTCCCATGAAGTGTCAATTTGTGTCACCGGTAGACTGTGATGTTTAAAGGTAAGGATACACGGCGACACTTTACACTCGACACTCAGTGTCGACACCGAGTGCCGTAGTGTGTACATCGCCGTTAGGCGATTCACACACTGCACCGCATCACGCAGCGTAGCGCGGGAGTGCGTGTTCTTATGTTGTTTGCAAGTAGGTATCTGTATTTGTATAGAAAACACGCATAGTGCAACACACTGAAAACGCATTCACGCACAGTGTTTTCAGTGTTTTTTATACAAATACGGATACTTGCAAACAACATAAGAACACGCACTCCCGCGCTACGCTGCGTGATGCGGTGCAGTGTGCGAATCGCCTAACACTGAGTTCCGTATGAGTTTGGCTTTAATTTCAGTGTCGCGATTGCCGTGTGTCGAATGTCAGTGTCACCGTGTATACGTACCTTAAAGGAATTACACGAATTCGTTTATATCCTGTATATTTTTTTTGAAATCCTCTACTCTGCTATCAGGGTTGGGGTATTGCAAGTATAAACAACAGATTACAAGGGGACCTCATGCGCAGAAACCATTTCATTGAACCCAAAAACATCCATAATATGATCTCTAAGTTCCGTATTAAAAATGGCTTTCTGTTGAGAGCTGCCTCTTAAGTGTCGGTTTAATGTCACTTGAGATGACGATGGCGCTGTCAGGGTGCCATATGTAGAGGGTGGTTTATTTACACGGGCCTTTAGAACCGGTAAACCTTAATAGCTCTTGTATGAATATAAATGTTAATATTTAAGCAAATCATATTTGTTAAATAATATAACATCACGCCTATATTGCTCGAAGGGTTGAGCAGAAGGGTATAGTACACATGTTTAGAGTTTAAGTCTATATAATAGTGGGCGAGCCTATTGCCATTAACCGGGCACAAGTCTAGTCAGGGCTGCTACTGAGAAATTCCACACGAAAAAACTAAATAAAACTTTACCCGACCTAGGTATCGAACCTAAGACATCACGGTCAGCAGTCGCGCTTGCAACCATAAAGCCTTATGCGGACTAAGCGTTCCAATGTACGCGTACACAGGAACGCTTAGTCCGTACCGGCAGCAATGCGTAAACAAAGGGGACTTGAACGCTCAATTAGCCTGTACGCGTATTCAACATACCTAGATGACGCGTACATTGGAACGCTTAGTCCGTAAAAGGCTTTATACGAACGAGGCTACCCTATTTGTTAATTCTGTGATAGAAATTTCCATGATTGTGCTTGCATTGCTCTGTTATTTACGAGAGGCATAATACTTCTACCAAACAGCCTTTTATAAGAAACCATTTATTTAATTATTTGTGCACAAAATTAGTTCAGAGGAATATCTATTAATTCCGTGAAAGGAATAAATTATCAGTACCTAAACAACCTACCTACATAATTTAGTTGACTCCGCAACCAAATAGAAATCAATACAATACAACGTGGAAAGGTGTAAGTGTAACTTCATTAAATATATAAAAGACTGCAGTGGCGTATGTTTATCATAAATAAATACGAGGTTCGTCCACCATGACGCAAGGACAAGTGTGGGCCGACACGCGATGTTTCCTAGAAGTAGTTTTGTAAAAGAAATCGGGGGAAAGTCTTTCGTTTTCGGTTAAGTGTTCGCTTATGTAAGTGACATGTTGGTTTAAAGCACAGAAAATAGAACAAAAGTAAGCCAAGTTTAACAAAATTGTTAATTATAGCTTTCGTGAGACACGTTCATATTTATGACTAGTGATCCGCCCCGGCTTCGCACGTGTACGTTTTATAGCTTAAAACCTTCCTCTTGAATCACTCTATCTATTAAAAAAAACCGCATCAAAATCTGTTGCGTAGTTTTAAAGATCTAAGTATACATAGGGACAGACTGCGTAAAGCTACTTTGTTTTATACTATGTACGCAGTGATTAGCTGTCTAACTATCACGGTTTACGAGATACAGCCTGGTGACAGACGGACAGACGGACGGACAGCGGAGTCTTAGTAATAGGGTCCCGTTTAGTAGGTATTTCTGTGGGGCAATTTTGAGGAGGCTTTATAACCATAGTAGACTTTGCGCCAAAATAAATCAAATTCTTCAAAATAAAACCAAGTGTGAAGAATTTATATTAATTAGCCATCATAAAAAAGTCAGTGTAGTATGCGGTTTTTAATGGTAGCCACCCAGCCACCCTTTACATGTTTGTACTATTCTGCTAATTTAAGAGTCTTGCCTCACGCTATCGCCAGCTAAAATGTTAAAAAGTTCATGCAAACAATACTTATTTAAAACTTACCTGGTGCAACTTAGTAATGATTAGGTACCGCACCACTGTAATAACAATTTTTTACTTTTTGAAACTAATTTGGGTAATAATGGTGCTGATTTTGTTGCGCATAAACTAAACTTAATTTACTCTGATACTTTTTCAATCTGATAAAATAAGAGACGGACGTAAATATTTTTATACTGGCTTTTACCCGCGGCTTCGCTCGCGTTAATTAAGCTCAAAAAAACTCTCTACAAACTACTAAAGTTTCTATAATAATATAATTCATCGTGATTCGAAAGACACGTGGCGCGATCTATAAACGTTATTGTTGTTTTCCTGAGGAACAGTACTTTTTTTCGGGATGGAAGGTACCCTATGTCCGTTTATGTACCTGACAACGTATATGCAAAATTTCGGGATGATCGGTTCAGTGGTTTAGGCGTGAAAAGGTAACAAACAAACATACTTACTTTCGCATTTATAATATTAGTTAGGATAATATTAGTTAGGATGTTGTTTATTTTATTTGGAATTCTTCAAAAAAAACGGCAGAAACCTAAAAGAGTGCAGTAGAATATAATAACTTCTTCGATTTTAATGAGCAATACAAAAGCAAATATCTCCGTTCCGATATGGTTTAGAGAAATGTATCCATAATAACTTTTGGTCGCTTTATTCTGTTCTTTCATAATATCTAAGTTTCATTACTGGCCGCTCAACTTCAAAACGACGCCAACTTTACCCAAACCCCTTTAGTTGAACAAAAATTTCCATACAAATTTAGATGACACGTCAGAACGTGTCAACTAAAAATACGGTAAAGTTCAAGGCGTCAACTAGTTTGACATTTTCTAACTTAGTTCTTATCCATTAGCGTCCTTTTCTCGCGCTGTCTGTTAAAAAGATAGCAAAATCTCTAATTTTTAGAGAATCGGCGCCATTGACTCCATTGACACCATAGAATACCTATTACTACGTATTGATTAGGACGCCCAAAGTCAATACAAAGTCTATACCCAAACTTATACAAAGATATTTATAAATACAAAAAAAGTCTATTCAATTCAATGAACAGACAAACGAAAAAAATAAGCAAAAACAAGTTGTGCGCATGCGTTGATATCTTTTCAAGGATACATACACACTTAATAACACAGTAACTTAGATTTTTTGTTAGTACATAAAATTACATGTTCATTACGCCGATAAACTATCGCAGGGCCAACCAGAGGTATACATTAATAGTCATATGATAAACTACGATAAAGGAGAAAGTCTACTTCCATCACTAATGGAACGTGTGGGAAGTCATGCTGTATCAATGCTTAACGCCCTGATTGCTCAGCAGCCAGCTGATGATATTTTCAACAACAACCTTAAACAGTTTGTTGTTTACTATTTCGAGTTCTTGAACCAATGATTAAGAATCATGTTTATACAACACGGCCGACGTATCTTGGCGACTTTGGCGAGTCTGAAGTTAGTTGTTTGGCTGCGCAATGAATCTTTTAGAAACGAAATTGTCTACTGCGCAGCTAATCAGCTAACTTCAGATTCGCCAAGATACGTCGGCCGTATTGTAATTATAATAAGAACTTCATGTGCGTATTTATCTTACTGTACGCGTTGTGTAACTGTATGTACTAGTTGTTTTTTGAATAAATAAATCAAAAGTTTTAATTTCTGTAAAGCAAAATATATTACACTTTTACCTAAACTTGACAACCTAAGCCTACCTTGAAAGCAATTCTATTTTAAAATTGTGAACGAGGCATCTTTTTCCTGATAATAATTTACATACGTAAACATAGCTTTTTTGTTCTATGCCAAAGTCAGTTTTTTGGTATAAGCAAACATAGACTCAATGACCCCTAGAACGAAGGATAGTAATGATAACTTAGTGTGATTACCAAGCGTGAAACCAATGTTCGCCATGGCAATTTTCCCTACTGACCGTTCAACATGGCGGTGTTATGGGACCCATTATCATCAGAGCATGGCTACAGTCTGATATGTATATACAGTTGCATTAATAGGATATTACCACGGTAACTTTCGAGGCTCTTGTAATATACCCCTGGCACTTGTGATTTTATGAATATAATAATGGGATTAATGTAAGTCTCTATATGAACACGTACACTAAAATTTTATCTATTAAGCTGGCTTCCCACGGTGCGTGGTAGCGCGCACCGGATGTGCGTGGTATCATCCGTATAATCACGCACCCTGGGAAGCCACATTATGAGGGTGCGTGATGTGGATAAGGGCACCGCTCCGCAGGCGTCCGCGTTACCACGGACGAGTCACTTCCCATGGTGCGTCGGTGCAAGCTCGTGCGTCACGGTGCGCGATATCACGCACCGTGGGAAACAGGCATTAGAATTACTAGGGTGCATGAAAAGAGCTTTCAAATGTTACCTACCAGGGCGGTACCCAATTAATGCCGCTGTCAGTACATTCAGAGTGTAGACATGCTCTGACGATCGTTATGTTCAGATTGTTGAGCCACTTGCCACTATCCTCAATTTAGCCGTATTATACTTCTTCCGTACGAATATAACCTGATTTTGTCCGATTTTGTACTATACGGCTAAATCGAGTATAGCGGCGCGGCGTGGTGCTCATCGATTAAATGTGGTGACCGTACCCACTTTACAAGTATGTTATAAAAAACGGTTTCGTAAACTTGATATAAACTATCGGCGTTAAGTAGCAAATGATTTTTTTGTACAAATTCGCTTTAATTCCTAATGTACGTACCTAGTAATTAATAAAATGCACTTTACATTCAATTCTGATTCGATAAACCGCTGATTACATTTAATTGTAAATGAAAAAGAGTGAATCGGTGTAAAATAAAGGCGTTGCACTGAATCAGACTAATTAATGCACACCTACATACAGTTGAAAAATAGCAGCAATGGTAGATGATACCTATTTGTGGAAAAAGCGACCCTGTTAGTTAATAAATAAGCAGTGTAGTGTTATAGAGTGTATAGTCTTGATTCATTGAAACGATTTAAAAACCAATTCTAGTCATTATGCTGTCATACACAACGTTTTAAATTGATTCCCAGAGTTTCATGGAATTAACTGAATCCTATTTTAGGGAAAGAATAATATATCGGTAGTCTTATAAACCCTAATATCCAGTATTATCGCATGTAGATTGATAAACGTAATGCGTAAATGCTACAACAGTAATTTTTGACACTTCTTGTTATAATGTCTAAAGTAAAAGGTCTTTTCGAAGCTCCGACATTAAACAGATTTAAAGATTTCAGACTTGGCTTGACACACTGCCGTGTGTGTGTACTAGTAAAGTGATTTCTCTTTACTTATGATAAAATTGTATTATACCAATACATTATTCTTCGAACTAGAGGTAGCCTGATCAAATATACAATTTCCCCCTGTAATGTTATTCTTTCATCCTCAGATTCGCATCGAGATCAAATGTCATCGGAAACATTTACCCTCAATCGGTACAAAAATCCCATGGATATATGTTTCTACATATAACTTGACAAGGAAAAACGTCAAAACGACGCCATAAACCCAGCGCACGTACACCATTACCCCTAAATTCTTTGAGTAGTAACGAGCCATGAGACAGAGCGCATCAATGGTTAGCGAAAGGGAAAACGTACTTGAACTACAGGGCGGAGCGCATCGATAGCTGAAAGTGGGTCATGGTCCGCCATCGCGTGGCGCGGGACTCCGGGCGTAGCTGCGATGTTACCAGGAACTGGGACTCGGAGTAATGTTAGAGTGGTAGCGTGTTAGAGCGTGTTAGAGTATACTTAGCGTTGCTATGTTGTGCGATGAAATTCTACGATAAAGTTTAATTACGAGATTAATTTTGGGGTTCGTTGTAATAATAGCGGCGTGTTTTCGATTTTCTTAGGTTTTGTGAATTTTTCTATACACCGTGGGCCCGACGCACCCGAAAGATTTTAACCACGCTTTTCTGATGATATAATGAGTCAAATGTTATATCAACAGAAGTCCAAATCAGACATTTTTTTCTGGTCGTAGAAGGTAAGTCAAATTAACTTTAGTATTTCCTTGTAAACAATACTTTAGGTTGAAATGGCAACATTTATAAATTATCATGTGAGTGGATAAGAAACTTCTCAGTTCACAACCCTCTCCGACAAATAAGACATACGGCGAGTGGGGTATGGTATGATAAAAGTCGCAACGCCCCGCGTTCATAAGACAAGTTCCCAAAAAAATAATTCGAATTGTTAATTTCCGTAGATAATGAATATTTCGAAAATTAAGCTTTATTCAACAAACTATATCCTAGCTTTTCTTCTCCAATTAGGCATCGGAATCAAAGGTTAAAATCTTTTGGGTACCTCGGGCCCACGGTGTACCCATAGTATTCACAATTCAAAGCTCGACACAAGTTTCGCTAAGTAGCAAAACAATGCCCATAGTATCTAGGACTGGGCTAGTTAGTTACATTTAATTAAGGATAAGCTACACTGGAAAATGGCGTACCTAAAAATACAGTAAGATAAATAATATTCTCAAAAAGTCAAAACGCGGATTGACAGGAACCATGAACGTATTTGAGAGATTTTTTTTCAGTAAACTTTAATATATTTAAAACAGATTTCAGAGCACCAATATTTCATTTTATATCCTGTGGGAACTATCTATCTGGCGTAAAACAAACAGGCTTTTACGTGACAAATTTTCTGCGTTCAAAGATATATTGTGATCCGTAGTACGTGAGTATGTTACATGATGTCCACTATGACCTAGTTCCCACAATCGGCTTTTTATATATATTTATAATCCAATATACAATATTAATTTGATTAACGTATTTCACGCCGTAATAAACAATACAACAAGCTTCTTTATACACGCTGACATTAATTTAATTGGTTGTTTTATTAGATCAAACGTTGCTCAGACCATGGTCTAATAAAAAATAAAGAAAAAAAAAATTGCGTTCTTATACAGTCTTATGTTGCTCAAACATTAAGAGCGATTACGCACTGCATCCGATCCGAATCCGTGAAAATACGTTCCGAAGTAGTCAACTATTTGTATGATAGTTTACGCACTGGATCCGACTTCCGTCATCCGATTTCTCTCCGTTATCCGTGAGTCTCCAATTCGGAAGAAATATTGACGGACCGAAGTAGCCGTAGTTTGTATGAACGCTTTCGCTTTACCTCGGATTCAAATCGGACATAATGCCAAAGATGGCCCCTGAATTGCTTGAATTTGAATCAGAGATCGGATTAGTGCGTGAGCACTATCCGAATTCCGTCCGAGATTTTTAGACTCAAGTTCCGTATTTTTAAGAATTCGGATCGGATGCAGTGCGAAAAGCAATATCCGAATTCGGTCCGAGTTTTTTATATTCTTATTTTCACGGATCCGGATCGGATGCAGTGCGTAACCGCTGTAACCGAAACATTAAAGTACTCATCGCGGCAATCGCAGTAAAGTTCCCGGCAAATAACTTGAACCGTCATGGCATTAACTACGCAGGTCCCCCCTTGTGTCTTTGATGGTGTCATTTTGTGTTTTTTTTAAAGACCAATGACGTAGTTTTTTTATTTGATGCCATTGAATGGTAGTAGACCATGGTCTGAACAACGTTTGTTCTAACAAAATAACCAATTAAATGTCAGCGTGTATAAAGAACATGATAGAAAACACTATTTTGTTTCAAATTGAGTTCTTTGTTTTTATTGGCCGATTCCTATGATTTACCGAGCGTTATTGGTTAAAATTAAGACTTCTAAGTTTACCAATAGTGAAGTAAAGACCATAGCTTTGCATAGCAGACCCTCTCATACGTAAGTAGCTATCAAAGTTACGAGTTTACGAGTCAATTTCTATGCCAAGTTTGGTAATAGGAAATGCTACTATTTGGTAAGCAAAACGATTAGTTTTTGGTTATACGAGTAGCAACCGGGCGTATACATGTTTCAGAAGTTTTATCTTTTATTATATTTTTGTAGTTTATCTCAATAATATATGTATGCATTATACAGGGTGTAAAAATATATGCATTATACAGGATGTAAACGAATTCGGGTAATTCCTTCAAACCACAGGATCCATTAATGGTATAGATTAATCCCGCATGGGATTTGAGTTGATAAAAAAAATATTTTTTTATTTTTTCCAAATATTTTTATGTGATAGAAAATTTCGAAGCCGTACACAAATCAATAAAAGCACGGCGACATAGCTGATGGGCACAACTAGCGCGATATTGCTCCATGCAGTCAGTTAACTTGGGATGCTAAAATTACTCAGATACAGAATACCATGGTTCATTTTTTGAAAACTTTTTTTGTTGATTCTGATAAAAACCTATGCAGGGTCAATCAGTGTCACCGATCACGCGGTTTGAAGGAATTACACGAATTCGTTTACAGCCCTGTATATTGACACTTGGAAATCCACATAAATAACAAAACATATATTTAAAATTACCTCCTTCCGTGTGTCACTTAAGGTCCGGTATCCACCAAAGCGGAGAGGAGAGGAGATGTCTCGAACAGCCAAAAGGGTTGCGTTATTTTCGTATTTCTCCGCTTATCTTCAACTCAATAAGAAATCCTATTGGTCGTTTACGAGACATTTTTTCTCCTCTCAGCTTTGGTCGATACCGGGCCTCAAGGGTACCAACTAAAAGTCAGCGTTGGGTGTCTGACGCCCAGCATATGGTGAGTTGGTGACTCTTTCGGCATGGACATGCTCGACAGCATACAATGTGTATGTTTAATTCATTTTATGTTGTTATTGTTAATGCTGTCATTGTTTAGTAGGGTATTTGACTGAAAAAATCTAATTAGTCCGTCAGTTAGATTATCAAAAAATATTTGACCCGTATTTTTTCTTTTGTTACGTAAACCAAAATTGACGAAGATACGAGACTTTTAAAATTGGCAAAACATCAGAAGCGAGTACAATTTTTACTTGCTTCTGACGTCACAAACCCCCACTCTCGAGTTTTGATGCGTTTTGTCGTTCCAAATATTTATAGATTTAACAAAAGAAAAAATACGTGTCCATTAGTTTTCAAAACTCTAACTGGCGGACTAATTAGATTTGCAATTTATTGATGCTGTCAACATGGCTATTGACTGAATACTTATAATTTATTTTCTTTCGTTCTTTCATGTTTTAAAAAACAAACAAAATCATTGGCAGGAAATCCGTATGTGTCCTCTTAAAATACATTGGGTGTGTACTATTGGCGCTACGTGGATGCAACGCATGAATTTGCATGCCAAGCGCTCGCGGCTGTGAATGACATTCGAGTAACTGTTTGGCTACTAATCTGTCCCATTTAGTAAATTTATTTACTAAAGAGTAGTAAATTATTTGTATACTATTACGTATATTTAATAACGCCAGGCCATAATTGGTTTACGGATGGTTAATCACAGTCGTTTTGTTATAAAAAGGTTAACAAAATGGTACGATGTCGATTCTCATTAGGATTTTATAGATTGATGCACAAATTAGACGAACAGAAAAAAAAAGATTAAACGCTTATTTTTACGTTTCCTATTGCGCTTATTTTGCCCGTTTAGTCTTCTTCAGTTAAAGACTGCTTCATTGGACTAATGATCGCAAGCACGACTGCTGAGCGTGAGGTCCTGGGTTCGATCCCCAGGTCGCACAACGTGCTATCGGGTTTTTCCATGTGGAATTTCTCAGTAACAGCCCGAAGTCTGAATTTGTGCCGGTTGATGGCAATAGGCTTACCTATTGTATGGGACTTCAACATACTAGCGAAATGAGAGTGTACTATATACCTCTGCATAACCCTTTGGAGAATAAAGGCGTAATGTGATGTTACCTATAAGCTGCGTAGGGGTATATGCCGTTATTCATAAAGAAGGTGCACAACGGTACTCCTCTGCCTAATGCTTAGAGGAACACAGGATGTGATAATATGTGTATAAGTAACATTTTGACAAAAGCAGTGTGTTTTAATGGCTGTAATTCTACGTCTAACCACGAGATACCAACATAGCTTTATACTCGAATAGGTATAAAGCTAGTTTAATTTCTTTTTATATTACTCATAAACTCAGAACTACCCGTATTACTGTTCATACTACAAGATTTGATAGCGTGAGTAACACCGAAGCGTCGATGCTTCCATGGCAACTACTTAGCACTTTTAATACGTGTAATCCCATTACGTTGTTTTGGTTTTTTACGAGTGTATTAGGTCATTCGAGTGATTCATACTGTGTTAGTTTGATCATTCTTTTAGACGGACTGGTTAGATAGAATGTTGAAAACGTCACTCATGCGATGAAATATCATTTAAATAAACAGTCATTGATGAATATTTTGGTACAGAAGCTATACGCTAGGTAGGTACTTGTTATGTTTATCAGAAGAAAAAATCTGATAAATGTAGAACCTGAGATTGACGATTTATTGTTATTTATTTATTAATTACTGTCTTATGATAGGTAAATATTATATTAATTCTAATAAAAAAGTACAATTTTCGTTTTTTATATTAATCGAAAATACCGATATAAGGAACATTTATGACAAAACCATTAGCAATTGATTTCACACAAACAATAAAAATAATATAAAATTATTATTAGAACGAGATAAAAACGTCTGGCCATTAATTTGTTTACAGACTATTAACTACAACCATTTTATTTGTAAAAAAGTCATCAAATTGGTACCTACAATGATGATTCTCACTTCTTAGTATAGGATTGATGAATAAATTAGACAAACAGGAATTAATTGTAGGTTTAATTAATTCTGCTTACAGATCTTTTAAAAACGTATTTTTACGTTTTCTAATGTGTTTATTGTGGTCGCGGTAAATGTTTGTTATCTCATTGAATAAATTATACATATTATTACTATTGCCCTGCCTTGTTGGTCTAGCGGTCGCAAGCGAGACTGCTGAGCGTGAGGTGCTGGGTTCGATCCCCAGGTCGGGTAAAGTGTTATTGCGTTTTTCCGTGTGGAATTTCTTAGTAGCAGCCGAATTTGTGCCCGGTTAATGGGCCCATGTAATAGGGGGCGAGCAATAGGCTCGCCCCCTATTATTAGATGGTATATATTACATGGTACTTAACAGTGAAATGAGAGCTATACCTCTGCCCAACCCTTCGGGGAATACATGCGTGATAATATATTATGTATTACTATCACTACATAGTACAAAACAAAGTCGCTTCCCGCTGTCTGTCCCTATGTATGCTTAGATCTTTGAAACTACGCAACGGATTTTGATGCGGTTTTTTTTAATAGATAGAGTGATTTAAGTGGAATGTTTATATGTATAATACATCCATAATATAGTAGAACAAAACGCGGAATACGCGATAAACGACATCCACGCGGGCGAAGCCGCTGGCAACCTCTAGTTACATAATAAAATATTGTTATAATGATCTTTCATTTTGCTGAAAATATCGAGTAATTGATGCATTTACGATTTCTCATGCTTTTATTACTTATTGTAAAACTTACTTTTAGTTAATACAGGTGTTTGAAGGAGGATTCACCCACTATAGGAGCTTATTTATTATTCAACATTCAATAATCAATACTACGCTGTAGTATTTTAAGAAACCATAGGATTTAAATGTATCTAATATTATAATATAAACAAATTCCGCTAAATAAAATAGTTGTGCATTATGAATGGAGGATTAAGACAAACTCCTATTCTCAGAAAACTTAATTACATCACTACGCAAAGCCCTGAACAGGGTCTGAATTCCTCTGACTTTTCTATCCTACTGCATGAATAAATTGATTTACCATAACCTAATCCTTGGGGTGCATGAAAAGAGCCTCCACGAGTGACGATACTTAAGTACGTCCGGCGCACTCTGGGCAGTAAGCCTCGCTACGAATCTTGCTGACTGGCTAATCTAATCAGCATCAGCTATTTTCGTATAGCTCGTGCTGACACGAGAGAAGAAGAAGAACCATAACCTAAGTACTGGTGGGCAAGGCTTACATAGGCGGTATTTCACCAACCTATCATTAAGTGTTCATTAAGCTAATTCGGTCTCTAAACTTTTCAATAGCTAACATTTGCATTTCACCACATCAATAGTTCTTCTGTTGTGTCAGCACGAGCTATACAAAAATAGCTCATGCTGTGATGAAAAGATTAGCCTGTCAGCAAGGTTGGTAGCGGGGCTGACTGCCCAGGGTGCGCCGACGTATTTAAGTATTGTCACTCGTGAAGGCTCTTTTCATGCACCCTATCATTTAACAATAGTGTTATTGACAAGATTATTGAACACATCAATTTCATACTTCTAGGTCACATTTAGCTTATCTGGTGAATAGTTACGGACTATATTATTGATAATATGTTGGTGAAATACCCCGTTAATGTTTTACACGTATACATTATACTCGTATACGCTACGCATAAATGTAGCTGTCTAGTTGGAATATTGTCTCAACATGTGTGTGTCCTCACATAGCTTGATAACTAGCAAAACTACTAGACTAGACCTGCTTAGTAGTAGTGAGCTACTAGACTAGACCCAATTCGTATTTTATGTGTAAGAATCGCAAAAGCTTGAAAAAGTTAACTAGCAAAACATTTGTAATCGAACTTCTATTGTAGTTTTTCTTGAAAGGAAAAAGGGTAGTTCAAGATCCGGACTAAGTTCAACCTACCGTCATCTGTTATTCGAATGAGAGGTATTTTTTATAAGACTAGCTTTTACTCGCATTTGCGCTTGCGTGAAATTTGAATTGTGAAATGGCTGCTCGTACCTAAATTAAAATGAAGATTTTTTTTCATTTTCCCCATTAAACTTTAACCCCCTTTTAGTGGAATTTCCAAAAATCATTCCTTATTGGATGCCTACATTGTAAAAGGTACCAACTGTCAAAATATCAAGTTGCCAACCCCAACGGTTTAGGCTAAGCGTTGATAGATCAGTCAGTCAGTCATTCAGTTTCTCTTTTTATATCAGTTCAGTTAATGATAACATTATCAACAAAAAGATTTCTCATTCAAATAATAGATTTTAGATCGGATCTTAAACCATTATTATAGTTTTACAATGCAGTTTATTAATGAAGTTGGTTTAATAATGTTTAGTTATTAATGGAACATTGTGGCTCGATGAATACGACGGCCGGAAGTACGAATTAATTATTAATATGATTTACAGAATACCATACTATAAGACAGTTAATTAAACTGAGATTAGAACAGTTAGTCTATACTAATATTATAAAGAGGTAGAATTTGTTTGTTTGTTTGTTTGTTTGTTTGTATGTAGGAGGTAATCTCCGAAATTACTCATCCGATTTCAAAAATTCTTTCACCAATAGGAAGCTACGTTATCCCTGAGTGCTATAGGCTATATTTTGGGATCAAAAAATTAGGGATCCGTAAATTAACGGGAGCGAAGCCGCGAGCAAAAGCTAGTATAATATAAAATACTATGAATGTTATATGAATAAAATAATTTACCTATATACCTAAGTAATAGAATTTTAATGTAATCGCCAATCTAAGCTTATTTTAATGTGATTAATTTTCCTAATAATTGAATAACTTATAAGCTATATTATTGTATGCCTTGCAATACCCTATAACCTATTCTATAAGTTTTCTGTAAACTACATTGTGCAATAAATAAATAGTAAATAGGTAGGGTAGGTGTGTTAAAAGTATTCGTCAAATTCAATCGAGTATGCATAGTAACTGCAGGTAAGTGTGAATAGAGGTACAAAAGATGTTTATTTAGCCTATGACGTAGTGACTATTAAGCGAGAACTATCTAATTATACTCTGTTCTACGAAAGATGAGTCCTTACATAGCGATCATTTCGTAAATTGTAGCCGTAAGGAGACTGATATCGAAAAAACATAAACGTATCATCAATAACTGTTTTAAAATTCAGTTGCAAGATTTGCTCTTTATAAACATTGCAAGTTAAATAAAAGCTTGTTAAAACAGTAAAATTGCTATATTATAAATGTTTTGTTTTTTTAAATTTTTTGATATTCTTGGTTCGTTTTGTAGAGTAACGCCAGGACTCACCTTACGGTAAAAAGAGTAATTTGCACGATTTGACGTTTACGAGCTGGTAAAAAGATATACCTAAAGTCTAATTAATTATTAATTATGGGCGTGTGTTTAAGTCTCTGTAAGCGAAGACACGGCTTCGATGTGGAACACTTGCCTAAGCGAAGCTTATCTTCCGTTCAAAAAGGTCCTGAAAAAAGCCTTTCTGAAATACAGACGCTGAGATCGCGTTCCTTAGTAGGTCTTATAATAAATTATGAACCAAACTGCTTTGCACGAAGCAAATAGGCACTGGATTAAAGATTTATCGTGCAGTTAATATTAAACTGCCAATATTTGTACGATCTTGTAGATTATCATACAAGGTTGATAGTGATGACGTCATGACATTGGTGATCTATTGGCTTGGCCGTAGGGGTGTGGGCCAACCGAGCAGATTTGGGTTAATGTCCACCGTTATTTTTATATCGCACTTTACGGGGGTAGGATAAAAAATGTGCTCGTTACGTCCATCATCTTGGTTTTACGATTTAACTAATTTTGAAAATTGATTTGCTGAAATAGAGGTTTAATTTTAGGGTAATGCTGAAATAAAGCGTCTGTAAATATACCTGTATACTATATAGAATATTATAGTAACAATAAAAATCCAATCTACCCACTTATAATAGAGTATAGAAAGGAAAAAAAACTCGTACGTAAAATTAATTTTGAGAAACGAATTGTCCTCACTTTCTTTCTAATTTGATTCACAACATAAATAATGTGTAACTATTAGTATAAACGTCTCGTGTAAAAATACGCGCTTACGTTTAATTGATACGACAGGGGCTTCTAATCTTAACGATAGAAGCAATCGATGGGCTTTCTCGTTAATTACACGGCCAAGTCTCTCAAATAATTTGTACTAAAATATCTCGTTATATTCACACAACAGCCACGAGGTATCGCCCTTTCATAACACTGAGATTATAATGTAACAGTGCCACGCGAATTAATAATTACCTACCCTAACGAACATTTGTATAAAATATTTAGAGGGACCTATTGAACTAGGTAACCTGTGACGTATGACCTGTGAGGTTGGTATGCGTGTATGTACTTACCAGTATTCGTCCGGTGGTGGTCTGACCGGATATGAGTTCGCCGGCCCAGTCTTTCGCTTCGGTCATGAACGTGCCCTCGAACTCTTGTTTGCCCTGCCGCGCCGCCTTCTGCTCCTTCTGCTTGGGGTCGTTGGGCGACAGCTCCGGCTCCTTGTGGCAGCAGACGAACGCGCACAGCCGCCATAATACCACCACCAGTAACCCCGCCATGAAGGTGAATATCGACGACAGCAGAAAGCACCACCATTTTCGGACACTGAGGCAGTCATCATCTTCAGGATAAGTGTCGGTCGACGCGGTAGTCGCCTCTTCCTCGGACGAAGCCATTCCCCGAGGGCGCGAGGCATCCAGTCAGGCGCGCCATGCACGTGCAGCGATGCGCGCGCCCGCACGCCGTGACCGCGCGCGACTGAGCGACGGCGCCCCGCCCCGCGCGGTCGATGTCGCACGATCGATCCGCGCCGGCGCGTGCCGCACTGCACTACCGACCCGTCGGAACCATGACCATCGTTCCACCCCGTTCACCACCTTCTCGCCTCCGATCCTCGACGCCAACTGAATCAGCCTCAGTCCTCGTCGCGATCCATAAGCATCGCCGATACCGATACGACAGCTTTTATGACTGCAGATGTTTCCGTAAAGATTTTTATTGATGCCATAACAGAACTGGTCCTACATAGCGTCCGAAGCCACGCGGTGCCGTCACTCGAATACTTTTATTTCTCGTCTAACTGTATAACGTAGCTAATTGAAATTGAGTTTCGGCGATTTTAACAAAGGTCAATGTATTCGGCCTGTGTCCCGATAAGCGTAGTGCTACGCCGCCCTACTGCGTCAGCGGGCGCTACGAAACTCGTAGACGTCTACGGACGCTACGATTGGTCGAGCCAAATGCGACCGAAGATGTGTTCGGTTTCGTTCCAAAAGTACCCATTTGTCTTTTCTTTGTTACACACGGTCTATGTTTTATGTACGCTTCCAGTTAATATAAATGAGGCAATTAGTAGATAATGGTAGTTTTTATGTAACAATGATCTGTTACCCGTTACGTAAGTGATCGCTGTATAAGAAAGTTTCATAGTGTCAAATATTTTAAATTAAGATGTTTTGACACTGAACAGAACACTTTACCAGTGAACCGCGCAGGTATTTTTGTCGAATCATTTATTATGTTGTTTGGTCCAAAAATAGTTACGGAGACGACTGCTTCTATAAATATTTGAATTTATTATAAGTACTTAGGTATCAGTCAGTAATTTATGGAAATATACTTCCGAGCTGAAGCGATCTTTATCATACGAATTTCCCCTACGGTGCAAATACTTCTGAATATATTTATAGTAAGTAGTTTTTATTATTTGTACGTACGATTCCGCTTTCACAGAATCATACATAGAAAGATAAAAGATAAAAATAGTTTTGGCGAGCACTAAGCAAAAATTGCCAATTATATTGTAATTTAAACGTACAATAGGTACATTATCATAGGGTAAAGCACCCACTGCTTGGCATGACGCCAAATAGGCAAAAACTTGATAACTAGTACATGTCGGGGACCTTTAGGGTGCTCTGAATATTGTACAATCGCAAGTTGAGGTCACATCGTATATTAATGTTCGTTGCCAAATGGGTGGCATAAATATTGCACATGGATTGGTAGTACTCTGCGATACTATGACAGGGGAAATATTAGCCAAATGTGTACCGAGCTCGAGTTCTTTATGCATAGCTACAAATTCTGAAGTGTTTATTATGAACTTTGCAAGGAGTAGGTATGTAAAGATAGTAGCATGTGGCGTTCTACTATTTCTGCCTACCCTTATGGGTAAAACGGCGTTAGTTTATGTATGAATTTATGTTAAAAAGTTTGCAGTTATTTTGATATTAGGCCTAGAACGAATTTTGAGATGTATAGAAACGTAAATGTGAGTGAATTTTGAATTCGAAATACTTACTCGTTTCGCACATATTATTAATTAAATTAAAAACTTTATTCATATCTATCTATGATACAAATTGTGCTTGTCGCATAAATTTTAACCAAAATGCTGTAGGAAAGTTGTATTTTCGATTCAAAATTCACTCACATTAACGTTTACGTTACTATACGTCACAACATTCGAGCTAGGCCTCATAACTGATCATGATTGCTCGGATATGAATTATGATTACATAATGTTCGATATCCGGTGTAGCTATAAGTAAGTAACTATGGATAGTACCTACTTATAACTATTTGTTCTAACAAACTTAACCTACCTAGTTATTTTATTGGCCAACGGTTTTTATCCAAAACCAGGACGACGATTACTTTTAAACAACTGCATGTCTCTTGGTGGTAGGATATATACACCTGGCTAGCTCCACACTCACGTTTAAGTTCGGTATTCCGTCGAGTGTATGTGAGAGCCAGAGGGATAAAGGGGAATTCCTCTATATCTCTCTTACTTGGATTCGTGCGTTTCTTCCATCTTAGACTCTGTCTGCGCCTACCATCGGTGGGAATAGGGTCATACGCAAAGAAGTTTAAATATTCAGCCCATTACTGTCCCACTTCTGGGCATGGGGTTCTTCTCAGAATAAGAAGGGTTTAGGCCTTAGTCCACCACGCTGGCCTGGTGCGTGTAGACTACAAACTGAATTTCGACAAATTGTTCTAACGACAAGATTTTACTTTGACACTACGGAATTCCGACAATTATGGAACTTCGACACCTAATTTGGGGCACCCCGACACGAATAGGTTAGGTTCGAAGGGGATGACGGGAGCTAGAGTGAGCGAGCAAAGCGAGCGAACGAAGCTCCCGTCATCCCCTTCGTGTTAGGTTACTTTTAAACCCCATGCAGTCTCGAAGTTCCATAATTGTCGGAGTAGCGTAATGTCGGAGTTCCATAGTGTCGAAGTAAAATATTGTCGTTGACGACACGTTTGGTGCAGTGGCTAAGCGATTGGCTTCTGCGCTACGGGTCGTGGGTTCAATTCCCACACGGAACAAAAATTTGTATGGCCTACAGATGGTTGTTTCGGGTCTGGGCGTTTGTGTATGTGAGATTTGTGTCTGTAAACGCACCCACGATACAAGAGAAATCTTAGAGCGGGGCAACGTATTTAAAAAAAAAAAGAATGATTTGTCGAAATTCAGTTTGTGTATTCGGTGCGTGTTTGTGGATAACACTCACCATCGAGAGCTATTTGGAGCCCTCTCAGGTGTGCAGGTTTCCTCACGATGTTTCCTGCACCGTGATAGATAATCAAATTTTGTTCCGTCCACACATACATTCGTAAAGTCCAAGGTGCGGACCGAGATCAAACTAAGATCCGACCCGAAGAACTAAGACTAAGGCCCATCATGGAAGGCAAGCGTTGAACCGCTAGGCAGTCATTGCTTCTTTGTAGGTGAGTATACTTCAAAATATACTTAGATAAGAGAAAAAACGCTGCATGCTTTCAGATCTAGAAATAATTCGCGTCACCCATATTCCATGCGATCGGGTGGAAATGCCTACATTTTCCATACATCAGTCGTGGCCAGATCATAGAATTGATCACTCCATGATGTGGTCGACCATTTCATGAAATGGTTGTATTTCATGAAATGGCCAATACCCGCTCCCCACATCATGTTATGGTATGGCCAGATCAATGAATAATCAGCGTTTGACGATATCAACAGCTAAACGCACAGCTATTTCATGATATGGTCAAACATTACTGATCATATCATAAAATTAGTTACATTATCCACTGTTAGAGGCGCTGATATCCATTTCATGAAATGGCCGGTCACATCATGAAGTGATCAATTCTAAGATATGGCCACGACATACCCATTCCCTTAAAAGCATTTAAGTAATCGTATTTCAGTTACTGTTAATCTCTTCAAAAGAAACAAGTTACCTTAAAATATGTAATAGGTAGATACTTTTACTTAAATCAACTAACTTATCCAGAAATCTTCTGGCACAAGCATAAATACTTAGTTAAATCGGCCAGGGATAATAAGGCTGTAATGAGAAACTTGGAACCATGTCTGATAGGTGGTGTGTACTTACTGGGTCTTATATTGTGACGGTAACAGGTTGCTGGCTCATTTCCAACGTGCACTACAGGTAAGCCATTTGCCACAGCTGAATTTTACAAACAGCAAAATTAATTGAATCTCATTTTAAATTAGGTTAGTACGCTTATGTTGGCAAACAAGTTAACGGCCAACCTGATTGTAAGTGTTTACGGCCGTCTATATACACCTACAATCATATGAGGATTGCTGATGCGTTGCCAACTTTGGCAAAAAGTTGAAAAGTCTCATATGCCTATAATTTCGCTGCCACTACAGGGTGTAAGTGAATTCGTGTAATTCCTTCAGTAACCCCTGCCACATGAAAAAAAAGATTTTTATTTTTTATTATTAATCAAGCCAATTCCCGTGTGGTGCCAATCTACACCAGTAGTAGATCATGTGGTTTTAAGGAATTACACGAATTCGTTTACACCCTGTATAGTTGCCAGCCAGAGCCTTCTCTACCTGGGGGTGCAAGGGGCACAGGGCACCCAGGCGCCTCGGCGCCGGCCGCTGAAGGCGGGTGCTGAGGCTTTGAAGGCGCCAAGAAGAGTCGAGAGCCGGTCAAAAAATTATTTTACTCAGCAGTCAGCTAAAACTTATTTAATTTACCAAGAAAATCGCCGTGCCCCGCTGATAGGCCGAATGTTGATATGACTAGGGGTGCCTGAGCTGGGTTCGCAGCCCGGCGCCTGATAACCTGGAAACCCTGTTGCCAGCGACCCTTCAGAACAGAACACAACAACGCGGCTTGGCGCGGCGGCAAAAATAGGTATGGGAAAAGTCACACGGTGCGGTGCGCCGCCGCAAGGCGACCATTTTGCCCCATCAGAGTGAACACGTAGTACGCGGTGCCGCAAGAGCCGCGCATGGCCGTGTGGAACGGCTCACCGTAAACAAATCTGCGGTTTGCCGGCGCATATACCCTCCCCCCTCGTCTTGGTCCGGCGAGCGTGCGGCGCGGCGCAGCACCGCACCGTGTGGTATACCATAGAAATTTGTATGTATTACGCCGCAGCGGCACCGCTCAGACGCCGCGCCGGAGCCGCACCGTATCGTGTGGCTTCTCCCTATAGTAGTACTTCTCCGGACAAACTCATTCACAAGGATCACCACTGCTACTCGTAAGATAAGATTTAACGTTCATATCTAGGCGATCGGAAATTTACTTCTATTACCTTGTCTTAGGGGTGCCTGCAATCCGTGGTGATTATGACAATACCCCCATGACTGAGTGGTCGTTAGGAGACTCATCTCACCGTAAACATCTACTGCCTATCTATCTACCTAGTTATGATGATGAATAAATTATTACTATGTTTTTAACTTTTGTATTCCTAGATAATCAGAAACTGTCATCGTGTGTTAGTTTTCTTCTAATAGTGATCAATTGGTGGACAGATTGACCCTGTATGGGATATTTTCATACTCAACAAAAAAAAAGATAATAAAAAGAAAGAAAACATGGTGTTCTTAACCCGAATCATTTTAGCGCCCCAAGTAACTGATTGCGCGGACGATACCTATCGCGCTAGTCGTGCTCGCCAGCTGTGTCGCCGTGCTTTGATTTATTTATGCGTGGCATGGAAATGTTTTATGACATAAAAAAAACTTAGCTGTTTTTTTACCGTTGTGTGGTGTTGTTTTTTTTTTGCTGTTTTTTGTAACCTTATCAGGTTGTCGATACGATCACTAAGAGCCTATGCACACGGCGTCTTTTCTACGCGACGTCGACGCGCGTTTCCGTCAAACTTCATACATAAAAAATCACAATGACGTTTTTTTGAAACACTCTTAGTGATCGTATCGACAACCTGATAAGGTTACAAAAAACAGCAAAAAAAAAAACAACACCACACAACGGTAAAAAAACAGCTAAGATTTTTTTTATGTCATAAAACATTTCCGTACTCTTACCGTAAGATAAAAATAATTTTATTTTTCATTTTTAATCAAGCTGAATCCCGTGCATTACTAGTAATAGAGTAAATGTAGTTTTAAAGAATTACACGAATTCGTTTACACTCGGTACCTATACGGTTACTTTGCCCGTGAGGGACGGGCTAGAATATAAATCCTCACCGCACGCTTGCTAGGATCTTTACGGTCCGACTGGCTAGCTACCACGATCACATTAAAGTCCCTGTAAATCTTTGCTTCTTGGATTTGCTGTGCTCCATCTTGGTTCTGCTTTCGCTTACAATCAGGTGCGACAAGGGTCAAAGGCGAACAAGTTAAAGTTATCTTTTAAACTGGCATTACTTCACGTGGCTACTGGGTGTTACAAAAAGAAGGCATTCAAATAAAATTAAAATGGGTTTTAAATAATTAAAATAAAATAAATAAATAAATATTAGTCCCACTGCTGGGCAAAGGCCTCTTCTCGTACAGAGAAGGAACGAGCATTGATCGCCACGCTTGCTCACTGCGGGTTGGCGATTTCAGACCATAAGTCCAGGTTTCCTCACGATGTTTTCCTTCACCGTATGTCAGTGGTGTCTTAGATTAACTAAGAAAGTACATATGAAATTGAAAAAGTCACATTGGTACTTGCCTGGATTTGAACCCACAACCCGGTGCTTAACAAGCGGGGCTGTAACCTCTGGGCCACCACGACACTTTTTTTTAAATAATTAGATACAATTTATACTTTAAGCCCTGCAGACAGAAATAGCTGCGCGGGGCTCCGTCGACTCTGCTTTGGAAACCCAAACAACCTTACAAACATCCCCTTATGGCAGTTGTCCCACCGCGCCGGCGAGGAAGCGACTAACTATCGGCTATTTTCTCGCTCAAGAAACGTGCAATAGATATACACCCCGTGTAAAAAAAAGAGATGCATATATTAATAGTTGATCGCTGACTGTTCACACTGCCGGCGAGAACTCGCTCCATTAGTTTGTCGCTGAACGACAAGAGCTATCAAAGATAATACTCGCTCAGCGATGCTCGCTTGGCGGTAAGAACCCATGCCGAGAGACTAACCAGCGGTCATTTACGAGTGGTGCGAGTAATCGCCCGTCGCACTTGCACACTCGCTTATAGCCCAGCGACTATACTATCGGAACTACACACTCGCTTCTCATTGCTCGCCAACTCGTTTCTAGCTTCTGGCTCTACTCGCTGCACGCTCATCGTTCGCGGTGGGACAAGTGCCTATGTGTTTAATTTGTTTTTATTGTGAAAATTAAAGTGGGTGACGAATATTCGTCTCATGAAGAGTTTGAAGAGGCCTTATAGGTGTATAAAAACAGTGTATGTAGTCGGCGCGGCGCCGCTAGCCAGTCGGGTAACCGGCGCCGGCACTCGTAATGGCAACCGGCGCCGGCAGCGGAGGCACTCCCATTTCGTTATCTAAAGTTTAGATATTTTTTTATTCATGTGTGCTCTGTAGATACCTAGCAACCCTATGAAGTTTCGCCAGTAAATCCGAAGTAACTTTGTATAAAAATCGTGACACAAGAGTACCAGGATAGGTACTACTTAGCGGTACGTGTACGTCCATAAAATGTAGCTTAACACCCCTCGTAATCATTTTAATATACTCCTACATACAATGTAGGCGCCATTGTGGCGTAGTACCTACCAACATAGATAGATTCTTATGTAGATTAATAATGTCTTGAATGCGAATGAAGCCATGGACAAGATGAGCCGCGATGCATTAGTTCTGTACCTACCTACTCTTATGTTCTGCCTAGCCTTTTCCTAACTATGTTGGGGTCAGGGGGCCCTGTTCTCTAAGTCCGTCAACGAAGTTAGTCGCCCGTCCGAAAGTAGCTCGAAACGTAGAAGTGAACAAAACAAGTGTCAAGTTCAACTTTTCGTACGGGCAAAAACACATCGGTAATAGGGACAACTGTCAAGTCGTGTTGTCATTCATTTTTAGTTCGGGCCCCGAAATAATTGTATGTCCGTAGGTGATAGGGAGTAGGAAACGCTCGTAACTAAGGCCGAAACCACGGACTTCGTGCTTAGGGAGTAGATGGGTGGGATACTCAACTTCAAAAACCAAAACGTCAACAATCAAAATATCAACACCATATAATCAACTGTTTAATTTTTCAATGAATAAGAATAACATTAGCTTAAAACATAAACGGTTCAAAATGTCAACACTTCAGATGAGCAACGAATCTGAATGTCACTGATTTATAACGTAAATTTTTCACTTAATCAACACTTTAGAAAATCGATGTTTAACAAAATATCGTGAAATATTCAGTCATAACTTATTATTCGTCGATTATAACTTGATCTGATCTTTCAAAATTATGTTGGCCACCGGTTCAGAATAAAGGATTAACAATAGAAAACCAGACATTTCAGTATATTATGTTTAACAATGTCTGCGACGAATATTATGTTATGACTGAATATTTTATGATACCTATATAATTACACATCGATTTTCTAAAGTGTGGTGTTGATATTTTGATTGTTGACGTTTTGGTTTTTGAAGTTGAGTATCCCACCCGGAGTAGATCCCCAGCTTCCAGTAACCAGATGCGGCTGAATACCTACCAGTATTTCACACGGAGCGACTGCCATCACACTTCCACAACCCAGTTATTGGTCAATGCCGATATCCTAAGGTTAGACCGGTTCTCAGACTTTCGAGCTTCTGACTACCTGTTACGACTGTCAGGTATTCGTATGATACCCGGGACCGACGGCTTAACGTGCTCTCCAAGGCACGGAGGGGTCTCGATGTTTAATGAACGGTGGATCAGTATCCACGGACTGACCGCGGCAAGCGCAGCTTAACCTTGCAAATCATAATAATCCACGTGGTTGTTAATTAGCCACGAGCCCCTCCTACCTACCTACTTGTATCTACTTTATAAAATAACTAGCGACCCGCGCCGGCGTCGCCGTGTACGTTTTATAGCTTAAAACCTTCCTCTTGAATCGCTATATCTATTAAAAAAAACCGCATCAAAATCCGTTGCGTAGTTTTAGAGATCTAAGCATACATAGGGACAGACAGCGGGAAGCGACTTTGTTTTATAGGTACTATTTAGTGATGATGCAAGATACATTATTTAAGAGGCGTCTTTGTTTTATTCTCGACTTGCCAGCCTATTGGTTACAAGTGCTGCTAATTTGTGTGACGTAGAGAGAGTTCGGCTTTTTCGTTAACACATTCTTGGCCATGGTAGTTTTACGTTGGATTTAAGCTGATGCTTTCCAAAATTAATTAATTCTTTATTAACTCAAAAAATGGTAAACTGTTGTTTAAATAGAGAATTGATGTGTGGGAACTCAACCTTAGTCGGGGAATTGATCGTAGGTACCTTAAATAAATAGGTTCAGCTTATTACCTAAAGAAATGACCAACAGGCGACATTTAGTGTTGATATTCGTATATCTTGGTGTTCTCAATAAAGAATAGGCCATCCTGTCTCCACCACTCTTCTTCTCTCGTATACGTACCTACGTACGGGAATAGATCATGCCGTGATGAAAAGCTTAGCTAGTCAGCAAGGCTAGTAGCGACGCTGACTGCCCAATGTGCGCCGGAAGTACTTAAGTAACCGTGAATAGAGCCGTTTCTCCTGTTCACCAACTAAACTAAAATTAGAGAATTGCTATCTTTTACTAACGGACAGCGCGAGCATGGCAATAGATAAGAACTAAGTTAGAGATATTAAACTAGTTTACGCTTTGAACTTCTCCGTCCGTGTCCGTCTACTGTATGGAAATTTTACTTAAACTAAATTTGACAGCTATTATTTACGTCCGTCTCATTCTTATTTAATCAGAGTGAAAAAGATGTCAATCGCCTAAATTAAGTTTAGTTTGTGGACAACAGAATAGCCCCCACTTTCGTGTTAGAGCCCAAATACCTACACGTCCGATACTTGCCTCCGATAGTCTGATCAGACTATCTGAAGGCCTCCGCGTCATACATTTGTTTGAACATGAATTACACGTACGATCAGACTATCGGATCGGATGTCAGAGTCGTAAGCACCGTCCGGGCGTCGTCTCGTACAGAAAAAATCGGACACGAGACGTACCTACGTGTATTTTTCATAAATCCGATCAGATAGTCGGATCCGGCTCCCGGAAGCAAGTATCGGACGTGTATTTTGGCCTTTACTAGAAGACTGTTAGGTTGAGGCCAGACGAGCGTAATTTACGTCGCGTAAATTGAGTCCCTCAATTTCAGTTACGTTCGGTTTCATACAATATCACGATTCGTGTCACACGATGACGCAAAATGAGTCTGTTAAATCCTTCAAAAACATTACGTTGGCTTACCTATTTTACACGACTCACAGCTCAAAAAATTACGCTCGTTTGGCCTCACCTTTAAATATGAATGTGGATGGTTATACAAGTAGTGGTTTGCCAAAAAAAGATGGATTGTGTGAAGGAAGATACGGGTAACAAAGGAGTGACTACTGAGATGACGGATGATGGAGGAGAATGGTAGGGGAGTACATTTGCCGGCCATCTAAAGTAGGATAAGGGCAGGGAGATGATGATGAGAATGGGCACCACTGTCGCAAATTGCAACTATGGATTTAACTATGACATGATGTTACCCAGCAACAATTTTCAGTGCCTCAATAACGTTTTGAAATCATGGACCGTCTGCCAGTGATTGTTGCAATCAGGGCTCGGAAACCGGTTAATTTTCCAAACCGGTTTTGGTCATTGACCTCGAACCGGAATCGATAGCGGTTTTAGGTTTCGGTTACCGGTATTTTACCGGTTAATGGGCGATACCGGTTTTTTACACATTCCGATTCTGTTGAACAAAATTAACCGGTTAATTTGAGTTTCGGCGGTATAAACGAGTTCCATCTCTCTTATACCTACGATAACAAAGCTCTCGCTCTGCGCCCGCGAATACGCAAATACGCACTCACAAGCAGATTGTATTCGACCGCGTTGCTGACTGAGTAGGTAGTTTTGTTCTGTGTGACGTGCGTGCAACAAAACACTAATTGAATTTCATGAATTGTGTTGTTTTATAAGTTGTATATATTGTGATTAGTGATTGAGATCGTAAAAAAAAATAAAATGAATCCTTATTATTATCACATGAAGGATTTACCGGATAGTGAACCATTTTTTTTTTATGAAAGTAAATACTGTATTCGTGAATGTTATGGAGGATAGAATATCTGATACGTAACTGGGGACGTGCCGCCTCTCTAGAAAGAATGTGAGGTTATTTGGGAGTTCTGGAGGGTCTTCTGAGCCCTCCACTACCATTTTTTTTGCCGTAGATCCATTTTTATTTATTTTATAAAATTGTTTTATTTTAGATGAGTATCGAAAAAATCTACTTTTTTATGGATGCAAGAGCGAGCCTATCGAGCTTACGAGCGAGCAAAGGTGCACGAAAGGAGCCTCCCCGAATGACGTACTTCTGACCCCATACGTCTGGTGCACCCTGGGTAACAATCAGCGAGTACTAACGCCGATTGGCCAATCCTTTCACCACGATGACAAACACAAACATTAGTCCGGCCATAAAGCCGGCGCTGTGTGTAGTCTCTATTAACATCGAGGGTTTCTCACAAAATAAATCAGGAATATTTTCTGAATTATATCGCATGGCACACTGTGACGTTTTGTGTGTTCAGGAAACCCATAGAGGTGAAACTCAGTACCGACCACACATACCTGGACTCACGTTTATCGCCGAGATCTGTCATCCGAAGCACGGTAACGCAGTGTTTGCTGCTCCCGTCGTAATCATAAAGTCAACCAAATGTTCAACCCAGAACGACATTGAGGCTATCACCATTGACATCGGTAACTGTACCGTCACTTCTATATGTATACAAACCTCCTAAGACCCCATTCCAGTTTGTACCTCCTGAAAACTTCCAGGACCAACCCATCAAAATTGTGATCGGCGACTTCAACAGTCACAGCATGAGATGGGGCGTTGTAGCCCCACGGAAATATGTGGGCAAGCGCTTGAAGAGTGGGCTGAGACGAACGATCTGATGCTGATACACAATCCGAAACAACCGGCCTCATTTAACAGTGATCGGTGGAAACGTGGTTCTAATCCAGATCTAATCTTTGTCAGCGAAAGTATCAGCTCGCAGTGTAGTAAGACTATCTGCTCCCCAATACCTCGTACACAGCACAGACCGATCACGTGTATGATTCAGCCCGTTGTTCGTTCTTTAAGTGTCCCCCTGAAGCGCCGGTTCAACTACTCCAAGGCTAACTGGACACAGTTCTCACAGTTGATATATGGAGATCTAGTGAAAATCCCGCCAATTCCTCAAAATTACGACCAATTTGTTGATATCGTCTCAACAATATCACGTAAATGTATTTCTAGAGCCTGTCGAACACCCTACATCCCAGGGCTAACGGAAAAATCTGCAGAACTGCTTAACCGGTAAAACCCCGCCGTCGTCCCAGGACGACACCTGCCATTGTTTATCTATTGTGTCTATAATTACAGTACTTGAGTAATTAAAATAAAATTAATAACAGTCCATCTGTCGTTTTTAAATTCAATTGACTTATCGAGTACTGTAATTATAGACACAATAGATAAACAATGGCACTGACACGATCCGGATCGTCGGTCGGGCCGCTAGCGGTTAAAGAGTACGAATCCTTGTATAGCCACGACCCCTTCTCCGAGGAAACGACCTTGGTTGGCGAGGAGCTGCTATCGCAGATCAGTGAATCCCGTCGGGAAAAATGGATCAATACTGTCACCAAAATTGACATGACGCACAACAGCAAGAAATCTTGGAACATCATCCGGAAACTTAACGGTGATCCACCTACACTATCCTTACCCAGTCAAGTCACCGCGAACCAGATCACCCACCAGCTCATTTTGAATGGAAAGTCATCAGGCCGCCTTGCGAACGTCCCAAAACGAAGTAGCCTCACAAGCACATGAGACCGGATAAATAAGTCATTCATCCTGACTGACATTGTTTTAGCCATTCGAAATCTGAAATTTGGCAAAGTCTCGGGAGTGGACAGTATATCTGTGGAGCAAATAAAGCAATTTGGCCCAGCTACTGTGTCATGGTTACTGCTTTTCTGTAACAACTCTCTGGAATCCGCCTCTATTCTCCGTCTCTGGAGATAGGCGAAGGTAATTAGCTATACCCAAACCGGGAAAGACAGTAGACAATCCCAAAAACTTCCAGCCTATAGCACTCTTGTGCCATACATACAAATTGTTCGAGCGGTTGCTGCTGCCCAGGCTCACAGGCCTTATTGACCCAATATTGATACCAGAGCAAGCGGGGTTTAGACCAGTGAAGTCATGCTCAAACCAAACACTTAAACTTACTCAGCACATAGAAGATGGGTTTGAGTTAGGAAAGGTAACTGTCGTAGTATTTGTGGACTTTTCAGCGGCCTATGACACAGTGAACCTCGGGTGACTGATATGGAAAGTGAAAACCATGACCGGCGATCAAAAATTTGTCATCATATTCCGGGAACTTTTCCATAACCGTCGCTTTCAAGTCAATCTTTTCTCAGACCGTAGTCGTTGGAGATCGCAAAAGAACGGTCTGCCACAAGGCAGCGTTCTGGACTCGACACTTTTTAACATATACACCAACGACCAATCGGCTAGCCCAAATACATCCCGCTTCTTATACGCTGATGACCTGGCACTACCTGCTCAAGATACCAACTTTGAAGAAGTGGAGGCCAATCTTACCACGGCTCTTAACGTCTTAAGCCATACTACGAGGAAAACTCTCTTAAGCCTAACTCATCAAAGACTGAGTCCTAAGTTTTCCATCTTCGCAACCACCAAGCGGGTCGTCAGCTTCGCATCATGAGGCAAGGTGCGCCCATAGCCCACAACAACCATCCGAATTACTTGGGTATCGTACTGGATAGGTCTCTGACTTTCGGAAGAAATTATGACATCATTAAAAAGAAGGTGCACGCTCGCAACAACTTGCTACAGCGTCTCACTACCACCAAGTGGGGAGCCTCTCTGCAAGTTATGCGGACGTCTGGGTCGGCGCTAGTGTTCTCTGCTGGTGAGTACGCATGCCCAGTGTGGAGCCGATCTGCTCACGCAAAGCTAGTGGACACAGCCTTAAATGAAACTTGCCGGATCATTACGGGTTGCCTTAAACCAACCCCGGTAAAACTGCCGTACCCACTTTTTTTTATTCCTTGACTTGGTCTCATTTGACCCTCGTTGCACCTGATGGTAAGCGCAGACAGGGTCTAAGATGAAGCACACGAATCCAAGTAACAGAGATATAGAGAGATTCCGCTATACCTCTCTGGCTCTCACTTACACACGACGGAACACAGTAAACTGCTTGGACTTTAATGTGAGGGTGGTAGCTAGCCAGGCGGACCGTAAAGATCCTACCACCAAGCGAAAGGTTGTCACCTGATTGGCACCACCCGGAGACCACGTGTGTGGTTTCGAACTAAGGGTGCTTTCCCACGGACGAGGGTGACTCAGCCCCCAAGTGGTGCAATAAAATTTACCGGTATTGCACCACCAGATGTCCGAAGGGGCCGTTTTGAGCTCTGCCGAGAAGGCCAAGATGAACGACACACGGCACCCCCTGCATGGCTATATTCCAGTGCCACAAAGGCTGAAAACCCGCAAGAATTCCATAAGTGTGTCGAACCTCTGGCCTCGGAGTTGGCAAGAGAGAGGTGCAACTTTTGGAGAGATGGGGTCTCCCTACCAAACCCATTCGTGCCACCTGCGGAGAGACCTCCGCCTGGACATGAACTGCCATGGCCGATCTGGAAGTCATTAAATAAACTTCGAGAACTCAGGTCGGTCGGAGCAAAGACAACATGTTTAGGTGGGGTTTCAGTGAAAGTACCGGTTTGAGCTGTTTGTGTGGTACAACCCATACGATGGACCAACTCACAACATGCCGTGCGAGCCCTAACAGCTGCACGCAGGAAGACTTAATGATTGCCAATGACAACGCAGTCCAAGTGGCCAAGTTCTGGGTCGCAGTAATATAATCAAGTTTTAATATAATTAGTTTGTCATCGAAACGCTAAGAAGAAGAAGAAGCGAACCAAAATCCCGTCATCCCCTTAGAACCTAACCTACTCGACAGCACTATCGACTAGCAAATTTGAAACGTTTGGTAGGGTATTCTGCGGACATACGGTGCTTTCGTGACACTAAATACATACTAAACTAGTGAAAATCACTTAAAATTCGTAAGCCTTTCTACCATACCCGGCAATAAACATTAAAACTTACCTTGATGTAGTGATTGCAACCTTTCGTCAAACACTTAGACTTTTTCGTCTCTTGGTTGAAGTTGGTTGTAATTGAACATAGAATACATTTTATTCTCCTTCTTTCTTCCCATGACAAATGTTATTTATTATAGCACTGTATCTACTATTATAAAATGCTCGAGTTAAGTAGCGGCCGCACGACACTTTCGTGAAAGATACGAACCCAATTCTCTCTGCGGCGAACGACGAAAGAAAACTAAAAACAAACAAGTAATCACGTGCGTAAGAGTGTGACAGAATGGCGGCGGCGCGGGCGTGCGTCTGCTGAGTAAAACCGGTTAATTCAGGTTACCGCCAATTTTAAAATTCTATTCTCTGTAATAACCGGTAACCAAAATTATTTAGGTTTAGCCGAAACAGTTTTTGTAATTAACCGGTTAATGGATGAACGGTATTATACCGGTTTTATGAACAATATTAACCGGTATTTCTTAACCGGTTCCGAGCCCTGGTTGCAATATAGGGTTGTTGGCGCGCACATAAGCGCCTCTACGCATGCGCGGTGCGCGGGACGCGGGAGGCAAGGAATAACGGGCCAAGCCGGCCTCTCGGACTCCGGCGCTCGCGCGCCCTCTTCGACCGGAGCAGCCGCTACGCACACGCGTCTTTAGCTTCAAAAAACGCATTCATTATTGTCGCGTAGCGCTCATTTTTTTGTAACATAGTGAAATTAATTTCATTATAAGTTTAAAGTCTTAAAAATATCGTTATTCATTTATCTCCACACACAAAACCCCAAGGGACGGAGTTACAGCCCCAACAGCGGTCATACTAAATTCCTCTAGAAGCTTCTTCTTCTCTCGTGTCAGCACGAGCTATACAAAAATAGGTCATGCTGTGGTGAAAAGATTTGTCAGTCAGCAAGGTTGATAGCGAGGCTGACTGCCCAGGGAGCGCCAGACGTACTGAAGTATCGTCACTCGTGGAGGCTAGAAGCTAAAAAGTTGTTTTAAAACTAGAATAAATCACTGTTTTTTTATTTTAAATAATTTATTCCTTACACATACAAGTATTTGGCTTAAAATTTAAATCACATTTCAACATATTTGTTTACTACTATAGCAGATTAGTGACTAAAATTAAACAGTAAAATCATTGCTAAATAATGTATAAAAACCATAAACAATCCGCATAGCAGAGACATCTCGAAAAAAAGACTGTAAGGGTACAAGTCCGAGACGGGCTGCAGACTGCAACCGAGTCGCCATCGGAATAGCGCCTTTAAGGTGTGCACTTTAAAGGTGCTATTCCGACAGCGACTGCAAAACTGCAACCGCAGCCGCAGATCGCACCGCAAGCGATACTACTTTTGCAGTATGCGGTCTGCGGCTCGTCTAGGACTTGTACCTTTAGAGTGAAAAACAGCGTTCTTTTTGTTTAAGGGACTGTTCACATTTCGGAACAGCCACGGTCGGGCGCATCTAGTTCAATGGAGAATAAAACTTATTTATACTATAAGCGTAAGGCTGGTTTTACAGTGCCGCTTTCGCCAGCGCGGTTAGTAAGCGTCGCGGGCCACGAGCACGAGCACGAGCAGCAGAAAGAAACAGCGTAGGCCATCCGCGCGGGTTGGTTTTACTATGTAACGGTCCAAGACACTCAAAGCTCATGGCCCGCGACGCTTACTAACCGCGCTGGCGAAAGCGGCACTGTAAAACCAGCCTAAAGAATAGAGTACGACCGGCGTCGACCGTCTGTCTTCCGTCCGCGTCCTCGGGTGCCCGTCATCAATCTGCAACAGCGGCGAAGGGTGAATTTTCTTAAAAGGGAAGCCGGACCAATTATTTGTTTAAATCATAATTGAAAATAATAGATACTAGTATTTGTCATATTTCGAAAGGGAAGCCGATCGGAATCGAGTTGTATGGAGCCTTCACCACTGATCTGCAATCGTATTCTATTCTCTACCTGTAGTTAATTAAATAAGACTTATTTTACATTGAACTTGTTGAGCCTGCCCGTGCTCGTGCTATTATCGTGAACAGTCCATAAAGCTTCGCTGCGTCAAACGAGGGGCACAACCTAAGCGTGTAGTCGGCGGGCCCGCGTTAGTATTATTCAACGGATTACTATAAAAGTCTGTCATAATAAATGCGAGAGCGGCACGTAAGCGGGTCGTGGTTAGTCCCGCGTTATTGTCAAGGGAGTACTGAGAAGCATGGCGCTTGCGAGGGAATATTCCGATCTGTTTTTGTGATTCCCTTCGGGGGGCCAATCAGGAATAAAAAAATCGATCTGTTCCCCTGTCACCAAGACGAACAGACAGATCGAACGAATTATTTCTGATCTGTCCTCTGCTGTTCTTTAGGGGGACAAATAGAAAGAAATAAAAAGTTTCGATCTGTTCCCCTGTTACCGACGACAGATCGGAATAATCCCTTGCGAGCTCGGGCCCACCCAAGGCACCCGCCTGTTCGTGCCGCGTTTGGTGAGGCAAACCCTTTCTTATTACAAGCGGTAGGCGGCGCGGCAGCGGTCAGTACTCAGTAATGTGTTCATTCGGAAAAAAAACAAAACTCCTACGTGAAAAAACGTTTAGTACAATTATTGATCTCTGATATCTATTGGTACCAATTTGAATTATTTTAGCGCTACGCCTAAAGATAAATGCCAGGCTGGTTTTACTAAAACTAGGCCCGATCACAACCACAACCTTTTCATCAAGTCAGTTGCCAACTTATCGAAAAAGTTCTGAATCGGGGTACAGTAAACGAAATGGAATGCTCTGGGCGAGTGGAAGGAGGGTAGTGCATTAGTGTTGAGTAGGACATACAAGAGGCGGTACATTCGTCCCGTACATGACGTCAAAATGTAAGAGCGGCTCGAAAATTTTAATTGTACTACTTCAACTTTTATGTCGCAGTAGTCGCGTTGCTCGTTACTCTCGGTAAGTTAACTATAGGGTGAGAAAGAGAGGGAGTGAGGCACATGCTACAATAGCACGTCATTCATTCTGCAATGGACATTACGTGACCGCGACTCGAGAAAGACGTAATCAGTACATCGAAACCAGTAACATCAAATGTCATATTCATACTCGTTACTTCAAACGTATCACCGAGCTTCAGTATGCCTCACCTCATTTGAAGTAGTACATTGTACTGGCTCAGAGCAAAAAAGAGGCTACTCTTACAAACTCTTTTTCAAGTCATGTCCTACCCAACACTATAGTGCATAGTATATTTACACTTGCATTGTTACGGGTCTCCTGCGTTAGTGACAAACGCGATAAAAAGTTAGGCGTTACGCCGCAGACTGCTATATAGGCTGCCAGCAGGGAATGCCGTTGTTTTGATGGTGTTCGTTGCAATCGCAGCATCGCGTCGCGTTTGTCGCTTAATTGATTGAAAACCGGTATCCCAGACACAATATATGCCGCCACTGGTCCGCGGCGCTGGGACATTAGCGGTTAAGCAGGATACCCCTTTAGGCTGAGGCCAGACGAGCGTAATTTACGCCGCGTAAATTGAGTCGCTCAATTTCAGTTACGTTCGGTTTCATACAATATCACGATTCGTGCCTCACGATGACGCAAAATGAGTCTGTTTAATCCTTCAAAAAAATTCCTCATTTCTCATTGACTCATTTTGCGCGGCGTAAAATACGCTCGTCTGGCTTCAGCCTTAGCGTAAACTAGGCTTCCAAATTGGGATAGTAATGGTATTTTCAGTACTCTACTGTCTGTACTACCAATGCAAAGGCACGCCTACTCTTGAGCTGATTCCGTGCATCCATGCACTAGTTCTCTGGCACACTCTCTCCTATCCACTTCAAATAAGGTGGGTTTCCATTCTTGATTGGTAGTGAGATCACCTCACACACGGTGTATGGGTGGTTGCTGCGAACAAACTCTGTTAGTTTGTCCACTTCAGATGTCCTTGTTTTGATCATCAGCAGCGCCTGGAAATAGAGAGATGACATTGAATGAATGTTCAAAAGACTTGTATTAAAAACAAGTAGCATACAATAGGGATTTTAATGACTTCTGTGGTCCTCCTGACTCCTTCAGTTTTTTTACACAAGAAACTTAATTTAACTTGGCATTTTCTATTGAGTACATCACTGCCTGCCAGAAGTCATTTGTCAACTTATCAATAACTGGAAACATAGACACAATAGATAAACAATGACAGCCGCCACAAATACATGGTGTTGGTAATTTAGAGGTTAAAGGTTGACTATTGTTATAATCATACAAAAACATTCAGCCAATTTCAAACTATGCTTGTATAGTTTCCTCTTGTCATTATTTAGACGACACGTTTGGTGCAGTGGCTAAGCGATTGGCTGCTGCGCCACGGGTCGTGGGTTCGATTCCCACACGGAACAAAAATTTGTATGGCCTACAGATGGTTGTTTCGGGTCTGGGCGTTTGTTTGTGAAATTTGTGTCTGTAAACGCACCCACGATACAAGAGAAATCTTAGTGTGGGGCAAAGTTTAAAAAAAAAAAAAAAAAAAAAAAAAAAAAAAAAAAAAAAAAAAAAAAAAAATTGTAGTCATCCACTTCAGGATTTCTTTGGTGATTTTTAATCTTGGCATATGTAGGTGTAATGGATAACTAAATGCCTATTAAATACATGTATACTCAGGAAGAAAAAAAAAACTATACCCTATTCAAGGAACGATGAGACAAAGTGTAAACACTATTAGGACTACTCTTTATAAAAAGATTTTCTGTAAAATATTTCAAAGCATTAAGTTCCAACAAAAATAAATTATGATTAGTTACGGTTTACTTATGTCCATTTTTCGGGATTGCCCGACTAGATAAATATGAATATGACTAAATATAAATGTGTCTCATGAAAGTTATAATACAAACAGAAATTACATGATGGTAATTTATTTGAAACACTTCTTCCTGTAGTAAGTTTTGATATTTTCATTGCCTAGTTTCGTATTTTACTAAAAAAGGAAATAGCAAGATTGTTTATATCATGTCTCTTGCCTAATTGAATATGGTATAGCCAACCCAATCATGATGTTAGTTAAGTAAACTAAAAAATCTATTGTGCAACTACCTGCACAAAGTTTAGGGTGGTCAACATATTTCAGACATACAGTACGTCTGCTGAGGTGTGTTGGATGACTTAATACTAAATATACAGAATATTTACCTCGCTATCCTCATTAATCTTGCCTTCCCACTCGTATATAGATGTGACTTGTGGTATAACATTCACACAGGCAGCTAGCTTGTTTTTAACTAGACCATGCCCAATACTCTTGCCTACATCTGTATTTGGTACTGTCACATAAGCCACAGAGTATTTGTCTGAAAATTAAAATGATTAAAAAGTTATATTGGGGATTGACATTTTGAGGAAACCTACACACCTGAGAGGGCTCCAAAAAGTTCTCAATAGTGTGTAGTCCGCCAACCCACATCAGTGCCTGTAGACAAATGACAATTGATGATCGCCAGAGAATAGATATGCCAATTAAATGTATGGAAATGACATAACAGATCGCTTGACCGGTCGAAAGCTCAAGTCAATGCCGTACAATCTCATTGTCGTTTCTATTCTCTAGCGATCATGGATTGCCATTTGTCTACAGCCACAGGCCCAGGCCCGCCGTAAGCGGGCGTGCAAGGCGTGCACCGCACGCGGGCTGCACGTCCAGGGGGGTGGCAAGTCGAGCGACTCATCACGTAATATTTAATATCATTGTCATAATACCCACAGAATAAGAAATGTCATCGCATGGAAAATTTTCTTTTTTCCCACCATAATGAGAAAACATTAAATAGCCTTTTTTTGACAAAACTCAGCGTAAGTAGTAGTAGGGCGGCATAATCGGTATTGCACGCGGGCTACTAAACAGCTAGCGGCGGGCCTGCACAGGCCAGCATGGTGGACTAAGGCCTAAACCCTTCTCATGCTGAGAAGAGACCTGTGCCCTGCAGTGAGACAGTAATAGGCTGACTATGTTATTGGGGATTCATTTTTGCTAGAGAATGCTAGCAGCAGCAGTATGGAGAAGATTAAGCCAGACAGTGGACTCTCGCAGCAGGCCAGTACAATGCAGGAAACATTTTAAATATGATTATAAGTTATGGCAAAAGGTTGGCAACCAATCGCCAAATCAAGCAGTAGCTTGTGCCCTGTACTATCATTATATTAATATGCTGCACTGCATCAAAAATATAAGAAGAAGGTGCAGCAAACATAATATGGCTATTAGAACACAATTATCAATTCAATTCAAACCATTTAAAAATAAGCTGTTAGTAGAAATTGAATAAAAATTAAGATAAATAGAACTTAGAGTTTATTTTAGATAGAGATTTTATTTAGAAAACGGTGGAGTAAAGCTTGTAATTTAAGCCAGTAGTGTTTGGTAGTGTTGTTTTTAATTTTACGATAGGCAATATTTACTCACCCGCATCTACGCTACCGGACGACATGTTCGTTTGGGCAAGTATTAAACAGGGCCTTAGGAATGAAAAATAAATAGTTATTAATGATTTTCTATTCAAAGAAATTAGCATTTTACGCCGAAATCAACTTTTTCTACTTTTATTCAGATTTGTGTTTGACAGTGACAGTTTTGATTGACTTGACAATTGACATAAATTTGACATTGATGACAGTTTTTATTTTATTTCAGCTGGTGTTTGTGGTTTTGTCTTTTGAGCAAGTAATAATGAATAATGGTTGAAAAAATTATTATTATGTCATTTTAAAAATTTAGAATAAAATAACATTTGAAAAGGCAGTATTTGTCGTTATCTTTTTAATATTTTTTTTTGTTAAAGTGATTTGAATATATTTTATGGTATACCATTGGCCGTTGATAAAATGTGGTTTGTGAAAAAAGAAACATAATTTTGTCTATTGACTAATTTAGGCGGGATTCTTTTCTTGAACTGTACAAAAAAATGGTTACAAGTTTAACACTAATGTGTTCGTGATATTAGCTAGTTTTTGTAATTGTATTATGTATTTAACTAAAGTAATAATTAATTCAATGTGAGATAACTAGGTACGTAAATAATATTTTAACACTATCTAATTGCAACGTGCTGGTGCTTCTGGAGTAGAACATCGTTTACTTTCTGTTAGGTATGTAGTCTTTTGTTTTTTCAGACATGCAATTTTTACCTTTTTGTTTTCAATCATCCTCACTAATATTACCTTTATTAAGTTTGTTTGTTTGTTACCTTTTCACGCCTAAACCACTGAACCGATCATCCTGTTTGCATAAGTTGTCAGGCGTACCTACAGAAACACTCTTGCTACCTTTCATCCCGATAAAAAGTAAGTACTGTTCCCGAGGAAAACAACAACGTTCTTATGATAAAAGATGGCGCCAAGTGTCTTTCGAATCATGATTGAATTATTATTATTACGAAAAATACGGAATACGCGATTATAAACGACATCCACGCGGGCAAAGCCGCGAGCGAACTTTAGTAAGTACTATTATAATATAATTATTTGTTTTGAACTAAAAGCGTAATGAAAGCAAGGATAGTACTTACCAACATACGTATTACCTACTACCATGAGTAAAAGTTAGATACTGAATGTGCCTATTGTTAACATTATAAATAAGTGCAAGGATAATAACTAATTGTTTATTTTAACAGGACTGTAAAATCTCTGAGACTGGTGAAGCAAAGCAGCGTGGCGTCGCAGTTAAAATACTTCTTCGACTATGGTAGTGTGGTGTCTCCACGTTCTTGAATATGAATACCAGGATCCAGCGTCCGGTACAATTCAGGTAAGAAACTGTTCCTATCGTCGCTCGGGAGTGAAAACCTCGGGAATGAAATTTTGTCATTTTTATTTTATCACGACTTATAGGGACTAATCTTATAAGAGAGCCGCTCTATGTGACATTAGTTTGTAGGCACTGAAACTAGCCTTCATTGGGTACATAAAATTCGTAATAATATAATTGACTAGCTTTTGCACGCGACTTATTCCGCGTGGAAGCCCACAGGTACCGTGCAATGACCAAATGACCAAATGCATTCCCGAGGTTTTCACTCCCGAGCGAAGTTATCTACCTTGAAACTACATAATTATTTCGTACCGTTATGATTGGAAAAACTTTTACATTACCTACCTAAATCAACTTCGTGTTTACTACAAATAGGAATCTACTTATGACAGCTGTTTAGCTAATATTTTACCTATTTTTAAGAGTTCTTGTGTTAAAACGACTTGAGTAGCTAAGGGGGCTACTAAATTGGAAAGACTGCCCCTTAGTTAAGCATTTTATTTCCATCCATAAAGTTAATACTATTGTGTTTAGCATGGAAATAAATGTTAATGAATTTATAAGTAAATTATAAAGGGAGCAATATTACATTTGTAAGCTACAAAAATATAATTCGTATCTACTATAAAAAAACGATGCCCGAAAAATGGCAATCGGGATAGCTACCAACATGGGATTATTACAAGAGACGAAACGTGTAGGTCCAGACTCTTAAAATAGGAGAACATCTCTGCTTACTCTTTCGGAGATTACAGACGGGAGAATGTTATGTATGATGCATGTATGTAAAAATAGAATTCCCGTGCGGGAACCAAACCCGGGCCATAAACGTAGAGAACCAAGCACATAGCCATGGGCGCTAAATGATTCTCTATGCAAGCAGTAGGTAAATAAAATTGTTCTAACAATTCCAAAAGTAGGTACTTGTTAAATTGTATTTCAAGGAACTAAGTATTCATATTCAAATGAGTCAGATAAATAAATCTTGCAATAGGTAGAGTATCAATACGATCTTAATTATAACGTAACGAGTGGCGTTTGTATGTAATTATTTCATTTAGCATAATAAAAATAAGTGTGCTTAACTGTCAGCGTAAGCCGCGGTAAACAAATGTGAAGGTCATATTCACTTAATGTTTATGTTCAAGTAACATTAAAAACCAGTTTAAATCGATATTCATTTATTATTTTTTAATCTAGACAATGTTTATTCTAAGGAATGACTATCTATAATACAACTCTATGTAGATTTCACCCACTTAGGTATCTACTACCTATTATTAGATTGAGAACAAAAATGACTTGGTCAGTACAAAAAAAAATATAATAGTAGGTTGGTAAATATTAAGACGAAATTAGACGGTTCAAGTAAATATTCATTTTTGTTTCATTTTGTGTTTAGACGTTTTACTCCGAGGCCACATGAAAGCAAAATGAACGAAACATGAACCGTCTAACTCCGCCTTTACATAATGGAGACCTATATTCTGTAATGGAATGCGTTAGGTTATAGTGCAATTTACACCTATGAATGGATGAATCCTCTAAAGTAAATGTGAAGACAAATGGTTTTTCATTTACAAATTCTTATCGAGATGTTTGTTGACAGCCATTCTACAGTGAATCAATGTCGCAAAAGCTATTTGATGGTGTTCACTGAAATAGGGCAGACATGTTTACTACTTGTCACTATCTAGCTTTACTATAGATAGAAGTTTGTTCCATCAAAAGTATGAAAACATAACTTTGTTCATCGTACATCTTTGATGATCACTTTGGATGAAACAAAAGTGAAACGCAATTTGCATAATATGTCAGTTTTGCTGATTCTTCGAGAATGATCATCGAAAGTGATAAATGTAAATTAGCCTTAAGTTCATTGCACGATTTCATATAAAACGATAATATTATACCTACTATTTACAAAAGAGGTCAAATGATGTGAAAATGTTCATAATGCTAAGTTTCTTTAGACATAGAGGATATCTCAATGTACTTACCTAGGTAGGTAATAAGTAGGTATAAGTTTTGCACAAACACAAATATTCACAAGAATAATATACCTAATTAGCAATATTAAAATAACGTTGTTCATCTTACTGTCATGCATACTTAACTAAATTACAATAATTATAAACCCATAAGCGGGTTTCATACTTAAAAGTGTATGTTATGGAATGACTTATAGCCTCTTAGCTAAGTATGAGTTTCAAAATTGAGTTTTGTAATGTTTCCAAAACTAATATTTTGAATTTACAATCGTAAATCGTAAAAAGAGCAGGGACCAGCTATGTACGAATTTTTATTATTCTAGAATTACGAATTGCTAAATATTCAAAAATGTCTTGATCTGAAGAGATCAGTGACGGAATTAGAAAAAGTATAGTTACCGTAGCTTTTTTTACAAACGATGTAGCCAGTAGGTATGACTGCTCTTTTATTGAAAAATGAAATACTATACAGCTATACACAGGTTCACAGCTTAATTTATAAAACCAAGGACTTAACACTATACAATGTTCTACTAAAGTGATAATACAATTACAGTAATTCGTAATCGACTAGGTATTTTAATATTAAATTAGGTGAAGGTTCGTTCCCGCAGTAAATCGTCCATAGGTGTAGAGGACTGATCAAACAGCATCTAAGTTCGTCAATCCTCAATTTGTAAATTAACGTCATGTTCATATAAATTAGTCATGATTCACACAACACACATTTCATAAACTGTTCAACATTAGCGTATAACTAGTTTGGCGACGCATGAGCAGCAACTGGGCACTTTTAGTGACCTTTCTAGCTTCGTTCCGTTGTGAAGCACCGCCATTTTGCGGTAAACGAATTTTTGCTTGCAACGGGCCTCATACCCTGGTTGGATGAGAGCGATTTCAGAACATGGAGATGAATCGACACTGAAAGCAACAAACAAGAAACGATATTATTAAAGAAAAACACCTTGAAGTGTCCGACGATGTTTCATTCCAATAATGATTAATTATTAAAACAGATATATGTATATAAAAAAAAAAAAAACTATAGGTATGTAGTTTAATGTGCAGTAAAGAATGTTTCTAAATTAAAATTATAATATATGTCCTTATCTTGTTAAAGATACTGCTGAATGACTAGATGTCTGAATTAACTAGATTCACTTAGAAATATAACAGAAATATTTATAATCTCCGAATCAATTATTAGATTTTGGTAACCTCAAAAAGATAGGTAGCAGTGGTACTGTTTCTTTATCATTTTAAAGAGAAAGCCACTTTAATATAATAAACCCACATATTTACACTTACTCGCAAATTTCTACTTTGAATCCTTGTAGCGGGTTGTCGTCTTGATTCAGCACAACATGCCAATTTCCACTTGAGTCGACGGCTGCTTTAGGGTACACCACCTGGAAAAAGTCACAAAAATAATAATTGTAGAATCATGTATTTGTGGCTTTGTAAATTTGTCCATCAATGGCTGAATATCCAATGGAGATCATCCTACTCATTATATTAGTTTTTTAAATTGTCTACGTTGATTATGTTCAACATTTAGCTAAAACGACTACAGTGAAACCTGGTTAAGTGGGCCCTGGATATGTGAGAAACCTCTGTATTACAATGAGGTCCCGACACTTTTGCATCTAAATACCTCTGTTACTGGGAATTTTCAAACCTTGTTAACTGAGATCAGACATCATAGATTTTTTCGATGTTCACCTCTATAATTGGGGCCTCGTAGCTCAATAACCCGTATAAGTGAGACATTTTATCAGGTTTAGACAAGTTATGACACGCTCGTCTACAAACAGTCTAATTTCTTCCATTTCCATTCAATTATGCAACATAAAATATGCATTTCTTTTATAAACATTGCCACCTCTTTAAATGACACATTTCGACCTCTCATAGTGGGACCCTCTATAAATAAGACAACTTTCATGTTAACCTGCCTATTTGGGAAACTGGGTAACTGAAAAGCCTCAAAAAGTAAAAAAAAAAATTTGGTTCCTTGGAGATCCGTTACCAGTTTTCACTGTATCATGAATGGATAAGACTAATTAAAATTTGGGCATATCAGTATCGTCCTCTGGGGCGTTAATAACAACACACTGCGATCACCGATCTGTTTGCCAAGCATAATCAGCCCATCACTGTACGGGGCACGGGATTCGTCTCAGAATGAGAACGGTCTAGGCCTGAGTCCATCACGCTGGTTTGGCAGACTACACACAAAATCGAGAACTACTTTTTTGATAGGTCATATTTGCATGTTTCCTCACAATGTTTTCCTTCATCCTTAACGTGATAATTAAATTCTGATTGCCATGGATGGTATTGAATTGCAGCCCATGCTAAGTAGTGGATGTTGACATATTAGCTGACATGTGATGATGATGCTTACTATCTCAGTTGCTAAAATAACTAATTCTTCTTTGTTTTGGCAATTTGTAGAAAGTAGCGGGATAGTTACCTAATTTATAAAGTCAGTTCAAAAGCTCACTTCATAGAAAATATTATTATAATTTGTACATAGTAGTAAAAAAAACACAGAGTTCACCCACCTTTTCTTGGAAATTGCACAGCTCCATATTTTCTTCTGTAGGTCCCACCCTTTGAGTGATGTCAGGAATGTCGGGCAAGTCCAGTTTATCATTCTGGAACATGCTTATATCTGAAAGCTGTAAAGTAAGAAAAGTATATTGTGATTAGAAGTGTAGAAATAAAACTGATTAGATTTACTTTTAATAATTAACTGTTCACAAGCCAACCTATTCTTTTTACTTTAAAACAAAAGATATTGGTATATGTTTCAGGAAGTAGGTAATGTGTTCTTTCTAAAGGTCATTGATACATGAAAAACCGATCTGTGTCACTTGCAAACTGAGTGCAAAACAGCGTGCACTTTTGCCATCCCCATATGGTACAAAAACTTTCCTACATCAGGTATTTTCTTCCTGTTACAGCTAGTTCAGGTTATTGGTTGAAGACTATATCTTCAAAGCAAAGATGAACCGTTAGCCTCGACGTGGTTCAACCTTTGTTGTTGTTTATTGGTGCTATAATGTTACGTGAAAGAAAGCGTAAAGTCGCGATGTTACTTTTGGGCCACCAAAGTAAGAGAAGACCAGCACCCTAAGTGCATCACAACCACTTTCATTTTGAGAATGCAACGATGCCAAAAATGTTCATTGCGTCGTACATAATTATCGAGAACGCATTGTTAAAACATAAAGTGCAGTTGAAATTGGTTTTTGGGCAAGGTCTACCCCATCAGGGATTACGGATATGATAGTTGAAGAAACAACTGAATATACATGTACCTCCGCAATAACTTTATTCGCTTGATCTTTTGGGTAATTCGGAACATCTTCACAAATACCCAGTTTCTTGCAATGGTCTGGTATCTCCAGCCGAAATTCTTCAGACGTTGGTCCAGGGAATATGATCTTGTAGTTGTCGTTAGTTTGTCCTGGAAAATAAAATGTTATATCGTCAGTCCAGAACATTAATAGTAAAAGTGCAGGAGTGGAGATCCAAACGAATTAATTGTTACAATTATCGCTAGATCTGAGAATAATTTTGTAATGTATTGTAGTAGCTTAGGAAAGATAATCTCAATCAATGCAAAAAAATAAACAATCGTACATCCGTGTTGGAATGTTCGTTTTTTATGAAACATTGTACAATTTAACCTTAAAGTCGGAGACAATGTGGTCATAAGGTAATTTGCAAGCATGTAATAACGTTTTTTTAGATTCAAATTGATGAGTTTGGGTGCTTAAGTATATGTAACACTTTAAGTACTAAGGTGGTGGTATTTTTTAATTCAGTTTAGATGCGCAGAAGTTAAATAGAACGAATATTGCTTGGAATTAATGGTTCAAATATTTTAATGTTTAATTTTAAGGTGATTCAAGCGAGTGAAGTGTGGAAATGAAGTAGCAGTCAGTGGATATTATGTTTTAAGCCTGATTTACACAGGGTAAGTAACTGACTCCAAACTCTAGTCTCTGAAGTGTAAATTGATTTAGAGTCAGTACAGCGCTGTCGCGATCAATTTACACTAGGTAAATATCGGGTCAGCACTGACTTGTCTCGAGTTTGGAATTAGTTACTTACCCTGTCTAAATAAGGCTTTACGGATTAGAAGTTTTTGGACAAGTTGGTTGAATTTAATAACTGTTAGGATCTAAAGACGAGTATTCTAAATGTGCAAAACACTCGTCATCACTATGGTTTTGATTTTGACAGGTCAATAACTTCCATTGCAACGTATGTATTAACAATCCGACTTCTCCACAACTATTTACCACGCAATGAATATTGTTGACATGTCAAAATCAAAGCCAATGCGATTACGAATGTGTTGCGCAATAAGAATGCTGTTTCACAATCGTTGGATAACTCTTATCTGGAAAATAATAAGGTGGTTTGACAGATATTCTAAAGAAACTGTCAAACTGCCATATTTAATCTCTCAGTTGGGAGTCAAGCAACGATTGTGATTCAGGCCCCTAGGCTAATGAAAGGTCTAAATATGATTACAGCGTAGTCTACGTGCCTTTTAAAATCTAAGCAGACTTTTCAGAATGGAAAATTTATAATCCACAGCGTCATACTTGTTTATCAATTGACATACTCGTTTTTCATCCTACGTCACTTGTCCCACAACTTTTTCGGTCAGGTAATATATTTTTATACCTGCTTCCTATCTATAATAAAAATATGCAGTGTATCTACATCAATAACAATATAATTCCATTAATGGAAAAGGTAATTGTAGCCAATGATTGATATTGATGATGCGTAATTAATATTTACCTCAATTGCTTAGCAGTTGGTCTTAATGCGTTCCGCGTATCTAATTTTTAAATAAATTAACGATATTTTATTATATTCTATAACCACTTCGCAGAAATTTTAAAGAGAAATTGGTACTCGAAATAACAACGAAGGCAGTTACTATGTTTCATCAAACTTTTAGAGGCAAATCGTGTTTCAATTAATGTTGACGCCATCGAAATATCGCAACACTTGTTGATAAGCCAGCGGTTTGACCATATACAGTGCGTAAAAGGAGGAAATTACCAGCAATGACGCGAGTGCTAAAATAATCTGCGTATTGCAGGCGATGTAAACGGCCGACCTTGTGTGGTGCAGTTAGATGGAATTGATGTATACTTAAAGGTTAACTTCATTTGTTTTATGCAAGATGTTACCTTAACTTAGTATCTACTAAGTACAGTTGTTCTGTCTCACGAAGGCGGGTTGGTCTTAGTTGTGTTTGTACGTAGGTATAGGTAATCCTTGTTATTATTCAAAAATGTTGTACTTCGAATATATTCTTATCAAACTTTTTTTGAACAATTGCTCTCAGTGAGGAAAGTAATTGTTTATTTTTTTAATATACACCGTGGGCCCCAGGTACCCGAAAGATTTAAACCACGCCTTTCTGATGGTATTATGAGTCAAATGTTATATCAACGAAAGTCCAATCCAGTATTTTTTTTATATATATAAAAATATAAGTATGTTTATTTCTTATTTTTCTTTTCTTAATAAATCAATTAACTTTACTACTTCCTTGTAAACAATACCTACCTTAGGTTGAAGTGGCAACATTTATAAATTATCGTGTGAGTGGATAAGAAACTTCTCACTTCACAACCCTCCCCGACACATAAGACATACGGCCAGAGGGGTATAGTATGACAAAAGTCGCAACGCCCCGCGTTCATTGGACTTGTCACCATAGATATTTTTCGATTTGTGAATTTCCGTAAAAAATGAATATTCAACAAACTGTATCCTAGCTTCTCCAATTAGGCATCGGAATCACGGGCCCACGGTGTAGAATGAATATTTTCTTATCAAAAAATGTTTTGAGTAAAAACTCGTCGATTTCTTTACCTCGTATAATTAATGTTTCATTTCATCATTATGAATACATTTGTCTTACCTCGTCTAGTTCCTGCATATGGTTTCCAACTCAAAACTTTAGATCCATTTTCTGACCGTCGAGTCGGCTCTTCGATTCTAAGTTCCGATCTCCTGACTTCATCTGGAACATTTTGTGTATAGCTGGAGGGAGATATTTCGGCGGAACGTGTATTCATCCGTTCATAGACACGGCTGTCGGGAATTCCGATGGATTCTTGGTTTGCATAGTCGTATTGTTGATGCGGGTCTGTGTCTGAATTAGTGAAGGAGTGCTTGCATTTGTATGCTGAAGCTGTCATCTGAAAATAGGAAATGCATAGGTTTAAGTATCATTCATTTGCTATTGACGCAGAAACACATGGACCAAGGGTCTAGCAGACAATTCACGAAAAAAGTGTCCCGAGTTTACTGATACCATCAGAGTTTGCGCCAAGGCACACCGCCATATAAATTTAGTAATACCAATAAACTAATTTAAATCCTATGTCGTCAGGCCCGCCGCTAGCTGTTTAGTAGCCCGCGTGCAATACCTATTATGCCGCCCTACGACTACTTGCGCTGAGTTTTTTCAAAAAAAGGCTATTTAATGTTTTCTCATTATGGTGGGAAAAAAGAAAATTCCATGCAATGACATTTCTTATTCTGTAGGTGGGGTGGGTATTATGACAATGATATTAAACATTACGTGATGAGTCGCTCGATTTGCCGCCGCCCTGGACGTGCCGCCCGCGTGCGGTGCACGCCTTGCACGCCCGCTTACGGCGGGCCTGTATGTCGTCATTATATGGCTAATTTACTTTACAAATATACGAAGATTCAACTGCACCCATTGACGTAAATAATAATAATAATAATAACCGCTCACACGTTTGTTGCCCCCTTCGCCTATGTACTGGCGGCTTTTCAGGGGGCCCAGCTAGTGAGCTGGCGAGTCACCGTCTGCCAATATATTTCAAACTTAAAGCTTGAAAGGCAGACGCCGTTTTCTTCCGGCAATAGAAGTTATCAAGTCCACCTAACACCCCTTCCCATAGACCAGATATTTTTCACCATATTTTACAATAGTCTTGCACCCACCTGGGACGGTCCATGACTGTACTCCAATAGTGCAGCCGTGGATAGTCCCCGGTTGGTGCCCCACCCCATTTTAGATTAAAGTTCTCAAAGGGGCCTCTGCGCGTTGGACCTGTGTCCCCGTGTATGCCTTCCAAAGGACCGGACATCTTCCGTACGGAAGATGAGCCGTGAACAGAGATACATAATAATAAAAAGAGTTTATTTCTCACCACAAGCCAAAAAATACAAAATTATTTTACAAACAACAACATCTTAACAATTTCTGGTTGTGGATCGCTGGTGCCTGTGGTAGGTAGTAACACCTGTAATACAGGTCACCAGGTCCCCACCTGTTCCTAAATTACATATTTGATAGCTTACATTGTTTCATTGTTTATCACAGCAAGTAATAATAGTTAAAAAATAAATAGTGAGCTTAAAAATAAAAACTACAGTGAATAAGTATTTTATATGAATGTAAGTTTGTGTATTGGGGGATTAAGTAGGGCGTAAGGGTGTACGTTTGGGTGTGTTTTAAAGGTGTGTTTGTGTAATGTGTGTGTGTGTGCGTGAGTTTGTGCGAGTGTGTGCATGCGTGTGTGATGGAGAGTGTTTGGGGATGTATGCGATTAGGCTAATACTTCAAGGAGAGCTTCTGTGGCAGTGTATGTTTGGCTTTGGAGCCAGGTTTGTAGAGCGATTTTAAAATTATGTTTATTCGATGAGTGCAGGGAAAGAATTCGGTTTAGTTTATTATAAAGATAGGGTCCAAGGAAAACAAAGAATCTATGACTGAAAGAGGTTTTAAGAGGGGTAGATAAGGCAACTATATGGTTACGGCGATTGGTTTGCTGAGAAAATTTGGACATAGCGTGTTGTTTAATTGCAGTGGCCAGTACAAACAATTGCCTAACCGTAAGGACTTGACAATATTCATAAAGCTTGACGGTGGGATAAAGTCTAGGCTTGAAACAGCACGCCTTAAGAACGGCTCTTTGCGCACGTTCGATCTGCATATAGTGAGATTTGGCCGCACCACCCCAGGAGGAGATACAATAAACCAGAATTGACTGACACAGCGCCTGATAAGTCATTTTCATGACAACAGCATCTGCAGATTGGCGTAGTTTGCGCACTCTACCTGATAGGTGTATTATGTAGTCTTTAAATGTAAGGTTGCAGTCAATCACTATGCCCAGATGATAGACGTGACTCTTTCAATGTTACAGATGCTGTGATCATGGGTGAGATTTCCGTCGTTACCATAATTAGACTGTGTCAACTGGGAAGCAACACTCAGTGAACTTGTACCCAACACATTGGTATTACGAATAGAAAAATTTAATATTGTTTATTTATATATAAAGATAAAGATATATTTATTGCATAACTGTGTACATTAGTTATTATTAATAAACATTACATTTTTTGTTTCAACAGTCTACCCAAGTCGGATATGCAATAGTATTTTAATAAACTAGCTCCTTACAAATATTATTTTTTATCAAAAAACTCATGCAGGTTATAATATACATTTTCAACTAAATACATTTTCAATTTATTTTTAAACATGTTTCCATTTAATTGTTTAATTGTTTGCGGTAACTTATTGAACACACGAATAGCAGTAACATAGGTACTTTTATAATACATCATATTGTTAATAACCGGTAAATTAATGTCATATTTATACTGCTTCCGAATGTTTCTTTTAGAATTTGATTTGAAATTAAAATATTGCATATTGTTCTAAACAAATAAACATAATTCTAGAATATAAATACCAGTCAGTGTCAGGAAACCCTCTGACCTGAAGACATCTCTTAATGACTCGGTACTATAGGTACATGTTATATATTATTATATAAATTAGTATTCTTTTTTTGTTTCATACTTCATTCAGTTTGGACGTTTTCGAGTGCTGGGAGCCTACTCCCTAAGTCCGTCAACGAAGTTAGTCGCCCGTTCGAAAGTAGCCCGAAACGTAGATCAACAAAACAAATGTCAAGTTCAACTTTTCGGACGGGCAAAAACACATCGGCAGTAGAGGCAACTGTCAAATCGTGTTGTCATTCATTCTTAGTTCGGGCCCCGAAATAATCGTATGTCCATAGGTGATAGGGAGTAGGAAACGCTCGTAACTAAGGCCGAAACCACGGACTTCGTGCTTAGGGAGTAGACCCCCTGACCCGAGGTCCATTTATTTCTACGTCAATGTGTATTGCGTATCTATTTACCCTTTTATACAAGGCATTTAGTCGGTCAAGATGCTGTGGGTTGCTATTTACACACAAGAACACTTTTAAAGTGTCTTAACAAGGTACGTTTACAATCAAGTACCTTTTTAAGGGCTCTCATTGCCAGTCACAAACTGTATTTTGCATTTAAGATGAAAAATGCTCATTTTATACAGTTCCCAGTACAAAGTAACGTCTTCTTAGTGTGGAAATGAACTGCATGGTAAAAGTTGTTTGTAAATAAACGACTTTTAGAAATACAGCATGTTAACTACCGAAAGGCTAAAAAATATAATCCCAATCAAAATAAAAAAAAAACAAAATCTCACAAAAAAACAAAAATTAGGACGTAAAAGCAACTGTTATGTATATCTACATGCGCATTTGTCTATCAATGTGGAAAACACGGCAACATAGCATAAAACCCTATCTACGCTACTATTTTGGTTTTACAAAAATACAAATACAAAATGCTAATCTACGCTGAACCAATTATTGAAGGCACCGACGGATTGAAGGAATCCGTAAATTTTATAATATGGTAATTATTGACTCTTTTTTACTTTTTTTGAAGTCTGTTTTTCTTTTATTTTTAAAGTAATTTTATTATCTATAATGATGTAGATTAACGGGTTTAAGGGAACGCCCTTTGTTATTTTACCTACCGTATAATGTAATAGGTAGGCAAAAACGTAGATATTATACAATGTAGGTTTTCATATATCATCTTAATCTACGAATAACTGACCGTGAACGTTAACGACTGTGGTTTTAACAGTAAACAGTAGGTAGTGTAAGTACCGCCTATTTATGGATTCCATGTACCTAAAGATAAAAATAATTGCTACAAAAATAAACTTGACATTATTATAGGTAATTAAGTGTAAATACATACATTCTAATTAAAGTTATTTTTGTGATAAATGTTATAACTGCGAAACGTTGTTATGCCCATGGTATACTAATAAAATAATATAGTCTCTTCCCGTGACAGCTAGATCACGTGACTATACCTATCTACGTCATAGCTACTGATGAACCAATAAGCTTCGGCTTCTGTTGTCAAACTTTGTTATCATTGGTGGCCAAATAGCACAAATGGTGACGTAATACGGGTATATACGATATTTTTCTTTATTACTCTCGATAACAGAAATCTAAATATTATTTAGATTTCTGTGCTCTCGATTAATGTTTGGGTACTTAATTATTATAAAAAAAATCTTAACATTTTTTTTCCACTCTTCTAAAAATATATTTTATTAGAATCGTATGCTAATTTCCGTATGTTTGTCCGCGCTCATATTTTGTAATGTTTGCAAAGTACAGTGCAAGTGGAATTCGAAGAACTTGCTCAAGGTTGATTTCGACAACGGCAAATCTTTACGAGCGTAGGAAATAACGAAAGCAGGTAAATGCAGATACAAAATAATACGGTTATTATTACGGACGTCATGACTGTACCAAAAGAACTACAAAGTGGTTTCCACTTCCGTGAAATTCTCGTTTATAAACTGAGGAAACCGTTGTTCCTTGAAGCAATGACAAGGGGCTGGTCTAAGTAAGACCCACAGTAGAGCTAGGTCTAGAAGTAATATTTTCAGTTGCCTGTGTCTGTCCCGATAGATAAAATTGTATAAATTGGAGTCGATTTTCGCGTCTGTCTGTTTACTTCGCTTACTTCTAAACTATTCAATGGATTTTGATGCGGTTTTCATCTTAATTTAGGTAATTTCTTCCGTAAGGTTTTAACACATTCGAGTCCACCACACTTTTCATAGAGCCCATACGCCATCCCGCCATACATATTGCAAGTGGAACTTCCAGGAGGGTCTTCGACATTAGGTTTGCGCTAAGAGTGAACCTTCGCGGAGGGTGCCTGGCATTAGGTTAAAAACCTTGAAAAATACGCTACTACGTCGTTAGGCGTTTGCTTGTTTCATGACGATGAATTTTCCAAGAAAAACCTGCATTTAAAATGAGCCCTCCACGAGGGCACCCAGCATGGCGAATGCGACTATAGGGTGCCCTCCTGGAAGGCCCAGCACTGAACGTGTTAAGCTATAAAACGTTCCCTAGCGACGCCGAGGCAGGTCGTCGCTAGTGATAGATAAAACTAGCTTCAACTCTCGTATCTGTACGAGCTATACGAGAATAGATCATGCGGTGATGAAAAGATTAGTCAGTCAGCAAAGTTGGTAGCAGGGTTGACTACCCAGAATGCGCCAGGCGTACTTGAGTATCGTCACTCGTGGAGGTTCTTTTAACACGTTCAGTGCCGGGTGCCCTCCAGGAGGGCACCCTCTAGTCACTTTCGCCATGCCGGGTGCCTTCGTGGAGGGCTCATTTTAATGTAAGTTTTTCTTGGAAAATGCACCGTCATGAAAGAAGCAAACACCTATTTTACGACGTATAGTCCGTTTTTTAATCTCTGAGACAAAATTGACAGGCACAAATGTCAAACTTGTAAATTTTAGGAACATTATTTTCAAATTTGACGTTTCGTACCTGTCAATTCAGTCTCAGGGATTAAAAAACGAACTTTAGTAGCGTACTTTTACGGTTTTTAACCTAACGCCAGGAACGCTCCTTGAGGGTTCACTCTTAGCGCAAACATAATGCCGTGGACCCTCTTGGAAGGTCCACTAGTAATATGTATGGCGGGATGGCATATGAGCTCTATGAAAAGTGTGGTGGACTCGAATGTGATAATGCACCCTAGCGAAAGTATAGAAGTAGATATCCAATAGCTGATGTCTTTATTATTTTAGTTTCATCTGGATGCCTAGAGTGCCAAGGCCAAGGGCGTAGGCGTTAAGAAATACGGATAAAATTAATTCTGCGATAGTGAGCAGATAATTACATTATTTACAACCGGTTATTACAAGTTTATAAAAGACAGCTAGATACTTGTGACAGCTGTGACAAAAACCACAGTAGATATAAAAGTTAAAGCAGTACCTTAATTACATATAGTCGCCTAAATTGACACTCACACAGACACGCACTGCTTTTTTTTTCTATTTGACTGCTGTAGATCGTCCTAGGGGACGGTTTCTACGTAACCGGGCAGTTATTGGCGAGACCTGAAGGGTCTCCAGCCAATGGGAGCGGGGGGGGGGGAGTAAAATACTTAACCTAAGCTAACTACTTGTACTACACTAACATCATGACTACCTGCAACAACAGCACTAAGGGCGACCCCTAGTGGGACTCGGACCTCGGCTTAGGGCGTTGCTGGCGTGGACATAAGGGGGGGAGACAGCTTGATGAGGGCTGAATTATCGGTGTGAGACACGCACTGCAACAAGACCTCTAAGTGAGCTTCACAATGCAGTCAGTCACGGCTATCATAGAGTACATTACAAAGAGTATATTATATTCAGTATAAAGTGCGTGTATATGTGAGTATCTCAATTCAGGTGACTATAGCGTCGCCCGGGAGTGAAAACCTCTGGAAATGCATTTGGTCATTGCACGGTCCTTGTGGGCTTTCATGCGGAATAAGTCGCGGGCAAAAGCTAGTCAATTATACAAGCTTAGTTTTAGTATATACTAAACCTGAAACTAGTTTGTTCAGAATCACTAGGAGGATCGATTGACATATTTTTTACACCACATTTTTTTTTTCATAAATTTCAATTTGGTTTCAGTAGGTTTCTACCCATAACAGTTGACGGGAATAGACACCTTGAGGCTTGAGATTGTCCGCTCGGCCAGTTTCCGTGTATTAGACAACCCCTGCATAGCACATCTCAGTCATTTCACACTTTACTAGGGAGCTTAACGCGACATAAACTACGGTGTAACTAGGAGATTTATAAAAAAAAAAAAACACATATTCAGGCAGTTCTGATGAAAATCTTGTTGGGGTGTCTCGGTTTTTGTATATATACTAAAAATAACGTTGTATTTATTACGAATTTTAAAAACCCAATAAAGGCTAGTTTCAGTGCCTACAAAATAATTTCACTTAGAGCGGTTCTCTAAGATATTGTCCCTATAAGTCGTGATAAAATAAAAATAACCAAATTGCATTCCCGAGGTTTTCACTCCCGGGCGACGATAGGTAGTTGATGTACTGCTTTAGTTCATATAGGTATCTACTGTGCCAAAACCGACAACTGCCAACAATGCCAAGTGATTCTATAATAATTTCAGTTTTTCACAGATAAATTTTGTCTCAACACAATAATTAAAAACACGTTATGAATAAAAATAATATAATTCACACTTAATTACACGTTATGCCTTAGATTATCACGCTGATAACTGTTACAGGCATCAAACTATATTTTATAAAGTAGTTTTTTTCTGAAACGGTTTAATCGAAATCTGAAATACCTTAATGCTTCCAGTAAATATCGACAAATCAATATACAAGGTTAGTTGAAAAGGTCACTTAGAGTATTACTGATGACTGTTTTAAGGCAACTGTTAAATTATCAAAACACGCTTTGCTTGGTGGTAGGATCTCTACGGTTCGCCTGGCTAGCTACCACCCTCACATTAAAGTCCGGCGCTAAGCAGTTTACTGTGTTCCGTAGTGTGTATGTGAGAGCCAGAGGGGTATAGGGGAATCCTTCTATATCTCTGTTACTTGGATTCGTGTGCTCCATCTTAGACCCTGTCTGCGCTTACGATCAGGTGTGACGAGGGTCAAACGCGACCAAATAAAGTAATAAAAAAAAACTCGATAATTTTTTTCCATGCAACATTATTTTTATTCCCATTTTTTCAATAACTCTTCATCCCTGCTTTAGGTACGAATTCAGAAAATGGAACTTCTAATCCGTGACCCCAAATGTAACCTAAAACGTAAACACGCTGATCATAGTTGATGATAATAGATTTTATATTTAGCGTATTTTTTTTAATGAAATCTTTGAACAGCTTTTTCTCTTCAACAATCAACAAAATCAAAAATCAACAATAGGTTTTCGGGGAATAAAACAAAATTTATTCATTATTAAAGGTACTTTAACACTTTTTTGCATCAGTACCTCCTTTCCGGCTAGCCTTGTTTGTATGAAAAAAGGAAATTTTCAGTTATTATAAACAAAAAACAATCATATTCTTTAGTTTTTATGTACTTGTGTGTCTTCAAGTGCTCATGCAGGCCATCTATAAGAATCCTATTCAACTCTTACTAATCAGCTTCCGCTGCCATTGTTATTTTTTTTTAATTTACGTGCTTATTTAGTCTTATCAATTGATTTATCAGTGCATGACCTCGTATAACGACTGTGAATGTACTTACGAGCATATTAAATATAATTAAGTGCTTGAATTTGTTTTTTTTCTAGTTATAATGGGATCATTGCTTTTTTATCTTCACGGTCACTAGATTTATGTATGGGTTGGTAGTATTGTGTTCTAAACTCTATTCTGAGCAGTGATCACACAGTTACTGCAATACAATTGAATATTTGAAAGATAATGCGGTATTTCACAACTCTACAATATTTGATATGCATTGTACAGGGTGGAATTTTGAGTCGGGGTAGTAAGAGCAGAGCCCCTAGCATGAGTTTTTGCGAAATCGTGTAGTTAACGTTATCGTTTCGTTTGCGACAAATTTTGTATGCCAATTTTACTAGCGCCACGTGTGCGTATTTGGAACTAAACACTCCATAGCACAAGTTTTTGACAACCGCTTTCGTATCGACTTCGAATAGTTGCGGTAACGTAAATTGACGTAAATGCGCTAAATGTATGAGAATCGGTAGCATGAGTTTTCATTTTGACATTACGTTTCGAGTTTCGGTCGACACGAATACGGAAACCGTCTCACTGACTTTTTCTTAGTGAGAAAGCTAACCTACAAGACTAAAGATTCTGGAAAAGGGTTTTAAATGTGCTACCATGATAAATAATGGCACAAAGAGGAAGACAAGACGGCTATTACTATGTTGCCTTCCGTTTAATTAGGCTAGGACAAGAAAAGAAGACGTGAAGTGAGGTTGGTAAAACTTATTTCATGTTTACAAACACAAGCAATAATTTCTTTTCGTAAACCATTTTTGTAACTTATTGTAGGTAACTCTTTCTTTTCTTCTTATTACAGCTTGATTGAACAACGGATTCGTGTTCGTAATATGACGGATTCATTAGACATTAATGAGAGGGAGTTTAAAAACAGATACAGGCTAAACAAACAAGCTTTTAAATTCCTTTGTAACGAACTACGTTGCAAAAGTGGCCTCAAGTCGTCCCAAAGGATAACTTTGGAGCATAAGGTACTACCAAATTATATTTTATTAAAACTGCGATAGAATTTTTGCAATATACTAATATACGTTTACAACTTTCAGGTGTTAAATGTGCTTTATTATTTTATGCCACGGGTTCATACCAACGCATAGTTGGTACGGGCAAGAACTTGGGGCAAACTACCGTCAGTAAAGATGTTTCTGAAGTTACTGAAGCCCACCACCCAGCAGTGGCTAACACTTTATTAAGTTTCCTACTTCAAGGGCAGATAGAGACTTAATAAAGCAAAGTGTGCACGACAGCATAATAAATGAATCAGGTACAAGCAGTAACACTAATAACTTAGCGGCCTACACTCAACCTCATTGTAAATAGAATAATGTTACTATCCAGTTTTTAGCTGATAAGAATGGGTCCTTTCGTTTAGGTTACCTAGGTTATAAGTACGGTATTTTTTATGTGTAATTTATATGGAAATAGTAGTTATTTAGGTGATAATTACTTGATTAATTGTTACATTACTTGTTAATTAGACTCCTTGACATGTATATAATAAGGCACAATGTAAATCACGATACATACCATGATAAGTAACAAAATATGTAGATAACAAAGTAAATATAAATTTAAATGTTAAGTTTCCTCCTCGCACTTTGGAGGTGATAACTTCGGCTCTGGGAAGGTTAAGATTGATATCATGGTATGCATCAGTTAAACTACGAACTATACTAACCCCCTGTGAAGATGGGATGAATGTAACCATAATAGTTTACAAGGTTACAGGGATTAAAAAAGGTAAACAAACCGTGATAAAAATAGGAAATAATATTTTATTATTGTCAATATGTTTTGGGGCATATAATTAGCATAGTAGACCTTAGGATAAGTGTAGATAAGCAATTTGAAGACAAACGTATTGTCATTGCCACAATATTTAAATTATTTAATTTCAATATAGTAGGTAGGCTGCACTTGTAGTACATATGTAAATTGATTGAATTTTTCAGATTTTTTAGAAACTTTGGAATTCCAGGGTCTTTGGCTGCATAGATGGATCCCATATCCACATATTCAGGCCAAAAAAGGAAGTGGAACATCTTTTTTATTGTCAAAAGCATTTTCATTCCCTAAATGTGCAAGTTGTAAGTTTATAAACTTTCAAATATTGTTGTTGACTGTACTATCCACAATAATTAAGATTTAAAATATATATTTTCCAACAGGTTTGTGATAGTGATTGCAAAATCCTAAATGTCAATCCCAAAATATGGTGGAGCAACGCACAACACTTTTATTTGGGAAAATAGCCAGGTCAACACATACATGCAGCAATTGCAATAATATATAATACTTAATAACAATGAGCAAGTGTGGTTATTGGGTGTGTACTATTTAATGTTGTGTAAATTTACTGAAATATTGTAATTTCACTGGAAACTAGATTAAATAAGGCTTATTTGTTACAGGTAATTCTGGGTACCCTCAAAGACCTTGGATGATGACACCTATCCTGAATGCAATTGAAGGAAGCCCTGAAGCCAATTATACTTCTCTTGTTATATGTTACACAACCTAGATCTTCAATTTGCAGTTCCTGACCCAGATGGATATGATCCAAATGATTTAGTGATGGAAACACCCGAAGCCTCTTCTTCTACACAGCAAGATGCCACCAGCATCTGATGACCTAATAAGATGTTGAGTGCTAAGGGCCTTACTTATTAGTAGGATTAGGATTTGATTTTTTTCTGTTATTTATAGATTTACATCTATAAACAACAGAAAAAAATCAAATCCTCCAAAATCTCCTTGATACGATATTAATATTGTTTTTTGAAAAATATTTAATGTACTGACAATGTAAATTATTGTTACTATATTTTTTACAATACACTAACCTACATTGTTTTTACATAGTTTTAAGCACTACATTGTAACAATACCCAATTTATACATGAAATTATTTTAAAAGACTATCCAAGGAGTTTCTTGTCAGCTCTTTTCCATAGGACCTACTTTTTGGAACCATGCAACTAAATTTTCGAAACGTTTTCCAAGTGCAAGTACTGCCTATTCGAAATAAAAAACTTTTATTTGAATTATGTTGTAAATAAGATAGTACAAAATAAAAAAACTGTTTTGATTAAAAAAATATTTTTATTTAACACACAACACCTGTATTCTCCGAAGGGCCAAGCAGAGGTGACTAATCTTAATTATTATGAATCTTCTCTCTCTCCATTTTAGGCCTATCACACTCTCTATTGTTTTCCCTGGCATTATTCTCCATTCTTACAAAAATCTCTTCTACACTCTTCATTTGCTTCTTTCTTTTTTGCTGCTGCATTCGTTGTGAACGATTGACCTGGCTGGTGGTTGGCCTAGGCGACGTATGACTGAGTGTACCATGTCTAGGTGGTGCTGTTGTTCCGTAAAACTAGTATGGGGAATGTTCCACTCTTCATCACCTGTTGGCAAAAGAAGTTGTATATTACCTAAGTCCAATTTACAAGATTGTAAAATTAAATGTAACAAAGATGATGCCTGATCTGAGCAATGCAGTAGAGAAGAGTAGACATTGATCATATTGAATCTAGTTTTTTTTTTAATATTATTCTGGATAGGTGCATACCAATTATATGAGCATCTGTGATTACTGCCACGGCCATGTCACCATAAGCAGATGCTGCAGCTCCTGTCGCAACCTGTCACATAGAAATGTATATTGTTACATAATAATAAAAACTAATAATGTGGTGCATAGGGCAGATTTAATCATTTATTTACTGTTTTCTGTGACTTCATTCACATACAACTTACCAACCCCCATTTCATCCTCTTAGGGGTGGGTTTTTATTGAATGCTTTCTTATTGGATGCCTACACCCTATAAGGAACCTAACTGCCAAATTTAAGGACTAAGTAGTTTAAATGGTGTAAGGGAGGGGCTCGTGGCTAATTAACAACCGTGTGGATCATATGATTTACAAGATTAAGCTGCGCTTGCCACAGTCAGTCCGTGGTTGGGTGACCATTGATTACACATTGAGACCCTTCCGTGCATCGGAGAGCATGTTAAGCTATCGGTCCCGGGTGCTATCAGAATAATATTGTTGTCATCACGTAGCTACTCACTTTCCTTCACTTATCTTCCGATGCTGTCTTGCCCTCTCCTTCACTGTTTAATATGGTAGTGAGCTCCTTCCAACATTCACTGCACCATTGGCGTCCTCGGGGCCCGAAGAGAGTATTGAAAAGTCTCCATTTCTAAAAAAAAACACCTATTGTAGTGACTATGTAAGCCTGGTTTTGAATTAACATTTATTTTCTATATTCCTATTACTAGTAATGATTAATTGTGTTTGTTGTTTCCTTATTTTCTTCCTATCAATGTACAATAAAGTATTTCTATATATCTATTATTGAATAGGTAATAATTCTTGAAATCATAAAATTGATACTTGAAAATAATTCTTGACTTCATTTGACGCACTACCTATGTTGAGGTAAATGAATTCTAGCATGAATCTATATTGAGGAACTTACTTTTCAATTAATAGGCTCGTCTCTCTGATAAATGTGGGATTTATAAATAGTATGGGTTTATGTGAAATATGGGTGAATAACGTGATGTACTTACTTTTCCATACATTCCACCATTAGGAGGAATTGGGTGTAACTCGTGCTTGTCGAGGTTTTTGTAATAAAACGAACACAATAACACAACTAAAGATTTGATCGAATTAATATTGTTTATTTACATTTTTCTACAACCAAGGTCAAACATAAACGTCACTGACGGGACCGTTCGAAAGATCGAAATCAAACGACGAAAATTGACAAAATCCGACAAAATATTAATAACATAACTTCACGCCTTATTCCCCGAAGGGTTGGCAGAGGTGTATAGTATACACCCACGTTTCGCCGTTATGTTTAGGTCCCATGTAATACAAAATATTAATATTTTAACATTTTACTAAACTTTACTTTTTTTTTATTTGGGTTCGGAACGCACCATTCACTCCAAACCATTCCATTCGCTAGTGGATTCTCGGCCTATATTAACTATAGTAGAACTATCGAGTAGTAATAGTAACGAGCTAACGTAAGACGTTTTTATGAACTCATGCTGCCGAAATACTTTACTATAGTATCGACTTCGTTTGCGTCTGGTAAAAACGTTACGATAACTACTCGATTTTGCTAAAAACTCATGCTAGGGGCTCAGCTACCATAACCGTAGTAGATACAGTAAAACGTTCTTAAAGCGTGAATTACACAGAAAAGGCATAAGGTGCAGGCGCGGCGCAGGCGCTTCGCTTTCATACGTTTTGTCGTGCCGCTTGAAATCTTTTTTTGTAGATAACTTTTCCCATACATTTAAAAGGAATATGTCGAATTATAAGTCACCTAGTAAAGAAAGATTACGTCGCTGTCGTCAACTGTATCCAAACTGCAACTTGCAAGTAGAGCCCTTATAGCTTCTGCTAACTCGAATGTTTGCCCCACGTTGACGATTTTAATGGATGGATCCCGTATTTAGGTCGGTACTAAGAGAGACGTGACGCATAATTCGTGTTATAGGAACAAAGTACGTAGGGGAGGAGACAACTCATAAAAAAACCAACACCGGCTGGGTTTTCACTTTTTTTGCTATGATTTGGGAAAAATAATGACACGTGAGAAGATAACTCATAAGAAAATTTCAACATCGGCTGGATTTTTATTATATTTTCGAAAGATTAAATATTATAATTCAATAGCTCTATTTTTTACTATCACGTTTTATATTAGGTTCTAGTTCATTAGCCTATATTATATGACGTGAGATGCTGAAAAATACCGCTTGGGAATTTCAAAACATCCTTTGATTTAAATACCTTTAGCCATGTTTTTCATAGCTGCGACGACTGTGTGAAAGTTCTTAGAAAAACCATACAATAAAAATACGAGTAGATAGGTATTATAGCGAAGATTATAACGTATACAAATGTCGAATCAAAGACATTAACACAGTTAGTTTAACTGTTTCATTTCTAGTATTAGCAATATACTTTATAACTTAAATTGTTATATTTTATTAATATTATGTCTATGATTGTTACGTAAAACATTAGACATAAATCGTTATCTTTTATTACGAGATTCTGTAAGAGCGACATGGTTCACATATGACTTTTAGGTTATATCTAATGAAAAACATTGTTTTTTTGCACATAACGGAGGTTAGATGACAGTTGCTTTGCGTAAAACTAAATACTGTCCTTATAATTGATGAAAGAACTAAGGTCCTACTTTTAATTAGCTCAGTTATTTCACGTTCACACTTGTCAATATACACTTGGGAGCAAATAAATCGAGCCACTCCTATTTTCACATGTCCTGGTTATTAGTTTTGGTTTCATGAATTATATAATTCTAAGTTGAAAAAAAAACTACCCTCATTGTAAAGTTTATCAAATAACCTTTTAGGCGATATACATATGTTTAGAATTGATCTGTTCCGTAATACCAAAAATAATAACAATTATACGTGAAAAATACAAGTTGCTCGATTTATTTGCTGCCAAGTATACTTAATCAGTTGTGTTAAACTGAGGATTTTGACACGTGTCGACTTCAAATAACTGTAGCTAATTTACAATAATTGGCATACATATATTATTTTACTTGCTACGAGTCATCGAAGAATCGAATGACTTAGCACATACTAATGACAAGACATGTGTCATGAATTTCATTGTAATACAAGTCTACGATTTATTTAACAAAAATTTGTGATATACAACATGAAAGACACGCACAATATGGTTCTCTACAATATGGTTGAGCTAAGCGATGCGGATGAGCACGTCATGCTCGTGAATGGGTGCTGTCTGTCGGGACTGGTCAGCCCATAACTGCTATGGCAATTCTAGAAGGCATATTTTTTTATTTTTTTCTGTTTGCTACTCTTATGTGAATTTATTTTTTACATTAACCTGCATTATTCTCATTCTATGTCGCACGCTATACTGTAATGGAATTGTCATGAATAGTCATGATCTACTATTTTAAAAAGAGTATTCATGGAGTTTCTTGCCGGCTCTTCTCCATAGAACCTACCTTTTAGAACTGTGCACCTAGTTGTGATGTTTTAAAAGTAATCTGGTCTATTTGAAATAAAAAACTTTGACTTTGAATACTATTAATTAAAAACGCACCTTTAGAAATATAGAATAGAATAGAAAAACATTTATTCAAATGACCAGGACTCAAAAGTTAGTAATACTAAAAAAACATGTTAGTAAGGAATATTTATGTACATGTATGTATCACCGCTGCCTCATCTCATGAGAAACGGCGCATAGGGACCCATTTCGAAATTTTAAGATTTCAACTTTTTCTCATGGACTGACCTTGCATGCTCATCTTCTTATTAAAACAGAGCCCTATTGTGTCGTAGAAATGCAACCGAATAATCTCCCGTCTCTACAAAATAAATATATACGAAACTTTATTCAACGTTTTCCAAAAACTTATTTTTTTTAGATAGGTCTCTATAATTCTAAAGGAGCGAAAAGTCTCAAAGCTCGTTGAAAAAATTCAGTGCAGGGTGGTATGGGACCTATTTTAAGCGCTGCGTTGACTTTTGCCGAAGCGAATAACAAGTGTAAAATAAACAACTTAAGCAATTAAAAAACATGGGTTTGCGTATTCAGTGTCCGCTAGACAATAAATATTTAAACTGACTAATTAAACAAAATTGTTCATTCATTGATTGACTTGTACCTGCTTCTGAGTAATGGAGAGACATTAACAGTAATTAACAGTACAGTAGACTGAGAGTCAGTAATTAATTTAATGTAAATAGAGAAAATATTGGAAGGTTCGTTTAAATAAACTTGTGAGCCGATTTTTGTGAAAAAAAAAACACTATGGACCATTTAAGGGTGTCGTTTATGCTACTTGAGAGCTCGAAGATTTTGTGCTTCGAATGATCTTAATAGGTTCGGTAGTAGCCCAATAACTGACCATGATGTAATCTAAGATAATTAAAATAAAAGATGACCTAACAGTCATCTTTTATTTGCCTGCCTCTAGTTTTAACCGATATTTATATTGCCTAATTCAAACACGTATACATTTTACGTAATAAACGCATTAATTTTAATAGCTTATGAAATAAAAAGATATAATTATGACATCTTTAAACTAAAGACTAGTAGCTGGACGTTCTTCGTATATTTTACGGCTATGGTTATTTTTATGTAGCCAATGAGATATAATCGCGGATGTTACTCAGATTCAATAGAGATAGGTGCTAAAATGTTTAGCTTATAGATAATTAAGTTTTTTGTGTATCTCGTGTTTTTCGCTATTTATTATATCATTTACATACAACACCGTGAGCCGTAACGGCTATGGACAATACGACGACAACCTAAAATATGACGCGGGCCAAATACTGATTTGTGTTGCTAAAAATAACGAACAAATAATAAAAGTAAATACAATACCATTGGGTTTTTAGGCGGAAACGAACAGGCTATGGTTTATTTATGTGGAATTGTTAATGCCAAAACCACTAGGAAGTCACAAAGATGAAAAAATTGAGATTCCATATGGCTTTCAGCAATGTCAACGCACATATTCTTTACTACAATTTGGAGAACAGGTAACTGCAAAATTAATAGTCCGACCAATTTTTTTTTCTTTAGCTATCGATGTTCCTGCTGTACCTACAAACAGGAATTTACTGTAATAACGTCATTAAAACACAATGACGTAATAGATGAGTAGTATGAGGATTGTTATTAACTCATATAAAACATGTAAAAGGGAAAATATTTTAAAAACTAAGTTGATAATTCGTGGTTTAATGCCAGTTACTGTTCTGTCCTTATATGGAAATTACGTTAGAAATGAAGAACTGACGTACTATCATATAAATAATAAGAGTGTCTTGACTATTTTGTAGCTATAACAGAGACTGCTCTACGGCATGCATGAACCTGCACAAATCGTGATTATACACTGCAAATGACGAAGGAAAACATCACTGGGAAACCCGAATGTTGAAACTAAGCAAGAACGATGCCTCGAAGGCGACAATTGCAAGACAAATAGACAATCTATTGCTTTTTCTGCTTCAAGTTTTTTTTTTCGGGTACAATTTGTATATGATATCCAACAGTTCTTGTTAGCAAAAGATACCTGGTGCCAAAATAGGACAGTAATAAGGGAATTTAAAAGAGAACAACAGAAATTTAGTTAGTTTTACAACAGAATGTGACCTAGTATAATAATTTAGGTTTTTCAAAAATTATTCATTCCGGCCTTAGTAAGGAATATAGAAAATTGATCTTCTAATCTTTGACCCCAAATTTTACCAAAAATACAAACACAGCAGCAGCTGAGGATAGAATACAGTTTATCGTATTTTTTATGAAATCTTTGAACAACTATTTCTATTAAACTATTGACGTCAGGAGAAAGTTGTAGAACAAAAGGTACCTATTCATTATTATGGGTACTTTAACACCCTTTCGAATAACTACCCCTTTCTGACTAACCTTGTATGCGCCCATGTTTCGCAGTTGGTTGGTAATGAAGGCAATACAAAGTATAATGCTTCCAAGACTAATAAAATGAAACATGAAATATGACGTAGCATCATAATACAATAATTACTATATCATACGTCTTTGTCTATACGCCATCCAGTCTCATAAAAACTTGTCTAAGTGCGTAAATAAGCAAGGTTATTATCACAGTAGTAAAGATGATAATAATCCGATAGTTTCACAGTTTTCTTATATGTAAGATTCATACTAAACATCATCGCGTGTTCAAGTGGAGTTGCAAATATAAATATTGTTATAGCTCAAATTAAAACAAGGTTTGACATACCTACACGTATCAGGCAATTTAAAATTATATTTCATGAGTAAAACGGCAAAAATAGCAGTGGTAGCCTAGTCTTTGAACGCTTGCCTTCTATGCAGGAGGGTCCCATCTAGGGCTTTCAATACCGGTATTCCGGGATCCCGTAATACCGTAATCACGGATATTTATTGGTCTTTTTTAATCACGGTATTGACGAGCCAATACCGTGATTACGGTATTACAAACATTTCTAGATATTATTGCGGTTTGTTGTAATAAGTAGTAGGAAATTGTATTATGTGATGTAATTTACGATGTGATGTTACTCTCACACTTGTTTTCGCCATTTTTTTCAATTGGACTGCTCTAGATGGTCCTTGCGGACCTATCCTACGTAACCGGGCAGTTATTGGCGAGTCCGTAGACCTAAAGGGTCTTCAGGCAATGGTGGGGAAGTAAAATACTTAACCTAAGCTAATTTACTTATACTACACTAACATCTTGACTACTTGACTACAACAACAGCACTAAGGGCGACTAGTGGGACGAGCACTTTGGCTTAGGTCGTTGCTGGCGGAAGCTTGGGGGGGAGACAGCTTGATGAGGGCTGAATTATCGGTGTGACTGCGGAGTCTGAAGAGACGACCGGCTCTACGACGGGAGAGCTCGGTGGATCGTGACCGGCGGCAGTGGGACGTCACTGCGCTCTTTTCGGGATTCACCTTTATTCTGCATTTCCGGAACAGACCCCGAGGGCATCGGCTGAGGTTTGGAGGGTTCGAGTGATGCTGTGAGTGTCGTTTGCAAAGAGAGCCAACTTGGCCAAGCCACTTTTACGTGTGTTGAATTTTTAAGTGATAGTACGTAGCCCTGAGGGACTCCGGCGCGGATGGGGTGAGGGGACGAGAGGGTGCCTTCTAGGCGATATCGGAATGTGCGATCCGACAGAAAGTCTCGAATGATGAGCTCGAGACGGTCCGGCACGTTGAATTGGTACAGTTTGTATAATAAACCGTTGTGCCAGACCTTGTCGAAGGCTTTCGCTACGTCGAAGAATAGCATGCCCGTTTTGTACGAGCGTGTTAGATTATTCCAATAATTTAACTTTGTTTATTACACAAATTCACGTCTTATTAATGATATTAAATGTCTACCGAATCATTTAAGTCATTATACTTACTTATTTAACTTATGTACCACTTAAAAATGTGTTTTATAATTATAACCTTGTTTACTTGTGATAAACAACATAACACCGGTTCCTTATCAAAATATTATACAATACTATTACGAAAGACATTTATAATATAGTTTAAACTGTGTTCTATTATTATTGTTTTGTATAATATCATATTTAACTGTTTGCACAGAAATAACGTGACTTGTTCACTAATTAAGCCATTGTAAGACCAAGTATGTAATGTAACTAATTAATATCAACATATTTACTTTATTTTATATAATTTTATGAATTTGTATTAAAATCATAGGATGTGACGTCACTTGTTTACTACCGATCATATTAGCCGTTGCTCCGCCATACTCGGCACATTCGCTCCGCAGTAGTCACATCGAACGGACCTAAGTTAAGTATCCTTATCTTGTTGATGGGTTTTATGTGTATTTCTTAGTAAATATTCTACTGAATATTTACTAATATATTTTAATGTATAATATGTGTATTTCGCTTGATATTGCTGCTATGATCTGGTCTATAGTATCTGACTAGCTTGTCCTTCTTATTTTCTATTCTTATGAATTATTACATATTACATATATTGTGAATATCATGTAACTAACAACTAACCCAAATATAAGTACTCTCAGTGGTGGAGAGTCTATGTTGGTTTCATTTACCATACCCCCTTTGCCCCTGAAAGGTAGGTATTGGTCTTAACTGTAATGCTATGCTCACTATATATTTCTATAACCATATCAGCCCACATTATTGCTATTCCTAATATCTAGTACATTGATATTGCTAAAGTATTGTTTAAATGAAATTAGTAATTATTGGTATACTTTAGTCAAAGATATTTGTAGTTTTCATAATAAACTATTCATGGTAAATAATTCTGGTTTATATACTATTCTATCTTTCTCTCATTACATTTATACATACCTACAGCTATATTTATATGATTATATGTCTATATAATCTAACATCAGAAGTGGGATAGATCTCTGGCCTTGCATAACAAATTATTAATCATTTTAATTATTTTAAGGATGGATGCTGTCTCAACTCCACTTCAAATCGACGATGACATCGCGCTGCCGATTCTTGTTCCCGAGAAGACGGACGACGGAGCTGCGAACTGGTGTACGAGCATTGTGGCCCTTTCGAAGGACTTCACGTGGAGCGGTGCGGCGTCAAGACAGCGGATATAAGCCGATCTTGGATGACATCGCCCTGCCAATGTTTTACGCCTGACAAAAATTGTGAAGAAATTCAAGACTGTGGCTAAAGCCGGTAAGGCCCTCAGGGGCTCTGAACATTAATTTGACTGATGTAAATATTAATGTACCCTCCTGATAAAACTTTATAGTATAATAAAATAAATAAATGTTTAACTCAATCTATTACAATGAAATTGCAAGTCTGGCCTGATTGATAGGTTTGAATATCGAACGTTATCATAATAGTCTCATCTCACTGATCACATCCAGTTGCGTTTTGATCCGTATAAAATTAAAAATCTGATAATTATTTAGTAATACCCACATGTTACAAATAAGAAAAAATATTATTACGAATAATTTTTTTACCGTCAATTGTAATTAATTGTATTATTTGAAAATCGTAAAATATAGCCTTTTATTTTTAATTAGTCCATGACTTATTGTGTATAGTAACTGGATTGCTTAGTGATTTGTTCTAGTGAAATATAGTTGGCCGACAAGAAGTGTGTATTTCACATGTAAGTGAATGATAATAATATGTAATCTTTATTGGAAGTAGAGTGATGAATATTTCATTAATTAAAAGGAAGTCAGATAGTATTTCGTGTAGAATAAATATGGTATCTATATTTGTTTCTGTAAATAAATGCGTTGCAGTTGTATTAGAGTTTGTGGTGAAATGCAAACCGGGGTTTGCCAAAGGCAACGCCTGGAAAAAGCTGAAACCCTAACATGACGAAGCAATTATTATAGGGCTGAAACCCAGGCGGGTGATGCCATGATATGGCTAGATCCAAGGCGGGTGATGCCATGTTGATAAAGCAGGAACCCAGGCGGGTGATGCCAAATGAGTTGGCTAGATCCAAGGCGGGTGATGCGATAAATTGATAAATGAAAATGCAGAAAAAAATTAATATCTTGAAAATATTGATACCTATTTGTTTTTATTGGTTTTGCTATAATTCTTGTTGCAGAATGGTGCAAAATAGTTTAAATTAAAAAGTAGTTTGTTACTACTTACATAAGGTTTAAAATTTAGTTTTTGTAGATCAAAACGGGAATTTGTATTTATAATATTGATGATAAATTGGTATGATGGCTTCCGTTAAAGATTGGTTTATCATATTTATTTTTAAATAAGAAATAATTTGACTTATTTTCGTTAAAGATGTTAGTATATTATGGTATTTTTGCAAGAAGGTTGTATTAGTAGCACAATGTTGAAATGTTATGTTTACAACGTCATGTTAGTTTCATAATTAATTGAGATATTTAGGTACCTAATCATGAAATATTTTAAGAGGTTAATAATGATCTTGCAAAAAAAATGAAACCTTTAATAAATTTACAAAGGAATCATAGACAAGGTCCTGTTCTATGATAAAGATTATGTTATTTGAAATAGGGACATCTAGTGTTCTGAGAGAAATAACTATCAATCATTTGATATGATTATAATAGATGGCGTTGTAATCAATAAACAATCATGAAGTAATTATTTCGAAAATATTATTGGTCACAATGATGTTCCTAAATGAGTGTGCCATAAGATGCAATGTATAATGAATATTATGGGTTGAATTGTGGTGTGAATCTACGAAAACTTAATATTAAGACATGAATGTTATTCGAATTATAAACATGACATTATTATGTACTTATATGTTTAAAAGTCTTTTGTTTCACTTCTAACAAGGAAGCAACTGACCGTTGTCAGAAAGACAATGCATTATTTGTAATGAGCTAAAAGTATATTTGGAAGTAAATACTTCAGGGACAAAGTTTATGTCAGTATGACCGAGAAGGGGTATTGGAAATTTGAGAAATATAATAGTAGCAAAAAAAAAAAAAAAAACGCCTATGGCCTGGAGAGTGGACTGAACTAAACGTTGTTGTAGGAGATTTATTATAATTAGTTTAAGAGATGATTGTATTATTATGGATTATGGATGGATTAAAACCTTAGCTGTGGTATGACATTCACTGGCTGCGGGTGATTAAGCTTCACTGACTGCGGGTGTTTGATCTGCCCAGTGAGGTCCGATTATTGAGATTTATTATAATTAGTTTAAGACATGATTGTATTATGGATTATGGATGGATTAAAACCTTAGCTGTGGTATGACATTCACTGGCTGCGGGTGATTAAGCTTCACTGACTGCGGGTGATTAAGCTTCACTGACTGCGGGTGATTAAGCTTCACTGACTGCGGGTGTTTGGTCTGCCCAGTAAGGTCCGATTATTGATTATGGCATGATGATTATGAAACGATTACTGATATTATGTAAACAAAATGTACCTTTATGTAATAAGAATATTGTGTTTGTACTTCGAGAGCGAAGTACTTGTCAGTATGGCCGTGTTAGATTATTCCAATAATTTAACTTTGTTTATTACACAAATTCACGTCTTATTAATGATATTAAATGTCTACCGAATCATTTAAGTCATTATACTTACTTATTTAACTTATGTACCACTTAAAAATGTGTTTTATAATTATAACCTTGTTTACTTGTGATAAACAACATAACACCGGTTCCTTATCAAAATATTATACAATACTATTACGAAAGACATTTATAATATAGTTTAAACTGTGTTCTATTATTATTGTTTTGTATAATATCATATTTAACTGTTTGCACAGAAATAACGTGACTTGTTCACTAATTAAGCCATTGTAAGACCAAGTATGTAATGTAACTAATTAATATCAACATATTTACTTTATTTTATATAATTTTATGAATTTGTATTAAAATCATAGGATGTGACGTCACTTGTTTACTACCGATCATATTAGCCGTTGCTCCGCCATACTCGGCACATTCGCTCCGCAGTAGTCACATCGAACGGACCTAAGTTAAGTATCCTTATCTTGTTGATGGGTTTTATGTGTATTTCTTAGTAAATATTCTACTGAATATTTACTAATATATTTTAATGTATAATATGTGTATTTCGCTTGATATTGCTGCTATGATCTGGTCTATAGTATCTGACTAGCTTGTCCTTCTTATTTTCTATTCTTATGAATTATTACATATTACATATATTGTGAATATCATGTAACTAACAACTAACCCAAATATAAGTACTCTCAGTGGTGGAGAGTCTATGTTGGTTTCATTTACCATACCCCCTTTGCCCCTGAAAGGTAGGTATTGGTCTTAACTGTAATGCTATGCTCACTATATATTTCTATAACCATATCAGCCCACATTATTGCTATTCCTAATATCTAGTACATTGATATTGCTAAAGTATTGTTTAAATGAAATTAGTAATTATTGGTATACTTTAGTCAAAGATATTTGTAGTTTTCATAATAAACTATTCATGGTAAATAATTCTGGTTTATATACTATTCTATCTTTCTCTCATTACATTTATACATACCTACAGCTATATTTATATGATTATATGTCTATATAATCTAACAAGCGCATAAAACAGTGTGTGCGACTATGCGGTGCAATTGTCGAATGCAACAGGGCTGGGTTCGAAAACCGAACTGTTCTTCGGGGATGAGTTTACTTGAGTCAGCGAAATCCTTTAAACGGATATATGGTTTGGCCAGTGCAAGCAACCGCTCTTATCTCTAAATGACCCTCACGCGCCCCGGCTAAGCCGATTCTCGAAATCGCCGTACTTATTTATACGTTATAAAGTCTATGTGAAATGACTAGATTTAGTTTAAGTTTTGATTACGTTCCTAAATCCTAGTTCTATAATCAATCAATAGCAAATTGTTATACTAACGAGGAGGGGAGAAGAGAAGTGGAATAAACTGGCAACCCTGTGGTATCCTAGAGAGGGAAAGAGGAAGAAAGGAAAACCACTTAAGCGATGGGAAGATGAAATAGTGAAAACGGCTAGAAAAACCTGGACTAGACTAGCATGAAAGAGGGAAAATTGGAAAAGGTTCGATTAGGCCTTTGCCAAAGGCACACAGAAAATGTAAACTGAAAATATGTTTTTTAAACTTTGTTAAGTAATCTGTGTTTTTTTCTGAAGAAAGGCTATAAACAAATAAATAAAATAAGAGAGTTTTGTACTATTATTTTCAGAAAGTACCTAACCAATAATAAAGACTGATTTGAAAGTAAAACACGTATTTTAATGGTTTTATTAATGTCCTAATTGAACTTGTGTACAATACCGTGATCACGTGATCACGGTATTGATAATGCTAATACCGGTATTGATACCGGTATTGAAAAATTCCGGTATTTGAAAGCCCTAGTCCCATCCCAGCTTTAACACAAGTGAGTTCGCAGTCAGATGTTCGTACATCTGACTCCGAACTCACTTGCGTTAAAGGTGAAGGAAAACATCTTCAGGAAACCTCCACACCTGAGAGGACACCAAAAAAGTTCTTGATGTTGTATGTAGTCAAGCTATCGTGGTAGACCAAGGCCTAAATCTTTCTCATTCTGAGAAGACGCTGGTACTCAGCAGTGGGATAGTAATGGTCTGATTATGAGTAGAACAGAAGAGGTCATCATCATTACTGATAGCCTTGTTCCACTGATAATTATAGGCATTCTCATTTTTGTTCCGTGCTTTTTTGATCGGTACCAATCGCATTTAGGTCTGACCCCACGATTCTTTGTAGCGTTTCTTCCCATCTGGTTGTTTTTGACACTTCGCCTACTGTCTCTCCGCAATCAGTCTGTTTGGGCTATACTTCACCAGCCATCACTACATCTAGGTAAGTGTCCTCTCCACAATTTTAGATTTGATACGCTGTCTGATATTCGCAGAAAGAATGAATAAATTGAGTGCAATGATATTCAAAGCTCATCATCTGCCTAGCCTTTTCCCAACTATGTTGGGGTCGGCTTCCAGTCGAACCAGATGCAGCTGAATATCAGCATTTTACATGGAGCGACTGCCTATCAGACCTCCACAACCCAGTAACTGGGTAATACGATACTCTTGGTAAGACTGGTTGTCAGACTTTCTGGCTTCTGACCAACAGTAACGACTGTCAAAGATCTACAAATGACAGCCGGGACCAACGGCTTTACGTGCTTTCCGAGACACGGAGGAAACTCGCTACGGTAAATGGTCACCCATCCACAGACCAACCTCGGCAAGCGTGGCTTAACCCGGAAGATCGGTCTATGCGGCTGTAATTATTTAGCCACGAGCTCCTCAATGATATTCAAAGCTATGGTCGCAAATATCCAAATTATAGACGTGTTACCCTTCGCCTACTATCACCTCCATAACTGGCTTCCTTCAACTGATTGACTCTCACAGTTTGCGTGGGAAGGTAACCTAGTTAAATATTGTATACAAACAGTCAGTGTCATTAGTAAGTAGGAGTCTAGATGACCACAGATCACTAATATTCACTCAACCAAAGTCGTCTAATTATTCAGATCATCCGTGTTAGGCAAATATGTATATCGGAACACGAAAAATATCAAATAGGTAAATGAGTTCATTCAAATCCTTATTAATATCAATTTTATTTACATTGACATAAAAAAAGACTTAAATTAAATAAATCGTTGCGGAGCGTTGTTCGTCTTCCGGCTTATTTGCGTAAGATGGATGGTCTGAATCATTAGACGACTTTGGTTGAGTGAATATTAGTGATCACTTTGGGTGTTTCTAAATATTTGGCCATCTTGACTGCTACTTACTATAATTACGACGCCTGTAACTTCCTATTGACTTTGGTCTAGACGAGTGATGATTAAACACGATGCTTATATTTGACACAATAATAGGTGATTAATAATATACTACTGCATAACATGAAAAATCTTCGTTAGATGCAAGGTCACTTATTTCCGCAAGCCGTTGATATGATATTTGTCACGTCTTCGATGGTTCATGGTCAGCGTGATATAGAGTCACTAGAAATTGATTTTATGATCATTGTTGTGTAAGTAATCTGGTCATCACTTTCAACCAAATCTTGGTCTCCAGATACGCTAAGTCATAATGAATTTGCAATTCTGGAACTCTAAACTGAAGTTAGGCCCGTTTCTCCTTCAATCCTTCAAATTTTTAAGAACCATAAAAAATATGTATGATCTCCTTAGATAATCGAGCATCGCTAGACATGTGTCAAAACCTGCTTAGCATGGGGAATACCTCTCATGCAAAGATCGTGTCTTGAGCAATTTATTTATAGATTTATGTATTGATATGGTTTAGAAGAGATTGATTTACATTTATTGAAAGGTTTTTTCCGAATACAAATTTTAAGGCGTTTGTATTTTCCATTCAAGTTTTGCTATCTATTTTTATATTATTATGACGTCAAATTATGGTGGGATATCACAAAAGGTATTCAAAAAAATCGGGCATGGAAAATGTCAGCTTCTATTAATACCTATCACCACATCATAATAATTATTATCATAAAGGCTCTCGTTTGGCGGTTGGATCAAGGGCTTGATACAAAAAGCAGTACTCCTTGACACGAGGCGCATAGTGAGGAGGTTCCTTTCTCTGGAGCCCCGACTGTCGGTAGCTCGGATTTGTTTCCGATGCCTATAATTTTTTATTTTTAAATGTTTTTGTTTTTTTTATAGAAATAATTAAAAATGTATTGGATGTGTATGTTAAATGAATAAACGTAATTATCATACTGTTATGATTCTAAAATGCGTCTACAAGTCTGTAATAGGGTTTGTTTCGAAAACTTTTTAGTGAGTGTTTGATATTTTTAGTACACACGCATATCAAGCTATACATTTCCAGTATGATGTGATCTCGCATTGTACAATGTACAGTACAGGCTTTCCGAACAATGAGAGGTCAGCTTATACTGGAAACTTTTAGTTTGATTTGTAGCCGTGCGTATTATCCAAGAGAATGTTAGGTTTAACATAACAACAAGTGATTAGATGGAAAATCTTAGTCAAAACATTTCTCATTTAATGTTACGTATTATGGCATATTGTTTTTTTTATTATTAATTTATAAGGACAATCGTGCTCCAATGTAGAGGTGCCAAGTATATAAGTAAGTTTAAGAAAAGTTCACTAGTTTTGGAGATTAAATATAATGTAAGCTTAATGTGCGAAAAAAATATATGCCTGATAAATAATGAAGTTTGTTAGTAGGTGTTATTTCCCTCTATAGGTACTTCAGGATAATTATAAAGTGAAATATTTAAGTTAATTATTACATAGCTGTTCAAAGTTTCCATTAGATAAGGTGGACACAATAGTGGCTGCATATTAGGTATTTATAGCGATTTGTTAGGAAAAGCGAACAGAAAATACGACAAGTATTAGCATAATAACTGTTTCTGTTATAAACGTGATGTCGTGCTTGGAATTCCTGTATTATAATAATATGTAAGTTGTGCTAATAGGCGATAATAAATTCGGCTGCGATCTAGCCTAAAAGTAAAACGGTAAAAAATTAGCAGTGCCTATGTAAACATGTTTCTTAGCATTTAACTATAGCTACAGGCTGATCTAAATAGATAGAATCTAAAGTTTTTTTTTTTTGATTTCTCATTCCCAGGGGTATTCGAGAATACCCCATGTATGTTCTTTTTAGATTATTTGTACATTTTAGAGAAAATAAAGAAGGGATTTAAAAATTCTTTTTTTTCTCTTTACTTTCTTGTGTAACACAACAACTTGTGTAATCGTTTTAAATGGTAATTTAATGTATAAAATAATCATCTTCCTTAACATTCCTTACTAACCTACCTGTTCTTATATAACATTAGACAAATAAAACCCAATTTAGCAAGGAAATGTATAGAAATAAGCACCATGTTTGCCTCTAGCATGGATTCAACACAGTACATAATATTATGTTTTTATGATATTCATATCATTTACCCCCTTTCCTTTTCCCTGTAGGGAAAGGGGTAAATTATGAGGTGACGGCTGACAGGGAATAATGGAAGAGAAAAACATGAAAAACAAAATTTGCTGAAACTCTACTTACAGAAATTGTTTAAAAGATATTCGTGTTTTGGCTGGAGACCCTTCAGGTCTCGCCAATAACTGCCCGGTTACGTAGAAACGGTCCCCTAGGACTATCTACAGAAGACCAAAAGAAAAAAAAAGATATTCGTGCCTTGGTGGGTCACTTTTGTCTAATGTTATATGAAAAGGAGTATACACGTGCGATTTTGTAGAATCGTCAAATTAGTTACGATGAATTTTACTTAATTAAGTCGACGAATAATCATACTATATCCCTACAACAAAAAAATAAATAGAGCCTACATGATTGACAGTTCTACAAAGCAAGATAGGTACATAACATCTAACTACACTTACAATAATCAAATGCTCATTATAAAGCAATTAATTCAGATTGCACTCTATTATCATCGTTCGTGCTCGTTATATGCGCGCGGTAAAAGTGAACACTTTTACTTTCATGACATTGCCGTTATGAATACACTTAAAAGTACAAGTGAATTCGTGTGTGCTCATATTTCGTATCGTCATTACTGGAACTAAAGCGAAATTGATTTTAAAAAGGTCTACTTAGCAATGTTTGTGTTGGATGTTATTAAAAATGTTTGTGGCAAACATTTGGAAAATTGAACGTTGGTAACAACAACATTTCAGGGTTACAATTTTCTTGTTTGACTGATAAACAAATAAACTTAACATTTTCATGAAGTGGTTTGTGTGTTTATGGATATTCAAGTTATGTAATAGGTGTCTATAAGTATTATTAAGTTGTAAACTAATTTGAATACGCTATAAAATATTATCATAGTTTGCCTATAAATAGTTCCTTAACACGTCCTAACAAATAAATTAAAATCAATATAGTACTCACAACAGTAATCCCAAGAAGTAAGTATAGTGTCCAGGCCATTGCTATGCACTTGTGACACTCAAAACATTATTTTGTACAAAGCCGGCCACAACGGGTAGTGGTCACTCAATAATTACATATCGAACAGCGACACTATTTATGTGTTGATATGACGTAGGCATGCGGTTTAAGCGAAACACCGATATCGATTATTAGCGGCACGTACACCTGTTTTCGCGGACAGATGTCAACTGCCGTGCACAGTTGAACTGACCGGCTTGGTTCAAGACGTGTCGTCGCGTCGTCATTATACGTCCAATATCTTGAGAACCTTCCGTTCACTTTTCAAATTCCCTCCATGGTTGAAAATACAGAACAAATCAAGAGGCGGGGGAGACCTTGTTATAATGGCTGTTTGTAAGGACGTCCTACTGTTCGATTTTAAAATGATAGTTGACCTATTCACTTTCCAAGTTCAAAGGTCGTTAAAAAATTATGCATTTTTTGAAATTTAAGCTACACCTATATTTACGGAAAGGTACCTACCACCTATTCATATTAGTTTTAACGACAATTATAATATTTTACTATTATTCTGTTCTCGTATGAGCACGACCTACATGATATGTAAGAATATAGCTCATGCCGTGATGAAAACATTCGCCATTGAGCAAGGTTGGTAGCGGGGCTGAATGCCCAGAGGGCGCCAGACGTACTGAAGTATCGTCACTCGTAAAGACTCTTTTAATGCATCCCTTACCAACATTACATGTTTTTTTCCTGTCAGCACATGCTATACAATAATAGCTCATGCAGTGGTGAAACGATTAGCCAGTCAGCAAAGTTGGTAGCGGGGCTGACTGCCCAGGGTGCGCCGGACGTACTTAAGTATCGTCACTCGTATGGCCTCTTTTCATGCACCACAAACATTACATCAAGAACATATTCTTTTATTAGTACCTACGTTTCAATACATACGGAATACAATACATACGGTTGTTAGGAATTAAGGGTTGTAAAACCATAATATGCACAATGCGTTGCAAGTAGAGTGGTGACCGCAATATGTTGTCATTGGTACATAGGAAAAAGCGGTACCTCTAGGAGGAGACCTAAGGAAAAATAGTTTCTTTTGCGGCAACAACACGTAGCTATAGGTAACCATCACCGTCGCTATATTTTTTATTGTCCTGAGACTCTCTTATACCTAATTGATTTTCCAGAACGTCTAAAGATATTTTTTCAGTAAGTCCTATCCAACAGTAACATCCCAGTTTGATGTAGCTCGCAATAATCAGCGACCTATGGGTGTATATCACAATCATGAAGCCGCAGCACCCATAGCTGCGTACGGCCACAATACGTACGTTTATTAAACTTCGCTTTGTATAAAAATGTAGGTGAGATCATCCACTACGACCCACAAATGAGTGACTTTATAACGTCATAAACAAAAGCGTGGCTATGTTTGTTTTTATACCGACTAGGTGGATTCAAAAGTTCTTTGAATGGTATTGTCTACGATTTCCATAACCCGATAGTTCTCGTACATCGTATCCGAATCGAAAATTGGTAACAGCTGAAGTTCTGCGTGGCCGTGGCCGACGTGCGCCGCAGCGGAAATATAGATACACGCAGTCGGCCACGCAGCTAACGTGGGCAGCGTGGCCGTGGACTTTGTGACGCACAGAGGGTTTTCGGCTTTATGCTTATTTTATGTACTATCGATACTACACTATGTATCGATCACATCCTTATTCCAGGATATTTTCCTTAAATTATTATAATATTGAGTATTATAATAATTTAGGTACCTAGCAACAAATAATGTGTTACTAGCTGACCCGGCGAACCTCGTACCGCAAAGTTTTTTAATGACCTTTTTTGAATTTTATTTTATACAAACTTTGTCCTGACAATAACGAACACACAAAAAAAAGAAAAAAAATCCAATTTGGTGCAGTCGTTCGGAAGTTATGCGTTTACATATATTATTTCGGTGATTCATTTTTACCCGACTACGGCGAAGCCAAAAGGAAGGGTAATGATTTTGGCAGTCTATGTATGTATGTGTTATCGGTAGCGGGTAGCACTGGGCAATGTTGACAAGAGAGGGTAGTCGTCGATATGGATCGGCGCACCCGAGGTTATAAAGGCGGTGGTCATTCGACGAAGCGGGTGCATTCCGTGTTGATCAGCTGAAGAAGTCTGACCTTTTATATCTGATTAGCTTGTCCTTATTTTATGATCTTGTAATAATTGTGTAAAGTAATATGTTGTGATCTAGTTTACGTTACTAATACTAACCCAAATACAAGTACTCTCAGTGGTGGAGAGTCTATGTTGGTTTTATTTACTGTGTTTACCTTGCTCGCAATCCTGACTAACCGATATTAGCTATAACTGTAATGATAGAATCACTCCTGAACGGTTATGTTGTTGTGTCTTTTATATATGTATGTAAGTATGTTTGTATGTATGTTTGTATGTATGTTCCACCGTAGCACCTAAACTACTGAACCGATTTTAATTATGTATATAGATTATATTGCGACTTGCGACCTCCTGATAAAAAACTAATTAAGTTTACTGTTACTATGTACTTTTTTAAATTTATGTATTAAAGAGCTTTTCCCTGACCTACACATATACAACACGTAACAGAAATACCGCAAAAACTCAAACAGCCCAATTAGAATATTCAGTTATAATCATAATTATTCATACATAATGCATACACCGAATTTTTGTGCTTAAATATTGTTTAATTAAGAAATATTATTACTTTTTAATTGTTAACTTGTGCCTTAACTTTAGGCTCATTTTTATTTATCTCAATTAAAAGACTGATGAGTAAAAAGGAAGTATAAAAAAAAGTTTAAATGATTGCTTTTTAACAAATTACTTTAAGGTTTGCGTTTATTAGGTTACACGTTGTATACGGTAATAGTGCCTGAATATGGTTGACCCAATTTATAGACGCGGATAGCCGATTATGCCTATATTAGTAGGTTTTCACTACTTTCGCGGCCATAGTTTTACCTTACCTATTTGGTACGACGAGTACGAGTCTGTAACAATACTTATCCAATCAAAATTTCAATATAACGTCATAATTTTTTCAAAGAATACTAAGTTTTAAATTAGGATTTGCAGGGAAAGTAGTAAATCGGTATCTGCAGTACTTCGCTTACTATTGAATTTCAGGGAAATTGTATAATCGGTACTGATTTCTTGTGTTCTAGGCAAGACAATCAAAATTACAAGTCACCCTGTGTAGTAAGATGACGATAGAATTTTCCTACGGTATTGACATCTCAATTAAAGAAAGGAAATAATTACGATGTTGTTTTTCTGTGCAAAACTTGTTGACATCTGGCCTATTTTTACATTCTATGAAGCTTTGGCAAACGAACTTTCGGCCCTCCTGATGGGAAGCGGTTACCGTCGCTTATAAACGCCTTCTACACCAAGAGGTTTGCTGGTACACACGGCTACAGATCAAGCTATACATTTCCAGTATAAGCTGATCTCGCATTGTATAGGATTTCCTTACAATGAGAGGTCAGTGTAAACTGGATTTGTATAGCTTGATGTGTAGCCGTGTGTACGTTGCCAAAATTAGAGACAAGGAATTGGGAAGGGAGGAAAAATTGGGAAGTCTCGTGTGCCTTAATTTCACCGACAGCCACACCCTTCAAATCGGAACGCAGCTGCTTGGCGGCAAAAACACGTATGGTGGTAGTACGTAGTGTCACGGACTTGAAATGTTTACCACCCTAAGGTCTAAAATTGCTTGCACATTACCTTTTCATAAGGTCGCTCGGTCGTTCGCTAAGAGTTGACAGGGCAAAGATATTTTTTTCTTAATTGACATAAAAAGGTTAATTTAAAGAGACTATTAATAGGTCTAGGTGTGTCTTACTTGGTGCTTTGGTGGCATAGAACAAGAAATCAACCTATTTAGTATATTCAGTCAAGTTCGCCCTATACAACTTTTGACTAGACACACATACCTATAAAAAGGAGTTCATAACATCAAAAATACTAGCAAATCAAAAATTTGCTAGAATTGACGCTTCACAATTTTAAAACTAATACTTATGTAGTTGATATGACATCTTGAACCTTATTGCGCCCAGTGTGAGAAGGAATCGAAATTGAAATCTGATAAACATTTCGAGTCCGCGGCTGTACATACAGTACCTACTTCCCCGGATGAAGTCTTTCAAGGTAGCGTCTACTACTACTAAAATGCACAATCACGACACGTTTGGTGCAGTGGCTGAGCGATTGGCTGCTGCGTTACGGGTTGTGGGTTCGATTCCAGCACAGAACAAATATTTGTATGACCTAAAGATAGTTGTTCCGGATCTGATGTTTGTGCATGTGAAAATTTGTGTCTGTAAACATACCCACGATATAGGAGAAATACTAGTGTGGGCAACGTTTTTTAAAACAAAACAAACAATCATTTCAATGTCTTATGTTGTACGTTTTGAGTATATTAAGTTTTAATTCATTGGCGGTTAGAAGAGGGCTTGATCAGCTCACGGTAACCTGCAAAACCCTGCACGGATGAATTGACTGTCCTGAGCTCCATGATCTATTTTGTTGATTATTAGTGCCCGACAAATGCCGGCACAAAATGTTTGCGCAGACGTCATGTCAACTGTCGCCAGAGCCAAGTCTCTAGTGTGTCATACCCTAGAGGTACTCAACGCCCTCCTGATTGCCAATCTTGGGGGCCAATTCTACTAACAGAAACTTTTATCAATTGCAACTGAGTCCATTCAGGCAGTTTTCGTTTACGAAAGCTGTAAAAATGTTTGGTTTTGTTTTTGTTGTCAAACAATTAAATATTTTTTGTAAACGAAAACTGTCTGAATAAACGACTAAGTTGCAATTGATAAAAGTTTATGTTAGTAAAATTGGGCTCCTGAATGCTGATTTGTTTGCGGATGGATGGAGTAAATCTATGCAAGTATGTCTGGTGTTCTGTGAAAGAAAGTATGCATGGGTTTCTACTATTCCATTTTAGTTTTAATTTGAATATAAGAAATAATTTTTCATATAAATGTACATAATTATTATGTTTCCATGTTAATTATTGTAATTGGTATTGTGCCGTTTTAATTAACTATAAATAAATAATTTATTAAATAATTCCTCACGGTCAGTCAAACATGCGGGTTTGAATTGTGTATTGTAAGAATAAAATGTGTAATGTGTAGCGTCATATTTAATAAAATTATCTAAGTGTCTATTGAGTAGGTAAACTAAAAAAATATTAAAGATACAGAGATTTTGAATTAAGAACAGTGATTGGTTTCGGCCGTTATCTATACTAATATTATAAAGAGGTAGAATTTGTTTGTTTGTTTGTTTGTATGTAGGAGGTAATCTCTGAAACTACTCATCCGATTTCAAAAAAAAATTTCACCTATAGGAAGCTACGTTATCCCTGAGTGCTATAGGCTATATTTTGGGATCAAAAATTAGGGATCCGTAAATTAACGCGAGCGAAGCCGCAGGCAAAAGCTAGTAGGGTAATAAAAAAAAAACTCTCAAATTGAAGCAATTTTAATCTCAGACATCATGGTAGACTTATTATTATATTGATTTGAGATACGCATGCATATTGCATTATTCATTAAATTATTAAAATTGGCCATAAATTAAGTTCAATTGATTGGTGAAAAATTCCACAAGGTTGAGTGGAATAAAAAGTTGACAAAACTTGTAATAATGCAAACTGTGAGCTTAATCGTTTTACATTTCATACGTAGGTCTTCAGTTTTTGTTTAAATTAATACCTTAGCCAAAACACTGTATTTTTTTTTAATTTCCCAGTAATCCCAACTTTTTGTACGTCTGTTGAGCAAATAATTGTTTCAAACACATAATTATATTTCAGTTCCTTGACATGCAATCTCACATTATCATAGCATATAGAGCCTGAGGCGTCTTTACATTTGCGTGTCAGTATCCGGAACTGTAATGCGAATTTTGATAATATACACATTATTATAGTAATAAATCGAACTATTTTTCAAGCTAATCAAATAGAATTTAATAGTTCAAAATATGAACTGAGCTTTCCTTCTTCTGCTTATACCTTGTACAGAACCCTAAGACACTAAACACCAATTAGTGCAACTTGTTAATCTCTTATCAGCAATCAGAATGACGTCAAGATAAGAGAGTATCCGAGTAACTGCAGTTGTAAATTGAGATGCAGTGAAATTATACGACCGGCTCGTATTTATCGTAGCACTTATCAAGACATTATGTCAATAAAGCTGCCGCTCACCGCTTCTCCGGGTGAAAGTTTTGCAAATTGGCTTATAACTAACCAAAACCAGTTGTAAAGCAAAACTGAGACAAAAGCGCTCCTTAGCTTTGCGCGTGTATGGTTAAATAATACGTGGTTCTTCATATATCGTATGATACAGGATCCAAAAGTTGTTAACCGAATAACATAGTATCATACCCCTTTTCACCGTAAGGTTGGTCCTGACGTTTCTCAACAAAACAAAGAATATCAAATATTTAAAAAAAAAAACATGGTTAACACATTCGAGTCCACCACACTTTTCATAGAGCTCATACGCCATGCCGCCATACATATTGCTAGTGGACCTTCCAGGAGGCTCCTCGGCATGACATTTGCGCTAAGAGTGAACCCTGGAGGAGGGTTCCTGGCAGTAGGTTAAAAACCGTGAAAACTACGCTACTACGTCGTAAAATAGGTGTTTGCTTGTTCCATGACGGTGAATTTTCCAAGAAAACCTGCATTTAAAATGAGCCCTCCACGAGGGCACCCTACATGACGAATGCGACTACAGGGTGCAGGATGCCCTCCTGGAGGGCACTCGGCACTGAACGTGTTAATATAGCTATTTTACGGTTTTTGATGATGTCGTTTAGGTACGTTTTTTCGATAGCAATCTTCCTACGGCTACAATTTACGAAATGACCGCACTGTAAGGACTCTTCTTTGGTTGAACAGAGTATAGTAAATTTATAAAAAGATAGTCCAGACCAGTGGCGTAGCTAGCATAGGTGGCACCCGGTGCGGATATCAATGTTGTCACTATCACCCCATAAATGAAAACTGACAAAATCAATAAAAAATCGATAAGCGTCAAGAATGATTTTAAATAATACAAATTTTTCACCGACCGCGATTAAGTCGCAAGTAACCGCGAATGTCAATTATGTTTGTGCCAATACTGTTACCTACTCTGGGGAACCCGCACCGAATATTAATCAAAAGAAGGAAATAACGTTGCTCAGTTAACACAACAACGGTTAACAGTTAACAACACAACAAATTATAAGAAACCTCAATGACAAAAAAAGCGCGGGTTTTGATCAGATTAGAGCTAAAGATATTAAATTCATATGTAATGAAATCGCACCCGTCTTAACACATCTCATTAATAGTTGTATATCAAAGTCTGTTTATTCAAATAAATTGAAAATTGGTATAATTAGACCGATACATAAAAAAGGCAGTTTTACGGATACTAACAACTACAGACCAATAACAATACTTTTTGCATAGATAAAATTTTTGAAAGATATGTAGGGAGTGTGGTGAACGACTTCTTATCAAGTAATGGCATAATTAATGAAAAACAATTTGGATTCCAGAAAAATAAAAGTACAACACAATTGTTGTCACAGTTTACCTACAGATGAAATTAATGATTTTCTCAACAGCAAAAAGCATGTAATAATAATTATGATTGACTTCAGCAAAGCTTTTGATACTCTAAATTATGATGTACTTTATAGAAGGTTGTGGCAGACTGGTATACAGGGGCCAATGTTGGAGTGGTTCAAAGATTATCACTTAAACAGATACAACGTCGTTAGCGTAGCGGGCGCTCATAGCGACATGATTCCAACTGAATATGGCACGGCCCAAGGATCGATCCTCAGACCGACTGAGTATCTGATATACGTAAATGATATGTGTAACCTATTCCAGCATGCCTCTGTCTACCAATTTGCTGACGACACATGTCTTATCACAGCTCACGGAGACCTAAGTACAGCGGAGAAGCTAATGCAAAGTGAGTTCGACTTATGTTAAAGAGCATGTCTATCTGGGACTTAAGATAGATCATAGATTTAATTGGGGCCCTCATGTGGACTATGTATGCACTAAACTGAGGGCTATAATGTCTAAATTACGCATATTAAAACACAAATTGCCTTATAGGACCTTGCGATTGTTGTACATGGCATTAGCCGACTCTGTTATTAATTATGGTTTAACAAGTTATGGAAGACCTTATAAAACGTATCTTATGAAAATCAATAATATACAGTTCAGGATGTTAAAAATATTGGTACCATATAAAATTAGATATAAATATAAACCAGATTATGATATGTTGTTTAAATATTATAAAATCATAAATGTGTTCGACAAAGTTAAAATGGCTGTTGCCTCTGATTACTCTTTATTTATGAATAAACTGCAGAAAACAAAGAGACCAAACTTTGTTCGTAACCTGTCGTACTTGCCTATAATTATATAAACTGCCAAAGATTAATAATGAATATGGTAAGAGAGCCTGGACGTACGCCTTTCCTGACATTCTAAATAAACTTCCAAAGAAAATTGACAAAAAATTAGAAGACAAAAAACCTCAACAAATTAAATATATCTTAAAAGCCTATTATATTGTGGGGAAGTATGGAATGGAGGATGTCAGCGTGTAGGTTCTCAGCCTGTAAACATAAGTGAGCAACTCTAAAATAAGCATAGAGCGCACATAATCTTATATTTTTATGTACAAATATAGTGAAAATTTGCATGAAATAAACAGTTTTAATTTTTTTTTTTTTTTAACGCAACGCCATTAAATGGGTATATTTTGTTTTTTTAATTTTTAAAGCGGTGCGTCCCTCTCTATACGCCACTGATCCAGACAGATAGATGATTGAAAATCGTTTTGACTTTCGGAAAACCTTTACCGTCGTAGGGAAAGATCAAGTTGTCCCAAGTTGTACAAATTAGAAAACTGATGCGATATTTTTCTTTGAGAAAAACAGGGCGTCAAAGATATCAGTAGAAGTTTTTCAATATCAGTTAAAATAACAAAATAATTGCCTCTTCACACGTAACGTTTTCATCCTCTATATAATTAACATTTTAAATATTTCTATAAAAAATAAATTAAACATTTTAAAGTACAAAAATAGTAGCCCACCGGCATCGGGAACAGGGTTCGAACTACAAGTGGTCAGGGGCATCATAGAGAGGAATTACCTTCCTTCCTAGCATCATTATCGTAAGTATGTAAAAATAATAATATTATTATGTGACCACTAAGTATTCGTAGTCAGTTAATAATGACTATTAAATTGCGCCACTATTTATACTTTGCGGTGATTAAGGCAAGCTTTAATAAAGTACTGATATCGATTCGATTATGAATAATTAACATTATTGCCATTAGGTTCACGCGTCACACAGTAGGGTGCAGCTTTCAAAACAAAGCATTTCACGTTTAAGCTTCCTATCAGTTTTAGAATTTTGTTCTTAAGCTGTTTATAGGTAGATAAATTCTTAAAAAAATATAATTTAGAAGCTTCTTAAGTATTTTTTGTATTTGGATATAACTTCGAAGGAGAGAGAAAAAATGTGGCGCCTGCGCGATCTGAGCGCAACGTTCCGTAGAGCATCGTCATGCAGTTTATTACCCTATTGTGTAAAATTGTGTCCAAAAGCTTCGCTTCTTTTCAAGAAATAAGCAGTACAGAGTTTGGTACTTTCCCCATCCCATTTTTTCTATTTTATTTGCTGTGTGTAAGCTATACTAAGCATTAAGCGTCTCTACTTATGGGGACAAATGACGCAATTCTTTGGAGTAATTTTTCGATTTGCTAAAGGTTTCAGAACCTAATCTATATCATCTGCTGCGCGATGTGGCCCTTCGTTAAAACCGTCTGTCTGACACTGTGCCAATAGTATCACAATACATTACTTTGTGAACAGCTTCAAGACACCTGCTTCCATTGTAGAAAGGTCAATTGGCAGTACAAAAGAATCTATCGTATCCCGATACTTGTTCTACCCAAATATTCTCATACTCAACTCAAAAACACACATGCTTGCTTGCTTTATTGCTTGAATGATGCATGCTTGCTTGCTTTATTGCTAGAAAGATGCATGCTTGCTTGCCTGTGCACATTCTATTAAATCTATGAGAAAGGGTAATGTTTGTGTGCGAAACAAACTACAGTTCCTTCTTTATTTGGATTTTTTATTAATCCTTTGATATCATGGAAACCCTACATTAATGATATGGCCAAACGTGGATTGACATATCATCAAATGTTGACGTTTAAACGTTAAGGTCAATTTTAGTTGGCCATGTCATGAAATACAACCATTTCATGAAATGGTCGGATCATGAAGTGATCAATTCTAATATCTAGCCACGACATATACATTACTAGCTTTTGCCCGCAGCTTTGCTCGCGTAAATTAAACTCAAAAAAACTCTTAAGACACTACTAAAGTTTCTATAATATAATAATATAATTCAATCGTGATTCGAAAGACACGTGGCGCCATCTATGAACATTATTGTTGTTTTCCTCGGGAATAGTACTTTTTTCGGGATGAAAGATACCCTATATCCGTTTCTGTACACCTGACAACGTGTATGCATTTGGTTCAGTGGTTTAGGCGTGAAAAGGTAACAAACAAACAAACTTACTTTCGCATTTATAATATTAGTTAGGATGGATGATCATGAAAATATGAGAAAGAAGGTTTCATTTATGTTGCTAAATAACTGCGTATCTAAAACTAAGGTAAGTAATTAAAAAACATATCAAATGTAAACAGGGTATTTATTTTATAACCTTAATTTGACTAGTAGTAATGAATTTCTAAAATGAGACACAGTCAAAGCTTAAACTAAAATCTTAATTTTTTAATGTGCCATAAATTATCTTAAATCTATGTTAATATAAATAAAAGTACCACGATTTGAAATTACTATTATTTCAAAAAGTTTTCAAATTCGTAGACTGCAAGTTCTGAATGAAATAAATTCAAGAAATTAAATCTCTTGATTTTAACACACTTAGCGCCGTAGTCTGACTCCCATGTTTTATTGATTACGGAAGAAAGTACGTATAAAACATGTTATTCTCAAATACTCGTAGGTTGTAGTGTTAAATTTCTTTGTATACCTATGCTCCATTTATTATAACATAAGACAAAAGTCGCATAACAAGGCACTAATCTCTTTTAAACCATTTCTTATAGTAGACCTCATCTTGATTGAACATTAAGGTTCATAAATGCATAATACTGTGTTTGAATCTCTGCTGAAAGCCAACAAGTTCCTTACTTAATTACATTTTCTTACTGATGTGGTCAAGGGAGGAGCTCGTGGCTAAATAATTACAGCCGCATAGACCGATCTTAGCGAGTTTCCTCCGTGCCTCGGAAAGCACGTAAAGCCGTTGGTCCCGGCTGTCATTTGTAGATCTTTGACAGTCGTTACTGTTGGTCAGAAGCCAGAAAGTCTGACAACCAGTCTTACCAAGAGTATCGTATTACCCAGTTACTGGGTTGTGGAGGTCTGATAGGCAGTCGCTCCATGTAAAATACTGATATTCATCATCCGGTTCGACTGGAAGCCGACCCCAACATAGTTGGGAAAAGGCTAGGCAGATGATGTGGTCAAGGGACTTAGAAAAAAATCCTTTCCCATAAACGTTAACGTCTACGGAAAGATCAAATTGTATGGAAATGGCATTTGCTCGACTGACCTTAACGTTTAAGAAAAAGAGATTTTATCTAGGCCCCTTACATGCCTATTGCAATATTAAATGGAGTAGGTATAAGTATGGAAAAGTATGGAGTATAAATAGTCCTTCAGTCTTCTTCTAAATTCCTTTGTTCTTGTAATGGCAGGAGCAACAGACAGGCAGGTCAACTTTAACTTTTTCAGCGCCATCCTTTCCGTCGTGGACGAGGAACTCCCACACATTATACTTCTGTTTGCAAAACGGTTGTAGGTCTACAGGAACAGTGAATTCAGTGAAACAGGCACTTCCAACTTCCCTGAAAAATTAAATTTAAGTTTTATAACTCATGATTGGCTAAGGCTCAGTTGCACCAACTAACTATAACCATAACGTTACCAAAGCTTCTGTCAAACCAGTACAAATTTGACGTAAATATGGTATGGTTATGACACAGTCTACCTATATCTTACTCCTTACAGTCGGTCAACGTAGAACATTGTCGCAGAGCAATCGTGCGGGGGGTTGCGGGGTGAAGGAGCGGAGGTTATGTCCCGAGTAGCCATACTGCGTACTTGGGACATAACCTCCGTCCCTACATAATTTTGACATTTCATAGGACCTGTCAAATATATGGGCGTTGACCCATTAGGTATATGTAGTAAGTAGGTACGATGTGGTTATGGCTACAGTTAGTTGGTGCAACTGAGCCTAAGAGTTGTATATTTAATTTACTAAAGAGGATGTTAAACTCCTTTCAGGCGAGACAAAACAAAAAAGTATTAAACGAAAGCACTAACGAACTTTCACTGAATAGAAAGCTCATAAATGTATGCATTCTAATATAAAAGAACATATCCTATAAATATAATAAAAAGCTAAAGATAGAAACTTTTAATTTGAGAGTAGTTTTATTTTAGACAAGACGGGCAAAGCTAGTGTAATTGAAAATAGAACTAAGACTGGTCATATTTGCTAATTGCTGCAGGAGTTTAGGGCGAAAACAAACTGAAATGAGCAAAATTCGGTCTCAAAAGTGGCAATCACAGGTGATAATTATGGGATGATCTCCTTTTCCTTAAACGTTAACGCCTGCGGAAAGATCAAATTGTATGGAAATGACATTTGCTCGAACGTAAGTACTGGCAAGGCTGGACTTCTCCTTTATCAACCCAAACAGTTTATTTCTTTCTACCATCAAACTAGATGAAGTTATTAATCTCTTTGTTCAGTAGGGCGAAGTGTGAAAAAACTATTATGAACTTGTACTCACTTGCATGTCTCGAGTCGCACCATCTGCACATAATTTTCTTCAGGGGCTTGGATGACTGTTCGCATATCACCTTCCTTAGTTTTCACTCTATAAAGAGGCTCGTACTGTAAACAAAAAATCCCATAAGAATATATTATTATTTATTAGGCTCCAATACATATTGTTTTTGCGTCCGTGTGGTGCCAGACGTAAAGAATAGCACTACCCCATCTCTTCCTATGGGTGTCGTAGAAGGCGACTAATGGATTCACTAGAGGATGGTCAGCAGCGTTCTCTGAGTACTTTAACAACCATACTGCAATCGCCAACCCGCCTGCCAAGCGTGGCGATTACCTATGGCAAACCTCCCCAAAATGGTCGATGTGGCGATGCTTGGGGGAGGCATATGTCCAGCAGTGGATGTCATTCGGCTGAATGATGATGACGTATTGTTTTATTTTTTTTATTTGACTATTTGACTTGGTCGCGTTTACCTTTTGTACCTGATGGTTAGGGCAGACAGGGTCTAAGATGGAGCACACCAATATAAGTAGCAGATAGAGCAGGCTATAGAGTGATTTCCCTATACCCTTCTGGCTCTTACATAAACTTGACAGAACACAGTAAACTGATTGGCGCTGGATGTGAGGGTGGTAGCTAGCCAGGCGGACCGTATAGATATAGACGCTACCACCAAGCGTGCTGGCTTTTATTGAATCTTACAACACGCGTCTATTCGCTGCGTGCGGTGAGGAAGTTTTATGTTCTAGCCCGCCCCACGGGGGATGAATGGATTTTCATTCTATGTAGCGATTTAAAATACACTTGGGAGCAAAGAAATCGAGCCACTCCTTTTTTCACGTGTCCTGGTTATTAGTTTTGGTTTCATGAATTATATAATTCAAAATACAAAAAAACTACCCCCATTGTAAAGGTTATCAAGTAACCTTTTAGGCGATATATGTTTAGGATTGATCTGTTCCATAATACCCAAAATAATAACAATTATACCTACGTGAGAAATAGAAGTGGCTCGATTTATTTGCTCCCAAGTATAAGTATAATGTTTCCAATCATATCAAAAAAACAGTCAATAATCAAAACAAAAAGGTGTCTATATGGGTAGCTACGTAACCTACACGCATATTATTATATAGGTATATACGATACGCTACGATACGATATACAAGGTTAGTCGGAAAGGGGGTACTAATCCGAAGTGCACTTATAGTATCGCTGATGAGTGTTTGAAAGCAAGTGTTAAAATTTCAAAATTCGATATTTTTTATTCCAAATAAAATGTTTTTTTTTTAGTTTTTTCAAAAATTCTTCATCCCTGCTTTAGTTACAAATTCAGAAAATGGTGCTTCTAATTCATGACCCCAAATATGACCTAAAATGTAAACACAGCTGATCATAACTGGGGAAGGATAGATTTTAGAGTTTTTTTTTTGAGATTTTTGAACGACTATTTCTCTTAAACTATCGAGTTTTGGGAAAAGTTGTAGAACAAAAGTTATTCATTATTATGTGTACTTTAACACCCTTTCGGATTAGTACCCCCTTTCTGACTAACCTTGTATACTCGAGGTCGAATATAATATTCAAACACCATAGAATAATAAGAAGTATTTACTAACTTTTTATTGCATATCAAGTATTTGCTATTTGAGCATTAGAACCAAAATCATTACCAGTTTAGCACGTGTTGTATCGCGACTGTCAACATAGCTACCTACTTTTGTGTAAACCCAATAAGGTGCTATTATTTACATACTTTAAAAGTCCACAGTTAGGTTCAAGGTCTCACAAGATGCTGTTAACTAGAGACATAAATGTATGCAAAATATTTTTTCAAAGATAGATTTTTTAATTGGTTGCCCAATCGTGTAAGTTTAGGTTAGAGTAAGTTTATGGTGATACATCATACTAATACCTATGGCAGTTGTTACGGGTACTCAGAAGCCTGAAAGTCTGACAACCGGTCTACCTTAGGATATCAGCATTGCTCAGTAACTCGGTTGCGGAAGTCTGGTGGTAGTCGCTCAGTGTAAAATACTGGTATTCAGCTGCATCTGGTTAGACTCGAAGCTGACGCCAACATAGTGGGAAAAGACTAGGTAGAACATTTTAAAAAAGGGCAACCGCTAGCACATGCGCAGATCAAATTCGCAGCTCGATTAATAGACGACATCGTATGAAAAGGATAAAACATGTTGAAGAAGCGAGGAATGTATGCTAGGATCGTAGTAGATATCGTTCAATTGTCTCTACCCCTTAAGTCCGTTTACGAAGTTAGTCGCCCGTCCGAAAGTAGCTCGAAACGTAGGAGTGAACAAAACAAGTGTCAAGTTCAACTTTTCGGACTGGCAAAAACACATCGGTAGTAGGGACAACTGTCAAATCGTGTTGTCATTCATTTTTAGTTCGGGCCCCGAAATAATTGTATGTCCGTAGGTGATAGGGAGTAGGAAACGCTCGTAACTAAGGCCGAAACCACGGACTTCATGCTTAGGGAGTAGAAGATCCCCCGGTGTGAGTTATATGGGCGTATATTTAGTTCCCTGTTCCACTACCAGTCAAGATAATTATGTTGGGCGTTCTCCGCCTTTAGCGAACGATTGGAAGTCACTCTGAGTATGTTTTACTTAGTTATAATGTCTAGCACAAACCAGCGCCATAGCAACCCGTCTTAATTACGATGTGTAGAGGAAAACACGCCGGTAACCTTGTGGGTCTCGAGTTCCGCTTGTTCGCGTATCTGATGTATTATGCAACGTCGTACCTAATCATAATATATTTATTGCTTATAATATGAATTAACAGTTAATCACCGTTCAGTTCAAGCAAAAACTCTGTTTATTTGAAGAAAATAGCGGTTTTGTTCAAGATTTAATAAACTTAAGCTTTTTCTTTTTTAAAGTAAAAAGTATGGACTACGCTTTGATGTAATCTGTTCGATTTTTTATTCAGATTTAATTTAACTATTTAACTTAATTAACACCACCTTTGAAATAGAAACTTTCTCAATTAATCTTTTGAGTTTCAGTAAACCAGAAAAAGAAATGCAAAACTCCTCTTAAATATTTATACGCAATACGTATTTTTGGCAATACATTGTTAGCAATAGTTTCTAGTAGATGGAGGATTAAGTACATAATGTCTAACTAACTATCTAGGTACGAAATAGAACTATGCTTATATTCCTCAAAATTTTGCTTAACAACCAACTTTTTTTAACCTTCACATTATAATATAAGAAAAACCGGTTTATAATCTAAACAAGTTTTTTCAATAGCTTTTGTTTGATAGTGATTATTTATTTAATACCAAACAAAACATAAATAAACTAGTTTTCCTATGAGTAATATAGTCATTTGAAAACAGATGTTCAGCATAATCACCCCATTACTACTGGTGGTCACGGACCTCTTCTCAGAATAAGAAGGGTTTAGGCCTCAGTCTTCCGAGCTGGCCTGGTGCAGAAATAATCGTATGTCCGTAGGTGATAGGGAGTAGGAAACGCTTGTAACTAAGGCCGAAACCACGGACTTTGTGCTTAGGGAGTAGACCCCCAGGTTGGCGGTCTACACACACAATCAAGAACTTTTTTGGAATCATCCCAGGTGTGAAGGTTTCCCCACAATGTTTTCTTTCACCGTTATGTCTCTTTAAATCACGGTTCATCTTCCGTGGGGAAGATGTCCGTTCTTTTGGAAGGCATACACGGGGACACAGGTCCAACGCGCAGAGGCCCCTTTGAGAACTTTAATCTAAAATGGGGTGGGGCACCAACCGGGGGCCATTCACGGCTGCACTATTGGAGTACAGTCATGGACCGTCCCAAGTGGGTGCAAGACTATTGTAAAATATGGTGAAAAATATCTGGTCTATGGGAAGGGGTGTTTAGTGGATCGCTTAATCTCTATTGCCAGAAGAAAACAGCGTCTGCCTTTCAAGTTTGAATTTGAAATGCGTTGGCAGACTCACCGTTATTATTATTATTGCAGTGAAAATCAAATTCTGATTTAACATGAATTCGAAAAGTCACGAGGTACGGGCCGGGATCGATCTCAGTCTGACCTGCATGGAAGGCAAGCGTTCTAACGCTAGGCTATCACTGTTGTTCGTTTAGCTATCTCTGCTATTAAACAGCGCCAAACAGACGTAACTACGAAAATACTAGACCGTTTTGGTTTCAGTCAAGTTTATCTACTATCATCATCATCACTCTGCCGAAAGATTTGGCGTTTGGGTTGGCGATCGCAGTATGGTTGTTAAAGTACTCAGAGAACGCTGCTGCCCATTCTCTAGAGAATCCCTTAGTTGCCTTTTACGACACCCATTGGAAGAGATGGGGTAGTGCTATTCTTTAAGTCCGGCACTACACGAGACCTAGTTTTTTATCTACTAGGGTGTGGTGAACACAGATCATTGTGATTGGGACAGGAGCCACACGCATAAAAAGGATTGAATAAGTTATTATTGCCTATCAAACGTGTTATATCGACTAATAGACGGGAAACACTATCTTATCACTTATGTGTCATTTCGTATTTTTAAGTTATAGTCTATGATTTTGAAGCTCTTATAAAAGTTTCGGTTCCATTATTATCAAGGTGTATCAATTAATTACATCCTAATGATTAAACGCAACAAACCGTATCTTCACGGTTGTAATTAAAACTGCTAACCCGTTAAATCTACCTTTCCTGGGTACTTTTTAGGTAGGTACTTGTACTAGCTAAAGGTATTAAAATCTAATGTACTAGCTTTTGCTCGCGGCTTCGCTCCCGTTAATTTACGGATCCCTAATTTTTTGATCACAAAATATAGCCTATAGCACTCAAGGATAACGTAGCTTCCTATTGGTGAAAGAATTTTTGAAATCGGTTGAGTAATTTCGGAGATTACCTCCTACATACAAACAAACAAATTCTACCTCTTTATAATAGTAGTAGTATTTACCGTGACAGTTGTTTCACAGTTATCCATCTCGTCGGGGTCTCCTTGCCGATCGTCTGTCATCACGTATGTCGGCTGGAAAATCGGCTCCTGAAACCACAGTTACATGATCATTAGTATAAAAATAATTTAAATGTATTATTGAAAGAGCCCACATTTCAATCTAAGTTGATTGATTGAAAGCCTAAATCGGTTAGGTCTCGTAATTTCGTATTTTTTAATAAACACTGAAAATGGTCGCTTCGTTAGAGGGTATCGCTTATGAAAGTACCTACAGGTGGCTACTACTTGCTTCAAAAACTTTAACGGTAATTATCTGATCATCGTCTTTCTCGTCTACCCCAGACATAGTCCCCTTAGAAAGTAGCTTCTTCTGCAGTATACAGAGCATCATGTGGTCTGTCGGTCTAACTTCACATTGTGTAGGTAGGTAATTGGTAATTACATTGGGCCGATTTGACCAACATTGGAAAACTTTTATCGGAGAAAAAAGTTGATGTTTTGACAGCATTTCTATAGAAATTCTACCAATACGTCCAACTTCTTCTATTCTTCAGGTAAGGTTTATACGACGTTAGTAAAATCGGCTCTTAACAAGTTTTGCTATTTTTACAGACTGAGTACATCAGAATTTAATAAGCTCACCTTATATTTTCCTTTAAACATCCTATTGAACAGTTCCTGTGGGTAGTCATCGGGCTTTACCGTGCAGAAATTAAGGCCCTTACACTTGTCAGTCACGTTTGCGGATCCGTGCCGATTGGTCACATCTTGAATCGGTCCCGGGAACACGATTGGTGAATAGTCGTCATCTGAAATTAAACAGCACATACATATTAGAATTTACTCATGTACAACTGCAGAATATTTGGACACAGCCTTTGGCGTGAAGTTGATTTTTTGCAGGATTATTTTAGTTGAATGAGGAACAGTGTTCTCCTACATTCATTGGTCTGATTTTTCAAGGGATTTGCGGATGATAAAAACCTTGCTAGTAAATAAGAAACATTTGGCAGAGATAAAATAATTTACGTTGGGCAGCACTCATTTTAACAATATTTGATGCTCTATCTTTTTATAACTACATAGGTAAGTTAATCATGATGAGATGTGTAGGTACTGCAAAATGTCTGTCATAAAAATAACAACAAACAGAAGTTATAAAATAAAATATGAGTAAAACTAATTAAATTAAATTGTTCCACAGGTTATCGGGGTCATATCAATGTGCGCGGTAATTGTCATGTGCGCGGTAATCTGTGATGTGCAACTCTACTATTATTGTCCACTGAACAAAGGGTTACCACGAATAAGTTGTAGACCCAACGACCCAACGAGTACTTCTTCTTAAAAACGCATGCATATCCTTTTACTTGCATGACGCCTTTATTCATCGAATTGTCCATTGAAAGTGTATTTATTTTGAAGGTACGAATTCCCATGTAATAGCGGGCAAGATTGCACATTAATCGGAATTAAATTTTTTAAATCTTGCATTTAAATTACATGAGTAACATGATAACAAGTATCAGCCCTAGTTGCAAAAATGTAGATAGTTACGTTCAAGTATGGAGTTGAATTAATTGACATCTTGATAATCTTGTGTTTATTATGTAATTGCAAAATTTGTACAATGCGCTACGAAAACATTGTTTCATTTTATCATCGATTCACTCACCAAACATTCTTAGTACTACTTACTACTTTTCTTAATATTATTCATACAAATTCATAATATTCTTTTTTTTTAAATTCAGTCTTTATTAAATATGTCAAGATCAAATAAAATCGATTTCTGATATGTAAACCAAACACGTCAGGGTAAAACGAAGTAGCACATATAGAATTATTATATGATGATTACAGTTCCTGAAAATTTTGAAAATCAGACAATCACAACAAGGTTATGCCGTGAGGCAGACTCAAATTAAAATACGTAGACTAACCGAAATGGAATAATATGGACTTACTTTTTTTAGTAGCTGCTCCTGTTGTTAGGTGCAAACTGCTAAGCGCACCCTGTAAATAGAAGAAAGGAAACAATTAAAAAAAAAATGCTTCTCTTGCAGACGTCATGATACTCATGAAGTTCATGTACCGTTAAATGGGCATATTTCAAAGGGATCCCTTCTTTTCGCATAATGTTCTTTGTCCTAATATACTTCGGCATAACGATTTTGGCACAATTTGTTTTGGCATAATAATTCTTCGGCATAATTTGTTTAGGCATACAGTTTATGTTGGCATAATCATCTTAAAGACTAATTTGTTTTGGCATAAATTTGTTTCGCATAACGTTAGTAGGCCTAATGACTATTAGCATAATGTTAGTTATGATAATCAGAAATGTTTTTACCATTGTCTAATAATCTAGTCGCAGGCGCACCCCGACACGGATAGGTTAGGTTACTTTAAACCCTGCAGACAGAAATAGGAGCCCCGCGCGGCGGGGCTCCGTCGACTCTGCTTTGGAGCCTCAACCTTACAAACATCCCCTTAAGTTTTTATTGTGAAAATGAAAGTAGGTGACGAATAATCGTCTCATGAAGAGGCCTTGAAGGTGTATAAAAACAATTTATCCAGTAATCCATTTTGACCTTTAAACGATTTGGTCAATAGTGTAATAAATAATTTAAACATTGATATTCCAGACTTTGATCAGCTGAACTTTTGATCAAATGACCATCGTTATTTTAAACTTTGTTGATTTGTACGTTGTTCTTTTGAAATTTGCTCCGGAAATTATTTCATTGTTATACCTATAAAAATATGTTTTAATATCATTATGCGTACCTAAATAAATTTATGCTTTAAGATATTATGCTTAAAAAAGTTATGCTTTAGAACTTTATGCTTAATCATTATTATGGTTAGAGAAATTATGCTTAAAAAAATTATGCGTAAGCTGTTATGCGTAATTATATTATGCGAAAATATTATTATGCCAAACAAAATTATGCTAAGTTATATTAGGTCTTAAAATTTTATGCAAATGGATAGGGAACCTATTTCAAAACCACAGGGCTAATTGGAGTTCTGTTAAGGAACGTGCTCTCTAAACCATTGCAGCCGCAGGTGCTATGTATTCACGATTTCAATCTTACTGTATAATGTCATTATTTGAAATGGGATACCTTCTTTTCGCATAATGTTCTTTGTCCTAATATACTTCGGCATAACGATTTTGGCACAATTTGTTTTGGCATAATAATACTTCGGCATAATTTTTTTAGGCATACATTTTATGTTGGCATAATCATCTTAAAGACTAATTTGTTTTGGCAAAATTTGATTCGCATAACGTTAGTAGGCCTAATGACTATTAGCATAACGTTAATTATGATAATCAGAAATGTTTTTACCATTGTCTAATAATCTAGTCGCAGGCGCACCCCGACACGGATAGGTTAGGTTCGAAGGGGATGATGGGGGCTAGAGTGAGCGAGCGAAGCGAGCGAACGAAGCCCCCGTCATCCCCTTCGTGTTAGGTTACTTTAAACCCTGCAGACAGAAATAGGAGCCCCGCGCTGCGGGGCTCCGTCGACTCTGCTTTGGAGCCTCAACCTTACAAACATCCCCTTAAGTTTTTATTGTGAAAATGAAAGTAGGTGACGAATAATCGTCTCATGAAGAGGCTTTGAAGGTGTATAAAAACAATTTATCCAGTAGTCCATTTTGACCTTTACACGATTTGGTCAATAGTGTAATAAATAATTTAAACATTGATATTCCAGACTTTGGTCAGCTGAACTTTTGATCAAATGACCATCGTTATTTTAAACTTTGTTGATTTGTACGTTGTTCTTTTGAAATTTGCTCAGGAAAGTTTTGATTTTCTAATATGCAACCGTTAATAATTATTTCATTGTTATACCTATAAAAATATGTTTTAATTACATTATGCGTAAATAAATTTATGCTTTAGGATATTATGCTTAAAAAAGTTATGCTTTAGAACTTTATGCTTAATCATTATTATGGTTAGAGAAATTATGCTTAAAAAAATTATGCGTAAGCTGTTATGCGTAATTATATTATGCGAAAATATAATTATGCCAAACAATATTATGCTAAGTTATATTAGGTCTTAAAATTTTATGCAAATGGATAGGGAACCATTTGAAATTGTAGAAAGATTGTTTATTTGCTATACAATGTTCACGCCAAATAACGGAACGACGGACGACGACGGCGGACGACGAATAACGAACAATGGATTTACCGGTACGTAATATTCACTGTAAGTTATTTTTCGTACATGTCCCAGCTTTATATGAGCCTCTATAAAATTCGCAGTAATAAACAGATGCGATGTAATCACGTCCTTATTAGCGGAGCCGTTTGTTACAAAGAATAATATATCTTGGTCCACATCGAGATTGATTTAACAGTTTATAGGTTGGACGTGATCAGTGTGTTAAGGTATTATGATTACGAGTTCTACATTATTTAATCTTTACATTATACCTACAAGTTTCTTATATATATGTATATAAAATTAAATAAGTATACACATGAAAAAGCTGATTTCGTTGTGACAAAAGTTTTCATAGCATAGAGCCGGACTTTTGTCTCACTTAACGATCTTTCGTCTTGTTTTCAATACAGATATGATGATGATATTTCAATAAAAACATACAAATTGTTTCAAAAATGCCGCAGATATGAGGTCAATTAAGTTCACAAAAAAATATTAATTACTAGCTTTTGCCCGCGGCTTCGCTCGCGTTAATTACGGATCCCTAATTTTTTTATCCCAAAATATAGCCTATAGCACTCAGGGATAACGTAGCTTCCTATTGGTGAAAGAATTTTTGAAATCGGATGAGTAGTTTCGGAGATTACCTCTTACATACAAACAAACAAACAAACAAACAAATTCTACCTCTTTATAATATTAGTATAGATTTAGATAGTTACTAATAATTATGTAAGAACCTTCCTTTGGAATGATTATTTGATTTGTGAAAACCGCATCGAAATATGACCAACGGTTCTAGTGATAACTGCGATACGTGCATACATAATATAATCTAGGTCAAACGGAGCACCTCTTTTTTTAAGTCGGTCAAAAAATGTAAACAACATAATTAGAAATAAAGAAATTTATTAAAGAAAACACATTGCCATCTGGATTACTATCTCAGAAATTTGCAATTTAAAACAAGCAAGAAGTTGATGATATACATCTCCGTGATTATGTATGCGTGTCGAGTTTCTAAAGTGTCAATTGGTTTAGGGGACTTGCATGCGAACCAGTTGCATGCTGAGTCGTTAGACTCGGTGCTGATTGAGAGTTTCTAGAGTCTAATACCGGAATTTTAATAGAATAACCTGTCCGTCATAGTTATGAGGGGTTGCTGAATATTTAAAGCTTTCGCCACACCCACAGAAGTCTAAATAATAAGGCAATACTAAACGCGGGACGCGAGCGAGTCGAGACGACGATATGACCCGCTGACGTTTGGTGTGACATGTTCTATTCTACCGTGCTAAACACAAAAGCGGTATCTCAGGGAAAACTAAAATCGAGAAAATTGAAGTTTTGTAAATACAGTTTCCTTATCCTCTTAGTGATTTGACTAACTGTGTAACTGTGTGTGATTGAAAAGTTTTTGTGTTGTGCGAGAATGTTTTAAATAAGATACCGCAATTTAGCTTAGTTCATTATCATATTTCTTTGAGCTATCCTATGTCATAAGAATCAACTTTACGGTTTTTTTAGATACCGTTTTTGTGCTTAGCTCGGCAGTATAGTAATACCACAGTCTACGTATATCTTACTCCTTACAGTCGGTCAACGTAGAACATTGTCGCAGAGCAATCGTGCGGGGGGTTGCGGGGTGAAGGAGCGGAGGTTATGTCCCGAGTAGCCATACTGCATACTCGGGACATAACCTCCGCCCCTACATAATTTTGACATTTCATAGGACCTGTCAAATGTATGGGCGTTGACCCACTGTATGTAGTAAGTAGGTACACTGTGGTAATACTCTCTTGAATACAAATCACAGGGGCCTGCCGAAGACACGGTCCGATCAAGCGTTCGTGCCCAGAGTTTGGTGTGGTAAACCCATAAGAGAGAGAAGAAGAAGACAACAACAAGGGACTATTACAAAAACTATATCTTGTAGGTACAATGAAACTGGTTTTGATTATAATACGGGTTATTTTGCTCTTATTTTACAAGATTGTAGGTAGATACTGAAATTCAATGACGTAATAAGGCTTTTTTGCTATCGTTGACTCACGTTGATGCTCATGTACGTAACTGTCGTTAAATATACAATAAAATACCTTGACGTCACAAAAAATAATAAAACAAAGAGACCTCAAAACTAGATCGGGCGAATTCTTGGAAAATGAATTGCATGTCATGTTACCTTGAGACATACGAATAGTAAAGTTTATTCAGTTCAGGCTGAAGGAGTTAGTCCGTCCAGAAGGCTTGGATAGACATTGACTTGGACAGAAGATCTTGAATACCGAATGAATTTCGTCCATCCAAAGGTTGGCTGACAGAGATCGCTTTTAGCGATAAGACCGCGCATTGTACAGCTTCTTTAAACGTGTTCTTTTTCATTTAATATTCTGTCTGTACAATAAAGGATAATTATATTTGTATTGTATTGTGCCTAAGTAGAAGTAACTAACAACAACGTGAAGTAGGTTTGACGAGAAAGTTGAACTGCAACAATACGCGTCAAAAAACCAGTTAATAATCCTGTCTGCTTTGTCTCGGGGACTTATTTGGAAGCGCACGACCAGACCATAAAAAAACTAAATTGAGTGTCTGACTGGTTTCACTTAAAGTAACCTCAACCATTAGGAAATCTAGGTTTTCGCTATGTGAGCACTTTAGTATATTTCATATTTATTTTATCATCGTGATAGTAGCATGTTCTTTAATTAAAAAAACCTCGGCGAATGAATTAAGTACATTCGGCGCACCCTGGGCAGTCCCCGCTACCAACCTTGCTGACTGGCTAATCTTTTCACCACAGCACGAGTTATTCTCGTATAACTCGTGCTGATGCGAGATTAGATTATGCTCATTAACTTAATGTAAGGACTAATGCCCACGGAAAATACCTTGGCTCATTTGTGGGACCAAACGGTACCTAACCCATTTGCGTAATTTTTATCAGAAATCTTAAAAACAATCTCGTATGTCTCTCACTTGGAATAGGTACTTCGCTATTTTTACTACCTACTCGTGGTCACTGATATGCGAAGAAAAACCTAATATGCCCTTGTTGAAATACATGAACTTTTTTATGTAACCTGGTATGAAAATTATACTAATTGATTGTCCTGGTGATTCTGAACAACCTAGTATCAGGTTTAGTATACAACTAATAATAACCTTGTTATTATTCTAAAGAAGTAAGTAAACTAACAAATAAATAAAGTAATCGTTAAAGTGCTTGCATTCTTTGTCTTAACAATATTGTTATAAAGCGGGCAAAGGTTGGCTGACATCACCTCAGAAAATAAGAGAAATATGATCACGTACAAAATGTTAAATGGCGTCTTACTTAAGGTCCCAACAGCTAACTTTATTACATCCTGCAAAACGTATTAACTTAACATACTCGTAGTAGCATAATTAGCCCATTACTGTTCCACAGGCACGGTCTTTTTCTCAGAATGAGAATGGTTTGAGCCTGAGACCATCACGCTAGCCTTGCGCGGCTTCGGGGACTACTATACACCGTGGGCCCGAGATACCCGAAAGATTTTAACCACGCCTTTCTGATGCTATTATGAGTCAAATGTTATATCAACAAAAGTCCAATTCAGTCAATTTTTTTTTTCGGGCCTTAATAAATCAATCAACTTTATTACTTCCTTGTAAACAATACCTTAGGTTGAACTGGCAACATTTATAAATTATCGTGTTAGTGGATAAGAATCTTCTCACTTCACAACCCTCCCCGACAAGTAAGACATACGGGGAGTGGGGTATGGTATGACCAAAGATGCAACGCAGCGTTTCTAGAACTTGTTACCATAGAGATTTTTCGAGTTGTGAATTTCCTTAAATAATAAATATTTCGAAAATTAAGCTTTATTCAACCAATTATATCCTAGCTTTTCTTATCCAATTAGACATTGGAATCGAAGCTTAAAATCTTTCGGGTAGCTCGGGCCCACGGTGTATTCACACCGATATTTCTTGTTTAAAGCCCTCTCTGTTGTCTTTTATTTCCTAACAATGTTTTCGTTCACGGTTAACGCAAGTCAAAATAAAATTTTGATCCGCACACGAATTCGAAAAGTCAGGGGTGCGGGGCAGGGTCAGACCCTCCATGGAAGGCAAGCGTTCAACCGCTAAGCTACCGTACACGTAGGATGAACTTGTTTGACTAAGTATCACTCCTAGTTAGTAATATAGGATTCGCGTCTGTCTGTATTTCCCCCTATCTTTGTTAGATCTAACTTTGACATTGGAGGGTTTTTTTAAGAGTTCCACTAGCTTGTCGTGGAACGTGCTATGTACGTTTTATTACCTAATAAAATTAACGATGCCCGGTGGCTTTCCCTTTGAAATGCATATAGCATGTGTATGTGGGATAATAGTATGTAAACGCACAGTGCGTTGACATATACATACAAAACCTCGGGAATGCAATTTGATCATTTATTTTATCACGACGTATAGGTACTTTATCTTATAAAAGAGTCGCTCTATGTGAAATTAGTTTGTAGGCACTGAAATTAGCCTTTATTGGGTATATACAGCATGTAAGGGTAAACACCGTTATCGCTCAAAGCATGGGTAGTTGACTTAAATATAAAAATACAAGAACCAGTAAAAAAAAAAAAAAACGCGCGATAACACGCGAGAAATGAGCGGCGCTATGACGCGGCGTACAGACACTCGCTAACAAGACAGCTGACTGACTGGGGTAGCAAACTGTGCGGAGCCGTGCTTCAGGCCACGCGGCAAGTTCAGTTCCCCGCGCCCCCTCCCGTAGCTTGTAGCCCCCGCGCATAGGGTGAAATGGTTTTAAGGAAAAATGAAAATTACAAAAAAAAAAGTTGGTTATTTTTCATTGATTTTACGTTCTATAAATGAAACCAAACCACTGGTTTCAAGGATTACGGTGTTTACCCTTACAGCCTGTATAACATTCGTAATAAATATAATTGACTAGCTTTTGCCCGCGAATTCGTCCACGTGAAAGCCCACACAGGAACCGTGCAATGACCAAATGTATTCTCGAGGTTTTCACTCCCGGGCGACGATATACAGGGTGTTTAAAATTAACTCTTAGAATTTTGTGGGGTTACTCGGTATCGGACATTGTACAACTTTACAAATTCGCGTATTTTTTGTTACTTTCCAAAATAATATTTTTTCTTTTTTTATGCACTTGGTCTCTAGCGCAGCTAGCCATGTCAAACTGGTTAACTGCGCACTGGGTCCGACCTGAATATGATACGAACATGCAGTACTATTTGTATGAACTTTGTGCACTGCATCGGATCCGAATTTAATAGATTTGCAGCCGACACTACTCGGATCGTATTTGCTTGGATTCGGATTGGATACAGTCCACAAGCGCTCTTATGCTAATTAACCAACATTAGCGTCTAACGAGAAACATTTTGCTGTCAAACAAAACACTAGAGTGCTATAAATAACTGTGATAGGTAATAGATAAATGTTGATTTATCATAGTTCATTGTCACGTTCGACATGAACTGCATATATGATGCGGACTTCGAGTGCTACCACATCGTATGATTATGGTATCCTACATTAATTCAGGTTAGTCGGAAAGGGGATACCGTACTTACTAAGCCGCGGGCAGTTTGAAGTTTCACTGAAGACGGTTTTTCAATGGGGTAGGAAACTGGGGAACTACCTAATGGCGCTACCATCGCTGGTACCCGAGTAATTTCATCGGTTAATGTTTGTTTGACATTATTGCTAATGACAATTTAACTTGTTCTGATTAGTTGTAATATGCACCTACCAACAGAGGTCATCATCATCATCATCATTTACTTTCGTTTTGCCCCTCCTTTGTTACAATAATTCCAAATAAGTTTTTTTTTAATTCCATTCTGAAATTTTATTATTTATTTTAAAATACTGCTATGGTTACGAATTCAGAACATAGAGCTACTAAACAGTGACCCCAAATATGACCGAAAATGTAAACAGAGCTGATGATACCCTATCATGTCTTTGCGTATTTTAATGAAATCTTTCGACAGCTATTTCTTTTGGAAATGGTGAAATTTAAGAAAAGTTGTAGAAAAGAATTCATTCATTATTATGGGTAGGTATGTAGGTATGTACTTTAATACACTTTCGGGTAAGTATCACCTTTCCGACTAACATTGTATATAAATCAAGGTGCACCGAAGGATGCCACTACATTTTATACGCAAAAGAATACATTACAGTTCGTAATGGTAATAATCAAGTTAATTCATTAATTTTTAATGAGTATCTTTATCTTTTTCTCACTAGTCATTAGCACGCTATGTTGTGTACATACAAGTTTTTATAATAAGGTATACCTACAGGTTGGAGTCATAAATATATTTATTATGTGTCCTGTCTTATTTCTGCAAATGTATGTATATTTCTGTAAGAGCAACACTCTGTATTTTGTGCCAAATAGATATCAGAATAAAAATTAAAACCTTAATAACCGTAGTCTGTAAGTTTCCTAAGAAACATAATTTAATTAGAACTTGCTTACAAACAGTCTCTAAGTGTTGGCTCTTGTACAGAAAGCTAGTGCCTAAGAGAAAACCAGTCGGCAAACATTATTATAAATAGACAGGTAATCTTAACTGCAAACTTGTTTAAGTTTAACGTCATTAAACTGAACAAGGTCTAGATCATTTCAAATATGACGGGCACTTGAACAAGCGGAGTGTATTCTTGGCTGCATAACTATACTCTATTCAACGTAAGGTGAGTCCTGACGTTTCTCTACAACACGTTACCGTCCGCGAGGCCTAAGCTGTGCTTTGCATTTGTGTGAGAATGAATGCAGACGCGTCCTTTGCTTGCTTTAAACCGGTTTATACTGCTTTTTGGCAATCGATTATACGTGCACTCACACAAATGTAAAGTTCAGCTTACGCCTCGCCATATAAAGAATATCAAATATTTTTAATAAACAAAACATGTATAATATGTCTATTTTACGGTTTTTGATGATGTTGTTTACGTTTTTTCGATAGCAGTCTCAGTTACGGTTATGGCTACAATTTACGAAACGACCGCTATTTCAGGAATCATCTTTCGTTGAACTGAGTATGGGTATTTACGTTATTTATTTTCAAAACTTAAACAAGTGATCTAAATATCATATTATCAGTTATCAAAACTATACAGGGTTATAGGTAAAACACTAACAACCTCGAGATCATTGTACTCATCATTATGAACAACTTTTATGAACCAAATCTGAAATCGCGAAAAAAAAGCTGTTCCCTACGTTTATGTTCGCATAACTCGTCAAAATGTAGGGAACAGCTGATGTTTTTCGCGATTTCTTATTAGTCCCGTAGTAAAAGTTCTTCATAATGATGAGTACAATGACCCCTTAAGAGGTTGTTAGTGTTTTACCGATAACCCTGTCTGTCCCGTATAACTTTTTTATTTATTTATTCTTCCGCGTTCTTTTCGTCCTCAATCTTTATTTATTCATTGTTGTAAATTTTTTGCGCTCAGTTATTTATAGGAAATACTCGCAAGTGTTATTCTTAAAAACTACATCTTAATCTACAGAGTCTATCATGTTTATTTTGATTTATATATTTTTCAACTACGATAACAATATTTTTATTCTGGCCAGTTCACGACAGACTATCTGTAATTGGGTTATCGAATGTTTATTTTATCTGGAAAGAAATAAATAAAAACGTGGTCTTTACTTTTTAACGGTGTGCCTTGTATCTTCTTGTTCACGCTAACATTCTCTCATTCTATTGTGAGATTTGTCATATCTATCATTAAAGAACTGGGGGGGCTAATAACATCACATTTGGTAAATCATATTGCAATCCCGAAAAATACACGTGAGTAAACCGTAACTAATCATAAATATTAAGTAATATGCCTCACGAAAGTTATCACTACATAGTAAAAACAAAGTCGCTTCCCGCTGTCTGTCCCTATGTATGCTTAGATTATGCTATGTATAATTAGATCTTTAAAATTACGCAACGGATTTTGATGTGGTTTTTTTAATAGATAGAGTGATTCAAGAGGAAGGTTTGTATAATACATTGCACCCGTGCGAAGCCGGGGCGCGTCGCTAGTAAACTTATAAAGCAAAAGAAAAAGAATCAAATTTCTTTTCATATTTGTAATCTTATCTTGATGACTGTTAATTTTATTTTTTTAAGTGTCCGCTTCTTTGTACCCTTTCCGACTAACCTTGTCTAAATAGCCGGGAACCACGCGGAACAAAATAAGTATGCATTATATACCTAGTAATAAAAAATTGACTTAACGACATATTGTCAGAACTCTGTATCCAATAGTTACTCTGAATCCAATTTAAATTGATTGTAAATATTTCAATTAAATTTCCAAGTTAGCACTAGACACTGAGCAAAAAATAATAGTTTTTATGAATTATTTTCGAAGTATCGAAAGTTTTTATCTGCCTACATTGTTCCAATCCTGTATACCTAACTATATGTGTATAGATTTATTTATTAGATATATCGATACCGGAAGTATCACTTAGCGTAAGGGACAAAACACGACTTTTCAGGAGAGCCAAAAAACAGTTTTTATTTTCGAAAACTGTCTGTATATTTTTATTTTATGGTTCGATTTTGATGGGGTCTAGGACAAAGTTTCTTAGATTTTTTGCCTCTTTTATACTAAAAATACAAAATTTAAGAAAACCTAGTGGTTTCGAAAATAGCATGTCCCTTACTTTTTTTACTTAGTTGAGAAGTTTATGTTAGTTTAGTTTTGGTTTTACGGGTAAGTCTAAGACTGTTCATTTAGTTTAAATCATTTTTTAAATATTTTTTGTCTCACGGTTAAATGGTGTTAAAATCTTGGTATTAACAAAGTTTTTTCAACTTGAATTGGGAGATATAAACTCTTTAGTAATAATTATTCAGTTACTTAACAATTTTTGCATTAACCCTTTTATACAATTATACAATATTTACTGTTTTTCTGGATTGATTTTATTACTTAAGTTGTTGGTTTACGATGAGTCTAAAATAAAAGTGTTGATTAAAATGAACGGATTTATTTCTTTCTAATGAAAAATAAGTCTCACAAGTCATAGACCTTAACTCCATAGTAATAAGGTTCCATATTACCAATACCTTTAATAGGAAAGTCTTACTTACAACAAAATGCAACATTAATAGACATGTAACATTAACGTAAGAGACACTTCTATACATTTTGTTAAAATATTTTGAAATCAAGTTTAATGTAAGGGACCAAACTATTTGACTGCAGTGACTTACTTTATTTTTCGTTTAAGAAATATTTGTAAAGGTCTTTTACATCCTTTTTTTAGACGAAAATTGTTCTTGGCTGTTCAAAAATGAGTAACGTAAGAGACATTTTTTCAAGATAATCCAAATTCTGAGTACGCCAGTCGATGGAGCAGAAAATTCCGAATCCAACGATGTATATAACTCATTTTGGCCAAAATGTCCCTTACGCTAAGTGATACTTCCGGTATCGATACGTCTATTATGCTATTTGAAACATATTTTTAACCACGAGCTAAAGCTACGTTAGGCAAAACTAATGACGAAAAAAATCTTAGCTAATAAAGGGAGTACTAATCCGAAAGGGTGTTAAAGTACATACCCATAATAATGAATAACTTTTGTTCTACAACTTTCCCCTAAAGTCAATAGTTTAAGAGAAATAATTGTAAAAAGATCTCAAAAAAAAAAAAACTATCCTCAGCTATGATCAGCTGTTTACGTTTTAGGTCATATTTGGGCTCACGAATTAGAAGGTCCATTTTCTGGATTCGTATCTAAAGCAGGGATGAAGAATTTTCGAAAAAACTAAAATAAAAATCATTTTATATGAATTTTTTGAATTTTGAAATTTTTACCCTTGCTTTAAAACCATCATCAGTGATACTTTAAGTGGCCTGCGGATTAGTACCACCTTTCTGACTAATCTTGTGTAAGATTCTCCTATATTGTATGGTTCTCCCGGCTTATTGATTGTTTTAATTAGAAATAGTTACGTAAAGACTCATTAATAGTAGATTGTTGCACCGAGCGCAAAGTGAGTCATTAATGCACGAGTGTTATGTTGGTGCCCGAGCGCAAGCGAGGGCACTAAATTAACACGAGTGCATTAATCACTCACTTCAGCAAGGTGCGTAATATACTTTTCTTTCAACTACCAATTTACCTACCGTGATAAAATATACCCACTCAAAATAAAAACTCAAGTTAATGAAAACAAGGTTATCCTGCGAATTTTGCGGCAAAAGGTTATTAACAATTTCATTTGCAGCTGTTTTTATATTTTCTGGACTTGAATTCATATCGCTATCTATTTTCATTTTTTAAACTTTTCTTGCTAAATAAGAAGTATATCAAAGTTTTACAATGGTACAAAATGCCCGCCATTTGTTTTTTTTTCACCTAATCGGTTTTATTCAGCCGATTTTTATTTTCAGCCCGTATCTTTTTGATCTAATGCATAAGAATGCATACATTTAATATTAAACTTAACGGGAGACATTAAACCTCTGTGGTAAATTTATAGGTATCTAAATAAAAAATTGCATTAATGAAAAACAGTGCAGTAATGAGATTATTTCATACAACATTTCTGCACTGTTTTGCAGTGCATTAATGAGATTTCATACAACATTTCTGCATTGTTTTGGTTCTAAGCAGAAAATACGTATTTTGTGATCGGTTTTGTAGCGATTAATGATAACAGTAGTACGTAGTTGAAAGAAAAGTATATTTCCAAAGAAGTCAATGTCCGATCTCCCTGTAATAGAAACATCAATTAAATGCACCATGCATCAGTTATATTCCATAAACAACTTAATTATCTTGCAAGTAAGATATCTGTTACAAGAAACAAACATATAAAAAACTGACTCATTACTTCTACACAGGTCAAATAATTGTAGGTATATACATTTTTTATGTAAACAAATCGATGTGTATGATGTTGTAATAATATTATATATAAGAATAAGCTTAAATGTCTATCTATACCCATAATAAATCTGTAGAGTTGGCGTGTCTGTTCATTTGAAATATTTAAAGAAAATTACAGAGGACTTAAAGAATACTAATACAATTAATTTCGGACATAATTTTTGGATTTTTTGTCTGTTTATCGGTTTGTCGGTTTGTTTGTGAACGCATCATATAAAACCTACTGTATCAATGGTGGACTTTTATTGACAAATATTGTTGCCGATTCTGTTATGGACAAACTAAACTTAATTTACGCTATTGCCGTCTTTTTCACTATGATACAATAAGAAAGAAATATGCGACAATAAGAGCTGTCCAATTTAGTTCAACTAAAATTTCCATACAAATTAAGATGACATTTAAAACGTGTCGACTAAAAACACGGTGAAGTTCAAGGCGTAAATTAATTTGACATCTCTAACTTAGTTGTTATCTATCACCGCCCTTTTCCCGCGCTATCTATTAGTAAAAGATAGCAATGCTCTAATTTTAGTTTAGTTGGTGAACAAGAGAATCGGCACTATTGTGTGTATCTTGGAGTAACATTTAGTTTTTGTTTTACCGTAATCGGTTTGCACAATCAAAAGATACTATAATTTAAAGTTATCAAGAATTCTGTTTACTTATTGCTACACAATATTGGTTTCCGATTCCCATGCGGATGGAGTCGCGGGCACTGCTAGTATTCAATATACTCAATGGAGTGTCATCGATGCCTTACCTTAGATAGAGATGATAATACCTACACTTCTCATCAAAAAAATCGAAACACTTCCGAAATTATCTTTGTGGCGACAATTAAACAAAAAACAAGCATTAATTGATTATAGAAAAAACATAATAGTAGCTGGAAGTTTGGCCTTTACAATGGTGTACGAAACTTCCAAAAATTCGTTTTGTTTTTTTCAATTTTTATCCTTTAAATGAATGGAACATTGTTTTGAGATAAACGTGTGTTTAGAGTTAGAGTACATTTGTCGTGCAAAAAACGCAAAATAACGCATTACTTTAAAAAATTCTGTTTGTAATTTGTTGATTAGGCTCTGTGACGTCTGATAAAAAGTTTTTTTTCTAACACACATACATACTTCACCCGCAGCAGCCGCCCAAGTAGTGGCATTGCTGGATTCTGGGACTACTCAGCGTGTTGTGGCTGCAATCTTGCATCTAAGCCACTTGTCTGTTCAAAGAGTATACCAACGCTATCGGGAGACTGGTTTATTTACGCGCCATCCAGGATCTGGTCGGAATCGGATCACTTTTGAGTGAGACGGCCGATTTATTGCAACCGTTTGTTTTCAAAATCGACGCCTTCGCGCTTTTCAACTGCAGCAGCAGCTCCTTGTTATTCAAAGGGTGACTGTAAGTGGCTCTACGATATGAAGAAGATTGAAGGAACGTAGACTGGTACCACACAAGCCAGCTAATGGGTCAAAATTAACAACAGACAAGAGCTCACCAAAAAAAATCGAAACACCTCGCAAGTTTTTGTTTTGAATGGATTATTAGAAAAACATGTTTTTTTTTAAATAAATACTAAATGCCATTTAATAGTAGGTAGCATAAGGTTTAGAATTCCTTATGTTGATGTTTCAAAATTTTACTCTCGTCAGAAAAGAGAACCTTGCTCATTTTGTAGGTTTGAACAATTTAAGTGCACAAGTGCAAAGTTAAGGCGCGCTCTTCGATGGTCTGTTGTTAATTTCGCCCCAATAGCTGGCTTTTGTGGTACCAGTCTACGTTCCTTCAATCTTCTTCAAATCGTAGAGTCACTGACAGTCACCCTTCGAACTACTCGGAACTGCTGCTGCAGTTGAAAAGCGCGAAGGCGTCGATTTCGCAAACAAACGGTTGCAATAAACCGGCCGTCTCACGCAGAAGTGACCCGATTCCTACCAGATCCTGGATGGCGCGTAAATAAACCAGTCTCCCGATAGCGTTGGTACACTCTATGAACAGACAAGAGGCTTAGATGCAAGATTGCAGCCACAACACGCTGAGTAGTCCCAGAATCCAGCAATGCCACTACTTGGGCGGCTGCTGCGGGTGAAGTATGCATGTGTGTTAGAAAAAAAACTTTTTAACAGACGTCACAGAGCCTAATCAACAAATTACAAACAGAAAATTTTAAAGTAATGCGTTATTTTGCGCTTTTTGCACGACAAATGTACTCCAACTCTAAACACACGTTTATCTAAACGTGTGACGACACGTTTGGTGCAGTGGCTAAGCGATTGGCTTCTGCGCTACGGGTCGTGGGTTCGATTCCCACACGGAACAAAAATTTGTATGGCCTACAGATGGTTGTTTCGGGTCTGGGCGTTTGTTTGTGAGATTTGTGTTTGTAAATGCACCCACGATACAAGAGAAATCTTAGTGTGGGGCAACGTTTTCTAAAAAAAAAAAAAAATTAAAATTAAATATCTCAAAACAATGTTCCATTCATTTAAAGGATAAAAATTAAAAAAAAAAACAAATTTTTGGAAGTTTCGTACACCATTGTAAAGGCCAGACTTCCAGCTACTAAATTATGTTTTTTCTATAATCAATTAATGCTTGTTTTTTAATTGTCGCCACAAAGATAATTTCGGAAGTGTTTCGATTTTTTTGATGAGAAGTGTATTAATTTATATAGGTTTGCTAACAGTTATTACATTAATGTTTAAGTTTAATATATGGCAGAAACGTATTTAAACAAATGCATAACCACTAAGCAAATACATAGTATTAACAAACTCTATACTAAAAACAAATACTTATCAGTAATGGTTATTTGAGAAATGTCGCCATGTGTTCGGAAGCAATAATAAGTATAATGAATCGTTAGATTCATTCAAGTAAGGTGAATTGGATCACAATACTGTCTTCCTGAGTGGTTGGTAAAGAGAGATCATGGGTAACGTGACCATTATTATTTACCCTCAGAGCGGGACGCCTGCAAATTTTAATATTTTTTATAAGAATAAAACACATTTATAGTAGGTTAAAGTTTATTTGTGAAAAAATACTGAAGGAATAAATTTTGTGTTGTCTGGTGGTTGGTTCTACATTTTTCGGATGAGCAATTTACTTTTAAATAATTACTAGGTTTGGTTTTAAGATATGAATATATTGTGATGTTGCATGACTTGTTGATTCCTGGGTTCTCAAAATGTTTTCTGATGCGATTAATAAATACGTGCCTGATTTATATTGAATTCATTGCCACGGATTTTTTCAAAGCGGGACATTTCTATGTTTTTGGGGACAACGGGACAAAAAGCTCAAAAGCGGGACTGTCCCTCCCAAATCGGGACGTATGGTCACGTTAGTCATGGGACATATCATCTCAATCTCATTCTGGGGGGTTTTATACCTAATACCTATGAATTACATGTGGTAGAGACCTAGGAATTATTAGTGGTACATACACTGATGGCTGTATCAGATAACATAATACAAGATTAGTCGGAAAGGGGGTACTAATCCCCGGACCACGTAAAGTATCACCGACGACTGTTTGAAAGTAAGTGTTAAAATTTCATAATTAGATATTTTTTATTTCCATGTAAAATTATTTTTATTTTAGTTTTTTCAAAAATTCTTGTTTCCTGCTTTAGTTACGAATTCAGATGAAAGAATTTCTAAGCCGTGACCCCAAATGTGACCTAAAATGTAAACACAGCTGATCGTAGCTGAGGATAGACAGATTTTAGCGTATTTTTTATGAAAACTTTGAACAGCTATTTCTCTTAAACTATTGAGTTTTGAGAAAGTGGTGGAACAAAAGTTATTCATTATTATGGGTACCTTAGCACGCTTTCGGATTAGTACCCCCTTTCCGACTTACCTTTTTTGGTCATTGAAATGTGAGATTACTGACAGAAAACTTAGATCCTAAACAAATTGAAGAAGTCCGAAGAAAATTTAATAAAAGTATGGTTTCGATGGACTAACTCGTATATAAAATATTCAACATTAAAATGCTGTTTATACGCATGCAGTGATTGAACCATAAAGAAATACTTAAATAATAGCTTTTCTCTAAATACTTACTTACTCACTTATAAACGATGGTTAAAAGTGTTTTAACTGAAATGGCTTTTAAGTCTATTGCAATGACAAGGACATGTATAATTTATTCAGTCTTTAAAAATGACCTATAGGTAAGGGGGTTATTGTGCTTATTTCGAATCCAAGAAAATTGACAGGCTTTCGTACAAAGGGACTTATCTTTATCTGACCTTTTCATTAAATTGCACGTAAACAATTCTTATAGCTATGCAGATAAAACAATACAAGAATTACAAAAAAAAACAATTTTGAATACCATAAAAATAAATAAGAGGCAATTATATTATTATAAAATAATACATAATTATACAGTACTCACAAAAACAAAGTAAATTCCCACGAACATGTTTCACGATCACAGACTACGACGGAAAGAGACGTGCGCTCCGGTCTCTGTCTCGACGGATACTAAATAATGCTGGTACGACACTCTGTTACTATTGTATTTATATTTATTATATGTATACAGCACTTTGTTCACAGTGTTGGAAAAACGTTTCAAATAAAACGCTACGAATAAACGCTACGGAAAAAAGTTGTCGGAAAATCGCTACGAGTAATCGCTACGAAAAAAGGATGTCTGGAAAATCGATTTTAACCGCGGTGGTCTTGTTTAATCTTCTTTGACCTAAAATTATCTATTGTTGCCAGGGTGAAGGGCCAAGTTTCCGAACCGAGAAGATCTTGGCGCGTGCTTCTTGCTCTTCTGATCTATGGTGCACAAAATTATTCTAGTTATACTATGTATGCTCCAAAATTTAAAGATTTTTTTGACTATATAGAACTCTGCTTATTAATCCAGGAAAATACTTATCTATGTATATTATGTATAATAGACAAAAATAAAATAAATAAGCGTTTCATGAAACGCAGTGTTATATTCGCCGAAATTCGACAGCGTTTTTCTGGTTTGCGGCGCGTTGGCCTTATATTACCAAGGCACAAAAGACAACACGGTTGGACAGCATAAGTCAAGGAAAAGATAAACCTGTGGTATTCTGACCAAATGTTTTTTTATAATAATATATATTCAGGAATATAATTTTATATTCCCATTTCTCACTTTCGTTTTCGCCACTTTTACATTACCATTTTATTTACGAAAAAGTCTACTGTGGATTTATGTGAAAACAATTGAACTTGTGTAATTTGCTAAATCGTTAAATAAGAGAGTAACTAGTACCTAGGTAGCTTAGCGATGGAATTCAATAGAATCGTTTCTAATTTAAGTAGCTTAATGATGGGATTAATAGAATGGTTTCTAATTTAAGTAGCTTATTGATGGGATTAATAGAATGGTTTCTAATTTAAGTAGCTTAATGATGGAATTCAATAGAATGGTTTCTAATTTCAGTAGCTTAGTGATAGGATTCAATAGAATGGTTTCTAATTTAAGTAGATGGGATTCAATTGAATGTTTTCTAATTTAAGTAGCTTAATGATGGAAATCTATAGAATGGTTTCTAATTGAGGAAGTTCAGTGATTGAATTCAGTAGAATGATGTCTAATTTCGTTCGCTTAGTGGTTGGATCCAATAGAATGGTTGCACATACATATTTTAATAATCCAAATTTAACTACCTTTTCTATTAAGTACTATAAAAGGCTTTCGACTAAATATACGAGTATTGAACATCTTAGGTCTATCCCAAGCTAACAATTTAATAAATAATTTCAAATAGTTTTCATTTCCATTAAAAATTTTGACGGCACTCTACAGATCGGAAATGAAAAATCGTCAAACGTTATTCATTTAATGATATAACGGATATTAGTAATGTCTTACATGAAAATATGACGTTGTCCATGATATGTCTGGAAGTACCACGATAAACCGGATTCTACGACAGGACGTCAACATTGTGAAACATCCATGTTACCTGAGATCTGAGATATTTATTTCGTAAACAAATGAACCATTTGCACTGCATAAAGCGGAGTTCAGACAAAGCTATAATATAAATCGTGTTACAAAAATACCCCTAAAGCCGAAAGGGGATTAAAAGATGCCTTATACATATAGAGTCTATAGGCAATATTTTAAATTAAAAGAAAAACACAAAAAAAAAATGGACTGAAAAAAAGTCCTAACAGCGCTTTAGATACACCTACGAGAAGACCTGTGTAAACGTTAGTACTAGAGGTAGTAAGTTATTCTAAAATAAGTATGATAGGCGAGGGAGGCCCAAGCTAATTAGTTACCATGTTCTAGACATTTATGTTACAAGTGCTTCTTGTTTCCAAAGTAAACTAATTCATTGTATATTTGCGTCATACTGCCACGATCTAGATTCCCTAGGACTAGCGAACCTATAACATAAATTAACTTCTTCTTTTAAAAGATTTATATCGCGGGTGCGTTTATCTTACATCGAGAAGCACCCAGCCCCGGAGCAATTAAATGTAGGCCATAAAAGTACATGTTCTGTACGGGAATCGGACCTTTGATCCACGAAGTAGAAGCCACGCACTCAACCACAGCGCCAACCATGTCGCCAAATAACTCATCATGCAAAGTAGATAAGTACGAAGACATCGGTGGTTTTCTTGAGAAACAGTCCGTCTAAAGAGGCTGTTTCTTAAGGAAAATCGGATTTCAGCGATAAGCTGTGAAAACGTAAGCAAGGCGAACAGAAATAGGCATTTACTTGCAGGATAATCAAAAACCACGTATGTAGCCGACGTCATTTGGTTTTTTACGTCATTGCATGCCCTAGATGATGGCTCTTTCCTTTTGCGTATTATTTTGGAGGATATTCCTGTTATAATCTGTTTGAATAGTTTATTATTGCAAACCATATAAGGTTTGAACACTTAGGACATGAGTCCAAACCTAGTATTTAAAATTAATTACGTGCCTTTTCACCACATAACTAACCAACTAAGGATAACTTTTACCCGCAGAATAAAGTTGACGCTTTTGTGTAGAAGGTTTGTCAAAACGTTTATGCCTGTGTGCCGTTATAAAGATAATTTAGAATTTAGGTAAAAAATTACCCGTGTAAACCCTTTTTTCTACTAAACATGGGGACATTAATACAAAGGAAAATGCGTTATAGCGTTTTTTTGTATTTTTTTATTAGAGTCAATGTTGTCAAATCCCCGGGTGAACCTCGGAAAAAAGGCAACAAGAATTATTCAGTGTTAATTTAGGAACGAATTGCTCCGTAGTAAAACTTTTATTGATTTATTATGTAAATAATGGAAGTAATATTGATTTTAAATAGGTATTGAAAAAAACCGACGCCGTCCGTTTCAATAAAGGTACAAGTCCGAGACGGGCTACAGACCGCAAACTGTAAAAGTAGTATCGCTTGCGGTGCGATCTGCGGCTGCGGTCTGCGGTTGCAGTTTTGCAGTCGCAGTCGGAATAGCACCTTTAAAGTGCACACCTTAAAGGCGCTATTCCGATGGCGACTTGCGGTCTGCGGTTGCAGTCTGCAGTTTGCAGCCCGTCTTGGACTTGTACCTTAATCAGATCAATCTAGTTAGTACTTTCGATTAAACATATTGAATAGTGATCAAACTGAAGCTTATTAAGGCTTCCGTTTCAGAGACTTACCTATTAGAAAAATGTGATTGTGCTCGTAATTAAATAACTACTAAAAATAGTCAACTCAGTATTTAAACAGTTTATTATACATGAAAGTGAAGCTAGACACGTAAACTACCAGTGACAGTGTTATCATTGATTAAAAACACCGGGATACTGTAGATTAATTGATTCTCAAATAAATAAACATTGACTTTTAAAACTCAACTATCTCAGTGCTATAAGATATATATACCAGTGTAAACAACCAAATTTCAAGGCAACAGCCTACAAAATAATCATTATCATTAACAATTTCTAGAAAGTGGTGATAAAACAGTGATTTAAACAAAAGTTGTTACCGGCAAAAATCGTTTTTTATTCGAATACTGCACCTACGGGACTTGCTGTTATGACTACGCCAACGCCATCTAGCTAAAACCTTATAAACAATCACTAGTATTGTTGTCACAGTGTTACCGGACTAATAATAAACAAATCGGCAATTAATATTACGAATAGCGACATCTATTACAAAAACAAGGACTCACGTCGTTAAAACGCCATCAGATCGCAAATTTGGACAGTAATATTGATTGTACAAGTGGCTCAGTGGTATACGAACTGACACTTCTCTTTTCGAACTACGTGATTGCAAGTTCAAATCCCACGATTACTGTGACACTTTTTGTGATAATTTAAATTTGTAAAATCATCATGGACTTCATTCAAAACATAACATTCCGTCGCACACGTACTATTACGGAACACAATAACGACGACACCAGTGAAATTATTTCACATACATTGGATGAGACTACAAATAGTATGCCGGAAATGTCAGAAGACGAGGAGGATAAGCAGATAAACATCCTTAAAACCGAGATTGAAAACCTCAGGTCTCAATTAAAAAGTGCACATCAAGAAATTGAAATATTATCTTTGAGTAATAGCTCCCTGAAGCAAGCAAACGCCGATTTGTTAAATATAAATGAGATGTATAAAAAGGTCACCAGCAGTCCTCTAAAACAAAAAATACAAACATCGAAGAGACATAACATTAGTTCTACGGAAAAGAAGACCAGTACATCACAGACTTTGGAAATTCCTGATTGCTGCGCATCCACTGCTGAAGACCCTACTGAAAACTCGCAAAACAAAACATCTCCAAACAGAAGTATTAATAAAAATAACCCATCGTTACCGGTTGTAAAAAATAATATATGTATTTTAAGTAGTGAAACCTCAAATAGATTATACACAATCAGTCAAAGAACTAATTTAAGTAATTTTAACACATGTCACTATCGAATGCCAAATTGTGGATTAAAGCATCTACTAGATAATCTTGATAAGAAAATACAAAACTTCACTTACTCCGACTACTGTGTTATTTATGTTGGAGAAGAAGATTTCAGAATGACGCATAATTATATAGAATTAGTTACTTTCATTCGCGAAAAATTACAAACTTTAACCCACACGAACTTTATAGTATGTCTGCCGACTTTTAAATATATGATTAACAAAAATTTGATGTTCAATAGTAGAATCGACACCTTTAATAATTTAATGTACATGGATGCCGAGACATATAAATATGCGTATATTTTGGATTCCAACTTAAATCTTCCATACACCTACGAAACTTATAACCAAAGGTATGGAACCTTAAATAATAAAGGCTTGAATATTGTTTTAAATGACTTACAAGACCTAATCCTAGATTTAAACACAATGAATGTAATTGTAGATGATGCATGTAAACAACAAACTAAACCTGATAATACATCGAATTTAATGGTAAATGATAAATGTAATGGTAACAATTTTTTTCGTATATCATAGAATACAGGTTCTTCATCAAAATATTAATGGTTTACTTCACAAAGCTGACGAATTTACCGTTAACTTAAATAATATTAACAATAATAATAACATAATTGATGTGGTGTGTGTTACGGAGCATAATATGATTACAGACGATACTAAACTTCTCCAAATTCCCAATTACACAATGACGGCTAATTTCTCAAGAGCAAATAGAAAGGGTGGTTCATGTATCCTAGTACGGAAAAATCATAAATTTAAGATTCTACACGAAGCAAAGCTTGTAAGCGTATCCAACCTCATAGAGTGTTCGGCTATTGAATTGTTGGAGCATGGGTTGATTATTATATGTATATATAGGCCTCCAAAGACTAAAAGGGAATGTATAGAAATATTTTTTGACCGTTTAACGGCTATGCTTGCAAAATTAAGTACCAAATGTAAGAAACTTGTTATTTGTGGTGATTATAATATTGATCGACTAAAAGATACTCCAGTTTCGAGAGAGTTTGAAGACTTATTGCTGAGCTTTAACTTAAAACTTGCAATAAATGAACCAACTCGTTTACAAAGCAAAACGTGCATTGATAACATTGCTCATAATATAAGAGGCTCTAAGCAAAGTGTCTTAGAACTAGCATTGTCTGATCATACAGCACAAATACTATCATGTCCTGTTAGGAAAACATACGCAATAACCCACTGGTACAAATTTAGAAGAGACTATAGCAACGAAAATGTTGAAAAATTTATTAAAAGTTTGAAAGCCCTCACTTTTAGTGATTGCTACGGGAAAAGTGACTCAAATGCTGCTTTTGAAGAATTCCATAAACTATTTAAACTTTTTTATGACCTCTGCTTTCCTAATATAAAAATTAAGGTTCCAATCATACGAAATACTAAATGGCTCAGTAAAGGATTAAAAATATGCTCCCTCCGTAAAAGAATGCTACTTAAAACATATCGATTATCAGGTAATAATAAAGATAGGAGTGATTTTAAGGAATATGCAAAAAAGTTTAAAAGGATCATAAAACTCACTCAAAGATCGCAAAACAACTATCATATCCAAACAGCCACAAATAAATCTAAAGCAGTGTGGCAAATAATCAATAAATACAAAAACAATAACCCCCCTGAAAAAATTAATAGAATAAAATATAAAAACCAAATAATAACAGCTCCTGATACTATAGCACAAACATTCAACAACTTTTTCATTGATGGCATTTCTAAAATAACAAATAATACAATAAACTACGCTAATATTCTAACCTATAACAAACCGAACTCCTGTTTCTTAACACCAGTTACCCATTACGATGTTGTCAAAATAATCATGACATTAAAAAACACAAACAGTACAGGTTGTGATGGAATTTCCACAAAAATAATAAAACGGGTAGTGTACGAAATTGCACCTATTATCACCTACATAATAAATCAGTGTATTGAAGAGGGAATTTTCCCGACATATTTGAAAACTACTATAGTTACACCTATATTTAAAAAAGAAAACACGGAAGATGTACGATGTTATAGACCTATCGCTCTCATTCCAATAATGGCTAAAATATTTGAAAGAGTGCTACATAATAGTCTTAGTGAATATTTTGAAAAAAATGAAATAATAATAGATAATCAAGTTGGATTCAGAAAAGGGAAATCGATTAATACAGCAATGCATCAGTTTTTACAAAAAATTATAACGGAATTGGATAAAAAAAATCAGATTACAGCTCTATACATGGACATGACAAAAGCTTTCGATTATGTTGACCATGAACTACTACTACGTAAACTAGAAATATACGGAGTTCGAGGTAAAGCACTAGAAATAATCAAATCCTATCTCAGTAATAGAATACAGTTCACTGAAATAACACAATTATGTCCATTCACAAAAACAGAAATTAAATACACATCGAGCCCAAGATCTATTAAATTTGGTGTACCTCAAGGGTCGATACTAGGTCCACTACTATTTCTCATTTATATAAATGATTTACCTAAAGCTATTCGGCACCCTATGGTTTTATTTGCAGATGACAGTACGGCTTTTTTCACAAATAACAAAAATAAAAATCATGAACTAGAAATAAATGATTCCCTGTCTAAATTAATAAACTGGCTTACAATAAATAATCTAAAAATAAATCTTACAAAAACCCATTACATGAATTTCAAGAATAAAAACGCAAAATCAATTCCATTATCTATTGAGTACAATAATGCAACTGTATCTGAGGTTACAAGTACAAAATTTCTAGGTATCTATATAGATTCTGATATGTCATGGAAAACACATGTTAATAGTGTATGTAGCAAATTAAACCAATTCTCTTATGCCCTCTATATGCTCAAAAAAGTATCTAACCAAACCACACTACTTAGTGCTTATCATGCCTATGTGGGATCCACTCTATCTTATGGGATACTGTATTGGGGATATTCAACTAATAAAGAAATTGCATTCAAGGCACAAAAAAAGTGTATTAGATCAATATGTGGGATACACCAAACAGATTCGTGTAAACCTCATTTCATAAACCTCAAGATATTAACCCTCCCTGCTCTATATATCTACGCGGCCTCAATTTTAGTTAAAACAAACATCAGTGGCTATGACACATTAACAAGCAGTAGACTTAAAAATACTTTACGCAATAAAACATCCCACACTGCAGTATATAGCAATAGTATTTTTTGTATGGACATAAAAATATATAATAAGTTACCCATAGACATTAAGAACATACATTCAATTAGTATTTTTAAAAGGAAGCTAAAAGACTTCCTGATTAAAAAGGCGTATTACTCGGTAAAAGAATTCCTTGAAGAAAAATAATTATTTAATATTAAAATGATTGTGATATTATGTACCTACACAATATAATGTGATATAAATTATAAGATTAGTATGATATATGAATAATGATAATTAATATAATATAATGTAAACTGTATAATTATAATATTGAGTATGCATATACTGTTATGCATAATTGTATTATTTAATTATTTAAATTGCAATGCCTTAACAGGCAACTAAGTTCTAAGAACCTACCTATTTGTTAACATCCTAAAAATTCTGTACACTTAGTCCGCAATAAAGAATTTGAATTTGAATTTAGAATAACTGGGTGCACTAACGTGCATTAGAGTACTGATCAGTTAGCTCTCAAAACAAACAAAATGAGAAGCTGTTCCTGAGCAACTGAAAAACTAACTTTGTGGCATGGTATTTGAAGAAATCGTTCTCCAAACAAATCAAATAATAGACGAAGACAACGGCACTGTACTTTAAGAGTTATTCGAAACGCACTTGGCAGGTTTTTATATCATAACTTATAGATTCCATTTATGATAAATACTTTTTATAACGCAGTTAAAAAACCCCGGCGCTTTTGGAACTGAAATTGGCTATAAAGGTAACAGTAGGCTATTCCGAACACATCGAAACCATTTTCATGTTTGTTACAGCGGTTACGCACTGCATCCGATCCGAATCCTTGAAAATACGTTCCGAAGTAGCCATAGAACTATTTGTATGGTAGTTTACGCACTACATCCGGCATCCAATTTCTATCCGTCATCCGTGACTTTTTAATTCGGAAGAACAATTGACGGACCGAAGTAGCCATAGAACTATTTGTATGGAGCTTACGCACTACATCATCCGTCATCCGATTTCTATCCGTCATCCGTGAGTTTCTAATTCGGAAGAACAATTGTTGGACCGAAGTAGCCGTAGTACTGTTTGTATGAACGCTTTCGCATTACCTCGGATTCAAATCAGACGCCAAACGGATATGCCAAAGATGGCCCCTGAATTGTTTGAATTTGAATCAGAGATCGGAATAGTGCGTAAGCAACATCCGAATTCGGTCCGAGATTTTTACTCTAGATCGGTATTTTCACGGATTCGGATCGGATGCAGTGCGTAAAGCAATGCCCGAATTCGGTCCGAGTTTTTTATATCCGTATTTTCACGGATTCGGATCGGATGCAGTGCGTTATCGCTCTTAGTCAACATTTTCCACATAAGACATCTCCCATACATTTTACGCACTGTCCTTTAAAAAATACAATTAATTAATCCCTGATAACTTGAGTTTAGTAACAACAAAAGGTTTCATCTACAAAATCCTAAACAATAGTTATTTGACGGTTTCGTTATTATTCTCCGCATACGCCAGTTACAAATGAATCACCGCTTGTTAATTTTGACAATATACCTACATCACACAAGCTAGTGTCTGGTTTTGATTAGTCGCACCAGTTACTAGGTATGTATTACTGTGACGACCTCAGACTTACATCGAATGGAACGTCACTGTAACGCGATTACCGGGGATTTCCTGAAGTTATAATAAGCAATGGAAAAAATGGCTTCCTGTGCGCACCGTGAAATGTAATGAGACGGTCATGAAATTCTAAGAACACCGGTAGTGTGGACACCCATGACACAAACAAATGTATTTTTAGGCTTACAATACTTTTGCAACAAAATGCAACGTAAAGGTTCAGAAATTATGACCAATCGTTGAGATAGTTACTTACTGGCTCTTATTCGGTTCTCCGCCGACTAAAGGTAACTAAAAATATATTTTAATATTTTATTACAGATTCAGACAAATCAGGACATGCTTTATTGTTGCGCCTGTAAATAAAAGATAGCAATATTTTTTATCAGTTCGATACTCAATAGGATCGGTGCCAATGTGGTTTCAGTAGAATTTTAGGCCACATGACGAATCTCGATGTGCAAAAAGCACAAATCAGAACTCCGCATGCAGACTTAGTTTGACGAACTAAATGAACACAAAACTAAGGCATTCGATTTGATCTATCGGAGTTCAAGCCTGCATCAGACCAAGGCCTTCTGAAATAACCTCTTCGCCTTCAACTTGTATCAATTTCAGTTGTTTTTCAATTCTATTCAAATCTTTGTTTCGGATAAAACATTACATAAAAGTCATCCATATAAAATTGGTATTGCATTAGTAAAAAAGAAAACTTATAACTATGTTAGTAGGTAATTATATTATACTAGCTTTTGCTCGCGGCTTCGCTCGCGTTAATTTAAGGATCCCTAATTTTTTGATCCCAAAATATAGCCTATAGCACTCAAGGATAACGTAGCTTCCTATTGGTGAAAGAATTTTTGAAATCGGTTGAGTAGTTTCGGAGATTACCCCCTACATACAAACAAACAAACAAACAAATTCTACCTCTTTATAATATTATTATAGTATAGATAAATCCTCTTCTAAAAACCGAGCACCGGGTAGACAAATGAGTGTTTATCCAGTGCTTCAGTATAGGACTGTCTGGTTTTCCAGCCATTACCCTCAGTTTTGTGTTAATCTATCTAGTTGCGATTTTGATTGCAACAGCCGCACAGCATAAAGTCGCGATGCAGTAGCAGGGTGATGAAGTATTCTGCTAATTTAACTAACGCAGTGATTATGACGCAGTAGATTTTCTTACAAAGTTGTCGTCTACTGACACCTAATCTCAAATGTTCGGTTCATTGCAAAAAATTTTTGCTGTTGACCAATATTACGTCACTGTAAGTTATCTCACAATTATGTGTGTCTTGTAAACATTGTGAAATCCCATTGTAATAGGATAATACTCCCATAATAACGTCAACTTTCCTCAAACCGATGCTTGGATATTTCCTTAGAATGCCCATTTATAATGATGAGTAAGTAAAACATTATTATGCAAATTTAGTATCAATGTAGGAAAATTATGGTATCAGGAGGCTGTCTGAGGTTTATAAAGTTAAGCCGCTTATTGCGGCGCACCGTTAGAGTAGTAAAGCTTCTTGTTTGTCCGGGGAAGTACTACCTCCGTACCTATTTCTGCCGTTAAGCAGCATGCTGTGTTCCGGTATGAAGGGTCAGTAAAATTACAGGTAATTTCCAACTTAGTCTCTAAGGTTGGCAACGTATCAGCAATTATCTTAGTGTTGTAGGTGTATATAGGCGGCGGTACCCGCTTACTATCAGGAGGACCATCGGCTTGTTTGCCAATCTATTACATAAAAAAGCCCTTCGCAAGTCGACCCTTTTTTTATTTTTTGTCGTGGGAAAATCCTCATTGCTACCCTTTGCCTGAGAAAGGCGAAGGGTTATGTCGGACTCTTACCGGATAAATACCTACGGTGTTCCTTCTCCTGACCCTTGACCGGGATTTGCAGCTGCATGCTGTGCAACCCCGGCAGGCCTCGGTCTGCCAGCCCCTGGAGGATCTCTCCTTCTGTGGGGCCTTGCCCCACGTCCTCCTGAGAGGCGCGCACAGAACACATGCGCGCCGTCTTCTCGGGCCTGTTACTGGTCGGGCGACGGGTGGTTAACCCGTCGCCCGCAGGCCACGCACTAGGGTGGTCGGAGATCGTCGCGTGCCCTCCGGCGGCGCCCGGTGCGTCTGGCGCGGGAAGGGAGAGTGGCCGTCGCCTCTCTCTCCCTCTCCGCTCTCTCCTTGGTCGTCATCACCACCTCGCAAAAGGAGGCGACGGCTTCTCACGCACTCTTGCTCACGACAATGGATAGAACCAAGGCCGGAAGCGAGAGGTCACTACCGACTGCCGCGACCAGTTCATGGCGCTGCGTCGGCGTCGCCCACGCGACGTGTCCTCAGGGCAGTCGACGCAGTGGTGACGCACGTTGACCCTGCGGGGACTGTCATGCCTGGTCCAGCTGTTTCAACGTAAAGAATACTCAAAGGAAGAATCGTTACAGATTGGCTTAGCACCGACTTTAGAAAATGTTAATCATTATTTACTGCTTTTCAGTTTTGAAGCCGGTTTCAATCTCAGCTCATTCGTGTGCCGTGGCACAGTAACTCATAACTACTCACAACCTTCGGTTGAATCTAGTATCGAGTATACCTACGTCAAAATCGTAACGCATTTATAATAATTTATATTTAAAGATAAAATATATTTATTGCCAAAACAACATACTCCATTAATCCAAATATAAGTTACAACATGGCAATAGGAGGCAAGCTCAGCTTGTGTTTACAAAAATATATCTGTTCTGGTTTTCGGCACACTCTCTATGCCCGGAAAAAGGTGTTAGTTTAGGCGTTATTTCACCCGCCCATATTGTAAACTCCAGTAGATACTAGCCTAAGAGTTTCGATCATAAATATTGTACATCGGATACAGACTTATCCTTGTTGTAGCTAAACCAAAACAGTTGCCCTGCTAACGTTGAACACGAGATGCCTGAGCTTTGCACAATATCTCAAGATCTTTGAAAGTCAACACTTCTATGAAATATAATATCTTGGCTATTCATGGTGGCGCTACACTGCTTGCAAAGGCCACTTGACAATATGGTACTCCCATAATGTATATCGGGTGTATAAACATACCCTTAACGAAGCCGAGAGCAACGTATTCTTGCCGTCATTACTAGGCTTTTTTGTACTGGCCATACCTGGAATCCTAAGGGTGCCTTTCCACCAGAGATGTGCTATGCAGCTAAGCTACGAAACTATGTGACCGTTTCCACTGACGCTAAGCTATGTAGCTGTGCGAGGAAGATGCGCAGCTCGAGCTATGCGACGTATCGACTATAGGGAAAGTACGGGGAGCGGCGGCGCGGTGCTCTGCATATAGTTACCCCACTCGCGACCATCCATAGCACGCATCCATAGCTCGCATCCATAGCTCGCATCCATAGCACACACATCCACATCACGCATCCTTCCATATAAAAAACGTAGCTTAGTTGAATCAGTTTCCACCAGTGCTATGCTATGTAGACCAATGAATATGATTGGTGAATATCAAACGCATCCATAGCAACGTTGCATAGCACATCTTTGGTGGAAAGGCACCCTAAAGCTTGTGGAGATATTGAAGGTCAAAGTTATTTTAGTTTTTCGTTTTTTACCAACACTAAGTTTAAATGTTATGAAACAAACTTTTTTTTATGTATGCTCTTTCTATTTTGCATGCGCTTACAATGCGCGCTACAGTTTTTAGTACCTAAAAACAAAAGTCGTTTCCCAGGAATTATTTTTGCTCAATGTTACTTAGTTTAAGTATGCGGAGACTTCGATTTTGTTAAGGTTAATTTTACACCCTATATGTGTTATTGTCATATTCAGCTGCTATATTTGCGAACTATTATGGTATAATTATCCTTTGAATCCAAGATTCCACTAAAGTTTATGTTATGGCGTTACGTCATTAGATTTGATTTTAAATAAAATTCAGATTATTCATCAGTACATTTTATTTAAGCTATAACTTAAAATACTTTTACACTAAATCTTATAACTAATAATAATCTTCTATGTGGTAATATTGAGTATTTTAGTCGTGGCAAACTTGTTTTTTTTTAATAAAAATCAACATAACTGCATGAGCTTTCCACTGAAAGTAATTTGTTAAGAATCGGCAACTGAATAGATTTCAGTCATTCATAATATAAAAAAAAACCTCCTTTTTACCTGTCAGTCTTTTAATTGAGATTAATATCTTTCATTTAATAGATATTTTCTATATTTTATGTTTATAATTGATTATTCTAATTGGGGTGTTTGAGTGTTTGAGTTATTCCTGTTGTAGAGCGAACGCGATTCAATTCAGTTTGTAGCGGTATCGAGCCCAGTTCGTTGGATAGGTATGTACATAGCATTCTCCGTTCGCTCAAAGTCGCAGGGTTTCGTCAGCAAATTCAGTTTAGTTGTTAGCGTCGTATCTGCACCTGCAGCATACAGGAATGCCGCCCTTAGCCGTAGCGAGCTCCATCTTGAGCTCCAAGTCGTCGCTCAGCACGAAGAAGTCGAATTCCATCCTCGTGCTGACACATTCGATCTTGAATTTCTCTAGTGTAGTGCTCTTTAAGAAGTGTGGCGTGTCCTTTGTGATACGTCCTTCGTTTCTAAAAGGAGAAAAAAATGTAAGACTGAATACTTTTCTTTTTTTCTATTGGTCTGCTGTAGATGGTCCTAGGGGACCGTTTCTACGTAACCGGGCAGTTTTGGCGAGACCTGAAGGGTGTCCAGCCAATGGGGAGGAAGGAAAATACTTAACCTAAGCTAACTACTTGTATTACACTAACATCATGACTACCTGCACAACAACAGCACTAAGGGCGACCCTTAGTGGGACTCGGACCTCGGCTTAGGGTGATGCTGGCGGGGACTTAGGGGGGGGGGGGAGACAGCTTGATGAGGGCTGAATTATCGGTGTGATAAGAATGAATATTTTCGATAGAGATATTTTAGATTTTCTGCTCTAGAAGGATGCACTAACAATGAAGGATGTGCAAACGTTTACTGATGATGATGGTGTAAAATTTTCCAAAGAATATTATTATGTGTTGGATAAAAATAGTAGAAAATGCAGTAAAAACTGCAATTGTGTTGATGCAGTTCCACTTGTGTCCAAGTGCCTTTCACTTTGGTAGTAGCAATTCTTATGCGGAAAACGTATTGCGAATGTATTAACGGAATACCTCTTTTGAGGATAATTAATATGAAACCATGAAACCTTACGATAGGTTTATTTAAATTTACAATAAACTGCACTGCTATCTCTATCTAACATCAAATTGATCCACCCAAACTTATAATTGCACTGAAAAAGGTTTACAGAACGTTAAACCGGCTATAACCTAGGACCAAACGTTCAAAAATCATTTTTGTATCTAGGTAAATATTAGTTGGTTAAATAAAAATTTGTTAATACTTACAAGCACCACTTAACACTGTAGATCTGCTGGAACTTGGCAGGAGATTGCACGACCACTCTGACTTTATCATTCTTATCGATAATGTAGTAGATAGGCTTGTCCTGGGAAACAAATTAGATTGAAATGTAGTCGACTATTATTTTTAAAGTAAAGTCTAAGATTTCTCTTGTATCGTGGGTGCGTTTACAGACACAAATCTCACATACAAAAGACCTGAAACAACCATCTGTAGGCTGTACAAATTTTTGTTCCGTGTGGGCATCGAACCCACGACCCGTAGCGCAGAAGCCAATCGCTTAGCCACTGCACCAAACGTGTCGTCAATGAACTATAACTGTCCTAAAAGTAGTTAGGTACAGTATTTGAAGTAAGTAAAACGAAGTATAATAACTTAAAAATTAAGTTGTGTATACTTACAGTAGACTCTGAAGGACAGTCAGGTTCGTCGTACGAATCTCCTTGGCGGGATCCAATGCTCGTTGGCGGTTCAGGGTTTTCCACTTGCTGGAATAAGCGATTTGTAACGTTAGGCTATATTTTTCGCCTATCTATTTATCTGAAGAACGTTTAGACAGTTTTTTTTGTAGAAAACTTGTCAAAACGTCTTTGTTTTTCCTCAGATAAAAGTTGTCAAACACAGGTAAAATCGGCCCAGACTGACATTAGCTTCTGGTTGGCATCGAAAGAAAAGTGTACCTAACCAGTTTTTAACCTTGGAGTAAACTATAAGACAAAACACAACGTTTCAGATTACGTGGATCGTCAAATGTACCTTGCGATCCATCTTATCAACTTAGCATATTGCTAGCCACAATTAGAGATAGGTCTCTCCGAAGTACACCCTACGCATCAATATATGGTAGTTATTATTTTTATCCTTACCAATTCACGCATGTCTTTCAACAGCTCTGCAATCTTCTCGTCAGGGTAGTTGCTACCTTTTTCGAAGCAATAGGACTTCCCCTCCATTGCGCAGGAATCAGGCATCTCATCTGAAATAAAAAACATGTGAGTTCTTCCATATATTATAATTTGTACACAAGAAAATTACAACATAAAAGAACAATTTAGTGAAGTCGTGTACAAAGGCGAGCTTAACTGAAAAATGAGTTTGCTACCAGCAAACCTTTGAGTGATAGAGAGAAATTAATAATAGGACTGAGGGCAAACTCCAGTGTACAAATTGTCTTATTTGTACCTACTTAATAATACAAGAAAATTAAATACAATAAAAAAATGTAACATAAATGTTTATCGCCGATTGTAAAGGAAACATCTATTGATAAAATAGTTGCTTATAAGATTGAAATAGTGTCCGCGGGAGGAAACTATTGCTAGAAATCAATTGCAATTGCGTACGTAAGTAAATTTGCTTATAAATTTTACTGACGCAATTCTTTGTGACTGGTCACATTGTAACACAGTTGAGAAGATCATTTATATAGCCTGCGTGTGAATTCTAATCATCGATGACACTAATTAGGTACGGACATGCTATGTGATATAGATACAATTGTATCTATGACTCCTTGACAATATGTGGTTCTCGTGGAGACACTTAAACATGAGCATTTGGCATGTAACATAAAAAAGCGCAAAATCTAGCAGGTTATTGCACTCTTTTGTTCGCTTAGTTCGTAAAACTCGCAGAAATCGACTTGCAGAAGCTGACTTTCGCAGTAAAACTTACTAGTGGATTTGATGCTTAACATTATCAAACTCAAGGGTGGATACAATACTGTAGGAACGTACCTACATCTAAGAGATATTCAGACAACATGATGAAAACAATCAAAGTATTTAATCTATGCAGTCCACTTCTGGAAATACGCGTCTTCGTCAAAGAGAGAAATCACCGTACCGGTCACGCAGATAGGTGTCCGTAGAGCCAGACTATTGTCGATTACAGCTTTTGGAATGTAAGGGCTGGTAAGTTACGCGCAATTTGTTAGTTTTCAGAGTCAAAGAGAATGTCGTAGCCTCGTTGGACAGTGATAGTGCACCACGTATAGGTTGAGGAGTTCCAGGGTTGAAGGAGCTGGTTATTATGTACTTGCCCACACAACAATACCCATGGTGTGTTAAGCCGTTTGTTTTATTATAACTGTGTTAAATCTTTAAAAGAACAATGGTATAAATCAATAATTAGGCGATAGTTACATTCGAGTAGTTCGCTTGGGTTATACACCATTTCTCCATTTACGGCTGTTGCTTGCACTGAAGTTGAGGTCATGTACACAGCAACCTGGAAAGAAACAAAATTTAATAGCATCGCATAATGTGCTGCATTCTGATTAATTTTGATTTGACAAATTCTTCGGTGTTTTTCATGCTACAATCATTATTCTTATTTACAAGTCAAAATTAATCAATTTATTTACAACCGTGTCAGATTTTTTAATAATCATGAAAAGCATCGAAGAATCTGTCAAGGAAGGGGGATACCCCTAGGATAATATGGAGTTAATATGACGAAAATGGTCACGTGATTTAAATTGACTGTAGGCTAGAACTGGTGAGTGTTTTGTTAGCCAGAAAATCGTGGCAGTTTGCCAACCCACATAGTGTATGAAATTGTGTGGAATTCACGAATATTTTTATGTTCAAAATCGATTTTCTGACAACTTGATACTTGTGGGTTGTAACCACGAAGCAAATACAAAGAGGAGATGGCATAAGCAACTGTGAACCGTGATACCAATGTAGAACCATTCCGTCCTCACGGTGGGCGTGGCCTATCAGTCTGTCGGCACTCGTCTTGTAAACATTACGTTCCCGCTCCCATTCCATTTTATCATTATTTATTATTTTCGTTGTCATTTAAAAGAAAAAGATGAAGTGTTGTGTGTTATCTTGTAAAAACTACTCAGATAAACGTTTTGGTACCATGGATGGCATCACATTTCACTCGTAACTATTTTTTTTCGATATTTATTAGATTCGTTCTAGAAAAATCTATTGTTATCACGTCTCGTACAATAGTTTTACTGCTCGACAAAAGATGGCGCACCCTATTATAACATGAATAACTAACAACTACGTAAGAAATATTCATATCTTTATAATTATAATGTATTAAAACAGATTTAAGATTTTTTTAAAGCCTTTTTGTTGACAAAAATATCGTATTATTGTTTTTTATCACTACTTTAAACCGTGATATTTCGGTCGCCATCTATCGTGGAATAGTGTAAACAATATGAATAGACAGGTCCGTACTTAGAATTCAATTATTTAATTACGATGTGTGGTGATACGTGACGTTTTAATTTTTATTCAATAATGGTGAACGAGGCCTGCATAGTTCCTTGATATTTAATTAAATTTAGATTATACTCGTATTTCAGATTTCCACCCGAAGATAATCTCAAACAGAAATGGATAAAACGATGGCTTAAACCGCCTTTTATACTAATAAGGGGGAATTTGTACAGAGTGTCTTTTTATTCACTGCAGTAAGCAGTAATTCAGTCCAAGAAACAATGAGTACGAAAAAAATTGACCATCGCCCATCGCCGTATCCATTTGATGTAGGAACTCGATTTGTTTTTCGAGAATTTCAATTTTAAATTAAAAGTACACAAAAATAATTCTGTAATAAATTTCTGTAGTAAATTGTGTACCGTATGTACATTATAGGCATGATTTCTTATTTTCACTAAAATTCCACTAAAATCTACAGTTAACAAAAAATCGACTTGAATACAATTATTTAGCGGGGTGGTTACTTATTACTGTGTGAAGATTTTTCTTATTTATTACATTTTTGTTCACAATCTTTTTGTAATTTTTAAACCAGCTCTGCCGTAGGCTGGTACAAAAATTCTAAGTACGTCCCTGTCGTAACATACTACTACAACTACGAGGACATCTAGCGTGAAATAGCTGAAACACGTACTAGTTACCGATGTACCCGAAGCGTTTAGTTTTTCCTATTCACTACTAGATGGAAAACGTGAAAGTAGGCGTAAGTAGGCGGGCTTAACGTTCCCTTCACCCCGCAAAGTATCACGCGTCGTATGATAGGAAAATCGAATTACACCATCTCCTCTTTGTATTTGCTTCGTGGTTGTAACGTTTTTCAGAAACTACGTCCAATTATGTTTCCAATACGTCAATCTATTGCAAGAAACGCGTCTTAGGGCTCATTTTTCAATCCTTAATTAACTTTTATCTGACGAAATAAATACTTATGGTGGTTTGACAGCTTTTGTATAGAAAATAAATTTCAAACGGCTATATTTATTCCTTAGATAAAAGTTATCTGGCGACTGAAAAATCAGCCTTTAGAAAAATATAAAATGTTTAGCAACTATGAGTCACAGTTGCTCAACAGTGACTAATAATTGCTAAATGTTGCTAAACAAACTGCAAGTGTTAAAAGATCGTGAAAATGAAGACAGATTTAATAAAATCGCGAAACATCACGAACAACTAGAACAAAAAGCTATAAGGCGTGAATTACATAGAAGCGGCGTAAGGTGCAACGCGGCGCAGGCGCGTCGCTTTCATACATTTTTTGCGAAAAAGATTTCAAGCGGCACGACAAAACGTATGAAAACGACGCGCCTGCGCCGCGCCCGCACCTTATGCCTTTTCTGTGTAATTCACGCTTAATATTACTCTAGAGCTACAAAACAATTGTTTGAATAACAAACAAGTAATAATATACTCTGTTCACCCAAAGATGAGTCCTGACAGCTCGGTCATTACGTAAATTGTAGCCATAAGGAGACTGCTATCGAAAAAACGTAAGCGACATCATCAAACACCGTAAAATAGCTATATTATCCTTGTTTCGTTTTTTAAAATATTTGATATTCTTTGTATGGTAACGTTTTGTAGAAAAACGTCAGAAATCAACTTACGGTGAAAAAGGTATAGTAATGTTTTAAACGTCCATTCATTGGAAGTTTTATGCAACATTATTATTCAGGTTAATCACAATGTTATTGGGTTTTTCTGCTGGGAAATTCTCAGTAGCAGCTCTCTGAGTTTGGAACCGTGCCCGGTTTATGACTCAGTGCGTCTTTTCCATGTTTTAGATAAATCTTTTTTAACATAATAGATTACTTTTGAACTAAGTACCTGCTGTATTACTTAAAGTACCTAACATTTTTATACTAAACAAGAAAGTTTAATAAAAATACTCACCAAAAACACAGAAACGAACGAGAAAAACATGTCTGCCATTTTTAGTTTATTGAATAATTCACAGACACTCAAAATTCGTAGGTAATAATTGCAAATCGTTTATATTGACGATGCACTCAGATTGAAGTATGAGACATGAATGCTGTATTGCGCAATATTACCCATGTTATATAGAGCGTGGCTACGCAATTTTAAGGAAAATGGTGAGATAAATCATAAACTAATATTAAAGTTCATAATAAGGAATTCAAAACATGTTAATAATGTATGATTTAAAAAAACATATTTTGTACAATTCAGAATAACGTCACAATTTCAGTTTTATGTTGCAATAATATTTGTTATTTAATAATGCAACATGAATATTACTGAATTTGTTCACTGTCAACATGTTACTTAAATGTTTCCTACACATGCCCGTGAAATCAAACTCTTTTTGCTTTTTGCATTGAATCAGTTGAGTCTCTACTTTGGAATGTGGGTCCTATGAAGAAGAATAAGCAATCTTCTTAGTTTTAAATTAAACGAATACTATAAAGATTAATGTGATGTGATAGCAATGACAAAATCTGGCCTTTAAACTCCAAGAGAATGCTTCGCGCGTATTATCCTGGAGTTTGTTTTAACTTTTAACTTTTCGCGTTGCACATTTACAATTAACTAGTTTTTGCCCGCGGCGTCGCTCGCGTTAGTTTAGAATTTGACAATCAACTCTTAACATACTACTAAAATTTTTATAGTAATATAATTCAATCATGATTCGAAAGACACGTGGCGCCATCTATTAAAATTATTGTTGTTTTCCTCGGGAACAGTACTTTTTTTCGGGATGAAACGTACCCTATGTCCGTTTCTGTACACCTGACAACGTATAATGCAAAATTTCAGGATGATCGGTTCAATGATTTAGGCGTGAAAAGGTAACAAACTTACTTTCGCATTTATAATATTAAATACCTACTTAGGATAGGACTAGTTAGGATTAGGAAGTTAGGATTAGAAGCCCTGCTCGTGACCACGATGCAACCTGATCGCAACGTCAGGTGAATAAAGGATTTACCTGGTGTTAATTCCCGTTTCTTAACAATTATAACTTCCTGTACCCATAAATGTCAGCCTGAATGCACATGGTAAATCCATAAAATGCACGTATTGGATAACTGTAAGTGTAGTGAGTAGTTGATTAATAAATAAATAGAATGCCATAGAAAAACTGAAACACAGATGACCGCTCGGAGGCGGGTTATCCATCCTCCTTGTATCACAAGTCTCCGCTGGCTGGCTCTCTGCGGTCAATGACCCTGTCTGCGCAGGATTGTGACTACGGTCATGCTCTGCCCTTTTGAACGAGCATTCAGTATAAAAAGCAGTGACAGCCTAGCGGTTGAACGACTGCCTTTCACGCAGGAGGGTCTGAGTTTGATCCCCGGCTTGCATCTCTGCTTCTTGGAATTCATGTGCGGATCAGAATTTGATTAACACTTGCGTTAACGGTGAAGAAAAATATCGCAAGGAAACCTGTACCACGAGCTCAAAAAAGTCTTATATCTCATAATAAAGACACAACATTTAAAAAAAAAACAAAATGCCCCCACGCAGGGCCGTTGTGATGCCACGGGAAATAGCGAACCAAATAAATAAATAGATTACGTGCGTTTTTTTATAGTACCAAATAAAACCAATAATAGTTAATTAAGCTATGTAGTACCCGTGTGTAAAATAATCAAAAAAAATATGACAAATGTAAGTAATACCTATCGGATTTATGTCTAAAAACAACGTACCGTCCGCGAGGCCTAAGCTGTGCTTTGCATTTGTGTGAGAATGAATGCAGATGCGTCCATTGCTTGGTTTAAACCGGTTTATACTGCTTTTTGGCAATCGATTCTATGTGCACTCACACAAATGCAAAGCTCAGCTTACGCCTCGCCAGTTGTACTGTGATCGCCAATCTGTTTGTCAATAGGGATGAGCGGCCTAGTGGGGACTAGGGTTTTCGCGTTCCCGGCCTATTTGAGTTCCCGGGAATCGGGAATTTTTTCACTCAATTCCCGGGTACCCGGGAATTTTCATGGTTTTTGTATAAATATAGTTTTTCTCGTATATTTAAACATTAAACTTGTGTCAGTATTTTAAACATGATAAATTGATAAATTATCTAACATACCAATCGACTTTTCTTACTAAAAAATCTTACACTTATTTAAAAACTGAACTAGGAACAGTTACAGTCATTTGTTGTGCGAGCGACGTCGCGAGTTTCTTTAGTGAAAAAAAGTCTTCTCTTCCTATAATATGGCAAAATATTACGCAATAACAATAGGGTGAATGAATATAAAGGGTGTTACCAAAATCGTGTACTACCTTAAAACCAACATGATCACTAGTGTAGAATGACCGAGCACGGGATTGATCGAAACATAACCTGCTAATAAGATACAAATAAAACAAAACTATTTTGTACTTAAAATAAAAACCATTTATGGTAAATCTGTAACCAGTAGATCACGCTGTTTAAAGGAATTACAAGAATTCGTTTACAGCCTGTATATTTTCAATATAAATCTCGAAATTACACAAAAGATAAGCATTATGAATAGTTTCTACAAATGAAACATTTACAAAAAAAAAAAAAAACAAACGTTTAGAATTTGTTTTCTAGACAGAGACAACAGTACTGTGTGCTGACATCACGATACATTTACCCCATACTAAGTTCACACCACGCAGTACAATGTCCGTTTCACGCGAGAGTGACAGAAAATGCTCTAAAATCTTCGGAAGCGTGCAGACCCTTCATTTTTCATCATCATTTCTTCATTTCAAATAATTCCCGGGTACCCGGGATTCCCGCCAAATAATTCCCGGGACCTAAAATCCCCAAATTCCCGGGAATTCCCGGTTCCGGGTTCCCGGGGCGAAAACCCTAGTGGGGACCATCCCGCGCCCCATAAACATTATAATAACATTATTATTACCTACATTGCTACTTACGGTATACATATTATATTACGTTAACGGGTAATTATTGCGATGATTATAAGCCAATATAATTACAATTACGTCAGTCAGTGCTCGTCATAGGGAATGCACTGACGTTTCCTTGATTGTGATTTATTGAATTCTTATTTGCCGCAGACGTAAGAGTGCTTGTGCACTACGTGCGATCCGAGTCCGAGAAAATATGTTCCGAACATGCTGCAGTATACAACAACAACATCCGATCTGAATATTATAGATTTGCAGCCGAGTTTCCCCCGAAGTTATTTTTTCGGATTCGCATCGGTCGCAGTGCACAGTGTGCTGCGATAATAAGTTAGTTAGGCCCGTATTAACAGCTGTCATTTGAAAAATCACTCTTATGTGTATTTTTTAAACGACTTAAAATACTCTGTTAAGATGAGTGCTAACATAGCGATCATTTCGTGAATTGTATTCGTAAGGAAACTGCTATCGAAAAAACGTAAACGTCATCATCAAAAACCATAGAACAGCTAGATATAATTTATAAATGTTTTGTATTTTTTAAATGTTTAATATTCTTTATATAATAACGTTTTGTAGAGAAACGTCAGCACTAAAAGGGTAGCAGATGTATTTTTTTTAAAAAGATGTCCTACGCATGTTTTTTTTCTACACTTTGACTATGCCTATGAATCCCTCAAGAATGAATGAATACCTCTGGGTTGTAAAACCTCATACCCGACTGTTGGAAAACCTCATAAATGACAGCTATTAATTAATGCGGCCTTTAATACGGTTTGAATGGAATCGTTAACAATATCAAAATGTTGCTAAGATTCCTTCCTTTTTTCCTTCTTGTTAAGATTGATGGAAATAGACGAGGTCTTTACATAGAACAGTGTTAGTTAGTGGCGGTCACCTCTTAGTTAACGTACGGACAATAAACTCGTAATAATTAGAACAATAAAATTCTTTGTTTTTACCTTTAGCTTCGCGACTGGGTTTATCCCGGTTGTAAACCTGTGTTAATACTATGAAAACGGCCTACACTTAGGCTGTTGTTCATTAACATTAATTCTCTAGTTAACCAATGGTTTACCTACTAATCTAGAATAATTTTGAGTAAACAGAATGCCAATTCTCGTAATTAAAAATGTTCAAAATATAGTTTCGATCTAGTCTCAGTCTAGTCTCAATCAATCTCATAAATATGATAATGACAAATGGTATTCTTGTTCTTGTTAACAAACAACGTCAAACGTGAGATTATATTGAAATCAGATTAAAGGTGACTATAACCAAAAGGGTATTCTGGTTACATTATGTACTGAGCCATTTTGACAAGTTGGAATTCTCATTTATTTCTAGAATTTTAGTCTATGACTGTTGATATCGGTATGCTATCGGTAATAGAATTTAAGTTGACTGAATTGACATTATATCGAGATGACACTGAAACCGGACCGAACTTTAAGTGTAGGTACCAGAATACCATTTTTTATTTAATTCTTAATTTAATCTCAGTTTGGTCAACATGCAGTCTTACTTCAAATTAATTACGAGAATTGGGCTTCAGTTGTTTAACCAGAGAAAATTAATGGCGAGCTAGCTGAGCTGATTACCGGGATATTAACTTGTATTATATTGACGATGTCTTTAAATTTTCCAATGGCTAGGTCAGCTTTTGATGCATCGATAGTCGAATGTAGGAATGAATTTAACAGCATTATTATTTTCCCTGATTTTAAAGTGTAATCGTGGTGCTTTTTTATTTATATGTATATTGATTTCGATTGAAAAAACAAATCTCTTCTTACTGCTTCCGTTGACGATTACAGCTCAAGAAAAAAAATTGTAGGTAACGTTATGGTTATGGACAATAAAACAATATTTAGAAATAAAGCACATCATTTATTAAGCACAAACATAAAGGCACACACACATTACATACAAAAATAATTTATTAGTACCTACTCTCAAATATATTCCTTCTTAAAACTGACTACACAGTTTAAAATCACAATAAATGAATAACATCAGGTATATATTACTGAAACGTTATTAAGTCCCGAAGGAGAACAAGGTTTTAATCCATGAAATATTACTATTTCGTTACACAATATCAAACTTCTGATAAAATCTCAAACATACGATCTTCTGTCAATATGTGTAACTGCGCTTCCACACCGATGTTATAAAACACAATGAAGCCGACCGCAGATCAAAAGAAAGGAGATGTTTCAGAACTGTATAGAGCCTGGGCTAGCACCATGTACACTATATGTAAATATAGCTCTACAATAAAGTAACCGTTTTTTAATGTTAATTTGTTATAATTTTACTTCGTTTAACTGTACATTCAAGATATCTTGGTCAAGGAGGAAATGTCATTTTGACAACTGTTGACATGTCATAGGATGTAAGTATAGGTTTATGACTGTCAAAGTTGTCAAACTCATGTCAATGTCAAACACAACTGTCATGGCTACCAGAAAAAAGGGTTAACATATTAAAAAACGTCCCCAAATAATAATTCCTGTACAAGAGTACTCTTCTTCAAATTAATTTCTTTGTATTTTCATGGAAATCTCCTATTTTTCTATACAGGGTGGTAATTTGAGATGGGGCATGAAGGGCAACTACCTTAACCATTGTAACTACAGGAAAACGTGCTTAGAAGACTACCCCTAACTTTTGGGATAATTACAATCGGCATTCACAGATTTTGAAAAAAAAGTACAGTCAGCGAGAAAAAGGGCTGTTTTCACAAATCTTTTTTATGATGCCAATCGATCCCATTTCCCATAAGGATCAAAAGAGTCTTCCGGACTAACTGAGGTTGGAGTACTAGAAAAGTCAGAAATCGCAAAAAACTTATTTGAGATGGGGTAGTAATAAGGGCAGCTACTTTAATCGTTGTGGCTACAGGAAAATGTTCTTTAAAAACTGTCCATATTTTTTGAAAATATTTTGAACTGCATTCACAGATTTTGAAAATAAAAAAATCTTTTTTTTTCTGCGTGAACGTAACTTTTAACGAAATGTTGTTTTTCGTGATTTCTGATGTCTCTAGTACTCTAACCTCAGTAGGCCCAGAAGAGTATTTTGATCCTTATGGGAAATAGGATCGATTGGCATCATAAAAAAAGTTTTGTGAAAACCGACCATTTTTTTGCTGACTGTACCAAATTTTTTTTTCTCTTTTTTTTGTGCATTTCGAAATAATTTCTAAAATTATGGCCAGTCTCCTATCAACATTTTCTTGTAGCGACAACGATTAAGGTATCTGGCCTTATAACTAACCCATCTCAAATAGTTTTTTGTTATTTCTGACGTTTCTAGTACTCAAACCTCAGTTGGTCCGGAAGAGTCTTTTGATCCTTATGGGAAATGGGATCGATTGGCATCATAAAAAATATTTGTGAAAACAGCCCTTTTTCTCGCTGACTGTACTTTTTTTTCAAAATCTGTGAATGCCGATTGAAATTATCCCAAAAGTTAGGGGTAGTCTTCTAAGCACGTTTTCCTATAGCTATAATGGTTAAGGTAGCTGCCCTTCATGCCCCATTTCAAATTACCACCCTGTATACTGTACATAGTCGTGGCCCAAAATCAAACATCTCCTTCCGCATACACTTTGTACTAGACCCCACAGACGGTGTGTTCGGCTTCTAGTATAAAATGTATGCGCAGTGTTACTCACCTAAAAATTCTCAAGATGTACGGCTGCCCTAATGGCTAATTTACATAATACAGTTTGGCCGTATTCGACCACTAGTGACTAGTGTAAATTGTTATTCGATTATTATCAACGAATTCTGTTAAACCGACTGTTTTATTTTTTATAAATATTATTAAAAATTATGTACATATGTTTAGTATAACATTTTATAATCGAATGATGTTCTCACGCTAAGGTAACATAACATGTAACAAAAAACCTAAACGAAATGTAAAATGTTACCTATAGAATGTTATAAAATGTTGTGTTACATTTTATACCGCGGTGTTCCCACCATTATAGTAGATAATCTTCAATCCTTTGAGGCCTCTTCGCAGTTTTATAAATTTTTCTCGTCATTTCTTATGAAGACCGGTTTTTGGTAGCAGTGGAAGTTACAGTTTAGTTCACACGAGAGTACCTGCACCTGCAGCATACAGGGATACCACCCCGAACCTTAGCGGTCTCTATCTCAAGGCCATATTGGCTCAGTACGAAGAAGTCGAAATCCATTATTGTGTTAACACATTCAACGTTGTAGGTTGAAAGTGTCGTAGATCCCTTCAAGAAATTTGGCGTTTCTCTAGTTAGTATTCGTCCGGGGTATCTGAAAATGAAAGAGTTTATATTGTTTACTTGTGTTTGTCGACAAAGCGTAACTATACAAGTTTTAACAGCTTTTGCTATGATTAAAGGTGATCGCGCATTTGCTAGCACCGTATGCGCCGCATTTCAGAATTTCTATGCAGCCTCGCACACCTATCCGCACCGTACAGGCTGCATTTCAGTCAAATGCTGTAGGTAGACCCATTTTCAAGACGCGCGCGGTTGACGCCATTCGATTGCGATCGATACGTATTGCGCGATCTGGAGACATCATCCGCATTTTGTTGGCTGAATCGGTATCAAGTTCCAAAATACGTTCACTCTGATAAAAGTACATGAATGCGATGCGGTAAGTACTGTGGTGACAAATGTGCGATTACCTTTATACAACATTTCATAGCAGAAAAAAAGAAAAGAAAAAATAATTTACTATACAGGATGTCCCTGGAAGTATGGATCAAATCGAATAGGGGCGTGGGCAAGGTCATTTCAAAACTTGTAGTTGTAAAAACTTGAGAATTTTTGCCAGACCAAAAAAGCCTTTGCAGTAAATGTTTTTTCTTATTGAACACATGTTTTCTAGCTGCGTAAAAGTATTACCACAAGAAAGGCTTACTGTTTGCCAAAGTCTTGAAAAAAAAATGATAGGTCTGATAGTTTTTTTTTCTGTGCAAAGTGATTGAAAAAAAAACAATCATAACTTTTTAACCGTACAAAATTGCACCGACATTCTCAGGGTTAAAAAGTTTGGAAATGACATTGCCCACGCCTCTATTCGATTTGATCCATACTTCCAGGGACACCCTGTGTTCTAGACTCGCACAGGCAGCTACAGAAATAAAACAATATACAAAAAAAGGATAAAATTTTTAACAACCTGCACGACGCCAAAAGTGGCTCCTATCTCAGCATAATGCTGCGACATTTAAAAAAAACAAAAGCCGCAACGCTGGTTTTCATATACCTAGGACCATTGTGATGCCACGGGCAGGCAATAATGATACACATAAATAAATAGATAGCCTAGTCGACATTTACGATACCTATACGGTTATATCCAGTTATAATCAAATATTTTAGTTAATACTCACTGGCACCACTTGACACTGTAGATTTGCTCGAGCTTCGGTGATTGTACAACTACTCTGACTGTATCATTTTTGTCGACGATGTAGTAAATAGGACTGTCCTGAAAAATTAAGGAGCATAAACATTATTTGCTCGGAGTAATATGATCAGGAAACTGCTTTGGCGGCGCGCCCCGTTCACCGTTAATATTCGAAGACAACTTTGAAAAGTTGTTAAAAACTGTTTAATCGCCATTTGGAATTTCTTAACAAATGGTCGTATCATCAGTACAAGCAGTTTTTAAATATAAAAATTATTTTGTACAATTTGTTTTTTTTTAAAAGACCACTTCCTTTCTGTTCTTGGCGTAAGGTAAGCCACAGAGCACTAAATTGAGTAAAACAATATACTTACAACATAGGTGGAGTTGGATGGACAGTCTTCATTATCGTTCGGCTCATTTCCGTCGCGGAAGGACAAGCTAGTCCCTATCCTCAGACGAGTTGCCACTGGCTGGAACAAGAGAGTTCAATATGAAAATAAAGGCAGGTAGCAAACCAAAGTATATGATAGGTATATAATATACTGAACAATTTTGTATAATAGCAAATTCATTGTGCTAACTTAACGCGGCGTTATTGCGGCGTTAACGTTATTTACAAGTAAAAAGGCGCTGGTGCTCACGTTTACCTCTACAAGCAAGCTTTTTTAAACAAGAAGCTAATTAGAGCGAGTCAGGTCGCCGTGGCCAGTATTTTTCAGTATTTGCATGGTAATCAACGCCCGGCCACTGTCGCTAAGAGCCCATGTTTCCAAAGCCAGTTAGTTCCCAGTGGCCATGGCAACTAGGCTGCATAAAAAGGGCGTACTCCCATTCGTATTTCAATGAAATGGTACATATCAAAGGTATCTACCATTCAATAAAACAAAGGAATATCGATGGCCCCACCGAATAAACGTGCAAGAGTTCTTACACGAGATTTTTTTTTTTTCATTTTTCTTTTTTTTTCCTATCCAGCACCTAATTAATTTTTTTTATGAATTTTAGACTCAAAACACGCCTATTATAATAGTGAATTTCTTTATTCTAGGGAAATAATTAATTTTAAAATTACACGAATAATAGTTTATGCTATTAATACATGCTTTTTGAGTCGCCAAGTACACAAGAATAAACATGTTAAAACCTACAGACGTTTGAGAAGATTTGTGATTGTTTCGGAATTTGGGTAATGTCTTCTTACACGTTTATTCGTGTAGAAATGTATGCAAATTTTATTGCCAATGTTTCATTCCACAAAATGGAAGTTTGAATATAAATAGGTTATTAAAATTAAAGTACTGCATTATCTCTTACTACAATTATTTTTTTCTAGCAATTGTGTTAAAGATTCAAACATTAAGTGCATTAATTGCATATCAATTTAAGTTTATACCTAGTAACGGTAAATAAACAAATGTTTACGCGATAAATTCTATTGTAATCGTACGTAACGTTAGAAAGGGGTACGGGGGGTAAGATGCGAGTAAAATAAGGTGACTAGCTCGGAGTCGGTAGTGACCTCTCGCTTCCGGCCGTGGTTCTGTTCATGGTCGGGAGCGAGAGTGCGTGGGAAGCCGTCGCCTCCTTCAGCGAGGAGGTGATGGCGACCAAAGAGGGAGCGGAGAGGGGGAGAGAGACAGCTGCCACTCTCCCTTCCAGCGCCAGACGCACCGGGCGCTGGAGATCTCCGGCTACCATAGTGTGTGGCCTGCGGGTAGTACTAGTACTGGCCTGCGACCAGTAACAGGCCCGAGAAGGCGGCGCGCAGTGTTCCGTGCGTGCCTCTCAGGAGGACGTGGGGCCAGGCCCCACAGAAGGAGACGTCCGCCAGGGGCTGGTGGACCGAGGCCGAGGCAGTTGCGAATCCCGCGACCCCGGCCAAGGGCCAGGAGAAGGAACACCGTGGGTTTTTATACCCTATACTAGTTTTTATACCCCTTTGCCTTCCCCGGGCGAAGGGCATCCATGAGGATTTTCCCACGAAAAAATAAAAAATAAAAGGTGACTAGCTCGGAAGGACAGTCTTGTTGTGATTCTATGCGCGCTATTACATAATTTTGTTTCGCGCAATAACATTCGATTATAAATGTTATAAAACTACTGCCATTGGAAAACTCCATCTCGGTCTCCAATGACAGTGAGGAGGAGGATTAGTGTTTTTAATATCGCAATTCGTATTTTTTTTAATCAAGAAATTTACTTTCTTTGTAACTGTAACTGTACTTTCTGTTCACGTGGACAAATACATAATTATATTTTCTTTATTCTTTATAATACGAGTATCTGTATTTTATTTCATCCTTTCGAAGTCAAAGTTTTTTATTTCAAATAGACTAGATTACAGGCACTTTTAAAACGTCAAAACTAGGTGCACGGTTCCAAAAGGTAGGTTGCATGGAGAAGAGCTCAAAACTCCAAGAATACTCTTTTCAAAATAGTAGTTCATGACAATTCCATTACAGTAGTGTAAGAAATAGAATGAGAATAATGCAGGTTAATGTAAGAAATAAACTCACATAAGAGTAACAAATAGAAAAATATGCCTTCTGGGATTGTCATAGCAGCTAAGGGCTAACCAGTTCCGACAGATAGCAACCGTTCACGAGCATGACGTGCACATCCACATCGCTTAGCTCAACCATATTGCAGGGAACCCAACGACAGGATATACAACGCCACCATAAGCAGGACATTTAAGTGAGCATGACAGACTCATACTACCACACAATAGGCAGTAATGTGATATGATTATAGGTGTATCATTAATTGCCGCATGATGGTCAAACTTTACAGATTGGAAAATGATATTATGAAAATTATAATTATAAAACAATATCAGACCATTTAGGCAGAGATATTCTTTCGAATATAATATAAGCAATATTCTTTCGAATGTACATAGTGTTACTAAGTATATACAAAGATGGTAGGGTAAGTATATTTATTTCCTTAAATAATTCACGAAGCGATTCCCGGCAGTCTAGATTATAAATAGCTCGGACTGCTCTTTTTTGTAATATGAAAATAGTACCAACATCAGCAGCGGAACCCCACAGTAATATGCTTTATGACATAATACTGTGAAAGTATGCAAAGTACACCAACCTAGCTGAAGCTACATCAGTCAACTGCCTAATTTTCCTAACGGCAAATGCAGCAGAACTCAGTTTGCCTGCAAGTGCCTCTATATGAGGTCCCCATTGCAATTTAGAGTCTACTGTGATGCCCAGGAAGACAGTTGAGGGAACCGGATCTAACGCTTTCCCGTCAAGTTTCACATTTGAATTAATGTACACTTGAGGTGGAGAATTTAATACTTTTGGTTCTACAAAATTATTTATATTATTATACCTTGCATTAACAAAGATGTATTACATAAATTAAAACTGATTTTATTAACACTAATATAAATGCATACGATCTTTCCAATCATATAGAAGCAGAACAATGTACTGTAAACAAGCATGTAAATAGTTATAGCTGGGTTCAAAATAAACTTGAATTACGGAGAATAATAGTGTAACATTACAGTACATTTTATTCGTTGTGTACTATTACACGAATAAACGTGTAATGATATATTGCTGTGACCTAGTCATGCAAATTTCACAAGAGTATTAACATTAAATAGTTTTTCATGAATTTCCTGAAACTCGTTGATATTATAAAAAAATAAATACACAAGTCTACAGTTTATTTTTTTACCTATAATTCGATAAAACATTATTTATACCTATTTACAATGGAATGAGCGTTATTGAAGTTTAAACGTTTTTTTTTTCCTGAAAAGTTGTCATTTTTCTCTTACACGTTTATTCGGTGGGGCCATCGATATACAGGGTGAAATTGTAAACACTTAAACACCCGACAAACCGAAATGGGAGATTGTACTCATTACTATGAACAACTTTTACTGTGGGACCAAACCTGAAATCGCAAAAAAACAGCAGTTCCCTACATTTATGTTCGCATATCTCGTCAAAATGTAGGGAACAGCAGATTTTATTTTCGCGATTTCATGTTTGTTCTCATAGTAAAAGTTGTTCATAGTGATGAGTACAATCTCCCATTTCGGTTTGTCGAGTGTTTACAATTTCACCCTGTATAAATGAAATAAATTAATGTTAAAAAAACTTTTTGAAAACAAGCTTTTATTTAATTGTCCTAAAAAGAAGAAAATAAACTTGAAATTAAATCAAACCAATCAATTTAGTACATGTATTACACTATTTATTCAGTGATAGAAAAGCTTGTCTGTAAAAAGTGCAAGAATCACATAAAATAAAACATGAAAAATATGATCACAAATTAAATAGGTATCCCAGGCATCTAGCAAGTCTAACATAATATCTTTTCTATTCTCTATACATATATACAGGGTGTTAACGAATTCGTGTAATTCCTTAAAACCACATGATTTACTACTGGTGTAGACAGCCCCCGCACGGGATTTAGTTTGATTAAAAATAAAAAAATAAAATTATTGTTTTTTCATGCGGCTTTGTTACCGATCGTATCTAAACCACCTAATAAGGATTCAATAAAAAAATAAGACTTTATTTTTTTGCAAAAAAAATATTTTCTTTGTGTGAACATTTCGATGCCACGCATAAATTAATGAAAGCACGGCGACACGGCTGGCAGGGACGACTAACGCGATATCGCTCTTTGCAGTCAGATAACTCTAGGCTCAAAAATGACTCAGAAATAGAAAACCAAAAATTTTTTGCAACATTTTTTTTTACTTTTTTTTCAAAAATTCCCATTTAGGGTTAATCTGTGTCACCAGTAGATCACGTGGTTTGAAGGAATTACACGAATTCGTTAACACCCTGTACATTATAATTTCCTAATATACTATTGAATTATTTTTTTGTATTTTTTTTACTTAATAAAATTCTAATAACTAAAAGTTAAAAAGATATTCATTGACTGTTAGGCGGTACGAAATTCGCCGGGTCAGCTATAATATATAAAATGACAAACAGATAACCGCTCACGCTCAACAGTCGTGCTTGCAACCACTAGACAAGCGTGGCAGTGGTTTAAGTTTATTGGAGCAGTTTTTTTTTTCTGTGTTATTTATCTCTCGATATTCAAAGGCAAATCAAAATTAAGTGGCTTTAATAACTTTTTGGGCGTTTTTAATTGATTGTTATGTCTATGCTTACCAATGCTCTCATGTCTTCTAACACCTTCGCAATCTTGTCGTCTGGGTACTGGTCACCCTTGTCGAAACAAAAGTTTTCGTCTTCGCAGGATTCTGGCATTTCATCTGAAAAACGAACAATCGATCAATTAGTTGCATAAAATAAGATAGGTGCTACGAAAGTTATATAACAAAACAGAGGTGCACTATTGTACATAAACATTTCGCAACCTATTTTCATTTCATCATCATCATTCAGCCGAAAGAGGTCCTGCTGCCACGTCGTGACTGCTGGACACAGGCCTCTCCCAAAAGGTGGGGTTTGCCGTAATCACCACGCATGGCAGGCGGGTTGGCGATCGCAGTATGGTTGTTAAAGTAATCAGAGGACGCTGCTGCCCATCCTCTAGAGAATCCCTCAGTCACCTTTTACGACACCCACGGGAAGAGACAGTCGTATTCTATAATTGATAGTGCTATTTTTTAAGCCCGGCACTACACAAGACCTATTTTCATTTAATAAAGAATAAAATTGTCTCAAAAAGATTACATACTTATAATTTAGTTGAAGTCCTAGACCTCACACTAGGATTCCCTGTGTCGTGAGATCTAGGCTCTTTCGTTCCGTTAACAAATATTATCGTGTTAATGAAGACAAATTTTCGGAAATAATGTAATTACGTTATAGGAAACAATTCCGAACTCTAGAGTAAATACTGGGAATTTCCTAACAAAAACACCGAATTACTTTGTTCGACCTAGGAACTGAAGTCAGGACCTCACGCTCAGCGCCCCGGATACTACTACGGATACTACACTAGACCAATCAGACAAAATTATGATTATTCCGATTTTTTATCAGAGCAATGAACGGGCAAAATTACACGGCGGGTTCTCTAGGATGTTCTTCGTGCCATCTATCAGCAGTACAGCCTCGTTAGCAGCACTTTATAGTTTGGAGAAACTGGATATTGCGCGCTTCTCGGTTACATTAATCGATTGTCGTCGAGTATCAATAATATAATTTGTAAAGCTATTGATTGAAGGCTGTCACAAACAGTGCAAATACTATAATATAATATCTGGGAGTATCTGCGCATAAAAACGCATAGTTTCTGAACGTATCACACACTGAAAACATACGTTATGAAAACAGATACTTTCAATAATACAATTTGTATTCTTTACGTATTTTCTGTATCTCACAGAATCTGTTGATATATACAGGGCGTCCCACGACTTTGCCACATGGAGGGGAAGTACCTTAAATACTGTAGATAGAAAAATTTACTAAATGAAGACTTCATTTTTATTTTAAAAACAAAACGAACTGCATTCAAAGAATTTTAAATAATCACCTGTCTGAACCGGGAATCGAACCCGCTAAATGTGAAAACAAAAAAAACTGTAATTTTATTATAGTTACTAATCGAAAGACTCGATCAGATACATTTATTTCTTCTAAATAACATAGCATCTAAAACAAAAGGAACGTGTGCGTTCGCGCAGCGGAATGTTGTTGAATTTAAAGATTTTAACTATGCAGATATTTAGTGTATGACGTCGTATAATTGCGTATGGTAAAAAAAAATTTGTGCACGCAGCCATTGTGGAGAAATTCACCAAAAACTGATTCCGCTGGGCGAACGTTGTCCTGGCGGAACTTTTTTTAATCCATAGACTTTAGAAGAAAGAAGATGTGTCCAAAAATTAGTGTGTATTTGTGTGTAATTGTGTATGTATGAATAAAATTAGTGCATGCATAAACTTCGGAGAAATTCAAGTTTCCGCTACGCGAACGTTTGGCCATTAGCTAGTTTTCATATAAAGCGCTTACATAGAGAGCTGTAGATTTTTACATACGTTGTTTTGAATTTGTTTATATTTGTTTAAAAAACAGATTTAGAAAAAATCGTAGGGCTTAAAAGATAAAAATATAAACGTAAAATACGCTTATTAGGTCTTAGTTCTTAAAGTATGCATTTTGGGATCTAGATTTTCACGTTTATACAAACCTTGTAAGTGTCTGCAACATGTTGCCAAGTATCAAAGATGTTGCGTTAGTAATTAAAGAGTTATAGGACAATTTACCATGAATAGATCACTGTTTACAAAGCAGTCAAATATCACGACGTTCTAAAGGAATTGCATGGTAAAATGTATGCCAATAATTAGTGTATTCATTCAACTATTCACATGCAAAATTTCATGTCATTAAATTCAGTAATTAAAGAAAAACAATTATAATACTGACGAAGCGTCGAAAACCTACATAACCCGACCAAGTTCGAATAGCTACAAAAAAGCGGCCGTGCAATATATTTAGGTAACATCCCAAAATTTACAGTATCATACCGGTATTAAATTGGTATAGGTGATAACACAATTGTTGTTTCGATATAATTTATAGGTCATTTATTTTTGTACACCTACTTTTTTAAATGTATTTGACTACTAGCTTTTGCCTGCGGCTTCGCTCGCGTTAATTATAATAAAAATATATATTTTTTAACACTAAAATATAGCCTATAGCACTCAGGGATAACGTAGCTTCCTATTGGTGAAAGAATTTTTGAAATCGGATGAGTAGTTTCGGAGATTACCTCCTACATACAAACAAACAAACAAACAAATTCTACCTCTTTATAATATTAGTATAGATGACAGAAAGTAGGTACTATTTACGCAGGTACTTTATTTAAGTATGCGCTTGAGACTTGAGATATAATCTAGCGATGCCCGATACGTATCGATATTTTGGTGTATCGATACAACGGAATGCGATATATCGATATTTTGTATCGATACACGTCAATGCGATATTTGGCTGTATCGTATCGCTTCGCCGGAATATCGCATCGAAAATATCGTATTGTATTGAGTACTTAGTGATGTTTGGTTTGTGAAGTATTAAGATAGGTAACAGTAACAAAGATTACAAATGTAAACAAACTTAACTATTCTTCTTTTGTAATGCCGCCACACTTGTAGGTGCGGCATTAACCTTTGTAATACGATGCGGATAGGTAAGACCTAATGTAAATACTTACTACTTTTGACTTTGTTGATTTTGTGTGTGATTTTTTATTAAGAGGGATTTGGGTGCGAAATTCAAGTTGTGTTTATTAAACCTTAAAACTAAAGGCAACACTACTTGCAACTCCACTTAAACAACAATACGATATTTCGATACGATATTTACAGTATCGATACAAAGGCATACGATATATATCGTGTATCGATACAATCAGTTGCGATACATTACGATACGATATATCGATACAAAGCGACATATCGGGCATCGCTAATATAATCTAGATATATTATTTAAGACAAATAAAATTCATACAGCTAATGTCTATTGAAGATTTCACGGATCAGGATTCTAACTATAGGGTTTTAGTTAGATTGAAATGTATTAGGGTCTATAGTTAGAATCCTGATCCGTGAAATCTTCAATAGACATTAGCTGTATGAATTTTATTTGTCTTAAATAATATATCTAGATTATATCTCAAGTCTCAAGCGCATACTTAAATAAAGTACCTGCGTAAATAGTACCTACTTTCTGTCATAGTCAAATACATTTAAAAAAGTAGGTGTACAAAAATAAATGACCTATAAATTATATCGAAACAACAATTGTGTTATCACCTATACCAATTCAATACCGGTATGATACTGTAAATTTTGGGATGTTACCTAAATATATTGCACGGCCGCTTTTTTGTAGCTATTCGAACTTGGTCGGGTTATGTAGGTTTTCGACGCTTCGTCAGTATTATAATTGTTTTTCTTTAATTACTGAATTTAATGACATGAAATTTTGCATGTGAATAGTTGAATGAATACACTAATTATTGGCATACATTTTACCATGCAATTCCTTTAGAACGTCGTGATATTTGACTGCTTTGTAAACAGTGATCTATTCATGGTAAATTGTCCTATAACTCTTTAATTACTAACGCAACATTTTTGATACTTGGCAACATGTTGCAGACACTTACAAGGTTTGTATAAACGTGAAAATCTAGATCCCAAAATGCATACTTTAAGAACTAAGACCTAATAAGCGTATTTTACGTTTATATTTTTATCTTTTAAGCCCTACGATTTTTTCTAAATCTGTTTTTTAAACAAATATAAACAAATTCAAAACAACGTATGTAAAAATCTACAGCTCTCTATGTAAGCGCTTTATATGAAAACTAGCTAATGGCCAAACGTTCGCGTAGCGGAAACTTGAATTTCTCCGAAGATTATGCATGCACTAATTTTATGCATACATACACAATTACACACAAATACACACTAATTTTTGGACACATCTCCTTTCTTCTAAAGTCTATGGATTAAAAAAAGTTCCGCCAGGACAACGTTCGCCCAGCGGAATCAGTTTTTGGTGAATTTCTCCACAATGGCTGCGTGCACAAATTTTTTTTTACCATACACAATTATACGACGTCATACACTAAATATCTGCATAATTAAAATCTTTAAATTCAACAACATTCCGCTGCGCGAACGCACACAAAGGAACACCATGAAATTTAACATTTATTTGAAATAATAACACACGTTTAACTGTGCAACTTACAATCAATTTAATGTATTAAATGCTCAATATGTGTCTCTTCCTATTGTAGACAAATTGTAACTCTTACAATAATCTCGCTTACCGTTGATTTATTTACTTTTCATGGTGAATATTTGAAATAATCCTTCGACATAGTAATAAAGCAGAAAGTAGTACATAAAGTCAGTTGTTTTAAGCACGACATAGTCAGAGAAAATGCTATTCATTATTCTGAACAAAATTTTAAATTAAATGTTAATTTTCATGGTGTTCCTTTTATTTTAGATGCTATGTTATTTAGAAGAAATAAATGTATCTGATCGAGCCTTCCGATTAGTACAATAAAATTACAGATTTTTTTGTTTTCACATTTAGCGGGTTCGATTCCCGGTTCAGGCGGGTGATTATTTAAAATTATTTGAATGCAGTTAGTATTGTTTTTAAAATAAAAATGAAGTCTTCATTCAGTAAAATTTTCTATCTACAGTATTTAAGGTACTTCCTCTCCATGTGGCAAAGTCGTGGGACGCCCTGTATAGGGTGACTGGTAATTAGTGACCGATACTTTAACACATGATTGTAATCATGATAACAAACAATTTTCCCAAAGAAACATTATTTATAAAACAAAAAAAAGATATTTCCATATTACGAGCCGAGTCCATTCCGTAACGGTTTATTAATAAATTTTAAATGAAAAAAATAAAATAAAAATAATGTTTCTTTGGGAAAGTTGTTTGTTATCATGAGTAAAATCATGTGTTAAAGTATCGGTCACTAATTACCAGTCACCCTATATAGGTCGATATATAATTATATTATCTGCGACGTGTGTTAGTTTAGTCGATTGATTTTTATGAAGAACGATCTAAAGACTGACATACGTTTACTTCAGACAAAGGTCTGATAGTATCTACACCGTTTGTGACAGCCTTAAGTCAGACTTAAAATAACAGAACATTAACAGAGAAACGAAAAGTGGTAGTTACAGTCTGTCATGAATTCAATGGGGCTGTATATTATTGCTCCGTTTTCGGATGATGCTTCCCCAGAAATTGTGCTCACATGAAGGGCAACCTGAAAAATAACAAAACTCATTGTAATGTAAGAATACAGACATGAATTATGCGTTCGACCATCAAAGACAGCCTTGATGCACAAAAGCATATTTTGCATGGCCCAAAAAATATTTAATAAATTACCAAATGGAATTAAGGACTTAAATATTATTCAATTTAAAAACAAATTAAGACATTTATTATCGGAAAAATGTTATTATACTATTGATGAATTCCTTAACGATAAATTGTAAGATAATTGACATTGATGTTTTATTTTATTTTATTTTGACATTGTATTATTATCTTTACTTCTATTCGTTATATAGATGTATCCTCAATTGTTAATGTTTTGCTTGTTTTTTCTGTCTTTAGTTATGTTGTGTTTTGTTGTAATTATTTTATTTTAATATGTTGACTATTCTTTTTTATAATAATTACTAATTATGTGAAAGTTTACACCTTTAAGGTAGATTTTTGAGGAACTAACTATTTATTATTAAGATCTCATGTAAAATGTACCAAAAATCACACCAATAACGACGACACGTTTGGTGCAGTGCAGTGGCTAAGCGACTATATAGATATACTACTATATATATATACTATATATATATAGATAGACTATATAGATAGACTATATATAGCTACGGGTCGTGGGTTCGATTCCCACTCGGAACAAAAATTTCTATGGCCTACAGATGGTTGTTTCGGGTCTGGGCGTTTGTTTGTGAGATTTGTGTCTGTAAACGCACCCACGATACAAGAGAAATCTTAGTGTGGGACATTGTTTTTTTTAAAAAAAAAAAGAATCTGTAACACGAGCATTATTAGAAAAACGTATGTTTACAGACTAGTTTGGCTCAGACAGTCTTAACCAGAGATGAATAAATGGATTTATAGGTTCGCTTTTATGTAATAAATTGGCAAAGCCGACGTCCTACCTGATGAGTGGCTTCCGCCGCCTAAATACACTCACATGGTGGTAACACGTTACATACACCTACAACACCAAGAGAATTGCTGTGGCGTTGCCAACCTGAGAGACAAAGTAGGAAAGTCTCATAATGTGCCTGTCATTTCACCGGCACCCATACCCTTCAAACTGGATCACAGTAATGCTGCTTATCAGCCTAAATTAGGTATAATAATAGGTATTCTCGCGAGTATTTATAGGTTGGCCCGCTTTAGTCTTGTCTTAGAGTGCTTGCATATACAGGGTGTCCCTGACAGTATGGATCAAATCGAATAGGGGCGTGGGCAAGGTCATTTCAAAACTTGTAGTAGTAAAAACTTGAGTAAAATTTTTGCCAGACCAAAAAAGCCTTTGCAGTACCTAAATGTTTTTTCTTATTGAACACATGTTTTCTAGCTATGTAAAAGTATTTACCACAAGAAAGGCGTACTGTTCGCCAAAGTCCTGAAAAAATGATAGCTCTGATAGTTTTTTTATGATTTTTTTTCTATGCGAAGTGATTGAAAAAAAACAATAATTGGTCATAACTTTAAACCATAAAAAATTGCACTCTCAGGGTTAAAGTTTGGAAATGACATTGCCCACGCCCCTATTCGATTTGATCCATACTTCCAGGGACACCCTGTAGAAACAGGTTTTCCGGTCCCGATTTGTCGGGCCAGATCTAAACCTGTGACAGACCTAGTCGTCTGCCACCGATTATCAGTCCGTAACGAATTGCCTGTACCGCTACCCGCTACGCTATACATAAAATTTTCCTAAAAACTTTGCCTAGTGAAAATGGTATAAGAATAATACGACAAATCGATTTGGTTAACGATTATGGACTTGATCGTGAAAAGTTGAGGTTATTCGGATACATCTAAATCTCATTTTCAGATCTTGACAAAAATAAAATGTTTTGTTGATATTATTATTTATTCAATTAACACTTACCAAAAACACAGCAACGAATAAGTGACACATTTTGATTTGATTAAGTACAGCGACTGTAAACTTTTGCGTCATATTATTTTTTAAATAAGTATTAAAGTATTAATATGGCACACGATACTCTGACGGAGTGTAATAAATGATTGTGAAGTGAAGTATTCCCAAATCCCGCTTTATATACATTTGTTTTGCACGCTAATATGGATAATAATGTAAGGAAAACCCATAAACGAATATAACTACGTCCGAATGAAACAAAATTTAACTTTTGAAAATATGAAATAGAATTAATATTTCAGTTTATTAAGAAATGAAGATTTGCATTTGATTTTCATGTATCGTGGGTTTTGTTATAAATACAGATACAAATCTTACACATAAAAATTCTTAGGCTCGTATTATAAAACAGCTCTCATTTGAGGGATCTTCCAATAGCAGCTACCATAAAGTAGAATTCCATAGATTTGACAATATTTTTTTTTGAATACATCTAACATCATGTTATAACTTCACGAGAGGGATATCTTGAGAGCTTCTGATTCTTACGGCCCAATATTGTGAAGACCTGTAAGTCAAACCTACAAAATTTGTATGATGATATTAGATAAATTAGATACAATCTCTACTTTCAGCATCGTTTATAAATCGTCGTTTTTCATAGCTATATCTTTTAGACAATGACGTCAGCAATGGGAAAATCCTGTATTTTACAATTTACAGATCACCGGTAGTTTGCGTTATAAATACAATAAAATACAATGATCAAACATTTTTGTACTAAAACTTCAGACAATAACACAAAAGCTATATAAAGGCTTGGCCTGCTTGCAAATGGTAGTAAAAAAAACAAAAATAAATATAATTTCATATTTATGCTAAAAAAGAGTAGGCAAATATGTATAGAACTTGGTGCATCAACTCAACAGAAATTTTATCCTATGTAAATGAGCAGCTACTAAGTAGAAATTGCAGATAGTGCGGATGTTGTAAGGACTGGAAGAATTTATTAACAATGAAGCACACAAGCAGGTAACATCATGGTTATATAAAAAAATAAAATAAAAATGCATAGTATTTAAAATATTAGATACTATTCAGGTTCGCAGGGAACACTGAACAAACACACAAAACTGTTCGGATGTCGGGAAGAACATACTCGTAAATACAATAGAATAAAAAATCATGAAATCATGCATCACTTGTGGGATAACCCGTCTTATATGTGCAATAATAGTGCTTACTTTCAGTGTGAGCAAATCGACAATATTAGTGTTCTTTGACTTAAAATATTACAACGACTGGGTAAAAGCATCACTACCACAGTTTTTTTGATATGAGCTAGGCATTTGATTTCGTCTCCCATCGTTCATAGAGATATGTGAAAATAATAGTATACCTGTTCCCGCCATTGAGTGGCTTAACAATTGTCTTGAAAATAGAAGACAGTATCGATGGTCTAAAAGAAAATGTGCTATTTACAAAAAACAACATAATTAACCCTTTCCCTGTCCCGTGAATCACAAATGAACAAGTGCATTGTTTAACTATTGTGTCTGCTGTCTGGACAGTGCACCTGCTAAGTACATTTGGAATTATTAATATTACAAAAACTAGAAAAAAAAACAAATAGCATGGTTTGTCTTCTACACCATCGATACTGTCTTCTTGGTTGAAATATATAAAACACGTAAAACTAAGCAGCAAAATACGTATCGATCGATAATAAGGCATAACGTCACATTGACGGAGTTTGCGTTAACAATGCAAGTTACGCTGACGACATGGTGTTACTGAGTCCATCAATAAGCGCACTCAGGCGTCTTGTTAAGATGTGTGAAGACGATGTGGTTACTCAGGGACTGCAACAAAATGTGAATTATTGGTATTCAAGGCAGGCACCTAATGTGCCAGATGTGACCATAAATAATACTACGTTATCTAGAGTAACAAAATTTAAGTACCTGGGTCACTGTGTCACTCATGACCTGAATGATGCCCTGGACATAGAAAGGGAACGCAGGGCGATGGCTGTCCGAGGTAATATGCTGATCCGCAGATTTGCACGACGAGAGTTGTACGACGCAAGTCAAAATAACCCTCTTCAGAGCATACTGCCAGTATTTTTACAACATAACAATGTATTCAGGATGCTGTTGGGTCTACCACGCTTTTGTAGCGCTTCCGGGATGTTCACCGAGGCCAGGGTTGATGGTTTTCATGCCATTATACGGAAACGGTGCGCTTCTATTCTCGGTAGAATACGTGCTAGCTCCCACAGCATACTGAGTGTATTGTGTGATAGGTGGGACAGCCTCATGCTTGCTCACTGGATACGGCTGCACACGTAGGTGTCAGTCGTTTAAATTTTGTATATTATAAAGTGTGGTTTTACTAACATTAGGTTAAGACTTTTTTTTACTTACAACATATGGATCTTGATCTGAAATAAAAATATATTATTATTATAAGAAAGAAGATGTCGTTCCGCAAGGCAGCATTTTAGGGCCATCACTATTCTTAATTTTAATTTATATGTATATATGATCTTCCTAACGCTGTTCAACGACGTTGCAAGTGCCTCCGCTGCTGGTGCCAGTTGCTGAATTGGCTGCCGGCGCTAGCATTGTTATGTGTCCGTATTTATAAAACCTGTTGTCAAAATTAACCGGTAGCGGCCCGCCGGACGATCCGGATTGTCAGTGCCATTGTTTAGCTATTGTGTTTATAATTACAGTACTACACAGGTTTAAGCTCTTCTCGCCTGAAACACAGGATTACCTAGTTCAGGCACGTAAGTATTAGGAACATAATTTACATTTAAAGTCTCAAGTACTGTAATTATAGACACAATAGATAAACAATGGTACTGACGAACCGGTTCGTCGGTCGGGCCGCTAGCGGTTAACATACACATAAAATGTTAAATCCGAAACATTGTTTCTCGCAATGGTAATTACTCGCGTGAACGCAAGCATGCCAGTATTCATGAGTGTGTTCCGCCAGAAAATTCTTTTTTCGAACCTTTGCTCTAAGTACTTGAACTTTCGGTCAGCATTCCGCTCGGGAAATGGCAAATGAAAACTTAGGACAAAGTCTGACCAGGTGGTGTCGGGGGGCTTTGTTTCAGATTAACAATACTTCGACGTATTTTTTCTTCAAAACAGACTCAATCTCCTGTCCGTGAGAGATTCTTTTGCGCGTGATAACCACCGGTTGCGGCAGCCACAGCCTTTGTTTTAAATCTTGCCGCCCGCGCCGGTTCCCAATAACGTTATTTTTGGGTGCAGCGGAAGCACATCCTTCTACAAATAGTACAATAGTACATAAAATGCCTTTTAAAATAAATTTTGTAATAAGTAACTTCACTATTGTTTTAATTTTTAACTGCATCCAATCTTGGTTGGATAAGTCTTGACTAATAAACATAAGCCAAGACGCCCGCTTTCATTCAATGGCTTTTTATAATCCTCATCTGAATACCTAATTTGTCTAGCCCAATTCCAACGTAACTTTACCTCTTCAACGTAAAATAATATTTTGTAATCATTTGACGTTCGTCTATTGTTAACATTACGCAAAAGGATAATGATAACGGGTTTTTCATTTACGAAATTACGTCACACTTTTAATAAAGTATTTGAGTAGGTTACTTACCTATCTACTCTATGTAGATTTGTGGTTGCTGATTTTTAACCGCCTTCAAAAAGGAGGAGGTTCTCAATTCGTCTGAATGTTCTTTTTTTTTTGTGTGTTTTTTACGCGATATCTCCGCCAATTATGAATGGATTTTGATGATTCTTTTTTTGTTTCATAGGCCATACTTCAGAGGTGGTCCCATATAAATTTTATAGAAATTGAGTCAGCACTTTTTGAAAAAATCAACAAAAACAAAAAAAAATACACAAATCGTATGTAGACGACGTTCTAGTTGTAGTGCTGGTCCGAGAATTTGTACACTATTGTAATTGTAATTTGTGGCACTAAAAAGTATAAAATAAAAAAACTTTAAAAAAGTAAAAACCGACTTCAAAAAAACTAAACGGAGTAAAATAATTATCATTTAATAAAACTACCAGTTTCAGAAGTCGGTGTTCTACGCTGATACAAATTGAATGCACCGACTTCTGAAACTGGTAGTTTTATAAAATGATAATTATTTTACTCCGTTTATTTTTTTTTGAAGTCGGTTTTTACTTTTTTAAAGTTTTTTTTTTAATTTTCAGTTTGCGTGTATGAATATAGCTATTAAAATTGTGAATAGGGCGGGCGGATAAGATCGCCCGAGACTACAATAATGGGAAGAACCGATGCTTCATCTCTATTGATATGTCTACACCCGTGCGCTTTCTTGTTCATCTTGCGCTTTCAATTCCTCTTGCGTCAAGCGCATGCAATATTGATTGCCATAAGACTCGAACTAGTATTAAGGCATGCGCTATAGCGCTTCACGTATGCTTCAGACGAAGACGCAAGATGAACGTGAAAGCGCACTGGTATAGACATAGCTTAGCTGCAAGCATCGTCGTTGCAGTATTGTGGACAATAAGTTTCGTGTGTGCACTCAATGCGGTGTATTATGTACAATAGTGAATATATAAATACATAAATCTATAAAATTATTTGCAGCGGGCCTGATGTGGATGGTAAACTGATATAAGTATTAGTAGAATTAAATGTTATTTCCAATACTCAAACATGTAAATTCCCGATTTCAGTGTTTACAAGTCTAGATTCGGTCTATTAGCCTTATTGATGAAAGAACTATATTTATACGAATAATATACAAATAATATTTCTTGGTAAAATGAAGCATGGTTTAGACAAAAAAAAGTTGTTTATTTTGTCTTATGTTTGAGTAACTCCCTCGCTAAAAATTGTTCATATTGTTGTGTTTTTACCCGATTTTAGGTCGGTTACGGTTTTCATTACATACTGTATAATATACCTTAGTACAAGTGTACTTCCCAAAGGCTGTGCCTGACTATGTTAATTTGATGTAGTGTGATTCATGAGAGCATTCTGTTGGTTAAGAGTGCTGCCACATTCTTAGTCTTCAATCTATACTCATCTATACTCATCATACGCTATTTAAATGTATCTTGTACAATTTATTCTGTGGTATGGGAATAACATTACAGGGCCTGTAACCAGTCGAAATTGGTGTTTATATTCACTAGCGTTCGGAAGTTGTCATCTTGTCTAGGAGCCTACGGCGTATCTTCGAAAGCTTACACAGAGGTGTACTACTTATATTCGCTAGGTGCAAAGTACATAGGATAACGAAATCATCGCAGCGCACGTGGCGGTCAAAAAAGGAACTAGAGTAGTAGGGCGAACGGGTAAACTACCCAGTAATGTCAAATTCCAACTTAGTTGTTACCGCTAGTTAGCGCTGTCATCGTGCACGCAGCGAATACCCAAAGACTTGATTAGCGCACGACTGAAGAACGTTACATGTAAGCAAAGAGATGTCTACACTCACGGGTGGGTGGTTGATTCAGTCTGTAGAGGATAATTTATCAGGGCCGCGTGTTGTCAAAGGCAATTAAGAAAGGAAGAAATAAATAAAAACGTTTATTGCAACACGAGAAACAAAAGCAATTAAAAACAAGAAGTCTAGTTCCAATTAAAATATAGTTATAGGTTATTTGTGCCTCATAGTTGCTTCAAATAGGTTCGGTTTAGCAAAATTGCAAGTGCCTGACGCTGGTTTTCAACTAAACCTGTGACTAGCGAATTGCGTTCAACTCGCATTGTATCTTGGCCGCCCTGAACATAGGCGTTTCAAACTTTCGCGCATGTATACTCAGAACGGAAACAGTTCGTGTAAAAATTATTAAATAAACTTCGCATGATCAATCCTAAGATGGTGCTAATTAAAAGCCATTTTGTACCTAAAAACCTATTGCGAAATTACCAGTATGAAGTTCACGGCGGCTAAGATAATATGTGCGTATTGTATCTACGCATTATCTTTAAGGATTATTTCGATAGGGTGGACATTGGGAAGGGAAGTAGTACCGTCCTGCATGACACTAACTGCAATCAAAATGGAGGTATCAAGGATGGTAGGTAAGTAGGTGATAATCACAGTGATAATACTTTTTTTTATTGCTCTCTTAGTTTTTCTTCTATATCGTCGGCGCGTTTACAGGCAGAAATCTTTACATGCACAAACACCCAGACCCGGAACAAATATCTGCAGGCCATACATATTTTTTTTCGAGCAGGAAATAGAACCCGCAACCTGTAGTATAGAAAACCAATCTGCACTAATCGTGTTGTCTCCACCAATCTCCACAAATATCTATACTAGTTACTGATGTAAAATCTAAATTAATGATTGTTATGAGATTATACAACGTGTTACATAATTCCCCTTAAAAAAGAAAATGTTAATCAAGTAGTCTTTTATGGTTGTTGTCATTTATCTCTCAGAGGAAATTAGGTAAGAATGTAAATAACTTTCTGGGTAGTCTACTCTTTAGTTTTATGTTTTCAGGTTTGCGTTTCAGTGATGATTTTATTTTATGATTTTGTCCAAAAATTTTTTCTGGGTCGTGTTTTTATTTTAAAATATTGCCAATAGACTCTTTACAAGGGACCTTTTAACCCCCTTTCGGCTTTGGGGTATTTTTGTAACACAATTTTGTATAGGCGGCGGCAACCGCTTACAATCAGGAGGACCATCGGCTTGTTTGCTTGTTACAAAAATACCCTTAGTATTTTTGTAACAAAAATACCCTTAGTATTTTTGTAACACGTTGTAGAAGCGTGATATTCGATAAATGAAAGATTTCATTTGATGCATCATTTTATTATTTCTTGCCAATACAATATCTACACGAGTCTTAAAACTATTATAATTATTTTACTTAATTAAGTATTCACATTTACCTAATCATTCTTTAATATTTCACACTAGGATTCCATGTCATGGAAGCCGTTGCACACAACCGAATAACTCATACACAAAATAAATATAAGTCCCTCTGTAGGAACCGAACCCATGCAGATGCGGATGGATCGCCATTTTGGTGGTCTACTTACAATCTATACTTATACTAATAATACTTTTTTTATGTTTATATCTTTTGTAATTTTAGCCTTTTTCCAATAGACTGAGTGGCCTTTACCGCCCCATGACATGGTGGCAATATCGGCTTTCTGAAGTTAGACCCGACCCGATATAACTATAGTCCGTAGTTTTGGCATCTTCTAACCTTAAGAATTTCCACTATTGGAAATCTAGGTATTAAATTGTCTAAGGCATCTCCGATATTATTAGAAAAAGGCTGAAATGTCGATGACAACATTTATAATTAAAATACCTACTTAACCATAGAAAATTATTTTTAGTTTACAGTCTTTTTGTCTTTTTACTTTTATAGTATTCCTAAATATAAAAAACTAAACTATTTAACTCATTCGCAGTCTACTACATACGACATTTTCAAACTTGCGTTATGACTGCCTGCATAAATTAAAATCGCTATACGTAAGTTTGAGAAAGCAAAACAGAGCTGATTCATTAATTTATCATTCAGATGGAACTCTAAACAAGCCCCCAATCATAATGTACTTAGGATATTTCAACGCCTGATTTACAAAGACAGCAATATGTCTTGACTGTAGCGAAGCAGGCCAAGAATTCACTAGGTACTTCGACAAGAAAGTCACTGATTTTATGCCAAATAAGATTTGTCAATTGTTTTACATAAGACGGCAGTGCGTGCTAAATCTTATATTTATTATAGGTTTTGAAGAACTGAAGCATCCATTTGTACAGTAGCGTAAACATTAACAAACTTGCAACGAAATTGCACCTATTTTGAATGGCGATTCCTTAACGGTTCCGTTCAAAACCGGTACATGTTTGGAGCGCATCCGTAGATGTGTCCACAACTTTAAAAATGGAAGCTTATCTTTTTCAAAGTCTATAAAAGAAACATGCCTGTGGTTGTTCATAATACGAAATTATACGTTAGTAATTTTGCATGAACAACAGACAGGAATGGTGTAGTTTTTCATCTTGATGATATCTTCATCAGGATCATAGACTAAAAGAGTCCGCGTTGCTGTTGATTCCTGGCAGCTGAACTTCATGTTGAAGCCGAAGTTGAATCCCAATTCCTTGAAGCATTGTGGACCGTCTTCCTTGAGCCTCTCGTCTCCCATCGCTTTGTGCCTGTACCAAAATTTTAATAAATAAAAAACCAAATAAAAGTCATAAGTTTTCTACTTAATAAACTGAACAATGCTTTTGTTGATGCTCGAAAAATGGTAGTACAGCAGATATACCTAGATATACGCAGGTAGGTACCTAAATTTACACAGGTTCCAAGGTAAACCCATTTGAGGTGCTTTTACCCTAAAGATGGGTCGATTGTGCTTAAGGCATAGAACGGACATAACGTAAAATAATTTTTAAAGATAAGTTGTACAAAAAAATAAAACAATTAAAAACGACTTACAGGCAAACCACTTTTTGGACCGTCTGCGGGAACAGTTTTGTATGGACAATGATGTCCACTTTTGTTGGTTCGCTGGGATGATCGAAGACGTAAACTGATTCCGACTGAAATAAACAATTTAATTATGAGATTTTGTCTTTGACATCTATTTAACGTTACAGTCCTATTTACGCTGTATTGCGAGACTGTTGCGTGATTGTTGTGTAATCAACTGTAACGCAGTGATAACGCTAGTGGTTGGACGCTTGCCTTCCATGTCTGAGTTCGATCAGGCCCGCACCTCTGACTTTTCAAATTGATGTGCGGATCAGAATCTGATTATTATCAGTTGCGTTAATGGTGAAGAAACACATCGTGGACAAGCCTATGCAACGAAAGCTTAAAAAATACGATGGTTTGTATAGCTCGCAAACTCGCATCAGGTCATCGTGGTAGACTAAGGCCTAAAGCTTTCTTTCTCATTCTGAGATTCTGCTCGTGCCCAACTGTGGGACTGTGAAAGTTTGATTATGTTTAATCAACTGCCAAAAAATGTATTTATACATTGCTTATAAGTAATTTACGGATTGCTCAGGAAATCTGAACGGAGTTGTGCCTGCACCTTAGCTATTTTTTTTTATATATATTTTGTTGTGTTTTGTACCCTTCTAGCTCGGTAGAATATGTATGCTATTGCGTGGAATATTTATCAAGAAAAAAGTAATTTTTTGAGTCCTCAACTATTAATCACAGAGACGTGGCATTTAGGACACATTTTGTCATGAAAGAATGAAGTTGTCACAAAACAAAACCATATCGTTCTTTCTCTAGTGACCCTATTTCAAACTATTCGGACATTCACTGGAATTTGTATGTCTATGTATATAGGGTGACTGGTAATTAGTGACCGATCCTTTAACACTTGATTGTACTCATGATAACAAACAACTTTCCCAAAGAAACATTATGTTTATTTTATATTTTTCATTTAAAATTTATTAATAAATCGTTACGGAATGGACGCGGCTCGTAATATGGAAATATTTTTTTTTTGTTTTATAAATAATGTTTCTTTGGGAAAGTTGTTTGTTATCATGAGTACAATCATGTGTTGAAGGATCGGTCACTAATTAATTACCAGTCACCCTATATAAATAAAAATGAATTGCCGCAATGTATTTACCTACGCGCATAGCTTCCGAACGACTGCACCGAATTGGATAATTCTTTTTTATGTGTTCGTTATTGTCAGGACAAGGTTTGTATAAAAGAAAAAGAATTAAAACGAAAAAAAAATGGCGGTACGAAGTTTGCCGGTCAGCTAGTTTAAAATAAAACCTTACCGATCTTTTGCTCGGACAGTTATCTTCGTCGGTCTCTACAGACGGTTGGATAGTCTCGCCTTGCCTGTCACCAACATTCTGAAAAACATTATATAAAACATGAAGAAAACTATAACACATAATGCATCATTTAATTTAGTGAATATTTTTTTAATTAGCTTTTATGTAGCTGTTGGCCGTGGTTTTACACGCATCCGAAGAAAACTGCTTCATATAACCGGAGAAAAATATTCTATGTGTTAATCCTGGACATGGTCTACCTGTTTGCCAAATTTGATCTAAATCCTTTTAGTCGTTTATGCGTCATTGAGTGACAAACATCCATCTATCTTCATAAACTTTTACAAACAAAAGAAAAAGCTAGTGTAAGTAAACGCAAATACGAAATTATTTATTAAAAACTAATTATTTAAACCAAACCATAATTACATATTTTTTTTTGAAAACTTCCCCACACTGAGATTTCTCTTGTATCGTGGGTGCGTTTACAGACACAAATCTCACAAACAAACGCCCAGACCCGAAACAACCATCTATAGGTCATACAAATTTTTGTTCCGTGTGGGAATCGAACCCACGACCCGTAGCGCAGAAGCCAATCGCTTAGCCACTGCACCAAACGTCGTCAAATTATATTATATTAGATCATAAAACTCGAAACTTACAATCATTGTCTTTGGCAAGAGTCGTTCAATCTTCTTTTCAATTTCGTCGTAATCACCAGGCCTGATGGAGCAGAAACCTTTGCCCTTACACTCCTCAGGAACCGTAATGCTTAGCTTGGTATCTGCGAAAATTAAGAAGGGTAAATTAAAAGAATTAATCTTTCGGTATAGTTAGTTTTAAAATTTATGAGGTGAGAGTTAAAACCGCACTTTGTAAACGACTAAATAAAACTTCAGGAGGTAGTAATTATAGTCGCTTAAACAGACAACTACTTTCTTTCAATTCTCTACAAGCAAGGTATAAAATACCTTTGTAAATTGTGAGATTAATAATATTGATTTAAATTTACTGATCTCTAAACTCGTAGAACAAACGTGTCTGAAAGTTTTCAAGCCGTTAAAAAACGCGGTGTAAATAAAAGAGAAAATATTTTTATGAATATTATTTATCACCAAATTAAAATGAACTCACTTTTAGGGGCAGCCCTGCTGGTTGCCACAAGAACGGTTAGCGTTACCTGTAAAATAAACAAAACACATAATTATGATAGAAACAAACATTTAATAATGATTAAATTGTCTCTATTTAAAAGTGAACTTGACAAAACGAATATAATAAAAAAATTAAAAAACGTATTTTGGGGTGGGTACAAGAGAATCAATATTAATTAATGTAAAAATCATTTTAAAAAGATCAAAACAAAATAAGCTACTTTTCTTGCTCGCTAGAAAGAAAATTCAAGTAAAAGTAAAAAAAATATTTACCGCACACAAAACAGATAAAAAAGACGCCATTGTTAATTTAAATTACTATTAATTAAATCACAATTTTTTATTTCGATACCGTAGCGTCCTAACCCAAACGGGGTTTACACTGGAATGATCAACAATTTTATAATTTGTATAAATGCAACTATTGCGCAATGTTGCTTCTATGGATGACAACCAACAACTAATGACTAGTTATTGCGCAATCCAGCTTATATACAGAAGATTATGTTTTTCCTCGTATTCTTAAAAATAAGGAAAATAGATTCAAAATCAGATCAGCGTTCGTGTCGCATGGACGGATGTGGAGAACTCAAGCACAACTTTGTTCTTGGTACGTATTTATTTTACAATCCAGCGTTTAAATGTGACGTTGTTTGTAACATGTTTTCAATGTTGCATGTGATATATGACGTATAGTCATAAGAATCTGGTTTTGCATCATATTTCTTGAGTAAAACGGAGCGCGTCAGTCTAGGATGACGCTGGTGTTCGTCAGAGCGATTGTATGCCACAGCCCTAAAAACATTAGAAGTCGCTACCGTCATTAGTACGTATATTTACCGACATGTACAAACAAACAGACGGACAAATCGACACGGTCGGACAACGAAGTGATTTTAAATAAAGGTTCCATTCTGAAAAAGTCAAAATATTTTTATTTCAAGTAGACCAGATTACATGGTGCTATCAAAAGGTCAACACTAGGTGCTCGTTTCCAAGTAGTAGGTCCTATGGCAAAGATCCGGAAAGAATAACAAAGGACACACTATTAAAAAAAAAATACAATTTTCATTGAAGTAATATAAGAATAATGCAAATTAATGTAAAAAGTAACGAGAAAGTTAGCCTTTTAAAACTGCGATAAACATAAGCTTTTTCTTTTGTGTCAGCATGAGCTAAGTATAATAAATTAGCTCATGCCATAGAGAAAAGATTGGCGCTGTCAGTACGGTTGTTAGTAGAGCTGACTGCCCCTGGTGCCCCATACGTTCTTGAGTATCGACACTCGTGGAGGCTCTTTCAATGCACCCCGAAAACATAAGCTTCTTCTTTTGTGTCAGCACGAGCTATACAAAAATAGCTCATGCTGTTGTGAAAAGATTAGCCAGTCAGCAAGTTTGGTAGCGGGGCTGACTCCCCAGGGTGCGCCGGACGTACTGAAGTATCTTCACTCGTGGAGGCTCTTTTCATGCACCCCCTACAACATGAGCAACCCAAACATAAGCTGAACCTTGCTTATTAATGCCACGAAAACAGCGGTACTATTTTTAGTTTCAAGTGATTGTCGGAAAGTTCTAAATAAATATTCTCATAAAAACAAAATCACCAGCCAATACTTTGGTTTTTTAGTAAATTTTCTAATTTCTCACTTTGTCTCGTAGAGAAACTCTGAGCATAGTTTTTCATAGCTTGGTTGAGTTTTTTTTCTGTTTTGTGCCAAGTCTCTGTTCCTTAAGTTACATACTGGTTGAAGACTAGTCTCCAAGGTACCTCAGCGGTACCCATATTGGGAACCTTACAATAGAAAATTTACCCACAGCGGACAAAGATGAATCATACATTATTTTAAAGGTTTGGATATCTAGTTATGCTAGTATGAAGCGCATTGTTCTGCCTTGTGACATTTTTTAATATGAATGTCCAATAGGTAGTTTCATGCATACGTATTTGTTATTGTGACTGGGCCTAATTAATAAATTATAGTTTTTATAATATTTTTAATAATGAATTTGAACGTAACTTATGACATTTTGTGAAGTATAACGAAAGTAAACGAAATACAATTACCTCATTTTCTCAGCATTTCCAGAAGTGAGAGAAAAAAAAACTTCACAGTGTTAAAGCAGGTATAGTAGATATGTAAACAACATATAGATTTCATTGATGTCCGCGACTTTTCAGAAAAGCGGGTCAGAAAGTTCCCAATGTTCTTTATAATCTTTCGTTTTCCGAACCCCACGAATCTTTTTTGGATTGTCTGATTAACCTAAAGATGTAATCACTGATATCATCGAGTGTAGCGCTTGCAACAAAATTAAACTATAATAATATAAACAAAGTTTTGGAAAACTGCCAACCGCGGTTGGGAGTTATCCAAAATAAAATTTTCCTCGTAGTGCACTCTGCTGCTAATCGACAAGACTCTAATTTACTGTGAAAGGCTTATTTACAGCAAACAACTGCATCAATTGGATAACCTGACAACTTAGCACTCTAGTAGATACACTTTTTGTGTATGTATTCATATAGAGGCTTATTATATTCATAAAATTACAAGTGCCTGGGCACATCATCAGAACCAGCTTTAGGGGCGGGTCACCCGGGCAGTCGCCCCGGGTGCCAGGGACAAAGGGGCGCCTGGGGCTAGAGCGACGCCTTTTAACCCACGAGTTAATCGGTTCAAAATGAACAACTTTCCTAAAAAATATGCGTACAATTTTAAAACATTATGAGAATAATTTTGAATGAAACAAACTTGATCCAAAGCAATAATTTTGCCTGATAGTTGGGGCAGAATAGTAAAAAATAAAGAGCGCTAAAAATATCTCGCCCGGGGCGCCTGGATTTTTAAAGCCGGCGCTGATAAGAACCTCCAAAATTAACCACCCCCCTGCCCAATTAATGCAGCTGCCAGTACAGTACAAAACTGTAGACTGCATAGCGTTATCAGGAATTAGAGACACTTTTATTATACACTTAAACGAACTTACAAGCATATTAACATAAACTCACGCCTGTATTTCCAGAAGGGTTGACAGAGGTGTATAGTACACCTACATTTCGCCCGACTGGGCACAAATCCAGACTCCGAGCCTCCGAGCTGATACTGAGAAATTCCACACGATAAAACACTTTGCCCGGCCTGGGGATCGAACCCAGGACCTCACGGTCAGCAGTCGCGCTTGCGACCGCTAGACTAACGAGGCAGTCAGAGGTAATTTAGAAGCGTATTCATTTCAGTAAAATGAATCTTTGTACTCTGTAATTATTTGTCAACAATCAAAATGAATGTGGATAATTCACAAAATTATGGTGCCTACAGAAACAGTAACTACGATGCCGATTTATTTACTATTTCTCATGAGTTTATTTTAAACTTGTTTTTAAGTTCGGATGAAAGCTGAACAATAGGTCTAAATATAACGTTGTTAATAATTGTTTATTTAAAATTGTTCGCAAACGTTCTTACTTCTACGCAGTTTCCATAAAAACCTAACAATCTGAATAAACATATTCATTTTCGTTTAGTTCATTGTACTTATCTAAATGAAAAATAGGTATTTAAATATCGCTGTCAATTGTAGTCGATCGTACTTATATGAGAAGGTTAAAAGAGGCGCGGACAAGCACCCTCTGCTGAAGAATGAAGAATAAGCATCCATTTTATTTCTTTAAACCGCGGCCCATTGAATGTTTAGAAGACTCTTCTTGAGCTAGTAATGGAACCCAAAATAGGGCTATTAAGGAACCTCGGTGCAAATAGGCATGAAGATATCATATGAGATTTTTTGACATAAAATCTAAGAGGCCCCGCACATTATGGCCACCAGTCGCCGCTACTAAACGCGACCACCAGTGGTTCAGTCTGACCACTACACGCCGCCACCAGTGGCAGCCACTGGTTGCTGGATGCGGTCTTTAGTGGCTGCCACTTGCGGCAGTTATTCAAGTGGTACTTGACAGAGGCGGACGTGTGTTCGATATCGGAAATAAAAACATCAAAATTAGGAATCGCATCCGTAGACATCGTGAGGAGCTCGTGGCTAAATAATTACAGCCGCATAGACCGATCTTCCGGGTTAAGCCACGCTTGCCGAGGTTGGTCTGTGGATGGGTGACCATTTACCATAGCGAGTTTCCTCCGTGCCTCGGAAAGCACGTAAAGCCGTTGGTCCCGGCTGTCATTTGTAGATCTTTGACAGTCGTTACTGTTGGTCAGAAGCCAGAAAGTCTGACAACCAGTCTTACCAAGAGTATCGTATTACCCAGTTACTGGGTTGTGGAGGTCTGATAGGCAGTCGCTCCACGTAAAATACTGATATTCAGCTGCATCCGGTTCGATTGGAAGCCGACCCCAACATAGTTGGGAAAAGGCTAGGCAGATGATGATCCGTAGACATCGTGTACGTGCATTCAGTACGCTGCTTACAACAAGACTAGACCTGAGACGCGGGAGCGGGGAGAAGCCGGCGACTGTGGCCGTATGTGTGCGCGAGTGAAACGACACAACGCGACCACAAGTAGCGAGCGCGGTCGACTCCCGCAGCTTGTGGCTCGGACGCGGCCGGCGGCCACTCAAACGCTCGGTGTGCGCCGATGCTATACAAAATGTATGGAGAAACCGTCCGCAACTTGTGGCGGCCACTAGTCGTTCTAATGTGGTCGCCACTAGTGGCTCAATGTGCGGGCTCTAAATCAAAACTCATATTTTATAAGACTGAAAGTCAGTTCTTTGCACATGAAAATCTTCGCACATTATTATAATAAAATGTCTGTCAGAAAATTTCTGACGTCCGCCTTATAGCACTCGTCGCATACTTTTTGTAATAGACATTGTTAGAACCCGGATCCGTCACTGTGGAGCCTCATGCAAAATTTATGCACAAAGTGGCTTCGCGCACGCGACAGAATTTTATTTACAGTTTCATAAAATATGCAGTCGTTCAAAATTTTAATAGACAGCTCCCAACCTGGGCCATCCTTCACCGCTTATGGGAAGAAGAAGCGGCGCAACGAAGTCCCCAGCATATTTTTCTTCTTCCTTTGTCGTGTCAGCACGAGCTATACGAAAATAGCTCATGCTGTGGTGAAAAGATTAGCCAGTCAGTAAGGATGATAGCGGGGCTGACTGCTCAGGGTGCGCTGGACGTACTTAAGTATCGTCACTCGTGGAGGCTCTTTTCATGCACCCCATATTTTTTAAACCATGTAAGTAATATAGCGGCAAGATATTTTTTAAACTTTCTACAATGTTAAATATTGAAATATACAATAATATTGGAATCGTAAATACACAATACGACAGCCATAACAGTAACAGTTTAAGAACCACTTCCTTAACTAAGTTACAATTAGCCTGGTGGTTATCAAATTTTACCGGTACTTGTTTTCAGTACTTTCCCGTCCTACTAGATGACTTACCGTACCAATATAAACTGGGTTTACCTCTCTCGTAATAACATTACCTACCAACCTGGTTAATAATTACAATTTAGTGGTTTCAGATTTCTTAATATAAGGTTTGCTACATTTTTCTTCTAATAGATGCGTTAAACTTTATAGTCACTTTATTTAATGATAAAGGTAATTTGGTAGATACCGCAGTTAGACCAGTAGATATTGTTACCAAACGAAGGTAATTTAGAGCAAAAATGTGTATTATTATGCTTTATATTTAGGGTAGGAGCAATAATATCGTTATTATACACTCGGGAGTAATGAATCCGGGTCACCAACATAACGTCGCCTTAGGGTCTCCCCACATTTATCGACGCGGAATCGGCTTAAGCCGAGTGCGGATCACCAAACTACTCGACTTTTCTCGACAAACGTCTCGTTTCGCCGTCGGCCGGCGTCGCGACGCGTCGTCCGAGCCGAGCCGATGCGAATGGTATTAGTAACACACTGGGAATCACGGCTCATCTTCCTTGCGGAAGATGTCCGGTCCTTTGGAAGGCATACACGGGGACACAGGTCCAACGCGCAGAGGCCACTTTGAGAACTTTAATCTAAAATGGGGTGGGGTACCAACCGGGGACTATCCACGGCTGCACTATTGGAGTACAGTCATGAACCGTCCCAGGTGGGTGCAGGACTATTGTAAAATATGGTGAAAAATATTTGGTCTATGGGAAGGGGTGTTAGGTGGACTGGATAACTTCTATTGCCGGAAGAAAACGGCGTCTGCCTTTCAACATTTAAAATTGAAAACTGTTGGCAGACGGTGACTCGCCAGCTCACTAGCTGGGCCCCCTGAAAAGCCGCCAGTACATAGGCGAAGAGGGCAACAAACGTGTGAGCGGCTAGGGGTGTAGAGAGGTGTTAGTAACACCCTTATTACGTAGACATAAAGGCTTTTTTGACCGGTGTTAGCCGATTCCGCGTCTATAAATGTGGGGAGACCCTTAGAGTGAAAACCTCGGGAATGCAATTTTATCATTTTTGTTTTATCACGACGTATAAGCACTTTATTTATTAGAGAGCCGCTCTATGCGAAATTATTTTGTAGGCACTGAAATTAAGCCTTTAATGGGTACTTATATAAAATTGGTAATAAATACTCATAGTTGACTAGCTTTTGCCTGCGACTTTTTCCACGTGAAAGCCCACAGGGACCGTGCAATGACCAAACGCATTCCCGCGGTTGCCACAATAACCAACCAAATAACCATAATATCTCGAAAACTGAGAATGATAGCTTATTCAAATAAAAAGTATTATACAGGCATTGACTTAGAATAAGTATGGACCTCGGGTCATCGCTCAAAAATGTCCGAACCGAATGAGAGTTAAAACACAAGAAATTTGAAAAGAGCTGCAAATGCGCGCGTCATTCTTCATTTGGGCGAACAAGCAGCTACACCTCAATGTCACATGTCAACAATGTCGTTCTGTGTAGTGAGATCGTGTAAAAACTACTCAAAAAAGTGAAAAAATTTAATGGTGTATCATATTTTCAGTAGATGTGTAGTGTAGGTAGATGTAAATTAGTAAGTATATAAAGTAATGTCGGTAGATAGAAATATTCCTGGAGTTACTTGAATTATAGCTGTGCTGTTGGACGCTCGAGTTTTATTACAAGACCCCCGAACATTACATTGGCGACGAGGATTGCTTAATTCGGACAGTTTCGCGTGTGATTGTGCGTGTTGCGTTTATTGTCACGAGTTTACGAACGCTAAATAAGATGTCGATTGGCAAAATAAAGGAATTCGACGTGAAGTGCGGCACTTGGTCAGTGTATGTGGACAGGTTAGACATGTACTTTAAAGTGAATAAAATCGTCGAGGACACGAAATTGCCTACCCTAATAGCCGTCATGGGGGATGAGGCATATGAATTATTGTATAATCTTGCAAGTCCACAAAAGCCAGCGGAGTTATCATATGTCAGAGCAGTTGAACTATTACGTCAGCATCTAGAACCTTCGCCGTCGGTACTCGCAGAGCGTTATCGGTTTAGACAACGGAGGCAGGTCAGCGAGGAAAAAGTAGCTGCGTATGTAGCCGAACTGAAGAAACTCGCCCGATATTGCAAGTTCAAAGATGGATTAAATGAGAATTTACGAGATCAGTTCGTCTGCGGGTTGCGGAGTGACATAATTCGCCAACGGTTATTTGCGGAGGCCGACACAATATCATATACGGACGCCGTAAGGTTGGCGAGTTCGTTAGAGGCGGCGGAACGGGACGCGGCCGCGGTGGAGTCGACGGCGAATTTGGGCATCGTGGGGGACGCAGCGGGCAACGGGGCCCTGCCGGTGCAGGCAGTGCACGCGCTTGGCAGCAGCGGAAGCAGCGGAGGTGCCACAAGGCAGGCGCCGCGAAGTGTGCGGTCTGTACGGGGCGGTACAACAGCATCGACCGCACGGCACAGCGCCGCGCTATGTTCACGGCCGCTTATAGGCGGCGGCGGCGGTGGCGCGGGCAGTGGCGGCCGGCGGTCTTGTACGGGTTGCGGAGCAACGGAGCATACTTACTCTGTTTGTCGCTTCCGTAACTACGTGTGCAGCAGCTGCAGACGCCCGGGATACTTGCGTCGCGTATGCCCGGACAAGGTGGCGATCGCGACTGGGTCATGGGGCGCCGGCGCCGGTCTCAGGCGTTCAACGATGTATTACGGAGATGCGAGGGAAGATCTACCAGGCGAGGAGATTTCACCGGAAGAAGATTTTCATCATCTATGCCTGAATGACTACCGAGCGGTAAAGTTGCCCATATGTGTTGATAACATCACTATTTCCATGGAGGTCGACACCGGTACAGCGGTCTCGTGTATTAGTGAGGAAACATAGGTATAAGAAATATTTTAGTGCTCATAAATTAGAACATAGCGAATTGGTTTTAAATTTTTATGACGGCTCAAAAATTAAACCCATAGGAATGTTTAAGCCGGTGGTAGGGTATGGGGATTTTAGTAAACAACTGGAATTATTTGTAATAGGGGGAGGTACAACTTCATTACTCGGCCGGCAGTGGTTAGCAGAATTAAAAATAAAAATTCCAGTTTTTAGCAGCTGTAACAATGTAAATTGGAAAGAAATTAATGTGTCTAATGAGATTAATGTACTCTTAAACAGGTATAAAGAGTTGTTCAGCGGCGGTTTGGGGCGGTACACTGGAGGCAAGGCTACGCTGCGCGTGCGCGAAGGCGCGGCGCCGGTGTTCCACCGCGCGCGGCCCGTGCCGTACGCGCTGCTCGGCCGGCTCGACGCCGCATTGGACGATATGCTGCGCGACGGCATCATTGAGCCCGTCGACTGTTCCGACTGGGCCTCGCCGCTGGTGCCGGTAAATAAATCCGATGGCTCGCTGAGAATCTGTGCTGATTATAAGGCAACTGTGAACCCTGTTTTGTTTATTGATCGTTATCCATTGCCTAGAATCGAGGATCTTATTGTGAAACTTAGCGGAGCTGCCTATTTTTCTAAAATTGATTTATCCCAAGCGTATAACCAAGTAGAATTAGACGATTCTAAGGAATTTACAGTAATAAATACTCATAGGGGTCTTTATAGGTATAATCGGTTAGTATACGGTCTATCGTCGAGTCCAGGGATTTTTCAACGAATAATGTGCAATTTATTGAAGGGTATTCCGAACGTGGAAATATTTCTCGATGACGTAATTATTGGCGGGAAAAACAAACGAGAACATTTAGAAGCCCTGGAACAAGTTTTTAGTAGATTACATCGATATGGGTTAAAATTAAAAAGTAATAAATGTGTATTCTTAGTAAAAGAAGTAAAATATTTGGGATACGTAATTAGTAACGAAGGGATTAAAACGGATCCGTCCAAGGTGGAGGCTATAATTAACATTCCCCGACCGTCAAATATAACGGAGTTAAGGTCATTTTTGGGAATCATAAACTTCTATGGGAAATTCGTTAGAAATATAAGTAGTAAATTAGTACCACTTTACGAATTGTTAAAGAAAGGTAAACAATGGGATTGGTCGACTGACTGCGAAAAATCATTCGTAGAAATTAAAAAAGTTTTAGCGAGCGCGAATGTACTGGCACATTACGAACCGACGGAACCGTTAATATTGACATGTGATGCGAGCGCACGCGGAATAGGCGGAGTTCTGTCGCAGCCCAGTGGAAGGGCCGAGCGACCGGTAGCCTACGCGTCGCGCACGCTTACAGAAGCTGAAAAAAACTATTCGCAAATACATCGCGAGGCACTAGCGATTATATTTTGTGTGAATAAGTTTCACCAGTATTTATATGGCCGTAATTTCATCTTACGAACGGATCACAAGCCTTTAGTTTCAATATTTGGTCCGAATACGGGGATACCGACTATGGTGGCGAGTCGAATGCAAAGATGGGCAATTATTTTATCCGCTTATTCATTTTCTATTGAGTACGTACGCACCGATCAGAACGGAGCGGACGGATTTTCAAGGTTACCGCTTGCTTGTAAACAAACAAAGGCCGTGCAGCCGGAGCAAACTCATTTGCACTTTGTACAGCAGTCGTTATTATTAGATTATAATGAGATTAAACGTCAAACAATGCGAGATGGGGAATTGGGTAAAATATTAAGTTATATACGGAACGGTTGGCCTAGTGAATGTGAGCTTAGAAACTTAAAACCATACTTTAATAGAAGCAAGGAACTTTATGAAGAATTAGGGTGCATAATGTGGGGGCATAGGCTGGTAGTGCCGGAAGCGTGTAGGAATAAAGTGTTACTGATGTTACATGAACCTCACATGGGTATAGTTAAATCTAAGGCTTTGGCAAGAAGCTATGTATGGTGGCCCGGGATCGATGAGGCTGTGGAGCACATGTGCCGCGCGTGTGAAGTGTGTGCGGCCCAGGCCGACGCACCGCCTCGGCAGTCGCCGCGCATGTGGCCCTGGCCACACCGACCCTGGAGTCGGATACATATCGACTATATGGGTCCGATAGGCGGAAGAACATACTTAGTGGTCGTGGATGCCACCTCTAAATGGTTAGAAGTTTTCAACGTTTCGAGCACTTCAGCGTTCAGTCTCATAGATAGATTAACGGAGCTATTTAGTAGGTGGGGGTTGCCTAGACAGATAGTTAGTGATAACGGCTCTCAATTCGCATCAAAGGAATTTCAAGAATTTACAAAAGTTAACGGAATCGAACACATTTTTACAGCCCCTTACCACCCCGCTTCAAATGGCTTAGCAGAAAACGCAGTTAGACTTCTAAAAAGAGTAATTAAAAAGGCTATGGTGGAAAAACAAAATATAGATAGGGCAATGTGGACATATTTACTGCATTATAGGAATGTAGAACATTCTACAACCGGGGAAAGCCCAGCGATGATTCTTTTAGGCAGACGTATACGTACTCGGCTGGACACTATCAAACCAGATAGGATAAGCAAGGTACATCGAGCACAACAACGACAGGTAGAATCTGTGGAGGGAGCGAATAGGTGTATAGGGGGTGAGGGGGACGATGTATGGTATAGACAATACTTAAAAGGTGAGAGATGGATTTCCGGTCGAGTGGTAGATTGTCTAGGTCCTAGCAATTACCGTGTCCAGGGTCAAAACGGGGAAACAGTGCATAGGCATATCGATCAATTACGTAGGAGAACAGGAACGAGATTATCCTTAGTATCTAGTGGTCCTAGTATCACAGAGCGATCAAACTCAGATTCTCAGACGACACTTAAGGAGGATGACGGCACTGGTGAGAGGACCCAGACGGAAGGGTCGCCGGAGCGGGCTGGGTCGTCCAGAGCGGTGGCGGAGCCGCCGCCGGCTCAGTCTATTAATGAACCAGTTCTAGACACCCAGCCTTCAACGGAAAGTCAGGTTGCCTTGCCTCAAGTGCCACCGAATCCACCGCGCGCCGTTAGACAATGTAGGCTTAAGGTGTTTAATTATAAGCATTAGATAAGTATTGTGTTTGTAATGTTAAGTTAGTTGATAAGTCTTATTGTAAGTACGTATGTATTAGTTTAGTAGGGAGGAGTGTAGTGTAGGTAGATGTAAATTAGTAAGTATATAAAGTAATGTCGGTAGATAGAAATATTCCTGGAATTACTTGAATTATAGCTGTGCTGTTGGACGCTCGAGTTTTATTACAAGACCCCCGAACATTACAGTATGTTATTGTTTTACAATTTTAAAGTATTATTTTGTTAAGGAACATTATATTTTACTTAAAATTGAATTAATTGCAAGAGCAAAACACACAATAATTCAACTAAACAAAAAGTATCTTATTTTCTTTCCTTTGTTTGACCAATTATGTCAACTTCATTTGGCTGGGTTATAAACTTGACATATTTGACAGAATTTAGAACAAAGATTCCAAAGAGTCGTTATTTTTACGCGATGTTTTTTTGTATTGCGATTTTGAACCAATTGCAATTTGTTTTGTTCTTTTCATTTAAATAAGTTATTTTTAAACTTGCATTGTATGCAAACATATTATGTACAAAAATATGTATGTTGTCCTTCCGTTTCAAAATTGTATTGGTTTTCCGGTCACTACCAAGTTTCCGATCGGGCTGAAATTTTGCAGGTAGGTATTTGCATATTAGATTATTAAAATGTCATTGAACTAATTTGATGATGGAGCCAAAGATTAGACAGGCACAGGAACAAATGGTAGGCTCGTCGAGTTTCAGATCATGCACTTTTCATTACATAAATAATGACGTAGGTCCGATGGTAGAGCCGGAAAACGGGCTCTGGAACTGCCTAATGGCAAATAGTGGACACGTGACGTTTGGGTTCTGATTTAAATTCAGTTTTCCTTGAGATCAATAAGATGAAGATGATGATGATGCTGATGGTGATACTTCAGCAAAGGAAGCGAAATCGCGTTTCTGAAAATGACGATGTTGTAATTTTGCAAGAAATATTCTATGCTCTTTCAGTTGGATTAAATATTTAGCGATCACAATAAATATAACTAATAATAAAATCTTTTAAAAATTAAGGTTGCTCTATTACTCCTATGTTCTCCAAATTTTCGTTTAACATTAGATGAAGTTTCGAAATTTGAAAAATTGAGCAGTGCTGTCATGTTTTCGTATGGTAAAAATTGTTGCAAGCAAAATTAGGCATTATGATAACGACATAGGATTTTCGTACATCGTAAATAAGCTTGTTGGTATTTCTAAGTTTATATTATGTCAATTCAGGACACTTTTATCGTGAATATTGTATTACACTCGTTGTCCATACTTATTCTAAGTCAATGTATACAGGGTTTACAAAAATAATTGCTGGGAAACGACTTTTATTTTTTGGCATGACAAAAACGCTTTTTTTTTGTAGCGCGCAAATTATGGTTCTGGCGATGCCGCGCATTTGCATGCGTGCAGCGGCCACACAGCCGAGCCAAGGCGGTCGTGTGCGTTTGATGTTCATTGCGTTTTTGTAACTTCAAATGCGTAATTTGGTAGGAAAAATTGGAATTTTTGACAATGTTTGTATGGAAGAAAGTTTAGTATTATGACTCGGAATTCGTTTTTGGAAAATTCTAAAAAAAAATGTATACCTTCAATATCTCCAAAACCAATGATTTCCCAGATATGGTCTCGAAGAAAAAAATTATCCCAATGATGGGTAGAATACGTGGTTTTCGGTATCGTTAAGGGTCTTTTTACACCCGATATAGACTATTTAATACTTTTCAAACAAAATTAATGAAACTTTTTTTTTCGCGATCATATCGTTTATGTTGGTGAATAATAAAATATATAAAACAATAAAGCTACTATCGCTGAAAAAGGGTCTTAAGTTTTTCGGTCTTACTTCAACAACCTGTATGTCGATAATAATCAGACGCCAAAATCTATTAATTTCGTTATTTCTCAATTCTATGCTGTCCAAAGAAATATAAAGCCATAAACCATAAACAATGATTTCAGATTTACGAACCAATTTTCAAAACTAATTTTCTTGTCATAAATTTAAATATTTTGCATGCATTGTTCTATAGTTAGCTTGTTTTCGTTGTTTGTATCATTATGGTAGACCACAAAAGACAAATCAATTGTTTCGAAAAACAAGATGAAACTGTGAATCATGCATAATATTACTAAGGTAGACTTCTGCCTACCCTTTATGTATGTATTAATCCTATGAAATACGTCGTGCTACGGCAATCAAGGGATCATGGAGGGAAACTGCTCCAAAATAGCAAAATTTACGTACTTACACTATTGACAGGGCCACACTAACACCTAACGCCACTAATTAACCTACCTTACCTAACCTAACGTCATTAATTAACGCATTAGTTTGCAGAAATTCCTAATGCCGGGGCCACACTTACACCTAAAGCCACGTATTCACTTGTAAACAATTGTTTCAGATACAAGTTGCCAGAAGTTTCAGAAACGTCACGTAAATGTTTGTAGAAACATGTTTCGGTGCTTTTGCCATCAAAAACTGTCAGTAGTATTTACCGCAACATGTATCAATGTTTCAGAAACACCTACATTCTTATTTATGATTAATTACGGTTTACTACTCACGTGCATTTTTCGGGAATGCCCGACTACATTCTTGTTTCTGAAACAGTGTTTATAAACAAAAGTTTACTAGTGAACGCCATTAATTAACGCGTTCATTGGGATTTATGTAAATAAATACGTTTATTAATGGCGTTAGGCGTTAGCGTGAACCCGGCATGAGATTACACTTTATTTTAAAAGAAAGTGATGCTGCGTTTTAAAATTTTTAAAAAGTAACTTGCCTGATTTGTTTGTCGAACCAACACAAAGGCAAAATAATATAATACTATATTTTTATGCTATCCTGTATTTTGGTGCCACCAATCGACAGGATCGTTGAGGATCAAATCTAAGATTAACATAAGTACATTTTAATTCAATGACCACCTTTTTATTGTCTTTTGTTTTATTTATTTAATTTGTGTGTTATTGGTTCTTATTTCATAACCCTATCGATATCTATCAGCAGGTAGGTATCATAAAATATAAGATAGTATTTCAGGGTGGTACTTTTTCGCAGTATTGTTAGTCCGATTCCCGACATAGTCAAGAGACATTTTTAAATATTGGAATGTAGTATTTCTTGTAATTTGGTGATATTACACGGTTCACTTCTGCCTTTCAATTTGGATGAAGCAACCAAATTGAACCATGTAAACATAAAGGTGAATCATTCAATATCATTGATCAATAGCATATGCTTTCATTTTTGCACCTTTCAACCAAAGTGAATCAATTTGGATGAACCGTGTAATATCGCCACTTAAACAAAAATCAATCCCCTTTAAGTGTGACATCTATTTTCAATAAGTAGGTATTTCAAGTAATTTCCCTCCATGACACATATACTATGACAAATTCTAGGACGTCCCCTCCCTGCCTTTCTAGTTATTTAATCATTACACAATTAAATGGTAAAAGGGATATTTAGTTATTACTGAAACAGGAATGTGTGATGTCAGTTACCAACGATAACGTAAATTACGTCATAATATACTGGGGATTTTTAACTAAGTGTATTTATGTAGGTACTAGGTTGTATTAACCTGTAACTTCACACTTTTTCATTATTACTTATAGCTACAATAATATGAGGGGTTCATTAAAGGACTCCACGAGTAACGATACTTAAGTACATCCAGGGGGCATACCATGACCTCTGAAAGCAGGACAGAAGTTGCCTGGAAGTTGAACTGCCCTGCTTTTTTGTACTATGATATCCTTAGAGCAGGCCTGCTACGTTGAAGTTTACGAAATCCGTTCACCTTTTTTTTTGTATAGACTTTTCGTACCATGAACATTACAAGCATTACCGTTCGACTTGGTTCAATAGTCGTTCACCTTTAGTACCTATTGACATGGTACGATTTTTAGCGATTCAGAAGCAGGCCTGCTATTGAACGGAAGTTGACTGGCTGGCATTTGAACGTTTTCATATGAGGTCATAGTAAGCCCCCAGCGCACGCTGTGCAGTCAGCCCCGTTACCAACCTTGCTGACTGGCTAATATTTTCACATCGACATGAACTTTTCTCGTTTAGTCGGTGCCGAAACAAGTTATTAGTTTTAGATTTTGTTTACGTTTATGGGGGAATTTTGGTACGATTTTACACTTCGATCAAATTATGGTAAAGTTCATTATACTCTGTTAAACGTTAAGTGAGTCCTGGGATTTTTCTACAAAATGTTACCAGACAAAGAATACAAAATATTTCGTCACCCTCCGCGCTAACTGTCGTAACTAGCAATTGATAATTTTTCAGATAAATTCTCACAGAGTGACGTATCTGCTTCAAATGAATAGAAATAAATAAATAGATACTTTAGGGCAACTACTAACCAAGCCAAGAGTAGACCAAGAGCAATATAAAAAAGTTATTAATTCATTTATAAAGCTAACGCAACTACTGAAAAATTATCAATTGCTAGATACGACAGCGCAGAGGGTGACGATTTTTGATAAACAAAACATGGATAAGATATATAGCTATTTCACAGTTTTTGATGATGTCGTTTAAGTTTTTTAGATAGCATGTCAGTCTCCTTACGGCTACAACCCGCTATCTCAGGACTCATCTTTCGTGAAACAGGGTTATAGGAAGAAAGTATTTATTTTTCTAGTATTACATTCTCAAACGTATTTTTTTAAATAGGCGTTCTTATTGTTCAGTTGAAATATTTCTATTGCATGTGAAAATTGCCAGTGCATACCGTAGGCATTGTACATAGCAATGACGAAAAATTCTCAAAGTTTAATTATATGTAATGATACTGATTTCATGTAAAACTGTCGAGTTATGTCATTAAAATGTTCAAATAGACGTTGTACTAAAACCTCGTCTTGGAAAAACGTTTTTGCAACCACCCTGCAGTTATCTTTTCAACTTTTAACTCTCTATCAGTCACGTAAGGTATATTTTCCTTTGATAAAATGCGTACAGATTTGCCGTACGCGTTTCGCCCTGTTTCCTGTCCAAATTGTCAACATAACAATTGGATATGTAATGTTTTAACACATTCCTCGGTCTGCAATATATGTGACTTTATAAGCTGTGAGTTACACAACGTGAGGCAATGTACTGTATTTGTAACGTTTTAATACTGCACAGGTATTGTATTAGTTTTTGTATAGAATTTGACCCGAGGTTGAATAGGAGAAGGATAGCTAACATAGTGAAAACCACACACAAACGATAGTAAAGTTGTAAAATCTTGTGTTTTTGTTATTGTCTCGTGTCAGCACGAGTTATACGAGAATAGCTCATGCCGTGGAGAAAAGACTAGCCAGCCAGCGAGGTTGGTAGCGGGGCTGACTGCCCAGGGTGCGCCGGACTTAAGTATCGTTACTCATAGAGGCTTTTTTCATGCACACCGTTGTTAAGTCTGAAAGTGTTGTGGAGGAACGATGTGTGGTGTTCCTCCAACCAAAGGGAGGATCCTCCAACCAGGCGGAGTCTTTGTGCCTGGCGGGCTACTGCCCAACGGTTGGAGGAACACCACACCTCGTTCCTCCACATTGGTGACATCAAACTAGAAAAACAGAATAAAATAAATATGTAAGGGGGCTCCCATACAACAAACGTGATTTTTTTGCCGTTTTTATTGATAATGGTACGGAACCCTTCGTGCGCGTTCCGACTCGCACTTGGGTGGTTTTTTTTATGTAAACGTTACCCTGCTCTATCTAGTATTTCGCCTGTATCGTAGATGCGTTCATAGACAAATCTCACATGCACAAACAACCATACACGGAGCTACTTTCAATTGTTCCAATGCGCTCTTAACCGCTAGCGGCCCGACCGACGAACCGGTTCGTCAGTGCCCTTGTTTATCTATTGTGTCTATAATTACAGTACTTGAGACTTTAATCTTTGCAATCTGTTTGACATTATCATTGCAACCACTAAGAGCGCGTTGGAACAATCGAAAGTAGCGCCATTAGTTTCCAGTTTCTATCACCATTATCTGAAGACCATGAATCATTATTTGTTCCATGTGGTATACGAGCCCGCAACCCGTAGTGATGAAGCTAATCGGTCAGCCTCTGAACCCATTAGGGTTGCCAGATGGTCAGGATTCGTCGGGATTCTCCCGAAATTTCATTAGATGTCCCGACTACCGACAAACTCCCGATAAACAGCTAATTGTAAAATTCTATGCACAATAATAATTTGAAAATCTTAAATTTTAAAGCTTTTCTTAATTCTCCTAAAGGAAGACTGATGTTGTTGATTTTGATGACTCAGTAAAAGCCAATACCAAATACATGTGGCGACGAATAAAGTAAATCTGAATTAATTATGTACGAATAATGTTTAGTTTTTTGTAGGCTATTGATTTTAAGAATTAAAAATAAATGTTGGTCCAAAATATTTATTTCTCCAGTAATTTTATCCAGATATTTCGGTTTTCAATCTGGCAACCCTAGAACCAATCGAGTCGTCGAAAGTACTTATTAGTATTTATTAAATGTGTAGACTGCCTCGTTGGCGTAGTGGTTGCAAACGCGACTGCTGAGCGTCAAGTCCTGGGTTCGATCCCCAGGTCGAGTAAAGTTTTATTGGGTTTTTCCGTGTGGAATTTCTCAGTAGCAACCCGGAGTCTGGATTTGTGCCCGGTAGATGGCAATACTGCCATCCGATTTCTAAGCCTTAAGTGAGTAAACCTAATTTTGAGATATGAGCAAAAACGTGGAAAATGTTGTCCCTGGATATTCTGAAGACATACAGATGTTTAGGCTACTTTTAAGCTCATTGTATAACTTTTAACGAGTTACAGGACTAATATTGTTATTAAAATTAAAGTTTTTGTTTTTTAGTCATACTTTTCTGTACTGAAATGTGACCATCTACAATATTAATGTTTCTGTGAAAATCTCTGGATCTCGTAACTGACAAATGATAGAAAAATACGGACCAGACTGGTCGATACAGAAAAAGTTGCGCTTTTATTTTATTTTATTTATTTGGGACAAAAACAGTTATACATTACAGCATATTTTGCAAATAATTTATAATTAAGTCGAAAAAATGTAAAACCCACACTGTTGTCCACGAAGTGACATCGGAGTATGATAACAAACATGTTAAAGAAAAAAACGAAACAAAAAAAATAGACATATTTAAAAGAAAAACACTATACCTATACCGCCTAACCGAAGGAAACGGATGACAAAAGCATCCGTCATATGAGCTACTTGCAAGAGATTGTGAGTTTTGCGTATTAAATAAAACTACAAGTGACAAAATGTCACTTAACGATCTTTTAGAAATCAGACGTCATAATAGGCTAGCCCCCTATCTCCTGGGACCTAACATAACGGCGAAATGAGGGTGTTCTATATGTGGTTCTATACACCTCTGCCCATCCCTTCAGGGAATACAGGCGTGATATTATGTTATGATTAGAGATCGGATGCATATTCACCTAAACTTGAGATGTTGCCTAATATGGAATGCGTTTTTGTATCAAAAAAATCCCGCGGTTCCGGGACAAATATTTGAATTGTTGTTTTTTTGGTTTATCTAACACACACCATTCCTCTTCTTACACTCTACATACACACATATTTGCATCGGGGGTTAGACATTAATTTTAAATAATTATGCAATCCAAGAATCCCGGAGTTTTTTTTTTATAAATAATTTTAAGAATTCGCTTCTATACTAAACACCCGACTAGTTACGCATTCCCGGTGTTCCTGCCATTTCGGTTTTTTTTACAAAAAATATATATTTAGAAGCCGCTTCCATACTTTCACAGCTAAAAATTCACTTTAGATAAATATGCGTCCGAATATCCGATCACTAGTTATGATGTAAATGTGTCACAATTAATGTCATAGAGTTCTGAATCGATGACGACACTTCAACTCTTATCTCTACTCACTTCGTATATTAAAAGCGTGAGTCATGGATCCTGTAATTTACATAACACTTCATAACTTATGTTGTAAGTGTTGTAACCCGTGCCCGTAACACGGATGAGTGCGGTTAACGGATCCTGTATCGCGGACTGGGGTATTTTTGGGTTTACCCAGAAGTAGGAATAGTATTGCGCTATCGCAGTGCCATTACATCATCGGTCACGGGTTTGTTTTTACGGTTACGTATTATAATACCTAAGTTTATTCTAACTATTTTCAAGATGTCTACGGTCAAAAGACCTACCATTTAAAATACCTAGAGATCATTTCACCGATTTTTGTAATAACTAATGAACGAAATCCATAAAGGAGAGTTCATCTACGGTTTATGCAACTACAATTAATTCACCTAAGGTTGATTATACTAACGAACGATTCACCTACTGTTGACTCTGGAATTTGAGGCACCCCGACACGGATAGGTTAGGTTCGAAGGGGATGACGGGGGCTAAAGTGAGCGAGCAAAGCGAGCGAATGAAGCCCCCGTCATCCCCTTCGTGTTAGGTTACTTTAAACCCTGCAGACAGAAACAGGAGCCCCGTTCAGCGGGGCTCCGTCAACTCTGCTTTCGAAACCCAAACAACCTTACAAAGCTGAAGTGTTTGTTGTAAAGCTAAACTTAAAATTAAAAAAAAAAATACTATAAAATACCAGGTATTTCATACATAGTTAAAATATCCAATATCTTAAAAAAATCATGAGATTAATCGTTCGTTAGTGCGATTAATTTTAGTTTAATCAAGATTAAGTAAGTTAAACAGTAGTTGAGTCTACCAATATGCGTTATAAACATATGTAATTCATCTGTAGTTATCTTGAAAATTGTTAGAATAAACTTAGGTAGGTATACGTTTTTACGTAGGTTTAAAGCATTTGATTCATGGGTACAAAACTAACTTCAATTTTTTATGGATTTTTAATTAAACCCTTGCGCTTTTTATACTTTTCGGGAGTGAAAGGTTATGGAAAATCTATATATATAAAAGAAAGTCGTGTTAGTTACTTCACTTATAACTCAAGAACGGCTGAACCGATTTAGCTGAAAATTGGCAGGGAGGTAGTTTAGAGCCAGGAGAAGGACATAGGATACTTTTTATCCCGTTCGACATCATGTAGGTAGGTAGTAGGTAGGTAGTAGGTAGGTAGTAGGTAGGTAGTAGGTAGGTAGTAGGTAGGTAGTAGGTAGGTAGTAGGTAGGTAGTAGGTAGGTAGTAGGTAGGTAGTAGGTAGGTAGTAGGTAGGTAGTAGGTAGGTAGTAGGTAGGTAGTAGGTAGGTAGTAGGTAGGTAGTAGGTAGGTAGTAGGTAGGTAGTAGGTAGGTAGTAGGTAGGTAGTAGGTAGGTAGTAGGTAGGTAGTAGGTAGGTAGTAGGTAGGTAGTAGGTAGGTAGTAGGTAGGTAGTAGGTAGGTAGTAGGTAGGTAGTAGGTAGGTAGTAGGTAGGTAGTAGGTAGGTAGTAGGTAGGTAGTAGGTAGGTAGTAGGTAGGTAGTAGGTAGGTAGTAGGTAGGTAGTAGGTAGGTAGTAGGTAGGTAGTAGGTAGGTAGTAGGTAGGTAGTAGGTAGGTAGTAGGTAGGTAGTAGGTAGGTAGTAGGTAGGTAGTAGGTAGGTAGTAGGTAGGTAGTAGGTAGGTAGTAGGTAGGTAGTAGGTAGGTAGTAGGTAGGTAGTAGGTAGGTAGTAGGTAGGTAGTAGGTAGGTAGTAGGTAGGTAGTAGGTAGGTAGTAGGTAGGTAGTAGGTAGGTAGTAGGTAGGTAGTAGGTAGGTAGTAGGTAGGTAGTAGGTAGGTAGTAGGTAGGTAGTAGGTAGGTAGTAGGTAGGTAGTAGGTAGGTAGTAAGTAGGAAAAAGTGCATTGCAACGCATGCGGGTACAGCTAGTAAATAATAATTGGGTTAATAATTAGTTAACCCAATTTTTTTTTAAACCGAATTTTATTTCTTATTTTAACATAAATAGGTATCAAAGTTATAATACATTATATGGTAAACTTATAGTACACGGACAGATCTATATTAATGATTTCCCTATGAACATTCATAAATTACATTTACTATAATCACAGGCTATCATCAATAACCATTTTCCTCAAAACCCATTGCGCACAGTCGATTAAGTTTTACAATGAAATCTGCGCTCGATACCACTCTTGCGCAGGCCGACGGACGCACACTAGGATGTCGGGTTAGATAACGTCAACGACGAATGTGGGGCGTTGTGCAATGGCTTCAAGACACCCTATGTGTCAGGTGGATCCAATCCATCTGTATCAGTTTTGACCAATGCATGACCTTACAAATATTATCATCCACATACATACAAGCTTAGTCGGAAAGGGGGTAGTAAGTAGTTAGTAAAAAATAGTAGCGGGCCACTTACAGTATCCCTGATGACTGTTTTAAAACAAGTGTTAAAATAAAAATAAATAAAAAAAACCCTGTTGAATGCTTTGTATTTTAGTTTTTTTCAAAAAATATTTTTCCTCTCTTTAGTTTGTAAAACGAGACCCCAAATATGACCTAAAATGCAAACATACCTGATCGATCATAGTTGAGGAAATACCTATAGATTTTAGTTTTTTTTTTTAATCTTGAACATCTATTTTTCTTAAACTATTGACTTTTTGGGAAAGTTGTAGAACAAAAGTTATTCATTATTATGGGTACTTTACCACCCTTTCGGATTAGTAGGTACCTAGTCCGGTCAAATTAAACATTTCAAAGTGCAAAAATTCGCATAGAGCTAAAAATTAGTACGAATGTTCGCAACACCATTATAAATCACATGTAAAAAGTCCCCATCAATCCCACTATCTTCGTCGGCAATCTAACTGAACTTCGGTCGCGTATAATGTGTGCTATACAGAATACGTTGCCGCCGAATTGTCACTGAACTTACGCCCGACCGAAGTTCGGCTGTACGCTATAACGCGAAGTAATTTCGGCATAATGTGTCGTCAGTTTCATACATTTTGTACGAAAAAAATTTGAAGCGGCACGAAAAATGTATGAAAATGACGCGCCTGCGCCGTGCCTGCGCCTTATGCCGTTTCTATGTAATTCAGGCCATACAATGAGAGGTCGCAGCTTATACCTACTTTGAATGTATAAGTTGGTATGTAGCCGTATGTAGGTACCTAATAAATGAAATTGTATAGCCATTGTTTAAAAGAATTAAGAGGAAAGTACACTTGTTTGTTACCTTGACAATATTTGTCATGTCTTCAAAATAGGCAATAGGCAAGTAGGCAGTGCCAATCTGGCGGGCATAGTTAGTGTATAGTTATTAAGGGGTACGTATCAAAATCCCGAAAGTTCATAATACCTATGATTGAAATACCGACGTCCAAAACACCGAAATTCAAAATACCGAAAGTTTTAAATGCCAATTGTCGTTATATCGAAACACAAAATTCCGATGTTCAAATGGCCGAAAGGACGAAATCCCGAATGGAAAAAATCCCGTTTTTTTTTTAAACCCTTGATTCCCGCGAACGTGGGTTCCGACTAGCTACCGGGAGGACTTAGGATGCAAGAGCGAGCGAAGCGAGCTCGGGACTTGGGGCACCCCGACTCGGACAGGTTAGGTTAGAAGGGGAAGGCGGGGTCTAGTGAGCGAGCGAAGCGAGCGAACACAGACCCCGCCATCCCCTTCGTGGTTATTTTTTTTAAACCATTCGACTACGCCTTTTAGGCAAGTGATGCATCATTTTAGGTATTTTGACCATTTTGTATTTCAAATGTTGGTGTATCAAACTTAGGTGTAATAACTGTTGATATTTTAATCATTAGATATTTAGTCCAATTGGTATTTTAAACTTAAGTAATTCGTAGGCGGGTGTTAGTTGATTTTAAACGGATTTTAAAGTTCGGGATATGGATCTTCGGGATTTTAAGCTTCGGGATATGGATCTACGGGATTTTAAGCTTTGGGGCAAATGAACTTTCGGGATTTTAAACGTTCGACCAAACAACCATTCGGCGTTTCAATTTTCGGGATTTCGTCCATCGGTATTTTAAAATTCGAAATTTTGATACGTACCCTTATTAAGTTAATCTTAAATTGTAGGTATATAATAAACTGAGTAGTTATAAACTTATTGCAGTCAGATACAGGGGGCCAAGCCTGCTAATTTAAATAAAATGACATACTATTGCCATCCCAGTGACATACTATTGAGATTGCATTACGATAGTGAAATATTGCATATTTTGCTAAAACTTCAATTGAAGTACAGAAAAGCAAATATTCAATGGCAGTTGTGTGACAGTTCAATGGGAAGTCAGTGGGACGCCACTGGTCTTAAATAACTAGCAGAATACCAAATGTCTTAAACTATTCTATCGACACACTATCGACATCCTATTTTTTAAGCGTTCGTAAATTTACAGATTTGGGGCCCAGGCCTCTTTCATAAAAAGGGGTAGAGCCATGGTTACCGTTAAGGCTGCGATTGCATTGTTCGTCTACGAGCCAGTCCTGCCAAAACAGTGATACTTACAATTTTTTATCACCTCTTCTTCTTTTATAAGTAAGTATTATGTCTATGTATTGTGTGTAGGTCTAGCGCCCCGCCCCGGCTTCGCACGGGTGCATTTTATACATATAAACCTTCCTCTTGAATCACTCTATAGGTATCTATTAAAAACACCGTATCAAAATCCGTTGCGTAGTTTTAAAGATCTAAGCTTAAATAGGGACAGATAGACATCGGGAAGCGACTTTGTTTTATACTATGTAGTGATATATTTTGCAGCAGTACACCACGGACTTCCCATCTTATTCATTGTCTTCCTGTTCATCCAAAGGTTGTCTGGTAGATATCGCTATCAGCGATAAGACCGCCATTGTACCCTTCAATATATGATATTGTATAAGAGCTGTGTTACAATTTTGGTGTACAATAAAATAAAGTATATTCTATTCTATTCTTCTCTCGTGTCTGCACGAGCCATATGAGAATAGGTCACGCCAATCAGCAATGTGTTGGTCGTGGGGCTGACTGTCCAGGGAGCGCCGGGCGTACCTACTTAAGTATTATCATTAGTGGAGGCTCTTATAATGCACCCCCAATTTTTATTATCTGCGCTAGATATAAGAGGACGTAAGTAGTAATCGGATAATCGGGCGCTAAATACCTAAACTTCACTTTTATTCCCACGAAAGAATAATACGGACATGCCTTTCAATAAATATTTTTTAGTCTTCTGTTCGTATAAAATACAATAAATTAGTCGATTTGATCACTAATCTGTTAGATAGATAAATCAATTTCCACTACTTGACCACATTGTGCACGTTCTCATTTTTTATTGATATTCCATTCGTTTTGAATAAAATAAACATACTAAATCAAAATAACCACTGGTATAATTTCAATAAGTTTGTCATAATTGTTTTTACAAAATTGTTCAATCCCGGGAACCCGGGATTACTTATTTATTCAGAAAGGAATGTCCATATTATTCTTTCGTGGGAAGAAGTTTAGGTTTATAAGCGCCCGATTATCCGATCACTGCTAATCACATTAATCAGCTTCAATTTGCAAAAATGTGGATGGTAGATACACTACTTATTCATATTACCTGTGAAATCGTGTGCTCTTAGCTGCTAATACATTCTATAGCATGCGTAAGTGTGCTGAATCAAGCAAGCAAGCATACGAAAGCTTAAGTGATGTAAAAAGGTGAAATCGTGCGTACACATGTGTTTATTTATACAAAATGCCTATTTTTTATAAGTGAAATGCGAATTGATGGTAATTATAGGTGTGTTTAGTCGCATACACTTGCTTGTTTGATGGTTATACAAATAATCTTTCAGTGGGTAGTTTGAAGGTTAGGTGCAGAGAACACCATAGATATTAACGTAGTACTTAAAATAATAATATATTTATGATAGCGACCTGTCCCGGCTTCGCACGGGTGCAATACATATAAACCTTCCTCTTGAATCACTCTATCTATTAAAGAAAACCGCATCAAAATCCGTTGCGTTGTTTTACATAGGGACATACATAGAGACAGATAGACAGCGGGAAGCGACTTTGTTTTATACTATGTAGTGAAGGGCGCCCTTTGCAGGCAAGTTACTATATAAAAAGGTTGCGGAAGCTTGATGTTATGAGCTTACCTCACAAGTCACACATTCCTCAATTATTAATTAAGCTTGATAATTGAAATTCTACCAATCACCACTTTTTGTGAGGTTATCGAACAGCAATTGCTGATGTAACTATTAAATGTTTTAATATCAACCTACTTAATAAAAAATTAGAGCTAGAAATGCAGTATTATGACATATGTATGACAGCGTTAATTACCATGGTCTAGTCACTTATTTTTTAACTCGTAAAATTTAAAACTTAACAGTTACATCATAATAATTATGATATAACTGTTAAAAGCTTTAAATTTTATGAGTAAAAAATAAGTGTATTACATGACACATGATTTTTTGTAGAGTGATCGTACTCCTACTGTCAAAAACATACATTTAGCTATGTAATACGTATTAAATAATATTTATATTTAAAAAAAAAGTTATGTGAGTGATAGAAAATGATCTTAAGCGCCAAATATACTAAGAAGTTTTACCGTGCAAGTTCATCATTCAGCCGAAAGACGTCCACTGCTGGACATAGGCCTCCTCCAAAAGGGGGTGGGGTTGCCGTAATCGCCACGCTTGGCAGGCGGGTTGGCGATCGCAATGGTTGTAAAAGTACTCAGAAAACGCTGCTGCCCATCCTTTAGAGAATACCTTAGTCGTCTTTTATGACACCCACGGGAAGAGTAGGTAGAGGGGTAGTGCTATTCTTTCAGTCGCCGGACGAGACCGTGCAAGCCACTGCACGAGACCGTGCAAGTTTATTCTTTATTATTTGACCTGGTCACACCTGATAGTAAACGCAGACAGGGTCTAAAATAGAGCATACATTCCAAGTAACGGAGATATAGAGGGATCCCTCCAAACCCCTCTAGCTCTCACATACACACGACGGAACACATCAAACGGTTTGGCCCCGGACTTTAATGTGAGGGTGGTAGCTAGCCAGGTGGATCGTATTACCAAGCGTGCTTTGTTGAATCTTATAACACGCGTCTATTCCCAGAGTGCGGTGGGGAAGTTTTATATTCTAGCCCATCCCTACACGGGATAAAACGGCATGTCGATTTCTGCAACTTTTACTAATTAAGCGAACACTGGTCGCTATCTTCGCGTTCAATTGTAATGTAACAGACGGCCCTAGGACCTCCTGAGCACGTCTGCCACACTAGTTGTAGGGATATGGGATGTTATTAGTGATTCCTACCTACCCCTAGTCAGACAAACAAGGAAAACACTTAAAAGAAGACAACTTTATAATATGGTAAAAACACTAAGTCCCTTATAATACAGGATAATATACAAGGTTAGTCAGAAAGGGGGTACTAATCCGCAGACCACTTAAAGTATCACTGATGACGGTTTTAAAGCAAGTGTTAAAATTTCAAAATTCGATAATTTTTATTTCCATGTAAATTGATTTTAATTTTAGTTTTTTCAAAAATTCTTCGTCACTTCTTTAGTTACGAATTCAAAAAATGGAGCTTCTAATTCGTCACCCCAAATATGACCTAAAATGTAAACACAGCTGATCATAGCTGAGGATAGATAGATTTTAGCATATTTTTTTTCTAATTTTTGAACACCTATTTCTCTTGAACTATTGACTTTTGGGGAAAGTGGTAGAACAAAAGTTACTCATTATTATGGGTATATTAAGACCCTTTCGGATTAGGACCCCCTTTATGACTAACCTTGTATTATGGTACACGTAAGTAAAACTGATAAACTGATGGAATACAGAAACTCCCGGAAACTCGGTAATGTGAGCACTAGGCGAAGTGCTGGAAGGTCAGCAGTGCGGCGACTCCCTCCAGTAGGTCGGAGCGCCGGAGGCTCAGTAGTAGTCAACTCGGCGGAGTGCTGGTAGTTCAGCAGTGCAGCAGTCCGCTCCCTTTTGTGGTTGCCTCTAGAATGACCTGGAATGACCTCGCAAAAACAATCTGCATTTTCTTTTTGGAGTCTCTTTGAATTTTGATTAAGGAGTGTGTTCCAAAACTATGTGGCCTGTGATAGAAAAAAGGTTTTATAGTAAATAAAAAGGAGGTGAAATGTGTGAAGTGAATGATGATGAAAAAAGGTGATCCTACACAATATCTTGCGCAACAAAACTTACAAGTGGATTTGGCGCTTTAGTTTCGCTGTGAGGTTTTTTATCTTTATTGGGAACCGCACGAGGAATTAATTCCTCCAATCTATTATCCGTGAGTGTTTTAAAACGTGACCAATTATTATTATCAAGAGCAGCATAGTCCAGTGCAATAGTCACATTAAACTTCTTACTGCGGTAAACGGCAGGCGATTTAAGGGCTGTATTTTATTTATTGTTTGACGTTCAAAAATCTTTAATTGATTTCTAGTCTAATTTGAATAAACGTTTTTTTTATTTGATTACTGCAAACAAATTATTATTTCACGACTCTTTATTTTAGTAGTTATATTACTTACGGTGCCGTCCGATTTCTAGAAGACCATTAAGTGAGCAAAACCTAATTTTGAGTTATGAGCAAAAACGTGTAAAAACAACATTAATCTTAAAACTCATTATAAATTATACAATGAGAGCTTAAAACGTAGCCCTATAATATGAATGTGTTCAGAATTTCTAGAGACAACCATTTTACACGTTTCTGCTCATAACTCAAAACTAGGTTTATTCACTTAACGATCTTTTAGAAATCGGACGGCGCAGTACGGGTTCCACCATGTTCACAATTCACCGGCCCAACCGCTGTTGACAAACAAAAATAATTTATTCTAAACAAAATACGAACTGCTTTAAAATATGGACTTCCTCGTAAAACTTCCACTGTTATCTAATACGAAATAAATTCATAATTTCGAAATGAAGCCAGTAGTAGCTAGGCGCTGGCGCATAATGTAACATCGAACAGCATCCCTTCACTGTATGTTGCAAGTAGTTGACCGGCAATCGCCAATCACGCGCAGATGAAAAGCAATAAATGTGATTGGGGTCGTCTAAGAACTTCCTAGATCGTTTTTTTGTTTATTATACGTAATATTGCGTGTACGATAAATTATAGATGGTAAAAAAGTAAGCGCCGCTGGGGGGTTACTATAATCTCTTAGAGCAGGAATGTTTTAATATTATTACGAGAGTGGGTAAGAGATGGCGCTAGAGAGCTGTCTAGCGCTGTCACTTTCCCACTCTCGGAATAATATTACAACATTCCTGCTGTAACAGATCATGGTAACCCCTTTGATCTGAGGTTTGATAGGCACAATCAACTATTTTCAGAGTGACTGACTGTTGCTAATAAATAACAAGTGGATGGATACAAGCATCAACATACATGGCAATATTAGAAAATCTGCAGGGCAATTGCGTAATGTAACCAACATCAATCATGACAGTTGATGTGTCAAAAACAATATTCATTGCGTGGTACACAGTTGTGGAGAGGTCGGATCGTTAATACAAACGTTGCTACGGAAATTGTTCACCTGTCAAAATCAAAGCCATAGCGACTACGAGTGTATTGCGCAATTAGAATGTTGATTTCTTAAAGACACTAGATATGGTATAAAATGTGGCAGGGAATGTCCTGGGAAACGGGAAGGTCCCGTCAGTACCTATCAGTTCTCCCGTCCGGATTTTTTAATGTAAATAATAAAAACATCATGAAACATAATTATATCGACAATAAAGTCCCTTTTCCAGCAAAATTCACAAACAATATTTTTGTATGTTAGGGCTGATATTGAAGACTACTGGCTAAAATTTTAAACGAGTGTTGAAATCGTATGTAGTGTTTATCCCGAGATAAACGCTGGACACTTTTTTTTTTGTACGCCTTTAGGCGACGTTGTCGGTTAAAGGGTTAAAATAAGCGTTGTAACAGATTTTATTGAAGTAGACATAAGTACTCATTTGAAACAAATTATATACATATACTCACAGCTATAAGTCCAGAAGGAGTTAGCGGAGATGTTCTCCTATTAAAGGAGTCTTTAACACGTTTGACTTCTGGTATTAAGTCCCATGACGAACTAACAAGATGACTTATTAGCATAGCTTAGCTTACATTGTTCTCACATTTATTTATTTATTTATATACTCTTTATTGTACACCAGGTTAACAAAACAAGGAAAAACAATTTAAATACAAAAAATGTACAATGGACGGTCTTATCGCGCAAGGCGATCTCTTCCAGACAACCTTTGGATGGACTGGAAGAATGGAAAGAGAAAAACGGGCAGTCTAGGTGTACTTGTACATTACGTACTATTATTACTTAGATTTAGGGCTGATTTTTCAATCGTCAGATAACTTTTATCTGGGGAATAAGTTTGATGTTATTCCTTGGATAAAATTTATCTGACGATTGAAAAATCGGCCCTTAATAGTATAAAATACATAACAATATATTTAGTTAACAAATTTAATATATTTAGTTAATATATTTAGTTTTCTTATTCACAATGTAACCAAATTTTTGTAAATATTTGATGAAAAAGAGTAACAGAAGATTAACAGAGTTTATTGCCCGTTCTTCTCCATAGGAATCTACACTTTGGAACGCGGCAGTAACTTCTTTTTTTGTTTCGACAATTCAAAAGTTCCTGTAAGTGGTCTAATTGAAACAAATGCTTTGACTTTGACGAACCTATTGCCATAAAGGATAAAACAAATTATGTATACCTAACTATAAGTACTCGTAGGTACCTCAAAGCTTTTAAATCATAAATAGGCCGTGTAAAGTTCAGTGATCTGTCAGTGTAAGTACAATACTCTTTAAGTACCTAATTTGATATCTTAGGTATGTGCATGGGTGATGTGATGAGTGAATAGTATTGCAAGCGTAAGTAATCTTATTATTACGGTTGCGTCATTATAATTACGTTTTATTATTACGTTTAGCATAAGGAGCTAGATATTGTAAAAGGATTTTACTATTTACGTACATAATGTTTTTTAGAAATTTATTGTAAATATTTATTTAATGATTTCTGACGCGCAATGCTTTGACGTCCGGCAAAAGTAGGTTAAGTTAGAATTTGTATTTTTCTAAAACATTGCTACATTTTAACAGTTGACGTAAAAGAATAGTACCTAACGTTTAAATGCGACTCGCTGTTATTTCCTGTAAGTATTCCTTTTTTTAAGCGCTACGGAGATGTGTGGTAATTATTGGTAACAAGCTGACCCAACAGACGTTGTCCTGTCAACCAACAATCCCACAGAAAAACAAAACAGTTTTTCCCAAATTTGCCGGGCAAATTTTCGTATTTTTCTATTCATAAAAACCTAAATTGGAGGGTTAAGAACATTAAAAGAAATGCTTTATCGGTTCAGCCGTTCTCAAGTAATGCGCTTACCAACGAACAGTATTAAATTTTTAAATATAGATTATTCACGCAATGTAATGTTGTCCCCAAAAAAACAGTTTAATCCAATTTACTAATAGAGCATTTTTGCACAATCACTTAATTTTTGTTTTTTATACAAATATTTTTTCCGAAGCCTATCGTCCTACTTATGAGGTGTTATCCAATAATCTCCATAATGTTGTATAATATACAGGGTTAATTGAAAAACACCAACAACCTCTTAAGGGGTCATTGTAGGTACTCATCATTATGAACAACTTTTACTATGGGACCAAATAGGAAACCCGAAAAAAAAGACAGCTGTTCCCTACATTTTGACGAGCCAAGCGAACATAAATGTAGGGAACAGCCGTTTTTTTTTCGCTATTTCTGATTAGAGAGATATAGAGAGAGTAAGAAAAAGTTTTAGTTACTCAAAAGGCAGAGGAAGTTATTAATCCATCGCCTGATATGAGCAGAAAATAAAAGTACATACGACATACAGAACTAATTTTTAAACTAGGAAATTAAGATTTCGTGCACATTTAGGATATTAGAAACATTTTGAAATAAAAAAAAACAGAACTCATATCTTGACATAAAACCTGGGGTGACCTAAATCGAAGAGATTTTAATTTGCGGGCAGCCAATGTTCTCAGCGGTCGCGAGCGCATCCCATCCGTATATAGTATATACTTTTCGTTTTTACATATTTTTGCGAGTAATAATAGTGTGCCTGCGATGAAACATTTTCTTGAAAATATGTGGGTATGCGTCGTTAAAAATTGTCTAGGTATGTTATATTCGTTTCATGAGTCAACTTTTGCGGCTTGCACAGAATAACTTACAGTTGATCTACTATGTTCTACTTTTAATCCCGGACAAATGTGAATATATCTACCTATAGGTACTTAGTTATAAATAATTAAGATACCTATTTACGCAAGGCATAGATAAATATAACTAACTGTTTTAACGAGCAGTATCCGTCCGTCCCGAATAGCGTATTGATAACACAAGATATTATGCGATAATTCACAATCGCTAGAGGGGATTGCAAGTTTAAATAAAAAGAAAACACAGCGCCGTGGCCAGTGAGAGTGAGACCTGAGACGTCTTAGCGAACGCGCGCGAAAGTTGCATTCGAATTCGCGCCATTATAAACGTCATCCCGACCGCCATTTTTTTCTCTGGAACGGGATACCATAAATGTGTTAGTCGATTACCTATTTGTGGAATAAGTAATTTTTTTATAATCGAGTGTTTGGTGCTTTGCTTGTGGGGTGACAGTGCAAGTGCTAAGTGACTTTCGCCGTCTGTTTGTGTAGGATGATGAACACGCGTAATATTAAGGTAAGTTATACATGCTCGGTGATAGTAGTCATTTCATATTTTAAGAGGTAATATTATATTAATAGACGGTTTTATGACTATTATTATGGTTTGCGACAGACAGTAAAATTTTCCTGACATTATTTAAAATAAGTATTTTCCATGGGATATTTAAAATGAAGTGGGATTTTTCAACATATGCATTGTTCAAACGAATTGAATTTTTCGATGTTTTTATTTTATGTATAAGTTCAATCTTAATATCAATTTGTATTTTTACGATAAGTAGATACCTATCAATAATGATGTTGCGTAATAAAAAGGCTTTCAATCAATGACAAGTTTCACCTTTTCGCACAATAACGCAAAACAAAAAGGTGTGAATCTGTTATTGTTGAACTTCAAAGAAGAGAAGTAAAAATGTCATTGATGGCGGATAAATATATTCTCACCGGGTATTTGAGTAAAAATAAATAAAAATATAGTTTTATTAAGCTATGGGTAATAAGTACCTACCTAAATGGCTCAATGACACGCATTATACTTGCGTGTCATTTTGTTATTTCGCCTACTTGCATGCGGTTTTTTTTTAATTAATTTGTCAACACACATTATTTGAAGCTCAATATTACAATAATAAAAATATTAGTTATTTGTGTAACTGATTAATTTCTATTCTTACTTAAAAAAACACATCAGAAAAAAAATGGATGGAAAAAAAGTTGTACGTTTGTTTGGTTCATTTGAATTTATTTATATTCTTGTAATAATAACAATTATAATAATTACATCATACCGGTACGAAAAAAAGGAACAAAATGCGAAATAAGTCGATTTCAAAAAGACAACAAGCATCTCAATTCCTTAAACAGTTATCTAATTAATAAAAACATGAAAAACCTAAACTTAATACCCTTATCGGAGTTTAGCCAAAGGAATACTTTAACCAAAGTAGGTAAAATTATACAAAATTGCATAATAATATCACGCCTTATCCCCCGAAGGGTTGGCATAGGTGTTTAGTACACCCACATTTCGCCGTTATGTTTAAGTCCCATGTAATACGGGGCAAGCCAATTGCCGATGTCAACGAGGCACAAATCCAGATTCCAGGCTGCTGATGAGAAATTCCACACGGAAAAACCCAATAACACTTTGTCCGACCTGGGGATCGAACCCAGGACCTCACGCTCAGCAGTCGCGCTTGCGACCGCTAGACCAACGAGGCAGTCTTGTCAGTAAATAGCAATACCTAATAAATTATATTTTCATTACTCAATAGGATTTTTGGTTGAACGATTTCTGTAAAATTATACAGAGCAAACAGTTATTACACTTATCTTTTTTTAATAAATCTATAGATACGCAATTATAACTAGTACCTACTGTATAATTATTTGTTTTTATATGTAATTATACGAAAGTATATTTATAATAACTCGTTTTCTATCCGATACCAATTATTCAGTATTTTTAATTAAGGGTTAGGTTTCCCTTATGATTTGAAGAAACAGCACGAAGGGTTCGAAGACTCTATTTTGAATACATATGAGAAGAAATATTTTTTAAGCCTTATTTAGAGAAAAAGCCCTAGAAGGACATACATCGATGTTATTGGTGATGTTTTTCAAAAAGGACAGAGGCGTAGTACCTACTCTCAACCGGCGCGCGTGTATGACAAGATCTATGGACGTGGACGAAGCGAAAGGATTATATAATGATCGTAGCATGTGGCGTTCTGCAGTTTCTGCCTAGCCCCATGGAAAAAAGCAGTGAATTTAAACATGTATGTCTGTATATTAGAGGAAAACTAAGCGATTCTGTTAAGATGGGTAGCACCATCCTCCTGAGCTATAATAACGTGGTACTTAAAAGACTGCTTCGTTGGTCACAAGCGCGACTGCTGCGCGTGAGATCCTGGGTTCGATCCCCAGGTCAGACAAAGTGTTATTGGGTTTTTCCGTGTGGAATTTCTCAGACCGGAGTCTGGATTTGTACCCGGTTGATGGCAATAGGCTCGCCCCCTATTACATGGGACTTAACTATAACGGCCAAATGAGGGTGTACTATACACCTCTGCCCAAACATTAGGAGAATACGAGTGTAATATTATGTTATGTATCTTAAAATACTCGCACGCGTTATCTCCTCCCTAAAAAGGTGCAGAGTTGCCCCACATTAGTTTAGCTAACCTACTATCACACGTAACCCACAAAGAGTATAAATAGATAATATATATCTTTGCGCAAAACTGAGTTTCCATTTCTGGTAAACCAATTTCATTTCTAAGGGAGTTATCAATATTTTAGCCTTATACGGTTACAAAAAGCATAAGCCATGCATTAATAACATTTCCTTATTACCTAGTAAGGTTCTTATATTAGCGCCTAGTAAGGTTGTGATGAAAGTCGTTTATATGTTGTAAGTACCTACTTACGAGTACATGTTAGTGTTTGAAAGTTGATTGTTGTTTTGGACAAGGAAAATTATTAACATTACATCACGCCTATTTTCCCCAAAGAGTTGTGCAGAGGTGTATAGTACACCCTTTGCCATTATACATTAGTCCCATGTAATAGGAGGCGAGCCTATTGCCATCAACCGGGCACAAATCCAGACTACGGGCTGTTGAAAAATTCCACAAGGAAAAACCCAATAACACTTTGCCCGACTTGGGGATCGAATCCAGGACCTCACGCTCAGCTGTCACAATTGCGAACACTAAACCAACTCTGCAGTCAAAAATATTTTATATATCCATTTTTTTTTCTTACCACATCCATTACAGGCGCTTTCGGAAAGTCGAATTTAGGCGCACGGTTCCAATTTGTCATTTCCTATCGAGAAGAGCCGGCAAGAAACTCCATGGATTTAGCTGCTTACTATTGGTGCCTATCTCTAGATTTAATCTAGAATACACACACATAGAGGCAAATAATGACATTTCATGGTCGCAGATAGATCAAAAGATAAAAACGAAACTATGCTTAAAAAGATCGCAGCCCCTGTATCTTTTTGATAAGAGAGCACAAGAAAAGGATAGGTTAGAAGCATTAATTAAAAAATTAAGTGTGAGTCTATTTGATAGCACAAATGATTAATACTGATGCGGTAGACTAAGAAAAGATAATGCGATTATGTGATTCTCAAAAAGAGCACAATAAGATGATAAGTGATACTCTTAAACTCTTAACACGCTTTTTACGGTTGGCTACTTGCCATTAATTACTATTAAGATGCTCTATAAAAGTAAAATGACTGTAATGATTGCCGCAAGTTCTTCCGGATGAGACGGTAACGTTATGCAAGTTATGAGCACATGTATAAATATTTTATCCTCATTCTTTTTGTAGTTTATACGCATTAGAGATTCGTAGTTTATGTAAATGTGGGTCTATAAAGCTCAACCAATTATTATAATTTTATGATAGAAAAAATTATAGACAAAAATACTTCTGTTGATGTCATTTCAATTGTTGGGAGTTTTTAATCTTTCTACTTTACTGATTTTAATCACCCTGTATGGGGCGCCAATATGGGCGGACACCCTGACGGCCCGCAACGTCGCAATCCTGCGGAGACCGCAGCGCGATTGCCGTCAGAGTGATAAGGGGGTACCGTGCGATCTCCTTCGAAGCGGGGGAGCCCCCTAGCCAGATCGATGTCCTCGGATCTGGAGGCAAATGCCCTCGCGCTGAGATATCACCAGCGCGAGAAGGCGCCTGAGCGGAGCGAGCTCCGCCAGATTATAGTGGCTGAATGGAAGGAGCAACTTGCGCAACATAGTGCAGGGCATTTCGCAATAGCGGCGGTAAGACCCATAATGGAGGAGTGGCTGAAGAGGCGGCATGGCGCCCTCAGCTTCCGGCTGACGCAGGTGCTCTCGGAACGTGGCTGTTTCGGGAGGCCCTTCAGGAGGACGTGGGGCAAGGCCCCACATAAGGAGAGGTCCGCCAGGGGCTGGCGGACCGAGGCCTACCGGGGTCGCGGTGCATGCAGCTGCGAATCCCGCGACCCCGGTCAAAGGTTTTTAGCCGGTAAGAGTCCGATAACCCTTCACCTTCCCCGGGCGAAAGGTATCCATGAGGATTTTTGATCATTGATCTTTAAAGTTGACTATCTTTTTCCGAACTGAATCTTATTTGTTTACATCTAATTTTCAGACATTTGTAACTATAGAAAGTTTTGATACTTGACAACGGAAACTACCGGTTTTTTTTTTGTAAAACGATTTTTTGGGCGACAAGATTCAACGGTTTGTGAATATAGGTTCTATAGTAACGCTTTACATCACCAATATATTACCTAAAACAATTATAGACATGTGAATTTCGTTCGTTTTTGTGCCAAGGCTTGAAAGTTCATATCTCAAGCTAGGTATTCTCATAATTTTATTGTTATCTGGTCTTAAAGTATAGATTACTGCAATTAGGTACTCGTAAGATACCCATCTGAAGTAAACTTAATCATAATGTAACGTATGGTTAATAAATACGAAATTCAATTGAAAACTTAGATACGACACACGCAATGCTTTTCAAAATGCGTTATAATTACTAATAAAGAAGCTATTCATTTGTTAGTAAACGTTAATGCCTGGGGCACTGACCCCAATGTAAACGCCCTGATCTAGTGGTACCTGCTCTGGTGGTACCAACTTACACTATAGACGTAAACTAGGGTTCTAAAGTGGTCTAGAAATGTATTTCTGGTTCCCTTCCGGCCGTACCAGATAAATTACTTCCTCTATTCATTAAAAACTGTTTCTAATTTGGTTCAGGATACAGTTTTATTAAACCAATATAATGGTCATGTCCACAGACAGAAAAAACTTCGTTCCCTACAAAATATCCCTGTAGTATATACAAGGTGTAACAATAATTTTTATATTTAAAGTTATATATTTGTACGCTGCAAACTGCCTTTACATTTTTCTTAGCAATTCTTTCCATCCAATGGTTGTCTGGAAGAAATCGCTTTAAGCGATAAGACCGCCATTTGTACTGTTCTTAATTATGTGTATTCCTTCTGTTTTATTTCTTTTAGTGTACAATAAAGTATATCTATCTATCTATCATAAATAACGGAAATCCTCTTAAGGGGTCACTCTACTCATCATTATGAACAACTATGGGACCAAACAGCATATCGCGAAAAAAAAAATCAGCTTTTCCCTACATTTTAACGAGTTATGCGAACATTAATGTAGGGAACAGCTGATTTTTTTTTGCGATATCAGTTTTTGTCCCATAGTAAAAGTTGTTCATAATGATGAGTACAGTGACCCCTCAAGAGGTTGTGCGGTATTTATTTTACACATTGTATATACCTACATAATATACCATAAGACAAAAGTGGCCCACCAAGGCACTAATATCTTTTGAACCATTTCTTCAGTTAGAGTTTCAGCTCATCTTGATTGAATATTAAGCTTCATAAAAGCATAATATTGTATTTTTTTATTAACATTTATATAATACGTTTTTTAACCTAAATTAATACAATATAAATCTAAAGTAAAAACAAAGAATACAACAATACTGTGTTGAATGTTTGAATTGGAAGCAAAAATAATGCTGTTTTTTACACATTTCCTTGCTAAAATAAATCTTGACAAGTTGTCTTGTTATATTAAATAGAGTACAGTTGATTTAATAGTTCGTTCTGCAGAACCCAACTTAAATAATTCGTAACGTTATTTTCTGTTACATCTCGAAGTGGACGAGTTTATGCAATAGCAGTGAATGTATCGTTTATTTATTTTTATTTTTAACATACTTATTCACTGATGATTATATATTAGCTGTGTAATGTTTTGAATAAGTGATAAGTTAGGTACTGGACGGTTTGACAGGTACTTCGAAAAACTGACGATAGTTACGCAAAAGATTAGGTAATTAACCGTATAAAAAAGTATTATTTGAATATATATTTTCGAAGACACCGACGCGGCGACGGGAACTAATTAAATGTTATACATAACTTTTAAATTCTGAGAATGATTGATTGTTGCAGTAGGTTACTAAATAATTCCAAAATTTACAAATTAGTACAGAATACTATCATCATATAGCCGAAAAACGTCCACTGCTGGACATAGGTCTCCCCTAAGCACAGAACAGAATACTATAGAAATAAATTAACAATTTCATTCGAATGGAGACAATGGTTACATGAATTAAAAATATTTTGCGGTTCATTAGGCTACATATCATTACCACGAAATAACTATTATTTTCGATCTCCAATTCTCAGTAATTTTTAAACAAATCAATTCGTCAAATAACCACCTGGCACTAGAAGCCTAAGATGACCTAATATTCATTGTTTTATTTCTTTGTGGTTTATGTACAAAAAATTTACAGACACGTATTTTATACTTTAAGTACCTATATTATAACATAATGCCTTGTAGTGTTAGTCAAACATATCAGTATCATACAATACAATACTCTTTATTGTACACAAAATAAACAATAAACATTATTATAAAATACAGATGTACAATGGGCGGTCTTATCGCACTTGGCAATTTCTTCCAAACAACCTTTCATATTATCATAGTCTTTGGCTGAACATAGACGATAGACATTCGCCATAAACCCATCAGTCTCCGTCTTCTACATCCAATCTACCTCAACTACCTTAATAAGGTTTTCTGTCCACTTGGCTGAGTGGCATGTGGCATCCCACTCAAATTTTCACGATTCAGTCGATAAAATAGCGCTAATCAATGACAACCAGCTACTTACCTTACTAATCCGCATGATGACGTTGTTTTAATAGAGAAAGCAGGGCTCATTAATAGCGCATCCCCGCCAGCAACGCCCTAAGCCGAGGTCCGAGTCCCACTAGGGGTCGCCCTTAGTGCTGTTGTTGCAGGTAGTCATGATGTTAGTGTAGTACAAGTAGTTAGCTTAGGTTAAGTATTTTACTTCCCCCCCCCATTGGCTGGAGACCCTTCAGGTCTTGCCAATAACTGCCCGGTTACGTAGGAAGGGTCCCCTAGGACCACCTACAGAAGTCCAATAGAAAAAAATATTAATAGCGCAAACGCTGATATAGAACTATGCGTAACTTAAATAGTATTTAAAGTTTATGTTAGCCTCTGAACTTTTTAAAGTTCAGAGTTTGAGTAAAGTTTAGACGATACGTTTGGTGCACACGCTGAGCGATTGGCTTCGTTCGTGGGTTCGATTCCCGCACGAAACAAATATTTGTATGTCCTACAAGATTGTTGTTCCTGGTCTGGGTGTTTGTGTATGTGATGATTTGTGTCTGTAAACGCACCCACGATACAGGAGAAATTACAGAGTGGAGAAAAGCAAAATAAAAAAAAAAACCTTGTTCTCAATTCGTTCGTTCGTTTACCAAAATCAGATAGCGTTTATGAAAGGAACTAGCTGTATCCGGCATGCGTTGCAATGCACTTTTTCCTACTTACTACCTACCTACTTACCTTACGAACCTACCTTACCTACCTACTACTTACCTTACGAAACAAAATCAAAATAGTAATAAAAAGTTAAAACCATTTTCATGCATGCGGCAAACAAATTAAGAATAAGGACATACTGAGACAATTTAGTTTTTTTTTAAATATCAAAATATTCTTTCATATAAATCTTCTCCTGACAATTAAGAACATAACAAAAAAAAATAGCGAAATCGGTCCAGCCGCTCACGCGAGATGCCGTGACCAATGGAAATAGGGATTCATATAGATGAGACATTTTGACACAATTTCTATTCAAAAGCTGTCATAAAAATTATTCGACGTTGCTAAAATCGGCCCTAACAAGAAAAACTTTTAACGGTTTTAACCGAAAATATTCTAACTAGGAATGCACCGCATCTCATTATTCAAAGTAAACAAAGACGCAGTTTCCGTAGTATACGCGTCTTCACATAAAAAAACAAAGGTTGTAATTAGCCGGCGTACTTGTGCCTGGTATTTTTCTTTTTTCTCTGTTACGTAATCAAGATGGGTTGAACAACCTTTCGGTGTCACTGCAGTTAAGACTTGACTCGTGTGATATTCTATAATTGCAATAATTATTGTGTAGAAAGGTACATACGTGTATTACGCCTGTACAGTTGTAATTTTCTTATCTGGAAAATGTCGAAGACGTGCTTATGATCATTATTTTAATTTGCATTCATGAAGCCTGGTTTCTAGAAGTCTATCTGCCGTCTCCCTCCGTAATCTGGTACTAACTTTGCTAAGGTAAATTATGCGGGCCGGAACACACCAGGCGAGGTGCAACGCAGAGCATTTTTCACTGCAAAACCATTATCAACTTTGCTTGCGTTTAAATAATATTGAAAATCAATTAACACAACTGCTAGTCTCAGAGAGTATCGAAACGACTAAAGGCGAAATGTATGTATGTATGATTGTCGATAGTATTTAAATGACAGCAAAGTCTATAATGGTTTGGCAGTGAAAAATTCTCTGTGCTGCTCCTCACTACGCGCGTCGGCTACTGTCAAAATTTGATTATCACTTGCCTTAATGGTGAAGGAAAACATCGTGAGGAAACCTGCTCACCTAAGAGGGATCCAAGTTTCCGATGGTCTATGTAATCCACCAACCCTGACCAGGTCGTTCTGAGAACAGCCCGGCCGTGCCCTTGCCCAGCAGTGGGACAGAAATGGGCTGATTATGTGATGTCTGGTTACACACTTTGCACAAATTCTAATTTGCACATGTAAGACGGCAAAACGGTGTACCGGGTAGTGTACCGAAAAAAACATTTGCACAAATGATTGCACAAGCCGTTTGAGCATGCAGGTCGCTGCATGTAGCCGGACCTTAAGAAGTCACGTGAAATCACTGGCATATTTATATTATATTTTTAGAATCATAATGAGTTTCAATATGACTTCTATCTTAGAAATGCTAAGTAATGTATTCAAAGAATTAAATTTCTCGTATTCGGTATTTGAATAAGCTTTATTTTTTTTAGGTTTTGTATTTCTGACGTGCCAGTTCTTATTCCATTTTCAAAGACAATCATCGATCAATTGGAAGAATTGTTTTGTTTTTCCTTATTTGCGCTATATGCATCTTAGTCCACGGCTAATGCGATAGCCCAATATTAACCAAATAAATCCATTGGATAACCATAATAACTTCACTAGCCTCATCCAGAGTTTAAAAGAGTTACCACTGGCGTCCGTTCTTAGGAATAACTTGGATTCATTGATTCGATGATCACAACAAAAACTATTTTTTCTCTCTGTTCAGTTAAGTCTGAACAGAGGCAACTAGACCAAAACAATCAGCTTTTACGTAGCATAATTCCTTTCTAATGTAACATGCATCCGTTGTCATTTCGCTGCATTCAAGAGATTTCATTAATTGCCTCCATTTTGAAAAAAGTTGAATATGCATTACCTACTAAGCTTCAAGACATGTGTCACAAATTTTGTCCAGTAAAACATACAACAAACTTCGTGACGAAGTATGTCCCGTCACGGTGGTGCGTGCCACGCCGCCTGCTGTACGATCGGACATGCTACACAAGAAACCTGCGCAAAGGCCACCTATAATCTCGATCACGTTCGGACGTTGACATGTAACGTAACACCGAACATTGAAAGTGAAGTCGTTTTGCTTTCTGACTACCACCGTTCGTCCGGTGTCGGCCAAATTATAAACATTACTATATTTAGTCTGGACTGCGTTTATCGATGGAAAGTGTATCCACACTATTGGTTCGAGTTGTATTTGCTTATTTATTTATGGTGCTTTATTCATTTTTTGTTGTCTATACAAGACTATTACCTACGGGATTTTAAGAGTACCTATTTATCTAAGTTTCGTCGGTATATTCTAATGCAAAAACTGATATATTTATCTTCGCAAGACTTTGGGCAGCCTCATGATAACTTTTCCTCATTTTATGGAAAATAAATATTTTGACGGAATATTTCAATTGAACTATACTTACTTGGGAGCAAATAAATCGAGCCACTTCTATTTTTCACATAAGTATAATTGTTATTATTTTTGGGATTATGGGACAGATCAATTCTAAGCATTATCGCCTAAAAGGTTATTTGATAACCTTTACAATGAGGGTAGTTTTTTGTATTTTGAATTATATTCATGAAACCAAAACCAATAACCAGGACACGTGAAAAAAGAAGTGGCTCGATTTCTTTGCTCCCAAGTGTATATTAGGAAACGTATGGGATAATAGGTCACTTCAACAAATTCAAAGCCGAACCAAAGATGTTGTAAGTGGAACAAATGATTAGATTCGCCCTTTTTCACATGCTACACCAAACATAATGCCATCTTTAGACAGACCAGTTGAAATAAATAACAATGTTGAAAAGTTACATATTACGTTACCTATACCAAATTTTAGGACATTGTCACGTATTTACATAATATTGGAAAATAAACACAGCCTTATGTAACTGTATTGTGAATATTGTATTTCGCAGTTTTCTCATGTATTTTCCATGTGACAGTAGCTAATATGTTGACCCACAAAATAATGGCGACATATTACGATAATTGTCAATGTTTAAGACTAGAAGCAGGAAAGTAATGTTTAAAAAGTTATTATTGCAACATGGACGCATTTGAGAACATTATTTGTAACAGTCACGAGAAAGTGTGTTAGTCTTTTGTAAATTGCAATAACGCTGCAACTGACCTATAATAGTGCGGTCATCATCATCGATGACTAACTCGACAATGACCTATTAGTAATATGCAGTAAAATGTCGTAACAAGTCCTTATTTTGGTGACAATAAAAGTAAAAACAATGGCTCACGTTCCCTGCACTAAGAATCTATTACCTGGTTTAAATAAAGAAGGGCCATCAAAAGTTACACAACCGTCATAAATCGGCGTAGTCTGTCGATTAAATGTGTTACGATGGCATTGAATTGTGACTTCATAGTGACAAAACCTATTGTTGTTTTATATTAGCCGAATGATCTAATTGACCCTCATAACATACATACATACCTAAATAAACTCAAGCCTTTTGCCCATGGGGATAGGCAGAAACTGTAGAAAGCCACATGCTACGATCCTTACATCCTCATAAATTAATTTCAAGTATTATTTTGCCTTATTTTAAGATCAGAACCTCAGACCAAATGAAAAACCAAGAAAGAGCGCTATCAACAGTGACGTGAGGCTGGTTTCGTAAACTTGTGTGCACTTAGTGAGGTGTAGTTTGATTGTAGGTTGATTGAAAAATGTTGTAAATGTGTGCGTGTGTGCGTGTTTGCACAGAGCGAAGGTGTAGTTTTGGCATGCTTCACTGTATTGTTCGCAGCGTTCTTTCTTGGTGTTTTATTTGGAACTTGATTATTACCTACGTTAACGGTGAAGGAAAACATCGTGAGGAATTTGCACACCTGAGAAGGCTCCATAAAGTTCTCGATGGTGTGTGTAGTCCGACAATCCGTATCAGGTCAGCATGGTGGATTAAGGCTCCAACCCTTCTCAATCTAAGAAGAGGCTTATGTCCAGCAGTGGGACAGTGATGGGCCGATTATGCTATTAAGTGGTAGGATCTATACGGTCCGCCTGGCTAGCTACCACCTTCACATTAAAATCCGGCGCCAAGCAGTTTACTGTGTTCCGTCGTGTGTATGTGAGAGCCAGAGGGGTATAGGGGAATCTCTCTATATCTCTAGCGTACTGTTACTTGGATTCATGTGCTCCATCTTAGACCCTGTCTGCGCTTACCATCAGGTGTGACGAGGATCAAACGAGACCAAGTCAAGTAATAAAAAAAAAAAAACTATCCTTATATTTTGTTTACAGTTAGTAATTAAAATGATGTACTCTCATTCAATCCAATTAATAACAATATTACTCAATGATCCTCTACTAGAAATATTTCCCCTAGAGCCGGATTTCCGACCGATCGAAATTACAATGCACAACCTGAAGCCAATTTGCGTTTGACACAGTTTTGGCTAGACAGAGACACACATCGTCTATGACTAAAGGAAAGTGTACACATACAAATTATAGTTTATTCTATACCTAACCACACCTAACAAACAAATACTCTTTATTGTACAGTCAACAGCAATATTCGAAGACTTTTTTTGAAACTTTGAAGCTGAATTAACAGTGCATGTTATGATTATTTGAACGTTTTAAAAATACTTGTGGTGTTGTCTTATTCTATTATTTTGTATACAAAATAAATAATATTAATAATAAAAAACATTGGAAAAGTACAATCACCATTTAGGTAGTTTTGTTGTTGGCGTTACAGAAAAACAAATTAGATACATTATTAATATAAAAGATAGTACCTACGATGGGCGGTCTTATCGCTCTAGGCGATTTCTGCCAAACAACCTTACAACCTTATTTTCTAGAAATAAAAAAGATATCGTCTCTTTATACTGATCCGGCTAAACAATGGCTTCCCGTGACTGACAATATTTGAAGTTAGGGTCACATCCAGTTTTTATAGGTAATACTTATATCATCTTACTACAAAAATCTTGTATTCTTGGTTCTCTAATCGTCTCGTAATCTCTTCTCTATGGTTGAGGATTACGGAAACCAGACGGCACTTGACCGTGTTCAATTAAAAAGTGAACGGCAGTAATAATCAAAACATTGTCCATTCTATTGCTAATAACACTTGTAACACTTAACCTACAAGGAAACAAGTGCGAAGATGAACATAAACACATTCACAATAATATTATATCAAGCTATTATCACTACGAACACGGCAGCGCAGAGTGTGTGTTTGAGTTGCACTCTAACTTTCACCGCGGAGAGCTAAAATTCTGACAGACACTCCTGCGCACATGGGGAAAATGCATTGATGAAGTATAATATTAATTGCGCATGGAAGCTAAAAACGAAAGTAGTTACAATGGGGTGGGAAACTGGGGAACTAATGGCATGACCATCACTGGTACCAAAGAAATTTTATTAGTTAAAGGTTGTTTGACTTTTTTTTTCGCGACATGCTCGCGTTCATCCGCTATGTCGCCTGATGGTAAGCGATGGTGTGGTCGACGGTGAAGCACGTTTGCCTAGAAGTAACCTATTCACTCTTGACTTAAATACCCCAAGGTTGTATATCAGGAAACACAGACTCCGGCAGGGAATTCCACTCCTTAGCTGTGCGAACAATGAATGTGTTCGGAAAACGCTTTGTACGTATGGGTGGGATGTCCACCATGTACCGATGGCGCATTGCCGTATGTCTGGTAGGCCGATGATAGAAAGGGACAGGCGTAATCAAATTGTGCAGTTCCATCGCACTCTCGCCGAAGTGTAACCGATAAAAAAGCGACAGGCTGGCAACTCGGCGTCGATTTTCAAGGCTCTGGAGCTTTGAGTTGAACAGTGCATCGTTACTGCTAATGGTCCGTGTGGTGCCGGAAGTACTCTTCTATTCTTCCCATGGGTGTCGTAAGAGGCGACTAAGGGATTCACTAGAGGATGGACAGCAGCTTTCTCTGAATACTTCAACAACCATACTGCGATCGCGAACCCGCCTGCCAAGCGAGGCGATTATGGCAAACCCCCCCAACATGGATAGTGGCGATCCTTTGTCCATCAGTCTTTCGGCTGAATGATGATGATATTGCTAATGACAATTTAATTGATTTTTATTGGTTGTAGTTGGTACCAAGAGCGGTGTTGCCATCTACTTTCGTTTTGCGGTCGCCTCCCCATTAATTATCATCGTGGTGAAAATCTAATGGATCTGACTGAGAGTAACAAGAAACAAGTAAATGACGACCTACTGTATTAATAAAACCCTTTCTCTTAAAATGATAAACAGCAGATAGACGTGGGCTGGCTTATGGAGATCGTTGTAAAGAACACGGTTAACCTGCCTACACATTTTCTAAATTGCGTGAACGCTGCGCCCGCGGCCTTAACAACGCGAGTGAGTTGACTTCCGACTATGCGCTTGCGAGTTTGCGACAGATCGGATGTGTGTGTACCTTATACTTAACTGTCAGAGCAGCGTGCACATGCAGCGTAAACACCTAGCAAGCGAACGCCAACGAACGGGGCTCAATACAACTCAAACCGATTGAAACCGAATTCGTTCTATACAAAGTTTGGTCAAATTTAACAAATGACGAACGTTCGTTGACCTTCGTTGGCTAAGTCTGTACGCTGCATGTCAGAGGAAGCGCGTAACGCGAGTTTACAACTACGATTTGGAACTGTTCACATTCTCTTAGAATGGATTAATTCAAAGTATTGACAATCACAATCTTACGTAATTTTAAATCACTTACGCTCACCATTGCCTCGTTTATATTGGTGGCAATCCAAATTGGTGGTACCTTTGATCATTATCAGATTGCCTTGGACACTTACTTTCCTCTCTTTTATTTGGATAATGAGAATAATAGAGCCAAAGCTCGGTGGCATTTCTTTTTTTTTGTAATAACCGTATAAGGGTGACATAATAACATAAGGGTGTGATTATAATATAACGGTGACGATACGGTTGGCGCCGTGGCAGAGAGCTTGGCTTCAGCAACCCGGGTTGTGGGTTTGATTCCCACACGAAACCAATATTTGTATGGCCTATATATCATTTATTTATTTATTTAATTTAATTAAAATAATTGTCCCGGGAGCGGGTTTTCGTGCATGTGATATTTGTGTCTGAAAACACACCAACGGTACAAGAGTACCAAATCGTATAGGAGAGGAGAAAAGTTTTTTTTTTTTAAAAAGGAAGATATTTTCGCTATTATACTAAATCTATGTGAACAATAAAAGTGCCACCAGAAAAATAAGATTATTGTATCCTAAAGTTGGGTAGCAAAAAATGCCGTTATTCGTCAACTGTATAAGTCCACAGCCTAATTTAAACCAGTTAACATAATATGATTGTATCATTTTATCACACTGTGGTGAACTGGTTCATACATCATAATAGCCTACATAACAGAGTGGTTTGTGATTGTGAGTCAAACAATGATATAATACAAAACAAACAACGCTGTTCTTTAATTTTGTTCCGTTATTATACAATAGTATCAAAGTTGTAGCCTGCAGCTGTAGAGCATTGGACTAACTATACAGGCTAAGAATGTTTAATTGTTACGCTCTATTGGGAGTATTTGGGAGGCTTTTGTTTAGCAGTGGACGTTTATGAGCTAATGTGATCATTCAGAAATAGTCACAAGGCAAGGCACATAGATAGACATGGGAAGCGGTGAAGGTTGGGCGTTTTGGGGCTACCTTATGTAATGCTTGATCCACACGTTTGCCACAAACCTATACAAATGCTTGGATAAATTAGGTGATGCAAACAGCGCTATCCACACGCTTGCGAGTGTGCTAGAAGAAGTGTGTTTGAAGAAGCAAGCATGACGGACGTCGAGCTTTTGTCTTCTATCAAATTTAGTCTATCCTATATTTATTATCAAAAGAAGCAAAATTGAAAGAGAAAAAATAAAAGTGAACGGAAAATATCAATATTTCGTTGATAGACCAGTTACTCATTTTGGAAACTACGCACTACTCAATTAAAAATAATATTTCGATATCGATGCACGCACGTCTACTCTTTACTCGCTACCAGTGGTCAAGCGATACCAGCAACGCACGAACGTGTAGATAGATCCCAAGCGCTTGCCGCAAATTTCTTTGATTTGGACATCAAAAACCGACACTCGATCGGATCGGTCGCAAGCGCTTGCAAGCCTACACAAGTCAAGACAAACGCTCTATCCACACGTTTGAATTTGTGATGATTTGTCGAGGTTTGCCAAACGTGTGGATTCAGCATAAAATTGACGTTCGAAAAGAACTAAGTAATTCTAGTCTATTTTGAATAAAGAAGTTATGAGTTTTGTGTTTTTTAAAGCATCATAAGCCCATTACTATCCCACTGCTGGGCGTGGGCCTCTTCTCAGAATTAAAAGAGTTTAGTTAGCCTTAGTTTACTACGCTGGCTTGGTGCCGGTTGGCGGTTTACACACAAAGCAGAGAAATTGGAGCCCTTTTAAGTATGTACACATAAAAGGGCTCCAAAAAAGTTCTCAGCTATTTAAACGTCTTCGAAAGGTGTTTGAGATTTTTAAAAGTAAATAAAAAAAACACAGGCACAGCAGTCAGATAACATCATTATTAAACTACTATCCACACAAAAACGGCAGAAATAAAAAGAACATTCCAGACACTAAAAAGTTAAGCCTCTCAGTTCGTCGATTAGTAAAAGTATAAAATAAATATTAATATCAGGCGTACACGGACCGGACTCGAGAAGGAAAGAAAGTAGTCTACGGTTTTTCTGAGAAAAAATCCGGTTTACGATACACGCCCGTTAATGACAACAGTGTTGCCGCTATCGAAAGGTGCTTCATTCAATAGTCTGAACAGACGTGGCGTGGCTGAAAGCTTCTGTTGAATGACGTGTACATTACTGATTTATTAAATATTAAATAAGCAGGTGTAAATAAATGAAAAAGCCTTCACGAGTGACGATACTTAAGTACGTCCAGCGCACCCTGCTCAGTCAGCCCCACTACTAACCTTGCTAACTGGCTAATCTTTTCACCAGGGAATGAGCTATTCTCATATAGCTCGCGCAGACACGAGAGAAGAAGCGGGTTACGTTTTTACTGGACGAATCTGATCTGGGCTTTGAAATCCCAATCAATAACCTCTGCATATCGCATAGCTACTGCTAAACACAGGCGGAAATCTATAAACTGTACTTTGAAGAGCTGAAGTTGTGCCATAAGCCATTAAGCACCATAAGTTCCAGTGCTTCATAGTGTTCAGGTGGCATGGCTACCGGTGCCCTCTTAAACGTTCAGTAAAACCAGCTCAAAATGAACACGGAAAACAAGATGTGATGTATACAGATTATAATGTAACAATCCTTCAAATACGTAACACGAATAAACCAGTTACATACATTACTTAACTTGTATTGGTGTTAACGGAATTAAAAGTTCTAATTACGTCACCTAAGGAAAGAGATCGACGAATTGGTGAAGATGTCATAAAAAAGTTATGTTACACAACCTTGTAGTATGTGTACCATGTCATTGGGAGTCAATCGAGGTCATCTTGGTCACGGATATCCGACTGGCTATTAATTAAATGTGCCAGTAGTAGGTTTAATTAAAATTTATAGAAGCTACTTTCTTCTCACAATATAACGATCTTGTTTTAAACGTTTTATGTTATAACTAGAGGTCGAACGCGGCTTTGTCCGCGTGGATGTCGTTTATAGGATGGCTCGCATTACACCGAGCCGAGACCTAGCTGGAGCTCCGCGTTGCACATATTTTTTACCGAAGCAAGACCCCTGTCGCTCAGTGCTGGTCGGTTAGCGTCAGTGACCAGCCCGGAAGTAACGGAGCTCCTGCTTCGGTACAAAATATATGCAACGCTGAGCTCCAGCCCGGTCTCGGCCCGGATAAGGCTCGGTATAACGTGAGTCATTCTTATCGCGTATTCCGCGTTTTTCGGGATAAAAGTAGCCTATGTCCTTTTCCGTGTTCCAGACTATGTCTGTAACAAATTTTATCAAAATCGGTTCAGCTGTTTATGCGTGAAAGCGTAACAGACAGACGGGCAGAGTTACATTCGCATCAAAATATTAGTAGGGAATGTTAATGTCATTATTTTTCAACACGCAAGGTTTCTGTAATTATAAAGTTATAAACATATCTTAAGTTCTGACGTAAACTTGCATGCATAAGTATAATGAAAGCATAATATGTCTTGAATATTCTTAATTATTATAAACACGGTATCAAAATATACCCAGCAGTTTTCGACTACTGCCATAATAATATGTCGTGCAGTGATACCTATTATTATGGTAATGTAAAGTCGTTTTCGCATCTTCTTTAATCTTAAAGAAAAATAATAACTGTTCAAGTGACAGCTACTATCTCAAAAGTAATACCCATGTATTATGATTTATATCAATTCAATTACAATGTTTTTCTTCTGTCGTGTCGACACGAGCTATACGAGAATAATCAAACCGTGGAGAAAATATTATCCAGTCAGCAAGGTTGATAACGGGGCCGACGGAGTACTTGAGTGTAGTCATTTATGGAGTCTCTTGTAAATCCCTTAGGCTGGTGTGCAAAATCCTCGTATATTTTTCGACTCCCCCTCCTCAAGTCGTACTCCTCATTACTGAGGGTCGTGATCCTCCCTTGAAAACATCTTTTCCCTGATGATGTTACGCCATCTCTTTCTATCCTTGGCCAAGTGAAGTGCATCGTGAAATTTCCTATCGAGAGAAAAGCTCATCTGGTTTTATTTGTCGACTAAACGGTTGTTAACCATAAAATTGCTTGGTGGTAGGATCTGTACGGTCCGCCTAGCTAGCTACCACCCTCACATTCAAGTCCGCCGCCAACTATTTGTTCTGTCGTGTGGATGTGAGAGCCAGAGGGGTGTGGGGGAATCTCTCTATATTATCTCTGTTACTTGGATTCGTATGCTCCATTTTAGACCCTGTCTCCGCTTACCATGAGGTGCTACTAGGGTCAAAGATGACAAAGTCAATTATGTTGGTGATCACCGTTCTTTATTTATTCACTGCTTTCATTTGCATTAACTTCGCTGTCAGTAACGAGAGGCTGTACTTTGATTATCCATCCTGTATTGCCATAAGAGGCGATAGTTTTTGTATCTGTCTCGATTCTCGATACGAGTACCTACACGATATTACAAAACACCGGACGGACGTCCGTTCGTACATTGAACCTTTTCTGTTTAAATATTGGAAAGGTGATGTACTTTTACATAATAATAAGTAGTTTAAGTTTAACCGCAGGGCAGCTTGTGGCGAGCTGTTGGTGAGTGGCGACACTGCATATCTTATTGCCTCAGAGAGTCGGTCAGGGCCTCGTCTCCAGTTTGCCTTTATTGGCTGACTGGCGTGGAACCCCAAGAGTGCCCGCAGGACTCTCAACTCTGGCTTGCCTTTATCGGCCGTCCAGAGGAGGGCCGCCAGAGCTATATGCTCGGGGGTGGAAGTATCTAATGGCGCAATAGCGGGGAAACCCACTCCGGGTCTTTTAGACCCGCGACGGCGAAACCGGGGCCACAACTCTCTACACCCCTAGCCGCTCACACGTTTGTTGCCCCCTTCGCCTATGTACTGGCGGCTTTTCAGGGGGCCCAGCTAGTGAGCTGGCGAGTCACCGTCTGCCAACACTTTTCAATTTTAAATGTTGAAAGGCAGACGCCGTTTTCTTCCGGCAATAGAAGTTATCTAGTCCACCTAACACCCCTTCCCATAGACCAAATATTTTTCACCATATCTTACAATAGTCTTGCACCCACCTGGGACGGTTCATGACTGTACTCCAATAGTGCAGCCGTGGATAGTCCCCGGTTGGTGCCCCACCCCATTTTAGATCAAAGTTCTCAAAGGGGCCTATGCGCGTTGGACCTGTGTCCCCGTGTGTGCCTTATAAAGGACCGGACATCTTCCGCCCGGAAGATGAGCCATGACTTCAAAGAGTACTGTAGTACTTTTGTGAAGTTCAGTTAATATTGATGTAGTTACATAATATACATACCAATTACATGCATACATACAACGTGTAACATAATAAACGTAAACTCTGAAAGTAGTTTGTCAAGAATTGGATACTGAATCGATTTCAGCCATTTTTATGTGTATTTTTTTAAAACGTGCTTCTTACCTACCTATCAGTCTTTTAATTGAGGTAAAGAAAACTGAGCTTTATGTCAAAGAAAAGTAATACTATTTTCTTAAATAAACAATGTTTAAAAGTTTGCACATAAAAGTAAAATAACAGTGTTTTTATTATGATTATAACTGAATATTCTAATTCGGGTGTATATATGTTTGCCTTATTCCTGTTTCATGCTGTATACTCATGCCTGTAATTCCAGAGAACCCTTTTGGAAGCAGAGCAGATTTGTTTTCCTATTAAGGAGGAGGTTAGGAGTCTGTACATACACGTTTCGCTTCTTGTTCACCGTCACCGTCAACTCATTTGTACAATGTCACAATGTAGCCAACTCAATGACTATCTACGAATTCATCTCATTCATAAGGTAACAGAAGATCAAAGATCAAACATTGGGGTTACAACAGACTTTCTACAACCTTTACAACATTCGTAACGAGCTTTGCCTACGCGCCTAATTTGACCGCATTCCTAAATTTTTCTTTTTTCCAAAACCATGTAAAAATGGAAAACGTTTTATGTAATCAGGCATTACGACATAAAAATCATTCTTCGCCGCCCATTGTTTGAAATAAAAAATGGCTTAAAAGGAAATGGTCGGTACCGATATGCTATTACGATGCTCCACTGCTCACAAATTGCTATACATGACACTTTTATAGGCGCTCTATGGCCTGTAATTGAACGATTTCCTTTAAAGTCGCTAATTTTTTAAGTAGGAATGCCATGAATTGGTTTTGGCCTGGTTAGCAAAGTTGGATGGTAACGAGTAACGCAGTTCCCTTCAAAAATTGATCATGTATTGTATTTTCCTCCACATGTGAGACTAAAAGAGATTTTTTTATCACTTTAATATCAGCGACTACGACCATACGAATACCTACGACAGTCGTTACGGGTAGTCAGAAGCCTGAAAGTCTGACAACCGATCCAACCTTAGGATATCGGCTTTGCGGAAGTCAGATCGCATTCGCTTCGTGTAAACTACTGGTATTCCGCCGTTTCAGGGGGTCTACTCCCTAAGCACGAAGTCCGTGGTTTCGGCCTTAGTTACGAGCGTTTCCTACTCCCTATCACCTACGGACGTATGATTATTTCGGGGCCCGAACTAAGAATGAATGACAACATGATTTGACAGTTGTCCCTACTACCGATGTGTTTTTGCCCGTCTGAAAAGTTGAACTTGACACTTGCTTTGTTCACTCCTACGTTTCGGGCTACTTTCGAACGGCCGACTAGCATCGTTGACGGACTTAGGGAGTAGGCCCCCGGGTTAGAGTGGAAGCTGACCCCAACATACTTGGGAAAACGATAGACAGAACACACATCAGCTCGATAACGTCTACTCCACTGCTGGACATGATCTTAATAACAGACTGCAACAATTAACAGACGTGAGGGGGATCATATTCATGTCTACGTCATCTACGAGAAGAGGATGACTTACTACCATTACTCACTAAGGAATAATTAAAAGCAGTGTTTTTACCGAACATAGAACAAGGGGTGCATGAAAAGAGCCTCCACGAGTGACGATACATAAGTATGTCCGGTGCACCCTGGGCAGTCAGCCTCGCTACCAACCTTGCTGACTGGCTAATCTTTTCACCACGGCATGACCTATTCTCGTATAGCTCGTGCCGATACGATAGAAGAAGAAAACCGAACATAGAACTAAATATTAGGGACGGTACTGTTTTCTGTGATACAGGTTCTTACTTAGTTCAGGAGACAGAATTCCTTTGTATTGAGACATATTTAGTTGCTAATAAACTTTTTTTTTGTTTCTTTACCAGATCTGCGTATTAGCTATCACTTGCCAATTAACTTGTTATTTGTACGCATAGTTAACGTCAATAGAATTTGAAACTTTGTGTACCTCGAGATTGAAATAAGTAGCACACTTGTTTTATGGTTTTATGATAAGATGTTGACTTTCTTCGTTATGGTCTAATATATAAGACCTACATACTGAGATTTCTCTAATTGTCGACTACAGAGAAACAGGAAATTAAATGTTAGTAATTATCATCATTACGTCTTCAAGAATGTCGTTTCTTTACATACAACAAAACGATAAGTCGTGCACTGTTAAATATTTTTTGGTCTAGATTGTCGTGTTTTGTTTACAGCCATTGTTTAGGATAATAATTATATCAAGAAAGTACAATCAACCAAAGAGATATATACACGCAACTGATTACATTCGTAGTTTAACTGAGTTATGCTTGCTTTGAGTGGCCAAGTTTTTGCCATTGCTTGAGCGAGCGAGTCTTGCGGTTAAAAGTTATTACCTACGAAGAGAATTGCAATGACAATTGCCTGCGTAGTGCATCCATTGTTGGCCTGTATATTTAACTTTTTTGTTGATTGTACATACATGCCTTCAGACTAGAGGCTCGTCCTATATCCTACCTATCTTGTTATCCTATTTCTGTTCTGGCAGATTTTAGGTGGATGTAGATGGAAATCTACTGGGTTATCTTGGAAAAATGGTTTGGCCACATGCAGCATTTGCCCAAAAAAATATTACTTCCTGGCGTTATAATTATATTGTCCTTCTACCTTCTGTACAGGGAATCCTAGTGTGGGATCTAATGACGACACGTTTGGTGCAGTGGCTAAGCGATTGGCTTCAGCGCTACGGGTCGTGGGTTCGATTCACACACGGAACAAAAATTTGTATGGCCTACAGATGGTTGTTTCGAGTCTGAGCGTTTGTGTATGTAAATGCAACCACGATACAAGAGAAATCTTAAAGAGGGGCAACGTTTTTTTACAAAAAAAAAAGAACAAAAATAATTCTTCACTCCATGACAGTTACTTGTTGAGACAATAAAAAATATTATTAGAATAATGCTAAAAGATCGGGCGTTTGCTAAGTCATATATTTTAGCTAGCTCAGTATGTTTCAACACCCATAACTCTAGTCTACTTGTCTGATTCGGTCGGTGTAGCACCAATTTTCCACATCGACGCAGACGCAGCCACTTTAAAAAATAAACTTCCGTTATGAGGTTTTTTCACTTACTTAGCATCATACCGAGTCTTTGTGAGGTAGGCAGAGTTGAACTTTGACAAGTAACCTGAAGGAAGCAACTGGGTCAGTTTAAATGCGGAAAGTGGGGTTAGGTGTTGTGGTGCACATTCTTCTTCTTCTTAGCGTGTCGATGACAATCTACACCGTGTCGGCCCAGAACTCAGCAATGAGTTTAGCACTATCCGTAGCGTCCATTAGTTCTTGTGGCGTACAGGTAACAGGGCAGGCGGGGCGTGATGTTAAGTGCGCCATAGTTTGCGGAACGGCACCACATTTACACTCCAGGTTTTAGGTGGTGGTGCACATTGTAAGAGGTCTCTGTCTATGATAGACTGGGTTAATTGATTGATTGATTGAAATATTCTCTTATAATTGAAGCTCCTAACACTACCGTAATAACTTAATTGGATCTGTTTAGGCAAATCGTTATGAATACGATAATTGCTAACAATTCGGTATGTAACGTAAAAGTTAACTTATGCTGATTCCAAAACCGTTTCGAGGTTTTAGTTTGGTAAACCTTATTTTGCAATTTTCAGCACTTAAAATTATAAAATGGTGTTTATTTTAGCAGAAATGCATGAATTCACTTGAGATCTATTTGACCTCTAAGTGACTATCTTCATTTTTTGTGACAAGGAAAACTCTTTGGTATTATACTTGGCGTAGACAATGAATTGGTTTCTTTCTCTAGTGACCCCTCCTATCGCGTGACGTAATAACTAGTTTTTTTTTAAAACTATATTAAAAATAAAAAAAACCGTGTAGAAAACAAAAATATTCAAAGCAGTTTCTTTAAATAGCCTAATGTTTAAGAAAAAATATTTAAAAATACCAAAAAAAAAAAAACTTTACATACCGAGTTTTGATTTGACTTATCCTCAAGTTTCTTAAGAGGCCTAGAGCCATAGAAAGTGAATTAGTGTTGAGATTAACAAATTAATATTTAGAGTAGTATTCAAATTCTTCGTTGAGCCATTAATCGGTAGAGAAATTCTTGTTTACTTGACACCAAAATTATAAAATTTCGTTTCGTCTTGACGCAAGAGATTAGGAATGCATATTCTGTCAATAATGTCGAGGCAACGAAATTAGCGATTTTGAAGACATTAAGTCAAATGAATTGGATGTCTGTAAAATGTTGAATGTTAATTTTATTGTTTAATACTTACAGAGTTAAATCATGTAATGGAGTAAAATAATCTTGTTAGATCTTATTTAGAGCAGGTACCTGCATTATAATTAGGTAGTGCAAAAAAAGACTAATGCTTGCTGAAGTGATAATCCATCAAAGAACGTAAACCCTTTAACCGCCTCAGTCGGATATATCGGACAATTTTATTAACCTAGTTATGGATAGTAACGGACACAAGAATATCCGACATGGTCGAAATAGAGACAAATGTTGTTGTCGGATTTATCCGACTTAGGCGGTTAAAGGGTTAAAAATAAATTAACTACTTAAAAATAAATAAGGAAATTAAAAAACTAAATAATTCATTTCTAGATTAAACGGTACCGCTTCCGCCGCACCGCAACAAATAATGTCGTAGCCCCACCAAGCGGAACCACGCAAGATGACGTCACAGCAGCGCGCGCGCATAAAAAACTTTCGCTTTTCACTGCCAAGGCTCGGTCCGCGGCCGCGCACTGTCGTCATAATCATATTATGTTTAACAATATGTCTATTGTTTTGTATTACTTATTACTTAAATTGTACGGGAAATGTGGAAACGATAACGACCCATATGAAGTAATGTAATGTTACCATTTCCTACGTAATTTATTGTTTAGTCTTGTTATGTCGTAAAGTATGGTTCTTATTAAATGTGTGTCTGAGCACAATTATTTAAACTAGCTTTACATGCTGTTCACAATGGCTTTAGTAGCTTTGTTTAACATATCATCTTCCTGCTTTACCACTGAACATTTTGCAAGACATTTTACTAAGTAGTGTCTTTTGTTCTTTACTACTATTTTGTACTGTGTATGTACTTCAAAATTAGGTGGGAGTTAAAATATTACAGGGACTAGTCATTTATCAAAATTTCTCTTCTCAAAACTCTTAACTAACCCTGAACTTTGTCCTCAGCTATGGATATGCGTGGCGTGCCTGGCGTCCTCGCTGGCAGCCCCGGCGCCGTCGCAGAGTCCCCAGCTGTACCTGGACATCATAGATATGGCAGCCATCAGCCGGATGTCACCGCAGCAGCTAGAAACCCTTGCTGAAGGTCTAGCAGCTGAGGAGATCATGAGGTATGATTTATAATTTAACACCAGCTCCGAAATATTGGTATTCTGAGCTCTATCTCTATGTACGGTTTTGTGGCATCGACCACAAAGGCAAACCAAGTTGTCGCAGTATGTTATTAGTAGATGAGCATAATGAAATAAAAAGGGGCGCTTTTGATCGGATATCTAGATAAGGATAAGGTAAAGATAAAGAATCATTTATTTGGACACAGTACGAAGAGACACAACAGATAAAAAGTGTGATATAAATAAAAATCTTGGGTATGTGTCTCACGGCTGGACCAAAAAGGTGTCCAGATCAGCTTAATGTCAAGCACTATAAATAAGTACTTGACGCTGGTTTTCGTCTGGAACCTTTGTGCCCCACGGATGTCAGTCAGCGGACACTATTATTTAAATGGTAATTATTGTAGCAATCCTAAATTAATGATCTTCTGCTTTTTTTTCTTTTTTTTTAATCTTTTTCCTACACTGGAATTTTTCCTGTATCGTGGGTGCGTTTACATACACAAATCTCACATACACAAACGCCCAGACCCGAAACAACTATCTGTAGACCATACAATTTTTGTTCCGTGTGGGAATCGAACCCACGACCCGTAGCGCAGAAGCCAATCCCTCAACCACTGCACCAAAGGTGTCGTCGTTTCGTGCTTTCCCTCACGACTTTGCATTGTATTGTATTGTTAGAGGAGACCCTAAATAGTCAGTAGGTTAGACCTTAGAAGACTGACATTATTTTTAGAACTCTAAGAGCGGTTACGCACTGCATCCGATCCGGATCCGTGAAAATACGGATATAAAACTCTCGGACCGAATTCGGATATTGCTTACGCACTAATCCGATCTCTGATCCAAATCCAAGCAATTCAGGGGGCCATCTTTGGCATATGTCCGATTTGAATCCAAGGTAATGCGAAAGCGTTCATACAAGCAGTACCTACTACCGCTACTTCGGTCCGTCAATATTTCTTCCGAATTGGAGACTAACGGATGACGGAGAGAAATCGGATGACGGAAGTCGGATCTAGTGCGTAAACTACCATACAAATAGTTCTATGACTCTTCGGAACATATTTTCACAGATTCGGATCGGATGCAGTGCCTAACCGCTCTAACAGTTTTTGTCGAATCTACATCTTGTTTTTCTTCTACCAGGACAAAACGCTCGTCAGCCCAAGCGCTAACGTCAGTGGTGTCCAAAGCATCTTCAGGGCTACAGAGCAAGGTGGGGCTTTTAGGCCAAGCGTCCGCTTTCATCTCTTCGGCCTCCAGCAAGTCTGGGGGGCACGGAGACGAACACGGATATAATTATGAACCGGTAAGGCAAAATGTATTTATGAAACATCTTAGTGACACGCTGGAGTTTGGAATTATAGTCAGCAAATGGAAATAGGTATGCGACCTGTAATGGGACCGTCACCGGTTTTTTTTATCGCTGCATAAATTGTATTTATTTGATGTCAAGAAGTTGCCTAAAACTTTCAAGGAGTTCCTGCCAAATTTTATTAAAAACGATAAACAAAACGTATCTTGTTTTTTAATTAGATACTAGAGCTGATCAGAGGTTTCAAGCCGTTCGTTATTCAAATAAAAAAAAAACTTAAGCTTTGCAAGGCCGACTCATATCAAAAATGGACTATGCTTGTCGAATCAAAATCAGATTTATCCTTATTTTGTTTAATGACCCCATATAACTCCCCGTTCTAACCACAACCTTTTTCCAGCATCAGCAAGACGAAAAGTACGACTACTGGGGCCTGAAGAAGTCAATCCTGTACACTCTCTTCCAAGCCGTGAAGGCCATCACCGGCGGAGTGACGATCCTCAAGGGGCAGCTGATCAAGGGAGGCGGTGCCCTCGCCGCCACCCTGGGCAAGGTGATCTCGGTCAAGGGAGACGCCGTCAGCAACCTGGGCAAGAAGATCGTCAGTTCTGCTGCTCTGAGTAACAAAAAACCTCATTGTGAGTAGTTCCTTTTAGTTTTTAGGTACCGTTTTCAATACTTCTTTGCTTGGAATCGTTTTATGCAGCTTTTGGGTATAATTAACGTGTTTCTCCGTAATGACAATGAATATTTTACCTGTCGAAGCTACTTCGTTATTTATTGTGCAAGAAGAGACTATTGCGATTTTATTTATTTTAGTATTATAACTTTCGTGAGACACATTCATATTTTATGATTAATTACGGTTTACTCACGTGCATTTTTTCGGGATTGCCCGACTAGTTTCGCTCTTCGATTAGACTCGCGACCTCGCCGCGTGATCAGCTAATGATTAAGGGCTCCGTTTGGGTCCGAAACTAGTCGGGTAATCCCGAATAGTGCACGTGAGTAAACCGTAATTAATCATACATTTTATTTATTGTTTGTATTGCACACATAGAGCAACGCGACCACTGACCGTGTCGTCAGCCGCGCTGTTTTAAGATCGCAAAGTAGAAAATACATAAAGCTTTAATGGAAAGCGCTTTATAGAAGTGCTTTAACTAGATACATAAATCTTACGAGTAGCTATAAAATTAACTGGAAACTACTATACCTATGTTTACAATTAAAATGTAACTATCTTACACTCAGTTGCAAGAAAGGTCCATTAAATTTTAATGCTCTCATTAGAATGTTAATGCTCCATTAACCTCTTCTGTCCATTGCAAGAAGCTAGATTTAATGGAATGATTAACTATCCATTAAAATTAATTTTTGATGTGTCAAACTCCCCATGATTTCAATATATGATAATTAGTAAATGAAGAACGAACTACGACCTAATTAGTGTTCATGCAATAGCCATTAATTTAATGGAAACATTATTCTTAATGACAGATTAGTTAATGATCACCTAACGGTATCTTTCTTGCAACTCAGTGTAAGCCGTTGGCTGCAGCACTAACAACATCTCTGATCGCCAAACTGCGCGTGCTTCGGATCGTATAAGCAGCTTTTGAGGAAGCAGAAGTTCATGGACAAAAATATTTACTTATTTATTATTCCTATTAATTAAGGTTTTTGTACCACGATCTCCAAGCTACTCAACGGGAATTATGAAGGTGTTCATCAAAAAAGTACCTACTAATTAGTATTAGGTAATTTTTAACTAAGCCCATAATAATGTTAATTCAGTAATCTATTACGTATAATGAATATTTTATCAACTCTCTATTATTTAATTAATGTATTAGCCCAAATTGATCGTGTTTACTTTAAATAGTTTTATATAACATTCGTGTCAGTAGGTTGTATCATAATTAGCTAATGAATTAAATATATGTAGAATTAATTACTTAGTAGAAAGTTAAATATTTTCGCCATTGATATAAAAACTATGTTAACGAAACGCCGCTCGAGGAAATTATGGAAATATAGGATTGTTATTCTTAAGAAACCATTCTAATGAAGAAGTAGATAGAATTAGAAGAGCCCAATTGATGGAGTCTAGAAGACAGCTGAGGATAAAGCAGCCACTAGGAGGACCACAGAACATCATATTAAGGTGGATTCAGAAGAATGTTTAATCACTACTAGTTTTAAGTGTATGTTTTTAAACTTTCGCGATTTGTACACATTGTAAAAATATAGAATCTGGTTTCTCGCGTAAAAAACTTTAAGGCTTAAAATGCACTAGCGGCCAGCCGCAATGCGGCGTGCCGCGCCGCAGCCCCAAAACAACCAGAGCGGTTGACGGCTGGCCGCAAATCAGTGCGTCGATATCATGCGGTTTCATGTAAAATTCGATGTGCGGCCAGCCGCTAGTGCGTTTACGGGCTAAGAGGCACAAAATAGTTTTAAGTGGTTCTTGTTTTCGAGGTAGGTATAGTAGGATCACTAAGTCGCTGCTGGCGGACCGAGGCCTGCCGGGGTTGCGGTGCATGCAGTTGCGAATCCCGCGACCCCGGCCATAGGTCAGGAGAAGGAACAATGTGGGTTTTTAGCCGGTAAAAGTCCGCCATGACCCTCCGCCATGGGGATTTACCAATGGTAAAAAAAAGGATACTGAGTCGCTCCGTGTCAAATAGCTGATATTTATCCCGATCAGTCCCCAGATTCAGAATGATTCGATTAGTCAGTTGTCGAACGGTTCGGTTTATCTCTGTTTCTCTCGTTATGAGAATCGTAAACGGAACGGGATAGCAAACCGAATCGATCGACAACTGCTTATCGAAAAGGTTCTGAAATGGGAGCTGGTTTGGATTGGTAGCTGTTCCTAATATATTTGGGGAGAGTCTGAGTGACCATTAGAATAATCCCAAACAGTGATGTTACCATACTGCGAAATATAATGAATATTTTATGTATGCGCTGTAAACGAATTCGTGTAATTCCTTAAAACCACATGATTTATTACTGGTACAGATTAACACTGCATGAGATTTGGATGAATTAACATTTTTTTTTTTAATTTTCGCTATGTATTATTAATTGCGTGATAGAACATTTCGATGCTACGCATAAATGAATGGAAGCCGGGAGATACAGCTAGCAGGCACGACTAGCTCGATATTAGTTAACTCAGGGCGTTAAACTGACTCACGTTAAGTTTTTTTATTAATTCATTTTTTTTTTTGTTTTATCTGATAAATTCCCTCGCAGGGTCAATCTATGTCACCAATAGACTACGAGGTTTGAAGGAATTGAAATCATTTATACCCTGTGTTATACGCTTGTGTCATACCTATTTAAAAAAATAAAACATTGCTACTCAATTTGTATCTTGATTTAATCTTTAGCCCCCTTATTACAAAATATGGTTTAAACCAAGACTAAGATAAACCCAGATTTAGAATATACCCATCACATTCTTATGTCATATAACAAAAAGAGACGGGGCTATTTTAAAACCTAAGTTTTTCTTAGACCATCTTTTGTAATAAGGGGGATACAAGTTTGTAAATACGGAGAAGTCGAATATTTTATAAGGTACGATGTCTACCCGTGACTTGTATTTTTTAATGTTAAGTTGTAATATCGTTGTACCTAACTCTCTTTCTAACACGTGAAAAAACTTCCAGTACGTGGTTAGGATTTCCAATAATATTAAATAGATATAAACATTCCTACTAATATTTCTCATATTGTGTTTTTTTTATCATACCTAGTAGTTTAATAAAACCAATGTTGTTAATATTGAAGTAAGAATTGTAAATAAACTTGTTAAATGTTTGTTGATTGTTTTCATTGTATTGTATTTAATTATATTGAATATTGATCAGCAAATGATATATTCTTGTAAATTTATTTTAGAAGGCCAAAAGCATTTGTTTTTGTCAATTTTTATAAAGTAATGAATTGTAAACATACAAATAATATTCATTGGATTTTAATGGAGATAGTTATTATTGGTATGCTGATTTATACAAGTAGTTCGAAAAAGCGTTTTTCAAAAAAAGCTTAAAAAAGAAACTGATCAGTCATAAACTGCTCTATCATTGATTCCTGGTTTGACGTTGAATTTCGCGACATCCTGTATTAAATAATATATTTAATTGCCACACAACATCACAATTTTCGTCAACCAACATTTTCAAAACACAATCTTATCTACTCATGTGCCCCAAATTACAATACATAAGGTCTTAAAAAATCAACTATAAATTTTGTGGGGTTACTCGGTATCAGAAATTGAACAAGTTTTGTTCTACAACTTTTCGAAATTCGCCATTTTTTTTTAATATCTGCCCATACAAATCAATTAAAGATATTTTATTGATTTGAATGGAAAGTTATTAAAAAAAATCGCGAATTTCGAAAAGTTGTAGAACAAAAGTTGTTCAATTTCCGATACCGAGTAACCCCATAAAATTCTTAGAGTTGATTTTTTAAACCCTTGTATTATTATTATATCGTCATTCAAACATGCGCCTTCATTTAAAGCACAGTGACGTACACAACACACGTCTAATCAAGCTACACATGTCCAGTATAAGCTGACCTCTCATTGTACGGTCAGTCTATACAATGCGAGATCAGCTCATAATGGAAATTGATAGCTTGATATGTAGCAGTGCGTATTTACCTCATAGTCTTTCTATCAAACGAAGGCAAGTTTTGTGACTTTTATGTCTTTGATATAAGGTTTAAATTGTAACAATTCATCGTTCTTCGTCAGATAAAATAACTGTAGGTACACCATTTTTGGCACTGTTTTCCGTACTTGACCGCAATGTATGTAAATTACCTATTTACCTGACCGCAAAACGTCATGTTGTTATGACCGCATATATTTGTTCTAATAATTATCCTGCTACGTAACAGTTACGTAGTAATTAGATAATAGTTTATTACTTAGCGGAAAGCGGACAATAAAATTGTACTGTTATCTGGTTAGCTGTGTTAGATAATGGGCTATGGTGTTTCCACGTTAAGACTTGGGGCCTAGGGATCTACTCCCTAAGTCCGTCAACAAAGTTAGTCGCCCGTCCGAAAGTAGCCCGAAACGTAGGAGTGAACAAAACAAGTGTCAAGTTCAACTTTTCGGACGGGCAAAAACACATCGGTAGTGGGGACAACTGTCAAATCGTGTTGTCATTCATTTTTAGTTCGGGCCCCGAAATAATCGTATGTCCGTAGGTGATAGGAAGTATGAAAAATTCGTAACTAAGGCCGAAACCACGGACATCGTGCTTAGGGAGTAGACCCCCTATTCTGAAAAACGTACGTACGACGAACATCGATCTTATAAATACACCGTGGGCCCGAGGTACCCGAAAGATTTTGACCTTCGATTCCGATGCCTAATTGGAGAAGAAAAGCTACGATATAGGTAGTTTGTTGAATAAAGCTGCATTTTCGAAATATTCATTATTTACGGAAATTCATAAATCGAAAAATGTCTATGCTAACAAGTTCTATGAACGCGGCGTTGCGACTTTTGTCATACTCTCTCGCCCTTCTCGCCACGTCTTATTTGTCGGGGAGGGTTGTGAACTGAGAAGTTTCTTATCCACTCACACGATAATTTATAAATGTTGGCAGTTCAACCTAAGGTATTGTTTACAAGGAAGTACTAAAGTTAATTGATTTATTAAGAAAAAAAAATACTGAATTGGACTTTTGTTGATATAACATTTGACTCATAATACCATCAAAAAGGCGTGGTTAAAATATTTTAGGTACCTCAGGCTCACGGTGTACACGATCAAATTATTGTCAGACAACAAATAACTGGATGTCAATTAAACTTTGGGAACGTAAGAAAAAATGACAAATCACAAAAATCGAATCGATATTCGAACCCGAAACACTTTCATGGTTAGAAAACTTTCAATCCGTCAGCCGAAACTTCGTAGTTCGTTTTTCGGAGTAAGTTCCCTGGCCCGAAACAGTTTGAAAAAAGGACAACAATCTTTTTGAGCCTGTTCATCAGAAACTACTATTAAAAATGAAGGTATGTTTACTTTGAATCGAAATTAAAAAAAAAAACAGGCTCAAAAAATGTCTTAAGACTTAACATTATACGAATTTATTATGTTGTAAAGTGATTTGTTTAACGTCAATACTAATTATTTGGAAAAAAATATATTTAAAGCTCGCCCTTTGCTTAGAGCCCTTACGCACTGTCTACTGCTCGCCGGAGACTTGGTCTCTCAGCGACAAAAACATAATAAGCAAAGTCGCCTGGACGACCAGTGACCAAGTGCGTAAACACCTATTTAAACTATAGAAAGTCACAGTCACCGTCGACCAAGTCTCCGGCGACCAGTCGACAGTGCGTAATGGCTCTTAATCGCAGCTGGTAGACCAGCCTGTATCAAGATAATTTTCTTGTATTATTTAATTATTACCTGTCAAACTATCTGTTTAGATTAGTGTGTGTTTGACGCCAATTTCTCATAATCTTAAGAATTATTTTAGGTTTAATGTTTCCCTGTATATATATGTATGTATATTAGGTATATATTGTACGTAACCATAGTGCATGCCTACAAAAATATAAATTCTGTAAATTCCACACTATAAGAGGAAATCGCCATATTTCCTGATAAATTATGACGTCCCTTGGTGTAGTTTGTTAGAATTAAGTCGTTACCAAGGTGATTTGACGTAAATATAGTTACAGTTATTTTTTATCCTTCTAGGTAATTTATTTTCCTGAAATTTGTTTGACGTGCGTGATTTGATATCAATTACAATTGATTGTATCCAGGAATATTGGAGACCGAATTGTTACCGAGACGATCAAACTATAGGTTTCCCTCAAATTTTTCAGCGACAGCGGTGTACGGCCCCCCTCCGACCACACACCTGGAGTACGGGCCCCCCAGCGCGTACGGCGCGCCCACTGCGCCCGCGCACTTTACTGCACCCTCCGTGCCCACGGGATACGCCGCGCACAAGTTCCCCTCGCAGTTAGACGGTAAGGAGATCTAGATGTGATACTATGACTACCTGTAGGTACTATTATCTATTCTGTGCTATGACTAATATTTATTTTGTATTAAAATTTAATGAGAAAATTAAGTTTAATGGAATAATGGCGATTTTTCAATAAATAAAAATACGAGATAATTCTAGGACTGTTGATGCTGAATACATAAATAATAATAGTATTTTTATTCTAAAATATTCTACGCCAGCAATGGTGTAAAGTAATAAGATGGACAAATATAAAATAAATAAAAACTTGATTCGCCGATGACTCTATCAACATTATCCAGCGCAGTTGAAACCCCAGGCATTCCCCGTTCTATTCAACAGTACAACTGAAAGATAAAGTGGATTATACAAAGAAACATAAAAAATAAGGTGTTATAAACTTAGCGGCAAAAAAAACAGGCAAAAAAATTTAAGCAAAAAAATATCACGAGATCAATCTCTTCACAATTACGGTTTTAACAAAAAAACCAGTGGGCACTATGCCCAATGCCCAGATATTTAAACCAGTTATGTTTAAAAAAAACTAGAAAGTCAACAAAAACAAGTGCTCCGTAGGTATATTATGTAAGTTAATAATCTAAGAACTAGCTCATTACCGGAAAAATTGTTACGTAGGTAAACATTCATTATAAATATTTGACAAAAACATTGTAAGATTGTCATGCTGTCTTTCTTTCCTAGCGTGTCAATGGTTCATTAAATAATTCGTAAATAGCGTATGGTCACCTCAGTAACGATAGGAGTGGCCACATTCCCTTCACAATAGTGTACTATCTGTTATTGTTATTATGGGAGTACGCTTGTAACCACCCCACTAGTCTGACTTTAAAGACGATTTTGAAACTCGGACATCCACAGCAAATAAACAAGAATTTCGCTAAAAAACACAATTTACAAATTAGGGTTTTCTGGCGTCAACCAAATCAGCAAAAATGTTACCTAACTCGATCAGGAAGGCATTAGAAAATCGATACATCATAAATAAACAGTACAACAAAAAATACGCAAAGTAGAACATGTCTATTATCTTCAATCTATTACGTAATGCGACCGGTCAGAGGTCTTGATTCACCGGAACTAAACAGTTATATAAGAGTCATATAAAACGCATCTTGCTTACACAACTCGACCGGTAGTAGTAACAGATACTATCGTGGGAGCATGAAGTGTAATTATAATACTTTGTACGCTGTGTGGGATTAAATAGAGAGTAATTAAGACTTTGCAACGATTAAAGTGTGATTTGGTGATGACAGAATAGAAGAAAACAAAATATAAGTAGGTATATAGGTTGTAAATAGTCATCCCACAAAAAAAATCGAAAGTCCTGTGTAAATCATTGATTGATTACAAATCAATTTTAAGATTTTTATCACTATTTAGTTAGGCCAATGTGTATGATCACAACATTACACATTAAAAATTTTTTTGCACAAAAAAAAAATGGATGAGAAATTCCTTTAAAAAAATAGGCTCAAAAAAAACGCAAGAATTCGAAAGATTCTCATTAGAAATTATCGTCGTAAATAGTTTACATAATGAGCATGTTACAAAGATAAAAGGTAAACCATGATTAAATGAAAAACTAATTACAATATGAAATACACCATGTCAAGGTACAGTCAGATACAATGGATACTCAATTAGGAGCAGTAATGAACGTTGACACCACCTCTTAAATAAAGCGCCAACTATATATAAATCATCGTAAAACTAATTACAATAACATTAATTGCTAATAGAAATGACTTATTTTCAAACACGAACGACTGACGATGCATGTGTTTAAGTTTTATGATTAGCTATAATGTGTTGAGGACGTATAGCTTTGTTCACATGCATAACTCAAAATTAATGGAATAGATACGAAGTAGTTATAATCAGGTACAATACGACACAATTGACAACAAAGAATTTGCATTAGCAAACTTCGTAAAACCGATCGCTTCCGAATTAAGTGCGATTTCAAGACCACTAATGTTTATTAGTAGTGGAGTAAAAAGTAATCTTTACACTGACGCAGTAAATGTGAGTGCCGCGAAAATGAGCGACTGTCATTTGTTGTTCGATGTAACTTATTAGTTGTGTTGAACTTTACTCGCTTAGCAACTCATCATCATCATAATAAGCCCCTTACTGTCCCACTGTCGGGCACAGATCTCTTCTCAGAATACACCATCGAGAACTTTATAAAGCTCTCTCAAGTGTGCAAGTTTCCTCACGATATTTTCATTTATCAACCTTTAACGCAAGCTATAATCAAATTCTGATCCACACATGAATTCAAAAATTCAGAGGTGCAGGCTGAGATCGAACTCAGACCCTCCTGCACAGAAGGCAACCGTTCAAATGTCATATCAACACCACTTAGCAACTGACGTATTTCAAATATTACTATCCGATTCATATACGAAAGAAATATTAATGTAAATGGTAGAAGACATTTTCATTCTTGCGTTTGAAATTTTATCCGCAGAAGTGCTTTTGCATGTGATCTACATAATACGCTACCGATACTCTTCAGTCGTTACTAAAAAAATGTTTGTTAATATTCTTGTAAGCTATTTTAACATTAGTTGGATTGACTTGTTTTATTGATGGTTAGTTCGGTAATATTTCAACCTGACTGAACTCGTAGTCACGATCTTCCTATTACGAAGCTATTACTACCAAGTTCTTATCACTTATTATATCAACATTTAGTATTTGATCTAGGCCATTATTACATAAAGCCCATTTCCTAGGTTTTGTTGCGTAAAGTTTGACATTTAGCAACTAGGCCGGCCTATCCTATATTTAATTTTATTGCCTTTATTAATACTTAATCGAATTTTTTTGCTGGTTTTGTTCTTAATTTTAATAATTATGTCACATCGTATGGAAATTTTAATAATAATGTATTGTAAGATTAGCTAAGAATTGAAAGTCATCCTCGATTTTGTATTAATAAAAGAAACAGTTTGCATAATATAGTCAGTATACAGGGCTATATTGTATTATTTGGCGATTCTACACATAGTTACTAGGTATGATTAATTGAACAATCTTTGGAGATTGTTTTGGACAAACTTTAGAGATTCATTGGTGAAAAAATCTTAAACATTGGTTCGTTAGATAACGAGACACCTAATTAATAAAATAGCGAAGAGCACGGTCGTTAATAATACCTAGTAACCCTGTTAAGAACCCTAAATTGGTTTTAGTTATTAGATTTGTAATAACCAGTAAAACGACAGTAAGTATTATTCTCATCATTTAGATGCCGATGATGATGAAAACCATTGTTATTTTTTGTAGGCACTAATTAAGTAGTAGATATAAAATATTGCCCTTATTGATGGCATAACAGACTGACTGACGCTTATAGTTCGAAACGTAATAATTGTGGAAATCGAAAAAACCAAATATAATACATGTTATTGAGGATATCTCTATTTGAAAAAATATCCTTACCATAAAATATTTTTCCCAATACCGAAACAATTTCAAAATAATTTTGCGGTTGATAAGACTTTACTGGGATCACATGGGACTTTTGCTTTTATCCAGTGGAAATCCCTGATGTCCATCTCGGGTAATCCATGCAATACATACTAAACCCAAACCTAACTGTGTTGAAATTGGGATTTTCTGAAATTAGTTTTTTTTATGCGGTAATTATTTTCCAATAAATTATTATTTACTTGTAACAAAAATTGAGTTTGTTTGACAAAAACATCGTTATAAATAATTAGTGTACTCGTAATACAGAATAAATTATGCGTAAAGCTATTTAACTCAAGTATGAATATCCTGAGCAATCAATAACAATTTGTCGATTGTCAATTAATTATCTTTGAGTTATTTACGATAAGCCTTACATAACTGGCGATAGTAATATTAATCATCCGCAGTCGGTTAAAATGGCAAAAAGACCGCACTCAAGTCGTCACCTTTGGTTTACTGAGAAGACTTTTACTTTTGGCAACATTTAGTACTTGAATAAATTTAAATTTAATACAATGGGTATTTTACAAAGCAAGTAATTTTGTATTCTGCACTAAACTGCAGTTATTTAGGTGGGGTCAAGTATTCGTATTCATTTTGCGTCCAAAAATCCATAAAATAAACCTACAATTCAATAAAATCTATATATATAAAAGAAAGTCGTGTTAGTTACTTCACTTATAACTCAAGAACGGCTGAACCGATTTAGCTGAAAATTGGCAGGGAGGTAGTTTAGAGCCAGGAGAAGGACATAGGATACTTTTTATCCCGTTCGACATCATGTAGGTAGGTAGTAGGTAGGTAGTAGGTAGGTAGTAGGTAGGTAGTAGGTAGGTAGTAGGTAGGTAGTAGGTAGGTAGTAGGTAGGTAGTAGGTAGGTAGTAGGTAGGTAGTAGGTAGGTAGTAGGTAGGTAGTAGGTAGGTAGTAGGTAGGTAGTAGGTAGGTAGTAGGTAGGTAGTAGGTAGGTAGTAGGTAGGTAGTAGGTAGGTAGTAGGTAGGTAGTAGGTAGGTAGTAGGTAGGTAGTAGGTAGGTAGTAGGTAGGTAGTAGGTAGGTAGTAGGTAGGTAGTAGGTAGGTAGTAGGTAGGTAGTAGGTAGGTAGTAGGTAGGTAGTAGGTAGGTAGTAGGTAGGTAGTAGGTAGGTAGTAGGTAGGTAGTAGGTAGGTAGTAGGTAGGTAGTAGGTAGGTAGTAGGTAGGTAGTAGGTAGGTAGTAGGTAGGTAGTAGGTAGGTAGTAGGTAGGTAGTAGGTAGGTAGTAGGTAGGTAGTAGGTAGGTAGTAGGTAGGTAGTAGGTAGGTAGTAGGTAGGTAGTAGGTAGGTAGTAGGTAGGTAGTAGGTAGGTAGTAGGTAGGTAGTAGGTAGGTAGTAGGTAGGTAGTAGGTAGGTAGTAGGTAGGTAGTAGGTAGGTAGTAGGTAGGTAGTAGGTAGGTAGTAGGTAGGTAGTAAGTAGGAAAAAGTGCATTGCAACGCATGCGGGTACAGCTAGTAAAACTATAAAAGTTCATAAGGCTGAACCTTGTCTATGAAGAAAACAAGAGAACAAGGATTATTGCAAATAAAGAAGATAATAGATTTATATTAATAATTGTCTGTAAGACTGGAACATGATGATATAGAGAGAAGAATCGATCCAGAAAGTCGATTCCATAAGACAGAATGATGTTACAGAATAAGTCAATCGATTAATATGACGCACAGTGAATGCATTGCTAGTAATGCAAATAATGACGATGCAACAAACAAAATGAATGAAAATGATTTGAGAGAGGCTTTGAAAGTGATGAATAGTCTTTAACACTCATAAAATGATGAGGACTGAAATTAATGAATCGGAAAACAGTAAAGAGTAATAAAATTTAATTTTCAGACTACACTGGCTGCATTAATTATATCCATTTACGTACGACATTATCGATAGTAAAAGTTTTCCATATTAAGTGTTGTTGTTTTTTGCTTTGTAAACTTCATTGAAGCGTCTTTTTTTTTAATTCAGCATCATTGTTGGATTAAGACAAAGTTTATTCAGCTATTATGGATTCGTTGCTTGTTTTGCCACAGAATCAAAGAATTTGCCTTTTTATAATTGAATTTCTTTTTTCAGAAATGATAGCGATATCTTCAGTAGTAGGTGCTGTTTCAGAGGAGCCGATGCCTCTACCCTCAGACGAGCTATTGTATCGCTATTTTGACCTAGTCAGTGAATTGTGGTAAGAGTATTTAGCTCAAGTCTTCTTGCCTATCGGCACTATATATCTCTACTTTGGCTTTATTTCGCTTTTCATTGTATTTTGAGATCTTTTTACTAGTCGTTTGGTCTTGGGAATATTTTAAATTCGAGAATAAAGGGGTTGTTTTTTCTAATAGTTTGGGGTCTTTAAGTAGTGAAACTGCTTATCTCGTATAATTGAGGTCTTAAATAGTAAAGTCTTTCAACGATCAATTTCGTTTCTTCTCTTAGCTGTGTATTATCTAGCGATTCTTATTTTGTTCTTTTACTTTTTATTATTAGTATTGTCTTTTAGCAATCTTGCACACATTTTCTCTTTTGGCACTCTAAAGCAGAACAGATTTCCTGACTTTGTCTCAAAGTGTTCTGCAATGTAAAATTGTATTATAGATTACGAGGAACGTCTTGCATCTCGTCGTTCAAATAGTCTTTAGGACTTGGAGGTGTCTACGTCATCAGTTTTGGAAAGTAAGCAAAATAATTGTAGACTTCAGCTATTATTGCACATTAGCACACTAGATCGTTGATCGATTCTCTTAAAACCCTAAAGACAAGACTTCTTTCTTTTATCTCTATTTTATACTAATCTAACATCTCATTTTGATCCTCATAAAAAATAGTTTTCAACTTTTCTAAGACATTTTATATCTTTTGCTAACTTGATCTTTAAGACCATGCTTTAGGTTTATTACATAATTTTCGGTATTCATTCGTCCGTTTTCATACCCAAAAACCGCAGCAAAGTCCTCAACTCATTTACATGAGACTTTCCCTTTCAAACGGAAATAGACGTTTGACGTGACGAAATAACTCATAACACTTGACAGACAAATAGCTGTGTATGTCATTTTGAAATTCACCTAATTTTCTGTTGCAGACGGATGTCTATGGATTGCAATATAATCGAGTCTGAAGACAATATAAAAAGAATGGCAACAATTTCGTATATTTCCCATAATTTCAGGAAACAGTATGTTTAGATTGTTTGGCTGTTTGATCTTTATACCAAATCATTATTATCCCAAGCTTCCGTGTACAAAAGACGTTAAGATGTCTTAACTAACTAGTTTCTGCAATGTTGCACCTCTTTACATTTTGTTGACGAATGAGGAAGCCGACATACAAATTACTATCAGCTATTTCAATTGGCAGAGTTCAATTACTACACTTATATATACTTCTAAACGCCTCTTCACTTTTGAATTTTTTTCAAGCGAGACTTTTCATCTGTTTCTTTCACGAGTATTATCACTGAATTAGCCATATCTGTATTCTTCAAATCTATTGACCTGAATAGAACTGACTGAATCTTGACTAACTAAAAGTCAACGAGCGACCTGTTTAATAACTATCTCCTTTCAAAGATCAGGGAAGTGCAAGATGGAATTGTGCAATATTTCGTAACATTTAAGGAAGGCATACAATGCCCGTAACAGTCGCTAAGATTTAGTAAACCGCGCCTTTGGGTGCCTTTCAGTGAAAGTATATTATGTCACGGATCCAGCCAGGCCGGTTGTAAGTGTAGCCGTATGATCATAAGTATGATATATGAGTGCTGCGTAAATATCTCAAGTTATTGGATCCTTTATATTGCATTACATTTGTGCAATAGTTTGTTGCAACTTCGGAAAATACCTAGGTAATACTCACGGCTAGCATTAAAATGGTGCAATTTGTTTCAGTATGACGTGTTGCGCAATTTTACTCATTGTGAAGTGGTGTGAATAATCCTATAATGATCTGGGAATTAATAATCTAAAAGGGTTCCAGAATTCTTAATACAAAGTTAGTCAAGTGAATAGGGCTAATTAGTTAGGATTTCGTAGATTATTTGAGCAACGTTGTGAATATCGTGTTGCATTGTTGCGCCGATAACAATTTTATTGTTATCCTCAACCCAATAAATACGTATGATGTAATAAATTATCCCATAGATATTGTTACTCATGTTGTAATATTTGTGATGTAATATTTTATTACATCATTATTTTTTACAATGTCTTGTCTAGAATTGTATACTACACTTCCTGTTGGCAGATCTATTTCATGTATTTAATATCTTATTTTGTTATTCACATACTTAATTACTTCTTTATTTTTTACGTTCTCTCTTAATTAAATAATATTTAACTACCGTTTAAACTATTACGTATTAAAATTAACTCAAGATAGTGCTTATTTATTTCTGTAAAAAATAAAATAAAATAATCAATCATCAACACAGCCATTACATAATGCCTTTCAAACAAAATTAACTTGAATGTCTAAAAACTTAGCTATTTTCGTCTAAGCGGCGGGTTAACGCCTAAACGTTGAACACGTTATGCAATAGCAAGCAAAGAAAAAAATAGGTGAAATAAATTAGACGTCTGGCAGACTATCTATCATTTTTGTTAAACGTTTACTGTAACATCCTTTTCTTGGTTGGTTGACGAATTATAATAGGTACCTAATATTTCAGTAGTTGCTCTGTTGAAATGACTTAACTAATATCGGTATTAACGAAATATCACATGCATGACTAGATTAGTAGTACAAATGAAACATCAATATGTATTAGGCATTTAGCTTATAGTACTTTTGAGTGTGTATGAATTTTACAAAATGTATCTCTATCGAAATATTAATCACATTCCGATTCTTTTCTAAATTCAGATATGAATTTTACGTTGATGTTCATATTTCGAATAAAGTAGTTATAATTGAAAGAATCCAAAAAAAAAATACATCTCATATTTGAAAAATATTAATCACTTTCTTTAACAATTGGCCTCGGCATTGATATTCCATATTGCAATGATAATAACCACACGCACAACTATAAACGCCCAAAGTCAGCGACCTTTCTGGTCACGAGCGTTGAATCGAGACCGCAGAACTACACCTGTTACATTTTGCCGCAAAACTTTCAACCCATGTAGGGCCTGACATTTTACAATAATCGCCTGTTGACGCAAATCAGTCATCACTTTCACACAAAACGTATGACAGCCGCGGAGATTGTGCGTGGTGAACATCACGCGTTGTATGGATGTTAGAAAATATTGTGATACTTTACTTTTTAGCGTCCTATTTTTCTTCAATCAAAAGATCACTTTTTATAAGTTTTTTCATGACCTTTGTCATTTCCAAAAATGATGAGGACGCTATTGGGGACAAAAAGAAAATTGTTTTTTTTTTATTACTCGCTTTATTCTTTACTTCTCTCAAACTCAATGATTTATAATTTTGACAGAGAAAATAGCCATATTTATGATCAGACACATTGCATTGGATGCATATGGTCAAGTACATGTATTGACTGATGTTTTTAACCTTACAGATAATTTAATGATCATTGAAATATGGTTATTAGAATACTTACTCTATGCGGTAACAACGCTCATGTATATTCATATCATGTTTACGGGTGCAAACTTGTCGTAAGTGAAAACTATGCAAATTGGTCTATTGTTATACATTTTTGCTAAGCATATATTTATTTAAGCAAGTACTTAGGATTTTTGTTAAATGTTCAATTACCCTAGTGAGAGTTAATTTGCAAGTTTGCGAATAATATTAAAACTATTAATTTAATTGCGTAAATGCAACATGACGTATTAAGAGAGGAAGTAGTGATGATTTAATATACTGACGTAACTTATTGTTAAAATATTATCGCACGGGATTAAGGTTACTATAAGGAAAACTAACGCTGTTGCTCGCGGTTTCACTCGCACCCAAGGGAAACTACTTCATGTACGTTGATAAAAAATATCCTTTGTGTTAATTGGGGGAGGCCTTTCTCCAGCAGTGGACGTCTTTCGACTGAATGGTGATGACGTGTTAATCCAGGATATTGTCTATCTGTTTCTTTCAAATCCATTTATCCGTTTATGTGTGATTGAGCTATAAACATCTATCCATCTTCACAAACTTTCACATCTATACTAATATTATAAAGAGGTAGAATTTGTTTGTTTGTTTGTTTGTTTGTTTGTTTGTATGTAGGAGGTAATCTCCGAAATTACTCATCCGATTTCAAAAATTTTTTCACCAATAGGAAGCTACGTTATCCCTGAGTGCTATAGGCTATATTTTGGGATCAAAAAATTAGGGATCCGTAAATTAACGGGAGCGAAGCCGCGAGCAAAAGCTAGTTTTTAATATTATAATGTGGATATGTAGATCTAATTTATCAATAAGATTGTCTTAGGTGTCTCAATTTCATCGCATAATATTATGTAGGGCTGATTTGATAAAGCATCTCAAAGAAAAATCTATCTACTGTAGCCTTTTCCGAAGTATGTTAGGGTCGGCTTCCAGTCTAACCAGATGCGACTTCAATGTTTTGGGCCTCAAAGACATCATAGAGGCCGCCAGCGCAAAAGTACTGGCCTAAGCCACATTTTTTCGTATGGGATTTATGTGTGGCAAATGATTTCAAACATGCAAATAAAATAAAAATAAATAAAACATAATATATTATGTTATATTAAAACTATGTTACAATTTTGGTGTACAATAAAGTATATTCTATTCTATTCTATTCTATTCTATATCAAGCTAGATTTCAAATAATCAAATAATAATAATCTTCATTCATGAATATGAGACAACCATACAGATTAACTTAATAATAAATCCAGGATAGTCAAAATCGTTAAAAGTTATTTTGACAATAAAATTTAGGCAGGTCAACAGTTGGAGAGTGTGAAATGATAGATTGTACAAATGGTTTGGTTGTCTTTGGACTCATTCGTCCTATCCCCTCGTACTAGTATAAAACTATATCACGAACGGATAGTCTTCCTCAACCTTAGAACAACAGGTACATACAAGGTTCCAGTAAGTTAGGTAAGTTAAGCCATTTTTTAATAAAAATTAGCATGTTTGTTAGGTACGGAACATAACTCTTATACGAGGGAATGTGGCTTAGGCCACGTTTGCGCTGACGGCATCTCTGCAATTAATTTGAGATAGCAGTTACTTATTTCAGTATCTGTTACCTAATCGGTCGGTCCACTTGGCTAGCTAACACCCTCACATTAAAGTACGGCGCCAAACAGTTTACTGTGTTCCATCGTTTGTATGTGACAGGCGAAGGGGTATAGGGTAAACCATCTTCATTTTTCTTCCTTGAATGAGTTTGCTCCATCTTAGACTATGTCTGGGCCTATCACCAGGTGCAACTAGGGTCAATAGTGACCAAAACAAAGAATAAAAAAAAAACGGAAAGTCTGAAAGCTGTAATCCGATTACAGATGGTTTCATACGTATTCTGAAAAACACTGTCATTTTGACAAAATGCATTTTGTAATAAGTTCATGACAAATTGTACACACATTTCAGTTGTCACAAAATCTTGTCAGGGCCAACTCGCCAATGACAAAGAATTTCACAAAGAAATCAGAATGCATTGTTTTGTTGCATAATACTTACCCAAATGCGGTGACAAATAAAAATGTCGTTATTTTTAAACTTTATTAGGATCGTTTGCAGACTCATCGGATGTAACACGTTGCGTCATGTTAAGTGCAATATATATTTCGAGTCATGAAATTTTAAATTGGACATCATTATTTTGTTCTTTATAATGTTGTAAGGAAGTAAACAGAGTATAACTATCATTTTTTCAACCAATGTTTGAGAAGGCTTTAGCTTATTCAGGTATTTTTTAGATTTTTATGAGTAGATACTCAAAACTGACTGTTAACTTTCAATTATAATAATTTTATTCTACTTAATAATGTAGAAAAAAAAAGAATAGGTAATTTGTACACAGTTATTCGAGATTTGGTATCTACAAATTAATTGTTAGATATAACTAGCTCGTTCTTTTAATTGCAGAGATTTGTAGTAAGTACTCTGCCCCTGCTAAATAAAGTTTTAGCAGTATTTTCAAAAATCAAAATCAAAATTTAAAACTATTTATTTCTCCAACCATAATTACAAAAACAACTTAGTGATTAGAGCCTCCCTGCAAGTAATGACTGTGTTGGGAGACTCCGCTCTTCCATACCGATATTATTAGATAAATCATACAATATTTGTGTGAATATGAATGTATGTTTGTGAGTGCTTGAGTAGGTTTGTGTGTGTGTATATGTGTGCATTATATTGATATATGTAGACTAAAACGCGAAAAAGAAGACTAATTTACGTCAATGGGTTCAGTCGAATCTTAGAATGGTGGAAAATTAAATTAGGCATTGTGATGACGACATAGGATTTAAATTAGTTTATTGGTACCTATTTCTTATTTTATATGGCGGTGTGCCTTATCGCGCGCTACGACGGTGTATGTAGTAAACTCAGGATACTTACTTTTTTCCTGAATGTTGTACTAGATCGTTGGTTCATGTATTTCTACGTCAATGACTTTTCTAAAAATTGATCTAGGCCAGAGTATACCTGATATATTTATGACGTCATCTCTTACGTCAGCCTCAGGAAGAGACAGGACTGTCATGTCTCAACTTACATATTATATCAAGTCTTTCTTAAGTATATTTACTTACAGCGTTGTAAACATACTACACTTACGTGATTACACTCTTTGAGTACACTTAAGTATAATGCAGGCTCTTTGACTAGGAAATTATGCAAATAGCCATTATAGAGGATTTCTCTTGACACTATAGATAATTGGGTTGTATAATTTGATATAAAATGAGATTGAAACTTTCGTTGAGGTTCATAATTTGCATATTAATATAACTTTGGTTTGTGGGACAATTTGATAACCAGCGTACCTAAAATAGAACATAGGTCACCTAATAAGATTTCCGAATACGTTTTTATTAGTAACATCACGCCTATATACCCCGAAGGGTTAGGCAGAGGTGTATAGTAACACCCTCATTTTGCCATTATGTTTTCGTCCGATTTAATAGGGGGCATATAGCCATCAACCGGGCAAAAATGCAGACTTCAGGCTGCTACTAAGAAATTCCACACGGAATAACTCAGTAACAATTTGCCCGACCTGGGGTTCGAATTCAAGACCTCACAGTCGCGCTTGCGATCACTAGGCTAACGAAGCAATAGTAATTTACTAAAAATGCTAGATTCACGGTATTATTCAATTAATCTGAGTACTACCTAATTAGTGCTTATTACTTATTTTCGTGCTAAACGATCATAAGATCCTAAAATCACCATAATATTATCACTGATAGAGAGTTCGGACTCGCGACCTTTCAATGTTCAAAATGTCTTATTAGTCTATTGTCAAACTAATGCAATAACATTGTAGATATCTTTCAAATCAAGAAACGTAGACAATGAAGAGGTCTGCATTCAATTGATGTTCAGAGTCGACGAAACGGCACTTAATTTTAAAAAGCGACGCATGCCCACCGTTCCGTAACAAATCGTCCTACAAAAAAATAAAGATATCAAAATACGTACCACAGTTTAGTTGTTTAGTTTTGTGTCTGTTAGTTATTGGGAATATAGGAACACGTTCGGGCAAAAAACTTTACATAAAAGTAAAAACCGACTTAAAAAAAAAAAAGAGTGAAATAATTAGCATGGTATAAAATTAACAATTTCAGAAGTCGGGGGCTTTTATTTGTTTCAGTCTAGAATTGCACCGACTTCTGAAACAGTTAATTTTATATCATGGTAATTATTTCACTCTTTTTTTTTAGTTTCTTTTTATTAAATACGTTTTAGTGCCATAAATTACACGGTTTAAGACTACAAATTTAAATGACACGGTTGCGTAATCTTTTTAGCAACTAGGTAGTGTTCTTTAAGAATAGGTATTATTGTATAATTATCATGATGGCTCCTTAAAAATACATACAACCTTCTTTGTTCTTGGCTAATGTTTCTGTGATGTCAGTTAAAACAGAGATTGAAAGTCCTCATAAAAACTTTTGCTTAAGGGAACCACAAACCAAAACGTCATCTAAGTATACTTTTTTTGTTTTTGTTGATTATTTCAAAAAGCGCTGAATGTATATCGATAAAATTTATATGGGACCACGTCTGAAGTATGGCTTACCAAACAAAAAACGAATCATCAAAATCCATTCATAATTGGAGGAAATATCGCGAAACAAACACACAAAAAAAAACAATATGCAGGCGAATTGAGAACCTCTTCCTTTTTGAAGTCGGTTAATAATATAATAATAATAATAAATCATTTATTTCAGGCAACTTGGCCCATAGAAAACAAGTACATAAATAGTAAAAAACAATACGTAACTATAAACTAATACATAATAATATCTAAAACTACTGCACACGAAGTGACGGCGTCGTGTTGCGCTGCGTGGTGTCGTGTAGCCTTCCGCGAAATCGTCTATAAATGACACCCTTCGGCCAAAACTCTTCTTTGAGGAAGATCTCAATTTGATGAGTCGGAACACGCACCACAAACGACTTGAAATTTGTGTTGTGGCGCGACTCCAACTTCTCGACCCTCAAAGTCCAGTTGGTCTTCACCCGAACATACTCCACGATCTCTTCAACCTTCGTGGAGTGATGTAATCTGGACACATGTCCGGCAGTTGAGGCTGTCATGCTCACTAAAATGTCCTGCTGACGGTGGCGTTGTGTATTGGGTTGTTAAGTTCCCTACAATATGGTTGAGTTAAGCGATGCTGATGCGCTCGTCATGCTCGTGAACGGGTGCTGTCTGTCGGGACTGGTCAGCTCTTACATGCTATGACAACATTAAGGCAATTTCTCATTGTTATTCTTGTACTACTGACATTGACCTACATTATTCTCACATTAACTGTAGTAATAATAATGTATTGGAATATATAGAGTCTATATATATTGAGTGTAGGTATATAATTGTATGTTTATATTATGTTGAATTATCTATATTTAGATACTTTTACTTTTGTTTTCAATTCATCCAGAATTGTTCTAGGTAAATATTTTGTTTACCATCATCAACTTGCATAATTTAATCAATGTAATTAATATTTTACTTTTTTGTGTATAGACTCATTTAAATATTCACTTGACAGACTGAACTGTGTTGCTGGGGAGTTTGTTGCGCCGTTTCTTCTTCACAGCATAAACACTAGGAAGCGGTGAAGGGTGGGAGCTTTGGGGGTGCAGTCAATTGTAACTACCAAAATGTGACGTTCAAAAAGAACTAAGTAATACTAGTCTACTTTGAATAAACGAGTTTTGAGTTTTGAGACATACAGCAGCGTCGTCGGTATTGCTGGACGCAGCAGCATGTTAGGTCCTGCCAGCGCGGTACCGCACTGGTTTCGACAAGGAGGCTTCTTCTTCTTCTTTTTCTCCACCTTGATGAAGTCATCCTTGTCACACGTGTCCTTATGTGGACCCTGCTGTTTCAGATCTTTGTTGACCGATACACAGCGACTCTGGTTACCCCCTTTCGTTTTTTCTGCTTGCCGCTTTGTTTGCGACATAGCAGGTTTGTGTGTAGCGACGATAGCAGCGTAGGCACGTTTAGGGGTCGACGTACCTACATTATTCACTACTTCCACCGGTGTTGAAGCAACGACGGCGGCGGGGCTAGATGCAACGCATGCAATATCGGCAGCTGGTGACGCAGTAGAGCTCGCCGACTCAAAACTGCCGATGGAAGCGTTTTGCGCCCCGCGACGAATGTTCACGTTTGAGGCGTCAGGTGACCTACTTACCGAAACAGCGTTGCGCAACAACCCTACTTCGGCACGCAGGTCTCCTATGGTGTTATTCGACACCTCCAGCTTGGACTGTACCTCGGCCAGGCTCGCTTTTAGGAACGTTATATCCTTCAGCAGCCTGGTGACGTCGACGTGGTCGAACGTGACGGGGGGCAGCTTATGCAGCTCCATCGCCACGAAAGCGGGCACGTCATCCGGGTCCGTGTTCTTCATCATTGTGATGGTGTCCTGGACACTCTTCTCGCCACCATCCCTCCGGCGGGACGGCATCTGGTCAACTTTGCCGAGCGTTTGAAACAGCAACAACTTGGCACTGCTGATCTCCTCTTCTTTGAAGCCAGACTTGCAGATTTGCAAGATTTAATAATTAATTAATAATTAATTAAGAGTTAATAATTACTAATATTATTTTGATGTTCCATGTTAATTAAATTTTTTCTGGCCTGTGAATCTTGCCTCCTACATTCTTTATAACATCTTTAATTATTCGTAAAAGTGTTGTTACCTAGTTTTAACTGGCAGGTTGAATTTATTGTTAATTAAATTGTTCTTACCATCCTATACCTCACAGGGTACAACAGAGAAAGTGCCTTATAATGTAGTTTATATGAGTTATAGTGAAAGTTACAGTTCTTAATTAAAACACGGATAAAGCTACAAGTACTTACTTTCAAAGTATTTTTGCTACTGTGAAGACTTCTTCATCTTATTCATCAATTTCATCGTCCTCTCGTCCTTCTTTCAAATTGTCGGAGTATTTATGTTTTGATTAAAAGAATGGGTTGTGAGCCGATTCTGCAAGCACTAGATTAGTTTGTTGTACAAACATTTCTATAATTTCTATAATCTGGGAACCCTAGGAATGGCTCATATAATACTCCGAAATAATCACTCCGAAGCAGAAAAAGCTTGCATTAAACACAAAAAAAACAAAATCTATTTAAAATTTATATGCCATAATTATTATGTCTTACTTGACAACAAGATAAACATAATATGCAATTAGTAAATCGGTATTCCCTATAGTAATTTGTACGTTTTCTAAGAAATAAGCCACGCGACACGATCAGCTCCCACGATACCACGTCCAATTGATGTAATTGAAGATACTATTGAAGACAAACACGCTACTTATTGAACGAAATATCTAAATACCACGCATATTGACACATTATTGTACAGAATCTGTGGATTTTAGGTTACACGCAAGTATCAAAAACTAAAACGCAAGTAATCGATTTCGTTTTACCCACAACGGCCACAAGAACCACAATCAACAGTTTTAAGCATTCACACGCAAACAATATTGCTGATCACAGTTTAGTATTGTTATTGGAGAAAGATAATGAGTGGGAATGAAAGTACAAAGTGTTGTATTGAAGCAGATGAAGGGTCGTGGGTTCGATTCCCACACGTAACAAAAATTTGTATGGCCTACAGATGGTTGTTTCGGGTCTGGGCGTTTGAGTATGTGAGATTTGTATCTGTAAACGCACCCACGATACAGGAGAAATCCTAGTGTGGGGCAACGTTTTATTAAAAAGAAAAGAAAGAAAGATGATTCTTTTGTACAGTAAAATTGTACGTGAATTGAATGTGCCTTTTTTAGGGTTCCGTACTCAAAGGGTAAAACTGGGACCTTATTACTAAGACTCCGCTGTCCGTCCGTCTGTCCGTCTGTCACCAGGCTGTATCTCATAAACTGTGATAGTTAGACAGTTGAAATTTTCACAGATGATGTATTTCTGTTGCCGCTGTAATAACAAATACTTAAAAACAGAATAAAATAAATGTTTAAGGGGGGATTTTTTGCCGTTTTTATAGATTACGGAACGCTTCGTGCGCGAATCCAATTCATACTAGGCCGGTTTTTTTATTATTATTTGACTTGATCGCGTGTGACCTCAGTCACAGCTGATCACAGCGCAGACAGGGTCTAAGATGGAGCGCACGAATCCAAGTACCAGAAATAGAAGAATTCCCTTATATGCCTCTGGCTCTCACATACACACGACGGAACACAGTCAACTACTTGACTTTAATGTTCAGGTGATAGCTAGCCAGCCGGACCGTATAGATCTTACTACCAAGCGAGCTGGGTTTTGTTGAATCTTACAACACGCGCCTATTCACAGCGTGTGTCGTGATGAAGTTTTATATTCTAGTCCGTTTCCACAAGGGAACAAACGGTGCTTGCCTGCTGCTGGTGCCCGTTTTATTACAGTGGGAACTAATAGCGTCTTTGGTGAATAGTTGGCAATTTTCTGCTCAGCCTTACCAGTACTAGGTGCAAGTTGGCATTTAATAGCTTGCCTATTTGTTAATCTGGCTTAGCGTCAGTATTCCGATTATTTAGTCCCATGATCGGACTGATGAGACTTTTGTTTCAGCAGTCTGGTGTTACAGCTAATCAGACTACTGGATCATTTAGTTCGATGTTAACACTACCTACCTAATTTTGGCTCATTCTTCTTGATAAACGTCATAACACCACTTACGTCTGTATTCCCCGAAGGGTTGGCAGAGATGTATAGTACACCCTCATTTCGCAGTTATGTTTAAGTCTCATGTAATAGGGGGCGAGCCTATTGCCATCAACCGGGCACAAATCCAGATTCCGGGCTGCTACTGAGAAATTCCACACGGAAAAACTCAATAACACTGCCCGACTTATGGATCGAACCAGGGCTTTCGTGCTTGCGACCGCTAGACCAACCTCGTGATCTAATGTAATAAATAAAAAAGTACTAGGCTATCATGAAATCAAGAGGGTACTATTTTTAGGCGGTCAATCTAGGTACAATGTATTTCAGCATCAACATATAATTCGGCATAAAGTTCCTAATAACTATGCGTTTATTTTAGGACACCACCAAAAGCCACGGCCTCATCGAGATGTACCACACTTTTACAACCGTTTAGGTACAACGTAATAGGTTCTGTATGTTTGGAGTGAACAAGCCTCAAGTAGTTTGACGTAATTGTAGTTTTGTAGCTAAGTTTGATCGTAAAAGTATTTTAAGTAGATAGTTTATAATGTAGGTACGGTATAGGCTGTTTTGGTAATTTAAGTCTTTGAAATTGAAACATAAAAGAGATGAGTGATTTAGGAGACAAAGGATTTATTTGACTTTTGCATTATTGAGTAACAAATAATGCAAAAGTTACAACTACAACAATTTATCCTTTACTATGTAGCTATGGGTAAATTCTTAAAGTATCTCGTCATAGTAAGTTTGGCAACCTGTTTGCCATTTTAATATTTCAAACATTTAAATATCAAACACAGCCCGCAAACAAGTTTAAAAGTATTTAAATTGTATTTTGAACAGCACATCATTACCAATTTCATTTCGACACAGCCATCAACATCTAATATAACATCATATCACCTAAGACAGACACATTTTTGAGACAGGCCGAGGTAAACTGAACGGCGTACACGCCGGGCTCGTAATACTGACCCCGCTGGGCGACGTAGCGCCGAGCGAGACCCTGGACACTGCGCACACGGAGTACACCGGCCACAGCGGCCACACGCCCCTCGACCCTCCCCCCTCCATCCTGCACACCGTCTACAGCGCCATCAAAAACGTATTCTCATCCCCTGCCCCATCTCATGCCGCTCCGTCACACCCCGCTCCTTCGTACGCTGCTCCTTCATACGCTGCTGCTCCTTCATACGCTGCTCCTCCTTCGTATGATACCCCCTCGTATATTGAAGAACCAACCGCTCCTGCAGCACCTATCTCGTACCAGCCCCCTCCTCCTCCACAACCCATACCATCATTCAAGCCTATGTCGTGGGGAGCAGTTAATTCGTACGGCCAACCCGCCGCCGCAGATTCGTATGCTGACTACGACCCTAGAACGCCAACTCAGGGTTACGACTACGCATCATCAAAACATTCAGTAGTCCCCTCAGTTCAAAAAACAGGTTTAACACCAGAAAAAATACAGAAAATCAATAATAACTTGAAAAAAGTCACAGCTTACTTAAATCAGCAGAAACGATCCTCTGAAGAATTCAAGTTGGCCGACTTAGATGCCTACCGGGAATTGTTAGCGAAAGGGGAAATTCCATTTTTCCCAACCCCTGTAGTTTCTGATAACGAAATTGGCGTGCTCCCCGCGGAACTCCTCCCTGACCCTGTGGCCACCACAAGCACCACAACTACATCAACCACAACAACGACCACAGAAAAGCCAAAGACAACCACAGAACAGAACAGAAGACAAGACGTGAAATACTTTCTACGTGGCAACAAGATTGTTCAAGTGTGATAACTGACTCTTGACTGACTGAAGGTATGTGACGATGACTGACTCTACTGTATAGACTTCAGTGACTCATTCGACTGTTTCCTCTTGACTATGAGTGGCTAGTCTTCTGTAGATATAACAAGACTTAACGACTACCTACAGGACTAACTTTCTCGTTACACCATTTCATGTGCATGTAGTGTGTAGTAATAGTTAGTATAGTCGCTTACATAAGTCAATATCTGTCAAAATATTATTTTTTAAATTAATTAATTATGATTCAATGCTTTGCGTTATTTTTTTGATGCTTATCTAATATGATATAATTGGTTGGCATGATTCAGCAATATAATTTATGTGAATCAAACTTAAAATAAAAACACGATTAAGTAATAACAAGTAAAGCCTAGTTATTCTCTAGAAAGCAAAGCCATTAGTTGCTAGCTCTAAGATGAATAATAAATCATTTCATGTTTACTTCAAAATGATTTATTACGCATCATTCTCATATTCATCATTCATTTATTAATCATTCACATTTTGACAGATATTGACATCAAACTTATAGCAATCTATGTAGAAAAGAAAGTAGATTTTACACATAAAGCCTTAGTGTACCTTTTCAGTAGTTATAATGAATACAAAAATGTAAATATTGAAAACAAAGTAGTATAGAGTTTTACGTAACTTAATCCTAAAAGTATAGCAAAATTAGTTTATTAATATTATCTGTTTTTGTTTTCCAGATTTCCCTGTCCAGCATACATTGCTCAATGCTGAGGAGTTGCAGCATTACAACTATTTCCATCACTAATTGTTCATTGTAATTATTTGGTGGTAATAACTTAAGTTTTTTATCCTAATTCACTTAAATAACTCGTATTTTTCTAAGCCAAAAAGTTTTTTGATTGTTGCAATTGGTCTCGAAGACTGCTCAATTACATAACTAGCTTTTGAGATTTTAGGGGTTTTTTATTATAAGTATGGTCCATTATTCCATGTAATAATTTAGTTAAAGAATTATCCAGTGATGAAAATGTTAGTAACAATAAGAACATGTACCGAAAAATACCAAAAAGTCGTGTTAACGAAAAATACAGTCGCCGAGTGAAATAATCCAATTCGGAAATCATTACATAATTTAAATTGGATTTGGATGCTCAATTGTTTGAAAACTTTTGTAATTATCAGTACTAAACAGAGGTATAAAATCTTTTGTATGTATAAATTTTAACCTTACGCACTAAGCAGCTGACCTAGGTATGTCAGATTGGATGGCGCAGCTGGGCTGCCGTTTTATAAGTTCTTAACTGTGGACCGAGGCAGACTGCTCAGTGCGTTGTCTACCTAATAGGTCTTAGGGAATTGAAACAGGAGACAGCATAAAGAACTTTATGGTCCTATTAGTGTTCATAATTTTTTTGAAAGCTTCCTATTTTTAATTGATTAGTTGCTTGTCAGTCTGTAAAGACTAGTCAGTGCTCTACAGTCTACACATTTGCTCGGTCGCAAAGAACGGAGATAATGTTGTATGTACCTAGTAATACTTTTGATCGTATATATGTGAAGCTATTCATGCGTTTCGTACCTTGTTTTTACTCTACTCCTCGCTAAAAGTGCCAAAAAGTGACGCTGCTGCCTTCAGTTTATATGCTCTAAGAATAAATGTATAATATTATTCGCAGTATTAAAGTAGGCAAACTGAAAATAATGTACAGAACACTTTTGTACCTACTAGTACCACTTTTATACCTAATTTATTAAGGCACTTATTTGAAAAATTGGTGTTACCCGTGTTATAAGTACGTAGGATGATAAAATTTTATTTTGTAAATAATGCTCAAATAAGTAATACTTAGACAATATTTATATTTTATGTAAATGTAATAATTGTAATTTACTATTTTTGTAAATAAATGATGAGGGGTGTGTGATAAATAAATTTATTTTTGTTTACAATATAACGGTTTTCCCTACTTTCTCGGTGATTGTCAACCATGGCAAATCACTTTTAAAAACTCATAGTATGGTCAACAACATTGTATTGGGGGTAAAAGGTATTTTTTTTCTATTGGACTGGTTGTAGATTGTCCTTCCGACCCGTTCATACGTAATCGGGCAGTTATTCGCGAGACCTGAAAGGTGTCCAGCCAATGGTGGGGAAGTAAATACTTAACCTAAGCTAACTTCTTATACTACTCTAACATCATGACTACTAGCAACAATAGCACTAAGAGCAACCTTTAAGCGGACTCGGACCTCGATTTAAGGCATTGCTGGCGGGAGATTGGTAGGGAGACAGCTTAATAATGGCTGAATTATCGGTGTGAGGGAAAAAGGGAAGGGCACTGCACCTAAGTACCTACCGTAGAGCAGAATACGTCACGCCTTCTCCACCCGTGGGTGTCGTAAAATCCGACTAAACGATCAAGTCTAGAGGATGAGAAGCAGTGTCCTCAAACTGTGATCACTAATCCGTCTGCTAAGCCTATCTACCTATTATTTCCCCTATGACTGTAAGGGTTTTAATGTAACATGCAGACCCCTCTGTAGTGACCCCGACATGATATTCAGATGTTCCGTTTAGTGTCTTGACGAGGAACGGGGTATGGTGTTTCATCTGCCTAGCCTTTTCCCAACTATGTTGGGGTCGGCTTCCAGTCGAACCGGATGCAGCTAAATATCAGTATTTTACATGGAGCGACTGCCTATCAGACCTCCACATCCCAGTAACTGGGTAATACGATACTCTTGGTAAGACTGGTTGTCAGACTTTCTGGCTTCTGACCAACAGTAACGACTGTCAAAGATCTACAAATGACAGCCGGGACCAACGGCTTTACGTGCTTTCCGAGGCACGGAGGAAACTCGCTATGGTAAATGGTCACCCATCCACAGACCAACCTCGGCAAGCGTGGCTTAACCCAGAAGATCGGTCTATGCAGCTGTAATTATTTAGCCACGAGCTCCTCCAGTGTTTCTTCAACTAAAAGGAAGTATCCTTCAACCAGACTGAGTCTTAGTGCGGCGGGTATTCTTTAGTTGGAGGAACATTATACCTCGTTCCTCCACAACTGTTTACTGTAGCGGTCATTGGGAGGCCAATGTTCAGCAGTACCTAGACATTTACGGGCCTTCCTATATCATATGACTACATGCAAGCTTGTCCAAACATAAACTTTACTGGCCCTTTTTGAATAAAACAAAAGGTTCTCTATTGATGTTGACCGGACGACGAGGTGCTCAAATCACCCATCCACACAAAGCCCCTCAGACTTCAAATATCCGCACAACACATAACGCCTGAAATAAATCCGTTAGTTAATTAATGTCCCACTAACTGTTGTTGTACGCCTTCTGCCTGGCGTTATTGGTTCTACTTTTTCCAGGTACGTGTATTGCAAGAAGTATTTTAGTATAAATGTTGTTCAGTTTAAATAAAATAACTAGGTAGAAACTGATACAGTTGTCAGGGTAATTTTCCAACAACTGAAACATGGTAACATTATTAAATGGTTATAGTGGTCAGTGTCACTGGCCACTTTTCAACAACTGGCAACTTATCAGCAGCTGGAATTATGTCTGATAGATTTGGTTCCATCTCTTCCCCTGTGCGTTTATAACTACAAAAATTTCTCATCTCTAATTCTTGTACATACCTAACGCCGGAACCGCACCGGCGGCGCCGGACCAAAAACGCGTCTGCTCCGCATTGATGCCGAGTTAAATAGTAAAGCAACGATCACAGTAAAGCATTGCCAACGAAACTGAATTTGTTTCTGTTTGCATTTATAAATTAAATACTTAACTAAGTAACACTTTTATTTTTTGGTCAAAGTTAACATTATAAGGTATTTCAATTTTGAAAAGTGAAAAGCAGACGTCTTTACAGTTTCGTTGGCAATGCTTTTACTGAACTGTGATCATTGCCTTACTGTTTAACTAGGCATCAATGCGGTGTACACATGGTTTTGGCCCGTCATCGGTACGGCGTCGATGCGGCTCATGCGCGATATTCATTCGTATACGCAAATATGTGATCCGGTGCCAGCGCCGGTGTGGATTTGGCGTCATGTACAGGAAGCCTAAGAAACGTAATAGGGGAAGACATGGGAAGGGGAAGTGATGGGACTAAACCGTCTAATACAACTTATAAATCGATCTATCTTCGTGATAGCCGTTTAGACATGAGCTTTTCAATAAATACCCTACTTTTTTATCAATTTGAATCTGCTACTAAAAAGGAAGTAAGCCGGTATATAGGTAGGTATTAATTCGTTATCTCAGTTAATTTCCATAATAGGAGGTACTAATACCGGATGGCTAGGTTCTATCGGAGTTATAATCTCGGTGTTAAGAGCACGCGACCAATTAGCTGAACGGCTGTTCCTGGTATGATATTGATAGATAGTAATTAATAGATATTGTAAGTTAAAATAGGAACATAGGTATTAATGGGTACCCAGAATGGTCGATTTGTGCAATTATGGTGCTTAAAATAGGGTTGTCTAAGACTATCTAACTGGTCCATTATGGTCGTGCAAATCTTTTTCTATCGTGTCGGCACGAGCTATACGAGAATAACTCATGCCGTGGTGAAAAGATTAGCCAGTCAGCAAGGTTGGTAGCGAGGCTGACTGCCCAGGGTGCACCGGACGTACTGAAGTAACGTTACTCGTGGAGGCTCTTTTCATGCACCCCAAATCGTCGTGCAAATGAAAGAAAGAAAGAAAAAATATTTATTCGCGCCAACATGACGCACAAAAATAAAATTGAACCTACACAAAACCAAAAAATAAACTATTGGGAAAAATATGCGTCACATCCGTGCAAAACGGCGACTGCTCAGCATAATGCTGTGACTCACGTACGAGACAGAGTCACAGCGTTGCTTTTCAGCGACAGCCGGCTGTCAAAAGTCTGTCGAGTATCAGGGCTGTTGTTAATTTGCATACAAAAAAATTGCTTGCGTCTTTCTATATACTGGAAATTAGATGTCATTGATCCTTGGTTTGATTTCCAAACAAAGCAGTGTCACTGGGATTTCAATTACTGTCCCAGGGTTCAAATGTGCCCTGGTAATTAGTAATGAGCTCATTTTAGCTGTCAATCACAGGGGATCTATAAGGTAAGTCTGAAAGGGGTAATAATCAGCGGGCCACTTAAAGTATCACTAATGAATGTTTTAAAGCAAGTGTTAAAATTCTAAAATTCGATAATTTTTTATTTCTATGCAATATAATTTTTATAGTTTTCATTAGTTTTTTCAAAACTTCTTGATCCCTGCTTTAGTTACAAATTTAGAAAATGGAGATTCTAACCTGCGAAACCAACTATGACCAAAAATGTAAACACAGCTGATCATAACTGGAGATAGATAGATTTTAGCGTATTTTTATCTTTGAACAGCAATTGGCTTTTGGGGAATGAGGAAGAACAAACGTTATTCATTATTACGGGTACTTCAACACCCTTACCGATTAGTGCCCTCTTTTCCGATTAGCCTTGTTTCATAAAATATGGTATAATGACAGTTGGTACACCTCCGTTCATTTGTTCGAAAAATAGGGCCTGGTGATGGTTATTCGGCGTCCATAAAAAACAATACAAATTCCGACGTATTGCAACCCTAATCTACCTACCTACAGAGTTTATAAGTGCTACGAATCCGGAACAAGAAGAAAGAAAAGAATGCACGAACTTATTTGAACTAACAAGCTATTTACTTATTTTTAATTGAACTTTCGTGGAGGTAAAGTTAAATGATGTGCCAAGAATACAAGAATTTTCGACTCGCGACCTTGCCATTTTTACAGTTCATGATTAAGGGCTCCATTTGGGTACGAAGTTAGTTGGGCAACCCCGAAAAATGCACGTGAGTAAACCATTACCATACCCTTTTTCACCGTACGGTGAGTCCTGACGTTTCTTTATAAAACGTTACCATACAAAGAACATCTAATAAAAAAAAAACATGAATAACATAGGTATTTTATGGTTTTTGATGATGTTGTTTACGTTTTTTGGATAGCTCTGTCTGCTTACGGCCACAATTTAGGGCCTGCGCACACTGGCGGCACGGCATGGCAAGGGATTTTTTAAGCTCAATTAATATTAAACTTTATTAATACCCTTTATGACTCATAATTCCCGTACCGCGGGATGCTTCGGCATGCCGCGGCACGACAAAGCCTCCCGTGGTATGCTAACCAAATACAAGTGAGGAGGTGAAGAACAAAACCTCACTTTTCCACTTTTAAAAATTTCTCTCTTTTTTTGTCTATGAGCAACACTTGTTGAACAAATTGTGGCAAATATGAAAAAACTCATCAAAACATCACGTTTCTTATATGAATTTACTTTTGAAATTGAAGTTCCCAACAAAACCACACTTAACCGCCTTCAATATTCAGCCGTTGTTGATTTATTTCAAAAGCTCACTTTATCAGAACAAAATTCAATAGTTAGTTGCAATTTTTACTATATTTATTACATACTATATATTTTATATATTCCAGAAATCTTCATCAAAACCACTCTTTTCCAGAAATGTTTAATCAAAACCTCGCATTTCCAAATTTCATTACAAAATATTGGCTAGTATTCTTAACATTTTTCACAGCAATTTGGTAGATGAGATAGACTGAATCACATAGTTATATAAAGAAAAAAATTAAAAATAAATAATGTGGGAGTTTGTTATATCTTCACATTTAACTGTTTTCTCTAAAATTAACAAAAGTGGAAAAGTGAGGTTTTGTTCTTCACCTCCTCAAGTGCTAGTGCTATTAAAATAAAGATTAACATTATTTGAATTAAAAAAAAATCTTTGCCTTGCCGTCCTGCTAATGGGCACCGGGCCTTACGAAATGACCGATAGGTCAGGAAAGATTGTAAATAAATATTCAAATACACTGTTTTCATTATTTAAATACACACACAAATTTTGGATAATATCTCTAATTTTTTTTCTTACCTTGTTTAATTTTAAATTTTGCATACGATTTCTTGTTTAAATTCTATATTCTTTTGGTACACCACTTTTGCCATTTTACAATGTGACATTTAAGAGCGGGGCCTCCTAGCACAGGTACTTATATCAGTCTTTTACTTAAAAGGAGGTCCTTAGGTAAGATTTACTGTAAAACTGTAAAAGTTGTACAAGTTTCTGCAATAAACCTTTTATGTTATTTATTTTTATTATTTTATAAATTCCTCACATATTGTGGTGATTTATTTCCAATGTCTATTACGTACAAAATAGAAGATTCTGCTAAGGTTATTGCAGATATGAGAGCCTACAGTTATACAAATACACAGGTATCAGTTGTGCAGTTGAATCTTTTGCTATACAACTGATACAAGGCGCATACATACATAGGAGATTTAAACAGACCGTAGAAAGAAACTACAAGTGTATGAACACTGATGTTACCTACTAATAGAAAAGTACACACCAATGAAAAGAGTACACTGAACATCAATCAATTAATCATTGTAGCTTATTCATTCCCAGGAACCATAAAGGGGCGGATTTTCCTATAGGTCAGGGAGGCCCGGGCCTAGGGCTGCAAAATTAGACGGGTTTTTTTTAGTAGTCGCGCCTTCTTTGAATCTATCCGCCAACTCAAACTCAATAAACTCAAATGTAAAAACTCAAAAACCGTGTCTAAAACATCTCGCAAAAAAAAATAGGTACACGGTTTTTTTTTTGGTAAGCATCAGTAGGTATTTGAAACACTGATTGAGATAATTTTATCATTTACTGACTTTCGTTGTTTTTATTTCAATTCCTACTTATAGTTCATTTAATTTTTCGTGATTTACAGCGAGTACAATACAGCCGACGTATCTTGGCGAGTCTGAAGTTAGTTGTTTGGCTGCGCAATGAATCTTTTAGAAACGAAATTGTCTACTCCGCAGCTAATCAGCTAACTTCAGACTCGTCAAGATACGTCAGCCGTATTGTAGGGGGTGGCAATATTTCATAGGCCTAGGGCCGCCAACGTATCAAATCCGCCTCTGGAACCATACGGTTTCATCATCATAATCAGCCCGTTACTGTCCCACTGCTGGGCACGAGCCTCTTCTCAGAATGAGAAGGGTTAAGGCTTTAGTCCATCACGCTAGCTTGGTCACTGGTAGCGGTCTATACACACCATCGAAAACATTTTGGAGCGCTCTCAGTTGCGCAGGTTTCCTCACGATGTTTTTCTTCACCGTTAAATGATAAATGATATTTATTTCAAAAGTCAAAGTCAATTTTATATGTTTTTTTAAGACTAGATGGCGCCAGCATTTCCTATCTGACTAGCTCTGAGAAGAAAAGCCGAGCCGAACAAACTCAGAGGTCTCTTTTTAAAGTCCAGACATTGTAGTATAAAAACTATGCGAGTGTAACAATATAGGGCAACGTCTGGAATGGCCTTTTGAGGAAAGAGCCATAGCAGTTTTGAGTCGACCTGTCCAAACTGACGGCACGCATGCATCAGCCATCAATCAGCAAGACATTTGCGTAGGTCACAAGAAACACTCAAAACCGCCAAACACTTATGAAATTCGAGTAGGATAAAAGCCTACACGGTACTCACATTCACAATAAAAAACAAAAATAATATCAACATATTAAAAATTAAACAATTATTCATAAAAATGTCAAAGTAAAAAAAAAACAACAATAATAATAATCAATCATGCAAAATGTCAAAATAATGTTAACACAAGAGATAATCAAATTCTGATTCACATTAGATTCGAAAAGACAGAAGTGCGGGCCGGTATCGCATTCAGACCCTCCTGCATGGCAAGCGTTCAACCGCTAGGCTTCACTGCTATATGCGTGCTATACAGAAAGTTAACGAATTCGTGTAATTCCTCCAAACTTTATTCTTTCAAACCACATGATCTATTAATGGTATCCCCGCACAGGATTTAGATTGATTCAAAATAAAAAAAAACTTTTATTTTACTTTTTTTTTATGTGATAGAAAATTTTGATACTTTGCATAAATGAATGAAGGCACGACGACACAGCTGACGGGCACGACTAGCGCGATATCGCTCCACGCAGTCAGTTAACTCGGGACGCTAAAATTACTCGAATACAGAATACCATGCTTCATTTTTTGAAAACTTTTTTTTATTCTGAAAAAATCTATGCAGGGTCAATCAGTGTCACCAGTAGATTACGCGGTTTGAAGGAATTACACGAATTCTTTGACACCCTGTATGTATACGGTACGGCACGCTGGTAGGTAATTATCTGCTCGTTCTTCTGCAGATGTTAGTTTACAAATAAATTCTATTCTATTTGAAACTTTCACCTTTGAAGGACACTACTCCAAAATTAAATTTGAACTAACACAGGAAATCTTGAACTGGAATAAATCTCGACTCTTTTACTTGACTTAGAATTTTTTCAAGACATTAGAAACCGTCCGTCATTTAAATAGTAATTATTATGCTGCGATTTCTACAACCTACGTGAAAAGAAACAATCAAGCCTTCCACTGTTCTCTCGCTCCCACATCAGCAGAAATTCAATCTAACATAACATCTACAGCCTCCACAATAGTAATGACGGAAGCGGAACCCCGTAAAACGAAATAAAACGCCATGGGTTTACATAAGGCTAAGCACCTACCTTCCTGGTGAGTCGAGCTTCATTACGCTCGCTTTCAAAATGATTGAGGTGCTGCAGCTGCAATTAAGGGGTTGGTGACCTTAAGATTAATTGATACTTGGTTGAACGCGAGCTATGCGAAGACAGTTCAAAGGATAGAGATTATAGGCGGATTCAAATAAGAAATGTAATGTATGAAAAACTCCCGAGCTCATTTCTTAAGAAATATGAAGCTCGAAATGAACTTAGTACGTACCTACTTAGTTAGAAATTAAGAACATGTTCTTAAAATTTCGCGATTTGTACACTATACTGTGAAGTTTTTAGTCTGTAGTTTGTATCCTATTTATTATTATTTATTTTAACTATCAATCCATCTATGCAATAAATCTTTGAATCAGATATCAACATCATGGAATCCGGTCATCAGCAAGTGTTACCGTCGACGGGGCGGTTTAGGCGAGTGTAAAGACGTTGTTAGTGTGGTGTATCGAAGTACCGACGATAACTTTATAAAAAATCAAGATTGAGTGAGGGTAGATGAAAATACCCTTGCTTCACGAAGATGACAACTGCTCCGCCACTTCAGTCTACCCGTGACCACGGCCGGTGCAATTCGGCCGAAACGTCGGGATAAAAGGTTTGTGCCTCTTAAAGTTTTTTACGCGAGTAGATCTGATTCTATATTTTTATAATATAATTATAGTTATGAACATTATTGTCATTTCAACAAGTTTTTTTTTTGGTTTGCTTTTGTATCGTCCTTGCAGACCGTATCTACGTAGCCGGGAAGTTATTGCCGAGACCTGAAGGATCTCCAGCTAATGGTGGTGAAGTAAAATACTTAACCTAAGCTAACTACTACTATTAACATCATGACTACTAGTAACAACAGCACTAAGGGCGACCCCTAGTGGGACTTGGAGCTCGGCTTATGGCGTTGCTGGCGGGGGGCTGGGGGGAGACAGCTTGACGAGGGCTGAATTATCGATCTGACAGCGGAGTCTGAAGAGACGACCGGCTCTACTACGGGAGAGCTCGGTGGATCGTGACCGGCGGGCATATCTCAAAGTGAAGAATGCAGTTAACACTCCAATTATGATAATGTAAACCCCAACTATACCACTGAGAAGCAGTGAGACAAAAATAAGAACATACGATAACGTTGTTATGGTGATATTACACGGTTCACTTCTGCCTTTCAACCTGGATGAAGCAACCAAATAGAACCATGTAAACACAAAGGTGAATCATTCAATATCATTGATCAATAGCATATGCTTTCATTTTTGCACCTTTCAACCAAATCAAATCAAAGTGAATCAATTTGGTTGAACCGTGTAATATCACCATTACGACCCAGGTAAAAGAAGATTTGTTAAAAAAAATTAAGCTAATTTTAATATTCACCTAGGTACCTATAGCACTGTGAAAACTGTGCATAATGAAGCAATGCCGCTTATGCCAACGTACATAACATAACACAAAAATCTTCTCATAAATATAATATGATTTCAGCGCCATACTTTGCATGTAAGTACTTCTTCTTCTCTCGTGTCAGCACGAGCTATACGATAATAGCTCATGCTGTGGTGAAAAGATTAGCCAGTCAGCAAGGTTGGTAGCGAGGCTGACTGCCCAGAGTGCGTCGGACATACTTAAGTATCGTCACTCGTGGAGGCTACTTTCATGCACCCCAAGTAAGTACTGAAAGTTTGCCATTGTCAGCTTCTCGTCTGGCTAGGCTTCACTTTTCTTTGTTTCTTTGTTATTTGGGTGGTAATAATTTACCAAAAGTTGGGGACAGCTTCCAGTCTAACCAGATGCGACTCAATATCAGTATTTTACACGGAGCGAGTGCGATCAGACCCAACTGCCGCAACCTCTGAGCAATGCCGATGTCCTAAGGTTATTGTCAGTCTTTTGGGCTTCTGACTACCCGTTCCGACTGTCATAGGTATTCGTATAGCACCAGGGACCGAATGTTTATCGTACTCTTCGAGGCACGGAGGGGTCTCGATGTGAAACGAATGGTCACCCATCCACGGACTGACCGCGGCAAGCGCAGCTTAACCTTGCAAATCATATCGATCCGCGTGGTTGTTAATTAGCCACGAGCCCCTCATTATTCTAGCCTTTTTTTTGATGTATTGGGAATCATCAAATGACTTCTTCCGCTCTGGGCGGAGCGAAAGGGAGTGTCTCTTACTGACTAAAACCAGAAGCCCTTTGCGCTCCAGGGCCGCGGTAACTCTTTCGAAAAAATTCCGCAACCCTGGCAGGTCATTATTCTAGCTTATCGACCAGTTTTCAATAAACTCAATGATAATATTTTGACATATGTGCGCTCTCGAAGGTTTCGACGCGTCTTTAACTCAAGAACGCCGCACAAGTAGAAGACAGGTTGCTTCCCGACCGCTGCTACAAATCATTACCATCAGATAACTTGCCCAGATGCGCGGAAGTCGTTAAAGGCGTCTTGCGAAGAGAAGCATTTGAAACACTTGGTAGTATATTTCATTTCTAGTTTATAACATTTCCTTGTAGAACTGGTGTAACACACTTCATTGATTCCTCTTCTCGCTGTAGAGAATATTATTACTTTGTAAAACGTTGTTGGTGTAGTAGTTGCAAGTGCGACAGCTGAGCGTGAGGTCCTAGGCTCGATCCCCAGGTCCCAAAGTGTTATTGAGTTTTTCCGTGTGGAATTTTTCAATAGCAGCCCGGAGTCTGGATTTGTGCTGTTGAAAGCAATAGGCTCGTCCCCTACTTTTCCTTTTTTTATTTGGTACTCTTCCTGCCTTTGATCGCCATCTCGCCTGATGTTAAGCGATGACGCGGTCTACGATGGAGCACGCTTGCCCAGAAGAAACTGATTCACTCGTGACTTGAAGACACCCAGATTATAGCTGTCGAGGAACACCCACTCGGCCAGCGCATTCCACTGTTTGGCGGTTTTCACAATTAAAATGGAACCAAAGCGCTTCGTTCGGGTTTTTGATAAATTAACCATGAACCTTGGCGCTTTTTCGTGCTTCTGGCCGTCCGATAGAAAAAAGGGCAGGCGGGAATTATGGGAATTTAACTTAACGGCGAAATGAGGGTGTATTATACACCTCTGCCTAATCTTTCGGGGAATACAGGCGTGATGTTATGAATTCCTTGAAGTGAACGAGTATCTTATTTTACTCGGAGAGGTTGTTATCTGTCTTTAAAGAAAATAGATTTTGATAGAGTTATGTATTTTGTACACTACAGGTGAATGCTGCCGTTCACCAACCCGATTTGCATCAAACGCACGTAAGCGTGCTGAATCATGCTGGAGCATGCGAATGCTAAATTAATGAAAAATGCTTTCACGTGCGTACGCTTCTTACGAAATATTCATTTTTTAGGAATGCGAATTCATACGGATAAGTGTGTTTATGGTCCAATGTGATTCGTCCCTCAATTACCTCTTAAAAGACCTACGAAAATCGATTTTTTATCTTCCTTCCAGCCAAGCATCACACCACATAGGAAGACTTTTATAGAGGTGCCTTCTACGAGCTCTGCCTACCCATTATCACATACAACAGTAAACATAAGCAACCTATTCGCAACAAAAGTAAAAACTAGTGTGAAAATGCCCGCTGTCACCGGTCAACGGCGACGATTTCCAGTCGCGTGCGCAAGAGTCGGTGACTCGCGCGCCGATGAAAAACTGCGCTCTCTAATACATGAATGATATAATTTGTTAATACTTAGCTAGTGTACTTCTATTAATTTATTGTAGACTGTTTAATTTCAGAAATTAATTAAGTATGAAATTATTTTAAGAGTTGAAAAATCTTAATGAAAGCATATCGCTTCATCGTCTGCCGATGCTAATCTTAATAATTTTGACATTGAGTGCATACCTAGTTGATTTAATTGGATTTTACATGAAGTATTGCTTTACTAACATTAGATTGATATGCATGAAATGCAGATCTGTAAAGATATTATAATACAATAGGTACATTACACATTTTTCATATTTGCGTAAACACCAATCACAATACTGGAAGGTAACTTATGTCCAATAAATTGAAATTAAAATTCAATCAAAGTCAAAGCATATAATTCAATTAGAACTTTCACGGGCAATTTTGAATTTTCGAAAAAAAAGAAGATATGCTGCGTTCCAAAGTGTACATTCCTATGCAAAAGAACGGGTTGAAGCTTATAGCCGTGACTTGTCAAAGAAAAAAACTGTCATTTACCTACAAAAATTATAATTGTATCCCTAGATGTTTTAATTTAGATTAATTTTGTAAACAAGAAAATGTCATTATAAAATCTAAAATCGCGGAAGTTGAAAAACAGTAAAAGTAATGTCAGTCTCAAAGTTTTAGAACACCATGCTATCAGCTACACAAAGTTAATAATTATTAAATATTTCATTGATCTCATTTTTTTTTTCATCTGTAAACGTTGAAGCAAAATCATAACGTTAAGTTTTGTTTTTGGTAAGTTTCGTAGACACACGCAACTATCTAAATATTAACTACCCTTATTTTAACCAATTCTATAACAACAATTTTCTTTATGACCGAAGGAAACATGTAGTAAGCTACGAGTATAACCACAACTAACTTTGACTAACTGCACAAGACACCAAGTCCGAGTAAACGTTAGTGGGGGTTGATATAAAGTCTTGAGGTGACCTATTTCGCGTCCCACAATCAACTGACTGCAGTCCAGTGCTGTTGTTACTGTTATAACAATAAATTCTAGTGTTGCAAGTTAAAAAAATTGTGGTTCTGTTTTTGTGAAAACGAATTGTGAACTCTTTAGTACTTATTTGAATTTTGTGCTTGGACGAAGTGTTGTGAGACTGATTGTGATCAACTTTGATAAAATGAAGGTAAGTTTTAAGTTGATAAGGATTTTTTGTTTTGAGTTAGCTTGAGTTTTAAATGGAATATATAGATAGACTTACTTTATTTCGAAAAACATAAGTGAATATTAATGATAGAGTGACCTGCTGTAGTGGCTACATAAATGATTTTAATTAAATTAATCTTGCAATGCGGAGGAATATTTTGAAGCCCTATTTCAGTTTATAGTTTTATTAGGATATATTTTTCTTTATTTGTATATACTTTTATTTGCAATTATGTAAATATTGTTTGAGCTTAATTAAATCGTTTAGTAGTTAATTTTATTCATGGTAACTTTGAAACATGAAAACGATTAAACTATATTTTTTTCTGAAAAGTTAATTACCTAATCTTGATTACTTAATTTTTTTTTAAGTTCATTATGACAATTTGTTATGATCCTCATGATCACAAATTAATAAAAGGCACTACATCATACTGGATATACCAACAACGGTTTTATTTTGAGGAACACTGAACTGTTTTTCCATGATGATGATAGGCCAATTTTTTTTTCGTTGCTTGTTTATTTGCTTTACTACCTAAAGTATTGTTTATGTTTCCTTAAACAGTTAATATTAGTGAGGAAATGATAATGAATTATGTAGCTTTAAAACTGTTGCCTGACAAAAGATAGGAAATAATTAATAACACTTAATTACTTTTGTTGATAAATTGTAATCAGCTTGTTCATTAAGTACTTAATTTTTCTGGACTTTATTGTATTAAGGCTGGAGTTCATCAACATTCATTGTCTGGTTAAACAAACTTTTGAACAGTTATTGTATAGGTAACCAAAATTTTACCACCTTACTTATAAAAGATCGTCATTTCTAAACTTTGATTAAATTATATCTGTTCTTCTTATTTGTATGCCCACAGATATAGATGCCAATGAATAGAGATGGCAATAGACTTACAAGCAATTTTAGTTAAACAACCATCGATTATAAGTAAGGGTGATGTTTATGAAAAGTAGCATTATATCATATCTCTCTTCTTCGGCATAAGCTATTTGAAAGATTAGTCAGTCAGCAAGATTGGTAGCGGGGCTGACTGTCTAGATTGCGCTAGACTTACTTTAGCATCGTCACTTGTACAGGCTCTATTAATGCACACCACCATCACCTCCTGCTCTTATTCCAACTTATTTGATGTCGGCGTACCTAGTATGTATTTTTTTTTCATAGGTACATCTCTATTAGTCGTCATCTCAGTAGTCACCTTCTTTCTAGTCATATCATCTTTTACATTATCCATCCATCGCTTCTTTGGTCTTCCTCTACTCTCATAACCATCCACATTCATACTCAAAACTTTCTTCACGACACGTTCCTCATTCCTTCGCATCACATGCCCATACCATGACAACTTGAATGCACCTCAAATTCTGTAAATACAATTATCTACTTGATAGTTATAAATTCCGTTAAACATTCAATAAAACACTTTAGAACAAGTTTCCCTATTTAAAAACAGGATTAAAGACCAGCATCTGGTGTCGGCCACAGCATCATAATCTGTCAATTAGTAAGCAATGCATATCTGAACAGGAGAAATTGTATTAGCATAATATCTCTGACAGCCGGGCCGGGCATGTTCGGCTGGTTCATTGCCAAGGCTGGATCGTGGCCTTGGAAAACGTGCAGTGTCTAGGACGTTTATCTAGCTTCGATAGAAGCTTAGTTTTGTTAGGCGTTGAGAGTAGTGTTGCCATTTTTCCAAAAAGCGGGACTGGGACCAAAAAATTGGGATGTAGAAGAAAACCATAACGACGCGATGCTTAAAATCCCTTCATTCAAATAAGAATCCCTAAAAACATCTGTGACAAAGATGAAATCATTATTTTTAAATGGGGAATTATTAATCGGGCGAATAAATAATATATGGAAGACCGTTAATGAGATACTTTAATACTAAACATAGCGGCATTAAAATACTAACTTGGGCGAAAAAAATACTGAGTGGGCGAAAATATACATTTCCTTAGCCCGACACGGATAGGTTAGGTTCGAAGCCCCCGTCATCCACTTCGTGTTAGGTTACCTTAAACCCTGCAGACAGATATAGGAGCCCCGCACGGCGAGGCTCTGTCGACGCTCCTTTGGAAAAACAAACAACCTTACAAACATACAACAATAATGTGAGTGAAATTTGTTCGCTTAAGAATACTGATCGTTCTGAATAACTAGTACCTCAAACTCGTATTTTTAAGTCGCCGTTTTCAATATTTGTGTTCGCCCTCAGTCTTTCGCCCACTTAGTATTTCAGTACGCCATAATCAGTGTTTTTGATACCCTTACTTTGAATTTATATTCGATCGTTTAAATACTAGTCTTTTTAAATTACGGCGCCAATGTTACCAACTTAGGTAAAATGGTGGGATTCTAGGCGTCCCGATCAGGGTGCTGGCGGGACGCATCTTGCGAGTGCCCAAATACGGGACGTCCCGGCTAATGCGGGACGTATGGCAACACTGGTTGAAGCGTTAAACTTGTTTCTAGGCCAGACTTGATCCATGAATTGCAGTTCCAATTTAACTTGCGCGATAAGTACAGACTGCAATAAAATAGGGATCTAAGTATTTACATTATCGATAGTTACTGCTCTGACACTAAAACTAGGGCTCCACAGGTGTATCAAGCTATTAAACAGCGTGCTACAGATAGCGTCGTAGTTAGGGTCATGAGCGCCCAGAGCATGGATCAAATACTGCGCCTCCCAAAAAAAAAAGATTTATTTAATTAAAAATTAAGGTAGAAACGATTTTCTCTGATATTGGAGCTCTCAATCTCCAGACAGAATTAATTTGCATTTAAATCAATATCATATTTTAACGCGAGATCTGCTGCGGATTTTTTCAGTCATATTGTATGTATTGAGCGGCCTATCTTGCGCCCCCCCCCCCCCCCCCCTAGGTCCTAGATACGACACTACACTATCCACAGATGACTGAAAGCATCATCAAGCTATATCAGCGAATTGCTTATCTATTCAACATACCTACAGCGACTAGGGGTGTAGCTATCGCCGTATCTGCCGTATCAATTATACGGGGCCCCCGACGTTGCGTAAGCAAAAATTAATAAAAATTTCCCAAATTTTTTTTCTTTCTTATCTTCGATGGGTCATGAACGCCTGTCAGACCTGTCACTATTGTCCATTGAGGCAGAAACTTTAGAAAAACTAAAGTCATCATCAGCTAAGTATAAATGATTTAATAAATCAGTTTGCCGAAAAAAAGGCAAGTGTATATTTAATTTGAATGGTTTGTAAAAATTTTGGAAAAAGTGACAGATAATTATGGTGAATAAATATTTATTTTAATTTTATGCAAACATTTTTTTTCTTTTGTGAGAAATCTTTATCCTTCACAAGGGCCCCCAACGACAAGCGACTGTCTTCCAATAAGGAATTTTACCAAAGATACAATTTAAATAAAAACATCATCTTATGTTCATGCTCGTACTACGTATTGATACGTTACAAGAAACAAATAGGTTTCAAGAATCTTTATTCTCGAACATCTCAATTAAATCCTCAAACAATGAATGAAAATACAAAAAACAAATACTATTACGTCCCGGTATGGGCATCAAACCTGCCCATATGTAGAAGTAGGACGGTATACCATTGCTATATTTCTGCTTTCAAAAGTTACTTGATATTATTATCTAGTAGGTATTAGCGTTGCCAAAATAACCGTATTTCGCTGGACGTCCCGAATTTTAAATGTCCCGCCGCGCCGGGACAGGCTATGTCCCGTCTGCCGTACCGTACCGGTTTTCCTAGAATGAAATCCCTAATAGTTCATCTTCAGCGTCCCTACTGTTTCATAGAAGGGATTTTTTCGCAGATGGTATTAAAATGGACGGCACGTACGCAACAAATGTAGGTTCACCGGATTTTGATAAAAGTGAATTAATGACCATTTTCAATTATCAAACAAAGATACTTAAGCTAAAACTTACACGCTCTTATTTAAATATAAGGAGCAATAAAACACTGATAATACGAATGTACATAAGTAATTTATGTTGCATTTGTACCGATTAAAAAAATTAAACCCTTTTTTTGCTAAACAGAGAATTTGCCACTCTCAGGCTCGAAAAATTATCTGGCAACCCTAATAAGTATGTAGTAGTTAGCTGATCTTGCACCTTACAATTTAACACATAAGTATATACGTACGTTAGAAAGAAGTAGTACTATGACTAGACAAACCAGTCCAGATTTCACATCGGGCGGTAATGACAGTCGTCAATGCCTTGCTGGTGTCATCCGCGCACTCGAACTCAATATTATAGCTTCTTTGTAGCTTTTACTTTTGTTATTTAAAGAATGGAAGTACGTATTGTTATTTCTAATGTATTTAGAATCTTTTCTGGTAATTTTGAAAAACTTAATTGGTACTACTCAGAAAATCGGACTACAAGTTTCGGCGGACGGATCGCACGTTTTCCAACTACCAAAGTGTTTCGGATCTCATGATTATTCACATTCTCAAATGTTAATTGACATTGACAATTAGTAGTTTGTTGTTTGACAATACTTTGATCATATATTTTTTTTTATTTCGATGTTCGTTTTTGTTTCGTTTCGACCCGAAACTTCGACCGACTTTTCCGATTTGATTTTCCAATAATTTGAAACTTATCTGATGTAATTTAACATCTTATCCTATAAGGATAAACTGCATTTTGCAAAAATGAAATGTGTTTAATCGAAAAATTCGGAATTCGGAGATACTATCAATTTATTTTTTATTTAGAGTAACCTAGTTGGCTGAAGTTGATGTTCAAATTTTCGTTACACCGTCCCTTACACCCAGTAAAAGACCCTCGTTGAAAACCACTCTTGACGTCATGAAGAGCCGGGGTTTCTTGATCTTACTCGGCATGGGCTATATCAGTTACTAACGTTATGAGACTCGTAATAGTTTGATTCAATGTTTGAGATCATTAATTTAATCAAAAATTATTTTATCAAAAGTTTAGCGAACCCTTTACATAATTATTATGTAAAAATCAAAGAATGTCTGAAATTAAAGTAATAAGCATTACCTCCATTAGGTATCTAAATCTTAGGCCAAGTTTCACAGCGATAATCTGAGTTGAAACAGTATTTTTATCTCCACTACCAACATTTTAGAAAAATACTCACCTTTTAAAGCAGTAGACCCAGTCCCCAAAACATTGAACGGATTGATATACTTATGTATCCGAATTCGGGTAATGATACGGGATATGGTGTTCTTCTTCTGAGTCATTTTAGCGACCCGAGTTAAGGCGTTTCCCCCACCGAAAGTGATGAATGTGATTAATGTTAGAAGTTTTAGTAATTAATGCTAAAAACGGCCGTTTTTGGTACCTACTTATCGCTAAAACTTCGATCTATCGGTCGAAAATTTCTACAACACTTGACTAAAATGTTGTATGTACGAAATTTCAATTGTTGTGTGTTGACAGAAATAATGTTTTTTTTCTGAAGTGGGGCCACTTTCGGTGGAGGAAGCGCCTTAACTGACGCGAAGCAATATCGCGCTAGCCGTGTCCGCCAGCTATGTTTTTTGATAATTGAAATTATTACTTGGTTAAGATACGATCACATAAGTACACCACCACCACAAGATTTTTTTATTTTTTATTTTTAATCTGTCAAAATCCCTTGCTTTTTTAATCTACAACAGTACAGTCCATGTGGTTTTAAGGAATTACACGAATTCGTTTACAACCTGTACCCCAAGTGTGAGTTTATTACGTTACTACTGTAGTTGCGTTACGCCAAAAATGTCAAACAAATTTTTAGTCACGCTATTCGTCGCTAGGGGCGCTGCCTTAATTTTCATACATTTTTGGCGTGACGCAACTACAGTAGGGTTTAAGATGTCACATCAACTTATGTCACATCGACCTTGTGAAAAAGTAATGTGCAAGCAATTATTTATCTTAGGGTGGTAAACATTTCAAGTCCCCGACTGTACGTGTGGATTAATAAAGAACACTGAATGTTTTTCACGATCAGATCTAATAATGAATAACTTTTGTTCTACAACTTTCTCCAAAAGTAAAGATTTCATAAAAAATACGCTAAGTAAAATCTATCTATCTTCAGTTATGATCGGCTGTGTTTACACTATAGGTCATATTTGGGGTCACGGATTAGAAGCTTCATTTTCTGAATTCGTAACTATAACCGGGATGTAGAATTTTTGAAAGAAACTAAAATAATAATCACGGAACAAAATTGAAATTTAAAATTTTATCTTTTTCCTTAAAACAGTCATATACCTACCCCCTTATTACAAAAGATGGTTTAAACCAAGACTAATGTAAAACCAGGTTTAAAATATACCCATCACTTTCTTATGTCATATAACAAAAAGAGGCGGGGCTATTTTGAAACCTAGGTTTTTCTTAGACCATCTTTTGTACTAAGGGGGATAGTGTATGTTTAGTCTATGCAGTCATTATTAATACTTTAAGTGGCCCGTGGATTAATGCCACCTTTCCGACTGACTTTGTATACAATTTTTAAATTACCGGACTATTAAGGTATATGTGGCTTGAGAAAGAAGTTTAATAGCACAGACCTAGAGATATTATAAGATAATCACATAACCACGCGTGAGCTTAAAAAAATAGTTGAGAGAAAGGGGAGATTAATGTAGTTATCGTTCTCACAAGTAATGACGATATAAATTACCTTCATCGTGGTAAATTAATTTATATAATTATCCTAAAGGCTGCTAACTGGTGAGGTGTCACATGCTTGTGTTTTTTGTGGCTAGAATTGCTTTCAGATGATAAACTCGTTATCAAATTGTTGACGACGCGTTTGGTGTAGTGGCTGAGCGATTTGCTTCTGCGCTTCAGGCTTCAGGTCGTGGGTTGTATTCTCGTACGAAACAAATATTTGTATAGCCTACAGATAGTTGTTCCGGGTCTAGGTTTTTGTGTTAGTGAAGATTTGTGTCTGTAAACGCACCCACGATACAGAAGAAATCCTAGTGTGGGGCAACCTTTAATTCTCGGCCTTTCAGAAGTAACACTTCTTTAGACCGGCACCAAATAGTTTACAATGTGTATGTGAGAGCCAGAGAGGTACGGGAGAGCCGGAGGGGTATGGGAGAATCTCTCAACAGGTTGTTAACGAATTCGTGTAATTCCTTCAAACTACATGATCTATAAATGGCATAAATTAACCCCGCATGGGATTTAGATTGATTAAAAAATATTTTTAATATGATATTTTTTTTAAGTGATAGAAAATTTCGATGCCTTGCACAAATTAATTAAGGTATCGCCAACACAGATGACGGGCACGACTAGCGCGATATCCCTCCACGCAGTTAGTTAACTCGGGACGCTAAAATTACTCAGATGCAGAATACCATATTCAATTTTTTGAAAATTCTTTGTTGTTTCTAAAAAAACCTGTGCAGGGTCAATCAGTGTCGCCAGTTGATCACGCGGTTTCAAGGGATTACACGAATTAACACCCTCTATATCTCTGTTACTTGGATTCGTGTGCTCCATCTTAGACCCTGTCTGCGCGTACCATCAAGTGCAACTAGGATCAAACGCGGTGAAAACAAATAGTAAAAAAACGAAAAACGTTCGACGAGTTTGTACGGGAAGTTTGGAAATGCGGACTCATTCCCAAACTTTCCCGTTCAAACTCTCCAAACTGATCGGTAGTTGCGTCACAAAGCTTTTCAAGTCAAAAAGCATGGCGAAGGTATTATAATAATCATTACATTTAAGTTCTCAAAGGGGCCTCTGCGCGTTGGACCTGTGTCCCCCGTATACCTTCCAAAGAACGGGACATCTTCCGCACGGAAGATGAGACGTGAATAAAAAGATATACAAAAATAATAATAAAGGTTTATTGTCACAAAAAAATACATTCACATTGGGTTATGTGAGAGGTAGACACAATATAATTATTAATGTAATACACTAGAGGTACTGATACTGATTCCCAAACTAAGCCAGAGCTTGTATTTTGGGAGACTGTGTTCAGTCGTGGAATTATACGATGTAAGTACACATTGCGCTGTACGAATTCAACGATTTGTTGCAAACATGCTACAAGGAGCCGAACCTATTGCCATCAACCGGCTACAAATCGAAATTCCACACGGAAAAAACCCATTAACACTTTCGCCGACCTGAGGATCGAACCTAGGACCTCACGTTCAGCAATCGCACTTGCGACCTCTAAACCAACGCGACAGTCCAAGTTCGAGTTTCTATAACACACCAACACTTATCCTCATTACAAGTATTTACATACTCGTATATATTCCAACTAACACTTACTCACTATAATCATAACATTCGCGACTACTTTTCTCTTAGCGGATAGTGCTCGTGGCTATTAGACTGTGTACAGTGTACACCGTTATCGTTCTGCTTTATTTACTGCACATCACTGCACGTCAGTCCAGTGTGAGCAGTAATTGTTTTGAAGTATTGCAGTTGAAGTTAGCGGTACTGGGAAGAACGGTGTGATGCTTTTAATTTTTAGAAATGTATGACGATCTTTGTCAATCTCACCTCACAATGTATTTTTGATTAGAAACGGGTCTTTTTTTTTTAAAAAACCGTTGCCCCTTACTAGGATTTCTCCTGTATCGTGAGTACGTTTCCAGACACAAATCTCACATACACAAACGCCCAGACCCGAAACAACTATCTGTGGGCCATACAAATTTTTGTTCCTTGTGGGAATCGAACCAACAACTCGTAGCGCAGAAGCGAATCGCTCAGCCACTGCACCAAACGGGTTGTCAAAATTGATTGCCCGAATAGTTTCGGATCACATAGCGAGGTCGCGAGTTCGACTCCGTAAAATGCATTTGAGTAAACCGTATAAATATGAATGTCTCTCTACGACGTGTAACATAATAAACGCAAACTCTGAAAGCAGTTTTTTAAGAATCGGCTACTGAATCAATTTCAGCTATTTTTAATGTGTAATATTTTTAGAAACGTGATTTTAAAGTATCAGTCTTCTAGTTGGGATAAAAATGAGCCTTATGTTAAAGCAATAAGACTGAACTTATAATACCGTTAACAATGAAAAGTAATACTGTTCTTAAATTAACATTTAAGAACATAAAAGTAAAATTTCAGTGTATGTAGGTATTATGACTATAACTGAATATTATAATTAGGGTGTTTGAGTGTTTGTGTTATTCCTGTTACAAGTTGTAATTTATTATTGTTAGGCAAAGATGTAATTTTTAGGGTTCCGTACACAAAGGGTTTTACCCTATTACTAAGATTCCGCTGTCCGTGCATCTGTCCGTCTGTCACCAGGCTGTATCTCATGAGCCGTGATAGTTAGACAGTTGAAATTTTCACAGATGATGTATTTCTGTTGCCGCTATAACAACAAATACTAAAAAACATAATAAAATAAATATTTAAAGGGGCTCTCAACAACAAACGTGTTTTTTTTCCGTTTTTATAGATAATGGTACGGAACCCTTCGTGCGCGAGTCCGACTCGCACTTGGCCGGTTTTTTTTCTTTTATTCTGTTTAGTCGATAAGAATTTAATATTCCATGTTGCGTGTGAATTAGAGATTCTTAATCTTTGTGGTGAATACTTGGCGCTACGCTGCTATTTTAATAGGTACTTGACACAGACTACTAAACGGATTTAGATTTTCGCTATTTGAATAGATAGGAAGCTCGTTAGGCCACGGGCCAAGAAAAACAATCATTCAATTTAACTCATTGGAAGTCACAGTGCAAAGCAATGAAAATGGAACAAAATATACCGTGCGGTTCACAAACAAGAAAATGCTTTGCAATAAAAATATTGTTCTGCTGAATAAGTAGCATTTTTCTGCCTAGCCTTTGCCCAACTGTGTTGGGGTCAGCTTCCAGACTAACCAGATGCGGCTAAATACCAGGTATTTTACACGTGGCGATTGCTATCAGCGTTCATTGTTAACGACACCACTATTGAATAGTGTTGTTGCCCTTCAGGGCAGCAATGAGTACATACTCATAATTTGTATATAACTAACTCGCATATTATATTATTACCAATTGTGGCATCACAATATTGCGGTGGTGTCGTTAACAAATCCCTTTTGGCAACCACACCCCTGGGCATATCATTTGGTGGTGTCGTTAACAATGAACGGCTATCAGCCCTCCGCAACCTAGTTACTGAGCAATGCCGATATCCTAAGGTTAAACCGAATGTAAGACTAACACCCGGGACCGACGGCTTAACGTGTTCTCCGAGACACGAAGGGGTATCAATGTGTAACGAATAGAATAAGTAGCATTTGCCAACACACATTTTAACCTGAGAAATCTGGTCTAATACGAATGAGGAAGTCAAAAGTAGGACCTAAGAGTAGAGCAAATCCAAAAGTAACATTACTTTCAAAATCAATTCAATTCAATGTTCTTTATTTGCGTAATATGGGTAGGTACACATGGTGTTACAATAAACAAATTATAATGATCGCCAGGCTTACGCCATGCATTTAAAATAATTACATACATTTAAACAGATTACATAAATAGATGTCAAATTTAGAGAAAGAAAACGAAAAAGTATCAACACAATAATATATCAGTAATTCCAATACTTAAATCCTATCTTCAAGAAACTCTGTCACCGAGTAATATGCTTTTTCTAAAAACAATATCTTTAGTTTATTTTTAAATATGATAGAGTTAGAAATTCAAGCAAAGAAATGGGCAAATGATTATACAATCTTGGAATCATGCAAAATACACTATTTTTATCAATAGTGTATTTGTAACAGTAGTGAGCTGTTCTGTTTGTCATAAAACTTATTTTTAACATTTGCCTCTTCGACTTTAAATTGGCAATGAAGAATGAAGGATTTTATTAATCTAGTACTTGACTAATTAATAGCAATAGTTTGAAATTTCAGTTTACTCACGACAGTCACGACACCAACCTCTGCATCAATGCCAATAAAAACTTCAGGAAGGAAACACCGTGCAACAATACCCCAACCAACCAAGACTTAAATCTCTTTGATCTGTGCCACAATATGCAATTACCCTATTATCGAGAAAGCATCGGAATAAAACGATAGATAGGGAAAGTCACAGCCTTACATTATGCTAAGATAATGATAGGAAGCTGATAGGTAGACTACTCTATGGATTTCCTTGAGATCTTGACATTTGAGACATGATTGATGTTTATTGACAACTAAATAATAAGATAGGAAGGATCAAGCGTCGCTGTTTTTTTTTTTGCTTGGTGTCGTCCTCATTGTCTATCCCCTGTCTGGGGAAGTGCCGGTGGGGGTGTGACGGACTCTTACCGGCTAAAACCACCACGATGTTCCATCACTTGACTGTGGGCCTGGGTCGCGGGATTCGCAAAGCATGCACCGCAACCCCAGCATAGGTCTCGGTCCGCCAGCCCCTGGCGGATCTCTCCTTTGTGGGGCCTAGCCCCACGTCCTGTTGAGATTGAGAGGCGCGTGTGGAACACGTCGCGCCGCCTACTCGGGCCTGTTACTGATCGGGCGGTGGGTCCCCTAACCCAGCGCCCGATCAGTAACATACACTAGGGTGGCTGGAGGTCGTCGCGCGGACTCCGGCGCCCCGTGCGTCTGGCGCGGGAAGGAAGAGTGGCAGCTGCCTCTTTCTCTCTCTCCGCTCCCTCCTTGGTCGCCATCACCTCCTCGCAAAAGGAGGCGATGGTTTCCCACGCAGTCTCGCTCCCGACCATGGACAGAAGGCATGGCACTGGACCAGAGTTAACATGTTTCAATCCAGTTGAACCTTAGAAATCGACAATAAAACACCTCGTCTTTTAGTGGCTTGGAAATATTTTTAATTTTAGAATTTTTAATTTACAAATACTACGAGTATCTATATACCGTGACCGTGGGCCTGAGGTACCCGAAAAATTTTAACCATCGATTCCGATGCCTAATTGGAGAAGTTTGTTGAATAAAGCTTAATTTTCGAGATATTCATTATTTATGAAAATTCACAAGTCGAAAAATCTCTAGGGTAACAAGCCCTATGAATGCGGCGTTGCGACTTTTGTCATAACTTGGTCGTACCATACCCAACACGCCGTATCTCGTGTTATGTCGGGGAGGTTCATCAAGTGAGAAATTTTCTTATCCACTCGCACGATAATTTATACGTTTACGAGCTTCTAATTCGTGACCCCAAATATGACCTAAAATGTAATCACAGCTGATCATAGCTGAGGATAGATGGATTTTAGCGTAATTTTTTTGTAATTTTTGAACACTTATTTCTCATAAACTATTGACTTTTGGGGAAAGTTGTAGAACAAAAGTTACTCATTATTATGGGTACTTAAACACTCTTTCGGATTAGTACCCCCTTTCTGACTAACCTTGTATAGATAGAAGATAGTAGATAGGATATTATATAGATAGTATTTCGAGAAAAGGTATGTTGTGCCTTTTAAAATTACACAACGCGATTAGACCCGAGTCCAACCAATGAAAATTATACCTACTTACCTGAAAAAAACGCCATTTATATTATTTTTGACATTGTTACATTTTCATCTAAATAATATTATTACATTATCCATTCCTACCGTTTTGCAGTTTCTTGCAGAATGTTGTACAAAATAAATCTAGCCACCTATATGCCCTTTTCCGTATAAATGAAACCTAGAGTACTTAGAGTCGGCTCCAACATTGCAACAATGTAGCTATGACCGGTCTTACAATAGCGCAACTTGTTTCCTGAACAACAGTTAGGTTAGGAGAGGTCCACGGCGAAGACCCCGGTGACCCCATTTATCTGTCCGAGAGTTAGAAATAAACCCTTAGCAACTCACCTCTAACATGTAATAATCATTCAAGTAGATAATATTATGTTATAGCGTCGTTGCTTAGAATCTCCTGTGTGTAAAAAGTATATTTCCCAGAAAAACGAATGTTTTGATGAACAAAGTAATGTAATGGTCACTAAGGATATTTTTTAAATGAGATGCACGTCTGTGAATTATGAAGATCTCACATGGGAGTTTTTTTAAACGCTAACGCTATAAAACCGCTATTCGAATTTCTGAAAAACTCATTTTCTACAAAAATGTCACATAGGAGATTTTAAATTTGCAACGACGATAGGTAGGTTACCCAAAGCTGCATACACACACAGGTGCTAATATTACAGTGTAATTAATGGCTAGACTGCTAAAACATAATATAACATAATCAGCCTATAAGGCTGGACATCCACCAGAGCTGTGCGAGGAAAATGTGCGGTGCGAAAATATGTAGCGAGGATGTGTAACGGTGTGACCCTTTCCACCAGAGCTGTACGAGGAATGTGTAATGTGTTATTGTGTACAAATGATCATCTACCTTTTCCAAACACCATCTATTGATATTGACTGGCCGATGCATGCGTCATGCTCGTGAACGGGTGCTGTCTGTTGGGACTGGTCAGCTCGTAACTGCTATGGCAATCGTTTTAAAAGGCTAACTTTCTCGATGCTTTTCATGTTGTTAACTGCATGTACGTTAATCTGCATTGTTCTTACATTACTGCAATGAAAATTGTCAAACCATTTACTTTTTTAAAAAGAGTGTCTATGGAGTTTCTTGCCGGTTCTTCTCCAAAGGACCTACTACTTGCAACCGAGCACCTAGTGTTGACCTTTTGAAAGCACCAGTGATCTGGTCTACTTGAAATAAAAACTATTTGACTTTGACTTTGGTAGGCGCATATTTTCAAATCCTCGCACATAGTCCTCGTAACACATTCCTCGCAACACATTCCTCGCAACACATTCCTCGCAACACATTCCTCGCAACACATCCCTCGCTCGCATTTCTAGCTTGTTTTGTATGAACAAAAACCTCGCTCCGCTAAGCCCATATCCACTAGAGCTGCGCAGAGCGAAGAGAATGAAGTGATGCTTACAAAACACATTCCTCGCTACGCAGCTTAGCACAGCTCTGGTGGATGCTCAAGCTTACTGTTCCACTGTTGGGCATGGGCCTCTTCTTTATGGACCAGACCGACGCAAAAGTCTATGTTTGTAACCTTTTCACTCCAGATTTCTAAAACTGAAAGTTCTACAAAAAATTTAGGTATGTTTGTTACTTCAATCTTTGTTTAGTGAAAAAGTTGATTAGTTTTTATTTCAATACAATAGACGATGCTGTAAAAAAAAAAAATTGCAAGCACCGGTTTTAGGGTTCCGTACCCGAAGGGTAAAACGGGACCCTATTATTAAGACTCCGCTATCTGTCCATCCGTCTGTCACCAGGCTGTATCTCATGAACCCTGATAGTTAGACAGTTGAAATTTTCACAGATGATATATTTTCGTTGCCGCTATAACAACAAATACTAAAAAACAGAATAAAATAAATATTTGAGGGGGCTCCCATACAACAAACGTGATTTTTTTGCCGTTTTTATAGATAATGGTACGGAACCCTTCGTGCGTGAGTCCGATTCGCACTTGGCCGGTTTTTATTAACCTATTTAGTTAAATTCTCTCTAGTTAATTTAAAATGCTATTTCAACGATTTTTTTTCAAATGATAGGTTTTTTATGCTCTAGCGATTTTTTTTTTAACATATTGTATAAGAGATAAAAAAATTGGCAGCAAAACCAACGATCGCTTGCAGCATTCGGGTTGTGTCATTTTCCATATTAATATTTTTTTTTGGTTCGGTGTCTCGGAGGTTATGAAGGTCGAATTCAGACTCGCAAGGAAGGCAAGTGTTCATCAGCTTATGCCAATATCATAATTTTTCATCAAGCCCGTCGTTTATTATTTGAGAAAGAAATAGAACTATTCAATCCTAAAACGTAAAGGTACAAGTCCCAGATGGGCTGCAAACTGCAGACTGCATCCGCAAACCGCAACTCGCCGTCCGAATAACACCTTTAAGGGGCACACCTTAAAGGTAGTATTCCAACGGCGACCGCAAACTGCAACCGCAGATGACAGCAGCAGACAAGCGACACTACTGGTTCATACAAACCAATGTGACTTGCGGTCTGCGGTTGCAGTTTGCAGTTTGCAGCCCGTCTCGGACTTGTACCTTAAGACAGAGACAAGCTTTCCCTTTGTTTAATTTTAAATAGATTAATTTGATAGCCAATTGTCTTTACGCGCCAACTACGCAAGATGGCTTCTGCAAACGACTTTCAAACAGTGGACACATCCGCAGCAAGTCGTATTCAGCAAGTTTTACCAACTAAGCGAACACTTGCATGCAATAACTTGCTCAGTAAAACTTGCTGGCGTTTTAGGGTTATTTGTTTCTTTAGAAAATGATGAGAAAGTTATTATGAAGATTAACAGTGATGTAATAGCTAATAAAATTGTATTATTAACATGTCGACTCGATCACTTATTGCGTGTAGTTACGCATGAGGGCGGTTTCACGCGAATTTTCCGAAGAGAATGATGTATAATGCGGTTTTTTTACTCTCTACAGACGGGTGCCGGATTCCTAATGTCGTCGTTAGTTAAGTTTCAATCGTAATTAAAGATGTTAATGCACTGTGTTCTGTTAAATGGATGCTAATCATGTGAGGAAAAAGCTTGTTTTGCAAAGAAAATAGTTTTCAGTAGAAGTGCATGCTACTTGAGAATTATAATTGTAAGAGTATCGCTCGTAGTTTAAAATAGCAGGGATGAGTTTAGCTTGCGAAACAAGTTTTTTTTATTGTACATGTAGCATATTAAGAATACGTACAAAATGGACATTTGATGATAGGTAGGCGAGCTTAAGTCAGAATTGAGTTCTCTAACGTTAAAACGGTAAAGGTTTACTACCTTAAAGCGATTGAGAAAATTAAAAGAAGGTATGATAATCAATCTTATACATTATACCTACTTTGTTTATCATCCGCATTTTGCATAATTTCATTATTGTAATTAATATTACCTTTTGCTATGTATAGACTCAATTAATTTGTTCACTTGACAGACATAGGTAATATGTGTTGCTGGGGAGTTCGTTGCGCAGTTTCTTCTTCACAGCAAAAACACTAGGAAGCGGTGAAGGGAGGGCGCTTTTGTGGGATGTCTTATAAGTATTTTGACGTTCAAAAAGAAATAAGTAATTCTAGTCTATTTTGAATAAATGAGTTTTGATGTTGAAGATGAAAAAAAAGAAATCAATTAATCAAGATCATATTTTGAAATAATACCTAACATTGGAATTGCTTTTTCCACCTTTCGCATGCAGCTCTCTTAAGCCAACATCTTGTGGTCGTCGCTCTATAGCTGTGTGAAACAAAAAAAAAAATGATAACTTTTGTGGTCTTGGTACTACGGGCTTACTCCGAAAATCATACTACGAAGTTTCGGCTGACTGATCGAACGTTTTCAAACCACGAAAGTGTTTCGGATCGGACGACAGATTCGATTTTCGCGATTTGACATTTTGTCTTCGTTCACCCTACACGGCCTACACCCAAAAGTTAATTATTGACTTCTAGTACTCGTAGTTCATTGTTTGACAATACTTCGATGGTATAATAAGTTCGATGTTGGCGTTGTTTCGTTTTGATCCGAAACTTCGAAGTTTGTTTTTCAAAGTAGGCCCCCAGTGTAAGGAATCCATGTAAGGAACTTTACATAGGTGCCCGGTAAATGGCAATATATCTGTGCCTCAATGACGTCTTCACGCCCGTGTATTTTATTATGATCACATTGATCAATATTGGTAGGCGAGATTATAAAGTACGTAATAGTCCTACATAATACTGTAAATGACACAACAACATAATCGTTCAGGGGTGATTCTATCATTACAGTTATAGCTAATATCGGTATGTCAGGATTGCGAGCAAGGTAAACACAGTAAATAAAACCAACATAGACTCTCCACCACTGAGAGTACTTGTATTTGGGTTAATATTAGTAACATTAACTAGATCACAATATATTACTTTACACAATTATTACAAGATCATAAAATAAGGACAAGCTAATCAGATATAAAAGGTCAGACTTCTTCAGCTGATCAACACGGAATGCTCCCGCTTCGTCGAATGACCACCGCCTTTATAACCTCGGGTGGGCCGATCCATATCGACGACTACCCTCTCTTGTCAACATTGCCCAGTGCTACCCGCTACCGATAACACGGCCCTCCTGCAAAACACACGTCCTCGTGTGTTGGTGGTTGGTGGTCGACGCACCATCAACCCCATCGTCAAGATTGTACATCAAGGCCCAACTTCAGTGACACCTCTGGACCTTAAACAGAAACAAATAATACAGTACACATCTCGGCCACACCTGATCACTCATCTTTGACCTCGTCATGTTACTCATGTTCATGTCTATGACCAAAGTAACACGAAGAGCATCCAAAGGTTGTTTGAATCGATTAGAGCTTGTTATCCCATCGACGGCCAACAAGCTCATCACCCGTGGCTTGAACTAGTTGATATTCATTCAGTATCAACCTAGTTCTATATTCGTTCATAACTTCTCGTATCAAAATCTTACAAACATCCACACATTAGATTTCCAACATTTTCACAATAAAATACTATCTCAGATGCCTATTAGACAGTTCTACTTTGGTTATACATCAAATTTTAGTTATTCAATAAATCATAATAGGTACATAAACACACAATCTCATCATACATAAATTCATAAAATCATTTAAATACATTTACAATATTTTTCAGGGCTAAATATCTCATTATAGTTTTTCACAAATTCATAATACATAAACACTTAAAATATTTCTTTCGGTAAAATCTCATAATTATTCACAAAATCAGAACATAATATCTCAATAATTTACAAACTCATAGTACATTAACACTTAAAGTATTCCATGATTATATATCTCAATTATTCACAATTCATTGTACCAGCATATAAACACTTCAAACTCATAGTACGTTAAACACTTAAAATATTTCAAGATTAAATATCTCATTATTCATAAACTCATAGTACACCCTTAAAATAATTCACGATTCAATATCTCATTATTATTCACAAAATCCTACATTCTTAAATATCTCAATTCTTCACAAAATCATAAAACAAACATCCTAAATGTTTCATGGTTAAATATCTTTAAATCTTTAATCATTATTCACAGTATCATAGTACATAATTATAAACACTTAAAATAGTATCTCAATTATTCCCAAAATCATAATACTTAAGTATCAACCTTTAAAACTTTTCAGGATCAAAATAATATCTCAATTATTCACAAACTCATATTACAAAACTGACATGATGTTGTAAACATAATATTTCTATAATGCGCTAATAATACAACCTTTTTACAACAATACAATACATATTATACACTTCTTTAACGAAAATAAGTCAAATTATTTCTTATTTAAAAATGAATTTGACAAATTAATCTTTAACGGAAGCCGTCATAATAATTATCGTCAATAATAAATACAATTTCCTGTTTTCGTCTACAAAAATACATTTTAAACCATAAGTAATAATAACAAACTACTTTTTAATTTCAATAAACTATTTTGTACCATTCTACAACAAGAATTATAACAAAACGAATAAAAACAAATATCAATATTTTCAAAACTTTTTCGAAACATTAATTCAAAACAGAATCTCATTTTCACTGCATTTTCATTTATCAATTAATAGCATCACCCGCCTTGGATTTAGCCAACTCATTTGGCATCACCCGCCTGGGATCCTGCTTTATCAACATGGCATCACCCGCCTTGGATCTAGCCATATCATGGCATATCCCGCCTTGGTTCCAGCCCTATAACAATTGCTTCGCCACGTTAGAGTTTCAGTTTTCCCCAGGCGAAGCCTTTGGCCAACCCCGGCTGGCCAAACCGGGCGGTGCCAAAGATCAACCCTGGTTGCATCTCACCACAAACTCTAATACGACTTGCAATGTATTTTCCTACACGAATAAATACAGATGCCGTATTTATTTTCCACGAATAAATACAGATACCATCATATTTATTTTATACTAATAAACACAGATATCATCTCATTTATTTTACACGGATAAATACAGATAACATCTCTTTTATTTTACATGAATAAGCAAAGATATCATTTAATATTTATTATACACGAATAAATAACCTCTCATATTATATTTCCTTCATCAAAATTCCTTCACACATAATAAAATGGTTGTGACTCACCGGATTTATCACATTTTCTCATTCTCACATTTCTCACCATTGTAATATAATCAAGTTTTTGTCAGTCCGTCTATAGGGGATTTAACTTTTCAAAAATATTTACATATGTGGGTATACAATCATAATGTGGACTGGTTTTTTTCTTGTTCCACTTCTGATGTAAATGACACAACAACATAATCGTTCAGGGGTGATTCTATCATTACAGTTATAGCTAATATCGGTATGTCAGGATTGCGAGCAAGGTAAACACAGTAAATAAAACCAACATAGACTCTCCACCACTGAGAGTACTTGTATTTGGGTTAATATTAGTAACATTAACTAGATCACAATATATTACTTTACACAATTATTACAAGATCATAAAATAAGGACAAGCTAATCAGATATAAAAGGTCAGACTTCTTCAGCTGATCAACACGGAATGCTCCCGCTTCGTCGAATGACCACCGCCTTTATAACCTCGGGTGGGCCGATCCATATCGACGACTACCCTCTCTTGTCAACATTGCCCAGTGCTACCCGCTACCGATAACAATACAGTAATTGATTTACGGTAATACACAACTCAGTGCACTTGCAATATATGAGCCATAAACCGCCTACTTGAATGAGAAAGTTTATTAAACATCGACTGGGTACTTGTAAAGATATTCATTTGAATAGCGATCTGAAGAGATTAACTACTACGTTTACGATCAAGCAGGTGTAAGTACCTGTTATTACAAGCCGATAGTGTTATTATGGTATTGTAGAGAAGAATCTGAACATGATGATAAGAGTTGTTGAGAAACACAATATCAGTCCGTAAACATCTATTGGTGCACATCATCATCATTCAGACGAAAGACATCCATTGCTGGACATAGGCCTCCACCAAGCATCGCCATTCCATGTTGGGGGGTTTGGCACAATCGCCACGCTTGGCAGGCAGGTTGGCGATCGCAATATGGTTGTTAAAGTGCTCAGAGAACGCTGCTGCCCATTCTCTAGTAAATGCCTTAGTCGCCTTTTACGAGACCCATGGAAAGAGATGGAGTAGTGCTATTCTTTATGTCCGGCACCAGACGGACGGTGGTTGGTGAACATAATATATTATAACTAGCTTTCGCCCGCAGCTTCGCTTGCGTGAAATTTTGAACCCGTTAAGTAACGATTTTCCATACAAACTTTCATCCCCTATTTAACTCCCTTAGGGGTTGAATTTCGAAAAATCCCTTCTTAGTGGATGCCTACGTTACAAAAGGAACCTACTGTCAAAATTTCAACTTTCTAACCCCAGCGGTTTAGGCTGTGCGTTGATAGATCTGTCAGTCAGTCAGTCAGCTTCTCCTTTTATATATTATGTATAGATAATTATAGCCTTATAGAGGCTCGAGAGGGTCTCGTGGCTAATAAAAAACTGTGCGGATCATATGATTCGCAAGGTTTTTGCCACGGTTACTCCGTGGATGGGTGATTCGTTACACATCAAGACCCTTCCGTGCATCGGAGAGCACGTTAAACTGCCGGTCCCGGGTGTCATACCCGGGCATATGACAGTCGTTCAGAAGCCCCAAATTCTGACAACCGGTCTAAACTTACGATATCAGCATTGCCCTGTAACTGGATTGCGGATGTCTGATGGTAGTCGCTCCGTGTTAAATACTGGTATTCAGCCGCATCTGGTTAGAAGTGAAGCCGACCCAACATAGTTTTTTTTTATCGTGTCAGCGCGAAATATACCTACGAGAATAGCTCATGCTGCTTCCTCAACATAGTTAGGAAAAGGCTAGACAGAACATAGCCTTATAGTATTATAGCGTACTACAAAATAACGCCCGTGAGGGAACATTTCCAAGCTGCGAAGACAGATTGGTGATAGGCAGTACGCTGTTATTGTCACCCAGCTGGGCTTGCATGTCAAACCCTTGGCATGTTCGGTGAATACCAGAAATAAAATCATAAAATCGTAACGATGCTAAAACTGTACATTAAATATTTTTGGAAAAAAAATAGTACAACGCATCCTTGGAAAGATACTGATACCTAAAATGTCGTTTTTAACATTTTTGTTAGTTTCCATGTTTGAGTATCACGCTAGTGCTACTGTACAGATCCAGTTGAAATTTGGCAGCCACATCCGTTAAAGAGCGAGTCAGGTTATAGGGTACAAATTATCACGTTATTGAGTGTGGGTGATGAGCAGTTACCTTATGTTTCCGTAGGCAAAGCCGAGGGTACAGCTAGTTTAGAATAGAAATAAAGGAAAAAAAAACTGCTGTCTTTGCGTAGAAGTAATTTCCCAGTTGTCACTTTAGTGTTGATAAAAACAGGATACCTACTATACCTCCTGTATACCCTTCATCTAAAATTTAAGTGCGCACTTGTCGGTGTAGTAATCCCCATCTTTCTCTATCCAGAGTCATTCCTTCACTTTTCTGTATGTTATCACTTTTGTCTTTTCCTTCAATTGGTCTGTGTACTTTCTTCTTGGTCTACCTGGTTTTTTCTTTGCCTCCAACTTAAATTCTATGATGTTGGATAAAAGGCTGTCGTGTCGCAGTAAGTGACCAATCATTTTCCTCCTTCTTCTTTCTATATGTTCTAGAATTTGCTTTCTATCTTTGACTCTACTTAGAATAGAGATAAGGGTACAGAAAAAGTAACCACCACACAGTGTACCCTTACCTATATTATTATTAATTGTTAGCCAAGATTCTTTCAATTTCACGTTAAAATATAAATATCGCTCGTTTTCGCGCGCATCCAGCCGTGACAGTTTCACTGCAAACATTTGTGCACGTACTCGAGATAGTCATGTGAACACGTTTATAAACTGTTGTTGGTGTTAAAGTTAATTATATTGCGTTGGCTGGAGTCCCCTCAGGTCTCGTTAATAACTAGAAGTACTCCGAAAGGACTATCTACAATCAGCACAATGGCAAAAAAATATATAATAAAATCTGCCTCTTTGATCTAATATTCGCAAGAGCTACTGCTGAGCGTGAATCTGTGGGTTCAATCCTCAGGTGGTGGGGTGCATGAAAAGAGCCTCCACGAGTGACGTTACTTCAGTACGTCCAATGCACCCTGGGCAGTCAGCCTCGCTACCAACCTTGCTGACTGGCTAATCTTTTCACCACGGCATGAGTTATTCTCGTATAGCTCGTGCCGACACGATAGAAGAAGAATCCCCAGGTCGGGCAAAGTGTTATTGGGTTTATCCTTGTGGAATTTGTCAGTAGCAGCCCAGAGCCTGGATTTGTGCCCGGTTGATGGCAATAGGCTCGCTCCCTATTAGGGACTATATATATATTACGGCGAAATGAGGGTTTACTATACACCTCTGCCCAACCATTCGGGGAAAACAGGTGTGATGTTATGTAAAATTAAAATAATTTTACATGGACATAAAAATTATCGGACTTTGAAATTTTAACATTTTCTTTAAAACAGTCATCAGTGATACTAAAGGTACAAGTCCGAGACGGGCTGCAAACTGCAGACTGCAACCGCAGACCGCAAGTCACATTGGTTTGTATGAACCAGTAGTGTCGCTTGTCTGCTGCTGTCATCTGCGGTTGCAGTTTTGGGTCGCCGTTGGAATACTACTTTTAAGGTACCTTATGGTACGTTTACACGCTTGCCAAGCCTTGGCAAGGATCGACAATCGCAAGCATGTAAAAAGGGCGTTTGGCTTGGCTTGCGTGGGCTTGTGCCTGCTTGCTTCCGATCCAGTCGAGTGTCGGTTTTTTTACGCAGATCAAAGGGCGTTTGCGGCAAGCGCTTGCGATGCATTTACATGTTGGTCCGCGTTTAGTAGCCATTGTGATCTCGCGGCGAGTACACGCTCGCTTGATTTTACAAAAAATAAATAAAAAATGAGTTGCTGGTCGAATGAAGAGAGTCTTTCGTTTCTGGAACATTACCAAATGGAACCATGCATCTGGAATCCGAAAGATGCAAATCATAAAGATAAGAAGAAACAAGCAGATGCATGGATTCGTCTTGCTGAACTTACTGGAAGGCCAGCAAAGGAAATAAAAAATAAAAAAGAGATATTGATGACTACCTGGAGGACCTTTTTTATACGTCCATGGTTAAACCAAATGCAATAGCCGTCACAAGTTCGGTGTCCACCATGCTTGGATGTATATTGCAGACTGACGCATTCACAAGCGTATAAACGCCTTTCAAACGCCAAACGAGATTTGTGGAGGCTTGGGACTGTTTGCAGTTTGCCAAGGCTTGGCAAGCGTGTAAACGTACCATTAAAGGTGTTATTCGGACGACGAGTTGCGGTCTGCTGATGTAATCTACAGTATGCAGCCCGTCTCGGACTTTTACCTTTAAGTGGCCCGCGGATTAGTACCCCCTTTCCGACTAACCTTGTGTATAAAGATATCTTAAACTTAACCATCTAAGGGGTTACGTGAAGAGGATGGGCAGTACCGTCTTCTTATCTGCTAACAACAACAAACTGCGATTACTAATTGGTCTGCCAAGCGTGGTGATTATCGCAACTTCCCCATTGATGAAGCGGTCATTTGGAAGCCCATGTTCACAATTAAACTTTGACGGACTACTATGGCACGATAAGAACCACCAAGCAAATACAAAGAGGACTTGGCATAAGCAACTGTGCACTGTGATACCAGCTATGTCATGACGTCATCACGGTGGACGTGGCTTTTGTCAGTCTGTCGGCACTCTTCCTATGCGCACTACGTTCGCGCTCCCATCCCATTTTATTACTTTTCGTTATTTGAAAGAAAAAGAGGTATACAAGGTGGGTCTAAAATCGTGGACCAAACGAAACAAGACGATAGTTGGGGTTATTTGCAGCATTTTATGGTAACTAGTACCTACATTTTTTTTACAGTACCTAAGTTTCTAAAGTTGCAAATAATTTTTTCGTGAAAAGATATTGAAAAAAGTGCCAATACTCATAAATCATGGTACCCACTGTCATAAAAGCACTTTCAAGCAACTAAACACCATTTATTGTTATAAAATAGGTTCCCATTTTACTCTAATTGCCTATTTATAACAAATTTTGGTATTTTCTTAAAAAACACTCAAATTGTCATCACTTTTAAGGAGATCAAGGTAGGGCTCTGCCACAGCGATATTTTTTACTGCAAATAACCCCAACTATCGCCCTGTTTCGTTTGATCCACGATTTTTGACCCAGCCTGTATAGTGTTGTGTCTTATCTTGCAAAAGCTACTTGGATAAATAACGTAGAAGCTATTCTCGATGAGAACCATAGTAGCTAGCCCTAGTAAACGTTTACTGGGAACAATTTTCACGTCTTGTAAATAACCGGACCGGTCGCCGGACATCTTTCCCCGGTGCCTTACATATACGGAATGTCGCCTTGTAACTGAGTAATTGCGTTTATTTATATAGGTACGTGTGTGGCACTATTGTGTGCGTGTGTTTCTTTTTGCAGCTACCTAAGAGAAGGCAATTAAATATTATACTTCAACTAGCGCCCCGCCCCGGCTTCGCACGTGTACGTTTTATAGATACCTTCCCCTTGAATCACTCTGTCTATTAAAAAAAACCGCATCAAAATCCGTTGCGTAGTTTTAAAGATCTAAGCATACATAGGTATTAGGGACAGACAGCGGAAAGCGACTTTGTTTTATACTATGTAGTGATAACCATAATTCATTGATGGCAATTTTCTTGTTCGCTAACTAAAATAAAATTAGAGAATTGCTATCTTTTACTAACTGACAGCGAGAGAAAAGGACGGTGATAGATAAGAACTAAGTTACAGATGTCAGACTAGTTTACGCATTGAACTTTAACGTGCTTTTAGTCGACACATTCTAACGTTAACGTAACGTTTTACATCAATCGAAGAACTTAAATTCCTTTTTTTTTTGCACACTTTCTTTTCCATTTCACTTTCGACATTGGCAGAATTGTCGACATCGGCACTAATTGCCAATTAGAAAAATAGAATAGAATAAGTCAATAAAATTTGACAGCTCTTATTTACGTCCGTCTCTTTCTTGTTTTATCAAAGTGAAAAAGATAGCAATAGCCAAAATTAAATTTAGTTTGTGCACAACAGAATCGGCACAATTGTCAATCATTTTTGGTCTCCCTCTTGCTCCCATGACGTGTGTACAGAACAGTGGGATTTCTATTCTATCTCGTTCACACTAATTCCCGTAAAAGTTTACTCACACTTAGGTACCTACCTGCACATTGCTCAGATGCACCAACATCAAAAGCCGCCACTCAATCTTGCGCACATTCTCGCTAATCGCCTTTTTTGAGTGCCCTTCAATCTTGAATCATTCGTTCTAAGTACTCGTAGGTGTACCTACTGTTTTAAAATTACCATCCTTCTCCACGATTCTCACCACAAGCCATCGAAGTCTAGCCGATATTTCGTCAATTAGGTATATTGCATTCGCAAGTACATAGCTATCTTCACTTATATGACTACTCCACGAGTGACGATAGGTAGGTACTTCAGTACGTCCGGCGCACTCTAGGCAGTCAGCCCCGCGAACAACCTTGCTGACTGGCTAATGTTTTCACCATGAGCTATTGACTACTCGAATCACAAACATCCTTAAAAACTCATGTAAACTTTCTCTTTACCAGGTCTTTATAATCTACCTGGCGCTCTGCTCCCTGACTCAAGCGGTATACATCAGCCGTATGTCGTCCGTTAACCGGGTGCGGCCACCCACGCCGTTCCGGCCGGGACTCAACCTGCAGAGGCCGTGGGCTCACACCAGACTCGTCCAGGCAGCGTCACATAGAGCCCCTTATGTGCTATATCGAAAACCACCTCATAGGTAAGAGAGAATCCTATTTTAGACTTAAGAAACCCTACAGGCTAATTTACACGAGGATAGTTTCTCGAAGCGAGAATCGTTCTGTCTTAGTCTTTCTCTACGATTAAAACAGAGATAGAGTATGTGCGGAAAGAAAACCGTCATAGATTTGAGGGCACCGCAGTCTACAAGGTGTTAACGAATTCGTGTAATTCCTTAAAACCACATGATCTACTACTGGTGTAAACGGGCCCCGCATGGGATTTAGCTTGATTAAAAGTAAAAAAATAAAATTCTTTTTTTTTCATGCGGCTTTGTTACCGATCGTATCTAAACCACATATTATGGATTCAGTAAAAAAATAAGTTTTTTTTTGCACAAAATTAATTTTATTTTTGTGAACATTTCGATGCCACGCATAAATTAATGAAAGTACGGCGACACGGCAGGCAGGAACGACTAACGCGATATCGCTCTTTGCAGTCAGACAACTCAAGCCTCTAAAAATACACAGAAATTGAAAATCAAAAAAAAAATTTTTTTTTTTGCTTGTTTTTCGAAATTTCCATTTACGGTTAATCTGTGTCTCCAGATCACGCGATTTGAAGGAATTACACGATTTCGTTAACACCCTGTATAATTACCGTTTAAGTATTGTTCAATACAAAAACGGTAATAGTTAATACGGCTGTAGTAAACTAGTTATTATACTTCACGGTTTAACACGTTAACATGTTTGTAGTAAACGTAGTTACTTAGTAAATGCAATCTTAATGTTAGTTCCTTTTTATGCCACGACGGTTCTCTTTTCGCACAGACTCTAGCATGCGACTCGCTTCAAGAAACTATCTCCATCTAAATGAGCCTTAAGAAAGGCCAAGTAGCTGCATGAAGACCCCTCAGCACCCCGAAAAGCACTAACTATACAGGGTGTAAACGAATTCGTGTAATTCCTTCAACCTTCGTGATCTACTGGTGACACAGATTGACCAAGCACGTTTTCGTCAGAAAGAGCAAAATTTTTTTCAAAATTTCTTTCTTATTTTGTTTCTGAGTCATTTTAGCGCCCCAAGTTACCTGACTACACGGAGCGATATCGCTCTAGTCATGCCCGCCAGCTGTGTCGCCGTGCATTCATTTATTTATGAATGGCATAAAAAATTCAAATTAAAAATTAAAAAAAAATGCAAAAAAAACAGTTTTTTTTAACTTTATTGGGTACCTAGTTTAAAACTTTAAATACGATCACTTAACCGAACCGCAAGAAAAAAAAAAATTTATTTTTTTTATTTTTAATCAAGCTAAATCCCGTGCAGGGTTAATCTATACCAGTAATAGATCATGTGGTTTTAAGGAATTACACGAATTCGTTTACACCCTGTATACATATACAAGGTGTAACATAAATGAGTGTACAACCGCTACTCATCATTATAAACAACTTCTACTATGGGACAAAATCATAAATCGCGAAAAAAAACCAGCTGTTCTCTATATTCATGTTCGCATAACTCGTCAAAATGTAGGGAACAGCTGTTTTTTTTTTTTCGCGATTTCATATTTGTTCCCATAGTAAAAGTTGTTCATAATGATGAGTACAGTGACCCCTTAAGAGGTTGTACACTTAATGTTACACCCTATAAAGGTCCTGCCGAATTCAGAACTTTTCGATAAGCAGTTAGCGACCGATTCAGTTTGTTGTCTCGTTCCGTCTACGATTCTCGGAACGAGAGAAAAAGAGATAGCTCACCAAATCGTTCGACAAAACTGACAGAATACCGATGACAGTCGTAACTACGGGTACACGAGTCAGTCTCGAAAGTCAGACAGAAGCTTGAAAGTAAAGTTATTATTGTGTCACGAAGTTCAAATGGCGGTCACTCCATGTTTCCGACTTCGTGCATGGTTTCTACTTTTGAATTTCACGAAGCCTGAGATTTAGGTTCTTTGAAAGTGAGATTCCACGTTCCCAATACGAATGAGTATGCAAATTAGGAGCTTCAAACTGTTGGTCTGTCTATTTGAAAACTGCTCTTTATATGGAATGGCCTATTCTGGGAAAACATTAACCGACTGTTGGATGACCTGCGGTTTATTATGCACCTAAGGGGATTATTGAAATGCCAGTATAACATTGCGGAGATATTTATTGTTATTTAACTTTATCAAGAAAGCAACAACATTAAATGGTTGGCGCAGATAAGAGTGCGTTTGATGGGCCAATTGAAGTAAGATATTTACCCATTAACACACTGACAGTACGTCTCCAATAGCACATTGATAGATGTGACGGTGCAGCGTGACATAGATAACTTAAGTTTTAAGTTAAGAGTACTGGTCGGTAAATCGTGACTTGCGATTTGTATGAAGTAAAGACCACTTGATTGGAGGAAAAAAAAAACGGTTCTTTACAATAAATCTTATTCGCTGTACGGTCGACCAAATAGTGTTTTTTTGATTTTTAAAAAATATTCGAATAAAATTCGAATAGCACTGAAAAAATATTCGAATATTCGAAAATTAAAACTGTCGAATTTTTGCAACCTCTATAAGTGGTTTACCAGTTTTAACAACAGTTCCTATCAAATGAAAATATCGATAAGGTTGAAACTTCGAATTGACAATTGAAATAAAGACAGTATGTACCTACCTAATTGTCAGATAAGTTTTGCTAGTGAAAATCGAACTCAGGGTGGTAGACCACTTTTTAACCGACTTCAAAAAGGAGGAGGTTCTCAATTCGTCTGAATGTTTTTTTTTTGGGCAAGTGTACCGCTGATATTCGGCTGTTTTGACGTCATACGCGCGTTAGCACGCGCTCGACGGACGTCAGCGCTGGATCTAGTCCGTTGCATAGAAATTCATAAAAGTTTAATAAGCGCCCGAAATGCATTCTGTGGTACAGGTTGCGCGCTGTTATTAGCAGTCTCATAGAATTCACCCTTTTACTAAAATTGCCACTGTGCTTTGACGTAGGTACTGCCCAAAATGATGTTAAGGTTGGTTTGAGGAGGAGGAGTTGATGTAAGGAAGGTTAATTTAATGAATCCTTCATGTTTCAGGTACGCCATAAAGCATTTTGCTCCATCGGCAACACGCAACCTGTTCGCTGGCGGGCCGTGGAAGACCACCGGCCGCCTGCCCCCCATGTCACCAGTCACTCCGGAGTACGAGTTCATCAAGGCAGCGTCCGCATCGCCCGTGGTGCACACTGACGGTGGTACAGGTTGACTGGCTAACGTGCACTGCACTCTCTTTACCTTATTACTTGTATGGTAGGTACACCATTGGTGTACTTACTTATTTATCTTCGTATTACTCAAGCTTACGTTGTGCAGATGTATTTATGGGTGATGGTTGTAAAACTAGAGCCACTACTGTATTCACTAGTACACAATCCTCCACGTGTAGGGACAGACTAGAAAAAACTTCCTCGCCTCACGCTGGGAGGCGCGTGTTGTGAGATTCAACAAAACATAAAACGCTTGGTGGTAGGGTCTATACTGTCCGGGGTACTACCACCCTTACATTAAAGTCCGGCGCCAAGCAGTTTACAGTGTTCCGTCGAGTGTATGTGAGAACCAGAAGGGTATAGGGGAATCCCTGTATATCTCTGTTACTTGGATTCTTGTATGCTCCATCTTAGACCCTGACTGCGCTTACCATCAGGTGCAACTAGGTTCAAATGCGACCCAAAAAAAAAAACAATGTTTTGAATACAATTGCCAGCAGTTTCTGAAACGCTAGAAATGTTGTTCCGTTGCCGTCGTCGTCTTCAACCCGTTCCCCCTTATTACAAAAGGTGGTTTAAACCGAAACTAAGATAAACCCTGATTTAAAATATACCCATCACTTTTTAACATAATAAAACAAAAAGAGACGGGGCTATTTTAAAACCTGGGGTTAGACCATTGTTTGTAATAAGGTTATGTTTATCGCAACATGTTATCAGTATTTCAGAAACATGTAGATTCTAGATTCTAAAAAGTGATTATGAACAAATGTTTACTAGTGAATAGGTACATGGCTTAAAGGTTACAGCTCAGTAGAACCACCCGGCACCCGACCCGTACCGCCTCATCGCTCGGCGTCCACTCGTTGTCAGCAGGTGGTCCACGGGTGGACGCCGCGTTATCACTAGTAAACGTCGCGTGGTCAACCAGAGGACCTCGCGCGGTCACCGAGTGGACATCGCGTGGTCAACCAGTGGACCTCACGTAGTCAACGAGTGGGAATCGCGGGGCCCACGAATTTCCGAGTAGTCTGTCAGTAATTGGCACCAGGTCTACACGTGTTTTTGGTTATGTCAAATTTTACCAAAATTTTACATATATTTTTGAACTTCTCGATAAGTCTTTCTTTATTCATTTTGAAAGCAAAAACCATACGTCCGACATGTTAGAAAGAAGGGCTGGAAATGACGGGTGGGTGGGGAGTAGCGCATCGCTGTCGCATTGTCCTCGCGTGAACCACTCGCGGGCCGCGCGCAATCTTCTCGATGGCAGCGCACGGTTCACTCAAGGCAAGCATGCGAGCAGCGAGTTGTCACCGAGTGGTCAACTCGTCGTCCGCGCGTGGACGGCATACGCCCGAGGCGATCCGGTGACGTTACGGAGTTGATGTAGTGAGCGCACATCCATACAAATTCATATAAAGAATACGAACCGCACGAGGCGAGGCGATGCGGGTCGGGTGCCGGATGGGTCTAATGAGCTGTAACCTTTACTTACTCTTTGTTTCTTCATTTTCTCTATCATTTTCTAGCAATTTCTTCCCTTATTCTGGGTAGCAGCATGCGGCTATGGAACGAAATCTTGTCTTATTGATTGAAGCATGGAAAAAGGTTCTGAATAACTTCTTTTTAAAATTAAATATAGCTTTTCATGTGTTGGTATTGGTATTGGTATGTGTCAACAGATTGGTACCTAGATATGATTTGCTAGATGTACCTAGTGTTATTTTGACATATCTTAACTACTACACAGTACCTAATAATAGAGTAGTAACCGGCTACGTAGATTGGTGAGTATTGAATTTAAGTAAATATACCTTCATGAAGGCTTAGTATCTACTTAGATTTTCTTTCAAAGCTTTTGGGTACCTATCTCAACAAAAACGGTGATTTCGTGCACTAAATGCACACACTTGTTATTAAAATATCGTCCACAGCTACAAACTACGTCACAATAGTTTTAAGATCTGGGTGGTAAGTATGACTTTTTTCGACTCACGTTCGATTGCGAGCGCGTTAGAATTGTGTATGGGATATTAGGTTTCTCCTAGTGATCACCAGATGGCACTATAACTTTTTCCCACATAAAATTCTAACGCGCTCGCAATCGAACGTGAGTGAAAAACCTCACACTTAGCACCCTGATTATCCATTCAGTGATCGTGAAACGGACTGTTGTATCCGTCATTTTTGACAAACTTTAATTGCATCAGTGAGGGCCCAAATCTCCTAAAAGAAAACTTGTTATATCGCAACCGAACCAAGGCCGAACCGTTCATTCAGACAGTTTTCGTTTTCAAAAGCTGTCAAATTGTTTGACACAAAAAACAAAACCAATCATTTTGACAGTTTTCGTAAACAAAAATTGACTGACGGTTGTGGTTCGCTTGAGTTTGGCAACAATTTTTTAAGTCGAATTGGGCCCCAGGCATTTAAAGTAGGAACAGACGCCAGCACATAAAGCTACTACAATGTGTCAAACTTCTTTAATAGATTTTCATCTTTATCGCAAAAGCATTAGGTTCAAAGTTGGTTGGGAAAATTTGACAGTTTCGGGTAGCTTGATGTGCTGGCGTCTGTACCTCCCTATTGTATATACTTATCTTGTGACGTAACAATGGCTGTGGTCGAAAGCATTTCGGTTCAAGGTTGTGTGACCGTCAGGTGCGATCCACACGATACCAGCACCCAACCTCAGTCTGTCGGAGAAGCCCATTGTGGTCATCGATACTTCCGACAGTCCTGTCTCAGAGCAGGTGAGTAACACTTTGATTTAAATTAAGGCCTTCCATTCACCGACGTACAGTTGGCAAAAGAGTTAAGTATACACAGAGGCGGACTTCTCATAAAGCCAACTAGGCCCAGGCCTAGGTCGGCCAGATAAGAAGACCGGCCAATCGCGGACAAAAAACCTTAGCTCAGTAATGGAGTTGAGAAAGGGGCGGCTGGTACTTCATGACCTAGGCCGGCCAAGACTAGTATGTCCGCCTATGGGTATACACTTAGAGCAACGCAGTCGACGTCTCAGTCAGGAGTGGTCATAGCGTTCTCTTCCAATACAAAAAGTCTGTAATTTGACACGAACTGTCAAATGGGGCCTAAGCGAGTTGACAGAGCGGATATGTTCCTTATGGCCACTCACAACTAAGTCAACCAAAGAGATAAGTATACAGACAACTAATTACATTCGGATTTTAACAGATTTATACGTGTGTTGAGTGGCCAAGTCCTTGCCATCGCTTGTCAGGGCGTCTTGCATATAAAAAATATTACGCAAACAATAAGGCAAATACAATTGACATCAATACACGACGCAGGCACTTGTCATACGCAAGACGCCCTGACAAGCGATGGCAAAGACTCGCCCACTCAACACACGTTTCAATCTGTTAAAATAGGTACGAATGTAATTAGTTGCCTGTATACTTATCTCTTTGGTTGACTGTACCTACCCGACTTCTAACCGCAGTAGAATACAGTTATTTTCACTTGTTTAAGTAGGTACTTGGTATGCTCAAAAGTAACAAAAATGGTCGCGATTCGAATCACTTAATGTGTTGATGATCCATAACGAACCGTCAAGCCTGAGGGCCCCCGAAATTGGAAGGGTCCATTTATCCTCAGAGAGAGGCTAGCCCACTTATCCGAAATTACAATTTTTACCGCAAGTGTAGACTATTTGCCTAAACTAAGTCACAAACCACACTCAGGCGACTCTAATGTGCAAGCGCACTGCTTTGAATACCGCTCTACAATTGGTTGCCTATATTCTCCGGTAACCAATCACAGAGCCGTATTCAACGCAGTGCGTTCGAACACACTGTGAGACCTCAATGAAACATTTGTGAACACGAGTATCAGGCTCGGATACTGAGGCTACTGTGAGGCAAGCGTGTTTAGTCATGGAGATACTCATACATTTCAGCCTAGACCGTCATACGAAGTAACAGAAAAATATCCGGAGAGTGAATACAATGTGGCCAAAATTGAGTCGCCTATAGGATTCTCAAAAGCAACTGTAAGTTTGAGATTAACGTATTAATGTCACAATCGAACAGTCATCTAATATTGGGACTTTGTTTTCAGTCCTTTACAACGCCAGAACTGCAGACATTGATAAGGAACGGAGCGGCTTTACAGTTGGCATCTGAGTATTCGTTGCCAGCTATCAGCATCAATCAGCACCAAGCTGTGCCCCATCAGTTTTCGTATCAGGTAACGAATTTTACTTAGAAACTAAGATTTCAAAAACTTATTCCCTCTTATTACGAGAGATGATTGAAGCCAAGGGAAGGTAAACCCAGATTTAAAATAAATCCATCACTTTCTAACGTCACATAGCAAGATGAGACGGGGCTATTTAAAACCTGGCGTTATTTAGACCATGTCTTGTAATAAGAGATATTGTTAATATCTAGTTCGCTGGGTCTTGAAATGACTACTACGGATAATCTTTAGATGACGGACTAGAAATAATACGTCCAAATCATCATCATCGGATAGAATGTGATCTGTAGTTACATTTGCTAATTTTAATTTGAAAGATTTCCAACATCCTTCCAATAATTAGGTAGAGGTCGTAGAGATCATTTGTATTTGTCATTAAATGTTAGTTTAATCTAAAAATACATTGCAGGGTTTACCGAGCGCACTCCCAACACAACAGGACTTAATAAACACAGGAGCCGACGGCTTATTTATACCACCGAACGCCTTATACCAAAATGATCCAATGTTTTTGCAAAAACTTCAAAATCAGCTTCTACAACGTTTCCCTTCCGTGGAGTTCATTCCATACGCAGCTGAAGCTCCAAATCAAGTCCATTTACAGCCCGAAGCTTCACAGATTCATGCTCAAGTGGTCCATCCTCAGATGATGCATCCTCAAGTAGTTCACACTCAAGTAATTCATCCACAAGAGCTTCAAACTCAAATGATTCTTCTTGAAAATGAACAGTTCGACAAACCAACATACCCACAACAAAATGAGCAGAAGACAGTGGTGCAAAGAGATACACAAGAAAATACTGTTGTGACTTTAGTACCTCAATCTTTCGTTGTTGCCAATACTACAGAGAAGCAGGTGGAAGTAACTCCTCCTCCTCCTCAACCGGAAAATATAACAGTAGAACTAGTTGCAGCGGAAACACAGACGCCGACAACGACGATAAAATATATAGTAGAAACTAACACAGAAGAACAGAATACAACCCCAATTTACTATGCTCAGATCGGTCAAAGCGTCGGTAGTGTTATAGCCAATGGATTCTACTCCGCCCTAAATGACGTCAGAGCTGCAGCAGCACTAGCTCAAGTAGAAAAAACTCCAGTATATAAGACCCCTGACAATGTGACCACAACGACCATCAGCTCAGATTTGAAAGCGTACTTCGTGAAAAATGATGAAAAATCTGAGAATAAAACGGCAACTGAATTGAAGCCACTGCTAGGAGTTCCATTTGCAAAATCATCAGATTCTGTCAACGTAGCTTATACGTTACTGAGGGCGGATGATAACCAACCCAAGGTGAATCAAGAAGGTGCTGTGTATGCAGGACAAATTGTAGAAGCCACAATAAGCGAAGATCAAGATTTTAATAAAGAAAAAGCTAGTTTGATATCTCGAAGAGCACCAATTAGACTATTTGCTGTAGCAGACCCGAAAAACATTGCCAGTTCAGCGAATACTCTACCTCAAGTAACTATGGTTAAGGCAAAAATTCCTCCCAAAAGCAAGTTAACGTTTGATGATAAAACCGGGGAGCCTATTTTGAGGATATACGCGAGTTATGTCGACAGTCCCACACAGGTGAGTAATTTATAGTTCTTCAATATAATAATACCCAGACTTAATCAGATAGGATATTGATTATTTTTCCATTGCGAAATCACCTTGGTGCTTTCTTTCCCAAATCTTTCTCAAACTTTGATTCGACAGCAATGTTTCGTGCGAAAATCCACGACCCTACTCTTGTGAGAGTCCTAAATTAAGGACCTACGGGCTTTTACATAAAACAGTTTGGATGGAGACCCTTCAGGTCTCGCCAATAACTGCCCGGTTACGTAGAAGGGGTACAAGCACCATCTACAGCAGTCCAATAGAACAAAAATAACAGAATAATGGCAAGAGTTAAAAACTTTAGCACACACAATTAATTCGTTTCTTAACTTCCAGAAAGACGCAGTTATATCAAAATTGACAAGCTTAAAGCAAGCAAAGGACGCTGTAGCCAGAAAAGAAGCAGTAGACAATTGGAAGGTGACGGCTGTCAAGGCTGCTGCTGACAAAAGCCAGGGTTATGACGCGAATCAGGTCACACAGTTTGGACTAAAACTCAGGGAGAGAAATGACTATTATGAACCATTTTTTGAAGATTATGAAGAATTGTAATTTAGGGTTACAATTATTTTGTTAACTAGGCCCCGTATTAATACACCGCCCTGTTTGAGACAGATCTTGGTACACTTTTGACAGCTCTTGAGATGTTAATAAGATTAATAAACATAAGGTACAAGTCCGAGATGGGCTGCAGACCGCAAAAGTAGTATCGCTTGCGGTGCTAACTGCGGCTGCGGTTGCAGTTTAGCAGTCGCTGTCGGAATAGCACCTTTAAAGTGCACAACTTAAAGGTGCTATTCCGATAGCGACTTGGTTGCAGTCTGCAGTTTGCAGCCCGTCTCGGACTTGTACCTTTATCTTTGAAATAAATACACAGCATGACTGGTTTTACTATAGGACAAACTCTTGATCTCTTTTGTCACGAATTTAGAGTTTGTCCCATAGTAAAAGTTGTACAAAATGATGAGCAGAGTTCATAGTTTTCGAATGTAAAGCGACTAACCTGGAGTCCAATTCTACTAACAAACTTTTATCAATTGCAACTGAATCGTTCATTCAGACAGTTTTTAATTTCAAAAGCTACCTATCAAATTGTTTGACACAAAAAACAAAACCAATCATTATGACAGTTTTCGTAAACAAAAACTGTCTGAATGAACGATTCAGTTACAATTGATAAAAGTTTCTGTTAGTAGAATTGGCCCCCTGTCATGCTGTATAAAGTTAACATGACACCTAGATTTTTACTGCGACTGAGTGATATCGTTCAATAGCGCTATGTTGGGAGTGATTTATTAATACTGGCTGAATGATAATATTTAGTGCTGAAATGGCAATATTTGTACAGAAGTAGATATGCGTTTTTCTGTGCTAAATATCAGAGTTTTACTCGCAAGTGCGAAGAAATCTTCAAGTCTTGTCTGTTTGCTAGTTAGGATTCCGTTTCAAAATGGTAATAAAGGAACCCCTATGGTGCGACATCGTCCGTCCGTCTGTCCTTCTTCTGTCACAGCTGCTTATTTCAAGAACTACCAATGCTATCGATTTGAAATTTGGAATATTTTTAAATAATGCTTGTACATCTATATTTTTTATCAGTTCTTGGTAAAATATTTAACTAGGCGTGTCGGCAATAGCTAGTAATAAGTATACTGGATATATTTATTATTAGCTACTGTCAGTGGATGCCTTAATTCTTTAAGATATAACAGATAATAGATTTTGCTGTAATAATATATAAGAAAGAGATTGCAATTTAGTAGACAAGACAATTTTTTAAGGAGTTAAATGGATATAATTTTCCACCTTTCATAAATTGTAATTTATTTTGTGTATTCATAATTCATGTAAATATGCATTTTTTCCCTCAAATAGTTGTAGTTTGTAGCTGGTATTAGTTATAGTTTCAAACGGGGCGATTTCATCACTTCATGGACATAATTCCACCAATATTGAGTCAAATCAAATCAAAAAAAAATATTTCACATAAACCAATACAGGCGCTTATGAAAAGTCGAATTTAGGTGCACGGTTCTGTGTGAGTAATTTATTTAGTATTAAACGTAATATTAACAACATCAGTGGAGCTTGTATATTATTTTCTTTATTATCTGTTTGGGGGGCAAGCGTTATTGTCGATAGTACATAGTCGAAATTAATAACCGATCCCAAAATCTAAAATTCAATAGAAATAGTGTCAAAAGCCTACAGATCTCAATCTAAAGGTGCTCCCACACCGGTGTTCACAAACGTTTGTCAACATTTAGAAACATCTGGTGTGGCAGCAGTTGAAAGAAATGTGTTGATAAGTTTCTGAACGTTTCGATACCTACATCTAAAAATATTTCAGATACAATCCCTAGCATTTTCGTAGTAGTTTCAAACAGTAATTAACTTATAACGAATGTTTGTGAACATTTCTCAACAAAACATTTTAGTAACCTTTTGCTACAAAACAAAACTGTTTGAAAATTTTCAAACTTTTGTGAACGCTGATGTGGGAACACCTTAAAAGATTTCGGTTAGGGCCCTTTTCCTGTCATGCGTATTTTAGGCCGCGCGCGGATCCGGTCCGCGTGCAGTTGATAAAATCCAATCCACGTATGGGTTTTGGCAAGCGCGCCGACGATATGCTGTTTTAATAACATTAAAAAAATGTCAAGAAGTGATGAAATTGACCCAAATTATTTTAATTAAGTGTATTTAGGGTAATTGTTATTTATTGATATAAATGCCAAATTGTTATTAAATAAAAAACAACGTACATAACTTTATATTCATTTATTTTATTTTTTATCGCTATTACAATTTACAAAATTTTATCTTTATTTTTCATAAATTTTATTGTATTTTGGTTTTAACGACGTCTCTCGTCAGTTTCTGGTCTCAACCTCGTAATACGAATACCTACTTATAAAAATAATAGAAAAACACGCAATCATTACAAATTTTGGAAATTAAAATCAACCTAGAAGTGAATTATTGTAATTATTCAAAGTTCAACAATGTTTTATTTAGAAAAAAATGTAGTTATTTATTTAGAGCAGAATGTTTAGTTGGCTGTGGGCTTAGTAAGGATACCACTTTTTAATAAAACTTCGCTTTGATGGCCAAATGAATATCAAAGGGTTTATTTACACAGAGCTAGATTCTCTCTCACTTCGATTCTTGGCAGTAATTCTCGCGAGAATCAACTAACTTCAGTTTCTCCTACATGTAAACATTTTGGCGCCATTATCGTTAGGAATGCTTATAATGTCTTTAAAGCATTTCAGAACTCCTCTATGTAAATGAGGCTTTGCTTGCATATATGCCCCGTATTTTTTATAAAAAACAAAAAGTATTTTTCGGTCCTATTCATACCTACAGTCAACATCAAAAGTGATGATTGTTCAAAGTTTAAAAAATGTTGTATGAATGAAAACTAGTTAGTAAAGTTTAATAAGAGTAGATAATACTTTAAAGACTAGTATTAGAACAATGATTGGTTCCTAAGATAATAAAAATCCAAAATATTCATCGACTTTTGCTGTTGACACAAGATTTTGACAATGATTAAAATTGATTGCATCTGTTGTTTCAATATTAATTTTACGCTTTTTCTCATACCAAGTTCTAAGCGATGCTGTTCATACAGCGACGATATCAATTATTTCATTTACAAATCAAGTTAATTCATAAAAATTCATACACGATTCGCCAGTGAATGTCTATAAACCTAGGTAAACACCAATCATAGCGAATAAAGCTAATCATGGGTAACTTATAAACAAAACAGAGGATATTTATTCTTGAAAAATTTGCCCATCGTCTGTATAAATAACTAAATTAATAAAAATACTTACATTTTATAATGGACAGTGTTAGCATTTGAGACATGTACAATGAGCTCTGTTAATTAAAGGAATTTGATCAAAAATGGATAGTATTGATCTACAGTACGCGACGACACTCAAGTACGTCCGGCGCACCCTGGGCAGTCAGCCTAGCTACCAACCTTGCTGACTGGCTAATCTTTTCACCACAGCATGAGCTATTCTCGTAGCTCGTGCTGACACGAGATAAGCAGAAAAGCCATATAGTAAGTGCACTTAACTTGAAATCCGATATCAGTCACAGATTAGGTTTATATAGGTAAGTTTTAGGCCTGGGATCCATCAAAGTGGAGAGGAGAGGAGACGAGAGGAGATGCGCTGCGAAGCTGGCAGGTTATTTCCACCAAAGCGGAGAGCAGATGCGTAGCGGAGAGGAGATGTGAGCTGTGAGAGCTCGAAATCAGTCAGTGCGGGTGTGCCAGGCGCGGCGAGAAGGCAGCGGGGTGCGGGGGCACCGCCCGGCCGACCGACTATACACATCACCGCTCTGCCGCGCCCCTTGCTCGCTCGCGGTACAAAATCTCCTCTCCTCTTGATCCATTTCCACCGAAGCTAAGCGGAGAGATGTGGAAATCTGATTGGTTATTCATAACATATCCATATATAACCTCTCGTCTCCTCTCCTCTCTGCTTTGGTGGAAGCCGGGCCTAACTGTACGAACTGTGTTTATCAACGATTTGTGAACTCAAAGAACGCGCTCTTCCAAGTGCATCGTCTGAACATAACCTTATTTTGTGTTCTTTGTAAAGTACAATACGAATATAATAAGTTTGCCCCTCAGAAGTGAGGAACAGAACACTGATAGCCTGGTTTCAGAGCGACAAAGCTATTAATACGCGTACCAAATAAATGCTGCTCTGAAGTGAGGAACAGAACGCTCAAAGCTTGGTTTCAGACCGACAAAGTTGTTTTACGCGTACAAAACTAATGTAGCAGACGGCCCCAGGTTCTCTTGAGGTAGGGACACGTCTGCTACAACAGTTACAAAGAACCGCATGGAGCATTCAATACCTAATATATATATACATAACAATTATAATAAAATGCTCATAGAATAAGAGGCAAGATCGCTTTATGTCCCTTGGGGTAGTCAGCGAATTCCTTCTTGTAGTTACGGTGTTTGCCGATGGCCCACACAGCCATTTGATAGAAACCGGCGGCAGCAAACAGAGCGGCTGGAGCGCACTTGCCTCCGGTTTCTGAATTGAGAATTCTAGGATAAGCAGTATTTAAGTAACATTTGAGTACAGAGTTGTCAAAAAAATGACGGATTTCAAATCATTTTTTGACAACTCTGTACTCAAATACTACTTAAATATTGTTTATCCGGAATTCTTAATTCAGAAACCGGAGGTCAGTCATGACGGTAAAGAATAGCTTCGTCTCCTGCCCTATGTACCAAATAACTTTGCCGCTGTGAAGTGAGGAACAGAACGCTGAAAGACTGGGGGTCTACTCGCTAAGCACGAAGTCCGTGGTTTCGCCCTTAGTTACGAGCGTTTCCCTATCACCTACGGACATACGATTATTTTGGGGCCCGAACTAAGAATTAATGACAACGTTGCCCCTACTACCGATATGTTTTTGCCCGTCCTAAAAGTTGAACTTGACACTTATTTTGTTAACTTCTACGTTTCGGGCTACTTTCGGACGGGCGACTAACTTCGTTGACGGACTTAGGGAGGGAGTAGGCCCCCTGGTTTCAGAGCGGCAAAGTTATTTTACGGATACTATACACAAATTATTTAGTTCCGTGTGGCGCCGGACGTAAAGAATAGCATTACCCCATCACTTCCCATGAGTATCGTAAATGCGACTAAAGGGTTCAATCAAGCTTGGAGAGTATGGCAACCCCTCCCCCCCCCTTATGGGAGGCCTATGTCCAGCAGTGGACGTCTTTCGGCTAAATCGTCATACACAAATTAATCGCGATAGTTCTTCCAAATAGAGCTAATCGAATTTGTAATGAAAACAATACTATTGTATCATGTCTCAAATTCTAATACAAGTTCTAAAAAAAACCATAATATAAACAGTACCACCTAAAGTTGTTTTAATTCATTATATTTTAACTATCCTACATTATGCATCCACTGAGGTGGTTTCTTTTTTATATTGCACACATGATTTAATACATGAGGAATCCTGCTTGAAGGTTGGCATTATAATATTTTTAGTCTTTGCAAACTTTTTTTATTTTAGCATCTATGTCTATGATACTATGAAATTGTATCTATAAAAATGTATGAAAATGGCTTTATGGTAATACTTAATTATTTAGTCTATTTGAGTCTGCTGGACAAGGTATAGTCGTGATATGACTTCTAAAATAACATCAGAAGGAATCAATATCGTCAGTGAAGTTCTAACAGTGCGGAAGTCAAAAATGGCTACTTTACAAGCGTAAAAAAACTATTTAAAACGAGCGTAACCTACGCAACGAACGCAATATTGTTTTTAATTATCATTAAAAATTAACTCTATGATGATTTAAACCTTTAAAAATCCTAATAATCTTTTTCATTTCAAGTAATATTGTGTCTTTCGCAGTGCTGTCTGTTTTTGTCACAAAATGACTTCCGCACTGTTAGAACTTCATAGATTTTTATCAAAACATCCCAAATAATTAAAACTTTAAATTTGGAATAACAATCCTGCAGTCTTTATTAAAAAAAAAAGAACTTCTTAGACCAAAATTTACATGTTTATATTTAAACATGCCTCACCGAGGCGTTTCAATATATTTTTAATAGGAGGTTCACCTCAGTAGATGAGCAGTGATGTGGTCCCTAGGACTTTGCGTTGAGCTTCTCCAGTTGGTCCATGAACCACGGCCGGCCGGTCGCGCGCTTTGTGAGTATGTCGCATCCTGTCTCCGTAACTAACAGCGTTTGTTCGAACTGGAAAATGAAAGTCAAAATATTATTAGTCTCCAAAAATAGAGTAACCCATCATAGATAAATTCACGAAATCTTATCATTTTGCGGAAGAAATTCTACCATAACAGTTATTTTACAATGTATAATTTCAACAAGACTGCCTCGTTGGTCTAGCGGTCGCAAGCGCGACTGCTGAGCGTGAGGATCCCCAGGTCGGGTAAAGTGTCACTGGGTTTTTCCGTGAGGAATTTCTCAGTAGCAGCACGGAGTCTGGATTTGTGGCCGGTCGATGGCAATAGGCTCGCCCCCTATTATATGGGACGTACACATAAACGGCGAAATGTGGGTGTACTATACACCTCTGCCAACCCTTCGGGGAATACAGGCGTGAGTTTATGTTATGTAATTTCAACAAAGATTTCTTTAGCCGATTTGTCTATGGCAATTCTTTTTTTTTATCTTTTTTTTTTACGAGGCTCCTTCCTGCCACTCTGGGTGGCTTTGCCCGCCTTATGGGTGAATGCTAATTAAAAGTAAAAGATTTAACTTTTGAACATCAAATCAATCATTTTATTTTCTTTCACTCATACACATTCTCACTAATCCCAATATCCGCCAACATGTTCATGCTAATTCTTACAAAAATAAGTGCACCAATGAGTGCAACGAAGAGAATCATATTAAGCCATGTACGGACTAAGCGTTCCAATGTACGCGTCATCTAGGTGTGTTGAATACGCGTACAGGCTAATTGAGCGTTCACGTCCCCTTTGTGTACGCGTTGCTGCAGATACGGACTAAGCGTTCCTGTGTATGCGTAACTGACTACGCGTACGTTGGAACGTTTAGTCCGTACAAGGCTTTAGGGTTTTTTTTGAGACCAAGAGGGCACAAAACTTCGAGTGTTCAAGTGTTATTCACTGTAGTTGTAGAGCTTCTTGTGAAAGGGTTTGTCCAGGGAAGTTCTACCAAGCAGCATTGCTTCGTTCCAGTGTGAAAGGTATAGATACCAGCGAAATTACAGGCACATGAGGCTTTACAACTTTGTATCTAAGGCTGGCCACACATTATGCAATCCTCTTGGGGTTGTAGGCGGCTGTAACCACTTTCCATCATGTGGGCCATGGGCTTATATTTCAAATTATCACAAAAACAATAAAAAAAAACATTGCTTGTGTCGAACACGTCGAAGTCGGATCAGCCATTCATCTAGACCAAAGATTCCCAGAGTTTTTTTCGCATAGACCACTTTCAAAATTTAGCTGGTTCCGGTGGACCTCCTGCAGCTAAAGGGGAATGCCAAGATCCGGCCATTACAAAGTAGTATGAACTGACATGCCGTAATTTTGATAATTCGCGTTTATTTTTTGTAAGATTTATGTAATATAAATAAAGTCTGGAGAAGTACACCGTCGGATAGTCATTTTAAATAGTATTTCAATGTTTTGGTTAGTAAGTTTCAACGCTTTTTATCTACAACTACAAATAGAAATGTTGCACAGATTAAAAATAAAATTACATCGATACTAAAATTACATTTATAAATCGATTACAACTATGAAACAATAATGTAATTGTAAATAATTATATCACAGTAATATCATGTTATTTGTTTATTTTATTTACACAAGTTTTTTTTTTTTTTCACGTTTTCTTTTTTGAATAATGTGTTAAGTGAATTGTGCTCTTCCATTATTAGCTATAAATTATAGTACTAAGCTTTATTAGTAATAAGCTGTTACGAATAATCCTAGTAACCACTATAATACAACACGTTTGTCACTATTGTTGTGATTTATCTTAAACGGGCTACTTTTCTTATACGAAACAAAATAAATAACACCAAACACGTTCAAGTGTTAGTTAACATATTTAATTAATCTCTTTGATTTAGGTATATTAATTTAAAATTAATATTTTGTAATATTATGAAATAATTTACAAACATGCTATTATTACTATCAACTATTTATGTAGCGAAATAAGTGCCTATATTTCTTTTTTTATTTTATATTCCATTCGATGATATGCATGGGTACTTGATAATCGATTACGTTTAAAATCGAATATTGTTATGATTTTATTTTAATGGCGACAACACCTTTGTCACAATTAAAATAACTTCCACTTGTTTCTTACGATTAATTATGCGACAAAGTAAGTATCTGTATCGAAGTAAGAAACCATATTAAATGTAACTATTCCTTATCGTGAATACAATATTATGAATTCCGGTTGGGCAAGATTTTGGTAAATAAAATACTTTGTTTAGTAAAAGTATGATTTTTATATAATTTGGTATTAAGACATGCATGGTTTATCATCGTTGCCATGGCAACGTCAATAAACGCCAAATTCAAAATAATGTAATATTTATTTTGACTTGGTTTTGGTTTGGTTATTTAGGTATTATTCTGACCAAAAATGGTTTAATTTTGTTATTTACATAATTAAATGCTTTAATCAAACAATAATATTAAGATTTTTACAAAAATATTGAAGGTCTATCAATATGACAAGGATTAAAAAAAATTGTCATGAAAATGTAGACGGAGTATAAAGAAAGTGTTAGTTCGATTTTCGAATTACTTTTCTTCCCTAAGCTAAAAATCTACTATTAAGGTCAACTTTATCGACCTATAACTTTTCTTGGTGTACTTCCAGCGGAAATGTTGTTATTGTAATACATTCTACAATATTTGCCCTTTTTAATAAGATATGTTTCATTCTTGTTCTTTCTGGCCGAGTCGTAAAGGAAATCTTGGCATTCCCCTTTGTACCATATTACCATATAAAATGTGATCTTTTTGTCACGCAAACGTAGACCACCTTCGAGTCTCCTGTGGACGCCCGGGGATCTACCTGGACCACTTTGGGAACCTCTGATCTAGTCGTTTTATTTCCAATTCTCAGAAAGGGTAGGAACTAGGGATGTTACGGAGCTTCGACTCCGACTCCGATAAGTCGGAACTTCCGATTGATACTACATCTCCGGTTCCGACTTCGGCTCCGATATTTTTAAATCGGAGGTTTGAATAGGAGGTCGAAGCATTTTTTTATCGTCTACGCCTATGTTATGTAGGTTTATTATTTTTAATTGAAATTAAAGAGGCTGACTGAATTATGTACCTATTTACTATTTTATTTTATTAGGCTTGTCCTTAATACATCTCTCTTTTGCTAACACCTCCGAATCCGCCTCCGACTCCGATTCCGGTTCCGAATCAGACAAACCAAAAACTCCGACTCCGACTTCGGTTCCGATAAAACCACCTCCGTAACATCCCTGGTAGGAACTATATGCCCACAATTAACATAGGTACCAAGCTAACTTTTTTTTACTGTGTGAAAATCCTCTTTGCCTGGGGTAGGCGAAAGGTTATGCCGGACTCGTACCAGCTAAAAACCCACGATGTACCTTCTCCTGACCTTTGGCCAGGGTCACGGGATTGGCAGCTGCATGCACCGCGACTCCGGCAGAGGTTATCTATCTACTATCTTAATGATAAAGACAGTTAATTATACCTGAGCAGAGCGACTGCCGTCGGCAGTGACTGCAGTCCAGTGGTCCGGCCACTGTTCGTCTCGCCAGCCACCTTCGTTGATCATCGGCTCAATGGTGAAGCAGTGACCTGGCTTCATCACTCCTATTGCTTTGTTTTCTGTAACATAAGTGTTATTTTTGCTGTGTTTACAACAGAACTTTCTCATCTATATATATATAAAAGAAAGTCGTGTTAGTTACTTCACTTATAACTCAAGAACGGCTGAACCGATTTAGCTGAAAATTGGCAGGGAGGTAGTTTAGAGCCAGGAGAAGGACATAGGATACTTTTTATCCCGTTCGACATCATGTAGGTAGGTAGTAGGTAGGTAGTAGGTAGGTAGTAGGTAGGTAGTAGGTAGGTAGTAGGTAGGTAGTAGGTAGGTAGTAGGTAGGTAGTAGGTAGGTAGTAGGTAGGTAGTAGGTAGGTAGTAGGTAGGTAGTAGGTAGGTAGTAGGTAGGTAGTAGGTAGGTAGTAGGTAGGTAGTAGGTAGGTAGTAGGTAGGTAGTAGGTAGGTAGTAGGTAGGTAGTAGGTAGGTAGTAGGTAGGTAGTAGGTAGGTAGTAGGTAGGTAGTAGGTAGGTAGTAGGTAGGTAGTAGGTAGGTAGTAGGTAGGTAGTAGGTAGGTAGTAGGTAGGTAGTAGGTAGGTAGTAGGTAGGTAGTAGGTAGGTAGTAGGTAGGTAGTAGGTAGGTAGTAGGTAGGTAGTAGGTAGGTAGTAGGTAGGTAGTAGGTAGGTAGTAGGTAGGTAGTAGGTAGGTAGTAGGTAGGTAGTAGGTAGGTAGTAGGTAGGTAGTAGGTAGGTAGTAGGTAGGTAGTAGGTAGGTAGTAGGTAGGTAGTAGGTAGGTAGTAGGTAGGTAGTAGGTAGGTAGTAGGTAGGTAGTAGGTAGGTAGTAGGTAGGTAGTAGGTAGGTAGTAGGTAGGTAGTAGGTAGGTAGTAGGTAGGTAGTAGGTAGGTAGTAGGTAGGTAGTAGGTAGGTAGTAGGTAGGTAGTAGGTAGGTAGTAGGTAGGTAGTAGGTAGGTAGTAGGTAGGTAGTAGGTAGGTAGTAGGTAGGTAGTAGGTAGGTAGTAGGTAGGTAGTAGGTAGGTAGTAGGTAGGTAGTAGGTAGGTAGTAGGTAGGTAGTAGGTAGGTAGTAGGTAGGTAGTAGGTAGGTAGTAGGTAGGTAGTAGGTAGGTAGTAGGTAGGTAGTAGGTAGGTAGTAGGTAGGTAGTAGGTAGGTAGTAGGTAGGTAGTAAGTAGGAAAAAGTGCATTGCAACGCATGCGGGTACAGCTAGTTATTTAATATAATATAATTATGTATATGCTGCTAAGTCAGCCCCCTAGACCTCGACAGTTTCCGCAAGGGCGAATGGTTGCAGCCATGTGCGTGCACTACCTTTCACTGCGAAGACGCGCGTGAGACGTGCGAAATGTTTAGTCTCAGTACTAAATTGCCCTCATTACACAGGTAGTTGGAACAAAAATGATGCTTGCTTATTTTCATACAATTTAGGTAACTTGCGGCATTGACACAGAAACACATGGACCAAGGGTCTAGTAGAAAATTCACGAAAAAAGTGTCAGAGTTTCCATACACAAACTACTAATTTAAATCCTATGTCATCATCACAAAGCCTAATTTAGCTTTCAACCATACGAAGATTCCACTGCACCCATTGACGTAAATTAGTAATTTAAAAACCATTTAAACAAATTATTTTGCCACTCACACAAAATAATAGATAAAACAATAATAAAAAACACATTTAAAAGATATGATTGTGTGTGGCAAGGAATCCAGCTCATTATTCGCTGTGCGTACAGTACAGCACTGATTTTCAGCTGGTCCCTGCCATTTTTGTATCATTTTCGCATTTTAGTCTACGTATGATTAGGATGTTTTTGAGTACTGATCCATGCGTTTCTACGCTAATGACTTGCAGTGTAAATTTTTCTGTAACCCCATTCAATGAAATTGTAATATTAAGTATTACTTACTGGCATAATGTGGCACATTGGGTGTGGTGTGAAACAGCCTATGTATTCCATGTCCACAGTAAGACCGTACAACACTGAACCCGTTGGCCTGAGCATGTTTCTGTATAACATTGCCAATTTCTCTGTACTTCTCTCCTGGTTTCACAATCTCAATAGCTTTGGATAAGCATTCATACGTAACTTGGACGAGCTTCCGGCTAGACTCTGGTACATTGCCAACGAAGAATGTTTCGTTGAGATCACCATGGAATTCTCGGTGATAGACCGTTACGTCTACATCGCAGATGTCGCCATCCTGAAAATAGACTTTATGAAATTTGGCTATAAAGTTGACATGAGATAAGTTATTTGTTTGTTTTTTAAATGTTAATTATGGGTAGTAATCTTGTTTGTGTAGGTTTGACCTTATCATGATAATTATAATTATCATATTAATTGGTACTGCTGTCTTTCAGAGATAACTGGTTATAAAAATAATAATAATTGTACCCTTGTTGTTCTGTGAGATAAACAATGACTGTTATTTTTTAAGGACAATAAACTCTAAAGCGTCAAATCGACTAGTACAGTTATGTCAACATTATGCAATGACTTTCAACTGTAGACACATCTGCAGCAAGTCGACTTCTGCAAGTTTTACTAACTAAATAAGCACTTTCTGCAATAATTTTCGGAATTTGTCTTGCGGATTTGGTGCTTTATAACAATTATACCTACATATAGTTTTAGAATTTTGTTTGAATTCTTACCTTAACTTAAAACTTTTTAAAGTTAGTCTAAGTTGATTCCTGACATTTCTCTACAAAACATTACCATAAGTACAAAGAATATCAAATGTTTAAAAAAAACAAAACATGGATAATATAGCTTTTTTATGGTTTTTGATGATGTTTACGTTTTTTTGACAGCATTCTCCTTACAGCTACAATTTACGAAATGACCGCACTGTCAGAACTCATCTTAGGGTAAACGGAGTATTATAGAACTAAAATGGGCTTTGAGGAATGCATGACATAATAAAAAAAACAAGTAAACACACCTCTAAAGGACGTAAATCTGGTATTCCATGGCAAATAACCTCATTCACAGAGGTGCAGCAGCTGTTGGGGAAGTTGTGATAGTTCAGGGGGCTTGGGTAGCACTCCCGCTCAATGCACGCCTCGTGCACAGCACGGTCAATTTCTTCTGTTGTCACCCCCACATCACACACCCTGAAATGTTAGATTGTAATTTCCATAAAAAGTTAATTCTAGTTACCTTTACAAATCAAAGTTTACGTTAGGTTAAGATAAACATAATTATTGAGAAATGGCAGTAATATTGGGAAATATGCACCAATTGCTTGTAACACTGCGGCCACACATTGCACTCAACTTAGACGCCAAGCTTGGCTTCAAGATTAAATAAGCAATTTTGAATGACATCACTGTTCAAGTCTCATTGGTGACCCATCCAAACATTAGGGTATTCGCTCCAAGACATTACAATGGTGCAAATACGGCTAATGTGAGGCTGTAGGCTCATTATACTGTAGTTTAACAATTGAAGGATCAATGTTAAGTATTTGATTTACTTAAATCAGGAAGTAAGTAAACTCCGTGGGACATAAGTTCTTGGAAGAATAAAACAAACTACTATAAACAATTAACAAACCTGGCAGCCTCATCCAACACCTCTCTTCCGAGGCGACATGCCACACGCATGCCTTCAATCTCCTCATCGTCTAGCACTTTGATCTGTCCGGAGCCTTTCGCAGCGTTCTCAGACGCAGGGAACCCGGTCGGATGATCTGCATAATCTGGACGGCCAATATGAGGGGGCACCGTACGCTTCGGCCCCGCCGGGAACGGCCTCAGCTTCCCCGTATACGTGAAGGATGGCCACGGGTTATACTCCACATTAGAGACATCTGTACTCTCACCCTCTAAAACAAAATTCACATTGTCATAACTATTTGTAACCTAACACCGTAACATAACCTACAACGCACTTACTCGCCAACGAATGAATTATTTTGTGATTCTTCCAAGATTTCTTGAAGCAGTCCTGATTACAGAAAAACGAGCCCTGTATTCCGAGTTTAATGCACGTTGGACATTGTAATTGTGCAATAGATTTGCAGCCCGGTGTCTCACACATTCCAATCGCCGCCATTTTTTGTAACAACTGTCTTAAATGTCATTTTATAATGACATAAACCAGGGTTACCACCCTATTCTAAATTTAAATAAGCTACGTTCTGAATCTATCTTACAATAGGCGTTTATTTATACTTTTTTTTATTGATAATTATAATTTAAATCTTCTTTTTTGTTTGATTCGGTTCTTATTGATTACGTGCATCCAACAAAATTACCGTCAAGTTCTGGTTCATCTAAAGGTAAAATAATCTCAGTAACAGGGGACTCCACGTCAACCATCATTGCGCTTCTTTATAAGATTCTGTAAAACGGAGCTAAGCTGTTAAATTATTTTTTTTATTATTCACAGGTATATTATCAAAGATTAAATGAGTTTACTGCGGTTAAATACTCACCGAATGGTTTACGAAAGCTGTTCAACCATCCGTCCTTAAGGTCCCAAGAGCGGATAAAAGCGTTCCTAGACTGAACATAGAAGAAATTGCACGCAGCTATGAAATCACTGTCCATTGCACAAGTACACTCGAAACAATACCTACAATAATTTACACACACTAAGTCAAACTTTTGTGTTCTTCAAACTATATTTTGTCATAGATAAAGGTGTCTTTGCAACTTGTAACGTACGGGAATTTAGAAAGTCATCGTCTATACCATCATTACTAATAATTATTTTAGTAAAGAAATCTTGATGTGTGCCGGTCGATACGTATTGCGATTGACGTTTATTTGGTTTTAAAACTACGTGTTCTATTTTTAAAGCGTTTATTTTCTTCCAGCGCTGTCCAGAGCGTAGTCCAGTTCCAGTCGAACTCGCAATATTTTTATTGGCGTTCCGTGTTCCTCACTTGATTGAAAGAGATCGCCGCAAAAAGTTTTCATCAGGAAAAAAGTAAAAGCGTTCGGTCGTTTTTGGTTTCCATTCACCATTCAGACGCTTAGTTCAGAACATCCTAGTAAAATAGGTAGGTACTAAGGGCGAAGGTTTTTAGGACTTTGTCTAAGTGATTTACCCCAGTTTATAGTGTTATGACAAAGGTAGGTAGTTGGAAGTTTAACGAACTCTAAAGAGGGTAAGAAAGCTTACCTACGCTACAAAATTAGGCCAATGTTTGCCGTAATGCTGTCTACCTAATGGGTCTAAAACACGGTTCTTTACGTCTTATAAGATAGGTAGTTTCAAAGAAATTAAATCTTCGGCTCTACTTACTGCAGACCTTTTTTAGGCACCGAACTATCAACACTTATAAAAAAGGCATTAGATAGGCTTAAACGTTACGATGAAAATAAGGCCGTGAAGAGGAATAGTTACTTATTTACTGAAGAATTCTTAATCACGCGAAGTTGATTGATAAAGAATGAGCGCTTTCTTTTATGGAACAAAAATTCATCTAGACCTACTACACTAAACAGTCAGCACATTTTAACTATGAATATCCTAATCCTAACTTTATATTACATATTTATATTTTATATAATATTATAAATGCGAAAGTAAGTTTGTTTGTTTGTTACCTTTTCACGTCTAAACCACTGAACCGATCATCCTGAAATTTTGCATAATACCTACATTGTCAAGTGTAGTACTTATTACTTCTATGGTACAGAAACGGACATAGAGTACCTTTCATCCCGAAAGAAGTACTATTCCCGAGGAAAACAACAATAACGATAATAGATGGCGCCACGTGTCTTTCGAATCATGATTGAATTACAATAGGGCCGACGTATCTTGGCGATTAGCTGCGCAGTAGACAATTTCGTTTCTAAAAGATTCATTGCGCAGCCAAACAACTAACTTCAGACTCGCCAAGATACGTCGGCCGTATTGTATATTGTTATAGAAACTAGGGTGTGTTAAGAGCTTTTTAACGCGAGCGAAGCCGCGGCCGAAAGCTAGTCTACTATCTACTATATCGGGTGTAAAAAGACCCTTAACGATAACGAAAACCACATATTCTACCCATCATTGGGATCATTTTTTTCTACTAGACAATACCTGGGAAACCATTGGTTTTGGAGATATTGAAGGTCACAGTTAACATTTTTTTTTTAGTTTTTTCCAAAAACGTATTCTAAGTGATAATACTAAACTTTCTTCCAAACAACCTTATCAAAATTTTCAATTTTTCCTCACAAATTACGCATTTGAAGTTACAAAAACGCAACGAATATCAAACGCACAAGACCGCCTTGGCTCAGCTGTGTGGCCACTGCACGCATGCAAACGCGCGGCATCGCCACAACCACACATTGCGCGCTACAAAAAAAAGCATTTTTTTTTATTGCCAAAAAATAAAAGTCGTTTCCCAGCAATTATTTTTGGTCAATGTAGTTTAGTTTGATGTAGAGAGTGCGTAGATTTCGGCTATGTGATGGGTCTTTTTACACCCTGTACCTATAAATAGAAAGAAAAGTTCTGACTGACTGACAAGTCATCAACGCCAAGCCCAAACCCTTGGACCTAGAAAGCTGCAATTTTGCACAGAGGTTCCCTTTATAATGTAGTACAAGGAATAAGGATATTTTTTTTCGAAATTCAACCTCTAAGGGAGTTAAATAGGGGATGAAAGTTGGTAAGTATGGAAAATCGTCACCGGGTTCAAAATTTCACGCAAGCGAAACTGCGGACAAAAACTAGTTTAATAAATAAATAAATAAATTCTTTATTTAACTTACACAAAGTTTAAGCAGAGTAATGACACGCAATGACATTTAAACTGACACAGGACAATATAGCAGGTGAGGCAGCGGGTCCCAAACTAGGCACAGCCTGTATCTTGGTGACCCAATTACAAATTAAGGTACATACATTTTGTCGTGTTCTGCTAGCGCAGGTTTGTGCGTCGCTGACATACTTAATTTAAAATTATTTAAAATTCTAAGATTATTGACACGATTAATTATACCTAATATTGATCAATATAGGTACCTACCTAACTGCCGACGGACAGGGAGTTTGTTTGCGCTGTTTCTTTTTGATAAATGAGTTTTTGAAGTTGAAGTACCCAAGGTAGATTCGCACACTGCAATGGTGGTGTCATTAACAATGAACGAAAATTAACGATGGATAGAAGATTGGATGCGAAATAGAGCTGAATAGATTAATTTTCATCTAAAACTAATACGCGCATTTTATCTTGGCTGTCCTGAACACAGACTCTACGAACTTTAGCGCATGCACACTCAGAAAGGAAACAGTGCCTGTAAAAATGATTAAATAAACTTCGTATATCAAATAGTTGGCCCTTAGATGGTGTTAATTAAATGTTAAATAAAAGCCATTTTGTACCTACAAAATCAATTGCGGAACCACATGCACGAAGTTTAGGACAGTCAACATAAATGTACGTATTGTAAATGAACTGAGACGCACAGGAGACGATTTAAAAAGAACTTTTATAATGAAGGACCAGCATTTTAATTAGCAACACACTCGATAACACTATGGTTTTGATTTTGACAGTACCTACAACAATATTCATTGTGTGGTCAAGGACTTGTATGAAGAACGTACGTACGTTGTACGTAGGTACTACATATTATTTCTATGTGTGTGGTAGGTATACATAGTTGCGGAGAAGTGGGATTGTTAATAAATACGTTGTTATCGAAATTGTTGACCTGTCAAAATCAAAGCACGACATGTTTGATGACGACACGTTTGATGACGACACGTTTGGTGCAGTGGCTAAGCGATTGGCTTCTGCGCTACGGGTCGTGGGTTCGATTCCCACACGGAACAAAAATTTGTATGGCCTACAGATGGTTGTTTCGGGTCTGGGCGTTTGTGTATGTGAGATTTGTGTCTGTAAATGCACCCACGATACAAGAGAAATCTTAGATCGGGGCAACGTTTCGTTTAAAAAAAAAGCCATAGCGATTACAAGTATGTTGCGCAATTAGAATGGTGCTTTCAAAAAATATTGTCTTTAATATCACCATAACTAATTATCACCTATTTAAAAATTGGTATATATAATAAATAAATGTTTGTGAGGGTTTTTCAAATACTTACATAGATAAAATAACTGTAAATGTCTTGCTGGATTCTTTACTGAAATATTACTAAACGTCTGCGTATGCCATAGGTAGTACTAATATACGTACTTACTTATTGACGTACTTCTTCATTGAAAAATATAAAATCGACACGTCGATTCGAGTCGTCACGTTAATTTTCCGGTTAATAAATGAACAATTGAGACGCTATTTTGTTATGAGAACTTGTAGATACCTTCTGGTATGTTGTAGGTATCTATGTTAAGTACTATTAATAGGCGTTCGGAATAAATTCAATCCTCAGACCGGACAAAAGTGTCATTTAATTTCTACTAGAAAATGTAACTTAAAACTGGCTTTTTTGCTATTATTTTTTAGGAACAGCTGATGCAAGGAGTTTGGGATTCGTGATAATAAGGTTACCCCGTAGGATTCCTTGGAGCATGCAAGATTAGTTCGATATCTAGGGGTAGACCCCCTTTAGTGAGTGACGATGCTTAAGAATGTCCGGCGAACCCTGGGCAGTCAGCCCCGCTACTATTCTTGCTGACTGGCTAATCTTTTCACCACGGTATGAGCAATTCCAGTACGCTGAGCGTCTCGTGGTTAATTAACAACCGCTCGGATCAAACGATTTGCAAGGATAAGCTGCGCTTGCCGTCGTCAGTCCGTGGATGGGTGACCGTTCGTTACACATCAAAACCCATCCGTGCCGCGGAGAGCACGTTAAGCCGTCGCGTTGGACCCGGGTGTTATACCTACCTACGATTAATTATGACAATTGTTACGGGTAGCCAGAAGCCCGAAAGTCTAACAACCGGTTTAGCCTTAGGATACCTACCTAACTGGGCAGTCAGCCTCGCTACCAACTTTGCTGACTGGCTAATCTTTTCACCACAGCATGAGCTACTCTCATCGCACGAGAGAAGAAGGAACAGTATGCGAACATTTTAAAATAAAATTACTTTGTTGTAGGTGATGTAAGATCGCTATAAAACAGAATTAATTAACTAATCGCCCTTGAGGTTTTCATCGGGGTTGTCGGCCAAGTTTCATTTATACCCTGGCATTACACATAAAGCCGATTAATTGTTAAAAGGCGAGGCAAATGAACCCGAATTAATTTAATTTTCGCAGAAAACGTCGATACAATTTAGTCGCAAGAATTGGGTGAGGTATTAAATTAATTGTGGTGTCGGTTTAGTTTTAAATGATGTCTCGGTTTTAGTGATTTTGGTAATTTTGAGTGATTTAGTACTTCGATAAAGCAATACTTTTAAAACTTTCGTATATAATGATTATTGTTACTGGCGAGTAGAGTTGGTAGTCGTTTAAATATAAAAGAAAAGTGAAAATGAACGAGAAAGCCAGACTGTCCCTTAATTTTAAAGTGCAAGTCAATATCTATCTGTACCCTACAAAACGCGGCCTTAAAACACCACAAAAAAAGTTAATTTATTTTCCAAGGTTCATTTATAGCAGTTGTTAATTTTAACTATGTTGTGAGATATGGATGCCTGTCAGTCACGACTGAGGGACCACCTTTAACCGGTTGTAACTTTTGAGTGGTTACTTTTACAAACTAGAGGCTGAATTTACAATGGTTTGAGAACTTTTACTAAGGGCTGACGCATTCAAAAGCTCAAAATTCAAAAGTGGTCCCTCAATGGGAACGCGCATGGTTTTTTTTTGTCTAGAAATTATTTTTATTTACACAAACAATATTTACATTGCCACGTTATATGGCAATGCTAATCCTTTGACCAAAGTAGAGGCCAGCTTTCGGGTCACGGGAAGTGTCGACCAGTTGCCTTGCAACATCTCTGTATAGAAGTTGGGCACTCGGATCCCACGACCCGAGTGTTTCGACCCCAAACGGCTCGAAAATTTATCTACGTTAATATAAATGACAAATATTATCCTCTGTCGCCACTCAAAAACCTTGCTTTTGGGAAAACTTCTGATGCATTTAAAGTTAATCCCTACAATTAACGAACTTAAGCGGTCAACGCACTGTCAATCCCTTTAGTACCTCCCGAAATGTCCGGGGAATGCCGGGGAACGCCGGGGATTAGCAAAAGAAGAAAGCGGATAATAAATATTCTTAATCCCCCAGATTATACCTAAGTATATTTGTATTGTAATCTTCTCGATTTGTATGGATAATAGTGTTTATTTCTGTCCTCGACCTTTAAAATAATTCTCTTGAATATACATTTAGATTTGCATGAATAATGTGTTGATGAGTCTATTTTTATATTTACGAGCGGTGTTGTAAAAATATATTCGGGAGTTGGGAATGCGTTCATTTATCTAAATCTGATTTTGAATAAATCTGCTGTTTAAAAAAAACATGCTACACTGTTCACCATTATTTATTTAAATAAAAAACCGTGCTATAAATTCTAGTAAATTTTTCGAGTAAATGTTTATTTACCCGATGTAAATTGTTGATGATTTTTTATGATGTCTCGGCTTTTTGATCTGATGGTGACAAGCCCACGGCCCGTCTTCAGGATTGGAATGTTTAGACGGTTATGGTAGGAAATTCTTAGTAGTAGTCCGAGGTTGTTGGTTACATGCAGATTTATCATCATAAATCGGCCAGTGAACACTGCTGATCGTTTACCCACCTCACGAAAGGTAATACTTTTATATAAATATAACTTCTACCATGCGTACATGACGCACAGAAGTTATATTTCGATTTTCTACCAGAGAGCTTAAAACAGGTTTTTTTTTTTTAAACTTTTCCCCTCACTAAGATTCGTACTTGTATCGTGGGTGCGTTTACAGACACAAATCTCACAAATAAACGCCCAGACTCGAAACAACCATCTGTAGACCATACAAATTTTTGTTCCGTGTGGGAATCGAACCCACGACCCGTAGCGCAGAAGCCAATCGCTTAGCCACTGCACCAAACGTGTCGTCAATATTAGCCTGTCACTGTCCCGCTGTAGGGCAAAGGCCTCTTCTCATACAGAGAAGAACTAGCATCGATCACCACGCTTGCTCACTGCGTGCTGGCGATTTGAGACTATCAAAGTCCAGGTTTCCTCACGGTGTTTTCCTTCACTGAATGTCAATGGGGTCTTAGATTAACTAAGAAACTACATATGACATTGAAAAAGCCACATTGGTACATGCTTGGGTTTGAACCCGCAACCAGGGGCTTAACAAGCGGGTCTGTAACCTCCGGGCCACCACGACATTTTTCAAAGAACTTATACCCCCTTAATACAAAAGATGGTCTTAGAAAAACCTAGGTTTTAAAATAGCCCCGTTTCTTTTTGTTATATGACATGACAGTGATGGGTATATTTTAAATCTGGGTTTACCTTAGTCTTGGTTTAAACCATATTTTGTAATAAGGGGGATTAAGTTCAAATTATGTATAACTTCAAATATTGAATTGTCGATTTGCATGCTGAATAAATTGCTTTTCTTTCTTTCAATCACCATAACAGAAACCACTTTAATCTTTGTAACCTCATTTCTCGAAACTTCGCTCACAAATTCATTTCATCTTCCGTTTACACACAATAAATTTCTATTACGTGAAAAAATATTACCGTGTAAAAATGCCGTCAGTATAAAAAATTGAATAGAATGGTGATAAAAATAGATATTATTCTCACCTCTGGATGACAGGCGCGAATGGGGGGACGAATAAAGACTTTTTCTAAGGCGCCATGAAACTGCTGTTTATTTATTCAAAAGCCTTAATATTTCGCCTGTTGATTACGATGATAAGTAAAAAGTCCGAGAGAATAAGAAAGACATTTTTTCTGAAATATTAGAACTGATTTACTTTCTTCTGTCGGTTAGGAAGTACCTACATTGTTTGCTTCCTCGGATATATGAGGAATATTTTCTTTATCATATGTGTGAGACAATGGTGCGCCTTTTTAAGTTTGTCATGTAGTTGAATATACAGGTATCCAAATGATGTGTTTTTTTTTTATTTGTCATCAAGTCGAATATAAAGGATGTCCTGAAACTCAACGTGAAGCCGGGAACAAATGACAGATTATGACAGTTCAGAAAAAATTAAAAAATACGTTTTTTGAAGGGTTTAAGAGTTTCAAAGTTACCATGAAAAAAATTATACCTCATAACTCTTCTTGAATATATTTAAAAAAAAGAACACTACCTACTTAAAAAAATAACGGAACTGTCATAAACTCGTAATAAGTAAGATAGTTTTGTTTTTTGAGTTTAATTATGTTTTACGATCCTATGTTATCACTATGTTTATGAGTGATATGGTAAACCTAAGACAACCATGTGTGGTACCTAATTATCCGTGTATTATTTACTGTCCTTGACAGAAATATAAGGTGGAAAATCTTAGTTCGGCAGTGTTTATTTTAAAACTTTTGCTTTTATTGCTATACATAATTATATGTATTCAGTAACAGTAAAGCTATAAAACTTAAACTAAACTTAAAGCTATATACACAAAAGGAGTTGAACTAAAAACATTAAAAAACAAAAAAAAAATTGCTACATACCTACAATAGAACAAAATGCTACGTCCGTAGCTACGTAGCGTCGTAGCGCGTAGCGGGGCGGGCGGCCAGTCGGAGACCGTCGCTGGGCCGGACCGCTCCTGTCCGCGGGTCCGCCCAACTCGCGATCTAAGTTGTATCGTGCTCTGTGCTTTTGTATCGGTGAGTATTTTTCTTATATTAAGTTGTTGTAGCACGGTATTTTTTTATTATAGTGGTAATGTTATAAATGAGAGGATGATTTGATTACGGGAATTACTATTTTTACAATTGTTAATTATGAGGAAAATCTTGTTGTAATTGTTTTTTTTTTGCTGGATTATGTGTTAAACACCATATTTCAACAACAACAAGTCAAATAAACTTTTTAAGAGAAGACTTTTCTGTAGGTTTTTATAGCTGGTCATTTTTTAATCATGAAGTATATTGAAGTTAAAATGTTTCACAATTATTTAGTTGTGTATAAAATATCTTATATTGTTAGTCAGAAAGGGGGATACTAATCCGCGGGCCACTTAAAGTATCACTGATGATTGTTTTAAAAAAAAGGATAAAAATTTTAAAATTCGTAAATTTTTCTTTCCACGCAAAATATTATTAATGTTGTTTTTTTCTAAAATTCTTCATCCCTGCTTTAATTACGAATTCAGAAAATGGAGCTACCAATCCCCAACTCCAAATATGACCTAAAATTTAAACACAGCTGATCTTAGGACCGGTCGATGTGGCGATACTTGGGGGAGGCCCATGTCCAGCAGTGGACATCATCATGATGATCACAGCTGAAGATAGAAAGATTTACCGTACCGTATTTTTTCCTGAAATCTTTGAACAGTTATTTCTCTTAAACTATTGACTTTGGAGGAAAGTTGTAGAACAAAAGTTATTCATTATTGTGGGTACTTTAACACCCATTCGCATTAGTACCCTCTTTCCGACTAACCTTGTAGGTATATCTTGTGTTCATTGTTCTCCCTTTTGTTTTCACAAAAACAATGTAACCAATTTTTATTTACATAATTTGTTGAAAATGAGCAACCATGGAGTTACACGTTCTTCTTTGGAACGCGGCAGTAGCTTCTTCATATTTCAAAAGTGCCTGGTTCTAATTGAAATAAATGCTCTAAAATTAACTTTATAAATGAATGGGTATAGGATAATTTATAATAAACATTTTGATCACGCAATTTATAAGACGATTTTGAGACTGCTATCATCAAGACTTGATCAAATCAATGTCTTTTTTGGACATCTTAATCTTAATTTAAAATGATATCAGCAAAGTTTTGAAGGATACGAGTTCAAATTGTGATGTTGGTATTAATAGTCAGTTAAACCGCTAGGGTTCTTTGTATTTAGACCCCCTTTGTAGATGAGTTAAATGTGCTGTCACAAAACTTGTTTTTACCATGATTTTTATTTGCTAGGTATGCGATATCAATTCTTAGCCATCATTATCGTTTTTATTTAAACGAAATACATACAATTAATAAAAAGTTATAATTTATTTTAATAAAGAAACTAAAAAAATGATATTAATTGAAAGTTTTTTTTTTTCGTCGATAAATAAATTGTGTTCCCGTTTCTGCCATTTTCATCTGTGGACATTATTCAAGGACACACTGTATTGTTATAACTATAAATTGAGGCACAAATTAATACAAGCATAAAAACGTAAATGTACACGTTAACCGACACAGCACCTAACGGAGGATTGCATTTTGAAATAGTACAATAATTGATAGTTATGATGGCGGTCAAACGCAGGCCAACTATCAAATAAAAAAAAGTTACGGTTAGTTACGTTACGGTTTACTCACGTGCATCTTTCGAGATTGCCCGACTAGTTTCGGACCCAAACGGAGCCCTTAATCATGAGCTGATCACGCGGCGAGGTCGGTTATAATACTAAAATAATTGATAGCACGTGACTATGGCAATTTCCGCTTTGACCGTTCATTGTGGCGGTCTTTGAGTGTCCCTATGTATAGCGGAAAACATTTACGGACTGATGATGAAACAATTTTTGTCCCCTGTGGGGATGGATTAGATTATAAAAGTTCCTTACCGCACGCTGGGAGTAGACGCGTGTTGTAAGATTCAACAAAACTCAGCGATGGTAGGATCTATACCAGGGATGCACGGACCGCGGCGGGCCGCATGCGGCCCTCCGTCGATGTACATGCGGCCCGCCAGCGAATTAAACTCTTTTATGCGTTTGTATGAAAATACTGCATTCTATCAGTAATGGCCAGCTTTAGCTTCTGAATAAAGTTTTTGAATTTTATCAAAAGCCCACACTACGATGCTTACATTTTTTAAGATCTCTAATTTCAACTTTTTTTATTGTGTTTAATTGTGGTGGCCCGACTTTAGCTCATAGTCCGCTCGAGTGGCCCCAAGTCCTAGTAAGTCTGTGCATCCCTGATCTATACGGTCCGTCTGGAGAGCTACCACCCTTACAGTAAAGTCAAGTGCCAAACTGTTCACTATGTTCCGTCGTGTGAGTGTTATAGGGGAATCCTAAGGCACAGATGAACCGGAACATTCTCTTGTAACAGAACATAGTGTCGGGATTCGGGTGATAAAGATGAAAGTCTATATTCCAAATAAACTGAAATTATTGTGCCTAATTTCCGGACCCACTGAGGTTAGAGTCAAAAATCGCGAAAAAATCAAGTGTTGAGTTAGGTTTACATGGAAAAAAATATGTTGTTTTTTTCAAGGATTCGGGTGATATGGATGAAAGTTTATATTCCAAATAAACTGAAATTATTGTGCCTAATTTCTGGACCCACTGAGGTTAGAGTCAAAAATCGCAAAAAAAATCAAGTGTTAAGTTAGGTTTACATCGAAAAAATCTTTGAATGCCGTTCGTAATATTTTCAAATATTATGTATAGTCTCCTAAGAACATTTTCCGGTAGCTACAAATTATTGCTACCCTATCTAAAATAAGTTTTCTGCGAATTCTGACGTTTCTAGTAGGTAGGTACTTCAATCTTAGTTGGTCTCTATGAGTCTTTTGATCCTTAAGGGAAATAGTATCGAATGGCATCATAAAATTGTTTGTGAAAACTGCCTTTCATCTCGCGGACTGTACATATTTTTTCAAAATCTGTGAATACAGTTAGAAATTATTTCAAAAGTTAAAGATGGTCTCCTAAGAATGTTTTCCTGTAGGTACAATGATTAAGGTAGATGCTCTTCATGCCCCATCTCAAATAGATGTAGGTAGATATAAATCGGTCTGGCAATAATTTAGCGACGGTTTTCTGTCAGGCAATTAATTAATGGTTTATCTAATAGCCAAGAAATAACATAGTAAAAAAGCTTTGCGGAAATCAAGAAATTTAAAAAAAGAGTGGCCTGCTTCTGGCACTTTGTTTGCAACGGTGAAAGTGTCTGGCAAATGCTGAATAATATCACGAACCGTTTCTTTAAAACAATGACATAAATTAAAGTTATGCTAAAATCACCTAATTTTGTAAAATAAAAGATCTTTAAGCTAATCCCACAGGTAAACGCAAAGACTCCCACCAGCCAGACGTGCATGACTACTAAGTCACAACGAGGAAGAAGATATAAAATAATGAGCCTGGCTAAAATCACGTGATGAAAACATCGGTAGCTCTCGTACTAATACCCTAAGTATAACACCGTAAGTTGATTAGTGACGTTTCACTACAAAACGTTACCATACAAACAATATAATGTAATGAATAAATAAAAAAAAACTGGTCAAGTGCGAGTCGGACTCGCACACGAAGGGTTCCGTACCATTATCTATAAAAACGTTTGTTGTATGGGAGCCCCCTTGAATATTTATTTTATTCTGTTTTTTAGTATTTGTTGTTATTGCGGCAACAGAAATACATCATCTGTGAAAATTTCAACTGTCTAACTATCACGGTTCATGAGATACAGCCTGGTGACAGACGGACAGACGGACGGACAGCGGAGTCTAGTAATAGGGTCCCGTTTTACCCTTTGGGTACGAAACCCTAAAAACAAAACGCAATATTGCTATTTTACGATTTTTGATGATGTCGTTTACGTTTTTTCGATAGCAGTCTCCTTACGGCTACAATTTACGAAATGACCAAGCTGTCAGGACTCATCTTTGGGTGAACAGAGTATAAATATGCAATGACAAGTTACAATAACAGAAATATCACATTTCAAACATAATCGAGCTATAAGTAATGACAAGTTACTCGTACAATAACAAGTCGATCACATTTCATTACATGACTTCGGTATAAATTCCAAGCAATGATGACACTACACCATGAACACTTGCTTACTCTACAATTTAGGTACACTTACAAACTAATCTATACATATAAAAGGAGAAGCTGACTGACTGACTGACTATCTATCAACGCACAGCCTAAACCGCTGGGGTTAGAAAGTTGAAATTTTGACAGTAGGTTCCTTTTGTAACGTAGGCATGCACTAAGAAGAGATTTTTCGAAATTCAACCCCTAAGGGGGTGAAATAGGGGATTTTAGTTTGTATGTAAGTTCGTCATTTTTGAAGTTAGACGCATGAAATTAAATGTTAAGATTTCTGGTTCGAAATAAGGCTACACATGTTTCAGCGTTTTTGAAAATTCAACCCCTAAGGGGGTGAAATAAGTGTTGAAAGTTTGTATGAGAAATCTGTTACTTTTAACTACTACCTACTTTTAGAAAGAAGCATGGAATTAAAAATGTAGGCTCTTGGTGAGAAATAAATATACACGTGTGTTTGGGTTTTTGGAAATTCTACCCGTAAGAGGTGAAATAGGGGATGAAAGATTTTTTTGATTTTTAACTGCACCTAACAAGGGGCTTAACGAGGGCTCAAAATTTCACGCAAGCGGAGCTGCGGGCAAAAGCTAGTATCTTATACAGCATCACTGTTGTTCTTCATTCTGTACAACTTTCACTAGGCGAATTCGGAACTTGTGAAAAAATGAATGGAATAGCTTTTTTTACGATTATTGAGTTTGTCCTATAGTAAAAGTTGTACAGAATGATGAGCAGAGTTCACATTTCGCATGTAAAGTGACTAACCAGGAGCCCAATTCTACTAACAGGGGCCCAATTCTCCTAAAATAAATTGTTGCCAAACGCAATCGAACCACAACCGTCAGTCAGTTTTTGTTTTCGAAAACTTTCAAAATGATTGATTTTGTTTTTTGTGTCAAACAATTTGATAGCTTTTGAAATTAAGAACTGTTTGAATGAACGGTTCGGCCTTGGTTCGGTTGTGATTTATCAAGATTCATTTTAGGAGAATTAGGCCCCAGGAACTTTTATTAACTGCAATTGAATCGTTCATTCTTGCTCCTTCTTGCTTCTTCTTGCTCATTAATGTTTGGTTTTGTTTTTATTGTCAAACAATTTGATAGTTTTTGAAAACTGTCTGAATAAGCGATTCAGTTGCTATTGATAAAAGTTTCTGTTAGTAGAATTAGGCTCCAGTTTTGTACAACTTTTACTATTGTACACACACGTGACTGATTATTTAATAAACTGTTAAGACATCAGACTTATTAATGTCGGGAACTTCGTGGAGTGAGCGCCATCTGTTGTCCGCCACCTAACTAACCGTGACGTAAACATCGGACCACCACTGCCCGTTGGAGGGAGGAGACCGGCTCGCTCCGTGCGCCCGGAGGATTGCTTCTTGGACCGTACGACGGAATAGATATACGTGTAGATCAGCTGAAGAAGTCTGACCTTTTATATCTGACTAGCTTGTCCTTATTTCATGATCTTGTATAATTATCTAAAGTATTATATTGTGATCTAGTTCATGCTACTAACACTAACCCAAATATAAGTACTCTCAGTGGTGGAGAGTCTATGTTGGTTTTATTTACTACATTTACCTTGCTCACAATCCTGACATACCAATATTAGCGATAACTGTAATGATAGAATCACTCCTTAACGATTAAATTGTAGTGTCGCTAACATTAAAAAAATCAAGCGTACTCTACACACGTAGGACATGGTGCGCTGTCTGATGATGAATTAGACTTGATCATAAACGATACCTGCTTGCGAAGCTAACCTAATGACGGTGCCGCGAGGCCGGACCAAGATGGTGGATGAATCACCGCTGACGCGCGCTCCGCATTCTTAACCATATCGCAGAGGAGTTGAATCTATTTTGTTGTGTTCTGAGTGAATTCACAATTAAAGCCCTTTTTATTATTTGTTACAAAACATATTACTTAGTTTAGTTTCTTTAAAGTTTTTCCTAATACTACAATATCTCATTGGCTACATACCTGTAATGATATAAGTAAGTAGAGAAAGAAAAAAATAATATCTTTCTGCTCAATGTGAAGTTTCTTATAACATAACCTGTTTTCCCCGAAGGGTTGGCAGAGGAATGTTGTAGGTACACCCTCATTTCGCCGAAATCCCATGTAGGCGAGCCAAGTCAGACTTCTTCGGCTGATCGAAACAAAAAGCGAGCTCCGTCGAATGACAACAGCTTTTATAACGTCGGATGCGTTGATCTATGATGACAACTACCCTTCTTTACCTCCTAAACGTTGCTCAGTGTTGCCAGCTACCGACATAACATTCGCTAGAATGCTCATTAAAAGTATATGTTCAGGTTTATCAGCGCTTTAATACCCTGTCTTCGCCTATGATCAGGTGCAACTTAATAAATAAATGATAATTAATTTTTATTTCTGTAAATAAATCTGTTACAGACTCTTGACAAGTCAATGTAATGTTTTTTAAGACCAGTTGGCTCCATTCTTTCCTATTTGACGAGTTCTGAGAAGAAAAGCCGAAACAAACCCAGAGGTCAAGGTCTCTTTTAAAGTCCAGACATTATGGTATAAAACTATGCGAGGATAACAATGTAGGGCAACGTCTGGAATGGCCTTTTGAGGAAAAGCCATAGCAGGATTGAGTTGACCGCAAGCACGCATCAGCCATCGTGTACCTCAACCTTATTTTAGGGTCTAGAGTAAGGTAAGTAACTAGGATCCAGCGTGACCAAGTCAAAGAATCAAGAATAGTCATAGAAGTCAATAAAAAAAGCAACACAACGTAAATATACACCCCGAAACGACCTTACACGGTCCATGGCAAGAGCAATCTTTTCTCTCGCCACCATTACGTTATGGAAGAAAATGGGGTAATGTGCTTTCTAGGCAATGAGCCAGGAAGTCGTTACTAAGGAAACGCGTGACCTTTATGTACAAAATGGTGGCGATACACATGGTGGTAATATTTGGCTTTAGTACAGGCAGCTACAAAAATATGTAAACACTTAGTAAAATCAAACAACACGTGTCGACGGCACGTTTGGTGCAGTGGCTAAGCGATTGGCTTCTGCGCTACGGGTCGTGGGTTCGATTCCCACATGGGACAAAAATTTGTATGGCCTATAGATGGTTGTTTCGGGACTGGGCGTTTGTGTATGTGAGATTTGTGTCTATAATATAATAATAATGAATCGTTTATTTCAGGTATTAATTAACCCATATAAATAAACGCACCCACGATACAAGAGAAATCTTAGAGTGGGGCAAAGTTTAAAAAAAAACAGTGAAATTAGGGAGAATAATTCGTGATAGGATTCTTTCAGTTTGAAAAAAAAAGGAAAAAGTTTTGAATGCTAAATTAACTTGAAAATACACAATTCCAGTCTCTTCAGGCACTTACCTGGATGGATATTAGACTAATTTAAATTATAATCCTTTACGTAGATACGCTACACGCCGAAAAAAGGGATTCACGATTGGGCAATTCCAAAAAAAATGTTCGCCCTTCTTCTTCGTGTCGATGGTACGAGTACCGAGCTATAAAAAGATTTAAACACTTAGCAAAATTAAACAGTGAATATAAGAAGAATTCGTAAAAGGGTTATTTCAATATCACAAACCAAGTATTCGTATGTTTTGATATGTGTACAATAATAAAACATTTAAATAACTATTCCTTCTACAAATCGCTTTTTAATTTCACTAAGTGTATACATATTTTTGTAGCTGACTGTACACAGAATAATAGGCTTGAAGTTGACCAACATTCAAGCGGGGTTCAAACTACGCTTTACTATTTAGCATATGCGTCATAAGCTATAACTATATAGTATGACGTTCACACATTATGCTATATCGCAAGCCGGTTTCCTATGTATAGCAAGTTATTTGACGGCGATCCGTCGGGCGACGGACGGGGTAAAAGTAAGGCGGTCCGAGGATCGGATACGAAATATCACTAAGAATTGCCCAAGTTTATCGCGTACAGCAAGCCAATACTTTATAGCATAGTGTTGTGTGAACGTGTCCATATAAAATGTATGCTGAGCGATACTGTTGTCCTATACAATATTTGCGATATGCTATACACCGTGGGCCCGAAGTATCCGAAAGATTTTAACCTTCGATTCCGATGCCTAATTGGAGAAGAAAAGCTAGGATATAGTTTATTAAATAAAGCTTAATTTTGGAAATTAGTATTCAATATTTACGGAAATTCACAAATCGAAAAATATCTATGGTAACAAGCCCTATGAACGCGGCGTTACGACTTTTGTCATACCATACCCCTCTCGCCGTATATCTTATTTGTTGGGGAGGGTTGTGAAGTGAGAAGTTTCTTATCCACTCACACGATAATTTATAAATGTTGCCAGTTCAACTTAAGGTATTGTTTACAAGGAAGTGCTAAAGTTAATTGATTTGCTAAGAAACGAAAAAAAAAACCGCTCTTTTGGACTTTTGTTGATATAACATTTGACTCATAATACCATCAGAAAGGCGTGGTTAAAATCTTTCGGGTACCTCGGGCCCACGGTGTATATTATAGCGTAGTCTGAACTGCGCTTAATTCTCTGATTAAACAACCGCTTACTCGAAAAATCTACTACATCATATTCACTAAAGCATGAAACAAAATCTAACCAAACAACTACCCACTTTCCAGATAATTATAGGTGTCTATTACACGAAACTTAATAGCGATAATTTTAGAGTGGGTAGTAACTATTTTGTTTGCATTTCGTCTCACGCTTCAGTGAATATTATTTATAATTCGAGGTAAAAGGTTATTTAACCAGAGAATTAATATCGGTGAACCCCAGCTATCGTAGGATTTTTAGCCGTGATAATGAGGGCGGCAAATACTTGAGACGTTGAAGACAAATTAAATACGGTTTAATACTAAAACTTAAATACGGTTAATGCATTTTTTAAATTATAAATTCATGCCATTATATTGCTTAGCATGAAACTTAACAGGCCGTTATAATAAAGGTTGGAAAATTTATTATCTACAAAATCAGAAGTGCTTTTATTGTACTTAGACGAAATTCATCATAATTAAATATCTTTGGAGGCAGCTTTTTTTACCCGACTGCGCGACAGCAAAGACAGGTTTATGATTTTCACGCGTATCTATGAATCTTTGTATCTCTGTCTGTGGCATTCTTTATATCCTCGAAGCATCCAAACGGCTGGATGGATTTTGATGAATGAGGTGTCTATCGATTTGTCTAAGCCGTGCAATGGTTATAGGCTAGGTTATGTTTTTATAAAATCAAAATGGCGGCCGTGAAATACGAAACGGAAGGAGAAATAAAAAAAAAGTCGCCTACTATATTATGTGGGATATCGCTGAATAGTTCTTTTAAAATCAATATGATGTTTCCTTGAAGTATCCTTTAAGTAAAATTTGCAATTTTTCCCTACCAGACCACTTGATATCGGACACCTGGTACTTACCTATAATATCGGGTGTAAAAAGACCCTTAACGATAACGAAAACCACGTATTCTACCCATCATTGGGATCATTTTTTTCGAACAAACCATACCTGGGAAATCATTGGTTTTGGAGATATTGAAGGTCAAAGTACACATTTTTTTTTTAGTTTTTTCCAAAAACGATTTCCAAGTCATAATACTAAACTTTCTTCCATACAAACATTATCAAAAATTTCAATTTTTCCTAACAATTACGCATTTGAAGTTACAAAAACGCAATGCAAACGCACACGACCGCCTTGGCTCGGCTGTGTGGCCGCTGCACGCATGCAAACGCGCGGCATCGCCACAACCATAATTTGCGCGCTACAAAAAAAAACGTTTTTTTTAATGCCAAAAAGTAAAAGTCGTTTCCCAGCAATTATTTTTGGTCGATGTAATTTAGTTTGATGTACAGATTGCGTAGATTTCGGCTGTGATGGGTCTTTTTACACCCTGTATACTCGTATTGTAAAGTTAACAAAATCACACTAACAACCAATCACAGGCATGAAATTTGACATCTGATTAGTACTTTTTTGCGTTGAACGGCGCTTCAGATAGTGGGGGTAAGTTCGGCACTCACTCTGCTCATAGTAACAGGTGAGGGGGCTTGCTAAAAGCTGGAGAATTAATGGTCCTGCCTACCTTTTTTCCACCTATGTTAGGGTCAACTTTCATTCTAATCAGGGGGTCTACTCCCTAAGCACGAAGTCCGTGGTTTCGGCCTTAGTTACGAGCGTTTCCTACTCCCTATCACCTACGGACACCTATGGTATTTCGGGGCCCGAACTAAGAATGAATGACAACACGATTTGACAGTTGTCCCTACAACCGATGTGATTTTGCCGGTCCGAAAAGTTGAACTTGACACTTGTTTTGTTCACTCCTACGTTTTCAGGCTACTTTCGGACGGGCGACTTACTTCGCTGACGGACTTAGGGAGTAGGCCCCCAGATGCGGCTAAATACCAATATTTTACACGCAGCGACTGCCATCAGACCTCAGCATCTCAGTTACTGAGCAATAACGATATCCTAAAGTTAGACCGGTTGTCAGACTTTTGGGTCTGACTACCCGTAACGATTGTCATAGATATTCGTATCAACGACCAACGATTTAACGTGCTCTCCGAAGCACGGAAGGGTTTCGATGTGTAGCGAATGGTCATTGATCACCCATCCACGGACTGACCGCGGCGAGCACAGCTTAAACTTAATGGAGACTTAACCAAAAAGCATCATTCAGCCGGAAGACGTCCACTGCTGGACATAGGCCTCCCCCAAGCATCACCACAACGACCGGTCCCGTGCTTCTCGCATCCAGCGGTTTCCCGCGACCTTCACCAGATCATCGGTCCACCTTGTGGGACGCCTACCAACGCTGCGTCTTCCGGTACGCGGTCGCTACTCCAGAACCTTTTGGCCCCATCGGCCATCCGTTCTGCGAGCAATGTGCCCCCCGCCCACTGCCATTTAAGTTTGGCAATTCTTCGAGCTATATCGGTTACCTTGGTTCTCCTGCGGATCTCATCATTTCTGATATGATGATGTATACATACCTACAGGTAAAGGTATACCTTTAAGTGAGATAAATAATAAAAATGAGATAGCGTGAAAGCTGAGAAAGATAAAGAAATTAAATATCAAGACTTAGCACACGAGGTTGTCGACATGTGGGATGTTGATTCAGCAGTAATTGTGCCGATAGTAGTTACGGCGAATGGCTTAATAGCCAAGAGCCTCGACCAACACCTAAAGAGGCTCTCGTTGGGCGGCTGGATCAAGGGCCTGATACAGAAAGCTGTACTTCTTGACACGGCGTGTATTGTTAGGCGGTTCCTCTTTCTGACCAACGGCTTGGACCCTGTTCCCGATGCCGGTGGGCTACTATTTTATATATTTTTAAATGTTTTTTTGTTAATTATAGAAATATTTAAAAATGTATTTGATACGAGTAAGTAATGTTAAATGAATAAACGCATCAAAAATGAGATAGAGTTCACATAATAATTCGGTATTTAGGTACCTACTCGAATCGAAATACTCCAAGATTCGACCTCGTTCCACTTCCGAAACTCTCGTGAATTTAAAACTGTAAGCTGTCTTCACGAACTTCAAAGTCTTTAGACTTTAAACGCCGTGTTACCTCGGCAAAAAATTAATACACCCTATTAAATTCTAATCTCCCCCGATTGAGGTGAAGCCCACCCACTTTGTAATGGAAAAAACTGATCCTATCTGCGCCAATTCAATTTCCAAGACTTGTAGATTGTTCACAGAAGAAATTAATATTGTCCGGTAATCCTGAGTTCTTGGGGCCTTTGCCTTTGTTGAGCACTCTTTATTTGTATACTAGACTTTTGGACTGTGTTTGCCTTATATTTTATAAAGATGTTAACCAAACAGATATCTTGGTACCTATTTATGATTAGTTACGATTTACTCACGTGCATTTTTCGGGATTGCTGGACGAGTTTCGGACCCAAACAGAACCCTTAAGCCTTGTACGGACTATGCCTTCCAATCTACGCATAGTCGGTTATGCGTACACAGGAACGATAGTTCCGAGTCGTCGCCAGTCGGCTCCAGTGTGTAGAAACTCAAAACTTTTTGTATGAACCCAGATCCAATGTTCCAAAAACCTAATGGCGGATACTGGCTGGCCGACTCTCGACTTGTCACCACGCGTTCATAATCCAGCGATGCATAGTGCCCTGTACGCGTATCACCTGTACGCGTATTCAACATACCTAGATTACGCGTACATTGGAACGCTTAATCCGTACAAGGCTTTAATCACTACGTCGCGAGTCGAACACTCGCGTGTCGGGAACGAGTCGGGCAATTCCGAAAAATGCATGTGAGTAAACCATAACTAATCGTAAATAGGTACCTAACAAGAAATCTGTCTGGTATCATAATATGAATGTGTCTCTAGAAAGTTCTAATCTTGGAACCTACTTTTTATATTGATGGATGAAATAAAAGTACCTAACCTATAATAAGTACTAGCAGTGATTGCCTTGATTACTTACGATCGAAAATTACAGCAGAAGGTTAGTAAAGAATTTGTCTAACAAATCAGATTTGATTGAACATGTTTGACATAGCAAGAATTGATTTCGAATTAGAGTTCAATCGTTCAAGAACTTCTACTATAAATCCAATTTTCAATTCATTTGTAGATACCTAATGTACTTAACAGAATAATGCGTGTTCGCTAGACTAGAAACTTTACAAAAAATACCTATCTTAAAGTGTAAAATAAATTTGAGAAACGAAAAATTATTTTGTTTATGAATCAATATTTAACTGTACGAGTCTCGTTTCAAAAGTGTAACATTATGAAAATGCATAAGTTTTTCCTAAACTAAGACAATACCATTTACAAAACTCAATAAAATGTTTATATTATTTATTTATAATTTAATTTAATAATAATATCATGATAAACAAACAGACAAAAACATTTTCTCATCCATTCCATCGAATTAAATTGAGGCGTCCAGAATTCGCTTTTAAATAACGAAACGTTCCTTTACACTCCAAATTAAGGCGGTAGATTGGCCGAATAAAAATGTGCTTGATCTTAAATTGAGTGTTTTGTTCACTCGAATGGTCCAGAGAAATTCAATCTCCCAGAACGCTGTACTTTTGTGTGGCTTCACATTCGTGTACCATTTTAGACTTTATTGGTTTAGGATTTTATTCGTAGAGGACGAACGGCGAATGCTAATTTCTAAACGGATTGTGAGCAAATACGTTCAGGATGCTTTATATGTCGTTACGATTCCTGAAGGTTGGCAGAATTCTGAGTGGGTATTGATTGATATCGTTTGAGCGAAATGTATCGGTAACGTGCTTATATTCTTGATCGAGTTTCATTACGATTTGAAAGGAATCGAGATATTAGCATTTTTATATTAAAGACTCAATCATGTGGATGTTTTATAGAAGTAACCTATTTTGAGAAATAAGTTGATGACGGAGACTATTGTTTATTTTTTAGAAAACATGTCGAATGAGATTAAACGACGTGAAAGTAGTTTGTTAAGAATCGGCAACTGAATCGATTTCACACACGAACACATGTTTTCTAGCTGCGTAAAAGTATTACCACAAGAAAAGCCTACTGTTCGCCAAAGTCCTGAAAAAAAATGATAGCTCTGATAGTTTTTTTATGATTTTTTTCTATGCGTTGAAAAAAACAATGATTGGTCATAACTTTTGAACCATAAAAATTTGTACCAACATTCTCAGGGTTAAAAAGTTTGGAAATGACATTGCCCACGCCCCTATTTGATTTGATATATACTTCCACGGACACCCTGTATAAATGACAACCTGCATCTTAGCCCCAAAGGAGTAAGCTGAGGTATGCAAGACATCTACGAAACATAAGTACTAATAGTACCATATACTAGGAGGCGAGACTTTTGTCATTTACCTATTCCAAAGTTAATATTTTCCTAAAACAGAAAAACTTATCTCCCAACCCAGTTCTCCCAACCCGGGAACCAATACAAATCGCCAGCCATCCTTGCCATCACAACACTCACACAGTGGCTCGCTAATCCCTTCATATTTAGTTCTTCAAGTAATAATAACCCCGAAGTTGCACGCCTTAAACCCAAATACCCAACATATTGCAAACAAGTTGTTTTGGTCAGCTCCTCTCAAACTTTAAAGTCCGGAAGTCGTGCCAACTGTAAATCGATTTGGCCGACATTAATCGCGAATCCAAGAGCTGGTAGGCGGAAGTTGCACAAATTAATGGGACGTCAAAGCCAGCCAGATTTCCGAATGCAAAGGTCCACTGTTTGATGGTCCGCGCTGCCCTAATGCTGCGGTCTAATTTAGAAGATACAGCGATATTAAAAATAGATAGATAGATATACTTTATTGTGCACTAAAAGAAATAAAACAGAAGGAATACACGTAATTAAGAACAGTACAAATGGCGGTCTAACGGTAAAGATAAACGGCGACACATTACGCTCGACACTCAGTGTCGACACCGAGTGTCGTAGTGTGTACATCGCTGTTACACTGAGTTGCACATTAGCTCGGGTTTGATTTCAGTGTCGCGATTGCATTGTGTCGAATGTCAGTGTCACCGTGTATCCTTACCGTTATCGCTACAAATCTACACTTTATCTACACTCATGTCGTAAAGTTCTAATTATGAATTCAACAATAGTACCAACATGATGATTTAATAAACTTTATTCGCGGAAATAAGTTTTTTTTATTACTTTTCAGTTTTCTTAAGCCCGATTTTTCAAACGATAACTTTTATTTGAAGAATAATTTTGTCATTTTGACAGCTTTTGTATGGAAAATATGTCAAACCGCTATATTTATTCTTCAGATAAAAGTTAATTGACGGTTGAAAAATTAGCCCTTAACAAAATAACGCTTTAAAATAACTTTTTTCTATTAAAGTACACTTCGGACAGACCAAGGAGTTTTCAATTCATTTTATTTAGCGGCTGCACAATACACTGTCTATCACGGGGTGCACTAGGGCGCATGGGCGCGCAAGCACGCACGCATTCTCTCGTGCCAATACCCGATAATGTATTGCTTATCTCGTCTCGGCATGAAAAAATACATCGACAAAATTAGGCCAGCTGGTCTCAACTTGGACCATATTTCACCCCGCAGTGGGCAGCTAGTGAAATATTATTGGAATTCCTATATCCAAGATAATCCAGGGCTGGTTGTCGCGCGGCGCCCGGCGCGTCAATCGCCGACCTTTACCGACAGTTCCTTGTAATAATGGAATCTCGATGCTGTTTTATTTGTCTGTTTGTCAATCGTTCAGTATGTATGTGCTCTATTTTTGCTCGTTTTTGTAGCTTCAATAAGATTGAGAATGTTGGCGTTTAGATGTATTTTCTGTTTGATTTGTTGTGCCTTTATACGTTATTTGTAAACGTGTTGTTGATAAAATGTAATATCTGTAATACAAGGCCCGGAACCGGTTGTAAAAATGTCGGTTAGTAACGGTTTCGACAATGTTATCGTTCAGAATAAAACCGATATTTCTTTGTCCTATAAACGAAATAAACCGGTTTAACGAAACGCAAAGGAAAGATATCGACCTGCGTTAACAACTTGTTAATAACAAGTTAGAGAGATATTTCAAGGACGAAATACCGGTCAATGAATGCTACCCTTTAAGGCGTGAATTACATCGAAGCAGCGTAAGGTGCAGACGCGGCGCAGGCGCAGCGCTTTCATATATTTTGTGCGAAAAAGATTTCAAGCGGCACGACAAAACGTATGAAAACGACGGGCCTGCGCCGCGCCTGCGCCGCTCCTGCACCTTGCGCCGTCTCTATGTAATTCACGCTTAAGAGAATTTGATTTCAGAATAACGCTCAATTTACCGATTAACAAGAACGAAACCGAAATATTGAGTTCCTTATGTACTTATAGTTTTACCGGTTTGAAAATTTAACCAGTTGTACCTAATATTCACAAATAAGGATGAATCTCAAGCAATAATAAAAATAAAAAACACTCTTTTTTAAGTTTTTCTTGCCAGAAAGTAGAAAATACGAGTCACGACTGCTAGGGAAGAATAATGTTAGCATTAGCACAAATGAAACAACAAAATATACAACAGTTTGTTTTGGTAACTATCCAGATGACCTCGACCGAGTTTATACGGGTTGAAGATTGCAGGCAATCGTTACTATTCTGACGATAGTGCAGTCATAATTTTTGTTCATGGTTAATTAGGGATTCCCTAATTTAAAAGCTGAGATTGATGCGGAACTCAGATATTTATTTATTTATGTTCACACGGCTGTATATCAAGCTTTACAGTCCAGTATATGCTGACCTCTCATTGTACGGAAAGCCTATACAATCCTAATTCCTAACTAATATTATAAATGCGAAAGTAAGTTTGTTTGTTTGTTACCTTTTCACGCCTAAATCACAGAACCGATCATCCTGAAATATTGCATATAAGTTGTCAGGTGTACAGAAACGGACATAGGGTACCTTTCATCCCGAAAAAAAGTATTGTTTCAGAGAAAAACAACAATAACGTTCATAGATGGCACCATCATTATGTCTTTCGAATCACGATTGAATTATATTAATATAGAAACTGTAGTGGTGTGTTAAGAGTTTTTTGAGCTTAATTAACGCGAGCAAAGCCGTGGGTAAAATCTAGTATAATATATTATTTCAGGCAACTTGGCCCATAGAAAACTAATACATAAATAATAAAAACAATACATAAGCATAAACTAATACATAATATATAAAACTACTGCACACGAAGTGACGGCGTTGAGGAACAGGGTCCAAGCTGCCGGCGGTAAGGGCTCCAGAGAGAGGAACTTCCTAACGATACGCGCCGTGTCCAGAAGTACCGCTTTCTGAATCAAACCCTTGATCCAGCTGCCTAACGAGAGCTTCATCAGATAACGAAAACAAGACATAAGTATAAACTAACACATAATATATAAAACTACTGCACACGAAGTGACGGCGTTGTGTTGCGCTGCGTGGTGTCGCGTAGCCTTCCGCGAAATTGTCGATACATGACACCCTTCGGCCAAAACTCTTCTTTGAGGATGGTCTCAATTTGATGAGTCGGAACTAGCACCACAAACGACTTGAAATTTGTGTTGTGGCGCGACCTCAACTTCTCGACCCTCAAAGTCCAGGTGGTCTTCACCCGAACATACTCCACGATCTCCTCAACATTTGTGGAGTAATGTAATCTGGACACGTACAGCAGCGTCGTCGGTATTGCTGGACGCAGCAGCATGTTGGGTTCTGCCAGCGCGGTACCGCACTGGTTTCGACAAGTAGGCTTCTTCTTCTTCTTTTTCTCCACCTTGATGAAGTCATCCTTGCTTAAAATGCTAGATCAGCTCATACTAGAAATGTATAGCTTCATAATAGCCGTGCGTAGACATAAAACAATTTACATGGGGCAATCGCTTAGGAATATAAAGTCACTGCTTATTTATTTCAAGTATATTGTTATTTTCCTAAAAAGTCTGATGTAGCTGATCAACTTAAAAAAATGATGGTATACGTTTTAAAACTGCTCGTAAGCGATAGGTTTATTAGATCGGTTAGTAGAACTGTGATAGCATCGCCAGCACTTTATTTGTACTATACCTTTTTCATAGTAAGGTGAGTGCTGAGCGTCTCTACAAAGCGTTAGCATACAAAGAATATAAAATATAAAAAAAAAACATTGATAATATGTCTATTTTAAGCTATGTCTACACCAGTGCGAGTGCGCTTTCAAGTTCATCTTGCGTCTTAATCTGTAGCATGCAATAGCGCATGCCTTAATACCAGTTCGACAAAAACGCATGCCCCTAGCGCACACTAATCCGTCTATTGTATGTCGACTGACAACTGACCGAGGCGCACCGGTGTAGAGGATAAGCTGCATGCGTCTTTTGGCAATCAATATTGCATGCGCTTGAAGCAAGAGGAATTGAAAGTTGAAAGCGCAAGATGAACATGAAAGCGCACTGGTGTAGACCATGGTTGCATGCATGGCATGGTGGTGGTGGTTATATATACCAATACGGTGTTTGATGATGTCGTTTACGTTTTTTCGATAGCACAATAAATATGGCTATATTTTACGAAATAACCGCTACGTCAGAACTTACTTTTCGTTGAATAGAGTATAGTGGTTGCAAATAAGCGGGTGAAATACCTATTATACATTATTGTACCAAAACACGAAATGCAATTAGATGTACAGTACAGTCGATTTATCTGAGTAGAAAGGAAACAGTTACTGTAAAAAATATCTACACCCGGGAGCAGTAAATTCGGGTCACCAATATAAACCATAATAACTCGAAAACTAAGCATGATAACTTATTAAAATAAAATGTATTTTATAGACCATTTAATACTACTCAAATAAAATTAATAATATTTCTTGGTTGATGTGAAGTAAACTTTTTATTTGAATAACTGTATAATAAAATACCCTCACGAATAAGAAATGTGCACTCATTCAATGCATTTAAATCTCAGCTCAGCCAGTATATTACATCTGGAAAAATAAATGCGTTGGGTGGGTTGGGTTTCCGATCTGTTAATTAGTCTGTAACTGGTGATGTCGAACTTTTGTTCATCATGATTAGTATTGTTCTCAAGCAAGTGACATGTTATGTTTTCATTGAGAATAAAGTTTCTTTAAACCTATAAACTAGGATATTATTTTTCTGTTGGTGACCCGGATTCATTCCTCCCGAGTGTACTAAATAAACTTTGCTTAACAAGTAAGACGGTGTTAATTAATTGTTAATTACTACAAAATCTTCTGCGCAATCACCTGCACAAAGTTCAGGGCGGCTAAGATAAACTGTACGTACTGTAATGTAAGGTTAACATTTGAATGAAACATTTTACTTCAGGTAAGCTCACCGACATTTGACGCAGTCGGCGAGGGCTTTTAGCTAAATAAAAATTCTGGAAAGTGTGAGCGACTCAGACGATGAGAATTCTGTAGAGATCAGATTTTTTCTAAAAAAACCTTACGTTTTGAAGTAAGATTGTGCTAAACGTTGGTGATGTTTTAGCATGGCTCGACTGCCTTTGAGAGGCGCTCACGCATTTAGCACTGTTTCCCACAAAAGGCTTGCTTTTTTTTTCATGGAACATAATCATAAAGATGAAATAGTAACTAAGCTGTCCCAGGTGTTATACAAATCCCGAAGATCCCGAAAGTCTGACAACCTTAGGACATCGACAATGCCCAAAAAGTGGGTTGTGGAGGTCTGATGGCTGTCGCTCTGTGTAGAATACTGGTATTCAGCCACATCTGGTTAGACTGGAAGCTTACTCCAACATAGTTGGGAAAAAACGCTAGGCGGATAGAAAATAATCGTGAAGTATTAAAAATACTTCATGACAATGACTAGTTAATGTTTATAGACCTGGTAAATACCGTCAGTACAGCCAGCCAGAGTGGTGGACTAACGTCTAAACCATTCCCATTCTGAAAAGAGGCTCGTGCCCAACAGTGGGACAATAGTGGGCTGATTACACCGTGGGCCCGAAGTACCCAAAAGATTTTAACCATGACTTTCTGATGGTATTATGAGTTAAATGTTATATCAACGACAGTCCAAATCAGTCAGTTTTTTTTCTGTACTTATTAAATCAATTAACTTGTATTTCCTTGTAAACAATACCTTAGGTTGAACTGGCAACATTTATGAATTATCGTGTGAGTTAATAAGAAACTTCTCACTTCACAACCCTCCCCAAAATATAAAGGTGGATCCAGACATTGCGAGGCATGCGCCGCGAACGGCGCACAACGCATGCGTATCCCTACCGACACACGCTGGCTCGCCTCGCACATGCTCAGCCTGTGCGCAGCACATGCCTCGCCACAAACATGAAGACAGACAAACGAAGCATTTGCTTCGCACGCGATGGCTCGACCCGAGCATACGTTGGTATATTTTTTCGACACGCACGCCTCACTCCAAGGCATTCGTTGTGCGCCGTTCGTGGCGCATGCCTCGCAAAGTCTGGATCCAACTTAAGACATACGGCGAGAGGGGTATATTATGACAAAAGTCGCAACGACGCGTTCATAGGACTTGTTACCACAGATATTTTTCGATTTGTGAATTTCCGTAAATAATGCAAATATTTCGAAAATTAAGCTTTACTCAACAAACTATATCCTAGCTTTTCTTCTCCAATTAGGCATCGGAATCGAAGGTTAAATTCTTTCGGGTACCTCGGGCTCACGGTGTATAGATACCGTCAAACCTCGAAAATCAACAAAGAAATATTGAAGCCTAAGGGCCTAATCACACGACGGCTTTTATAAGCGCCGTGGACGCACGTTTTCGTCAAACTCGATACATAAAAAACGTGATCATGTCTCTTAAGTATGGAGTTTGATGGAAATGCGCGTTGACGGCGCAGCGCGTAGAAAAGACGTCGTGTGCATAAGCTCTAAAAACCACACACAATCATACCCACTAATGATTTTAAATAAGGAACGAAATGCATTTCTAGCAATACAGCAACGCGTCAATCGTCACAAGCTTTTAGCTAAATAAAAAACCGTCAAAGTCGAGTGTGAATTTCGGACCGAGAGAGCCGTATTTCAGTACTATTTCTTTTTCTTTTTTAATGCTTTTTTGTATCGCTATTTCGGCCAGTTGCTGCGGTCCGGTTTCGGAAATCTTTTCAGCTTCGTTCGATTTTATACTTCTTTAGATAGATTGTGGTTTCTAATAGATTTGTTGCTATTTCTGCTTATCTTATCTCGTGTCAGCACGAGCTATACGAAAATAGCTCATGCTGTGGTGAAAAGATTAGCCAGTCAGCAAGGTTGGTAACGGGGCTGACTGCCCAGGGCGCGCCGGACGTACTTAAGTAACATCACTCGTGGAAGCTCTTTTCATGCACCCATGCTATTTCTGCTAAAAACACCTTATGGTCTCTTTATAATGATGTATCTCTGGACAAGAAATGCTTAAAAAATGTAAGGTTATGACGACTCACATACAGTATGCGTCAAGTAATGAGAATATGGCGTTTATAGACCCCACAGTATTTTTTGTTGTCGCTCTTACTGCTTAGTTTTTTTTGCTAAAATTCAAACTCAAAAACTCATGTCATCAAAATAGACTATTTGTCCTTTTTGAACGCCAATGAAAAAAATGTAAATCAACAATAATAAGTTACGACGTAGGTTTTCTATTGTAATCAAAGGAACCCCATTTGTTTTATATCCACTTCAGTCTAGGCTGTGGTTTCCTCATAAAAAGGTCTTTTATTTTAAGAGTCCAGGCTTTACGTAACTGTGTACTATACAGAGGTACTAACATTATTTGTTAAAGCTTTAAAAGTTTATTGGACCTTCTTTCGGGGTTTATTTGAATTTTTGTTACGAGTAGTATAACGCACATATTTTTACGTTTTATGAGTTTAGAGCTTCTCTTTTACGGAAGGGACTTAAATTCAAACTATTGCAGGATAGAAAGAGAAAAATGTTGCCCGTAGTCACTGCACTGGGCTAGTACGTTGCTGACGGAAACCCTGGGTAAGACTACGACTAATAATGGAAATGACACCTATATGAAAGTTTCATTACCGCTAGTGTTGTAATACTTCGCCATGAGTTTTATTTTAGGGAACCAAAATTTATAACGTGGACTTGAAGTAGGTGATATTTTAGGCCGTTATTTAAAGTCTACATGGACCTAGAACAGTGCAGCATACTTATTTTCTAACATTAGAAGTGACTAAATGCCGCAGCCTTCAGAGTTTTGCTTCTATACGGTCCTATTTTAATAATCCACAATATTTTGCACAGTGTCTAAGTAAATGCTGAAAGGAATGTATGAAACCTACCACAAAAATAAATGTGATGTTAATAAACATCTTAATGAATCAGTCAATTAGTTTACTGGTTCTTTTATGAGTAATAACATCCGTGCACGCTATTAAACTTATCAATGAGCGCAGGCCATTTTCTTGCTAGATACACGGATGTTATTACAACTTAGAGAACCAGTAAGTAATGAAATGATTGATACATTAAAAAATTATGACAAAAAAATACAACAGACTAATTTCATTTTTAGTTATACCTATCTTCAGCATTTACTAAGTCGTATGCAAAATATCGTGGAATATACGAAATAGAGCGCAAAAAACATAACAAACTGACTTTTCAGACACATTATGCTTGCGTTTATTAACTCGCGTCCCATCAATGGACGGATCGCCTTAATAGCCGCCATTACGGCCACTAATGTCAGCTAATAGTTTGACCGGTACATATTAGTTTACTTTGCCAGAAAAGGTTCGCGTATATTATGTGCGTTGGGGTATATGAATCTTGGGGTTGTTTCCTTTGTGGGGTAAAGTACCTAGGTACCTACATGGGTTATGGAGGGAAGTATGGTTGTTATAATTATGTTGAGTTAAAATCGTGTAGTGCAGTGGCTGAGCGATTAATTCGGCGTTAAGCCGGGTCCGCTGCGCCGTGTTTTCGTGTTTGCAAACAGGATACCATTGTTTGCTAACCGAAAAGGGGCGTAGCCTAACAGTTTTGTTAGCAAAATTGGCGCTGCGGACCCGGCTTAACATTGTTTGCTAACCAAATAGGGGCGTAGCCTAACAGTTTTGTTTGCAAAATTGGCGCTGCGGACCCGGCTTAACATTGTTTGTTAACTGAATAGGGGCGTAGCCTAACAGTTTTGTTCGCAAAAACACAATAACATGTTAGAAAATTGGTGCTGCGGACCCGGCTTTTCAAGTCGTGTGTTCGATTCCCGCACGGAATAAATATTTGTATCGCCTACTGATAGTTGTCCCGGGCCTGGGCTTTTGTGCATGTGAAGATAATGTGTCTGTTAACGCATCCACAATACAGGAGAAATGATAGAGAGGGAAAAAGACTTTGTTAAAAAAAAACAGGGAAAAAGACTTTGTTAAAAAAAAACAGGGAAAGGTAATGAATAGGGATCGGATATTCGGATACATATTTACCTAAAGTTAATTTTTAGCTGTGAAAGTATGGACGCGGCTTCTTACAATGTTTTTTTTGTTGTAAGTAAAAACCCGGGACTCCTGGAACACCGGGAATGCATAACTAGTCGGGTGTATAGTATGGAAGCGATTTCTTAAAATGATTAAAAAAAAACGGTATTCTTGAATTGCATAATTATTTAAAATTAATGTTCAACCCCGATGCAAATAGATGTGTATGTAAAGTGTAAGAAGAGGAGTGGTGTGTGTTAGATAAACAAAAAAAAAAACATAAATTAAAATAATTGTCTCCGGATTTTTCGGTACAAAAGCGCATTCCATATAGCCAACATCTTAAGTTTAGGTGAATATGCATCCGAATATTTAATCTCTGGTGATGAAACACAGCGTGAGGCATTTGTATTTTTAATTTTAATGTACTTCTTTTCTTGTGCCGACGGGAAAAGCATAACGAAAATACCTAGCTCATATCCATGGTGAAAAGATTAGCGAGTCAGCAAGGTTGGTAGCGAGAGCCCGAGTAATCTAGTGGAAGTCCTTTATATGCGCCCAAAAAATGTATTTTCCAGCCCTCTAGATCGTTTGACTTTTGTAAAGGGGCAGTTCCTTGATGTATGGTATACTCGTATGTTTTATAGTCTTTGACTCGTATACAGTGTGTTCGGTCATGGACTAGCGATATTCTAGATACTTATGTAACAACTATTCTAGAACTCAAATACACTACACACCTAGGGTCCAATCCACTTCTCTCTCTCGGTGATGGCGACAGAAAGAGTGTGTCCCTTCTATTTTCCTTTCTTCCTGTGACAGATGTCAAACATGACATTGACATAGACAAACTAATAGAGTTGCCATACTACACTAATCACTTAGGGCCATCTCAAACTGGGCGACTTGTCGCCGCGTCTAGTCGCGGTGACAAGACGCGGCGTTGTCGTTTGCATCTGGCGTCTTGTCGCCGCGACTAGATGCGGAGCTGTTGCTTATGTCGGCGACTAGTCGTTACGACAGACGTCGTGCAGGATGCGATCATTAGTAGTAGAGTATTCGAGAGAGACGGCCGTGTTGTTTCACAGCGAGACTGACGCTGCGCTGTCGCGCGTTTGTCGTCGTGTGTGCGCGTGCATAGCGCGACTAAACTCGGCGACAAGTGGCGAGCACGCACGACTCTCCTAGCTTGTCGTCGCGACTCCACGACTCTGACGCCAAGTGTGCGGAGCTTTGAACAAAATACATGAAAATTGTCTGCCGCAGCCTGTCGTCGCGACTAGTCGCCGAGCTGTCGCTGTTACGTGTCGCCTAGTGTGCGCCTAGGCTTACAATGTGGGGTATATCTAAACCAATTAGGCAGTTAGTCGTTACATGAAACTTTTGATCTAAAATTCATAACCTTGACAGTAAATAGTTTTCACAGAAATTGTGTTGCCCTTGACCTTATCAATCTATGAACTTGAACTGTTAAACGCCACCATTGTAAGGCGGTTCGCCCACAATGAAGCACGTCGGAGCGACACGCGTCAGAACGATTTAATCATAGCACTGAATTGTATGGAGTCGCACGGCGCAGCGCCCACGCCTGACGCATTGAGGCACGTCACTATAGTACTCACACGGTTTTTCTCGCTCCGATATGCATCACCGTGGGGATCCGTCTAAGGCGCATGCTACACGTTCAATATTTATCATGATATTTGGATCGCTATCCTGTATATTTATTGAGCGTTTAAACAATCAGTACATTGATATCCACGCTCATTATACAGGCTGAACTCGTATTCGACGAATTTCTTGTAAGGCGTTACAGTGTGTCCTATATGCAATAAATTAGCACCCCATGTACCCGACGCGAAAGTCAGTAGATTAAGAGTCAATTTTTAAAATTATTTGAAAATATACAGAATTCGTTATTAAATATTATTTATCTTTAAAGTATCAAATTGAATGGCTTTGATTTCCATATTAAGTTGTAGCTGACATTAACAAAGCTTTCTACGTACTTATAAGAATGTTTAAAAATACCTACCATTTGAAAGTTATAATTAAAAGTGAATTAAGTGTTATATGAAATCATCTAGGTACAGCTTAAAGAAAAAGTTATTAAGTTACTAAGCGTAAACAACAAAAAATAAACTTAAAAAAAAAGTAAAAACCGACTTCAACGAAATACTAAAAGGAGTAAAATAATTACCCTAATATAAAATTAACAGTTTCAGAAGTCGGTGGCTTCTATTTGCTTCAGTGTAGAGTTGCACCGACTTCTGAAACTGTTAATTTTATATTAGGGTAATTATTTTACTCCTTTTAGTATTTCTTTGAAGTCGGTTTTTACTTTTTTTTAAAGTTTATTTTTATTAAATACGTTTTAGTGTCATAATTTTAACCCCCTCCTTCATAACCCTTCTTTTTGGCTTTGACGTAGTCGGGCATAAAAAGTACTTTCAAATGATACCTTACACGATATAATGAAAACATTCCAAGGGGGGGGAGGGGGGGACACGCACCCCCTCCTCTTTTCAAGTAGTCAGTTCCCAACAACAAATATAAACAAAGCAATATTAGTAATTTGAGAATTTTGCTTTGATCCGATGAGGAGTTCCGTTCCATATCTCTGAAGTTCATGGTCTGATCATAACAAAATTTAAATGGGACCAATCGGAAAGTATACCCTTTCGAACAAAAAAAGAATTTTTCAAATCGGTTCATAAATGACGGAGATATGAGGTAACAAACATAAAAAAATACAACCGAATTGAGAACCTCCTCCTTTTTGAAGTCGGTTAAAAAATTAAGAAAAATGCATCCTTAATTCAACAGCTATCCAACGAGCTAAGAATTTTTTTTTTTTTTTTTAAATCTTTTCAAAACTTTCTACTGCCTAAGGTGGAACACCTCAATTGTTAGGAATTGACAAAACATCAGGGAACATTTAAAATTAAAGACACGTTTACCTAATAACGCTTTTCTATTCAAAATTGTACTATTACTTAGTTCCTCTGCGCCCGGAAAAAGCCTTAAATCTTAATGTTAGTTCGCTGTTACAGTTGATCGCCATTTTTTCATACCATATCAAGGTTTTTTTTTGAACGTTTCCCCACCCTAAGATTTCTCTTGTATCGTAGGTGCGTTTACAGACACAAATCTCACATACACAAACGTCCAGACCCCAAACAACCATCTGTAGGCCATACAAAATTTTGTTTTATGTTCCGTGTGGGAATCCACGACCCGTAGCGCAGAAGCCAATCGCTTAGCCACTGCACCAAACGTGTCGTCACTGCAACGTCAACTGCAACTATTTCGAGCACCTTAGTGTCCCATATCGTCGGCCACCAGTGAAAACCTTGTTATTGCTAAAAACAAAGTTTTACAGAAGACGGAAAAAACGATTTCCTGAAAAATTTTGTAAGGAACTTCAGTTTTTTTTTGTTTTATCTCTGACGATTGAAAAATTGTTCCGACATGGAATTAATATTTAAACATGAATTCTCGAAAGGTGTCAAATGCGAATTAAGAGGTTTTCTTGGGAAAAAAAAACCGTCTAAGTGCGAGTCGGAGTCGCGCACGAAGGGTTCCGTACCATTATCTATTCTGTTTGTTAGTATTTTGTAGTTATAGCGGCAACAGAAATACATCATCTGTGAAAATTTCAACTGTCTAACTATCACGGTTCATGACAGCCTGGTGACAGACGGACAGACGGACGGATAGCGGAGTCTTAGTAATAGGGTCCCGTTTTACCCTTTGGGTACGGAACCCTAAAAATTGGATTTATATTGTTAAATACAGGGATATCAGCAGATAAACAGGTGAATTATTCATTATCAACTTCTTTATTTTTATTTAAATTGAACTCAGGCCAGTCTAAAATATGGGCTGTGAGGTTTTTTGCTAAATATGACGTAAAACGTGTTTGACCAAATTCGTATACGAAGTTTTCACTTGTCGCTGACGATATGCGGGAAGCATAAATTCTACTTACTAACAATAGTCGTAGAACAATTACAAAGTTATCTAAACTTCAGTAACTAAAGTATGTACCTACCTACACAAAAGAGAAGTAAAAATAAAACACCTAATTGAATGACAGTCGTAATGGAACCAATCTAAGGGCTGTTACAGACGAGTGACGGCAATTCGGACACAGCCACCCAGTTCAATTCAGTCCCATTAATTGAATAATGTATACGAAAAGCTTTCTCGAAGAAACCTTTCTGAATTTATTATGGAAGTTAAACGAACTATTAACTGCTAGATATAATTGGATCCACTTTTTTAGGATCTTTTTGTATTGCGTAAGAAATGGTTTTGGCTGCTAAGGGTCTGTTGATTAAATCTATTTATAGTGACTTGGAAATTTAATAAACGGTTGAGTTGAATATTTTAATATATTTTATTAAAATATAAATCTGGTTTCGGAGGAACGAATACAGGCAATGCCTCGTTTAGACGTCTATAAAAATATTTAACATAATAGAATCCTAAGGAGATCCTAACAATTAGTAAAATTAGTTTGAATTTTTTAAATAATGTTTAATTAATGTTTTAAATAATGAATAGGTAAGAAGATAGAAAGCAAAAAATAAGCCTAATTAAAAAAAATGCAATCTTATCGACTGCATCGCTACAAAGTTCACAGAAGAAAGAATGTCAAGACAAAGCCAGGTACAAAAAAAATGCAATGTGATCCACTGCATCGCTATAAAGTTCACAGAAGAAAGAAATTCAAGACACAGCCTGATACAAAAAAAATGCAGTCTGATCCACTGCATCGCTACAAAGCTCACAGAAGAAAGAAAGTCAAGATATAGCCTAATTCAAAAAAATGCAATCTTATCCACTGCATCGCTACAAAGCTCACAGAAGAAAGAAATACAATACAAAGCCTGATACAAAAAAAATGCAGGCCGATCCACTGCATCGCTATATAGCTCACAGAAGAAAGAAAGTCAAGACAAAACCTGATACAAAAAAATGCAGGCAAATCCACTGCATTGCTACAAAGCTCACGGTTACAGCTAGGCTGCTACACAGCACGCGAACTGCAGACCAATTCCACTAACAAAGTTGTTAATAATCGCAATTCAACTATGGCTATTTGACATTTTTTTCTTACAAAGATAACGGTCGAACGGCTGCAGATTGAGAGCAATTTAAAAAAAAAAATTGTTAGTATCATTGGCCTGCTGCATGCTACACTCTCGGAATACCGATATAGTCAAAATGTAATCCATCTATCCACATGAAGTTATGAAAATAGTTAAAATCTTCGCTGTAATATTCTTCATATTAATATCACTTACAATTACATACATTACTCGTAAAATGAGCGTTGAAAAATAAGAATAAGGCTGAAGCCAGACGAGCGTAATTTACGCCGCGCAAAATGAGTCAACGTAATTTTTTGGAAGGATTTTACAGACTCATTTTGCGTAATCGTGTGGCACGAATCGTGATATTGTATGAAACCGAACGTAACCGAAATTGAGCGACTCAATTTACGCGGCGTAAATTACGCTCGTCTGGCCTCAGCCTTAATTACAGTTATTATTGCTCGGACGGACACAAAAACTCCACAGGTAATTATAGCAATAAGCGAAGCGATCCAAACTAAAATTTTCATTTGGTTTATAAATTCAGTTTATGAAGAAATAAGATACCTATTTGTGTGGGTGTGGGGGCTAGAATTTAAAGCGCTGGGAATAGACACTTGTTGTAATATTCAACAAAACCCTCCTGGGTTTTGTTGAATATTACAATTACGCTTGGTGGTAGAATCTATACGGTCCGCCTGGCTCTACCACCCTCACATGAAAGTCCGGCGCCAAGCAGGGACCTAATTCTCCTAAAATAAATCTTGATGCGAGTAAATCACAACCGAACCAAGGCCGAACCGTTCATTCACACAGTTCTCAATTTCAAAAGCTGTCGAATTGTTTGACACAAAAAACAAAATCAATCATTTTGAAAGTTTTCGAAAACAAAAACTGACTGACGGTTGTGGTTCGATTGCGTTTGGCAAAAATTTATTTTAGGAGAATTGGGCCCCAGTCTACTGTGTACCGTCGCGTGAATGTTACAGTTCGATGGGTATAGGGGAACCCCTCTATATCTTTGTTACTTGGGTTCTTATCTCCATCTTAGACCTTGACTGCGCTTACCGTTAAATAAAAAATAAAAATTAGCGACCCTCCCCAACTTCGTGTATCATTAAGGTTAGTGTTCACCAGCATTAATCAGGTTAACCAACCATTAACTCGAAAATTGTACTAGAATTTTAGTTTAAAATTTGTTTAACCAGAGAACTAATGTTGCGGAACACCGGACCTAGTTAATTGATTGAGGTTTTTCCGAAGTTCTTGACAATAATCGTGTTAGCTCAGCATCAATATCTCATTTATAAATGCACATAAACCTTCCCCGAAAAATAAACTATCTAATTTGGAAAACTGGAACAAAATAAGTTCAGTATTTCGTTTATACCTTGCCTATCTCAAAAATTACGACCAGTAAAATAAAAATACATACACTTGGAAGCAATGAATCTGGGTCACCAACATAAACATTAAATATCTCACACTATAGTCAAAGTTTGACGACACGTTTGGTGCAGTGGCTAAGCGATTGGCTTCTGCGCTTCGGGACGTGGGTTCGATTCTCACACGGAACAAAAATTTGTATAGCCTACAGATGGTTGTTTCGGGTCTGGGCGTTTGTGTATGTGAGATTTGTGTCTGTTAACGCACCCACGATACAAGAGAAACCTTAGAGTGGGGCAATGTATTAAAAAAAAGTAAAACAAGTATTTTATAGACTATTAAAATTTCATTAATATTATTTGAATAGTATTAAATATTAAATAGTCTATAAAATACTTTACATTTTAATAAGCTATCATTCTTAGTTTCCGAGATATTAAGCTTTATGTTGGTGACCCAGATTCATTGCTCCCTAATGTAGGTACGAGTAGCTTAGTTACCACGAATATTCACTACAGTATAAGTAACTTTAAAATAATGTTATTTGATACAAACTAATTGAAAACCTGAAGTACATAACTTCGAGTATAACGTGTGTAACACGGTGTCATTACCCTGTTAATCCAGGGGTTAATTAAAAATTTCCACATTGTTGGCACTGCGTGAGAGCACTGTGCGAAGTACTTACGTAGATGGTAGGTACACTAGCAACAATATCAGGTTTATCAACAACTGAAGAGTGAAGTGAAAAAATGAGCGAGCGTACGAATAATTAATTAACAAGCTTCATCAATAACCGAATGTTTTTTTAAATTAAGACTACGAAAATGCCGTTCCTTGTCCTCACTAATATTATAAACTAGCGACCCGCCCCGGTAACTCTATCTGTTACCTAATCACGACTTAACTACTGAACTGATTTTGTTGAAACTTGGTACAGACATAGTCTGGAACCCGAAGATGGACATAAGCTACTCTTATCCCGAGAAACGCGGACGAAGCCGCGAGCGACCTCTAGTTTATTTTAATATGTACCTAGCTGACTCGACAGATGTTGTCCTGTCGTCCGAAATCCCATAGAAAAAAGAACATTCCGTTTTTCCAAAATTTGCCAATTTTTCGGGCAACTATTCAATTTTTTCTTTTCTTAAATACCATATTCGGACAATTACAAACATAAAAAAACAGCCAAATCGGTCCAGCCATTTTTAAGTGATGCATTTACCAACGAACAGCATTTTATTATTATTTAATATAGATAGATAGACTAGCCGTTGCCGGCGACTTCACTCGCAACCTAGGAGAACTACTTCATGTACCCAGATAAAAATTATCCTATTCAGGACATGGTCTATTTTTGTGCCAACCAAATCCGTTCCGCCGCTTATCATCGCCTTAGAATGAAAACACATCATTGCACGGTTCGTGTAGGCTCTCTTGTGGAATAAGTCCCGGGCATAAGCTAGTCAACTATATTTGTTACAAATTTTATGTACCCAATAAAAGCATAATTTCAGTGCCTACAAAATAATTTCGCTTAGAGCAGCTCTCTTATAATTACAGTACTTACATCGTGATGAAATAAAAATAACCAAATCGCATTCCCGAGGTTTTTCAGTCTAAGACGACGTTGCGCACAACCTTCCACGTTTATAATATTAGTCTGATAATAAAGATTAACCCATCCACATATCCACACAAAACGTAACACAACCCATCATCCACAAACCAGTGCTAACCTTGTAACAACACAAAGCCTAAATATCGTATTCAACTGAATGTAAAGCTCTAACCCGGCTGCCGCTGACAGACCATTAATTTATATCGATTATATTATACCGATACATCGATATTGTACCGATACATCGATTTTTGGAACGCTCAACCTGAGAATGTTCGTGACAGGTTGATATTTTGTTGTTTAACTGTTTAGACGCTACGTTAGTTCGCTACCGAGTCGGCTTTTAGCCTCAATTGCTCGATAATGTTGCCAGTTGCCATAAAATAGAAGGTCAGGTTTAGGGTTGCGTGTTTATTTTGTTTCGTTAACTTTGAGCTAGAATTTTATCGGTTACGTCAGTCACAGTTTAAGTGGGTTAGGAAGCCAGACCGTTTGGTCCCTTTGGAATAGGCTAATTGAGTGTCGTAAAACGACATTATAGTAACGATAGCATAAACAAGCAATAGTCAACAGAGTGCCGTGATCATTAGTAAAAATAAAAATATACAGGGAATAGCAACGTCGTAGAGAAATGTTTATGATTAAAATGAAGTTAACTCAAACTCTGAAATCAGGAAATTGAATGTTAGATCTTAAAAAAATAATAAGACTAATCTGAAAGGGTGTTAAAGTAAATACCTATAATAATGAGTAACTTTTGTTGTTCCACTTTCCCCAAAAGTAGTTTAAGAGAAACAGCTGTTCAAAAATAAAATATGCTAAAATCTATCTATCCTCATTAATGATCAGCTGTGTGTGTCCGATTTTAGGTCATATTTGGGGTTACGAATTAGAAGCTCCATTTTCGGAATTCGTAACTAAAGTAGGAACGAAAAAAATTGAAAAAACTAAAATCAAAATTATTTAACATGGAAATAAAAATTATCGGATTTTGAAATTCTAACAATTGCTTTAAGGACGCGTTTGCAGAAAGCGTAGGTAAAAAGTATAATTACGATATGCGGACGACCAACACACACACAGCGTACCTTTATCTTCAAGTTAGGTCAAATCAAATGTTTGTGACCGTCGAGCGATCTATTTGACCGCTTATTTCTGCTGTCAAGCGACTCGAGTCTACTCACAATGATGGCTGACAGTAAAATGACAGATGGAAAACCCAACTTTATTTTCACACAGTTAAGGTTCATCGGCCTAGCAAAATATATGAAAAAAATTCAAAATGTTTTTTTTTTCCTGTGCATATTTCAAACATTTCTTATTTTATTTCATCTACCATTTTAACGTTAATATGTCTGTTAACTAATGGTATTGAATTTATTTATTAAAACCCTTGAATTCTTCAGGAAAATGTACCGAAACTCACCCCATTTTCAGTATTTTCGTGGGAGGAGGCTACGAAAAATTAATATTATTTAATTATAAATTAACAAATTTAAAAATGTTTTATCTACCATTTTTAGACAAAAGCGTAGTCTATCCGTAACTTACCATAACATCTAGCTAAGTTTCACGGATTGATCGGAAAATGTACCGAAAAACAGCGAATTAATAGCAGTTTTGTAAATACCCCCTTAAATCTGTCATCGGTGACACTTTAAATGGCCTGCGGATTAGTACTTGCGGATTAACCTTGTTTAAACATACCCACCAATCCGTCTACCAAGCGACTAAGGTAAATATTCGATATACGTACGTCTTACATACCTACCTATAACACTAGACACATCCAGAATGAGCTGATCTCGCATTGTATAGACTTTCGGTACAATGAGAGGTCAGCTTATACTGGAAATGTATGGCTTGATATGTAGCTATGTGTACGTCCCGTCATTAGAAGGACCAGCTTTTATGAAGATGGGGGTTTTCCGCCATGTATTGCCATTCTATACAACTACCTACAGTTCAAACAATACGAACGGCGCGTCTCCAAACGTTCAATATTGCATAGTCATAATAATACAACGCTATTTTTAGTATACAAGGTTAGTCAGAAAGGGGGTACTAATCCGAAAGGGTGTTAAAGTACCCATAATAATGAGTAACTTTTGTTCTATCACTTTGCCCAAAAGTCAATAGTTTAAGAGAAATAGCTGTTCAAAAATTACAAAAAAATATGCTAAAATCTATCTATCCTCAGCTACGATCAGCTGTGTTTACATTTTAGGTCATATTTGAGGTCACGAATTAGAAGCTCCATTTTCTGAATTCGTAACTAAAGTAGGAACAAAGAATTTTCGAAAAAACTAAAATAAAAATTATTTTACATGGAAATAAAAATTATCGAATTTTTAAATTTTAACACTTGCTTTAAAACCGTCATCATTGATACTATATGTGGCCTGCGGATTAGTACCCCCTTTCTGACTAACCTTGTATACAAAAATCGAGACACCCCAACAAGATTTTCATCAGAACTGCCTGAATATGTGTTTTTTTTAAAAATAAATCTCCAAGTTATACCGTAGTTTATGTCGGGTTAAGTTCCCTAGTAAAGTGTGAAATGCCTAAGATGTGCTGCTATGCAGGGGTTGTCTCCAAAATAAATCTCCAAGTTATACCGTAGTTTATGTCGGGTTAAGTTCCCTAGTAAAGTGTGAAATGCCTAAGATGTGCTGCTATGCTGGGGTTGTCTAATACACGAAAACTGACCGAGCGTGCCATTTCAAGCCTCAAGGTATCTATTCCCGTCAACTGTTATGGGTAGAAACCTACTGAAACAAAATTGAAATTTTTGAAAAAAAAAGTGGTTTTTAAATATGTCAATCGATTCTCCTTGTGATTCTGAATAAACTAGTTTCAGATTTAGTGTATAATAAAACTAAGCTTGTATAATTAATTATATTGGAATTGTCCGGTTTATGCCCTGCATCACGCTCAACGCTAAGCCCCACGGCTCCATAAACGGGGCAAGTCCTAAATCTATTCAGAAAAATGTCCTCACTAAGAGGCAGACTGAGTGACAGACAGACTGATTCATCAACTAAACCATTGAAGCTAGAAACATGAAATTAGGTTGCTTTTATGATGTAAGCATAGACGTTAATCATGAAAGGCGGACTTTATGATTTAAAACTACTCCTAAAAGGGGCGTAACGGTGTTTAAAGTTTGTAGGAGAGACTTTTACTGTGTGGTCCGATAAACATATTTTTTTTATAGGTATAATCTTTGTAGGAAATAATTAATTGTGTCATGAATCCAAAATTTTCCCCTAACAGGGCCAGAAGGGGTGGTAAAATTTGTATGAAAATAAAACCCGCAGGCGAAGTTGAGGACAAAAGCTAGTTACTTATAATAATCAAACTACCTACAAAACCCGGATACAATTCCTTGTTACAGCTAAAAATACATTAATTGAATCCGGAAAACAAAATGTCGAAATGCTATTTAGCGAGACTTCACAAAGAAACTTATAACGAGAAACTGTGGAAATTCTCCAATAAAACTTATTTGATATGCGCTAAGCCAACTTAAAATGTTCCTTCAAGTCAGGGCTGTGTTTATTAAGTAAATAATTAATTTATTTTGCTCTCAATTTTTGGCTGAACCTCTGAAGGGTTATTATAGTAATTATATCAGGCTGACGCGTCAGGAACTTGAGTAATTAATTGTAATCTACGTAGACGTGGCATGACAGCGACGATGAAAGAATTAAATTTTCACTTTGACGCGAGATTGTGGTTACGGGTATTGTGTGGTTGGTGTGTTTGTTACCGAGCGTAGAATGTTGTTTTTAAAAATGTTTTTATTTTTTTATTCTATGGCGTGGGCGTCGCGTCTGTGGGCTTTGAACAAGCAAACACGTGCTTGACACAAGAAGACTCTAAAATCTAGCAAGGATTTTTTGAGAGGCAAGGCCATATTTTTGAATTAAAAGGTGTGCAATTTTAGGACGATTATTGGCCCTGACCTACATAGAAGTCACTCAACCGACTGCGGACCCAAGTGGGTGGTTGCAGGCTCAACATGAACAAGTGGGAGATACCGAAACCCTAAAACTATGCCTCACTTATTATTCTGCTCTTTCTGCTCCAACAGTTGCAGCTTGAACGATCTTTGTGCTGCCACCACCCAGTAATGCCCAAATTTATTTTTTTTACTATTCCTTTTTTTTTTTTGATGAAATGACTGGTAATGGGGTACATAAATGATAAAAAGAAAAAAATATTTTAGAAATGTATTCAAAGTATATAAAAAATTGTGTGTCCATATGGACACGCTAAGCATTTGCGATATCAAAAAATACAAGTAATAGGTGAAAATGTAATCTGCAAACAATCCAATTTTAAACAGTAAATAAATCATTATGGTAATAATAATACTACTTCATAATTATGGTATGCTGCAAAGCATGAAACACATAATCCCACATTAAATTTCATACATTCTGTTCTACCAACAAAAGATTTGGCTTTGCAGTAAGGTCCCACGCATCTTCTTTTTTTTCTGTCTTTCGAATATAATGATTGTGGAGAAACTTGGTGTGGTGTTCCTCCAACCAAAGGGAGGATCCTCCAACTAGGCGGAGTCTTGTGCCTGGCGGGCTACTGCCCGACAGTTGATGTTGGGAGGTTGTATATACATATACTATCTGCGTGTTAAATCTTGATTGCGTGATGTAGGATAGTTCGCATGTGGCGAGATAGATGCCGCCACATCACTCCCCCCCTGAGACCAGAGGTCGATTGTCTTGATGAGGCAGCGGTCGTTGCGTCTTGAGAGCTTGCCAAGGCCAGTGAGGGGTTCCTTTGAGTCGAAACCGGATACCGCGTCATTCCAGTGAGTCGGAACTGTGAGAGCGATGAGTGGTGGCTGTGGACTGCGTCGACCAGGAGAGAAATACCTCTTCTAGTTGACCGGCCGAAGTGCAGTATATATGCGCCGAGGATGTTGGCTGGCTGTGTGACTCGCTGCTCGATTGAATGCTAAGCGGAGGGAGTGACGATGTTGCTGCCGAGGCTGCGAAGGTTGTGTGTGACGTCACCAGTGTGGAAACACTGTCTGTGACGATCACGTCGGGGTCACCAATGTGGAAAAACTTGGTGTGGTGTTCCTCCAACCAAAGGGAGGATCCTCCAACCATTTTCAACTGTCCCACCATCATCCTCGTCTCCTGAGTCCTCACCCGTCAAAACAGCTGCTTCTGGAGGGGCTATGAAATGGCTTCGGGTGATGAATGATTTTCATCACCTTCTTCATCAACCAGTAATATATCCAGTACATCATTTAGCGTGCATCGGCCTCCTAACTGATCGATATCAAAGATTCTGAAAAGATAGTATAAAGCTATGACAAGTGCTTAGCGTGTCCATATGGACACATCAAGTTGGAAGCGATAATACGTAACGATAAAAAAGTTTCATCTGTTGTTTCACTCTATAAAAACATAGTTCAATAGCAACTAAGTAGTTTACAACCCAAACAATCATTACATATCATATAAATATTGTATAAAATATACTCACTCTCTTCTCGAATCCATTTTATTGTGAATTTACAAGTTGTAAAAAAATAAACGTAAATTTCTATAAGATAACATAAAAATTTCCCGCCAAAAGTGGCATACAATGACAAGTGACACTTTAGAGAGTCAAATGACATTAACGTATATTTTTTTAATATAGATTATGTTGCCATAATGAGTTAACCTTTGTACCACTAATTACGTGTCCATATGGACACGCTAGGCATTATTGGGTTTGCTACTGTTTAGTTTAACTTTTACTATGGGACAAATATTAAATTCGTGACATTTTGTTAAGCAACATCGATTATTTAGTACGGAACGGCTGTTTTTTTCCGCGGATTCAGTTTGTCCCATAGGAAAAGTTATACAGAATGATGAATAGCGCTCATGGTTTTTGGATGTAAATTGACTAACCAGTCATACTGTTATGGCAAAATTTTGGGCAATTCAAATTTAATTTTAAAAGCGATTTATAATGTAATGGAGTAGTTTATAATGTAATGGGTTAAATATAATGACCACCATAAAATGCTTTGATACCCTTAGTTCTTTTACCAAAAATATATACTTGACACCAGAAAAATAAAGTCTAAAATTACAATAGTACTAGCTATTTTAGTCACAACTGCACTTCAAATTGTATTCGAACACCAAATGTAGTAAATGATCACCAAATCTTAGCACCCCCGTGGCACCCCGACACGGATAGGTTAGGTTCGAACGGGATGACGGGGGCTAGAATGAGCAAGCGAAGCGAGCGAACGAAGCCCCCGTCATTCCCTTCGTGTTAGGTTACTTTAAACCCTGTAGACAAAAATAGGAGCCCCGCGCAGCGGAGCTCCGTCGACTCTACTTTGGAAACCCAAACAAGTGACAATTTGGTGTTCATTAACGACAACATTTACTACTTTTGGATTAACAATGATTTATTTAGAGTCGTTTTGCTTTAATAGGATAGTGAGATGTTAAAACTTTGGTTGTAATTTGAATGTGGGTTTAATTTTGATGATCATTTACTATTTTTGTCTGTTATATGCACGAAGCAAATTTGTATTTGCTTCGTGGTCCTGACAGCTCGGTCTTTTCGTAAATTGTAGCCGTAAGGAGACTGCTATCGAAAAAACGTAAACGACATCATCAAAAACCGTAAAATAGCAATATTGTGTTTTGTTTTCAGGGTTTCGTACCCAAAGGTTAAAACGGGACCCTATTACTAGACTCCGCTGTCCGTCCGTCTGTCCGTCTGTCACCAGGCTGTATCTCATGAACCGTGATAGTTAGACAGTTGAAATTTTCACAGATGATGTATTTCTGTTGCCGCTATAACAACAAATACTAAAAAACAGAATAAAATAAATATTCAAGGGGGCTCCCATACAACAAACGTTTTTATAGATAATGGTACGGAACCCTTCGTGTGCGAGTCCGACTCGCACTTGACCAGTTTTTTTTATTTTTTCATTACATTGTATTGTTTGTATGGTAACGTTTTGTAGTGAAACGTCACTAATCAACTTACGGTGTTATACTTAGGGTATTAGTACGAGAGCTACCGATGTTTTCATCACGTGATTTTAGCCAGGCTCATTATTTTATATCTTCTTCCTCGTTGTGACTTAGTAGTCATGCACGTCTGGCTGGTGGGAGCCTTTGCGTTTACCTGTGGGATTAGCTTAAAGATCTTTTATTTTACAAAATTACGTGATTTTAGCATAACTTTTATTCATAATCATTGTTTTAAAGAAACGGTTCATGATATTATTCAGCATTTGCCAGACACTTTCACCTCTGCAAACAAAGTGCCAGAAGCAGGCCACTCTTTTTTTAAATTTCTTGATTTCCGCAAAGCTTTTTTACTATGTTATTTCTTGGCTACTAGATAAACCATTATTTAATTGCCAGACAGAAAACCGTCGCTAAATTATTGCCAGACCGATTTATATCTACATCTATTTGAGATGGGGCATGAAGAGCAGCTACCTTAATCATTGTACCTACAGGAAAATATTCTTAGGAAACCATCCTTAACTTTTGAAATAATTTCTAACTGCATTCACAGATTTTGAAAAAAAAAAAACACAGTTTTCACAAACTATTTTATGATGCCATTTGATCCTATTTCCCATAAGGATCAAAAGACTCTTAAAGACCAACTAAGATTGAAGTAATAGAATCGTCAGAATTCGCAGAAAACTTATTTGAGATAGAGTAGCAATAATTTGTAGCTACTGGAAAATGTTCTTAGGAGACTATACACAATATTTGAAAATTTGCTTTGTATTTGCTTCGTGGTTATATGTTACTATATCTGGTGGTAAGTTAAACATAAGCCTTATTAAAATCCTTTATACAAATATCAATTGCCAACACAAACGAATACTTTTTGTTTCGTGAAATCAAAATAATCCTTTCACGAATTCTTCCTAATTTCTCTGTTTAATTTTGCTAAGTAGTGTTTAAATCTTTTTGTAGCTGACTGTACTCGTACTATCGACGCGAAGAAGAAGAAGGGCGAACATTTTTCTTTTTTGGAAGTCTCCTTATCTTTAATCCCTTTTGTCGGCATGTAGCGTTTCTACGTAAAGGATTATAATTTAAATTAGTTTAAAATCCATTCGTGGAAGAGACTAAAATTACGTAATTGGCTGTCACAAATTAAAAGTACCTACTTTTAAGGCCTATACACACGGCGTTTTTTTTACGCGCCGTCGACGCGCCTTTCCGTCAAACTCCACACATAAAAAATCACAATGGCGTTTTTTAAGTACCTATGAAGTATGACAGAAACGCGCGTCGACGGCGCGTTATAAATACGTCGTATGCATGGGCTCTTATATCTCTTGTTTTTATAGTTTATCACAAAATTTGCATTATTTATTGACACATTTTAAAAACATTTTAATCCACATAAACAAATAATAAAATAATATTTTTCGTCCGTGTGTCACTGCAAGGGTACCAACTGAAAATCAGCGCTGGGTGTTTGGCGCCCAGTTATGCTGTTATTAAGCTGTTATAAAATGTCGTGGTGGCCCGGAGGTTACAGACCCGCTTCTTAAGCACCGGGTTGTGGGTTCAAACCCAGGCATGTACCAATGTGACTTTTTCAATGTCATATGTACTTTCTTAGTTAATTTAAGACGCCACTGACATACGGTGAAGGAAAACATCGTGAGAAAACCTGGACTTTTATGGTCTGAAATCGCCAACCCGCAGTGAGCCAGCGTGGCGATCAATGCTCGTTCCTTCTCTGTATGAGAAGAGGCCTTTGCTCAGCAGTGGGACAGCTACAGGGTAATATATGCTGTTATTACACAATAACAGCATAAACAATAAAAAATCTGGCTGAATACAATTTAGTTTATTTCTTTTTTCTAATTTCAAGTTAATAATTTTGCATTCAAAACCTTTTCCTTATTTATTTTCTCTCATACGTTTATGTAAATAGGAACATTATAGCTGTGTCTATTTATTTTGAATAAGTACTTACATACTTTTTCACTTACCCGTCTCCCTCACCGTCTAGGGCTGTCGCGTCGCTATCAAAAGCACCTGATTGTTTGAAACAAATTAATGGGCTGCCTGACAACGCGCGACGTCCGGTGGTACCCCTTGGAATTGGCAATTTTACTTTTATCCGAGGTGGATAGTCTGCGAGAGACAGTGATAAATTAATTTAAATATATATATGAAACAGCTTCAATAAAGGAGTTTGGTTCATTTTTAATTAAATTAAATGTAGTATAATATGCCAGTTGAATCCTTGAAGCCCTTGAAATAGTTTGTTAATTGTTTGTAAATTTATAGTTATTTCAGCTTAAACTATACAGCAAATTGCTTAGACAACGAAGGTTTCTCTGTATAAAGATAATGTACCTACCAAGTTATCAAGAAGTCATTCAGATGTTGGGGTTATATGTGTAAATAGGTTATGTCTGTGAACTTGGCTTTATTTCTGCAATAACATTTAGTACACGCTAAATGTTTTCAAGCCTATTTCTTCTTTCGTGTACAAGCTAAATGAGAATAGCTAAGCTATAGCTAATATAAGAGCAATTTATTGCGTACGCCTCGCGCGCTTCTTCACATCCCGCAACCATTCACGCTTGCAGAACCGCAAGCGTTCAAGAGCGAACTGACTTAGCAGCGTTACATGTAGGAGGATTGCTCCTACCGAATCGAACAAAGTATGAATTTGCTTACTTGCTGTACCTATCTAATTAACTTGCTGTTTTTCGTGTAGCATTTCCGCTTATTTGTTTTATTGTTGTGAGTGTTTGTTAATTATGCCTCTGTGAAGTGTTTGCGGGGCACAGCCGTGTGTCAACTCTGGTTGTGTTGGTTCAGTTTGTGTCCGCAAGCATTGATGAACAGTTTCATGACTGTTTGGTAAGTCCCGTCGCAACCGACGCTGCAGCTTGTACACATAGTGCGGTGTTAATAGGCACGTTGACAGCATCAATAAATTGCAAATCTAATATGTCCACCAGTTAGAGTTTTGAAAAATAATGGACACATATTATTTATTTTGTTAAATCTATGAATATTTGGAAAGATAAAACGGATCAAAACTCGAGAGTGGCTTGTGACGTCAGAAGCAAGTAAAAATTGTACTTGCTTGTGACGTTTTGCCAATTTTGAAAGTGTCGTATCTTCGTCAATTTTGGTTTACGTAACAAAAGAAAAAATACGGATCAAATATTTTTTGATAATCTAACTGACGGACTAATTAGATTTTTTCAGTCAAATACCCTATTGTTGTGTCTCAAATCTGTTCCCGCGTACCGGAAGGCGCAGCGTAGGTGAGCCTCCCCAAGGTGGACCGATGACCTGGTGAAGGCCGCGGGAATCCACTGGATGCGAGAAGCACAGGACCAGTCAATGTGGCGATGCTTGGTGGAGGCCTTTGTCCAGCAGTGGACGTCTTTCGACTGAATGATAATGATGAAATCTGTTTCCAAACATTCAGCTTTTGATATCTGTCAAGGAAACATTACTTATTCGTTCAACTTTGCATAAGTGTGCGTCCTGAGTGACGGCGCACCGCGCAGGCGGAATGAACGGCGCATTAAATAAATGTTCGAAACGTTTGAATTTTGATATCGATATTATTAAAACCAAAAATAAACGAAACACGTGCACACGCGCTTATGCGTCAACTTTCCCGCGTGCACTAAGGACAGGTATCGACGGTAAAGCCGCGCCGCAATCCGCAATACGCCCGTGCGGCATCAGTGTGCGTCCTGAGCGCACGGGCGTATTGCGGTTTGCGGAGAGAGGCTTTACCGTGGCTTTACCGTCGATACCTGTCCTTAGTACACGAGGGAAAGTTGACACGTACGCGCGTGTTTATTGTTTCCTTTATTTTACTTTGGTTTTAATAATGTCAATATCAAAATTCAAACGTTTCCAACATTTATTTAATGCGCCGTTCATTCCGCCTGCGCGGTGCGCCGTCACTCAGGACGAACACTCACTCAGGACGCACACTAAGAGCACATCTCTATACGTTAAGTATCTAACCAAATACGTAGCAGGCTTTCAAATGAATGCAACATAAACATCCATTAACATGGGCCGACTCTTTTCATGAAACGCTTCTCAGTTTGTATGGAGACGAGACAAGTTTTTAAGTGTTCACTTTGACTTCGCATTTTATGCTTCGTTCTATACTTTAATGGCATAACTTACAATTTTATTATGCAAAAGTTGACTCTTAAAATTACATTGTAAATGACAACTGCAGAATTGTAATTAAAGGAAATCTATCATTACAGTAATAGCTATTATTGGTCATTCAGTATATCGAGCTTTTTAAAAATAGTAACTAAAACAAACATAGACTCTCCATCACTGAGAGTACTTATATTGTCATCCTCCGCGTTAACTGTCGCACCTATCTAGCAATTGATAAAATTTTTCAGTAGTTGCGTTAGCTGTGGCTTTATTAATGAATTAATTACTTTTTTATATTGCTCTTGGCTTACTCTTGGCTTGGTTAGTAGTTGCCCTAAAGCCCTAAGGTATCTATTTATTTATTTCTATTCATTTGAAGCAGATACGTCACTCCGTGAGAATTTCTCTGAAAAATTATCAATTGCTAGTTACAACAGTTAGCGCGGAGGGTGACGATATTTGGGTTAGTTGTTTGTAACATGAACTAGGTTACAATATAATAATTTATATAAAATCAGAAATTAACGACTAGCTTGTCAGACTTTTCGGAGTAGTCCCCACTCCGAAAAACGAACGTCGAAATTTCGGACCGAAACGAAACAATGATGATCATTGAAGATATTAGAAGGTATGCGATCAAAGTATTGTCTAACAACGAACTAGATGCCAATTAACATTTGGAAGTAAGTTGAACGAAAGACAAAACGTCAAATTAGAAAATTGAATTAATCGTCGGATCCGAAACACTTCCGTGGTTGGAAAACGTCTGATCCGTCAGCCTACATTTCGTAGTTCGATTTTCGAAGTGAGCCGAAAGCTGCGTTCACATTTGCACGATTTTTTTCGGCGCGAAAGCGCGCGCTCTTCTCGTACTAGTCGCTCCCTCCTCAGAAACGTTGGAATTTAATAATTAGTCCCTTGTCTTAATGTATAGTTTTCATCGATGCAAAGTACACGCGCACGCTCAGCGCCCGAACAGCTATAATTGCGTAGTACACGCGTCGCAATCGCGCAGAGCCCGCGCCGCTTCCACCCTCCCGGCTAACATGTTAAATGCAATTTGAGATCTATTGATGTGTCATAAGACTCAAATTATATAAAACAAATTTCAAAGCAAATTAGACGCGGGTGCTGCCACGCGTGGCGTGCGCTTAGCGGGCGTGTATCGTCTGAACGCGCCCGAACTGATTCAGCCCGTTCCATCACGCGGTCGGCTTTTGTTACGGAGCTAAATACGATATGGCGGTACGATACGAGCCTAAACAAAGCGTCCACATCTAAATACGAAACGTCATAATAATGAAACGCCTTTATAAAAAAGTTGAAAAATCTCCAGACAAAATTGAGATTGAACACCGACAAACAATTTTTCCCCTACATTTTTAAACCAAACACTGAGCCAATTACCATAATCATTTTTAAAACGAAAGCAAACGAACCAACGGACTGGCTATCAGCATCCGTGTCCAATTAATAAGGGGGTCGCAATCGCCGCATCAAAGCGATGAGTATCTCGGCGCGGATACGACACGTACTGCTTTGTACTGCACTTTGACATCGCGTTTTGTGTCACAATTTAATAAAGGGTGACACTAAACGCGTGACCGCCATGGATGACACCGGTTTATTCCACTTTGTTCACCCATTTTTAGTGTCTTCAATTCACTTCGGATTTATTTCACCTGACAATATCACCCAGGTGAATTAGTGCGACGTATTTGGTCTCCTTTGTTCACCTTGGAATTAAATCATCCAGGTGAACAGTCGCGACTTTTTTTATTAATGTTATGGACTTTATTCACCCACTACAACATGCTAGAAAAAATCAAATCAAAGCCAACTTAATATTTAAATCAGTTTAATGCAAAAATCAACAAAAAAAAAATACAAAAAATATTGCTAGTGTTCATTAAATTGTGCAAAAATTTGTCAACTTGAAAAATGGTTGGAATAATTAAAATATAAGAAGATAATGTAAGTCAATTATTAAACACAAATATAAAAAGTTATTTAAAATGCTGGGTCATCGTAACTTTTCGAGAAAATGGCCAATCGAAATGCGTCCGTCTACTAGTGCCATTTGGCACTCTTCTGTGAAGTTATTGCGAACTACTGAATGGGTCAGATTGGATGAGGACGAATACTCGCCGAGATTAATATTTATTCTTTGTTTTAAACGCAACATGTAAAATGATGCATCTTTGCTCAACGCATCTATTAAATGTATAATATTATTTTTACGACGACGTACAGAGAAATTTAGCCCATGGTGCCACCCTTCCAAATAATTTGTCGTTCGTCGTAAGTTGGCTTTGATTTGACTTTTCTAGCATGTTGTATGTGGGTGAATAAAGTCCACAACATTAATAAAAAAAGTCGCAACTGTTCACCTGGGTGATTTAATTCCAAGGTGAACAAAGGAGACCAAATATGTCGCACTAATTCACCTGGGTGATATAGTCAGGTGAAATAAATTCGAGGTGAATAAAAGACACTAAAAATTCCACTTTGTTCGCCCAGGTGATATCACCCAGGTGAACAAAGTGGAATAAACCATGTCACCAGGGACCGACGGTTTAACGTGCTGTCCGAGGCACGGTGGAAAATGTAATTCTGAATTATCTAAAATTGCAGGAGAGGATAAACTAAACTTCATTAACGAACTTAATTAGCTAAACTTAAATAAGCGACTTTATGAACATTAACATTGCACGTTAAGGTTGAGGCCACACCTGTGTTAGGGTGCCTTTCCACCAGAGATATGCTATGTAGCTATGCTGCGAGAATGTAAAAGCTAAGCTACGAAACTATGTGACCGTTTCCACTGATGCTAAGCTATGTAGCTGTGCGAGGAAGATGCGCATCTCGAGCTCGTATCGACAATAAGGAAGGCACGGGGAGCAGCGGGTATAGCTACACCACTGGCGACCATCCATAGCACGCATCCATAGCTCGCATCCATAGCTCGTATCCATAGCACGCATCCACATCATACATCCGTCCATATAAAAAACGTAGCTTAGTTGAATCAGTTTCCACCAGTGCTATGCTATGTGGACGAATGAATAAATGATTGGTGGATATCAAACGCATCCATAGCAACGTTGCAGAGCACATCTCTGGAGGAAAAGCATCCTTAAGCTTTTTTTTTCTAAATAATACTAGCAATACATATGGTATGGTACCTGGGACATGAGTAGCCTTGGCTAACCTGTAAATTTTGAAACAGACTTCGGACTCTGGTGGGTCGAAGTAAGGACTATTCAGGTGGGGATTCATAGATAACTAAAACCTGGAGTGTAGATGTGGTGTTATTTCGCAAACAATGGGGCACTTAACATCATGTCCTGCGTGCCCTGACGCCTGCCCGCTAGAGGAACTTATGGATGCTACTGAAATGCAGTGCCCCTAGCTAAGATCCACAATTTAGATTGTCATCGACATGCTAAGAAGAATATCTAGTAGAACTTTTGGGTTAAAATAAATATCTCATTGATACAATAATGTGTTCAGGTGTTTTTTATATTTGCATTTTTTATTTATTTAGTCTTAATGTATATTTTATATTTAGTTTAGTATTGTAGTAATGCATGATACATATATTTTTGTAAGTATGCCATTGCCTGCCCTATATCTTTTCTAGATCACTATTCCACCCTAAGGTTGTTTAGAAGAAAATTATTAGAAGAAATCGCTGGGTGCGATAAGGCCGCCCATTGTTCCTATTTTTAAGACCGTTACTGCACTTAGGTACATTTTTCATTTGGCGTAGGTACAATAAAGAGTATAAATAAATGAATAAATAATAATCCATACCAACAATCCAACCTATGACAGTCGTTACGGGTAGTCAGAAGCCCGAAAGTTTGACAACCGGTCTAAATGCTCTTAGGGCTCTTACACACCACGTTTTTTTCAGGCGTTGTCGATGCGCGTCGCACGCAACTATAACGCGCTGCAAACGCGATGTTATCGCAACCAATTTACCTATTCACACGTTTATAAAATTGTAGTATGCAGACGACGACTTTTTCGCGAGCTGTCGACGCGCTCGTAGCGCGGAGTTACATCGATACAGACGCGCTGGCACAGCGCGTCTCTTTAGCTGCAAACACATACGTACAGCGCGTTTTAATCCGTTACTTGCCGACAGTACTCGTATTATGATGGCATCAATCGAGGCAACGAAAAAATGTCTCACGAAAACGTAAAGATTGGATACATCCATTTACGAGCGAGCGTTTTATTTTGCAAACGCGCTGTACGTATGTGTTTGCAGCTAAAAAGATGCGCTGCGCCAGCGCGTCTGTATCGATGTAACTCCGCGCTACGAGCGCGTCGACAGCTCGCGAAAAAGTCGTCGTCTGCATACTACAATCTTATGAAAGTGTGAATAGGTAAATTGGTTGTGATAGCATCGCGTTTGCAACGCGTTATAGTTGCGTGCGACGCGCGTCGACAGCGCCTGAAATAAACGTGGTGTGTAAGAGACCTAACCTTAGGACATCGACATTGCCCAGTAACTGGATTGCGGAGGTTTGATGGCAGTCGCTCCGTGTAAAATCCTGGTATTCAGCCGCATCTGGTTAAACTGGAAGATGGCCTCAACATAGTTGGGAATGGCTAGGTAGAACGAACATTTTCCGTCACAATTTCATGGTTAGATCATATGCGTGTTGCCAGTGATTACTTACGGCACTGAAACGTGGTCGCTCATAATAGGTCTCATAAGAAGGCTCAAGGGAGAGGAGAGGGCTATTCTTGGAGTTTCCCTGCGTGATCATATCAGAAATTATGAGATGCGTAGGCGAACCAGGGTAGCCGATATTGCCCAAAGAATTACCAAACTTAAGTGGCAGTGGGCGGGGCACATTGCTCGCAGAACGGATGACCGATGGGCCGAAAGGTTCTGGAGTGGCGACCGCGTACCGGAAGGAGCATCTGTCAATGAAAGCCTCTAAAACAAATCATTTGGTAGTTTTACACTATACGGGTGTAAATCCCGTGTAATTCCTTAAAATCCATGCATGATCAATTACTGGCATAGATTATTGCCTCACGGGATTTAGATTGATTAAAAATGACTGCTGCAGCGGTGAGGGATCGTATCTAAACCTCCTAACAAGGTTTAAATAAAAAAATAAGCAAATCAGTAACTTTATGTGATTAAACATTTCGATGCCACACACGCATAAATAAATGAAAGTACGGCGACAAGCCTGGCGGGCACGACTAGCGCGATATCGCTCCGCATATTCTGTTAACTAGAGGCGCTAAAATGACTCAAAAACAGAACACCATGTTTTCATTTTGAACATTTTGTTTTGTTGAATTTGAAAAAATCCCATGCAGGGTCAATCAGTGTCACCAGTAAGATCACGCGGTTTGAAGGAATTACACGAATTCGTTTACAACCTATATTCTTTATCTCTAGTTTGTCTCTGCTCACGACACTAAAACACATATTGTGAAGATATAGGAATGTAATTACACTCCTTGGGAACGTTTTTCTCATTTCATCTTCTTGGTACAGTATGTACTCACGGGGGTAATGGTGTTGTCGTTCGTTGACTTTACTTTTACCGAGTAGGTAATCTTTGAGGTGGAATGCGTTTGGGGTTACTGCGGGTTTTGAGACTTTGATCTTTGAGTATCCTGCTATGGTATATTTACTGAAGAAAACATTATTGATAACTTACTTTCCCTGAAAATAAATCATCACAATCTTACGAAAAATAGTAGGTATAGACAGCTGCATTATTTACTGGAGGCTCTTGTAATGTACTACTAGCACTTGTAGTTTTTATATATTCAGGAATAATGTATCCGAGACACCAACACAAACCTTAATATCTCGGTAACTAAGAATGATAACTTATTCAAATAAAAAGTATTTTTTATACTATTTAACTACTACTCAAATAAAATTAATAGAACTTCTTAAATAGGCTATTTAATTTTTTATTTAATTATTCCTATCATTCTTAGTTTCCGAGATATTAAGGTTTACCTTGGTGACCCGTATTCATTGCTCCCGAGTGTGTAACAGGGATTAATGGAATCAGGCGTTACTTTGCGGAAATCCATGACATACAAATATGCAAATACAATATCTAGCTTTAATTCCGCTGAACAAAATCGCTAGTTTGGATGCAGTATGCAACACCACGTTCCTGCTCTCAAGTTTAAGCACATGTAGAAAGAGTGAAAAAATAATGCAACATGCAACCAATCCAATACACGACACGTGTTTCGCTCCTGCACGGGGTATCCTCAGGATATGTTGACTCCTCGACCGCTAGGACGCGATTAAAAATTGAATCTACTTGACGTACTGGAAGTATACCTATTAGAAAAGCATCCACAAATCAAGCGGGATACCCAATTGATGTAGCTATCTGTACGTGACTGAAAGTGCAATTAAAGACTTTTGGGAAGTAAACTGTTTCTTTATAGATTCACACTAATGTTCTAACTATGTTGGGGTCAGCATTTAATGTAACCAGATGCGGATGAATACCAGTATTTTACACGGAGCGACTGTCATGAGACCTCTGCAACCCAGTTACTCGGCAATGTCGATATCCTAAAGTTAGACTTGTCAGACTTTCGGGCTTCTGATTGCCCGTAACGAATGTCATTACAGGTGTTCGTATGACACCCGGGACCGACGACTTAGGCCTCATTTACGGAGACGCGGGGCGTCGCGCGTCGCGTGCGGCGTGGCGTCTCGCGGCGCGTCGTAAGATTTTTCTGTTTACGGAGCGGCGGCGCGTGCAGTGGCCCGCACAATCACACGCGCAAACACAAACATATGGCAATGTACGATGTTGTTTACGAAGACGCAGCGCGTGCGACGCCGCGGGCCCCGCCGCGGATGACGCTACGTTTAACGTGGACGGAGAATTGCAGGAATAGCTGGTCGCAACGCTGCGTGCGCCGCCGCGATATACGTCGCGTGCGACGCGGCCATGCCATCCGCGGGCTCCGCCTGCATTTCAAGCAAACGCGTGTAAAATCGATTCTCCGTAAATGCTCTCATACAGCGCCATATGTTTGAATTCAGTGCGAGCCGCGCCGCACAACGCGACGCGCGACGCCCCGCGTCTCCGTAAATGAGGCCTCTACGTGCTCTCCGTAGCACGGAAGGGTTCTCGATATGTAACGAACGCACTCATCCGTGGACTGACCTCGGCAAGCCTGCAAATCGTATGAGCCATGAGCCCCTCACAGCCCCCTATAGATTCATACTAATATAATCATTATCATCTCCGATTGAAGATTCTGCATTTAAATAAAAATAACCACCGTGCATAGGTATTTGAATTCGTTTCACAGAATTCGACTTTCAGTTTCTAACTAATCCGCTAAAGCAATACGAGTATTAAACTAATTTTTAAAACTGAAACAGCAGAAACTGTATCTAGGTCAGTACGATAAGTTAGGAACGAAAGCCGAGGCGATCCTACAATTACTTCAAATAATTAAATTCGGGTGCCGGAAAAAGAAACAAAAGCTTAAGCTTAAAAAAAGATTTGAGGGGAAACACTTGACAAATGCTGAGATAAAGTGCTGAAGATGGGACAATATTAGAAAGAATGAAATTTATTTTTGCTCTCGTACAGTAAACAAACCGAAAGATATAACAAATACACTTCTCATCAAAAAAATCGAAACACTTTCGAAATTATCTTTGTGGCGACAATTAAACAAAAAACAAGCATTAATTCATTACAGAAAAAACATAATTTAGTAGCTGGATGTTTGGCCTTTACAATGGTGTACGAAACTTCCAAAAATTTGTTTTTTTTTTCAATTTTCATCCTTTACATGAATGGAACATTGTTTTGAGATAAACGTGTGTTTAGAGTTGGAGTACATTTGTCGTGCAAAAAACGCAAAATAACGCATTACTTTAAAATTTTCTGTTTGTAATTTGTTGATTAGGCTCTGTGACGTCTGATAAAAAGTTTTTTTTCTAAAACACATGCATACTTCACCCGCAGCGGCCGCCCAAGTAGTGGCATTGCTGGATTCTGGGACTAGTCAGCGTGTTGTGGCTGCAATCTTGCATCTAAGCCACTTGTCTGTTCATAGAGTGTACCAACGCTATCGGGAGACTGGTTTATTTACGCGTCATCCAGGATCTGGTAGGAATCGGGTCACTTCTGCGTGAGACGGCCGGTTTATTGCAACCGTTTGTTTGCGAAATCGACGCCTTCGCGCTTTTCAACTGCAGCAGCAGTTCCGAGTAGTTCGAAGGGTGACTGTAAGTGACTCTACGATTTGAAGAAGATTGAAGGAACGTAGACTGGTACCACAAAAGCCAGCTTATGGGCCGAAATTAACAACAGACCATCGAAGAGCGCGCCTTAACTTTGCACTTGTGCACTTAAATTGTTCAAACCTACAAATGAGCAAGGTTCTCTTTTCTGACGAGAGTAAAATTATGGAACATCAACATAAGGAATTCTAACCTTATGCTACCTACTATTAAATGTCATTTAGTATTTATTTAAAAAAAAAACATGTTTTTCTAATAATCCATTCAAAACAAAAATTTCGAGGTGTTTCGATTTTTTTTGGTGAGCTCTTCGATGGTCTGTTGTTAATTTTGACCCATTAGCTGGCTTGTGTGGTACCAGTTTACGTTCCTTCAATCTTCTTCAAATCGTAGAGTCACTTACAGTCACCCTTCGAACAACAAGAAGCTGCTGCTGCAGTTGAAAAGCGCGAAGGAGTCGATTTTGCAAACAAACGGTTGCAATAAATCGGCCGTCTCACTCAAAAGTGACCCGATTCCTACCAGATCCTGGATGGCGCGTAAATAAACCAGTCTCCCGATAGCGTTGGTACACTCTTTGAACTGACAAGTGGCTTAGATGCAATCTTACAGCCACAACACGCTGACTAGTCCCAGAATCCAGCAATGCCACTACTTGGGCGGCTGCTGCGGGTGAAGTATGCATGTGTTTTAGAAAAAAAACTTTTTATCAGACGTCACAGAGCCTAATCAACAAATTACAAACAGAAAATTTTAAAGTAATGCGTTATTTTGCGTTTTTTGCACGACGAATGTACTCCAACTCTAAACACACGTTTATCTCAAAACAATGTTCCATTCATTTAAAGGATGAAAATTGAAAAAAAAAAACAAATTTTTGGAAGTTTCGTACACCATTGTAAAGGCCAAACTTCCAGCTACTAAATTATGTTTTTTCTGTAATGAATTAATGCTTGTTTTTTGTTTAATTGTCGCCACAAAGATAATTTCGGAAGTGTTTCGATTTTTTTGATGAGAAGTGTATTAAAAATATAACCTTAAATAAACGAAACTCTATGTTGGGTTCCTGGTTTCCAGTCTAACCAGGTGCGAATGAGTACCAGTATTTTACACGGAGCGACTGCCATCAGACCTCTGCAAATCGGTAACTAGGCAATGCCAATATCCTAAGGTTAGACCGGTTGTCAGACTTTCGGGCTTCTGACTACCCGTAACGACTGTCATAGGTAGGTATTTGTATAACACCCGGGACCGACGGTTTAACTTACTCTCTGAGGCAAGGAGGGTAAGAAGTCTTGATGCTTAATGAACGGTCACCCATCCACGGACTGACCGTGGCAAGCGCAGCTTAACCTTACAAATCATAAATGATCTGCGCGGGTATTAATTACCCACGAACCCCTCCTAAAAAAAGAGAATAATTATTAAACAGGCATAAACATCTAGGGAGGCACGAGGCAACAAATGGACCTTGGCTTAGCATTGTATTATAGTTAGCAGCGCGTGTTTATTCTCCAAATATTTTACTTTACTTAAAATCCACGCTAACGCGAGAACAACTTGAGCACGCCGAGTTAATTTACCTATAGGGATCATGCATTACAGAAATAGTTGTGTTTTTGCTAATAAGCAAGCAATCAGACTCCTTAGGCCTCATTTACGGAGACGCGGGGCGTCGCGCGTCGCGTTGTGCGGCGCGGCCCGCACTGCATTCAAACATATGGCGTTGTATGAGAGCGTTTACGGAGAAGCGATTTTAGACGTGTTTGCTTGAAAAGCAGGTGGAGCCCGCGGATGGCATCGCCGCGTCGCACGCGACGTTTATCGCGGCGGCGCACGCACCGTTGCGATCAGCTATTCCTGCAATTCTCCGTTCACGGTAAAACGTAGCGAAATCCGCGGCGGAGCCCGCGGCGTCGCATGCCCCGCATCTTTATAAACAACATCGTACATTGCCATATGTTTGTGTTTGCGCGTGTGATGATGCGGGCCGCTGAACGCGCCGCCGCTCCGTAAACAGAAAAATCGTACGACGCGCCGCGAGACGCCACGCCGCGCGCGACGCGCAACGCCCCGCGTCTCCGTGAATGAGGTCTTAGAGGCCTAGCCCACGGCGACTTTTTGTAGCGATGCTGTCGCACATGTATATCGGTACAGCCGCGATGCTGTCGCTGGCTGTGTACCTTCGCCTGGATTCTGTACGCGATAGTAGCGATGCAGAAGCGCGTTTACAAAACGTGCGACAGCATCGCTACAAAAAGTCGCCGTGGGCGAGGGGCCTTAGGTCGTTTTTTTACGGCACAAGACACGACAAATTAAAGTGACGACACTAAGTGCCATTTATGTATTTCGATAAGAGTAGGGCCGACTATGGTTTTGACTCATACGGTAGGTACCTACATTTTTTGCCGACTAGTCGCTTACTACAAAAAAGACCGGATAGTAGGTAACCTAAATCAAGGCCCATCTCTAATTTCTATGAACTGCTCACTATGACACTAGTACTGTCGTGTCGTCATGAGCTCTGGCAAAACGACCTTACAAGGCCTGACAACGTGAAGATTCCCGATCGCCAAGGCACGGCCAATATAATGGGAATAATGGCTAAATAATTACAGCCGCATAGACCGATCTTCCGGGTTAAGCCACGCTTGCCGAGGTTGGTCTGTGGATGGGTGTCATGGGTGACCATTTACCATAGCGAGTTTCCTCCGTGCCTCGGAAAGCACGTAAAGCCGTTGGTCCCGGCTGTCATTTGTAGATCTTTGACAGTCGTTACTGTTGGTCAGAAGCCAGAAAGTCTGACAACCAGTCTTACCAAGAGTATCGTATTACCCAGTTACTGGGTTGTGGAGGTCTGATAGGCAGTCGCTCCATGTAAAATACTGATATTCAGCTGCATCCGGTTCGACTGGAAGCCGACCCCAACATAGTTGGGAAAAGGCTAGGCAGATGATGAACGTAAAGAGATCACGTAACCGTTCGACAGTTTATGTCAATTCGGCTTCAAATCTAATTTACGAACGCTTCAATAAAGTATCGATAGAATAGTTTTAGACATTTGGTATTCTGCTTGTTATTGAAGACATTTCCACTAACTTTCCATTGAACTTTCATTCAACTGCCATTGATTTATATGCTATTCTGTACTTCAATAGTGAACATTGAAGTTTTAGCAGAATAGCCAATCTGTCACAATTGTAATGGAATCTCAATAGTGTGTCGCTGGAATAGCAAGTGTACCTATGTCATTTTATTTAAATTAGCAGATGTCATTGACGATATAATAACATTCCTTGGCAATTGGAGTTGTCATTTTGTCTAAGGGGGATTTTTCACAACTTGAACCCTGAACATAATAATAGGTACCTACTATTCGGATTAATCGCTGAATTTAGAAAAATACTCCAATCCTCTTTGTGCTCGGAGAAACACGTAAACACCATAAATAAAGACAAAAAATGCAACTTCCCCACTTATAATCGAATCGACAGGAAACTAACAAGAATAAGTCAGCGGATTCCCCCGTCTCCCCGAAAAAAAACAGAATTAAACTTTTAACAAGAAATGAAATCACTTCGCAAATAGTCCGGAAATAAAAAGGCAGGGGGATGACTCATTATTCGGGGATGAAAGAGCGGCAGACGTCTAAACACGACGTCGCGACTAGATTTACATTTTTATTAAGATACCCCTCGTAACAAAATTCAGGTTGGAAAAATGTTCAAGTAAGTATCGCTTTTTGTTCAATTTGAGTGTTGATTTATGATGAATTTATATAACGGTTTTTGTGCTTGATTTTTTGTTTAACATAATTTCCGCGGCTCTGCGGAATTGTCAAAGGGGTTACATTTGTACAGTGCGAGGTGCGTACGCACACATTTAGGTACGTTGTTAATTCAGCCCTCGTGAAGCTGTCTCCCCAAAAAATGCCAATAATACCTTAAGCCGAGGTCCGAGTCCGACTAGGGGTCGCCCTTAGTGCTGTTGTTGCTAGTAGTCATGATGTTAGCGTAGTAAGTAATTAGCTTAGTTAGGTATATTGTGTGGCGATAGAACAATAGCAATTATAATACACACTTTTGCACTGTTTAAACAAAATGTGTGGTGCGTCTTCATGGATTGAACTATCGATACAAGACAATTACTTGATGAATGGGATTTACAATGGCGGCACTACTCTTGTTGTCGTTATTTTTCTCTCGCTCACACACGTTCTCTGTGAGCGAAAGGTAAATAGTGAAACGGCAAAGTTTCTCTATTTTGGCGCACCTTAGGACTTTATTTACCTAACTAAAGAAGTTCAGTTGCAGGGAGGCCCCCTGCAACTGAACTGAGCGGAGATGTATCATATTTGTACGGCGCGATGTTAGCGGAGATGCGAGCTGTTCCTCGCTGAGATTGAGCTGGGCCGCGGTACAAGGCGGAGATGTGAGCTTTGCCTCGCAAGCTGATGGCGGCGCGCAGCGGAGACGAGATGTGTGCGGTGCCTTTTGTGTCACATCGCACTAAACTGTGCGTTCATATCCAACGCTCGCCGCACGCAGCACAGTTCCGCTCTAGTCAGCGCACATTTCCACCCTAGCCAGCACACATCTCCGCTACAGTCTAGCCAGTACGTATGTCCGCACAGTTTCGATGGATACACTCTAGCAGAAAAACATCTCTTCTCGTTTCCGCTTCGGACATCTCCGCTTTGGTGGAGTCCGGGCCTTACTGACTGGCAAATCTTTTTACTACAGCATGAATTATTCCTAAAATAGATCATTTCTACACGAGATAAGAAAAAACTTGTAAGTGTATAAAATAGAGTGGCTTTGCTGAAGCAAACTATTTTTTTCTACGTTGTTTGCAAAGATAATTACATAGCCCACGTTCAAAGGAAATTTTAATAAGTAGTATCTGTGTGTTTACGAATTCTTGGAAAAGTTGTATTATAATTGCTATTTACTATTTCATAATCTGCTTTTACAAAAAATAGGTAATACTGGTATATATACAATGAGTCCGGTCATGGACTAGCGATATTCTAGGTACTTATAAAACAACTATTCTAGTACTCAAATACACTAGGGTCCAATTCACTTCCTTTTTTTGTTGAGATATTCTGTACGTGTGTACAAAAAAAAATATATTCGCAAAGTTTTGGTCCTACTCAGATAAAAGTAGGCTTATTCGGAGGGCAACAATATTGTCTATCGTTTACATTACGATACAATGGGTTCACATTTTCATAACTTTAAGATAGAGAATCTCAACAAAAAAGCAATATGGCTGCCAAATAGCGGGGAAGTGGATTGGACCCTAGTGTGTAGTGTATTTTTGTACTAGAATAGTTGCTATATATGTACCTAGAATATCGCTAGTCCGTAACCGGACACATTGTATTTAGGTACCTACATATAAATGATTAAGGAATGATTTTACTAATGTTGGATAACTTTATCTAACATTTTGTATTTCTCAGTGTGGGGACAGGCTAGAATAAAAAAAAACGTCACAGCACGCTAGGACGCGTTGTCGTAGAATCTATACAGTCCACCTGGCTAGCTATCATCCTCACATTAAAGTCTGGCGCCAAGCAGTTTACTGTGTTCCGTCGTGTGTATCTGAGAGCCAGAGGGGTAAAGGGGAATCCCTCTATATCTCTGTAACTTGTATTGGTGTACTACATCTTAGACATTGTCTGCGCTTACCACAAAAAGGTTGGTAAAAGACAACAAATTAAAAATTCTAAAGTATTATTTAGAAGTTTTCACAGAATTTCCCAAAAGCTTTCAAAACGTCATTTATATACAAGGTCTATCTATTCATACACGAAATATTTTAAGTTATAGGTACATCTATAGGTGGTAAAGAACCATATAAATTAAAAAAAAAGAAAAATTAAGTAAATTTTTTTCAAATTAAATTATTTAAATTTACTTGATACAACGAATCAAATACTGACTCATTACTATTTTCAACATCCATTACGCTAGTTTCTACGTAGTATTTATTGTCAACGAAGCGGGCAATTTTTTTTTCAAATTTATGTAAAATGTCTCAAGCAAAATTACAATTATAATAATTACGTAAAATAATATACCTACTCATCAAAAAAAAAAAAACACTTTTCTTTGGCTTCTTGACCACCTTTAGATGTATCCCTTAAAATATTTCGTGTATGAATAGATAGACCTTATATTATCCGATGTTAGTAAAGTCGGTCCGAAGTTTTCAACTATAATCTTAATCCTAACTAATATTATAAATGCGAAAGTTAGTTTGTTTGTTACCTTTTCTCGCCTAAACCACTGAACCGATCATCCTGAAATTTTGCATATACGTTGTCAGGTGTACATAAACGGACGTAGAGTATCTTTCATCCCGAAAAAAAGTACTGTTCCCGAGGAAAACAACAATAACGATAATAGATGACGCCACGTGTCTTTCGAATCATGATTGAATTATTATTATTACAGAAACTTTAGTAGTGTGTTAAGAGTATTTTTTAAAGCGAGCAAAGCCGTGTGCTAAAGCCAGTACAATAATTAACCTAAAAAATTAAGCTTAGTTAATTTTCAAAAGAATTTTGTATCAAAACTTTCCTATTATGTCGCCTTAGTGTGGCGCCACACCATGCCGAAATTACGCGACCGAACTTCGGCGTCTATGTTTTTTATATAGGTAAAACGCGACGTAATTTCAGCGTGGTGTGTCGCGGGTAATTTAAAAAGCATTGCAGGCGTAATCATGCCGAACTTCGGTCGCATATCTTCGGCATAGTGTGTTTAGACACTAAGACTTAAAACGCACTAGCGGCCAGCCGCATTACGGCGTGCCGCTTGCGGCTGGCCGCATATCGATTTTTATAATTATGAAACCGCATGATCTCAACGCACTGATTTCCGGCCAGCCGTCGTGCGCCAGTGCGTTGAGATCATGCGGTTTCATGTAAAAATCGATGTGCGGCCAACCGCAAGCGGCACGCCGTATTGCGGCTGGCCGCTAGTGCGTTTTAGGCTTTAGAGTGAAAACCTCAGAAATGCATTTGGTCATTGCACGGTTCCTGTGGACGAAGTCGCGGGCAAAAGCTAGTATTAAATAAAAGAGTTGCGTTAAAAGAGCTTCCACGACTGACGATACTTAAATACGTCCGGCACACCGTGGGCAGTCAGCCCCGCTACCAACCTTGCTGACTGGCTAATCGTTTCACCACAGCATACGCTATTCTCGTATGCTGACACGAAAAAAGAAGAATAAAAATTCAAAAAATAAAAATTCAAATCGAATATCAATAACGAGACACATGTCCCATTAAAAGTGACATAAATTACACTGAAAACGGTAATGACCGCTTAAGCTGATAATAATCGCTCGCATTTTAATGTAAGCTGCAGCCTTGCATTTTGTTTCATTTGCTTTAATGGACCGAAGTAATTGTGCGGCGTGAATGGTTTTTATCTGAATGTAATATCTACATGGGTATACTATGCAAATAAGGTATTTGACTACAATTAAAAACATACAAAAGTTTAGCATTATTTTATAGAAAGTATAGAAAGAACACGGGTGAAAAAATAGATTTAGGGGCGATTTCACCAACCTATCAATAAGTAGTCCGTAACTATTGACCAGGGGCCCAATTCTCCTAAAATAAATCTTGATAAATCACAACCGAACCAAAGCCGAACCGTTCATTCAGACAGTTCTCAATTTCAAAAGCTATCAAATTGTTTGACACAAAAAACAAAATCAATAATTATGAAAGTTTTCGAAAACAAAAACTGACTGACAGTTGTGGTTCGATTGCGTTTGGCAACAATTTATTTTAGGAGAATTAGGCCCAAGGATGCCAATTCTACTACCAGAAACTTTTATCAATTGCAATTGAATCGTTCATTCAGACAGTTTTCGTTTACAAAAACTATCAATTTGTTTAACAACAACAACAAAACCAAACATTTAGACAGTTTGGGTGGGGGCAACGATTGATTATAAAAAAAAATGTAGGTATAGTAGGTACACACCAATAGGGAGCGCGCCTGTTGCCATCAACCGGGCACAAATCCAGACTCCAGGCTGCTACTGAGAAATTCCACACGGAAAAACCCAATAACACTTTGCCCGACCTGGGGATCGAACCCCCGACCTCACGCTCAGCAGTCGCGCTTGCGACCGCTAGACCAACGAGGCAGTCACTACCGGAACTAATTTCATTAATATTGGCTTATTCATTTTGAAGCTGTCAACACATGCTAACTTTACGTTCAACTTTCGTGTTGATCGATGAGCAAAATGTTGGAAGCGGACTAAATATAAGTACTTCTAAAACTTTTTATCAGTTAGGGAGTAAATTATGTGACGTCACTTATCCAGTTGATGGCGTCATTTATCAACACTGAAATTGCTAGGAGAGTGAATAATGAGTGAAAGAATTGAGTAATGAGTGAGTGAGAGTGTATGACTGAACGAATTGATAATGAACACTCGGTCTTGAAGTTCAATTTATAAGTAGGTAATTTTTTCATAGTACAGCTTCTTGTACTAAGAAGTACTACCATATAATTGTTTCTGCTGCCAAACAGCATTGCTGTGTTTTGGGGGTTTACTAACTAAGCACGAAGTCCGTGGTTCCGGCCTTAGTTACGAGCATTTCCTACTCCCTATCACCTACGGACATATAATAGGCATGTTGACGGCATCAATAAATTGCAAATCTAATTAGTCCGCCAGTTAGAGTTTTGAAAAATAATAGAGACGTATTTTTTGCTTTTGTTAAATCTATGAATATTTGGAAAGATAAAATGCATCAAAACTCGAGAGTGGGGGCTTGTGACGTCATAAGCAAGTAAAAATTGTACTTGCTTATGACGTTTTGCCAATTTTAAAAGTGTCGTATCTTCGTCAATTTTGGTTTACGCAACAAAAGAAAAAATACGGGTCAAATATTTTTTGATAATCTAACTGACGGACTAATTAGATTTTTTCTGTCAAATACCCTATTATTTCGGGGCCCGAATTAAGAATGAATGACAACACGATTTGACAGTTGTCCCTACTGCCGATGTGTTTTTGCCCGTCCGAAAAGTTGAACTTGACACGTGTTTTGTTCACTCCTACGTTTCGGGCTTTCAGACGGGCGACTAACTTCGTTGACGGACTTGGGAGTAGGCCCCCTGGTTTGAAGGGTATTTGGGTGGCGGTGAAATTACAGGCACATGAGATTTTCAAACTTCGGCTCTAACGCACAAAACGCACTAGCGGCCAGCCGCAATACGGCGTGCCGCTTGCGGCTGGCTGCACATCGAGTTTTACATGAAACCGCATGATCTCAATGCACTGATTTCCGGCCAGCCGTCGTGCGCCAGTGCGTTGAGATCGTTCGGTTTCATGTAAAACTCGATGTGCAGCCAGCCGCCGCTTTGTGCGTTAGAGCCGAAGTTTAAAATCTCATGTGCCTGTAATTTCACCGCCACCCAAATACCCTTCAAACCAGGGGGCCTACTCCCTAAGTCCGTCAACGAAGTTAGTCGCCCGTCTGAAAGCCCGAAACGTAGGAGTGAACAAAACACGTGTCAAGTTCAACTTTTCGGACGGGCAAAAACACATCGGCAGTAGGGACAACTGTCAAATCGTGTTGTCATTCATTCTTTATTCTTATTCTTTATTGTACACAAGAAAATTACAGTAAAACATTACAATTCAGTGAAGTCATGTACAAAGGCGGGCTCAAAAATGAGTTTTCTACCAGCAAACCTTTGAGTGATAGAGAGAGATTGATAGTGTGGTTGAGGGCAAACTCCAGTGTACAACTGTCCTATTTACATTACTTATTTATGCTATAACATAAAATATAATATACCTAAATAAATATACAACATGAAAATATATATGAATAAATATATAATACATATAATTCTTAATTCAGGCCCCGAAATAATCGTATGTCCGTAGGTGATAAGGAGTAGGAAACGCTCGTAACTAAGGCCGAAACCACGGACTTCGTGCTTAGGGAGTAGACCCCCTGTCAAGCGACTGATCCATGTTTTTGTTTAAGTTTGGCCTATAGTTGCAGAATGCACAAATCTGCATTGAACGAATGACGCGTTGTAAATATTCTTTCCCACACATTTTTACTTGCAGTGTCAAGGGAGGGACGTGCCATGATAACGAAGTTAATTTCTACTAAAACCATTTTTTGCGAATACTTTTTACTACGAATCTCTTTTATAAACTTGTTTGCAAACATTGCGTGCTTTCTCAGTAAAGCCTTATTACTTTGAACTCCTGAAATAAACTTTAACACGGAAGATAGTAACTGCTTACATCTTAGTCTATTTTTAATTGTAATTCTGCGAACAGATCAATATTGTTATGTGAGTAGGTTGTGTGACGTTAACCGAATGATCGCTGCTTTTTTTCTGTGTGAACCATTGTTGTTTTTAAGGTTAAACGTCAGTAATGGATAGTACACAAGGCACCAATTTGACTAAAAGGGCCGATTTCTCAATCGTCAGCAAACTTTTATCTGAGGAATAAATATGGCGGTATGACATATTTTCCATACAAAAGTAGTCAAAACGTCAAAATAATTCCTCAAATAAGGGGCCGTCTCCACGAGCGAGAGAATCGCGGCGATATTATCGTCGTGTCACGTATTTCTGTACATTCTCTTAGAACGTGTCTCCACACGGCGATGTTATGGCGGCGATAGTTAGTATTGAATTTGATGGCACGGCGAGAATATCGCCGCGATTCACTCGCTCGTGGAGATGGCGCCTAAAAGTTACCTGACGATTGAAAAATCGGCGCTTACAAAATTGTTGCCAAACGCAAACGAACCACAACCGTCAGACAGTTTTTGTTTACGAAAACTGTCAAAATGATTGGTTTTGTTTTTTTGTGTCAAATAATTTGACAGGTTTTGAAATTAAAAACTGTCTGGATGAACGGTTCGGCCTTTGTTCGGTTGCGATTTATCAAGATTTCTTTTAGAAGAATTGGGCATTGGGTAGGGTATTGGTAGGCCCTAGAGCTTTTGTTTTAACTTTAGGATAAGGGTACAAGTCCGAGACGGGCTGCAGACCGCAAACTGCAAAAGTAGTATCGCTTGCGGTGCTATCTGCGGCTGCGGTTGCAGTTTTGCAGTCGCTATCGGAATAGCATCTTTAAAGTGCACACCTTAAAGGCGTTATTCCGATGGCGACTTGCGTGCAGTCTGCAGTTTTTGCAGCCCGTCTCGGACTTGTACCTTTAATTCAGAAATAGAATGCGTTTTTATCTTTACAAAATGAATGATTTTTGTGCAAAAAGTACTTTGTATGACGACACGTTTGGTGCAGTGGCTGAGCGATTGGCTTCTGCGCTACGTGTCGTGGGTTTGATTCCCACACGGAACAATCATTTGTATGGCCTACAGATAGTTGTTTCGGGTCTGGGCATTTGTGTATGTGAGATTTATGTCTGTAAACGCACCCACGATACAGGAGAAATCCTAGTGAGCAAGGTAATGTGTAAAAAAAAAAGTGTTCTTTGCACAAAAATCCTTAATTTTTAAAGATATAAAACACTACGATTTTGTACTCTTTGCACAAAAAATCTTCATTTTATAAAAATAAAAACGCGTACATAATTTTTAAAATGTTAAATTGAAAACAAAGACCACTAGGACCTGTCAATACCAGCTTTACACGTGTTGATGTTGGTGCAATTTTACACCCTTACAAAAAGCCTTTTTCATAGACGTATGAAACTGACAGGCAGCAGAAAGAGCAGCGAGTTTATCGTAAAATATACACTACACTTGAAACGCTTCATGTAGGTGTAAACGAATTCGTGTAATTCCTTAAAACCACGTGATGTATTACTGGTATAGATTATCCCTGCACGTGATTTTTTCAGACAGGACGAAAAAATATTTTCCTAAAAAATTTATCAACCATGTTCTGTTTCTGTGTCATTTAAGCACCCCCCTCCTTATTACAAAAGATGGTTTAAACCAAGACTAAGGTAAACCCAGATTTAAAATATACCCATCACTTTCTTTTGTCATATAACAAAAAGAGACGGGACTATTTTAAAATCTAGGTTTTTCTTAGATCATCTTTTGTAATAAGAGGGCCCGAGTTTACTGACTGCGCGGAACGATATCACACTACATACCTACTAGCTGTGCCGTGCTTTCATTCATTTATGTGCGGCATCGAAGTGTTAAATATTTTTTTGCTTATTATTGTATTGAAATCTTACTATGCCAGTAATAAATAGAATAGGTATGAAGGAATTTCACGAATTCGTTTACATCCTGAATTGAACCTTATTCCTTCCCATTTAGAAATGTCAAAGAAATAACTTGATTCTTTGAATTTTCAACGATTACTCTGTTTTAACGATAGGTTTTGTGGTTTATTAAAAACCGCGGATATTGTGCTTTCATCGAGGTTAAGCTGCGTTTGCTGCGGTCAGTCTGTTGATGGGTGACCGTTCATTACACGTCGAGACATTTCCGTGCCTCGGAGAGCATGCTACACCGTCGGTGCCAGGTCTCATAAGAATATCTATGATAGGCGTTACGGGTAGTCAGAAGCCCGAAAGTCTTACAACTGATATAACTTCTAGGATGACCAATCAACATTGAACTATGCTGCACTGTGCTGTGCTCAGCTAAGCTAACTTTCTAGTGCTACATTTTTCTGCAAACAACTTTGAGCTGCGCGAGTGTCTGATAGACGGAAGACCGAGCGAGTGGGCAGTGCGTTGAGGAGCGAGTCAGCACGTAACGCGTGATCCCTGCTATGTTTTAAACGAAGCGCAGCTACTTAAAGCGTTTTGTTTGTTCCCCCTTTATACTCTAAGAGGAGTGAATTGACTAAATAAAGCATAGCACAGCACAGCGCAGCATAGCTCATTTTTTTTTAAATTCGTTTTCTTGATCGCTTTTGACCCTCGTCGCACCTCATGGTAAGCGCAAACAGGGTCTAAGATGGAGCACACGAATCCAAGTAACAGAGTTGAAGAGGGATTCCCCTATACCCCTCTGGCTCTCGCATACACACGACGGAACACAGTAAACAGCTTGGCGCCGGACTTTAATGTGAGGATGGTAGCTAGCCAGGCGGACCGTAAAGATCTTACCACCAAGCAAAAATTTTAGCAATTTTATATTGGAGAAATGGCTAGACACAACGAACGAGATGACGTCAACGATAATCACTTCTCAGGCCCTAGTCGACTCAAAGCACAAAGTTTATTCCTAAAAACTTTATCTCCATTAAAACCATTATCAAGTTAACTGTCCAAACTATTTAAAACAATGAAAACTCAAAATGGCTATCACCAATTACGCTTCACGTTGATATGAACAATCACAAAAGAGGTTACATTACTGAAACTCAACAACACTTATTTTATCATGAAACTGTTTTATCTGTCTCTCTTTATTTTCGCACCATTAAAGCCCGCAATCCACTGTAAGTTGAGATATTTCTGCGATTTATTTTATGGTTCCACCCGTCTCGGTTTTATAGGCATCGTTAGCCGGTGTTTCCATGTCTCGGTATTGAGAGATATGGATCAGGTGCTTGTCTACAGTGTCTGTATTCAACGGATGGTAGTGGATGGCAATTATGAAGTTAATTCAGCCTTACACAGACTTAAATTGGTTGGTGATAGAGATTGCATGGGAAAGGCTTTTGCAGTTCTCTGCCGAAGAGTTCTCTGTTGGAATATCGAAATATTATTAGCCGATTCTTATCGGGCCGACAACCTTTCGCCACTTTTCATTTCGCCGAATAATTAAAACGCCTAATGATTAAAGTCTATAATTATGTTTTGTATCTTTTTGTTACGCCGACTAGTCTGCTGGCCACTGTTTTATTAGTCAACTGTATTATTGTCCACTTTACACTTGTCAGACGGCTCATTTTTCCATCATGCAAGCATGGAAGTGTTTCTGGTTTTCTCCGCCAGAAGACTCGCTTTGTCACCCCGTTGCTTCGCTCGCACACTCGACCAGCGCTATGCTCGGGAGGTCGCCGACTCGCTTCGCTCGCCACCTCCCCCCACTCGCTGCGCTTCGGCCTCGTGCACTCGTTCCACTCAGGACCTAATTTGCGTGCTTCTGGCTCCATGCTTTTAAATAACACTCTAGGGGTAGGACAAAGTCTGACCCCGTGCAGTTGGGGTGCGCTGAGTCGGATTAACATTACATTCCGCTGTGTGAAAATGATGTTGTGCGAATACTCATTTGGCAAATTAAACAATAGTCAAATAAGTATTCGACTAAAACTAAATTTCTGAATGATTTTTTGGCCAAATAATTATGGTGGCTAATAATCATTCGGTGAAATCAAATTAGGGTAAAAATTGCTTCGGCAAAGATTACGTAGGCGAATCGTTGTCGGCGTACCTAATGAAATTTGATATAAAATACTTCGGTAGAAACACGGCATCCGAAGGAATGATTAAAAAGATATTCGCGTCAAGGTGGGCCACTTTTGTCTAATGTTATATGAAATGGAGTATAATATGTGTCTCCGAAATACAGCCCTATGATAGTTCGCTCCTTACGAATTACGATCACGGCAGTGCAGATAGTGAAAGCTTCCAACTTCACCTGAGACATACGAGCTTTTCGATCGGTTGACTTTCACATTACGCATCCTCCCATTTTTCGACAAAAATCTCAGCAATTCATGTTATTTACATAATATCATGGCTTCAAGTGGAGTATCACCTTTATATATACTATTTACCTTCACCATTATTTTTGGAGCGAAAATATCTATGTAATGGGCTTAATTAAAAATACCCGTGCGAATGACTCCGTGATGGGCCGTCAAGTTTACGGGCGCCGAAATGACGAGACGTGGGAGTCAAGGTGAAAACACGACCATTCAGTGAACGATTTATTTAGTTTAGGTATTTAATTTAATTTTAAAGGACACCTGAGAGGTTATGAGTCTATTTTGATGGATTGTTAGTAATAATTTTTAATATCGCCAGAGCTTGATTAATTTTTGTGCTGGTGTCTGTCTTGCCTCGTGAAATATCGTCCATAAGACTGGTGTAAAGGACATTAGATCAGTTTGGTCATATTCGACTGCAGCCGTTTTCTGTCACCGACTAATCTAAACTGTAAAAGTACTATTTCGAACCGAGCTGCCAACTGCAATGGCAATATATGAAATGGCTTCCAAGCGCCGCTGCAGCAGCACGTGCAGTCGCCATCGGCGCTTGGAAGCCATTTCATATAAATACATACAAACCAGTAATGCAGCTGCGGCCGACTTCATGCAGTCGCTGCACGTGCTGTCGGCAGTTGCAGTTGGCAGCTCGGTTCGGAATAGTACCTTTATTCGATTGGCCGTATTCAATCACAGCCCGTTTGCAGTGACCGACCTAGTAAAGGGTGTCTCAGTAAGAGTGCACTTTTTCATTTTAAAATAAAAATACGTATGTTTTGAGAGAGTTGTGATATTTTTATTTATTTATTTGTTTATTTATTAGGGATGAACAAACAGTTACACATTGTGACTTAGATAAAAATTACAAAAAATAACGTAAATGTGCAACTCACACCGTTATCCACAGTTTATATAATGCAAATAATTATTTCTAATCTTAGGAACTACTCCGCAGGTGATGGGATCAAATTACTGTCTCCAAATTAAAATAGTTAAGTTAACATAGTAAAGTTAAGTTAGTATATGGAGTTTGAATCCTTATTGGTTTGCATCAAGGCGTTGCGAAACTTATTAGCAGAGCCAGAAGACAAATCTAATGATCTATTGGATTGTAAAGAAGACATGTTCCGATTAAGTATGGAATAAAATATCCGGCAAATGGCCCCCACGGCTCTGATGACAATTAAGCAATTACTCTTTTCATTTCATGAAATTTTTCATGACTTTTTCACAGAGATGTGGCTGTATCTCACCGATGACGTGTTGGATCTCGGATTTGAGCTCAGAAATTATTTCTGGTTTATTTGCATAAACCCAAGATTTCACAAAATCCCAAAGAAAAAAATCGCACGGCGTTATATCGCATGATCTTGGTGGCCAGTTGACATCAGAAATTCTAAAATTTATTTCATGATAAGAGTAATGGCCTGTCATCAGAGCCGTGGGAGCCATTTGCCGGATATTTTATTCCACACTTAATCGGAACATGTCTTCTTTACAATCCAATAAAAATATCACAACTCTCAAAAAATACGTATTTTTAATTTAAAATGAAAAAGTGCACTCTTACTGAGACATCCTTTATAAAAGTTGTTTTGGTTGGCCTTGTTCGGTCATAACTGGGTTGCGGAATGAAAATTCGGTTAACGAATTTAGTTAAATCGAATGCGGCCGCCGCATTCGGTCACCGACGAAATGTAAAAAGGTCAATTCGGTTAACGAGTTCGGAACCATATGAGGCTGACGCATTTGGTCACCGACCTAATGTAAATGTTTTTTTTAACAACATAGCTATAGAACAACGCACTTTTGCTAGAGAAACAACAAGCTTTGAACCACAAAACGTTAACTTTTTTAGTAGTAGAGCTCCTTTTGAATGAGTTTGTCTGGAGAAGTACTATACCACACCTGTTTTTACCATCAAGCAGCATTGCTGTGTTATGGTTTGACGGGTATCGATGCCAATGATTTTTTTGACAAGCTTTTAATTAACTTGCAATGTATGTATGTTTGTCCGATGGAATCTTGCAACTGAATTTTAAATCAGTTATCTTTAGCCGATTGAGCTGAAATTTGGTATACACGCTTATTTTGGATGACAATACATGCTTAGCTATGTGACGTCATTCTAATTCCAATATGGTGGATCATACAAGATGGCGGACTAGTTATTTTTTCTCTACTACCACAGTATGGGTATCAAATGAAAGAACTTGCTGAGGAGAACACGAAAACAGACTTAAAAACATTCCCAATCATAACTAAAAAATAAATTAATGGTAAAAACACTTTTTAATTTTATTAAAAAGTGTTTTTACCATTAATTTATTTAACTTGAGCTCACGTGATACTTTTTAACTTTGTTTTAGGTTGGCAACACATCATTAGTCCTCTTGCGACTACTTACCATTATGTGGGCCGTAGGGTAATTTGCCAATCTATTACATTAAAACAATGATGAGGCGAGGCGATGCTGATACGGGCGGGCAGACCATCGTGCGCTCAACACGACGGCTCATAGAATAGATCTCTTTTCGTGTACATTGAACGAATTCACACGGGTCGCTTATTGTGTAATTTGTTTAGGTTAGTTTATTATTTATGTTACAATTTTTGTTTTAGTTTTTAATATTTATGTACATAGGCTATTGCATTAGGTAATAAGTACCTGTAATGATAGTTTTATGTTTATACGAAATAAATAAATAAATAAAGCAATGGCGCCGCGGTGATGTGTATGTGTGCCAGTCTTATGAGAACATAGTCTATTACAAACGCCGAGTCCAGCGTGACGCTGTACGCTGCCGATGAATGATGATTAAACGCCTGACCCAGCGTCAGGCGTACAGCATTTGAGACAGACCTAGTGCATTTCCATTAGGTATAATCATTCGTGGGCAGTATATAACGTCACGCCTAGGCTTGCCAACCTTTAAGTTTGAATTTACCGGACATTGGCAGTCAAAATGCGGAACGTGGCAAAAAAAAAGCGGGACCCAACTGTCAAAATAAAGGGGGGCGGAAAATACAATTAGACATTATTTTTTCAATCGTTCGACGCGAGACTCGCGGTCGCGATCTCCACTCTTCTAGGTAAACAAAATGTGCGTTCACTAAATTCCGACTTCTGCCAGAAGGTTTAGCCGTAGGTACGATGAACACAATTACGGGACAATTGGCGTCCCGCACACGTCTTTCGCGGGACGCATCCTCTGAAGCTCTAGAAACGGGACGTCCCGGCTCTCGCGGGACGGTTGGCAAGCCTAGTCACGCCTGACGCGGCATACGGCGTTCATAACAGACTATGGCTTTATATGACTGGCAAACATACACATCACCTCGGCGCCATTGAAATGGACTGCCCGCCTCGTTTCGGGATCGCTTCGCCTCATCATTGTATTAATGTAATAGGTTGGCAAACAAGCCGAACGCCGTGGGCCGTAGCCTACCTGATGGTAAGTGGTTACCATTGCCTATAACCCCAAGAGGATTGCTGATACGATACAAAACCAGAAACAAAGTTGAAATGTCTTTTTGCCGTGGATGTTTGTGTACATTTTTACCCGACTGCGCGACAGCAAAGACTGGGTTATATTTTTCACGCATATCTATGTATCTAAGTATCTATGCATGTGGTATTCTTTATACTCTCGAAGCAGCCCTACGGCTGGAAGGATTTTAATACATGAGGTGTCTATCGATTCGTCTAAGCCGTGCGATGGTTACGCAAACTGACTGAATATAAATTAATGGTAAACAAACTTTTTAAAAACAAGCTTTTATATTTTCGTGTTCTCCTCAGCAAGCCCTTTCATTTGATACCCATACTGTGGTAGTACAGAAAAAATAACTAGTCCGCCATCTTGGATGATCCGCCATATTGGAATTTGAATGACATCACATAGCTAAGCATGCATTGTCATCCAAAATAAGCGTGTATACCAAATTTCAGCTCAATCGGTTAAAGATAACTGATTTAAAATTCAGTTGCAAGATTCCACCGGACAAACATACATACATTGCAAGTTAAATAAAAGCTTGTAAAAACATACGTAGCCTCCGACTGCATGTTATGATTTGATAGCATACTTTTTTGAAAACCTACTTAAATACATTATGTATGTTATGATTAGAAGTACATCTTGTTTACATCTTTTCAGTTCTTATTTTTTTAGTACGCTTTTATGCAGTCGGGTTTTTTGTTTTTTTATAATTAATCATAAGCGTTCGTCAGCCGCGTTCAACGTCATACCGGACGCGGCGTACGGCGTTTGTAACAGATCACGGCTTAACCCTCATCACAGTAAAACCAATAAATACATCTGTCTGAAATACTATCAAACCTTAATCGGCCGTCTCACGAACTACAAAACTCTCTATAATAAAATGGTACAAAATTTGTATTACTTCCGAATTTCGACTCGTCATGTCCGCCCTATGACGAGGGTCGACTATTATTCAGTATTTATTTATATAGAAATAAATCTCCGTGCTAGAAATATAACCGTTTAGATGTAATTTTGTATTAATGTCTCACAATTTACGGTTTTAGTAAAAAGGAATATTAGGACTCCGATAAGTAATTTAGCAACATTTTTTATCTGTTTCTTCATCTTCCTGCCCTTATTCCATGTTACTTGGGGTCGACGAAACACGTTTTCTTCTTCCATTCCGTCCTGTCACCCGTCATGATATCACTGACTCCCTTCTCTTTCATGTCATTCTTCACACAATCCATCCATCTTTTCTTTGACCTCCCTCTTCGTCTCATTTTTTATCTGTTTGTTGAGTAAAATATACTGTGTAATTAATCCTTTAGCCAATAGTGGTTATTACCCATGTCATTACCCATCGTACCTTCAGGTAGGACCAACTTGCTGGCCAAAACCCCTCTGACTCGAGCAATTCGCACCATCAATTTCATTCATATCGAGATAGTCGAAATTTATATATTTACATGTCACTGGGGTGAATTCGCAAAAGTACTATTGTTTACACTGTGTTACAAACAATGATCTCGAGATTGTATTTGGTGCTTTAATTTTGTATGTGAGACTTGGCTATTGCATTAGGTTACAGACCTGTAATGATAGTTAAAGGCAATTAAATAAATAAATTAGTCTATCAAGACAATTCATTTTGTCTTGACAATGAAATGAAATGTTTTCGTATAGCTCGTGCTGACACGAGAAAAGAAGAAGAATTCATTTTGTCTGGGCTTTCAAGTTCAAGTTTCAAATGCTGGTATAGCCTAGCGGAACCCTGGCCGCACCTTACAGTCCTAACCCTACTTATTCTGAGTTCTCAGCAGTGGAACAGGGCATCATAGAAATGTTTTGTAAAAAATGACCTTTTTCTTCCTTCTTGCTCATTGCAATTATGTTTAAAAAAATATGGATTGTCTCCTAAGAACGTTTTCTTGTAGCTATAACGGTTAAAGTAGCTGCGCTCACTGCTCCATCTCCAATTTCCATCCTATATACACATACAGGGTGGAAATTTCAGAAGTATGTAATGCATGGAACTCAATACAGCAATCGGCGTAAAGTTGCCGCACTAACTCCTCTGTTTGTCCCGTAGGGGAATACAAAGTGCGGTGGAATGAGACGTATATTTTAAATTGTATTCATACAAATCAAACGAAGCGATATATAAGAGGAAAAACAATTGAAGAAATGGCGTCGTCTGTCCGTCAAACAGAATTTATTCCGCGTTGAGTGACGGCAGAGAAATAAATCCCGCTAAAATGTCGCGGTACTCATTGTTGGGGAAACATCTAAGATTTTATGTGGCACTTTTTATATAGAATTGTTTTGTAACGAGAAAATAAAAGCTGAAGCTGTAGGGATTTAGGTGATGCGTTAAGTGATGAGTTTGTCAAAGATATATACAACTGTCACTCCTATCGCAGAGAGTAAAGGCACAGAATACATAATAGTACAGGTAGTAAAGGCACAGATTAAATAATAGTACAGGTAGTAAAGGCACAGAATAAATAATAGTACAGGTAGTAAAGGCACAGATTAAATAACAGTACAGGTAGTAAAGGCACAGATTAAATAACAGTACAGGTAGTAAAGGCACAGATTAAATAATAGTACAGGTAGTAAAGGCACAGATTAACTAATAGTTCCTTACGTAAAGGTACGAGTTCGTAGCCGACCGCATACAGCAGCAGCAGACGACGTGTAGTTACGACACGTCGTAGCGACACGTTGCAGCGTCATGTCGCTGAAGTCATGATTCCGAACACAACTGCAGATGGCTGCAACAGACGACACGCTGTATTCCAGTTAGTACTGAATGTTCCGTGAGTCGAGATGTCGCGATTTACTTTTGTATCTTTTGTTAAATGCATCATACAGTGTAGGATGTTGGGCTATCTGGTTTATCAGTTTTTCTTCCTCGGAATTGGAAAAACTCATTTTTTGAGAAAGATTCAATGTGTTGTCACTCCAGTGTCAGTGGCACTACTGGTCTGCGGTCGGGCGACATGTCGTCTGCGATCGTGCGACGTGTTGCTAGCTGCGGAAGGTATTTCATAGAAATACATACAAACTAGTAGTGTCGGAGTGACACGTCGCCGCGTCGTCTGCTGCTGCTGTATGCAGTCGCCTACGAACTCGTACCTTAATAGATTAGACAAGCTTGACCCATTGCTTGTGAAGGAAGATGTCAAAAACTTGTCAAATCTAGTACATTTCATGTTACTTCTCTATTTCACCACGGTTAAGCTGCACTTGACGCGGTCATTCCATGGATGGGTGGCCGTTCGTTACACATCGAGACCTTTCCGTGCCTCGGAGAGACATTAAACCGTTGGTCCGGGTGTCATACGAATACCTATGACAGTCGTTACGGGTAATTAAAAGCCCGAAAGTTTGACAACCGGTGTAAACTTAGGATGTCGGCATTGCCCAGTAACTTAATTGCGGAGTTTTGATGGCAGTCGCTTCGTATAAAATACTGGTATTCAGCAGCATTTGGTTAGACTAGAAGCTCACCCCAACATAGTTGGGAAAAGACTAAGCAGAATTATGTAAATCCATGTCAGACAGTAGCGTGGGGCTTAAAAAAAGGCACGGGAAGGTATACGGTACGTAAAAGTTCTTTAGTTCGGCCCACAATTAATTTGTATCTGTATCGAACGACGGTCGATAGTGTCTCTATGCTTATTAGCTATCATTTGATTATGTCACAAAGAGAATGTATTCACATAGGAGTCACGGCTATAATAAAGGACCTTCCGCGAGAATAGGGGCCAATTTGAGGCTGAAAATCTGCTCGGCTCGCTCGGCGGCGGCGCCACTATAGATGGAGGTGAAAATTACAGAACCGATATTTAAACTGTAGAATTGGTCTGAAATAAATTATTCATTAAATTTTTCTGTTTATTAATTTATAAACACATTAAAATTCATTTTTAAATATTTCTATAGGTACAAAAAATATTTAAAAATATAGTAGCCCACCGGCATCGGCAACAGGGTCCAAGCTACCGGCGCGGCGACCAGGGCCTCAGAGAGAGCATCTTAAGATGTTAATCGAGGCTCTTGGCTGTTAAGCCATTCGCCGTAACTACTATCGGCACAATGACTGCTGAATCAACATCCCACATGGCGACATCCTCCTGTGCCAAGTCTTGATATTTTATTAAATTGTAATTAGGTATTATCACTCCAAATCGCAAGGACAGTTTTGTAATTTTTTGCCTCGGTTCTCAGTGGCGTCGCCCTGGTGGCAGAAAAAATCCTGGATGCCATTGTTTGAAATGTTTCTACAAGACAACAATTTTATATGATAGAACGAATAAGATTGTAAAGTTAATAATTTCTAAGTAAGTATTTCTACTTTCCTACACTTATAGTACTTAGCTTGTCGGTACATTTAGTATTTCATTAGCATTGTCAATTACTTAAATAGTTGGTAACTTAATTAAAATGATGTTTACAATGCGTGATAAACTTTAACACTAGCATGAATTGTCTGTTGTGAGCAGTTTGACAGATGGATAAATAAAGGCCAACTAATGTACAGACGCTGACAAAAGTCGTAAAGTGAAATGTGTGACGTTTTAAAGTTATTTTAGAGTTTTGTTTTGTGTACCTATCTTAGTGTTATTCACATGAAATAAAATATGCACAACACATAACAAACATGCTGGTCTAGCAATCGTTAAATTAAAACAAAAGCTAAAGTTAAAAAAAAGTTTTTAAAAAAAAAACTTTGCTACCTTTCGAGTTTTGGGATTTCAAAGGTCATCATCAATAAACAGTGGAATTGCTACAGCACATATCGATACCTCTGCGCTCAAAGGGCGTATAGCACATTTTTGGCATAATGACATTTTTATATAATTATAACGAAAATTCGTTTTTTTTTTGTTATTTTTTGCTTCTCCTGAAAACCCATGTTTTGTGCTATACTCCCTTTGAGCCCAGAGGTATCGATATTTGCCTGTCTTTGCCTAACTTTAAGAAATACCTAAAGTTTAAGTGTGGGCCACAAAAAATACGCAATAGATCCAAATATAAAAAATTAATAACATTAAAAAAAAGAATGATTTATTTTTATTGACAGTTCCAATTTCAAAAAGTGCATAACACCACTCCAACTATCAGTACTCAGCCTCCCGAGTGTGACGCGTTCAGTTGCCCTCGGGATCTCGCGCCGTGACCGTGTGTCTGTGATAAGTGACGAGTGATACTGTTGCGAGTGCACTGTGGTAGTGGTCTGTGTTTTATATTACGGTGGGTACTATGATTTTCAATAATTTCATAGTTTTTATTTTATTTGCTAGGTATTTGATGACAAGAAATATATTTATTATATTTTTCTTTAAAGATTTGATCATTTTTTTCATTGAGCATTGTCACTTTTATTTATACATATAACTCAGTATTTATTTTTTACTTGATACGTACTTGTGACAATAAATGTACAGTTGCGTAGTATGGAAGTACTATGGAATATTTATTTTAAATGAACTCGATAAAATTATATTAATTTAGTAATTTCGCAGTATCTATAAGAATCAAGGCAGATCGAAGAAAAGATGGATATATTGTATAAAATATGATAGGTATGGCTCAGAAGGAAGTTAACTGAGATAACCGCTGATAGAGATGTATGTAAGAAAAAGACATGCTGTGCTGACCACAAGTAACCATTGTAAGGATTCCAGTTTAAAAACCAGTGCCAGGCACGAGTTGACTAGCACAAGCTGAATTGGTCACCTATTTGGTGTAGCCGTAAGATACAAAATAACTAGCTATTATTATGATTGCCTCTAAACTAAATTGCGTTTCATGTACGGTCAGCTGCAACAAGATGCTGAAGATATACTTACACTTTGCTTATTTAAAAACTGAATTTAATAAGAAGTATTAAGAAGTATTATCTTTAAAAAATCTGCACTTAACATTCGCCTACACTTACGAATATACATATAGGTTGTTAAATTTAAAGATTCCATTCGCTACTTGTTCTTAAATCAGTATTGTAATTTTGCTAATCTTATTGCGGCTGACTGTACTGCAACAAAAAAAAAACTTTCGTATGATCCATAGTCAAATGGCTATTATAGGACAAAATAAGGGCAGGAGGATAATGATGATGAATAAGTAAAAACCTGCACAGTAATTTCTATAAGCAGTGATAGCCTAGCGGGTGAACGATTGCCTTCTATGCAGGAGCGTCCGAGTTCGCACTCGGCCAGCACTTCTGACTTCGTATTCATATACGGATCAGAATTTGATTATATCTGATAAATGATATTTATTTCTGTAAATAAATCTGTTACAGACACTTTTACAAGTCAATGTAATGTTTTTTTAAGACTAGATGGCGCCGGCATTTCCTATCTGACTAGCTCTGAGAAGAAAAGCCGAAACAATCTCAGAGGTCAAGGTCTCTTTTAAAGTCCAGACATTGTGGTATAAAACTATGCGAGTGTAACAATGTAGGGCAACGTCTGGAATCTGGTATCACTTGCTTTAACGATGAAGAAAAAACATCGTGAGAAAACTTGCACAACTGAGAGGGCTCCGTAAAGATCTCTCAGTGTGTAGTCTGCCAACTGACACAAGGCCAGCGTTGACTAAGGCCTAAAGCCTTCTCATTTTGAGAAGAGACTCATGCCCAGCAGTGGGACAATAATGAGCTAATTATGTAGTAATTTCGGAGTTCAAAAACAAATAGTCCTACAGCTGTTTTTCATTCCGTGCAAATTGAATCTCTACTAGCGCAAGTAGGTTAATACTACAATGATATACCTGTCTAAACAAGTGTAGGTACACTACGCGATAAGTCCGGTTTATGTTGGATTACAATAAGTTGTGGAGTTTATGTGGAAGAGTAATGAAAATACAGTATTGAGTGCGGGTGTGTTGCCATACAAAAAATGGTTGTGTTGCTATAATTTTCACAACGATATTACTACCTATGCAGGGTGGTTAAGTGTCAACAGGCGATTATTTCGTCAATATAACAGGTATTAAAAACACTTTTAACTAATATCAAAAGAAGGTTGCCTACGGAACAAGACGACATTATAATCTTTTTTTAAATTCAGTCACTGTACATCAAAAATTTTATTTTAACTCTTCCCATACATTATACATTAAATTCAGTTTTATGGGATTATTCTGGCAGAATAATAAAACTGGTATCGAATCAAAGTTGCTTACTGCATAAATTATTTTTTTATACTCCATATTTTTTGCGTGAACATTTTTATTTAGATTTTTTCTTTATTCTTTAAAATCATTGAGCCGTTTTATTCATTTGGTAACCAAGTTCCAATATCAGTCTAAAGTTTTATAATATTACGAATAATTAAAAAACAATCGTCCAAACAGATTGCTTTTCGAACTTAATGTACAGGCGCAACGAAAATCAAATTTAGAACATCATGGCGATTTGATTTTGTAAAGATATTTATGTCATTTGATTTCGTAGGCAAGCTAGTTTTGATATTAGCTAACAGTTTTTCAATACCTGTAAAAATAACAAAGTAATCGCCTGTTGACACTTAACGCTTCCACCACGTATATGGGCGCCAAACTATAATGTAGCAGATGGCCCCAGGATCTCCTGAGAACATAAGGACACGTCTGCCACACCAATTGAAAGGAAGAGTTAAAAATAAGGGTTTCTGCCTACCCGTAGCTGGACAAACAAGGAAAACACTTAAGAGTAGACAACTTTATATTATGGATAAAAACACTTAGGACTCCTTAATAGCACGTTAAAATTTGGAATGCCTATTAGAAGTATAAACATGTAAAAATTAATTGGATACACAAACCTTCTCTGTGGTATTTTGATGACGGGAAGCTCAGTAGTATGGCGTCTAGGCGAAGTGCTGGAAGGTCAGCAGTGCGGCGACTCCCTTCTTGACAAAGGACTACACAACCTTTCCAACCTTTTCTTTAAAAGGATAGGGAACTCCTATCCTTTTAATAGACACAAAAGCCTATAAATAGTTAATCCGATGACAAGGAAAATAAACGGTCACATTAATTAATGGTTCGTCCTCAGGTGTCAAAACACAGTATTATGTTATGTTAAATCTAATTACTAACACATGGGTAAACTAATTGTTTTGCAAACACGTCTGTCTATTGTTTTTACCCAAATGAGGACATTTTCGCTATGAGTGTGACAATATGTGTACAAGTTTGTAAAGGAAAGATCTAGAGCCAACAATAGGGTGATAAGTCTGAAATGATCTGATGCTTGTTGGGTGATTTTTAAATGTTTAAAATAAATAACCGGCTTTGACTAATTTACACTACTAGGAAATAGTGAAATAAAAATACAGGTGATATTTTTTTCGCGATTGTGTCGGTTCGATTCCCGAAACAGGCAAGAAACTTTTTGAAAATCATTAAATGCAACATTGCTTACTTTTAAAAATAAAATGAAGTTAAAGTGCTATTTTTAATGTTTAAAGTACTTTCCCCCCAGTAGGCGTAGAATGAATGTTTCGTCGTACATACGTAAATGTACCGTTATGTGAGTGAATTTTGAATCGAACATACAATTAAGTATCTTATAGCATTTTCGTTAAAATTTATGCAACAAGCACAATTTGTATCAGAGATACGTATAGTTAATGAATAAAGATTTTAATTTAATTAAATATTATTTGCGAATCGAGTATTTTGACGGAATATTTTGAGGATTTTGACGACACGTTTGGTGCAGTGGCTGAGTGATTGGCTTCTGCGCTACGGGTTGTGGGTTCGATTCCCGCACGGAACAAATATTTGTATGGCCTACAGATAGTTGTTCCGGGTCTGGGTGTTTGTGTACGTGAAGATTTGTGTCTGTAAACGCAGCCACGATACAAGAGAAATCTTAGTGTGGGGAAAGGAGTTTTAAGAAAAAAAAAAAACTTTTCAAAATTCACTCAAATTAACGTTACTATACGTCACAACAGTCATGCTAGGCCTACCGGTATATATTTTTATAAGTAGGTACGCAAGTAATTTATTAATAACAACGACGTTTTCTTTCCAAAACTTCAATTTAACACGCTTTTAAAAGGATTCATCTCAAACTATGTCAAAAATAATCACATAGTATCAGAAATCACAAAAAGACAGAAAATTCTACTATGTACCTTAGAGCCTATGCACACGATGCACGTCTTTACGACGCTCTGTTGACGCGCGTTCACGTGAAATTCCACATGTAAAAAACGCGATACAAGTTTTTTTATGTATGGAGTTTGACGTTAACGCGTGTCTACAGCGCATAGAAGATGTCGTGTGCATACGCCTTTAGTCGGATAAAATTTAACAAGCTTATAGACAGAATAGACTTAAGGGAAATAATTTTAATCCTCTGCCTATCAGACTGTGTCTCTTGGCGACGTTTTACCTTGCACTTTTGACATTCAACCTGCTCCTGAATTTCCAACCATAGTTCCACAGACTTAAAGTATATTTTTGCCTGGCAGGAGTGACAAGAAGGGTAATATCATGCACAGAAATGTTAACATTTCCTTGATTTAATTATAAATAAACATAATGTTTAGAACCGGGGAATAAATTGTGTCTTATCTTATTTTCTACGCGACAAGGATTATTTATGTAATGTATTAACAATTTAATACGGCATTATTAATTAGTCACGTGCTAATTGGGTTATGGGGTTGTTGTTATAGTCAAAATATAAACAGACAGTATAATTTAGATGTCGCTTTAGTTGAACAGCGTTAATTACGAATAATGTTTGTTACTTTTTAAGTATTTGAATAATTTATTTTCGAAAGGCCGCTAGCAAGCATTGTTTGTTTTCGTACTGAGCGTTTTCAATATAAAAAAATAAACTTTAAAAAAAAGTAAAAACCGACTTCAAAGAAATACTAAAAGGAGTAAAATTATTATCTTATTATAAAATTAACAGTTTCAGAAGTCGGTGGCTTCTATTTGCTTCAGTGTAGAGTTGCACCGACTTCTGAAACTGTCATTTTATTTATGATAATTATTTTACTCCTTTTAGTATTTCTTTGAAGTCGGTTTTTACTTTTTTTTTTAAAGTTTATTTTTTATTAAATACGTTTTAGTGTCATAATTTTAACCCCCTCCTTCATAACCCTTCTTTTTGGCTTTGACGTAGTCGGGCATAAAAAGTCCTTTCAAATGATACCTTACACGATATAATGAAAACATTCCAAAGGGGGGGAGGGGGGACACGCACCCCCTCATCTTTTCCAGTGGTCAGTTCCCAACAACAAATATAAACAAAGCAATATTAGTAATTTGAGAATTTTGCTTTGATCCGATGAGGAGTTCCGTTCCATATCTCTGAAGTTCATGGTCTAATCATAACAAAATTTATACGGGACCAATCGGGAAGTATACCCTTTCGAACGAAAAAAGAATTTTTCAAATCGGTTAATAAATGACGGAAATATGAGGTAACAAACATAAAAAAAAAAAAAAAAAATACAACCGAATTCAGAACCTCCTCCTTTTTGAAGTCGGTTAAAAATATAAGATAAAGGTACCTAGTTGCCCACGTGTCCGATTCTTTACATCGATTTTGGCGATCGACAAGTTTGTCTGTAAAATATTTTTAAAATATCTACTAGCAAGGAAAAGGGTAGTGATGTTTGCTCGAATTTTGATGACAGCACGTGATGAGAAAGTTAAAAAAAACCGGCCCAAGTGCGAGTCGGATTCGCACACGAAGGGTTCCGTACGTTCCATCTATAAAAACGGCAAAAAAATCACGTTTGTTGTATGGGAGCCCCCTTAAATATTTATTTTATTGTTTTTTAGTATTTGTTGTTATAGCGGCAACAGAAATACATCATCTGTGAAAATTTCAACTATCTAAGTATCACGGTTCATGAGATACAGCCTGGTGACAGACGGACGGACGGACAGCGGAGTCTTAGGGCCCCATTTTACCCATTGGGTACGGAACGATAAAAATGAGTTTGAGAGGCACCTCCATATCTACCCTAAAAGTAGTTTAAAGAAAAACAATTTGACGTATTCCGCGATCAATCCATGGATGGGTGACCATTCCTTACACATCAAGACCCTTCCGAGCCTCGGAAAACACGTTAAAACATCGGTTCAGAGCGTCCTACGAATACCTTTGACTGTCGTTGCGGGTAGTCAGAAGCCCGAAAGTCTGACAACCAGTCTAACATTAGGAAATAGCCTTTTTTTTTTTTATTAAAACGTTTCGCCACACTAAGATTTCTCTTTTATCGTGGGTGCGTTTACAGACACAAATCTCACATACACAAACCCAGACCCGAAACAACCATCTGTAGGCCATACAAAGTTTTGTTCCTTGTGAGAATCGAACCCACGACCCGTAGCGCAGAAGCCAATCGCTTTGCCACTGCACCAAACGTGTCGTCAACATTCCCCAGTATCTGGGTTGCGGAGGCCTGAGGGCAGAGTCTCCGTGTAAAGTAGTGGTATTCAGCCGCATTTGGTTAGACTTAGAGCTGACACAAACATAGTTAGGCAAGGCAGGGCAGAACGAACTTATTATGTTACAGAACAACAACGCTAATCATAATCGTTTATTACCTAATATTCATACAAACTTTCTTTCTTTTTTTCTTTCTTTAAAAAAAAACGTTGCCCCACACTAAGATTTCTCTTGTATCGTGGGTGCGTTTACAGACACAAATCTCACAAACAAACGACCAGACCCGGAACAACTATCTGTAGGCCATACAAATTTTTGTTCCGTGTGGGAATCGAACCCACGACCCGTAGCGCAGAAGCCAATCGCTTAGCCACTGCACCAAACGTGTCGTCTAACTAGTCCAATTAGTACATAAGTGTGGGTGTTACAGCATGTTATATATTTAGAATTAATTCCACTCAAACTGTAGTATAATATTTGAAATCCGCAAACATTGGATGCCAAAATATATGTAAATAGCAGTTTCAATGTTTTGAACTTCAAAACTATGCCTAGTTATATTAATTAAACTGAAAGTGTGCAAATATTGTTTTTAATCTTCGTATTAGAAGTCATAATTGCTGACCTAAATGTTTAGATTTGGACCTGAAGGCCAATACTACCGTTATTGCTAAACGAAAAAAAAAAGAAACGCGCTCTGAGGGTTCCGTACATTGGAAGGAAACTTACAAAAAGTTATTTAGTCTGATATCAAAAAAAATTGTGTTAGTTATAGACATCGTTTTATTTTTCCTGTAATATTTACACAAACTTCTACCAACTTACTTTTAATAGCTTAAAACCTTCCTCTTAAATCACTCTATCTATTAAAAAAACCGCATCAAAATCCATTGCGTAGTTTTAAAGATCTAATCATACATAGGGACAGACAGACAGCGGGAAGCGACTTTGTTTTATACTTTGTAGTGATTCGCTTTACAAACTTCAGAGATAGGGGACAGGGGGTTTTTTCACTCCAATAAAGATGAACAAGCATTATTTAAAACTATCCCAAACAAGGCGATATTATTAGTAGTTCCTGAAGTAAGCAGCTGTGACAGGCAGACGGACGGACGGAGCCGTACCATAACGGTTCCTTTATTACCATACTGGCACGGAACCCTAACAGTCAAACGACCCTGGTTCAGCTGCGATTTTAAACAATTTTGTTAGTTTGGCCTCCTGACCGTTTAGGTGCACCCTAAGAGCGATTACGCACTGTATCCGATCCGAATCCGTGAAAATACGGATATAAAAAACTCGGACCGAATTCGGATATTGCTTTACGCACTGCATCCGATCCGAATCCGTGAAAATACCGATCTAGAATAATAATCTCGGACCGAAATCGGATGTTGCTTACGCACTATTCCGATCTCTGATTCAAATTCAAACATTTCAGGGGCCATCTTTGGCATATCCGTTTATCCGTTTATGGCGTCTGATTTGAATCCGAGGTAATGCGAAAGCGTTCATACAAACAGTACTACGGCTACTTCTGTCCGTCAATAGTTCTTCCGAATTAGAAACTCACGGATGACGGATAGAAATCGGATGACGGACGCCGAATGTAGTGCGTAAACTACCATACAAATAGTTCAATGGCTACTTCGGAACGTATTTTCACGGATTCGGATCGGATGCAGTGCGTAACCGCTGTATGTGTATTCGATCTATGTGAGCAAATTAAGTTTACTATCCATAGTAAGCTTATTAGAATGTTCAAGAAGTTTTCTCTAAAGAGCGACTCTAGAAAATGTTTTTTGTATGCATAAGTGCATTTACGTACACTTTTTTCGTATTACGGGTTGCATTTAGAGATTAAAAAAGGTCGACTAAAAGATGCAAGTTTTGAAGTGGTGCTCTTAAGCATGTCTAGACGAAGGGTTTATAAGGAAATGCATTTTGTTTCTTATATTTATTTAGGGACATATGTGTCCGAGGATAAAACAGACTTAACGTTATTTAAACTTAATATCCAACATAAAAGTGACATTAAAAAATAGGGAAAGAATTATTGATGCATAATCATATTTTCCATTATAAATTTTGCAGCATCAGATGTTGGATCTGCAAATAAACTGAAAAAAAGCCCTTGATCATTATTTGTTTATGTAAAATTTTTGCACCAATGCTTCTCTCTCCGTTTGGCGTTTAACAAATTCTGCAAGAGAGTGTTAAACATCAGCCAGCATACCACACACAAAAAAAACAAATACATTATAATAATAATAAAAGTGTAGCATCTGAATTGTATAGACAGAAAACTGGTATTCTGGGCAATATTCAACATTAAGCTCTAGTAATTGTTAAAATTGGTCTTTATCTAAAACTTTAAATCAACTGAAACGTTTAAATCTTACTTACATACATAACATAACATCACGCCTTATTCCCCGAAAGGTTGGGCAGAGGTGTATTATAGTACACCCTCATTTAGCCTTTATGTTTAAGTCCCATGTAATAGGGGGCGAGCCTATTGCCATTAACCGGGCACTAATGCAGACTCCGGGCTGCTACTGAGAAATACTACACGGAAAGACCCAATAACACTTTGCCCGACCTGGGGATTGAACCCCGGACCTCACGTTCAGCAGTCGCGCTTGCGACCAACGAGGCAGTCATCTTAATTAATAGAATAGATTTAAAACCGTACCATAATTTTCTAAGAAACAATCCCTCTACAAATGATTGAAACAAACACATGACAAGCACTTCAAAACTGTGTTTCATTATTAAGTTAATGTACACTCACGCACAAATTACACTTAAGCGCGTAACTTGACAGTTTAATTAACGTTTTGTCAAAATTAATACAAATATCTGCGACATGATGACGTCATGACATAAAAGGCTTAACGTTAAGTACGGCTTGACACGTGTGATGTGTAAACGAATGATTAAATACGAGTAACTTGCTTCTTGAATGTTTCATTATGTTTTCTAAGTATATGAATATTGAGGCCAAAGAATTTGGAATGTATTGAACACTAGCTCTTGTCCGCAGCTTCGCTTGCGTGAAATGTTGAACCCTCGTTAAGCCTTGTAGGTGTAGTTTTAAAATCAAAAAATTCCATCTTTTATTATTCACTTTGAAGAGTGTTTGTGCCAAGTTTCAAGTTGATAACTCAATGGAATAAGGATTTGCATACAAACATTAACAACCCATTTCACCTGTTTAGAGGTGGAATTTCAAAAAATCCTTTCGTAGTGGATGTCTAAGTTGTTAGACGTACCTATTGTCAAAATTTCAAGTTTCTAACCCTAGCGGTTTAGGCTGTGCGTTGATAGATCAATCAGTCAGTCAGTCTCTCCTTTTATACATATGTACAAGGTTAGTCGGAAAGGGGGTAATAATCCGCGAGGTACTTAAAGTATCACTAAAGACTGTTTTAAAGCAAGTGTTAAAATTTCAAAATTCGATTTTTTATTTCCATGAAAAATGAATTTTATTTTAGTTTTTTCAAAAAATCTTCTTCTCTGCTTAAGTTACGAATTTAGAAAATGGACCACCTAATCCGTGACCCCAAATATGACCTAAAATGTAAACACAGTTGATCATAGCTGAGGATAGATAGATTTTAGCTTATTTTTTATGAAATCTTTGGACAAGTATTTCTCTGAAAGTATTGACTTTTGGGGAAAGTGGTAAAACAAAAGTTTCTCATTATAATGGGTACTATAACACCCTTTCGGATTAGTACCCCCATTCCGACTAGCCTTTTATATGGATAACATCTTATTCTATTTCCATACCATAAACATCATCAGCTCATTTCTGTCCCACTGCTGGGCATAGACCTCTTTTTCCTGTTGGCGGACTACACACATTATAGACAACTTTTTTTAAGTCCTCTGTTATTTAGGTTTCACCGTTGAACTCAGACTATATCGTCGGCGACCAGTGAAAGCCTTGTAAATAGTCATTTTGGTCCAACACGTTTTATGTCATATTTAGCAAGACAACCTCGCAACACATATTTGCGAATGGCCTGATATCAATTTAAAGCAAATAAAGGAGTTGAATAAGAATAATGAACCTATTTATCTGTTGTTCTGCTGTATTTATCGGCAAAAATCATATGTTTTTTTCTCAAGAAAACCTCGTAATTCGTATTTCACAAAATATTTTTTGTTGGAAAAAAATCCTTTCGAGAATTATAGTTCAAATATTAATTACTTACAGGATTTAGTAGATAATAGTTCATTTACAATAAAACAAAAAAAAAACAGTGAAGTTATTTACAAAAAAATTTAGGAAAGGGTTTTTCCCATCTCTTGTAATATTTTGCTTTTGGCAATAATGAGGTTTTTACTGGTGGCCGACGATATGGAAGGCAAGCGTTTAACCGCTAGGCTATCGCTGCTTTATTCTATCTAGCATCGTTATAATTGGAGTGCAAGTACATCAGAAAGTCAAATGAGAGCCACATTTACAAGCATAAATTAGAAGCAGCCTGCTATAATAAGGCAAACTTGTTCCCGTGAGTTGACTCCAACATTTAGTGTTGAATGTGAACCTTCCTTTATTTACACACGAATAAAGACCATAACCAAACCAACGAAGTTTACGCATATCTACGATACGCATAACAACAACAGTTTGTAATTTAACGGTTTTATACAAAGATAAAAATGAGTCATTCTTTTGTACAACTTTTACTATGGGACAAACGCTGAAATCTTGAAAAGAAAATTCTTAAAAATTCACGAATTCTGATTCTGTCCCTATGCGTTCTGTTCAGTTCCACAAGTTCAATTTTAGAGAGTGCGTATGTGTTTCTTATTTTGACACATGTCACTTTTGACAGCCAATGATACGATTTTTTTAAGTTTTAAACGGGAGCGGTAATACGAGCTTATACAAGATGTCCCAAACAGTAGTGTCAAACGGAAGTCCAGTCAGAACACCCTTAGAGGTACTCAAATCACCCCCATGTATGTTCCGCGATTTCTTGAATTTTCGAGTAATGATTTCTTCTCATGTTTTAACCAAACTAATGACAATGACATTTTTGATCATAGTGACGTGAATAGTATTTATATCTTTTCTAAATTAGACGAAAAGAGAACAAGACTAATTAAAAAAACACGCTTCTTGCTCAACTATTCATGACACTGTGATCACTAAATGTCATTAAATGAGTTTGATTCAAACATGAAAAGAAATCATAATTCGAAAACTACAAAAAAATGCGAAACATACTTGGGGTGATTCGGATATCTCTAAGGGTGTTCTGCCTCTGGACATCTGCTTGACGCAAGTTTTTAGGACAGCCTGTATAGTCGAAAAAAGCTCCGGGTCGGAAATTGCCATTTTTATTTTGAGTTTTGAGACAAATCATGAGCCTTACTTAGTATGTAATTCATGAAGGCACACGTTATATTCTTGGAATTTACGTAAACATACACAAACAGCATCGGTTTTTCCACAAAGATGCAAGCTAAAACCGTCACTTCATTTAAGACTAATTTATTACTTGTCTATTTTTTTCCTGTTTAGTGTCTAGGTAAATCATCATACCTGTCCCTTATTGGTTTTTGTTTGTCACAGAAATAAACTATTTACTTAACGTCATTTTCAAGGAAAATAAGTAGTAATTGGAATGAGGTGAGGTTTTTGTGTGTATTTATTGTGAAATTTTGATCAACTCTACATTTTCCTTTTAACACCAATCAAAGATAAAAACAGGCGTATAAATGAATTCGTGTAATTCCTTAATTCTCTAGCTACACAACCGTTTACCTAAAATTCTAGTCTTTACATTATATATTGTTTTTCTAAATAATTGGCCGATTCAGATATTTTTTGTATCAGGAAACGTGAACGAACCCTGCAGTTTTTTTAATAGTACAGGGGTCTGATCCTCCTAAAATAAATCTTGATAAATCACAACCGAACCAAGGCCGAACCGTTCATTCAGACAGTTCTCAATTTCAAAAGCTATCAAATTGTTTGACACAAAAAACAAAATCAATCATTTTGAATGTTTTCGAAAACAAAAACTGACTGACGGTTGTGGTTCGATTGCGTTTGGCAACAATTTATTTTAGGAGAATTAGGCCCCAGTTTTCATTTTAAAAATACTGACTCGGGTCTAATCGTGTAGTATAACATTAAAAGGCACAGTATCCCTTTTCTTACCTGTGTCTGTATTTTTATAATGTGTACAAATCGCGAAAGCTTAAAAATATTTAGTAATATTTAGTTAAATTATTTAAAAACAAAATCAAAACCAAACATTTTGTCGATTTTTGTTCACGAAAACTGTACGATAACGTGAAAGCTCCATGCAAGTTCCTTGCTTTAAAAAATACCTGAATAATAATTAGCAACTGATTACCTACTCTCATCAAAATAACAAAACAAAATTATTTTCAATCTCGCTAACTGCCAGAATACAAAGAAAGCATCCACTTTATTATTGGAATGTATCACTCTTATCACCCTCTGATAGCGGTGACCAATGCTCCACAATCTTCTACACGTCACAACGTCCTACGTACCACTGATACACACACAAAACGCAACTCTACCAATATCACTTAAGGTTCATTCTTCAGTGTAGTGTGACGGGGAGATATTTGAATGAATTCAAGCTTAGAGGTCAAAGAACATTGGCTGATTAGGCATGCTGATTGCGAGTACTTAGAATAAACGTGCTGTTTCGATGATAATGTATTTACGAGAGACTGTTTCAATACTTTTAGGGTAGTTTGTGTGCTTGTTGATAAATGACTGAGATTCACGTAGACGAATGACTATTCTGTCTAGCCTTTTTCCGTTACGTTGGGGTTGGCTTTCAGTCTAACCAGTTGCTGCTGAATACCAGTTATATCAAACTTTAAAACTCATTTATTCAAAATAGACTAGAATTACTTAGTTCTTTTTGAATGACAACATTAGGTACGTAAAAGACAGCCTCCAAAAGCGCCCTCCCTTCACCGCTTCCTAGTGTTTTTGCTGTGAAGAAGAAATGGCGCAACAAACTCCCCAGCAACACATATCTGTCTGTCAAGTGAATAAATTAATTGGATCTATACACAGCAAAAGGTAATATTAATTACAATAATGAAATTATGTTAATGCGGAATATAAACAAAGTATAAGTATAATACAATTCTGATTGAATTGAAAGGATATACATGGAGAGACTGCCTTCAGACCTCCGCAACCCAGTTTCTGGGCAATTTCGATATCTTAAGGTTAGATTGGTTGTCAGACTTTCGGGCTTCTGTCTCCCGTAACGACTGTCATAAGTATTCGTATGACAATGACAACCGGGACCTTCGGTTCAACGTGCACCCGAGCATGAACCGAACATTGTCTTTTCCCGTTATAAAGAGCCAAATCCTCTAACAAGTTTTACTGTGCAAGTTGACTTCTGCAACCAACTTTCAAACTGTGGCCACACCCGTAGCAAGTCGACTTCTGCAAGCCAGCAATGGCGTGCAATAACTTGTACCGTAAAACTTGCTTGTAGATTCGCTAGTGGCGCAGAGTCGGGTCGGAGACTACGACAAAAATCAAATTAATCAAAAGATATCTTCCTATCTCCTTTCTATATCACTCTATACCAGCGCTCATTGACAAGGAATATAAACATCAGTAATTTCATAGGATCACACGATCCTCCCATAACTCATGATGAGAAGTAGTAGAGCTCCTTGTGGATGAGGTCGTCCGAGGAAATGCTCTCACCATACCTATTTCTGCCCCCAAGCAGCATTGACGTTGCTGTGTTTTGATCAGCATCAACAATCATCTTTGTGTTGTTGGTGTAAATAGGCGGCGCGGTGGTAACCACTTAAAGGGGCCATTCACGTGAGCGTGTCAGACTGTGAGTCGCTTGATTCGGTCACTATTTCAACGGACGAAAAACATGATCTTGAAGGCTCATTTACATGGAGATAGTTTCTCGAAGCGATTCTCATGGTATCTTTGTTTTAATCGTAGAGAAAGACTAAGACAGAACGATTCTCGCTTCGAGAAACTATCCTCGTGTAAATCAGCCTTTAGGCTTGTTTCACACGTACCACAACTACACCAAAACCACAACTACACCACAACACGTGGGCGAGTACTAATTTGTACGAGAATGAATAGTTATATTCACACGGACCACATTTTGTCGCCAAAGCTGCAGCGACACTATTCACACGTAACCACTGCTTGACCACTTTTTGTTGCTGCAATGTAGCGTGGTTGTGATACGTGTGAATTCTCCTTTACTGTGTGGTCCGCTTTATGACAAATGCATTCACGATCTTTGTTGCTTTCGACTGAACTTCGTTAGACGAACCATCCGACCGTCCCAAACCCCGTCGATGGTTCCTTTTACCATCAAGTGGGCTGTCGAATTGTTTGATAACAATACATTTTAAAAAAAAACAATCCGCTACATTTCATTTCATTTCTTGGGGGTGCATGAGAAAAGCCTCCACGAGTGACGATGCTTAAGTACGTCCGGCGCACCCTGGTCAGTCAGCCACGCTACCAGCCTTACTGACTGGCTAATCTTTTCACCAGAGCATGAGCTATTTTCGTATAGCTTGTACTGACACGAAAGAAGAAGAAGCTTGTATTTCTGATACTTGTATCTTAAATCAGATACTTGTATCAGAAGCTTGTATTTCTGATACTTGTATCTTAAAAAGGGCTGTTACCAGAATGTGTTTAAGGCTGCTTGAATCTAAATTTAATAAATCAGCTTGAAATACTTTGGGACCGGGAACAGACCGCGCACCTGACCGCACCAACTCCACGATTTGAATACAGTTAGCATTAACTAAAATGATGAAGAACAGACACATTACTCTCATATACAACACCGATACACGAACAAATTTCCAGTTCATTGCTCGTTTATAATAAATATAAAATAAAAAGGCGTCCATCGGGACAGGAGCCGTATCTTCCAGCCCTGACCCCCGCCTTATCGCCGAAGTTCAGAACACTCTTTATCCTGTATCGCGGACGAACAAATTTTTTGTACATCCAACTTTTCGATCAACCGACCTTCGTAGACGAAATGTTTGGAAACTGAGGAGGTTAGTTCATTTCCGTTTCTTGCTAAAAGGGTACTATTACACTATCATATAAATAGGATCATATGTCTTATTTGACCTCTAGAGTCATTTGTTTGTATGGAGATATGATTCATATGTCTATATTACATTATCATAATATATATCTATGACTCACATATCTATGATCAAATATACAAGGTTAGTCGGAAAGGGGGTACTAATCCGAAGCCCACTTATAGTACCGCTGATGACTGTTTGAAAGCAAGTGTTAAAATTTCAAAATTCGATCATTTTTTTTCCAAATGATATGATTTTTATTTTAGTTTTTTCAAAAATTCTTCATCCCTGCTTTAGTTACAAATTCAGAAAATAGTGCTTCTAATTCATGACCCCAAATATGACCTAAAATGTAAACACAGCTGATCATAACTGGGGATAGATAGATTTTTGAGATTTTTGAACATCTGTTTCTCTTAAACTATTGAGTTTTGGGAAAAGTTGTAGAACAAAAGTTATTCATTATTATGTGTACTTTAACACCCTTTCGGATTAGTACCCCCTTTCTGACTACCCTTTTATATGATAGTATAATACCCCCCTAAGGTAGCTGGTGAGATGTTATTTTGAAAGGTTTTATTATGATGACTGCTTCGTTGGTTTAGTGGTCACAAACGAAGTGACCAAAGTGTTATTGGGATTTTCCGTTTGGAATTTCTCTGTAGCAGCCCTGTGTCTGAATTTGTGTTGGGGCTATTGGCAATAGGCACACCCCCTATAACACGAGACTTAGGGCCTATCCACATCTCCACGTCACAACGTCGTCAACGTGAAACGATGCGGTAGCACGGCACGGTGCGTTGACATAACGTGCAACTTTACGTTACCGTATCGTAAAAATGCACGTCAGGATCATTGTTAGATTTATCGTTGACCATGTAGATCCTGAATTTTAATAACAGAAACAGTAAGGTATGGTTTTAAAGCATCGGAGCATATAGACGGCGACTAACTCGCGGGCGTGAAGAGCGCGGATGAAGTGGATATACGTGTGCGCTTGCGGCTAGAGGCAGAACGTGTTACGATACGGTAACGTAAAGCACGTTATATCAACGCACCGTGCCGCGTTACCGTACGCACCGTTCCACGTTGACGACGTCGTGACATGGAAGATGTGGACAGGCCCTTAAAGATAACGGCGGAATGAGGGTGTACTCTACATCTCTGACTAACCCTTCGGGTGATGCAGGCGTGATGTTATGTATGCGGGATTCACTTGCGCATTTACCTTCCTCCGGTAGGGTTTTGGCTCGGCCTCTTGTCCACACACGTTTTTTTCGCCGGGAAAATCTACGGTTAATTCGCCGTGTATAGGTACAGTTGTCAGTGTTGTATGGGTCACTAGAGGAGCTTGTTGACACACACGGCGAATACGGTGGCGGCGCCGTGCCGTAGCGCCGCCGTGTGTGTCAACAAGCCTGTGTCAAGCTCCCCTAGTGATCCATACAACACTGACAACCGTACCTATACACGGCGAATTAACCGTAGATTTTCACGGCGGAAAAACATGTGTAAACAAGAGGCCTCATCCCGTGCAGCCTGCAGTTGTCCGTACTATCCAGAACAAACCAACCCATTACCTGCCTCGACGATGCTTGGCAGGCTTCCTATACGTTTTGAAATTTTTAACAATAACTACAAGTAATCATTTTTCAAAAAGATATTCCTTTTTTTTGTCTTAAATCACAATGAGCAAGCATAGCGAACAATGCTCGTTATTTCCCCGTATAAGAAGAGGCTTTTGCCTGGGGCGATTACTAGTATTATAACAGAAACATAATGAACTTGAAAATAAATTCTCACAGGAAAACACTAAAACAAGACTTCTTTAATACTCATATAATTAGACAGGCCAGAAACAAAAGCGTTTGTAATCTTACATGCCTCGCAGGCATACCGTGTTGTTTTAATGTTGCTGTGTTATGTTCTTTTTTCGTTAAATTATGTTAAAATATAATAATGTAACTTAAAACTTCTACTAAATTAGGGAAACATGCATAACTTTAAAGGTAGGACCACACTAGGCGGAACTGCGCCGCAGCGGAACTGAGCGTCACGACGCGTGATTTTTTGGTAAGCCGCACTTGAACTGCAGCGACGCTACAAAAATATATTCAGTAGCTAGGCAACCTCTGAGCAAGATAAACGACGAAATGATTATTATTTCCTTGTTGTGCGAGGAAGAGGAAAGGATCTAGCAAGAACAGGCAAGAAAAAAACAAAGAATATGGCTACATGACATGTCAACTATCATTTAATTATCATGCTGGACGTCATATTTCGCCGGATACTGGCTCACGAGTACAATTAATTTTTCTTCATTTAACGACATTTTTGACAAACATTATCGCGCTTCCAAGTATCTCGTTTGATTGACTACGAAAATGAAGTTTGTCGAACCGCACTCCGCGGCAGCGGAACTACACGTCGCGACAGGATGCGACACTTTTGGTCAGTTGCTCAACTTTGCCGCGCAGTTCAGTTGCAGTGCAGTTCCGTTGCCGCTTAGTGCGTGTTGTCTCATATAATTTCATATAAAGAATATTTTGTCGCGTTGTGTCGCTCAGTTCCACTGCGGTGCAGTTCCGCCTAGTGCGGTCCTACCTTAAAGGTTATTTTTTTATCTCATAATAGCTGTGCCCTCGCGGCTCCGCCCGCGATATAATTTTTAGGGTTCCGTATCCAAAGGGTAAAACGGGACCCCTATTACTAAGACTCCGCTGTCAGTCCGTCTGTCCGCCTGTCACAAGGCTGTATCTCATGAACCGTAATAGTTAGACAGTTGAAATTTTCACAGATGATGTAGTATTTCTGTTGCCGCTATAACAAAAAATACTAAAAAACAGAATAAAATTAATAATTTTAGGGGGCTTTTTAACAGTCTTCTTCAAAAAGCAGGAGGTTTTCAATTCGACTATAAGTTTGTTTTTTATGTAATGTATGTTTTGTGAGCTATGCGCGCTCCGACATACGAGTATATGTTATGCACGGATTTGGATGATTATTTTTTTGTTTGAAAGATTTTTTTCCCAAGATGATTGCATTAAAATTTGGTGAAGATCTAATGAGGACTTTCGGAGATAGACAATGGAACTCGTCAATAATGAGTTTTTGTGTTAGCAAATCCTGTTCCAAAGATGTACATCTGATTCCTTTTGGAATACGATTTCAATAAATGATCTAATATTTTCGATTTTTTTCTGTAATCCAATCACTCAACCACTACGCCAAACGTGTCGTCAAAAATGTTTACCACTCAAACGGATGTTGAAGCCTAGCAACTCATCATCAAGGTAAATTGCGCCAGATATTGCAGCAAGCGCTCGCTTAGTTTGTAAAACTTGCAGAAGTCAACTTTCGCAAGTAACTTACGAATAGCAGAATAGCTTTTCCATTTTTTTATTACATTCTTCGCCTTTTACCCTACTTGCACCTGATGGTAAGTGCAGACAGGGTCTTAGGGCCTATGCACACGGCGTCTTTTCTACGCGCCGTCGATGCGCGTTTCCGTCAAACTCCATACATAAAAAATCACAATGACGTTTTTTAAGTATGAAGTATGACAGAAACGCGCGTCGACGGTGCGTAAAAAAGATGTCGTGTGCATAGGTTCTTAGGTGGATTACCCGAATCCGAATCCAAGTAATAGAGATATAGCGGGATTCCTCTATACCCCTCTGGCTCTCACATACACACGACGGCACACAGTAAACTGAGACGATGATGTGAGGGTGGTAGCTAGCCAGGCGGACCATATAGATCCTAACACCAAGCGTGCTGGGTTTTGTTGAATCTTACAACATGCGTCTATTCCCAGCGTGCGCTGAGGAAGTTTTATACAGTACTAGAGGTCGCCAGCGGCTTCGCCCGCGTGGATGTTGTTCATCACGTATTCTGCATTTGCCTCTACTACAATATGCATGTATTATACATACAAACTTTTCTCTTGAATCACTCTATCTATTAAAAAAAACCGCAGCAAAATCCGTTGCGTAGTTTTAAATATCTAAGCATACATAGGGACAGAAAGCGGGAAGCGACTTTGTTTTATACTGTGTAGTGATGACTTGATTGATTTTATTTCCACGAATACAGAATGTGTTCCTCATTAAAATTTGTACAGAATGATGAGTAGTGTTTTTCGGAGTGGTTTTCGGATATAAAGTGACTAACTAGTCATGCTGTATTCTAGCTCGTCCCCACTTGGGGAAGATGTTATGTTCTCAACTCTATAGAATGAAACAACAAACACGTTGAACAATACGTAGAGGAACTTCCAACCCTCCTAATCGCTAGGGTATTGTGTTCCCATTAAAAAACATTGCCAGCACTACCGCTATAAAGCATAAACTATCTTAAGTGAAATTCAACAAACTTGCAAACTTACAACAAGTTAGTTCGGGAGTTTGCGACCGCTAATCATTGCTTCAAAGGGATATTTAGTGTTACAATAATATTGTTTGCTGAAACTAATGAGTTGGTCGACCTTTTAGGGTTTAAGTACTAAAGTTTGTTTTACGCTTGATTTTTTATAAAGGCGAGCTACATATGGTAATACTGGTTAGTCGCTTTACATCCTAAAATCATGAACTCTGATCATCGTTTCGTATGACTTCCTACTTCCTACTTAATATTATAAACTCACACCGATAACTCAGCTCTCATCAAGCTGTCTCTCCCCCCTAAGTCCCCGCCAGCAACGCCCTAAGCCGAGGTCCTAGTCCCACTAGGTGTCGCCCTTAGTGCTGTTGTTACGGGTAGTCATGATGTTAGTGTAGTACAAGTAGTTAGCTTAGGTTAAGTATTTTACTTCCCCCCCATTGGCTGAAGACCCTTTAGGTCTCGCCAATAACTGCCCGGTTACGTAGGAAGGGTCCCCTAGGACCACCTACAACAGACAAATAGAAAAAAATATATTATAAATGCGAAAATAAGTTTGTTTGTTTGTTACCTTTTCACGCCTAAACCACTGAACCAATCACCCTGAAATTTTGCATATACGTTGTCAGGTGTACAGAAACGGACATAGGGTACCTTTCATCCCGAAAAAAAGTACTGTTCTCGAGGAAAACAACAATAACGTTCATAGACGGAGCTACGTGTCGAATCACGATTTAATTATATTATTATAGAAACTTTAGTAGTGTGTTAAGAGTTTGTTTGAGCTTAATTAACACGAACGAAGCCGCGGGTAAAAGCTAGTTTACTATAAAATCAAATCAAAATTAGTGAAATATTGTTAATAAACTAAAGCCTGTAACTTACATAATTAGCACATTACTATCACACTACCGGGCATAGGCTTCTTCTCAGAATGGATTAAGCGTTTTTGTTTCTAAATAATTTTATTTTTCAATTTTTAATGGCATAAATAATTCACAAACATACGACTACAGAAATCGCGAGTGATTTGCTGTTATCACTATGTCCCACTGTCTATCTCCGAAACTCTTCATCAGATCTTCACCACATTTAAATGGGACTATTTCGGAAGTATATTCTTTGAAACTAAACAAGAATCATTAAAATCAGTTCTCAATTGGCGACGACATAGTTTAAGAAAAAGGTATACAAAAAAAAAAAATTGTCGCAATGGAAACCTCCTTCTTTAAAGGTCGGTTAAAATACTTCCCTGTCTAACCTTAACAACAGACCTCTAACATTAAAATCTCTACAGTACCTTCCTATTGCTCTTATTTTTATTTACGGCAGGGTGTTTCCACAATTCCGTCCACTCGGCGTCTAGGCCCTGCGTCTTGGCACGCTGCAATGTAATTTAGCCACTTTAATGTGATTGCACTTACATTAACAAGATGGCGGCGGTGAAAAATGAATTTGCCTGCAACTGCCTGAATTTGTGGGGGGAATTAAGTAGTTTGTACTTAGGTGTAGAATGGGTGTGTGTTGTGAATGAATGTTTTGGCTCAGAGCTATTTCATGAGATAAATGTCTAGATAATTACAATGTTATTGATTTATTTAGATTGTTGGTCATAATCATAATCTGCGCTGCGCGCTTCTGAAAAAGGAAGAGCATTTAAAAAAAAAAGTTAACAAACCTTTGACGTAACTTGGGAAACACCTCCATCCAGCAGTTTATAGCGACAGTTCAACTTTACTTTAATTATACAACGTGTGTTATCGGTAGCTGGTAGCGCTGGGCAATATTGACAAAATAGGGTGGTCATCGATATGTATCAACCTACCCGATGTTATAAAAGCGGTGGTCATTCGACGAAGCAGAAGCATTCTGTGTTCATCAGCTGAAGAAGTCTGTCCTTTTGTATCTGACTAGCTTGTCCTTAGTTTATGATCTTGTAATAATTGTGTAAAGTGTTATATTGTGATCTAGTTCATGTAACTAACACTAACCCAAATACAAGTACTCTCAGTGGTGGAGAGTCTATGTTGGTTTTATTTACTACATTTACCATGCTCGCAATCCTGACATACCGATATGAGCTATAACTGTAATGATAACCTCTGAACGATTATGTTGTTGTATCTTTTACACGTGTAACATAATAAACGCAAACTCTGAAAGTAGTTTATTAACCACTCGTATGCCGCAATCATAGACACAATAGAAATTCCATTGTGGCTCGCGTGGATCCACGTTCCGGCATACAAAAGGTTAAGAATCGGCAACTTGATCAATTTCACCCATTTTTCAATGCATAACAACAACACACTTAATCCATACATCACACTCGCATCTACACATACAAAAGGTTAAGAATCGGCAACTTGATCAATTTCAGCCATTTTTCAATGCATAACAACAACACACTTAATCCATACATCACACTCGCATCTACTCTAATAAGTAGTAACCGGCATTATTTTTACCCGACTACGGCGAAGCCAAAAGGAAGGGATTTTGGCAGTCTATGTATGTATGTTTGTATGTTCCACCGTAGCGCCTAAACTACTAAACCGATTTTAATGAATGAGGTGTCAATAGATACGTAATAATAACCCGCGTAACATAGGCTATATTTTTATCAAAATATTTGAATATTGGAATTTAAACCTAAAGGGGTCTAACTAAAGGGGTCTAAAAAGGACAAGAAAATAATTCAAATAGAAATCCAAAAATGCATAGGCACAAAAACGGTCAAGGTAGAGCCGTGGTCGCACCCACTGTATACTATACATACCATGTCTGTTTAATGGATTTCTTGTTCGTCCTCCCTCCTTGTTCCTCCTCTTTTACGTAGTCGGGTTACAGTTTAACTTTATTTATTACACCTACTACCAATAACATCAATAAGGAATAATGAAAAGCAATGTAGGTACTTACCGGAAGTAGAATTTAGAACTAAGTATTAGGGAAGGCACTGTTTCCTGACATACAGATTGTTACCTAGTTCAGGAGACAGAGCTCCTTTGTATTGAGACATATTTGGTTGATAACAAATGTTATTTTATTTTATTAACTAGCAGCTGTTCCCAGCATGCGTTGCAATGCACTTTTTCCTACTTACTACCTACCTACTACTTACCTACTACCTACTTTCAGAAACAAAATCAAACAAGTAACAAAAAGTTAAAACCATAATTTTCATGCATGCGGTAAACAAATAAAAAATATGGACATACTGAGATAATATCGTTTTATTTTTAATGTCAATTTTTTTTTATAACGACCTTCTGCTGACAACTACTCTTACGAATACAACAAAAAAAAAATGCGAAATCGGTCCAGCCGCTCACGCGTGATGCCGTGACCAAGGGAAATAGGGATTCATTTTTTAAAGGAAAGACAAGAAGAACATTTGGAGTAAGAATAATTGTTAATTTTTAAAAAAATTTGAAAAATTTACAGCAAAAATGAACAGTAAATACTTTTACTAAGGGCTAACGTTATCTACCTCTCAATAAATCAAGTCACTAGTTAAATAGGACACGTTCCAGCTAAATCTTAAGCAAGGCTTATCAATTGAGGTCCGGTGTCAATCACTGTGGTCTATTAGAGCAAGTCATAACGGTTTTTGTTAGTGTGGCATTGCCCTAAATGAGACTGACTGATTGGGCGATGTTCTTACGATCTATATATACAAATGAACTATACAACGTTAGTCGGAAAGGAAGTACGAATTCGCAAGCCACTTAAAGTATCACCGATGATTTGCTTTAAAGCAAGGGTTATAACTCGATATATTTTTTTTCCACGCCAAATTACTTCTAATTATTTTTTTCAAAGTTATTTCATCCCTGCTTTAGTTACGAATTCAGAAAATGGAACTTCTAAACCACAAATATGACCTAAAATGTAAACACAGCTGATCATAGCTGTGGATAGATAAATTTTTGCGTATTTTTTATGAAATCTTTGAAAAGCTGTTTCTCTTAAACTATTGACTTTTCGGGAAAGTTTTCGAACAAAAGTTATTCATTATTATGAGTATTTTAATACTCTTTCGGATTAAGTAGTACCTCCTTTCCGACTTACCTTGTATATCCTCATTATATCATAATCACCAAATGCGACATTATTAGCCCGCGCGATATAATTTTGTCGTAGTATTTAAACGCAATTGAAGCTATTATTATTATTTTAGTTACAAAATATGATTTCTAACAAAGAGGAAATCAAGAATCTTCGTCATGCTATTTTACTGTACCTACTCAAAAGATAAGGTAACACATGTCTTTTTTGTAACAGACGGCCTTTGCTGTATTAAATATAAATTAACCGTTTTTCTACCCTCAAGAACGTGTACGGGGAGGGAGGGCACTTGAAGCACGTGGATAGGTTAGGGGCGGCCCTTCTTTGAGACGGGCCCCTTGACCCCGTGAGATAAAAGCATCACGATAGACATACGTAAGATGTAGGTAGGTATGTACCTTGAGTGGACCGCAATGTTATTTATTATGGTCTGTTTCGTTTCTGAGAAGTGACTGCGACATTCATTATACCTTTTTTCACAGTAAGTTGATTAGTGACGTTTTTCTTCAAAACGATACCATACAAAGAATATTAAATATTTAAAAAAAAACAAATCATGGATACCATAGCTGTATTACGATTTTTAACCGACTTCAAAAAGGAGGAGGTTCTCAATTCGGATGTTTATATATATATTTTTTTTCGGTCATATCTCCGTCATATTATATAGACGGATTCGCAAAATTCTTGTTATCTATAAATTCTTGATATTCCATATTATAAAACTAACATTTCAAAAGTCGGTGCCTTCAATTTGGTTCAGTGTAAAATTGCACTGATTTCTGAAACTGTTAGTTTTATAATAATATGGTAATTATTTTACTCATTTTGTTTTGAAGTCGGTTTTTACTTTTTTATAGTTATTTTATTGATGATGTCGTTTACGTTTTTTCGATAGCATTCTCCTTACGGCTACAATTTACGAAATGACCGAACTGTCAGGACTCATCTTTGGGTGAACAGAGTATAGTAGTAGAACTTCTTGTGAAAGATTTCGGCCAGGGAAATACTATACCACCATATTAGTGACTGTGGTATACCAAGATCTCGCACTAATTTAGCAACATTAATCTCGCATGCAAAATCACGCGCGATCTCGCTAATCTGGCGGAATATCGGTCCCAAATAGTTGTGGAGGAACGAGGTGTCGTGTTCCTCCAACCAAAGGAAGGATCCTCCAACCAGGCGGAGTCTTGTGCCTGGCGGGCTATTGCCCAACGGTTAATGTTGGGCGGTCGTATATATCGGGTGTAAAAAGACCCATAACGATAACGCAAACCACATATTCTACCCGGTTACGTATCATAATACCTACGTTTATTCTAACTATTTTCAACTTAACTACGGTTGATTCACATATGTTCATAACGCATAATGGTCGACTCAACTACAGTTTAACTTACCTAATCTTGATTAAACTAAAATTAATTGCACTAACGAACGATTCATCTAATGATTTTTTAAGATATTGGATGTTTCAACTATGTATGAAATACCTAATGGACGACTCGCCTACAGTTTATTAATACTGATAATTAGACAATGGTGAAAACATTTCTGCGAGCAACTTGGAAATAGCGCTCGCCGGCCGCTGCCGCGGCACCGCTCGCTTCGCTCGCTCGGCTCGCGCACGGTTGGTCACAGTTCTAACCTAACCTAACCTATTTCACTCAGTTCAAAATGATGAATCATACAATCTGCCTGCGACTAGATAATTAGACAATGGTAAAATATTTCTGCGGCAGATTGTATGATTCGTCATTTTGAACTGGGTGAAATAGGTTAGGTTAGGTTAGAACTGTGACAAACCGCGCGCGAGCCGAGCGAGCGAAGCGAGCGGTGCCGCGGCAGCGGCCGGCGAGCGCTACTTCCAAGTTGCTCGCAGAAATGTTGTCACATATACAAAATCACCAGTAAGACAAACACAAGACCACAGATAAATCAACAGTAGGTGAATCGTCCGTTAGTTTAATCAACGTTAGGTGAATTATGTGTAGTCGAATAAACCGTAGATGAATTCTCCATTATGGATTTCGTCCATTAGTTATTACAAAAATAGGTGAAACGATCATTAGGTGTTTTAAACGGTAGGTCTTTTGACCGTAGTTAAGTTGAAAATAGTTAGAATAAACGTAGGTATTATGATACGTAACCATTCTACCCATCATTGGGATCATTTTTTTTTACCAGACCATACCTGGGAACTCAATGATTTCGGAGATATTGAAGTCAAAGTATACACTAAACTTTCTTCCAAACAAACATTATCAAAATTTTCAATTTTTCCGCATTTGAAGTTACAAAAACGTAATGAATATCAAACGCACACAATCGCCTTGGCTCAGCCGTGTAGCCGCTGCACGACCCACACAGGCACATTCGCTTACGTGCATTACATTGCGCGCTACAAAAAAAAACCAGTTTTTTTATGCCTAAAAATAAAAGTCGTTTCCCAGCAATTATTTTTGGTCAATGTAATTTAGTTTAATGTACAGAGTGCGTAGATTTCGCCTATATGATGGGTCTTTTTACACCCTGTATACTATCTGCGTGTTAAATCATGATAGCGCAATATTGTCACTGTAGTCGTCTATACCACTGGTGTGTTGCGTAGTTCGCATGTGGCGTGGATAGATGCTGCCACACAGTAATGTGTAAAGTGTAAAGAGCAGTTTTTACAACATAGCTATAGAAAAACACTCTTTTAATAGAGTCGGATCGATAAAGTTTAATCGCTAAGTAAGAAGCGTTGAACCTCAAAACGTTAACTTCAGTAGGAACTAGGAATATATACCAACATACCTATTTCTGCCGCCAAGTAGCATTGCTGTGTTACGGTAAAGTGTATGGGTGCCGGTGAAATTACAGGCACATACGGCTTTCCAGCTTTATCTTTAAGGTTGGCAACATATCAGCAATCTTTCATCGTCACCAGAAATCAAATCAATCAACATCGCATCAGAAACGAGTAAATGAAACCGTGCACCTAAATTCGACTTTTCATAAGCGCTTGTAATGGTTTATGTGAAATAATTATTTTTCATTTGATTTAAATCTTCATAGTGTTGCTTACCATCAGGTGGACCATAAATAAAACCGGCCAAGTGCGAGTCGGACTCGCGAACGAAGGGTTCCGTACCATTATCTATAAAAACGGCAAAAAAATTATGTCTGTTGTATGGGAGCCCCCCTTAAATATGTTTTATTTTAATTTAATTATTTATTTTTAAAGTGAATATATAACTAAATATTCTTTGAATATTTCAAGCGTCTACCTGTTGCCGTTATCAATATCGAACAAAAACGAGCAAAAAAATCACGTTTGTTGTATGGGAGCCCCCTTAAATATTTATTTTATTCTGTTTTTTAGTATTTGCTGTTATAGCGGTAACAGAAATACATCATTTGTGACAATTTCAACTGTCTAACTATCACGGTTCATGAGATACAGCCTGGTGACAGACGGACAGACGGACAGCGGAGTCTTAGTCTTAGTCGTAATTGGGTCCCGTTTTACCCTTTGGGTACAGAACCCTAAAAAAGAAAGAAATTAAACATTCTGTTGGATCTAAAACATTTGATACTGCATTTAGCATTAAATAAGATGGGTAAACTGTTGCTAGACAAAGTCGGTTTACATTTCTAGCTCTATTTCGCTTTAATTCCCTATCACTGGAACTGAAGTAAATGCAAACTAGAAAAACAAATATTTGTAGCGCAGTATACTGTGGTTAGTTCCGTTAGTTCTGCTAATGGTGGACGATGTCTTGTGGCTCTGTACCGTTTTATTTGTTTACGGTTTAAAAGGACGAGCATTTGTTAGATTAAAGTTTTGTTTTGCATGTTTTTAAATGTGATTTAGAAGATTATTTTTATAGATGCAGTATGGTCCTCAGTTTAAAGCCAGCCTATATCGTCAAATATCGTGAGAGACGACTAAAGGAACATGGGCAAATTTCATATAACCAAAATCCAGAACTTGGTTGGTTTTAATTGGACCACCTTTAGAACTTTGATAATGTTTTAATCCATTTTCTGAGCAAGCACCTGGTGTGGTGGCAATTTATAGGAGGTGCCTAAACCCAGCAGTGAACAGCGGTAGAATGATTAGTATACTATTCATTTAATTCTGTACTATACCCACTACACGAACAGACTATTTTTAAAACTTTGATCTCATTTAAATGGCTCTCCCCGACCCTAGGGAAAAAAGGTATGCAGTATAACACCAATACGAGTCGTTTCTGTTTTGTTGTGGGATTGTTTTGCAAAATAACATTTAACAAAAAAAAATACAGCATTATTTTCAATTATCCGATAGAGAATTTAGGTTAGTCATTATACAGTGTGTCCGGCCATGGACTAGCGATATTCTAGGTACTTATATAACAACTATTCTAGTACACAAATACACTACACACTAGGATCCAATACACTTCCCCGCTATTTGGCAGCCATATTGCTGTTTTGTTGAGATATTGTCTACAACAGTATGTCTGTTTACCCATTATATATACAAGGTTAGTCGGAAAGGGGGTACTAATCCGAAGCCCACTTATAGTATCGCTGATGACTGTTCGAAAGCACGCATTAAAATTTCAAAATTCGATATATTTTTTTCCAAATAAAATGATTTTTATTTTAGTTTTTTCAAAAATTCTTCATCCCTGCTTTAGTTACAAATTCAGAAAATGGTGCTTCTAATTCATGACCCCAAATATGACCTAAAATGTAAACACAGCTGATCATTATTGGGGATAGATAGATTTTAGAGTTTTTTTTTTGAGATTTTTGGACAACTGTTTCTCTTAAACTATTAAGTTTTGGGAAAAGTTGTAGAACAAAAGTTACTCATTATTATGGGTACTTTAACACGCTTTCCGATTAGTACCCCCTTTCTGACTAACCTTGTATATGTAAACCCATTGTATCTTAATGTAAACGATAGATAATATTGTTGCTATCCGAATAAACCTATTTTTATCTGAGTAGGACCAAAACTTTGAGAGATATGACTTTTTTATACACACGTACAGAATATCTCAACAAAAAAATGGAAGTGAATTGGACCCTAGTGTATAGTGTATTTGAGTACTAGAATAGTTGTTATATAAGTACCTAGAATATTGCTAGTCCATGACCGGACACATTGTATAAAGGTTCGAATTTGTAAGTGACAGTCACTCTTTGATGATTAAAAGAAAAATGTGTTAGTGAACATTTTTGTACCAATACAGGATCCAAGAAAAATAAAACTGAAAATAGACAAGAAAAACACAATGATTTAGATGTTATAATTGAGACCTACAAAGCGTAGTCTTGCAGTTTCTCAAGAGATAGCGACGTTAGATTTATAGTAAAAGTTAGCCTTTTTTGTACCTATGAACAGCGACGTCTGGAGCCATGGGGGATGAGCGCGGTTCCGTAGGGGGAAGGGTGTGTTTAGAGTGGGGTTCTGTCTAACAAAAACACTAATGCATGTGTGTGTCTTCACTGAATGTATCATTGTTATCTTATAACAAAATCGACGATCGACGTTCGCTATCTAATTTTGAAGCAAAAAAACAAGTTTAAATAATATAATGTGAGTATTTAAGTTTGTTTTTTGTTCAGCGGCAACATTATTTATTTATTTACTAAGAATCTCCAACAAAAGGTATACACAGCACATTACGAGTAATAATTTAAGCTGTAGGTATCAGCTAAGAGTACTCGTTCAATAGGGTATTTGACTGAAAAAATCTAATTAGTCTGTCAGTTAGATTATCAAAATATATTTGACCCGTATTTTTTCTTTTGTTACGTAAACCAATATTGACGAAGATACGACACTTTTAAAATTTTCAAAACGTCACAAGCAAGTTCAATTTTTACTTACTTCTGACGTCACAAGCCCACACTCTCTAATTATAACTTTCGTGAGACACATTCATATTATTTTATTAGGAGTTCGACTCGCGACTGAAATGAAATGATATTTATTTCTGTAAATAAATCTGTTACAGATACTTTTACAAGTCAATGTAATGTTTTTTATGACTAGATGGCACCGGCATTTCCTATCAGACTAGCTCTGAGAAGAAAAGCCGAAACAAACTCAGAGGTCCAGGTCTCTTTTAAAGTACAGACATTGTGGTATAAAACTATGTGAGTGTAACAATGTAGGTCAACGTCTGGAATGGCCTTTTGAGGAAAGAGCCATAGCAGGTTTGAGTTGACCTGTCCTAACTGACGGCACACATGCATCACTTTGCCGCGAGTTCAGTTAACGATTAAGGGCTCCGTTTGGGTCCAAAACTAGTCACGCAATCCCGAAAAATGCACGTCGGTAAACCGTAACTAATCATAAAATGTATTGTGAAAGTACCAATACCTACGTGATATTGGATTAAGCCTTAGCGTCTATAGTATAATAGTCCATTTAAGAACAAGACTTAGGGCTCATTCAGACGGGTTCTGTCATTGACGATTCGTCATAAAACACGATACGTCATGACGGATGGACGTTCACATTGCTTACGGAATCGTGTTTTATCACGATTCGGCAAAATATCCGAATTGATGTTCACATTCGTTTCGTGATTCTTAATCTTGGATGAACTATCGAACACGATGGATCCGTCACAAAAAAATCACGATTCGTGTTTTTTGACGAACGTATTTTTTAAAAGACGATACGTAATTTAAGACGTGTCCGACATTTTTCAGGATTCGTGATGCGTGTGAACACGGGCATTTAAAAAGAATAACCGCCGTCAAAAAAAAATACGAATCGTGAAAAGAGACAATTCGTCAAAAAAAAATATTATCGTCTTCGTGTGAATGAGCACTTACTTTTTCATCCATGACGTGAATAAAAATCCTTTGGCTTAAAAGAGTATGTATTTATTTATGCAAATCATTGATTAACCCGTCGTTGCCGTATACCTTCAATGTTTACATCGAAATCTTCAGTGTATTTGCTCCAATTTAGAACTTTTACAAATAAGGGACCGATTCATGTATTTGAACAGCTTTTGAATAGCAGTTAATATAGAAACGTATTAATTAAGTGTAATGCTCCCAAGCGTACTTAAATGTAATTTTATCCATTCAACGGAATCTGATTAATGTATTTAACTACTTACGTTAATTGCTATTTGAACATTGATTCGATATAAAATAGAATTAAGTGTTAGTAGTTAAGTAAAATATATTTGATCTTCTAAAAGGTTTTTAGCTCATGTTCAATATAAACCTATTTCAAAATATTTATTTCTTTGTTTCAGATAATTTCACAAGTTAACAATACTATGCCATAGTGTTCATCAAAGTGTAAATAATTAATGTTTCACAAAATGACTTTTCGGCATAATCGTGCGTCCGCTGCGGCGGTTAGCGCGTTACTGACAATATTAGTGTGTGCGATCTTTGAAGTAAGTTCGGTGGAGGGGAGAGAAGAACCACATAAGTACACAATAGACGAATTGTTATCCACGAATTTTGAACATAAAGACTCTGGAGACCTTGGAATGGACCCTTGTAAAGCTGGTAAGTTAAAAATATTATATAACTATCTTATTCATGTTAAAGTGCAGTGAGGGGATTCAAGTGTATGTATTTATATACTTACCTCATTTGCCAGTCGGGTTTCTTATCGGTATGTGGTATAATTGAAAAACGTTGATAGGTACAGCCACGGACTCGAAATGTTTGACAGATTTCAAATTCGATTCCTATGCGCTTAGTTCAAAATATCATTATAAACAATACATTATAATAATAATAATTATAATAATTCATTTATTTCAGACATAGTCCATAGGTACAATATATAATTATAACAAATTAAAATCATATGAAACAGAATACACATTACATTAGAATTATATAATATCAAGCAATATAATTAAATTCAATATAAATTAAAATAATACACAATTAAAACAAACAATAACAAAAAATCCATCAACACACATTATGTCAAATAATTAATTTATTAATTTAGCATGACCTGGATATATGCCTACTGCAACACTTTCTAATATAATGGCAGTCCAGACGTCCTGCGATCATCGTCAAGACAGCATTGGAGCTGGCCCGCACCCTGCGCACCAAGGACGCGCACCGCTTGCGCATGGTGGTGTGAAAACAGTCGGTGCGCGCTTCCGCAAACATGCCCGAGGCACTGCAGAAGCGGGGCAGCCCCAATATCGCCCTGAACGCGTTGTTGTACTGGACGCGGAGGGCACTGTAACTCGCCTGTGTATAGCTAGCCCACAGGCTGCACGTGTACAAAGATGTGCAGTATGATTTAAAAAGTGTGATCTTAACTTGATCAGAACAGCGTGCAAACCTGCGCGCCAACATATTTGCTCTTTTTGACAGCGCCCTCCGCTCCCGCTCGATGTCAGCATGATCCCTGAGGTCAGCCGTGACTAAAATGCCCTAAGTACTTAAATTGTTTCACCCAGTCTAGGGGAACACCATTAAGAAAAACTGGTGGTATACTTTGCGGGCATTTTGCACTTCTCGTCTCAAACACCATACACTGACTTTTGGTCACGTTATATTTAAGGCCGTGCCCACACGCGTACTCCTCACAGATTTGCATTAACTTCCTCAAGCCACAGACCGACGCGCTCAGCAGCACCATGTCGTCAGCATAACTAAGGTTATTGACGCAAACATCATCAACATGGCAGCCGACACGGGCACTGCTGAGCGCGACGATCAGTGCGTCCATGTAGAGGTTGAATACACACACATTGTATTAGTTTTTAAAATTGTGAAGCTTCCATTCCAGCAAAAAGGCTATTAACCACTTTTTGATGTTATGAACTCCTTTTAAGTATGTGTGTCTAGTCAAAAGTTATATAGAGTGAATTTATTTGAATTTACTAAATAGGTTGATTTTTTTTTCGATGCTACGGTTAAACGAATAATATGTAAAAATAAACGCAAACATAATAGAAACAATTTTAGTAAAAAAATATAGTGAATGTTTTAACTAACAATATACACCCACATAACATCACGCCTGTATTCTCCAAGGGTTAGAGCAGAGGTGTATAGTATACACACTGATTTTGCCGTTAAGTTTAAGTACCATGAAATAGGGGGCCAACCTATTGCTATCAACTGAGCACAAATCTAGACTCCAGGCTGCGACTGAGAAATTCCACAGGGGAAAACCCAGGACCTCACACTAGGCAGTCACGCTTGTGACCACTACACCAAGAAGGCAGTCCACAGTATACAAAATATAGAATAGAATAGAATATACTTTATTGTACACCAAAATTGTAACACAGCTCTTATTCACATATATTGAAGGGTACAATGGCGGTCTTATCGCTGATAGCGATATCTACCAGACAACCTTTGGATGAACAGGAAAACAATGAATGAGATAGGGGGATAGTTCGTGGTGTACTGCTGCAAAATATATACTACACACAATACATACATATAAAAATTATAGATATATATTGTATATATACATATGTAACAAAACAACAACAAAATATACTGATTTCATAAACTCCCAAATCACAAAGAGATAAATTCGTTAAAGATTGTACGACTACGTCCCTTTGACGTGTAACAAAGATCTCTAAAAGAATATTTGCAATAAAAATCAGTAGGTGTTGAACTTTTATGTATGTTCTCGTAAAATGACAGTTTGAGACCTTCATTTTTACTCTGTCGCTCGTATATATCCGTAATATGGGAACGAGACAGATATCAAATGTAGACAAATTCCTCGCTGACATTTTATGAGGAAAAAAGGTGAGGGAAAGCTGAACGTTCCGAAGTAATTGATAATCTTTATGACTCAGTGGCGGAGTGTCATACTTTCTATACTCAGAGTCTCAGATTTATTTCTTGACTAGACAAATATTTGTCTTTTTTAGAGTTCCGTACCCAAAGCGTAAAAAGGGACCCTATAACTAAGACTCCGCTCTCCATCTGTCTGTCTGTTACCAGGCTGTATCTCATGACCCGTGATAGTTAGACAGTTGAAATTTTCACAGATGATGTAGGTATTTCTGTTGCCATTATAACAACAAATACTAAAAAACAGAATAAAATAAATATTTAAGAGCTCCCATACAACAAACCTGATTTTTTTACCGTTTTTGTGGGTAATGATTCGGAACCCGGTTTTTTTAATCAATTAACCAACTCAACCAAGGTAACCGACATAGCTCAAAGAATTGCCAAACTTAAGTGGCAGTAGGCGGGGCACATTGCTCGCAAAACGCATTGCCGATGGGGCCGAAAGGTTCTGGAGTGGTGACTGCGTACCGGAAGGCGCAGCGTGGGTAGGCGTCCCACAAGGTGGACCGATGACCTGGTCTTCACCAGGTCCTATAGGTATTCCTCTTCAGGAATATGCTGGAGGTGAGAAGCACAGGACCGATCGATGTGGCGATGCCGATGTCCAGCAGTGGACGTCTTCCGGCTGAATGATGAACCAACTCAGCTCATTGCAGCTGCTGTTGGAGTATTTGTTTGTGATCTATTTATGTTGTACTAGCGACCCGTCCCGGCTTTGCACGTGTACGTCTTATAGCTTAAAACCTTCCTCTTGTATCACTCTATCTATTAAAAAAAATCGCATCAAAATCCGTTGCGTAGTTTTAAAGATCTAAGCATACGTAGGGACAGACAGCGGGAAGCGACTTTGTTTTATATTATGTAGTGATGATACATATACAAGGTTAGTCGGAAAGGGGGTACTAATACGAAGCCCACTTATAGTATCGCTGATGACTGTTTGAAAGCAAGTGTTAAAATTTCAAAATTCGATGTTTTTAGTTTTTTCAAAAATTCTTCATCCCTGCTTTAGTTACAAATTCAGAAAATGGTGCTTCTAATTCATGACCCCAAATATGACCTCAAATGTAAACACAGCTAATCATAACTGTGGATAGATAGATTTTAGAGATTTTTTCTTGAGATTTTTGGGCAACTGTACCCCAAGTGTGAGTTTTTTTCGTTAACTACTGTAGTTGCGTCACGACAAAAATGTATGAAAATTTAGGCTGCGTCTCTAGGCGCACCGTTCAATTAACGCGCGAATATTAGTTAGTGAACGGTGCGCCTAGAGACGCAGCCTAAATTTTCATACATTTTTGTCGTGACGCAACTACAGTAGTTAACGAAAAAAACTCACACTTGGGGTACTGTTTCTCTTAAACTATTGAGTTTTGGGAAAAGTTGTAAAACAAAAGTTATTCATTATTATGTGTAATTTAACACCCTTTCGGATTAGTACCCCCTTTCTAACTAACCTTGTATATGATACATACATGTTGTTTGTGTGTGACTGCTACGTCTTTGAGAATAATTTTTAAAGACTGGCCAGTGAAATTTTTATCATTGTAATGTTAAGTCGAAACTAATGAAAAAGTTGCTTAAAAAACAAGGCTCTTTGGAATCCGAAAATGTGAAATTACTTAAACAATTTTCACAAACTTTTTAATGCTACTCTTACATTTAAAAGCTTTTACTTAACTTTATCCGATGACGTCACACAATATAGGTACGCAAGCCAACAGACACATCAACTTTAAGCACAAGTGAACTAAGTTGAGTTCAGGACAACAAAAACTACGACAGACGTACGAAAACAATTTAAGTTGCAATAGAAATTGAACTATGTGTAGTGGAATTAAGATTTCTATTAACAAAGCACGTTAATTTTAAATTGAAAATAATGTATATTCTGTTCACTCAAAGATGAGTTCTGACAGCTCGGTCATTTCGTAAATTGTAGCCGTAAGGAGACTGCTATCGATAAAACGTAAACGACATCATCAAAAACCGTAAAATAGCTATATTATCAATGCTTTGTTTTTTAAAAATATTTGATATTCTTTGTATGGTAACGTTTTGTAGAGAAACGTCACTAATCAACTTATGGTGAAAAGAGTATAGTACTCGTTCTCCTACTCATCGATTTCGTCGTTGGTCTAGTGGTCGCAAGCGTGACTGCACAGCGTCAGGTCCTGGGGGCCTACTCCCTAAGTCCGTCAACGAAGTTAGTAGCCCGTCCGAAAGTATCCCGAAACGTAGGAGTGGACAAAACAAGTGTCAAGTTCAACTTTTCGGACGGGCAAAAACACATCGGTAATATGGACAACTGTCAAATCGTGTTGTCATTCATTCTTAGTTCGGGCCCCGAAATAATCGTATGTCCATAGGTGTTATGGAGTAGGAAACGCTTGTAACTAAGGCCGAAACTACGGATTTCGTGCTTAGGGAGTAGACCCCCTGAGGTAATTTCCGTGTGGAATTTCTCAGTAGCAGCCCGGAGTCTATATTCTACCCGGTTGATGGTAATAGACTGTCCTCCTATTGGTATGTCTACACCCGTGCGCTTTGTGCATATTGCATGCGCAATATTGCATGCGCTTGACGCCAGAGGCATTGAAAGTTGAAAGCGCAAGATGAACATGAAAGCGCATGGGTATAGACATACCAATAGACGGATTAGCGGGCGCTAGGGGCATGCGCTTTTGTCGAACTAGTATTAAGGCATGCGCAATTGCGTGCGCTATGACGCTTCATGCATGCCTCAGATAAAGACGCAAGATGAACACGAAAGCGCACTGGTGTACCTAGACATAGCTTATTACATGTGACTTAAACATAACGGCGAAATAAGGGTGTACTATTCAGGTCTGCCCAAACCTCCGGGGAATACAGGCGTGATGTTATTATGTTAAATAATATAATAAGACTTTATTTCTCTTTCACAAAGGTCGGGCTTAAGAACTACAAATAACAAAACAATTCTTGAGTTAATTTTCCTTTGTGACTAGTATCCGCCTAGATTTCCATGTCTCACAGATTACCAGGCCTCCATTCTTACAGACGGGAAAATGAATAAATGCTTAGTTACTTAAACATACATTTCTACAAAATTTTAAGCAGAAAATGTACTGCTCACCAATGCCCGGTTCCTACGGCCAAAAACGAATCGTTTTGTTTACTAATGGATTATTCCCCATTTGTCATTAGTCAATTCTCCGCGTGTGATGTTAAAAGAAGCATTGTATCGATAACATCCAACGCTGTTGGATGTGACTGTATCAGCCGTAACATGATCATTCCCATTCTTGATGAAATTCTTCCTGTCATCCTCCATGTTCTCAATTTCTCCGTTTCCAGTAGTGTCTTCCCTCTTGCGTGGAAAGATGCCCAAGTTATCCCTTTACCCAAAAAGGCGAATCCTGCTTCCTTTTCTGATTATCGTCCTATTTCCATATTACCATTCCTTTCCAAAGTCCTTGAAAACCTTATAAACCAACAACTCAGCAAGTTTCTTTCCAAATTTAATCTCCTGAATCATTTTCAGTCTGGATTTCGTCCTGGACACAGTACTACCTCAACCCTTGTGAATACTACGGATGATATTAGGTCAGGCATGGAAATCGGAAATTTGACGGTACTTGCATTGCTTGATTTCAGCAATGCTTTTAATACCGTAGATTTCGATATTTTGCTTGGCATACTTCGCTCTTTTAACATATCTCCACCGGTGATTGATTGGTTTCATAGTTACCTGTTTGGTCGCCGACAACGTATTTGCTTCGAAGATACTTTCTCTTCTTGGTGCAATACTTCTGCCGGTGTACCTCAGGGTGGCGTTTTATCCCCTCTAGTTTTCGTGTTATTTGTCATTTCTATCTCTCACCGACTTACTTCTTCCTATCACCTTTATGCAGATGATCTTCAAATTTATAGCCAAGCCCCTCTTGGAAAGTTGTCAGAAGCCGTTGATACCATAAATCTGGACCTGGCTCGAATAGGTGACTGGAGTAAAGAGTTTGGACTAAACGTCAACCCCACTAAAACCTAGTTGACTATTGTGGACGGTTCCCGGACAGTCTCCAGGATTGACTGGTCTGTACTTCCTCAGGTTTCTTTTAATAACACTATAATTCCTATAACCGACAAAGTTAAGAACCTGGGGATTTATATTGACAGCACCCTTTCCTGGAGCTCACAACTGCAGGAAGTCAGTCGTAAGATGTTTGCTTCTGCGGGCTCCTTGAGACTGATACACATATTAGAGAATTCAAAATAATGAATTAATTTAATAAATAGTTATGTAAACAGTCGTAATTATATAATTGGTCATTGTAATAAAAAAATACTTTTAAAAATTCGCATGCCTGCAAAAAGGCAAGATATGACGGACTTATGACAATTATGTAATTAATATCCTTGAATACGACATCTTGTGGCGAATAAATGTATTGTATAGTATTGTAAAGACCCAAATTCTATTCAAATAACAGACAAAACAGATTTTACAAAATATGATCCGTTTCTTTACTCTTGCCAACGAAACCATTTGTACTACATTTGTATAGAACGATCCACATTCAACCCTGCCTCCCCGTAACAATATTGCCTTCACGGGCGTCAGGCAATTGGAATAAACAAACCGTGAAAAGACGACGGGCAGATAGGTCGGATTTACGTCATGGACAGCTTATAATTCCCACTGATTACCTCCTACGGAATTTGACACAATTCCAACTTGGTACGGTGTGAGGGATGAGCGGCAGCGATTTCTACAACTTAGTGGATTCTTGGTCCTTTCCATTTTAAGGTTATCTCTTTTGGACCCGATTGAGTTGAGTTTATGGATGCTATTTATTGGATACCATCTCCGCGCGTACGTATTTCCGAAGATAGATGAAGATTGCCGAGGCGCATAAATTACGTCGTTCTACTTACTGCGCATGTAGCTGACGTTACGTCTATACTTTAAGAGTTTGTCTACCTACTGCCAAAAACGAGATTATTTCCGACTAAGTTTGGAACGACGTGATGGCGATCGTATGTAGACTTGGTTGTTGCCAAGATCGGTCAACATAAGACAAAAATCCGCGCCGGCAATCTAGGGTTTAATAGACAAGTTGAGACGTGTTTTGTATTACTGGCATTTCGGTCCGAGATCGTGACGAGCCGAAATATCAGGAATATAAAAAACATCCGAACTTGAAAAACAAAACTAAAAAACTGCTCTAGCGGTAGCGCCGAACTACTCACACTCTCGGCGGCCGAGATGATGGCGCTCGCGCTCGAATGACGGACGTGCAGTGGCCACATCCAGCCATAGTGATGTATGTATCGCTATTTCGGCAGCGTCATCTCGTTCTCGGTGACGGCGGCGGTGGACAACCGCTCTAACTCACTGCTAATATGTCTCTGAGGTGACGTATTACTGCGTTAGACAGTGCTGGAGGCAGTGTTGTCACGTCACTATTGTATGACCAATGGGCGAACCTAAAATTTGTAACCGCTAAATCTTCATGGCTTGCGCAGTTATTCTGAAGCGAGCAGAGAGGGTCGGTTTTTATCGTCCGCCGTTGATTTCTGTTTTAGCACTTTTTAATGGTACCTCCCTGGCCGAGATTTAAATACCCTACATTGTCCGCTTTAGTCGCGAGAATAGTTTCAACAGCCTTTTCGAAGCGGTAAAAAGTTTAAAATTTCGCTTTTGTGTGTTTTAAAATCGTGGGTGTGTGAAAGGAGGTTTTAAATTTTTGTTTAGAGTGGAACTGAGTTGGTAGAGTTTTTAATGAAAAGTATGCTGTTTGCTGTATGTATGTCTGGCACTATTTTGTTTTGAACTCTTGAACCTTGATTTTTATGGAGTTTTTATTAGAAGATTTGTAAATAAGTTTTATCAGTGTACAGTGCCAATTGTCATTGGACGTTTAATTATACAGCATAACTCGCTTTACATCCAAAAACTATGAGCTCTGATCATCATTTTATACAACTTTCACGATGAGGCCAGATTGCTATATTAGGCTAACACAAATTGGTGTTAAGAATAGGTCACCTTAAGTTAATCTACTGTATGATTTGAATGTAATCTTTATAATATTAGGTAAATGGTTTTCTTACGGAGGTGACATGTTCAAATATGAACAAACCTCCATTAATAAACGAAGATTTAAAAAAACAACTTTCACGATGGGATAAATTCAAAATTCGTGAAAAAACGGCTGTTCCATACAAAATAATCAATGTTGCTTAACAGAATGTATGGAACAACAGTTTTTTTTTTTATAAATTCAATGTTTGTCCCATTATAAAAGTTGTACAGAATGATGAGCACAGTTCATAGTTTTCGGATATAAAGCGATTAACTAGTCATGCTGTATTTATTTATTTTTAAAAGATTTACTAAGAAAAATACACTTACAATATACCTACATAAACACACAGGCACTAAATAAAAATAAAATAAAATATAATCTTTATTTCGGATAAGCATCATCCTTAAGGGTTAGTAAACAAAAAGGATAACTTATATCTATGTTAGTAAACTTGGAGACCAGGACTATTTGGAGACCAGGCTGTTGTTCAAAAGGCATCTTTGAACCACATCACCTAACAAAGGGGAATCGTACCTCCCCGCTATGGTCTTCAGGATGGAGTTGGAGCTGTCCCGCACTCTGCAGAGCAGAGAAGCAGATTTCTGTCTGACGATGGCGTGGAAGCCATCGACGTGTGCCTGTGCAAACATACCTGATGCACTGCAGAAACGGGGTAGCCCCATCAACATCGTGAATCCGTTATTAGATTGGATCCGTAGGGCACTGATAGCCCGCTGAGTATAGTTGGTCTAAAACACGTGTAAAACACTAAGATACCGCTTAAAAGCCTTAACCAATTCTTACACATATATAAATAAATCATAGAGAATTTTAGACATACGGGAATGTAACCCTTAGCCCCGATCTTAGAACGGGCACATTCCACCACTCCGCAATGCTGCGCATTCAAAACATTGTGGGTGCCCTCGTTTTTATGTTTTATTTGTGGAACATGATGTTTAGGGTTCCGTACCCAAAGGGTAAAACGGGACCCTATTACTAAGACTCCGCTGTTCGTCCGTCTGTCACCAGGCTGTATCTCATGAACCGTGATAGTTAGATAGTTGAAATTTTCACAGATGATGTATTTATGTTGCCGCTGTAACAATAAATACTAAAATTCAGAGTAAAATAAATATTTAAGGGGGCTCCCATACAACAGATATGTTTTTTTTGCCATTTTTATAGATAATGGAACGGAACCCTTCGTGCGCGGCTCCGACTCGCACTTAGCCGGTTTTTTATAGGATGATGAACATAATTAGGTATGTAAAATAACATAGGTCGTTTCCGAAAACCCGTTAATCATCATCATCTGCCTAGCCTTTTTCCAACTATGTTGGGGTCGGCTTCCACTCGAACCGGATGCAGCTGAATGCAGTATTTTACATGGAGCGACTGCCTATCAGACCTCCACAACCCAGTAACTGGGTAATACGATACTCTTGGTAAGACTGGTTGTCAGACTTTCTGGCTTCTGACCAACAGTAACGACTGTCAAAGATCTACAAATGACAGCCGGGACCAACGGCTTTACGTGCTTTCCGAGGCACGGAGGAAACTCGCTATGGTAAATGGTCACCCATCCACAGACCAACCTCGGCAAGCGTGGCTTAACCCGGAAGATCGGTCTATGCGGCTGTAATTATTTAGCCACGAGCTCCTCCGAAAACCCGTTAATCTACATCATTAATAGATTAAATAAAATAAATGTTGGAATTAGGCGTTACTTTGCGGAAATCCATGACATACAAATATGCAAATAGAATTCTTAATAGCTTAAATTAATAGCTTTAATTCCGCCGAACAAGATTGCTAGTTTGAATGCAGTATACAGCACCACCCTCCCGCCCACAAGTATATGCACGTGCAGAAAGAGTGAAAAAATAATGCAACATGCAACCAAACCAATACACGACACGTGTTTCGCCCCTGCACCCTCCTCAGGATATGTTGACTCCTCGACCGCTAGGCCGCGAAACAATCCGCGTGAGGATGCTTTTTTTTTACGTAATTATTATAATTGTAATAATGCTTGAGACATTTTGAATAAAAGAAAAAAAATACTCGCTTCAATGACAATAAATACTACGTAGAAACTAGCGTAATGGATGTTGAAAATAGTAATGAGTCAGTATTTATTATGGTGTATCAAGTAAACTTAAATTATTTAATTAATTATTTTTTTAATTTATATGCCTTTTTTACCACCTATATAGATGTATCCCTTAAAATATTTCACGTATGAATAGATGGACCTCATATAGTTCTTTTTATACGTCAATTTTACATAAGACAGCCCCTAGAACCGCCCTCCCCCTTCACCACTTCCTAATGTTTATGCTGTGAAGAAGAAACGTTGTATGTATGTTATTATTAATCAGGAAAAAGATACAAAAACAAACATTTTAAAAACGAAAACCATTCGTTTCGGTCTACAAATAAACATGGTGCGCCGCCGCTGTTGTCGTTTTAAAATAAAATAAACAATTAACGCATCACAAACCGACGGGTCGGTTGATGGAAAAACCGTCAAAAGTTTATCGTTACGAAACGGTCGCGCGGCACTAAATTGGAATCTGGCACTCTATAAACCTTTAATGTCAATAAAGCGGTCCCTCATCAAGTGAACCGTAAAAATCGGTAGGTACAATGCCGGTTTTACACCCGTCACCGCGATCGACGATGAAATTGTTTTTTTTTTACTTTTTTGATTGTTGTCGCGTGCAGCGCTGCATGTCATGTGCAAAATATTAAATTCCGATTTTTGAAAACGGGTAGTCAAATATTACTCTCGAAATATTCGTTGAATCTTTTGATGTTTATTCAACGATATCCATACCAAAAAAATGCAATAACTTTTATTTATGAATACCATCAACAGGAAAAGAAAGAATGCCATACAACTAGCTTATTTAAAGTATTTCTTTCAATCCCAAAATAGCCTTGAAATTACATAAAAAATATTTAAATTGCTATTTTCCTTACAATGAAGCGTACATTTTTTGTCAAAGATATTTCGTAGATAACAGTGCTACGCTTGAATAGCTACGCGATTGAAACTCGTAGCACGTCGTAGCGCTACGTAGCTTAACTTTAATTTTGCCTTTTAGTAATGTTATATTATTTCTGAAACATTCAATATTCTGAGGAGCTCGTGGCTAAATAATTACAGCCGCATAGACCGATCTTCCGGGTTAAGCCACGCTTGCCGAGGTTGATCTGTGGATGGGTGACCATTTACTATAGCGAGTTTCCTCCGTGCCTCAGAAAGTACGTAAAGCCGTTGGTCCCGGCTGTCATTTGTAGATCTTTGACAGTCGTTACTGTTGATCAGAAGCCAGAAAGTCTGACAACCAGTCTTACCAAGAGTATCGTATTACGCAGTTACTGGGTTTTGGAGGTCTGATAGGCAGTCGCTCCATGTAAAATACTGATATTCAGCTGCATCTTGTTCGACTGGAAGCCGACCCCAACATAGTTGGGAAAAGGCTAGGCAGATGATGATTTCTGAAACATTGAATACTAATAATTGACTCCTATTATAGAAGGAAAAAGGATTTTTCTTTCTAATGGTAGCATTTTTTATTGCCTAACTTGGTAGATAAACAGAGTCGCAATCAAATTTTACCTGTGATAGCTACTAACGTATGGGAGGGTCTATTATACACAGTTATGATAAGTAAGGAAACCTAAGTAAACCCTATGGTATGTCTACACCCTTGCGCTTTCAACTTTCAATTCCTCTTGCGTCAAGCGCATGCAATATTGATTGCCATAAGACGGATTACCGTGCGCTAGGGGCATGCGCTTTTGTCGAACTAGTATTAAGGCATGCGCTATTGCATGCGTTAAGGCGCTTCAAGCATGTCAGACGAAAGCGCAAGATGAACATGAAAGCGCACTGGTTGCCCGGAATGAAAATACTAGGATAAATATTTTTGGACCGTTTAAAATAAATGACATTGGCATTTGTAACACCATTCTTGCTTTTCCAGTGTCCGATAAAGCAAAACTTTTGTACAAATTAGTGGTTGGTAGATCGTAAGCTATTGATAAGTTACGTATTTATAAGTTATCAATTATTATTTTGTTCCCGCACTGGGCGATGTGGTGGCTAAGCTACTAAGCCCTGTAAATAAAGTAAAAAAAAAAGAAGCGCACTGGTGTAGACATACCAAAAGAGTGCTAACTATTACACCCACTTTACTGAAGGGTTTTATAAAACTACACTTTACCAGCTTTTATCATGTCATTGTATTGAATACAGTCACTTATGCTTAATCTATTTTTTATTATTTTACTTGACCGCGTTTATCGCTAGTCAGACCTGATGTTAAGCGACAGGGTCTAAGATAGAGCACACGAATCCAAGTAACAGATGTATACTCCTATCCCCCTCTGGCTCTTACATACACATGATGGAACACAATAAACTGCTTTTTGTCGGACCTTTAATGTGAGGGTGGTAGCTAGTCAGGCGGACTGTACATTAGATAGTATAGATCTTTCCACCAAACGTGCTGAGTTTTATTGAATCTTAGCAGGTTCACTGTCCAGACAGCAGACACAATAGTTAAACAATGCACTTGTTCATATGTGATTCACGGGACAGAGAAAGGGTTAAAACATGCGTCTATTCCCAGCGTGTGGTTCTTCTTCTTCTCTCGTGTAAAGATAAAGAATCATTTATTTGGACACAGTACAAAGAGACACAACAGGTAAAAAATGTGATACAAATAAAAAAGTCTTGGGTATGTGTCTCACGGCTGGACCAAAAAGGTGTTAACTTAATGTCAAGCACTTTATGCACTTGACACTGGTTTTCGTCTGGAACCTTTGTGCTCCACGGATGTCAGTCAGCGGTCATCTTCATCAGCCCGTTCACTTAAAACAACATGTGTCACACGTGTCAACACGTGTCAGCAAGAGCTATACGAAAACGGCTCATGCTGTGGTGAAAAGATTAGCCAGTCAGCAAGGTTGGTAGCGGGGCTGACTGCCCAGGGTGCGCCGGACATTCTTAAGTATCGTCACTCGTGGAGGCTCTTTTCATGCACCCCAGTGTGCGGTGAGGAAGTTTTATATTCTATCCCCTTCCCACACAGGAAAACTCTAGGCAGTGCTGCCAGATGCAAAATAGGCGCGATCGTACCACCAGCTGTAAAAAATCGTACTTTAGGGAAATATTTAAAAAAAAATCGTACGTTTATAACAATTATTTGTTGGAATGTTTAAGAGTAAGAGATATCTAATTTTAACAATTAACGTTCCGTAAATAAGTATCACAATGAATGAATCGTACGAACTTGACCACATAGGGCATGGAGAAATTAAAATCTGTTTCATGCAAGGACTTTGTTGTATGTAGTATAATATTACTTCAATGGATGTTTTTATGTTTTAGTTCCTATGCCGTTATATTGTATTGGTTCCCCTGGAAAAAATGAACTATGGACCTATCACATAAGGGGGCCTTGAATGTGATACGTCACCTGATGGGCCGTTCAGGGTGCCAACATAACCATATAGGAACAATTACGTGCAAAAATGTTGCAAAACTTTGACTTTTTTCTCGAGTTTAAATTGTCTTAAAAAGTCGTATGTTTGCTGTACGATCTTAGTCATGCGAACGAACATGTTTAAAAAAAAACGTGGGAGTACGATTTAAATCGTACATCTGGCATCCCTGACTCTAGGTAATATAGTTCAGAACTCTCTGAAGATCGTTCGCAAAAGTACAAACAAGTCATGTGACTCATGAAAGTTCACTTGTGGGCGTTTCTTTAAACCATTCACTACAATATTTAATGCTGTCTCCTGCAAGCAGACCCCGGCACAATTAATAGCTACTGGATTTACCTCTTAAGTTCCGTATTGTTGAAGTTTAGATCCCATTGGAGGCGAGTTTTCAACTAGCGTTTAATTAGATGAAGTTGTGTGTTTTTTTTTGTTCAAGATTGTTGTGGATTTAGGTGTTTAAATTTTAAGTAAAGACTATTTAGTGGAGTCCCTCTGGATTTGAGAAGGTCGTGGCTAATTAACAACCGTGCGGAGTATATGATTTGCAAGGTTAAGCTACACTTGCTGCGGTCAGATTGTGGATGGGCGACCATTCGTTACACATTATGACCCTTCCGTGCTTCGAAGAGCACGTTAATACAAGGTTAGTTGGAAAGGTAGTACTAATCCGCAGGCCACTTAAAGTATAACTGATGACGATTTTAAAGTAAGTGTAGTGTCTAAACATACTAAGCCGAAGATACGCGACCGAAGTTTGGCATGATTACGCCTGTAATGCTATTTGAATTACTGACGACACATTATGCCGAAATCACGTCGCGTTAAAGCGTACAGCCGAACTTCGGTCGGGCGTAAGTTCAGCAACGTATTCTCTAGAGCACACATTATACGCGACCGAAGTTTGGTTAGGTTGCCGACGAAGATCCGGAGCGGATAACAGCGGGAGGCAGGCATGCTCGCCCCCCGCGTGTCCGCCCACAAGTTTGTGCAATTGAATTTCTGCCGCGTAAGTTCGGCGCCTATGGTGTGTCAAATCAGCCGAATACGTCGGAACATAAAATCAGCCGCGAAACTTCGGTCGCGTATCTTCGGTACAGTGTGTTTGGAACTATATTTCAAAATTCGATCATTTTTATTTCCATGTAAAATCAATTTTATTTCAGTTTTTTCAAAAATTCTTCATCCCTGTTTTAGTTTCGAATTCAGAAAATGGAGCTTCTAAGTCGTGACACCAAGATACACAGCTGATCACAGCTGAGGATTATAGGTTATTTTTATGTAGTTTTTGAACAGCTATTTCTCTTAAAAGATTAAATACTGCTGGCTGACACATAATAATATATGCCCCATGCCTTATACGAGAAATTTCGACAAGATTATCCAGTCAGTAAAGTAGCGGGGCTAGCTGCCCTGGGTGCGTCGGATGTACTTAAGTATCGACACTCGTGGTGACTTTTTAATGGACCCCAACGAACGAAGTAAAACATCAAAATTGATATTTGAGTTCTATTTACACTCTAGGATAGCCATAACTTTTTATTTACAAACAAAATCCACATAATTTCAGCTTACAAATTGGATTACAATGTTTGTATTGTAATTCGTGATGGGAGACAAAAAAGTGCGCCGTCATGACGCTCGTTGCATTTGCAAACCCGCGCCGCCAACTCCGCCGTGACTCTCATACTGAGTGGTATTCTTCACGGGTGAAATGAATGGCGGGCACGACTGTGCTTATGTCGAGATTGTGCTAAATAGTGCTAGTACTTTGCTTGAAGGAAAATACGCTATCCTATCTTTAATTTTCGTGAAAAGGATTCTTTAAAATCAAGGTAAAGAATGATTAATCGGCTAATCGTGCCGATTCTCTTGTTCACCATCATCATCTGCCTAGCCTTTTCCCAACTATGTTGGGGTCGGCTTCCAGTCGAACCAGATTTAGCTGAATATCAGTATTTTACATGGAGCGACTGCCTATCAGACCTCCACAACCCAGTAACTGGGTAATACGATACTCTTGGTAAGACTGGTTGTCAGACTTTCTGGCTTCTGACCAACAGTAACGACTGTCAAAGATCTACAAATGACAGCCGGGACCAACGGCTTTACGTGCTTGCCGAGGCACGGAGGAAACTCGCTATGGTAAATGGTCACCCATCCACAGACCAACCTCGGCAAGCGTGGCTTAACCCGGAAGATTGGTCTATGCGGCTGTAATTATTTAGCCACGAGCTCCTCTTGTTCACCAACTAAACTAAAATTAGAGAGTTGCTATCTTTTACAGACATCGCGAGAAAAGGACGGTGATAGATAAGAACTAAGTTAGAGATGTCAAACTAGTTTACGCTTTGAACTTTTCTGTGTTTTTCGTCGACTAAATTTGTATAATAAGTTTTTAGTAAAATATTAAAAACAATAACCAAACAAAACCAGAGGTACTTGGAAACATTTAAGAAAAACCAGCCACATATTGTTGACAATAAAAATAACGTAAACATTGTACCGCGTAATGTATGAGAACAAATTAATGTTCCTCGTTTACGACTAGCTTTTTATGTTTCTATGTACAAGGGTATAAAATATTTAGGGGTTAACGTTTTGTCCCTGGATAAATGACTCGGTTTTAGGAATATGTATTGCGGGCGTTTCAAGCTCTGCGTAGAAATCGGCTGTCCCATTTCAAAACTTAGTAAGGGACACTTTTTACAAAAATCGTTTTATTGCATAATCTTGCTAACCTAGAAAGACTACCAAATACAAAAAGACCAGCGTTGAAAACTCACATAATAAGCAGATATATTTAAGCATCGATACCTAGTAAGTGCCATTCACTGCCTCTGATCATTTTAAAAACCTAGTAAGTCACTTTAACCACATGGTTTTACATAACATAAATACTTTTCAAAGGCTGACCGATTTAACGTTTATGCGCTCTACTGTAAAATTTAGTTTTAAGCCTTTACTAGGTTTTGAAATGAGCCGAAATGTTGCTTCGGCTGAAGCATCACATCTTGATTTGTTTTTATATCAAGCAACTTCATTCTCCTCGCCTTTTCCCAATCACTATGTTGGAGTCACCTTCCAGTCTAACCAGATGCGGCTGAATACCAGTATTTTACACGCAGCGACTGCCATCATCAGACAGATATATATTATGGCCATAGCTCTAAGGTTCCATAAAGAAGCTTTAGTCAAAATCGAGTTCAAAGCGCATTCCCGAAGGAAACCAGGATGGCCTAAACCAAAACGTAAACTTGATTTTGGTAAGAGGTGTTTTCACTACATGGGTCCGTTCCTTTACAAAAAGCTTAATGACAAAATTGATGTATTACAAATGACTAAATCGAAATGCAAAGCTCACATTATGACTTACCTAAAAGATCTGGATTACAGCGATACAGAGAAACTATTAAGTACTTCTTGAACTTCTTATTACATGCTACCATGATATATTATTTTTCAGAGACATAACACTCACTCAACAAACATCCATACACCCCACATACAGACATACACTTACTCACACACACGCACCAACACACACCATACACTCACCCAAACAAAACATGTTTCACACTCTTGTACACAGTTACTGCAAGACGCCATGTTATCCCCTTAAAATTCGTGTGATTGTTATAATTTTTTGTTAATTGTTTTAATTTAAGTTACATTGTAGTTTTGAACAATGATGAAAGAGACTGGCCTCCACGACACAGGGAATCCTAGTGTGGAGACCAGTGATCTGTCTGACCTAAATATGTATTTTTCTGAACAATAAAGATTTATTATTATTATCAGACCTCCGCAATAAAGGTAATGGCACAGTAGACCGGCACAGCAACTGTACAGCTGCAGCACGGCGTCGCCTCGAATTTCGGCTACGGCTAGCCGCCAGCGCGTCAACTACGCGTCCGCGTCTTCCGCGAGGTGCAAGCTCGCAGTCCGCGCGCCGGCCGCGAGGTGCAAGCTTGCTGTCACCGTGAACACAATTGTTATAAGGCATTTTTGATTGAATACGCCTAGGACTTGCAATCGCTGGCGACTCGGAGTCGGCGCGCCGTAAGCACACAGTCGGCGCGCTGTAAGCACGTGGTCCGCTCGCTGGCAGCGCGTTGTTTGCGAGTCGAGTTGTATGGTAGCGGAAAGCGCGCTGACTGCCCGCGCGATGTATTTTTCATATACGATACACGATTTAATTTTAATGCTCTAATTTGAATGACAAGTTACTTGCTGGGTTGGAGCGGCTCCGTTACGGTGCCGGTATAGTGTGCCATAACCTTAAATCATATTTCGAATACGCTCAAATATGCTTATTTTTTTTAAAATTGTTTTTTAACTTTGTCACCTTTGTCCCTAGTCGCACCTGATGGTAAGCACAGACAGGATATAAAACGGAGCACACAAATCCAAGTAACAGAGATATAGAAGGATTCCCCTATACTCCTCTGGCTATCACATACACACGACGGAACACAGTAAACTGCTTTTTGTCGGACCTTTAATGTGAGGGTGGTAGCTAGCCAGGCGGACCGTATAGATCTTACCACCAAGCATGCTGACCGTGGCAAGCGCAACTTAATCTTGATGATCATGAACAACTTTTGTTTTATGACTTTGACCAAAACTATTAACTAACTTTGTTTATTGCGTATACTATAACACGAAACCACAGAATAGCTAATAGTACATACTAACGTACAGTATGATCAAAGGATATTCTCTATATTTTTTTTAGCCTAAAAAATAAAGCAGGTAGGTACCGCGCGCAAACTAAATTTTCTCATTCTTGTATACAAAAAGAAGTTTAGTATTATGAAAAGTCGTACAACAAAAGTTGTTCAGGGTCATAATACAAAGTTAGTGCTAAGAGGTTTTGGGTATTTTTTCAATTAACCTATATACTATAGAGGTCTTGCTGAATTTATTGGTGTCGGAGCGATATCGATAAGGGTACACACTTCATAGGGCTTCTATCTTGCTAGTTTTATCGTGTAAGCAATTGAGCATTGCGTTTATGCAGCAGTATTTTTCTCTTCTTAAACGCCCGCATAATGCGTGCTTAATTAAGCCTAATGTGATATAAACTTTAGAGAGAAGACCGACGCAAAAATCTATGTTTGAAACCTTTTATCTCCAAAAGAGGCTTTTTTTAACATTCTCCAAGTTAAAAAAATGTTGTTCTTCATTCTTACGTTGATTCGTTTTTATTTAAATCAATAAATGGGGCTGTAAATAAAAAAATGCTTTTGCCGTTTTTAATCTATTTACTTAAATTCTCTCAAGCTAATTTAATGCGATTTCAACGCTTTATGCTCTAGTGAATTGGTTAATAATATAATGTATACAATAATAATAGATACAAAAAATTTACTGGCAGCACTTGGGCCGTTTGTCTGTGTCATTTTCCATGTTGATATTTTTTTTGGTTCGGTATTTTCCTTAAGTATTCACAACATTAATGTATGATCGCTCAAACACCTGTAACTTAAAACTTTAAGTAGTGTGGAAACATTACCATTTGAAGGGTGCATGCAATAATGATAATTGGTCTTTTTACTTTGTTTTAAGATATTTGCTTTTTCATTTTATAAATGGTGAAAGAAAACTCCGATTTAATGATGAACTCCTTTGACGCTGAGCGTTCTAGCCGTGTAGCCGATTTTTAAAAACGTAAGTATTTATTTCGGGACTGTAAGCGATGATGCTGAGTTTGTAAACGAGATTACGAACTGCATTTATCAAATTTCCAAATGAAATTCTTAATCAGAATTAAAGAAACTTTGTACATTCATCATTATTGCAGTGGACCCTTCATTTGTTAAAGCTGTAAGTATCTAGCGTGCATTAAAAACACTATGTAAATTATAAAAGTGCATTAGTTGGATAACAAGTGCATCCAATCGTATGAATCTGTAAATGCATAATTATTTAATTTATTAGGGCAGTCTGTCGCTACAACCATTAAACCGATCCACATGTTTGCACGTTTTTTCTCTGTCCGCGCTATTCCTTGAACATATTATTATTCCTATAACACCATTACATAAAAGTTACTTATTATTTATAAATACTAAAAAGCAAAACTTCTGTATTTTAATACTCCAAAATTCAACGCCAAACCTTCCATTACCTAAACAAGGCCTTTCCATTCATCGGAACTCCGCTTAATATTCAAAGTGTCAACATTCAAAAGTTTATAGGTATTATGCATTATGGAGGCATGTTCTATCTTTTATCTCGAAACATTTGAGTTTACGACTAGCAGCATTTTCACGTAGGTACCTGTTATCGCTGTCGGAATTAATTGTTTGACCCTTATAACACACGACACGACACGAGAAAATGTAGTGGCGACTCCGAGCGACATATATTTCTATGAACTGTTTAATGAACACTGTAAAATGAATGCTACACGCTCAATATTTCTCACGATATTTGGACAGCGCTCATTTTTTTTTTTTTATCGTGGGAAAATCCTCATGGATACCCTTCGCCCCGGGAAGGCGAAGGGTTATGCCGGACTCTTACCGGCTAAAAACCCACGGTATTCCTACTCCTGACCCTTGGCCAGGGTCACGGGATTCGCAGCTGCATGCACCGCAACCTCGGCAGGCCTAAGTCCGCCAGCCCCTGGCAGACCTCTCCTTCTGTGGGGCCTTGCCCCACGTCCTTCTGAGAGGCGCGCACAGAACACATGCGCGCCGCCTTCTCGGGCCTGTTACTGGTTGGGCGACGGGTCCCCTAACCCATCGCCCGCAGGCCACACACTAGGGTGGCCGAAGATCGTCGCGCGCCCTCCGGCGGCGCCCGGTGCGTCTGGCGCGGGAAGGGAGAGTGGCCGTCGCCTCTCGCTCCCTCTCCGCTCCCTCCTTGGTCGCCATCACCACCTCGCAAAAGGTGGCGACGGCTTCCCACGCACTCTCGCTCCCGACCATGGACAGAACCACGGCTGGAAGCGAGAGGTCACCACCGACCGCCGCGACTAGTTCGCGGCGCTGCGTCGCCCACGCACGGCACTCCTGCAATGTGTGCAGCGCCGTGTCTTCCGGGCAGTCGACGCAGTGGTGACATCCGGTTGGACAGCGATCCTGCTCCTTGATTCAGAACGATTCGATTACTCAGCTGTCGAACGATTCGGTAATATATCTCTTTTTCTCTCGTCACGAGAATCGTAGACGGAACGAGATATCAAACCGAATCGGTCGACTACTGCTTATCGAAAAGGTTCTGAATCGGGTTGGATCGTGATATTTATTGAGCGTTTACATGAGTGTTTAGGAGGAGTGTATTGTATTGGAGGGACTCGTGGCTAATTAACAATCGCGCAGATCATACGATTTGCAAAGTCTTTTGCCGCGGTCAGTACGCGGACGGGTGACCGTTCTTTACACATCAAGACCCCTCGTACCTCGGAGAACCTCTCGTTAAGCCGTCGGTCGCCGGTGTTATACGAATACCTATCACAGTCGTTTCGGGTAGTCGGAAGCCCGAAAGTCTGAATACCGATCTAAACTTACGATATCGGTATTGCCCAGTAAACTTAGGATAACTTTGTTGCGGAGGTCTGATGGCAGTCGCTCCGTGTTAAATACTGGTATTCAGCCGCAGCTGGTAAGATTGGAAGCTGACTCCAACATAGTTGGAAAAAAGCTAGGCGGATAGATTAGATGAGTGTATTGGTGGAATAAAAAGCTAGGTGGATAGATTAGATGAGTGTATTGGTGGAATAAAAAGCTAGGTGGATAGATTAGATGAGTGTATTGGTGGAATAAAAAGCTAGGTGGATAGATTAGATGAGTGTATTGGTGGAATAAAAAGCTAGGTGGATAGATTAGATGAGTGTATTGGTGGAATAAAAAGCTAGGTGGATAGATTAGATGAGTGTATTGGTGGAATAAAAAGCTAGGCGGATAGATTAGATGAGTGTATTGGTGGAATAAAAAGCTAGGTGGATAGATTAGATGAGTGTATTGGTGGAATAAAAAGCTAGGTGGATAGATTAGATGAGTGTATTGGCGGAATAAACGCGTGATAAATATCACGATCCAGGATCACGATGCACCCCAAAAAACATGCATTTAATTAAGAATGTTGTTGAAAATTAAGAGCAGTAATGATTTTATTTGATAATTGCAGCATCATTTGCATTTATATCAACCTCATATTTTGAGATCTGCTGCGGATTTTTTCAGTTATGTTGTATTGATTAGCCTAATTTGCGCCACCCTAGGTTCTGTACCCCTGGCAGCCGCCTATAGCCAGTCCCTGGATACACACACTGCCTCTGACTTTTCGAATTCGTGTAGTAGGCCGTCGAAGAAACTAAAATACCTAGCAAGAAATACCACCAAATCATAAAACAAATTATTTGATAAATTCAAGTACCCTGTTCACACATAGTTTACACGTAATTCAACAAGTATAAACTTGTCACAAGTTTAATTAAAACCGGGTCAGTAGTTGTGAAGATTATCGCAGACAAATATGTTAACTTTGTTAAATAGTTTCCACCGAGTCTGCCTCACTAGTACCTTAGGAAGTTTATGAGAAAATCGAGTTTCTCAAGAGGATTATTTTTCATGACGTAAAATTCTTTGTAGCTCCATTGATGCCTTGTGAAAACTTTATTTATAAGATTTATAAATTTTCTTGTGTTAATCTTCTTTGTACCTAAACTTGCTGTTAAGGATATCTTCATCATCATTATCATTCTACATTAGTAAAAAAGAGTATCCATGGAGTTTCTTGCCGGTTCTTCAGTTTAACTTCTCAATCACCATAATTATAGACACAACAATGGCGGTGGCGTCCTGAGACGACACGCGGGACGCAACCGGTCACAGAAATTTATTTCTCATAAGAATTTACATGGTTCGCTTAAAATGAGATTGAGTTGTTAATATAATAATAATTATAACATTCATCTCTGGACGTGTTACAATGTGCGAACATACTTCTTAAGTTTACTTTTAAACAAACTAACACTATCGGTTTTCTTTAATTCCTCCGGTAAACCATTGAACAGTTGTGCTCCCTCAACCAATATTGTCTTTTTACCGTAATTAGTCCGTGCACGTGCGGTCATTAATTGGAACTTGTTTATACTCCTTAAATTGTATGCAATTTTTTTTTTGTGTAGTTGTATGTCTTCTCCATAAAACCTACCTTTTGGAACCGTGTGCCTAGTTTTGACGTTTTAAAAGCACCTGTAATCTGGTCTACCTAAAATAAAAAACGTTGACTTTGACAAAGTTTCCTGCCGCGTTTATCCGTCTGTGCGCGATTTTCTCTGCAACTACTGAACGGATTTTGTTCCAATTTTCACGATTAGATAGATTGATTCTCGAAATTATTGACTGTCAAAATCAAAGCCATAGCGATTACGAGTGTTTTGCGCAATTAAGATGCTGACTGTAATCTTGCGATTACAATTTAACCACACTGTGTAGGACAATACGTAATAGTTAAAAGTTCCCACTACCTAGCCTACAACATAATCTAGCTACCGTGATGGATGGCGATGTCTATCATATTTCACGCGAACGCACAACTTTTAGTATGGAAACTTTGCAACGCCTTCTTCACAATTTAAACTTAGTATTCAATTTACAAATTGATAAGTTTTGAACACGTTTAGAAACGACTAGGCGATGATGCGGAGAAGCCATGATGATGATGGTATGTCCCCGCAGTGAACTGCGATGTTGTTTTGCGTAGCTGTTAATGATGAATCAATGAGCATCTTATAAGTAACCCTTATGGTGCGACTTCGTCCGTCCGTCTGTATTCCCAGGCCGTCAGTCACAGCTGCTTATTTTAGGAACTAAGTACTAATGCTGGGAGCCTGCCGTTTTGCCAAAATTATTTTGGCCAAATTTCATTACCCAAACGCATTTTAGCAACCTTTTTATATACCAATGCAACATTTTGGAATGATTTAGTACGCACATTTTCATTTTTACTCGGCAGAATATTATCAAGGATAATATCATTAAGGCATTTGGTCTTTAATCAAATGATTTATTACAGCAAACCATCTTTAGACAATAAACATTTAGTCAAATTATTGTAACACGCATAAATCTTTTTTAAATCGAAATAGCTAGGTTAGGTTAGGCTAGAATTGTAACCACAAAACGCTCGAGCCGAGCGAGCGAAACGAGCGTGCCGCGGCAACGGCCGGCGAGTGCCAGAAACATATTTTTTATTATGCGTAAAATATGTTATACCAACTGAAATATTTGACTACATTAAAATTGGTAAAAGTACTAGTTGGTAAGCAAGTTATTGTTTAAATGTTCACTTGCCAAACATTATGTTTGCGTTACCATTTATTTGTGAATAGTTTATTTGTTATGTAATAATTTGGCAAATGAAATTATGCAGCAACTTGTTTGGGAAGTGAAAATTTGCCAATTTTTTTCGATGAAACAAGGGTAATCCTCTAATGCTATCTACTTGAGGAACAGTTTTAAATAATTATTGTCCATCTACAAGGTGTTAACGAATTCATGTAATTTCTTCAAACCGCGTGATCTACTGGTGACACTGATTGACCCTGCATAGGTTTTTACCAGAAAAAACAAAAAATGTTTTCAAAAAAATGAACCATGGTATTTTGTATCTGACTAATTTTAGCGTCCCAAGTTAACTGACGGCGTGGAGCGATATCGCGCTAGTCATGCCCGTCAGCTGTATCACGGCATCGAAATTTTCTATCAAATAAAAATATTATTTTCAAAAAAAAAAAAAACAATCTAAGTCCCGTCCGGGGTTAATGTATACCATTAATAGATCATTTGGTTAGAAGGAATTACACGAATTCGTTTACACCCTGTATATTGCAAGTAAAGAATTGAAAAAATATTTTCATTTTCATTTCAATAGGCACCGAAGTGGGGAGTTTAAAATGGGACTTTAAAATGGGAGATCCCATTTTAAACCTAGTGCCTTAGGTAATAAAATGTAGGTAGCATTATGAAAGTGCTTCATTTGCACATTATACAATATGTATATTTTTATTTTCATTTAAACCGCATAGTTTTTAACTTAAGATGAAAAATTACTGTAAAAATACCCCATATCTCCGAAATTTGAAACGCGAAATATCTGTAAAAAATCGAGGTGACAGAAGTTTGTGTAATTATTACAGGAAAAATAAAAATATGTCTCTAACTAGCACAGTTTTTTAGAAATCAACAAAAATACTTTACAGACATGAAAAGCAGAGACGTTTCAAAAAAAAAATTGAACTTTCCAACGAACGGAACCCTCGGTGCGCGAGTCCAACTCACACTTGACCGGTTTTTAATAAGAGAGTTCTACTCTCTGTGGTGTTACGTCATATGTACCTACGTAATAGGTTCAGCTTTGTTGACGAAGGTGTCCGGCTTTAGGCAACTAGAGAACAGTTGATTGGAGCTTTGTTCGTCGTTACATTTGCTGACAATTAACCTCGTCTTTGGAGAGATACCTCGTTCTGTCTCTTAGTTACACAGTTACTGGTTTAGCTATACAGGCTGTAAACGAATTCGTGTAATTCCTTCAAATCACATGATTTATTAATGGCATAGATTCACCCCGCACGGGATTTAGATTGATTAAAAATAAAAACAACCTTTTTTTTCCAAATTTTTTTTTTATGAGATAGAAAATTTCTAAATGAATGAAGGCACGGCGACACAGCTGACGGGCACGAATAGCGCGATATCACTCCACGCAGTCAGTTAACATGGGACGCTAAAATTACTCTCACACCGATAATTCAGCCCTCATCAAGCTGTCTCCCCCCCCCTATGTCCAATTGTCCACGCCAGCAACGCCCTAAGCCGAGGTCCGAGTCCCACTAGGGGTCGCCCTTAGTGCTGTTGTTGCAGGTAGTCATGATGTTAGTGTAGTACAAGTAGTTAGCTTAGGTTAAGTATTTTACTTCCCCTCCCACCGCCCATTGGCTGGAGACCCTTCAGGTCTAGCCAATAACTGCCCGGTTACGTAGGAAGGGTCCCCTAGGATCACCTACAGCAGCCAATAGAAAAAAAAAAGGTAAAATTACTCAAAGGTTCATTTTTTGAAAACTTTTTTTGTTGATTCTGAAAAAATCAGTGTCGGGGTCACGTGGTTTGAAGGAATTACACGATTTCTTTTACAACCTATTCCTATAGCATGACTGGTAAGTCGCTCTACATCCGAAAACCGAGAACTCTACTCATCATTCTGTACAATTTTTATTATTGGACAAACGTTGAATTCGTGAAAAAAATTCAACTGTTCCATCCAAAATGATCAATGTTGATTAAGAAAATGTAAGGAACAGCTGTTTTTTTTTCGAGAATTCATAGTTTGTCCCATAGTTAAAGTTGTACAGAATTATGAATAGAGTTAATGGTTTTTGGATTTAGGGCTGATTTTTCAATCGTCAGATAAATTTTATCTGGGGAATAAGTTCGACGTTTTGACAGCTTTTGTATAGGAAATATGTCAAACCATCATATTTATTCCTTAGATAAAAGTTATCCGACGATTGAAAAATCAGCCCTTAGAGTGACTATCCAGTCATACTGTATAGTTGACGACAAGTTGTAGGATAACTTTTTCATCATCATCCTCATACAACATTTCACCTTCTTTCTATCTACTATTAAATCTTTTTTAATCACAGGAAAAAAAAAGAAACAAAAAGGTTTTTAAAACTAAGAAAAAGGTGAAATGTCATAAGAGGATTATCATGAAAAAGTTATCCGGTTTAATATAACTAAAAAGAAGGTGAAATGTGGCAAGAGTATGATGATAAAAAAAGTTCATGTTAATTATAAATACACAATTAGCCAATAACTGTCCCACTGCTGGGCACGAGCGTCTTCTCAGAATGAGAAGGGTTTAGGCCTTCTTTTACCACGCTGGCATGATGCTGGTTGGCGGACTATACACACCATATCGAGAACTGTTTGCTTCTGTACCCCAAGTGTGAGTTTTTTTCGTTAACTACTGTAGTTGCGTCACGCCAAAAATGTATGAAAATTTAGGCTGCGCCTCTAGGCGCACCGTTCACTAACTACTATTCGCGCGTTAATTGAACGGGGCGCCTAGAGACGCAGCCTAAATTTTCATACATTTTTGGCGTGACGCAACTACAGTAGTTAACGAAAAAAAACTCACACTTGGGGTCCTGTTGTGCTGATTTCCTCACGATGTTTACCTTCACTATAAAAAAAATATATCAAAAAACAGAGTTTTATTTCGAATAGGCACAGTACATGCACTTAAGAAATGTCTCGATTTAGTTGCAAAGTTCCAAAAAGTAAGTCTTATGGAGAAGAGCCGACAAGAAACTCCACCGGCAGTCTTTTAAAATTAGTTCAAGTACAATAGGGTATTATTTCAATGTAGTGTTTAAAATTACGTGAGAACAGTGTATGTTAGTGCATTAAATATACCAAGGGCCGATTTTTCAATCGTTAGATAACTTTCTTCAGTTTTTACGACATATTTTTAGTACAAAAGCTGTCAAAACGTCTAACTTATTCCCTAGACAAAAGTTATCTGACAATTGAAAAGTCGGCCCTAAGTAATAATAACTTCTTTATCAAATTCTATTCCACACATGATTTAGAAAAGTCACAAGGTGTCGTTTAACCGTTAAAGTTATAAATGTATGATATTTTTTTGTCACCTGTTTTTTCAATTTTTAGTTCTTTATTCTTCCATTTACTTGGACATGGAAACAGCTTTTTATTTCGAAATCCACCGTCCAATAATCATAAGGGTAGAACGTTTAAAAGTAATAACATCTCTTATCACCGTGTCATTTCGGTGCGAATGACACGCAGGCACGCCGCTCAGGATATGAGCTCTTTTGAATGACAGATAAATGACTGACACACGGAGCGAAAGATTGGCGAATATTTAAATACTGGAATCGTAAAATGCAACGTCCGTCTGTCCTCGTTGCGTGCTTGCGCGACCGTGAAACGCAGGCCAAATAGCGTGGTTTGAAAAATTCTATGAAATTGTTTATTTTGTATTTATAGATGTTTTGAAACTCTTAAAGGTACATGTACACACTACAAACTAGTTGTCGCCGGTGTTTCTTATCTGACTACCTCTGAGAAGAAACATAATTGTAAGGGGTCATGGTCTCTTTTAAAGTGCAAACATTTCTTACATACATAATCAGCCCATTACTATCCAACCGCTGGGGACGGGCCTCTTCTCAGAATGAGAAGGATATAGGTCTTTGTTCACCACGCTGGTCTGGTGCAGGTTGGCGCACTAGACACACCATCGAGAACTTTATGGAGCCCTATCTGGTGTGCAAGATTCCCCACGATGTATTATTTCATCGTTAATGCAAGGGATACCTAATCAAATTCTGACACTACACTTTCACTCACTGCATCTTAACTGCATTCGGCAATTGCATAGTTTGCAATTGCAACTGGATATGCAGTTTACTTGTAGTTATAATTACGTATATGAAACGAAATTATGTTTCACCAAACACGTAGTTATCATTCAAACCAAAACTGTGAATGCGGAACAAAAATCTCTAAATCTTAAAATTATCTGCATTCTTTTTAGCAAGGATTCTGTTTACATCAACAAAGAGCTGCATACTTGTATAATGTTTACGTCGTATACGCTTATAACTGGCGTAAACGGAAGGTAATTTGATATGCGAGGACGAGCGTCTCGGCGACACGCAGTCTGCGAAGTATAATCAAATTAATCGCGAGACACACTGAGTTGTAGGTCTGGGGCAGGGATATTCAACCTTTATTTTGCACTAAGTATACCCTTTTCCACGTAAGGTCAGTTCTGGGGTTTTTCTACAAAACACTACCATACAAAGAATTATAAAGTTCGTGAGTCACATATTATGATTAGTTACGGTTTACTCACGTGCATTTTTCGAGGTTGCGACCTCGCCTCCTTTTCAGCTCATGATTAAAGGCTTTTTTGGATCCGAAACTAGTAGGGCAATCCTGAAAAATGCACGTAAGTAAACCGTAACTAATCATGAACATACAAAAAATAACAAATATTTTTAAAAAACTAAACATGGATAATATAGCTATTTTACGGTTTTTGATGATGTCATTTACGTTTGTTGGATAGCAGTCTTCTTACGGCTACAATTTACAAAATGACCGCTAGGCTGACTCATTTTCCGTTGAACAGAGTGTAGCCAAATTTTAATGTATAAGTATACATTCGACGGGTCCTACGTATACTAGTACAAGTGCAAAAACACAACTTTACAGGAGAGCGGTGTAAAGGTTCTAAAGCTTTAACTTTGACATAAAAGTGGAAATGTATGAAATTTTTAAATGGCATGGTATGGTCCTATTCAAAATTTTATAATTTCTGTTGTTTTAGGTTAAAGTTAAAAAAGCTTTAGAACCCTTAAACCGTGTTTTTGCACTTGCACTAATATACGTAGGAGCCATCGCATTTATGTAAGACAACGTCAAGACAACGGTTTTTGAGAGATTTTATTACTACCTATATATGCACGGCTACATATCAAACTATACATTTCCAGTGTGAACTGATCTCGCATTGAGCCTGCCCTAGACGAGCCCTGTATCAAAAATTGTCGGGGGGCCCTGCTACACGACTGCGGTGGAGCCCAAATGGAGGGTCAAGATTTTCCACAAAAGAAATAAAAACTTGGTCTATGGTTGTATGGAGTGTTTGGGGTGTGCTGAGTTTATCGTTTAAGAGTTTAGAGTTTGGCGTACGACCTAAAAGCTTGAGTGAGATTATGAATAACATTTTACGAATTTTTGCTCACATATGGCGAGGGCCAAGTATCATTGGCGAGGGCCAAGTATCATTGATACGGCTGATATGGTGGTCGCTACGCCCCTGTTTAAGTCCCATGGCGGAGGCGAACCTATTGCCATCAACCGGGCACAAATCCAGACTCCGGGCTTGAGAAATTCCACACGGAAAAACCCAATAACATGGGACCTCACGCTAAGCAGTCGCGTTTGCGACCACTAGACCAAAGAGGCAATCAAAATTCTAAATTATATTTCCAAAAATATCGTTGGTCGGTGAAGTTTGAGAATTCTTCGCATTTTATCGTCGGGTCCCAAACAGTTATTCGGTCTGTCGCAGCTACAACTTCGAAAAATTAATTTAGGAAGCAATATAAAGTCTATCAAAAGTTTTCACTTCTATACACACAGACGGAAATGTGAACCAAGTTGTTCTTTACTATAGAAAACAAAGTTATCTGTTGGTATGTTAAGGCGATTTTATTTCAAAATAATGTGGTTTCATTTAGCAGCTTTTAATAACGATGCACTGGTCATAGCAAAATAATCCTATTCTCATAAAAGTTGATGATCCCCTTAAGAAGTTTGTATAAAAGGTGTCTTATTTTTGTCTTATTTGAAAGAGTTGTTTAACAACAGTGGTTTATTAAAACGAGGGACTAATTCTCGTGGCTAATTTGCAAAGTGAAGCTGCGCTTGACGCGATCAGTCGTTCGTTACATATCGAGACCCCACTGTGCCTTGGAAAGCACGTTAAACCGGCGGTCCCAGGTGATATACGAATACCTTTGACAATCGTTACGGGTGGTCAGAAGCACGAAAGTATGACAACCGGTCTAACCTTAGGATATCAGCATTGCCTAGAAACTGGATTACGGAAGTCGAATGGTAGTCACTCCGTGCAAAGTACTGGTCTTCAGCCACATCTGCTTAGACTGGAAGCTGACCCCAATATAGTTGGAAAAAGGCTAGGCAGAAAGTTATTATATCGAGTATTAACGCCCCTGAAAGTTTACATGGTGTATAAAACACTTATGTTTTTATTATTTTTTGCTATACTCTTGTCAAAGTTTCGTCATTGCAAACGACAACACGGCAGGCCCAGACGCAAAATGACGGCTTGAGCTGGACTCCTTCCAAAAAGACTGATTCTTAAGAAGTGGAAGAAGAGTAGGGAGGCCTTTACCCTACAGCGGGCCACTACAGGCTTTTAATAATAATACTCTCTCCAAATACTTTCTTTATTTCAAATTTAAAGTGGCCTAGTTAAAAGTTTGAAGTACCAATCGAATCTAAATTGATTTCATCTTGAGTTTGAAACTTCCTAATTGATTTAAGAGTTGATATTTCTGTAATTCATTTATATGATGTGTTTTTGGAGGCTAAATAAACATGGAGGGGGTAAATAAATCCCTTATTTGAGCCTTTGTTCGAAGACTTTTGGAAATAAAAAGAAAATAAGAGGAATTTGAAAATAAGGCTAACAAATGTTTTTTTCCGGGTGTTATGTTTTTTTTTAATTATTTGACTTTGTCAAGTTTGACCCTAGTTACACTTGATGGTAAGCGTGGACAGGGTCCAAAATGAAGCACTCGACTCGAAACCAAGTGATGGAGATATACAGGGTGTTAACGAATTCGTGTAATTCCTTCAAACCACGTGATCTACTGGTGACACAGATTAACCCTAAATGGGAATTTTTGAAAATCAAGTAAAGGTAAAAACAAAAAATAGTTAAATTTTCTATTTCTGAGTCATTTTAGAGCCTTGAGTTATCGGACTGCAAAGAGCGATAGCGCGTTAGTCGTGCCTACCATCCGTGTCGCCGTGCTTTCATTAATTTATGCGTGGCATCGAAATGTTCACACAAATGAAACATTTTTTTTTGCAAAAAAATAAATTCTGATTTTTTTACTGAATCCATATTAGGTTGTTTAGATACGATCGGTGACAAAGCCGCATGAAAAAATAGTAATTTTAATTTTTATATTTTTAATCAAGCTAAATCCCGTGCGGTGCCTGTCTACACCAGTACCACCACCACTCATGTGGTTTTAAGGAATTACACAAATTCGTTAACACCCTGTAGAGGGATTTTCCTATTATGGCCTCTAGCTCTTATACAAGGTGTAAAATAAATAACGCACAACCTCTTACGGGGACACTGTACTCATCATTATGAACAACTTTTACTATTGGACAAACCTGAAATCGCAAAAAAATAATCAGCTGTTCCCTAGATATATGTTCACATAACTCGTCAAAATGTAGGGAACAGCTGATTTTTTTTTAGCGATTTCAGGTTTGGTCCACAACAAAAAGTTGTTCATAATGATGAGTACAGTGACCCCTTAAGAGGTTGTGCGTTATTTACGTTACACCTTGTATACACATAACGGAACTCAGTAAACTGCCCGGCGCCGGACTTTAATGTGAGGGTGGTAGTTAGCCAGGCGGACCGTATTTGTTGAATCTTTCAACACGCGTCTATTCCCAGTGTGTGGTGTGGAAGTGTTAAGGTGTGTACGGACTGCACGTTCCTGTGTTACGCGTAGTCGGAATACGCTGTCCACGCGTACATTGGATACGCGTACAGCTCCTGTACGGAAACAGACAACACAGTACTGTTTGCACTTGCCGACTGACGGCGGCTCGCGCTGCGAGCTAGCTCGCGCGGCACGCGTTCCCTAAGTGTGCGTCCTGAGTGACGGCGCACGGGCGTATTGCGGATTGCGGAGCGGCTTTACCGTCGATACCTGTCCTTAGTGCACGCGGGAAAGTGGACGCGTACGCGCGTGTTTAGTGTTTCGTTTATTTTACTTTGGTTTTAATAATGTCGATTTCAAAATTCAAAGGTTTCGAACATTTATTTAATGCGCCGTTAATTCCACCTGCGCGGTGCGCCGTCACTCAGGACGCACACTAAGAGTGTACGCATAGCTGCAAGTATGGATATGGCGTTCCAGGACACGCGTAACCGACTACGCGTACCAATGTACGCGCTGTCCGTACACACCTTCATATTCTTGCCCGTCCCCACATTATCATGTATGAACGATATCAAACAGTAATCATTAGAAGAATATTGTTAGTTCCATTAAAAACCAGGCTTACCATTCTCTATGTCTGTATGTCCCCACTCCTCATTTCAGCGGAAAAATGCTAAGCAGACATCTTGACAGGCACAAGTACAAATGACTGTTCGCACGTACTTTTTGCTAACATTCCTAGCTGAGATGTGTGGCGTGATTTACTGCTTATAACACTTATATATGAGCATGAATATATTAAGGTGATGGCGTAATGTGTTGCTTCAATTTGATATATTTTTTGTTTACTTCTGTATATTTTTTCCCTTATGAAGCGTCCCTACGCCAAGGCAACGATTACCAACGAACGTTTGTCAACTGTTGAATTTGATAAAAGTTTGTATAGAACGAATCCGGTTTTATTCGGATTTAAGCGATATGGAACCCAATTCATTGGCCATCGTTGGCTTGGTGTGTATGTACCATAAAAGGTCAATTATTGTTTAGTATATTATTATGTTAATATACAAAACAACTGAATGTTGATCTAGTGGTCGCTAGCGTGACTTCGAGGAATACAGGCGTGATATTCTGTTATGCATACAAAACAATAATTGACCTTTAGATTGTTTAGATGTTTAATGATTTTAATAGCCATACATTTATCTACTTATGAGGAGCTCGTGGCTAAATAATTACAGCCGCATAGACCGATCTTCCGGGTTAAGCCACGCTTGCCGAGGTTGGTCTGTGGATAGGTGACCATTTACCATAGCGAGTTTCCTCCGTGCCTCGGAAAGCACGTAAAGCCGTTGGTCCCGGCTGTCATTTGTAGATCTTTGACAGTCGTTACTGTTGGTCAGAAGCCAGAAAGTCTGACAACCAGTCTTACCAAGGGTATCGTATTACCCAGTTACTGGGTTGTGGAGGTCTGATAGGCAGTCGCTCCATGTAAAATACTGATATTCAGCTGCATCCGGTTCGACTGGAAGCCGACCCCAACATAGTTGGGAAAAGGCTAGGCAGATGATGATGACATTTATCTACTTATCTCAACAACACACATTTTATTTGACCTAGAAAGTAACTTATTGAAAATGAAGACAGATTCTGTCGTCTTCTTCTTCTCTAATGTCAGCACGAGCTACGAGAATGTCTCATACCGTGGTGGAAATTTTTGGCAATCAGCGAGAATTCGCCGAACTTGTGGAGGAATGGGAGCTTACTAGAGTTAAAGACAAAAAAAATATCATTCGAAGCTAAGATTAGATTTTTGGCCCAGCGCAGACGACGGTCAGTCCTCGGCGTACCTTTTGTCCATGAAAATAAATCACATTTCCCCGTGTGGGGACAATCTAGAATATAAAATTTCCGCACCGCACACGGGAAATAGACGCGTGTTATAAGATTCCTCAAAACCCAGCACGCGACGTATAAGATCTATACGGTCCGCCTGGCTAGCTACCACATTAAAATCCGGCGCTAAGAAGTTGACTGTCGTGTGTCTGCGAAAGCCAGAGGGTCATATGGGAATTCCTCTATATCTCTATTCTCTGGATTCGTGTGCTGCATGTTAGACCATGTCTGCGCTTTCCATCAGCTCACACCGATAATTCAGCTCTCATCAAGCTGTCTCCCTCCCCTGAGCCCCCGCCAGCAACGTCCTAAGCCGAGGTCCGAGTCCCACTAGGAGTCGCCCTTAGTGCTGTTGTTGCAGGTAGTCATTATGTTAGTGTAGTACAAGTAGTTAGCTTAGGTTAAGTATTTTACTTCCCCCCCATTGACTAGAGAGCCTTCAGCTCTCGGCAATAACTGCCCGGTTACGTAGGAAGGATCCCCTAGGACCACCTACAGCAGTACAACAGAAAAAAAAAAACCTTTCCAACAGGTACGACTAGGGTCGAAGTAAGTAAGTAAAGTAAGTAAGTAAATCATTTATTTGCGTAAAACATGGTATACATTGATGTTAATATTATTACAGTAGCTCAACATGTTTCGCTAAGATATAACATAGCATGCAAAAATTTATATTTTGACAAAAGGAATCAACATCTCACATCCATAAAATCTTTTAAACAGTAAAAATTACATTCAATAAGCCACTTGTGTAATTCTGTCTTAAATTTTCTCGAGTTCAATATTTTAAAGCGACTTGGTATTTTGTTATAAATACGTACGCACATTGCAAGGCAGTTTTTGTTGTATTTCGCAAGTCTTGGCAAATCACTTAATACCAGTTTATGAGGATCTCGTCTGTTTCTGGGATTTACATCATTTGCTGATTTAAATAAATGTTTGTTGTTAACTACAAATATACATACCTCATATATATACAGACATGGTAGAGGTAGCAGACCAAACCTCTTGAACATTGGTCTACATGAGTCATCAGGTTTAATACCACTTATTGCTCTGATGCACTTTTTTTGCGCGATAAATGCTCTATCCCTATTGGTACCATTACCCCACATTACGAGACCATATCGCAGTAGCGACTCAACATAGGCGAATGCGACCATGACAATACCAAATAAGAAAACTGAATGAACGCAGTACTTTTAGTACGTCATGTGCGTTAAGCGATGCAGTTCTATGTGTTTTATTTACACGTACAAAAACGTACCCCGAGGGCTGTCCCTCCCCTGGATTTTAAGTGCAAAACATGAAGCGTGACGATGCGCACTTTCTCCCACTATCACCAAACAAGTTTGAGTTACAAAAATTGCTCCATTCTCTACATCTAGGTTTAAAAGCCGGGTTCTCTTAAGCCTGATTGGTGTGGGTCATTTGTTAACCCTTCCACCGTCTGACCTCGTCCGGAGTGCATGATAAACGGCCGAACTTAACACTCCATTTAATTTTAACTGCCGTTTGTCTGGTACGGGCTAATTATTTAATTGACAGCGCTTTCTGTAGGAGAGTGCGATAAGCGAGTACTGTTGATAATGAAGAATAGCAGGAAAAGCCTTCTTTTGGATATCTTCTGTTAGTTAGTGCCCAATAAAAAAATTACACACTCTTTGTTTGAAACATCCTCATGACAAGAAATTCATCATCAAGGTGGTCTAAACAAGTAAGATTTTGTGGTTTGATGAAGGTAGGATAATTTCACTAGATAGTAGACACATTGTGAATTTTAAACCCTTTAAAATTTAAGCATGTATTTTGGCAGGATGTTAATAAGCAATTTTTTACAATCGGAGGTCATCTTGTCTAAGCTACCCCTTGCAGATGCAAGACGTAAACTTTTTCTCATATCGGGGTATGATGGAGACATGGTGAAGACATGGTAGGGAATAGTTGGTTACAGTGCATGTAGCTGCGAATGCCACGAACCCGATCAAAGGGCAGGAGAAGGAACACCGTGGGCTTTTAGCCAGAAAGAGTCCGCATAACCATTCGCTCCCCTCTCCCCGGGCGAAGGGTACCCAAGAGCATTTTCCCACGATTACAAAAAAGGGATACGGTAGGGACATGGTGAAGGCATGGTAGGGACATGGCGAAGACATGGGAGGGACCCGGGAGGGACACGGTAGGGACTCGGTAGAGACATGTCCCTTAACCATCATCAGATAGGTAGTTATACTTCTTATGCAACCAAGTAGAAATACAATAACTTGATAATTACGTCAGTCAATGTAACAGCGCACATAACATCTCGTGACTTCCATTTTTAATGTAAAACAATTTATTTATAAAGCGATATCATTCAGTTATTGTTAATTAACTTGTTTGTATGTGTCTCGCGATAACTACGTCCATAATATTATTGTAGTTGTATCAATATTATGTTGAAGACTCGCTGTTGGGAACAGATTTGACTAATTTGTACAAAAAATCAAGGCTATACGACGATAGATTGTTCAAATACGATTAAAATAATAATATGTTTACTAATATACATGGTGTCCCAGAAAGAAGTGTCAAGCGGAAGTCTAGAGGTAGAAAACACTTAGAGGTACCCGAATCACCCCCATGTATGTTCCGTGATTTTTTGTAGTTTTCGAGTTATGGTTTCTTTTCATGTTTTAACCAAACTCTGACTTTAACCGCTAGCGGCCCGACGGACGATCCGGATCGTCAGTGCCATTTTTTATCTATTGTGTCTATAATTACATTACTCGATAAGTTAATAACATTTCTGATCATAGCGTCATGAATAGTTGAGACAAATGCGCGTTCTCATCATCTAAAAAAAAATTACTATTTACGTCACCATAATCAAAAATGTCATTAAAGTCAGATGTGATAAAAGGACAGCAAATCGTCGCCCGGGGGTGAAAACCTCGGGAATGCAATTTGGTAATTTTTTTATCACGATGGTACCTACTATATTTTATAATAGAGCAGATGTGAAATTAGTTTGTAGGCACTGAAATTAGCCTTTATTGGATATATAACATTCATAATAAATATAATTGACTAGCTTGCCTGCAAATTCATCCGCGTGAAAGCCCACAGGAACCGTACAATGACCAAATGCATTCTCGAGGTTTTCACTCCCGGACGACGATTTGCTGTCCTCTTATGAGATCTACGGATGCGATCAAGCGACCACATAATGGCTACAAGGCAAAAACAACCCTCATACTCTTTAATAACATTATTTTTTCTTCATAAACTTTCGCGTTTTGTTTTCTCTGCAAAAGTAACATTTTGCTACCTAACTCATTATGGAAGCTAAACAGCTTAAACGTACATCAAAGTACACCCATTAACTTGCACAAGTATACTTAGCGTCCTGGAACGGCTCGGATCCGGGCTACGGCAGAAACGGGTCAAAACTCAAACGCACGCCGGCAATTCATTACTGCACCACCAACCAATTAGAGTTAAGCAAAAATTACGGCAACACCGCTCCCATAAATCATTGCCAGAGCTAAAAAAAACTCAAAGGGATAGCCACGAAGCAGGCTCACTCATTGTTTGTTCGAAAAATTATGAACAAAATATTTCTGGAAAAAACCTTTTTTAATGAAATAACAGAGCTATGTTCGAGTGCGTATGTTGTTTTTATTTATTTCGATTTATTCATGTACGCAATTTAATCTGTGTGACACATGATAAGGGTAGGGTAACAATAGGGGATGTGTACACTACACGAGTTAGCCGATTGGCTATTCGAGATATTTGGTGCTATGTCTTTTTTAATAAATGTCGAAATGTTTGTTGATGTTGTTTTATTTATAGATTGGAATTATCAACGTATATTGCCGGCAGCTGTCCGTGTGGTGTCGGACGTAAAGAATAATATTATCACAGTCTACCTATATCTTACTCCTTACAGTCGGTCAACGTAGGACATTGTCGGAGAGCAATCGTGCCGGGGTTGCGGGGTGAAGGAGCGGAGGTTATGTCCCGAGTAGCCATACTGCATACTAGGGACATAACCTCCGCCCCTACATAATTTTGACATTTCATAGGACCTGTCAAATGTATGGGCGTTGACCCACTGTATGTAGTAAGTACACTGTGGTACTATCCCATCTCTTCCCATAGGTGTCGTAAAAGGTGACGGCGTTCTCTGAGTACTTTAACAACCATACTGCGATCGCCAACCAACCTGCCAAGCGTGGCGATTAAGGCAACCCCCAACTTGGAATGTGGCGATGCTTGAGGGAGGCCTGTGTCCAGCAGTGGACGTCTTTCAGCAGACTTTATTTTCAACAGACAGCAGCTTGATTGAGCAGAAATGTGTAGTACACCCCCATTTTACCATTACGTTTAAGTCCCATGTAATAGGGGGCGAGTCTATTGCCTTCACCAGGGCACAAATCCAGACTCCAGGTTGCTACTGAAAAATTCCACACTGTAAAAACCCAATAACACTTTGCTCGACCTGGGGATCGAGCCCTGAACCTCAGGCCAGAGTAGACATTTAGCTAAAGCAGTACCTCAACTTACTATAATCGCCTGAACTGACACACTCACACAGACACGTACTGAATACTGAGTATAAATGCATTCTTTGTATGTGACTGTATCCCGAAAATACCTTAGAAGTCTTGTTGCAGTTCGTGTCTGTGTGAGTGTGTCAATTCGGACGATTGTAGGTAGTTGAAGTACTGCTTTAGCTTATAATACAAGCTTAGTTTTAGTATAATTATACTAAACATGAAACTGTTCAGAATCATTAGGAGAATCGATTGACATATTTTTTACACCACATTTTTATTTATTTTTATTTTTCATAAATTTAATTTTTTTTTCAGTAGGTTTCTACCCATAACAGTTGACGGGAATAGACACCTTGAGTCTTGAGATGGTCAGCTCGATCAGTTTTCGTGTATTAAACAACCCCTGCATAGCACATCTCAGGCATTTCACACTTTACTAGGGAACTTAACGCGACATAAACTACGGTGTAACGTGGAGATTTATTAAAAATAAAAACACATCTTCAGGCAGTCTGATGAAAATCTTGTTGGAGTGTCTCGGTTTTTGTGTATACTAAAAATAACGTTGTATAGGTACTGTGCTCAGGCAGTCAGGCTCAGCAATGAACAATGAGGCAGACAAAGAGGAAGAAGATTAATATGATATGACTTGACGAATATGACTTGTTTTGTAAAGGTACAAGTCCGAGACGTGCTGCAGACCGCAAACTGCAAAAGCAGTATCGCTTACGGTGCGATCTGCGGCTGCGGTCTGCGGTTGCAGTTTTGCAGTCGCTGTCGGAATAGCACCTTTAAAGTGCACACCTTAAAGGCGCTATTCCGACGGCGACTTGCAGTCTGCGGTTGCAGTCTGCAATTTGCAGCCCGTCTCGGACTTGCACCTTAATTCAGCTCCTTCGCAAGACAGCTGTTAACGTGTAAGAGACAATGCTAAAAATAGACTAAATGTACACGTGTTTTTCACAAAATTTCAATATTGAATATTAAACATATAATTGGTAAAGAAATACAAATATTTACGTTTAATAACACAGATAGGACGTCTATGTTTAATAATGAATGTCAGAATCTGAATTAATTATATAATTTTACGTTTATTTGGTCTTCGCGAAGTTATTTATAATTCAGAAAGCCAAAATATTTTAATGATTATTATCGTTTTCTTGTATTATAACTTTCGTGAGACACATTCCTATTTATGATTAATTACGGTTTACTCCCGTGTATTTTTTGGGTTTGCCCGACTAGTTTCGGACCCTCCTCCTTCGATTACTTCGACTCGCAACCTCGCCGCATGTTCAGCTCGTGATTAAGGGCTCCGTTTGGGTTCGAAACTAGTCGGGCAATACCGAATAATGCACGTGAGTAAACCGTAACTAATCATAAATATGAATGTGTCTCACGAAAGTTATAATACATTGTGAATTGATATTATGTTTATTACACTATTATAACTATGATTCTAGAAAGTGACAACGCGTTATTTATTATTTTTAACCGACTTCAAAAAGGAAAAGGTTCTCAATTCGGTTGTATTTTTTTTTTTTTTTTTTATCTCCGTCATTTATGAACCGATTTGAAAAATTTTTTTTTTTTTCGAAAGGGTATACTTTCCGATTGGTCCCATATAATTTTTGTTATGATTAGACCATGAACTTCAGAGATATGGAACGGAACTCCTCATCGGATCAAAGCAAAATTCTCAAATTACTAATATTGCTTTATTTATATTTGTTGTTGGGAACTGACTACTGGAAAAGAGGAGGGGGTGCGTGTCCCCCCCCCCTCCTTTGGAATGTTTTCATTATATCGTGTAAGGTATCATTTGAAAGGACTTTTTATGCCCGACTACGTCAAAGCCAAAAAGAAGGGTTATGAAGGTGGGGGTTAAAATTATGATACTAAAACGTATTTATTAAAAAATAAACTTTAAAAAAAAGTAAAAACCGACTTACTTTCATCCCGAAAAAAGTACTGTTCCCAAGGAAAACAACAATAACGTTCATAGATGGCGCCACGTGTCTTTCGAATCATGAATGAATTATTTTACTATAGAAACTTTAGTAGTGTGTTAAGAGTTTTTTTGAGCTTAATTAATGCGAGCGAAGCCACGGGCAAAAGTTAGTAAAATAGTAATAGGCGTGAACTAACGCCTCGTAGACGAAACTTTCTCTAAATCCCTCGTAGCACTATTCTATTTACAAACGTTTACACAAAAACGTCTCCAGTGAACCAGTTTCTCCATTTGCAATAGGGTCCACCGTAACTTTGATCTCAATTCAGATATCGTCAACCTTTCTCCCCTATCCGTTTAAGGCCACTTCACAACTAAATTAGATGCCAGTTTGCAACCTGTCTTGATTCTTAACTTCGATTGTTGTTTGTTTTCTTGGCTACCTCATTTATAGCTTGGCACGGGGTTCCAAATTCAAGCCCCAGGTCGGGGAATGTTAAAGTAGGGTTTTCTCTAAGGAAGTTATTAGTTTTAGCTCAGGTTAGAGTTGAAAACGGTTTGGCCCCTTTGCGCCATTGGAGCGTGTACAACGGAAATCTCGATGTTGAATTGGAAATAGTACGTTTAAGCTGAAGCAATTGTTGTAGGATTTGCATCAGCAATTGTAGACCTTTGGATGCATTGGGTCGCTGTTTTATAGATCTGACTGATTTTTGACTGTGATTGTTGGTAGCTCTTGTTACATTTTTACTGTTTACAATGTGTTTATACCCGACAGGTTAATTCAGTTTAAAAATTAAGGTATCTAGTATTTAAATACTTTGTGATTCAGTATTAAAGCAAACCTATGTAGCATTTGTTTAATAATAGAACACCTTTGTCATCTTGTCATTGTAATCCTGTTGATCTTCTTAGTCGTGCAGTCTTGGCAGCGTGGTTGTGGTTATGTCGAGTCTCGGTTCTGAAGTAGCGGCTGTGTGATACGCCTCGATTTGGCTCTACTATCGGCGTTACTAGAACATTCGTTCATGGTTGAAAGTGTAATGGCCTTGATGAGGTCCGACCATTGCGTCGGAGAGCGACCTGGGAATCTCATACCCTCTGTCTTGCCTTGTCGTAATGTTTTAAACTAAATTAGATTGGAATTCCACTTTAACTAGTTTATTGATAGTTTCATTTAAAGTTTAACCAAAACGTTGGCAAGTCCTGTTTTTAACAATACCAACACCAGCTTAATCCTTTAGGGATTACAAGCGTGGTCGTTATTATTTACGAATAAAATTTCTCAAACATTTTTCGACCAAACTGTCCAAATCAAATACGGGATGAAAATACCTTTTTTAATCGTATAACTACCAATTTAACAATGTCAACATCCCACATCACAAAGGAAAGCCGAACAGTGGATAAAGAATATATTTTGACCGAAACTGGCTGTTTTTGACTATCATATCGAATATCAAAGGTAGTTAAAATGGTGACAAATAACAAAGGACATTGAATACCTACCATATTTGTAGCTCTTTAAACTTAATTCACAAAGCCTATTTTGCGGTCTGTAATTAAATATGTTCTAATCTGTTCAAAGAAAGATGAGTCCTAAGGGCGTACCTATACATAAAAGAAGCAGGTAACCAGCGCCGACCTACCAGCGCTTATCGGTACAGCGGTGCGAGCACGGATCTTTCTAACAAGTCGATTTGAGAATTTTATCTATTCTAAACGTCAAATTTGACATATGATATAATATAAAATGACAGCAGCTGTCGTTTTATCTTATGTCAAACTTAACTAAAGTTTCATGTTTGCATGGAATTTACTCTGCTTGGAACTCTGTAAGATCCGCGCGTATGCCGCGGCAGGCGGTCGGCTCCTCGCGTACGTGGACGGCGGCGCTCGGCTGTCGTCGCGTCCGGTCGGCTCCGCTCGGCCACAGCCCACAGCGCAGGTAGAAATTGACTGCGATAACGGATACGCGAACACGCGCGCGCATGCGCCCGTGTTCCAGCAGATTGTAGCCGTCGGGCGGACGCGGTCGGCTACGAGCGCATGCTCGAGCATCCGCTGTGACGCTCTGCGCTGCGCTCCTGCGTGGCCCAGTTGATGGAAATCGTACATTAGACAGGACTTTCTGTAGAGATCAGCTTCGAACTCGCTTTCTTGTTATTGTGACAACGTAGTATCTACTTACCTCCCTTTTTGAAATCTAGGCCTAGCTCTAGCTAGGAGTGGAGTAAAAAAGGGCAAATAAATCTTGCCAAAACTCAGCCTTATTGCGTAAAACACTCGTAATCGCTATATCTTTGATTTTGTTACTACAACAATATTCATTGCGTTGTACATCGTTGCTATGGAAATTGGTGATCTGTCGAAATCAAAGCCATAGCGATTATGAGTGTGTTGCGCAATTAGAATGCTGCTTGTTTAAGATAAGGGCGCAGAAAACGTATGGTGTGAGATTTTTCTTATATTTTCGCTGAAAACGACAGACACACGCCTAGACAAAGAACAGAGCTATTTTGTAATACATCAGAAACGGATACTTGAACAAAAGATCTTCAAGTACTCCCCACCAGAAGTCTGTTGACACACTCGAAACGCAGAAGCCGAGTGAAGCTGACACAGACAGTTCGCAATCAATCGAAACTCAACCTTAACTGAAAGCTATAAAGATTACACCAACCGCAAAGTAAAAGTTGTTCTTCAATCCAACAAACAAAAAGTAAATGTTAGTAGTTTAAGCAATATTGAACTCTATTTCATAGCAATAAAAGTCATGAAAACGGCATTGCTAAAGCTGTATGTAGACACAATAGCATCAAATGTGGACATGGCCACGCAAAGCTGTACCTCATTTATCGATATTGTATCTACCTTAGGATGGGCGATCGTGTCGCTCAATATGCTGGGAAGCGGAATAGTGTTGGGAAAAAAACGATAAAACTACGAAGTTTTTTTTTGGGTTTTTTTTGTCAATTTAGGAACGACTTTCCTTTGTTTCATTGCCTTTTACGACGCGCTTGATTAGATAGGGTGACCTATTTTGAGTATATATTGTTTGAAAATGTACTTAATAATGTAAAATCCGTTTTGATTCAATTTGAAATCAATTGACTTGACAATAATCATTAAAAAACACAAGACTAAAATATTATATTAAATTGAAACATCAGTTACACTAAAAATAGATGGTGGAAAACATTTCCCTCTTTAAGCCATCGTTTGTAGGTTTGGGAGAGATATTAAATATACCCCAGTCAGTACCCAAAAATATTGAATTGAATCGTGGGGAAACCCTTTTGGATACACTCAACTTCGGGGAAAACGTAGGGTTATGTCGGATTCTAACCGTCTATAGCCAATATGGAGTTGCTCCGAAAATTTATGGACACGTTCGCAGGGATCACTAAACATTGACCTATTTAAAAAAAAAACTATAACGTTTGTGGTTTAAATAACCACTGGCTCCACTGAATAACGTTACGAGTTCCACGGGTCATTTAATTTAAATTTCCAATTAACAAACAAGCTATAAAATTCTATCGATGTTATAACAACACTATGAGAGCCGGAAGCGAGCGGCATTTTACGATCAGTGCAACTGTCCGCTAATGTACGCGACTGTCCCTTCAGTCCGCTGTGGGAACATGCCAGCTTGCCTTCTTCTATCGAAATGTATAGGGTACTGTCGCGCGAAACTTCTTTTGTGTCAGAATTAGGTATTGAAAAACGCTGTCTGTGCTGTAGTCATGTCTAAAAATGCTGGTACAGTCGGGTGCTGAAGTCTTTCACAACCAGTGCAACTGCTTGACCTTTCACCTTTCCTGGCCCCACGTTGGGCGCCAGTGTCACGCTTAGCGGGTTAAGGGTGGCTTGAGGAGTCAACCCTTTACGAGCATGTGCACATAAAATCAGAAAACTACTAAGAAGTTTAACAGGAGTATACTTACAGAATAATAATGAAAACACTTTGAACCATACAATACATATTTTAATAATTATTACAAAATTAGAATACAACAGGGCATAGTTCTAGAAGATACGATACAAGGAGTCCAAGATCTTCAGGTGTAGGTTGACTTAACTGGCGGCTGCAGAGGCACGAGAGAGCGAAGTTTTTTTTTTTTCTTTTGGACTGCTATAGATTGTCCTAGGGGACGGTTTCTACGTAACCGGGCAGTTATTAGCGAGACCTGAAGGGTCTCCAGCCAATGGGGGGAAGTAAAATACTTAACCTAAGCTAACTACTTGTACTACACTAATATCATGAATACCTGAAACAACAGAATTAAAGGCGACCCCTAGTGGGACTCAAACCTCGGCTTAGGGCGATGCTGGCGGAGACTTAGGGGGGGAGACAGCTTGATGAGGGCTGAATTATCGGTGTGAAGAAAGCGAAGTGCAGCGTGCCGGCCCTTTTGTAAGCACACCCCGCCAGTCACCACCACTACCACCACAACGTTACTGTGGGATGAACGAGCCTGTTTGCAACATACATAAAAATTATCAATTTTGTGCGAAAAATAATATTGAACGAACTAATAAAACAACGCTTTCATCGCATATCGAAATGTAATTGGATACAGTCGCATGCAACTGCCTTTTGTAATAACTCGATTGCAAGTAATTGCAGTTATCAGTGCAACTGCCAGGCGCTCAGCATAACGTTCGCTTCGGTCCTTAATCTATTCACTTTGCATAGAGGAACGTAGTCAGAATGCCTTACAGTGTATTTATGTAACAATGGCTATTTTACGGGTATGAGTCCCTTTTGTGGAAATGCAACCGGGTTCGTGTACCAAAATGCATTGAGGGAAACTGTTCTAACGTGAAACTTGCTTTTGTTCCGTGCCTATAGTTACTAAGGTAAAGCTATGGTGTTATTAAGCCATTACACATCTCACAAAACCAAGTTCTATGATGATAATGACGTCACCTACATTAAGCTAGTTACCATTGCCATTTATTCACTATCTTCAGAGAATGGGTTATCGTCGTGTAATAAAAAAACGCTCCAGTAACTTCCACAAATTTTGTGTAGGTATTATGTTATGGTAGGGATGTCGTGGTGGCCCACATATTACAAACCCGCTCGTTAAGCACCAGGTTGCGAGTTCAAACCTAGGATAGTACGAATGAACAAAGTTTTTCAATGTCACAATGTACTTTCTTAGTTAATCTAACACATCGTGTTTACATTATTTCTTTCCGTTCTTCCAGTCCATCCTAAGGTTGTCTGGAAAAGATTGTCTCGTGCAATAAGGCACATAAAATATGTTGTGTAAATGTTGGTATTCCTTTTTGTTTGTCGGTGTATTACGTATAGAAGAAGAAGAGTATATACATAAATCGTAAGAAAACCTGGAGTTAACGTCTGAAATCGCCAACCCGCAGTGAGCAAGCTCGTTCCTTTTTTGTATGTGAAGAGGCCCTTGCCCTGCAGTGGGACAGTTACAGGCTTACATTCATGTTTATTATTATGCTAAATTATCTTGGTTTCAACATTCAAGGCAGGTCTTACGTAAACTTACAACTAACTTCCTAAAATTAACACAGATTATGAAACACAATTACGGGCAGAATTAGACGTTGTATAGCAGTAATGTTTAACGGCATTAAGCAGGAACGTCGGCTGGGATTGCAAAACAATTCAGGAATTTGGAATTTCAATGTCAAACGCTCCAGCCCGGCTCTGTTTACGCTAGAGATATTGAGGATAATTTACATACACTAATCTGAGTAGAAACTGTTTGCTAAATATTTATGTAAGTGTATTTACATAAAGGCAACAAAATAATAGTTCATAACTTTGATTTCTGTGGCAAGTAACACCTATAGTTGAAACTTAAAATTATAAACAATAAAACTTAGAAAAAATAATGAAACCGTATTTATAACCGCAATTTTTTCAATATGATAATACGTTCATCCATTTATTGGATTCGTGGCGGGATGGTGATTAAAAACAAAAAAACAAAACCAGAATATTGGTTTTAATATCGTTACAGACGACTGTGCCCGGCTGTACCATTCAACAATCAATCGAAGGCGCGACTCCATTCATCAATACATGTGTTGATGCACTGCGGTTGTACAATCGTGAACAGTTTGCATACAGCTTGTATCGATTTATTTTATTGGTATCGGATACCGATACTAAACAATACAGAACATGTTATAAATTTAATCTGAAAACAACTATCTCGAAGCAGCAAAGTTTTTTATGAAAAAAAAAATGGTTAAATATTTTTACGACAAATACTTTTAAATAGTTATTTATAGCTGTAAAGCTAAGAATATAATATCTGTTTATCTGTCTAACCGACTTAAATGAATTTATTTATTTTACAAGACATGCCAACGATAATAACAATTCTTAAAAAAATACATTAAAACAAAATACTTAGTCACACCTTTACAGGCACATACAGCACATGGACAAATGGCACTAAACTAAAAAAAAAAACGTTATTTTTTTGTACTTTTTTACGCCCAGTACGGTTATAACACATTAATAGCACATTACCCCACTTATGTACTTGAATGTACATGTTACCTGTATTGAACGATTTTATTCACGGATCTCATTCAATGGCGGTCCGTCGGGGTCGACGTCCCTCATTGTGAAGTACATTATTACGATAATAGAAGCTACGTTAATGTTTTTCACTTCAGTGAACACGACGTATTATATCGAAAAAAAGTTTTTTTTGTGTTTTCCCCGAAAGGTAAGGCAGAGGTCAATACTTACCATACAGTTCGCCAGTGACGTTAATTTCTAATTCAAAACTCATTCAAAATAGACTAGAATTACTTACTTAGTTCTTTTTGAATCGGTGTTGCTAGTACATTTTATGAAGTCGTCCAATTTATTTGTTCAAATGGACATTGGACAAAGATATTTGATAAGTGGAATACCAGCTTTATTTTCAATACATTTTATTCACGTGTTTCCAAATAACCACACCCAACCATAACCGTCAATCTGACGATAATTTGATGTAAAATTGTCGCCAATTGAGAAGTTAATCCGCTTTATCCGGATCAAATAATGATTGGTATCAATTTGTCAGTGATTATCAATAAGCCTTTTGATCAAAATATGTTTGTTTGATGTGTTCTAAGCTTTTGAAGGGAGGGCTTGTAAAGAGATGAATTATCTATCATTTACATAATCAAAAGCCAGGATTACGTCGGCTTTATTTTTAACGAGGAACCAAATGAAACGGTAAGCAAAAGGTCTTTATTTACTAGGGTTACTTTAATTTAACTGGCGAATCTTTACAGGGTAATTAAAGTATACTTAATCTGGTATTATTTGTGCCCGGTTCCTACTCGTATGACCAAAAACGAAAAGTTTTGCTTACCAACCTTTGCATTTTTCATTGCCAAACTTGGCATTTATATAGACTCGTAAGCTAATCTTAAGTGTGATAGCTACTAATGGTATATCTATACCAGTACCTACGCTTTCATGTTCATCTTGCGCTTTCAACTTTCAATTCCTCTTGCTTAAAGCGCATGCAGTATTGATTGCCATAAGACGCATGCAGCTTATCGTCTACACCGGTACACCTCGGTCAGTCGTCAAGATGGACGCATGTGAACTTGTAGCTATCTGTGCGGCATATTTAGACTGATTAGCGTGCGCTAGGGGCATGCGCTTTTGTCGAACTAGTATTAAGGCATGCGCTATGGCGCTTCACGCATGCTTCAGACGAAGACGCAAGATGAACATGAAAGCGCACTGGTGTAGATATAGCTTATCGTATGGGAGGGTTTCAATGCCAAGCTATAAAGTCTTTGCTTTATTATTGGTAAAGATACAAGAGTCTTAAATTTATCCAATAACGCTCAGTAAAACATACGAATCGGCCATCACATAACAAAATATTTCGTGCGTATTATAATTAGGTATGTTATTATTTATACAACAAAATTTAGATATATTTAAGATTTGTGTTTTTAGGTTTATTTAAAGTACTTAATTTATTGTCTCCTTATTTATTGTTACACCGAGAACTACCCTTCACTTTTTTTTCTTGCAAATCATGTCCCTCCAAAGGTTGTCTGGAAGAAATCGCCTAGTACGATAAGACCGCCCATAGTACATCTCTATTTAATATTAATGTTTCTTGTTTGTTTCGTGAACAATAAAGAGCATTGTATTGTATATATTTTAATTGAATGTGTTCTATTAATAAGGACAAGGCCGTCGCAAAAAGTCTATGTTAGAAACCTTTTCTCTATATAGTATTGAGAGTGAAAAAAAGTGTGTTTGTTACTTCGTTCTTTGTCTATTGAAAATGTTGATTATTTTTTATTAAATAAAACATCAATAAAATGCTGGTGTTAAAAAATTATATTACTTAAATTTTCTCATGCTAATTTAACGTGATTTCATCAATTCTATTTTCAAAAGATAGGGTTTAATATGCTCTAGTGAATCGAAAATAATAATAACTTGTATTAACAATAAAAAATAAAAAAAATGACTGCAAAATCTAAGATCGCTCGCAGCACTCGAGTCGTTCTGCGTCTGTAGACAATTGGCAATGGAATAGAAACGACAACGAGATGTACTGGATTGACACAAGCTTTCGACCGGTCAAGCGATCTGTTATGTCATTTCCATACATTTAATTGACGTATCTATGCTCTGGCGATTGTCGATTGCCATTTGTCTACGGACGCTGATACATCATGTGTCATTTTACATACCTAGGGCCTAATTCTCCTAAAATAAATCTTGATAAATCACAACCGAACCAAGGCCGAACCGTTCATTCAGACAGTTCTCAATTTCAAAAGCTGTCGAATTGTTTGACACAAAAAACAAAATCAATCATTTTGAAAGTTTTCGAAAACAAAAACTGACTGACGGTTGTGGTTCGATTGCGTTTGGCAAAAAATTATTTTAGGAGAATTGGGCCTCTGTATTGTTTTTTTATTTATTTTTTGTTTCGTCTTGAACCCTATGCACCTCGTATTATCGACTAAACCGAGCAAATCGAGTAAACCGTAAATAATGATTATAAATGAATGTGTCTCACGATAGTTATACATTATTAGCCTGCCTGTAACTGTCCCACTGCTGGGCAGAGGCCTCTTCTCGTACAGAGAAGGAACGAGCATTGATCGCCACGCTAGCTCACTGCGTGTTGGCGATTTCAGAACATTAAAGTCCAGGTTTCCTCACGATGTTTTCCTTCACCGTATGTCAGTGGCGTCTTAGATTAACTAAGAAAGTACATATGAAATTGAAAAAGTCACATAGTTATACAAAAATAGAATTTTAATAATAACTTTATCGTTATCTTAGGTATTAAGTAGATATTTCATTGTGACTAGAGAATAAATGGTCATTGTGGTCAATGTATCTGCGTCACATCGATAGTTTATGTTGGACAGGATAGTGCTCTATCGCCGTTTCAGAACATTTCACACGTCCCACTCTATATCAAATTTATATCACCATCTATATTTTTCCCTTTAGTAGTCTAGAATATCTCAATCTTTATTGTTGGTTAATTCTGAGTATACTTATTATTTATTTATATATTCTTTCTGGGTATTTATCTGTGTATTAACGTATATCATCTTATGTTATTGTTACACCGCGGACTGCCCTACTGCTTTGCCCATACTTAGGTTGTATATAAAAAATCTTAATATACACCGTGAGCCCGAGGTACGCGAAAGATAACCACGCCTTTCAAATGGTATTATGAGTCAAATGTTATATCAACAAAAGTCCAATCCAGACAAAAAAAAAAACTCTACATAATAGATCAATTAACTTTAGTACTTCCTTGTAAACAATACTTTAGGTTGAAATGGCAACATTTTTAAATTATGGTGTGAGTGGATAAGAAACTTCTCAGTTCACAACACTCTCCGACAAATAAGACATACGGCGAGTGGGGTATGGTATGACAAAAGTTGCAACGCCGCGTTCATAGAACTTGTCACCATAGACATTTTTCGATGAGTAAATTTCCGTAAATAATGAATATTTCGAAAATTAAGCTTTATTCAACAAACTATATCCTAGCTTTTCTTCTCTAATTAGGCATCGGAATCGATGGTTAAAATCTTTCGGGTATCTCGGGCCCACGGTGTTTAAGATATTATTTTACATTTGCATGAATAAAAACATTTAGAAATATAAAAAATAGTAGCCCACCGACATCGGGAACAGGGTCCAAGCTACCGGTAGTCAGGGACTCAGAGAGAAGAATTTCCTAACAATAAGCGCCGTGTCCAGAACGTACTGCTTTCTGTATCAGGCCCTTAATCCAACCGCCCAACAAGAACCCAATCAGATGTTGGTCGAGGCTCTTGGCTATTAAACCATTGGCCGTAACTACTATCACCGCAATGGCTGCTGAATCAACATCCCTTATCATAACAGCTGGGCTCAAGTGCCAGGAGTGTTATGATAGAGAAAGACCATTGCAGGTTTCCTTACGATGTTTTCCTGTATCGAATTTATGTGCAGATCAAGTTTTGATCTGCACATAAATTTGAAAAGTCAGAGTTACGGGCTGGGTCAAACTCACGAGGCCTACTCCCTAAGTCCGTCAACAAAGTTAGTTGCCCGTCCGAAAGTAGCCCGAAACGTAAGAGTGAACAAAACAAGTGTTAAGTTCAACTTTTCGGGCAGGCAAAAGCACATCGGTAGTAGGGACAACTGTCAAATCTTGTTGTCATTCATTCTTAGTTCGGGCCCCGAAATAATCGTATGTCCTTCTGTGATAGGGAGTAGGAAACGCTCGTAACTAAGGCCGAAACCACGAACTTCGTGCCCACGTGCTTCGTGCGTGCGGGAGTAGACCCTTTTGCACGGAAGGCAATCATTCTACCGCTCGCTATTACTGTTTATCTATTCTTAGAAAAGCTTTATTCTTGAATGAATTAATAATTACGAGTAACAAGTTCAGAGCCGCCTTACATTAATACGTTACTATCAACCGCGTGTATGAGCTTAATATAGTTTTTGCTACGTATAATAGGTACCTAATGTTACCGCAATTAATTCGACTTAAGCCGTGCCGCGTAATTATCTTCATTAAAATTCGTTCGTTAAAGATGTCTGTCTATATATAGGTTAGTTGTAAGCTCAGATTTGTTGATTATTATGTGTGGGAGTTTAGCATAAATACATATTTTAGAGTTTGCTTGAGGTAAATTGTAGCGTAAACTATTATGCGTACATTTTCTGAATCCTGCCGTCTTACCTTATCTCACAATTTAATAAGAAATACACGATAATTAGGTAGGTATATTAAATCACAACTTCTTCTTCTCTCGTATCAGTACGAGCTACACGAAAATAGCTCATGCCGTATTGAAAAGATTAGCCATTCAGCAAGGTTGGTAGCGGGGCTGACTGCCCAGGGTGCGCCGGATGTACTTAAGTATCGTCACTCGTGGAGGCTCTTTTCATGCACCCCATTAAATCAGGTTAAACATCATTAAGCCTGCACTAGCAGCTAACAGACTGGGCTAACTGATGTCGTGGGACCAGGCTAGAATATAAAACTTCCTCACCGCACGCTGGGAATAGACGCGTGTTGTAAGATTCAACAAAACCCAGCACACTTGGTGGTAGCGTCTATACAGTCCGCCTGGCTAGCTACCACCCTCATATTAAAGTCCGGCGCCATGCAGTTTACTGTGTTCCGTCTTGTGTATGTGAGAGCCAGAGGGGTATAGAGGAATCCCTCCATATCTCTGTTACTTGGATTCGTGTGCTCCACCTTAGACCCTGTCTGCACTTGCCACCAGGTGCGACAAATCAAATAATAATAATAAACATGAAGTTTAAATAAGTATGATATCTACCTATTTTGTTTAATTTGATTAATTAGTCAATTAAGATATTCCGATGAACGCTTCACGAGATATCGGTAGAGCATTTAAAATAAATATAATTAACGGAGTCAATGAACTATTAATACACTTCATTGGTATCGAAAATTAATGTATATTTATTTGACTCGTGAATATAGCGCAAAATGTACTTCGTGTAAATGATAAATGATATTTATTTCTGTAAATAAATCTGTTACAGACACTTTTACATGTCAATGTAATGTTTCCTAAGACTTGATGCACCGGCTTTTCCTATCTGACTAGCTTTAAGAAGAAAAGCCGAAACAAACTCAGAGGACAAGATCTCTTTTAAAGTCCAGACATTGTAATATAAAAACGATGCGAGTGTAACAATATAGGGCAACGTCTGGAATGGACTTTAGAGGAAAGAGCCATAGCAGGTTTGAGTTGACCTGTCCCAACTGATGGCACGCATGCATCAGCCATCGTGTAGCTCAACCTTATTTAAAGCTCAACGACCCACGCACGACGCCACCAATCAGCCGGACATATTTGCGTACGTCACAAAAATACTCAAACTGAGATAAGTACTCGATTGTAGTTATAGTATACATAGAACCACTTACTTAGAGGTACATAAACACGAGTGAATAACACAACAACATTTATATTGTATAACATCTACAATATTCTGTGTCAATACAAATATGTCTAAGTCACAAGAGATTCTCCAATCATAGTCATCTTTGTGACAAAAATAACAATATATCAAGACCTCTGACACACAACGACAGTACTCCTCTTTGTACGCAATCCAAATGAAAGAGGGAGGGGAGGCAGCTCATCTTACACTGGCGACGTTTATTTCGAGAAAGATATTCCTAGAAAGTACTCTCCAAATATTTGGTAAGAAAATAGAATGAGGTGTGTACGAAACACGTCACAAAAAGGTTTTACCGCAAAAAGTTGGGAAACAATCGTGTCTGATAACAATTTATTTTTGGTCTCATAAATTTCTTAATATAGAAATCACGAAATGTACGTATTTTGTGATTGTTTATCAGTAGATCAACGATCTTATAATGTTACAGTAATAAACTGTCTCACAGCTTTTTTGACACTTTTGTAACTGTTCTAAACTCCAACTATGCTGTGGTCAGCTTCCAGTCTAACCAGATGCGGCAGAATACCAGTATTTTACACGGAGAGAGGGCCATCAGATCTCCGCAAACCAGTTACTGGACAATGCCCATATCCTAACGTTAGACCGTTTGTCAGACTTTCGGTGTTACGACAGTCATAGTTGCTGTGCAGGTAACGCAAGTGATAAGGTCTGTGGTGCGGGCCGAGTTCGAACTCAGATCATCCTGCATGAAGCAAGCGTTTAACTGCTAGACTATCATTGCTTTTTGGCTATACCTACATATTGGCCATAGTTGGCTGAGCGAGGGCGAGTACCAACTTCGACAGCCCATTTGTCAAGCCTCGCCATTGCTCATCGTCGTTCGCCTAGCTGGCTGAGTGCTAGCGAGCGCCAACGTGTATACGGTTCGTTTGCGGCTCGCCACCACTCGGGATCACTCGCCACGACTCCTCTCACTTCGGAATACTGTCGGTTTTTCACATGTTTGTCAGCCTTGTTGACATTGGTCTCGTTCAAACCTGACCAGTATGTAGACTGTAGCACTCGCCTTGTATCAATTTGCGTACGCTTGCGTTGTCTGCAGATTAGCCAACGTGTATTGTTGTCTTAATATTATATTATGTAAAATACAGAACTATACCATAAAACTACTTGCAAAGAGGCATTATCCAACTCAACAAAAGCGTTTAAACTAGTCTCCAACTTTGCAAGAATTCAATGAGCTGCCGACTCCCTTAGCGGCTGAGTAATGCACTCCACAACTTGTTATAGTCCAAGTTTTACATAGTGGAACATGTTGGGTAGTTTTGTCCAACAATTTGTCTCTAACCCCCCAGGTTATACTAAAACTACTTGTGCTTTGCATAATAAAATCCGCTTAGTATGTACTTAGATACCTAGCGTCTGATGGCAGTCGCTCTGTGTAAAGGTACTATTCCGAATCGAACTGTAACTGCAGTCAGCACGTGCAGCGGCTAGAGGTGACGCTGGTGGGGCGAGAATCCTGCGTGGTGCGACTTCATGCAGTTGCTGCACGTGCTGTCGGCAGTTGCCGTTGGCAGCTCAGTTCGGAATAGTACCTTAAAGGTACTGTTCCGAACTGAAGTCGCACCACGCACGACACTCGCCACACCAGCGTCACCTCTAGCCGCTGCACGTGCTGTCGGCAGTTGCAGTTGACAACTCGATTCGGAATAGTACCTTAAAATACTGGTATTCAGCCGCATCTAATTAGACTGTAAGACCCCAACATAGTTGAGAAAACTCACACCGATAATTCAGCCCTCATCAAGCTGTCTTACCCCCCCCCCCCCCCCTATGTCCACGCCAGCAACGCCCTAAGCCGAGGTCCGAGTCCCACTAGGGGTCGCCCTTAGTGCTGTTGTTGCAGGTAGTCATGATGTTAGTGTAGTACAATTAGTTAGCTTAGGTTAAGTATTTTACTCCCCCCCCCCCCCCCATTGGCTGGGGACCCTTCAGGTCTCGCCAATAACTGCCCGGTTACGTAGGAAGGGTTCCCTAGGACCACCTATGAACGCAGCTCAGTTTTCGAACTCGTGTGTTAATCAGAATTTGATTATCACTCACGTTAACGGTGAAGGAAAACATGAGTTGCATTTTTAATGTCCCGATTCTGTTCATTCAGATGAAATTCCCTAAAACATATATTAGGGTATCTCGCGTTTATTCCAAGTAATAGCTAAATGAAAAACCAACTTTAATTCATACAATCTTCCATAAAACCTGCAAGCAACCTCAATACTCATTCACGCAAAGCAGTACTCATTTGGTGCCGCATCTCGTTGTGAAAAGACGCGTTCCTCTGCTTTGTGCTCTCAGTTCCGTTGAAACAAAGCTATTACATACTGCCTACTGCCTGATGAATGCGGATACCTCGCAGTTAGCTTTGTAGTGTCTGAACAGGCTTTACAGATGGTGGGGAGAAGGGTGGTTGGAATGTAAAGTAAGAAGTTTATTTCTTTTTGAGAGAACTATATACTTACTTATGAAGTATGTTGCCAGTCAGATGACAGTGATTTGGAGGAGTATTTCGACGCCTAAGTGCAGTTTCTAATTTGTTTACGCACTGTATTTTTAATACGTGTTTTGGGTATAGGTGATTAGTTTTTACTTTAGATTATAAATCTACTGGTTTAGATTTATCTATCGGGTGTAAAAAGACCCTTAACGATAACGAAAACCACGAATTCTACCCATCTTTGGGATCATTTTTTCGAACAAACCATACCTGGGAAATCATTGGTTTTGGAGGTATTGATGGTCAAAGTACACATTTTTTTTTCTAGTTTTTTCCAAAATCGATTTCCAATCATAATACTAAACTTTCTTCCATACAAACATTATCAAAAATTTCAATTTTTCCTAACAAATTACGCATTTGAAGTTACAAAAACGCAATGAATATCAAACGCACACGACCGCCTTGGCTCGGCTGTGTGGCCGCTGCACGCATGCAAACGCGCGGCATCGCCACAACCATAACTTGCGCGCTACAAAAAAAACGTTTTTTTTCATGCCAAAAAATAAAAGTCGTTTCCCAGCAATTATTTTTGGTCAATGTAATTTAGTTTGATGTACAGAGTGCGTAGATTTCGGCTATGTGATGGGTCTTTTTACACCCTGTATATAAATAAAAAGAAAAGTCCTGACTGACTGACTCATCAACGCCCAGCCCAAATCCTTGGACCTAAAAAGCTGAAATTTTGCGCAGAGGTTTCCTTTATAATGTAGACAAGGAATAAAAAGGATTTTTCGAAATTCAACCCCTAAGGGAGTTAAATAGGGGATGAAAGTTTGTATGGAAAATCGTCACTTAACCGGGTTCAAAATTTCACGCAAGCGAAGCTGCGGGCAAAAGCTAGTATTGTATACATTAGGATAAAAATAAGTAATTATGTATAATAAATATAAAAATGGTCTAGAAGACAAACGTGCTAAGTACAAAATTTAGTGTTGGTATGTAAAAATGTATGTACAACAGATGAATATTTATGACATCGATTTGTTGGATGATGAAAAGTAAATGCCTTTAAATTAAAGTTTAAGTGAACAGTGAACATCGTATTATAACTATTCAAGGAATCAAAAGCACATTTCAAAATTATTTGAATAAGTTTCTTAGCTAAGAAAGCACCATTGCAGTATTTGATTGCACGTGACATTCCCCTAAAAAGGAAGACAAATTATCTTCCACGTACAGTCAAGCAAAGAGATAAGTACAGAGGCAACTAATTACATTCGTAATTTAACAGAAATATGCTTGCGTTGAGTGGCCAACTTTTTGCCATGGCTTATCTAAGCGAATCTTGCGTATAAAAAGTTATTTCGCACACAATTACAATGCCTGCGTAGTGCATTGATATCCGTTGTTTGCCTGTATACCTAACTCTTTTGTTGATTGTACACACGGCTACATAATATCAAGCTATACTTATCCAGTATGAGCTGAACTCGCATTGTATAGGCTTTTCGTACAATGAGAGGTCAATTTATACTGGAAACAGCCGCGTGTACTCACCATACAACAAGCGGGTTTATCTCCTTTGTATGGTAAATGTAGCCAAAATTTCACCTCTTTGGCAACAAAACAGTACCGAAAACCTAAACACATTTAATATTAAGTCTTGAAAATCCTCTGAGAAATTTGGCTCCAAAATCATGCCAGAGAAACCCTATAAAACACGGACGCCACTTAGATGCATATTACCGGTTATAAGCGGATAATACCGGATTAAACCGGCTTAAACTGGTGCAGGCAGTTCGCAGTTAACGAGATTTGAATAATGTGAACTGGATTACTTATGAAAGCGCTGGGTTTCAGAAGTAGGTACCTAAAATTTTGCTCTTTCTTTTAGTTTAGGCTTATTTCACACGTAACACAACCACATCGGGCACACTATATGATAAACAACTACGTTGACGATAGGGACGTGTGGCGCTAGTTCTTTTCTGCACATGTGGCTTCTCTGGAAACCAATAGTTTTTATGTGTATTTAGACACGTTTATGATTTACCTCAATTCATATAGAATTGATTTATGTACTTTTTTTTTAAATTTTCGTTATATGTTTTCCTTTATTAGCATAATTTTATTATTGTAAAATAATGTAATGTTTTTTTTTGTATATGTTACTGCTAAAAGCCGAATGGCGGTTACACCTAGGTTTAACCGGATACAACTAGGTGCAACCAGTAGCAGTTGGTTAGAACTAGGTGTAGCTTAAGTCGACGGAGCCCCGCTGCGCAGGGCTCCTATTTCTGTCTGCAGAGTTTAAAGTAACCTAACACGAAGGGAATGACGGGGGCTTCGTTCGCTCGCTTCGCTCGCTCACTCTAGCCCCCGTCATCCCCTTCGAACCTAACCTATCCGTGTCGGGGTTCCTCTTAATCACCGGTGTGCGGCTGCACCTAGTTCTATCCGCTATGATGAAGGCTTAACCTAGTTCTAACCGAGGATAAATAGGATACATCTAAGTTTAACTGCATGTGGCCGGCTGTACCTAGTTGTACCCGGCTAAAACTAGGTGTAGCCGCACTTCGGCTATTAGCCGTAACATACACATAGATTCAATTAATTTATTCACCTGACAGACAGAACTGTGTTGCTGGGGAGTTTGTTGCGCCGTTTCTTCTTCACAGCATAAACACTAGGAAGTGGTGAAGACAGAGCATTTTTGTGGGCTGTCTATTGTAACATTGAAGTTCAAAAAGAACTAAGTAATTCTAGTCTATTTTGAATAAATGAGTTTTTTTTTTACCACTACATCAACACGTGGGCAGACACTAATTTGTTTGAAAATAAATAGTTTAATTCACACTCTGACCACATTTTGCCGCCAAATTCAACCGTGTGGGCGACCACATCGCAACCACAACGCAACCACCAGCGACACCGCGTACTAGCGGCCGGCGACCTCGCAAACACAACATTGCGTCGACGCAACGACACCGTGCGCACGCCTAAAGCTGTAGTCGATCTGTCTGTCTGCAAACACTAGCCACAACATAACCGCAACTGCTAGCGACAACGCAACCACATCGATATTTTGTAGTTACCACAACGCAACTGCAAGAATCTGCAGCGACGCTATTCACTCGTAACCACTACTTGACCACATTTTATTGCTGCGATGTGGTGTGGTTGTGACACATGTGAATTCTACCTTAGGTTTAGTTTTAAGATCAGTTAACAAACTTTTGTTGATCTAAAGATCGTTTGTTATGTCCCAATGTCCCTCGCCCACTTAGTGTTTTCCCCACTAACTGATCTAAGTTTTGTAACTTCTTTGACCTAGTCTATACATATAATAAATCTGTAGACATGGCGTGTCTGTACATAGCAAATATTTTGAAAAAACCTGGTTGGGATGTCAAACTATAACCAATAGAACCCATTTTTAACATTTTTGGAATTTTTGTCTGTTTGTCTGTTTATCTGTTTATCTGTTTGTCTGTTTGTCTGTTTATCTGTTTATCTGTTTATCTGTTTGTTTGTTCAAGCATCACGTAAAAACAACTGGTCCAATGTTGTTGACTTTTATTAATAAATATTGTGCTTATCTCCAAGTAACATATGTTTTTTGTTTCATCGCAATCGGTTCACGCAATCAAAAGTTATGCGAATTTTAAGTTTTCTAGAAGAACTTAACATGTATTTGTGTATACTTACCATTTCTTTTCAATAGATGGCGTTACGTGTATCAAATCACGTTGTGAGGAAATATAATCAACGAATATATTTTACTATTCTCAGTCTACTGAAATGCTAGGTCTATTGAAATGCTATCCGAAGAAGGTACTAACTAAGCTTTTATAAAAAAAAACGAAGATAATGTTATTTAAAATTTATTAGGTACCTATCTATCTGAATGGCAGTGGAAGAGAAATACATTCAATTTCATAAGCGAGTGTAGGTATTCTAAATTTTTTATTGTGCAAGGCAATACGATAGATTTTTTTCACTCATATATTTTATCATGAATAGGTACTTAAATACGTATTTATAAATCTATTTACTATTAATAAAATTCAAAGTGCACTTTGTCTGTAATTAAATATTTTTCCAAAATTTCGATTCGGTGGTACTATACTATCGATACAGAAACCATAACCTTTTTTTATTTAGAATTATTGTGTCTGTTTGTCTTTCCGTCCGGACATCACGTAAAATCCCGTGGATGGATATTGATGGGACTTTCGCTGATGTATTGCGTAAAGAGCGACAATTTTGCTGGTTATCATCACGGTATTGTTCATAGGAGCTGAGCAGCGGAACATTATTTCCACATACTACGAAGTATAAGCTTAATATTCGGATCGTAAAATCGCGTGCTCATAGATGCCGAGCAACGGAACATTATTTCCATATATACTGCGTAGTATAAGCTGTAGACAGAAGTAAGTGCTGCAGTGAACGGTCGCTGGCTCAGTGTCCTGCGTTAAAACCTCACTTTAAAAAAATACACCTTTTGTCATTTTTTTGGAATGTTTTTATATATTTTATTTTGTTCGTTGTTGTCAGAACTATTCAAAGCCTGTCGTCGCCGTTTTATTAAGTTTATTTAAGCCTTAGGTAATGTCCCAAAATACATAGCCATGAAGGGAAAGTACTTTAAATATTAAAAATTGCAAATTTCACTCAAAGGTGACTTCATTTTATTTTTAAAAGTAAGAAATATTGCCTTTACTGATTTTTTTGCCTGAACCGGGAATCAAACTGACAAAGCTATACCATCCGGTGGCACCTGTTGATAATATCTTTAAGGTCAATAATCAGGATCAAATTTCTCCAACAAACACACTGTCTTAAATTGAACGAAGCGGAAAAAATAAGAACTGCTTAACAGCAATTAATAAGTGCTTGAATTTAAATGTACCTAAGTTAGTCAATTTTCGTTTTATGGTCTTCCATCAATTTCAGACACAATGTTTATTGGAGCGATTTGGTCCGTATTATTGATCCTATCGATTTGTGAAATAAAATACAGATAATATTTTTTCGCATTTGGGTTGGTTCGATTTCCAGATCAAACTTTTTGAAGTCTTTGAAAGCAGTACCTATTTCTAACTTATAAAAATAAAATGAAGTCTAGAGAAGAATAGGTGAAATTTTTATATATTTAAAGTACTTTCCTGTTCCACACCTCGAATGAAATCATTTTATAGACTGCACTGCGTAAAATATTTAGATTTAGTTCGCCGATTGTGACTAGATGGCGTTGTAGCCATTTTTGTATCGCCATAAGGTTTCGTTACATTATCACAATAAATAGCAATATTCAATTATAATCCATTTTAGCAAGGAAATGTATGGAAATAAGCAACGCGTTTTTAGTATTATGGTTATATGAACCTTTACGGTCAATCAAGAAGAGCTGAAACTCTACCTAAAGAAATGGTTTAAAAGATATAAGTGCCTTGGTGGGACACCTTTGTCTATTATTATAATAAATGGAATACATATACACTATTTAGTCGCTGCGACACAATGTTGTTTTCCGAGTTCCACGCGGACGGAGTCGCGGGCACAGCTAGTTAGTAGAATAAGCAGCATATACATAGGTAGGCGTCCTTAAGAAATAGAATACCTAGTACTCTATTTCTTAAGGACACATTTGATGAAAGCCTAGGTAAAAAGTAAAATAACAATATACGGACGGCCCACACACACAGCGTACCTTTATCGTCAAGTTAGGTCAATTCAAATCTTTGTGACCGTGGAGGGATCTGTTTGAGCGCTTATTTCTGCTGTTAAGCGACTCGTCCGCTCACGATGATGGCCAGTACAGTGGGATGGAAAACTAACCTTATTTTCACATTGTTAAGGTTCATCTGTCTAGAAAAATAAATGAAAATATAAGAAAAACATAGGTATTTTCTTTTCTGGTAGATATTCCAAACATTTTCTAATTTTTTTCTCCACCTTTTAACGTTGCTAAATAATGGTGTTGTATTTATTTATTAAAATTCTTGAATTCTTCAGGAATATGTACCGAAACTCGCATCATTTTCGTAATTTCCGTGGTAAAATTAGAAAGCTTTTATTACTTTTTATGGGAACGTTAACATTAAACTGCCTGACAGCTGCGTTGGTCTAGTGGTCGCAAGCGCAACTGCTGAACGTGATGTCCTGGGTTCGATCCCCAGGTCGGGTAAAGTGTTATTGGGTTTTTCCGTGTGGAATTTCTCAGTAGCAGCCCGGAGTCTGGATTTGTGCCCGGATGGCAATAGGGTCGCCCTCTATTACGTGGGATTTAATCATAACGACGAAATGAGGGTGTACTATACAGGGTGTTAACGAATTCGTGTGATTCCTTAAAACCACATGACATACTGGTTTAGACAGGCCCCACACGGGATTTAGCTTGCTTGAAAAAAATGCTTGCTTAAAAATAAAAAAATAAAAAATGTTTTTTTTTTTTTCATGCGGCTTAGTTACCGATCGTATCTAAACCACCTAATAAGGATTCAGTAAAAAAAGAATTTTTTTTTTGCAAAAAAAAATATTTTATTTTTGTGAACATTTCGATGCCACGCATAAATACATCGTAAGTACAAGTACATCGACGCGGCTGGCAGGAACGACTAATGCGATATCGCTCTTTGCAGTCAGATAAATCGAAGCTCTAAAAAGACTCGGAAACTGAAAACCAAAAATTTTTTTTTTATTTTTTTTTTGTTTAATTTTCTAACATTCCCATTTAGGGTTACTCTGTGTCACCAGTAGATCACGTATTTTGAAGGAATTACACGTATTTATGTTCGCATAACTCGTCAAAATGTAGAGAACAGCTGATTTTTTTTTCGCGATTTATTATTTGCTCCCATAGTAAAAGTTGATCATAATGATGAGTACAGTGACCCCTTAAGAGGTTGTGCGTTATTTATGTTACACCTTGTATATACACCTCTGCCCAACCCTTCGGGGAAAATAGGCATAATGTTATGTTATGTTAACGTTAAATGTTGATGACAATAAAATTTTAATAAAAGAACAAACCACACATCAATCAATTAGCTTTTCCTCGTATTTCAACATTAAAATATACACGCCAGGCAGAATAGGAAATAAAACATATTGTTCCGTATATACGTTTAAAAATTGACGTCGTTGCTATGTACAAAAGGGTACTATAGTGTAAATGATTTTTTACTAGATAAATCCATTGTGCCAAATATATAAAATTATTGTGCTAAATTGCGGTATGTAAACTATTATACTTACATTAATTTTAAGTAATTTGTACGCCTGATACGGCAGGACATGTTGATACCATTATTCATATTTTAACACCACATGTAAAAATGTAACACATGTTTCATACAAATACATGCATCTTTATCTTTATCTTTATCTTTTGTCGTTTCCTCCATATACGATATATCACCTGTGAACCATCGTTGTCGGGGATCGCCTGACTTGCCACCTCTATGCATGAAGTGGCTAGGGCTGACAGAACAAGAGAAACAGAGGTTTAAAAAAAATGCTCCAGTCTAAATACAAGGTTAGTCGGAACGGGGTAGTAATCTTAAGGTGTTGAAATATCCATAATAATGAATAAGTTTTGTTCTATAACTTTCCCCAAAAGTTAATACTTTAAGAGAAATCGCTGTTCAAATATTTTTTTTAAATACGCTATAATCCATTGAAAAAACTAAAATAAAAATGATTTTTATTGTGTTATTGGGGTTTTCCGTGTGAAATTTCTCAGTAGCAGCCCGGAGTCTGGATTTGTGCCCGGTCGATGGCAATAAGCTCGCCCCCTACTACATGGGACGTAAAAAATAACGGCGAAATGTAGGTGTAAAATACGCCTCTGACAACCCTTTGGGGTATAAAGGCGTGAGTGAGTTTTAAAAATAATTTCTGATGGAAATAAAAATTATTGAAATTTCAACATTTTCTTTTAACAGCCATTAATAATGCTTTAAATGACCCGCAGATTAGTACAACTTGCGAGGCGTAAGCTGAGCTTTGCACTTCGTCAGTGAAGTTCTAACAGTGCGTAAGTCATTTTGTGACAAAAACAGACAACACTGGGAAAGCCACAATTTACTTGAAATGAAAAAGATTATTAGCATTTTCAAAGGTTTAAAATTTTAAATCATCAAAGAGGTAATTTGTAATGATAATTAAAAACAATATTGCGTTCAGCGTAGTTACGCTCCTCGTTTTAAAAAGTTTTTTCATTCTCTTGTAAAGTAGCCATTTTTGACTTCTGCACTATTAGAACTTCACTGACGATTTGAGTGCACATAGAATCGATTGCCAAAAAGCAGTTTAAACCGGTTTAAACCAAGCAAAGGACGCGTCTGTATTAACTCTCACACAAATGCAAAGGTCAGTTTAGGCCTCGCGGACTGTACCCCGTTCCCGACAAACCTTGTATGAACCTGCATCTCTCTCTCTCTCTCTCTTCGTCTCTCTCTCTCCCTCTCTCTCTTTTCATGTCGGCAAGAGAGATACGAGAATACCTTATGCTGTGGTAAAAAGATGTTAGTCAACAAGTTTGATAGCGAGGCTGACTGCCCGGTAAACGCCAGATGTAGATATTTAAGTCTCGTCACTCGTGGAAGCTCTTTTAACTTACTTCAATACTGCTCAGTTAACAATGCCTACTTGATGAAATAATTACTAGTTACACACAGCGAGGTAACGCAGCCAGCGTGATGGGTACCCACTTTTCGATCCAAGACACATTGACGAAGCATTTAATTGTTTATTAATAATGTACGGGTTTTTTTTTTTAACTTAAAATAATGTAAGTACTTTTTTGTTTAAATATGTTCATTAACGATGTGAAAGCTGTGAAGATACGCTTATAAAAAAACTTGTTAAAACTTTTATTGTAATAAATTTTCGCTTGTGTAAAGTACATACAATACTAACGTTAAGCAATTTATCTAATTAATAATAATTTAAAAATCTTTTCTAAACTGTTAAAAAAAAAACACAAAATGCGTAGCTGTTTTCATTGTTATGATTATAAATGTAGAAAAAGAATTTTCTTATTGTTATCTTAAAAGATAAGAAAGCTCGTAATGCTCTATTCAATCATGATTAATCTTTGTAACACAATGACTAAGATTATTTTGATTGTACATTATAGTAACAAAAAAATAAACTAAAAGTTGGGTCATCATTAAGTTTTATTTTATTTCCATAATATTTTTTTAAAGCAAAAACATAATTACTTCAAAAAATTAATAAAATAAAATCGAATTTAATAAATGTCTCATTTTCGTCTAGTGTCAGCCCTGAAACCACCAAGGATCGCGTACCGATCCCAGGGCTATTCGGAATAAATATCTGTCATATTGAAATATTTTTAAAATTCAAATAATAAAATATACTGACGGCTTACATTGCAGCCAGCCTTCTCACCCGCGGGAAATACAGAAAAGGGTATGAAGTTCAGTTCATGTTAAGTTATTTGAACTTATCCGTTAAAGAGTTGTTCAAGTTCAAAGTTAAAATTGTATCAAAAGGACTAGGTATAATTCATTTGAATTTTTTTGGTTATTTTTACTAACATTCTTTTGTTTATTTTGACACATTTTCTTGACAATCAAATCATTAGCTTGACATATTATTATATTTACATGTAAATTATAAATAATATTTAAATATATGCATGTAAAGCTAATGAATAAATGGAATAATAATATGTATTTACATATCGTAGATTTTTTACAAATTAATTTTTTGTTTAAATTACAGTTAATAAACTACAAAAACAAACAAACTGCATAGGATTTACAAATCGGTCAACCGTGTATGGAATAGACATAGGAACTTTTCTTGGGACCGGGCAGTTATTGGCGTGACCTGAAGGGTCTCGGTGGGGAACTAAAATACTGTCTTAACCTAAGCTAACTACTTATACTATACTAACATCACGACTACCTGCAACAACTACACTAAGGACGACCCCTAGTGGGACTCGGACTTCGGCTTATTAAGGCAATGCTGGCGGGGGTTTGGGGGGGACAGCTTGATGAGGGCTGAATTATCGGTGTGACTACTTAGGAACGTGTAGACGCTACAGATAATGCAATAATCGTAGCTGAGTTCTGGTCTGACGCAATTTAGATTGACATCGAAACGCTAAGAGGTACAAAACCATACAATGAAAGGACAATGGGACAAAATGTATGGACTCCGTCCCCACCCTTGTAGCACTATAGAGTGAGTTTGATTGAATGAACGAAGGAATGAATAGTCGAGAATGAGTGAGGGAATGTATGAAATCGGCTTGAAATAAAAAAAAAATGATATTTAATTTTTTATTGTTTCCTCATTTTAAATCAATTATTGGCTGAAAAATAAATGTTGTACTGACTTAAAGAATCATTCATTATATTCAAAATGAACTGTTTATAAAGTCAATGAATCAAAAATACCGAAATGAGTCTTATAATATTATGATTCTTTATTTTTCTGGAGAAGGTTATAAATAAAAATACCTTTATTTATAACTGCATTTTTACTTTCGATTATTACTTCATCCCAGGCTGGCCCAACGAATTTCGCTAAGTGCCTCCTGACACCGAGGCACCATATTTTTTTTTTTTTTGTTTTCTCGCCTTTGACCACTATCTCGCCTGATGGTAAGCGATGATGTGGTCGACGGTGAAGCACGCATGCTTAGAATTAACCTATTCACTCTTGACTTAAAGACCCCAAGGTTGTAGCTATCAGAAAACAAAGACACCGGCAGGGAATCCCACTCCTTACCTGTGCGAACAATGAAAGTGTTCGCAAAACGCTTTGTACGTATGGGTGGGATATCCACATTATCCACCATGTACCGATGGTGCATTGCCGTACGTCTTATAGTCGGATGATGGAAAGGGCCAGGCGGAATGAAATTGTGCAGTTCCATCGCACACTCCCCGAAGTGTAACCGATAAAAAAACCGACAGGGCTGGCAACTCAGCGTCGATGTTCAAGGCTCTGGAGCTTTGAGTTGATCAGTGCATCGTTGCCGATAAGGCTCTTGGCCCGTTTGTCGATCGACTCAAGTGCATCGAGGTGGTATTTGGCAGATCCGTCCCAGAGGTGAGAGCAGTACTCCATGCATGACCGAACTTGCGCTTTACACGAGTTGAGCAGCTGTTCAGGCGTGAAGTACCGTCTCAGGGCCGCGCCACGTATCGCCTCCGGACGCGTGCGCCTCTCGTTCTCTCTTTCCCACATTGAACTATTGTTATACCGGCTTCCCACGGTGCGTGATAGCGCGCACCGCGACGCACGAGCTCGCACCGACGCACCATGGGAAGAGACTCGTCCGTGGTAACGCGGACGCGTGCGGAGCGGTGCGCCGTACCCATATCACACATCTTCATAATGTGGCTTTCCACGGTGCGTGATTTTACGGATGATGAAGCCAGCTTTACACTAGCTTTGGAGCTCTTTAAGTAACCCCTTATTACTAACTAATATAATTATATTCATATTGAAGTAATAATATAAGCATTTTTTTAAAGTAGTTTTTATGTTACTTTCATATTAAATAACTTTTATACTATACATTTTACAGATGAGCTGTCATACAATAAAATTAAGATATTAATAAGGTCTTTCATATACAATAGGTTAAAAAGTGCTACACCACTGGGGACGTTTTGTCCCATTGTCCTTTGGAGACTTAATATGACCTTAATTGTCAGTTGCCAGTCGTAATCTGTCAATTTGCATACAAAATGAAGGCTTGCGACTAGCAACGGACGCAATTAGTGCTAATACTAAACCCTCTGTAGAACAGAACTTGTTGCAACATGACATGTTCACAAATCAGGGTGAACTCGCGTTGTGTCATCCGAGTTACTAGTTAGTAAACGAACCATTAAGTTACGGTCCCGATGAGCAGTTGGAGGGAAATAAAACTATATTAAACTATGACTATCTATCTGCCTAGCCTTTTCCCAACTATGTTGGGGTCGGCTTCCAGTCGAACCGGATGCAGCTGAATATCAGTATTTTACATGGAGCGACTGCCTATCAGACCTCCACAACCCAGTAACTGGGTAATACGATACTCTTGGTAAGACTGGTTGTCAGACTTTCTGGCTTCTGACCAACAGTAACGACTGTCAAAGATCTACAAATGACAGCCGGGACCAACGGCTTTACGTGCTTTTCGAGGCACGGAGGAAACTCGCTATGGTAAATGGTCACCCATCCACAGACCAACCTCGGCAAGCGTGGCTTAACCCGGAAGATCGGTCTATGCGGCTGTAATTATTTAGCCACGAGCTCCTCCTATATTAAACTATGACATAATGCTAAAATCTGAGACTATAACGTCCAAGGTTTCGTGTTCACAATTGAATTTTATTTCGTGATATTTTTCTTCGCTATAACTCACTGAAATACATATGCTAAGTGAACAAAATGCTCATGTACAAAAGCATGCTAATTTCAAGAAGATGCTGAGCAATTTTTTTTTTTGTACTTTACCCCTCACTAAGATTTCTCTTGTATCGTGGGTGCGTTTACAGACACAAATCTCACCCCGATCAGACCCGAAATAACCATCTGTAGGCCATACAAATTTTTGTTCCGTGCGGGAATCGAACCCGCGACATGCAGCGCAGCAGTCAATCGCTTAGCCACTGCACCAAACGTGTCGGCATCACACGACATTTTTACACGATTAGGACGTCTAAACTAATCCAGTATGCATAAAATACACTCAGAGAGCTCAGTATAAACGAGCATTCGACCTTGTTGCAAACAAGCATGCTTTATAATAGCATGTGTATTCCAGGCCTAAACTTAAGGAATAAATGGAAATAAACCGGTCAAGTGCGAGTCGGACTCGCGCACGAAGCGTAGCATTATCTATAAAAACGGCAAAAAAAACACGTTTATTGTATAGGAGCCTCCTTAAATATTTATTTTATTCTGTTTTTTAGTATTTGTTGTTATAGCGGCAACAGAAATATATCATCTGTGAAAATTTCAACTGTTTAACTATCACGGTTCATGAGATACAGCCTGGTGACAGATGGACTGACGGACGGACAGCGGAGTCTTAGTAATAAGGTCAAAATCAAATTCTGTCACCAAGTCACTAACCAATTAAGAAATAAAATGCTATCCTTTTTTTTTAACTACTGGCTTTTTGTATAATCAGATGCCGTTGAATGCTAGGCTAATAATTCTAGTATCATAATTGTCGCAAACCAACTACATTTTTTGACTGACATTTTGATTTGTCAACAATTTTGATTGTAGAATTTGCTTGCTGATCTAAGCACCTTAACTGTATAAAACAGTTTAATACTCTGTATACAATACATTGAATGTACACATAGCATTTGCTACAACATAACTTCGTAGTACAAACCATGCTTCATGTCTAGTGCTACGAAGCGTTTACGTAGCGGTTTCGTAGCGAGTTGTTGTAGCATGATTTTATGGCGTAGCGCGAAATTAGGGTTGATGAAAGTTTATTCGATTTAACGTCAATATTTTCATGTTAAACAAAGTTTAATTTATAAGAAAATCTCTATTATCTGTTTAAGTTTAGTAGCTTTAGTTAAATTTAGGTTTTGTACCATCTTTTTTTTAAATTATTCTTGGACTTCTGGTCGTCTTGAACGTCCACAAACCCTCTGAGCAAATATCTGCGGGTCATATAAATACAACGTTATTTTTAGTATATACAAAAACCGAGACACCCCAACAAGATTTTCATCAGAACTGCCTGAATATGTGTTTTTTTTTAATAAATCTCCAAGTTTCACCGTAGTTTATGTCGCGTTAAGTTCCTTAGTAATGTGTGAAATGCCTGAGATGTGCTATGCAGAGGTTGTCTAATACACGGAAACTGATCGAGCGGACCATCTCAAGTCTCAAGGTGTCTATTCCCGTCAACTGTTATGGGTAGAAACCTACTGATAAGAAAAAAAAAATGTGTTGTAAAACATATTATTATGTCAATCGATTCTCCTAGTGATTCTGAACAAACTAGTTTCAGGTTTAATATATACTAAAACTAAGCTTGTATATACGTAATTATTATACATAATAGAGATAGCACATTTAACCCTTAGCATAAAAAACCCTTGTGGACTTTCGATTGTTATATTGTTACTTATGTATAACTTTTAACCATATTGTAAATCGTCATCACCACATAACCTAAACAGTTTCCATAAAAACGCTCTAAATTCTCTATGGTCACCCCCAATTCCCGTAACTATAATACGATTACTCAATCTCTCACACTAATAACTTAATTTCCCAACAATTCAGCAACTTAGTTAATACTATTAAAACAATAATAAATCCGTGACAAATGTTAATTCAATTAACAGCTGATTCGAACAACCTACGCAAAACCTAAGTCGGGAGCCATAATCAAATTCAATCCTCAAACACGGCCACACCATGAATATTCATGCGGCCGTACTATCGTAAACCGTCATGTCCAATACGCGCCGTGTAAGCATACATACGCAATTAATTAATTGCCAGCCAGCGTTAGGCAACATCTGGGACATAGACACGGGTCGGCGATTAAATTTTATGATCGCAGCAGATGTACAGTGTTGTTAATGGCCACATGCAATCGGCAACGCGTTTCGGTAAATTTGAATTTAGAATGACGTTCTATGCAGCGTGAGTTCAAATGGCCGTGAGATTTGAAATTCGTAAGTTACATTCACGAAAGAGGTTTAATGTGAGTTATGACAATTGGAAGATTTTGGATTTATAAAATTATCTGTGGGATATGTCAAAAGTTTTACACGATTTTGGCGGCATTTTTTTTACATGATGTTTAATAATTGTTGTGTTGTTCATAGACTATACGTGTTATTTTATTGTTAAAATTATTGTGTTATTTGATTAAACTATACTCCATTTCATAATATAACATTAAACACGAGTGGGCCACCAAAGAATGAATGTCTTAAAGAATTTCTTCAAATAGAGTTTCGGACCATCTTGATAGACCGTTAAATGTTGAAAACGTTCTCCTGTAAAATTCGTAAGTTCTGAGATTATACACTTTTCATGCGAAGAGGCCATACGTGTTTATATTGATTAATACTAGGTATGTTATAGAGCCCAAACACACGTCCGATACTTGCCTCCGATAGTCTGATCAGACTATCTGAAGGCATATTATGCGTCATACTTTTGTTTGAACATGAATTACACGTACAATCAGACTATCGAATCGGATGTCAGAATCGTAAGCATCGTCCGGGCGTCGTCGTCGTCCATAAAAAATCGGACACGAGAATCGTACGTGTATTTCATGAATCCGATCAGATAGTCGGATCCGGCTCCCGGAAGCAACTATCGGACGTGTATTTTGACCCTTATAATCACTAAGATTTATTATTAACAACAGTGGAAGCGTAGCAAGAAGTATGACGATAAGAGTGCCTTTCCACCAGAGATGTGCTATGCAGCTATGCTGCGAGAATGTAAAAGCTAAGCTACGAAAATACGTGACCGTTTCCACTGATGCTAAGCTATGTAGCGGAGCGAGTAAGATGTGTTCGGTGATAAACGCGCGCCTACTGTAGGTACACTGCTCTGCACATAGCTACACCACTCGCGCCCATCCATAGCACGCATCCATAGCTCGCATCCATAGCACGCATCCACAGCACGCATCCTTTCATATAAGAAACGTAGCTTAGTTGAATCAGTTTCCACCAGTGCTATGCTGTGTGGACCAATGAATATGCTTGGTGGATATCAAACGCATCCATAGCAACGTTGCATAGCACATCTTTGATGGAAAGGCACACTAAGGGTGATGCATACTATTCTAACTTGAATTCACACCGATAATTCAGCCCTCATCAAGCTGTCTCCCCCCCCCCCCCCTAAGTCCCCGCCAGCAACGCCCTAAACCGAGGTCCGAGTCCCACTAGGGGTCGCCCTTAGTGCTGTTGTTGCAGGTAGTCATGATGTTAGTGTAGTACAAGTAGTTAGCTTAGGTTAAGTATTTTACTTCCCCCCCCATTGGCTGGAGACCCTTCAGGTCTCGCCAATAACTGCTTGGTTACGTAGAAACCGTCCCCTAGAACGATCTACAGCAGTCAAATAGAAAAAAAAAAACTAACTTGAAAGATGAGAATTCAACACTAAACTCACAACCTACATTTTAAAACAAACCATTACTGCCCATTGAAATTGCCGATCTATTAAAACTATGTAGATTATGCACGACAGTTGGACCGCTTGTACTCAGTAATTGGATCACAACGCGGCGCACTGCAGTGCAACTAATGGCTTTACTTAATAGCTGTCACATACAATTTAGATATATTGATCGTTATTGATGTGATCGCGGTGTTTATTGAGTGGATTATGGGGTGTTAAGAGGTCTGTTATAATGTATTATTACCGACATAAACCTGTTATAATGTATTATTGGCAGTATATACACCGTGGCCCTAACGTACCCGAAAGATTTTAACCACGCCTTTCTAATGGTATTATGAGTCAAATGTTTTATCAACGAAAGTCCAATTCAGCCATTTTTTTTTCGACACTAAATAAATTAATTAACTTTAGTACTTCATTGTAAACAATACCTTAGGTTGAACTGGCAAAATTTATAAATTATCGTGTGAGTGGATAAGAAACTTCTCACTTCACAACCCTCCCAGACAAATAAGACATACGGCGAGAGAGGTATGACAAAAGTCGCAACGCCGCGTTCATAGGACTTGTTACCATAGATATTTTTCGATTTGTGAATTTCCGTAAATCTATACATATAAAAGGAGAAGCTGACTGACTGACTGACTGATCTATCAACGTACAGCCTAAACCGCTGGGGTTAGAAAGTTAAAATTTTGACAGTAGGTTCCTTTTGTAACGTAGGCATCCACTAAGAAGGGATTTTTCGAAATTCAACCCCTAAAGGAGTTAAATAGGGGATGAAAGTTTGTATGGAAAATCGTCACTTAATGGGTTCAAATCTTCACGCAAGCGAAGCTGCGGGCGAAAGCTAGTAATGAATATTTCGAAAATTAAGCTTTATTCAACAAAGTATATCCTAGCTTTTCTTCTCCTATTAGACATCGGCATCGAAGGTTAAAATCTTTCGGGTACCTCGGGCCCACGGTGTACGAGTATAAGCTAAAGCAGTACCTCAACTACCTATAATCACCTTAATTGACACACAGACACGCACTGTATACTGAGTATAATTTACTCTTTGTAATGTACTCTATGACAGCCGTGACTGACTGTATTCCGATGATAACTTAGAAGTCTTGTTGCAGTGCGTGTCTATGTGGGTGTGTCAATTCAGGTGATTATAGTAAGTTGAGGAAGGTAGCTTATATATCTACTGTGCCTATACCTCGTCCATTATGTATTATTGTTGTCGGTAGCTGTTAATGCTGGTTAATGTTGATAAAGGACGACTACCTTAGTCGTCGATATGAATTAACGCACCCGTTGTTATAAAGGTGTTTGTCATTCGACGAAGCGAGGCTCGCACCGATAATTCAGCCCTCATCAAGCTGTCTCCCTCCCAATCTCGCACCAGCAACGGCCTAAACCGAGGTCCGAGTCCGAGGTGTCGCCCTAAGTGCTGTTAAATTATATAACATCTGCAGATATACATTCATAAACAATTCGTTTCAAAATACGTTCACCATACAGAACATGAACACTTGAAAGTAATAAAAACATGCTCGAATTGTTAAAAGTTTTTCAATTTCCGGCACCGAGTAACCCTACAAAATTCTTACATGATTAATTGTCAATCATATAAGAATCAAATCATGATTTGTATGGAGAGAAATAAAAAATACGCGAATTTCGAAACGTTGTTTTACAAAAGTTGTTCAATTTCTGATACCGAGAATCCTACAAAATTCTTAGAGCTATTTTTTAACATTCTTAATATTAAAATAATGTTTCTTTACAGAAAACTTCCAAGGCGACATCGCCATACCAAATGTGGACTACTTCAAACCACCCACGAGTGCACCAGTCGCGAAAATCAACAAATCCCTTCAAGAAGAAGTAGAGAGGTTGAAAAAAGAGGTGCTATTAGAAGGACTACAAGTAGAGGAGGAAGGACTGCCAGATATTTTGAGAAAGAGAACGAAACAGCCACTGCCACTATCGCAAGAAAAGCCAAAGAAATACAACGATGCTGTGTTGATGACGAAGGTAATGAACCATTTGATTTTATAAAAAAAATACCTATAGTACAACCTCAATTTATAGTTTAGTGTAGATAACGGTATAAAGAAACTTGTAAAACGTATTATAAATCCGTGTTTTTATATCCGGTGTTTTCATAAAGATTAAATCAGAATTATTGTTACCTATTACTGAAATTCGTTAAGTTTTAATTGAAGAAATTTCAGCGCTCCATGTCGTATTTTTGATAGATTCTCTGAAGCTGACAAAAAACTTACTTTGTAAAAGCGATCGCCTGTCTTTCACAGCCACCAACTTCAATTACCACCTGTTGCGACTGAAATTGATAAGAATTTTTAATAATCTGTCGTAAAATATGGAGATGTTTTTATGTTTAAAGTTTTTGATAACTTTGTAACTGAACTGCCTTTAAGTTAGGTGTAACATTTCAAAGCCATCTTGTCATCTGCAGTTGAGTACTATAATCTTGATTTGTTTTAAGGATTTACTAATTATCTACCTTTCTAACACCGAAAAAGCCTGGAATCTACCCGAACTACTTTATCTAATGACGAATTTTCTATTTCAGGTTCTACCCTCAGGTTTAGACAAATCGTTGCTGTTAAAAAACGGCAAATTAGCTCCAGAAGAAATGTTAGACAATTACACTAATGCGGCCAATCAAACTAAATCGGACCATTTGAACCAAACAACTGTTCAGGATAACCTGACCGAATCAGAAAGCTTAGAACAAGATGGAGTGTTAGTTGTAAACGTATCAACGAACCACATACTTAATTTAGAGGAGTTTTACCCTCATATACAAATCACTAATATTTCTAACAAAATGGATGAGATCACTAACAAGATTCAAAGCAATAGTAGAGAGATAACAGGAGATTCAAAAAATAATTTAAAATTTAAAGGTATTCCTGACAATATAACTGTAGCTCCTGCTCCCACAAATGGTGTTTTACCATCAAACGAGCAAGACGAAGAAAAATTGATAAATAAGACAGACTTAGATTTAGACGGAAAGTTATCCGAACCTAATTTACTACGGCCAACCGAGAGTCTACAGAATTTGATGGAAGAATCTGGTGGTAGAAGAAACAGACGGAGAAGACGGAGACATGGTAATGGAAGACGGTATGACTTTAGTTTCTATTCTTCTTTTCACTTTACCTTTCTTTAAACAATAATTTCTAAGTTCTTCATATCAACATGGTCACTTGTTTCAAAACCTTTTTAAAGTCCGTAGATAGTTTAGAGTCCGTAGCTGACTACATAAACGATTAATAGAATATTACAGCGAAGTTATCAAATTTTTTCGATAACTTTTTTGAAAGGGGTTCCCTACGTTAGATCGAAACACTATTCTGCGAAAATTGTTACATCGGTGACTATACATCGAAGCTTTGATAGTGCGACGCCTTGTTTCTTCGACACCTTTATTGTTCGATGATTCTATATATCGAATACCTTACTTCGAAACCTCGATTCTTCGAAGTTTATTTGTTCGATGTAACGTTTCTTCGAAGTAACGTTACTTCGAAAATAGTAAACATGTTTTTCTGCGAAATGCGTTACATCGAAGATTGCGATGAGAATCAATAGACAACATTTTTCTAATACAATCTTTTAATAATCAAACAATGTCTTCTCGATCACTATTATTGTAAAATAACTTTCACTAAAATTCGTAGGGAAAATTATTAAAAAAATGTAAGATACATTTTGAGATAAAAAAACAAAAAGTCAGCCCCTCAAAGTATTATACTAAGGGCTGATTTTTCAATCGTCAGATAAATTTTATCTGAGGGATAAGTTTGACGTTCTGACAGTTTTTGTATAGAAAATATGTCAAACCGTCATACTTATTCCTCAGATAAAAGTTATCTGACGATTGAAAAATCGGCCCTTAATATAATATCTCTCGTCTTGTCTCCCTCTACTTAAATAACGCATTTTTATAGTGTAGCCATTATATATCATATCATTTTATCGGTTTATCATATAATCGCAGATATAGTATTTGAAGTAAAATTTTCGAAGTAACCTTACGTCGAACAAATAAAGCTTCGATGAAAGAAACACCGAAGAAACATTTTCGAAGTAACTTTACGTCGAACAAATAAAGCTTCGATTAAAGAAACATCGAAGAAAAAAGGCGTCGCATTATCAGGGCATCGATGTAAAATCACCGATGTAACAATTTTCGCAGAATAGTGTTTCGATCTAACGTAGGGAACCCTTTTGAAAGTGTTCTCGATAGTTGCTGCCATCAGGCCAACAGACTACAGCTTAAACCAAACAACAAAACAAATGAATTTCGATTCGCAAAAGGGTGATAAATACAATTACACTTATCTGCGGTCTAAAGCATAAAGTTTTCACTATTATATCCCAGCTTAACTGCGTCCGTTCAAAAACTCAGAATAAAATTCTCGACCATATCCTATCAACGTTAATTTATATTAAGTGCAGCGGGATAAATGAGGATAAAATTAAATTCCTCTTTATAACACGGTCTACGATTCATTTAATTTGATACGAGTTTTCAAACCTGCTGCTATATTACATTAGAGAAATGGTGTCGGAAAAAATTTATGTAAAATTCTACTGAGTTTGCAGATTTGTTTTATATGCGTATGTTTTCATCGTACTTGTAAGATTTGTGCTTTCTCCAGCAGTAAGACTGATGGGATGAGTTAACGAAGATGACACTTCTAGAACATTAATTTCTGAAATTCGTATACCATAAATATCATTGTTTTGTATTATAATTTTCGTGAGACCCATTCATATTTATGATTAACTGCGTGCATTTTTCGAGATTGTCTAACTGTTTCGGACCCAAACGGATCCCATTAAGGGATCCGTAAGCCGATCACGCGGCGAGGTCGCGAGTCGAACTTGTCAGTCAGCTCATGATTAAGGGCCCCATTTGTATAAATTTGGATAAATTTAAATATCATCGGCAATGAAATCCATCAAAATCTCATTGACTAGCCTCAGATTAGCGTCTGAACTGGGAAATAATTACGCTTCGTTCCGAAAATTAAGAGGATATAAAAATGATTTCGTTATAATGTTATCGTCAACATTTTCAACATGCACAACAAACCTTTTATTTTCCTCTGACCTATACGATTATAATCATAGTATACGATTGTAATCAGTAAATTAGGTGATTATTCCCATTCCCTGTCCCATGAACCACATATGAACAAGTGCATTGTTTAACTATTGTGTCTGCTGTCTGGACAGTGAACGTGTTAAGTGTGCCTTAGGGCTAAAAGGGTTTAATCCTAATGAGAAACATGCCCTAGATATTTTACAGAACATATTTTGTACAATATTTTTACGAACGAAATAATTGTAATAGATGCTCAAATAGAAAATACTGCTGACATGCCAAATCAATCAAATCATGATACAACTCGATTTGAACTAACTTTCCTTTTTTTCGATGTCAAAAACATGATGTTGCCATTATCCTATTTACAATAATATAACGTTTGGGACATTTAGAAGACAATAATTTACCGCTATATAGCATGACTGGTAACTTATCCGAAAACCATAAATTTTGCTCATAATTCTGTACAACTTTTATTATGGGACAAACACTGAATACGTAAAAAAATCTGCTGTTTTATAAATTTTGTTAAGTAACATCGATTATTTAGTGTGCAAAAGCTGTTTTTTTTTTCACTTATTCGTTGTGTGTCCCATGGCAAAAGTTGTACAAAAAGATAAGCAGAGTTCATGGTTTTCGGATGTAAACTGGTTAACCCATCATGCTGTATACTGGATGAGTATTTTACCGTATGGAAAAAAATGGCCATAATAGGTGAATGGAGTAGAGTAGGCTTAGGCATCGTTTATCCTTTTTTTATTATCTTAATATGAAATTGAAATATCTATAGATGTCTACTGTCAAAACTCAAATCATATATCGTGTGTATGATTTGAATTTAGTTATTATTTAATCGATTTATTCATTTCAAAATTCCTGTTTTTATTGATTTAGTGTGAAAGTTTACTTCAAATAAGTAGTATTTATTGATAGATAAATTTCATTAAAAGCAATTAAAAAAAAAGTATGCCATGGAGTTGTGGCGGCATCTATCTCGCCACATGCGAACTAGCGAACTATCCTACATCGCGCAATCAAGATTTAACACGCAGATAGTATATATACAACCTCCCAACATAAACCGTTAGGCAGTAGCCCGCCAGGCATAAGACTCCGCCTGATTGGAGGATCCTCCCTTTGGTTGGAGGAACACCACACCAAGTTTCTCCACAGAGTTCTACTCCGTTCACCCTATTTTTGTCATGGCGGTAAAAAAAGTCGTCCGATATATTTTGTCCGAATTCTAACTTTGATCATACAAACGAGGCTCACAAAATATTTTGTATACTTCATAAGGTAGTCTACATTAGCATACGCTAAGCCCTTACTAAAAGCTCTTTATAAACTAAACTGCTCAAAGTTTCTTCAACATTCTACGTCTTCAACGTTACCTTCCAACTAATACTGGTGTCCTAATAAAGGCTCATTAGTGTCTGTTCAGTGCGCTCTTTTTACTTACCATCACACAGCAAAGGATCGACTCTATTGAATCCTGTGAATAAACCTCGCCCGTAATTGCGCCAACTGCGACTTTTGCCTTTACTATGAATTTTAAATCTGGAGTTATGTAGGATTTAAAATGTTCACTTTTTTATTTCTTACATCTATGGAGGATTATGTTAAGTTGCAGACGTTTGAAATGAAATGTATTTTTTTTGTAAATACGGCCTCATGTCATTTCCGTGGTAACCTAGCTTTATTTTTTAAAATAAAGTTTAGTGAAACAAACTGCTTTTGGCAGCGACGTTTAAAATTTAAAAAAATAATGTGTTGCTTTCTGGCTGTAAAAGAATTCGTGTAATTCCTTCAAACCTCGTAACTTATTGATGGTATAGATTAACTCCGCATGGGATTATGATTGATAAAAAAATTAAAATCTTTTTTTCTTGCGGTAGGGCTAAATGATCGTATCTCAAGTACCTAATAGGGTTACAATATAAAAATAAGTTATTTTTTTCGTCTCTTTCCTATTGATGCCATTCACAAATGAATGAAAGCACGGCGATCTAGCTGGCGGGCACTACTAGCGCGATATGGCTCCGCGTAGTCAGTTAATTCGGGACGCTAAAGTTACTCGGATACAGAAAACGATGTTTATTTTTTTTAGAAATCTTTTTTTTGTTGAATCTGATGAAACCCATGCAGGGTCAATCAGAGTCACCAGTAGATCACGCGGGTTGATCACCCTGTATAACATTGGTACAGGTTACCTTTTAATAAAAAAAACAAGCCATTCGTATCAAATGTAATGAAAATCGGTATCGATAAGATTTTCTTATTTCGTAGTAATGGCGTATTGATATAAAATATCTACAGACGGCAAACTTAGGGATGCAATTGCATTTAGATTTGCAATCTACATAGCTTTACCTCCATTCATTAACTTTATTTAAACAAGAATCTCCGACTTGAGAAATGCTTGGCTCACCATTTTTTTTTATACCCACCTAATGCGTAGTGTTATTCCGGACTCTTACCGACTAAAAACCCACCTTTTTCCTTCTCCTGACCCTTAGCCGGGGTCGCGGGATTCGCAGCTGCATGCACCGCGACCCCGGCAGGCCTCGGCCCGCCAGCCCCTGGCGGACCTCTCTTACCGTGGGGCCTAGCCCACGTCCTCCTGAGAGGCACACGCGGAACACTGCGCGCCGCCTCTCGGGCCTGTTACTGGCCGGGCGACGGGTCCCCTAACCCGCCGCCCGCAGGCCACACACTATGGTGGCCGGAGATTGTCGTGCGCCCTCCGGCGCCCGGTGCGTCTGGCGCGGGAAGGGAGAGTGGCAATGCTTGGCTCACCTATTCGATCGTCTTTTGTGTTTTCTAACAAGCTTGTGGTTTCACAAGAGTTACTGTAATGAAAAAATATTTTTTATTTAATTAATAATATATTGTATGTCCCGTGTAGTAGACCAAAAATGTGGCTATTCAGATCATCGTTATATCTGTGTACAGCATCATATCTAAGTACTATACCAATGAAATCATTGTACAACAGAAAATCCATTTTTATTTTGCCTTTGCACATGTAAGGCTGAATTATTGTAGACTCCTCTTCTTCTTCTTCTTCCTGCCCTTATCCCATGTTACTTGGGGTCGGCGCAACACGTTTTCTTCTTCCATTCCGTCCTATCACCCGTCATGATATCACTGACACCCTTCTCTTTCATATCATTCTTCACACCATCCATCCATCTTTTCTTTGGCCTCCCTCTTCCTGTCCATCCATCCACATTTATACTCATAACTCTTTTTGTCACATGCGTTTTATCTCTCCTCTTCACATGCCCATACCAAGACAAACGGTTCCCTTTCAACTTTTCTGTCACTGGCGCTACTTTCAAACTTCCTCTAATATACTCATTCCTGACTTTATCCATTCTGGTCACTCCACACATCCATCTCAACATTCTCATCTCCGCTACATGCAATCTTTTTTCATCCGTCTTCTTCACGGCCCAACATTCCGATCCATACAGTACGACAGGTCTTATCACGGACTTGTAGATTTTCCCCTTTAACTTGAGAGGCATCCGTGAGTCGCAAGTTATTCCAGTGACCTGTCGCCATTTCATCCATCCTGAGTTGATCCGGTGTGTAACGTCTCGGTCTACTCCGCCATCCCCTTGGACAAGCGACCCGAGGTACCGAAAGTCGGAGCAGGTCGGTATGGGCGTTCCGGCGAGAGATATTGGCACAGAACTAGAGAGACCGCCAAAATCGCAAAACAGGTACTCTGTTTTGGTTCTGCTCAATCTCAGACCAACACTCTCCAGTCTTTGCCACCACACCTCCAATCTGCTCTGGACCTCTAGGCCACTCTTGGCAATCAGCACAATGTCATTGGCAAACAGCATGCACCAGGGGGCCTCTTCTTGGATGTCCGCCGTCAAAGCGTCCATTATTACCAGGAAGAGGTAAGGGCTGAGAGCTGACCCCTGATGCAAGCCGACAGCCACATTGAAGCTGCCAGTAGTGCCCACTGTAGACCGGACTTGGGTACTGCATCGACTGTACATTGCTCGGATCAACTGCACATACTTCCCAGGCACACCTTTCTCCTTAAGGGCCCACCACAAAACCTCACGAGGCACTCGGTCGTATGCCTTTTCGAGGTCAACAAACACCATGTGCAAGTTTTATGCGCACTTCTGTATTTTTCGCATAGCTGGCGTATAGCGAAAATGGCATCTGTTGTACCCCGACCAGGCATAAAACCGAATTGGTTTTGTGAAATTTCACTCTCTTCTCTCAGCCGCCTTTCAATGACTTTCTCCCAAACTTTCATACTATGTGACATTAGCTTTATTCCTCCATAGTTGTTGCACTCCAGCACATCACACTTGTTTTTAAAGATGGGCACCAGCGAACTGTTGCACCATTCATCAGGTATGGCTTCTTCCAGCAACAACTTATTGAAGAATGAAGCCAACCACATCCATCCATCAACCCGTAATACCTTCCACACTTCAACTGGTATTCCATCTGGACCTATTGACTTACCATTCTTCATTCCACTTACTGCTATTCTCACTTCATCCATACTTACCATTCTCACTAACCCCTCATTCATTGGTTTATTCCCAAGCACACCACTCCAGTCATTCTCCTCATTCATCAGCCTTTCAAAATAACCCTTCCACCTATCCCTAATTTTCTCATCATCCGAAAGAACCATTCCCGCTTCATCTCTGATACATTTTATTTGAAAAACATCCCTCGCCATTCTTTCTCTAGCTCTAGCCAGCCGGTACAGGTCTTTTTGGCCTGCTAGACTATCCAAAGCGTCATACATTTTACTCTGGGCTTTTGCTCTCGCTATGGCCACAGTTTTCTTGGCTTTTTTCTTTAGGGCATCATACTCACTCTTCTTTTCAGCTTTCAAACTAACACTATTCTCTTCAACACTCTGCCATTCCTTGAATTTTCTCTTTTTTTCCTTCAACACATTCTGTATTTCTGTCGACCACCACCATGTATCCCTGTCTATCGTGCCCCTTCCTCTCGTCTCTCCCAAAATATCCTTCGCTGCACACCGAATACACCCAGCCATTTCATTCCAACATTCATTCACACTCCGATCATTCATATCTCCCATCCCTATCATTTAATTTTTTCGCGCAATCAGTCTTCTCTAACATATGCCATTTAATTTTATTTTATAATAATATTAAAAAAGATCTATCTTTTGCAGGCTAAGAAATATACACTCAAGTGAGAGAGCAGGCCAAAACACCCTAAACACAGCAGAAAACAAAACAGTATCCCAATTTGTGAGAAAAAAGTTTTTTCGTCACCACAAGAAACACAACAGTGGAGAACATAGAACTGAAAAGAAGTTTGAAATACCGGAACACGAATTCGAAGAGAAATTTGAAGTGAAAGCGCCACCGAAGGACAATTTGAATGAGACTAATACTCAAAATTTTAATGACTGGTTTTTTCGTGACGACATGGAAGACTTAGAAGCTGCTGAAAGCAATTCTTTTAATAGTACAGAGGTAAGTGATTATTATGATTTAATAGAAGATGATATGTCATAGAGAGCTAACAGAATCGTGTAGGAATGAATCTATCATTACAGTTATAGTTCATTTCTGTATGTCAGGTATATCGCGAGCATGGTAAATGTGGAAAATAAAACCAACATAGACTCTCCACCACCGAGAGTACTTATATTTGGGTTAGTGGACATGAGCTAGGTCACAATTATATTAATTGACCCAAGAACAGAAAATAAGAAGGACAAATTAGTCAGATAATAAAAGTCAGTCTTCTTCAGCTGATCGACACACATATAGCAAGCTCCGTCGAATGAGAACAGCTTTTATAAAATCGGGTGGGTTGATTCTAAATGATCTTCTAAATGTTGCCAGCTATCGATAGATAAGCACTCAAACAAAGGTAAAGAAGTTATCAACAAAATAGGAATTAATATCAAGGCTTTACTTTCAGAGTCTCACAGTAGCATTATTGTTCTCGATGCTTAAATTGCAAACATAAATATCTCATATTTTTTTCTGGTTACCTACTCGTATGTTACCCTACTGATACAAAATCTTGAATAAGTTCACATCAATCCTAACTAATATTATAAATGCGAAAGTAAGTTTGTTTGTTATCTTATTTTCACGCCTAAACCACTGAACCGATCATCCTGAAATTTTGCATATACGTTGTCAGGTGTACAGAAACGGACAAAGGGTACCTTTTATCCCGAAAAAAAGGACTGTTCCCGAGGAAAACAACCATAACGTTCATAGATGGCGCCACGTGTCTTTCGAATCATGATTGTATTACATTGTGATGGAAGCTTTAGTAGTGTGTTTAAGAGTTGATTGTCAAATTCTAAATTAACTAAAGCTAGCTTTATTTTAAACTAAAAGCTAGTTTAAAATAAATACCTAAAAGCAATTAAACAAGTTACCTAATTGAATTGAATCGAACCACTAATCAGAGAACAATTATCACAATTATAATTTGGATCATCAACATAATTATCCTGCATGTTATCTACAAAGATATTCCAATTTGGCTCCGTAACCGCGTTGTCAGCGATTAAATCAATTACCGACCATTATGTTAATCCGGTAATTCGAGCCTTAGCTTAAAGGCATTCTCATTGAAGCCATCAGCATAATAACGGATTACAGAATTACCGAAATGAATGCTTTCATCTATTAAGGGAGAATTAGTTTTGAAATGCTTATATTAGAAGAAGTGAAGAAAAAATATTTGCTAGGGGCAGCCACATAGAATGAAGAAGAAAAAAAGCTAGCTTTAATTTATTTCCTTCAATGAATTTAATATAGAAAGTTGTATAAAGCGCAGTTCAGACTACGCTACACTATTTGGCTATATAGTAAAGCATATTGCGTCATAAGCTATAACTATACAACGTGTTACAAAAATACCCCTAAAGCCGAAAGGGGATTAAAAGATCCCTTGTAAAGAGTCTATTGGCAATATTTTAAAACAAAATTAGGACCCAAAAAAATTGGACAAATCATAAAATAAATACGTCACTGAAAAGCAACCCTGAAAACATAAAAGTAAAATGTAGACTACCCAGAAAGTTATTTACATTCTTATCTAATTTCCTCTAAGAGGTAAATGACAACAACCTTATAAGACTACTTGATTAACATTTTCTTTTTATGGGGAGTTATGTAACACGTTGTCTATCATGACGTTCATACTATACGCTATATTGCAAGCCGATGTACTATGTATTACAAGTTATTTGACGGCGATCTGTCGGCCGATGGATGGGGTTACAATATTCTCTATGGCTCTGAGAATCGCTCAAGTTTATCGCGTACAGCAAGACAATACTTTATAGCACAGCGTTTTGTGAGCATGTCCATATAAAATGTATGCTGAGCGATATCGTTGTGCTATATAACATTATGCTATAAGCTACATAGCGTAGTCTGAACTGCGCTTAAAAGGATAGAAAATACAGAATCCATTACATGTGTTGTTTTTTGACGTCCCAATGAATTATACCCAGTTATACTCGTACTTCATAGTATTAACTTTAAATTTAGAGCATTCCACGACGTTAATGAAGGTTTATTTTTAGACCTGCGATTAATCTAGTCGTAATCATTCACCAAATTACACTCAAATTGAATTGACACAGACGTTTGATACAAATAGATTATTCGATTATCTGGTTCTATCGCTGTCTTGATATAATTGTACTTACATATATAATGAGTTCGCGTATTGCACGGCTACTAGCCGCTGCCCGTCATTAGTCACTATGAGTGCACCACATCAACTGTTGGCATTCAGCGACCCACACGACCTCTTTGAGGTCAACATGCTGAAGGAGGACGTCAGATACCTGAAAGCAAGCCTGGCCAAGATGCAGTCCAAGTTGGAGTCATCGTATAGCATGATAGGTGAACTACGTGCCGAAGTAGTGTTGTTACGCAACGCTGTTTCGTTAAGTAGGTTACCTGACGACTCGAACGTGAACAAGCGTCGCGGCGGGGCGAGAAATGCTTCCATCAGCAGTTTTGAGTCGGCGATATTAAATGCGTCACCGACTATCGAGATCGCAACTCCGGTAGAGGTTACGACATGCATAAGTACGTCGACCCCTAAAATAGCTTACGCTGCTGTTGCCGCCGCCAACAAATCCGGTGCGTCGCAAGTAAAGCAGCAAAAAGCGGATAAGCAGAACCACTGTGAATCCTTTCATAGTGACCTGCGACTGCAGGGTTCCGAAAAGAAAAAGTGCGATAAAGAGGGCTTTATCAAAGTCGAGAAGAAGAAGAGAAAGCCCACTTCTCGGAACCAGTGTGGTACCGCACTGACCGGACCGAATCACCTGCTGCGTCCTGCTGTACCAACGACGCTGCTATACGTGTCTCGGCTACATTACTCTACAAAGGCCCAGGAGATTGTAGAGTACATCCGAGTGAAGACCAATTCCACCCTGAGGGTCGAACGGTTGGAGTCTCGCCACAATGTTAATTTCAATTCCTTTGTGGTGAGTGTGCCGACTGAACAGCTGTCGACGTTCATGAAGGAGGAATTTTGGCCGAGAGGTGTAGCGTTCCGACGATTTCGGGGCCGGCTACCAGACACCGCGCGACACACGACGCCGACTCCTCGTGTGATTTAGTGTAATATTTTATTGTTTATGTATAGTATTTTTGTTAGTTTTGTAAGTTTTATAATGTATTGTATTATTGTATTTTGTTAATATGTATACTTTATGTAGTGGTTTTGCCTAGCTTCCACGACACAGGGAATCCTAGTGTGGAAGCTAGTACCAATTGTAAGTTTATTTTTACAATAAAGATTATTATTATTATTATAATGTCACTATAGGTAGATAGATGTTTAGGTTTATACTATATACTTCTTTACTCACGTGTAAGTATTTTATCCGTGTTGCCCGATTAGTTTTGGACTCAACCGAGGCCTAAGCTGTTCACGCGGCTATGTTGCAGAGTGAAGTGACCTGCATTCTAATTGCGCCGTAATAGCTATGGCTTTGATTTAACAATTTCCATAGCAACATATGTATTAACAATCCGACTTCTCCACAACACCACGTAATGCAAACTGTTCTATTATCAAAATGAAAAACATTAAATTACGAATGTGATACGCAATTCAGATGCTGTTCATGATAAAGGGCACCAGTTGAGTCAAAAACTAGTTGGGCCACACCGATAAAATGCGTTTGAGTAAAGCCTTACATGATTGTTTAGTTATGCTCCTGAGATTTCCAAAAAATATCTTCTTCTGAAATACCAGATATACAGGCTGTAAACGAATTCGTATAATTCCTCCAAACCGCGTGATCGTGTTTTTTTTATACCTTATTTTCTGCTTCTGAGTCATTTTAGCGCCCAAGGGTTCGCTGCGCCGAGCAATATCGCGATAGTCGTGCCCGCCGCTTGCGTCGCCGTGCTTTCATTAATTTGTGCAACAGAATGTTCTATCACATAAAATTATTTTAAGCAAAAAATTGTTTTGCTTATTATTGTGTATATTCCTTTTCATGTGGTTTAGATTCGACCACCTACCCCTAGACATTTTTTTTATTTATTTTTTGTTTCAATCAAGGTAAATACCGTGCCGGTTTAATCTATTTCAGTAAAAGTATGTGGTTTTAAAGAATCACACCAATTGGTTTACATAGATAAAATATTTGATTTTACTTGATTGGCCACTTTAGATAAGCCCCAAAACAATTTTCAAACTACAGTTTACACTACAACAAAGCAATTCCTAATCCTTCAAGATTCACAATTTTATCTTTCCACCTCAGGCAAAGAAGCGTCACCGCTCAATCCGTGCAGCGACGAACCGGAAGGAACGTATTTGGGAGAACGGTGTAATTCCCTACGAGATTGACGGCAACTTCAGCGGTGCCCACAAATCTCTGTTCAAGCAAGCGATGAGGCATTGGGAGAACTTTACTTGTGTGAAGTTCGTGGAGAGAGATGCGGATCTGCATAAAGATTATATTGTTTTTACTGAAAGGCCTTGTGGGTAAGTTCTATTTTATTCAGCTTCGAATCGAAAACAAAAGTGTTACTAAATGTTTTTAACGCGATTTGACACATTACAAAAATACTATATCGGGGCTAATTGCGTAGAAAAACCACCACCGTCAACCGTGGTGACGGGTTGACTGAGTCCACCTGTGATCACGGCCGGTGTACAATACGGCCGACGTATCTTGGCGAGTCTGAAGTTAGTTGTTGGGCTGCGCAATGAATCTTATAGAAACGAAATTGACAACATTTCAAAACTGACACGACCTTAAAACAAAAATACCGTTTCTTTATTTTCGTGTCCTGAGTTCAAATATTTTTTTTTTAATTTTTTTCATTTCCTCGTTTCTGAGAAAAAAAATGAAAATCAAAAAACATGTGATGACGTCACATAAACGGTGGAATGAGGAATTACCTTTGCCTATGCGTTCCAATGCTTTAGATGAAAACATTTAATGTCAAACAAGACATGTCAATGTCACTTATGAAGTTAAACAAGACAAGTGTTATATGACAGTGACATCTAACTAACAGTTTTTTTGACGGCTCACTGTGAAGCAAAGGTTAGATCGCCATTCCACCGTATGTATGACGTCATTTGGCGCATACGTCTTTTTAGAATACGCCGAATTTCAAAATTGAAATTATGAATGAAAAGTACATAATTTCGAAAAACGGAAAAATACGGGTGCTCTGGATTTGGATTTACTTTTATACAAGGTTAGTCAGAAAGGGGGTACTAATCCGAAGCCCACTTATAGTATCGCTGATGACTGTTTGAAAGCAAGTGTTAAAATTTCAAAATTCGATAAATTTTTTTTCTAAATAAAATTATTTTTATTTTAGTTTTTTCAAAAATTCTTCATCCCTGCTTTAGTTACAAATTCAGAAAACGGTGCTTCTAATTCATGACCCCAAATATGACCTAAAATGTAAACACAGCTAATCATAACTGGGGATAAATAGATTTTAGCGATTTTTTTTTGAGATTTTTGAACACCTATTTCTCTTAAACTATTGAGTTTTGGGAAAAGTTGTAGAACAAAAGTTATTCATCATTATGTGTACTTTAACACCCTTTCGGATTAGTACCCCCTTTCTGACTAACCTTGTATAACGTAGTAATACATGCAGGTTAAAAATATGAAATGTTGTCAATTGTCTACTGCGCAGCTAATCAGCTAACTTCAGACTCGTCAAGATACGTTGGCCGTATGGTAACTCAGTCAAAACATCTGAAAAAGGAATATAGTGCCTTTTAAAATACTATACCTACGTGATTGGCCTAATCAGTATTTTCGAGTCAGTATTTTTATAATCTGTTAGTATGTGTGCACCAGTGCGCTTTTATGTTCATCTTGCGCTTTCAACTTTCAATTCCTCTTGCGTCAAGCACATGCAATATTGATTGCCATAAGACGCATGCAGCTTATCGTCTACACCGGTACGCCTCGGTCAGTCGTCAGTCGACATACAATAGACGGATTAGCGTGCGCTAGGGGCATGCGCTTTTGTCAAACTAGTATTAAGGCATGCGCTATGGCGCTTCACGTATGCTTCAGACGAAGACGCAAGATGAACATGAGACCGCACTGGTGTGGACATAGCTTATAAGTTTGAAACTTTTGTCTAACTGTGGCACTATAAGGTAAGGTATAACGGGTGTCCGCAACTCCACGTCTAAGCGCGTATTTTGCGTGATGAACTGTGGCACCATAGGTCCCAAACGGATTGAACCGATTGCAGTTACGGTTCTAACGGCATGGTTCTTAGCTATTTAATGAAAATCACGTCAGCCATTAAAAATACGGAGTTGTAAATAAAAGTTAGTTGTATTTCTTTTTTTAATCAGTAAGCAAGTTAGTTAGACCGTTCTATCGTCTCCTTTAGATCAATAGAGAGAAAAAGAGAAATAAAAGGGTTAGTCATTAGTCTTAACGAAGAGAGAAATACGAGTATTGGTCCTTAATCTTAATGATCGCAAACGCAGCTACTAAGCACGATTGTGATCCTGGTTTAAATTTATAAGTCGGGTATTTATTAAGTTTTTAAAAGTAACTGGGCATGTAATCGGGGTTGCTCGTATTTATAGTACTTGTATTTACTGAATTTTTTAAAAACATTGTTTAAGAGTAACCATGGAGTTTCTTGTCTGCTCTCCTCTATACGAAACGATAAATTGGAACCGTGCACCTAAATTCGACTTTATAAGCGCCTGTAATGGTTTATGGGAAATACCGTCACCCTCTGCGCTAACTGTCGTATCTAGCAATTGATATTTTTTCAGCAGTTGCCTTAGCTGTGGCTTTATTAATGAATTAATAACTTTTTATATTGCTCTTGGCTTACTCTTGGCTTGGTTAGTAGTTGCCCTAAAGCCCTGAGGTATCTACAAGGTTAGTCGGAAAGGGGGTACTAATCCGAAGCCCACTTATGGTATCGCTGATGACTGTTTGAAAGCAAGTGTTAAAATTTCAAAATTAGATATTTTTTTTTCCAAATAAAATGATTTTTATTTTAGTTTTTTCAAAAATTCTTCATCCCTGCTTTAGTTACAAATTCAGAAATTGGTGCTTCTAATTCATGACCCCAAATATGACCTAAAATGTAAACACAGCTGATCATAACTGGGAATAGATAGATTTTAGAGATTTTTTTTTGAGATTTTTGAGCAACTGTTTCTCTTAAACTATTGAGTTTTGGGAAAAGTTGTAGAACAAAAGTTATTAATTATCATGTGTACTTTAACAACCTTTCGGATTAGTACCCCCTTTCTAACTAACCTTGTATTTATTTATTTCTATTCATTTGAAGCAGATACGTCACTCTTTGAGAATTTCTCTGAAAAAATATCAATTGCTAGTTACGACAGTTGGCGTGGAGGGTGACGATATTTTCTTATTATTTCGGGCAACCCCGATAAAACGCACGTAAGTAAAGCAGTACATAATCTTGTAACATAAATGAACTTCACTCACAAAAATTGGTTGGTATAAATTTCTAGTCATGACCATTTTAGCCGACTTGACAATAATATGCAGTTCCTGTGTTGTCATCACCTCGTTATCCGTGCTACGAAGAATAACAGCAGGATTTATATGCTTGATAAAAATAAATAGCACATAGCATCATTGGACTATGATGTCAGAACTAGCGAATAGGAATGAGGTGTTATCTTCCAGCGGACGCTATGGTTACAAATTATTACTGTGGCAATGCACTCCGTAGTACTAGAGCTATTTATGAAAGAGTTTGTCCAGGAAAGTATGTTATCACCATACCTATATCTGCCGCAAAACATTGCTGTGTTACGGTTTGTCCTCTTGGTATTGTAGGTGTGTATAAGCTGCGGTAACTACTTTCCATCAGATGGGCTGTCGGCTTGAAAAAAGAGATCAGTTCCATTCTTTTATTATGCTAAAACACACCTATCAGTATCATTTGGCATTTCTTTTAGTATATTATTTTTATTAAATATTTATCGAAATTATTCTAATTTACTGAAAATCCATTCGCCTATATTTTATTGTAAATCAATTAATGTTTTGATAGGTAACTAAGCTGCGTGTAAAGGACAGGTTACCAAAAATAGACACAGTGAATTCAGCTCATTATTTTGAATTGAAAATCCGTGGAAAATATCAACGAATTCTTCTGAATTCCAAGATTTATAAAAACATTAAATTTTTTGAACGTGTTGTGTATCCTAATACGATTAGTTAATTTAAGCCAGAGAACAGTAAAATTAGTGAAAAGAAAAATCGCAAAAGTCGGAAAATTCCGAGTAAAATTTCAATTATTTTCAGTTCAGAGTAATGAGCTGAATTCACTGATTTAGTTTTCGGTACACCATCCCTTCCACCCAGTATAAAACAGTGTTCTCCTCCCATAGTTGCTGTTCCTTCGTCGGCAAGCGCGGCAGTGGAGCTCAAGCCATATCAATCGGGAAGAACTGCGACAAATTCGGCATCGTCGTCCACGAGCTGGGCCACGTGGTCGGCTTCTGGCACGAACACACTAGACCGGATCGGGACCGACACGTGCAGATCATCAGAGATAATATCATGCTTGGTAAGTTTTTCATAACTTGTGAATGAGTTAGGAGCAGTGATAGCATATTTGCAGGAGGATCTGATTTCGATCCCGGCCCGTACTTCTGACTTTTCGAAATCATACATACCTACATAAACTCCCGTTTTTTTCCCATCGGGATAGGCAGAAACTGTAAAACGCCCCATGCTACGATCCTTACATACGCTTTTCGCTTCGTCCACGTTCATACATCTTGTCATACACGCACGTCTGTTGAGAGTATTACGCACACGTCCTTTATAGGTTCCTTACCCAAAAGTTAAAACAGGACCCTATTACTAAGACTCCGCTGTCCGTCCGTCCGTCTGTCACCAGGCTGTATCTCATGAACCGTGATAGTTAGACAGTTGAAATTTTCACAGATCATGTATTTCTGTTGCCGCTATAACAACAAATACTAAAAAACAGAATAAAATAAATATTTAAAGGGGCTCCCATACAACAAACTACATTTTTTTGCCGTTTTAATAGATAATGGTACGGAACCCTTCGTGCTCGAATCCGACTCGCACTTGGCCGGTTTTTCGAATTCACGTGCGGATTTTACAGTACAACACAACTAATAAGTTTCATCGATGTACCTGCTCAAACAACCAATAACAGTTGCTCGTTTTCGCACACTTATTGCATCAGCGTAAAGATATTTTTTTTACTGCAGTACTAATAAACATCCCTGATCTAGACTCGGACTCAGTTCGGAAGTGATCGGTTTTACGAAGTTTGCCGATGCGACTTCTGTGTTCAGTGTGTGTCGTACTGCACCTTAAAGTTAGTCCGGATGTTAGACTTTCGGGTTTGTGACTACTTGTGTTTAGTGCTACAGGTATTAGTATAACAGCCAAAACCCACAGTTTAACAGTCAGTTGGGACAGGTCAAATCAAAGCTGCCATGGACTCAAAAGACCATTCCAGACTTTGCCCTACATTGTTACACTCGCATAGTTTTATACCACAATGTCTGGACATTAAAAGAGACCTTGACCTCGGAGTTTCTTTTGGGTTTTCTTCTCAGAGCTAGTCAGATAAGAAAGGTCGGCGCCAACTAGTCTTAAAAAAACATATAAAATTGAGTTGTAAAAGTATCTGTAACAGATTTATTTACAGAAATAAAAAATCGTTTATCATTTAACGTAGTCTTCAAGGAGTACCAGATTATTTGGATCTTAAGAAATGAAATAGGTATATTTTGAAATGGCATTCTTCGTAGTAAGGGCAAATAGTCAGGTTCACGAGGGTATCAGACCAAAACAGGGTCAAACACGCGACAATGTCACGGTTGCTTGTTTGTGGACTGTGGTTGACCTCTAATGAGCGCGCCATTTAAAACCTGTAGTATAGAATATTTACAGACATGTAGTTTTGTTTTATTGTGATTTGCTTTAATCCTTTATAGTGCAGATTTTACGTTATGGCACATTGAAACTACAATTCGGTATGTAAAGTAAATGTTAACCTATGCTGATTCCAAAACCATTTCGAGGTTTTAGTTTGGTGAACCATATTTTGCAAGTTTTAGCTCTTAAAATGATAAGACAGTGTTTATTTTAGCAAAAATGCTTGAATTCACTTGACGTCTATTTGACCTCTCTTCCTATTTCGTGACGTATCACGAAATAGTTACGAATAGTCGTTGTTGTTTGTTTGTATATAAAACGTCATTTATGGTACATATACTTTTACTTTTTCTGTTCTTGGCGTAGGCAAAGAATTGGTTTCTTTGTCTATCGTACCCGGCAAAGGAATTGAACTCTTACTCCTATCGCGTGACGTCATCACTAGAAAACTATAAAAATATATTAAAAAATAACTACAGCGTAGAAAACAAAAATATTCACATTAGTTTCTTAAAATAGCCTAATATTTAATAAAAAAATACCAAAAAAAACTTTACATAGGTACCGAATTAGGCTTTTATGTTGGTGGTCGCGTTTGTTCGCTGTGCCAGTATAAGGACGATGCGTTTTTAGCACAAGGGTGATCATTCTTACCATAGTTTCGATAAAATCGACAGTAAAATCAGAATAGTGGGGTACAAGTACAAGGCTGTACAAATTTCGTTTCTGCCAAGAATGAACCAAAAAAATATCAATACGAACATAGAGAAACGCGCGGCCATCTACAAGGTTAGTCAGAAAGGGGGTACTAATCCGCGGGCCACTTAAAGTATCGCTGAAGACTGTTTTAAAGCAAGTGTTAAAATTTCAAAATTCGATAATTTTTATTTCAATGCAAAATTATTTTTATTTTAATTTTTTCAAAAATTCTTCATCCTTGTTTTAGTCACGAATTCAGAAAATAACGCTTGTAATTTGTGACCCCAAATATAAACACAGCTGATCATAGCTCTGATGACGCGTGTTCGCGGTAGTACCAACACTATTCTCAGTGTGTTCGCTGATCGGTGGGATTCTCCGATGATGCAGAGGTGGATGCAGCTCCACGCTCAAGTGTAGCTGTATGTTTTAGTTTTATTTTGTATATACCTACTAACATTAGTTTAAGTAATTTGTTACTAACCCTATGGACTTTGTCTGAAATAAAAGTTAATTATTATTATTTATTATAGCTGAGGATAGAGAGATTTTAGCGTATTTTTTTTAAATCTTTGAGCAACTATTTCTCGTAATTTATTGACTTTTGGGGAAAGTTGTAGAACAAAAGTTATTCATTATTATGTGTACTTCAAGACCTTTTCGGATTAGTACCCCCTTTCCCACTAACCTTAGACCGAGTCGTCGACCGCGTTGCTCTAAGTATCCGAATGGCCCGAGTGCTACAAGTTTTTGCTGCCATTTTTTTATGTTTTATTGTAATACTATATATTATTAACGAATTCACTAGAGCATAATAAAACCTATCTTTTGACAAAAGAATCGTTGAAATCGCATTAATTTAGCTTGAGCGAATTAAGCAAATAGAATAAAAACAGTGCTTCAGCAGCATTTTTTGTTTATAATAAAAACTAATCAACGTTTTCACTACATAGACAAAGAATGAAGTTTTTTTTTAGAAATTTCGCTCTCATAAATATGGAGATAAAAGGTTTTAAACTTTTTGTGTCGGTCTTGTCCCTGTTTAAATAAATAAGTTTTGATTTTGTTTTTACTGTAACAATTTATTATGTATTTGACTACTGTTAAAAATATACAATAATCTAGTATTATTTTATAGAAAATATAGTAAGAACACGGTATGTCAAAATAAAACCGCACGCGAAGGGTTCCGTACCATTAACTATAAAAACGGCAAAAAAGATCACGTCTAATCTATGGGAGCCCCCATAAATATTTATTTTATTCTGTTTTTTAGTATTTGTTGTTATAGCGGCAACAGAAATACATCATCTGTGAAAATTTCAACTGTCTAACTATTATAGTTCATGAGATACAGCCTGGTGACGGACGGACAGACGGACAGACAGCGGAGTCTTAGTAATAGGATCCCGTTTTATCCTTTGGGTACGGAACCCTAAAAATAACAAAATTAATGAAAAAATAAAGGAGATAGAAATAGAAATATATTTATTTGCCAGAAAACATGGTCACAAGTTAGTACATTTCGTGATAGTACATCATGTTTCGCCGACATGGCGGCATGCAAATTTATACAAACAATAAAAAAAATAAAAATAGGTGCATCCATTAATAACTACATTATAATTATACTCATTTACATACTTATTAAATTATTCAAATTAATATATTGCCTGTCCCTACTTCAATTATATAATAATATTTAAATTTTATCTTTAGAGTCAAGGAATTCTTTTATATTATAAAAACACTTATCGACCAACCATTTAAAAAGTCTTTTTCTTAGGTAGTTGAGTGGAAGTTCCCGTAGAGCTCGGGGAATTTTATTGTAAATCTTAACTAACATTACGGAGCTATTTTTTTGGTGTAAGGTGGTTAGACATTTTGGAACTGTTAGTTTAGTTTTGTCCCTCGACAGATGTTTTTTGGAATCTGATACTTTAACAAACATTTTTGAGTGCTTTTTTACGAACATTGCAATTTCAAAAATGTAAAGAGACGCTAATGTTAATATTTTTAGTTTTTTAAAGAGCGGTCTACATGAATCTAAGGGCTTTGCCCCACAAATCGCCCGTATACACTTCTTTTGTGTGATAAAAGCCTTGTTGATATCAGTTGAGTTTCCCCAAAGAAGTAAACCATATCGAAGCACTGAACCCACATAACCGTGATAGGCAGTAGTAGCTGCTCTTTCGCCTGCAAGTTTTTTTAATTTTTTGAGCGCATACACAAATTTATTTATACGAGTGCAGACATTCTCGATGTGATTTTTCCAGCGATAGAAGATATACGCTTTCAAAGTTTGTTGAGGAAGCATTTTCTGCCCTGGTCACGCGAAACGAATATTTTACAGAGTGTTATCAAGTCACTATGAAGTTTTAAGGTATGGCGTCATATGGTAGTAGTGGTGTCTGTCTTGTGAATGTTATTGTCTAAACACACTATGCCGAAGATACGCGACCGAAGTTCGGCATGATTACGTATGCAATGCTTTTTACATTACCCGCGATACACCAGGCTGAATTTACGTCGCGTTTTACCTGTATAAAAAACATAGACGCCGATGTTCAGTCGCGTAATTTCGGCATGGTGTGGCGCCACACTTATCGGTAGCGGGTAGCGCTGGGCAATTTTGACAAAAGAGGGTCGTCGTCGTTATGGATCAACCTACCCGATGTTATAAAGGCGGTGGTCATTTGACTAAGCAGGAGCATTCCGTGTTGATCAGCTGAAGAAGTCTGACCTTTTAGTTATATCTGAACAGCTTAATTGTCCTTATTTTATGATCTTGTAATAATTGTGTAAAATATGATATTGTGATCTAGTTCATGTTACTAACACTAATCCAAATACAAGTACTCTCAGTGGTGGAGAGTCTATGTTGGTTTTATTTATAAGTACTACATTTACCTTGCTCGCAATCCTGACATATCGATATTAGCTATAACTATAATGATAGAATCACCCCTGAACGATTATGTTGTTGTATCTTTTACATGACCAATTTTAAATTGGGCTTGTTATGAAATATTTGATTGATTCTTTACTGCTGCTTATTATTGTTGTTTCGAGAATTTCGAGAGAGTTTCGAGAATTCTTATAAAAAAAATATTGTTAAATACCCTATGCAGTTATAGGTGAATTAAAGTTTAGATTAAATGAATACCACTTAATATTTATTTCTTGTAGGATATGTAGATATTCTCCTGTTACTTAAACATAACGAACCTTTTATCGACGGCTCACGACACGATACGACAAAATGTGATGACGACTCCATGTGCCATAAGACATGACACCTCCAGAGTCGTAGAAACGGTTCATAGAAATATATTATGGCGCTTTGAGTTATCATCATCACATTTTAAAATGTCGTATGCTGTGGAAAACTCAGTAACGAGTTTTTTTTTTCTCGTACAATTTAAACTACTAGCGACAAACAAGTTGAAATGGTAATAAGCCGGTTACATCTGTTGATAAACCGAAACACTTGGGATTCACATTACTATTACCGGCTAGATAATATGAGAAGCTGTGGTGACCTACATGCTCATTTCTTAGAAATAGATTAGTTTTCAGATCCAAATGAGATGTCTGTTTTCAATTTGCTTATTTTATACTAAAGCGATAAAATAGGAGTGATAGCCTAGCGGTTGAACCACGGAACAAATAAAAAGAGAAAATGTAATGCGATTTTCACATAATACGATGCGTGACATTTCGCGGGGAATGACGTGATGACGTCAGGACGTAACTGGTATCACAGTGCACAGTTGCTTAGGCCAACTCCTCTTTGTTACTTATTTACCGTTTACATACCTAATAAAATCTAAAGAAAACCGCTGGAAAGATGAGAAATGAAAACTGCGATAATTGACCCAATTTATTCTATCACACCGAACAGAACTAAATTAAATACCTTTCCTTTCAATAACATGCACGTTTCTGATTATAATCCCGTACTAGAACTCATAAGCGTATCTTCATAAGTACCCTGAACAATACGCACACATAAAGTACGCACTCAAAGTACGCAGCGTACGCATACTTGACCCGAATACGTTGCGAACGTCTTCCCGCGAATCTTTACGAGAGGTGACTGTTACATCGTTGCGTAATAAACTCCTCTAATATTTGTATCTACACAATAGAGTTCCGTAGACGTGGTAAAAATGATTCACACACACCGATAATTCAACCCTCATCAAGCTGTCTCCCCCCCCCCCCCCCCCAAGTCCCCACCAGCAACGCGCTAAGCCGAGGTCTGAGTCCCACTAGGGGTCGCCCTTAGTGCTTTTGTTGTAGGTAGTCATGATGTTAGTGTAGTAGAAGTAGTTAGCTTAGGTTAAGTATTTTACTTCCCTCCCATTGGCTGGAGACCCTTCAGGTCTCGCCAATAACTGCTCGGTTACGTAGAAACGGTCCCCAGGACCATCTACAGCAGTCAAACAGGAAAAAAAAGGTAAAAATGAGTGTAAAAATGATACTTATCAACGAAGGTTTTTGATAGTAGAAGAATTATCTTCTACTATTCTATTAAGAAGGGCGGGCTTTTTTGGGGGCTGTCTATTGTAACATTGATGTTAAAAAAGAACTAGATAATGTAAGTCTAGTCTATTTTGAATAAATGAGTTTTGAGTTTGATAATAATTCAAACAAATTCGTTTAATCCTTTAAACCACGTGATCTATTTACTGGTATAGATTAACCTAACAAGGGCAACAGAAATAATAAAAAAATGAAGAAAGCACGGTGACACAGCTGATGGGCACGACTAGAGCGTTATCGCTCCGCGCAGTCAGTTAACCCGAGGCGCCAAAATGTCTCAGGTTAAGAATAACATGCTTTTCATTTTTTTAATCTGAAAAAGTCCCGCACAGTAGGTATCAATCTGTGTCACCACTAGATCACGAGGTTTGAAGGAATTGTACGAATTAATAAAAATAAAATACATAAAATACACAAACCTCAAAATCAAAATCTCAAAAAATAAAATACATAAAATCATAAAGTAGGAAATACATAAACATGAGAACTCTGCTCCCTTTGCGTTATCTATACATATAATAAAATCGCGTTTCAGGACTATCTGAGAATATTTCGTCTAGAACTTATAAATCGCACGGTAACGAAACCATAGCGCGATCTAATTCGACGCCAACGCCATCTAGGGAAGTAAAGATTAAACATTTGTTTGCATGTTTATGCAAGCATCACGTAAAAAGAGCTGACCCAATGCTGTTGACTTTTATAAACAAATATTGTGCTTATCTCAAAGTAAATTATTTTTTTTGTTTCATCGCAATCGGTTCATGCAATCAAAAGATATGCAAATAATCAATATCTTCTATACATATCATAATGAAACAGTAAAAAAACTGTGTATGTACATTAAATATATTAAAACAAAAAATAGAGGGGGGTTTAGAAACAGTAACAGAGCACGAATCCAAAAAAAAATCTGTCTGTTTGTCTGTGTGTCTGTTTGTCTGTTTGTTTGTACACGCTAATCTTCGGAACTACTGGATGGAATTGAATGGTTTTTTTTTGTTGCATAGTTCTTAAGTCTGGGCAACATATAGGCTATAATTTATCTTGGAAACTTGAACACCTGATGCAGAACCGCGACAGACCAGCTAAACTATAAGAGATACAAAAATGGTACCATAGCAAAAATTGTTTTACGTGATGAGCATTTTCTGTTGAGAGAATAAATTTGAAGATTTGGAACACCTGATGTGGAACTCCACGAGCCCAGCTACACTATAACATATATAGGAATGACGTCTTAGCAAGAGTTGTTCAGCCTGATGAGCACTCTCTGTTGACGAATAAAAATTGAAGATCTGGAACACCTGTTGTGGAATTCCAAGCGCCCAGCTACATCATAACACATATAGGAATGACGTTTTAGCAAAAGTTGTTTAATCTGATGAGCACTCTCTGTTGATTTATAAAAATTGAAGATCTGGAACACCTGTTGTGCAACTCCAAGAGCCCAGCTACACCATAACACATATAGGAATGACGTTTTAGCAAAAGTTGTTCGGTCTGATGGGCATTTCCTATTGACTTATAAAAATCGAAGATCAGAAACATCTGATGTGGAAATCAAAGCTATCACTAATTTCACTGTATAATTATAAAATAACATAAGCAGGGAGTACCTCCACGCGGTGAACGCGGTAACAGTTTAGGACTGATTTTCGATGACGATGGTATATCATTGAAAATTTGACTCTACTGGCCAAAACTCCCATTTATTTTTTTATTTTATCGAATAAATATGTCTTCGGGCTTATTTTATTTCAGTGTTTAATTTTCTTTTCCATTTATCATCGTGACACGGTAGCCTACCCGGTAACGCAGGGGAGCAGTCACTTAGATTTTAATCGATCAGGTATCTTCACAATAAAACTATAACCATGCCTAAAAAGAGGTCAAATCTTTCCTAATGTTCAAAAGGAGCTAAAAAATTGAGGATCATAAGCTCCCAAGAATGTACCGAAGAGCGTCCGGAGAGACTTGATGCTGTTCGAGAACATCAGGCTGCAACTCGCTCCGTGGAAACCTCTTCGGATCGCGAAGCACGCCTGCGTTCTCAGCGTATTTACGCTTCTACATCCAGATCTCTAGAGACCATTGAAAAATATGATGCGCGACTGACCGCTGATCGTGAACGTCACGCATTGTCTAGCGAGTGGGAGATGTTCACGGATGGAGAATTACGTTTGAGTTCTCAGCGTATATACACATCGATTTCGAGGTCTCTAGAGACAAGCGTGGAACGTGATGCGCGACTGACCGCTGATCGTGCAAGTCATGCATTGTCTCGCGAATCGGAGACGTTCACGGATAGAGAAATACACTTGAGTTCCAAGCGTATCTACGCATCGACTTCTAGGTCTCTAGAGACAAGTGGGGAACATGATGCGCGACTGACCGCTGATCGTGAACGTCACGCATTGTCTCGCGAGTCGGAGACGTTCACGGATAGAGAATTGCGCTTGAGTTCCAAGCATATCTACGCATCGACTTCTAGGTCTCTAGAGACAAGTGGGGAACATGATGCGCGACTGACCGCTGATCGTGAACTTCACGCATTGTCTCGCGAGTCGGAGACGTTCACGGATACAGAAATACGCTTGAGTTCCAACCGTATCTACCCATCGACTTCTAGGTTTCTAGAGACAAGTGGGGAACGTGATGCGCGACTGACCGCTGATCGTGAACGTCACGCATTGTCTCGCGAGTCGAAGACGTTCATGGATAGAGAATTGCGCTTGAGTTCCAAGCGAATCTACGCATCGACTTCTAGGTCTCTAGAGACAAGTAGGGAACGTGATACATGACTGACCGCTGATCGTGAACGTCACACATTGTCTCGCGAGTCGCAGACGTTCACGGATAGAGAATTGCGCTTGAGTTCCAAGAGTATCTACGCATCGACTTCTAGGTCTCTAGAGACAAGTGGGGAACGTGATGCGCGACTGACCGCTGATCGTGAACGTCACGCATTGTCTCGCGAGTCGGAGATGTTCACAGATAGAGAATTACGCTTGAGTTCCAAGCGTATCTACGCATCGACTTCTAGGTCTCTAGAGACAAGTGGGGAACGTGATGCGCGACTGACCGCTGATCGTGAACGTCACGTATTGTCTCGCGAGTCGGAGATGTTCACGGATAAAGAATTGCACTTGAGTTCTCAGCGTATCTACGCATCTGCTTCTAGGTCTCTAGAGACATCAGACGTTTCCGATCTTCGATTTTGATGACCCCGTTGTCGTTGGCATAAGCAACAGGATCCGCGTACGAAGTCGCGGGCAGAAGCTAGTCATATAATAATAATTTAAACATTTCATACATTTTAATAAAAGACATCATTGTAAACATCGCATATATTTTATAAACCTTTTTTCATAATTTTGTTTTAGAATATATAATCTTCAATTTCAAATTATGCACGCCCACGTTTTAGAAACCTCAGGCTTATTCTGTTTACAAGTGATTCGATATTGATTACAAAAACAACTTAAAAGATTTTCACTTAAAAGGCTGCACAAACTCCAAATCAAATTACACTTTCTGTTTTTTTTTTTAACTTTGTCAGCAAAACAATTTTTACGTCTGATTGAATTTTGATACAAAGTTTTCGAGGTATTTTACTTACTTCAAAAACGTCACTTTTTCTCAAAGTTACTTCGATGTCAGACGAGTTTCTCAAAGTTATTGACGTGTAATAATATAATCAATGATTTGTAAAACTACTTAGATTGCGTTGTCCATACAAAATAAAAGGAGACTTTTTTCCACCGGATTAATTTTTACAATTTCAAAAACATTCCAATTTTACATTTTAAAACATTAGATTGGATTAGAAGACTCGACATATGACCCTTCATATATGACACGCTCTATTTCTTAAAAAATCGCCATTTTTTTGTCAATGCCTGCATTAGCATAAAATTGACTCTAGGGTTTTTAGGGTTCCGTACCTCAAAATGAAAAAGACGGAACTCTTATCACTTTGCTGTCCGTCTGTCTGTCTGTCTGTTCTTCAAGGCCCTTTTTCGCAGCAACGGCTAAAGGTAGCAAGTTGAAATTAATACCTAATACTAATCTATAGCTTCATAGTCCTGTATAAAAATCAAGTTACTAATTCGATAGGATAAAATTGTATGGCCGAACGTAAAATTCATAGAGCTTAGTTTTTAAAACCCTATACAGGTTGTAAACGAATTCATGTAATTCCTTCAAACCGCGTGATCTACTAGTGACACAGATTGAGCAAGCACTGGTTTTTTTCAGTTTCAGCAAAAAGATTTTTTATAAAAAATAACCTGCTTTTCTGTTTCTGAGTCATTTTAGCGTCCTACCTTAACTGACTGCACGGAGCGATATCGCACTAGTCGTGCCTGCCAGCTGTGTCGCCGAGCTTTCATTAATTTATGCGTGGCATCGAAATGTCCTTTAACGAACATTTTTTTTTTGCAAAAAACCTTTTTCGTAATTTTATATTGAAACCTTATGAGATGGTTTAGATACGTAACTTAAGCTTAACGCAAAAAAAAACGTGTTTCAATTTTTTTTTTAATCGAGCTACATCCCGTGCGGGGCTAATCTATATCATTAATAGATCACGCGGTTTGAAGGAATAACACGAATTCGTTTACACCCTGTATAGCGGTATGGAACCCTGAGGGCGCGAGTCGTAGGTACTCGCACTTGTCCGGTTTTTTTTTTAACTTTAGGACATAACTTCCGCTCACACCAAACAAAAACTAAACCATCATAATTAAATTAATCCTTAATAAGTAACACGGTCACACTTCGGTGTGACTGCACCCCTGACACTGACACACACGTCCCACATTCAGATCGTCACGTCACCGCGGCATCTGACGCATAATCAGCTTGCTCCGGAACCAAAACATGATGCTACTTCCTGTTTATTATCATCTGAGTATAGTGAGCATACTGAATTGATTTATTTCTTAAGGTAATAAGGTCAATGTGTACTGGGGTTAAGGAGGGTAAAAGTTTTGGGTGTGAACATGTCCCAGTATGTCGTCGTGTTGTCGTTTCGAGTTTGTTATCGAAAGGTGCTATTCAGCCGGCAACTGCCTCAGACCAAATAAAAAACCAAGACAGAGCGCTGTCAACAGTGACGTGAGGCCGGTTTCGTAAACATGTGTGCACTTAGTGAGGTGTAGTTTGATTGTAGGTTGATTGAAAAATGTTGTAAATGTGTGCGTGTATGCACAGAGCGGAGGTGTAGTTTTGGCATGCTTCACTGTATTGTTCGCAGCGTTCTGTCTTGGTTTTTTATTTGGTATGAGGTAACTGCAAACTGCAACAGCAGACAGCAAGTCACATTAGCATGTATGAACCAGTAGGGATCAACTACGATAGCTTGGCACGCCCCTTCAACATCTGTCTTCAATGTGTGTGTGCATATGCCAACGAGTCACCATGTTTGTGTTTGATATTTAGTAGATTTATTGCTCGACTAGTGCACAATCAAAATTGAATGAATGACACGTTGTAAATGTTCTGTCTCACACATTTTTACTTGCAGTGTCAATGGAGGGGCGTGCCATGTTATCGTAGTGGATCTCTACAATCGCTTGCGGTAAGGTCTGCGGTTGCTGTTTGAAGTCCTTAAAGGTGCTATTCCGACGGTGACTTGCGGTCTGTGGTTGCAGTCGCTAGCGGAATAGCATCTTTAAGATGTATGGTCGCTGAATATAATGTCAGTGATAGCATAGCGGTTGAACACTTGCCTTCCATCTAGGAGGATCCGAGTTCGACCCAGGCCCGCACCATTTGCTTTACGATTTCATGTGCTGATCATAATTTAATTATCACTTGCGTGAACGGTGAAGGAAAAAACACCGTGATAGTTGCTAAACCGCAAAAAAAAACTATGAATTGTTAGATGTCTGTCTCTAGCACTATAATTATAATGAATTTTACAAAGTATTTTTCTATTTAGAATCGTATAAGATCAATTATGTTGTCGATAGGTACTGACATTTTACTGTAGAAGTTATGGACACAGTCTTTGTAGCCTATTTGGGTAAAAGGCGTAAAGGAATACTGTAAAATGCTGTAGTCTGCCGCTATGGTTTATGTAGACTTTGTGTTTCTTGATAACACCATTATGCGGTCAAATAGATCCCTCTACGGTCACGGATTGTCCTAACTTGAAGAGTATGCTGTGTATGTGAGGGCCGTCCGCATGTAGAATGCAGAAGTATTAATTTATCAGTACCTACTAATTTTGAAAATGCGTCCTTTGTATTTCAGGCTAAACTTTATTGAATACGTGAAATATTATTGCTGTATTCGAAAGCATGAAAAAACCTATCCAAACAGATTAAATTCACTTCGAACAGCTACATGATTTCAATGATTATTTCGGATTAACTTTGAAAAGACAAAACTATTGGAAAGTTCGAGTGGTTGCATGGGTTGCATCCATTATCCACGTCCTTCTTATCCATTCAAAATAAAACCATGTTTATTACACCATAAAGTTCATAATTGTTTAAGCTGCTAAAGCCATTTAATATAGGTCGTTTGTCCAATTTCACAATTCGAAATAGCGCGGTAATCGCGTTATCAACTGGACTATCACGGTATAACTCGACCGAGTGTTATGGTCATTACCCAATTACATAATCTAAACTATGCGCCTTGCTTCGCAAATACCCAGCGTTATAGCTCAAAGTGCGATTCCCCGTTGGTCCAATTAGTAGGTATAATGTGTTAGTACCATTATGTCCATAATATCATTTTAAGTGTTCCGTTCCGTTCGACGCTTTGTCTGTTTCTAAATAGTCTGGTATATTGTTCTTCCTGAGTATTATTGTTGTCTTTGCACTAACATTAGTTGTTATGTGTTACATTAAGACTGAAACTTTAGCGGATAACCCTAGAAGTCCCTAGGGGCATGTGTACACATACAAGCATTTTCTTAGCAATAGGCCTACGAGTATAAGTTTAAAAGACTTAGGGTGGATTTTACCAACGTCAGATAACGTTATCTGAGGAATAAATTCGACATTTTGACAGATTACCTATATAAAATCTGTCAAAAAGTTTCATTTATTCCTGGAATAACGTTATCTGACGTTGGTAAAATCCACCCTAAACTGTCTAAACTTATATTCTGTATACTTCACTACATAGTATAAAACAAAGTCGCTTCCCGCTGTCTGTCCCTATGTATGCTTAGATCTTTAAAACTACGCAACGGATTTTGATGCGTTTTTTTGTAATAGATAGAGTGGTTCAAAAGGAAGGTTTTAAGCTATGAAACGTACACGTGCAAAGCCGGGGCGGGTCGCTAGTTTACTATAAGTTCAGTTCGCCGATGATAATAAGAGGTTCTAGATTGTTCCTTCAATTTATTACCATTTCTTGGCGGACACTGGAGTTATTTGCCTAAGCATCAAGAGTTGAAATTTTAAATTAAAATTGTAAAAAAGATCTTCTTTGTCGCTCGTACGTTAACTACTTTTTTACATTTGGATCAAGATTTTGTTACTTGCAATAATGTGAGGAAGATGATTATTTTACGCATTAAATTACCATGTAAAACGATCATTTTAAAAAAGAAAGGACCGAAAAAACCCACAAAAAATGCAATTTTAAAGTCGTTCCGGCGAAATTTTCTCTAAAATGTAAAAAAATACATAACTCGAAAACTACCGACAAAAAAAACGGGGAACATTCATGGGGTATTTTCGAATACCCCTAGGCATGAGGAATCATTTTTTTTCCTTTGGACGTCACTATTTGGACGACCCTGTAAACAAGGTAACTGAGAAACGACGAATTCCTTCCACTACATTAAAGGGGGGCTAAAAATGCAACTTTACACGTGAAATGTTCTAACGAAAGTCAAACGGTGTAATCATTATGACTAGTGCAGCTTGCTATTATTTTACCTGTCTTAACGGCAACATACCGTGACCCGAGAGTGAAAACCTCGGGAATGCATTTAATCATTGCACGGTTCCTGTGGACTTTCACGCGGAATAAGTCGCGGGCAAAAGCTAGTCAATTATATTTATTACGAATGTTATACAAGGTTAGTCGGAAAGGGGGTACTAATCCGCAGGCCACTTAAAGTATCACTGATGACTGTCTTAAAGCAAGTGTTTAAATTTCAAAATTCGGTAATTTGTTTTTCAATGCAAAATGATTGTTATTTTTGTTTTTTTCAAAAATTCTTTATTCCTGTTTTAGTTACAAAATCAGAAAATGGTGCTTCTAATTAATGACCCCAAATATGACCTAAAATGTAAACACGGCTGATCATAACTGGGGATACCTAGATAGATTTTAGAGCTTTTTTTTTTGAGATCTTTGATCACCTATTTCTCTTAAACTATTGACTTTTGGAAAAAGTTGTACAACAAAAGTTATTCATTATCATGGGTACTTTAGCCCCCTTTCGGATTAGTACCCCCTTTCTGACTAACCTTGTATACCCAATAAAGGCTAGTTTCAGTGCCTACAAACTAATTTCACATAGAGCGGCTCTCTTATAAGATATAGTCCCTATTCGTCGTGATAAAATAAAAATGTCCTAATTGCATTCCCGAGGTTTTCACTCCCGGGCGACGATACACACATGTTTTTTTTTTTTGTGCACATGTATCTTTACCTTTACCTTTCGAATAACGTAAGTTTTATTCTCCTCCTTTTATAATAAATACAAATGAAAGTAGGGCAATTTTCAATGTTCTCGTATTATAATGATGATGATTTTAGGTACGACTTTTATAACGCAAAAGTCAACATGCCTTTTGCTCGCCCTACTATTTGAACCTAAAACTTCAGAAATGACACCTTAAACCAAGCGGACTATTATCACTATTTTACTGAGGCGCCTATTAATTTTATTTGGACTAATACCTGACTCGAAAAATATGCTATTTTAGGTAAACGGTTATTGAACCAGAGAATTAATGTTGATGAACAACAACCTAAGATTAGTTAACTTTACTTTAGTGTTTACAGCTTTCTGCTATAAGTCTTGAAATCTTAAAGAAACGTTAACGGCTGATAAATTAGGTCTTTATACCAACAGAGAACTAAAGCATAGACAACTAAAATACCAAGTGAGCGTGCCAAAATCACAGGCATTCTGCCCCAAACTTAACAACTTGTTACAATCAAAATTGAACTTTAAAACAACTGCGTAAAGTTCAGATTTAATTAAACTGGCAAACTACTAAAAGTTATACAAAATTGCACTATAAACTTGTGAACATAGAGTTTAATTTAAAATAAGGTGGTTCCTGTTTAAGGCTGCCCAAATAGTTGAAGTTGTTCCGTCTTAAATTCGTAGTGAATCTTTGGCGTGTTTTGCGATAACTACTTGAATAGAATTTCTAACAATGTAGTAACAAAGATTTGGTTTTCATAGCTGCGTTTGGTGATCGAAGATTACTTTATTCTTATTAGTATAAAAGAAGAGAATAAGTATAAGGGTGGCTACGGTCACGATCCACCGTACTCTTCCGTTGTAAAGCCAGTCGTCTCTTCAGACTCCGCAGTCACACCTATAATTCAGCCCCCATCAAGCTGTCTTCCCCCCCCCCCCCCCCAAGCCCCCGCCAGCAACGTCCTAAGCCGAGGTCCGAGTCCCACTAGGGTTCGCCCTTAGTGCTGGTGTTGCAGGTAGTCATGATGTTAGTGTAGTGTAAGTAGTTAGCTTAGGTTAAGTATTTTGCTTCCCCCCAATGGCTGGTGACCCTTGAGGTCTATCGTATATATCGAATAACTGATCATCTACAAGCAGTATAAGAGAATTAAAAATAACAATTATGGTGTTAGGTTCGTCGTCTCTTACGACTCGCTCCCCCGCCCCGGCGAAATCAAAGTAATTATATTCGTAATCCAGCTCTCTGCACCATTCCTAAACTCTAAATAAATGCACTGAAGTTAGTAAAATGCATGCCATTTAATGCATGCATGACTGAAACACGTTTCCTTATTTTGTACACATACGTATACTGCAAACAGCTTATCTGAATCATTGTTTTTGTTACGGCTAATTGATGTCGTAACCATTGATATTTAATTACGATAAATAATGTTTTAATAGATTATGATGACCTGAGAGTAGTCTGTCAATAACAGCGATTAATTTACTGACATCACGCGCATGTTGTAAGGGTAGGTGCAGAGTAGGAGCGGAGCGATAAACGTAAGCGGGAAATAAGTACCACTATTACTTATGATATGAAACATAACATAATCAGCTCATTACTATCCCACTGCTGGGCACGGGTCTCTTCTCAGAATGAGAAGAGCTTAGGCCTTAGTCCACCACACTGGCCTGATGCGGGTTAGAGAGAATACACATGTACTTACCACAACCACACCACATCGCAGCGACAAAAAGTGGTCAAGCAGTGGTTACATATGAATAGTGTCGCTGCAGTTTTGGCGACAAAGTATGGTCCGTGTGAATTAAACTACCTATTCATTTTCATACAAATTAGTGCCCTCCGACGTGTTGTTATTGTGGTGTGTTTGTGGTTGTGGTGCAGTGACGAAGGGTGAATTTTCTTAAAAGGGAAGCCGGACCAAGTATTTGTTTAAATGATAATTGAAAATAATAGATACTAGTAGGTATTTGCCATATTTCGAAAGGGAAGCCGATAGGAATCGAGTTGTATGGAGCCTTCGCCACTGTTGTGGTGTAATTGTGATACGTATGAAACAAGCCTTAAAGGACTACACACACCATCGATAAGTTTATGGAGCCCTCTCACGATATTTTCCTTCACTATTAACGCAAGTGATGATCAAATTCTGATCCGCACATGAATTCAGAAAGTCAGAGGTGCGGGCCGGATGCGTACTCGAACCGTCTTGCATGGAAGGCAACAGTTCAATCGCTAGGGTATCACTGCATCGTAGCACTTCAGGGATCATATGCTCCATGTCACAAACGCAATCCGTCACTTACTCAGTAAGTCACAATACGTCGTTTGTCACAAACGGAATTCATCAAAAATGCATTTTGTCACAAACGGCGTTCGTCATACACGTAGAATGAAAATATCAATAAAAATCATAAAGAAGATATGCAATAAGCTGCATAATGTTGCTTCTACATTTAAAATTGTATATCTCTCGCAAATGCCAAACAAATGTTGTTAAAACGTGCTATTTATACCGCAAATTGTGAACCAAAGTAAGAAAAGACGCTGACGCTGCAGCTTCGTGTGCTAAGCTAAGTTAGCTTAGCTCGCGGTGTGGCCTGCGCTTAATTCCGTTTTCCGCTTATCCGTCAAACAAGTCACGCGAAAAATATGTGTGTTATGTTCTAATAATCTGTCAATCGCCTTTTTTGGTGACTATACCGAAAAAAATAATACTTACAGAAATAAATTACTGCCCGTCTCACATCAAATTCCTTTTGACATAAATTGGAAGTTGAACGATTGCTTCCAAAAATATATTTTCACATAAAACATAGGTACACTTCAATCGTTTTGAGTAAAAAACTCGTGTAATCTTTTTGCGACAGTTTGGAGGATATTAGTGAAAAATCCAATTTCCTCTTTAACTTCGACGTTGAAATAATTTTATTCAAGATACTTAATATCAAGAAGACGTGTAGTTTAATAATCCTTTGCTAAAAAATATTTTGATCTTTGAAGTCGAGATTTCTTGTACAAGTTGTTTACAGGATGTCAATGTCAAATGAGAGGACAGATTAAGAAAAAATAAAATAAAAATTGAATGGTTTTCGAGTTTCAAAGTTACCATGAATAGTAGATTGTTGCACCGAGCGCAAAGTGAGTTATTAATGCACGAGTGTTATGTTGGTGTCCGAGCGCATACGAGGGCACTAAATTAACACGAGTGCATTAATTACTCACTTAAGCAAGGTGCGTAATCTACTTTTCTTTCAACTACCAATCTACCTACCGTGATAAAATATCCATAAAACATTGTTTTAAACTTTTCTTGCTAAGGAAGTATCAAAGTTTTACAATGGTACAAAATGCGCCCCATTTGTTTTTTTTTCAACAAGTCTGTTTTATTTAGCTGATTTTTATTTTCAGCCAGTATCTTTTTGATCTAATGCATACATTTTATATTAAACTTAATGGGATACATTAAACATCTGTGGTAAATGTACCTAAATAAAAAATAAAAAACAGTGCATTAATGTAAAACAGTGCAATAATGAGCACATTTCTGCACTGTTTTGGTTCTAAGCAAAAAATACGTCCTTTGTGATCGGTTTTTTAGTGATTATTGATAACATTACTACGTAGTTGGAAGAAACAAAATTTTACTTCATAAATCTAACTAATAAATGTGTTCTTTAAAAGAAGTACACAACTTTTTGTTATTTATTTTTTATTACCTTTCTTTAGCTGCCCTATCATTTGTACCCGGCTTGACGTTGAGTTTCGTGACACCCTGTAGGTATATTTGATTGTCAGTACCTGCTTTGAACTTTATTGTAATTCTTTAAGTTTTTTATGTACAGTTTTGTCACTTAAAGATACGCTCTATTTTGTCTGCGCTAACAGGTAGTCTGTTTAACATTGCGTGTGAGGTCACCTACTAAAGTAAATTGTTGAATCTAATTTTGTCCATAAGTTTTATAATATAATGTACGGTCTATTATATTGACTGCTACTGCTACCCCTGTCTACTTTTAAGCAAGTCATCCCTTTCATACTATAATTTCAATTAACACTATAATGTACAGTAGTACTTTTCCGGCGAAAATTAAATGTGATGATTTTTAACTTTAATCACAACAGTAATACATATTTTCATTACTGGCTGCAACGTGCAAGCAATGTCGACGTTGCAATTTCGTAATGGTTAAAATATTTAAAACGTTTTTTCGTATATTGACTGCTTCGTTGGTCTAGTGATCGCAAAAACGACTGCTGAGCGTGAGGTCCTGGGTTCGATCCCCAACTCGGGCAATATGTTATTGGGATTTTCCGTGTGAAACTTCTTAGTAGCAACCCGAAGTCCGGATTTGTGCCCGCTTGATGGCAGTAGGCTCGTCCGCTATTATATGGGACTTAAACATAATGGTGAAATGAGCGTACCATACCTCTGCCCAACCCTTCGGGGAATACAGGCGTGATGTTATGTTATGTTTTTTGTACAATGTAATTTTGATCAATTCAATGTAGGAAATTGCACCTTTTTTTTTCTTGTGATAATCCTTGTATATGGAATACCCTTCGCCCGGGGAAGGCGAAGGGTTATGGCGGACTCTTACCGGCTAAAAACCCACGGTGTTCCTTCTCCTGACCTTTGGCCGTAACCCCGGCAGGCCTCGGTCTGCTAGCCCCTAGCGGAACTCTTCTGTGGAGCCTTGCCCCACGTCCTCCTTAGAGGCGCGCCGCCTTCTCGGGCCTGTTGATAGGAACTTACACCTGCAGTAAACATGGTTTTCTTTGATCCACCATGAAACCTACAATAGTCAAGATATTACAATAACATTGTCTTTCTCTTACAGGTCAGGAGTACAATTTCAACAAGTTAACAGATGAAGAGGTGAACTCTCTGGGTCAGACATATGACTATGACTCCATCATGCATTACGCGAGGAACACTTTCAGTAAGGGGACATATTTGGACACGATTCTCCCACTTGAAGTCCACGGGAAGAAGAGACCAGAGATTGGGCAGAGAGTGAGATTGAGTGCCAGCGATATTGCACAGACTAACTTGCTGTATAAGTGTGCAAGTAAGAGAATATTAATATATTATAATCTATCCATTACAATTTTATAAAATGTAAACAAACCTCTGATTGTGAAACATTGATCTTGTGTTTTACGAATGCATTTAAAATACACTTTTTTTAAGCAACCTTTTCAGAAATACCTTATAAGCCATTTGAAAAATGTCTGAAAAGTAAAATGAATGTTAAATAAGTAATAACCCTTACTTACCGTGGTTTTCTCACTCCACAGCAGAGAAGGGCGAAGGGATATCCCATATTCGTCCACGCTTAACTCTATTCTTGTATCTTTGAGCTTTGCATTAGTGTGAGAATGAATGAAGACGCGTCCTTTGCTTGGTTTAAACCGGTTTATACTGCTTTTTGGTAATCGATGTTATGTGCACTCACACAAATGCAAAGCTCAGCTTACGCCTCGCCAGTTATAACAGTATTTAAAAAAGTTTTATTTATTTTCCTGTGCATTATAATTATATTTGTATATATTTGCGGGCGAAAGGGCGGTGCTGCATACTGCATACAAGCTTGATGAACTAGTTTGTCAAAATTAAAACTAATTATTGTAATTTAAAAAAAACATATTGTACTTCACGGATTTCCGCGAAGTAACGCCTGAATCCATTAATTTATTTAGGTTTTATTATGGTATGTCTCAGTCGAACTTCTACCGTGCGTATGAATAAACGTACCGTTTTTTTATTTCTCTATAGTCTGTTGCATAGTAAAACTTCGACTTATTTCTATTCGCAAATAAAATTAGAGAGTTCATACTGTTACTAAGAAATTAAACTAAATATTCTGCGATAATGAAATACAGAAAACGTAACATCTAAAATCAATACCATTGAAGCTAGCTGATATTTCAAAATTAAATTCTTCCAATCCACAGCATCTGCTAATTCGAAAACCAATATTCCTGTTACCTTTGCGATCAAAAACCAACAACCATTTAACGATTAATTAGATAACAGGAAATTAATATACCGTTAAAAGATACAGTGACCGTACTAAATTACCCCATATCGTAGTTTATAGGTAATAATTATGATTTAATATTGTAAACAGAATGCGGAAGGACCTTGCTGGGCAACTCTGGGTGGTTCAACTCCCCGGGGTGGGGCAGTGAAACTCCCCCGACGACCCCGGAACGGTGTGAATGGCGGATCGTGGCTACGCACGGTGAAAGAGTCGTCCTGAATATTACTGGTAAGTGATGATTTATTTTACCCAGATTTCTCACAATACTCCAGGCATACTGATAAAATCTTCCATTCATCAGCAAAAACATCGAAATTTATATTGGTCTCTAGGAGAGCGTTGAGTGAGCTGAGAAAACGAGGTACAGAAGAGTTTGCCCGCGCTACCGTTTGACAAGCAGGCACGGCAAAAAGTCTGTGTTTTCTGCTACGACTGTAATTATTTGGGACAAATAGGCGGGATACCTCTTCGTGGAGAATTTTGCACATAGTTCTGACCTGATCGAAATGCCTTCTGACTTCGATGGTAGTACTTGGTAACTCTGGATGAATCACTGGTTTTGGGTATCGAGACTAAATGGAATAATCGATTTTCTCGGGTTTCTGAATGATTTCTAAGGCGTAATTTCATGTTCAGTGTGGTATTAAAGGATAGAGCCCTCAAATTATGGGACTTCATTTGTTGGAACCCAAATGAAAACCGTCTAGGAAGTTATAAAACTATATGTTTATAATACTCATTAAATGCAGTTTGTATTTTTTTCTGCGCGGCGGAAAAGGGGTATAATGTTTTAATTAATCTGCACACAATATTTTATTCGTCAAAAAATGGTAATATACAACATGTAACAGGAATATCGCAAACACATATGCACGCTAATTATAATATTCAGTTATAATCAAAATACATACACTGTTTTCTTTTAATGTGCTTGAATATGCTTTAGTTAAGAAATCAATAGGGTATTTGACTGAAAAAATTTAATTAAGTAATCCGTCAGTTAGATTATCAAAAAATATTTGACGTGTATTTTTTCTTGTGTTACGTAAACCAAAATTGACGAAGATACGACACTTTCAAAATTGGCAAAACGTCACAAGCAAGTAGGTACAATTTTTACTTGCTTCTCACGTCACAAGCCCCCACTCTCGAGTTTTGATGCGTTTTATCTTTCCAAATATTCATAGATTTAACAAAAGAAAAAATACGCGTCCATTATTTTTCAAAACTCTAACTGGCGGACTTATTATATTTGCAATATAAATGCAAATGCTGTCAACATGCTTATTAAAATAATGACAAGAAAAAAGCTTGTTTAAAAAAAATACACATTAGAAAATAACTGAAATCTATTCGGTTTCCGATTCTTAACAAACTACGTAGTTTCAGGGTTTGTGTATATTATGTTACACGTTGTGTATTATATGTAATCAGTGTAATATATTCGAAGTCTCTTCGGCTTTAAATGCCAAGTCTTCATCAAGTTGCGCAAATCGTCTTTCCATTTCATCGGGGACGTCCTCGTTTAATTCTAATTGATTGAATTCATTTCGAAGTGGAAATTGCATATTCTCACCCTTGACTTTTAAATTCGTTCGCTCTATCTGTATCTCTTTATTCATATTAGTTTTGACTATAACCCGGCCATTTTAATCTATATATATAAAAATGAATCCCTATTTCTCTTGGTCACGGCATCACGCGTGAGCGGCTGGACCGATTTCGCTATTTTTTTGTTTTGTTCGTAATTGTCAGGAGAAGGTTCTTAGAAAGAAAATTTTGATATTTAAAAAAATACGATTATGTGACCATTCGATATGTAACGATTCGATTTCACGACATTCGATGTAGCGTACCATCGATTATGTGAACCTTCGATGCATCGTTTTCGATGCTGCGACATTCGATGTATTGAGTTTCGATGTCACGTAGGGAACCCCGTAATTTCAGGACGCGCCTTTCAAGACGCTTCAGTTAAGTTCATGCGAGCGTATCTGACAGCGATCACTTATAATACAAAAAGCGTTGTTTTGATCGAAACTTAACTGTAATTATACTGCTACTGAACCTCTTTAGTTAGGTAAATCAGTACCCCAAGTGCGAGTTTTTTTCGTTAACTACTGTAGTTGCGTCACGACAAAAATGTATGGAAATTTAGGCGGTGGCTCTGGGCGCCCCGTTCAATTTACGCGCGAATATTAGTATTGAACGGGGCGCCCAGAGCCACCGCCTAACTTTCCATACATTTTTGTCGTGACGCAACTACAGTAGTTAACGAAAAAAACTCACACTTGGGGTACAGGCCCAAGGCTACATCATAGGAGACATCCGAGACATCACGGCTGTCCCATTTCAAAATCTAGTAAGGGACACTTTTTACAACAATCGTTTTATTGCATAATCTTGCTAACCTAGAAAGTCTCTATCAAATACAAAAATACCAGCGTTGAAAACTCACATAATAAGCAGATATTATTGAAGCATCCATACCTAGTAACTGCCATTCACTGCCTCTGATCGTTTTGAAACCTAGTAAGTCACTTTAACCACATGATTTTACCTAACATAATACTTTTTCAAAGGCTGACTGATTTAACGTTTATGCGCTCTCCTGTAAAATTTCGTTTTAAGTTCTTACTAAGTTTTGAAATGGGACAGCCGATCACTCCATACGATTTTCTATTCTAGACGCCACATCTTAGTCCCTTCACATTATCTGCCCATTGTATCCTAAATGCCATACACCAACGCTTAGTCGTCAATACGTCCCCAAAAGAGCTCTTTCAGGAAGGCCCTGAAGTGTTTGCCGAGAGCCTCCGCAGCCCAATTTTGTTGGAGAGCCCACTTGAGACAACCCTCGGCTGTTACCGAATACGTTAATTTTTATAAATGCAGGCAAATGGCAGTTTCACTTAATGTAGGCAGAATTGTTTTAATTATTGCATAGACAGCTTACAATGCTATATATAATATGCAGTATAATCACAGTAGACATATAAGCTAAAGCAGAACCTCAACTTACTATAATCTCATGAATTGAAACACTCACACAGACACGCTCTGCATACTGAGTCGTTTTTTGTTTTTGTATGGAACTGTATCCCGAAAATACCTTATTTGTCTTGTTACAGTGCGTGTCTGTGTGAGTGTGTCAAATCGGACGATTGTAGGTAGTTGAAGTACTGCTTTAGCTTATATGTCTACTGTGGTATAATGCTGTTGTACGTGAAATTAATATGCGGCTGTATTAAAATGGAATTAATAAAGGGGTTCGATGCTCATTAATAACCGCACCGGATATACGATTTGCGAGGTTAAACAGCGCTTGCCACAGTCAGTCACACATTAAGACCCCCCGTGCCTTGAGAGCACGTTAAACTATCGTTCCCGGTCGTCATAAGAATACCTATGACACACGTTACGGGTAGTCGTACTTTCCATAGCAACTTATGTATTACCTATCCAACCAAGCAATGAATACTGTTGTATTATCAAAATTAAAGTTATAGCGATTACGATTGTTTTGCGCAATTAGGATGCTGTTATATCTGTCATCCTTATACAACGTTATTTTTTGTTTAAACAAAAACCGAGACACCCCAACAAGATTTTCATCAGAACTGCCTGTGTTTTTTTTTAATAAATCTCCAAGTTACACCGTAGTTTATGTCACTTTAAGTTTCCTAGTCAACTATGAAATGCCTGAGATGTGCTATGCAGGGGTTGTCTAATACACAAAAACTGACCGAGCGGGCCATCTCAAGCCTCAAGGTGTCTATTCCCGTCAACTGTTATGGGTAGAAACCTACTGAAACAAAATTGAAACTTATGAAAAAAAAAATGTGGTGTAAAAATTATGTCAATCGATTCTCCTAGTGATTCTGAACAAACTAGTTTCAGGTTCAGTATATACTAAAACTAAGCTTGTATAACCAAGGAAACCAATTCACCATAAAATTTTAAGACTACATCAAAACCAGATATCTAGCGATGTATAAAACCTAAGTCTCGCCCTTCAATATTCAAATCCAGGCACAACATTTCAGAAGCTCCAACACCAAATCGATAGACCATTACATTGTGTCCATAATTTCCGTTTGGCTTGTCACAACACCCACTAACTCATGCCCAGTTGTAAGCTTCCTTGTGGCAGGAACCTTCATTTATATCGACAAATTGTCTCGGCATAATCCTTCATGCGAAATATACTTTGTCGGCCGCATCTCGTTAAGCCTTATCTAGCAGACAAATGGATGTTTGGACAAGCGGTTATAATCTAGTTTATATTGTTAGTAAGCCGCTGTCAAAGGAAGTTATATTTTTTTGTAATAGAAAGATTTGTAGGGGATAGGGTAAGGTCAGATTGGCAGCGGAATTGATAGCGATTCTCACCATATCGCTAAAGTTTGGACATTCAGCACATCTTATGGCAAAAAGTCTATACATATATTTGAAAGCTTCTGTGAGAGTAAAAATTCGAAAAAAAATATGTTGTTACTTAATTTTTTCTGTAGTGAAAATTTGATTACTTTTTATTTAAATCAATAAAATGCTTTTATAAAAAATAATATTGCAAGCACCGTTTTAACCCTGATGCGATTTAAACGATTCTTTTTCAAAAGACAGGTTTTATTATACTTGAGCGAATAATTAATAATATATTGTGTTACATTATATTGTATTAAGCTCGCTTGCAGCACTCAAACCGTTCGGATGTGTTATTCTTCATATTGTCATTTTTTTTGGTTTGGTCTTGTCCCAGACTGGGAGCAGAGCGAGCAGCGATAGCGGAAAACGCACTATTTAAGAAATTCTAACCCCTAAGCAAAGACAATTTACACATAACCGTAATAATATTGAAACCGTATCCTATTCCGTCGCCACTAATAAGGTCATAGAAGAAAAAATGTAGCGTGTGTTGAGTGTCGCTTCCCGCTTCCGCTCGTCGCTCCGCTCCTAACCACGTAGATTGTTGTAAGTCTCTTTATAAAGTACACAATGAGTTTAACACAATATCATCTCTACGAATCTTTTCCATCGTGAGAGAACAATTATTCAGCAAAACGAGGAGTGACGACCTAAAGAAAGTATATTTTTTCTCGGGTGACATTAATTCCTTTGAAAATGGGCTCCGTAATTACTGTAATTAAAATAAATTTGCTTAAGAAACTTATCTGGATGATTGGGACAACTTAATTATGAATTATAGCACCTTTCATTTTCTTTTTTTCTTTTTGTGTGGTTGTCAGCATTTGAGCGGTTTAAGGAAAATACTTTAAAGAACCGGATCTAGTGGCGACTTTTTTAATTAACGCAAAAATAGCTCATCTGTATTAAAACAGTTCCTAGGTAATGTAGTCTTGTAATAGGGTATTTGACTGAAAAAATCTAATTAGTCCGTCAGTTAGATTTTCAAAAAATATTTGACCCGTATTTTTTACAAAAATGCAAATAGAATATCTAGCTTTAATTCCGCTGAACAAGATCGCTAGTTTGGATGCAGTATGCAGCACCACCCTCCCGCCCACAAATATATGCACATGCAGAAATAATGAAAAAATAATGCCACATGTAACCAAACCAATACACGACACGTGTTTCGCCCCTGCACGGGGCATCCTCAGGATATGTTGACTCCTCGACCGCTAGGACGCGAATGGGGCTGTGTTTTTTTTTTTCTTTTGGACTGCTGTATGTGGTCCTAGGGGACTCTTGCTACGTAACCGGGCAGTTATTGGCGAGACCTGAAAGGTCTCCAGCCAAGGGGCTGTGAAGCGCGCGCCCCTCTACATATATATCGTCACGATTTGACGTTTGTGATGTTCGTGACATTTGTGACGTTTGTGACGTCTACGTCGAAGTACCCGCAAAAATGCGTAATAATGGATATGGCACGACATTAGTTTGGTCAACAGTGTACATCTATCATTATTATGTTTTGAAATTTCTAATTGTTCCAACACACTCAACCGGAAACCCTTATCACATACATGCAAAATACTATAACCAAAAAATAAATTAAAAAATATAATAAATACCTAGAATATCGCTAGTCCATAACCGGACACATTGTGTTATCAGTAGCGGGTAGCACTGGGCAATGTTGACAAAAGAAGGTAGTCGTCGATATGGATCAACGCACCCGAGGATATAAAGGCGGTGGTCATTCGACGAAGCGAGAGCATTCCGTGTTGATCAGCTGAAGAAGTCTGACCTTTTATATCTGATTAGCTTGTCCTTATTTTATGATCTTGTAATAATTGTGTAAAGTTATATATTGTGATCTAGTTTATGTTACTAATACTAACCCAAATACAAGTACTCTCAGTGGTGGAGAGTCTATGTTGGTTTTATTTACTGTGTTTACCTTGCTCGCAATCCTGACATACCGATATTAGCTAAAACTGTAATGATAGAATCACCCCTGAACGATTATGTTGTTGTGTGATTTACAATTGTATATTTTAAAAAAAACGGTTATCGTTAGTGAGAACAGAGCATGAATCCATAGTAGTTACTCTAACATACAAAAGACGTCTGTTCAACGGTGGACTTCTACGGTCCATCAGAACATTACCGTTACCTTCATGCAGTCAGATATTCGAACTTCTAACATTTCTGACTCAGTGAACAAGCTACATTATTTTCATCTGACTACCAGTCGTTTATCAAACGTTCCAACTTACTGATTTATTCTGAATATGTTAAGTTTCATATTTTATTCGTTTATAATTTTTTTCACATTTACGTGTATAATATATCTTTTTCGTTCTAGTAACGGTTTATTTATTCTGTGAGAGTTGTTTTCTTTAAAAGAACACTTATTTAAAATCATTGATAAATTGACAATTATAGAATAATTGAAAAAATCATATGTTTTTTAAAAAGATCTCATTTTGTCTCTCCTCTCTACATTTTTGTAAAGTTTTTTTCAAGCAAGCTTAAAAGGGCACGTGTGTAACAACCATAAAAAGTACCTTTTCCTGTGCTCTCATCCAAAAATTTAAGGGACTCGATACGGGTATTTGATCCCAAATACCAAATTAACGTTTTAGAAAAAATATTTCCTTAAAAGATTTTTTAAGCGTTCTTTATCAAGTACCGTGAAATAGGATCCTTTTTGTTCATATAGGTAGGTAGGTATAGTCTGTCGGATAAATGTATTTACATGGGGAAATACAAAAAGGAAAATAAAAAGGACTTGGAAATGAATAAATAGCCACTCCAATAAAATAATATCCTGAGAAACCCTAGCGTGAAGCAACGTTTTTTTCAAAGAAAGACAGAAGAATATATTGATATTCTTTGTATGGTAACGTTTTGTAGAGAAACATCAGGAATCAAGTTACGGTGAAAAGGGTATAATGAACATAATTTGATGGTGATTCAGCCGAAAGACGTCTACTGCTGGACATAGGCTTCCCCAATAGGTTTGACATAATAGCCACGCTTGTCAGGCGGGTTGGCGATCGCAGTATGGTTGTTAAAATACTCAGAGAATGCTGCTGCCCATCCTCTAGTGAATCTCTTAGCCGCCTTTTACGACACCCATAAGAAGAGATGGGGTAGTACTATTCTTTAAGTCCGGCACCGCACGGACCATAATTTATAATAAATGATTATTTACACTGGTCATTTTACCGGAAGGCACAGCGTGTGTCGGCCAACAAGGTGGACCAATGACCTGGTGAAGGTTGCGGGAATCCGCTGGATGCGAGAAATACAAAACCGGTAAATTTGGCAATTTTTGGGGGAGGCCTATGTCCATCAGCCTTTCAACTGAATGGTGATGATGCCATCAGTCAAAAGCAAACAGCAGCAACTGTCAGAATGTTTTTTAGTTTTTAATTTATAACCTCCATGTAAACACATTTAATCTACAGACTACACAATATGCACATGTGTGTGTGACTGTGTATATACAATAAGGTCCAATACATGCAAATAAATGTACCATTTCGTTTGCCCGTAGCGAATATAAATGGATTCCGGTGAATTAATGAATTTATTACCAGCTTTTATTTTAAGTGGCCAGCGGTCGGTCACTTGCGACTATAAATCTTTGTGGCCAGTACCTAATGGTACTGGTTTTTCTGTAGCTATGAAAATAAGTTAGTTTGGAAAAAAAAAACTATTTATGTCCCAAAAAAACTAGGCTAAACTAGGCTAGACTAAATCGTGTGAGAAAAAAAGCGGCTACTATTCCTAGTACGAAGGAAGGCACAGCGTGGGTAGGCGTGTCACAATGTGGACCGATGATCTAGTGAAGGTCGCGGGAATCTGCACAGGACCGGTCGATGTGGCGATGCTTGGGAGAGGCCTACACACATCAAAAAAAGTTTGCGATCACTAGCATAATCTATACATATAAAAGGAGAAGCTGACTGACTGACTGACTGATCTATCAACGCACAGCCTAAACCGCTGGGGTTAGAAACTTGACATTTTGACAGTTGGTTCCTTTTGTAACGTAGGCATCCACTAAGAAGGGATTTTTCGAAATTCAACCCCTAAGGGGGTGAAATAGGGGTTTTAAGTTTGTATGTAAGTTCGTCATTTTTGAAGTAGGACGCATGAAATTAAATATTAAGGTTTTTGGTTAGAAATAAAGCTATACGAGTTTGAGCGTTTTTGAAAATTCAACCCCTAAGGGGGTGAAATAAGTGTTGTAAGTTTCTATGAAAAATCTGTTACTTTTGAAGTAAGAAGCATGGAATTCAAAATGTAGGCTCTCGGTGAGAAACAAATATACACGTGTTTGAGGGTTTTTGGAAATTCTACCCGTAAGTGGTGAAATAGGGGATGTAAGATTTTTTGATTTTTTATCTGCACCTAACAAAGGCCTTAACACGGGTTCAAAATTTCACGCAAGCGAAGCTGCGGGCGAAAGCTAGTTATGTATATGAAGATTCCGAATTCAAAGTCCAACTGAAATCTGATTTATATTTATCTAGATAACTATCAATCTATATTTATCATGATAATTATCGCTTTGAATCTCGATTAGAAAATTCGGCTTCAAAAAGGCTACACAATTCTTCAAAGTGATCGCAAACTTTTTTTATGTGTGTATGTCCAGCAGTGGACATCTTTCGGCTGAATGAATGAAATAAATACATGTTTTTTCTATAGCAACAGTTTCTTTTTGATCCTTTCGTACAAACATTTCAAAATTCCACATTTTTTTCCATCTTTTGTAAAACCCGCTCTAAAAATAGTATCTAAAAGTAAATTTTGATGTTTTGGACTGGTTTAAAGTAACTATGTACGTAATATGTCTTGTTCAAATACACTTAGAAATGGGTAATGGGTTAAAAGGGATCGCTTGTCAAATATATAGAGTACATAAATTAAGGATGAGGATTTGTACTAAAAATAGCAGACAAAAGGGCAGTAGGTATGAAATGTTTTCTATCAGGAGGTTCTTGATAAAGGGGTTCGAACATTTTTCTATGGAAGCTGGCATAGGCCCCTGCCGCCATTTCCTTTTTTTTTCTAAGTTGCGGCGCACGATGAGACTAACATATAAGGGTAGAGGACACTCAACAAACAAAAAATATTCAGAGATATGGTGCCCTAAAGAGTCACGTTGCCGAGATATTTGGACTCAAAGATTTTTTTTCAAGAGTATCTCGATACAATATCTCGGTAACATGACATTTTCTCCATATCTCTGAATATTTTTTATTTTTTTGAGTGTCCTCTACCCATATTTACCAGTTACAAAGTGCGCTGCAATCTAAAAAAAAATCTTTAAGTCCAAATATCTCGGCAACGTGACACTTTAGGGCATCATATATCTGATATTTTTTGTTTGTCTAAGTGTCCTCTACCCATATATGTTAGTGCAGTCGTGCGCCGCAACTTGGAAAAAAAACAAAATAGCAGCGGGGGGGCTATGCCACAAAGGTTCTATCCCCTTTAGTAACAATATTGTCACGATATTCAAAAGGTTACTTGAGTTGGACCCAAAAATATGACTAAGTATGGACACTATTAGGATTTTGTTTTTTTTAGTTTCGAAATACGGAACTTTGAAAGACATACAAAACGTGTGTGTTAGGAGTAAGGATTTTAGTGGCATTCCGTCTACCTAGTATATAAAGAAGATGGTCCAAAAAAAAACCCAGACTCGATTGGGACTAAATAGGTACCAGTAGTTTCATTATAATGCACAATTTACTCCACCGAAAGGGCAATGCCGAAATCGATGGGGTATAGCAGCTACAGACTGACAAAGTATATGTGAAAAAATCTTGACTAACAATTGTTTTTTACCATTTTATACAATATCAATAATATATTAACGATAATAATGACGGGATTACTGTAGTATTGATTACTATCAATCATTTGGTATCTGATTAGTATAATGAAAACTCAAAAAAAAAAAAAAAAAAAAGGATTCGTATAAATAATATAACTACAAGATGTTAACATAAATAACGCACAACCTCTTAAGGGGTCACTGTCATCATTATGAACAACTTTTACTATGGGACCAAACCTGAAATCGCGCAAAAAACAATCAGCTGTTCCCTACATTTTGACGAGTTATGCGAACATAATGTAGGGAACAGCTGATTTTTTTTTCGCGATTTCAGGTTTGATCCCATAGTATAAGTTGTTCATAATGATGAGTACAGTGACCCCTTAAGAGGTTATGCGTTATTTATGTTACACCTTGTAGTTACATTATTTTCATATCCAGGTTTTTCGTTTTTTTTTAAGTGATTGTAGTAAGAATCAGATACCAAATGGTTGATAGTAATCAATACTACAGTAATCCTGTCATTATCATCGTTAATATATTATTGATATTATATAAACTTTTAAAAACACTTGTTAGCCAAGATTTTTTCATACATACTTTGTCAGTTTATAGCTCCTATACCCCCCATCGATTTCGGCATTGCCCTTTCGGTGGGATAAATTGCGCATTATAATGAAACTACTGGTACCCGTTAAGTCCCAATCGAGTCTAGGTTTTTGGTCCATACATTCTGGACCATCTCCTTTTGTAAATATAAGGACTTTAATGAGTAGAAGGCAGATAGTAGTGGACCAGAATTAAATCTATCAGTCCATCAAAATAACCTTTTACTAAAGATTAAGGAAAATTTTATTCTCTGTTTTAGTAGATGGAAAATTGTACATAATTAACGCAACAAATTTTCCAAAAATGCAAGATCCCAATGCAACGTGTACCAGAAATCTGTGACCATATTTAAAGGGGTTGTTTGGAATTTTATTCAGAGTAACATTTTATACGTCAAACAAAAAAAATGGATTTTTTTTTCGACTCTTCATACCACATTAGATCGGGTCAATTCGTATGAAGAGTTGAAAAATGTTTGGCTGTTTTTTTTATTTGACACCCCATGTATGACCATGCATTTCTGTTATTACACGTTGTATGTGCATTTGAAACATAAGCTATGCTTATTTGGAACAAAATAAATACAGCCGTCGACAACCAAAACAATAGAAGACCACACAGAATTCATATAATTTAGAACAAACTAATTAATTTGTGTTTACAAAGTACCTATTGGTTGAATATTCAGTAGTTTATTTCCGACAACACTACTATTTGTTTTAAATAATTACTATCCAGCGAATTTACTGCCGAAAATAATATTAATTCAGTGCAAAACATAATTGGAAAACCACTGAAGGTATACTGTTTAATACCTTATTACCCGACTACGGCGAAGCAAAAGGGAGGGTATATGATTTTGACCGGTATGTATGTGGGTATGTATGTATGTATGTTCATCTGTTCCCTTCTAACTTCCAAACTACTTAACATAATTTGACAAATGAGGTATCGTTGGAAGCGTTTTGATCGTCCGCTAGTTATAGGCTATGTGACCTCATATTAAATTGAATATGGCGCCCTCTAGGTTACATAAAGTCGTGAAGTAAAAAAAAAATGTTTTTTTAATGAGGCCATTGTTATCAAATGAAAGAGCTTAACGAGCACATTTCAAATATATATATTATAACCCCAAAACAATTTAAATAAAAAGCAAGTTCAAAAACTAAAACCCGACTACTGAAAACTGAACGAAACAAGAAAATAATTCAAATAGAAATCCAGAAATGCATAGGTACAACAATGGTCAAGGTAGAGCCTTTTTGTACCTATGCATTTCTGGATTTCAATTTGAATTATTTTCTTGTTTCGTTCATTTTTCAGTAGTCGGGTTTTAGTTTTTGAACTTACAATTTTTTACTATCATCAATTTGGTGGTGAGCTAATTATAATTTATACCTAGCAGTCTCCATGCCTCGGAAAGCCATCGGCCGCGGGTGTCATACCAATACTTATAACAGTCATTACGGGTAGTCAGAAGCCCGAATGCCTGACAAACAGTCTAACCTTAGGATATGGGCATAGCCCAGTAACTGGGTTGCGGAGGTCTGATGGCAATCGCTCCGTGTAAAATACTGTATACTAATATAAATACCACGAAGTACGTGGTTTCGGCCTTAGGGCCCTTTTCCAGTCATGCGTAATTTCGCCCGCGCGCGGATCTGGTCCGCATGCGGGTGATGGCACGCTCCTGGCCACACGCAGGACAAAGATTTCGTTTACCGCTGCAGTGTCGTGCGTGTCGCCAGTGACTAAACTCGTGCACAAAGATGAACGTTAAAAAAGTAATCATGCGTACTATGACCATGCGTGCGACCCGCGTCACAGTAAAAACAACTCTGAAGGCAGAAGAAAGTCGCCCGCATCCGGTTAGTACGCAAGCGGGCTGCACGCTCGCAGCCAATCTGCGTTCCGCGCGCGTGCTGCCCGCATGATAGGAAAAACATATATGAAATGATAGTATGCGGGCAGCCTGCACGCGGACCAAATACGCGCGCCGGCGAAAATACGCATGTTTCCTACTCCCTATCACCTACGAACATAGGTACGATTATTTCGGGGCCCGAACTAAAAATGAATGACAACACGATTTGACAGTTGTCCCTACTACCGATGTGTTTTTGCCCGTCCGAAAAGTTGAACTCGACACTTATTTTGTTCACTCCTACGTTTCGGGCTACTTTCGGACGGGCGACTAACTTCGTTGACGGACTTAGGGAGTAGGCCCCCTGGTTAGATTGGAAGCTGACCCCAACGTAGTTGGGAAAAATTTTGCAGAACAACAACAATTAGTAGGCTGTGGGGCTTTTTGTAGAATTAAGCAGCAACATCTACGAAAAATGATTTTTACGATGGTGTAAATGTAAATGATACTAAAATCTTACCAAAATGTTCTTAGCATACTGATAGCTACTCAATGAAATGAAATGATATATTTCTGTAAATAAATCTGTTACAGACACATTTACAAGTCAATGTAATCTTGTTTTTTTTAGGACTAGATGGCGCCGGCATTTCCTATCTGACTAGCTCTGAGAAGAAAAGCCGAAACAAACTCAGAGATCAAGGTCTCTTTTAAAGTCCAGACATTGTAGTATAAAACTATGTGAGTGTAACAATGTAGGTCAACGTCTGGAATGGCCTTTTGAGGAAAGAGCCATAGCAGGTTTGAGTTGACCTGTCCTAACTGACAGCACGCATGCATCAGCCATCGTGTGGCTTAACCTTATTATTGGGAGCTCAACGACCCGAGGCACGACGCTACCAATCAGCCGGACATTTGCGTAGATCACAAAAAATGCTCAAAACTGGCCAAACAATTCAAAAAGTAGTAACATACCCATGATATTGTAAATTCAAATAACAGCCGTTACAATAGCCAATCTATCTACGGTTTGCCCTAGAAGTGCGCGCAAGATAACTCTGCGCGCGACTGAGGGCGTGCTAAACGTTGCCATGATCGCAAAACTTCAAATTACCGCTTTTTAAGCTTAAGTTTTTTATCGCTAAACATATTTTTCCTGCTAAACATTCCTACAATCAGGTAGTTCAACCATCAAAATTAATAAAACGGCACACACTTTGGTGGACCATGATTAGTTCCGATTTCGGCCGCGCGCAGACTTATCTTGCGCGCACTCTACAGATATAAATTTGACAGTACTTCTATGAAGCTTATGTCAAAGAAGACATTAAGAAAATCTATGGAGCTTGTTATTAAAACAATTGAAAATTTGAACAACGATCTAACCTATAAAAGGTAAACGAGCATAATTATTTAGATTATTTTGAGCGTTTAAAACATATTTAAAAAGAAAAAACAGTCGTGAGATTTTTTTAAACTGGAGAACTAAAAAAATCCTGGTAGAAAAAAAGCTAAGCTTGCAACACTACAAACACTACAGTAATTTAAACACGCGCCTTAAAAGGTCTTAATTAATTAAAATCGAGTAGCTCAATAAAAGGGCTTTCTAATAAGGATATCATCACATTCGTGTTCTTTGTTCGAAATATTATACCAATTTTGACCTCTCCTTTCTTTCTCAGGGCAGAGAATCAGACGATAGGTCATTAAAAACGGCCGTAACCTTATCGAAGTAAGCTTTCATCATTCTTCAAGCCCTTAATTTTAAAGTAATGCCGCAGAAAAACACAAAAACAGCATCCATTAAGTGTAGAGCTGTGACAAATAAAGCAAAACAAAGGCGAGTATCAAGATTTATTGTGCTGCGAATTGGACGGGGCGGGTTAGAATGGACCGTAGGTACCCGATATATGGCGATGAGTATGCCAAGTAACTGGCCTTGCCTGTATGGCAATATCTATCACTAGCATGCGAACTATGCAACACTTTAGAAGTGTAACCGACTACAGCGACAGGAATTGTCGCAATGGATGCGTTCTGCGTCCTCCGGTCCGGTCAAATCGAACGCAGCCCGCATCCTATGTGAACTTCATAGTCAGGGCAACCGTTCAGCGATCCGGGCACGATCAGCGAACTGACGGGCAGGGCAAACAGCGGCCATTTTATATTTGATTGCGTGTCGCCCACCGCCCGCTGCCCGCCTGCCCGCAACCGGGCAGCCCGTCCGCACCCTTCCCACCCCGTCCGCTCCCTTCCCACCCCGTCCGCTACCTTCCCACCTCGACCGCCTGACCGGTGCGTTCCCTACGATCTTTGCTTGTGCTCGCATAGTCAGATCGTAATTACATAAAATATATAGGTATATAAAACGCAAATGATTGATTGATATTTTTTCTTTTTTTCGTTGGTGCGTTGACAGTTGTCTTCACAAGCACAAACACATAGACCCGGAACAACTATCTATAAGCCATACAAATATTTTTGCCGTACGGGAATCGAACCTACGACCCATAGCGCAGAAGCCAATCGCTCTGCACCAAACGTGTCTTCATCTTTAATTATTGCAATTGTTCCCAGGCCGCTTTAATTAAAGTAAAATCAATAAATAAAACTCCTATTAGGGTTCAGGAGGTACTTACGTAAAAGGTCAAAACGTACCTTACGAAATAGGTATATGTAATATTACCATACCCCAACTAAACCCACATCTTCGCTTCAACTATTTGGCCAGCAATTAACTGATGAACTAGCCAGTTGATTGATTGCTCGCTTCATCAGCCAGAACGGTCCAAATTAAAATTGGCGGAGCCTTCGTTGGACCGAAATACCAATATTAGTGAACGTAGCTTACAGAAATGCTTGAATACGTAACTTGGTAAAAACTAGAGATTTTCCATATGAAAAAAAATATTATAAATGTGTTTGTTAGATGTCAATTACGACCGCAAAGAAACTATATTAGGATGAATAATTAAATTAAATTAAAATTAAAAAGACGAGCGTAATTTTTTGAGTTGTGAGTCGCGTAATTTTGGTCGCGCAATTTCTGCTACATTTGGTTTCATACAAAACTCCTGTTTCGTTCACACGGCGACGTAAAATGAGTTCGTAAATCCTTCAAAAAAATTACGCTGTCTTATTTTACACGACTCACAGCTCAAAAAATTACGCTCGTTTAGCCTCAGCCTTAGTTGTGACAAAATTGTTTGTTTAGATTTGAGCCAGATGTGAACTTAAAAAGAAAAATGTTTTTTTTTTAATCTTTTGTGCTATTGCTGTCTGATTTTTTATTGAAATTGGAATGAGATTCCTTGATAACTAAATACGTGTGAGAGTAAAAAAATATTTTCACAAAAGTTCAAGTTCGAATTTCAAAAGCTAGTGCCCTAGCTTTTGAAATTCGAATATACCCACCCTAGTAATACCACTACCCATTTAAAGTTGAAGTATCTACATATAACATCACGCCAGTATTCTCCGAAGGTTGGGCAGAGATGTATATCGTACATACCTACTCATTTCACCGTTACGTTTAAGTTCCATGTGATACCAGACCAACCTATTGATATCAATCAGGCACAAATCCAGACTCCGAGCTGCTACTGAGAAATTCCACACGAAAAAACCAAGTAACACTGCTAGACCTGGGGATCGAACCCATGAGATTTCCGAGTGTAGCGGTTGCACTTGCGACCACTAGACCAGCGAGACAATCAAGTTGAAGTAGTTCTACTTAATACTAACCGCCCAAGTGTACCGAAAACGGTACGGCCGCCATTGTTTATCTATTGTGTCTATAATTACAGTACTACATAAGTTAAACTTAAATTCGAGCGAAATTATGTCTTAAGTTGTTGTAATTAAGTTTAATGTAAACACCGAGATTTTACATTGCGTGCCAAAAATGAGAAAAAATATGTATGGATACTTAATTATTTAATTCGTTTATTCTTGTAAACATACTTCTAAATTATATTTTTAAACACATATTAAAAAAAAACAATATACATTTAAAAATATAAAAAATAGTAGCCCACCGGCATCGGGAACAGGGTCCAAGCTGCCGGTAGTCAGGGCTCCAGAGAAAGGAACCTCACTATGCGTGCCGTGTCAAGGAGTACTGCTTTCTGTATCAAGCCCTTGATCCAGCCGCCCAACGAGAGCCTCATGAGGTGTTGATCGAGGCTCTTGGCTATTAGATCATTCGTCGTAACTTATTATTATTATAGACGTCAAATTGTAAATGAATCTTCAGAAATTTTGTGGGTCTATTTAGTTTTACAATAAGTCAAGTACAGCGGCTGCGGCAGGCCTGATATCCTGCAGGTTTAATATTCGCTCGGTAGCCAAACATCGCAACATCAAACGCTTTGTAATATACGCATAAAAAGAGGCTTGTATGGGAAACCATTTTACGGAAATATAAAGCTAAACGGACCTATTATGAATAACTTTGAAGTTGGTTGGATCGATAAAATATATTAGAAATACATCGTATGTTTACATGCTGTATGCGCCAGAAAATACTTATTATTTATTATTAAAGGTATATTTTGATCATGGGATTGAATTTTCAAGAAAAAGATAATGTTTTGAGAAAATCGTGTACGACCGTGCCTGCTTGACATTGATGGGGGCACCGCCGTGCCCCCGGATGTGTTTATGTAATCTGAAGAGCATTTGAGAAAAGAAATCCCTTCTGTGGTATCTTGGCTCCACTGACTTTTCATTGTTTCAGACGGTTTTATAATGAAAAATCAGTGGTGGCAACATAGCGCCCAAGGCATTTCTTTCGGTGACCGCACTACAGGCTGTAAGGGTAAACACCGTTATCCTTGAAACCAGTGGTTTAGTTTCATTTATAGAACGTAAAATCAATGAAAAATAACTTTTTTTTTATTAAATTTTAATATTTCCTCAAAAGCATTTCACCCTTTGCGCGGTGGCAACAAGCTACGGAGGGGGCCTGGGGTACTCGCCGCGTGGCCCGACGCACGGCCCCGCACAGTTTGCTACCCCAGTCAGTCAGCTGTCTCGTTAGCGAGTGTGTGTACGCCGCGTCATAGCGCCGCCGCGCCGCTCATTTCTCGCGCGTATATTTTTTTATTTTTTTTACTCGTTCCTATATTTTTATGTTTAAGTCAACCCACAGCCCATGGTTTGAGTGATAACGGTGTTTACCCTTACATGCTGTATACAACCCTTAAGGTACAAGTCCGAGACGGGCTGCAGACCGCAAACTGCAAAAGTAGTATCGCTTGCGGTGCGATCTGCGGCTGCGGTCTGCGGTTGCAGTTTTGCAGTCATTGTCGGAATAGCACCTTTAAAGTGCACACCTTAAAGGCGCTATTCCGATGGCGACTTGCGGTCTGCGGATGCAGTCTGCAGTTTGCAGCCCGTCTCGGACTTGTACCTTTACCTGGGGCCTAATTCTCATTAAATAAATCTTGATAAATCACAACCGAACCAAGGCCGAACCGTTCATTCAGACAGTTCTCAATTTCAAAAGCTATCAAATTGTTCGACACAAAAAACAAAATCAATCATTTTGAAAGTTTTCGAAAACAAAAACTGACTGACGGTTGTGGTTCGATTGCGTTTTGCAACAATTTATTTTAGGAGAATTGGGCCCCTGGTATATCGTTTGGTCCATGTCCAAGAGTAGAACATGATGGATAAATACTAGTACAGGCTTAAATAAGTTTCCAGTAAAGAAAACAGAATCGCTGTAAAAAAAACTCTTTTCAATGGTTTTTTTTTATGTTAAAACCGCACGCAACGTTAACTTGACAAGGTTTGGCATCACCATAATGATGGCTTTCGTGTAGACCAAGGGTTGGCAAACTTACCCGTCGCCCAACCAGTAACAGGCCCGAGAAGGCGGCGCGCCATGTTCCGCGCGTACCTCTCAGAAGGACGTGGGGCTAGGCTCCACAGAAGGAGAGGTCGGCTATGGACTGGTGGACGGAGGCCTGCCGGGTTTGCAGTGCATGCAGACTACGGTATGCGAAGAGTTTTAATCCGGCCCGCCTACCCTCCCTTTTAGAGCAAGAATGTCATCATCATCATCATTCAGTCGAAAGACGTCCACTGCTGGACATAGGCCTCCCCAAAGCCTGACTCAAAAGGTGCATAAGCTACATTCTCCCACACTCATTCGCACCCCCACACACACACACACACTCACATACGCGCTCACCTTCTTACTTAATCATTGGCTTATATCAGTCACTCCTAATTTCCTTCATACTTTGTCACTAAACATGTGCGCATTGTAAATGTATCAAAGTACCTATTCTTAACAAATCATTTGCATGCTTAGGTTAATTTCAAAATTATTGTTTATTTCACTCACTTAAGCATTATTAAAGTAACTTGGAACAGCGGAATCACCTAACACAAGCTGTAAGGGCGCGGGATTGAAAACACAATGAATGGCAAAGTTACCGTAAAATCGTTTTATTCTCACTGATAACACACACGGATACAAGTTAGGCTTAAAAACAACTAAGAAGAACAAAAACGTTAATTTAGGCGGGAAAATCGGTGGCAGGTGACTACGCCCGCGCGCGACAAGTAATTTCGACTGACTGACTGGCCAACCGTCGCGGGAACGGCGCGAAGCGACGCGACTGGCCTCACAAAATGCGGCGTTGCCGTCGGGCGACGCGCGTGCCTACCTATCTCACGAGAGCACGCCGTGTGACCTTTATTACCACTACATAAGGTTCATATTGCAATGATTTACGTGCCCTTGTGAGACAGAAAGACGTCAAATATGCGACGCGCGGCGTTGCCACTCCACGTTCGAATCGAATACATCTACTTATATTATTACCTACGTAACTTAAATTAAAATGAGTTGCCTACATTCCACCCCCTTGTTCCTGAACAAACTCGTCAGTAGGCAACACAATGACCTTAACAACCGGTCGCTTCAAATAGCCCCTACAGGTTTTTATAGTGACTACTCTAACCTGCCCATCACGGCCTGGATGGACTGCGCTAATTACGCCCCTAGGCCACGTATTACGCGGCTGGTTTTCTTCTAAAATGAGAACCATGTCTCCAACTTTCACAGGCGGCACTTCGTGCAACCACTTTTGACGCTTTTGTAGAGTAGGGACATACTCTTTCAGCCAGCGTCGCCAGAACATGTCCGCCAGAGCCTGAGCCTTTACCCAAGCTTTCCTACAGGTCAAGTCTGATGCATCGAAGATACCTAACGTCGACGCGCCGGTAGCTGTACCTATCAATAAATGATTGGGGGTGAGAGCGATGGGCCCATCGGGGTCTACACCTACGAAGGTTAACGGCCTACTGTTCAGCGTCATCTCTACCTCAGCCATCAATGTCGTTAACAACTCCTCTTTAGGCGCCCGCGCCGTCAATGTAACTTTGAGTGCGGTCTTTACTGAGCGGACGAGTCGCTCCCAGCACCCACCCATGTGCGGGGCCGCAGGAGGGTTAAATTGCCAAGAAATGCCCTTGGTAACGACGAAGTCACGTATTTTGTCGCTCTCCATTGCCTGAATAGCAGCGTTCAGCTCTGCGTCAGCACCTACAAAGTTCGTGCCTCTATCACTGAACATGATAGAGGGTTGTCCACGGCGAGCTATTAAGCGTCGGATTGCCATTATGGCAGAGTCAGCTGATAGTGAAGATGCGAGCTCAATGTGAACAGCGCGAGTGACAAGGCAAGTAAAAATTACGCCCCATCTTTTTTCACGACGCCTTCCTATCGCAACTTCCATTGGACCAAAATATTCTACCCCGCAATGTACAAAGGCCCTTCTTGTATTAACAAGTCTAGCGGCAGGTAGATCTCCCATCTTGGGCAACGAAGGACGAGCACGACGGACCAGACAAAGTTGACATTTGGACACGGCTGATTTAACTGTACGTCGTAATTGGGTAATCCAAAATTTTTCCCTAATACTGTTTATGACAGTTTCAGTATTGGCGTGATGAGCGCGCTTATGATATTCGAGTGTAATAAGCCGCGCGGTATGGCTTTTACCGTCCAATATGATGGGATACTTCTCATCAAACATTAATTCCGGTGCGGCACTCAGGCGTCCTCTGACTCGAAGCAACCCATCACCTTCATACAAAAAAGGATCTAAGTCACGAATTTTACTTTCAGCAGGTAATGACGTTTTGGTTTTCAGCAGCGCCAACTCCTTGGAGAATGTCTCAATCTGAGATTGTTTCAGCAATAGAATCTCAGCGTCATGAACGTTGGTAGCCGTTAGTTTCTCAACTTGGTTCCTGCGACAGATACCTAAAAAGGCAAGAACTCGACCTGCGGACTTAACAGCCTTCGTCCAACTGGAAAACCTATCAACTTTAAATAGCGGTACATACTGTTTAACCACGTGAACCTTCTCAAGACGTTCCAAATCCACAGTAGCTGCATCTTCGAATTCGTTGACCGGCCACTGGTCCTTGTCACGGTACAAAAAAGAGGGACCTGTAAACCACAACTTACAGTTTGTAGGCCAGATCAATTTCGTTGCTTCATCAGCAGGATTGTCCGCAGACGGCACCCAACGCCATTCACTCGGGTTGGACTTCCGGTCGATCTCTGCCAATCGATGTGACACAAACTTCTGATAATCACGAGGATCTGAATGTACCCATTTCAAAACAGTTTTTGAATCGGACCACAAGTACTTGCGTGTTATTGTCAAGCTCTTTGCTCTTTAACAATAATGCAAGCTAACCTGCACGCTAGCACCGCTGCCTGTAGCTCAAGACGGGGCACGGATATAACCTTTAGCGGAGCGACACGAGCTTTGCCAAGAACAAGTGAGACGGTTGGTTTTCCAAAACTATCCCTACCGACTAAATATGCCACCGCAGCATAAGCGGACACGCTCGCATCGCCAAAAACGTGCAACTCGACAGTTGAGGGGTTGAGCCCGTACCAACGTGGCACACGCATGTTACCTAGCTGTTTAATATCCTGCAGCCACCTTATCCATTCCTTGAATTCATCCTCCTTCAGCTGCTCGTCCCATCCTATACCAGATTTCCATAGCTTTTGCAACAATATTTTGGACTTTATTGTGTAGGGACAAATTAAGCCTAGTGGGTCAAATATACTCATGGTAAGTCTCAGGAACTGTCGTTTGGTGGGAATAACTGTGCCCTAAACTACGTCGGTTGTCACTTTTTTAAATGATAAATCAAACGCTAACTCATCTGACTCTGGTATCCATATCATACCTAAAGTACGTTCACCACTATATGGAGACTTATCAAAATTCACTGTACTGGGCACGACAGCTGGTAACTCCTTACGAAGCTCGGGTGAATTTGTCACCCACCCCCTGATAGAGAATCCACCAGCGGAATGAATCATGGAAACATTTTTGATCAGCTGACGTGCACTATCTACTGAGTAAACACTATCAAGATAATCATCCATATAATGGTTTTCGTGGATTGCCTTAACGGCCTCGGGATATGTATTTTGGAACTCGCTAGCATTTTTATTCAAGATATGTATGGCTGAGGCAGGCGACGACTTAGCACCGAAAATCATAGAATCCATAACGTATATTTCAGGGTCGCGCCCCCTATCTTGGCCTCTCCATAAAAAGAGTTGCGCGCCCTGATCTTCCTAATCTTAATACGTAAAAACATATCAGCTATATCTGCAGTATAAGCTATTGGACCAGATCGGAACTTAAACAATACACCTAATAAGGAATTTAACAAGTCCGGCCCTGTAAGCAAATAATCATTTAAACATGTACCTTTATATTTGGCGGCGGCATCATAAACCAACCTAAGCTTATTCGGTTTATTCGGGTTGGTAACCCCAAAATGCGGTAGGTACCATACCGGGTTAACACTCAGCGGAGCATCTAACGGCCTAGCATATTTCTCAGAAATTAACCTTTCAATCTGACGTGAATACGCATCAGCATAATCGGGATTTTTATCCATCTTACTCTCTATTCCACGTAATCGCTTGATAGCATAATCATAATTATCAGGTAAGTGTACAGCGTCACGCGACCAGAGTAATCCTACCTCCCAACCCCCGTCGACACGGCGGCTAGTGCTATCTAGGATCTTACTAGGGCATGCAATTCCGGAATTCCGTAATTCCGGAATTCCGGATCAATTTGACTAATTTTTCAGTTCCGGAATTGACTGAAATAATTCCGGAATTCCGATATTCATGTCTTCTTTTTTAATATTTTGATTTTATTATATTTTTCTGAACGCACGCAATGTAACGTCTGTGGAATATTCCACAAACTACTAGTTGAATGGGTGGCCCATTATATGCCGCAAGCGCGCGTCTCGTATATTTTTTTCTTTATTGTATTTGATTTTATAAAAACAAATATGTAACTCAAAATTATTAAAAGACTGATTTACAATCATTTTAAGCTGGTAGGAGACTATTTCGAGAATATTTTTTATTTTTGTTACTGTTTACATTATTTGGTTTTATATACATTTTATTGATTTATCTCTATTCACGGCTCATCTTCCGTGCGGAAGATGTCCGGTCTTTTGGAAGGCATACACGGGGACACAGGTCCAACGCGCAGAGGCCCCTTTGAGAACTTTAATCTAAAATGGGGTGGGGCACCAACCGGGGACTATCCACGGCTGCACTATTGGAGTACAGTCATGGACCGTCCCAATTAAGTGGGTGCAAGACCATAGTAAAATATGGTGAAAAATATCTGGTCTATGGAAAGGGGTGTTAGGTGGACTAGATAACTTCTATTGCCGGAAGAAAACGGCGTCTGCCTTTCAACATTTAAAATTGAAAAGTTTTGGCAGACGGTGACTCGCCAGCTCACTAGCTGGGCCCCCTGAAAAGCCGCCAGTACATAGGCGAAGAGGGCAACAAACGTGTGAGCGGCTAGGGGTGTAGAGAGGTGCGGCCCCGGTTTCGCCGTGGCGGGTCTAAAAGACCCGGAGTGGGTTTCCCCGCTATTACGCCATTAGACACTTCCACACCCGAGCATATAGCTCTGGCGGCCCCCCTCTGGCCGATAAAGGCAAGCCAGAGTTGAGAGTCCTGCGGGCACTCTTGGGGTTCCACTCCAGCCAGCCAATAAAGGCAAACTGGAGACGTGGCCCTGACCGACTCTCTGAGGCAATAAGGTACGCAGTGTCGCCACTCACCAACAGCTCGTCACAAGCTGCCCTGCGGTATGTAAGCTTTTCATTAGACCTCATGATACATTTTTTATTATATTATGGGGTTGTAGAAAGCTAGTCTAATGTTCCCTCCGGTTTTACGTTAATCTCATGGTGAGGTAACGCTTTTCCCAGAGGGGGTTGATTTATTATTATTATTAGCTTTTTGGACATCACGGCTCATCTTCCATGCGGAAGACGTCCGGTCCTTTGGAAGGCATACACGGAGACACAGGTCCAACGCGCAGAGGCCCCTTTGAGAACTTTAATCTAAAATGAGGTGGGGCATCAACCGGGGACTATCCACGGCTGCACTATTGGAGTACAGTCGTGGACCGTCCCAGGTGGGTGCAAAACTATTTTGAAATATGGTAAAAATAAAACTGGTCTATGGGATGGGGTGTTAAATGGACTATTTAACTTCTATTGCCGGAAGAAAACGGCGCCTGCCTTTCAACATTTAAAATTGATACCTGTTTATTAGCTTTATTATTAGCTTTGTTTCATTTAAAACATTTTTTTTTTTGTATTTTGCTGGACCAAACAGAAACAATGAGATAAATAAAAAAAATTAGCAATTCCGGAACCAGTTCCGGAATTCCGGAATTAGCTCTCCAGTATCGGATCCAGTTCCGGAACTGATAACCCTCCGATATTGCATGCCCTAGATCTTACAGGCGCGCTCAGTCTCAACATTTTTACGTGACACTTCTGTGATACCAATAGACTCGAGCAAAAATTGCTCCTTAACAAGTTCACTTAAATCATCCAACTCATCATAGACTAGGTTAACCGACTCACGAACGGACTCGTCACAAATATCTACAGGCCCATGAACAACCCAGCCTAACTTTGTAAGCGACGCTACGGGTTGTCCGGACTTACCCTGTCGTATTTCCTGGTTAACAACTAACTGCCAATTATCCTGCCCGATTAATATCATGGGTTTGGCACACGACATCTCACAGCAATCTAAGTCCTGTAAATGTTTATTCCTAGCTAAGACTCTGGCGTGCACACTCTGGGTAGGTAAGTCTAAGTTCTCGATAGTACGTAACGAAATATTATGACACAAACCGTTAGGTCCGCGTATTAGCGCAGTCACCCTACAAGAATTCTTATCAGTGATAACGTGGCCGCGTGCACTAACAATTGTTAACGCGGATAATGGACCACTAAAATTATACATACTGGAGTCAATTAACGAGACAGTGGCCCCATCATCCAACAACGCGTAACAATTAAGTTCTACATTATTTACAATAATAGTAACTGGCATAATTTTTAACAATATTTTAGTATACCGACATTGCTCACCCATACTCGTCACTGATTCGGCATCCGACGGCGACTGTACATGTGTTACCTGCACCGCGGCACGTACAGGTGGAGCGCCAACGGTGGCGGCGGCGGCGCGGGCGGCGCCCGACTTCTCGTAGTGGAGAAGCGTATGATGCGGAGAGCGACACTTGTCACACCGTTTTGCGCGACAGCGATAACGAGAATGGCTTTGCAGTAAACATTTAAAACACAACTTATTTAATTTTACGAAGTCCCACTTTTCTAGTTCACTTTTACTAACAAACTTATCGCACTCGGGTAATTTGTGGACCGAACTACTACACAACGCGCACACACTTAATGACGACGACGGACTCGGCGGTTTATTCGATGACGCAGACTCCTCGCTGGTGATATGTACACGGTGAGTATGTTCCCGCTGACGACGCGATGAGTCCGCGCGCCCCGCGCGTTTCACAGCGGCGGCGGCAGCAGGATTGGTAGCAGCAGTATTCCGGTTGCGATGAGTAGGTATGCTCGTTGCTCATTGCGCTCAGTGGTAGGTAATAAGCTGATGCCCGTGATAAATGGCTCAGAAACTCTAGCACTATGTTTATGTTTGGCGATACACGAAGATCTTCTTTGTTATCAATGTTCATTTTCATAACAAACTCACCGTACTGCGATCTTTGTACGGGGGTTAACTTGCTAAGAATTTCGTGCGTTATTTGAGGGTTATTTATATATCCTTGCGCTTTTATGTTTTTCAAAACGTAAACACAATTACGAACGACACAGGTCATATTACGTAGTTCAACGTTATTATCGGACACACGGGGTAGACTTCTTATCTTTCTCAATACTGATTCTAGTAGAAGATTAGGGTGGCCAAACTCTTCTTCAAGGGCGTTAATCACGTCTATCGGGTCAGACCCGGTGCGCAAGAGATCTTCAACAGCAAACTTTGCCGCGCCACGGAGCGATGCCTGTAGTCGTACAGTGTTCTCGAACATGCTATATGTGGACGCGGTAGCTTCATAGGTGCGTCGATACGCCAGCCAATCCACCGGGCTGCCATCAAATATGGGAAGATCATAATTTTGTCGTGGCCGTTTCGACATGTTCGTAATAATAACGTTGGCTAGGTGCATGATGTCGGAAGTAGCAGCGGCAGTGGTGGGCCCCGGCGGAGCGTCAGGTACATATTGCGCAGCGGGCGAGGACGCCGCCGCGGGCTCGAACGGTGCGCCGGCCGCGGTGAATGTCGCGGCGGCGCGGGCGGCGGGCGCGGACTCGCGCGCTATTCCTTCGTGCGGGCACGCGCCAGCCGGCGCATGGGACGCAGGCGGCTTCTCCGCGTGCTCGCATGGGGCTTGATGTGTGCTTAGCCACTCCTCCACTTTATTTGGACCACTACAAACACTTCGCGCGCGGTCCTCTGCTTCTTCGTCTTCGATCTCCGCGATGTCCAATGCCAATTTCTTCTTTATGAGCTGTTCTTTCAGTTTCGTGAGCTCTAACTCGGCCGCGTACTCGGCACGGAGGCGCAGCGCTTCGCGACTAGAGCGGCTTGATCGCGACCTAGTCGACGTGGCAACAACTTCACCACACGGGATTGTGGTGACACACGTCGTGTCCGACCTAGGTCGTTGCTCAGCCCCAGCGTGGGCTCGGCTCCTTGTGACGACGCCGGTAACTTTGTCCATTGTGATCCGGCTCGAAGCGCGGGATTGAAAACACAATGAATGGCAAAGTTACCGTAAAATCGTTTTATTCTCACTGATAACACACACGGATACAAGTTAGGCTTAAAAACAACTAAGAAGAACAAAAACGTTAATTTAGGCGGGAAAATCGGTGGCAGGTGACTACGCCCGCGCGCGACAAGTAATTTCGACCGACTGACTGGCCAACCGTCGCGGGAACGGCGCGAAGCGACGCGACTGGCCTCACAAAATGCGGCGTTGCCGTCGGGCGACGCGCGTGCCTACCTATCTCACGAGAGCACGCCGTGTGACCTTTATTACCACTACATAAGGTTCATATTGCAATGATTTACGTGCCCTTGTGAGACAGAAAGACGTCAAATATGCGACGCGCGGCGTTGCCACTCCACGTTCGAATCGAATACATCTACTTATATTATTACCTACGTAACTTAAATTAAAATGAGTTGCCTACACAAGCAAATATTTGCTTGAAAGGTGGTTCCAAACCTAGCAATTGTACCACTTTTAAGTTGATGAAATAAACATTTTTATTTTATTTTTAAAGCCATATTGTGGGGGGTTTGCCATAATTTCCACGCTTAAAGTACTCAGATAACGCTGCTGCCCATCCTCTAGTGAATCGCTTAGTCGCCTTTTACCACATCCATGGGAAGAGTAGGTAGTGCTATTCTTTACATCCGGCACCACGAGAAAACGGAAAAGCCGTTTTTTATTTGAGCCAAAAATGTTAGTTTAGTCAGAAGAAAATGCAATTTTTTTTTTTGGAATTCTGACTCCCTTCAAGATTTTTCTGGCCCCTGATGCGAAAAGTTTGTCTACCCCTGATTGAGAGCCCAAATACACGTCCGATACTTGCCTCCGATAGTCGGTTCCGATAGTCTGATCAGACTATCTGAAGGCCTCTGCAGGAATTAAATGTATTAAATTTTGTTTGAACATGAATTACACGTATGATCAGACTATCGGATCGGATGACTATCGGATCGGATTCTGATCGTAAGCACCGTACGGGCGTCATCATCGTCCAGAAAAAATCGGACACGAGAATCGTACGTGTATTTCATGAATCCGATCAGATAGTCAGATCCAGCTCCCGGAAGCAACTATCGGACGTGTATTTTAACCCTTAGACGTAACAAGTCCATCGAAAACATTGTCACAGAACCAACAACTTGAAACACGAAATCTCAGAATAAGGCCATCGAAAGCAATAAGTTTCCACTTCAATTCGCAACGTTTAGTGGCCAGCACTAGAATCCTGTTCAGCGCAAACTTTCCAACACAACATGAGCTCCGTATCCCACAATCTTCTCCACATTCCTTAACAAATGGAAGAGATAGAGGGGTCAATGCATGCTAGTCAATGAGGAGGAGATCGTAAATTTTCGCTGGTCACTACCAGCTAAGTTTACGATTGCGGTTGTACAGCTTTACGCTATTAATTTACGGGCTTGAATATAGAAATAAATTGGTTACGAATACAGTTTTAATTGAATCAGTGAGCTGAATTTGCTGACTATTGTTTTGGCAATGAGAATCTTCCCACGTTTCAGTATCAAAGGCACGGAAATTCGTTGTGTATTTTGTTTAAAGTATTTTTATTTTTATACAATAACAAGCTTTTGCCCGCTGCTTCGTTCGCGTTAATTAAGCTCAAAAAACTCTTAACACGCTACTAAAGTTTCTAATAATAAATTAATTTGACGACACGTTTGGTGCAGTAGCTAAGCGATTGGCTTCTGCGCTACGGGTCGTGGGTTCGATTCCCACACGGAACAAAAATTTTTATGACTTACAGATGGTTGTTTCGGGTCTGGGCGTTTGTGTATGTGAGATTTGTGTCTGTAAACGCACCCACGATACAGGAGAAATCGTAGTGTGGGGCAACGATATAAAAAACAAAAAAAAAAACAATCCTGATTCGAAAGACACGTGGCGCCATCTATGAACGACATTGTTGTTTTCCTCGGGAACAGTACTTTTTTTCGAGATGAAAGGAATGTCCGTTTCTATACCTACACCCGACAATGTATATCTAAAATTTCAGGATGATCGATCGGTTCAGTGGTTTAGGCGTGAAAAGGTAACAAATAAACAAACTTACTTTCGCATTTATAATATTAGTTAGGAGTTAGGATAGTTAGGATTAGGATTATACAATGTGTAACATAATAAACGCAAACCCTGAAAGCAGTTTGTCATCATCAACTGAATCGATTTCAGCCATTTTCAATATGTGTATTTTTTAGAACGTGCTTTTTCCATATCAATCTTTTAAATTGAGATAAAGAAAATTGAGCCTTATGTTTGGGCTATATAATGAAAAAGTAATACAATTTTATTAAGGCGCTTCCCCACCGAAAGTGGCGCCACTTCAGAAAAAAAGCATTATTTCTGTCAACACACAACATATTTAAATGTCGTACGTACAATATTTTAGTCAAGTTCACAAAAGGGCAAAATCTTTGTAAAATGAAAACTGGGCCTAATTTACTTCCAATCGCTTAGGAAAACCAAAATTTTCTTCAACACGCAAGTCCTAATTGAAGGTTCTTTTGAATAAAAAATCGTCATAGCAATAGCAGTACAATATAATAAAAAAATGTAAAAAATGAAAACGTTCCGCTAATTATGCCGGTGAGTGTAGATCACAATATAGTACTTTACACAATTATTACAAGATCATAAAATAAGGACAAGATAGTCAGATATAAAAGGTCAGACTTCTTCAGCTGTTCAGCACCGAATGCTCTCACTTTGTCGAATGACCACCGCCTTTATAACATCGGGTGCGTTGATCCATATCAACGACTACCTTCCTTTGTCAACATTGCCCAGTGCTACCCGCTACCGATAACATGCTGCAATAAAAAGTGTGAGCGTGAACAAAATAAACAATAAAACATATTTAAAAATAACAAAACATGATTTTTGATCCCGGCTGCAACGAAAAAATGTATTTAGTACCTATAGTTCGAACAAGATACATAAGTCGACTTAAGGCTTTTGTATACGAAAGCGTCTTCGTTGCACGGCTTCGTCCATTGATGGGCGAGCTACTTAGGTACTTACTTTGTTTTCTATAGAACTCTTGAAACTATCTGAGTGAAGGAAATTAATTAACAATTCATAATTACTTAACGATACATTACGCCAGCAATAAAAAATGGTAAAGGAAATCATTCCACCTCTACTTATTCCATACATTTTTGGGCTAAATCTGAAAGTCAATTTAATTATTGATTAAATCACTGCTATGCGCCTTTTTCTAAAATACAAGGTGTCCCAAAAAGTAGTGTCAAGCAGAAGTCCAATGGTAGAGCAACCTTAGGGTACAAGTCCGAGAAGGGCTGCAGACCGCAAATTGCAAAAGTAGTATCGCTTGCGGTGCGATCTGCGGCTGCAGTGCGGTTGCAGTTTTGCAGTCGTTGTCAAAATAGCACCTTTAAAGTGCACACCTTAAAGGCGCTATTCCAATGGCGACTTGCGTGCAGTCTGCAGTTTGCAGCCCGTCTCGGACTTGTACCTTTAGAGGTACCCGAATCACCCCCATGTATGTTCCGAGACTTTTTGTAGTTTTCGAGTTATAATTTCTTTTCATGTTTTCACCAAACTCTGATTTTAATGACATTTTTAATCATAGTGTCATGAATAGTCGAGACAAATGCGTGTTCTATTCATCTAATTTAGAAAAAATAACTATTCATGTCACTATGACCAAACATGTCATTAAAGTCAGAGTTTGGTTTAAACATGAAAAGAAATCATAATTCGAAAACTACAAAAACTCGCGGAACATACATGGGAGTGATTTGGGTACCTCTAAGGGTGCTCTACCTCTGGACTTGCGCTAGACACTACTTTCTGGGACACGGTGCAAATGAAAAATGTATTTTTCAAACTTATGTAACATGGCGAAGACTGACCCTTTGGTCCCAAAGTAACAAATGAATAGAATAACATATTCTAACGGAATATAATCTTGCTTTCATTCATTTACGAGTATGCGTGGCGTCGAAATGTTCACTCACTTAAAATTATTTCATTGCAAAAAAATTGATTTCTTATTTTTTTTTTTACTGAATCCTTATGTAGTGGTTTTATACGAATTAAAAACCACTTCATAAGGATTCAGTAAAAAAATAAGAAAACAATTTTTTGCAATTAATTAGTAGATAAAATAAAAAAAAAAAATTTTTCATCCGGTATGGGTAAGTGATCGTTAACTTACCCATACCGGATGAAAAAAAAAGATTTTTTATTTTTTATCAACCTAATTCCCGTACGGGGCCAATCTACACCGGTAGTAGATCATGTGGTTTTAAGGAATTACACGAATTCGTTTACACCCTGTATACAAAAAAAAAAAACGCAGCAGATGTCGCGTTAAAATATAATATTAATTTAAATGCAAATGAATTATATCTGGAGATTGAAGGATACAAATACCAGAGATGAAATCGATACTGCCTTAATTTTTAGCAAAATTCTTAATTAAAATGCCTTTTTTTATTTATACTCTGTTCAACGAAAGATGGCTCTGACATAGCGGTCATTTCGTAAATTGTAGCCGTCAGGAGACTGCTATCGAAAAACCGTAAAATACCTATTAAGTCAATACCCATGTTTTTTTTTTAATATTTGTCACTCAATGTCGCTCGCGACTTCGCCCGCGTGGATGTCGGTAATCGCTGTCGTTTTCCGTATTTTTCGGGATAAAATCAGCCTATGTCGTTTTTCAGGTTCCAGACATCTCTACAAGTTTCATCAAAATCGGTTCAGCGGTTTAGGCGTGAAAGCGTAACAGACAGAGAGAATTACTTTCGCATTTATAATATTTGTAGGGATTCTTTGTATGTTAAGAGCGTGTACGCCGTACGGCATTTCATACAAATTTTCAAGTCTTTGTTTTTCGTAATGGCTGAACCGATTTTTGTCTTACTTAAAAAAATATAATTGGAAATTTCTGTTTGTATGGAAAATTTAAAATCGGTCTAATTTAACTGTGACACTATTTTTCCAAAATGTTTTCTGCTAACTTTTTAGTCCTATGCATCCTGCTGATGGGTACGAAGTTTCATTAAAATCGGTTCAGTCATAACGAAAAATAATGACTTGAAAATTTGTATGAAATGCCGAACGGCGTACACGCTCTTAACGTTTCTTAAAGAACGTCAAGACACCTTACGGTGAAAATTCACGTACCCGTTACATAAATCCCCACGCATAAATGTGCACTCAATCATAAACTTACATTCACTACACATACAAACAAACATTCACAATGCACACATACACTAACTTAATGTTCCTTACCCTAACTTTAGTCATATGTTTAGTCCTTACTTACCTTTTTATTTCATTGGAACGCTGCCGCCTTTGACTTCTTGGAGGTGGGCGTTAATGGCTGCGACATAGTTCTATAACTAATGTAGCTATGATCGTAAGCAATCTTATTGTAAACCTGTTTTTTAGTTCCAATAAAAATATAATAAAAAAAAGGTATAGTGTTTTTTTGGGAGGCGCAAAATTTGATCCTTGCCCTCGGCGGTCACCCTACAACACTAGTTACATTTACCTGTAAACTTTGCTTTTGTCCGTTCGACGTTCACAGTCCATTGTCCGTGGTTCCCACAGGACCAATTGTTGCAGGAATCGATAAATCCCATGTCCGAATATTGAAATTTTCCGCTTTTGTAGAGGATTTCATAACTCTGGTATTTTATAGTAGCATTAAATCATTTTAAGTCTGCCTTTTGTGGTTATATCCTAGTCTTTTCCTTTCCATTTACAGCATTCATCATTTCGTTCGAAATGAAATGAAATTATTTATTCTGCAAATTGGATATTTAAAAATCAATTTTACATGGTGGTTTGTTTTTTTTAAAGCTAGATGTCGTCGGCGTTTTCTATCTGACTACCTCTGAAAAGAAAGGCCGAAAAAAAACTCCGGCCTTTTGAGGAAAGTTCCAGATCAGTTTGAGAGGACCTGTCCCAACAAAGCACGCATGAATCATCCATCGTGTAGCTCAACCCTATCTTAGGGAGCTCAACGATCCGACGCACAACATTACTACCAGCCAGGACCATGAAAGTAGGCCATACAATACTCATCATCATCATATCAGCCTATTGCCGTCCACTGCTGAACGTAGGCCTCCCCCAAAGATCGCCAATCATCCCGGTCTTGGGCAGCCCGCATCCATCCGCTGCCAGCCACCTTTTTCAAATCGTCGGTCCATCGTGCCGCAGGGCGTCCCACACTACGTTTGCCCAAACGCGGTCTCCACTCTAACACGTGTCTGCTCCATCTACCATCTGTTCGTCTGCAGACATGGCCGGCCCACTTCCACTTCAGCGTGCTAATTCTACGCGCAATGTCGGTGACTTTAGTTCTCTGGCGAATGACTTCATTGCGAATTCTATCCACCAGAGAAACCCCGAGCATCGCTCTCTCCATAGCACGCTGAGCAACCTTAAATTTGTGGACCAGGCCCACGGTGAGTGTCCACGTTTCGGCTCCGTAAGTCATTACGGGTAGGACGCACTGGTTAAAGACCCTTAAAGACCCTGGTCTTAAGGGATTGTGGGATCGACGATTTACAATACTCAAACCGCCAGACAATAATGAAAATACTGAAAGTATTGAACCTGTATAATACTCACACTCTCAACTTTAGGTTCTGTCTGGCCTTTTCCCAACTATGTTAAGATCAGCTTCCAGTCTAACCTCTCTCTAGGGTCGGTCCCTCATGTCTGAGGATCGTGGTCAGCACTAGGGTTGCATCTAAATATAAATAAAAGGGTGTGGTAGGGTAGACTACTTTTCAACACTATAACCCTGACGCGGCAAAAATCGTTGAGCCTTTATTTTTTGGAATGCTCTTTTTGTCACGGACGACACAGTCACATTTTTATCGCGGTCCATAATTTTATCGTCAAATGTTTATATAAAGGAAGCAATCAGTTACAAATATGGTTTAATGTTGTGGTGTTAATATCAGTGCATCGTTTTATATAAAAATATTGACTAAACATTCTCGTACAGTGTAATAGTTAAATAATTAGTGCTAACACTTAAATCATTAAAAACTTTAACCCTACAATCGGCATTAAAAACTGACCTACGACATCCCGCAGTCTCCAAGCGGTAAAGGCGGCCTTAACTTGGAGTTTAGAAAATAATTATTAAAGGGCTCCAGTTTAGTGCTGCCTCTGGAACTTGTACGAGCGCCTTTTGTTAAATTTGTTAATTTGGAGCCGAACACAAACTACTTCAATTACGATGCCGCGAATTGTACGTTCGCCCCCTACTACTCCTGCTTCTGATATGGAAAAGCAACTGGTGTTCCCAACTCTAGACGTATTTAGTAACCCAAATGAGCCAGAATCCTCCAACATTACTTCTAGAACCAAGCGACTTCGACCAGACTTTTCTCCGGAGTGTGAATGGAAGACATTTGAGGACAAAATACTTAATTTACTATCTTCATGGAAGACTGAGCAAGATGCTATGCTTGGGAAACTAACTTCAGAGTTGTCAACAATTAAAATGCAGAACGCGGAGATTCAAAAAACAAACACCGAAACTTTAAAAACAATAGAATTCCTGAGCAATGATTATGACTGTCTCAAGACGACACTACATAAATTGGAAAAAGAAAATTCCGAACAACGGAATTATATAGTGGATCTCGAAAAAAAAGTGGTAGATCTTCAGCGTAGCTCACGATCATCCTGCGTTGAGATAAGGAATGTCCCAGCTTGCGAAAAAGAAACCACTGCCGACCTGACATCTATTGTCCTGAAAACTTGCAACACTATTCAGTCTTCGGAAAAACCACCTCAGCTCCGTGATGTATATCGCCTGCCGGGGAAAAAAGGCTCTAATAGGCCGATAGTAGCAGAGTTCCTGACTGTTTCCCTAAAAAATCAAGTACTGGACGCGTGCCGTACATTCAACAAAGGTTTGCCTTTCAATGAAAAACTAAACTCGGGGCACATTGGTTTTCCCGGTGAAGTTAAGCCGATTTATATTGCTGATCACCTTCCTGGCACCCTGCGACAACTGTTCTACGAGACTCGATCTTTTGCCAAAATTAATAAATACAAGTTTTGTTGGACGCAAAATGGCAAAATTTTTCTGCGCGAACGTGAAGGGATGGAGTCTGTTATTATCAATTCAACATACTGCCTTAAAAAATTGCTCAAGCCTGAATAATAACTTGAGGACTACTACTAATTTTTGTTGCATGCTTTATCTACAGTATTTTTTACTGCATTTTTGCGGGCTAAAAATATCTTTGTGTAAATTTTTTGCATATTCTTTTACATTTACAACTATTTGCTTTATATATTATACTTGTACCACGTACCATTTGTTTTTCCAAAATACATACGGTTCTTTTAAGCCTCTACACTGCATACTGTTCTATCTCAAACTATGTCAATATCATGATCACACAATCTGTCAAATAAAACTAACAATATGTCGGCACTGCTCGGTCATGAACTTATTTATACGCAATCCTTTGTCCTACAAATCTAAACTGTTAAAGTTAAAAACTGTTTCGTTGTTTTGTTGTCATTTTCATGGTTTTAACCAATTTGCACTTGTTTTTATAATCAGTTTTCGATATTGATATTTTAGATGATATAGATTCTTTTGGTACAAGTAATTCATATGTCTGCGAGCCTGAGTCATGTACACGATTCCTTAATAATAAATCTAAATCACTAAATATAATTCATCTCAATATTCGGAGCGTGAATTGTAACTTCGATAGCTTTCGAGTGCTTCTTTTCCGTATAAAACTTTCATGTGATATTATAGTCTTAACAGAGTGTTGGTTAGAGTTGTCAACAGTTCCACCATTGGAAGGGTATGTTTCCTATCACACGAGTAAGCCAAAAAATCAAAATGATGGTGTAATACTGTACATCAAATTGGAATTGCCACATACCATTACGGAACCTTTTATGTCTGATGCTAGCTGCTTCGTCTGTAATTTAACTACTCACAATCTTTCCCTTCTAGCGCTGTATCGTTCTCCCTCAATACGAATTCTCGATAATTTTATTGATGGGTTGGATAATATTCTTACATCAATGTCTGCCATAAAACATAAAGTGATCATGGGTGATATCAACATCGATATTATCCCGAATGCCCTAACCCGAGAAGCTAACCAGTACCTAGACCTAATTGCCTCGCATGGGCTCCTACCCTCACACTTATTCCCTACTCGTGCCAACCACTGCTATGATCATGTAATCGTAAAATCTGACTCAAAGATAGTGACTCTAGTACTTGACACACACATTACTGACCATAAACCTACGTTAATAAACATTGAAAACTGTCTGCCACCATCAACTCGCAAATTTAATCGCATTGTGGTGAACTATCCAGCTGTCATTGCCGATATAACTGCAATGGACTTTGGTCACGTAATGAACATCACGGATGCTAATACTGCGGCCGAATATCTGATATCCACGATTAAATCCGTCATCGATAAGCACTCCAAATCGGTATACATAACCTCCAAACAAAGAATATTAAAACCATGGATTACCAGTGGGCTCCTTAGGTGTATTCGAAACAGAGATAGAATGGCTCGTAAGTTAAATGAGGAACCTAATAACTATACTCTTAAAGTTACATACAAAAGATATCGTAATTTTTGTAATAAATTGTTAAAAAAAATTAAAACCGAGTATGAAAAAGAAGAGTTCCAAAAGGCTAAAAATAACCCAAAAGCTACCTGGAAAATTATAAAAAATATTACTGGAACCAATAACAATGTCATACCACCTAGTGAACTTTTAAGGATATGTACTGATACAATTTCATCAGTCAATTACGTTAACCAATTTTTTGCCAACGTTGGCAAGAACTTAGCCGAAAAAATTTCATCCTCTTCATATGCGTCTGAATGCCCCCTTGATGCTCAACCCGTAAATTCCCTTGCATTACTACCCACAGATGAAGCAGAGGTCGAAATACTTATTCTTGGTTTACGATCCGATGCTGCTGTGGGCTGGGACGGCATACCATCAAGATTGTTAAAATCCTGTCTATCTGTGTTTATACCAGTCATTACTCATATTTGCAATCTCTCTTTATCCACGGGCTGCTTTCCTAAAGTATTTAAAAAGGCTGTTGTCCATCCGATTTTCAAGAATGGGGACAGACACAGTGTTAATAATTACAGACCTATCTCTGTTCTACCTGCCATCTCTAAGATACTGGAAAAGATTCTAAATAATCGATTGGTGAACTTTTTAGAGTCATACAATATTCTAGGAAACAACCAGTATGGTTTTAGAGGTGGTAAATCTACCGAAGATGCTGTTGCCGCACTAGTGGATCATGTTGTGGCAAAATTAGATTGTCAAATGAAATGTTTAGCTATCTTTTTGGACCTTTCTAAAGCATTTGACACTGTGTCTGTTCCTCACCTCTTATCCAAATTAGAAGCTACGGGTATTCGTGGACATACCCTTACAATTTTCCAAGATTATTTATGTGATCGAACACAATGTGTTAAGATTAATGATTCTATTAGTGACACTGAACCACTGAGTTATGGCGTGCCTCAGGGCTCAATTTTAGGTCCAACATTATTCTTAATTTATATTAACAACTTGTGCAAAATGTCTCTTTCAAATTGTTCAATATTTACTTACGCTGATGACACTGCTTTGCTTGTTCATGGCAACGATTGGTCTCAAACAGCAAAATACGCGGAGCATGCCCTTACTTCAGTGATAAAATGGCTGTCTAATAATTTATTGACACTAAACCTAGATAAAACAGTCTACTTACCTTTCTCCATACAATCTACCAACCTACCATCTACAGATTCACTGGTGCTTAAATCCCATACTTGTTCCTTCAATTTATCCTCCTCGCAATGTGACTGTCCACAATTAACAAGGTCTACTGTCGTTAAATATCTAGGGGTCTATATTGATGGTTCATTAAACTGGAAACATCATATTGGTATCCTTACATCAAGGGTTCGGAAGTGTATATTTATTTTTAAAAAATTAAGACACTCTGCAGATAACAAAACTCTAAAAACTATCTACTTTGCCCTGTGCCAGTCCCTAATAAATTACTGCGTCACCGTGTGGGGTGGAGCACCTAAAACATCACTTTTACCACTGGAAAGAGCACAAAGGAGCGTCCTTAAAGTTATGACTTCCAAGCCTTTCAGGTATCCTACCACGACTCTGTATATCGATTGCCAAGTTCTCACGGTGAGACAGCTGTTTGTTCTCTGCACGATTTTACGCAGACACTCTTCACTGAGATTTGAACCGAATGCTACTAAAAACCGTAGGTACTATAAAGTATGTCCAACACACTATTGTAGAACGGCTCTTGCTCAACGGCATTATAGAATCTTGTCAAATCATCTTTATAATAAGATTAATAAAATTTGCAACATATACCCTATGTGTCGACAAGAATGTAAGAGTAGGATCTGTAAATGGCTACTGACTCAAGATTATGATGAGACAGAAACTCTGATGAAGTTGTCGATTTTATAACATGACTACACGTACCTACATAACACAAATACATCCGCACACAAACACACGCTTATACTCTCTCACATACATATTATACTATCATACAACACACGATCACTTATGTAAGTCTGAAGGCTGCTTTAGCTTTGGTCTTAATAACTGTATTTCTTAATTCTAGTACTGTGTTCGTCCTACAATGTAACTATTAGTGTAACAACCCAAACGTGAGAACCCTGGTACCCATAACACAAGTTAAATCTTACCTTGGGTACCATAGTTCATCGAAACACTCATATCTCATGTTATATTGTGTCATGTCCAATTCTACGTGTAAGAAGTGTATTTGTACAACCTTTTTTTTTGGAAAATAAATTTATTATTATATATTATTATTATCTGGAGCGGATGATCTGCCTCCACCGGTTTCTGTCCAGCGCGTCTCTTACAATCGTGTAGAATTTGTATGACGACGAGTCTTTTATTTGATCAGTCCATCTTGTTGGTGAACGACCGCACGATCTTTTGCCTTCAGTGTTCCTAACCACAATCAATTTTTCCAAATTTTCGTCGCCTCTGCGCACTGTGTGACCAAAGTACAAAAGAATACGTTGTCGGCATAAGGTGGACATGCGAGTTTTTATTCGGAGCTGAGTCAGGATCGATGCATTTGTGCATTTCGCAGTCCAAGGTATTCTCAGCATTCGTCTCCAACACCACATCTCGAATGCATCAATCCTTTGTCTTTCTCGGGCCAAGATTGTCCACGTTTCTACTCCATGCAGGAAGATAGGGAATACTAGGACTCGTATCAATCTGATCTTGGTTTTGATACCAATTCCTCTTTTCTTCCAAATGTTGTTTAACCAGATGCGGCTAAATATCAATATTTTACACGAAGCGATTGCCGTCAGACCTCCGCTACCCAGTTACTGGGCAATGCCTATATCCCTACTTTAAACCGGTTATCAGACTTTCGGGCTTCTGACTACCCGTAACGACTGTCATAGGTATCCGTATGACATCCGGGACCGATGTCTTAACGTGCTCTTCGAGACACGCATTCATCGTCTATTCCTTCAAAAGTTTTGATCCAAAATTATTCTTTACAGAAATTGACATACACAAGTCAGAAGAATGCCGCTCCGAGTGGGTTGAAGTGCGGGATGGGTACATGCCGGATGCTCCTGTGCTTGGCAGAATCTGTGGCTCCGGGAAGGGTCCTATGATGAGGTCCACTGGATCAAGACTGACGGTTGTATACCAACCTGGACCGAGACCCAAGCCTCATAGAGGATTCAGAGCGTTTTACGAGGGTGAGTTGAAAGATCAGAGGAAAAATCGCCTTCTTTGATTCTTATGCTTCTATAACATCTTTAGAATGATTGATTAGAGGTTCCAATAATAATACATTTTTACGGAAAAGTACAATTACCTACAAGAGCTCGAACGGTAAAAAAAATCTTGAAAATGAATTAGGTAGCTCCAGGTAGCTCTTTGCTTTAAACCACAATGAGTTAAAAATATTGACTGCCTAGCGGTCGCAAGCTCGACTGCTGAGCGGGAAGTCCTGGGTTCGATCCCCAGGTCGGGCAAAGTGTTATTGGGTTTTTCCGTGTTGAATTTCTCAGTATCAGCCCGGAGTCTGGATTTGTGCCCGGTCGATGTCAATAAGCTCGCCTTCTATAACATAGGACTTAAACATAACGGCGAAATGAGGGTGTTCTATATACCTCTGCCAACCCTTCGGGGAATACAGGCGTGAGTTTATGTATTATGTTAAAAATATTGTTGACTGTTTTCCAGCTGTATGTGGTGGAGACATAGAAGTGGACAGCACAGGACATCTGGAGTCACCAAACTATCCTGACGACTATCAACCCAATAAGCTCTGCGTTTGGAGACTTTCAGTTCCTCAGGTACCTAAACACATCTTCCTCCTAACTTTTTTCCAACATTATGTTGGAATCACCTTCCAGTATAACCAGATGCCGCTGAATACCAGTATTTTAGACAGGGTGGCTACGATCAGATCTCCGCAACCCAAATGAACAATACCAGTCGATATCCTAAGGTTAGACAGGTTATCAGACTATCGGGCTTCTGACTACCCGTAACGACTATCATACATATTCTAATGACACAAGGAACAGACGGTTTAACGTGCTCTTCGAGGCACAGGCGAGACATCAGGAGGGGTTTCGATGTGTAACGAACGACCACCCACCCGTGGCAAACTTTGCTTGTCCTCACACATCGTAAAAGCGGCGCAGTTGTTATTTAGCAACGAGCCCCCTCTTAACCACTTAAAGGGGTACAGTCCGCGAGGCCTAAGCTAAGCTTTGCATTTGTGTGAGAATGAATGCAGACGCGTCCTTTGCTTGGTTTAAACCGGTTTATACTGCTTTTTGGCAATCGATTCTATGTGCACTCACACAAATGCAAAGTTCAACTTAGGCCTCGCGAACTGTACTAGCTCCACTTAGTCGGGTCACAGAAACTAGGCATGTGAAGGATTGATAGGGTTCAGGGTTTGCTAGGAGTTTTCCGGTTGGAATATTTATAGCTAAGCCTTTCGCTTGATATTTGATTTATATTCTCTACTTCCAGGATTATCAAGTAGCTCTTCGATTCCACTCATTCGAAGTGGAGAACCATGACACTTGTTCGTACGATAAGGTCAAAGTCAGGGACGGTGACTCCATGGACAGTCCGCTCATCGGCATGTTCTGCGGCCACAAAATACCACCGGACATCAGGTTAGTGTTTCTTTCCGGAGAAGAGAATTAATTTTAAGTCTGGTGGAGACTTCCAAATGTTTTCAAGTTTACGTGGGATCTTACTTATAGCCAATTCCAGTATGCGAGAACGTATTGTTGGATGAGAGAGGTAATGATTGCTGACAAATCGAAATTTTTGTCGACAAAAAATTGTGGGAGCCGTCACATCGCTTGAATAATGCTCAAGGATAACTTTAAAATAGACTGAAGTCAGTTATTGTGATTATTCTAAGAAGTTGCACTATTATTATTATCTCGTTTATTCATTTCCATTACTTATTAAATACATTTTTAAATATTTCTATATAAAAAAAAAAAACATTTAAAAATATAAAAAATAGTAGCCCACCGGCATCGGGAACAGGGTCCAAGCTGCCGGCGGTCAGGGCTCCAGAGAGAGGAACTTCCTAACGATGCGCGCCGTGTCCAGAAGTACCGCTTTCTGAATCAAACCCTTGATCCAGCTGCCTAACGAGAGCCTCATCAGATGTTGGTCGAGGCTCTTGGCTATTAAGCCATTGGCTGTAACGACTATCGGCACAATGACTGCTGAGTCAACATCCCACATGTCGACAACCTCGCGTGCCAAATCAAGATATTTGATTTTTTTATCATTTTCGGCTTTCACGAGATTCTCGTCATGCGGTACAGTGATGTCAACAATCACTGTGCGGCGTTCTAATCGATCTATCACCACGATGTCAGGCTTATTGGCAACAATAGTCCTATCGGTGATGATAGATCGATCCCAATACAGTGTGACATGACCATTCTCGAGAACTGGGTCGGGCACATACCTGTAGTATGGTACTTCTGTGTCCACAAGGTTGTATTTCAGAGCAAGTTGCTGGTGTATAATCCTAGCTACGAGGTTGTGCCTGTGCAAATACTCACCGTTAGCAAGACGAGAACAACCAGAGACAATATGTCGGATAGATTCACCGGGACAGTGGCATGCCCGACAGATGTCAACCGTGCCGTCCTTCACAATATATTTTCTATAGTTGTTCGTCATCATTACCTCGTCCATAATCGCACAAACAAAACCTTCGGTTTCCCCGAAGAGGTCACCGAATCGTAGCCAGGCCACGGACGCTAGGAAATCTACATCGGGCCCATGAAGGGCCCGGTAAAAGCGTCCGTGAAGCTCCTTGCTCCGCCATACATCCCTGCGGCCATTGGTATCCAGTATCACAGGTTTGCGCCAGTTCTCTTTAGCCAAGGAGAGCGGAGTGAGTCCCTTGTCCACTGCGACTACATCTCGATGCATCCCCACGTCGGCTTGGGAGAAGTACTCCCTGAGACTGCACACCTCACGGTTGTGGAGGGTCTTAGCATTTAAAAAGCTTCGACCCCCACACTTCCGCGGGATGTACAGTCTCATTACCGATGAGCGTGGGTGATGCATTCGATATGCAGTCAGCAGCGTACGGACCCTTCTATCCAGGGCGTCAAGTTCGGTCTGAGTCCACCTGAGTATGCCGAAGGAGTACATCAGGACCGGCATGACCCAACCGTTAAAGGCGCGCACCTTGTTACCGCCCGACAAAAGACTTTTAAGTACTTTTATCAGGCGGCCAAAGAAACGCTCCCTCAACGATTGCTTCATGTCAGCCTCGTTGATGCCTAACGCCTCCGACATTCCCAGGTATTTGTAGGTTTCGGTTAAGGAGAGGGACCTAAGGTGTATGAAATCCGAGAGTTGGGTTCCCACGGATTCCATAATCCTCCCTCGCTTTACATGCATGACTGCACATTTGTCCACACCAAATTCCATCCTGATGGAATTACTGAAAGTTTCAGTTACCTTCAGTAACTCCAGCAGTTGCAAATTGTTGGGGGCAAAGAGTTTCAGATCATCCATGTAAAGGAGGTGGGATATTACCTGACCACCTCTTCTCAACCGATAGCCTAACCCTGACCCCTCGAGTAATGTGCTTAGAGGATTCAAGGCTAGGCAAAACCACAGCGGGCTCAGACTATCGCCCTGGAATATACCCCGCTCAATCCTGATCAGTTCACCGTTCCCTTGAATTTGTCGACATCCTGGATAGTGAAGCACCGTCCTCCATTGCCCCATACATGACATCAGGAAGGTGCGTAGAGTTGCATTTATTTTATACAACTCCAGCACCCTCATGAGCCATGTATGCGGCACCGAGTCATAGGCCTTCTTATAGTCTATCCAACATGTCGACAGATCCTTTCGGGACCGACGAACTTGTTGGCTGATGGCCATGTCAATGAGAAGTAGCTCTTTAGTACCGCGGGAGCCATTCTTACATCCATTCTGAGTAGCACACATAATAGCGTTACTATCAATATGATGGTTAAGTTTTGCTCTCAGAATGGATGTAAGAAGTTTATAGACCGTTGGCAAACACGTAATCGGTCTATAATTTTTGGGTTCCGCGGTACTACCTGATTTAAAGAGCAGGTGGGTTACCCCAGTCGTCAAGAACGATGGTAACGACCCAGATTCCAGTGATGACTGGAATTGTGAGGCCAAACGAGCATGCGAACTGCGCAACCATTTTATCCAAAAGTTGTGCAGTCCGTCCGGGCCAGGAGATTTCCAATTCGGCATTGGACGGACTGCACTGGCTACGTCTTGGGGGCCAATAGTTACAACCCCCATTTCCTGGATTGGTTCGCATGCTCGCTGGACCTCCTGCATCCAGTCACCCTCAGTGTGAGTGACAGGCACCGACCAGATATTGCGCCAAAATGCATTCATGACATCATTATCCGGAAGGTGCGCGTCACTCACACCTTGATCAGGTCGTTCCCACGTTCTATAAACCCACCTTTGATCACTTTGGAAGATGCGGTTTTGGGTATATCGATCCACACGCCGTCTATACCTACGTATACGGTTCGCCCATGCATAAACCTTCTGCTTCAGGAAGGCTGCTTTATTATTATTATTATTATGAGCCCATGTTGTCCCACTGCAGGGCAAAGGCCTCCCTTCCCTCCTTCCACCTTTCGCGATATAGTGCGGTAGTAGGCCAATCCTTTGAAAATGAGTCCAGCTCATCCCGCCATCTTCTTCTGGGCCTGCCGCGTGGTCGTTTTCTGCCAGTTGGGGTCCACTTAGTGGTTATTTTAGCCCATTGCTCCTCCGACATGCGGCAGACATGACCAGCCCAGTTCCACTTTAGCCTAGCAGTTGTAAGGCCAACGTCGGCTATTTGTGTTTTGGAGCGAAGTATGGAGTTTCTGATGCGGTCCGTAAGTTTGACACCCAGTATACTTCGCTCCATAGCTCGTTGGCAGACTCCAAGTGCGGATTTCTGACGTTTAGTAAGCGACCAAGTTTGCGCTCCATAGGTGAGGGTGGGGAGAACGCACATGTCCATGAGCTTTCGTTTGAGTGAAAGAGGGAGAGAACCTTTCATTAGATGTTTCATCGACCAATAGCTCTTCCAGGCATTCTCGGTGCGTCGGGCAACTTCTTTATCTTGTCGTGCCTGGAATGAGACTATTTGGCCGAGGTATATGTATTCATGGACATATTCAATCGCCACACCCCCAATTTCTATTTTGCGCTTGGTATACTGTTCGTCATCAGCTTCGTTTTGGTCATGTTCATTGAAAGTCCGACTTGAAGACTGGCATGGCTCAACTGTTCGAGCATTAGGCCTAACTCAGCTGCCGAGGAAGAAAAGAGAACAATGTCGTCGGCGAAACGTAGGTTAGTTAATCTTGCAAGAAGTTGCACTGATATAAGTAAATAATAAAAGTCTATTGGTCTCAAAAATACAGCAGTACCTACATATTATAAAAGGTATATAAGATTCCAATGTTAATAAGTAGTAGTGGTAGTTTACTGAGTGTTAAGCACTGACTCCTAAATTAGGCGGTAAGCCTGTAATTTGGGAAACAGTTTTCCGGCCATGACGCATAGTGTTTGAATATGGAGACTTATGATATTCCATTTTCGTACAAACTTGTAGTAATTCAATTTAACAACAACTGAAACATTCCAGGTCCACCTCCAACAAACTGTTAGTCATCTTCGAATCGGACAGCACAGTCCAGAAGGCTGGTTTCTCAGCGACTTTCATGAAGGAGTTCGACGAATGTGCCTCTATAGAGCACGGCTGTAGCCACTCATGTGTCAACACACTCGGCGGATACGAGTGTGCGTGCGATATCGGATACGAGCTGCATTCTGATGGGAAGAAGTGTGAGAGTAAGTGAAACGTTATAACTATTCTGTCATAAGGATCAGTAGAGGATGTATTCATTGAAAAATATAAAGTTCCAAGTTTCCGGGAATGGGTACATAAAGTAAATTTGGGTATTTGATTGCGGAGTACCAGCGTTCTTTTGTAAATTTTGAGTATGATCTCATAGTAAAGTCTTACGTAAGAAAATTGTAAGAAGAGGATGGTTGTGCCCTCTGTTGTTGAACTCAAAGAACAGAATTTTTGGAATTTTATAGAATCCGGGGTGTTCTTACTTTTTGTTCGTTCTTTCTAACTGCACCTTGAGATTCTAACATAGATGCGTTCTTTTTTTTACCAGATGCTTGTGGTGGCTCTTTATACGCGCCAAACGGGACCATCACATCGCCATCATTCCCTGATCTGTACCCGCCGTCGAAGAACTGTCTGTGGGAGATCGTGGCGCCTCCTCAACACAGAATCACTCTCAACTTCACGCACTTCGACTTGGAAGGAAACAATATGTATCAGCAGGTAAACAGAAAAGAATCCTCCTCATTTGGAAAAACTTCTATACTATATTTCTTTTCAGAAAACATTAAAAGAACTTCTTAGGTTTTCCTATCTAAATAACTGAGAACTTCTTCTTTTCTGTCATAATTTCAGTCATTAATCTTATATCAGATTGTCTTAGAAGCAAAGTGGAGAAAACTCAACCAGAGAAGTCTTCTTCTCTCGGTCATTGTGTATCCTCAACGCTATAGTAATCCAATGGTCCTGGGTTCTAAACCTCAGTCAATCGTGGTTTTCTGCTGGACCTTTCCCACAGAGAACGGTGATACTGAAAGATACTTTTGTTAATGTATTTCCAGGAGTGTGAATACGACAGTGTGACAGTCCACTCAAAACTAGGAGCTGATGTATTGAGGAGGCACGGAGTGTTCTGCGGCTCTGCTCTACCACCGCCAGTTACTTCTGACGGATCAGTGCTCAGAGTTCAGGTTTGTTCATCATTTGTTAACTCGTTTGAATTTTAGGGTAGAAAGAATGACGTGAAAAGAAAGACTGCTACAAGAGTAGTGAAAGAGGACAGTTATTTACGTCACTCGTTAAATTGTAGGCACTTCAGTTCAGCCCCCGTAGTATCCACTGCTGAACAGCAAGGAATGTTTACAAGGAATATTGCTAAAAATAAGATCAAGAAGACAAATCTTCTTGGCCAATGTATTGGTGATTTCAGTAGGGTCTGCTATAGCAGAACAGTCGAGGCTTCTGGCCAACCTCTGGATTTAATCTCGTAGTCGCCTTTTAGAATACGTTCAGAAGAACAGCCAATTTTTTTTTGTGTTATTTCTTTTAAAAGACATTCATATATGATTAGTTACAGCGATTACGCACTGCATCCGATCCGGATCCGTGAAAATACGTACATAAAAAACTCGGACCGAATTCGGATATCGCTTACGCACTTATCCGATCCCTGATCCAAATTCAAACAATTCAGGGGCCATCTTTGGCATATCCATTTGGCGTCCGATTTGAATCCGAGGTAATGCGAAAGCGTTCATACAAACAGTACTTCGGCTACTTCGGTCCGTCAATATTTCTTCCGAATTGGAAACTCACGGATGACGGAGAGTTAACGGAAGTCGGATCTAGTGTGTAAGCGATATCCGAATTCGGTCCGAGTTTTTTACTATACTACCATACAAATAGTTCTATGACTACTTCGGAACGTATTTTCTCGGATTCGGATCGGATGCAGTGCGTAACCGCGTTTGGGTCCAAAGTAGTCGGACAATCCCGAAAAATGCACGTGAGTGAGCCTACTCTTTGCCGGAACTCACTAGGAGAAATAACGATAACCTCTCTCTAATTCTCAGTTCACATCAGACGGTTCAGTCCACCGCTCTGGCTTCGCGGCCGCCTACTACATCGACGTTGACGAATGCGCTGAAAACAATGGAGGATGTCAACACGAGTGTCGCAACACGCTCGGCGGGTACGAGTGTGCCTGCTACAGCGGGTTCACGCTGCATCCCAACAACCACGACTGCAAGGAGGGAGGCTGCAAGCATGATGTCACGCAACCGCACGGCACCATATTCAGGTAATATGAAATACTAATCTAATGGCTGGATATGACGGGAAGACAAATTAATATCCTCCATCAATATCTATCTATCTATATAAATAAAAAGAAAAGTCCTGACTGACTATCTGACTGACTATCTGACTGATTGACTGACTCATCAACGCCCAGCCCAAACCCTTGGACCTAGAAAGCTGAAATTTTGCACAAAGGTTCCCTTTATAATGTAGACAAGGAATGAGGAAGGATTTTTCGAAATTCAACCGCTAAGGGAGTTAAATAGGGGATGAAAGTTTGTATAGAAAATCGGTACTAAACGGGTTCAAAATTTTACGCAAGCGAAGCTGCGGGCAAAAGCTAGTCGTTGATAATAATGGGCAGTAGCGGGAAAACGCGGTATTGGCCGAAGAAAAAAGCCTTGGTTGAGAAATATTTGCGAGTGAAACGTGAGCGGCTGGCGTTCCATCTTGCAAAGGACAAAGAGAAATATACGGAGTTGATGGCCAACCTTCAATTGGAGAGGCACCAGAAGAAGAAGAACATTATCATAGCAGTCCGTGAAAGTTCTTACTAAAAATAGGCCTTTCGGTGTTTGATGCTCAGAGGTTTATCACCACACACACCTATAGCCATTATCACCACATAAATGAATGCAACATGTTGTTATTAGCATACACGGAGAATGCTATTGTCCCGCGATCTTCATTACCTTCTCGTCTATCTAATCTCTCTATCTATCTATTCTTGTCTCTCGCCTGACGATAGGACGCCAGGGAAGGCGGGGGCCACCATTCTAGTATCCCACGTTTTAAATTGTTCTCGCCCACAGTCCAAATTATCCTGCCACATACCCGCCGAGAAAGGACTGCGTTTGGCAGTTCTCGACTACACCTGGACATAGAATCAAACTGATCTTCCAGAAGTTTGAATTGGAGCCGCATCCTGTAAGTACACATTTGAATTTCTTCCTCGTGTGAGCACGGGCTAGAATATAACAATTCCTCATCACACGCTAGGAAAAAGCGACCAAGACAAATAATTTATAAAAATCCTAACTTGCCATAATTATTTTTATACAACCTTATTTTTACTTTATACGAAAACCGAGACACCCCAACAAGATTTTCATCAGAACTACCTGAATACGTGTTTTTTTTTTTAGTAAATCTCCAAGTCACACCTTAGTTTATGTCGCGTTAAGTTCCCTAAAAAAGTGTGAAATGCCTGAGATGTGCTATGCAGGAGTTGTCTAATACACGGAAACTGACCGAGACGACCGTCTCAAGCCTCAAGGTGTCTATTCCCGTCAACTTGACGACACGTTTGGTGCAGTGGCTAAGCGATTGGCTTCTGCACTACGGGTCGTGGGTTCGATTCCCACACGGAACAAAAATTTTTATGGCCTACAGATGGTTGTTTCGGGTCTGGGCGTTTGTTTGTGAGATTTGTGTCTGTAAACGCACCCACGATACAAGAGAAATCTTAGTGTGGGGCAACGTTTTTTTAAAAGATAAAGAGATAAAAAGATAAAACTGTTATGGGTAGAAAACTACTGAAACAAAACTGAAACTGATGAAAAAAAAAAAGTGGTGTAATATGTCAATCGATTCTCCTACTGATTTTGAACAAACTAGTTTCAGGTTTAGTAATACTAAAACTAAGCTTGTATATGAAACTATTTAGTGAAACGCTGCAGAAGTGAGATTAATCTTGGGGTATCCTGAGACCGTAGTATTGAACATAAAAGAACAGATTCTTCCGTTGCATGAGAAAGTTAAAGGCAAACCTACTCGAAATCTACGCCTTAATATTGTGTGTGTACGCGTCTTTAGTTGATAAGAACATAAAGTAATCACAAATTCCCTTTTGTACTTACCAGGAATGCGCATACGACTATGTTACGATATACGACGGAGCATCAGCAGACGAGAAGACGTTGGGTCTGTTCTGTGGCAACCGACTGCCGCATCCAATAGTCGCGTCGCAGAACCAGATGTACGTCGTGTTCAAGTCTGATGGCTCCGTCCAGAGGAGCGGGTTCCTTGCTAATCATTCTACTGGTGAGTTCATGCATTTTCATGCCCAGCTACAACCTACTTTTTTGTGAGAATATTGAAGCTCGGAAGAAAACATCGTGAGGAAAACTGCACAACTGAGAGAGCTCCAAATAGTTTTTAATGGTGTGTGTAGTCCGGGAAGCCACTACAGGCCAGTGTAGTAAACTAAGGCCCACACCCTTTTCATCCTGAGAAGAGGCCTGTGCCCAGCAGTGGGACAGTATGGGGCTGATGATTATACTATATTGGAAACGTCCAGGCGTAGAGCCTGTCACCTACCTCTGCATTTCTGCAACCAAAACCAAACCTTAGAGTCATGACCCTAGGGTTGGATTAGTGTCAAATATTTCCATAGCTTTTGATTTTTAAAGATCCTTAAGATGACCAGGGCTGATCTAAACGCACAGATAGGACTGTGTGCGAGAAACGAACGCCCGGACATTGCTTAACTGCGACAACGATGTTTTGCTTTGCAGATCGATTGATCTGCAAGGTAAAAATTTACCCATCAACTATTTGTACACCTCTAAACTTTCCACCAGCTTGCGGCGGCTACCTAGCAGCAACAGAAGCGGTCCAGCATCTCTACTCACACGCTCGCTACGGCGACAACGCGTACGAGTCACGAGCGAACTGTGACTGGAACATAGAAGCTCCAAGGAACCACTTCGTGAAGCTGACCTTCTTGACTTTCGAGTTGGAACCTGAGGCGAATTGTCGCTATGATTATGTTCAAGTTTTTGGAGGTTTGGATGGCAGTGGAGGGAACTATGGCACCTTCTGTGGAACTAAGGTATGAGACATGTTTTTTAGGATTATTCAATTATTCTGCAGTTCTTAAGGCAACAGCTATGATTGTAAAATTGAGGCTCCTATGAACCACTTTGGAAAGCTAACCCTCCTGACCTTCGAGATAGAACCTGAAACGAACTATCGCTATGACTAGGTATTTCCAAATGTTTGGAGGATTGAACAGCAATGGAGGGAATAATGGCACTTTTCGTGGAATCACGGTAAGGGTATGTATGTAAGGTCTTAAAATATTTTAAAGTTTTTGAATGAAACCTGTTCCATATCAGCAGCTATGAGAATAGGTAGGTACTGCTACTCGGACACTTCTCAAAATCCCTTATTTGCCTCATACGATACCTTAGGCAAAAGGGGTGACCTATTCTATTTTAAATAAAAAAAATAACCACATCTAGGTATGAAACTTTTACTGAGCTCATCTTCTTCGTTCCAGATGCCGCCCGAAATAGTATCGACATCAGAGGCCCTTCTGATTCGATTCCGGACAGACGACTCCTTAGTCTTCAAGGGCTTCTCAGCATCGTATCAGATGGTCAAACCAGTGTGGAGCGAGGAGGATAGTGTGGAAGGCGTAGAATATGATGAAGAAGAAGATGAGAGGATGCCCCCTTTAGTGGTTGGCAGGAGGGGATTACGGGCCCCCTTACCGCGATTCGTCCGTCGCCCCACGTGACGCTGGCCGTTGCCCCGACACCCCCGACATCGGCGACCGCACCGCAATAGCCGAATCTAATCGGCAAAGTTTACGGTTTTCTGTTTTTTTGTCTGGCAACACTGCTGTTGAACTTGGGGAGCACAGATAAAAAAAGAATAATAATTGGACAGTGTTGCCAATTTATACTGTTGAAACTTGACGTTCAGGAATTATAGTTGCCATAATATTAAATTTGAGTACAATTTTTAATCAGTTCAAAATTAATGTTTGCCTGGATTTTCATAATTTTATCACGTCGAAAATTACTTAAATGTAGTGAATTGCGGTCAAATTCTCTTAAATTCGATAAACACTGTTTGAAATGTTATTTTTTACGACTGAATAAAAAATGTAAATAAATTAATATTCCTAGTCTAATTTAGGTCTATTACTTAAAATAGTGGTTACCATTACAACACTCGTACGAGGAATGTATCGCGTATGTAATGTATACAAATAAGTGATGTTACTTATGTCATTTAAAGCCTTTTACCAAAGAAATGTTCATAGCTCTCATTAGTCAAAATGATTGATTTAACTTTTATACTTTATTTTTACTGACTTTTGCTGTTTTTTTAGTTATAAGTATATCAGCAAATAAATGTTAGACAAGCGCACATAGAATCATTTTGCCATTTACATGCATTTATATAATCTAAAAACTATTGATAGAATTTGAGACAATATATAAATTTAAGGGCTAATTTAAGATGTAAAAAGTTATTTTATAATAGGTGTTCAATTCATATCAATATTTGAATACATTTACTGTATATTGTATACTAGTAGATAAGCATTTTACTGAATTATTAATGTAGGTATTCGTTGTCTATTTTGGCAGTCAGAAAAAATACTCGTTACAATTAATACCAAAGCATACCAAAAATAGGTTTCAATAATTAAAATTAAGTTTCTATTACGCCGATATGTTTTAGTACAATATTTACCAAATACTTTAAAGTACCATTATAATAAGATTTTTTGCAGTTTTTTTTTACTCCGTTGTTAGTCTAAGTAATTTTCATTTTTTATTTTCTCTATTTTTGTACTTAATTAAGAACACGGTTACGAACAAAATAATAGTCTCAGTTTATTGGTTTCTTTTCTAATGTTATAATCAGTTTTGTTATTGAATTTGAAAATTAGTACATCATTACAGTTGTTTACAATGTTATACAATTTATTATTGTGCCAATATGGGATACTTACCTAGTTACTGTTAATGCCATAGTGTACAATAGGCTAGCGTTTTGTAACTTAATTATGAATATTTATACGTAGGAATGTTATTTTTATTAAAATGCCATGAAATGTAAAATTGTTTGATTTTACCCTATTGTGTGCCAGAATTTGTCAGCGGCAGCGCGGCTACGGGGTGGAGCAAGCCTGGGTTTTATATAATTACTATCACGCGTGTGTTCTTCGAACGGTTGTGGTTATACACCCACATTTCACTAATAATATCATAAAATTACACTTGGTGTTTTTTAAGGACAAAAATCATACCTAAGTAATACAAAACCATAATCTGTTCAATTGACATTTTCTTGTTACTGCGCCTATAATAGTGGGTCTTGTTGCTTGTTTTATGACGGTGCTCGAAGGAAAACCTACATTTAAAATGAGCCCTCCTGGAGGGCTTCCGGCACTGAACGTGCCGTATATATGTATATATGTTACGGCTAATAGCCGAAGTGCGGCTACACCTAGTTTTAGCCGGGTACAACTAGGTGCAACCAGTAGCAGTTGGTTAGAACTAGGTGTAGCTTAAGTCGACGGAGCCCCGCAGAGCGGGGCTCCTATTTCTGTCTGCAGGGTTTAAAGTAACCTAACACGAAGGGGATGACGGGGGCTTCGTTCGCTCGTTTCGCTCGCTCACTCTAGCCCCCGTCATCCCCTTCGAACCTAACCTATCCGTGTCGGGGTTACCCTTAACCATCGGTATGCGGCTGCACCTAGTTCTAGCCGCTATGATGAAGGCTAAACCTAGTTCTAACCGAAGATAAGTAGGATAGATTTAAGTTTAACCGCATGTGGCCGGCTGCACCTAGTTGTACCCGGCTAAAACTAGGTGTAGCCGCACTTCGGCTATTAGCCGTAACATATTAAGGAACACCCAGTTATTACCCACCACTGGCTGGCTACTGGCTCTGACAACTAACAGATGGTATGATCATGGTGTAATAATACTGTTAAACTGATAAAATCATCCTATTTTCATGCCAATATTATGCTGCAGGCTGATGACGAGCTGTAGCAGTGTTAACCAAGGTGGGCGATGCTCCAGAAACGTGGCTGTGATATTTTATGTAGTTTTATTGACGTTCTTACATACATACACAGCTACTTATTAAGTTATACATTTCCTGTAAAAGGTGACCTTCCATTGTACGGAACGCTGATACAGTGCAAGATCAGTTCATACTGAAAATACATGTTATCGGTAGAGGGTAGCACTGGAAAATGTTGACAAAAGAAGGTAGTCGTCGTTAAGGATCAACGCACCCGAGGTTATAAAGGCAGTGGTCATTCGACGAAGCGAGAGCATTCCGTGTTGATCAGCTGAAGAAGTCTGACCTTTTATATCTGATTAGCTTGTCCTTATTTTATGATCTTGTAATATCTTCAGTATTTTATTGTGATCTAGTTTATGTTCCTAATAATACTAACCCAAATACAAGTACTCTCAGTGGTGGAAAGTCTATGTTGGTTTTATTTACTGTGTTTACCTTGCTCGCAATCCTGACATACCGATATTAGCTATAACTGTAATGATAGAATCACCCCTGAACGATTATGTTGTTGTGTCTTTTACATACACAGCTTGATAATTATGTAGCCGTGCATTCTTCTATTTAGTGCATAATTTTGGTGATACAAAACGAAATAGAAATTGTAAATATTTAAAAAACATTGTTTTTTTTTCCAAAGCCAAAACTCAAATTTTGAATTGTAAATAATATTTTAATGTGAAACCGGTTTTCGATTTATGACGGTTATTTTATTGAATATTTTGTGTTATCTGTTATTAATTAAATTTAAGTATGGCAACATTGTCATAAAACGTCAACATATTGTTTTGTCATTTCAAAAAGAAAAAGTCAAATCTAGTAATTTATTTATTTCATCTTTAGTAGCGTCTTTTTGACCTAATTACGACAAACTTAACTGAACACGTATTAGATTACGCACGGTGCGTATATTTTGTTAAAATGTCTGCGTTAGCGTTTAAAGTTAAAAGTAAAAATGGTCAACAAATACTTAAGGATTTGACCTCTGATAGCACCGTGGGCGAATTGAAGATGTTTTTGTCAAGTATATCGGACGTTAGCGTCGAGAGAGTTTGTGTGTTGTGTGGGTATCCACCAAAGGCGTTGGACATTAGTAATGACAGTAAGAAACTAAGTGAAATTGGTTTGAAAACTGGTGAGACACTTATAGTTGAGGAGAAACCAGCACCTCCGACCGGTCCGAGCAAGTCTCCTGAGCCGAAACCTATGGAAAACGGTATTGCGTCACACGAAACTTTAGTACCCATGAGACCTGGCATCCTAATGAAGAAGGTTGTCCCATCTGATAACTCATGTTTATTTACTAGTATAGGTAAGATCTTTGAGCATTACTGAATAACACACTACTTTTTTCCTACTAATTCTACTTATTCAAGTAATTTTTACTTTGGAAACATCAATATCTTGTTATCGCTGTTGATAATAACATAGAAATGAAGCAATAAGGTCGAACAAAATGAAACTACACTTGGTGTCTAAATATAGACAAGTGTATCTAATTAATACAGTGTTACGATGTTCTGTCATTGTAGAGTTCATTATTAAATGTCAAATGGTGTGACAATGGATCATAAAAATTTAATAAATAGCCTAGCCTCTTGTATAAGTGTTGCTAATGTAAACTACATTCTCATTTTCATAATAGATGATAGCGCACTTTAAATAAAGTTAAAGCAACTAATCCAAGCAATAAGCTATATTTTTTAATTTTTATTTATCTATCTTTATTTTTAACAAATGTTGAATATTGTTTCCAAAATGCCAAATCCGCAAGCAAGTTGAGTAAGCCGCCTGCGTAAGTTAATTGCTTGCGTAGTTTACTTTCAATATGTGGGACACCTGTAGCTAGTCAACTATACTATTACTTGCTTAGTTCATAAAATCTGCAGAAGTAGATTTTACGAACTAAGCAAGCAATAGTCTGCTATTTATTGCAACATAATTTGCTAGTGGACACAGCCCTCACAAATCAACCGTTATCTGATAATCATAGTGATTACGCAGAATTTCTTCTTACCTGCTTGTTCTAGGAGGTAAATGTCCAGCATTGTCTATTTTCAATGTAACAATGTTGATGTGATACTTTAGTATTCAACAAATGTTTCCTTGTCAAACTGTTATTCCTATTCTGGACATAAAGATAAAATCCAAACTTTACTTGGGGTGTATGAACTGATTGAACTCCAGAACCATAGACAGAATAGATAAACAATAGATGTAGCCGCTGATCTGCGGCATTGAGACATTAGCTGTTAAAAGAGGGTCTATGAGTGACAATGTTCAAGTATGTCCATTGCATCCTGGGCAGTCAGCCTCACTACCAACCTTGCTGACTTGCCAATCTTTTCATTATGGCATGAGCTATTCTCATATAGCCCGGACCTCCATAAGAGAAGAACAGTTAGTGGTTAATCAGACGGCACTAGCCGGTGTGGGAGCGGGTGCGGGCGCTTGGGTCTTGGCGTCTGCGCGTTCACAGTAGTGCCGAACGAGCTATCGTACGACGCTGCAGTGGGTGAATCAAAATGGTTTAGAACCACACGCGCAGTCACCTACCAGACGCTATATCACTGTGAACGATACGGGCGGACTGAGCCATTAGAAACACCCGCGCCCGCGCCCGCCTCATGCAGACGCGCGGCTCGCGGGAGCACTGTGAATGCAACTGGCGTTTACATACTTTTAGATTTACACGCGCCCGCGCTAGCACCCGCTCCCTCCTCCACTCTGAAAGAGTACTTATAATTCAACATCCAATCTCTTTCCTTGCTACGATTGACTCTTGTCCTAGCTGAAACTTTTTCCATTTTTTAACATTGTATTATTAATATGTTCCAGGTTTTGTATTAAACGGCAATGTAGACACATCAGTGCATACTCTAATGCGACAGATCATTGCAATGGAGGTAGCTAGCGACTTAGATACTTACAATGAAGCAGTGCTTGGTAAACCTAATGCTGAGTACTGTGTATGGATCCAGCAACCAAGTTCATGGGGTGGTGCTATAGAGGTATTAAAAATTCTTACTTTATTATTATTCTACCATCTTAATTATAAACAGGTTTGACAATGACTCTGATCAAAGAGTTATTAATTAACAGTCGAAACCAATCTCAATCCAAAGCCGCGTACAGATACCGCGAGGCATGCGTCGCGAATGGTTCGTCACGCATGCCTCAACCTGAGGCATACGACGGTACATTTATGCATGCGTCCCGAACGACACATGCTCAAGCTGAGCACGCAAACAACCACGCACGGTGTTCATGAGCGCGCAACGCCAATAACACCCATCCGTCCACACGGAGCGCACAGCTACAGCTCGCACTGAGGCGGCGTTCGCAACGATCGTATGAGGCGAATGTTCACAGTGAGCACACACGTCTACACAGCCCGAGGCATGTGTGACGAACCATTCGCGACGCACGCCTCGCGATGTCTGTACTCGGCTTAATATTTATGATTGGTTTTTGACAATTTTTTTAGATTTTTCTGTGTATGTGTAAGTGTGTGTGTGTGTTGGGTTGTGTTTGTGTATGCGTTGAGTATTTATCTATCACTGCCTGCGTGCGCGTGTAGTAAATATTTTAATATTTGCCATATGAACCATATGTTATATCATAGATACAATAATTTAATAAGATTTTCTATCTCATCATAATTTTGTGTTTGTAGCGTAATTGATAGTAACCAAACAGTATTTTTAAAGATAAGAATCGTAAACTAGCCGGCAAATAATCAATACATATTTAAATAGATCTTAAAAAATGATGCAGAAACCTGCTATCATCGTCAATACCTACACATAGCAATACCATTAAAATGAATATTACCATGAATTATGTTTTGTAATAAAATAATAATGAACATTACTGTTACAGATGCATGATGTTCTTACTATTCATGTGATGTTAAATGAATATAATACCATTGTTATACAGTTAGTGAATTATTACTTAGTTAAGCAAGCAAGTTTCATGCTGTGGCATTTTATTTCTGTTTATTTAAAAACCAGCCACACATTATAAGAAAAAACCCATTAGAAAATTTCTGAGGCGCGCCGTTCATTTTCGCGCCGGCACTCTACTCATACATTTTGTACTAGACCACGCACACTGTCAGAATTTGTCGGATCTGGGAGCCTGCGGGCTCTAGTATCTGCAACTATAAACTTGAGTATCTGAAGATACAATCTATATATGTATATAAAAATGAATTGCTGTTCGTTAGTCTCGCTAAAACTCGAGAACGGCTGGATCGATTTGGCTAATTTTGGTTTTGAAATATTTGTGGAAGTCCAGGGAAGGTTTAAGTGGTGAGAAAATATGGAAAAGTTGCGAGGAAAATAGTAAAAACAACAATTTTATTTTCCCATACAAACTGTTCCTAGCTGTCAAACATGAACTCGGGTCCTCTCAAATTAAAGCATGTATCAATTATGGGTTTCGAATCGACAACATATATCCACAATATTCGGATTATCGCGTATTTAGATTTTAAAAATGCAAACTCTAAGTGGCATTGCAACGCATCGTACAGCTAGTAATAAATTAAAACTTATTCATTAGATGTTATATATTTTGTAACTGACAGAATCTGTTGATATCGGTCGTCACCCGGGCCATCCACGAACTAACTGCGGCAAGCGCCGCTTAAGGTGCAGGCCAGACAGAAGGGGCGCGGCGCGCATGTGACTCGATACGGGCGCGCATGTCGCACGCTACGGGCGCGCCTGTGGCACGCTATGGGCGCCCGTAGCGTGGTACGGTGCGCCGGCGTGCGTGTTGGTGCCATACCAGTGTTTGATTTTGATCTGACAACATATCTTCCTCTGAAGACGAAGACATGCTAGCCCTGGTGCAACATTTCGTCACGTAATTGACGCATTTTTGCGACCCGGCTTTTCCAGAGAGATGCTTGTTAGTGCCTTAAGGTTGCGTTCTGGTCATTTTCCGCTTAACAAATTTTATTATTTGATGGGTGTTAGATCCTCGCCAATGTGTGATGATTGTAATAAATTAGAAGACTTCATACACCTAGTGATGGAGTGTGATCAGTATCGCGACCTGAGATCTCGGTTAATATCTGACCTTGATCTTCATAATGGGGTTCTTAATATAGTTTTATCCCAACCAATGTCACGAACATGTAGGCGGTTATTGGGTTTTGTGAGATTGTGTATGAGGGAAAGAAAATTGAATGAAGGATAATAATGTTTAAAAATTAAATCTATATACTTTTAATTTGCATTCTCCCATGGGGCTGGCATAGCCACCCAGAGTGGCTGAAGCCTCGTAAAAAAAAAAAACGTCCGGTCCGGCGCGTCACTCACTACAGAGTGCCCGGCTGTCGGCGATGCGCTGGAGTAGCGCCCGTGGCGCACCCGCGTTGCCCTCGTGGCGTGCCGTCTCGTCGCCTCTTCAATGTTCTTTCACACAAAATGTTTGAGAGGGACTTGCGCAAAACAGATAGAAGCGGTGCGCCGATGACGTGCCAGAAGTGCGCCCAGTCTGCGCCCTTTCTGTCTGGACTACGCCTAACATCACGCATCGTACGATCCGCGCGGTTGTTAATTAGCCAGAAACCCCTACATATTTCTTCAATATTATCCACATTACAAAGATAAAGTTACTAATACACAATTAATTTTATTACAGGTAGCAATCCTATCTCGTTTCTATGGACTGGAGATGGCTGTCGTAGATACATTGAACGCAATTATAAACAGATTCGGGGAAGACAAGAATTATGGACAACGAGTGTTCCTGCTGTTTGATGGAGTGCACTACGATCCCTTGTATTTAGAACAGTCTGATGTGAGTACTACCTTCATCTATTTAGATAACGCAACAACTACAGTTCGAACAACGTAATAGGTCCGATTTGACGTTTGCATAAAAGGATAAAATAAATGTGTACAGAAGTTGCACGCCTTCGTTCTTAAAGAAAGTCCCCTTTTTATTTATCTGAACATAGTGCACCATTGATAAAATGAAACGAAGCGCCACGCATTGGACCCCCCACACAATCTAGGCAATGCTTTCTTTCACTCCCACGAATTGGTCGGGTCTAGCGCAGGACAGAAGGACGCAGTGTTACCAGATACACGGTAATTACCGTAGAAGCACGGTATTTTTGGCTAAAACACGGTCTACGGTAATGATTCACTACCGTGTTATTTTCTACGGTACTTTTCATTTTAAATTACCGTGTAATATTCTTTCTTTGCCCCATTCAAATGCAGCATGTGAAAGAATATTTAGTAAAGTGAATGACATAAAAACCAAGAAAATAAATAAATTAATCACAAAAACCATAACGGGTAAATACACTTGCTCAACAATCTATTCACCGGAATGGAAATAGCTGTGTACATTTTATACCATCTAAAGACATAATAATGAAAATGACTGCAAGTATAAATGAGCAAGATGTGATAATTTTAGATTAAGTAAATCTGTTAAAGAATTGTTAAATTCAAATAAAATATCAAAAATACATAATCGTATTTCTTGCATTTTACACGGTAATAACACAGTATTTTTTAAATTAATGCACGGTAGTTTTAGCCGAAAACACGGTATTTTTAACCTATCAGCACGGTAGTTGATAATTTGAATCTGGTAACACTGGAAGGGCGCTCACATGTCGAGAGAGCGGACTCGCGAACCCGAGTCCAACAAACCCACTCGGGCGTCTGGCGCACCCACTCGTCGCTTCCATACACGCATGGATTAGTTGTAGCGCAGTCGATCATGGACCAATCCGCCGTACTAGTCCGTACGTGAATGTTGTACCATGATTATCCTTACACCGCAGCCACACATTGACCGTATTTGCACCAAAATGTAATGTCTTGGAGCCAATACCAATACCCCAATGTGTGGATGGGTCTTCAATGACAGTTGGACACTGACAGTGATGTTAAAATTGCTCACTTAATCTTGGAGCTAAGCTTGGACTCAAAGTTGAGTCCAATGTATTGCCGCGGTGTTAGAAGAAGCTCGCGGTAGGGATAGTCATGGGCTGATTATGCTATGCTAACGCTTAAAATTATTATTCCTCAGGGTGGTATCCAAACGATATTCCCGGCGGAAGACTTGGAGATATACCACGAAGCGGAGCAGTTGGCACAGGAGGCCAAGTCCTCCAGACAGTTCACCGACCTCAACAAGTTCACGCTCAAATGTATGGTGTGTGACAAATTCCTTACCGGCCAGGTGGAAGCGCAGAAACATGCTAAAGAAACGATGCACACGAATTTTGGTGAAGTTTAGCGAACAATTGGTCTGTTAAGGTGTATGTATGTACGTTAAACTGATTGTGTCTGCTTGTTGAATAATGTTGGAGATGATAGATTATTATTATTAATAAAAAGCTTTTAACAAGATAATGTTATGTATTTATGTTCTTCTCGTGAGTTTTATTGACTGATTCATGTAAGTATTCATAGCATGTCTTCCGATTTTAAAGCGCAGTTCAGACTACGCTATATAGTATAGCATATTGCGTCATAAGCTACAACTGTATAGCATGACGTTCACACTATACGCTAGGTATATCGCAAGCCGGTCTACTATATACAGCAAGTTATTTGACGACGGAGTAGAAGTACCGGAGAATCGTACGATGTAGCAAGCCAATACTTGTCCGTGTACTTGTCCATATAAAATGTGTGCTGAGCGTTATCATTGTGCTATACAATATTTGCTAAATGCTATACTATGCTATAGGGTAGTCTGAACTACGCTTATAACTACATTTTGTCGACAAGACTTCTAGTGGACTGGTAGTTAGCTTATTCGAATTTGAATTCCATTTTGCTCTTCCTTACAACAATAACCTAATTTTTATGTAATATCAAGTGCACTTATACAAGTTGAAATATCCTATTAAAATAATATAATTGTCAAGCGGACACAATCACATAACTTAGCTTAATTTTGTTAGGATTTTTAATAGTTTTTTTCCAATTCCCGAAGACCTTGTTCCAATTGACATTAATGAACTTTGTAGTTTGATTGGAAATAAATGTTATTTGTTTATAATCTCAATATTAATTGTTAAAACGAGATTTATTTATATACAATACTGCACATATCCTAGTAACATCTATTTTGTACTAAATAGACATTATTTGAGAGAGGTCTAGGTTGAAATGAAATAATTATTTCTACATAATCACAAGCCCGTTCGAGTCTAATGTTGTGAGGCGAGTTTGATAATAACGATTATTTATTTTTATTTTGTATATTTGTTAGACGCTCAATATAATTTTCACCAAAGTAGAATACAGAATGTGGCACACTTAAACTATTTAGGCAATTACTAGCATCATTGGACAGAAGATTTTAATGAAAAAGGCAATAATTCATAGTACCAATTTTCATATAAGTAAGATGAGACGTCATTCACAAAAATGGGATAAAATATCATCAAGATGTTTTCATGAGGTAATATCCATGACAGCTATCATAGAACTCATTAATACTAATTTTGTCTAGATAAAACTGTTTCAAATCGGGAAGATTGCCTTGAAAATAATATAGCTCGACTTGACGGGCCCCTATCGATCCCCCAGATTAACAACGACACTGTGCGTGTACAAAAGAAATTAATTCAAAATTTATTGAAATCGAAATGCAAACTTAAACAGACAATAAACATGAATGTAATATTAACTGAAGCTTATCATATTTTTTAGTATAATTCTCTTCAATTAGAAATAATTTATTGTCGAATATGTTTTATTGTATATAGAAATGCAGAGCCACTGTTCTAGCGGTTACTAGAGATTGATAAATACTCGATTTTACTCTAATGAGTATTTACTCTACCTCGAGTATTTATCCGAGCGCCCATCTCTAATACAGACAGATTTATTGATACGATACTATGGTTGTTAGGCTAGTGCAACGTGTAATGTAACTACCAGTATAACACGGTAACTGTTCGTAGCGCGACCTATAGTAGGATTATTAATTCTCTAGACTAAACTGACAGACGCTAATGTCAAACAACAATGCACTAATGTCAAAAAACAATGCACTAATGTCAAAAAACAATGCACTAATGTCAAAAACAATGCAATAATATCAAAAAACAACGCACTACTGTCAAACAACAATGGTAGGATCTGTCACTTTACTCCACTGAATTAAAAATCCTGCTATAGACAGATCGAGACCACTACATAGGTACTACTCGACTTTATGCCCGCAACAGATGACACGATCTGATTGACAATTTGCTCAAATTGAATCGGCTTGGGCTGGTTGGAAAAAGCTTTATGTCATACGGGTGTAACCGCGCCGTCCTAAGCCGAATAAACTAAACAGAAGCTGAAAATTCAAATTTATACATAGATCACTCTGTTACGGGTTTCGCGTCGCGTTCTCCTGTTTCTATCTTACGTCTCGGTCGCGCCGCGAACCGTCACCTAAATGCAACATGGTTTGTTAACGTTCATCAAACACAATACGGACGAACTGTTACATAACACAATAATTGCTAAACCGTCCAGACAAGACAATTTCGTTGCATTATACCACTTGCATTTACATTGCATTGCACAAATTATTTAGCGTTGCATATTATTCGTTCCTTATCAAGAACGTAGACAAAATTTTTGTTCTATACACATAATGGAACGCAATGAAGAAAAACGAAATGTTAGTCAATAAGTTTTCTCTATACATTAATTTCGCTACCAATTCTTTTCCAGCCCTCTAAGATTTTATGTATTGGCAAGATAATGCATTATTTTGTAATAAAGCTCACTGGCGGCTTAAAAACGTGATATCTATTTATTTTTTTGTCACACGTTGTTGAGTCGCTGGTGTGAAGGCGGGATTCCACTTGCGCAGCCTCGAGACGAGGTAGCTCGTCCCAGCGAGTTGCGCTGCGGCAAGTTTATGCATCTTTACTTGAGCAATCTACACGATATACGAGGCAGCTGCAGCTCTCACCATCATATTGAGCACATCATAACCGTCTGCACGGCGCCCAGGGCTCACCCAGAGGCACCTTTGAGCACGGAAATGTTACCGACACTGAATAGCTCCCCACGCGGTTTAAGTCGCGGCAGACCTCGACCCGCGGCTGTCTCCACTTGTTAAGCCGCGGGCCGAGGTACCCGCTCGACTCGCGGCTGCCTCCAGTGGAGTCCCGACTCTTAAGAGACATGACTTGTAAATTGTAAAATAAGGCTCAAAATGGCATAAATAAAAAATTGATAAATTAATGATTTATTTAATTTAGTTTACGGTGACCAACTCATTTCCTTCGTGTCTGCCACAGTATAGATAAGTAATTACAAAAATGGTAATTTCAACACTTGTTTAGCTTGGAACCACCACACTTGATCCTGTTGGGAGAGGCTTCAATTGGATCAATTGATAATATTGGCTGTTGTAAACTGCCGAATACACATAGCATATGCAATGCAAATGCAATATGAATGCACATAGCAGCGTAATTTAGCCCATGTTAAGATAATCGGAGCTCTTATCAAAGAAATAAAAAAAAGTAAAAACCGACTTCAAAAGAAACTAAAGAGTAAAATACCATTGTATAAAACTAACAGTTTCAGAAGTCGGTGCCTTCAATTAGGTTCAGTGTAAAATTGCACCGACTTCTAAAACTGTTAGTTTGAAGTCGGTTAAAAATACACAAGATTTAATCTAGGCACACGGAGTGCGTCAGGCCATGTTCTCGCAAAACTGACCATTTTTACACAAACACTTTTCGACCTTATCTTCGAGGCTAGTTACGTTGCAGAATTGTTTTTTTTTCAAGGAGGTTATAGTTACCAAAAAGAAGCAGTATTCCAATTTTCATATCTACGACTTCTTACGAGTGACCAACAAACTCAAGTTTGGGTACATACCTACTAGTGGCGAAGGCTCCATACAACTCGATTCCTATCGGCTTCCCTTTCGAAATATGGCAAATACTAGTATCTATTATTTTCAATTATCATTTAAACAAATAATTGGTCCGGCTTCCCTTTTAAGGAACTTCACCCTTCGCCACTGATACCTACTAACTCCAAGATTATCATAAACCTAGGCTACTTCTAATTGAATTATTTGCGAAACATGGATAGTGTTTTATGAAAACTTGGCAAGTTTGGTCTTGGCCAGTGTGGTCTAAGGAGGAATTATAGACAATTCCTGGGAATTATTATTTAATGCCGTATTTGATAAATTTCCGGTAACATAATAATACACTACCTTTATCGAAGTACCTACCTTTTCAACCAAAGCAGAAGAAGCTTTATTGTATTTGAATCCACTATGTTGGATGTTTCTCGGAATACCTTAGAGTAATATTGAGACCCATGAATCTTGCCAAGTTTGGTCTGGGACAAAGAAAAAGCTGGAATTCAATTTGTGTGTATTTTTATAAAAGGTATTTTATAACTATTAGGGCCTGCGCAGACGACGGACTTTTTGTCCGACGGACTACCACGGACAAGAATGAATGTAGTTGGTAGTTGTTGCCATCTCAGAAACTAGAGTTCTAACCACAACTACAGACAAAACTACCTACGTGTGCGTTGAGTCCGTGTTAAATTTCGCGACCGGCAAAGACTACCAACCACATCAATTCCTGTCCGCGGCAGTCCGCCGGACAAAAAGTCCGTCGTCTGCGCAGGGCCTTACAAAATACGGATTCACATACATACAGCTTTGTATGCTAACTCCCTTTACTTATTTAATTAACGCTGAATAAAGTTATGCCATGTATAACCTCAGTGTAACCATACATTTTTCGATGTAGGCATAATACATATAAGTTTATTGTTTATGCGTTTATTATTAACGGGGATATAACTAGAACGTCAACCCCAAAACAGTTGAAAATATAAAAAGGAACAATAGGATGAGTAAACAAAACACCAAAAGCAGGTTTTATTCGATTTATTTTTAACACAAATGTACAATATCAATAAATATAGTCACATCGGCTTTCTATCACCTGTCGTTACACTATGATTCACTTTATACAATGTTGTCATACAACATTAACTTATCTTTACGCTCAAGTTAACAAAATTGTGCATTAGAAATTGGGCCGCCTTTTACTTTGTAGAACTTTAAAGCAAGAAATACTCAATTTTAAGTGTTATTGAAATAACGCTAAACCTGAAAGTAGTTAGATCAGAATCCAGATTCAGTACCTTTTTGATAAGTAAGGCGATTCGCACACAGCACCGCATCACGCACAGTGTTTTCAGTGTGTTGCACTATGCGTGTTTTCTATACAAATACGCGCTACGCTGCGTGATGCGGTGCAGTGTGCGAATCGCCTAATTTTCGACTGATTCGGTTCGTTATTTCGTTCCGTCAACGTTCTCGTAACGAGAGCAAAATAGATAGCTTACAGAATCTTTCGACAACTGAGTAATCGAATCGATTAATCGAGTAATTTTTTTAGTGTATTCTAAATTATCGCAAACCACACGCACCATTTACCTAGACTAAAACTGAGGCCGTCAACGCAAAAGTGGTCTAAGCCACATTTTTTCGTATAAGAGTTATGTGCGGTAAATAATTTCTTAATTCTAAGCTAAGCTCTAAGCTAGGCTTATGACAAATTATGTCAAACTAAAGTTAAGCCATTTTTGAATAAAAATTAGCATGTTTGAAATTATTCACCGCTCATAAGTCTTATACGAAAAAATGTGGCTTAATTAAGGCTCCTACACAGCCGGCTTTGCCGCGCGGCTTGCCGGCAGGTGTTTCACCAGGCCGCTGGGTATAACGCCTATTGACTTACACCCGCGCGGCAATAAGGCGGCGGCATGTGTGTAGAACCCTTTACGCCACTTTTGCGCTGACGGGCTCAATTCAATACGTAGGTAAGTAAAGGGCAGTCGATAGAGCGATACGGTGGTAGCCGTCAGAGCAGAAAATTCGAATCAGACTATTCCAATCAACAAATTAAAAAAACAAAAAATATTCTCTACAACAATATATGAAAATAAATAATTTGTAGCTGGATCAATTGATTACAATAAAAATCTGTGATGATATCTGAGGTTTTGCGTTATTTAAATAACACGTATAGTTAGATTATAGAATATAATAATTATTAATTACTGCATTTAATATTGATCGCTCCGTGTAAAATACTGGTAGCGCATCTAGTTAGATTGCAAGCTGACCCCAACAGTAGACAATAGGCTAGGACCTAGCCTATTGTCTAGCCGCTAGGCAGATGTAATAGCTTATTCAAGCTAAGCTTTGTTATTGTTCAAGCTAATATGATTGTACTGGAGAAGGTTAATCATAGTTTAATAGGCCATGATTTGAACTCAAAGCTTTACGATAGCCTTTCGGCTAAATTGTAATTAATTTTGAAGTAATTTCTTGCTTTAAAATTCAACATTTCGATACAGTTTTAGGAACTAAAGGCGTTTATAACTTATTTTTAAGCGTATACACAGCTCTTTATTGCTAATTAGAAGAAATATCTCCTTAGACGTGCCCAAGCTAGCTTGCAAATATATTTTAGAAATATTTTTAATAATGCGCCTTGTTTATGCAAATCTTATTTTATTCCAAGGTTTGTCAAAACACGGCGTGTCTCTATTATTAATAATCTCAGTATTAAAATTGAAAAGGTTTTAACAATTTGTCCTTTAAGCATCTCTGTACAATTTATGATAGTTTTCTACTTAATCGTTGATTTAATTTAATCATTTATTTGAACTTTGTTAAACGTTTCTCGGAGACATCCTATCTAGATATTTGTTTTTCGCTTAATTATTTGCTTTTAAATATTTAAACAACTGAAAAAATAATCGTGTGATTGGTACGTTTATTAGTAACTTATTTTAAGAATATATAATGTTTGAAGGCATGTGTTTAGATATTTAAAAGCTCTATGAGATATGGACAAGTCGTACAATAAGTCTAAGCCGATTCAAAACTCACAAATGATTTCACAAAAAATTATGGTTTTTTCACAAAAAACGCCACAAATTCTTCAAAACACAATTCAGCAACAATCAAGTTTGATTGAAACTTTTAACAAATAAAAAATAACAATAAAAAGTTCGCTTTGATTTCGATTTTCGCTTAAAACTAAAGGCATTCTGATATGTTACAATTATCAAGTTAATAAAAATGTTAGTTTTTAACACAATAAGTATGTAAATAAATACAAAACATTAATATTACAAGATCTGTTCAAAAATATTGCTTTTATTTATATTCTAAATGCAAATATCGAAAAGGTTTTCATAAAAATATAATCCTTACATTGTAGTGCCATCTAATAAGCAATTAACGGTGGCATTAAGAAAATAATGGCAGTGTATAAAATAAAAATGCAAAATTAACTGGAAAAATTAATAAATTAGAAAATTAATATCCTAAAAGCGATTAAGTAAATAAAAATAAAGCTTATAAATCATGTGATTCTTAATACGTACCTATAAATCTCTCATAATCTATTGCTAGCTGTAACATATCGAATGCTAAAAAACAAATCTAAAAATTCGACCTTCTCTGTGAAGTGTCACTTTAAAATGCTATTAGGTGTAAGCAGACTACACAATGTTGTCTTTATCTATATTAATGGTATCACCTAAATGTGCTAGAATTAACGTTGTATGAAAGTCTATAAAAAGTCACCTTAGTACAATTACCTTCAAATAATGTTAACATATTTACTGCAACTTATTATAATAATACATAAGAGTCATGAAATTATTGTTTTCAAACAGCACATCCTATTTATTCAAAATTAATATTTCAAAATCTGGGTGTTTTTAATATAAATTCTTCAAAAAAAGCTCAAGTCACAAACATAATCCAAATATGTTAATAATCTTATTTAAATATAACTATAAATTAATCAAAATATTACTATATTTTTATTTAAAGTTAGAAAAAATATTCTTGGTTTAAGTTTTCGAACTACACAGCCAATAAGGAACTCGTGTGTAATAATTAAAATTTACTTATGTTGGTGTCATATCCATTCTTTTCGTTAATAACCAAACTTTAACTGTCTTATTACAAAAAATGGTTTAAACCAAGACTAAATTAAATCCAAATTTAAAATATACCCATCACTTCCTAACGTCATATAACAAAAAGTGACAGAGCTATTTTTAAACCTGGTTTTTATTTAGACTATAATTTGCAATAAGAGGGATAAATTCCTATTAAAGTTAGACACTCGTTAAACCGTGTCTAACTTCGAATTACTCACATAAAATAGTTTTTTAAGCCCTGTTTAGGCAGATACAGTTTATAAGGGCTTTCATACAACGTTGATTAGCAAATACGGCAGTACCACTGCGCTTAAATATAAGCAGTGTAGACTGCCTTTAGCTAAGGCGACCATTGCTAATGGAGCTTTGAAAGTAGGCAGATAATATGAAACTAATTTAATAGTGACGTGTATCAGGGCTTCAAGAAAATACTTTGACTTGTATTCAACAGAACGTTTACAGAAGCTGTCTTACTTGAAGAAAGATGAAAACATAACCCACAGAAAGGTTTGTTTATCTTTTTTAATGCGTTAAATCCACTAGTAAGTAGAACTAAGTTCTTGATTATCTGTTTATTCTGAAAACACGCTTTGTTACAACCTCCATGGGGAGCTTGCGGCAAGTCGGTAAAACGGAATATTCTGGCCTGTCCCTCTGATCTGTCCATCTGTCAATCAGGAATAAAAAAATCGATCTGTTCCCCTGTCACCAAGACGAACGGACAGATCGAACGAATTATTTCTGGTCTGTCCCCTGCTGTTCTTTAGGGGGACAAATATAGGTAAATAAAAAGTTTCGATCTGTTCCCCTGTTACAGACGAGGGGACAGATCGGAATATTCCGGTAAAACACGCAGAAGTCGATTTGCTGCGGCTATGTCCACAGTGAAAGTCGGACGTAGAAGTGAACTTGCGTAAATTTACTTTAGCAGATTTAACGCAGGTTAACTATACGATTAAGGGTGGAGTTCACCAATATTAATGCTGATTATTTACCTAAACTTCTTGTATTTTTTTTCGTTTGAACAGTTGTTTAATCAGAGAATTAATGTTGGTGAACACCAACCTAAATTCTATGCTGTTACTTGGAAGTATATGAAATTAGATTTTATAATAGTAGTTAGATAATATATGCACCTCTATGGAATATCATGTTGTGTATAGTAAAAAATCCTTAATCTCACTTGGTACGTCTTATCTTCAAATATTGTTACGAGCTTATTTTCTGTATAGTATTCTGCGTATTTTTAGTGGCTAGAAAAATGGATGCATAGACTCGTTATAAGAAACATCTGTTTTTTCGTTTGGAAACAGAAAAAAAAACACGATCTTCGCTGTCAGACTTCACAAGCTACTTATCAGCAAACCACAGAGCGACATAATTTCGTCGTCACAGTATCTCGTCTTCGTCTCACGAGATAATACGATGAAAAAGTTATGTCGCGTTGCGTAAGTTAGCTGGGCAGCTCGTAAGGGCTTTTTTCCTGTGACGCGGGCTCGTGCCCGCATGCGTGCGTCACCTGCCCCCGTGGCGCTTGAATTTCACCTTTTCATACATGTAATTTATTGTGATGCGTGTAACACGCACGAAAAGGTGAACTGCGAGCGCCACGCATGCGGGTGACGCACGCACGCGGGCACGAAGCCGCATGACAGTAAAAAGGTCGTAAATTCTGAGACTTAACTAATTTTAAATAGGAACATGATTTTTGTTGTTTCTATTTCCAAAAGCCGTGAATAGACAGCGGGGGCCCAATTCTCCTAAAATAAATAGTTGCCAAACGTAATCGAACCACAACCGTCAGTCAGTTTTTGTTTTCGAAAACTTTCAAAATGATTGAGTTTGTTTTTTGTGTCAAACAATTTGACAGCTTTTGAAATTGAGAACTGTCTGAATGAACGGTTTGACCTTGGTTCGGTTGTGATTTATCAAGATTTATTTTAGGAGAATTAGGCCCCTGTTTATAATAAAAAGACGCTTGAAACTTTTCCTAGCCACAAAAAAAATGTGTGTATTAAATATTTACCTTAGTTCTCAATTTATCTACATAGTTCCTAAGCTCCTTAGTATCACATAGTACTAGTGCGCGGCCGGTGCAGGTTTAGCCGCGGACCAGCGCGGGAGGGAGATGCCGAACTTAGTCTCGAGCCCCGTCAGCACGGGCAGCGCCACCTGGTACCCGCCGATGTGCTGCGGCTTCTTCATAGCCTCCTCGATCGGAGTCGACACGTGCAGCTCCGAACCGGATGGTCGACTGGCGAACAAATATACGTGTCAGACAAATCATAATATAAAATATAACCTTGTGGACACAGAAGTACCATACTACAAGTATGTGCCCGACCCAGTTCTCGAGAATGGTCATGTCACACTGTATTGGAATCGATCTGTCATCACCGATAGGACTATTGTTGTCAATAATTATTTTAATCCCGTGCGGGACCAATCTACACCTGTAGTAGATCACGCGGTTTGAAGGAATTACGCGATTTCGTTAACACTCTGTATAACATACTTTTATTATCACCCGCTTAGCCAGGCTGAGCTTCTATTCTATTAAGATGCAACTGAAAATCTATATTTTACACAGAGCAACTGCCATCTGACCTCTGCAATCATTAGTTGGATCACACAATGTATGCTTGCATGTATTGCATGCATGCTTCCAGTTTTTTTCTTTTCTGTTTTCTTCTTCTTGTAGATATTCCTTACGGATCGTTTCTACGTAACTGAGCAATTATTGACGAGACCTACAAAGTCTCCTGCCAATGGGGGGGAAGTAAAGTACCTAGGCTAACTACTTGTACTACACTAACATCATGACTACCTGCAACAACAGTACTAAGGACTACCCCTAGTGGGACGAGCACCTCGGTTTAGCGCGTTTCTGGCGGGGACCATGCTTCTGACGCCTGTTAGGTCAGTCATAACTGTTTTTATCACAGCCAGCTAGTATTGCGCGGTACCAATGTAATCATTAGCGCTGTATTCGTGTTTTGGCAATTAATAAAATACATTATACTCACGATCCTCCAAAGTCAACAAAGAAGAGACGCTGCAAGATCTCATAGGTGACGAGCGTGACTCCGAACTGTGGCGACGAGCGGAACACTCGCGCGACTGCTCCCTTCCAGAATGCTCGCGCGCCTTCCTCTGCGTATATCTTGCGCGCCGCGTCTATCACACCGTTGTAGGACGTCTGACCTGTTCGTGCTACAACCTGTGCGAGGAAAGTGATTTTTATTTTGATGAGTATAAGGTCGTAATTAGTATATGACTGTGTTCATCAATCTGTCGCAATATGTTGTCAATAAGTCCGGAGTATGTAAGGAGTTTGACAGTAGCGCCAATACCGGTAAGCCTGAGTAGCAATCGGTTGTCATGGTCTGGATATGTGATGCGGATGAACGCAGCATATTACGAATTTTCTCATTGCAAGTATGGATGTGGATGGCTATAAAACAGGGAAGAATTGAGATTGTGTGAAAGATGAAAATAATATGGCTTGGAAGGAAGTGAACATTTAGATAATCGCTGATGTGTGGAAGAAAAAGACATGCTGCGCCATCCATTAATTACGTCACACGAATTTCATGATTTTTTGACCCCCCCCTTGTCACAGCTGGTCACATTTGTGAGACTCCCCCCTCCTTAGTGTGACGTCACATATTTAACAATTTTACATCTAGAAATTATAAAATTAAAACAGCAGTTCCGAAATTAGTTTTAGTTCCATTTAGATAATCTCAGACATATTAAATTTTAAAATGTGACGTCACGAAATTTAGGACCCCTCCCACCCCTTGTCACACTTTGTCGACCCCCCCCCCTTTAACGTGTGGCGTAATTTATGGATAACCCCTAAATAAATTGGGATAGCGGCCGAAAAATGGGTCGAGATGACGCTGTTACGTCACTGGTTTAGGATACCTGGTTTTACTTGTATTTATGGTTTCTGGGCTGAAAAGTTAGATAGTCTACATTTCTTCTTTCGGGACTCCGTATGGCAATTGATACGACTTCTACATGGAATCAACGTTGCAAACATAATTTAGTTATTTGGTACCGGAGTATATTATTTCGTGCTCTGCAGCTCTCCTAATACTTAACTGCTATTTAACGCAGTTGCACCATTCGTCATACGTGTGATTATGTTGTGTAAGTGTATAGTTGTTACCTGTAGTCTGGTCTTGATGACGTCAGCGGGTGTGACGAGCGAGGCGGCAGGTATACCGGCGATGGCTCCGGCAGCTAACAGCGTCAGCGGGTGATTGTAGCCGTTCTCGTCCGCGAATTTAGCCTACAACATAAGTGGAGTGTTTAATTTATACTACTGGGTGCAATTCCACTAACAGAAAAGTTGACCAATCATGTCAATTTGGCATAGTATATTCAAAATGATATTTTAATTTCTTTGAGACATTTTTTTAAGTAATTTAATAACCGTGAGCGATTAATTAGAAAAAATAATACAGGCATGCTTTTACACCCTATTTTTATAGGTAGACAAGCTTGTAAATGTTCAACACGATAATTAACGATAGAATCGCTCTATTTTAGGAAAGAGTTTCAGCCCCTTTTGCAGCTCTTAATAGACATTCAGAATATTGTGCAAAAAATAGATAGTACACTACTACCACAGTCTACCTATATCTTACTCCTTACAGTCGGTCAACGTAGAACATTGTCACAGAGCAATCGTGCGGGGGGTTGCGGGGTGAAGAGGCGGAGGTTATGTCCCGAGTAGCCATACTGCATACTTGGGACATAACCTCCGCCCCTACATCATTTTGACATTTCATAGAACCTGTCAAATATATGGGCGTTGACTCACTGTATGTAGTAAGTAGGTACACTGTGGTAGTACTGTATTTTACTGATTGTACGAGGAGTGGCTATGGGTTTAGATGGTTAATATGGGCTTAGGCTTAAATTGTTGCACAGGATTGCTTCCCGAATGGAACAAATATTTGTACGATCTGCAGATATTGTTCAACCGTGTTTCGTGCAATCGTGAACTGCACATACCATCGAGAATTTTTGAAGCCCTCTCAGGTGTGCATGTTTCCTCTCGATATTTTTCTTCACAGTGATAATTGTATTTTGATCTATCGATTACAGTTGTGTTGTGACTACAGCGACAGTAACGAGACAACATCGCGCTATCAAAGTGTAATATGCAGATAATATATCCACCGCCCAACATCATTCGTTGTGGGTGGTCCAAGCATGTATGAAAAAAAAAAGTTTTTTTGTTCGTGCTCCACAAGTCTAATTTTGTTCGATTGCTTATAAATCGGATATTATACTAAAATTTAGCCCTATACAAACACGTTTAGAGGTCGCTATGATTGATCGAATAACCTAAAAGTATTCGGTGGCTTCAAAATCTAGTATCCTGAAAATGAGTGAAAGGGTTAATATTTTAGATTCGTATCTATTATCGTTAATATATTAGATCTATTGTATTAATTAATTTTAGTACTTATGTTAAGTGTAACTATCAGTGTAATTGGCTTTATGTCGTTCTGTTTTTTTTAAAATAAATGAAAACTGAAAATGAGGAATCAGTTGCATAATCATAAGTTACCACAGCGTTTACTTTATTTTCTCTCACATTTTAACTTGTAAGGTCATTTATGTTCATTAAAATTACTTTTTACTCATATCACAGATTTTTATTTACTCGTATATCAAAAAAATCGACAAATCATAGCGACCCCTAATTATAGTTCAATTGAGCTGAAATTTTGCATAGAAACGTTTAATGCCTAAACGAACAGAAATAGCCTTGTGGAGAATAAAAATAAAAAAAAAATTTTTTTGGACCACCCTATTATGCAGTAGTCCGTCAGGCATAAGACCCGCCTGGTCGGAGGATCCTCCCGCCTCGTTGGAGGAACACCATACCTCGCTCCTCGACAAAACTATAACCATACCAACCTTAACATGGGCATAAGCAGGGAAGTAGATAGCGCTAAAGGGCACATCTCGTAGCAGACAGGCCTTGGCTCCCTTGTACAGTCCGAACAGTCCCAAGTCCTTCACGACCGACCAGGCTCGTACTTTAGTACCGCCGGCTATCTCCCCCGCCACTTGTAGACGGATCTTGACTATTTCTAGTGGGTTCGTGAATACTACTTGTGAACCACCAGCCTGTTAAAGGAATTTGAACTCTAATTGAACTATTAAACTTAAATTAACATGGTTAGTTCTAAGATTTTTTTTTTGTTATGTTATCGCAATTTTCATCATCAGATATTTTAAAATTAGTTTTTTGTTTACTTATTTACAAATAAAGAAAAATGTATCCTAATAGAATTACAAACTAAAATATTGCATCAAAATATTCCTGTCTACTGGTAACGTGCCCAGAAAGCTGGCAGCATTGGCACGTTGTGTGGCAATCCTAATCCTTTGACCAAAGTAGAGGCCAGTCATAGGGTCACGGGAAATGTCGACTAGCCGCCTTGCAACATCTCCGTAAATAAGTTGCGCAGTCGGACCCGACGACCAGTGTTTATATGTTTATTAGGATATATTTTTTTTTATTCGTATACACTTTTATTTGTCTTTATGTAATATTGTTTGTTTTAAAAATTCAAATAGAAAAATCCCGCATTAACTATCTAAAGCGTCAAATCCTCTAGCAAGTTTTACTGCGCTAGTTATTACACTTTATTGTTAGCTTAGTTCGTAAAACTTGCAGAAGTCGATTTGCTGCAAGTATGTCCACAGTTTTAAAGTCGGTTGCAGATATCAACTTAGTAAAACTTGGAAGTGCATTTGGCGATTTAGGATTTCGTTGGACTTTACAGTAAAAACAAACACGGTCCCTATAGAGGAAGTATAGAATACACGTAAAAATAACTATGCCGCTCTGAACCAGGCTTTCAACAGACCACACTTCAGAAGGGGAAAGTTATTTGGTACTCGTAAAATAAATCTGGTCTCTGGATCTGGTCTCGTGTAGTGCCGGACTTAAAGAATAGCATCTCGTGTGTAGTAGTGTCGTAAAAGGCGACTAAGGGATTCTATAGAGGATGGGTAGCAGCGTTCTCTGAGTACTTTAACAACCATACTGCGATCGCCAACCCGCCTGCCAAGCGTGGCGATAACGGCAAACCCCACTTTTGGGGGAGGCCTATGTCCAGCAGTGATGTCTTTCGGCTGAATGATGATGATGATGAAAATAAATCTGCCGCTCTGAAGACAGGCTTTGAGCGTTCTGTTCCTCACTTCTGAGGGGAAAAGTTATTTAGTACTCGTAAAATAACTATGCCGCTCTGAATACAGACTTTGAGCGTTCTGTTTCTCACTTCAGAGGGGCAAAGTTATTTAGTAGTCGTAAAATAACTTTGCCGCTCTGAAACCAGGCTTTCAGAGTTCTGTTCCTCACTTCAGAGAGGCAAAGTTATTTGGTATTCGTAAAATAACTCTGCCGCTCTGAAGCCAGGCTTTGAGCGTTCTGTTCCTCACTTCAGAGGGGCAAGGTTATTTTACGCGTACTGGATACACCTTAAAGTCATTATTCAGAACTTAATCAAGATTATTTTGCTTGCATGACAGAAAAGTGATTATTAATATTCATTGTATACTCACACAACCACCAGCTAAGATTTCAGCGTATATCGATATATTGCCCTTTTTGTCTGTGAATTTGTCGCGAATGAAGTCGTTCATCTAGAAAAATATAAATGATTACAATGATAGTTTAGTTTTAATATTACAAAAAAATACAACTTTTAGCACAGAAACCTCACTCCCGAAAGAATGGGTCAAAATCCTAGAAAAATATACTATACGCGCATTCTAAATTGAGCTTTAGTGTTAGGTGATGTAGAGAATGTATAACAAAATGTGATTGCTGGCGACACCTGTGATCTCTCGTTGTGCTTAGCAATTGTTTTATGAATAAATTCACTCTGTCACTATCCGTCGTGCGTGTTTCATTATAGGTTATGGGCCTATCACACGATTTATAGAAATTTTGGTAGAAATATAGTGCAAAAATGACGACAAATCTTATTGCAAGTATTGCAAAGCTAAGAGGCAGAGAAAATTATGAAGATTGGGCGTTTGCTGTGGAGAACTATCTCGTACTAGAAGGCATGCAACAATGCATCATGGCCGGCGGCGATCCAAATGACGCAAAAGCAAAAGCCAAAATAGTTTTAACTATAGATCCCAGTTTATTCGTGCATATCAAGAGCGAATCAACTGCAATGGGACTGTGGCAGAAGCTGAAAAAGCTATTTGATGATAATGGCTACGCGCGGCGCATCGGATTGCTTCGGAACCTCATATCAATTCGTAGAGAAAATTGTGAGTCAATGTCTAAATATGTGACTTTACTGTTAGAAACAAGTCAGCGATTGAATAATACAGGATTCAAGATCAGTGACGAATGGGTCGGCTCCTTGTTGTTAGCAGGACTACCTGAGAAATTTGAGCCGATGATCATGGCAGTGGAACATTCAGGTATTGAATTGACAGTTGACGCAATAAAATCGAAGTTATTAGATATGGAGGACGGAAGCATAAACGGAAGTGAAGTTGGTACGAGTTCTACGCAGAATGCGTTTGCTACGAAAGGTTGGCAAAACAAAAAAAGAAACCAAATGCAAGCGCATAGACAAACGTCATCGCAAAACGTCAAAGCAAATGTCAGATGTTTCAAATGTAAACAGTTAGGGCACTTCATGAATAAATGTGAAAACACCCCAAAAAGCAAGGAATCTAATGCATTCAGTGCAATATTTCTCAGCGGTAACTTCAATCAAACGGATTGGTACGTCGATAGCGGTGCCAGCTGCCATTTAACGTCTAAAAAAGACTGGTTGTTGAACACAACAAATCAACACCAAGTGCAAGAGATTATCATCGCTGATAAGACGAAAATTCCTGTTGAAAGCTCTGGAGATGTGCGGATAACTACAGTTGTTGGAGATACCGAACACGAGAACAAAGTGATGGGAGTGTTATGTGTGCCGAACTTGGCTACGAATTTATTATCTGTCAGCCAGTTAATTAGCAAAGGAAACACAGTGACATTTGATGCGAAGCACTGTTATATTTATAACCAAAAGAGTGAACCTGTAGCAATTGCAGATTTGGTTGGAGGTGTTTATAAATTGAGAATCAAGCAAGTAGATTGTTTGTTGACTTCAGTGTCTGGAAAAGTTTGGCATAGAAGATTTGGTCATCTGAACAGCAAAGACCTTCTTGTGATGAGAGATGGTGCTGTAAAAGGAATGTCATACTCGGACAAGGCTCAGGTTAGTAAAACAAACTGCGTTGTGTGCTGCGAGGGAAAGCAGGCCAGGTTGCCGTTCAGTCATGTTGGCAACAGAGGCAAGGAACTTCTTGAGGTGGTACACGCAGATGTTTGTGGGCCTATGGAAGCCAAGTCTATAGGAGGAAGCAAATACTTCTTGTTATTCGTAGATGACTATAGTCGGATGGCATTTACATATTTCTTGAAGACAAAAGATGAAGTATTCTCACATTTCAAGGCATTCAAGATGTTAGTAGAGAATCAGACAGGCAGGAAGATGAAAGTGTTCAGGACAGACAATGGTACGGAATTCTGCAGTAAGGAATTTGAAAAATTCTTGCAATCTGCTGGCATTGTCCATCAAAAAACTTGTCCATACACACCGGAACAGAACGGTCTCTGTGAGCGGTTTAACCGTACAGTGATAGAGAAAGCGAGGTGTTTGTTATTCGATGCAGGATTGGCTAAGCGTTTTTGGGCAGAAGCAGTGAACACTGCAGTATATTTGCGAAACAGATCAATCGCGTCAGGATTAAACAACAAAACACCTATGGAGATCTGGACCGGAGATAAGCCAGATGTCAGTAATCTACGTATCTTTGGAAGTAAGGCCATGGTACACATACCAAAAGAAAAAAGATTGAAACTTGACAGAAAAGCGACTCAGTGTATTCTTGTTGGGTACTCAAACAATGTGAAAGGGTATCGAGTTTACAATCCCAACAATAACAGTATAAGTATAGCAAGAGATATTGTTGTGATTGAGGAGGGGATTGAACAGACGCAAGATGTGATACACTTTGACATTAGTGAGGGCGCTGATGACATTTCTTCAACGAAGGAAGAAAAAGAAAAATGTACCCAAAAAGTGGGGGACATGAGGCACATAAGAACATTGGAAAATCAGGAGCAAAAAAACCTCAAAGAAGAAAGTTCTGATGCTGACGAAGAAGATTTTAAGGACTCCACAGATATGCAGGGGGCTGAACCTGCGGAGCCTGTACAAGATTCCGTGTCTCAGCCAGAGATTCCCGCCGAGTTTCCAGTGGAGAAGCTTGCTAAGCGTATCAGCAAGAAGCCTGATCGGTATGGTTTTGGTAGTATGTGTCAAACCAGTGAAACAAGTACAAATGAAATATCGCTAGATGAAGCGTTGAATGGATCAGAAAGTGAACAATGGAAATTAGCTATGCAAAGTGAATTTAAATCATTCGAAGAAAATGACGCTTGGGAATTAGTTGATGTTCCACCCAGTGGCACAATTGTACAATGTAAATGGGTGTTTAAGCGTAAATTTGATAATGATAATAATGTTAGGTACAGAGCCAGGTTAGTTGCTAAGGGCTTCACCCAAAGGCCGGGCATTGATTTTGATGAATGTTTTTCACCTGTTGTCAGGCATTCCACTTTAAGATTGTTATTTGCTTTAGCAGTTCAGCTTCATTTAGATATTTGTCATTTAGATGTTGACACTGCCTTCCTGAACGGTTTCTTAAATGAAAAAGTGTACATGATGAAACCAGTAGGTTTTCAAGGTAACAATGATGATGTAAACAAGGTTTTGTGATTGAAACGTGCTATTTATGGCTTAAAACAGTCAGCAAGGGCGTGGTACCAAAGAGTTGATGAGTTGCTGCAAGCCTCAGGTTATAAAAAATCTAAACTAGAACCATGTCTGTTTACAAAATTTGATGAAGGGGTAAAGATTATTATTGCATTAAATATTGTGGTACAGGTAATAAAGATATAATTGGTTATGTAGATGCAGATTGGGGTAATGATACTTTAGATAGAAAATCATACACCGGATTTTGTTTCAGCCTATCAGGAGGTGTAATTTCTTGGAGTAGTAAAAAGCAAAATAATATAGCTCTGTCTAGCACAGAATCAGAATATATTGGTATCTCTGAAAGTTGTAAGGAAGCTGTTTACTTAAGAAATTTGTATAAAGAAATAACTGGTAGCTCTGAATCTATTCTTATATTTAATGACAATCAAAGTGCCCATAAATTGTTATATAACACAGTTTTTCATTGTAAAACAAAACATGTTGATATTAGATATCATTTTGGAAGAGAGTGTATTAATAACAACATTGTTAAGGTAGAGTACCTACCAACAGCTGATATGGCTGCAGATGTTCTAACGAAATCTTTAAGCTGTGTTAAACATTATAAGTTTTTGGAACTGATGGGGATGCAAAATAAATTTAATTAGTTTAGCGTTTGGTACGTTCTATTTCCTGTATAATATTTTGTTAAGTGGGGGTGTAGAGAATGTATAACAAAATGTGATTGCTGGCGACACCTGTGATCTCTCGTTGTGCTTAGCAATTGTTTTATGAATAAATTCACTCTGTCACTATCCGTCGTGCGTGTTTCATTATAGGTGATAGCGATCCCATTCCGCTGCATTGACATTTCAGTTTGGTCACTCGCTTAAATTCGGTCTCTTTTGTTTTTCCTACATGAACCGCGGAGTGACATATCCCTGCTTAGGAAGACCGGTGCTTCTTAACTTGCCAATAACCTCTCGACCACTTCCTTTATAAACACATCGAGACTGGATATTACAATAATTACCACGCTTCCATCGAGAAAGCGGCATCTCAATACGAAATTAAAATTACATAAAAAAAAAAATCTGTTCATCCGTTTGGGAGCTACGGTGCCACTGACACATATACAGACAAAGGGTTCAAACTTGTAACACACCTCGTTTGGAGTCGAGGGTTAAAAACAACTCTAGAAGAATACTAACCGTCAACTTAATGGCCTTTTCGGGGGCCACTCCAATGAGCTGTGGCACCAAGCCTCTGTACAGTCCGAAGATGCCTTCATGCCGAATGACCTTCTTGAAGCAATCCCAGGAGTTTCTGTACGCCACCTCACCGATGAATGAACCTGTGCGCTGGTTCTGCATCCGAGTCTTTACCAAGTCGATGGGGTAGACTGCTGAGGCACCGACAGCTGTTGAGAGAGTTTGGGTGATTAGAAACTTACATCTATTCTATGTATAGAAGGCATTGTATAGAATACCGGATTACACAGATTGCCGGTAACATATATATAATTCAGATTTATTATAATATAATAAATCTGTAGACTTGGCGTGTCAGTACATGGGAAATATAAAAAAATAAATAGCGCAGGAGTTTAGCCAATAGATTCAATTTTGATAACTTTTGGAATATTTGTGTGTTTATCTGTTTGTCGGTTTGTCCGTGTGTCGGTTTGTTTGTGCACGCATCACGTATATGGTACTGCCTCAATGCGGTTGAGTTTAATAGACAAGTATTGTGCGAATCTCATTTAGTTTTAGTTTCATCGTAATCGGTTCGCTCAATCAAAAGATATTACAATTTAAAATTATCAAGAAGTAAGTCTATTTATTACAACACAATATTAATTGGTTGCCAACTTCCACAGGGACGTAGTCGCGGGCACATCTAGTTAACAGTAAAATAATTCAATAACTGCTACTTACCACCAGCAATAGAACCGAGTGTGAATCTGTAAGTGCTCTCCAAAATCTGTATTAACACGCCTCGCTCTTCAGGACTCTGAAACAAACATACAGGAGTATTTACCAAGTACCAAGTGGAATTACTTATATAACTATAAGAAATATAAGAGTTGTTCAATGGTTTTGTTGGTACAATACTGATACGAGGCATAGATGTCAAGATTACCGAAATATCGTAAACTATGTGTGGAAAAAAACACTTCTCGCAACGAGACGTGAGCTTTGCATCTGCGTTGAAAGCAGCAAATCCGGCACGCGCCGCGTTTTAAGTATACTCTATTTAATATTTATCATTTTAGCAAGGAAATGTACAGAAATAAGTAACATGTATTATACTTTTATGAACCTTAACGGTCAATCAAGATGTGCTGAAACGATACTTGAAGACTTTCTGTCTTTTCAAAGTCTTTCTGTCTTTTCAAAGTCTTTCTGTCTGTACAAAGACTTTCTGTCTTGTCTGTTTTGTTTAATGGAGTTTAGATTGGTCAATATTCACTACAAATCGGTTTAAACTGCGGCCGGGTGTGCTCTCATACAAATGTAATGTTCATACCTCATTGCGAGGACCGTACCATTTTCTCGAATCCGATTACCAAGGCAAACATGACTTACCTCGGTAAAACCAAATAATGAAAATCATACACTCTGGAGCAATGAATCGGGGTTACCTACATATGTTTCTTAATCGTAAAACATTGTTTTATTTATGTTGGTGACCCGGTTTCACTGCGAGTGTACGTAACTTTTGGAATACGTCATTTAGTAACCTCTCGTTCAATATTGTAAATAGATGTAATGCAAGTGTCATAGTGCATATTGTTAGCTTTATTGAAATGTTACAATAGTATTGTGAAGTTACCTAGCATACATTTAGCGTTTATGTATAGATGTGGCTGTGACAATGTCTGCACATGCTGAAAAAAGTGATAGAAGTAACTGAGTAATGGTATTGAAGAAATGCTTGTTTGACTGTTAGTTATTGCTTTGAGGTATTTTTGAGACACTTGACACTAGAAGGGGCGGAGCCTACATGTACAGATTGACTCTTCACGAACTTATTTCAAGTTGATTGTGTTGATTTTTCATTTTGATATAATATTTTTTAAGAGATTAAGCCCGGTCCCTCTTTGTAAGATTTTTTCCGTCAGAAACTTTCTGCATTTTGTACTAGATACCGCACACTGTCCATTTCTGACAATCCGCGAGGTCTAGTACATAATGTATGCGCAGAGAGCCTTCGCGCACGTCAGAATTTTTCTGACAGAAATTTCTTATAATTTGTGGGCGGGCTTAATCACGCAGTATAATTATAGACCGTTTGTTATTATTAAGCTGATTTAGGGGTCTTCTGCAAGACTGATCAATTTTATCTGTTGTCTAATCTCATGAACGAAAGTGATTGTTCGACCAAAATACTGACAGCCAATCATAGCTCCCGACATGAGATTCGACGGCTGATTAATTAATTTTTGCGTTGATCGGCCTTCAGAAACTTAATCAATCAATAATGTACATTTAAATAGTTATAAACAAAATAACCCGGGAATAAAAACAATGCAAAAGCAATGCAAGGTGTCCGAAAATCAACGTTAAGCCAACAACATGTAACAAATGATAGGGCTGTGTGTGACAGTTCAGAATGAAAAAGTTTTATCTTTTATCGAGTTTCAAAGTTACCATGAATAAAATTTTAAGTTACAGTCTAAGTAACAATGTGTTTTTAAAAAAATACATTTTTTTTTCTTTTTTCTGAACTGTCATAAACTAACCGTTGTTCCCGGCTTGAGGTTGAGTTTCGGGACACACTAGATATTCTTGATAATTATTATTCTTTTTTAAGCTTGTATTTTTTATTTGAGTCCCTTGAACTGGCAAGTTTAAACATATCTTAACAAGTGTCCTGCATGGTATGTTCTTTGGAAGTGGTTAAAATCTGTCGTGGGTTATGTACAATGAGTTAAAGTTTGATTAAAGTTAGACTAAAGAATTGAGTGTTTTGAATAGCGACAGTGCATTTTTGGTAGTTCAGTTCAACATATAAGTTGATTCAATCGTGCCGGCTACATGGGAGTGATCTAGATTTCTGTTTGTATGGCATGGGTGCATTTACCAACTAATTTCGCTCGCACAAACACCCGTATGTCCTACATATATTAGTTCCGTGCGGGGATCGAAACCGTGACTCTAACACAAAAAGGCAAGTGCTTAGCCACTGCGCCAATCTAGTCGTTTTGGTACGTGCAAGTGAGCTAAAGTTATGACGTCACAAGAGTATACATATTGCACTCTTCCTAACGTGTTGCACTCTACGTAATTTGGATAATACCGCGGCCTCACTTTGGCCGTATTTGCACCAATGTGTGGATGGGTCTCCAACGACACTTGGACAGTGATGTGAAAAGGGAGTTGAATTCAATATTTCTCATTTAATCTTGGAGCCAAGCTTGGACTCAAAGTTGGATCCAATGTGTGGCCGCGGTATAAGAAATTACTACGTTGCATTACATTCTTACTTGCCTCTCGCTTCCCCATTCCTTGCGCGGGACTATACTGGAGCCGCCATTTTTTATTTAATTGAGAAGTAGTCTGGTACTAGGTACAAAATGACCGCGCTCAGATATGTATTGTCAGAAATGTGTCGCTAAGACGATCACGCTTTTTATTAGAATTCTTTCAGTCCATGTATCATTAATAACTTCATTATAAAGAATGCAACATAAAGTAAGTACACTAAAATAGAAGTCACACCTACCAAAAATCCACTGTCTCAAGAAAAATTTAAGATAGAAACATCATAAACTCCGCCTGCCTTACTTACCAGTAGTCGTTCCAAACAGTTTACAAATCGACAAGGCTCTAACATATTTACCTCCTCCTTTTTTAAGCATTGAAAGAAAGAGAACAATATACCTTTCAGTTAGTGATGTTTCCAAACAAAACACAACTCTTATGCTATATACATCAAGTCTAAATTACTCTAAACATACATTCAATAACGACGGCTGCTCCTGTAAGTTATGATGTTAAAACGGGACGGCTTTAGCCGGTTAGTATGGGTGTGAAAGAGGGCGATACTCACGGAGACTGCTTTGATTTCTGCGACGCGGCGCGTGACTTGCTTGAAGTATTGTTCAGGGGTGATGGAGTTGAGGTCATTGTATACGATTCGGCTGTAAAAAGTAAACAATAAATGAGTGCTGTTAATATTTTTTTCACCAAACATAAGCCCCCTTATTACAAAAGATGGTTTAAACCAAGACCAGGTTTAAAATATACCCATCACTTTCTTATGTCATATAACAAAAAGAGATGGGGCTATTTTGAAACCTAGTTTTTTCTTAGACCATCTTTTGTAATAAGGGGGAAGGGGTTGTAGAGTCAGCAACGAAAGACATTTAACACTTCCGTTTTTAAAATCATAAGTTAACACAATTTTTTTTTAAATCCGGAACAAATAACACTCTCGACTATTAGATGAAATGCTGAAATAATATGATGTAAGAATAATGTTGTATCAATTTAGATGCTATGTAAAAATAACAGTGTTAACCGACTGTCTTCGCTGACTATACCACAAAAACCGTACGTATTTAACGTCAAAATCCAAACGAAAAAGGTTGTGTTTGTTTTTTGAACCTGTTTGTTTCACACTCCAAATCTCTTAAAACTAATCTGTAACCAGATTTTATAACCAAGGTTTTGAAATAGTTATAAAGCATTTAGTTAGTCTATAGTATTTATGTTAATTTTTCGACTTAAGTGTAAGTGTAGACAAAACCGAAAAAAAGAGATTTTTTAAAGAAATAATAGTAGGTTTTTAAAAGTGAGTAGTGTGTGATAAATCGTCACCCTCCGCGCTAACTGTCGTAACTAGCAATTGATAATTTTTCAATAGTTGCGTTAGCTGTGGCTTTATTTTAATGAATTAATAACTTTTTTATATTGCTCTTGGCTTCCTCTTTTAAGTTAGTAGTTGCCCTAAAGCCCGAAGGTATTTATTTGTTTATTTCTATTCATTTGAAGCAGATAAGTTACTCTGTGACAATTTCTCTGAAAAATTATCAAATGCTAGTTACGGCAGTTAGCGGGGAAGGTGGCGAGTAAGGGCCTTTTGTGTTAATTTTTTGAATAGAACCATAACTGTCAAATAAACCTATTTCATATAGGTGTGTATAAAAAAAACCCTTGTTGAAAACCACAGGCATTCCCTTCAAAATCTTATTATAGTTGAGCCGTTTTGAACTAAGTCTGGTTTACTACCCACATCAGTCGCGCTCCGTAAGCCTAACGAGTGCGAGCGAGACAGATAGACAAAAAACACCAATGGGCCGACGACTGAGTTCAAAACGGCCCAACTATAGTGACCAACCCTCTACGGTCGGGGGTCGAACTCGTTACGACCGCTTCGTCTGATCCCCCATCCCCACTGACGCCGGCAATGTAATAAAACTATAATTAGAATACAATTTTATTTTATTCTCCTATAGTATAATTATATTATAGTATACAAAGTGTAAACGAATTCGTGTTATTCCTTAAAACCACATGATCTACTACTGGTGTAATTTGGCCCCGCACGGGATTTAGCATGATTAAAAATAAAAATAAAACTTTTTTTTTCATGCGTCTGTGATCGTATCTAAACCACCTAATAAGGATTCAGGGGCCCAATTCTCCTAAAATAAATTGTTGCCAAACGCAATCGAACCACAACCGTCAGTCAGTTTTTGTTTTCGAAAACTTTCAAAATGATTGATTTTGTTTTTTGTGTCAAACAATTCGACAGCTTTTGAAATTGAGAACTGTCTGAATGAACGGTTCGGCCTTGGTTCGGTTGTGATTTTTCAAGATTTATTTTAGGAGAATTAGGCCCCAGTAAAAAATAAGAAAATTTTTTTCGTAGTATTTTTTGTTGCCAAACTAATAACTAATAATGGAGTCGTAACCTAATTTTACCTGTGACTGTGTGTTACTAACCAATGGGAGGGTCTACCATGCAAGGCCTACTATGCAAGCTCTTGGCTTCATTATTGCTAAATATACAAGAGTCTTAACTGTAATCAATAACGCTTGGTAAATCACACGAATCGGCTATGAGCGATAAAAACTCAACCAACTTACACATGTTTTAAATTTATTTCATAATATTTTCGGAAGATATGTTAGTCCGTCTAATACAAAGAAATCAATTATATTTGACATCTCGTAAACTGTCTGGCTAGTAATATCATATCAGATAACGTATGATTAGTCTTTAATACAATCTTTATCATAGTGATGTAAAATTTTGACAACATAAAATGTTGATAAAAAGAAGATAGCGCAAATAATTCTAGATGCCTCTCTCACACTTTGGCTAAAATAAGCCACCTCCGCAACGCTAGGGTTGAGTCAAAATCAACTCGAAAATTAAACTGGAAACCAGGGGGCCTAGACAAAATTCCCGCGGAAATATAAAATTGAATGGAAATTACATTTGCTCGAGTGTAAGCAAATGTCATTTCCATACAATTTTATCGTTCTGCAGGCGCTATGGTTTAAGGAAAAGGGATATTGTATGGCCCGTAGGTAAAATAAAAATGTATCCTATCGTCAATCGAAGTGCACTTCAGTTTTCTCGTCAAAACTGTACAGCCATATTCAGAACATTTTGATAAGTCAGGTGTCGAATGAGTCGATTTGTTATCTTGTTTTGTCTACGATTCTTGTAGCGAGTGAAAACGAGATATCAAGCTAAATCGTTTGACAACTGATTTATCAGAACGTTCTGAATTTGAGGCTGTTTTAAGAAAAGAAAGTAACCATTTATTTGGCGCAAGACGCAGAAACACACACAACCACAATAACAAATAAAAAAATGTATGTTAAGAAATTACAAAAAAGGTTGTGCTGTGTGCCTAGCGCCCGCGCCAAAGGTCCAGTTCGGTATACCCCAGAAACCAGTATCTGGCGCAGGATGGCATATCAACAATGGCTCCTAATAATTTAAAGGAATTCGATCTTAATATACTGCAATGGAATTCGCAGTCGAATATACGAGTATTTAATAGTAATTTAGCCAAACCAATGTCGGTAGAGGCTGCATTAGTTTATTAATTAGTTACGTGTAATGTATTTATGTTTTGATCAGGTTACGATGGAACTGGCGTAACCTAAGGTTAAAAGTTCCTAAATAATAAAGATTTAAAAAAAAAAAAAAAAAGGATGGCATATTTGGATGGTTTGCCATGTTATATCGGGACCAAGTTAAGAACTACTAGGGCAGTTCATCAGCAGTGGTTTTAAACTGATTGGCAAAGAGAAACTATAGTAATCTTCCGGTACGCTTATTAGCAAGTGCAAAAACAGTTTTCGACCTTGGCAACATGCAAGGAGGTCTTTAGGAAGAAGTTGTCATTATCAAATGAAGGCAGACTGATAACCATCGTCGCGCGTCGTAGTAAAGATATAAGATAAGATTAGCGACATATCTTACGTGTTCTTTAGCGTGACATTGACAAAAATTGGAGGTCGAAATAACACGTGGGAGACAAGGTAATTAGTGCAGGAGTGCCAAAATATTATGTAGAAGGTCGAAGGAGTGATATAAATATAATAAAAAATACTTCGAACGAAAATTAAGACCTAGTTATGCCAGATGCACTTATTGTACTGTAAAATATGTGTAAATTGGGTATGTGGGGTGCATTAAATGTTAAGAGTCCACTCCATACAATACTTAGGTATAATATGCGGACTTGATATTGGCAGCCGTGAAACGTTCTCCGAACTTTCACGAATGTATACTCAGAAAGGAAACAGTTTCTGTGAAAAGTATTACATAAAATTTTATGCATTATGCAACCAATGCATCATTAGTTAAGCGAATTCGCTTAACTAATGATCGATCGAAGATGGTGTTAATTAAATGTTTATTAAAAGCTATTTGGTACTTAAAAATCGATTGCGAAACTATCTGCACGAAGTTCAAGGCGGTTAATATAAAATGCGCGTATTGTACGTGGGGTCCCAGCCCTACTACCAATCTTGCTGGCTGGCAAATATTTTCACCACGGCATGAGCTATTTTCGAATCTTGTACCGATACGAGAATGAGAGCGAGACCTACAGCGAACAGCCGAAGGTGAACCGCTTGTATGAAGGAGATAACGCGTATCCTCACTTCTCTTGGATGACAGACTACCTAATTGACGGAATGACCAGATACGCGCATGCGCTTTTCGGGTAAAAACAAATATTTATATGGTCAACAGACATTTGTTCTGAGTCTGGGTGTATGAGCTTGTGAGAATTGTCTGTTAACATACCCATGACAAAGAAAATAATAGAGTGGAGCATCGACAACGCAACATTATGCTGAGTGATGACCCATTCACATGGGAATGCGACGGATTTCTGTATTTTTAATCTATTAATAGTTTAAAACCTCGAGCACGGTAATTATAGACACAATAGATAAGACAATTAAGTGTCGTCCTTGGACGACGGGCGGTACGCAACCAGTTAAGGTGTACTATACACAGTGCTTTTTAAATATTTTTATTTAGGTAACTGTTACACCTTTTTGCATTATGATTGAATTGATTTTCGTTCTTTCTTTTCTTTCATTCATAGTTTGAAAAAATCTGTTGTTGGTTAAAGAGGCAGCGTTTTCAGTGATGCCCCATATCGGTCTTGGCATTCATGTCAATGGGTAACCCACTTATCACTTTGTCGTCAGTACTTCATCGGTTCGTAAACATTTCACAACGAGGCATCGTGCGCCTTAATAACACCATCATAAGGTTCAATTTAAAATGATTTACGGGTCATCAAATGCAACAAACAGTGCATCACTCCCGCAAGTTTGACGTTGGGGAAAACTGAATGTTATTATTTATTTCGGCACGTACTTCCCCAAAGAGATGTGTTAATGTCATACTGTCGTCAACAGTACTTTACTGAACAAGGTATATTTCATCAAATATTGTAACCGTAGGAAAATAATTAATTAATTATTTATCCTGTCTCAAATGACCTGATGTGAACATGACCTGATGAAATGATTGTTTGAGCATTCAAAACAAATACGTAATGATAGAAAATTGACGGAGGATAATACAGAGGCATTGACTGGCACAGTTACAAAATTCTCGGTTCTTAAAAGAACTATCATTCGCAAAACGTCTATTTCGCAGAATTTCTCTTTCGCAAAACGTCCCTTTCGCAGAATGTATCTTTTGCGAAATAGACGTTTTGCAGTTGAGTAATGATGATAGGTTGAATGTTAGATGCCTACGTAAGTCTACTACAGATAGATTAATTAGCATGGCTGTCAAGAAGGCCATGTGGCGCTTGCTCTCTTTTCATCGCAAAACTGTCTAATAGCGTTATCTTACTCTATCGTTCGAAATATATTGCTTTTGAGTGCCATCGCCGTCACCTAGACGGGTAAGGCGCTGCTCAAATGCAGACACTGTTGCACTGAACACTTTTTACGTCTGAGCATTAAATGTTCGATTTTAAAATAATTACATGATAAAAAAGAGGATTTTGGTAGTGGCCGTCTGACAGCTGCGTATGCGCAGCGCTTGATGTGAGCTCGAATAGTTAGTTTTTAGCTGTCTTTTCTGTTGCTGTGGCTAACAGCTGATGGCCCGTTTACTTCTGTAAGATCTATCATCATCATCATTATCATCATTTAGCCGGAAGACGTCCACTGCTGGGGATAAGCCTCCACCAAGTGACGCCACATCGACCGTTCCTGTGCTTCTCGCATCCAGCATATGCAAGAAGTGGAGATGCGGTGGACTGACGACCTTCACCAGGTCATCAGTCCACCTAGTGGGGGGCCTACCTACGCTGCGTAAAAAAATATTTTTAACAAACTCACCCATTCGTGTGATTGATCATATCACACAGAGTGAACAAAATATCAACTTCTAGAGGAGTGATCTGAGACATCATCTGTGCTGAGTGCAAGAACTCTTCTTTGGTGACCTCTTGAGAGCGGGTGCCGTTGGTCGCGTTGAGATACACTCGTTTGATGAGTTCCATGTTGTTTAGCAAAGAGTTGAAGGCCATGTAGTATGGAAAGCTTATCTTACGCTCGCCTAGAAGGCCCGATGCCTGGAAAAGGAAATACATGAATTATTATTACATGGAATTTTGTCACGAAGATAATTAAATACAAGCATTCCCCTGTGTAGACATGTGAATAATGCTACCAATTTTTTAAATTGATATGGTATCTTATTCGCGTTTTTTTAAGGTATGAAATTGCTTTTCCCCTGCTAGATCACACGGATCTCAAGTTTTTTAACAATAGCAAAAGTAGAACTCCTTCTACCATTTCTGTCGCTAAGCAGCACTGCTATGTTCCAGTTTGAAGGGTATGGGTGCCGGTGAAATTACAGACACATGAGCTTTTTCAACTTTGTCTCTAAGGTTGGCAACTCGTCATCAATCCTCTTTGGGTTTTAGGTGCATATAGGAGGCGGTAACCGATTACCATTAGGTGGGAAGTGGGATTCCCAATGTATTACATTAAAAAAAAACAAGTTCTACTCACATTAATAACTTTAGAATTCAAATCTTTCGTCAGAAGATGCTTCTTCACCGTAAGCATGATATCCCTAAAGTCACCCGCACTGATAAACCCTGAGCCATCTTTATCACATTTCTTGAAGGCTTCTACTCCATACTCCTCGTGGAAGTCATGGAGGAACTGGCTGAACTCCGGGTAGGTTACCAGTCTCTTCTTGTCTTTTCCAAAGTACAGGCGGACGAAGGTACTTTCCATGTTGAAGGGCAGTTTCTGGTGGAGGGCTGTCTTGCGCATGACTTCGGCGAACTCGTCTGGAATGGGAAGATAAGTTTTTTTTTGTAGACGAAGCGTAGTGAAGGGATTTAGTGTACATACATCGCCATTTATTTATTAAGTCCCATGTTTTCCGCGTGTATTTTAAGGGTTCACGCAGAGGTGTACTGAGGGTTAACTCTCTAACAAAATTGTTGCCAAGCTGCAAGCGAACCACAACCACCAGTTTATTTTCATTTACGAAAACTGTCAAAATGTTGAGTTTTGAATTTCGTATCAAACAATTTGACAGTTCTTATAACGCAAATTGTCTCAATGAACGGTACCGCTGCGGTTCGGTTGCGTTTGATCAACGTTTTTGTTAGTAGTAGGGGGCCAATTCTACGAACAGAAACTTTCACGATTTTACGAACTTTTCGATTCAAAATGTTTGGTTTTATTTTTGTTGTCAAACAATTTGATAGTTTTGTAAACGAAAACTGTCCGAAAAGTTTCTGTTAGTGGATTTGGCACCCTGGCCCCCTGTTGTAGAGACACATTTCACAATTGACTTATTAAATCATAAGGATTAGGGAGTAAGTCTAGTGTCTTTTGCAGGAAAAAATGCCAAAGTCAACTGCTCCGAATTTACTGAACGGACCAATTCAATAATTTTCCAAACTATGTAGTTGATGTCGGAAGTTCAAATCATGTTATCTGGTTCAGACATATATAGGCTTCAGAAGCGAAATACATTTGCGTAGGTACCTTGAATCTTCAAACAACACATAATCATTTGAAAATAGAAGTTTCCGAAGTCAATCTTTAGTCCCGGTAACGTATTTAAAGTCTGGGTGTTAAAAGTCTTACCAAAAGCGACAAGTCCATTGCCATTAGTATCGAACAGCTGGAAGGCGGTCTTGTACAACGCATCGGGAACGCACAGCAACCCCTCAAACGCCTGGAACTCCGAGAATGAGATAAACCCATCCTTGTCCATGTCCACGATCCCCGCGATAAGCTTGACTGACTCCGCATTGTAGTCATCTGGAAGAACAAAATAAAACGGTGAAGTTAAGTAGGTTTGGACGACAGGTTTGGTGCAGTGGCTGAGCAATTGGCTTCAGTCTGCGCTACGGGTCGTGGGTTGATTCCCACACGGAACAAAAATTTGCATGGCCTACATGATAAATGATATTTATTTCTGTAAATAAATCTGTTACAGACACTTTTACAAGTCAATGTAAGTTTTTTTTAAGACTAGATGGCGCCGGCATTTCCTATCTGACTCGCTCTGAGAAGAAAAGCCGAAACAAACTCAAAGGTCAACGTCTCTTTTAAAGTCCAGACATTGTGGTATAAAAACTATGCGAGTGTAACAATGTAGGGCAACGTTTGGAATGGCCTTTTGAGGAAAGAGCCATAGCTAGCAGGTTTGTGTTGACCTGTCCCAACTGACGGCACGCATGCATCAGCCATCGTGTAGCTCAACCTTATTTAAGGGAGCTCAACAACCCGACGCACGACGACACCAATCAGCCGGACATTTGCGTAGGTCACAAAAAAAAAAACTCAAACCGCCAAACAGTTCTACGAATACAGAATACAGATAGTTGTTTCGGGTCTGGGCGTTTGTGTATGTGAGATTTGTGTTTGTAAACGCACCCACGATACTGGAGAAATCAAAGTGTGGGGCAACGTTTTTAAAAAAAGGTATATGGTGGAAGATGAGCGGGTTGCTAGTCAATTATAATATGTTAAACTGGTTTTGGTAAATGATTTGTATCGAATTGAGGAAGAAATTGCTTGCAAAATTAACGAGGATAATAATTAATTTGTCATGTGTGGTGCTTTCTAAGTAGCATTAGTAATGTGCCTATAAAAGGAAAACTCCAGTTTGGCTCAGCTAAGCTAAATAGATGTCCCCTTATTAACGATGGTTAAGGTTGTGTAACTAAAATGGCTCTTAATTCTATTGCCACCTCTATTCATTGGCATACAAATGACAAGGACAGGTATAATTTATTCAGTGTTTCTAAATCATACTCTTTTATAAGTAATGGGGTTAATGTTTTAACAACCGGAACACCGTAACATGGTAAATCTCATCAAACAGCATCGCGCCTTATTAGCAAGTCTATAAAACTAAGGCTACACATAACAACGACGCGAACTGCGGCACATCGATCGAAATAGTACATTGTTACCCTAGGGGTGAAAGTAACTTTTTTAGTGCCGAGACGGGGTTTGGCGCCCAAGCGTAGCGAGGACGCCAATAGTTCGAGGGACTAAATAAGTCTTTAACTTAAACACTGTGCTTTTTATTACGAATACAAGGAAAGTAAAAATAAAAACTTGAATTAATTACCTAAAGAAAAAATGAGTGATCGGACTGCCGCTTTCCCGCCTATTTTGTTAAATTTTTTTCTGTTACCGGCCAGCTGTTCAGCCATTATTTTTCATTTTCATCATTGAAAAATGGTAAATATTTTGCCCAAATCCATGTTATTTTAAAGAAATAGTTTAAACTAAATTATATTAAAGCCATTTAAAAAAAAATATTCTTTAATTAATACTTAACTTGTTATTACAATTTTACATCGCGCTGTAATTGAGTGGCTGTATAGAAAGTTGGAACATGGTTCAACAGAAATGTGAAAATAGAACTAGTTTTTTTTTTAATAATTTGACAGCTGTCTGTTGAAAACGATTCTCCCTAGGGCTGAAAAATATTACTTTCAACCCGCTCCTCAGGCAACTTCAGACCTACTTTCTGAGTATGAGTAATGAAAAATATGTATTTGAATTCACGTAAGTGGCCACAGTATAAACCAAAAATCGGTTTGTGTCGCAGTTCGCGGCGCTGCTTAGAGCAGCCTCAGCCTAATTCTCGCAGGAAGTTACTAATTACTGTCGTTCAAGACTAACAGATAGGGATGTTACTGAATGACGACTAAGAATATACTCCTTACCATTTATAAACATAGAAACATACATTGTTTATAAACACATCTTGGCACTGTAGATCGACACATGGGAGTTAGTTTTCTCAGTAGACGAGTTCCTATCGTAGGCGGGAAGTGTTTAGACAACCATAAAATACAATAGAGATGTTTTATATTACAATGTCTTCAGGACATATCCAGTGGTAGGCACAGGCCTCTTATAAGAACGAAAGGGTTATAGGCTTTAAGGCGCGATTCCATTAGGCAAGTCTTGCATACAAGTATGACGTCACATTTGCGTACAAGTTGCTTACATTGGAAACATGTTTTCGAGTGTGCAAATTGCATGCAGGTTTTACTTGCATACAAGTGGAGATGTTCAACGATTGAGTTGGACATCATGGGTGTCAATCACTCGTTAACAATTCGAAAAGTCCAACTAACGTTTGCGCGTTCAATTTGCACGTCACTTGAATAAAAAATGTACAAGTTCAAACTACTTCATACAAGTTGTAGCTTGTATGCAGGTTTGTTCAAGTTGTATGCAATTTGCAACATGCATACAAGTAACTTGCCTAATGGAATCGCGCCTTTAGTCTACCACGCTGGCCTGGTGCGGATTGGTGGACTTTATGGAGCCCTTTCAGGTATGCAGGATTCCTTACGATGTTTTCCTTCACCGTTAACGCAAGTGATAATCAAATTCTGAACCGCACATGATTTCGAAGAGGTGCGCTGTGTTTGAACTCGGACTCTCTTGCATGGAAGGCAACCGTTCAACCGTTAGGCTCAATTTACTCCGAAATGAAATGGAAGCGACGAAATTGTACATAGCATAATGAACTTTATGTCAATTGTATAAAGTACAAACTAAATACGAGCCAAAAAAGGTCACGAGGATTCCCCGGAAGATGCAAATTGTGTATTGTGTGTAATGTAAATTGAGCCTTAGGCTATCACTACTTCTAGACATAACTGACATTATCTCATCAATGAAAAAAAAAAACAATACATTTTGAGAATTATACTGATGATTCATGAAAAGATTACAAATTATTATATCTGATGATTAATCTTCCTGATAAATCTACTATAATTTGTATTACAATTATTATGTAATTTACGTTGCATTCGGTGTACACGGTGCGCACACGCATCGCTCGTTCGTGACGTCATAATTAACATATCGTGAGCGATAATGTAATCATATTTTTACTCTTGGGGGCCGTCCATTAATCACGTGAGGCTCGAAAGGGGGGGGAGGGGGTCTGGCAAAAATCACGAAATATCACAAGGGGGGAGGGGGGGGGGGTGTCGTAAGATATCACGTGTATTAATTTTTTCGTCAAACGCGCGATTTCTAAATTAAAAAGCGAAAATTTTTATGCCAGTCGAAAACAACCTGCAACCTTTCTGTCTAGACATTTTTATCATGCTCCTTAATTTCAGAATAAAATTAGTTTATACTTTATGCCTAAAAGATAATATTCTAATTTTTAGGTACTGAAAAATACACGTCATTTTGGGTGGGGGAGGGGGGTAGTCTTAAACCTCACCACGTATCACCAAGGGGGAGGGGGGGTTAAAAAATACTAAAAAAACATCACGTGATTACAGTGGCGTGCACTCCATACATGCAAATAAGCTCTGCATACCCTGTACATACATGCCCCTCTAAATGATAAATAACTATAATTCAAAAAAATCGTGGTAATTTAGCTTACGCGCCATCTATTACTTTATTTTGTTACGCGCCATCTATTACTTTATTTTGAAACTAACTCGATGGCGGCGAACATTAGCGCCCCCGCGCACCTCGTGAGCATAAGCTGTACTACGCCTTGCTTATTCTTCATACAACGCATCTCGTGTAGTACGCAGCAAAAAGTGTGACTGTGTGCGTGAAAATGTTTGCGCGTGTTGGAGTTTTAGAGGCATAGCTTACATTGTAAACCGTCCAAATTGAGAACACGTAAAAGCACCGCTGAATTGTTGATTGCAGAGGGTCGACTTATTTTAGTCGGATTAACCAAATGATTCATTCGTTCGTATGAATTAGTTCGTAACGTATTAAATTGCAAAGTTTTTTCGCCTTATTGTTTTTTTGGCGCAAGTGATTGACTGTCGATTAATTATTTAGCAAGTTTATTGTAAAAATGGAAAATTATACCTGTGAGACCTGTGCTGGCGAAATGTGTGTATTAGATAAATTAAAATCGGCCGCGTTTTCACGTTATCTTTTGAAGAAACAGTTAAATTGATTGCAAAGGGAAGGTGTGTACCCGGGTTGGATTTAACTCAAAGAAAAGGTAATAAATACCTACTAGTTATTTTCATAAAATGTTTTATGGTGACTGTTACTGGCTAACTCGTTGTGTACACACAAATACATTGTATTGTTTCCCTTGCATTTTGTTTATAAATCAAGTTAAAAATAATGTTTGGACCTAGTGGATACTCAGATTTAAATAATTTCCACAAAGCGGCTGCTAAGCATGATTCTTCAGAAAAACGTCTAGAATCCTGCTTAAAAGTTCCAAACTTTTGGTAAAGGTAGAATAGAGACTAGTTTGAATAGCCAGTTATACCTAGTTAAATATTGAAAGGCACAACGTGAAAGATGACAGAAATAGAAACATCTTCAAACGGTTGATTGATGTAGTTTGTTTTCTAGGTAAACCTGAATTAGCATTCCGTGGTCATGACGAACCCAGCTTTTTTTTTGTGCATACCCTGTCTAAAATCTCTGTGCACGCCACTGCGTGATTAATGGACGGCTCATTGTTATAATGATTAGGTATCGGCTTGTATGGCCTGAATATTGTAAACTGACAATTGACTGTCATATGTGGGTTTATTTTACTTATGATAATTATAATCGCCAGCGATATTGTTATTTATCGGATGTGATAATTATAATCAACAGCGTATTGCTGCTTATCTTATTCTGCGGAAATATAGCATAAGCATAGCATAATCAGTTCATTACTGTTCTACTGCTGGGTACGGCCTCTTCTCACATTGGGAAAGGTTTAGCTCTTAGTCCACCATGCTGGTTTCGCGCGGCTTATTGCACTACACACACTATTGAGAACATTATGTTATTTATTTAAACTTTATACACGGTGTGTCGTAAATAGTGGTCTAATGTTAAGGGGTCGATACGCGATATATTCAGCTATCACATACCAATTTTTTTTTTTTCAGAATTAATTTTTTTTTGAAAAAATTAAGTAAAAATTACTTGCATATGATAGCACATGTATTCAGCAGTCATAAATATTGGGTTGAAATTACAGCTAAATTAGTAAAACGAAGAGTAAAGTTTAAAAAAAAAAAAAACAGACCTATGGTAAAAAAAATGGTTCAAACTGTAGTATGTGATATCTGAATACACAGTGTGTCGACCTCATAACGTTGGACCACTATTTACGACTTACCCTGTAAGTATACAATGGTGGTACACAAAGCAGACTTAACGCCATTGACATTCTCTGTCAGTCAACCTTTGACAACAAAAATGAAGCACTTCGAAAGTGGTACAAAAAATGCTTTCTTTTTGTACCACTTTATCCTTCTCAGATGTGCAGGTTTCCTCAAGCTGTTTCCCTACCGTTAACTGACCCTCTTGCATGGAAGCCAAGCGGTTAACCGCTAGGCTATTCACTGTTAATGCTAACCGGAAGTCTGTCAATAATACTAACAAAACATAACATCACACACAGCATAAACACTAGGAAGCGGTGAAGGGAGGGCTTTTTTGTGGGATGTTATTGTAAATCTGACGTTCAAAAAGAACTAAGTAATTCTAGTCTATTTTGAATAAATTAATATTGAGTTTTTTTTTGAGTTTCACGCCTGTATTCCCCGAAGGGTTGGGCAGAGGTGTATAGTACACCCTCATTTCGCCGTTATATTTAAGTCCCACGTAATAGGAGGCGAGCGTATTGCCATCAACCGGGCACAAATCCAGACGCCATAAAACCCAGTAAAACTTTGCCCGACCTGGTGACCGAACCCTCACGCTCAGCAGTCGCGCTTGCGGCCACTGGATCAACGAAGCAGTCTTCTTCTTCTTAGCGTGTCGAAGGCCCAGAACTCAGCAATGAGTTTAGCACTATACGTAGCGCTCATTAGTTCTTGTGGCGTACAGGTAACAGGGCAGGCGGGGCATGATGTTAAGTGCGCCATAGTTTGCGGAACGGCACCACATTTACACGAAACAGTCTTAATAATAAAACTAACCTTCTTCGAATAGTCCTAGAAACTTTCGTACAAAATCTTCACTGGTGATATGCTTTTCACCGTTCTTCTCGACGGTGGCGTATTTCAGGAATATCTCATGTAGACGATCTGTGTCCGCCCGTTTAAGATAACCAGCCCCCTGTGGAAAATAATATATTATTAGAAAAGTATGACTATGGCCCGATTGTACGACGTCTTGTTAAATACTGTTAGTGCTAAACATTATTTAAAATATCGTTCTGTCTCTATCAGCTTCAAACAATTAGTTGAAATGCAATGATATTGTACTAAATGTATTAAGGTAGTCGTGGTGTAACCAAGCTGATTTTTCAATCGTTAGGGCCTTTTTCCTGTCACGCGGTTTCGTGCCCGCGAGCGTGCATCACCCGCATGCGTAGCGTTCGCAGTTCACCTTTTCGTGCGTGTTTCACGCATCACAATAAATACATGTATGAAAAGGTGAAATTCAGGCGCCACGGGTGCGGGTGACGCACGCATGCGGGCACGAGCCCGCGTCACAGGAAAAAGGCCCTTAAATAACTTTTATCTAAGAAATAATTTTGACGTTATGACCGTTTTTGTAGAGATAGTAATTATGTCAAACCGCCATATTTATTCCTCGGATAAAAGTTATCTGTCGATTGAAAAATCGGCCCTTATAATCCATTTATTATAGCATTAGACAAATGTGGCCCACTAGTGGCACTAATATCTTTTGAACCATTTCTTCAAGTAGAGTTGCAGCTCATCTGGATTGACCATTATTAATGTTTATAAAAGCATAATACTGTGATAAATCACTTTTGGAAGCAAACACGTTGCTTATTTCTTTACATTTCTTTGCTATAATGGGTCGTATTTGTCTATAGCTATATTTAATGGAGTACCTATAGATTGTTGAATTGATCATGATTAATCTTCAAACCGGTTTTTTAAGTCGGTTACAATCATCTATGATCAACGATATGACATTATGATGAAAATTACTAATTAACTTATTGTTTTTGTTATGATTTCGACCAGTTTTTATCAGTGTAGTTACTCATTTTTGGCTTTGATTCACAACGATTCGATTCGTTTTGTCTACGATTCTCGTAATGAGATAACAAACGAATCATTCGACAACTGATTTATCGAAAAGATCTGAATCAGCGGGCTTACGGTGTAACTTCCGACTGCCCTTCGCAATTCAGAGTACAAATACTCATTCCTTCAGTTAAATTTCCTTGGAATGATGCGCATCACAGCTACCGAAATTATAACATTTAAGGGTGTTTTTAGTCATGCGGATTTCGTCACGCACGCGGGTTTGACTCGCATGCGTGGCACCTGAATTTCGCCTATGCATACACTTAATTATTATGATGCGTGATCCACGCACATAAAGGTGAATTGTGACCGGCACGCATGCGGGTCAAACCCGCATGCGTGACGTAATCCGCATGACACTAAGGTCCGTATTACAGAACGCTACTCAAGTCCAGTTTGATCATTAATCACTTGATCATAGTTTAAACATAGAATCTGTACTTGAGGATCGGTCTTATTCCAGAACAGTAATCAAACTACACTCAGCTGAACTGCTGAATCGAGATTCAAATTCAAATCGCGCCTCAAGCAGAGAATTTATGTCTTGTCTATGCATTAGGCTGTTTACGTTTTATTTTTTTCGCCAATTCTGTTTCAATTTACGCAAAATAAGATTTTAGTTTAAAACCAAATTATTAGTGAAAATAATAATTTTTAACAAAGCAGTTTCCATTTAGAAATAAGTTTTATTTAAAAAAGTGATAATCAATTTCTTCAAAAATATCCATTTTGTTTATAAACTCAAATTCAACAGCACATTATTTGACAAACTGACAAGCAGATCTCTGCTCAAGCGCGGTGTCGACCACACTTGCGAGATCACAGATCAAATCTCTGCTTAAACCTTAATTTACATCTGAGTAATGATCTAGAATAAAGCAACACTCGGCTGAACTATGATCAATGAATCTATGCTTGAGGAACATTCTAAAATTAAAACTCGACTTAAAACTAGTTTTAAAGAGAGATCAGTGCTTGAGTTTCGTTCTGTAATACGGACCTAAAACACCCTAAGATGGTCTAATGTTAAGGCTTCCACGCACCAAACGCAGGGCCCGAGCGGGACGTGTCGTTGGTAGGCCCGCGTTAGTAATATTCAAGGGATTACTATGAAGCCTGTCACATCAAATGGGAGAGCGGTCTACACGACCCGCTCATGCTCCGCATTCGGTGTGGCGAGCCCTTAAGAGAAAACGTGACAACACGGTATCATCAGTTACAATTACATAATTTTACAAAACGCAGAAAATGCAGTATTCTTTTCATAATTATTATGTACTGTGCTTAAGAATGATTGCAAATTGTGAAAACGTACTTGACCCAGTTTGCTTAGATATGCGTTGTTTGTTATAGGTTTCTGATTATGAAAAAAAGGTATAAAACATTTTATTTCATGCATATGTTGTCCTTATTATTTTAATATCACAATTAATATTTAATTAATTTACATACAATTTAATGTAGTTGCAAACACCCTAACATGTGTACTTTATCTACTTGTAAATAAGACCTGATTTTTGTTTAATGTATGTACTGTGTACATTAATTACTACACTACAATAAATAAAGAAAATAGTTTTTATGAGAAAAACATTTCCTTTTTAACAAGTTTATTTGACTGATAATTTCTAAACAGTTAGCTTAGCAGTTTTGCAGATTTTTTTTTATTGCAAAAAACTATTTACATCTTAATATTTTTTAATATGCAAACTTGCAACGGTACTGGGGCCCAATTCTCCTAAAATAAATTGTTGCCAAACGCAATCGAACCACAACCGTCAGTCAGTTTTTGTTTTTGAAAACTTTCAAAATGATTGATTTTGTTTTTTGTGTCAAACAATTTGATAGCTTTTGAAATTGAGAACTGTCTGAATGAACGGTTCGGCCTTGGTTCGGTTGTGATTTATCAAGATTTATTTTAGGAGAATTAGGCCCCTGTATTTAGTTTCACTTCTAGTGTTGCCTAACTATCGATTGTCTTTAGATAGGTTGTTCATGATATCGTGACTTCAAAAACTATTAACAATAACGATAAGGCTATCGATATGTTGCACCTATTCTAAAGTATTGTGCACCTATTCTGAAGTATTGTTATGCTGCTATGTTACGAGTATATGGCTATGTTGCACCTATTCTAAAGTATTGTGTTATTTATTGGGGAAATTCCACTGAAAAAGCAGCTGTATTTAAAGCGCAGAAGAAATGTATACGAGCCATAACTAATATAAAGCTAACTGATAGCTGTAGACCATTCTTTTTAAATTAAATATTCTTACATTACCATGTGTATACATATTAGAGGTTGTAAGTATTATTTGTTTAAAAAAATGCGAACTACTTCAAAAGTTAAAGAGTTAAAGACATAAGTTCAATATATGTTTACCAGAAAATAAGACAGCATTACTAAATAAAAGTATGTTACCAAACTCAGTCCTCTCCATTGTTGATATAAACATATTTAAAAACAATATTAAAACATTGTTACTAAAAAAAGCATATTATTCTGTCAATCAAACTCAAACTCAAAACTCGTTTATTCAAAGTAGACTAGTATTACTTAGTTCTTTTTGAACGTCAAATTGAGGTAGTTACAATTGACTGCACCCCCAAAAGCTCCCACCTTTCACCGCTTCCTAGTGTTTATCCAATGAATATTTATTTACAGGATAAACTCATGTAATTTTACTTTTCCTGTCTTTTCTTTTATCATTGTTATTTATGTTCATTGTTTCATAGGTGCCTATTTTGTAATTTGCATGCCTCATGGTAGGATATGGCTAATGGTCAATATTGTTTGTATGCACAAGAGCTTTTGTACCCATATTCGCAAATGAATAAATGATTTGATTTGATATTATTGTTAAATTCCAATACTATCGATGGCCCTATCGATACTGTTACTAGTTTTCAAGGTCAAATATCGATAGTTAGGCAACAGTAGTGGGATCCATTCTTGGTAACAGAAAGTATTGAAGAGCGAAGAGGTAATATTTATGAATAATATGTAACTTAAAGGTACTTTGTACAGGAAATTCACATTTAGTGCATTTGTGGTTTAAATGTGGTGATGATTTTTGTAAACTCTGTTTTATGTAAAAACCAGGGTTTTCATAACTAACCATATATGGAAGTAGCTATGCCCGCCCGCAACTCCGTCCATGTGGAAGTCCGAAAACAATATTGTGTCTCAATAACTAAACAATGTTGTATCGAAACCATAATCGCGATCCAAAAATGACTACAACGCCATCTAGTTACAACAGGCGAACGAAATCGATACATTTCACGCAGTGCAGTCTCTAAAATGTTTCATTCGAGGTTTCGAATTACATACAGGTTGAAATTGTAAACACTCGACAAACCGAAATGGGAGATTGTACTCATCACTATGAACAACTTTTACTATGGGAGCAAACCAGAAATCGCGAAAAAAAAAACTGCGGTTCCCTACATTTTGAGGAGTTATGCGAACATAAATGTAGGGAACATCTGTTTTTTTTTCGCGATTTCCCTTTTGGTCCCGTAGTAAAAGTTGTTTTCAACCCACGTTTCGCCTCTTGTATTTAGTCCCATGTAGGGATGAAAATTGCCGAATGTTTCCGAAACTTACTAGGAAAGTTTCCAATATTCCCGGCAATATTGGTCAATATTGCCGGAAAGTTGCCAAAATTGCCAGATTACATAGGTTTTTTCAAATGCCATTTTTAATGTTTATGCGCTCATGAGGTTTTATGTAATGGTGTAATTATACGTATTACTAGTAAGCCTGTATGGTATATTGTTAATTATACTCAATTTCTAATCATCAATGCAAATATGTGAAGATAAAGTTAAACTAGGACACTGGTAACTTCATGATAGCTGAACCCATAGTTTTTTGAGAATTTCACTTATAAATTTTATAAACAAATACAGAGGACATTGATACCGAATGTTCCCCTTGTACCCTTATTTTGATATACGATAACTTGAATGTTGAATACTACGTTGGTACGTTACCCCAGACTAGTCGCTTAGCCACTTGAAAAATCGTGTCGTTAAAAGAATTTTCTAAATCGGATCAGTAGGTTTTGAGAAAATCGCGGACATAAATACATACGGGTCAAATAAAGAACCTCCTCTTTTGAAGTCAGTTAAAAACATCAACTTGTTGTTGCTGATCAAATCGTCTTGCAAGGTTTGACCCTATTATACATACAGATATGTATACATATAAATGTTATACTTTCTTACATACAAGTGTGGTTTCATATAGAAAGTAGAAAAAAAAGATCATTTCTCCAAAATAGTTATGGTTTCATCACCAATGAAGTATCGTGGATAGCCTGTTTCTTTTCTTTAGTTTATCAGTAAGAAAATAAATGCAAAAACAAAAATTTTCGGTTACATAATGTAGGCAAGTATAAAAACTAGCACCCTGCAAACCGCAATTTTATCCTGCTATGCAATTATACAAGGTTAGTCAGAAAGGGGGTACTAATCCGAAAGGGTGTTAAAGTACACATAATAATGAATAACTTTTGTTCTACAACTTTTCCCAAAACTCAATAGTTTCAGAGAAACAGTTGTTCAAAAATCTCAAAAAAAAATCTCTAAAATCTGTCTATCCCCAGTTATGATCAGCTGTGGTTACATTTTAGGTCATATTTGGGGTCATGAATTAGAAGCACCATTTTCTGAATTTTCAATTAAAGCAGGGATGAAGAATTTTTGAAAAAACTAAAATAAAATTCATTTTATTTGGAAAAAAAATATATCGAATTTTGAAATTTTAACACTTGCTTTCAAACAGTCATCAGCGATACTATAGGTGGGCTTCGGATTAGTACCCCCTTTCCGACTAACCTTGTATAAAGTAAAATACGTTTTCTATTTACACGTTTCTTGCCAATGTTGCCGGCAGGATTGGAAACATTCGCGGCAGTTTTGGCAACTTTCGCAATATTGCCGGCAATTTTCATGCCTAGTCCCATGTAAGGTGGCGAGCCTTTTGCCATTTTTCTGGGACAAATTATGGTCCCAAGTCGCCTCTTCCAACTGGACCCGGTGGAGCAGAATTGTGTTCTGAATTCAGGATTGAATCTCGATATCATATTAACACACTAACCGACATGCTTTTAAATATAACTTGATTACTGTTTGTGATTTTTACGTACAATTATTGCTCAGTGCTTAAGTCCTAAGAACAATAGCGTAGATTAGTAAGAAATTATAATTACCTATATACATATTTATAGTCGTATGTACAGAATAATTAACTGTTATAATTTCATTTCGTTATAAAATAAACCGTCACTAGTCGCAAACTTGTTGCATACTTAAAGGATAGATGATTTATGCTAGCATACCTAGTTATTTATATATTGGGGTGCATGAAAAAAGCCTCCACGAATGACGGTACTTAAGTACGTCCGGCGCACCCTGGGCAGTCAGCCCTGCTACCAACCTTGCTAACTGGCTAATGTTTTCACCACGGCATGACCTATTCTCGTATAGCTCGTGCCGACACGAGAGAAGAAGAACCTAGTTATTTATTAAATAAACAACGGCGGTGACAGGTTTCTAATAATATTGCAGGAATCACCTTAACTTTGCGAAGAAAATATACAAAAAGCTAAGTTTAAAACTGAGATTCGAACGCAGGGTACCCTGTGTAAGTAATATACAAGGTTAGTCAGAAAGGGGGTACTAATCCGAAAGGGTGTTAAAGTACACATAATAATGAGTAACTTTTGTTCTAGAACTTTTCCCAAAAGTCAATAGTTTAAGAGAAACAGTTGTGGGTGCGGCTCACAAAGTTTGTACCATAACACACTGGAGAGAATAACACACAATGTGACATGCAACACACTGGAAAATATTGTAACACACTAGAACTTTGTAAAGGCAGGTCTACATTGTACAAAAAATATTATTATTAGGTTAATAAATTAAATGAATAGGTACGTATGTGACTTCTATTAAGACACGTAATCTATTTAAACATTTGACTCCTCATTGTACTCCTCATTATGAACAACTTTTACTATGGGACCAACACTGAAATCATGAAAAAAAAATCAGCTGTCCCATACAAAAATGCTTTACAACACGATCATAATGAATGGAACAGCTGATTTTTTTTCATGATTTCAGGGTTGGTCCCATAGTAAAAGTTGTTCATAATGAGGAGTACAATGTCCCCTTATATATGTGTATTGTTTTTTATGGGCCTTAGTTGCCTGAAATAAAGGAATTATTATTATTCTCTTTATTCATATTTTACACATATAAAAATTACATTTTTAAATTTGTTTTAACTAAATTATAAAAAAAAACACATAAAAATATAAAACTATAGTTTTATTATTATCTCCTTTATTTTTCTTATAATACATATTTTTGATATTTTTAAATATTTTTCATAACAAATATATATATATAAAAAAAACATTTAAAAATATAAAAACAGTAGTCCACCGATGTCGGGAGCAGGGTCCAAGCTACCGGTGGTTAGGGCTCCAGAGACAGGAACTTCCTCACAATGCGGGCCGTATCGAGGAGTGCTGCCTTCTGTATCTGGCCCTTGATCCAACCGCGCAACGACAGATTCGACAGATGGTCGTCGAAGCTTTTGGAACTACTGTTTATTACTGAAAAATAATTATGAAATTGTTGAAAAAAAATTAATGCCTAATGTTTACTTTCGGGTAACAGTATGTTGTGAACCAAGCTTAATATTATCCAGTGTGTTACGTAACACAACATGTAACACACCATAACACACTAGACCAAACACACCAGAAGATTCTTGTGTTCACTTGAACATAGCAGCTACAACTTCAAAGATGTTTCAGAAATAAACCCTAAATGTACTAGGTAAAAACTATTATTTAACATATTAACTAATATAATAACGAATTATAAACACTTACCTTGAAAATTCTGCATTTAAAATCCAATATTTTTAACGACCAAAACGAACACCACAAATCACTTCACTTCTGTTACGAAACTAAAATTGCTGACTTAAAATTGACACATCATTGGCGTTGCCCTAGAGTGTTGCCACCCATTAAAAGTGGTTCTAGTGTGGTTGTCACTAAAATAAAAAAGTTACCACGTAACACATCTATTATAACACACTGGAAGATTAATTGGGACAAATTTTAAAATTAATAGTTTTATAAGAAAATATATAATTGCGAGGGATTTTTAGACAAAATGCATTACATGAACTCCCGTATTAACTACGACGGCAATCAGAAATTACATAAACCGAATAAATATTTTGTTATGTTAATATAATTGTCGAAAGACTGCACTGGGACATTTTAGTTTTGTATGGAGCAAAAAAATATATAAAAGTTTCGTAAATCAAATTATTTATTAAAATAAATATTTTTTATTTTTATTTGCAACCATGTATTTTTGACGTTTTCATATTATAATAATAAATTAAATTCTAAGGTATTCAATATGTAAATAATACTAAATATGTGCGGTAAACAGGCGACCGAAATATTTTTTCAAAAAGTACAATTTTTTTGAGCCACACCCTTGTACAAAAATCTCAAAAATCTATCTAGCCCCAGTTATGATCAGCTGTGTTTACATTTTAGGTCATATTTGGGGTCATGAATTAGAAGCACCATTTTCTGAATTTGTAACTAAAGCAGGGATGAAGAATTTTTGAAAAAACTAAAATAAAAATCATTTTATTTGTTTTTTTTTTTATCGAATTTTGAAATTTTAACACTTGCTTTCAAACAGTCATCAGCGATACTATAAGTGGGCTTCAGATTAGTACCCCCTTTCCGACCAACCTTGTAGATATATTGTTAACCAAGGCAATTTTTACTACTTATCCAGAACAGGATCCCAGGGAGATAGTAGATGTTTCCAACAGTTGATCACTCATTTATTGTTTTCGAATCTATTATACCAATCGTTCCGTTATCTTTATTAAGCAGTGTGTGCAGTTTAAAACTAAAATACGGTATGGCCGACGTATCTTGGCGAGTGTGAAGTTAGCTGATTAGCTGCGCAGTCGACAATTTCGTTTCGGAAAGATTCATTGCGCAGCCAAACAGCTAACTTCATTCTCGCCAAGATGCGTCGGGCGTATTGTAAGCATTATATGGGGCAGGGTGCCCCGTTAACCACACGTGCAATCTTAACGTTGCGATTACTTGTTTAAACCGGTGTTTATTCGAGCGCGTAAGTGTGTACGTCTAAGCGGTAGTTCACCTACGGAAATAGACCATTTGGGATGTTGAGATACGGATATAACAAATAAGCTGCGCCTGCGACTTTCAAGCCCAGTTTAAATATTTTAATACGTCACAGATTTGTATAAACTGTTAAGTTGCGTTGCTAACGGGAAATTTTGCTATTGGAAAGCTGTTTTTTTTTAAGGAAACAAAAAAAAAGTTATGATTTTTTTATTAATTTCTGAAGAAATTGATAAAAATCCGCCTCAACCCCTTTGATCACGTTTAAAAGGCTGATGAAATACACAATCACGATATCGTACTCCATTACGATATATCGGTATAATATCGAACTTTTGTTGCCTCAATTGGATGTTATACTTAGATATCGAAGACACGTGCTTTCAACAAGACGGTGCTAAACAGGAAGAGAAACCATCGATTTCCTAGGTCACCCTGGCCAAGGGTCAGGAGTTGGAACACCGTGGGTTTTTAGCCGGTAAAAAAAAAAGGTCAACGTTTTCTGACATCATATTCCATAATTAACCTTAACCTTTCTTTCTTTGAAATATTTCATAATTGTTATTGTCAACAAATTGTCTTCACTTTTTGAGCCATACATTGGTGATGTCAAAAAAAGTTAAGTAATACACTTCACATTAGTACCTAACATTATTTACCTAATACCAGAACACATTCCTCGACCATTGAAAAGAGATATATGGGTGATTCTACGATAAGAGGTTTCAAGTCCATAGAGGATACGGCCAAGGAGTAAAATGGGATTTTTTTCATTAAATACTTATATTACGATTTTTGTCCCGTTTATGTACCTTTTCATGTAAGGGCAAGTCAATTTATAAATATTTTGGTACTTTTTAGAAGGCCAGGGTAAATACATCGGGCAGGGGAGAGAATTTGATGCAATAAAATAATGAATAAAGTTAATTAAACCAACTTTTATTATACATTGTGCTTAACAGTTATAATCAGACTATCATTTTTATCAGACTTAACATATTAATTACACAACTTTACAACGTTTTTTACCCATAGATGAAACCAATGTGTATCGGTAGAATAATTAACTCTAAGTTGGATACTGAAGTGGAAAAAAAATTAGGATGTCAAGTTTTTAAAATATTTATTAAATCTCTATTACACATTTTTGCAAATATCAATGCTTAAAATTTTTTAAATGATACAAATTACTCCTACTTTTATACTGATTGGAGTCAGTTATTCTTAACAGCATACGGGTAAATGATTTTTAAAAACATGTTGACTCCGTTTTGTGGTAATTCTTCAATAGATTTAATCATCATCATCAAGATCATCAAAAGGGATGTTCTGACTCGAAATAGGTTCTTCCGTTTCAGTCTCCATCTGCTCTAGTTCATTTTCTCTACTTGAACTGGGCAATGATGGGCAATCCAGTGATGGGTGGTCCGTTAGAATACAACACAGGTTTTGTGACTGACGCAATATCAGGGTATTGTATAATGCTTCTTGTTTTTGTTGTTAAAATCTTAAGTTTTTGTGAGGTAAAAGTAACAGTTCGTAGCGTGATTTGACGGTTGTCTCCACAATATTGGGACTTCAAATTGCTAGTATTTTTTGCTTTCTGCAGCCCAGGTCATTAATATACTTCTACAATCTTCAATTTTTTTCAAGTTGATAGAAATTAGCTACATCTGAGTTAGTTTGCACAACATATTTATGATACATATTATCTCCCCTGGTCAGTGAATCTCTCCCCTGGCAGTTTTTTCCCCAGGGGAAATATGACAGGGGAGATACGTTTTCATGAAAAATTCAATTGTTTTAATTGACGTAAGTTTTTTTGAGCTTAATTATATATTCCACTTTAACTGTTACAGTATTATTAAATTAAGGCAGTAAATGCAAATGCATTCAATGAATATTACAACTTTTATAACTTACCAGTGGAGAGACACAATGACCTTGCGAAAGCACTACTCCGCACTGTCATGCCGCAACAACAAAAAAATGGCGGCACTCTAACGGCTCGCGTGTTTAGTTTTGCTAACTTGACGTCGATAGATGTCCTTGAGCGCAGTTCAGAATATGGCCGTCTTATATTTACGTTTATATTAACGGAACGAAATTTGCCAGGGTAGATACACAAAAAAAGCAGGACAAAAATTAAGCTTACAAATTATTGAAAATAAACAACTTTTGCTGTCTTTTTCCTTAATAATATTTAAGTATATTTATTTAATTTCGTGTTAAACATACTTTGTTTAGCAACTGATACAAAGAATGTATGTACTGTCTGCAAGTTGAACTAAAACCAACAAGAGGACAGGCCAGGGTAGATACTTTTTTAAGCCTCAGCTTCAAATTTCAGAAATATGTGCTTTAATTGGGCATTTAATTGTGATGTTATTTATAAATTACATTAAGATGATATGATTCATTGCAAAAAACAACAACGTTTAGAATAAAAAAAACAATTTTAAACTGATTGCCGCGCAAGTTACCTCTTATCGTAGAATCACCCATATAGGTCATAGTACAGGGAATTCCTGGCTGAGGGAATCCCGGAGATATCTCTGTTCTCTGTGGTACAGTTCTGAAAGCAGTTTTTCCCGGTTCATAGAGTAGGTACCTACCGGAAAGACTGCATCCAGATTCCGGGAGCAGTTCTTTAGTGTATTAAATAATTATTATCCACGGACCTAATCTATCTACTTCTACATTTCAAATTAGCATAACGTCAGAAAATTTAAGAACACGACCAAGGCTTGTGTTCACCAACATTATTAAGCCTCTGGTTAAACGACCGTTTATTCGAAAAATGAACTAGTATTTTTGGTAAACCGCTGCTTAACCAGAGAATTAGTGTTTGTGAACACCAGCCTTAATTTCACGTTCGTTTTTTGAATATCGCTGCTTCATTGTTTTTTCCTCAATTTAAATAAGCGTCGTTTGGCCAAATCAATTGCGCGGGCGTTTAATAACTCGTTGTTGTTGTCTCTTCTTGAAATACGCATCACAAGAAATATGCAGTACGTATAACAAGTTACGTCATAGCAAAAATGACGCTACAAGGGATTATTAAATACGTAATTTTGTTTATTACGTCCATCCGGTTACGTTTCTAGCTAGGGATGTCGTTATTTATGAAGATATTTTCCCCGTGAGCAGGAAAACGTATGATTGGAATGTGCGTATTGTATAGCATATAAAGCTAGGTTGGGCTAATACTACCATCAGTTATTTTAAACTGCCATCAAAGGCAGTCATAACACGAATTACATTAATTATTTAATTAATTGTGTAGTAGTGTAGTGCCATCCTACGTAGTGTAGTGATTTATTAGAAAAAGTTTGAGTTGCAAATAATTGTTATATTGACAATGGCGACTTTCAGATCTATTTTCTTTGCGGTAAGTTTTATTAATTGTTTTTTTTTTACTTCTTTTATAAGTCAAAATCGTTTTCAATCACTCATTAATTCAGGACTTGATAATAAAATTTGTTTTTTTTTTTATTATGGCAGATAATGGTACTAGTGGCAACCAGCAGTGCTGCCCCTAAAAGTAAGTATCACAAACCGTTTTTTTTAAATTAATTAATTTTGATTTTGGATTACAATTTTGGCAAACATGTTTTGAAGACATACCTCCGATTTCTAATTTAAGTATTCTAAGATAAGTAGTACTTAAGTAACATTTTAGTACGGAGTTGCCAAAAAATTATGAATTATTAAGCATTTTTTTGACAACTCCGTACTCAATTACTTAAGTACTTATCCTAGAATTCTTAATTCAGAAACCGGAGGATAGTCTTTCTATCTCACGAAGGCGGGAATTGTAACTTTTATTTCTTTTGTATAAGGTTCAAATTGTAATAATTCACCCGCTTTCGTCCGGTTCCCGTTAGTCTCCAATCCTACAAATCATTTTTTTTATTAAATATCATTAGATTATTAATTGTGAAATTCATTTTCTACAGACAGCAAACTCAGCCTGAAAATTCCTGATGAATGTAAGGGCAAGGGCTTCTGTTCCATCAAGCCTGAAGGGTATGCGGAGATAGAGGAAATTATCAACAGTCTCCTGCCAAAACATCTGTTTGCAGTAAGTTATTTAGTAATTTATCTCCTTTAGAAGTACTTTAAAAAGTAATTTCGGCTGTCGCTGAAACCCAGCATTATGGCTCTGTCTTGCACGTGCGTCACAGCATTATGCTGAGCAGTCGCCGTTTTGTGCGAATGTGACGCATATTTTTCCAATAGTTTCTTTTTGGTTTTGTTTATATTTTTGTGCGTCATGTCGGCGCGAATACACTTTTTTTTCTTCTCTCTTTTTTTTCGGTCACAATTATATCTACTCATAAGATAGCACTGTGGCACTGTGCACACTGAAAATTTGGTGGTTTCAGAACGGCAGTTACTTTTGTCGACAACTGGGGCCTAATTCTCCTAAAATAAATCTTGATAAATCACAACCGAACCAAGGCCGAACCGTTCATTCAGACAGTTTTCAATTTCAAAAGCTATCAAATTGTTTGACACAAAAAACAAAATCAATCATTTTGAAAGTTTTCGAAAACAAAAACTGACTGACGGTTGTGGTTCGATTGCGTTTGGCAACAATTTATTTTAGGAAAATTGGGCCCCTGTTACCTACTTTCTATTTTATAGAGACTGGAAAAATGTAGTCTCAATTCCTTTAACATGTTCTCTTCTTATTTTCTATTTCCCTAGCATTTTTATTGTTGTTAATAAATTCTTTGTTTTTTTTAGCAAAACCTTGATGACAGAATCGGAGACGGAACGCAAGGATCAGTACTTTCTCCCGAGAGTGACTGGCATAACTGCCCTTACAAAAACAAGGTATGATTTTATTTTTAAACTTCATGCAAAACTATTAGTCTTATTTTAATTATTAAAGTCGTTATTACCATACTAGAATATCTTGAATTTATAGCATAGAGCACGTGAAACATGACACATGAAAATTAATATCTTAAAGAAGATAAAAATATTAACTTTGACAGAATTCTGGAACCCATAGACATATCTAGGTTTATAGTGTCACCAATATTACTGATATCGAGTGTTATTATACTTTTCGTCCATTTATGACCGGCACTCATTAACAGGACGGCACGGAAAATGATTTTTTAAGCTCAAATAATTGTAAACCTTATTTTAATACCCTTAGCACTCGTAGTTGCTTAAGCATGCCACGGGCTGCTTCGTCGTACCGCGGCATGCCGAAGCATCCCGCGGTGCGGTAAATGCGAGTCCTGAGAGTATTAAAATAAGTCATTAATGTTGAGCCAGGCACAAATACGTATAGTTACTAGTTTCTCCTTATTTCTTTAGCAACTTGGAGTTTCACCATTACATTTTCTGTTTCAGACGGAGTCAATGTACTCCTACAGTCACAACAATGATTCTAAAATGGACATTATCATCCAGACTGAGCTGCTGTATCAACCCATCCAAATCATCACATGCGCGTGAGTACATTTTTTTATTACTTTAATTAACTTGTTCTACATTTAAATACTTTTTTCTGTTTGACTTTACTCAAAGCCTGGTTAATTTTAAAATAATATTTTCCCATAGGAACGAGAAAATCGAGACCGGCTCTCAAGAATGCTTCCAGCACTTAGGATTGAGTTCCTTAAACATGAAGTCCAGTTGCCAGACCTCGACAGCAACGCGCAGACTCCTGGTTTTCGACCCTGAGACTCATCAAATTAAGCAGAAGGAATACGCTGTCCCTTGCTGCTGTACTTGCAAAATTACTAGCTCTGTTTAATCGGTTATATTAACACAAGTCCAATTTTCCTTGTTACGTCCGCCACTCGTCACAACCGTTTACCCGAAAATTATAGGTAACTAGAATTTTCGTTAAATGGTCGTTTAACTAGAGATTTAATGCTGGTGAAGACCAGCTATAGAAGAGCAGCGCCACATAGCAGACAAAACGTAAACAAGACTTGGTTCTTATTGGTCCTAGGATCCTTCCTTGTGGCAGTCAACAACGATGCCAGTTCAATCTTTTAGCTGAAAAGCTTTATTTTTTCAATATTTAACTTAGCCCTTGTTTGTTTCAAGGCTTGTGAAGAAATGTTCATAATTAACCAAAGTCGATGTTATAGATCTTTGCACTAGCAAGGTAATAAGATAATTTAGTATTATTTGAAAGACTGATTTAGTAAACATTTTTTGGATCATTAAACCAAAATTTGTAGATTTTATTTATTATTTGTATAATCGAATCGTAATCTTAATGTAAAATTTTATTATTTACATAGGAAGTAGGTAGTTAATTAATGTGTAAGGTATTTATAACGTTAGTCCCAATTTTATAAAGTTATTAAATATTTAAGACATTAAAATGAATAAAAAGTATCAACATTACTTAAACAAAGTTTTTGGTTCTTATTTTCAAATTCTTCTTTCTTTTAAAAAACAACTGCATTTTTATTGTTTAAAATTATTGGCTTTCAACACAATCGTGTTATGACGACAAAATGACAAAGGCTAAAAATAGCAGTTCTATTGTATATTGTTATTTATTTACTGATTGACTAAGTATTTCAATATTTTTTAATCCAACACAATGTTACTATGTTTCATAATATGTATGTATTCAATACAAGGTTAGTCGGAAAGGGGGTACTAATCCGCAGGCCACTTAAAGTATCACCGATGACGGTTTTATAGCAAGTGTTAAAATTTCAAAATTCGATAATTTTTATTTCCATGTCAAATATTTTTTATTTTAGTTTTTTCAATAATTCTTCATCCCTACTTTAGTTAAGAATTCAGAAAATGGAGTTTCTCATTCGTGACCCCAAATACGACCTAAAATGTAAACACAGCTGATCATATCTGAGGATAGATAGATTTTAGCATATTTTTTTCTGTAATTTTTGTACCTTACAGCTATTTCTCTTAAACTATTGACTTTTGTGGAAAGTGGTAGAACAAAAGTTACTCATTATTATGGGTACTTTAACACTCTTTCGGATTAGTACATTATGCCGATTCTCTTATTCGCTATCTAAACTAAAATTAGAGAATTGCTGTCTTTTACTAACAAACAGCGCGAGACAAGGACGGTGATAGATAAGAACTAAGTTAGAGATATCAAACTAATTTGGGCCTTGAACTTCACTACGTTTTTAGTCGACAAGTTTTGACGTGACGTCTTGATGGACATCAATTAATTTGACAGCTCTTACTTACACCTGTCTCTTTCTTATTTTATCAGAGTGAAAAAGATGGCAATAGCCTAAATTAAGTTTAGTTTGTGCACAACAGCGGTGCGAGCACGGATCTTTTTATCGAGTTGATTCGAGAAATGTATCTATTCTAAACGTCAAAATTGACATAAGATATAGATAAAATAACAACAGTTGTCGTTTTATCTACATCTTATGTCAAATTTGACGTTTAGAATATATACGATCCGTGCTCGCACCGTAGAACCGGCACCAACCAATGTCTACTAAATTAACGAACAGACAAGATTCAATAAACCAGTGGAAGGCAATTTTTTTTTTAATAGTACGTAACATTGTACTGCTGTTAGTCTTTTTGCACATACCACTATTAAGTTACAACTTTATCGTCTTTATAAAACAACATGATAATTTTGTTACGTATTTGGGCTTCCAATAAATTACACAATTCACATAGACAGATATCCGAGTGAAAAAATTGATTGTATTCATGCCATTTTGAACGTTATGTCTCAATAACAACATTTATTACCCATTACAGAAATTTGTTGGTATCTGATAAGGAAGCGTAGTTATATCATCAGACAAAACAGCGCAATGAACTTTGAACCTTAATTCAAAGGCTGAACATCAAAATTTTGGTAGTCTTAACGGAAGACGTCGATCAATTTAATAAGTCACATTTATTATTGGGATGAAATTGAATGACCACCAAAAAAAACAATCGATACCCTAAAAAGCCTCATCCAAAAAAAATAAAATATGTACAAATAAATGAAACCTGTACCAAAATCTTTTGGGCTATTTAAGTCATGCCTGCACTAGAAAAACTTTTCATAACCCAAAAAGGCCACACGTGCACCAAATTTTAACTAGCAAAGTTTTGTGTCATTACTACCCAAATATATCACTACGTTTGCCATAAAATGTATGCATATAACCAAGCAGACTGATTTATTCGTTAAGATTTTAAAAGGGGAATTATTAATCGGGCGAATAAATAATATATGGAAGACTGTTAATGAGATACTTTAATACTAAACCGAGCGGAATTAAAATATATTTGCGAAAAATTAACGTAACTGGCGATAATTAATGAATGACTAAAATTCGTAAAATGAGCTACTAGCAGTGGGAAACAGTTAGTCTGAGCTAGCAATTAAAATTCCAAGTGTCCGAATTAAATACTAACTTGGGCGAAAAAAATACTGAGTGGGCGAAAATTTACATTTCTTTACCCCGACACGGATAGGTTAGGTTCGAAGGGGATGACGGGGGCTAGAGTGAACGAGCGAAGCGAGCGAACGAAGCCCCCGTCATCCACTTCGTGTTAGGTTACTTTAAAGCCTGCAGACAGAAATAGGAGCCCCGCACAGCGGGGCTCCTTCGACGCTCCTTTGGAAACCCAAACAACCTTACAAATATACAACAATAATGTGAGTGAAATTTGTTCGCTTAAGAATTATTATGCTAAAAAGCTCAGCCTTTAGTAAACATTTTACGGTAGTATCGGTGAACCTTTAGAACTTAATTTATATTTTTTGGGTAAACAATGATTTTTGTATATTAATTTACTTTATTAGGATAAAATTGTGTAACATATTTGGATGAAATTTTTAAATAAAATGCGAGTACATATTTGGTGCATGCGTGGCCTTTTTGGGTAGCTCAGCGATTATTCTGAAGATACTTGCCTTTTTTAGGTTAGCAGACTTTGCATTTATTGGTGATAATTTCATATTAAAATGGGGATTAAATTCTGGTAAGTACTTACGATGTTTTGGGCGTTATATTTCATTATATCTGGTGATTGCTTAAACCTAAGCCTTTATTATTTGCACAATACTTTAAGTTGTACTACGTTCCTTACTTTAAACGCCTTGATTAAACTCAGGATTATTAGCTGCTGTACGCACAGCGAATACTGAGCTGGATTCCTTGCCACACACCGATTATATCTTTTAAATGTGTTGCATTATTGTTTTATATCTTGTGTGTGTGGCAAAATAAATGGTTTAAATCAAATTTGACAGGTGTTATACCATTCAACATATCGTGGCACGCTTGATAGTACTTTCTATACGGTCCGACTGGCTAGCTACCTCCCTGACTTTAACACATTCGAGTCCACCACACTTTTCATAGAGCTCATACGCCATGCCGCCATATTCAGGGCCTTCCTCGGCATTACGTTTGCGCTAAAAGTGAACCCTCGGGGTTCGTGGCATTAGGTTAAAAACCTTGAAAAATACGCTACTACGTCGTAAAATAGGTGCTTGCTTGTTTCATGGCGGTGAATTTTCCAAGAAAAACCTACATTTAAAATGAGGCCTCCACGAGGGCCCCCGGCATGGCGAATGCGACTACAGGGTAGACATGGGCGTTTTTGGTTTTGAATGCAAACTGATATTTATCAGATTTCAGATCTCAAAATCGATTTCAAAATCCGTTTTTAGAAATCCGATTTCAGTAGCGCCTAACCTCGCCAATTTGGTTGCGTACTTAGATTTCGTTTTATTAGCTAAGGAGTAGATACCTACTAACGATTTGTGCGATTTTCATCAAAACGAAAACAATAGGTACATTATTTCTAGTTAAAAACACGAATCCATAAACCAAAATACATCAACGTATTATCTCGCAAATATAATCTTTAAAAACTTAGCAGTAAAGATGATATTGATCGCATTTCATCATTTCCGTTACCGATAAACCGAAATCTAAATCGCAAAATTCATGCTATCCTTTTTATTTCGCTAAGTTCCGTTATGTTAGAAAGAGAGAAAGCGATTTTCTAGGCATAAGTTTGCGTTTGGATTTTGGATTCACACACGATTCGTTTGGTGATATCCATTGATTTTATTTGTCGATTCGGATTCGTTCGTTCAGTGATAGAGATCGCTAGCGTTTGGATTAGCAAGGTCGATTTTTGAAATCGAATTTTTTAGTTTGAGAAATCGATACGAATCGATTTGTGTTTGAAATCGGTTTTTGAATTCGTTTTGATATATCTGTCACATGCCTACTACAGGGTGGCCTCCTGGATGGTACCCGGCACTGAACGTGTTAAAGTCCGGCGCCAAGCAGTTTACTTTGTTCCGTCGCGTGAACGTGAGAGCCAGAGGGGTATAGGGGAGTCCCTCTATGTCTTTGCTGCTTGGATTCGTGTGCTCCTTCTCAAACCCCGTGTCTACAATTACCATCAGTCCCCCGATTTAGAACCTTTTCGATAAGCAGTTGTCGACCGATTCGTTTTGTTATCTCGTTCCATCTACGATTCTCGAGAGGAAAAGAGATAGCTGTGTCCGATTTGAATCCGAGGCAATGCGAAAACGTTCATTCAAACAGTACTACGGCTACTTCGGTCCGTCAATATTTCTTCCGAATTGGAGATTCACGGATGACGGAGAGAAATCGGATGACGGAAGTCGGATCAAGTGCATAAACTACCATAAAAATAGTTCTATGACTACTTCGGAACGTATTTTCACGGATTCGAATCGGATGCAGTGCGTAACCGCTCTAACACATGCTGAGTTGTGGTCCATTTGCTGTCACTTCGAATTTAAAGGTACATATAACCATAATTTTAGCCCGAATATAGACTTTGTAGTCGCGTGCCGCTACAGCTTAAAATGATCGGTTGAGATATTGGCTTCTTATTCTCGTGTCGGCATGAAGTATACAAATAGCTCATGCCGTGGTAAAAAGATTAGCCAGTCAGCAAGGTTGATAGCGGAGCTGACTGCCCTGGGTGTGCCGGACGTATACTTAGGTAAGTATCGTCATTCGTGTCGGCTCTTTTATCCAATGCTCTATCTTATATTGTCATAATCTCTGACTTTGTTAGAGGATGCTGCTACCCATCCTCTGACATAATCCTTTAGTTGTAGTTCACGAGAGAGGGGATGGTCTATATTTTTATCAGGGAACAAAGCTACAGTCTGTCTATAAAGTCATGAAAAATTGGGGGCGCCACTAGTCATACATTATAAAATTTAAACTTTAAAAGTCACTTCTCTTGCGGAACTTAATGTAGTTTTACTCATCTTAAATTAATTTGCGCATATTTAGACACGATTATCACTTGATAAAACACTAACTGACAAAACCAAAACACTGGGAAAGATAAAAAATTTGTTCCATTTCATGATTTTATACCCAGACAAACTGTACCGTAACATATTGATATGTTTAATCGTAAGAACTAAGAAGACGATTCCTTGACCTTCATCTTTTATAACTTGAATTAGTCTGTGGCGTAAAGGTTTGTTGGGTTGTTAATGTACACAATGTACTGTTAAACAGACTGTTAAAATGTTTAATAGGACATTAATAACTAACAGAGTATGGTGAAATTGGGTCTTAAGATTAACGATGACAGCACTGTTATCTAGAATGGCTACAATGGAATCCTCTTTCTTTGTTCGCCTCCGTTTGTTATTTTTTCCGAACTGTTCCTTCAAGTACATGTTACGTGCTTATAATAATTACTAACTGTTCCCACGGCTTTGCCTACGGAAACATAAGGATACTGCTCATCACCCACACTCAGTAGCGAGATAATGTTCCCTATAACCTGACCCGCTTTTTAACGGAAGTGGCTGCCAAATTTTGACTGGACCTGTCCTGCATTGGCGTGAAGCTCAAACATACAAAAGTTCTAAAATCTTTTTTGGCATCAGTATCGTTCCTAGGATCCGACGCACATCTTTTTCCAAAAATATTTAATGTACCTACAGTTTTAACATCGTTACGATTTTATTATATGTATAGAAAGTATCCTGGTTACAGTGTTCCATTACAAGCAAATCTAGGCGCGATCAAAGCGCTAAAAGTTCAAAAAGTATCATAATTTGTAGTCTAACATTCAAAAATAAAGGCCAAAAAATACTACCATTAGCTCAACACGTCTTGGATTTAGTACACCCGTATTAGATTGCGTGTTTTATCAAAATCAACTTTATCACCCTCCCCCCTCCATCTCTTCCTTCCCCTTTTTCCGTTGACAAAGATTATAGACAACAAGGTTGTTGCAAGGCCAAGGCTAAACAATATTCATCCTACAGCACATGCAACAAACATTATGTAAAAATTATGTAACAAAACCGACAGAAACTATCTACAATAGAAACAAAGCCATAGAAAAATATATTAAGCTAACTCTTTTAGAAGATTGTGGCTTTTTGTCTTTACCAAAAATCTCAATTAAAAATATGTTGATTACACTCTTCACCTTAAGATGAGTCCTGACAGCTTGGTCATTTCGTAAATTGTTGCCGTAAGGAGACTGCTATTAAACACAGGGGCGGATTTCCCTATAGGCAGAGGCAGACTAGCAGTCTTGGCCGCCCTAGGCCGTGAAATACCAGCCGCCCCTATCTCAACTCCATTACTGAGCTAAGATTTATTTTTCCGCGATGGGCCACCCCTTTTTCTGGCCGCCCTAGGCCCGGGCCTAGTCGGCCTTATGAGTAGTCCGCCTCTGCCTATAGTCAGGTAGGCCCGGGCCTAGGGCGGCAAAATTTGGAGGTTTTTTGTAGTCGCCCCTTCTGTAAACCTTTCGACAATTAAGTATTAACCATAAAGACAGTTTGTGAATAACGATTCATTGTTACTTACAAATAGAAATGGTACGCATCAGTATTTCAAACACTGATTGAGATAATTTTATGATTTATTACTGACTTTCGTTGTTCTTTATTTTAATTTAATTCCTATAGTTCATTTAATTTTTCATGATTTACAGCAAGTAGGGGGCGGCAATATTTCATAGGCCTAGGGCAGCCAACGTATCAAATTGCTATCAAAATAACGTAAACGACGGTTACCATGTCACAAGTACTATGAGAGAAGATTCATTTTGCAAATAAGTATGTTAATACGAACAAATATTTTTCAAACTTTGACTTAATTTTACTGTGTTCTCCCAGACCCAAGAAAAAAAAATTGATATCCAGGATTGTTTAGGACATTACAAGTGTGACAATTACCCATACTTGTCATTTCTGGGGTCTAGGTTTTGATTTAAGTAAGTACTTATATGAAATTTTCTCCTTTCGAATTTCGTTCTAATTAAAGTCTTGGTTAACTTAGATTATTTCCTGGTCAGGAAGTAGGTACTTAATCAATTTTAACTGTCGATTGATCAGATAAAAATATTTAAAAGTTTTCTAAACTGGGCATATGTATATTTCTAGGAAAACATGCAGGCAGATTTTCTATTCGCAGGGCACAAAGAAACAAAAATATAAAATCTGATGGCCATATGATCAACTAACAAATTCATAATCTAAAACTTTACACAGCATTCTTTTGAGAATTATTCACAGAATTATAAGCCGAAGAAAAATGGCCTGTAAAAAAAATTAAAAACCAAGAATTGTAGAACCTTTTTAACTGAATTGAAATACATTATTTGGTATTGTCTAGTATCATTTGGACCCCTATGACTCAACCTAGGCCAATGCCTGATAAGAATCGCGCACCCAAATATCTGATACTATGACGGAAAAACTGTACACATTTTGACAACAAGGCATATTATATCATCATGAATTACGTATCTACACACTATGTAGATAACAATTTTATTTTAAACAAGTTTCAGCTATGATAGATGGTTTTGTCAAAAACTTTGAGGTCAACGAAGGTGACTTATAATTAATGTTAGGTATTACAGTTATCAATCACATTTTGATGGTTACTTTGACTTTTCTGTCAAAAGAAACTCCCAATTATCAAAAAAAAAACTAAGTTTTAGATTTATTTTGTCTTAATGTGGCTTTTGGAATGGAATCTGCTGGATGCGAGTAGCAAAGGACCGGTCGATGTTGCGATGTTTGGGGGAGGTCTATGTCCAGCAGTGGACGTTTTTCGCCTGAATGGTGATGATAATGAATGTGGCCTTGGTTGGAGTAGTTTTTTTAGTTAAACGCAGATTTCTGCATCTCCACGACAAAGCGTGTTGGTTGGAGTAATATTGGCTATACTCTCTCGTCCATACATTTTTCAGAGTTTATTAGGAATGTCAGTACAGTAATGTTAACAGGCTGATTTCCAGCATAAACATACAAGCCATTTTTGTCAATACACAGTATAAAAAGAAACTACGAGGATTACATACTTGTTTTGAATTAATTATGGAACACTAATGTACCAATTGGTTTTAGGTTATGTATTAGCATAAACAGGTTCTTCACTATGAGGATATAAATAGAAGTAATTTATATTTCAAGGCTTCATCGTCTTGTGAGTGAGTGATAATAACCATACATCTAAAAGTATACAACCTATATACAGGAACAATAAGGTATTTCTCTATTCAAGCATATTCATAGGTAATATGTAATTAATGGCTGATTGGCAAAGAGGTTCGAACTCAAACTTGTTTTCAAATTAATAAATATGTAACTGCCAGTAAAAAAATAGTTGAAAGTATTAAAATTAAAAATTATAATAACAGAAAACCCATTTCAAACCATATTTTGATGACATTATGGCACATTTTTCATCAACAAAAACACATTATAATCACTGAGAACCAGAACACAATTCACAAGCACATTTGAAAAAAGAACTGCATTTAATTGCTGTTAAATTCCTCAACCAGTGATAAACACAAGTTTAATAAAAAAAACATTTACCCGACGAGTTGTCATTTTGTTGTGAAGAATCAAACTGAACTGATGGCCATAAATGAAGTTGACGTAACAGATAAGAATAATATTATTATCATCTTGTGTACTCAAGTAATGTGAAATATTTCACATATTCTTATCTTACAGTGGCAAGTATCTTCATTCAAGACTGACATGTTTTCACTACAATTAAGTGTAAATTAATTAAAGTTTTAGCATTTAATTAATAACAGGTGAGTGAAACTACTAATAACTATGCAAAGTTAGTTACTTTTTTTACTACATACGTGACTTTTTGTCTGCATGAAGCGTTGTAATATCATTTTTATTTTTTATTCCCTCACAAAAGGTCGAAGAGGTTAGGTTGGTTATCTAACAATGTTTGAACTTGTTTATGGATTGTCGATTTGAATATGGAAAGCGATTCAAGATGTTTATCTAATACATTGTTTTGGCAATCCTATCAGGTGTTTTCGGTATGTGAAGGTCGCATAATAGGCGCATAGTGACGTACCGATGCAGTTCAAGGGCGGACAAATCAAGGGCATGCATTTAAAAATATAGCGCATTGACAACATCCCATTAGTCAACAACGATACGGACCAATTAACTCAGTCGATTAGATCATTTTAATATAATCAAAAACTTACCCACCTCTTGACAGCTGGCCTGAGTTATTGCAGAGCTCAACAAAGATTTAAACATTACAGTATTTTTTTGTCACAACACAATTTTTTTGAAAGAAAACTGTAATGTTTAACTCGGCAACAATTTGTATAAACTACGTTTGCCCTGATAACACGTCACTATACATAAAAATATTACAAAAATCTATTTTTGTTAAACACGCACTGTGCTCATGATCGTCTCTGCCGCCCGGCTACGATAATGCAAAAATATTTAAAGGTCTTTTGTTTATTCGCTAACCTAAAATAATTTTGCACTTTTCAAGTTGGCCGCACAGCTTGACGAGTTTTTGTTGCAAATTTTGACGTAATAGTGATGTAAAATGAAGCGGTTTTATTTGTACTATTTGTAGTGATGCGAAACATCGCTGTTATAACGGTATTCTTACGTAGTGAAGGTTTTTTTATGGCAAGTTCAAGTTCAAAATTGATTTTTTATTCCTAATATATTAAATAAAATATTAGTTAGTTCTTAATTGTTTTGTCATTAGAAGTTTTTTTTTAACTACATATAATAGACATATTGCAGGTGATGAAAGTAGGATTTGAGATTAAATCGCGTCTTTTGGTTTTCAGTAGGTATTATGTTTTGCACATTATCATCATAATAAAACAATACCGATTACTGATTGGCAGCCAAATCTTTTACTATTAACGTTTAAGCGTAGGTACAAAGTTAAAAAACAAAATACCTACTTAAACTTTTTTCACCCTAAGATGGAGTCCTGACAGCTCGGTCATTTTGTAAATTGTAGCCATAAGGAGACTGCTATCGAAAAAATGTAAACTACATCATCAAAAACCGTGAAATAGCTTTATTATCCATGCTTTGTTTTTTTTTCAATATGGTTATTCTTTGTATGGTATCGTTTTGTAGAGAAACGTCATTAATCAACTTACGGTGAAAAAGGTAGGTATAGGTAGGTATCTTTGGTTAATAATTTAATTAGCACCGTACCTATGTACCCACTTTGTGTTGTTTAAGTGGTTCATTACGATACAAAACCAATTAGCTAGCTTTAATTATAACAATCTGTTCCAAAGTGTAAGGTAATGCAATAATACTTTGCATTTTCTAATATACGGCGAAAAAAAGTCAGCTTCATTCTTTATATTAATGATTTTCCTGACAAACTAGGTACTTACCTACATACATACCTACTATGTTTTTAATCATTTGATTTATTTATGTACCCAATAAATTTTTGAACAGCTACAACCCTACATACCAAGTAATTTTTTGGATTGAATTGATCATAAAACTAGTAATTTAGCTTAACATTGATTAATTGTTTTTTAAGTACTTCCATTATTTTAGTTCACTTTTTTATGTCAATCTGCAGGTAAAATTCATGTTAAAGGCCATACATGTCAAATCAATATACCTACTGTTGTAGTCCAGTTTGTATCTTTGCATGGAGCTAGCTCATGCTGTTACTAGAATTTAGTCTTTATCATAGATGTCGCTAGTTGTGACGTGGAAATTGCAATTTGAATTAGGACTCTAGCATTACGTACCTACCTATTTTGTATTTCGTTTATTGGATGTGGAACTAAATCGCTCGCACAGATCAATCGTCACGTCATCGTGTGACTTGGAGCAACAGCATCTTTTAAACGGTCTAGTAGGTAGGTGTAGTTATGGGGACTGGAAGAGTGATTATTTTTTTCTTTATCACGTCAGTAGGTACCTACGCCTAGTACGAGTTTGCAAATTACGAAAACGTTAATAGTTCTCCTAAGTTCGCTAAACGAAATAATTATTAGTATTAGTGTCTTTTTCTTGAGTAACTACCTAGGTACCGTCCGCGAGGCCTAAACTGAGCTTTGCATTTGTGTGAGAATGAATGCAGACGCGTCCTTTGCTTGGTTTAAACCGGTTTATACTGCTTTTTGGCAATCGATTCTATGTGCACTCACACAAATGCAAAGCTCAGCTTACGCCTCGCCAGTTGTACCTACTTAATTTGCAAATTGGTATTAGGGTAGGTCCATTATGTAGTAAAGCGAATTTTATAGACTTTTTTACAAGAACTGTTTCCTTTCTTCGGGGCGGTCAAGATAAAATGCGTGTATCGTACCAGTTAGAAGTTGTAGAAGTTGGCTTTGTCTTAATACGAAGACTGAATCCACGCCTGAAAATAAATAGGAACCTAATACACGGACAGTTAGATTAGAACTTCTAAAATGTGAAAATCGGTGCATGGACGGTAGGTTGGAAGAGTAGTAGAGCTCCTTGTTCAGTAGCAGAGCTTTTCGTGGAAAAGTTTGTCCGGGGAAGTACAATACGGCCGACGTATCTTGGCGAGTCTGAAGTTAATTGCTTGGCTGCGCAATGAATCATATAAAAACGAAATTGTCTACTGCGCAGCTAATCAGATAACTTCAGACTCGCCAAGATAGGTACGTCAAGTAAATAAAAATGCGCGATAAAGGTATTGTACTATCGAGGAAAGAAGCATTCGGCCTAATAAGCTATAGATGTAAAATTCTTCGATACAATGTGTTTCGCACTAACGTTACATTGCACTAATTAGGCTTAGAAGTAATGAAGTTTAGGAGTATCATTGATTCGTCATAAAGTGTTCGATCAAATGAAAATCGAAGTAACGGTTTTCGCAGTGGCGTAGGGAATCCGACTGGAAGATGACCCCAAAATGCTTAGTGTAGTGTTCAGAGATATTGCGGTGATAATTATAATGATAGATCGACTTATGTGTTCTCACTTTATGGGTTTGTCTGCAAGAACTCGACGAAAGCTCTGCACAGGCCTCAAAGTTAGCCACAATGAGAAGGCAAGGTTCAGTCAACCAAACATCAGAAATAATCAAAATTCTCCGTACTTCCGTACAGAAACTATAATAATCAATTCGATGTCAGTAGCACCCAGGTTTATTATGGAAGTAATAATCAAAACTACATTATAGCCAGTCAGTGTAAAACAGACGAGCAATTAAATAAAAACCGCAAGCCCGACTGCCTACCGACCGACCAACGTAAATTAGGTACAAATCACGTGTATTACTTATCCGCATGTTTACTGTTGATCAATAGTTGCCAAGACTGTTTAGACTTGACACTTGCCATCGACTTAACCACACCGATAATTCAGCCCTCAATAAGCTGTCTCCCCCACCAGCAACGCCCAAAGCAGAGGTCCGAGTCCCACTAGGGGTCGCCCTTAGTGTTGTTGTTAGAGGTAGTGTAGTTTATGTAGTTAGCTTAGGTTAAGTATTTTACTTCTCCACCAATGGCTAGAGAGCTAGAGACCCTTCAGGCGTCGCCAATAACTGTCCGATTACGTAGAAAGGGTCCGCAAGGACCATTAACAGAAGACCAATTGAAAAAAAAAACTTTGTCTTAACTTTTTGCTTTCAAATGTTTCGCATATTATGCAAAACTACGCCCTTCGCCCGCGTGGATGTCGTTTATCGCGTATTCCGCGTTTTTTTCTACTATAATATGCATGTATTATACACATAAACCTTCCTTTTGAATCACTCTATCTATTAAAAAAACTGCATCAAAATCCGTTGCATAGTTTTAAAGATCTAAGCATACATAGGGACAGACAGCGGGAAGCGACTTTGTTTTATACTATGTATGTATAAAACAAATGTGTGTGTGTAGTGATGGTAACCGAAACCGGTTGCGTCCCGCGTGTCGTCCCAGGACGACACCGCCATTGTTTATCTATTGTGTCTATAATTACGGTACTTGAATAATTAAAACCTTGAATTAAACCCTCAAAAAACCCTCCTGCCTTGAATTCTTTGCGAAATAGAAGAAATTCTTGTATATTCCTAGATCCTGGAAGTCTTCAGGGTACACAATTAACAAAGATCTAAGCTGAAGATTCATATGAGTCTTATTTGAGGATGTTTTAACTGCTAGTGCTCGGCTTCAACGACTCAGCGCCTGCGCTTGCTTTTACCCGTAAAACCCACTGCTATTGCATGGCAAAAGGTTTTGAGGTTACCATAGAAGTCCTTCAGAAAAATAAAATACCTAAAGCAGATATTGCCCACATTTTCATATTCTTGTGTAAATTCAAAATTCAATAATAACACATATAAGTATTGCAAAAGTTTAAGAATATTTTGTTTAAAATGAAAAAAGTTATGTTTAAGTTAACGTTAAGTTTCGTCAACAGTCTCGTAACTTTTTTTATTTATTATAACGAATGTGTGTATTTGGGATAACTATTGACTTTTTATTCAGCGCTATGCCTGCGCACTTTTGGGAATACTCCAAGGATAGGGTTGTCTCTACGATCGCCATTCAGCTTGCCTGCATGCTGAGGATGACAATACAGCTTGATTCCTTTAAGAATGGGATTAGAAATGGCGGGTCAATTATTTACCTTTCTCACACAGAACGAAAACAATAGTAACGCCGCCATTTCTAATCTCATTAATTCTCATAATCATTCTCTCTTCTTAGGTAGAGACCTATGTTCAGCAGTGAACTATCCTGAATTTCCTTTATGCTTCCGATTTCTACTCGCCGTAAAAGCTGCCTGCATGTGATTACTTGCAGGCAGCTTTTTCAACCTATTTCAACTTCAACGCAACTTTTTTGCAGCCGCTCTGTCGCCAAAAAGTTGTTCGTCTGATTAGGCACTACACAAACGTAGGAACGTTACCTGCCAGTCCACACTGTACTTTGTACCTCCACCAGTTTTGCGGATTACAATTCGAATTTCGAATAATAAGTTCGTTAGCAAATTCGCTGTTGCGGTCGCGACTGCAAACAAATGCACGTCACTATTTCGCTTCGGGTCTGCAAAATACTGTGGGAATCGTTCAGTACCAGTCAACTATGTAATTCAAACCTAAATTCGAATGCAATAGAGTTTGTAATATGTTTTCGTTGGTCAAAAAGGCATTCCTAGTTTATCGCTTCAATATGTTGTTGCTATTAGAATACGTACATTGTAGTTCGCACTTGTATACAACGACCGGAATTTGAATTTGTTGCTAATGTGTTTTTCTTAGTAATAAGCGGCAGTGGTAGCCTATACAGTTGAACGCTTATCTTAGTAGTCCGCCAACCCGCATCATTCAAACTCTTCTCAGTTTGAGAAGAGGCTCGTGCCCAGCAGTTGAACAGAAATGGGCCAATTATGTCATATGTGTGCTTTTCTCGAATGCTTTTGCTATCTATTGACATACTGTCAGTGCATAATCATTGCCTGGCTATCTCATAAGTACGACTTACGGTTTGCGCGGTTTAAAAAAAGCAACCGCCTTCTGTGTTTCGGAATTAATACCTACTCGTGATATTGTCAGTACCTAATAGAATACTTAGATCCATGTTCTATATTTCTGGATTTAATTATTATTACTGAATTTAAACTAAAGTCACAGAATCATATTTTTTGATAACGCCATCGGAATTGCTAAGGGTGGTGGCATCACGCAAACCGCAGGAAAGTAATATAATGATGCAAAAGGATCAGTGAAGGACATTGCTTCTGCCTATCTTCTTAGCAAAATTCTTTGCGACACTTGGCGGGATCCAGAAAATAATTCTTCTCCCTTATCAGCACTAGCTATGAGAATAGCTCATGCCGTAGTGAAAAAATTAGCCAATCAGCATGGTTGGTCGCGGGGCTGACTGCTCAGGATGCGCCGGACGTACTTAAGTATTGCTCGTGGAGGCTCTTTAAAATTACTCCAGTATATTGCTAGACGAAATTTCGCCCTTTACTGTTTGAACAGGTATACATTTTCCATCGTAGGTAAGTTGATTATTGACGTTTCTCTACAAAACGTTACCCTAAAAAGAACATTAAATATTTAAAAAAACAAAACATGGATAATACAATGTGTCCGGTCATGGACTAGCGATATTCTAGGTACTTACATACAACTATTCTAGTACACAAATACACCATACACTAGGGTCCAATCCACTTCCATTTTTTTGTTGAGATATTTGTACATGTGTACAAAATGAGTTCTCTCTAAGTTTTGGTCCTACTGAGATAAAAGTAGGCTTATTCGGAGGGCAACAATATTGTCTATCGTTTATATTACGATTCACATAAAGACATACAGTTGTAGACAATATCGCAACAAAAAAGCAAAATGGCTGCCAAATAGCGAGGAAGTGGATTAGACCCTATACCCTAAATTCCTAACTCAGATAATTTATGTAAACAAAGGGGATAACAGATCAAAAAAATATTTTATTAATGGTAATTCACTGAAAATGCCGGAAAAAGGGTTAGATTCTCTTTTATGTACTGATTTTAGAAATAATAATTTAAAAAATATCATACCGTAATTACTTTTATAAATTTTCAGTTTTCAACAAAGTTATTAAAAAAAGGAGATTTTCTGGTATAAAGTATTTTATGATACTGGTAACACTGTAGGAGTACAAAACATTTTCAAATTTCGTTTAACAAAATGTCAAAGTTGTTTATTGTTTGTCTTAGCGTCATAACAATACATTCGTTTTCTTTTCCCGTTTTCGCTGCGTGTTTGTTAATTTTGTTATTGTGCTATAGTATCATCGTGTTAAGTTTTTCATCTTGTTGGTGTTTGTTATATTTCCTTGTTTTTGTTGAGTTCGTTTGTTAAGTTTTATTTGTTATTTGACAAATGGAGCCTCAGCCGGGGCCCTTGAAGGCAGCCGCCCCCGACTTTTTGTCGCCTGTTAAAAAGCGGCCTCGAACATCTATGAGTGCCACAGAAAAACTTATGGTGATGAATTCGTATAAGGACTGATTAAAGTGATTATAAGGCGCGTCTCCGACACACTACACAAGACATTGTTTGGCTACGGTATTTTGTTTGCATTGTTCTTAAAATTAACTTGATTTTAAATGATTACTTAGTAAACATTTAATGATAAAATGTTTTGTACCACTAACCTGTCACTTTGACAATGACATTTCTTTGTTTACATAAATTATCTGAATTCTGGAATTAGGGTATAGTGTGTTGTGTATTTGTGTACTAGAATAGTTGCTATATAAGTAATTTGAATATCGCTAGTCCATGACCGGACACACTGTATAGTTATTTTACGGTTTTTAGTGATGTCGTTTACGTTTTTTCGATAGCAGACTCCTTACGGCTATGATTTACGAAATGACCGAGCTGTCACGACTCACCTTTGGAAGAACAGAGCAGAGAAACAACAAAATCCTAAAAATGTATTGATTTCGTACGACAGAACCAAACTATTTACATTATAGCCTACGAAATTCCCATACATCGTAAACAAGAATGTTTATACTCAAAATATGAAACAATTTTATAAAGATTTTTATGCACAGGTCTTCAGAAATTCTATTACGGTACACAGAAAAGTACTATGTGTAGGACATTAAATATTTTATAGATGCATAGATGCCTAAGTGCATTCAGCTGTAGAGGCTCAAACGCTATGAGTATGGCCTTCCCTGTACGCAATTTCCATAATAATATTCAATAAACGCTGTAAGGGGACTTTCAGAATAAGCTTTCGGGCCTTTATGACATAACTGGTTTCTATACTGGGTATACGTACTCCTTGGAGAGTAAGGAGGTCACATTTTAAGCAGCGTTGCCAGTCTATATTTATTTTAAAAGTCGTAATATAAATATACTTAGTTTAGATAACATTACCGTGGTATAGTGCTTTGGAATGCTATTATTGCTGTTTATAGTGAAAGCAAAGCATGTAAAGCTCGTATTGGACATTGGGGGTCTTGAATTTGATTCCAGATTTTAGCCCTCCCCCGATTTAAAACCGTTGCGATTAGTTTGGTAGCTGACCGACTCTTGTGCAAAAAACAATTTTGATAACAATCGGTTGACAATTATTGACATAAAGAACAGCATGTGTAAATCAGGCTTAACGCTTCAAAATAATTATTTAGAATATGTTGAGGTAGTTCCTAGTCAACATTTATCTTAAAACTACTTCCCTCTGTACGGAAAATAGAGGTATCTTCAAAACGAATCTAACAGGACGGTCAAGAACATTTCACGTTAAAACAGTCCCATTTATACTAAAACTGGATTGCTTTCAGAAGCTTTTAGTTTAAGTTGCGATGTACTAAAACCATTCATGGAGATACAATCTGGACATTGACAATTTCACGTACGAATTTAGTTGTTAAATTTTATGTTACACTGATAAATAGATAAGCGTTGCTAGTTGTGTGTGTTTGGAGCGGTGGATTTTTCCGTGGTGATAAGGAACGGAATATGGTGCAAAAGTTGTGTGTTGCTGCTCATTCTCTTGATGTAATAGGCTCATTACTGTCTCACTGCTAGGCATGAGTCTCTTCTCAGAATGAGAAGGGTGCAGGCGTTAATACACCACGCTAGCATAATGCGGGTTAGCGAAATAAACACAACACCGAGAACATGTTGCTGGGGAGTTTGTTGCGCCGTTTCTTCTTCACAGCAAATACACTAGGAAGCGGTGAAAGTAGGGCGCTTTTGGGGGCTGTCTTTTATGTACCTAAGATTGACGTTCAAAAAGAAATAAGTAATTCTAGTCTATTTTGAATCAGTGAGTTTTGAAGTTGAAGTTGAACACTTTTTTGTGGCGTTCCTCTCGATTCTTTCTTTCACCGTTCACGCAAATGATAATCAAACTCCGAGCTGCATATAAATTCGAAAAGTCAGAGGTGCGGGCGGGTTTTTCTCTCAGACCCTCCTGCATAGGAGACACATTAGCAACCAAGAACATTTTTAGTTGTGCAGGTTTCCTCCCGATGTTTTCCTTCACCTTTAACGCATATAAGTCATCTTTTTGATATTATTTCACATCTTCGGGAAAGTCATTAGGTACAACTAAGGTACATTACCTTAGGTATTAGTTTAGTATTTAGTCGTTAAGCAATCGTTCCTTATAAAAAAAATCTAATCGGTTGACTGGTAGAGAATGCCAATGGCATTAAGTCCGCCTTGTGTACCACCAATGTAAATGAAGTTTAAATAAATAAATAGGACAGGTTTTACTAAAAAAATTGCATGCCAGCTCCTGGCGATAGATGTAATGCTACATAATCACCAAGTAATACCATTTTATGCCATGATTCATGCAAATTAAATTAAATTTCAGGTTACGATAATATTAATTTCCGATTTTTTGTATCATTTTATAGATACAAAACAAAAAGGTAATTTAACCGTATCCGATCGTGAAATGTATAGATTTAAGCCCGGTGTCCACTGACGCGTGGCGTCATACGCCTCTACATTTTACTACACAACACTCACTGTTTGCCTGATTGGAGCGGGATACAACATATAAAAATTGCGTTTTACGTCTCTTTTATACACCTCTATTTGTAAATAAAGTGCGTTGTACGGAGATTGGTCGCAATGGGTGACTATTGATGCACGCTCAAATGACGTCATTTTTTACGGTACAGTAAATCTATGATGTTACGCTTCAGTGGGCGGAGGGTATTACACAGAGGGTTGATTCATCAGACGTTAAGTGGAATTTGAAAAAATGTATAATTTAAAAGCTATTCGTATATATTGCGTTAGTGTCCCGAATATTTTCTAAGTTTGTGAAATAAACATTTTAGTTCGTAACACGTTCGTGTTAAGTTTACTCATTAAACAATAAACCACACGTAACCGGGTTAAGTGCAAAATGTCATAGTTCTACATCCTCTTACGGCACAAGATCTTAGAGACTCCTTAGTCATGCAAGCAAATTAATTATGAGTCCCATTTTACAAAATAAACGCGAAATAAAAAGACAAGAATAAAGTTAGTTTACACATACCTTGTTTAAAGGTCTTTTTTAGGGTTCCGTACTTGAAGGGTAAAACGGGACCCTGTTACTAAGACTCCGCTGTCCGTCCGTCTGTCACCAGGCTATATCTCAGGAACCGTGATAGTTAGACAGTTGTAATTTTCACAGATGATCTATTTCTGTTGCCGCAATAACAACAAATACTAAAAAACAGAATAGAATAAGTATTTAAGTGGGCTCCCATACAACAAACGTGATTTTTTTGCCGTTGTCCGTCCGTCCGTCTGTCACCAGGCTGTATCTCATGAACCTTCATAGTTAGACAGCTGAAATTTTCACACATGATGTATGTCTGTTGCCGCTATAACAAGAAATACTAAAAAACAGAATAAAATAAACATTTAAGGGGGCTACCATACAACAAACGTGATTTTTTGCGTTTTTATAGATAATGGTACGGAACTCTTCGTGCGCGAGTCCGACTCGCACTTGGCCGGTTTTTTTTTATAATCCACGATATATTGCATAGTGCCTTAGTTAATGTGATAAATTTTAAAAATATATTTAGGAATCAAACAATTAATTTCGGTACTGGTTCTTTTAGGTGTAATCACATCCATGCGGTAGCGTACCTATCAATGACTGCGGGGCCATTTTCTTGCTAGATGCACGGATGTTATTACAACTTAGAGAACCAGTAAGTAATGAAATAGTAGATTTATAAAAAAAAATACAACTGATTTCCTTTTTAGTAGGAAGTAATACCTACATTATTTTCAATATTCACACAGTGCTTTACGCAATATATCGTGGAATATTAAAGCAAGACCTTATATTTTGAGTTACCTACAATCGTATAAGCACAGTGTACTACATACAGTGGTTCAACGCCCATACATTTGACAGGTCCTATGAAATGTCAAAATTATGTAGGGGCGGAGGTTATGTCCCAAGTATGCAGTATGGCTACTCGGGACATAACCTCCGCTCCTTCACCCCGCAACCCCCCGCATGATTGCTCTGCGACAATGTTCTACGTTGACCGACTGTAAGGAGTAAGATATAGGTAGACTGGTATAAGCTTGTCCTCATTTCAGGGGGCAACTTTTGTCATTTACTGTGATCATGACTCCATTTTGCTAACAAAAAAAAAAATGTACAAATTTTGTCGACACGACTGGCGGAGTGGCTTGTATTGCAGCTTACTGTAGTGCTTGGCTGCTGCAAAACATATTGCGATTTCGATTCCGATTTCGAAGTATTTTTATGGGCTAGAAATTCGGCTAGGTTTCGGGTCTGGGTGTTTTTGCACGTGAAGATTGTGATGATCTATGATAAACCCACGATACAGGGGCAAAAACGGTGGGGGCAAAAACAGTGGGGGCAAAGCTTTCAAAAAGAAGTGACGGAGTTTCGACTAAATCCGTGATGCAGTCATGTTTTGTAGTAGGTACTGTAGGCCTAGCTCGAATGTTGTGACGTATGGTAACGTAAACGTAACGTTAACTTAAAAACTTTTAGTTGTATTTTCGATTTAAAATTCACTCACATTAACGTTACGTTTACGTTACTAGGTATACGTCAAAATATTCGTGCTAGGCCCACAGGCTATACAGACCTCAGTAAAAAAAATAATTAAATTCAGTTGCAAGAATAAAAGCTTGTAAAAAACGGCCCTGACTCACAGACATGAAAATGGACACCGAATTCTCATCACCAAGGTTCCGTTTTGATTTGTTAGGTACGGAATCCTAAAAACACAAACTCTAAAATTGTTTGTTTTCGTTTCAATGCATTCTCTAACATAACTCTTTTCTAAAGTCACAAAGTAACAAAACCAGTCTAAATAAAGGTCGCCCGTGACACTAGAGTGTGGCTTCGTAAAGTAAATAAATCGAATTTAGTCTCGGAGTCCAAAGTTTCTGTCCACAAAGGTTGAGATATGAAGTTAGTGGAAATAGTGGAGTTTTCATTATTCTGTACTGAGAGTACAGATCTTGGATCCCGTACAATTTAAATGGAAATTTGTTTTACATACTTAATTTTAGTTGAGTCTTTATTCTCCTCTGATTCATGTTTAGGTACCTGGTTGTTATCAAAGTTTTTAATGATTTCTGTTGTGGTAGTTTTAGTTAAAACGATAAAGTTTTGGTTTAAGACGTATAATTTAGTGCGGCATACATTTTGAAAGTAGGAATACTGTTTTATTTTTAATCACCTTTGTTGTTTTGTAGTTACTTTGTCGGAATAAAGGCCAATAACTTGTAACTCAAAACTAATGGAAATGCAAAGATGTGTAGGACTAGATCACTGGATAGGAGCATTTTTTTTACCCTTTTTTTTCTGCTTCTCAGAGAAATGAAATGAGAAATGCAAGAAGCCATCACAAAAAAAAAAAAATAGATATACATTTATATGTTATAATAAACTGGCATTGGATCTACAATAATTATGTAGCTTAAGTTTTAAAAACATCAAAAGAGTAAAATTTTTAATCAGGAATGTTTCTCTTTAGTCTGTAGGTTCTTTTTCTTATTCTGCGCATTATAACTACCGGCATTTGCCAAAGCCCGCCTTTTGTTTTTGCTAAGGTTGGCGACCCTGAAACCAAAGCGCGCCAAATCAAAGAAGACACGAATAAAAAAAAGAAACAAATGTCAAATACAGTCATAAGCGTGGAACAGTCAACCCGTCACCCGCGGCGCGTTTTTCTGTCATCACTACCGGCCGTAAACCCTTCAATGCATACAAAAAACTTCATTTTCAATATCGTGCCGGTTCGTTGGCCGGCAATATGTCCCGGGTCGGGTACGGTTCTAAAACATATTTTACGCGTGTGCTCCGAGATCGTGAAGGGTTTAGTATGGTTTACGGCCTGACTATCGCCTTCGATGTGCGGATGACCTAATTCGGTCATTTTTACGTACAGTTGGATGTAACTTGGTTTGAAATGAGGTTATGATTTAAGATTGCTTCTAAATTTCGTTATTTATACTGATCTAGCTTGATGTATTATAAGAAAATTAACATGACTTTGTTTCGGACGCAAAAACTGTTCTAGAAATAATTTTGTGACATATTTTTTTACAAAACAATGCCTTTAATTTTCGTACTATTTTTCATTTCTTCATATCTTCGTTATTTATACTGATCCAGCTTGATGTATTATAAGAAAATTAATATGACTTTGTTTCGGACCTAAAAGCTGTTCCAGAAATACTTTTGTATTTTTTTTTATAAAACATCTTTAGATTTCTTTTGTAATATGTTTCATTTCCTCATATTTGCTACCGAATCCTCAACATAGAAAGAGTTCTGCCTAGCCTTTTCCAAACTATGTTAGGGTCAGCTTCCAGTCTAACTAATGCAGCGGAATCCAATGAATGAGATAATAAGACGTCCGCAACTCAGTTACTGGGTAATGCATAAGGTTACACTGGTTGTCAGACTTCAAACTTCTAAAAGACTGTCATAGGTATTCTTAATACACCCCTCAACATAGAAAGCAAACTCTAATTACGAACAACGCAAGAAACCAGGAACCTCTACAAAATATTTGGCGAAAAAATGATTACACCCCGAGGGCATATTAATACACACGGAGCAATCTATTACAGTCATTCTAATCTTTATTACAATGTATTATATCAGAGTATCGACATCATTTTACGGCGCGTCTCGTATCCTCAGGGTGTAATTTTGGTACAACCCTGTAGCTATTTACGAGGGACAGGCTTAGAAGCTATCTGGACGTTAAAATTTATATTATAGACGTCCACGCCCCCGATTTTTTGTTTTCACAGCACTTTTTAAGATGGTATACGTGTTTTGATACTTGGATGTAAATAAAGGGATCGTTGCTTGTCGTAAACGAGATTTGATATTTTTAGGACAACATAACATAACATGACGCCTGTAATACCCAAAGGGTTTGGCAGAGGTGTATAGTACACCTTCATTTCGCTGTTGTTTGAGTCCTATTTAATAGGGAGCGAGCCTTTTGCCATCAACCGGGCACAAATCCTGATTCCAGGCTGCTATTGAGAAATTCCACACGGAAAAACTCAATAACACTTTCCTCAAGCTCAACAGTCGCGCGCGATTTTTAGAACGAATCATGGTATATGCCTACATTTACATGGTATTATTATACCTATATTTAATAATTAAAAGGTAACAACACTTAGGCTCGTATTAATAAATAAGTACCTCTAATTTGGGAGTTGCTTCTCTAGTGTTGTTTCAACATCACTTGAGAAGCAGAGCGATATTTTGAAAAATCATGATGCTTTCAACTTGACACTTTGACAGGTTCTCTTGGGCGTCTACTCCAAAGCGGCCATATTGAGAGTGGTTAATAAATATGGGCTCTAATAATAGGGTATTTGATTGAAAAAATCTAATTAATCCGTCAGTTAGATTATCAAAAAATATTTGCCCAATATTTTTTCTTTTGCTACGTAAACCAAAATTGACGAAGATACGACACTTTTAAAATTGGCTAAACGTCACAAGCAAGTACAATTTTTACTTGCTTCTGACGTCACAAGCCCCCACTCTCGAGTTTTATCTTTCCAAATATTCATAGATTTTTAACAAAAGAAAAAATACGTGTCCATTATTTTTCAAAACTCTAACTGGCGGACTAATTAGATTTGCAATTTATTGATGCTGTCAACATGCCTATTACAAACTTTTTTAATTTTCGTAATTTCTTTGTTACAGGAAATAATACGACGTAACTCTTTAACAAAAAACACGCCGAAGAAGTATAGAACAAAATGGAAAGCAACGTAGCACCCAACGGCATGGTGGTTACACCCCATCACTTGGCCACACAAAGTGCTGTAGCAATCCTCAGAGAAGGAGGAACAGCAGTCGAAGCAATGGTTGCAGCCGCTGCGACAATAGCCGTGGTATATCCCCACATGAACAGCATTGGAGGCGATTCATTTTGGCTCATAATACCGCCTAACGATGATCCTATAGTAATCGAAGCTTGTGGAGCAGCTGGCTCGTTAGCTACTCCTGAATTCTTCAAGGATTTCAAGAATATTCCTTATAAAGGACCAAAGGCGGCTAGCACAGTAGCAGGCACAATTGGTGGATGGGAAGAAGCTCTTAAATATATATCTGACAGTGGCTATCAAAGAATGTCACTATCCAAGTTACTAGCCGATGCCATTAGATACGCACAAGACGGATGTCCAGTGACAAAGTCCCAACACTTGGCCTTAAAAAATGCTCAAGTCGCAGGTAACGTCCCACATGAATTTGCAAAAGTTTTTATGCCTGAAGGAAAGATTCCGCAAGTTGGGGAGAATTTCTATCAAAAACAACTCGCTAAGACCCTACAGCAACTATCTGAGAATGGTCTAAACAGTTTCTATAAAGGCGACTTGGCAGAATTGATTGCCGAAGACATGACATCGTTAGGCATGCCTATCACGAAATCAGATCTTGCAAACTACGCTCCGGTTAGGAAAGTTCCTTTACGATTATTGCACAGTCACGGGGAGATATTCAACGTTCCTCCGCCGACTCAAGGCTTAGTTTCGCTAGCTATTCTCGGAGTCTTAGACAAGTTAGGTATTGATGGTCAACATGAAGGACAATTTATTCACGCTACAGTAGAGGCTACTAAACAAGCTTTGCAAATGCGAGATCAGTACATAACTGATCCGGCTTACATGAAAATTGATCCCAAATCATTGTTAACGAGCCAAATGTTGTTCAAAATGGCCAAAGATGTTAACTTTGAACAAGCATCTGCGGTTGATGGAGGTAAAGGTCCTGGGGACACAATTTGGATGGGTGCAATGGATAATAAAGGCTATTCAGTTTCTTTTATTCAGAGCATTTATCATGAGTTTGGTAGTGGCGTGGTGCTTCCCAGAACAGGCATTTTATGGCACAATAGAGGTGTGGCATTTAAATTGGAGAAAGACCACATTTTATCGATAAAGCCTGGTAAGAAACCTTACCATACATTGAACCCTGCTGCAGCCCGACTTCGCGATGGTCGAGTTTTAGTTTATGGAACTAGAGGAGGTGATGGCCAGGCCCAAACACAAGCAGCTATCTTCCACAGATACGTTGTACAAGGTCGTGACTTGCAGGAGTCAGTGACGGCCCCTAGATGGGTTTACGGGAGAATTTCCGGAGATCCGGATACGAGTTTAAAATTAGAAGGCAGGTTTGAGGACAAGACTGTTAATTATTTGAAGGATAGAGGTCATGAAATTGTTATGTTACCAGATTATTGTGAGAAAACTGGTCAAGCTGGGGCGTTGGTTAGGCATCCTGTTGGAGCGATGGAAGGGGCTTTCGATCCAAGAAGTAATGGAAGCGCTGCTGGATTTTGATACGTACAAAATTGTATGGGTTTGTACGTATAATATGTTTTATTTTAAGTTTTAGTAATAGCTAGATGGGTGTTGTATTTTTATGATTTCATATTATTTTTATATACTTACTACTTACATTAAGACTGATTTATTACTATAATCGAAGTTATCAATTTTATTCCAACGTCTTATCAATGAGACAGCTACTTAAATAGTTTTAATCTTACGAGATAAAGGTAAAAGTAAACCGACCGTGTTAGTTTAGTACTTGTCCATTAAAAGTTATAGAGAATTGTTTCAAATGTTATAAAAAAGATTTTGTAGTTTGGCCAACTATGAACTTTGTTATTCTTGTTTAAGTGCTGTTTATAAAGTGCTCAGCTTTTTTTCAGCAGCATTTTGTTCCGCGATGTCGTTTTAATAAACCAAATAGAGCCCGCGTTCAAACAGCACAGAACAAAAACAGACTTATAGAACAGTTCATGATCAGGCCTTCCGTACTAATTATAAGTTTATTAGTTGCGCACTCAATCTTTTTAGTCAATATTTAATCAACCGGAACATGAAAGGAATGGACAAACTCCACATAAAAGAAAAATTATTAAGTTCTATTATTAAAAGTTTTTTTAATTCATCGCTGAAAGACAAGAAGGTCGAAACTTCTTTAGACATTTTTTGAACTGTCAGAACCAAAAGAAAAATTCGGGAACTCCAAGAGTTATTTTCTGGGCAAATTATGAAACTCTTCTGTTTTAAAAAATGGACTCAAAGCGGGAGTTAAAATTAACAGTCTAGGAACAGTTTTAAATTAGACAATCTCTTTGAAATATATGGTTCGTTTCCTGAACAGTGGTCGACGATAATTCACATTTATTGGAAAGATAAGGGAGCGAACAAAGAATGGATGTAAATCAAAAAACGACATTTTAAAATAATATTGGAGTTTGGTTTGACGTGATGCTGGTACGCACTGCGAATTTTTGATAAATGAAGCAATAAATAAAATTTAATTGGAATGGTATGAATTTCATCAAAACAAAAAATGGTAGGTATATTTTTCCGTGTCCTTGTTTTGTAGTCTCGAATAAAGTCGCATGAATTAGATCCTTAATAGCATCGGACCTAAAATCGGCACCAAACTCTAGAGTGTAGTGACCGACAATAGGACCTACATTATAAGAGTAACTATAATATAATTACTTAACTATAGTTATCCTTATGCCTTCACCTCTGTCTGCCTTGGTTGCAGCTTACCTACGTTAATTTTATGTACTTATAATGGAATATAATTAATTATTTTACCTACCCAGAAATGTATTCGTATAAGCTCAAAGAAAGTAGTCAGTTCGTTACTTAAGTTAAGAATTACTTAAGCTTTGACATGACCAATTTCTTATACTTAATTTTATGAATAATTCATAATTATGCTTTTTATCATAATCTTTTCTATTTGATTTTATATGTACAGTAAGTGCCAATGTTACTGTAAAAATTTTACGTTCTGTAACTTACAAGAATTGCTTAAATTAGGTAAGTTAGTAATGTAAGATTTTTTACTAAATAAAATATATTTTTTATCTCTCTGGTTTCCTTTTTACGAGAAGTTTCAAATGTAAAATATTTTTGTTAATGTTACATGGTTATTTCATGGTCTAGGCAAGCAATAAGTAACTCTTTTAATTTTTTTGTTATAGTACAATAAAACCTACCCTGTACGATAACATAATAAAAAAAAACACGGAAGAGTATACACACGAATAAAACAAAGTTCTACCATAAGCAGAACGCAAAAGAAAAAAAAAACAGCCTTGCAATTCCAAATTCAAACTCGTACGTACAATTTCCACCAACATTCGCGGGCCGTATTTGGCCCGAACCCTCGAATTAGCCATGCCACAAGTAGCACGCACAATGGCCCTACAAGAACAATAAATCTGTATACGATTCGTATCTGTTACATCGTCTATTGTCTGCCCGTCGGCCCTATAGTTTCAGTTCATTGAAGTGATCTCAGGGACTGACTATCGATCCGGAGTGAAGTCAAAAGGATCATGACCGGGGATAGATATACTATGTATCTATTTTTGGAACAATCCAGAGATTCTTCAGTGTGTGTTCAGTTAAGATCGTGTATTGTCTGTTGTTCGAGGTGAATTGATTGGATTTGATACAATGTAGTAAGATGAGATTATGTTACTAAAGGGGAAAGTTACTGTAGTATAATTAGGTAACTAAAATTAGGAGTTTGAAAGCGAATAGTGTTGGCATTTTAATTTTCTCTTAACATTTATGATCTTATAACGCGAGTTAATGCACGTTCCTATATATACCCTTTCTGAGGTAAGTCCTGACGTTTCTGTACAAAAAGTTACGATACAAAGAAAAAAAAAAAAAAAAAAAACATTAGTGCTACATGGAACATGGTACTAAAAACAACCACACTATCATTCTCTCTCTATCACTCAAAGGTTTGCTGGTAGAAAACTGATTTTTGAGTTAAGTATTTCACTAAATTGTAATGTTTTATTGTAATTTTCTTGTGTACAATAAAGAATAAGAATAAGAAAAAAACATGGATAATATAGCTATTTTATGGTAAATGATGGAATCAGGTTACTTTGTGGAAATCCATGACATACAAATATGCAAATACAATATCTAGCTTTAATTCCGCTGAACAAAATCGCTAGTTTGGATGCAGTATGCAGCACCACCCTCCCGCCCACAAGTATTATGCACATGCAGAAAGAGTAATAAAATAATGCAACATGCAACCAACTCAATAATCTACCAGGTTTTGCTAATTATAATCAAACTTTGTTTGCTAGTTAGCAAAATTTGGCATCATATGAAATTACTAAACTATACTTGGGAGCAAATAAATCGAGCCACTTCTATTTTTCACGTAGATACAATTGTTATTTTTTTAGTGTTGTGGAACAGATCAATTCTATTTGATAACCTTTACAATGAGGGTAGTTTTTTGTATTTTGAATGTATAATTCATGAAACCAAAACTAATAACCAGGACACGTGAAAAAAGGAGTGGCTCGATTTCTTTGCTCCCAAGTATAGTTTAGCTGTCCATTTTTCCATTGCGAGTTAATTTTTCAGCTTAAAACCTTTCGGAAGAAATTACCTAAATTAAGATGAAAACCACTTCAAAATCCATTGAGAAGTTTAGAAGAAGTAAGCGGACAAACAGACAGATGCAAAAAGCGACTTCAATTTATACTATTTATTTAACATAATAACATCGTGATTTTACATCACACCGATAATTCAGCCCTTATCAAGCTGTCTCCCCCCTCCTAAGTCCCCGCCAGCAACGCCCTAAGCCGAGGTCCGAGTCCCACTAGGGGTCGCCCTTAGTGCTGTTGTTGCAGGTAGTCATGATGTTAGTGTAGTACAAGTAGTTAGCTTAGGTTAAGTGTTTTATCCCCCCCCCCCCATTGGCTGGAGACCCCTCAGGTCTCGCCAATAAACTGCCCGGTTACGTAGAAATGGTCCCCTAGGACCACCTACAACAGTCCAAGAGAGAGAAAAAAAAAACGTAATTTTACAGGCTTGCCTGTATTCCCCGTAAGGTCGGGCGGAGGTGTATAGTACACCCACAATTCGCCGTTATGTTTCAAGTCCCATGTAATAGGGGGCGAGCCTATTCCCATCAACCGGGCACAAATCCAAACTCCGGGCTGCTACTAAAAAATTCCGCACGGAAAAACCCAATAACACTTTGTCCGACCTGGGGATCGAACCCAGAACTTCACGCTCTGTAGTCGCGCTTACGATCACTAGACCAACGAGGCAGTCAATTTAAACTATTTTAATGATAAACCACTATTTTCTTTCATGCTCATCAAGTATTACTCCATTTGAATACGAATTAGATATTTTCCAAATCACATATTTCAAACCAAACCAACCCTCATCCTCGTCACGTAACAATAATTTTCCACATATTAGAGCCCAAACCAAAACTATAATATTACTTACATACTGGTACTTATAGGGCCCAATAAATACCGGGCTTAATACAGTGTGTTGGCCCAAAACTGTCAAACAGTCTCATTGGGGGCCGACTGAACTGTGACCGGCTGGGAACTTTGGCGATACAACTTAATACGAATCTAATAAAGTTTGCCCTTACTACGGTAAGAGGTCGTGATGGAACTGGCGACTTTTCATTTTGATAAGAATTTTTATTGTAAAAAGGTAGTGTTTAGAGGCAACATTAACTACAGATTGATTTTTTTCGTGATTCATTTACTTAATTTATACAAGGTTAGTCGGAAAGGGGGTACTAATCCGAAAGGCTGAAATGTACCCATAATAATGAATAACTTTTGTTCTACAACTTTCCTCAAAAGTCAACAGTTTAAGAGAAATAGCTGTTCAAAGATTTCATAAATAATACACTAAAATCTTTCTATAGTCAGCTATCATCAGCTGTGTTTACAGTTCAGGTCATATTATCATCAAGGATTACGAGCTCCATTTTTTAAATTCGTAACTAAAGCAGGGATGAAGAATTTTCTAAAAAAACTAAAATAAAAATCATATTGTTTGGAAATAAAAGATATCGATTTTAAAATTTTAACTGATGATTGTTCTAAAGGAAGTTTAGAACAGTCATCAATTATACTATAAGTGGTCTGCGGAATACCTAGCACTTCCTTTCCGACTGACTTTGTGTAAACATCACGCCTGTATTCCCCCAAAAGTTAGGCAGAGGTGTATAGTTACCTACACCCTCATTTGAAAGAAAGAAATTTAATTTATTCAGCATGCAAATCGACACAGTATAGACATACTATAATGGCAACAGGTGTAACAGTTCCTTAAATAAAAATAATTAACAAGCACCATGTTTATTACACCTTATACTATTACTAGACTAAAATACAGAAATGCGTCGCATTCGCATGTGAATGAGTCATCACTCAGCATAATGTATTGTGGCAGCATTGGGACTAATTTTCCAACATGCAACACCAACAGTGCTGATTTTCAGTGAAGACCTTGGGCCTTTCGTTAACATTTCGCCGTTATGTTTAAGTCCCATGTAATAGGGGGCGAGCCTATTGCCATCAACCGGACAAAAATCCAGACTCCGAGCTGCTACTGAGAAATTCCACACGGAAAAACCCAATAACACTTTGCTCGATGCCACGCGCAGCAGTCGCGCTTGCGAACACTAGACCAACGAAGCAGTCAAGCAAGTTAGTTTGTTTAATGTAATGCGGGTTTTGTTGCTTAAGTACTTCCAGCGCACCCTGGGTAGTCAGTTCCGCTACCAACCTTGCTGATTGGCTAATATTTACACCACGGTATGAGCTTTTCTCGTATAGCTCGTGGCGGCGAAGAGAAGAAGAAGAATCACACAAGCATATCTTTGAAGAAGGTATGATGGTAATGATTATTGTTTAATCATCACTATTCAGCCGAAAGACGTCCACTGCTGAAAGAAAGAAAGAAAGAAAATACATTTATTTAACACAGACCAAAAGGCACACAGTACAAAACAAAACATAAGAAAAAACAAAAAAAGAAATTAGCAAGGAAGTGTGCCTCACGGCTGCGCCAAAAAGGTCCAGTTCAGCAAAAAGTGCCCGACAACTAGTGCCCGACGCTGGTTTTCAACTGGACCTGATGTGTGATGTGACGGATGTCAGTGTACTGCAACGCGTGTCTATAAACTTAATAAAATAAAATAAATTGTGTTAAATAAAAATAATAACGAGTGAACATATGTAGGTAGTGTGAATTTGAATAAAAAAATGCAACAAAAACAAAAAATACTAGTGAATAATTTACACAATTTAAACAAATTTAAACATACAACAAATTTAAACAAAATTTAAAAATTTAAACAAAACAAAAACAAAATTTCATTAAAGGGGAATGCCAAGATCCGGCCATTACAAAGTAGTATGAACTGACATGCCATAATTTTGATAATTCGCGTTTATTTTTTGTAAGATTTATGTAATATAAATAAAGTCTGGAGAAGTACACCGTCGGATAGTCATTATAAATAGTATTTCAATGTTTTAGTTAGTAAGTTTCAACGCTTTTTATCTACAACTACAAATAGAAATGTTGCACAGATTAAAAATAAAATTATATCGATACTAAAATTACATTTATAAATCGATTACAACTATGAAACAATAATGTAATTGTAAATAATTGTATCACAATAATATTATTATCATGTTATTTATTTATTTTATTTACACAAGTATTTATTTTTTATTCACGTTTTCTTTTTTGAATAATGTGTTAAGTGAATTGTGCTCTTCCATTATTAGCTATAAATTATAGTACTAAGCTTTATTAGTAATAAGCTGTTACGAATAATCCTAGTAACCACTATAACGTCTATAACACAACAGGTTTGTCACTATTGTTGTGATTTATCTTAAACGGGCTACTTTTCTTATACGAAACAAAATAAATAACATAATATTTTATTAAGCTGAGTATGTATAGGTACCAAACACGTTCAAGTGTTAGTTAACATATTTAATTAATCTCTTTGATTTAGGTATATTAATTTAAAATTAATGTTTTGTAATATTATGAAATAATTTACAAACATGCTATTATTACTATCAACTATTTATGTAGCGAAATAAGTGCCTATATTTCTTTTTTTATTTTATATTCCATTCGATGATATGCATACTTGATAATCGATTACGTTTAAAATCGAATATTGTTATGATTTTATTTTAATGGCGACAACACCTTTGCCGCAATTAAAATAATTTCCACTTGTTTCTTACGATTAATTATGCGACAAAGTAAGTATCTGTATCGAAGTAAGAAACCATATTAAATGTAATTATTCCTTAACGTGAATACAATATTATGAATTCCGGTTGGGCAAGATTTTTGTTAAATAAAATACTTTGTTTAGTAAAAGTATGATTTTTATATAATTTGGTATTAAGACATGCATGTTTTATCATCGTTGCCATGGCAACGTCAATAAACGCCAAATTCAAAATAGAGTAAGATTTATTTTGATTTGGTTTTGGTTCGGTTATTTAGGTATTATTCAGACCAAAAATGGTTTAATTTTGTTATTTACATAATTAAATGCTTTAATCAAACAATAATATTAAGATTTTTACTAAAATATTGAAGGTCTATCAATATGACAAGGATTAAAATAATTAGTGATGAAAATGTAGACGGAGTATAAAGAAAGTGTTAGTTCGATTTTCGAATTACTTTTCTTCCCTAAGTTAAAAATCTACTATTAAGGTCAACTTTATCGACCTATAACTTTTCTTGGTGTACTTCCAGCGGAAATGTTGTTATTGTAATACATTCTACAATATTTGCCCTTTTTAATAAGATATGTTTCATTCTTGTTCCTTCTGGCCGAGTCGTAAAGGAAATCTTGGCATTCCCCTTTAAACAACCAATAGCCTGGCAACCCAAACACCAAAAATAATAATAACAGCCATGGCCAATATTTATAATCTATGGTACATAGATAAGATTATATATTAATATGCTGTGTGGGTTACCTAGGCATCTTAAATCTACTTAAAAATAGATATATGGTTAAAATACTGTGTAGTGTGTATGCTGGACATAAGCCTCCCCCAAAAGGGGGGGTTTGCCGTAATCCCCACGCTTGGCAGGCGAGTTGGCGATCGCAGTATGGTTGTTAAAGTACTCAGAGAACGCTGCTGCCCATCCTCTAAAGAATCCCTTAGTTGCCTCTTACGACACCCACGGGAAGAGAAGGGGTAGCGCTATTCTTTAAGACCAAGTACTACACGAGACAATAAGTAAGCTGTCTTATCATTTGTAATATTATTTGGATTTGAGCCTCGACTAACATCTCATGAGGCTCTCGTTAGGTGACTGGCTCAAGTGCCTGATATAGAAAGCAGTCCTTAGACACTTCCACCCCCGAGCGTATAACTCTGGCGGCCCCCCTCTGGCCGGCCGATAAAAGCAAGCCAGAGTTGAGAGTTCTGCGGGCACTCTTGGGGTTCCACACCAGCCAGTCAATAAAGGCAAACTGGAGACGAGGCCCTGACTGACTCTCTGAGGCAATAAGGTACGCAGTGTCGCCACTCACCAACAGCTCGCCACAAGCTGCCCTGCAGTTTGTAATCTTTTCAGTAGACCTCATGACACATTTTATACAAATAATATTATTTAGATTTGAGCCTCGACCAACATCTCATAGGGCTCTCGTTAGGTGACTGGCTCAAGTGCCTGATATGAAATGCAGTCCTCTTCGACACGGCGCGTAGTGTGAGAAGGTTCCTGACTCTGGAGTCCTAACCACTGGTAGCTTGGACCCTGCCGGTGCCGAAGGACCCCAATTTTTAAATTTCAAACGTTTTTTTTGTTTTTTTAAAGAAAATATTTAAAAATGTAACTAAGATGAAAAATTAATAAAGGATATTATTTTATAATAATAATATAACGAAAATACATATAGTGCACATACGACTATTAAAGTTTAGAAACGCATATTAAAATGCAGTCAACGTACGACCTAAGCTTGAAAGAATTTAATACTCTCCCAGCTCGAAATAAAGAGGTGTCATAAATAACATTAAAAAAGCGCAATGTATCCCATAATCTTTATTATTCTCGTTCGTTATTTCATAGTAGGCCCGCCGTATCAGTTAAATTAAGACGAATGCTCTCACTTCATTATTCTGCAAGTTTAATTTCGCGATGTTTAGACCATTCGTTCAAATTAGCGGTGAGCGTGACAAATAAGGAATCATTGCCTTTTTATTCACGGAAACCAAGGTTTTTGGCAACGAATTCCATCACTTCCCGACCCATTGTTGCGTAAAAGGAGACTAAAGGTAAGTACGAGTTCGTAGCCGACTGTAGACAGCAGCAGCAGACGACGTGTCGCTGCTACACTACTGGTTTCTATGAAATACCTTCCGCAGCTAGCGACACGTCACCCCACTACACGTTGCACGATCGCAGACGACGTGTCGCTCGACCGCAGATCAGTAGTGCCACCGACACTGGAGCGACAACACGTTGAATCATTCTCAAAAAATGAGTTTTTCCAATCCCGAGGAAGAAAACCTGATAAACTGCAGCCATCTGCAGTTGGGTTCGGGATCATGACTGCAGCGATATGACGCTGCGACGTGTCGCTGCGACATTTCGCAACGTCACGTCGTCAGCTGCTGCTGTCTGCAGTCGCCTGCGAACTCGTACCTTTAGACAGAAAACAAATGAACACAGAAAAAGTCGGACAGGAGAATCGTACGTGTATTTCATGAATGTGACCAGATAGTCGGATCCGGCTCCCGGAAGCAAGTATCGGACGTGTGTTTTGGCTTTAAAGGGTTACGCCAAGACGATGGGCAGGTTTCATCTGTCTGCTAATAACATGCAGCTGCAATCACCAACAATAAAACTTATAGTAGAGCTCCTTGTGAAAGAGTTCTTCCGGAGAAGTACTTACTCCATACCTATTTCTGCCGCTAAGCAGCATTGCTATGTTCCGGTGTAAAGGGTATGGGTGTTGATGAAATTATGGGCACATGTGAGTTTCCATACCTTGTCAACCGTTTACCTGCTGATATAAGAAGTCAGGATAAAAAAAGGCAAATTTGCCAAATTATTTCAGTTATTTTTTCTTGAGAGTTTGTAAACTATTTTATTTAAGTCCGCACTATAAACATTTATTGTTACCTGCTTTATGTTCCGTTTCCACAGACAAACCGTGGAAACGGTTTTGTGGGGCATTAATCTCAATTAAAGTTAATGTAACGTCTTTAAATAATAAAATAAGAATTAAAAAAATAAACTTTGTCTCTATGCTTGGCAATCCATCCGCAACACTGTTGGTATTGTAGGTGTATAAAGATGGCGGTAACCACTTACCTTTTCGATAAGCAGTAGTTGACCGATTCTATTTTTTATCTCGTTCCATCTACGACTCTCGTAACGAGAGAAAAAGAGATAGCTTACCGAATCGTTCTGAATCAGGGGGCTGAAAAAAATACTAATCCGTCGGCCAAACCTTGGTGACCTTGGCAATTTCTCCCATGACCGTTCATTGCCTATGTTCAGCAGTTAGGGTGCATTATAAGAGCTTCCACGAGTGACGATACTTAAGTACGTCCGGCGCCGCGCCCTGGGCAGTCAGCCCCGCTATCGACCTTGCTGACCGGCTAATCTTTTCACCACGGCATGGGCTATGCTCGTGTCGACACGAGATAGGATAGCAGTTGACGTCCACGGACGGAGATGAAAATGATGAACGATTATAATACAGACGCGTTGTTCCGTATAAAAGATGAGTCGAAATGTGTTCCAACCAACTTTTAATAAATATAAAAAACACGACTGCTCATAAATTACTGAGGGAAAATTCAACAAAAAGGTAAAAAAATAAGTTGTGTCGAACTTTTCAGTATTTGAAATTCAGATGCAGTCGCGGGACAATTTTTTTGGAAAACTATTTGTTGGCTACTGCGTAAGTTTAAGTTTGCACTAGCCTATGTTACCCGGAGTAATGACAGGATTCCAAAGATACCAATTGGTTCAGGCGTTTAGAAGTTATGGTGGAATAAATAAACACACATACATACATACATTAACCCTGAAAACATAACACTCCTGTTTTTGAGCAGTCGCGTAGTCGTGTAAAAAATATGGTCAATTTATTTATTCATTTATATTTTCGCACAAAATTTGCACAGAACCGGACTATACCTTAAGCATTTTCTACCAGTCGACCTTAGGATGATGCAGAGAAAATACGCAACATGCAATTTCCGTATCACTACATAGTATAATGCAAAGTCGCTTCCCGCAGTCTGTCTGTCCCTATGTATGCTTAGATCTTTAAAACTACGCAACGGATTTTGATGCAGTTTTTTAATAGATAGAGTAATTCAAGAGGAAGGTTTATATGCATAATACATTGCACCCGTGCGAAGCCGGGGCGGGTCGCTATTGATAGATATTTCAACGGAGTTTTTCCAGCATCATAACTGTTTAGAACAGATCTTTCGTTCGGAACAACACGATACATTGATGTTGTTGGCTTTCGATCTCAAAGTCTCGGGCAGTCTTCGGCAAACTGTCTTGTTAGATAACTTGTTTGCTCCCGGATGTTTGAATAAGTTATAGGAGTACAGATCAATAGTTTCTCCTGTTCTCTCGGAAGCTGGGATTGGATGATTGTTGAAGCAGGAAGCTAAAAGCCGATTGATACAATTTTGCAATACACGACCGTTCGTTGAAGTTGAAGGGGTCAATAATGAGGCCGATTTTCAATAGACGGATGTTTAGGTACTAATAACATGAAAGATGAATGAATGTCCAGAATTTTCATTAATCAATATTAGTGAATGGTTATTAAAATTAATAGAGGGGATCGTGGCTAACAACAATCACACAGATCATATGATTTGCACGGTTAAGCTGCACTTGTCACGGTCAGTCTGCAGATGGGTGACCATTCGTAACACATCGAGGCCCCTCCGTGACTCGGAGAGCATGTTAAATCATCGGTCCCGTGTGTCATACGAATACCTATGAAGCTCGAAAGTCTGACAACGGATATCGGCATTGCCCAGGGGCCCTATTCTCCTAAAATAAATCTTGATAAATCACAACCCAACCAAGGCCGAACCGTTCATTCAGACAGTTCTCAATTTCAAAAGCTATCAAATTGTTTGACACAAAAAACAAAATCAATCATTTTGAAAGTTTTCGAAAACAAAAACTGACTGACGGTTGTGGTTCGATTGCGTTTGGCAACAATTTATTTTAGGAGAATTAGGCCCCAGGGGCCCAATTCTCCTAAAATAAATCTTGATAAATCACAACCGAACCAAGGCCGAACCGTTCTTTCAGACAGTTCTCAATTTCAAAAGCTATCAAAATGTTTGACACAAAAAACAAAATCAATCATTTTGAAAGTTTTCGAAAACAAAAACTGACTGACGGTTGTGGTTCGATTGCGTTTGGCAACAATTTATTTTAGGAGAATTAGGCCCCAGGGGCCCAATTCTCCTAAAATAAATCTTGATAAATCACAACCGAACCAAGGCCGAACCGTTCTTTCAGACAGTTCTCAATTTCAAAAGCTATCAAATTGTTTGACACAAAAAACAAAATCAATCATTTTGAAAGTTTTCTAAAACAAAAACTTACTGACGGTTGTGGTTCGATTGCGTTTGGCAACTATTTATTTTAGGAGAATTAGGCCCCTGTAACTGGGTTGCGGAGGTCTGATGGCAGTCGCTCTGTGTAAAATACTGGTATTCAGCCGCATCTGTTAGACTGCAAGCCGACCCCAACATAGTTGAGAAAAGGCTAGACAGAAGAAGGTTATTAAAATTCATGATAATATCCCTGAGGATTTAGCTCTTACAAAACATTCTTCGCAATGTCTAACCGGATCCTACTTAAAAAAATAGTACAAAAAATTGGCCTATCACAATCAATTGCTGAAAAAAGGCCCTCCCAAATTGAGGAGCGGACAAATAGGAACAAATTGTACAGTTTTTATCGAAATCGATTTTACCAGACCTTTAGGTCGTTTTGGGTTCAAAACGAGTACAGTAGGCTAATTTAAGTATTTTTTTGAAGCAGGAAACATGCTGGAATCCTGCAGATTTGTTTAATCGTAAAGTTTTCGATTAACTGTCAAAATGTTTGGTTTTGTTATTGTTATCAAATTATTTGACAGTTATTGTAAACGAAAACTGTAGTTTTTTTTAACTGAGTGAATGCGTGCCTGTGCGTGCAGTTTTTTTTGATTCTACAACAGAAATCGGCATTCATTCAGCGTCAGTACATTTCTTGCTTCAAAAAATACTTGAATTAGCTTACAGAATAAGATAAAGTCCATGAACAGAGCGATAAAAAATACTATATTTGATATTAGATCGTTTTGTTCGCCAGCTTCTCAATTCAAAATAGCATTTCTTTTCTTCATACCCAGATCATAAAAATATAAAGCAAAAAAGATTTTTAGCGCCAAAATGACATCAATTTCGCAGAGAATTGACTAACGAGGTCAATTGCAGCGATAGAACGCTCGCATGATGTAGGAGGCAGAAAAAAAGACTTTTTCCAATTTTCTTCTTATGAAAAGCTTCGTGGCTAATCTTTTAGCTAGGTATCTACTCGCTCTGTCAGCTGATTCGTGACAAAAATATGTTTATGTTTTTTAATAACGACGTTTATGTAATAGGTCTGTTTTTTTCCGCTAGATACGTTGAAGAAAACGTTTAAGTAAATGTTAATTCTGATTGTATTTTTAATGGCTTCTATTCTTCTTGACTTGTCTGCTAAACATCTTGTAAATAAATTTTGAGCCAGTACCTGTCTAAACAGGTTAAAAAACCACAGGACTAATTGGCATGAAGGAAGAAACTTTTTCGACAGATTATTTTAATCATCTACAATTTCAAATATTGAAATATACAGGCTGTCCCTGGAAGTATGGATCAAATCGAATAGGGGCGTGGCAAGGACATTTCAAGACTTGTAGTATTAAAAACTTGAGTAAATATTTTGCCAGACCAAAACAGCCTTTGCAGTAAATGTTTTTTCTTATTGAGCACATGTTTTCTAGCTGCGTAAAATTATTACCACAAGAAAGGCATACAGTTCGCGAAAGTACTGAAAAAAAAAATGATAGCTCTGATAGTTTTTTTATGTTTTTTTTTCTATGCGAAGTGATTGAAAAAAAACAATGTTACGTCATAACATTTGAACCGTAAAAAAATTGCACCGACATTCTCAGGCTTAAAAAGTTTGGAAATGACACTGCCCACGCCCCTATTCGATTTGATCCATACTTCCAGGGACACCCTGTATATAATAACATTGAAGTCGTAAATAAATACACTATCACCTGTGGCCGTAATGGTTTCAGAAGCGCATAGTCGTTATTTGAATTCCTGTGGTTTTAAAGTAGCCTTATTTTACGGTATAATTTTTAGGATTTCGCAGACAAAGTGCAAGCACTCAGAGGCTTATAGTTCTTAAACAAAATAAGATAAGTGTAGTAGAGGTCCTTATGAAAGAGTTCGTCCGGTGAAGTGCTACCTCCATACTTATTTCTACCGCTAAGCAGCATTGCTGTGTTCCAGTTTGTAGGGTATGGGTGCTGGTGAAATTACAGGTACATGAGACTTTCCAGCTTTGTCTTTCAAGGTTGGCAACCCATCAGCAATCCTCTTGGTGTTGTAGGTGTATACATGGTGTTAACGAATTCATGTAATTCTGTCAAACCACGTGATCTACTGGTGACATAGATTAATCCTAAATAGCTATTTCTGAAATCCAACTGAAAAAAAAAATTAAAAAAAAACTTGGTTTTCTATTTCTGAGTCATTTTAGAGCCCGAGTTATCTGACTGCAAAGAGCGATATCGCGTTAGTTGTACCCGCGAGCCGTGTCACCGTGCTTTCATTAATTTATGCGTGGCATCGAAACGTTGACTAAAATGAAAAAAAATTGCAAAAAAAAAAAACTTTGTTTTAACTTATTCCTTATTTTGTGGTTTAAATATGGCTGATTACCGCTACCGCATGAAAAAAAAAAAAAAAGATTTTTATTTTTAATCAATCTAAATCCCGTGCGGGGCCATTCTACACCAGTAGTAGATCATGTGGTTTTAAGGAATTACACGCATTCGTTAACACCGGTTAACAATAGGCGGTGGCAGCTACATACCATCACAGTCACACCGATAATTCAGCCCTCATCAAGCTGTCTCCCCCCCTCCAAGCCCCCGCCAGTGACGTCCTAATGTCCGAGTCCCACTAGGGGTCACCCTTAGTGCTGTTGTTGCAGGTAGTCATGATGTTAGTGTAGTACAAGTAGTTAGTTTAGGTTCCCCATTGGCTGAAGACCCTTCAGGTCTCGCCAATAACTGCCCGGTTACGTAGAAGGGGTCCCCCAAGGATCATCTAAAGCAGAACAATAGAAAAAAATAAAATAAATCGAAACTTACCATCAGTTGGGCCGTTGGCTTGTTTGGCAGCATTACAAAAGTAGAGGCTTGAAGTTTTAACAATATTGTCATAAGCACCAAGTTTGGTAACGGGTTGGTGATCTTAGTACCTTCTTTTTCTACTTCTGAAGTAGACGGGGAGAGTGGGATTTTTACCGCGTTAGAACCTCCCCGATAGCTATCTTCAGTACAATACGGGGGCTCTAGGGACGAAGTTATGCTTCCGCAGCCTCCTCCTACGCTACGCCTGTAAGGCACTTTTTCTAGGGGTCTTTGCCGGGGACACTTTTTCTTATCCCTCTATAAATATGTTCTGCCTAACCTTTTCCCAAATATGTTGGGGTCAGCTTGCAGTCTTACCAGATGTGACAGAATACCAGTATGCGCTGAGCGACTGCCATCAGACCTTTGCAACCCAGTTACTGGGCAATGCCGATATCCTAAGGTTGTCAGACTTTCGGGCTTCTGACTACCCGTAACGAGTGTCATTAGCTATGTCTACACCAGTGCGCTTTCACATTCATGTTGCGTCTTCCTCTGAAGCATGCGTGAAGCGCCATAGCGCATGCAATAGTGCATGCCTTAATAGTTCGAGTCTTATGGCAATCAATATTGCATGCGCTTGACGCAAGAGGAATTGAAAGTTGAAAGCGCAAGATGAACATGAAAGCGCACGGGTGTAGAGATACCAATAGGTATTCGTATGAAACCCGGGACCGACGGTTTAATGTGCTGTCTGAGACATGGAGGGGTCTCGATGTGTAAGGAATGGTCACCCATCCACGGACTGACCGCGGCTAGCGCAGCTTAACCTTGCAAATTATATTATGATCTGCACGGTTGTTAATTGGCAAAGAGCCCTTAGGTGCGACTATAGCTAAAGGCTATCAAGTTAAGAGCGTGTACGCCGTCCGGCATTTCATACAAATTTTCAAGTCCTTATTTTTCGATATGACTGAACCGATTTTAACGAATTTTCATACCCATCAGCAGGATGCATAGGACTAAAAAGTTAGTAGAAAACATTTTCGAAAATGAGTGTTATAATTAAATTAGACTTCCAAACAGAAATTTCCAACTATCTTTTTTTACGTTAGTTATTTCGAAAATGTATTCTACTAACTGTTTAGACCTAAGTATCCTGCTTATGTGTGTGAAGTTTCATCAAAATGGTTCAGTCATTACGAAAAACAAAGACTTAAAAATTTGTATGAAATGCCGTACGGCGCGGCGTACACGCTCTTAAAGAGTAATACGTTTCACATACCATTTTAAATGAAGGATAAATAAAAATATCTTTTGCACCTTGCATAAATGCATGTCCTCGTTTATAAGCTATGTACTTAAAACTCTAGTAAAGCTCCAGTTAGTTCCAGGTAAGTTGTATCACACTTTAACTAATGTTAATGAGTTCGCTTTTATGAATAACTGAGCATCGCTCCTCTTGGCCTTGTTTACCTGGAAGCTGTGTATAAGAACTGTTTGTTTTTATGAATAATAAATTAATTATGTATTTAATTGGCGTCCTGAAGTTTTAAGTACTTTTTTTGGTGTCTCTGGTTTGGAATAGATTATCCATATTCTTTGTTGTTTTTCGTAATAAACAAAGGGATTATAAATTAATATGAAAATTTGTTTGGATGGACGAATGTTTGTTACTCTGTCCTGTCCAGACTTTTCCCACTATTGGCAAAGATTCTACTACTGTAGTACTTCTTCTCCATTTGCCTTGTCCCATTATCTGGGGCCAGCTCTCCTTGTCTGCCTTCCTTTCGATCCAGAGCAGTTGCAGCGTCTATTTCGCTCTCTTTCAAGTCCTTCTAGACTGTCGTCGTCAGCCAGGTGGCGGGGGGTCTTCCGCGATTTCGCGTTGTTGTAGGTAGGTTAAGGACTACTCGCACCATGTGATCTTCTGGACGGCGGAGCATAATTATGTTCGTACCATCGAAGGCGTTGTTCTTTGACCTTCTCAGCAATGATGACAATTTTGTAGTTGGATGTCGGATGTGTATTACTGTGATTAGGACGAAGTATAATTCTTTCAGTAAGTCAAACATTCAAGTTGTTATTTGAATTTTTGTAAGCCTTTGTCTGCAAAGAAGATCTATCCTTTTGTTGTTAGTCGTTCTCTATTCACTTTTATTCTCTATTCACTATTTACTTGATATTCAAAACTTCTTCACCACACGGTGGGAATAGACGCATAATGTAAGATTCAATAAAACCCAGCACGCTTGGTGGTAGGACCACCTGGCCAGCTACCCCCCTCACATTAAAGTCAGCCAAACAGTCTGTGTTCCGTCGTATGTATATGAAAGCCAGAGGGTATTGGGGAATCCCTCTATATCTCTGTTACTTGGATAAGTGTGCCCCGGCTTAGACCCTGAGCCAGGACAAATAGGGCAAAGAAAAAAAATGAAATCCTCATCTGAATACCATGGAATAGGCATCTGGAATTATGGTGTTCCCTTGTTCCGCAGACAGAACTTTCATAGTAGAATTTCGTTTCGCATACAATATTTGGTCCATGTATTTCAAATATTATTGTTTCAACGACTATTTATTTGAATGAAACATATTTCACAGAAACACAATTCAATGAATTTTATAGTAATATTTTTTTTATTTGACAAACTTTTCAAACAGTAGAATTATTTTTTGACGAGTATTGTTTGTTCGCACCCCGACACGGATAGTTTAGGTTCGGAGGGGATGACGGGGACTAAAGTGAGCGAGCAAAGCGAGCGAACGAAGTCCCCGTCTTCCTCTTCGTGTTAGGTTACTTTAAACCCTGCAGATAGAAATAGGAGCCCCACGCAGCGGAGCTCCGTCGGCCTTGGCCCCAGAATCTTTTTTTGGTGTAGACATTTGGTTGGTAGTGTGTCACTCGATAAAATGTTTTTCTTGGTAATAATAAGTTATATATGAACTAAACAATATGAGATAAAGTATATTTGATTTCATATTCTATGATACGAATATCGAAACATTACATTTTATTTGTAATAAAAATCAATGATTTAAATTTTTTCAAAGCTTGTATTCTGCGTATTGATTATTCTATGAAATGTTAATATGAGTAAAATTGTATGTGAAACGAAATTCTATAAAACTGTTATCTATAAAACAACGCACAACCCTGGAATTATCAAGTCTTTCACCTCACATTTTCAGCAACAAAAAAATATTCATGAAAAATAAAGAACATTTCTATCTGTCAGAAAATTTTCAGGCGACCATTTCTCATTTCTCGTTGCCAATTAGACGTTGAAGTTTGTCTCGAAGTTGCGGTCTTGTAATAAACAATCTGAAGTTACGAGTCATTTATCACTGGTTTCTTTGAAGGTATTCTGTAGAAAGCTTATGTGACGGATGAGAAAAAATAGCAGAGAATATACCATTTTTTTTTTGTCGTGGTTAGGTAGATAGTTATACTTTATTGTACACTAAAAGAAATAAAACAGAAGGAATACACTTAATTAAAACAGTAAAAATGGCGGTCTTATCGTTTAAAGCAATTTCTTCCAGACAACCATAGGATAGAAAGAATTGTTAAGAAAAATTCAAGGGCAGTTTGCGGCGTACAAATAATAATATATAACCTTATAAAAATCAAGAATCAACTAAATAATTAGGTATAAATACATATTATAACACAAATAGAGAGAGATGAGAGTCGGTACCTATGTTTGAGTCGGGATTTTTTGTAGGTACATCACAGAACAGTGGCTTTTTTGTTTGTAATGTCCCTAGGCATGTATTTTTTCTGCCTAGCGTTTTCCCAACCATGATGGGGTCAGCTTCCGGTCTAAGTATTTCACACGGAGCGACTACCATCAGACCTCCGTAACCCAGTTAAAGTGCAATGCCAATATCCTAAGGTTAGACCAGTTGTCAGACTTCACGTAACGACTGCCATTAGGTATCCATATGACACCCCGGACCGACGAGGCACGGAAGGTTTTTGATATGAAGCGAATAGTCACCCATCTACGGACAGACCGCGTGCGATCTGGATACTAATAGCCACGAGTCTCGCTTATATAGAAAGAAAGAAAGAAAATACATTTATTTAGCACAGACTAGAAGGCACACAATCACTACATAGTATAAAACAAAGTCGCTTCCTTCTGTCTGTCCCTATGTACGCTTAGATCTTTAAAACTACGCAACGGATTTTGATGCGGTTTTTTTTAATAGATAGAGTGATTCAAGAGGAAGGTTTATATGTATAATACATGCATAATATAGTAGAGAAAAACGCAGAATACGCGATAAACGACATCCACGCGGGCGAAGCCGCTGGCGACCTCTAGTATAAAATATGCATAAAAAAAAGAAGAAATTAGCAAGAAAGTGTGCACGGCTGCGCCAAAGAGGCTTAGTTCAGCAAAAAATGCCAGACAACTAGTGCCTGACGCAGGTTTCTATTTTGCTTCATTTGCTGGTTATATCTACTATCTATACGAACAACAAAAGGTGAAAGTGCTGTTCAGTGCACCTACCATGTTTTGTCTCTGCATCACCCTAAGGTCGACTAGTAGAAAATGCCTTAGGCATTAAGTCCGCCTCTGTACTTACTAAGTTTGTGCCTAAAGAATAAATAAATAAAAGTGAAGTAGGTGTAGACAGCCCTGTAGAATAGAATATTTTAAATGAAAATGTTTTGCGACCAACTTATTATTTTTTTGTTTTTTCTTACATGTAATTTAACTGTACAATGCTTTGGTTGAGACTGTAATATTGTGCATGTATATATAAATATAAATAAATAAATAAAACTCTAAAATACTACATTAGTTAAATTATAAGTGATGGTATAAAATAAACATGGTTTTGATACTCTTTGCGGGGTGAAATCCAGACAACAGCTAAAGTCGATCAATATTTTATTGTTACCTATTTTGAAATCAAATATCTTAGAAATCGGTCTTTGTTCTAAATATTACTACTGGTCTTTACAGTTTTATCTATGGCCGATTCCTATGCTTTACCGAACGTTATTGGTTAAATACTTAGACTCTTGTGTCTTTACCAAGAATAAAGCAAAGACCTAGAGCTGAACACGCGGATAGGTCGCGAGACGAACCTTGCCACGTATTCAGCTCAGATTAACAGCTCCGTTTGGGTCCGTTTGGGTCTAGCGCATAACTGAGTCAGTGCCTGAGGTGTGGGAGCGGCACGGGAGGGGTGACATATGACGTGACATAACGTGTCCGAACCATCTCGCTATACACGTGATAAATGTAATGAAGATATCTCTTACGATATTTACGTGTATACTTAAGTTAAATTAATTAATATAATTGCGCGTGATAATGTAAACAAAAAATAAGTTACAATAATTATAATATTTTATTTAATAAGTATTAATATTTTCAACTGAAACAACAAAAAATAACAAACAAATCCCGAAATCCCAAATTTAATTAATCAGTGGCTGTAGACAAATGGCAACCGACGATCGTTAGAGAATAGTAACGACAATGAGATGTACTGGATTGACATAAGCTTTCGACCGGTCAAGCGATCTGTTATGTCATGTCCATACATTTTATTGGCGTATCTATTCTCTAGCGATCATCGATTGCCACTCGTCTACAGCCACAGATTCCTTATCGCTGTCTGTAGAATGACTGTATGAATGGCTCGAATCACTTTCGTTATCTAGTAGTAGTAAAAATATGGTAAGAGATATCTTCATTACATTTATCACGTGTATAGCGAGATAGTTTGGGTACGTTATGTCACGTCATATTAACCCTTCCCGTGCCGCTCCCCTACCCCAGGCACTGACTTAGTTATGCGCTAGACCTGTAGTCGGGCTATCCCGAGAAATGCACGTGAGTAAACCAAAACTATTCATAAACCACCTCCTATTTTGGAAATCGGTTTAAAATAGCTTTAAATTCAAAGTAGCATAAATAAGTAAGTCCTAATTAAAGTATCCATTACAACTAACTGTATGGCGGAACAAACTTCGATCCGTAGAGTATTTTGTTTAACATTACCTCACTAAGCTCTAGTGGAAGTTGCCTAACTAACATAATTGAAGTAAAGGAGCTTTTGTTTCAACTAAACTTGCTTTTTATTCGCTTTGTTGTCTAGGAAACTGTTGCCAAGTTTAAATCTCTGTAGGTCTTTTTTAATGTTATGTTTGGAGATAATATGGTTGTGTTGTATTAGACTTTATGAAATTCAAATTATGTTTATATTTTTCATAGTTCCTTGGGATGGTTCTTCCATATTGCAGTATTAAGAGACGTTAATTACAACAGGCCTAACATCGTTATAATTTTTAACCGATTTCTTCAAAATGGAGGAAGTTCTCAATTCGTCTGGGTGTATATTATTTTTGTGTGTATACTCGGTCATGGCCCCGACTTATTCTGCCTAGCCTTTTCCCTACTATATTGGGGGCCAGCTTCCAGTCCAACCAGATGCAACTGCCATCAGACGTCCTCAACCCAGTTACTAGGCAATGCTGATATCCTAAGATTAGACCGGTTGTCAGACTTTCAGGCTTCTGACTACCCGTAACGGTTATCATAGGTATTCCTATGACACTCGTGACCGACGGTGTATAGTGCCCTCTGAGACACTGAGGGGTCTCAATGTGTAGCGAATGGTCACCCATCCACGGACTGACCGCGGCAAGCGCAGCTTAACCTTGCAAATCATATGATCCGCGCTGTTGTTAATTAGCCAAGAGCCCTTCTCCGTTTCGACATATTATTATATGCATCCTTTTGGATGATTCTTTTTTGTAGATGGTCTCATTTAAATTTGGTGAAGATCTAATGAAGACCTTTAGAGATAGACAATGGAACTCCTCAATGAGGAACAGTATGTGGGCCTTACTAAAATTTCTGGAACGGGCCACTTGCGTTAAAGATACTAAAATAGTAATTCCTATTTGAAAAAACATAACTCTTTCGCTGTAGTCTTTCATTTTATTAGTTACGTCTGTCATTTGTTTTTTCTTTGTGGCGCCAATTTGAAAATTGCGTGTAGACCCAACGACAGATTTAAGTCGAGAAAATTGATGATGTATGATTTTTTGCGATTTTCGCTGTGGTTTAAGTCAACGTAAAAACTTGCAAAAGATTTAAATTAGTGTTTGGTGATGAAGCCCCATTTCAAAGGTCAGTATAGTTCTGTTATAAGTTTATAACGCATTCAAACGTGGACGTATTCATCTCTAAGATGATTCTCGTGAAGGCTGGATGGCGTACGTGGCGTACGATATTGAAGGTGTACGACAACTAATCCAATCAGATAAAAAAATTACATGTAAGCAAATTCGTACATCATTGGACATCGGTATGAGCATAGTGCAAAATATTTTGCACGTAGTACCTACACCTGAACGTTCGGAAGTTTTTTTCGACATGGATACCGCATGATTTAACGGAAGTTCAAAAATAACAGCGAGCAAATTTTCTCAATGGTTTCAAAGAATGAAAAAGTGTATAAATTGTTTGAGAATATACTTTGAAAAACAGTGAATACAATAGAAACATTACAAGTGTTTTACTTTATCAGAATCCAGAAACTTTAAGTATGGCCTAAGTACACATAACGTGTAGGCCATACTGAAACTTGACTAGGTCATACTAAGACTTGGGTTACGAGCAGCGTTTTTAGTAGGTCTAACCATGTATTATGTAAAGAAAAAAAATTAAAACAATATCAGAAGTCGCTGATAATCCATGCTTAATCAAATTGAAGGCACCGACATCTGAAACTGTTTATTTTTATATTAAGGTAGTTATTTTATTCTTTTTTTATTATAAGTATTGTCAGAATATGACGACACTGAAATGTCAAAGGACTGTCAATATCAAAGTGAATAGACTAAAACTATATGGGTTAAGTGCTCTTACATCCGGTGGAAGTAGCTTAAGTGGTAGTCTACCAAACTTATGTGTCGCTTCGTCGATAACTCATATTAGCATGTAGTTTGAAACTTTGTATACAGTTCCTATATTCTGTTACCTAGCTTCGATTTTGTACTAATAGCCACCCTATTAATATCTTCAAAGGCTTCTGTAGAATTATTACATAGTTATGAATAGCATTGGATTTCTATTAAGTCGCGCTGCGCTTCCATTGATATCACCTACTCGACTGTCAAGCGTCGTAATTGGACTTTTGATCTGGATTTAGCTGAACCAATATGGAGTGTTTTGGATGCTGTTGTTCATAAATAATACAGGATACACGAAGATAATTATCTGTAGAAAGAAAGAAAATCAATTAAAGGTCATGAGTCGTGGGCCTTGGCACACTATACCGGCACCGCAACGGCACCGCTCCAACCCAGCAATTAACTTGTCATTCAAATTAGAGCATTAAATCGTGTGTCATATAATATATTTCATAATGTCAATATGAAAAAGCCAATGGCGGGCAGTCAGCGCGCTGCAAGCGAGTGGACCGCGTGCTGACTCCGAGTTGCCAGCGAAACAACGTCGAGAAACACATTGTGAAAACGTGCAAGTCCTAGGCGTGTTCAATCACAAATGTCATATAACAATTGTGTTCGCGGTGACAGCAAGCTTGAACCTCGCGGCCGGCGCGCAGACTGCCAGCTTGCACCTCGCGGCCGGCGTGCAGACTGCGAGCTTGCACCTCGCGGCCGGCGCGCTGGTGGCTAACCGTAGCCGAAATTCGAGGCGACGCCGTGCTGCAGCTGTGCAGTTGCTGTGCCGGTCTACTGTGCCATGACCTTTATTCAGCACGCAAATCAACACATTAGAGATCAACCATGTTAACATGGCATGCCCCCCCATTGATAGTGCAAGTAAAAATGAGTGAGAAAGAATATTTACAACGCGTCATTCGTTCAACGCTGGTATGTGCATTCTGCATCTGTAGCTGTCAACTAAATACCAACACAAACATGGTGACTCTTTGTCATATGCACACACACATTGAAGATAGATGTTCGAGGGGCGTGGGGTACAATACCAACTGGTGTAACAGTTCCTTAAATAAAAAAACTTAACAAGCACCTTATTTATTACACCTTAAATTATTACTAGGCAAAAAATACAGAAATGTGTCGCATTCGCATGTGAATGGGTTATCACCAAAGATCGGAATAGGTAGAGTATATTTACCTAAACTTCGAGGAAGGAAGTAACATAGAGTGGATAATACCTCCTCTAAGATCCCGAAATAATTATAATGACGTTTTAATCCCGGGATTTAAAAATCATGAATAATTTATTGGACTTTTTATAGTTACAAATGATTTATTTGAAGAATCATAAATATAACATTTTTTAGGGTTCCGTACTAAAAGTATTAAATTAAAGAGCTTTATTTTACATACTTCCTTGTAGAGGTAAACGTGAGCACCAGCGCCTTTTTACTTGTAAACAACGTTAACGCCGGAATAACGCCGCGTTAAGTTAGCACATATGAATTTGCTGTTATACAAAATTGTTCAGTATATTATACAAGGTTAGTCAGAAAGGGGGTACTAATCCGAAAGGGTGTTAAAGTACACATAATAACGAATAACTTTTGTTCCAAAAGTTTTCCCAAAAGTCAATAGTTTAAGAGAAATAGTTGTTCAAAAATTTCAAAAAAAATCTCTAAAATCTATCTATCCCCAGTTATGATCAGCTGTGTTTACATTTTAGGTCATATTTGGGGTCATGAATCAGAAACACCATTTTTTAAATTTGTAACTAAAGCAGGGATGAAGAATTTTTGAAAAAACTAAAATAAAAATCATTTTATTTGGAAAAAAATATACCTATATCGAATTTTGAAATTTTAACATTTGCTTTCAAACAGTCATCAGTGATACTATAAGTGGGCTTCGGATTAGTACCCCCTTTCCGACTAACCTTGTATACCTATCATATACTTTTGTTTGCTACCTGCCTTTATATTCATATTGAACTCTCTTGTTCCAGCCAGTGGCAACTCGTCTGAGGATAGGGACTAGCTTGTCCTTCCGCGACGGAAATGAGCCGAACGATAATGAGGATTGTCCATCCAACTCCACTTATGTTGTAAGTATGGTTTTTTACTCAATTTAGTGCTCTGTAGCTTACCTTATGCCAAGAACAGAAAGGAAGTGGTGAGGTTGGTCTTTTAAAAACAAAAACAAATTGTACAAAAGAATTTTTACATTTATAAACTGCTTGTACTGAAGATACGACCATTTGTTAAGAAATTCCAAATGGCGATTAAACAGTTTTTAACAACTTTTCAAAGTTGTCTTCGAATATTAACGGTGAACGGGGCGCGCCGCAAAAGCAGTTTCCTGATCATATTACTCCGAGCAAATAATGTTTATGCTCCTTAATTTTTTAGGACAGTCCTATTTACTACATCGTCGACAAAAATGATATAGTCAGAGTGGTTGTACAATCACCGAAGCTCGAGCAAATCTACAGTGTAAAGTGGTGCCAGTGAGTATTAATTAAAATATTTGATTATGACTGGATAAACCCGCATAGGCATCGTAAATGTCGACTAGGTATAGTCTATCTATTTATTTATGTGTATCGTTATTGCCCGTGGCATCACAAAGGTCCTATCTGAAAACCAGCGTAGCGGCATTTTGTTTTTTTTTTAAATTTCGCAGCATTATGCTGAGATAGGAGCCACTTTTGGCGTCGCGCAGGTTGTTAAAAATGTTACTCTGTTCGGAAAGAGAACCGTCATAGATTTGAGGGCGCTGCAGTGTTTATTTACTGTTTATGTATTGTTCAATACAAGAACGGTAATAGTTAATATTGCTGTAGTAAACTAGTATATACACTTCTGGACACATCTATTGGCCCACCTTGTATTTTCAGTTTCGTTTGGTCCTAGCTAAAATTTTATATTAGGTCGAGCAAAAAGTTTTATGCAGTTTTGAACCTGGCACATTCACAATTTCATTCAATAGTCTTTTTTTGAATTTCGAACACAGAATTTAAAGAAACAAAAGACAATTTGGAGCCTGTTTGTTGATATCAAACAATCTAATACTAAGAAAACTTGGTTTTATTGGTTTACTTGGATTTAATTCTTGAAAAAGTGATTGATATCTTTGGTTTTGCAACAAACATTACTTATTCTTAACATTAAGGTGAGGTTCTATCAATAATCTATGGATACTTCACCTGAAGTCGCCGCCCAAGCTGTGGCACTTATTCAGGCCGGACACAGCCAAAGAAACGTGAGTGCTCAACTTAATTTAAGTCGATCTCCGGTCCGAAATGTTTATCGGAGGTACCTAAAGACTGGCAGCTTTGTTCGTCGCCAAGGAAGGCCACGATCTCGGGTCACAACTGAAACGCAGGATCGATTCATCGTGACGACCAGCTTGAGAAATCGTCACCTTACCTCCATTGAGATACAAAACCAACTTCGCGACTTCCACGGAGTATCTGTGAGCGCTCGAACTGTTCGGAGAAGGTTAAAAGAACGCGATATGGTACCACACAAGCCAGCTAATGGGCCCAAACTAACGCGAGCCCAGCGAACAGCGCGCCTTCATTTCGCACGCAGTCATTTAAATTGGACACAGCAAGATTGGAGCCGTGTACTCTTTTCTGATGAGTCTAAAATTGTGTTACATGGCAATGATGGAAGGAAGAAGGTCTACCGACGTAAGGGAGAGCGTTTCGCACAATGCTGCTTTGAAGAGAGGGTTGCTTATGGCGGTGGCTCATGGACTGTCTGGGGCGGTATATCCGCGAGCGGCAAAACTCAACTTGAGGTTGTTACAGGACCACGGCTGCCAACATTAAATGCTGAAAGGTAGATACATTCGTGAGTGCTTAGAACCTCACGTGATACCATACGCGGACTATGTGGGCCCAAATTTCCTTTTTATGCATGATAATGCAAGAGCCCATGCGGCCGGCATCGTCAGGGAATATCTTCGGGATGTGAACATCACAGTTATGGACTGGCCAGCCAGAAGCCCAGACATGAACCCAATTGAGCACATGTGGGACGAGCTAAAAAGACGTGTTAGGGCTCGTCAGCCAGTTGCCCAGACGATGCAGGAGTTGAAAACTACCATAGAAGAGGAATGGGAGATGATCCCTTAGAATTTCATAGAGCGGTTGATAAACTCTATGCCTGATCGTATGAGAGCTGTGGTAGATGCCCATGGAGGCAACACGCGTTATTAAATTGAACCTTTATTTGATAAAACATGTTTTTTATTTAAAAATCAATTGCCTTTAACAAAGCGCATATCCGACTTGTTAGGCGTAGCTCCATGTCGTATGGTATTCTGAATTCAAATTTAAAACAATACGATCGAAAAAGATGGTAAAATGTATCAGGTTTAAAACTGCATAAACAGTTTTTGTTCATCTAGCAATCATATTTCGGTAGGGGCCATCGAAACCTAAACTCTAAGGTGGGCCAATAGATGTGTCCAGAAGTGTATTACATACATTGTTTTACATTTTACATAGTACGGAACCCTATAAAATGTTATATGGTTTTTCAAATCAATAATTTGTAACTATAAATAAAGTCCGATAAATAATCCACTATTTTTAAATCCTGGGATTAAAACGTCATTATAATTATTCCGGGATTTTAGAGGAGGTATTATCCACTCTATGTTACTTCCTTCCTCGAAGTTTAGGTAAATGTACTCTATCTATTCCGATCTCTGGTTATCACTCAGCATAATATTGTGTTGTGGCAGCATTAGGACAATTTTTTCCCAACATGCCACACCAACAGCACTGATTTTTCAGTGACGACCTTGGGTGACGCAATGGCGTCTTCCGGCGGCAAAAAAATCGTAACTTTTATTGTTCAAAAATTGTTTAATGGTTGTGAGTACAAGATTTAAAACCAGGTACCATAAATAGTCACACTGATAGTAGTATAAACCTGTAGAGGTCTAGCGCATACCTGAGTCAGTGGCTGAGGTAGCTGCGCGGTGCGGGAGGGGTGTGGTGACGCGACGCGAGAGCTCACTGATTCGTCAACTTGTGACAACTGTCACCCTCCCGCACCGCGCAGCTACCTTAGGCACTGACTCAGTTATGCGCTAGACTCGTAATACGTGTGCTGAGTTTAAATATAACCGGTACGTACTAAGGGCGGTAAATTTGTAAGAAAAACTGAAACGATTGTAGCACAGATATTGAGTTGAATACATACCGCAAGATTGTCTTCTTATTATTTTCGAGTCGATGGTGCATACTTCCTACATATATTACTTGGGCCCAATAAGTGGCCACGCCTATCGGGGCATCGTTGGCATTCTTTATGTCCCCAAATGTGCAGGTGTACACTTTGGGTACTCCAGTAAGTGGGACATGGTCTGGGGCCCTGCTCTCTAAGTCCGTCAACGAAATTAGTCCCGTCCAAAAGTAGCCCGAAACGTAGGAGTGAACAAAACAAGTGTCAAGTTCAACTTTTCGGACAGGCAAAAACACATCGGTAGTAGGGACAACTGTCAAATCGTGTTGTCTTTCATTTAGTTCGGGCCCCAAAATAATCGTACGTCCGTAGGTGATAGGGAGTAGAAAACGCTCGTAACTAAGGCCAAAACCACGGACTTCGTGCTTAGGGAGTAGACCCCCTGGTCGAGAGTACCACACTCACACTTGGCGTCGGAAGGGTCTATAATGCTCTATTTTGCCAAATTGTGTTTGCAGTGGCATTGCTTGGCGAGTTTGTCAAATTGTATGAATAAAACGTGTCACTGTTTTTGTTCCAACTACCTACATAACGCGCAATTTAGTGCTGGGAAGTAAACATTGCGCACGCCTCGTTCGCGTCTACACAGTGAAATGTTGTGCAAATAGGTACAGCTTGGAACCATTCGCGGAACGTAACGGAAACGGTCGAGAGGGAACTGACTTAACATCGTTACAAGTAGGTGTATTGCTCCTACTGAATAGCATGCAGAGTAGGTCAACTTGCGTTTTCTGCTTAACTGTGTGTTTGAATGCCAAGCTCCAGGTGTGCTGCTGGGGGTCTTGACTGATAATTAAAACTACTGGACTTCAATAATAATGACTATAATTCGATAGGTAGCTGATTACAATAAAAAATAGCCGATGCGTGTGCGCACGCTAAGATAACGGCGGAGTGAGTGGCGAGCTGCAGCCGGTCGGCGGCTGAGCCCAAGGTGGGGGCCGGCGTAGAAGGCCCTGAAAGCTCGTAGAACGCTCCGAAGCGACCCACTGGCACGGCCCAATGCGACGTCAGGAACACTGTGACTGTAGCCTATTTAAATGTCTACTATCATAAACCTATGAGAAACTTCGAGGGCAGAAAAAGGAGGCTAAGTTGTGATGCCATTTAGCCGGGCCCCACATTTGCTGTCAGTCAATTTTTGAGGCGTGCGCGAATCCCCCATGCGTATTGCCAAAGCTAAAGCCAGGAGGCTGTCGATCCAGCAAATTCTGACAGTCTGCAAAATGTATGAGCAGAGTGCCATCGGCGTGCGTCAGAAAATTTCTGATAGAATTTTTCTTACAATGTACAGCTTCTGTATCATATAATCGATACTCAATCTTCTTAAGAACACACTTCGCACCTTTTATCCTACAAATGTAGGTATTTCACGAGTACAATATAAACTTTTAGTTGAATATAATCAATTGTGAGTCTACACTAGTGACGGAAGCATTCAAGTAGTGCGTCCTGCGAGACTAGAGTTCACGCTGAGCAATAGCGAGAACACTTCTTGATATGGCATGTAACTTGTTACGGTTAGAACATTGTATTACTTTTATTTTGAAGATTTTAGTTACATGTATTGACTTTGTAACACAAAAACGGAAACCTTGAAAGTAGTCTGTTAATAATCGATTGCAGCTTAGGGCCTACGGGTAGGGTTTACGTCAAAATCCATACATAAAAAAATTGAATCACGTTTTTTATTTAAAGAGTTTCACGAAACCGCACGTCGACGGCCCGTAGAAAAGACGTCGTATGCATAGGCTCTTAGAGCGACGCGGTTGACATAGTCGGGAGTGGCCTAAGAGCGCTTACACACGAGCGGCATGTTCCCAACGGCAGAGGTAACTGCAGCCGTCGACGCGCGTCGGCGGCAACCGTCGACGCGTCGACGGCTTCCGTTGACGCAGCGACGGCAGCCGTCGACATTTCAACTTCGAAGATCAGCGGCAGCGGCAACAACTGCAAGTGTCGCTATAGGTCGACCGCTTGCCGTCGACGCGTCGACGGTTGCCGCCGACGCGCGTCGACGGCTGCAGTTACCTCTGCCGTTGGGAACATGCCGCTCGTATGTAAGAGCTCTTATGGAACATTTCCCCTCTGTCAACTCGCTTAGGCCCCATTTAACAGTTCGTGACAAATGGGGTCTAATTTTGTTTTATTTTTAATGTGTGAATGTCTTAGCTAGTCTGCAGTTTGCAGCCCGTCTCGGACTTGTACCTTAAGGAGTTCAGCCATTTTTAATGTATGTGAGTGTGTTTTTTAAAACGATTCTCGTCTATGTTTCGGAGTTCTCGTGTTACCGAAGTACTTAGCCCTGTATGTTGCGACCTCAGGGCATTTTAGTAGCACGTGGGCTGCTGTTTCCTCCTCAACTATGCAGGCTCTGTCTCCTATAACTAAGAGATGTTTATTTATAGAACCATGGCCCGTGGCGGCTGCAGTGATTCCTACAGGTGGAGCAGTTTCGTGATGAAGTGGCTGTCAATGGCAAGAAGACCTTCCTCGGCCGGCCCATTGCACCTTTCGTTTTTTTTTTATATTAGGACACATAGTGCAAAAAATAAATTTAAAATACCTAAATAATCTTAGTATGTTCCACGTTCGTTTACGTCCTCTTTCGTATAGTTCGGTGACGTATCGTACAGGGTCCATATTCCCACGTCTCATTTCAACGTTGTATTTTATTTCACGGAAATGTTTAAATAATATCTTGACTTCGTAATTTTTTACCTTTTGTTTGCTGTTCCGATGTACAAGATATTCTTGTAGAAGGAGTTCTGGGAAGGGATCTGATCTTTGAGATTAAGAGGAAAGAAATAAGAAGTAGTACATAGCTTATTATCTTGCACTAGCTTTTGCTCGCGGCTTCGCTCCCGTTAATTTACGGATCCCTAATTTTTTGATCCCAAAATATAGCCTATAGCACTCAGGGATAACGTAGCTTCCTATTGGTGAAAAAATTTTTGAAATCGGATGAGTAATTTCGGAGATTACCTCCTACATACAAACAAACAAACAAACAAACAAACAAACAAATTCTACCTCTTTATAATATTAGTATAGATTGGGACACACTAAAAGAGCCTCTTTTTTTTTCTTTTTGTCTACTCTAGGTGGTCCTAGGGGACCGTTTCTACGTAATCGGGCAGTTATTGGTGAGACCTGAAGGGTCTCCAGCCAATGGTGGGGAAGTAAAATACTTAACCTAAGCTAACTACTTGTACTACACTAACATCATGACCACCTGCAACAACAGCACTAAGGGTGACCCCTAGTGGGACTCGGACCTCGGCTTAAGGGACTTAGTGGGGGAGACAGCTATAAGAGGGCTGAATTATTGGTGTGACTGAGGAGTCTGAAAAGACGACCGGCTCTACGACGGGAGATCTCGGTGGATCGTGACCGGCGGCGGTGGGACGTCGCGACGGGCCTCGACGGCGAGGACGGTATGCCGGACGGCGGCGGACGTTGTGTATTGTGCTGGTTGATTTACTCGCCTCCTGGAGGAGGGTTACTTTATCATCGGGTTCTAAAAGTGTGTGCCTGGGACGGCGAACTTTACTTATGAGAGAGGGACTGTAGTCGGCCGCTGCAGCGACTAGGGGGTTCGGATGGTGGGAAAAGAGCCTCTACTCCTGAAGATACTTACGGACTTCTGGCGCACTTTCAGCCCCACTACCAACCTTGGTGACTATGAGTAATCTTTTCATCACGGTATGAGCTATTCTTACATAGTTTGTGTAGACACGAGGGAAGAGAATTATCAAATGAAATTGACTATCGCGGTCAATGTTCCCTATGGATCCATTAGATGTAATCCACCAATTTCTATCCCGACTTCTTCGTCTAATTATAGGTTCAAAATTCACATATTATGCGAGCAAGCAATGGTTTTAATATACTTTGTAAGGTTTTGGTAGGATTTCCAGATCCATCCAATTTTTTTTATGCTGGGTACTTTTCTGTTTATCCATAAATATCCATCTTTCTCCATCCAGAACCAATTCCTACTATAAACTCGTATTTTTTTGCTATCGATTGTTCCCTAAGTTTTTATTTTAATGACCGTTGCTATTCGTGAAAACCTGTAATTGGCTTTGTGACGCTTACTTTAATTACTCATTTCATGTAGAAGCAGGATTTACTAAAAAAAAAAAACTTAACGATTTTCCGGCCGATGATGCCGTAAGATACTATAATTAACAAGCATAGGAAACAGTTTGCTGATTACATGATGACAGAGTAAGTTGTATAAGAGTAAGTACCCACATAATGATGCTGCTTATCCTCTGGTGGATCAACAATTTATAACAACCAGTCTCAACAGAGAGCAATTACCACCTGAATTTCAAGGAAGTTTTTATAATCTTCTTAAAAGTCCTTATGTACTGCAAAACCCGGTTAGAGAGGTCAGACTGAAGTTCCATTTAAACCAGAAACTAACTAAATCAAAGTTATAGTAGTGACGGATTCCAATAAGCTCAGTGACGTTACTGTAGAACAGTCTTTCTCAAACTGCGATCCGTGGGCGACTTGCGGCCCGACCAACTATTGTGCGTGGCTCGATCATGGCCTGGTAAAAGTAGTCACAAAACATTTTGAGCGTAGCATTTAGCAGTTACGAACCTAATCTAAATGATAAAAAGAGATGTATTAAATTATGAAAACCCAAGTAGCTCCAAGGGGGCTAATAGCGACCCGTCACCCGATCAGTAACAGGCCCGAGAAGGCCTGAAGATGAGCCGTGTTACGCGTGCGCCTCTCTGTAGGACGTGGGGCAAGGCCCAAGGAGAGGCCTGCTGGGATTACGGTGTATGCAGCTGTGAATCCCGCGACCCCAGCCAAAGGTGAAAAAACACCGTGGGTTTTTAGCCGGTAAGAATCTAGCATAACCCTAATAAGGATTTTCCCACGATAAAAAAGGTGGGCTAATGGCGCCTCATTTGCTGAAACATATTCAGTTTTATATTCGTAATCGTAACTGCAAGTAGACTGCACACCGTCGCAACTGTAAATATGCAAACTGTAAATATGAAACTGCCAAATGCAGTTTGAAGGCAGTTAGGATGTAGTCAGTGCAACTGCGTGATCACTGCCGACTGGATGTGCAGCCCATTTGCAGTTATGACTTGAATATAAAACGAAATATTTTTCACCAAAGGCGACGTTATTAGCCGCCTAGGTGGCTGCTTTCGTTTTCCAAAATGTATGGCCCGTGTAAACTAGCTGTCATATGTACGAGGCCGGAGAAAAAAAGGTTGAGTACCGCTGCTGTAGATAAACTCGATTCCAGCAGTTAATATACCAAAGAAGTACTAGGAAGAAGAACAAAAGCTCTGCAGACTAAGCTCGTTTCTGTTTACGAGTGTGAAGTTATACAGAATCTATTACACCGAACGAACGATAATCACTGCTGTATTCGTTGCACGAAACGACACCAACTTTCTTTGCCATTAGCAGATTAGTTCACTTCGGCGTCGCGAGAAACTTACCTATTGTCGTTTACAAAATTACTTTGAACACATACACCGTGAGATTATCAACCTTATTGTGATGACAATAAGGGGTTTCCACGGGAAGGTTTAAGTTGGTTCTCTAAGGTATCAAATAAGCAAACTTGGGTCTGAGAAACCGCAAAAACAGGTGTTTTCTGCTTGCGGCTGGTGTAAATTTGTCAGGGATAGATTACAATGTTTAAACTGTGCCTATGTCTGTTTTACAAAAGTTTTGTTAGTTTATATATAAATAGTTATGTGATAATATGCTCTCTAACAACTATCAAAGAGAGCTAACAGAATCGTGTACGAGTAAATCTATCATTACAGTTATATCTAATATCTGTTTGTCAGGTACCTGATACAATGCGGGCATGGTAAATATAGAAAATAAAACTAACATAGACTCATCACCACAGAGAGTACTTATATTTGGGTTAATGGTTAGTAACGTGAGCTAGGTCACAATATATTAATTTACACGAGCACAGAAAAAATAATAAGAACAAGCTAGTCAGATAATAAAGGTCAGACTTCTTCGACTGATTGGTACAGAAAGCCCTCTCCGTTGAATGGCAACAGCTTTTATAACATCGGGTGCGTTGATCCATGACGCTAACTACCCTTCTTTATCTTCTAAATGTTGCCCAGTATTGACAGCTAACAAACACCATCCATTGTAGCTGTCATTCATAATAAGCCTGACACATAGTTGGACACGGGTATCATCGTCATCCTCCTGCTCTTATCCCAACTTGTTTGGGGTCGGTGCAGCATGTATTTTTGTTCCATACGTCTCTATTAGCCGTCATCTCAGTAGTCACTCTCTTTCTAGTCATATCATCTTTTACATTATCCTTACTGTAGTATCACCTTCTTCATATAATTTCACCTACTGGCCATTTATATATTATACTTTTTTATTGAGAAATGATGTTTTTATGATTCGATTTTTGACTGGGCTTTTAACATGACACGATGGAAGTGAATTTTGATAAAAGTACTACTTATTTAATTTTATTATTGTCTGTATTTGTAAATAATATAAATAGATATAAAAACTACTATTGGCTGTTTACATTATATGTGGCTTGACACAACAATCATCCCCTGTATACTGCTCCATGTAACACTGTTTTTACATGGGAGGCTCGGGTTGTTCAGCTCACACCAGACCTCCGAGTCTTGTGTGAGCTGAACAACCCGAGCCTCCACATCCTGTTGAAGAACCTGCATTCCCATGGTAACAAAGTGAGACGCATTCTGGTGCCCGATGGTAACCCTTCTTCTTTCTTTTACACTTCGTCTCCTGCTACACTTACGAGATCGGCGATCGGACTGGCTAATCTCTACCGGCATGACTAAATATGTTACAGCCGGTCTTTTTGCTGCCGCCGGTTTCTATCAAATGGCTGTGTGGGCCATCGACGAACGCCGTAACTACAAGAAGGAATTCGCTGACTACCCAAGGGATGTAAAGCTGACTTACCTCTTATACTATAAGCATTTTATTATTTTTATGTGTATATGTACCTAGGTATTGAATGCTCTACACCATTCTTTACAACTGGTGTAGCAGACGTGCTCAGGAGATTCCGGGGCCGTCTGTTACATTACAATCCATCGTTTCTTTGATCTTCCTCTACTCTTATAACTATACAAAATATGGACACGGTCCACTTTTAAAAATGAGAAGGGAATTTTAAATTGAATTTTAAGCCTTAGTTCTCCAAGCTGGTCTGGTGCTGTTTGGCAGACTACACAAACCATCGAGAATTTTTTGGAGCCCTCTCATGTGTGCAGGTTTACTCCCGATGTTTTGATAATGTTAATGCAAGTTATATTGTAAGTCTGTGGGATCGAGTACAGAGACTCGATCCCACAGTCAAATCGACAGCAAGGTTTTGTGGGGCAAATCTCATATTTGTATGTGTTAATCTATATAAATAAAAAGAAAAGTCCTGACTGACTGCCTGACTGACTCATCAACGCCCAACACAAACCCTTGGACCTAGAAAGCTGAAATTTTGCACAGAGGTTCCCTGTGTAGACAAAGATTAAGGAAGGATTTTTCGAAATTCAACCCCTAAGGGGGTTAAATAGGGGATAAAAGTTTGTATGGACAATCGTCACTTAACGGGTTCAAAATTCCACGCAAGCGAAGCTGCGGGTAAAAGCTAGTGTGTTAATAAATAAATAATATTAATCAAATTCTAATCCGCACATAAATTCGAAAAGTCAGAAGTACGGGCCGGGATTGAGCTTAGACCCTCATCCATGAAAAGCTGTGAAAGTGATAAAGCTAGCTTATTGCTATAGCCATCATTTGGACACCGATATTAAGCTACTACTATGAATATAGCCTGCCCAAACATTCTGCCGACCTAAGCCAAATTGAAGTCGCCTCAAGCTTGTTGTATAATTCAATAGTTAGGTTACTTAATAGTTACTTCGTAAACTAACTATGGTATTAGCACTGCTTTGAGTGTGAATTCTGTACGATGAAGTCCCGGTGCAGCTTATGAATGAGCCACTGGTGCATAAACTAAATGCGCATCGGGGGAAGCTTATGATGCTCAGATGAACGAACCGGGAATGCTAAGAAAATCTTATAGTTCTTTGGAACTGTTGGTGTCAGCAGTGTCCTAGGGCCATGACATAGGGAAGGATAAAATATTTAGCCTAGCCTAGCCTAGCATAGGATAAATATTTAAAAGTTTTAGAGAGGTTTAATACTTTCACCTCTCTCCTACATTTGCCGTGCCTGACAAGGCCCACACATGTTTCATAATGTAACATGTATTTAACTTGTGGAGTGCAATAAATGTATTGAGTATTGAGCCTCCCAAAAAAAACAACACTAAATAAAAAAAAGGTTTTTCGTAAGAGTTTTGTTAAAAATTAAGGTAGTAACAATTTTACCTGATATTTGTAGTTCTCAATTTCCAGACATAATACTCGTAAAATTCATTTGCTTATAAATCAACATGATATTTTAATGCGAGTTCTGCTGCGGAGTTTTTCAACTATATACAGGGTGTAAACGAATTCGTTTAATTCCTTCAAACCACGTGATCTACTCGTGCCACTGATTGACCCTGCATAGGTTTTATTAAGAATCAACAACAAAAAAATTTCAAGAAATGAACCATGGTATTCTGTATCTGAGCAATTTTAGAGTACCAAGTTAACTGACTGTGTGGGGCGATATCGCGTTAGTCATGCCCATCAGCTGTGTCACCGTGCCTTCATTCATTTAAGCATGGCATAAACATTTTCTATAACATATATATATATATATATATAATTTTTATATGTAAGTATTATGTCTATGTATTGTGTGTAGTATATAGTACATATATTTTCCAGCAGTACACCACGGACTATCCCCCCTATCTTATTCATTGTTTTCCTGTCCATCCAAAGGTTGTCTGGTAGATATCGCTATCAGCGATAAGACCGCCATTGTACCCTTCACTAAATTATTTTGTATAAGAGCTATGTTACAATTTTGGTGTACAATAAAGTATATTCTATTCTATTCTATTCTATTCTAACATAAAAAATATTATTGGGAAAAAAGAAGTTATTTTTATTTTTAATCAATGTAAATCCCGTGCGGGGTTAATCTATATCATTAATAGATCATGTGGTTTGAATGAATTACACGGATTCGTTTACACCCTGTATAATGTGTATTATTTTTATTTTTTATTTATTTATTTAGCGATAGGCTCGCGTTTGACCACTATCTCGTCTGATGGTAAGCGATGATGTGGTCGACGGTGAAACACGCTTGCCTAGAAGTAACCTATTCACTCTTGACTTAAAGACCCCAAGGTTGCAGCTATCAGGAAACACAGACTCCGGCAGGGAATTCCAGATACGACACTGTGTGTCAGCTCTTTCTCTATTAGGTCTGGTGTCTGCAGATTATTTTTGTTTATTTACAACACATAGTTATCTGGTCTTCTTCTCTCGTGTCAGCACGAGCTATACGAAAATAGCTCATGCTGTGGTGAAAAGATTAGCCAGTCAGCAAGGTTGGTAGCGAGGCTGACTGCACAGGGTGTGCCGGACGTACCGTTTGCGAGGCCTAAGCTGAGCTTTGCATTTGTGTGAGAATTAATGCAAACGCGTCTTTTGCTTGGTTTAAATCGGTTTATACTGCTTTTTGGCAATCGATTCTATGTGCAATCACACAAATGCAAAGCTCAGCTTACAGTCAGTTGTACTTATGGCGCTTCCTCCACCGAAAGTGGCGCCACTTCAGAAAAAAACATTATTTCTGTCAACACACAACATATTGAAATTTCGTACGTACTTACAACATTTTAGTCAAGTGTTGTCGAAATTTTCGAACACCAAAAAACAACACTTGACATCCTGGGTTAGAAGTTTTAGTAATTAATGCTAAAAACGGCCGTTTTTGGTACTTATCGCTAAAACTTTGAATCCAGAAGCTCTAGTGTTGATATTTGGTGTTCGAAAATTTCTACAACACTTGACTAAAATGTTGTATGTACGAAATTTCGATATGTTGTGTGTTGACAGAAATAATGTTTTTTTTTCTGAAGTGGCGCTTTCGGTGGGGGTAGCGCCTTAAGTATCGTCACTCGTGGAGGCTCTTTTCAGGCACCCCTTTCATGTTATCCAGTCGCGATCCAGATGATTAAATGGGACGTACTACAATTCATTTCTTTAACTCTTCCGCTTCAGAACGACAATTCACTGTGTAATTTAGTTACGCTCGCAAAGATGTGAGCTTTAAGAATAAAATTCGAAATTGTTATTTTTCTCCGAAATAGTACTATTACTGCTCCTCTACAGGGTGTTAACGAATTCGTGTAATTCCTTAAAACCACATGTTCTACTACTGGTGTAGACAGGCCCCGTACGGGATTTAGCTTGATCAAAAATAAAAAAATAAAATTCTTTTTTTTTTCATGCGGCTTTGTTACCGATCGTATCTAAACCACCTAGTAAGGATTCAGTAAAAAAATAAGTTTTTTTTTTTTGCAAAAAAATAATTTTATTTGTGTGAACATTTTGATGCCACGCATAAATTAATGAAAGTACGGCGACACGGCTGGCAGGAACGACTATCGCGATATCGCTCTTTGCAGTCAGATAACTCAAGGCTCTAAAATGACTCGGAAATAGAAAACCAAGTTTTTTTTTTTAAATTTTTTTTTAGTTCATTTTTAAAAATTCCCATTTGTGGTTAATCTGTGTCACCAGTAGATCACGTGGTTTGAAGGAATTACACGAATTCGTTAACACCCTGTATATGTGACGTTTCCCGGATTTAAAACTTTTATTTATATACCAAATGACTTTTGTTACCGTCTGAAAAAAAAATGGATATTATAGTGTATACTCCCGCAAACTTATCTGGCCCGCTGACAGCGTCGCTGTTGTCGCATTTATAATAGTTATTCTAATTTTTTTTTGCAATAAAATGGCTAAATATAATATGTAAATGTAAACGCTGACATATTTAATTTACAAATGCACCATTTCAAAAAGAAAATGACAATTTCAAACGAAACCATTTCAAAATAGCGTTGCGCGTCATTAGTTCCACTTTTGGCCACCGGGCCAGATAAGTTTGTGGCACAATATTTGGCCTATGGTATGGTTTTTTTTTCATTAGATACTACTACTAATTTGAAGTACATTTTCATACTAAAACAATAAAAACGATTGTAATTAATATACTGATTAAATAATATCTAAATTCAAATCATATAGGTACATCTGCGAATGATTTCAATTTCGACACTCGGTATCTATTATCTAATTAATAAGTGAATGAAAAATAAAAAAAATATCTATGCCGTTCTACTCCGTTCATCTATTTTATATAGATCCATTTTTTCCAGACGGTAAAATAAATTAGCAATATATTTACCATACTCAGTATGAAGAAATTCCTGCAAACTCAATACCAACAATATTAAGTTTTCAGAGTAGATTTTATTTTATTTTTAAAAGAAATTGGAATAAGTAAGTACCAAAAGAATTCCGGTAATTCAAAATTGGTCTTAATCCTCCTAATATCTTTTTAACAGCCAGTAAACTTTAAAAAATAAAACTACCAATTCACTTTAACGCCATTTATATGCGACTGGGATTCGCGTGAATATTAGCAAATAACATCAAAACAGTCGGTTTAATAGCGCATTATTGTGGTCAGTATATCGATTGCATGCTCTTTCCTAACCACACACAAAAAAAATACCCTACAAAACATATTCCAAACAGTCAGTGTGCCAAACAGTTGTATGAAAGTTTGTTAGGCTGTGGTGTACTTTGATATGGAGCGTACGAAGCGCTCGCAATACGTTTTTACGAGTGGCATTGGCTACGGTAACTGTTATTAGAATTGTTTCCATAGTCCTGGTATGTTTACTGTATGCACTTATGCGATGCAATCCACACATTTTGATTTTGCTGCCACAATAAGATACGCCTGAGTCGGCTTTAGAAGCGTTATTTTACTGTTTGCTGGTTTTCAGGATTATGTTCATTGTTGTTTTGGTTTTTTATTACAGGTTTTTGTATTAAATAACATTACGTCTGTATTCCACTTAGGGTTGAGCATTGGTGCGGTACACTGTCATTTCGCCGTTATGTTTAAGTCTCATGTATTAGGGGGCGAACCTATTGCCATCAACCGGGCACAAATCCAGACTCCGGGCTGCTATGGAGAAATTCTTCACAAAAGAACCCATTATCACTTTGCCCGACCTAGGGTTCCCAAGGACCTCACGCCCAAGGGCCTAATTCTCCTAAAATAAATCTTGATAAATCACAACCGAACCAAGGCCGAACCGTTCATTCAGACAGTTCTCAATTTCAAAAGCTATCAAATTGTTTGACACAAAAAACAAAATCAATCATTTTGAAAGTTTCCGAAAACAAAAACTGACTGACGGTTGTGGTTCGATTGCGTTTGGCAACAATTTATTTTATTAGAATTGGGCCCCTGCAGTCGTGCTTGCGACTGTTAGACCAACGAGGCAGTCTTTGTGTTTTGTACAGACCCCAGCACACCAAGCTACTACAATCTGTCAAATTTCTTTAATAGACTTCCATCTTTATCGCGAAAGCATTAGGTTCAAGGTTGATTGGGAAAATTTGACAGTTTCGGGCAGCTTGACCTGCTGGCGTCTGTATATAAATATAATACAGTAGTAGGAGTAGCAGTGATAGCTTAGCAGTTCAACGCTTACCTTCCACGCCTCCTGCATCCTGGTCTAGTCCGATTCAAACGCTTCCAGCACCTCTGACTTTTTGAATTCATATGCAAATCGAATTTGATTATCATTTGCGTTAACGATGAAGGAAAACATCGTGAGGAAACCTGCACACCTGAGAAGGGTCCATAAAGTTCTCGATGGTGTGTGTAGTCCGTCAAATTGCACCAGGCCAGCGTGGTGAACTAAGGTCCAAACCTTTCCTACTCTGAGAAGAAGCCTGTGCCCAGTAATGGGCTGATTATGTATGTATGTATGTTTAACACGGTAAATTATAACCGTAATTTACCTTTTGACCGCCACAGACGCCTATGGACGTCAAGCTTTTGAACTTTAAAAAAGTTGTGTTTTCAACGTGACATGTCGTCGGAGGCGTCGTAAGCACGTTTTACTTTGACGTCCATAGACGTTCGTAGTGGTCAAAAGGTTAAATACATTTTTGTTTACGCTGATTTGTGTCTGATTGCCAAAAACTCTAGAAGTCATATCAAAGAGAGGAAGATAGATTGAATTGCAACATATGAATACACATAAAAACTTTCTTTCTTTCTAGACTGCTTCGTTGGACAAAGTGTTATTGGGTGTGTCCATGTGGGATTTCTCAGTAGCAGCCTGGAGGCTAGATTTGTGACCGGTTGATGGCAGTAGGCTCGCACCCTTTTACATGGGACTTAAAAAATAACGGCTAAATGAGGGTGTTGTCCTATACATATCTGCAACCCTTTTGGGAATATAGGCGTGAGGTTGTATTTATTCTATATGGATAGACCATAGAAGTAATAAGTACTACGTATAAAGTCCTTGGGATAGACAGACAGTCAGACATGACGTAGTTATTCGCTTAGTTTTTGCTGTGTGACTGCGGTACCCTAAAAAAAGCTCACATAAAAACAAAAGAGCGTTTCAGTTCATAATTGGTATTTCCCGGCACAGCCACAGAGATCCACTACACTACATTAATTATTCACGCAGCACACAGACACTTTCGATATAAATAAAACGCGTAAAAATATTTGTTTTTCACCGTGCAGTGTTGGACATCGGAATGGCGGCATTTACATCGCTGTGTCATATGTATGTTGAGCTTCCATTCTTTGCAGCACAGATATTCAACCTTTTTGCTTACTCGAGCTGAATTTATTGGTCTCTCTGCCACGGAATTGAACAAAACAAGTGGAAGTCCTCTTATACTTCCTTAGTACGGGAAATGCACATACGATTATATTGAATGATATCAAAGTTTTATGCTTTATCTGCTCTATAGCTATGTCTACACCAGTGCGCTTTCATGTTCATCTTGCGTCTTTGTCTGAAGCATGCGTGAAGTGCCGTAGCGCATGCAAGAGCGCATGCCTTAATACTAGTTCGACAAAAGTGCATGCCTGAAATTGAAAGCATGAATTGAAAGTTGAAAGCGCTAGATGAACATGAAAGCGCACGGGTGTAGACATACCATAAGTGAGATACATTTTTCGTCCTGCTACCCCAGGGCGTCGATTGTTAGCAACGTCACTCGCCCAGCGTGTTTATTGAATGTTAGCACGGTTGGCAAGTGACCTGCCTTGTTCAGAAGTAGACCGATATAGATTGCGGGTGAACTGCATAAATAAACTGCATATTCAAAAACTCAAGTGACTTAATTAAGCAGTCTTCTGACTGCCGTAAGATATTGCGTTAGTGCTACCTAACTATCGATAGTTTACCTATCGATTTTTGACTTAGATAGGGTAAAACTATCAATAGTATCGATAGTATTGGCAGTGATTGTAATAAAATCAATCCTATCGATAGTATCAGTACTTAATAGGGATGTTTGGCATTAGTGCCTGCACATGTGGCTTCTTTGGAACCTCATTAACGACGTATGTGTATGTCTATTAACTATCCTCAATTATGTTTTTTTTTATTGCTATCTTTACTCTCAAGATATCTTTTATCTTAATTTACAATGATTGTTTCTCTAAGTTTTGATGACATTTAATCATGTCAGTTGTTTTATATTCATTTTATCTTTTCTAAATGTGAGAACTTCGTGGACTTGCCTATACATATTGTGTAAATTACTATTATTCATATTATTGTGTTATTTTTTTTCTTTTACTCAAGACTGGGTATTACATTACTCACAGGTCGGTGGTCAAGACTACATTATTCTTTCTTAACTATCCTAAATCATAGTACTGTATTTACTAAAGTTGTTAAAGATATCCTTTTTTTAAAAGAGTAACCATGGAGTTTCTTGCCGGCTCTTCTCCATAGGAAACGACTAATTGGAACCGTGCACCTAAATTCGACTTTTCATAAGCGCCTGTATTGGTTTATGTGAAATACATTTTTTTGATTTGATTTGATTTGAATAGTATCAATACTATTGCTCTTCATCAATAGTATTACTTCATTTTGTCGATCGTATGTTAAGTTCTAATACTATTGATAGCCCTATCGATATTGTTACTAGTTTTCGAGGTCACGACAGTATTGCTAGTCAATCGATAGTTAGGCAACACTACTTGGCGTATATCTTAATTACAGCTTAATAAAAGCGTAATAAAAAACAATGAAGCTTAGTGAAGAACAAATCTACCAAAGGCGAGCGTAAACTAAAAGCAGATGGCAGCACCTCCATGGCTAACGAGTTAAATTTACATTATTATTAATGGTGCTGGTTCTATTGTGCACAAACTAAACTTATTTAAAGCTATTGGCATTTTTTTCACCCTGATGTTGTTTTGTTTAAGAGTTTTCTTTAGTTGAACTAAAATGTTTAGATGACACCTCTGATCGCGTCGCTAGTCTAAAAACACGATGAAGTTCAAGACGTAAACTAGGTACTTTAACACCCTTTCAGATTAGTACCCCCTTTACCCCGACTAACCTTCTATGAGTGAATAGCTCGGAGTAAAACAGTATATCAGAGCATTCAACGAAAACTTTTTATTTCTTAACAATATAAAGTTCGGACAGCGTCTCAATTACAGTCACCTCGCTATCTTAATCCTTCGTTTCTCTACCTCCTTCCATCCCTTTCTCTCCTATATATCCTTTTACTCACTCCTAAGTTTTGTTTCACATAAATCACAGATTATGAGTCCATTCTTTCGTCCAAATTGTTTAGTCCTCCTGGTGCTCTATATACCTAGATTAATAATTTTAAAACTATAATTAAATCATGTTTCGTCGTACATATCCAGCTTAACCGCAAGCCGATGTGAAACTGTCCACGTGTCGTCACAATACCTACTAAAATATACTCGCAGTATGTATTCGTGACCAATGATGAAATGGTGTAATTCGGAGAGAGAACGTGGTCGTGTCACTGACACTAACGTGTGATGAGGTTTTGCATTTATTAATCAGCCTGTAACTGTGTCCGTGTCGTGACAGGCGACTAAAGGATTCACTGGAGGATGGTCAGCAGCGTTCTCTGAGTACTTTAACAACCATACTGCGATCGCCAACCCGCCTGCAAAGTGTGGCGATTATGGCAAACCCCCCCAATATTGCTTGGGGGAGGATTATGTCCAGCAGTCTACGTCAATCGGCTGAATAATGATGATGTAACTGTCCCACTGCTAGGTAAAGGCCTCTTCTCATACAGAGAAGGAATGAGCATTGATCTCCACGCTTACTTTACTCACTGCGGGTTGTCGATTTTGAACCATTGCATATTTCCTCACGATGTTTTCCTTCACCATTATGTCGGAGGTGTCCTAGATTAACTCAGAAAGACACATAGTAAAAGTCACATTGGTACTTGCCTGGGTTTGAACCCTGCATTTTGGTGCTTCACAAGCAGATCCGTAACCTCCGGGACATCACGATATTTACTTTCAATTAATAAAAGCTTGTTAAGTGAATGTGCGTACGGTCGCGGACTCGAAATGTTTATCAGATTTCAAATACGATTTCTTATCACTCTGTGCGCAATAAGGTTTAAGATGTCATATCAACTTACATAAGTATTACTTCTTAAAATTGTGAAGCGTCTATTCTAGCAAAAAGGCTGTTAACCACTTTTTGATGTTATAAACTCTTTTTTACGTATGTGTCTAGTAAAAAGTTGTATCTATAGAGTGAACTTGATTGAATTTACTAAATAGGTTGGTTTCTTTTTCTATGCTTCCTAGTGTATAGCCTCGTTGAATTAACCTTTTTAGGTCAATTAAGAAAAAAAAAACTTTACCCCAATGATAATATAAACTACTACCCTGTCAATTCTTTGCGAGCGACAGAGTGACCCTACGAAAATGTAATGTGTAAGCAACTATAGACCTTAGGGTGGTAAACATTTCAAGTGCCCGACTGTACAGGACCTGTTTTTGGGTAAACAGACCATGTTGTATCACAGTCTTAACACCTGCTCCATGCTGTGCTTCGCCATTGATATTCGGTTTAAATCATTTATTCTCAAAAAGACAATAAAGCCACTTACATGAGAATACAAAATAACATTTAGTTAAATTATCAAATTAACCGCCACCGAGATAAGTAAAAAAACTGTTTACGTAACACAATCGTAACATCATTAGAGACTTAACAAGTAATATCATTAGCCGGTAGGTAGTTTAAAGCAATAAAAGCGACAAAATGCGAAATGTTAATTAAGTACCCGCTCAACATTTTTTTTTTTTTTGGATTAATGTGACTTTGGATAAGAAAAGTTTTCTGTTATGTATTTAGACAGTTGAGATTTAAAAATGTTGAACGAGCTTACATTTTTAATATTAGATGGTAAATTATTATAAATATTTGCTCCTTCATAGGTGATGTTTCTTTTGGAGTAGTTTGTACGAGGTCTTGGTAATACAAGTAAACTAGGGCGACGCCTGCTACGTTTAGATACCTCCGAAATTTTGGTAAATGATAAATTGGTTTTAATTTTTTTGTCTAAAATTTTTCTTATCAGAATACAAGTGGTATACATATAAAGTTGCTTAATATTCATCAATTTAGTTTCTTCAAAAATTTTATAGGTAGGTGTCAAATATGGATAGCGAAATAATATTTTAATGATCTTGTTTTGTACTCTTTGTAATTCTTGCAATTTTGTTTTACCTGAGTTGCCCCAAATTTCTATTAGGTATAGTAAATGTGATTTAACAAGAGAGTTATAAATAGTAAAACGAATATTTTTAGGTATACAATTGCTTATGTTGTAGAGAGAACCAGTGAGTGACGAGAGTTTATCTTTAATATAATCTATTTGGTTGTTCCAATTAAGATTGCTATCAATTTTTAAGCCAAGGTATTTTTCACACTGTTTTTGTTCGAGCGGAATGTTATCAATAGTTAATGGTCTATGATCTGGAATCTTTTTGTTTTTAGCTTTAAATATAATAAAACATGTTTTTGAAATATTGATAGATAGTAAATTGCATTGGAACCACTCGAATAATATATCTAAATCCTCTTGAGCTTGTGAGATGATATTATGTATGTTTTTTCCAAAATAAAATAAGCAAGTATCGTCTGCGTATAAAGTTATATGACCATGAAGATTAAGTGCTGCAATCTGATTTATGTAAGTTAAGAATAACAGTGGTCCCAATATGGATCCCTGGGGTACTCCGTATGTGACGGGTAGAGCACTACTCTCAACGTCATTTATCTTAACTATCTGGTGTCTGTTAGTTAAATAAGATTTTAGCATTTTGAGTGCGGTTCCTTGGATACCAGCATGTTCAAGCTTGTTTAAAAGTAATGTATGGCTTACAGTATCGAATGCTTTTTTTAAATCAATGAATACACCCAGAACAATGTTCTTTTTATCTATATTGTCTCTGATTTTTGTTACTAGATCTATTGTAGCTATTGTGGTATTATTTTATATTGATAGACTTTTGATATTTAAGTGAACGTCGACTCCGCATGAAAGCAATTTCATGACATTGGCTGATGTATGCGTACCGACAGTTTGGACAGGTCAACTTAGAGCTGCTATGGCTCTTTCCTCAAACGGCTATTCCAGACAAATTACCCTACATGTCCTACACTTGCAAAGTTTTTATATCACAACTAGCTTTTGCCCGCAGCTTCGCTTGCGTGAAATGAACCCGTGAGTGACGATTTTCCATACAAACTTTCATCCCCTATTTAACTCCCTTATGGGATGAATTTCGAAAAGTCCTTCCTTATTCTTTGCCTATATTATAAAGGGAAGCTCTGTGCAAAATTTCAGCTTTCTAGGTCCAAGGGTTTGGGCTGGGCGTTGACGAGTCAGTCGGTCAGGACTTTTCTTTTTATTTATATGTATAGATGTCTGGACTTTAAAACAAATCTTGTCTTCTGAGTTGGTGGTATATTCCTAAGGATTTCATGAAATCCCTATCTCCTATGTATATATATATGGGTATCATCATTTCCCTGCGACACATACATAATTATAATCTAGTGTACACACCTAGCCAACGAAGTCCAACGAGCGCCAAAGAACGTTCGTGAATTTGACCAAATGTATAGAACAAATCTGCAAGGCAATTGCGTAACGTAACCAACATCAATCATGACGGTTGATGTGTCAAACACAATATTCATTGCCTGATACATAGTTGTGTAGAAGTCGGATTGTTAATACAAACGTTGCTATTGAAATTGTTGACCTGTCAAAATCATAGGCATAGCGATTACGAGTGTGTCGCGCAATTAGAATGCTGGTTGCATTCGATTTTTAGCGGGTATCGAGCTCCGTTCCTAGGCTATGTGCGTGTATACTGCAGTAATTGAATGCTCTACATTAAAGCACATGGCAAACTTTATACAAGTTTACCTTCAATTAGCAGGTCAAACCTGCAACACAGAGTCCCCACTCAGCTCAAGTTAAAATAAATATAAACATTAGCGAGATGAATCAGTGTCTCGACTCTCAGTACAGGGAAGTTCACTTATCTCTAACTTTGCCAGCACTGCATCAGTTCTCATGAATAACGCAAGTGAAGTCGTTTGAAAGTGAATCAACGTTTACTTTTTACGGGCAAACAGCTTACAGAGTACATAGTAGTGTTTTCTATAGCTTTGTTTAACCGTTGTTTAAAATTTTAGACGCTGTTAAAAGTTCACGGTACTTAAATCTAGAATTCTATTTGTTGGAAGTGATACTTTGTATTATTAAGTATGAAAAGTAATAAGGAGTGCCTTGTTTGTCTAGATGTCGCAAGCGATTGTTGAGCGTGAGGTCTTGGGTGGCAAAGTGTAATTGGGTTTTGCCGTGCGGAATTTTTGAGTAGCAGCCCGAAGTCTGGGTTTGTGCCCGGTTGAGGATAATAGGCTCGCCTCCTATTACATGGAATTTAGACATTTTGGCAGAATTGCTCTACAAAAGCTACCAAAACGAAAAATAATTTGATTTAAAGAAGAAAGATTAAAAGTGGGCTCGTCGCTAATTAACAAACGCGCGGATTAAAATTAAGATTTGCAAGGTTAAGCTGCGCTTGCCGCGGTCAGTCCGTGGATGGGTGACGACCATTCGTTATACATTAAGACCCCTCCGTGATTCGGAGAGCATGTTAAACCGACAGTCCCTGGTGTCATACGAATACCTATTGGTATGTCTACACCAGTGCGCTTTCAAACATGAAAACGCACTGGTGTAGCGTCGTGGCGCTTCACGCATGCCTTAATACTAGTTCGTCAAAAGAGCATGTCCCTAGCGCACGCTAATCCGTCTATTGTATGTCGACTGACCGTGGCGCACCGGTGTTGACGATAAGCTGCATGCGTCTTATGGCAATCAATATATATTATACAAGGTTAGTCAGAAAGGGGGTACTAATCCGAAAGGGTGTTAAAGTACACATAATAATGAATAACTTTTGTTCTACAACTTTTCCTAAAAGTCAATAGTTTAAGAGAAACCGTTGTTCAAAAATCTCAAAAAAATATCTCTAAAATCTATCTATCACCAGTTACGATCAGCTGTGTTTACATTTTAGGTCATATTTGGGGTCATGAATTAGAAGCACCATTTTCTGAATTTGTAACTAAAGCAGGGATGAAGAATTTTTGAAAAAATTAAAACAAAAATCATTTTATTTGGAAAAAAAAAATATCGCATTTTGAAATTTTAACAGTTGCTTTCAAATAGTCATCAGTGATACTATAAGTGGGCTTCGGATTAGTACCCCCTTTCCGACTAACCTTGTATACTTGACGGAAGAGGAATTGAAAGTTGAAAGCGCAGGTGTAAACATACTATTAGACCGTCATTACGGCTCATGACGGTACAGTCAGAAGCCGAAAAATCTGACAGTCGGTCTAACCTTAGGATATCGGCATTTGCCCAGTAACTGGATAAAATTCAGCCGCATCTTGGACTGGGAGCTGACCCCAACATATTTGGGAGAAAGCTAGATAGAACGAAAGAACTGAGATAAAATTTATTTAACGTAGGAAAAGTCGATCCGGTAATAATTATTGTTCTATGACTTTTGGAAATACCTAAAAAAGTACATGTTTCTATTCAATATTTCCGATAAGCTTGTCGAGTTTGTTTACGAATATATTTTTTAAATCTAAAGGTACGAGTTCGTAGGCGACTGCATACAGCAGCAGCAGATGACGTGTCGCTCCGACACTACTGGTTTATGTATTTCTATGAAATACCTTCCGCAGCTAGCGACACGTCACCCAACTACACGTTGCACGACCCCAGACGACGTGTCGTCCGACCGCAGATCAGTAGTGAGTGCCACCGACGCCGGACCGACGACACGTTGAATCTTTCTCAAAAAATGAGTTTTTCCAATTTCGAGGAAGAAAAACTGATAAACCAGGTGGCCCAATATCCTGCACTGTACGATGCATCTAACAAAAAGAAATGATACAAAAGTAAATCGCGACCCCTAATCCTAAACAGGTCAGACATCCTGTCTCACGGAACATTCAGAACTAACTGGAATACGACGCTGGCATCTGCTGCAGCCATCTGCAGTTGGGCTCGGAATTACGACTGCATCGACATGACGCTGCGACGTGTCGCTACGACGTGTTGTAACGACATGTCGTTTGCTGCTGCTGTATGCAGTCGGCAACGAATTTGTACCTTAAATCTCATAAGGCTTTATTAACGAGTAGGTTAATCTTAGTAAAAAAAACAACGATAGCTCATCATTAAAGTTAAATCATTATACAAAAGTGCATTAAATACAACTCCATTAATTTGGTTAAATTTTAACGGAACAGGTTTCAATATTAATTGGTAAGTAAACAAAGTGGCTCAATTCAATGAATTCTCGATACAACGAAGTGGATTTCAGATTTACGTTTTTTAATAATTACCTATCTATAATTATACAATAATCGTACTTCATCATTAAAATTTTAATTTTCAATCATAATAATAAACCCAGATGCATAAAAGCCTTTTTTGTTTTACATAAACGCACGATAATATTATTTTAGACTTTGTTCCCGATGCCGGTGGGCATATTTTTTATAATTTTTAAATGTTTTTTTTAATCAAATGTAATTTAAATGTTCAAAGATGAATATAGGGAAAAAAAAACATAAATGCTTATTCGTTTTTGAAATAATATTATGTTATTATAATAATAGTATTTTATATACAGCACAGTTTGAGTATTTTTTGTGACGTACGCAAATGTCCGGCTGATTAGTGGCGTCCCGTGTCGGGTCGTTGGGCTCCAAATAAGGTTGAGCTACACGATGGCTGATGCATGCCTGCCATCAGTTTGGGACAGGTCAACTCAAACCTGCTATGGGTTTTTTCTGAAAAAGCCATTCCAGACGTTGCCCTACATTGTTATACTCACATAGTTTTATATCACAATGTCTGGACTTTAAAAGAGACTTTGACCTCTGAGTTTTTTCGGCTTTTCTTCTCAGATATAGTCAGAAAGGAAAGACCGGCCTACTAGTCTTAAAAAAAGCTCTTAAATTGACTTGTAAAAGTGTCGGTAAAAGATTTATTTACAGAAATAAATATCATTTATCATTCATGAAATGGAGTTTATAATTAAGTTGATTTATTCTATGAATATACACTATACTGATTTATATGTTACTGGAATTTCCGGCGTCGATAGACCGGATATTTCAATTGGCGTAAGGGACAGAAAGTTGATGTCCCTTACGCCAATTCAAATTTCCGGTAGCAATATAATTCATGAGTGTTGTCCCATTGCTAAATTACGATACAAAATTAATGAGTTCTCTTTATTCATTAATACATACTTGGACTAAAGGACTCTGCCCACTACATCGTACCATACTAGGACCGTAACCGTTTAGGCACAGGCAAAAAAATATTCATCGTGTGTTTGAGAATTGTCTCACTAGACGTTTGCTCCGTGTTGGTATCCATGTCTGATATAAAATATTAATCATAATTATGCTAGCTCATTAGGCTGCGTTTGATATCCACCAATCATATTCATTGGTCCATATAGCTTAGCACTGGTGGAAACTGATTCAACTAAGCTACGTTTATTATATGGAAGGATGCGTGCTGTGGATGTGTGCTGTGGATGCGAGCTATGGATGCGTGCTACGGATAGTTACGAGTGGTGTAGCTATATGCAGAGCAGTGTACCTACAGTTCTTCGCACAGCTACCTTGCGGCGGCGCATTTTCATAGCACATCTTACTCGCTACGCTACATAGCTTAGCATCAGTGGAAACGGTCACATAGTTTTTAACCGACTTCAAAAAGGAGGAGGTTCTCAATTCGGTTGTATTTTTTTTTTTTTTTTTTTATGTTTGTTACCTCATATCTCCGTCATTTATGAACCGATTTGAAAAATTCTTGTTTTGTTCGAAAGGGTATACTTCCCAATTGGTCCCATTTAAATTTTGCTATGATTAGACCATGAACTTCAGAGATATGGAACGGAACTCCTCATCGGATCAAAGCAAAATTCTCAAATTACTAATATTGCTTTGTTTATATTTGTTGTTGGGAACTGACTACTTGAAAAGAGGAGGGGGTGCTTGTCCCCCCCTCCCCCCCTTTGGAATGTTTTCATTATATCGTGTAAGGTATCATTTGAAATGACTTTTTATGCCCGACTACGTCAAAGCCAAAAAGAAGGGTTATGAAGGAGGCGGTTAAAATTATGACACTAAAACGTATTCAATAAAAAATAAACTTTAAAAAAAAGTAAAAACCGACTTCAAAGAAATACTAAAAGGAGTAAAATAATTACCATAATGTAAAATTAACAGTTTCAGAAGTCGGTGCAACTCTACACTGAAGCAAATAGAAGCCACCGACTTCTGAAACTGTTAATTTTACATTATGGTAATTATTTTACTCCTTTTAGTATTTCTTTGAAGTCGGTTTTTACTTTTTTTTAAAGTTTATTTTTTATGTAGCTTAGCTTTTACCTTCTCGCAGCATAGCTGCATAGCACATATCTGGTGGAAAGGCACCCTAAAGCACGTGCGCAAAAAACAATGGAGGACGATAATCTAATAGATTGTGTTCGTAGATACGAATATTTATACGATTTAAGAAAATGTACAACAACCGATAGAACGGGTACCGAACGCGTCATCATACGCGTTGTACGTATTAAAACGCGGAGCCATTGCAGTTGGCATAGTTGGACGGAGCGGTTTTTGTCGTGCCGGACACGTTCCTATTACGGTCACGTATGATACGCTGTAATGGGAAGAATCCTTAAATCTCCTCTATTAAAAATAAATAGATCAATTTGCGGACGTATTTTCCAAAAAGACGTACAATCTAGGTGGATAAAGATGTCTTTAAAACTGATAAGTAATAATTTAAGGTAATATAGAAAGTATCAAGAAAAATAACAGCATGACTGGTTAATCATTTTAGATCCGAAAACGATGAACTCTGCATGAATTAGTGAAAAAAAAGTCAGCTCTACCGTACAAAATAATCAATGTCGCCTAACAAAATGTATGGAATAGGGAATATGCATGTACCTATTTTTTTTCTCTTAATCCATAATACACAGGAATATAAACCCAAGAAAAGTATTAAAAGTCAAAAGTTACTACTGTTTGTTGCTCAAAAAAATTATTAAACTCCAACAATTTTCTTCTACAGTTCAAACATCCGTTATTGTCGCGGCCATAATGTGACGTCATAATCCACGATACTGCTTTGTTTACTTCTCTTTTTAGCCACAAATATTATAAATTATTTCTTGTACTTTATTCGAGCAGAAATCGCACTTACTAACTTACCTCAGTGAGAAATCAAACAGTTTGCTAAGAAAAGATTATTTAAAGATTTTTTTACATGGATTTTGATGTCACTTTCGGCATTTTCGAAGACAACGCGTTTCGAGATTGCTTTCCGTTCCACAAAAAAAAAACGTAACGTAAAATAATTAAGTGTAATGTAAGTAATGCGTTAAAAGATGTAATAAAAAAATGCTATTTGTTTCTTGACTCCTGTACAATGTATATTTAAATAATGAAAGAGTTTTGAAATTACATGCATGTGGGAATTGTTCGATGCGGGCGAAATTAAAACACCGATTTCTGATATATTCTTGAGTTTTATTTTTCTATGTTCTTTTCTAACGTCCTTCGTCTTTCCCGTCCTAGTCCAGTCTCCCTTTCTTTTCATACTTTTAACATTAACTTTCTATCTCTTTCACTCTAAGCCTGTAAAATACTTTCATCTCTTTCATTCATCATGCTTCACATCTATCATTCATCTTTACGTTTCATTCCACTCATCTGTCATAACGTTCCGTTCCTACATGCATATACCCTATTTTTTTTCACGAATTTAGCGTTTGTCCCATATTAAAAGTTGTCAGAATGATGAGTAGAGTTCATGGTTTTCGGATGTAAAGTGACATCAGTAGAGATCGGATATTCAGATGCATATTCACCTAAACTTGAGATGTTGGCTAATATGGAACGCGCTTTTGTATCGAAAAATCCCGCGGTTCCGGGACAATTATTTTAACCGGTATCGTCCCGCGCGACGTCCGGATTGTCAGTGCCATTGTTTATCTATTGTGTCTACAAGGTTAGTCAGAAAGGGTGTTAAAGTACACAATAATGAGTAACTTTTGTTCTACAACTTTTCCCAAAAGTCAATAGTTTAAGAGAAACAGTTGTTTAAAAATCTCAATAAAAAATCTCTAAAATCTATCTATCCCCAGTTATGATCAGCTGTGTTTACATTTTGGGTCATATTTGGGGTCATGAATTAGAAGCACCATTTTCCGAATTTGTAACTAAAGCAGGGACGAAGAATTTTTGAAATAACTAAAATTAAAATCATTTTATTTGAAAAAAAAATATATCGAACTTTGAAATTTTAACACTTGCTTTCAAACAGTCATCAGCGACACTATAAGTGGGCTTCGGATTAGTACCCCCTTTCCGACTAACCTTGTATAATTACAGTACTTGAAAAGTTAACTTATGTTTTTTTTTTTGGTTTATCTAACCCACAGCATTCTTCTTCTTATACTCTACATACACACATATTTGCATCAGGGCTTAAACATTAATTTTAAGTAATTATGCAATCCAAGAATTCCGGAGTTTTTTTTTAATAAATCATTTTATGATATCGCTTTCATATTATACAGACTAGTTATGCATTCCCGGTGTTTCTGGCATCCCGGGTTTTTTCTTACAAAAAATACACTTCAAGAAGCCGCTTCCATACTTTCGTAGCTAAGAATTAACTTTAGGTAAATATGCATCCGAATATCCGCTCCCTACTTATCAGCTATGCTGTATAAAACTATAGAAATTTTTAGTCGTAGTATTTTTTTCGTTTTCTTCAATACAGCAATGAAATTCTAAAAGAAAACAAAAGAACATTAATTACATTAAATACTTACTGCGTGTACAAAGGACTAGTTAGTCAGCTTTTAACTCCATTGTAACATTAAAATCAATTTGCAGTTTTCAGCGCGAGCACCGATAATTCACGTATAGCTAATTGTACGCGACAACGCGAAAACAAACGAAATGGGTGGCTGTCTGTTGCGAATATTGTGGTGAACGATTATATTACGATATTCAAGATTTGTTACTGTGTCATACTGGACAAGTCATACTGGAACAGGTGGTTTTCAGCAAAGAAAAGTCACATGCTATTTCTGACACATTATGCTGATCTTGTAATCTTTTGAACACTTTTAGTATACGCCATTGGAGCGGGGACTACCGCGGCTGCTGGCACCAAACCCTCCAATATTGTTCCTCGTTAAAATATTTAAAGTGTACTCATGTTTGGTTGATGTACGGATTTGGATAACAATTACAGATACTATTAGGTATTATTTTCACACACAACAAGGTATTAAAGGTATACACTTCATGCGTTCGTCAATTCAGAATTCAGGCATGAGGTATTTGTTCTTCCTGAAATCCAACATTTTTTTACAGATGTGTTGTCATGAAACCATTATGGTTTGTAGCCAAGGATATGATGAATTTCTGTCCAAATATGTTTCAGATGAATGGTCTCTAAAAATGTATATGTTACGTATTACGATATCCATGGACAGATGAAGTAGTGATTTTGAGCCAGACTTCATAGCACTGACCCTTCATTGAAATTCCTCTTAGACTCAAACGACACAAAAGACGGATTATAAAACGTTTTAGTTATCACTTAATTATCGTCCCTCCATATACATCCTCCATCTCCTGAAAATGTTTTACAATTCAATCGAGCGTCGCTCCCAGCTGTTAATTGGGGGTGTTTTAATGAATATCAATTGACCGTGAAGGGTGCCTTTGGCGCAACACATTCAATAGTTCCCGGGTTCAGTCGCGCTCGCCACATTTAACTGCGAGCTTCAATTGTCTCCGAATATTGATGCATTTGCATTTTGATGTGACAGGTAGCCGGAAACTCGTTAGTCTTTTTTTTTCATTAGTATTTTATTGCTGTTTTAATTGGAGTTTGGATGTCTGTAGGCCCATGTTGATGTTTTAATGCATCCATATAAAGAGCCTCTGTCGGAACACGCTGGACAGTCCCGCTACCGACTTTACTGACTGGCTAATCTTTTCACCACGGCATGAGCTATTTATTCTCTTATAGCTCGTGCCGACACGAAGAATACATCCATGATTTAAAACAAAATGAAAAATTTTTCATGCATGTACCATTTTTTTGCTGCTCAAAAAACCACTCAGTCCTTAAGCTTAAAAAGCAAGCGTGTATTTTGGATCTACAAGCAAAAATAAAAATTTCTTTTTCTTTTAATGTACGGTAAATTAATTCATATACTGTAAATTTTGAACTATGTATGTGGGAATAGAATGCTAATGAGGTTCTGAACGAAGATTAAGAAAGTTATGCGAGTGAATGTAGAACGAATCTGAGTGCGAGGGATATTATGAATTATCTGTGGTGATGCGTACATGACGACGATAAACGGTGGTTGCACAAGTAAAAAAAAAAAGGTTTAAGAAAACTCGTTTATTTATTCAACCCCACATGTATTTAATCTCTGATCTTGGCCACGTTTAGTCACTCTATTACACAGAAGCGTGTACGTCATAAAGCCAAGCTTTATTAAAATATTTGAAGAGTTTATTAAAATACTTATTTGATGTCCCCAACGCGAGCATGCAAAATGTAGGGAGAAGGGTATGCAAAAAGTACAGAAAATTGACATTAATTTATGTGACATGCGACGTCCACATTGTTTTACTGAGGACAGTGTTTTAATTTTCATGACAGCTTTTAATATCCCGTAAATGTTAAAATAGCAGTGATAGCCTAGCTGTTGAACGCTTGCCTTCCATGCAGGAAAGTTTGAGTATAATCCCGGCCTGCACCTTTGACGTTTAGAATAGGGTATTTTACTCTATACCAGAAAGAGGAGCTCGTGGCTAAATAATTACAGCCGCATAGACCGATCTTCCGGGTTAAGCCACGCTTGCCGAGGTTGGTCTATGGATGGGTGACCATTTACCATAGCGAGTTTCCTCCGTGCCTCGGAAAGCACGTAAAGCCGTTGGTCCCGGCTGTCATTTGTAGATCTTTGACAGTCGTTACTGTTGGTCAGAAGCCAGAAAGTCTGACAACCAGTCTTACCAAGAGTATCGTATTACCCAGTTACTGGGTTGTGGAGGTCTGATAGGCAGTCGCTCCATGTAAAATACTGATATTCAGCTGCATCCGGTTCGACTGGAAGCCGACCCCAACATAGTTGGGAAAAGGCTAGGCAGATGATGACCAGAAAAAAACTAAAAATATATTATTGAGATAGCTTAGGCAAAAAGCAGTTGGAAAACGTTAGTTTTAGTTCATAAAATAGCAAACTAAATTTTAAAATTCAATTCAATTAAATTGAATTTTAATTTTTATCAAACTAAATCCCGTGCAATTTTAAATACAAGTCACCTTGTTTTAAAGAATTATACGAATTCGTTTACATACTGTATAGTGTTAAAAAATTACAGCTGTACAGTGGCGGACTTGAAATGTTTATCAGATTTCAAATTCGATTCCTTCTCACACTGTGCGCAATAAAGTTTAAGATGTCATGTCAAGTTAATGTAATACTTTTAAAAATTGTGAAAAGTCGATTATAGCAAAAAGGCTATTAAGCAGTTTTTGATGTTATGAACTCCTTTTTGGATATGTGTCTAGTCAAAAGTTGAATTTACTGATTTCTTTTTCGATGCTACCTAGTATACAACGTTATTTTTAGTATATAAAAACCGAGACATCCCAACAAGATTTTCATCAGAACTGCCTGAATATGTGTTTTTTTTTAATATATCTCAAAGTTACACCGTAATTTATGTCGCGTTAAGTGTCCTAGTAAAGTGTGAAATGCCTGAGATGTGCTATGCAGGGGTTGTCTAATACACGGAAACTGACCGAGAGGACCGTCTCAAGCCTCAATGTGTATATTCCCGTCAACTGTTATGGGTAGAAAACTACTGAAACAAAATTAAAATTTATGAAAAAAAAAAATGTGGTGTTAAAAATATGTCAATCGATTCTCCTAGTGATTCTGAACAAACTAGTTTCAGGTTTAGTGTATAGTAAAACTAAGCTTGTACATCCTCTTTAAGGCTACGGACACGAAGCCAGCGAGTGCGGGGCGGCGACGGCGGCGGCGCGTTTTAATGCATAGATTTAATGGAACTGACCTCGAAAGCAGCGGTGCGGGGAGCGGCGTACGAGTGGTCTAGCGGTGCCCGCACGTCTGCATTGACGTAGTGTTGTGCATTTTATTTTTTATCTGCGTTACCGCGCTGCTCCCCGCGCTGCCGCCACCCCCATGAGGCCTAAATGTCTATTCAAAAAATGTCAATCATTTTATCACAATTCAGAAAAAATATCTTTGTCCCGTCAATTCTTTGCCAGCAACTGAACGACCCTCAGACAAAGTAATGTGCAAGCAATTATAGACCTTGGAGTGGTAAACATTCCAAGTAAATTGGCCAGCTCTTATTACGAACATTGTTATCATAATGACAATGCTTAGTATTTGCCAAGCTGTCTGATTATTGATCACAGAATCTCCTTAAGCACAATGCAGGAAGCCTGCCTGTTCTCTCGACATAATCTGCATCTAATGGGGGCTAAATCTTGCTCATCAGATGTCTCTAGTTGGGACTGAGGTGAGGTTATCTGTCACACACTATCGTCGTCTTCGGAAAGTTGTGTCCTTCGATATCTAGTGAATTTTTCATTGATTGTGACCGTTTGGATTTGGTGCCATTAAATTACGCACCTATTTTAATCGTAAATCGTAATTCTGCTTTTAATTCTTCAAAATGTTAGTTCAACCATTACTAATATATTTATTTATTTCATTTAAGTGACACATTACAATGATCCAGAATAATAAGTGTAAAAATGGTTAGTAACATAATTATTTTTATATCAGAAAATTGCTTTTTTGTTTACGCTCTTATTAGGATAACCTATCTCTAACTTTCCCGTGCCATGAAATCTGTCACCTCATTGCTAAGTGGCGCCGCCCTGGCGACAGAAAAAAGCTTGGAAGCCCCCATTGCGCAACACACCTTTTTATACAATAGTTTTCATTTTTAACCGACTTCAAAAAGGAGGAGGTTCTCAATTCGGTTGTATTTTTTTTAATTTTTTTATTTGTTACCTTATATCTCCGTTATTTATGTACCGATTTGAAAAATTCTTTTTTTGTTAGAAAGGGTATACTTTCCGATTGATCCCATAAAAATTTTGTTATGATTAGACCATGAACTTCAGAGATATGGAACGGAACTCCACATCGGATCAAAGCAAAATTCTCAAATTACTAATATTGCTTTGTTTATATTTGTTGTTGGGAACTGACTACTAGAAAAGAGGAGGGGGTGCGTATCCTCCCCCCCCCCCCCCCCCCTTTGTAATGTTTTCATTATATCGTGCAAGGTATCATTTGAAAGGACTTTTTATGCCCGACTACGTCAAAGCCAAAAAGAAGGGTTATGAAGAAGAAGGGTTAAAATTATGACATTAAAACGTATTTAATAAAAAATAAACTTTAAAAAAAAGTAAAAACCGACTTCAAAGAAGTACTAAAAGGAGTAAAATAATTACCGTAATATAAAATTAACAGTTTCAGAAGTCGGTGCAACTCTACACTGAAGCAAATAGAAGCCACCCACTTCTGGAACTGTTAATTTTATATTATGGTAATTATTTTACTCCTTTTAGTATTTCTTTGAAGTCGTTTTTACTTTTTTTTAAAATTTAGTTTTGACATTACAACAACACCTATTTGTGCATAATTATGGAGAAGTCGGATTGTTTAATACATACGGTTCTGTGGAAATAAAGGCTCGGAACTTGTTGCAAAAATATTGGTTAATACAGGTTTTAACGGTTTCGCAAAATGTTTTCGTTCAGAACGAAACCGATACCTAATCATTTCGTCCTATAACCGAAAAAAACCGGTTTAAGTCAACGTTGGAAAACTCTTGACCTGCTTTAACAACTTTCAGAGACATTTCAAGGGCGAAATACCGGTTAATGAACGCTAACATAAAAGAGAACTTTATTTCAGAATAACGCTCAATTAACCAATTAACAAAAACGAAACCAAAATATTGAGTTCCTGAACTTATGGTTAGACCGGTTTGAAAATTTAACCGATTTCCGAGCCTTGGTGGAAATTGTTGACCTGTTAAATTCAAAGCTATTGTGATTGCGAGTGTGTTAAGTAATTAAGTTGTCATCGTGACACTCAGACCCCCACAAGGAGAAAAAAAGGTCACCTAGGTTTTTTATACGCTGCTATTTCAATTATGTTTCATTCTGTCATTAAATATAAAGTTGTTTAGAGTGTTATTTCGTTATTTCTCAACAGAGGACTTACACAAAAGGTCATAGCACATTATACCGGCACCGCAACTGGACAGCTGCAGTACGGCGTTGCCTCGAATTTAGCCTACGGTTAGCCGCCAGCGCGCTAACTACGCGTCGTCCGCGAGGTGCAAGCTCGCAGTACGGGCGCTGGCCGCGAGGTGCAAGCTTGCTGTCACCGCGAACACAGTAGTTATATGGCTTTTGTGAAAGGAGCGCGAGCGACGGCGCAACTACGCTGTTTCGCTGGCGACTCGGAGTCGGCGCGCAGTAAGCACGCGGTCCGCTCGCTCACAGCGCGCGGGCTCCGAGTTGAGTTGTATGGTAGCGGCAAGCGCGCTGACTGCTCGCCGTTGGTTTTTTCATATTGACGTTATGAAATATATTATACATATACATACTAACTTGAATGACAAGTTAATTGCTGGGTTGGAGCGGTGCCGTTGCAGTGCCGGTATAGTGTGCCATGACCTTTAAGCTGCATTTAAGGCTAATTCTCTGATGTCACGACAATGTCCGATAACAAAACAAAAATGAAGTACCCACTTTTTGTCAGATTCGATAACTGCAAATGGCTGGAAATATATTTCGCTAGATACATTTTAAAACGAATGAGAAAGTACAAGGATAAAAAAGTTATTAAAAAAATGCTTAAATGTCACTACCATCAGTTTCTTTCACTCTCATGACACTCAGACACCCACACAGAGAACGAGGTCTAGGTTTTTTTATAATACGCTGCTATTTTAATAATTATTTCATTCTGTCATGAAATATAATCCCTATTATTCTCCAAACGCTCCTCTCATATTTCCAACTCAAACAATAAAAATACATACAGTTTTAGCACAATTAACGCTCTCTCCGCAGCCTGATAAAACGGGTCTTAAGCGTCCAGGCCAGATAAGACCGACCCATTATTTTTCTCATTAGTCCGAGACCCAAGATAACATTGCCTATTACCCGACAGTGGAGAGGTGTGAATTGCTTGACTAATCTTTTCCTTTATTGCTTGAGATTAAAAGATAACAGTTATAATGGAGTGTGGTTTATTTTTTCGTAGTTTTCGTTGATGTATTATTAGTTATGTGTGTGGAAGGAATAATGAAGTTTATTAATGAGTTAGTTACCTAGTTTTTTATCTGTTACTAGCTGTACCTACCCATGCATTGTAATGCACTTTTTCCTACTTTTTACCTACCTACTATATACCTACCTTCAGAAAAAAAACAAAATAGTAATCATGCATACGGTAAACAAATGAAGAATATGGACATAATGAGATAATTCATTCTTTTTTTTATAAATATCTCTATTTTCTTTCATAAGAACCTTTTCTTGATAATTAAGAACACAACAAAAAAATTTTTTGCGAAATCGGTCCAGTCGCTCACGCGTGATGCCGGTACCTTGGGTAATAGGAATTCATTTAGCAACTTGTGCAAAACAGAGAGTGCTAGCAGATACAGCAAGAAATAAGAAATATAACATAGCATCACTCCTGTATTCTCTGAAGGGTAGGGCAGAGGTGTATGGTACACCCTCATTTTGTCGTCATGTTAAGTCTCATGTAATAGGGGGCAAGCCTATTGCCATCAACCGGGCACATAGGTATCTAGACTCCGGGCTATGTGCCATGTGAATTTGTTTATCGTGCTATTTATTCCTCGTGCTGCACCCGAAAAAGAATATCTAAATGGTATGTCTACACTAGTGCGCCTTTCATGTTCATCTTGCGCTTTCAACTTTCAATTCCTCTTGCGTCAAGCGCATGCAATATTTATTGCCATAAGACGCATGCAGTTTATGGTCTACACCGGTGCGCCTCAGTCAGTCGTCAGTCAACATACAATAGACGGATTAGCGTGCGCTAGGGGCATGCGCTTTTGTCGAACTAGTATTAAGGCATGCGTTATTGCATGCGCTATGACGCTTCACGCATGCTTCAGACAAAGACGCAAGATGAACATGAAAGCGCACTGGTGTAGACATAGCTATAAAGTATCTAAAAAAAAGTAAAATTTGCCCCAAAGTTGCATTCAAAAGTAGCTTCATCATGGAAAATCGTAGAGCATGCTTCGGGTGTTTCGGGTAGGTCTTGAGCTCCTTTAAAAGCACATGCTAGATTATCCTTTATTAACAGGCCTCCCTGTTCGTTCTGCCTAACCTTTTCCCTGACCATGTTGGTTACAGCTTCCAGTCTAACCAGATGCGGCTGAGTACCAGTATTTCACACAAGGCGACTACCATCAGGCCTCCGCAACCCAGTTATTGGGCAATACCAATATCCTTAGGTTAGAGCGGTTGTCAGACTTTCTGGCTTCTAACTACCCAAAACAAGTGCCGGGATGCTCTCCAAGGCACGGAAGGGTCTCGATGTGTAACGAACGATCACCCATCCGCGAACTAACCGCGGCAAGCGCAACTTAACCTTGCAAATCGAATTATCCGGGTGGTTGATAATTAGCCACGAGCTCTTGGGATGAGGACCTCATAATACGCCATGTATAATCTCTAAAATAGTTATAATCTAAATTCTATAAAACACTAATCGCTTCCGCTTATCGCTCCGTTGACTTGACTGCCTCGTTGGTTTAGTGGTCGCAATCGCGACTTCTGAATCCTGGGTTTGATCCCCAGGTCGGGCAAAGTGTTATTGGGGTTTTCCGTATTGAATTTGGTACCCGGTTGATGACAGCAGGCACCCTATTACATGGGACTTAAAACATAACGGCGAAATGAAGGTGTATTAAGGCTAGCGTCCACTGGGCTCGCCGAGCCGAGTTCAATAGAATCGCAATCATTCGCCTCCTATACATTTACTATAACACTGCGTTGATCAGCGACGAGCCGAGACGCGCCGAATCGCATTACTCGCACTCATCGCTTGTCACGCGAATTTCTGTTTTAACTACTTGCGATTACTGACCTTTTCTCTTCGATTCGTCTTCACACGGAACAAATACGACTCGATTCGATTCGACGCGTTTCGGCTGTAGTCGACGCCAGGCTTTATACACCTCTGCCCAACCTTTCGGGGATTATAGGCGTGAACATCACGCATCAACATGTTATGTTTATCGCTCCGCTCACCACACTAACCTAACCCATACAACGCGCAAGTTAAATCTCATCCCATGGATCTTTGTTTGCATCAAGCGCATGAATATTTGAAGGCACCACTCGAATGCAGTTCGACCACATGCGTGCCTGCTTTATTGCTAAACTCTGTACGTTTTATAGGTAAGTAGAGGAGGAACTAATGCGCTGTAAGAAAGAAGTTTTAAAGAGTTTTTTGGTCCTGAAATTGCAGTGAAGAAATGTTCGTTCTTTTGTTTATTGTTTGTATTTTTGCAGACGTGTTAAGTGTGGTGTGTGCATTGTTAAAAATAGGTTACCTGCCTATTTCTTGGGACGAGTGTTAAAAGGATGTTTTATAGGATTCTAATAAGACGGGCAACTTAGACATCTGAATTGGAATGAACGTTCAAATGTGAGTGGATAACAATATGAATGTTGAAGACAATTTATAATGTTAGCTATAAAAACGGCAATAGTTTTATCTAGTCTATGTTTCTTACACATCCGCAAGAAAAGAGACAATTACATAATTCGATTTGCCGTTTTCGTAATTTGCAATCTTGTACTAGGGTACGAGGGGCCTACTCCAAAACTAGAAACATTGTGAAAACCGCCAAACAGTGGAATGCACTGCCCGAGTGGGTGTTCCCCGACAGCTACAATCTGGGTGTCTTCAAGTCACGAATGAATCGGTTTCTCCTGGGCAAGCGTGCTCCATCGTAGACCGCATCATCGCTTAACATCAGGCGAGATGGAGGTCAAAGGCAGGTCTAGAATCAAATAAAAAAAAAGACGAACCTCGAAGTTTCGAACGAAACGAAACAACGACGAACATCGAAGTAATAAATATAAGATCAAAGCATTGTCAAACAACGAACTACTAGAGATGTCACTTACGAAGTCACCCTACTTCGTAATTGACATCTCTAGACGACGACAACGCAAGACAAAAATTCAAATCGCAGAAATAGAATCAATCGTCAGATCTGAAACACTTTCGTGGTTGGAAAACGTTCGATCCGTCAGCCGAAACTTCGTAGTTTGATTTTCAGAGGACGCCTCCCGGAGCGTTACCCGTCATTGTCGTTGAGTTTAAGAATTAAATATTTTTTACTCGGTCTGTTGTCACCACCAATTATTGTGAAATTACGTATACACAAGTAGGTTGATGACCTTAAACCCTCCCGAAGAGCTCCTTCTTGTTTGCTAGGTATTTACTTTAGCCTTCAATCTATCAATCAGCTCAACCAATCGGTGTTCTGGTTTAACAACCTTTCACAATTTGCACTACTACCACCTATAACCCTAACCTTAGGGTACATCACCTATTACGCGTATTCCTTCTGTTTTTTTTTTAGTGTACAATCCTAATCCTAATATTATAAATGTGAAAGTAAGTTTGTTTGTTTGTTATCCTTTCACGCCTAAACCACTGCACCGATCATCCTGAAACTTTGCATATACGTTGTCAGGTGTAGGTACAGAAACGGACATAGGGTATCTCTCATCCCGAAAAAAAGTACTGTTCCCGAGGAAAACAACAATAACGTTCATAAATGGCGCCACGTGTCTTTCGAATCATGATTGAATTATATTATTATAGAAACATTAGTAGTGTAAGAGTTTGAGATTAATTAACGCGAGGTAAGCCGCGGGCAAAAGCTAGTAAAGTATATCTATCTATCTTAGGATATCGGCATTGCGCAGTAACTGCAATAACAGTTCTGATGGCGGTCGCTCCGTAAAAATACTAGTGTTCAGCCGCATCTGTTTAGACTGGAAGCTGACTCCAACATAGTTGGGATAAGGCTAGGCAAAACGAATAATCAATAAGCCTAATAAACATCTTTTTTTTTATTATTCAGCCATGATCATCCCACTGCAAAGGCCTCCCTCCCATCCTTCCACTCCTCTCTCTGCGGTCAAACCTTCCACTAAAGCTGGCTTCCCACGGTGCGTGGTAGCGCGCACCGGGTGAGCGTGGTAACATCCGTAAAATCACGCACCATGGGAAGCCACATAATAAGGGTGCGTGATTCGAAGCTATTTTTCATTCCAAAATACCAAGTGAAAGAAAACTCGCACCGCAACTTTGAAGTTACCGACTTGCGGCGGATACGGCGCACCACTCCGCACGCGTCCGCGTTACCACGGACGAGTCTCTTCCCATGGTGCGCCGGTGCAAGCTCGTGCGTTGCGGTGCGCGGTATCACGCACCGTGGGAAACAAGCATAAGAATCTAACTCGTCCCGCCATCTCCTTCTGGGTCTACCACGACGTTGTCTAACGTTGTGTGGGCTCTACTCAGTGGTGAGTTTTGCCCACAGCTCGTCCGACGTGCGGCAGACGTGACCAGCCCAGCTCCATTTTAAGCTTGCAGCTTTCTGACCTAATTAACTTTCTAATAACTTTAGGCAAAGGGCAATGGAGAAGGCTACGCTCGGAGTTTCCCCATTTGATGACTTACATCAGAAATGATGAGATCTGCATGAGAACATCGGTACAGTTACCGTGTCAGTATAGTAGTTTGTATGTCAATACATAGCACGAAGAATTGCCAAACTTAAGTGGCAGTGAACGAGGCACATTGCTTGCAGAACAGATGGCCGATGGAGCCGAAAGGTTCTGGAGTTCTGGTTTCCGTACTGGATGGCGCAGCGTGGGTATGCCTCTTACAAGGTGGACCGATGACCTCGTGAAGGTTGTGGGAATCCGCTGGATGCGAGAAGCACAGGACCGGTCGATGTGGCGATGCTTGGGAGAGACCTATGACCAGTAGACGTCTTTCGGCTGAACGAATGCATAACTAGAGGCTCAATATAATATACTCAGCAGTACATATTATCTAATTCTCCCCACAAAAATATAATAACCAAAAGCACTCAAATTTTCTTCAACTGGTGTACGCATCGAGTTTTATTACAACGGATGTAGAAATACCTAGTTATGGCTCCGTGGGTAAACGGCACATGAATACTAATGTTGGTTCACTGAAGTTGGGTTTAAGAAAATACCGACTGAATTATTAGCGGTGGACGTTTAAATTTGAATTTTACATTATCTGGTTTGCAAATATTTTATAACATAGCTATGATAAATTCATTTGCGCTGCAGTTAAAATTACGCGGTTACCACAAAACTTAAGTAATACTCAAAGTTTGTTTCTATTACTTTGAATAAATATACCTTATAGCACTGTGATATTGTCGGCAATTTGCACTCTTTGTATAAAAATCTTTTTTTTTTGTAATGTAGTAAACAACGCTTATATTTTATCGATGGGTCCTATGTAAAAGGGCTGAAGTGGCATTTTTGTAATTTCTTATGTGAACTAAATGTATCTACAGTTAAAAAGTTCAAATCGGAAATGACTAAAATGCCACTTTGGCCCTTATACATAGGACCCATCGATATATCCAGCGCCATCTAGTTATGCATATTAAACTGCTTCCTAGCTGAGCAGCGCGTTGCATTACGTTGCGTCGGGCAGTGCGGCACTCCGTTACGACGCTGTCGACGTGTCTTACCAGCTGTGTTGTAATACAGTCTTTATAGTATTTGATGAGTAAGGCTAAATTCAAATGCCGCAGTCAAACCACTAAAAACAAACGATACGCGTCACTCTGTTACATGTACTGCTCACGTAAACCACTAGGCTTGCATCTATCATACTAGTGTATAGAAGGCATATCGTTTGTTATTTTCGCGACGCGATGCTCGATGCAATGCAACGTGCAACGCACTGCGCTGCCCAGATAGAATGAAGGGTAATGCTAATTTGATTTGAGATATAGGATGACGTAGATGAACCACAGCTACATCATAGGTGCAGCGGTTACAAACCCTCTTACATCTAGGCATAGGGAAGTGTGCCAAGCCAAATTCCAATAACATGGATATTACGCGAGTCCGTGTTTGAAAAATCTTTATCCACAATCCATTTACTACCACTTTGACAGAAAATATTATCTTCTGTCTGCAGCCCACAGTTTAAAACATAAGTTTCGCTAACTCGAATTGCATTACCGCGAATCTTGAAAACTTTTTCCACAGCTCTCAAGAAAAGGAAAAAAAAATGTGGGATGAGTCCATTTATCACTATTAACACGGGTGCAGATTAGTTCACAAATAAGAGCTTTATCCCCTCCCCAATAGTTCCTAACGAGGGCGGAGCTTAAGGCTGTGTACACACTATAGAAATACAAGCTAGAAGTAATCGAATTAAGGAATTGTTCAATCTTTAATAAAGCGAAAGAGAGACGAACTAAAATAAAAACTGGAAAAAGTAAAATAATTACCATATTATGAAATTAACTGTTTCAGATGTCGACGCTGAAGGCACCAACTTCTGGAACTGTTAATTTTATAAAAGTGTGATTATTTTACTGTTTTTAGTTTTTTTTAAAAGTCAGTTTTTCTTCTTTTTATAGTAATAATATTTTCTAATTTGAGTGGCATAGGTTATTAAGAATTTTTTTATTTTTATTTTGCGTGTCCGGAACAATGCGTCAGCGTGCTATTTCAGCAATTGCAGTGATTTGCTGTTATCTATTGAAGACTATTGGCTATCTCCGAAGGCCTTCATCAGATCTTCACCAAATTTAAATCTTCTTCTTTTATCGTGTCGGCACGAACTATACGAGAATAGCTCATGCCGTGGTGAAAAGATTAGCCAGTCAGCAAGGTTGGTAGCGGGGCTGACTGCCAAGGGTGCGCCGGACGTGCTTAAGTATCGTCACTCGTGGAGGTTCTTTTCATGCAGCCCACCAAATTTGAATGGGAGACCACCTTGGTAGAATAATCTTTCAAACAAAGAAAATTATCATAAAATTGGTTCACAATTGGCGATGATACCGATGAACAAATATACAAAAAAGGTAAACTGAGAACCTCCTCCTTTTTTTAAGTCGGTTAAAAATAATCTGGTAGTTTACACAGACAATGTTTATTTACTATCAATACGAGTCAGACATTAACGCCCACAGATTACTTATAAAGGTATCAAAAGGTCACTTATTATTGATACGGATAAGTATAACAAAAGAGGTACGTAAGGAAATGTTTTTAATAAAAATAGTAGTAGGTGGTGGTATTATTATTGTGTTTCAATATAAAGAAGCGTTACGCCGAAAGAGAGATCAACTCTTCCCTTCTACTTCAACTGTTCCTAGAAATGAAATAGAAGTTACAAATTGGAAAGACATTCCTGGAAAGAAATTTAAACGATTTTTCGACTATAGTCTATATTGAAAAACCTTTTATAGTCCATTTTTTTTATTGATTTTTGTATGTCAAATGGCAATTGATTTACTCATGTGAGCAAAAAATCTGTCAAACAAAGTTGATGAAATTGGATGAGCGGATGTATAGTAATTTCGGTAAATATCATCTCTTTAATTAAAGCAAATCCTTATAAGTAATTGGCTCTGTAAGATTTAGGTACATAGTACTATTTTGTATTCTGTGATTTAGTTATAGTGTGTGTAGTAGTAGTAGTAGTGTAAACTACTTTAGACTAATTACTAGCGACCTACCTTGACTTTGTACGGGTACTATTAATTAGAGGTTTTTGTCATTAGTTTTCACGGCAAATACAATTTTTTTTTTCTATTTTACTGCTGTAGATGGTCCTAGGGGACCATTTCTACGTAACCGGGTTGTTATTGGCTAGACCTGAAGAGTCTCCAGCCAATGGGGGGGAAGTAAAGTACTTAACCTAAGCTAACTACTTGTACTACACTAACATCATGATTACCTGCAACAACAGCACTAAGGGCGACTCCTAGTGGGATTCGGACCTCGGCTTAGGGCGTTGCTGGCGGGGGCTTAGAGGGGGGGGGGGCAGCTTGATGAGGACTGAATTATCGGTGTGACTGCGGAGTCTTAAGAGACGACCGGCTCTACGACGGGAGAGCTCGGTGGATCGTGACCGGCGGCGGTGGGACGTCGCGACGGGCCTCGTCGGCGAGGACAGTATGCCGGACGGCGGCGGACGTTGTGTAGTGTGCTGGTCGATTTACTCGCCTCCTGGAGGGTAATTTCGTCATCGGGTTCTATCGGCTAATATAAATTATGCGTTAAACCTATATACCGGTAAAATGTAAAATGAGGCTATTTGAAAACCACGGTGCTAATTGGCATTGGAGATTTTTCGCAATTTTTTGTAACTATCTACAATTTCAAGTATTGCAATATGCAATAACATTGAAATTGAGAATAAACAGCGCCTGTGGGCGTGATGGTCTCAGAAACACATTCCTTAACTGAATTCCTATGAGCCTTGTGGTTTTCAAATAGCCTCATTTTACGGTACATGAAATATACGCGAGCGTCAATATAATCGTGAAAACCGGAGTATAATCCGTTTAGCAGTTACTGAGAAAGTCGCATACCGACAAACAGATACACGTAGTCTTTTCAGAATCCTTCTTCTGGGAATCACGGCTCATCTTCCTTGCGGAAGATGTCCGGTCCTTTGGAAGGCATACACGGGGACACAGGTCCAACGCGCAGAGGCCCATTATTATTATTATCATTTGAATGTGGGTCAACAGTTTCTGATTCAACTACACTCGGGAGCAAGGAATCTGGGTCACCAACATAAACCTTAATATCTCGGAAACTAAGAATAGCTTATTATTGAAATAAAAAGGATTTTATAGACTACAAGAATGTTGGAAACTGGTAATAATAACATGTTTAATTTAGGAAGATGTTACCTTCAATTATAATACTAGTTTTTGCCCGCGGCTTTGCTCGCGTTAATCTATATACCTATATAAAAGGAGAAGCTGACTGACTGACTGATCTATCAACGCACAACGCACAGCCTAAACCGCTGGGGTTAGAGACTTGAAATTTTTACAGTAGGTTCCTTTTGTAACGTAGGCATTCACTAAGAAAGGATTTTTGAAAATTCTACCCTTAAGGGGGTGAAATAGGCGATTGAAGTTTGTATGAAAAATCGTCACTTAACGGGTTCAAAATTTCACGCAAGCGATGCTGCGGGCGAAAGCTAGTTTATAATAAAAAAAAACTCTTAACACAATACTAAAGTTTCTTTAATAATATAATTCAATCGTGATTCGAAAGACACGTGGAGCCATTTATTGTCGTTATTGTTGTTTTTTTCGGGAACAGTACCTTTTTTCGGGATGAAAGGTACCCTATGTCCGTTTCCGTACAACTGACAACGTATATGAAAAATTTCAGTATGATCGGTTCAGTAGTTTAGGCGCGAAAAGGTAACAAACAAACAAACTTACTTTCGCATTTATAATATTAGTTAGGAAGTTAGGATTAGGATTAATGACTACTCAAATAAAATTACTATAACTTCTATGTTACGTCTTCTGTGACCCGGATTCATTGCTCCCAAAAGGTCCAATCTATAAGCTACTGTCTAATTTCCGGGTGCCTGGTGCCCTATGGTACCAAGTTATTCCCCTGCGGACCCTATGGGTGTACAAGACTTACACATAGCCGATTATGGTGTAAGCCATCATGGTTGCTATAAAAGGTCTTTTGGAGGAAGCTATGAAATCTATTATACTGTACCCCAAGTGTGAGTTTTTTACGTTCCTACTGGAGCCCAATTCTACTAACAGAAACTTTTATCAATTGCAAATGAATCATTTATTCAGACAGTTTTCGTTCACGAAAACTGTCAAAATGTTTGGTTTTGTTTTTGTTGTCAAACAATTTGGTAGTTTTTGACTGAATGAACGATTCCATTGCCATTGATAAAAGTTTATGTTAGTAGACTTGGCCCCTTGTAGTTACGTCACGCCAAAAATGTTAAACAAATTTTTAGTCACACTATTCGCCACTAGAGGCGCTGCCTAAATTTTCATAAATTTTTGGCGTGACGCAACTACAGTAGTAACGTAAAAAAACTCACACTTGGGGTACTGGTTGTAAAAGATTTGGAAAATCGGGTAATATTAAGAAAGCTTATAAGATGGTTTATAGTAACCGAAAAAATCAAATATTTTTGGAGTGCATTAAAAGAGTAAGCTCGTGCTACTAGGTATATTTAACGACGCTTGAAAGGCAAAAATTACTAAGCGACATGTTGGCAACTTTACTCTAGAGCATTTTAAAGTTTTATGTGAGTTCATAATCTTTAAATACCAGTTTATTAAACCTTTAAACTGGATTTAAGTAAATTTTATTTTAAAATTTTATTTAAATACGTTGGAATCAAGTAGTTATGACAAATAGGCGACTTTTTACGATTTTTTTTCAAAAACAAAAAAAACTTTAAAATGCTCCAATGTAAAATTGTCAACATGTCATTTGATAAATATTTTCTTTCAAGCGTCGATATATGTATAACTAAAGGAGAGGAGCAGACCGAAAAATTGGTTAAAATTTAGCATCCATGTACGAAAACACCAACTCACCGCCAAAAATAAACACTTCCGATAAAAAAATCCAATTAAACTTCTCCTAATAGTTTTCTTTACCAAAATCGTTGATCATTAATTTCTTAACTAGCTGTGCTCGCGACTCCGTCCGCGCGGAAGTCGGAACCCAATAATGTGTCGTAATAACTAAACTTTCTTCTTGATAACTTTTAATTCCAATATCTTTTGATTGAGCGAACCAATTACGATGAAACAAAAACTAAATGTTACTCCAAATCAAATCAAATCATTTTTTATTTGTGTAACATAGGTAGTCCAAGATACGAACATTATTTTTTTATAAAAGTCAACCGTATTGAGTAAGAACTTTTTATGTGATGCGGGCACAAACAAACCGACAAACAGATTAACAGACAAAAATGATCAAAAATATCTTTTGAGGGCAGTTCAGACTACGCTATACTATTTCGATATACAACGTGTTACATAATTCCCCTTAAAAAAGAAAATGTCAATCAAGTAGTCTTTATGGTTGTTGTCATTTACCTCTCAGAGGAAATTAGGTAAGAATGTAAATAACTTTCTGTGTAGTCTACTCTTTACTTTTATGTTTTCAGGGTTGCGTTTCAGTGATGATTTTATTTTATTTGTCCAATTTTTTTTGTGGGTCTTAATTTTTGTTTTAAAATATTGTCAATAGACTGTTTACAAGGGACCTTTTAATCCCCTTTCGGTTTTAGGGGTATTTTTGTTACACGTTGTATAGAAAAGCATATTACGTCATAAGCTATAACTATATGGCATGACGTTCACTCTATACACTAATCGCAAACCGATTTGCTATGTATAGCAAGTTATTTGAAGGCGATCCATCGGGCGACGGATGGTGTAGAAGTGAGGCGGGGCAGGGATTGGAGAATCGTACGATTTAGCTTTGGGAATCGCTCAAGTTTATTGCGTATAGCAAGCCAATACTTTGTAGCATAGCGTTGTGTGAACGTGTCTTTATAAAATGTTTACTGAGCGATATTGTCGTGCTATAAAATGTTTGCTATCTATACTTATAAGGTCTCATTTTAATAATACACGATATTTTGCATAGTGTCTTTGTAAATGCTAAAGACGAAGTGTGTATCACAAAAAAATGAATCTGATGGTATAATTTTCTTTTCTGTTAAAAATAATTTTATGAATAAATCAACTAATTTAAGTGCGTGCTACTTACCAATGAGTGCGTGGCTATTTTTTTGTTAGATGCAAGGATGTCATTACAACTTAGAGAACCCGTAAATAATGAAACGATTAATTTAGCAAAAATCTACGACAAAAAAAAACAAAAGATTTAATTTTTAGTGACACCAGCATACTCTTCAGCATTCATTAAGACGCTATGCAAAATATCGTGGATTACTAAAGTAAGATCTTAAATATTATAGCATAGTCTGAAATGCGCTTAAGGCCCCGCATTTTTTTTTACTATTTCCAATAAACAGACGCGCCAAGTCCACAGATTTATTATAAGGGCATTATTCTTCTTTTTCACCAGTCTGTCTGCACCTCAAGAGTCCCTCATCATCTTTAATCGCCGTCGACAGCTCCTCGCTAATGAGAAAAATAATGATGAGCCACAGACTCAAAGCCAGCTTTAATCAACACCTACGTGAAGCTTACGGACTCTTTTAGTACTCTTTTTTCGGCTCTAGACTCGGAAAATTGTGTAATTAAATTAGGTACCTACGGTAGTATTTTGTATATGTTGCTTGTAATCCTCTTTCGGTATGTTGAATTATGGAGTTAATACAGTTTGCTGATGAAAATTATACAGATCCACTTTCATACCTATAACATAATAAGCCGTTTACGCAGACTGCTCTATTGATCTAGTGTTCTCAAGCGCGACTGCTGAACGGGAGGTCTTGGGCTCGATCCTCGGGAGGGGTAAAGTGTTTTTGGGTTTTTCTGTGTGAAATTTCTCAGAAGCAGCACGTAGTTTGGATTTGTGTCCGGTTGATGTCACCTTCTATTACATGGGACTTAAATACAAGGTTAGTCAGAAAGGGGGTACTTTGGCTGGAGACCGTTCAGGTCTCGCCAATAACTGCCCGGTTACGTAGAAACCGTCCCCTAGGATGACCTACAGCAGTCAAACAGAAAAAAAAAGGTGGTACTAATCCGCAGGCCACTTAAAGTATCACTAATGACTGTCTTAAAGCAAGTGTTAAAATTTCAAAATTCGGTATTTTTTTTTTTCAATGCAAACGGATTTTTATTTTAGTTTTTTTAAATTTCTTCATCCCTGCTTAGTTACAAATTCAAAAAATGGTGCTCCTAATTCGTGACCCCAAATACGACCCAAAATGTAAACACAGCTGATCATAACTGGGTATAGATAGATTTTAAAGTTTTTTTTTTGAGATCTTTGATCACCTATTTCTCTTAAACTATTGACTTTTGGAAAAAGTTGTAGAACTAAAGTTATTCATTATCATGGGTACTTTAACCCCCTTTCGGATTAGTACTCCCTTTCTGACTAACCTTGTATAACGGCGAAATGAGGGTGTACTTATACACCACTGCCCAACCCTTTGAGGAATACAGTCGTGATATTATTATGGTACTGTCCCATGCTGGTGAGTGTTAGTGTTACACACGTCACAACATGATGTGCTCGCTCAACCCGCACCTACACACGCACCCCGACGCGCCCCCTGCCGACCTGCTGGGGCATGGACTTCTTTTCAGAATAAGTCTTAGTCCTTAGTCCAGAGTTAACAACACACACAATCGATAACTTTTTGGAGCCCTCTCAGGTGTGTAAGATTTCTCACGGTGTTTTTCTTCAACGTTAACGCAAGTGATAATCAGATTCTGATCTACACATGAATTCGTAAAGTTAGAGGTGCGGACCCAGTCGCACTCAGACCCTCCTGCTTAGTTCCCTTCCAAGCGTTCCCTTTCTAATATTCCGTGGTTCAACCGCTAAGCAGGTTACTCACTTAGATGTGTATCACGTAATGTATCAAGTGAGTACGTTGGCGCGAGTGTATTGCGAGCCGCTCGTTGGTGTAGCGTAGCGTGCTCGCGTGAACACAAAGGCGCTCGCGGAGGCTCGTAGTTGGTTATGCAACGTGATGATGGACGAGGAGTATTCACATGTAGGTTAATACTGTATCAGATACATTTCGAGATAATAATAATAAATATCTTTATTTCCCAAAAAATACAGATAATTGTACTTAAAAGTTTAAAATTTTTGAATTTATGGTAGTGGACATTTACCTGAAACATTTGGATGCTGCAGAAATCTGTACACAATAGAGTAAACTCTGTCTCGTAAACTAGGATAATCCTGTATCTTAAGAGGCAGTGTTTCGCAATGAGGTTCCAATGAATATAATGTATGAGTGGACTGTGTCGATTTACCTTCAGAAGGGAAAAAAGTTATAGTTTACTTTAGTTTTAAAATTATGTATGAGTGTGTGAGAGTGTGAGGGATACATCTCTAATGGCCGATTCCTATAATATAACGAGCGTTACTGGTTAAATTTCAGACTCTTGTTATCTTTAACAACGTTGAAGTAAAGACCCCATAGTTTTGTATATACAGGGTGTAAACGAATTCATGTAATTCCTTTAAACCACATGATCTATTAGTGGTATAGATTAATCCCGCACGGGATTTAGATTGATTAAAAATAAAAATAAACTTGTTTTTTTCCCAAATATTTTTTAATATGATAGAAAATTTCGATGCCATGCATAAATTAATGAAGGCACGGCGACGCGGCTGACGAGCACAACTAGCGCGATATCGCTCCACGCAGTCAGTTAACATGGGATGCTAAAATTACTCAGATACAGAATACCTACAATGGTTCATTTTTTGAAAACTTTTTTTGTTGATTCTGAAAAATACCTACGCAGGGTCAATCAGTGTCACCAGTAGATCACGCGGTATAAAGGAATTACACGAATTCGTTTACACCCTGTATATCCTCTCATACTATAGTAAATATCAGAGGTAAAATTAGATTACGAGTCTATTTACATGCCCAGTTTGGTAATAACAAATGTTACCATTGGTAAGCAAAACGATTCATTTATGGTCATAGGAACCGAGCATAAATGAATACTTGTTCTAGCCTATCACCGATTCTGTATCTGATACTTCTGATTGAACGTGCAAATTCAACTTTGACCGTTGACTGTAGCGGTCATTGGGAGGCCAATTTTAAGAAGAGGATGTTCACGTAATCGTCTGCTGCTAAACATAGCTTTATCTACTTATCAAATACGCAAAAATCCCTCGCTAAATAAACGTCTTTTAAAAAATAATATTCGAAGAGGATTAGAACGTCTTCAAAGAAATATAAGTATCTTAGTACTTATATTTTTATAAGAACAAAAGCTTCTAACATTTCTTTAAAGAAAATGCTTTCTTCTTTATGTCTAGACGGTTATATTATCTTTAAGTTTAAATACTGAACCGCGAATGTTTACATTCAATTTAGATCAAAAACTTTTGAACCCGTAAAAGTCATTTCGGAAAATGATTCTAAGAATAACTAAGGGCTAAGTTTTCCAACGTCAGCTTCTATATAGAACACACAAACATTCTTCTAAAGGTGGCTTCCCACGGTGCGTTATTTTATGGATTATACACGCACAACCGACTACCACGCACAGCCACGCACCGCACCAAAGCTCTTCTAACGGTGCGTGTCCGTCTATGTGGGTATGTGATTTGAAGCTATTTTGTCATTGCAAAATGCTAAGTGAAAGAGAACTCGCATCGCACCTTTGAAGTTACCGATTCGTGGCGCAACGCTGAGCACACGTCTGTGTTACCACGGACGAGTCTTTTCCCATGGTGCGCCGGTGCGACCTCGTGCGTCACGGTGCGCGGTGTTACGCACCGTGTGAAGCCACCTTAAGAACGTTTTCCTGTAGCTGCAACTGTTAAGCTAGTTGTCCATACTGCCCCATCTCAAAATACCACCTCTAAAAGTATTATTTTTCTCAAAATTGCAACACAAAAACAAAACGATATCAGCGCCTCTAACGGTAGATAACGTAACTAATTTTATGACATGATCACTAATGTTTGACCATAACATGAAGTAGCCGTGCATTTAGCTGATCATATCGTCAAACGCTGATTATTCATTGATCTGGCCAGGCCATATCATGATGTGGGCAGCGGGTATTGGCCATTTCATGAAATACAGCCATTTCATGAAATGGTCGGCCACATCATGAAGTGATCTATTCTATGATCTGGTCACGACATATACACAAATAAACAATCGTATCGCTATTGATTCATATACCACTTCCCATGCTTTGCCCAGTCTTCATACCTCGGATAAAAGTTATCTATCATTGGTGAAATCATCCCTTAAAAACTAACACTTCTTTAGAGAAAATGTATTATTTTATACCTTACGTACGCTATATAAAAATGATTAGACAATTTGGGCCATTCTTTTCCCTTTACAAAAAAGGTAGAAATAGCGCGTAAAAATAAGATAATGTGTACCTTTGCTCCATCTGAGCTTTTGACTCCACTCTCTGAGACCTTTGACTTACACCGTGGTATAAGTTGTAAACTTATGCGATTGTATTAGTTTTAACTTATTTTATCTATTTTTTCCTTTGAGTGAAAGTGAATTACATATATTATTGAGTGTGTTCTCTAAGGCTACAGACACACTGAGCGTATGGCACTCTACACACCAAAGCCGCCGACCCGGCGGCTTCACCCGGCAGGTTATTGCCAGCGGGTTATTGCGTCCAACTAAGCGAGCGAACATGACGCAAAACAATTAGTGAGGTCCGCCAGGCTTGTTTTGCATCATGTTCGCTCTCTTAGTTGACCGCAATAACCCGCTGGCAATAACCTGCCGGGTGAAGCCGCCGGGCCGGCGGCTTTGGTGTGTAGAGGCCTTATCTTGCGCGGATCATGTTTCGTCACGTTACGCGTATGCATCGCGCTACATAGAAATCATGAGTAGTATATTTCGTTACGCCGAACGTAATAGGGCCTAGAAACTAACTATATTCGGCGTGCCACACTAAAACTTATTTTGCGCCACGTATCTTGCGCCGCGTATCTTGCGCCACGTATCTTGCACTGCGTACTTCTTTTTGTGTTGAGTGGTGTAATCAATTAAATAATTTATTACTATTTAAATTATATGGATACAAAAGTTTTGGCATAGGTATTTATAGATCACACATAACTACAATCCCTGCTAATATTATAAATGCGAAAGTAATTCTGTCTGTCCGAGCTTTCACGCCTAAACCGCTGAACCGATTTTGATGAAACTTGGTACAGAGATAGTCTGGAACCTGGAGAACATAAGCTACTTTTAACCTGAAAAATACGGAATACGGGATAAACGATATCCACGCGAATGAAGTTGCGAGCGACCTCTTGTACTATAATAATTCCGGATACTTGTCACGCTAATATTATAAATGTGAGAGTTTGTGAGTTTGTGTGTATGTTACTCAGAAACGCATTAACGGCTTTGGATAAAATGTGGCACACCGATAGACTATGCCCTGGGGCCCAATTCTACTAACATAAATTGTTGCCAAACGCAATCGAACCACAACCGTCAGTCAGTTTTTGTTTTCAAAAACTTTCAAAATGATTGATTTTGTTTTTTGTGTCGAACAATTTGATAGCTTTTGAAATTGAGAACTGTCTGGATGAACGGTTCGGCCTTGGTTCGGTTGTGATTTATCAAGATTTATTTTAGGAGAATTAGGCCCCTGGATTAACTCATAGGATAGTTTTCATCCGAGTGTATGAAGTATTTTCTCCAAGGATGCGAGTGAAGGGGTCATAGGCACTAAGAGTGGGGACTCCAGGCGTCCATCCAGCGACGCTGGGGAGGACAGTTGTACGTAATGGTTACGCGCTGCTGTGCACCGCGAGGATATTGGGACAACAATGTTGTTTTCTAGGGGCGTACTAAAAGCGCAGTACAAGAGAGGCACCGGCGTGTTCCACCGGAGATCGCGGAGCCCGGGCTCTTTTGTGCTGAGGACGGCCATAGGGTGGTTTCAGACGGCAAGAGTTCGGATATACCCCTTCGCTTCCCGAAAAATTATGCACGCAAAACCGCGGGCAACAGCTACTTTAAAATATGTAAATATCCCTCCAGAATATGTTTGTAACAGACAGTACAACACTTCACAACACTATTCCCGCTGCCTCCACATTTGTGGACAGACCCTAAAACCAAGCAGGCGTAGAGCCGCGCTCCCTCCCGAATCCCGCTGTAAATCTCGTAAAAAGGATTCGCCCCGTTGTATTCGACGCCGATTTACCGCAAAACATAGTCCTATATAATTCAAACGTATTTAGTTTCGGAGGTTACCTCGTAATGGCTCTCTTTTTAGGACTGTCGTAGTGTTATGTTGGTAGAGTGTTTTTGAAGATTGTTGAACGTTTCGCGTGTCAGATCATAGCTACGAAATCGATTCCTTGGTTTTTGTATACAAGGACAGTCGGAAAGGGGGTATTAATCCACAGGCCACTTAAAGTATATTGATGATTGTCTTAAAGTAAGTGTTAAAATTTCAATCTTCGATAGTTTTTATTTCATGAAAAAATATTTTTGTTATACCTAGTTTTTTCAAAAATTCTTCATCCCTGCTTTAGTTACAAATTCAGAAATTGGTGCTTCTGATTCATGACCCCAAATATGATCTAAAACGTAAACACAGCTGATCATAACTGTGGATAGATAGATTTTAGCGATTTTTTTTTGAGATATTTGAACATCTATTTCTCTTAAACTATTGACTTTTGGGGAAAGTAGTAGAACAACATTTATACATTATTATGTGTACTTTTAACTCCCTTTCGGATTAGTACCCCCTTTGAGACTAACCTTGTATTCGAATAGGTTTTATTTTATGTAGCCCATAAAAGGCTCGTGATTTGCAAGGTTAAGCTGAGCTTGCCGCGGTCAGTCTGTGGATGGGTGACCATTCTTTACACATCGAGACCCCTCCATGCCTCGAAGAGCATGTTAAGCCGTCGGTTTCGGGTGACAAACGAATGCCTATGACAGTCGTTACGGGTAGTCAGAAGTCAGAAAGTATGACAACCGGTCAAACCTTAGGATATCGATTTTGCCCAGTAAGGGTTGCGAAGATCGGTTTTTTTTTTTTTTTTTTTTCTATTTGACTGCTGTAGGTCGTCCTAGGGGACGGTTTCTACGTAACCGGGCAGTTATTGGCGTGACCTGAAGGGTCTCCAGCCAATGGGGGAAGATCTGATAGCAGTCGCTCTGCGTTAAATAGTGGTAATCAGCTGCATCTGGTTGACTAAAAGCTGATTCCAACATAGTTGGGAAAAGGCTAGACAGAACATACGAACAAGTTCTAGTGACTAGTGTAAGATTTAAAAATACTGCATTGATTCCACTTGAAAACATTGTATCTATCAGGCAAGAATCACACAAACAGGCCCTAGAAGGCGGCGCGCAGTGTTCCGTGCGCGCCTCTCAGGAGAACGTGGGGCAAGGCCTTACAGAAGGAGAGGTCCGCCAGGAGCTGGAGGACCGAGGCCTGCCGGGGTCGCGGTGCATGCAGCTACGAATCCCGCGACCCCGGCCAAGGATTAGGAGAAGGAACACCGTGGGTTTTTAGCCGGTAAGAGTCCGGCATACCCCTTTGCCTTCCACGGGCGAAGGGCACCCATGAGGATTTTCAAAAGAAAAAAAAAAAGGCAAGAATCACACTGAAACGTTCACAGATGAAAGAACTTTAATGCAACATGTTCTTTTTTTATTGTATAGCTGTCCACAGTTGGGCATAGTAGTCGAAGTAATTGGTTTTGTTGTATTTTGGAACAGGATAAAAGGACTGTACGCAATCTCCAGTATAAGTATACATAATGGTATTTTAGAGTGATGCCGACCCAACATAGCGACTGTGTTTGCTTCTTCTTAGTATATCGATACAAGATGGCTGAATTACGCAACCAAACTTCGGCGTGATTACGTCTGCAATGATTTAATATGGTACAACATGTAATAAGGGTAAACACCGTTATCACTGAAACCATGGGTAGTTGACTTAAACAAAAAATATAGGACCGAGTAAAAAATAAATAAAAATATACGCGCTAGAAATGAGCGGCGCGGCGGTGCTACGACGCGGCGTACACACACTCGCTAACGAGACAGCTGACTGACTGGGGTAGCAAATTGTGTGGGGCCGCGCGTCGGGCCACGTGGCGAGTTCCCCGCGCCCCCTCCCGTAGCTTGTTGCCCCCGTGCATAGGGTGAAATGCTTCTGAGGAAAAATTAAAATTTTATAAAAAAAAAAATTTTTCGTTGATTTTACGTTCTATAAATGAAACCAAACCACTGGTTTCAAGGATAACGGTGTTTACCCTTACATTCTTTATAAAGACGTACCATAATTTCGGCATGGCATGTTGCAGCATTGAAAAGATTTGCAGGCCTTACCAGGCCGAAATTCGGCCGCGTAACTTCAGTATGGTGTGTCGCTACGCTAGGCCGCAGAAAAACTGAGCGTATCTTACGCGGCTTCTGTTTCGTCGCGTTACACGTATGCGTTTGCGTATTGCGCTACATAAAAAAATCTACGTTGCCTCACTACGCGTATTATACGACGTTACGCCGAACATAGTAGGCCCTAGAAGTTTTGCGCGCATCTAGCGTTCGATCGATGTTAAGTTAACTATATTCAGTGTATTTTCAGCGGCTACAGCCACACTTAAGCGTATTTTGCGTCGCGTATCTTGCGTCGCAAAATACGGAAAGTGTGTTTTGGCCCCAAGAAGAAGCTTATGCAGTCGCCACGTTGGATCTGCACTACTCTAAAATACCATCACCTACAAGAAGTAAACAAATTCGTGTAATTCCTTCAAACCACATGATCTAATAATGGTATAGATTAACCCCGCACGGGATTTAGATTGAGAAAAAATAAAAAAAAAACTATTATTTTTCCCAAATAAAAAATTTATGTGAGAAAATTTCGATGCCATGCATAAATGAATGAAGGCACGGCGACACAACTGACGGGCATGACTAGCGCGATATTGCTCCACGCAGTCAGTTAACTCGGGACGCTAAAATTACTCAGATACAGAATACCACATTGAATTTTTAAAAACTTTTTTTGTTGATTCTGAAAAAAACCTATGTAGGGTCAATCAGTGTCACCAGTAGATTACGCGGTTTGAAGGATGAATTCGTTTCCTGTATACTGGAGTCAGCGTATTTTTTACTCTGGAGCCAATTCTTTATCCGAATACAAAATACAACAAAACCAATTACTCCGACTCTCACCTGGAGATAGCAGAGAACTTCAAAAGCGAAACTTGTTCTAGAAAACGAAGCAAAACACCAGAACAAATGAGTAAGCAAAAACTTTAAACAACAACCACCTATTGATCTCAAAGTGAATTTCCCTTGAACTATGACAAGTGAAAGTTTAAACACGATTCGCGGATTAGCGGCGAGATGAAACGCCTTCTGTTTACAGCCTCCGAACCTGCGGTTAAGACTAGTTTAGTTTATAATTGATTAATTTCAATTGTCAAACGTTGGTGTTGATGTGAATTATGGATGTAAACAATTGAAATTGGCTGGTTTTGGTAAAGGTTTCGTGGTTGTATGGGTTTTAGATGAATTTATTGGTTTGTACTTAAAATGTACATCATTTGATAGTTAAGCTCAATTTACACCGCCGCGGAATGGAATGGAAGCGACGAAATTGTACAAAGCATAATGAACTTTATGTCAATTGTATAAAGTACAAACAAAATACGAGCCAAAAAAGATCGCGAGGATTCCCCGGAAGACGCCGAGTTCCGACTCTGGGATAACGTAGGCGAGTAGACCCGATTCTATATTTTTATAATATGTATAAATCGCGAAAGTTTAAAAACATTTAGACCTTACACTGTACTTGTAAGTTTTATTAATTTTATATCGGGTGTAAAAAGACCCTTAACGATAATGAAAACCACGTATTCTACCCATCATTAGGATCATTTTTTTTCGAACAAACCATACCTGGGAAATCATTGGTTTTGAAGATATTGAAGGTCAAAGTACACATTTTTTTTTAGTTTTTTGCAAAGACGATTTCCAAGTCATAATACCAACCTTTCTTCCATAGAAACATTATCAAAAATATAAATTTTTCCTAACAAATTACGCATTTGAAGTTACAAAAACGCAATGAATATCAAACGCATACGACCGCCTTGCTCGGCTGTGTAGCCGCTGCACGCATGCAAACGCGCGGCATCGCCACAACCATAATTTGCGCGCTACAAAAAAAAGCGTTTTTTTTCATGCCAAAAAATAAAAGTCGTTTCCCAGCAATTATTTTTGGTCAATATAGTGTAGTTTGATGTACAGAGTGCGTAGATTTCGGCTATGTGATGGGTCTTTTTACACCCTGTATTTATAAAATTTATATGATTATTAATTTACATGATCCGCGCGGTTCTAAATTAACCCCGACCTCCTCCTCGAGCTAGAAAACAACTGCTCGCACGTAAAAACATCACCATTTTACTGAACCGAACATCAAACAAATCCTTGTTCAACCCTGTTTTAGCTTTCTGTGATGAAGATTTAATTAATTCGTTTGAAACACGAAAGAATGTTCAACGAACTTAACCGTTTTTTCATCCTGACGCGTTCCCGGGTTTTTAGCTATTGTCATAATTATTGTCTATCTTCATCAAAGGAAGTATTTTTAAACTACATAGATATCCATGAAAAATTGTGTAGAAACCGGTTGTCATGGTATGGGCACGTGATGCGGAGGAATGAGGATCATGTCGTGAGGAAAGTTTTGAGTGTGGATGGTTATAAGAATAGAGGAAGACCAAAGAAATGATGGATGGATAGTGTAAAAGATGATATGGCTAGAAAGGGGGTGACTACTGTTATGACGGCTAAAAGAGATGTATGGATGAAAAACACCTTACCTTTTGCAAATACCAATTATAGGCGTAATGCTTATTTTATAAAATCTGCTCGCAGTTTTAATGAGATTTCTTATGAACCTAGTATTTACTTATTCTGCACTAATGCAAGTACAGCAAGAAGAGTCTTAGCTAAGCCATTTTTTGCACAAGAAGCACCTGTTAGCACATGTATAGTAACTTAAATTGTACATTTATCCATCTGTCTGGCCTTATTTTAACCTATTAAACTAGTAACTTGAGATACAGATATATTTTTAGTTTTCGAAAAATCTTTTTTTTTCTTTCTTTGGATCTTGTAGTTAGCAATCTAGTTGTGTAATAATTTTTCCACAGTGTTATTAGTCAGTAAGCCTTCTTAAAAAGTAGTAAATACAAGGGTATTGTCTTGTTTTCCGTAAAATCATTTGTACTATTATTGTTTGAAATAATCGTCCGCACTCATAATATTTACTTGCACTATTATCATTTATAGTCTATTAACGCTTGTAATATCAACTTATTAGTCACAACCTTTATTTGCCATAAAATAAGTTTTCATAATAACATGTGTTATAATCATTAGTTTCTTTAAGTAACACATTACATAATCGATACTTGACATAAGCAACTATTATAATACGTAACCCAATAAACAGTTAGTCAAAATCGAAACGGCTAGGTTAGGTCAGAACTGTGACTAAACAACGCGCGAAGGCGAGCGAGCGAAGCGAGCGTGCCGCGGCAGCGGCCGCCGAGCGCCAGATTTCCTCTTTTGCAAAGCAAGCATGCATGGTAGATTAGGTTTATAAATGTTATGGAAAATTTAGATCATTGAAAATGAAAAATATGGCAAATAAATTTATGGATTAAAATTATTATGACACTTGATCGATTATGACAAATGAAATTAGTGAAAATGATTATATGTAATTTCACGATTGTGGCAACTGAAGCGTTATTTCTAATGAAATTATGGCAAATACAAGTATGGTATACAAAATTATTGCATTTTAAATTATGGCAAACATTAGTAAACCAAGACATGCTGTTCCGACCTCGAATATGTTGGGCAGGAGGATGATGGTGATGATGAGTACTTATTTATGCTTTTAGATTTCCCACATCAATAGATTTATTGGATCTTTGAGAACAGTGGTTCCCAATAAAAATAATGCATGCCCATTCTTCTTTATAGCTTGCAGGGGTTATAAATGGCGAGTGCAGGATGTCAACGGGATGGACAGGCGTTCTACGCTCTAGTAGCTTACATTTCTGGTGGCCAACAGTGGTGATTTTGCCAAACTGTGTCACGATCATTAATTCAAGCGGTCTATGGCCAAAAACGAATCGTTTAGTGTACCAATGGTAACTAAACATGAAATCGCGAAAAAAAAACTGCTGTTCCCTACATTAATGTCCGCATAACTCGTCAAAATGTAGGGAACAGCTGTTTTTTTTTCGCGATTTCAGGTTTGGTCCCATAGTAAAAGTTTTTCATAATGATGAGTACAGCGACCCTTTAACAGGTTGTGCGTTATTTGTTACACCTTGTATAAATAAAATGAAAAGTCCTGAATGACTGACTGACTCAACAACGCCCAGCTCAAACCCTTGGACCTAGAAAGCTGAAATTTTGCACAGGGATATATAATGTAGACAAGGGATAAGTAAGGATTTTTCGAAATTCAACCCCTAAGGGAGTTAAATAGGGGATGAAAGTTTGTATGGAAAATCGTCACTTAACGGGTTCAAAATTTCACGCAAGCGAAGCTGCGGGCAAAAGCTAGTGTAATAATAAGAATAGCAACGAGCGCCTCTTTTCAAAGAAATCCCTATCTTTTAAAACAACTTATTTATTTGTTTGTCAAACCTCTGCCACGTACGATTTTTCTTCCACCTCTAAAACGGTACCGTCAGTGCTGTCGACAATTTCGCGAGGCACCGTCTACATTACCGTATTTGCTTAGATAGTGGCTCGACTCAGTCAGCGAGACGACGCCCCGTAATGGATTTCTGACGTTGAAATAAATGATAGATCGCCGCTATGCCATGCATTACCTGTGGACGAGTATGTGTGCTACGAATGTGTTTAGAGGAAGCTGGTTTTAAAAAAGACTTTAATATTTAAGCAGAGAGTATAAACTGCAATAATTGTATTGGCATACCAAGTGAGGCTATAAACCGTTTTTATTTGTCCAGAGAAGAAACGAGGGTTAAGAAAATTCACACTTTCAGAAGTCGCTACTAATCTACGTTAAATCAAATTGAAGACACTCACTGCTCATCATCTGCCTAGCCTTTTCCCAACTATGTTGGGGTCGGCTTCCAGTCGAACCGGATGCAGCTGAATATCAGTATTTTACATGGAGCGACTGCCTATCAGACCTCCACAACCCAGTAACTGGGTAATACGATACTCTTGGTAAGACTGGTTGTCAGACTTTCTGGCTTCTGACCAACAGTAACGACTGTCAAAGATCGACAAATGACAGCCGGGACCAACGGCTTTACGTGCTTTCCGAGGCACGGAGGAAACTCGCTATGGTAAATGGTCACCCATCCACAGACCAACCTCGGCAAGCGTGGCTTAACCCGGAAGATCGGTCTATGCGGCTGTAATTATTTAGCCACGAGCTCCTCCTTTTGAAGACACTCACTACTGAAACTGTTAAATTGATAATTTTATAATCTTCTTCTTCTATCGTGTCGGCACGAGCTATACGAGAATAGCTCATGCCGTGGTGAAAAGATTAGCCAGTCAGCAAGGTTGGTAGCGGGGCTGTCTGCCCAGGGTGCGCCGGACGTACTTAAGTATCGTCACTCGTGGAGGCTCTGTTCATGCACCCTAAAAATAGTATAATTATGGTAATTATTTTACTCTTTTCAGATTTTTTTCAGTAAGTTTTTTTTTGTATTTTGTTTGGCATTATTAATACATAAACATTCGATTACAGCAATCGCGAGTGATTTGCTGTTATCAATTGAAGAGATCAATTTTCTATCTCCGAAGTTTTTCATCAGACCTTCAACAAAATTTAATATATTCTTAAAAAAAACGTTTCACAAAATTGAAAGAAAGAAAATAGATTTTATTCAGCCAAGGACACAATGACGGCATATACAATAAATACATAAAAATAATGAAACATGCACATTTTATAAAAATACAGATTCGGGTCTAATCGCGTAAAAACTTAAAAGGCACTAAATACCTTTTTATCCCGACGTTTCGGCCGAATTACACCGGCCGTGGTCACGGGTAGACTGAAGTTGCGGAGCAGTTGTCATCTTCGTGAAGCAAAAGTATTTTCATCTACCCTCACTCGATCTTGATTTTTATTTTATTTTATTAAGTTATCGTCGGTACTTCGACACACTACACTAACGACGTCTTTACACTCGCCTAAACCGTCCCGTCTACGGTAACACTTGCTGATGACCGGATTCCACGATGTTGACAATTTATATCCATCTTCCCGATTGAAATTCTTGTACTTCTTAATTTCAATCGCTTCACGTACGATTCTGGGATAATAGTGACGATCGGTGGAGAGGATTTTTGGACAGTGTAGTTCTATCCAGTGATTGGACCCGGACTCCAGAAGGTGCTCGGCTATTGCGGACTTATTGATCTGGCGGTTTTTGACTGCGGCGATATGTTCCTTGACCCGTTCTGCTATTGTTCTTTTGGTCTGCCCGATGTAAGAACTACCGCAACTGCAGTCAATCTTGTAGACGCCAGGTGTCTGAAGAGGAATAACATCCTTTGGAGTACGCAGTTGCCTTGATACCTTGGAGAGAGGACTATATACAGTCTTAATGGCGTATTTCTGTAGTACTGTACCAATTTTATCCGTCACTCCTTTTAAATATGGCATGAAAGCTGGTATTCTGCTTACCCCCGGTTTTTTATCTTTCCTCTTCGGACGTCGCAGGTACCCACTGTATCCGTTTGTCTTCAATACCTCCTGAACATGGGCGAGCTCCCTGTCTAAATGTTCAGCGTCGCACAGATCGTATGCTCTGTTCGTCAGTGAGGTAACAACGGATTGAAGATGACGCGGATGGTGGTGTGAATGGGCATTAAGGTACCTGTCTGTGTGTGTCGGTTTTCGGTATACAGTGTGTCCTAGGGTACCATCATGTCTCACCTTTACCTGTACATCGAGAAAAGCTAACGACCTGTCTGTTTCCATTTCAAAAGTAAAATCGATGTTCGGATGTATGGAATTCAAGCGGCTAGCTAGTTGTTCTGCTTCCTGACAACTACCCTTCATGATGCAAAAGACATCGTCGACATACCTTTTCCACAGCTTCACTCCTGCTGCCTGTAAGTCTAAGAGTGTCTCAAAATGTTCCATCCAGATATTGGCTATTACCGGCGCTACTGGGCTGCCCATAGCCACTCCGTCGATCTGGAGGTAGTGCTGTCCACGGTAGAGGAAGAAATTACCCTCTAGACATTTCTTCAACAGAACAATATACTGTAGAGGCAGGTCGTTGTCCCTTAGCTTCCGTTCGATGACATCAAGACTTTCTAAGATTGGAACGTTGGTGAATAAAGATGCCACGTCAAGACTCACCATAATCTCATCTGGTTCCAACTTCATGCTCTTGATGATGTCCACAAAATGGCGTGAGTCTTTCACGAACGATGAGGTCTTACCTACTAATGGCTGCAGTATAGTAGCTACGTGTTTCGCCAATTCGTAAGTGGGGGAATCAATTTGACTTACGATCGGGCGTAGTGGAACGCTATCTTTGTGAACCTTAGGCAAACCATATAGTTTGGGCGGCTGTACAATTTTTGGTCTATGTAACCGTTCGTACTCATCCTCCGTGAACACGTCTTTATGGTCCGCAATTAGTGCTCGTATACGTTTGGTTTTGGTTTATTTAGTGCCTTTTAAGTTTTTACGCGATTAGACCCGAATCTGTATTTTTATAATGTGTACAAATCGCGAAAGTTTAAAAACATTTTATGCACATTTTATGTTGTCGAGCATGTCCATGCCGAAAGAGTCACCAACTCAGCATATGCTGGGCGTCAAACACCCAGCGTTGATTTTCAGTTGGTATGCTTGCAGTGACACACGGACGAAGGTAATTTGAAATATATTATGTTACGGGTAATAGCCAAAGTATGGCTACACCTAGTTTTAGCCAGATACAACTAGGTACAGCAGCCGGCCACATGCGGTTAAACTTAGATGTATCCTACTTATCTTCGGTTAGAACTAGGTTTACCCTTCATCATAGCGGGTAGAACTAGGTGCAGCCACACACCGATGGTTAAGGGGAACCCCGACACGGATAGGTTATGTTTGAAGGGGATGACGGGGGCTAGAGCGAGCGAGCGATGCCCCTGTCATCCCCTTCGTGTTAGGTTACTTTAAACCCTGCAGACAGAAATAGGAGCCCCGCCCAGCGGGGCTCCGTCAACTTAAACCGGTTGCGTACCGCCCGTCGTCCCAGGACGACACTTAATTTTCTAATCTATTGTGTCTATAATTGCCGTGCTTGAGGTTTTAAGCTACACTTAGTTCTAATCAACTGCTACTGGTTGCACCTAGTTGTACCCGGGTAAATCTAGGTATAACCGCCATTCGAGGCGGCGAGCCTCCTTGCCGGATCGATGCCCTGGGATCTGGAGGCGAGAGCCCTCGCGCTGAGATATCAGCAGCGCGAGGAGGCGCCTGGGCGGAGTGAGCACCGCCAGATCCTAGTGGCAGAGTGGAGAGAACGACTTGCGCAACCCAGCGCAGGGCACGCCGCAATAGCGGCGGTAAGGCCCGTGATGGAAGAGTGGCTGGAGAGGCGTCATGGCGCCCTCAGCTTCCGGCTGACGCAGGTACTCTCGGGACATGGGTGTTTCGGGAAGTACCTGTGTCGCATAGGCCGGGAGCAAACGCCCGGTTGTCACCACTGCGTCGACTGCCCCGAGGACACGGCCCTGCACACTTTGCAGGCGTGTCCTGCGTGGGCGACGCAGCGCCGCGAGCTAATCGCGGCGGTCGGTGGTGGTGACTTCTCGCTTCCGGCCGTGGTCCTGTCCATGGTCGGGAGCGAGACTGCGTGGGAAGCCGTCGCCTCCTTCTGCGAGGAGGTGATGGCGACCAAGGAGGGAGCGGAGAGAGAGAGAGAGGCAGCTGCCACTCTCCCCTCCCGCGCCAGACGCACCGGGCGGCGGAGGCCGCGCGACGACCTCCAGCCACCCTAGTGTGTGGCCTGCGGGCGCTGGGTTAGGGGACGGGGACCCACCGCCCGATCAGTAACAGGCCCGAGCAGGCGGAGCGACGTGTTCCACGCGCGCCTCTCAGCAGGACGTGGGGCTAGGAGGTACAAAGGAGGTACAAAGGAGAGGTCCGCCAGGGGCTGGCGGACCGAGGCCTGCCGGGGTCGCGGTGCATGCAGCTGCGAATCCCGCGACCCCGGGCCACGGTCAGGTGATGGAACATCGTGGTGGTTTTAGCCGGTAAGAGTCCGGCACACCCCCCCGTCTTCCCCAGACGGGGGATAGTCCATGAGGATTTCCCCACGTAAAAAAAAAAAAGGTGTAACCGCCATTCGGCTTTTACTCGTAAAATATACTTTATTATTTTGGTAGTTATGTGAAAGTGGTTTTTGTAATGTAAAATAATGCGTGGGTATATACACTTGGGAGCAAAGAAATCGAGCCACTTTTTTCAAGTGTCCTGGTTATTATTTTTGGTTTCATGAATTATAATTATCATTCAAAATACAACAAAAAAATACCCTCATTGTAAAGGTTATGAAATAACCTTTAAGGCAATATATGTTTAGAATTGATCTGTTCCATAATACCAAAAATAATAACAATTATACCTACGTGAAAAATAGAAGTGCCTCGATTTATTTGCTCCCAAGTATATTATGGATATAAACTACAAAAATATTATAAAAACCAAAAGATAAAAAGTATTTTGAATTTATGACAGTAAATTAAAAATCTGGCAATGTAAATTGAAATAGCGGCGGTACGCACTTCCTTTTGATTTCCTTTCGACAATTGGCGACGATACCGCTGAAAAAACATAAAAAAGAAACACATCAAATTGTGAAGTTATTCCTTTTTCTTTTGAAGTCGGTTAAAAAGCTTCTTCTACACAAACTCTCACCACACGTTCCGCATAACGAAATGATCGGTATCCGAAATAAATCCATTTGGAATAAACTTTTCCTGCACGTAGACATTTGACTTCCTGTGATCGATTGTTGGCTGGCATATTTATTGATATGGGCTCTCAGTAAATAATGGCGGTGGCTACTTTAGATGTTTGTGTTACGTACAGAAGTAAGAGTGGTTTTAAAAGTGTCAAAAGGTCTTAAATATTCGTTACAGTGACTGCGAAAAAGGATCGCGAAAGCAAAGAAAAAATGGAAAGATATAGCCCGATTCCTGTAGCCATAAATAAATAGTTTTGCGTACGAATGGTTTATTTATTTATTACAACTCACAGCTATTATTACAGCTAAAATCCAATGCAATAGTGTAGCAACAATAGTACATTGATACTCTAGGGATGAAAGTAACTTATTTAGTCCCGAGACGGGGTTTGGCACCCGAGCGTGGAGAATAGACCAATAGTTCGAGGGACTAAATTAGTCTTGAACCCGAGGTAAGCACTGTGCTTTTCATTAGGAATATTATAAAAATGAGTGAATTACGCATTGCTTTCCCGCCTATTTTGTTTTTTTTTTCTGTGGCCGGCCAGATATTCTGCCATTATTTTTCATTCTCATCGTTGAAAAAATGGTAAATATTTTGCCCAAATCTATGTTATTTTAAAGAAATAGTTGAAACTAAATTATAATAAAGTCATTTAAAAAAAAATATTCTTTAAATAATACTTAACTTTATGTTATTATAATTTTACATCGCTCTGTAATTGAGTGGCTGTATAGAAAGTTGGAACATGGTTTAATAGAAATGTGAAAATAGAACTAGTTTTTTTTTAATAATTTGGCAGCTGTCAGTTGAAAATGATTCTCTCTAGGGCTGAAAAGTATTACTTTCAACCCGCTCCTCAGGCAACTACAGGCCTACTTTCTGAGTATGAGTAATGAAAAATATTTTTCATATTTTATAACATTTAATACATAATTATCTTTGTGAATTTACTTAGTGTACAAACAAAACTATCTGTCTCCAATGCTACGAGGTTGAGTGTGCGAAGCGCGCGTAGCATTGGTAGCATATTCTATTGCCATCATCATCATTCAGCCGAATGACGTCCATTGCTGGACATAGGCCTCACTCAAACAATGTTGGGGGGGTTTGCCATAATCGCAATGCTTGGCAGGCGGGTTGCCGATCGCAGTATGATTGTTAAAGTATTCAGAGAACGCTGCTGCCCATACTCTAGTGAATCCCTTCGTCGCCTTTTACGACACTCACGGAAAGAGATGGGGTAGTGCTATTCTTTCCGCCGATTTCCGATTCTATCAATAGTTGTTGGCCACGGTTTCACCCTCACCCTAAGGGAACTCCTTCATGTACCTACCCGGATAAAAAGTACCCTAAGGGACCGTCTCCACGAGCGAGAGAATCGTGGCGATATTATCGTCGTGCCACGTATTTCTATACACTCTCTTAAAACGTGTCTCCACACGGCGATTTTATCGTGGCGATAGTCAGTATTGAATTTGATGGCACGGCGAGAATATCGCCGCGATTCACTCGCTCGTGGAGATGGTCCCTAAGTGTCAATCCAAGCTATGATCTATCTATTTCATACAAATCTGTTCAGCACAAACATGCAAACGCACAAACTTTCACATTAATAATATTAGTGTTGTAATATTCTCTCAAATACTCAACTTTTTTTTTTATTACCCTTCGTCGCGTTTAACACCTCGCACCTGACGATAAGCGCAAACAGGGTCTAAGATGAAGCACACGAATCCAAGTAACAGAGATATAAAGGGATTCTTGTATACCCCTCTGGCTCTCACATACACACGACGGAACACAGTAAACTGCTTGGCGCCGGACTTTAATGTGAGGGTAGTAGCTAGCCAGGCGGACCGTAAAGATCCTACCACCAAGCTATCCCGTTATTTATCTATACAGTGGTGGACATATAATTAGAAACACCAAGTGTGACTTTTATTTTTACCACAAATTAACTTGATAAATAATGTTATACGTATCACAGAGGGCTTATACCTATTTATCTATAATGTATCCACATCATGAAGTATTATTATGTCAGTTTCTAAAATATCATACCACCGTTTATGTAAAAATTGGTATACTTTATAAAATAAAATGAAGCAGCACAACGTACTAAGGTGGACAACTAATTAGAAACAAAAAAAAAACATCAGCATAAATATGAACAAAAGTAACGAAACAATAAATAATAGAGTTAAATGGTATAAACGTTTTATAATAAACAATTAATGTTTGGTTGGGAAGCCTCTGCTGTCGATTACAGCTCTACAACGACATGGCATTGATTCTATCAATGTTTCATACATTTCCAGGGAATTTTTCTCCAAGCTTCTACAAATGCGTCTTAAAGTTGTTGTAGTATGATACTACTAGTAGTACGATATTAGTGATATGTTTATTGGACAATGTTTTCTTTACAATGTACCACAAATTTAGATTTGATTCAAATCCGGACTATTTGCAGACCACTCTAACACTGACACTACAATAATCCAAACCAAAGAAACAGTGTTAAAGCATTTCTAAGAGACTAATTAGTGTCGGTGTTAGAGTGGTCTGCAAATGGTCCGGATTTGAATCAAATCTAAATTTGTGGTACATTGTAAAGAAAACATTGTCCAATAAACATATCACTAATATCGTACTACTAGTAGTATCATACTACAACAACTTTAAGACGCATTTGTAGAAGCTTGGAGAAAAATTCCCTGGAAATGTATGAAACATTGATAGAATCAATGCCATGTCGTTGTAGAGCTGTAATCGACAGCAGAAGCTTCCCAACCAAACATTAATTGTTTATTATAAAACGTTTATACCATTTAACTCTATTATTTATTGTTTCGTTACTTTTGTTCATATTTATGCTGATGTTTTTTTTTTGTTTCTAATTAGTTGTCCACCTTAGTACGTTGTGCTGCTTCATTTTATTTTATAAAGTATACCAATTTTTACATAAACGGTTGTATGATATTTTCAAAACTGACATAATAATACTTCATAATGTGGATACATTATAGATAAATAGGTATAAGCTCTCTATGATACGTATAACATTAATTATCAAGTTAATTTGTGGTAAACATAAAAGTCACACTTGGTGTTTCTAATTATATGTCCACCACTGTATATACAGGGTGGTAATTTGAAATGGGGCATGAAGGGCAGCTACCTTAACCATTGTAGCTACAGGAAAACGTTCTTAGAAGACTACCCCTAACTTTTGGGATAATTTCAATCGGCATTCACAGATTTTGAAAAAAATGTACAGTCAGCGAGAAAAAGGGTTGTTTTCACAAAACTTTTTTATGATGCCAATCGATCCTATTTCCCATAAGGATCAAAAGATTATTCCGGACCAAGTGAGGCTTGAGTACTAGAAACGTCAGAAATAACAAAAAACTATTTGAGATGGGTTAGTTATAAGGGCAGCTACCTTAATCGTTGTCGCTACAGGAAAATGTTGATAGGAGACTGGCCATAATTTTTGAAATTATTTCGAAATGCAGGAAAAAAAAAGATAAAAAAATTTGGTACAGTCAGCATAAAAATGGTCCATTCTTACAAAACGTTTTTATGATGCAAATCGATCCTATTTCCCATAAGGATCAAAATACTCTTCTGGACTTACTGAGGTTAGACTACTAGAAACATCAGAAATCACGAAAAACAACATTTCGTTAAAAGTTAGGTTCACAACGAAAAATTTTTTTTTTTTATATTCAAAATCTGTGAATGCAGTTCGAAATATTTTCAAAAATTATGGACAGTTTCTTAAGAACATTTTCCTGTAGCCACAACGATTAAGGTAGCTGCCCTTATTACTACCCCATCTCTAATAAGTTTTTTGCTATTTCTGACTTTTCTAGTACTCGAACCTCAGTTGGTCCGGAAGAATCTTTTGATCCTTATGGGAAATGGGATCGATTGGCATCATAAAAAAGTTTTGTGAAAAAAGCCCTTTTTCTCGCTGACTGTACTTTTTTTTCAAAATCTGTGAATGCCGATTGAAATTATCCAAAAAGTTAGGGGTAGTCTTTTCAGAACGTTTTCCTGTAGCTACAATGGTTAAGGTAGTTGCCCTTCATGCCCCATCTCAAATTACCACCCTGTATAAAAATGAATCCCTATTTCCCTTGGTCACGGCATCACGCGTGAGCGGCTGGACCGATTTCGCAAATTTTTTTTGTTGTGTTCGTAATTGTCAGGAGAAGGTTCTTAGGAAAGATTTTTTTTAAATTAAAAAAAAAACGAAATTATCTCAGTATGTCCATATTCTTCATTTGTTTACCGCTTGCATGAAAATGGTTTTAATTTTTTGTTACTATTTTGATCTTGTTTCTGAAGGTAGGTAGTAAGTAGAAAAAAGTGCATTGCAACGTATACGTATACGGGTACAGCTAGTTTTAATATGTATATTCTTCATAATTACCGTTTTAGACAAGTCTTCAAACATTACAAACTATTTGCCGCTAATAGTCTGAGTGAGCATGAGCACGCCTGGCTAGCTACCACCTGAACATTAAAGTTAAGCAGCTTTAATGTTCAGCTGGTAGCTAGCCAGGTGGACTATACAGGGTGGTAATTTGAGATGGGGCATGAAGGGCGACTACCTTAACCATTGTAGCTACAGGAAAACGTTCTAAGAAGACCACCCCTAACTTTTGGAATAATTTCAATCGGCATTCACAGATTTTGAAAAAAAAGTACAGTCAGCGAGAAAAAGGGCTGTTTTCACAAAACTTTTTTATGATGCCAAACGATCCTGTTTCCCAAAAGGATCAAAATACTCTTCTGGACCTACTGAGGTTAGAGTACTAGAAACATCAGAAATCACAAAAAACAACATTTCTTTAAAAGTTAGGGTAACGAAGAAAAAAAAGTTTTTTTCGTTTCAAAATCTGTGAATGCAGTTCGAAATATTTTTAAAAAATGTGGACAGTTTCTTCAGAACGTTTTCCTGTAGTTACAATGGTTAAGGTAGTTGCCCTTCATGCCCCATCTCAAATTACCACCCTGTGTAGATCCTACCACCAAGTGTGCTGGGTTTTATTGAATCTTACAACACCCGTCTATTCCCAGCGTGCGGTGAGGAAGTTTTCTATTCTAGCCCGTCCCACACGTTTTCAATAACGAAATGCAAACCAAATTCTAATAATAGAACAGGAAATAATGTATATTTGAGGAGGTCAAAAGGTCAAATATTTAAGGACAGAAAAGCCTATTTTGCGGTCTAAAACTAGTCAAGGACAGTTACATATAAAATGAGATAATTTCCCCGTCTCATATATAACAGACATCAGGCGAAATTTAACGTAAAGGTGGCGACACAGTGGATGCAAGACTAGAAAACATTGAAATGAGTAAACTTGGAAGATTGTCAACGTTCACATAAGGTATTCGTGGAATAGGGTTTCCCGCACAGACTGCCACAATAAATGGTTTTAGGCGATAAACATCTATTAAGTATAGGTTTATTTAGTACTAGCTTTCGCCCGCAGCTTCGCTTCCGCAGCTTGCGTGAAGTTTTGAACCCGTTAAGTGACGATTTTTCATTCAAACTTTCATCCCCTATTTAACTCCCTTAGGGGTTGAATTTCGAAAAATCCCTTCTTAGTGGATGCCTACGTTACAAAAGGAACCTACTGACAAAATTTTAACTTTCTAACCACAGCGGTTTAGGCTGTGCGTTGATAGATCAGTCAGTCGGTCAGTCAGCTTCTCCTTTTATATTATACTAGCTTTCGCCCGCAGCTTCGCTTGCGTGAAATTTTGAACCCGTTAAGTGACGATTTTCCATACAAACTTTCATCCCCTATTTAACTCCCTTAGGGGTTGAATTTCGAGAAATCCCTTCTTAGTGGATGCCTACCTCACAAAAGGTACCTAAAATCAAAAATGACAAAATTTCAACTTTCTAACCCCAGCGGTTTAGGCTGTGCGTTGATAGATCAGTCAGTCAGTCAGTCAGCTTCTCCTTTTATATGTATAGATATAAGTTATTCTAGTGGGGTGCATGGAAAGAGCCTCCACGAGTAACGATACTTCAGTACGTCCAGCGCACCCTGGGCAGTCAGCTTCGCTACCATCCTTGCTGACTGGCTAATCTTTTCACCACAGCATGAGTTATTTTCGTATAGCTCATGCTGACACGAGATAAGAATAAGAAGCGATAAACATCTATTAATTCATTTTGGTCTTTACTACAATCATCTACTTAGTAAAAACTCTTATACAGTCAGTGTGAATGAAAGACAACGCATAGCTTAAACCGATGGGTCTAGAAGCATGACATTTTGCACAGGAAGGACATGACATTTTGTCGCGTTAAGTTCCCGAGTAAAGTGTGAAATGCCTGAGATGTGCTATGCAGGGGTTGTGTAATACACGAAAACTGACCGAGCGGACCGTCTCAAGCCTCAAGGTATCTATTACCGTCCACTGTTATGGGTACAAACCTACTGAAACAAAATTGAAATTAATGAAAATAATAATGTGGCGTAAAAAATATATCAATCGATTCTCCTAGTGATTCTGAACAAACTAGTTTCAGGTTTAGTGTATACTAAAACTAAGCTTGTATAACGTAGAAGAGTACTACGAAAGATTTTTTGACAAATCATCCCCTAAGGAGGTTAAATAGAGGATCAATGTTTCTATGGAAGTTCCCCATTTTTGACGTATGTGAAATCCCACCGGGCACACAGCTAGTACTAAAGAATTCTGTTTTTATATATTCCAATATAACATTATCAAAGTTTTGAATATGTCGCGACAAACTCTTAATTAAGCCAGTTAATCTCAAAAGATGCAAACATTTTACTTATGTCTTATATCTATTATTTTCATATTTTCTTCTTCACTTTGAAGGACCATTAGTGCATGGTGGTTGGTGCATTAAAAGTGACTACTAATAAGGTTTAAGGTTTAAGAACTTTATTTCTCAAAAAGAATGATATTCACTTACATGAGAAAAACTTATATCTAATTAAGTTAAATTACATAAGGTGACGCAGCGGCTACACAACAAGAATTGGTTAGATAGGTACAGTACCCGAAGACAATTTACAGTTTTGATTCCTTTAAAATATGATTCTTAAGAGATTTTTTGAAAGTAATCATCGACTTTTGATCTTTTACATTTCGAGGCAATTTGTTAGAAAGCTGTGCTCCTTCATACAGATTAGTAGGCAGGCCGTAGTTTGTTCTAGGCGCCCGCAACACTATATTATTGCTCGTCTAGTTCTGTATCTGTTGTGTATATGTGATTGTTTTGTAAAAGTTATTTGTGTGTGTATATTTTTGTTTAAAATTTTATGCACAAGTATACAAGTATTATATCTATATATCTGTGAAATATTCATGAGCATGAATATTAGTAATGAAACTCAAGTTCGTCCGGCGCACCCTGAACAGTCACCCTTGTTGCCCACCTCGCTGTCTAGCTAATCTTTTAACCGCGGCATTCGCTATTTTCGCCTAACTCGTGCTGTCACAAGAGAAGTAGACCAACCTCAGCCACATTTTATTTCGAAAAACATTCTTACTACTAATTATGTGACCCACTAAGTGTACCACCGTTCCTATAGGACAAATGGCAAGCCTCGCCCGGGGCCGGGTCGGGCTCGTGATAAAACACGAAGTTGTAACGATGCAACCGGGAGGGAAGTTTGTCGCTGCCAATTAATTAGTATTTACCACCGAGTCTGGCGTATTGTGTATTTTAAAGTACGGAGTACCTCACCTATGGGCCTGATTATGCTGCTTATATTTGTTTTAGAGATGTTTTTGCGGTAAGAGAAAACTGTTTGCTCATTAACGTGTGATTATTAGCAACTATGCTTGAATATCTTTTTTTTTCTGACTTATCTTACTTTCAGCATATTGCCAAAGTACTAAACGACATGTCGTAGTGACCTGAAGGTTACAAACTCGTTTTTTAAGTACCGGGTTGCAGGTTCAAGCCCAGGCTTTGTGCAGCGGTGTAGTTTGGTGATAGTGTGAGTTATGTCTCCCAAAGGGCTAAAAGAAGAAGAGAGAATGACCTAGACGTCTTTAGAGAAGACATGATCGACATGATTAAGTCTATGTTATTAACTCAAGAAAAGGAGCTTAAAAAAATAACGCCCACGCTCATGGAAATAAAACTCACAAATTCTAACATAGAAAACTCAGTGGCCGCTATAACTCAGCAAAATGAAGAGTTTAAGAGAAAAATAGAACAGATGGAGATACAGGCCAAGAAGGATAAAGAGTATATAACCTTTCTGGAAGAAAAAGTCGAGGATCTTCAGCGAGATAGTCGAAAATCTAACATTGAAATTAAAAACGTTCCCAAGCAAATTAAAGAAACTAAAGAAGACCTCATTGACATGGTAAAATGTTTAACTGAGACCGTAAACAGTCCAGTCGCGAAGTCGGACATACGTGATATTTACAGAATTAAGGGGAAAAAACAGGGTATGACTAACACCCCTATAATAGTAGAACTATCCTCAACAATACTAAAGACTGAGGTACTTAAGATGTGTAAGTCTTTCAATACCAAGCATAAAGTAAAGCTCTGCGCTAAACATCTAGGCTTCAAAAGTAGCGAAGACACTCCTATATTCGTATCCGAACAGCTCACTGCAAAAGGCTCAAGACTACACTTCCTTGCTCGCGACCTCGCTAAGTCAAAGGGATATAAGTACTGCTGGACCGCTTATGGTAAAGTTTATATTAAGAGACATGACGAATCACCTACATACATAATTAGAAGTGAGTCCCAAATACAAAGTCTAATGCAAGAAGCGTGACTACTATTATGTTGTCTATATTATATAAACTTTTTAAAAAATATTTGTAATAGAAATTCTTTCAATTTTCTTATACTCGAATTACACACACATATACACATCCAATACTTTTTACTTATCAATTACACAATCACACATAACTATACATACACTCTCACACAATTAAAATGCATACTAATTGTAGGTTTATACAAACTACACACTCATTTACCGCTACACCGTAAACGCTGTCTATACAAAAGCAAAACAAACGTTGATATACTAAATTATTTGATATCATACTTACACACACTAAAAACTCGCAAATACATACGCGTAAATAACTCATATTACACACTCATATCGTCTTCTCTAAGCTATGTTTTTACTATAAATATTGTATACAACATTAAAATACTCATCAACTGTGATAATTATGTACTTTTATCTATCATAATACTTTTGGTAGAAGTCGTGGAATTACAACTCGGACTGTTAATACACCTATACCATGGATAGCACACATACAATAATGCAAGAAATAGACGACACAGTTATAGCGCAATCTAAAGAATTTCAAATTGATGATTTTTTAAAACAATTTTATGTACATAAATCGGATTTTACAATAATATCACAAAATATTAGAAGTATATATAGGAATTTAGATGATTTATTAATAAATTTAACACAATTTAAGTTTAGTGTAGACCTATTGATCTTAAGTGAATGTAGGCTAGACGTAAATAAACCCACCCCTGAAATTAAAAACTACTGTAGTTTTACCACGAGCAACCATATAAACCAGTGTGATGGCGTGGTAGTATACATCAATTGTGATCTCAAGGTTAGTGTTAAGGAAATAATATTAACTCACGCATCATGCTTACAAATAACAATGCCTAATCTTGTTGTCCTTTGTATTTATCGATCCCCCTCAAATAATAATGCTGACAGTTTTATAGACTCGCTAAACAATCACCTAGTATTACTTAAATCATATAAAAATATTGTTATCACAGGCGACATAAACATTAACATAATTTATAAACCTACTGAACAAACGAATGAGCGCACAAACAGATCAAACTACCTAAATATGCTTGCAATGCATGGCTTGTTACCGGGACATTCCTTACCAACTAGAGGCGAAAACTGTTTGGACCACTTTATTTTGAAACTAGACAAAACAAAAAACGCTGCTTCTGTTGCTGTATTAAATACCACTATTACGGATCACTTCATGATTTTCCTTAAATTATCAAACTTAGTACATTCTTATAAATGCCCGAGAACTAAAAAAAAAGTGGACTTTGATAAAGCAATAATAGCATTAAAACAAAGTAATATCTCTGAACTTAATTTAATCAATGATCCAGTCACGTTATCTATACAATTAATAGACAAACTTCAAAAATGCCTTCAGCAAAACACAATTACTACTTTAGTTCCAAGAAATAATCGCATAATAAAACCATGGATGACTTTAGGAATTTTACGTTGTATTCAAAACAGGAATAATATGCAAAGAAAGCTACGTTCTGACCCACAAAACAATATATTACAAATTACTTACAGAAGATATCGCAACTATTGCAACAATTTAGTTAAAAAGCTAAGAAGAAAATATGATAAGGAACAACTATTAAAGGCAAATAAGAATCCGAAACTAATATGGAACACAATTAACAATATAACTCATCGCAAACCAAAGAAAAATCTTAACTCAGAACTATTAGAGATAAAGACCACCCCTCATTCTTCAGTAGACCACATAAATGAGTACTTTTCTAACATTGGGAAAACCCTGGCTGAAGACATTACTTCCGCACACCAATCACAAGTTCAACTTGATTCTGATCATATAATAAATTCACAGGCTTCCTCCTTCGTTCTTCTCGAAACAGATCCTAGAGAAGTCTATAACGTGCTAATGGGTTTAAAATCTGAAAGCGCTCCAGGCTGGGATAATATTACAACACTTTTTTTAAAAACTGCCAATGATTTAATCGTACCCATAATTTCGCATCTTGCTAACTTGTGTTTTAGCCAAGGGAAATTTCCACCAGCTCTGAAGCTAGCCATAATTACTCCTGTGCACAAGGGTGGTGACAAAGATGACGTTAACAACTACAGACCTATCTCAGTCTTGCCTGCAATATCTAAAATCATTGAAAAACTAATTAACATTAGACTAACCTGCTACACTAATAAATATAACATTATTTCACAAGCTCAATACGGTTTCAGGCAGAAATTATCTACGGAAGACGCAGTGACAGCACTAACCACTCATATTGTTAAACTAGTAGATTCAGGAAAAAAATGTCTAACTGTATTTCTTGATTTGAAAAAAGCTTTCGATACCGTCTCTGTCCCCATTCTTGTGCGAAGTCTAGAAGGTATAGGCGTAAGAGGAAACCCGTTAGCATTACTAATAGATTATCTACAGGATCGTAGGCAAAGGGTTAAGGTAGGAGAGTATATTAGTAAGGAGTCTAATGTGACCTACGGCGTTCCGCAGGGCAGCGTACTGGGCCCGACTCTATTTTTAATATATATAAACAATCTCTGCAAAATGATGCCAGATAATGGTCGCATTTTCTCTTATGCAGATGACACAGCTATTGCTTTCTCTGGTGACACATGGGAATCCGTATATCAATCTGCTGAAAAGGGTCTTTTCGAAATTGCTAACTAGTTGAACTCACATCTTCTAACACTAAATATTTCTAAAACAAAATATATTGCATTTACAAATTACAACAACACTCAACCCGGACCTAACGAAACTCTCAAAATCCACACTTGTTGTAATATATCTAGCACAAATTGTTCTTGTAAAATTATTGAAAAAGTAACTCATATAAAATACCTGGGTATAATCGTTGATCAGCGGTTATCTTGGCACACTCATACAGATATGGTCATGGCCCGTACGAGAAAACTTATCTGGATATTTAAGAACTTAAGACATGTGACAACTAAAAAAATGTTAACTGAAATCTATGTCTCTCTGGCTCAGTCAATTCTTATCTACTGTATACCTGTGTGGGGTGGTGCGACAAAAACGAAATTTCTTGAGCTAGAGCGAGCACAGAGATCTCTTATCAAGGTCATGTATACCAAACCGTACAGATTCCCAACCAATGAGTTATACTCCCTTAGCGATATTCTCTCTGTCAGAAAATTATACATACTCCATGCTGTCTTAAAATTACACAAAGTCCTGCCCTATGACCCTCAAAAAGAAAGAAGACGAAACTACCGTGTACCAGTTGAACTCGTTAAAACTACATACGCCAAAAGACAATTCAATACAAATTCCGCTACCCTATATAATAAAATAAATAACATAATTAACATCTACCCCATGACTACTAAAAACTGCAAACAGGCAATAGTTCAATGGCTAAAACTGAAGACCTATGATGACATTGAATTATTGCTGCAAGCATCGTCATTATAAGTTGATAAGATTCACACACGCACCCACACCCACATACACTTACACACATGCACACACACACTCAAACACACACTAATTTAGACAATATCTCTAAGTTTTTTTTTTTCTTTTCTTGTTAATTTTATATTTGTTTTGTTTCTTGTTTAAATTCTATCTTCTTCTTCTTCTTTTGGTACACTCTATAATTTCATATTTAAGAACGGGGCCTCCTAGCACAGGTATATTCTTTACTTAAAAGGAGGCCCCTGTGTGACTTTTATTGAAAAGTGTACAAGATTTTAAAATAAACCTTATTATTATTATTAGTGTGTGCTAATGAGGTGCTGGTACGTGGGTGCCGGGGAAGAATAAATAAAACGGCGGAGACGTAGAATTTTCGTGTGATTGGACTACTGTCACAGTTGGAAGGGAAGTGTTGCCACAGTTATATTTAGATTTACATTTTAAAGTTGGTGTTGCAATTAAATAATTTCAATATTCAACAGGCTTGTTCCAATGTAACTTTTTTAATGTCATATGTACGAAGACGCCACTGACTATGAAGGAAAACATCGTGAAGAAACCTGGACTTAATGGTCTGAAATCGCCAACCCGCAGTGAACAAGCATGGTGATTAATGGTCGTGCCTTCTGTGTATGAGAAGATACCTTTGCCCTGCAGTGAGACAATTACAGGCTAAAATGTATTTTATTAAAGAAGGAAGATCGGTACCTTTAAACCATAAGTTTGTAAGCATTTTTTTATGTAAGCTGCCTTTACTTTTGTACAGAACTAGATAAACATACCCGTTTAGGAATCTAGGTCACCAGAAAAATTGCCATAAATCAGCGCTGCAGACATTTGCAGTATGTAATATCCCTGAAGCTAAGATTTCACTTATTTTTAGACATTATTTTGTCTCAAAAGCTAGCTTGCACAAGGACTAGCTAAATATTATACATTTAGTGCTTAAAATAGGTACTTAAAATATCATTCTATCAATTAAAAAAAAAAACTGAAATACAATACAATTTTTAATATGTTTAACACTAATTTAATTATATAAATTTAAAACTTTTCTTTATTTGTATATACTTTTATTTGTAATTATGTAAATATTGTTTGTGTAAATAAATCTTGTAAGATTACTATTTTTGATTAATAAAAACACACAATCAATAATAACACTAAATGTGTAAGACTAAGGCCCGACTTAACCAACGTCAAAATTGCAATAAAAACAAGATATAATTTAAACCCAAGATATTAATAATAAAAAAAGATAGCTTTTCTTTCTGTCAGCTCGATTTCTATTGAGCGCAATTTACCTTTCCACATTAAATTCTTTGCAAAAAACTAATTTTACGATGTTTTTAGCCTTTGTAATCTCTTGAGGCTCGGTATATATTTAATAACAGTCGATTTTTGTTGAAAATTTGATAGTAAAAAGTGCAAAGTTAGGTCTAATGAGAAAATAATGAATTTTCAGCATCACAACGTCATAAGCTGCTGTGCCTTAGATACTGCCGGTAGGGCAGTGATGATTGAAGATTTCATGTGAAAGTGGATAAGGTAAAATGTATTTACTGTCGTCAAATTATTTTACTGTCGAGATATCCTAGTGTAGACAATCATCATTGTGACGACTGTGCACTTTGAGATCCTGAAAATTATAGGAAGTACCAAAAGGATTTGTTTTTAAAACAAATATATAATTATATAACCTATGATTGAATGCACCAACTTGAGTCCTACATGAATTTATATAGCCATTTTGTATTGTATCTACGGTCTTACTTTATAGTATCAGTATTCCCCGGTAATTGCTATATGGTGGATAGCAATGTCATTCTCTAGTAGAAACCCGTTGCTGCAACGCTGTGACGCAGACCCGTCTACGAACGCAGTGTAGTGTGGGACCCACCTTACCTCTTATGATGTATTTAGTAAGTAGGTATAAGCTTGGTGTAAGATTGAGCATTATATTATTATTATGGACGTTGCAACGGACACCATGCATAGATTTTATTTGTTACCAGTACGCCCCACATTGCAGCAGTGCCGAGACGCGGACTCGTCTACCAACGCAGCGCTGCCGCAGCGACGTGTTTCTACTAGACAATCTCATTGCAGGAGACAACCGCTTTGCGTAAAATTCTGATATTAATTCGCATTCTAGTTAGGACTATAAGTTGACCTCGAATTAGGATAGAGCTAGGCTGGGTAGATGTCTCGTTGGTAGGGTTTCGTATCCAAAGGATGCCAACGGGACCCTATAACTAAGCCTACTAGACCGTTTATCTATCACAGGGCTGTGTCTTTTTAACCGTAGTAGATAACCAGTTTACATTTTTACAAAATATGTTTTATAAAGGCTTCTATTATGGCAAATATTGAAAAGAATAAAAAGTCTAAATCTAAAGGGGGGGCACACACAAGAAACCTGCAAAAAAAATTGCATTTTTCGTATGTCAGTTATTTCACAGACATGTGTGGTGTTACGCAACCCTTAGTGGGCGAGTCCGACTCATAGGTTCTTTTTTAAACTAAAAAGAAAACCGCATCCATTCCCTTCAGCTGGTTTTTAACTTTCACGTTCCCTCATTACGCGCCTACGGTTTACCCTGCAAATTCCCAAAGCCTAGGAGTAACGTAAAAGTGAAGTTAATTTCATACAACACCGTCTGTAGTAAATCTTATTATTCTTTTATGATAGAGCAACACGTTTTGATAGAATTCAGAAAATATATGAAAAAATAACGTGTCTGTATTCACAGCTGTTAAAAACTATCGATATCTTGAATACTCGATAAAAAACAATGAGCCATCTCTATTACATTTAAATTGTTTTGCCATTAAATCCCGCTATCTGATGATGTTAAATTAAAAGTAAATTAAACTGGCGCTAACAAGCACAGGCTATACACATATCCCCTTGATCCGCTTACTACATAGTTTCACACGAAGCGAAACCCGTGTGAACTCAGCGAAAGCGATTTAAAGATAAATTATTTAGTGATTGCACTTAAAGCAATCTGTTCGGGGTACAGATAGTTCAATCCACGACGATGTGTCCCATCTTTGTCTAAATTGCTACCGTGCAAGTGTGTACTATAAATTAATTGCTATTGGTGCCGATTTTCTTGTTGACTAACTAAACTAATATTAGAGAGTTGCTATGTTTTACTAAAGGTACAATTCCGTGCATTGCGGCCGATCGCAGCCGCGCGCGATCGATCGCGTGCGGCTGACGCGCGCGGCTGATGCGTCAATAGTCGTGTCTATAATATACTGACTAATCTCTCGTTAGCCGCACGCGTCTGTCGCAGACTTCGGAAGCGGTGCTATACATTTTCATACTCTGACTAACGCATTAGCCGCATGCATCAGCCGCACGTGAAAGATCGCGCGCGGCCGCGATCGGCCGCGATGCACGAAATTGTACCTTAACAGACAGCGCGAGAAAAGGACGGTGACAGATAAGAACTAAGTTACAGATGTCAAATTAGTTTACGCCTTGAACTTCCCGTGTTTTTAGTCGACACGTCAGAACTAAATATGTATGGAGATTTTAGTTCAACTAAATTTGACAGTTCTTATTTACGTCCGTCTCTTTCTTATTCTATCAGAGTGAAAAAGATGGCAATAGCCTAAGGCCCGGACTCCACCAAAGCGGAGATGTGCGGAGATGTCTCGATCAACCAATAGAATTGCGTTATTTTCAAATCTCTCCGCTTAGCTTCAACTCAAAACGAATTCCTATTGGTTGTTTACGAGACATCTCCGCACATCTCCGCTTTGGTGGAGTCTGGGCCTAAATTAAGTTTAGTTTGTGCACAAGAGAATTGGCACCATTGTGTTGTTGTTTATGGTGGGTTTAGACTAAACGAATATACAGCGTGTAAACGAATTCGGGTAATTCCTTAAAACCACATGATCTTTTACTAGTATAGATTAAGCCCGCAAGGGATTAAGCAAGATTAAAAAATAAAAATCTTGTTTTGGTTGCGGTAGGGGTAAGTGGTCGTGTCTAAACCACTTATTAAGGAATAAAAAAAAAAAAAGTATTATAACTTTCGTGAGACATATTCTTATTTATGATTAATTACGGTTTACTCACGTGCATTTTTCGGGATTGCCCGTCTAGTTTCGGACCCAAACGGAGCCCTTAATCATGAGCTGATCACGCGGCAAGGTCGCGAGTCGAACTGACGACTCGAGTTTAGTTTTTGTATTTTTTAAGTATTTTTAAATACATCCCTTTATTATATCCATAAATAGCTATGTTGTCAACTAACACAAAGAAAATAATGAAACTTTTAATACAATCTACCGTTACTTACTTTAGTAGTTCAGTTTACTGCAGTCATAATTGAAAGGTCCGTCTTAATAGGAGCCACGATTAAATATATTGCGGCGGTAAACCGTGGAGCGATACTGACCGTTACTTTATAGGACTAGGGGAAGAGTTTGGTTTGCTTGCTTTTATAAAATTGTTTAGTCAGTGGGGGGACGGACTAAGAATATAATTAGCCTCCGTCGCCGCGCAAGTGAGTCGTAAGAGGTGATGAACTTGGCATCATAATTGTGGCCAAAAAATGGTAATTGGCTCCCTACCTATTACATGGAAATTTCCTTAGTGTCTTCTTACCTGCCTAGCAGTTTACTGCCTACCAGTGGCGAAGGCTCCATACAACTCAATTCCTATCGGCTTCTCTTTCGAAATGAGTACTTACTGGAAATCACGCATCACACTTGAGAAAGGTAAGCATTTTTTGGTCCGGCTTCCCTTTTAAGAAACTTCACCCTACGCCACTGCTGCCTACTTACTGCCTAGCAGTTTACTGTGTTCCGTCGTGTGTATGTGAGAGCCAGAGGGGTATAGGGGAGTCCCTCTATATCTCTGTTGCTTGGATTCATGTGCTCCATCTTATACCCTGTCTACGTTTACCATCAGGTGCGGCGAGGGTCAAAGGCGACCAAGAGAAGTAAAAATATATATATGTATATTGTTTATTAATAAGTTGCAAAACGTGGGTGTACAGCCACACCGTTAATTCAGCCCTCATCAAGCTGTTTACCTCCTAACCCCCCGCCAGCAACGCCCTAAGCCGGGGTCCGAGTACCACTAGGGTTTGCCCTTAGTGATGTTGTTGGTAGTAGTCATGATGTTAGAGTAGTATTATAAGTAGTTAGCTAAGGTAAGTATTTTACTTCCCCTCTATTGGCTGGAGATCCATCAGGTCTCGCCAATGTCCAGTTACGTAGAAATGTTCCGCAAGAACCATCGATAAGCAGACGAAAAAAAAAGAAGAAAAAAAGTTTGGTGGACACACTCCTGTAATTGGAGAGCGTCGCTGTTAACCCCTTCGGAAATTATAGGCGGAAGTATATGTATTTTATAGTTTTACATCATCATCATCACCATTCAGCCGAAAGACGTCCATTGCTGGACACAGGCCTCCCCCAAAAGGGGGAGGGGGTTTGCCGTAATCACCACGCTTCACAGGCGGGTTGGCGATCGCAGTATGGTTGTTAAACACCCACGGGAAAAGATGGGGTAGTGCTATTCTTTATGTCCGGCACTACACGAGACACGTAGTGAGATAGTTTTACGTACTGAGTCTAATCTAAAGAACGAAAAGAACTGTATAGTTCCGAGCAAATCGATAATCGAAGTGCAGGCAGCTTTATCAAGTCTCGGGCGGATCAACGTTCTCAACACATCAAGATGCTCCCCATGTCTCTAAGATTAAGCTGAGATGTCGACCCTGGCTTTGGTTCACAAACGTTGCGGAAAGCGTTGCGGAAGTATCGTAAGTTCCCGCGACCCTCGGCGCAGGTGTGAGATGGAACACCGGGGTGGTTTTAGTCAGTAAGAGTCTGACAGACCCCTCCGCCCACCCCAGGGCGGAGGACATCCAGGAGGATTTCCACCCCGAAAAAAAAAAAAAAAATGGTTCCCAAACAGGCAGAAACTTATTACATTTTTGACAGCAAGATACTTCATAAAATCTAGGATTGGTCGTCAGTTGGTATATGTAAGCTATTGAAATTCTTCGGAATTCGGTTGGAAACTGATCCCACGATACGTAAAATATAGTAGACAAAGTAGGAAGAGAGAGAAATGAAATAACTTGAAGGTTTCGTCCTATAGATGGGCAGCGCGTTGCATTGCGTTTCTTCGGGCAGGACCGCGCGTGGTTACGTCGCAGTCAACGTGTCCTGGCAGCTGCCTTGTATTACAGTCTTTATATTATTTGACGTGTAAGGCTCAATTCAAACTGCCGCAGTCAAACTGCTAAAACCAGACTATACGCGCCACTCTGATGCACTGATCACGTAAGCCACTAGTATAGAAGGCATATCGTTTGCTATGCGATGCTCGAGGCACTACGCTGCCCAGCTCGGACGAAGGGTAAGGCCTCGGCCAAGAAGTCAGCGATCGCGGGGCGGGGAGCGGCGCGGCATCGCAACCCGGTCTCGAAGCCAGCGGGCGATCGCGCGGCGCTAGAGCGGCGTAGTGTTGTGTTATGAGAAATTAGTATCTTTGTTCGCGAACGAAATGTCTAAACAGTGACGACAACACGCTCCACCACGTCGGCGGGCATTTTGAAACGTCAGTCGTTAAAAAACAAAAAATAAAATGCACAACACTACGTCAATGCCGACGCGCGAGCATCGCTAGACTGTTGCGCATCGCTCGTACGTTGCTCCCTGCGCCGCTGCTTTCGAGGCCAGTTCCATATAAATCTATGCATTGAAACGCGCCGCTCCACGCGCCGCCGGTGCCGCCTCCCGCGCCCTCTTATTTCGTGTCCGTAGCCTAAGAGTCACAGACCGAGTGAAAACCAAGACTTTAAGAAATTATTTGTTGTGCAAGCTTAAAGAGAAGGCTTGGCAGAAGCCGCCTTGCGTTAAACAAGGTACTAGGGACGTAGCTTCCGCCGTATCAGCCGTATCACTCGGGCTACAGGGACCTTGACTTGTGTAAGCAATAATTCGTTAAATGTTATTCATAATCTCACTCAAGCTCTTATTAGGCCGGACGCCAAACTCTTTACTATTTTATTCAATGAAAGCGTTCTTATTGATTTTGTAAAAAATCTTTGCCCTTCATTTGGGCTTCGCCGCAGACAGGTAGAAGGGCCCCTGACAAATTTTGATACAGGTCCCGCCTAGGGCAGACTACGCCATTGCAAGGTAGGTACTCACTATATTAAAGGATCTAGATTCAACTTACCTGATTGATACTTTCCCTCTACCCTCACAGCACAAAGGAGTTTACTCCGAAGTACTAGACAGACTGACTTCCACTAACAAGTAATGTTTGCTGTACGTCATATTATGACTTAACGACACTGTAAAGGAGCCGGTAATGAAATTGAGTTGCACGCTAGCTTGACCACTCATAAACTACCATGAGTGGACCATCAAAATGTACTATGATACAAAGAATGAACTAAAATAGTATGCTTACAATTTTGTAAGGCAATAAACTCGTGTAAATCATCATCGTTCGGTGTTTAAATTAAATAATAAAATAAAAACATATGTAATGCCTGTGATCCCCCAAGGGTTGGGCAGATGTGTATAGTACAACCTCATTTCGCCATTATGTTTAAGTCCCATGTAATAGGGAACGAGCATATTGCCATCAACCGGGCACAAATCCATACTCCGGGCTGCTAGTGAAAAATCCCACACGGAAAAACCCAAAAATACTTTGCTCGACCCCCAGATCGAACCCAGGAGCTCATGCTCAGCAGTCGCGCTTGCCACTATTAGAACAAAGAAGCAGTAAAAAAATATCGTTCTTTAAAATCGAATCAAAACGGACTCGTCGAAACCTTAATAGACAAAAATCTTCAGATGACAAACACAACCATACAAATACTTGTTTAGTACGGGAATCGGACCCGCCTCCACGTTTTGCTACAGCTAAGCGCTCATCCACTGCGCCAACCGTGTCGCCAAACGATAGGATTTAAAAGTTAATAAAATGAAATCCCATATAAAGTCTGAAACGAACGGTTCTAGACTTATTTTTAATTATAACTTTTAATGATTGTTTCATGACGACACAGCCATTATAACAGTTTTACGGACCTTCTTAATTAACACGCAACGTTCAGCATGCGACTGATTGCTAAACAATCGCACTCGTGTCGCAGTTGCGTGTTTTAGCTGCATAGTTTTATTAAGCAGTTAATTGAAGCTTAATATTGAGTTAATTATGGGATTTGAAAAGTTTACTCGTGGCTAATGAACAACAATGTGAATCATATAACAAAAAAACGAATACCATATCTATTGAGCAGTCTACCGGAAGACATAAGGAGTGAAACCAATAAAAACAGATTTATAAATAAATTGAAAAGATATTATTTAAAAATGTGTTAAAGTGCTACCTATAATAAGTCTTAAATCATCATCATCATTCAGCCGAAAGACGTCCACTGCTGGACATAGGCCTCCCCCAAGCATCGCCACATCAACCGGTCTTAAATAAGAAGTCTAAAAAGTGTATAAAGACTCACCAAATCCCACAGTCGAACCATTACTACGGTTTTGTCACAGTAGATATATAAGCTAAAGCAGTACTTCAACTACCTATAATCGTCCGATTTGACACACTCACACAGACACGCACTGCATCAGGACAAATAAGGTATTTTCGGGATACAGGGGCCTAATTCTCCTAAAATAAATCTTGATAAATCACAACCGAACCAAGGCCGAACCGTTCATTCAGACAGTTCTCAATTTCAAAAGCTGTCGAATTGTTTGACATAAAAAACAAAATCAATCATTTTGAAAGTTTTCGAAAACAAAAACTGACTGACAGTTGTGGTTCGATTGCGTTTGGCAACAATTTATTGTAGGAGAATTAGGCCCCAGTTCCATACAAAAACAAAAAAACTACTCAGTATACAGAGCGTGTCTGTGTGAGTGTTTCAATTCATGAGATTATAGTAAGTTGAGGTACTGCTTTAGCTTATATGTCTACTGTGGTTTTGTGGAGCTTAGTTTCTAAGTTACTAGCGACCCGCCCCGGCTTCGCATGAGTACCTTTTATAGCTTAAAATCTTCCTCTTGAATCACTCTATCTATTAAAAAAAAAAAGCATCAAAATCCGTTGCGTAGTTATAAAGATCTAAGCATACATAGGGACAGACAGAAGGAAGCGACTTTGTTTTATACTATGTAGCAGTGGCGAAGGCTCCATACAACTCGATTCCTATCGGCTTCCCTTTCGAAATATGGCAAATACTAGTATCTATTATTTTCAATTATCATTTAAACAAATAATTGGTCCGGCTTCCCTTTTAAGAAAATTCACCCTTCGCCACTGCTATGTAGTGATTTACCATAATGTAAACTAAAAATAAATTAAAACGAAATGATATGCAAGGTTCAGCTGTGTTTGCCGTGATCAGTCACCATTCGTTACACATTCAGACTCCCCCGTGCCTTGAAGAGCACGTTAAGCCGTCAGTCCCGGGTGTCATGCGAATACCTATGACAGTCGTTACTGGTAGTCAGAAGCCCGAACTGACAACTGGTCTAGCCTTAGGATATCGACATTGCCCAGTAACTGTCAGTCGCTCTGAGCAATATACTGGTATTCAGCCGCATTTAGTAGGCTGAAACTCGACCCCAACATAGTTGGGAAGAGGCTAGGCAGAATAGATGGGGTTTGAAATGCATAGCGCTGGGACTTCACACAATAAAGCTAAAATTTCTTGGTCTTTCTTCTGCACTCGTGACGACATGAGCTATTCCCGTGGGTGTACTACGCCATATCGAATGCCAAAACATCGAATATCAATTGATCGAACACTATAAATCGAATGTTCAAATAGTCGAACATGGGGATTTACATTGACAGTACCCTTTCCTGGACCTCACAACTGCAGGAAGTCAGTCGTAAGATGTTCGCTTCTGCGGGCTCCTTAAGACGTCTTCGAAATTTCCTTCCAATTACCACCAAAATTGCGCTAGCACAATCTCTACTTCTCCCCATCCTCGACTATGCTGATGCCAGCTATCTTGATCTAACTGAGGAACAATTTGGAAAGCTTGAGCGACTTCAAAATCTTTGCATCAGATTCATATTTGGTTTGCGTAAATATGATCATGTTTCTGAATTTCGTACTAAGCTCAAATGGCTACCTATTCGCCTTCGCCGGAATGCTCATATTCTTTCTCTACTTTACAACGTTCTCTTTAATCCTTCCACCCCGTTTTACCTTAAAGAACGCTTCGAGTTCCTCTGTGACACACATTCTAGGTTCTTGAGATCATCAGAAAATCTTAAATTAAAACTACAACAGCATTCCACTTCCTTTTTAGACAAGTCTTTTACAGTTCAAGCTGCTCGCTTGTGGAATGCATTACCACTTAATGTGAGACGTGCACAATCACTGCCAGTGTTTAAAAAGTTAGTGAAGGAGCATTACTTGTCTCTTTAATTTGCAATTTCTTGATTATTGCTCAGATTTCATCTACTTTCTTATTTAAAATATATTTATTTATTAGTTTGTTTAATACATGTATGTAACGTCTTCTTTTTATTTATTTGTGTAATTATTGATATGTATTTTATGTTATTATATCTAAGTATTATTATGTACGATACGTACTTATACACCAGGACTGCCCTTATCTCTTTCCGTTCTTTTAGTCCATCCTAAGGTTGTCTGGAAGAGATCGCCTTGTGCGATAAGACCGCCCATTGTACATATTATGTAAATATTTGTATTCCTTTTCTTTTGTTTCCGGTGTATTATGTACAATAAAGAGTATATAAATAAATAAACGTTCATTTCATCGAATGGTTAATAAATCGAACATTCAATAAATCGAACACTCAATACATCGAGTGTTCAAAATTTCGAATGTTTGTTTGATCGAACGTTCAAAATATCGAATGTTTGTTTCATTGAACGTTCATCGTATCGCATATTCATTATATCGGAATATTAACATACTGATTACTTATTATATTGAATATTTAAAAACACTTGCATGGGTTTGAACCCACAACCCGGTGCATATAACAAGTGGTTCTGTAACCTCAGGGCCAACACGACATTTAATTTAATTAATAACTAACAAACAAAACAAAAAAAAGATTAGCTGTGTTTTTCTTCGACATAGCCGTAATTTTTGTATACTTATATTCAATATAATAAGTTGTCAGTATGTTAATATTTCGATATAATGAATATGCGATGCGTTGAACGTTCAATGAAACAAACATTCGATATTTTAAATGTTCGATCAAACAAACATTCGATGTTTGGAACACTCGATGTATTGAGTGTTCGATTTATTGAATGTTCGATTTATTAACCATTCGATGAAATGAACGTTCGACTATTTGAACATTCGATTTATAGTGTTCGATCAATTGATATTCGATGTTTTGGCATTCGATATGGCGTAGTACACCCTTCCGGATCATAGTTTATAAATAGTTTACTTTCATATTCACATCTACTTAAAACTAAGAAAATAATTTCATCACCTGTCTCAATCGTCAATGGCGTGTGTACAATAGCTCACAGTTAACTACTATAATAAAATTAAAACTGCTTTAACACTACAATCTTTTAACTAATTACTAAATAAAAAGAAAACTCATTTCGAATCGCGCCTTAAACACATAAATCTTAGTTTTAATAGCTATTTTATTGCCAACGAAAACTATTATTGCACAATTTTGAAGTTGCCAGCCTAATTAGAGAAATGGCTTTTGATTCGCTGTAATTAACTATAAAACGAAATTTGATTTCACTCTAAAATATACCCTGATACAAAGGCATTAAGACGTAGATTCATTTGATGGGTGACTTTATATATTCGCTACGTCATGGTTGATATAAGTGCTAACTATCTAAAATTGCATAGAACAATTACGTTACAGAAATAAGGCGGCAAAAGATTAATTAGACTGATTGGATAATAACGCCGGTTATTATCTGTGGTACAGTTACTTACAGAACTGTAAAGGATATAAAACAGAAGGTCCTAAAATAAATATTCCCTTTGCCTTATTAAAGGTTAACCTTTAATAAGGCAAAGGGAATATATTTCCCACCAACTTTTTTGGAAGACGTCGCGAAATCCTCTTTCTTATATTTTTATTTTTAAACCTGGCAATATAACAACACCATAACATTTTTAATTAAAGCCTATAACATTTTTTTTACTATTTTCTTGAATAGAAAATAAAAATGAGACATGAAAAAAACTTATTTTTCTTTCTTTTTTATTGTTTTAAATATGAAATGCATTTTTTTTTGTTATTTAATTTTCTTAAATACTTTTCTTAAAACCGTATATTAAGGGTTAAAAAAAAAATTAATAACGCAAGCTTTTATAAAGCCAACTAAAAAGAACTCGCTTCGCTGGGTAAGATGAACCAAATTCGAAAAGTTTAGACTGTGCTGTATTGAGTTCCTGTGGCTGCCTTCCGGCTCCATCATCAGATTAGCTCAATGGTAGTATTCAGTATTAGTAGTAGTCACTTACATAAGTATGCAGAGTTTCAGCTTGATTGTGTGGTAGGTAAAAATTTCGTAGAAATTTCGACAAATATAAAAGTATCTTTGCATCTTAACTATTATAATTGCGAAAGTAAGTTTGTTTGTTTGTTACTTTTTCCCGCCTAACCCATTGAACCAATCATCCTGACATTGCATATACGTTGTCAGGTGTACAGAAACGGACATAGGGTACCTTTCATCCCGAAAAAAAGTACTGTTCCCGAGGAAAACAACAATAACGTTCTTATGATAATAGATGGCGCCACGTGTCTTTCAAATCATGATTGAATTATATTATCCCGAAAAATACGGAATATGCGATAACCGACATCCATGCGGGCGAAACCGCAAGCAACCTCTAGTATTAAATAAAATTTAAACTGAAAACTTCGAACGTCGTTGAATGTTGTTAACAATCTATTTACAAAATAAATATTTGAACTTTGAACGTACAAACGAACGCTGCAAGTTAAATAAACGCTTGTAATAAGGAAAATAAAGTAAAGCTTACGTAAAAGAAAACATGGCTAGATAATAAGTATGCTGGCAACTATTTATGTTATAGACTACGCAGGCAACCATCACTGCTTTGTGTATTTGCATTTGCAAGTCTTCAAAGTCGAATGTGTTCCAAAAATATTATTGTCGTAAGGATAGTTAGTCAATGGAGGTCGTGATTTTATGCAGTGTTGATCATGATGGACTGATATGGGCAGCCATTAACAATGTCCAATAAAATTTGATTGTCTTTTTTAGACTTAAAACGCACTAGCGGCCAGCCGCAATACGCCGTGCCGCTTGCGGCTGGCCGCACATCGATTTTTACATGAAACCGCATGATCTCAACGCACTGATTTCCGGCCAGCCGTCGTGCGCCAGTGCGTTGAGATCATAAGGCTTAGCGTTAAAACGCACTAGCGGCCAGCCGAAATGCGGCGTGCCGCTTGCGGTTGGCCGCACATCGATTTTTACATGAAGCCGCATGATCTCAACGCACTGGCGCACGACGGCTGGCCGGAAATCAGTGCGTTGAGATCATGCGGTTTCATGTAAAAATCGATGTGCGGCCAACCGCAAGCGGTTCACCGCATTGCGGCTAGCCGCTAGTGCGTTTTAAGTCTTAGGCTTATATGAAAACAGAGCAATGTGACGTAATTCAACTTCTCCTCCTCCTTCTTAATCGTTTCCTCGCTGCTGATAAATGATAATGATATTTATTTCTGTAAATAAATCTGTTACAGACAATTTTAGACTAGATCGCGCCGGTATTTCCTATCTGACTAGCTCTGAGAAGAAAAACCGAAACAAACTCAGCAGTCAAGGTCTCTTTTAAAGTCCAGACATTGTGGTTTAAAACTATGCGGGTGTAACAATGTAGGGCAACGTCTGGAATGGCCTCAGGATCGTGACTCTATTTTAAACTATCCATGGTTTGTCTCCATCTGTTGCGGTCATTCGTCAGTGGATTGCGGCACTTGTAGCTTATATTTCTGGTTATTCAGATATCTGATCTGATCATCGTTTTGAGCTTCGGCCCTTAGGTATTTTGCCCTCTCACCTCTGAGAGCAATGTGGCCGAAGTATCGCATAATGCGCTAATGCGTAATGTGTAGATCAATGTTAACAATACTTATTATATTAATAAACATTGATTCTCCCATTAAATGAGGAGCTCGTGGCTAAATAATTACAGCCGCATAGACAGATCTTCCGGGTTAAGCCATGCTTGCCGAGGTTGGTCTGTGGATGGGTGACCATTTACCATAGCGAGTTTCCTCCGTACCTCGGAAAGCACGTAAAGCCGTTGGTCCCGGCTGTCATTTGTAGATCTTTGACAGTCGTTATTGTTGGTCAGAAGCCAGAAAGTCTGACAACCAGTCTTACCAAGAGTATCGTATTACCCAGTTACTGGGTTGTGGAGGTCTGATAGGCAGTCGCTCCATGTAAAATACTGATATTCAGCTGCATCCGGTTCGACTGGAAGCCGACCCCAACATAGTTGGGAAAAGGCTAGGCAGATGATGATTCTCTCATTAAATCAACTGTTTAGTCGATAAATGTACTAAAGTTTTTAAAAACTGCTTTGTTACTGAATAATTAATGTTGGTGAACACCAGCCTTAGTAAGATAATAGTAAGGACCAAATTAATTGAGAATTATAGCTGTTCAACACATAGAAATCAGCATATATCTTGTATCGTTAGACCCTATCGCCTCCCATGAGTATCATGAATTACAACTAAAGGACTTTTCCTTGAGAAATGGGCCACATACCAATTATATGGCACAACTACGACCAAAAGTCATTCTGCAGATTACGAGAATGATTACCGTTTCTAATACAAGGTTAGTCGGAAAGGGGGTACTAATCCGAAGGCCGCTTATAATATCGCTGATGACTGTTTGAAAGCAAGTGTTAAAATTACAAAATTCGATAGGTATATTTTTTTCCAAATAAAATGATTTTTATTTTAGTTTTTTCAAAAATTCTTCATCCTTGCTTTAGTTACAAATTCAGAAAATGGTGCTTCTAATTCATGACCCTAAATATGACCTAAAATGTAAACACAGCTGATCATAACTGGGGATAGATAGATTTTAGAGTTTTTTTTTTGAGATTTTTGAACAACTGTTTCTCTTAAACTATTGAGTTTTGGGAAAAGTTGTAGAACAAAAGTTATTCATTATTATGTGTACTTTAACACCCTTTCGGATTAGTACCCCCTTTCTGACTAACCTTGTATAGTTACATACTTCTAAATATTATTTAATCAGTGTTTAAAAAAATACACGGATCGTAACTGTGCAATAAAAATACAAGCGTCACTTGCACGTCATAAAGTAATTTCACCGCATTCAATCTTCACATTCACATTCGCAAATATTATATTTCATTTCACTTGAAGCGACGACAGTACTTTCACACCGACTCGAGTCACAATCCTTAACTATACAGCGCGCTGAATACGTTTTTGCGAAAATGAAAATATTTTCCGAGGACACCGTAAATGACTATTCAAATACCATAGGAGAAAGGAATGAAGTCGACAAAATCATGACTAAGCCGCTATTTTTCCAAGGTATCTTTGGCCAAAATGTGTTGGATCCAAACTGGACTTGGAAGAACAGAATTGTGATGAATCTTTTGGTTGCGTTTTTAAACATTTACGTAATTATCGGCACCAAAGTATTCCTCGAAGATGCGAAAGACGTAACTTCCGTGGGCGAAGCTTATTACACTTTAATGATAGCTTCATTTTTTCCGGTAAAATATTTACTTTTCGTCTACACACGCAAACCATTTCGAAAATCATACTTAATTGCGAAGACGTCGCTATTGGACATGATGAAGAAAGATTCCATTGAGAAATCGAACGAATTTTTGGAAAAAGTGAAGATGGGCGTCAAGATGTTATTCACGATGGTCCTTTTTCCTGTAATAATGTACCTTGCGACCGCGATTTGGTATTATATTCTTAATACGAGAGTGACTTTGTCTAAAACCACGTCTATTTTAATGCCTATGACGACCCCGTATTACGAGATCGGGCTGGTATTACACACGATATATTTATTCTCCATGGCATTTGGTTTTATGGCAATAGATACTTGGTTTGTTTTGCTGATGTTCTTCTTCTGCATGGCCTGTGACAGCTTGGTGAATACTTTAACCGTAGAGCCTAAGAGGGCTGATGAAACTGACTTCGAATATGCAGGCCGTCTGAACTATAGACTCGGGATATTTTACAAAAATCACGAGGTGTTGATGGAGTAAGTTTTTAGTTATTTTATTTGGCTATAATAAATAATTTCACTCAAAAATCGTACAGCGTCCTTCGTGTCCAGTACAATAACGCATTCAGGGTGCTGATGGGGCTGCCCCGCTACTGCAGCGCATCGGGGATATTCGCAGAAGCTCGCGTGGACTATTTTTACGCGTTCATGCGAAAGCGGTGCGCATCCTTTGTCCGTAGGGTGCGAGCCAACGCCAACAGCATCCTTTTTTTTATGATATTTTTTATTATGATAGCAAGCGGACTAGGCTGCTTGTATGTGAACCACTGCTGCAAGGTTTCAGATGGACCTGTGACCTTGCGGTAGTAAGGTCACAAACAAAATATACATATATAGTACTTTAATAACATAGCTTGTACTAACACTATGAGTCTTGTGACTTGAAATAAATGATTATTATTATAAAGGACTTTGAATCCTTGGAAACATGAGCCTCATAGAACATAATTATGTACCTAGTTATCGTAGTTTTCTGCTATAGTCTGACTATTTGTAATTTGTATAAAAGGTTAACAAAACTTGGATTGTGAAAAATTTATTTAGGAAAGGAACGATTAAAAAAAAAGCTAAGTATATTCTTTTTTTTAAATGAGCATTTTTATTCTTAAAGTATTATGAATGTTTGACGATGAAAGGTTCGTTTACCTTTAAAATTCCAGACTATATCATGCTCACTCAGACTATTAGCGGCAAATAGTTTGCAATGTTTGAAGACTTGTCTAAAACGGTAATTATGAAGAATATATTAAAATAAATAATGGAATCGCTTGGCGGTAGGATCTTTACGGTCCGCCTGGCTAGCTACCACTTTCGAACACCAAATATCAACACTAGAGCTTCTGGATTTGAAGTTTTAGCGTTCAGTACCAAAAACGGCCGTTTTCAGCATTAATTACCAAAACTTCTAACCTAGGACGTGAGTGTTGTTTTTTGGTATTCCAAAATATCTACAACACTTGACTATAATGTTATACGTATAGATAAACTACGATAACATGGCGCGCCCCTCCAACATCAGTCTTCAATGTGTGTGTGCATATGCCGACGAGTCACCATGTTTGTGTTTGACAGTATTTGACATGTTTGATATTTAGTAGATTTATTGCTCGACTAGTGCATAATTAAAGTGACCGCTCGACAAGGCGCACGTGTGTCATCCATACAAACCTCCAAGCGGTACCATAGTTACCATAATGTTATTTAGCGACATCAAATCTGTCGAGCGACTGATCCATGTTTTTGTTTAAGTTGCAGAATGCACACATGTGTATCGAACAAATGACACGTTGTAAATATTCTTACTCACACATTTTTACTTGAAGTGTCAATGGAGGGGCGCGCCATGTTATCGTAGTTTATCTCTACGAAATTTGTGTGTTGACAGAAATAATGCTTTTTTTTCTGAAGTGGCGCCACTTTCAGTGGGGGAAGCGCCTTAAGTAGGTACTAGCTGATCCGACACATCGACCGTTTGGAATAAAAGGGTTCCAACTATATTTTTTTTTAAATTGATGTTTTTACGTAAAAAGGTTTCAGGTCACATGAAACATTTTCACGTTAAAATGTTAGTTGGAACCCCAAAAGGTCGAGATGTTGTCCTGTCACAAAAAATCCCATAAAAAATAACTTCAATTTTTTTCCGAATTTGACAATTTTATTGACAACTTTTCCAAATTTTTCTTTCCATAAAAACGTAACAAGAACGAAAAAGAACATTTAAAAAAAATTGAAAAATCTATCCAGCAGTTCTCACGTTATGCGGTTATCAACGAACAGCATTTAATTTTTATTTACATTGATAAGTACATAATTATTTCAATATTAATTAATTTCAAATCCATTATTACACATAATAGGTACTGGTACTTTAATAATTTAGTGGCGTTTTGTATTTTATTCTGTTGATGATCACGTGAACACAGTCTTATTAATTATTTTTCGTGTGAATTTGAGCTCTTTTAATTCTTCTAGGTATTTAAATATTTTGAGCGATATGTACAAATGGCCGACTGTTATTCCACTATTGAAAGTTTCACTCTCATTTTGCCTGATAATGTTCTTGATGACCGAGGTAATTACATTCTTTTTTTATCATGAGTAAAGTTTTGACTCCAAAACAGTTTTTTTTGTTTCACGTAAACCAATACGCAATTCCGAAAAATCTTTACGTGCACGGTTCCAATTAGTCGTTTCTTATGGAGAAGAGCTGGCAAGAAACTCCATGGTTACTCTTTTAAAAAAAGGATATGTTTAACAACTTCATTAAATACAGTTAGGATAGTTAAGAAAGAATAATGTAGTCTTGACCACAGACATGTGAGTAATGTAATACCAAGTCTTGAGTACAAAAATTAACCAAAAAGAACAAAAATAACACAATATGAACAATAGTAATTAGGCAAGTCCACGAAGTTCTCACATTTACAAAAGATAAAATGAAGCTAAACTTATAAACAATTGATATAATTAAATGTCATCAAAACTTAAACAAAAAAATCATTGTAAAATAAGATAAAATATATCTTGAGAGTAACGAAAGCAATAAAAAAAAAACTTTTTATTAATTGCGTGTATTTCGTTTAAATAAAAACGATAATGACGGCAAAGAATTGATATTGCATAAAAAATAAAATAAAAAGCTAGCCTTAAAACATAGTCATAAAACCAAAAAAAGCTGTATTGCTTTATTTTTTCTTTTTTTATAAAGAACAATGGGTAATTTTGTTTGGAACCCGTACCCACCTTGTAGCATTTTAGACTAGGTGTCATTTAGAAGAGGCTTAAGTGAACAACTCAAAAATGAATGAACGAATGAATGAATGAATGGGAGACCGAAGTTATGATCACTTCTATTTTGCATTTTCAATCATCTATGTAGTGTTATAATAAATTATTTTATAGGCCCAATGAATAACCAGTCGTTTTGTTTCACAGAGAGAGACTGAGCCAGCTTCCTAAGATTTACTTTTTGCTCCGGAAAATATTAATTAAAACGCCATGAATTCAATTAAGTACAGTTTGTTTATTTATTAAGGTACACAACATAAACATCATCACTAAATGGTATTGTTGCTCTCAATGATTATTTCATCCCAAGCATTTTCCGGATCGTCGAAGTTTATTTTTTCGAATTTTATTAAAAACTAAGTAAAAAATGATATTTTTTTAAAAATTAATTATAACATATGCACCGCCTTAGTTATTAAAAAATATTCATTTAGATAATCATAGAATTCCTTATATATTTTTTTAAGTTTCGCAATAATATCAATATTTTTATTTAAAATGGCTCCTACATTCGGCGTATACACATGTTAGTAGTTCCCTTCCGTTTTGTGTGTTTAATGTGGATTTTCGGTTGTGTTTAAGTTCGCGCACATTATGTCGGGTCGCAGCGGGGTGGAGCGGGCCGCAGCGCAGCGCAAAATGCTTACTTAGGGCGCAGCGGGGTGGGGCGGGCTGCATCGCACTCAACCAAAATCCGCGGCGGAATATGCGACCCGCGGCGCCCCAGCATAGTGTGCGATAGTTCATATAAAATACATACGAGCGATTTGAGCGGATTTTGCGCTGCGACCCGACCCGCTGCGGCCCGTCATAATATGCGCGAACCTTTAAGCCTCAGAAAGTGCGGTAGTGTTGAGCGTATTCCTCCTCCCTTCTTCCTGTTTAGTTTTCCATCCGGGATCTTCATTCATGCATGCATTCCCAATTCCCATTAGAAAACCTACTCTATAGCAAAATATATTTGCATAGATGTTTAGGTGCATACGATGGTGTATAGATACGTCTACGTATGTGTAGGTACCTATAGCAGAATATTGGGCTAGTTCAAGGGATCTGATTGAATGGCGCGCGGGGTGTATTCACAAAGGGTTTTCAGCATATTTCATCGTCAAATAACTTTTTTCTCCCGTTAGATACAGAGTTGTCGCCATACAAAATATTTATGTATTTTTAAAGACCTTTCTAATGGTACTAGTCTCAATTTGCTACAAGGTGGGTACGTTTCCTGCATTTTCATCTGTGCACATTATCCAGGTACAAACTGTATATGAATAAAATAAAAAAAGATAATTTGATGACAAGATACCTAACAAATACTTTGTATTGCATGTGTAATTAGATAGGTACATAATTAATACTTTTTTTGCAATTTTGCAGCAAGTTGAATGGACCTTTCTATCCAACTTTCTGCCAACTGTTGTCGAAATATTTGCTTACAACTGGTTCGGTGAACAAATCAAACTTAAGGTAAGATTTAGTTTCAGGTCAAATTTTTGGAGCTTAAAACCAAATTCATTTCCAAGCATTTGTTGAGAAATTCTGTGTCGAAAACGAGAATCTGAGAGTTTCTCTTAAAAATTGCGTTACTGATCGCTAGCACAGTCGCCATGTGTGATTTTTGGTAGTTGGAAAACACTAACACGACACTATAGCTCGAGTGTCGGCGGGCAAATGAGCGCGTACGCAAGTCGCAGACGTGCCACCGACATGTTGCCACAAGTCGCCGGGCGACACGCGTGGGTACAAGTTGCCAACAAGATTCTTTTGAAATAAAGCCGTCGACATCAAGCCTGTGTCGGCGCGTCGGCGGGTTTGGTGTGTAGACAGACTCCTTAAATAGTACCCCGGGGTTTGTAACTGTACCCAGTAATCTTCTTTTCATGTGTCGGTGCGAACTATACAAGCTCAGCTATAACTCAGTGGTATACCAATACGCGTTCCTGGTGATTCTGAAAAAAAACTACTTTCACATTTAGTCTAAGTAAAAATAACAATGTCTATACTAAAAAGCCTTTTAATTTCGCACAGGGAACGCAAATAAATATGGCTCTACTGAACTTCGATTGGACCAGCATGCGCAGGCAAGACAAGAAGAGCTACTTAATAATAATCTGCTATATGACCAAGGAGTTGAGTATTAAGACCGCTGTGGGGAACGACCTGTCTATGCTGACTTTGAGCTCGGTAAGACCGTCTGCACACATCCTCTTGCCACAGCCACAAGTGGCTGACCTATAACTGTTTATTTATGGCTTTTGCACTTCTGACTGAAGATACGTCGCCGATCTATCGTTTTTGATTCTTATATTCGAAATTGGAAAGCACTCGAAAATAAGAATCAAAAACGATTTGGCCTGTGATAAAAAAAAGTTTAATACAAATAGAAAGAAGGTGAAATGACGTATGAACCGTATGAAGATGAAAAAGTTATCCTACAAACTTCACAGGGTTATTAGGTCCTACTTATCATTAATAGAACCCATCACCATCATCTCCATCTCCCTGCACTTATGCCACTCTAGGTGGGGTCGACACAATATGTATTCCTCTTCCATTCTCCTCCATCAGCTGCCATCTCAATACTCACTCCTTTCTTATCCATATCATCCTTCATGCAATCTATCCATCTTTTCTTTGGCCTACCTCTACTTGTATATGACTGATGACTGATGACTATATATATATGACTGATGGCACGCATGCATCAGCCATCGTGTAGTCAACCTTATTTTAGGGAGCTCAACGACCCGACGCACGACGCCACCAATCAGCCGGACATTTGCGTAGATCACAAAAAATACTCAAACCGCCAAACAGTTTTACGAAATTTATGTATAAAGCTAGCCTACATAGTACTCACATTCACAATTTAATAAAATAAAATAATAATATTTTAATATAATATAATATATAAAATATTAATATTTGACGACACGTTTGGTGCAGTGGCTAAGCGATTGGCTGCTGCGCTACGGGTCGTGGGTTCGATTCCCACACGGAACAAAAATTTGTATGGCCTACAGATGGTTGTTCCGGGTCTGGGCGTTTGTTTGTGAGATTTGTGTCTGTAAACGCACCCACGATACAAGAGAAATCTTAGTGTGGGGCAACGTTTTTAGAAAAAAAAAAAAAAAATATATATATAAAAACAAACGACATATTAATAATAATAGTCGACAAAATGTCAAGGTAAAAAAATAATAACTCAATAATAATAATTATCAATAAATCATCACGCAGAATGTCAATAAAAAAAAAATTTTATATGAAATAATTTCAATGATGTCTGTGATAAGAGCGAAATAAAAAAAAACTAAACTTTAGATGTGTATGTACGTAGTAACTTATTTAGATTTTGGTAGTAACCCTGTAAAGTTCCGCCAATTAAATATAAGTAACCCTGTACACTGATATTCTTTTTTTCAGGTTTTCAAAGTGAGCTACCAGGCTTTCGCTGTACTGAAGTCTATGGAGCCCTAATTACTCAACACTACACAAATATAGCACACATACACACCTTTCTAACATTATAAAGTTACGCACACAATAAAACACAATTCCGAAAAAAACTATACGTAATAAAGTGACGCCTTTTATTTTTTCACTGAAACCGATTTACCACCAATCAGATAGCATTTGCACGCTCCGATTGAAGAAAAAAGAAGTGTATTATAGAAATCGGACATTGAAAAAGGTGAAGTATATCAGATGGTACAAATCTGCGGTTCGGACGTTTTTTCACGTTGCGTCCTAATTTTTCCGACTGATACGTACGAATAACGTTTGAGGTATATACGACGATGGTTTGTGTGTTGAATTTGTGATTTGTAATTTCATTTTGATTTATCTTTGGCCTAGATTAGAATTTTGGTAGATATTTTTGCACTGCTTTTTATAAATGTATCAATAGCTGTTTTATCAGAAGCATAGAGCTTATTTAGTTGTATGCGGTTCACAATAAATTAACTTCTTTAATGAAATGTATTTTAATACAAAGTTTTGCCTAAACCCCTTCGCACCGATTCGATTTTCGCGATTTGATATTTTGTCTTTCGTTCATCCTACTTCCATAATATGTTGATTTATATCTAGTAGTTCGTTGTTTGACAATACTTTAATCGTATATTTAGAAGTTTGATGTTCGCCGTTGTTTCATTTCGTTTTTCGGAGTAGGCTTCCAGTACCGAACAGTCTGTTCGACGAACACAATCACCAGTCATTCAAGATCGATGTTCGGCTTTTCGACGTTTGTATTGAAAGTGCGTACACGACTTAATAGCTTTTGGGCTATTACCTAGAAACTGAACAAAACATGGCATTAAAGGAAATAGATTTTAAATAACTCCTTTCACCATTAAAACATGTTATCGGTAGCGGGTAGCACTGGGCAATGTTGACAAGAGAGGGTAGTCGTCGATATGGATCGGCCCACCCGAGGTTATAAAGGCGGTGGTCATTCGACGAAGCGGGAGCATTCCGTGTTGAACAGCTGAAGAAGTCTGACCTTTTATATCTGATTAGCTTGTCCTTATTTTATGATCTTGTAATAATTGTGTAAAGTAATATACTGTGATCTAGTTAATGTTACTAATATTAACCCAAATACAAGTACTCTCAGTGGTGGAGAGTCTATGTTGGTTTTATTTACTGTGTTTACCTTGCTCGCAATCCTGACATACCGATATTAGCTAAAACTGTAATGATAGAATCACCCCTGAACGATTATATTTTTGTGTCATTTACAAACACTCCTTAAACATTACCGACAAAGCCAATAAAAGCCAACAGAAACGTAAAATAGCAAAATATGCCAAAACCAAACTGATTTTACACGTGACTTTTCGTTCAAAGTAAATTTAAATACGCGGCAGTTACTGAGAACCGCTTTGAACCGCTTTCGACTGGTTTGAACCGATTCAGACCAGTTTGATCTGGATCAGTGTTCGGTGCGCAATACCGTGAAAATGGTTTACGATCATTGCTACCGAGCATTTATAGCTGAGTTAAAATTCTCACCGACTGTATTCTACTTTGACGTACCATGAGTTTTCGAATTCGCTTTGTGACGATTTTTTTGTGATTGCTGGTTCAATGGATGTTGAAAAAATACGCTGTTAGCCGTTGGCGATTGGCATTTGAGGACGGGTGTCGAAAAATCGTGACACATGTGCTGTAAATGGCTGAGCATGCCTCAGACTGAGGGCGAGATTCACAAACGGAAAGACAGCGTTTCATAACGAATATGAAACTTATTGCTATACGAATAATGTTCTTACTCATATAAGTGCATGTGAATAAGCGTTTCATACAAATATGAACATAAATTCAAAAGACATAATGTTTATTTGCGTATGAAACGCTCGCTTATCAAATTAAAGTCTAAGTGCGGTCTATGAATCTGGCCCTGAAGCAACAACCTGTCAGACCTTCCGTCACGAGCGTGCTCGTATTGCTAGCTCGAGAATCCACGTCAAACTTTTCGTGTTATGTCAGGCATTCGGCTGGAAGCCTTGTGATGTGTGGTCGCATTTTAAATTGGGTGTAGGAAACGCCACCGGTTCTGCTTCAAGCATTTTTTTTTTTTTTTTTTCTCGTGGGAAAATCCTCATGGATACCCTCCGCCCGGGGAAGGCGAAGGGTTATGCCGGACTCTTACCGGCTAAAAACCCACGGTGTTCCTTCTCCTGACCTATGGCCGGGGTCACGGGATTCGCAGCTGCATGCACCGCGACCCCGGCAGGCCTCGGTCCGCCAGCCCCTGGCGGACCTCTCCTTCTGTGGGGCTTTACCCCTTTGCCCCACGTCCTCCTGAGAGACGCGCGTGGAACACGGCGTGCCTGCGGGCTACGGGTCCCCTAACCCGCCGCCCGCTGGCCACACACTAGGGTGGCCGGAGATCGTCTCGCGCCCTCCGGCGGCGCCCGGTGCGTCTGGCGCGGGAAGGGAGAGTGGCAATCGCCCTTCTCTCCCTCTCCGCTCCCTCCTTGGTAGCCATCACCTCCTCGCAAAAGGAGGCGACGGCTTCCCACGCAGTCTCTCTCCCGACCATGGACAGAACCACGACCGGAAGCAAGAGGTCACCACCGACTGCCGCGACTTGTTCGCGGCGCTGCGTCGCCCACGCGGGACACGCCTGCAGCGTGTGCTGCGCCGTGTCCTTGGGGCAGTCGACGCAGTGGTGACATCCGGGCGTCTGCTCCCGGCCTATGCGACACAGGTACTTCCCGAAACAACCATGTCCCGAGAGCACCTGCGTCAGCCGGAAGCTGAGGGCGCCGTGCCGCCTCTCCAGCCACTCTTCCATTACAGGTCTTACCGCCGCTATTGCGGCGTGCCCTGCGCTGGGTTGCGCAAGTCGTTCCCTCCATTCAGCCACCAGGATCTGGTGGACCTCACTCCGCTCAGGCGCCTCCTCGCGCTGACGATATCTCAGCGCGAGGGCCCTCGCCTCCAGATCCCAGGGCATCGATCCGGCAAGGAGGCTTGCCGCCTCGAAGGAGATCGTACGGTACCCCCTTATCACCCCGACGGCCATCGTGCGCTGCGGTCTACGCAGGATTGCGACGTTGCGGGCCGTCAGGGTGTCCGCCCAGATTGGCGCCCCATATAGGGCCATGGACCGTACGACCCCCGCGTAGAGCCTCCGGCAGGAGGTATTGGGCCCCCCTAGATTGGGCAGCAGCCGCGACAATGCAGCCGCAGCACCCATCAACTTCGGCGCAAGCTGCCGAAAATGAGGCCCAAAGTTCCACCGACCGTCGAGGACGAGTCCTAGGTACTTCATCGTTGACTCGACGCCGATGCGAACGCCTCCCACCACGATGTGGGATACCGAGGGTGGTCCCTTCCGGGGCCCGTGGAAACACAGGGCCTCGGACTTCTGCAGGGCCACCTCGAGACCCAACCGCCGGATCCTTGTGACGACCTGTGCAACCCCAGCTGTCGCCAATATGGCTGCTTCGCGGTACGTCTTCCCCCGCGCCGTGACCAACGTGTCGTCAGCGTAGCAAGTCACGCTGACGCCGCGGAGGAACGCGCCGCGAAGCACCCAGTCGTATCCGATGTTCCACAGGTCTGCATCAAGCCTACACTAAACCGCCTTCTTCAGGTTGTCAGTCTGACTGACCTGTCGCCAAAAATATTGACGAGAAACAGCCAGCTCGAGTCAGCGCTCTTAAATGACTGAACAAAAAATAGACTAATTTACGTCAATGGGTGCAGTTGAATCTTCGTGTGGTGAAAAGCTAAATTAGGCATTACGGTGACGAGATAGGATTTAAATTAGTTTGTTGGTATTCCTAAGTTTATAAGGCGGTGTGCCTTGGCATGCGCTCAGCGGTGCAAGCACCGATCTTTTTAACGAGTCGATTCGAGAAATGTATATATTCTAAACGTCAAATTTGACATAAGGTATCGATAAAATGACAACTGTTGTCGTCTTCATCGTTGTCGACTTGATAAAAAGATCCATGCTTGCACCGCTGGTGGTGTATCTACTCTGGATACTTTTTTCGTGAATTTTGTACAAGACCCTTGGGTCCCATGTGTTTCTACGTCAATGGTCAAGAATAAAAAAATACGACAAGCCCCTTTACTATTACCGACAGACTCGTCGTGTTCGTCGGTCAGGTTTAAAACAGATTTTCGATTTGAATGTGCTTCTGGAAAAAGAAAAATAAAGTACTTTGATTTTTATTTAAACTCGTTTATCGAAGAATAATAAAATATCAACACTGTACACAAACATACGACTCAGGATCAGGTCAATTCAGGATCGCTATATTTTCGAAATAAACGTATAACTGAATGTTTTATTATTTATGATGGATAAAAACATTTTTATAACAAAAAATATTTCTGCAAAAAGACTGCGAAAAAATATTGAAACTCCTTTCAAACAATATGTATTGCATGTTTACGAAAATATTGATATCCAATTGAATTTGAAATTGAATGAAAATATGCAATAAAAAATGGAAATTTTAAATATTTTTCTCTGTATTCAACGATAAAACATTCGACATGATAAAAAAATACTTTTTGCGTATATTTTAATATTTATTACCATTGAATTTTTGAATTCATGTGTGGATCAGAATTTGATTTTCAATTGCGTTAATGGTGAAGGAAAATATCGTGAGGAAATCTGCTCACCTGAGAGGGCTCCATAAAGTTCTCGATGGTGTGTGTAGTTCGCCAACACACACCAGGCCAGCATGGTGGACTAAAGGTACTATTCCGAACCGAGCTGCCAACTGCAACTGCCGACAGCACGTGCAGTGACTGCATGAAGTCGGCCGCAGCTGCACTACTGGTTTTATTTATTTATTGATTTATTTATTTATTTAAAACATAAGTTTACAGTGTTTACAACCAAATCACTTACATTTTAATTTAATACTTAATTAACACTAACAATAATAATTTAACAACTATAACTAACTTTAACTGGTACAATATAAAATTTACTTAAGCATAGATATATATTTACAAATTTGGTATGGCTTATCATGGAAGATATCGAGATCAGCGTGCTGAGTGAGCAATGAGTTCAGCAGTGTGACTGCTCGGGCAGTGGGTGCAGCAGCAGCTCGACGTGTGCGCACGCCCGGGGGCTCCGCAAACAGTTTCCGCCGTCGACGAGGACCCTCAACGCCTTCACCTCCCATTAAAAACCGACTCGGTACGCCTTTTAAGCCCACCCGCTCCAGGGTGGTTGGATTATCCACTTTGTTTGTCAGAAGACGGTGGTAGTGTATTAGTAAAAGTAATTTCCGCCTGAGTTCAAAGGTGTCTAAACCTACCATCCCCGTAACAAACAAAGATGGATATAGGTAAGGGTAGTACCCGTACATCCTCTTAAAGATAAAGCGAGCAAAAAAGGTTTGTATGTATTTATATGAAATGGCTTCCAAGCGCCGCTGCAGTAGCCGACGGCGACTGCACGTATACAGGCTGTAAGGGTAAACACCGTTATCCTTGAAACCAGTGGTTTGGTTTCATTTATAGAACGTAAAATCAATGAAAAATAACAAACTTTTTTTTTAATAATGTTTTAATTTTTCCACGAAAGCATTTCACCCTACGCGCGGGGGCGACGAGCTACGGGAGGGGCGCGGTGAACTCGCCGCGTGGCCCGACGCACGGCCCCGCACAGTTCGCTATCCCAGTCAGTCAGCTGTCTCGCTAGCGAGTGCGTGTACGCTGCGTGGTAGCGCCGCCGCGCCGCTCATTTGTCGCGCGTGTATACAATTTTTTTTTTTACTCGTTCCTATGTTTTTGTGTTGACGTCAACTACCCATGGTTTGAGTGATAACGGTGTTTACCCTTATATGCTGTATAAATACATACAAACCAGTAGTGCAGCTGCGGCCGACTTCATGCAGTCGCTGCACATGCTGTCGGCAGTTGCAGTTGGCAGCTCGGTTCGAAATAGTACCTTTAGACCTAAACCCGTCTCATTCTGGAAAGAGGCTTAATAGCCTCTAACAGCATATTAACAGTAATCTGTTAATATGCCGATTATTATATGCTAAGGCCCGGTTCACCAAAGCGGAGAGGAGAGGAGACGAGAGGAGATGTGTTTTGAATAACCAATAAGATTTAATTATTTACACATCTCCTCTCCGCTTAGCTTCAGTGGAAATGGATAGAGCGGAGAGGAGAGGAGATGTCTCATTTTTCTATAGAATTTTGTGTCGCGAGCGAGCAAGCGGCGTGGAAGAGCGGAGATGTGTGTAGTCGGGCGGCCGAGCGGTGTCCGCGCTCGCGCACCTCTTTCTCCGATGCCTTCTACCCGAACCTCGCACACTCGAACTGACTAATTTCGAGCTTTCACAGCTCACATCTCCACTACGCACAGCTCACATCTCCTCTCCGCTACGTATCTCCTCTCCGCTTTGGTGGAAATAACCTACCAGCTTCGCAGCACACTCCTCTCGTCTCCTCTCCTCTCTGTTTTGGTGGATACCGGGCCTTATCTATAGCTGACAAAGGGCTTTGTAATGAGAGCTATTGACGTATGGCTAGTAAATGCATATTCTATTTGTTTTGATGTAAAATAAATTGTTACTCCACATATTATAAACGGAATGATTTTAGATTTCTGTGTGTCAGTCAGTACCACTCAAAGCTTTCATGAATTTTCAATATGAATATCTAAATTTATAAATTCATGGAATTCGCCACATGTCAAAACCAGAGTCGAATTATACTAAATATGTATTCTACAAAATCTACTGAATTCAAAGTGAGTTCAAATTCCTGCCTGAACATTTTTTTGTAGAATAATTCGTATAAAAAAGCTTCGGAGCACATAGCGTACCTTTATCTTCAAGTTGGGTCAATTCAAATCTTTGTGATCTATTTGACAACTTATTTCTGCTGTCAAGCGACTCGAGCTCACAACGAAGGCCGACGGTAAAATGTCAGATGGAAAATCAACTTTAATTTTCACAACAACCATCTCATCTAACAAAATAAAATAAAATATTTAAAAAAAACATTTTCTTTTCCTGTGCATATTCGAAACATTTTCTTTTTTTTTCTCTCCATCTTTTTGTGTTAAAGATGTCTGACTATTGGTTATATATTTATTATTTATTAAAACTCTTGAATGCTGAAGGAATATGTACCGAATCTCACCCCGTTTTCGTTATTTTCATAGGAGGAGGCTACGGTAAATGAATATTTAATTATGAATTGTCAAAATATTTTCTCTGTCTTTTTTAGACAAAGGAGTAGTCTATCCGTAGCTAACCATAACATCTTAGCTAAAATTCACGGATTGATCGGAAAATGTACCGAATAAAATAACTTAAAAAAAAGTAAAAACCGACTTCAAAAAAAAGGAAAAAGAGTAAAATAATTACCATGACTGAACCAAATTGAAGGCACCTACTTCTGAAACTGTTAGTTTTTTAATGCGGTAATTATTTTACTCTTTTTAGTTTTTTCTGAAGTCATTTTTTACTTTTTTTTAAAGTTATTTTATTTTTCTATTTTAAGTGGCATAAACAATACACAAATATACAATTACAGCAATCCCGGGTAATTTGCTGTTATCCATTGAAGAGTTCCATTGTCAATCTCCAAGGGTCTTCATCAGATCTTCACCAAATTTAAATGGGACCACGTCGGAAGAAAACGCTTTCAAACAAAAAAAAATTGCAAATCCAAATATGACGGAGTTATGCCCGAAAATACATAAAAAAAAAAATATATACATCCGAATTGAGAACCTCTTCTCATTTGAATTCGGTTAAAAACAGCTTATTTGAATATGTGATTTGAAATATCGCTGCTTCGCTTATATAACCACACAATCCAAAATGTTCAAACTAGATAAGGAGCAAGCGGAATCCACAATAGCCTTATTTTTTGCGACTAAAAACTCACATTCATATCGACAAGAATTACGAACCGGCATCATAAAATGTCATTTGCTATTGCGTTTGCATTTTGGCGGCATTTTTCTTCAACAATATATATATCTGCCTAGCCTTTTCCCAACTATGTTGGGGTCGGCTTCCAGTCGAACCGGATGCAGCTGAATATCAGTATTTTACATGGAGCGACTGCCTATCAGACCTCCACAACCCAGTAACTGGGTAATACGATACTCTTGGTAAGACTGGTTGTCAGACTTTCTGGCTTCTGACCAACAGTAACGACTGTCAAAGATCTACAAAAGACAGCCGGGACCAAGGGCTTTACGTGCTTTCCGAGGCACGGAGGAAACTCGCTATGGTAAATGGTCACCCATCCACAGACCAACCTCGGCAAGCGTGGCTTAACCCGGAAGATCAGTCTATGCGGCTGTAATTATTTAGCCACGAGCTCCTCCATTTTTCTTCAACAATATAATCATAAAAGGCACTCTTCTAAAATAAGCTTTTTTGTATTGTGTCATTATTCATCTAAAGCAGCGGCAAGCGATATGTCCTTAAATCACCTTTGCAAAAACAATTGGTAGTGGTCCTCAGTAATCCCGTGAGGTAAGTGTGGTAATTCAAAGTCTTTCCTCCCCCTCCGAGACCATACATGTGATGATTGAACTCCGGGACGTGGCGCAGCTAGAAATAAAATAGTTCGCTATTGTACGGCGTTATTTTAAAACCTTGAGAACTTCTGTTAGTCTAAATTTACTTCGGGGAAAAGAAATGGAATGGAAAACTGGACAGGCTGGCATTTACATATGATGTGTTACTTTTTTCTTTGATTTGGTCTTCTTTGATCCTAGTAACACCTGATGGGTATTTTTTATTAATTTTTAGGGTTCCGTTCCCAAAGGGTAAAACGGGACCCTATTACTAAGACTTTGCTGTCCGTCCGTCCGTCTGTCCCCAAGCTGTATCTCATGAACCGTGATAGTAAGACAGTTAAAATTTTCACAGATGATGTATTTCTGTTGCTGCTATTATTATGTGTCTCTATTCACGGCTCATCTTCCGTGCGGAAGATGTCCGGTCTTTTGGAAGGCATACACGGGGACACAGGTCCAACGCGCAGAGGCCCCTTTGAGAACTTTAATCTAAAATGGGGTGGGGCACCAACCGGGGACTATCCACGGCTGCACTATTGAAGTACAGTCATGGACCGTCCCAAGTGGTTGCAAAACTATTGTAAACTATGGTAAAAAAATATCTGGTCTATGGGAGGGGGTGTTTAGTGGATCGGTTAACCTCTATTTCCGGAAGAAAACGGCGTCTGCCTTTCAAGTTTAAATTTGAAATGCGTTGGCAGACGGTGACTCGCCAGCTCACTAGCTGGGCCCCCTGAAAGCCGCCAGTACATAGGCGAAGGGGGCAACAAACGTGTGAGCGGCTAGGGGTGTAGAGAGGTGTGGCCCCGGTTTCGCCGTCGCGGGTCTAAGAGACCCGGAGTGGGTTTCCCCGTTATTACGCCTTTAGACACTTCCACCCCCGAGCATATAGCTCTGGCGGCCCCCCTCTGGCCGGTCGATAAAGGCAAGACAGAGTTGAGAATCCTGCGGGCACTCTTGGGGTTCCACTCAAGCCAGCCAATAAAGGCAAACTGGAGACGAGGCCCTGACCGACTCTCTGAGGCAATAAGGTACGCAGTGTCGCCACTCACCAACAGCTCGCCACAAGCTGCCCTGCCTATTATTATTATTATTAATCATTTATTTCAGAATAAAGCATTCCATACATTGTTAGTGAAATAGTACTTATAACTATCTTAGTAAATTATTGTTTATTTATTATTATTATTATTTACAATTACGCTATTTAATATTGTAAAGGGCACTTCCAGATCCGTGAACGGTATTCCAGTGCCTCACAACAGGGCAATCAACCCTTCCCAATATAGTATTCAGAAGGCTGTTGGTGCTGCCCCGCACGCGGCACATCAGGGAGGCCACTCTTTTTCTTACTATTGCCCTATAGCAGTCTGTGCTGGCCTTAGCAAACATACCTGATGCACTACAAAAGCGAGGCAACCCCAACAGCATCCTAAAACCATTATTGTACAGGACCCGTAGGGCGTTGAAAGATCTACGCGTATAGCGGACCCACAGGCTCCAGTTATAAAATGTCTGGCAGTATGCCTTAAAAAGAGCAACTTTGACGTCTTTAGTGCACCGTGCAAACCTGCGAGCCAGCATATTACATCTCACTGCCAACGCCCTACGTTCCCGTTCAACATCTAGATCATCTGACAGGTCCTCGGTGACCCAGTGCCCCAGGTACTCGAATTTTGTGACCCTACTTAAAGGCAATCCTCCAAGTCTAACCGGTGGAACGGATTTCGGACTATAACAACAAATAATAAAAAACAGAATAAAATAAATATTTAAGGGGGTTCCCATACGACAAACGTGATTTTTTTGCCGTTTTTGTAAATAATGAATGGTACGGAACCCTTCGTGCGCGAATCCGACTAGCACTTGGCCGGTTTTTTTTTTCTTTTATAAAATTGACAACACTGCTTTAGCTACTTATGAATTCAGAAATTGTAGTTACGATACTATTGACCCCAAATATGACTAGCATTGTATTAACTAAATGTGTAATATTCTAACAATGCCACTGCATTGCCTTGTTATGATAGCCATTATCTATTGACGCGACACAGATATGTTATGCATTTATTAATTAATAACATTGTATAGATATTATGAATAATTTCCAGGTTATGCACATTAATTACCGCATTGCGTGTTGGCGATTTTAGACAGAATTTTGCCTACATCGTATGTCAGAATTTAGAAAATACGTTTGAAGGCGCGATTCCATTAGGCAAGTCTTGCATGCAAGTATGACGTCACATTTGCGTACAAGTTGCTTACATTGGAAACATGTTTTCGAGAGTGTGCAAATTGCATGCAGGTTTTACTTGTATACAAGTGGAGATGTTCAACAACTGAGTTGGACATCATGGGTGTCTCAATCACTCGTTCGCAATTCGAAAAGTGCAACTAACGTTTGCGCGTTCAATTTGCACGTCACATGAATAAAAAATGTACAAGTTCAAAATACCTCATACAAATTGTAGCTTGTGCATACAAGCTACAATTGGTTTGTTGAAGTTGCATGCAATTTGCAACTTGCATACAAGTAACTTGCCCATTGGAATCGAGCCTTTAGACACCCTTGAACTCAGATGGAAATTACATTTATTAAGTCACTACCATAGTCTTTTGACTAACAAAGTGAATAACCCAACCATGCTGAAGCGAGTATGCATAGCGGGCGTACAGAGTCGATTTTTAATCGGAGGTGAAGACGTCGACTTTTTAAAATTATGAATTAACGCGAGCGAAGCCGCAGTCAAAAGCTAGTAAATAAATAAATTTGAAAAACTCACGGTTTTGAACACACAAGTCCCACAACTTGATGTTTAAGAAGCGAATCCTCCCGGATGCATCTTATCCAGGAAGAGCGAATAAATAAAATAATACTAAGCTACAAAATTACGAAATATAAAATGTAAACGCCGGCGTACAATACATTTTAAAAATAAGAGAAAGAAAGACACTTTTTGTTTCTCGGCGATTACCTGCAGTTCGTTAAGAACTGAAGATGTTGCAAATAAAACTAATGAGGGTTCCGTAGAGTTTATTTATACTGGTCGTGTCTGTGGCTCCGCTTGCAAGAATAGTCTTTACCTTTCTGAGATTGGCAACCCAATATTAATTTGTGGTATATTTTCTAATGATTTGTATTTTCTCTTGTGACTTAACAATAAAAGTGCATGTACCAATTTATTCTATAGCTCGCATTTTAGGTACATTACTAGCTTAAAACGAAAAAAACTACACAAGCTCACAGTGATTTAGGCTGTGTTCACAAATGCGCGATTTTTCTCGGCGCGAAATCGCGGGCATCTCGTACCTGTTGCTCCCTCCTCAAAAACTTTGCAATTTAATAGTCAGTCCCTTGTCTTAACGTACATTTTTTATTGATGTAGAGTATACGCGCACGCTCAGCACCCGAATAGCTGTTGCGTAGTACACGCGTCGAAATCGCGCAGCGCCCGCGCCGCCTCCACCCTCCCGTTTAGGATGGCAAATGCAATTTGAGATCTATTAATGTATCATAAGACTTTAATTATATGCAACAAATTTCAAAGCGACTTAGATACAATACGGGTCGTCTGAACGCGCCCTTAAAGTATCTCAATTAATACGTTTTTCCTCTGTAAATCATTTCATCTAATTCAGCGATGTTAGTATATAGTTGACACAGAAATTGCATTGGTAATTTGATTCGGTTTTCTAACTTAATACATAGTGCTTTAATTGTAGTTTAGATAATGCAATTTAAGTGAATTCCCAGTATAGTCCTATTACCAAGAACGCAGAGAATATGTTTAGCGTCAGTATAGGTCTGACGGTATCTTCCTTCATTAAGATCAATGATGTTCTAAGTCTATTTGTAAGTTCTCGGAAGGTTTGATTATCAAGGTGTTACTTGGTAATACATTTAAAAAGCTATAATTTGTTTGAGCTTTTAATATCTACTATTTCCGAGCAGTAGGTACTCATGTTGGTTTTATTTTTAATATTACAGTTTTGCCCAAGGATCTCCAAAAGTATGAAGCAAGCAGGAATACATCCAACAAAAAGTGTTCGCTGCGTTAGCTGGCTAATGAAATTAACAGTCCCCGCTGAGTTTAGTTAATTTCAGTTTCACGGTAACTCCGGGCAACTGTTATATTTCATTGTTGGAATAACACCTGCGCTTTCTGGGAAGCGGAAAAATTTGGTGAAGATTTGTGAAATACTATGGCACGTTTAGTCTTTATATCGTTAATTATTGGGGTTCTTTCTTCGTTATAATTAAAAGACTGGTTGATACGGGTTATAAAAGAAAGGAAAACGTACAGGTTTTTTTTTTAGTGTACTCGCGACCTTTTAAACCGCGTCACCAACTTAATAAACCTTAATATCTCGGAAACTGAGAATGTTAGCTCATTCAAATAAAAAGTATTTTAAAGACTATTATTTTAATAAGTTTTATTACTTTCATTTGAGTAGTAGAGAGTAGGAGCTCGTGGCTAAATAATTACAGCCGCATAGACCGATCTTCCGGGTTAAGCCACGCTTGCTGAGGTTGGTCTGTGGATGGGTGACCATTTACCATAGCGAGTTTCCTCCCTGCCTCGGAAAGCACGTAAAGCCGTTGGTCCCGGCTGTCATTTGTAGATCTTTGACAGTCGTTACTGTTGGTCAGAAGCCAGAAAGTCTGACAACCAGTCTTACCAAGAGTATCGTATTACCCAGTTACTGGGTTGTGGAGGTCTGATAGGCAGTCGCTCCATGTAAAATACTGATATTCAGCTGCATCCGGTTCGACTGGAAGCCGACCCCAACATAGTTGGGAAAAGGCTAGGCAGATGATGATTTGAGTAGTATTAAATAGTAGGTATATAAAATAGAGATGAGTCCGATATCATGTCACATGTAAAAATCATCGATATTTTAAAATCAAATCATCATGCAATGACAACGACAAAATAATCAACGCTTGTAAATCATTACTCGAACAAATGAAATGAACGCGAACTCCAGTGATTTGGATGGGCCGTCTCAAGCTACTCGTAACTGACAAAGCCGACCCATGCCTACTACGAAATAAACTAATGATACTTTCACTAAGTCATTAAGTTGTTCCGCGATCATTTCAGTATCTACTCATAATTGAAGTGACCTGATGTTATACTCAAACAAAAATCATTGATGATTTTGTAATAGTTCTCGTCTCCGATATTTTTTTGTCATTGTCATGCAGTCATTGATACATAAAAATCATCACTCAGCCCATTTCTATTATAACATACTTTCATTTGATTAAGATATCACTCTTAGTTTTGAGATATTAAGATTTATGTTGGTTACCCGGAATCATTGCTCCCGAGTGTATATTCAATAATGTAGGTGTACTTATATACGTATGTGACAATGTGGTATATGCACACACCGTCAGTAAAAATCGTTTGTAAATTCGATATTGTAAGTACTTGCCTGGTGCGGGTTGGCGGACTACACGTTGAGAACTTTATGAAGCCCTCTCAGGTGTGCAGGATTTCTCATGAGGTTTTCCTTCACCGTTAACGTAGGTGATAATTGATTGTACTCTGTTAGTGATTTAATGTTGATTTAATCTCATCTTAAGTCTCGTGTAGTAGCGGACTTAAAGAATAGCACTACACCATCTCTTCCCGTGGGTGTCGTAAAAGGCGACTAATGGATTCTCCAGAGGATGGGCAGCAGCGTTCTCTGAGTACTTTGACAACCATACTGCGATCGCCAACCCGCCTGCCAAGCGTAGCGTTTACGGCAAACCCCCCCCCCCCCCCCCCCTTTTGGGGGAGGTCTATGTCCAGCAGTGGACGTCTTTCGGCTGTATGATGATGTTGATTTAATGATGTCTTGCACTATAACTTTCGTGAGACACATTCATATTTATGATTATTTACGGTTTACTCACGTTTGACTCGCGTCCTCGCCGCGTGTTCAGCTCATGATTAAGGGCTCCGTTTGGGTCCGAAACTAGTCGGGCAATCCCGAAAAATGCACGTGAGTAAACCGTAACTAATCATAAATATGTCTTGCACTGTTATTCACAGACCATTTTAAGGTTTCATAATATGAATATAAATTATTTTCACCCAATTAACTCTGTTAAAAATAATTTGAAAGGGTTGCACCCCATTTTCAGTAAATCATAAGTTTGAGAATTTATTACTTGAAATTAATTAGACGAGACCAAGAATAACAATATATTATAGTTAATTAATTTAACACCGAGATACTACTTGGAAGAATACCTATGTCTAGGCACAGTAGATATATAAGCTAAAGCAGTACCTCAACTACCTATAATCGCCTGAATGACACACTTGTGTATTGTAATAACAAAACATGAAAAGTTTTGTTAAAACATGAAAATAAATCGTAACTCGAAAACTACAATTATAATTCGCGGTACATACATGGGGGTGATTCGGGTACCTCTAAGAGTGCTCTACCTCTGGACTTTCGCTTGACACTACTTTTTGGGACACCTTGTACAAGGTTTGTCAGAAAGGGGGTACTAATCCGAAAGGGTAAAAAGCTGGGTGTCCTCTCGAAGGTGCGGCGGTACTTCACATCGGAACAGTTGCTTCAACTGTATAAAGCACAGGTTCGTTCGTACATGGAGTACTGCTCGCACCTTTGGGATGGCTCAGCCAAATACCAGCTTGAGGCGTTGGAGTCCATTGAGAAGCGTGCCAAGAAGCTCATCAGCAACGACTCCCTTGTTCAGACCAAGCTCCAAAGTCTTGAGCATCGGCGCAAAGTTGCTAGTCTATCGGTTTTTTATCGGACACATTTCGGAGAGTGTGCTTCAGATCTGCATGATCTAATACCCCCCTGCCCTTTTTTCTATCGGACGGCCAGAAGCACGAAAAAGCGCCATCGGTTCATGGTTGATATACCAAAAACCCGAACGAAGCGCTTTGATTCCACTTTCATTGTGAAAACCGCCAAACAGTGGAATGCGCTGCCCGAGTGGGTGTTCCCTGACAGCTACAATCTGGGTGTCTTCAAGTCACGAGTGAATCGGTTTCTTCTGGGCAAGCGTGCTCCATCGTAGACCGCATCATCGCTTAACATCAGGCGAGATGGCGGCCAAACGCAGGCTTAGTAATAAATATGTAAAAAAGGGTGTTAAAGTACACATAATAATAAATAACTTTCGTTCTACAACTTTTTCCAAAACTCAATAGTTTAAGAGAAACAGTTGTTCAAAGATCTCAAAAAAAATGCTAAAACCTATCTATCCTCAGTTATAATTAGCCGTGTTTACATTGTAGGTCCCAAATATGATCATGAATTAGAAGCACCATTTTCTGAATTTGCAACTAAAGCAGGGATGAAGAATTTTTGAAAAAACTAAAATAAAAATATCGAATTATGAAATTTTAACACTTGCTTTCAAACAGTCATCAGCGATACTATAAGTGGGCTTCGGATTAGTACCCCCTTTCCGACTAACCTTGTATGAATAAGCAGGTCTGTTTTGCGTTCTAATTTTTCGACAAAATTTAAGTGTATCCTGTAAAACGTAAACTAATCTAGGAAATAAATGTTTTAAACTTTCGCGTAAAAACTTTAAGAGACACACCGCAGATAAATAAGTCCGCAATAGCCGAGCATCTTCTGGAGTCCGGTTCCAATCACTGGATAGAATTACACTGTTCAAAAATCCTCTCCACCGATCGTCACTATTATCCCAGAATTGTACGTCAAGCGATTGAAATTAAGAAATACAAGAAATTCAATCGGGAAGGTGGATACAAACTATCAACATCTTGGAATCCGGCCATCAGCAAATGTTATCGTCGACGAGACGGTTTAGGCGAGTGTAAAGACGTCGTTAGTGTGGTGTGTCGAAGTACCGACGATAAGTTAATAAAAAATCAAGATCGAGTGAGGGTAGATGAAAATATCCTTGCTTCACGAAGATGACAACTGTTCCGCCACTTCAGTCTACCCGTGACCACGGCTGGTGCAATTCGGCCGAAACGTCGGGATAAAAGGTATTTTGTGCCTATTAAAGTTGTTACGCGAGTAGACCCGATCAATACATTTATAATCTAGGAAAGGCTATTATTTTTATGTCGTTTTAAAACTTCACCATATAATCAAACGCTACCTACTTCTTTTCCCCATCCTAGGCAACAACAGCACTCTAGGTGCAATCCTTATATAACTTTGCTTCTGTTAACAAACTTTAATTACAGCGGTAAACATTATTGTCAAGTAGTTCTCGTTATGAATTTAGACACAAATTACTCTTAGAGTTTGAAGTCGGTAAATTATTCAGAATTGTAAGGGTCTAGATTACGTCTCGAGAATCTCGAACTTAGTAGGTACCTACAGTAATTTCTTATTAGCGACTAGGTAGAACTTTCAAGTGTTCAGAACTTCAAAGTTTGTTGACTTCACCGTTTTAGGTAATTGACTGAATTATGTATTTTAGGTGTACATTTTCGTTATTAATATCGGGGGTATGAAAAATGGTGTTGTGTTAGTAGTCAATTCAATTTTGGCTTAATTTTTGTGTCTTCAGACCTTTAGGAGCTGGGCAAATTAACTTTCATACCTTTTAGAGCCCAAATACACGTCCGATACTTGCCTCCGATAGTCTGATCAGACTATCTGAAGGCCTCTGCGTCATACATTTGTTTGAACATGAATTACACGTACGATCAGACCTTCGGATCGGATGTCAGACTCACAAGGATCGTCAGCGCGTCGTCGTCGTCCAAAAAACATCGGACACGAGAATCGTACGTGTATTTCATGAATCCGATCAGATAGTCGGATCCGGCTCCCGGAAGCAACTATCGGACGTGTATTTTGACCCTTATTCTTTAATAATTGTAAACGTGTGGTAAAAAGATGTTTTCTAATCTTACAAAAGTCCCAAAACATGCGCCTTGTTAGGGAATTGTATAACAAAAGTTAACAGAAAATCTGAATCAGACTGCCTCGTTGGTCTAGTGCAGTGATTCCTAAAAGGTGATTCGCAGATCCCTGGGGTTTCCTCAAATGGTCGCAAGGGTTCCGCGGTCTGTCCGAGAGTTAAATAAAACGTTCGTGGAAAAGACTCTTAACCGCACCGCACCGTCGCGCTACTCATACCAAACCGTTCGGTGCTAATTGCGGCAGAGTATGAGAATTTGATTGACATCCCTTCTAAAACAAAAATACCAGTCAGAAGATTTGAATCTGAATGACCTTTGGATTGGACTTAGAGATGAATACACTGCAATCGTTGAGAAAGCTATCCTGGTTCTGCTTCCGTTTGTGATGACTTACCGATGCGAGACTGGTTTTCCAGCTTCCGCTTACACCAAAAACAAGTATAAAAACAGACTGGATGCAGCTCCAGTTCTTCGCGTTCAATTGCCAGACATAAGGCGTTATTATAACAAAATATGTAAAATAATTTCATTCTTCACATTAAATAATTACCTACATTGTATTTCTTTGTTACAATAAATGTTTTTTAATACATAATAATGATTATTTTTCATATATAATTTGTTCTTAATCGAGTCTAACATGAATATATTCAAACTACAAAGTAAACACTTTAGTTATCAAAATCACTAGGGTTCCGCCAAAAAAAGTATGAGGTTCCATGGCCAAATAAAATTGGGAACCTCTAGTCTAGTGGTTACTAGCGCGACTGCTAAGCGTGAGGTCCTGGGTTCTAAAGGTTACAGCTCATTAGAACCACCCGGCACCCGACCCGCACCGCCTCATCGCTCGGCGTCCACTCGTTGTCAGCAGGTGGTCCACGGGTGGACTCCGCGTTATCACTAGTAAACGTCGCGTGGTCAACTAGAGGACCTAACGCGGTCACCGAGTGGACATCGCGTGGTCAACCAGTGGACCTCACTTAGTCAACGAGTGGAAATCGCGGGGCCCACGAATTTCCGAGTAGTCTGTCAGCAATTGGCACCAGGTCTACACGTGTTTTCGGTTAAGTCAAATTTTACCAAAATTTGACATATATTTTTGAACTTCTAGGTTAGTCTTTCTTGATTCATTTTGAAAGCAAAACCCATACGTCCGACATGTTAGAAAGAAGGGCTGGAAATGACGGGTGGGTGGGGAACGGCGCATCGCTGACGCATTGTCCTCGCGTGAACCACTCGCGGGCCGCGCGCGGTCTTCTCGATGGCAGCGCGCGGTTCACTCAAGGCAAGCATGCGAGCAGCGGGTTGTCACCGAGTGGTCAACTCGTCGTCCGCGCGTGGGCGGCATACGCCCGAGGCGATCCGGTGACGTTACGGAGTTGATGTAGTGAGCGCACATCCATACAAATTCATATAAAGAATACTAACCGCACGAGGCGAGGCGATGCGGGTCGGATGCCGGGTGGGTCTAATGAGCTGTAACCTTAATATTGACGAATGGAGTCAACCTGCTGATATTTGGAGTCCTCGCTACTTATAGATGTCCAATATCCATACTTACGGGCACCGTACTTGTTCAGTTGTGAAGATTTCATATTGCTTATTTTACCAATTTAACATTCCCTCGAAACACAAAACCCAATATTTCGTCAAAACTCGCAAAAAATCCAGTTAAACATCTCTAAAGTTAACTAGACTAGACCATTCGACGTAGTTAATGGCAGTTCTTAGCCTAGACGTTGACAAAGGCGGCAGAGGCGGCAGATTAGTAAGGAGCCAGTGTTACCCCGACTCGGGGCTTAACGACTAACTAACTGACAACGATGGGATTTAGAAATAGAAAATGTTGGGTCTTAAAATGACGGTTTGTTGTGTTTTTTGTTTTGTCGACGAAGAGGTGAAATAAATGTTAGTAGTGATATTGATTGATGTTGCTGAAGACTGCAAAAGTGGATTGTAATTATAGGATATTAGGGTATTATATCTCATATGGAGACGGGCTAGAAATAAAACTTCCTGTTCGAACGCTGAATGTCACAGAAAGTCGTGGTGGCCCGGAGGTTACAAACCCAGACATGTACCAAATGTCGCGTACTTTTGCGAGGAGATAATGGCCGGATGATCAGAGAGGGAGAGAGAGGTAGCTGCCACTCTCCTTTCCCAGGCCAGACACACAGGGCGCCGAAGGGCGATCGATGATCTCCGGCCCCCGTTGTGTGTGGCCTGCGGGCGGCGGGTTAGAGGACCCGTTGTCCGACCAGTAACAGGCCCGAGAAAGCGGTGTGCAGTGTTCCGCGCGTGCCTCTCAGGAGGACGTTAGGCTATGCCCCATAGTAGGAGAGGTCCGAAAAGGGCTGGCGGACCGAGGCCTGCCGGGGACGCGGTGCATGCAGCTGTGAATTCCGCGAGCCCGGCCAAGAGTCAGGAGAAGTAACACCGTGGATTTTTAGCCGGTAAGAGTCCAGTATAACCCTTCGCCTTCCCCGGGCGGAGGGTATACATGAGGACTTAGCAACGACTAAAAAATAAGGCATTTACCAATTTGACTTTTCCAATGAAATATTTACTTTCTTAGTTAATCTAAGACGCCACTGACATACAGTGAAGGAAAACATTCTGAGGAAACCTAGGGCCCAATTCTCCTAAAAGAAGTCTTGATAAATCGCAACCGAACTAGGCCCGAACCGTTCATTCAGACAGTTTTCAATTTCATAAGCTGTCAACTTTTTTGACACAAAAAATAAAACAAATCAATTTGACAGTTTTTCGTAAACAAAAACTGATTGACGGTTGTGGTTAGTTTGCGTTTGGCAACAATTTTGTTAGTCGAATTCGCCCCCTGGACTTAATAATCTGAAATCGCTAACCCGCAGTGAGCAAGCGTGGTGATCAATGCTTGTTCCTTTTCTATATGAGAAGAAGTCTATGCCCTGCATTGGGACAATTACATGCTGATTTATTTATTTATATTCACAGCGCGTTGGGAATAGACACGTGTTGTAAGATTCAAGAAAACCCAGCACGCTTGGTGATAGGATCTATACCGTCCGCCTGGCTAGCTACCGCGCTCACATTATAGTCAAGCAGATTACGAGTTCCTTCGTGTACATGTGAGAGCCAGAGGGGTATATGGGAATCTGTCTATATCTCAGTTACTTGAATTCGTGTGCTCCATCATAGACCTTGTCTGTGCTTACACTCAGGTGCAAAAAGAAAAATAAATATGACAAATAACACAAACATGCTGTATAGCAGCTGACTTATGGTTCACATGGATACCATTAGCTGAATAAATCTGCTGTTTGATAGAAGTATAACTGGCTATAAAGCTGCTATCAGTTAATTTGGGCATAAATTAAACTGCCTTAATCTATTTAACCTGTGTAGTACTGTAATTATAGACACAATAGATAAACAATGCCGGCCGTACCGTTTTCGGTACACTTGGGCGTGTGCGATTAATGGCGTTACTAGAGAATTATAATCCCTACTAATATTATAAATGCGAAAGTAACCCTGTCTGTGACGCTTTCACGCCTAAACCACTGAGCTGATTTTGATGATACTTGGTATAGATAGTCTGGAACCCGAAGAAGGACACCTTTATCCCGAAAACCGTGAAATATCTACGCGATAAACGACATACACGCGGGCGAACTTGCGGGCGACCTCTAGTACAGTCATAAAGGGTAACTAGGCATTTCAGCAGCCGTATGAATGCTTTTAAAGAGTGTAACAGTTACCTGCTAAACATACTAAGTTAGATAAATTACTCTTATTGCACTTCTCAAAAATACTCATGAGTCGTGCACAATTAGTGTCATTTAATTTTTTAATTCATTTCTTGTGCTTCGTAATGATGTTATTACGTTAATTACAGTTGTCTTTAGGCAGGCCCAAATTTAGCAATGTTCATATACGGGCTACATTAATAAAAGACAAAGTCACAGTTTACAACTTTTGTTTATATTGTTAAAAGTGGTGAAGGTGAGCAGGTCAGACGGTCATCATAATTAAAGTTAATGTAACTAGTCTTTAAATTTAAAGACTGTTGTTGATGTGACTTTAATTAGAAAATTTTACTTAACTTGAAAGCGTTAATGTCTACGTACCTACTTAATTATTTTTCTACATATTTTAAATGACAGTACCTATACTGCTTTAATCACTTAACCTAACCAAAACTATACCCGGCATGGGATTTAGATTGAATAAAAATATAAATTCGATCGTGTCTAAACCACCTAATAAAGATTCAAGAAAGAAATAAGAAAAAAAATGTATCAGATAATAACAATAAGCCTGATATAGTGGTAATAGTGTAGTGGTGATATTTATAGTGTAGTGCTGATATAGTGGTAATAGTGTAGTGGTAGTGGTAGTGGATCGAGCAGAGCGCCGCACAATGATTGTTGATATCACAGTTCCTCATGACGAGAACCTTGTGAAAGCTGAGAAAGACAAACAAATAAAATATCTTGATTTAGCACACGAGATTGTCGGCATGTGGGATGTGGACTCAGCAGTCATTGTTCCGATAGTAGTTACGGCGAATGTCATAATAGCCAAGACCCTCGATCAACACCTTAAGAGGCTCTCGTTGGGCTGCTGGATCAAGAGCTTGATACAAAAACCAGTACTCCTTGAGACGGCACGCATATTGAGAAGGTTCCTTTCTGTAGAGCCCTGGCTACGGGCAGCTTGGACCCTGTTCCCGATGCCAGTGGGCTACTATTTTTTATATTTTTAAATGTTTTTTTATATAGAAATGTTTAAAATATAAATGATATGTTTATTGAATGAATAAACGAAATTATAATATGACAGAACATTTCGATGCCACGTATAAATTAATGACAGCACGGCAAAACAGCTGGCTGGGTCTACTAGTGCGATATCGTTTCGTGCAGTCAGTTTTTTTCACATTTGGTTTTTGCTCTATCTGAATATACCAGTGCATGGTCAATATGTACTCACCAACAGATCATGGAGTTTGAAGGAATTACACGAATTCGTTTCCAGCCTGTAGATGAACAATAAAACCTCAGCGTGAAAAATCTCAAAATACGATCAAACAAAATAACGATTTTCCGCTTACCTATAGGCGATTCATAAACCTATTAAAATTATTAACAAAATAAATCTTAAATCTGTCTCGCCTTCAATCTCAGGTTCAATTTCCGAACGAAAAGTGTTTTTGGCTCAATCTCTTTGACAGAATCAGAATGGCGGACAAATTTGCGTTGCCCATAATTTATATTAAGTTCATAAACAGTTTTATTAATAATAATTTGAAGGGATTTTAATAAATGATTTGCTTAAATTTAGTAGCTTTCATTGCTGTGGGATCGTTGCTGTAGTTTCTGGCTAAGAATAAGCCAACCAAACTCTTCTTCTGGGTGTCAATTCCAAAATTAAATAGACTCGGGAGCAATGAATCCGTGTCACCAACATAAAACTTAATATCTCTGAAACTAAGAATGCTAGCTTATTTAAATAAAAGTATTTTATTAAATAATTAAGAAGTTTTATTAATTTTATTATCGTCCGTGTGGTGCCGGACGTAAAGAATAGCACTACCCCATTTCTTCGCATGGGTGTCGTAAAAGGCGACTAAGGGATTCACTAGAGGATGGGCAGCAGCGTTCTCTGAGTATTTTAACAACCATACTGCGATCGCCAACCCGCCTGCCATGCGTGGCAATTATGGTAAACCCCCTAAACATGGTCGATGTGGCGATGCTTGGGGGGGGGCCTGTGTCCAGCAGTTTCGCCTTTCGGCTGAATGATGATTAATTTTATTTGAGCAGTATTAAATTGACTGCAAAATATTTTTAATTTGAATAAGCTGTCATTCTTATTTTCCGAGATATTAAGATTTCTGTTGGTGACCCGGATTCATTGCTGCCGAGCGTATATATAGATTAGAAGATGGATGTGTCTTTGTTAACAAAGGTACGACAAACTTAGTTAAACAAATCAGCCTAGATTGATACTATTAGAGAGAACATTACTAATGTGCGCACTAACACTGATCATTAGTGCTTCGCTTAGTACTTGTATACTTGGGAGCAAATAAATCGAGCCACTTCTATTTTTCACGTAGGTATAATTGTTATTATTTTTGGTATTAAGGAACAAATCAATTCTAAACATATATCACCTAAAAGGTTATTTGATAACCTTTACAGTTAGGGTAAAGAAAGAAACAAAATATGTTTATTTGCGGTAAACATGACGCAAAAAGAAAATAAACACAAAAACCAAAAAATAAGAAGGTTGAGGGAAACATGCGTCATATCCACGCAAAACGGCTATCGCTCAACATTATGCTGCGACCCTATGCAAGACAGAGCCCCAGCGCTGGTTTTCAGCGACAGCCGGCGCCGACGTAATGACGTCGTTCGGTGCAGCAAACAATTATTATTAAAAATAGATAAAATAATAGGGTAGTTTTTTTGTACAAAAAAGGAGTGGCTCGATTTATTTGCTCCCAAGTGTAGTTTAGTAAATAGGATTGGCTTTTATTTACTCGTACTTAAAGGTTAGCTAATATAAGACCGATGGCTGGAAGGGGACGACGACGACGACTCAGTGTTGGGGCCTCACTTGGATAGAGGTTATTGCCCTACTTCTTTTTCTTCTCCTGTGTCGGCTCGTGCTAAACCAGAATAGTTCATGTTCTGCTTAACCTTTCAGTCTAATCAGATGCGGCTGAATACCAGTATTTTACACGAAGCGACTGCCATCACACCTCCGAAACCCAGTTACTGGGCAATGCCGATATCCTAAGGTTAGATCGGTTGTCAGACTTTCGAGCTTCTGATTACCCGTAATTACTGTCATAGGTATTCGTATGACACCCGAGACTGACGTTTTAACATGCTCGCCGAAGCATGGAATTCACGAATAGTTCATGCTATAGTTAAAAGATTAGTCAGGCAGCAAGGTTTATAGCAAGCGGGGTTGACTGGCCAGATCGCGTCAGATGTATCAAGCATCATCACTTCGTGAAAGCTCCAATAGTGAACTGCGGTTGGCTAAATTAATTGGTGAAATATAGAAAATTTTCTGAACTTCCTTCATCATCATAAATAATAAGTAAAATGTTTTTATTCATGCTTCTGTTTACAAAAGAGGTTAGTATTTGGAGCCTCCTTTTAAGCAAACAATGCATGTGTTAGGAGACTCCGCTCTTCCATAGTACAGCATAATTTTCTCAATCTATTAAATAAAATCGTAGGTATTTAAAATATCAAATAAAAATAAGTACCTATGTTAGTGAGAGTATTATTCGAGTGTGAATACCTGTGTATAGTGCAGTGCGTCTGTATGTGGAGTGTATGAGATAGTGTATGCGAGAGTGTTTTAGAGAGTGTATGTGAGAGTGTAAGTGAGAGAGTATGTGTGAGTGAATCTGCTACTTTATGTGCTCCAAAAGTATCATACACATTACTGCCCCACAGCTGGGCACGGGTTTCTTCTTAGAATGAGAAGTATTGAGGCCTTATTCCACCACGCTGGCTTGGTGCAGGTTGGCGGACAACACTCTCAAGTGCGCAGGTTTCCTCACGATGTTTTCCAGTACCGTTCCATAAACCAAATCATAACCCAGTGTCTGTCACGCGTCAAAAATCGCAAAATGCGCGGCCCGTCACGCTTTAATTCGCGTTGTGATTCGCGAATTATTTTATTACGGCGCGGCTAATTAAAACGTCGATATCTCTTAAGTTACGATAGCTAGCTCTCTACAAGTTACGTCGTTGGAATCGTTATTAAATTACCTATCCGATGATATATGGATTAGTATAATTAGACTTCCAATGTATTAGTAATTGTTGTGTAGTTTTCCTTTTAGGGAAATTTTCCCATTTTCCTGTGAAAAATATATTTTTCATAATAAAACTAAACCATTATTTAACAAAACTATTGTTTTGTATGCATAAATACACCTTATTCCACACTAATAAACAAAAGAACAGCATCCGTAATAAATATTTATGATACTACAAGCATAATCAAATTCTGATTCACACATGAAATCTAGTCAGGCCTGTATCGAACTTAGTCCTTAGTAAAATCGCCAGGTTTTTCTTTTAAGTCTAGAATTTCCATACCATCACCTAAAATAATACTTAAACCAAACAATGATACCTAAATAACACAATACCAAGATAAACCCGGCTATTCATCATGCGACATCTGAGCCTCACACCTCAGTTATCTACACAATAGTTGCACCAACCAGTCGCAGTCACTAACAATGGTTGCGGAATGTTAATTGCTGTCGTTTGTCGCGAGACACTGATAAATGTTGACGCTTGTCACTTGGAGATTTCGTTTTGACGCACTCGGTTGGTTTATTGTGACGGTTTATTGGCGGGCATTCCAAGCGTTTGTCTTGTAAATATTTCAAACTTCAAAACTCACTAAAACTGACTAGAATTTAGTCTATTTTGAACTTAGTTCTTTTTGAATGTCAACATTACATATAAGACAGCCCCCAAAAGTAATTTATAGAATAGAGTCATCATCTGCCTAGCCGTCATTACAGCCGCATAGACCGATCTTCCGGGTTAAGCCACGCTTACCGAGGTTGGTCTGTGGATGGGTGACCATTTACCATAGCGAGTTTCCTCCGTGCCTCGGAAAGCACGTAAAGCCGTTGGTCCCGGCTGTCATTTGTAGATCTTTGACAGTCGTTACTGTTGGTCAGAAGCCAGAAAGTCTGACAACCAGTCTTACCAAGAGTATCGTATTACCCAGTTACTGGGTTGTGGAGGTCTGATAGGCAGTCGCTCCATGTAAAATACTGATATTCAGCTGCATCCGGTTCGAATGGAAGCCGACCCCAACATAGTTGGGAAAAGGCTAGGCAGATGATGATGATGAAAGAGCAACACCTTGAACATATTGCCCGTGCAAAATAAATGTACCTATTTATGTTTGTTCATTGTTTAAATACTGAATAATATTTCAGACTGCAACGTTAAAAACACTGAGTGCGTACAACATTCCGCGATTCCGTTCCGAATATAATCTTGTGAATAGAGCAAGATTCACCGCAAACATCTTGCAGGCATCTCTACAATTTGATAGAGCCAGCGGGACAATATTTTTAATAGAGTTAGGCTTCCTGTGGGATGTATTGGAGTAATTTCACGTTTTATTGTTGTTTGACGAAATTCTGTTGAAATAAAAGTAAGAGATTGCGCCGAGGTAGAGCAGTTTTACTGCAAAGTTTGGAAGTTTTGTGTTTTGTATTGTTTTCTTTTGAGATGTGAGAAGACTGAGTTAGTTGAGGTATGATATAACAATTGAAGAAAGACGTTAGACTTTGATTGCTTGTGATAAGCATAATCGTGGTGTTTCAAATTTTTATAAGGTTCATGAATAAAAATTGTGTTTAAACTAGAGGTAAAAATTAATTCGTACATCTTTTTTGTTTTGTTTTCATGAATGATAAATGTATCTAAGTAATAATATGTACGTAATGTACATGTACATCTAGACTGCTCGTTTTTCTCTTTTCATTCTTCCAGTACATCCAAAGGTTGTCTGGAAGAGATCGCCTTGCGCGATAAGACCGCCCATTGTGCATTTTTGTATTTTAATTGTTTTTCCTTGTTGTGTTAACCTGGTCTATGTATAAGAAAGAGAACCTAGATAAATTTAAAAAAAATGCTGTTCTCGTTTTTGGCTCCTAAATTAATTATAACGCAGCAAATCGTGTATAATGTTCTTAATAAAACTACTGAATACCTTTATTAATTTAGTGTACAATAAAAGTAAGCCGACTTCTGTACTATATCCACTTATTATGTATATTGTATTTAATGTAACAGTAGACAAATACGACCCATTTTAGGATGGAAATGTATAGAAATAAGCCACATGTCCGTTTCCAGCAGGAATTCATGACAGTATTTATGCTCGTATGAAGCTTAAGGGTGTTTGTCCACCGCCGCCGTCACCGAGAACGAGATGACATTGCCGAAATAGCGATACATACATTACTATGACTGCGTGTCCATCGCACGTCCGTCATCCGAGCGCCGTCATCTCGACCACCGAGATTGTCAGTAAATCGGCGCTACCGCTAGAACTCGGCCGAAACGCCGGCAATGCAAAACACATCTCCACTTGTCCACTACATCCGAGATTGACGGCGTTGGTGCACGGATTTCTATCTTATGTTGAGAACCACCGAGATCGGTCGCGGTGAACACACGATCGCCGTCACATCGTTTAATCTCGTTTCTCGGTGACGGCGGCGGTGGTCAAACGCTATAACAGTCAACTAAGACTAGTTGAAACTCTACTCGAAGAAATGGTTCAAAAGATATTAGTACCTTGATGGACCACTTTTGTCTAATGAACTATAATACCGTCGGATATACATCCAATGTACGATTTGTAGCTTTCCAAATATAAATAGCAAATACACGTCACAAGGAAGCCATTTCCTTCAGTAAGCATTTCGAAAATATTATTTCGGCGCAAACAATTGTTTCACTGAGCTTACACATATATTATACTCCCACTCACATTGCTACGTGGGTGTTGACTAGTTCCATGAATAGAATGAACAATGTGTTTAGATTTGGCATCATTAGTACCAGGAAGGGCTCGTGGCTAAATAATTATAGCCGCATAGGCTTCCGGGTTAAGCCACGCTTGCCGAGGTTGGTCTGTGGATGGGTGACCATTTACCATAGCGAGTTTCCTCCGTGCCTCGGAAAGCACGTAAAGCCGTTGGTCCCGGCTGTCATTTGTAGATCTTTGACAGTCGTTACTGTTGGTCAGAAGCCAGAAAGTCTGACAACCAGTCTTACCAAGAGTATCGTATTACCCAGTTACTGGGTTGTGGAGGTCTGATAGGCAGTCGCTCCATGTAAAATACTGATATTCAGCTGCATCCGGTTCGACTGGAAGCCGACCCCAACATAGTTGGGAAAAGGCTAGGCAGATGATGAGTACCAGGAAATAGGAAAAAATTAGGCTCGTGTATTTTTTAATGTAATATGTTGGCAAAAAAGCCGATGGTCCACTTGATGAAAAATTGTTAATCATGGATGGTTAGTCACTGTACATCTGAAAACCAGGAACTGCTCATCATCATACAGAACAATTTTTACTACGGGCCTGTCCACATCTCCACGTCACGACGTCGTCAACGTGGAACGGTGCGGTAACGCGGCACGGTGCGTTGACATAACGTGCAAATTTACGTTACCGTATCATAACACGTTCCGCCTCTAGCCGCAAGCGCACACGCATATGCGCTCCGCCCGCGCTCTCCACGCCCGCGAGTTAGTCGCCATCTATGTGCTCCGATGCTTTAAAACCATACCTTACTGTTTCTCTTATTAAAATTCAGGATCTACATGGTCAGCGATAAATCTAACAATGATTCTGATGTGTATTTTTACGATACGGTAATGTAAATTTGCACGTTATGTCAACGCACAGTGTCGCGTTACCGCACCGTTCCACGTTGACGACGTCGTGACGTGAAGATGTGGACAGGCCCTAAGGGACAAAAACTAATTTCGTGAAAAACTAATTTCGTGAAAAAAAAACAGCAGTGTATGGAACAGCAGATTTTTTTTTTTCACGAATTCCGATCCTGTCTTAGTTTACGTGAGAAATATGAGAATGTATGCCGAACTTATCGTTTTGGTTTTGATGTTAGTAAAATATGTAGTAGAACACGAACAATTAATGTACTGATAGCAAATCTCCCTTGGTTCAGTGACTTGAGCCCATAAAGAAAAAGGGCCCTCTAGTTGTAGTTATAAATACAGTCAGTAACGCCGAAGTGTGACCACCTATTTAGCAGCTGATTATAGACAAATTCCCCCATGGTTCCCCATCGGCCTATGGTAGCTTTAATGAATTACCCATATAATTAACCTTGGACGTCTCCGGCCAAGAATCCTGTCATCTTTTTGTCGTGATATCTCACGGTGTTACACGATGGGTCTCGTTTTAGTAGCGTTAGTCCCTAATAAATGTAACAAACAGCAAATACACACATACACAAACACACCCACACTCAGAATTACAGACAAAACATATGAGAGATTCCCTATGTACATTTTTTTCAAAAAGAAAAAATGCGCCATTTTATGACCGCCCTAATACAGGATGGACGTTAAAAACGAACTCCACAGAGTATAAACTATAAAAGTATTATACTACCCACATAGTAGGACACAATGTAGCATGTAATACGCGCTGACGAGATAACGTCTCCGCAAGGGAACTTTTTCACTGCTTTTTACCCAGGCTGAAGTGTTGTTGGAAACTTTTAAGTGATCCGGGAGTTGGGAACGATTGTATGAAGAAAATAATAGTTTTTATATTAGGCTGCAGGCAGGATCACGTCAGCGGGATGCATAATAACTGCTGGGCCGGGGAGAGTCTCCACATAATGGATGCCTGAAGATAGACGGCGTGGCTTCGCCGAGGCCGGCTCAGAAAGTGGTAACTAGATGACCTGGACGCGTACCGCGAGAGTTGGTTTAAGGTGTAGCAGGAAAAGAGTGACTGGTTGATATGAAGAAGGCATTTGCCCAGCAGTGGAATGGTATAAGCTGACATAAAAGTTGCTGGAAATAGACTCCCAAAAAAACCGCCGCAAATAACGTTATAAAGATAAATCAGCCTAGTTCTATCCCAGTTTTATGGAGTCTTCTCAGTCGTGCAGGTTTCCAAACAATGTTTTTCCTATACCTACCGTTAGCGCAAGTGATAATTGAATTCTGATGCGCATGTAGACCCTACACTACGTACTAACGTATGGGAGGATCTAAGCTACTAAGCTAAGCTAAACACAGATAAAATTAGCTACCATGGTCGGGAGCGAGAGTGCGTGGGAAGCCGTCGCCTCTTTCTGCGAGGAGGTGATGGCTACAAAAGGGGGAGCGGAGAGGGAGAAAGAGGCAGCTGCCACTTTCCCTTCCCGCGCCAGACGCACCGAGCGCCAGAGGGCGCGAGACGATCTCCGGCCACCGTAGTGTGTGGCCTGCGGGCGGTAGGTTAGGGGATCCGTCGCCTGACCCGTAACAGGCCAGAGAAGGCGGCACGCAGAGTTCCGCGTGCGCCTCTCAGGAGGACGTGGGGCTAGGCCCCACAATAGGAGAGATCTGCCAGGGGCTGGCGGATCGAGGCCAGCCGGGGTCGCGGTGCATGCAGCTGTGGATCCCGCGACCCCGGCCAAGAGTCAGGAGAAGGAACACCGTGGGTTTTTAGCCGGTAAGAGACCCCTTCGCCTTCCCCGGGTAAAAGGCATCCATGAGGATAACTCCACGAAAAAAAAGGATAAAATTTGCTAACGAGTTCATGTGTATGTCCAGTATGAATTCGAAAAGTTAGAGGAACAGGCTGGGATCGAACTCAGACCTGCATGGAAGGCAAGCGTTCAACCGTTAGTTTGTCTATGAATGAATAATGAATGTGAGGATAATAATTATAAATAAACTAGCTTTATCCCATGGCTTCGCTCGAGTTAAAAAACTCTTAACACACTACTATAGTTTCTATAGTAAAATAATTCAATCATGATTCCAAAGACACGTGGCGCCATCTATTATCGTTACTGTTGTTTTCCTCGGGAACAGTACTTTTTTTCAAGATGAAAGGTACCCTATGCCCGTTTCTGTCCACCTGACAACGTATATGTAAAATTTCAGGATGATTGGTTCAGTGGTTTAGTCGTGAAAAGGTAACAAACTTACTTTCGCATTTATAATATTAGTTAGGATTAGAATTAGGATAAGATTAGGATTAAATTCATTTCAGTGGCTAGGTGTTATAATCTGAGAAGAGGTACACGCCATAGCGATGGTCTAGTTATCCTATCTCTACATCTATCAGTAGATGTACTACTTAACGAGTGGAATGTTTGGAAGAACCTCGTAACATTCAGCTTTCTCCAAAGTCATTCCCATCAGCGCAGTACTCTGTGTGCTTAAAGCAGTCTATCGCCAAACGACAGTGCTTTGACGACCGACAGATGTCAGTTTAGTGGTCATTAAGTTCAGCAACTGTAAGTGATAGTAGGGTAGCAAATGTAGGTACACTAGGATCACTGCAAGGGCGTGTTACAAGTTGTTTTGCTTTATGTAAGAGCTCTTACACACCACGTTTTTTTCAGGCGCCGCGTCGTCGACGCGCGTTTCGCTATCGCGCATTGTCGGCGCGGCTAAACTTGAAATAGGCAGATTACTTGCGATTGCATCGCTGCAAATTCACGAGAAACGCGCTAAAGACGCGCGTGAGCAACTCTCCTTGCAAAGTAAAACGCGTGTAGCACGCGCGCGAAGGAGCGTGTATCGCGCTACAGACGCGCGTGTCGGCAAGTAACCGATTAAAACGCGCTGTACGTATGTGTTTGCAGCTAAAGAGACGCGCTTTGGCAGCGCGTCTGTATCGATGTAACTCCGCGCTACGAGCGCGTCGACAGCTCGCGAAAAAGTCGTCGTCTGCATACTACAATTTTATGAACGTGTGAATAGGTAAATTGGTTGCGATAACATCGCATTTGCTGCGCCTAAAAAAACGTGGTGTGTAAGAGCCCTTAACATTAATATGACATTCTACAATCACCTTCCCCCTTATTACAAAAGATGGTTTAAACCAAGACTAAGGTAAACCCAGCTTTAAAATATACCCATCACTTTCTTATGTCATATAACAAAAAGAGACGGGGCTATTATAAAACCTAGGTTTTTCTTAGACCATCTTTTGTAATAAGGGGGCTTGTGTTTTTGTATGTTTTAGGTAGGTAGGTACACACGATACCAACGACAGTCGTTATTGGTAATCAGAAGCCTGAAAGTCTGACAAGCGATCTAACCTTAGGATATTATTTGCATTACCCAGTATCTAACTGGGTTGTGGAGGTCTGATGGTAGTCGCTCCTTTAAAACACTCGAATTTAGCCGCATCTGGTTAGACTGGAAGCTAAACCCAACATGGTTGGGAAAAAGCGAGGAGGAAGATAATAGCCTGGCACCCAGGCTAACGACCCATCTGATGGTAAGTGGTAACCGCCGTCTATAAACACCTACAACCCGAAGAGGATTGCTAATGAGTTCCAATCTTAGAGAAAAAGTTGAAAACTCTCATGTGCCTGTAATTTCACTGGCACCCATCGAAACTGGAACACAGTATGGCCGCTTGCTGGCAGAAATAGGTATGGTGGTAGAACATCCCCAGACGAACTCTTTCACAAAGAGCTCTAAAGGCTAGCGTCCACTAGGATCGCTGAGTCGAGTCGAATAGAATCGCAATAATTCGCCTCCTATACATTTACTATAAAATCGCGTTGATCAGCGACGAGCCGAGACGCGGCGAGTCGCATCACTCGCGCGCTTCGCTTGTCACGCGAATTTTTGTTTCAACGACTTGTGATTACTGACCATTTCGCGTCGATTCGCCTTCACACGGAACAAATGCGACTCGACTCGATTCGACGCGTTTCGGCTGTAGTCGACGCCAGGCTTTATACTACTAAATATTCAATTCAAGTCAATTCAATTTCTTTATTGCATTCTATAGTGTAGGTAATTTTAATACAGATGGTAGGCTTAAAACTATGGGATCAATTATGGACCCTGTCGGGCACAGTTTAGTAGAAGAGAAGAAGAGTAGTTATTTGTTTAATAGCAATTCAATATTTTATTTATTGTTGTTTATTGTTGTATTCATTACTACGAAATCTCTTGTGATCATTCAACAACTTCTATGCGGGCCCCTAAGGCAGTTGTCCCACCGCCCGGCGAGGAAGCGACTAACTATCGGCTATTTCCTCGCTCAAGAAACGTACAATAGATATACATTCCGTGTAAACAAAAAAGATGCATATATTTATTTATTTATTTATTTATACTTCTATGCACTACGGTGGTACATAAGGCGGACTTAATGCCATAAGGCATTCTCTACCAGTCAACCTTTGGGTTAAAAAGAAAAGCATCGAAATAGGTACAGCAAAAAATAAATAAAAAATGAGTTGACAATTTTGAACTGAATATGTTACGAATTCATAAGAAATAAATTACATAAAATACATATATATGACGGCGCGCTGATTATGGATTAATTTTAATTATAAATTACGCCATTATTAAATTATGATTTATTTTAATAACTCGATTTGTCAATATTGTTTTAGTTTTATTTGATTTTTGTAATCGATTAAGTGAAATGTTACTAAAATAAGAGCGGGTAGTCCCGAATAGAGTAGTAGGTGTCACCCCGAGTAATAGCGACCGTCATTCGATTGACAGCTGCCGGACGAGGTGCACATATGCTAACCTATTGGCTCTCAATCCAGTTTAATCTTGCTAATTGTGTGTGATTTTGTGTAAAATTGTGAAACAGTAAAATAATAAGACGTTGGACAATACGAGTGTGCTCTTATTTTGAAATTCCTGTCGTTATACCGCCCCCGATGGATAGTGACAGCCAAGACCGCTATGAGGCCCCTTCTGACGCTCTTGCATCAGAAGTGGGATTACCGGCGACAAATCAGGAACAGAATACAGGTCAGAGCTTTAATATTTCACTAGATAAGGAGTGTGAACGTTGGAAATATCTTTTTGAAAAACAGCAACAAAATATGATGGAGTTAATACGTGCTATACGAGAACCACGTGTATCCAGCATGAAAATAACGTTACCAGAGTTTACTCCTGATTCTCCAGAGCACGACGCTCGCGCTTGGTGTGAAACAGTGGACATATGTTTACAAGAAAGACCTATTTCTGGTAGTGATTTGATAATCACAATGAGCAAGGCACTCAAGGGATCGGCGTCATCATGGCTTGCCCAATCTAGTTTCCCCGGAATTACGTGGCCGCAGTTAAAAGACCTGTTCCTGGCTAGATTTGATACTGTTGAGACTCCAGCTGCGAATTTATGGCGATTACTCAATAGCAGTCCAAGAGAAGGCGAGTGTTTGTCAGCGTATGCCGGGCGATTTATGAGCACTATATTAGCGCGATGGAAGTCTTTGTCGAAGGAACAGATTGCGATCGCGCTTACTCTAGCACATGCTTCAAAAATTGAGCCGCGATTGCAAAGAATAACATTTACTACTGAGATTGACACTCGCAACAAATTACAACAAGAACTCATGGCTTTTACCTTTAGAAAAAGAGGACCCCCGACTAGTGAGAAGACTACTCCAACTGTGGATGTGAAGAAGCCACGTATGGAGAATGCGCGGCGATGCTACAGCTGTGGCAAGCTGGGTCACTTATCCAGTGAATGTCGAGGCAATAGTAGTCGTGACATCACTGCTAATACACGTTCTGAGATTTCAGACACTACATCCCCTCAACAGTCGAAGGAAGCTGGCGCACAGAAGAAGACAATTACTCCAACCTGCTTCAAGTGTGGCGAACGAGGCCACATCGCACCGCGCTGCCCCAGTGCGGATGCCAAGGCCAGCGATGCACGAACCGAACGACGAGTGAATGTCTGCTCCATTCAACCAGCTATGGATCAGCTCTTAGATGAAATCGGTGAGAAGTTTTCATTTTGTTTCGACTCAGGTGCCGAATGCTCTTTAATAAAACAAGTTCTGTCCGATAGATTTCCCGGCAAACGACAGTATAATGCTGTAACAATATTGGGGATAGGTAACGCGCGCATTAGTTGTAACATCCAAATTCTTTCTACAGTTTTAATTCAGGGTTATTCAGTGCAGTTACTATTTCATGTAGTACCCGATTCGTGTATTTCAAACGATATAATGATTGGAAGGGATCTGTTTACATTAGGGTTTTCAATAGAAATTTTCGAAAAGAATCTTGTTCTTAAAAAGAATAGGGTCGTTTCTACTTGTGACATAGGTACAAAAGTAAACAATTTCGAAAGTATAGAGTGCTACGTGTCTGATCATCAGAAACAGCAATTAATTACTTTACTGAAAAATCATTCTAGTAATTTCGTAGAGGGTATACCCACTGGTACGGTTAGCACGGGTCAGCTGGTAATTAAACTAATTGATCCTAATCTCACAGTTCAACGTAGACCCTATAGACTAAGCCCAGACGAAAGACAGGAAGTACGCCATCAGATCAAAGATCTTTTGTCCGCTGGCATCATACGTGATAGCTGTTCTCCCTTTGCGAGCCCAATCCTCTTAGTTAAGAAGAAGGACGGGAGCGATAGGCTCTGCGTAGATTATAGGGAATTGAACAGTAACACGGTGCCTGATAGATATCCTCTGCCACTTATCTCTGATCAAATACAGCGTTTAGTGGGGGCAAACTATTTTACTTCTTTAGATATGGCTAGCGGTTACCATCAGATTCCAGTTGAAGAAAATTCCATAGAACGTACCGCATTTGTTACACCGGATGGACAGTTCGAATATTTGTCTATGCCTTTTGGGCTTCGAAATGCACCTTCAGTGTATCAACGCGCCATTAATAAGGCCCTTGGGGCATTAACTGAGTCATTCGCTGTGGTTTACATTGATGACGTCATCATTCCATCACGGACAGTAGACGAAGGCATTGAACGATTACAGCTAGTTCTTAAAGCGTTAACCGATTCAGGATTTTCATTAAATGTAAAGAAATGTAGTTTTCTTAAAACTAGAGTAGAATTTTTGGGTTTCGAGGTGTCGGCTGGTGAAATAAGACCAAATCCTCGCAAAATTCGAGCCCTTACTGAACTCCCACCACCTCAAAACGTCACTCAGCTTCGCCAATTCATTGGTTTGGCTTCCTACTTTAGACAATTCGTGCCTGGGTTTTCTCAAAAAGCAACTCCTCTTTATGGGCTTACGTCGGGAAAAGGAAAAATCAATTGGACTCCCCAACTCGAGACGGTTCGAAAGCATTTAATAGACATTTTGACTGATAAACCTGTATTGATGATCTTCGATCCTAAACTCCCAACGGAGCTACATACAGATGCCAGCGCTGAAGGTTATGGTGCAATACTTATGCAGCGAGTTGATGGCAAGCTGCATGTAGTTGAATATTACAGTCGCCGAACCTCCAGCGCTGAATCAAAATACCACTCTTATGAGCTGGAGACGCTTGCAGTGGTGAACGCTGTCAAGCATTTTCGTCACTATTTGCAAGGTAGAAAGTTTACAGTGGTAACTGATTGCAATGCTGTCAAGGCTTCTAAGTCGAAGGTTGACCTTACACCTCGGGTGCACAGGTGGTGGTGTTTCCTGCAAGCGTTTGACTTTGATATCGAATACAGACAAGGCAAACATATGAGCCATGTAGACTTCTTTTCTCGCAACCCTTTGCCAACCACAGTGGGTTCAGTCATTAGAACCGAACAAAAACGTGTCAATTTAACCGTGATTTCAGACCATTGGTTACAGGCCGAACAACATAAGGATAACGAAATTAATTCTATTATGACTAAACTTCAGGCAAATGAGCTTAATAGTGATATTGCTAAAACATACGAAATTAGGCACGGTCTCCTTTATCGGAAAATTGACAGGAATAATAAGAGTTATTGGTTGCCAATAGTGCCTAGGGAATTTCAGTGGGCTATAATTAACCATGTGCACGAAAATATCATGCACTTAGGTTGGGAAAAAACATTGGAAAAGGCTTATTGCCACTATTGGTTTCCAAATATGAACAAATATGTACGGAAATTTGTAGAAAATTGCATAACTTGCAGACTAGCGAAATCTAACTCTGGGAAAGTTCAAGCTGAACTACACCCAATCCCTAAAACTTCAATCCCATGGCATACCATTCACATGGATGCAACAGGTAAACTAAGTGGCAAGAAAGACGCGAAAGAGTATGTTTTTGTATCGATAGACGGTTTTACTAAATATGTGATACTACATCATACACGAAACATAGACACAAATAGTGCCATTAAGGCATTAAAATACAACGTGTCTTTGTTTGGTGCCCCTACACGCGTTATAGCTGACCAGGGTCGATGCTTCACCGGAAAAGAGTTTAGGGACTTTTGCAATGCACACAATATTAACCTCCATCTTATAGCTACCGGCACAAGCCGCGCAAATGGGCAGGTAGAACGGGTCATGTCCACATTAAAGAATATGTTAACTGCTGTCGAGGTAGATAATAATAAGTCATGGCAAGATGCATTGCCTGACATTCAGCTAGCTATTAACTGTACTATGAGTAGGGTTACAAAGGCGAGTCCTTTAGAATTGCTAATAGGAAAGGTTGCTAGGCCCCTTAACTTAATGTCATTAGAAACAGATAACATAGAAGTTGATTTGAATCTTATTAGAGAGCAATCGACACGAGCAATAGAAGCTAACGCTTCTTCGGAGAAGGTTAGGTTCGATAAAAGTAAAGCGAGGTTAAAAAAATTCGAAGTAGGTGATTATGTACTCCTTGAAAACCATGAGCGTAACCAAACCAAGCTGGACCCAAAATTTAAAGGCCCTTATAAAGTAATTGAGCTGTTGGATGGTGACAGGTATTTACTACGGGCCCTTAACTCTAATAGGACGTATAAGTACGCGCACGACCGTGTGCGTGCTATGCCCGAATGTTACGTTCCATTAGAGCTGAGTGGCGGACTAGAAATTCCAACAAATCTTGAGACAGAATGTGCCGATGACGGCCATGGTAAGTAATTACATTTCCTTCCAGTTTTATTTTTTAATCTATGTGACATTAACTAGCCTGTGTGGCACTGACAAGCCTGTGTGGCACTGACAAGCCTGTGTGGCACTGACAAGCCTGTGTGGCACTGACAAGCCTGTGTGGCACTGACAAGCCTGTGTGGCACTGACAAGCCTGTGTGGCACTGACAAGCCTGTGTGGCACTGACAAGCCTGTGTGGCAATGACAAGCCTGTGTGGCACTGACAAGCCTGTGTGGCATTTGACTAGCCTGTGTGGCACTTGACTAGCCTGTGTGGCACTTGACTAGCCTGTGTGGCTTGACTAGCCTGTGTGGCAAAGTTGACCTTTGTGGCATTGACCGACGTATGTGACACTTAGTATTTCCTTCATAAGACTTGTATGTACTGTTTTTGAAGCATTCCAAAACTGTTAAGTAGTTCATGATTTACAGTGTAATGTTCCCATAATAAAGTTTATTAATTGGTCAGGGAGACCGAACGGAGTAAAGCATAAAACACTGTGTCTATTGTTCACAGATGAGACCCATACACACGAGGACGTGTGATAATGCAGGACGGCCGTGACGGCGCGCTGATTATGGATTAATTTTAATTATAAATTACGCCATTATTAAATTATGATTTATTTTAATAACTCGATTTGTCAATATTGTTTTAGTTTTATTTGATTTTTGTAATCGATTAAGTGAAATGTTACTAAAATAAGAGCGGGTAGTCCCGAATAGAGTAGTAGGTGTCACCCCGAGTAATAGCGACCGTCATTCGATTGACAGCTGCCGGACGAGGTGCACATATGCTAACCTATTGGCTCTCAATCCAGTTTAATCTTGCTAATTGTGTGTGATTTTGTGTAAAATTGTGAAACAGTAAAATAATAAGACGTTGGACAATACGAGTGTGCTCTTATTTTGAAATTCCTGTCGTTATACCGCCCACGATGGATAGTGACAGCCAAGACCGCTATGAGGCCCCTTCTGACGCTCTTGCATATACAATATATATATAAATATATATATATCAAATACAAAACAATTATGAAAATCTAAATGCGACTATGACGAAGACTAAATTAGATGATTAGGAGTGCAGCGACTTCAAATAGTATTCCCTAACTTTGCGTTTGAATGAGAATTTACTCGGAGCTTTTTTAATATCAAGGGGGAGCACGTTCCAAAGTTTGATTGCTGAGACAGCGAAGGAGTTAGAAATGAAACCTGTGCGGTGGGAAGGTATTTGGAGAAGCAAATTTTCAGAAGCACGAAGGTTGCGATTGTGAGAACTGCCCAAAATTTGAAAATATCTTTTCAGATAATCAGGAGCACATGAATCGTTCATAATGGTGAAAAGCATACAGAGAGATCTGAGGGATCGTCTCTGCCGGATAGGCAGCCATTTAAGCTGAGAACGGTAATGTGAAATGTGATCATATTTACGAAGTCCAAAAATAAAACGAATGCAATTGTTAAGAAGACGATCCAATTTGTTCAGAAGTTCTTGGGATAAATCAGAGTAACAAACATCTGCATAATCAATTACTGGGAGCACAAGAGACTGGACCAAAAGGGTTTTAGTGGTAGATGGGAGAAAATGCTTAAACCTATAGAGAGATCGCAGTATGGCCGTGACGCTCTGGCTAACCTGAGTGACCTGCTTGTTCCAACTTAGCCTATCGTCAATATGCAAGCCCAAATCCTTTAAGTGAGGTGACAGAGGAATGACTGTGTGGTTGAAAATTATAGGCAAAAGTTGATCAAAATTAATATTTTTTAAATGGAACGAGCTACCTATAATCATTGCTTGACACTTGCTGACATTTACGGCAACTCCAAATTTACTAGACCAGTTACCGATCGTATGTAAGTCAGCATTGAGGCTAGAAATACAGTTGTCGATATTGCTGATGTCAGTTTGAGCGTAAAGTTGTAAGTCGTCTGCATACAAATGGTAAGAGCATTTGAGAATGTTGGTGATGGAATTAATAAATAAAGAAAATAACAGAGGAGAGAGAATACCGCCTTGCGGAACGCCAGTTACCAAGTCGCACCAGTCAGAAAATTCCTGACCAACACGTACTGCCTGCTGGCGACCACGAAGATATGACGAGAACCAATCCCGTGATGACGATGAGATCCCTATTTGTGACAAAATGGCGAGGAGAATATCATAATCAACGGTATTAAAAGCATTGGAAAAATCTATTAAAACCAATACCGTTAACCTTGAATTCTCCATGCCGGACCTGATGTCTTCGGATACTTTAAGCAGGGCAGTGGATGTACTGTGTCCAGGTCGAAAACCGGACTGAAAGGATGATAGCAAATTGTTTTTAGAAACGTAGGAAGACATTTGTTTATGGGCTACTGCTTCTAAAATTTTGGATTGGAAAGGGAGAATAGAAATTGGCCTAAAGTGGTTAGCCAGACTTGGGCTAGTATTTTTTGGAAGAGGGATAATGTAAGCCTTTCGCCAGATTAACGGGAAAACCCCAGTCTGCAAAGAAAAATTTATAATATGAGTAAAAATGGGAAGTATATAATTAATAATAAAAGATATCATAGCCCTGCTGACTGCATCACAGCCAACTGCTTTCGATTTGATCGAGTTAAAAATTTTTAGGATGTCAATGTCAGTCACGGGGGAAAATGAGAAAGAGTCTGAAGGTAAAATTGGCATGGAAGTAATGTCAAGAATGGTTTTTCTTTTCACATCATCAGCAAGTGTAATTGATGTAGAAAAATGCGTATTAAGATCGTTAAGGGATAAGTTCGAGGGTAAGATATTTGAAGATGACTTAGTTATGCCAAGAGATTTCAGAAACTTCCATATATCAGCCGGAGAAGAGTTGAGAACATTTTCATGAATGTATCGGCGTTTTGAAACTCTTACCATCTGGTTGCAACGATTCCTAGCTAACTTGTAAAGGCGCCAGTTGTCCTCACTGCGATCCCTTCTAAATTTTCGGAACAATTTATCACGTCGTCTCATAGCCATACGGACCCCACGTGTAATCCAAGGCGCTGGAGGACGCTTAACTCTGACGGCTCTAAGTGGTGCATGTGAATCAAGAAGCTGTAATATAGATTTGTTTGGTAAAGCAACTTTATCATCAACAGTAGATGCCTGTAGAATGTTGGACCAGTCCATAGATTGCGCATCACTGCAGAGCCTTTCCTTGTCCAACCTAGCAAAACTTCGAAGCAAGACAATGGCAGGCCGCAGCTTGGGTGGCTTAATTTTATATGTCAGGTAAATCAAATCATGTCTTGAGAGACCCGGAGCTGCGACCTGACCATGGCTGGCAACAAGATCCAGAGACGACGTTAGCATGAGATCAAGCCAGGAATCATCGGAATCAATGTTGTGATGAGTCGGGTTCAAAGGGAGAGTTGAAAGATTCGATGATTCCAGGATTGCTCTCAGCCTGCGCGACCGAGGTGAGGTCTTCGAGAGATCAGTATTGAAATCACCCATGATTATGAGATGTTTGTACTCTGAGGTGACAGATTCAAAAAGAGTTTCCAGATTGGAGAAATAGTTGATAGCAGGTGGGCAGTATACAACTCCGAGAACGGCCTTGACCCCTTTGATATCTATTTCAAGCAGTAAGAATTCAAGATGACCGTTATAAAGAGACGGTGAAGAAGATAAGATTTTAAAGGGAATGTCGCTACGGAGATAAATAGCGACACCCCCGGCTCTTTTTCCCGTGCGGTCATTGCGAATTAGAACAAAGCCAGGTAGACTGTATGAAGTAGAAGGAAGTTCAGGTTTGAGCCAACTTTCTGATACTAAAATAGCATGTATGGAAACATCACAAAATAAATCCAACAACTCCGAGTGGTGTTGAGGAATACTCTGAGCATTGACATGACAGACATTAAAGCATTTTTGAAATCGCTGGCACTCTTCACTCAAATGACACTTTATCGAGAAAGATTCATCTAGAGAAGTAAAAGAGTTAAGAGAATCACAAGCAGAATAAAAAGAGTCTTCGTCAGACATAATTATAAAAATAAAATGGTATATAAAAATAGAATAAATAAACCTAAATAATAATTATTGATAAAATAAATCACTAATTTACAACTGCGAAAAACCTGCCGGCTGACTGTTCACAATATTAAAATTAAAACACTGGTACTTGTTTCCGAACGCATAAGTGTCAAAAACCAGGAGTCCAAACTGTAGAAAAAAACAATTATGCAGTTTGACAGTACGAAATGAAATCTAAGTCGGTAGAAAATAAACAAGTTTGAAGTAGTATGTAAGTACAAACGGAAGAGAGAAAAATAGTGTTAAAAACAAAATCAAGCACAAAGAGGGAAACACAAGTTTACAAACTGCTATTTCTTCGGTATATTCCGTCTTGACCTGGTCGAAACCTGCGCGGGCGCTGGACTTGCATTCTTCGAGCTAACTTTGGGATCAGGTAGAACCTCAAGTGACCTGCCATGCTCCGTACCCAATGCAACGACTTCCTCATACCCGAAGACACGGCGACGCTTGCCATCAGGGAGCTTCACGTTGACGTTGCCGCCCATTGTCCAAACGTTTGTCACGCCGAACAGCTTACGAGCTGTCGAGAAAGCTGTTTGCCGCTGCCGTGTAAGGAATTCCGACAGCACATATGGGGATCCCTTTAATTTGGTCTTGGTCTTCCAAATGTCATCCCTAACTGAAGTGTCAGTGCACCGAAGAAGAATGGGCCTGGGACGACTATCAGAAGCAGTGCCTAGCCTGTGGCGTACACTAAGCGCAGCGGGTGTGAAGCTAGATAAGCCAAGCTTATCCTGCAGTATCGATGCCACAGTGCCAGCAACATTTTCTTCCGATTTCTCCGGCACCCCACCAAGTAAAACAAACTTCTTTCTGTGCCGCATCTCGATGACATCCACAGTCTTGCTGACCTCCACAATCTGCTGCTGTAGCACGCTGAGGACACTCCAAACGTGCTCCTTGAAGGCACTAAAGTCTTTCTGGAGGCCAGTCAGGTCTGCTCCGGGAGTTGAAGCCTTCAGGTGTGCTTCAAAATCTGCCATCCGCTGATTGAGGGATGACATAGCCATGCGCTGAGTCTCCGCAATGTCAGCAATGGTGGTCATATTGACAGTTTCAAGAAGGATGCTTCAAATAGTGCAAGTAGTGACAAGTCGCCGGCAAGTAGATGCAATAATTACTGCTTAGGACATCAACAGTTGCTTGTCCACACGATATGCAAAAACCAGTAATGTTATAATATGAATCTTATAGTTTTTATTAGCTTTTACTAATTTAAAATAATTAAACTTGAAATAAATATTCAGAGCACATGTGTCCACTTTTTATGCACCTACCCGAAAAAATGTGTTTAACGCCATCATATATTAGTAGTCGATTGCTGACTGTTCACAATGCCGGCGAGGACTCGCTTCACTAGTTTGTCGCTGAGCGACAAGAGTTATCAAAGATAATACTCGCTCAGCGATACTTACTCAGCGATAGGTACTTACTCAGCGATGCTCGCTTGGCGATCAGTAACCATGCCGAGAGACCAACCAGCGGTCGTTTGCGAGTGGTGCGAGTAATCGCCCGTCGCACTCGCACACTCGCTTATAGCCCAGCAACAAAACTATCGGAACTACACACTCGCTTCTCGCCAACTCGTTTCTAGCTTCTAGCTCTACTCGCTGCTCGCTCATCGTTCGCGGTGGGACAAGTGCCAAATTCAGGTAAATCAGGTACTGTAGGTAAGGTAGGTATTTTTTTGAAGTAGGAAAGTGCAAGAAGTTTTCACGTTTCTTTAATAGCAGAGTTTTGCTTTACAAAAACTGTCAAATTGATGGACAACAAAGACAAAACCAAACATTTTGACAGTTTTCGTAAGGCATACTGCAGGTTCCCTGTTTCAAAATAAAACCTGAATAAGCCTACAGGTCATCTTATTTACGATTTTGAAGATTACCGTACACATTAATATACCTAAGCTAAATCAAATCAAATAATATATTTTAGGTTAGTCTTAACATAGAATAGTTTTTGCTCCAAAAAATATTCTCACAAAAAATGCCCCGACAATATTGCTACATTTATTTTCGTTCCCGTCTCCCGTCCGTGTTTTATATAATGCCATCAAGGGGTTGCGAGTGTAGGGACATCTAAACTCCTCGGTACCTACAGCGGAACTCCATTACTTGGCCCACCTTCGAGCTTGGACCTTTTTCAGAGATTAATGGTCATAAAACATTATTTTTCACGTCAACCTTTTTAGGCAAATATTTTGATTAAAAATGTTGATTTTTTGGTTAATGGTGCCTATGCTTACGAGGGTTGGGTTCGGTAATTATTTATGTCAGATATTTAAGGGAAATGAAGATTTCTTTTGTTGTGCCTCGGCTTTTCCCAAGTCTGGGGTCAGGGGACCTACTCCTTAAGTACGTCAACGAAGTTAGTCGCCCGTCCGAAAGTAGCCCGAAACGTAGGAGTGAACAAAACAAGTGTCAAGTTCAACTTTTCGGACGGGCAAAAACACATTGGTAGTAGGGACAGCTGTCAAATCGTGTTGTCATTCATTCTTAGTTCGGGCCCCGAAATAATCGTATGTCCGTAGGTGATAGGGAGTAGGAAACGCTTGTAACTAAGGCCGAAACCACAGACTTCGTGCTTAGGGAGTAGACCCCCTGTTTCCAGTCTAACCAGATGCGTCTGAACATCAGTATTTTACAAGGAGCGACTGCCATTAGACATCAAACTCAAACTCAAAAACTCGTTTATTCAAAATAAACTAGTATTACTTAGTTCTTTTTGAACGTCATGTTTACGTCGCAGTCGGATTGTATAATCTGCCGTATTACATTACGGCTAGCCGTTATCAAAAACAGGGCCGTTTTGAAAAGCGGCGGTTCAACCATTAGCCGGATTGTCATTGCGATACGTTCGTCAATAAGGCGGGCCACGTTTAGCCGCATCGCACTACTACTTAGAAACTACTAACTACTTTAGAAATCCTTTAATTGCACCTGAAAATCGTTCTTAAAGTCACTGTTCACGGACATATTTAACACGTTTTCATTATTTAATTTACTTATATAACTTCGCAATTTAGCAAGGCTTATGTTTAACTTACCACCAGATATAGTAACTTAATGAACACCAAATTGTCACTTGTTTGGGTTTCCAAAGTAGAGTCGACGGAGCCCCGCTGCGCGGGGCTCCTATTTCTGTCTGCAGGGTTTAAAGTAACCTAACACGAAGGGAATGACGGGGGCTTCGTTCGCTCGCTTCGCTCGCTCACTCTAGCCCCCGTCATCCCCTTCGAACCTAACCTATCCGTGTCGGGGTGCCACAGGGGTGCTAAGATTGTCAAAGACGCGACTAATGTCTCGCTGTATTACATTATAGCTAGCCGTGTTGAATAACGTATGGCGGCGAATACATTCCGGCGGTTTTTTATTCAGCTGCATTCAATCCGGCTAATCGTTGAACTGCCGCATTTCGAAACGGCCCTGTTTTTGATAACGGCTAGCCGTAATGTAATACGGCGGATTATACAATCCGACTGCGATATTTACATAAGACTGCCCCCAAAGCGCTCACCCTTCACCGCTTCCTAGTGTTTATGCTGTGAAGAAGAAACGGCGCAACAAACACCCCAGCAACACAGTTCAGTCTGTCAAGTGAATAAATAAATTGACTCTATACAAAGCAAATGATAATCCGCAACCCAGTTACTGGGCAATCCTAAGATTAGACCGGTTGTCAGACTTTCGGGCTTCTGACTACTCGTAACGACTGTCGTTGATATTCGTATGACACCCGGGACCGACGGTTTAACGTGCTCTCCGAGACACGGAAGGTTTCGATGTGTATCGAACGGTCACCCATCCACGGACTGATGATGATTAGCAACGAGATTTCTTTTAAGTTTTTGTACCTCTAATTGCCGGACATAATTCAAGGTAGGTACCATTGTATTATCCATTATAGAAACAGTTATGTAATGTCTACAACCAGATCCCACAAATAATAAGAGAACAACTTTTACGTTTATTTAAAACTAGCTGTGCCCGCGACTCCGTCCGCGTGGAAGTCGGAAAACAACATTGTGTCGCAGCAACTAAATAATCCATTTATATACAAATATATATACCATTTATATAATATAATAGACAAAGGTGTCCCACTAAGACACTTATATCTTTTGCACCATTTCTTTATGTAGAGTTTCAGCTCCTCTTGATTGACCGTAAAGATTCATAAAACCGTAATACTAAAAACGTGTTGCTTATTTCTATACATTTCCTTGCTAAAATGGATTATAATTGAATATTGATACTTTTATTGAAGATGTAACAAAACCATATCGCGATACAAAAATAGCTACAACGCCGTCTTGTTACAATCTGCGAACTAAATTATGATTTCATTCGAGGTGTGGTAGGTATAGAAAAGAACTTTAAATATTTAAAAAAAAAACTTATAGAAGACTTCATTTAATTTTAATAAGTTATAAATACGTAGGTACTTCTTTCAAAAAGTCTGATCTGGAAATCGAACCAACACAAACGCGAAAAAACATCATCTATATTTTTATTTCATCAATCGATTTGATCAATAATACGGATCAAATCGCTCCAATAAACATAGTGCCTGAAATTGATGGAAGACCATAAAAACTAATATTAAGTACCTACCTAACTTAGGTACATTTCAATTCAAACACTTATTTGTTGTTACTTCTTATTTCTTGCACTTCCTTCAATTTATGACAGTGTGTTTGTTGGAGAGATTTGATCCTTATTATTTATTGACCTTATAGATATCTATCAACAGGTGCCATAATATAATACCGGATGGTACATAAAGCTTTGTCAGTTCGATTCCCGGTTCAGGCAAAAAAATCAGTAAAAGGCAATATTTCTTACTATAAAAAAAAGTGAAATGAAGTTTCCTTTGAGTGAAATTTGCTATTTTTAATATTTGAAGTACTTTCCCTCCATGGCCATGTCTTTGGAACATTACCTAAAGCTTAAAAAAACTCAATTAAATAAACTTAATAAAACGACGGCGACAGGCTTTGAATAAATCTGACAATAATGAACAAAATAAGGGCAGCTTGTGGCGAGCTGTTGGTGAGTGGCGACACTGCGTACCTTATTGCCTCAGAGAGTCGGTCAGGGCCTCGTCTCCAGTTTGCCTTTATTGGCTGGCTGGAGTGGAACCCCAAGAGTGCCCGCAGGACTCTCAACTCTGTCTTGCCTTAATCGGCCGGCCAGAGGGGGGCCGCCAGAGCTATATGCTCGGGGGTGGAAGTGTCTAAAGGCGTAATAGCGGGGAAACCCACTCCGGGTCTTTTAAACCCGCGACGGCGAAACCGGGGCCACACCTCTCTACACCTCTAGCCGCTCACACGTCTGTTGCCCCTTTCGCCTATGTACTGGCGGCTTTTCAGGGGGCCCAGCTAGTGAGCTGGCGAGTCACCGTCTGCCAACAGGTTTCAATTTTAAATGTTGAAAGGCAGGCGCCGTTTTCTTCCGGCAATAGAAGTTAAATAGTCCATTTAACACCCCATCCTATAGACCAGTTTTATTTTTACCATATTTCACAATAGTTTTGCACCCACCTGGGACGGTCCATGACTGTACTCCAATAGTGCAGCCGTGGATAGTCCCCGGTTGATGCCCCACCTCATTTTAGATTAAAGTTCTCAAAGGGGCCTCTGCGCGTTGGACCTGTGTCCCCGTGTATGCCTTCCAAAGGACCGGACGTCTTCCGCATGGAAGATGAGCCGTGATGTCCAAAAAAAAAAAAAAACAAAATAAAATAAAATATAGAAAAATATTCCAAAAAGTGCATTGAGTAGATAGAATGATTTCGAAATACTAAATTTCAACGAAAGCACTGGGTGAGCGCTTTCCTTGCAAATAATCATGGCCACCGATTTCAATTTGAATTTAGACCTTATTTTCGGCATCAGCATTCCCAAAAAGTATAAACATTCAATGAACAAAAATCCTACTATTAGTCCACATCATGAATTCATTTTATATATTATTTAGAATTTATTAGGTCAATTTCAATAAGAAATTGACCTAATAAATTCTAAATAACAATATCTTCGTTTTTTTTGTAAAAGCTTAGTTCCTTTTTCATAAGGATAGAGATCATTAGACCTTTCGTAGACTGAGAATAGGTACCAATTCAAACAATGAATATTAGGTAATTTGTGGATTTATTCGTAGTAATATATTTCCTCACAACATGATTTGATACACGTAACGCCATCTATTGAAAATAAACTAATACATGCTAAGTTCTTCTAGAAAACTTAAAATTCGCATAACTTTTGATTGCGTGAACCGATTGCGATGAAACAAAAAACGTATGTTACTTGGAGATAAGCACAATATATGTTTATAAAAGTCAACAGCATTGGGTCAGTTGTTTTTACGTGATGCTTGAACAAACAAACAGATAAACAGACAAACAGACAAACCAACAAACAGAAGAAACAAAATACAAAAATGTTAAAAATGGGTTCTTTTGGTTATTTTTTAACACCCCAGCCATGTTTTTTCAAAATATTTGCTATGTACAGATACGCAAAGTCTACAGATTTGTAAATGTGTAGAAGATATTGATTATTTGCATATCTTTTGAATGCGTGAACCGATTGCGATGAAACAAAAAAAATATGTTACTTGGAGATAAGCACAATATATGTTTATACAAGTCAACAGCATTGGGTCAGCTCTTTTTACGTGATGCTTGCATAAACATGCAAACATATGTTTAATCTTTACTTCCCTAGATGGCGTTGGCGTCGAATTAGATCGCGCTATGGTTTCGTTACCGCGCGATTTATAAGTTCTAGACAAAAATGTCATGGTTACTTCTAAACCACGATCTTATTATATGTATAGAAAATAAACACAACAAAAAACCGGACTCGCTCACGAAGGGTTCCGTACCATTATCTATAAAAACGTCATGTTGCATGGGAGCCCCCCTTAAATATTTGTTTTATTTTAATTTAACTATTTATTTTTAAAGTGAATAAACAACTAAATATTCTGTGAATATTCCAAGCGTCTCCCTCTTGCCGTTATCAATATCGAGCAAAAACGAGCAAAAAAATCACGTTTGTTGTATGGGAGCCCCTTAAATATTTATTTTATTCTGTTTTTTAGTATTTGTTGTTATAGCGGCAACAGAAATACATCATCTGTGAAGATTTCAACAGTCTAACTATCACGGTTCATGAGATACAGCCTGGTGACAGACGGACATACGGATAGACGGACAGATGGACAGACGGACAGCGGAGCCTTAGTAATAGGGTTCCGTTTTACCCTTTGGGTACAGAACCCTAAAAAGTAAGTTCAAAAACTAAAACCCGACTACTGAAAAATGAATGGAACAAGAAACACAGAGGATAGCCGTGGTCCGTGGTCGTATGCCACCTACCCTAACAGTAGTAGGCGATCATAAGCTTTAGAGCAAAGTGGCATACGACCACGGAACACGGCTATCCTCTGTGTTTCATGTTTCATTCATTTTTCAGTAGTCGGGTTTTAGTTTTTGAACTTACTTTTTATTTAAATTAGTTTGGGGTTATAGTGTATACAAGGTTAGTCAGAAAGGGGGTACTAATCCGAAAGGATGTTAAAGTACACATAATAATGAATAACTTTTGTTCTACAACTTTTCCCAAAACTCAATAGTTTAAGAGAAACAGTAGTTCGAAAATCTCAAAAAAAAAACTCTAAAATCTGTCTATCCCCAGTTATGATCAGCTGTGTTTACATTTTAGGTCGTATTTGGGGTCATGAATTAGAAGCACCATTTTCTGAATTTGTAACTAAAGCAGGGATGAAGAATTTTTGAAAAAACTAAAATAAAAATCATTTTATTTGGAAAAAAAAAATATCGAATTTTGAAATTTTAACACTTGCTTTCAAACAGTCATCAGCGATACTATAAGTGGGCTTCGGATTAGTACCCCCTTTCCGACTAACCTTGTATAAATGGTTACTTGAAAATAATTTTTATACAGAGAAAAGAGTTTATAGATAGTAAAAACCGTAATATATGATACTGCCTCGTTGGTCTAGTGGTCGTAAGAGTGACTGCTGAGCGTGAGGTCCTGGGTTCGATACCCAGGTCGGGCAAAGTGTCACTGGGTTTTTCCGTGTGGAATTTTTCAGTAGCAGCCCAGAGTCTGGATTTTGTGCCCGGTCGATGGCAATTAGGCTCGCCCCCTATTACATGGGACGTAAACATAAACGGCGAAATGTGGGTGTACTGTATACCTCTGCCAACACAATACGGGCGTGAGTTTATGTTATGTTTAAATGATATACCTTTATACTTTTTTAAATCTTGATCTCACAATGTACACTATTAATTTAATATTCTATTTTTATGTAATGTGTAGGTAATACTAATAAGTGATATAGTGATTATATATTCTAAAATAATACAATTTAATTAATAATTAATGTTATTAACAACCTAATGATATTCGTATGCCTCTTGCAGGGGCGGATATGTCGGAAAACTAATTGTGTACCTAACAACTTTTGTACCATATCCTTGGCGAATAAATATCTTATCTTATTGTAGCACCAATGTTATATTTCGTAGAATGGCGAAACCACAGAATTCAAAATAATTTTATTGTTTAGATTTATCTGGGAAAAAACGCAAAAAAACGTAATTCTTTGAATGAGAATAAATCTATCTACAGAATCTGTAGCTTTCCACGAACTGGTATTTCTCCTGTCTCATTAGTATGTTTACGTAGTAGATTATGCAGGGTGTAAACGAATTCGTGGAAATCCTTAAAACCACATGATCTATTACTGGTATAGATTAACCCCGCACGGGATTTAGCTTGATTAAGCGTTAGGGGTAAGTGGTCGACGTGGGGTAATTCTGACATTTTGATGTGTATATGAATAAAAGTATGGCATAACAGCTGACAGGCGCGACTAGCATAATATCGCTTCGCGTAGTCAGTCAATTCGGGGTATTAAAATGACTCAGAAGAAGAAAAAAGTTTTTTTTTTTAAAAACAAGTTAGTTTAAAAAAAGCCTAAGCGGTGTCAATCTGTGTCACTAGTGATTACGTGGTTTGAAGGAATTATATGAATTCGGATACTAATTGAAATTTAAAAACCGAAGGACTTTGAAATGGCTGAAGTGATTATTATTAGAGAACCATCCCAATTAAACCATCTTTTCAACAAAAAAACCGCATCGTAATCGTTCCATCCGTTTAGGAACTACGGTGCCACAGAGACAAAGAAAGGGTTCAAAATACCCTTTTTATGGGTCGGGGGTTAAAAAGTGACTTATTCAACCTATTACCACAGTGTACCTACTTACTTCATACAGTGGGTCAACGCCAATACATTTGACAGGTACTATGAAATGTTAAAATTATGTAGGGGCGGAGGTTATGTCCCAAGTACGTAGTATGGCACCCCGCAACCCCCCGCACGATTGCTCTGTGACAATGTTCTACGTTGACCGACTGTAAGGAGTAAGATATAGGTAGACTGTGCTATTACTAACCGAAATCGTTCTGCCTACCCTTTTCTAACTATGTTGGGGTCGGCTTCCAATCTAACCAGATTGCGGCTGAATACCAGTATTTTACAAGAAGCGCCAGTTAGGTACTGGGCTAGTCGATATAATAAGGTTAGGCCGATAGTCAGACTTTCGGGCTTCTGACTACCCATAACGACTGTCATTGATGATCGCAGTAAGTATATTGCTGTTTATCAAAGCTGATAACGCTGCTGCCGATAATAAATAAAAAATAAAACCTCAGCATAAAAAATCTTAAAATACGAACAAACAAAATAAACGATTTTGCGCTTACTTATACCCAGTTACTGGGAAATACCGATATCTTAAGGTTAGACCTGTTGTCAGAGTTTTTGGCTTCTGACTACCCGTAACGATTGTTACGGGTATCACACACACAGAAGGTTCTCGATGTGTAACGAACGGTCACCCATCCACGGACTGACCGTGACAAACGCAGCTTAACCCTGAATATCATATGAAATAATGATTGAATTTAAATTTAATAGTAAATTTATACTCAAAAATTGAACAGTTTTCCTACAGTTTTCACTACAAAATAATCTCACTTTGCTACAACGCGGGTTTTATCAAAGGACTCTGAATTCTGCGTTGTCAAGCCACAACATACTAAGATAACTCTGTCCATTACAAAGCAGTTGCTGGGACATTGTACAAAGAAAATAGTTGACGGTCGGACGCCCTCTGGCGGTGGCGTGATTCGCTCAGTTTCGCTTGCATTTAAAGTGGGAGTTCTCGATATGTTTATTTAAGATAGAGTCTACCGTATTGGATACTCGTTTTAAAAATTGAAAGGGTTTTTACACTTTAGGTCTTACCTACCTCCGGTTTCTGAATTGAGAATTCGGGATAAGCAATGCTTATGTAGTATTTGAGTACGGAGTTGTCAAAAAAATGCTTTGAGATCCGTCATTTTTAGGGTTCCGTACCCAAAGGGTAAAACGGGTATATATGCCATACGATGGCTCATGTACCATCTGTTGGGATAGGTCCTTTCAAACTGCTCTGGAACTTTCCTCTAATGGCCAGTCCAGTTGCTGTATTGTCCTCGTACCAAATTTTTCTACAGAAAATTTATGTCTGGACTTTAAAAGAGACCTTGACTCCTGAGTTTGTTTCGACCATTCATCTCAGAGGTGCATGGGGGTGAATGAAAAGAGCCTCCACGAGTGACAATACTTAAGTACGTCAGGCGCACCTTGGGCAGTCAGCCCCGCTACCAGCCTTGCTGACTGGCTAATCTTTTCACCACAGCATGAGCTATTTTCGTATAGCTCGTGCTGACACGAGAGAAGAATCTCAGAGGTAGTCAAATAGGAAACGCCGACAACATCTAGCTATAAAAAAACAAACCGATATTTAAAAGTAATATCTTTAAATCGTCGATCCCACAATCCCTTAAGACCAGGGTCTTTAACCAGTGCGTCCTACCCGTAATGACTTACGGAGCCGAAACGTGGACACTCACCGTGGGCCTGGTCCACAAATTTAAGGTTGCTCAGCGTGCTATGGAGAGAGCGATGCTCGGGGTTTCTCTGGTGGATAGAATTCGCAATGAAGTCATTCACCAGAGAACTAAAGTCACCGACATTGCGCGTAGAATTAGCACGCTGAAGTGGAAGTGGGCCGGCCATGTCTGCAGACGAACAGATGGTAGATGGAGCAGACACGTGTTAGAGTGGAGACCGCGTTTGGGCAAACGTAGTGTGGGACGCCCTGCGGCACGATGGACCGACGATTTGAAAAAGGTGGCTGGCAGCGGATGGATGCGGGCTGCCCAAGACCGGGATGGTTGGCGATCTTTGGGGGAGGCCTACGTTCAGCAGTGGACGGCAATAGGCTGATATGATTTAAAAGTTATTTTTAAATATCCAATTTGCAGAATAAATAATTACATTTTCTTTCTTGAATTAAATTTCCAAAGTGTAATTGAATGAAACTTACTCATTATAATAATGTACTCCAAAATGAAGCCAAAACAACGCATAGCATTACAACTTCAAGCAGAACTATGTTTACGGTCAATTTGTAACATGGGCTGGCACTAAGGGGCATGACGTCACGGTGGCTGACACAGGCACAAGTTAAATTGTGCGGCCGCACTGTAAGCTCGTACGTACATTACTGGGGAGGGTGCTCGCGTTGATGTGGGGACGTTAGATGCTTTTAATTTAATATTAATTTGGATTGTGATGTTTTTAAAACTGTTTTTTTTTCATTGTGTAAAATCTGTTACAAATTCTCGTGCCAGAAATGGTCAGTATGTGGCATATTTATGATTCGTTACGGTTCACTCACGTGCATTTTTCGGTGAATACACGGCGAGGTTGCGAGTCGGTGAACTGAGGTGAGTTCGACTCGCGACTTGGCCACGTGTTCAGCTTATGATTAAGGGCTCCGTTTGGGTCCGAAACTAGTCGGACAATCCCGAAAAATGCACGTGAGTAAACCGCAACTAATCATAAATATGAATGGATCTCACAAAAGTTATACTACAAAAAAGGATTTGGCATTGTAACATAATATTGTAAATTATACCATAATTTAGCGAATCAATTTTCGATTTCTGATTTCTGAATAATGCTAAAATTTATTGTGGATGCATTTTCATACACAAATATTTACACTAGGGGTAAATGTTTGTTACTTACTTACCATCAGCGCAAAAGCTTATCACTTTATCACTTGGGTCTGAACAACATGTCCTCTCTCTCTTTCTTTCCACTTACTTTTTCTTATTATTTTCATTACCCTTCGATCACAAAATGGTAATTACTCAAATTGACAGAAGACTTCGCAAAAACAACAACAGCAGTAGCGATACAATACTGACTGAATGTATAGACCTTAATGAGGATAACAAACAAGTAATAATTAAAGACATGAGAGTACCTACGTCAAAATAATGACTGAAGTATAGCGTAATATATTAAATTATCTCTCTGACCATATACTCAACTACATTACTGTGAAAATAACAAATGTAATTAAGTTTTTATGTTTTTCATTCTAAGTTGACTGGAGAGCTGTCTTTTGTAACATTGGCGTTCAAAAAGAACTAAGTAATTCTTGTCTATACAGAGTTAATTGAAAAACGAAAAAAAACCGCTTTTTCCTACATTTTGACGAGCTAAGCGAACATATAGGTACAGGCTGTAAGGGTAAACACCGTTATCCTTGAAACCAGTGGTTTGGTTTCATTTATAGAACGTAAAATCAATGTAAAATGCCATTTTTTTTTTTATAAAATTTTCATTTTTCCCCAAAAGCATTTCACCCTATGCGCGGGGGCAACAAGCTACGGGAGGGGGCGCGGGGAACTCGTCGCGTGGCCTGACGCATGGCCCCGCACAGTTTGCTACCCCAGTCAGTCAGCTGTCTCATTAGCGAGTGTGTGTACGCCGCGTCATAGCGCCGCCGCGCCGCTCATTTCTCGCGCGTATATTTTTTTATTGATTTTTTACTCGGTCCTATATTTTTATATTTAAGTCAACTACCCATGGTTTGAGTGATAACGGTGTTTACATGCTGTATGTAGGGAACAGCTGTTTTTTTTTCGCGATTTCAGATTTGGTCCCATAGTAAAAGTTGTTCATAATGATGAGTACTATGACTCCTTAAGAGGTTGTTGATGTTTTTCAATTTACCCCGTATAAATGAGTTTTGAAACTTTTGAACACATAACGTAACATCACGCCTACATTTCCCTAAGGGTTGGGCAGAGATGTATAGTACAGACACATTTCGCTGTTATGTCCCGTGTAAGGGCGTATACATAAAGGAATCAGGTAACCAGCGCCGACCTACCAGCACTTATTGGTACTGGTCCGTGCAGGTAACCGCTATATAAAGGAAGCGGGTTGCAGCAGGGGCTGGCATTTTTTAACAAAAATACGCCTTGTTCCAAATACAAATTCGCGCAAATACAGCAACAAATGACGGCTTATCAGCGCTAATCGGAGCAGGTCGGAACTTGTCGGTGAAGTTCGGAGCTTGTTGGCGGTTCGCCACACAGTATAGAGACTACCTGCGCTGACTAAGTGCGCGGACCAGCACCGACAAGCGCTGGCAGATCGGCGCCGGCAACCCGCTTTCTACGTGTATACGCACTAATGGGGGGCGAGCTTATTGCCATTGACCGGGCACAAATCCAGACTCCGGGCTGCTACTGAGAAATTCCACATGGATAAATCCCATTAAATACATCTAATATATAAAATTCTCGTGTCACAGTTTTCGTTGCCATACTCCTCCGAAACGGCTTGACCGATTTTGATGAAATTTTTTGTGCTTATCCGATATCTATGAGAATCGGCCAACATCTATTTTTCATCCCCCTAAATGTTGCAAAAAAAAAAAAATTAAAAATTTTACATGGCAAAACAACGTTTGCCGGGTCAGCTAGTATAATATATAAATACGACTCGTCTCCGCAGAGTTTTGGAATTTTTCGGCCATATACCGAGAAAAGATGGCAATAACCTCGAACAACTGATGGTTACCGGCAAGGTGGACGGTAAACGACCAAGAGGTCGCAGCCCTTTGCGATGGTCTGACCAGATAAGCTCTTCTCTTGATACGAAATTTCACGATGCGCTTCACTTGGCCAAGGATAGACAGAGATGGCGTAACATCATCAGAGCAAAAATGTTTTCAAGGGAGGATCACGACCCTCAGTAATGAGGAGTACGACTTGAGGAGGAGGAAACCCCAATAACATTTTTCCCGACCTGGGGATCGAAGAAAGGAACCTCACGCTCAGCAGTTGCGCTTGCGACCACTAATACGACCACCCACAGTACACCCTCATTTCACCGTTATGTATAAGTACCATTACATAGGGAACGTGTCTATTGCCATCAATCGGGCACAAATCCAGATTCCGGGCTGCTAAAGAGAAATTCCAAATGGAAAAATCCAGTAACATTTTGCCTGACCTGGGGATTGAACCCAGGGGCCTAATTCTCCTAAAATAAATATTGATAAATCACAACCGAACCAAGGCCGAACCGTTCATTCAGACAGTTCTCAATTTCAAAAGCTATCAAATTGTTTGACACAAAAAACAAAATCAATCATTTTGAAAGTTTTCGAAAACAAAAACTGAATGACGGCTGTGGTTCGATTGCGTTTGGCAACAATTTATTTTAGGAGAATTGGGCCCCTGGACCTCACGCTTAACAGTCGCGATTGCAAAAACTAGACCAAGAGGCAGATGACTTTTGAAGTTGAAGTTGGTTGGGACTTTGGGACGTCAGCTTCGCTAGTAGGTAACTGGCTAAATGCCTAAATTTTTTTAAAGTGGTGTTATTCTCATGGAAAACCCCTAACCTGAAGGAGGGGGTGTTCTACCCGGCTTCGTTGTCTGTACAAACGTTTCCATAGAAGCAATTATCTAGTTAACTGAATGCATTTAAATCAAACGGCAATTGGAACTTTGCAGCTGACAGGAAAATAAACCAATCAAAATTAGCTTGCATCGGTTGTAGGTACTTCTCTGAACAGATTATACTGGGGTGGCAAAATAGTTATCCTGCATTAAGGCCGGTTGCTCACCAGAGAGCGAGGAAGCAAAGCGGCAACCTTTTTTTCATATAAAAATTTTGCCCCACTCTAAGATTTCTCTTGTATCGTGGGTGCGTTTACAAACACAAATCTCACATACACAAACACCCAGACCTGAAACAACCATTTCTAGGCCATACAAATTTTTGCTCCGTGTGGGAATCGAATCCATGGTTTTCATATAAAAAAGAAAAAAAGAAACCTAGCGAAAAAAAAACATGGAAAAGATTGCTTTAGTATCGTCATCTTCGATTAGCTGTTGTGGCTTATTTATGGTACAGTCAACAAAAGAGTTAAGTATACAGGCAAACAAAGTATATCGACGCAATACGCAGGCAATTGTCATTGTAATTATGTGCGTAATAACTTTTTATACGCAAGACTCGCTCAGACAAGCGATGGCAAAAACTTTGCCACTACGAATGTAATTGGTTGCCTGTATACTTATCTCTTTGGTTGATGGTACATCGTAGGGAAATTTATTTATTTTACCAAAGTTCTAAGAAAGAGAAGAGCTTCAGTGAAGCTAAGCTAGAAAGCGAAGTAAACAGCTGAAGAAAGATTCACGAATAAGATTGTAAAAATTTTCTACCTTTGCTTAGTTTAGCGATGGTTGACTGACGGTTAATCAGAGTGAGTCTATTTACGGCAGAAAGAAAGAGAACTGGTGCTCCAGAGAAACTAAGCAAGACAGCGGTGAAGAGCGGAATAGTGAAGCGAAGCTGCCAAGGCCCGCACGCTGCCCACGATACTCAGTGTCCAACTGTTTATATTAAGTTTCGGCCTATATACGATTATTACGTTAATTAGACGATGAAAGTATGTACAAGGTTAGTCAGAAAGGAGGTACTAATCCGAAAAGGTGTTAAAGTACACATAATAATGAGTAACTTTTGTTCTACAACTTTTCCCAAAAGTAAATGGTTTAAGAGAAAGAGATGATCAAAAATCTCAAAAAAAAACTCTAGAATCTATCTATCCCCAGTTTCATAACTGGGGATAGATAGATTCTAGAGTTTTTTCAGCTGTTTACATTTTAGGTCATATTTGGGGTCATGAATTAGAAGCACCATTTTCTGAATTTGTAACTAAAACAGGGATGAAGAATTTTTGAAAAAACTAAAATAAAAAATCATTTTATTTGGAAAAAAAAATATCGAATTTTGAAATTTTAACACTTGCTTTCAAATAGTCATCAGCAATACTATAAGTGGGTTTCGGATTAGTACCCCCTTTCCGACTAACCTTGTTTAAGGTAGAATTGGTTTTTTAAAACAGTCCTAGTAATGTAGGTAAAAGTAGTTAATAACTACTAATAATATGTCAAGTATGTTACATACGCATTTTGTGTTCGTTCTTTTTTCTTGCATTCTCACTTCGCATTGCCACTCCTTGTTCGCTTCATTACACAACGTCACTCCGCTACGCTTCGCTTTCTCCCTGCGCTGTAGTGTACAACCAACCTTATGATGTCATTGTAAAATTAAATGTTTGTTAGAATAATAGGAATTCACAGTAAACAATGATGTTTGATGCTGTAACTAGGGCATATTATAATTCCAATATTTATGTTAATTATAGATTATCCCTTGAAATTGCATAAATGATGTAAAAGTATCTGAGAATTATGTTAGGATTAATTTAATAATTATAAATATCCGGGCAGAATTTAAACACGTGAACTGTCCATTTACATATTTTGAACAACCCCTTAAAGTTTGGGCAGGCGTTTTGACAGGACCTTATACAGGGTGTTCTGAAACTCAGCGTCAAGCCAGAAATAAAAGATAAGGCAATTGATATTTCAGAAAAAAATAATTAAAGTTTTTTAGTTCATGGTTACTTTGAAATTCGAAATACTTTTATTTCTTTCTTACCAGTACACTGCCCCATCATTTATTCCCGATTTGATATTGACTTTCGTTACACACTGTATATGTTACGGGTAAAGCCTGAATGGCGGGTACACCTAGGTTTACCCGGGTACAACTAGGTGCAGCTGGCCACATGCAGTTAAACTTAGATTTATCCTACTTATCTTCGGCTAGAACTAGGTTTACCCTTCATCATAGCGGGTAGAACTAGGTGCAGTCGCACACCGGTGGTTAAGGGGAACCCCGACACGGATAGGTTAGGTTCGAAGGGGATGGGTAGGTTACCTTAAATCCTGCAGACAGAAATAGTCCACTACTTAAGCTACACCTAATTTTACCCAACTACTCCTGGTTGCACTTAATTGTACCCGGGTAAACCTAGGTGTACCCGCCATTCGGGCTTTACCCGTAACATATACACAAAATACCGGTGTCAATAGAAACTAGGCCGGTTCAAGTGAACCTATTTGGACCTAAATTTCACCTTACTAAAGTGCTTATTCATGCAAAATTAATGTACGTACCAAAATGAATTGGACGTAGGTGTCGGACGAAATCTGGAACACCAACACGTTACTCCATAACCATCATCAAACTGGGCCTGAAGTAAGATTTATTGACGTTTCGCGAAACGTGCGTACGCCCGAAAGTTTTGAGGTAACCCTACTTCGCGTAGTGGTGCAAGGAATGAACGAGCGCGGTTTGGAGTTGGGTCTTATTTACTGCGATAGACCAAAACATAACACGTTCGCATTACCATTCGGATTCGTATATTATAAGATATTAATTTTAACAATAGACCACGCCTGGTTTCCCTGGATGGTTGGGTAAAGGTGTATAGTACACCCTTATTTTGCCGATATGCTTAAGTCCCATGAAATAGGGGGCGAGCCTATTGCCATCAACCGGGCACAAATTCAACCTCTGAGCGGCCAATGAGAAATTGCACACGGAAAAACCTAACAACACTTAGCTCGACCTGGGGATCGGTACCTACGGTACTTTGCAGTCGTACTTATTATTTTTAATTTTAAATGTACTGAATTTGATATATTATTATTATTGTCAAATGGTTTTTGCAAGCAGTACCACCATGAATTGAAAAAATACTATGCAGTTGCGTTTCTTGTACAAGAGAATTGAGTTTTCGTAAGTGCACGTACTGCCGACCATTCACTCACAAAGAATTCGTTGGGAGGACTTCGGTGGACTGGATATACTTGGATTGATAATTAAAGAAGTAAAAGCATGCAGCCTGAAATAATTGAAACAATTTTACTGAGGTCTATCTAGTCTATGAGACACTGAGATTCTGGTATCTGATTTAATTTTATCAGATTAATTTTTAAATAACTATTGTGTATTGAAGTCAAGATAATTATAATATCATTATCATTGCTCCCCAAAAAGGTGGGTCGCCGTAATCGCCACGTTCGGCAAGCGGGTTGGTGATCACAGTATGGTTGTTAAAATACTCAGAGAACGCTGCTGCCCATCCTCTAGAGAATCCCTTAGTTGCCTTTTACGACACCAACTGGAAGAGGTGGGGTAGTGCTATTCTTTAAGTCCGGCACTACACGCGACTTATATTTTCGAATTATAATATAAGATCCATTAATCATGATATTATAGGGCTCCTACAAAACTTACAACTTAGACCAAACACCTAAGGTCTTAAGGGACCTCATACATTATAGTTGCGTATAAACAGTGTTGGTTACTGAAATTTTAAGTGCCACATCAACATTCGACGAGGTCATAATTTAATTTGTTCTGTGACGTCATGAGTGACGTATCTACATAATAAATTGTATGGAGATGAAGACTAATTTATGGACAAAGGGCGTTGTTATGTACAATATACAATACGTTATCGCTATTATCTTGAGGGATCATGATCATGATGAAGGATCGCTTAGTATTCTGTTTGATGAATATGCGGTAATGGGTTGGGGTAGCTGAAGAATGGATTAAGTTAAAGGCTTATTTGTTTTACATAATACGGTTTCATCATTACTTGATGCAGTGACAGCGTAGGTTGAACGCTTACTTCGATCGCGGCTAGCTGTTGAACGCTTGCTACGATTGCGGATTGCGGTCGAAAGCTTGCTATAATCGCGGCTAGCGGTTGAAAGCTTGCTACGATCGCGGCTAGCAGTAGAGCGCTTGCTACGATCGCGGCTACCGGTTGAAAGCTTGCTACGATCGCGGCTAGTAGTTGAGCGCTTGCCACGATCGCGGCTAGCAGTTGAGCGCTTGGTACGATCGCGGCTAGCGGTAGAAAGGTTGCTATGATCGCGGCTAGCGGTTGAGCGCTTACTACGATCTCGGCTAGTGGCTGAACGCTTGCTACGATCGCGCCTAGCGGTTGAGCGCTTGCTATGATCTCGGCTAGCAGTTGAACGCATGCTACGATCGCGGCTTGCGATAGAACGTTTCCTACGATCGTGGCTCGTAAAATACAGGCTGGTACTTTTCTGCATTTTAGTCAGTTCAATTACGGGCTCAGAAAAGAGACTGCAAATTTCTTTGAAAGCAGAATTTCTTATTTAGTTTTCAAAATAAAACACATTTACTTAAATACCCCCAGAAAGGGGTTCTTCTGGACACGGCGCGTATAGTTAGGAAGGCCCTAACTACCAATAGCTTGGATCCTATCGCCGATGCCGGTGGGCTACCATGTTTTATATTTTGAATTGTATTTTATTTCAGAAGAAATATATTAAAAAAAAATGTGTGTACAGTTAATGAATAAAGGAAATAATAATATTACATCCCCTCTATGACCACGTGTTTTGGCACACCCGGTACAGGTATCAAACGGTATCCCAGAAACAAGGGGCCTAATTCTCCTAAAATAAATCTTGATAAATCACAACCGAACCAAGGCCGAACCGTTCATTCAGACAGTTCTCAATTTCAAAAGCTATCAAATTGTTTGACACAAAAAACAAAATCAATCATTTTGAAAGTTTTCGAAAACAAAAACTGATTGACGGTTGTGGTTCGATTGCGTTTGGCAACAATTTATTTTAGGAGAATTGGGCCCCTGTAACATAACATGGCAACTGACGGTAGCAGACATACGTAAAGTCCGACATGGCTCTAAATGAACGTGAATGGCGGCATTGTGAAGGGACATGTCAAAAACCTGTCGAAGCCATTTCGTGTTAGTTCTCAATTTCATCACGTTCATTTAGATCCATGTTAGACTGTTCAGTTCTACCAACTCTACTGTGAAATGGCAAATTAACGAAACTTGTGATGTTGACAGCTTAAGACCCAATTTCACCATACAATGTTAGTTGTTATTGTTCTGTTAAGCTGTCAATGTCAATTTCAATGTACTGTTAAACAGTCTGTTAAAATGTTTAACAGGACATTAATAACTAACAGAGTATGGTGAAATTGGGTCTTAGTCAGTTGCCAGAATAACAAAATCATTCCCATGCATTTTTAAAATATTTAATAGTGAATTTGTGCCTTTACGATAATGCTCGCAAATATTATTATGTCAACAATCGGGACAAAATATAATAATATTATATTACCTAAAAAAAATTAAATGCTGTTCGTTGGTAAGCGCATCACTTAAAAACGGCTGAACCGATTTGGCTTTTTTTAATGTTCATTTTTGTCCCTATTAAATTCTTCTGGAAAGAAATATTGGAAAAATTGCCCAGAATATTGGCAAATTCGGGAAAAACTGTAAGTTCTTTTTTCTTCACAAAACGACCACATTTTTTTTTATTGAAATTTGGACAGGACAACGTGTGTCGGGGTCAACTAGTACCTATAGAATATAATCTGATCGCCACTTCGGGTTGTGCCTGTCCGTGAGGCCTTTAGTAACAAAAATATTTATTTACATAGGCAAATTTTATTGTCATTACTAATTTTCAAACACTTTACAACGAATTACCTAATATAAAATATGTGTGTCATGTCAGATTAGATATCACTCATAAAGGATCATTATTCACAATAACACAAGTAACAGCGAATAGAGCGAGGCTCTTCAATTCCCAGACAACTTGGTACAAGTGTAACCAGACCTTGTAGCCGCCTGAACAAGGCCACGTGACTTATAGATAAGTTGTCTTTGACAGCTGTCCCTTTACATAAGTAACGTTAAGGTGGGTACACATTCCAGCATTCACTTGTAATAGAACATTGAGATACTATAATGTGTATTTCTTTGGCGAACCGACCATTAAGCTGGACGCTCGATATTGTAAAAGATAAGCAACATAATCGTTTAGGAGTGAATCTATTATTACAGTATTAACTAATATCGGTATGTCAGGATTGTGAGCATGGTAAATATAGTAAACAAAAAAACTTTAAAAAAGTAAAACCGACTTCAAAAAAACTAAACGGAGTAAAATAATTATCATTTAATAAAACTACCAGTTTCAGAAGTCGGTGCATTCAATTTATTTCAGCGTAGAACACCGACTTCTGAAACTGGTAGTTTTATGAAATGATAATTATTTTACTCCGTTTAGTTTTTTTGAAGTCGGTTTTTACTTTTTTAAAGTTTTTTTTTATTTTATACTTTTTAGTGCCACAAATTACAATTACAATTGTGTAGAAATTCTCGGACCAGCACTACAACTAGAACGTCGTCTATATATGATTTGTGTATTTTTTTTTGTTTTTGTTGATTTTTTCAAAAAGCGCTGAATCAATTTCAATAAAATTGATATGGGACCACCTCTGAAGTATGGCCTACCAAAAAAAAAAAGAATCATCAAAATCCATTCATAATTGGCAGAGATATCGCGTAACAAACACACAAAAAACACTCAGACGAATTGAGAACCTCCTCCTTTTTGAAGTCGGTTAAAAACCAACATAAACAACCACTCTCCAACACTAAGGTCCGTATTACAGAATGTTCCTCAAGTCCAGTTTGAACTCTAATCACTTGATCATTGTTTATGTATAGAATCAGTACTTGAGCATCGGCCTTATTCCAGAACGGTAATTGAACTATACTCAGCTGAATTGAGACTCATATCGAGTCTCAAGCAGAGTTACGATCTGTCAAAAGTCAAACTGTTTGACGTAAATTGACAAGGTGCTCTGTGCTCAAGCGCGGCCTCGACCACGCTTGTGTGATTAAAGTTCAAATCTCTACTTGGGTTCGAAAAATCAAACTCAGTTGAACTATGATCGATGAACCTAAGCTTGAGGCACGTTCTAAAATTTAAACTCTACTCGGAACTGGTTTTAAACAGAGATCAACGTTAGAGTTACCTTCTGTAATACGGACCTAAGAGTACTTATACAGGCTGTAAGGGTAAACACCGTTATCCTTGAAACCACTGGTTTGGTTTCATTTAAGTATAGAACGTAAAATCAATGAAAAATAACAAACTTTTTTTTTTCATAAAATTTTCATTTTTCCACAAAAGCATTTCACCCTACGCGCGGGGGCAACAAGCTACGGGAGGAGGCGCGGGGAACTCGCCGCGTGGCCCGACGCACGGCCCCGCACAGTTCGCTACCCCAGTCACTCAGCTGTCTCGCTAGCGAGTGCGTGTACGCCGCGTCGTAGCGCCGCCGCGCCGCTCATTTCTCGAGAGTTTTTTTTTTTGCCGTTCCTATGTTTTTATGATTAAGTCAACTACCCATGGTTTGAGTGACAACGGTATTTAACCTTACATGCTGTATTCGGGTTAGGGCTAATTTTTCAGTCGTCAGATATCTTTTATCTGGGGAATAAGTTTGACGTTTTGACAACTTTCGTATAGAAAATATGTCAAACCATCATATTTATTCCTTGGATAAAATATATCTGACGGTTGAAAAATCGGCCCTTAGTGACATAAACTAGGTCACAATAAATTTACACAAGGTCAAAAATTAAGAACAAACTAGTCAGATATAAAAGGTGAGACTTCTTGTCTAATCCACACAGAATGCTTCGCTTCGTCGAACGACAACCGCCTTTATAACATCGGGTGCGTTGATCCATATTGTCAATTTTTTGTCAATATTGCCCAGTGCTACCAGCTTCCCACAACAATATTTTGTTACAATATAATTTTAACAAACTACGACCGAATTTGTGTAACATATCATAGAGCAAAGACAAGAGTGCGGGTGAAACGTGTGTCGTAGAGTCAGGAGAATGAGAATGCAAAACATAAAGGAAAGTTACAAGTAAACAATAATGCTCACATGCCATGAGCATTTCGTAGAACACAGCGTCGAGCATTTGCAAGAACATTACATTGTATGAACTTGCTTCTTTGAATTGAGCTTTTGCTTGTATTGTATCATTTCCAAGAATGTTACCAATCTGTGGTTGAAGATGTACATCACTTGCTGATGGATTGTGTTAGGAACCAGAGTGAGAGGCAAATTTTAATCAATGAATTCCGATTAAATATATTAGATGTGGGGTTAGTCCAAACAATTTTAGCACAACCAAAATCAGATTTTGCAAAAAAACTATGTCAGTTTATGCACTTCATTGATTAAAACTATTCCCTTTATTTAATTATTAATAAGGTGATCTAAGTAGTATTGGTTTAGTAGTCATTGTATAAGGTATGATGGGGTTGACGTATCCACGTGGATAAAATCCCCGAATTAAATAAAGATAATAAAAAAAATAATCTTACCTACTTCTTCTTCCTACCTTTTCCCAACTATGTTAGGTTCAGCTTCCAATCTAAACCCTTAGCACGAAGTCCGTGGTTTCGGCCTTAGTTAGGAGCGTTTCCTATACCCTATCACCTACGGACATACGATTATTTCGAGGCCCGAACAAAAAAGAATGACAACACGGTTTGACAGTTGTCCTTACTACCGATGTGTTTTTGCCCGTCCGGAAAGTTGAACTTGACACTTGTTTTGTTCACTCCTACGTTTCGGGCGACTAACTTCGTTGACGGACTTAGGGAGTAGGCTCCCTGATGCGGATGAATACCGGTATTCAGCCGCAAACATGGAGCCACTATCATCAGACCTCCGCAACCCAGTTACTGGGCAATGCCGATATCCTAAAGTTAGACCGGTTGTCAGACTTTCGGGCTGCTGAGTACTCGTAACGACTATCATAGGTATTCTTATGACACCCGGGACCGACGGTTTAAGGTACGCGTCCATTGGTCCACCTCGGACGCACCGCACGCACGGCACGCAAGGGATTTTAGTTTGCTTTTTATGATTTCACATAGCGCTGCGTCCACTATCCGTGCCACCCGCACCAAACGCATCTGTGAACGCAAAACTAAAATCCGTTGCGTGCTGTGCGTGTGGTGCGTCCGGCGCAGGCCAATGAACGCGTACCTTTAATGTGCTCTCCGAAGTACAGTTTTTTCGCAAAAGAACGTTACATCACAAGTAAATTCTCTAATGTGTACTCACCTTTAGTTATTCAGTGGTCACGTGATCGGTAAATGTCATTCCGATACATTTAACTGATGTGTATTCTTGGACGATCGGAAATAATCCAAGGGCCCAAGTTTAGTCAGTTAGATAATTTACGAACGCTTCGATAGAGTGTCGACAGTGTGTCGATAAAATAGTTTTAGACATTTGGTATTCTGGTGGTTATTTTAGACGATTGGTTTTCCGCTGACTTTATATTGAACTATCATTCAACTGCTATTGAACCAATTTATTACTTCAATAGAAAACAGAAAACATTGAGGTTTTAGCAGAATATGGGACTACAGGTCTAGCGCATAACTGAGTCAGTGCCTGGGGTATGGGAGCGGGACGGGAGGGGTAACATATGACGTGACATGACGTGTCCGAACTATCTCGCTATACACCTGATAAATATAATGAAGATTCCTTTTACGATATTTTTCCTACTACCAGATAATGAAAGTGATTAGAGCCATTCATACAGTGATTCTACAGACTGTGGTATGGAATCTGATTAATAAAATTTGGGATTTTGGGATTTGTTTGTTGTTTTTTGTTGTGTAAGTAAAAATATTAATACTTATTGAAAAAAAATTGTAATTATTGTAACAAATTTTTTTGTTTACATTGTCACGCGCAAATATATTAATTAATTTAACTTAAGTATACACACGTAAATATCGTACGAGATATCTTCATTATATTTATCACGTGTATAGTGAGATAGTTCGGATACGTCATCAGTTATGCGCCCGAAACGCGCGCAGAGTACGCTGCGTTTCGGGCGCTAATTAAATTGTATGAATTTCCATGCAATAGATTAAATAAAGCGTCCAGCGTCTGTCGAGCGCACGTCTTACGCGCACATGACGCCTCCCCCCGTTTACTATTTTTCCTTGTCATTTTCTCTCATCCTTAATCAAGCATCAATAATAAAGTTAAAAGAAACAGCACTAAGCATGTTGACGGTCCAAAAGTTACAGCAAAAATTTTGACACGTTGTCGCATTTGATGCTCGTCGGGCGAGTGTAGGATCAGCGTCTAACGCACGCTCGGTGAGCGCCCGAAACGCAGCGTACTGGGCACGCGCCCAGTGCACTTGCTGTAACCAAGGGGCCCAATCTCCTAAAATAAATTGTTGCCAAACGCAATCAAACCACAACCGTCAGTCAGTTTATGTTTTCGAAAACTTTCAAAATGATTGATTTTGTTTTTTGTGTCAAACAATTCGACAGCTTTTGAAATTGAGAACTGTCTGAATGAACGGTTCGGCCTTGGTTCGGTTGTGATTTATCAAGATTTATTTTAGGAGAATTAGGCCCCAGGACTTTATAATACGCCCGTGCGTGGGCGACGCAGCGCCGTGAACTAGTCGCGGCGATCGGTGGTGACCTCTCGCTTCCGGCCGTGGTTCTGTCCATGGTCGGGAGCGAGAGTGCGTGGGAAGCCGTCACCTCCTTTTGCGAGGTGGTGATGGCGACCAAGGAGGGAGCGGAGAGGGAGAGAGAGGCGACGGCCACTCTCCCTTCCCGCGCCAGACGCACCGGGCGCCGCCGGAGGGCGCGCGACGATCTCCGGCCACCCTAGTGTGTGGCCTGCGGGCGACGGGTTAGGGGACCCGTCGCCCGACCAGTAACAGGCCCGAGAAGGCGGCGCGCATGTGTTCCGTGCGCGCCTCTCAGGAGGACGTGGGGCAAGGCCCCACAGAAGGTGAGGTCCGCCAGGGGATGGCGGACCGAGGCCTGCCGGGGTTGCGGTGCATGCAGCTGCGAATCCCGTGACCCCGGCCAAGGGTCAGGAGTAGGAACCCCGTGGGTTTTTAGCCGGTAAGAGTCCGGCATAACCCTTCGCCTTCCCCAGGCGAAGGGTATCCATGAGGATTTTCCCACGAAAAAAAAAAAAAAAAAAAAAAAAAAAAAGGACTTTATAATACGTAGTACATATTACTTCTATGGTTATAACTAGTTCCTATCTGATAATCTATCAGACTTCTATCTTATTTATCACATTAGTAAGGGAATCTGAAGAGGGCAGAATAGTGTCGGTGGGAGGACAATGTCATTTTATTTGAATTAGCAGACTTAGCCCCCAGTTTTTATACTTTACTAGCTGTACCTGGCATGCGTTGCAATGCACTTTTTCCTACTACTTACCTACTACCTTCAGAAACAAAATCAAAATACTTAGTAACAAAAAGTTAAAACCATTTTCATGCATGCGGTAAACAAATGAAGAATATGGACACACTGAGATAATTTCATTTATTTTTTAAATATCAAAATTTTCTTTCATAAGAACCTTCTCACGACAAATACGAACACAACAAAAAAAAAATGTCGAAATCGGTCCAGCTGCTCACGCGTGCTGCCGTGACCAAGAGAAATAGGGATTAACTTTTATATTATATAGACTAGGATGTCGGCGTTGCCGGTGGCTACCGGCAAAGAGATAATTAAACTTATAACCAATAATAGCCTCAGCAAATGAGGAGTAGGTATTGTTACCATGCGGACCCGGAACAACTGTTTGTAGGCAATACAAATATTTGTACCGCACGGAAATTAACACGCGGGCTATAGCTCAGGAAGCTAATCACGTAGTAACTGTGCTAATGCGTCATTGTTTTATAGCAACAATTGCGGAGGTCTAATAGATTGTTTACATAAATTCATTCTGTCTAGCCTATTCCCAATTATGTTGGGGTCAACTTCCAGAGAGAGAGAACTAACCAGATGCGGCTGAATATCAGTGTATTACATGGAGCGACTGCCATCAGACCTCCGCAACCCAGTTACTGGGCAATGCCATCTTAAGGTTAAACCGGTTGTCAGATATATACATTTCCTAGGAAATGTATATATCAAAGAACCTTTGACAAATTATTTTACACATTTCCTAAATTGGCTTGGCATTGTATACATTTCCTAGGAATTATATACAACTCCTAGGTTTCATACATTTCCTGTAACATTTACATAAATATTATCTTTTAATCGTGTAGATAGGCGCTAGGCCACGAAGCTAATTCTACTCAAAAAATTGTTGAAAATCGCAATCGCAGCTGAACAACAGCCGTTTGAATTATTTTCTTACAGAGTTAACGGTCGAGCGGCTGCGGTTCAATTGCGATCTGAAACAATTTTGTTCCTAGAATTGCTTGCCTATGCGCTTGGTAGTTTCCAGGCTGGTAACGTTATCTAACATGACAGACACAGACAAATCAATGGTGACGTAACACCGGAGATCTGGCTGTGATGCCTCAGGAACAGGACCACGTGACTAATGTCTTCGACAGTTCTACGTCATTGCTTTGCTTTATATAGCTTTCAATAACGTCATATAAACCTACACTTTTTACTTTTTTGCTATTGATATCGTCATAAATTCTGAGTCACTGTAAAAACTAGGTGAAATTTTGCATAGACTAAGGTATCTGTGAAGCTTCCATAGTCACCAAAAGAGAAAGAACCCATTGAAAAAAAAATAAAAAAAAATAAGCCTTCCCGGCTGGTTGGTCGACATTTGGCAACTCTCTAGTTTTTCGGCATCTGTAAAACCCTGAAAACGACAGCCTTCAAACATGCATATTGCTTGATATGAGTCAAAAAAAGAAAAGGAAAGAAGCGAAAAAAACAACAAGCCTTTTCGACGGGTCGGTTGACATTTGACATTGCAACTCTCTACTTTTTCAACGTCTGTATTTAAAAACGACAAGCAAAAATCTTCAAGAGCATGCATCCCGCCTGACACAACCACACCACGCTTCTTTAACCTCCAACGATTCCACTAATACAAAGCTGATGAACATTATATATTTTTTTCAAGTCCAAGTTCCAAGTACTAGAACCGGTTTCCAAAACTTTAAAGCGAAATTAGCATATACGGAATAGACAGCGGTGCAAACACTTAGATGCTGAAGTTAGACGCCAGCACTTTATACTCTAGTCACCCACCTATGCACGAACTAAAGTGGCCCCCATAAATTCAGACGGTGTAAGTTTAAACGGTAATTCGAGAGTTAGAGGGAATGGAAACGGCTAAAGCAAATGTAATATCTATATCTCAATGAAATGTCAACGTTTTTCTTGACCTGTCATCTTTAAGTCAAGCAAAAAACTGTGGATTGGAAGTTTATAACATGTATACAAGGTTAGTCGGAAAGGGGTTACTAATCCGAAAGGGTGTTACAGTACACATCATAATAATGAATAATTTTTGTTCTACAACTTTTCCCAAAAGTCAATAGTTTAAGAGAAACAGTTGTTCAACAATCTCAAAAAAATATCTCTAAAATCTATCTATCACCAGTTATGACCAGCTGTGTTAACACTTTAGGTCATATTTGGGGTCATGAATTAGAAGGACCATTTTCTGAATTTGTAACTAAAGCAGGGATGAAGAAATTTGAAAAAACTAAAATGAAAATCATTTTATTTGGAAAAAAAATTATCGAATTTTGAAATTTTAACACTTGCTTTCAAACAGTCATCAGTGATACTATAAGTGGGCTTCGGATTAGTACCCCCTTTCCGACTAACCTTGTATAAAGTGTGTGATAACTTGGAACGTCTAATGACAACAGGAAAAGTAGAGGGCAAATGACCCAAAGGCCGAAGCTCAAAACGATGGTCAACTCAGATATCCGAACAACCAGCGATACCTATAAACGCCGGAATCCACCAAGCAAATGATCGCAACAGGTGGAGACAGACCGTGGACAGGTTGAAATGGAGTCACAGTCCTTAATAGTGAGGAAACTATTAAGAAGAAAGTGTATAGCAGTGGTGGCTGGGTTAATCAGATATCTGCAGGACGGTGTAGCCCACTAATAGCAGGTGCGATTAATAACTGAGGCACAAGCTGGGATAAACCGATATTTTGACTTTTACCAGTTGTAGTCTCTTAATTAAAACAGGTGAATGCATCCACAGTCATTCTTTTGCGTCTCTTACTTCTGTAACTTTTCTTATTTTTCTAGTCGTGGACAACACAGTTAAGGAAATCTCTTCCTCCTCGCCTTTTCCCTACTGTGTTGGGGTCAGCTTCCAGTCTCACTAGATGCGGCTGAATTCCAGTAGGTGACACGGCGCGACTGCCATCAGACCTCCGCGACCCAGTAACTGGGCAATGTCGATATCCTAAGGATAGACCGGTTGTCAGACTTTCGGTCTTCTAACTTCGAGCCTGTCCACATCTCCACGTCACGACGTCGTCAACGTGGAACGGTGCGGTAACGTGCCACGGTGCGTTGACGTAACGTGCAAATTTACGTTACCGTAACGTAACACGTTCTGCCTCTAGCCGCAAGCGTGCACGTATATGCGCTCCGCCCGCGCTCTCCACGCCCGCAAGTTAATCGCCGTCTATGTGCTCCGATGCTTTAAAACCATACCTTACTGTTTCTCTTATTAAAATTTAGGATCTACATGGTCAACGATAAATCTAACAATGATCCTGACGTGCATTTTTACGATACGGTAACGTAAATTTGCACGTTACGTCAACGCACTGTGCCACGTCACCGCACTGTTCCACGTTGACGACATCGTGACGTGGTGATGTGGACAGGCCATTCCCGTAACGACTGTCATAGGTATTCTGATGACACCTGGGACCGACGGTTTAATGTGCTCTCTGAGGCACGGAGGGGTCTCGATGTGTAAAAATCAGTCACCCATCCACGGACTGAGTTTGGCAAGTGCAGCTTCACCTCGCAAATCGTATGATCGGCGCTGTTGTTAATTAGCTACGAGCCCCTCTCCGTGTTTCCTCAACACAGTCAAGGAAACTATAAAAAGTTAAAGGATCACATTTTTTTTAAACATTGCCCCTCTCTTCAGTTTCTTTCCTGCACCGTGGGTGTTTTTACAGACACAAAAACACGCACAAACACCCAGACGCCGAACATCCACACGTAGGCCATACGTGTCGTGCTAAACTCTAATATTACTTTTTTTAAGGTTTATCTTTGTATAGAAGTCAGCTAACCACTTCTAGTAAACCAACATCCTTCACTTAACTTTTCCCCGAAGGCGTATATTTCTCTATACACGGGTGTCTGTGTCTAATAAAGTGGTCACAGTCGAAGCAAGATTAACAGCTCCTCTTTATTATTGTTTGTGTACGGGCGCGCGCATAATGGCGGTTCCATGGAAAAATATGGCGCATTGGGAATCGAAGAGGAAAATATTGTCATTGATATTATGATGTATGGAGGATGTTTTGTAGTGTTTTGACAAGGGAAAGGTTTTAGGTGTATGGGCTGGGAATTGAAAAAAACGTGAGTTATGGACAAAAATAGTCAACATAGCGCACAGGATAAGCTTTTAGCCGTAGAACCGATGACCGTTGAAGAAGATGTGTTCTTGAGTGGAGACCGCGAATCGACAAACGTAGTGTGAGACCCTCAGGCTAGGTGGAGGGATGATCTTTGCAAGGTGGCTGGTAGCAGCTGGATGAAAGAGGCCGAGGATCGGCTTCAGTTTCGTGCTATTGGAGAGGTCTATGTCCAGCAGTGGACTGCTGTGGGCTGACGATGATGAGTGACTTATTTGCATTTCAGTTGTGGTGATTGCTGGTAACAGTATCTTTGAGTAAAATCTTCGTTCAATAATGCATCGCTCTGATAGAACCTTCTTGATGATGTAGCAAGATCATCACATTTACATAGGTGTATTCTAGTATTAATTCTGTTTCATGAGCGGGTGTATAAAATGCCTCAATTGCCTCACAGCCGCCCGTAGAGATCCACTGCTGATTATGTCTCCTTAAAGCCTGTTTGTGAAAGAATAATATCGTAATCACCATGGTTGCAAAATGAACTGGTGATTGCTGTTGGTTATTAAGCACAAGATAGTGCTGCTACCCAACATCTGAGTACTCTAAACGTCTATACTCATGGAAAGAGAGGCCCATTGAGGACCCATGGAGAACAAAATCCAAAAACCTATTCTATTACACAAAAGGCTCGATTCACACCATAGAATATCAACACCATAAAACATTGTAAAACAAATTACTGGAGCATCACAAAACAGAGTTCTATTTCCTGCCTGTTATCTCGCCATCGGGGGCTATTATCCGATGCCTTCCCGAATTATATTTGTGAATAGGGACAAAGAGACACGTTCGAATTTGTTATTAGGTGTTTGTAAAGACGCGGCTATGTTTGTGTTTGCAGGTGAACGTATGAAGTTGTAAATTGATGATAGCATTTATGTTTGATGGAAATATGTTTTGAATTGATGGTAATTAGGAGGAATCTCTTTATGAAAAAAGGATCAGGCAATGAATTAAATGTTATAGACTTTGACGTAGAAACACATGAAATGTTCGAACCGAATATAGACTAAAACGCGAAACAGAAGACTTTTATGTCAAAGCGTGCAGTCGAATCCTTGTATAGCTACAAGCTAAATTAGGTATTGTGCTGACGATATAGGATTTAAATTAGTTTGTTGGGGTTTCTAAGTTGGTATGGCGGTGTGCGTAGGCGCGCGCTCTGGTGATGTACTCAGGACACTTTATTCGTGAATTTTGTACTATACCCTTAGTTCATGCTTTTCTACGTCAATGAGTATAGATAGAGGTTTTCCTTCTTAGACTGAAACTGGCTTTTTCTGGTAATAATCAACTCCTCCCAAATAGACGAAGCTACTCTCAATTTCGATGGACGCCTATTCTTTTCATAATACAATTAAGAGCGTAAAACATCAATTCAATTTTAGAGCGCTATTGTCAATAAATAACAAAACATAAAACCATTAACATCCACTATGACTGCACCTTAACCAGAGCACCACTCGGGAGGAGTTTTGTATAAATTAAATGAAAACGGTACAAATGAAAGAATTTATCATTTTGTACGTGTCTCGACTTATATTGAGTATCGCTTTCCTTTATTTAATTTGTGCCTGTCTGTTCTGTACGGGAATTTCATTTTCTTAACACACACGTGACAAGTTATTGGGCTCGAGTGACGGTTGGCTGTATTTAAATTGGAATCGTGACAGGAGTTTTCTGAAGGCAATGTTATAGACGAGCCTAATATTCGTGTCGTTTGGTAGTTGACTCGTCTCAATATTCGGTTGGAAAAGGAATATTTTCGTGTCAGCTGATTATTACAGAGCGTATTTTTTGTACCTACCCTACAAGCACGTGTAGGCGGGTTGGCAACATATAAAGTAAATAGGGTAAATTCAATGTATTAAATTGAAATTGGTACCGGTAAAATATAGGCCACTTCACATCTTGCTATGGGTGACTGAGAGTAAGGAATGAAAGAGTGCTAAAAACGCTCCTCATGTACCTGAATGCTTCTTGTCCTTTTGGATACATACAGGGGGAAAATCAGTTAGTTGGGACGGTGGACTCTGGGTAAGGACAACCAATATGTGTTTTTGTCAATGGTGAATATTCTGTAAATCTGAATAACGGGAAAGGCTCCATTGTTCTTCCGCGTGTCCTCACACAGAAAGAGCAAGAGTGGGCTCGGTGTGCACTCACCCAGTCACGTAGCAGGCAGAGGAAGGACTGCATTCTTCCCTGTCCCCGTCAATCGCGTTACCCTGGTAAGAAGCGATCCATCGCCTGCTGAGAAACAGGCTGGCACGGCGGCGAGGCATGTATCAAGCGCGTCTCGCGGGTTGATGGTATGGTCACGCGAAGGCTGCACAGTTGATGGAGTTCGCCTATAAGTGGCGGGCAAAGACTTGTCGAGGGAGCTGTGTATGGGTGAGTGTCATCCCACGCATTCAATCAAAAGCAGCAGGAAGAACACGTGCTGGTTTTACACAGTAGGAGTCTTATGGTGTGTCCAGACCTGGCGAATGCGCCTCGAATACGCCGCTCGCGAGCCGCTTGCGAACTGCGCGCGTATATTTTATGTTCGTACGCAGCCCCTGCGCCGTCCGCGTGCCGCTTGCGCGCATGCTACACGCCGCACGCGAGCTCCGCAGGGGGTGCGCGCGTGCCGCCCGCGATTCACCTCCCTCGCCCCGCCCGCGTGTCAGTAATCTCGTTGTCAGTAATCAAATAGCCGATGCTACAGCAATTATGCTAACGGCAGTCGTATGGTCTGACACCTTCGGAAGCAAATTCACAACTGACTCATAGTTCAAATGCGAAAGAAGCTATGTGAGCACGAGCGGCGCGCGGACTGCACGTGCGCCCCTCTCAAGCCTTGCCGGAGTTGCACTAGAGCGGCGCACCAAACGTAGGCTCTAACCGCACGCGAGCAACACGCAAGTAGTTCGCAAGCGTCTCGCGAGCGGCGCATTCGCGGCGCGTTCGCCAGGTCTGGACGCACCATTACATAAACTTTCGTCCTTCCCAGGCGGATGGTATACACGACAGATTTTCCCCCCAAGAAAAGGGATAAAAAATCAAACGGTAGCTTTGTGTAGACTCACCATAGAAACTGGCCACAAAACTTGCTGATGAGACCACGAGAGTTAGTCGAAACCAACCAGTCCCTGGAAAAATGCCAAAAAAAACGAAACAGAGAATTCCTCGACCCCCAACCGACCTTTTTTCCCCGGCTCTCTTAAACGGGGAAAATATCAAAACAATGTCCTGGGAGATGGGTTCCTTATTAATTTAGTTTAATTAAAACTGACTTTTCCTAAAATAACTTGATTACAGCGCCGGGGAGCGTAACAAAAAACGTTATTACAAAACACTTTGGCACAAAGGGAATTCTTGTTCTTTAAATTTTACTAAGCTTGAGTAAAACGTTTGGGTTTTAAATTGTTTAAAATAGTAGCTTGTTGTAGTATTGTCTTTTTTATAGATGTTGTGATACTCGGTCATTTTTTGTTATAAAAAATAATTTAAGAAATGTAATGTTTTTTTTTGTACTGCGAGTCTAATTTTTTTTTATGTATACTTTTTTGTTGTAAATAAATATTTATTAACAATTAAATATTCGTTAATAAATAAATAATTTAATATGATGTTTCATTCCTTAAAATCAATAAATCCTAACTAATATTATAAATGCGAAAGTAACTTTGTTTGTTTGTTACCTTTTCACGCCTAAACCACTGAACCGATCATCCTGAAATTTTGCATACACGTTGTCAGGTGTACAAAAACGGACTTAGGGTACCTTTCATCCCGAAAAAAAGTACTGTTTCCGAGGAAAACAACAGTAACGTTCTTATGATAATAGATAGCGCCACGTGTTTTTGGAATCATGATTGAATTATACTATCCCGAAAAATACGGACTACGCGATAAACAACATCCACGCGGGCGAAGCCGTGAGCAACCTCTTGTAATAAATATTTGAGAAAATAAAAAAGAAATACAATTAAATATTCAGTAGCTGTTGCTTAGATTTTTTTGATGGGTGTAATTTAAGGTACAATTCCGTGCATCGCGGCAGATCGCAGCCGCGCGCGATCGATCGCGTGCGGCTGACACGCGTCTAATGCGTCAATAGTCGTGTTTATAATATACTGACTAATCTGTCGTTAGCCGCACGCGTCTGTCGCAGACTTCGGAAGCGGTGCCATACATTTTCATACTCTGACTATTGACGCATTAGCCACACGCGTCAGCCGCACGCGGTCGATCGCGCGCGGCTGCGATCGGCCGCGATGCACGGAATTGTACCTTTAGTATGATTAAACAGTTTCTTTGGTTGCTTCACATGGCAGTAATTTTCCTCAAAAGATTCGTCCTCTTATTAGATTTCCTCATAGGATTTTGTCATATATTTGATGATGGCTAACCGAATATAAGAACAAGAAGCCGATCTTGAGACAGATCTGCCATTGTACTTAAAATGCTTACAAATTATCTTTCCCCTCGTGGTACCTTCTTTCTCTTTCAGATGCATATTCTGCAATCAGCGGCTGATGCTTTCTTCAGTGGAGGTTGATTGGGAGCGATATTGAATCCTATGTTTTGGTAGTCCGTGCCTGTGAATTGCATAGCGGTTCCCTGATGTCGACATATTTAACGTATGAAGTTGTAAATTGATCATAGCATTTATTTTTGATGTTTGATAGCAATATGTTTTGAATTGATGGTAATTAGGAGGAATCTCTTTATAAAACAAGAATCCGGCAATAAATTAAGTGTTAAAGACATTGACGTAGAAACACATGAAATGTTCGAACCGAATGTAGACTAAAACGCGAAACAGAAGACATTTATATCAAAGCGTGCAGTCGAATCTTTGTATAGTTATAAGCGAAATTAGATATTGTGATGACGACTCAGGATTTAAATTAGTTTGTTGGGATTTCTAAGTTTATAAGGCGGTATGCCTTGACGCGCGCTCTGGTGATGTACTCTGGACACTTTTTTCGTGAATATTGTACTAAATCCTTGGTCCATTAGGAGGTACCTATGAGGCTTCCATAGAAACGGTAAGTGAATACAAGGATCAAATTTTTTTTTTAAAAAAAACCTTCTTTCTCTTTCAACCCCATAACACCAGGATCACCCCCTATAACTTGACATCTAAGGCCCGCATCAAACATTGGTTGTATCCTTCTGGAAATAAGGTCCGATCTACATACGCCCACGTCCGCTAGGTGGGACACCGGCATGTTTTACATGTAAAAGGAACGGTCCTATATGGGAAAAAGCAATATCGTGTTAGTGCCTGTGTTTTGTTTTTGGTCTAAGTTGCGAGATTTAGCGATTATACTCTGATATTGATCTGAAATTTCGAGTTAGATTTTAGGGTAAATTCTAACTGGAATTGAATTATAACCGAAGAATAGAGGCTTATCATGTCTTTCATAGATATTTCTGCTGTTAGTGGACGGGGTAATTTTATGTAATTAATAAATACCAATCCTTCAAACGTTAAAGAATAATGTCTGATTATTAACAAAGTGAAGTAAATAACTACACTGGGAGCTATGAATCCGGATTCATTGCTCCCGAGTGTGGATTCATATCAGTTTTGTTGTTGACTACGACTTCGTAGCTAGCATAAATAAATAAATAAAAGGTTTATTGCAGAAACTCGTTTGAATTTTTACAGTAAATCTTACATAGGGCCTCCTTTTAACTAAAAGATATACCTGTGCTAGGAGGCCCCGCTCTTCAATGTTAAATTATAAAATGGGAAAACTGGTGTATGAATTTAAACAAGAAATCATATGAAAAATTTAAAATTAAACAAGTTAAGAAAAAAACTTACAGATAATATCCTAAATTAGTGTGAGTGAGTGTGTATGTCCATGTGTGTATGTGTATATGGGTGTGGGTACGTGTGTGAATGTTTTCAACTCATATTGACGATGCTTGCAGCAATAATTCAATGTCATCATAGGTCTTCAGTTTTAGCCATTGAACTATTGCCTTTTTGCATTCTTTAGTAGTCATGGGACGGATGTTAATTATTTTATTTGTATTTAATTGTCTTTTGGCATATGTAGCTTTAAGGAATTCTACTATAGCATAGCAGTGATGTTGTAACAACCCCGCAGTTCTTTAGTCAAAATAATATTATTTATCTTAAAACGTTTTCGTCATTCGCTTTCAATTTACATTTCAATTACGCTCGGGTATCATATTCATTACATTTACGAAAGAAAAGATATTAAAAATGGTGTCTTATTATAAGCATAATCAACTCATTACTGCTCCACTGCTGGAAAAGGGCCTGTTCTCAAAATGAGAAGAGTTTAGGTATTTACTCCACCACGCTGGTCTGGTGCTAGAAGGTGGACTACTCTCATAATCGAAAACTTTTTTGGAGACCTCTTAGATAATTTCCTTCACCGCTAACGCATGTGATCCACACATGAATTCGATAAGTCTGAGGTGTGGGTCGTTTTTTTGTTTCTTTTTCTCTTCTTTGTATTATGGTCCTGGGGACCGTTTCTACGTAACCGGTCAGTTACTGACAAGACCTGAAGGGTCTCCAGCCAATGTGGGGGAAGTAAAATATTTAACCTAAGCTAACTACTTATACTACACTAACATCATGACTACCTGCAACAACAACACTAAGGGCGACCCCTAGTGGGACTCGGACCTCGGCTTAGGGCGTTGCTGGCGGGGGCTCAGGGGAGGGAGACAGCTTGATGAGGGCTGAAGAGACGACCGGCTCTACGACGGGAGAGCGCGGTGGTGTAGGTCGAGATCAATCTCAGCCCTATATAGAAAGCAAGCGTTCAACTTTTGGGCTTTCAGCTTTTGGTACAGTAAAATAAAGATTTACAAAATTGTGTTACAAAAAAATAAAAAAAAAGATCTCATTGGACCGTTGTCACAACTGATGGTAAGCGCAGACAGGATCTTAGATGGAACGAACGAATCCAAGTAACGGAGATATAGGTAGACGGATTTACCTACACCCCTCTGATTCTCACATACACGCTACGGGACACAGTAAACTGATTGGTGCCGGACTTTAATGTAGTAGCTAGCCAGTCGACAATTAAATCATCTTACCATCTACCGCTATCGCTTATGCCCGACACCATTGACCATCTGCACTTCTGATAAAACGACACTATGTTCAGTAGGGTCATTGTCGAAGTATACCAACAACGTTCGGTGTACTAACGTACCCCCGTTGGTTTACACTGGTAATGGGAAACGAAATATACCCAACATCTTTTTTTTATTGGTGCGAAAATCTAGGTTTTATTTGTCCAACGATTTTAGATTACGTAACACACTATTGAATTATCGAATGTCACACGTTGTGCTCAGAACCAAAAGGTTAGGTTTCTCCATTAGTTGACTCTATTTCAACCCTTCCACGGTCTGTATCCATCTATTTTGATCATTCTCCTGGTGGACTGGGGTGCTTATTGGTATCGCGAGTTGTTCGGATATCTGATCTGGCCATCGTTTTGGACTTCGTCCTCTAGGTCTTTTCCCCTCTATTTTTGCAGCTTTGCGATGAGTATGGCCAAAGTATCGCACTATGCGCTGCAGGCTGGTTGAGGACAGACGTGGAAAAGGTTAGTTAGGTGGATACTTTTCTTAGGGCACCGTGAGTACAGTAAAAGTGTTAAGACTGTCACACACGGCGCAGATAACTTACGTAATATTTTATCGTTAACTAGCTAGTTAACGATAAAACATTACAAGTGCAAAGTGCATTGCAACGCATGCCGGGTGCAGCTGTAGCCGCGCTGCGTTGCAATGCACTTTTTCCTACTTACTACCTACCTACTACTTACCACTTACCAACGTCCAGAAACAAAATCAAATTAGTAACAAAAAGTTAAAACCATTTTCATGCATGCGGTAAACAAATGAAGAATATGGACATACTGAGATAATTTCATTTTTTTTTAAATATCAAAATTTTCTTTCGTAAGAACTTTCTCCTAACAATTACGAACAAAACAAAATAAAATTACTGAAAACGGTCCAGCTGCTCACGCGTGATGCCGTGACCAAGGGAAATAGGGATTCATTTTTATAAATAATCTATTTGAATGTACACCGATCGATATTATATCAGAAACAAAATATACGCGAAAATATCTGGAGATACAATTATTATTAACTGTATAGTTCAGTTTTCATATCTTAGACTAAGCGTAGGTATACGGGGGTGCTGGCCGCGCAGGCAACACAGTTCAATCACAGTTTTGCAATCCATAGATAGGTAACGCCTTTGATGTCGAGCGATGCCACTGCCCGTGTAGGCGTTGCCCAACTGTAGAGATTGTAAAACTGTGACTGAACTGTGTTTGCCTGCGCCGCGCCGCCTACGCCCCTGGTATACGTTTAGGCTTAGTATCTGTACAGTATCTGCATCGTGTCAGATACCGTCAAATATACTTGGGAGCAAATAAATCGAGCCACTTCTATTTTTCACGTAGGTATTATTGTTATTATTTTTGGTATTATGGAACAGGTCAATTCTAAACATATATCGCTTAAAAGGTTATTTGATAACCTTTACAATGAGGGTAGTTTTTTGTATTTTGAATTACATAATCCATGTAACCAAAACTAAACCAGGACACTTGAAGAAAGGAGTGGCTTGATTTCTTTGCTTCCAAGTGTACCATAAGTTTTTATGCGCAGATACTCGTAAATAAAATATTATAAAATATGCAGCATGCACCGTGTATTGCAGGCACTAAATCCGCGAAAGGGCAAGTGAATCTCGTGCACCTTTCTTTAGGTACACTGTAATGGTTTTACGGCCATTTTTAGTAACCTATCTATGGAAGCTTATGTCAAATTTCAATCTCTAGTAGGAGAAACTTTTGATAATAGGTTATTGAAAAAAATCATTACTCGGTAAGAGTCCGACTTATTTAGGGAATAACGTTTATTAACGTACTAACATACAAGGTATTGGTAAATCCCTCTACAACCTTATTTTTACTTTATACGAAAACCGAGACACCCCAACAAGATTTTCATCAGAACTGCCTGAATATGTGTTTTTTTTAGTAAATCTCCAAGTTACACCTTAGTTTATGTCGCGTTAAGTTCCCTAGAAAAGTGTGAAATGCCTGAGATGTGCTATACAGGGGTTGTCTAATACACGGAAACTGACCGAGAGGACCGTCTATTCCCGTCAACTGTTACGGGTAGAAAACTACTGAAACGAAATTGAAATTCACGAAAAAAAAGAGGTGTAAAAAATATGTCAATCGATTCTCCTAGTGATTCTGAACAAACTAGTCTCAGGTTTAGTTTAAACTAAAACTAAGCTTGTATATCACTGTTAGCTGGATTCGTTTGCTCCATCTGAGACCTTGTCTATGATGTGACTAGGGTCAAACGGGGGCAAGACAAATAATAATAAAAAAACCGCTTGAATACGAAATTATTTTCAGTGGTGAATATAACTTTACATAATAACCGTTCACCTAACCTTTCTGCAGTATATTTTCAAGAATATAAAACGAAATGTTGTTAATGCTTATATATTTCAAAATATATTACAAAACTTGGAACTCATTTAATTCTACAACACAGTGTTACAATGTATTTTCCAATCTCGCCAACGCAACGTTTCGTTTTCTATCTTTTTGCAAAACAAAGTAAGTTTCGTAAGTTATCTCGGGTTTGGCTGCCATCCGCACTGGCGTAACGAATGTTATGTCTCGTTGTAATTCCTAATCTAATGTAGTGATGTCGGTGTGGAAGAAAGATAATGTGCTGTCATACCCATTACGTAGACTATTTTGGATGACGGTTAGGTTAGTTATGTGGTTGAGACAATTATTATTCCGTTTATTCATTTAACATACTTATTAGATACATTTTTAAATATTTCTATGAAAATAAACATTTAAAATGGAAACGCTAGTAGAGGACGCCCTAGAGCGACATACAACGATGTTATTGGTGGTGTTCTTAAAAAAACCGGCCAAGTGCGAGTCCACCATTATCTATAAAAACGGCAAAAAAATTATGTCTGTTGTATGGGATCCCTTAAATATTTGTTTTATTTTAATTTAATTATTTATTTTTAAAGTGAATATATACTCAGCGGCACGGAATCTTGGCCAAACGGTTATGTCGCGATAACAAAAATTTCAAGTGTTTCCAATGATTGTTTATTATGAGGGAAGGTCAAACAAATGTTTACCCTTAGTTCAAGAGGGTAATTCATTATGTTTGATTGCACAACGGTGTAACTTTTAATTTTTTGTTGAATTGTGTCACTTGAGCGACTAAGTTGCAAGTTTAAATTTGTGTGTTGTAAAAGTTTACGGTTAGGTTAGGAATTATTGAGGTTTCGTGCTTTTAATTGAATGACTGAAGATGCTTTAAAACCAAAAAAAATGCCATTAACACCAGCGCAGGTTGCACAGGCTGTAGCATTAATCGACCAAGGGTTGACACAGCGTAAAGTTTCTGTAATGCTTGTTGTACCATGTTCGTCAATACAGTATGCCCTGAAATGATACTGGGATACAGGCCACTACTCTCACAGACCAGGTAATGGAGGCGTCAGATGCACATCGAGCCGGGACGACCGCTTTATTGTCCTGAAAATTTTAAGAAACTGCTTCCTGACCTCTTTTGAGATGCGCCAGCGGCTCCAAATCGCAAGAAGCGTGAATGTTAGTGAGCGTTCGGTGAGAAGACAAATGGAGGAAGTGAATTTAAAAACCCGTAGACCAGCACGTAGTCCAGAACTTCTCAGACATCACCGAGTAGTTCGACTTAAATTCGCACGTAAACACGCCAGCTGGACCCACGAGCAATGGGCTCGAGTGCTGTTCAAAGATGAATGTCGAATCGCTTTGCGTGATCCAGACGGTCGAAAGCGAGTGTAGAGAAGAAGAGGAGAGAGGTTTCTACCACTACCACTACACAAACTGTGAGTTTCAGTGGAGGCTCTATAATGGTTTGGGGAGGAATAAGTTCCGATAGTCGTACGGAGTTGTTTATCGTAGACAACCGGGTAACTGGAACTCGATATATCGAGGAGGTCCCTCAGGAACGTCTTTTGGTATATTCGGGATACATTGGGCACGACCAATTCCTCTTAATACACGATAATGCACGTTCACACGTTGCACATTGCGTGGAGCAACATCTTCAAGAAGTTGGTATTCAAAATTTGCAGTGGCCAGCTCGTAGTCTGGACTTAAATCCGATTGAACATATCTGGGACAAGCTTAAAAGAAAGATAAAGTCCACCTCCAACCCGCCAGAAACTCTTAGCCAACTTTGAAATGCAGTACTGACCACTTGGGAGAGCATACCACAAGTTGATGTCAGAAACATCATTCAAAGCATGCCAGATCAAATGAAGGCCATTATTAGGGCTAGAGGAGGAATCATACGATATTAAAACGTAGAGATAATATCGAAATTTAGGTTTTTTTAAATATTGTAGTGTTTTTAAATTAATAGTGTAAAATTCCAATTTTTCTGCAAAAGTGCCATATCAAAAAAAACTGTTATTTGTGTTGTGATGTTTTAATTTTCAAGGTTTAAAAGCATAAGAAACACTTATTGAGTGCACCTACCCTTATTTCAGTGTCAAAAATACATTTACGTATGAATTATCGACAAATTTACATGTGGCCAAGTTTCCGTGCCGGTGAGTGTATAACTAAATATTCTGAGAATATTTCAAGCGTCTACCTGTTGCCGTTATCAATATCGAGCAAAAACGAGCAAAAAAATCACGTTTGTTGTATGGGAGCCCCCTCAAATATTTATTTTATTCTGTTTTTTAGTATTTGTTGTTATAGCGGCAACAGAAATACATCATATGTGAAAATTTCAACTGTCTAACTATCACGGTTCATGAGATACAGCCTGGTGACTGACGGACAGACGGACAGACGGCAGAGTCTTAGCAATAGGGTCTCGTTTTACCCTTTGGGTACGGAACCCTAAAAAAGACAGGTGGATAGTACTCTCAACCGAAGCCGAACCGAACGTGGACGAAGCAAAAGAAGTTTATAAGGATCGTGGCATGTGGCGTTCTGTAGTTTCTGCCTACACCCATGGGAAAAAGGCGTGAGTCTAAGTATGTAAATATATCAAAAAAATAGTAAACGATAAATTTTTACATCTGTAAATCAATCTGTTACAGACACTTTTACAAGTCAATGCAATGTTTTGTTAAGACAAGATGGCGCCGGCGGCGTTTCTTATCTGACTAGCTCTGAGAAGAAAGGCCGAAACAAACTTAGAGGTCAACATCTCTTCTAAAGTCCATTGTTCCAGAAGATTGTGGTATAAAAACTATGCAAGTGTAACAATATAGGGTAACGAGCAAGTAGCATGTGGAACAGGGTCCAAGCTACCAGCAGTCAGGGCCTCAGAGAGAAAAACTTCCTAACAATACGCGCCGTGCTCAAAAGTACCGCTTTCTGAATCAGGCCCTTGATCCAGCCGCCGAAAGAGAGTCTCATCAGATGTTAGTCGAGGCTCTTGGCTATTAAACCATTGGTCGTAACTACTATCGGCTCAATGACTGCTGAATCAGCATGCCACATGGTGACAACCTCGAGTGCCAAGAGAGGCAACTATTAATTTTAAGTTGATTGCATTTATTAAATCAAGCATCTCAACTCAAAGGGCCGAGTCACACCGGAATAGCAGTGGCTGGCGGCGACGCCAGCGGCTGCCAGCGGCCCCCGGCGTCGCCGATGGCGGCCGCTAGCGGCCTCGCGCGGCCTCCAGACCCCACGTGCCTAGTCTCCTCTTGACTAGTTTAGTTTCTAAATTCGGCAAGGAAACTCGTGTGTTTGGAGTGAACATGATGGAATGGGGATGAAGCAAAATTCTTGACCACAATTTTTTATTTTAGATTTTGAAAATATAGAGTAATCTAAGGAACTGTTTTAAATATTTTTGTTATTTTCATTGTAATTATTTTTTTATTAATTATTTAAAATTAAATATCATTTCTGATCTATGACGTCATCAGTGGCATAAAATCTTTGGGGCTTTGCCTCAATCCATATTCTAAAAACTATAACAGTGATGTCAAATGTCAATAGTGTCAACTGTCAAATCAATGAAATAATAACCTCAGAATATTATGTTCCTTGCCTTTAATTCATAACAAACAAAATACCACGTTATGCCGCTATTGCAATTAATCTCGATCGTACGCCCTTCATATTATTTACCGACCAACCAATCGCCATGAGTGATACTTTTATCAAAGCTGACTCGCGGAACCTTCCGAAAGTTGAGTTCCCGAACACGAACAAAAATTTTGTTTGGGCTATTTTTAGTGTCGTTCTTGCAGGTAGGAACAAAGCACTTCCTATATTCCATCGTTATTGCTTGACCGTCTCAATAAAACACTATTATAGTAAAAGTTGAATTTCTGTTGAGGATTGAGGTTATGTTTATTATTTATGACATTCACGTCACGTGACCACGTCTATCATTTTTTTATTTACAATTGTAGGGTAGGCAAAGGCATTACTGCCATACTGCCAGCAATGACGTCATTTGGAGGATAAATTAAGGTCATTCACATATAACCCGAAATACTAATAATCCATGATTATTTTCCATTTCTAAATAGTGAGATGTGATCAGTAACCTTATTCCTCGAAATGGTTTTCATTTATTAACAGATTTAAAAAAAATGCACAATGCCCATTGGTTATTATATGGCACTTATTGCGGAAGAAGAACAACGTATCCGGTCGCTAGACTACAGAGAAATGCTGCGCTCAGTGTTGCGGCGGGGGTGAGGAACTGAGGAGCGCGCGGCCGCCCGCGGTACCGCAAGCGGCCTCGCGTCACCGCTGGTAGCCTCGCTACCTTTTCAAGGTTCTCAAACGATACTGGTCTTTTAAATATGTAGCTAAAGTTTAAAATTATTTCACACTCAAAATGCTCGCCGCGTCGCTGCCAGCCGCTGCCATTTTGTTGTGACTTGGCCCTAATTTGGACGTAGTTACACGAAAAGAATCCACACAAAGTCACTTTATAGATATTGACGTTTGAAGTTTGGAAGATATTTGACGTGCCATCAATGTTGTGTTGGTTCTGAGGTTGATAAAAAGTGATAGACAGTTGTTTTTGCCTAGATTTTTTTTACTAGTCGATAGTATTGATATTTAGCATCAGTTTGGTGCAATTAAATGTTGTGGATTGGATTCTTTTCGTTTAACTACGTCCAATTATTGTAATTTAATCTATTAAAATTAATCTTTCTCTATCACTCAAGGTTTGCTGGTAGAAAACTCATTTTTGAGTTCAGCTCGCCTTTGTACATGACTTCACTAAATTTAATGTTTTATTGTAATTTTCTTGTCTACAATAAAGAATAAGAATAAAATTCAGTTAATTTGAATGTATGTAAGACTTGCTTAATATTAATTTAAACGATTTCATTAAATTGTGTATTAAGTGACAATACAGCTTCCGTATTTTTGTGTCAGCAACACTCGGAAATATACTCGACGGATTGACTTGAAATTTTGTACTTGTTTGTTGGCATTTGCCCGAAGGTTTCTGACATAATAAAAAATGAAAAAAAGACTGAGCCGCGAGGGTACAGCTAGTAAAAAAATAAAAACTATCGGATGGACGTAACTATTCGCTTTTTGAGCTGTGTGAAACATGTTCCTACAATAGTCAAAATTAAATGTCGTCGGTTAAAATTGTAAAATTGAAAACTCCATTTGGACAATTTTACAGGCTAGATAAACTGAATAATTAATAACTATTTACGTTTCAAACTAATATTACGTTATAATACCGAGAAACGTGATTTTCATTTTAATTAATCCTAATTAAATCGAATTAAAAGACAGCTTCATTCATTGTCTGTGAAGTCGTATTAACGCTTTTAGCCTACGATAAAATATGGCAACAATGTTTTAGTTTTAATTCCCCATGCAAAAAAAAACAAAACATAAAGTGGTCGAAGTACCGACGATAACTTAATAAAAAATCAAGATCGAGTGAGGGTAGATGAAAATACCCTTGCTTCACGAAGATGACAACTGCTCCGCCACTTCAGCAGTCTACCCGTGACCATGGCCGGTGCAATACGGCCAAAACGTTGGAATAAAAGGTATTTTGTGCCTCTTAGTGTCCAAACGTCCAAACACACTATGCTGAAGATACGCGACCGAAGTTTCGCGGCTGATTTTACATCCCGACGTATTCGGCTGTTATGACACACCATAAGTGCCGAACTTACGCGGCAGAAATTCAATTGCTCAAACTTGTGGGCGGACACGCGGGGCGCGGGCATGCCTGCCTCCCGCTGCTCCCCGCCCCGGATCTTCGTCGGCAATCTAACCGAACTAGTCGGGCAATCCCGAAAAATGCACATGAGTAAACCGTAATTAATCATAAATAATCTAACCGAACTCTGGTCGCTTATAATGTGTGCTCTACAGAATACGTTGCCGCCGAATTGTCGCTGAACTTACGCCCGACCGAAGTTCGGCTGTACGCTATAACGCGACGTAATTTCGGCATAAGGTGTCGTCAGTAATTCAAATAGCATTGCAGGCATAATCATGCCGAATTTCGGTCATGTATCTTCGGCATAGTATGCTTAGGCACTTAAAGTTTTTACGCGAGTAGACCCGAATCTGTATTTTTATAAAGTAAACAGTTTCCCTGATTTTGATAAGCATGGCATAATCAGCCCATTACCATCCCACTGCTGGGCACGGACTTCTGCTCAAAATGAGAAGGTTCGGTTTGGCGAACTACACACACCATCTAGAACTTTATGGAGTCCTATCAGGTGTGCAGGTTCCCCACGCTGTTCTCCTTCACCTTTAACGCAAGTGATTATCAAAATTCAGATCAGTCAGATAGCGCCGTGTGGACGTAAAGAATAGCATTACCCCATCTCTTGTCATGGGCGTCGTAGAAGGCAGCAGCGTTCTCTGAGTACTTTAACAACCATACTGCGATCGCCAACCCGCCTGCCAAGCGTGGCGATTATGGCAAGCCCCCTCTTTTGGGGGAGGCCTATGTCCAGCAGTGGATGTCTTTCGGCTGAATGATGATGATGATCAGTCAGAGGTGCGGGCCGGTTTCGAAATCGAACTCTCCATGAAAGGCAACAGTTCAACCACTAGGCTATCACTGCTTTTGATAAGTTATTGTATAAATATAAGAATATTATTGCTTTTAAGTTGTGTTAAAATAGGTGTTGCCTGTGTTCTCGTAGCTGTCAAATCTAATATCGTGTCGAATCAGTAGAAATCCGAGTATGGCAAAGGCAAGTGAGTGATCAAAGGCATATCTCTATACAATTCCTACACTACAATATGCCTCTGAAATAGAATATACAGAATATCTATCCTTTCTAACCATAACTAATATCTACGAGTATTGTATCATACGAGGTATAAAATATTGTTACAATATTTTTGTATTATAACTTTCGTGAGACACATTCATAATTCCTTTATTCATCTAGTATCATCATTATCATCATTCAGCCGAAAGACGTCCACTGCTGGATATAGGCCTCCCCCAAGCATCGTCACATTGACCAGTCCTCTGCTTCTCGCATCCAGCGGTTTCCCGCGACCTTCACCAGATCATCGGCCACCTTGTGGGAGGCATACCCACGCTGCGTCTTCCGGTAAGCGGCCGCCACTCCAGAAGCTTTCGGCCCCATCGGCCATACGTTCTGCGAGCAATGTGCCCCGCCGACTGCCACTTAAGTTTGGCAATTCTTCGAGCTATGTCGGTTACTTTGGTTCTCCTGCGGATCTCATCATTTCTGATATGATCACGCAGGGTAACTCTGAGTATAGCCCTCCATTGCCCTTTGGATGACCTTGAGCCTTCTTATGAGGCCCATTGTGAGCGACTTCGTTTCAGTGCCGTATGTAATCATCTAGTAACATAATATCTAATACATTTTTAAATAAAATATTAAATAAAAACATCTGAAAATATAAAAAATTGTAGCGCATCGGGAGCAGGGTCCAAGCTACCGATAGTCAGGGCTCCAGAAAAAGGAATCTCCTCACTATGCGTGCCGTGTCAAGGAGTACTGCTTTCCGTATCAAGCCCTTGATCCAGCCGCCCAACGAGAGCCTCATGACGTGTTGATCGAGGCTCTTGGCTATTAGGCCATTCGCCGTAACGACTATCGGAACAATGACTGCTGAGTCCACATCCCACATGCTGACAACCTCGTGTGCTAAATCAAGGTATTTAATTTGTTTGTCTTTTTCAGCTTTCACGAGGTTCTCGTCATGAGGACCGTTTATTAAGTCCTGTAATCATTTTGAATTTTATAAATTACACTTTTAAATCCTTAATAATATTTATAAATCTGAAAGTAACTCTGTCTGCCTGTGACGCTTTCACACCTAAACCGCTGAACCGATTTTGATGAAACTTGGTACAAAGGTAGTCTGGAACCTGGAGATGGACATATTGGGCTGTTATTATCCCGAAAAATACGGAATACGCGATAAACGATAACGCGGGCGAAGCCACGAGCGACCTCTAGTTTTCTATAAAAAACAAACAAAAAAAACATTTTTTTTTGTATTACAACTTTCGTGAGACACATTCATATTTATGATTATTTACGGTTTACTCACGTGCATTTTTTTCGGGATTGCCCGATTAGTTTCGGACCCAAACGGAGCGGATTCATGAGCTGATTACGCGGCGAGGTCGCGAGTCAAACATAATAAAAATAAATGTACAAAAAAAAACATATTAAAAATAGAGATCCTACGGCATCGGGAGCAGGTCCAAGCTACTGGTGGTTAGGGTTCCAGAGACAGTAACCTTCTGACAATACGCGCCGTATAGAGGAGGACTGGTGTCTGTGTCAGGCCCTCGATTCAGCCACCTAACCCTTATTATTATTAGCTACGGTTACCTCACGTGCATTTTTCGGGATTGCCCGAGTTCGAGTCGCGACCTCGCTGCGTGTTCATGATTAATAGCTCGGTTTGGGTCCGAAACTAGTCGGGCAGTCCCGAAAAATGCACGTGAGTAAACCATAATCCTAATCCTAACTAATATTATAAATGCGAAAGTATGTTTGTTTGTTTGTTACCTTTTCATGCGTAAACCACTGAACCGATCATCCTGAAATTTTTCATACACGTTGTCAGATGTACAGAAACGGACATAGGGTACCTTTTATCCCGAAAAAAATACTGTTCCCGAGGAAAACAACAATAACGTTCATAGATGGCGCCACGTATCTTTCGAATCATCATCATCATCATATCAGCCTATTGCCGTCCACTGCTGAACGTAGGCCTCCTCCAAAGATCGCCAACCATCCCGGTCTTGGGCAGCCCGCATCCATCCGCTGCCAGCCACCTTTTTCAAATCGTCGGTCCATCGTGCCGCAGGGCATCCCACACTACGTTTGCCCAAACGCGGTCTCCACTCTAACACGTGTCTGCTCCATCTACCATCTGTTCGTCTGCAGACATGGCCGGCCCACTTCCACTTCAGCGTGCTAATTCTACGCGCAATGTCGTCGACTTTAGTTTCGAATCATGATTGCATTATATTATTATACAAACTTTAGTGGTGTGTTTAAGAGTTGATTGTCAAATTCTAAATTAACGCGAGCGAAGTCGCGGGCAAAAGCTAGTTAATCATAAATATGAATGTTACAAAGTCGCAATGTGTAGTCGTTACACTGCAACGAGCCTTATTTCGTTATCAAAAATTACGTTACGCTACGCCCGGAGGACTTGTCTCATTTGACTGACATCGCGAATTTGTATCAAATTATTTATTTCGACCTCATAGAAACAGAAATTTGTATTTTATCTTTGATTTATTAACGCAAACGTTGTTTTAGACATGATGTAATATTTATTGATTTAATAAAATTGTATACAAGGTTAGTCGGAAAGGGGGTACTAATCCGCGGCCCACTTAAAATATCATTGATACCGGTTTTAAAGCAAGTGTTATAATTTCTAAATTCGATAATTTTTATTTCAATACAAATCTTTTTGACGACACGTTTGGTGCAGTGGCTAAGCGATTGGCTTCTGCGCTACGGGTCGTGGGTTCGATTCCCACACGGAACAAAAATTTGTATGGCCTACAGATGGTTGTTTCGGGTCTGGGCGTTTGTTTGTGAGATTTTTGTCTGTAAACGCACCCACGATACAAGAGAAATCTTAGTGTGGGGCAACGTTTTTTTAAAAAAAACAAAAAAAAAAAACGATTGTTATTTTAGATTTTTCAAAAATTCTTCACCCCTACTGTAGTTACGAATTCAGTAAACCCAAATATGACCTAAAATGTAAACACAGCTAATGATAACTGAGGATAAGATAGATTTAAGCGTAATTTTTATTCATTTATTTCTCTTATCTTTCTGTCATTGATTGACTTTTGGGGAAACTTGTAGAAGAAAAGTTACTCATTATTAGGGGTAATTTAACACCCTTTCTATTTAATACCCCCTTTCCGACTAACCTTGTATATCTGTTTTTATTTGGAATGTTATAAAACATGGTATAGTACGAAACAGCTAAGAAGTTGCATCGGAAAACTTCGTAAAACCGATCATTTCCGTACTGAGTGCAACTTCAAGACTACGAATGTTTATTAGTAGTGCAGTAGAAAATGATCTTTATGCTAACGCAATAAGTGTGAGTGGCACAAAAATGAGCAACTGCCTTTGTTCTTTTGCGCAACACACTTGTAATGGCTATGACTTTGATTTGGACAATACAACAATATCTATTGCGTGGCACATAGTTGTGGAGAAGTCGGGTTGTTAACACAAAAACTCTTTCATTATTTAAATATACATTGTACAGGAGTCAAGAAACAAATTGCATTGTTTTTTAATTTTTTTTAACAAATGACTTATTTTACAATTCATTATTTTATGTTACTTTTTTTTTGTGGAATGGAACGCAATCTCGGAACGCGTCGTCTACGAAAATGCTGGACGTGACATCAAAATCCATGTGAATAAATCTTTAAATAATCTTTTCTTAGCAAACTGTTTGATTTCTCACTGAGGTAAGTTAGTAAGTGCGATTTCTGCTTGAATAAAACACAAGAAATAATTTAATTTGTATGATTGGCGGCTAAAAAACAGATGTAAACAAAGCAGTGATTATGACGTCACATTATGGCCGCGACAATAAAGGCTGTTTGAACAGTAGAAGAAAATTGTTGAAGTTAAATAATTGTTTTGAGCAACAAACAATAGTAACATTTGACTTTTAATGCTTTTCTTGGGTTTATTACTGTGCTTTATTGATTAAGAGAAAAAAAAATTACATGCATATTCCCTATTGTTGACCGGTCAAAATCAAAGCCTTTGCGATTACGACTGTGTTGCGCAGGTACATTGATGTAACTTCTTACTTGTGACGTACTGTACATTGTTAATCCTCAGTCACATAGAAGCAGGTTTGGCTTTCTATGTTAAGAGCGCGTACGCCGTACGGCATTTCATACAAATTTTCAAGTCTTTGTTTTCGTAATAACTGGGGCCTAATTCTCTTAAAATAAATTGTTGCCAAACGCAATCGAACCACAACCGTCAGTCAGTTTTTGTTTTCGAAAATTTTCAAAATGATTGATTTAGTTTTTTGTGTCAAACAATAAGACAGCTTTTGAAATTGAGAACTGTCTGAATGAACGGTTCGGCCTTGGTTTGGTTGTGATTTTTCAAGATTTATTTTAGGAAAATTAAGCCCCTGAACCGATTTTGATGAAACTTTACACACATAAGCAGTATACTTAGGTCTAAAAAGTTATTAGAAAACAATTTCGAAATGTCTTACCGTACTTAAAAAAAGATAATTGGAAATTTCTGTTTGTATGGAAAATTTAAAATCGGTCTAATTTAACTATTTTATTTACACTATTTTTCGAAAATGTTTTCTACTAAATATTTAATCATATGTGTCCTGCTGTTGGGTATGAAGTTTCATTAAAATCGGTTCAGTCATATCGAAAAATGTATGAAATGCCGATCGGCGTAAACGTTCTCAACTATTGCGTATTGAATGGACCCAAGAGCCTTCGTAAACATTGTATGCCGGAGATTAACCTAGAATCGCTAGTCGAGTGTAGTCAAGCCCGATGTAATTATAAAACTTCAAAGTTAAGTAAAGTGCAAAAGATCGGGCAGTTCGTGCGGCGGTGCGTTACTTTAACAGACAATTATTAGGATAAAGCCGTATTTCCACGGCTTTTCTATGAACAGTTTATTAGGACATTAATAGTTTCGTGGCGATTCGTGAGTAAACGATTCATAGATATAAAGGATGTAAACGAATTCGTGTAATTCCTTAAAACTACATGATCAATTACTGGTTTATATTAACGCCGCAAGCTTGATTAAAAGAAAAATACAAAAAATAAAACATTTTTTTTCTTGCGATGTTGTTAAATGCTTGAACCAATTAAAAAGGGGAAAGAAATAGGAAAAAATAAATCAATCCGCGTAGTCGGTTAACACGAGGCGCAAAAATGACTCAGAAACAGAACATAATGTTTTCTTTTTATTGAATCTTTAAACATCCTGTTCAGGGTCAATCTATACACCAGCAGATCATACGGTTTGAAGGAATTACAAGAATTCGTTTACACTGCACCGTTTGCTCCTGTGACGCGCAACACAAACAACCTAGCCAGTTAGTTACCCCCGGAAGCGCGTTGTATGCGCATGTTAAGCGGTTTACTAAAAAACTAGTGTTTCTTTGGGAAAGTTGTTTTTATCATGAGAACAATCATGTGTTTTAGTATTTGAGACCAGTCACCCTACATGACACTTGGAGTATTCACACACGTTGTATTGTGTCGTATCGTGTACCGTGGAAAAACACGTCAATGTATCCTCTACGTCTTATAATAATATTATATGTAGCTAATAAAAACGATTGTAAGAATAGCAAGCGGGCAAAAAGCATTTTCGTATTTGATGAGTAAGATGACATGAGTTTGTTTAATCCTTTTTTAGCCTACGTTGATCGATATCTAAATGTTGTAGTCTCCTGCTGAAATCAGGGCTCTACTGAAAATATATTAGTATGTTTTATTTATATTGCGTGAAATTTTAACCCGTTAAGTGACGATTTTCCATACAAACTTTCATCCCCTCTATAACTCTCTTGTGTTTCAAAGTATTTTAGCGGAACCTACCTCTGAAACAGCTTACAATCTTTATAAAATGTACTACTATAAGTAGTAACCGTAATAATTTTAGTGTCTAGCGTCTATCTGTAGGTATACCTAAGTTTAAATATTATATTGTAATGTTAAGAAATGATGAAGATGAAAATGTTAAGAACTTACTGTGTAAAGCGTTAGAATATTAAGATGTAACTATGGGGCTGACATTATCGAAATACGACAAAAGCCTCTAAAAAAAAAAGAGCAAAAAAAAAACTCCCGGGTTGAATTTCAAAAAATCCTTCCTTATTCCTTGTCTACATTATAAAGGGAACCTCTGTGCATAATTTCAGCTTTCTAGGTCCAAGGGTTTGGGCTGGGCGTTGAGGAGTCAGTCAGTCAAGACTTTTCTTTTTATTTATATAGTTTTGGAGAGAGTTAAAACTAACAACAACTATTTAAGTATCGCTTAAACCTAAATTTGAGGCATCCCAAAATATACATATTTTAGCGAAACCCAAGTAAATTATATCAACAAACTAAATAAGCGGCCATTACTAAGCTGAAACCAAAATAACTAAAGGCCGATGCTAATCAAGATCTATTGGACTCATTAGTGGCTAACGAGAACTTAACTAGGGCCATCCCTGTGGGCCTCTACCCTAAAAGCTGAGGTAAGTAATTCTTATTAGAAGGTAACACTTAGCGTGGCACGCAACGTTACTTGCGTATTTTTTTATCTCATTTTCTTTTGTTGTTGTGTTTGATATCAATTTCACCTAATGGATATCTTCGTACATTACCAATTCAGTTTCGGGCATTGCCAAACATAACGTTCTGCTTAAGGTACGAGTTGGTAGCCGACTGCATACAGCAGCAGCATACGACGTGTTGCTACAACACTACTGGTTTCTATGTATTTCTATGAAATACCTTCCGCAGCTAGCGACCACGTCGCTCGACTACTCGTCGCACGACCGCAGACGACGTATCGTCCGACCGCTGATCAGTAGTGCCACCAACGCTGGAGCGACGACACGTTGAATCTTTGTCAAAAAATGAGTTTTTCCAATTCCGAGGATGAAAAACTGGTAAACTAGGTGGCCCAATATCCTGCACTGTACGCTGCATCTAACAAAAACAAAATATACGAAAGTAAATCGCGATCGCTAATCGCAAACAGGTCACACATCTTGTCTCACGGAACATTCAGAACTAACTGGAATACGACGTGTCGTCTGCTGCAGCCATCTGCAGTTGGGTTCGAAATCATAACTGTAGCGATATGACGCTGCAACGTGTCGCTACGACGCGACGTGTCGTAATGACACGTCTGCTGTATGCAGTCGGCTATGAACTTGTTTCCCAACTATGTTGGGGTCAGCATCCAGTCTTACCAGATGGGGCTGAATACCAGTATTTTACACGGAGCGACTGCCATCAGCCCTCCAGCACCCAGTTACTGGGCCATGTCGAAATCCTAAGGTTAGATCGGTTGTCAGAGTTTCAGGCTTCTGGCTACACGTAACGAGTTTCATAGGTGTTCGTATGACACCCGGGACCGACGGTTTAACATGCTCTCCCAGGCGCGGAGGGGTCTCGATGTGTAATGAATGGTCACCCATCCATGGACTGACCGCGGCAAACGCAGCTTAACCTTTCAAACCATAATATGATCTGCGCTAAATACCACACGTGACCTAGTAACCCTATTTTAAAATTTTAACCCCCCACTTCCAATGAAATGCAATGAAAATAAAATATATTTTTTATTCTTTCTCTCGCAATATTGATGGACAAAGTAGAACCAAGGTAACCGACATAGCTCGAAGAATTGCCAAACTTAAGTGGCAATGGTCAGGGCACATTGCTCGCAGAACGGATGGCCGATGGGGCCGAAAGGTTCTGAAGTGGCGACCGCGTACCGGAAGACGCAGCGTGGGTAGGCCTCCTTGTGGGAGGCCTACCCACGCTGCGTCTGACCGGACCGGACCGGTGGACCGATGATCTGGTGAAGGTCGCGGGAATCCTTTGGATACGAGAAGCCTGGGACCAGTCGATGTGGCGATGCTTGGGGGCTTGGGGGAGGCCTATGTCCAGTAGTGGACGTCTTTCGGCTGAATGATGATGATTGATGAATAAGCAATATTTAAAATTGTTTTAAATTTCCAGTCAATAGCATAGTTCCTGAAATAAGCAGCTGTGACAGACAAACGGACGGACGAAGGCGCACCACAAGGGTTCCTTTTTAACCATTTTGGTACAGAACCCCAAAACATAGTATTCTTAACCAACTCTACAGATTCAACAGCAATGTTTGGTACGGAACCCTAAAATATTGCCTCTTTACCATCTCTACAGCTCAACAGAAATGGTGTACGCTTACAATTATAGCCCCAAATTAATCGGAAAATTATGAATACCACTATATTACAATGAGCAGAAAATGAGTAACGAATTCAAATTTGCGGGCGTGCGGCCGGCGACCGCGTCATTTGCAGTGGGTTCCGTACGTATTTGTGCGGTTCTCTATTTACGCCCAACGCACCCTGATTACGGGTAGTGCTAATGGTAGGCGGTTCACGTGGTATACAGCTACTATTTTGATTTGTTTATCTGACATTCGTAAAGTAATTGATTACGGCAGTTTCATTCAACCTTATGCATCTACATCCATGATACTATAAATGAGAAAATTTATTTTTTATTCAACTTTATTTCCAGTTTTCAAAGAATGCAGCATTTTGTCCCCCCATTCACCTTCGTGGACTTTTCTTTTTTGTTTCGCTTGTTGATTGTGAAAGGTGATGCCAGACTTTTACCGGCTAAAAACCCACGGTGTTCCTTCTCCTGACACTTGGCTGGGGTCGCGGGATTCGCAGCCGCATGCATCGCGGCCCCAGCAGGCCTCGGTCAGCTAGCCCCTGGCGGATTTCTTCTATAGTGGGGCCTACCCACGTTCTCCTGAGGGGCGCGCCACCTTCTCGGGCCTGTTACTGGTCGGGTGACGGGTATCTCCTTCGTGGCCTGCCGTGAGCCCATCTTACCGTCTCAAGGCACCCTGTGCTATTCGGGCCTATACAGCAGACATGTCCTGCCTTGAAAACTGGAAAGAATTAACGCGGGACTGGGTAATGTGGAGGAAATGAAGGGAGGCCTTTGCCCAGGAGTGATACAGCACAGGCTGATAATAATTACTTCATGTATTGTTGGTTTAGTCATAAATAAACTGATTATGCTTACCTCATCGGCACAAACAATAACTTATTATCTAAGTCCTTTCTTCGCTACTTTGTACAAGATTCTTGCATTCTTTGACAGAGGGATTGCAAGTATATTATTACATTTTCCAACATCAAATGACTTGCATAACAACGTAAATCTTTTGGCCTCGTTCCAAACATACTCCATTAGTATATGATGAATGTCCTCCACTACACTCAGGACAAAATGAGAAGTTTATTTGTCTGTCTGTTTGTTACGACTTTACGGCTAAACTGCCGAGCAGATTTTGATGAAATTTTCAGAGAGGTAATTTGGAACCCCGGAAAAAGACCAAGTCGACCCTTTTTTTTGGAGCCATGATGCTTCTTTTTACTAGAACTATGGCCGATGATGGTATAACGCCCATGTAAAAATTAGAATCTCCGGACAAAATATCAAAATACTATTATCAAAAAATCTTCTTCTCTTCTCTCGTGTCAGCAAGAGCTATACGAAAACAGCTCATGCTGTGGTGAAAAGATTAGCCAGTCAGCAAGGTTGGTAGCGGGGCTGACTGCCCAGGGTGCGCCGAACGTATAGTTACCGGCACGGATCTTAAGCGCTGACCTTGTTGCGCAGTATTTGATTTTGTATGCGATTCTGCTACTGCGCATCAAGGTCAGCGCTCAAGATCCGTGCCGGTAACTATACTTAAGTATCGTCACTCGTGAAAGCTCTTTTCATGCACCCCATCAAAACATCAATGTCATGGGTTGCAGCTGGAAACCAGTGTTATAACAAAACTGACTCGGGTTTAATCGCGTAGAATATTTAAAGGCACAATATACCTTTTTCATCCCAACGTTTCGGCTAAATTACCCCAGCCGTAGACTGGCCGCAGGTAGACTGAATGGCAGAGCAGTTGTCATCTTCGTGAAGCTATGGTATCTTCATCTACCCTCACTTGACTTCGATTTTTAATTCTGTCATCGTCGGCACTACGACACCCTATACTAACGACGTCTTTACACTCGCCTAAACCGTCCCATCAACGCTACCACTTGCTAAGCATTATATACTGAGTTGGTGACCCTTTCGGCATGGGCATGCTCGACAGTATAAAATATATATGTTTGATTCTTTAATGTTTTTATTATTTATGCTGTTATTGCGTCCTTGGCTGAATAAGATTTGTTTTATTTCTTTCTTCTCTTCTGATGACCAAATGATTTTGGTGATATTGATTGTTAGTAGATAGAATAATTTAACTGTTTGTGCCAGTAAATACCTCTCTATTTCTATTTCAATTTGTGCTGGACTTTTCCTGACAATTTTCTAACAGAAAACCCCAAAAGGACTCACCTATACGAAAAATTTACCACATTCTCAGTAGCCGCTTGCGACTACATTATACAATAAAGCTGAAATCAAATTACATAGATGAAAATGGAATATTTTGTTCTGTGGTCTGCTCCAAAATGGAATGCAAACATATTTAGGTTATTGAATGTTTTGCTCTAATTTGTAGTTTATTTGTGGATTTAGCCAAAAATTTGCAACACAAACAGTTTGGTGTCTATTATTAAGTCAGATGTTTGTACTGGTAATGGAAAACAATTTTCTGTGGTTTTGGAGCGAACTGAGAATATTGGTTAAACGTGTTTCACCGTAGCTTGGATGCTTTCAAATGTTGTCAATAGTCTAGATGGTTCTAACATTACCTTAATATCATTTTATTGAATGAAATATATTGAATATAAGTTATTTTGAGTGTATACAATTATGTATACTTACTAACTTTACTTGGTGTCTGGCGGTTAGAGCATGTCATGCTCACTCAAATGTCCCGCTGATGGTGGCGTGTGGGTTGGATCGTGCGGTTCCCTACAAAATGGTTGAGCTGAGCGATGCTGATACATGCGTCATGTTCGTGAACGGGCGCCGTCAGTTGGGACTGGTCATCTCTAATCTGTCATGGCAAATGAATTGTAGTTACTCTTATTAGCATACCATATCTTACATTGTTCTCACATTTATTTTCTTATTCACAATGTAACCAATTTTTGTAAATATTTGATGGAAAAGAGTAACCATGGAGTTTATTGCCCGTTCTTCTCCATAGGAATCTACACTTTGGAACACGGCAGTAACTTCTTTTTTTTGTCTGGACAATTCATAAGTGCCTGTAAATGGTCTAATTGAAATAAATGCTTTGACTTTGACTTTGTACCTATATTATGTTGGTTCCGTGAAGAATAAAGAATAGCACTACCCCGTCTCTTTTCATGGGTGTCGTAAAAGGCGACTAAGCGAATCACTAGAGGATGGACAGCAGCGTTTTCTAAGTACTTTAAACCCCCCCGACATGGCTTGGGGGAGGCCAATGTCCAGCAGTGGACGTCTTTCGGCTGAATGATGATATTATGTTGAATTCTCTAAATTATTTAGATACTTATAGGTAACTACAGGTTGCTCGCGGTTTCGCCCGTGTGAATGTCGTTTATCGCGTAGGTATTCTGTATTTTTGGGATAAAAGTAGCCTATGTCCTTCTCCAGGTTCAAGACTATCTTTGTACCAAGTTTCATCAAGATCGGTTCAGCGGTTTAGGCGTGAAAGCGTAACAGACAGACAGAGTTCCTTTCACATTTATAATATTAGTAGGAATTTGACTTACTTGTGAGACTTACTTCTGAGAGCTCGTCACGTCTTGTTGAGCTTGTCATCGAAAATAATTTTACCTGACTGAAGCGCGGCTTGAATGACCGACCGCACGCTGCAAGCCAAAACTGCGCAGACCAAGACTGCGCAGTCCAGTCTTCAGCATGTCAACGATTGCGCAAGCCGCGCTTTCGGGCCTGCGTGAGCTACCGTCTTGCCGTGCACACGTGCGATCTTACCTGTGCAAACTGGTTTGTGAGTTTATGCTCGCAGGCAAGACTGAGCGTGTAGCCAGGCTATAAGCACATGAATAAATAAACCGAGCAGAATGAAAGCTTCATACTAAACACCGTGCGTAGGTACACTACCTACTACACGCACAGCTCTGTGTGCGTAACTTGTCAACGACAAGGCGCGTGGGGAGTGCGCCGGCGCCCGCTTGGGTACCTACAAACCGGTTTGAGCCGGCTCAGAGGATTATTCCGAACCTGACCCGAAATCCTAACCCGGTCGCGGGTTAGGTTAGGAACTTGAAAATAATTATAACATTTGTTCCGAACGTAACCTTCTTCCTAACCTGACCCGATGTATCGCCATATCGCAATTCGGGTTATGATAGGAAATCATAACCCGAATTGCGATATGGCAGATTTCCCTCTGCTCTTTCTCAGAATAAAAGGTACCTATGTATCAAATCAGAGTTTAATCATTGTGTCAATCATCATGTTATCAATTAACACACTAACAATTATACTAATAGAGCGGCATTAAAATATATTTGCGAAAAATTTACTTAACTGGCGAAAAATTATGAATGATTAAAATTCGTAAAATGAGCTACTAGCAGTGGGAAACAGTTAATCTAAGCTAGCAACTAAAATTTCAAGTGTCCGAATTAAATACTAATTTGGGCGAAAAAAATACTGAGTGGGCGAAAATATACATTTCCTTACCCCGACACGGATAGGTTAGGTTCGAAGGGGATGACGGGGGCTAGAGTGAGCAAGCGAAGCGAGCGAACTAAGCCCCCGTCATCCACTTCGTGTTAGGTTACTTTAAACCCTGCAGACAGAAATAGGTGCCCCGCGCAGCGGGGCTCCGTCGACGCTCCTTTGGAAACCCAAACAAACTTACAAAAATACAACAATATTGTGAGTGAAATTTGTTCGCTTAAGAATTATTATTATACTGATCGTTCTGAATAACTCGTACCTCAAATTCGTAATTTTAAGTCGCCGTTTTCAATATTTGTGTTCGCCCTCAGTCTTTCGCCCACTTAGTATTTCAGTACGCCATAATCAGTATTTTTGACACCCTTACTTTGAATTTATATTCGATCGTTTAAATACTAGCCATATTAAACTCTGACTTGACACATAGGTACCTTTTATTCTGAGAAAGAGCAGAGGGAAACCTGCCATATCGCAATTCGGGTTATGATAGGAACGATACATCGGGTCAGGTTAGGAAGAGGGTTACGTTCGGAACAAATGTTATAATTTTTTTCAAGTTCCTAACCTAACCCGCGACCGGGTTAGGATTTCGGGTCAGGTTTGGAATAATTCGGCTCAGAAAGCGGACAAAGTTAAGGTGTGTCACAGCGGCAGCGGCAGCGGTACGAGACGCGGACGTTTTATTTTAATTGTTTTTAAAGATGCCAAACTGTTGTACTGTGTGTATGTGTACAAATAATGGTAGGAAAAACAAGGAGACTTCTTATTTTGTATATCCAAAGGATCTTGTCAGTTAATTATATCTACTTATACCTACACATGTTTAATGCTTATTACAGAACATTTAGTTACGAGTAGATAATATCCAAAATAACTAAGATGACGATAAGGCTTTCCCATATGAATTATTATTTGTAAGTAATTATATTGGCGTATTATTTGTTTCGTATTTTTGTTTTAGTAGGTTTGTAGAATAGTACCAAGGTATTTGTAGGCCGTCTTAGTAAGATTTCATTTGGCCTTTTCTATTAGATAGGTAGGTAGGTACTTAACTTACGGTCGTGAAATAGTAGACAGCCATATGAAAGTAGGTAAGAATTTTGAACTCTGCTAGGAAGCTTTCATTCTGTTCGGTTTATTTATTCATGTGCTATAAGTACCATGTAATAAATAAGAGGCGAGGCTATTGCCTACAACCGGGCACAAATCCAGATTCCGGGCTGCTACTGAAAAATTCCACACGGAAAAATTCAATACCACTTTGTCAGACCTGGAGATCGAACCCAGGCCTCATGTTTAGCAGCCGCGCTTGTGACTACTAGACAGTCACACGTACCTGTTTGTGACGGTGCAGCGGTGGCTACTAGCGGGGTGCGCCTATAAAAGGGCCGGCTCGCTGCACTTCGTCCTCTCTCGCGCCTCAGCAGCCGCTAGTTAAGTACTACCTACTACACCTGAAGACCGTAGACTCCTCATATCGTATTGTCTAAGAACCACGCCCTGTAAACTAGTCTAATTTTGTAACTAATTGTAAAATATATCGGGTGTAAAAAGACCCTTAATGATAACGAAAACCACATATTCTACCCATCATTGGGATCATTTTTTTCTATCAGACTATACCTGGGAAATCATTGATTCTGGAGATATTGAAAATCAAAGTCAACATTTTTTTTTTAGTTTTTTCCAGAAACGTATTCTAAATGATAATACTAAACTTTCTTCCAAACAAACATTATCAAAATTTTCAATTTTTCCTAACAAATTACGCATTTGAAGTTACAAAAACGCAATGAATATCAAACGCACACAACCGCCTTGGCTCAGCTGTGTAGCCGCTGCACTACCCACACAGGCACATTCGGTTACGTGCATTACATTACTCGCTACAAAAAAACAGAGTTTTTTTATGCCTAAAAATAAAAGTCGTTTCCCAGCAATTATTTTTGGTCAAAGTTGTTTAGTTTGATGTACAGAGTGCGTAGATTTCGGCTATGTGATGGGTCTTTTTACACCCTGTATTATGGTATGGTTAAAAAGTGTTTTCCTTAATATTCTTATGTAAGTATACTCCTGCTAAACTGCTTCTTGCTAGATTGTGTTTTTTTTTTTTTTACATGTTTTATAATATTTTTACTTATTAAATACCTCATTTCCATAACAGTACAGCTACCAAACAACCTCACACAAACATAGAATTCAAAAGACCAAAAATAAAGACTCATCAATATTCACAATAAATGTTTTAAATCAAGCCTTTTCAATAAATACATACGAGACTGTATCATTTACATTGGGACAATGAAAACGTGAACTTTTTCACGGAAGCTTTTAATTTCAACTTTTTCAGCGCACTGAAGGTTATTGATCACCGGACCGTATTAAAACGCAAACACGGGGGTCTTAATTTGCATGTCTCTGTAGGGTTAGCAGTGCGGAAATTTGATTTATTTAAGTACAAACTTTGTTGCGGATTAAAAAAGTGAATTCTGTTTCAAATTCGTAATGGTATTCCACGGTATACAATTAAACACCGTGGGCCTGAGGTATCCGAAAGATTTTAACCTTCGATTCCGATGACTAACTGGAGAAGAAAAGCTAGGATATAGTTTGTTGACGAAAGCTTAATTTTCGAAATATTCATTACTAGCGACCCGCCCCGGATTCGCTCGTCTACGTTTTATAGCTTAAAACCTTCCTCTTGAATCACTCTATCTATTAAAAAAACCGCAACAAAATCCGTTGCGTAGTTTTAAAGATTTAAGCATACATAGGGACAGACAGCGGGAAGCGACTTTGTTTTTGTAGTGATTTACGGAAAGTCACAAATTGAAAAATATCTATGTTAACAAGTCATATGAACGCGGCGTTGCGACTTTTGTCATACCATACACCTCTAGCCGTATGTCTTATTTGTCGGGGAGGTTTGTGAAGTGAGAAGTTTCTTATCCACTCACACGATAATTTACAAATGTTGTCAGTTCAACCTAAAGTATTGTTTACAAGGAAGTAAAGTACCTGATTAATAATAATATGTATAATAGGACCATTTATGTAAGGATCTACTAGAAGCATTAGGTTCAGTACTGAAAGCTTCCGAAAGGACCAGCTAACATTATTATTGAGGGTGAAAACCCTAATCACTGCCTAAGTACATTTTATTGTTAACTTTAACGAACCATGTAACACTAAAAAGGTTACAAACATTTTAGGTCTAATTGTAATTATTTAATCCGATTATAACCTAACAAGCTTCATTTTTGTAACAAAATTATTCATGTAAACCCTACCGGTGTGCGACAACCCTGTGAAATGAATATGTAACGAGTAGATATTAAAATATCAAGTGTTATTTACAACGGCCGGTGTGCTGTGCGTGTACGTAAATTATTCTGTGTCTGCTGTCGACAGCGGCTTAGTGGGTCGTGATGTTTATTATTATGGGTGATGGTGGAGTGGTTGGGAATTTTGCTTGCAGTTCTTGTGTTCGATTACCGGTTGGGGCAAAATTGTTTGGGAGTTTTTTTGATAGGGTTGTAGTCTGGAATTTTAAAGTTACCACGTATTGTAGATTTGTTCAGCGGGAAGGCGCTGTGGCAGACCAAGAAAAAGATGAGGTGGAAAAAAATGGTTCACGCTAGCTTTAGACTGATATATAATGAATATCTTGACGACGACTCTTTGCTAAGCATTGAGACGATACTGTATGACAAAAAAAAAACGAATAAATGCGAGAAGGATTTGCGCTCTAAGGCCCGGATTCCATCAAAACGGAGAGGAGAGGAGATGAGAAGAGATGTGTTTTGAATAACCAATTAGATTTCGTTATTTCCACATCTCCTCTCCGCTTAGCTTCGGTGGAAATGGATCAAGCGGAGAGGAGAGGAGATGTCTCTTTTTTCAATAGAATTTTGTGCCGCGAGCGAGCAAGCGGCGCGGCAGAGCGGAGATGTGTGTAGTCGGGCGGCCGAGCGGCGCACGCGCTCGCGCGCCTTGCACACCCGAACTGACTGATTTCGAGCTCTCACAGCTCACATCTCCGCTACGCACAGCTCACATCTGCTCTCCGCTACGCATTTCCTGTCCGCTTTGGTGGAAATAACCTGCCAGCTTCGCAGCACGTCTCCGCACATTACTTTTTCATAAGGTCGATATGACATAAGTTGATATGACATCTTAAACCTTATTGCGCACAGTGTGAGAAGGAATCGACTTTGAAATCTGATAAACATTTCGAATCCGCGACCATACTGAGTCCTAAAACTTTCTTTCTTTCTTCCTTATCATTTTGAGACACAGAACCCTAAAAACCAGAAATCTTTATTGCAAAATACAATGAAGCCTCTATTTAATATTAATAAGAATTCCATCATAAAGCCAGTACATAATAATATTTAAGTCTGTCCTACTTCGAGTTCTGTTTACAAGTTCGTCTCATCAATTCCAAGTATTTAAGATTTAGTCAGCAGTAACTTCGCAACTCAACTTGGCAACTTTGTGAAGCTTAACGACACCTGTAATGTGTATAGTTATTGTTGTAAATTATGTTTACTAGTAACTTAATAGTTGGAGGAGTTATGGCTCAAGCTAGTCAACTTAATGTTACTTAGAAAGCTGAACTAAGTATGCAGGGTGGGTAAAAAATGGGTTATGTTTAACTTACCACCAGATATAGTAACATATAACAGACAAAAATAGTAAATGATCACCAAAATTAAACCCGCATTTTAATATAAAATTACAACCAAAGTTTTAACATCTCGCTATCCTATTAAAGCAAAACGACTCCAAATAAATCACTGTTAATCCAAAAGTAGTAAATGTTGTAGTAGTAGTAAATTGTCACTTGTTTGGGTTTCCAAAGTAGAGTCGACTATTTCTGTCTGCAGGGTTTAAAGTAACCTAACACGAACGTCATCCCCTTCGAACCTAACCTATCCGTGTCGGGGTGCCACGGGGGTGCTTAGGCAGAAATAGCGCATCAATTTTCTCGCTAAGATTTGGTGATCATTTACTACATTTGGTGTTCGAATACAATTTGAAGTGCAGTTGTGACTAATAGCTAGTATTATTGTAATTTTAGACATTATTTTTCTGATGTCAAGTATATATTTTTGGTAAAAGAACTAAGGATATCAAAGCATTTTATGGTGGTCATTATATTTAACCCCGTAAAAATCGTGGATCAAACGAAACAGGGCAATAATTGGGGTTATTTGCAGCATTTTTTGGTAGTACATTTTTTTACAGTCAGTTTCTAATGTTACAAATATTTTTTTGTGAGGCTTAAAAGATATTGAAAAAAGTGCCAATACTCATAAATCATGGTACTCACTGTCATAAAGCACTTTCAAGCAACTAAACACCATTAATTGTTTACAAAATTTGATATTTTCTTAAAAACGCTCAAATTGTCATAACTTTTAAGGAGAATCAAGTTAGGGCTCTGCCATATAGATATTTTTTACTGCAAATAACCCCAGCTATAGCTCTGTTTCGTTTGATCCACAATTTTTGACCCACCTTGTATTTGTTTGGTTTCTATCAGAACCAAATGTACTGAACTACACTTGGGAGCAAAGAAATCGAGCCACTCTTTTTTCACGTGTCCTGGTTATTAGTTTTGGTTTCATGAATCATATAATTCAAAATACAAAAAACTATCCTCATTGTAAAGGTTATCAAATAACCTTTAAGGCCTTAAATGTTTAGAATTGATCTGTTCTATAATACCAAAAATAAAAAAAAATTATACCTACGTGAAAAATTGAAGTGGCTCGATTTATTTGCTCCCGAGTATAGATTTGAAAAGAAATTCTAGATTTTGTTTCATCACTTTTCCCAACTACGTTAGTCGGGGTCAGCTTCCAGTCTAACCCGATGCGGGTGAATACCAGTATTTTACACGGAGCGACTGCCATCAGACCTTCGCAAACCAGTAACTGGGTAACACCGATATACTAAAGTTAGGCCGGTGGTCGTCTCCACCTTTCGTCTGACGCAGGTACTCTCCGGACACGGTTGCTTCGGGAACTACCTGTTTCGGATTCGGCGGGAGGACACGCCCGGGTGTTATCACTGTGAGGATCGCCCGGAGGACACGGTGGAGCGGTGGAAGTCTGCCCTGCTTGGGCGGAGCACCGCCGTGTCCTCGTTGAGGCGATCGGCGGCAGCGACCTCTCGCGTCCGGCCCTGGTTCAATCCATGGTTCGGACCGAGGGTCACCTCCTTCTGCGAAGCAGTAATTCTAGCGAAGGAGGAGGCGGAACGCGTGAGGGAAGGGCAAACCTCACGCCCCAGCCGCCGCAACAGAAGAAGACGCCCCGGGCGTCGGGAATCGCAGGGCGATTCCCGGCCACCGTAAGCGCGGGCCTGCGGACGGCGAGAGTTCGGTGGCTCGTTGTCCGATCTCAGGCCCCAGAATCAGGCCCGGGTCAACGGCGCGTTGTGTTCCACGCGCGCCTCAAAGAGATGTCGGCATAGTAGACGGGACCCGTCAGGGCCAGTGCCTGCCAGGGTTGCGGAATTTGTTCCAAAAAGTTACCGCGGCTCTGGAACACAAATGGCATTAGGAGAAACACGGATGAGTTTTAGTCAGTAGAGTCTGACACTCCCTTTCGCTTTGCCCAGAGTGGAAGAAGTCACCGTAAGATTTCTAAAGCTTACAAAAAAAACTAAGGCCGTCTTTCGGCCTACTGACTACCTGTAACAATTATCATAGGTATTCGTATGACACCAGGGCCCTGTTTAATAAAGCTGACAATTCGACATATATGTCAAAAAATGACAAAATTGTAGAATTGTCGCACTTAGGCTGTTTAATAAAAGTGACAAATATGTCAAAAATCGACAGGTGAAATCTTGACATATTTGTCATTTAAAAACGCGTTTAATAAAACTCGACATATGACAAAAAACCACAGTCAAATTGTCGTGACAATTATGTCGACTTTTGACATGTTTGGAAATAATTTTGTTTTATGAAGCTAAATGAGAGTAAAATAAAAAAAAAATATATTAACAAAGTAAAAGAATTAATCAATCATTAGTGCAACTTCGATTGTTTGTTTTGATCGCGTGTAAAATGGAAATGACCAAAAAACTTACCATTTTGGGCCGTATCTACGAAAATAGAAATATTCTCTTTGGGAAGTTTAGTGACCAATTGACCGATCGTGGGTCAATTGGTCACTAAACTTCCCTAAAAATAAAAAATGGAAGGAAATAGCCGAACAATTAACAGCATTAGGTATTTTCAATAAAGAATGGAAATACTTTCGTGGTGCCCTACACGGTAAAATTGGCGCAAAAGCACCATGATAAGGTTTAGTTTATTTTAACTAGTTTATCCGCCATGAATTCGTATTTAAAAAAAATGTATTTTGTCTTTTAACCAACTTTATACGAAGGAGTTATCAATTAGATAATTATGTATTATATTGTGTATGAAATATTCGGTGTGGAAACGATTTTGTTCTTCTCGTTGGCTTAAAAACTCGCAAGAATCTTTCTAGTGATGCTGTCTGATGATGTTGTATTTGTATTGGTATAAAAGGCGTAACAAGCCGATTAAAAAAAAAAACTTAAAGCACTAATCTGTAATTGAGAAGGAGAAATTGATTCCGCTTTTAAATGACCGTCGTTGCCTCCTCGTTTGTATTTGTTCCAAGTATTCATCATCACTAGTCTCACTGCTCGATGTAAGTAGCATTTTTTGTAACAAACCTTTTAAAAACACTTTCTTACAACTTCAAAATTAGAAATAAGATTTCGCGACAGAGGGTAACGCTCCTGTCAGGATTGTCGGACAATTCTACAAATATGTCACTAAGTCATGACAATTTTCTGTTTAATAAAGCAGATTTGACAAGTTTTTCACGACAAATTGTCACCAGTCACCTGTCGCTCAAAAAGTGTTATTAAACAGAAAAATGTCGGATTGTCGCGACAATCCGACATATTTGTGAATTTTCCACCATGACAATTTTGTCGCCTGTAAGTTTTATTAAACAGAAAAATTGTCGAATTGTCACTTTTTGACAAAAGTCGGACTTGTCGAATTGTCAGCTTTATTAAACAGGGCCCAGGAAACGACGACTTAACGTGCTCTCCGAGCCACGAAGCGGTCTCGATGAGTAACGAATGGTCACCCATCTACAGACTGATCGCGGCAAGTGCAGCTTAACCTTGCAAGTCGTATGATCCGTGCGGTTGTTAATTGGGCACGAGCCCCTCGATTTTGTTTCATCACAGCGGGCAATAATAATAATTAGCGTAGGGTAAGGGTCTACGTAATGGCTACGACGTAGCTATGCTACGCCAGCTACGTTATCGTAGCCGATAGCGTAGTCAAGGTATTACTTGAATTTTGTTTTGCATAGGATAATGTTTTTATCGGCGGCTGATTATTTAATGTGATGGTCATTTTATTTTTGAATAGCAACCGCAAGACATCTTTTTTTTTTGAAACTGTTGCCTATTCTGTTTTTTTTTGCATCAGGAATCGTGCAGAATGCGTGCAAGTTTCTTTAATCGTATCGTATCGTCAAAATACTTGATTTTACTTTTGTTGTCAAAAAAGTGACAGTTTTTTTTTAATATAAGGCTTGTTTCACACTTATACCACAACTACACCACAACCACAACAACAAAACGTAGGCGGGTACTAATTTGTATGAAAAGTAATAGTTTAATTCACACCGACCACATTTTGTCGCCAAAGCTGCAACGACACTAATAGTGTTACTACGAAACTTGTTGTGGTACATCTGAATTCTCCCTTAGCACTCTCACTGCCATGGGAACCGCTGGCGGGCTCCAAGTTTTCGAGTGCAAAGGACCGGTCTTATTTTAAAGAAACATTAACAGCAGGCCGTGGGGTCCGCCAGCGGCTAGTTAAGAATGCTTTGAGCACGCCGTGGGATCCGCTATGACCCCATAAATTCAAACAGATTTTTGTACTACTGGCTTGCTAATAAGGAAAAAATATGTCGAGTATTGGCGTGCGCAAACAGTGAGCTACATGCTGAAAAAAAATCAAGTCAAGTCAATTTCATTTTGAGTGATGGTCTACCGCAGCGGAAACGTTGGGACCCGCTTCGGACTCCATGGCTTGCTGAACTGGAACTATGCTATATATTGCTGGCAGTGAGAGTGTTAAAGAAACATAGTGCACTATTTCCTGTGTGAAAATATCTGAATTTACCTATTGTTACTAACTACTACTTCTTCGACTTCGACTGTCCCATATCAAAACCTAGTAAGGGACACTTTTTATAAAAATCGTTTTATTGCATAATCTTGCTAACCTAGAAAGTCTCTACCAAATACAAAAACACCAGCGTTGAAAACTCACATAATAATCAGGTATATTTAAGCATCGATACCTAGTAAGTGCCATTCGCTGCCTCTGATCATTTTAAAACCTAGTAAGTCACTTAAACCACATGGTTTTACCTAGCATAAATACTTTTCAAAGGCTGACCGATTTAACATTTATGCGCTCTCCTGTAAAATTTCGTTTTAAGTCCTTACTAGGTTTTGAAATGGGACAGCCGTGTTTCTCGATGATCTTGTTTGAATGCATTTACTTTACTTTGTAAGTTAAAAGAGGTTGGTTATGTGGCGCTGGTCACAAGTGGCCGTTGCATGCAAACCGCACGGGACCGTTAGTTGTGACAATTTGTGGGAGGCTTACGAGCTGTTCCTCCGTAAACATCTTAAACTACGAACAATATAAGGTAGCATGCATGTGAGAGTTGGAATTTTCCGGACACATCACCACATAGTATAAAACAAAGTCGCTTCCCGCTGTCTGTCTCTATGTATGCTTAGATCTTTAAAACTACGCAACGGATTTTTATGCAGTTTTTTTCAATAGATAGAGTGATTCAAGAGGAAGGTTTTAAGCTATAAAACGTACATGTGCGAAGCCGGGGTGAGTCGCTAGTGTCAGATAAATATACCAAACAAAGTAATCAATGTTGCTTAACAAAATATTACATGGAACAGAAATTGCCTGGAAGTTGAACTGCCCTGCTTTTTTGTACTATGACATCGTTAGAGCAGGCCTGCGGCAGGCCTGCTACGTTGACGTTTACGAAATCCGTTCACCTTTTTTATATAGACTTTTCTTACCATGAACAAGCATAACCGTTCGACTTGGTACAATAGTCGTTCACCTTTAGTACTGTCATGGTACGATTTTTAGCGATTCTGAAGCCTGTTTTTGAACGGAAGTTGACTGGCTGGCATTTGAGCGTTTTCATAAGAGGTCATGGTAAGCCCCGTGGTTAATAAACCGGCCTCAACATGACGACTGGAAGCAGAATTCTTCAAGGAGTTGTTCTAATGTAAACCTTGTAATTGACAACACTTGACAACATAATTAATTGTTATGTTTTCTTAACATTACATTAACATTATCAAATACACTCGGGGGCAATGAATCCGGGTCACCAACTTAAACCATAATATCTTGGAAACTAAGAATGATAGCTTATTCAAATAAAAAGTATTTTAGAGACTATTAATTTATTAGTTTTGCTTGTTTTTTTTTTTTTTTTTATATTTTGGACATTTTTTCCAAAATAAGCAGAGCTTGTACTACGGGTACTAGACAATAGATGTAATACTTGTATACTTTTTTTTTGTAAATACCTACTTATAATACATAAGAAACACCCAGACCAACACAAACACTTATGTTCATCACATAAATATTTGTGTCTTGTGGGAATCGAACCCACGACATCGTGATCAACAGTCCGACACTCGAACCACAAGACCACAGACGTCGTCTAATAGTACCTATTAAATTGTTTTAATGGCTTATAGTAAAAATGACTCTTTTTAAGGCCTACTGTCAGAGTTTTTACACGAGCAATCTATGGGTCAACCAACTACACTAAAAGATCGCTGGATGTCCTGCGCGTACAATATAATAATACTTTCAGGATGTGGTTGCGACTGCCCCGTTTCTGTATCGCCTCAAAAATGTTTGCCGAGGCCCACACAGACGGCTTTCAAGCCATAATACGCAAAAAAACGGCTTTGCTGCTGCGCAGAGTGCGGAGTAGTCGCAATTATATGCTGAGAGCTGTAGCGGAGAGCTATACTCCAAACATTAGGAATTTTGTACGGAGGTTGATTATAGATGCATAGAGCAGTGTACAGGGTATGGTTGACTTATGTGAGCTGGACAACCTGAGCCTCCACATTTTATTGAAAAACCTACGCTCCCATGGTACCAAAGTGAGATTGCATTCCGGTGCCCGATCTTAACCCCTTCTTCCTTTTTTTACACTTCGTCTCCTGCTACACTTACGAGATCGGCGATCGGACTGGCTATACTCTACCGTCATGACTACATGTGCTACAGCCGGTCTGTTTGCTGCCGCCGGTTTCTATCAAGTGGCTGTGTGGGCCATTGGCGAACGCCGTAACTACAAGAAGGAACTCGCTGACTACCCCAAGGGACGTAAAACTATCCTGCCTCTTATTCTATAAGCATTTTATTATGGTTATGTTTATGTATTAGGTATTGAATGCTCTACACCATTATTTACAACTGGTGTAGCAGACGCGCTCAGGAGATCCGAGGGTCGTCTGTTACATTACAGTTTCAGGTAGGAAACGTATTTTCCTGCCTGATCATCCTTTGTTTTAATTATACAATTTTTATATCAATGTTACTAACACTAGAATATAAGCAGTTTTTTAATACTAACAAATTATGAATCACAGTTGTCCGAAATAAATGAATTTTAATTTTTAATTTAATTTATAGGCTCTTAGGCTATCACTGTTTTTCAAAATCTCTCTTTATTTGCAAATAGAACTGAACTTTATTTTTTTTGAACTACTTTACTTTGTGCATTTGTGAAACAAACCATGTAATTTGATAACGATATAAAGTCGATACATTGACGATAATGAGACATCAATAAAAACACGTTTTCACTGTAAAATGAGAGCTCAATTATTCACAAAGATGAAATGGGTTATTGAAACATAATTATCGAATTGGCTCTTTAATAGGATTTATTGTCGGCTTTCACAGTATTAATTTTATATGGCTGTGTGGGAATTAAAGTCCGATACAGAGAATGTCGTCGTGGGAGTCAGTTTAACCTATAGGATAAGCAAGCTAAAGTGGCAATGGGCCATATTAGCCGTAGAACCGATAATCGTTGAGGAATATGTTCCGGCGTCGTATCCAGACGACACGACACGGCACGAGAGTGTGCGCGCGCGCTTCTGTACCACAGACTACTACACTATTCATCGCGTCGCGCAGCCCCGCTCTATGCCGCACCACGTTCAACGGCGGACCAGTTGCCCGTGCGCCTTAGCAAACATCGCACTTTCAGTATATTACAAAGTACTCTGTGCATCGCACGCACGGTGTAGCTCGCACCAGACTTCATCAGACTCCAAGAACTTACTCTTATCATATTATGTACCCTATTGTTAACCAGAATTATAATACTTAATTGTAAACCAGCTGCAGTTCATTATTATCGAAGCCTACACAGCCGTAACAAATACGTGTTCCTGAGTGGAGACCACGAATTGGCAAACGTACACAAAGTGTTTTATAGACTTAACTAAGAAGTTTTATTTGTTTGATTTAAGTAGTGTTAAATAGTTTATAAAATACTTTTTATTTGAATAAGAATCATTCTTAATTTTCGAGATATTAAGATTTATGTTGGGGACCCGAATACAATGCTCCCGAGTATATTTACGTAATAATAGATTAACTCTTTGGTCGTTAAAAAAACTCAGTGTCGTCACTAAATGGAAACGCCATGGATACAATTCAGAAATCGCTTTTCCAATTATTTGAGCATAATGAATACCAAGTATTTTTTATTTACTTGTGAATTGAACGAAACGGTGACACGCCGAAGTCATAATACAATTTTTACCAATTAAAAAGGCAAACGTTCTTATTTATTACAATAACTTATTTTAACATTTTCGCAACGTGATACGTTGGTGTTGTAGTTGGTGCTCATGTAAGTCCAGTATGAGCTGATCTCGCATTGTATAGGCTTTCCGTACGACGAGAGGTCAGCTTATACTGGAAATTCTTGAAGCCGTGGTGTACATTCCACCCTTATCTAGACTCCAAAAATATTCTCTTATATGATTAAATGAAAGTTGTAGTCTATGCTTTTATACTTAATAGATAGTCTTAGAAAATATTATATTTCTTTGTGAATAATTCTTGCTAAGAAAATATCTAAGATTTTGACTTGCTGAAATCTTTTTAGGTATCTAGCTAGATAATGAGCTGAATTATAACGAGACTTGTTTGGAATAGAATGTAAAGTTTTAAAATTTTCTCTAAGAATTTTGAATTCTGTATCGGAAATTGAAAAGCTTTTCATAATTCGTCTATATTTTTTTACTATACTTATACTGAAACCAAAAAAAAAAATATTTAAGTAGGTATATGGGAAAGAAAAGTAGACTCTATATATGAGAATTGTTTTTATTTGCATAAAAACATGGTTCAATTTGGGTCTCCAGCGTCAAATCTGTTTCCCACATTATAATTTTTGAAGTCGGTTTGTAGTTCTTTTTAAGTTTATTTTATTGTGTTTAAGGATTTACCTACCTGCCTTTTTAAATAAAAGGCTATTACAGAACCCTCTGTGCGCGAATTCTACCCGCACTTGACTGGTTTTTTTACTGATGCCAGGGAGTGGAGGTTCATGGCGAAAAAAGTAAATTTTGTGAAAGACACATTTTGCGAAAGGGATATTTTGCAAAAGGGATATTTTGAGAAAGGGATATTTTGCAAAAGGGATATTTTGAGCAAAGGGATATTTTGCGTAAGGGACATTTAGCAAAAGGGATATTTTGAGAAAGGGATATTTTGCGTAAGGGACGTTTAGCAAAAGGGATATTTTGCGTAAGAGACATTTTGCGTAAGACATATTTTGCGAAAGGTACATTCTGAGAAATGGACGTTTTGCGACAGGTAGACATTTTGCAAAGTGGACGTTCTATGACTGAGCCGTTTCTTTTAATCCTAAGACAGAATACGGCTGTGGTTTATTTAATTATATTAAGACGTTTACGTGCTCAGTGCAAATCTTAGCAGTTTCTTTGATGCTTATGATTAGTTTCTTTGATTTTCAAGCTGTGAAATTTTAGCAGGCGTTCTGTTTGTTTTAAAAGTTACTCTTAGACGGAGAATTTGTGGTAGTTATATTTGCTTTTGCTAGCAGACCCATATGTTTTTCTTAAAGAATTTCATCAAATCATGATTAAGATTTAACGATGCAGGAAAACATTGTGAGGAAATCTGCACACCTGGGAGGGGTCGAAAAAGAACTCGATGGTGTGTGTAGTCCGCCAACTCGCACCAGGCCAGCGGAATCCTCTTTAATGCACTCCATATATACATAGAAAAAGAGTAAAGTATTTGCCAATAGTTCTTTATTACAAAATAGCAGTCATGGTGGTTATGGAACCATTACTTCATGACTATTAATGAAAGCTCGTTATTCGTTCTCTCAAATAAGTCTCGTCCATCCAAAGGTTGTCTCGTAGAGATCTCCTTTAGCGATAAAACCGCCCTTTGTACTGTTTCTTACTAAGATGAATGAGATTTTTATCTGTTTTATTATGTGTACAGTACAGAATATTCTATTCTTCTATAATTGTAGCTTTCATCAGCCTCATCCAGGTAATGTGATGAGTATTATACAAAGTTTAGTTTTAACTCTATTATTATATTAATCCTAACTAATATTATAAATGCGAAAGTAAGTTTGTTTGTTTGTTACCTTTTCACGCCTAAACCACTGAACCTATCGTTCTGAAATTTTGCATAAACATTGTCAGGTGGACAGAAACGGACAAAGGGTACCTTTCATCCCGAAAAAATATACTGTTCCCGAGGAAAACAACAATAACGTTCTTATGATAACAGATGGCGCCACGTGTCTTTCCAATCATGATTTAATTATATTACCCCAAAAATACGGAATACGCGATAAACGACATCCACGCGGGCTAGTATGTAATAAAACCGCGACGATACTAAAACTATATATTTGGAAAAAAGTAAAATCAACACATGATAGGAATGATGCTGATGCGAAAAATGTCTTTTTTTTAGAATTTTTTGTCTGTTTGAGCTTCACGCCAGTGCTTCTAGACAGATCCAGTTGAAATTGGCAGCCACATCCGTTAAAGAGCGGGTCAGGTTATAGGGTACAAATTATCACGCTATAGAGAGTGGGTGATGAGCAGTATGTATCTGTAGGCAAAGCCACTGATACAGCTAAATCATGCACGAAAAGAGCCTCCACGAGCGATGATACTTAAAGTACGTCCGGCGCACCCTGGGCAGTCAGCCCCGCTACCAACCTTGTTGACTGGCTAATCTTTTCACCACAGCATGACCTATTTTTGTATAGCTCGTGCTGACACGAGAGAAGAAGAAGAAGCTAGATCAAAGTAAAATTGGAATTTAATTTATTTCCAATGCTACCCAATTGCTCATCAAATTATTCTTCCACTGGTGTCAGAGCAGATAACCGGCGCTAACCGGTTCCATGCCGAGTGCTGTATTTGTCAACGTCTGGCTTCAAATAGCGCGCATTAACATCTGCCACTGAGACGCTGTGACGATTGTTGGGTGATATACTGGCTCGAGAGATGGCGAGCTGCAATCTTGATTTGATTTGATGCAACGACATCTAGCCTAGCCTTTTCCCAACAATGTTGCGATCAGCTTCCAGTGTACAAGGTTTTTTATCACAGGAAAAGCACTCGAAAAATAAAAGAAACAAGGTTTGTTTGCATTCATTCGAGAGGCAACGAGAAAAGTGTGCGGTCTGGAATTGACTTGAAGGAGACTACTGACCTTCCGGCACTCCGACCTACTTGAGGGAGTCACTGCACCGCTGAGCCTTCAGAACTCCGATCTACTTGAGGGAGAAACCGTACTGCTGAGCTCCCGGTACTCAGCTACACTGGGAGGAGTCGCATACCACGCCGAGTAGAAGTATCGCTCCAAATAAGTTCTGTGACTAATTCAAAAATTTTACGTGTGCCATTAGAGACTATGTGTGTTTATTTCTATTATAGAAGTGGTCCTGAAAAGTGTTTTCTTGTTTGTTCGGCTAGGCGTAGATAGGATTCTTTAGTCTGCAACCTTCTCTATAACTGGTGTACTCTGTAACCGCTTCTTTCAATGTCGTAATCATAAATGCTATACATTCTACCGGCCCGTATGTCCCACCTCTGTATAATGTGCGTAGCAGCGCGCTATTCCGTCGTGATCCCATTGAAATGATTGCACCCTTATATAGAATTATGTGTTTGTAATGTCGCACTCTTTTTGTTTCTGCGACTACCTCGTAATGTCTGCTGTTCAGCTTTATGTTGTGTATATGATTTGATTGTTTGTTGAAAGCCATGATTCTCGCATTATATGGCGTGTTTTAGTGATATGTTGACTTGGTTGTATTAAAAGAATTTCCACGAGTGACGATAGCTCGTAGCTTAGTCGTACACACGTAGAAAGCGAGTTATCGGCGCCGATCTGTCAAAGCTTGTCGGTGCTGGTCCGCGCAGTTAGTCGGCGCAGGTAGTTTCTATACTGTGTGGCGAACCAGCGCCGACAAGCTCCGAACGTCGCCGACAAGTTTCGACCTGCTCCGATCAGCGCTGGTAGGCCGTCATTTGTTGCTGTATTTGCAAGGGAACAAGGCGTATTTTTGTTAAAAAATGCCAGTTCCTTCTTCTACCCGCTTCCTTTATAGCGGTTACCTGCACGGACCAGTACCGATAAGTGCTGGTAGGTCGGCGCTGGTTACCTGCTTCCTTTATGTATACACCCTTAGAGTGGCTTATATGATTAGCAAGGTTAAGCTGCGCTTGCCGCGGCAGACAGTGGATGGGTGACAATTTGTTACACATTAAGACCAGTCCATGCCTCGAAGAGCACATGAAGCCGTCGGTTCCGGGTGATATACGAGTACCTGTGACAGTCGATACGGGTAGTCAGAAGCCCGAAAGTCTTACAACCGGTCTATTCTAGGATATCAGCATTGCCAAGTAACTGGGTTGCGGAGGTCTGATGGCAGTCGCTCCGTATAAAATACTGGTACTCTGCCGCATCTATTTCGACTGGAAGCAACCAACATAGTTGGGAAAACGCTAAGACTATACGAGTGACGATACTTAAGTATGTCCGGCGCACTCTGGGCAGTCAGCCCCGCTACCAACCTTGCTGACTGGCTGATCTTTTCATTACGGCATGAGCTATTTTCATAAAGCTCGTACCCACACGAGGGAGAGACTTGTGCGAGTATGAAGCCTATTTTTCGACACTATGTCTTAAAATAATAATACCTGGTCCCTTTTTCGAGGGATAGTGTATTTTTACATCTAAAGCTTCACTGTTTTTATGTTACTTTAATTATCGCAAATGGACGAAAAGAAAATACATTAGTAATTAAATAATATAAAGAGAAAACAGATTCTCATTCTGAGTTAGTTAAACAATGATGAGATAAAAAGAACCTCTATCGCATTTCACAAAGCCTTAGGCTATGCCAATCTAGACCAAGAAAATAAAAGATAATCAAAGAAAAAGTAAGTATTATCCTTAGGCTGACCGCACACAGGCCACTGAGTGGCCGGGACAATTTTATGCCACCAGACATACTTTAGTAACTCGAGACAGTTTTGTGTCTAGAGACACTAAACTGTGTCCACAGCAACCGATGTTTCCGATCCCGAAGGGAAAAGGTCGCTCGAGCGATCAAGACGTTGTACCAACCCACAGGATGGTCGCTCGAGCGATCAAGACGATGTACCAATCCATAACACGGTCGCTCAAGCGATCAAGACGGTTTAATAAGTCGTAGGATGGTCACTCGAGCGATCAACATGAAGTACCAGCCTGCAGGATGGTTTCTCGAGCGATCAGGACGGTGTACCAAGCCACAGGTTGGTCGCTCGAGCGATCAAGACGATGTACCAAGCCACAGGATGGTCGCTCGAGTGATCAAGATAGCGGACCATATCACAGGACAGTCAGTCGAGCGATCAAGACGGTGTAACAAGCAGCAAGATGGTCGCTCCAGTGATCAAGACGGTGTACCAAGCCACAGGATGGTCGCTCGAGTGATCAAGATCGTGTATCAAGCCCCAGGATGATCTCTCGAGCGATCAAAATGGTGCACCAAACCACAGGATGGTCGCTCGAGCGATCAAGATTGTGCCGCGACGGCTGCATAAATCAAATAGTCGCTACAGTTAAAAACAAATAGCAGTCAACTGTGTCTGGAGCTACTTATGCCCGTTTGCACTAAACTTCGGCTAAGTCGGAGTTTAAACTAAGTCAATTTTTAATATCAAATTCATTTACACCAACTAGATAACGTAACTGACCTTTGAAGTTACCTAAGTAAGTGAAAGAAAGAGTAAATGAGTGAGATAGTTATACGAAATAGAGCAGGACAAACTCTACAAATCCAATTTTGACGTTTTGCTATTTTGACACTTATTAAGCAGTTGCTTAGCGCTAAGACTCGGAAAATCGGTGTCATAATGTTAGGACACATCTTAAGCATTTAGGCAGCCACTTAAGGTTGGTGCAATGCATTTTTCTGGCTAAGTCCGTCCTAGACAGTTAGACGGTGTCAAAGTTTAGTGCAAACGAGCAAGTGTCCCATCTGTAGTCTGCCTTAGAAACGAGCTTGTTGCTTTAGTACGTGATAAGGTTGGCTGGATTAGTAAGAAAACTCCATTTTTGTGGCCTTCTTTATAGCCGTCATAAAAAACAACGATTTAATTTAGAAGTAAGTTTCGTTCGGGCGTTAATTCCGGGTATCAAAATCAATGCCCGCTTCCAATTCTAGTTATACTTTTCAACTTTATAGGGCAACTTTTTGGCTCGTGAAAAATTGGAGTAGTTTTATGCGCCAATAAACTAACATAGGGGCTTTAAAATATTTTTTTCGTCATTTTTCGGGGAAAATATGGAAAAGAACGGGCAGGTGATTAGTTGAAAATGGAGTTTGGTATTTGAATACTTGAAATGTTAAAATGCCGACAAAAAATTACATAAAAGGTGGTACCTACATAATCAGTCTATTACCTACTGTCGGCCCGAGGGCTCATCTCGAAATGAGAAGGGTTTTGGCCGTAGGACCACCACGCTGGCATGGTTGGTGTACACAGTACACACCATCAAGATCTTTTTGGAGTCCTCTTAGGTAAGTAGTTTGCCTCACGATATTTTCCTTCACCGTCAACGAAAATGATAATCAAATTCTGATCAGCACGTAACTTCGACAAGTCTGAGATCTTCAGACTTCAAGGCAACCGCTAGGCCATCACTGCTTTCTTCACTGTTTTCAGTATTTTAAAGAGATGGTGTGGTGAGTAAAGGGAAAGACAAACTGATCCCACGTGTGCAATATACGGGGTGTAAGCGAGTTCGTGTAATTCTTTCAAATCACGTGATCTACTGGTGACACAGATTAACCCTAAAGGGGTATTTCTGAAAATCAAATAAAAAAAAAAAAAAAAACTGTTTTCTATTTCCGAGCCATTTTAGAGCCCCGAGTTAACTGACTGCAAAGAACGATATCGCGTTAGTCGTACACGTCTGCCGTGTCGCAAAATGTTCACTCAAATAAAAATATTATTGCAAAAAAAAACTTATTTTTTTACTGAATCCTTGTTAGGTGGTTTTGATACGACCACTTACCAAAACCGCATGAAAAAAAAAAAAACAAATTTTTAATCAAGCTAAATTCCATTGCGGGGCTTATCAACACCAGTAGTAGATCATGTGGTTTTAAGGAATTACACGAATTCATTTAGACCCTGTATACGATGCATTATGACATCAGGATAACTTCGGCCAAATTATTTTGATCGTACTGTACAGTCACATGTAATAGAATACACACAGCGAACTTGGAAGCGAATTTCTAGTTTGTAATGAAGAAATATTTGAAACGGTAATTCGTATGTATTTGTAGAAACTGTGTGTGTAATATTTCATAATTCTAATACATATTTTAGAAGGAAATCGCATTTGAATTTCTACACGTGACTGTACGTGGGACATTTTATCTTATTCTATGACTTTAATGATACTATACATATATTTTTCATCCAGAAATCATCATTCTTTGAGTGACTCCAATTTCACAGCATTCTTCATGCACACTGAAATTTGAGTCTGATAGATACGTTTTAGTCGCCCCCTATCTCTCCTCATCTTTTCATTTACATGCGACATACGACTATGACATATCACACATCATCAAGAGGCAGTGAGGCAGCCGAAATTGGAGAACCGTGTGTTATAGGATAACTTGACAAAGACTAAAGGCCTGTTTCAAAATCGCCGGATAACTCTTACCTTACGGCCTGTACACATCTCCACGTCACGACGTCGTCAACGTGGAACGGTGCGTTGACGTAACGTGCAAAACGTTACCGTACCATAACCATACTTGCGTGTTGCTCGCGTGCGGTTACAGCCTACGTTTGGTGCGCCGCTCTAGTGCAACTCCGGCAAGGGTTGAGAGGGGCGCACGTGCAGTCCGCGCGCCGCTCGTGCTCACATAGCTTCTTTCGCGTTTGAACTATGAGCGTCAGTTGTGAATTTGCTTCCGAAGATGTCAGACCATACGACTGTCGTTAGCATAATTTATTGCTGTAGCATCGACAGAAACAATCTAACAATGTCAGGATCATTGTTAGGTTTATCGTTGACCATCTAGATCCTGAATTATAATAAGAGAAACAGTAAGGTATGGTTTTAAAGCATCGGAGCACATAGACGGCGGCACATAGAGCGCGGGCGGAGCGCGTATACGTGTGCGCTTGCGGCTAGAGGCGGAACGTGTTACGATACAGTAGCGTAAATTTGCACGTTACGTCAACGCACCGTGCCACGTTGACGACGTCATGACGTGGAGATGTGGACAGGCCCTTACTCTTACATATCTGGGGAGTAAATATGCATCCGCACAGGTAAGCGAGCTTACACATGCTTTAGAATGGTTTTGCTTAAGTTCCACCTAGCTTTTGCAAATTGATGCCGACTAAGTAATTAGTCCCTATATTATTATAGTTGCGAATTACGATGGGTTGGGTATAGAGTACCTTTTTATTCTAGTTACGATTAAGATTCGCGCCCTTAGGCCGTTTGTCCACTGCCACCGTCACCGAAAACGAGATGACGTTGCCGAAGTAGCGGTACATACATTACTATGACTGCGAGTCCATCGCATATCCGTCATCCGAGCGCCATCATCTCGGCCGCCGAAATTGTGAGTAGTTCGGCGCTACCGCTAAAACTCGGCCGAGATCGTGACGGACCGAAATGATGGCAATACAAAAGACGTCTGCACTTTTCCACTACATCCGTGATTGCCGGCGCCGGTGCACGAGCTTTTGTCTTGTGTTGCTAACCACTAACCACCGGGATTGGTCGCGGTGAACACAATCAGACAGACAACAAAGTGATCCTAAAAGGGTTCCGTTTTTTATTTCGAAGTACGAAACCATTAAAGATTGCTACGTTTTTATTACCTACTAGTCTTTGCCCGCGACTTCGTCCGCGTGAATGTCGGTTATTGATCCCTAATTTATTGATTATAAAATATAGCCTATAGCATTCAGGGATAATGTAGCTTCCAAGTGGTGGAAGAATTTTTGAAATCGGATGAGTAGTTTCGGAGATTACCTCCTACATACAAACAAACAAACAAATTCTACCTCTTTATAATATTAGTATAGATAGCTAATAATTTGTTCTTAACTGCAAAATAATAATAATTATCTTGAAGCGTTTACAGCTGCAAACTATCCCGTTACGAGAGTTCATTCATCTTACCAGCAAGGCACTTCGCGTTTTTATTCGCGTGCCTGGCTTCATCTGGATCACCGCTTAAAGTCGTTTACAGAGAATGGATTGTTGTTCTCAAGGTATCTAACAATCTGTAGGTCAAATCTACTATAGAAGAAACGTTAATCAATCGCAACCTAATCGAAACCAAACCGTTCATTCAGATGGTTTTCGTTTATAAAAACTGTAAAATTGTTTGACAACATAACTACATATTTTGACTAAAAGGGGGCTAAATATTCCTCCGCCTCGCTGTCGACTGGTAACAGGATTACCACGTTGTATGGCAATGCTAATCCTTTGGCCAAAGTAGCTCCTGACATACACACATCAAAAAAAGTTTGCGATCACTAGCATAAGCTGATATAGTTTTTTAAATTGAACCTTATCAAGAAAAAAATCTTTGTTCTGTGTTTTCTTGATAAAGAAAACTCATGTCTAAAGAATCTAAAAAGAAGAAGAAATCATAATATAATCTACCGTAACAAAAACGATTTAGATTTTTCAAAGTGATCGCAAACTTTTTTTGATGTGTGTACATAATGGGCTGATTCGACTTTACACCGAATAATTATCTCCGTAGCAGAAAACATCGACTGCTAGACGTGCCTTCGTGTCTGACTGCAGTCCGTGCTGTGTCTCCCGCACCGCGCATGTTGACGGCATTAAATAAGCTCGTGGAAGCCAACCCGGACTGCGATCTATTCGCTGACAAATTCTCAAAAATGGCAATGTGCCTATATTTCTGTGAGAATAATAGTATTTAATTTTTGTTATAACTTTATGTTTGTACGAGTACTTATTATAAACTTAGATTTATTTAATTGGTTTCTGAAGCAGTGTAAATCAAATAAGTAAATAAATAAAAAAAAGGCGAGGGTCACGGGAAGTGTCGACCAACCGCCTATGTGAGCTGATCTCGCATTGTATAAACACTCCGTACAATGAGAGGTCACATTATACTGGAAATTTACAGCTTGATATGTAGTCGTGTGTATATTTATATTCATCTTAAAATTAAGCGGTAATAATTGTTCAAAGTTACAAAATTATTGATGGATTCTTTTCTTTCATGTCGGCACGAGCTATACGAGAATTAAGTCAGTCAGCAAGGTTAGTAGCGAGGTAGCGAGGCTGAATGCCCAGGGTGCGCCAGACGTACTTAAGTATCGTCACTCGTAGAGGCTCTTTTAACGCTTTTAATGCAATTTTATGAACGAAAACTAGCCATTTTTTTACGAATTACTATACAGGTTGTAAACGAATTCGTGTAATTCCTTCAAACCACATAATCTATTACTAGTATCGATAAAGCCTGCATGGGATTTAGCATGATTAAAAAATATATATCTTGTTTTTGTCGCGGTTGATGTAAGTGGTCGTATCTAAACCACCTAATAAGGAAACAAGAAAAAAATAATCAAACATTGTTTGCATAAAATAATCATTTTATGATATAGCATTTCGATGCCACAAATAAAAGCACGGCGACACAGCTGTCGGGCTAGACTAGCGCGATATCGCTCCACACAGTCAGTTAACTCGGGACGCAATCAAGAATTATTCATGAAACAATTTTTTGTTGAATCTGAAAAAATCTCATGCAGTTTCAATCTATGTCAGCAGTAGATCACGTGACTTGAAGGAATTACATGAATTCGTTTACACCCTGTAGAGGAGTGATTTTCTTCGGAATAGTATTATAATTTTAAATAATAGGCTATCATTCTTAGTTTTTGAGATTATGTTGGTGACCAGAATTCATTTCTCCCCAGTGTACTTTATGACGACACCAATATTCAACAGCAAGTACCTACGTGGATGAGCTTTGTGCAGTAGGTACTATTTTGATTAACTAGCTTTTGCCCGCGGCTTCGCTCGTGTTAATTAAGCTCAAAAAACTCTTAACACACTACTAAATCCTACTAATATTATAAATGCGAAAGTAACTTTGTTTGTTTGTTACCTTTTCAAGCCTAAACCACTGAACCGATCATCCTGGCAATTTTGCAAATACGTTCTTAGGTGTACAGAAACGGACATGAGGTACCTTTCATCCCGAAAAAAAGTACCTACTGTTCCCGAGGAAAACAAAAATAACGTTCATAGATGGCGCCAGGTGTCTTTCGAATCATGATTGAATTATATTATTATAGAAATTGTAGTAGTGTGTTAAGAGTTGATTGTCAAATTCTGAAGTAACACGAGCGAAACCGCGTACAAAAGTTATTAGTATTATAATTTTAAATAATCATCATTTAAGACCCAATTTCACCAACTATTTAATGTATTGTTAAATTAATTGAGCTGTAATTGTTATGGCAACGGATTGTTTGCTGTCACGAAAGATAATAACTTTGTTATTAATTTGCATAAATAAACGATAAAAAATATCTTTCGACCCTTTGAGGTTTAAATATCATGTCATGACCTAAAAAAAATTCGCGAAGTGTGAGTTTGGTCACGACGTGACCAATTTAGGCGCGTCGTGTTCCTTACCAAATTTGGCAAAGTAAAGTTGTGTTTGACACGCTAAAATTTTTTCGGATGCAACTAGAATATCAGGCAATATAAAAAGCCCATGTGTCAAAGCTTTAAAATGTACGGTTGACAAGTAATAAGAAAAATAAAAAAGGTGCCGCGTTAGTCCGCCATTTTTTTGTCGCCGTAAATATTTGTGTTAAGTTGTGTCGTGTTAATTTTGTGAAAAAATAAGTGTTTTTGTGTGTGTTTTTGTGCTAGAACGTGTCTGTGTATGTGCTAATCATAAATTAATAATCATAATGTGAATTGAACAAGGATTAATATGCAAAATTGCGAAATGAAAAAGCCGTTGAGTCGGCCGCCGGTGCCTGCCGCGGAGTCATCGCAACATTATCGGTAAGTTTTTTTAATAATTAAACTAATTATAGGACATTAATAATGTTTATATGTATCGTCTTATTGATAAATAGGCATTAAACTGTATTTTTTTCAAAAAATCAAAAATTCACATTTTTTTATTATCAAGAGGCCCCCAAGGGGTGGAATTTTTCGTAAAATTGATCATTTTGATTGTTGATTATCTTTACGTATTTGTTAGGCAGCATACCTTTTTTTGTGCTTAATCAATTCGTAAATATCTTCAAAATGTAGAATGTAACTTTGTATTTTCCATTTAGTCAACATAATTTGATCTGTGACCCATTGTTTGAGAGAGTGTTTTGCGCTCCTCGTGTTCCCGTGTTTGTTTTGGTTAGTCGTTACTAATTAACTAAACAATTATAACAGCCGAGACTGTTGTTTACGATAAGTATATCGACGGCAGCAAAGAACAAACGGCTATCTACAAAATCAATAGTTTTCAGGAGAGCGTTTTTAACGCGAAAATGTAATAACTTCTACAAAAACAAAGCTAGCTTCTTCAAATTTGCAATAGTTAATTAATTCGGCATTTCGAACAGAATAATGAAAGTCAATTAACTGTTTTTTTTTTCTTTTTCGAAATACGGTATATGTCTTTTTCTACTTCGCACAAAATAAATTACTAACTGAGTCAACTGCCATATGTTCGCTTCTACGTAGGACTTTGTAATTCCTGATTCCCAAATAATTTTACTTATATGAGGAGATATTGCTATTCTATTTTATAATATATATCTAACTACAACAATAAGTAAAGGGTAACTATGATTGACACCAAAATATTGTAGTTGTCTCAAATTACTTCGTAATTTTAAGGGTTCAGATATTGATATTGCAAATAATTTACTATTAATATGATGAACTTTTGGAGTTCAAGAAAAGAATTAAGTTATTCTTAGTAAGTGATTTATTTTTTAATCATCGTAATCATATTACAAAGTAACAAAAATGCAATATTTGCAGATAAAATAACATTTCTAAGGAGTTCCTATCTTCAAAAACAATTAAATAATCAAATCTTATACAAGTTATAATCATACAAAAGTAAAGCAAAGGATTAAAGGAATTGAACCCGTGTTAATACACGTAAGTAAAGCTTATTTTATCACAATAATCAAACTTACTTAACAAAAAATAATTTCTTCGTAATCTTTTCTTCAAGAAATAATAAAATTTCAAACTAAGTTATTGAAGGTTTTTGTTGTATAAAATGAACAATCGGCAGTCTGTTTTTCTACCGTAGGACGTTGATGATAGCTTCGACAAGTGTTATTTAACGATTCTGGCGGTATTTGGATGTGCTTTATCACGTATAAGTTGAAATAAAGCACCCAACTGAGTCCGCAAAGAAACGACAATATCCGAAACAATCATTTCAGCGTAAATCTGTGCATTGCGATTGCCTGATTCAAATCAGTTCGGTTCTTCCACCGATTCAAATACTCGGCCATATCATTATTGTTCCACGTTTTTAGCATTCTGAGGTCCACCAATACCTTATACCATATAAATCTAGTATCTGGTCTCATGTCAAAGCCAAATTCATCAGAAAAGCACACATAACGCCACTTTTCTTCAGCTTAATTTCTGTGTTTACGAGCCCATTTCGAATGGGCCCTATGTTTGCAGGGCTCAATAGGTGGCACTCGTAGCGGCCTTCGGAAACAATTTCTAATAGTTTGATCGCTTATTAACAACCCTGAAGAGCGATGAAGCCTTTAAATACTCATCTTGTACAGCATGAGAACAATAAAATTATATTTCACTGAATAATGTATTTACATGTCTTTATTTTTTATTGTACTGTTGTTCAGTAGTCCACGAAGACGCGCCCCACTCCTTTTTGTTGTCGGTAGCCGCGTGGTGCTTAAGCATACATTTCTTATTACTATCTTATTTTAGTTTCCGTGCCCCGGAGAGCACGTTAAGCCGTCAGTCCCGGGTGTATACAAATACTTGTGATAGTCATTACGGGTAGTCAGAAGTCCGGAAATCTGACAACCGGTCTAACCTTATGATATCAGCATTGCCCAGCAACTGGGTTACGGAGGTCTGATGACAGTCGCTCCGTGTAAAATACTGGTATTCAGCCGCACTGGTTGGAGTAAAAGCTGATCCCAACATAGTTGGGAAAAGGCTAGGTGGAACGAAGAGCGATAAACCCTCGTAATTAACATCATCGCACTAATTTTAGGATTCTATCGAGCAGTGATTTGTATGTAAAGATCTGTCTACCTGTGGTAATGCGAGTTCGTCCTCCATGGCGCTCAGCTACGCTGCCAGTGATATGTTAGTCTGTCCAGAAGTGATTTATTATACTCTGCGTAGTGCCCAGAGCGATGGCCACAGTACGTTGCCGAGAGCCAGCTTCCAACATTCCTACGGCTCTGATCGTTTTTTCTCAACTCAAGTGACGTCTTCTATCCATATTAGCATTCATGTATCTGACTCAGAAGTGTGGTAGAAATGGTACCGATTTTGTCTCAAAACCGTTGCAGGATTTTATAGGAAAACGACTTGAAAGAAGATTTTCAAGTTTTAATCGAAATTCAAAACCTTTTATTTTTTTTATATTATGAAGAGGTAGCTAAGAAACTATGAGGAATCCAAAAAAAACAATTTAAGAACTTGCAGTAATTCGCTAAAATGTGCTTTATCCCTAAACTAAATTAACAAATTAGTAAATTAACAAAATTGAGGTTGTAGAAATAATTAACTATGCAAGTTTAAAAAAAGTCAACTGCCCCGCCGCCCATGACAAAACGGTCATGTAACTGATGTCTTTGTTTATGGCATGCAACGCGCCGAATCGTACGACGTACACACGGACAATTGTAGATGTCCGTGTGTACTTCGTTACTTTGTAAAAAAAGGTGTAGTTGTCTTTATATACGCGACAAAACACGAAGAAAAAATGAGATTTTGTATGAAAAAAAAATATCACTAGATAAAATAAAGAATTCTGAATTCAATTATGTAAAAAAGTGAATTTCGCAAAAATGCAGTTGTCTTTTTGTTCTTTGCTGCCGTCGATATGGACCACCCATTAGTATAAACAAAAAACCCAAGCCACTTCGCATAAACACTTCTCCAAATACAAGTCGTAAGCCGACCTTTTTTTTTGTTTACAACGGCCCACCCACAGCTGTCGGCACTTAACTGATAAGCTTCTAGTATCATAAATATTTGTTACGAGTGCTGTTCTTTTGTTTTATTAGTGTGGAATAAGGTGTGTTTATGCATATTAAACAATATTTTTGTTAAATAATAGTTTAGTTTTATTATGAAAAATATAATTTTTGCAAAAAAATGCGAAAATTTCCCTAAACGGAAAAATACACGAAAATTGCTAATACATTGTAAGTCTAATTATACTAATACATATATCATCGGATAGGTAATTGAATAACGATTCCAACGACGTAACTTGTAGAGAGCCTATATTTTCTAATAGCAAAATTATTTTCTATTATTACAACAAATAATCCGTTGCCATAACAATTACAGCTTATTGCCAATAATTACCAATATTTGTTAAACTCGTTTGTTGGTGAAATTGGGTCTAAGTTTCCGAGATATTAAAGATTATGTCGGTGTCCCGAATTAATTTCTCCCGAGTGTACTTCATGACGACCCCCATATTCAACAACAAGTACCTACGTGGATGAGCTTTGTGCAGTATGTACTAATAAGGTTAATTACGACATGGTTACCTACTAACAACCTCATTAATCTTAACAAGAGTAGGGTTATGATGTAGTTCAAAAAGTTTATAGGAATTGAACTTAATCCTCTCGATGCATGGCCAATTAACCATGTAGTACCTAAATAGGGTGCTTGACATTTTTTTTTTCATTAGTAATCTCTTATCTTTTACAAAAATAATAAGCAACAACGAAAAACCAATTAAATACACTTGGGAGCAAAGAAATCGAGCAACTCTTTTTTCACGTGTCTTGGTTATTAGTTAGTAGTAGTAGGTTTCATTATTTATATTACTCAAAATACAAAAATCTACCCTCACTGTAATGGTTATTAAATAACCTTTAAGGCGATATATGTTTAGACTTGATTTGTTCCATAATACCAAAAATAATAACAATTATACCTACGTGAAAAATTGAAGTGGCTCGATTTATTTGCTCCCAAGACATGCCTAAGTTATAAACGATTTGTTGTCACTACATAGTATAAAAAAAGTCGCTTCTCGCTGTTTGTGTGTCTCTATGTATACTAAGATCTTTAAAACTACGCAACGGATTTTGATACGGTTTTTTTTAATAGATAGAATGATTCAAGAGGAAGGTTTTAAGTTATAAAACATACATGTGCGAAGCCGGGGCGGGTCGCTAGTTGTTCATAAGGCAGAGATACTACTACCACAGTCTACCTATATCTTACTCCTTACAGTCGGTCAACGTAGAACATTGTCGCAGAGAAATCGTGCGGGGGGTTGCGGGGTGAAGGGGCGGAGGTTATGTCCCGAGTAGCCATACTGCATACTTGGGACATAACCTCCGCCCCTACATAATTTTGACATTTCATAGGACCTGTCAAATATGTGGGCGTTGACGTACTGTATGTAGTAAGTAGGTACACTGTGCTACTACCATGTGACGTCATACCATAAAAAACATAGTAACCTTAACATCACTTGACATCACTCTGTACAATATCCGTTTCTCGTGACAAGGACAGAAAATGCCTCCTCAACAAACATCGAAAGCGTGTCTTCTCTATTTTTTGATCGATTTTATTATTTTTTTCACATAACGTATTGTTTCTATACTTTTTATAAAATAATACTAAATTGCTGAACATTTTATGTAGTAGTCATACCCTATTGGACAAAAGCCACTTCTTTTTTAGGGTTCCGTACCCAAAGGGAAAAACGAGACCTATTACTAAGGCTCCGCTGTCCGTCTGTCACCAGGCTGTATCTCATGAACCGTGATAGTTAGACACTTGCAATTTTCACAGATGATGTATTTCTGTTGCCGCTATAACAACCAATACTAAAAAACAGAATAAAATAAATATTTAAGGGGGCTCCCATACCACAAACGTGATTTTTTGGTAGTTTTTGCTCGATATTGATAACGGCAACAGGTAGACGCTTGACATATTCACAGAATATTTAGTTAAATATTCACTTTAAAAATAAATAATTAAATTAAAATAAAACAAATATTTAAGGGGGGCCCATACAACAGACATGAGTTTTTTGCCGTTTTTATAGATAATGGTACGGAACCCTTCGTGCCCGAGTCCGACTCGCACTTGACCGATTTTTCGTTTATTTGTATTATAACTTTCGTGAGACACATTCATATTTATGATTAATTACGCGGCGAGGTCGCGAGTCGAACTTCGCCGCGTGATCAGCTCATGATTAAGGGCTCCGTTTGGGTCCGAAACTAGTCGGGCAATCCCGAAAAATGCACGTGAGTAAACCGTAATTAATCATAAATATGAAAGGCCACTTCTGCTTAAAGTATAGGATGATTTCGAATTGACTAGCGAAACTTCACAGCTTTACTATGTATAATTTATAGTACACATTAAATCCTTACTTATACAGGGTGTTAATGAATTCGTGTAATTCCTTAAAACCACATGATCTACCAATGGTGTAGATTGGCCCCGCACAAGAATTAGCCAGATTAAAAATCAAAAAATAAAAATCTTTTTTTTTCATGCGGTCGGGATAAGTGATCGTATGTAAACCACCTAATAAGGATTCAGTAAAAAAATAAGTTTTTTTTGCAAAATAGTAGTTTCATTCGTTTGAACGTTTCGATGCCACGTATAAATGAATGAAAGCACGGCGACGCGGCTGGCGGGCAAGACTAACGCGATATCGCTCTTTGCAGAAAGTTAACTCGAGGCTCTAAAATGACTCGGAAATATTTTTTTTTAAATTTTTGTTTCATTTTATTTTCAAAAATTCCCTGTTAGGGTTAATCTATGTCACCAGTAGATCACGCGGTTTGAAAGAATTACACGAATTCATTAACACCCTGTATTATAAACGCGAAAGTAACTCCGTCGCATCTGTCTGTCTGTTACGCTTTCACGCCTAAACCGCTGAACCGATTTTGATGAAACTTGGCTACTTTTATTCCAAAAAATACGGAATACGTGATAAACGACATCCACACGGGCGAAGTCGGCGACCTTTAGTACAAAATAAACTTAAAGTTTAGTTAGTTAGATAACAAAATATTATTATTATTTTATAATAATAATAAACTAATAATATTTATTAGTTTATTATTATTCTATTTATGTTTTTTTTTCATATTTATGTAAATATATTGTTATGTATTTTATACTATTAAATCTAAGTAATAATATGTACGTAATGTACAAGTACACCTAGACTACCCGTTTTTCTCTTTCCATTCTTCCAGTCCATCCAAAGGTTGTCTGGAAGAGATCGCCTTGCGCGATAAGACCGCCCATTGTACATTTTTTGTATTTAAATTGTTTTTCCTTGTTTTGTTTAACCTGGTGTACAATAAAGAGTATATAAATAAATAAATAAATAAAATACCTAATTAATACTGTAGCGAAGAACGCGCATGTAGTATCTAATTAACTAAAAATTAAGACCCAATTTCACCATACAATGTTAGTTGTTAACGTTCTGTTAAGCTGTCAATGTCAATTTCAATGTACTGGTAAACAGTCTGTCAAAATGTTTAAGGCGAGCTGAACCCTGGCGCGGTAATCGGGTAAGCGACGGCAATCGGGTAAGCGACGACGCGCGGACCGAAAATCACTTTAAAAAATCGATAAAAATATATAAATGTAATAAAAAAAAACGATCGGGTAGAATCGATTCCAAAATTAATTACCTATAAATTAATATTAATTATAAAAATAGAGTATTATAGTAAGTACTTGTTTAAAATGAAATTTTGCTTGTAAAAAAACTGCAAATCGAAGTAACTTCAGTATTTTTTTCTATCGAGAAAACTATATTGCATCGTGTATTGAACGGGTAAAGGTATAGAAAAGGAATGTATTCTAAAATATAAATTTATTTTGGGTTCTAAATGTTTTAATTTGCCTATCAAAAATGAGTTCTAAAACAAGCAAAACCTACCGCGCCAGGGTTCAGCTCGCCTTAACAAGATATTAATAACTAACAGAGTATGGTGAAATTGGGTCTAAGTATCGTCGGTGCGCTTGCCAAAACCCTTATGTGCACGGCGTAACAAATCTGCCGTGTGCATGAAAAATACAAAAAAAAGTATATTTTGAGGTAATGAAATAACACAAAAAAAAATTTTTATCACACTATAAAACAAGATGTTTTGCTAGCGTTTCGAAATTTTAAATTTCTCTTATAAACTTACTAATTATCAGATAAAACAGTCTGCTTCCTGTAAAGTTGATAAAATGCATATATGGGTTTTGGCAAGCGCAACGACGGTATTTTAATGTTATAGTTTTCTAGCTTTTGCCCGCGGCTTCGCTCCCGTTAATTTAGAATTTGACAATCAATTTGGGTTGCACATTTAAAAAACACTCAACACACTACTAAAGGAGAATGGGCAAAAAAAACCCAGATCCAACAGAAACGGCTTGTATTGATATTTGTCACACTTAATGTTCTAAACAATCCTGCATAATTTTTTTTTTCCTCGGCTCCATCTGGACCCATGAAAATGAGGTCAAAGATTGAAAAAGTGTCTGTTCGTGTATTATTGAAATCATTGAATATTTATTCTAATCATTATATCGCAGCGCACTGCTGGGTATAGGCAACTCCTATTAATCGTCACCACACCAGGTGCTTGCTCAGAAAATGGATTAAAAGATTATCAAAGTTGTAACAGTGGTACAATGAAAAATGATGTTATGTAGGTACATATTTTACATCTATTTATTCGACTTAACTACCTAATTATTCCATCTCAATTATGTGAGATATTTCCATTGTCAAAGAACACCGGATGGTTGTCCAGAGGACTTCTAGTGACTGCATAGTCAATCCTCTACCTTGATGATATTAATAGGCCGAAGGACCTATTGACAGCCTTGGGGGCTTCGGTTGACTAGTTCAATGTTTATTTTAATTTTTCATTGTACCACTTGTTATCGGTAGCGGGTAGCACTGGGCAATGTTGACAAGAGAGGGTAGTCGTCGATATGGATCGGCCCACCCGAGGTTATAAAGGCGGTGGTCATTCGACGAAGCGAGAGCATTCCGTGTTGAACAGCTGAAGAAGTCTGACCTTTTATATCTGATTAGCTTGTCCTTATTTTATGATCTTGTAATAATTGTGTAAAGTAATATACTGTGATCTAGTTAATGTTACTAATACTAACCCAAATACAAGTACTCTCAGTGGTGGAGAGTCTATGTTGGTTTTATTTACTGTGTTTACCCTGCTCGCAATCCTGACATACCGATATTAGCTAAAACTGTAAAGATAGAATCACCCCTGAACGATTATATTGTTGTGTCTTTAACATCAGAAGTGGAACAAGAAAAAACCAGTCCACATTATGATTGTATACCCACATGTAAATATATTGCTAAATAAAATCCCCTGTAGACAGACTGACAAAAACTTGATTATTTGATTGATATTACAATGGTGAGAAGTGTGAGAACGAAAAAAATGTGATAAATCCGGTGAGTCACAACCATTTTATTATGTGTGAAAGAAGTTTGATGAAGGAAATATAATATTATTAAATATATATTTAATTTTCGTTAAAGAAGTGTATAATATGTATTGTATTGTTGTAAAAAGGTTGTATTATTAGCGCATTATACAGCGTGACTTTTAATTCATTGGCAATATTTTAACCCCGTATTCTACCCATGATACTAATGTATTTAAGCCCATAATATCGTGTATTAAAATTGTCAAAAAAACGTGATATATCTTGTCATTTACCTACATAAAGTCCAAAATTAATAAACACGATAAAAAAATAAATAGTAAAAATGATAATTAAAACTTTAATAAATTTAAAGTATCAAGATGCGTCCGCTAGTAATGCTAGTATACCAGATTACTACGCGGTCTTATTACTTACGCTACAATGTAAGTACGAGTACGAGCTCTCATTCAGTAGGCATGTCCTTCAAAAGAAATTCCGCCAAACAGTATTCGGCGCATGAACAAAGTTTACACCTACATCGGGGCCTCTCGATCGATCCCCGCGTTCGTCTGCGGGGTCGCGGGGTGCGCTCACCCGCTCCCCTGCATAGAAATGCATGCGCGTCGCCGCCTGCGCCGCTCCAGTCACGCGTTTAATAGGTCAAGTGCATGACGTGTAATTCGCGAAAGATTCTGTGAACCGTAAACCGTAAACCGTAAGTAACATGCCACGACCACGTAGAACAGTGTACACGAACCAGCAATACCTGGATATGGTCTTGTTTTACGACCGAACGCACAGTTTTCCGCGAAACCGTCTGATGTTCCACCGCCGCTATCCCGATGAATCAAGAGACCGAATCTTGAGGTCAACTCAAAACTTACTGGATTTTGCATCATTCCACGTAATAACGTATGCCCAAGTGCCAAGAGACCTCCGTGGAAGAGCAGCTGCAGAACGTGCCTGAAAGCTATCAGTCCGAGCTGTACTACCAACATGACACTACCAGCGGGATGTTCGCGCGTTCCTCGACCGAAGCTTCGGCGAGCGTTGGATAGGACGCGGCGGGCCTTTACCTTGGCCTGCGCGGTCGCCTGACCTGACGCCCTTAGTTTTTTTTTTGTGGGGTTAATTTAAAAGACTAGTGTACGAGCAAGAAAGTGAAAGTCGCGAAAAGTTAAGCGAAAGGATTGTTACGGCATTCGAAATAATAATTGTTAAATCGCGTACATTTGTTTTGCAAAACGTGAAAAGAAGCCATAGGCGCCATGCTGAGCTGTGCGTACAAAGAACAGGTGAACACTTCGAGCACCTTTTAAAGTACACGTAGGTAAGTACCTCTTAAGTACTAAAACGTAGTAGGTAAGGTACTGTACTAAATATTTACAAACACACGCGCACGCCGGCCACGTAGTCCTAGTCAGCTGTTTCACCAAAGTTCACACGCGGTCAACGCAGTAGGTACAACACAAACGCGCACGCCGGCCGCGTAGTCCCAATCAGCTGTTTCACCAAAGTTCAAGCGCGGTCAACGCAGTAGGTACTTTTCTAAATAACTCTAATCAGCTGTTTCATTCAATTAATTTTTAATGATATTACAGTCATTGCACATTTAATTTGAAACTTTTGCTAAGAATAAGTCTTACTTTGAACACCGAAGTAAAAGTTTAAATCACTTCCAATTTTCCAATTGTTCCTCTTTCTTTTTTTAAAACATTCCCAGCGCTTGTACTTAATTACTTTTGTAGGTAATGTGCTGGGTGCGTTTACAAACTCAACACGTACATCTTTCTATGCGGAAATCGAATTCGCGACACGTAACGCAGCAGCCACACACTCAGCCACTGTGCCAACAGTGCTGACAATTATTACGTAGGTACGAGTAGCATAACTTATTATTATGTCATTATGTGCAAGCTGCCATATTTCATTGATTTATGCGCATATGTGGCTCCCATTTTTAATTTGCTTTCTCGTGAATGTATGAGTTTGCGGCTTAGACAAACGGGCGCTATTGTGCTTCAGAATTTTCTGTCACGGTTTTTGTTATTTTCGGAATTGCTTTCTGTCATGATTTTAATTACTTTCGGACCTAACTAAATAATTTAATTTAAGTACGAGTTACACGTTAGTTCCGTAGGAAAATCGAATCTCGAAATATGCTACATCGCGATCCGCGAGTTCGCGACCGCAATCAAAGCGACGACGGCGCGCCGCACGCGCTCCGTCCCGCGCAAAAAATGAATGGCTCGCGTCGACGGTGATGGCGCGTGTGTGCGTACGTGTCACACACACTTACACACGGCACCCGTACATTTTAAATAGCGTGCAATCACAATTTGATCCTTTTTATTTTTTTGTTCATTTTGGGAAAACTCTGGGTTATTATTTTTGAACACTTTACTAGCTTTAGTTATTATTTGTTCCTCAATTAGATTCTTGGACTAAAATATTGCCAACGAATTCAAAGTCTTCCTGTAGAAATATTATGTTTACAACATCATGTCAGTTTTGTAATATGAGTTTGTGAATAATTGAGATATTATTTTGATCCTGAAAAGTTTTAAAGGTTGATACTTAAGTATTATGATTTTGGGAATAATTGAGATAATATTTTAAGTGTTTATAATTATGTCCTATGATACTGTGAATAATGATTAAAGATTTAAAGATATTTAACCATGAAACATTTAGGATGTTTGTTTTATGATTTTGTGAAGAATTGAGATATTTAAGAATGTAGGATGTTGTGAATAATAATGAGATATTGAATCGTGAATTATTTTAAGGGTTGATATGTACTATGAGTTTGTGAATAATGAGATATTTAATCTTGAAATATTTTGAGTGTTTAACGTACTATGAGTTTGAAGTGTTTATATGCTGGTAAAATGAATTGTGAATAATTGAGATTTATAATCATGGAATATTTTAAGTGTTAAATGTACTATGAGTTTGTAAATTATTGAGATATTATGTTATGATTTTGTGAATAATTATGAGATTTTTACGAATGAAATATTTTAAGTGTTTATGTATTATGGCTTTGTGAATCGTTAAGATATTTAACCAAGAAATATTTTAAGTAATAATTTAATAATAATAATTTATTTATTTTCTCATCACAAATGTTGCAGGTAGGTACAGAAAGTGCTTAAACTATTAAACATATAAAAACATTTGTGAGAGACTGGTGCCCGAAGAAGGCATTGAATACCTGTGTTACGGGTCACCAGGCCCCCCAACTCTTACAGTTAGACTTTGTGTGATAATAGATCAAGTCTGAACTAGGTAGTTGTGTGATGCAGTTTATAATGCTTAAATTATGTAAAAGAAAAAAAAAAAAATTACTGCTTCTAAAATGGATATAATGAAGAGTTTTATGTGTGTGTACGTGTGTGTGTACGTGTGTATGTGAGTGAATGTATGTGAGTAGGTTAATATGAGAGGGTGTATGTCGGTGTGTGTGAGTTTATGTGGGTTGGTTGTGATGCGTGGGGATTTAGATGTGGGTTAGCGGATTGGAATCAGCAGACATTCAGTTGCATGATAATCAAGAGTTTTCAGCCATTTAGATAAGGTTAATTTACAGGTTGATTTACGAAGAGGGTATATTGATAGTTTTGTATTAACTTTATTATACAGGTATCCTCCAAGAAAACAGTAAAATCTTTGCGAGAGACTGGTGTGAAAAAAGCCATCAAGACAGACATTTCCTTTTCTACGTTTATTCTTCATGAGATTTGGGTCATATTTAATTTGTGTATGTTTTTTAATTAAAATTGTAAGTATAAAGGTCTGTCTGACCGTTAGTACATCCCAGCGATTATACAGATCAGAGGTTGGAAAACGAAAAGGCAGTCCAGCTCCAACCTTGAGAATGGCTCTTTGCGCCCTTTCCACCTCCATAAGGTACCCCTTTCCTGCCCCTCCCCAAGAAGTTATGCAGTAGTTAATAATTGACTGGCAGAGAGCAAAGTACACCATTTTTGTAGTTTTAAGATTCGCTACATGCCTTAATGTCTTGAAAATGTATATTAGTTTCCGAATCCTAGTAACGAGAACGTCGATGTGTGGCTTGAACGTTAGTGTCTGATCCATATACACTCCAAGATATCTGATGATATCCGTTCTCTGCAGGGGTGGGCAGAGGCATGGTGAAAGTTCCAGATCGGTACACGTGTGAGCAATAATGTTGAGAGTTGTTGGTGGAAGAAGATTTCTCCTAGTCGCAAAGGCAATATATTTTGTTTTTGATACATTTAGTGTCAACACATTGTTTTTCAGCCATAAGCAGACCTGATCAAAACCATGTTGAGCACTTTGAAAAACCTCTTCCCAGGTTTTTCCACTAAAGAAGAGCGCTGTGTCATCCGCAAAGGATAATAACTTTCCGTGTAAAGGTTGGAGTTGACACAAGTCATTAATATAGACCAGGAAGAGGCTAGGACCTAAGACACTGCCCTGGGGCACACCGTAGTGGACAAAGAGTTCATCACTAATCCAGTTGTCAATTTTAACGCGTTGCTTCCTATGGCTTAAGTAGTCTCCGAGCAATTGTAAAGGGGTACCTCTGACACCTATTCTTTCCAGTTTGTTTACAAGCATTGGAATAGGAACCGTGTCAAAGGCCTTGGCTAAGTCTAAAAACACCGTAAGACACTTATTTTTATTGTCAAGATTAGTAACAATCTGGTTAGTGAGTTCATGTACAGCGTCATCGGTCGACCTGCCTGAACGAAATCCAAACTGGGCTGGTGAGAGGAGGCTGTTAGTCTCAAGGAAGTTCATGAGGCGTTTATTGATCAGTCGTTCCAAGATCTTGGACAAAGTAGGAAGGATCGAAATTGGCCTGTAATTATTGATGGATTCCTTGTCACCTCCCTTGTGTATAGGTTTGACAAGCGCTATCTTCAACGCCAGTGGAAAGATACCAGTAGAAAACGACAAGTTGCAGATGTGAGTGAGTGGGAGAGTAAGTGTTTTAGCGTAGCGCTTTAATACTTTGCCAGATATATGATCCACTCCCACTGCCGCATCCTCTCTCAGGTCAAAGATGAGTTGTGCCACCTCTTCTTCATCAGTAGGGAGTAAGACAAGTGAGTTGGGTGATGTAGGAATAGAGGAGTGGTAAATATTGGGCCGAATGACGTTACCAACAATTTTTTCCGCCAGCCTTTGTCCCACACCAGTAAAGTATTTGTTGGCGTCATCAACACTGTTTTTGGGATTATCAGTTTTGATCAAGGCCGAGGAATGGTCTGCTTTTTTGTTAGAGCTACATACATTTTTTATAACTTCCCATAACTTTTTAGTGTTATTTTTTGATTTTTCAATTTCCTGTCTCTCATACAATCTCTTCCGTTTCTTTAATAAAGCATTGCAGAAGTTCCTATATCTTTTGTATGTTAACTCAAGTGCTTCATCGGTGGGATTCTTTTTTAGTTTTTTGTACAGGTTGTCTCTATTACGCATGCATCGCAATAAACCAGTAGTAATCCAAGGTTTGTTTATTCTTTTCCTATTAGACACTTTTACTACGTGAGAGTTATTCTGTATGGCCTTGCTAAGTAAAGAAATGAACTGATCGGTAGCAGCGTTGGCATCATTACACTCAAGTATCGGTTCAAAATTAATTTCATTAATTGCATCGTCTAATTCTGTATAGTTGATTCGTTTCAACGTGGAGGGCAGGCAAAGTTTTGTATCCAGGTTAATAGTAATACCAACGCTTTCATGATCAGTGATAGATGATTCAGCGATGAAGCAGGTGGCTTCCAATTTAGTTTTTATCATAATATGGTCCAAACAAGTGTAGCCATGAGTGGCTTTAGTATGAGCTGGAAGTATACAGTGACTAGCCAAGATGTTGAGGTATTCAAAAGAGCGGTTATCACTAGTGTTAGGCGTTATGTCAATGTTTATATCTCCGCAAACAATTATATTTTTGTAGTTGGATAGATTTCTAAGGAGCGCATCCAATGATGTGTTAAAACCACACGTGTTCCGCTGGCCTGGAGGACGATAGATACCAATAATGCATGTTTCAGAGTTAAGTTTTAATAGTAAACAATTAGCATCGATGAAAGGTGGTTCCTCAGCTATTACTTTGTAACTGTTTTTGTGATAGATGACAACACCTTCGTTTTGAGTTCTATGAGAACTCGTAGAAGTATAACTGTAGCCATCCAGGTTAGGTATGAATTGGGTAGACTGAAGCCAGCACTCTGTTAGGATTAGGATATCCCAATCGACACCCGCTCGTGCCAGTAATGTATTAAAATTAGGCATGTTACATTTTATGCTCCTAATGTTTTGAGATAGAATTTTAAGCGTATTATTACGTGTTGGTATAACGGTTTTTATATCATCGATATCGCATGTCATAGATTTGGCCACTACAAACGAATCCAGACTCTGGTGAATAGATTCAATCCCTGTATTATCGAATTTTAATAAAAAATGTCTGTAAGGATGTCTTGAGGAAAATTAGGTATACAAAAGATACATCAGACTGTGTACAAAAGATTAGATAGAGACGGTAATGGTGTATAATATTGACAGTGTAATATGTATGTGTAGATGTGAAAGTTAGGTGTATAATTGTGATGAAGGTGAGTGTATATCCATTAATCATTAAGTTAAATATAATAGTTAGCATGCACATAACTATTTTTAATAACGATTGAAAGGCAAGAAAGTAGTACAAGAGAAAATCTATAATCAGTCTCGAGACAATTGACACGAGAGCAATCAGTCACAATGTCAACTTGTGCAATTCTGCTTCATCTTCAATGCGTATCGGCACCTGACCTTCTTCTTTTTTAACATACACTTTTCCAAATGAAGTCCAAGTGTGTGCAATCTTTTTATTTTTGACCAATTGACGAGCAATGAAGTGAAGACGTCCAGCTTTGCTTGTTAGGACTTCAGAGATGAAAATTGGCTGAGTTGCACCTGGCATGTTTAAATGTTGAGTATTGAATTGTGGCTCCTTGCTTAAACGACGAGATTTATTAAATTGCTTGTAGGCAGCCAATACGGATTCCTTCCTGTTGGTGTTAATGAAGTCGATTACTAACGCCTCTGATTTGGATCGGTATATTTCCTTGACTTCGAGATCTATTATAGGGGTCTCAGGGCACAACATTGTTCCAACTGTCTTGACGATGTTGATCATAGTCTGTTTACTTTCGTTAGACTGCTTAGGCACGTTGCGAACTTCGATCGTGGTACTGCGTGAATTTCTTTCCAAAATTTCCAGCCGGCCTTCCAATGTTTTAACTTGTTTTCTATATTCGCGATTTTCTTTTTCTAAACCATTTAATTGAACTAGCATGTCGTCATACTGTTTGGACATAAAGGCCACAGATTTACGGAATTCCTGGTCTTGGGTAACTAAGACGTTTAAAGAGCTTCTCAAAGATTCAAATTTTTCTTCCTGCTGGGCTTTGAGTTCTGATATCATATTTTTTATTTCGGACATGCAGTGGTCAGTGTTCTCCGAGAATTCATTGAAGGAGCGCTTTTGTCTCTTTGTAACATTCAAAAAACATTCAGCAGGACTTTCACTAGTAGTTATGTTAAGCGCAGAGTCCGATCCATACATCAGAGGTGGAGGGGACTTTATTTTTGACCCTGGAGGTGAGCGTTGAACCGACATCTTGTATTCAATTAAAACTTAAAACTTGTGTGGGAGCGCCTTCGAATGATGGTAAAGCAATATTTTTCTCTTATTCGGTTTTTGCTCTTTCAAATTGATAGGCGCTTTGCAAGTATTATATTACTGAGCTATTTGTCCCCAACTATCTTATCAGTTAGAAATATAATTTAAAAAATTCCAAAAAGTCTATTTATTCTCGTCGACAATACATTCGCAACTGGGATTTGAACTCTCAACACCAAGCGTAGTTTGTGGAGTATCTAACCGCCGACGACTCAACCAGATGAACCGATAGAAACACTATCGAAATCTTTGTTCCTAAAGTAGTTGGAGATAGGAACATTCAAACTGTCTGCGGCTTAACTTGCCGAAGTTCGAACAATTACCCACACAATTCGATTTGTTAACTGGCACAGATTTTAATATTATAAGTCACTTTTTTCAATTATTTGTCCACTGTCAAGGATTATATAGCACTTTTTATTTTAGAATTGTTACTTATTGTTGCTATGTAACCAAAATTATTAGAGAAAGCTAAGTATTTTAATTATACAAATTATTAAAACACGGAGCACACTTGTATACGTCTATTCAACTTCGATGCAAGGAGGGGAGGGGTTGAGTGGGGGGGAGTGTTTGTGTATTATGAATTTGTGAAAAACTTTGAGATATTTAGCCCTGAAGAACATTGTAAATGTATTTAAATGATTTTATGAATTTGTGTATGATGAGATTGTGTGTTTATGTACCTATTATGATTTATTGAATAACTATGATTTGATGTTTAACCAAAGTAGAACTATCTACCTATTAGGCATCTGAGATAGTATTTCATTGTGAGAATGTTGAAATCTAATGTGTTTGATGTTTGTAAGTAAGTAAGTTTGATACGAGAAGTTATGAACGAATATAGAACTAGGTTGATACTGAATGAATATCAACTAGTTTAAGTCATGGGTGATGAGCTTGTTGGCCGTCGATGGGATGACAAGCTCTAATCGATTCAAACATTCTTTGGATGCTTTTCATTTTACTTTGGTCAAAGACATGAGTAAGATGACGAGGTCAAAGATCAGGTGTGGCCGAGATGTGTACTGTATTATTTGTTTCTGTTTAAGGTCCAGAGGTGTCACTGAAGTTAGGCCTTGATGTACAATCTTGACGATGGGGTTGATGGTACGTCGACCACCAACCACCAACACACGAGGACGTGTGTTTTGCAGGAGGGCCGTGTTATCGGTAGCGGGTAGCACTGGGCAATGTTGACAAGAGAGGGTAGTCGTCGATATGGATCGGCCCACCCGAGGTTATAAAGGCGGTGGTCATTCGACGAAGCGAGAGCATTCCGTGTTGAACAGCTGAAGAAGTCTGACCTTTTATATCTGATTAGCTTGTCCTTATTTTATGATCTTGTAATAATTGTGTAAAGTAATATACTGTGATCTAGTTAATGTTACTAATACTAACCCAAATACAAGTACTCTCAGTGGTGGAGAGTCTATGTTGGTTTTATTTACTGTGTTTACCCTGCTCGCAATCCTGACATACCGATATTAGCTAAAACTGTAAAGATAGAATCACCCCTGAACGATTATATTATTGTGTCTTTAACACACTTTTACAACTTTGATAATGTGCAGATGCAGTGCACTGCGATATGATGATTAGAATAAATATTCAATGATTTCAATAATACACGAACAGACACTTTTTCAATCTTTGACCTCATTTTCATGGGTCCAGACGGAGCCGAGGAAAAAAAAAATTATGCAGGGTTGTTTAGGACATTAAGTGTAACAAATACCAATACAAGCTATTTCTGTTGGATCTGGGTTTCCAATATATGAAATTTGCCCATTCTCCTTTTCAATAATAATATAATTCAATCATGATTCGAAAGACAACTATTAACTTAGATGGAGTTAATAGGTGTCTTTCGACTTTCTTTAACATTATTGTTGTTTTCCTTGCGGAACAGTAAATTTTTTTCGGGATGAAAGGTACCCCATGTGCGTTTCTGTACATTTGACAACGTATATGCTTTCAGGATGATCGGTTTAGTGGTTTAGGCGTGAAAAAGTAACAAACAAATAAACTTACTTTCGCATTTATAATATTAGTTAGGATTAGGAAGTTAGGATAATATTAGTTAGGATAGGATTAGGAAGTTAGGATTTTTAACTCTAACTATACGAAGTTAGTCGGAAAGGTGGTACTAATCCGATAGGGTGTTAAAGTACCCATAATAAACAATAACTTTCGTTCTACAACTTTCCCAAAAAACAATAGTTTATGAAAAGTTGCTAAGCAATGACTTCAAAAAAAAATACGCTATAATCTATCTATCCCATTCGGGGTCGCGGATTAGACGCTCCAATTTCTGAATACGAAACTACGCAAGGATGAAGAATTTTGGAATAAACTAAAATAAAAATCATCTTGAATGGAAATAAAAATTATTGAATTTTGAAATTTTAACGCTCCAATTTCTGAATACGAAACTACGCAAGGATGAAGAATTTTGGAATAAACTAAAATAAAAATCATCTTGAATGGAAATAAAAATTATTGAATTTTTAACGCTTGCTTTATAACAGTCATCAGTTATTCTTTAAGAGGCCGACTAATCTTGTATAATCCGCAAATTGACTATTCTGCACACCTAACATCTGTTAAAATGCAGCTATCATTAGCAGCCTGCATACTTAATTCATTTGCCGCAGACTACCCATAAGTACACCTAAGAATACTTACATATACTTACATAATGTAACACGCGGTGTCTCCAAGGCAAGCTAAATCTCTGGTTATAAATGACACAAGTTTTAATTGTTCGGTACGAAGGAGCGGTCGCTTCTGTTGAAACACTGTCCCATGATTTGTTCGACAATTTGTTGGACCAAATGTTTGTTCAACTGTTTGACAGTTGCGCCATATATTTGTCATACATAACAGTAAAGGAGAGGATTAATTACTGTATGGAGGAGACGATTTTTCATGGATGACTGTTTTAAATTGGTAACGCTTTTGTGAACCCGGTTTAAACCCTCGGTTGGTATGATTAAGTTTATGGATAAGGGTCAGTTAAGTGCACAGGGTTGAAACTGCCCGATTAATGGCGATTGGTTAGCCCTCTTAAGGGATTGAGATTAATGACGTCATCGACATGGGTGTGCCCATCCAGCCTTCTTAGGGTGACTAATCAACATTGAGCTATGGTACGCTGTGCTTAGCTAAACAAATTTTCCATTGCCATGTTTTATCTCTGGTGGATAGAATTTGCAATGAAGTCATTCGCCTGAGAACTAAAGTCACCGACATTGCGCGTAGAATTAGCACGCTGAAGTGGAAGTGGGCCGGCCATGTCTGTGGACGGACAGATGGTAGATGGAGCAGACACGAGTTATAGTGGAGACCGCGTTTGGGCAAACGTAGTGTGGGACGCCCTGCGGCACGATGGACCGACGATTTGAAGAAGGTAGCTGGCAGCGGATGGATGCGGGCTGCCAAAGACCGAGATGGTTGGTGATCTCTTGGGAAGGTCTACGTTTAGCAGTGGACGGCAATAGGCTGATATGAGGATGATGATGTTTTATCTACAAACAATTTTGAGCTGTGCGAGTACCCGATAGACGAAAGACCCAGCGGGCAGTGTGATGACGAGCGAGTCGACACGTGTCGCGTTATCCGAAGCGTTTTAAATAAAGCGCAGCCACATAAAGCGCAGCGCAGCACGTTTTGTTCGTTTCCTCATTAGAATCAATCTAAGAGGAGTGAATTGACGGAATAGAGCACAGCACAGCGCAGCATAGATCAATGTTGATTAGTCACCCTTAACTTTTTGACCGCCATGTCAATAAGGAAAATCTGTGTTCTCTACGCCAAGCGACAAATTCCTTCTTTCATACAAAATCAAGATAAAACATCGATATTGTGCACGGTGTTAAAAAATCAACTCTAAGAATTTTGTGGGGTTACTCGGTATCGGAAATTGAACAAATTTTGTTCTACAACTTTTCGAAATTCACCAATTTTTTTTGCCTGTCCATACAAATCAAAAAAATATTTTAATTGATTTGCATAGATAGATGGACAGGCATAAAAAAATTGGCGAATTTCGAAAAGTTGTAGAACAAAGGCGTTCAATTTTGCGATACCGAGTAACCCCACAAAATTCTTAGTTTATTTTTTAACACTTTGTATAGGGTGAAAAAAAAAAACATTACGAGCCGCTTCCATTCCGCGGTTTATTAATATTTTAAATGAAAAAACACAATAAAAATAATGTTTCTTTGGGAAAGTTGTTTGTTATCATGAATATAATCATGTGTTAAAGTATCATGTGTTAATTACCAGTCACCATATACATATACACAACATTTTAGAGCTATTTTTATCGTTTATCCCACTTTTTAACATGCAACTAATAAAGTCATTAGCTGCTGCAGAAAAAAACCAACGCGCGAGAAAATTATGTCATCCCTAGCTAAAAATATCGACAAAATAATAAAATTTGCCTACAAGCCGACGTAGAAATTCTTTTCTAGCAAAATATAGTAAGTACGCTTCCGCCTGCCTCCCAAGATGGAACTAATTTATTTAATGAGTGAAGCCGCCGGCTACCACTCCAGCTGGGATTTAGACTGGGAAACTTTATTTTGTGTTGAAAAGTTTTATGTTAGTAATTCTTGTTTTATATTGTGAAAACAGCAATCACCTGCTGACTCGGATTTATGTTTTGTGAAATTAAAATTTTCGGGGTTTTGAATGTAGGATGTGTAATTTTTTGTCGTTTTCTTTTTTTTTGTGCGATTTTTTTGTTTTTAAATGTTTTGAGGGTCTTCTAAAACACGGTCTGACCCTGAAAAAATATTGCCATGCCCAATTTAATCAGCATTTGTTAACGCCCTTTTTATCTTCTGAAAATCCTTATGGATACCCTTCGCTCCGGGAAGGCGAAGTGTTATGCCGGAGTCTTATCGGCTAAAAACCCACGGTGTTCCTTCTCCTGACCCTTAGCCGGGGTCGCGGGATTCGCAGCTGCATACACCGCAACCACGGCAGGCCTTGGTCCTCCAGCCCCTGGCAGACCTCTCCTTCTGTGGGGCCTTGCCCCACGTCCTCTTGAGAGGCGCGCACGGAACACATACGCGTCGCCTTCTCGGGCCTGTTCCTAGTCGGGCAACGGGTATTCGTTAACGCCCTGCAACTGCTGTTCAACCTCTAGTAGATATAAACCTTATAGCCGATTTATCAAACATCGTATAGCTTTTATCTCAGAGATAAACTCCTCTCTTTGACAGGCTTTGTATAAAAAATCTGACAAAACTTCAAAATTTGTCCTCAGATAAAAAAAACTCACACTACCCATTGTAGTGTTGTCTCGAGCTGTGCAAAAACGGTCTTAGCTGGCTTGAGGTACACACATCAAAAAAAGTTTGCGATTACTTTGAAAAATTATGTAGCCTTTTTTTGATGTCTGTACCAATTCATTATTAACCAAATCAAAGCAACACCAAGCTGTGCCAAATAATTTATTATTACCATAATCTCTTAATAACTAACTGTACTTACCTCACTCACAACCATTGCATTCTTAATTGTAAAATAATCTGGCTCTGTTCTCTGCTATAAATCCGAGAGTACTCGGATTAATGAGGCGAGATAAAGGAAAAGAGGTATCAAGTAAAATGGCGCCCCTCTTTGTCTGTTACTATAACGATGTACCTACTTGTGTGCGAGTTTTTAACGTGTAAAGCCCGATAAGTTAAGTAGAGATTTATTAAACTTCTTTGAGCAAGTAGTAAGTACTGCCCAAATAACAAAAATAGGATGACGGTCTATTTAGCGATAGTGTTTTTGGGAGCTGTCTCAGGCCTCATTTACGGAGACGCGGGGCGTCGCGCGTCGCGTTGTGCGGCGCGGCCCGCTCTGAATTCAAACATATTATGGCGTTGTATGAGAGCGTTTACAGAGAATCAATTTTACACGCGTTTGCTTAAAATGCAGGCGGAGCCCGCGGATGGTATCACTGCGTCGCACGCGACGTTTATCGCAGCGGCGCACGCAGCGTTGCGACCAGCTATTCCTGCAATTCTTCGTCCACTTTAAAACGTAGCATTAACCGCGGAAGGGCCCGCGGCGTCGCACGCGCCTCATCTTCATAAACAACATCGTACATTGCCATATATGTTTGTGTTTGCGCGTGTGATGATGCGGGCCGCTGCACGCGCCGCCGCTCCGTAAACAGAAAAATCGGACGACGCGCCGCGAGACGCCACGCCGAACGCGACGCGCGACGCCCCGCGTCTCCGTAAATGAGGCCTTAGATGTAATGTAACGTTGACGTTCAAAAAGAACTAAGTAATTCTAGTCTATTTTGAATCAATGAGTTTTGAAGTTGAAATTGAAGATAACTTATTACTTAACTGGGCAATCACTACTTAGTATAAAACAAAGTCGCTTCCCGCTGTCTCTCTGTCCCTATGTATACTTAGATCTTTAAAACTACGCAACGGATTTTAACGCGGTTTTTTTTAGTAGATAGAGTGATTCAAGAGGAAGGTTTTAAGCTATAAAACGTACACGTGCAAAGCTGGGGCGGGTCGCCAGTTAAGTCTAAATGAGGATTTTTACTTAACTCGCCAAATTGGCAAGTTAATTCACCAATTAACTCCTATGTATGTGAATCGGTCTTTAGACCACTTATTATGTTATTGTGTTGCTATGTGCCATGTTATATAATGCTATATCATGAGGAAACTCATTCACTCTTATCACGCGCATGGAGTTTTAGAAAACTGAACGTCCAACAGAACACGCATTGCATTTGCTCTACAATCTCATACACGTCCTACATATTTAGTACGTGAGGCCGATGCTAAAAGTACATTAAGTTACTTACCGTAAAAACAGTTGGATCAACTAATTATATTAATATTAATCATATAAGTAATAAACCTGTTACAGTATAATCTGTTAACATCAGTAAAAAAAATACACGGTAAGTGTATTTTGTGTATTTTATTGAATTTTCCATACAGTCTCAATAAGTCTCAATAATAGTCTATTAGTGCTATAATTTAATCAATGTTAACCATTAAATAGGTATCGCAACAATATAATTTGTTAACATCAGTCTTACAAGAACATGCATTGCATTTGTCGTACAGTCTCATACAAGGCTTACACATTCTATACATGAGGCCGTTGCTAATAGGCCATTAGTGCCATAATTTAATCCATGTTTACCATCAAAAAGGTATCGCAACAATATAATTTGCTAACATCAGTCTTACAAGAACATTCATTGCATTTGCCAAACAGTCTCATACAAGGCTTACATATTCTATACACGAGGCCATCATTAATGGACTATCAGTGCCATAATTTAATCAATATTAACCATTAAATATGTATCGCAACAATATAATTTGTAAACATCGGTCTTACAAGCACACGCATTGCATTTGTCACACAGTCTCATGCAAAGCTTACATGTTGTATACATGAAGCCGTTGCTAATAGTCCATTAGTGCCATAATTTAATCAATATTAATCATTTACTATCAAATACGTATCGCAACAGTATATAGGTAATTTGTTAACATCAATCTTACAAGAATATGCATAGCATTTGTCACACAGACTCAGACAAGGCTTACATATTCTATGAAGCCGTTGCTAATAGTCCATTAGTAACATAATTTAATCAAAATTAACCATCAAAAAGGTATCGCAACAATATAATTGGTTCACATCAGTCTTACAAGCACACGCATTGTATTTGGCACACAGACTCATACAAAGCTTACATATTCTATGAAGCCGTTGCTAATAGCCTGTTAGTAACATAATATAATCAAAGTTAACCATCAAAAAGGTATCGCAACGATATAATTTGTTAACAGCAGTCTTACAAGAACACTCATTGCATTTGTCATACAGTCTCATACAGGGCTTAAACATTCTATACACGAGGCTATCACTAACAGTCTATTAGTGCCATAATTTAATCAATATTAACCATCAAATAGGCATTCAACAATATAAAGGTAATTTGTTAACATTAATCTTACAAGAACATGCATAGCATTTGCCACACAGACTCATACAAGGCTTACATATTCTATGAAGGCGTTGCTAATAATCCATTAGTGCCATAATTTAATCAATGTTAGCCATCAAAAAGGTATCGCAACAATATAATTGGTTCACATCAGTCTTACAAGAACACGCATTGCATTTGCCAAACAGTCTCATACAAGGCTTACATATTCTATACATGAGGCCGTTGCTAATAGTCCATTAAGTTGCCACGGCACGCGATGCCGCAGATCGGTTTGTGTTCATATTTATTGTTGGCGACGAAGGATTGGGGCTAGGAAAACAGCGGGTTAGATTCGCTAGCTAAATGTTTATCTGGAGATTTTTGTTTTTACGACCAATTTGAGTTAAGTTTCGTACATTCTACGCTTCAGATCAAGTCATTCCGTGTGTTGTGAACATTGTTAGAGGAGAATTATTGTTTTTTTTTATTTTTTGTTCAAAAAATGGTTCTTAGGCTAGTATTCACTAATTATTTTCTGGTTAAATAAATTTTTACCTAAAGTTCTACTACATTTCTCGAGTAAACTATTGTTTAACCAGAGAATTCATGTAGATGAATATCAGCCTTAGTAGTTTTACTGCTTTTAAACCAACGCAACGGCTTAATGAACTCGCTACGGCACACGGGTTTTGACGTAGAAACTGTTTAGAACAACAGCCAATTATAATTTCATACTCATAATTTCTCACACATTGCCAGGATGAGTAATGAAGTAGCAATAGCCTTGCATTTAAACGCTTCCCTAACTTGCAGGAGAGTCTGAGTTTAATTCCGGTCTTGCATCTTTATTTTCGAATAACAGAATTTGATTAAATGTTTTTAAACTTTTACGATTCGAACACATTACAAATTACTGACTCGGGACTAGTCGCTTATGCGACTGTGCGATGCATGACGTGGTGAAGCGTGAGCGTAAGGCCTAATACCCTTCTCATTCTGAGAAGAGGCACGTACAAAGCAGTGAAAAACGTTAAACCGTCGGTCCCGGGTGTCATACGAATACCTATGACATTCGTTACGGGTATGTAAGAAGCCCGAAAGTCTGATAACCGGTCTAACCTTAGGATATCGACATTACCCAGTAACTGGGTTGTGGATGTCTGATGGCAGTCGCTCCGTATAAAATACTGGTATTCAGCCGCATCTGGGGGTCTACTCCCTAAGCACGAAGTCCGTGGTTTCGGCCTTAGTTACGAGCGTTTCCTACTCCCTATCACCTACGGACATACGAATATTTCGGGACCCGAACTAAGAATGAATGACAACACGATTTGACAGTTGTCCCTACTAACGATGTGTTTTTGCCCGTCCGAAAAGTTGATCTTGACACTTGTTTTGTTTACTCCTACGTTTCGGGCTACTTTTGGATGGGCGACTAACTTCGTTGATGGACTTAGAGCGGGGGCACACGATGCGTTGCGGCGGCGGTGCGGCGCTGGAGCGGTGTCGCTGCGTTGTCTTACATAGAAATATCCATGGCATGTCACACGATGCGCTCCGGTGCCGCACCGGACTTGCAACCACCGAGACGAGGCGGGGAGGGGTGAATGCGTTGCGACGTCGGAGCGGCACCGCTCAGTTGTTTATGCATCAAAAGGAAAGACACACGCTCGCTCGTTTCGATTTGCGAGATTGCGCCGCTGCGACATAACAACGTTGCAGCGCCGCACCGCTCGTGTGCCCGCTGATACGGTGAAATCTTTGCGGTGCGGCGCCGCAACGCATCGTGTGCTCCCGCTCTTAGGGAGTAGGCCCCCTGGTTAAACTGGAAGCTGAAAGCCCAACACAGTTGGTAAAAAGTAGAATTTATCAAAAAAAAAATAAGCAACCGCTCGTTTCATAGCCCCACATTGAAGATTTACGCAGTATCGGAACACGAAGCATGTTGACCTAGCAGTTCAAATCTGTAGTTATGTGTTTACCAACACGTACCTACGTATTGTTCGTGCGATTCCGTGATTTGCTGCAAGTTACCGATGTGCCATAGGATTTGGTGTTCCATTTAACTGGTGGCTTTAGCTTTGTAATGGTGGTATTTGTTTTTGCTGCATGTCAAGATATGTTTAGAATATATTATAACTAGCTTTTGCGCGCGGCTTTGCTCGCGTTAATTTAGAATTTGTCAATCAACTCTTAACACACTACTAAAGTTTCTTTAATAATATAATTCAATCTTGATTCGAAAGACACGTATCTATTATCATAAGAACGTTATTGTTGTTTCCCTCGGGAACAGTACTTTTTTCAGGATGAAAGGACTCTATGTCCTTTTCTGTACACCTGAAAACGTATATTGTTAGAAAAATTGTTAGATTGTTTTAAAGATAGATTAGATGTTAGATAGATAGATAGATAGATTGTTTGATAGATAGATTGTTAGAAAAAAACGCATGTTGTTAGAAAAATGCCATTATACCATTAATGAATTTATGAAATAGAAATACAAAAAAATACCAACCTACTATGTTTGCCAATAAATAAAAAGATACATCAAATAAGTATATACAAAATGTACAAAATAATGTACCTATTACACCTAAGTAATATAATGTGTTACCCAATTTTAATGTGATGTTTATTTTTCTAATAATTTAATAACTTACAAATAAGTAGGTACTATTATTGTATGCCTTGCAACACCCTTACAGTTCTCTGTAAACTGCATTGTGCAATAAATAAATAAATATATGCAATATTTCAGAATGATCGGTTTAGTGGTTTAGACGTGAAAAGGTAACAAAAAAAACAAACTTACTTTCGCATTTATAATATTAGTTAGGATTATTCTGAATATATCATTAGTAGGATTGTGATATTTCTGATTGGGATATACGGTATCGAAGGGGAACACCCAAATATTCCGAAATATTTTATTCCGAATTTGGATATTCCGATGTTCAAAAATCCGAATTTGATAATTCCTTAAAAATAAAATACCGATTATTAAAAAACACGAAAGATATTTTACCGAATGTCATAAATACGATTTATTTGTTTTCCGACTTTCAAAAGTACGAAGAATTAAACATCCGATGTGTTCTTGGCCCGAAAAACAGCATTCCGATTTGCAATTTTCCGAAAACAATAAACATTATGTCAAGCAATAGAGTATTAAACATAACACAGAAAGGTGAGCAGTTGGTTAGGTTAGGTTAGAACTGCGACCCCCTACGCACGAGCCGAGCGAGCGAAGCGAGCGTGCCGCGGCAGCGGCCGGCGAGTGCTCGAACCGATTAGTTACATACACCTACTTAATAAAAAAGCGCGTAATGCGTAATGGTGAGTTTAAAGAAAAAAGTATTTAAATGAGAGAAAAATATTTTTCCCACAATTATGTTATTATTATAAGTAGGGAAAGTGATTCTGTCATTAGTTTCTTTTTCTACCTTCCTATGAACAATTAACTTGCTCCCTTTGGATAAAATTGAACCATTGTGTATTAATCTGTTTTGCTATTTAGGTTTACGAGGCGTTTTAATTTCGGACTTTTAATTAATAGGTATTTTAATATTCGGAATTCGTATTTTAGATGTTTCGGATTGTTGAATCTGAATTTTTATTGTTAGGTGTATTGAAACTCGGCATTTTGATATTCGTAATTGTAAACGTTAGGCGTTTTGTAATTTAGGATTCATAAAAGTAGGTTTTATGATTAATATATATATATGAGGAGTTTTAAACCATTCGGAATTATGAAGATCGGTATTATAAAAATCGGGATTAAGAATATCGGAATTTAGTTTTTCGTATTATTGTAGTGTACCCATATCGAAGCCCTAGCGCGCACGGGTGACTTTTGTCACCGTGACAATTTCATCACTACATAGTATAAAACAAAGTCCTTCCCGCTGTCTGTCCCTATGTATGCTTAAATCTTTAAAACAACGCAACGGATTTTGATGCGGTTTTTTTTGATAGATAGAGTGATTCAAGAGGAAGGTTTTAAGCTATAAAACGTACCCGTGCGAAGCCTGGACGGGTCACTAGTCACTTATAAAATCTAAGAGTATGTATGGAGATGAACCCAGTTATCATGTCGTTACACACATACATACATACCAATGGGTTTGAAAGAGTGGCAAGATTCTCACGGTCACTAAAGCCACCCGTGCGTGATTTTATAAGAGTGATGAAATAGTCACGGTTACAAAAGTCACCGTGCGTGCTAGCTCTAATAATAGGCATATTGACAGCATCAATAAATTGCAAATCTAATTAGTCCGCCAGTTAGAGTTTTGAAAAATAATGAACACGTAGGTATTTTTTCTTTTGTTAAATCTATGAATATTTGGAAAGATAAAACGCACCAAAACTCGAGAGTGGGGGCTTGTGTCGTCAGAAGCAAGTAAAAATTGTACTCGCTTGTGACGTTTTGCCAATTTTAAAAACGTCGTATCTTCGTCAATTATGGTTTACGTAACAAAAGAAAAAATACATGTCAAATATTTTTTGATAATCTAACTGACGGACTTATTAGATTTTTCCAGTTAAATACCCTATTGAATATGTATAGCACGACGCAACTACGAAGTCGCAAGGCAAACTTCGTAAAACCGAACACTTCCGAACTGTCGATTCGAGTTCTTAGTTGTATTGTCCTGTAACTCCATTTGCTACAGTCTGCAAATCCGAAATAGAGTTTTATTTGTTACCAAATCTGACGTACTCAATTTCCTATTAATAATTTGTGCTTTTTTTTACTGTTATTTTCATTTCAGCCTTGCACGTGCAACCGGATAGTAATATAAATAGCAATAGCTCATTAGCGATTTCCGATGACGTAATACGTTTTTGCTATACTAAGTATTTAGCGGAACTGACTAGGTAGACTAAGAGACCATACCACCTATAAATATCAAAATAACTGCAATGCAGCCCTTCCGGGAAACACGTGTAAATAAATTTTATTGCTTTCGCTATAATAAATAAATAAAATTATAGGATTATCCACCAGCAACTTGCTCTGAAATATAACCTTGTGGACACAGAAGTACCATACTACAAGTATGTGCCCGACCCAGTTCTCGAGAATGGTCATGTCACACAGTATTGGGATCGATCTATCATCACCGATAGAACTATTGTTGCCAAAATAAGCCTGACATCGTGGTGATAGATCGATTAGAACGCCGCACAATGATTGTTGACATCACTGTTCCGCATGACGAGAACCTCGTGAAAGCCGAAAATGATAAAAATATCAAATGTCTTGATTTGGAACACGAGGTGGTCAACATGTCGGATGTTGACTCAGCAGTCATTGTGCCGATAGTCGTTACAGCCAATGGTTTAATAGCCAAGAGCCTCGACCAACACCTGATGAGGCTCTCGTTAGGCAGCCGGATCAAGGGTTTGATTCAGAAAGTGATACTTCTAGACACGGCGCGTATCTTGAGGAAGTTCCTCTCTCTGGAGCCCTGACCGCAGGCAGCTTAGGCCCTGTTCCCGATGCCGGTGGGCTACTATTTTTTAACCGACTTCAAAAAGGAGGAGGTTCTCAATTCGGTTGTATTTTTTTTTTTTTTTTTTTTATGTGTGTTACCTCATATCTCCGTCATTTATGAACCGATTTGAAAAATTCTTTTTTTGTTCGAAAGGGTATACTTCCCGATTGGTCCCATTTAAATTTTGTTATGATCAGACCATGAACTTCAGAGATATGGAACGGAACTCCTCATCGGATCAAAGCAAAATTCTCAAATTACTAATATTGCTTTGTTTATATTTGCTGTTGGGAACTGACTACTTGAAAAGAGGAGGGGGTGCGTGTCCTCCCCTCCCCCCCTTTGGAATGTTTTCATTATATCGTGTAAGGTATCATTGGAAAGGACTTTTTATGCCCGACTACGTCAAAGCCAAAAAGAAGGGTTATGAAGGAGGGGGTTAAAATTATGACACTAAAACGTATTTAATAAAAAATAAACTTTAAAAAAAAGTAAAAACCGACTTCAAAGAAATACTAAAAGGAGTAAAATAATTACCATAATATAAAATTAACAGTTTCAGAAGTCGGTGCAACTCTACACTGAAGCAAATAGAAGCCACCGACTTCTGAAACTGTTAATTTTATATTATGGTAATTATTTTACTCCTTTTAGTATTTCTTTGAAGTCGGTTTTTACTTTTTTTTAAAGTTTATTTTTTTTATATTTTTAAATGTGTATTGTTTTTATTTTTTATAACATAAGTATTTAAAAATGTAATTTAATATGTATAGTATACAATGAATAAACGGAATAAAATAAAAATCATTTATTTCAGACAGTAAAAGTCCAAGCAAGGCAAGGTTGTCAGTAACAAGAATTTTGCTTATATCTAATGTTAATAATTAAAAAGTACAAAGAAGAAACTAGACGCAGTCTAGCCCTGCACAGTAAGCTCATCGGTCTCGCAACACAATGGAGTTCAGTGAACTTATTGAGCAGAACAGTATCGGTTCTCTCGTCAATCATCCTTAGGACGCTATCCGGGCTGCGTATTAAGAAAACATTGTGCTGTCCAGAATCGGAGCGATCTGTACCACTCAATGATTTATAATGTAATTTCTCCCGAAACCATTGCGTGGTACAGAGCTCGGAACTTCTTTATTGCACGATGGTTTTGGGCTGAAATCGCCGATAATCTAGCCAAAAACCATTGTGAAGTACAGATCGACCTACCTTCAGAAACAAAATGAAAATAGTAACAAAAAGTTAAAACCATTTTCATGCATGCGGTAAACATATGAAGAATATGGACATACTGAGATAATTTCTTTTTTTTATAAATATCAAATTTTTCTTTTATAATAACCTTTTCCTGACAATTACGAACACAACAAAAAAACCGCCGCTCACGCGTGATGCCATGACCAAGGGAAATAGGGATTAATTTTTATATAATTAAGTAGATGTGTATTTAAAATTGTAAAAATTAAGAATGAAATTGACAAAAGGAATAAATAAATTAAATTATCATTGAGATGCTAAAGAATTAGATGAACGTTTAAATGCCTTGCTGAATATTAATATCTATTCTCTATTTAAAATAACAATAGACAAATAAAATCCATTTTAACAAGGCAATATATAGGAATAAGCTACGTGTTTTCTTCCAGCAGAGATTCAACACAGTATTATGGCATGGCTCCTCTTGACAATCGCCCATAATGGGCGAGTACAGGCGAGCACGTTAATCGCAATAGGTACAGTTCGAACAACGTAATAGGTCCGATTTGACGTTTGCATAAAAGGACAAAATAAATGTGCACAGAAGTTACACGCCTTCGATTTTAAAGAAAGTCGCCTTTTTATTTAACTGAACATAGCACACCATTGATAAAATGAAATTAAACGCCACGCATTGGAGTAATTATTACTAGTGTTGACATTACTCCTAGTATTTTGACAGATGTCAAATCGGACCTATTAGATTGTCACAACCATAGTTGAAACTTTCACAGAATATGTGTTACTATGGGTTCTGTCATGAAACACATTTAAAATATAATAAAAATTCCCCAATCCTCCCCAATTCCAATTCCCAAATCCTGATACAAAAAAAAAAACACGAAAAAAATATATTTAATAGTTTTTTGTTCCTGCTCTATCTTAAAAATGGTAGTACAGTCAGCATCATTAGTAGATGAGCAACTCAGGTGTCCAAATAATTAAACACATTCAAGATACCAAAAACATCTATGCAACAAAACTGTTCAAATTGTTTTGAGCATCATAAACTCCAAATATATCTGAGCAGTCACAATGTCAAATAGTTATTTACAAACTAAAGGTCTATGGTAAGTAAACAAGCTAAACATTCAAAGGTAACTAAGCAACACGTTATTCAGAAAGTCAGGATAGCAACGTAAAATGAATTGTATTTGATTGTGCTTAGAGTCATAAATGGAAAGTTCAAAAATAGAACAATGTGTCCTATTGTGTCAATACAGCATTTTTTCTTTTTCTTCATATAGCTATATCCCTTTCATTTCGTGCGTGACGTCATTGACGTGTCTTTTGTTTATAATATAATCTGATAGTCAAGTTATAGAAAAACATCGTAAGGAAATTGAAACGAGTATTTATTCCACACGAAAGCCATTAAATTCGAAACAATCAGTTTGAATGAAACTGACATTTTTATATGCTACATTTTCTAGTATATCTTCAGGAATTGAATTTGTAATAAATACCTACAAAATACCTCGGTTCATTTTAACCATGTTTCGGATTGATAACCGTGCTCAAATAAGTACAAAATCTGTTAAACGTCAGTTTAATTACTCGGTTAAAAGATATCTGACGATGTAAAATCAGCCCGACTAAGCACGCACTGAGTTGCTATATGATTTTACGCAAGCGGTTTTCAAATGCTTATTTTTCTATCGTGTCGGCACGAGCTATACAAGAATAGCTCATGCCGTGGTGAAAAGATTAGCCCGTCAGCAAGGATGGTAGCGAGGCTGACTGCTCAGGGTGCGCCGGACGTACCGAAGTATCGTCACTCGAGGAGGCTCTCTTCATGCACCCCTTTTTTTCAAATGCTAAAATCGCGATACAGCTTATCTATGAACATGCACTGTAGCCTGATTTTAGTAGTCAGTTATCATCGAATCGCATCGAATATACCTTTAGCCAAAATCTATCACGATACGTTTTAAAACAGTCATTTTAAAAAGAACCGCTAGTGCGTGCGCTGGTATAGAAAGCCATACGCGTTACATTTTTTAGTGGCTCACCGCCTGCCTTTAATTGCAATGCCTGCATTTTAATCTAAATAATGTCACAGGACACTGTACACCTTACAGCGATAACACACTGGCATGGCGGTCGAATCCATATTGCTACAGACAGACCCACTGGCAGTGCGAACAGTAGCATATACGTGCGTTCGGTTATTTGAAGCGCGAAATGTAACGCGCTTGAATGCGCGCATGCAAAAACTTAAAAAAAAAAGTAAAAACCGACTAAAAAAAAACATAAAATTAACAGTTTCAGAAGTCGGTGGCTACAATTTTTTTCAGTGTAGAATTGCACCGTCTTCTGAAACTTAATTTTATCTTATGGTAATTATTTTACTTCTTATAGTTTTTTATTAAAGTCGGTTTTTACTTTTTTGTAAGTTTATTTTTTATTAAATACGTTTTAGTGCCATAAATTAAACCCTCTCTCCTCCATACTCTCTCTCCCTCTCTCTTCATAACCCTAATTTTTGACTTTGCCGTAGTCGGGTATAATAAGCCCTTTCATGCTACACCTTACACGATATATGTCAAACACTCCGGAAAGTGAACGGAGGGGGGGGGGGTTTGACGCACCCCCTAGTAGTCAGTTACCAACAACACATATTTTAAACAAAGCAATATTAGTTATTTGAGGATTTTGCTTTGATCCGATGAGGAGTTCCGTTCCATATCTCTGAAGTTCATGGTCTAATCATAACAAAATTTATAAGGGACTAAACGGAAAGTACCTATACACTCTCAAACAAAAAAAAGAATTTTTCAAATCGGTTCATAAATGACGGAGTTCGGAGGTAATTAATATTTAAAAAAAATTACAGACGTATTGAGAACCTCCTCCTTTTTGAAGTCGGTTAAAAACGAGCATAAAACATCAAGGTCTGTAACCGCCCTAAAACGGCTAGGTTTGTAACAGGCCTTAGTATCACTGAGTAATGTATTGAGAAATGGTTATTGTTGACATGTTTTTGAACACTTTAGTTGCTTAGTTACATTTGACTACCTCAGTTGACAAGATGATTTGTTTGCATAGAAATATTTGAATTGCGAGTGTTCAGATGATATTGATACATTGGATGCTAACAATAATTTGAACGCTGTTGTTGTGCAGATGTTATTGTATTTTTGAGAGTGTAGAATTATTTGAGTAGCTGAACTGCTTCTATGTATCTGATGGTGACTGTACATACAAGTGTGAAACTTGGTATGATTTTAGTGCATACTTTATAGTTAAACAAAAAGTAATAAAAAGAAAGAAAACTAGTGGTGGTGCGAAACCTGTAGTGCGTGAGTCTGACTCGCAATTGGCCGTTTTTGTTTTGTTTTCAAGCTCACTCAAAGCTATGCGTGGAAAGCCCACATAGGACGCTAAAAAAGGTTTGTGTCAAAATTTTCTCTATTTTAGAGTAGGTAAAACGGTGGGGTTGTCAATCTAGCCGCATGTATCCAGTTACTTCTTTTAGGCAAAGTGGTATTTTATGGAACATTTTTATAGGGGAAAACATAACCACCGTTAACCGCAGCTCAAACTACGCTATACTATTTCGCGTTATAGTAAAGCATACTGCGTCATAAGCTATAACTATACAGGCTGTAAGGGTAAACACCGTTATCCTTGAAACCAGTGGTTTGGTTTGATTTATAGAACGTAAAGTCAATGAAAAAGTAATAAGCTTTTTTTTTTGTAAAATTTTCATTTTTCCTCAAAAGCATTTCACCCTATGCGCGGGGCAACAAGCTACGGGAGGGGGCACGGGGAACTCGCCACGTGACCCTACGCACGGCCCCGCACAGTTTGCTACCCCAGTCAGTCCCCTGTCTCGTTAGCGAGTGTTTGTACGCCGCGTCGTAGCGCCGCCGCGCCGCTCATTTCTCGCGCGTATATTTCTTTTTTTTTTTTACTTGGTCCTATATTTTTATGTTTAAGTCAATCTACCCATGGTTTGAGTGATAACGGTGTTTACCCTTAAATGCTGTAGGTATAGCGGGGTGCACGAAAGGAGCCTCCCCGAGCGACGTACTTTCCGACCTTTGTTACGTCCAGCGCATCCTGGGCAATCGACTCCTGTCCATTGGCTAATCCTTTCACCACGATGGCAAATAATCGGCCCTCCTCAGGGCCAAACAGTCCACTCACAAAACCAACCTTGTGTTTAATCTCGATTAACATCGAAGGGTGAAGCAGAAATCTTCTCTGAATTATCTTGCAAGACGCATTATGACATCTTATGCGTTCAAGAGACCCACCGGAATTGCACGCAAAGCAGGCCTTACATACCTCGACTGTCACTTGTCGCCGAGATCTGTCACTCTATAACATGACGTTCACAGTACGCTATATGGCAAGCCGGTCTACTATGTATAGCAAGTTATGTGACGGCGATCCGTTAGGCAATGGACGGGGTAGAAGTGAGGCAGGGCGGGGGCCCGAGAATCGTACGATATAGCTCTGTGAGTCACTCAAAATTATCGCGTACAGTAAGCCAATACTTTATAGCTTAGCGTTGTGTGGACGTGTCCATATAAATGTATGCTGAGCGATATCACTGTGTTATACAATATTTGCTATATATTATAGCGTAGGTAGTCTGAACTGCGCTTTATAGTTACCAGCCTGACATAATATTTAGGATGATTTCGCACGTGTACGTTTTGATTTTGATTGAAATAATTTGATGGAAAACATTACTTGTCACGTTATCGCGTTATGCCAAAACAACTGTTTACAAGTTTTTGTTAGGGGCTTAAGTAAAAGCCAAGACCCGGAACCGGTAGCAAAAATATCGTTTAATATACCTTTTTAACCGCGGAATGTTTTTGTTCAAAACGAAACTGATAATTATTTGTTTCTATAACCGAAATAAACCGGTTTAACTCAATGCAACGGACAGCTCTCGATCGGCGTTAACAACTTCTTAATAACAAGTTTCAGTGTCATCTCAACAACTAAATACCGGTTAATGAACACTGTCCTTGAGAGAACGCCCAATTTACCGGTTATTAAGAAAAAAACCAAAATATTGAGTTCCTTATGTACTTATGGCCTTACCGGTTTCAAAACTTTACCGGTTCCCGAGCCTTGTCCATACTCTATTTAACATAACTTTGAAAAAATCTATCTTCCTAACACGCAAAATCAACCAAGGTTGGTTGATTTTGAGTGTTTGGAAGATCTATCCTCAACCACAAAATTTACAAAAATTATCCTACAAACGAACACTCGCAAAGTCGTATAATCAGTACGTCCATTTATAAGGCTTTCTTAGAAAACTTTATTCATTAAATTTTGTCAGAGATATAATCTATTTGACACACCTGACGGCTGCTGGATGGTGGTGCTTCCTGCTGATCTGTTATTAATTGTAGAACGAATAATTTATGAGATGTAGCGATCATCGGTGCGGATTATTCGTTATCTCGCCATTAGGAGCCTGTCGTTAGGGGAAACTGGTGAAATATTCGATGTATGGTGAGAGATTTCGATGCTAAATTAATGTTCAATGTATATTATTGATGGCACATTTTTTTTTTAATTTATTTCTATGCCTGCGTTTGGCCGCCATCTCAGCTGATATTAAGCGATGATGCGGTCTACGATGAAGCACGCTTGGCCCAGAAGAAACCGATTCACTCGTGACTTGAAAACACCCAGATTATAGCTGTCGAGGAACACCCACTCGGGCAGCGCATTCCACTGTTTGGCGGTTTTCACAATGAAAGTGGAATCAAAGCGCTTCGTTCGGGTTTTTGGTAAATCAACCATGAACCGATGGTGCTTTTTCGTTCTTCTGGTCGTCCGATAGAAAAAAGAGCAGTGGGGTATTAGATCATGCAGATCTGAAGCACACTCTCCGAAATGTGTCCGATAAAAAACCGATAGACTAGCAACTTTGCGCCGATACTCAAGACTTTGGAGCTTGGTCAGAACAAGGAAATCGTTGCTGATGAGCTTCTTGGCACGCTTCTCAATGGACTCCAACGCCTCAAGCTGGTATTTGGCTGAGCCATCCCAAAGGTGCGAGCAGTAGTCCATGCACGAACGAACCTGTGCTTTGTACATTTGAAGGAACTGTTCCGATGTGAAGTACCACCGCAACTTCGAGAGGAAACCCAGCATTTTAGCAGCCAATTGAGCTTTGGACTCAATTGGCTGCTAAAAATAGGAGCCAAAATTGAGGGTTGACGTCAGAGTAACGCCCAAGACCTCAAGATGGTCAGTTATCGGTATAGATACATCTCGAAAAGTAGTAGTTCTTGGAAGTTTTATAATATCGGAAGCAGAAAAATAATTAAATACCTACTCAAAAGATTATATACGATCAGGATAACACGTTTGAAATATATGTGGAGATAAAAATAAATATTTAACCAGCATCATTGCTATTTAACTTGGCTTTTACTTTAAATGAAACTGAATCTACAAAAACATTTAACATGAAATAATGCTATTTTGTAGAAACCTACGATTTATTTAGTAAATAAATACTGAAAAATAATGGCCAGCTGTATGAATACTTATTGTCTTTTTTAAATGTTATTGAATTTTCGTATTTATAAGCAAGTATATTTTTTTGTTTATAGTACTTTCTAGCACTATGTCACTACTCTAGAACAAGAACTATTAATTCATGAATGATAGAAAAAAAGCTTGTTCCAAAACAACAAAATACACACACAAACAAAATACCAACACTAACAAGAACCGAACGGTACCAAATCTAACCCTCGCAACGCAAGTCCACCTCGAAACCGTTTGATGGTTTACGCTAAATTTGCCAATGAGATATCGTATCGGATTCATGGCTTGTAAAACCGATGAAAAGGATACCCCGGTCTCTGTGGGGACTGAGAAAAATGATATCTCCATACATTGCTTTCAATGTGCACTGTCGGATGAGCGGTGGCTCAGGTTCTTGTTATTTTGAAGGTGTATTTAATATTGGGGTAGGTAGTCGGGGAAGGAAAAGAAATACAGTTATAATATTTTTAGCTTTCCAAAGGCTTGTTTTTAATGGAAGGTTTTAAGACCGCACTAGGTGAACTGTAGGTTAGGGCCAGTCCACATCTCCACGTCACGACGTCGTCAACGTAGAACGGTGTGGTAACGCGGCACGGTGCGTTGGCATAACGTGCAAATTTACGTTACCGTATCGTAAAAACGCATGTCAGAATCATTATTAGATTTATCGTTGACCATGTAGATCCTGCCGGCCTTCTGACAGTGGTCCGGGTCACCAGCAGTGAGATATGGCTGGTCCACTCAATCTGCCTCCTTTTATGGCATGGCTTGTGTCTACTACTGTGTCTTGGACAACCTAGGTGGCTTGGGGTAAGTTCAAACATTATTAGACCTGAAAAAAACATAAAAAAAAGGAATGCTACACATACTAGGTTTGATGGTACTTGCAAATGGAATGTAGGTTTTGTTTACAAAACAAAAGGATTACCTCAGGGGTCATGGTCTTAAGGCCAGTTTGAGCAAAATTCCCAGCAGATCACTGTTGGGTTGCGCTAGTTCTTCCAGGCACGTTATTTTGTATTGTGATTTAATTATTTGATTGGGTATCAATTTTTTACACAATATCTGTGTGTATTCCCTTTGTTCCTGGTAGCTTGATCCACTCAGGGGTTTTAACTGGTTTACTCTGAAAGCGTCGACACTAATTTCATTACACAAATTGTACAATTATTTATTTATTTATATTACACTTTCCGATTGGTACGCACCTACATATTGTTATTGTATTTCAAACGGGACTAATCACGTGACAGGCGCGGGCGTCGGTGTCGTTTACCGTTATGATGCTCTTACGCATTAATGACCCCGCCCACATTCCTTGCATAATTTGTTTTGTTTTGATGTAACTGTCCTGTTTTTGTTGTGAAATGCAATTCTGGTTATTTAATAGCAGTATTTGTATTGTATTTGGCACAGCACACTACACACTACACAGTATTTTAACCATATATCTATTTTTAAGTAGATTTAAGATGCCTAGGTAACCCACACAGCATAATTAATAATATAATCTTATCTATGTACCATAGATTATAAATATTGGCCATGGCTGTTATTATTATTTTTGGTGTTTGGGTTGCCAGGCTATTGGTTGTTTAAATTTAATGAAATTTTGTTTTTGTTTTGTTTTGTGTAAAGATTGTGTAAATTATTCACTAGTATTTTTTGTTTTTGTTGCATTTTTTTATTCAAATTCACACAACCTACATATGTTTGTAAAAGACACTACAATATAATCTTTCAGGGGTGATTCTATCATTACAGTTTTAGCTAATATCGGTATGTCAGGATTGCGAGCAAGGTAAACACAGTAAATAAAACCAACATAGACTCTCCACCACTGAGAGTACTTGTATTTGGGTTAGTATTAGTAACATTAACTAGATCACAGTATATTACTTTACACAATTATTACAAGATCATAAAATAAGGACAAGCTAATCAGATATAAAAGGTCAGACTTCTTCAGCTGTTCAACACGGAATGCTCTCGCTTCGTCGAATGACCACCGCCTTTATAACCTCGGGTGGGCCGATCCATATCGACGACTACCCTCTCTTGTCAACATTGCCCAGTGCTACCCGCTACCGATAACACGGCCCTCCTGCAAAACACACGTCCTCGTGTGTTGGTGGTTGGTGGTTGACGCACCATCAACCCCATCGTCAAGATTGTGCATCAAGGCCTAACTTCAGTGACACCTTCGGACCTTAAACAGAAACAAATAATACAGTACACATCTCGGCCACACCTGATCACTCATCTTTGACCTCGTCATGTTACTCATGTCTTTGACCAAAGTAAAATGAAAAGCATCCAAAGAATGTTTGAATCGATTAGAGCTTGTTATCCCATCGACGGCCAACAAGCTCATCACCCATGACTTAAACTAGTTGATATTCATTCAGTATCAACCTAGTTCTATATTCGTTCATAACTTCTCGTATCAAACTTACTTACTTACAAACATCCACACATTAGATTTCAACATTTTCACAATAAAATACTATCTCACATGCCTATTAGACAGTTCTACTTTGGTTAAACATCAAATTTTAGTTATTCAATAAATCATAATAGGTACATAAACACACAATCTCATTATACACAAATTCATAAAATCATTTAAATACATTTACAATATTTTTCAGGGCTAAATATCTCATTATAGTTTTTCACAAATTCATAATACATAAACACTTAAAATATTTCTTGGTTAAATATTTCAACGATTCACAAAGCCATAATACATAAACACTTAAAATATTTCATTCGTAAAAATCTCATACCTAATTATTCACAAAATCACAACATAATATCTCAATAATTTACAAACTCATAGTACATTTAACACTTAAAATATTTCAAGATTAAATATCTCATTATTCACAAACTCATATTACAAAACTGACATGATTTTGTAAACATAACATTTCTATGTTGCGCTAATAATACAACCTTTTTACAACAATACAATAAGTACATATACACATCTTTATCGAAAATAAGTCAAACTATTTCTTATTTAAAAATAAATTTGACAAATTAATCTTTAACGGAAGCCATCATAATAATTATCGTCAATAATAAATACAATTTCCTGTTTTCGTCTACAAAAAATACATTTTAAACCATAAGTAATAATAACAAACTACTTTTTAATTTCAATAAACTATTTTGTACCATTCTACAACAAGATTATAACAAAACCAATCAAAACAAATATCAATATTTTCAAAACTTTTTCAAAACATTAATTCAAAACAGAATCTCATTTTCACTGCATTTTCATTTATCAATTAATAGCATCACCCGCCTTGGATTTAGCCAACTCATTTGGCATCACCCGCCTGGGATCCTGCTTTATCAACATGGCATCACCCGCCTTGGATCTAGCCATATCATGGCATATCCCGCCTTGGTTCCAGCCCTATAACAATTGCTTCGTCATGTTAGAGTTTCAGCTTTCCCCAGGCGATGCCTCTGGCCAACCCCGGCTGGCCAAACCGGGCGGTGCCAAAGATCAACCCTGGTTGCATCTCACCACAAACTCTAATACGACTTGCAATGTATTTTCCTACACGAATAAATACAGATGCCGTGTTTATTTTCCACGAATAAATACAGATACCATCATATTTATTTTATACGAATAAACACAGATATCATCTCATTTATTTTACACGAATAAATACAGATAACATCTCTTTTATTTTACATGAATAAGCAAAGATATCATTTAATATTTATTTTACACGAATAAATAACCTCTCATATTATATTTCCTTCCTCAAAATTCCTTCACACATAATAAAATGGTTGTGACTCACCGGATTTATCACATTTTCTCATTCTCACATTTCTCACCATTGTAATATCAATCTAATAATCAAGTTTTTGTCAGTCCGTCTACAGGGGATTTTTACAAAGCAAATAATTTACATGTGGGTATACAATCATAATGTGGACTGGTTTTTTCTTGTTCCACTTCTGATGTAAAAGACACTACAATATAATCGTTCAGGGGTGATTCTATCATTACAGTTTTAGCTAATATCGGTATGTCAGGATTGCGAGCAAGGTAAACACAGTAAATAAAACCAACATAGACTCTCCACCACTGAGAGTACTTGTATTTGGGTTAGTATTAGTAACATTAACTAGATCACAGTATATTACTTTACACAATTATTACAAGATCATAAAATAAGGACAAGCTAATCAGATATAAAAGGTCAGACTTCTTCAGCTGTTCAACACGGAATGCTCTCGCTTCGTCGAATGACCACCGCCTTTATAACCTCGGGTGGGCCGATCCATATCGACGACTACCCTCTCTTGTCAACATTGCCCAGTGCTACCCGCTACCGATAACATGTTCACTCGTTATTATTTTTATTTAACACAATTTATTTTATTTTATTAAGTTTATAGACACGCGTTGCAGTATACTGACATCCGTCACCTCACACATCAGGTCCAGTTGAAAACCAGCGTCGGGCACTAGTTGTCGGGCATTTTTTGCTGAACTGGACCTTTTTGGCGCAGCCGTGAGGCACACTTCCTTGCTAATTTCTTTTTTTGTTTTTTCTTATGTTTTGTTTTGTACTGTGTGCCTTTTGGTCTGTGTTAAATAAATGTATTTTCTTTCTTTCTTTTCTTTCTTTCCTGAATGTTAATAAGAGAAAAAGAAAGGTATGGTTTTAAAGCATCGGAGCACATAGACGGCAACTAACTCGTGGACGTGGAGAGTGCGTTTGCGGCTAAATTTGCACGTTAAGTCAACGCACCGTGCCGCGATACCGCACCGTTCTACGTTGACGACGTCGTAACATGGAGATGTGGACAGGCCCTTAATCACGTAACTTGATGACGTGCCGATTAAGTTGCAATGACGCTGCAGTTAAGTTTACGTGAGTGTACCTAACAGCGATTGCCGATTATGAGAATAAATGAAGCGTTGTTTTGATTGAAACTTAACTGCAACTACATTGTGTGACTGTACGTCGTTAACCCTAAGCTGATAAAATTTTCGTTTTTCCAATATTTAAATACAAACTCAAGTCAAAATTCATAACTCATTTATTTAGCTCTTTTGGACTTTAAATGTACAATTATAGACAGCCCACAAACAGCCCTCCCTTCACCGCTTCCTAGTGTTTATGCTGGGGAGAAGAAACGGCGCAACAAACTCCCCAGCAACACAGATCTGTCTGTCAGGTGAATATATTAATTGAGTCTATACAAAGCAAAACATAATAGTATGTATAGAATACAATAATAGAATTATACAAACTAAGGAGAAGTACTAAAAAGAAGTAGTTATATAAAACAATTCTGTAGGAGGACTTCAAATAATATTTAAATTGTCATATATGTCATTATTAAGAAAGCTAAAGAGACAATGAAAGGGATGCAAGTGACATATATCGTAATGATAAGATAAAACCAATGGGAGGAAACAAGGGACATAATTATATAAGGATACGTAACGCTTGCGTTCTGAAACACATTAGTGTTATATTAATTAACTACATTACAATCGAACCCCACGTTATGATGCGCTGTCGCATCTTACGGGTACCGCTAAAGTCTAACTGCCACGAGGCCTGTGGTTTAACGGTCCGCGTTCCTAAGCTCTCATGTCTTACTGAATCCTAAGACAGAGTCCTGCGAAGTCCATCTGCCATTCAGCGAGACATGTTCCCAACAATGCTGGACGACTAGTATTGATTAGACCCGAGTGATGCCCGTCCCTTTACTTGAATTAGTTATTTAAAATAGCGCAAGCGCAGCGTATTGTTAGTCGGTTGCATGATATCTCACGTTTGCACCTGGGATACGTTCGAGTGGTATTTATTTATCGTCACTTCACACTTCCTTAATCTACCCAAGTTCGTGGACGGTAACGGGTTGTGAGGCCGCTTCCCGCCCTGTTCGTGGCTCGCTAAGTGTTAATGACGATTCTGTGATTGGCTTCGTTTGGGCCGGGCATAACGAGACACGTTCTCTAACGTCCTTTAGGAAGACTATCCATCCATTTTAGGGTACTTGGTGAAGCCTACCCCCCTCCCTGGAAGTGTACGTAAAACAAGTGCAACATACGTAAGGCATAATGCCGGGGTCAGTCTGTCAATAGAAGGTAGCCATCACTAACGTTTGGTTGATTTATATTCCGGTGATTATTAAGGGTTGGCATTGTAGCCTAGATTAATCTGAGCGAGTCCAAAGTATATTATACGGTTCAGCCTTCCATAGGCGGCGTGTGTGATCTGAGTATTGATAGATATATATTGGTTGTATGGTCGGGTGTGATTGGGTATGTGTGCCATTTAATGGAAGGCCTTCTCCGCTTCCCTTTGTCCAAACGTAGGTGTAAGAAACCTCGGCGAAGTCAGATGTATCGTTTATGTCTAAACGATACATGATAATAAATTACTTTATAGTTATTGTACGCACATAAACAATAATACAGCCTGGAATAATTATAGTAAAACACTCACCCATTCGTTCACTCACGCACTCATGGAGATTCGCACTTGCAGACTTTGTTAGTACTGGTTAATTCGAAGTATAACTAGTATTACAATACACATAAGCTAAACTATAAGTAATAACTTAAACTGGTTATAATAGCCTCTCGCCCTTACGACTTCCTAGCAGGGTTTGATCAACTCTCCTAGTTAATCCTAGTCTACTCGCCTATGACTCTGGTGACCGACTCCTATACTGGTCTAAAACAGCCTCTCCTAGCTTTTGACTCTGACGTCCGTACCCTATAGAGGTCTATAACCAACTGCCCTTCCTTGAATCCTTCATATTCCATTTCACGTCGCTAGGACCATATTCCCATGCTTTTGCGCAACAGATGTATTGCCCTTTTTTGCTCAGTTCCTTAATTGTTTCTAAGAGGGTCGCTCTTAATGTGGCCCTTGTATTATGCGTTGCACTCGGGTTTTCACATTTTACCAATTTCTTTAGAATTTGTATAACATTTTATCTTAACAGATGGCTAACACTTGTCCCCAGTCTGTTTCCCATAAACTATACATTTAATGTGTTTCTAAGAGGCCCGATATTGTATTATGGTTCTAAAATAAATAGAATATTTTGTTAATAATTAGGAGTACGTGACAGACCGTCACAATTGCAACTGAACTTCTTTAGATAGGTGAATGCCTACAGCACTGCAGCGGAGCGGCGTGGTACGCCGCAGCCTTGCTTTTGAGCCCCGACGAAAAAAGAGGGTTATTATAAGTTTGAGGCCTATGTCTGTCTGTGGCATCGTAGTGCCCAAACGGATGAACCGATTTTAATACGTTTTTTTTGTATTATTTATGTTTATGCTGCAGACACATTGAGCGTATCTTGCGTGGCTCATGTTTTGTCGCGTTACGCGTATGTTTCGCGCTACATACAAATTCTCATTCGCGGCCTCACCACGCGTGTTTTACGTCGTTACGCCTAGCGTAATTGGGTCTAGAAGTTTCGTGCGCGCGCATTCGTGCGCAAGATACGCGACGCAAGATACGCTAAGTGTGTTTTGGCACTTAGGATAAGCGTGCACTACGAATTTTAATCGGTGCGATTATTAAACTGCGAAATAAAATCGCAAACGAGTATAATTCCTACGCGCACTACAATTTATTATCACCTGCGAAATAGCATAGGCGGAAGACAGTCAGTGCCACCACGAAAGACAGAGTGAAAATCGAAATCATGGATTTACAAAAGAAAGCGTCGGTGCAGGCGATTCGGACTCACTTACGTCAGAAATCATCAAAGATCACAAGTTGACTGAACTCTGCGCTAGCGATTTTTACCGCAGTGCGCGCGGCTTGGTACAACATAATACGGTACAAAACATACATACGATTTCGCATCTGCTATTTTAAATCGCACGATTTCTTTTCGCAGTGCGCAGACTCTAGTATACCTATTGGTATTGTTCACAGATTGGCGATTATTATCCGTAACGATTAAAATTCGTAGTGCGCGTTTAGCCTTAGGGCTCCGTTTGGGTCCGAGACTAATCGGCAATCCCGAAAAATGCACGTGATAAACCATAACCAATCATAAACACATTTTTTGTTTTAATGCGGGTTTAATCAAGATGGTTATAGGCTATTATTGGTTTGATGGGAATCGGCTCAACCGTTTAAAAACAATTAGCACTTTTCACAGTTGGTGTGGGGATTTCAGCCAAACGTGTATTTATTTCGTAACAACAAAATAAAAACTAATAAATATAAACTCAGAATTAAAATCATAAAATAACAACATCAAAACAAAAGTCGATAATTTCAAATTCCGCATCCAAAACCAAACAACATGCATGCATATAACAATAACCCCTTATGTATAGTGACCATCATACCCATACTTTCTTATGGTGCAGTTATGGGTGCGCCTAACGGCCCTAATAATGTCCTTAGGGCGAAAGCTACTCCGTAATATTAGCTTCGATCCAAGATTTAATATACTTATAGCCATTCTTAAAACCATCGATTTTTATGGTGATCCTATGGGATCCTGCATAATTTTATGACTTATGTTGATCATCATAACACCATTCATAAAACATAATCAGCCCATTGCTGTCACACTACTGGGAGTGGACCATTAGGGCACTTGCGTAACGTAACCAACATCAATCATGACAGTTGATGTGTTAAAAACAATATTCATTGTGTGGTAAGTTGTGGGGAAGTCGGATTGTTAATACGTTGCTATGGAGATTGTTGACCTGGCAAAATCAAAGCCATAGCGATTACGAGTGTGTTGATTAGAATGCTGTTCTCAGAATCAGAAGGGTTTAAGCTTAGTCCTTCACATTGACCTAGTGCGGGTTAGCAGACTGCATGCATTATCGAGAACTTTGTGAAGCCCTCTTCGGGTTGCAGGTCTCCTCACGATGTTTTTTTTCACCATTAACTTAAATAAACAAATTCTGATTCGCAAATGAATTATAAAAACCAGAAGAACGGGCCGTGAACAGAATCTCAAATTTCAAAATAGACTAAAATTACTTAGTTATTTTTTGAACGTCAATATTATAAAAGACAGCCCCAAAAACTGCCGGTCTTCACCGCTTCCTAGTGTTTATGCTGTGAAGAAGAAACAGCGCAACAAACTCCCCAGAAACACAGATCTGTCTGTAAAGTGAATAAATTAATTGAGTCTATACACAAAAAAAGGTAATAATACCTATTAATTACAATAATGAAATTATCGAACTTAATGTCGAAATTAATGAAATTATGATTGAACTCAGACCCTCCTATATGTAAGGCAAGTGTTCAACCGCTAGGCTAATACTTTTTTGCAAACGGGTTGTCGGTCGCATTATTTTTGAGCACAGGGGGACGCTACTGCCCATCCCTAACAATCAAATTATGCATATAGGGGCGCATGAAAAGAGCCTCCACGAGTGACGATACTTAAGTACGTCCGGCGCACCCTGGGTAGTCAGCTCCGCTACCAACCTTGCTGACTGGCTAATCTTTTCACCACAGCATGGGCTATTTTCGTATAGCTCGTGCTGACACGAGAGAAGAAGAAGACAATCAAATTAATTCGAGTCCCTTTATGACACACAAGTGCAGTAAGGATTGATTGTCTACATGCCTCGACTGGCTCATTGGTCTAGAAGACGCAAGAGCGACTGCTGAGTGTGAGGTCTTGGATTTAATCTCCAAGTCAGACTAAGTTTATGGATTTTTTCGTGTGGAATTTCGCGGTAGCAGTCTGAAGCTTGGATTTGTGCCCGATTGATGGCAATACGCCATGGGGGCGGGCTAGCGAGAGACTTAAAAATAACGGCGAAATGAGGGTGTACTATACACTTCTGTCCAACCAGTGTTGTTTTAAGATTTTCGACAAATAGTTAAAATCGTCATCATCCTCCTGCCCTTATCCCAATCGGCGCAGCATGTATTTTTCTTCCACACATCTCTATTACCCGTTATCTTCATCGTCATTACGATATGACTAGAAAGACGGTGACTACTGAGTCGTTCTCTTTCTAGTCATATTTATCATCTTTTACATTATCCATCCATCGTTTCCTTGGTCTTCCTCCACTCTTATAACCATCCACATTCGTACTCAAAACTTTCCTCACGACATGTTCCTCATTCCTCCGCATCACATGTCCATACTATGATAAACGGTGTCCACACAATTTCTCAGACACCGGCACCACTTTCAAACTTCCTCCTACATACTCATTTCTAATTATATCCATTCGCGTAACACCACACATACAAACAGCTAAAAATAAACCTAAAATTGAACAGATACAATGTTCAGAATGAATTGTCCAAATGCTCAGGTCAGCTGTAAGTGGAGGAGATTGACAGTTTAATACACGCGAGAGCTCTGAATTTCCCGCAGGTAAATAATTAATTACATTCGGTAGACGGGATTCCGTCAGGTTTCAAGGAAAGGTTTCTGGAACGAATTATTTGTCAAATGTGGCAATGAGAAATGATTAACAGACTTATTTATCAAGTATGCGACCTTTGGGAATTGAAAGGCTTTAGCCGAAAAGAAAGTATTTGTAGAAGATGACTGTTTGGTACAATATTTGCAACCGAACAGCTCAGCACTTTTGCCTGCGTGCATTTCCATAAATTCATGTATTGCAAATATTGCCAGTTAGTGCGTGTTCGGATGCCAATTGCGTAACCCGAATCCAATCATCTTAGTGCTAATTTGGCTTAGATTTACCATTTGATAATTAACTAGTATCATCATCACTACATGGTATAAACCAAAGTCGCTTCCCGCTGTCTATCTGTCCCTATGTATGCTTAGATCTTTAAAACTACGCAACGGATTATAATGCGGTTTTTTTAAATAAATATAGTGATTCAAGAGGAAGGTTTATATGTATAATACATGCATATTATAATAGAGGAAAACGCGGAATACGCGAAACGACATCCACGCGGGCGAAACCGCTGGCGACCTCTAGTTCAATATAATCTTTAAACCATATTATTGCGTATCATTAAATCAGTGGTCGTAAACCAATAACCAAACCATTACCAGTCCGATATAAAGCCAACCAAATCAACCAAGATATCAACCAACCCAGACTAACCAACCCAGTGCTAAACCAATCAGGCACTATTTTCTACAATGACGAAGGCATTATTTCAAGAGGAATGGCAGCAAGCGTCCTTCTATGCGATACATAGTCACCTAATTTGCATATAACTGTTCCACTGCTGGGCACGAGCCTATTCTCACAATGAGAAGTTCTCTTAATTAAGCTAAGACTAAAAACTCAACTGTTCAGCTGCTTTGTCGCTGACTGTACAGACACCAGCACATCAAACTACCCGAAACTGTCAAATTTTCCCAATCAACCTTGAACCTAATGCTTTTGCGACAAAGATGAAAATCTATTAAAGTAATTTGACAGATTGTAGTACCTTTATGTGCTGGCGTCTATTCGTCAAAATGATTATTACAGACCTATATTGTCAGTTTAGAAGGTAGTTTAATCTTTTCATCTAGGATTAGAGGTGGCAAATTATTTCCAGGGTTTTTTTAATGTTTTGTAATAAATACTTGGTACAATTAGTTCTCTTCTTGGTTTAGACCTTATTCCATGCTGGCGTGGTGCGAGTTCGTGGACTACACGCACCATTAAGAACTTTATAGAGCCCTCTCAGGTATGCAAGTTTCTCCACGATGTTTTTCTTCATCGTTAACGCAAGTGCTTAACAAATTCTAATCCTATGCGATAGTACTAACATAAGATTGCGATCAAAAATCTGCTTGCTGAGCGCGAAAATGGAGCACACGAATCCAAATATCATACCACAACGCTACTAGTCGGAAAGGGGGTGCTATCCGCAGGCCACTTAAAGTATCACTGATGACTGTTTTAAAGCAAGTGTGAGTTTTTACAAAAGTTCTTCATCCTTGCTTTAGTTACGAATTCAGAAAATGGATCATCTAATCCGTGACCCCAAATACGATCTAAAATGTAAACATGGCTGATCAAAGCTGAGTAAATCTATTAAATTGACTCTATGAGGATATTTTAGCGTATTTTTTTATGAAATCTTTGAACAACTATTTCTCCTACACCATTCACTTTTGGGGAAAGTTGTAGAACAAAAGTTATTCATTATTATGGATACTTTAACACGCTTTCGGATTAATACCCCTTTTCCGACTAACCTTGTAGAGGGATTCCTTTATACCCCTCTGGCTCTCACATACACCCGACGGAACACAATAAACGGCATGGCACTTTAATGTAAGGGTGGTCGCTAGCCAGGCAGACCGTATAGATCCCATCACCTAGCGTGCTGGGTTTTGTTGAATCTTCCAAAACGCGTTTATTCCCAGCGAGCGGCGAGGAAGTTTTATATTCTAGCCCGTCTCCACACGTTATAAAATTCTATATCACTGGTTCATTTACAAAATTATTCGTAACCAACTCCACTCTATATTTATCACACATCCCTAAATGCCATTATCCTGTTCCACACATTATAATCCGACTTCATAATGAAGTAGCCAATGTTCCATTAACAATGTCCTATGTTGTCACAGTCGTGTATTATTTAGGGTTTATAGCCGGTGGCCATTTTAATTTGGTTACATTATAACGTAACTTAGTTATAAGTTGTGATAAAGGGACCTAATTTAATAATGAAGCGATAGGGTGGGTACACGCTTTTGTTTTCAGTGTGTTGATATGTTTTCGGGCCTGCGACAAAACACATGTTTCAGCATCAACTCACAATTCCCTCACAGAGAATGCCTATTCTTGTTTTCATCTTTTCGCATGCGTAATCACGTTATAGGTACAAGTTCGTAGCCGACTTCATATAGCAGCAGCAGACGACGTGTCGTTATGACACGTCGTAGCGACACGTCGCAGCATCATGTCGCTGCGGTCATGATTTCGAACCCAACAGCAGATGGCTGCAGCAGACGACACGTCGTATTCCAGTTAGTTCTGAATGTTCCATGAGACAAGATGTCTGACCTGTTTGGGATTGGCGATCGCGATTTACTCTCGTATCTTTTGTTTTTGTTAGATGCACCGTACAGTGCAGGATATTGGGCCACCTTTTTTTTTCGTTGGAATATCCTCATGGATATCCTCCACCCGGGGAAGGCGAAGGGTTATGCCGGACTCTTACCGGCTAAAAACCCACGGTGTTCCTTCTCCTGACCTATGGCCGAGGTCACGGGATTCGCAGCTGCATGCACCGCGACCCCGGCATGCCTCGGTCCGCCAGCCCCTGGCGGACCTCTCCTTCTGTGGGGCTTTTACCCCTTTGCCCCAGGTCCTCCTGAGAGGCGCGCGTGGGACACGGCGCGCCGACTTCTCGGGCCTATTACTGGTCGGGCGACGGGTCCCCTACCCCGCCGCCCGCAAGCCACACACTAGGGTGGCCGGAGGTCTTCTCGCACCCTCCGGCGGAGGATATTGGGCCACCTGGTTTATCAGTTTTTCTTCCTCAGAATTGGAAAAACAAATTTTTTGAGAAAGATTCAACGTGTCGTCGCTCCAGCATCGGTGGCACTACTTATCTGTAGTCGGACGACACATCGTCTGCGGTCGTACGACGTGTCGTCGAGCGACGTGTCGCTAGCTGCGGAAGGTATTTCATAGAAATACATAGAAACCACTAATGTCGTAACGACACGTCGTATGCTGCTGCTGTATGCAGTCGGCTACCAACTCGTACTTTACCGCATGCTATAGAATGATGTAGTATAAGAAAGAATTCACACGTACCACAACCAGACCACATCTCAGCAACAAAAAGTGGTCAAGCAGTGGTTACGTGTGAACAGTGTCGCTGCAACTTCTTGCAATTGCGTTGAGGTAACCACAAAATGTCGATGTGGTTGCTATGTCGCTAGTAGTTGCGATGTGGTTACGTTGTGGTTGTGGCTAATGTTTGCAGACCTCGTTACGATTAGCTTTCTTTTTTATTAATATCATTACTCTCAAGATATCTTTATCTTATTATACAGTGATTTTCTTTGTAATGTGTTTTGATGACAATTAACCATGTCAGTTGTTTTATATAGTTTAGCGTCCTTTTACCTTTTGTAAACGTGAGGGCATTGTAGACTTGCTAGGTGCCTGGATACCTATTTAATTTGTGACCATATTTTTCATATTTTTTTTGTGGGGTTCCTGCACTTAGGTCTACATTGCTCTCTCATAACTATTCTAAGTAATAACTGTACCCACTCAAATTGTTAAAGATATGCATTTTAAAAGAGTAACCATGTAGTTTCTTGCCGGCTCTCCATAGGAAACGACACGTATATATATGCGCTCCGCCCGCGCTTCCACGCCCACGAGTTAGTCGCCGTCTATATGCTCCGATGCTTTAAAACCATACCTTACTGTTTCTCTTAATAAAATTCAGGATCTACATGGTCAACAATAAATCTAACAATGATTCTGACGTGCATTTTTACGATACGGTTACGTAAATTTGCACGTTATGTCAACGCACCGTGCCGCGTTACCGCACCGTTCTACGTTGATGACGTTGTGACGTAGAGATGTGGACAGGCTATGAGTATGCCTTTTTAATGAGAACTGATTTAACGTAAGATTTAAATCTGCCATCGGTGAGATCCGTAATTGTTTTGGGAAGCTTGTAATAAAATCGAATACAGTTTCCTAGGAATAACTTATTCGTTTTGGATCACATCCGAAGAAATCGGTCATTGTGCAGCATAATGCTGCTATGTAGATAGATAGATAGATAAGGCATTTATTTGGCACATACAGAAAACACAAAAGCACAATTATATAAAACATAATACTAGAACATAGAAATATTAAAATAAAAACACGTTAAAATTAAAAGCCAGAATAGGGTATCTGACTACTATTAAAAATGTACAACAAATTGGTATTATTTTAAAGAAACGTACGTATAATTGCTATTGCATTATCGTGTTAATGAGTGTTGGCAGGTTCGTATCCTATTACTAGGAACATCCTAGCTGTAAGCGCTTTATTACGTAGCCTATGGTTCCATTAAATTAAATCAATTCCGTGAAATGTCGACGTATCCTAAGCAGTGTTTGAAAAGTAGATTCAACAGAACATCACGCCCGTATTTCCTGAAGAGTTGGGCAGAGGTGTATCGTACGCCCTCATTCTGACGTCATTTTAGGTCCCATGTATAGGGGGCGAGCCTATTGCCATCAACTGTGTACAATTTCAGACTTCGGGCTGCTACTGAGAAATTCAACACGAAAAAATCCAATAACACTGCCAGATTTGAAGATCGAACCCAGGAAATCATGCTCAGCGGTCGCACTTGCAACCACTAGACCAACGAGGTAGTCTTTTTCAATCTTTCTTAAAGTAAATTTTAATTGGAATAGATAATTTTTGGTCCGCAAATTGAAATATCTCCTTATATTGCTATGTGTAATAATGATCTACACCGATAATAACAAAAATTAAAACATACATGCATACATTATCGCTCATTTGTGACAAAACGTGTTTAGTACAAAAACTGGATTTTTCAGAAAACGCCTTTATTCCAAACTTTCAAAGGCGTTTTCTGAAATATCCGGTTTTCGGACTTAAGGCGCGGTGAGAAGCAAATTTTTAGGTAATTGAGGGGGTGAAGCAGGGGCACATAGCTCCGCCCACTGCGGGGCGCCCGCCGCCCGCGTTTATGATAGCACGCACGGCCCTGTTCTAGCGCCATCCATATTCTGACGGTGAGTGTGCTAAGATGCCGCAGCAGCCTCTCGAGAGCCGATGAGCGCTAATATGTACATATTAAAGTTCAAAATAAAAAGATAATGTCGTAAATATCTGTTCCGATAAAAAATGCTGTTTTCCATTCAAGTACAGAAAAGCTGAGGGTTATCAGTGTAGTAACCCTAAGACCTTAGACTTCGGTTTTCCTGTACCTAATATAAGTAAAAAAGTCACTGAAAATACTCCTTTATTTTTATCAAAATTATGCCTCAGTAGGGGGGGGGGGGGGGAGGGGAATGATAATTTTTTTATGTATTTAATCTATAAGTAAAGTAGAAATTTTCTGTATTTTTTAAAACTGTTTATTTCAAAATTATAAACGAATATTTATGGATATTTAAGATCTCAATCAATCAATCTAATGTTAACGCAAATTTGGCTGCGGTAACGAGAATCACTTCTGCTGGTATCGGCTATTCGCAGTTTCAAGAAATTACAGCATGCATGGATATACTAATTTTTTCAGACATAACTTATTGTAAAATTCAAAACATCGTTAGCGAAAACGGGAAGAAACAGCTCTAGAATCAATGGGAAAAGCTGCTATGCGTGAGCATGATGCCGTTATAAGTGAAAAGAAATTTAGTAATGACGATATACCTGTAGTAGCCGGTAATAATAACTATAAGGCATTGTCAGGTGCCGCAGCGATTGTAGGCCGCAAATTTGGTAAAGTCCTATATACAAGGTTAGTCGGAAAGGGAAAACTAGTCCGCAAGCCACGTAAAGTATCACTGATGGCCGTTTTAAAGCAAGTGTTAAAATTTTAAAATTCGATAGTTTTTGTTTCCGTAAAAGATGATTCTTATTTTAGTTTTTTCAAAAATACTTCGTTCCTACTTTAGTTACGAATTCAGAAAATAGTGCTTCCCATTAGTGACCCCAAATATAACCTAAAATGTAATCACAGCTGATCATAGCTGAGTCTAGATAGATTTTAGCATATTTTTTATGTATTTTTTGAACAGCTATTTCTCTTAAAATATTGACTTTTGGGGAAAGTGGTAAAACAAAAGTTACTCATTATTATGGGTACTTTAACACCCTTTCAGATTAGTACCCCCTTTCTGACTAACCTTGTATAAGACTTCACCAAATTTGCGGCCAACAATCGCTGCGGCACCAGACAATGCCTTATAGTTATTACCGTACGAACGTGATGACCAAACGCCATCTGCATACACATATAATATAGGTATAATATTATCTTTACTAAATTTCCCTTCACTTATAGCGGCATCACGCTCACGCATAGCAGCTTTTTCCATTGATTCTAGGGCTGTTTCTTCCCATTTTTCATAAACGATGTCTTGAATTTTAGAATAAGTTATTTCTGAAAAAAATGGTATATCCATGCATGCTGTAATTTCTTGAATCTGCGAATAGCCGATACCAGCAGAAGTGATTCCTGTAACCGCAGCCAAATTTGCGTTAACATTAGATATGTTTGCTGGATCCTCACGCGTAATTACAAAATTTTCTTTACACATATTACATTTAAATTTATATTTAGAGATTCACCATTTCTTCTTTCTCCTATCAATGACATGTCTTTTAAATTGCAATTGAACAAAGAACTATGGCTTGATATTTTTTGAAGCTGCTGGATAAAATACATCATATGTATAATCCTTCGACCATGTATTGGTAGGTTTGCATCTTCTTGAGAAACGGTTTCTACAAGGAGCGAATCGTTTATGGTGGATTCTCTGAAAAAAAATTAATGTGTTAGTGTTTTTAAGAAAAAATTCAATGTGATAGTATGTTGTTTGTCAATCATGCTGAAACGACTGAGCTGATTCGGATAAAAATAGACACGTTTTTCCATGTAAGATTTTCACTTAAAATTAGACTATTTATTGACCTCTCAAGTCGCGAATCAGATGATTAATTGTTTTATACCAATAAGGTTGCAATCAAGCATACGTCAGCCTGATTGTAAGCAGTTACGTGTGTGTGGGTGTTTAGGTCACAAAAATGTGTAGGTGTAGGTACCCAACTTAATCGGTCCAGAACATTCGAAGCAAATTGGCTGTGACAGACGTACAGATAGACAAACAGACACATGAGTGGTCCTATAAGGGTATAGTTTTTACTAAAGGAACCCTAGCAAACAACTTTCATTTTTAAATTACATTTTTAGTGTTAATAACATTAGTATACATAGGAAATTACCCATAATCTGCTCCTTGAACAGTACCTATATCTGTTGAGGTTGGAGTAACTGCAGTCAGACGTGTGAGTGTTGTTGGAGGATTATTACACTGATAACCCTTAGCTTCTCTGTAATTGAATAGAAAACAATGTAAACAATCTTTTCATCGGAACAGATATTCATAACACTCTTTTTATTTTGAACATTTTATTATATGTATGTGCATATTAGCGCTCATCGGCTTTCGAGAGGTGGCTACGGCATCTTAGCGCTCACCGGCTACCGACGCGACGGTTGAGGCGGCAGAGCGAAAGTTGTGATTATTGTAAATTATTTTGCGATCTATGCAAATATTGTGAACCTATTTCAGATATTGAAAAAAATTAAGAAACTTTGTGGGTGTAATACAATAATAAAGCGTGACACCTACAAAAGTAACAATAAGTAATAGGTACTTACTGAGATACTAGAGGATTTTTATTTTTATTACATCGCTTTCTTATACAAATCCGTCGTAGTACTTTGTTTCTTTTATTGCCCATTGTTGTTTTTCGAATCTTAAAAAATGATTTTTTTAATCAACACAGAGCAACACGACACGAATAATGAAAAAATACTTACGCACGTATACAAATGCGTCAATAATCACAAAAAAAAAATAGTATCTATTTGAAAACTGAAGCTAATATAAGTCAATATTTATAAAATAACTTATTATCTATACCTAATAATAAACTAGTGTACGTAAAAGGTTAGAGCGAATTCGAAACGTGACCTCTCTTCACAACAGCTCGCAGCCGACTGACATGTCACAGACGAACGAACGACATTAGCACATCGCGGCAACAAATAAGGTTCAAATCAGCGATGCATTTGATGTTAGTTGAATCGAACGACCGCCAATATAAATGTAATTTTGCAGTTTTAATTAAATTAAAAAATAAATACACGGGTCAGTGAAATAATTTTTAGGTAATTCTTTAGTTGATTATATTTCCTATAATATCATTACATAAAATATGCCAGTTTACGCTCAAAATTTTGAGAACTATGCGACGAAAAATATTTTTTGAGCTCTGTTTTATGATTTTTTTATCGTGATCCTATTTTATTTTTATGAAATATTTTTAAATAAGTCTTTTCTTTGAACATTTGACAATACACTCAATTTTTTTCTGGCTTGTAATAAGTACCAATACGCCTAACTGTGCGACAAAAAACTGAGCGTTTTACGGCGTCCTACGTTTGGGCAGCGCCTTAACACGTTCTTGTCGCAAATACTCGTAAGCGATATACTTACGACTGTTATCTCCAAAGAGGCTAACAGAAGTGTTGTCCTATTGCAGGAGTTTGTACTACCACATTCGCCACTGGTAGGTATTAAGTCCCATGTTATAAGTAACGAGCCTATTGCCTTTTTTGGGCACAATAGTGCTAGGTTCCGCCTCTTAGAGCGGGGGCACACGATGCGTTGCGGCGGCGGTACGGCGCCGGAGCAGTGTCGCTACGTCGTCTTACATAAAAATATCAGTGGCATGTCACACGATGCGCTCCGGCGCCGCACCGGACTTGCAACCACCGAGACGAGGAGGGGAGGGGTGAATGCGTTGCGACATCGAAGCGGCACCGCTCAGTTGTTTATGCGTCACAAGGAAGGACACACGCTCGCTTGGTTCTTTTTTTTTGTCTCTACGATTTTTTTGCTACGGCGCCGCTGCGACATAACAACGTTACGGCGCCGCACCGCTCGTGTGCCCGCTGATACGGTGAAATCTTTGCGGTGCGGCGCCGCAACGCATCGTGTGCCCCCGCTCTTACGACTCGTTTGCCCGGCGACGGAGGGGAATTGTTTTCTTAACCCGTCCCTCCACAGACCACGTAAACATAGCTAATCATAATACTGATTTGTTTATGTCCACACTTATACAGGATGTAAACGAATTCGTGTAATTCCTTAAAACCACATGATCTATTACAGGCACGACTGGCGCGATATCGCTCCGCGCAGTCGGTTAACTCGGGGCGCTAAAATAACTCGGAAACTGAACACCAAGTTTCATTTTTGTTTTTTTTTGTTTTGTCTATAATTATCCCATGCTCGGTCTATCTGTGTCACCACACCAATGTGATCACGCAGTCTGAAGGAATTTCAAAAATTCGGATACAATTTGCATCATTAAATCTCCTGCGTTTCAACACACGATATCGTTAACTTTCAATCAATTGTAGTTCTATCCATTTAACGATATGTTATTGTCACACACATTCGGTGATTAATTTATCAGAAATAACGGTACAGTAACGTTATAATAACGTTGTTACTGAAGCTGTGTGTGATGTTACAAATCGACGCTGTTATAATCGCAACCGCGATTTATAGCGGGTCACAGTTGCGGTTGGAACAGCGAATCAGTTTGGTTTTGTGTTTGTAAATTTTAATGTTGTTTTCTGTGAATTTATTTGTCTAGCTTTGTGATCTTTTTTTATTCTGAAGCGCGTTAGAAGAGCCTACACGATGTTTCTAAAAAGTATTGACAAGTTAAACAGGGTTTAAACGTTACGTGTCAATAGGTGATTATTTCATCAATACAGGGTGTAAATGAATTCGTGTAATTCCTTCAAACGACATGATCTATTAATGGTATAGATTAACCCCGCACGGAATTTAGATTGATTAAAAATAAAAAAATATTTGTAAAATGTGATAAATTATTTCGATGCATAAATGAATGAAAGTATGTCGACACAACTAACAGGCACGGCTAGCGCGATATCGCTCCACGCAGTCAGTTAGCTCGGGACAGTAAAATTACTCAGTTAAAGAATACCATGTTTTGTTTTATGAAAACTTTTTTGTTGATTCTGAAAAAAACCTATGCAGGGTCAATCGGTGTTACCAGTAGATCACGCGGTTTGAAGGAATTACACGAATTCGTTTACACCCTGTATAACAAATGTTGAAAAACTTTTAACTAATATCAAAACTAGGTTGCCTGAGGGACAAAACGACTCTATAATTGTTTTTTTATTATATGCTATTTCTCTAAAATTTGGTTTTAACTACGCCCATACTTCTTTATTTTTTGTAACCTAACTCGATTGCGGGCGTCTGATGGCAGTCGCTGGGCCAATGCCGATATCCTAAGTTTAGACCGATTGTCAGACATGCCTACGGGCTTCTGACTACCCGTAAATATTGTCATAGGTATTCGTATGACACCCGGGATCGCGTTATCTTAACATGCTCTACGAGACACGGGTCTCGATGTGTAACATTACATTATGCCTAAAATACAGCTTTTATAAAAAAACTGATACTTTTGAAAAGCCTAATAATCTTTTTCATTTCAAGTAATATTGTGGCTTTTGCAGTGTTGTCTGTTTTTGTCACAAAATGACTTACGTACTGTTAGAATTTCACTGACGTTTGCATATTTGAATGTAATGGATTTCCGCAAAGTAACGCCTGATTCCATCATTTATTTGACTTGGTTCTATATCGAAACTTAGTTGCATACTGCATAAACTGCCAAAAATAATTTGAATAGTTGTATTACTGTATCCAACGCACTACATCCACGATTTATAGCAATATAAGCGTCGTGTAGCTTCAAAAAGTTAAATTAGCGCAATCTGGCTCCGCGGTGCACCCGATTATTTTTTATTTTTTAGACCACTCAGCGTTGACCTCAATTCCAACCGTTTTGCCTATGAAACTCGTATTCATGACTACATTTTTTGGCGCGAGAGAATATTCTACGTCTAGACGAATTTGGCTCAAATAGGTTATCGGATAGTGTTGAAAGTTCTTAGACAAGGTAAGTACCCTTATCAGAGGACGATCTTATTTAGGCTGTCTCATTGCCTACCTGAATTAAATTCTGAAAGTTTTCGGTGATAAAAAGTAGAGATGGGCCGAACATGGATTTCACCGAATACGAACATTCGGCCGAATGTTCGGTAAAACTTTTTCCGAACCGAATATTCAGCCGAATATTCGGCATAATTGATTCCCTTACGTAAACAATACAAGTCTGAAAGCGTTTAAGCAAAACGCGCGGATAGGCGCCGGACCTTGCCCGCTACCCCCGCCTGCTACCCTCGCTGTACCCGATGTTGTCATTGTATCATCTAGTAAAGAGTAAAACTTCACCACGTGCGTTTGTTTTGGTTATTTTTTATTTGAAAAGTCTATTTTACTGAGTTCATTTTGCTTGGTTTAATTGTTGTGTGCCAATCATACACGTGGTCACTTGTGATCAATCATACACGGCTCAATACAGTAAAAAAACTTTGAGTACCACTTTGCCGAACGTTCGGTGATTTAGACGAATATTCGGCCGAAAACGAATATTCGGTAAACCTACCGAATATGCCGAATACCGAATATAAAACGAATATTCGGTCCATCCCTAATAAAAAGGTCCTTGTGGACCATTTCTACGTAACCGGGCAGTTATTGGCGAGATCTTTCAGGTCTGGGTATGTGGGTGTTGGCGTAACCCAGCGCTTCCAGATCGCGAAACTAAAATTACAGTTTTACGAGTAAAAACTTACAGAAATTGAATATTACATTGATTTCTATGAAATTAAATACAGTGACTCCAGTACTTAATTTAAATTCTTACATTTTAAAGTAGAAAAATTAAAATGGCTAGTAAATCTACCGTAATTACAGTAGATCTAGAAGCGCTGGTGAGACCTGAAGGGTCTCCAGCCAATGGTAGGGAAGTAAAATACTTAACCTAAGCTAACTACTTATACTACACTAACATCGTGACTACTAGCAATAACAGTAGTAAGGGCGACCCGTAGTGGGACTCGGACCTCGGTATAAGGCGTTGCTGGCGAGATGAGAAGGGAGACAGCTTGATGAGGGCTGAATTAATTTTATTTGCGACTTAAATATAAATTCAGCACAATTCAATGTTGAATTTTCAAAGCGAACTCCACAGTTCCAATATTTGATACGTCTCAGGTGTAATAAAAGTAAGTTTCGTATTTTTTATTACGTAATTCAACACAATTTTTCTGTTCGACCTTGTAATTGAATCGTGTCGAACTCCACACCCGTGTTTTCTAGACTAGCGCCTTATTTTCTTCGACATTTGTAAAACACGTTATTTTTTTGTTGTTCATTTTGGCGCTTCTTACAAAGGCCATTTAGATAATACTACTTATATATTAAATTCAGCACATTTAAAAGTAATACCATTTTTTATTCGATTGCATATTTATGCGGATGGTAAAGCGGCCGTGTTATTTGCGAGCAACGTTTTGATATGACAGTGAATAAGGGCGTTAGCGACACCAAAGAAAATGTTAGGATTATACAGGGTTCAGTGGTTATTGGTCACGATCCCATGGCAGGAAGGACATTTTATCCTCGATATAATAACCTAGTAATGCTTTATGCAAATGTGAACAATTTTCGAGATACATCAATTCAAAGTTGCCATATACTCCCTTAAAAATAATATTAAAAAAAACGAAAATGGTCATAACATATCATCACGCCTGTATTCTCTGAAGGGTTGGGCAGAGGTGTATTAGTACACCCTCATTTCGCCATTATGTTTAAGTTCTATGTAATAGGGGGCGAGCCAATTGCCATCAACCGGGCACAAATCCAGACTCCGGGCTGCTATTCGTCACAGAAATACCCAATAACACTTTGCCCGACCTGGGGATTGAACCCAGGATCTCACGCTCAGCAGTCGCGCTTGCGACCACTACACCAACGAGGCAGTTAAAAATGGTTCACTTTTGCATAATGCATTACCGGGTTATTAGATAAAGGATAACATGTCCTACAATCCTACCATGAGATCTTGATCATTAACCAGTCACCCTATCCAAGATCATCCAAATGAAACACAATTATTACCAATGTTGGCAACATTATGAATATTCTGAAACAAAAAAGTGTTCAACAAGGGAAATTCAGCCAGTCGTAAGTTATCAGAGGATATCCAAGTTATTATTACAATAGGAATTCCCGAGTGACGCCGGGTGACATGGGTAGTGAAGCCCCGAATATCAGCCGCCTTGGGAATAGTTTGCCTGAATAATCCATGGTTTATGGAATATTAGGAGGAAAAAATGGTGATATAGTTTGTGTAGATGGAGTGGTTTTCAATTTGGTGTTTGAATTTTTGGAACCTTTTTTAAAGCTGGTGACACATGGACCACTAACCGCCATTTTCAATATCCTATCTATCAGCGGTTGGCCTTACTACAGATAGAAATTTGACATAAGCTCCATAGAATTAATGTAAAATTTCTATCTGTAGTAAGGCAAACCGCCGATAGATAGTTTATTAAAAATGGCGGTAAGTTTCTCAAGACACAGTTGATCGCTATTTGTCTGTAGCTGCAGTTACTGTTTGGTGTCTAGCTTGCAGCTTAAGGCGCTTCATCTAGCGAAAGTGGCGCCACTTCAGAAAAAAAAACATTATTTCTGTCAACACATAACATACTGAAATTTCGTACGTACAACATTTTAGTCAAGTGATGTAGAAATTTAAGAACACCAAAAACATTATTATTAATTAATTCTGTCGTGTGTATGTGAGGGCCAGATGGGTATAGGGGAATCCCTATTTAATCTCTGTTACTTGGATTCGTGTGCTCCATCTTAGACCTTGCCTGCGCTTACCATCAGGTGCGACGAGGGCCAAAGGCGAAAAAAAAATATGCTACAAAAGAAATGCAACAGCAAATCTTAAAAAAAAACTATTCAGCTACATTTTTCCCCTGCGAATAACTTATCACGATTTCTCCCAATAACATGTCCAGCATTACAAGTTAAAGCAATAAATACCGATACTTGTACCCGTATAGTTTTCACAAAAAATTCCTCATTCCAACGAATAAAACGCTCTGGACAAAAAAAAATACCGCAACCCGGAAATGCGCGCGTGACCGGTATACCGCGTGGTATTTTTTTATTTTACTTTTTTGTAAATTTTTACTTCGCTTTTGACTACAGTTTGTTTAAAATACGCTGTATCAGATTTGCATATTACATTGTAGCTATATCAATTTAGGTGCACGTAAATCATTCAACCTTGTTGCGATGTGGTGAAATGTAAAATTTTCGTGTCAACAGATTAACTGAAAGGATATTTAATTTTGGCAACGGATTGGTCGTATTTGTTTATATATTTTTACTTGAAAATTTACACAAATTGTTACATAAAATGTATACCATGATAATTTCACCAGAATGTATAGCATGCGAAATATTACAATTAAATGCCAAATAAAGTAAAATTGGAATTAAATGAACATAATTATTATTATAAAAATTCTCAATTACTTATATTTATTACAATACACGTCAAATGAAGTTAAACTTGGAATTAAATGTACTTTTTTATAATTCTCATTCAATTACGATTGTAAAAAAAAATTTAGTTGCATAAAATATAATCTTTTAACAAGCGCAGAAACGACAACATCACTAATAGTGTTGTATTAATCAGTTTCCATAAACAAATGGCGCTCGAAATCGTCACTACATTCTGTCCTGTCCCCGCATCGTGTCCTTGAAATACTGCCTAAATCCCATCTTGCGATACCCGAAAGAAACTAAGGCAAAACTCTCAAGTCATAAAAATAATTACAAAAACCAAAATGCTTAACAAATTATTTCTTACAAAAACCTACTAAAATTCCATTCCCACCTACAAAAAGACATACCTTTCCCGCATGCAAATCGCAAAACTAAAGAGCAAAACTTAAAAAACCGGCCTCCGAAACGCTAAAAAAAAAACAGGGCACGCGTCCAGTAATCCATTCTACTGTGCTAAAAAAGTTAGTGCGGGCGTGCACCACAATTCGGTCATATTAAATTGGCTGGTAAAAGCGGATTGCTTTTGGTTTATTAGCGGGCTAATTTGATTTTATGTCCGACCACTGCGGTCTTGCCCCGTGACTGGAAAAGTAAACAAATGAAGCAGGTTATTGGGTCTGCCACCCTACTTTCGACTTTATTCTAAAGAACGCCCGATGCAGAAGGATTTCTTTTGTGTCGCGTGAATTTTTAAACTTCGATTGCTGTGCATGCTATTTTTTTTAAAGTGCCACTTAAAATGGTACTAATGTGTGCATTTGAATGCGGTACCGGTCTATTTCCTGCTGAAGTATTGTATCCTTAATAAAGCTATTATTATTTTACTGTTGTAAATGAAGTATTTATGCGGTATAATATTATTAAGACTGCGGACACACTAGGCGTACCTTGCGCGTCGCTTTACACCAGAGAACCTCCACGAGTGACGATACTTCAGTATGTCCGGCGCACTCTGGGCAATTAGGCTCGCTACTATCCTTGTTGACTGGCTAATCTTTTCACCACGGCATGAGCTATTCTTGTATACTCGTGCCGATACGATAGAAGAAGAGATTCTCAAACTTATTTCGTCTACCGCCCACTTTGAGAATCAATTATTATCTAGCGCCCCCTAAAATGTTTTAAGATTACCACATCTTAAAAATCAAAATAGCAATCACTACTTTTAGTGCCCTTTAACGCCCCTTTGTAGGCATCTAGCGCCCAGAAGGGGGCGTTATCGCCCACTTTGAGAAACACTGCTTTACACGTATGCATCTCGCTACGTCGCTACGCCGAGTGTAATAGGGCATAGACGTCTCGCTCGCATCTTGCGTTCGATCGATGTTAATTTAACTATATTCGACGTATTTTCAGCGGCTGCAGACATACTTAAGCGTATTTAACGTCTTGTATCTTGCGCAGTATGCGTCGCAATTTTGGCCCGAAATCTTCCCGTTTTATTTGTTTTTTTAAGGTTCCGTACCCAAAAGGTAAAACGGGACCCTACTACTAAGGCTCCGCCGTCCGTCTGTTCGTCTATCTATCTGTCTGTGTGTCCGTCTGTCACTAGGCTGTATCTCATGAACCGTGATAGTTAGACAGTTCAAATTTTCACAGATGATTTATTTCTGTTGCCGCTTTAACAACAAATACTAAAAAAAAACAGAATAAAATAAATGTTTAAGGGGGCTCCGATACAACAAACGTGATTTTTTGCTCGTTTTTGCTCGATATTGATAACGGCAACAGGTAGACGCTTGAAATATTTGCAGAATATTTAGAGTATTCACTTTAAAAGTAAATTATTAAATTAAAATAAAATAAACATTTAAGGGGGCTCCCATACAACAAACATTATTTTTTTGCCGTTTTTATAGATAATGGTACGGAACCCTTCGTGCGCCCGACTCGCACTTGGTCGGTGTTTTGCGTGAATATTTTAACTGGTTAATGTACATTGCATTTTTAAAATAAAACTTGCTTCAAACTACTTACTCGACAAGTTATTTAGCCAAGAGTAGTAAAGCTCCTTGTGAAAGATTTCATCCGGGAAAATACTATTTCCATACTTATCTCTGCCGCTAAGCATAACTTTTTTTTTTCCTATTGGACTCTGGATCTGAAGGGTCTTTAGCCAATGGGGGGGGGGGGGGGGGGAGTAAAATACTTAACCTAAGCTAACTACTTGTACTACACTAACATCATGACTATCTGCAACAACAGCACTAAGGGCGACCCTAATGGCACTCGGACCTCGGCTTATGGCGTTGCTGGTGGGGGCTTAGGGGGGCAGACAGCTTGATGAGGGCTGAATTATCGGTGTGACTGCGGAGTCTGAAGAGACGACCGGCTCTACGACGGGAGAGCTCGGCGGATCATTACCGGCGGCGGTGAGACATCGCGACGGGCCTCGTCGGCGAGGACGGTATGTATTGTGCTGGTCGATTTACTCGCCTCCTGCAGGAAGGTAATTTCGTCATCGGGATTTAAAAGTGTGTGCCTGGGACGGCGAACTTTACTTATGAGAAAGGGACTGTAGTCGGCCGCTGCGGCGACTAGGGGTTCGGATGGTGGGGGGCTAAACATCATTGCTGTGTTCAGATTTGTATAGGTGCCGGTGAAATTCGAGGAGACTTTCCAACTTTCTCTTTAAGGTTGTCAACACATCAGCCATTCTCTTGGTGTTGTGGGTGCATAGGCAGCAAAACCACTTATCATCAGGTGGGCCGTTGATTTGTTTGCTAAACATTTAAAAAACTAGTTGAATGTGGTCATTCCATCTATTTCGTAATAAGAAGCGAATTGTTTTTTTTTTATTAAATACTAGATTTTGCCCGCGGCTTTGCTCGCGTTAATTTATAATTTAAAAAAAAAACGCATAACACACTATTTGTGCACGACAGCATAAACAAAGACGCAGGTACAAGCAGTACCACAAGCAATCAGACGGCTCATGCTCGGCCTCAATGTAAATAATAGCAAGTTTAGGCATTAGTTAATAGATAAGTCCTTTCATTTAGAGTACCTAGGTCATACTTGTATATTTGCGTAAAAATCTGTAAGGAGACATACTTATTTAGATGTTAATCACTTTGAATAACTTGTTAGACTTAAACTTCTATCACGTAACGTAATACGTTGTAAATAACGCTACATACCGTGATAAGCAGCAAGAAAGCGTAGATAACGTAGATAACGTAAATTCATATGGTCAGTTTTCCCCGTGCGCTTACATGGTTTTAACCTCGGCTCTGGGAGGGCTAAGATTGATATCATGGTATGTATCGGCAAGACTACGAACCGTACTAACCCCCTGTGAAAACGGGATGAATGTTAACATAATAGTTTAAAAGATAATACGGTTCAAAAAAGGTAAACAAACCACGTAAAAATTGTAATAATTTATTTATTGTTATCAGAAACGTTTTGAGGCGTGTAATTAGTGTTTGGCAAGGGCAAAGGCAAACCCTTTACGATAAGCATAGTTAAAGCATTTAGAGCTAGGTATGTGCACGCACCGACGTCCAGAAAGAAACTGCAACGTGCGCACAAATAAGGGCGACTTTTATACTAAGGTGAAGCGGGGGACGCGGTAATATAAAATACGCGAATCGGGAAACGCGCCGCCACTCCCAAACTAAGCGACGTCGGGGGCACACACCTATCCAGATAAGTCTAGAATAAGGTGGACTAAGACCTAGGAATAAGGATATTTATGTAAAATGAATGTAAAATAAATAATAAAGGAAAATAGGCTTAAGGGGGTGAGGCATGGAATGTGAAAGAATGTTCTAGAGATATCGGTGGATATGCATATATTAAGCGGGCCGATCGCCGCGATCGGACCAATCAGGAATCAGACTCCAAAGGAAGAACTCTCTGCCTACCTCCCTGCGGCCTATACAAGGTAAATAAGTGTTTTATTTATATTCCCCGTAACAGGTAGAAGTAGAACTTTCTTGAAGCCCTAGGTAATCTACGTGTGTGGCGAGAACCAATACAGTCCACTTGAAAAAAACACCTACGTCAGCCACATTTTTATGGTCCTTCGAGCCGGATCCACCGGATCAGTGGAAGAGTGAACAGCGCGGGTTTCCTAGACAAGACATCGAAGAAGAAGAAAATGCCTGTGACGCGGTCGAATAAGGGAAGTGCAGCGGATGTTGTAGAAGATCGCTCAGGCCCTGCTGACCGAGACCTCGGCGGAACAAGAGGCACCGTCAGCACCCAAGGGGGTACCGCTGTGGTACCAAGAAGTACGAGCTCGGCAAGGAACATCGCGAGTCAAGAAGGGTCAGCAACCACGTCGGAAGGCACCGGCACAAGCGCGACCACGGAATGCACGACCTCCACGGACAACGCTACGAGCACGAGGACCGACGCGACCGTACAGAAGGTCGACGAGCACGATAAGACGTTGAAGCCATCGAAGCGCCCGCGATCGCGGCACTCTAACCACCGGAGATTGTTAGAGGCGGAAGAAAAGGTGGCCGAATTAAAACTTGAAGAAGTACGTGCGTCACTCGCGCTCGCTCAAGCGCGATTAGCCCGACGGCGCGCCGCAGCCGCCGACGATGAAGACTCGCCTTCTGCCTCAGAAGATGAAGAGGAACGAGCAAGCCGAGTAAAGGAATGGTTGGAGGGGCAACAGAAGAATCCCCCCACAGAAGAAAAGAAGAATGAAGAAGGGAAAAGTCCAGAAGAGGATGAGCTGAAAGGACGAGGACAGGGCGCTCACGAGGAACAGGAAAGTGAGCACCGGGGACAAGAAGAAGCCCGGCCTGCGCGTCAGCCACAGAACGTGGACGTCACCTCACTGGCAGCGGCGCTCACCCAAGCGGTACGTATGACAAGAGATGCGCCTAAGTATTTACAAGAATTACCCGTGTTCAACGGACAGTGTAATGGCTGGCTAGCCTTCCGCGCCGCCTACTATGAAACTGAGGCCCTCTTCTCGAAAACAGAAAACGTTGCAAGATTAAGAAGAAGCCTCAGGGGGGCGGCCCAGGAAGCGGTCAGCAGCCTTCTTATTAGCCAACCGGACCCGGGGGCCATAGTTGAGGCCCTGGAAAGAAGATTTGGTCGACCGGACGCGCTGGCTATGAACGAAGCGCAGAAGATAAAGGCGCTAGGAAAATTGAGTGATAATCCGCGAGAATTGTGTATATTCGCGAACAAGATGGCGAATATTATCGCAACGATAGAAGCCCTGAAGAAAGTTCACTGCTTGTATAATCCCGAGTTAGTGAAAATAACGATAGAAAAGCTCACGCCGATATTAAGGAATAAGTGGTACGACTACGCCGCAAAGAACAAGGAAGATGTTCCCGACATCAAGAGACTGGCTGCCTTCTTGAACGAAGAAGCGGATAAATGCGGAGCTTACGCGCAACCAGAAGATATCACCGCAAGCGCCCCGCAAGAGAAGTTCCAGAAGAAGAGGTTCGAGCGCGCCTTCGTGACCGACACCAAGAAGGAACAATGCCCGCTATGTAAGCACGACCATCAGCTACCCGACTGCAAAAGGTTCCGCGACGCCGACGTCAGCGAACGCTGGGAATTAGCCAAGAAGCATCGAGTTTGCTTCCGCTGCTTGAGAAGCACGCACCGACGGGGCAGCTGCAAGGCCAAGAAGTGCGGACAGGACGGCTGCTCGATGGCCCACCATTACTTCCTGCACCACAAGAAGACGACAAGAAGACCGTCCCCGCCACCCGCAGAAGTTGCAGAAGTAACATCGGCCGTCGAAGTGGTGAAGAACGCCGACTGCGTGAGAAGCCGTCAAGCCTTCTTAAAAATTGCACCTGTCACACTCACGGGCCCCACCGGTACGAGGGTTGATACCTACGCCCTGATGGACGACGGAAGCACCATCACGCTGATCGACGAACGGCTGGCGGAAATATTGGACCTGGACGGCCCACGCGACCACATGTGGGTGCAGGGCCTAAACGAAACAGTGAAGCGTGAAAATAGCAAGGTGGTCAGCATCAATATACGAGGGCGACATGGCGGCAAGGAATACACCATGCGTAACGCGCGCACCGTGCAGCGCCTATTGTTTACGCGACAAACCATCGAAAAAAGGGACCTTGAGGATTGCGCTCACCTAAAGGAGATGGAAGACCAGCTAGTATACAAGGATGCCTGTCCCAGAATATTGATAGGCCAGGATAATTGGGAACTGTTGGCGCCACTGGAGGTCAGAACAGGCCGACACGATCAACCCGTCGCGACCAACACGCGGCTAGGATGGGTGGTACACGGGTACCGCGGCCCGTACCAGCAACCGGTCGCCTACTGCGGCTACATGTCCATCATACCAAAGCCAGGCGACCATAAGGAGAAAACGAAGAAGAAGATCTTCGACTGGAAAGCTCGCGGAATGGGACCGAGGAAAAAGAAGAACGATCCAGAAGAGCTCGCGAAGGTCCTTAAGTCGCGCTGGGTTATCACCGCAGAAAAGCGGCCGACAGAATTCGAAGCGCCGCACAAGAAGACCCGAAAGGATAAGAAGAGGTGCCACGTCGCCCGCGGACGAGCGACTCACAAGCACCTGCCCAAACAAGAAGAACGGGGCGAAATGGCAAGCGCTTATCCGCGCTATAGGACGTGTGCTGCAATAAACATCTGTCAACCCAAGGGACATACGGCAGCAACGAAGCGCAAGGGCGCAACGGAAAGCGCTCGGGAAGACCCTACGTGGCGTAATCACGCAAAAGGAAAGAAGAGAAGGAAATATGGTCCCCGAGAAAATGGACGAAGGAGGGTTCCGCCTAGACGCCCGCTATATCGCGCTAGCGGAGAAGAATGTGGTCCCCGAGAAGGCGGACAGAAGAAGGGTCGTCCGCCCAGACACCCGCTACGGCATGCAAATGGAGAAAAATGTAGACCCCCTGAAGGTGGACAGAAGTAGGTCCGTCCATTTAGACGCCCACTACATCAGAAGAGCGGAGAAGATGTGGATACGAGCCGTACAGGACGAAAGTTACGCCGACGAAAAAACGCGGATTATGAATAACGCTACCCCCCCCTCTAAGGATCGCCTCGCGTCTCTAAGTGTATACATTGGTGAAGACGGATTAATACGCCTGCGAGGAAGAATATCCGCCGCTCCGGAGATAGGCGCTGAAACGGCTAACCCCGCTCTACTGGATGGGCAACATAAATACACAAAGATGTACATACAACATGTACACGAAAAAATGCATCACGGAGGAGTAGAAATGACAGTAAACGAAATAAGGCAACGCTTCTGGGTCACGCGAATACGCCCCACCGTAAAAGGCGTAATAAGAAATTGCCCGCAGTGTAAAATAAGAAAGGCAAGGCCAATGACCCCGTCAACGGGTGACTTACCTCTCGCGCGCCTTGGACATCACACGCGACCCTTCTCTTACACGGGTCTGGATTACTTCGGTCCGATAGAAGTGACAGTCGGACGCCACCGGGAAAAACGATGGGTGGCCCTCTTCACCTGTATGACCATGCGAGCCGTACATCTGGAGGTGGTAACATCGTTAAGCGCCGACTCAGCGATAAACGCGCTACGACGATTCGTGGCCAGAAGAGGAACCCCGACAGAGCTGTGGTCCGACAACGCGACGTGCTTCAAGGCAGCGGACAAAGAGTTACAAGAAGCAGAAGAAGAAGCGCGAGAAGCCATCCGCGAAGAAGCGAGCGCTCGACACATTCAATGGCGCTACATACCCCCGGCCTCACCTTTCATGGGCGGAACATGGGAACGTCTAGTGCGCAGCGTGAAGGAAGCTCTGCGCGTCACGCTGCACGAGAAGCACCCGAGCGACGAGACCCTGCACACGCTTCTCGTCGAAGTGGAAAATATAATCAACTCGCGCCCGCTTACGCATGTGACCGTGACACCAGAAGAGCCAGAAGCGTTGACCCCAAATCACATCCTGCTGGGACCGAACAGCCACGTACCCGCGCCAGGCAACTTCGGAGAAGGAGATGAGTGCGCGCGCAAGCTATGGAGGCGCGCACAACTGTTGGCGGACGAGTTCTGGAGGCGCTGGGTAAAGGAGTATCTCCCCCTACTGCAACACCGGCGGGAGCCCCGCGCCACCGGAGAACCCCCCAAGGTCGGAGACCTCGTGATCATCTGCGACCCGAATCTGCCGAGGAACGTCTGGCCGCGAGGAATAATATCCAAGGTTGACCCCGGAAAGGACAACGAGGTACGAGTCGTGGTACGTGTCACTACAAGCAACGGACACGTCATGAGAAGGCCGTGCAAGAAGATCGTCGTGCTACCAATTGGTTCGCATGCTGCGACGGCGGGAGAAATGTGCACGACAGCATAAACAAAGACGCAGGTACAAGCTGTACCACAAGCAATCAGACGGCTCATGCTCGGCCTCAATGTAAATAATAGCAAGTTTAGGCATTAGTTAATAGATAAGTCCTTTCATTTAGAGTATCTAGGTCATACTTGTATATTTGCGTAAAAATCTGTAAGGAGACATACTTATTTAGATGTTAAACACTTTAAATAACTTGTTAGACTTAAACTTCTATCACGTAACGTAATACGTTGTAAATAACGCTACATACCGTGATAAGCAGCAAGAAAGCGTAGATAACGTAGATAACGTAAATTCATATGGTCAGTTTTCCCCGTGCGCTTACATGGTTTTAACCTCGGCTCTGGGAGGGCTAAGATTGATATCATGGTATGTATCGGCAAGACTACGAACCGTACTAACCCCCTGTGAAAACGGGATGAATGTTAACATAATAGTTTAAAAGATAATACGGTTCAAAAAAGGTAAACAAACCACGTAAAAATTGTAATAATTTATTTATTGTTATCAGAAACGTTTTGAGGCGTGTAATTAGTGTTATACCCTTTACGATAAGCATAGTTAAGGCATTTAGAGCTAGGTATGTGCACGCACCGACGTCCAGAAAGAAACTGCAACGTGCGCACAAATAAGGGCGACTTTTATACTAAGGTGAAGCGGGGGACGCGGTAATATAAAATACGCGAATCGGGAAACGCGCCGCCACTCCCAAACTAAGCGACGTCGGGGGCACACACCTATCCAGATAAGTCTAGAATAAGGTGGACTAAGACCTAGGAATAAGGATATTTATGTAAAATGAATGTAAAATAAATAATAAAGGAAAATAGGCTTAAGGGGGTGAGGCATGGAATGTGAAAGAATGTTCTAGAGATATCGGTGGATATGCATATATTAAGCGGGCCGATCGCCGCGATCGGACCAATCAGGAATCAGACTCCAAAGGAAGAACACGAACCGAAAACTAGAAGCGAGAACATTCTCTGCCTACCTCCCTGCGGCCTATACAAGGTAAATAAGTGTTTTATTTATATTCCCCGTAACAGGTAGAAGTAGAACTTTCTTGAAGCCCTAGGTAATCTACGTGTGTGGCGAGAACCAATACAGTCCACTTGAAGAAAACACCTACGTCAGCCACTCTATTGAAACTTTTATGTTAATAGTTCAATCATGATTCACTGAATTATAATTATATTTTAACATCGTATTAAATATTTGCACGCCTTGTTGTGGCTAAAAATATAGACATACCTACTAACCTCATTCTGTAACAACATTTTGTACTTCCCTATATTGCAAATAAAAATGATTTGATTTGATTGGATGATTCGAAAGACACGTGGCGCCATCTATTATCATAATTATTGTTTTCCTCGGAAACAGTACTTTTTTCGGGATGAAAGGTACCCTATGTCCGTTTTTGTATACCTGACAACGTATATGTAAAATTTCAGGATGATCGGTTCAGTGGTTTAGGCGTCAAAAGGTAACAAACAAAGAAATTTATTTTCGCATTTATAATATTAGTTAGGATTCTTCCCATTTTTTTAAACCCTTAGCCTCTACTATCTTTCTATGCACAGCTTAACAACAGAATAAAAATAAAAAGGATAGCTCAAATAGCTCCGCTCAGCGCTCCGATGAAAATGCCACGGAACATGAAATATCGTGGAAGACCTTTAGAGGTCACCGTACAATGAACGCTCAACAGTGAGCGCACTGCATTCTGGTGCAAGTTATTTTAGACATTTTCGGAGTTATGATAGTGTAAATCTGCGCTTTATTTCAACGAAAATGTTTACGAAGAATTTGGGTAGTTAAAATAGTGGCTGCTTGGGAACTCAATTTTGTGTTGATTTTGTTATGTGAGAAAATTATGTAGTAATAGACGTGACCGCAACTTTAGTGGCTTGAATACTTAACTATATAAGGTCTTTCTTTAATAATCCACGATATTTTGCATAGGGTCTTAGTGAATGTTGAAGATAATACCTATAGGTATCACTGAAAATGAAATCAGTTGATTTTTTTTTTCTCAAAAATTATTTTAGAAGTCATTTATTTCGTTACTGGTTCCCTAAGTTGTTATAACATCCATGCAAGAAAATGGCCCAGCGCTGATAGCTAGCGCCGTGCATGCTAATACACATAAAAGAATTATTAAATTATTTTTAACATAAAATATAATATTTATCCCATCAGATTTATTTTTTTGTGATAGATACATCATTTTTCGCATTTACTAAGGCATTATGCAAAATATCGTGGATTATTAAAATAAGATCTTAAAGACAAAATAGTACCATTTTCTCTTCTGTTTGTTTCACTAACTATACAAAAAAAAGACAATTAGCTATTGAAGAACAATAAAAAAATCAACTAAAAAAAATTTAGAAAAAATAAGCGGGCGTAGCCGCGAGAGCACAGATGGTTATTTTAAATCTTTCAGAATGGAAAGCAACTGTCGTTTTAAAAAACCGGTCAAGTGCGATTCGAACTCGCGCACAAAAGTTTCCGTACCATTATCTACTCTGTTTTTTAGTATTTGTTGTTATAGCGGCAACAGAAATACATCATCTGTGAAAATTTCAACTGTCTAACTATCACGGTTCATGAGACTGGTGACAGACGACAGACGGATGGACAGCGGAGTCTTAGTAATAGGGTCCCGTTTTACCTTTTGGGTACGGAACCTTAAAAAAAAAGTAGGTACTGCAAACACTAACAGATTTTTTTTACGTGTATTGAGGACTAGCGATGCCAGGTGTTCCAATTTCCAGAAGTCCGTGGATACGTCCCGATTGCGAGCGCAGCGGACAGTGTCGTCGCAAACATTATTTGTAGGAAACAATTAATGGAATTAGTATGTAGGTATATAAGTCGCGCGGAGAAGGTTTGCCGATGGCCTCATGACGTCACGCGTCGATGGTCGGTACGATTCAGACGAGCGCGGGTAGCGGTCGGTGAAGTGGGCGGCGCAGTCATCGGCAAACCTTCTGCGCGCGACTAGTACCTAATATTATATAATTGTGTTCTTCGCGATTAGTGCTTAAAAAAAGCAGAATGCACAGCATTCCGGACAAACCTCAGTGGTTTTCGGCTTGCTGTTTTGTGTAATACCCTTTTGTATGTGAGAAAATAAGTAAATGAAAAAAATATATATATATTTAGCCGTGATCGGGATGCCAAGTGTCCCGATTTTGAGTGATTCAGACTTCGGTCAAAACATATTAACTCCGTGCGCGCGCTGTTATGTTGTATCGCGTCAAAGGTTTGGATTCGATGTATTCAAATCATAAGTTTGTACCACACATACATGAGCGGCGGCAGAGGTATACAAATACCGATATCACGCGTCCCGTTCTATTCCGCTTTTTAGTTTGTTTCAAGTTATTTGTTGAGTATTTAGGTTTTTTGTAATATACCTAACCTAGTTTGTTCTTTTGTTGTGCTTTCCATTTTGGGGGGTTTGGACCATAACCACGATACGCTCCAAAACAGGAATCGCCGATGTGGGCCATAAGTCTGCAAGACTGAAGTGGGATTGGGCGGGTCATGTATGCAGAATGCATAAAGACAGATGGGCCAGAGTCGTCACGCAGTGGGTGCCGGAAGACGGGCGTCGTCGCCGAGGAAGGCCTAGGAAACACTGGCGTGATGACTTAGATTCGTTTATGGGAGATTGGCCAGAGAAGGCAAGGCATAGAGATGAGTGGAAGGCTATGGGGAAGACCTTTGCCCAGCAGTGGAACAATACAGGTTGAAAAAAAAAAAGTACTTATGTTCTTAAAACGAGGTTTTTTTTTACCTTCGCCCCGAAATTTGGTACTTAGTAACACTGGTAAGGACCATAATATGGATTACCATGTGTTTGCACTGGAACGCAAGTCCATGCTGAAAGATTAGCTGGCGCCTGACAACGGAAAGAGTAGAAGGCGCGAGCGTGGCAGCGCCACCGTCGACCGGAGAAAGAAAGTTATCTCTTCCACTCCATCATTTTGTACGACACGATGCGGAACTAATTTATTATTTCCAATTTTTCATGATATTAATGTATTTCATACTAAGAATGATTACATTTCGTATTTCTAGATCTGCTCTTTTCGTAAAGATATTCGCCAACCCTATTACCATTTGTATTTTCATACGCCTACAAGTAGTCTTGAAAAGAAAAGGCTAAAAAGATAAACCAAACATAACAATCAGAAAATAACGTAAATGCCATACCTAATCTTATAACATTTTCGTTATTTTAAGCGCTACATAAAAATATATTTCACAACTCTGTCCAAAAATAATCAGAGAATTTAACGAACGTTTAATCCCCACATCTTTAACGTTTTGTTAGGGTTCCATTCTTTAAAGGGAAAAACGGAACCTTTAATATAAAATCACTTTTGTCCGTCTGTCTGTGACAGAGGTTTTTTCAAAATCTATGCAACGCAGGAATTTGAAATTTGGCATAATGGTAGGTCTTGCTGATGAACTGTAATGTAGCAGATGGCCCCAGAATCTCCTGAGCTAGTCTGCCACACCAGTTATAAAGAAGAGTTAATATTAAGAAATCCTACCTACCCCTAGCCGGACAAACAAGGAAACACTTATGAGAAGTCAACTTTATACTATGGATAAAAATACTACGTTAAAAGGAGAATGATCATCAAGTATGAAAAAAAAAACCCAGAGCGAACAGACACAGGATGTAGCTCAGAATTTTAGTGATAAGGTAAGTGTACCGGTAATGGACAGCGTACCAGTAATGAACATTTTGTGTTGAGTCCTAAAAAATAAGGATACTACAACACTTTTGTTACCTAGCAATACTTTACCATAGATAAAAGGGATTTAAGTGTCAAAATATTGACAGTTGATGTATGTCAATTGTTCAGTTTCAAGATGGTGGAAAGATTAACAGCCCGTGTCTTCGGTGATACCCTTTTTTTAGTGAATTTGATAACGACGTAATGTGCGGATGAATTTTTTTGTAAAATCAATTAAAGTAATAATTAATAAATATTAAGTTTGTAGCATAATTAAACTCTTTTCCATTCAAAATAATTTTAAAATATGACAAATATGACGTGGTTTGTCTTTTTTTTGCCATGTCCAAAACTGGTACCTGTTTTTAAGACACGTCCTAGTTATGGACACAGTGTCGATTACTAGGGTAGTGCATTTTTTTAAAGATTTTAGTCGATTCTAAGATTTTTTGGCGAGGTCAATAAAATATCTTTTTACGACGACTTTATAAAGCTTTTTACCAGTAATGGACGACGTGTTCATTAGCGGTGTGTCCATCACTGGTTCATTCCATTACTATAGGTACTACAAACAAGTTTTCTTACAGTCATCATATTTTATGATTAATAATAACTTTGCTTTAAGAAAACGTAATAACAAATAAAAATTGTTTCTAAGTCAACAGTATTTTTATTTATTTGTGTATGTCAAGTGTCCATTACTAGGTGTCCAAAGCCGGAACCCTGTGCATTACTAGGCGTCAATCATTGGTGTATGACTCGTCCATTACTAGATAATTTTAGGCCAATTTTCTTTCGTAATTTTATGTTCATAGAAATTACTAAAATAAATGAAATATACTCTTATTAGATGCTAAACATCCTTAACCAACTTTATCTGCAACCATTGCAAGAATCGGATCGAAACTTTTTTTTTTGGAAATTATTTACTCACTCCATCGACCTTAAACCGTCCATCACCGGTACACTTACCTTATCATTCTGTAAATATTTCGCTATAAGATTCGATGGCTAAATGTGTGATATTGTGCTATTTGTTTTTCATCAGGAATGTTTTTTTTCTTTAAGATATCTTCGGATTGGGTACACCCGACGATATAATTACATACATAAATACATACAGTATGTTAATTAACGAAGGGTGTTCCCGTTAATCCGCAATATATGATTGCTGGTTAACGGGAACGCCTTTCGTTTCGTTTTTGGTTTATTGATCTTAATGATATGGCAAAAAAATGCTAAAAATGACTATTTCTGCCGCTTATCTCCTAGGTTTCTAAAGCCTTAACCCCCTTATCACAAACGATGGTCCTAGAAAACCATGGTTTTAAAATAGCCCCGTCTCTTTTTGTTATATTATGTTAGAAAGTGATGGGTTTATTTTAAATCTGGGTTTATCTTAGTCTCGGTTTAAATCACCTTTTGTTATAAGCGGGAATAAGTTTAACTTGGTCTATTAGCTGATTGCTGTGGTACAGAATCCTAATTGTGCGATCCCGACTCGCTCTTGGCCGGTTTATTATCTGTTCCTTTTCCCCGCCTACCATTTACATTGTAGGACAATAATGTAAAAAAAAATCGTGAAGTGGAATTCTTAAGGGACGCTTAAGGAGAGAGCTTCTAAAAATATCGTTGAAGAATTTATAAATTACGGTTTGTATTCCGCTGGCGTACCTTCTAGTACCTTTTTAGTTGGGTTCAGATTTGCTTAAGGTACTGGATTTAAAATAGATTTGATTAAATTGAAATATTGATATAATTTTGTGCAAAAGTGAGATTTATTTCATATTTTACTTTTCATACATCAACGCTTGCTTCTCAGGGTTAGAGGTACAGAGGCCAGCACATCAAGCTACTACAATCTGTCAAATTTATTTATTTGATTTTCATCTTTATCGCAAAAGCATTAGGTTAAAGGTTGATTGGGACTATTTGACAGTTTCGGGTAGGTTGATGTGCTGTCTGTACCTCTTATGTTGTGTATCCAAATTTTGCCGAAATTAGTTTTCAGTTCCAACAATTAAGTAAAAAAAAAATGGTGGTATAGACGTTAACCCTTTTATTTTAATGTTTGAACTAATTCTGGTCTTGCTAAAACAAAAACAGTTTTGATTACTTTTTGACAGGTTGTAAATGACAGGCAATGAGGATGAAATAAAATTTACCCAAAAAAATACTTTCACTTAAAAATAAGGAAGTATTTACGGAAAATTAGATTTTTACAGTGTTTTTCTTCATAATAAATGAACATTTTTCTTTTTTCATCTTTTGTAAAAATTCCATACATCCAATTTTATATAAAATGTGCACTTTATGGACACTCGCACTATACACCGTGGGCCTGAGGTACCCGAAAGATTTTAAACACGCCGTTCTGATGGTATTATGAGTCAATGGTCAATCAACATAGGTCCAATTCAGTCAATTTAATTTTTTGTTCTGTGGAACAAAATAAGTCAAATAATTTTAGTACTTCCTTGTAAACAATACCTTAGGCTAAACTGGCAATATTTATTAATTATTGTGTGTGTGGATAGGAAACTTCTCACTTCACAACCCTCCCCGACAAATAAGACATACGGCGAGAGGGTATGGTATGACAAAAGTCACAACGCCGCGTTCATAGGACTTTTTACCATAGTTATTTTTCGAATTGTGAATTTCCGTAAATAAGGAATATTTCGAAAATTAAGCTTTATTCAACAAACTATAATAGACATGTTGACAGCATCAATAAATTGCAAATCTAATTAATCCGCCAGTTAGAGTTAAGAAAAATAATGGACACGTTTTCTTTTGTTAAATCTATGAATATTTATAAAGATAAAACGCATCAAAACTCGAGAGTGGGGGCTTGTGACGTCAGAAGCTAGTCAAAATAGTACTTGCTTGTGACGTTTTGCTAATTTTAAAAGTGTCGTATCTTCGTCAATTTTGGTTTACGTAACAAAAAAAAAATTACGGCTCAAATATTTTTTGATAATCTAACTGATGACGGACTAATTAGATTTTTTCAGTCAAATACCCTATTATCTTATCTTTTCTTCTTCGGAATCGAAGGTTATAAAATTTTTCGGTTACATCGGGCCCACGGTGTATAATATGTTTATAAATATCATGTTCCACAATATTTTCACCCTCTTTACGCAGGGTCCGTTAAATTGCTAGACCCTAACAAAGGTCCCTTTCTTAGATCATTAGGCACCTAATTTAATTGCAATTGAAAATCCAAGGGACCCGGCTTCCGTGGCCTGAATCTCATTAATTTAACAACAAATTGAATTACGAAATTGGTCAGGCCACTTTTTGGGATAATGTAATTAATATTGGACTATATGGGGTTGTGGTTGAATGTGTGTTTGATATATGATGTGAATAGTTGTTTTTTGGTTCTAAAGAAGGGCCTTAACATAGATTTTGCTGTTATAGTTCATTTTTTAAGGGGCTATTGGATAATCAGTCCTTGGACGAGTGATCTTTCGTTACACATTGTTGGGGCTACGATAACTCTGGGTTGTATCAATAACATACGCTAGTGGACTGTATAAAAATGATGTAATGTAATAATAACTATAAAACGATGTACAATGCTAAGGTTTATATGTAAAACAATAATTCGTTAAGATGCGCGAGCGCGGCTGTACGTTAACGCATGTAGCAGCTGACTGGTTAGAAGTCGGTCGCTGGCGGGTTGACCTTTGAGCCGTCGTGCACGCCCCGTTCCTCTAGTAGCGCGCGTCGGCTGTGCTGTTGAGTGGGATGACTCAACATACATCGAGACCCCTCGGTGCCTGAGTGAGCAGATTTTACGGACGTCTGTTACTAAATTAAGCATGTTTTCAAGAAAAGCCAATTAATTAACAACCGCACTTGCTGCGGTCAGTCCGTGGATGGGTGACCGTTCGTTATACATCGAGACCATTCCGTGTCTCGGAGAGCACGTTAAACCGTCGACCCCGGGAGTCATACGAATACCTATGACAATCATTACGGGTAGGCAGAAGCCCGAAAGTCGGAGAACCGGTCTAACCTTAGAATAACGGCATTGCCCAGTAACTGGGCTGCGGAGGTCTGGGGGATTATTCGACAAACAAAATTTTTGTCAGTCAGTTTTTGTTTACGAAAATTGTCAAAATGATTGAATTTGTTTTTTGTGTCAAACAATTTGACAGCTTCTGAAATAGAAAACTGTCTAAATGAACGGTTCGTCTTTGGTTCGGTTGCAATTTATCAAGAGTTCTTTTAGGAGAATTAGGCCCCTAATCTGATAAATGGACCATACCCCACACCATTTGAAAATTTCAAATATTTCTTTTGATTTACGTCAAAAATCTTTAGAACCTTTATACCGCTCTCCTGAAAAATTGGGATTTTGCACTTGTACTAGTATACGTAGGACCCGTCGTAATGGCCTCCGTGTAAAATACTGATATTCTTTTTTATTTTTGTGTAATGTAAGTGAATTCGAAAACCTCGTTGAAAACGCAATTGCCATCAAAAATCCTGGCGATAGACATTGAAACACGACACTTAATGACATTGTTATTCCCACCGTTCATAGTACAAAGTACAAACGCCTTACTATCAAGTTTTGACGGTGCAGTGACTGAGTTTACTGAAACTTTTGCGACTACCGAATATCATAAATTAATTACCTATTGTGTATCTACAATATTATTATAACTAGAACACGTTTTGTTCCGACGCTTGTTAGTTTTTTAACCCTACAATAAGTCAACCAGTGTTTCTCAGATAAATGAATTCTAATTCTTTTGAGAAATAAATGTCTTAAACCAGATATTCAGCCGTATTTGGTTTGACTGGAGGCTGATCCCAACAAAGTTGGGAATAAGGGTAGGTATAACAGAACGGTTTATTCTTTAAACCTGTCTAGAATAGTTAACAGTCATAAAAGTCTTAGTTATTAACTAAGAAACTTATTTTTGTGTTTTAATTAAACTAAGAACAAGCTAGAGCGAAATCATACAATTACCTTGTGTATTGTATTTTATTTTTGAACTAAGTTAATAATGAACGAACAAATATAAATAAGCGTAGTTCCTTTGTCTGTTTGGATTCATTAGTTATCGTATTAGCGGGTCACATACGTTTGTACAGAATTTTATGTATTTTCTGCGAGATATAGGTACAAACACATATTATACAGCGTGTACCATAATTAACCACAAATCAAAAAGCATACTTTGTTTAGAATTGACTACTTAACTGACTTCAGCATTTTTTTGGTTTGTAATTAAAATTACATACTTACTAATCAATTCGAAAATCAAAACTTAAGTTGAGGCAATTAAGTTGAATTTTTAAATAAGGGTAGTGATGAAAAACTAATACTATTTACTTTAAAATTTTAGTTAAACTTTAATTATTCTAGTTAGGTGACTGAGTTTTTTGGTTAATTCTGCAATGCGTTGTATCAGCTAAAGAGAAATATGCTAATTATAATAAATATATTTACCTACCTACGAAAAAAACGTTATTTGTGAAAATTCTATTGACCTGACCAGTTTTTTTAAGAAAGGGTTGTATCTATTTCAGCTGTATAGTTCTTATTGCATTTTTTTAAGTTATTATATACATTATAAACTTCTTCTAAAATTACAATCACTCAATTTGGAAGCTACTTTGACCTTGTTTGTATGATACTAATTTATTAGTAGGTATTAATGGGAACGAACTTACGATCTTACGGTCTAAAGCCTCAATATTGAGCTTCTGCCATTGTTATAGAGAGTTAACAAAATCGTGTAGCGAATTTTACCTTATAGTAATCTCTACTTATATTATAAATGCGAAAGTAACGCTGTCTGTCTGTTACGCTTTCACACCTAAACCGCCGAACCGATTTTGATGAAAGTTGTTACAGAGATAGTCTGGAACACAAAGAAGGACACAGGCTACTTAAATCCCGAAAACCGCGAAATATCTACGCGATAAATAACATCCAGCGAAGCTGCGGGCAACCTCTAGTAGCTAATAAATGTATGTCAGGTACAATGCGGGCATGATAAATACAAGGTGTAACTTAAATGACGCACAACCTCTTAAGGGATCACTGCACTCACCATTATGAACAACTTTTACTATGGGAACAAAAGTGAAATCGTGAAAAAAAAAACAGCTGTTCCCTACATTTGAGGTGCCTTTCCACCAAAGATGTGCTATGCAGCTATGCTGCGAGAATGTAAAAGCTGAGCTACAAAACTATGTGACCGTTTCCACTGATGCTAATCTATGTAGCGGAGCGAGTAAGATGTGCTATGAAAATGCGTCTACTGTAGGTACACTGCTCTGCACATAGCTACACCACTCGCGACCATCCATAGCATGCATCCACAGCACGCATCCTTCCATATAAAAAACGTAGCTTAGTTGAATCAGTTTCCACCAGTGCTATGCGATGTGGACCAATGAATATGATTGGTGGATATCAAACGCATCAATAGTAACGTTGCATAGTACTTCTCTGGTGGAAAAGCAGCCTTATGTTATCATAACTCGTCAAAATGTAGGGAACAGCTGTTTTTTTTTCTCGATTTCACGTTTCGTCCCGTAGTAAAAGTTGTTCATAATGATGAGTGCAGTGACCCCTTAAGAGGTTTTGCGTTATTTATGTTACACCTTGTATAGAAAATAAAACCAACATAGACTCTCCACCACTGAGAGTACTTATAATTTGGGTTAATGTAATTAGTAACATAAGCTAGGTTACAATACAGGTACCTGTTAATTTACCCAAGAAAAGAAAATTAATACGGACAAGCTAGTCAGATAATAAAGGTCGCATTTCTTTGGCTGATCGACACAGAAAGCGAGAATCGTTTTTTTTCTTTGGTCTGCTGTTTATTGTCCTTCGGGACCCCTTCTACGTAACCGGGTAGTTATTGGCGAGACTTGAAGGGTCTCCAGCCAATGGGGGGGAAGTAAAATACTTGTACTACCCTAACATCATGACTACTAGCAGCAACAGCACTAAGGGCGACCCCTAGTGGAACTCGGACCTCGGCTTAGAGCGTTACCGGCGGGGGCTTAGGGGGGGGGAGACAGCTTGATGAGGGCTTAATTATCGGTGTGGCTGCGGAGTTTGAAGAGACGACCGGGAGAGCTCAGTGGATCGTGACCGACGGCGGTGGGATGTCACGACGGGCCTCGTCGACGAGGACGGTACGCCGGACGTCGGTGGACGCTGTGTATTGTGCTGGTCGATTTACTCGCCTCCTGGAGGAGAGTTATTTCGTCATCGGATTCTAAAAGTGTGTGCCTGGGACGGCGTACCTTACTTTTGAGAGAGGGACTGTAGTCGACCGCTGCGGTGACTAGGGGGTTCGGATGGAGGGGGCAGTGTCGAAGTATCGTTTGGAAATGCGTTTGAGGTATTGCCTGATGGTTGGCATTTTTAGATCGAGATGGAGTTGGACGTTACGCATGAACCACGGGGCAGCCGTGGCTCTGCGCAACACTCGCGAGCTCCGTCGTATGACAACAGATTTTATAACATCGGGTGCATTAATCCATGACGACAACTACCCTTATTTATCTTAGAAATATTTCCTAATGTTGTTAATGTAACTACTGACACCATTTCGTTCCATGAAAATGAGGGCAATAAAAAAATAAGTTCCTATCTTCATGTTTACCGCACAATGTATACTCATCATTATACGCATCAAATGTCAGTCAACACGACAAAAGGGCTCCGAACTAACGCCTTCTTTTCATACCTCTTTTCTCAACACATAAATGCTTACTACCATTTTAACACTTTTTTTCCACACGAACTTCAACCTTGCGTACATTGAGATGTATTCATATGGTATAAACTACGTATTCGCGACCAGATTACAGATACCTCCATTACAATCTACCGACGTTGTGAAGTGAGATCAAGTTACATTGGATGTTAAAGCTTTCAAGGGAAGGTACAGATGACCCATTTTTCTCGGTCGTTTTAGGGCCACCCCTAAAGATTAGTAATACTAGGACGGCCCTTAGAAATATATTCATACGAGGCGAGGATATGAATGTTGAGATCGGTTATTGGATATTCGATGGCTCAATAATGTAGGTATTTATAGAAATGCGAATATTTTTGTATGTACGTGGATAACAATGGGTGCAGATGCCTGTTCCACCTTTAGAGTTCGTATTTAATATAATGAGTTTGCCTTTGTGCTTTTGTCGAATACTTCGGTATTTATTGAAGGAATTTGTTGTTCGAATTAAACGTTGACGAATTAATTAATTTGATTAATTTATCAAATCAAATCATTTTATTTATGTCAAACATGGGTGATAACACAATGTTACATAGTATTTTTGATGTTCAATAAGTTATTATAGTCCAACATGTTTTACCTATAAAGGTGTACAAATGAGTAATGTCCATTGAAAATCAAAATAATAAAATCAATAAAAATTTAAAAAAACTAAAATGTCAAGAATAAAACTACATCATGCATATGTCATAAGTCTAAAGGTGGATCCATACTTTGCGAGGCATGCGCCACGATTGGCGCACAACGAATGCCTCGGAGTGAGGTGTGCGTGTCGAAAAAATATACCAACGTATGCTCGGGTCGAGCCATCGCGTGCGAAGCAAATGCTTCGTTTGTCTGTCTTCATGTTTGAGGCGAGGCATGTGCTACGCACAGGCTCGCCCTCGCACGTGCGTAGCACATGCCTCGCCACGAATATGAAGGTACGCACATTGCGAGGCATGCGTTGTGCGCCGTTCGCGGCACATAGCTCGCAATGTCTGGATCCACCTTTAAATGAGTCATTCATAAAGTCTTTCATATTATAATAACATTTAATATCAATTTTATCTGATGATTGATGAAATAGTTGCCTAAATAGTATTGTTCAACAATATAATGAAATTGATGGTCATGCTTTGCTAGGAAAACGAAACCAATTAATTAACTTGGTTATATGTAGTTCGTTCTACCTAACCTTTTTCCAACCAGGTTTAGGTCAGCTTCCAGTCTAACCAGGGGGCCTACTCCCTAAGTCCGTCAACGAAGTTAGTCACCCCTCCGAAAGTAGCCCGAAACGTAGGAGTGAACAAAACAAGTATCAAGTTCAACTTTTCGGACGGGCAAAAACACATCGATAGTAGGGAGAACTGTCAAATTAAGTTGTCATTCATTTTTAGTTCGGGCCCCGAAATAATTGTATGTCCGTAGGTGATAGCGAGTAGGAAACGCTCGTAACTAAGGCCGATACCACGGATTTCGTGCTTAGGGAGTAGACTCCCTGATGTGGCTTAATACAAATACTTTACACGGAGCTATTGCCATCAGACCTCCGCAACGCAGTTACTGGACAATGTCGATATCCTAAGGTTAGATCGGGTGTTAGACTTTCGGGCTTCTGATACCCGTAACGACTGCCATAGGTATTCGTATGACACCCGGGACTGACGTTTTAACATGCTCTCCGAGGCATGGAAGGGTCTTGATGAGTAATGAACGGTCGCCCATCAGCGCGGTTGATATTAGCCACGCCCCTTTTGGTTGTAAGTATAATGAGTGGAAACAGACTAGGAATAGGATGGGCAGAGATTAAATGCCTATTCTCAACCTAACCTTTTTATCCCGTGTGGGAATGGACTAGAAAATTCTTCTCCGCACGCTGGGAATAGACGCGTGCTGTAAGATTCCTGAGATAAAAAGGAGGATCAGGATGGCAAAAGATGCTGTCACGACTAAACAATATCTGGAAGAAAACAGGAATTGGTATCAAAACAAAGATCAGATTGATACGAGCCCTGGTATTCCCTATCTTCCTGCATGGAGTAGAAACGTAGACAATCTTGGCCCGAGAAAGACAAAGGATTGATGCATTCGAGATGTGGTGTTGGAGACGAATGCTGTGAATACCTTGGACTGCAAAACGCACAAATGCATCGATCCTGACTCAGCTCCGAATAAAAACTCACTTGTTCACCTTATGCCGACAACGATTCTTTCGTACTTTGGCCACACAGTGTGCCGAGGTGACCAAAATTTGGAAAAATTGATTGTGGTTGGGAACACCGAAGGCAAAAGATCGCACGGTCGTTCACCAGTAAGATGGACCGATCAAATAAAAGACTCGTCGACATCCAAATTCTACACGATTGTAAGAGATGGACAGAAACCGGTGGAAGCAATCCTAGTGCTGACCACGATCCTTAGACATGAGGGACCGTCCCTAGAGAGAGAGAGAGAATAAGATTCAACAAAACTCAGCACGCTTAGTGATAGGTTCTTTACGGCCCGACTGGCTAGCTTAGTTACTACCCTAACACTAAAGTTCGGCGCCAAGCTGTTTACAGTGTTTCGGCGTGTGTATGTGAGAGCCAGAGGGGTATAAGGAGCTCTATATCTTTTTCACTTATGTTAGATCCTGTCTGCGCTTACCATTAGACGTGACAACGGTCAGTCGCTACTAAGTTGAAGAATAAAACTCTCTCATTCTTATCATCAGAACTGTGACCACTTAGAGCCATTACGCACTTCGACTGATCGCCGGAGCCTTGGTCTCTCGGCGACCAAAACATAAGCATAGTCGCCCGGGCGATCAGCGACCAAGTGTGTAAACACCTATTTAAACTAGGAATACTTTTGTAATGTAAATGTAGGTATTAGCAGACACAAATTTTCACATGTTCAAACTAGCTTTTGCCCGCAGCTTCGCTTACGTGAAATTTACAAACTTTCAACACTTATTTCACCCCCTTAAGGGTTGAATTTCGAAAAACGCTGAAACACCTGTACATTTATTTGTAACCAGAAACCTTAGTAATTAATTTCATGCTTCTTACTTCAAAAATGATGGACTTAAATACAAACTTAAATACCATATTTCACCCCCTTAGGGGTTGAATTTCAAAATATCCCTTCGCAGTGGATGCCTACGTTACAAAAGGAACCTACTGTCAAAATTTCAAGTTTCTAACCCCAGCGGTTTAGGCTGTACGTTGATAGATTAGTCAGTCAGCTTCTCCTTTTATATACAGCCTGTAACAGAAAGGGTATATCTATCCGAAAGGGGTGAAGAGTGTATCAGGTATAGAATCTCTGTGCAAAGTTTCAGCTCAAAATAAATTACTCAAAGAATTGATACCAAATTTTTGGTTTCGCAGGTTTATTGAAATCAAATCATAACAAACGTGTCACTGCACTACGAGGGTCAATAACTTCTCACGTCATTTGCTAATATTAAGTTAAATCTCTTTCGCGATCTGTGCGCCTAGTACACGCTGTAGGTAGTGTGCCGCCGCGGCCGCCCTATGTCGGCGCGAACTGACGGGATCAAACGAGCCGACAATGCGAGCGCGAGCGCGTGTGCGCAATAGGCATTTAGGAAGGTACTCCGTGGTGTAAAAAGTAATAATGCAATGCGTAATTTCCCTATTTACAGTTTTAAACACGATAATATCCAGCCAAAATAACAAATTAAAATGTTTAGTTACTTACTAAAAAAACACGTAAAAAAGTTACGTTAAAATTCAGAACAAAGTTTAGCTAGTATTTAGGTAGCTACTAGCTACTTAGCTTGTTTTTATCCCTCATTCATTACATACCTAAACAGTAAAATCTAAGAGCCATGTTTAATTTAGTAAATTGACTTACATTTTTAAAGATGGGGTTCGATGTGATGACCTTGGTATTGTATGCACAAGGCCGCTCGCTTGTTCATGGACACCTGAACATTGCGCAGCATGTCCGGTGTTACTGTCCAGAAGGCATCCTCGATCCGTACCTACTTTCATTTCGTGCACTGTATCACACTGCACTGCGTACACTACGTTTTTGGTACCCCCACAAAAAAAAATCTAACGGAGTTAGGTCTGGGGACCGCGGAGGCCAAGCCACGCTTCTGCTACCACGTCCGATCCACGAGAGAAGCGCGCGTCCAAATAATTACGCACATCACGTGCAAAGTGTGCCGGTGCACCGTCGTGTTGGAAAACCATGGTATTCTCCATCACGAGATCCACGTAACTTGATACTGGAAGCACAGTGAGCACATCGTCTAATTCATTCATCAGGAAGTTTAAATAATTTTGGCAAACACGCCAACGAAGGCAGCTGCCGACGCTCAGCATCTGGTCTACCCTGGATAAATCGGTGACGATACAAGTCTCGAGCAGCTCGCAGGTTACCATCTTCTGCTCCGACACACATCATCACCTCGTAATATTCGCTATTAGTTAACGACATTTTTAACAATCACGAAATCACAAGTCGGTACACTGAATCGGATGGAGAGAGCGACTGAAGGACACGAGTAATAGTCTACGACTGAAGTCACTGACGAAGACAAAAGAACGGTGGGGAAAAACCGAAAAATAAATCTTCTACTATCCTAGTAGTAGGGTAGCTAGCCCAATTATTGTACAATACTATTTTAAAATTTTTGTTGAATTGTTGTTTAAATTAATTTACTAATCAACTTAGCCTATCGCTGTCCACTGCTGGACACAGGCCTCTCCCAAGTTGCGCCACCCACAACACACGATCCCCCGCCTTTCGCATCCAGTCCTCCCCAATTATTAATAATTTCAAGAAAACTGATCAATTTAATACATGGAAGCACACCGATCAATGAAGAGTTAGGCCAGGGTGTTCATTAATTGACTCAAGAGCTGAGTTGACGCACGAAACCGATAAGATCATTTTTATTGTGGACTGTGGTGGCGGCGGTACCTACATAAGTCCATTGTATTATTTGTAAGTATTGATTAATCAAAATTGCGATAGTTAAGTTGAGTATGATTCCATTTATTTATTACTGAAGGCTACCGGAGATCAACATTAAACCAGGCGTAAAGTTACCTCCACGTTCGTACCAGCAACCTGCAACGGGCTCATTTACCCTAAATATCATTGTGTGTGTGTAGGTATCCAACCTAACCACCGACGAAATTAGGGTTCGTTCAGTTATTGTGCGCAAACGCTGTCCGGACAACTCTCGTTACTCTTGCGGTCCTAGTACTTTTAACAATTTATTTCCATAGTAAATACATTTTGCGGCCTATTTTTATTTGTGATTTATTTATTGAACATAAATAAAGACTATCATCACAAACCATCAAACTACAACCTCTCAATTAACTCAGATTGTAATGTTGTTACTTACTTAGCGCTGTCATCATCATCATAGCCAGCTCATTACTGACCCACTGCTGGGCACGGACCTCTTCTCAGAATGAGAAGGTCAAGGCCTTAGACCACCACGGTGGCCTAGTGCGGGTTGTTTTGTAAATAATTATGGCAAAAACTACCAAATATTATTACAATCCTATTTAAATTAAAAGCGGAACCCACTGGCATTTTATTTGTACCAGGAGATACAAAAGTTGCATAGGAATGTTATTTAGTGTTTAGGGTTCATTTTTAAATAAATTATTTTACAAAATCTTTTTTCTGTAATATTCTAATTTCGTAGTCTTTATTCAGTCTTTACCTACGCAATTCATTTGAGATAGGTACTATGGTAATTAAAAATTTAAAACGATAACGTTAACGGAAATTCACAGGAATATTTTTGTTACTTTAGAGGAGCTCGTGGCTAAACAAATACAGCCGCATAGACAGATCTTCCGGGTTAAGCCACGCTTGCCGAGGTTGGCCTGTGGATGGGTGACCATTTACCATAGCGAGTTTCCTCCGTGCCTCGGAAAGCACGTAAAGCCGTTGGTCCCGGCTGTCATTTGTAGATCTTTGACAGTCGTTACTGTTGGTCAGAAGCCAGAAAGTCTGACAACCAGTCTTACCAAGAGTATCGTATTACCCAGTTACTGGGTTGTGGAGGTCTGATAGGCAGTCGCTCCATGTAAAATACTGATATTCAGCTGCATCCGGTTCGACTGGAAGCCGACCCCAACATAGTTGGGAAAAAGGCTAGGCAGATGATGATGATTTTTGTTACTTTAAAAAAATTGTGGTCGAATATCATAATTATTAGGCACCTACATTTGTACGTTCATCGAAAGTCGTGAGCTAGATACTCCGTTATGCATGTTATTTTTTATTATTTTTTACGTAAAAGTACCTATTTTTAGAAAACTGCCGCTTTTATCACGAGTCTACTTACTACCTAAGTTCTAAAATCATTTTCCAAGCTGCGAACAAACATTTGCATTTTAACTTGTTCAAAAACAATCTTTTTTTAAATTTAATTTTAACTAAACACGGAACCCTTTAGCATTACTTATGTACCAGGAGTCCAGGACACACATAAGTTGCGCAGGAAAGTTAATAATAGGGTTCATTTGAACATAAATTATGTTACAAAATCCTTTTTCTGTTCTAAGTTCCATTAAAATGTACTTTCGCAGTATTTACCTAACCAATTAATTAATTTCTGGTGCAGTAATGGGAACCAACATAAAATAAGGATTATGTATGGAATTTATCAATTTACAGGAGATATCTCTCTGTATTCACGGCTCATCTTCCGTGCGGAAGACGTCCGGTCCTTTGGAAGGCATACACGGGGACACAGGTCCAACGCGCAGAGGCCCCTTTGAGAACCGCGCAGAGGCCCCTTTGAGAACTACTTATTTAAGTTATTTTTAAACAATTCAAAGTTGTCTGTACCAGGAATAATTTAAAATACACGGACATCAATTTCACTTTACCCTAAACCCCAACTAACAATGAAATCAGGGTTCTCTATGCAAACAATTTTCAATACGGCGATAACAATTCCTATTTTTTATGCAGTGCTAGTACTTTAATTATTTTCTTTTAAGTTTTGCGACGTTTTTGCAAGCATTTTATTTATTACTACTAGCTGTTGCCAGCCGGGGTCGCGGGACTTATCTCATTACCGTGACCCCGGAACGTAAAGGGCTATTGAAGGAACACCGTGGATTTTAGTCAGTACAAGTCTGACAGTCCCTCCGGCCCTGCCCGGGGTGGGAGGACTTATTTGATGATTTTACCACGAAAAAAAAAAAACTGTTGCCAGCGGTTTCACCCGCTACAATTTGAAAATCATCCCGTGGGAACATAAAATCAGGATACAAATATCCTATTTATTGAGCCAGGTTATGAACTATCTGTGAACCGAACTTCAACCGAATCCGTTCAGAGATTTTTGCGTGAAAGAGGAACAAACATCCATCCATCTATCCAACCATCAAAACAAACTTTCACATAATTACAACATTAGTAGGAAGTAGGATTGACATAAATTGGACTAAAATAAAGACGTAATGAAATCAATTTTGTTGTATGGTTATCTCATTAAACGAGTCCTCGCGCCCTAGGTAGAGCGAAAGGAACTGTCAGTCAGTACTGACAGTCCCAAGGAATAGGATGAAATTTTTAGTCAGTACTAAAAAGTTCATCCTGTTCCTTCCAGGACCACGATGTCCCGACACTACATCATGTAAAACAAACATGTAAAGCAAACATCACCGGCAGACCATGCAAACAGTAACAATTAATTAACTATGCGTGCGTGTATCATTTTGTAATCAAAAATAAACTATTTAATTGTTGTTAATATTTTTCGTCATAATTATTAGAAAAAAAAATGTTTTCAACTTTATTAAAAAAAAACATGAACGGAACCCATTGTCATTTTAATTGTGGACAGGACTCCAAGACACGACAAGGACGGCAACTGACCACGCCCCCTAAACCTAAGTACGACGAAATCAGGGTTCTTTAAGCGAAGTATTTTCATTTTTGCAATATCAATTCTCATTACTCATGCAGTCTTAGTACTTTTCACATTATGAACCGTTTTGCGACATTTTTACAATATTTTAATTTATTTTTGACTTAGTTTGGAATTTCGGATTAAAATAAACATAAAGAAAGACACGTGGTCGAACCAATATCCTTTGTGTGGTATCTCATTTAAATGAATCTTCTCGCCCTAGGTGGAGCGAAAGGGACTGTCAGTCTCTTACTGACTAAAAGTTCATTCTGTTCTTTCGTGCCCTTTGAGTTCCATAGAGTTCCAGGTCTACGATGTCGAAAAACTACTTGGTTAATCCATTTACCAAACAGCACCGCATCGACAGAGCATAAAATTCCGATATTGTTCTCCAGTTAAGACTAACCACAGACAGAAAGTAATAATTATGCTTGCTATGCCTTTGTAATTAAAAACAAACTTTTAAGTTGTTGTTCATAGTTTCCACGATAATTATTATAAGAAAAAAAGATATCAACTTTATTTTAAAAATCATGAACGGAACCCACTATAATTTTATTTGTACCAGGAGTCCAAGACATACGAAAAAGATGATGTTTTGGGGTTCAGTTGGACTTAATTATTTTACTAAATCGATTTTTCATTCTAAGAAGTTTAAATGGCAAACAATAATATTACTAAGTAATTTAAAAAAAAAAAAACAAGACCTGGAAATGTATTATCTCAATCAATTCAATGAAAAACGATTTGATGATTATACGAATCGCTTCGTTTTTATGCAATCTTCAAGCAAATAGTAAGGTGAATCGAATTTCAAAACTCGGAAAATATTTTGATATGGTCACAATTTTGATTGAGTTTACAAACAAAGAAACTCACATACACAAACACCCATACTTGGATCAACTATGTGTAAGTCATAAAAGTATTTGTTCCGTGCGAGGTTAGAACCCGCGACACGCTGCGCAGCAGTTCATGGCTTAGCCACTTTGTAAGGCAACCGTGGAGTCAAAGTATTATGTTGCTAATAAAAACAAACACATTAAAAACCAAACAGCGAATAGGTAGATTTATCCACATAATTGCAAAATACGAGTACAGACAATACTGTCGGCATTGTTTATGTTTACACTAAGCGGATATTCATTTGTCGGATTGATAAAATTGCTTATTCCAAATGATAGCTAAAAGAAAAGTCAGTAATAAAATTTTTCAAACAAAAAAATAAACATGCGGAACCATTTCTCTAGAAATACCAGGAGTAAGAGGTTTATTTTTACTTACAAATAGTTCGCTGACACCGATCAGCTGACTTAGTGCTAGTGATGTGTTTATTCGAATTTTAAAAGTTCGGTTTCTGGTATCGATGTTTTTAAAAATCTCATAACTTCAATACACGTAAAGATAGGATTAAAAAAAACCTTGCCATATCGTTTGGTATCATCCAAAGAAGCCCTGCCTTCTCGATGTATATACCCATTCCGTTACACCCTGTATAGATACTCGGACGCGAAACTATTATCTGTGGGCCACACATACATGTACCGTGCGGCAATCGAACCCGCGACACAACGTGCAGCAGCCAAGCGCTCAGCCACTCTGATAAACGTTATATTAATTACCATCTCTTTGCTTCGTGAATACCTGCACCCACATTCTAGGAACTTACTCCCTCAATCTACAATTAATAAGATCCCCGAGACACCTACTCTAAACTTTAGTTTCCACGATTCTCCTACATGGTAGTTAGAACTATTTAATACTTGTTCCTGGAAATCGTAGACTCAACAGCTATTTAAAGTCTAGCTCAAACAAATTTGGTAAAAACATAAACATTTTTTTTAGACTTTTTAATTATTAATTTATACTAGCGCACAAATGAGTATAAGGCACTTGTCCCACCGCCGACGATGAGCTAGAAGCGAGTAGAGCTAGAAACTAGAAACGAGTTGGCGAGCAGCGAGAAGCGAGTGTGTAGTTCCGATAGTTTTGTCGCTGGGCTATAAGCGAGTGTGCGAGTGCGATGGGCGATTACTCGCACCACTCGCAAATGACCGCTTGTTGGTCTCTCGGCGTGAGTTCTGACCGCCAAGCCAGCATCGCTAAGCAAGTATCGCTGAGCGAGTATAAACTTTGATAGCTCTTGTTGCTCAGCGACGAACTAGTAGAGCGAGTCCTCGCCGGCAGTGTGAACAGTCAGCGATGAACTATTTATATATGCATCTCTTATGTTTACACGGGATGTATATCTATTGTACATTTCTTGAGCGAGAAAATAGGCGATAGTTAGTCGCTTCCTCGCCGGCAGTGAGACAGCTGCCTAATGTTGGACTTAATACCTTAATCGTTCAATTGAGTGATGTTATAATCAGATAGACATTAATTTTTAACCTTTATGAACGAGTGAAGCGTCTCACTGGGGTTTGCGGGTGCGGGTGTCGAAGCGAGGGTAGCCGACAGTATGACCCGCGCGGCGCCCGCTTTAGGAAAGACGGTTGGACGTTCGCGTAGGCCGCGATGGACATTGGTATCTGCCTGAAAATAATGAGCACATCGCTGTTTTCGTTTATCGCCCATTATTTTGAAGTTATTTCTTGAGAACTTTTGCAAAAAAACACCCCAACGATTTTTGGACAATTCTTGATATATTGTTGTGGCTCCGGGAAAATATGCTCTCGGACACATGGTGTCCGTCACGGCGCTCAACGTGTTTTCATTAAAAGAACTTTACGATTTATATCAAAAGTATTTTATCTAAGTACACATGAGTGTACAGGTGCTCCCACACCGCTGTTAAAAATGTTTACAAACATTAGTTAACATTTTCTAAACAAACATAAATATAAAAATATTTGCAAAAATCTATTCAAATATTATCTAATGATATATACAGGGTGTTAACGAATTCGTGTAATTCCTTAAAACCTCATGATCTACTACTGATGTAGACAGACCCCGCACGGGATTTAGCGTGATTAAAAATAAAAAAATAAAATTATTATTTTTTCATGCGGCTTTGTTACCGATCGTATCTAAACCACCTATTATGGATTCAGTAAAAAAATGAGAATTTATTTTTTTGCAAAAAAAAAGTTTTATTTGTGTGAATATTTCGATGCCACGCACAAATGAATGAAAGTACGGCGACACGACTGGCAGGCACGACTAACGCGATATCGCTCTTTGCAGTCAGATAACTCAAGGCTCTAAAATGACTCAGAAATAGAAAACAAAGATTTTCAAAATTTCCCATTTAGGGTTAATCTGTGTCACCAGTACATCACGTGGTTTGAAGGAATTACACGAATTTGTTAACACCCTGTTAATACATAATGCAACTACATAATACCTACATGTTAATAATATAATTTATGATTACATAAATCTAATTAATATAATCATAAATTAGATTTATTATTATCTGATATTTTTATCTTTTCCTAACATTTGTTAGTGTTACAAAATGTTTGTAAACATTTTTATAGCAGTGTGGGAGCACCATACGTCTTAGATAAAATGCTTTTTATTTGAGCTAGCAATCTTAGTTTCAGAGATACTAAGGTTTAAGTTGGTGACTTGGATTTATTGCTCCCAAGTATATAAGTATAATAAAACTGCTTTCAAATCTACAGAAATCATATTATAATGCTCATTGGCATTAAGCTATTATACCTATATGCAATTGTAAGCCTACCCTGATTGACATAATGAATATTTAGCATGACATTACACTGCTCTAATATTCATATTATGGGCTTCGAGTAGATTGCTCTAGCGTACAACGGGGTAGTTAGGTAACACATCTGTTTCAACAGATCTTCTATACCTAATTATCAATTTAAAGCCCAGCCAGATGAGCGATAGTCCTCGACGTACTTTTCTGTACGTGAAAATTAAACACTTTTTCCGTGGTTTGTTACAAACGCCTTAAGGTCATGGCACATTATACCGGCACAGCACGGTGTCGCCTCGAATTTAGGCCGGCTAGCCGCCAGCGCGCTAACTACGCGTCGTCCGTGAGGTGCAAGCTCGCAGCCCGCGCGCCGGCCGTGAGTTGCAAGCTTGCTGTCACCGCGAACACTGGCAATGACGTTGTTTTGCTGGCGACTCGGAGTCGGCGCGCAGTAAGCACGTAGTCGGAGCGCTGTAAGCACGCGGTCCGCTCGCTTGCAGCGCGCTGTTTGCGAGTCGAGTTGTATGGTAGTGGCAAGCGCGCTAACTGCCCGCGCCGTTGGATTTTTCATATTGACATGATGAAAATTATATTATACGACACACGATTTAATGCTCTAATTTGAATGACAAGTTACTTGCTGGGTTGGAGCGGTGCCGTTGCGGTGCCGATATAGTGCGCCATGAGCTTTACGCGGTTGATGAATGTTCATTATAAACATGCACTATAGTAGTCTCTCTCAAAAACCTAACGTGGCCTACGGTGTTTGTAACAGATCACAGCCTTAGAATTGCATCGCATAACACACCCGACAGACAACTGTGCGGTACTTAAGTAACTTACTGTGTACTTAAGTACTTAGTGTGTACTTAAGTAACAATTGAGTACAAAGTTGTCAAAAAAATGCTTTAAAATCCGTCATTTTTTTGACAACTCCATACTCAAATGTTACTTAAGTATTTGCTTATCCCGAATTCTCAAATCAGAAAGCGGAGGTTAGGGTTGTCCCCCGTCTGCGCTGGGTTTAGACCTTTTATGACTCTTGTTCAAGGTAAAGTCATGAGCACCAATATGTATACACGTTTAGCGAAATTCAAACGACTTTCTTCCTAACTACCGATTGAATTTATTTATTTAATTATAGACGAGCAGCAATATTGCTGATATGTCTATTTCACACATAAAATATTTTATAAGGCAAGTATTGGTAATCTTGAAGTATTGTTGACAAGGTACTTATGTGCGAACAATACCTTGTCAACAATATTTCAAAATTTCCATTACATCTCCTTTGTAAATTCACTTTAAAAGTTCCCGATGTGTATACAAGTTAATGTACTCAGGACTGTATGCGGGAGAGAAAATAAAAGACATTATTATATTTCTCGTTTAATTAATGGTGTCAACGATTGTAGGGTCATTCCACAAGCCGCAACCACAAGTTAGTTATGCTCTTTCAAAGTAGGTAGGTACTTACGAAAAATAAAACAAGTCAACAATTTTCTCCAAATGATTTAATTTCATTTACTTACACTGATTCAGTTCACTTATCATTATATACAAAATGTCAATTATCACAATCAAATTAGCGACGAAGATCACAATAAACAATTTCTAATTACACTCAATAATTATGATTTATAATCCATTTTTACTTTTATACAAATTAAAGCGTTCGTTAATGTATTTTACAATAATCAAGAAACAAAAGCTTTCAGGTAAAACAAATGATAACCCTTAGCTAAGTTTTCCAATTAATCTTGTCACTTTGAAAGTAAAATGATTAAGGAAAATGTATTTGTTATGATTAATGACAAGTTTGTCATAAATATTATTAGCCGAACTAATATTAATTTGTGAGACAAATTAATATAAAGATTGAATATGTACAGACTGATATAGTACACTCAGAAGCAATGAATCCGGGTCACCAACATATACCTTAATATCACAGAAACTAAGAATGTTAGCATATTCAAATAAAGAGTAGTTTATAGACTATTTAATATTCCTCAAATAAAATTAATGAAACTTCTTAATTAGTCTATAAAATACTTTTTATTTGTATAAGCTAGCATTCCTAGTTTCCGAGGTATTTAGGTTTATGTTGGTGGACTGAATTCATTGCTCCCGAGTGTATCTTGCAATATGAATGTAGGAATGCATAACTTAACACTGACTCTACTGCAGACAAACGCAAAAGAATAACTAATACCGTCTAGAAGCGAAACTCCTTTGTGCGAGCTCAAAAGACCGTTTGATAAACACCTACTTCCCCACTCAACCCGCAATGCCTGGCTGTCTCCCATGCAACGTGTATGAGCGCACAACCACAAGGCAGCGGTTTAACTGACATGTTGGTTCAACCAACATGTTATTGTCACCGTGAACACGTCTGAAACGCGAGTTTCGCTTTCATACGATTACTAGTTATTCTTATGACAAAAGGCCATTTGGGAAATACAGAAGCTAACACGCAATCACAAAACATTACGACCTTATTAAAATCAAGATGGCGTAAAGTAATATGGCGGCAGAGTTGTGAGCGGCGCGCGATGCGAGCGCCGACGCAGGGTTACGGACGCATGCGCGAAACTCGTGGTAGTCGGCGCGCGTTATCGCACAGAAGTGGACGTGCACACACGCTGAGTCGCACTCTGCGACGTCTGCCGCGTGTCGAACGCGAAGTGCTGTTAGGTACCTGTACCAATATAATATATTTTTTATTACTGATAAATAAATCGGCATATTCGGTAGTAGACAAATCGCCTACGAAACAGGAAAACCAAGCACAAAAGAAGATAGTTTAAGAAACGACAAATCAAGACCTTCAGAAAGTTATAAGAACTGGGACCTAATTCTACTAAAATAAATCTTGATAAATCACAACCGAACCAAGGCCAAACCGTTCATTCAGACAGTTCTCAATTTCAAAAGCTATCAAATTGTTTGACACAAAAAACAAAATCAATCATTTTGAAAGTTTTCGAAAACAAAAACTGACTGACAGTTGTGGTTCGATTGCGTTTGGCAACAATTTATTTTAGGAGAATTGGGCCCCTGATCTCATCAAGACGTCAACCTTCAGAAAGTTATACGAATTCCCACCCACCATCTATCTCTCTTTTACCTTCGGACTTCCATCCGCACTTGGTTGATATCCCTATGTATCGTACTCAGCGCTTCTCCTCATCCTTCATTATGTGCTCAGCTAAAGTATAGAACTCCCTATCAGCGTCTGTGTTCTCTACTACATACAACTCGTCAACCTTTAAAGTAAGAGTGAATAGACATCCGTGTGCCGAATAGGTGCCGTGTGGTGTCGGACGTAAAGAACAGCACTACCCCATCTCTCCCCATGCGTGTCGTAAAAGGCGACTAAGGGATTCACTAGAGGATGGGCAGCAGCGTTCTCGGAGTATTTTAACAACCGTACTGCGAACGTCAACCCGCCTGCCAAGCGTGTCGATTATGGCAAACCCCCCCAACTTGGGGGAGGCCTATGTCCAGCAGTGAACGTGTTTCGGCTGAATGATGATGATGATGAATAGTCATCACCTGGGGCCTGATTCACCTAACTAAAGAAGTTCAGTTGCAGTTAAGTTTCGATCAAAACAACACTTTTCTTATTCTCTTAACAGGCGATAGCTGTCAGATACGCTCGCATGAACTTAACTGCAGCGTCATAGCAACTTGATAGGCGCTTCATGAAATTACGTGAATTAGCCTACTGGGTGCTTTTTTTTCACCATAGACATTGTCCATCTCTTTCTAACAGGCGAGGTCGCGGACAAAAAAGAAACGCTATCTTCTTCTTTTTCCTGCCCTGTTCCCAAGTTACTTTGGTTCAGTGCAATATGTTTTTCACTTCCCTGCTTCCCTGCTTCCCTTGCAGCAATAAAAACATAATCTAATACTGATTTCTAACGACAAAATATTTCAAAAATAGGTAGGTACTCACCTGGCAAAAACACCACGGTCGTGATGATTCCGTATCCTTTCAGCCAGGGCGTCAAGTGAAACGGCGCTCACTTCCCTCAGTCCATAGTATTGAGTGAGATTGTACTCTATCGCCCAGTGAGTCTCCCCTCTAGTGTTAGTTACATCTAAGTAATACTGTGTGTAATCCAAAACCTGGACAAAAGAGATTTTTTTTTAAGAATTTAAGAAAAAGTATTTTCATTAGTATGCTTGAAAGTTACCTTTGACAACTTTTTTTGAGGATTCCAAAGGATGTCAGTTAAACTTAATGATCTTGTTAAAGCAGCGGGAGTTTCTTTACGAAACTACATCATCTACCTACCTATATAGGGTGACTGGTAATTAGTGACCGATCCTTTAACACATGATTGTACTCATGATAACAAACAACTTTCCCAAAGAAACATATTTTTTTTATTTAAAATTTATTAGTAAATCGTTACGGAATGGACGCGGCTCGTAATATGGAAATATTATTTTTTTATTTTACAAATAATGTTTCTTTGGTTAGTTAGTTTTTTAAAGTTAGTTAGTTAAAGGATCGGTCACTAATTACCAGTCACCCTATACAAGGTGTTAACGAATTCGTGTAATTCCTTCAAACCACGTGATCTACTGGTGACACAGATTAACGATAAATAGGAATTTTTGAAAACCAACTAAAAAAAAATTCAAAAAGAAAACTTGGTTTTCTATTTCTGAGTCATTTTAGAGCCTTGAGTTATCTGACTGCAAAGAGCGATATCGCGTTAGTCGTGCCTGCCAGCCCTGTCGCAGTGCTTTCATTAATTTATGCGTGGCATCGACATGTTCACACAAATAAAACATTTTTTTGCAAAAAAATAAATTCTTATTTTTTTATTGAATCCTTATTAGGTGGTTTAGATACGATCGGTAACAAAGCCGCATGAAAAAATAATATTTTTATTTTTTTATTTTTAATCAATCTAAATCCCGTGCGGGGCCTATCTACATCAGTAGTAGATCATGTGGATTTAAGGAATTACACGAATTCGTTAACACCCTGTACGGTATACAACGTGTTATATAATTCCCCTTAAAAAGAAAATGTTAATCAAGTAGTATTTTATGGTTGTTGCTATTTACCTCTCAGAGGAAATTAGGTAAGAATGTAAATAACTTTCTGGGTAGTTCTACTCTTTACTTTTATGTTTTCAGGGTTGCGTTTCAGTGATGATTTTATTTTATGAACAGTCCAAATTTTTTTTTGGGTCCTTCTTTTGTTTTAAAATATTGCCAATAGACTCTTTACAAGGGACCTTTTAATCCCCTTTTGGCTTTAGGGGTATTTTTGTAACACGTTGTATAATAAATCTGTACTGTGACTTAGCGAGTCTGTACATTGGAAATATTTATAGGATAACCAATGGAATCCATTTCGATCATTTTTGGAAATTTTGTTTATCTGTTCGTCGGTTTGTTTATGCACGCATCATGTGAAAAGCGCTGACCCCATGCGGTTGAATTTTAAAGAAAAATATTGTGCGTACCTCGGAGTAACACTTAGTTCTTATTTCATCGTAATCGATTCGCTCAATCAAAAGATATTAGAATTTAAAGTTATCAAGAAGAAATGTGTTTAGTTATTGCGAAACAATATTGGTTTCCAGCTTCCACGTGGACGAAATCGTTGGCACAGCTAGTACAATAAAAATTAATGTTATCACAGAGTTTTTTACATTGGGCCAAAGAGTTTCAATATAACTAAAATAGTCTTTCGAATCAGATATAATTCAAACCTTACCTTTCCGGTATTAGAGTCAAACTTATAAAGTCTTAATCCTGGATTTGAAGTACTGCCAGCGCCTCTTGGTGTGACCGAAGGGGCCAACAATGCCCAAGACACTGGTCGACCTGTGGACAACATTTTGGAATTAGAACTCTAGTACCATTGGAAAGGAACACAACGAATCTCAGTGAAATGGAATCAATCATTGTTTCTATAACTAACATAATGATTTATTGCGTGAGCATAATAGGATGGTGCTTATACTATAATTGCCTTTAATGTCACCTAAGAAAACCTAGTGGTGGTATATTCTTTGCAGGGAGCTCTCAAATGAAAGCTATGCCTAAGTAAATGAAAACAAAAGTTGTCAAATGTATAAAACTCCGAGGGGCTCGTGGCTAATAAACAACCGCGCGGATTATATGATTTAAAAGATCATTAGTATTAAATTGAGACCCTCCGTGCCTCGGGGAGCACGATAAGCCGTCGGTCCTGGGTGACATATGAATACCTGTGATAGTCGTTACATGTAGTCAGAAGCCGCGAAGACTGACAACCGGTCTTACCATAGAATATCGGCATTGCCCAATAAATGGGTTGTGGAGGTTTGATGTCAGTCGCTCCGTGTAAAATACTGGTATTCAGCAGCATCTAGTTAAGTGGAATCTGACCCCAAAATAGGTGGGAAAATAAAACTAGGCTAGGAAGAAAAATGTATATACATACATGATGATTACATTTTGATGGCTCAACTTTAAATGATGCTCCCACATCGCCATGTTGAAAGTGGTTTATTAATACAAGCCTCAGAAACATATCATTAATCCTAGTACATATCGCAGCTCATTTCTCAACAAAGAACTTTCAAAAACGAAGGTAAAGCCTTAGATCATATTTATAGAACTGAAAAAGGTTATGAAAAGCTTCTAGCAGATAGGAAAAAGATAAATAACATCATAATATTTTTTTACGATACAAAGGAATGCTTCAGTTTTATTATTCATATCTATTGTAACACAAACGTTGGACTAGAAACTCGAGAAAATGTTATTTCACTTACTTTTAATACGTCAAAGACGATAGGTTTTACAGTATTACTCCAGGAAAGTACATAATTAATACTTTTTTAAGTCCTATTTGTTTTGTTCGTTTGTAGAAATAATGAAGTCAGATGTCGTCTTTGTTGTTGTTAGCAATAAAGAAAAAACAAATTCAACCAAGAGTAGCTATTGTAGAGAAAAGTAAGCAGTATTGTTTGTGAGACTGCATTCTGTTCATAATATGAATATATGTATGTACAACAATATTTCTATTAAAAACATAGAGAACTGTAATGGTCGACGTGGTTCTACTAGACAACCACATAGCAGGTATTGAGCCATTCACGAGCCTCCCGATATACTTCTCAACAATCACAAAGATATATTGCCATTATCACCAGGAGACCTCCACGAGTGATGATACTTACGTCTGCCGCATACTAGAAAAAGGTGTCCAGATCAGCTTAATGTCAAGCACTATAAGTACTTGACGCTGGTTTATAAGCTATGATATAAGCATACAAGGGGCTGTATGAACAGAACCTCCACAAGTAACGATATTTAAGTACACCTGGCGTGCCTTGGGCAGTCAACCTTCCTGATTGGCTAATCTTCTCACTATAGCATGAGTTATTCATTTAGCTTGAAAGAAGAAGGAGCACACAAGGAGAATGCTGCTGTTAACCCTCACAATCGTTATTCGCCTTTTAAGATGCCCCTGAAAGAGGAAAACTGTTCTTTGGTGAGGTCACACACTCACCTTCACTATAAATAAGTCTGAATGTATCAGCGTGTCGGTGACCGTAGAACTGTCCAGCGATCACATCGCTGAATGCTCGGATGACGTGCACCAGCCGCGCGTTGGCAGTAGGAGTTAGTTCTCCTCCACCTGCCGCTGAAGAACTGCCGGCGTTGTGCCTCTCTTCCACTCCTGGACCGGCGTGGGCTACTAGGTAGACCTTTGGAGAATGAAACTTAATTGTTAACTCAAGGCATTTCAATGAGACCATTTGCGGACACTTGAAGTTTACAGAAAAACAAGTCACCCCGTACCAATGTGGACATTCTTGCAGAAAAAAATGTAGAAGGAACTCTCATGGGTTTTTAAGCATTTGGATAATCATGAAGGTGTTTTATATGAACGCGTACTTATTATTTTATTAACGAAACCTGATCTAACTGAATCTCTAGTAGCCCAGTCACCAGGTCGCAAAAAAGGGGTTTATCTTGCAAAAGGTCGGTCAATTCTGAATTTTGAAAATTTTAGAACTCACCGAACTTACGCAAGATAAAACTACCTGGCGACTGAGCTATAGAAAGTCTTTCAATTTCATTTGATACAATTTATTTAGAATTTTGTTTCTTACTAAAATTCTTACCATTTCATTTCTTCTCCTAGCTTTGCTGAGGACCTGTTCTAGCCACTCCCACTGCTGCCTACCTCTATGGGGACCATCGGTCCTGGTAGCGCCACCTGCCCACAGCACGCTGTTTAGGACTACGATCCTCAACCTGCTGTGCGATTGCTCTATTGTGTAATATCCACCTGGAAAAAAGCTTAAGTTCAGTATGGACTGGACTGAACACTTCTAAAAAGTCAAAGTCATTTTAAATGACATCGTTGTACAGAATTGTGATGACAAATTAGGACAACAACAACTTTATTCTTATAATCAAGTGTGGGGACGGGCTAGAATATAAAACTTCTTCACTGCACGCTGGCAATAGACGTGTGTTGTAAGATTCAACAAACAAAACCCAGCACGCTTGGTAGGATCCATATGGTTCGCCTGGCTAGGTACTACCCTCACATTACTATTACCCTCACATTAAAGTCTGCTGTGTTCTGTCATGTTCATGTCAGATCCAGAGGAGTATAGGGGAATCCCTCTTTATCTCTGTTACTTGGATTCATGTGCTCCGTCTTAAACCCTGTCTGGCTTACCATCAGGTGCGACTAGGAAAAAACTATGGTGAGAAAATTTTTAGAGATCAGAGAAATCTGTCATCAGAAAAGTGTCCACTAGAAACTAAGAACTTACCAGTTTCAAAAGTCTGCAGTGCTTCAGTAGGCAACCACTGCATCCACATGTCGACCAGCCTCTTGGAAGGCGCAGGGTCGTTGTGGCCTAGCGCTGGGAACACGAACTGACTGCTGAATGTTCTGCTCAGGACGTCTGTGACGTTCCTCACTGCTTCCAGCTTTATCTCCTCGCTTAGGTGCTCCATTGAGGAGGAGAGAATATCTCTGGTAAAAGAAACGGTTAATTTATTCTTGTGTGTTGCTATCATTATCAGCTCTGTACTTATCTAATTTTTAGATTACTCTGTACATTTTTTACTATGGGACAAACTCAGAATACGTGACAAAGAATCTGCTTTATAAAAATATAGAATCGGGTCTACTCCCGCAAAAAACTTTAACCCCTTTATTACAAAAGATGGTCTAAGAAAAACCTAGGTTTTAAAATAGCCCCGTCTCTTTTTGTTATATGATATAAGAAAGTGATGGGTATATTTTAAACCTGGGTTTACCTTAGTCTTGGTTTAAACCATCTTTTGTAATAAGGGGGTTCGAGGCACAAAATACGTTTTATCCCGACGTTTCGGCCGAATTGCACCAGCCGGGTACTTCAGTCTACCCGTGACCACGGCCGGTGCGATTCGGCCGAAACGTCGGGATAAAAGGTATTTGTGCCCCTTAAAGTTTTTTACGTGAGCAGACTCGATTCTATATTTTTGTAATGTGTACAAATCGTGAAAGTTTAAAAACAAAAAATCTGCTGTTCCATACATTTTGTAAAGCAACTTTGATTATTTTGTATGGAACAGCTTTCCTGCATGTGTCCACAGTTGAAAACCGGTTATAACTTCAGCAATTTAACTTGCTAGTGGACCAAAAGTGTATTGTTTACCCAGTCCAAAGCACGAACTCCAGTGTGTCAGGATGCCGCTCCGCCATGAGAGCGGCGGCGCTCTGTATCAGAGGCCAGGAGCTGTCACACGTGTGGTCCCGATGCCGGCCGTTGCGGTGACTGTGTTCGTTGTTGCCTCGGTTATGTCTGCAGCCTGATGAGAGGAGAGGAGAGGTCTTGAATAAAGAGCTCGTCAAAGACAAGACCGACGCAAAAATCTATGTTTGAAACCTTTTCTCTCCATATTTATGAAAGTAAACTTTTTTTTTTTAAAACGTTGCCGCACACTATGATTTCTCTTGTATCGTGGGTGCGTTTACAGACACAAATCTCACAAACAAACGCCTAGACCCGAAACAACCATCTGTAGGCCATACAAATTTTTGTTCCGTGTGGGAATCGAAAGCACGACCCGTAGCGCAGAAGCCAATCGCTTAGCCACTGCACCAAACGTGTCGTCAAACATTCTAGAGAAAATATGTTGTTAGGTACTTCATTCTTTGTCAAGTGAAAACTTTGATTTGTTTTTATTTAAATCAATAAATGCTGCTGTTTTTTTTATTGCAAACAACGTTTTTAGCTTATTTACTTAAATTATCTCAAGCTAATTTATTGCGATTTCAACGATTCTGTTATCAAAGTTAGATTTTATTATGCTCTAGCGAATTGGATGATATAGTTACCGGCACGGATCTTGAGCGCTGACTTTGTTGCGCAGTAGTTGATTTTGTATGCGATACTGCTACTGCGCGTCAAGGTCAGCGCTCAAGATCCATGCTAGTAACTATAACATGTTGTATAATAGATAAAAAAAAAGGTAGCAAACACTAAAATCACTCAGTACTCGGGTCGTTCGGATGTGTCATTTTTCATTTTGTTTTTTTTTTGTTCGGTTAATCAACAGCGTTTTATGCAATGAGTACTTATACAGAAGCAGCAAGTGAACTGAAAGCTGACCTCAACAAACCGCTGGATTTCAAATATGTAAAACTAGGTATTGTAATAATAAAGAATCTTGTCGCTGAATAATAAATCCATAATTTAATATAACAATGCCATTCACAAAATAATGATTAATTATTCACCTTGATTACCTACATTCATCAAACAACCAATCACTATAAATAATTCAGAAATATAATGCATCAAAAATAAAACAAACAACACAAACATTTACCAAAATAACTCGAAATAATTCACAATAATGTTCACTATTGCATGTTTTATGAATTTTCATAGCCCTGTGTCGGCAAGCAAAAATAATAAACTCATCAACATAAAACAACGGAATACGTTTCATAAAGTACCTCTATGTAACTCCGGGGAGTTGTGGAACGGGTCATAATGAAGATCTGTTATGTGCCAGAAGTACCCTGGAACAAAATTACGCGTTAGTTTTTCTAGAAACACTGTTAAGAAAGTTTTGCTTATATTATAAAAGTTGGTGGTAAGTACGAAATGTGACTAAACGAGTGATGAATATGAATGTCGATGGATGTATGCGGAAAGGGAGACCAAAGAAAAGATGGATGGATTGTGTTAGGGGGGATTTGAAGGGAAAGGGAGTAAATGATGAGGTGAGATGGCTGACAGGGAAGAATGGAAGAGAAAAACATATTGCGACGAACTCAAGTAACTTGGGAATAGGGCAGGAAGAAGAAGGTAAGTGCGTTTTTTTTGTTTTGCTCATACTTTTATTTCAGGTTATGAGTTTGTGCGATGTGCGTTTTTGAGAAGGTCGGCTCGTCTAATACCGACTTCATACGGTGCGTGATAGCGCGCACCGCGACACACGAGCTTGCACCGACGCACCATGGGAAGAAACTCGTCCGTGGTAATGCGAACGCGTGCGGAGCTGTGCACCGTATCCAAATCACACACCCTCATAATGTGGCTTCCCACGGTGCGTGATTTTACGGATGATACCACGCACAGCCGGTGCACGCTACCACGCACCGTGGGAAGCCAGCTTTCGAAACGCATATTCTGCAGATGTGTGAGCGGCGGTGTCCGATTATTTGACAAAAAACAAATAACAAATTTTCATTTGAAAAATAACATTTGACAAAATTATACTTGATAAATTTATTATTTTACAAACTATTGTTTAATAAACTACTCATTAGACAATTTATTTACTAAAAAAAAAATATTATGCTAAAACATTAATTTACAAATTGATTATTTTCATAAACATGTTAGTTGGCAAAACAACGTAAAGCATAAATAACATTTGAGAAAATGCATTGCTGGGTAAATATTTTATGGGGAATTATTAATCGGGCGAATAAATAATATATGGAAGACTGTTAATGATATACCTACTTTAATACTAAACCGAGCGGCATTAAAATATATTTGCAAAAAAATAACTTAACTGGCGATAATTAATGAATGACTAAAATGAGCTACTATCAGTGGGAAACAGTTTATCTAAGCTAACAACTAAAATTCCAAGTGTCCGAATTAAATACTAATTTGGACGAAAAAAATACTGAGCGGGCGAAAGAAATACTGAGTGGGCGAAAATATACATTTCCTTACCCCGACACGGATAGGTTAGGTTCGAAGGGGATGACGGGGGCTAGAGTGAGCGAGCGAAGCGAGCGAACGAAGCCCTCCGTTATCCACTTCGTGTTAGGTTACTTTAAACCCTGCAGACAGAAATAGGAGACCCGCGTAGCGGGGCTCCGTCGACGCTCTTTTGGAAACCCATACAATCTTACAAACATACAACAATAATGTGAGTGAAATTTGTTCGCTTAAGAATTATTATGCTGATCATTCTGAATAACTCGTACCTCAAATTCGTAATTTTAAGTCGCCATTTTCAATATTTTTGTTCGCCCTCAGTCTTTCGCCCACTTAGTATTTCAATACGCCATAATAATTTATCTTCTAACTTTTTGTATAATCACCAATTTGGCAAACGAATTATTTAGTCATGTGATTATTATTAAAATAATATTTTAACAGTTGAATTATTTCCCAAGTAAAACATTTGCGAAACCTGTATTATGTCAAATGATTGTTTTTAAAGTAATATGTTTGCGAAATGAAAGTTTGTCAAATGATTAGTTTTTCAGACGTTGTTTGTAAAATAATCTTTTGTCATACGTTTTTTGTAAAACAATAGTAAACCGTGAGCGGCTGATGCTTTCTTTGGACTTTGATTAAGAATGACATTGATTTCTCTGTTGTCCATGTCGGTGGAATTGGATAACGGTTTCCTGATGTTGACATATTAGAAGGTACCTATGAGGCTTCCATAGTCACGAAAAGTGATAATATGCACTGAAAAAAAAAACTGCTTGAGTGGTTAGTCATTCTAAATAAGAAAATCATGAACTCTACTCATCATTCTGTACAACTTTTACAAATTCAAATACGTTTATTGTTTGCTACATGTAGAAAAAGATCTTATAGTTATTATAATAGTAGCACTGTAACATACCTATAAGGTATATAATATTCTATTACGTTATTATTATAAACATTCTTACGGTTGGTCTAGTCACTCTTTGCATTAGTCAATTTATACCTTAAAAAATATTATAAAAAATACTATGCATTAGTTAAATTATACATTAAAAATATTTATACATAAGTCAAATTATACATTAAAAATAAAAACTCATACATTCAATAGTCATACATTACTATGAGACAAATACTGAATTTGCTAAAAAAACAGTTTTTCCGTACTAACTAATCAATGTTGCTTAACAAAACGGAACAGCTGTTTTTTTACGAATGCTGAACGTTTTCACGATAAATAGAATGCTGAGTAGAGTTCATGGTTTTTAGATTTAGTGTGACTAATCAGTCACGTTTTAATTGCACACTGTTCTAACATTGAGGTTGATAGTAAATTGGAAACTGTATTTAGCAAGACAGTGTCTGCAAGTTCCCAAAACAGGCAAGTAGTTACAAAAAAATCTTTTAATATAATACTACCTAGTATGAATTGGATTCACATTAAAAAACCCTTTTATGTATCTAGCTGAATAGCAATATATTACATATATTGTAACCCTCAAAATCCAATACTGGCAAATTATATTCAGCTCAGGAAACTTCTGTAGGAAAAGGCATTATCCCTAGACATGTACAATCAGCGACAAAAGCGGGTCACTCTTCAGTTTTTTAAGTCATAACCGAACAGAATAATTATTAAAATTAAATGGAACAAATGGCAGATTAATAAACTCTTTACTATTATATAAATATGACAATTTAAATGTTATGTAAAAGTAATAGAACTGATTTTTGTTGCTGACTGTACAAAAATTATCGGTTTCTTAGCTTGTAAGTTTATCTCGAAGAATTTCTCTTGTCACGAGAGAATAGAAAACTGACACGCCAGATTGATTGGATGGATACAATGATTGATAGAAAATGGGCAGTTTAGATATGATGAAAGATGTTGAAACTGAATAAAACTAAAGCTATCGAAAAAAAATACGATTATTGGGCATTTTCCGTACTAGAGATTGAAATTTAACAAAAGCTCTTCAGAAGTGATATCAAGTTTCTATCTCTGGTATTAATTTATTCACTTGACAGACAGATCTGTGTTGCTGGGGAGTTTGTTTCGCCGTTTCTTCTTCACAGCATTAACACTAGGAAGTGGTGATAGGCGGGCGTTTTTGGGGGCTGTCTTTTTTCATAATCATAATCATTTATTCGCTAATATAGGTATAGAGTATAAATGTGTTAAAACGACAAATATTTCGTGTCGCCATATTATGTTTTCGCCATTATTATTAACACAAAAATTACACAAGTGTCATGCTCATATCAGCAGCAATCTATGTATATAAAAATTAATCCCTATTTCCCTTGGTCACGGCATCACGCATGATCGGCTGGACCGATTTCGCTATTATTTTTTTGTTTTTTTTTCGTATTTATCAGGAGAAGGTTCGAATGAAAGAAAAAATTAAAGAAACTTTTGATATTTAAAAAAATAATGAAATTATCTCAGTGTGTCCCATATTCTTCATTTGTTTACCGCATGCATGAAAATGGTTTTAACTTTTTGTTACTATTTTGATTTTATTTCTGAAGGTAGGTAGGTAGTAGAACAAAAGTAGAAAAAGTGCATTGTAACGCACGCCGGGTACAATTAATTAATTAACAAAATATCACAGACTTCATAATCATCATCAAATGCCAAATATTATTATTTTACACATAACAATAAAATATAATTTATATTGGACATTATTCATGGACATTATGGTAAATTTTTCCTGCCTTGCCTTACATCTAAACATAGTAAGCGACGTGACTTGTAATATATTTTTTGGCAAATGATTATAAATACGAGGTGCCATACAGAGAATTAATATTGTTTACTAATGCTGTTTTATCAGATGGACAGTTTATTTTTTCATTGTGTCTTCTGCTCTTATACTACTGGAAAAGATTTTATTGCTCTTAACAAAATTCACAACTTCATAAATATATTTACAGGAAAGTGTCAAGAGTTTTACATTTATAAAATACATTTTGCAACTGTCTGTTTTGCTGAAGATTACAAATGCCCTGACGCACTTTTGTTCCTTAAATGCTTTATCTTTGTGTACGGAATTTGTAACATTGACGTTCAAAAAGAACGAAGTAATTTTAGTCTATTTTGTATAAATGAGTTTTGAAGTTTTATTTTTTATACTTTCGCACAAAATTTGTACAGAGGCGGACTTAATGCCTTAGGCATTTTCTACCAGTCGACCTTAGGGTGATGCAAAGAAAAACATGGTAGGTGTAGCAAAAAGGTTGCAGTGGCAGAGTAGATAACGGAAACATTTTTGGCAATAGATTACCTACATATTACCTATAATATATTATTCAAATATACAGATAATTACGTACATGTTAAACAAACGAATACATATTAGATATTATATAAATACATAAATATATATTAATTAATATACTATACAATACCTACAAAAATACATAAAAGGATAAATCAGCGCTGAGATGATTCTGCCAATGACTTGTGAAGATGTTCAAGTACATTAGTTTTAAAGGAATAGCGACTATTGGCCATCCTGATGATGATGTTGAAGTTGACGTTGAAGTACCTAAGGCAAACCCTTTATAGGTTGGACTCATAACCTCTTGATTGCTATAACATTTTCACTGTAAGTTGATTCCTGAAGTTTCTCTACAAAATGTTACCATACAAAGAATATCAAATAGGTACTTTAAAAAAACAATGATTGATTTGATAATGTCGTTTACGTTTTTCCGATGGCAGTCTCCTTACGGCTATAATTTACGAAGTGACCGTGCCGTCAGGAGTCTTCTAAGGGCGTATACTCGTACATAAAGGAAGCAGGTAACCTGCGCCAACCTACCAGCGCTTATCGGTACTGGTCCGTGCAAGTAACCGCTACATAAAGGAAGCGGGTAGAAGCAGGGGCTGATATTTTTAAACAAAAATACGGCTTGTTTCAAATACAAATTTGCGCAAAAACAGCAACAAATGACGGCTTACCAGCGCAGATCGGAGCAGGTCGGAGCTTGTCGGCGCAGTTCAGAGCTTGTCGGCGCTGGTTCGCCATACAGTATAGAGACTACCTGCGCCGACTAACTGCGCGGACCAGCATCGACAAGCGCTGACAGATCGGCGCCGGCAACCAGCTTTCTATGTGTATTCGCACTTAGGGTGAAAAGAGTACAGTTAAGGCGTAAGTGAAGAGATATTGTATTATTAATTTAATTATTTATAAGAATAGTTTCATTATTTATAAGAATAGTTTCCAATTTATTTCTAGTATCGTGTTTGATAAATAACACGAGATACACATGTAGTCCGTGGGGGGATGGATTAATTCAATTTCCCCTCCGTCGCCGGGCAAACGACTTGAAGAGGCGATGAACCTGACTCCATAAATGTGGCCGATAAATGGCAATGATACTCGTAAAAGCAAGGCGTATAAAATAACGCGCATAAGAAAAGTTGAATTTAGGTGCACGGTTCCAATTAGTGTCGTTTCTTATAGAGAAGAGAAGGTAAGAAACTCCATGGTTACTCTTTTAAAATCAATATCTTTAACAATTTCAGTAAATACAGTACTGTGATTTAGGATGGTTATGAGAGAACAATGTAGTCTTGATGTTGTCTTGAGTACAGATTAGTAATGAAGTAGGTACCAAGAAATGGGTACACGAATTAAGAAAAATCGGCTCTTCACCTATTACGTGGTAGTAAATACAAGCTTAGTTTTAGTATATACTAAACCTGAAACTAGTTTGTTCAGAATCACTGGGAGAATCGATTGATATATTTTTTACACCACATTTTTTTTTCCACATATTTCAATTTTGTTTCAGTAGGTTTCTACCCATAACAGTTGACGGAAATAGACACCTTGAGGCTTGAGACGGTCCGCTCGGTCAGTTTCCGTGTATTAGACAACCCCAGCATAGCACATCTCAGGCATTTCACAATTTACTAGGGAACTTCACGCGACATAAACCACGGTGTAATTTGGAGATCAATTAAAAAAAAAAACACATTCAGGCAGTTCTGATGAAAATCTTGTTGGGGTGTCTCGGTTTTTGTATATACTAAAAATAACGTTGTATAAGAGGCGAAATGTGCGTGTACAGACTCCTGACTCCTGAATAGAAAATCACCTCTCGGTTGTCCCATTTCAAAAACTAGTAAGGGCTTAAAACGAAATTTTACAGGAGAGCGCATAAACGTTAAATCGGTCAGCCTTTGAAAAGTATTTATGTTAGGTAAAACCATGTGGTTTAAGTGACTTACTAGGTTTTAAAATGATCAGAGGCAGTGAATGGCACTTATTAGGTTTCGATGCTTAAATGTATCTGCTTATTATGTGAGTTTTCAACGCCGGTGTTTTTGTATTTGGTAGAGACTTTCTAGGTGCAAGCTTATGCAATAAAACGATTTTCGTAAAAAGTATCCCTTACTAGGTTTTGAAATGGGACAGCCGCTCTGCTTAGCCCTTCGACGATTATAGGCGTGAGTAGAATTATTTTCACGTGTAGATATCAATTTGACTTTGATAGTTTTAAAATGTTTTTAAGTAGTAAATTCATTGCGGAGACAATAATAATTAATGTTGGCAAAAATACATGAAATATAAAATTTATTTAGTACGAAAAGACACCAATTACAATGAATAAGATAAAAATAATGAAGAAGATTAATTTCAATTAATTTTTGTGAATGAAGTTAATTGAAGAGGACGGAGAAGGGCATGACCCCTTTCACTCCAAAATGATCCGAATAAGCTCGGACTAAATAGAAATTCAGCTTTATCAAATACCTTAGTTGCTTTTGCTGAAAAAGGATTGCAAGGATGAGAGTCTAATTTGATTTACAATTCCAATGAGTGTATATTTTGTTTTAATTTTTATTCAATTCGATTTTTTTCACATTCTATTAAAAAACACAATACCTAATACGCATAATAAAGTAAAAATGTGATTGTTTTATAGTTATCAATATTTTTCTAATGTAAGTGAGGTTTTTTTTGGTATTAAATATCTTATTATTATTTTTACCTAAAATATACCTACCAAGTGCTGCCTGAAACAAATTAACTATAGTAGGCTAAAAACTTATTAGAATTGCGTTTTTACATCATGTTCGGCCGAGGGTTTATTTTTAGAAAGTGCTCATGGGTTGTCTCCTGGCGTATTTTTAAGGTTTAGGTCTCGTTTCATAACTGCCATTTTTAGAACTTTTCAGCGATGGTAAAAATACCTCCTTTGTACTACAAAATTCGGAAAAACGACGCGTAGCGCTACGATTATCGTCTACGACAGCGTAGCTTGCGTAGCGATGACGTCAGCTACATCGTAGCAATCACGAAATCACTTCTTCCTTATTCAAGGTTTGTCGGAAAAGGGGTACTAATTCGAAAGGGTGATAAAGTACCTATAAGTGAATAACTTTTGTTCTTTCAATTTCTCGAAAAGTCAATAGTTTAAGAGAAATAGCTGTTTAAAGATATAATAAAAGTACGCAAACATCAATCAATCCTCAACTATAATCAGTTATGTTTACATTTTAGGTCACATTTGGGGTCATAGTTTAGACGTTACATTTCTCTGAATTCATAACTAAAGCACGGATGAAGAATTTGTGAAAATATTGCATGGAAATAAAAATTATAGAATTTTGAAATTTTAACACTTTTTTAAAACAGTCATCAGTGATGCTACAAGTATCCGGTTAGTACCCCCTTTCCGACTAACCTCGTAATATACAGAATGACTAGTGAGACACTAACGATCTCTTAAGTCATTGTACTCATCATTATAAACAACTTTTACTATGGGACTAAACCTGAAATCGAGAAAAAAATCAGCTGTTACCTACATTTTGACGAGTAATGCGAACTTAAATGTAGGGAACAGCTGATTTTTTTTTCGCGGTTTCATTTTTGGTCCCATAGTAAAAGTTGTTTATAATGATGAGTACAATGACCCCTTAAGAGATCGTTAGTGTCTCACCAGTCATTATGTATAAAAAAAAATACATTTTCAAATTATCAGGATTTTTTTAGAAATTGAGTTTTATGTTAAACAGATAGTAGACTTACCAATCTTAGCGTCAGTGAGGTTCAGCCACAGCAGGCTCGTAATATAAACGATGAAGTTACTTAGATTCATATTACAATGTTACATGACGCCGGCCGTCTGCGCTATGTGTTTCCTCTGATTGACACCGTCCATCACATTGCCTGTGGACAAAAAATATATTTTAGTCATCATCATCATCATCATTCGATCACCATCAAAGACGTTCACTGCTGGACATAGGCCTCCCCCAACCATCGCCACATCCACCGGTCTTGTGCTTCATGTTAGGGGGGTTTGTTATAATCGCCACGCTTGGCAGGCGGGTTGGCGATCGCAGTATGGTAGTTGAAATACTCAGAGAACGCTGCTGCCCATCTTCTAGTGAATCCCTTAGTCGCCTTTTACCCATGGGACGAGATGGGGTACCTAATCCTATTCTTTACGTCAGGCACCACACAAGGGTTCTTTAACAAATTGTAACCCGTGATTTTGTACTTACATTCTTTGCAAATAAATAATCTAATCTATTCTGTTCACTTTCAATTTGACGGATGTCTAAAAGCTGTTTCAATTTTGATCAACATAATTTTGTATGTTCAACGAAAATTCGAACGCCTCGACTTTGTAAAACATTATCAACAAACAAAGGTTTTGCTTTTAGTCTCAACAAAATAAACGACTAATCGTTTGTAAGAAGAAAATTTATAAAAACTTCGCCCCAAGCAACAACAAAGTAAATAATATTCCAAAGAATACCTAACGTTGAGAAAATAAAATTCCCCGGGTTGTTTTTTTTATGTTTAATAGAAACTGAACTACGTGTTTTCTGAAGTAACCGCGGTCAAAGTCAACAGGGATCGGTTGAGGTTATTTTATTTGAACAGCTGGGGAAGTGCGAGAGGCTTGTAAGATGTAGATTGTTTAGCGGTGTATTTATTTGGTAAACTAGCTGTACCCGGCATGCTTTGCAATGCACTTTTTCCTACTTACTACCTACCTTCAGAAACAAAATCAAAATACACACATCAAAAGTGTCTAGGGATCAAGCATTTTTATGCGGATTTCTTGAGATTGAGATGTGGCTTTGTAATAAATTTATGATTTTATAAATTTATATGGATCCTTTTTGGTGCATTTCATAATTTGAATCAGGAACTGTGAATCAAATTCGAGTAAAAGATGAAAATCAGCTGTCAATATTTTCCCTATAAAAACATACAACGCATTGAAGACATTATTAGTGCTACTGTTTCCCTATTACTGATTAAAACCAACGTTATTATGGAGCGGCGACGTCATTTAAGCAGGGAAGAAATGCTCAGAGCCGTGGGAATGATAGAAGCTGGTTCCCGGCAACGTACTGTGGCTTTAGCTCTGAATACAAGTCAGAGTGTTATCAGTCGACTTTGGACACGTTACCGAAGCACTGGTACCGTGGCTGAGCGCCATGGAGGACGGTATCGCTGCACCACACGGAGACAAGACCGATACATTCAAATCTTAACTCGAAGAGCTCCAACAATAACCGCCATGATGTTAGCCGTGAGGCTTCATCACTCTTCAGGGAACTTAATTAGCGACCAAACAGTCAGAAACCGCTTGCATGAAGTGAACCTTCATTCCCGAAGACCGCTACGGGTACCACCTATAGCAATGCACAATCGTAGGATTCGATATCAATGGGCTCTTGGACACAGAAATTGGGCAGAAGAACAATGGCGTTTCGTGTGCTTTTCTGATGAGTCTCGTTTTGGTATGAGACCGGATACAAGACGTATACGACACTGGAGAACCCCTGGACGCCAACAGCGATTAAAATCCTGCCAGGAAGTCCATCCTTATAGTGGTGGAACCATCATGGTATGGGCGGGTATTTGGATCGGCGGAAGAACTGAGTTGATTTGGATCAGAGGCAACCTCAACGCTCAAATTTATGCTGAGACGATTGTATCAGACGTCATCGTTCCTCTACAAGCGCAAATCGGTCCCTTATTTCAGTTAATGCATGATAATGCACGACCGCACACCGCAAGAGTTGTAAGACAGACTCTCGCCGCAGCTAACATCAATGTCCTGCCCTGGCCTGCTCAGTCGCCAGACTTGAACCCGATTGAGCATGCATGGGATATGCTACAGAGAAGAGCTCTGCCGAATATGGAGGGTATCCAGTCGCAAGAAGACCTTTTTTTGTTGTTGCAGCGAACATGGGCGGCCATTCCACAGCGTGATTTGGATGAACTCATTTTGAGTATGCCAAACCGATGTTCTTGTGTTGTTAGTGTTCGCGGTAGAAACACGGATTATTAATTGTTTAAGTTACCCAATAAAATTTTAAAGAAAACTGTTATTTCAGTCTTTTTTTCGAACTTTTGTGTTAGTGGTTCAAATGTCAAAAATCCCTTTATTAGGAAAATGGCAAATTTCTTTATTAATGCAAAGGTGACTTGGTTTATCGTTACTGTGACAAACGAAAACACTTTATTTGATGAATCCTTAAAGAAAATTTTAATTAATATCAATCAGGAGAAAAGTTATTGCAAAAATATATGTTGATCCCTAGACACTTTTGATGTGTGTAGTAACAAAAAGTTGAAACCATTTTCATGCATGCGGTAAACAAATGAACAATGTGGACTTAATGAGATAATTTCGTTTTTTTTTAATTATCAACATTTTCTTTCATAAGAACCTTCTCCTGACAATTACGAACACAACAAAAAAAAATGCGAAATCAGTCCAGCCACTCACGTGTGATGCCGTGACCAAGGGAAATAGGGATTCATTTTTATGTACATAGATAGATTATAGAATGGCTTTTTTTATGCATTGGAAATCGTCATATGACTCTTTCCGCTCTGGGCGGAGCGGAAGGGAGTGTCAGACTCTTACTAACTAAAACCCGTCCGTGTTTCTCCTAATGCCCTTTGCGTTCCAGGGCCGCGGTAACTCTTTCGAACAAATTCCGTAATCCTGGCAGGAGATTATAGGAAGGCTAAATGCGAGTCCTTGCTAAATGTATGGAAAAGTTAGTTCACAGGCTTGTGGCTGATCACTTATTGCTGGCCACTTGTAACTGGCCACATTTGGCTGGCCACCTGTGGCTGTGGCAAGTGGTCTGTGTAATAAGAGAACAATATCAAGGCTATAGGGTCCCAATTAGGAGTTAGTAGCCTTGATATCGTTCTCTTCGTTTTCATCTCACATTTTTTCGGCTTACTGCTAAATTAAATGAAATTGTTTATTCTGCAAATTGGATATTTAAAAATCACTTTTACATGTTGGTTTATTTTTTTAAAGCTAGATGTCGTCGGCGTTTCCTATCTGACTACCTCTGAAAAGAAAGGCCGAAACAAACTCAGGGGTCAAAGTCTATTTCAAAATCCAAACATATTTTCTGTAACAAAAATTTGTGTGTGGACAATGCAGAGCAACGTCTGGACTGGCCTTTTGAGGAAAGTTCCAGAGCAGTTTGAGAGGACCTGTCCCAACCGATGGCACGCATGTATCAGCCACCGTGAAGCTCAACCCTATCTTAGGGAGCTCAACGACCCGACGCACAACATTACTACCAGCCAGGACCATGAAAGATATAAGGAATAAATCCGTTTGACTTGTAGCGTTGTAATGTGTGGTCATCAGTAAGCATTAGTTAATTCATCTACTTTAAATATTATGATAGAACAAGGAAAAACTGGTCTATTAAGAACGTGTCTGCAGAATTTTACAGTGGAGCTTAGACTTTATATTATCTTTACATATAGGTAATTCATACAAGAAACCTCGAAAATAAAAATGCATTTATTCAATGTTTTTGTTCCTGCTTTATCTTAAAAACGGTAATACATACAGGCGTGAACCTTAGTATGATTGTTGTGCGTACTCTACAAAGTTAGTCAGAAAGGGGGTACTAATCCGAAAGGGTGTTAAAGTACCCATAATAATGAGTAACTTTTGTTTTACCACTTTCCCCAAAAGTCAATCGTTTAGGAGAAATAGCCGTTCAAAAATTACATAAAAAATTTGCTAAAATCTGTCTATCCTCAGCTATGATCAGCTGTGTTTACATTTTAGGTCATATTTGGGGTCATGAATTAGAAGCACCATTTTCTGAATTAGTAACTAAAGCAGGGATGAAGAATTTAAAAAAAAAAACTAAAATAAAAATCATTTTATTTGAAAAAAAAAAAATATCGAATTTTGAAATTTTAACACTTGCTTTCAAACAGTCATCAGCGATACTATAAGTGGGCTTCGGATTAGTACCCCCTTTCCGACTAACCTTGTATAATTAACAACAAGTAACAAAAACCGTTATTTCACAGACATATGTGCTGGTACAGTGCCATTAGTGCGTGAGCCCGACTCGCCGCCGGTTTTTAGTTCACAACACTAGTAGCTACTTGTAACATACTCTCAAATTATACACCGGACCTCTAAAACAACGAGTACAAATACAAAAGCAATCTTACAGCAACAAACATGAGTTCCCTTCAAGGGATCTTAAACAAAACCCTTCTAACCTTCGGCCCTTAGCGCTTCTAGGGGCTATCCATAAATTACGTCACACGCTAAGGGTCAACAATGTGTGAAATCGTGTGACAAGAGAGAGACGTCACATGTATAAATCGAAAGTATTAAAACTCTAAACTCTGATGAAAAGTTGTAAAATATTAGCAACCTTAAAAATATTAATGGTTTGAATTGACTGCTGTCTTAAATAATATAAAAGAATGGGTTCAAAATTCATGGACATAAGATGATTTAATTTTGTATCGTTCATTTGATTTGTTATGTCTTATACTTAAATATTTGACTCATTTTTGATTTAGTGAAAAAAGATTCTAAATAGATATCTAAATAATTTTGAAAGTGCTGTTATTATTTAATAAATTCTAAATCCTAAATAATATGATAAATACGAAAGTAAAGGGGAATGCCAAGATTTCTTTTACGACTCGGCCAGAAAGAACAAGGATGAAACATATCTTATTAAAAAGGGAAAATATTGTAGAATGTATTACAACAAAAACATTTCCGCTGGAAGTACACCAAGAAAAGTTATAGGTCGATAAAGTTGACCTTAATAGTAGATTTTTAACATAGGGAAGAAAAGTAATTCGAAAGTCGAACTAACATTTTCTTTATACTCCGTCTACATTTTCATGAATATTTTTTTTAATCTTATGTCCTATTGATAGACCTTCAATATTTTTTGTAAAAATCTTAATATTATTGTTTAATTAAAGCATTTAATTATTTAAATAACAAAATTAAACCATTTTTGGTCAGAATAATACGTAAATAACCAAACCAAAACCAAAGCAAAATAAATCTTATATTATTTTGAATTTGTCGTTTATTGGCGTTGCCATGGCAACGATGATAAAACATGCATGTCATAGTAACAAATTATATTAAAATCATACTTTTACCAAACAAAGTATTTTATTTAACAAAAATCTTGTCCAACTGGAATCCATAATATTGTATTCACGATAACATATAATATGATTATACTTACTTCGATACAGATACTTACTTTGTCGCATTTAATCGTAAGAAACAATTTAAGTGAAATCATTTTAATTGTGACAAAGGTGTTGTCGCCATTAAAATAAAATCATAACAACATTCGATTTTAAACGTAATCGATTATCAATTATCAAGTATGTATACATTTAATCGAATGGAATATAAAATAAAAAAATAAATATACTTAATCCGCAAAATAAATAGTTGATATAGTAATAGTGGCATGTTTGTAAATTATTTCATAATATTAATTTTAAATTGGTATAAATCAAAGAGATTAATTAAATATGTTAACTAACACTTGAATGTCTTTGGTACCTATACATACTCAGCTTAATAAAATATTATGTTATTTATTTTGTTTCGTATAAGAAAAGTAGCCCGTTTAAGATAAATCACAAGAATAGTGACAAACCTGTTGTGTTATAGTGATTATTAGTATTATTCGTAACGGCTTATCACTACCTACATAGTATAAAACAAAGTCGCTTCCCGCTGTCTGTCTGTCCCTATGTGTGCTTAGATCTATAAAACTACGAAACGGATTTTGATGCGGTTTTTTTTAATAGATAGAATGATTCAAGAGGAAGTTTTTAAGCTATAAAACGTACACGTGCGAAGCCGGGGCGGGTCGCTAGTTACTAATAAAGCTTAGTACTATAACTTGTAGCTATTAATGGAAGAGCACAATATTCACTTAACACATTTCTCAAAAAAGAAAACGTGAATAAAAAATAAATAAGTACCTACCTGTTTACCTAAATAACATGATATAATTGTGTTATAATTATTTACAATTACATTTGTTTCATAGTTGTAATCGATTTATAAATGTAATTTTAGTATCGAATAACTTTATTTTTATACTGTGCAACATTTCTATTCAAATAAAAAAAACATTGAAACTTACTAACCAAAACTACATTAAAATACTATTTAAAATGACTATTCGACGGTGCACTTCCCCAGACTTTATTTATATTGTATAAATCTTACAAAAAATAAATGCGAATTATCAAAATTACGGCATGTCAGTTCATACTACTTTGTACTGGCCGGATCTTGGCATTCCCCTTTGTTTGTGTGTTACCTTTTCACGCTTAAACCACTGAACCGATCATTCTGAAATTTTGCAAATACGTTATCAGGACATAGGGTACCTTTTATCCCGAAAAAAGTACTGTTCCCGAGGAAACAACAATAACGTTCTTATGATAATAGATGGCACCACGTGTCTTTTGAATCATGATTGAATTATATTATCCTGAAAAATACGGAATACGCGATAAACGACATCCATGCGGGCGAAGCCGCAAGCGATCTCTAGTAAATTCTAAATTTTAAATTGCAAAATCTGTGAGGTCACACCAGGGGTCACACAAATGTGACCACCTGTGACACGGAAAGGGGGGCTCCAAAAATCATGACATTCATGTGACGTAATTTATGGATGGCCCCATTATGCGTAGGCGTAGGTAGGGACACAGCTACACTTTTAATTAATTTGTGTAGGTGCATTAATTTTGCAAAGGTCGTACGGCGTCCGTGTCTGGACCTTCCTGCTTGCCCCACAGGGATTTAAATGAGGATGGGTAGATCTATGAAGTTTCATCATTAGTGGTTGAGATGTTCTAGCGTATTTGTTGTCGTTTTCTCAAGAAGTTCCACCAGTAATGGCGGTAAAGAGGTGTGTAATGCATTCTACTAATTAATGGTATGAATACAAAGTTTTATTGTTATTATTTGACTTGGTTTCTTTTGACCCTGTAAGTGCAGACAGGGTCTAAGATGGAACCTACAAATCCAAGCAACAGAGATATAGAAGAATTGCCAGGGGTTTATATTGAACAGGGGTATAGACCCCTGTTGCTCTCACGTACGAAGTATTATGTACAAAAACTTGTAAAATAATTTTGCTGTAAATTTTATTTGTGTTGATTTTAATTTTGTTTTTAATTGTTTTGATTTTAATTTACTTTGATTTTAATTTTGATTGATTTTAATTTTGTTTAATTTTGAATTTGGTGGAAACACAATTATGTTCGGTGACTATAAGCACTCATTTAATTTTAAGTAGGCGCTCAACACCATTGATAAATATATAATGCATGTTGTGCTTACCTGTAAGAAATTGGTACACTAGTCTGTAAGTCCATTGAATGTATCTCATATCTTTGTATTAGTGTATTCAGTTGTTGGTGAGCCAAATAAATAAAATACACACGACAGAACAATGTAAGCTTTTTTTTTGTTTGTTAATTTTTTCACTCATGACTTGTTACTACATTACTCACTGGTCTGTGGTCATGGCTATATTGTTCTCTCGTAGCTATCCTAAATCATAGTACTGTATCACTAAAATTATTAAAGATATTCGTTTTAAAACATTAACCATGGAATTGTTTGCCAGCTCTTCTCTATAGTAAACGATAAATGGGAACCGTGCACCTAAATTCTACGTTTCATAAGCGCCTGTATTGATTGAAGTGAAATAAAAAAAAACCGGCCAAGTGCGAGTCGGACTCGCGCACGAAGGGTTCCGTACCATTATCTATGAAAACGGCAAAAAAATCACGCTTGTTGTATAGGAGCCCCCTTAAATATTTATTTTATTCTGTTTTTTAGTATTTGGTGGTATAGCGGCAACAGTAATACATCATCTGTGAAAATTTCAACTGTGTAACTATGACGGTTCATGAGATACAGCCTTGTGACAGACGGACAGACAGACGGACAGACGGACAGCGGAGCCTTAGTAATAGGGTCCTGTTTTACCCTCTGTTCTAAAAAATGATTTTGATTTTGATTGAGCACAGGAGCTGTACTTCTCTTGAAAGGTGAGGGCCAGGGTAGAACTCTTTCTTTCCTGCTTGGAAGGCAAGCATTCGCTAGCCGCTATTAGCTATTATTGCTCTTCTGTTACCGCTACTTAACATCATTCATGAAAAAAGCAGTCTGATTCATTACAGTTTTTTAAACACGTGACACGCAACAATAACTTATCGGTTACAGATATCTAAACAAGTTTTTTCCGCGTCAACAAGAGTTATGTGTTTTGAAACTTTTGCAAAACATTCCACGTGAATTGTAGCTCTTTGTGACAGCTTATAGTGACAGATTGCTTACACACACGTCATTTTTTGTTTTATTTGGATCACCTTGCTTTTTCGTAGGCGAATAATATCACTGTTAATGTGAAAATAATAACTATAGGTAAATGTTTTTTCTTTCGATTTGCATGTACGGATGTCTATTTCCTTTTCTTCTTTTTATATTCCTGTTTAGTATATATTCTATCACTTATAAATTAAATCATAATATTTATCTATTTTTAATAATAATTGTTTGTTGCACCGAACGACGTCATTACGTCGGCGCAGGCTGTCGCTGAAAACCAGCGCTGGGGCTCTGTCTTGCATAGGGTCGCAGCATAATGCTGAGCTATAGCCGTTTTGCGTGGATGTGACGCATGTTTCCCTCAACCTTCTTATTTTTTGGTTTTTGTGTTTATTTTCTTTTTGCGTCATGTTTACCGCAAATAAACGTATTTTCTTTCTTTCATTTGTTTGTTTTTATACTCATAACATTCACTTAGAAAACACGTATTTCAACTTTAGTATAGACAGCAACTACGATTATATGGCAAACCCCACTAATATCTTCTGTCTGCAATGTGTGTGTGCATATACCAACTGGTCACCATATTTACGTTTGATATTTAGTATATTAAGGTTCGTATTATGTCGGGCCGCAGCGGGGCGCAGCGGGCCGAAGCGCAGCGCAAAATGCTTACTTAGCACACATTAGTATACAAAAATGCAAATAGAATATCTAGCTTTAATTCCGCTGAACAAGATCGCTATTTTGGATGCAGTATGCAGCACCACCCTTCCGCCCACAAATATATGCACATGCAGAAAGAGTGAAAAAATAATGCAACCAAACCAATACACGACACGTGTTTCGCCCCTGCACGGGGCATCCTCAGGATTATGTTAACTCCTCGACCGCTAGGACGCGAATACTGCGAAGTATTATTTCACTCTTATCATATTCTTCTCATTATTTTTTCACTCTTTCTGCATATGCATATATTTGTGGGAGGGAGGGTGGTGCTGCATACTGCATCCAAACTAGCGATCTTGTTCAGAGGAATTAACTAGATATTCTATTTGCATTTTTGTATGTCATAAATTTCCGCAAAGTAACGCCTGATTCCATCATTTATCTAGCACATTAGTGACGGGCCGGGTCGCAGCGAATTGACGGATTTTGAGTACGGTGTACTGCCCTGCCAGACTTTCAAATCATATAGCTCTTTGTATCCATGAACTAAATTAATCAAAAGCTCTTCATCCATTCTTGTGAACATCACAGGAGCACGCAAATGCCAAAAAAAAACAGATATCGTAAAATGAACACGTGCGCGCGTGCACTCCAATACGCTTGCTATAAGCACACTGTGTCGAAGCACAATCTAGCCAGTACGCATCTCCGCATAATTTCGGTGGATACACCCTAGCTGAAAAACATCTCTTCTCGTCTCCGCTTCGGACGGCTTTGGTGGAGTCCAGGCCTAAATATTAGCCACATCACCAGACAACTATTCCGACTGTCAAACAAGTACATACACTCACAGTGACCATCACTAGCCAAGAAGAATCATTCTTTTAATAAACATCTCTTTGTTACAGGAGTTGCAGACAGTCTTCTATGCAGATTATGCATGGAGGAGGTCAAAGCGACGAACCTCGTGCTTATGAACTGCTCTGAGGTCGTCACGTCCTAAGCTAAGTACTTCGGTAATCCGAGTGCTGTCCGAGAGATCGTCAGCAACATCGTGTTTGCTGGCCGTTCTCGAGGACTTGGGGTGGATTGAATTCACGGAATTCAGTCCGCTTTGTCGTGGAATTGCAGATAACAGCCCGCTACACTATACTAACATAACATAACGCCTGTTATTCCCCAAAGGGTTGGGCAGAGGTGAGTACACTCTCATTTCGCCGTTATGTTTAAGTCCAATGTAATGAGCCAGCCTATTGCCATCAACCGGGCACAAATCTAGACTTCGGCCGGCTACTGAGAAATCCCACATAGAAAAACCCAATAAAATTTTGCCCGACCTGGAGATCGAACCCAGGATCTCACGCTCAGCAGTCGTGCTTGTGACCAACGAGGCAGTCGCTATATCCAGAATACAAGTTAACCCTTTCATTATCAGACCAGAAAAACAACAGTGAATAATATGATGAACTCATATGTAATTTATATAAACACCTGATACATTACGTTTTAATTTCATTCACAACCATAATCAAATAACAACGAAACGAGATATTTTCATTAACAAAACACCTCAAGGGCCTCACTGAAATGTCTTAATTATTTAACTGAAATTGACGACTCTCCCCGGCGTACAATTTAACAGCGAATTCATTAAAATAAAACTAATTACTTTAGGTCAGTGTCAAGTACGGTTAGCAAATAACTGTAGCAATTATGTGCTGGAGTGTAGTAGAAATTTTACGCGGGCCCAAGAGTGGGCTAAACAAAACAAATATACGGGACAACACTCCGTAGGCACTCGAAACGGTCAGTGACGGACAAATGGGCACTCGAAGCGAGTTACTCGAGCCACTACAACGAGGTTGAGGTCCAAGTTGATCGGAAGAAGCGGGTGCGTTTTTATGTGTGTGAATGTGGCATGAATTATATTTTGCTGAGATAGCTGAAACAATCCAACCATCACACCTGTATTCCCCGAATGGTTAGGCAGAGGTGTATAGTCCACCCTCATTTCGCTGTTATGTTTAAGTCCCATGTAACAGGGGGCGATTCTATTTCCAAAAACGGGGCACAAATCCAAACTCCGGGTTGCTACTGAGAAATTCCACACGGAAAATCCAATAACACTTGTCCGACCAGGAGATCGATGCCAGGACCTCACGTTCAGAAGTCGCGCTTGTAACCTCTTCAAATGATTAGATCAGTCTTTTATATGGAGACTGCAGGGCATGCTAATTGAGGGTTAATTACAGCGTATATTTTGTCCACATTGTTTTCTTTTGATTTGGTTAATTCCTAACAATCAGTTAGGGCTGAAACACAACAATGCATCACAAAGCAGGCGCTACAACGCAAAAGTTACGCCGCAAATTCATGCGTTGCGACACAGCAACCAACAATTTCGCTGCTCCTTGATATCGTAGGGTAAAGCAGTAAGTTTGCGTTGTTTTTGCGTTGTTGTTATGGAACTGCAGAACTTTTCATTGCGGTATTATCGCACTTACTTATGTGTTTTTGCTGTTTCCTGAATTTAATTTAAGAAAACGCTTCCGCTTGTCTCTTACCCCAAACACACCATACCGATCGTTGTTCTGAGAGATTGACGCGCCGTCGTACAACAGTTGTAGTGTGTTTGAGTGCAAATGAGTTTTTTTGTTAACTGTACTCAGTTTATGGACGTAAATGTAGGTCAATTCACACGTTCGCACTTCACAACGCTTTGCATGTTTTATTTGCACAGGTGATCTGTTTTTGAGAACTTTTTCACGCGTATTTTTCTTGTCCTTTTACGAATAGTATTTTTTGTACAGGTTTTTTTGTTTGAAATGTTCAAAAGTCAATGTATATTTATTTTATGCACAAATTTGTACACAGGAGGACTTAATGCCATAGGCATTTCCTACCAGTCGACTTTAGGGTGATGCAGATAAAAATCAACGATCAAATAAAGATATATATTTTGATATGTTTGCGGATGAATGGAGGGTGATTTTGTTGGAATGTCTGGAGTACTGCGAGAGGAATGCATCATGAAAGACTGAAAGAATATACTGTCAGAAGCAATGTAAGGGATTTATGAAAGAGTTTATTAGAATTCTTTTTAAATTTTTATTTTCTTGCCCTTGTATTGTATGTATCGTTTTCTATTACTATCTTGAATTATTGTAATTGGTCTAAGACCGTTTTAATTAAAGTAAATAAATAAATAAAACAATGAATAATTTTGTATTTTGTAATTCATTATTTTATTTTATTTATAAGGGACAAAAATATGTAAAAATAACACACTGTCGAAGAAAAACATTACAAAGAGAATTTTAAATTAACTTAAAGTTTGGAACATGTAACCCACACCATTGTCCACGAATCAGTGAAAGAGAAAAAAGTAGATAAGGAAACAGACTCTAACTTGTGTTTTAAACTCATTTCAATTATTGTAAAAACCAAACAGAACATAAAAGTCTAGTCTTAATAGTACTAACTCCTCTGTCATTATTTTTACAATGACATAATAATTAACTACTTTTTATTTATCAAAATATATTTGACTGAAAAAATCTAATTAGTCCGCCAGTTAGATTACCAAAAAAATATTTGACCCGTATTTTTTCTTTTGTTACGTAAATCAAAATTAACGAACATACGACACTTTTAAAATTGACAAAACGTCACAAGCAAGTACAATTTTGACTTTCTTCTGACGTCACAAGCCCCCACTCTCGAGTTTTGATGCGTTTTATCTTTCCAAATATTCATAGATTTAACAAAAGAAAAAATACGTGTCCATTATTTTTCAAAATTCTAACTGGCGGACTAATTAGATTTGCAATTTATTGATACTGTCAACATGCCTATTATACAGGGTGTTAACGAAATCGTGTAATTCCTTCAAACCGCGTGATCTACTGGTGACACAGATTAACCCTAAATGGGAATTTTCGAAAATCAACCAAAAAAAAAATTACAAAAAAAATTTTGGTTTTCAATTTCTGAGTCTTTTTAGAGCCTTGAGTTATTTGACTGCAAAGAGCGATATCCCGTTAGTCATTTCTGCCAGCCGTGTCGCCGTACTTTGATTAATTTATGCGTGGCATCGAAATGTTCGCAGAAATAAAATTATTTTTTTGCAAAAAAAAAATTTCTTATTTTTTTACTGAATCCTTATTAGGCGGTTTAGATATGATCGGTAACAAAGCCGCATGAAAAAAAAAGTTTTTTTTTTTTATTTTTAATCAAGCTAAATCCCGTGCGGGGCCTGTCTACACCAGTAGTAGATCATGTGGTTTTAAGGAATTACACGAATTCGTTAACACCCTGTATAGGATTTGATACGACACTTTTGAAACTGAATAATCATCACTTTTGATTTTGATGGGAAAATACGAAGATTCATCCTAAAAAACGTATATACATGATACCCAAACGAAAAACAACAACTATCACCAAGGGACCGAGCAGTAAACATCCCGAAACTCGTAAAACAATTCCATTCAGCGAAACTCAAAACCGAGGCTATAAAAAATAATCGTATTCTTACATAGTACAGTCACAGAAAAACTTTGAATAGAACGTAAACTTTTAATTGGATAGACAAAAAGAATAATTCCCTTTCAAACGGATCGAGTCAGCACTCTTCAACAAAAGTGGCTTTTTATAAAAGATTTCAGATTTTCATAATTGAAGGCATAATATCATGTTATATCGTTTGATATTAATTACCATAAATCATTTCCTCACCACTTGCTGGGAATAGATGCATGTTGTACGATTCAACAAAACCCAGCACGCTTGATGGTATAATCTATACGGTCCGCTGGCTAGCTACCACCCCAAGCAGTTTACTGTGTTCTGTCGTGTGTATGCGAGAGCCAGAGGCGTATAGAGAAGTCCCTCTATATATTTGTTACTTGGATTCGTGTGCTCCATCCCTGTCTGAGCTTACAGTTAGGACTATATTTAAAAGCGACCAAGATAATGAATAAAAACAACATAAATTAAAAATTTAAAAAACCACCAACGCACATAACAAAACAGCTGATGACCCTGAAACAACTGAACCGATTTTGATAAAACATGTTTAAGAACCACCGCTAGAAAACCCGCTTTTATAAAAAAAACCGCACCTAAATCGGTTCACCCGTTTAAGAGCTATGTTGCCACAGACAGACAAACACACAGACACACATAGCGCTCAAACGTATAACACCCCTCTTTTTGCGTCAGGGGTTAAAAATATGTTTGATTGTTTGTAGGAAGCTTTAGATTAGATCCATTATCGTATCTTACAAACATATCACAATCACAACCTTTTGTAAGTAGTAGACGGCATTGATTTTTTTTCCAAATAAGGGTAGTTATATATTTATAGGCGGACTCGACCTATCACGCGAGGTGTCGACTTCTGATGTTTAGTTAGTTTCATATTAACTCGCTGATTAGCGTCACGCTATTTTTGTTGGAAGAGAGGGGTTACTCGTAAAGTAATAATAATTATTGTAATTGTATTATTGACTCCTTGACGCTTTTTTGAAGTATCGTTGGGCTTTTCTTTGTTTTGTTTTTCGTAAGTAAACTTATACAACTTATTAAACGACGACACGTTTGGTGCAGTGGCTAAGCGATTGGCTTCTGCGCTACGGGTCGTGGGTTCGATTCCCAAACGGAACAACAATTTGTATAGCCTATAGATAGTTGTTTCAGGTTGTGTATGTGAGATTGGTGTCTGTAAACGCACCCACGATACAGGAGAAATCCCGGTGTGGGGGGCAACATGGTTCCAAAAAAGAAAAAAAAATAAAGAAAAGAAAATATATTATAATAAGAATGAGAGACAGTAAGTATACACAGAAACCCATCTGACAAAATATTTGCACCATCTCTTGTGATTCTCGCGAAATTATGGATATAATTCTTATTTGGATACCACGAAAATACTGATACCCATACCAGAAATACTTTACTAGTACCCATTTGTTTTTGTGTACAGTAAGACGCAATGATATCTGCTTACCAAACGATTACTTACGAATACTGCCAATAACATCTATCTGACCGAAGCCAAGTCGAGAATAAAACCTTTCATAGCATATTGCTTGTGATTGTGACTGTACCTAAATAATGAAATAGAAAACGTTTTTTTTTAAATAACTTTCCTTTGATGTTCAAATTTCATTTACACGGTCCATTTTTGTCTTCTTATCATAGACAAAGAAAATGGACCGTGAAAATGTAATTTTTCTTAAAGTGCATTAAGAAAAATTGCTCGGTCGTCTTAAAACAGAGACCGCTAGTGGTGTTACTAACACTTACACTACTTTTTAGTCTTCGAGAGAAAACAACGCTAACATAAAACAGACTAGACTCTAAGAGCGGTTACGCACTGCATCCGATCCGAATCTGAGAAAATACGTTCCTGTGTAGTCATAGAACTATTTGTATGGTAGTTTACGTACTAGATCCGACTTCCGTCATCCGATTTCTCTCCGTGATCCGTGAGTTTCCAATTCGGAAGAAATATTGACGGACCGAAGTAGCCGTAGTACTGTTTGTATGAACGCTTCCGTATTACCTCGGATTCAAATCGGACGCCAAATGGATATGCCAAAGATGGCCCCTGATTTTTTTGAATTTGGATCAGAGATCGGATAAGTGCGTAAGCGATATCCGAATTCGGTCCGAGTTTTTTATATTCTTATTTTCACGGATCCGGATCGGATGCAGTTCATAATCGCTGTTACAGACAACATTTTCTCTCAATTTATCTCGCTATTGTGAGTGATATTTATTCACCACAAAATAAAAATTGTCTGCCACAATAGTTAGTTAGCGCTAGTGTATTTTTCCCTATTTACCATTAAAATATTATTCTGTTTTTTTTTTATTTTTGTTTTATAGGTTGGTAAGTGGTTACCGCTGCCTATACAGGGTGTAAACGAATTCGTGTAATTCCTTCAAACTACATGATCTATTAATGGTATAAGTAGATTAAACCCGCACGGAATTTAGATTGACTAAAATTAAACTTTTTTTTCCCAAATATTTTTTATGTGATAGAAAATTTCGATGCTATGCATAAATTAATGAAGGCACGGCGACACAGCTGACGGGCACGACCAGCGCAATATCGCTCCACGCAGTCAGTTATCTTGAGACGCTAAAAGTACTCAGATACAGAAAGAATACCATGGTTCCTTTTTTGAAAACGTTTTTTGTTGATTCTATCAAAAACCTATGCAGGGCCAATCAGTGTCACCAATAGATTAGGTAGTAGTAGTAGTAGCTAGTAGTAGGTAGGACCAGTAGTTTACGTGACACAGACTAACCCTAAAAGGGTATTTTTGAAAATTGCCAAAAAATAATAATTCAAAATTAAATTTAAATTTCTATTTCTGAGTCATTTTAGAGCCATGAGTTAACTGATTGCAAAGAGCGATATCGCGTTAGTCGTGCTCGCCAGCCAAGCCGCCGTGCCTTCATTCTTATGCGTGGCATCGAAATGTTCACTAACATAAAATTACTTTTTCGCAAAAAATTTTTTTTTTAATTTTTTTACTGATTCCGATTGAGTTTTTTATTTTTAATCAAGCTAATTCCCCTGCGGGGCCAATCTACACCAGTAGTAGATCAAGTGGTTTTAAGGAATTACAGGAATTCGTTTACACCCTGTATACATATTGGTTTCGATACGACCACATAACCATTATCGCAAGAAAAAAAAAAAGTTTTTTTTTATTTCCAATCAATTAAATTCCCCTGTATACATACGAGTACCCATGTCGTGTCGTTCCATGTGTCGTGTGCCATGAAAAAAACAGCTAGAGTATTCATAGTTCTAGTTATAACAAAGTGCTGAAGAATGCTATTGAAAACTTTTTTGAAAAGCGTACGTTTCCTTTGATACCGAACATAATAACCGATGCCGTCTGATGACTGTTTGATAAGAACTTTTTCATTACTGTGAATAGATTTCTTTTATCTTTTTATTTCTTTTTCTTGCTTACTGACACGAATATTGGTGTTGTACTGAAGTGTTTTTGAATATTGTAATGACGTCGTTTACGCAATACGAGTGTTACTATGCGAGTTGACTGCTAAGCTATCTGTTGTATTACATAACATAAAACATCTTCACGCCTGTATTGCCCGAAGGGTTAGGCAGAGGTGTACAAGGTTAGTCAGAAAGGGTGTTAAAGTTCCCATAATAATGAGTAACTTTTGTTCTAACACTTTCCCCAAAAGTCAATAGTTTAAGAGAAATAGCTGTTCAAAAATTACATAAAAAATACTAAAATCTATCTATCGTCAGCTATGATCAGCTGTGTTTACATTTTAGGTGATGTTTGGGGTCACGAAATATAAGCTCCATTTTCTGAATTCGTAACTAAAGTAGGGACGAAGAGTTTTTGAAAAAAACGAAAATAAAAATTATTTTATATGGAAATAAAAATTATCGAATTTTGAAATTTTTACACTTGCTAAGAGCGTCATCAGTGATAGTTTAAGTGACCTGCTGATTAGTACCCCTTTTCAGACTAACCTTGTATAGTACAACACCTTCATTTCGCCATTATTTTTAAATCCCATGGAATAGGGGGCGAGCCTATTGCCATCAACCGGGTACAAACCCAGACTTCGGAATGTGACTGAGAAACTCCACAAGGAAAAACCCAAAAACACTTTGCCTGACCTGGGTATCGAACCCACGACCTCAGGATGAGCAGTCAAGCTTGCGACCACTAGACCAACGAGGAAGTCGTGTTTTGTATACAATAAAGAGTATATAACGAGTATTGTATGAATTCTATAAATACCTACCTACATAAAACGGTTCTCTGTTGGAATACCGAAATATGTTTAGACGATTATTATCTAGCCGAAAATTTTTCGCCAATTTTCATTACACCGAATAATTAAAACACCGAACGATTAAAGTCCCTAATTTTATTTAGCAAATTTTTGTTACGTCGATTAGTCTGTTGGCCATTGTTTCATTGGTCAACTGAATTATTGACCACTTTACAGTAGTTAGATGGCTTATTTTACCATTATCCAAGCGAGCATGCAAGTGTTTCTGGGTTTGCTGCGCCAAAAGACTCGTTTTGTCACCCCTTCGCTTCGCTCGCACAGCCGACCAGCGCTACGCTTGGCCTCGTGCACTCATTCCACTGAGGACCTTCTTCGCGAGATTCTGGCTCCACGCTTAATAACAATCTAGCTAGAGGTAGAACAGAGTCTGACCACGTTTCGGGGTGCGCTGAGTCCGATTAACATTACATTCCGTTGAGTGACCAAATTAAACAATAGCCAAATAAGTATTCCACTAAAACAAAATTTGTAACTGATTTTTGGCCAAGCAATCATTATGGCTAATAATCATTCGGCGAAATCAAGTTAGGGAAAACATTGCTTCGGCAAACAATAGTTCGGAAAATCGTTGTCGGCGTAATGAAATTCGGTATGAAATACTTCGGTTAAACAACGGGCACCCACAATAAACATTAAATAACTTATTTATATTATTTTATTTTTACGGTTTACTCAAATGCACTTTATCGTGTAAGCTATTGTTAAATAATGAAGGAATTGTTTACATGATTATGTATTATTTCACAGTGTAGCTATGTTCCCAAAAGTACTCATAATTTAACTCTTTATATTTTATTTGATTATTACTTTTCATAAGTTGCTCAATTGACTCGCGCCGTCCGACAACGCCCACTTGTCGAACGGTGAGTCACAGGTCTTCATGCATTGGGAACATGGCAGTCTAGTGCATTCGCTCGTCGAGTAAAGACGCGGTACTAAGTTTATTTAGTTTAATTGTAAAATTGTGATTTGATATAAATAAAGAGATAATTGTGATTCGTAAAATATTAAGCGGCAGTTTTAATTCTAACCTCAACGGTCGTTTATAGTTCAGAATTGGGATAACTACGCCTAACAGAAAGTTACAGTTTAAAGTTAACCATGGAACAAGAAAAAATGAAAAGAAGCAGGCAATTGATTACTCCGGAGTTCTCTGCGGGTGCGAGATGTGCCTTGCGCAGTCGTAGCGGTACAAGATGCGGCCGCCGCGATACAAGAAGAAGTCGTAGTGGCGCGAGAAGCACTCGCAGCGGTACGAGACGCAACCGGGCTGGCACGTCACGGTCTCGGAGTGGCGCGAGACGTAGCCGCAATGGCACACGAGCCAGTGCAAGGGAATCTCGCGGCGGAGCGAGACGATCCCGCAGTGGCACGAGGCGGTCCCGTGGCGGTGCGGGGCGGTCCCGTAGCGGTGCGGGGCGATCCCGCAGTGGTGCGAGGCGGTCCCGCAGCGGTGCGGGGCGGACACACGGCGGTGCGGGGCGGTCCCGCGGTGGTGCGAGGCGGTCCCGCAGCGGTGCGAGGCGGTCCTGTGGCGGTGCGAGGCAGTCCCGCGGCGATGCAAGATGCAGTCGCAGTGGTGCGAGGCGGTCCCGCGGTGGTGCGAGGCGGTCCCGCAGCGGTGCGAGGCAGTCCTGTGGCGGTGCGAGGCAGTCCCGCGGCGATGCAAGATGCAGTCGCAGTGGTGCGAGGCGCAACCGCAGCGGTACGAGCCGTAGCTGTCGCGGCGCGAGTGGCATCAAAGCAAAGGATAGCGATGCACCGCTTCTCCAAGGTAACGATGTTACCAAGCAGGTGAGTGGAATAGATGTTAAGAATGACACACCTGTGACAAATCCCGCAGACACTAATATTTTGTTCACTCAAATGTTCAAAGACTTCCTACAGACCATGAAAACGGATAGAATCAACGAACGATTTCCTGTTTTAAATGTAATCCCCGAATTTGACCCATCTAAACGCAACCAAACCATAGAAATTTGGTTGTCGAAAGTAAATGAATGTGCACAGATCTATAATTGGTCAGAAAGGCAAACAATACATTATGCCTTACCAAAACTTGGAGGTTTTGCTCAAAAATGGTATCAAGGTCTTCCAAGCGTTATGTTTTCCTGGTCTGAGTGGCAAAATAAATTACGTTCAGCTTTTCCAAGTGATGAAAATTACGCCCAATTGTTGTCAGATATGCTTGCTTGCAAAGCTCGTTTTGGTGATCCATTAGAAGAATATTTTTATGATAAATTAGTGTTATTGAACCGCTGTAATATAACCGGCAAGAATGCTATAGATTGCATATTATTTGGTATTGAAAATCGGTCTATAAGGACAAGTGCGGAAGCAGCACAGTATTCTGATCTTGATAAATTGCTTGTTTATTTGAAAGGGGTTAAAATTAACAAAAGAACTGAAAAACCCGTTGACAAGACGACGCGGCCAGCAAGCGTGTCTGACAACAGATATAATAAAAGTAACAGAATTAGAAGTAACAACACTGAATTTACTGCTAAATGTTACAATTGTGGTGAAGAAGGTCATCCGTATTATAAATGTAAACAAACAATCAAACGGTGTACCGCGTGCAATAAAGTAGGGCACCTGGATAGTACTTGTCCTGCTAAAAAGGAATCCACCCCTAAAACCGTTTTACAAATTTCCAGAGACCAAGATAATGATATAAAATATTTCAAGTCCGCTATTGTTAATGGTGTAACTCTTGACTGTTTCATAGACTTTGGAAGTCAATGTTCTATGATAACAGAATCCACCGCTCGAAATTTAACTTCCTCTTGGTCAATGAAGGACTTACCTGTATTGAGAGGATTTGGCAATTCTGTAGTTCATTGTCTAGGAAAATCTGATCTAGAGGTTGAGCTTGATTCCGTAAAAGCGATAGTCCCCACGCTTGTCGTGGACGATCAATTATTGCAGGTCCCCTTACTTTTAGGCCAAACTTTTACCGAACAAGACCACGTTCTCGTTATCAAAACTAATGACATGCTTAGAATTACGGATAGAACTAAGACTAAGGCTAAAGGCTTTGTGTTACGTCTCTTATCCGATACTACAGTTCGGGAATATACAGGAGTTGAAGTTTTCTCTGAAAGCAAATATTCTGGCGACTTGCTTGTAGAACCCAGTTTATGTCATAAACCGAACGCAGAATATGAGGTTGTTCAGAGCCTAATTAAACTAACAAATGGACAAGGTCAGTTAGTACTTAAAGGCTTGAGTTCGTTAGCGTTTACGCTAAACCAAGGCGTGGCTATAGCACGCGCATTTCCATTTAATGAAATAACATCATATCACATTAATAGAATTATTGAGAACAATGACATGTTTCCTGATCCATCCATTGATAGTTCATTAGTAAAAGTAGAAGATTCACTAGTAGATGAAGATAAAAAGCTGTTAATTAGCCTATTGAATGAATACAGAGATTGCTTCGCATTTTCAATAAAAGAATTAGGCTGTGCTAAAGGGGTTGAAATGAATATTCAATTAAGTGATAACAAACCCGTGGTTTATCGGCCATATAGGTTAGCCCATTCAGAAAGACAAGTGGTTAGGGAAATGGTCAAAGAATTGGAAGACTCTGACATAATACGTCCATCCAGATCAGACTATGCATCTCCGATTTTACTAGTAAAGAAAAAGACTGGTGACTACAGACTCTGCATTGATTTTAGATCTTTGAACAAGAAAACAATTAAAGAACATTATCCATTACCAAGAATTGATGATCAGTTAGATAATTTATCAGGTTTTAAGTATTATACGACATTAGATCTTGCATCTGGTTACTACCAAATTTGCATGTCTGAAACTTCAAAACATTTGACAGCTTTTGTGACACCAGATGGTCATTTCGAATTTAATAGGATGCCTTTTGGCCTAGCAAACGCACCGTCTACTTTTCAACGGGCAATCAATAATATTCTTGGTAATGCGCGATTTAAAGATACTTTTGCTTATATGGATGACGTTATCATCCCATCAAAAACAATAAAAGAAGGGTTTGAAAAATTACGAAATACTTTAGAATTATTTAGATCTTCCGGTCTGACGTTAAAATTATCAAAATGTAACTTTTTTATGCAGTCCATTAATTATTTAGGTTTTGAGGTGACGGAAAAGGGGATAAGGCCTGGTAAAAACAAAATAGAGGCCGTAGACAAATTCCCGCGTCCAACGGACCAGCATAAAGTGCGCCAATTTATTGGTTTAGCAAGTTTTTTTAGACGTTTTATAAGGGGATTTTCCACAATAGCTAGACCACTAACTCAACTCCTGAAGAAGAACTCCGCATGGCAATGGGGAGATTCTCAGGAGCAGGCTTTTCAAACCCTAAAAGTAGAACTAACAAAACGTCCTGTTCTTGCTTTTTACAACCCAACTTATGAGACACAGGTCCACACAGATGCCTCTAAATTGGGAATTGCCGGTATATTGATGCAGAGACCTAAAAAGGATTCCCCATTCAGTGCGGTTGCATACTACAGTAGACAGACTTCCCCCGAAGAATCCCGCTTTACTTCTTATGACCTAGAAACGTTAGCAGTCGTGATGTCGTTACAACAATTTAGAGTATACTTATTAGGTCTTAAATTCACAATAGTCACAGATTGTAACTCTGTAAGAGCTACATTTGAAAAAAAAGATATGTTGCCGCGTGTTGCAAGATGGTGGAATACGTTACAGGAATTTAACTTTGATATTATTTACAAACCCGGTTCAAACATGTGTCACGTGGACGCCCTTAGTCGTAATCCTGTACAGCATGAAAAGTATACAGAAGTTAGAGCTATTGATTCTAATTGGATTGTTACTGCCCAACACGATGATTCAGAGTTACAGAGAATAATAAATATACTGAAAGACAAAGAAGCTGATAATATAATAGAAATCCGGAACAACTTTGTATACAAACGCGGAATGCTGTACAGGAAGACGCCTGACGGCGACCGGTGGGTTGTACCAAAAGGAATTAGGTGGCATTTGCTCAGGACGAATCATGATTTGCTGGGGCACTTTGGTTTTGAGAAAACTTATGATAAAATAAAAAGTCAATATTGGTTTGCCAAAATGAGACGTTTTATAAAAAAATATGTAGATTCTTGTCTTGAATGCGCTCATACGAAAACCCCCGCTGGTAAAAAGTCTGGAGAGCTGCATCCAATCCCAAAAATCGCCCAACCGTTTGATACACTACACATAGACCACTTAGGACCATTTATTCGCAGTAAGAAAAAGAATTCGTATCTACTTTTAATTATTGACGCTTTTACTAAGTATATAATTCTTAATCCCGTAAAGAGTACTAAAAGTGTACATAGTATAAAAGCTCTAAAGAATTATTTCCATACTTTTGGTGTCCCACGAAGGTTAATATCGGATCGAGGAACTTCATTTACATCTAAGAAATTTGAAGAGTTTCTCAATTCACTAGGTGTAAAACATGTGTTAAATGCAGTAGCAACACCTCGAGCAAACGGTCAAATAGAGAGATATAATAGAACCATTCTCGCAGCTCTCAGTGCCAAAAACTTTAACAAAAGTGAGAAACTATGGGATGAATCTATTTCAGAAATTCAGTGGGGACTGAATAATACATTGAATAAAGGCACGGGTAAAACACCAGCTCAAGCACTATTTGGGTTAAAATTAGTTGGTACTAATGATTCTTCTCTTTGCTTGCGTACACATGATGACGAATATAACGATGAAGGCACAGTCGAAAGTATTCGAAACGAAATCTCCGAACACATAACTAAAAGTCAAATAAATCAAAAGAAAACTTTCGATAAGCGCCGTAAAACGGTCTCTTATGCTGTAGGTGATTTAGTCAGGATCGAAAGAGATATTCCTGCAAGTGGTCAAAGTCGAAAGCTAGTTCCTAAAATTCGTGGTCCATATCGCATAGTTGAGGTATTAGACAACGATAGATATGTAGTTGAAGATACCCCTCTATCACGGAAAGGTAACCGTCCATTTACAGGTGTCTTTTCCGTAGATAAGATCCACCCCTGGTTAGTGTTTAAAAGAACCGTTGAGGATTCCGAAAACGATTCTAAAAGCGACGATTCTGATAGCGACGACAATGTTAATTAGCTCACTAAATAATAACGAGTACCTGTTTGATTGTTGTCATTTATGCATTGATTCGGATTTATACATAGCATTATATCTTATTATTTGGTAATATAACTATTATTCATATCGTATTTGATATTAAATTAAATAAATTATGATTATTTGTGTATTCGTCTGATCACTGAAAATATGTAGAGGTTTCAGTAGTCGGGCGTAGCAATGTTGAAGACATGCAGGGGCTTCAGTATTGGTTGATGATATTGTGGATATGTAGAGGCCACAATATCATTACTTGTCTAGTTTGAGGTGAAAACATGAAGGGGTTTCATCCTCATAATGTATTATAATGACAAGTTTTTTTTTTTTTTGTGGCGGATTCATGAAGGCGTTTCGCTTCCTAATGAAATGTATACCTATGTATTCGTCTGATCACTGAAAATATGTAGAGGTTTCAGTGGTCGGGCGTAGCAATGCTGAAGACATGCAGGGGCTTCAGTATTGGTTGATGGTATTGTGGATATGTAGAGGCCACAATATCATTACTTATCTAGTTTGAGGTGAAAAAAAAAATTAATGGGTTTCATCCTTAGAATGAATTATAATGAGAAGATTTTTTTAAATTTTTTTTTTGTGGCTTCTTCTTGATCTTGTTTCGTCTCCTGATGATTAAGTTAACTAAGATAAAAACATTCACGAGACGTGAATTTGTCAGGAAAGGCCGACTGTAAGCTATTGTTAAATAATGAAGGAATTGTTTACATGATTATGTATTATTTCACAGTGTAGCTATGTTCCCAAAAGTACTCATAATTTAACTCTTTATATTTTATTTGATTATTACTTTTCATAAGTTGCTCAATTGACTCGCGCCGTCCGACAACGCCCACTTGTCGAACGGTGAGTCACAGGTCTTCATGCATTGGGAACATGGCAGTCTAGTGCATTCGCTCGTCGAGTAAAGACGCGGTACTAAGTTTATTTAGTTTAATTGTAAAATTGTGATTTGATATAAATAAAGAGATAATTGTGATTCGTAAAATATTAAGCGGCAGTTTTAATTCTAACCTCAACGGTCGTTTATAATCGGGATTGGCCGACCGTAAACATGAATATAAATGTATGCTCACAAAAGTTTAATAACCTTTAGTTAATTAAAATTCTTCAGTTAAAAGAAAGTACAATAATAGACAAGAATTCGCAGAATTTACGAACATCCAATTTTATAAACAAAGGAACGCTTTGTATTAAAAAAAAAAACAAAAGGAGTAAAATAATTGCCTTATCATAAAATTAACAGTTCCAGAAATCGGTGCCAATCTACGCAGAAACAAAAGGCACCGACTTATGACAATTTTATAATAAGGTAATTATTTTACTCCTTTTAGTTTTTTTAAGTCGGTTTTTACTTTTTTAAGTTTTTTATTTACTTAATACTTTTTAGTGCCACAAATTAAAACAACAACAAGAGTACAAATTCGTGGACCACTATCTCAACTAGAACGTTCTATAAATATAAAGGTTATTCACTACGTGTGTCGTCTGTATGGGTAATCCGTGGTCAAACAACTTAAAAAAAAAAAAAACTACTCAACCAAATTTTATGAAATTCATAAGATATCAACCGGAGAGTATTTGACAACAAATTTTGTTTTGGTGACATCTATCAAATCTTTTTTTTATTATTCAGTTACTTATGCCAAATCACCATGGAAAGAAAGTTACACGACGATTGAACAGCACGTTCAAATGATAAAACTTTATTATCAAAATGAGTGTTCGTTAGTGCAAACGTTGCGCGCATTGCGCCCATTTTACGGTAGACGTGGTGGCCCTTCACAGTCGACTCTTCAACGTTTGGTGGCCAAATTTGAAACGACCGATTCGGTAAACAACCAGCCAACACCCGTACGTTCAAGGAACGCAAGATCGGCCGAGAACATCGTCGCGGTTCGTGAAAGTGTACAGCAGAACCCGAGGCAGTCGATTCTTCGCCGTGCTTCGCCGTGCACAAGAACTCGGCCCTTCGCAGACTTCAACTCTGCGAATTTTGCGTCGGGACTTAGGCCTACACCCATACAAGATCCAACTGACCCAGGAGCTCAAAGTTCATGACCATAGATAACGCCGTTTGTTCGCTGATAGGGCTTCGAATCGTTTGGAAAAGGATCCCAATTTTGGCCGAAAAATCATCTTTAGCGATGAAGCGCATTTTTGGATTTGGCTGTGTTAACAAGCAGAATTGCCGTATATGGGACGACACCAACCCACGCGAGGTTCACCAGGTGATAATGCATCCTCAAAAAGTTACCGTTTGGTGTGGATCTTGGGCCCGCGGCGTCATTTTGACCTCTCGGAAGATGAAAATTGGACCACTCGGATCCGTGCCACTGTAAGAAGCCGAGGCGAGCATTTGAACGATGTCATATTCCACACTTAATGGCACATGTGGGCCTTTCAAATAAAAAAAAGAATTTTGTTAATACCTCACACACAGCTTGTTTTATTTCATTTCAACATCGACCCGCCCTTATTGAAAAACCCTATATTTAAAAAATAGAAAGACCTGAAACCTCATGCATCCAGCCGTTAAGATGCTTCGAGGGTACAAAAAATCCCACACACATAGATACATAGATACACGTGAAAAAAGCGCGATAGCAAAGGGTTATGCCTTTTGCTGTCGAGCAGTCTGATAAAAAAAAGAAGACACGCATCGAATTAATAAGCTCCTCCTTTTCAAAGTCGATTGAAAATTCTCTTAAATGCAATAAAAAACAAAACAGAGTCGCTACTCTCATTACTACTCTCTTAAAAGCAAACAGTTCCTCAGAACCTCACAAGAAATCCACTCTGCGAACTAATCTTAACCACAAATCCTCAGGGACTTAATGTCTTCGTAAAAATAAACATGAACGTTATTTTAGTAGTCCGGTGTCCCAGGTGTGTTCATGTCCGCCTCATTTATAATTTAAGCTGGTCTGGCAGGTGGATGGAAGAAGAGGCAGCGGACAGCGGTTTAAGTTGATAGGATAAGTTGTAATGTTGTTTGTAAAATAGAAACTGTTCACCAACAAATCTATTCATTTTCCATTAAATTGTACGTGCGAATGTTCCGTGTGGTGCCGAACGTAAAGAATAGCACTACCTTATCTCTTCCCATGGGTGTCGTAAAAGGCGACTAAGGTATTCACTAGAGGATGGGCAGCAGCGTTCTCTGAGTATTTTAACAACCATACTGCGATCGCCAACCCGCCTGCCAAGCGCGGCGATTATGGAACCCCCCCCCCCCATATTGGGGGAAGCAGTCCAGCAATGGACGTCTTTCAGCTGAATGTTGATGATTCACACCAAACGCGGCGTTATTAGCCCTCCTGAATAACTAAGAAAATTAAACTGTATCTCAATGATAAAAGGGGTGTTTCAAAATGAACACAGTGCACGTTGAGATAAAGTTTAATTTCTTGATTGTTTAGATAGTTATGAACAGTTTGTACGTCCCGATTTGATGCAGACTGAACATCAAGGCCAACGAACGGGGTTTTTTTTTCGCTTATATCCGGATGAAATCAAATTCATTTGATCGAAAGTTTGGTCAAATTTACAGATGACAAGCGTTCGTTGGCTTAATGTGTATACTTACCTACCATAAAACAAGTGCAGAATTTTGGGCTGGGTTGCTGTATTTTTGTTGTTTGTTTGAAGCTTACCGGAATCTGGGACTAAGCTTATCACTGATGTGTGCAAGAAAGCTTACCGGAATCTGGGACTAATATTGCGCCAAGCAAACAACTTCACGAACATAGGAGCTTTGAAAGCACTGTACGAGGCACTCGTGAAGAGTCACCTGGAGTGCAATGCCGTAATATAGTCACCACACGAGGAGAAGTACAAACTGATGCTGGAACGTATCCAAAACAAATTTGTAAGGTTCGTATATTTGAAGCAGTATGGGGTATAGCCAGGCTATCCGCTCCTGTACCCTACTCTATTTGTTCTGGGTATGGTGGGGTATTACAGGCTCGAAGTAAGAAGGGAGGTAGCTCTCACCGTCTACCTATTTAAATTAATCCGCGGAAAAATCCATAATCCGAACGTGTTGGAGGTACTCCAGCTGTACGTCCCGGACGAGTACGTGGGGCGGCGGCGGCGGTCGGAGCTGCTGGCCGTGCCGCGTGCGCGTACATGCCTGCTGCAGCGCGCACCGCTCACGCGTGCGCTGCGTGCGCTCAACACTATGGCTCATAGAATAGATCTCCATAGTACATAGGAAGAACATATTATTCACTTTTATCTGTCCTTCTGAGACATTTTTACAAGCTTTTATTTAACTTGCAATGTGTGTATGTTTGTCCGGGTGGAATCTTGCAACTGAATTTTAAATCAGTTATCTTTAACCAATTGAGGTATATACACGCTTATTTTGGATGACAATGCATGCTTAGCTATAGGACGTTATTCTAATTCCAATATGGCGGATCATCCTCCTAAAATACAGGTCCAGGCCTAGTTTGGGGGTTAGGATCAGATTCGTGGCAATACATTCGTGTGCTATTTTATTAAGAATGGCTTGTAACATGTATTTCTAAGTGTCAAATAAAAAAAAAAAAATATTTTTAATTTAATTGGTTGAAATAACATCCAAGATGGCGGACTAGTTATTTTTTCTGTACTACCACAGTATGGGTATCAAATGAACAAGACTAGTTAATACACAGGTAAATCTCGCGACAAGCTTTTATATCATTTAATATAAACGTGCATACATACTGGCTTAATTTCTTTAATTCTATGATTTTCACAATCACTTCCATCGCAATCAAACCCTAGACCCCATTTCATCCTCAAACAAACTGTTGCTTGTCAACTCTTAACACAGGAAAGAGTCATTATAAGAATTATTTTATCTCGTGTGAGAACGGGCTAGAATATAATACTTCCTCACCGCACGCTGGGCGTAGATGCGTATTGTAAGACTCAACAAAACCCAGCACGCTTGGTGGTTGATTCTATACGGTCCGGCTGGCTAGCTTCCCTTACATTAAAGTCAAGCAGTTAACTGTATTCCGCCGTGTGTATGTGAGAACCAGAGGGACATAAGAGAATCTCTCTATATCTCTGTTACTTGGATACGTATGCTCCATCTTGGACCCGCTGTATGCGCTTACCAGCGGGTACAACTAGGATCTAGTCAAGTCTTTTTAAATAAGCTGTTTTTCAGATTCAACAAAACTCAGCACGCTTGGTGGTAGGATCTATTCGGTTCGGCAGGCTAGCTACCACCTGAACATTAAAGTTCGGGGCCAAGCTGTTCCGTCGTGTTTATATGAGAGCTAGAGGTGAATCCTTCTATATTTCTGTTACTTCTTAGACTTTGTCTGCGCCTACCAACGGGTGTGACAAGTTCAAACACGACCAAGTCAAATAATGAAAAAAGAAGCTTTTACCAGAGTTTTTTTTAAACATAGTGACGTAACCCCGTTAGGTGTCATGTTATTCCTCTACTACCCACGCTCGCATCTTAAAACTTCAGCCGCACGCAAAAAGGATCTCCCCGGGGCACTTTCAAAATAATCGTAAAAATGTGGAGTCTCGAAGAAGGGCAGCTACCTAATAGATAAAAGTGTTATATTCACTTTGTCTTGTTTACATAATCCACTCGATGTTTGCATAAAGAAATACAAATTCGTTTTCCTTTATAAAATATTTATTTTAACCATGATTTTAATTTTTAACACAAGTTGTTTCTTCGTTAAAAAATGTTGATTGGTTTGTTGGTGTCTTCTGGTTTCGATCACGAGGTCAGACAAAGTGTTATTGGGGTTTTCTGTGTGGAATTTTTCAGCAGTAGTTCGGAGTATGGATTTGTGCCCGGTTTATGCCAGCCAATAAGCTCGCCCTCTTTTACATGGGACTTAAAGATAACGGTGGAATGAGGCTGTTATATTCACCTCTGCCCAATTCTTTGGGGAATAAAGGCATCATGTTATGTTTACTTCGTTTTTACTTGAAGTTATTATCATTTTAAAGCAGTAATAGCTTATTGGTTTAACGCTTGCTTATGCTGCCCAGATTGTGATTATCACTTCTGTTAATGATGATGGAAAAACATCGTGAGAAAACCTGCACCGGTGGCTTGGACCCTGTTCCCGATGCCGGTGGGCTACCATATTTTTTTATATTTTTAAACGTTTTTTTTTTGTATAGGAATATTTAAAAATGTAATTTTATATGTCTTTAAGGGCTGATTTTTCAATCGTCAGATAAGTTTTATCTGGGGAATAAGTTTGACGTTTTGATAGCTTTTGTATAGAAAATATGTCAAACCGTCATATTTATTCCTTGAATAAAATTTATCTGACGATTGAAAAATCGGCCCATAATTGAATAAACGTAATTATAATCAAATAAATGTTGGACGCAGTATCAGTGTTACAATTTTTTTTTTAGGCTCTTTTTAATAATATTAACACGTTAATAATAATAATAATAAATCCCTCAGGGAAAGGCGTTACCTCAGCATGAGATTAACGTAAAACCGGAGGGTACATTAGATTAGCTTTCTACAACCCCATCGTATAATAAAAAATGTAAGATGAGGTCTACTGAAAAGCTTACAAACCGCAGGGCAGCTTGTGGCGAGCTGTTGGTGAGTGGCGACACTGCGTACCTTATTGCCTCAGAGAGTCGGTCAGGGCCTCGTCTCCAGTTTGCCTTTATAGGCTGGCTGGAGTGGAACCCCAAGAGTGCCCGCAGGACTCTCAACTCCGGCTTGCCTTTATCGGCCGGCCAGAGGGGGGCCGCCAGAGCTATATGCTCGGGGGTGGAAGTGTCTAAAGGCGTAATAGCGGGGAAACCCACTCCGGGTCTTTTAGACCCGCGACGGCGAAACCGGGGCCACACCTCTCTACACCCCTAGCCGCCCACACGTTTGTTGCCCTCTTCGCCTATGTACTGGCGGCTTTTCAGGGGGCCCAGCTAGTGGGCTGGCGAGTCACCGTCTGCCAACAAATTTCAAATTTAAACTTGAAAGGCAGACGCCGTTTTCTTCCGGCAATAGAGGTTAACAGATCCATTAAACACCCCTTCCCATAGACCAGATATTTTTCACCACATTTTACAATAGTCTTGCACCCACTTGGGACGGCCCATGACTGTACTCCAGTGGTGCAGCCGTGGATGGTCCCCGGTTGGTGCCCCATCCCATTTTAGATTAAAGTTCTCAAAGGGGCCTCTGCGCGTTGGACCTGTGTCCCCGTGTATGCCTTCCAAAGGACCGGACGTCTTCCGCAAGGAAGATGAGCCGTGAATTCAGACGAGATACAAATAATAATAAATTTCAATTTTAAATGTTGAAAGGCAGACGCCGTTTTCTTCCGGCAATAGAAGTTATCCAGTCCACCTAACACCCCTTCCCATAATCCAGATATTTTTCACCACATTTTACAATAGTCTTGCACCCACCTGGGACGGTCCATGACTGTACTCCAATAGTGCAGCCGTGGATAGTCCCGGGTTGGTGCCCCACCCCATTTTAGATTAAAGCTCTCAAAGGGGCCTCTGCGCGTTGGACCTGTGTCCCCGTGTATGCCTTCCAAAGGACCGGACATCTTCCGCAAGGAAGATGAGCCGTGAACTGAAAGAGATACAAAATAATAATAATAATAACCCCCTCTGGGAAAGGCGTTACCTCAGCATGAGATTAACGTAAAACCGGAGGGTACATTAGATTAGCTTTCTACAACCCCATCGTATAATAAAAAATGTAAGATGAGGTCTACCGAAAAGCTTACAAACTGCAGGGCAGCTTGTGGCGAGCTGTTGGTGAGTGGCGACACTGCGTACCTTATTGCCTCAGAGAGTCGGTCAGGGCCTCGTCTCCAGTTTGCCTTTATTGGCTGGCTGGAGTGGAACCCCAAGAGTGCCCGCAGGACTCTCAACTCTGTCTTGCCTTTATCGGCCGTCCAGAGGGGGGCCGCCAGAGCTATATGCTCGGGGGTGGAAGTGTCTAAAGGCGTAATAGCGGGGAAACCCACTCCGGGTCTTTCAGACCCGCGACGGCGAAACCGGGGCCACACCTCTCTACACCCCTAGCCGCCCACACGTCTGTTGCCCTCTTCGCCTATGTACTGGCGGCTTTTCAGGGGGCCCAGCTAGTGGGCTGGCGAGTCACCGTCTGCCAACAAATTTCAAATTTAAACTTGAAAGGCAGACGCCGTTTTCTTCCGGCAATAGAGGTTAACCGATCCACAAAACACCCCTTTCCATAGACCAGATATTTTTTTAGCATATTTTACAATAGTTTTGCACCCACTTAGGACGGTCCATGACTGTACTCCAATAGTGCAGCCGTGGATAGTCCCCGGTTGGTGCCCCACCCCATCTTAGATTAAAGTTCTCAAAGGGGCCTCTGCGCGTTGGACCTGTGTCCCCGTGTATGCCTTCCAAAGGACCGGACATCTTCCACACGGAAGATGAGCCGTGACTGAAGCGAGATACAAGATAATAATAATAATAAATTCTTTATTTCGAGCACAAGACTCATATAGGGTTAGTTACAATTTACTTATACCTATGTGTTAGTAATACATACATTTTGGTACATGTAACTGACAGCAGTGAACTATATACGGACAATCCACTCTGTCAGCAATCATGTTCAGGACCCTGTTGGAGCTGGCTCTAACTCGTCCCACAAGTGATGCAGCGCGCTTGCGCATTGTGGTATAAAAGCAGTCTACATGCGCCGCTGCAAACATTCCTGACGCACTGCAACGCCAAGGCAACCCCATCAGTTTTCTGAACGCGTTATTATATTGGACACGGAGGGCTCCATATGACGTCTGCGAATATTTCTCCCACAGGCTGCACGTGTAGAATGACGTACAAAATGCTCTAAAAAGAGTCACTTTTACTTCCGAAGTGCAACGTGCAAATCTGCGGGAAATCATATTCGCCCGTACGGACAGAGCCCTCCGTTCCCTTTCGATGTCAGCATTGTCTTTAAGGTCAGTGGTGACCAAGTGACCGAGGTATTTAAATTGTTCCACTCGCTCAAGTGGAACGCCGTTCAGTCGTATAGGTGGCACATCAAGATGGTATTTGGTACCCGCCTCAAAAACAATGTACTGGCTTTTCTTAATATTATACATTAACCCATGTTCTGTAGCATAATGTTCACATGTAGCCAGTAAGGACCTTATACCACTGACTGACGCGCTCAGCAGCACCATGTCGTCCGCGTAACTCAGATTATTGACGCAAATATCGTCTATATGACAACCGACATGCTGACTGCTAAGCGCTTCAATCAGAGCATTCATATACAAGTTGAAGAGGGCAGGGGAAGTTAGTCCCCCCTGTCTCACACCGCACTCCAGCTTATATGGGTCCGACAACACACCTGCCCATCTGACATTATTAACCTGGTTCCCATACCAGTGCTTGAAAATGTTTATAAGTTCACAAGGCAAACTAATTGCCTCAAGCTTCCTCCATAATACATCGTAGGACACCAGGTCAAATGCCTTAGACAGATCGAGGAAGCATGCAAAAACAGGTGTATTCCGCTCCGTGTAGTACCTGACAGCCTGCTTGAGACACAAAACTGCACTTTCTGTTGAAAGCCCGGGCCGGAAACCGAACTGGTTATCATGCAGCACAAGGTGTTGGTTTAATTGTGTATCAAGCAGTCCATCAAGCACTTTAGCAACTGTTGTCGCCAAGGAAATAGGTCTATAGTTCCCTTTATCCGAAAGATCACCTGTTTTACTCTTAACAATAGGAACCACGATCGTCTTCATTAGGTCGGTGGGCAGGTATGAATGAGAAATACATAGATTATATAGTAATGCCAAAACCCTTGGTAAGTGAGGACCGGCGTGTTGAAAATGCTCAATACTAAGCCCGTCATGACCAGGGGACTTGCCTCTAGTCGTAGACCTTATGATCTTAATCACATCTTTGGCAGTGAACCGCGTGCCCACCTCGCCATAACGGGGCTCAGTATCCAGCACCGTCCGCGTTCTCTTTAGCGATGAGTGTACAAAAAATTGATTCCTAAAAAGGTTCGCTATATCCTTTGCATCACTGACACCATTCACACTAACAGGCAGGCCTGGTCGAATATTACATTTATTAGTGTTCTTCCAAAAACCGCGAAAATCATGCTTCGTATGCTTAGAGGCAATGATGTCCATCTTTATTTGCTCTTCATGGTTTTGACACCATTTAAGCCGCGACTTGAAAAATGACCTACTTTTCCGCATATCATCATACTCTTGGCCAGTTGATGGTTTTCCACACGATAACCATATGTGAAATTTCTGCCTAGCCAGCCTGTGAGCGCAACTGACGTGTTCATTCCAACCCGTAACTTGAACCTTTTTCTTACGACTGACAGACTTACTATCGGTACTACAAATTGATGACTCACTGAGAGCATGTACAATATCTGAATAAAGCTTATCAATTACACTCTTGTGGGTGCATTCATCACATAATCTATCACAACAGGTAGTTAATTCCACAGGAAAATCAATCCATTTTAATCTATTGTGACATTCATTTGCATATACACTAATTTGCTCCTTGGTTCTTTCTCCCCAAACAACTTTACCGCGGGTTATCATTTTATCGGGAATCCTAGGCGATAATAAATCAAATTTACATTCCACTACCAAGGGGTAGTGGTCAGACCACAGTACATCGTTTTTTACGTAAACATTATTAACAGAACTTAACGCAGAATGCGTAACAATACAGTGGTCTAGCCACCGCCTCGAACCACAAGATTCACTCATGAAAGTGTATGTATCGCTTGCTAACCCTAGCATGTTCATATCAACACAAACCCATTTTTGTTCTTCACAAAAGCTCAAAAGCTCTTTCATAAATAACGTATTAGGATGCGCATTAAAATCACCCATAACATATACTGATTCTACACTAAAATCGTCTACTACAGCACTCACCGTACCGAGGCAGTCCGTGAAGTCCGGTAAGTTATCACTCAAATTCGTAGGCATGTATATGCTCATCACTATAATAGGTCTATTTCTAGTTACTATTTTTATTGCACACACGCGAGGGTTATTGCACTGTAAAACTGACACATTTTGGAATTCGGTACTCCTCCACAACAAGGCAACACCTCCGTGAGGTCTTCCACGTACCATGCCAGCCGTCGTGTCAACAGCCGATGTTCCCGTGGCACTAAAGCTGTCATCAATGGTGCAAAGATATGGTATCTCCTCTGGCTGCAACCATGTCTCTTGCAGAGCAATTATATCACATGATCTACATAGTTCTTTAATGCTGCTCACGGACCTTTTTACACTTTTACAGTTAAACGATATCATTCTGTATATTCTATCCATTACGATTGTTTCAAGCTATGGCCGTCGTTACTCAAAATATTGTTTGTGTACCTTTGCTTAAAGTTCACAAATCTTCTAAAAATTATACCTTGAGGCCACAAGTTTTCATCTAAAAATATAGGCACTTTGTGTTCAGATACGAAAAACTTGAATGCATTATGGCCTTTTTGTTTTTTAGTGTTAATTTTCGCTAAGGAAACAGTTTCTTTCGTCTTAGATTGTATGTAATTAACAATATCGGCTTCCAACGTGTCTATGTCTACATTGGTTATAAATATAGGTGATTTCTTATCGGCGGCCTTAAATTTCCCAACCGTTTCGCACGCGACGCCCGTCTGCCCCCTGTATCGGTAATTCGGTTTTTTCTTCCGACTTATGAGCAGCCAGTCATCCTCTTTGTTTGTGTTTCGTGGTTTATCTAAAAACACATCATTTTGATAATTTTGAGCGCTTGATGTATGGTCACTGGGTTGTTCGCTCGTTGTGTTGATTACCGGCGCAGGCGACAATGTAGGTATGGTTAACAGCTGACACCCGGCCACATCGTAATCCGGCTCCAGCGCCTTAGCTGTGCCTGCCTGCGCCCCCGCGGCCCGCGGTGACTCCGCTTCCACACTCACCGTCCCGCTCATTGCCTCTGTGTCATAAACAACATCACAGCTAATCGACTGTTGCGTAAGTTGCGGGTATACTTGAGTAAGTCTACCGCTATTTTTCTTTGGTGGTGATGAGTTCGAAATGCAGCTATCTTTTTCAGTTGTCGTGATAACATCAAGATTTGATATTCCAATGGAGTCGCTATTCAAACATGCACCGCGTCGTGTATTTATTGTTGCATTACGATATCGGTTTGGATTAGAGGGCTCCGACGTAGTTATCATCTTTCTCATCTCCACTTTCATTTCATCCAATTGTTCTAATGTGACGAATCTAGTTTCAACGTCTTTTAGTTCCATTTGAAGAATAACCAAATCTTTTAGAAACTTTGTAACGTCGAGATGGTCGAACGTAAGAGGAGGAAGTTTCTCTAGATCTCGGGCTACAAACACTGGCGTTACATCAGGATCTGTTCCTTTCAAAAGCGATATAATATCTTCAAGATCTCGGCTTTCTTTTCCACGCTTAATTCGTGAAATTTTTCGCTTGTTAGTAGGCACCGATTCAAAAAGTAACGACTTCGATCGCTTGATTTCGTCACTACTAAACGCTGATACACATATTTTTATTAAAGTTATTTCGTCACACACAGATAGTTTGTTTTGAACGAACGCCAACAATTCGTCGATCACTATGTTGCACGTATTGCATTTCACAGTTAATACACGGAGACCCTAGCTATCTATATCTAAATTAGGGTCCAGATCCTGGTCAACGGTCCCTGTTGCATAATACTGTAGTGCTGTTGAAGTTCTTGGCAAAAGATACAGGAACTGCTATACAAACTTCCAAAGGCCAGGCTGACGTTCGATATAAGTTGAACAACGATTCTTTAAGAATGAAGCTTTATGTTTTAAAATGTATGGAATGGAAATGCACCTCAGTAGTCGGTACAAATAATGATAGACGGTAACGTACTAGATACGTTCGTTCTACCTAGCCTATTCTCAACTACGTTGGGGTCACCTTCCAGTCTAACCAGATGCGGCTGAATACCAGTATTTTACACGGAGCGACTGTCATGAGACCTCCGCAACCCAGTTACTGAGCAATTCTTCTTCTTCTTCTTTGTCGTTCCCTCACTAATGAGGATCGTGACCATATATAATTTTCCTCCATTTGCTTCTGTCCTGCGCCAGCTCAATAGATCTTGTAGAGTTTCTCCTGTTGCCTCTACAATACTTTTACACCATCGTGTTGGAATTCGGCCCCTGGAGCGCTTCCCCTGCATCTGTCCCACGATCAACTGCTTCTCCAAATCATGCATATGTGACCGCATTATATGTCCAAAGAAGCTTAGTTGACGTTCTCGGCATAGAGAGGTAAGTCGTTTTTTGATGTGGAGCTCTTGTAGAATCGATTCATTTGTCCTCATGGCTGTCCATGGTATCTTTAGCATTCGTCTCCAGCACCACATTTCAAAAGCGCTTATTTTACTTATGTCTCGAATTTTGAGGCACCAGGTTTCAGCTCCATACAGAAAAATACTAAACACTAAGGAGTGCACTAGACGTATTTTGGTAGCTCGACGTATACCCCTGTTCCTCCAGATTTTGTCGAGGCTTGACATTACTGAGCAATGCCGATATCTTAAAGTTAGACCGGTTGTCAGACTTTCAGGCTTCCGACTAAACGTAACGACTGTCATAGGTATTCGTATGACACCTGAGACCGACGGTTTAACGTGTTTTCTGTGGCACGGAGGGGTCTCGATGTGTAACTAATGGTCACCCATCCACGGACTGACCGCGGCAAGTGCAGCTTAACCTTGCAAATCATTATGATACATGCGGTTGTTAATTAGCCACTAGCCCCTCTAACTAACTTATTAGGGGAGATTAGTCCAAAACCGGGACAAAGTAGTATAGCCTCTTACACGTTTCAAATTTAGCGTTCGCTAGCTGCTTTTGGCCACCCTGGTCAGTATGTCAACAAACTTTCAATGTCGTCGGTGCGTGTTCAACAACAATTAATAAGAAAAACGCTTTTATGGTCAATTGATCTAATATTCTTTGGAATTAAAAAGTGTATCTTTGTACTCGCGAAAGAGCGATGCATGGTGCAATGTCTTAAATATAAGAACTGGGCCCATGAAGGCGGTACAGATTGGGAACTCGAAGATCTTGATGAGTTTCATTTTTGCCACTGTTAAGGGCCAAAATCGGGTATAAGATTTGGGTATACCCGGTTTTGGACAAGGGGTGAGGCAAAATCATAAACACATAACTTTTATACAAGGTTAGTTTTAGTATATGCGAAACCTGAAACTAGTTTGTTCAGAATCACTAGTAGAATCGATTGACATATTTTTTACACCACATTTTTTTTTGTTTTTTTTTTTTCATAAATTTCAATTTTGTTTCAGTAGGTTTCTACCCATAACAATTGACGGGAATAGACACCTTGAGGCTTGAAATGGTCCGCTCGGTCAGTTTCCGTGTATTAGACAACCCCTGCATAGCACATCTCAGGCATTTCACACTTTTTTAGCGAACTTAACGCGACATAAACTAAAGTGTAACTTGGAGATTTACTAAAAAAAACACATATTCAGGCAGTTCTGATGAAAATCTAGTTGGGGTGTCTCGGTTTTCGTATAAAGTAAAAATAACGTTGTATATTGATTATTTTTTGTTAATTAGAATTAAGAATAAAGTGATTTCAAGTGCTAAAACTAAACTAAATAACAACTTGTGTTTTATTGAATTTTTGTCTTAGCGTCCCGGTTCTATCCCACTTTCCCATACATAAAGTCTGTCTCTCACTATTTGTATTTATATTAAAATTAATGTCTAAAGTACATTCCAAAATATCCCTGTACTTTTTTAACAGCCCTAGTTTAACTAACCTTCTTCTTATAAAAGTCGGTTAAAAAAACAAACTAAACTAAAAAGGCTTTAAAGCTAAGAATATGAGCAGCATTTGTAACATAAGAACCTCCGTGAATGGAGTCATGAATGTCGGGGAATGCAAAAAGAGTTGGGTAAAGGACTTTTCACACTGCACTTGGTAAACGCGAGTTTTTTTTTGTTTAAAATTCTGTATTTTGGACTGCTTTTATTAGCAAAACTATGGTTTTTAAAAACCAAAAGTTTTTGTCTATCCTTTTGCGTTATTTTCTTATACAGGAAAACTTGATTTTCACCTTAAGTTTACACTTTTTTTTTCTGTAGTTTAATTTTTGAATTATGTTTGCTTTGGTTAATTTTATTACTAAATTTATAACGGAATAAGGATGCTTTATTTAAAATAAGTGTCATTTTTCAAACATTTTCTTATGCTTAGACTTATGAGTTTGAGTCATTGTAGAGAAGATATTAGTCAGACAGAGTATGCGTTACCGGATCTAGCTATACAAGGGTGCACCGCGGGAAGGCTCTCTTCCTGCACGAACAGGAGATGCACTTTTGAATTTTAATCGACAGACTTTTTTATCCTTGCTTTTTTCAAACTTAGTTTGCACCCAGTTTCCCCTTTTAATTCTTGAATCTTATGATGATTCTAGCTTTTGGCCGCAGCTTCGCTGGCATGCCATTTTGAACCTTCGTTAAGCCGCTTTATAGGTTTAGTTTTCAAATCCAAAAAGTCAGTCATTTATAATGTACTTTGAAGTGTTTGTGCCAAATTTCAAGTTTATAACGGAATAACGGTTTTCGTAAAACGTTAGGGGAAGAATTTCCAAAAATAATCTTAATAGATGCCTACGTCACATAATGAATCTACCGTAAAAAATTCAAATTTCTATGCCAGCCGTTTAGGCTTTGCGTTGACAGATATGTCAGACAGTTTTTTTTACTTCTTTTTATTGTGCTTGGATACCCTTTCTACGTAACTGAGCAGTTGTTGGCGAGACCTGAAGGATCTCCAGCCAATGGGAGGAAGTAAAATACTTAACCTAAGCTAACTACTTATACTTCACTAACATCATGACTACCTGCAACAACAGCACTAAGGGCGACCCCTAGTGGGACTCGCACTTCGGCTTAGGGCATTACTAGCGAGGGGATGGGGGGGGGGGGGAGACAGCTTGATGAGGGCTGAATTATCGGTGTGACTGCGGAGTCTGAAGAGACGACCGGCTCTACGATGGGAGAGCTCGGTGGATCGTGACCGGCAGTCAGTCGTCAGTCAGTCAGTTTTTTCTTTTATATATACAGATTAACCTACACGTCACTGTTTTACATTATATAGGCAAAAAAAAATGTTTTTTCTTGACACGCTTTCAAACTAGCAATATATGAAAGTCACCTATGGCACGACACTGAGGCACATGGTTATAATAACATAACACTAAAAATACTCGTGTTCATAATAAACATGTTTGATTTGATTTTATTGAAATATGTGTTATGTGTACAAACTTTTTTTTTGATTAGTTGCGGTCAACTCACGTGCATTTTTCGGGATTTCCCGATTAGTTTCAGACCCAAACGGAGCCACGAAGTCGCGAGTCGAACTGTTCAGTCAAACTTCGTAAACGAAACTAGTCGGTCAAACCCGAAAAATGCACGTGATTAAACCGTAACTAATCATTATATTAGATCCATCTATTCATACACGCAATATTTAAGGGATACATCTATAAGTGGTAAAGAAGCCATTTAAATAAATAAAAAAAACGAAGTAGATTTTTTTTATTAAATAATTTAAATTTACTTGATAAACATAACAAATACTGACTCATTACTATTTTCAACATCCATTACACTAGTTTCTACGCAGTATTTATTATCATAGAAGTGGGCATTTGTTTTTTAATTTATGCAAAATGTCTCAAGCATTATTACAATTATAATAATTACGTGAAAAAAATATACTTCAAAAATAAAAATAAGTGTACACCCACCCTAAGACGGGCACAAAACTCCATTCTTATATATTCAGCAACTAACACAGCCTGAATACGTATGGCCTTACAGAGCCCTGTATGCAAATTTAGTTTCCACAATTTAAATTTTGACTTAAGCCGACCATCGAGTGCGAAACCCGACCCTAATGCTAGCTATGAAGTCAGTAAGCCTTAACATTAAGAATAAAACGGCGATGATCGATTTTGAACCTTATTAACATAACCATTAGGATTCTAATGATTTATCGCACGAATAATGCATTGATGACGCTTTTAAGGCGACTACGGGTTAAATCTTTTACGATCAACATAAAAATGGTCGTTATTTTTTCGGGACTATCAGAATGCGAAATTTTTGGGCAAAAAAGTACGCTGTTATTGCTTCATGTCATCGCTGGCCCGCATTGCAATGTATAAAGGCCTGGTCAAACAGAACGCGTATTGTACGCGCTACAAGGTGAAATAACAACGCAACGCTCCGCCGCGCCGTGTTGTGTTGCACTGTGACAGTACAAGACTGACACACGGAGCTCGCGCGTACGCGATTTGGATAAATGCGTCACGTTGAGTTTTATTTCAAATTTCACTGACGTAGTTGCTTCTTTTTTTTCTTTTTCTTTCTTGTTTCTTTTTAAAAGGGCCTCGGTACATTTTTTATGATAACTACTGGAAATAAACAGCATTCTAATTGCGTAACACACTTGTAATCGCTATAACTTTTGACAGGTCAATCAATCCGACTTCTCCACAACTATATACCGTGCAATGAATATTGTTATATTGCCAAAATCAAAGCCATAGCGATGACAAGTGAGTTGCGTAATTACGATGCAGGTTGCTAATAACAAACCTCCTAAGCTCGGAACTCCACACAAGCGTCAGTAGGTCACGTTAAATCTTCAGTATGACGTCTAACGTACGCGACGCTAAAACGCAACGCTATTACATATTTACGCGCTTAAAATACGCGTTCTGTATGGCCAGGTCTTTATAGGTAATTTATATGTTAAAAACTGTCAGTTGCATATCCATAAAAGCGTAATACATGCATTGCGTAGTTGAATTGGTATTCTAAATACCGATTCAGTAGTAACAGTTACCGATTGAATAATTAATGTTATAAAACTCTAACAGTTACCTAGTTGAATTTATCGCACACACCAATAAAAGTAAATAACTATATATGGGTGTAAATGAATTTGTGTAATTCCTTAAAACCACATGATCGGGATTCAGCTTAATTAAGAATAAAAAAATAAAAATCTTTTTTTTTCATGCTGTAGCGGCAATTGATCATAATACACCAAATAAAAGGAATAAGTAAAAAAAAAATTTTTTCTTTTCAAAATTGTTTTTTATTTCAAATCAAATCAAAAGTTTTTATTTCACATAAACCATTACAGGCGCTTATGAAAAGTCGAATCTAGGTGCACGATTCCAATTAGATTTTTTCATTGAAAATTTCGATGCCACGCATAAATTAATGAAAGCACGGCGACAAATTCTGGCGATGCGATATCGCTCTTTGCAGTCAGATAATTCGAGGCTCTAAAATGACTCGGAAATTGAAAACCAAGTTTTTTTTAAATTTATTTTTCAGTTGGGTTTCAGAAATACCCATTTACGGTTAATCTATATCACCAGTAGATTACGCGGTTTGAAAGAATAATACACAAATTCGTTTACACCCTGCGTATACAAGTAAAAAAGCCAGAAAATACATTATAATTATGCTGTATTTAAAGATAAAAATATGCAAAAATAGACGAAAAATATTATGCAAATTTACCCACACAAACAGAGTTTGCTGCTAATGTTAAAAACACGGACAATGCACCCATCATTTCCGAAAAAAATCCGGATAAGAATTTTTAAACGAAACATTGTACGCGGAGGGGGTCTTAAAAAGACAATGTATCCTTAAGAGAGTTCAACAAACATTATGTAAAGGTATGTACATAAGCTAAAAGTATTTACGTAACGACAACATAATGGGTTCAAGCTGTTAAAAGTGCTGTGGCAGGGCACTATGATGTTTTATTTAAACATAGGGGCGCGGGATGTGAGTAGGCGCGCGGCGTTTGAGGAAAAACGAAGAGAAAGTTTTATTGTTAGAAAGTAGGTCAGTGCTGTATTTTTATTGGATTTGTTACGATAAACACTAATTAAAGTAAGAATATAAGGATTGTTTACTGTTGTGATTAGTGGGTACATAGAATTTATAACTAATTAGAAGTCGCTCGCGGTTTTGCCATCGTGGATATCGTTTATCGCGTATTCCCCGTTTTTCTCTACTATATTATGCATGCATATCAGTGATCGGAAAAGGGTGAGCTAATTTACCTAAACTTCAAAGAACACAGACAAAAACTAGAGACTTCCTTACGACAACATTTTTTTTTCGGGATAATTTTCTCGGAGATTGTCTTTCATTTGTTTTCGAAATCGAGACAATCTCCTTTTTTGAAAACATTAAACAATCTTTTTTTTAAAACAATGAAAAATGTGTCATCTGGTTTTGTGACAATTTTGGGAAACAAAAATAGGAAACGAATTTAATTGTTTTCTGTACTATTAACATTAATATTAAATGTAGGTACATCAGTGATATCCCGAAACTCGGAATAATTTTCACGAAAAAAAAATGTTGTCGTAAGGAAGTCTCCAGTATTTGTCTCTGTTCTTTGAAGTTTAGGTAACCTTTTTCCGATTACTGATTATCTATACATATAAAAGGAGAAGCTGACTGACTGACTGACTGGTTGACTGATCTATCAACGCACAGCCTAAACCGCTGGGGTTAGAAAGTTGAAATTTTGACAATAGGTTCCTTTTGTAACGTAGGCATCCACTATGAAGGGATTTTTCGAAATTCAACCCCTAAGGGAGTTAAATAGGGGATGAAAGTTTGTATGGAAAATCGTCACTTAACGGGTTCAAAAATTTCACGCAAGCGAAGCTGCGGGCGAAAGCTAGTTATAAATATAAACCTTCCTCTTGAATCACTCTATCTATTAAAAAAAACGGCATCAAAATCCGTTGCGTAGTTTTAAAGATCTAAGCATTCATAGGGACAGACAGAAAGCGGGAAGCGACTTTGTTTTATACTATGTAGTGATTAGAAGCCGTTTGCGTGTCGCGTGGATGTCCTTTATCGCGCATTCCGTATTTTTCGGGATAAAAGTAGCTTATTATACTTTTTCTGGTTCCAGACTATCTCTGTACCAAGTTTCATCAAAATCGGTTCAGCGGTTTAGGCGTGAAAGCGTCACAGACAGACAGCGTTACTTTCGCATTTATAATATTATACTAGCTTTTGCCCGCGGCTTTTCTCGCATTAATTTATAATTTGACAATCAACTCTTAACACACTACTAAAGTTTCTATGATAATATAATTATAATTCAATCGTAATTGGAAAGACATGTGGCGCCATATATTATCATAGGAACGTTATTGTTGTTTTCCTCGGGAATACCTAGTACTTTTTTCGGGATGAAAGGTACCCTATGTCCGTTTCTGTACACCTGACAACGAATATGCAAAATTTCAGGATGACCAGTTTTGTGGTTTAGGCGTCAAAAGGTAACAACAAACAAACTTGTGTTCGCATTTATAATATTAGTTAGGATTAATAGGGATGGTTATACAAAACATAGTTACCAATTCGTGGGCTTATCTGGTTTTTGTCCATTTTACTGTATTTTATTTTGTTATTCTTTTATGTTAGAATAGCCAGCGTAATTTCAAAAAGTGAACCTATTATTTCTATTTGAGCCGACAAATTATTCTGTGTGTACTACTACTCAATCTCAAGTGAGGTGAAAATGTCAGCTAATTACTCCTTGAGTTCAATTTAGCGGTGAAAAATTATTAGCATTTCATTTTTAATTGTTTGGTTGTATTGAAAACCGTTTTTCACAAAGTAGCATTTGACAGATCAGTTTAACTGCTCTCTACAATTTAATAACTCAAAAATGTGTCTCTAGTACTTAGTTGGAGGCACACCAGACAGGCATGGAAGGTACGAGAATAATTTGGAATACAATATATTAATCACTTAGGCGGTTATTAATAAACGTAGCATTAACTTTACTCCAAAGTTAATTCCAGAAATAATCATACAAATTTCAGAGTTAAAACTCAGCGTAAAGTTATGCCATGTTTATTAATAACGACGTCTAAACAGAGATCGATTCATAAATTAAATGTACGCTCGAAAAGTAAAATAAAACGCTACGTTCTGAATGCAAAACCGTATGTTTACAAACCCGAGACCCGCAGAGAAATACTGTTACATCTTTTGTAAGAACATGAAAACTGACAAAAACAGAATGAATTCTCATTGGTACAATGCGTATTAAAGGGGCTAGTCGTAAGGGCAGAACAAGGAAACGATTTAATTTAATCTCAGCCGGGGAACGTTGAATTAATTTCGTTATTTGGACATTTTTCAGGAGGGGAACTGAAAAATGGGCGAACAAAAATATAACGGTACAATTTTTCAGCGTCAAATTTCGCCTTTGCAAAGTTAAATTATAAAAATTAAGTTCTTTTTTTTGGGAGGCCGCTCTCGGTGTGAATATTTGATTTTTGATGTTTTACGTTTTTAGAATTATCAATCAATTGGTTGAATGTTCTGGGAATAAAATTTCAATAACATAATATTATTGGTTAGTAAAAAAGCTATGAGATTTAATACTATTTGTTAAAATAAAAAAACACGAGGGACTTGTGGCCACTTAGGGTCAAAATACACGTCCGATACTTGCTTCCGAGAGCCGGATCAGACTATCTGATCGGATTCATGAAATACACGTACGATTCTCGTGTCCGATTTTTTCTGGACGACGACGACTCCCGGACGATGCTTACGGTTCTGACATCCGATCCGATAGTCTGATCGTACGTGTAATTCATGTTCAAACAAATGTATGGCGCGGAGGCCTTCAGAAAGTCTGATCAGACTGTCGGAGCCGACTATCGGAGGCAAGTATCGGACGTGTATTTGGGCTCTTAACCGTGGGAATCATACTATTTGCAAGGTTAAGCTACGCTTGCCGCAGTCAGTCTGTGGATGGGTGACCATTCGTTACACATCGAGATCCCTCCGTGCCTCGGAGAGCACGTTAAGCCGTTGGTCCCGGGTGTCATACGAATAGATATGACAGTCGTTACGGGTTGTCTGAGGATCGAAAGACTGACAACCCGTCTAAACTTATTATATCGGCATTGCCCAGTAAAGGCCTGTCCACATCTCCGCGTGACGTCGTTGTCAACGTGGAACGGTGCGGTAACGCGGCACGGTGCGTTGACATAACGTGCAAAACGTTACCGTATCGTAAAAATGCACGTCAAGATCATTGTTAGACTTATCGTTGACCATGTAGATCCTGAATTTTAATAAGAGAAACAGTAAGGTATGGTTTTAAAGCATCAGATCACATAGACGGCGACTAACTTGCGGGCTTGGAGAGCGCGGGCGAAGCGCATATACGTGTGCGCTTGCGGCTAGAGGCGGAACGTGTGACCATACGGTAACGTAGCACGTTATTTCAACGCACTGTGCCGCGTTACCGCACCGTTCTACGTTGACGACGTCGTGACGTGAAGATATGGACAGGCCCTAACTGGGCTGCGAAGGTCTGATGGCAGTCGCTCCGTGTAAACTACTGTTATTCAGCCGCATCAAGTTAGACTGGAAGCTGACCCCAACAAAGTAGGGAAAAGGCTAGACACACAAGATAAATAAATTAACAAATTTAATTTTGAATGGTAGGTTCATCTCTCTCTAAATTTAGGTTCTGAGTATTAATAATATCTAGCTACCCCATATTTTATTATCGTGGGTCTTGTGCTTGAACTGGCTAAAGGATTGTAATTAATTTTACGTGTGTACGCTGTACAGCCGCATATTAAAATATAGGTACACAGAGGGCCAGACGGTAGGGTAATTGTTTTACTTAAAAACAGAAACTCGCCATTTGGATAATAGATCATTCGTACAGTTGCCAACATAACGATGGCCCCACCGAATAAACGTGCAAGAGTTCTTACACGTTTTTTTTTTTTTCATTTTTGGTTTCTTTTGCCTATTCAGCACCTACTTAATTTTTTTTATGAATTTTAGACTCAAAACACGCCTATTATAATAGTGAATTTCTTTATTCTAGGGAAATAATTAATTTTAAAATTACACGAATAATAGTTTATGCTATTAATACATGCTTTTTGAGTCGCCAAGTACACAAGAACAAACATGTTAACACCTACAGACGTTTGAGAAGATTTGTGATTGTTTCCGAATTTGGAAAATGTCTTCTTACACGTTTAATCGTGTAGAAATGTATGCAAATTTTATTACCAATGTTTCATTCCACAAAATGGAACTTTGAATATAAATAGGTTATTAAAATTAAAGTATTGCATTATCTCTTACTATAATTATTTTTTTCTAACAATTGTGTTAAAGATTCAAACATTCATGCATTAATTGCATATCAATTTAAGTTTATACCTAGTAACGGTAAATAAACAAATGTTTACGCGATAAATTCTATTGTACGTAACATGAGAAAGGGGTACGGGGGGTAAGATGCGAGTAAAATAAGGTGACTAGCTCGGAGTCGGTGGTGACCTCTTGCTTCCGGCCGTGGTTCTGTTCATGGTCGGGAACGAAAGTGCGTGGGAAGCCGTCGACTCCGTCTGCGAGGAGGTGATGGCGACCAAAGAGGGAGCGGAGAGGGAGAGAGAGACAGCTGCCACTCTCCCTTCCCGCGCCAGACGCACCGGGCGCTAGAGGGCGCGTGCCGATCTCCGGCCACCATAGTGTGTGGCCTGCGGGTAGTACTAGTACTGGCCTGCGACCAGTAACAGGCCCGAGAAGGCGGCGCGCAGTGTTCCATGCGCGCCTCTCAGGAGGAAGGACGTGGGGCCAGGCCCCACAGAAGGAGAGGTCCGCCAGGGGCTGGTGGACCAAGGCCGAGGCAGCTGCGAATCCCGCGACCCTGGCCAAGGGTCAGGAGAAGGAACACCGTGGGTTTTTACACCCCTTTGCCTTCCCCGGGCGAAGGGCATCCATGAGGATTTTCCCACGAAAAAATAAAAAATAAAAGGTGACTAGCTCGGAAGGACAGTCTTGTTGTGATTCTATGCGCGCTATTACATAATTTTGTTTCGCGCAATTACATTCGATTATAAATATTATAAATCTACTGCCATTGGAAAACTCCATCTCGGTCTCCAATGACAGGGAGGAGGAGGATTAGTGTTTCTAATATCGCAATTCGTTTTTTTTAATCAAGAAATTTACTTTTTTTGTAACTGTAACTGTACTTTCTGTTCACGTGGACAAATACATCATTATATTTTCTTTATTCTTTATAATACGAGTATCTGTATTTTATTTCATCCTTTCGAAGTCAAAGTCAAAGTTTTTTATTTCAAATAGACTAGATTACAGGCACTTTTAAAACGTCAAAACTAGGTGCACGGTTCCAAAAGGTAGGTTGCATGGAGAAGAGCTCAAAACTTCAAGAATACTCTTTTCAAAATAGTAGTTCATGACAATTCCATTACAGTAGTGTGAGAAATAGAATGAGAATAATGCAGGTTAATGTAAGAAATAAACTCGCATAAGAGTAACAAATAGAAAAATATGCCTTCTGGGATTGTCATAGCAGCTAAGGGCTAACCAGTCCCGACAGACAGCAACCGTTCACGAGCATGACGTGCACATCCGCATCGCTTAGTTCAACCATATTGCAGGGAACCCAACGACAGGATATACAACGCCACCATAAGCAGGACATTTAAGTGAGCATGACAGACTCATACTGCCACACAATAGGCAGTAATGTGAATGATTATAGGTGTATCATTAATTGCTGCATGATGCTCAAACTTTACAGATTGGAAAATGATGTTATGAAAATTATAATTATAAAACAATATCAGACTATTTAGGCAGAGTATTATACATTAAATAATAAAATTATAATGGGACTATAAAAATTTCAGTATTTGAATTTCAAAAAAAATATGAAAATTGATCAAATAATGTACAGGTTATTTTAAGTCAATAAAAAGAAGAATACTAGAAGCAAACATCAAAAATAATGTTAGGTCATACAACCAACCAGTTAGACAGGGCCAGAGGATCGCAATGTGCAGGACAGAGTTATACGCCAGGCATCTTTATCTTCGATATAATGATTTATGTTGTAATAAGCTTTAGATATCAAAATGCTCCTAAGAAATTATTTAAAATGCTCATAATAAATGATTTATTGTAGAACCTAACACTGTTCCCCATAAACGTCTTGCTGGTTTATCTTAGTCTAAAACCAGGTAATGTTAGCTTGTGTTTATTGCGAGTATTTATGTTGTGGACGTCACTTTTCTTTGTTATACTGGGCAATATTCTTTCGAATGTACAGTAGGGACCAAAAGTCCATAGGCAATCTCACAAAGCAATAGCTTGGCGTTTAGTTTGACTTACGACCTTCTATTTTTAAGAGACACATGCATCATCGTTGTAGTTCATAATTTCAACTTAAATCTATATGTTAAGATAGCTTAGTGGTTAAGCGCGTCCAACAACATGCCTGCTTCAAGGAGGCGTGCGTTCAAATCTCACGCAATGCAGACTTTTTGTAAGTTTTTACTCGATTGTAAGTATTTGTAAGTAATGAGACAGATATAATATTCAATTATCTTGTTCGCTTTGTTCACACATTTCGTAACGTTAGGGAGGTAGATCATAGAAAACTAAATAAAGAATTTAGATTTTTGTGGGGTAGATAGACATGAGTTTTATGAATATTTAACTTGATCGGAACGAACGTTGTCGATTGGTTGTAAATGTTAGTTAGTGACGTGTGGTTTAATAGATAGCGGTATTGTATTTATTCTCAAAATGCAGGCAAATAATAATATTGAGACGAGGGCGACTATTATTGCGCTGCATAAAAGTGGTCTTAAATAGAACACAAATATGTGATGAAACTGGACTGAATGTGAGTATCATAATAAACAATTCATAACTTGACCGTTTACTTCAAATTTATAATCACCTAAGATTATTTGGCCATGTCTCCAAATTCTTTTTTAAATCCGCCATCATGAGGCCTAAAAGATAAATAATTAGTGTTTATTATTGGATTTAAAATGCAGAGTTATAATATTATATTATTATATTAAATAAACATTATTATATTATATGAAAATGAAGTCACTTCAGTATTTTGATATAGCCGCCTAATATTACTTTTTTTTGTTTTAGAGGAATACTGTAAGTCTTTGGATCAAAAGATATGAGGAAGAGGGAAGCCTTGCTAGTCGATAGCGAAGTGGAAGGCCGTCGCTTATTGGTGAGACGCAGTGACAACATATGGTGGACTATTATGAAACAAATGGTTTCACACCTACGAGGGACTTTACGGAATTATTTGACACCTCGCTGCAAACTGTTCGCCGTGCCCTCCACGCTGAAGGATTGCATCACAGAAGACCCGCTAAAAAGCCCTTCTTGAAATAATGACATAAACAAAAACAATTACATTTCGCACGGGATTACTTAGATTTTCAATGGAATACTACCATATTCTCAGATGAAAAGACGTTTAAATCTAGTCAAAAGGGTAGGCTTCACTTATGGCGCAGGAATAACACTCGCTTGTGTGATAAAAACGTAATCCCTAATACAGACTCAGGTCGCATTAAAATTAATATGTGGGGATGGATGAGTGCAGCAGGCAGGCGAACTGGCTTTTATTCCTCCACGCACCAACAGTTCTACTTATTGGTTTTAATAATTAGACGGTGTAACTAAATATTTAGTAATATTAACATGTCCGTAATTATTTAATGATCTTAAATTGAGGTTTAGTTTCAATCTTCTTTTCGTCAAGAAAATGAATACTTAAGCTATAACCTCAATACATTAATTGTGACGTTACATAAAAAACAGATTCATAAAGTCTAAATCACATATTAATTTTCAATAAACTCTGCTGAATACCGATACTTAAATAAGTGGATGTCAACAATTACATTTGTGTCATTAGAATATCCCTTCCTTGTTATGTTATTATGAATTGACTAAGTAGGTATACAACAAAAAATCTTGTGAACGGTTACAAGATAATTTCTTTTATCTAGGTAGGAATGTGACGTCACAATTCTCATAAAAGTTTGTTAGTAATTTAAGTAAATAAAACGAATAAACATTTTTGTTATCATTTAGCACAACTTTTTTATTTCCACCTTCCAACACCAAAAAAAGATAAATTGAATACATAATCACATAAATAATGAAATAATAATACAATAACTAACATTATAAATAAACATCAATAACGAATAATTTTTTTGCTTTAATACAAATATAATAAAAGTTTCAAAGAAACAAAAACGAGTTACGCATTGTAAGACTCGAACTCAGACGTCACTGAATGTGGATCAATGCTTAGCCCAAACAGCTATCAGGACTTATTAGTTAAATGCGAATTTTAGCAATGCAATGTTAAAAATGACGCATCACTATGACGCGTATTCTAAATGCAACAGAAATATAATGTTATTTCGCGTAGCGCGACGACAGTTCATTAGTGTGTGTTATCTGTGGAATGTTGAGACATCACTCGTACACGCACATGCATACGCATTCGCTGCATCGTGCGCGAGTTTATAGCAATGTAGTCCTTAGCGTGCCTATGGACTTTTGAGCGTTTACTGTACATAGTGTTACTAAGTATATACAAAGATGGTAGGGTAAGTATATTTATTTCCTTAAATAATTCACGAAGCGATTCACGGCAGTCTAGATTATAAATAGCTCGGACTGCTCTTTTTTGTAATATGAAAATAGTACCAACATCAGCAGCGGAACCCCACAGTAATATGCTATAAGACATAATACTGTGAAAGTATGCAAAGTAAACCAACCTAGCTGAAGCTAAATCAGTCAACTGCCTAATTTTCCTAACGGCAAATGCAGCAGAACTCAGTTTGCCTGCAAGTGCCTCTATATGAGGTCCCCATTGCAATTTAGAGTCTACTGTGATACCCAGGAAGACAGTTGAGGGAACCGGATCTAACGCTTTCCCGTCAAGTTTCACTTTTGAACTAATGTGGGGTACATTTGAGGTGGAGAATTTAATACATTTGGTTATACAAAATTATTTATATTATTATACCATGCGTTCAAAGATGTATTACATAAAAGAAAACTGATCTTATTAACACTAATATAAATGCATACGATCTTTCCAATCATATAGAAGCAGAACAATGTACTGTAAACAAGCGTGTAAATAGTTACAGCTGGGTACAAAATAAACTTTAATTACGGAGAATAATAGTGTAAAATTACAGTACATTTTATTCGTTGTGTACTATTACACGAATAAACGTGTAATGATATATTGCTGTGACCTAGTCATGCAAATTTCACAAGAGTATTAACATTAAATAGTTTTTCATGAATTTCCTGAAACTCGTTGATATTTAAAAAAAAGTAAATACACAAGTCTACAGTTTATTTTTTTACCTATAATTCGATAATACATTATTTATACCTATTTACAATGGAATGAGCGTTATTGAAGTTTAAACGTTTTTATTTTTTCCTGAAAAGTTGTCATTTTTCTCTTACACGTTTATTCGGTGGGGCCATCGATTATGAAGTTGGGCAACAAGTGAGAGACAAATAAATCTCAGCTAAATGAGTATTTCAAAAAAGTATTGTTATAGTTTGTAATTGTAAAAGAGTACAAATCTAAGTATATCTTAACGTTTTTATTCAAATTCTTTTTTTTTCTTTTAGAAAATATTTTATTATTTACACAAACAATATTTACATAATTACAAATAAATGTATATACAGGGTGTCCAGTAAATAGCACGACATACTGCAGGGGGTGATAGCTTGGGTCAATACCTACCAAAACAACACAATATATGTTCAGCAAAATCTTACGGATTTACAGTTTTACAAAATTTTCCGAAATGTCGAAAAATCTCTACCTTGAAACAGATTTTTGAGCATCTCGTAATGAAAAAATCCTTTTCTAGTTTTTTCTTTTACATCAAATTATTCGTGAATAGTTACTTTACTCATTGATAAGTTTTTTTTCTATCAAAAACAAGAATGTTTTCAAGAAATACAATGTTTTGTAAAAATTTTTACAGAACAATTTTATTATCGCTTAACTTTAACCAACAGTGGTGAAAAAAAAATGTATGTGGCAGTTTTGTACAACAAACTTAAAAGATAGCCTGTTTAATGGTGATTTTGGTAAGATACAATACTAGTGCATTTTCATTAAAAAAAAAATGCTATTTTAGTTCCAGAGAAGCTGATTTTGTTGAAAATGTAAGTAACGTAATTTTGACAAAAACCACTACGAGAATAAGTCGCTTCGCGCTTCGCTTCGCGTCGTTTGTGTGTGAGATTTGTGTTTGTAAACGCACCCACGATACACGAGAAATCCTAGTGAGGGACAAAGTTTTCAGACGAAAAAATAATAAAAAATAGCGCATGTGCTATCCCGCTATTTCTTGTATTGTGATTTTGTGTCTTACTCTCTCAACGCGGCGGGTACCCGCCTAGCGAGTGTGTATTGAAAGATAGTATGAGCAGCGCTAACTGGCGCGGACGCGTGCGACGGGTTTGTACATACTATCTTTCAATACACACACGCGAGGCGGGTACCCGCCGCGTAACGTAGCGAACGCCCTTATCCATTACGCGTGCATGTCGCATTTTACATGTCACAACTTGTTTTATAATGATTCGCGTAAATGAGCAGCTATTACTTATTCTCGTAGTGGTTTTTGTCAAAATTACGTTAATTACATTTTCAACAAAATCAGCTTCTCTGGAACTAAAATAGCATTTTTTTTTTTTTTAATGAAAATGCACTAGTATTGTATCTTACCAAAATCACCATTAAACAGGCTATCTTTTAAGTTTGTTGTACAAAACTGCCACATACATTTTTTTTTCACCACTGTTGGTTAAAGTTAAGCGATAATAAAATTGTTCTGTAAAAATTTATACAAAACATTGTATTTCTTGAAAACATTCTTGTTTTTGATAGAAAAAAAAAACTTATCAATGAGTAAAGTAACTATTCACGAATAATTTGATGTAAAATAAAAAACTAGAAAAGGATTTTTTCATTACGAGATGCTCAAAAATCTGTTTCAAGGTAGAGATTTTTCGACATTTCGGAAAATTTTGTAAAACTGTAAATCCGTAAGATTTTGCTGAACATATATTGTGTTGTTTTGGAAGGTATTGACCCAAGCTATCACCCCCTGCAGTATGTCGTGCTATTTACTGGACACCCTGTATAAGGTCCATCTATTCATACACGAAATATTTTAAGGGATACATCTATAGGTGGTAAAGAAAAAATAGCTAAGCGAAAAAAAGTTGATTAGTTGCATTGAAAAGATTATTATTATAATTGTAATAATGCATGAGAAATTTTGCATAAATTTGAAAAAAAATATGCCCGGTTCAATGACAATAAATACTACGTAGAAACTAGCAGCGTAATGGATGTTGAAAATAATATTGAGCCAGTATTTGTTATGTGTATCAAGTAAATTAAAGTTATTTAATTAAAAAAAAATATAGGTACTTAGTTTTTTTTTATATTGCTTCTTTACCACCTATAGATGTATCCCTTAAAATATTTCGAGTATGAATAGATGGACCTTATATAAATATATCCTAATAAAACTATAAACTAAAATAGGGCATCAAAATATTCCTCCGCATCGCTGTCTACTGGTAACGTGCCCAAAAGGCTGGCAGCACTGCCAAGTTGTATGGCAATGATAATCCTTTGACCAAAGTAGAGACCAGCCTTCGGGTCACGGGAAGTGTCGACCAGCCGCCTTGCAACCTCTCTGTATAGAAGTTGGGCAATTAATATCAATTCGTTTTATAATAAAAATATGCAACCAATGGTATTGTGATAAGTTTTTATCTAGGTTTGGTTGCAAGTTGCATTTTTTTTATTCCTTCTACATGTGCATATATTATTTGTGGACGGGAGCTGCATACTGTATCCATACTAGCAATCTAGATTGATGGAATTAAAACTAAATATTGTATTTGCATATTTGTATGTCAAGGATTTCTACAAAGTAACGCCTGATTCCATCATATATCTTTTCTAATAAATGCCAAGTTTAAAAACTCAAATGCTTGAGAAAACTCATATGATATGCATCCGGCGTACACACGATATTTTTGGCGTCGGCAACTTGTGTTGATGTGAGCGCATCGCGTTTGGGTGATTCTTCACGCGATAGATAAAAGCTGATGAACCCTAGGGTTAGGTATTGCTCAATTACACTCACTGCCAAGAAAGTACGCTTTTAAGAGCATTAAGCCGCGATGCAAAATGTTCGGGGTTACACTTAAAAACAGAAACAGTTTTTAAGTGAAGCATTTAGTTACAATCGGCGACGCTAAAATTATCGTGTTGCACCGGAACATAGATGTGGGTGTGGAGGAACGAGGTGTGGTGTTCCTCCAACCAAAGGGAGGATCCTCCAACCAGGCGGAGTCTTGTGCCTGGCGGGCTACTGCCCAACGGTTAATGTTGGGTGGTTGTATTTATACGGTCTGCGTGTTAAATCTTGATATCGCGATGTAGGATCGAATAGTTCGCATGTGGCGCGATAGATGCTGGCCACATGGGATTGACCATTTTATTAAAACTTATTCATAAAAGTTTTAGTAGAGTCAGCCTCCGTTTCAATACAAATCGTCATCACGTACACGTCACCACAGATAACTCATACTATCCCTCGCACTCAGATTCGTCCAACATTCACTCGCATAACTTGAAAATTATGCGAGTGGATGTTGAAGGCATCTTTGTTCAAAACTTCTTTAGCATTCCATTCCCACATAAATAACTAGGTTCTAGAAGCAATAATGCCGAAACAGCTAGAAGTAGTGATATTCCGCATGTGCTGAATATGGCTGACAGGGAGTGAGTAAGAATCTGACATGCCCTTTACTCCCCTTAGGGAGATAGGGACCTTATTAAGATATTATGATGTACCTTTTATTTATTATCTACTAGCTTCTGCCCGCGACTTCGTACGCGGATCCTGTTGCTTATGCCAGCGACAGCGGAGTCGTCAAAATCGAAGATCTGAAACGTCTGATGTTGAATTCTAAGAGCCCGGGGACAGAAAAACAAAGGGATGCGCGAAACGATTCGAGACGTTCCAGATCTTTTATTTTTGTAAGTCAGCAGGAAATGCCCATAAGACTAAACAACTTTTGCTAAGACGTCATTCCTATATATGTTATAGTGTCGCTGGGCTTTGGAGTTCCACAACAGGTGTTCCAAATGTTCAAATTTATTCTCACAGCAGAAAATGCTCTTCACGTGGAATAATTTTTGCTGTGGCACCATTTTTATATATCTTATACCTACTTTAGCTGGTCCACATCCGATTCTTCAGATGATATCAACATTCTGTCGAGAGAGAATCAGATAATGTCGAAGTCGATCAGAATTCAAACGTTCGTTGCGCTCTTCTTCTGTCTCTTCATGCCGTATTCCAGCAATTCTTTCTCTCTCATTTTCTAACTGATTATGAATATTTTGTTGTGTGCGTGTTCGGGACAATGTATGATAATCTCGATCAGAAGTTAGTCGCACATTCCGTTCATCACTCGTTTCAAAAGACCTGTAAGTACTTAGATGTACGAATACGCTGAGAACTGAAGCGTGATTCTGTATTGGTAAACGTCTCCGATTTGCGAGACAATGCATGTCGCTCACAATCAGCGGACAGTCGCGCATCACGTTCCCCACTTGTCTCTCTAGAGACCTGCTAGAAGTCAATGCGTAGATACGCTGAGAACTCAAGCGCAATTCTCTATCCGTGAACGTCCCCGACTCGCGAGACAATGCGTGACGTTCACCATCAGCGGTCAGTCGCGCATCACGTTCCCCACTTGTCTCTAGAGACCTAAAAGTCAATGCGTAGATACGCTTGGAACTCAAGCACAATTCTCCATCCGTGAACGTCTCCGACTCGCGAGACAATGCGTGACGTTCACGATCAGCGGTCAGTCGCGCATCACGTTCCCCACTTGTCTCTAGAGACCTAAAAGTCAATGCGTAGATACGCTTGGAACTCAAGCACAATTCTCTATCCGTGAACGTCTCCGACTCGCGAGACAATGCGTGACGTTCACGTTCAGCGGTCAGTCGCGCATCACGTTCCCCACTTGTCTCTAGAGACCTAGAAGTCAATGCGTAGATACGCTTGGAACTCAAGCGCAATTCTCTATCCGTGAACGTCTCCGACTCGCGAGACGATGCGTGACATTCACGATCAGCGGTCAGTCGCGCATTACGTTCCCCACTTGTATCTAGAGACCTAGAAGTCGATGCGTAGATACGCTTCGAACTCAAGCGTAATTCTCTTTCCGTCAACGTCTCCAACTCGCGAGACAATGCATGATGTTCACGATCAGCGGTCAGTCGCGCATCATATTCTTCACTGGTCTCTAGAGACCTGGATGTAGATGCGTAAATACGCTGAGAACGCAGGCGTGCTTCGCGATCCGAAGAGGTTCCCACGGAGCGAGTTGCAGCCTGATGTTCCCGAACAGCATCAAGTCTCTCCTGACGCTCTTCGGTAGATTCTTGGGATCTTATGATCCTCAATCTTTTAGCTCCTTTGGAACATTGGAAAAGATTTGACCTCTTTCTAGGCACGGTTATAGTTTTATTGTGAAGATACCTGATCAATTTAAATCTAAGTGACTGCTCCCCTGCGTTACCGGGTAGACTACAGTGTCACGAAGATAAATGGAAAAGGAAATTAAACACTCAAATAACATAAGCCGGAAGGCATATTTATTCGATAAAATAACAAAGTAAATGGGAGTTTTGGTCAGTAGAGTCAAATTTTCAATGATATACCATCGTCATCCAAAATTAGTCCTTAACTGTTACCGCCGTCACCGCGTGGAGGTACTCCCAGCTTATGTTGTTTTATAATTATACAGTGAAATTAGTGATAGCTTTTATTTCCATATCAGATGTTTCTGATCTTCGATTTTTATAAGTCAAGGAAATGCCCATCAGACCGAACAACTTTTGCTAAGACGTCATTCCTATATATGTTATAGTGTAGGTGGGCTCTTGGAGTTCCACAACAGGTGTTCCAGATCTTCGATTTTATAAGTCAACAGAGAGTGCTCATTAGATTGAACAACTTTTGCTAAAACGTCATTCCTAAATATGTTATAGTGTGGCTGGGCGCTTGGAATTCCACAACAGGTGTTCCAGATCTTCAGTTTTTATACGTCAACAGAGAGTGCTCATCAGGCTGAACAATTCTTGCTAAGACGTCATTCCTATATATGTTATAGTGTAGCTGGGCTCTTGGAGTTCCACAACAGGTGTTCCAGATCTTCGATTTTATAAGTCAACAGAGAGTGCTCATCAGATTGAACAACTTTTGCTAAAACGTCATTCCTAAATATGTTATAGTGTGGCTGGGCGCTTGGAATTCCACAACAGGTGTTCCAGATCTTCAGTTTTTATACGTCAACAGAGAGTGCTCATCAGGCTGAACAATTCTTGCTAAGACGTCATTCCTATATATGTTATAGTGTAGCTGGGCTCTTGGAGTTCCACAACAGGTGTTCCAGATCTTCGATTTTATAAGTCAACAGAGAGTGCTCATCAGATTGAACAACTTTTGCTAAAACGTCATTCCTAAATATGTTATAGTGTGGCTGGGCGCTTGGAATTCCACAACAGGTGTTCCAGATCTTCAGTTTTTATACGTCAACAGAGAGTGCTCATCAGGCTGAACAATTCTTGCTAAGACGTCATTCCTATATATGTTATAGTGTAGCTGGGCTCTTGGAGTTCCACAACAGGTGTTCCAGATCTTCGATTTTATAAGTCAACAGAGAGTGCTCATTAGATTGAACAACTTTTGCTAAAACGTCATTCCTAAATATGTGATAGTGTGGCTGGGCGCTTGGAATTCCACAACAGGTGTTCCAGATCTTCAGTTTTTATACGTCAACAGAGAGTGCTCATCAGGCTGAACAATTCTTGCTAAGACGTCATTCCTATATATGTTATAGTGTAGCTGGGCTCTTGGTGTTCCACATCAGGTGTTCCAGATCTTCAAATTTATTCTCTCAACAGAAAATGCTCATCACGTGGAACAATTTCTGCTATGGTACCATTTTTGTATCTCTTATAGTTTAGCTGGTCTGTTGCGGTTCTGCATCAGGTGTTCAAGTTTCTAAGATAAATTATAGCCTATGTGTTGCCCAGATTTAATACCTATACAACAAAAACAAAAACATTCAAATCCGTCCAGTAGTTCCGAAGATTAGCGTGTACAAACAAACAGACAAACAGACAGACTTTTTTTTTTGGATTCGTGCTCTATTACTGTTTGTAAACCCCCCTCAATCATTTTTTTTTAAATATATTCAATGTACAGACACAGTTTTTTTACTGTTTTATTATATGTATAGATAGATTATTTTGGCTGATGAAACGACGGTTCACCTGATGGCAAATAGTTACAGCCGTATTAATACACCTATAACACCAAGAAGATTAGTAATGCGTTGCCAATTTTAGAGATAAAGTTGGAAAACCTCATGAGCCTGTAATTTCACCAGCACACATACCGTTCAAACAGGAACACAGCAATGTTGCCTGGCTCCAGAAATAGGTATGATGGTAGTAGTCAGAGACTTGTTGTGTTGCATAGATTGGAAATATTAGTAGTTGTGTTTGGATTACTAGGCAATTATATGTTTTTTATGGAAAACATTTTGTGTTAGAATTAATTAATTTTAAGAATAATTATGTTTTTAATTTTAAGTATGCGTGTGCGTCCGCTTGGGCGTAGAAATAACTATTTTTTCTTTCTTGCTTCTTTTCTTCTAGTACCTTCCCGGACAAGCTCTTTCATGAGTTCTTTCTAACATAATCGTAAGAATTACAATAATATATTATTTTTATTTCTAACCTAACTATCTCGTTGGTCTAATGGGTTCGATCCCCCAGGTATGGCAAAGTGTTGTTAGGTTTTCCCGTTTGGAATTTCTCAGTAGCAGCCCGGAGTCTAGATTTTTGCCCGTTGATGGCAATAGGTTCGCTCCCTATTGCATGAGATCTAAACATAACGGCAAAATGAGGATGTACCTACTACACACATCAGCATTACTTTTTTTTTTCTGTTGGCTCACTTTTGACCACTATCTCGCCTGATGGTAAGGGATGATGTGGTCGACGGTGAACTTTAACTTTTAATGATTACTTTCAATTGGATGATCATTAAGAACAGTTAAATACGCAGAAAGCTTCGTAAAAGTATCAGCTACAAACTAATATCACAATCAAAGTCGATCAATTTGATATTTTAGAGATAAATAGTGTTTAAGAAGGAATTCTAAGTATTATTCAAAATAATATAAAAATTGCAATATCTTGAAATCCATTGACTTTCGTAGAACATATGTGGGGTTAAATAGGGATATTGCATGAGATCTAAACATAACGGCAAAATGAGGGTGTTTTTTTTATGGATGCTCGCGTTTGACCACTATCTCGCCTGATGGTAAGGGATGATGTGGTCGACGGTGAAGCACGCTTGCCTAGAAGTAACCTATTCACTCTTGACTTAAAGATCCCAAGGTTGTAGCTATCAGGAAACACAGACTCCGTGGAATACAGGCTTGATGTTATGTGACGTTATTTCCAAGCTCTATTTCTTTAAACAAGTCTTCGAGTACTCCATCTGTCTCTTTCTGTCATTCTTTATTTTCAGCATTTCTATCACCCTCTCATGTTTCTTAATTAAAACTTAAATTATTGTTACTAAGAAACAAATACTACTAACTCGCTCCTTAACCCAACAATAGGGGTCACCTCTAATAATAATTAACCTAATTTTCTGTGTTATTCGAATTTCAACTATTTGCCGTTGGGATAAGTTTTATAGTTGCAATTAAGTGGTCTAAGTTGTAATGACAGAGCGTGGAGTAGACGCCAAATTACAGGAAAACGTATTTAATATGTGTGTACCATTCCTGTTAGTTAATTAGTATTTTTTTAATGCGGGTGTTTACTTTGGTTTCTTGTGAAGTTTGTTTTATGTGTTTAATAATTTTTTATATGTTTTGTTGTTGTTTTTTGAAGTATGTTCTAGTTAGGTATTTAGTTTTATTAACATTACATAACATCATGCCTGTGCGATGAGTTGGGCAGAGGTGGGTAGAACACCTTGATTTCGATATGTTTAAGTCCCATGTAATACGCGAGACTTCGAGCTGCTAGTGAGATATTTCACGCCGAAAAACCCAATAACACTTTGTACAAACTGGGGATCGAACCCAGGATCTCACGCTCATTGGTCACACTTGCGACCAGTAGACCAACGAGGCAGCCTTATTAAAGGTGTTTAACCTGTAGGTTGCGTTCACACATACGCGATTTTTTTCGGCGCGAAAGCGTGCTCGCGTCCCGTTCGAGTCGCCCCCTCCTCAGAAACTTTGGAATTTAATAGTTAGTTCCTTGTCTTAACGTGCATTTTTATCGATGTAAACTACACGCGCACGCTCAGCGCCCAAATAGCTATCGCATAGTACACGCTTCGCAATAGCGCAGCGCCCTCACCGCCGCCACCCTCCTGGCTAGGACGGAAAATGCAATTTGAGATCTATTGATGTGTCAGCTCGTGAGGAGCTCGTGGCTAAATAATTACAGCCGCATAGACCGATCTTCCGGGTTAAGCCACGCTTGCCGAGGTTGGTCTGTGGATGGGTGACCATTTACCATAGCGAGTTTCCTCCGTGCCTCGGAAAGCACGTAAAGCCGTTGGTCCCGGCTGTCATTTGTAGATCTTTGACAGTCGTTACTGTTGGTCAGAAGCCAGAAAGTCTGACAACCAGTCTTACCAAAGAGTATCGTATTACTTACCCAGTTACTGGGTTGTGGAGGTCTGATAGGCAGTCGCTCCATGTAAAATACTGATATTCAGCTGCATCCGGTTCGACTGGAAGCCGACCCCAACATAGTTGGGAAAAGGCTAGGCAGATTGATTGATGTGTCAGAAGACTCAAATTATATACAACAAAATTCAAAGCGAGTTAGACGCGGGTGCTGACGGGCGTGGCGTGCGCTTAGCGGGCGCGTGTCGTCTGAATGCGCCGGTATTGTGGACAAATCTTGGCTTGTATTAACGAATAAAAGGTAAAGAATCTCCTTGAAACAAAAATGGGTAGCATCAACCACCTTCTAAATTGTGTGTGTAAAATTTATTAAAGTTAAGAGTACGTTTCGCTCGAATACGGAGAGAAGTATAAATCAACTTTCATTTGTAATTACAAGTGAAAATGATGCGCAAACAAGGCTAGTGTTAAACACTCGTTTATCTAAAATTCTAGTGCAATTTTCGAGTAAACGGTTGTTTAACTAGAGTATTAATGTTGGTGAATGCTAGCCTAAGTTCACACTGATAGTTCAGCCCTCATCAAGCTGTCTTCCCCCCCTAAGCCTCCGCCAGCAACCGAGGTCCGAGTCCCACTAGGAGTCGCCCTTAGTGCTGTTGTTGCAGGTAGTCATGATGTTAGTGTAGTACAAGTAGTTAGCTTAGGTTAAGTATTTTACTTCCACACCATTGGCTGGAGACCCTTCAGGTCTCGCCAATAACTGCCCGGTTACGTAGAAATGGTCCCCTAGGATCACCTACAGCAGAAAAATAAGAAAAAAATATGAAAACTAGCTTAAGTAGCTCACACTTCGAAACAACCCTGCCGCACATTATAAGAACTCTCTGCTCATAAATTTTGTACTAGACCTCGCACATGGTCAGAATTTGTCCGATCTCTCAGCCTGCTGGTTCTAGTACAAAATGTATGCATATAGGATTTTCGCTCACGCGTCAGAAATTGTCTGCCAGAAATCTACCTATATAAATAAAAAGAAAAGTCCTGACTGACTAACTGTATCAACGCCCAGCTTAAACCCTTGCACCTAAAAAGCTAAAATTTTGCAAAGAGGTTCTATTTATAGTGTAGACAAGGAAATAGGAAGGATTTTTTGAAATTCAACCCCTAAAGGAGTTAAATAGGGGATGAAAGTTTGTATGGAAAATCGTCACTGAACGGGTTCAAAATTTCACGCAAGCGAAACTGCGGGCAAAAGCTAGTTTCTTAGTACATTAGTACAGCCGAGCCAGTTTCACCACCGTCGGAGAACTCTTAACTGAAAAAAATAATAGCAATTTGGCGGATTTTATATACAAGGTTAGTCGGAAAGGGGGTAGTAATCCGCAGGCCACTTAAAGTATCACTGATGACTGTTTTAAAGCAAGTGCAAATTTTTATTTTCATTAAAAATTAGGTATTTTAATTTTAGTTTTTTTCCTAAAATACTTCATCCCTGCATTAGTTACGAATTCAGAAAATGGAGTTTCTAATCAGTGACCCCAAATATGACCTAAAATGTAAACACAGCTGATTATCTGATAGCTTATGATACATAGATTTTAGCGTATCTTTTATAGAATCTTTAAACAGCTATTTCTCTTATACTATTGACTTTTGGAGAAAGTTGTAGAACAAAAGTTACTCATTATTATGGGTACTTTAACACCCTTTCGGATTAGTACCCCCTTTCTGACTAACCTTGTATAATACTGTCAAATTGTCATATAAATTATCTTTTACTTAACTGACGATTGTGAAGCTGGTCCTATTTATCATAATCAGTACACGAACGCATCGTATTTTTACGTCAAGTTTTCCACAAGCCGCACTGACGTCACGCACGGATACGAGTACGTATTTATCTCATCCAACACACATGTACGGAATTAAACAACAATTAATCATATAGGTGGTCGCATTCTGTTGCCAGTTGGCACAGATCCAAGCGTTGCCAGCAGTGCTAGTGGATGCCATTGCTGATTCTAGATTAATAGAGAAAAAAAAGTAGCAAAAATTGTCAAGTACCCGACAACCCGACCACTCCGACCTACCCACCGCTTGGCGAAAAGTTCCGCGTTAAAAAGATTCCGATCTGCCTGCTTTAAATTTTAATTTGTAAATCAAGTTTGAAACTTTATAACCTGTTCAATGAAAATTGTACTTTATTCTTGTTCTTATTGGAATTTGTTTAATTTCTTGTTAGGAAGGTGTAAGTTTTATTAGATAGTAAAAGGACGTCTTTAACTTGTTTTAAAATGAGGATTAATAAAATGACTGCCTTGTTGGTCGTGTTCGCAAGCGCGACTGTTGAGCGTGAGATCCTCCCTCGATCCTTAGGTTGGGCAAAGTGTTAAATGGGTTTTTCCGTGTGGAATTTCTCAGTAGCAGCCCGGAGTCTAGATTTGTGTCCGGTTGATGGCAATAGGCTCGCCCCCTATTACATGGGACTTCATGACATGTCGACCTTCTTGGAATGTATCGAGCCATACCACGTCACTACACATACTTCATCCATTTATCATTTACACCGTCCAATCACACGTAGCCACGACACACCACATTTTGTTCCACACGATCAAAGACTTCAAAATCTATAATTATTCAATTGTAAAAGGAGATAACCCATTTTGTTCGATGATTTGGGATAAAAAAAAGTCGACGGCCAGGAATGAATTATATTTTGTTTAAATGGTGGCAGGTGTACAAACATTTCTTTGTATGGCGACAATGCTTTAAATAATAATAAAATAATTCTTAAAACCCCTAATACAAGTCGTCGTTTTAATTTTTACCTGGTATATATCTCCGAACCCAAATAGTTTTCTACTTTGACGCCATAGTAAAAAATAATGCGTTACACGTGTGCTTTAAAATTGTGTAACTATTATTAATGGCCGCCAAAAATCCCAATTTTATCCCAGAATGGGTGATCTCCTTTGCCTTAATCATCAAATCCAATACTTTCTTTTGTTCATCGTAAACATCTAGCGTAATTAGCCCATTACTATGTCACTGCTAGGCACGGACCTCTTCTGAGAATGAGAAGGGTTTAGGCATCAGTCTACAACGTTGGCCTAGTGCGGATAAACAGACTACACGCATCATCAAGAGCTTCTGAGAGCTCTCTCAGGTGTACAGATTTCTTCACAATATTTCTCTTTCATCGTTAACGCAAGTGATAATTAAATTCTGATCCACACATGAATTAGAATGATTGACGATAGAGTTGATTGATTGATGTTATGTAAACTCGTATCTGCATAATATATGGCATGTATATATGGCTATTTTTAGCATACCCAAGAACGGAGACACCCTTAAAAGATTTTACCAACGGGACCCTATTACTATGCCTACGCCGTCTGTCCTTCCGTCCGTCTGTCCTTCTATCTGTCAAAGGACTGTATTTTTTTAACCGTAATAGGTAGCCAGTTGAAATGATCATAAGACACGTGTTACTGTTGTCCCTATCATGGCAAATATTAAAAATAATAAAAAATCCCAATCCAAATGGGATCCCATACATGAACCTCGAGAAAAATGCATTTTTTCATCGGTTTTTGTCCCTGCTCAACCACAAATATGGTAATATACAAGGTGTTAAAAAATCAAGGCTGCGTTCACATTTACGCGATTTTTTTCGGCGCGAACTCGCGCTCGCGTCGCGTACGAGTCGCTCCCTCCTCAGAAACTTTGGAATTTAATAGTTAGTCCCTTGTCTTAACGTACATTTTATCGATATAAAGTACACGCGCACGCTCAGCGCCCGAGCAGCTATCGCGTAGTACACGCGTCGCAATCGCGTAGCGCCCGCGTTGCCTCCACCCTCCCGGCTAGGATGGCAAATGCAATTTGAGATCTATTGATGTGTCATAAGACTCAAATTATGTACAACAAATTTCAAAGCCAGTTAGACGCGGGTGCTTGAGCGCGTGGCGTGCGCTTAGCGGGCGCGTGTCGTCTGAACGCCCGCTAAGAATTTTAGTCGGTATCGGAAATTGAACAACTTTTGTTCTACAAGTTTTCGAAATTCGCGTATTTTTTTTTTATAACTTCCCATACAAATCGAAAAAATATTTTAATTAATTTGTATGGAAAGGCATAAAGAAAATTGGCGAATTTCGAAAAGTTGTAGAACGAAAGTTGTTCAATTTTCGGTATCGAGTAACCCCACAAAATTCTTAGAGTTGATTTTATAACACCTTATACAAGGTTAGTCGGAAAGGGGGTACTAATCCGCAGGCCACTTAAAGTATCACTGCTGACGGTTTTAAAGCAAGTGTTAAAATTTCAAAATTCGATAATTTTTATTTCCTCGTAAGATTATATTTTTTTAGTTTTTTCAAAAAATCTTCGGCTCTACTTAAGTTACGAATTCAGAAAATGGAGCTCTAATTTGTGACCCCAAATATGACCTAAAATGTAAACACAGCTGATCATAGCTGTGGATAGATTGATTTTAGCAAAATTTTTATGTAATTTTTGAACAGTTGTTTCTCTAAAACTATCGACTTTTGGGGAAAGTGGTAGAACAAAAGTTACTCATTATTATGGGTACTTTAACACCCTTTCGGATTAGTACCCCCTTTCTGACTAACCTTGTATACTAGCTTCAAACTTGATATGATTGTAGTGTATACTCTATTGATAAACGGCAAATAATAAAAAGATGAAAAAGTAGCGATAGTACGGAATCCTTATAGCTCAAGTCCAACTCGCAATTGGCCGGTTTTTAAAATAAATCTCAGTTCATTCACATTTATTCATTCATTTATATGATATCCCTTTGGAAATTAGCATCGTGCCATATAAAAGGCAATAAGCTTGCCCCTAGAGGACTAACCTTCAGTAAAAATGCGGGTATACATTATACAGCGTAAGGGAATACAAGCAAGAAAAAATAATAAATCTCGGAGATAAAGACACATAGATAAAAGAAAGAAACAATACTTCTCGACTTTCGAGGTGAACGCCCTCACGATTCCACAAATCTCAACCGCGTGGGTGTATGTAGTTGTACCTATGTATAACATCAGCAAACTTGGCGGTCGACTATCGACAAGACTAAAATCGTTTGCACACGGCATGCGGGCCTTGACATTGGACTTACAGTGTACAGAATGGAAACGTTAAGTGTCAACGGGTGATTATTTTGTTACTTTTACAGATATTGAAAAACTTGTAGCTAAGTAGTATTAAAACAAACGTAATAAAATTACATAAATATCGTTACGAAATTAAATTGCCATTTTGTTTAAAATTTTATTTACTTACTCTACATTAATATCAGGATAGTCGCCTTTTGCGACTTTAGACTTTCTTTGCCGGGAACCAAACAAAATGCTTAATATATCTTAAGCCGGTCATAATAAATTTAATAACTTTCAACATGACGACCTGGGAGCTGGCTCCCAAAAACCGCTGTATAGAATATAATTCATATCTGCTTCTGAAGTCATATCAAAACGACACTTAGTAGGGACCGCTCAAATACGAGTGAAATGTCCTGATTGACGAAAATTTCAAGTGGGCGGTGTATTATAAAAATATAGATTCGGGTCTAATCGCGTAAAAACTTAAAAAAGGCACTAAATACCTTTTTATCCCGACGTTTCGGCCGAATTACACCGGCCGTGGTCACGGGTAGACTGAAGTTGCGGAGCAGTTGTCATCTTCGTGAAGCAAAAGTATTTTCATCTACCCTCACTCGATCTTGATTTTTATTTTATTTTATTAAGTTATCGTCGGTACTTCGACACACTACACTAACGACGTCTTTACACTCGCCTAAACCGTCCCGTCTACGGTAACACTTGCTGATGACCGGATTCCACGATGTGACAAGACGGGACGGTTTAGGCGAGTGTAAAGACGTCGTTAGTGTAGTGTGTCGAAGTACCGACGATAACTTAATAAAATAAAATAAAAATCAAGATCGAGTGAGGGTAGATGAAAATACTTTTGCTTCACGAAGATGACAACTGCTCCGCAACTTCAGTCTACCCGTGACCACGGCCGGTGTAATTCGGCCGAAACGTCGGGATAAAAAGGTATTTAGTGCCTTTTTTAAGTTTTTACGCGATTAGACCCGAATCTGTATTTTTATAATATATACAGGGTGTTAACGAATTCGTGTAATTCCTTAAAACCACATGATCTACTACTGGTGAAGATTGGCCCCGCACGGGAATTAGACTGATTAAAAATCAAAAAATCAAAATCTTTTTTTTTTTTATGCGGTAGGGGTAAGTGATCGTATCTCAACCACCTAAGTAATAAGGATTCAGTAAAAAAATTTTTTTTTTTTTTGCAAAAAGTAATTTCAAGCGCTTGAACATTTCGATGCCACACATAAATGAATGAAAGCACGGTGACGCGGCTGGCGGGCAAGACTAACGCGATATCGCTCTTTGCAGTAAGTTAACTCGGGGCTCTAAAATGATTGAGAAATATAAAACTAAGATTTTATTTTCAATTTTTTTTCAGTTGATTTTAAAAATTTTCCTTTTAGCGTTAATCTGTGTCACCAGTAGATCACGCGGTTTGAAGGAATTACACGAATTCGTTAACACCCTGTATATATATATATTATACATATATAATTAGTTAGGATGTACTGGTAAGAGAGTAATGATTTATATACAAGGTTAGTTGGAAAAGAGGTACTAATTTGCGGGCCACTTTAAGTATCACTGATGACTGTTCTAAAGCAAGTGATAAAAATACAAAATTACATAATTTTTCTTTTATTTTTTTCAAATAATCTCTATCCCTGCTTTAATTGCGTATTCAGAAAATGGAACTTATAATCCGTGACTCCAAATATGAACTTAAAACACAGCTGATCATAGCTGAGAATTTAGCGAGATGAGAGAGTGAGATTTTAGCGTATTTTTTATATGAAATCTTTGAACAGCTATTTCTCTTAAACTATTGAGTTTTGGGGAAAGTGGTAGCACAAAAATTATTCATTATTAAGTGTATTTTAATACCTTTTCGAATTAGTACCGCCTTTCCAAATGACGAAGAAGACGGATGAAAAAAGATTGCATGTAGCGGAAATGAGAATGTTGAGATGGATGTGTGGAGTGACCAGAATGGATAAGGTCAGGAATGAGTATATTAGAGGAAGTCTGAAAGTAGCGCCAGTGACAGAAAAGTTGAAAGGGAACCGCATGTCTTGGGCATGTAAAGAGGAGGGATGAAACGCATGAGACCAAAAGAGTTATGAATATAAATGTGGATGGATGGAGAGGAAGAGGAAGGCCAAAGAAAAGATGGATGGATTGTGTGAAGAATGATATGAAAGAGAAGGGAGTCAGTGATATCATGACGGGTGACAGGACGGAATGGAAGAAGAAAACGTATTACGCCGACCCCAAGTAACATGGGATAAGGGGCAAGAAGATAATGATAACCCCCTTTCCAAATGACCTTGTATATTTTTGTTTTCATACATGTCGTGTTGAATTTTTTGTGGATACAAGTACAAAAACAATGTCATTTCTAAGAGCGTTTGAACACTTCGTCTGATCGGAATCTAAGAAAATACTATCCACTAGCTGTGCTATTTGTATGAACGCTTGTTCACTGCATCCGATCTAAATTTCATAGGTATACAGCAGAGTTTCCTCGGATCGTATTTTCTCGGATCAGTACACAAGCTATCTAAACAGATTTGCTATCAACAGATATCGATAAAAAATCTCACACAGGAATAAAAATAGCGTACAAATCAAAAAAATTTTTTTTTTTCGTGATTATGTGAATAAATACCAATGACTGCCTCGTTGGTATACAGGGTGTAAATGAATTCGTGTAATTTCTTCAAACCACATGATCTATTAATGGTATAGATTAACACCGCACGGGATTCAGATTGATTAAAAATAAAAATTAATCTTTGTTTGACGAAAATTTTATTTTATGTGCTAGCGAATTTCGATGCCACGCGTAAATGAATAAAGGCACGGCGACAAAAATGACGGGCACGACTAGCGCGATATTGCTCCACGCAGTCAGTTAACTTGGGATGCTAAAATTACTCAGATACAGAATACCATGGTTCATTTTTTGTAAATTTTTTTTTGTTGATTCTGAAAAAAAACCTATGCAGGGTCAATCAGTGTCACCAGTAGATCACGCGGTTTGAAGGAATTACACGAATTTGTTTACACCCTGTAGTAGTTGAAAACGCGACTGCTGATCAGGGGCCCAATTCTGCTAAAATAAATTGTTGCCAAACGCAATCGAACCACAACCGTCAGTCAGTTTATGTTTTCGAAAACTTTCAAAATTATTGATTTTGTTTTTTGTGTCAAACAATTTGATAGCTTTTGAAATTGAGAACTGTTTGAATTAACGGTTCGGCCTTGGTTCGGTTGTGATTTATCAAGATTTATTTTAGGAGAATTAGGCCCTTGATCAGATCGTAGTCGTGAATTCCATCGCCACGGCGGACAAAGTGTTATTGGGTTTTTCCGTGTGGAATTTCTTAGTAGCAGCCCGTAGTCTGGATTTGAGCCCGGTTGATGGCAATAGGCTCGCGTCCTATTAGATGGGACTTATAATTAACGGCGAAATGCGGTTGTACTACACCTCTACCCAACCTTTTGGAGAATACAGGCGTGATGTTATTTTATGGAAAGTAGTAGTAATAAAAAAGTACGCAAATTTCGGAAAGTTGTTCTACGAAATTTGTTCAATTTCCGATATCGAGTATTCCCGCAAAATACTTAAGCCTTGTACAGACTAAGCGTTCCAATGTACGCGTAGTCGGTTACGCGTACACAGGAACGCTTAGTCCGTACCTGCAGCAACGCGTACACAAAGGGGACGTGAACGCTCAATTAGCCTGTACGCGTATTCAACATACCTAGATGACGCGCACATTGGAACGCTTAGTCCGTACAAGGCTTTAGAATTTATATTTTAACATCCTGTATTAGTAACCTAAAACTATCTTATCCTGTCATGCAAAAATTCCATAGAAAAAAGAACTTTCAGGTTTTCCAATGACAATTTTCCGGGCAACTTTTCCATTTTTTTCATTCCAATAAAAGCTAATTCGGATAATAACGAAAATTAAAAAAAAAAAAACGTTTTCAAGTGGTGCGCCAAAAATACCAAAGAACAGTACTAAATACGATAGTACTAATTACAACACTAATGCACACAAATAATTCTCACGAAAACATTACAAAAACGAAATATTCTCGAATAAAATAATCTCCAAGCAACCTCCAAGGTATTTTTTCCTTAAAAAAACTGGCGGAATTCTAATTAAATATGCAAAAATAACGAGAATCACCATTGGGACCCTCCACAATGACAGGCAAAGCGTTTAGCGTAATCTTCCGAAGTACCAGGGTCCAAAATGAGGATAATATTCTACCCTCCGATTTCTGAAAGGACGATAAGTAAGTAAACCTAATTTTGAGTTATGTGCAAAAACGTGGAAAATGTTGTCCCTAGAAGAAATTCTGAAGACATAATATGAGGTGTCCTACGTTGGTTTGAATGTTATTCATTGGTCATGGCTTTGCGCAATCAACGAATATTTATTGTTATTACTAACATAGTTTGTAAGATTGTAACTTACCAAAATATGGATGTACCTTGTCCTAATTAAATGATTTGAATTGAATTGAATAATATAGAAGTTTTTGTTATACCAAATTATTGGGCTACTTAAGGCTCTTTGTTTAACTATTAATGAGTTACATGACTAATATTGTTTTAAAAATTGTAGTTTTTGTTTGTTAGTCATGTTTTTCTCTACTGAAATGTAACCATCTACAATATGGTATGATATTATATGGTAATGTCTCTGTAAAAGTCTCTGGATCTCGTAATTGACAAATGATAGAAAAATACGGACCAGACTGGTTGATAGAGAAAAAGGTGCGTTATTACGCAGTATACAGGCTGTAAACGAATTCGTGTAATTCCTTCAAACCACATGATCTATTAATAATGGTATAGATTAAACCCCTCACGGGATATCTATTGTTTTTTTTTCTTCTCAAATATTTTTTTGTGTTATAGAAAATTTCGATGCCATGTATAAACGAATGAAGAAACGGTGTCACAGCTGACGGGCACGACTAGCGTGATATCGCTCCACGCAATCAGCTAACTTGGCACGCTTAAATTACTCAAATACGGAATACCATGGTTCTTTTTTGAAAACTTTTGTTGTTGATTCTGAAAAAAACTTATGTAGGGCTAATCAGTGTCACGCGGTTTGAAGGAACTACACGAATTCGTTTACACCCTGTAAATATAAAACTCAAATTTGACAAAATGTCACTTAACGGTCTCTTAGAAATCGGACGACAGTATTATATAATGGACCTCAAGCTAGAAATATCTTAATGGAACGACCTTTGTGACCTTGAAGTCTAGTAATGTAGAGACTGTTATTATGTAGAGACCTTTGGGACCTATTGTAGAGTTAGAATGGGCTAATAGTGTGTTTAATCTTATAAGGTTATTAAGTTTAAGTTATGCTATTTACATGAGTATATTATTAATCAGATGGCTGTCTCGTTGATCTAGTGGTCGCAAGCGCAACTGCTGAGCGTGAGGTCCTGGGTTCGATCCCCAGGTCGGATAAAGTTGTTGGGTTTTTCCGTGTGGAATTTCTCAGTAGCAGCCCGGAGTTTGGATTTGTGCCCGGTTGATGGCAATAGGCTCGTTTCCTATTACATGGGACTTAAAACATAATGGTAAAATATGGGTGTATTGTACACCTCTACCCAACCCTTCCGGGTATACAGGCGTGATGTTTGTTTTTATGTATTTCGTAGTGGCCTGAAGGTTACAGACCCGCTTGTTAGGCACCAGATTGTGGGTTTAATTAAACTCAGGCATGTACTAATGTGACTTTTTCAATGTCATATATACTTTCTTAGGTAATCTAAGGGAGAAGCCACACGATGCGGTGTGGCTCCGGCGCGGCGCCTGAGCGGTGCCACTGTGGTGTAATACATACAAATTTCTATGGTAAACCACACGGTGCGGTGCGGCGCCGCACCGCACGCGCGCCGTACCAAGACGAGGAGGGAGGATGTATGCGCCGGAGCGACACGCTCCAGCGTCGCAGGCCGCAGATGTGTTGACGGAAAGCCGTTCCACATGGTGCGCACATACACCGCACCGCACCGCGTTCTTTTGCGGCGCCGCGTACTACGTGTGCACGCTGATGCAGCAAAACGGTCGCCGTGCAGCGGCGCATCGCACCGCACCGCACCGTGTGGAAGAAGGGAGAACCCTTAGACGTCATAAAAAATAGTATCCCACCGGCATCGGGAACAGGGTCCAAGGTGCCGGCAGTCAGGGCCTCAGAGAAAGGAACCTCCTCACTATGCGTGCCGTGTCAAGGAGTACTGCCTTCTGTATCAAGCCCTTGATCATATTATTAATCAAAGCTGCAAAAGAGCAAGGGCTCTTATCTAATTATCAAACGCGCGGATCATATGAAAAACAGGTTAAGCTGCGCTTGCCGCGGACAGTCTGTGGATGGGTGACCATTCCTTACACATCGAGACCCCTCCGTGCCTTGGAGAGAACGTGAAACCGTCGGTCTCGGGTGTCATACGAATACCTATGACAGTCCAGGTAGTCTGAAGCCTGGTAGTCTGACAACCGGTCTAACCATAGGATATCGGCTTTGTCCAATAATTGGGTTGCGGAGGTCCGATGTCAGAGGTGTATTAGTACACCCTCATTTCACCGTTATTTTTAAGTCTCATGTGAGCGAGTCTATTGCCATCAACCGGGCACAAATCCAGACTCCGGGCTGCTACTGAGAAATTTCACATGGAAAAACCCAATAACACTTTGCCCGACCTGGAGAACGAGAACCCCGGACCTCACACTCAACAGTCGCGCTTGCGAACTATAAACCCACAAAGAATGGTTCTACACCAAATGGTCAACTTTAATCCAACTCCATTTAATTCTTTAATCCAAAACAAGATATCCTATTTAATAAATAACTAAAACAATTCATTTCGAAAGAACAACAACTTAATTAGTTTCTATAAAACTTTAAAATTAAAACAGGAAACGGTCCGCTACGTTTTAAACTCGTAGAGTGCTACAGTGCTACGGCGTAGCATTGCTACGAAGTGTACTTAGTAACTTTGTAATGCGCTTACCACCGGAAGTCAAATAGCATGTAACCGCTTCAAATGAAAAACCGTTGGTAACTATAAATTAAATTGTCGACTGTTTGTGTTTTTTTTTTCAGTACCGTAAGCAGTATTATTACTTGGAAAGGAGTTTTCTAGGAAAGAAATGCAGAGCGCAGTCCATAAGTTTCGCTATCAGTAATTTGAAACATAACTTTACAGAAGTTTGTGTTGCGGATTGGTTGTTTTCAGTTCATTTTCTTGTCTGTGATTCATAATTATTATGCTATCGTCCTGGATACCACGAAACTTACTCCGAAAATAGAACTACGAAGTTTTGGCTGTCGGATCGCACCTTTACCAACCAGAAAAGAGTTTCGGATCCGATTCGATCTTCGTGATTTGACATTTTGTAATGTTCACCCTACTCCCAAATGCTAATTGACATCTAGTAGTTTATTTTTCGACAGTACTTTGATAAGTTCGATGTTCGTCGTTATTTCATTTCGATCGGAAATTTCGACGACGTTTTTTTTTTGAAATAGGCCCCCAGGGGCTAAAGGTACGACAGTTATTTGATTGAAAAACCTATCTATTAGAGAGTTATATGCATAGCTCAAGCCTATCTCCCGCTGGGGTAGGCAGAGACAATTGAACCCCAGCTGGTAAGGCCCTAACATACATAATAACATATGGTCCTAATGAGAGATAGGGTTATAAATAGTGAGAATAATTAATCGTTTATATGGGTATTTAGTATAAATAGCCAAACAACATCAAATATCAATAAATGCTAGGTCACCAAAATAAACCTTAACATCTCGGAAACAAAGAATGCTAGCTTCTTCAAATAACATTATTTTATAGACTATTTAATACTACTGGAATGAAATTAATAAAACTTCTTAAATAGTCTATAAAATACATTTTATTTTAATAAGCTAGCATTTTTAGTTTCCGAGATATACTCGTATATGTTGGTGACCCAAATTCATAGCTCTTGAGTGTACAAATATATGACTGTAGGATAAAAGACTTTGTTCCTCCTAGCCTTTTTCCAACTATGTTACGGTCGGCTTTCAGTCTAGCTAGATGCACCGGAACATAAAACTTCCGCAACACAGTTACTAAGCAGTACCAATATCCCCAGTAAAACCATTTTTCAGACTTTCTGGTTTCTGCCATCAGACCTCTGCAGCCCAGTTACCAGAGCAATTGTGCTTGGTGGTAGGATCTTTACGGTCCGCCTGGCTAGCTATCACCCTCACATTAAAGTCCGGCGCCAAGCAGTTTACTGTGTTCCGTCGTGTGTATGTGAGAGCCAGAGGGGTATAGGGGAATCCCTCTATATCTCTATTACTTGGATTCGTGTACTCCATCTTAGACCCGGTCTGCGCTTACCATCAGGTGCGATGAGGGTCAAACGCGACCAAGTCAAGAAATACAAAATAAAACATATACAATACGGCCGACGTGTCTTGGCAGTCTGAAGTTAGTTGTTTGGCTGCGCAATGAATCTTTTACAAACAAAATTGTCTACTGTGCAGCTAATCAGCTAACATCAGACTCGCCAAGATACGTCGGCCGTATTGTAAAGCCGATATCCTAAGGTTAGACTGCTTGTCAGACTTTCGGGTGTCTGACTACGCGTATCGCCTGTCATAGGTATTCGTATGACACCCGAAACCGATTTAACGTTTTCTCCGAGGCACGGAGGGGTCTTCACGAATTGAAAAAAGCACAGCTTAACTTTCTTGCACATCATATGATCGGCATGGTTAGTAATTAGCCTAGGGCACGCCGCAATAGCGGCGGTAAGCCCGTTATGGCGGAGTGGCTGGAGAGGCGGCATGGCGCTCTGAGCTTCCGGCTGACGCAGGTGCTCTCGGGACATGGATGTTTCGGGAAGTACCTATGTCGCATAGGCCGGGAGCAGACGCCCGGATGTCACCACTGCGTCGACTGCTCGGAAGACACTGCGCTGCACACGTTGCAGGAGTGCCGTGCGTGGGCGACGCAACGCCGTGAACTCGCCGTGAAGTCGCGGCGGTCGGTGGTGACCTCTCGCTTCCGGCCGTGGTTCTGTCCATGGTCGGGAGCGAGAGTGCGTGGGAAGCCGTCGCCACCTTTTGCGAGGTGGTGATGGCGGCCAAGGAGGGAGCGGAGAGGGAGCGAGAGGCGACGGCCACTCTCCCTTCCCGCGCCAGACGCACCGGGCGCCGCCGGAGGGCGCGCGACGATCTCCGGCCACCCTAGTGTGTGGCCTGCGGGCGACGGGTTAGGGGACCCGTCGCCCGACCAGTAACAGGCCCGAGAAGGCGGCGCGCATGTGTTTCGTGCGCGCCTCTCAGGAGACGTGGGGCAAGGCCCCACAGAAGGAGAGGTCTGCCAGGGGCTGGCGGACCGAGGCCTGCCGGGGTTGCGGTGCATGCAGCTGCGAATCCTGTGATCCTGGCCAAGGGTCAGGAGTAGGAACACCGTGGGTTTTTAGCCGGTAAGAGTCCGGCATAACTCTTCGCCTTACCGGGGCAAAGGGTATCCATGAGGACTTTCGCACGATGAAAAAAAAAATGGTTAGTAATTAGCCTACTAAAGTTTTTAGTCTATAATGAAATAGATCGATTTTACCCCTATAAGTTCGTTGTAAAACTAGGCCGAATGCAGGGCACAAGCAAACATTTTTATAGGTTATATAAAATGTACACAGTCAATGGGAGTGCAGTCAATGGGGAGTATGGTTGCAGAAAATAAACTATAGATAAGGTCTTACCCCACTACAATTATAATAGAAATAAAACTATTGATACAGTCACTCGATAGATAACTAACTACAAAATAAATTGAATAGGACTTGGCTTCTATGAGATCTCAAAACTTTTTACGGTGGAAAGATTGCACAGAGGCTTGGCATCTTTTACATTTAATGTTTTTGGTGGGATATGGTTTATGTCCACTGCCACCCTACTCTCTTACCTAGTTTAATAAACGACTTGCTGATTCCTGTCTGCGCTACTTTAATGCAGCGTTAATACTTAACCAATGAACGTCAATGAACAGGGCTCGATACCGCTTAAAACCGCTTGAACTCGGATTCGTTCTGTACAAAGTTCGGTCAAATTCAACAAATGACGAAGTTTTGTCAAATTCAACAAATTAATGACAAACGTTCGTTGGCCTTCGTTGGCTATGTGTGTACGCTGCACAAAGCGCAGTTCAGACTACGCTATACTATTTTGATATATAGTAAAGTATACTGCGTCATAAGCTATAACTATATAGCATGACGTTCACACTATACGCTATAACGCAAGCCAGTCTACTATGTATAGCAAGTTATTTGACAGCGACGGACGGGGTAAAAGTGAGGCGGGGCGGGGACCGGAGAATCGTACGATATAGCTCTGAATCGCTTAAGTCTATCGCGTACGGTACAGCAAGCCAATCATTTATAGCATCGCGTTGTGTGAACGTATCCATATAAAATGTATGCTGAGCGATGTCGTTGTGCTATGTGTTTCCTATAATTGCATAATTTTTATTATTGTAAAAAATATTATGATTTTCTTTGTATAGAGTCAATTAATTTATTCACTTGACAGACATATCTGTGTTGCTGGGGAGTTTGTTGCGCCGTTTCTTCTTCACAGCATAAACACTAGGAAGCGGTGAAGGGAGGGCTTTTTGGGGGATGTCTATATTGTAAAACCGACGTTCAAAAAGAACTAAGTATAATTCTAGTCTATTTTGAATAAATGAGTATTGAGTTTTTTTTTTTATAAATATTTGCTTTATGCTATATATTTTAGCTTACGTTGAACTGCGCTTGTAAGAATGAACTAAATTGGTCATACAAAAATATGTGGCTTCCTTTTAAAATTCTTAAAACAATTTTTCCTGTAATGTACGAGTAAGTGCAGGTTAGAGACACAAATCTCTCGCACTAACACTCAGACTAGAATAAAATATCTAGGTCATTCAATTATTATAAACTAGCGACCCACTTCTGCATCGCTCAGGTACGTTTTATAGCTGAAAACTTTTTGGAAGAAATTATCTAAATTAAAATGAAAACCGGATTAAAATCCATTGAGTAGTTTAGAAGAAATAAGCGACAAACAGACAGACGCATAAAGCGATTTCAATGTATAATGTTAAGTAATGCTGTGTAATAAAATGTAACGTGTAAGGTCGTGGTCTGTTACAAACGCTGTAGGTCGCGTCCAACGTGACGTTGTACGGTCAGCATCAAAAGTAGCTGAACATTAGAGTTTTTAAACTTGGCATTAATTAGAAAACGAATTGTTTTAAAACAAAAACTTTAATAGATACCCAGAGCTGCTAGATATAGCTCTAAGTATGCCTTAATTTTTTTGCTTCCTATCAATTAGTTATCTATTTAATGCCAAGTTTAAAAACTCAAATGTTCAGCTACTTTTGATGCTGACCGTACGCTGCGTCAGGTGTCAGGCGTGTGAGAAAGACCACTACAGGGTGTTAACGAATTCGTGTAATTCCTTCAAACCACGTGATCTAATGGTGGCACAGATTAACCCCAAATAGGAATTTTTGAAAAAAAACTGAAAAAAAAAAACAAAAAAACATCTTGATTTTCTATTTCTGAATCATTTTAGAGCCTTGAGTTATCTGACTGCAAAGAGCGATATCGTGTTAGTCGTGCCTGCCAGCCGTGTCGACGTGCTTTCGTTAATTTATGCATGGCATCGAAATGTTGACACAAATGAAACATTTTTTTTGCAAAAAAATAAATTCTTTTTTTTTTACTGAATCCTTATTAGGTGGTTTAGATACGATCGGTAATAAAGCCGCATGAAAAAATAATAATTTTATTTTTTTATTTTTAATCTAGCTAAATCCCGTGCGGGGCCTGTCTACATCAGTAGTAGATCATGTGGTTTTAAGGAGTTACACGAATTCGTTAACACCCTGTATAGTGCATTTCCATAATAAGCATTCTTCGGCCGCATACAGCGTCACGCTGGACGCAGCTTACGGCGTTTGTAACGGACCACGGCTTAGTTGCCGCTATGTGAATAAAGTCGTAAATTCCAGTAGAATGAAAAAAATGGCACTGTCCCTGTTAATGGAACCCTACACAAACTCAACACGAAGTAAAGTTTAGACGGATTTATTCAATGTCATATAAAATTATTAAACGATTAAAATTGTTCACAAGAGAGCGACAGCACTTAAATCTTTATTAAAATCTTTATTGAACAAATAAACTTACATTTGGCTTTCCATTTTGACACTAGGATTCCCTGTGTAGTGGTAGCTAGCACTACTACCATATGACGTCATACCTTAAAAAGTCCATAGTGACTTTGACATCACTCTTTTCAATATCCGTTTCGCGTGACAAGGATAGAAAACGCCGTCAGCAAACTTCGTAATCGTGCTCTATTTTTTCATCGATTTTATTTGCTTTGTCACATAACGTGTTCTTCCTGTAGTTTTTATAAATAGAACTAAATAGGCATGTTGACAGCATCAATAAATTGCAAATCTAATTAGTCCGCCAGCTAGAGTTTTGAAAAATAATGGGCACGTCTTTTTTCTTTTGTTAAATCTATGAATATTTTGAACGATAAAACGCATCAAAACTCGAGAGTGGGGCTTGTGACGTCAGAAGCAAGTAAAAATTGTACATGCCTGTGACGTTTTGCCAATTTTAAAAGTGTCGTATCTTCGTCAATTTTGGTTTACGTAACAAAAGAAAAAATACGGGTCAAATATTTTTTGATAATCTAACTGACGGACTATTTAGTTTTTTTCAGTCAAATACCCTATTGTTGTACATTTTTTATATTTTTATAATCAATATCCTTTCAACATTTCAAAAAGTGCCATAAATTAATTTAAGAAAAGCCTACGTAGACATTTATGTTTTAATCTCATATTTTAAAATTACAAAAACATTATGAGATTTAAACACAATCATACATTCCTAATACCCTAATTTACATAGACACAGTCCAAACATGTTTCATTTTTATATCTTTTTCATACAATATTTGCTGAAACGTGGTAAACATATAAAAGAAAAAATGTAAAGACAAATATTATGAGTTTTGTTCCGGACCTTTGTGGAAGGGTTGATGTAATAAAATATATTGATTTTACGCCAAAAAACAAGGGGCATAAATTCAATGTCAAAAACAGTGTTGAAAGGAATTTGAGAGTTAAACACTTTTTAGAAACAGAAATAGAATTTATGTGAAATATGGGAATTATTTCTCGCAATATTAAATGGGAAATCACGTTTGGATGGAAATTGGAAAGTATTTTTTAATTATTTTTATTTATTAAGGTTTTAAGGTCAACCAATAAATATTTTAGACTACTTAGTGCATTAATATTCACGCCTGTAATCCCAGGAGGGGCAGGCAGAGGTATTTTCCTATAATATTTAATAACTAGCTTTACCCACGACTCCGTTTGCGTGGAAATCGAAAACCATTAATGTGTCGCAATAACTAAGCAAGGTAGATGTTATAAAACCATATCGCGATCGAAAAATGACTACAACGCCATCTAGTTACAATAGGCGAACGAAATCGATACATTTCATGCAGTGCAAACTCTAAAATGTTTTCATTCGAGGTCTCAAATTGTCGTGTAATTCCTTCAAACCGCGTGATCTACTTACTGGTGATACTGATTGACCCTCCATAGGTTTTTTCAGAATCAACAAAAAAAGTTTTGAAAAAATGAACCATGGTATTCTGTATCTGAGTAATTTTAGCGTCCCAAGTTAACTGACTGCATGGAGCGATAATATAACGCTAGTCGTGCCCGTCAGCTGTGTCGCCGTGCCTTCATTTATTTATGCATAGCATCGAACTTTTCTATCACACAAAACATTTTTGGAAAAAAAAATATCCATCTAAATCCCGTGCGGAGGCGTCTATACCATTGAAAGATCATGTGTTTTGCAGAAATTACACAAATTTGTTTACACACTATATACACACACGCTTATAATTCCCGAAGGGGTAAACAGAGCTATTCTCTTATTACACGAGTCTGTACACTCACGTTTCGACTCTTTTATTTAGTTCCATGTTATGAGTAGCGAGTTCGCGAGCGTATTGACATTAATTGCCATAATTGGATACAATTACGGAGCAGACACGAGGGTACGTTCACATGACAAGCGTTCAACGCGCGGTGAACGCGCGTTGAATTTTTGTATAGTGTTCACATGGTGCGCGCTTGTCAGGCGTTGAACGCGCGTTGACGTGGCAGCCGTGGTTCATTTTCTACAGAGTGATTTCTACATTTGTCGAAGATGGACGTAGAAACAGTTTTAACGGTGATTTTAAACCGACGGCAAAAACGACGCGACAGAAGACGGAGATATTGGGTTTGGTTGATCATGTCCCATATCGCAGGACGTTTCTCTATTTCATCTATAAATAATTCGGTATTAAAAGCTTCCGTTTTCATTTCGGATGATTTCTGGATGAACCTAGCGAACCCTAAAATACGTCTATACGCGTCAAAAGCGCGCGCTCATCTGAACGATAACATAGAAAATCAATGATCTCAAAGCGCGCGTTGACGCGCGCTGACAACGGTCGAGCGTTGGTGCAGCGTTCAACGCGCGCTTTATTAAAACGCGCGTTAGCATGTATACGGCCTGAATCAAATGTATGTAGTTGTAAACGCGCGTTAGCAAAACGCGCGTTGAACGCTTGTCATGTGAACGTACCCTTAGAATGGAGACCGCGTTTGGGCAAACGTAGTGTGGAACGCCCTGCGGCACGATGGACCGACGATTTGAAAAAGGTGGCTAGCAGCGGATGGATGCGGGCTGCCCAAGACCGGGATGGTTGGCGATCTCTGGGGGAGGCCTACGTTCAGCAGTGGATGGCAATAGGCTGATATGATGATGATGATCGTGCCAGGTTCACTGTTTCTTATGACCCGCTTGCCCAAAAGGTTTATTATAATATGAATAGATTCACACGGCCGATCAATTAAAGCGTAGTTCAGACTACGTTATAATATACAAGGTTAGTCGGAAAGGAGGTACTAATCCAAAAGTGGGTTTAAGTACCCATAATAATGAATAACTTTTGTTCTACAACTTTCCCCAAAAGTCAATAGTTTAAGAGAAATAACTGTTCAAAGATCTAAAAAAAAAACGCAAAAATCTATATATCCCCAGTTATGATCAGCTGTGTTTACATTTTAGATCATATTTAGCGTCATGAATCAGACGGACCATCAGCATTTATGAAAAATCTAAAATTAAAATCGTTTTGTATAAAAATTACTGAATTTTGAAATTTTAACACTTGCTTCAAGACAGTCATCAGTGAAACTGAAAGTGGCCTGCGGATTACCTAATACCCCCTTTCCGATTAATCTTGTATAGTTTAAAGCAAATATTATATAGCATAACGATATCGCTCAGTATACATTTTATATAGACACGTTCACACAACGCTATGCTATAAATTATTGGCTTGCTGTACGCGATAAACTTAAGCGGTTTTCAGAGCTATATCGTACGATTCTCCGGTCCCCAACCCGCCTCACTTCGACCCCGTCCGTCGCCCGACGGATCACCGTCGAATAACTTTCTATACATAGTAGACCGGCTTGCGATATGGCGTATAGTGTCATGCTATATAATTATAGCTTATGATGCAATATGCTATATATATAATTTAATTAAGTTTGTTTCGTTGCAATTATAGTATCAATTTTTTATCATTTTGACATAAATTCTGATACTGAGTATAAACATTTTTCCAATAAGAAGTATAATCTGAAGAATATCTATCCAAAATCGATACAAAGACGATGGAGCCGGAGTTATATTATGAATACACACAAAGAAAGATTGAGCGGGTCGCATAATTAAATCGTACAAATTCGGAATCACGAAGATTGCAGAGTCCCAAAATTTATGTCGTAGTATTGTACATCGAGGTAATAATATAAATATCAACCTACTTTACCTTTACGTTACCTAACCTTTCTTTCGTCCAAAATCAAACAAAAAGAAAAATCGAAGAGATCCCTTATTAATCCCTTAATCGAGTTCTTTATCCCATCTTAGACATACCGTAAAGATGGGAACTGACTGGGAGCATTTGGGTTTTATGTAACAGTTCGGAACTGGGCATGACAACGTCAAATATAATGTGCGCATTGTAACAACTTTGAACTAGCATAAGTGCGTATGTTGAGCCAAAAGTTATAACACAATATATTTGGATTATTTAAACACTGAAAGTATAATCACTACTGACTGAATCAAAAAACACTTACAAACACTCACTCTCTCATGACACTCTCATTACACTTACACTACACACAATCACTACACACTACACTCACAATCACCACATCAATCACTTTACTTAAGAAAACAACTCTTCATCTTTTCTATAACATATATTATGCACACAAACACAACTACTTTCTACTTAAGTTTAAATTAAACATTTGTTTCTGTTTATCTTAATAAACTACAGTTAATGCAAACCTTGTGATGAAAGAGACTGGACCTCACGACACAGGGTATCCTAGTGTATGGTCCAGTGTTACTTGTAACCAGAATGTAAAAGTTTTTTGAGATTCAATAAATAAATTATTAAATTAAATGTTATTTGTAAATACTTTTATTTGTAATCGTGTAAATATCGTTTGTGTGTTGTTAAATAAATACCCATTAAATAAAATATAATGCTCAATCATTACATTCTTCGTCCGCAGTAATATTTTGATTAATCGGTTGAGGAATGCCACACACACACAATAAGATAATAAGCTCACATACACAATGAATTATTGTGCCGTGCCTCAGAGAGCACGTTAAGCCGTCGGTTCCGGGTGTCATACGAACACCTATGACAATCGTTACGGATAATCAGAAGCCCAAAAGTCTGACAACCTGTCTCACCTTAGGATATCGGCATTGCCCAGTCACTGGGTTGCAGAGGTCTGATGGCAGTCGCTAAGTGTAAAATACTGGAATTCAGTCGCATCTGGTTAGACTGAAACCTGACCGTAACAGAGTTGGGAAAAGGCTAGATCAACATTTCTAAAATATCTTTTATATGTAAGAACCCTTCTTAGAAATAGCTTATTTGATTAGTGAAAACCGTATCGCAACATGACTAGCGGTTTTGGAGATATTCACGATCATACGTGCATGTAGGTCAAACTGAGTACCTTGCTGTTGGTTAAAAATAAGTATTGATACTTTGTCTGCTCGAAGTCGAAATGTCACACTCGATGTTCTCTGGTCAATAGCTTAAATAAAGAGCAAGTTATTCTCATACAAAACATCACGCCTGTATTCCCCGAAGGTTTGACCAGAGGTGTAGAGTACACCCTCATTTCGGCGCTATGTTTAATACCTATGTAATAGGGGGCGAGCCTATTGCCATCAACAGGGCACAAATCCAGGCTCTGGGCTGGTACTGAGAAATTCCAAACGGAAAAACGCAGTAACAATTTGCCCAACCCAAAGATCGAACCCAGGACCTCACGCTCAGCAGTCGCGATTGCCACCATTAGACCAACGAGGCAGTTTTTCAGAAAGTCCATGTTTTTCTAAAAGTGAAAGCAAAGCTTAGCGAAAAAAAAGACATGAGCTTAGCGAAATATTAAAGTCGATTGTTTCAATTCTTCAAACATCTCGATGATTCTCGATGTTTCCTTCGGACTCGAGTCGATGTAATCGCGAATAGCGCTCAATCACCGATTCGTGTCCATTCGAGCGCACCGGAACTCTGACGCATAGAGTTAATCAATAGTCATCGGTTGTAGAGGACAATCAATAAACATCAACAACACGAGTTGCAGTATAGTTGACCCAAGTCGATTTACACGCGAGAGGCGAGCCAGAGCTAACCACAATCGAAACAATCGAAAATTCTCGATTGTTTTGTCGGAAAGCTAATCAATTTTTCACAAAAAAGTTGAAAAGTAGTCGATGATTTTGGTATCGGCATGTAATGATGAGGGACGAAAAGCATGTGACTAAGAGAGTGATGAATATAAATGTTGATGGATGGAGGGGAAGAGGGAGACCAAAGAAAAGGTGAATGGATTGTGTGAGAGATGATATTTTATTTATTAGGTCTACCAACAATTGTTTGTAATAATCTACAAACAAAAATAAAACATGCGTATAAACTCTACACAGTGCAACAATTACTTAAAGGTAAACACCACATGAACAAAAAATAATTATAAGTAATTATGTTAGCTGTAAGCTACATATTTTGCAAGTAAACTTAGTAAAATGATATAACTCTATATTAGTTACTGCGAAATATTAATAGCATAATTTACTCAAAAACTTACGTACACACAGTCCAAAAGCATTTACAACAATATGAATGAAAAGGGAGTAAATGATGGCGGGACAGCTAATAAGGCTGAATGGAAGTATGGAATGGAGGTTGTCAGCGTGTAGGTGAGGTTGTCAGCGTGTAGGTTCTCAGCCTGTAACATAAGTGAGCAACTCTAAAATAAGCTTATAGCGCACATAATCTTATTGTAACTAGATTAAGCGCTATTTTTATGTACAAATATAATGAAAATTTGCATGAAATAAACAGTTTTAAATTTTAATTTTAAATTTTTTTTTTTTTTAAGAAAACAATTTACGCCGAGACCAAGTAACTTAGGATATGGGCAGGCAGAAAAGTGTCAATTGTTGACTCGATTTAAAAAGATGACAACAATTGTGTCGATTGTTGCATCATCTCGGAATCGGCTATCGCTACATGAGCGAACACACCATCATAATTCAATGCTCGGTAACGAATACGGACATGTTACGCTACACGCAAAAGCTCTCGGTCGATTCCAACCCTAACATGTTTCCACAATCGACTGAGTGATGCGAGTCACAAGACTCACAAAAGTATTTCCTATTGCTCTGTACAGGATTTTTTTCGTATAAAAAGAGGTAATAAAGTAATATTACGAAGGTAATATATAGGCAGGTAATATAAGTATAGTTTAGTTTACGGTCGCAGGAAAAAGGTTCTATTGAAATGTTGGTACTGTTGTGTTTGAAAATTGAATATTGCCTTGGTTTGTAATAGAATTAATGTTGTTGTCGAAACAAACTTATGTAAGAAGCAATGTTACGGCACCCAGTATCGTATCTAATGGCTTGCCATATGGCATAGGCATAGGAGATATATATAAGCTAAAGCAGTACTTCAACGACCTATAATCGCCTGAACTGACACACTCACAGAGACACGCACTGCATCATGACCTCTAAGGGGCCGTCTCCACGAGCGAGAGAATCGCGGCGATATAATCATTGTGCCACGTATTTCTATACACTCTCTTAGAACGTGTCTCCACACGGCGATTTTATCGCGGCGATAGTCAGCATTGAATTTGATGGCACGGCGAGAATATCGCCGCGATTCACTCGCTCGTGGAGATGGTCCCTAAGTGAGCTTCACAATGCAGCCAGTCACGACTGCCATAGAGTACGTTACAAAGAGTTTATTATACTTAATATACAGTGTTTCTACTGTGATATAGGTCAAAAATATACTCCTGTTTTCTTTGACTGAAAAGTTGAAAGATAGTACAGTAAAAGAAAAAAAATCCTTTCAAAAGACTTTAGAGTACATTAATATTCAAATATGACAGTTTCAAATTGAGCGTAGGTACATTATTACATATAATTATGGAATGAAAATAAATTCAAGCGTATTTAATTTAAACCCTTATTAAGAATCAAAATTTTAGGTTTCACCAGATATTTCGTTAACATAAAACTGTACATGTGTAAAAGTCAGAAACGCGATATCGACTCGGATATTGTAAGATGGACAAACCGATCCATGATTCATGTTTTTAATGCACGAAAACGAATATTTCTGCCGTACGAGCAATAAATGCAGTAAGTGCAATTTTAGTTTTTAGCCAATTAAACCTTATTCGTTTGGCCTATCGCATACAGTAAATAATAAGATAAAAAAAACACTGCATTTCTTGCTCATACAGCAGAATTTTGGTAGGTGCTACACTCCGGAACAATCAATCCGGGTCACCAACACAAACTTTAATATCTCGGAAACTAAGAATACTACCTTATTCAAATAAAAAGTATTTTATAGACTATTTAAGAAGTTTTATTAATTTTATTTGCGTAGTATTAAATCTCTACATAGTATAAAACCAAGTTGCTTCTCACCATCTATTACATCTCTTAAACTACGCAACAGATTTTGATGCGGTTTTCATCAATAGACAGAATGATTCAAGAGGAAGGTTTATAAAATATGTATAATACATTGCACCCGTGTGAAGCCAAGGCAGGTCGCTAGTTGTCTATAAAATATAAGTTTTTAAACTGACATGGTCACTAACACAATCTTTAGAACTTATAACGGGATATTTACCATGTTTGTTATTTGTTGTGAGTTTCCGATATTTCGGCACCGTTACAAGCGCCATGATCACGGATGAACACTTCATGTGTGTCTATAAAATATTTTCTATTGTTACGGTTTAATGACACCCCTGCCCAACCCTTTGGGGAATGCAGGCGTGATGTTATGGAACCAATTCGCTTATTAGTGACAAGGTTTATTGATTTACTGTTAGAACAATTACCATATCCAACTGCAAATCCATCCACAGCAAAATACTCCATACATTTACGTACAAAAGGTCCATCAAAGTAATTTATCGGCCATTCTGTATTGCTGTGCCATAAAGTCAAAAGGCCATAGCTTTTGTATTTGGTTTTTAAACTCGACATTTCGAACAAGTATTAAGACATAAGGTACATATTTGTACCGCATTTCAACCCGCTCACGTATTCACATAATTGTACATAATGACATGCAAAGTTGGCTCTAAACAGCCCGAATACACCCCATATGTGTAATACTAGAGCTTTACCTTGTTTGTGAGAAAGAATAAAAGCGATACACACACCCATAAGGGAACACGCCACAATTTCACAGCCAATTTGCAATAAAGGATCTTTGCAGTACGCCCTCCCTTTCAGATATTTTTACGCAAATTGAGTGGAATTGTGAAATATTCGAAGGATTTGCCTACCTCATTAGAGAGTTATGTTGTTAGTTGGTAGATGATTTGTGTGTTAAATGAATTAAGTGAATTAAATTAACCGGAAGACGCAGCATGGATAGGCCTCCCACAAGGTGGACCGATGATCTGGTGACAGTCGCGGGAAACCGCTGGATGCGAGAAGCACAGGACTGGTCGATGTGGCGATGCTTGGGGGAAGCCTATGTCCAGCAGTGGACGTCTTTCGGCTGAATGATGATGATGATGATGAAATTAAGCGCATTTTTAGCATAATATAGCAAATATTCTGTAGCACAACGATATCGCTCAGCATACATTTTATAAAGACACGTTCACACAACGATATGCTATAAAGTATTGGTTGGCTGTACGCGATAAATTTGAGCGATTCCCAAAGCTTTATCGTACGATTCTCCGGTCCCCGCCCCGCCTCTCTTCTACCCCGTCCGAAGCCCGACGGATCGCCTTCAAATAACTTGCTATACATAGCAGACCGGCTTGCGATACAGCGTATTGTATGAACGTCATGATGCATAGTTATAGCTTATGATGCAATATGCTTTACTATAATATAGCGAAATAGTATAGCGTAATTTGAACTGCGTTTTAGCGCACGCCGACGGAGTCGCAGCGAAGCGACAAAACACGGAAAAAACTTTTTTGTATAAGTAACACAATATTACGAATTTTTTTTACTAAAAAAAGGTAACTACAACTAGTGCTACTAGTAACGAACTCAATAAGCTACTGGTAAACAAGCGATTTGCTAATTATAACCAAACTTTGTTTGCTAATTAGCAAAATTTTGCAAATGAAAATACTAAACTAATTTAGTTGTCCACTTTTTTCAGTGTAGTAACAGTTGGAATTCAACTTAATTTGCTTCTACATACGACTGGAATTGGAATAGCGAAATAAAATTTTATTACACTGGGCGGCTCAAAGCGCCGCGAAGAGCGGCCGAGTGGCTACAAGCGCCTAAAAGAGCCGGTGAGAGTCTAATCGCGGCGCCGCTTGGTGTGCCTTGCGACCAGTGAACTGCTCTTCGCCACCGCTCCGTCGGTCTGCGCTAAGCCTTCTTTGTCTTCTAGCAGGCCCATGGCTCTAGGTATTTGACGAAGAAATTCGGGTGTAAGATTTCTGTATTGTGCTTCTTACACTCGGAAGCAATGAATCAGATTCGGCAACATAAACCTTATTACCTCGGAAACAATACATACAAACTCACGCCTTTTTCTCATGGGGGTAGACAGAAACTGCAGAACACCAGATGCTACGATCCCTACATACTCCTTTTGCTTCGTCCAAGTTCATACATCTTGTCATACACGCACGGTAAGAGTATTACGCACCTGTCCTTTTTAAAGAACGCCGTTCACTCATTCGTTCAACATGACCAAACCAGCTAAGCATACTCCTTTCAATCTTTGTCACTACATCATCTTTTAAACCGCAACTTTGTCTTATTACATCATTCTTCAATCTATCACTCAAAGTTACACCGCACATACTTCGCAAGCAACGCATTTCCACGGCATTTATTCTACTGTCATGATTCTTGTGCCACAACCAACTTTTACTTCCATATATAAGCGTAGGTACCAACACACCATTATTCTGCCCTGCTAAGTTCAAAAACGGTATCTCAAAAATAATCTTTAAGTAGATTCTTATGGCAACAGATAGCTTAAAGAAATGCGCATCAAATGAATTAAGCCAAATAGTGGTATCTTATTTAAAACATTCTCGCACTAAGGGTATGAGGAAAATATATTTACAAAACTTAAGTTTTCTAGAAATTAGCTTTCCTTGAGATACCGTTTTTGCATTTAGCACGGCAGTATTTGGCATACTAATAAGAATGATAGCTTATTCGAATAAAAAGTATTGTATAAACTATTTACAACTCAAATTAAAAAAACTTCTCAAATAGTCTATAAAATATAAGTTATTTGAATAAGCTATTATTCTTAATTTCAGAGATATTAAGGTTTATGATGGTGACCCGAAATCGTTACTTCCGAGTGTAGCACCAAATATTCGTGTTTTTTAACTGTTTTTGGTTCACAAACTTCGACGTGATATAAAATATTAGAAACATAAAACATGAATCGGTTTGTTCATCTTTATTATATCCCACTAGATATCGCGTTTCAGACCTTTGCACATATAAAATTTTATGTTAACGAAATATCTGACGAAACCTTAAATTATGATTCTTAATAAAGGTTTAAATTGAATACGTTTGAATTTATTTTAATCCCAGGTTCGTAATTATGTACCTACGCTCAATTTGAAAAGGTCATATTTGAATATTAATGTAGTCTAAAGTTTTTTGAAAGGAAAATCTTTCTCTTACTTGATCTTTCAACTTTTCTTTCAATGAACTTAATAGGACGATATTTTTTACATATACCGGTTTCCGTTAAAAAATATGACACCCCAGCTCTTCTTATGGGTATTGTAGGAGGCATCTAAGCAATTCATCCACCACATACATCCATCCATTCATTCATAGACATCGTGAGCAATAATAACAACACATAGCGATTAACTAAGGACGAGGTTTATAGACCTCACTTATACATTGCTAAGTAAAGTAAGCGTTTCCTAGGAATAAGAACCTGACTCCTATGAAATTAATGTTCATATTCGTATGCAATGCTTACTTTACTTAGCGGAGTAGTCTTAGAGCGAGTTTCACAAACCACACTTTACTTTGCTAGGTAACCGTTTCATCCGAATATGAGCCTTAGGTACATTTATATGGACATACAAATATTGTTTATATTCGTATAAGCGAATGTGAATAAGCGTTTCATACTAATATGAACCTTGTTTTTAAATCAATATGTTCATATTCGTTAATAACGCTAACTTTACTTAGCAGTGTTGTCTTAGGGCCCTTTTACTGTCATGCGTATTTTAGCCCGCGCGCGGATCTGGTCCGCGTGCAGGCTGCCCGCATCCTATCATTTCATACATGTTTTTCCTATCATGCGGCCAGCACGCGCGTGGAACGCGGATTAGCTGCGGGCGTGCAGCCCGCGTGCGTGCTAACCGGATGCGGGCGGCAATCTTCTGCCTTCAGTGTTGTTTTTACTGTGACGCGGATCGCACGTATGCTCATAGTACGCATGATTACTTTTTTAACGTTCATCATTGTGCACGAGTTTAGTCACTGGCGACACGCACGACACTGCAGCGGTAAACGAAATCTTTGTCCTGCGTGTCGCCAGGAGCGTGGACCAGATCCGCGCGCGGGCAAAAATACGCATCACAGGAAAAGGGCCCATAAGACGAGATTCATAGACCGCACTTGGACTTTACTTTGCCAAGTATACTTTTCTTATGAATATGAACTTTATTGTCATACAAATAATGTTCATATTCATACAAGCTAATGTGAATACGCTTTTCTTACGAATATGAACATATTTTTACCAATAATGTTCATATTCGTATGAAAAATTTAGCATAGTAAAGTCTACGTGCGTTCTGAATCTCTTCCAAAGAATACTTTTATCAAGCAGTTTTTTGAAGAAATAGTTTTATTAACCTCTCCTACATTTGCCGTGCCTGACAAGGAACACATGTTTCTTATATTATATTGATGTAACATCTATTTAACTTGTGGAGTACAATAAATTATTGAGTATTTAGGAAAACACCGTTTAAGAAAAACGTCAGGGTGTACCATCAATTTATTGCGGATATAATTCCCAATACCCATACATAATTCCACACCCAAATTCCCGAAATCAGCTGCTATTTTGTTTTCTTGGCTTGTTAACAAACAAGTTTGTGAAATCCGTAGCGGTCTCTATTTGTCCGGCCTTAAAATTCAGTGAGAGTACAAAGAAAATGCTGGCTCTCTTTGACTGTCCGGGATTTATCGCTCGGAGCTAATGTGTGGTCACCGTAACGGGTTTTGCTTGAACAGTTTGAATTTCGAGTTTCTAAGAACGTTTTTTTTTGTTACTTTTGGCATGGATTCAAAGGAACTAGATTTATTATTCTTAATTCAAAAGTTATTGATTAAATCGATGCCTCTCACGTAAGTTGTAGTAAGCCACAAATTGCATTTTTGTGTTTTTCACGTAAAAGGGTCTAATTCTATGTATATTATATGTTTCAAATATAAAAATATCGAAAAACGATGTATATTTTTACTATTTTTAAATTTGGAACAGATAATAATACATAAAATTAGACACTTTTACGTGAAAAATACAAAAATGCAATTTGTGGCTTACAACAACTTATGCGTGAGGCATCGAAATACTTGCCAGTAACATGGTGACATGTTATAGTAACATGGTGCCATGTTACTATAACATGGTGACATGGTAACATGGTGGTCTCGCGTAGTGCCGGACTTAAAGAATAGCAATACCCCATCTCTTCCCGTGGGTGTCGTAAAAGGCGACTAAGGGATCTGCCCATTCTCTAGAAGATGGGCAGCAGCGTTCTCTGAGTACCTACTTTAACAACCATACTGCGATCGCCAACCCGCCTGCCAAGCGTGGCGATTACGGCAAATGCCCCTTTTGGGGGAGGCCTATGTCCAGCAGTGGACGTCTTTCGGCTGAATGATGAACCTGGTGTAGGAAATTCTAAGATTTACCGTTAATATTATGATACTTAGATATATGATTTTTGAAAATATTTTGCTCTCCTTTGACTAGCTCCTTTGACAGAATAGCTCATGCCGTGGTGAAAAGATTAGCCAGTCAGCAAGGTTGGTAGCGGGGCTGACTGCCCACGGTGCGCGAGACATACTTATGTATCGTCACTCGTGGAGGCTCTTTTCATGCACCCCTGTCAACGATAAAAAGGGCAGTCTACACAAAACATTTTTAAGATGTCAATCGATCCTATTTCCCGTAAGGATCAAAAGACTTCCGGACTAACTGAGGTTGGAGTACTAGAAATGACAGTAATCGCAAAAACTAATTTGAGATGGGGTAGTAATAAGGGCAGCTACCTCAATTGTTGTGGCTACAGGACAATGTTCTTAAGAGTCGTCCATAATTTTTTATTCATTTGCTTTATCTCAATTATAATACAGATTTGCAAAAGACCGCCTAAATAAAAAACATATTATTGAAAATGGCTGAAATCGATTCAGTACCTGATTCATAACAAACTACTTTCAGAGTTTGCGTTTATTATGTTACACGTTGAATAAATATTTCTACAAGGTAAGTCGGCAAGGGGGTAATAACGCTCAATTTACCAGTTAACAAGAACGAAACCGAAATATTGAATTCCTTAATCTTACCGGTTTGAAAATTTAACCGGTTTCTGAGCCTTGCACGTTAGGATGGTGCACATAGGTATTTAAAATAAAGAGCACAATATACATCTTAACGTTATTACCGGTATATACAAGGTTCGTCGTAAAGAGGGTACTAATCCGCAGGCCACTTAAAGTATCACAGTTTGAAAGCAAGTTTAGTGTAAAAATTTCAAAATTCGATAGTTTTTATTTCCATGTAAAATTGTTTTTATTTACTTTTTTCTAAAAATATTCATCCCGACTTTAGTAACGAATTCAAAAAATGGAGCTTCTAATTCGTGACTCTACATATGACCAAAAATGTAAACACAGATGAGGATAGATAGATTTTAGCGTATTTTTAAGCAATTTTTGAACAGCTATTACTATTGACTTTTGGGGAAAGTAGTAGAACAAAGTTGTTCATTTGAATGGGTAAGTAAATTGGGACGGCACGTTTGGTGCAGTGGCTAAGTGATTGGCTTCTGCGCTACGGGTCATGGGTTCGATTCCCACACGGAAATAAAATTTGTATGGCCTACAGATGGTTGTTTCGGGTCTGGGCGTTTGTTTGTGAGATTTGTGTCTGTAAACGCACCCACGATACAAGACAAATCTTAGTGTGGAGCAACGTTTAAAAAAAAATTAACACCCTTTCGGATTAGTACCCCTTTTCTGACTAACCTTGTTAAATATTGTATATGTTTTTATTTATATTAATGTATTGTATGTATATTTATGTTATTTATGTTATAGTTATGAGGAGCTCGTGGCTAAATAATTACAGCCGCATAGACCGATCTTCCGGGTTAAGCCACGCTTGCCGAGGTTGGTCTGTGGATGGGTGACCATTTACCATAGCGAGTTTCCTCCGTGCCTCGGAAAGCACGTAAAGCCGTTGGTCCCGGCTGTCATTTGTAGATCTTTGACAGTCGTTACTGTTGGTCAGAAGCCAGAAAGTCTGACAACCAGTCTTACCAAGAGTATCGTATTACCCAGTTACTGGGTTGTGGAGGTCTGATAGGCAGTCGCTCCATGTAAAATACTGATATTCAGCTGCATCCGGTTCGACTGGAAGCCGACCCCAACATAGTTGGGAAAAGGCTAGGCAGATGATGATGATGATGTATGTATATTTACTGACTTGTTAAAATAACATCTTTATTTTAGTTTAGCTCTTCACATATTTTCTCCTATTGTTATTTATACACACTGCTGTCTACTTCTATTTTTCATTTCTCCTTTCGCATGTCTGCTGGCAGAAATTTCTATTGAGATAAGCAGTACCTTTGTACTCATAATTCTATACTATTTTTCTTTTGTAAATATTGTTGTGTGTACATAAATAAAACTACTTTTTCTAACTATGCTCTACTACATAAAAAAATTATTCACTTGACACAAAAGGCACAAAATAATCACAAAATAAAAGCATCAAAAAATAAGTCTAAAACTACATGGCAAATCATTAATCGCGCTAAATATAACTTACCTAGACATAATATTAATAAAATTAAAGTAAATAATCACACCCTATCAAATCCCAGGAGCATTGCTGAAGCATTTAATAATTTTTTTATTGATAAGATTCAGGCGAAACTTGATCTCAACAGCAAACCTAAACCTTGTTTAATAAACACTAGCAATAAATCAATGTTCATGGCACCTAGTGTACCATACGATATACAAAAAATTATAATGTCATTAAATAATACAAATAGCGTGGGATACGATGGTATCACTACAAAAATACTAAAGCATGTATCAATGGAGATATGTGGCCATCTAAGTCACATAATTAACCTCAGTATTAGCGCCGGTGTCTATCCTGATGCTTTAAAAACATCCATTATAAAGCCACTATTTAAGAAAGAAAATAGAGAACTAATGGAATATTATCGGCCTATTTCATTAATTCCTGTAATATCAAAAATATTTGAGAAATACATTTATAAGGAACTATACGCATTTATTGAAAAAAACAATATTCTGTGTGAGGAACAGAAAGGATTTAGACTCCGTAGGACAATCAATATGGCCATATATGACTTTTTATACAATGTTATTAATAATGTTGATAAACGAACACCTGTCTGTAGCATATATTGCGATATGACCCAGGCATTTGATTATGTACATTATGCTACTCTCTTAAATAAGCTTGAAGCCTACGGCATTAGAGGAAATGTTATCAACCTACTTGAATCTTATCTAAATAACAGAAAGCAAATAACGGAAATCAACCAAATTAATACAAAAAATAAGCATGAAGAGATATTTCGATCATCAGAGCGTAAAGTTTCATTTGGTGTACCGCAAGGAAGCGTACTGGGTCCTCTTTTATTTATCTTATACATTAATGACATACCGAAATGCGTTGAACACCCATTAACACTATTTGCTGATGATAGCACCATGACCATATCTTGTAACAATGTAGAAACATATGAAAGTAATATTAATAATTCTTTAAATTTAGTTATAAAGTGGTTAGATGATAATAATCTAAAAATCAACTTAAATAAAACAAAAATAATGCATTTTAGTCAACGTGTCCCTGGTATGAGCCAGCTTAAGGTACACTACAATAATGAGGTCGTCGAAGAAGTAAAATGTACAAAATTTTTAGGGCTCGAAATAGATACAAAACTAAACTGGAAATCACAAATTGAAATTCTGTGTAAGAAACTTAGTAAATCTGCATACGCTTTACATACATTATCGTCAGTTATATATACGGATGCACTTCTTACTGCTTACTATGGTATAGTAGAATCCCACTTACGATATGGTGTTATATTTTGGGGGAACTCAACCGAAAAAGAAACAGCTTTTAAGGCTCAAAAAAGATGCATACGGTCGATGTTTAAGCTTAAAACTACAGATAGCTGCATGCCTTACTTTAGACAGCATAAGATATTAACATTGCCTTGTCTGTACATTCTAGAAGTAGCTGTGTTTGTAAAGTCTAATCCAAATCGTTTTAAACGTCTAGCCGATGTTGTTCCACGTAATAGACGGGATAATAGTAGACTGTGTCTTCACACAGCTAATACAACACTCATGCGCAAAAGTGTTTTCTGCATGGCTCCTTTTGTATATAATAAATTACCTAAGTGTTGGAAAGAATTGCCTCTACCATTATTTAAAAAAAGACTTCGTAACTTTTTAGCAGACAAAGCGTACTATAGCATAAGCGAGTTCTTATCTGAAAAAAAATTGATGATTTAATGTAAAGTTTCTGTTTTTTGTTGTTTTTATTATGTTAGATAGTTTTAATTAGAATCTTTTAGTGTAATTTTTGCATGCCTACGGGTAAAATATGGCCGAACCTATTATTTTTTTCTAAGACCATTCACTGTACCCATATTTGCAAAATAAAATGTCTTTTATCTTTTATCTTTATCTTTTACTAGCTTTTGCTCGCGGCTTCGCTCCCGTTAATTTACGGATCCCTAATTTTTTGATCCCAAAATATAGCCTATAGCACTCAGGGATAACGTAGCTTCCTATTGGTAAAAGAATTTTTAAAATCGGATGAGTAATTTCGGAGATTACCTCCTACATACAAACAAACAAACAAACAAACAAACAAATTCTACCTCTTTATAATATTAGTATTAGTCTTTTATAAATTATAACATAAATGAATAAAATGGGGCTATTTAAGGCAAGGTTTTACAAATTACTCGATTTCTTTAAGAATGTCGGGTCGTTGAGCTTCCTAAGAAAGGGTTGAGCTACATGATGGCTGTTCGACTTGCTCGGTGGAGAAAAATAAAAAGTGGACTGTATTTGATGTAGATGTGGTGTATTGCCGTTTCAATATAACATTTAAACTTTCCCGGACAAACATAAATGAATAAACTATCGAATGAGTGTCGTCCGTCGCGGTGGGCTCCGAGAAAGCGAGTGCCCGCCGGCCGCGCCGGATCACCCACGCTGGACCGTCGCTCGCTCGCCGATGACGATGACGCGGAGGTCGGTCACGCCGTCTGCGCGTGCCGTCTGCGTGGTTGTTGGGTGCGATTCCCAACAATGACTGATGCATGCGAGCCATCCATTGGGGAAGGTACAATCAAACTGCTCTGGAACTTACTTCAAGAAGCCAGTCTTTCCTTTGCATTATCCTCACACAATTTTTTGTTGCAGGAAATATACCTGGATTTTAAAAGAGACCTTGACCCCTGAGCGTCTTTCGGCCTTTCTTCTCAGAGGTAGTCAGACAGGAAGCGCCGACACCGTCTAGCTTTAAAAAAACAAACCGACTTGTAAAAGCGATGTTTAAATATCCAATTTGCAGAATAAATAATTTCACTTCATTTCTATGTGTTTATTTTTTATCATAGTTTACATTGGCCAACATTTACTGGTAAATCTAAATACTTATAATATTAAACATCACATTACCACTACTCCAATAATAGTAACACATAGTAAAGACCATACTCGCATTGATAACGTAAATGTAACCGCAATGTTCGTGGTACACATGTATACTACAGCATAGGTTTACAAATTAATTTATCATCATAGGGTTTACCGTATGAATACATTAATCATCGCGTAATATCATAAAGACAAGTTTTGTTTGTGAGGATCGCAGTAAAACGGGTTATTAGTTTTAAACTTCTAGTATTAGGCGCTTTAGTGTCTAAATTGCTGTGCCTAGAATGAGATAAGGTCTATACAAAGTTAGTCGAAAACGGGATAGTAATCTGAAAGTAATCTCTAAGTAATATATCTATATTATTTAGATACCATTTTGATTTAGCTCAATTTATACATAATTGATTTTTATACTTTTTTAATTATTACTTTTCCTTTATATGCATAATCTTAATAGGTATTGTATAAATATTTGATTTGCTTTGTATAGAGTCAATTAATTTATTCACCTGATAGACAGATCTGTGTTGCTGGGGAGTTTGTTGCGCCGTTTCTTCTTCACAGCATAAACACCAGGAAGCGGTGAAGGGAGGGTTTTTTTGGGGGCCTGTCTATCTGACGTTCAAAAATTGTTGTCTTGTCTATTTTGAATAAATGAGTTTTGAGTTTGAAAGGATGTTAAAGTACCCATAATAGTGAATAACTTTTGTTCTACAACTTTCCCCAAAAGTCAATAGTTTAAAAGAAATAGCTGTTCAAAGATTTCATAAAATACGCTAAAACCTATTATACATATATTCTCAGCTATGATTGGCTGTGTTTACGTTTTAGGTCATATTTGGAGCCACAGATTAGAAAACACCATTTTGTGAATTCGTGCCTTAAGCAGGGATGAAGATTTAATGAAAAAACTAAAATAAAAATAATTTTGTAGAGAAATCAAAATGATCAAACTTTGAAATTTTAACCCTTGCTTTAAAAAAGTCATGAATGATACTTTAAGTGGCCCGCGAATTAGTACCCCCTTTCCGACTAACCTTGTATATACAGACATTGAGTTATGTAAATACCGGTAACTTTACGATTTATATTGCGCTCCAAATTTTAAATACCTACTTGCACCATCATAACGTGCAAGACTCAAAAACCGGTAAAACCGTACGTATACAAGGAACTTAATATTTCGGTTTCGTTATTTTTAACCGGTAAATTGAGCGTTATTCTGAAATAAAGTTTTCTTTAAAGTCAGCGTTCATTAACCGGTATTTCGTTATCAAAATGTTTCTAAAACTTGTTATTTACAAGTTTTAAAGTTATTAACGCAGGGCGAGAGCTATCCGTCGCGTTGAGTTAAACCGGTTTATTTCGGTTATAGGACGGAATGATTATCGGTTTCATTCTGAACGAAAATATTATGCGAAACCGTTAAAAAACCGTTATCAACCGATATTTTTGCAACCGGTTCTGAGCCTTACTAACACGCAATGCGATAAAGAATGTATCTCTAAATAGTAGGTATAAATTCAATTCGCTTCTTGTGTCTGTCTGTTTGTCCACTTATTTCTTCTAAATTATTCAGTGGATTTTGATACGGTTTTCATCTTAATTGAGGTACCTAATTTCTTCAAAAATGTTTGAAGCGATAAATCATTTTTTTTACTACACTATTGTCTGTCCCACTGCTGAGCAAAGGCCTCCTCTTTTGTCTTCCAAACATCTCTATCTTGTGCCGTTTCTGACCATGCTAGGCCCGCAAACACGTCCAGATCGTCACACCACATACGCCGAGGTCGACCTCGACGGCAATGTCTTCTTTCAGGCGTCCAGTAAGTAACGGTCTTTGTCCACCTGTCCGGTTGCATTCGAGCGAAATACATATTAAACATACCCGAAAAAAATCGGGGCAGGTCGCTAGTTCTAAAATTTAAAAGATAGAACAGCAGGGTAATTGCTTAACGTAACCAACGTCAATCATGACAGTTGATGTGTTAAAACAATATTCATTGCGTGGTACGTAGTGGAGAAGTCGGATTGTTAATACAAACGTTGCTATGGAAATTGTAGATCTGTCAAAATCAAAGCGTAATTAGAACGCAGGAACCATATAATTCGTAGAGTTGTTTGCAGCATAGCAGTGTTTCGACTATATCCTCATAAAATCATGCATTCAAAGTGTTATATGCATTTACTAGTTTAAAAGCTGCACATACATATACATAAATATAATATGTATGTACCCCGGTCCACCTCAAAGATCTTTATTAAGACAGTGAACTTATAAAACGGTACGGATGCAGCATGTGCGGTCGCCATAGCGTGCACATCTTATGAGCATTTCGTGTTATTTCTTTGAAAAAGTTCAAGTTAGCTTCTGTTGTGGTATAAGTAAACAAGAAACTGTTGAAGATTCAGTATGTTTTTTTCAGACTAGCCTTTTCTCAACCATGTTGGGGTCATCTTCCAGTCTAACCAGATGTGGCTGAATACCAGTATTTTACTCGGAGCGACTGCCATCAGTACTCCGCAGCCTAGTTACCGGGCAATACCGGCATCCTAATATTAACCGGTTTTCAGACTTTCGGACTTCTGACTACCCGTATCATAAGTATTCGTACGACACCGTTTAAAAAAACTCTGAGCGTAATGAGCTCTCCCGTAAATAAAATATGTTTGCAAATTATTTATCATCGATACCTGAAATGAATTAAATACTTACAGTTTAAACATATCTACATATAATTCGTGTACATTTCCTCAGTCAAAAAAGCTCAATTTATCGCGAAATTAAAATTGTACGAATGCGGAGTAATCCGTGAGTGGTGTTGCCTCAATTAAAGCTGAATTTACATTACAGTGCCTTCATTTCTTGGCATCGATAACATATAAATGTATTTTTCATTACTCATACTCGGAAAGTAGGTCTTATGTTGCCTGAGGAGCGGGTTGAAAGTAATACTTTTCAGCCCTAGGGAGAATCGTTTTCAACTGACAGCTGTCAAATTATTAAAAAAAACCAGTTCCATTTTCACATTTCTATTGAACCATGTTCCAACTTTCTATACAGTTACTCAATTACAGCGCGATGTAAAATTGTAATAACATAAAGTTAAGTACCTATTAATTAAAGAATATGTTTTTTTAAATGACTATTATAATTTAGTTTCAACTATTTCTTTAAAATAACATCGATTTGGGCATAAAAGTTGCCATCTTGTCAATGATGAAAATGAAAAATAATGGGTGAAAAACTGGCCGGCCACAGAAAAAAAAAACAATATAGGCGAGAAGGCGGCAATCCGATCACTCATTTTTCTATAGCTAATTCATGTTTTTATTTTTACTTTCCTTGTATTCGTAATGAAAAGCACAGTGTTTACCTCGGGTTAAAGACTTATTTAGTCCCTCGAACTATTGGCACCCTCGTTACGCTCGGGCGCCAAACGCCGTCTCGGGACTAACTACGTTACTTTCACCCCTAGAGTAACAATGTACTATTAAATTATGAAGCGTATACTCGAACAAAAAAACGGTTTTGGTTTATGCTTTCGGATGGCAAAAAAACCGACAGACCACCTGATGGTAAAGCGGTAACCGTCTACAACCCATAGAGGATTGCTGATGCGTTGTCAAACCTAGAAGCAAAGTTGTTGAAAAGTCTCATATGCCTGTAATTTCACCGGCATCCATACCCTTCAAAGCAGAACACAGCAGTGCCACTTGGCGGTAGAAATAGATAGTCGCACATTTGCGACAAGAACGTCTTAAGTACGAAAACCGTTTCTTTCAGAAAACGACTTCGAAATGTTTGAATAAAGGCGTTTTTTGAATAATCAGTTTTTCGGACTTAAGACGTTCTTGTCTCAAATGAACGTATGGTGCTAGTACTTTTCTAGACGAACTCATTTACAAGGAGTTCTACTACTACCAAAAGTTCTTCTGCCTATACTTTTCCCTATTATGTTGGGGAGAGCAGTCTAACCAGATGCGGCTGAATACCAGCATTTTACATGGAGCGACTGCCATCAGACCTCTGCAACCCATCATCATCATATCAGCCTATTGCCGTCCACTGCTGAACTTAGGCCTCTCACAGAGATCGCCAACCATCCCGGTATTGGGCAGCCCGCATCCATCCGCTGCCAGCCACTTTCTTCAAATCGTCGATCCATCGTGCCCACACTACGTTTGCCCAAACGCGGTCTTCACTCTAACTCGTGTCTGCTCCATCTACCATCTGTCCATCTGCAGACATGGCCGGCCCACTCCGCAACCCGGATACTAGGCAATACCGGTATCCTAATATCAATCGGTTTTCATACTTTCGGACTTGTGACTACCCGTGTCATAGGTATTCGTATGACACCCGTGACCGATGGTTAATCGTGCTCTCCAAATCACGGAGTGGTCTCGATTTGTAACGAATGGTCACCCATCCACGGACTGACCGCGGTAAGCCTTGCAAATCATGATCCGCGTGATTGTTCATTAGCCAAAAGCTCCTGTGGCGGCATCTATCCACGCCACATACGAACTACGCAACACGCCGGCGATGTAGACGACTACAGCGACAATATTGACAACTGTCATAGATGACAGTTCCTACATCGCGCTATCATGATTTAACAGGCAGTATACGAGTATATACAACCTCCCAACATCAACTGTTGGGCAGTAGCCCGCCAGGCACAAAGACTCCGCCTGGTTGGAGGATCCTCCCTTTGGTTGGAGGAACACCACACCTGGTTCCTCTACACTCCCATTCCCCACTTTGACGAAGTAATATCTAATTTTAATTACATTACATACATCAAAGTTCACTTTAATATTTAACTAGATTAATAAAACGTCTAGGTTCGCATTCAATTTCACTTCATTTGTACAAGCCAGGTATTTCACTGAAAACGAATCTTATTACATGTTATGTAGACATAATAAATAGCTCAGCTGTAATAAAACACGTCTGAGTCGAAAAACAAATATGCCTTTACATTAGTTGAGATTAATTAGTTAATGTAACTAGGTGGAAATTTTGTAATAGCAGTCAGTGTAATGTATGTGTAAAATTTTGCAGGGATGGGTAATCATGGGTTGACGTAGACCAGCATTCTAATTGCGCAACATACTCGTAATCGCTATGGCTATGGCACGGTCCTCTTCTCAGAATGAGGAGGATTAAGACTACACACACACCATCGAGAACAATTTTGGAGCCCTCTCAGATGTGCAGGTTTCTCCGTTAACGCAAGTGATATTCACCTGATCCGCTCATGTGTTTAAAAAGTCTGAGTTGCGAGCTCGGATTGAATTTAGACCCAAGTAGTTCCTCTAGGATGCGAGTGAAACAGCGAACAACTGCTAGTAGGTGCTTAATAATATTTATTTTACTTAAAACATAATGTAACATCACGACTGTATTTCCTGAAAGGTTGGGCAGAGGTCTATAGTACTCCCTCTTTTCGCCGTTACGTTTAAGTCCCATGTAATAGATAGCGAGTCTATTGAGTTTTGAGTTTTTAAAAGTCATTTATTTACTTAAAATACTAATACAATTATTTGAATAGCTTACAATAAACCAGCTAACAAACTAAACAATCTTGTGAGTATGTTTTACCAGGCTAATTCACCTCTAAAAACTTAATGTATAATACATATAGGTAGGATAAGACAACATAGGTTTTGAGAAATTAAACACTATTGGTTAATATAATAATTATAAACTATGCACTATTATTAATATGTTGATAGTTGCACTTTCTATCATAGAAGTAAACCGCGTCAATATTAGACCATAATTACGATCTGAACTAAAGTACTTAACATTGTTGAATTCAATTACAAATAAAATTGTAAACACCTAGTGTATTTTACTACACGTCGGTAGGTAAACAAAGAAATATAGTAAAACTACCCGTTAACATTTTTTTCTGCGCGGCCACAACGCCGTCGTCGCAGTGAAGCAGCGCGAGGTGGGGGCCGTGCGTCGTCATCGCTATGCAAAACATAGTGATGCGGCAGGCGGTATGTTTTGTACCTGTCGATATACGGCAAGTTATTATATCGACTGCGACCTATTGCAGAAACCAAGATATTTTTATTATGTGGTGTTTTGTATATATAGAATTTGTGTGTTTGTTTTAAAATAAAGGATTTAATAAGGGGAAATTTAATGCTATAATGTAGTTTCTTGAGATTGGTTTTGAAAGGTGTTTTATAGGAAATCTTGATCGCTTTGTTCTGTATAACTTGTAGTTTATTGTAGTTGGAATCGCAAGTACTACTCCACACTGGTGCAGCATATGAGAGACAAGGTCTCACTAAAGTTGCATATATTCGTAATTTTGTGTGCGAGCTAAGGTTACTGCGGCGGTTTAAAATAGGATTTAGGGCACTAATAGCTTTTAGGCCTTTCGACGTTAAGTAGTTTATATGTTTAGACCAGTTAATTTTGTCGTCAAGAATTACACCGAGATATTTTACACTTCTAGTCCAAGGAATATGATGACCGTTTATATTGATATTTTTACTAGGCAATGATCTTTTAGGGGTAAATATTATAGCTTCCGTTTTACTTTCGTTTAGTTTAAGTTTCCATTTCGTAAAGTAAGCGTGCAGTAGGTCTAATGACAATTGAAGGCGCCCTACAATTACATTAAAATCAACATCCGAAGTGTAGGATGCTGTGTCGTCGGCGAAACATGCAAGACTAGTGCGTGTTTGGATTGGGACGTCATTTAAATACAACAGGAATAAATAAGGTCCAAGAATTGAGCCCTGAGGTATACCAGCACGTATAGTTCGAGGCGAAGATAGATAGATAGATAGCGAGTCTATTGCCATCAACCGGGCACAAATCCAGACTTCAGGCTGCTACTGAGAAATTTCACACAGAAAACCCCAGTAATACTTAGCCCGACCTGGAAACAGAACCCTCACGCTCAGCACTCGCGCCTGTGACCACTATACCAACGAGGCAGTCCAGTAGTGTCATTTTGTGAGAAACCCACCTCAATATCGACGGTTAGCTCGATATCCATAATGTCACAGTATGGATAATCGAAGCAAATAACACACAGATAATCGACAGTATAATCAATAACGCGTAGTTTTGTTATACACGCTGTGTCATGACAAGTGTCTAATTGACAGTCGCGATTAAGGTGAGATTCTTATAGAATTGCACTGCAGTTTATTTAAAAAAGCGTATTATTATAAATTCAGTTAGCAATTATATCCCATCTTGCAATGAAAGAAGAAATGTTAAATGCACTTTCTAAAGAGTTCACGACCCGTTCTTTGCAACAAAAGGAATCCTAATTATAGGCTGAGAAAATACTAGAACAAAGGAGACATTGCAAGAAAATATAGCACAGTAATACCTTCATTTCTTAAGACCTTGCTATTTCAATTACACGAGGCCGTAGTTTTGAGCCGAAATCAACGACTTTTACAAGGCGTCCTTTGATTACGAAGAAATTACTCCGTATTTCTGGCGTAATTAGTTTTCTATTACAAATAGGTAGGGAAAGTAAAATTGCTTCCTTCTATAGGGGTCCAAATTGGTTATAGGAAGAGGGTTAAGTCTGACGTAAAAACGTCGACGCCATTGAGATTGAAATGTCAAATAAATTACGTAAAGTTTAATTTCTAAGGTTTTACAAGGGTTAAAGAAATAGTCGTTTCGTGAATTAATTAGTATGCATATTTATTGTATTATTTGGAGTATTCCTCTTTTCAAAGAAACTTAATATATTATGTAAGTAACTACACACATCAAAAGTGTCTAGGGATCAACATATATTTTTGCAATAACTTTTCTCCTGATTGATATTAATTAAAATTTTCTTTAAGGATTCATCAAATAAAGTGTTTTCGTTTGTCACAGTAACGATAAACCAAGTCACCTTTGCATTAATAAAGAAATTTGCCATTTTCCTAATAAAGGGATTTTTGACATTTGAACCACTAACACAAAAGTTCGAAAAAAAGACTGAAATAACAGTTTTCTTTAAAATTTTATTGGGTAACTTAAACAATTAATAATCCGTGTTTCTACCGCGAACACTAACAACACAAGAACATCGGTTTGGCATACTCAAAATGAGTTCATCCAAATCACGCTGTGGAATGGCCGCCCATGTTCGTTGCAACAACAAAAAAAGGTCTTCTTGCGACTGGATACCCTCCATATTCGGCAGAGCTCTTCTCTGTAGCATATCCCATGCATGCTCAATCGGGTTCAAGTCTGGCGACTGAGCAGGCCAGGGCAGGACATTGATGTTAGCTGCGGCGAGAGTCTGTCTTACAACTCTTGCGGTGTGCGGTCGTGCATTATCATGCATTAACTGAAATAAGGGACCGATTTGCGCTTGTAGAGGAACGATGACGTCTGATACAATCGTCTCAGCATAAATTTGAGCGTTGAGGTTGCCTCTGATCCAAATCAACTCAGTTCTTCCGCCGATCCAAATACCCGCCCATACCATGATGGTTCCACCACTATAAGGATGGACTTCCTGGCAGGATTTTAATCGCTGTTGGCGTCCAGGGGTTCTCCAGTGTCGTATACGTCTTGTATCCGGTCTCATACCAAAACGAGACTCATCAGAAAAGCACACGAAACGCCATTGTTCTTCTGCCCAATTTCTGTGTCCAAGAGCCCATTGATATCGAATCCTACGATTGTGCATTGCTATAGGTGGTACCCGTAGCGGTCTTCGGGAATGAAGGTTCACTTCATGCAAGCGGTTTCTGACTGTTTGGTCGCTAATTAAGTTCCCTGAAGAGTGATGAAGCCTCACGGCTAACATCATGGCGGTTATTGTTGGAGCTCTTCGAGTTAAGATTTGAATGTATCGGTCTTGTCTCCGTGTGGTGCAGCGATACCGTCCTCCATGGCGCTCAGCCACGGTACCAGTGCTTCGGTAACGTGTCCAAAGTCGACTGATAACACTCTGACTTGTATTCAGAGCTAAAGCCACAGTACGTTGCCGGGAACCAGCTTCTATCATTCCCACGGCTCTGAGCATTTCTTCCCTGCTTAAATGACGTCGCCGCTCCATAATAACGTTGGTTTTAATCAGTAGTAGGGAAACAGTAGCACTAATAATGTCTTCAATGCGTTGTATGTTTTTATAGGGAAAATATTGACAGCTGATTTTCATCTTTTACTCGAATTTGATTCACAGTTCCTGATTCAAATTATGAAATGCACCAAAAAGGATCCATATAAATTTATAAAATCATAAATTTATTACAAAGCCACATCTCAATCTCAAGAAATCCGCATAAAAATGCTTGATCCCTAGACACTTTTGATGTGTGTATATTGACGACACGTTTGGTGCAGTGGTTAAGCAATTGGCTTGTGCTCTACGGATCGTGGGTTCGATTCCCGCACGGAACAAATAATTGTATGACTTACAGATAGTTTTTTTTTTATTACTTTTCTTGGTCGCATTTGACTCTCGTCGCACCTGATGGTAAGCGCAGACTGAATCTAAGATGGAGCACACGAATCCAAATAACAGAGATATAGAGGGATTCCCCTATACCCCTCTGGCTCCCACATACACACGACGGAACACAGTAAACTGCTTGGCGCCGAACTTTAATGTGAGAGTGGTAGCTAGCCAGGCGGACCGTAAAGATCCTACCACCAAGTTGTTGCGGTTGTTGCCACCAAGTTTGTTATTATATGAATGGAATTCCACTTTATGGTTGCTGCTGTTCAAAGATCTCTCAAATGAGAGCCGTCTCATTAATACGGGCCTAAGATCGCTTTTTGACTTGAGAGCAATTACAAGGTTTAATTTAGTTTTATTCACTAAAGGCACAAAATTATCTTGGGACTAATACAGTTATAGGCAGAAAGTACACAACAGTATAGCCTACATATCTGCATACCCTTCCATTATACATAGGGTGTCCCGAAACTCAACGTCAACTCGGGAACAAATGATAAGGAAGTTAAGAATTTTCAGAAAAAAACATGTAAAGACATTTTATAGTTTTAAAGTTACCATAATAAAATTTTACCTCATAGATCTAACAACTAAAATGTGTTTTCTTAAAAGTATTCATTTTTAAAATATTATATACTTTTAACCGACTTCAAAAAGGAGGAGGTTCTCAATTCGGATGTTTGTATTTTTTTTTCATGTATCTTCGGTCATAACTCCGTCATATAGTATAGACGGATTTGCAAAATTCTTTTTTTGTTTGAAAGAATATTCTTCTGAAATGGCCCCATTTAAATTTGGTGAAGATCTGACGAAGACCCTCGGAGATTGACAATGGAACTCTTCAATGGATAACAGTAAATTACCCGAGATTGCTGTAATTGCATGTTTGTGTATTGTTTATGCCACTAAAAATAGAAAAATAAAATAACTTTATAAAAAAGTAAAAACCGACTTCAAAAAAAGACTAAAAAGAGAAAAAGAATTACCATGTTATAAAACTAACTGTTTCAGAAGGCGGTGCCTTCAATTAGTTTCAGTGTAAAATTGCACCGACTTCTAAAACTGTTAGGTTTATAATATAGTAATTGTTTTTAGTTTCTTTTGAAGTCGGTTTTTACTTTTTTTTTTAAAGTTATTTTATGTAAGTACTAAACAGTCATAAACCGCCGAATCATTTTTGTTCCTGGCTTGACGTTGAGTTTCGGGACATCCTGTATACAGACGTGATATTGTGTATTATATACATACACTATGTTTATCCCTCCAGGGCTAAATATGTTTACTTGTACTTTTGCTTACATAGTTACTTACAATGCGGTACATCAGTTTACTACCTATTAGAATTACGTAATGTGGATATAATACTTGCTCTCGTAAACGTGTTCATATTATCATATGCCTTTGGGCTATATTTAGTTTAGTTGTTTTGTATTGAGATAGCTATAGTGGCAGTTAAGTAGATATACTAATCTATCTATCTATATCTATACGTATAATAAGTCTGTAGACTTGGCGTATCTGTACATTGGAAATATTTAAAAATTAGCAGGGGTGTTAAACGATAACCAACAGAATCCTATTCGATCATTTTTGGAATTTTTGTCTGTTTGTTTGTTCACGCATCACGTAAAAATAACTGACTTAATCCGCTTGACTTTTATAGCTAAATATTGTGCATATTTTGGAGTAACATTTAGTTTTCGTTTCATCGCAATCGGTTTGCTCAGTCAAAAGATATACAGGGTGTAAACGAATTCGTGTAATTCCTTCAAACTACATGATCTATTAATGGTATAGATTAACCCCGCACAGGACTTAGATTGATTAAAAATATAAATAAACTTTCTTTTATCCAAAAAAATTTAGTTGGTATAAAATTTATAAAATTATTTAAATTTTTTAAAGTTATCAAGATGAAATACGCATCATTTGTGTTCCATATTTTCTCAATATATGGTGTATGAGTGCATGTTAAATGGCGTAATTAATTTTACCTTTTCAAATATGCTAACATAATAAATTATTATTTTAGGTAGTATACTTATGTTTGAGCCATTTTTGAATCGCGATATGATTTCGTTATACAAGGTGTAAACGAAGTCGTATAATTCCTTAAAACCACATGATCTACTACTGGTGTAGATTGACCCCGCACGGGAATTAGCTTGATTAAAAGTAAAATTCTTTTTTTTTTCATGTAGTGGTAAGTAGGTAATCGTGTCTAAACCACCTTATAATGATTCAGTAAAAAACTAGTTTTTTTTTTGCGATTTTTCTTTTATTTGTGTCAACGTTTCTTTGCCACGCATAAATGAATGAAAGCACGGCGACACGACTGGCGTGCACGACTAACGCGATCGCTCTTTGCAGTCAGTTAACTCGGGGCTCTAAAATCATTCAGGAAAAGAAAACCATGATTTCATTTAGAATTTTTTTGTTACTTGATTTTCAAAAATACCCATTTATGGTTAATCTGTGTCACCAGTAGATCACGTAGTTTGAAGGAATTACACAAATTCGTTTACACCCTGTATTTCATGGTTTAGTTATTGCGATCCAATATTGGTTTCCGACGTCCACGCGGACGGAGTCGTGGACTTAGCTTAGTATGTGTATAATTATGTCCCCTCGTCGGAAACAAGGGCGGGACTGATCGGACTTTTTAATCCTGTTTGTCTCCCTAAAAGCGCGATTCCATTAGGCAAGTTACTTGTATGCAAGTTGCAAATTGCATACAACTTGAACAAACCTGCATACAAGCTAAAACTTGTATGAGGTATTGAACTTGTACATTTTTTATTCAAGTGACGTGCAAATTGAACGCGCAAACGTTAGTTGCACTTTTCGAATTGCGAACGAGTGATTGACACCCATGATCTCCAACTCAATTGTTGAACATCTCTACTTGTATGGAAGTAAAACCTGCGTGCAATTTGCACACTCTCGAAAACATGTTTCCAATGTAAGCAACTTGTACGCAAATGTGACGTCATACTTGCATGCAAGACTTGCCTAATGGAATCGCGCCTTAAGATCACTTCGCTTAAGGACATCTACATTAATTTAAAAATCGTTTACATGATCGTAACAAAATAATATTAATCTAACAGAACCCCATGTAATCAGTTAAACGTATTGATTATTCAAACTTCCATATTAAAATATGCGTACACAAACAACTTCCCAACATATTTATACACACAAAACTTTAATACACGAACATGATCGGAGCCTACCAACTTTATAGAAGATCATAACATACCATTACCAACACAACAAAGTAAACACAGAAAATGATTGTGCCAACATAAGAAAACGTAACTCGAACAAGCTTCCTTGGAAATTCAATATTGGAGTTGGTACAGAAATCAAATTATACTAACAATAATGCCGAACTTTGACTGCGAAGGCGCAAACTTTTTGTTTAATGCTGACACGCATGGATATCAGACATAAATCTGAATTTATTTACTTTTATTTTGTTGCTTTCGCTTTTATACATAGAACTCGTGGCTAAATAATTACAGCCGCATAGACCGATCTTCCGGGTTAAGCCACGCTTGCCGAGGTTGGTCTGTGGATGGGTAACCATTTACCATAGCGAGTTTCGTCCGTGCCTCGGAAAGCACGTAAAGCCGTTGGTCCCGGCTGTCATTTGTAGATCTTTGACAGTCGTTACTGTTGGTCAGAAGCCAGAAAGTCTGACAACCAGTCTTACCAAGAGTATCGTATTACCCAGTTACTGGGTTGTGGAGGTCTGATAGGCAGTCGCTCCATGTAAAATACTGATATTCAGCTGCATCCGGTTCGACTGGAAGCCGACCCCAACATAGTTAGGAAAAGGCTAGGCAGATGATGATGCTTTTATACATAGAACTGTTGAGATAGTGGCAAACATAAAAAAATAAAATATTTGTTTATTATTGGCAACTAGGCCCAATTGTTAGTAACATTGTTCTTAAAACTATGTTAGTAAACAAAAACAGATAATAACAAAAAAACAAAAATCCTTACTAATATTATAAATGCGAAATTAATTTTGTTTGTTACCTTTTCACGCCTAAACCACTGAACCGATCATCCTGAAATTTTGCATATACGTTGTCAGGTATACAGAAACGGACATATGGTACCTTTCACCCCGAAAAAAAGTACTGTTCCCGAGGAAAACTATAATAACTTTCATAGATGGCGCCACGTGTCTTTCGAATCACAATTGAATTATGTTATATAGAAACTTAAGTAGTGTGTTAAGAGTTTTTAACATGAGCGAAGCCGCTGCCAAGCGTGGCGATTATGGCAAATCCATCATGGCTTATCCTATGTCCAGCAGTGGACGTCTATCGGCTGATTGATAATGAGTAGCAAAATACGTTAAATTCAAACTCATGTATTCAAAATAGATTACAATTACTTACTTAGTTCTTTTTGAACATCAATGTTATAATAGACTGCCCCCAAAAACGCCCGCCTTTCACTTCTCAGTGTTTTTTTTTTTTTGGGAAGAAGAAACGGCGCAACAAACTCCCCAGCAACACAGTTCTATCTGTCAGGTGAATAAATTAATAGAGTCTGTACAAAGAAAAACATATTATTTACCATAACAAAATTATGTAAATTGAGGATAAGTAGTAAGAAAAAGTGTAGAAAACAATTCTGTATGAATTGTGACAAAAACAGACGAACCCAAAAATAATATATAATCTTCTAGACGTTTCGATTGTAAAGGATAAGTTTTTTTTATAAAGCCAACGGGCAACCTTCAGTTGACTTCACAAGAAAGGAGAACCTTTCCGTATTTTTTCTTTACACGAAGATCAAGGTAAAATCTTCCCTTATTATATAACATTACTATCACCTATGTAAAATTATATCGTACGCATATAGTTTCGAGCAGGGGGTCTACTCCCTAAGCATGAAGTCCGTAGTTTCGGCCTTAGTTACGAGCATTTCCTACTCCCTATCACCTATGGACATACGATTATTTCGGGGCCCGAACTAAAAATGAATGACAACACGATTTGACAGTTATGGCTACTACCATTGTGTTTTTGCCCGTCCGAAAAGTTGAACTTGACACTTGTTTTGTTCACTCCTACGTTTCGGGCTACTTTCGGACGGGCGACTAACTTCGTTGACGGACTTAGGGAGTAGGCCCGGAGATTCTATTGTCATACCTGAACACAATCCTAAACTCTAAGGAAATTTATCCACTGCCACCGTCACCGAGAACGAGATGACGTTGCCGAAGTAGCGATACATACATTATTATGGCTGCGTGTTCACCGCACGTCCGTCATCCGAGCGCCGTCATCTCGGCCACCGAGATTGTGAGTAGTTCGGCGCTACCGCTAGAACTCCGCCGAGATCGTGACGGACCGAAATGCTGGCAATACAAAACGCGTCTGCTCTTGTCCACTACATCTGAGATTGACAGCGCCTGTGCACGGTTTTTTGTCTTATGTTGGGAACCACTGAGATCGGTAGCGGTGGACACACGATCACCGTCACGTCTTTCCGAACTCGGTCCGAAATAGTCTCGTTTCTCGGTGACGGCGGTTGTGGACAAACGCTCTTAGTAGTAATTGAGGTAGCGTAATAGTTTATCACATTTTCTTCGAATGCTGAAACAACCTCCCAACTTTGGATTTATATAGCCGTCTCCCCAAATACAAGATCCCTCTTCCAATTAACATCTCCTCTTTACTAACATACTCCTCCCCAGAACTGCTCCTGGCGTTGATGATCTTCATCCCCCACAATAACATCAAATTATAATCTGTCATGGCTGTGGTATACGTGTTTTTTTTTATGTTCTAACAACAATGTATATAATTATTTTATTTTTTTGTTTGTTTCAGTCCTATACTAACACAACAGGATGTGTTGCAACTGTATCAATCGAAGATTTTTAATTTTTTTTTTGATAGCTTATTTAATATTTAGTTAATGCACACTTGTTTTTCCAAGTCACTTTTGACACTGGCAGAATAGTCGACATCGACTTGGCTCGCCATTTATTAAAAATAGAATAGAACAAATAGGTCAACCCAGACTAGATTTATCCACACTTATAAACAAACTAAAATAGCTTCGATAAAGAGAGGACTCAGCACCACATAATTATTATATTCATCTATCTTAAAACCGGCCAAGTGCGAGTCGGACTCGTGCACGAAGGGATCCGTACCATTATCTATAAAAACGGCAAAAAAATCACGTGTGCTGTATGGGAGCCCCCTTAAATATTTATTCTATTCTGTTTTTTAGTATTTGTTGTTATAGCGGCAACAGAAATACATCATCTGTGAAAATTTCAACTATCACAGTTCACGATATACAGCCTAGTGACAGACGGACAGACAGACAGACAGACGGACAGTGGAGCCTTAGTAATAGGGTCCCGTTTTACCCTTTGGGTACGGAACCCTAAAAAGTAAAATACGTATGTATTTATAGAAGTATTTTTTTACTGTATGTGTATTTATCAACTTTTCTGATATTTTAGTCATACAGACATATTTTCTCCTCTTCGTATTTCTACACACTACTTCGTTTATATTTTATTTCTCCTTTTGCAGATCTGCTGGCAGAATTTTCTATTGAAATAAGCAATACCGTTATACTCATCATTGTATACTGGGGCCCAATTCTCCTAAAATAAATTGTTGCCAAACGCAATCGAACCACAACTGTCAGTCAGTTTTTGTTTTCGAAAACTTTCAAAATGATTGATTTTGTTTTTTGTGTCAAACAATTTGATAGTTTTTGAAATTGAGAACTGTCTGAATGAACGGTTCGGCCTTGGTTCGGTTGTGATTAATCAAGATTTATTTTAGGAGAATTAGGCCCCTGTTTCCCTCTTGTAAAATGATTGTTGTGTGTACATAAATTATGAATAAATAAATATAAGTAAAATAAACTTAGATTAACAGTAATCCACTTAGAATAAAAAAGTCACCGCTAATAACAAACAACAATTTGTTAACACCTTATCTGTAATACCTACATTCTAAGCAAATAAATATTTCTGTTCTATTCTATTTTATTCTAATAAAATAGGTCCATAAAATTAAAAATTGTTTGCACTCTAAAACGATAGATTGCAAGGCGGGCCAAGCGAAACAAAATTGAATTACAGAACAAAGTCGAGTTCGGGTCAGCAAGAGTGGGGGGGTATTTTTTTAAATTTATTAAATCAGCATCTAAAGGAATTTCAAACATTTAACTGGCTTTAGTGTCCTCCTTTAATAACGTTAGAGGCGTTTATTTTGATATCGACATACATTTTATCTATACTAATACTAATATACTTATACTAATATTATAAAGAGGTAGAATTTGTTTGTTTGTTTGTTTGTATGTAGGAGGTAATCTCCGAAACTACTCATCCGATTTCAAAAATTCTTTCACCAATAGGAAGCCACGTTATCTTTGAGTGCTATAGGCTATATCTTACTATCAAAAAATTAGGGATCCTTAAATAAATTACAATAATGTAAATGAAAGCGAGCGAAGCCGCAGGCAAAAGCTAGTTTATTATATACGGTATTTAATGTTTATAGGTAGTATAATTTAGTTTATATACAGGTTGGTAATTTGAAATGGGGCAGTACGGGCAACGATTTGAACCATGGTAGCTACAAGAAAACGTTCTGAGGATATTACCCATTTTTTGAAAACAATTTGCTATTAGATCACAAATTTTGAAAAAAAAACAGTATACAAGAAAAAGGACAGTTTTCACAAAGCATTTTTATGATGCCAACCGATCTTTTTTTTTTACTATGTAGTTACGTCGGAAATTGCAAAAAAAAACTTAATTGAGATGGCGTAGTAATAAGGGCACTACTTTAGTCATTGTGGCAACAGGAAAATGTTCTTAAGAGCCAGAGTCCATAATTTTTGAAAACAATTTGACCTGTATTCGTATTTATTGTTTGTTTAATTATAATTTATATTTTTACTTTTTAGTAATCAATCGGAAAAAAACATGAAAGTAATAATTATTATTGTATCGTCATCAGAATTTCAGATGTTTGCAAAATTTCAGCCTGTTTGAATTATACAAACTAGCTCAAAAACTTGCAAGATTTGTAGTAGACTGATAACAAAGCAAGCTAATTACAAGCTTTTAATAAAAGTATTCATTTATAGATTGATACTGTTCCAAATTCTGTCGATGTTAACGTGTTGAGATGATTACAAACAAGATTACATTCAAGAACTTCAGATCCGTAATCACACTTTTAGCCAGTAGAGTATTTTTTTACAAAAAAAACCTAACATAACATGACGCTCTGTAGGGCTGGGCTGAGGTGTATAGTACACCTTCATTTTGCCGTTAAGTCCCATATAATAGAGGGCGAGCCTGTTACTAGACCAGTAGGCCTAGCACGAATACTGTGACGTATAGTAACGTAAACGTAACGTTAATGTGAGTGAATTTTGAATTGGAAATACTTATATTAATCAAATTGAAAACTATATTCATATCTATGTATGATACAAATTGTGCTTGTCGCATAAATTTAAACCAAAATGCTATAAGATTTTTTCAATTCAAAATTCACACACGTTAACGTTATGATTACGTTACTATACGTCAAAACATTCGTGCTAGAGCTCCCGGGCACAAATCTAGACTTCGAAAAATTCCACGCAGAAAAACCCAATAAACTTTGCCTGACCTGGGGATCGAAAATCGAATCTCACGTTCAGCATTCTCGCATGCGACTACTACACCAACGAGGCAGTCCTAATCTAATTTTAATGGGCATTCTTACAGATAACCCAAGAAACCTAAAAGGGGCCCAAAAACACAAAGTAATCACTTTTCCGCCGTACAAAACCCTAATCAACCTGTGCGATTTAATTACTCGGAAGCAAAAAGTTTGAACCTACATACCCAAACCGTTTAAATATCTAACCCGCTTAAATACCCTAAAAATGTCGGAGATAATTACATAATTCATCATTGTCATGTGGTTAAATTTATATCCGGTTGGATATATATTCAGCTGAATATAGGGGTGTTCTGAAATTCAACGTCATGGCCGGGAACAAGTGATGGTTTGTGATTAGTAACATTTTTTTCTTATTTAGATACTCAGAATTGTTTAATATGTATACTTTTTTATTTTTATTTATCCTTAAATTGCGTAATTTTATTATTGTAAATAATATTATGTTTTTTTTTTGTATAAACTCAAATTATTTATTCACCTGACAGACGGAACTGCGTTGCTTGGGAGTCTGTTGCGCTGTTTCTTCTTCATAGCTACACACACATACTCAAACACACATACACACAAACACAAATACTAACACTGCAATAAATAAACAATCAAACAATTATTTTTTGTAAACCTATTTATAAGTAACTTACCTCATAAGTAATGTTCGAGACATCTGTGTAACTAACTACAAATGTAACTTTATCCGAAGGGGCGGAGACCTGGGGTCCTGAAATACAGACCTTACGTCTAGCTTAGGCTCCAGTCTCCCACAGTATAATTTTGACAGTTTATAAATGTATTTAAGGCTATGCTAAATGTACCTCCTATATTGTGGTGAGAAAATAAATAAATTATTATTATTATTATTATAGCATAAACACTAGGAAGCGGTGAACAGAGCTGTCTATTGTAACATTGACGTTTAAAAAGAATTAAGACAATTTAACCTATTTTGAATAAATGAGCTTTATGTTTGAGTTTTCAAGTTGTATACCTTTTTAAAGATACATTTATTAGTAAGATTTATGAGTTAAAATGTTATTAATGGTAATTTATAAAACATATAATGAACTTTAAAAAAAAATTGTTGAACCTTCACATACTGCCCTGTCACTCTTTTTTACGACTTGATGTTGAATTTCGAGACACCCTGAATATCCAAATTGTTGTATTAGTAACCTTCATATATCTTAGGTGATTAAGAAAAGGAATTAATCGGAAAAGTAATTTTGTTTTCTTTAATTCCTTCGGAAGTATATGGTGCGTGTTTTTTTTTTACTGATGAACTGTCTTTTGCCCTGGAAGCTAACAGTCATATAGCATATGTTATACAAAGTGTTCCGAAACTTAACGTCAACCCGGGAACAAATGATACGGCAGTTTATGACCGTTAAGTTTTTTATTCGTTGCACTTTTATTATTTATGTTATCGGTAGCAGGTAGCACTGGGCAATATTGACAAAAAATGGTGGTCGTCGATATGGATCAACCCACCCGATGTTATAAAGGCGATGGTCATTCGACGAAGCGGGAGTATTCGGTTCTAAACAGCTGAAGAAGTCTGACCTTTTATATCTGACTAACTTTTCCTTATTTTATGATCTTGTAATAATTGTGTAAAGTATTATATTGTGATCTAGTTCATGTTATTAACACTAATCCAAATACAAGTACTCTCAGTGGTGGTCTATGTTGGTTTTATTTACTACATTTACCTTGCTTGCAATCCTGGCATACCGATATTAGCTATAACTGCAATGATAGAATCACTCCTGAACAATTATGTTGTTGTGTCTTTTACGTTTACATTTATTTAGTAAAATTTTCTTCTTGGTAACTTTGAAACAAGAAAAGGATTAGACATTAAAAAAAACTGATTTTTTTCATGTTTTCCGGGCTCGACGATGACTTTCGGGATAGCCTGTATACCTGTGTTTATTTTTGTATTAGTAACTTAAGAGAAGGAATAAATCGGAAACATAATTTTGTTTGCTTTAATTTGTTACGGAAATAAATGGTTCGTGTGATGTTATTTTTAACTGATCGACTGTCTTATCCCCTGGAAGCTAAACATGGACTCTAACTGACAGTCAGAGTGCTATTCGAAAATAGAAAATAGCATTGTAAATTCATTTTATACCGTTGTATGGGAAAGCGTTTAAGTGCGGTCATGGAAATTGAAAGCATTTTGGTTTACGGATTTTGGGTTTATCTGCGTAGACCTTAGTGAAAAATGTTTTTTGTTCTTTTAGTCATCAGTAAAACATGTTTGATCTTTATTATTTAATCCACGTACCTACACACATCAAAAAAAGTTTGCGATCACTAGCATAATAATTATGTATGTGAAGATTCCGAATTCAAAGTCTAACTGAAATCTGATTTATATTTATCTAGATAACTATCAATCTATATTTATCATGATAATTATCGCTTTGAATCCCGATTAGAAAATTCGTTTTCAAAAAGGCTACATAATTTTTCAAAGTGACCGCAAACTTTTTTTGATGTATATATATACGTAAACCTCTTGAACCATATAAATATATACGACACTTTAGTTAAATCTCTACAAATTATTCACAAAAAACACCGTTATGAAACCAATGTCAAACAATATATTTTTTTCTGCAAAATCTGTTGTAGTTAATCATGGAATGCAGGTACTCTACTTTTCAGTCCAATATTATTATGCATTATATTAGTTTATCTTCAATTAGATAACTCATCATACGTTCATTACCAAGCTCATTATTATCACTTGCTTTTAAATTATATTGGACTTTGATATAAACCGGGAAAACAGCTAGAATAAAAAAAAAACATGCTATTTTAACAGCTATAGTTATTTCAGTAACCAAAACGGTAAATTAATCGAGGAAAATAATGTTTTAACGATAGTCCTCGTAGTTGTCGTAGCGCTGCTACGACGTAGGCAGCTACGAATGCTACGTTTTGTGAATGTGAATAGTCGAAACTACATTTGATTGATTCTATTTGTATTATTATTATTTTAAACTAGGGATAACATAAAATGAGAAAAGCACATTTCCTAGGTAATATAGCGATATCTATAACATTCTAGTAAAATACCAAAACCTTAATTGAGTGGTATTCTAATAAAAAATGTTGAATCTTATTTTTGTAAACGTTACCGATTCCCAGTAACTCCGTACACTGATCCGAAACCTTAGCTTATACCGAAAAAAAAACAATGCTATTATTGTAATAGAACTCACGTTTAGCAATTCCCATCGGCTGTGAATATCGCTGAACAAATTCCAGGACAACGAAAAAAGTCACAAATCACGAAATTGGAACGTAAACACCGTTCGAGATTCGAAATGCATGCACTCGCGGCCGATCGCGTTCGGGTGAAATCGGGAGATTCCGAGATCGGGCACGTCCGTTCAGCTCGGCGGTCGGACGTCGAATGTCTGGCCTGCAGGTGTGAAGCGCGACGCAGAGATAGGGTTGTCCTTCATGATATATTTGGATATCGAAATTCTCATAATCTGAGTAACTTTATAAAATTATGAATTGTAGTAAGTACTTGTATTTATCAATAAATATTTGTGATTAGAGTGTTAGCTTACGTACATTGTTTTGCCTCGTGTGTTAATAGAATAACGCAAGTTTATTTAACGTATTTTTTTGTCCAATATGATATGAATACGTTTTCATAAAAACAAAAACAGGCTTATTTGTAAAGGCTTATACAGCGTGGCCCTATAATGGCGACAATAATTTAACACACGGGTAGGGCTAGTGGTCAGTAATCATAAAAATAATAATAAAATCGTATCGTTAGGAAGTTCCTCTCTCCGGAGCCCTGACCGCCGGCAGCTTGGACCCTGTTCCCAATGCCGGTGGGCTACTATTTTTTTATATTTTTAAATGTTTTTTTTTCTTCTTTTATAATTAAATATTTAAAAATGTAAATTGTATATATATTGATGAATAAACGAGATAAAAAAATAAAATAGATCGTAAATTGAAATAATACAATTTTCAAACGAACAAGTAATAAATAAAGTAACCAAATAGTTATTACTCTGTACAACGGATTTATTCAAGCAGCTACTTACCAGCTAGTTGCCGCTGCAAGTAGAACACCAACCATCTGGTAACAAACTGGTTACTTTAATTGTTACTTGTTCATAAGAAATTTTTATTTTTTCAATTTTGATCTTTTTTATTATTATTTTTATGATTACTGACCACTACACCTACCCGTGTGTTAAATTAATGTCGCCATTGTAGTACCACGCTGTATATTTTATTTATTTGTGTAACCAACAAAGTATGATAACACAACTAATATTACGTGTTCATTCTCTTGATAATCAAAACACACAAAACGTGGCACGATTAGTAAAGAAAATATATTGAAAAAAAGTTTGCGCTTGGTGTTAACAATGGTAACTGTCATTGTTCTAAATGTAAACAAATGGGGCTAACGTACCACCATGCAAGATGAACGTCACGGACGCAAATCGGAGTTTGATGGTAGCCTCCACACGGTCTTGCGTGTGCATGTACCTAAATTAGCCTATTGTAGGCTAGTTCAGGTTTTTTTTTGAAGCAAAAAACTTTCAAGACTCTGCCGATTTCTTTGATAGTTCATTTTTCAAAAACAATTTTAATTATGGTGAATGAAAACTGTACTAAGTATGTCGGTTCCGGGAGTCATATGAATATCTATGACAGTCATTACGGGTGATGGGAGATGCCCGAAAGTCAGACAAGCGGTCTAACTCTCAGGTGCTCCTTCACTGAGAGCATTCGCGTGTAATGTAACAACGCAAGATTCGTTTTTGAGCATTACCGCTAAGTAGTAATGCTCAAAATTTAATCTTGCATCACTACATAGTATTAAATAAAGTCGTTTTCCGCTGTATGTCTGTCCCTATGTATGCTTAGATGCGGTTTTTTTTAATAGATAGAGTGATTCAAGAGGAAGGTTTTAAGCTATAAAACGTGCACGTGCGAAGCCGGGGTGGGTCGCTAGTTGTTATTAAGTTAATCGGCATTGTCTAGTAACTGGATTGTGGAAATCTGATGGCAGTCGCTCCGTGTAAAATACTGGTATTCAGCCGCATCTGGTTAGACTGGAAACTGAACCAAGCACAAAAAATGAGGTTTTTTTTAAATGTTTATATTCATATTTTTTTGTTTCAATATTTTTAACTTTACCTTTACAAATAATGAAGATAAATGATGCTGTTTATTTTGTAAACCTTTTAATTCCCCCGTAAACCTAGTTAAATAAATCTTGTAGGCATGTTTAATACTAACAAACTCTATATTTAATATTTTAGGCGTAGAGTGACCATGAGTTGAATATTTCATGAACTTTTAGAATGTAAGTGTTTTAATATCAAAGTAGTCATTAACCTAGAACTGTTTTATTAGTGTTTGTAATTATATTTTCTGAACTTGTAGAGCTATCATTTTTTTTTCTATTGATCTTCTTTAGGTTGTCCTTGGGGACCGTTTCTACGTGTCCAGGCAGTTATTGGCGAGAGCTGAAGGGTCTCCAGTCAATGGGGGGGGGGGGGGGGGGAGTAAAATACTTAACCTAAGCTAACTCCTTGTACTACACTAACATTTTTTTTTTTTTTTTTTTTATCGTGGGAAAATCCTCATGGATACCCTTCGCCCCGGGAAGGCGAAGGGTTATGCCGGACTCTTACCGGCTAAAAACCCACGGTGTTCCTACTCCTGACCCTTGGCCAGGGTCACGGGATTCGCAGCTGCATGCGCCGCAACCCCGGCAGGCCTCGGTCCGCCAGCCCCTGGCAGACCTCTCCTTCTGTGGGGCCTTGCCCCACGTCCTCCTGAGAGGCGCGCACGGAACACTTGCGCGCCGCCTTCTCGGGCCTGTTACTGGTCGGGCGACGGGTCCCCTAACCGGTCGCCCGCAGGCCACACACTAGGGTGGCCGGAGATCGTCGCGCGCCCTCCGGCGGCGCCCGGTGCGTCTGGCGCGGGAAGGGAGAGTGGCCGTCGCCTCTCGCTCCCTCTCCGCTCCCTCCTTGGTCGCCATCACCACCTCGCAAAAGGTGGCGACGGCTTCCCACGCACTCTCGCTCCCGACCATGGACAGAACCACGGCTGGAAGCGAGAGGTCACCACCGACCGCCGCGACTAGTTCGCGGCGCTGCGTCGCCCACGCACGGCACTCCTGCAACGTGTGCAGCGCCGTGTCTTCCGGGCAGTCGACGCAGTGGTGACATCCGGGCGTCTGCTCCCGGCCTATGCGACACAGGTACTTCCCGAAACATCCATGTCCCGAGAGCACCTGCGTCAGCCGGAAGCTGAGGGCGCCATGCCGCCTCTCCAGCCACTCCTCCATAACGGGTCTTACCGCCGCTATTGCGGCGTGCCCTGCGCTGGGTTGCGCAAGTCGTTCCTTCCACTCAGCCACTAGGATCTGGCGGAGCTCACTCCGCTCAGGCGCCTCCTCGCGCTGACGATATCTCAGCGCGAGGGCCCTCGCCTCCAGATCCCAGGGCATTGATCCGGCTAGGAGGCTCCCCGCCTCGAAGGAGATCGTACGGTACCCCCTTATCACCCTGACGGCCATCGCGCGCTGCGGTCTCCGCAGGATTGCGACGTTGCTGGCCGTCAAGGTGTCCGCCCATATTGGCGCCCCATATAGGGCCATGGACCGTACGATCCCCGCGTAGAGCCTCCGGCAGGAGGCGTTGGGCCCCCCCAGATTGGGCAGCAGCCGCGACAACGCAGACGCGGTGCCCATCAACTTTGGCGTCAGCTGCCGAAAGTGAGGCCCAAAGTTCCACCGGCCGTCGAGGACGAGTCCTAGGTACTTCATCGTCGACTCGACGCCGATGCGGACGCCCCCCACTACGATGTGGGATCCCGAGGGTGGTCCCTTCCGGGGCCCGTGGAAACACAGAGCCTCGGATTTCTGCAAGGCCACCTCGAGACCCAACCGCCGGATCCTTGCGACGACCTGCGCAACCCCAGCTGTCGCCAGTATGGCTGCCTCGCGGTGCGTCCTCCCTCGCGCCGTGACCAGCGTGTCGTCAGCGTAGCAAGTCACGCCGACGCCGCGGAGAAACGCGCCGCGAAGCACCCAGTCGTATCCGATGTTCCACAGGAGCGGCCCCAGGACCGATCCCTGTGGAACACCGCACGACATCTCTCGCCGACCCCATCCTTCCCGACCCGGGTAGATGACGGCTCTCTGCGTCAGGTAGGCCCCGACAATGCGGCGGAGGTAGGTCGGCACCCGATGGTATTCGAGTGCCGCTCTTATGCAACTCCAGGGCAAGGTGTTGAAAGCGTTGGCGATGTCGAGAGACACCGCCAAGACGACCTCGCCCCGGATAACTGCTTCCTCCGCCTGAGTCCTCACGCGCATGATTGCGTCCACGGTGGAGCGCCCCCGGCGGAAGCCGAACTGGTTGTCCGCCAGATCCGGCCCCACCCCAATCATGTGCGTGACGAGGCGGTCTGCAATTACTCTCTCGAAGAGCTTGCCCACCTCGTCCAGCAACACGATGGGGCGGTACGCAGACGGCGAGTCTGCGGGGCGCCCCTCCTTCTTAAGCAGGACCAGCTTGCCGGTTTTCCACCGGAGCGGAAACTGGCCCCGCTCGCAACATGCGCTCAGGAGCCCCTCCAGTCGGGCCCCGAGAGCCTTCAGAGCCAGGACCCATGCACGGCCAGGTATGCCATCGGGCCCCGGGGCGGTGTTCTTGGCCTGAAGCCTTTTCACCGCCGCTCTCAGCTCTACCCGGGTCACTTCAGGCACGTCGTCGTCGTCGTCCGCGTCAGGCGCCATGGAAGGCGGAACCATTGGCGGTGGCGTATGCTCCGCCCTTGAAGGGAACAGAGCGCTCACCACTCCCTCCAGAAGCTGAGGTCGGAGACTCTGGGTCAGTGGGGGGGCCCACGGACGAAGTTTGCCCCGTACCATAAGGTATGGGCGCCCCCACGGGTCTCGGTCCAGAGTCTCTAGCAATGCCTCGTGAGCCGCAATTTTGGCCCGCGAGATAGCATTCTGGAGGGCGATCTTCGCCTCTCTGTACCTCTCGTACAGCTCCGCCTCCTCGGTTGCCGTATCCGGGCCACGAAGACGCCTCCTGCGGAGCCTGGCGTACTGGCGTCGCGCTTCCATGCAGGCGTGGCGCAGGAAATCTATGTCCTGCGACCACCAGTACACCTGGCGCTTTGCAGGCGCGGTCTGGACTCGAGGCATCGCCGCATCGCAGATATGCGACACGGCCTCCCGGAACCATTCCGCCTCCTCGTCAATGTCAGCTGGCCTGTCTGGTGCCGACACCCAAGCCTGCACAATCGAGGCCTCCAGGAGTGCCTCTCTGTCCAACCGCTTTAGAGCCCAACGCGGACCGATCCCACCCGGGACCGTTCGGGCCGGAGCGCCTGAGGTCTGGGCAGAGACGTCGAATCGGATATACCGATGATCCGACAGCGTCTCCACCTCCTCCATGACGCGCCAGCCCTGGACACGGCGCGCTAGAGCGGGGGTAGCGAACGTGATGTCCACTATGGATCCGCCCCGCTGTCGCACGCACGTGTTAGCGGAACCCCGGTTGAGGACCTGTAGGCCCGTTTCCAGGGCCCACTCCTCTAGCACCCTACCCCGTGCATCCGTGACCCGGGAACCCCAAGCCGTGGACTTGGCGTTGAAATCTCCGAAGGCCAGCACAGGGCGAGGATGGCTGCGACTGACGACGACGGCCAACTCCCCCAAGAAGTCCTCAAAGTCGGCGAGAGATTTATTAGGGGAGAAGTATACTCCCACTGCGAGGAAGTCTTCCAGCAGGGCCGCTACGTATCCCCGTCCACGAGTGACATTCTCAATGGACGGAGAGCCAACGGCGGCCCGCGAGACTATCAGGGCCACCGAGCCGTCCACGTCCCCGACCCAATCACCCCTGGGTGGAACGAAGTACGGCTCGGCGACAACAGCCACATTGATCAACCACTCCGCCATACTCTGGAGCAGAAGGTCCTGAGCTCTGGCGCAGTGGTTGATGTTGGATTGGAGGAGGCGCAGCTGTGGAGCCATCACTGGCAGTCCATGAACGCCTGCCCCTCTCCGCTTTGCGGCGACTTCTCGGCAGCCGGTTGGTTAACCGGCTCCGAAGTCACCTTGGCCGCGGCATTCTTGCCACGGCCTCGCCCTCTTCTGCCCCTTTTTTTGTGGGTCCAGCACAGGCCTTACTGCCTGCCCGGTGCTCCGCCGGCTTGCCTGCAGCGGCACAAATTGTGCAGTGCGGCGTGGCCTCACACTTGTCGGCAGTGTGCCCGGGTTGACCGCAGCAGAAGCAGACTCCACTGTGGTCCACCTCCGAGGTGCACAGCGCCCCTGTGTGCCCGTTTGCCAGGCACCGGTAGCACCTCAGGGGCCTGGCTGGCAGCAGCTTTGCCTGCGCCGAAACCCACCCCACCAGCAGCCGACGGCCCTCCACGATTTTGTGAGCCGCCGCAATAGGACAGCTCACCAGAGCTGCCCCTAGGCCGGTGAAGCCGGAGCGAATAGCGCCCGACTTCACCTGCTCCAGGGGGCAACCGCCGACCTTTGCGACGGCTGCCTCGACCTCCACGGCCGTGACCGAGTCGTCCAGGCCTGAAATGCGCAGGTCTGCACATTTGGTTGGCCTGGACACCCGGACGTCCTCTGCCTCCAGAGACGCTCTCAACTTCTCAGCGAGGGCGTCTGCTTTTGGGCCGCTGGTGGCCCCGGGAACCTCGAGCAGGCGGGCACCGGTGATCGTATGCTTCATCCGAATACCCGAGATCCCGAGGCTGCCAAGATCAATGTCGGCCTTGGCTTTCACCAAGACCCCGGCATATGTTACTCCTTTCTCCTTTGCCCCCGGCTGCAGCGTAAGTACCACAGCCGTGGATTTAGGAGCGCGGAGCCGCGCAGCCTCCTTTTTAGTGGACTGCGCTTCTTTCTTCTCGGCAGCCGCCTTCTTCTTGGCCGCCTTCTTGGCAGCCTTCCTCTGCCTCTTCTTGGCTCCTACGGTCTCCCACTCACCCTGGTTGGGTCTGGGAGCCGCAGGACGCTGCTGGGTGCCAGAAGGGGCAGACGCAGACAGCCCCGAGGCGAACGTAGCCGGTGCGGATGCAGCGGAGGCCGGTGTGGACGGTGCAGAGGCGGAGGAAGCCTCTGTAGCAGCTCCCGACCCCTTCTTTCCTTTGCCCTTTTGCACCTTTGTAGCCTTGGCTGCAGTGGCCAAAGTGGCCGCGGCCGCGGTGGTAGGCTGGCTGGACTGCGGTGACTGACGCGGCATTGCGGCTTTAGCCGCGAAGGTTAGTCCCTCCAGGACGGAGAAGCGAGCATTAAGGCTCGCCATTTCCGCTCTGAAGAGGCGTACCACCTCAGACTCATCGGTCTCGGAGGACCGCGTGATAAGGCCCGCCATCGCGCGTATGCGCTCCTGTCGGTCTTTTACCAGGTCGGCTCGGAGCTCGTCATGCTCCTTTCGGAGCTCGTCGAGCCGGGCCGCCAGACGGGCGTTCTCCAATTGGAGTCGGGCCGTCTCATCCGATGAGGTGCGCTTTAGCAGCGCCTCCGCGGCCCTCGCAATGGAGCCGGTAGCCTCGTTGAGGGCCTTCTGGAACGTGCCCTTTAGGCCCTTGGACACCTTGGCGACATTTTTGATTGCCGTCAAGGCATCCTGGAGCTCTGCTTGCAGCTCCATCGCGGTCATATTCTCAACCTCCTCGGGTGCAGAGGACGATCCTGATTGCCGATTGACTCGTCCGGCGGGAATCTTTCGACTCAACTTAGCGAGCTGGCGCTCCTCATCCGCAAGCTTTTCGGTTCGTTGCGCCGCCACGAATGCCACCTCTGCCTCTGCCATACCAAAATACTGGCCTGTGGAGGGTGGCCGCCCTCGGCCCACCTTGTCGGTACCGACTTTTTTGGCCGGTGCTTCCTCCTCACTCGAGACCGAGTCAGATCCCGAGCGAGACGACCGTCGAGGCCGTTTGCGGAAGAACTTACTTCCTACCGCCTCCTCGGCAAACGACCTCACACTCACCATACTCGATGCAGTGTCGGCATCCGACACTGCACCCAACTTCCCCGCTTGCTCTTTGCGAGCAGCCGCCCTAGTCATCCTCGATGCGGTGTCATTATCTGACACCGCACCCGCCTTAACGTCATTTATAGTTTTTTTGTTTTTTAAAAAGTTCTCCATATTTAATCCCACGAGTGTGGGGGAAAGTCGGTCCATCCGGGTATGGCCCCCTGTGCCCGGATAAGCCTACTACGTTAGAGGGTCGGCCGGTACTCTAACGGGACCCGCACTTGGAACTGCCAGCCTTGCAGCCATACATCGCCTCGCCATGCGTCGCAGCTTAGGATTAGGGAACCATTTATAGAGTTTATCATCCTCGCAGTCCAGGCGATTAAGCCAAGACCCCCGGTCCTCTCAATGAGGATTACGGGTCGGCCGAACGGTGGTCTGTATCAGACCGTGTCTGCTAGCCAGACATTGCTGACTAGCAAACCCGTCGCCCTTACCAACTGCCGGAGCCCAAGTGGGCCCCGCAGTTTTTCCTCCTCCTTGGCCAAATTGGCCCCTCCCCCACGATCAGAATTTTGCCACGAGCGAGAACTCCCACGGGGTATTTCCGTACGAGTTATCGCCCGTGCCCAGGGTGCACCACGAGGAGGTATCTGACCTACCTGGAACAACAGCACTAAGGGCGACCCCTAGTGGGACTCTGACTGTACGGGACAACTATACATGATAAAAAGTGATTGATAATGATGAGTTTATTGATAGAATGCTATAGCTAATTGATACAGTGATCACTTATGATAGAATGATTGTAGGATTATGAAATGCTATGCTAATTGATAATGAGTACACGCGGCGAAGACGGAACGCGAACTGAAGTAAATTGCGCACGCGTTACAAAACTGCTATTTAACGTAAAAAGATATGAATTGTACGTGTGGACCGTACACGGATCTCGGCCACAGTAGACATATAAGCTAAAGCAGTACCTCAACTTACTATACTCTCATGAATTGAAAAACTCACACAGACACGCTCTGTAAACTGAGTAGTTTTTTGTTTTTGTATGGAACTGTATCCCGAAAATACCTTATTTGTCTTGTTGCAGCGTGTCTGTGTGAGTGTGTCAAATCGGACGATTGTAGGTAGTTGAAGTTTTAGCTTATATGTCTACTGTGTCTCGGCTTAGGGCATTGCTGGCGCGGTCTTGGTGGGGGGAGACAGCTTGACGAGGGCTGAATTATCAGTGTGAGTTATCAGAATAAAATAATCTTTCCTTTATAGCGGAATTCGTAAGTACTTCCGCTATAAAGTAAAGATAATAAAATATTCATATAAGCAATGGGACTGTTATGAGCTGATTGTGCTATTGTCATTTACCCGACACAATTATAACCTTATACCTGCTATTAATATGCATTTCCTATGGGAATTATACAATAACATTCACCCCACCTGGGAATTGACCCTAAACTAATTAGTCCATGATTAATTGATATCACTGAAAGATACCTTTTGATTCCCTATTTTTTTTAGAATAGGTTATTTGATATCTATTAAAAACTAGCTTCTGCCCGTGACTTCGTTCGCGTTAATTAAGCTCAAAAAACTCTTAACACACTAATAAAGTTATTATAGTATAATTCAATCGTGATTCGAAAGACACGTGGCGCCATCTATGAACGTTATTGTGTTTTTCTCGGGAACAGTACTTTTTTTCGGATCTGGTACATTTGCGCGAAAGTCATTTCCGCGAAAGACACTTGCGCGACTCCCTTTGCGCGACTAGACACTTGCGCGACTGGACGTTTCCGCGACTAGACGGATGCGCGAACCCACTTGCGCGACTGACTTTTCCGCGACAGACATTTACGTGTATAAGTATACTTCCGCGATAGGACACTTGCCCGACATTTATAACGCAAAGGATTTAGGGCAAAATCCAAGAAATGAGATTCCATACCATCACGCCTGTATTCTACGAAGGGTAGGACAGAGGTGTATACTAAGTATGTGACTATTAAGAACCAATTTATTACTTTATCTAGATCAAATTCATAAACATGATTTACAACAATTTGATATTATTTTAAAGAATAAAATCAGCTGTTCCCTACATTTCTGTTCGCATAACTCTGTAGGGAATAGCAATTTTTTTTCGCAATTTCAGGTTAACTCCCACAGCAAAAGTTGTTCATAATGATGAGTATAGTGACCCCATAAGAGGTTGTGCGTTATTTATGTTACACCTTGTATATTACAGGTATAACGCCCGTGACCGACTGTTTAACGTGCTCTACGAGACACCGAAGAATTCGATGCGTAACGAACGGTCAACCATCCACAGATTGACCGCGGCAAGCTCAGCTTGACCTTGCAAATCATGTGATTCGGTTATTAGCCACGAGCCCCTAATTATAATAAAAATTACATTGTTAAACCATTTATTCCTCTTGGGTAGAAGTTTTCTGTTCTTCGGTTACAGTTTTCTAAAGATTTAATTGAGATCGAATCTATTTGTTGGACGGTAAAACGAACTGCGTACCGGAAAACGCAGCGTGGGTAGGCCCCCCACAAGGTGGAGCGATGACCTGGTGAAGGTCGTGGAAATCTGCTGAATGCGAGAAGCACAGGACCGGCCGATGTGGCGATGCTTGGGGGAGGCCTATGTCCAGTACCTAGTGGGCGTCTTTCGGCTGAATGGTGATGATGATGATGTAGGCCTCTGATTTTTCGAAATCATGTACGGATTTAAATTAGAATTTGATGTTAATGACAACACGTTTGGTGCAGTGGTTGAGAAATTGGCTTTTGCGCTACGAGTCATGGGTTCGATTCGCACACGGAACAAAAATATGTATGGCCTACAGATAGTTGTTCCGGGTCTGGCGTTTTTATGTGAGATTTGTGACTGTAAATGCATCCTCGATACAGGAGAAATTCTAGCGTGGGACACGGTTTAAAAAAAAATGGTGAAAGAAAACATGGTGACAAAACCTGCACACCCAAGGTGTAAAAACTTTTATGAGATGGGCTCCAAAAAAAAATTCTCACAGCTGTGTGTAGCCAGCCAATCCGCATGAGGTCAGCGTGGTAGGCTGCGGCCTAAACCCTTCTTATTTTGAGAAGCCCGTGCCCAACAGTGTCACAGTAATGAGCTGGGGCCTACTTCTCCTAAAATAGATCTTGATAAATCACAACCGAACCAAGGCCGAACCGTTCATTCAGACAGTTCTCAATTTCAAAAGCTATCAAATTGTTTGACACAAAAAACAAAATCAATCATTTTGAAAGTTTTCGAAAACAAAAACTGACTGACGGTTGTGGTTCGATTGCGTTTGGCAACAATTTATTTTAGGAGAATTAGGCCCCTGATTGTACTATTGTGCTATTGTTGTTTCAACACCTCTCTCAACTCATCTTTCAGCCGATAAACGTCCAATGCTGGACATTGACGTCCCCCAAAAGAGGGGGTTGCCATAATCGCCACGCTTGGCAGGCGGGTTGGCGACCGCAGTGTGGTTGTTAAAGTACTCAGAGAACGCTGCTGCCCATCCTCTAGTGAATCCCCTAGTCACCTTTTACGACACCCACGGAAAGAGATGGAGTAGAGCTATTCTTTACGTCCAGCACCATACGGACGATTGCTGTTTACCTGGCACAATTATAAGGTGCTTATTAATATGCATTTCCTATGGGAATTATGCAATAACATTCACCCCACCTGGGAATCGATCTTATATCGATCTTACTTTTGTTTTCAATTCATCCAGAATTGTTCTAGGTAAATATTTTGTTTACCGTCATCAACTTGCATAATTTAATCAATGTAATTAATATTTTACTTTTTTTGTGTAGACTCATTTAATTATTCACTTGACAGACTGAAATGTGTTGCTGGGGAGTTTGTTGCGCCGTTTCTTCTTCACAGCATAAACACTAGGAAGCGGTGAAGGGTGGGAGCTTTTGGGGGTGCAGTCAATTGTAACTACCTCAATTTGACGTTCAAAAAGAACTAAGTAATACTAGTCTACTTTGAATAAACGAGTTTTGAGTTTGAGTTTAAACTAATTAGTCAATGATTAATTGATATCACTTTAAGGTAGTATCTCATTTGATTGCCTATTTTTAACCGACTTCAAAAAGGAGGAGGTTCTCAATTCGGTTGTATTTTTTTTTTATTTATTTTTTTTTTATTTTTTATGTGTGTTACCTCATATCTCCGTCATTTATGAACCGATTTGAAAAATTCTTTTTTTGTTCGAAAGGGTATACTTTCCGATTGGTCCCATTTAAATTTTGTTATGATTAGACCATGAACTTCAGAGATATGGAACGGAACTCCTCATCGGATCAAAGCAAAATTCTCAAATTACTAATATTGCTTTGTTTATATTTGTTGTTGGGAACTGACTACTGGAAAAGAGGAGGGGGTGCGTGTCCCCTCCTCCCCCCCTTTTGAATGTTTTCATTATATCGTGTAAGGTATCATTTGAAAGGACTTTTTATGCCCGACTACGTCAAAGCCAAAAAGAAGGGTTATGAAGGAGGGGGTTAAAATTATGACACTAAAACGTATTTAATAAAAAATAAACTTTAAAAAAAAGTAAAAACCGACTTCAAAGAAATACTAAAAGGAGTAAAATAATTACCTAATATAAAATTAACAGTTTCAGAAGTCGGTGCAACTCTACACTGAAGCAAATAGAAGCCACCGACTTCTGAAACTGTTAATTTTATATTAGGTAATTATTTTACTCCTTTTAGTATTTCTTTGAAGTCGGTTTTTACTTTTTTTTAAAGTTTATTTTTATTAGGATAAGTCATTTGACTACTATTAAAAAGCCGGCCAAGTGCGTGTCGGGACTCGCGCAGTAATAGGGTTCTGTAGATGCACAATAATGCGTACCAAGAAGAAGGCTTAGTAATTTTTCAATAGAATTTGTACGAAATTTTTACTTTTCCGGTTGGTCGACTATTACTCGTAAACCTGTATAGCCTACTTAGCTGTGATAGTTTACCTTTTAACTTCGTTGTATATACTACTGCCGTGATTTTTTTTCACATATCCAAAACTAACCGTTTACCTGGCAGGTGGGGGGGGATACTTGACTCTAACAAAAATTAGCACCTTATAGCTTAATATTTCAGAAACGACTCCCATAATAGAAAAATTGGATTAACAAACCCGCTATATTTTTGAAAAACCTATGCAACAACAACCCAAACAATGGGAAAGACGAGAAAAAAAAACGTCCCTTTACGTGTATTGCAAGTACCTACCATAAAAAAATATTTAACATGATTTTATTGTGCCACTTTGTCGACGTGATTAATATGTATATCCATGCCAAATTATAGTTTTCTAGTACTAGGAGTCTCTGAGCTAGGCTGCGGACGGACAGATGGACGGACATGGCGAAACTATGAGCCTTAAAACGCACTAGCGGCCAGCCGCAATACGGCGTGCCGCTTGCGGCTGGCCGCACATCGATTTTTACATGAAACCGCAGGATCTCAACGCACTGATTTCCGGCCAGCCGTCGTGCGCCAGTGCGTTGAGATCATGCGGTTTCATGTAAAAATCGATGTGCGGCCAGCCGCAAGCGGTACGCCGTATTGCGGCTGGCCGCTAGTGCGTTTTAAGCCTAAGGGTTCCTTGTTGATTACGGAACCCTAAAAATGTATTAGAATTTAGTATTATTTTATAGAAAGAATACGGTTTGTGAAAAATAAATAAGATCAATGACAAAATAGAGGAGATACACGCTTTCGAAGTTTGTTGAGGAGGCATTTTCTGTCCTTTCACCCGAAAGAGTGATGTCAAGTCACCATGAAGTTTTTAAGGTATCTCGCCATTTGGCAGTAGTGTTGTCTTTGTCTTGTGAACAATTTTAAATCGTTTTTAAGTTGAGCATTTTATTAAATATTATACTAATCCGAAAGGGTGTTAAAGTACACATAATAATGAAACATTTTTGTTCTACAAGTTTCTCCAAAAGTCAACATTTTAAGAGAAATAAATGTTCAAAAATTTCATTAAAAATACGTTAAAATCTATTTATCCTCGGCTATGATCAGTGCCCCAAGTGTGAGTTTTTTTTTGTTAACTACTGTAGTTGCGTCACGCCAAAAATGTATGAAAATTTAGGCTGCGTCTCTAGGCGCACCATTCACTAACTAATATTCGCGCGTTAATTGAACGGTGCGCCTAGAGGCGCAGCCTAAATTTTCACACATTTAGCGTGACGCAACTACAGTAGTTGACGAAAAAAACTCACACTTGGGGTACTACAGGTGTGTTAACATTTTAGGTGATACTTAGAGTCACGGTTTAGAAGCTTTATTTTCTAAATTTGTAACTACAGCAGGATTGGAAAATTATTGAAAAACAATAATAATATCGTATTTTGAAACTATAACACTTGCTTTAAAACAGTTATGTGTGACATTTTAAGTGATATGCGGATTAGTACCCCCTTTCCGACTAACCTTATTTAGATTTTTCACTGTTGCTTATTATTATTGTACCTAATTATTTCGAGATTTCTAATACCTATTCAAGTCCGATTATAATAACGTCAGATAACGTTTATTTATAGAATAACTTTGACATTTTGACAGATTTCAAAACTTCGAACTTATTCCACAGATAAAATTTATCCGATGTTGATTAAATCGGCACTTAATTGTTAAAACTAACATAACAAAACATCACGCCTGTATTTTCCAAAGGGTAGGGCAGAGGTGTAAAGTACACCCTCGTTTCGCCGATAAGTTTAAGTCCCATGTAATAGGGGGCGAACTTATTGTCATCGACCGGGCACAAATCCAGACTCCAGGCTGCGACTGAGAAATTCCACGCAGAAAAACCCAATGTACCATGCACTGGGTTTTTCTAGTAGGATCTATACGGTCCGCCTGGCTAGCTACCACCCTCACATTTAAGTCCGGCGCCAAGCAGTTTACTGTGTTCCGTCGTGTGTATGTGAGAACCAGAGAGGTATAGGGGAATCTCTCTATATCTCTGTTACTTGGATTCGTTAGCTCTATCTTAGACCCTGTCTACGCTTACGATCTGGTGCGACGAGGGTCAAACGAGACAAAGTCAAGCAACAAAAAAAAAACACTTTGCCCGACCTGAGGATCGAACCCAGGACATCAAGCTTCAGCAGTCGTGCTTGCGACCACTATACCAAGAACGCTGTTAAAAGTTGTATAAAATAACATCTCACAATTCTCTTGCGTCTCTTAAATCTAAGAAAAATCTCTTTTTTTTTCATAAGATGGTCACCCTACTCTGGGGTTAATTAATCTTTTCAATCAACTAGGTTAATTAGAAATCTTGAGCATATTTATGGGGTTTCGCGATCATTGAGACTATTATAACAGAAAACTGATTTTATTAAGTTTATATTTGAATATTAAAATTAAATTTTAATTAATGCGTTTAAGCGATTAATTGAAATTTCGGTGAATATGTAAACGGTTAAAGTTTTGAGCTGTTAAATGTACACATTGCGGTTCAATCGGATTTTCGTAATTGTAAAATTGATTTTATTTCACAAATAAATATTTTGTTTAAGACTGCCGCGCATGTCGGCCGAGCGGGCAACGCTGAACAATATTTAGCAGAGAAAGAAGGGTAGTTGCTGTCCTGGATCAACATACCCGATATTGTCATACGACATAGCTCGCTTTCTGTGCCGATCAGCCTTAGAAGCCTGACCATATTATCAGCTCTCTATTACGGAAAATTAAACGCATCAAAACTGGAGAGTGGGGCTTGTGACGTCAGAAGCAAGTCAAAATTGTACTTGCTTTGATGTTTTGCCAATTTGAAAAGTGTCGTATCTTCGTCAATTTTAGTTAACGTAACAAAAGAAAAAATACGGGTCAAATATTTTTTGATAATCTAACTGACGGACTGATTAGATTTTTTTCCGTCAAATACCTTATTGTTATAAAAACTTTTGAAAACAAATCATTGTAAAACAAGATCAAAATTATTAAGGTTAGAATTAGAATCGAAAACTTAGCGTAAAGGACAATGGGTAATAAAGTACGGGAAAGGTACTATAAAAAAAAACTCTGTAGCATTATGCACTATGTCGGTCTTTGTTGCCCTCTTGAGAACAACGATAACGATACCGATAAAAATAAAATAATAAATAATGGATATTTAATAGACATACACATACGTCGTTAATGAGGTTGCAGGGAAGTCGCATGTACTGAAGGAGTTAATGCTAAACATCCTCATTGTTAACGTCGACAAGGACTTTAGTAAAATTTAAAACATAAACACAATGAAGATTATATTCATTAAAATTTTAATACCTGCTATACGAGCTTCAAACCATTCACCGATTTAAGTACCTACCTCCAATCTTTATGGAAATAAAGCAAAGCGTAGTTTAGTAGTCCATAAAACCCGGTTTAACGTTCAAACTCGGCTCCTACAGTCATTGAGAGCGATCAACAATCTATCTAGATATTGATCTCCCGTTAATTCGCTGATTAATTACTGCGTAAATTTTAAATGCTTTACTTGCCTTGGTTCCGCTTTGTAGATTGACTGGATTTGGAAAGGATTCAATACTATAAAACAACATTATGCCTCTGTACCCTGAATGATTGTGCAGAGATATAGTATACCCTACTACATGTATAGGATATATATCAGCATCTCGCTTTGTGCTAGTAACAACAGTTATGGAGCATTTACACGGGTCGATTTTCGGGTCGATTTTCGCCGCACGGCTATACCGCACGGTGAAAATCGACCGTCTATATGACAATTCGACTAGGCCGCAAGTGACAAGCGACGTGACTGGTGACTTGCCGCACGGCTAAAATCGACCCGTGTAAATGCCCCCTTACACGTCATAAACAAAAAAAGAATTTCATTTATAGATTGCTAGTATTTCAACTGCTGTCCATGTTAATGTGTTGAGATGATTACCAAGAACATTAAATTAAAGAACTTCAGACGAATCATAATGTGTAAGCTAGTAAAGTATTTTAAAAAAAACCTAGCATAACATAACATCACGCCTGTATTCCCCGAAGGGTTGGGCAGAGGTGTACATAATAGCATCCTCATTTCGCCGTTATATTTAAGTCCCATATATGGGGGCGAGCCTCCCAACATAGTTGGGAAAAGGCTAGGCAGATGATATGGGGGGCGAGCCTATTCAAATTCAAATCATTTATTTGCAATAAATAGGGTGCATAGAATGGTGTTATATGATAATACAATATTAGATCAAGCCTATTTAGCCATTATATAGCATGCAAATTATACTTAAAAATTATTAGAATTATTACTGAATATTCAAATTAATTATTATGCTACAGATTTTCAATAATACCAAAACACAAGATAAATTCAGGCAACGATGTTATGCTTGCAATACAAAACATCTGTAATACTACTCAGAATAATTTAAAAACTCTTTTGTAGAGTAAACCAATTGCTTAAAGCTGCTATAAACCTATTTAACGGTAGTTCTTTAAAACGTGTTGGAATTTTATTGTAGATGCATATTCACATTACATAGCAGTTTTTTTGCAACTGACTAGTTTTAGGTATCAAACTCAGTACTAATCTGTTTGGGTTTCTAATATTTGTTCTCTGTGTAACATCTTTTGCGTGTTTAAATAAGCCATGTTATGCATGCCATGCCACCTATTGCCATGAACCAGGCACAAATCTAGACTCCGAGCTGCTACTGAGAAATTTCATCCAGAAAAACTCAATAATACTGTCCGACCTGACCCCAGATTCAGAATCTTTTCGATAAGCACTTATTGACTGATTCGGCTTTTTATCTCGTTCTGTTTACGGTTATCGCAACGAGAGCAAAAGAGATAGCTTACCGAGCCGTTCGACAACTGACCAAATGAATCGTTCTGAATCAGGGGGCTAGGGGTCCAAACTAAGTGCGTATACACGTAGAAACGTAGAAAGCGGGTTACCAGCGCCGATCTGCCAGCGCTTGTCGGTGCTGGTCCGCGCAGGTAGTCTTTATACTATGTGGCGAATCGGCGCCGACCAGCTCCGAACATCGCCGACAAGTTCCGACCTCCTCCGATCAGCGCTGGTAGGCCGTCATTTGTTGCTGTATTTGCAAGGGAATCAGGCGTATTTTTGTTAAAAAAATGCCGGCCCCTGCTAAGGAAGCGGGTAGACCGCTTCCTTTATGTAGCGGTTACCTGCACGGACCAGTAGCAATAAGCGTTGGTAGGTCGGCGCTGGTTACCTGCTTCCTTTATGTATACGCCCTATGACCTAACGCTCAGCAGTCACGCTTGCGACCACTAGACCAATGAGGTAGTCTACTAACTATAAGCGTACGTAATAATTTCGGATAAAATTGCAGAAATAATGTCGGTGTAACTTTCTCAGGACGACTAAAGAATGTTTTATCATATGTCACTGTCATGAAATTGTGACACTTATTGCGTAGAGACAAGACAGAAAATTCAGCGTGTGGGTGAAATCGTGGGAGTATGTCAGGATAACGATCTACTAGAGATAAAACTCCTGACAATTGTTTTTTCTAACATAGTAAATCTGATGTGGTTTCAACATTATACGCACATTGTATATGTGAAGACTCAACATAATTATACTATCGTTGTATCGTATTATTGTTAACCGACTTCGAAGATGGAGGAATTTCTCTGTTCGGCGCATTTTTTTCGGATTGGGAAAAGTGGATGAAGTGGAGGAAGGTCTTTGCTCAGGAGTGAGACAGCAGACAACAGCCAACACAGAAAATACAGGGCAACATCTGCAATGGCTTTTTGAGAAACGCCATAGCAGGTTTGAATATTGACATTTATTTAATTCATTAATACAATTTTAATGAAATTATCTGTTTAATAACTGCATGATTATGATCAATACTTAGTTTAAATTAAATATGTAACTTTATTTTATATTCGCACGCCGAAATTAAAGGCAGAATAAGAGAACAATTTTTTACATTTTACCAACCTCGTGTACCTTTGAGCAAATAAATGATTTTGATTTGATTTGAATTGACCTGTCCCAACTGACGTCACGCATGTGTCAGCCATTGTGTAGCTCAATCTTATTTCAATAATTTAAGAACTTACTGTAGGTACTTTTGCCACGTGCATTTGAGACCGGTCTGACGAAAAATAATAAAAATGTCCCATAACATGGTGACGTTAATGAATCAATAGATAAAAATCAATCCATTTGCATGATGAATTATCAAAACATTCTGAATTACGATTCCGTTTCACTTCCTTACTAAATACAGCAGCAAAATTTAACATAATTAAAACTCAACTAAGGAATATTAAAATACGTTATTTAATCATTCCTACGCTGCAACAGGAGTGAGACCGACTTACAAAGGAATAGTTCGCCATAGTTCCCCCGCAGTCCGTAACTCCATAACATTGTTTTATATTTTTTGTTCATATTTTTCCCTCCCCTAAAGTTTTTCTGAGATGAAAAAGTATGATTAGGTGGGAAGTTTTCCTGGCTACCTTTTTTATTATTAATGTGGCGGACCGGACGAGTTCCGAAATCTTCGTTTTGAATAGTTTTTGACATGGTTTTGCTTTATTATTTCGGTTTCTTGGAAAATAATTTCTGCTCGTTTCTCGGCAGTTTTGTTGGAAACTTCAATTAGTCACCCAGAACTAGATCTCTTGCTCTCCTATCGCTGCACTATTTTATATAAAACTCTTTAAAATAAAAAATAATCATCCAAATCGCTGCATATAGGGTGACTGGTAATTAATGTCAAATACTTAAACACATGATTTTTATAACAAACAATTTTCACAAAGAAACATTTTTTAAAACAATATTATTCTGCGCCAGGATCTTTCATAAGAATACCTACATCACTTTCTGTTTTTATTGCGACAAAATGATGATGTAAGGACATAATATTGTTCACGTGTGCAAAGCCACGGGCACAACTAGTTGTAAATACGTAAAACAAATCAAATATAAAGAAACGTTTCATTGGGAAAGTTGTTTGTTATCATGAGTACAATCATGTGTTTAAGTATTTGACACTAATTACCAGTCACCCTATATATGTCAGAGTTATGTCCGTCATTGAGGACTTCCATTGTCTAGCACCGAAGGTCTTCATCAGATCTTCATCAAATTTAAATGGGACCATCTCAGGCAGAAATTCTTTCGAACAAAAACAGAGTCATCCAAATCGGTGCATAATGTCGGAGTTATGCCCGCACATACCTATATGTCAAAAATATATACACGACGATAGACGAATTGAGATACTCGTCGTTTTTGAAGAAGTCGGTTAAAAATAGACAATAGTGATTTTATCATTTCCATAAAGTATCGCAACAATCTTGTGTCTTGAAACATTACTCATGCCTAAATCGTTAAGGCCAACAGGCAAACAGCTCACAAGGGTCTCATTGCATGGTCTTACAAAACTATAAATGCATCCCAAAGTCATTTTATATCATCATTTTATAGCGTCGCGCTATAAAGCGAAGCACTCTCTGCGTCTTTCTCTCTGTTTGTCACGTTTGTCACATGTGTACACGTTTTCTTTGTAAGTACTAAACGGATTTTGTCCCGTTCTTCACGATTATATAGCCTGGTTCTCGGGAACAGTTTATGTGTATATTAATTTTATAAACGTGTTCGTTATATTAGCTGATCGTGATATGATAGTTGTCAAGCAAGTCTGAGAGTTTAAATATGTGATGAAACCATACTTCAAATAACTAACATAATGGTACCCGTACAGAATCGGGGCTGGTCACTAATTTTATGTAAATAAGGCTGCATACCCACTGAGCGTATCTTGCGCGGCTCATGTTTCGTCACGTTACGCTTATGCGTCGCGCTATAAAATATACAAATTCTCCTACGCGGCCTTACTACACGTATTATACGTCGTTATGCCGAGCATAGTAGAGCCTAGACGTTTCGCGCGCATCTTGCGTTCGATCGATGTTAACTTTAATCGGCGTATTTTCCACGGCTACAGCCACAATTAAGGATGTTTTGCGTCACTTAGTGTGTTTTGGCCCTAAGACTTTAATTCCAAGTAATCGGTTTTATAGATCTAAATACTTTCTCGCAGATTAAAAAAAACGCTGGCACAAAAGGACGATCCAATTTTCTAGAAAACACAAATATAAAAATAAAAAGCAAACAAGCAAAAACAAGGTGCTCGATAGTGGAAAAAATTAAAAAGCTGTACCAAGTAAAAAGTATTGAGGCACTCACCCGTTTTTTATGGTGTGATAATCCATTTAGTCACGCGATGGAACTCGCTTTGGTTCTCGATGGCAAACAACATAAAACATAATGAACGCAAACCCTAAAAGTAGTTTGTTAAGAATCAGAATCTGCATTGTTTCAGTAATTTTAAAAATATATTTTATTTTATAACACATTATTTTCAATTAAGTTAAAAAATTTAACCCAATAACAAGGCTATAAGACTGAATTTAAAATGCAGTTAATAATAAAAAGTAATACGATTTTCATAATAAACAATATTTAAGTACCTACATAGTAGTAAAATCTCAGCATTGTGATTATAACTGAATATACTGATTGGGGTGTTTGTGTGTTTGCGTTATTCCTGTTACATATCGACGGTTAAAAGGTAATAGGGCATAAGCGACATTTTGGTCGGAAATGAGTTATGAATGCCATCCTACTTAAAAAAATTCGCTCTATCGAATCCACTTACTCCCTCGGCTCTACAATGACTTTTTTGTCACTTATGCCCAAGCAAAAAACTGCGTTTTCGAAGTGTCATTTCGGTGTAACCAACAGAATTTTAGGCCTTTTTTACCCTTAAGGCGCTTGTACCCCTGTAAAAATAGCATCACTTTTGGTTTATAGTCGGTAATGTATTTTTACTTCTTACTGGCGTAGGGATTCCGGGTGCTTACGCCTCTTTACAATTAGCACCTATTTTGAAAGCTGGCACTTATGTCTCTTTACCTTTGTCGCCATAAACATTAAGCGTCGGTTATACCTTACTACCATTTACAAGTTTACAATACAGTTGTCGCTTATACGCAATTACTTAAATGTAATTTGATATTGAACTGTCGGTTATACCTTACTACCATGTACAAGCTAACAATACATTTGTCGCTTATACACAATTACTAAAATCAAATTTGATATTGAAATGTCTGTTATACCTTATTACCATTTACTATTTTAATATAACTTTGCCGCTTACGCCGTATTACTTTACAATGGTGGTTTACGAAATGGTGCTTACGCCAATTTTGTATCCCGTTTTTGTACTCAAGTAGCTATTTAACGTGTCGCTTATTCCAAAATCAGTCGACCGCGTGCAGTGACGGCGAGAGCATGTGCGTTTAATTTTTGAAAAAAGTGCGCGGAAGGTACGATAAGGTTTTATAGTCTAAAATACCACTATGTATCTGATAATAGTTCCTTTAACCTGCCTACCATTTTGATGTGGTACCTACCACACTTTGTGACTGATTATTATATTTTATTAAGACACATTATACCGTAAAACCGGCCATTATAGGTATTTATTATTGTTAGCAAAAAAACTTTCATCATAGTGGCTAAATAAGTAATGTACTTATTTAGCCACTATGATGAAAGTTTTTAAACTAAAACACCATGCAGTGTTATGCGCAGTCACTATTCATTCATTCACCATGTTGGTGAATGAATGAATAGTCACTGCGCACGCAATAAGTGTATTACTTATTTAGCCACTATGATGAAAGTTGTTTTGCTAACAATAATAATTAAAATGTGTCAATGATTCTAAGTACGTAGTGCTATGTTGTACTGAGTTTGAAAGAACTTTTATTTTTGGGAGTACCTACCTTTTATATTTTTATAACAATGACACTGCGTGTTTTAGTTGTAAGTAAAAATAAATAAGTACTTTGAGAAACTTATTATTGTTGCCTTGAAGGCTGTTGTTTTGTCAAAGATTCTAAGTACGTAGTGCTATGTTGTACCTACTGAGTTTTTTATTTTTGGAAAATCTTTTATTTTTGGAAGTACCTACCTTTTATATTTTTTTATAACAATGATACCTACTTACTTACTTCATACATAGGTAGGTATAAATTCGCTAAGTTACTACTTTATTTTTGTTAACACACACGTTGTTACAACTACTTGGTCTTTTATATAAGATAAGATAAATTTATTTGTCAAAAAAACATGTCGCTGCCCTAGTTCAACAGTAAGATATCTTAAAAAAAAAAACAAAATTGAGTTAAGTTTTGTTTCATGTGAAAAATTTGCTCTTCTGTCCGGTTCAAAAATCGGATATTTGTAAAACGCAACCAAAGTGCCTAAATTTCAATGTCTCACTGAGACATTTAAGCATGAATTAATGACACTAAAATCATAAAAGTATGAATAACTCAAAACATACTTTGTTCAACTTATCTTACTGCTGAACTAGGGCAGCGATGTGTAGGAAATGTTTTTTTGACAAATAAATTTATCTTATTTACGTAATAGCATTTTTTTATAACTGTGTATTTGCTTAATAAATAATTATTGAAAAACGAATTTTTATTTTCATTTAATCACCAACGATTTGGTTAGATTATAATGTAAAATAGTAATGTAGGTAAGTAATCTAGTAATTTGGCATGTGTGAACAAATTTTACCTGACATATCGTAGGCCTAACCTAATTAAACCACAGCTATATCCCTAATCTTTTGAGCTATGTTAACTATAAAGACACTTAAACAAATAAGGCTTTAAAGCCTACATTATCATTAGCTTACTACCTAAATCCTACTCTAGTACTTTTCGTCTGAAAAGTACCTGCCTAATATCTGGAGACCAGCTATGTTAACTCTTATTTTAAAGGAAAATCATGTTGGTTGTGATTCTATTATTTTAAAAACTGACATTTAATCCTCGTTACCATTTGGCCAAATAATGCCGTATGTTGGATGTTCTCGTTTTCCTCTTGATATTGAAATCATGATGTGTGGAAGTATCATGTTACCTTTTTTCCAATCCACTTATAGTGTCGCTAATGTCTAACACCCTGAAGATGTTTTTGCTAAGCATTGTTTCTTATGTTCCATTACCTTATAGCATAATAATGTGAATCGTCACTTATCCTTCTTTACCCATTTAAATTATTCGACAGTCATGTGACATATTCCCTATTACCTCTTGGCATGAGGATATCAAATGTAGCTAAGTCTTCTATACTCTTCGTTTTTTTTTGTGTAGATGTAACTTATGCCTAATTACCTCATAAGGAAAATAAGATCAATTGATCTAAGCGACATAAAACCACATAAAACAACGTCGAATCAAATAAATAAAAGTGCTAATTAATGCCTTAATTTTTTTTTAATCTAGAGCTGTTTCCAGTTTCACAATATGACAATAAATAAAAAAGTTATGTCAATTTTTCTACAATTTCAAACTTTAAACTGCTCTCCTGAACAATTCGGTTTTTGTTGCTTATCCCCTATTACCTTTTAACCGTCGATATTGTATGTCGATTGGTCCACTCAATCCGTAACTAGAAAAACTATAAACTGACTAAATAAACCCTAATAGCACTTCATCCGACCCGGGTTCGTGGAAGTAAGGATATAATAAACTCGGACCGAATTCGGATACTGCTTTTCGCACTGCATCCGATCCGAATTCGTAAAAATACGAATCTAGACTCTAAAACTGTCGGACCGAATTCGGATATTGCTTACGCACTAATCCGATCTCTGGTCCAAATCCAAACAATTCAGGGGCCATCTTTGGCATACCTATGTCCGATTTGAATCCGAGGTAATGCGAAAGCGTTCATACAAACAGTACTACGGCTACTTCGTTCCGTCAATATTTCTTTCGAATTCGAGACTCACGGATGACGGAGAGAAATCGGATGACGGAAATCGGATCTAGTGCGTAAACTACCACACAAATAGTTCTGTGACTACTTCGGTACGTGTTTTCACGGATTCAGATCGGATGCAGTGCGTAACCGCTCTTAGGCTCCGTTTGTGGCGAAGCGGCGACGCGGAGCTTACCGCACTCATGATACGGAGCGTAATGTGGACAATTCAAACATATGAGACGCTTTTTCCCGCGCATATATTTTGAGTTGTAGTTGTAAGGCTGAGGCCAAACGAACGTAATTTGCACTGAGAAAAATGAGTTGGCTTAATTTGTTGGAAGGATTTAACAGACTCATTTTGCGTCATCGTGTGGCACGAATCGTGATATTGTATGAAACCTAACGTAACTGCAATTGAGCGACTCAATTTACGCGGCGTAAATTACGCTCGTCTGGCCTGAGCCTAATGACAGTACGCGACGGAAAAGGCGGCGGTATCGAGTCTCCAAAAACGGTGCCATAGGGACTAGTTTTAACAGCAGTACAGGGCGCGCGCCTAGAACGCTACGTTAAGGGCGTGCGCCGAGCGTGCTTTGGATGCCGATCGTGCGCTCACCCGACGAACCGTAAACGCGATAAAATGTCCATAATTTTGCTTTAACTTTTGACCCGTTATAATGCTTTGTTTCTTTTAATTATATCATTGATGCAGAGAAAACGACAAGGAAAAGTGTCGTTACCTATTTAGGATTACAGGTCGCGTTTTAATTTTGTATCTTTTGTTTTTGTTAGATGCATCGTACAGTGCAGGATATTGGGCCACCTGGCTTATCAGTTTTTCTTCCTCGTAATTGGAAAAACTCATTTTTTAAGAAAGATTCAAAGTGTCGTCGCTCCAGAGTCGGTGGCACTACTGATCTGCGGTCGGGCGACACGTCGTACGACGTGTAGTCGGGTGACGTGACGCTAGCTGCGGAAGGTATTTCATAGGAATACATAGAAACCAGTAGTGTCGGAGCAACACGTCGTCTGCTGCTGCGATATGCAGTCGCCTACAAACTCGTACCTTTACAGTACGACTCAGCACTTAATATTAAATGTTAGGTATGCTATGGTTCCATGCTTGTCTACGAATTTCATACTAATTAACGTATTAGGTAGCTGTAATTATTAGGTAATGTAATGATACCTACCTTACCGTTTCAATTATAATTATGATCTTACGATTAGATAGATACGTTATAGATTAATAATTATAATATTGTAATTGTTGCATTAATGTTGCTCTATGTAAGCATCTCGAGTTTCATGCTTTAATTACAGTTAATCAACAGATTTGACCAGCCCTACAAGATGACAATCTTAAGGCCTGACCACGGGAACGGGAGACGCGAACGGCAGTGCGTCTGGCGGAGCGGCAATCTATGCGGCACAGTTTGCAAGCCACGGGCAGTAGCGTTAGCCGCCGCGACCAATATACACCGAGAGCCAAATGTCTTTATCAAAGTTATTTCGATATTGTTTGGAAAGTAGTAGTTTTTTGGTTCAGGACATAATATTTGCAAGAGATTGTGTAGTACATGATTTGAATAAAAATCGGGGTACAGATGGAGAATTCCAGAAGAATTAAGACAAATAGAAACTATATCCAGTTTTTTTTTTCAATTATACCCGAATGAGTGTCGAAACCTTTGATTATATTCTTATGAATATACAACCAGAACTGGAGAAAACGGTTAATGCAAATAGGATTTTAAGTGCTGCAGAAAAATTGTTTTTGACGTTAAGTTATGTACACTTATAATGTATGTAGGTACATAAAATATTTAATGAAATAAGGACAAATATTTAGACAATTATGTTATTTGAATAAGTAATCTAAATTTCCCCCTGCTTTTTTTTCTATCGGACGGCCAAAAGCACGAAAAAGCGCCATCGGTTCATGATTGTTATACCAAAAACTCGAACGAAGCGCTTTGATTCCACTTTCAGTGGAATACACTACCCGAGCGGGTGTTCCCCGAAAGCTACAATCTGGGTATCTTTAAAGTCACGAGTGAATCGGTTTCTTCTGGGCAAACGTGCCACGGCGTGCCATCCTAGACCGCATCATCGCTTAACATCCGGCAAGATGACGGTCAAACGCAGGCCTAGAACCAAATAAAAAATATAATATTGACTAACATTGACTAATCGAAAATAAAATTATTTCTTACTTTTTAATCAGCCTTTTACTTCAATAATTATTATAATCAGACAGCCTTTTCAGTACTTAAAATTGAATTATTATATTCGTGGCGAATACAACTAAACTTGTTTGGTTCCTGCACTGACACCGTGACGTAAGTTATAATAGAAATAATATATTTAAAGTACGTAGTAATATATAGTACGTTATAAATAAATAAAAATAAAAATAAAAATATTTTATTTCAGACCTTGATCCATATAATGTTAGTAATACACACTTATAAACTATGTTAGTAAGTAACAAAAATAGGTAAAACATATTTTTTTTTTTTTTAATTCATGTATCTGTTGCGCTCACCTGTCGCACTGGGTACGGCCACATGTACAGATACCCAATGCGCCATAATGGCGCAACATGGCTTCTCACTGATGACCTTCAGAATGCCGTTGACGCTCCCACGCACCCTGCGCATCATGGACGCCATCCTTTTTCGCAGGATGGTATTGAACCCATCAGTGTGTGCTTCGGCAAACATTCCTGATGCACTGCAGTAACGTGGAAGCCCCAACAACATTCTGAAGGCATTATTATATTGAACTCTGAGGGCGTTGTATGCCCTTTGCGTATATCGAACCCACAGAGTGCACGTGTATAGAGCTTGGCAAAAAGCCTTAAAAAGAGTCACTTTAACTTCTGGTGTGCAACGTGCAAACCTGCGGGCCAACATATTGCATCGGACAGCCAACGCCCTCCGTTCTCTTTCCATATCAGCATCATCTTTTAAGTCCTCAGTAACTATGTGCCCCAAGTACTTAAAATCCAGCACCCTTTCGAGGGCCACACCTTTTAACATAACCGGTGGGATATGAGCTGGTTTTTTACTCTTTACCCTAAATACAAGCAGTTTGCTTTTCTGTACGTTATACACAAGTCCATGCGCTTCTGTATAAGTCTCGCAAACCGCCAACAACTTCCGGAGTGCGCTAATTGACGGACTCAGCAGCACCATGTCGTCCGCATAACTAATATTATTAACACACAGACCGTCAATAGAACAGCCAACCTGTGTGCTACTGAGCCCGACAATCAGCTGGTTTACATACAGGTTGAAAAGCGCTGGCGAGGTCAATCCACCCTGTCTCACCCCGCATTCCAACCTGTACTCCTCAGATAACTCGTTGGCCCATCTAACATGATTTGTTTGGTGGCCATACCAATACCGAAACACATTTGTTATGGCGTCAGGCACTCCCGCTTCGCGCATCTTACACCATAATATGTCATACCTAACTAGGTCAAATGCCTTGGAAAGGTCTAGAAACGCCGCGTATACCGGCGTACTTCTCTCTGTATAGTACCTAACAATATGCTTGAGGGACAGAATAGCACACTCAGTCGATAACTTTGGCCTAAAGCCGAACTGGGCATCGTTTATTTTAAGATATTTACTAAGCTGTCCCTCAAACACACCGTCAAGCACTTTAGCCGTAATAGTGGCCAATGAGATTGGTCTGTAATTACTCTTGTCACTGACGTCACCAGTTTTATTTTTCAATATTGGTACAACCACCGTTCTCATCAACTCAGTAGGTAAATAGGAGTGCCGGATACATAACGTAAACAACAACGCTAGTAGTCTTGGGAGATGCGGTCCAGCATGTACAAAATGTTCTATGCTAAGGCTGTCATGTCCTGGCGATTTGCCTCGTCTCATATTTTTGATTAGTAAACTAATCTGCTTAGCCGTAATGCGAGCAGGTACCTCTAACACAACAGCCTCAGCAATGGTAGTATTAACATCCGATTTAAAAGGTAGTTGTACTTTAAAATGTTCCTTAAACAAGTTTGCGATCCCCCCGGGCGTACTTACACCATCGACACTCACCGGAATGCCAGGCTTAGGATTTAATTTTTTGGTGTTTTTCCAAAACCCACGAAAGTCTTTCTTTCCGTGTCTTGAGGCCAATATATCCATTTTAATCTGGTCTTGTTTATTTTGACAAAACTTAAGTTTTTGTTTGAAAATCTTTCGCGACTCAACCCTATCATTATAAATACATCCCGTAATTGGTTTCCCATGCCACACCCAATTTGTAAACATTTGCCTAGAATGCCGGTGAGCGTCCCTCACATACTTATTCCACCCTAGGATAGGTCGACCTTTTCCGACACGCCCTCTACAGTGACTATCATAAGTGGACTCCGCAGCCTCCCGCAACGATAAAATAATGTTATTGTATAGGTCATCTAATACTTCCCTATGTTCTAATTCATTACACATATTATCACAACATTGATTTAATTGACTAGGAAAATCAATTTGCTTTAATTTAGAATTACATTCTTTGGTATACAATTCAATTTGACCTAAATTACGTTCACCCCACGTTACTTTATTTATTTGAAACTCATGTAGTGGAGTAGACTTTGGCCTGGCCCTCATCATATTACATTGCACCTCTAATGGGAAGTGATCTGACCAGTAAATATCATGATGTATTCTAACAGATGTTACAGACTTCAACCTGGCCTCGGTTACCAAACAATGATCTAGCCACCGACGGCTACCCTGTACATCACTAACAAAGGAATAGGAATCAACCCCAAGCTTAATTAAATCTGCACAAAACCACTTTTGTTCTGAACAAAAATTTAACATTTCTTTTCCAAATAGTTCCCCAGGGTGTGCATTAAAATCCCCTAATATGTAAACATTTTCAGTATCACTACTTTCCACTATGGCCGCTATTTCACCTAAACAGTCCACAAACTCTAATAGATTGTCAGGTGAACAAGTAGGCATATATACATTAAAAATCAAGCTCGACCGATCTAACACACGAACTTTAATAGCAACAATGCGATCACTACTGCATGGAATCACATTCACTGCATCAAATATCTTATTCCGCCACAGCAAGGCTACGCCTCCGAACGGGCGACCTTGTAACATTACACCTGTATCCATCGCAGACTTGCCAAAGAAACTAAAGTCTTTGTTTACTTCCCCTAAGTACGGTATTTCACTCGGTTGTAACCAAGTCTCTTGAAGTCCTATCACATCAGCTTCACTGCTTAACATCTTAACACATTCAAAAGATCTTTTAAAAGACTTACAGTTGAAACTAATTAGTTTAGTTGAGGTGCCCTTGTCCTTAGTGTCCATGTCGTAATCCATTATTTTTGTTCAGTATTGATAGCACTCGATTGGTGATTATCACCCTTATTCCACTTTTTGTTGAACGTAACATATCTGCGGAAAGATATTCCACTTGGCCACAACTTTTCATCCATAAAAATAGATAATTTATCCTTAGGAATCATGAATTTAAACGCCCCATAATCCTTTTTTAATTTCATATTGTTTTTTTTCTAATCTTATTTCAACCCCCGTTTTACATTTAATATACTCGGTTATATCAGTCGAGGGGCAGTCCTTGCTTACATTATATATGTAGAACGGTATGTTTATATCTGCAGCCTTGAACTTACATTCCGTCAAAACATCAGCAGTCCCTTTCTTGCCAATGAATTTACGTTTATTACGCTTATTTTGTACCAGCGTCCATTCATTCTTATTATCCTTCATTGTTTCTATTAAATTTAACTTTGGCTCATTAGTGATAGTTGACTTCAATTTATGACTCATGTCTTTACGCTCACAGTTACTGTGTGTCGCTCCTAAGTCAATTGCCACGGCCTCAGCGTACGAATTTTTATTATTCTGTGTTGTTAAGCCCTTCGAAACCACAGTACCAGCCTCCACGCGCTCCTTCATTGTCCCCACCAAACCAGTTTCGCCAGGTGCGGGTGCCCGCGTCACCGATAAGGATTGCGCGAGTGAGACAGTGTTACAATGCCTTGGTGTAGGTCGATGCAAAACAGATGTCTTTGTGTACGGCGGTACCTGCACGTTATTATTTGTTGAATCTTTTATTTCACTAAACTCATCTGGCGAAATATGCGGTAATCCAATAGGCCCACTTTCACAATCAAAACTATCCATAAGTCCTGCTCCTCGGGACCGGCAATTTACAAAATCATTCATCACGGGAGATGAGGCTTTCAACATATCTCTGGTCACATAATTTTCTTTTATGACAGTGATATCATGCTGCAACTTTATAATGTCTTTTAGCAGCCTCGTAGCATCTAAGTGGTCAAAAGTGACCGGTGGCAGACGCTGAAGTTCTCTTGCAACGAAGACTGGCAAGCATTCAGGGTCCGTCTCCTTTATGATACATAGGATGTCCTCCATATCTCGTTTTTCTTTACCATCTCTTTTACGGTTTATGTTGCGACTACTTGTTTGCACGGATTCAAAAAGCAACTTTTTCGCCGTTACAATTTCCTCACTCTTGAACGCCGTATTACACAAACGTATTATGCTATCTTCGTCCATCACATCCGCCTTGTTTTGTACAAAGGCAAGCAACTCCGATATAACAATGTTGCAATTGCTACATTTAACAGTATTTAAAGCCATTATCACCGGCACTCGCGTCACACCGCACACTTTTTACTTTTTACCATTATAGTTATAATAATTATAATAGAAATAAAACTATTGATACAGTCACTAGATAGATAACTAACTACAAAATAAATTGAATTGGACTTGGCTTCTATGAGATCTCAAAACTTTTAACGGTGGAAAGATTGCATAGAGAGACTTGTTTTTTTTTTACATTTAATGTTTTTGGTGGGATTGATATTTTACCCGTAGGTATTTTAATTTTCGACGTTCAAATATGTACCCCTTTAATCCCTGTTGGTGGGATAGCTCTGAACTGTATACGAACCTACTTTCAGTTTCCTGGAAAATAGAATTTCAAACCATAAAATTATAGTTCGATTATTACTCAGCGTTGTTAGATGGAGGTGCAAAATTTGAATTTGATTTTGTGACGATACACACACTAACTTGGCGACTAATTCATGCGTCTAAGTATTTACTTACTTATTACAACTTTGTTCATGTTTAATTCCTTTTGAGTTGAACGGAGTTCTAACTGGACTTAAGCAAGTTGAATTGTTGTTTGAAGCACCTGTTACAATGGACTTAGTGTCCGGTTGTTAGACCGTTTCCTGTGAGCACTGGGTAGTCTAACTTTGTTAGTTAAAATTGACTGGAGAACTGAGAATATTCGAATCTCCTGTATGCCTTTGAATAGTTGAGATATTAATAGGGATATTCTATGTAGAGGCTCGTCGCTAATTAACCTTCTGCGACTGAGGTGGTAGTCTGTCGGACACCACCGAACACAAAAAACGTTGCCAGATCGTCACCTCACCAATATCTTTTTAAATTCATAGTGTCTGTTAGTCGTATCATCAGCAACATATTAATACTACCATAGTGTCTCACAGACATAACATCACACTTAATTTGCTAAACTTATAATATTCATAATTTTTTACATGTCGACTCAAAGTACAGATAGTAGGCCAACAAAAGGAGACAGCAGTAGAAGATATGCAAATGATGATGAGCAGATTTAGGAATGGCTTGAAGAATTAGCAGAAGAAAATGAGTTTAGCGATTTTGATGAATCGGTAGAAGATCCAATTATGTGGAAGGAAATGTACAGCATAAGGAAAATTAAGGCCTCGAGGAACAGAATGCCCAATCGAGTGAGAGCGATTTTCACTCTGAAGACGAGGAGCCCCTTAGCTCTTTAGTTGTGGTGACCAAGATGGTCCATACTTCATTGGAATACCAATCTTGTCCAGGTGCCAAGCTGCGAAGAGAGGACTTTTTACTATGTTTGGCAAGAGAATTGGTTCTTTCTAGCTTAAAAGAACGCCTTTATAATGACAGACTGCCCAGAAAACTCCGTCTTACTATAATGCGAATTTTAGGCAATCATTTGCCTCCCTCTCCACCCTTGGCTCAGCTTCCAGGTCCTGCTGGAAGGAAGCTATGCAGCTTATGCCCCAGTAAATTGAATAGGCAAACAAGGTACCACAGTTGCGCATGCAAAATGCCAATTTGTCTACAATGTTCTCCTCCGCTATGTCAAAACTGTTAACTTAAGTATTAGATTTAGGGTTAACTTAGAGACTGATTTGTGCCTAATTGAACCGTGATATCACGTTGTGTTTTTTGTTTTAGAACTATAGGATAACGCTTAAAAGATTAATATTAATCGTTCTATAGAAGTTTTATTATTTCGTTTTTTTTTTTTAATAGTTTTGTGAGTTTAGGCGTAAAAATAATGAAAATACCGATCTCAATAAATGATTCCATAATAAACTCCTTTTTTGTTTTGAGAATGCTTATTCATTTTTATTTCATTATACATAAACCCATTAATCGTAAAATAAAACTAGAGCTCTAATATTTCTAAAACTTATACACGAATCATGCTGTGTATAGTGACGTCTGACAGACTACACCTCAGTCGAATGTTGATGAAAAACCCACCTCAGTTGCAGAAGGTTAACAATCGCACGGATCATATGATTTGTGTAGTTAAGCTGCGCTTGTCCCTGGACGGATCACCATTCATTACACATCGATCCGATCCGTGCCTCGAAGAGTACGTTACACCAGTGCGCTTTCATGTTCATCTTGCGCTTTCAACTTTCAGTTCCTCTTGCGTCAAGCGCATGCAATATTGATAGCCATAAGACGCATGCAGCTTATCGTCTACACCGGTGCGCCTCGGTCGTCAATCGACATACAAAAGACGGATTAGCGTGTGCTAGGAGCATGCGCTTTTGTCGAGCTAATATTAAGGAATGCGCTATTGCATACGCTATGGCGCTTCACGCATGCGTTAGACGAAGATGCAAGATGAAAATGAAAGCGCACTGGTGACATAGCTTTAAACCGTCAGTCTCGGGTGGCGAATACCTATTGGTATGTCTAAACTCGTGCGCTTTCATCCGCTTTCAACTTTCAATTCCTCTTGCGTCAAGAGCATGCAATATTGATTGCCATAAGATTCGAACTAGTATTAAGGCATGCGCTATTGCATGCGCTATGGCGTTTCACGCATGTTTCAGACGAAGACGCAAGATGAACGTGAAAGCGCACTGGTGTAGACATAGCTTATGACCAGGGAGCGGAATCTTATGGTAAAACAATTGAAAGGTGATAGAGACAGGTCGTTATTTTTTATCGAGTATTCAAGCTATCGATACTTTTTAACAGCTGAGAATACAGACGGACGGACAGACATATTAGCCATTTTTAGAAACACAAAATAATTGATCAACACAAAATGTCAAATTGAAATTGATATGACGCTATTCATTTTTTATGTTGATTACCGTACTACTCATAGTACCGTAATCAAAACAGATCAAATATCATAATAGTGTCTACAGGGTAAACTTCAGGCCACCTTGTTACAAAAGATATATAGTCTAAGAAAAACCTAGGTTTTAAAATAGCCCCGTCTCTTTTTGTTATATGACATAAGAAAGTGATGGATAAATTTAAAATTTTGGTTTACCTTAGTCTTAGTTTAAACCATCTTTTGTAATATGGGGCCTGAGTCGCGGTAGTTATCAAACATTTTTGATGGATAATGTTTTATTTATGTGTAATTAAAGTTTGTTTATGTGTGAAGAATGAAAATTAAAAGAATTTGTTAAGTTAATTAAGCAATAAAGTTCAAAACTGAAAAGTATCGATAGCTTGAATACTCGATAAAAAATAATGACCTGTCTCTAACACCTTTCAATTGTTTTGCCTTAAGATTCCGCTCCCTGCTTATGACAGTCGTTACTGGTAGTCAGAAGCTTGAAAGTCTGACAACCGACCTAACCTTGGGATATCGACATTGCCTAGTTGCGGAGGCCAGATGGCAGTTGTTTCATGTAAAACTGGTATTCAGCCGCATCTAGTTAAACTGGAATCTGACCCCAAAATAGCTAAGAAAAGCTAGGTAGAACAACTTCGTGTAAAAAAACTCGTTTTTATCGAAAAATTGGTGATGGTAAAATAAATTGGTGGCACATAAATAAAGGAGAAATGAGTAGGTGTACAAGGGCACGAAGTAAATTGAAAACGTGACGGTTAACCTCCTGAAATTATGTCATAGTGTTTATATTGAAATATGGCCACAAATTCCTATTACATTTTTATTCGTTATTCCAAATTGGGAACTTGTTACTTTTATTTGGTAAACAATAACGTGGAAATGATTTTTGAATTTGTTTTACGTATAGCGTTGGAATAATTTTGTGGTATATTTACGTACAGTCAACACAAAAGTGATTGCTCAAAGTTTTTAAATTGTTTTATGAATGAAATTTATGAAAAAGTGCCATTTTTTTTAAAGGCATCTTTCTGAAATTGGATTTTTTAAACTTTTAAATAAATAATATTATTAGGATAAGTCCCCGTGATGGGACGGGCTACAAGATAAAACTGCCTCACCGCAGGCTGGGAATACCCGCGTGTTGTAAGATTATACAAAACCCAGCATGCTTGGTGGTAGGATCTACACGGTCCGCCTGGCTAGCTACCATCCTTACATTAAAGTTCGCTAAGCAGTTTACTGTGTTTCGTCGTGTGTATGTGAGAGCTAGAGGGGTATAGGGTATTTCTCAATATCTCTGTTACTTGGATTCTTGTGCTCCATCTTAGACCCTGTATGCGCTTACCATCAGGTGCGACTAGGAGTAAACACGACCAAGTTAAATAATAAAAAAAAACTGTTTTAATATCTCACGGTTTTTCACTATGCTCATATTGTTAGTTACGGGATAACTTCCGTGATTTATTTTAAATTTTGAACCCGTTAAGTGACGATTTTCCATACAAACTTTCATCTCCTATTTAACCCCCTTAGGGGTTGAATTTCAAAAAACCCTTCCTTATTCCTTGTCTACATTATAAAGGGAACCTCTGTATAAAATTTCAGCTTTCTAGGTCCTAGGGTTTGGGCTGGGCGTTGATGAGTCAGTCAGTCAGTCAGGACTTTTCTTTTTATTTATATAGATTGAGCTTCCGATATTTTGACGCTGTTACAGGAAAGAGCTCAGTACTAATCTATTTCAAAACTATTCCGTAATATGAGTATCATCGTCATCTCCTTATCTTACTCGAGGTAGTTGACACAACGTGTATTCCTCTTCCATTCTCCTCTAGCAGCCGTCATCTTAGTACTCATTCCTTTCTTAACCATAATTATAATCTTTCACACAATCCAACTATCTTTTATTTGGCTTTTTTTTTTGTTTTTGTCGTTGTAATGTCCTCATGGATACCCTTTGCCTGGGGAAAGCGAATGGTTATGCCGGACTCTTACCGGCTAAAAACCCACGGAGTTCCTTCTCCAGACCCTTGGCCGGGGCCACGGGATTCGCAGCTGCATGCACCGCAACCCCGGCAGGCCTCGGTCCGCCAGCCCCTGGTGGACCTCTCCTTCTGTGGGGCCTTGCCCCACGTCCTCCTGAGAGGCGCGCATGGGACATATGCGCGCCGCCTTCTCGGGCGTGTTGTCTTTTCTTTGCCCTACCTCTGTTTGTATATGGCCTACTTCTACTTGTATACCCATCCACATGCATATTTTACATAACTTTCTTCTCTTCGCATAACATGTCCATACCACGCATTTTTATCGTAATATACTAGACTATATTACGATAGTAACAATTACCTTCTGAGATAATTTTGAAATTCCAAATTATTCATCGACTTTTTTTGTTGACTGTACCTATTTATTTTGCCTGCTAGTAGTTTGAACCGGCAAACGTTTTGTGAGTTGCCTTCTAGTTGAATGAAGTAAGTTAATGGCGTAGAACCGTGCGAATATTGATAACTGGGTACATACCATATAAGCCGCTTATAGCAGACTATGGTGCCGATTCTGTTAAGGACAAACTAAACTTAATTTAAGCTGCCATCTTTTTCACTCTAATAAAATAAGAAAGAAACACACGTAAATAAGAGCTGTCAAATTTAGTTGAACTAAAAGTTCCATACAAAAGACGATATTTAAAACGTGTCGACTAACAACACGGTGAAGTTCAAGGCGTAAACTAATTTGACATCTCTAACTTAGTGTTGTCTATCACCGTCCTTTTCTCGCGCTAGCTGTTAGTAAAAGATAGCAATTCTATAATTTTAGTTTAGTTGGTGTACAAGAGAATCGGCACCTATAACACAGTAGACATATAAGCTAAAGCAGTACCTCAACTTACTATAATCTCATGAATTGAAACACTCACATAGACTCGCTCTGTAAACTGAGTAGTTTTTTGTTTTTGTATGGAACTGTATCCCGAAAATACCTTATTTGTCTTGTTGCAGTGCGTGTCTATGTGAGTGTGTCAAATCGGACATTGTATGTAGTTGAAAGTTGAAGTACTGCTTTAGCTTATGTGTCTAATGTGCCTATAACTAGCTATTAGATAGAGGACTCACCAAAAAAAAAAGGCTAGTGTAAGTGTGTGAGAATGGTGGCTGTCGTTTTAAAAAAATCAAGTTTAATAAAATTTACATAACATAATATCACGCCTATATTCTCCGAAGGGTAGGGCAGTGGTGTATAGTACACCATCATTACGCAGTTATGTTTAAGTCCCATGTAATAGAAGGCGAGCCTATTGCCATCAACCGGACACAAATCTAGACTCCGGGCTGCTACTGAGAAATTCCACATGGATGTACCTAAAAACACTTTACCCGACATGGGGATCGAATCCCGGACGTCACGCTTAGCAGTCGCGCTTGCGACCACTAGACCAACGAGGATTTTCCAACTTTGTCTCTAAGGTTGGCAACGCATCAGCATTCTTCTTGGTGTTATAGATGTATACAGGGTGTCCCTGGAAGTATGGATCAAATCGAATGGGGCGTGGGCAAAGTCAGTCGCTGTCTTCCTAGTTGACATTTACAGTTTTTGTCATATAAATGATCGGGTATTTAATATATACATATATATTATAAGTATATTTTTACTTATTTATTATGTATATGTATTTTTATTTCTTATGTCCTATATTTATAATTGTTTGGATATCTATATAGTTTTAATTAAGTCGCAAATATCCATTTTTACTTTCGTACCTCCTTTCGATGTTGTTCTCTTTGACCCAAAGGTTGACTGGTAGAGAATGCCTTATGGCATTAAGTCCGCCTTATGTACCACCATTGTGCATTGAAGTATTAAATAAATTAATAAATTTCTAAACTTTTTAACCCTGAGAATGTCTGAGCAATTTTTACGGTTCAAAATTTATGACCATTTTTTTCAGTCACTTCTCCCATTATTCAAGGACAAAAAAAAAACATTTCAAAAAAACTACCAGAGATATCTTTTTTTTTTCAGGATTTTATACTCGTAATATCTTTAGTGAAATTTTTGTCAGACCAAAGCCTTTGCAGTAAATGTTTTTTTCTTATTGAACACGTTTTATGTAGGTAATAAATAAATTGATAGCTCTCATAGTTTTTATGATTTTTTTCTTTGAGCACTGCGATGCGATGAGAAATGATAGAAAAAAAAAAATTGGTCATAACTTTTGAACCGTAAAAATTGCACCGACATTCACGGTTAAAATGTTTGGAAATGACCTTGCCCACGCCCCTATTCGATTTGATCCATACTTCCAGGGACATCCTGTGTATGCGGCGGTAACCACTTACAATACAGCCGACGTATCTTGGCGAGTCTGAAGTTAGCTGATTAGCTGCGCAGTCTACAATTTCGTCTCTAAAAGATTCATTGCGCAGCCAAACAACTAACTTCAGACTCGTCAAGATATGTCGGCCGTATTGTACTATCGCTTGTCCTCCAACCTCATCATCTATATAGGGTGCATGAAAAAAGCCTCCACGAGTGACGATACTTCAGTACGTCCGGCATGCCCTGGGCAGTCAGCCCCGCTACCAACCTTGCTGACTGGCAAATCTTTTCACTACAGCATGAGCTGTTCTTGTATAGCTCGTGCCGATACGATAGAAGAAGAAGAAGATCATCTTTATCATCCTCCTGCCTTTATCCCAATTTATTTCAGGTCGGCGCCGCATGTCTTTTTCTTCCATACATCTCTAATAGCCATCATCTCAGTAGTCACCGGTTCTAGCCATATCATCTTTCACACTATCCATCCATCGTTTCTTTAGTCTTCCTCTACTCTTATAACCATCCACATATAGACTAAAAACTTTACTCACGACTTTGTTTACCAATCTATTACCAAAAAAAGCTGCATTTTCAACGTCAGTTCCAAAATAAACAACGAAAACTAATTCAAAATGTCCAGCCCATCGATTTTCAGTGCAAAAGCGATGCACATTACATGCAAATTCTTTCTAACACTCCAGCTATAAATAATTCTGTAACCTAGTTTATTCCGCCAACATAAATGTTACGTTCCGCGAACGATCTTGCACGAAACTGTTTAATGTGATTTATTTATACCTTTTTCAGTTTTAAATGTAGCGATGTAGGTGATTTTTTTTCTTTTGTAGGCGTTTTTAAAGGAGAAATAATAAATCAAGTCACAAATTTATTTATTGGCCACGTGACCAAACTTCTCATTTTATAACTAAGCAACGGGAAAATGAGATAACCTCTAATAAACTAATTCGACTTTTTTACAACGCCAACAAAATTTTTGGGCACCCCGAAACGGATAGGTTAGGTTCGAAGGGGATGACGGGGGGTAGAGTGAGCGAGCAAAGCGAGCAAACGAAGCCCCCGTCATCCCCTTCGTGTTAGGTTACCTTCAACACAAAAGTTAGGTCAACACAAAAGTGATTGCTCAAAGTTTTGAAATTGTTGAATGAAATTAATAAAAACTTGCATTTTTTTTTTAACAGATACCTATAGCAATGCCTGTAAAGAGCCTCCACGAGTGACGATACTTAAGTACGTCCGGCGCACCAAAGGCAGTCGGCCCCACTACCAACTTTGCTGACTGGCTAATCTTTTCACCACGTCATGAACTATTCTTGTATAGCTCGTTCCGACACGATAGAAGAAGATTTAGGAATTAGATTCCTCAAACTTTTAAAGAATAGGATTTTGATAAATCCCTGTGTAGGGACGCGCTAGAATATAAAACTTCCTCATCGCACGCTGGGAATACCCGCGGATTGTAAGATTCAACAAAACAAAACAAAACAATGTGAAAACAAGAGAGGTATAGGAGAATCCCTCAATATCTCTATTACTTGGATTCGTGTGCTCCATCTTAGACCCTGTCTGCGCTTAACATCAGGTGCGACTAGAATTAAACGCGACCAAGACAAATAATAAAAAAAAACACTGTTCGAAGGGGATGACGGGGGCTAAAGTGAGCGAGCGAAGCGAGCGAACGAAGCCCCCGTCATCCCCTTTTAACACTCACAATTTAAGCACTTTATTCACTTTAGCACTCACGGTTTTTCACTTTGCTCACATTGTTACTTACGGGATAACTTCCGTGATTTGTTTTAGTACTGAGCTTCCGATATTTTGACGCTGTTAAGCCTTGTATCCATTTGAGCACGCTCAGGCGAGTGAGCGGCTCATTTGGCCGAGCCGCTCAAGTGGAGACGCCTGAGCATGCTCGGCCCGAGCAAGTCCGAGCACACTCAGGGCGAGCCCGCACCTTGTCGGTTTTTGTCCGCGCTCAAAGGCGCTCAGTATTCGCTCGGCGCTCAGTGTGGACGGTTGTTTTTGTGTTTGAAAGGCTCGGCAAATGACGAGCGCGCCGAGTTCTCCGAGTTTGATATAGTTAAATTAATAACGTATTATTTTACTTTTTCTGTTATTCATAAAATGAGTGGTGTGGCTCCTTCGAAAGTCAATTCACGAATCATATTAGCCGAATTGTTCCTTCGATGGCGATACATTTCTCTCATCCACCACCTTGGTGGTTTTCTCTTCTTCTTTATGGCACTTTGAATGATTATAAAGGCCGCAGCATCTACACGGATACCTGAAGACATGACGGAGCCGAGCATATACTAAGCAGTCTGAGCACAGCTTTTTCAATGTTGAGGCTCGTTCGACCAAAACATTCATTTTGTTCCTCTGAGCACGCTCAGGCGAGTGAGCGGCTCATTCGCCTGAGCATGCTCAAGTGGATACAAGGCTTTACAGGAACGAGCTCAATACTAATCTATTTCAAAGTTATTCTGTAATATGAGTATCATCATCATCCCCCTTCCCTTATCCTACTCGAGGTAGTTGGCACAACATGTATTTCTCTTCCATTCTCCTCTAGCAGCCGTCATCTTAGTACTCATTCCTTTCTTAACCATATTATCTTTCACACAATCCATCTGTCTTTTCTTGGGCCTACCTCTACTTGTATATCCATCCACATTCAATTTAACATAACTTTCTTCCCTTCGCATAACATGTCCATACCACGCATTATCGTAATATATGTACTAGACTATATTACGATACTAACAATTATCTTCTATCTATATAAATAAAAAGAAAAGTCCTGACTGACTGCTTGACTGACTCATCAACGCCCAGTCCAAATCCTTGGACCTAGAAAGCTGAAATTTTGCACAGAGGTTCCCTTTATAATGTAGACAAGGAATAAGGAAGGATTTCTCGAAATTCAACCGCTAACGGAGTTAAATAGGGGATGAACATTTGTATGGCAAATCGTCACGTAACGGGTTCAAAATTTCAGGCAAGCGAAGCTGCGGGCAATAGCTAGTCTGAGATAATTTTGAAATTCCAAATTATTCATCGACTTTTGTTGTTGACAGTACCTATTTATTTTGCCTGCTAGTTGTTTGAACCGGCAAACGTTTTGTGAGTTGCCTTCTAGTTGAATGAAGTAAGTTAATGGCGTAGAACCGTGCGAATATTGATAACTGGATACATACATTACATAAGCCGCTTATGGCTGACTATAACTAACTAGAGGACTCACTAAAAAGAAAGGCTAGTGTAATTAAAAAAAAAAGTATGAGGACGGTGGTGGTCGTTTTAAAAAAATCGGCCAAGTGCGAGTCGAACTCGCGCACGAAGGTTCCGTACCACTATCTATAAAAACGGCAAAAAAATCATGTCTGTTGTATGGGATATCCCTTAAAAAAGTATCCCTTAAACATTTGTTTTATTTTAATTTAATTATTTATTTTTACTTAACTAAATATTCTGTGAATATTTCAAGCGTCTACCTGTGGCCGTTATCAATATCGAGCAAAAACGAGCAAAAAAATCACGTTTGTTGTATAGGAGCCCCCTTAAATATTTACTTTATTCTGTTTTTTAGTATTTGTTGTTATAGCGGCTACAGAAATACATCACCTGTGAAAATTTCAACTGTCTAACTATCACGGTTCATGAGATACAGCCTGGTAACAGACGGACAGCGGATCCTTATACCTTTATAGGGTCCCGTTTTACCCTTTGGGTACGGAACCCTAAAAATCAAGTTGAATAAAACAAACATAACACAACATCACGCCTATATTCTCCGAAGGGTAGGGCAGAGGTGTATAGTACACCATCATTACGCCTTTATTTTTAAGTCCCATGTAATAGAGGGCGAGCCTATTGCCATCAACCGGGTACAAATCTGGACTCCGGGCTGCTACTGAGAAATTCCGCATGGATGTACCCAAAAACACTTCGCCCGACCTGGGGCCCAATTCTTCTAAAATAAATTTTGATAAATCACAACCGAACCAAGGCCGAACCGTTCATTCAGACAGTTCTCAATTTCAAAAGCTGTCGAATTGTTTGACACAAAAAACAAAATCAATCATTTTGAAAGTTTTCGAAAACAGAAACTGACTGGCGGTTGTGGTTCGATCGCGTTTGGCAACAATTTATTTTAGGAGAATTGGGATCGAATCCCTGACCTCACGCTTAGCAGTCGCGCTTGCGACCACTAGACCAATGAGGATTTTCCAACTTTGTCTGTAAGGTTGGCAATGCATCAGCATTCTTCTTGGTGTTATAGGTGTATACAGGGTGTCCTTGGAAGTATGGAACATTACATCATTGGGCAGTATGTAATAATAATTTTGTATAACATTTTTATTTTTTTGGTACATGGTGGGTGCATGTCAAAATATGAAAGAGGACGCTTCGAAATGTTCCCACTACATAAACCGTAAAATGTTTATTGAGGAAGATATTCTCACGGCATGTACGGATGTCTATTTCCTTTTCTTCTTTTTTATATTCCTGTTTAGTATATTCTATCACTTATAAATTAAATCATGTTATTTATCTATTTTTAATAATAATTGTTTGTTTGTTTGAAAACCAGCGCTGGGGCTCTGTCTTGCATAGGGTCGCAGTATAATGCTGAGCGATAGCCGTTTTGCCTGGATATGACGCATGTTTCCCTCAACCTTCTTATTTTTTGGTTTTTGTGTTTATTTTCTTTTTGCGTCATGTTTACCGCAAATAAACGTATTTCTTTCTTTCTTTCTTTCTTTCTTTCTATTGATCAAACCGAATAGGGGCGTGGGCAAAGTAATTTCTAAACTTTTTAATCCTGAGAATGTCAATTTTTTTTCAGTCACTTCTAATGTTACTCAAGGAAAAAAAAGCATTTCAAGAAAACTATCAGAGATATCATTATTTTTTTCAGGACTTTGTACTCGTAGTACCTTTAGTGAAATTTTTGCCAGACCAAAGCCTTTGCAGTAAATGTTTTTTCTTATTGAACACATGTTTTATGTAGGTAACAAATAAATTGATAGCTCTGATAGTTTTTATGAGGTTTTTTTTTGAGCACTGAAATGCGATACGAAATGATAGAAAAAAAAAATTGGTCGTAACTTTTGAACCGTAAAAATTGCACCGACATTCTCAGGGTTAAAATGTTTGGAAGTGACCTTGCCCACGCCCCTATTCGATTTGATCCATACTTCCAGGGACAGCCTGTTTATGCGGCGGTAACCACTTACAATACAGCCGACGTATCTTGTCGAGTCTGAAGTTAGCTGATTAGCTGCGCAGTAGACAATTTCGTTTCTAAAAGATTCATTGCGCAGCCAAACAACTAACTTCAGACTCGCCAAGATACGTCGGCCGTATTGTACTATCAGGTAGGCCGTCGGCTTGTCCTCCAACCTCATCATCTTTATGGGGTGCATGAAAAAAGGCTCCACGAGTGACGATACTTCAGTACGTCCGACGCACCCTGGGCAGTCAGCCCCACTACCAAACTTGCTGACTGGCTAATCTTTTCACTACAGCATGAGCTATTCTTGTATAGCTCGTGCCGATACGATAGAAGAAGAAGAAGATCATCTTTATCATCCTCCTGCTCTTATCCTAATTTATTTCAGGTCGGCGCAGCATTGTCTTTTTCTTCCATACATCTATAATAGCCATCATCTGAGTAGTCACTCCCTTTCTAGCCATATCACCTTTCACATTATCTACCCATCATTTCTTTAGTCTTCCTCTACTCTTATAACCATCCACAATTATACTAAAAACTTTACTCACGACTTTGTTTTCCAACTCACTACCTAAAAAAGCTACATTTCCAACATCAATCCCAAAATAAACAGCGAAAACTAATTCAAAATGTCCAGCCCATCGATTTTCAGTGCAAAAGCGATGCACATTACATGCAAATTCTTTCTAACACTCCAGCTATAAATAATTCTGTAACCTAGTTTATTCCGCCAACATAAATGTTACGTTCCGCGAACGATCTTGCACGAAACTGTTTAATGTGATTTATTTATACCTTTTTCAGTTTTAAATGTAGCGATGTAGGTGATTTTTTTTCTTTTGTAGGCGTTTTTAAAGGAGAAATAATAAATCAAGTCACAAATTTATTTATTGGCCACGTGACCAAACTTCTCATTTTATAACTAAGCAACGGGAAAATGAGATATAAGCAACGGGAAAATGAGATAACCTCTAATAAACTAATTCGACTTTTTTACAACGCCAACTAAATTTTTGGGCACCCCGACACGGATAGGTTAGGTTCGAAGGGGATGACGGGGACTAGAGTGAGCGAGCAAAGCGAGCAAAGCGAGCAAACGAAGCCCCCGTCATCCCCTTCGTGTTAGGTTACTTTAAACCCTGCAGACAGAAATAGGAGCCGCGCGCAGCAGGGCTCCGTCGACTCTTTTTGTTTTTCATTTGTTTTTATTGTGAAAATGAAAGTGGGTGACGAACAGTGGCTTATATAGAAGATAACTAGTGGCTAAGATACTATCATTCAGACGCTCGTTAATTGTGGCTGACTTAGTAATTTAGAAGCCAATGTAGATTTTTAGAGGCGAATAATGCTATTAAAAAGAAGTCTGTTTAATTAGCACCCTTTTTAAAGTAACGGGCTCGTGACTTATTAGCAACGTGGATAAGTGACCTTTAGTTCCACATTGAGACCCCTCCGTGCCTCGGAGAATACATTAAGCCATCGGTCCCATGTTTCATGAATACCTATGACAGTCGTTACGGGTAGTAAGAAGCCCGAAAATCTGACAACCGGTCTAAACTTAGAATATCGGCGTTACCCAGTAACTGGATTGCGGAGGTCTGATTGTAGTCACTCCATGTAAAATACTGGTATTCTGCAGCATCTGGGGGTGCATGAAAAGAGCCTCCACGAGTGACGATACTTAAGTATGTCCGGCGCACCCTAGGCAGTCAGCCCCGCTACCAACCTTGCTGACTGGCTAATCTTTTCACGACAGCATGAGCTATTTTCGTATAGCTCGTGCTGACACGAGAGAAGAGAAGAAGCCACATCTGGTTGGGCTGCAAGCTGACCACATCATAGTTGGGAAAACGTTAGGCAGTGTAGGTGTTTTTCAAGTCTGTCCATGATTTTTATGTGGACCAGATTTTATCCGTAGTGATAACATTTTTTTAGGAGTATAATATACTAACATAAAGGGCGTTTGTATATATTATTTTTGCTCTGGATTATACTCTTTCTTTTTTCTTTGGCATTGGATGCAGCAATTTGGAACCGTGCACCTAAATTCGAGTTTTTATAAGCGCTTGTAATGGCTAACCTCCGGTTTCTGAATTGAGAATTCGGGATAAGCAATACTTAAGTACGAATAGTATCGTGTACGGAGTTGTCAAAAAAATGCTTTAAAATCCGTCATTTTTTTGACAACTCCATACTCAAATGTTACTTAAGTACTGCTTATCTTAGAATTCTCAATTCAGAAACCGGAGGTTAGTGTTTTTGTTTTGTTTGGGTTTAATTTTTAGAACAGCTAATAATAATCTATAATATAAAAATGAATCGCAAAATGTGTTGGTAAGCGCATAACTCAACAACGCCTGGACCAATTTGGCCAAATCTTTTTTTAAAATGTTCGTTGAAGTTCAAGGATGGTTTTTACGACGAGAAAAATTAGAATTATTGCTGGAAAAACCCTAAAAATAGCCCTTTTCTTTTTCCCATACAAATGATTTCTAACTAAAACGTAGTCAATTTGAGCTTTATTGCTGTGGTATAAAGTTCATATTAAATTACAAGCACTCACTGTTGTCTAAGCAATGTAGGTGTGTTCCTAACGTAGGTAGGTAGTAGGTAGGTAGTAGGTAGGTAGTAGGTAGGTAGTAGGTAGGTAGTAGGTAGGTAGTAGGTAGGTAGTAGGTAGGTAGTAGGTAGGTAGTAGGTAGGTAGTAGGTAGGTAGTAGGTAGGTAGTAGGTAGGTAGTAGGTAGGTAGTAGGTAGGTAGTAGGTAGGTAGTAGGTAGGTAGTAGGTAGGTAGTAGGTAGGTAGTAGGTAGGTAGTAGGTAGGTAGTAGGTAGGTAGTAGGTAGGTAGTAGGTAGGTAGTAGGTAGGTAGTAGGTAGGTAGTAGGTAGGTAGTAGGTAGGTAGTAGGTAGGTAGTAGGTAGGTAGTAGGTAGGTAGTAGGTAGGTAGTAGGTAGGTAGTAGGTAGGTAGTAGGTAGGTAGTAGGTAGGTAGTAGGTAGGTAGTAGGTAGGTAGTAGGTAGGTAGTAGGTAGGTAGTAGGTAGGTAGTAGGTAGGTAGTAGGTAGGTAGTAGGTAGGTAGTAGGTAGGTAGTAGGTAGGTGGTAGGTAGGTAGTAAGTAGGAAAAAGTGCATTGCAACGCATGCGGGTACAGCTAGTAATATTATAAAAGAGGTTTCGGTGGAGTAAAAGAGCCTCGGGATGCATTAAATACTATTATATCTCTCTGTAAATTCACGGCTCATCTTCTGTGCGGAAGATGTCCGGTCCTTTGGAAGGCATACGGGGGGGGGGACAAAGGTCCAACGCGCAGAGGCTCCTTTGAGAACTTTATAAATATTCATCATCTGCCTAGCCTTTTCCCAACTATGTTGGGGTCGGCTTCCAGTCGTATCGGATGCAGCAGAATATCAGTATTTTACATGGAGCGACTGCCTATCAGACCTCCACAACCCAGTAACTGGGTAATACGATACTCTTGATAAGACTGGTTGTCAGACTTTCTTGCTTCTGACCAACAGTAACGACTGTCAAAGATCTACAAATGACAGCCGGGACCAACGGCTTTACGTGCTTTCCGAGGCACGGAGGAAACTCGCTATGGTAAATGGTCACCCATCCACAGACCAACCTCAGCAAGCGTGGCTTAACCCGGAAGATCGGTCTATGCGGCTGTAATTATTTAGCCACGAGCTCCTCTTCTTCACGAGGACTTTATAAGTATTATTATTATTAAATGAGTCTCCACGAATCATGAAGCATGAGTCCCTTCTCCTATGAACTTTGCTTAACGTTGGCATTAAACACAGGACCACACCTACCCTCACTTGCTAAAGACTCACCAATGAGGCGATTACGCAGAGTTGATTTATTAACCACACGTTAAACCCACAAGTTGAACAGAACCCCGAGTCAGTTCGACGCGACGCCACGAAGCATGCAATCGTAATGTGATTGATTTAAATCCTTTGCATAACTCGAGGAAATGCAAAGCATTACCTACTTTAAAAGATTGGAGTTGGTGAATATTAAAATGTTTTCCGATAGTTGGACTAGTAAATTATTGGTTTAGTTTTGTAGTTTTTTTGGTTGATTAGAAAACTGATAAGTATTAGATTTGAATTCATTGCTTTCTTATCAAGTTTTGTGAAATCTGCTATTAGTAATTTAGATATATAGATAGAATGTGTTTTATTGTATACATACCTTCACAATAGCAAAAAGCAGAAACAATTTAAAACAAGGGTACATAGCGGTCTTATCGCTAATAGCGATATCTTCCAAATAACCTTTGGGTGGACTAATTTAATAGTATTTATGTCACCAACCGAGGGTCCACGAAGGGCTGGCGGACCAAATCCTGCAAGGGTTATGGTGAATGCACTAGTGAACGCCGCGTACCGTACCCTGCGAACCCCGCGAACCCGACCATTGGTCTATGGAGGTATACTATGAAAGTTTTAGCCAGTAAGACTTCAGCATAATCTTCCATCTCTTTCAGGGTGAAGAGTATCCATGAGGATTTCTCAACATATACAAGGTTAGTCGGAAAGGGGATACTTTTTCGAAAGGGTGTTAAAGTACCTATAAAAGCAAACATTTTTTTTTACAACTTTTTCCAAAAGACAATAGTTTAGGAGAAAAATCTGTGCAAAGACTTCATAAAAAATACGCTACAATTAGATCGATTTCTTAGCAATGATCCGCTATGTTAATATTTTAGGTCATATTTGGGGTCACGAATTTAAATTCCATTTTTTGAATTCGTACCTAAAGAAGGGAGGAAGAATTTTTGAAAATAATAATAATTAAGAAACATTATGCATGGAAATAAAAATTGTCAAATGAAGTATCAACATTTGCTTGAAAACAGTTATAGTGATACTTTAAGTGACCTGCGGATTAGTACCCCCTTTCCGACTAACCTTGTATTTTTTTTTAAAGTCAGCACTATTTTACTCCCTTAATCAGACGTTAAAAGAATCGTATTTCTCCCACAAGTCGTGCTAAAAGGTTTTACTGTTGCAAAAAAAGCCTTGTATCATCAAGTGATTGAATTAAAATATTAATTTCTTTTACCATTTTTGCAGTCTATGTCTGTACTGCGACCACCAATACAAAAAATATTTTTCATCCCCCCATCTCGGAAAGAGTATTTTTGCTCTTCGATATCTGAGTGCAGAAGCCGTTTTTATCCGCTAGAGGATAAAGTTAATTGAATTTAGCACATCGTGTGCACCAAGTTTGTAAATTCAAAACTTCATTCTACCTATTTACTTCTACCTCCATGGTGCCAAATTTATCATACAACCTTTTTTAATTTGTGAAAACTCAGACTCGGAACCTTCTTGGTGTATAACTTTTTTTTTTATTTGCTTAACGCCTGCCTACTTATTTCTTTTCACGTCATATTGTTAAAACCTTAGGTTAAAAACAAGAAACTTGAAAACAAGTGAAAAACCTAAAATGAGTGATTCTAGCGACGAGGAAGTTTATTTTTTTTACATTAAGTCATTTCCTCGCTGAGGTGGGATGAAAAGTTACGTGTTGCACTCGAGTGCAAAGATTTTTCACCTCGTGCTCTTTTGATTCCCTCGCTAACGCTCAGGATTCTAATTTTTGAATCACTCGCTGCGCTCGTGATTCAATTTTAGAATCCTTCGCTTGCTCGGTCATCAAAATTGAGCACGCGGTTAAAAAACAACTTTGCACTCTTGTTTAACAAATAACTATTATTATGTACCTGATTTCCATTCTGGAATTTTTAATCTGTGGTAATTTGCACGGAATAAGAAAACAATTGACAAACATTTTGAAAAAAAAAAAAAACTAGTCACCTATGTACTGCAAGGTATGCCATATACTGGATCAATAACACAAAATGCTCAGGTAAATCCAGGTGGTTCGTCTTCCATAATTTCACAATGACCCATTAATAATTAAGCTATCATTTTCAGTTATCAAAACCAATGTCCGACGCCCGCTCATGGGCGGAGAATCCTCCCATAAATTATGTTCTTAATTATGAATTTCATAAACGTTTTCACAAGTTTTGATTTTGATTTCAGACTTTAATGGCTCTGGCCTAGTTTCTGTAATAGAATTATTATTTCTAGTCCCCGTTTTAGACCTTGCCGTGATTATATTGGGCTTCTAGCGAAAATAAACGGTATCAGTGGGGGTATTCCTCGTGAACATTTTCATTAATTAATTTGAGTACGTAAATATCCGAGCATTTCCCGGTAGGCCGCTACAACGAGATATCCTGCGGGGATATTGTCATAATCATCGTGTTTGGCGGACGGATGGCTGACCGAAATCCATATTAGGCTTTCGTTTGATCGCTACCTTACCTGCTGGTAAGCGATGCAGTCGATGATAGTGCACGCTCGTTCTTGCTTCACTCGAACCTTGAAGAGTACCAGATTATATATATCGGGAAATTCAAAGAGTTCCACTCTTTAGCGGTATGTACGCATAATAAAAGTCTTAGGCCTCGTTTACGGAGACGCGGGGCGTCGCTCGTTGTGTACGGTGTGGCTTTTCGCGACGCGTCGGTCGTTTTTTCAGTTTACAGAAAGGCGGTGCGTGCAGCGGCCCGCATCATCACACGCGCAAACACAAACATATGGCAATATACGATGTTGTTTATGGAGATGTGGGGCGTGCGACGCGGCGGGCCCTGCCGCGGTCGTCGCTACGTTTTACCGTGAACAGAGAAATGCAGGAATAACTGGTCGCAACGCTGCGTGCGCCGCCGCGATAAACGTCGCGTGCGAGTGCCATACATGGGCTCCTCCTGCATTTCAAGCAAACGCGTGTAAAATCGCTTCTCTGTAAACGTTCTCATACAATGCCTTATGTTTAAATTTAGTGCGGGCTGCGTCGTCCGCGTCTCTTTAAACGAGGCCTTAGCAAAACGCCTGGTGCGTAAGACCGTGGTCTATTACAAAAGCCGTAGGGCGCGTCCGATGTGATGCTGTACGCGGCCAATGAAGGGTTATCATGGAAATACATTATAGTGGTCGTTCAAACACAGAGACGCTGCGTCAGGCATGTGAGAGAGATCACTATTAGTGCATTTCCATAATACGCATTCGTCGGCCGCGTACAGCTTTACGCCGGTAACAAAGCACGGCCTAAGGGAGGATTGTCAACCATAAAAGCGTGGCGTATTGCCGTGCTGGTCGTCCGATAATGGAATAGGCTTGGGGGAGTTAAAGTGTATAATTCCTATGCACACTCGCCGAAATGCATCCGACAAAAACCCGATAGGCTAGCAGCTTTGCGCTGTTGTTTAGGGCTTTATGATGTTCCGTCGACCAACGCATCGTTGCTAATGAGTCTCTCGAAAATCTTTTCTATCTATTCAAGAGCCCTCTAGTTGGGATTAGGCCGAACCATCTTAAAGATGGGAGCTCCATACATGTTTTATTAGATCACGTTGACCAGGACAGCAGAATACCTTGCTGCTTGTATACCCATGATGAGGTTTGCTATCAGTTAAAATAATAGGAGAAGGTATGACACGTATTTCCAAAGTTAAGGAATACTACTTCAAGTCGCTGCGCTCCTAATTATCTAATTTAGTCTTCGTCATAATTGCATTTAGATTTTCATAATGTTTTGTATTTGATATATTATATATTATTGATATATGATATATCTGTATATTTTATTATTTGTATTTATGTATTTTATTTAATTTATATTTATCTTATGAATTTGTAGTATATTCAGTTCAAAATTGTCAATTCTTTTTGTTTACTTTTTTGCTGTACTTATTTCGATACTTTTCTTTTTAACCCAAAGGTTGACTGGCAGAGAATGCCTTATGGCATTAAGTCCGCCTTATGTACCACCATAGTGCATAGAAGTTTCCAGACTTCCAAGGCCAAACGGATTGGTGACAAGCAGACAGATGGACATTATATCGCAGCATAAGCAAAATCAGCCTGTTACTGTCCTACTACATGGCTCTGACTTCTTTTCAGAATGGGAAAGATTTATACCTTAATCCACCACACTCTGGCCCGGTGTGGGTTAACGGACTATACACACCATCGAGAACTGTTTGGAGTCCTCACAGATGTGCAGATTTCCTCACGATGTGTTCCTTTACCGTTAACGTAAGTGATGATCAAATTATGATCCGCACATGAATTAAAAAAGTAGGTGCGAGTAGGTCCAACTCAGACCCTCGTGCATGGAAGGCAAGCGTTCAACCGTCGCGTCGTTCAATGTACTATTTAGATATAACAACATATTATCGCGCCTGGATTCCCCGAAGAGAGGCAGAGGTGTGTAGTACACCCACATTTCGACATTATGTTTAAGTTCCTTGTAATAGGAACGAGCATAATTGCCATCATAATTATTGTCTCGTGTAGTGCCGGACTTAAAGAATAGCATTACCCCATCGCTTCCCGTAGGTGTCGTAAAAGGCGACTAAGGGATTCTCTAGAGGATGGGCAGCAGCGTTCTCTGAGTACTTTAACAACCATACTGCGATACGGTGATTACGGCAAACCCCTCCTTTTGGGGGAGGCCTGTGTCCAGCTGTGGACGTCTTTTGGTTGAATGATGATATTACTATCAACCGGTCACAAATCCTGACTCCGGACCGCTACTAAGAAGTTCCACACGGGAACACTCAATAGCACTTTGCGAAACCTGGAGACCGAACACAAGACCTAACGGTCTGCAGTCGCCTTTACGACCGCTAGACCAACAAGGCAGTCAACGTAATATTTATTCTTTTCTGTTAACCATATTGGTAAAAAATATTTAACAACAATAACCACGTACTAAAAAGGTCGACACAGAAAATGTGACGTCATATTCTCAACAGAGGCCTTTAATCCATAATTCTGTCCTCAATGGAATAGTGTTGGCGTAATGCGCTCAAGCGAATTGTTATACTCGACTAACCAATTGAGTTTGTGCCGACGATTTACATATATTATGGGAATTTAATAAGCGTTGTGTGTGTGGTACCTATATCCTGTTGGTTGATGTAATGATAAAATGTTTGTATAAATGTAATGATTTTAATAATTTTTCTAAATTCAGTGATTGGGTATTACAAGACGTATTAAAATTCTGCTGTCATGCAGAATGGTTGTACCAGTGCGCTTTCATGTTCATCTTGCGCTTTCAACTTTCAATTCCTCTTGCGTCAAGCGCACGCAATATTGATTGCTATAAGACGCATGCAGCTTATCGTCTACACCAGTACGCCTCGGTCAGTCGTCAGTTGACATACAATAGACGGATTGTCGTGCGATAGGGGCATGCGCTTTTGTCGAACTAGTATTAAGGCATGCGCTATTGCATGCGCTATGGCGCTTCACGCATGCCTCAGACGAAGACGCAAGATGAACATGAAAACGCACTGCTGTAGACACAGCTTATGAATCTTTTGTTTTGGCTTTATCCTTTTTGAGCTGATGTTCAACATTATTAGTAATAGCATCCTGCCTTAGCCGGAGCACGATGGGGAGAATTAGGCCTACAACATACTATCAAAAAATTTTGTTAGAATATTTCTGATGCGTGCGCGAAAACCATGAGCATATTTTGTACTAGAACCAACAGGCTACCGGATCCGGCAAATTCTGACACGCCAGTGTGCACATGCCTACGTGGTACTTTGTATGTTTTATATTTTATGCATTTAATTCAGTCAATTTGTACTCTAAAGGGCCCCTAGTGGGAAAGTTTTGGGGTAGTTCTGATTTCTTTCATTCCATTCCAGAGTCCTACATTTTTGATATTGAATTTGTATAATTCGACCTTTTTTTTTTCTTTTTAATTAGTTGTGCAGAGAACTAGGATTTTATCAAATGACAGCATTCTAATAAAAAATAAAGTTTTGGAAGTTAATAAGTGGGTTTTGGAGAGACTGCTGAAAATTGCCAATTTTCAACTCGCACTTGAGATTGAACGGTTCGTCTGAAAAAAAAAACTAAATAGTGACATTTGTAGATAAGAAAAAAAATATGAAAAAAAAAATATTATTTTAAGTACTTTAATTTCTCTAAACAGACCATTTACTAAAAGTAAATAGTTTTCGAGTTATAAGCAAAAAAACCGGGAAAAGCAGAAATTTTTCGCTTTTTGTAACCGAATTCAAAAAGGAGGAGGTTCTCAATTCGTCTGAATGTTTTTTTTTGCGATATTTTCAATGTTGCGTCACGAAATTTTGTCCGCAAACCTCAGATTCGGATTCAACACCCCAAAATACATATGGAATGAAAGAAATCAGAACTACCCCATAACTTTCCTAGTAAAAAACACAATTTAATTGAACTAATTGGTCACTTGTACATGTCACTGCTGGGAGCGATAGTGGTTCCTATTGTGAAAGACAAGACCAAGGATGTGTCTGATTGGAGGAACTACAGGCTGACGTCCAACGCACCCTGGGCAGGCCCGTGACCAACCTTGCTGTCAGACAAATCTTTTCACCACGACATGCGCTATTCCTGTATAGCTCGTTCCGATGCGAGAATAGTTTAGATACTTTATACCAAAAAAAATTAGTAACAATGAGCATCACTAAAGTGACGCCCACCGGAAACCTCCGCCGCCCCTTATTAACAATGTGCCGGCGTACATTCAGCACTTCCGGTGCCGCGAAACCTACATCCGCTTACTTCTTCAGGTATGTGGTCAAATTGCTGAAATTTTCTTTTACTATTTTTAGATTGATATTTTTATTATAAATGGAACCTTTAAAATTCATTTCCCGCTAGTTGTAGATCTCTCTTTATTGTACTTTATATATTTAGCCGTAAGTCTAGTTTTTATGATGGCAGTGACAAGACCCAGTGACTCAGAATTTTGGACTCAGTCACTGGGTTCATGTAGATGCATTAGACTGACTTGCGTGGCGTGGCGGAGGAAGCTAATGGGCCCGAATATAGACGGGTAGGTAAGTCAAATGGACTGTGTTGAGGGCGCGGAGTCAGCACTGGACTGGGTTGAAACTAGTGTCTACACGAGCCCAGCTGCAAGTCAGCGCTGGACTGACTTACTATACTGTCACATTACTGGACTCTTATAAATCTACCTTTATACTCAAGAGTAGCTGCTCCCTTTTTCATTGTTTGATTTTACGTCTACACCCGTGCGCTTTCAACTTTCAATTCCTCTTGCGTCAAGCGCATGCAATATTGATTGCCATAAGACTCGATCTAGTATTAGGGCATGCGCTATGGCGCTTCAGGCATGCGTCAGACAAAAGCGCAAGATGAACATGAACGCACACTGGTGTAGATATACCATTATACTTACTTATACACTACTTTTCGCAAAAAACACACACACTCGCCCCCACACACATACACACGCTCACAATATTTTTTAAATAGATTTTGCTTGTGTTTCTCTTAGATTTAGACTCGAATAATGTTTTTGTTTAATATATTTTTATGTTGTTACAATTTTTAATAGCTTCGCCACAGTTTCATACTTTTGTAGCTATCATGGTTTCAATTATAAGTCGTGTAAACTGTACTGTAACAAACAAATAAACTAAGAACTACCCTCATTTCCGTGGCTTTTCTATTATTCTTAAGCGTTGAATTCACTAGAAGTTTTTGAAGCAACCCTTGTCTGCTATTCAGTGTCCTACATAGTGTATTCAGTGTAACACCATATTTTTCAGTTTTTTTGTTGATTCCAAAAAAACTGGGAGTTTTAACGAATCAACAAATAAAACTGTGTTGGGTCACCAGTGGATCACGAGGTTTGGCTATACAAAATCGGATACACCGTGTATATGACTATTTATTTACTTATAAAAATATACCAACAACATGTCATTCAGCTTTACCTTAATCTAAAATTATGAGTACATTTTCTAATGTATAAACAAATTATTGGTGTTTTTACTTTCGCTATTTGAAATGAAATAACCCAATAAGACATACCATATCGTGACGCCTGTATTTGCCAAACAGTTGGGCTGAGGAGTATAGTACACTCTCATTTCGTCGTTATGTTTAAATCCCATGCAATAGGGCAATCCTATTGCCATAATATCGTCACCCTCCGCGCTAACTGTCGTATCTAGCAATTGATAATTTTTCAGTAGTTGCGTTATCTGTGACTTTATTAATAACTTTTTTATATTGCTCTTGGCTTACTCTTGGCTTGGTTAGTAATTGCCCTAAAGCCCTAAGGTATCTACTTATTTATTTCTATTCATTTGAAGCAGATACGTCACTCTGTGAGAATTTCTCTGAAAAATTATCAATTGCTAGTTACGACAGTTAGCGCAGAGGGTGACGATATAAGACTACATATTATAATCTAATAAGAAAACTATAGTATTACAACCATAATACTATAACTTCTACATTGAATGCAACACATAATCATTTACCCTCTACTAACACATCAAACTTAGTTTCGAACAAATACTATAGGTACTTACTTTGATAATAATTATAATAAACTGCCTGTTTAAAGTTCACGAGAGTCGAGTTCAACTGCTTGCTTCCTAGAAATAGTAGACGCGCGTATTACTAAGTCGCATCTGAGTTTCATTGTGCGAAGTTATAGTTTAAGAGCTAGCAAAGTCGGAGAACACCTGAATTAAAACCTGATTCTCATTGTACTAAAGTCCTACCCGGCTTAACGCTAGGATGCTAGCAGCTAGCAATTTGCACGAAATTTCTGTTTAATATTTTAGCATGCATTTGTATGGGCACAGTTACAATACGGCCGACGTATCTTGGCGAGTCTGAAGTTAGTTGTTTGGCTGCGCAATGAATCTTTTAGAAAAGAAATTGTCTACTGCGCAGCTAATCAGCTAACTTCAGACTCGCCAAGATATGTCGGCCGTATTGTAAACGCAAGGTCTTCTGTCAGACAGACCATCCGCATATTTACCATGCTATAAACCCCAGCTGCACATTGTCAGAAATTGTCTGTTCGAAAATTTCTAGAGCTCGCTGGAAGGCACTCTTCGCATACATTTTATAATAAACCCCGCACGGTATCAGAAATTTTGACCGTCGAGTTGACAGTCTGCGGGTCTAGTACAGACGCTAGCACATCAAGCTACTACAATCTGTCAATTTTTTAAATAGATTTTCATCTTTATCGCGAAAGCATTAGGTTCAAGGTTGATTGGGAAAATTTGACGGTTTCGGGTAGCTTGACCTGCTGGCGTCTGTACAAAATATATGCACAAACTACTTTCAGGCACGCGTCACAAATTTTTCGTCAGATTTTTTTATAATGCTCTTCTAAAAAAAAAAAAAAAAACTTCTTTTAAAAAGGCAGGGAAAATGAAAGTTTCATCTTTGTTCTTCTATCGTGTCGGTACGAGCTATACAAGAATAGTTCATGCCGTTGTGAAAAGATTAGCCAGTCAGCAAGATTGGTAGCGGGGCTGACTGCCCAGGGTGCGCCGGACGTAAGTATCGTCACTCGTGGAGGCTCTTTTCGTGCACTCTCTGAGCTTTGTTAAAACCAGGTGATAAAAATATTACTAGCTCTCGTACTTGTGTGATACTTGTTTGAAGAATACGTTTCTAGATATTCTCTACAGGTAAATGAAAGTTAGATATTACTGGCAAAAGTTTGGAGAAGACGTATGACTGTTTGCTTTTTGAGAGTTATGGTGTGCGTACACTGGAACCGAATCATCGGCCTATTTCGGGTCAGAACTATTCGGACGACTGTCTCAGACGTTCATCTGCATACACTGCTGCCGTTCGCGTATGATAGTCTTGACTGTGAAGCGTACAGAATGGTGACCCAGAGAGTATGTGGACCAGAGCGGTGCCCTATTGTAAATACAACTAAGTAATATCCATTTTATACAGAGTGTATCAACAAGTAGTGTCAAGTGGAAGTTCAGAGGAAGTGCTCCTTTATACTTGTTTTCCACGGTGCGTGATATCGCGCACCGCGACGCACGAGCTCGCACCGACGCACCATGGGAAGAGACTCGTCCGTGGTAACGCGGATGCGTGCGGAGCGGTGCGCCGTATCCACATCACGCACCCTCATAATGTGGCTTCCCACGGTGCGTGATTTTACGGATGATACCACGCGCAGTCAGTCAGTGGGAAGCCAGCTTTAGAAGTACCCAAATCACCCCCATGTATGATGCGCGATTTTTGTAGTTTTTGAGTTATCGTTTTTTTTTTCATTCGTTTTAATCGAACTCCGACTTTAATGACATTTTTGATAACAGCGACGTGAATAGTTTGTTTTTCTAAATAAGACGAATAGAACATCTAATATAAAAAACACGCATTAGTCTCAACTGTTCATGACACCAGGATCAAAAATGTCGAAAAAAAACCGAAAACTGTAAAAAATCGCCGAAAATACATGGGGGTGGTTCGGGTATCTCTATGTATGCTTGCTCTACCTTTGGACTATCGATTGACACTATTTTTTGACATACCTTGTTTATTTAAAAACACTTGCATTAGCACAATAAAGCCGGCAAACTGACGTGAAATCCACACGAGTTCGACCCATTGATCGGTTAATATCGGGCGTCATCGGACGATGTCGGCTGTAGAACTACTCGCAAATAATCAGTTAAACAATTAAACACTTCCAAATTATTAGTTACGATTTACTTACGTGCATTTTTCGGGCTTGCCCGACTAGTCGAAGTCAAGGTAGTCGAAGAGATGTCGAAGTAGCGAGTCGAACTTCCCGCGTTCGACTCGCGACCTTGCCGCGTGTTCAGCTCATTATTAAGATCCGTTTGGGTCCGAAACCAGTCGGGCAATCCCGAAAAATGCACGTGAGTAAACCCTTAACTAATCATACATTTATTTCTTATGAATTCGTAGCATATTCAGTTCAAAATTGTCAACTCATTTTAATTTATTTTTTGCTGTACCTATTTCGATGCTTTTCTTTTTAACCCAAAGGTTGACTGTTGAATGCCTTATGGTATTAAGTCCGCCTTATGTACCACCATAGTGCATAGAAGTATAAATAAATAAATAAAATATGAATGTGTCTCACGAAAATAATATACTTCCAAAATATTTTCTGCACCTAAATGTTCTTCAACGCTGTATTTTCTTTCGTTTCCACCAAACATACGCCCTTAATTCTAAACAAACAGAAATAAAACACCAATTTGCGGGTTAAATATAAAAAGGAGGGGTGTTTACCCCGTAAAACCATTTTAAATGGCCAATGAAACACCATGTACATTTTAAGTTGGACAATAGAATGTAATTCTCCGGTATATTGGCCTCAATGATTTAGCATAAACTCTAAGGTTGCGAGCTAAGTGGATGAGAATAGCGGACTTGTAGAATGATAGTAATTTATTGTAGTATTACATAACATAACGCCTGTATGCCCCGAAAGGTTGGGTAAAGGTGTATAATACACCTTCATTTCGCCGTTATGGTTAAGTCCCATGTAATAGGTGCGAGTCTATTGCCATCAACCGGGCACAATTATAGACTCCGGGCTGTTGCTGAGAAATTTTAAGGTTTAAGACATTTATTTCTCAAAAGTCTTTACGTCCGTGTGGTGCCGGACGTAAAAAATAGCACTACCATATCTCTTCCCATGGGTGTCGTAAAAGAAATTCTCTAGAGGATGGGCAGCAGCGTTCTCTGAATACTTTAACAACCATACTGCGATCAACCTGCCTGCCAAGCGTGGCGATTATGGCAAATCCAGCAACATTGTTTGAGGGAGGTCTATGTCCAGCAGTGGACGTCATTCGGCTGAGTGATGATGATGATAATTTCTCAACAGAAGAATACATTCCTTCATTAATTAGAGAAATATAATGTTTTTTACATAGTAAGTAAAAAGTAAGAAAACGCAGGTAGGACTATATAATAATATTGTTAGCACAACAAGTTAACGATGCACAAGTACCGCCATCAAGTCGTAAAGTATTAGTTTAAGGACCTTATTACATATCGCAACTCAATTTCTATCTAGTTGCTATGGAAAAGAAAGAAAAATAAAACAATTACATTACGCTGCTATAAGTTAAGAGAGAAATCCTCATAAATAAATAAATAAAATAAAAAATCCTTTTATTCCATGCATTTACAAATTAATTTTACAATATTGAATTTAAAATCCCATGCTTGAATATAATTATTTTAAATTATCAAATATGTATATCGTAGTAAAGGTAAATGATTATTATTTTTAGGATATTCAAGTTATTTTAATTATTTTAATATTTATATGCATGGACTCCTCTCAGGTGAAGGCCTCCTCCATAGAATTCCATTTGTCTCTATCTCTGGCGACATTTATCCATTGCGGTCCAGCGACTTTACTAATGTCGTCCTTCCAGCGCGTGTACGGTCTACCGAAGAGAGAAATCCTTAAATATGTATAATTCTACATGGAAAAATCGAATAATACTTTGCCCGATCTAGAGATCGAGCCCAGGACCTCACGTTCAGCAGTCTTGCTTGCTACCACTAGACCAACGAGGCACTTGTAGTAATTGTCAGTTTTTTTTTTTAATGTCACAGTTTATCATTTAGGCAGACGCGATGGCCGAACTGATGGTAAATGGTTACCGCCCCGTATGAAGAACACCTACAATATAAATAAATTTGCTGATGCGTTGCCAACTTTAGAGATGAATTTGAAAAGTCTTATATGCCTGTAATTTCATTGGCCCTTCAACCGGAACCCAACTATGCTGTTTAGCAGCAGAAATAGGTATGATGGTAGTATTTCCCCAGACGAACTCTCTCACAAGGAGCTCAACTACCGTTAGTTTAAGTTTTTAGTTTCTTTTTACGCGATAGATGGCGTTGCTAGAGGTCTCTGAATCGCGATATGGTTTCGTTACCACCGATATGGTAAGTGTTTTTTGGTTTTTTCACCATTATAAATTATGTGTTTTATTCAACTACTACTTAAATACATAAACCGACTTTGACGACTCTTATAACAGAGAATGAATAGTACAAGTTACAAGTACTTATGCGTCCATCTCTTTGTTATTTTATGAGAGTGAAAGAGATGGCAATAGCCTAAATTCGGTTAAAGTGCACAGTAGAATCGGTACCATGATCAATGATTTTAGGTCATACACATCCACTGCCCTATAAATCGCAACAATGAACCACTGGGAGAAAATGTTTCGATAATTTTTAAGTTTGACAAAACAATCGGTAATCGTAACATGTTATTACAGCACAAGATCCATCTCCACAATAAAGCAGCTAGACAGACTCTGAACATCAACTGGCAAGAAGTTACCATCGATCATTGCAATCGCACTACTTACTTGGGAGTCACTCTCGACAGAGCACTAACATTCAAGGATGATTGCCTGAAAACCAAGAAAAAGGTGGGCACCCGTAACAACCTGCCCAGGCGTCTAACCTCAACTTTTAGGGTGCCTCCCCTAAAGTACTTCGAACTTCTGGCTTGACACTTTGCTTCTCTGCGGGCTAATATGCGTCCCCGGTGTGGCATCGTTCAGCCCATGCTGGGGAGGTAGATGTAGTTCTGAACGAGGTCTGCCGAATGATTACAGGTTGCCTTAAACCGACCCCAGTTCGTGCACTACATCCTTTAGCGGGCATAGCACCACCACATGTTAGAAGAGAGATTGCAAGCGCAGTGGAGAAACTCAAACAGGAGTCGGACACCAGACATCCTCTAGGTATATGGCGCCCAAATGCCAACACAACGGCTTAAAAGCAGGCATAGTTTTTTTTAAATCCGTGGCGTCCCTGTCAGGAAACCCGGCCGACGCCCTGTGTAAACTGTGGAGAGATGCCTGTTCCCCTCCCACTTACTACTTACCGCCAAGTGAGCATCTTCCTGCTGGATCTAAGTTTCCGTGGCCCATCTGGAAATCCCTGAATCGCTTCCGATCTCAAGTGGGAAGATGTAACTCCAACCTCGTCAAGTGGGGCTACCTGAACCAAACAGCAGCGGGGTGTGGATGTGGAGCTGCGCTGCAAACTATGCCCCATCTCCTATCCTGCCCTCTAAGCCCAACAACTTGCAGCCAGAGTGATCTCTGCGCAGCCACCGATAGCGCCGTGGAAGTGGCGAGGTTCTGGGCTAACAAAATATAATAATTGTCGTGCTAACGACACGAAGAAGAAAAAGAAGAACAGCACAAGAGAAAGTTGTTGTCCATCTTTGTGACATAAACCCTTTTTTGCTTTTAACGTCACTCAAACGGGAGTATTATATGCTAGAATGCACAATTTTTTTTCCAAATCCCATCTCCATTTTCGAAATCGTAACCAAACCAAACATTTTGACAGTTATCAAACTGTCAAAATATGTGGTTGCCATACATTTTTACAGTTAAAAATGTCAAAATGTTGGGTTTGTTTTGAATTTTGATAATAGAATTGGGCCCCTGATAATCTTCTTTTTTTTCACGTTTCTTTAATATTGCTGAGTGAAATTCTATCGAGATACGTGCGGTATGGGCAATCCCGATACTACTTCGCCCAGTACTCGATGACTGACAGTAAGCACAATACACTCTGGTTCTTATTTTCCTTATTTGTGTTGGATTGTCTCGGTTAAAGATACTTGGAACTTTTTTTGAACAAGTTGAGGTTAAGTGGTTTTAAAAAAAACGCTGACTTTTTTGTTTCTTGTTTACAAACCTCTGCGAAAGTTGCATAGATAATATAATTCATTATTGCTAACATTATAATCATTAAAAATAAATTATATTTTAAATACAAGATTATTCGGAAAGAGAGTACTAATCCGCGGGCCAATTAAAGTATCACGGATGAATGTTTTAAGGCAAGTGTTAAAATTTCAAAATTTGATAAAAAAAACTATGCTAAATGGATGATTTTATTATCTGTAGGCCATACAAATATTTTTTCCGCGCGGGAATCGACCCACGACCCGTAGCGCTGAAGCTATAAAGCGTACTTCACCAAACGTGTCGTCTAAGTTTAAGACTTAAGGTCACAGCTCATTAGAGCCACCTGGCATCCGACCCGCATCGCCTCGCCTCGTGCGATTAGTATTCTTTATATGAACTTGTATGGATGATCGCTCACTACATCAACTCCGTAGCGTCACCGGATCGCCTCGGGCGTATGCCCTACACGCGCGGACGACGAGTTGACCACTCGGTGACAACATGCTGCTCGCATGCTTGCCTTGCGTTGCTGCGCATTGCCAACGCACAAGTCCCGAGTGAAACGCGCGCTGCCATCGACTGGACCGCGCGCATCGGTTCTCTGGTTGACTACGCGACATTTACTGGTGATAACATGGCGTCTACCCGTGAACTACCTGCTGACAACGAATGGTCGCCGAGCGACGAGGCGATGCGGGTCGGGTGCCGGGTGGCTCTAATGAGCTGTGAACTTTAGTTTAAGAATTTCTTAGTTTCGAGTTTAGTGCAGACAGATAAGTTAACACGTGCCGCTTCTTAACTGCGTTTCCAACTTAGCATTACCCTATAAAAATAAAAAAAAACAACCGAAAATAATTTTAATGAAATCCATTTCCTACTAAACGCAAAGCAAAAAAAAAACTAAACAAATTCTTCCCGCTAATCTTCCCACCACATCGTCAGTCTAATCCAAGGTAGAAGGCAAAAACCGCAAGGGCGACCATAAACTTTGATTAGATTTTGTAACACGCGGCTTCGTCGTACATTAGAATGCGTGAATTGGTGCCGAGTAATTGGATTTTTCGCGTCATCGCGTCTGATCTCCTGTATCTTGGTTACCCTAAAGTTCAGGACTAAGGCCGTATACATACAGCGAAGACGTGACGCGGTCATGATAATTATGGTAAAGAAAGAAAGAAAATAAAGAATTTGGTCTGACATAATAGTCCAGTCAAAATAGACAAAACAAAACTTAAATTTCGGAATAATTCGCACAGAGCTGAAAATTGATACTGACCTTCAATATACTATTACAAATGCAATGTCAAAATTTCCCATCGATCCCAATTGTACAAAAAGAAGTTATTCAATGTCAAACGTCAAAAAAACGACGAGTCAACATCTCCTGAGATTTCCATCCTCTCCACGGGGCATCCTCAGGATATGTTGACTCGTCGTCCGATTTCACCTACCGACCGCTTGGGCGTCTATAATAATAATATAATAATATCCTTTATTTCAGGCAACTTGGCCCATAGAAAACTAGTACATAAATAACAAAAACAATACATAATTATAAACTAATACATAATATTATAAAACTACTGTACACGAAGTGACGGCGTCGTGTTGCGCTGCGTGGTGTCGCGTAGCCTTCCACGAAATCGTCGATACACGACACCCTTCGGCCAAAACTCTTCCTTGAGGAATGTCTCCACATGATGAGTCGGGACTCGCACCACGAACGACTTGAAATTTGTGTTGTGGCGCGACTCCAACTCCACGACCCTTAGAGTCCAGTTGGTCTTTACTCGCACATACTCCACAACCTCCTCAACCTTCGTGGAGTGATGTAGTCTGGACACGTAAAGCTGCGTCGAAGGTATTGCTGGACGCAGCAGCATGTTGGGTCCTGACAGCGCAGTACCGCACTGGTTCCGACAAGGAGGTTTCTTCCTCTTCTTCTTCTCTACCTTTATGAAGCCGTCCTTATCACACGAGCCCTTAACTGGACCTTGCTGTTTCTCGTCCTTGTTGACAGACTCCGTACAGCTCTGCTTACCCCCTTTTGTTTTTTCTGCTTGCCGTTTTGTTTGCGACATAGCAGATTTACTTGTGGCGACGATAGCAGCGTAGGCACGTTTAGGGGTCGACGTACCTACATGACTCATTACTTCCACCGGTGTTGAAGCAACGACGGCGGCGGAGCACGATGCAACGCATGCAATATCGGCAGCTGGTGGTGACGCAGTAGAGCTCGCCGACTCAAAACTGCCGATGGAAGCGTTTTGCGCTCCGCGACGAATGTTCACGTTAGAGGCGTCAGGTGATCTACTTACCGAAACAACGTTGCGCAACAACCCTACTTCGGCACGTAGGTCCCCTATGGTGTTATTCGACACCTCCAGCTTGGACTGTACCTCGGCCAGGCTCGCTTTTAGGAACGTTATATCCTTCAGCAGCCTGGTGACGTCGACGTGGTCGAACGTGACGGGGGGCAGCTTATGCAGCTCCATCGCCACGAAAGCGGGCACGTCATCTGGGTCCGTGTTCTTCATCATTGTGATGATGTCCTGGACACTCTTCTCGCCACCATCCCTCCGGCGGGACGGCATCTGGTCAACTTTGCCGAGCGATTGAAATAGCAATAACTTGGCGCTGCTGATCTCCTCTTCTTTGAAGCCCGACTTGCAGATTTGCAAGATGCTGACCTCGTCCATGTAGTCGATGGCGTGCATGGCGATGTTTGATGAATGCCAGCAGCTCGTTGGCTATGAGCGGTTGGGAACTCATAGCGACAAAAATCGGGCAGCGGCTATAGCCGCGCAATACGCGAATATAATATTCGTAACGAGCAGCACAAATACGTCCGTACTCGACCGTGCATCGCACTGCATTCAGTCTATGTCCAAGCGAAACACACCTTCTGCATACGCATATATTTGAGGGCGGAATAGCAGTGCTGCATACTGCATCCAAGCTAGCGAACTAGTTTGGCGGAATTAAAACTAAATATTGCAAATATGCAAATACAACATCTAGCTTAAATTCCGCTGAACAGGATCGCTAGTTTGGATGCAGTATGCAGCACCACCCTCCCGCCCACAAGTATATGCACAAGCAGAAAGAGTGAAGAAATAAGACAACATGCAACCAAACCAATACATGATACGTGTTTCGCCCCTGCACGGGGCATCCTCAGGATATGTTGGCTCCTCGATCGCTAGGACGCTAAGCATAGCTAGACAGACTATACCTTGCATGTTCAATTTTTTTATGTTTTTGTCGAATCTATACAAGGTTAGTCGTAAAGGAGGTACTAATCACAAATAATGATAAAGAACCCATAATAATAAATGACTTTTGTTCTACAACTTTTCCCAAAAGTCAATAGTTTAAGATGCTCAAAGATTAAAAAGCTGTTCAAAGATTGCATAAAAAAATCGCTAAAATCTATCTATCCACAGCTATGATCAGCTGTGTTTATATTTTAGGTCATATTTGGGGTCACGGATGAGAAGTTTAATTTTTTGAATTCGTAACTAAAGAAAGCACGAAGAATTTTTGAAAAAAACTAAAATAAAAATATATTTTCATGGAAATAAAAATTATAGAATTTTGACATTTTAACAGCTGCTTTAAAACAGTTATCAGTGATACTTTAAGTAGCCTGCGGATTAGTAACCCCTTTACAACTAACCTTGTATATTCCAATTGTATTAAGCATCTAAAAGGACTTTGAACAAACACCCGAGCAACGCCCGTGTCCTTTGCCCACATCTCATCTACTCAGTGTGGATCGCGTCTCAGGACCAAAACATACTTAGCGTATCTTGCTCAGTAATGCGCGCGCAAGAAACTTCTAGGTCCTAGGGACCTACTCCCTAAGTCCGTCAACGAAGTTAGTCGCTCGTCCGAAAGTAGCCCGAAACATAGAAGAGAACAAAACAAGTGTCAAGTTCAACTTTTCGGACGGGCGAAAACACATCGGTAGTATGGACAACTGTCAAATCGTGTTGTCATTCATTCTTAGTTCGGGCCCCGAAGTAATCGTATATTCGTAGGTGATAGGGAGTAGGAAACGCTCGTAACTAAGGCCGAAACCACGGACTTCGTGCTTAGGGAGTAGACCCCCTATTACGCCCGGCGTAACGACGGAAAAAAACGCGTGGTGAGGCCGCGCAGGAGAATTTGTATGTAACACGATGCATACGCGTAACGCGATGATATTTCGCATACCATAAGTCGCGCAAGATACGCTCAATGTGCCTGCAGCCTAATACTGTGGGTCGCGAAGTCACGACTTTTTTGCATTTCGTACTTAGGTAACATTTAGAAGGCTTTTTGGAAGGGATTATGTAGGTGGGAGGTGAGATTTTTATTTAAATCTAAAAATACGCGTAGTCTGCTGCAATATTAGGACTGTTTTTTTAATGCAAAACCTGTCTTATCATGGATCTAAGTTCTTTTAAAGTTTTTGCATAATACCTAGAACTGAATAGATAAGATTTAAGCTTGTATTAGGGCTGAGACGAGTGGAAGGTATAAAACAATAGGATGAGCCCATACGATAATGGGGTAATCCTATCGCAAATTCTCAACTATTTTTTTTGGCAGGATTTAATGGACGGCTTATGATTTCGAATCTACTCGATAACATTTTTTTTGTTATCCTATACTGTTCCACTGCTAGGCAAAGGCCTCTCCAAGTTCTCTTTTCCTATGCCATCTCGATAAAATAAGAAGACAAAAAACCATTTCGCTTAGGTTTTCTTTAACCGACTTCATGAAATAGGATTTCTCCTGTATTGTGGGTGCGTTTAAAGACACAAATATTCACATTCCCAGACTCGGAACCACTATCTGTAGGCCATACAGATATTTGTTGCGAGCGGGTATCGAAACCGCGACTTGTAGCGCAGAAGCCCAATCGCTCAGCCTCTGCACCAAACGAATCGTCTTATTTATACTTAACTAGCTGTTAAAGTGCGTTAAATCCACGAAGACTCGCCCCACTTGAGAGGTAGCCGCATGGTGCGTATGCATACATCTCTTGCTATTATCTATATTAGTGATGCAAACATCTAAATCGGAGGGGCTCGTGGTTAATTAACAACCGCGCGGATCAAATGATTTGCAAGGTCAAGTTGCGCTTGCCGCGGTCATTCTGTGGATGGGTGACCATTCGTTCCATATCAAGACCCCTCTGTGTCCCCGAGAACACGTTAAGCTGTCGCTCCCGGGTGATATACGAATGCCTATGAAAGTCGTTACGTTCCACAAAATCTCAGGATAAAGACATGCCAATGAAGACAGCTCATGATAAACTAACCCCACACCCTAGTCCCTTCCGATGGAAACCTTCATAAATACCCTAAAATATATAGTTCCCTATAAATCTCGTCGAGGCGTTGGCACGATTTTCTTATATTTCTCTCACTCATACATCAAATTACAGGTGAAACAAATTGCTGGCCACAGCTATAAGGGCGACGTATATTTATTTATAAAGGGCTTTGCACGTGACACGAATCCCTAGTTTTGGGGTGAATATTTCTTTATCGCGTTTATGTGGGACATGTTATTGATTTAGTAGTTGTGGTTCTGTTTGGTAGTTAATTTTTGTAATAATCCTACTAATATTGTTAATAAGATGACGTATAGTTGTAGCAATCTAATAGGTTCGATTTGACAGCTGTCAAAATACTAGGAGTAATGTCAACACTAGTAATTTAGTCCAATGCGTGGCGCTTAATTTAATTTTATCTTGGGTGCGCTATTTATTTTACTTATTTATTTAAATTATTTTACAGAAGGCTTACAGACTAACAAACAAATGAGATGAATAATGTAATATTAAAAAATAGCTAATTACAAGCCTCCACACATAGATAAAAAAAGTCTATAAAAAGAAAGTACATACAAGTTAATATAATTAGTTCAGTGATGAGTAGTAGTTAAGTTAACTATCATTGAAAAATAACTGTGCCAAAAGCCGTCTTAAGGTCGCCACACTGGTGCAGAGCAAGTCGACATTACTTAGGTCCCTAGGAAGTCCGTTGAAACTAACTGCACTTCTTCTTCTTCTTCACTTCTATGCTTAGATAAATAAAAAGGCGACTTTCTTTAAGATCGCAGGCGTGCAACTTCTGTACACATTTATTTTGTGCTTTATTGCAAATGTCAAGTCGGACCTATTACGTTGTTCGAACTATAGTAATAAAAATTTAAAGGAGTATACTTAGGTAGTTTTGTCATGTGGAAAGTATGGAACGGCGATTAACCAAAGGAATTTATAAAGCGAATGTCAGTAGAAACGCCAATAGAGGACGTTCTAGTAGGACACACATCGATGTTATTGTGATGTTCTTAAGAAAGGACAGGTGCGTAGTACTTTCAACCGGTGTGCGTGTATCACAAGATGTATGACCGTGGACGAAGCGAAAGGTGTATGTAAGGATCGTAGCATGTGGCGTTCTGCTGTTTCCCCATGGGAAAAAGGCGTGAGTTTATACAAGCTTAGTTTTAGTATATACTAAACCTGAAACCAGTTTGTTCAGAATCACTAGGAGAATCGATTGACATATTTTTTACACCACTTTATTTTTGAATTTTTTTTTTCATAAATTTCAATTTAATTCAGTAGGTTTCTACCCATAACAGTTGACGGGAATAGACACCTTGAGGCTTGAGATGGTCCGCTCGATCAGTTTCTGTGTATTAGACAACCGCTGCATAGCAAATCTCAGGCATTTCACACTTTACTAGGGAACTTAACGCGACATAAACGATGGTGTAACTTGGAGATTTATTATAAAAACACATATTCAGGTAGTTCTGATGAAAATCTTGTTGGGGTGTCTCGGTTTTTGTATTTACTAAAAATAACGTTGTATACGTATTTATAAATACTGTCTCATTGGTCTAGGTCGTAAGCGCGACTGCTGATCGTGAGGTCCTTGGTTCGATCCCTTGGTCGGGAAATGTGTTATTGGGTTTTTCCTGTGGAATTTTTCATTAGCCCCGGAGTCTGGATTTGTGTCCGGTACATCGCAATAGGCTTGTCCCCAATAACATGGGACTTAAAGATAACGGCGAAATGAAGGTGCAACTCTGCCCAAGCCTTCGGGGAATACAGGCGTGATGTGATATGTTATGTTATGTTAAAATAAATGTGAAAGTTTGGATGTTTGTGTGTTTGTGAATTTCGATGTTTGTTAATCAATTACACCTAACGGTCTAATATGAATGACTGAATGGTCTAAGATGAAAGGATGATGGGCACAAATGTATGGAGTCTGGTACTGGCTCCAATCGGAACGATCGATACACCGTTGGAAAGGTATTTTTGTGTAGATTAAGAATAACCATGGCGCTAGTCCCGATTCGCTGTCCGATCGAAGTAATCCTGCTTGAAAGTTATTTATTTTTGTTACATCCTATTAAGTACACATACTTTTATTGTCATTTTTCTCCATTTTGGCATGGTATTACATTATATTATTATTAATATTTTTTATTATCTAGGTAAATAAAACAAGTTCGAAGTAAGTTTCATCGTTTATTGTATGTAAGTATACAGTGTGTAGACGAGTGTGTAAAAGACCCGCATAGCCGAAATCTACGCACTCTGTACATCAAACTAAATTACATTGACCAAAAATAATTGCTGGGAAACGACTTTTATTTTTAGGCCATGAGAAAAACGCGTCCGATTTTATTAATAGATAGATCACCCTTAACTGAAAAAATACTAAACTGATTTTGTTGTGATTTTCATCCGTTAACTGAATTTTATTTAGTTCAAAATCTGTGCAAATATCATCAAAATCAGTCAAGCGAAACCGGCGATATGATTTTTTTAAATTCTATTTCCAACTGAATATCCAGTATCTTCTGAAGACTATATTTCAAAACGGACAATTGATACGGGTTTGTTGCCATAGTAGTTTTTTGTACTCTTGAAAAGAGCTATCCAACGATGGTAAATTCATTTTGATTGGACATGAGTACCAAAACGCCCATCCTCCTTTGGCACACAATTAGACAATGACCTGGATCGGGACATTGAAGTATCTACATAATAACATCATGTGATATTTATGGAGAAAAATTGCGAAGAAATAGGTAATGCCTTCTGTTTTGCCCAGCATTTCCCAACTACATTGAGGTAAGCTTCAAGTCTAACCAAATGCGACTGAATACCAATATTTTATACGGAGCGTGAAGGGTTTAGGGTTTAAAAGAAACGATTGTTCAGGAATTACTGAGATGTAATGCGATTACAGTGGAGCTAAATAATACATGTCCACACAGAGCAGCCATCACAGCAAGAGAGAGTGACAGCAAGAAACATACGTCATTTTTTCAATAACGAATACATGACATAGACATATTGCGTTTACTTATAAATCCAACAACACTGGCCCTTAAACCAATATAGTCTAGCAATTATACAGTTAAAGCAAAAAAAACGAACTCATTATGTACCTGCTTCTTACACAGAAACTAACTCATTATATACCTACCTCTTACATTAGTAAACATCAACATCATAAAGACTTATGAAACAATAACATAGCTTTAACTGTAAACAAGTAACAACACTAAAGTTATTAATCAATTTAACCATCTTTATGTTTTAACATTAGTTGCATTACAAACTTATTGTGCATTTCTTTTGTCAACGGCTTAGTTAGTAAATCTGCTAACATTTCTTTTGTACATAAATACTTAACATCCATCGAATCATTACTAATATGTTCTCTAATAAAATGGTGACGAATGTCAATGTGTTTAGTTCTAGCATGGAAAATAGTATTCTTACATAACTTCTGAGCAGACTGATTATCATTAAAAATTGTAATTTTATACAAAGTACCCAATATTTCATGCAAAAAATTACGAAGAAATAGACCCTCCTTACAAGCATCTGAAAAAGACATGTACTCAGCCTCTGTGCTAGATAAGGCTACGGTTCTCTGCTTTCTGCTCTCCCAGGAAACTATAGACCTACCAACCTGAAACACATAACCGGTATAGGATTTTCTATCTGCGTCATTCCTTCCCCAATCAGCGTCTGCATATCCTGTAATACCTAATTCACCCTTTTCAAAATTTAAACATAAATCTTTTGAACCTCTGAGATAGCGAAGTATTCTTTTTGCTGCTTTCCAATGTGTATCATTGTAGCAACTATTAAACTGGCTCAGATAGCTGACTGCATGAGTTATATCAGGTCTTGATCCCACCGCAATGTACATCAATGATCCTATTAAACTTCTATAATCTAATTTGGAACTATTGTTATTAATAGATTTTTCAAATTGCATACCAGTCTCCATTGGAGTCCCGACAGGCTTGCAATCTTCCATCTTAAATCTTCTTAATACTTTTTCAATATAACTTGTTTGATCCAAAGTTATTTTGTCCTTGTACTTACATACTTACAAGATATACTTTGCTGGCCCTAAATCTGAGATTTCAAACTCACTTTTGAGTTTATTTTTGATATCATTTATCTCCTCATGTGTGTTAGGTGTTGACATTAACAAAATATCATCGACATATAGTGCTATTATTATGAGTTTATCTTTACTGTTTTTATAATAAACACAAGCTTCTAATGATGACTTTGTAAAATGTAATTTGTCACACAAAACTTTATTGATTTTCTCATACCAAGCTTTAGCTGCTTGCTTTAGGCCATAAATTGCCTTATTAAGTTTGTATACTTTATTCTCGTTACCCTTTATTATGAAACTTTCAGGTTGCTCCATAAATACTAATTCTTGAAGGTCACCATTGAGAAAGGCTGTTTTAACATCTAGATGCTGAATATCCATATTATATTCAGCAGCAATAGCTAAGAGTGTTCTAATACTTGAATATCTCACAACAGGAGAAAAAGTCTCATTATAATCTATTCCATATCGCTGCGTAAAGCCCTTAGCCACCAGTCTAGCTTTATATCTAAGAAGTTCACCATTGACACCTGTCTTCTTTTTGAAAACCCATTTACATTTTACAGGGGTGTGACCGTCAACTCGGTCAGTGAGTGTCCAGCATTTATTGACAATAAATGAATTGTACTCATCTTGCATGGCCTGTTTCCAGCTATTTGCTTCTGGACCACTCAGCGCCTCCTGTACTGTTTGCGGTTCATCGGTGTTGCTGGTAGGGCATATTCCTTTGACGAGATGAGCTTTCATGGAGTCGGTATCCGTACTTGAAGACGATTCTTCTGCTTCAAAATCTGGAATATAAGTTTCATCCGCAGCATCGTTGGAATAATAGCTTTCCCCGCTATCAGAATCATTCACTGTTACCACACTATATCTCGGTTCAATCTGATATGTAGTTGTGTCATCAGAATGGACCTCATTTGAGATACTTTCCTCGGCAGATGATTCTGTACGAGGTTCAGAGTTATTGTTCACTTTCAAAATTACTTCTTGTGTGAACAGCTCTTTGCAATGACTATCATCATTTGACACATTATTTGAGATATATTTATCTTCTAAAAATGTTACATCCCGGGCCTTTATACAATCCTTAGGGTTCGCAGGGTCTAACAATCTATAGCCCTTAGTATTTTCGCAATATCCTACGAAGATGTATTTCTTGGCCTTGGGTTCCAGTTTAGTACGACTATGTACATGTGCATAGGCAATGCACCCAAAAACGCGCAAATGTGAAACAGATACCTTATTACTCGTCCATTTTTCCTCAGGAGTGCATCCTCTGACGGCTATAGTAGGAGAACGGTTCTTGAGATAGACAGCTGTGTTCACAGCTTCAGCCCAATATTTATGACCAAGGCCCGCTTCTTGAAGCATACAGCGGGTCTTCTCCATTATGCTCCTATTGGCACGTTCAGCAACTCCATTTTGTTGCGGAGAGTATGGTACGGTTGTCTGATGTAGACATCCACATTCCTTTAAGAAATTCTGAAATTTTAAATTGCAATATTCAGTTCCATTATCACTACGTATAACCTTTAACTTCTTATTTGTCTGTTTTTCAACTAGATTTTTCCAAGCTTTAAATGTATCAAAAACTTCATCTTTCCTTTTCAAAAAATAAACAAAAGTTTTTCTAGAGAAATCATCAATAAACGTGATGAAATATCTTGCACCACTAAATGATGTAGTGGGCAACGGCCCACACAAGTCGGTGTGAACCAACTCTAAAACTTCTTTAGCTCTATTAAAAGAGTTCTTAGGAAACGATGTACGAGTCTGTTTTCCCTCGATACATGAGATACACTTCTGAAAAGCACTGTTATTATAAGAAATGCCTGAAACCATACCTCGCTTTAGTAAGTCCATGCTTCTATGGTTGAGATGTGCAAGACGACGATGCCATACCTGCTGAGAAGTGCTCTCTTCCTCAGTGACAACAGGCAATGCAACCAATTGTGAACCTTCGTCTTCACACACAGCTGGCTCAGCTACAGTAGGTATTTTCCCTACACAACTAGTACCTGGGGAGGTATCAATGGCAAAATTACAATTCAAATTAGTTGACTTCAATGTGTCTAGTTGATATACACCATCACACAGTGTGGCTGTAGCTACTACAGTCCTATTATCATAAATCTGACACATGCTAGAACTAAATATCACTTTGAATCCCTTTCTAACCATGGCACTTACAGATAACAAGTTTGCTGTTAAGTTAGGTACATAATAAACATTACTTATCATTTTTACATTACCATTTTTCATATGTACACTAACAGAACCTCTTCCAGCAGTGTATAACTTGTCGCCATTAGCTATATTCACTTCTACTGACTTGTCATCACTCACAAAATCACTCATGATGTCTTTGTCCCCGCACATGTGCCCCGTAGCACCACTATCTACGTACCACGAACCATGCTTGATATTTGCTGACAGCGCAATTAGTAGGGCCTTCGATGTATCCATGTTGGTCTTCTTCTCAGTCTTCTTATGCCCAGACTTAGGACAATCTTTTATAAAGTGTCCTACTTTCTTGCATCTGTAACATCTTGGTTGTTTCCGAACAAGTAAGGCGGAGGTAGACTCACTCTTGTCACTTCTACGGATATTCTCTTGCAACAACTTGCTTTTCACATTCTCGCTGGATAGTTTTACATTTGAATTCTCCATAGCCATTATGAGCGGATCATAGTCAGGTGACAACCCGCTTAACATAATAACTGCAATGAAATCATCCTCCAACGGAGAACCAATTTCACTAAGTTGTTGTGACATCTCGGTAATTTTGTTGATATAGCTTTCCATGTTTTCGCTCTCTTGTAATTTAGCTGCAAATAATGACCTGAGGAGCCCCAGCCTGCGACATAATCCTTTATCTTCATAGGCTTTTGTTAGATTAGTCCAAGCCTCGTGTGCTGTTTTTGCATTTCGTATGTGTGGAATTACTGATGGCTGAACCGACAATGAGATTCTCGCCAAAGCATTCTGTACTTTCTTGCCATCTTTAATTTCTTGTTCCACACATTCCCATAATTCTTCCTGAATCAAAATCATCTTCATCATAAATTTCCACGAACTGTAATTGTCAATCCCTTTCAGTTTCTCGATGGAAATAAAATTTGAAGAAGTTGCAGAGGCCGCCATTATAATAAAACGACACCACCGTCAGCCACCGTATTTTCGTAGGAGGTTCGAATTTCGCCGGTTTCGTTTTTCGCGTAAAATATATTAAAATTTATACTTCCGCGACGTCCTGGGCCCATAACCTGAAGGGTTTAGGGTTTAAAAGAAACGATTGTTCAGGAATTACTGAGATGTAATGCGATTACAGTGGAGCTAAATAATACATGTCCACACAGAGCAGCCATCACAGCAAGAGAGAGTGACAGCAAGAAACATACGTCATTTTTTCAATAACGAATACATGACATAGACATATTGCGTTTACTTATAAATCCAACAACAGAGCGACTGCCATCAGACCTCCGCAACCCAGTTACTGGGCAATGCCGATATCCTAAGAATAAACCAGTTGTCAAACTTTCGGGGTTCTGACTACTCGTAACAACTGTCATAGGTATTCGCATGACACCCGGGACGGAGGTGCGTGCTTCCCGAGGCACGGAGGGGTCTCGATGTGTAACGAACGGGCCACGGCAAGTGCAGCAATCGTATGATCCGTGCAGTTGTTAATTAGCCACGCGAACCCCATAAAGTTAATACGTATTACAATGTCATGGAAAATACTCACATAAAATACATTGTTAAAAAATAATGGCTTAATTTTATTTTTAAAAGATTTATCGAACTAGCTGTGCCCCGCGACTACGTACCCATATAAAATACATTGTTAAAAAAAAAGTAATTATATTTTTAAAAGATTTATATTTATAGCTGTGCCCGCGACTCCGTCCGCATGGAAGTCGAAAACCAATATTGTGTCGCAATAACTAAACTTTCTTCTTGATAACTTTAAACAAAAACTAAATGTTACTACGAAATACGCACAATATTTGTTTATAAAAGTCAACCGCATTAATACAGTATTTTTTACGTGACATGTGTACAAACAAACCAACAAACAGATAAACACACAAAAAATCCAAAAATCGAAATGGATTCTATTGGTTATCTTTAAAATCATCCGCTTTTTTTAAATATTTCCAATGAACAGATATGCCAAGTCTACTAAATAAATATTCGTCTGTAACAGTCCCACTGGAGGGCAAAGGCCTACTCATACAGAAAAGGCACAAGCATATTTTAACTCCACGCTTGCTCACTGTGGGTTGGCGATTTCAGACCATTAAGTCCAGGTTTCCTCACGATGTTTTCCTTCACCGTATGTCAGTGGCGTCTTAGATTAACTAAGAAAGTACATACACACATCAAAAAAATTCTGCGATCACTTTGAAAAATCGAAATATTTTTTGTTACGGTAGATTATATTATGATTTCTACTTCTTTTTAGATTCTTTATTTAAAAATATAGATTTAGAATACAAAACCGTTCAATTGTTTTTTCCATATAACTTACTATTTTTTATCTCTTTCAGTTCACGGCTCATCTTCCGTGCGGAAGATGTCCGGTCCTTTGGAAGGCATACACGGGGACACAAGTCCAACGCGCAGAGGCCCCTTTGAGAGCTTTAATCTAAAATGGGGTGGGGCACCAACCCGGGACAATCCACGGCTGCACTATTGGAGTACAGTCATGGACCGTCCCAGGTGGGCGCAAAACTATTGTGAAGTATGGTAAAAATAAAACTGGTCTATGGGAGGGGGTGTTAAATGGACTGGATAACTTCTATTGCCGGAAGAAAACGGCGTCTGCCTTTCAAGCTTAAATTTGAAATATATTGGCAGACGGTGACTCGCCAGCTCACTAGCTGGGCCCCCTGAAAAGCCGCCAGTACATAGGCGAAGGGGGCAACAGACGTGTGAGCGGCTAGAGGTGTAGAGAGGTGTGGCCCCGGTTTCGCCGTCGCGGGTCTAAGAGACCCGGAGTGGGTTTCCCCGCTATTACGCCTTTAGACACTTCCACCCCCGAGCATATAGCTCTGGCGGCCCCCCTCTGGCCGGCCGATAAAGGCAAGACAGAGTTGAGAATCCTGCGGGCACCCTTGGGGTTCCACTCCAGCCAACCAATAAAGGCAAACTGGAGACGAGGCCCTGACCGACTCTCTGAGGCAATATAACTTACTATTATTATTATTATTATAGCCTCTTTATTTCCATAATGAATACATAAATGTGCATGCATAAAATAATAAAATTAAAATTACATTACATCACATTAATAATAAAATTACAGTTCATTTAATAATTATAAAATTGCAATCGCATAGCAAATAATTCATTGATAAATTAATAAATAAAATCATTTCTTTCTAAAATATTAAATTAATTCAATTTTCATAACAATAATTACAATTTCATTACATTTCAATATGGATATAACTAAAAAATATAACTTACTATACACACACATAAATATAGCTTATGCTAGTGATCGCAAACTTTTTTTGATGTGTGTATGACGTTGAAAAAGTCACATTGGTAGATGCCTGGGTTTGAACCCGCGTCCGGGCCACCACGACATACACTACAGATTTATTATACAGGGTGTAAACGAATTCATGTAATTCCTTCAAGCCGCGTGATCTACTGGTGACACAGATTGACGCTTTTTTTTTTGTACTTGGTATAATCCTCATGGATACCCTTCGCCCGGGGAAGGCGAAGGGTTATGCCGGACTCTTACCGGCTAAAAACCCACGGTGTTCCTACTCCTGACCCTTGGCCGGGGTCATGGGATTCGCAGCTGCATGCACCGCAACCCCGGCAAGACAGATTGACCCTGCATGGACTTTTATCAGATTCAACAAAAAAACATTTTTTATGGAGAATTCATGACTTTCTGTTTTTGAGTAATTTTATCACTTCAAGTTACCTAATTGAGCGGAGCGATATCGCGCTAGCCTAGCCCGCCAGCTGTGTCGGTGTGCTTTCATTCGTTTAAGCGTGGCATTAAAATGTTCTGTCACCTAATTTGTATTTTTTTTGCATAAAAGCTTTTGCCTATTTTTTTATTGATTCCTTATTAGGTGGTTAAGATACGATCACTTAACGCTACTGCAAGAAAAAAAGTTTTTTTTTTATTTACCTAAATCCCGTGCGGGGTCAATCTACACCAGTAGTAGATCACGCGGTTTGAAGGAATTACACGAATTTGTTTACACCGTGTATGTCAGATTTATTATATGTGTAGATAGATAGCACAAAGGGCTATGCAACTTTTGCCATACATGGCTGGCATGTTTTTTTTTTTCTTTTCGCCAGAATTGAAATCTAAGCCATATGTTAGAGGACTGTATGACAAATCAATAGCAAAAAGAGCTAGGTCTACTAACCGTAACAAAACCAAGTTAGAGAGTGTTTAGTAGATTGCTATTTTTTTGTATCAGGCGTTATTTTTCTTATATAAAAATACTTCGTGTGTGATATTTTAAGTTTCCCATTGTTAAATACTACCTACTCGGCAACTCTAATGAGTCATTCCGCGTCCCCCGCTTCCACGTTATTATCTTAAATATTCTTTCTAGATCTTCTTGATAGAAAGGCTTAATGATGGCGTAGCAGCAATGAAAGGACATTACTGTTCTTGTATTTATGGGAAGAGAACACATGGTTGTTGTAGCCACGTCATGTCCGTATTGTGGTATATGGCGTGGGGTAGACATCAACAAAACTTAGGTCCTCCAGCTCAATTTCTGGATTTCATAATAAGACATGATGTGGAAAGAGAGACGAGTACTGATTACGATTAATTAACTTTATCTATGAGAATTTAGTAGCATGTAATTGTTCTATGATAAGGTAAGGCAAAGATTTTTGTAAAACCAGAAGTACCTACTAATTATTTAATGAATAGTTTTGGTTTCGGTTTTTATGGTTGTATAATTTCTTTTTTGTAAGAATATTCCATAGTACAATTTAGAAAAGTAACCCAGAAGACCTATCCTATAGTGGATACGCATTAAATAGTGTTGCAATAGCGATCATCGACTCCTGTCAACCACTGTACGCCCGTGATTGGGTTAGCGATACTTACTTATTGCGTGCAACGTTAAAAATTGCTATCGCAACACTAAGGGCGAGGCCCCCCCACTAGTGCGTTGCGTTGCGTTGCGACGTCGCAGCGCTAGATTTGGACCAATGAGACGTCGCAGCGCTACATTTGGAATCTATAGATTGGTCCAAATAGATTGGTCCAAATCTAGCGCTGCGACGTCGCAACGCAGCGCAACGCGCTAGTGGGGCCTCGCCCTAACCGTGAAGCCACACTGCTCCATTGCGTTGCGTTGCGACGTCGCAGCACTAGATTTGGACCAACCTAGAGATTCCAAATGTTGCCCTGCGACGTCTCATTGGTCCAAATCTAGCGCTGCGACGTCGCAACGCAACGCAACGGAGCAGTGTGGCTTCACTGTTACGTATACCCACTAACGCGTATCGATTCGATACGTTTATCAGTTTATTTACTTGTTTTAGTGATAAAAAAACTGCCAGTGCGAAAAAATGTAACAGTAACAATCAACTTAATCTATTTTATCAGAGGAAACCTCAAAATATCAAGTATGATTGTATTTTCATTTAATTATAATATAAGAAAAATAAGTAACGCGGGTAACGCCTGACAAAAAGATACTAGCAATACTTCTCTGGTTATCTTCGTTCGGTTACGGTTGATAGACCTGGTTCTTTTTGCTATTGATTTCTCGTATTGTCCTCTAACATATAACCTAGGTTTCATTTCTGGCGAAAGGAAAAAAGTAAATCATGCCAATACTTTGCATTGGCCTTTAGTGTAGATGCACATTTTCATGAACATGGAAGTGAATACACACAACACGAACTTTATTTTCAGGAGATGATGTAGGAAGAAGTTTTATTTCTGTAAGCACAGAATAGCAAGTTCATTTTTACTACGGCTATCGACGTGGCGTGTTCTAGTGACGTCACTACGCATCCATTACGCCGTATTTGCATTGGCGTAAATGTAACCTAGTTCATCTGTTTCTTGGAAACATTGTGAAAGGTCCATTAGAAGTTTTGCTTTTAAATATTTAATAGCAGCGCCTGTATTTCTCAGATTTTTAAAACTTAAATGCTCCTCAATGGAATTCTTTAGTATTTACAAAAGGTTTAGTGAAGGATCAGAAATACTTGGAAATACAGGACTTGTCACACTGGATGCGTTCTGCGTCCTCCAGTCCGGTCAAATCGAACGCAGCCCGCATCCTATGTGAACTTCATGGTCAGGGCAACCGGTCAGCGATCCGGGCACGGCATCCGGTCAGGGCATCCGGTCAGAGCATCCGGTCAGCGATCCGGGCACGGTCAGTGATCTGACGGGCAGGTTTTTTTTTTTTTTTCTATTGTACTGTTGTAGGTGGTCCTAGGAGACCCTTCCTACGTAACCGGGCAGTTATTGGCGAGACCTGAAGGGTCTCCAGCCAATGGGGGGGGAAGTAAAATACTTAACCTAAGCTAACTACTTGTACTACACTAACATCATGACTACCTGCAACAACAGCACTAAGTGTGACCCCTAGTGGGACTCGGACCTCTGCTTAGGGGTTGCTGGCGTGGACATAGGGGGGGGAGACAGCTTGATGAGACCTGCATTATCGGTGTGACTGCGGAGTCTGAAGAGACGACCGGCTCTCCGACGGGAGATCTCGGTGGATCGTGACCGGTCTGACGGGCAGGACAAACAGCGGCCATTTTATATTTGATTGCGTGTCATCCGCCACCCGCTGCCAGCCTGCCCGCAACCGGGCAGCCCGTCCGCTACCTTCCCACCCCGACCGCCTGACCGGTGCGTTCCCTACGTTCTTTGCTTGTGCTCACACAGTCAGATCGTAATTACATAAAATATATATAAAACGCAAATGTTCACATAGGATGCGGGCTGCGTTCGATTCGGACGCAGAACGCATCCTGTGTGACAAGTCCTTACTATTCAAATAAAATTAATAAATCTTTTATTTAAATAAACTAGCATTCACACACACTACACTGACTCACCCACACTTAGGTAAACTAACGAAGATAAATAATAACCAAGGTATCCACCTTTATTAATTTTATTTTTTAAGAAACATTTGTAATTTTATTTGTTGCATTGTTTGTTCTTTTTAGTAATAGGGTTCCGTATCCAAAGGGTAAAACGGGACCCTATTACTAAGGCTCCGCTGTCCGTCTGTCCGTCTGGCCGTCTGTCCGTCTGTCCGTCTGTCTGTCCGTCTGTCACCAGGCTGTATCTCATGAACCGTGATAGTTAGACAGTTGAAATTTTCACAGATGATGTATTTCTATTGCCGCTATAACAATAAATACTAAAAAACAGAATAAAATAAATATTTAAGGGGGCTCCCATACAACAAACGTGTTTTTTTTTTTGCCGTTTTTATAGATTATGGTACGGAACCCTTCGTGCGCGAGTACGACTCGCGACTCCTTTGAAAGCCATTTTAATGAAAAAAACTTCCAACATTTCATGACGGCAATCGATCCTATTTCAAGACTCTTGCGGATCAAATGAGGTTGGAGTATTAGAAACGTTAGAAATCGCAAAAAAAACTTATTTGAAGTCCTCTACACACCAAAGCCGCCGAAGTCGCGCCATGTTCGCTCGCTTAGTTCGCGTTAGTTGGCCGCAATAACCCGCCGGCGTAACCCGTCGGGTAAAGCCGCCAGGCCGGGTTTGATGTGTAGAGGCCTTAAGATAGCGTAGTAATAAGGGCAGCTATCTTAATCATTGTGTTTAAATTCATACTTTACTTTTCCTTATTTCAAATTCATTTATTCTTTATTATAGCTATGTTATAGAATATCTCAACAATTCCTTCTAGCTTTTTCCCAACTATGTTGGGGTCAGCTTCCGGTCACACCAGATGCGACTGAACACCAGTATATTACACGGAGCGACTGCCATCACACCTCCGCAATCCAGTAACTGGCCAATGCCGTTATCCTAAAGGTGCGTACGAATTAGAGCCGCTCAGCCCGAAGCACCTCGTCGCGCGCAATGCGTGCGGTGCTCAGTTGCGCATTCGGTTTGTACGTTGAGGCAACGTGCTCGCGGCGAGTCGCCGACACTTGACAACTTTGTGTGTAGAAATATGCTCGGATACGCGTCCATACCGGTAAAATGGGGCTATTTGAAAACCACGGGGCTAATTGGCAAGCACATGGTACGAGATTTTTCGAAATCTTTTTTAAACTATCTTCAATTTCACATATTGAAATATACAATAACATTAAAATCGTAAGTAGGTACCTGTACACCTGTAGCCGTAATGGTTTAAGAAGCACGTTTCTTAACTGAATTCCGATTAGCCCCGTGGTTTTCAAATAACCCCATTTTACGGTATTACGCGAGGCGTGCGCACCGAGGCACTTTTGAGCACGGCCAAAATCCCGACTCTGAGTGGCTCGCGACGTCGTTCTCGCACACTGAGTGCGAGCCACGTACAAATTTAAGCAAATTGTCGAGCCGTGCGTGCCTCAACCCGAGGCTGCCTCTAATTCGTGCGCCCCTTAAAAATAGACCAGTTGTCAGACTTTTGGGCTTCTGACTGTCATAAGTATTTTTACACACCCGGGACGGTTTATCGTGTTCTCCAAGACACGGGGGGGTCTCGATGTGGAAAAAACGTTCCCCCGGATTGACCGTGGCAAGCATTGCTTAACATCGCAAATCGTATAATCGGCGCGATTATTAATTAGCCACGAACCTCTACATTGAATATCCCTATTAATATCTCAACTATTCAAAGACATACCTACAGGAGATTCGAATATTCTCAGTTCTCGAGTCAATTTTAACTAACAAAGTTAGACTACCCAGTGCTCACAGGAAACGGTCTAACAACCGGACACTAAGTCCATTGTTACAGGTGCTTCAAACAACAATTCAACTTGTTTAAGTCCACTTAGAACTCCGTTCAACTTAAAAGGAATTACATAGCATCACGCTTGTATTCCCCGAAGGGTTAAGCAGAGATGTATAGTACACCCTATTTCGCCGTTGTTTAAGTCCCATGTAATAGGGGGCGAGCCTATTGCCATCAATCGGGCACAAATTCAGATTCCGGGTGAGTACTGAGAAATTCCATACTAAAAACCCAATAACAATGCCCGACCTGCGGATCTAACCCAAGACCTCATGCTCAGCAGTCGCGTTTGCAACCAACCAACAAGGGAGCCTATTAATAAGAATTAAACATGAACAAAGTTGGAATAAGTAAGTAAATACTTACCTTCGGTTTCTGAATTGAGAATTCGATATAAGCAATACTATTTGAGGACGGAGTTGTCCAAAAAATGCTTTGAAATCCGTAATTTTTTTGACAACTCCGTACTCAAATGTTACTTAAGTACTGCTTATCCTAGAATTCTCAATTCAGAAACCGGAAGTTAGACACGTGAAACAAATTTTATTAGTCGCCAAGTTAGAGTGTGTCTTCAGAAAATCAAATTCAAGTTTTGCACCTCCATCTAACAGCGCTACGAAATAATCAAACTATAATTATGTAAATTTGAAATTCTATTTTCCCGGAAACTGAAAGTAGGTTCGTATTATGGAGTTCAGAGCCACCCCACCAACAGGGATTAAAGTTTTATCATAATCCCGATGAGTATTGGAGCAGAAAGTGTTGGAATTTCATATAAACTAATAAAATATGTATTACTACCTTGCTGACGGTACGTTTGGGTAGATACAAATTTGATAATCACGTGGTAAATGTTAGAATTTTGCGCGGTCCGATAATTCGTAATGTGCTTCGTAGCGATGGGCGATTATTACTAAAACTAATCGACTTAGTCGATTGTTCAGTCCAGTCGATAAAAGTCGATAATTGCAGGTGACAATCACTGATACAGTTGCCGTATCAACTTTAACTACTAATTTGTATTGAATTAAGGCGCAGCGCACGTATTACTATACTCGTACTACTAAATAAGTAATTACTAAAAGGCGGTGCGTGCGCTGCCGCTGCGCCACAATTCAATAGTTAAAAGTCCGTGCACCACTGTTTACAAGTACAACTGCAGTTATTATGCGATTGGCGCTAATAGATCATTTAATATGTCGTTTACTATCTCAGTGTACATTAAGTAGTTCGTCGATTGTTATTCGAATAATTATGATGAGGAACTACTAAATCGACAATCGAATGCGCAAGTTTCAACAATTTTCGATTCAGTCGATTGTTTTTTTTGCAACAATCGCTCTACGCTAGTGCGTCATAAGCAATAATGGTCTGGCGAAAGGATGGATCGGAAGGGTCTGAGTTTGATTACGATATAGCTGAGGACTGAGGTATAGGAGATTGACCAGTTTTGTTAGAGCGTGATGCCAATGTTGCGTCTTAACTGAATCATCGGTAAAAATTTGTTAATTTTGTCTGGTTTACATTAACACTAGGTATGTTCCGACTAAGTCGGCAAAGCCGACTGTCCGACCACTTTCGTAGTCGGCGACTATTCGGGATAGAGCGCCGACTATCCTGCTTCTTACTTTGTATGTATTTCTCAACAGGAAGAATTAAATTAAATAAAAAAGAAACAATGTGAAGTAAAGAAAACATGTTCCGACACGCTCGCAGACGGCGGTTGTGACTTGCTCGCGAATAAGCTGTAAACAAAGCGTCACGGAAATTGCCGAATACCCCCGAAATGTGATCGGCTTGGCCGACTAGTCGGGCGATTAGTCGGCGTCTTTACAACCGACTAATTGGCTAGTCGGCCAAAGTTGGCACATCACTAATTAACACATTATCAGTTGGATCCACAAATAATCCGGATGGCATACTAGATCTTGCAAATTTTTCAACATCAAATAGCCTGCAGGCAAGTGTCGATAAAAATAAAAAGCTCTTCGGAATTCAGGTCAGCAGGAAATCTAATTGGAGCGAAGAGCTGTACCTAAATAAAACCATGCTCTATTTTAAGCGAGCCAATTTCATAAGGGCTGTGATAAAAAGTTTCAACCACAGTTAACTTGTTTTTAGGGATCAGTGCCTGAAAAAGAAAAAACCGGCCAAGTGCGAGTCGGACTCGCGGACGAAGGGTTCCGTAACATTATCTATAAAAACGAAAAAAAAACATGTCTGTTGTATGGGACCCCCATAAAATATTTGTTTTATTTCAATTTAATTATTTATTTTTAAAGTGAATATATAACTAAATATTCTGTGAATATTTCAAGCGTCTATCTGTTGCCGTTATCAATATCGAGCAAAAAAATCACGTTTGTTGTATGGGAGCCCCCTTAAATATTTATTTTATTCTGTTTTTTAATATTTGTTGTTATAGCGGCAACAGAAATACATCATCTGTGAAAATTTCAACTGTGTAACTATCACGGTTCATGAGATACAGCCTGGTGACAGACGGACAGGGGAGCCTTAGTAATAGGGTCCCGTTTTAATATTTGGGTACGGAACCCTAAAAAACGGAACCCTTATAAGATCAATTTGTGTCCGTCTGTCTGTCTATCAAGACCCCTTTTCTCAGGAACGGCCAAAGATATCAAGTTGAAATTAATATTAAATACGTCTTCTATTGCTATTGAGGAGCTCGTGGCTAAATAATTACAGCCGCATAGACCGATCTTCCGGGTTAAGCCACGCTTGCCGAGGTTGGTCTGTGGATGGGTGACCATTTACCATAGCGAGTTTCCTCCGTGCCTCGGAAAGCACGTAAAGCCGATGGTCCCGGCTGTCATTTGTAGATCTTGGACAGTCGTTACTGTTGGTCAGAAGCCAGAAAGTCTGACAACCAGTCTTACCAAGAGTATCGTATTACCCAGTTACTGGGTTGTGGAGGTCTGATAGGCAGTCGCTCCATGTAAAATACTGATATTCAGCTGCATCCGGTTCGACTGGAAGCCGACCCCAACATAGTTGGGAAAAGGCTAGGCAGATGATGACGTCTTCTATTAATATTAAATATGTCTACAGTTTCATAATCCTGTAAAAAAATCAAGTATCTAACTTACTGCAATAAAAATATAGGTACGGTCTTTCAAAGTGTATTTTCATACTAGCAATCTAACCCACTGACTGACATATCAAAACCTATAGGGTACTTCAAGTTGACCTAGGATCTTGAAACTTGGTACGACGGAAGGTGCACACAAGTAAAGGAATAAATTTTAATCAGAAAATCATTAATTTCGAATTCAATGTGAAATTATCTTAATCGACCTGCCTGTTTGTCAACAACACCCTTTTTCTAAGGATCGGTTACAGATATCCAGTTGCAATTAGTATCAATTTGTTCAATTTCCGATACCAACAACACTACATAATTCTTCGAGCTAATTTTTTAACACCCTAATAAGGGTACGGAACCCTCAAGACGTGAGTTCCACTCGCATATGTCCGGTTTTTTTTTAAACGAAATATAATTATACGCATTAAAATTAAATTTTCTTTGGAGCAAAGCGGGTTATGATGTCTACTTAAGATTATTTTCTTCTAGCACAAGCTCAAAGAAAACTTCTACATATTACTGAGGCTGTGGTTACCCTACTCAGCAGCGATGTAATTGTAATGTAATGTTCCTAGTATGTTCTTTAAATTAAACAGATCTTGTTTATTATAATAACTACTAAGTAATGTTTAGTTTTATTTTTTCTCTACTTTGTTGTCTCTGTTTTGTTTTGTTCTATTGAATTTTACTTTTGTTGTTTAAATTCGTTTTATATTCCATCATGTAATTTTAATTTAAACTTGTTAATTTCAGTTATTATGTATTAATTTTATAGCTTAGTGCTTGTGGCACACCTAATATGTGAGTAGACTATGGAATTTCGGCGCACAAAATATCGATGCACGTTACCGCGAAAGTTTAATAGCTTGATTCACCAACAATTAAGGGGATCTGGCGGTCGGCGGCCGCTGCCGCGGCCCGCTCGCTTCGCTTGCTTGCCTTCGTGCGTTATTGGTCACTGTTCTAACCTAACCCAAATTATTCAATATAGGTACTAAATAATAAACTTTTGCAGTAACGTGCATCGATATTTTGTGTGTCGAAATTCCGTATTCTACCCCTAATATGGGACCTGCGGTGCTAACCTGTAAGAAATTGTTACACTAACCTTAGATTATGGTATACATTACTTCAACTAGATAAAGTGTAAACAGTTGTTGGTTGGCCGATAAAGGAAAATAAATAAATAAAATACCTTGAACTAAAGGCATTTTTTATAAAGATAGACACTGAATCACATACAGTTATCACAACAAAGTATAAAAGGGAAAATAGCAAAAATATCGGGCATTCCTCAATGACGGTTTTTTACTTACAATCCTAGAGCGCATGCGCGTTCAGCTTTTTTTAACCTGTGCTATACGTTTTTCCAATGTTGCCAATACAGGATAATCTATTGAGATAGGTCAGTGGAGAGAAATCTCATACTATAAGAGTTAAAGAAAGAACATTGGGAACCTTACTATTTGTCTTAAAATATTGTCTTTGGGGAAAGTTGTAGAATTTGTAATGTAACAGACGGCCTCAGGAACTCCTGAGCACGTCTGCCACACCAGTTATAAAGAATGGTGTAGAGCATTCTATACCTAATACATAAATACATAACAATAATAAAATGCTTACAGAATAAGAGGCAAGTCAGCTTTACGTCCCTTGGGGTAGTCAGCGAATTCCTTCTTGTAGTTACGGTGCTTGCCAATTTTTTTTTTTTTTTTTTTTTTTTTCTATTGGACTGCAGTAGGTCGTCCTAGGGGACGGTTTCTACGTAACCGGGCAGTAATTGGCGAGACCTGAAGGGTCTCCAGCCAATGGGGGGAAGTAAAATACTTAACCTAAGCTAACTACTTGTACTACACTAACATCATGACTACCTGCAACAACAGCACTAAGGGCGACCCCTAGTGGGACTCGGACCTCGGCTTAGGGCGTTGCTGGCGTGGACATAGGGGGGGGGAGACAGCTTGATGAGGGCTGAATTATCGGTGTGACTGCGGAGTCTGAAGAGACGACCGGCTCTACGACGGGAGAGCTCGGTGGATCGTGACCGGCGGCGGTGGGACGTCGCGACGAGCCTCGTCGGCGAGGACGGTATGCCGGACGGCGGCGGACGTTGTGTATTGTGCTGGTCGATTTACTCGCCTCCTGGAGGTGGGTTATTTCGTCATCGGATTCTAAAAGTGTGTGCCTGGGACGGCGAACTTTACTTATGAGAGAGGGACTGTAGTCGGCCGCTGCGGCGACTAGGGGGTTCGGATGGCGGGGGGCATTGTCGAAGTAACGCTTGGAAATGCGTTTGAGGTATTGCCTGATGGTTGGCATTTTTAGATCGAGATGGAGTTGGACGTTACGCATGAACCACGGGGCAGCCGCGGCTCTGCGCAACACTCGATTCTGGAGGGTTTGGAAGGATTTGAAGCGACAAGGCTTAACGTGTGCGAACACGACGCTAGCGTAAGTCAAGATGGGGCGGATGCACGTCACGTAGATTCTCAGCTTATTTCTAAGTGACAATTTACTGCGCGCTCTAAGGATGGGGTGGAGGCGACCGACAGCGAAAGCGGCGCGAGCGCGCACCGCTTTGATATGGTCTCGGAAACTCAGATGGTGGTCGAGGATAACCCCCAGGTATTTGGCTTTCATCTCCCAAGGGATCTGTTTGCCGAACATGAGGACGGGACGGATGTGGGTGTGGGTATCACCGTGTCTCTCGAAAAGAACGGCTGCGCTCTTTTCGGGATTCACCTCTATTCTCCATTTCCGGAACCAGACCCCGAGGGCGTCGGCTGCGGTTTGAAGGGTTCGAGAGATGCTATCGAGACTCCTACCGGAATAGTAGATAGCCGTGTCGTCGGCGAAGAGAGCCAACTTGGCCAAGCCACGTTTGGGAATGTCGCTAGTGTACAGCGTGAACAGAAGGGGCGATAGCACGGAGCCCTGAGGGACTCCTGCGCGAATGGGGTGAGGGGACGAGAGGGTGCCTTCTAGGCGATAGCGGAAGGAGCGATCCGACAGAAAGTCTCGAATGATGAGCACGAGACGGTCCGGCACGTTGAATTGGTACAGTTTGTATAATAAACCGTTGTGCCAGACCTTGTCGAAGGCTTTCGCTACGTCGAAGAAGAGCATGCCCGTTTTGTACGAGCGCATAAAACGGGAGCTAATGTGTTCGACAATGCGGTGCAATTGTCGAATGCAACAGTGCTGGGTTCGAAAACCGAACTGTTCGTCGGGGATGAGTTTACGGGAGTCAGCGAAATCCTTTAAACGGATATAAATGAGACGCTCATAGATTTTCCCAATTACATTGAGAAGACTAATGGGGCGATAACTAGTGGGCTCACTCTTGGGTTTGCCGGGTTTGGGGATACCGATAACGGTGGCTTGTTTCCAAGCTTGCGGAAAGATGTTATTACTCAGAGCGCCATTGAAGATGGCGGTCATGAGAACTATGAGCGGGGCGGAAAAGTGTTTGATCACCTTATTGGTGATACCGTCTGAGCCGGGGGCTTTCCTAGGTTTGAGATTCCTCACTATCGTGTGAACCTCGTCTACGGTGATGGGGGGTAAGGGATCGTCGGGGTCTTCATCGGGAGGGAGGGAGGCCCTACGTTCGACCTCGCGATCCACCTTGGAAAGATGGACCGGGTCTGCGGGTTGGGTGCTGGGAGTACATTGGGCTTCTAGACTGTCGGCTAGACATTCGGACTTTTCGTCATCTTCAAAGGCCGGCCTTTGGTTCGGACGATTGAGAGGGGGAGTTGAAGCTACACAATCGGATTTTAGATTTCGTTGTAATTGCCAGAAGGCCAGATGGGATGGCTCTAAGTCGCTCAACATCTTGTCCCAGCGGGCTTCCCGAACCTCCCGTACACGTTTCTTTACAGCACGCTGTAGAGAACGCATATGGGCGCGGTTAGCTTCGCAGGGAAAAGTGTCATAGGCACGGATGGATGCGTTTTTCTCCGTCAGCAGTTCACGCACATCGTCCGGCAGCTTCCAGCGGTGTTCGTCCACCGCTGGAACCTGCCGTGAACACTGGTTCACCACGGACTGTACGTGACTGGTAAGGGAGTCGATCGCGCCCAGCGTGTCGGCAATCGTAACGATATCGTCGGGGATGGAATCTAAGTGAACGGACGAGGAAGACTTGAGGCGCTCCTCTAGTTTACCCCAGTCCGTGACAGTTTTGGTCGGGGCGGGTTGTCCAGGATCCGGGGGACCACCCCGGGGACCTAGGTGAAGGACTACGGGGCGGTGATCGGAGTCTAGCTCTTCATGCGTCTCTATAGAGCGTAGACCGAGGTTTACGTTCTTTAGAAGCGCTATGTCAAGGACATCGGGCTGATGGTCAGGGTTATGGGGGTAGTGAGTGGGACACATCGGGGCGATAACGTCGAATTCGAGCTCCGGGCTCAACTCTTCGAGGTTACGACCCGCGTGGTTGTTGGAGTTGCAGCTCCACGAGAGATGTTTGGCATTGAGGTCGCCCGCTATGATAACGGAGCCTCCGCCGAGGTCAAAGAGGGCTTTAAGATCGCTCCGGAGTTGGATCTTATTACTGGAGGGAGGATTATACACCGAGACGATTGTGATCGGCTGGTGTCCTGTCATGCCAAGTCTGCATATGGAAGTTTCCAGAAATTGGAGACCAGGGGGAGGGTCTAAGGGAGTGCAGTACAGGGAACGTTTGTAGTAGATGAGAGTACCACCGCCCCTACTACGGGTCCTGTCGTTGCGAACTAATTTATAGTTTGCAATTCCAGGGTTCCTGTTGTGGGGCTTGAGAAACGTTTCCTGCACTAGGAAGATGTCAATTTGATGATCACGCAAAAAGATTGCGATCTCATCTCGTTGACCGTTAACGCTGTTAGCGTTGAAGAAGCCTAATTTAAGGGATCGGGGCTTAATTCTACAGCTTTCTGTATCCATTGGAATTTATTGGATGAGGAAAATGACTATGTCATCTAGTTCGCAGAGGACATTGATGCGAGCGATTGGATCGCCTTGAGAGGCGTTCCAAGCGGAGACTATGTTGATCGCCCACTGCGTATTGCAGGAGGAGAGGGTTTGGATAAGGCTGGGGATCGTGTCCCTAAGGAGCACTTTAGTGGACGAGAGGGAAGTGGAGGGAGCAACCGCTGTCGGCGCTGGCCTGGGAGCGAGTGAGGGGGCGGGTGCGGGGGTGGGTGCGGGGGGAGCCTGTGATGTTGTGGGACTACGTGCAGGCTGTGAAGCAGCTAGCACTATAGTGGGAGCGGGGATGGTGGAGCTCATCAGGGCGGGGATAGCCGGGATTGGGGGGCTTGTGGTTGGTTGCTGTTGCTGGGGCAACTGGGTAGTGGGCCTTAAGGCGGGGAACGCCTGCTGATGGTTCAGCGCATTCCATGGGGACGGCCTTTGGGGACTGAGTCGGGCGGGGGGTTGGGATGAGAGAGGGGGGGGAGCCGTGGAGGGACTCTCTCTTTGGTGACGGGCGGCTGAACGTTTAGCCAGCTTGGGGTTGCGCTGTTTTGGCGCTTTGGCACACCCGCGATAATTCGCCGGGTGACCAGACTCGCCGCATAGAACGCAACTAGGGGGCTCAAGGCATAGGGACCTATCTTTTGGGCGTTCGCAATCGCTAGTGCCGTGGTCGCCCAGGCACTTGACGCACCTGGGTTTCGCATAGCAGTTACGCTGCGAGTGGCCATAAAGCTGGCAACGGTGACATTGACCAGGGGGACCGGACTTGTTGGGGCGCTCGACGCTTATGCCAGACAGGTGGCATAAGGTCTTAATATTATAGACGGCCTTAGACTCGTCTGAAGGTTCGCATACTGCGAGGACCATGTCGTAGGGGGTGCCACCGCGGCCGCGGTGCATGCGGTGGACTTCCAAGGCGGGGATGTTTTGCGACTTAAGGTCGCTGAGGATGGCGTCGGAGTCAATCTCCTTGGGGATGCCGCGGATAACGACTCTGATAAGCCGCTCATCGGGAAGGGCAAAGGTGTGAAATGACACACTTTTTTCCCTTAGCATGCGCGTGAGATCGCGGAAGTCTTTTGAGGTGGGGACTAAGACTTTGATGCCCTGTTGGGTGGTGCGGGCGCTAAGGTAGTTGATCTTGCGATCAACACACAACTTGGACACATCGGTCCACTTCGCCTTGTCCTGAATGTACAGAGGCGGAGGAGCGGGCTCTTTCCTCGGAGCCGAGGTTTTCGAGCCGGTGACGGGGCGGGGGGAGGAGGGACGACTGGCCTGCGGGGAGGTAGTCGGGACGGGACTATGGCAGGCAACCGATGCGGGGGTCGCAACGGTTGTCTTGGCGGTTTTGGCCGGGACTTGGCTGGAGGAGGCCGCTTTGGATTTGCGGGCACGCTTCTTTCCCTTTCCGACTACGGTAGTGTAGCCTTCAGAGGATGAAGAAGCTGACGAATATGATTCGGACTCAATGTCGGAATCGGGGACTAGAGGCTCTGACGTGTCCATTGATGACGTCATCTCTGGAGCATGTCGGAGGGACGGGGAAGCGGTGTGAAAATTCGCGGAAGGCGCAGCTGCGGAGTGCAGGTGTGAAATTTCCATTGTTTCCGGAGACAATGGACCGGGAGAGAAAGGCGGTAGCGACATAAGGCTCGGAATGCCATTGTTCTCGTCGAACAATGGCTCTCCTTCGCCGAAATGATCGGTTTCGTTATCACAGGTGGGTGACAGGGGATTAGTAGTGTGCCTTATGGGCCCGCTACTAGGAATTCGAGCGCCGTATTGGGCAAGAAATTCGGGGTCCTTTAAAAGTTCCCGGAAGAACGCTAACAACACAGCGTCAGACATCTCGGAAAAGATGCCTGAGCCGTGTGTAAAGAATGGGAATTAGGCTTAATAAAAACGCGGCGCGCACAAGTACGCGACTATTTTTAGTAACGGCCTATAAGTCCTAACAATTTAATTTTTAAAAAACGCGATTCCCCGGGTGGATGAGCCCGGGGGTGTGTGAAAACCCTCCCTGTCGGGTATAGACAGGGAGGTTGAGTGCCTATTGGTGAGCCCTAAGCTTGTAATCCCGTCGCCAGTCTTATTGTGCGAACGGGTTCCTAAGTCTCTAGTGAGGTGCAATACTAGAGAGTGCTAGATGGGAGAGAACGGGGTTAGAGCTAGCGTCGACTAGGAGATCCCCCAAGGCCGGTGGTACTAGTTCCTTCCAATTTTTGCCTTGCCCTGAAGGGGCGCAGCTGGTGTATTGGGTCAACACCCCTCGGTTTCGTTAACACTGCAAAGTATCAGCCGAGGACCACGAAACTGTGGATTTTCCCTGAAGGGGCACACGCGTTTGTCAAAGAAATAGGCGTTCAGCCACCGCCTTGAAAAAGGCAGCTTTTGAACTTATAGTCGTGAAGTGGAGAACACTACGGCGGGGCGTAGCGATATTCGTGAGCGAGCACGTCGAGAAAGTACGCAGCGCGAGTTGCGGCACGTCCGTCCTCAGCGAGCGTCGGAGCGCGAATCTGGTGCTTGCCAATGGCCCACACAGCCATTTAATAGAAACCGGCGGCCGCAAACAGACCGGCTGGAGCGCATTTAGTCATGACGGTAGAGAATAGCCAGGATCCAAACTCGTAAGTGTAGTTAGGGCAGGAGGCGTCTCACTTTGGTACCAAAGGGGCACAGGTTCTTCAATAGAATGTGGATGCTCGGGTTGTCCAGCTCACACAAGATAAGTCCTCCGAGTCCCACGTAAAAGCAAGTATTGCATGGAGCAGTGTACAGGGGATGGTTGATGTGGCATTCCACATATTTAAACAGCCAGTAGTTTTAGATCTCGTATATTATTTATAGATCAGACAATAATTATACAGCACTTATCCAAATTACTTCCATGTCCCTTCAAAAACAAGTCAAAAATCGAATATCATATCAAACCATAGTAGCCTGCAGTGGCGAAGGCTCCATACAACTCGATTCCTATCGGCTTCCCTTTCGAAACGAGTAGTTAGTGGAATTCACGCATCACACATGAGCAAGGTAAGCATTTTTTGGTCCGGCTTCCCTTTTAAGAAAATTCACCCTTCGCCACTGGTAGCCTGTGATAAAAAAAGGTATAATATAAAATAGAAATTAGATGAATGAAGATGATGATGAAAAAGGTGATATTACAAATTATGGCTATGTTAAAGAATATCAACTATTTAGAGAAATTCATGAGATTTGAATATTCTAAGTTATCCAGTCAATATTAACTAACAAAGTTAGCCTACCCAGTGCTCACAGGAAACGGTCGTACAACCGGACACTAAGTCCATTGTTACAGGTGCCTCAAACAACAATTCAACTTGTTTAAGTCCACTTAGAACTCCGTTCAACTTAAAAGGAATTAAACATGAGTAAAGTTGAAATAAGTAAATAAATACTTAGACACGTGAAACTTTGACCCGCGATCCTGTCATTATGATACATTATAAAGTCATACGTACGGAGGAGCTCGTGGCTAAATAATTACAGCCGCATAGACCGATCTTCCAGGTTAGGCCACGCTTGCCGGGGTTGGTCTGTAGATGGGTGACCATTTACCATAGCAAGTTTCCTCCGTGCCTCGGAAAGCACGTAAAGCCGTTGGTCCCGGCTGTCATTTGTAGATCTTTGACAGTCGTTACTGTTGGTCAGAAGCCAGAAAGTCTGACAACCAGTCTTACCAAGAGTATCGTATTACCCAGTTACTGGGTTGTGGAGGTCTGATAGGCAGTCGCTCCATGTAAAATACTGATATTCAGCTGCATCCGGTTCGACTGGAAGCCGACCCCAACATAGTTGGGAAAAGGCTAGGCAGATGATGATAAAGTCATACGTACACACGGCTACAGATCAAGCTATACATATCCAGTATAAGCTGATCTCGCATTGTATAGGATTTCCTCACAATGACAGGTCAGTGTAAACTGGAATTGTATAGCTTGATGTGTAGCCGTGTGTACAAGGTCAGCCGGAGAGAATGTATTAATCCGTAGGCTACTTAAAGTATCACTGATGATTGTTTTAAAGCAAGGATTAAAATTTCAAAATTCGGTTATTTATATTTCGATGCAAAAAGATTTAGGGTGCCTTTCCACCAAAAATGTGCTATGCAGCTATGCTGCGATAATGTTAAAGCTAAGCTACGAAACTATGTGATCGTTTCCACTGATGCTAAGCCATGTAGCTATGCGAGGAAGATGCGCATCTCGAGCTATGCGACGTATCGACAATAGGGAAGGCACGAGGAGCGGCGGGCATAGCTACACCACTCGTGACCATCCATAGCACGCATCCATAGCACGCATCCACATCACACATCCTTCCGTATAAAAAAACGTAGCTTAGTTGAATCAGTTTCCACCAGTGCTATGCTATGTAGACCAATGTGAAATATATGTAAGGAAACAACCGTGATCGCAGAATACTTTTTAATTCTCATTGAAAGTAGACAACGTAGGTACACAAAGGTTATAAGAAATAATAGGTTTTAATACCAAAACACTACATTTTTCCCCTCTTAAATTATGAGATATAAAATACAGAATAAACTTAACTTACCTATTATTAATTTCCCGCATTCGGACTATCTCGTTTTACATGAGAACGTAAAGTCATAGAATGAGGAGCATGACTGACCTTTTTGAATTTTAGACGTGTTACGTCAGGTTCAGTTGAAACCACTTTTTCTCTAACTAAAGTTCCCGGTGACGTAACCATCCCCACCCGTGGAGACATACAGAGTGGGGTTGACCAGCCTTCCCCTTCCTCACTAACAGGTTGTTCGACACAAGTCAAAGAGTGCCGTGACTTCCTTGTAGGAGTCCTTTTAATAATTTGGTCAATATGCCGCCTATGTGAATTAGCGTCATTGTTTGCCCTAACAACATAGGACACAGGACAAGTCCTCTTTTCGACCGTACCCTCCTTCCATTTAGCCTTATTTGCCTGCACTATAATCACGCATGAGTACTGACTCTCCTACGCTCGCTTCTCGTAGCGTGCTGTTGCGGCGAGATTCCTGCGCGCTTTGTGCCTCTCGCACTATAGCGCCAGTGTCTGGCCGTACCAAATCTAAACGCCCGCGTAACCTGTGTCCCATCAGAGCCACCGACGGTTCTTTGTTAGTTGTGCTATGTTCTGTGTTACGATAACTAAACAGAAACCTATTTAGCGCCGTATCGTAATCTACATGTTCTGTAGTCGTTTTTCTGAGTACCTGTTTAATAGTGCGAACCGCATTTTCCGCCGCTCCATTACTAGATGGATGATATGGAGAAACCAAAATCCTCTTTATACCATTTTTCCTCAAATATGTATCGTATTCAATGGAAGAAAATGGCGGTCCATTATCACTAACAATACATTTGGGTAGCCCAAAACGCGCAAAGGTCTTCCGAAGAAAAGCAATTACTAAACCGGCGGATGTGCTGGACATACTCTCAACCTCCAACCATTTAGAATGAGCATCAATCAAAACCAAATAATATCTATTATGATATGGCCCTAAGAAATCAATATTGAGTCGCCCCCATGGCTCTGTCGGCCATTCCCATGAGTGCAAAGGCGCAGGTGGTGGGTTATCTCTGTGAGCTGCACACACAGCACACTCGCGACAAATACTCTCAATGTCCGCGTCAATGCGCTCCCACCATACATAATTACGAGCCCCTTGCTTCATTTTCACAATGCCAATGTGACCACTGTGAAGTTCGTCTAACAATTGTTTACGAAGACTTTTTGGTACCACTACACGATAACCCCAAACAACACATCCATGTTCTAAAAATAAATTGTCTTTCCTCGTAAAGAAAGGCTTCTCGTTATCTATTTTACATTGTTGTGGCCAACCAAATTTGATATAACCGACGATTTTATTAAGTAACTGATCTTTCATCGTCTCTGCTTTAATTTCACGGAATGTGATCGGTAACGAACCCTCTATATAATTTAGGTAACTTAACTCTCCTCTACTAAATCTCCATAACTTGCATCTTTTGACAACGACTTTAATGGTAATCGAGATAACAAATCAGCAAAACAGTTTCTTGCCGACGGCACATATTCGATATCGAAGTTATACCCGGCAAGTCTTATTGCATAACGCTGAATACGACTAGCAGCCGTTTGAGGAATACCTACCTTTATTTTCAGCGAAAATATAACTTAACGCCCGATGATCACTCCGTAATAAAAATCGTCTTCCGTACAAATATTGATGGTGTTTACTTACCCCAAAAACAATAGCTAGAGCTTCTTTATCCAATTGTGAATAATTGACTTCAGAACTATTTAATGTACGAGAAGCGCAACTAACCAAACGCTCGGATCCGTCCGGATACCGATGTGACAGTACGGCACCCAACCCGTACGCACTGCTGTCCACCGATAATATCAACGGCAATTTGGGATTGTAGTGCGCTAACACCGGTGCGCTAGCTAATTTGCGTTTAATATTGTTAAAAGCCACATCACACTCCTCACTCCAAAACCATTTAACTCCTTTCTTAAGTAAGTTATAAAGGGGTTTTAAAATGTCGCATCTGTTTATACAAAACTTAGCATAAAAATTAACTAATCCTAAGAAACTCTTTAATTGAGATACATTAGTAGGAGTTGGAGCTGTAACAAATAGCTTCCACTTTTTTTTCGTCTGTGTGAAGACCATTCTTATCAATACGATAACCAAGATACGTTACACTATTCTTAAAAAAATCGCATTTTGACCAATTCACACGTAAACCAGCGTCTTTCAAGCGGGACAGCACTGCTTTTAAATTTGCCACGTGTGTATCTTTATCTTTCCCTGTCACACAAATGTCATCTATCCATACAACCGTTGATGGCAATCCACTAAGTGTTTCCTCAATCAATTTTTGAAAATTTTCTGGAATACACTTTATTCCGAATGGAACCCGCTTATAAACAAACGTACCCACGTGTGTTGTGATTGCTGTCATCGCTTGTGAATCCTCGGATAACAATATCTGCTGATAAGCATGAGACAGATCTAGTTTTGAGAACTGCTGACCCCCTGACAAGATTGCAAAAATATCCTCTATACGCGGTAAAGGATAATGAAAATCTTTAATTCGCGGATTAATGGTGATTTTATAATCGCCACATATGCGTATATCCCCATTTCTCTTAATAACGGGTACAATTGGAGTTCCGTAATCAGACTGTTCCACCTTATACACAACGCCATCTCTTTGCAGTCTTTCAAGCTCACGCTCGACTGGCCCACGCAATGCTATTGGTAAAGGTCGTGCTTTAACGAATACCGGCGTAGTGTCCGCGAGATGTAAACGAATAGGAGTTCTGAAAGTCCCAAGTCCATCAGCAAATACCTCTGGGAACTCATTCCTTAAACTTGCTACTTCATCAAAGCTCCCTTCAGATATATTATGACATTTAGTGACATCTAACTGTAACCGGCGTATCCACGTGCGACCCATTAATGGGGGGCCCCCTTTATCAATAATGAACAATTCAAGACAACTGGTCAGTGATTTATACGTGACTTTAACTACAATATAGCCCAAAGATTCTATTATAGTACCCGTATAGGATTTCAAACGTAAATGTTTATGTACCATAGGTATATGAGACAGCAATTTATCATACAAACTTTTTGAAATGACAGATATTCTACTACCGGTATCTATTTCAAACGTAATATGCTGTTTCTCAACTTCAAGTTTTATATAATATGGGGCGTCATCCTTACCACACACAATATGATAAAAATTCAAATCACTCTCACTTGACTCATCCAGAAAGAACTGTCCTTTCTTAGCCTCGATGTCACTGGCTCTACCAGTACTCGCACTCTCCATGCAAACCTTCTTGAGATGACCTCTCGCACCGCACCGGTCGCACGTATAGTTCTTGAAACGGCACTTGACCGCGGCGTGGCCTATCTTTCCACAGTGTGGACAGCGCCGCCGTGGCGCGGCATCAACATCACGCTGTGTAGTCACAGGCTGTGAGCGTCTAGCTGCCGGCACCGACCCCATGCGGTGCACGGCCTCGGGCGCGGGCTCGCTCGCGCTGCTGCCAGACGCCGCCACCATTGCGTGCCTGTCCGCCGCTTCCAACGCAAGTGCCAACTCCACAGCTCTACCATACCCTAAGTCCTTTTCGGCAAAAAGTCTCGCACGCATATCTTCACTGTGAAGGCCCGAGACAAATTGGTCTCGCAGATTGACCTCTAGAGGATTGCATGACACCGTGGCGAAATTACAAGTTTTAGCAAGATGGCTGCGCCAATGAAATATATGTAAGGAAACAACCGTGATCGCAGAATACTTTTTAATTCTCATTGACAGTAGACAACGTAGGTACACAAAGGTTATAAGAAATAATAGGTTTTAATACCAAAACACTACACAATGAATATGATTGGTGGATATCAAACGCATCCATAGCAACATTGCATAGCACATCTCTGGTGGAAAAGCACCTTTATGTAGGGTGGCGTGGATGACCGCAATAAAATATATTTTCGTCTTCAAATCTTCTTTTAATATTTTAAAACATTTTACATCTTCGACTCGTCTTAATCGTCTTTTGTTAGCTCGCCACACTCCTCCTTCTCGCTCTCACACATACTCTCTCTTTCATTCATCGTTGCATTCATGCATAATTACTTTCATTTAAATTATGATGCGTTCCGAATTAACATCCTACATTTAATTTTATATTACAGTTTTTTTCAAAATTTATTCATCCCTGCTTTAGTTACGAATTCAGAAAAGAGAGCTTCTAATCCGTGACCCCAAATATGACCTAAAATGTAAACACAGCTGATTATTAACGATAGATAGATTTTAGGGTATTTTTATGAAACCTTTGAACAGCAATTTCTCTAAAACTATTGAATTTTGGGGAAAATTGTAAAACAAACAAACAAATGTTATTTATTATTGTAGGTACTTTAACACGCTTTCGGATTGTATCAAGGTTAGTCGAAAAGGGGGTACTAATCTGAAAGGGTGTTAAAGAACCTATAATAGTGGATAACTTATATTCTACAACTTTTCCCACAAGTCAATATTTTAAGAGAAATAGCTGTTCAAAGATTTCATAAAAATATACTAAAATCTATTTATCACTATGATCAGCTGTGTTTACATTTTAGGTCATATTTGGGGCCGCAGATTAGAAAATCCATTTTCTGAATTCGTAACTAAAGTAAGGATGAAGAATTTTTGATGAAACTAGAATAAAAATCATATTGTCTATGGTTATATGTATAGAATATCGAATTTTGAAATTTTAACGCCACCTTTTAAACAGTAATCAGTGATATTTGTAATGATAAATTCCCTACTAACCTTGTACATGTGGAATCTACACGACGACTTATAACTTAAATTGTTGCTTGTGTAGAACGTGTTACAAAAATACCCCTAAAGCCGAAAGGGGATTAAAAGGTCCCTTGTTGAGAGTCTATTGGCAATATTTTAAAAGAAAAGTAAGACTCAAAAAAAAATTTGGAAAAATCATAAAATAAAATCATCACTGAAACGCAACCCTAAAACATAAAAGTAAAGAGTAGACTACCCAGAAAGTTATTTACATTCTTACCTAATTTCCTCTGAGAGGTAAATGACAACAACCATAATGACTACTTGATTAACATTTTCATTTTTAAGGGGAATTATGTAACACGTTGTATTTGTGTGCAACTTAGGTTTTTTTTTCAGCTCGCTTCCTACATAGCCAATACGTATGAAATGCAAATCAGGCGGTTGTCGACTGTTTGTCATTTTGTTTATACAAAAAATACCGCGATACGACCGGCTACGAGGATGTAGAATAAACATTTATTTTTGTTCTGTGCGCGGTTTGTAAATATTCTGCGAAAAATGTGAGGTTGTATGTTACTGGACGTGACTTTGAAATTCTATGGTATTGATATAGTTAGTATTTTTGTATCAAATTGATTATTGATACTAAAATCTAAAAGTTTTTTTTTAATTTTTGCAAAGAAATGTATTGCGAAGTTCATAAAAACTGCAACTCGTCTAACTTTTTAGTGGAGGTAAAATTTTATAAGTACAGCAATTGCTACGACGAATCAGATTTTCTCACAACCGGTTTCTATATCATGAATCTAATCATTTTCTTACCAGTCCTGATATTGACAATCATTTGACGACACGTTTGGTGCAGTGGCTGAGTGATTGGCTTCTGCACTATGGGTTGTGGGTTCGATTCCGTACGGAACAAATATTTGTATAGCCTACAGATAGTTGTTCCGGGTCTGGGTGTTTGTGCATGTGAATGTGAAGATTTGTATCTGTAAACGCACCCACGATACAAGAGAAATCTTAGTGTGGGGCAACGATTTTATAAATTAAAAAAAAAATGTCTCTACTGTTCCTACAAAAACAAACTCGCAAGACAATTTTACCACAGAAAGATACTCACAGATATTATAGCATACTACGGTATTCAACAAAAACTTACATAACATCACTCCTGCATTCTCCAAAGCATTGGGCAGAAGTGTATAGTACACCCTCATTTCACAGTTATGTTTATGTACCATGAAATAAGAAGCTAGCCTAATGTCACCATCCAGACTCCAGGCTGCTGCTTCAAAAGTCCCCACGGAAAAACCCAATAACACTTTTCTTGACTTCATGCGGTCACTAGATCAACGAGGCAAACTAAACTATACTTTATTATATTACTAGCTTCTGCCCGCGACTTCGTACGCGGATCCTGTTGCTTATGCCAGCGACAACGGGGTCGTCAAAATCGAAGATCTGAAACGTCTGATGTCGAATTCTAAGAGCCCAGGGACGGGAAAACAACGGGATGCGCGAGACGATTCGAGACGTTCCAGATCTTTCATTTTTGTAAGTCAACAGGAAATGCCCGTCAGACTAAACAACTTTTGCTAAGACGTCATTCCTATATATGTTATAGTGTCGCTGGGCTTTGGAGTTCCACAACTGGTGTTCCAGATCTTCAAATTTATTTTCACAGCAGAAAATGCTCTTCACGTGGAATAATTTTTGCTATGGCACCATTTTTATATCTCTTATACTTTAGCTCGTCTGTTGCGGTTCTGCATCAGGTGTTCCATTTTCCAAAATAAATTATAGCCTATATGTTGCCCAGACTTAATATCTATACAACAAAAAAACTTTTCCACCTGAGCAACACATACCGTTTGTTTCTTTTTGCCATTTAACAGCTTCACAAAAAGTACAATTTTGAACCATACCTTCGATGGCGGAATATGTGGCGTAGTCAATCATAGGAGTATACGTAAATGCACTCCATTCCTTATCAACCCAAGGAAGGTCGCCATACCCTACAGCTATATCTTGAGACATATCCGATTCTTCAGATGATATCGACATTCTGTTCAGTGAATGTCGAAGTCGATCAGAATTCAAACGTTCGTTGCGCTCTTCTTCTGTCTCTTCTTGCCGTATTCCAGCAATTCTTTCTCTCTCACTTTCTAACTGATTATGAATATTTTGTTGTGTGCGTGTTTGGGACAATGTATGATAATCTCGATCAGCAGTTAGTCGCGCATCACTTTCATCATTCGTTTCAAAAGACCTGTTAGTAGATGTACGAATACGCTGAGAACTCAAGCGTAATTCTGTATCGGTAAACGTTACCGATTCGCGAAACAATGCATGTCGCTCACGATCAGCGGACAGTCGCGCATCACGTTCCGTACTTGTCTCTAGAGACCTAGAAGCAGATGCGTAGATCCGCTGAGAACTCTAGTGCAATTCTCTATCCATAAACGTCTCCGACTCGCGAGATAATGCGTGACGTTCACGATCAGCGGTCAGTCGCGCATCACGTTCCCCACTTATCCATAGAGACCTAGAAGTCGATGCGTAGATACGCTTGGAACTCAAGCGCAATTCTCTATCCGTGAACGTCTCCGACTCGCGAGACAATACGTGACGTTCACGATCAGCGGTCAGTCGTGCATCACGTTCCCCACTTGTCTCTAGAGACCTAGAAATCGATGCGTAGATACGCTTGGAACTCAAGCGCAATTCTCTATCCGTGTACGTCTCCGACTCGCGAGACAATGCGTGACGTTCACGATCAGCGGTCAGTCCCGCATCACGTTCCCCACTTGTCTCTAGAGACCTAGAAGTGGATGCGTAGATACGCTTGGAACTCAAGTGTAATTCTCTATCCGTGAACGTCTCCGATTCGCGTGACAATGCATGACTTGCACGATCAGCGGTCCGTCGCGCATCACGTTCCGCACTTGTCTCTAGAAACCTCGAAGTCGATGTGTATATACGCTGAGAACTCAAGCGTAATTCTCTATCCGTGAACGTCTCCAACTCGCGAGACAATGCATGACTTGCACGATCAGCGGTCAGTCGCGCATCATATTCTTCACTGGTCTCTAGAGACCTGGATGTAGATGCGTAAATACGCTGAGAACGCAGGCGTGCTTCGCGATCCGAAGAGGTTACCACGGAGCAAGTTGCAGCCTGATGTTCTCGAACAGCATCAAGTCTCTCCAGACGCTCTTCGGTAGATTCTTGGGATCTTATGATCCTCAATCTTTTAGCTCCTTTGGAACATTGAGAAAGATTTGACCTCTTTCTAGGCATGGTTATAGTTTTATTGTGAAGATGCCTGATCAATTAAAATCTAAGTGACTGCTCCCCTGCGTTACCGGGAAGGCTACCGTGTCACGAAGATAAATGGAAAAAGAAATTAAACACTCAAATAACATAAGCCCGAAGGCATATTTATTCGATAAAATAAAAAAAATAATGGGAGTTTTGGCCAGTATAGTCAAATTTTCAATGATATACCATCGTCATCGATAATCAGTCCTACACTGTTACCGCCTTCACCGCGTGGAGGTACTCCCAGCATATGTTATTTTATAATTATACAGTGAAATTGGTGATAGCTTTGATTTCCACATCAGATGTCTCTGATCTTCGATTTTTATACAACAGGAAATGCCCATCAGACCGAACAACTTTTGCTAAGACGTCATTCCTATATGTGTTATGGTGTAGCTGGGCTCTTGGAGTTCCACAACAGGTGTTCCTATTTTCGATTTTTATAAGTCAACAGAGAGTGCTCATCAGATTGAACAACTGTTGCTAAAACGTCATTCCTATATATGTTATAGTGTAGCTGGGCGCTTGGAATTCCACAACAGGTGTTCCAGATCTTCAATTTTTATACGTCAACAGAGAGTGCTTATCAGGTTGAACAACTCTTGCTAAGACGTCATTCCTATACATGTTATAGTGTAGCTGAGCTCTTCGAGTTCCACATCAGGTGTTCCAGATCTTCAAATTTATTATCTCAGCAGAAAATGCTCATCACGTGGATCAATTTTTGCTATGGTATCATTTTTGTATCTCGTATAGTTTAACTGGTCTGTTGCGGTTCTGCATCAGGTGTTCAAGTTTCCAACAAAAAATATAGCCTATATGTTGCCCAGACTTAATACTTATACAACAAAACAAAAATGATTCAAATCCGTCCAGTAGTTCCGAAGATTAGCGTGTACAAACAAACAGACAAACAGACAGACTTTTTTTTTTGGATTCATGCTCTATTACTGTTTCTAAACCCCCCTCAATATTTTTTTTTTAAATATATTCAATGTACAGACACAGTTTTTTTACTGTTTTATTATATGTATAGATATAGATTTATTTATAGCAAACGCCAATAATAACATTAACAAAACATTCTCCACAGGTACTAAACAACCATATTTCCTAAATAGCCGCTTGAGTGACTCACAGGTTACGGTTCAAGGCGCGCGGCACGTCAGAATGTAGTATACACCACAAATCGATGCTGTGAGCTGCTCTTTGATGTCTATTTTCAGTCGCCTACCGTCTCATACCAGTCAAGCGAACATGGAAACTTTGAGATGGAAGTATATTTATGATTTAAACCTTGTTTCTGTGTTGGGTTAGAACATTTAACATAACATAAACATCACACCCGTATTCCCCGAAAAATTGGGCGGAGGTGTATAGTACACCCTCATTTCGCCGTTATGAAGTCATGAAGTCCCATGTAATACGACAAGTCTATTGCCATCCGGGCACAAATCCAGACTCCGGGCTGCTACGCCGATCTATGGGGTAACTCCGTTGAGGTTACGAAATCTATTATCAACATAGTAGCACCTGAGTTGGCTGTAATTTTCTATGAATGTATTGACAGTAGTGCATTTCCTGACTTAATGAAATGTAGTAAGATAATATCATTATTTAAAACAAACTTTAGACCTATTTCTGTGCCACCCACCTTTATTAAAATATTTGAAAAATTTATCCTTGATCAGCTGTAAACCCACTTCAATAAAAATAAGTTGTTACGTAGGAAACAATTCGGTTTCACAAGAGGTCACTCTACAACTGATGCTGGTGTTGAGCTTTTAGGTAATATCTTCAATACCTAGGAGGATTCACACGATGCCTTAGAGATCTTTTGTGACTTGTCAAAGGTGTTTGATTGCGTTTTTCACGAGACATTGGTCAAGAAATTACATCACTATGGAGTTAGGAATACCGCTCTGGATCTTTTTATTCCGTTTTTGGGTAATAGGACTCAGAGAGTGGATGTTAACGGAAAGAGATCTCCGGGGTCTGTGGTGATAATGGGCGTTCCGCAGGGCTCAATTCTTGGCCCATTCCTGTTTCTCGTTCATATTAATGACCTATCTTATCTCATAAAAGATATTCATCATCTGCAGATGACACATCACTATCATTCAAACTTAAACGACAGCAGGCGATTACTGACGATGTCAATATCGCTCTGTCTGAAGTAGTGCACTGGTTTAATGTTAACAACTTACTTTTGAACGAGAAAAAGACTAAAGGTATACATTTTTTGACACCTAATGTTAAGCAGGTGAAAACCAGTATAGTGATTAATGGAGCCAAGTTGGATCTTGCGGATACTACGTTCTTGGGTATATGTTTAGATTCGAAACTACAGCGGGGATAACTTATAAATAAATAATTCTGCAGCTTACGCGGCCTATAAGATATGCCAGCTAACTGATGTAGAGACAGCTAGATTGGTATATTTCAGTTATTTTTATAGTGTTATGTCATACGGCATTTAGTTGTGGGGGGGGAGGGTTGCCTTCAACATTCAAACTATCTTTGTTCTGCAGAAGAGAGCTATTCGAGCAATTTATAACCTTAGTTTTAGGAATTCATTGATTGATCATTTTAAAGAAAATAATCTAACGACGGTCGTATCTCAATTTATTAATGAACTTTTCATTTATGTTTAGAAAAATATTAATTTGTTCTCTAAGAACAGCGATATTCATAACGTAAATACTAGAAATCAAAATAATTTTATACTACCAATGACTAGGCTCCAAAAAATTAGTAATTAATTTAGGTGCCAAAGTATACCATTCTACAAGAAAATTCCAAGCAATATTCTAGGCTTAAGTCTCAACAAATTTAAGTCCTTAGTAAAGCAGAAACTTTGCAATATCATATATGACAAATGGTTTTTGACTGATAATAGTACCAACCATACATTTTATAGTAGAAAGTGTGCGAGGATAAACTCGAGTGGACTGAATTATTCAATATTCACTTTCTCGTGGCATAAAGTACTTTAAGTGATAGACTGTTGATATTTCAAGTATGTATTTAATTAGAGAGACATACAATTTTATAAGTGTACATTAGCCCGCACCACCGCTATGAGATTAAGGTGTGCTTGTTCGTTGCAAATTCTACTATATAAAATGCATTTTGTTGTTTTTTCTCCATTGTACAACCATTAGTCAGCTGTGCTGTTTAACAGTGTAGAGATTGCCCCTCATACAGTCTCAAGAATCGTTTTATCCGTTAGTACAGCTGCATAAGAGCCTTTGACTGTAGTATAGCTTGTTTATGGATGTAATTTCCGCCAATGTGCTGCTTGGGTAGTCGGCCGCTGCAGCGGCCGACTACAATCCCTTTCTCATAAGTAAAATTCGCCGTCCCAGGCACACACTTTTAGAACCCGGTGATGAAATTACCCTCCTTCAGAAGGCGAGTAAATCGACCAGCACACTGCACAACGTCCGCCGCCGTCCGGCATACCGTCCTCGCCGACGAGGCCCGTCGCAACGTCCCACCGCCGCCGGTCACGATCCACCGAGCTCTCCCGTCGTAGAGCCGGTCGTCTCTTCAGACTCCGCAGTCACACCGATAATTCAGCTCTCATCAAGCTGTCTCCCCCCCCCCTAAGTCCCCGCCAGCAACGCCCTAAGCCGAGGACCGAGTCCCACTAGGGATCGTCCTTAGTGCTGTTGTTGCAGGTAGTCATGATGTTAGTGTAGTACAAGTAGTTAGCTTAGGTTAAGTATTTTACTCCCCCCCCCCCATTGGCTGGAGACCCTTCAGGTCTCGCCAATAACTGCCCGGTTACGTAGGAAGGGTCCCCTAGGACCACCTACAGAAGTCCAATAGAAAAAAAAAAAACATCTCCGCTACGCACAGCTCACATCTCCTCTCCGCTACGCATCTCCTCGCCCTTTAGTGGAAATAAACTGCCAGCTTCGCAGCACATCTCCTCTCGTCTCCTCTCCACTTTGGTGGATACCGGGCCTTAACTGTTCATTAAGCTAATTTTGTCTCTAAACTTTTCAATGGCTAACATTTGCATTTCACCACATGTCAATAAGTGATAATGACAAGATTATTGAACACATAAACGTCATAATTATAGTTCAAATTTAGCTTATCTGGCCGATAGTTACCAACTAGTTATTGATAGGTTGACGAAATCGCACCTCAATCAATTGATTTCGCGGTCAAAATCATAAATCTTTTCCACAAACAAAAGAGTTTTGAAACGCAACTTTATTTTTCTTCTTCTTCCTAAAAATCTTTTCCTTTCAGTCTCATCATTATAACTTGAAGAAGATGTTAGAGCTTATGATGTTACGATTTAACGTCTACTTATCTCCAAGATTTTCCATAAAAAGCGTATTTCTTAATGAAAAATCTTGAACGTAACTCCTTAAGTTTTAGTTTAAAAACTTATAGGCAAGATTTAAATCTTTTAATCCTCAACAACCCGTTCAGGTCCGTTGTTTATTCTTAGCCTTCCCTATAGATAGATAACTATACTGTAGACTACTGGTAACCAAGGAGTTTGAAGGCTTCCGCCGCCGCAGTGGTAGCGTCAACATAACCCGCCGAGCTAGGAAGATGGAATAGAGCAAGGGTCTACGGAGTCTATACGTCAATATCGGTCCAAAAAAACGTATTGGATAGTAAAAAATATTGTATAATAATTTTGAAATCATTAAAATTTTGTTTAAATCATTCAAATCCAAACTTAACATTAACCGGCTAATCTTAAGAGTTATTTACACCAATCTTTAACCGTAACATCTAAAATAAAAATATAGATACGTGTTAAATAGTTGTGTGAGTTTTTAACATTAAGGTGTGTTGTTTTATAGCAGAGTACTTATATTAGATAAAGTTTCATTTAAGTCCATTAATAACGTGATTTTAAGTTTTTTTTAACAGTATTATTGATTAGTAAAATAAAAACACATTTACATCATTTACTATACTATATTTCACGCAAAACAAGATAAGTATAGTGTCAGTACCATGGATACACACGCAGTTCGTTGGTTGTTGCAGTCAGGGAATCCGAATTTTATTAAATTAAATTATCCCTTACCCCAAATTTTCGACCCTAAACCCCCCCTTAAATTATGACCAAGCCCTATCACGCATCCCTTGAAGTCTGGACTCGCGTAGCAGGTATATATGGGCGGGCAATCGCTGTCATCATTGCATGGTACTGGAAAACATTAATAATTATTTTTTGGAGAGCGGGCCAATGAGTGTTAGAGGGTAATGGGAGTCGTACTACAATTTAAGTCCATGAGAAAGTTCAAATCGAACCGAAACTACTCGAATGGCTTCGGCAACGTCCGGCTATGTCACGCGATCTTCGTAGGCAGCCTAATGTACGATTTCCACCCACCGGGCCACGCAGGAGCGCAGCGCAGCGCGTCGCAGCGATGCTCGAGCACGCGCCCGTAGCCGACTGCGTCCGCCCGATGGATACAATCTGCTGGAATCTGGACGCATGCGCGCGCGTGCTCGTGTATCCGCTATCGCAGTCAGTTTCTACGTGCGGTGTGGCCGAGCGGAGCCGACCGGACGCGACGATAGCCGAGCGCCGCGCCGCCGTCCACGCACTCGATCAGCCGATCAGCTGCCGCAGCGTCCGAGCGCAGCCGACCGGCTGTTGTGGCATACGCGCAGATCTAACCGAGTTCCAAGCAGTGTAATTTCCATGCAAACATGAAACTTAACTATTGTATAGAAGCCTGAATTTCCTTTAGCGCAGTGTGAAATGCGCTCCGGTGTGCTCTGGCGCGGCCTTTTTGGTGGAAATCGTACATTATAGTCACGTGCTTAAGCACGTACGGCAGTGACGAGCAGAAGTCCTAACTTCCTAACTAATATTACAAATGCGAAACTAAGTTTGTTTGTTTGTTACCTTTTCACGCCTAAACCACTGAACCGATCATCCTTAAATTTTGCATATACGTTGTCAGGTGTACAGAAACGGACATAGGGTACCTTTCATCCCGAAAAAAAACACTGTTCCCAAGGAAACCAACAATAACGTTCATAGATGGCGCCACGTGTCTTACGAATCATAATTGAATTATATTAATATAGAAACTTTAGTAGTCTTTTAATAATTTACTGTCAATTTTTTTTTTTAAAACCACTCCTCTATCGCCTTCTCTTACCCACTCTCGTAATAATATTAACCTGTGTAGTACTGTATGCTATGTTACAATTTTGGTGTACAATAAAGTATATTCTATTATATTTCTATTCTATTCTACTGTAATTATAGACAAAATAGATAAACAATGGCGGCCGTACCGTTTTTGGTACACTTGGACGTTTGTCATTAAAACAATCCTGCTGTAACAGATCATGGTAACCCCCCAGGTGGGAAGTCAGATTGTTAGCCAAGCTATTACATAAAAAAATGCACAAGATAAACCGTTAACGTCCTTAAGCATACTAAAGATATACTTACTAATGTCGGATGATAATGATGGACTCACTAACATCAGGACGGTGAACAGCAGGGCTACTAGCAAGAACTTCATGATTAGTAAACAATATCACTTGACGAATAGCAATGTAAGGTTTTCTACCAGTACTCGTATTTATATATAAATATCTTGTTTAACCATTCATAAATTGATTATTGACGCTTCTCGTCTATGAATTCAATTTTAATTTAATATTATAAATGCGAAAGTAATTTTGTTTGTTTGTTACCTTTTCACGCCTAAACTACTGAACCGATCATCCTGGAATTTTGCATATACGTTGTCAGGTGTACAGAAACGGACAACGGGTACCTTTCATCCCAAAAAAAGTACTGTTCCCGAGAAAAACAACAATAACGTTCATAGATGTTGCCACGTGTCTTTCGAATCAAGATTTAATTATTATAGAAACTATAGTAGTGTGTTAATTATTATAGAAACTATAGTAGTGTGTTAAGAGTTGATTGTCAAATTCTAAATTAACGCGAGCGAAGCCGCGGGTAAAATCTAGTTATTTATAAAATATAACATTCGCACGCGGTTTTGTTCACGTCACGTCAACCGGCCAGAATAAGATCTGGGTTATACAATCTATTTTAAAACATACATAGACTGCCAAAATCATTACTCTTCCTTTTGGCTTCGCCGTAGTCGGATAAAAAGGAATATAATTAGATTCTAGGCAGAATGCTCATTTCGTCATCCTCCGCGCTAACTGTCGTATCAAGCAATTGATAATTTTTCAGTAGTTGCGTTAGCTGTGACTTTATTAATGAATTAATAACTTTTTAATATTGCACTTGGCTTACTCTTGGCTTGATTAGTAGTTGCCCTAAAGCCCTAAGGTATCTATTTATTTATTTCTATTCACTTGAAGCAGATACGTCACTCTCTGAGAATTTATCTGAAAAATTATCAATTGCTAGTTAAGACAGTTGGCGCGGAGGGTGACGATTTATAGCATGGCCTTCTTTAGGGAGAATTCACACGTACCAGAACCACAAGGCAGCGACAATAAGTGGTCCAGCAGGGGTTACGTGTGAATAGCGACGCTGCAGCTTTTTGCAGTTGTGTTGTAGTAACTATAAAATGGTGCCGATTCTTTTGTTCACCAACTGAACTAAAATGAGAGAATTGCTATCTTTTACTTACAGACAGCGCGAGAAAAGGATGGTGATAGATAACAACTAAGTTAGAGACGTCAAATTAGTTGACGCCTTGAACTTCGCCATGTTTTTAGTCGACACATTCCAACCTGCTGTCTTTTGTATGGAAATTTTAGTTCAACTAAATTTGACAGTTCTTATTTACATCTGTCTCTTTCTTCTTTGATGAGAGTGAAAAAGATGGCAATAGCCTAAATTATGTTTAGTTTGTGCACAAGAGAATCGGCACCAATGTCGATGTGGTTGCGTTGTCGCTAGTAGTAGCGATGTGGTTACGTTGTGGCTAGTGTTTGCAGATAGACAGATCGAGTCCTGCTTCAGGCGTGCGCGCGGTGTCGTTGCGTCGACGCAACGTTGTGTTTGCAAGGTCGCCGGCCGCTAGTGTGCGGTGTCGTTGGTGGTTGTGTTGTGGTTGCGATGTGGTCGGTATCACCCACACGCTTGAATTTGGCGGCAAAATGTGGTCCATGTGAATTAAAATATTAATTTTCATACAAATTAGTGCACGCCCACGTATATACAGGTTGTTAACGAATTCGTGGAATTCCTTAAAACCACATGATCTACTACTGGTGTAGACAGGCCCCGCACGGGATTTAGCTTGATTAAAAATAAAAAAATAAAATTCTTTTGTTTTCATGCGGCTTTGTTACCGATCGTATTTAAACCACCTAATAAAGATTCAGTAAAAAAAATAAGAAATTTTGTTTTTGCAAAGAAATAGTTATATTTGTGTGAACATTTCGATGCTACGCATAAATTAATGAAAGTACATCGACACAGCTGGCAGGCACGACTAACGCGATATCGCTCTTTGCAGTCAGATAACTCAAGGCTCTAAAATGACTCAGGAAAAAAAAAACTTTTTTTTTTTCCATAATTCCCTTTTAGTGTTAATCTGTGTCACCAGTAGATCACGTGGTTTGAAGGAATTACACGAATTCGTTTACACCCTGTATGTTGTGGTGTGGTTGTGGTGCATTTGTGGTATGTGTGAAACAAGCCTTAGTATATTTTAAACATACTAACTATTTTAAACATGTCATGCTGCATTTATTTACACGTGCTAATTGTTTGCTATTAAGTAACATCTGCTTGAAAGTAGCATGCTTTTTTAACATGCAGCATGTCATCGAGAGCTAACAGAATCGTGTGGAAGTGAATTTATCATTACAGTTATAGCTAATATCTGTATGTCAGGTATATTAGTGGGTATGGCAAATATAGAAAAACAAACCAACATAGACTCTCCACCACGGAGAGTGCAGACGACTTGCAACTATACCGCAGTGGTTAGTAACATGAGCTAGGTTACAAAATATTAATTTACAGAAGAACAAAAAAATAATGCGAATAGATAATATAGGTCAGACTTCTTCTGCTGATCGACACAGAAAGCGAGCTCCATTTTTTTTTCTATTATTCTACTGAAGATTGTCCTAGGGGACCGTTTCTACGTAACCGGGCAGTTATTGGCGAGACCTGAAGGGTCTCCAGCCAATAGGAGGAGGGGGGAAGTAAAATACTTAACCTAAGCTAACTATTTGTACTACACTAACATCATGACTACCTGCAACAACAGCACTAAGAGCGACCCCTAGTGGGACTCGGACCTCGGAGCGAGCTCCGAAATTTTATAACATCGGGTGCCTGGATCCATGATTCAAACTAGGTACCTTTCTTTATCTTCTAAACATTGCCCAGTGTTGCCAGTTGCCGACAATCACGTGTATTCCAGGCCTCACTGTTGCTCATCTCCCATGCATTGTGTCACAATCGCAACTTACTACTCAGTAGTAAGTTGCGATGGGGTGCATGAAAAGAGCCTCCACGAGTGACGATACTTAAGTACGTCCGGCGCACCCTGGGCAGTCAGCCCCGCTACCAACCTTGCTGACTGGCTAATCTTTTCACCACAGTATGAGCTATTTCCGTATAGCTCGTGCTGACACGAGAGAAGAAGAAGAATCAGTAGTAATCATTAAAAGACACAACTGCTTGATGCATTTAATTGTCTTTTATAGAAGTTTTTGCGTAAGAAAGATATTGAACAAACAGACGAAATGACTGAAAAGAGTATTGTGGCCTTACTACTCACTACTTCTATTACAAGGTAGTGAATTAAGTAAAATTCGTGTTTACATATTTCATAAAATAAGTTAATTTCACGCAGTAAATAAACAATAGAATTAATAACATGTTAACATCAATACTATTTGGTACAACATCAGCTAATTTGACGGTCGAACACCGATAATAATCGCTTGAGCCCGACGTACCTACCGGTAGGCTTTTGAATTGAATAAGTACATAGTCGTGACGTGACACCCACGGATGAGGAAGAAAGGCCTATTCTTAGCCAGGATCCACAAGGAACACCACACGTATTAGAAATCTCCTAATTGGTAAGTGATAAATGGATGGGCGAGTGTATGGAGAGCCATTATAGGAGTTTTGTTGTCAAAATACACCACCGCCAGTTTGGTCCAGATTAATAATGAAGTCGTATACAGGGTGGTAATTTGAGATGGGGCATGAAGGGCAGCTACCTTAACCATTGTAGCTACAGGAAAACGTTCTTAGAAGACCACCCCAAACTTTTGGGATAATTTCAATCGGCATTCACAGATTTTGAAAAAAAAGTACAGTCAGCGAGAAAAAGGGCTGTTTTCACAAAACTTTTTTATGATGCCAATCGATCCCATCTCCCATAAGAATCAAAAGACTTTTCAGGACCAACTGAGGTTGGAGTACTAGAAAAGTCAGAAATCGCAAAAAAAAAATTTGAGATGGGGCAGTAATAAGGGCAGCTATCTTAATCGTTGTGACTAGAGGAAAATGTTCTTAAGAGACTCCATATTTTTTGAAAATACTTCGAACAGCATTCAGAGATTTTGTTTTTTTTTTTTTTTTCGGCACTTTCACAAAATGTTGTTTTTCGTGATTTGTGACGTTTCTACTACTTTAACCTCAGTAGGTCCAGCAGAGTATTTTGATCCTTACGGGAAATAGGATCGCTGCTGACTGTAGCAATTTTTTTTTTCAATTTCTTTTTATGCAGTTCTAAATAATGTCAAAAATTATGGCCAGTCTCCTATCACCATTTTCCTGTAGCGACAACGATTTTTTTTTTTTTTTTTTTTTTTTCTATTGGACTGCTGTAGGTCGTCCTAGGGGACGGTTTCTACGTAACCGGGCAGTTATTGGCGAGACCTGAAGGGTCTCCAGCCAATGGGGGGGAAGTAAAATACTTAACCTAAGCTAACTACTTGTACTACACTAACATCATGACTACCTGCAACAACAGCACTAAGGGCGACCCCTAGTGGGACTCGGACCTCGGCTTAGGGCGTTGCTGGCGTGGACATAGGGGGGGGAGACAGCTTGATGAGGGCTGAATTATCGGTGTGACTGCGGAGTCTGAAGAGACGACCGGCTCTACGACGGGAGAGCTCGGTGGATCGTGACCGGCGGCGGTGGGACGTCGCGACGGGCCTCGTCGGCGAGGACGGTATGCCGGACGGCGGCGGACGTTGTGTAGTGTGCTGGTCGATTTACTCGCCTCCTGGAGGAGGGTTATTTCGTCGTCGGGTTCTAAAAGTGTGTGCCTGGGACGGCGAACTTTACTTATGAGTGAGGGACTGTAGTCGGCCGCTGCGGCGACTAGGGGGTTCGGATGGCGGGGGGCATTGTCGAAGTAACGCTTGGAAATGCGTTTGAGGTATTGCCTGATGGTTGGCATTTTTAGATCGAGATGGAGTTGGACGTTACGCATGAACCACGGGGCAGCCGCGGCTCTGCGCAACACTCGATTCTGGAGGGTTTGGAAGGAATTGAAGCGACAAGGCTTAACGTGTGCGAACACGACGCTAGCGTAAGTCAAGATGGGGCGGATGCACGTCACGTAGATTCTCAGCTTATTTCTAAGTGACAATTTACTGCGCGCTCTAAGGATGGGGTGGAGGCGACCGACAGCGAAAGCGGCGCGAGCGCGCACCGCTTTGATATGGTCTCGGAAACTCAGATGGTGGTCGAGGATAACCCCCAGGTATTTGGCTTTCATCTCCCAAGGGATCTGTTTGCCGAACATGAGGACAGGACGGATGTGGGTGTGGGAATCACCGTGTCTCTCGAAAAGAACGGCTGCGCTCTTTTCGGGATTCACCTCTATTCTCCATTTCCGGAACCAGACCCCGAGGGTGTTGGCTGCGGTTTGAAGGGTTCGAGAGATGCTATCGAGACTCCTACCGGAATAGTAGATAGCCGTGTCGTCGGCGAAGAGAGCCAACTTGGCCAAGCCACGTTTGGGAATGTCGCTGGTGTACAGCGTGAACAGAAGGGGCGATAGCACGGAGCCCTGAGGGACTCCTGCGCGAATGGGGTGAGGGGACGAGAGGGTGCCTTCTAGGCGATAGCGGAAGGAGCGATCCGACAGAAAGTCTCGAATGATGAGCACGAGACGGTCCGGCACGTTGAATTGGTACAGTTTGTATAATAAACCGTTGTGCCAGACCTTGTCGAAGGCTTTCGCTACGTCGAAGAAGAGCATGCCCGTTTTGTACGAGCGCATAAAACGGGAGCTAATGTGTTCGACAATGCGGTGCAATTGTCGAATGCAACAGTGCTGGGTTCGAAAACCGAACTGTTCGTCGGGGATGAGTTTACGGGAGTCAGCGAAATCTTTTAAACGGATATAAATGAGACGCTCATAGATTTTCCCAAATACATTGAGAAGGCTGATGGGGCGGTAACTAGTGGGCTCACTCTTGGGTTTGCCGGGTTTGGGGATACCGATAACGGTGGCTTGTTTCCAAGCTTGCGGAAAGATGTTATTACTCAGAGCGCCATTGAAGATGGCGGTCATGAGGACTATGAGCGGGGCGGAAAAGTGTTTGATCACCTTATTGGTGATACCGTCTGAGCCGGGGGCTTTCCTAGGTTTGAGATTCCTCACTATCGTGTGGACCTCGTCTACGGTGATGGGGGGTAAGGGATCGTCGGGGTCTTCATCGGGAGGGAGGGAGGCCCTACGTTCGACCTCGCGATCCACCTTGGAAAGATGGACCGGGTCTGCGGGTTGGGTGCTGGGAGTACATTGGGCTTCTAGACTGTCGGCTAGACATTCGGACTTTTCGTCATCTTCAAAGGCCGGCCTTTGGTTCGGACGATTGAGAGGGGGAGTTGAAGCTACACAATCGGATTTTAGATTTCGTTGTAATTGCCAGAAGGCCAGATGGGATGGCTCTAAGTCGCTCAACATCTTGTCCCAGCGGGCTTCCCGAACCTCCCGTACACGTTTCTTTACAGCACGCTGTAGAGAACGCATATGGGCGCGGTTAGCTTCGCAGGGAAAAGTGTCATAGGCACGGATGGATGCGTTCTTCTCCGTCAGCAGTTCACGCACATCGTCCGGCAGCTTCCAGCGGTGTTCGTCCACCGCTGGAACCTGCCGTGAACACTCGTTCACCACGGACTGTACGTGACTGGTAAGGGAGTCGATCGCGCCCAGCGTGTCGGCAATCGTAACGATATCGTCGGGGATGGAATCTAAGTGAACGGACGAGGAAGACTTGAGGCGCTCCTCTAGTTTACCCCAGTCCGTGACAGTTTTGGTCGGGGCGGGTTGTCCAGGATCCGGGGGACCACCCCGGGGACCTAGGTGAAGGACTACGGGGCGGTGATCGGAGTCTAGCTCTTCATGCGTCTCTATAGAGCGTAGACCGAGGTTTACGTTCTTTAGAAGCGCTATGTCAAGGACATCGGGCTGATGGTCAGGGTTATGGGGGTAGTGAGTGGGACACATCGGGGCGATAACGTCGAATTCGAGCTCCGGGCTCAACTCTTCGAGGTTACGACCCGCGTGGTTGTTGGAGTTGCAGCTCCACGAGAGATGTTTGGCATTGAGGTCGCCCGCTATGATAACGGAACCTCCGCCGAGGTCAAAGAGGGCTTTAAGATCGCTCCGGAGTTGGATCTTATTACTGGAGGGAGGATTATACACCGAGACGATTGTGATCGGCTGGTGTCCTGTCATGCCTAGTCTGCATATGGAAGTTTCCAGGAATTGGAGACCAGGAGGAGGGTCTAAGGGAGTGCAGTACAGGGAACGTTTGTAGTAGATGAGAGTACCACCGCCCCTACTACGGGTCCTGTCGTTGCGAACTAATTTATAGTTTGCAATTCCAGGGTTCCTGTTGTGGGGCTTGAGAAACGTTTCCTGCACTAGGAAGATGTCAATTTGATGATCACGCAAAAAGATTGCGATCTCATCTCGTTGACCGTTAACGCTGTTAGCGTTGAAGAAGCCTAATTTAAGGGATCGGGGCTTAATTCTACAGCTTTCTGTATCCATTGGAATTTATTGGATGAGGAAAATGACTATGTCATCTAGTTCGCAGAGGACATTGATGCGAGCGATTGGATCGCCTTGAGAGGCGTTCCAAGCGGAGACTATGTTGATCGCCCACTGCGTATTGCAGGAGGAGAGGGTTTGGATAAGGCTGGGGATCGTGTCCCTAAGGAGCACTTTAGTGGACGAGAGGGAAGTGGAGGGAGCAACCGCTGTTCGCGCTGGCCTGGGAGCGAGTGCGGGGGCGGGTGCGGGGGTGTGTGCGGGGGCAGCCTGTGATGTTGGGGGACTACGTGCAGCCTGTGAAGCAGCTGGCACTATAGTGGGAGCGGGGATAGTGGAGCTCATCAGGGCGGGGATAGCCGGGATTGGGGGTCTTGTGGTTTGTTGCTGTTGCTGGGGCAACTGGGTAGTGGGCCTTAAGGCGGGGAACGCCTGCTGATGGTTCAGCGCGTTCCATGGGGACGGCCTTTGGGGACTGAGGCGGGCGGGGAGTTGGGAAGAAAGAGGGGGAGCCGTGGAGGGACTCTCTCTTTGATGACGGTCGGCTGAGCGTTTAGCCAGCTTAGGGTTGCGCTGTTTTGGCGCTTTAGCGCACCCGCGATAATTCGCAGGGTGACCAGACTCGCCGCATAAAACGCAGCTGGGAGGCTCGAGACATAGGGACCTATCTTTAGGACGTTCACAGTCGCTAGTGCCGTGGTCGCCCAGGCACTTGACGCACCTGGGTTTCGCGTAACAATTACGCTGTGAATGGCCATAAAGCTGGCAACGGTGACATTGACCAGGCGGACCGGACTTATTGGGGCGCTCGACGCTTATGCCAGACAGGTGGCACAAGGTCTTAATATTATAGACGGTCTTAGACTCGTCTGAAGGCTCGCATACTGCGAGGACCATGTCGTAGGGGGTGCCACCGCGGCCGCGGTGCATGCGGTGGACTTCCAAGGCGGGGATGTTTTGCGACTTAAGGTCGCTGAGGATAGCGTCGGAGTCAATCTCCTTGGGGATGCCGCGGATAACGACTCTGATAAGTCGCTCATCGGGAAGGGCAAAGGTGTGGAATGACACGCTTTTTTCCCTTAACATACGCGTGAGATCGCGGAAGTCTTTTGACGTGGGGACCATGACTTTAATGCCCTGTTGGGTGGTGCGGGCACTAAGATAGTTGATCTTGCGATCAACACACATCTTGGACACATCGGTCCACTTCGCCTTGTCCTGAATGTACAGAGGCGGAGGAGAGGGCTCTTTCCTCGGAGTCGAGGTTTTCGAGCCGGTGACGGGGCGGGGGGAGGAAGGACGACTGGCCTGCGGGGAGGTAGCCGGGACGGGACTAAGGGAAGCAGCCGACGCGGGGGTCGCAACGTTTGTCTTGGGGGTTTTAGCCGGGACTTGGCTGGAGGAGGTCGCCTTGTTTTTGCGGGCACGCTTTTTCCCCTTACCGACTACGGTAGTGTAGCCTTCTGAGGAAGAGGAAGCCGACGAATAGGATTCGGACTCAATATCGGAATCGGGGACTAAGGGCTCTGACGTGTCCATTGATGACGTCATCTCTGGAGCATGTCGGAGGGACGGGGAAGGGGTGTTTAAATTAGCGGAAGGCGCGGCTGCGGAGTGCAGGTGCGAAATTTCCATTGTTTCCGGAGACAATGGACCGGGAGAGAAAGGCGGAAGCGATAAAAGGCTTGGAATGCCATTGTTCTCGTCGAACAATGGCTCTCCTTCGCCGAAATAATCAAAGTCGGTATCGCAGGTGGGCGATAACGGATTAGTAGTGTGCCTTATGGGCCCACTACTAGGAATACGAGCGCCATATTTAGCGAGAAATTCGGGGTCCTTTAAAAGTTCCCGGAAGAACGCTAATAACACAGCGTCAGACATCTCGGAAAAGATGCCTGAGCCGTGTGTAAAAAATGGGAATTAGGCTTAATAAAAACGCGGCGCGCACAAGTACGCGACTATTTTTAGTAACGGCCTATAAGTCCTAACAATTTAATTTTTTTTAAAACGCGATTCCGCGGGTGGATGAGCCCGGGGGTGTGTGAAAACCCTCCCTGTCGGGTATAGACAGGGAGGTTGAGTGCCTATTGGTGAGCCCTAAGCTTGTAATCCCCTCGCCAGTCTTATTGTGCGAACGGGTTCCTAAGTCTCTAGTGAGGTGCAATACTAGAGAGTGCTAGATGGGAGAGAACGGGGTTAGAGCTAGCGTCGACTAGGAGACCCCCCAAGGCCGGTGGTACTAGCTCCTTCCAATTTTCGCCTTGCCCTGAAGGGGCGCAGCTGGTGTATTGGGTCAACACCCGCTCGGTTTCGTTAACACTGCAAAGTATCAGCCGAGGACCACGAAACTGTGGATTTTCCCTGAAGGGGCACACGCGTTTAACAAAGAAATAGGCGTTCAGCCACCGCCTTGAAAAAGGCAGCTTTTGAACTTATAGTCGTGAAGTGGAGAACACTACGGCGGGGCGTAGCGATATTCGTGAGCGAGCACGTCGAGAAAGTACGCAGCGCGAGTTGCGGCACGTCCGTCCTCAGCGAGCGTCGGAGCGCGAATGAGCGACAACGATTAAGGTACCTGCCCTTATAACTAACCCATCTCAAATAGTTTTTTGTTATTTCCGACGTTTCTAGTACTCAAACCTCAGTTGGTCCGGAAGAGTCTTTTGATCTTTATGGGAGATGGGATCGATTGTCATCATAAAAAAGTTTTGTGAAAACAGCCCTTTTTCTCGCTAACTGTACTTTTTTTTCAAAATCTGTGAATGCCGATTGAAATTATCCCAAAATTAGGGGTGGTCTTCTAAGAACGTTATCCTGTAGCTACAATGGTTAAGGTAGTTGCCCTTCATGCCCCATCTCAAATTACCAACCTGTATAATTCTAAATCATATTTTATAGTAACATTAGCTGTTGCCCGCAGCATCGCTTGCGTGATTATTTTTCCATACAATTTTTTCCAGCAGCTTTGTCTTAGGGTCTATATTTTAGAAAATCCCAAGATACATAATTTATATTTTTCTACAAAGATTATAATATTACGTTAATTTTTTGATGTCTATGGACCACGCAGTAAAATTCGCCTTACAAACTTTAAGCCCGGTTACGCCCCTTTTTAGGGGTAGTTTTAAATAACATAAAGTCCGTCTTTCATTATTTGCTTTGAAGAATGTTAGTGCCAAATTTCAGTGTTCTGCTGAAAACTAAACGACAGTATGCGGCACCAATGCGCCGTTTAGGCCCTGCGCAGACGACAGACTATCCGTGACGCACTTTTTAGTCTGTGAAAATAGAACCTATGCAATTATATGCAGTAACGCACACGACGCGCAAAAAGTCCGGCGCACAAAAAATCCGTGTAATTCGGGCAGACCGCAGCGCGCCGCGGCGCGCCGCTCCGCACAAAAAGTGTGTGAAAAAAATTGAACGTTTGCTTCAACGCGCGCTAACGCAGACGGCGCACACTTTAGTCGGCAATCTGCATTTGCTAGGGGTGGACGTAACGCACGCGATCTATTATCATGGCGCCAGAGGTCGATGTAACTATGTTAATTCAAGAAATACGAATGAGTCAAAGCAGGTCTCAAAATAAATAGCAACTCATCAAATGTAGTAACAGACATTTTATAAAATTTGAAAAAATTTGCCGGATGTTGTTTCAGAATTGAATGTTCAGTATGGAACTGTCCCTTCAGTAATCTTTCCGAAAGTATAGGATGTACCCAAAATTCTCTATTTCTTCTTCTTTTTCTGTACTTCATGTACAAAATAATACTTCGAGATCTCTGCACGATTTCCATAGCGTCTACGTCCCTACAGCTCTGCCGACAAAATGATCGAAGATGTGCGTCGTGTGCGTTGAGTCTGTGAAAAATCCGCGACCGACTTTTTGCGCGCCATGCAGACTTTTTGTGCGCCGCAGACTCGATCGCACAAAAAGTGTGCCGTCTGCGCAGGGCCTCATGCTTAACATTTCTACAGCCATTTTGCTTCGTAAATAAATAATTAGATATCGTTAACTAAAATCAAATAAAACAAATCGATGGTCCTTAAGAATAGTCAAGTCAAGTATTTATAATGAAATAAAGAATCTTATGTTTTAACCTAATCAACGATGCATCAAACACAAATAGAGCAAAGGTAACCTCCGTTTCTATAGGTTGAGACCGCGATATTGTTAGCCATAACATCACATTTTGAGAACGAAACCATAGCGCGATTATAGGGTGTAATATGCCATATCGAATGCCAAATCATCGAATATCAATTTATCGAACACTATAAATCGAAGGTCCAAATAGTCGAACGTTCATTTCATCGATTGGTTAATAAATCGAACATTCAATAAATCGAACACTCAATACATCGAGTGTTCAAAATATCGAATGTTGTTGTCCATGATTTTTAGTTTTTTAATCATTTTTTACACAATTTATTAGTAAAATAAAAACACATTTAAATCATATAGCTTTTTAATATTGCACGCAAAACAAGATAAGTATGTCAGTACCATGGAAACATGCAGATCATTGGTTGTTGCAGCCAGGGAATCCAAATTTTATTAAATTAAATTATCCTTTATTATAAGAATGGATAATCTTCGACGCACTTAATCCGCGTCGCCCTTCATTGTCACCCCGAAATGGGCACACGCATTGCTTGGGACCTAGATTTATGGTTTCACACACACATTTGTCACTGGGGCAATCTCTGACATCGTCGCAGTGTAGTGCTGGAAACAATTATAAATTATTATTTTGTAAACTAAGTAGGGGAAAGAGGGGCAATGAGTGTTAGCGGGCAATGGTAGATAAATTACGACTTAGGCGCAGCGCAGACGACGCACTTTTATATGCGGCGGATTGCCGCGCACAAGAATGAACATGGCTGGTATTGGTTGCCAGTGAAGACACTAAAGTTCTAACGACAACTACGGGCAAAATGACCGTCGTGTGTGTGTTTATTCATTCATTCATTTCATTTCATCATTCATTCATTCATTCATCATCGTCATCATTCATTCATTCGCCATGTTCATTCGTGGCAGTCCGCCGGACAAAAAGTGCGTCGTCTGCGCTTCGCCTTAAGTACATGGGAAAGTTCAAATCTAACCGAAACTACCCGAACGGCTTCGGCAACGTCCGGTTATGTCACGCGATCTTCGTTGGCCGCCTTAGCGGCACGCGGGTACGCTTGTACGGTGGCGACGAGCAGAAGTAGATTTTATACTCACGATCAAAGTGGGTAGCTGAAGTTTTACCATTTTGTTGTTTTTTGTGTTTATTCTACGCCTAAGCTCATACATTTTTTAATGAAAGTTAGAGATGGAGGATATTTCAATGTTTGATTGTGTTATTTTTAGTAATCTGAGATGTCCAATATTTTGGTAATGGGTGCTAGAAGAGCATAGTTTATGGTTTCCGCATGTAAAGTAACTAACCAGTCATGCTGTAACTGTAATTATGACTTGTTAGAGTGCATCTTTCGGCGGTGTCGCGAGCTGAAGTCTTAAAATATTCGGACGTTCCCGAAATATGCAATATATACGGTTCTTTTTTTATTGGCTAGGAAGATGCCACGATAGTGATATACATACCAAATACTATCGAAACCATCCATCATATTATCAAAACAGCGAAATCTATTCATAACACAACTCAACTCAACTCAAAACTCATTTATTCAAAATAGACTAGAATTACTTACCTACTTCTTTTTGAACGTCAGTTTTACAATATAGACATCCCCCAAAAAGCCCTCCCTACATACATACAAGCATACTTACGTTAAACGTTTTGAGTGGATACAAAACATTCCTAAACAAAGGACAATGCTCATGGATGTATGGAGTCCCGTACTATGCTGCATCAAAGTCAAACTTTGTCTTTTATAGACTACACTTATCATATTAACTCCTACAAAAGTTCTTTTTGTAAACAAAACGCGAGTTTCGGAGATTTTTAGAAATAATCTAAATAACCTGACAATGTGGACATGTCTTACACGATTTATTACTGCTCTAAAAAACAGTAATCCGCATCTATTGCATTCTGCATCTCTATGACCGGCTGTGAACGGCCAATTAACCGTAGATAAAATAATTATAATCGTTTGAATAAAAATTCTAATCTATTTCTATTTGTTTTTAATTAATGTAGTATCGGCAAAATATAATTATTTTACATGTTTTTGAAAGATGTGATCATGACGCTTTCAAAATTCAAGGTTATAGTAATCATCAATCATGTGAAACGGAACGTCATGTAAAAGGAATAAAACAATATCATTACTTTTTTAGTTTAAATTAAATTCCCTGTTTAAAAATCATATCCCCGACGCGTAATATCGTAAAAAAATATGAAAATAATTACTATAATATTTTGATCTTGATACATGAGACTTTTTGGTACCACTTTTAGTCATTCTCCTTTCCGGCCCGTCTTAAATTATTGACACGTATGTATTTTTTTTCATCAAGGAACATTATGTAGTTACTTTATTACACACCATTTCTGCGGAAGCTCCTTAGCCGATTAAAAAGCACTGTGTATAATATACAGTGTGTGTGTTTGGTGATGCACTACCGAATATTTAACGACATGTGCTTTTTTTTCTATTTGACTGCTGTAGGTCGTCTTAGGGGACGGTTTCTACGTAACCGGGCAGTTATTGGCGAGACCTGAAGGGTCTCCAGCAAATGGGGGGAAGTAAAATACTTAACCTAAGCTAACTACTTGTACTACACTAACATCATGACTACCTGCAACAACAGCACTAAGGGCGACCCCTAGTGGGACTCGGACCTCGACTTAGGGCGTTGCTGGCGTGGACATAGGGGGGGAGACAGCTTGATGAGGGCTGAATTATCGGTGTGACTGCGGAGTCTGAAGAGACGACCGGCTCTACGACGGGAGAGCTCGGTGGATCGTGACCAGCGGCGGTGGGACGTCGCGACGGGCCTCGTCGGCGAGGACAGTGTGCCGGACGGCGGCGGACGTTGTGTATTGTGCTGGTCGATTTACTCGCCTCCTGGAGGAGGGTTATTTCGTCATCTAGTTCTAAAAGTGTGTGCCTGGGACGGCGAACTTTACTTATGAGAGAGGGACTGTAGTCGGCCGCTGCAGCGACTAGGGGGTTCGGATGGAGGGGGGCAGTGTCGAAGTAACGCTTGGAAATGCGTTTGAGGTATTGCCTGATGGTTGGCATTTTTAGATCGAGATGGAGTTGAACGTTACGCATGAACCACGGGGCAGCCGCGGCTCTGCGCAACACTCGATTCTGGAGGGTTTGGAAGGATTTCAAACGACAAGGCTTAACGTGTGCGAACACGACGCTAGCGTAAGTCAAGATGGGGCGGATGCACTTCACGTAGATTCTCAGCTTATTTCTAAGTGACAATTTACTGCGTGCTCTAAGGATGGGGTGGAGGCGACCGACAGCGAAAGCGGCGCGAGCGCGCACCGCTTTGATGTGGTCTCGGAAACTCAGATGGTGGTCTAGGATAACCCCCAGGTATTTGGCTTTCATCTCCCAAGGGATCTGTTTGCCGAACATGAGGACGGGACGGATGTGGGTGTGGGAATCACCGTGTCTCTCGAAAAGAACGGCTGCGCTCTTTTTGGGATTCACTTCTATTCTCCATTTCCGGAACCAGACCCCGAGGGCGTTGGTTGCGGTTTGAAGGGTTCGAGAGATGCTATCGAGGCTCCTACCGGCATAGTAGATAGCCGTGTCGTCGGCGAAGAGAGCCAACTTGGCCAAGCCACGTTTGGGAATGTCGCTGGTGTACAGCGTGAACAGAAGGGGCGATAGCACGGAGCCCTGAGGGACTCCGGCGCGGATGGGGTGAGGGGACGAGAGGGTGCCTTCTAGGCGATAGCGGAAGGAGCGATCCGACAGAAAGTCTCGAATGATGAGCACGAGACGGTCCGGCACGTTGAATTGGTACAGTTTGTATAACAAACCGTTGTGCCAGACCTTGTCGAAGGCTTTCACTACGTCGAAGAAAAGCATGCCCGTTTTGTACGAGCGCATAAAACGGGAGCTAATGTGTTCGACTATGCGGTGCAATTGTCGAATGCAACTGTGCTGGGTTCGAAAACCGAACTGTTCATCGGGGATGAGTTTACGGGAGTCAGCGAAATCCTTTAAACGGATATAAATGAGACGCTCATAGATTTTCCCAAATACATTGAGAAGACTGATGGGGCGGTAACTAGTGGGCTCACTCTTGGGTTTGCCGGGTTTGAGGATACCGATAACGGTGGCTTGTTTCCAAGCTTGCGGAAAGATGTTATTACTCAGAGCGCCATTGAAGATGGCGGTCATGAGGACTATGAGCGGGGCGGAAAAGTGTTTGATCACCTTATTGGTGATACCGTCTGAGCCGGGGGCTTTCCTGGGTTTGAGTTTCCTCACTATCGAGTGGACCTAACGACATGTGCAAGAGCAAGGGTCCTATTCAACTGCCGATAACACAAAAATTAACAGCGCTATGGCAAACGTTATGGGATATTGTGGTAGGTATATAGGTGAACTCAAAATCTCTCAAATGAGAATAAAAAAGACATATAAACTACCTCGTTTTGGCTGTAGATATGAATAACTAAGAAAGATTTCACTTTTTTTTTTAACTTTCTTTTTGGTAGTTTTTATGACTAATCAATAACTGATATCATTTTTTATGCATACCTGCGGCTTGCATATTAAATAAAAATTAAGCTTATACTGCTACTGCTGCCTAGATCCAAAGATTTCATTTTTAATGAACACCAAAAAAGAGCCTCCACGAGTGACGATACTTAAGTACGTCCGGAGCACCCTGGGCAGTCAGCTCCGCTACCAACCTTGCTGACTGGCTAATCTTTTCACCACGGCATGACCTATTCTCGTATAGCTCGTGCCGATACGATACAAGAAGAATGAACATCTATATTAGGGTAACACCACACCAATCGATCGATTGTCGATCGATGCCATCGATCAATGGTAGAATGGATTTAGTCGACGTCGATCGATAGTTTCTACTACACCAATCGATCGACTAAACGTTGACCGATGTCGTTCGATGGCATCGATCGACGATCAATCGATTGGTTACACGGGTTTACGAAACAGGTCAAAAGTTGAAATGGCTGCCATTATGAGAGGTGGGTGTTAGTATTACAAAAGGGGCTATATTAGTCGATAAAACTAGGTGTGTAACACCAGACACACAGTGAGAGTGGTAGAGCTCCTTGTGAAGTAGTTTGACCGGGGAAGTACTACCTAGTTCTGCCGCTAAGGCAGCACTGCTGTGTTCGAGTTTGAAGCGTCTGGATGCCGGTGAAGTTACAGGCACGTGAGACTTTCGAACATTGTTTGTTAGCAACGCATTAGCAATCATCTCGGTGTTGCAGGTGTATAAGAATTCGTGTAATTCCTTCAAATCGCATTATCTACTGGTGACACTGATCGAACCTGCATGGGATACATAAAAAAAAAACAAGTAATAAAAAAAACTGATTTTCTGTTTAAAAAAATTTACAATCGACCGTTAGCTTTTTTGCCTTAGCAAAACTGACTAAATTGAAAGTCGTGAAATAAAATATTGGTAACATCTATTTAGCGATAATATAAAATATTTGGTCTGAAATTAACTTAAAAGGCGTTTATAAATCTGTATGGCATAGAATAAAAAAGAAAATAGGTTCATTTCTACAATACTTCATGAAACACAATTTGGTGAGCATTTATCCAGTCTGGCAAGTATTTCGAATTTTTTGGTAGTAAAATAGATACATTTCTGGTAGGCGCCTATTTTTTTTATGGGATAGAAAATTTCAATGCCGTGCATAAATTAATGAAAGCACGGCGACACAGCTGACGGGCACAACTAGCGCAATATCGCTCCACGCAATCAGTTGACCCGGGAAGCCAAAATTACTCAGGTACAGAATACCATGTTTCGTTTAATGAACTTGTTTTTGTTGATTCTGAATAAAACCTATGCAAGGTCAATCAGTGTCACCAGTAGATGACGAGGTTTGAAGGAATTGCACGAATTCGTTTTCATAGATGCCGGTTGCGTTCGCAGAAAGTAAACGGTAAGGCGCCAGAATTTTTTAAAAGTGAAACACACTCGTTTTATTTCGGGTGTAAAGGGATACTAAAAATATTGCGATAGCGGCAGTAAGGAGGGCACGCCGCGATAGCGACGGTAAGGCCCGTAATAGAGGAGTGGCTGGAGAGGCGTCATGGCACCCTCAGCTTCCGGTTGACGTAGGTACTCTCGGGACATGGTTGTTTCGGGAACTACCTGTGTCGCATAGGCCGGGAGCAGACACCCGGTTGTCACCACTGCGTCGACTGCCCCGAGGACACAGCGCTGCACACGCTGCAGGCGTGTCCTGCGTGGGCGACGCAGTGCCGCGAACTAGTCGCGGCGGTCGGTGGTGACCTCTCGCTTCCGGCCGTGGTTCTGTCCATGGTCGGGAGCGAGAGTGCGTGGGAAGCCGTCGCCTCCTTCTGGAGGAGGTGATGGCGACCAAAGAGGGAGCGGAGAGGGAGAGAGAGGCAGCTGCCACTCTTCCTTCCCGCGCCAGACGCACCGGGCGCCGGAGGGCGAGCGACGATCTCCGGCCACCGTAGTGTGTGGCCTGCGGGCGGCGGGTTAGGGGACCCGTCGCCCGACCAGTAACAGGCCCGAGAAGGCGGCGCGCAGTATTCCGTGCGCGCCTCTCAGGAGGTCGTGGGGCTAGGCCCCACAGAGGAAGAGGTCCGCCAGGAGCTGGCGGACCGAGGCCTGCCGGGGCTGCGGTGCATGCAGCTGCGAATCCCGCGACCCCGGCCAAGGGCCAGGAGCAGGAACACCGTGGATTTTTAGCCGGTAAGAGTCCGGCATACACATACACCTTCGCCTTCCCCGGGTGAAGGGCATCCATGAGGATTTTCCGACGAAAAAAAAAAAAATACTTACGATGTATTTCACCATTATTTCTCAGATTGCCAGCGGAAACATAAGCCACTAACATCATGACGGTGAACAACAGGGCTACTTGCAAGAACTTCATGATCAGTAAATAGTATCACTGTTCGATTAGTGATGTAAGGTTTTCTACCAGTATTTATATATAAATAAGCACCATCCATAAATTGATTATAGACGCTACTCGTCTATAAAATCAATTATCTATAAATATTATAAAAGTCGTATGCGGCCTTGTTCACGTCACGTCAACCGACCAGTATCAGGCATGGATTACACATTCTATTTAAAATAAAAACTGGACAAGTGCGAGTAGGATTCCTACTTGAGAGTTCCTGAGGGTGCCATACCTTGTAAGAGCGATTACGCACTACATCCGATCCGAATCCGTGAAAATACGGATATAAAATACTCGGACCGAATTCGGATATTGTTTTACGCACTGCATCCGATCCGAATCCGTGAAAATACCGATCTAGAGTAAAAATCTCGGACCGAATTCGGATGTTGCTTACACACTATTCCGATCTCTGATTCAAATTCAAACTATTCAGGGGCCATCTTTGGCATATCCGTTTGGCGTGTGATTCATACAAACAGTACTACGGCTACTTCGGTCCGTCAATTGTTCTTCCGAATTAGAAACTCACGGATGACGGCTAGAAATCGGATGACGGTCGATCGGTTTGCGAATTTAAAGTTTCCGTTAAGTCTAGAGCGGTCACTGTCGTTGAGCTCAGTTAACATCCTGTATATTATATAAAAAATCCTTGCAGAATTAAGTCTGTGAACGGATATTTCCACATCGTATTAGAAATTAATAATTTTCTGATTTATTCCACTACTTGTTCTTTTGTGCCTTTCAAGATTCTAGGTCAACGGGAAGTACCCTATAGGTTTTAGGTTATGATGTGTCAATAGTCTATAGGTTTTGATGTGTCAATCAGTGAGTTAGATAGCTAATACAAAATTAATTTTGAGAGAAAATTTTAATTGAATATTATATAAAAATTTGAAAAGTTTACAGGACATTAAAGCTGTAGATTTTAGTATTTATTATTAATTTCAATTGGATACCTGTAACCGTTTCTTACAAAAAGGGTCTTGTTGACGAGCAGTCAGGTCGATTAAGATAATTTCACATTGACTTAGAAATTAATGATTTTTGGATTTATTCCTTTACTTGTGCAATAAGATCTTCCTTTGTACCAAATTTCAAGGTTCTAGGTCAACTGAAAGTACACTATAGGTTTTGTTAGTCAGTGAAAATAAACTTTGAATAGCCTTATATTTTTATTGTATTGAGCTAGAAACTTAAATTTTTGAAAAAACTGTGAGGATAAATAAAAGGAAATCTTTAATTTTAGTACTTGGTTTAATTTCAACTTGATATCTTCGGCTGTTCCTGAGAAAAGGGGTCTTGACGGATAAACTTCAAATTCAAACTTCAAAACTCATTTATTCAAAATAGACTAGAATTACTTAGTTCTTTTTGAACGTCAAAATTACATATAAGACATCCCACAAAAGCGCCCACCCTTCGATAGACAGACGGACCCAAATGATACTATACGGTTCCATTTTTTTTTCATTTTGAGGTACGGAACCTGAAAAAGGTAGCTGCTTTACATTTAGGTAGAATGCTGAATGATGGAAATAAATTTCACGCAGTAAATAAACAATAAAATCAATAACATGTTAACATCAATATTATTTGGTACAATATCAGCTAATTTTGCGGTCGAACACTGATAGTAATCGCTTGACGACGGCGTACCTAGGCGGGCGTTTAAATTGTATAAGTATAGTATATTTTTCTAAAAGATTTTGAAAAAAAATGTAGAGAAATGTAGAAAAAGGTTGAGAAAAAAGAATAAGGGCAGTTTTCACGAAACATTTTTATGGTTCCAATCGATCTTATTTTCCATAAGGATCCAAAAACTCTTTCGGACCAACTACAGTTATTGTAGTAGGTACTGGAAACTTCAGAAATCGCAAAAACGTATTTGAGATGGAGTAGTAATAATGACAGATACCTGAATCGTTGTGCCAATAGACAAATGTTCTTAAGAGACTGTCTATTTTTTTAATATTTTGAACTGTTTGCACATAAATTGAAGGAAAAAAAGGTACATTCAGCAAGAAAATGGGTAAAAAACATTTTTATGATGCCATCATGATGATCAAAATACGCATACAATGTATTAACACAGAAGAAGATACAACGATGAATGATCTGAAAAGGATAATGCCTTAATAAACATGCTTTCCAAGCGGCTTAGTAATCGCTGTACGATATATTATCATCAGTGTACCGCTGTATATTGTCGCATATCCATCTGATTAATAATCCTTTAGGCCCGGTTCCTATATTCTACCGACCGGTATTGGTTAAAACTACGACTCTTGTATCTGTTGATGTTATTATTGGCGTTTGTTACCAAATAATAACGTGTTGGTGTCTCTGGGAAGCAGTGAAGAGACCCTCCCATCCTTTAATATCATTCACAGGTAAAATTGGCTCATAAATATTTGGCAATTTCAATATGGGAATCGACCATCAAAACTATTCGTTTTTGGATATAGGAACTTGGCATAGTTGCTTGTTACTACGCACTGCCGTTAACGATTGCTAAAATCTGTTATGATTATTTTTTGTTACTTTATCTAGCCATATTTCACTCTCTATCTTTTCGTCTTCGCCTTGTAATTTCAAGTAAACACGTAGCTGTGAATTGTTTTATTTTTCAACTTCATCGGCGAATATCTTATGAGGTGGTGTTACTACGTAAGACCCACGAGCGGCATGTTCCCAACGGCAGAGGTAACTGCAGCCGTCGACGCGCGTTGGCGGCAACCGTCGACGCGTCGAGGGCAGCAGTCGACCTATAGCGACACTTGCAGTTGTTGCCGCTGCCGCTGATCTTCGAAGTTGAAATGTCGACGGCTGCCGTCGACGCGTAAACGGAAGCCGTCGACGGTTGCCGCCGATGCGCGTCGACGGCTGCAGTTACCTCTGCCGTTGGGAACATGCCGCTCGTGTGCAAGCGCTCTTAGTTGTTTTGCTAACAAGGTTTCGTGAAGTAAATTTTATAATTCATACTTTGAGGCTTACTTATATAACTAAATACACCGTGTCCCAGAAAGTAGTGTCAAGCAGAAGTCCAGAGGTAGAGCATCCTTAGAGGTATCCGAATCACCCCCAGGTGTGTTCCATGATTATTTGTAGTTTTCGAGTTATATTTTTTTTTCATGTTTTAACCAAACTCTGACTTTAATGACATTTTTGATCACAGTGACGTGTTTTTTTTCTAAATTAGATGAATAGAACACGCATTTGTCTCAACCGTTCATGACCACTTAACACTACTTTCTGAGACACGGTGTATACAAGATGTAACATAAATAACGCAACCTCTGAAGGGGTCACTGTACTCATCATTATGAACAACTTTTATTATAGGGGAACAGCTGATTTTTTTTTTCGCGATTTCAGTTTTGGTCCCATAATAAAAGTTGTTCATAATGATGAGTACAGTGACCTCTTAAGAAGTTGTGCGTTATTTCTGTTACACCTTGTATAAGGGTAATATAAGATGGTGAAGAAAAGGTACCTATATCAGCCTGATATAATTCCCAAATTTTCTCAAACGACCTGTCGTGACCAGCAGCAAAAAAACAAACTTCCAACATGTCAGGGTCACGTGAGGGTTTATGTCGTAATAACTACCTGATACCAACTAAAACTTGGACCGAATGATGTACATACAAACATATTTACACGACACAGATCGCTACACGGGGGCACTGATTAACGAAGATACCTTGACATCAAAACTTTCAAGGGCTCCGATCCGAGGTGCCAAAGGTCAGACAGTCTGATCCGTAAATTGTAAACTTTGATTAGATTTGTTGTGCCCCGTTTCAGGTCTGTCCATTAGAATGCAAGGCTGGGACAGTTGTGTAATTGAATTTTTCCAAGTCATTGAGCATGAATATTCCTCTTTTTTTCGTGCCATTCGTACCTCTTTTATAGTTCGCGTCTGTGATGCGTGGAATATAAAAATCGTTCATTTTTTATGAACGTTTCACGTTCTCAATTTATGGTGTTCATATTTAATGCAGCTCGAGAGTGGGCTGGTAACACCTTGCTCGATTGGGATGTTTACTATTGCTCGTATGGGAGGATGGATCATGTTGTTTTTATTGGTGGAATGATCTGAATGGTTGATAGTATTGATTTAGATGTTCAATATTGGTTCATTTTGCATCCTTATAGGCTTAACAAAACTCTTAAAAAAAAATACGCCCTAAATAGTTTAATCTTGTTTATATATTAATAAATGAACAGAGACGTATCCATGTTGCCCAACAATAGTTGATCTGTAATTATTATTTCATTATACCTACAGGGCGTAAACGAATTCGTATAATTCCTTATATTCATATGTTGGGGATAAGTGGTCGGATTTAAATCATCAAATTAGGTTTAAATAAAAAAGAAGCAAAAAAAATGTTTGCACAAAAAATTATGTAAAAGAATATTTCGATGGATAAGTTAACGAAAGTACGGCAACACAGCTGGCGGGCACGACTAAGGTGATATCCCTCCGCGCAGTCAGTTAACTCGGGGCACAATATGACTCAAAAACAGAAGATCATGTTTTATTTTTGTTGAATCTCTATTTATCCAATCCATGGTCAATCTGTGTTGTCAGAAAACCATGCGGTTTGACGGAATTTCACGGATTCGTTTACACCCTGTATTGTTGTTATAATCGTTGATATTGTGCCTTAGAATCTTTTAGGCTTGTAAAAAATCCTACAGTGTGATTAGTGTTGCACTGCCGAAAATTTAATGATATGTTACACTCAATTTTTATCGACAAAATTACCCCCTTTCGTAATAAAAATCTCCTTTCCAAACGGCAGCCATTTTGATTTTCGATCTGCTCCGTATAGTAGGTTTTTATTTTTAAATAGACAAAGGTTTATTGAGGTTTTATGACCAAAATATGAATCGTAACATTCAAAATTAACGTTTCTAACTGTACTTTTAATCTATAAACAATCGGGGGCGATTTTGGAGTATCCAATCTTCAAGAGGGCGAGTGGGCGAGTTAGGCAATTAGGGGCGAATGTTGCGGGGCGAGTGGTGTGTCAACCATAATTATACACCGGTGATAAGCTTGGTATTTAATTACCAACAAAAGTATTAGTTTTTAGTTACCATGTATTTTAGTTTTTTCAATAGAAAACGTGATTCTTCTTCTATCTTGTCGGCACGAGCTATACAAGAATAGGTCATACCGTAGTGAAAAGATTAGCCAGTCAGCAAGGTTGGTAGGGGGGTGACTGCTGAGCCAAGGTCCATTTTTTGCCTCGTGCAGTGCCTCTTATATGTTTATACCCAATAATAATTAGCTCTTTTGTTTCATTTGTTTTATGTTGTATTTTTAATATTTGTTAAATATTTTGCATTTGTATTATTGTAAGAGAATAAAAATAAATGCATTTTCTTTTCTTTTTTAAATTAAAACTAAGATTGAACTATCAAAAAAACCACGCTAACAATCACAACGAAAAAAAACATAACCAACAAAAAAAAAACTTTATGCTCGCGATAAAAACACAATAGTTATTAAATCTAAATTGAACACGAACTGAATTAGTAGTTAAAAAACTAGCACGTTACACAGTACATATACCGTTTTAATTGGCACCATAAAAAAGTACGCAGTTAGTACTCCAATTTTATTTTGACACGAGTTACAAATAAAATTGCTATCCACGCCAAACCAAGCTACGTACGAAAAGGGATTTCGTTCGTTCATGTTCACAAAGGTTTTAGAATGTAAGCGGATTTGCTGAAGATTAAGAAAAATAAGCAAAAAAAAAAGTAGGCACAATATTCTTAATAATATCAGTGGATTTTGGTATAGTAGATTCATGCATAAAAGGTAAAATTGAATATTCCTTTAGGTACGTAAGATTACCTTTTTCTTCACTTACTTAGGCTGGTGTTCACCAATATTATTCTATTATTCTCTAGTTAAGCAACGGTTTACTCAAGAAAGAAGGATGGGCACAAATGTATGGAGTCTGGTACTGGCACCAATCGGAATGAATGATAATCCGTTGGAAAGGTATTTTTGTGTAGATCTATTTAAATAAATAGAAAGGTCCTGACTGACTGGCTGATTGATTGACTTATTAACGTCCAGCCCAAACCCTTGGACCTAGAAAGCTGAAATTTTGCACAGAGGTTCCCTTTGTAATGTAGACAAGGAATAAGGAAGCATTTTTCGAAATTCAAGCCCTAAAGGAGTTAAATAGGGGTGAAAGTTTGTACGGAAAATCGTCACTTAACGGGTTCAAAATTTCACGCAAGCGAAGCTGCGGGCAAAAGCTAGTTATGAATAACTATGGCGCTAGTCCCGATTCACTGTCCGATCGAAGTAATCCTGCTTGAGAGTTCTTTATTTTTGTTACATCCTGTTAAGTACACATACTTTTTATTGTAATTTTTCTCCATTTTGGCATGGATATATAATATAATCTCTTTGACATCACGGCTCATCTTCCGTGCGGAAGATGTCCGGTCCTTTGGAAGGCATATACGGGGACACAGGTCTAACGCGCAGAGGCCCCTTTGAGAACTTTATAGTATAGGTACTGTAAATCAAACTGAATTGCACTGACCAAAAATAATTGCTGGGTAACGACTTTTATTTTTAGACACAATAAAACGTGTCCGAGTTGTTTAATAAATAGATCACCCGTAACTGAAAAAATACTAAATCGATTTTGTTGTGATTTTCATCCGTCAACTGAATTTTATTTAACTCAAAATCTGTGCAAATATCATCAAAATCGGTCAAGCTAAACCGGAGATATGATTTTTTTAAATTCGATTTCGAACTGAATATCCAGTATCTTCTGAAGACTATGTTTCAAAACAGACAACTTATACGGGTTTGTTGCCATTGTAGTTTTTTGTACTCTAGAAAAGACCTATCCAACGATGGTAAATTCATTTTGATTGGACATGAGTACCACAACGCCCCTCCTTTACTAGAATTTTAGGTAAACGGTTGTTTAACCCGATAAATTAATGTTGGTGAAAACCAGTCTTAATAAAATACTTGATACTGTTTTATGTTTCCTAAGAAACTGACTGGATTTTGATAATCTAAAAGCTGTTTTTACTAAAAATTGTGTGCTTGAAGTTAACCTTTTCTTTTCCATTTTGCTGTCTAGACTCGTCTACATATAAAAAAGGTTAGTCAGAAAGGTGATACTAATCTGAAGAGGTGTTAAAGTACACATAATAATGAATAACTTTTCTTCTACAACTTTCCCCAAAAGTCCATATTTTAAAAGAAATAACTGTTCACAAATGTCATAAAAATACGCTAAAATCTATCTATCTTGAGATACGAGCAGCTATGTATATACATTTTAGGTCAAATTTGAGGTCACGGATTAGACGCTCGATTTTATGACTTCGTAACTAAAGCAGGGACGAAGAATTTTTAAAAAAACTAAAATTGTAATTTTGTATGGAAATAAAAATGATCGAATTTTGAAATTTTAACACTTGCTTTAAGACAATGAGCAGTGATACTTTAAGTGGCCTGCGGATAAGTACCCTCATTCCGACTAACCTTGTATAAAAAATATAAAGGTACAATAATTTACAGGTACTAAGTGATAATAGGTGAATTAATTACAAAGGCCCAAACAAATTACCTTGTGGCACACCAAAATCAAATACTCACATAACAACCCTTATCATTCAAAATTTAATATACCAATAATTTTCTCGATAAAATCTCAAAACTGTCATAAACAACGGCCTTTATCGAAGCATTATCTTCTATTTTTCCCGAAATATACCATAGCATACTTTATCAAATGCTTAAGGTAAGTCATGCTAAGTGGGGTGGCCAATGAAAATAGCTTGTATTTTCTATCAGCACGTTGCTACCACGGCTGAGAATAACCAAACAGACCTGTTCAAGTAGAATTTAATCAACTTAGACACGCGACCTCTCACGCGAGCGCTTTCCTCGTTGCCGGCAATTATCATGTCGATTTATACTGATTGTGTTTTTGTGAGCCTTGAGTCGGGGACTGATTTCCCTTGAATTATTTTTTTACTTGTAGCGTGTTAGGGATATTGATTTTTTGACACTGTTGTTTTTTGATGCTCATGTCCCTATGAGCGAAAGTAGCGAGTTTGAGACTGATAAATTTGTTTGTTCCTTCGCTATACATACCAACATGTAAAGTATTAATCGAATAATTGAAACTAAATGAGAATAGATAATCCGACCTACAATGAAATTAATCGTGCACCATATAGTGAACTGATTAATAAGTCTCATAAAAGCATGAAACTTATCCTTGCCATTACCTTATTTAAACAATTTAAACAAAACGTCCTAACTTCTGTATTAACTGTAGAGCGAGGTGAAATGGACGGCTAGTAAATATTGCTTTAATCTTTATTCGTCACAAGTAAGACATGAAGAATCAATAGTTCCTGAATGAATTGTGTGGGATTTCATCTTCAATAATATTTATTTATGACATACATTTAAGTATTTGAATTAGTTAGTCAAGACACACATTGTTTAAAATCATAATTGCGGATTAAAATCGAATGCGTCTATGTTGCGTTTACCGCATCTCCGATTCTTAATTAGATTGATATATATTAAGCCATACACACGTTGTTAGGTAGGCCATAATAGCGGTGGTGAGACCAGTTGTGGAGTAGTGGCTGGAGAGGCGGCATGGTGTCTTCAAATTCCGTCTGACGCAAGTCCTTTCGGGACATGGCTGTTTCGTTACCTTACGTAAGTACCTGTGTCGTATAGGCCGTAAGCAAGCATCTGGATGTCGCCACTGTGTGGACTACCATGAGGACACGGGGCGTAGCACACACTGCAGATGTGCCCTGGGGAGGACAACACAGCGCCGTGACCCAGTCGTGGCAGTGAGTCCTGACCTCTCGCTCCCGACCGGGGTTCTGTCCATGGTCGGCAGCGAGAGTACGTAGAAGGCTGTCGTTTTCTTTTGCGAGGAAGTGAGGGCCACCTAGAAGGCAGTGGCGAGAGACAGTGAGGCATCTACCTCTCTCCCTTCCCGCAGCAGACGCATCGGGCGCTGAAGGGTGTGCAACGATTTCTGGCCACAGAAGATAGTGGCCGGTGGGCAGCGGGCTTATTGCCCAACCGGAGCAATGAGCCCCCAGGCCCGGACAGGTGCCACGCCGTGTTCCGCGCGTGCCTCTCAGAAAAATGTGGGACAATGGAGTAGGACCTTGCAATTCGGCAGGTCTCGGTCCGCCAGGCCCTGGCAGACTGCCCGGGTTGCGATGCATGTAATAGTGCCCGGTGCTCCAGCGATAGGTCAGAAGGAGGAACACCGTGGGTCTTTATCCGGTAAGAGTCCGGCATAACCCTTCGCCATCCCCAGAGCGGAGAGAATCCATGAGGATTTTCCCACAAAAAAAAAAAAAACACACTTTCTTAACCATTCTTAACACTCTACATACATATCACAAAACACATCATTCTGTCAAAACAAAATCGTTCAAAAACATTCACTCATTCACACTCACTTTACCGTTCATATTCAAACTGTAAAAGAACATGCTGTTGTTTTTTATTATTTTTTATGAGGAAAACTGAAATGATAGAAAACAGCTTATTTATTTGCTCGTATCGCAAACAGCAGCTGTTATTTCGATTCGAATAACTTAATTTCAGCATTCACGCATTATACCCATACCCATTCACAGCGATAAAAAAATCTGGATCAAGGGCTTGATACAAAAAGTGGTACTCCTGGACACGGCGCGTATTGTCAGTCAGACGTAAGTTCCTCTCTCTGAGACCCAGACCACCGGCAGCTTGGACCCTGTTCCCGATGCCGGTGGACATATTTTATATTTTAAATGGTTTTTTTTTCTGTAGAAATAATTAAAAACGTAATTTTATACATACATAAACTTACGCCTTTTCCCCATGGGGGTAGGCAAATACTGTGCAACACCACATGGATGTAATTTTATATCGTCAGTGAAGTTCTAACAGTGCGGAAGTCAAAAATGGCTACGTTACAAAAGAGTGAAAAAACTATTTAAAACGAGCGTAACCTACGCTGAACGCAATATTGTTTTTAATTATCATTACAGATAAACTCTTTGATGATTTATTAAACCTTTGAAAATCCTAATAATCTTTTACATTTCAAGCAATATTGTCACTTTCGCAGTGTCGTCTGTTTTTGTCACAAAATGACTTACGCACTGTTAGAACTTCACCGACGATATGTATTTTAAAGAATAAACGTAATTGAACGAAAAAAAAAAACCCGCTATTGCGACCAGTTGGCTAAATTGTCCTTAACTAGACTTTTACAACTTGCAGATAAATGTGCAAGATTTATTTTTATAAAAGTATTTCACATCGACGAAAAAAGGTGTATTCCCCAATACGTTGTAAATCTATGTTCGAATGGACTATCCGTTGCTTTTTTCTTTATTGCGCGGCTCACAGATGTCACATCGCATTGATATACGGCCTATGCAGCCATTAGAACATCATAAAACGGGGTATTCCTATTACTTCTGATAGTGGAAATAAAAATGTTCATACCTACCAGGTAGAACAGACACCACCCTCCCATACCGATGTTCACAATAGTTGGAAACAGTTTCAAACATTTTGTTTTATGGCAAAAATGTTTTGTTGAGAAATGTTCACAATCATTCGTTAACATTTATAAACTGTTTATGTTACTGACTGACAATCAGTAACAGCAGCAGCCAGGGATTTTATTTGAAATGTTTTTAGATGTATCGAAACATTTCATTTTTAATACATTTCTTTCAACTGCTCCCACACGGGCCTGTTTAATAAATGTGATAATGACAGGTGACAATCTGACAATTTGTAAATTTTTTGTTTATTAAAGATTACCACTGACAAATTTGTCACAGTGGAAAATCTACAAATATGTCAACCTATGTCAACTTATCGTGACAATTTGACATTTATTTCTGTTTATTAAACAATTTCTCTTGACAGGCGACAGGTGAGAATTTGTCTGTAAAAACTTGTCAAATTTGTTTTATTAAACACTAAATTGTCATGACAGGTGGACATGTTTGTCGATTTGTCACAGATTTTCGACAGGCAATCTTACCCAAGTCAAGGCTATTCCGCAATTACATTAGCATAAATAATTTTAAAAAAATGGCGTTAACGTCGTCAATGGATAGCAGTAGTAGTGAAGCCTCGATATTGTGTTGTGACAAATATGTCAATTACCATGACAAATAAGTCGGAGAATATTTTCTTAGAGACTCGACAGGTAAAACCTGACAATTGTCGCCTTTATTAAACTGGGTTTTAGTCTGACAATTTTGTCCGTAGGTATTTACCTATCGCATTTGGATTTAATTGTCATCTTTATTAAACGGCACATGTCGCGACAATTCGACTTATTTGTCGAAAAGTGACAAAAATGTCGGATTGTCACGTTTATTAGATAGACCCCTGATGTTTCTAAATGTTGACAAACGTTTGTGAATACCGATGTGGGAGCACCTTTCCACGCAAAGGTTAATCCAGGGTCAGTAATTAAAGTTATATTATGTTAAGTAGATGAAACTGCTTTGTTTAATGAACGCTTAATTACTTTAGTGGTTGCAAACGTAGTGGAGGAGAATAAAGTTCAAAGCAAAGTGCGAAAGCAATTAATATTTGATGGTAATGGGTTACATGGAAAAGAAACGGTGAGCTTAACAGATAAATTTATTGATATAATAATAAATTCTTTATTATCAGGCTACTTAGGCCCATAGATATATACCTTACAAACTAACATATATATTACAATAATTCATTTGTATTAGTATAGAAACTTAAGCCTATATAGGTATATACTTGGGAGCAAATAAATCGAGCCACTTCTATTTTTCACGTATAATTGTTATTATTTTTGGTACCTATTATGGAACAGATCAATTCGAAACATATATCGCCTAAAAGGTTATTTGATAACCTTTAAAATGAGGGTAGTTGTTTGTCAACTTAGTATATAATCCATGAAACCAAAACTAATAACCAGGACACGTGAAAAAGGAGTGGCTCGATTCATTTGCCCCCAAGTGTATTTATATGATATAGAAACACAACTTACAAACGTTATTGCAGCGATTGCAAGAGAGTCAAAAAACATAAACACAGCAGTCTTATTAACATTGACGTTTCAAGTATATATTTATAAGCTAACAGATAGAACGACCAAATCCCTACAGTCAGATATGGGTCTAAATGAACTTAGCGAAATAGATAACTAACATGAAATGTACTGGATTTGACAGGTTTTTGAAATCATCCTTCACAAGCATCGCCGCCGTTCATTTACAGTCATGTCGGACTGCACTTTCAATAGCTTTCGCTACTGCATGTGGTGACCACCAATTGTCAAATCTATGCAAATATCAATGTTTTTATTTTGTAATTAAATAACAAATACTTTTTAATGGGTCACTTCAGAAGTTTTCGGCCCACACATTTCCAGATTGTCATAGTTGCTAAAGTTGCGACCAAAAAAGGCGACGTCAAAAAGGTTTTTTCTAACTAAGTTGTAAATCTATGTTCAAATGGAATCCCGCGGCGCTGCCCGCTTTTTTCTTTATTGCCAGCTCACAGATGTCATATCGCATTGATATACAGCCTATGCTTCTATTGGAACCCCATAAAACACGTCAATAGATGAAACTGAATCTGTGAAATGTCGATTCTTGACGAGAATTTTGTAATCTCTTTGCGATCGATTGTAGCTGTGTCTAGCATTCCATTTTGTTCGTTTAAAACGATCAATTCAAAGATTTAATCCTATCATTATTTAAAAGGGGTGCGTTAAGTAGAATTCATTACGTTACTGATTTTTTGGTATCGTGCATGCGTACCGTATCGGTAATTATATCTATTACAGGACCTTTTTGTTCTTTTGTTTCAGTTAAAGTTACTTGAATTCATTGAAGTCATATGTACAACTCGGCCTTTACTTGACCTTATTACAGCAGTATCAATAAATGAATCAATAATACTACATTAAAAGAATGTATTAGGTATTTTAATTCTGCTACTAATCAATTAAATTGTTTCTCCTTTTTTTCAAGTAATATACTCTACTAATTAAAACTACATCGAATCCATTCCACAATTTTCATCAACAAACTCCGTACCAACAATTATTTCATTAATTACATTCTCATTAACTTCGCTTTAATCTTAAATTATCTTTACATTAAAGTACACTTGATTAGTCACAACTCAAGTACTCATGTATCCATTAAACAAATTGAAAATTTAACTTCTCAAATGATTTCGTAATAATGTGAGTGAAATGTGAGACGCCCACAAAGGTTCCGAACTTTGCACAAACTTCGTAGACTACAAAGAGTCCGCTACGAACAAAAGGCGCTTTCCATCGTATTTGATATTATTTATTAATACTTTGGAATTTGACATCGAAGAATTTTACTCTGAGTTTGTGAAAGGTAATAACTCCATCGCTAATTTGGATTGTACTTACGAAGAAATACCGTAAGGAATTTTGTATTAATGTTTAGTAATATTTTGTAATCTCATGTTAACTGAACTTTAATTGTTCTTATCTACAAATACAGGGTGTAAACGAATTCGTGTAATTCCTTCAAACCGCGTGATCTATTGGTGAAACTGATTGACCCTGCATGGGTTTTTTCAGAATTAACAAAAATAGTTTTCAAAAAATGATCTATGGTATTCTGTATCTGAGTAATTTTAACGTCCCAAGTTAACTGACTGCGTGGAGCGATACCGTGCTAGTCGTGCCCATCAGCTGTGTCGCCGTGTGCCTTCATTTATTTATGCATGGCATCGAAATTTTCTATCAAATAAAACAATATTTTGGAAAAAAAGTTTATTTTTATTTTTAATCAATCTAAATCCCGTGCGGGGTTAATTTATATCATCATGTGGTTTGAAGGAATTACACAAATTCGTTAACACCCTGTATATAATAATAATAACATCACGCCTGTATTCCCCGAAGGGTTGGCAGAGGTGTATAGTACACCCACATTTCGCCGTTATGTTTTACATCCCATATAATAGGGGGCGAGCCTATTGCCATCGACCAAACTACACTTAAATAAAATCGTAATGAAGCAAGCAAAAACTGAACAAAGAAAATTATTGAAAAAAAAATGCTACGTGTTCTGGAAACGATACTAATGCCGAAACAGAAGTTTTTAGAATTTCTGTTAGTTTATGTTTGAGCTTCAGACCAATATACTACATACATAAACTCACGCCTTTTTCTCATGGGGGTAGGCAGAAACTGTAGAACGCCTTTCGCTTCGTCCACGATCATAGATACATCTTTTCATACATGCTGGTTGAAAGCATCTGTAATAGTATTTTTTATTTATTACTAGGCCTGCGGTTGGCCGCCGTCTCGCCTGATGTTAAGCGATGATGCGGTCTACGATGGAGCACGCTTGCCCAGAAGAAACCGATTCACTCGTGACTTGAAGACACCCAGATTGTAGCTGTCGGGGAACACCCACTCGGGCAGCGCATTCCACTGTTTGGCGGTTTTCATAATGAAAGTGGGATCAAAGCGCTTCGTTCGGGTTTTTGGTATATCAACCATGAACCGGTGGCGCTTTTTCGTGCTTCTGGCCGTCCGATAGAAAAAAGGGCAGGGGGGTATTGATCATGCAGATCTGAAGCACTCTATCCGAAATGTGTCCGATAAAAACCGATAGACTAATAATAATACTCGTAGTATTTCGGGGCCTATTAGAATAATTACGGCAATGAAAAACTTTAACAAGAATCTCCATGATCTGTTAGTAAACAAAACAAGTACTACTACTCTATAAAAGACTTCCTATCAGACAAATCACTGCTCCAGTATAGTCCCCCTCAGTCATGATGTATTGTGTTCGGTGGCCCACTGATGTGTGCCTACCTTAATTCGTTCAGTTTTATTTTTATATTTTACTAGCGACCCACCCCGGGTTCGCACGTGTACGTTTTATAGCTTAAAACCTTCCTCTTGAATCACTCTATGTATTAAAAAAACCGCATCAAAATCCGTTGCGCAGTTGTAAAAATCTAAGCATACATAGGGACAGACAGCGGGAAGCGACTTTGTTTTATACTATGTAGTGATGTGAAATCTAATTAGAGTAATGTAATTTGTAACAATAATGTAAATTTATAATTAATTTGTATGTAACTATTGTATGCCATGGGCAAGACGTAGCTGATCACCATTTAACTATTTAAGACCTGTATTATGTACCTACCTATGATCCACAATAAAGATATTGAAATTGAAATTGTCTTTTTACAGTTACTACAAAACAGATTAAGTTGAAATTTAGCAAAAAGTCCATTAAAGAGCGGATCAGGTTATAGGATACAAATTATCACGCTATTGAATGAGGGTGATAAGCAGTAACCTTATGTTTCCGTAGGCAAAGCTGCTGGTACAGCTAGTGACAAATAAAGTTCTTTAAACCTAATAAGGGGTGTAAGGAGTTCCCAATTACAGCCTAGGAACTCAAGCCAACCTCACCTGCTCGTGGTACACCCTGCATTCGACTAACGAGGCTCTGGCGACCCGCCAACACGCATTGGACCAGCGCGGCGGGTTATGGTCCAAACCCCCCAAAATGGAAAGCACAACAAGAAAATGTCCCCAAGTGCCCGGCGGCTCCAGCAGCTGTGCTTGCGGTGACGGACGCCGGCCCAGCACTGGAGTCAGGGGCCAGGTGAATCTCCGGGCGAGATCGATTAACCGTCAAACGACTTCAGCTAACATACTAAAGGACTCCGATAATCTTAATATTCTTACCTATAATGTTCGTACATTAATGAAAGACGAGCGTCTCATAGAGCTAGAGAACGCTTTGAAAGACATCAAGTGGGACATTATAGGACTTGCAGAGGTGAGACGTCAGGGAGAACACACTGAAGAAAGAGATGACGCTGTGTTCTTCCACTTCGGAGAAACTCAGGGATCTCACGGTGTTGGATTTCTGGTTGCTAAGAAGTGGAAGGACAACATCATCGAGTTCTCAGGATATTCTGAACGTGTTGCTGTTCTAAGATTTCGCATTACATCCCGTAAAACATTAACAATAGTTCAAACTTACGCCCCGACATCAACACACGTAGACGACGATGTTGAAGATTTTTACGATACCCTTAATAAGGCGTGTGATGAAAACCGTGGAACATGGAACATAGTTTTAGGAGACTTTAATGCTAAAATTGGACCAAGGCAAGAGTTGGACTATGGAAATACTCTAGGATTGCATGGCTTAGGAGAACGTAACGAGCGAGGTACAAGGCTACTCCAATTCGCCTTCGCGCAAAACATGCATATAGCAAATAGTAGGTATGTTTCCTAAAAAACCACAGCGACGATGGACTTGGATTTCACCAAATAATCAAATTAAAAACGAGATAGATTACATTTTAACTTCAGACACACAAATAGTAAAAGACGTAGGTGTTATCAATAAAATTAAGTTTAGTTCCGACCATAGACCGCTCCGGGCAAAAATTAGGTTCATTTTCAAAATTCATCGGGCCAAATTATTTAGTATATCTATAAAAAAGCACACAAAAGAAACTCTTGTTAACAACTCCGAAAAGTTTAACTTGGAACTCGCCAACTACTTCAAAGACCTTGACTTGGATGTATCTGATGTTGAAGAACAATATAACAGAATAGTAGATGGCATCCGCAAATGTTCTAATCGGATAAAAACAAAAAAGAAGAAAAATTCTAAACTATCTAGTTTAACTATCAAACAAATAGAAGAAAGAAGTAAATCTAACATTGGTACTGAACATTACAGAGCTTTAGACAAACAAGTCAAACGAAGTATTAGACGTGACATTCGAAATTTGAATACCCATAAGGTAAAAATAGCACTCGAGAAGAACAAGTCTCTAAGAGTAGCTAAACAAGGCATATGCAAAACTAGACAGTGGATTAATAGTTTACAAGATAGTGAAGGTAATAAACACCATAACAGGGACAAACTTTTAGAAATTTGCACAGATTTTTACAAAAAACTATATTCTGATCCATCAAAAAATGACACTGACGTAGTATATAAAGACCCTGATTCCGACAGCGTTCCTTTCATAACAGGTTATGAAGTTAAAAAGGTTTTAAATAGTATGCATTACGACAAAAGTCCTGGTGAAGACGGCGTAACAACAGAATCCCTTAAGCTCGGTTCTCCCACACTCCTACCTCATATCACCAACATGTTCAACACCATTTTACAGACCGGAAAAGTGCCAACAAAGATGTGCCACTCAAACATCATCCTACTTCACAAAAAAGGGGATAAAACAGATGTCAATAACTACAGACCAATAAGCTTAGTATCACATCTATACAAGGCATTTATTAAAGTTATTTATAGTCGTATCGATAGAAAATTAGACTCCCACCAACCACCCGAACAAGCTGGATTCCGCCCAAGTTTCTCCACTACGGATCATCTTCAAGCTTTAAATCAAATTATGGAAAAGCACATAGAATTCGGAAAATCTTTGTACTTGGCCTTCGTAGACTACACAAAGGCATTTGACAGCGTAAAACATTCAGCAATATTTTCTTCTTTACAAAACCAACAATTAGAATCAACTTACATAGATATCCTTAAGATCATTTACAATAATAGCACAGCAAACATCAAACTAATTTTTTCCGGACAAACATTTAAAATACACAAAGGCGTGAAACAAGGGGATCCTCTCTCACCCAAATTGTTCACTAGCACTCTCGAAGAGGTATTTAAGAACCTAGCAGACTTATGGTCAAGTAAAGGTATTACTGTCGGTTGCAAGAAACTCACCAACCTTCGCTTCGCTGATGACATCATAATATTTGCATCGACAGCTGCTGAATTACAACACATGCTCCAAGATCTGAGCACAGCAAGCCTTGAGGTTGGACTAATGATGAATCAGTCAAAAACGAAAGTCATAACCAATAACACAAAAAGTAGGGTTGAGGTAGATGGGCAAGAAATTCACTATGTCGATGAGTACATTTACTTGGGCCAGCTAGTATCCTTCGAAAACAGGCAGGATAAAGAAATCGACCGCCGTATCGACAACGCCTGGAAGAGCTACTGGTCCATGAAGTCGTTGATGAAGGGAGACCTACCTCTATCTCTGAAGCGCAAACTCATCGACATGTGCATTCTGCCCATCCTAACCTACGGTGCTCAAACATGGTCTCTGACTGAGTCTCAAAAGTCCAAACTCAAGGTTTGCCAAAGAGCGATGGAGCGTAGCGTATTGGGTATTAAGCTCAGTGACCGAATACGTAATACCACGATACGCTCCAAAACAGGAATCGCCGATGTGGGCCATAAGTCTGCAAGACTGAAGTGGGATTGGGCGGGTCATGTATGCAGAATGCATACAGACAGATGGGCTAGAGTCGTCACGCAGTGGGTGCCGGAAGACGGGCGTCGTCGCCGAGGGAGGCCTAGGAAACGCTGGCGTGACGACTTAGATTCGTTTATGGGAGATTGGCCAGAGAAGGCAAGGCACAGAGATAAGTGGAAGGCTATGGGGGAGACCTTTGCCCAGCAGTGGGACAAAATAGGTTGATTAAAAAAAAAAAAAAAAAACTAATAAAGAATCTCGCAAAAGTACTCGACTATCCCATTTCAAAACCTAGTAAGGGACACTTTTTATAAAAATCGTTTTATTGCATAATCTTGCTAACCTAGAAAGTCTCTACCAAATACAAAAACACCAGCGTTGAAAACTCAAATAATAAGCAGATATATTTAAGCATCGATACCTAGTAAGTGCCATTCACTGCTTGTGATAATTTTAAAACCTAGTAAGTCACTTTAACCACATGGTTTTACCTAAAATAAATACTTTTCAAATGCTGACCGATTTAACGTTTATGCGCTCTCCTGTAAAATTTAGTTTTAAGCCCTGACTAGATTTTGAAATGGAACAGCCGTACTGTTAAACATTTCCCTATTTCTTGCAAGTTTCAAGGCAATTGAGAGAGCTGTACCAATGCTTGTTAGCATTAAGATAGCAAGTTACTTGTGGAACTGTTAACCCAGTTCAATGCATGTCACTGTGAATAGTTATAATGCAATTAGTGTTCGAGCCGTGTGAATATCTGTATTCGGAGATATATCCAGAGGTACTTATGGAATGTTAAGCATTGTAAAGACTCCAACAATAGCGAGTACTAAGATATTCCAGAAAGACTTAAGATTTACCAGTTCTTAACAGAAAAGTTCGTAATACTACGGATACAAAAGTTGTTTCGGTTTCAAGAAATGATTTCTCTAAAAGAACTTATAAATGTTCACTTATAAAGAGAAACATATACCTACAAGGTTCGTCAGAAAGGAGGTACTAATCCGAAAGGGTATTAAAGTACCCATTATAATGAGTAACTTTGTATTGTACGACGTACGCCCAAAGTCAATAGGTAGTTTAAGCGAAATAGCTGTTCAAAAATTACATAAAAGAATATTACGCTAAAATCTATCTATCATTAGCTATGATCAGCTGTGTTTACATTTTAGGTCATATTTGGGGTCTAGAACTAGAAGCTCTATTTTCTGAATTCGTAACTAAAGTAGGGATGAAGAATTTTTGGGAAACCTACTTGTTTTACCTGGAAATAAAAATGATCGACTCTTGTAATTTTAACACTTGCTTTAGGTGAACGCACACTTATCCGAGCCGAACGCATCAAACAAAACGAATTTTAGAATTCTGTGTGTGAAATCTTATGGAATTGGCCGGATTGCCCGCGTCGAATCGTCCGAATCTGGAAGAACTCCAGAAATCCTAGACGAATTCGGATGACGTCATCAGATTCGGCGTGGCTTTTGCGGTCGACTCGATCGATGCGCTCGCTCATTCATCTTTCATTAATAAAACACTGTCAATAGAGTAATAACAGTGCGACAGGCGTAAAGGAAATAGAAACGATTTCTTCGGCGCGGTCGATTATTTCGGTGCGGATGTGTGTGAGAGGCCTCCTTGACTTCGATTCGTTTTAAAACCGTCATCAGTGATACTTTAAGTGACCTGCGGCCTGCGGATTGGTACTCCTTTCCGAATAACCTTGTACATATACATAAACAGTATGCTAAATAACAGAGGGTGTTCCTTTAAACCTGTAAATCTACATCATTCGTAGATAAAAAAAAACATAAAAATTTACAAAAAAAAAAAAAAACGGTTCGGCCTGTTTAAAACCAAAATAGTAGCGTAGATAGGTTAAATGCGATGTTGCCGTGGTTTCCACATTGATAGACAAGTATGCATGCACAGTAAAGCCTTGTACGGACTAAGCGTTCCAATGTACGCGTCATGTAGGTATGTTGAATACGCGTATAAGCTAATTGAGCGTTCACGTCCCCTTTGTTTACGCATTGCTGCAGGTACGGACTAAGCGTTCCTGTGTACGCGTAAAGGTACAATTCCGTGCATCGCGGCCGATCGCAGCCGCGCGCGATCTTTCGCGTGTGGCAGACGTGCGCGGCTGATGCGTCAATAGTCAGAGTATGAAAATGTATGGCACCGCTTCCGAAGTCTGCGACAGACGCGTGCGGCTACCGATAGATTAGTCAGTATATTATAGACACGACTATTGACGCATTAGCCGCGCGCGTCAGCCGCATGCGATCGATCGCGCGCGGCTGCGATCGGCCGCGATGCACGGAATTGTACCTTAACCGACTAGGTACACGTACATTGGAACGCTTAGTCCGTACAAGGCTTTAACGTTGCTTTTACGTACCTATCAATTTTGTTTTCTTGTGATATTTTTTATTTTGATTTCGGCTTATTACTTTTTTGTATGTACGGATACTCTATAGTATTTTAAAGAGAACGCCTTGAGTTAGTTAACATACTGTATATCTAACCTCAAAATACGTTCCGTGTTCCCCCACCGGCAATTAGCGTTAAACTGTCTTGAAACCAGCAACGAACTTAATCAGAAGTAAAAAAAGTAAGAGGCACAGAAAAACACTTATTCTGGCTCGTTTTGGACGAGTCCGTATTTTTTTTTGCTTCGTCTGCACTCGTAGTCTTCGTTTTTGGCAGAATTGATATTAATAGACCTTTTTTTAAATAATTATAATAGTAATAGTTATAAGACGTGCACACCATGGGGCTTCTTTTAAAACATTTGGTAGAATAATCAAACTTATATGCGACGTCTGTCACCAGGCTGTATCTCATGAACCGTGATAGTTAGACAGTTAAAATTTTCACAGTTGATGTATTTCTGTTGCCGCTATAACAAAAAATACTAAAAAACAGAATAGATCATTATCTATTCTGTTTTTTAGTATTTTTTGTGTACCATTGTACGGAACCCTTCGTGCGCGTCTTTTAATAATAACCGTGTGGATTAAATGATTTGCCAAGTTAAGCTTCGCTTGCCATGGTTACTGGATGGGTGACCGTTCGTTACACATCAAGACCCGTCTATACCCATTAAACCGTCGGTCCCAGGTGTCATACCTACCTATGATAGTCGTTACGGGTAGTCAGAAGCCCGAGAGTCTGATAACCAGTCCAACTTTAGTATATCGGCATTACCCAGTTGTGGAGGTCTGATGGCAGTTGCTCCATGTAAAATAAAATTTTTGCCGAAGTATTTTATATCAAATTTCATTACGCCAACAACGATTCGCCGACGTAATCTTTGCCGAAGAAAATTTTACCCTAATTTGATTTCGCCGAATGATTATATTAGCCACCATAATTATTTGGCCAAAAAATCATTCGGAAAGTTTGTTTTAGTCGAATAGGGCTATTGTTTAATTTGCCAAATAAGTATTCGCACAACATTATTTTCACACAGCGGAATGTAATTTTAATCAGACTCAGCGCACCCCGACTACACGTGGTCAGACTCTGTCCTACCCCTAGAGTGTTATTTAAAAGCGTGGAGCCAGAAGCTAGCGGAGCGAAGGGGCGACAATGCGAGTCTTCTGGCGGTTCAAACCCAAAAACACTTTCATGACATGAAAGTGGCCAATAATACAGTTGACTTATGAAACAGTGGCCAGCAGACTAGTCGGCGTAACAAAAACTTACAAAACATAATTATGGATTATAATCATTCGGCGTTTTAACTATTCAGCGAAATGAAAAGTGGTGAAAGGTTGTCGGCCAGATAAAAATCGGCTAATTATATTTCGATATTCCAACAGAGAACCATGAAAGTTGGGTGGTAGTGGTGGTAGTGGGGTGCATGAAAAGAGCCTCCACGAGTGACGATACTTAAGTACGTCCGGCGCACCCTGGACAGTCAGCCCCGCTACCAACCTTGCTGACTGGCAAATCTTTTCACCACAGCATGAACTATTTTCGTATAGCTTGTGCTGACACGAGAGAAGAAGAACAGAAAACCAAAATACTGGCATTCAATCGCAACTGGTTAAACTAGAAACTGACCCCAACATAATTGAGAAAAGGCTAGACAGAAGAAGACGTTGTATCTGCTGCTATAAGCTCCAAAGTCTACCCCAAAATTCCACCACAGCCTTTAACTGTAAAATTCCTGACGGAAAACTCGAATACACTCGTCTGTAATGACAAGCCATCAACTCGTTGAATGGCGTCGCTATTAATATTGACAACAATAGTCTGTCAGTCACAAGCGGGCTCGTTACATTTCTACAGGGCGTCCCACGACTTTGCCACATGGAGGGGAAGTACCTTAAATACTGTAGATAGAAAAATTTACTGAATGAAGACTTCATTTTTATTTTAAAAACAATACGAACTGCATTCAAAGAATTTTAAATAATCACGTGTCTGAACCGGGAATCGAACCCGCTAAATGTGAAAACAAAAAAAACTGTAATTTTATTGTACTAATCGAAAGGCTCGATCAGATACATTTATGTCTTCTAAATAACGTAGCATCTAAAATAAAAGGAACACCATGAATTTTAACATTTAAATGAAAAAAAAAATTTAGAATAATGAATAGCGTTTTCTCTGACTATGTCGTGCTTACAACAACTGACTTTATGTACTACTTTCTGCTTTATTACTATTTCGAAATATTATTTCAAATATTCACCATGAAAAAATAAATAAATCAACGGTAAGCGAGATTATTAAAAGAGTTACATTTTGTATACAATAGGAAGAGACACATCTTGAGCGTTTAATCAATTAAATTGATTGTAAGTTGCACAGTTAAACGTGTCTTATTATTTCAAATAAATATTAAATTTAATGGTGTTCCTCTTATTTTAGATGCTATGTTATTTAGAAGAAATAAATGTATCTGATCGAGCCTTTCGATTAGTACAATAAAATTACAGTTTTTTTTGTTTTCACATTTAGCGGGTTCGATTCCCGGTTCAGACACGTGATTATTTAAAATTCTTTGAATGCAGTTCGTATTGTTTTTAAAATAAAAATGAAGTCTTCATTCAGTAAATTTTTCTATCTACAGTATTTAAGGTACTTCTCCTCCATGTGGCAAAGTCGTGGGACGCCCTGTATATTGTGTCAATCACGCGAGAATGTTGTGTATATTCTCGCTGGTATCTATGAGAAGTAGGCAGATCTACAAGCAGTGAGACATCTTAATGATTAATTTCAATTTCTTTATTGCAATCCATAATGTACACAGTCATACAGATGGTAAACATTAAATATGGAAACAATTATGGACCCTGTCGGGCACAGCAAAAGTTGTAATAAGTAGGAGAGAGGAAGTAATTTTTCTTATTACTAAATATTTAAATTATTTCTGATACATTTAGTTATTATAAATATTTTTTCACTTATTTGTTTATTCTCTTAATATAATATGTGTAAGTTTATCTATGTTACGGTTTACACGTGTTCAGCTCATGATTAAGGGCTCCGTTTTGGTCCGAAATTGAAAGGATAAAGTGGAAATAGGCTTTAAAATATGTAAGTACCTAATATAAATAATTTTAAAATGAAAATAGGACTGCCTCGTTGGCCTAGTAGTCGCAAGCGCGGCTGTTGAGCGTGAGATCCTGGGTTCGATCCCCAGGTCAGGCAAAGTCGTGGAATTTCTCAGTAGCAGCCCGGAGTCTGGATTTGTGTCCGGTAGATGGCAATAGGCTCGCCCCCTATTACATGGGACTTAAACATAACGGTGAAATGAGGGTGTATTGTTATGATACACCTCTGCCCAACCCTTCGGGGAATACAGGCGTGATGTTATGTGAGGATTTAAAAATATACTAGAAAAGGATTTACCAACTTGTACCGGTTTTCGATCTCACGCATCTAATTAAATTAGTTCGTTATCCGACTAAGGGTTTACACATAGTTTTATTAAATAAACGGGGATCAAATTTTAAGCGTAGGTGGAGCAAGCAGTGTTATCGTTATTAAATTTTCCTATACTTCTAAGTATATTTGATTAAAACTGAGTCCTGATAAACCTACGCAAAATTAACACAAGGAAAAGTTACGGTGAAGCTATGATTAACATGTTAATTCTGACGCTTATTAAATATTCGTCTTCACAGTAGAACTTTCGTGGTTTGACTTTGGAAAGTGGATCTTTGGCGATTGTGCCATCATTTACTTCTCCCCTGAACCTCTTTGTGCACGGCAGCATAAGACTACTTCTTCTTCTTAGCGTGTCGATGACAATCTACACCGTGTCAGCCCAGAACGTAGCAATGAATTTAGCACTATCCGTAGCGTCCATTAGTTCTTGTGGCGTATAGGTAACAGAGCAGGCGAGGCATGATGTTCAGTGCGCCATAGTTTGCGGAACGGCACCACGTTTACACACACAAGACTACTGTATCACCGTCTTTCTTGAGGTCACTGAAAGGGCGAACAGAGTCCTCTCTCTGAGCGCCCACGACCCTAAAGTACCTGCCTTAAATGATGCAGGCGAAGTTTTGGTGTGTTAGGAACCGAGGCGGTTGCCTCCCTGATGCTTTCTTTTCCGAGAGGGGACGGCCATCTCACGCTCCCGCTCGGTGGTCTCCTTCTGGGCCATCACGGTCTCGCAAAAGGAGGCCATTTCCCTTCAGTTTTCCGTCCCCGCCAGCATAGCTCTCACTACAGCTGGAAAAGTCAGACCAGGGCCCGGTATTTTGAAGCCCACGCACAGCACTCCTCGAGCGTGTGTTGTGTGGAATCCAAACCAGCTCTGCAAGGGTGGCAATTTGCCGTGGCCTCTAACCCAATCCTGTTCAGGTACTCACCTAAGCAACGGTACCCGGTCAGCACCTGAGTGACCTAGTAGGAGATGCATATAAAAGAAAATAAAAAATCAACCCAATACAAATGAAGTCCAAAACAGCTACACAAAGCCCTTGCGTGCTACGAAAAGAAAAATGGTAAAGAATTCCTGAGTGACGTAAGGTAACAAATAATAATCATAAGTTGCCCTTATCGCACCCTTCATAAAACCATCAGGCCGTATCTTCATGCAAAGTCGAATTTAATGGAAAATATCAGAGTTCTGAGTGGAAAAAAGTTGCCATTATGAGATTTGGGAAATGTCAGAATTTCTGTGATTCTTTTAAGTGAAAGGATAATATAATACGAGTATCTAGGTTGTAGATAAATGATTTTTATTTCTGTAAATAAATCTGTTACACACACTTTTACGAGAAAATTTATCATGTTTTTTTAGCATTAGATGGCGCCGGCATTTCCTATCTGACTAGCTCTGAAAAGAAGAGCCGTTTTGGCTCTAACTCAACTAGAACTAACTAGAAACTCAGAGGTCAAGCTCTCTTTTAAAGTCCAGTTACAGTGGCATAAAAACTACGCGAGTGTAACAATGTAGGCCACGCCTGGAATGACCTTTTGAGGAAAGAGCCGTAGCAGGTTTGAGTGGACCTGTCCGAACTGACGGCACGCATGAAGAAGCAATCAATGCTATTTTCTTTGACAGAAGTAAATAGTTAAAGTATGTTAAGAAAAATGATGGGTTCTGGTCATAATTTACGGAATTCAAATGCATGCCAAGGATTTCATGATTCTTGCAAAACAAGAAAGCAGTTGGTTGAGGTTCGCTTAAGAGGAGACAGGAATCTATTCAGGCCTGCCCCCTTAGGCTTGTTTCACACGTACCACAACTACACCACATCAACGAAACGTGAGCGGGCTCTAATTTGTATGAAAATCAATAGTTTAATTCACATGTACCACATTTTGCCGACAAATTCAACCGTGTGGATGATACCGACCACATCCAATCACAACGCAACCACCAGCGACACCGCGCACTAGCGGCCGGCCATCACGCAAACACAACCTACAAGCGACAACGCAACCACATCGACATTTTGTAGTTACCACAACGCAACTGCAAGAAGCTGCAGAGACACTAAACACTGCTTGATATCACTTTTTGCCGCTGCGATGTGGTGAGGTTGTGGTACGTGTGAATTCTCCCTTTTGCAGAAAAAAACAATTAGTAGTTGTCGAACGGTTTGCTACATATTTTTCTCTTATTCCGCGAATCGTAGACGAAACGAAATAATAATCCGAATCAGTCGACAGCTGCTTATTGAAAACGTTCTGAATGGGCTGTACCGCTAGTACGAGCTTGTAAATTACAAAATGGCAATAGTTTTCGTGCGAGATTAGCGAGCTAATAGAAAAAGAAGCTATAATCTCTAAATGTATAATTTAATAAAATATCGAATTAGGTATAATATAATTAAAATATCTAGCAACAATAAATAAAATATTGAATCGCAATTGAACAAATAAGTATTCTTTCTCTCTCATACTAAACTATGACTGAGGGTCCATAATTGATCCCATAGGGAATAGGATTGAATTAATCTCACGAAAACTAGGTATTGTCGTTTTCATACTTTGCAAACTCGTACTACCGATACTCGCGTGTAAAAGCAAAGCAATCGAAAGCTAAGCGTAACTGACAGGTGGGGTTTTCGTTCTACAAAGCCATTCCTTTTAACGCATTAACTTCTTCTTATATCGTGTCGGCACGAGCTATACAAGAATAGCTCATGGTGGAAAGATTAGCCAGTCAGCAAGGATGGTAGCGAGGCTGACTGCCCAGGGTGCGCCGGACGTACTGAAGTATCGTTACTCGTGGAGACTCTTTTCATGCACCCCAACACATCAACTGGTAAGTACGTACACAAATACGACAACTTTTTGTTCATTCTACTTCGATCATAAGTATACTTAGCATTTCCATTACCCCCTGATACGCAATAATTAATCAGGATACCGAGTTAAGCTGTCAAAATTACTTTTTAACATCTCAAAAACAACAGGCAAAAATGGGAACAGCTAAGTTTTTGTGTCCAAACAAAACACCTCGAATTTTAATGAAGGTGAGGCGAGAGGACAATTAAAAGTTTTACATAATTCAGTTGTGTGTCTGGAAAGGGGGTGGGGCACGCCCTCGGCTTCCATCCCCCACATCTGAGCCTGAGTTGATTACGAGATACGACTTTTTGAAAATTTAATTTGCCAAATTCTGTTGGAGTTTTGGCATGATCGCTTTGTGGTTTCTGGTTTTTTTTTGTATTATTGTTGTTGTTTTTCTTTACGCTTTTAAGGGACAATGTTAAGATAATTGACAGTAATATCCTCTTCTGGTTTCATAACCGCCTCAGTAAGGGCGAGGCCACAACACTGCGTTGCGGCGTCGTATCGCAAAAACGACGTCGCACAGCTAATACACAGTTACAGTTTACGCGTCGTAGATTTTTACGATGCGACGCCGCAACGCAGTGTTGTGGCCTCGCCCTAAGGCCGGAGTTTAGTTTTTATTACGGAGGCGCGGGGCGTCGCGCGTCTCGTTTGGCGTGGCGTCTCGCGGCGCGTCGTACGATTTTTCTGTTTACGAAGCGGCGGCGCGTGCAGCGGCCCGCATCATCACACGCGCAAACACAAACATATGGCAATGTACGATGTTGTTTATAAAGATGCGACGCCGCGGGCCCCGCCGCGGTTTATGCTACGTTTTACAGTGGACGGAGAATTGCAGGAATAGCTGGTCGCAATGCTGCGTGCGCCGCCGCGATAAACGTCGCGTGCGACGCGGCGATACCATCCACGGGTTCCGCCTGCATTTCAAGCAAACGCGTCTAAAATCACTTCTCCGTAAACGCTCTCATACAACGCCATATGTTTGAATTCAGTGCAGGCCGCGCCGCACAACGCGACGCGCGACGCCCCGCGTCTCCGTAAATGAGGCCTTAGGTATATGTCAATCGCGGTGGTTTTGGTAAGATTGCTCCTCAACCCTAGTTTTAAACAGTTTATTGGGTTGCCTGTATTTGGGATCAGCGCTTAATCTCTGTGACATGTAATAGATAGGTACACAAACCGCCTTACGGGTCGTCCTAGGTAAGCGAACTCAACGCGAACGCCGCGCGGTTTGAAGCCGGTTGAAGTGGCCTACGAGACCGAACGTGCGACCGAACGGAATTTAGCGGTGCGGGCTGTGATGAAGCGAAAGCGAAAGTGATTTAGTCTACTACTTTGTCGTTGACATTTCTTTAATATTTGAAATTTAAGGCATAAGTTTTTGATCAAAAATCTATTCCGTCCATTCATGGTCAATTACTACGCTGAGTGAGTGAGCGAGCGGTCGGTGGAAGCACTTGGCGGCCCCGCGCACGCAGTACAGCGTAACCGCGCCTCGTCACACCGCTTCGCATTAGAAGGTTCAATATTCGCGACGCATCGCCCCGCACCGCGTTCGCGTTGAGAGCCATTACGCACTATCGACTGGTCGCCGGAGACTCGGTCGACGGCGACTGTGACTTTCTGTAGTTTAAATAGGTGTTTACGCACTAGGTCGCCGGTCGCTCGGGCGACTTTACTTATGTTTTGGTCGCCGAGAGACCAAGTCTCCGGCGTCCAGTAGACAATGCGTAATGGCTCTGATTTCTGACGCGTTACAATTATATTTCTGCATTATTTCTTCATTACTTCAAATTAACGCCCTATTTTTCTGTAATGCGGTCGTGTTATTTGCGTGTTAAGTTTTTATGCGTCATAGTAAACAAGGCCCCTGATATGGTATGTTAGCATGTGTTTTATTACCATAGTGTGTCAATACATGCATTTAATTTTTTTGCGTTAATTCTGCCAAACTACACTTGGGAGCAATGAAATCGAGCCACTCCTATTTCACGTGTCCTGATTATTAGTTTTGGTTTCATGAATTATATAATTCAAAATACAAAAAAAACCCTCATTGTAAAGATTATCAAGTAACCTTTTAGGCGATATATGGTTAGAATTGATCTGTTCCATAATAACAAAAATAATAACAATGCAGCATGTATTATTCTTTCATACATCTCTATTAGCCGTCATCTCAGTAGTCACCCTTTTTCTAGTCATATCATCTTTTACATTGTCCATCCATCGTTTCTTTGGTATTCCTCTACTCTTATAACCATCCACATTCATACTCAAAACTTTCCTTGTGACATGTTCCTCATTCCTCCGCATCACATGCCTGGAAAACTAAATATTGTAATTGCATATTTGTATGTCATAAATTTCCACAAAGTAACGCCTGATTCCATTATTTATTTAGTTTTCAATACTCGTACAAGTAGGTTAAACTACTCGTTAATATCTAAATTGTAATAATCATTTTCAAACTCCAATAAAAGTAATTACGCGTATCGATCGCCGTCACTTTTGAAGGAAAAGGTGTAAATATAATTTTACCACTTTCAAGCCCTTATTGCTAACAATAATGTTTTCTTATAGGTTCAGTAAAGCCTTATTAAAGCTAAATAACCACCGTGCTAGTCACGCGATTATGGTGTGTGTAAATACAGGGTGTAAACGAATTCGTGTAACAGCTTAAAAAAGCAAAGTTTTTTTTTTTTTCTTTTTGATTGTTAAGACGTCGTGTCTAAACAACCTGAAAAGGATTAAAAAAATGCAAAACAAAACGAATTGATAAAACATTTCGATGCCACGCATAAATGAATGAAAGCACGGTGTTGCAGCTGGCATCCACGACAAGCGCGATACTGCTCCGCGCAGAAAGTTAACTCGGGGTGTTAAAATGACTCAGAAACAGAAAACTATTTTTTTTTATTTCAAATGTTTCATAGAACATCAAGTTTTTTTTGTAATTTTTTTATTGAATCTGGAAATGTCCCATGGGTCAATCCGTGTTACCAGTAGATCACGAGATTTGAAGGAATTACACGAATTTGGATACACCCTGTATACGAAGCTTTACTTTATAATTGACACCATGAGGGAAGCGGTCCTTATAATTTGTTGTTACTAGTTGTTTAGTAGAATAAGCATGGATTTTGATAGTGGGGGAACTAAATAACTTGATAGTTATATTGTGGTCGTGTGTGACGTCTGTGGTCAGTGGTTCGAGTGTCGGACTGCTGATCACGAGGTCGTTGGTTCGATTCCCACAGGACACAAATATTTAAGTGGTGAGCATAAGTGTTTGTGTTGGTCTGGGTGGTTCTTATGTATTATAAGTGTGTATTTACAAAAAAAAGTATTTAAGTATTATATCCATTGTCTAGTACCCATAGTACAAGCTCTGCTTAGTTTGGGACTAGATGGTGTGAGGGTATATCTGCCACCTACGCGTGGTTCTCAGCGATTGTAAAGATGATACTCTATGTGTGAATAAATAAAACACTCTAACCAGTTCAATGGTTTATCCAAAAGTCACCAAGCCCGCTATCATCACAACCGGTTGCTACACGAAATTCAAATACATTTATTTTCATAAATTACAACAACTCTAAAGAGTTCGTATTACTCACACGCCCCCTTAATTTATGCCCAAAATATTGAATAACTATCACACAACAATGATTATCAGAATGAATACTACTGACTTAAAAACTGTCGAGACCTAAGCCTACCATACACTTATAATGTGCTTTTTTCGGTAAAGGTTTGGTCAAGACATCTGCCAACATTTCTTTCGTGGAAACATATTTCACCTCAATGTCTTTGTTATTTCTCAGTACACTTCTGATAAAATGAAATTTAATATCAATGTGCTTGCACCGGGAATGGAAAACTGGATCACCAGCCAGGGATATTGCACCTTGATTATCTGCATGCAACGAAATCTTTACATACCTGTGTAACCCGATTTCAGTGAGTAAACTATGCAAATATATCGCTTCTTTCATTGCCTGTGAAAGACTCACATATTCCGCCTCACACGTTGAAGTTGCTACGCATCTTTGTTTTTGTGATTTCCATGAAATGCACGCACCGCCTAGAATGAAAGCATAACCGGAAATAGAACACCTATCAGTTGTACAGTTCCCCCAATCCGCATCACAGTAACCGATAACTGACTTACCAGTTTTCGTGAAAACAAGTCCATACCCTTGCGTTCTTTTCAAATAACGTAATACGCGTTTAGCCGCCTTCCAGCACGTTTCATTAGGAGCATTTGAAAATTGCGCCAACTTTACCACACTATTGGAGATATCAGGTCTGGTTCCGATGGACAAATACATCAGACTACCGATCAACTCTCGATATGGCCTTGCTGTATTATCTTTACAATCTTCCGTTTTATTTGTAAACTTTTGTCCAACCTCCATTGGAGTTGAAACAGTTTCTTTACAATTCTCCATATCAAATTTCTTCAATAAATCTTTAACAAACTTCTGTTGTGACAACTTTATTGAATTTTCACTTTTGACAATGTCAATTCCTAAAACATAACTGGCCAACCCAAAATCTTTTAATTCGAACTCCTTGGCTAATTCAGTTTTAAATTTATCTATGCAGACTCTTTGGTTACATGCAACCAAAATATCGTCAACGTAGACCACAACAAACATTTTTGTCCCATGTTCATCGATGTCCTTGAAATAAAGACATGGTTCATTTACAGTAGGTTTCAAATTCATTTTTCTCAGCTTTTCGTCCAACAATATGTTCCATTGACGTCCAGCTTGCTTCAACCCATACAATGATTTTTTCAATCGACAAACATCAGCTCCTGATTCCAGATCACTTAGCATCTTTTTAGCTTTAATCCTAACACCAGGATCTTCAGACTCTGTAGATTCAAGTTTCTGCAGGCAGTATTTCAGCAACTGTGGTATTTTCATGTAAATCTCTTCCTCTAAAATACCATTTAAATAAGCTGTATTTATATCCAGTTGATGAATTTCCATGTCCAATTCAACTGCAATTGCACTCAATAATCGGACAGTATCAAGTCTCGCAACTGGAGAAAAAGTTTTACGGTAGTCAATGCCATATCGCTGACTAAAACCTTGAGCTACCAATCTTGCTTTCTTTTTCTCAGTTTTATCTACACACACCTTTGTCGTCAAAACGTAACGACAACCTATTACGTTTCGATGTGCAGGTTTCTTCACAACTTCCCAAGTTTCGTTCTTCAGTAAACTTCGAACTTCAGATAAAATGGCCTGTTCCCATCCATATCTTTCATTACCTGAGAGAACTTGCTTTAAATTTTCTTCTGCTGCACCAATGAAATCTTGACAGTCTGTAAAATCATCCAAAACTTGATCAGTTTCTTCCTCTGCTTCAATATCCGGTTCTATCTCTATCGTACGATAGATTTTCCTTGGACGGCCAACACCACTTCTTTCGAGGCGTGGTCTACCAGGTGCTCGCTTCAATATAGGCTCTCGATTCACGTCTTCATGCTCTCGATTCACGTCTTCATGCTCTCGATTCACGTCTTCATGCTCTCGATCCTCTATAATGGATTGAACGTCCATATCACCAGGAAGCTGCCTCGAAATGACTTCTATTTCAACGGCTTTGGATTCGTCGCCGGAGTTAGGTTCATCACTCTTCACTGCTGACTCCAGTTGATCAATTTTAAATGGATATGTTTCAATATTCATATCCGTCGAAGCCTTATTTTCGTGGAACTTTACATCTCGCGATATTACAATCTTTCTGTATTGAGGAATCCAAATTCTGTAACCTTTGACATCTCTTGGGTAACCAACGAAGACACCTTCAATACTTCGAGAAGCAAACTTTCCCTTACACTTTTCTTTGTCCAGAACATGTACCTTGGTACCGAACTTCCGTAAGTAATGTAGCTTCACAGATGTTCCGAACCACTTCTCATATGGTATTTGTCCTCCCAGAGTACTTGATGGACAACGGTTTCTGACGTGACAAGCTGTCACTATAGCATCAGCCCAAAAACCTGGTGAAAGGCCGGATGATATTAGCATGCATCTCGCCATTTCGACTAACGTCCTATTCATCCTTTCTGCTACTCCGTTTTGCTGAGGAGTTCGAGGGACTGTCAATCTTCTTTGTATACCCTCTTCCTTCAAAAAATCGTCAAAATCACTGTTACAATATTCACCGCCGTTATCGGTTTGTAAATATTTAATTTTCTTCCCCGTTAAATTCTCGACAAAACTTTTATACATTTTAAAAACCGTAAAAACACTACTCTTTTTACTCAACAAGTACACTTCACACCAACGTGTACAGTCGTCAATAAAAGTAACAAAATATTTTGCGCCGCCTAATGCTTATGTTTGCATAGGTCCTACAACGTCAGAATAAACGATTCTTAAAATCTCGTCACACGGCCCACTGCTTCTCGAAAATGGTAACGTACTCATTTTCCCTTTCGCACAAATGTCACAATCGTGAAGTTCACGAATTTCTACCGACTTTGTTTTTATTCCAATATGGGCTTACTTTTACTTTTAATAAATCTCTCGCATTAAGATGACCTAAACGTTCATGCCACAACCACGTGTCACTATCAGATGCTACGGAGACTGATTCATTTCCCTTTTTTAAGTAATACAAATCACCTCTTCGTACCCCTGTCAATAGAACTTTACCGTGCTTAGTAATTACAGCCCTATCCTTGGTAAAAGTAACCTCCGAACCTTTATCTGTAATTTTAGCCACTGAAATCAGGTTACTTCGCAAATCAGGGACAAATAACGCGTCTGACAGTGTAACAACTACATTTGAATCATCCTTACATGCAGACAATGTAACAATACCCTTACCTTGAACATCTGTTGTAGTGTTCGAGGCTAGATTCAACAAACCTCTAGCAGGCAACATGCCATCCAAGAATTTACTTGCATCATTACAAAGGTGTGATGTGCATCCGCTGTCTATGATCCAGCTTTCCATTTCCATGTTCATTACAGCCCTACAGTCTGAAACACAATGAAAACTTTGAAAACTATCTAAAATAGACACATTCGTGTCACTACCACTTCTATTACTATGTGACACACACTTCACAGCTTCGTTTTCTTTCTTTTTCGGGCATTCAGATGATTTGTGTCCGAGTTCATGGCATCTAAAACATTTAAACTTAAACCCCTTCTGGAAGGATTTTCCACCTTTCTGCTTCTGTTCTGGCTTACGACGAGAAGAATTGCCCTCATAGCTTTGTCTCCTACTTTTGCTTGAGGTCTAGAACATTCTTCCTCTAAAATTTTGATCTTTAGTGTTTCCGGATCAGGAATTTCATCACGTGATTCGATTGCACACCTAAAGTTATCAAATCCCGTCGGCAAGCTATACAAAAGCATGATCGAGAAAAGATCATCGTGGATTTCTACTTCCATAGCATTTAATTTATCCTTTATATCGAACATTTTCAAAATATGCTCTTGGACATCATCGTTCACCGACATTTTTGTCATTGTGAGTTGTTTTAGGAGAGTTGCCTTCTTAGCCGGCCCCTTTGAAGCATACACAGATTTTAATTTCTCCCAAATCTCTTTGGAGGTCTCGCACCCTTTTACGTGCCTCAACTCACTCGGAGAAATTGATAAAATTAAATCTGCCTTCGCCTTGGCGTCCTTTTCACTCCACTGACGAGCTAACTCTGCGCTCTCTGGTTTAGGAATACTCCCACTTGCGTATCCCCATGCATCAGCCTTTACTAGGAGAGCCTCTGCATGCATACGCCAGCTGTCGTAGTTTTCTTTAGTTAAGAAATTTATACGTACATTCGAAGTATTCATCATCGTGATATTTTATTCACTCGTACCTTTTACAGTCCTGGGCCCATAACCAATGTGAGGGTATATCTGCCACCTACGCGTGGTTCTCAGCGATTGTAAAGATGATACTCTATGTGTGAATAAATAAAACACTCTAACCAGTTCAATGGTTTATCCAAAAGTCACCAAGCCCGCTATCATCACAACCGGTTGCTACACGAAATTCAAATACATTTATTTTCATAAATTACAACAGCTCTAAAGAGTTCGTATTACTCACAGATGGTGCTGTGTAAAAAATGTCCAAAATATTTACTTATTTATATTTTGGTAGTGGGGGAATAAATAAGATGATACTTATTTGGTATTTTTTTATTTTACATATATTTTTATATGTTACATAATTGTAAGTGTAAGTGATAATTGATAGATTTGTTCACAAAAACATAAAAATACACAAAAAAACCATCCAAAAATACACCGACCTATTTAAATAATAAAGATTTCAACAAACGGCTTAATTGTACATTATCTATTATAATCACGTGTGACATCATGAATGAGTAACGTACGATTCATAGAGGCGTACAATGGGCAGGCCCCACCAAATACATGTTTACGTCATAACCAGCCCCGAACCGAGGTTTGTAGCCACATAATTAACTCGACACCGAAAGTAAGCTCTATTTTTTGTTTGCTAAAGTTTATTTTTGTGCGACATAGAAGCAAAAAGGCTTAGTTTCATTTCATGTTCATTTATCTTTGTGACTCAACCGTCGCATAGTCAATTAAAAACGGACGAATAAAAAAACGTTGGTTTTTGCCGGCTTGTGTGATGTCTCGCTTTGGAGAGTGGATGAGGGAATGAGGTTATGGTTGCCATGGAGACGAAAACTTTGTTTTTTGGTAATTTCGAAGGTTTGGCTAAAATTTTTGGTTGTCGGTTGCTGTTCGCAGACCAATAATATACAGGTTGTCCCAAAAAATTATATCAAGCAGAAGTCCAGAAGTAGAGCAGCCTTACCCGAATTACTCCCATATACAGGGTGTAAACCAAATCGTGTGTAATTCCTTCAAACCGCGTGATCGACTGGTGACACTGATTGACCCTGCATAGGTCTTTTTTTCAGAAACAACAAAAAAAAGTTTAAAAAAAAATGAACCACGCTACCTATTCTGTACCTGAGTAATTTTAGCGTCCCAAGTTAACTGACTGCGTGGAGCGATATTGCGCTAGTCTTGCCCGTCAGCTGTGTCGCCGTGCCTTCATTAATTTATGCAAGGCATCGAAACTTTCTAGGTATCACATAAGAATTTTATTTGAGAAGAGAAAAAGTTTTTTTTAAATTTTTAATCAATCTAAATCCCGTGCGAGGTTAATCGATACCATTAATAGATCATGTGGTTTGAAGGAATTACACGAATTCGTTAACATCCTGTATGTTCGCGGTTTTTTGTAGTTTTTGAGTTATGATTTCCTTTCATGTTCTGTATATGGACAAAACTATTCGGTGTTGTCCTAACTGGCAATCGTTTGCCCGACCATGCGATGTGATCGCAAAAATGCTCAGCTAAATATTCTGAGTGAATTTGTGTATGAGATACAATTATTTACAATGGATAAGAAAATAAAAAAAAAACAGCATAGTACGTGTCGGACCACGCAGTGTAGGGTTCCGTAGCCAATAAAATATAATATTATACAATTAATTGTGAAATGAAAAGTTGATTTTACTGTCAATAAACTTAAAATAACATTCAACTGAAAACAGCGGATATTTCGAATACGTATTAATTAACGTATCTTGTTCAAAATAGTTTTGGTTAAAAGTGTCCATTAGATGCTACAAGCTTTTTTTTAGTTTTTTTTTATGACATGTTTGGAAATTTATAGGGGAAGACATTGTTAGCGACTTTCAACCACTTTTGGCCGCTTTTCACCAAAACACAAAATTTAGAAATGTCATCAGACCTGTCACACGATACAGCACATGATGAGGTGTTTTTAGGGCTCCGTACCTATAGGGTAAAACGAGACCCTATTACTAAGACTCCGCTGTCCGTCCGTCTGTCTGTCACCAGGCTGTATGTCATTAACCGTGATAGTTAGACAGTTGAAATTTTCACAGATAATGTATCTGTGTTGCCGCTATAACAAAAAATACTAAAAAACAGAATAAAATAAATATTTAAGGGAGCTCCCATACAATAAACATGATTTTTTTGCCGTTTTTATAGAGTACGTAACCCTTTCTGCGCGAGTGTGACTCGCAATTGGCCGGTTTATTTTTTCTTTTTTTTTTTCGTTTGTAATAATTATTTGTCATTTTTACTATCACTCTACCAAAAAAGTACTCAGTATAAACAATTCTTTTTTTTTGCTTTGTATTAAATAAATCAAATAAAAAAATTAAAATGTTTATTTCATCAACTTAAAAGTGGTATAATTGCTGGGTTTGGAATCACCTTTTAAGCAAATATTTGCTTGTGTTAAGTGATTCCGCTCTTTCAAGTTACTTTAACAATGCCTAAGTAAGTGAGATTAAACAATAATTTTGAAATTAACCTAAGCATGCAAATGATTTGTTAAGAATAGGTACTTTGATACATTTACAATGCGCACAAGGTGTTTAGTGACAAAGTATGAAGGAAAAGGAAATTAGGAGTGACTGATATAAGCCAATGATTAAGTAAGAAGGTGAGCGCGTATGTGAGTGTGTGTGTGTGTGTGGGGGTGTGAATGAGTGTGGGAGAATGTAGCTTGATGCACCAATTGAGTCATTTATTGTCCTTGCAGACCGTTTCTACGTAGCTACGTAGGGCAGTTATTGAAAAACCTGAGGGGTCTCCAGCCAATGGGGGGAAGTAAAATACTTAACCTAAGTCAACAACTTATTACACTAACATCATGACTACTCGCAACAATTGCATTAAGGGCGACCCCTAGTGGGACTCGGAGCTCAGCTTAGGGCGTTGCTGGAGGGGGATTGGGAGGGAGACAGCGTGATGAGGGCTAAATTATCGAGATGAAGATAACGAGTGTATCTATGTGCGTATATAATAATTATTTGTCACTAGCTTTTGCCAGCAGCTTCGCTTGCGTGAAATTTTGAACCCGTTAAGTGACGATTTTCCATTCAAACTTTCATCCCCTATTTAATTCACTTAAATTCAACCCGAATTTCAAAAAATCCTTTTTTTTTTTTTTTTTTTCTATTGCACTGCTGTAGGTCGTCCTAGGGGACGGTTTCTACGTAACCGGGCAGTTATTGGCGAGACCTGAAGGGTCTCCAGCCAATGGGGGGGAAGTAAAATACTTAACCTAAGCTAACTACTTGTACTACACTAACATCATGACTACCTGCAACAACAGCACTAAGGGCGACCCCTAGTGGGACTCGGACCTCGGCTTAGGGCGTTGCTGGCGTGGACATAGGGGGGGGAGACAGCTTGATGAGGGCTGAATTATCGGTGTGACTGCGGAGTCTGAAGAGACGACCGGCTCTACGACGGGAGAGCTCGGTGGATCGTGACCGGCGGCGGTGGGACGTCGCAACGGGCCTCGTCGGCGAGGACGGTATGCCGGACGGCGGCGGACGTTGTGTAGTGTGCTGGTCGATTTACTCGCCTCCTGGAGGAGGGTTATTTCGTCGTCGGGTTCTAAAAGTGTGTGCCTGGGACGGCGAACTTTACTTATGAGAGAGGGACTGTAGTCGGCCGCTGCGGCGACTAGGGGGTTCGGATGGCGGGGGGCATTGTCGAAGTAACGCTTGGAAATGCGTTTGAGGTATTGCCTGATGGTTGGCATTTTTAGATCGAGATGGAGTTGGACGTTACGCATGAACCACGGGGCAGCCGCGGCTCTGCGCAACACTCGATTCTGGAGGGTTTGGAAGGAATTGAAGCGACAAGGCTTAACGTGTGCGAACACGACGCTAGCGTAAGTCAAGATGGGGCGGATGCACGTCACGTAGATTCTCAGCTTATTTCTAAGTGACAATTTACTGCGCGCTCTAAGGATGGGGTGGAGGCGACCGACAGCGAAAGCGGCGCGAGCGCGCACCGCTTTGATATGGTCTCGGAAACTCAGATGGTGGTCGAGGATAACCCCCAGGTATTTGGCTTTCATCTCCCAAGGGATCTGTTTGCCGAACATGAGGACAGGACGGATGTGGGTGTGGGAATCACCGTGTCTCTCGAAAAGAACGGCTGCGCTCTTTTCGGGATTCACCTCTATTCTCCATTTCCGGAACCAGACCCCGAGGGTGTTGGCTGCGGTTTGAAGGGTTCGAGAGATGCTATCGAGACTCCTACCGGAATAGTAGATAGCCGTGTCGTCGGCGAAGAGAGCCAACTTGGCCAAGCCACGTTTGGGAATGTCGCTGGTGTACAGCGTGAACAGAAGGGGCGATAGCACGGAGCCCTGAGGGACGCCGGCGCGAATGGGGTGAGGGGACGAGAGGGTGCCTTCTAGGCGATAGCGGAAGGAGCGATCCGACAGAAAGTCTCGAATGATGAGCACGAGACGGTCCGGCACGTTGAATTGGTACAGTTTGTATAATAAACCGTTGTGCCAGACCTTGTCGAAGGCTTTCGCTACGTCGAAGAAGAGCATGCCCGTTTTGTACGAGCGCATAAAACGGGAGCTAATGTGTTCGACTATGCGGTGCAATTGTCGAATGCAACAGTGCTGGGTTCGAAAACCGAACTGTTCGTCGGGGATGAGTTTACGGGAGTCAGCGAAATCTTTTAAACGGATATAAATGAGACGCTCATAGATTTTCCCAAATACATTGAGAAGGCTGATGGGGCGGTAACTAGTGGGCTCACTCTTGGGTTTGCCGGGTTTGGGGATACCGATAACGGTGGCTTGTTTCCAAGCTTGCGGAAAGATGTTATTACTCAGAGCGCCATTGAAGATGGCGGTCATGAGGACTATGAGCGGGGCGGAAAAGTGTTTGATCACCTTATTGGTGATACCGTCTGAGCCGGGGGCTTTCCTAGGTTTGAGATTCCTCACTATCGTGTGGACCTCGTCTACGGTGATGGGGGGTAAGGGATCGTCGGGGTCTTCATCGGGAGGGAGGGAGGCCCTACGTTCGACCTCGCGATCCACCTTGGAAAGATGGACCGGGTCTGCGGGTTGGGTGCTGGGAGTACATTGGGCTTCTAGACTGTCGGCTAGACATTCGGACTTTTCGTCATCTTCAAAGGCCGGCCTTTGGTTCGGACGATTGAGAGGGGGAGTTGAAGCTACACAATCGGATTTTAGATTTCGTTGTAATTGCCAGAAGGCCAGATGGGATGGCTCTAAGTCGCTCAACATCTTGTCCCAGCGGGCTTCCCGAACCTCCCGTACACGTTTCTTTACAGCACGCTGTAGAGAACGCATATGGGCGCGGTTAGCTTCGCAGGGAAAAGTGTCATAGGCACGGATGGATGCGTTCTTCTCCGTCAGCAGTTCACGCACATCGTCCGGCAGCTTCCAGCGGTGTTCGTCCACCGCTGGAACCTGCCGTGAACACTCGTTCACCACGGACTGTACGTGACTGGTAAGGGAGTCGATCGCGCCCAGCGTGTCGGCAATCGTAACGATATCGTCGGGGATGGAATCTAAGTGAACGGACGAGGAAGACTTGAGGCGCTCCTCTAGTTTACCCCAGTCCGTGACAGTTTTAGTCGGGGCGGGTTGTCCAGGATCCGGGGGACCACCCCGGGGACCTAGGTGAAGGACTACGGGGCGGTGATCGGAGTCTAGCTCTTCATGCGTCTCTATAGAGCGTAGACCGAGGTTTACGTTCTTTAGAAGCGCTATGTCAAGGACATCGGGCTGATGGTCAGGGTTATGGGGGTAGTGAGTGGGACACATCGGGGCGATAACGTCGAATTCGAGCTCCGGGCTCAACTCTTCGAGGTTACGACCCGCGTGGTTGTTGGAGTTGCAGCTCCACGAGAGATGTTTGGCATTGAGGTCGCCCGCTATGATAACGGAACCTCCGCCGAGGTCAAAGAGGGCTTTAAGATCGCTCCGGAGTTGGATCTTATTACTGGAGGGAGGATTATACACCGAGACGATTGTGATCGGCTGGTGTCCTATCATGCCTAGTCTGCATATGGAAGTTTCCAGGAATTGGAGACCAGGAGGAGGGTCTAAGGGAGTGCAGTACAGGGAACGTTTGTAGTAGATGAGAGTACCACCGCCCCTACTACGGGTCCTGTCGTTGCGAACTAATTTATAGTTTGCAATTCCAGGGTTCCTGTTGTGGGGCTTGAGAAACGTTTCCTGCACTAGGAAGATGTCAATTTGATGATCACGCAAAAAGATTGCGATCTCATCTCGTTGACCGTTAACGCTGTTAGCGTTGAAGAAGCCTAATTTAAGGGATCGGGGCTTAATTCTACAGCTTTCTGTATCCATTGGAATTTATTGGATGAGGAAAATGACTATGTCATCTAGTTCGCAGAGGACATTGATGCGAGCGATTGGATCGCCTTGAGAGGCGTTCCAAGCGGAGACTATGTTGATCGCCCACTGCGTATTGCAGGAGGAGAGGGTTTGGATAAGGCTGGGGATCGTGTCCCTAAGGAGCACTTTAGTGGACGAGAGGGAAGTGGAGGGAGCAACCGCTGTCGGCGCTGGCCTGGGAGCGAGTGCGGGGGCGGGTGCGGGGGTGTGTGCGGGGGCAGCCTGTGATGTTGGGGGACTACGTGCAGCCTGTGAAGCAGCTGGCACTATAGTGGGAGCGGGGATAGTGGAGCTCATCAGGGCGGGGATAGCCGGGATTGGGGGTCTTGTGGTTTGTTGCTGTTGCTGGGGCAACTGGGTAGTGGGCCTTAAGGCGGGGAACGCCTGCTGATGGTTCAGCGCGTTCCATGGGGACGGCCTTTGGGGACTGAGGCGGGCGGGGAGTTGGGAAGAAAGAGGGGGAGCCGTGGAGGGACTCTCTCTTTGGTGACGGTCGGCTGAGCGTTTAGCCAGCTTAGGGTTGCGCTGTTTTGGCGCTTTAGCGCACCCGCGATAATTCGCAGGGTGACCAGACTCGCCGCATAAAACGCAGCTGGGAGGCTCGAGACATAGGGACCTATCTTTAGGACGTTCACAGTCGCTAGTGCCGTGGTCGCCCAGGCACTTGACGCACCTGGGTTTCGCGTAACAATTACGCTGTGAATGGCCATAAAGCTGGCAACGGTGACATTGACCAGGCGGACCGGACTTATTGGGGCGCTCGACGCTTATGCCAGACAGGTGGCACAAGGTCTTAATATTATAGACGGTCTTAGACTCGTCTGAAGGCTCGCATACTGCGAGGACCATGTCGTAGGGGGTGCCACCGCGGCCGCGGTGCATGCGGTGGACTTCCAAGGCGGGGATGTTTTGCGACTTAAGGTCGCTGAGGATAGCGTCGGAGTCAATCTCCTTGGGGATGCCGCGGATAACGACTCTGATAAGTCGCTCATCGGGAAGGGCAAAGGTGTGGAATGACACGCTTTTTTCCCTTAACATACGCGTGAGATCGCGGAAGTCTTTTGACGTGGGGACCATGACTTTAATGCCCTGTTGGGTGGTGCGGGCACTAAGATAGTTGATCTTGCGATCAACACACATCTTGGACACATCGGTCCACTTCGCCTTGTCCTGAATGTACAGAGGCGGAGGAGAGGGCTCATTCCTCGGAGTCGAGGTTTTCGAGCCGGTGACGGGGCGGGGGGAGGAAGGACGACTGGCCTGCGGGGAGGTAGCCGGGACGGGACTAAGGGAAGCAGCCGACGCGGGGGTCGCAACGTTTGTCTTGGGGGTTTTAGCCGGGACTTGGCTGGAGGAGGTCGCCTTATTTTTGCGGGCACGCTTTTTCCCCTTACCGACTACGGTAGTGTAGCCTTCTGAGGAAGAGGAAGCCGACGAATAGGATTCGGACTCAATATCGGAATCGGGGACTAAGGGCTCTGACGTGTCCATTGATGACGTCATCTCTGGAGCATGTCGGAGGGACGGGGAAGGGGTGTTTAAATTAGCGGAAGGCGCGGCTGCGGAGTGCAGGTGCGAAATTTCCATTGTTTCCGGAGACAATGGACCGGGAGAGAAAGGCGGAAGCGATAAAAGACTTGGAATGCCATTGTTCTCGTCGAACAATGGCTCTCCTTCGCCGAAATAATCAAAGTCGGTATCGCAGGTGGGCGATAACGGATTAGTAGTGTGCCTTATGGGCCCACTACTAGGAATACGAGCGCCATATTTAGCGAGAAATTCGGGGTCCTTTAAAAGTTCCCGGAAGAACGCTAATAACACAGCGTCAGACATCTCGGAAAAGATGCCTGAGCCGTGTGTAAAAAATGGGAATTAGGCTTAATAAAAACGCGGCGCGCACAAGTACGCGACTATTTTTAGTAACGGCCTATAAGTCCTAACAATTTATTTTTTTTTAAAAACGCGATTCCCCGGGTGGATGAGCCCGGGGGTGTGTGAAAACCCTCCCTGTCGGGTATAGACAGGGAGGTTGAGTGCCTATTGGTGAGCCCTAAGCTTGTAATCCCGTCGCCAGTCTTATTGTGCGAACGGGTTCCTAAGTCTCTAGTGAGGTGCAATACTAGAGAGTGCTAGATGGGAGAGAACGGGGTTAGAGCTAGCGTCGACTAGGAGACCCCCCAAGGCCGGTGGTACTAGCTCCTTCCAATTTTCGCCTTGCCCTGAAGGGGCGCAGCTGGTGTATTGGGTCAACACCCGCTCGGTTTCGTTAACACTGCAAAGTATCAGCCGAGGACCACGAAACTGTGGATTTTCCCTGAAGGGGCACACGCGTTTAACAAAGAAATAGGCGTTCAGCCACCGCCTTGAAAAAGGCAGCTTTTGAACTTATAGTCGTGAAGTGGAGAACACTACGGCGGGGCGTAGCGATATTCGTGAGCGAGCACGTCGAGAAAGTACGCAGCGCGAGTTGCGGCACGTCCGTCCTCAGCGAGCGTCGGAGCGCGAATGTCAAAAAATCCTTACTTATTCCTTGTTTATATTATAAAGGGAACCTCTGGTTAAAATTTCAGCGTTCTAGGTCCAAGGGTTTGGGCTATGCGTTGATGAGCCAGTCAATCAGTCAGTCAGGACTTTTCTTTTTATATATATAGATTTTTACTATAAAAATCCGGTGTATAAAGCTTTTCAATTACCGTACTTATACTAAAGGTGTACAATATCGACCCTATCATTTTAAGTTCATCACTTTATTACTTTTAATACGTGACAACCCTAAGACCTAATTTTACACCCTATTAATCTTTAGTACACAGGCGTTCAGAAAATCTACTTTCCCCGCGATAATAATCAATACATTTAGGCCATTATAAAAAAAGAAAAAAAACTTTTTAAAATGTCTTCAGATTTACAACAATTGAGGTAAAGTTATTCAACTTTCAGAGATATTTTTTCAGGCGCAGGAATAATATTTTTTTAGGGCTGGCCCGTATTTTATTCAAATGGATTTCGTTGGTGGTTTCAGTTCGGATTGGCTGTTACCTAAATGGAAACTTAAATGGACATGTGAATGGTTTCACTGTCGGCTCAGTTTTGCTATGAAAATAGGATTATAACCCATATTGTGAATTAAATTATTTCCTTGCTCGAAACAATACTACATTAGTCAGAAAAGGGGTAGGTACTAGAAGCCGTGGCCAATTTATAGTAACGCGGGTGATAGACAAAAAACAAGGTCGAAATAAAAAAAAAAAGTCTTACTTTTCTAAAATAAAATATAGATATGTACTGTTTTATTTTTCTAAAATAAAATATTACAGTAAAAGAGGATTATTAGACTTATTTATTCTCGTGGTGGTCCAACTGAATAATTCCACACGGAAAAACCCAATTACAACTTGACCGACCTGGAAATCGTAACCAGGACCTCGTGCTCAGCATTCGCGCTTGCGACCACTAGATCAATGAGGCAATTAGTCATTTATAAAATAAATCAGCAATAGAATTCGATTCGCGACCTCGCCGCGTGACATATGATTTAGGGAAAAGCCACACGGTGCGGTGCGGTGCGGTGCGCCGCCGCACGGCGACCATTTTGCCGCATCAGAGTGCACACGTAGTACGCGGCGTTGCCAGAGCCATGCGGTGCGGTGCGGCGCCGCACCGCACCGTGTGCAACGGCTCTCCGTCAGGACATCTGCGGTTTGCGACGTCGCGCCGGAGTGGTCCCATACCATGAAAAGGACAATTCTCATGGATGTATGGAGTCCCGTACCATGCTGCATCAAAGTCAAACTTTGTTTTTATAGACTACACTTATCATATTAACTCCTACAAAAGTTCATTTTGTAAACAAAATGCGAGTTTCGGAGATTTTAGAAATAATCCAAATAACCTGACAATGTGGACATGTCATACACGATTTATTATTGCTCTAAAAAACAGTAATTTGCATCTATTGCATTCTACATCTCTATGGCCGGCTGTGAATGGCCAATTAACCATAGATAAAAAAATTATAATCGTTTAAATAAAAATTCTAATCTATTCTAGTTGTTTTTAATTAATGTAGAATCGGCAAATTATAGTTGTTTTACATGTTTTTTGAAAGATGTGATCATGACACTTTCAAAATTCAAGGTCATAGTAATTATAAATCATGTGAAACGGAACGTCATGTAAAGGGAATAAACAATATGAACACTACTTTAGTTTAAATTAAATTCCCTGTTCAAAAATCATATCCCCGACGCGTAATGTCGTAAAAAATTATGAAAATAATTACTGTAATATTTTGATCTTGATGCATGAAATTTTTTGGTACCACTTTTGGTCATTCTTTTTTGTATGTATTACGCCGCAGTGGCACCGCTCAGGCGCCGTGCCCGAGCCGCACCGCATCGTGTGGCTTCTCCCAGGCTCCGTTTGTGTCCGAAACTAGTTGGGCAATACAGAAAAAGGTACATGAGTAAACCGCAACTAACCATAAATATGAATGTGTCATATTAAGAAAGTTTTAATACAAAAACTGCAATATTTAATTAAAAACAGCTTAAAACATTTATCATTAACCGATATCGTCCCGCGCGACGACCCGGATCGTCAGTGCCATTGTTTATCTATTATGTCTATAAGTACAGTACTACACAGGTTAAGAAACCATTAAGAAAACCTACAACCCTTTTCACGCGCGCTGAAATTGAACTCAACCTTGAAACCTTGGAAGTCCAACGACACTAACAGAAACATGCTATTAACCAGAGACGAAACATAATAATCCTTTTTTTTGCCAGCAAAGCTTTTACATAGCAAAAAAACAAAGTAATTCATTTAACGTTGAATAATTGAATAAATCACGGTAATGGAACGGGGTTTCGGCAAATGGATCTGTTTCCAAAATGGATTTCACTGCTGGATCATCTGTGGGCGTAGGTGGGGTGGTGACAGTGACAGCGGATGGCTATAAAGTTGAGAACTTGTTTAGTGATTTATTTATTTATTTGCATGAATAGAACGGTACATAACACTTACACTACTCAGAATGTAACACAGTGTTTTAACCTTAATAAATCAAGAATATAACTCTGAAGTTTACGTTCATTGTGTACTTGGCTGAATAAATTTATTTTCTTTCTTTCTTCTTTCTGAAGGACTTGTCACACTGGATGCGTTCTGCGTCCTACGGTCCGGTCAAATTGAACGCCGCTCGCATCAGCTGTTTAACGTACGCTCCAAGGCACGGAGAGGTATCGATGTGTAACGAGTAGTCACACATCCTCGGACAGACCGCGGTAAGCGTTGCTTAAGCTCGCCAATCATACTTGGTATTTCACATCGGAACAGTTGCTCCAATTATACAAACAACAGGTTCGTTCATGCATGGAGTAGGTACTGCTCGCACCTTTGGGATGGCTCAGCCAAATACCAGCTTGAGGCGTTGGAGTCCATTGAGAAGCGTGCCAAGAAGCTCATCAGCAACGACTCCCTTGTTCAGACCAAACTTCAAAGTCTTGATCATCGGCGCGAAGTTGCTAGTCTATCGGTTTTTTATCGGATACATTTCGGAGAGTGTGCTTCAGATCTGCATGATCTAATTCCCCCCTGCCCTGTTTTCTATCGGACGGCCAGAAGCACGAAAAAGCACCATTGATTCATGGTTGATATACCAAAAACCCGAACGAAGTGCTTTGATTCCACTTTCATTGTGAAAACCGCCAAACAGTGGAATGCGCTGCCCGAGTGGGTGTTCCCCGACAGCTACAATTTGGGTGTCTTCAAGTCACGAGTGAATTGGTTTCTTCTATGCAAGCGTTCTCCATCGTAGACCGCATCATCGCTTAACATCAGGCGAGATGGCGGTCAAACGGAGGTCTAGAATCAAATATTAAAAAAAAAAAACATATGAATGGCGCGGTTGTAAATTAGCCACAAGCCCCTTTTAAGTCCAGTCCAATGAAATAAGAAAACTGCTCAACCTTTAAAATATATTTCCCTAAACAACAGCACAGCCCTACAGCCTTAACCAGTATATCACACAAAGTACCCCAATTCTTGACGCGCCAGTTAATAAGCAATCGCAAAAACAATTAACTGTAAGCGATATCCATCGGTTTATTAATACTAGAGAAATAAATACAAGCAGACGGGGCGTTAGGTATTAATATCTACTTACTATCTACTGTCCGTATAAATTAATCCGTGCCGTCAGATGGGAATGTCGAACAATAGGATAGGAGAGTGTTGAACTAGAATACAAGTTGACCAGTATAACTTGGCCGTTTGTGGCGGCTCTGGCTAAAGGAAAATGTTTTTTTTTATGCAAGCTTAGTTTTAGTATATACAAAACCTGAAACTAGTTTGTTCAGAATCACTAGGAGAATCGATTGACATATTTTTTACACTACATTTTTTTTTTCATAAATTTCAATTTTTTTTCAGTAGGTTTCTACCCACAGCTGATGGGAATAGACACCTTGAGGCTTGCGATGATCCTCTCGGTCAGTTTCGTTGTATTAGACAACCCTGCATAGCACATCTCTGGCATTTCACACTTTACTAGGGAACTTACGACATAAAGTACGGTGTAACTAGAGATTTATTAAAAAAAAAACACATATTCAGGCAGTTCTGATGAAAATCTTGTTGGGGTGTCTCGGTTTTTGTATATACTAAAAATAACGTTGTATATATAAATATTGTAGTAGTCTGTTGCTAGGCTATCTAGGTGGTAGGTCGAACGCTTGCCTTTCATGCAGATGGTTCTCACAGGCCAGGAGGAGCTCGTAGCTAAATAATTACAGCCGCATAGACCGATCTTCCGGGTTAAGCCACGCTTGCCAAGGTTGGTCTGTGGATGGGTGACCATTTACCATAGTGAGTTTCCTCCGTGCCTCGGAAAGCACGTAAAGCCGTTGGTCCCGGCTGTCATTTGTAGATCTTTGACAGTCGTTACTGTTGGTCAGAAGCCAGAAAGTCTGACAACCAGTCTTACCAAGAGTATCGTATTACCCAGTTACTGGGTTGTGGAGGTCTGATAGGCAGTCGCTCCATGTAAAATACTGATATTCAGCTGCATCTGGTTCGACTGGAAGCCGACCCCAACATAGTTGGGAAAAGGCTAGGCAGATGATGATGATGGTTCTCACAGGCCATGGTCTGTAACAAACGGCGCTCGTATGCCGCATCCTGCGTGACGCTGTACGCGACCAATGAATGCTTATAATGGAAATACACTATAGGAGCCGGCGCACATATGACAAGGCGCAGCGCAGAGCATTTTTCATTGTCAAACTATTATCGACATTGTTCGCGTTGAAATAAGGAACGCGATTGCGAGTTAAAAGCGCGGGCACGCGCTGCTCGCGCAGGCGCACATAGTTCTTATTCTTATTCTTTATTGTACACAAGAAAATTACAATAAAAACATTACAATTTAGTGAAGTGATGTACAAAGGCGAGCTTAACTCAAAAATGAGTTTTCTACCAGCAAACCTTTGAGTGATAGAGAGAGATTGATAGTGTGGTTGAGGGCAAACTCCAGTGTACAACTGTCCTATTTACATTACTTATTTATGCTATAACATAAAATATAATATACTTAAATTAATATACAACATGAAAATATATATGAATAAATATATAATATATATAAACTATAATAAACCTACATAAATAATATAATATTATCAATCATTCAGAGAGGAAATGCTTCCTAATTCTACTCTTGAAGACGTTAAGAGAAGGGCTGTCGCGTAGTGAATGTGGGAGTGAGTTCCAAAGACGCACTGCACGAATAGTGAAGGAACCATCATAACGGCTGGAAGTGTGACGCGGAGTACGGAGCAATAGTTCCTAGATTTTCGATATTATTTCAACGCGAACAATGTCTATAATAGTTTGACAGTGAAAAATGCACTGCGCTGCGCCTCATCATATATGCGCCGGCCCTAGTGGTCTCTCTCACACGTCTGACGCAGAGTCAGGTTTGAGACCACTATAGTGCGTTTCCATAATAAGCATTCATCAGCCGCGTACTGCGCCACGCAGGACGCGACGTACAGCGTTTGTAGTAGATCAAGGTTTCAGTTCGAAACCGGTCCGTACCTCTGACGTTTTAAAGTCATGTGCGGATTGTCACTCTCGTCATAAGGAAACCTGCACACAAACTTTACTACCTCTATTTCCTAATACTCTGTCGCAATAACTAAACAAAAAATCTTTTTGATAACTTTAAATTCTAATATCTTTTAATTGAGTGAACCGATATCGATAAAACAAAAAGTAAACGCTACTCCGAGGTACGCACAATGTTTTTCTATAAAAGTCAACCGCATTGAGTCAGTATTTTTTAAGTGATGCGTGTACAAACCTACCGACGAACCGAAAAACAGATAAACAGACAAAAAACCCAAAAGTGGTCGATGAAATGGATTCTAATGTTTAACCCTTTAATAAGCATCCCGCAATTATAATTTTAATATTTCCTGCGTACAGACACGCCAAGTTTCCATATTTATTATATGTCTGCCGCGTGCCAAAATATACTGGTTGCGTGTTATTTTGTAGGGTCGAGTTATGTGCACGTAAGGGTTGAAATTAGTTAGATAGTTGTAAAATTTGATGTAAGACTGGTTATTATGAAATTTTAGGATCAGTTCATGTTGAATGCGATGTTAATTATGAAGTCTGATGCAACTTTTAATTATGATACCTATTCTATTTTTAGTTTTATTGAGTTGCCTAGTATGATGCTTGTTTTACTCAACGGTAAAGTTTATAATGATTTTGATTGTTTATTGAATGTAAAAAATATAATTTCATTTTATTTTAAAATTAATCATACGTCTGAGGGTGTTTATTTCACTGATTTGCTTATTGCAAGAGGAATTTCTAGTACCAAGATTATTATGTTTACATATAGGTATATAAAGAGCGAGTATCAGTAACGTATCAAGACCGCTATTGGAACTTTACTTACAGTTGTTTTCTCAATAACTTATTTACCGCTTTACCGTCGCAAACCGTTGTTATACAAATTATTGAAAACTGCTGTTATACAATTAGATCTTTCCTATTCTTTGGGGTAGAATAAAGTGTATGTAGTACAAGGTTAGTCGGAAAGGCGGTACTAATCTGAAAGAGTACTAAAGTATCTATACATATAAAAGGAGAAGCTGACTGACTGACTGACTGATCTATCAACGCACAGCATAAACCGCTGGGGTTAGAAAATTGAAATTTTGACAGTAGGTTCCTTTTGTAACGTAGGCATCCACTAAGAAGGAATTTTTCGAAATTCAACTCCTAAGGGAGTTAAATAGGGGATGTAAGTTTGTATGGAAAATCGTCACTTAACGGGTTCAAAATTTCACGCAAGCGAAGCTGCGGGCGAAAGCTAGTTACTAATAATGAATTACTTTTGTTCTACAACTTTCCCCAAAAGTCAATGGTTTATGAGAAATAGCTGTTCAAAGAACCGAAAAAATACCCGAAAACCATTATATCCTCAGTGACGGGCAGTTGTGTTTAAATTTTAGGTCATATGTACAGTCAAGGATTAGAATCTCAATTTTTCATTCTCCATTCTCCCAGCGCGCGTACCAACTTGCTGCAACGGGCGCCGCTGACGCGAGCCATACGCACGCTCAACGCGGTAGCTGAGCTAATTGATTTGATGTCTTGTACATTGAGCGAGTTCACAAGGGCAACTTACTGGTTAACATGTTACGGCGGAATTTAGTTGTTATTTAGTTGTATATATTACTAGCTTTCGCCCACAGCTTCGCTTGTGTGAAATTTTGAACCCGTTAAGTGACGATTTTTCATACAAACTTTCATCCCCTATTTAACTCCCTTAGGGGTTGAATTTCGAAAAATCCCTTCTTAGTGGATGCCTACGTTACAAAAGGAACCTACTGTCAAAATTTCAACTTTCTAACCCCAGCGGTTTAGGTTGTGCGTTGATAGATCAGTCAGTCAGTCAGCTTCTCCTTTTATATGTATAGATATTGTTTTTGGCTTATCTATCGCATTAGGTTTACCTACTACCTGTAATGTTAGACGTAAGTTTGGTGTAAATAAATATCCTAAATTCGCAACTAAAGCTGGGATGTAGAATTTTTGAAAAAAACTAAAACAATAATCACTTTGCATGGAAATAAAGATTGAATAATTTTGAAATTTTAAAACGGTAATTAGAGATATTTTAAGGGGCCCGCAGATTAGTACTCCCTTTCCAACTAAACTAATACCTACTATCTATCATATCCAACATCGTATCCACCCAAATCTTTCCCCAAGACACATCCCAAGGTATCCCACTTAATTTGTTGACCGTCTTCCTTAATACTGGGACATAAACATCAAATATCTGGAGGGACGGCCCATAACCCGTGAAATTAAGCTCTGCCCTCTAATTCTTATCGTCGTTAAGTTTTATCAGTTTATGGGTTTATGGAGTGTGTCAAAGTGTTAAATTTTATTGAGAATCGATTTTATGGGATATCTCATTGTGATTTGATTAGTTTTAGTTTATAGGGTTCATTATCAGGGTTTTAAGACGTGATATAACTTTGTTTTTGGATAAATGAGAGCCTATTGGATTTTAAGTGTTTCAATTTTATATTCAGTGAATGGGAATTTACTTCATTTAGCTTCACAATGACAGAGTAGACATAATAATAATAATAATAATTAATTTATTGAATCTCAAAAACTTTTAACATTTGGTTACAAGTAACACTGGACCACACACTAGGATACCCTGTGTCGTGAGGTCCAGTCTCTTTCATCACAAGGTTTGCATCAACTGTAGTTTAATCAGATAAACAGAAACAAATGGTTAATTTAAACTTAAGTAGAATGTAGTTGTGTTTGTGTGCATAATATGTTATAGAAAAGATGTAGGGTTGTTTTCTTAAGTATTGTGATTGATGAAGTGATTGTGAGTGAGTGTAATGTGTAGTGATTGTATGTAGTGTGAGTGTAATGAGATTGTTGTGAGAGAGTGAGTGTCTGTGTGTGGTTTTTGATTCAACCAACAGTGATAATACTTTCAGTGTTTAAATAATCCAAATCTAGCAGCCAATTACATACAATTTTTTTACAAATATGTCTGGTCAAGTTTAAAATATTCAGTTCCTTATTAATTTTTGGGTATAAGTGAGGGCCCATAAAAGCAAAAGCTTTATTGCCAAACCTCAGTTTGCAGATTGGTTTTTCCCATTTGCATCTCCTTTGTGAACGCTTATCGCCAAGTATACTGCCGTGCAGGCCCTAAAACGCAGTAACAGGTTTTTTCACGTTTTTGAGTTGAATATTGAACCTTGACGGTCACGCTATAAGGAACACAGTGATATTGCCGGTTTTTAGTTGGGATGTTCTAAACGGTTAAAAAAACGAATTAGTGAAAGCAGTAACTTACTTTTGCAGGTCTAAATATGTCATAAGACTAACTAAAATACAGTAACAGCTGTTACGTCTACCACGACTCGTCACTTTACCTACTTAAATGCAGTAAATATCATTATTACCACTAAAAATCTGTATTCTACACTCAAACAAATATTGACGCATATAAATTAAAACGCAGTAAGTAGTTTTTGTACCAACAGTATTAACACTGCATGGTTGATCACTAATTTATTTCAGGCGAACTACTGATTAAAACGCAGCAAAGTACTTGTATGTGGTATTTTATTTAGTCTTATTCAAGTAAGTTCTTAGAGTGAAAACCAACTAAAGTGCAGCAAAATTAAAATTCTTTCTTTTACTGCTTTTACTTTAATCGCAAATCACGTTCGAGTATGAATGCTACTGTTTAAATTGCAGTATGATCATTATTTACTGCAGTATAGTCGGTATTATTTTAAAGGTGAAAATAACTTAATGCTAATTAAATAGCAGTATGAGTAGCTGTTACTGCATTATAGTTGGTAACTTGAACAATGCTACTTCATTCCACTGCAATAGAGACCATATTTTACTGCGTTCTAGTTAGGATCTGTCGCTCTCTCTCTCGGTCAATCAGTCGTGTCGAACGCTGCCGCGGAAGAAAGACGTTTGTAAAGGATTTCGCTGACTCCCGTAAACTCATCCCCGACGAACAGTTCGGTTTTCGAACCCAGCACTGTTGCATTCGACAATTGCACCGCATAGTCGAACACATTAGCTCTCGTTTTATGCGCTCGTACAAAACGGGCATGCTCTTCTTCGACGTAGCGAAAGCCTTCGACAAGGTCTGGCACAACGGTTTATTATACAAACTGTACCAATTCAACGTGCCGGACCGTCTCGTGCTCATCATTCGAGACTTTTTGTCGGATCGCTCCTTCCGCTATCGCCTAGAAGGCACCCTCTCGTCCCCTCACCCCATTCGCGCCGGAGTCTCTCAGGGCTCCGTGCTGTCGCCCCTTCTGTTCACGCTGTACACCAGCGACATTCCCAAACGTGGCTTGGCCAAGTTGGCTCTCTTCGCCGACGACACGGCTATCTACTATTCCGGTAGGAGTCTCGATAGCATCTCTCGAACCCTTCAAACCGCAGCCGACGCCCTCGGGGTCTGGTTCCGGAAATGGAGAATAGAGGTTAATCCTGAAAAGAGCGCAGCCGTTCTTTTCGAGAGACACGGTTATTCCCACACTCACATCCGTCCCGTCCTCATGTTCGGCAAACAGATCCCTTGGGAGATGAAAGCCAAATACCTGGGGGTTATCCTAGACCACCATCTGAGTTTCCGAGACCACATCAAAGCGGTGCGCGCTCGCGCCGCTTTCGCTGTCGGTCGCCTCCACACCATCCTTAGAGCACGCAGTAAATTGTCACTTAGAAATAAGCTGAGAATCTGCGTGACGTGCATCCGCCCCATCTTGACTTACGCATGCGTCGTGTTCGCACACGTTAAGCCATGTCGTTTCAAATCCTTCCAAACCCTCCAGAATCGAGTGTTGCGCAGAGCCGCGGCTGCCCCGTGGTCCATGCGTAACGTCCAACTCCATCTCGATCTAAAAATGCCAACCATCAGACAATACCTCAAACGCATTTCCAAGCGTTACTTCAATGCTGCCCCCCTCCATCCGAACCCCCTAGTCGCCGCAGCGGCCGACTACAGTCCCTCTCTCATAAGTAAAGTTCGCCGTCCCAGGCACACACTTTTAGAACCCGATGACGAAATAACCCTCCTCCAGGAGACGAGTAAATCGACCAGCACAATACACAACGTCCGCCGCCGTCCGGCATACCGTCCTCGCCGACGAGGCCCGTCGCGACGTCCCACCGCCGCCGGTCACGATCCACCGAGCTCTCCCATCGTAGAGCCAGCCGTCTCTTCAGACTCCGCAGTCACACCGATAATTCAGCCTTCATCAAGCTGTCTCCCCCCCTAAGTCCCCGCCAGCATCGCCCTAAGCCGAGGTCCGAGTCCCACTAGGGGTCGCCCTTAGCGTTGTTGTTGCAGGTAGTCATGATGTTAGTGTAGTACAAGTAGTTAGCTTAGGTTAAGTATTTTACTTCCCCCCCCATTGGCTGGAGACCCTTCAGGTCTCGCCAATAACTGCTCGGTTACGTAGAAACCGTCCCCCCTAGGACGACCTACAGCAGTCAAATAAAAAAAAATAATTAAATAGTAAGAAACGTTTTGCTTTCGCAAGAAACATGAGATCTTTTACTTAAATGGCACATGGTTTATACCTAACTAAAAATAAATCACAAAAATCTTAGGTATCAAAATAACATAAAATAAATGCTCAACATTCGGTTCATGTTTACAAGATAAGATAAGATATTTATTCGCCAAGGATATGGTACAAAAGTTGTTAGGTAGGTAGACAATTAGCAAAAACAAAAGATTACCAAAAACAAAAGATATAAGTAAATAACAAAACACGAATGTATCAAAAAAAACAAAAGTCCGCAACATTACCCGTTTTATAAGACGGGTATTTAGTCTGAACGGCCCAAAGCGAATGGACCACGGGCCATTCGACCGTAAACAAAAATCGTCTGCGTTTCAAAGGACCGGGTGATAAAAAGTACATCAAGTACCTACATTCGGGTGCAAAAGTTAAAATAAAGGGTCATTGTTAAGTCGTGCCAGCCGGTTATGAAGATAATGAAAATTCAAAATCATTTTATCACCGGTCCTTTGGAACGTAGAAGATTTTTGGTTACGGTCGAATGGCCCGCGGTCCATTCGCTTTGGGCCGTTCAGACTAAATACCCGTCTTATAAAACGGGTAATGTTGAGGACTTATGTTTTTTTTGATACATTCGTGTTTTGTTATTTACTTATATCTTTTGTTTTTGGTACCTACCTACCTAATAATACCGAGTAAATGATACGCGTATCATATACCCTATTTTATTATTTTTATGATTATGCATGCCTTGTAAACATGAACCGAATGTTGAGCATATATTTTATGTTATTTTGATACCTAAGATTTTTGTGATTTATTTTTAGATAGGTATAAACCATGTGCCATTTAAGTAAAAGATCTCATGTTTCTTGCGAAAGCAAAAAGTTTCTTACTATTTAATATTGTTTCTTAAGTATATTTTATATAGCCGCATGTGCTCGAAACGCCTAAAGATAAGTAACAATATTAGCAGAAATTGTTAAAAAATAAACGTTATTCTTATTACATACATAAAATTGTTTTATTCTGTAAATTCCTACCTAGGACCTAATTCGTAAGTTGGAAAATTTGTTACATACTACACGTAGAATTAGTTCAAGATACAAATTAAAATGCAGTAAAAAAGGTATTATGCTGCAAATTACTCTGCAAAGTAGCAAATAAATCTAAGATTTTGCAGTATCAAGTATTTTTACCGCATTTTAATCTGCATACGTGTACCTTTTTGCGTGCAGTAACTGCCATGTTTTTGGAAAAAATCATTTTATTTAGAACTTAATAAACTAAATTCATATTTCTATTCGTAGATATAATCTTTGTTCTCAGGTAGTCCTCGTGGCAATAAAAATATCCACCATACAAATGAATAATATAAAAAAAAACAGCGTTAAAAAGTTTTTCGCGATTTACTCGAAACCGCTTTTTCTCTCATACTGCACTTTAGGGCCTGCACGGCAGTATAGCAAGGTGCGCAATTTTGTGAAATTTAAGGACAACAGCTAGTATGTACAGTTTGCGCACCGTTAGTACTCTAGACTCTTGGTAAAGTAAATGTGTTGGGTAGCGAGTTCTCCTCTTATACATAACCTTTAAAACTGCTCTTTGTGCACGCTCTGCAGTAATAAGATGACTTTTACTTGCTGATCCCCAGGTCAAGACACAATATCCTAGGATTGACTGGCAAAGGGCATGGTAGATCATTTTAAGCGTCGAGATATCTGCCAGTGATCGAAGTCTCTTGAATATATAAAGCAGCTTTCTGACTCGAGCACTTAGCGTTTCGATTTGTTTCCGCCATGTCAGATGCTGGTCAATATTAACACCAAGGTATTTAATACAATTCTCCCGTTCAAAGGCTATACAGTTACAAGTATTACCTGGAACATAACCGCATGTGTGTAGTTTAACTGTGAACAGTGAGGGAGCCAATGATTTTTTTGTTACGCTGAAGTTAATGATTTTGGTTTTTTCCACGTTCAGTGTTAGTAGGTTGTGCTGCAGCCAGTCAGAAACTATCTGCATTCCGGATTCCGCAGCGTTATAGGTTTCCTCCCAAGTCTTACCATGAAAAATTATGGCAGTGTCGTCTGCATACGCAAACATCTGTGCCCTGTTTAACTGAAGTGAACAGAGACCGTTTATATATATAAGAAACAGTGTGGGACCAAGGACACTGCCCTGGGGCACCCCATATCCAATATGCGCGAAGGAACTCTGGTAAACACCCAAGCAAACCCTCTGTTTGCGGTCAGTCAGATACGAGTCGAACCAGTCCAGCGCAGTGCCCCTGATACCCGCACATTCAAGTTTTTTTAATAGTATTGGCCTGGAAACGGTATCAAAGGCTTTGGCCAGGTCGAGGAAGACGCCGCCACACTTCTCTCCAATGTCTAATTTAGCAGTCACGAAGTCAACCAAGTTGGTGACTGCGTCCTCCGTCGACCTGTCACTGCGAAAACCAAACTGATTAGTTGAGAGTAAGTTTATTTTCTGTAGGTAATTTAACAGTCTCTTGTTCACCAATTTTTCGAGTATTTTTGACACAGATGTTAGGAGGGAGATAGGTCGGTAATTTGATGCCACAGTAGAATCTCCTGCTTTTTAGACCTACCAACACTCCGCCTAGTCGCTATACTGCTGAGCCTTCGTCACTTCGACTTACTGGAGGGAGTCATCGCACTGCTGACCTACCAGCATTTCGCCTAGTCACCATACTACTGAGCTTCCAGTCACCAAAATATCGCTCAGAGAAGTTTTGTGTATCCATTAATTTTTACGTGTGGTACTTCGAAGTTTCCAGTAACCATTCCAAATTTTAACGTGTGTTATTATAAGTGTTTTTATCCATATTATAAAGTTATCTTCTCTTAAGTTTTTTTCTTGTTTGTCCAGCTAGGGGTAGGTAGGATTGCTTAATATTAACTCTTCTTTATAACTGGTGTGGCAGACTAGCTCAGGAGATCTTGGAGCCGTCTGCTACATTACAGTTTGGGGTAGTTATCGTGAGAGACTTTCCTTTTTTTCTGTGAAAGTGGAAAGTGGTTCTCGCTGCCTATACAGGGTTAATCCGAATTCGTGTAATTCCTTGAAACTGAGGGACATGGATTCATACTGCACGATATTCTGTAAGAAGTAATAACAAAAAAAAAAATGGTGTTCTATTTCTGAGTCATTTTAGCGCCCCAATTTAACAGACTGCCCGGAGCGATATCTCGCTAGTCGTGCCCATCACCTGTGTTGCCGTGCTTTCATTCACTTCATCGAAATATGCTAAGATGTAAAATATTTTTTCAGAATTGTGTTTTTTGTTTATTTGTATTTGTGTTACGATTACTTACACAATCCCAACAAATAAACCAAGAAACAAAAACCGGCCAAGTGCGAGCCAGACTCGCGTAAGAAGGGTTCCGTACCATTATCTATAAAAACGGCAAAATATCACGTTTGTTGTATGGAAGCCCCTTTAAATATTTGTTTTGTTCTATTTTTTTAGTATTTGTTTTTACAGCGGCAACAGAAATACATCATCTGTGAAAATTTCAACTGTCTAATTATCATGGTTCATGAGATACAGCCTGGTTACAGACGGACGGACGGACAACGGAGTCTTAGTCTCGTTTTACCCTTTGGGTACGGGATCCTAAAAAAAGGAAAGTAATTCAATGTGAAGCCCCAAAATAGGCAAGGAAATCGCTAGAATAAAGAACAAAAAGATACCCAAATTATCATTATCTTTAAATCCAAAAAGATTTAGCAACACATGTTCAACATTACTAGAAACATCTACCAATATCTTACCCATAAAAAGCGATAAAATACGTGCAACACATGAAAATCGCACATAAATTCACTTAACACTTTCCTGCTCGTCGAAATTTGGCATTCGGCATTCTAGAAAATCATAAAGTTACGAGTCATCGCGAACTCGCGAGTAAAGTTTGTTGTACCAACCTTAAATGTTTCTTTTTTCGTGTGCAATACAGGGTGCAAACGAATTCGTGTAATTCCTTCAAACCACGTGATCAAATCGGTGACACACATTACCCTAAATGGGTTTTTTTGAAAAACCAATAAAAAAAACAAAACATAAACTCACGCCTGTATTCCCCGAAGAGTTGGCAGAGGTGTATAGTACACCCTCATTTCGCCGTTACGTTTACGTCCCATGTAATAGGGGGCGAGCCTATTGCCATTGACCGGACACAAATCCAGACTCTGGGCTGCTACTAAGAAATTCCACACGGAAAATACCAGTGACACTTTGCCCGACCAGGAGATCTATCTCACACTCAGCAGTCGCGCTTGCGATCGTTAGACCAGCGAGACAGGCAGTAAAAAAAACAACAAGAAAAAACTTGGTGTATTGTTTCCAAGTCATTTTAGAGCCCTGAGTTAATTGACTGCAAAGAGCGATAACGCGTTAGTCGTGCCTGCTAACTGTGTCGCCGTGCTTTCATTCATTTGTACGTGGCATCGAAATGTTCTATCACATCATTATTATTTCTTGCTTATTTTTTCATTGAATCCTTATTAGGTGGTTTAGATAATTATGATCACTCACCACTACCGCAAGAAAAATAAGAATTTTATTTTAACATTTTTAATCAAGCTCAATCCCGTGCAGACTCAGTCTACATCAATTTATGTGGTTCTAAGGAACTACACAAATTCGGTTACAACCTGTATATTAAGAAATTTCATATTGAAATCGGTCCTTCAATCATTGTAAAAAGGTTCTAAGAATCGAACGTTTTAACATAAATTCAGGTGAGTTGGAAGTTGAGAAAATAATGTAAGTAACGATTTAAATAAATGGTTCTGTGTGGCAAAATTTCAATAGTACTTACCGGGTGTTTTTTTTTAGTCCTTAATTGTGGTAAAGACAATAAAGGAATAACATAACATAATTGGCGCATTACTGACCGACTGCTGGGTACAGACTTGTTTTCAGAATGAGAAGGATTAGGCCTTAAGGTTACAGCTCATTAGACTCATCCGGCACCCGACCCACATCGCCTCGTCGCTCGGCGTCCAGTCGTTGTCAGCAGGTGGTTCACGGGTGGACGTCGCGTGATCAACCAGAGGACCTCACGTGGTCATCGAGTGGACATTGCGTGGTCAACCAGTGGACCTCACGTAGCCAACGAGTGGAAATTGCGGAGTCCACAAATTTCTGAGTAGTCTGTCAGCCATTGGCACCAGGTCTACACGCGTGTTTGGTTATGTCAAATTTTACCAAAATTTGACATAATTATATGTTTGAACTTCTTCGATAAGTCTTTCTTTATTAATTTTGAAAGCAAAAACTATACGTCCAACATGTTAGAAAGAAGGGCTGGAAATGGCGGGTGGGTGGGGAGCGGCGCATCGCTGACGCATTGTCCTCGCGTGAACCACTCGCGGGCCGCGCGCGGTCCATTCGATGGCAGCGCGCGCTTAACTCGGGACTTGTGCGTTGGCGAGCAGCGAGTTGTCACCGAGTGGTCAACTCGTCGTCCGCGCGTGGACGGCATACGCCCGAGGCGATCCGGTGACGCTACGGAGTTGATGTAGTGAGCGCACATCCATACAAGTTCATCTAAAGAATACTAACCGCACGAGGCGAGGCGATGTGGGTCAGGTGCCGGGTGGTTCTAATGAGCTGTAACCTTTAGTCCACCACGCTGGCCTGATGCAGGTCGGCAGATATACGAGTAGCTAAGTAAAAAACATTTTGGGCTATTTTGAGCAAAATATGACTTAGTTTTGTTTTTCTCTAATTCATTAATTTCGTAATAATAAACCTGCTCAACCTGAATCTGACCGTGCGTCGGGCGTTGAGCTCCCTAAAATAAAGTTGAGCTGATGCATGCGTACCGTCAGTTGGGACGGGTCAACTCAAAGCTGCTATGGTTATGGTTATTTCCTCAAAACGCCATTCCAGACGTTGCCCTACATTGTCACACTTGCATAGTTATATGCGTTTATATCACAATGTCTGGACTTTAAAAGTGACCTTGACCTCTGTTTTTTTTGGCATTTCTTCCTAGAGCTAGCCATACAGGAAAGGCCGGGACCATCTAGTCTTAAAAAAATAAAATTGACTTGTAAAAGTGTCTGTAACAGATTTATTTATTTACAGAAATAAAAACATTTATAGCTGGGTACTCACTTAGTAGCGTAGCACGTAACGTATCAGATACGGTATCAACCTGCAAGTGGGTACGGCTCGTCCACGGTCCACCGCGTATCTAGCTACGAGCTGCCAGATCCGCAGTGCTCGCAACGACGTCACGCCGACAACATTCGTGCTCGCGCGTACGTACTCACCTACACAAGCGATCGTGACGCCGTCCACGAGCACACTGCGAGCCGCCTTTGTGTTCGCAGTGAAACCGCCACTCGGCGGGTCGCTGCGAGCTTACAGCGCTCCACGCGCGAGCGGCTCGCAGCGGGCTCGTGCCTACGTACTCACTTGATACCGTATCTGATACGTTACGTGCTACGCTGCTAAGTGAGTACCCAGCTTATCATTTTCATTTACCATTAATAACGTTTGCACAAAGTTATACACAAGCTGTTTGCACATGCTAGTCGCTGCATGTAGCTATAACTACACCAAAAAACCCAAAAAGTAACCCAAATATCAAGCAAACTAAATTAAGTAAACCTGGTGACGCCATGACGTACCAAAAGCAATAAATTCACAGTTCACACCACGACTTCAGAATTGAACTACAAAGTTGGAGTTTCCAAGTAGGATTGGGCCAGTGGACTTAAATTAAAATGTAACAATTTATGGAAAGACGGCTGCCATAAATTTTAGCTTCTAATTGGCTTTGCAGAGCCGCCGTAAACTCTTTTACAGCTCAATAGCTTGCTTTATTAAATATAGTGATCTGGGGCGGGTTTGCTTGGGATTTTTGTAGGATAACAGTTTTTTCACGGACTTTATTTAGCTATTAAACACATGGCTATTGCATTTGAGATTCCCAATATTTTTTTATTGACTTTTTAAGTGTAATGGTGTTTTACATTTAAACAAAAGAAAATAGCAGCTAATTCATACTTATCATGTATGGTCCTGTGTTACATAAAATGTGTAACATATATTATAATATACAATGACTTATTAACACGTAACATATCTATTCATAATGTCTTTAGCTGGCAACATTGGGCAACGTAGAAGATAAAAAAGGGTAGCCGAAGTAATGGATCAACGCACCCGACGTTATAAAAGCTGTTATCATTCGACGGAGCTCGATTTCTGTGCCGATCAGCAGAAGAAGTCTGAATTATTTGATTAATTTAATATATTGTGACCTAGCTCATGTTACTAACCACTGACCCTACTATCACTAAAATGTGGCGGCATCTATCCACGCCATATGCGAACTACATGATACACCGGTGGTGTAGACGACTACAGCGATAATATCGACAACTCTCATAGATGACAGTTCCTACATCGCGCTATCATGATTTAACACGCAGATAGTATATTCACAACCTCCCAACATCAACCGTAGGGTAGTAGCCCGCCAGGCACAAGACTCTGCCTGGTTGGAGGATCCTCCCTTTAGTTAGAGGAACACCACACCTAGTTTCTCCACAAAAATATAGGTACTCTCAGTGGTGGAGAGAGTCTACGTTGCTTTTATTTTCTATATTTACCATTCCCGCATTGTATCTGATTAGCTATAACTGTAATGAGAGATTCACGACGACATGATTTTGTTATCCCTCTGTGACACGGTTATTAAAAAAAAACACTTGAAACAATTGGAAAAATCCTTAGCTTTTTTAAAAGTCGGTTAAAAAAGAAGTATGTGAATGTAAGCTGAGCATGACAAAAACTGTTTTATACCCAATTCTCGGTTTAAATGGTTAAAGATTTACAACACTGCAGCGTAAGCCTAGCTACGTAATTTGTGTTCAGCATTTTCAGGAATACAAATATTCGTGAACAACCATTTTTAAATCTGGATTTTTTGCACTTTTAATTTCATTTTGTTGCTGACAGTTGCTGAGTTAGTCGGCAGTTTCAAGCTAAAAAAAATATGTTTTCTCATTTGTTTACTTCAGGAAAAACGTTTAATAAACACGTGTTCCACTTGAGTAGTATTGTAGATATCCAACATTTATTTTGTGTTTTCCTTAATATCGCCGGGTTAATTCAAAAACCAACTAACTACCCAAGTCACGATTTCGAGTAATGGCGTTTTGAAAGTTTGTGTCCTAAAATTTCGTATACTATCTTATGTAAGTTTGTGTCCTAAACTTTCGTATACTATCTTATGTAAGTTTGTGTCCTAAAATCTCGTATACTATCTTATCTAAAATAGTATATGAAATTTTAGGACACGAACTTTCAAAACGCCCTTATTTGAAACCATGATTTCAGCAGTTAGATGTTTTTTTAATTAACCGGGCGATATTGAATGTTCAGATATTTTCGTTTTCACAACATCACGCCTGCCCCGAAGGGTTGGGCAGAAGTATATAGTACACCCTTATTTCGCCGTTGTTTAACTTCCATGTAATAAGGAGGCGAGCCTATTACCATCAACCGGGCACAAGAGCTGAGAAGTTCCACACGGAAAAACTCAATAACACTTTGCCCGATCTGGGGATCGAACCCAAGACCTCAAGCTCAGAAGTCGTACTCAGTATTTTCGTTTTCCTGTCGTCGACATTTTCGATATAAAGGCATTTTTTATTTTAATTAGTTCCAGCTGTTACAGAGATTGTCCTAAAACGGAGGGTTTTGGGATACTGCCATGTAATAAGGAGGCGAGCCTATTACCATCAACCGGGCACAAGAGCTGAGAAGTTCCACACGGAAAAACTCAATAACACTTTGCCCGATCTGGGGATCGAACCCAAGACCTCAAGCTCAGAAGTCGTACTCAGTATTTTCGTTTTCCTGTCGTCGACATTTTCGATATATAGGCATTTTTTATTTTAATTAGTTCCAGCTGTTACAGAGATTGTCCTAAAACGGAGGGTTTTGGGATACTGCCACGCTGTGCGAATTCGACAGCAACAAGTAGCCCGTTCTCACATCACAGCTTCTTTTAATAAGGATTATATTAAGATTGGACGTTTCGGAACTGAGCTGCTGCGCGCTATTTTTTATTAAGTAGATATTATTACAACAAAAAATAAAAGCGACTTACAAAACGGAATGAAATAATGACTACATTTTAAATTAGTTTTGTCTCGTTTAGTGCCGGATTTAAATAATAGCACTACCCCATCTCTTCCTGTGGGTGTCGAAAAGGCGACTAAGGAACTCTCTAGAGGATGGGCAGCAGCTTTCTCTGAGTACTTTAACAACCATACTGCGATCGCCAACCCGCCTGCCAAGCGTGGCGATTACGGCAAACCCCCCCTTTTGGGGGAGGTCTATGTCCAGCCGTGGACGTCTTTCGGCTGAAAGATGATGATGATGAAATTAGCTTTACTCATCAAATACTATAAGACTATATTGCAACGCAGCTGCTCGTACACGTCAACTGCGTTGTAACGCGCTGCTTTAACATGCTCCACATTGCCCGCAACGCAATACGACGCGCTGCCAAGTTAGGCCGAAGCCTTAACTAGTAACATATTAATGTGCTGATCAGTTTCAAAAGGCCCAATAGAATGTTATCTGGGTACGAAACGTAGAAGTAACACTTGTCGTCGAAATATTCATCCACAACACTGTCATTTGGGAGCGTGCCCAGAAGCCTGGAAGCGTTGTCACGCTGGATGGCAACGCTAATTCTTTGGCCAACGAATAATCCAGCCTTCTGATCACGAGAAGTGTCGACCAGCCTTTGGACAATTTCTACTACGCAACTAAAGTATAATAAAATTTACATTTATCAGAATTAGACCGTACAAACGAACAGACACATTTCCCGTCTATTTTAAAAGTAACGTGAGCGAGCTTATTTGTGCTACATACGAGTAACATGTTATTAAGTGGATAGTTATGAAACGTTTTAAAGCAACTCATTAAATGGCCAACAGTGTAACTACTTTGTATAAAAATGACGATCGATTTTCAGGTGAACAAAATATTGTGTTGATTGATTATTTATTTATTTACTAGAGGTCGCTCGCGTCCTCGCTTGCATGGATGTCGTTTATTGCGTATATTTCGGGATAAAAGTAGTGTTGGGGCTGTAACTCCGTCCCTTTTGTAGGTTATTGTGTGGAGATAAATTAACAAAGATTTTTATCTGTATACAACCTTATAATAATAATGAAATTATGTTTTACAAATTAACAGACCACTACGCGACATTAATGATTGCGTTAGAGAGGACACACGTGCGCGTAGCGGCTGCTGCGGTCGAACAGGGCGCGCGGGCGCCGGAGCCCGAGAGGCCGCCTTGGCCCGTTATTCCTCGCCTCCCGCGTCCCGCGCATCGCGCATGCGTATAGGGCGCTAATGTGCGCGCCAACACACCTCGGCTCGCTATTCTTCGCGGCCCGCGTCCCGTGCATTTGTAGAGGGCGCTTATGTGCGCGCCAACAAGTAGCTTATGTCCTTCTCTAAATTCCAGACTAACTCTGCACCAAGTTTCATGAAAATCGGTTCAGCGGTTTAGGCGTGAAAGCGTCACAGACAGACAGAGTTACTTTCACATTTATAATATTAAGTAGGTATTTTAACAGGTTCTGTGTTGTGCCGGACGTAAAGAATAGCACTACCCCATCTCTTCCCATGGGTGTCGTAAAAGGCGACTAAGCGATTCACTAGAGGATGGGCAGCAGCGTTCTCTGAGTACTTTAATAACCATGCGATCGCCAATCCGCCTGCCAAGCGTGACGATTATGGCAAACGGCCCTCAACATGGTTTGGGGGAGGCCTATGTCCAGCAGTGGACGTCTTTCAGCTGAATGATGATTATGATGAAAGATTACATGCAGCGACTTGCATGTGCAATGTTTGGTAAATAGTAACATGCTTGTTTCTAAGTGTGTAATAAATAGGGTGTTTTAGCCAATAAATGAGTTTTGAATTTGAGTTCAGACTGAGTTGTTTCAACTACAATACTTAACGATAAAAGTACGTCCCAGCACTCATCGCTAAAGGCCCTTCTCAGAATGAGAAAACAATTCTAGTTTTACTGTTTATTCGAAACCATAGGCAACTGAAATACATCTAACAAAAAAACTCTTATGTTGTTCAAAATATACTGATCATATTTTCCTATATAAACACTAGGATATTCCCCTGAGAGACATAAGCATTACTTGTTTTACAACTCGGCTATACGACGTTGTGTATGTTACAGTCAAAATTATTAGTCGGTCAAAAGTACTTGTGTCTGAAAAAAATAATCAAAAGTATTTTTGACTAAAAATGTTGGTCAAAAGTAGTTTTGACTAAAAAAATAGTGACTAAAGAAAACTGGTTAAAAGTGGTCTTGACCAATCAAAAAGGTCTTGGCGATTCAAAATCACTTTTGATCTGGAGTATTTAATAAAAAAGTGCCTGATGAGTGTTTGCAATATCGTTTATTGTCATTTTAATTAATGAAACAAATTAACATTTTACATATTAATCTAAATACTCGTAGTGAGAAATTAGAAAATAAATGTCTTAAAATAAATAAATTAAATAACTAAAAATATGAGCTAACAGAAACTATTTGCTAATTTTCACTAATCTTAACTTTTTAACTGTTTTGATCGAAAGTCTGAACTACTAACCGATCAACAGAACTTTTGACTGCAAGCTTTAGCCAAAAATAGTTTTGACTGCTATTTCAGTCAGCAAAAGTACTTAAGACCAACGTCTTTAGTCAAAAGTTATTTTTACTGTTTCTTACAGTTAAAAATACTTTTGACCAATAAAGAGTTTTGACTGTAACATATACACGTATTGAAAGATTTTATACCCTCTCTGTTGCTAGTATTAAAATTTTATAGAAGTTCACCGATACCCCTATTTTACATGTTATCGAAGGCTGTAATAAATAAGCTAGGAAAGCCTATTTTCCACAGAGCACCGACATGCACGGACACGCTCGTAAGTTAGCGCGGTTGATTCATATGGATATGGGCTATCCACGGCTCAACCTCAATTTTAGTATGATGTTATGTTGGTACAACTGACGTAATGATAGGGTTGGTTAGCTCATCTTTACATATAAATATGTAGACCTGGCGCGTCTGCATATAGGAAATATAAAAAAAAATAGTGGGGTGGTTAAAGGAGATCCAATAGAATTGACATCGATCTTTTTTTTTCTGTTTGACTGTGTTTGTGTACGCATCATGTTATAAGTATTAACTCAATGCGGTGACATCTATAGAAAAATATTGTGTGTGTATCTCAGAGTAACATTTAGTTTTTGTTTCATGGTAATTGGTTCGGTCAATATACAACGTGTTACATAATTCCCCTTAAAAAAGAAAATTTTATCAAGTAGTCTTTTATGGTTGTTTTCATTTACCTCTCAGAGGAAATTAGGTGAGAATGTCTCTTTACTTTTATGTTTTCAGGGTTGTCTTTCAGTGACGATTTTATTTTATGATTTGTCCAAAATTTTTTTTTTGGCGTCTCTTTTTTTTTTGAAATATTGCCAATAGACTCTTAACGAGGGACCTTTTGATCCCCTTTCGGCTTTAGGGGTACTTTTGTTACACGTTGTATATGAAAAAAAAAAGATATAGTTATCAAGAACAAAGTTTAGTTATTGCGACACAATATTGATTTCCGACTACCACGCGGACGGAGTCGCGGACACAGCTAGCCAAAAAGAAAACCAGTTTTTCAGGCAATGGCAAAGGTGCCGATTTTCTTATTCAGCAACTAAAATCAGGGAATTGCTATCTTCTATCAACAAACAGCACGAGAAAATGAAGGTAGATATACAGGGCTACTGGTAATTCGACGTATTCCTTGCACCACGTTATAGGGGGGCTAATATGCAACAAATTTAACCCCACATATCGACGGCCGCAAAGAACAAAAAGACAACTGCATTTTTGCGAAAATCACTTTTTTACATAATTGAATTCATAATTCTTTATTTTATCTAGTGATATTTTTTTTTCATACAAAATCTCATTTTTTCTTTGTTTTTTGCCGCGTATTTAAAGACAACTACACCTTTTTTTACAAAGTAACGAAGTACACACGGACATCTACAATTGTCCGTGTGTACGTCGTACGATTCGGCGCGTCGCATGCGATAAACAAAGATATCAGTCACATGACCGTTTTGTCATGGGCGGTGGGGCAGTTGACTTTTTTTAACTTGCATACTTACTCTTTCTACGACCTCAATTTTGTTATTCTACATTTCATAATACACACATCAAACGTGTCTAGGGATAAAGCACATTTTAGCAAATTACTGCAAGTTCTTAAATTGTTTTTTTTTTGACTCCTCATAGTTATTTAGCGACCTCTTCATAATATAAAAAAGGAAAGTTTTTGAATTTCGATTAAAAGTTGAAAATCTTCTGTCAAGTCGTTTTCCTATAAAATCCTGCAACGGTTTTGAGACAAAACCGTTTCTACTACACTTCTGAGTCAGATCAATATACATGAACGCTATTAAGGACGAAAAATCTCACTTGAGTTGGGAAAAACGATCAGAGCCGTAAGAATGTGGGAATCTGGCTCTCGGAAACGTACTGTGGCCATCGCTCTGGGCACTACGCAGAGTATAATAAGTCACTTCTGAACACGCTACCGTATCACTGGCAGCGTAGCTGAGCGTCATGGAGGACGAACTCGCATCACCACAGGTAGACAAGATCTTTACATACATATCACTGCTCGATGGAATCCTAAAATGAGTGCGATGATGGTGATTACGAGGCTTCATCGCTCTTCGTTCTGCCTAGCCTTTTCCCAACTATGTTGGGGTCAGCTTTTAATCTAAACGGTGAGCTGAACACCAGTCTTTTACACGGAGAAACTGTCATCAGACCTCCGCAACACAGTTGCGCGGCAATGCCTAAATCCTAAGGTTAGACCGGTTGTCAGACTTTCAGACTTCTGACTACCCATAACGACACTACCACAGGTATTCGTATGATACCCGGACCGACGGCTTAACGTGCTCTCCGAGGCAAGGAAACTAAAATAAGAAAATAATAAGAAATGTATACTTAAGCACCACGCGGCTTCCAACAGCAAAAAGGAGTGGGGCGCGTATTCGTGGACTGAACGCACAGTACAATAAAAAATAAAAACATGTAAATACATTATTCAATGAAATATAAATTTATTTTTCTCATGCTTTGCAAGATGAGCATTCAAAGGCTTCATCGCTTTTCAGGGTTGTTAATAAGCGATCAAACCAATAGAAACCGTTTGCACAAAGTCAATCTCTGTTCGCAAAGACCGCTACGAGTGCCACTGATTGAGCCCTGCAATTATAGGGCCCGTTCACAATAGGCTCGTAAACACAGAAATGGGGCAGAAGAAAAATGGCGTTATGTGTGCTTTTCTGATGAATCTCGCTTTGACATAAGACCAGAATAGATGTATTGGTGGACCTCAGGATGCTAAAAACGTGGAAAAATATTGTTATGGCCGAGTATTTGAACCGATGGAAGAACAGAACTGATTTGAATCAGAGGCAATCTCAATGCATAGATTTACGCTGAAATGATTGTTTCGGATGTTGTCATTTCTTTGCGGATCCAGTTGGGTGCTTTGTTTCAGCTTATGCGTGATAAAGCACGTCCAAACACGGTCAGAAACATTAAAACACACTTGCGCTAGCAAGCTTGAAGCTATCATCAACGTGCTACGGTAGAAAAACAGACTACCGATTGTTCATTTTATGCAAGAAAAACCTTCAATAACTTAGTTTGGAATTTGATTATTTCTTGAAGAAAAGACTAGGAAGAAATTATTTTTTGTTCAGTAAGTTTGATTATTGTGATAAAATAATCTTTACTTACGTGTATTAACACGGGTTGAATTCCTTTGATCCTATGCTTTGCTTTTGTATGATAATAGCTTGTATAAGATTCGATTATTGATTTGTTTTTGAAGATAGTAACTCCTTAGAAATTTTATTTTCTCTGCAAATATTGCATTTTTGTTACTTTGTAATATGATTACGATGATTAAAAAAGAATAAATTACTAAGAATAACTTAATTCTTTTCTTGAACTCCAAAAGCTCATCATATTAATAGCATGTTATCTGCAATATCAATATCTGAACCTTTAGAATTACGAAGTAATTTGAGACAACTACAATATCTTGGTGTCAGTCATAGTTACCCTTTATTTGTTGTCGTAGTTAGATATATATTATAAAAGAGAATAACAATATCTCCTTTTATAAGTAAAATTGTTTGGGAATAAGTAATTACAAAGTCCTACGTAGAAGCGAACATATGGCAGTTGACTCAGTTAGTTATTTATTTTGTGCGAAGTAGAAAAAGACATCTGCCGTATTTCGAAAAAAAAATATATATCAGTTAATTGACTTTCATAGTTTTATTCAAAATGCCGAATAATATAACTATTGCAAATTTGAAGAGGCTAGCTTTATTTTTGTAGAAGTTATTACATTTTCGCGTTAAAAACGCTCTCCTGAAAACTAGTGATTTTGTAGATAGTCGTTTGTTCTTTGCTGCCGTCGATATGTTCTACGAAATTCAATGGATTTCGAGATATTGCAATTTTTATATTATTTTGAATAATACCCAGAATTCCTCCTTAAACATTATTTATCTATAAAATGTCAAATTGATCGGCTTTGATTATGATATTAGCTTGTAGCTGATACTTTTACGAAGCTTTCTGCATATTTAACTGTTCTTAATGACCATCCAATTGAAAGTAATCATTAAAAGTTAATTAAGTATATTAGAAAATCATCGAGGTACACGATAAAGAATGATGTTTATCTCAAAAATTTACTATGACACTAAAGTGTACAAAATGCAAGACAAACATCCTTATTTAATCAGCTATCCAACGAGGTATAGACGTTCAAAAAATATTTAGAAACTAATGTAAAAATGTCTTATAATACTGACAAAGGCGATTTCTGAAAAATCTCTACAAGCACGCAGGTGGCCCGTTAAGTGCAATTCATTGCATAATCCTCGCGTAGAGATTAAACAGCAGTCTGTCGGGCACCAACTGTCCTCTAAATGTCAGGATTAGATTATGTCAGGTCGTTAGGTTATGTTTGGTCAGGGTTAGGTAGGTTAGGTTAGGACCTAAGTGTGCGAGGGAACACCGAGGTGGTTTTAGTCAGTAAGAGTCTGACAGACCCCTCTGCCCACCCCCAGGACAGAGGACATCCATGAGAATATCCAGAAGGCAAAAAAAAAAAATGGTCAGGTTAGGTCGTTAGGTTAGGTCACGGTTAGGTTTAGGTTAGGTTTAGGTTAGGTCACAACTTCGATGCCCTGGGATCTAGAGGCAAGGGCCCCCGCGCTGAAATATCTGCACCTGCGTCATCTGGAAGCTGAGGTTGCCATGCCGCCTCTCCAGCCACTCCTCCATTACGGGTCTTACCGCCATTAATGCGGCGTGCCCTGCGTTGGGTTGCGCAAGTCGTTCCCTCCACAGCCACTAGGATCTGGCGGAGACCACTCCGTTCAAGCGCCTCCTCGCTTTGGCGATATCTCAGCGCGAGCGCCCTCGCCTCCAGATCCCAGGGCATCGAAGTTGTGACCTAACCTAAACCTAACCGTGACCTAACCTAACGACCTAACCTGACCATTTTTTTTTTTGCCTTCTGGATATTCTCATGGATGTCCTCTGTCCTGGGGGTGGGCAGAGGGGTCTGTCAGACTCTTACTGACTAAAACCACCTCGGTGTTCCCTCGCACACTTAGGTCCTAACCTAACCTACCTAACCCTGACCAAACATAACCTAACGACCTGACATAATCTAATCCTGACATTTAGAGGACAGTTGGTGCCCGACAGACTGCTGTTTAATCTCTACGCGAGGATTATGCAATGAATTGCACTTAACGGGCCACCTGCGTGCTTGTAGAGATTTTTCAGAAATCGCCTTTGTCAGTATTATAAGACATTTTTACATTAGTTTCTAAATATTTTTTGAACGTCTATACCTCGTTGGATAGCTGATTAAATAAGGATGTTTGTCTTGCATTTTGTATACTTAGTGTCATAGTAAATTTTTGAGATAAACATCATTCTTTATCGTGTACCTCGATGATTTTCTAATATACTTAATTAACTTTTAATGATTACTTTCAATTGGATGGTCATTAAGAACAGTTAAATATGCAGAAAGCTTCGTAAAAGTATCAGCTACAAGCTAATATCATAATCAAAGCCGATCAATTTGACATTTTATAGATAAATAATGTTTAAGGAGGAATTCTGGGTATTATTCAAAATAATATAAAAATTGCAATATCTCGAAATCCATTGAATTTCGTAGAACATATGTGGGGTTAAATTTGTTGCATATTAGCCCCCCTATAACGTGGTGCAAGGAATACGTCGAATTACCAGTAGCCCTGTATAAGACCTAAATTAGAGATGTTAAACAAGTATACGCCTTGAACTTCACCATGTTTTTAGTCGACACGTTCTGACGTCTCGTCTAAATATGTATGGATTTTTTTAAAATTTCTTAGTAGCAGCCTGGAGTCTGGATTTGTGCCCGGTTGATAGCTAGGCTTGCCCCCTATGGACTTAAGGTCACAGCTCATTAGAGCCACCCAGCATCCGACCCGCATCGCCTCGCTTCGTGTGGCTAGTATTCTTTATAAGAACTTGTATGGATGTGCGCTCACTACATCAACTTCGTAGCGTCACCGAATCGCCTTGAGCGTATGCCTTCCACGCGACGACGAGTTGACCACTCGGTGACAACTCGCTGCTCGCAAGTCCCGAGTGAACCGCGTGCTGCCATCGAGTGAACTCCTCCGACGACTCCTCTGGTTGACCACGCGACGTTTACTATTGATAACGCGGCGTTCACCCGTGAACCACAGGTGGCTCTAATGAGCTGTGTCCTTTAAACAAAACGGTGAAATGAAGTAATACTAAGTAATACACTTCTGCCCAGCCCTTCGAGAAATACGGGCGTGATATTATTTTATAAGAAAAACAGTGTTATTTACTAAGTGAAACACGTAGTACATCATATTTCAATCGATCGAGATATTTGTAATTCATTTCATACAGCTGCTGCAGCGCCGCATGCTAATTACTCGGTTAGACTAAATACGCTTTGCTTCGAATAGTTTCAGTTAGATATTCCAATAAATTAGAACTAGGTTGGTAGGAAAGGTTAACGTTGAAAATTACGGGTCTTGAATGGACAACTTATATTTTGATTTTAGTATACTCAATACACCGTGAGCTCGAGGTACTCGAAAGATTTTAACCATCGATTCCGTTGCCTAATTGGAGAAGAAAAGCTAGGGTATATATGGCAACATTGACATACCTCACAAGATGTAGGAAATAACGAAAGCGTCATTCCCCCTCTCTCTTCCCGACACAGCCACGACTAGGCTTGTTAAAAGTGCACCGCTATGAAATAATTAAATAAACCCTCAAAGACCTCAAACAAGTATTTTATTATACTATAAATGTTTGTTGAATAAAGCTTAATTTTTGAAATATTCATTATTTACGGAAATTGACAACTCGAAAAATTTCTATGGTAACAAGTCCTATGAACGCGGCGTTGCGACTTTTGTCATACCATACCCCACTCGCCGTATGTCTTATTTGTCGGGGAGGGTTGTAAACTGAGCGGTTTTTGATCCACTCACACGATAATTTATAAATGTTGCCATTTCAACCTAAAGTATTGAAACAAGGAAGTACTAAAGTTAATTGATTTATTATGTTCAGAAAAACGAAAAAATTAGACTTGTTGAGTGAAACCTTTGACTCATAATACTATCAGAAAGGCGTGCTTCAAATCTTTTGGGTACCTCAGGCCCACGGTGTACATTTTAGCACTCCACAACGTAAATGTATGAAAACGGTGTCATCAGAAATGAAATGTAACACTAATATTAAACAACATGTAACAGGAATAACGCAAACACTCAAACACCCCAATTATAATTTTTAGTTGTAATCATAATACATACACTGACATTTTACTTTTATGTGCTTTAATATTGTTTATTTAAGAAAACAATATTAATTTTAAGTTGTTAACTGCATTTAGAATTCAGTTTCATGACCTTCACATAAGGCTCATTTTTTTTAACTCAATTAAAATATTGACTAGTACAAAAACGTTTAAAAAAATTACACACTAAAAATGGCAGAAATCAATTCAGTAGCCGATTCTTAGCAAACTACTTTCAGAGTTTGCGTTTGTTATGTTACACGTTGTATATGCTGAATTGAGTCTACTACACAGAATAATAAATAGTACTATGTACAGAAACATCACTCCCTAACTAATGCGTCTAATACCTACATAGAAAAATGTGATTCACGCATGAGAAATTGAGCTTTAAAGTTACGACAGAGAGTTGCCATTCCGCTGTGCACATTCAGTTAGATTTTTCCAATTTTAACGGTTTTTGAAAGGGAGGTAACTAGGACCTACTTGGTGAAGGATTTTACACGTTCTGCCTAACCTTTTTAAAATATCTTGGGGTCAGCTTCGATTCTAACCAGATGAGGCTGAATACGAGTATTTTACACAGAGCGGCTGCCATCAGATTTCCGCAACCCAGTTGAAGGGCAATGCCGATATCCTCAGTTTAGATCGGTTATCAAACTCGGGCTTCTAACTACCCGTAACGACTGTCATAGGTAATGACACCCAGGACCTACGGTTTAATGTGCTCTCCTAGGCATGAAGGGGTCTCGATGTGTAACGAATATATGGACTGAACGCAGCAAGCATAACTTAACCTTTTTTTTTTTTTCTCTTGGTAATATCCTCATGGATACCCTTCGCCTGGGGAAGACGAAGGGTTACGCCGGACTCTTACCGGCTAAAAACCCACGGTGTTCCTCCTCCTTGACCCTTGGCTGGGGTCGCGGGATTCGCAGCTGCATGCACCGCAGCCCCGACAGGCCTCGGTCCACCAGCCCCTGGCGGACCTCTCCCTCTGTAGGTCCCTGCCCCACGTCCTCCTGAGAGGCGCGCACGGAACACATGCGCGCCGCCTTCTCGGGCCTGTTACTGGTCGGGCGACGGGTCCCCTAACCCGCCGCCCGCAGGCCACACACTAGGGTGGCTGGAGATCGTCGCGCGCCCTCCGGCGGCGCCCGGTGCGTCTGGCACGGGAAGGGAGAGTGGCCGTCGCCTCTCTCTCCCTCTCCGCTCCCTCCTTGGTCGCCATCACCACCTAAGCATAACTTAACCTTGCAAATCATGTTCCGTGCGGCTGTTAACTTCAACTTCAAAACTCATTTATTCAAAATAGACTACTACTAATTAGTTCTATTTGAACGTCAATTTTACATATAAGACAGCCCCCCAAAAGCATCGCTTCCTAGTATTTTTGCTGTGAAGAACAAACGGCGCAACCCACTCCCTAGCAACCAAGAGCCTGACATCAGTGAACGTGTTTTTATTTTTATTTCGTGAGCGGAGCCACCGACACAGCTAGTCCTTTATAAAGATACCGTGATGATGAAAAAGCACCTTCCCAACAATCTTGTTTATTACAAACATAAAATACCAAAAGAACTAAATCCGTAGATTACTTACAGCGGTATTACGTTTTTAATTAAATTTTTAATAAACATTTTCAAGGCGTTTTACTATCTCTGCGGTGTGCTATCAAAAGGATTACGTTATTTTAAATTATAGCTGGATAATTTTAAAGCTGATTTTGGATATTAAATACTGTGTTTTACAGTTTAAATCACTTATAATCACAGCTTTATACTAAGGTTTCTACGAGTCACGATACTTAAGAGGCCGTATATGAAATTTTGTCGATTTATGTGATTTTACAGACTACATTTTACCGTTAAAATAATATATTTCTATAAGTTTGAATGCACAACATAAAACATAATTTCAATCATGATCTAATAAATGAGCCTACTTACGGCTTGCGTCGAGTATAGTCGAGTATTTATGTCGAGATTTAGATTGTTTTAAAAGATTTTTATTGCCAAATTATAATATTTTGCGTTTTATTTGCCGAAAATTGATTGATATTGAACTGAAGTTTATTTTTTGTTGTTTGAATTTTATGAACGAGAGTTCTGAATAGCCAAAATCAAAAGCAATTCTTTGCCCATTTTCTCTAAAATTTTACTGAATTAAATATTTTTTACTCTAATATTTTATATGCAAGTGGTAAAAAGTGATTGATACGTTTTATAGACGTCTTTCAAAACAATACATGCTATTTTTCATACCGTTTAGACATCAAAACAATTCGTAAATATGTGATATTCTAAACCTCTTACAACAAAAAATCACAAAACAGTCGTCGGTTTGTGGTCGATTAATCGACATTAAATAAAAAATCATCATCAATCATAATTGAAATTGAAATTATCTTTTTGTTGTTCATTGAAACTTATAGAAATATATTATTTTAACTATAAAATTACGTCTGTAAAATCACGTGAATCAGCGAAATCGGCAAAATTTCGTACACGGCCTCTTAAGTAGTACCTACGTACGAATAAGAACGGAAAGTAATATTTCGCAGGAACAAAACACGTCTTTAAATTACTATTTTTCGCTTCAAGAATCTTTTAAACATACACATACATAAATATACACATAAACTCACGCCATTTTCCCATGGGGCTAGGCAGAAACTGTAGAACCCCTCATGCTTCGATTCTTACATCCTTTAGCTTAGTCTACGTTCATACATCTTGTCATACATGTACGCCGCGTCGGTTGAGAGTACTACGCACCTATCCTTTTTGAAGAACATCGCCAACAAGATCAATGTTTAATCCTTCTAATACCGGCTTCCCACGATGCGTGACAGCGCGCACCGCGACGCATGAGCTCGCACCAAGGCACCATAGGAAGAGACTCGTCCGTGGTAATGCGGATGCGTGTGGAGCGGTGCTCAGTATCCACAACACACACCCTCAAAATGTGGCTTCGTACGGTGCGTGATTTTACGGATGAGACCACGCACAGCCGGTGCGCGCTACCACGCACCGTGGGAGGCCAGCTTTAGGTGTCCTCTACTGGCGTTTCCACTGACATCAGCCTAATTAATCGCCGTTCACTCATTTTTAGAAAACGATAACAATATAAATTACAGTTGTTTAAAATATGTATGTTTAAAGAATTCTAAAAGCACAATGAATGTTTCATTTTCAAAGGTTTGTTTACTTTTTATTTAAGAATTAAATTGCCGATCTTTACCTAATTCGATGCTCTTTTTCGTTGTATCTTTCGCATTTCTCATACTAAGCTACCCGCAGCGTTGTTCGCTCATATAAGAGACACTAAAATGCGTGTGCGTGGCATCAAAATTACGTTTTTACGCCAAATAATCAGGCATGTAACATCGCGAAGGCACCTGTATCAATACCAAGATCTTTTTTACAACATGAGTAGAATTTATTCGATGTAATTTTCAATAAAACATTGGATATGTTTATTATCAAACAACCAACGTAAAATGTATCCCCTACTAGCGGTTAACGGTGAGTCTTAATTTTCAAAAGGAAGGGAGTTACAGACTCTCATTGACTAAAACCCACCCGTGTTTCTCTTCATGACCTTTGCGTTCCAGGGCAGCGGAAACTCTTTCGAACAAATTCCTTTACCCTGGCAGGCACTGGCCCTAGCGGGCCCCGTCTACTCTCGTACATCTCTTTGAGGCGCGCGTGGAACACAACGCGCCGTCGAGCCTGGTGCTGATCGGACTGCGAGCCACCCAACGCTCGCCATCCGCAGGCCCGCGACTACGGTGGCCGGGAATCGCCCTGCGACTCCCGACGCCCGGGGTGTCAGGTTTGCCTCTCCAGGTGAATTAGCCTACTGCACATGTCTGTGTAGAATAGTCGAGGCACACGCACCCCTCACTAGATAACAGTGCTGGGTATCTTGTAACATAATCTATTTATTAAGTCAGTTCAATCAATTCTATTGTTACCAAAGCCTTGTAGCATCATTACAGCTAGAAGCAAACGCCTACACTCTCTAGACTTAGCATGTTGTCGTTTTAATAACTGTACATATGAAAACCTCAAACAAAAATATTTATAATTCACAGAACGAAGGAACTTTAAAAAAAATACACGTGCATAAACATAGGCTTAGGAATATAGCGAAGGTAATTATTTCCAGAAAAATATCGAATTTCTAAAATATACCGTAACAGAGAGAGAAAGATTGAATTATTATAAAGCTAATGTGAAATTTTCTCATCTTACATAGTCAACCGCAATACACGAAAACAAATGGTACTAAGCTGAGATGTAGAAACAAATACACTCGTAAAAGGCTGTAACGCGCTTTTTACGAGAGCACCGAATAATTCGGTATAATTCACTCAGAGTGGCTTCGTGTCGAGTTACGAGTTGTATTTCGATGTCAATACGACAACCTATAACGCAATAAGGGGTGGGTTTTAATAAGCTATACCGAGTTTTCCGGCAGAAAAGATGAGTATTATATATACATCGATGTTATTAGTCATGTTCTTCGAAAAGGACAGGTGCGTAGTACTTTCAATCGGCGTGCGTGTATGATAAGATGTGTGACCGTGGACGAAGCGAAATGAGTATGTAAGGATCGTAGCTTGTGGCGTTCTACAGTTTCTGCCTACCCCCATGGGAAAAAGGCGTGAGTTTATGTGTGTATGTATGTTAGAAGAGTATACTAGTCTGGTTTTTCCTGAATCAATTCAAGGATCGAGAAGGGCAAGGGTTTATAATTAAAATTGAATCTTATTACCTATGCCTTAATTGTCTTATTACATAGAAATATCTTCTTGTACCCTTAAGCCACCACCTTAAGCTACCAGTAAGACAGACAAAAATAAACCATCTACCAATTAAGCTAATTCTTTTCATATGCTACAGGTACCCATCAGTTGCACCAACATAACTGCATTAAAAATTCCCGTACCACCGTTTCGTAACACACTAAGGCTGACCACATAAGAGATACTTCGTGTCTGGAGACACAGTTTTGTGCATTGTGACACACTCTTGTCACAGAGATATATAAGCTAAAGCAGTACCTCAACTTACTATAATCGCCGGAATTAAAACACTCGCACAGACACGCACTGTACTGAGTAGTTTTTTGTTTTTGTATGTGACTGTATCCCGAACTTACCTTAGAAGTCTTGTTGCAGTGCGTGTCTGTGAGAGTGTGTCAATTCGGGCGGTTGTAGGTAGTTGAAGTACTGCTTTAGCTTATACAATATGTCCGGTTACGGACTAGCGATATTCCAGGTACTTATATAGCAATTATTCTAGTACACAAATACACTACACACTAGCGTCCAATCCACTTCCCCGCTATTTGGCAGCCATTTTGCTTATTTGTTAAGATATTCTCTATTTTAAAGTTATGAAAATGTAAACCCATTGTATCGTAATGTAAACGATAGACAATATTGTTGCCCTCCGAATAAGCCTACTTTTATCTCAGTAGAACCAAAACTTTGAGAGATACGACTTTTTTTGTATACACGTACAGAATTTCTTAACAAAAAAATGGAAGTGAATTGGACCCTAGTGTGTAGCGTATTTGTGTACTAGAATAGTTGCTATATAAGTACCTAGAATATCGCTAGTCCATAACCGGACATATTGTATATATTCTGTGGTCTTGTGCATAGAGACCGTGTGAGGACGGGCTAGAATTTAAAACTTCTTCACCGTACGCTGGGAATAGAAGGCGTCTTGTAAGATTCAACAAAACCCAACACGCTTGGTGGTAGGATCAATTCGATCCGTCTGACTAGCTACCACCATCATTAAAGTCCGGCGACAAGCAGTTTACTGTGTTCCGCCATGCATATGTAAGAGCCAGTATTGAATTCGTGTATTCCATCTTAGACCCTGTCTACGCTTACCATCAGGTGCGATTAGGGTCAAACGCAACAAAGTTGAATTTTAAAAAAAGAGACACTATTTTGTACATCGAGATACAGTTTTGTGCATCGAGATACACGGTATTAACTCGAGACACAGTTTCAAGCTACAGGACGATCGCTCGAGTGACCAAAACGGTGCGTGGCTGCATGCATACACCAAACAGTCGAACAGTTGAAAACAAATACCCATCAGTTGTGTCTGAAGCAACTTGTATCCCATCTGTGGTAAGCCTAACTGTTGAGTGTAATTCCTCTCGTCAGTCGGCCGTCCGTCAACAAACTCGTTAGTGTTAAATCATTAGTGGGGAAATGTCACGCACAATCTAATTCTGGGCACGTCAACAACTCGGGTTATGGGTAACGTGTGGATGTGTGATGGACACGCACTGTGCGGTGTGGTGGGAGATAAATTAGGTATATACAAACTCTTTAGCAGATAAATAACTTTCAAGTTGATAAGAGATCCTAAAGCGGCGAAAATATAATAGCTATGTTAGTAACTAGCTGGTGCCCGCAGTTTCACTCCCGTTCTAAGGAAACGACTTCATATACCCGGATAAAAAGTATCCTATGTCTTAATCCAGGTCATGGTTTACACCTGTATGCAAAATTTCATTGAAATCGGTCCAGCCGTTCTCACGTTATGCGCTTACCAACTAATAGCATTTTTTATTTATGATAAATTATATTTTAGAGCCATTTGAGGTGAGAAACACTCGGGTCGAGAGGTCCGAGTGCCCAACTCCTCTATAGAGATGTTGCAAGGCGGCTGGTCGACATTTCCCGTGACCCGAAGGCTGTCCTTTACTTTGGCCAAAGGATTAGCATTGCCATACAACGTAGCAATACTGCCAGTTTTCTGGGCACGTTACCAGTCGACAGCGATGCGGAGGAATATTTTAATGCTCTGTTTTAGTTGATAGTTTTATTAGGACACAATTCTCTGTATTTGTATACATTTGTTGTATTAAATTAGTTAAAAGAAACAACTTTTAGTCTATGATTTTTGGATGACATGAAAAATAATTGTTTCCCCATTCTACCAAAGATTAGTTTCCATGGATTTCTTATTTATCCAATTTTACTTATTAAAAGTTTAAAAAGACGTAGAGCACTAGTTTTTATACAATCTGTGACTGCTTTTAAATTAGCAGAAATCATAATTATTTAAATACGTATTAAATTAGCAACAAGAATATGAAGAATTGACCACGGAATAGGAAAAAAACAAGTGGAAATACCCACGCAGCTATCGCGCATGTGTCACCATTATGCGGAGATCCGCAACACTGACCGCAATTAGGGTCAAAATTTCACGCAAGCAAAGCTGCGGGCAAAAGCTAGTATCATAATATATTAGGATCATGCTTTATTGTGCAATTTTAACGTGTAAAAATAATAGCAAGACGACAAAAGTATCTCACAGAGGTGTAACTTTGATATCTTTTGTATGTCAGTTTTGCGACACTGGACAATTTGTATGTCAGTTTGGCGACACTGGTTCTCCCGTACCGTAGAACGGGGTGGGGTTACTTTGATAATTTTTTTTCAATTTTCATTCAATTTTTTAAGATTCAGTATTTTATAACTTCGCCATCTAACTTTGCAGACACCTCTATACCGTACGGTAAAATTGGAAAACTGTCAATGTTGCCTATACAGTTAAGTTTAAATGCATAAGTTCCATTTCTATAGAGATATATGACTAAATGCAATATTTTTAGTGACTATCAATGTCGCCCCTTGATATCAAAGTAACCCCAATCGCTGGTACTGAGAAAGTATAAGGGCACTTTCACTTGTTCTCTCTATTTAAACGAACGGTATATTGGAATCAAATACATTTATTCAGCAGAAGAGTGCAAGTACATTTCTTCACTATACAACGTTATTTTTACTTTATACGAAAACCGAGACACCCCAACAAGATTTTCATCAGAACTGCCTGAATATTACGTGTACCAGGTGCAGCTGTGTGATATAATGCGAGTAATGACTGACCGCCATCTAACGTTTGCGTTAGGTATTGAATATGTGTTTTTTTTTAGTAAATCTCCAAGTTACACCTTAGTTTATGTCGCGTTAAGTTCGCTAAAAAAGTGTGAAATGCCTGAGATGTGCTATGCAGGGGTTGTCTAATACACGGAAACTGATCGAGCAGACCATTTCAAGCCTCAAGGTGTCTATTCCCGTCAATTGTTATGGGTAGAAACCTACTGAAACATAAAAAATAAACTTTAAAAAAAGTAAAAACCGACTTCAAAGAAATACTAAAAGGAGTAAAATAATTACCATAATATAAAATTAACAGTTTCAGAAGTCGGTGGCTTCTATTTTCTTCAGTGAAGAGTTGCACCGACTTCTGAAACTGTTAATTTTATATTATGGTAATTATTTTACTCCTTTTAGTATTTCTTTGAAGTCGGTTTTTACTTTTTTTAAAGTTTATTTTTTATTAAATACGTTTTAGTGTCATAATTTTAACCCCCTCCTTCATAACCCTTCTTTTTGGCTTTGACGTAGTCGGGCATAAAAAGTCTTTTCAAATGATACCTTACACGATATAATGAAAACATTCCAAAGGGGGGGAGGAGGGGACACGCACCCCCTCCTCTTTTCCAGTAGTCAGTTCCCAACAACAAATATAAACAAAGCAATATTAGTAATTTGAGAATTTTGCTTTGATCCGATGAGAAGTTCCGTTCCATATCTCTGAAGTTCATGGTCTAATCATAACAAAATTTATATGGGACCAATCGGGAAGTATACCCTTTCGAACAAAAAAAGAATTTTTCAAATCGGTTCATAAATGACGGAGATATGAGGTAACAAACATAAAAAAAAAAAAATAAAAAAAAAATAAAAAAAAAAACAACCGAATTGAGAACCTCCTCCTTTTTTTGAAGTCGGTTAAAAATAGAAATTTATGAAAAAAAAAAAAACAAAAAAAAATGTGGTGTAAAAAATATGTCAATCGATTCTCCTAGTGATTCTGAACAAACTAGTTTCAGGTCTAAAACTAACCTTGTATAATCAACGCTACTTATACATACTTTTGATTCATCTAAAGCCAAGTCTGCACTGCCTATTACGACCACAAAAGCCAAAAATACTCGCCATTTTACTACCTATTTAACATCTTTTTTACTCGAAACTCATTCGCTTTTTCCATTGTTTTTTACTACTCTACTCTTTATCGCCACTACTTTTGTTTCGCAATTTGCCGATACTAGAGTGGTATTTTTTTTAGTAGGCTATTTTTTTGTTACATTTTGCCCCGTCACTGGTCGTAGTCATTCATTCGGTTCGCACTACGTTCTATTAAACTTGAAGTAAGAATATAGGTGGGACTAGATTTTGATTTGTTGCTTGGTTAGAAAAGTTGACGATGTTATTATTTCAAGGATGTAAATAACAATACCTTAGCGTACAAATATGCAAATACAATATCTAGTTTTAATTCCGCTGAACAAGATCGCTAGTTTGGATGCAGTATGCAGCACCACCCTCTCGCCCACACGTATATGCACATGCAGATAGAGTGAAAAAATAATGCAACATGCAACCAAACCAATATACTTGGTTACATGATGCATTATTTTTTCACTGGGCTGCATACTGCATCCAAACTAGCGATCTTGTTCAGCGGAATTAAAGCTAGATATTGTATTTGCATATTTGTATGTCTTGGATTTCCGCAAAGTAACACCTGATTCCATCATTTAATATCTTGCGATAAACGAACCACATCCCTAGTGGTTTTCGATAATATTTATGAATGAAACAAAACAAATATAATTGCATCTTGAACTGTCGCACATACCAACTAAAAATTAACAAAAAGTAAAAATAAAAACGAAAGCCACAAAATAACAAAAAAAGGGAAAATACACATCCGGCCAAATGTTTTTTTTTTTTCTTAAAGTGACAGTAATCTTGGGTGCTAATTAGACATGTGTCAGATATATCTATAGATAGATATATATGTATAGATATCAAAACGAATTCAAAAACCGATTTCAAACACAAATCGATTCGTATCGATTTCACAAACTAGAAAATTCGATTTCAAAAATCGACCTTGCTAATCCAAACGCTAGCGATCTCTATCACTGAACGAACGAATCCGAATCGACAAACCAAAATCCAAACGCAAACTTATGCCAAGAAAATCGCTTTCTCTTTTTCTAACATAACGGAACTTAGCGGAATAAAAAGGATAGCATGAATTTTGCGATTTAGATTTCGGTTTATCGGTAACGGAAATGATGAAATGCGATCAATATCATCTTTACTGCTAAGTTTTTAAAGACTATATTTGCGAGATAATACGTTGATGTATTTTGGTTTATGGATTCGTGTTTTTAACTAGAAATAATGTACCTATTGTTTTCGTTTAGATGAAAATCGCACAAATCGTTAGTACCTACTCCTTAGCTAATAAAACGAAATCTAAGTACGCAACCGAATTGGCGAGGTTAGGCGCTACTGAAATCCGATTTCTAAAAACGGATTTTGAAATCGATTTTGATATCTGAAATCTGATAAATATCAGTTTGCATTCAAAACCAAAAACGCCCATGTCTAGTGCTAATAACGCTACGTTTGGTGAATAATAAAAAAAAAATCGTGAGGGCACAGACAGAAGGACTGCATCCCGATCGCAACTGCCAGTTGCAGTTTTAAGGCAATTAAGATGCCGTCAGTGCACTACGTGACAATTGCCGACTGAATCTATAGTCAATTTGCAGTTAGGATTTGGTATCAATGAATGAATCGATCGGCCTCCAATCTAACCAGAAGCAGCTGAGTGCCACTATTGCATACTCAGCGTCTGCCATTAGACCTCTGCAACCCAGTAACTGGGCAATGCTTTTGTTAGACCAGTTGTCATACAATCAGGCCTTTTTTTCGTGGGAATACCCTCATGGATGCCCTTTGTCCAGGGAAGGTGAAGGGGTATGCCGGAGTTTTACAGGCTAAAAACCCACGGTGTTCCTTTTCCTGACCCTTGGCCGGAGTCGCGGGATTTGCAACTGCATGCACCGGAATCCCGGCAGGCTTCGACCTCTCCTACTGTGGGGCCTAGCCCCACGTCCTACACTGCGCGCCACCTTCTCGGGCCGGTTACTGATCGGACGACGGGTCCCCTAACCCGCCGCCCGCAGGCCACACACTACGGTGGCCGGAGACCGTCGCGCGCCCTCCGGCGCCCGCTGCGTCTCGCGCGGGAAGGGAGAGTGGCAGCTGCCTTTCCCTCGCTCTCCGCTCCCTCTTTGGTCGTCATCACCTCCTCACAGAAGGAGACGACGGCTTCCCACGCACTCTCGCTCCCGACCATGGACAGAACCATACTATCAGGCCTCTGATTACCCGTAACGACTGTCATAGGTCGTATGACACCCTGTACAGATGGTTTGACGTGCTCTCCGAGGTACGGAGGGGTCTCGATGTTAGGGAACCTATCCATTCTAATGCTTTAATGATAATATTCAGTAAATTTTAATAACTAAACAGGATATAGTAATTTTGACTGCGTAATTATGAATCGAATTAGTATTTATATTAAAACAACCAAATTACCAGGGAATAGCGCAATTAATACCACTCGTTATTAAAATAATTAATACTTTAGCACTAAAATATTTGTAGTAAATTATTGGGAGTATGTTAATTATTCATACCTACATTAACATGACCACATTAATGAAATACATAGAATAATTATGCTGATAGTATTACTAATATTAGATTACAAAATTATTGCTAGACAGTCCATCACTAATTAACTACTATAGCAAACCAATTAAACGTCATATTTATTGTTGTTTATTGTGGAACATAAACATAAAAACAGTAAAATTATAGAAAAGTTATATCAAGGAACTGTAATAACTAAACTCTATACAAGGTTAGTCGAAAAGGGGGGTACTAATCTAAAAGGGTGTTAAAGAACCTATAATAATGAAAAACGTTTGTTCTACAACTTTCCCCAAAATTCAATAGTTTAAGAGAAATACCCGTTCAAATATTTCATTAGGTTATATTCGGGGTCACGTATTAAACGTTCCATTTTCTTTTGTACCTAAAGCAGCAATCATTTTGCATGAAAATAAAAATTATCGAATTTTGGAATTTTAACAATTGCTATAAAACAGTCATCAGTGATACTTTAAGTGGTCCACGGATTAGTACCCCCTTTCCGACTAGCCTAGTATATCACAACCAGTCTCTCCATCACATTGTCTCCACAGGGTACTCGAATTCATCAGACACATTGCCAGAAAGCAATTCGATAGATAACCTTGAGAAGCTGCTAGGCATTGCAAGGTGGAAGGAAAGAGACCTACGGGACGAAGTCGAAGTCTGTCCAGATTTGCTCGTCACTCGACTCCGGTGTTAGCTACAGAGAAAGAACGAAATGTTAGAATATAGTTAAAGGAAAAGTGTTTCATAGAGATCACGACCCCCCAGCATTGAAGAGAACGAGGCAACCAGGACAGAGGCAATGACGTAGAAACACATGGACCTTGGGTCAGCGCTCAAAAATGTCCGCACCGAGTGTAGACGAAAACGCGAAAAAGTAGACTAATTTCCATCAGTGGGTGCAGTCGAATCTTCGTATGGTGGAAAATTGTTGTAAGTTAAATTAGGCATTGTGTTGACGACATAGAATTTAATTTGTAACCTCAAGATACGTTTCTTGTGAATTTTGAACCAGACCCTTCAATGGTCCATGTGTTTGTACGTTAATGATTATAGGTATTAGTTCCGCCGCATTAATCATAAACATCTCTTTAATTCTTGATATATTGAACAGAACTCTTCTTCTTCTACCTGTCCTTATCCCGAGTTACTTGGTGTCGGCGCAAAATGTTTTCTTTTTCCATTCTTCCACATTAGCCGTCCCGCTTTTATTGTCTCTCTTTTCATTCATATCATCCCTCACACATCCATCCATCTTTTCTTTGGTCTCCCTATTTTCCTTCATACATCAACATTTATATTCATCACTCTCTTAGTTACATGCTTTCCGTCCCTTCTCATCACATGCCCATACCATTGAACAGAACTAAAAATGCAATTCAATGAAGAATTGAATATCATAACTTTCGTGCATCCACGACATGTTGTTTTTTAAATGTGCGTTCCACTCGACCGTTCGGTCAGTGTGAATGGCAAAAATGCCAGTGCAATCGTTCCTAGTTCCACTGTTGTCTGTACCCACGTGTCGCTGTGGGGATTCCTCACAAAAAAGTTCACGCAGATTTTTGAATATGATTTTTTGAACGCCAGGGAGTTGGCAATTCTTTTTTGCACTGATTTGAAAGTTTTTGGGACGCTGGTCGATTTGAGGTTGATTTCGGGTCAAAGCGGTTTCCAATCAAATAGTGTGAAGCAGAGACTTTGTCTATTTAAGGACTGAATTTATAAGACAGTTCAGATTTAATTATGTCCGTTTATATGTTACCTATCATATAAACTTTAAAATATAAATTATTTATCATATAAATTATTTAGCTCGTGGCTAAATAATTACAGCCGCATAGACCGATCTTCCGGGTTAAGCTACGCTTGCCGAGGTTGGTCTGTGGATGGGTGACTATTTACCATAGCGAGTTTCCTCCGTGCCTCGGAAAGCACGTAAAGCCGTTGGTTCCGGCTGTCATTTGTAGATCATTGACAGTCGTTACTGTTGGTCAGAAGCCAGAAAGTCTGACAACCAGTCTTACCAAGAGTATCGTATTACCCAGTTACTGGGTTGTGGGGCTGATAGGCAGTCGCTCCATGTAAAATACTGATATTCAGCTTCATCCGGTTTGACTGGAAGCCGACCCCAACATAGTTGGGAAAAGGCTAGGCAGATGATGATATATTATGTTACCTATATAATATTTGATACCAACTACCCGAAGCTTGAGACGATGCGTGTTGGAATACAGGGTATAAACCTTATTTAGCAACACAGGCTACCAAACTGACATTATATACCTAAGCTTATCTATAACTAGATAATAGACAAGTTGTGTAATCATCAATCTTTTTGGTCTTAAAAACAATTAACATTATAAAACTATAGATCGGGACTACTCGCGTAAAAAACTTAAAGAGGCACAAAATACCTTTTATCCCGACGTTTCGGCCGAATTGCACTGGCCGTGGTCACAGGTAGAGTACCGACGATAACTTAATAAAAAATCAAGATCGAATGAGGGTAGATGAAAACCTTGCTTCACGAAGATGACAACTGCTCCGCCACTTCAGTCTACCCGTGACCACGGCCGGTGCAATACGCAAAAAAAAATTTTTTTTTAATTTTTTTTTCGCAAAAAAATTATTTTATGTGATAGCACATTTCGATGCCACGAATAAATAAATGAAAGCACGGCGACGCAGCTGGCAGGCACGACTAGCGCCATATTTCTCCGTGCAGTCAGTTAACTTAGGGTGCTAAAATGACTCGGAAACAGAAAATCAGGTTATTTTATGAAAAAATATTTTTGCTGAAACTGAAAAAAACTAGTGCTTGGTCAATCTGTGTCACTAGTAGATCATGCGGTTTGAAGGAATTACATGAATTCGTTTACACCCTGTATAATGATATAAATAATGTGTGAGGTCGTTTCAAATCTAGGACAGGGCAAGAACCTTTTTATAATCAGTTTACAATAAAATTACGCCGGAGTCCCTGTTTTGTGTACCGATTATAATTTGTATGACGAGGGACCATTAAATATGGGTCCAGTCCTTAATTTTATTTGTTAGGTACATTAAAAATGTTCCTGTACCTACCCTAACACAACAAAGGATTTTTGCGCAATATTTCTTCGTTCTAATATTTTTCTGGACAATTTTAAGGAAAACTTTGCTATGTATAATTTTGTTATACACGGTTAGTTTTAGTATATGCGAAACCTGAAACTAGTTTGTTCAGAATCACTAGGAGAATCGATTGACATATTTTTTACACCACATTTTTTTTTTGTTTTTTTTTTTTCATAAATTTCAATTTTGTTTCAGTAGGTTTCTACCCATAACAATTGACGGGAATAGACACCTTGAGGCTTGAAATGGTCCGCTCGGTCAGTTTCCGTGTATTAGACAACTCCTGCATAGCACATCTCAGGCATTTCACACTTTTTTAGCGAACTTAACGCGACATAAACTAAGGTGTAACTTGGAGATTTACTAAAAAAAACACATATTCAGGCAGTTCTGATGAAAATCTTGTTGGGGTGTCTCGGTTTTCGCATAAAGTAAAAATAACGTTGTATAGGTTTTAGGGTTCTCTGTTGGAATATCGAAATATAGTATAATAAATTAATAATAGCCGATTCTTATCTTGCCGAAAACCTTTCGCCACTTTTCATTTCACCGAATAATTAAAACGCCAAATGATTAAAATATCTAATTATGTTTTGTAACTTACGCCGACTAGTCTGCTGGCCACTGTTTCATTAGTCAACTGTATTATTAGCCACTTTAAACATGTTAGATGGCTCATTTTCCCACCATGCAAGCAAGAAAGTAAGCAAGCTTGCAAGTGTTTCTGGGTTTGCTCCGCCAGAAGACTCGTATTGTCGCCCCTTCGCTGCGCTCGCACACTCGACCAGCGCCAGCGCTACGCTCAGGAGGTCGTCGACTCCACGGCCACCTCCCCCCACTCATTACACTTTGGCCTCATGCACTCGTTCCACTCAGGACCTCCTTTGCGAGCTTCTGACTCCACGCTTTTAAATAACACTCTAGGGGTAGGACAGAGTCTGACCACGTGTAGTCGGGGTGCGCTGAGTCGGATTAACATTACATTTCGCTGTGTAAAAATAATGTTGTGCGAGTACTTATTTGGCAAATTAAACTATAGCCAAATAAGTATTCGACTGATTTTTTGGCTAAATAATCTTCTTCTCTCGTGTCAGCAAGAGCTATACGAAAACAGCTCATGCTGTGGTGAAAAGATTAGCCAGTCAGCAAGGTTGGTAGCGGGGCTGACTGCCCAGGGTGCGCCGGACGTACTTAAGTATCGTCACTCGTGAAGGCTCTTTTCATGCACCCCCCTAATATAATATATAGGCTAAATAATGATGGTGCCTAACAATCATTCGGCGAAATCAAATTAGGGTAAAAATTGATTCGGCAAAGATTACGTCGGCGAATCGTTGTCAATGAAATTCGATATAAAATACTTCGGCAAAAACACGGGCACCCAGATTTTGGCTTTTGGCGGTAACTGTTCAAGCGCAATATTTCACCGATTTTTTAAAGTCTGTCTAAGCTGCATCGGACTAACCGAACTGCGAAAAATACCATATTTTATAGCACGTGTTGATAGATATCGATAGGGTCAATGTTGTGGAACGAATCTCTCTAACAAACACAGTGTCTTTAGTGAAAAGCATTACATAAAATACAACTTTTACGCCAAAAGCAAAAGATACCTAAATAGTACTTACCGATGTGGAATTCTTCGACTTTAAAAAAGTATATAGGGTGACTGGTAATTAGTGACCGACACTTTAACACATGTTTGTACTCATGATAACAAACAACTTTCCCAAAGAAACACTACTTATAAAACAAAAAAAAAAACATATTACGAGCCGCGTCCATTCCGTAACGGTTTATTAATAAATTTTAAATGAAAAAAATTTTTAAAAAAAAATGTTTCTTTGGGAAAGTTGTTTGTTATCATGAGTACAGTCATGTATTAAAGTATCGGTCACTAATTACCAGTCACCCTATATAGTACCTACCGATGTGCAAGTCTTCAACTTTGAAACGGTAAATAGTACCTACCGATATCCAAGTCTTCGACTTTCCATCCTTATTGTTTTCTTTTACATTTTATGCAGACAATTGACTTTGTCTCGTTCAATCTCCTCCTGGCGTTTTTTCTTTGGTACCGACCTTATTTTTGTATGAGGTTGCATCTTCATTGACTTTAGAATCGTCTATATGGACATCTACAGTAACAGCCTATTATGGACTCTCACTTATCAGTCAGTTACTATTCCGAACCTGTTATGTGGCAAACAATGGCAAACAAAATGAAGCCTTGTCCATACCGGGTACATGTCGCGAATGTCGCAATAAATGTACCACAACATTTTGTCGGACACGGTGTGTTACGGCACGTGTCGCAAGGATTGCCAAGTGCCAGGTGGCCTACTCTCTAAGTCCGTCAACAAAGTTAGTCACCCATCCCAATGTAGCCCGAAACGAAGGAGTGAACAAAACAAGTGTCAAATTCAACTTTTCGGACGGGCAAAAACACATCGGTAGTAGGGACAACTGTCAAATCGTGTTGTCATTCATTCTTAGTTCGGGCCCCGAAATAATTGTATGTCCGTAGGTGATAGGGAGTAGGAAACGCTCGTAACTAAGGTCGAAACCACGGACTTCGTGCTTAGAGAGTAGACTCCCAGACACAAGAGCCGCGACAGTATCTCAACTTGTATGCAAACAAAAAATGGTATTTGGAAGGCTGGAAAATCAACATTCCACAATTTTACATCCCCGCTTGTACTGCCAACCCAACTCTAGCAGTGCTAATCCGCCACAAAAATAGCAGCAAAGTAATCAGATTTGTAATCGTACTGCTTCGTCTCTGTGACTGAAACTACACCATTTTAACTTCTGTCTATTGTGCTTTTTACGCAGCTGTAGTAATTTTAATTGGGTGTGTTTCTATAATATATTCATAATTATCTGCAGCCTGTATTACCCCACAGGTGAGTAAAAGAGCATTGGGGTGCATTAAAAGAGCCTTCTGCCTCGTGAAGAGCTGGACTTAAATGATAGCACTACCCCATCTCTTCCCGTGGGTGTCGTTAAAGGCGACTCAGGGATTCTCTAGAGGTTGGCCAGTAGCGTGTTCTGAGTACTTTAACAACCACACTGCGATCGCCAACCTGCCTGCCAAGCGTGGCGATAACGTCAACCCCCCAAGACGTCCAATAGTTGCTTCCGGGAACCGGATCCGACTATCTGATCAGATTCATGAAATACACGTACGATTCTCGTGTCCGACTTTTTCTGGACGACAACGACGCCCTGACGATGCTTACGATTCTGACATCCGATCCGATAGTCTGATCGTACGTGTAATTCATGTTCAAACAGATGCATGCTCAAACAAATGTATACCTAATGTTTTTTAAAACAAAATAATTGTCAGAGTGGTTACAAAAAAAGTGTTTCTACAGTATTAAGGAATTTTTAGAATATAAAAATTTTGTTTAGAGTATTAATTGATGAATTTCTTGTAAACTAATTAATGACATTTGTATGTAATAAAAATTTGTGATAGTAATGTAATATAAATAAATAAATAAATATAAATAAATATTTTTGGGACATTTTTACACAGCACCATCTAGTCCCAAACTAAGCAGAGCTTGTACTATGGGTACTAGACAATGGATATAATACTTATATACTTTTTTTTTTTTGTAAATACATACTTATAATACATAAGAAACACCCAGACCAACACAAACACTCATGTTCATCACATAAATATTTGTGATGTGTGGGAATCGAACCCACGACCTCGTGGTCAGCAGTCCGACACTTGAACCACTAGACCACAGACGTCGTCGACGTAATGATAATGTCATGTACTAATAATATAATCTGCATAATAAATTAATAATTATTATGACATTTTAAACATAAATAATTTGCACGCTTGCTTGCAGGCAGAATACAATAACTTTAAGGCTGTAAGATCTTTTCTTGTAAACTATGTATTTTCTTGCAAATAAACATTTTGAATTTGAATATGACGCGGAGGCCTTCAGATAGTCTGATCAGACTATCGGAACCGACTATCGGAAGCAAATATCGGACGTCTATTTGGGCTCTAAGGGTTGACTCCTCAAGCCACCCTTAACCCGCTGAGCGTTACATGCTGAACAGTGCAAGTCTTCACAATCATGAAATAAAAATTATAATCAAATAAAGGCACCTGTTCGATCTTATTTCCCGATATTTCATGTCCAATAACGATTAAAACAATTATTCGTTATTAGTTAACTTTACAAGTATTCCAGTATGAACACAGTTTAAACAGAAACAGTGGCCAGTGACGGACAGTCGTAGCCGGCCATCGATTATCGATTAACCACGATCTTTTAGCTAATTGTCGAAGGAAAAACATGTTGAATTTAATGATACCTAGAACTGTGAACATGTTGAGCGTTTATTTCCATGGTTGTAGTTTTCGGGGAAAACATTACTTACCTTTTAAAGTAACAAGTCATAAGTAATGGCTGTAGAAGTGTAGAAGAGAGAAAGAGATAGAGTGCTTTTCCATTTCTGATGATCAGTATATTATACAGGGTGGTAATTTGAAATGGGGCAGTAAGAACAGCTACCTTAATCATTGCAGCTATATGAATATGCTCATAAGAGTTTGTCCATTTTTTTTAAATATGTTGTGCTGCTTTTACACATTTTGAAAAAACAATTAAATTAAGAAAAAAAAAGTGTTTTGTTTGTTAACTTAGCTTTAAACAGAATTTATTTTTTTCGCGATTACTGACATTTCTAGTACTCTCATCTCAGTAGGTCTGGAAGAGTATTTTGATCATTATAAGAAAATTGAATGGTTGGCATCATATAAAAGTTTTGTGAGAACTGTACATTTTCTTGCTGACTGTAGTTTTTTTTTTGCATTCATTTCTAAATATTTTCTAAAATTATGGACAATCTCTTAAGAGTATTTTCCTGTAGCTACAACGATTAATGTAGCTTTGTTACTACCCTATCTCAATTTTTTTTTTTGCGATTTCTGGCTTTTCTAGTACTCCAGTCTCAGTTGGTTCCGAAGAGTCTTTTGATCCTTAAGGGAAATAGGATCAATATACAATTGATGCTAATTTCTTCTTGATAACTTTAAACTCTAATATCTTTTAATTGAGCGAACCGATTAAGATGGAACAAAAACCAAATGTTTCGTTATACGCACAATATTTGTCTACGAAAGTCAACCGTATTGACAGTACTTTTTAGGTGATGCGCACACAAACAAACCGACACACAGATAAACAGACAATAATTCCAAAAATGATTGGAATGGACTTTATGGTTATTCTTTGAACCATTTATTTTTTAATACACTTCTGGACACATCTATTGGCCCACCTTGTATTTTCAGTTTCGTTTGGTCCTAGCTAAAATTTTATATTAGGTCGAGCAAAAAGTTTTTATGCAGTTTTGAACCTGGCACATTCACAACTTCATTCAATAGTCTTTTTCTGAATTTCAAACACAGAATTTAAAGAAACAAAAGACAGTTTGAAGCCTGTTTGTTGATATCAAACAATCGAATACTAAGAAAACTTGGTTCCATTGTGCAGACTGTAACGAAACGTTACATGACTAATCATGTTTTATTAATTGATGTAGTTCAAAAACCTTAAAACTATTAATTAATTAAAATCTATTCTTAAAACTAAATCTAAATAATAACAATTTTAACTAAACCAATATTTAAAAATAAAGGAACACATTTACAATAAATTAATGTTCGTTCTTTGAGTATAGTAGGTATGCATTTCCGAACGCGCGGCGCATCTAGTCGTGTGGGGAGTTTTTTCATAGCCTTATAAGGTGATACGTTTGCGCAGCTCGGCGCAGTCGCTACTAAGCTGAACCTGAGTGCACGTATCAATTATCACTAAATCGCGTCCCGTTGAAGCGCCCTAGCCGAGACGGACGTAATAAGTTAAATTAGTACATATTAAGTAGTACTTAATTAAAAGTGAAAGTTTTAAATTCCCGATTCTGGGTAAGTTTTGAATAGCACACAAATAATTACTAACATAATATCATCTCATGTTTACTAATTACTTTTCTGTGTTTTTTATGTGTAATTCTATTTGTTCACATTGTGTTTTTTTAACAGCATTTAAATCATTCAGTTCAATATGGAACCGCTATATATATGCAATAATTTACGAAGTTGCTAATAATGCTTCATCATGCAATTCGGTTTTCTTCTACCTTCATATAAAAAAAAATTAATATTGTAGTAATTTTTAAATTCTTAACGTTGCTTATGTTTAACGTATATTTCAAATTTAGTTTTTTTAACCGACTGCGGCAAACCCAAAGGAGGGTAATGTTTTGCGGCTTTCATTTCTTTTTTTCTCAAGCTTGCTTTTTCTCAAGCTTGCTTCGCTTTATTCTTGTAAACTCCGTTCTGATAAGTACCACCGCGACAAAGCTACTACATTAAATTGGGTACTTTCCTGTTGTCGTCGGTGCTACCTACCCCAGAACGGAATATTAATATAAAAGATTCTAATGAACTGGAACGGTGGTTTCCAGGAACTACGGCCAGGTTAATACTGCCCAATTAACCTTCATCGTACAAGATTACGGCATACGGCGAAGATACATCATCCGTGGCGCGCTGAGCAAGTCGCCCAGCTGCACCTTCCCGCCATACTCGCCGCGCCGTCGTGCATCATCGGCCACCCACCATCTCCGGCCTGGGAGGACTGCTGCCGAATTTCTGCAGGGAAGTCCCTTTCACTGCAGGTGTGACAACAGACGGCCGTAAACCCACGACCTTACAAATTTGTGTGCCTCCGCATAGTCAATCTTATTTTTATTATACGTTTTTTTTTATTATTGGACTCACTCGTTTTTTTTTATTTATTTAAACACCGTCCTAAATGACGATAAAACGGGTGGAGGTTACAAGACATGCTAATGTGTAGATAAATATCGTGTCGTGTTACATAGCTTTTTTTAGTACACCTGTTGTATGTTGATGTATGTTTTCTCTGCATCACCCTACGACAGATAGAAATAAATACCAAAGGCATTAATGTCCGAAACTGTACAAAGAACGAAAATACAAATAAATAAACTAAATGAACTACCATCAGCTGCATTTTCAATACAAATTATGCATTTAATTGAATGCACAACGAGACATTATTAAGGCACGTCTTACTATAATTACAAGGTAGTATGACAGTGTCAAGAATATTCGCGTTATTAATATTCCAGTCATCGGTGTCCCCAGTCGGGACTGCGACTCGAATGTCAGCAATTAGACAGCGCGGGAGCGTCGGCAAAGACAGTGAAGAGATAATTAATAAACTTGTTAGAATTCTATTATTATCGTAATAGCCCGGCTACACGCAATTTGCCTGCGCAGTCGTGGCTTTACAAAAAGACGGAATACCGTAAACTGGCCACACGTGCAGGTAATATCGTGCAAACTGGACTGTGCAAACCTCATAGTGTTTTGAGAGCTCGTCACGTCACGATGTGCGACTTCTTACATCACTCATTGTGTCGTCGAAAATAATTTTGCTGAACTGAAGCGCGGCTTGAATGACCGGCCACACTCTGCAAGCCCAATCTACAGCATGTCAACGACTGCGCAAGCCGCCCTTTCGGGTCTGCGCAAGCTACCATCTTGCCGTCCACACGTGCGATCTTACCTGCGCAAACTGGTGTGTGCAGGCATGCTCGCAGGAAATACGGAGCGTGTAGCCGGGCCATAAGCTAGTGATTTGTGTATCAACGAGTGAGAGATCCAAAATAACAATAAATGTTACTTTTCGTAGTTTCGTTTTACCGGGACCCAATTCTCCTAAAACATCATCATCTGCCTAGCCTTTTCCCAACTATATTGGGGTCGGCTTCCAGTCGAACCGGATGCAGCTGAATATCAGTATTTTACATGGAGCGACTGCCTATCAGACCTCCACAACCCAGTAACTGGGTATACGATACTCTTGGTAAGACTGGTTGTCAGACATTCTGGCTTCTGACCAACAGTAACGACTGTCAAAGATCTACAAATGACAGCCGGGACCAACGGCTTTACGTGCTTCCCGAGGCACGGAGGAAACTCGCTATGGTAAATGGTCACCCATCAGCAGACCAACCTCGGCAAGCGTGGCTTAACCCGGAAGATCGGTATATGCGGCTATAATTATTTAACCACGAGCTCCTAAAACCCAATTCTAATTCTCCTAAAATAAATCTTGATAAATCGCAGCCGAACCAAGGCCGAATCGATCATTCAAACGGTTTAAAATTTCAAAAGCTCAAAGTCGTATTGTTTGACACAAAAAAACAAAACCAATCATTTTGACAGTTTTCGTAAACAAAAACTTGTCGCACTGAGCGGGTTCTGCTTCTCGGTAGATTTTCTGTTTTATGTGCATATGCTCGTTAAAGGTTGACTCCTCAAGCCACCCTTAACCCGCTAAGCGTGACAAGGGTATGGGTAGCGGTGAAATTACAGGCACACGAGACTTTCCGACTTAGAGCACACGATGCGTTGCGGCGGCGGTGCGTTGCCGGAGCGGTGTCGCTGCGTCGTCTTACATAGAAATATCTGTGGCATGTCACACGATGCGCTCCGGCGCCGCACCGGACTTGCAACCACCGAGACGAGGCGGGGAGGGGGGAATGCGTTGCGACGTTGGAGCGGCACCGCTCAGTTATTTGTGCGTCACAAGGAAGGACACACGCTCGCTCGTTTCGTTTTTTTTTTCTCTACGATTTTTTTGCTGCGGTGCCGCTGCGTCATAACAACGTTGCGGCGCTGCACCGCTCGTGTGCCCGCTGATACGGTGAAATCTTTGCGGTGCGGCGCCGCAACGCATCGTGTGCTCCCGCTCTGACTATACTGGGTGTTACATGAATATGAATTCATGTAATTCCTTCAAACCGCGTGATCTACTTACTGGTGACACTGATTGACCCTGTACAGGTTTTTTTCAGCACCAACAGAAAAAAGTTTTCAAAAAATGAACCATGGTATTCTGTATCTGAGTAATTTTAGCGTCCCAAGTTAACTGACTGCGTGGAACGATATAGTGCTAATCGTGCCCATCAGCTGTGTCGCCGTGCCTTCATTCATTTATGCATAGCATCGAAATTTTCCATGACATAAAAAAAATCGGAAAAAGAAAAGTTTTTTTAAATTTTTAATCAATCTTAATCCCGTGCGGGGTTAACCTTTACCATTAATAAATCATGTGGTTTGAAGGAATTACGCGAATTCGTTTACACCCTGTATAATAATATTGTCCTGAAACATCAATTCTTTGTTTATTTAAACGCGTAACATGGTGAATAGAATTTATTCACCATGTTACGCGTTTAATTATATTATGTACCTATTCTTAAAAAGCAAGCCACAATTTAGCACAACTAAATTCTTTTTATCCTAAATTGCTTTCTGTTTATATTTTTATTTCCAAGACATTGTTTTGCTAACGCTACACTTACAATAATTACACGTCTAGTCTGTGCCTAACGAGTGCCGTCACTCGTGGCGTGGCGTATACCTAATGTGTTTATTCTATGTACGAGTACATAATGAGAAATGAAAGGTGTTTCGTTAGTAGGAGTTTATGTTGTTGGTTAGTTTATGGTTTGAAATTATTTCGGTTGGCAACATTTGTGGTTGTTGCTACATAGAATGCAATGCAAGCGAAGTTGATGCTTGGAAAAGCTGGATTGTGTAGGTTTAGTAACTTTTGTGTTTCATTTTTCGCAGTATGTACTTTGGAGACGACTCGCAGAGTGCTAGTTGCTTCAAGAAATAAAAAGGCGTATTCTAAATTATACTTCTACCGTGGCATCGAAATGTTCTATCAAATATTTTAAATATGTTCTTGCAAAAACAAATTGTTTATTTTTTTATGGAAACCTTATTAGGTGGTTTAGATACGATCACTCACTACAACTGTAAAAAAAAAGTTTTTATTTTTAATCTATTTGAATCCCGTGTGGGGTCAATTTACATCAGTAGTAGATCGTGTGATTTTAATGAATTACACGAATTCGTTAACACCCTATATTGTCAAAACAGAATAGTTAACATTGTTATAATTAATTTCGGAAAATCTTTACATATTGCAGAAAACAAACATTGTACAGAAAACGGACCTATTCGCCTTAAAATGCACTCATATTATTGGTGATTTATGGTAGCTTTGCTACCGCGCTCTTTGGCCAGCATTCTAATTGCGTAACAAACTCGTAATCGCTATGGCTTTGATTGTGACAATACAAAAATATTCATTGCGTGGTACATAGTTGTGGAAAAGTCGGGTTGTTAATACATACGTAGCTATGAAAATTGTTGAACCATCAAAATCAGGTCATGGCGATTACAAGTGTGTTACGCAATTAGAATGCAGGTTACAACTGTCAATGAAACAAATTAAACACTAATTTTGTTACTAATTAAATACTAATCAAACATATCAACGCGAAGCCACGGCATTTTACATTAACATTAAAACTGAGGCGTTGTGGAACCGCCACAGTACGATGTTGTCACTATAAACTTTATAATGATTCTGAAGCTGCCTCTAATACCCACGGTAACGCACATGATCATCTAAAAGGTGAACCATGTACTTACTCAGGGTAATGTTGATATAACTTCCTGTAAGGAGACACTCATATCCTTTGAATATTTTTATCGACTCAGTTAAGATTTGAAATTGTTAGTGTACAAACACACTATGCCAAAGGTACGCGACCGAAGTTCCGCGGCTGATTTTACGTTCCGACGTATTCGGCTGATATGACACACCATAAGTGCCGAACTTACGCGGCAGAAATTCAATTGCGCAAACTTGTGGGCGGACACGCGGGGCTCGGGCATGCCTGCCTCCCGCTGCTCCCCGCCCCGGATCTTCGTCAGCAATCTAACCGAACTTCGGTCGCGTATAATGTGTGCTCAACAGAATACGTTGCCGCCGAATTGTCGCTGAACTTACGCCCGACCGAAGTTCGGCTGTCCGTCAGTAATTCAAATAGCATTGCAGGCGTAATCATGCCAAACTTCGGCACCTTCGCGTACTTTCGGCATAGTGTGTTTAGACACTTAGGTGTGGATGTGGACTGTACAGTAAACCAAGAAGATAAGTATACAAGCAACTAATTACATTCGTATTTTAACAGAATTATGCGTGTGCAATACCGATACCCTCAGGTTATAGGTACCGGTTGTCAGAGTTTTGGGTACTACCGGTAACGACTTCTTCTTCTGTCGTGTCAGCACGAGCTATACGAAAATAGTTCATACAGTGGTGAAAAGATTAGCCAGTCAGCAACGTTGGTAGCGGGGCTAACTACCCAGGGTGCGCCGGATGTACCTAAGTATCGTCACTCGTGGAGGCTCTTTTCATGCACCATGCACCGGTAAACTGTCATAGGTATTCGTATGATACACGGGACCGATAGTTTAACGTACTCTCCGAGGCACAGAGGAGTCTCGATGTGTAAAAAACGGTCACCCATCCACAGACTAACCTTGTAAATCATATAATTCCCAAGGTTGTTAATTAGCCACGAGGCCCTCGTAATATTGCAGCATTAGAAATAAATATTAAAACGTTTTATAAGATAGAACAGAAGTGTACCAATAAAACAAATAATACTTAATATCAAATCACATTTATTCATCATTTTAAACAAACTATTAACAACTGATTTTATGAACACTTCCCTTAACTTATCACTACATAGTATAAAACAAAGTCGCTTCCCGCTGTCTGTCTGTCCCTATGTGTGCTTAGATCTTTAGTGTCTAAACACACTATGCCGAAGATACGCCGAAGTTCGGCGTCTATGTTTTTTATATAGGTAAAACGCGACGTAATTTCAGCCTGGTGTGTCGCGGGTAATTTAAAAAGCATTGCAGGCGTAATCATGCCAAACTTCGGTCGCGTATCTTCGGCATAGTATGTTTAGACACTTAAAACTACGCAACGGATTTTGATGCGGTTTTTTTATAGATAGAGTGATTCAAGAGGAAGGTTTTAAGCTATAAAACGTACACGTGCGAAGCCGGAGCGGGTCGCTGGTTAACTTCTAAATCTATACTTTTATACCGGTCGGTATCACTACTACACGAATCAGAATACTTTAATATGGCAGACCGAAATAAAGTAAAGTACGTATGGAAGTCAAAGCACAAACTATTATTCCACAAATAAGTGGGTTTTTTTTTTTGTTTTCTATTTGACTGCTGTAGGTCGTCCTAGGGGACGGTTTCTACGTAACCGGGCAGTTATTGGCGTGACCTAAAGGGTCTCCAGCCAATGGGGGGGAAGTAAAATACTTAACCTAAGCTAACTACTTGTACTACACTAACATCATGACTACCTGCAACAACAGCACTAAGGGCGACCCCTAGTGGGACTCGGACCTCGGCTTAGGGCGTTGCTGGCGTGGACATAGGGGGGGGGGGAGACAGCTTGATGAGGGCTGAATTATCGGTGTGACTGCGGAGTCTGAAGAGACGACCGGCTCTACGACGGGAGAGCTCGGTGGATCGTGACCGGCGGCGGTGGGACGTCGCGACGGGCCTCGTCGGCGAGGACGATATGCCGGACAGCGGCGGACGTTGTGTATTGTGCTGGTTGATTTACTCGCCTCCTGGAGGAGGGTTATTTCGTCATCGGGTTCTAAAAGTGTGTGCCTGGGGCGGCGAACTTTACTTATGAGAGAGGGACTGTAGTCGGCCGCTGCGGCAACTAGGGGGTTCGGATGGAGAGGAGCAGTGTCGAAGTAACGCTTGGAAATGCGTTTGAGGTATTGCCTGATGGTTGGCATTTTTAGATCGAGATGGAGTTGGACGTTACGCATGAACCACGGGGCAGCCGCGGCTCTGCGCAACACTCGATTCTGGAGGGTTTGAAAGGATTTGAAACGACAAGGCTTAACGTGTGCGAACACGACGCTAGCGTAATTCAAGATGGGGCGGATGCACGTCACGTAGATTCTCAGCTTATTTCTAAGTGACAATTTACTGCGTGCTCTAAGGATGGGGTGGAGGCGACCGACAGCGAAAGCGGCGCGAGCGCGCACCGCTTTGATGTGGTCTCGGAAACTCAGATGGTGGTCTAGGATAACCCCCAGGTATTTGGCTTTCATCTCCCAAGGGATCTGTTTGCCGAACATTAGGACGGGACGGATGTGGGTGTGGGAATCACCGTGTCTCTCGAAAAGAACGGCTGCGCTCTTTTCGGGATTCACCTCTATTCTCCATTTCCGGAACCAGACCCCAAGGGCGTCGGCTGCGGTTTGAAGGGTTCGAGAGATGCTATCGAGACTCCTACCGGAATAGTAGATAGCCGTGTCGTCGGCGAAGAGAGCCAACTTGGCCAAGCCACGTTTGGGAATGTCGCTGGTGTACAGCGTGAACAGAAGACAAATAAGTGGTATTCTTACTTGTGTATTATATATTGATTGCGCGATGTAGGATAGTTCGCATGTGGCGAGATAGATGCCGCCACAATATTATTTTTATAAGACAATTAATTTTAGATCTTGCTAATTAAATTATTCTAATCATTTTCAGACGACATAAATAGCAAAAGCTTACAGTTTTATACCAGCTGTTATAATCGCGGGGAGGTTGAGCAAGTTTCCTCATTTGCGACCAGAGCCTGCTGTCCGGTTGCAAAAACTTGTGCAATCATGTTGCGACCGACTTACTGGAGAGGTTTGCACTCATTCTTTATGTAGAAGTGTTAAATAGAAATGCTTTAGAAATTGTAATAGTTCTGGATTCGTAAATTATTCATATACAAGGTTAGTCGGAAAGGGGCTATTAATCCGCAAACCACTAAAAGTATCACTGATGACGGTTTGAAAGCAAGCGTTAAAATTTCAAAATTAAATGATAAACGATATTTATTTCTGTAAATAAATCTGTTACAGACACTTTTATAAGTCAATGTAATGTTTTTTTTTAAGACTAGATGGCGCCGGCATTTCCTATTTGACTATTTACATGCAAAATAATTTTTATTTTAGTTTTTTAAAAACTTCTTCATCCCTGCTTTAATTACTAATTCAGAAAATGGAGCTTCTAATTTCTGACCCCAAATATGACCTAAAATGTAAACACAGCTGATCATAGCTGAGGATAGATAGATTTTAGCGTATTTTTTTTGTAATTTTTGAACAGCTATTTCTCATAAACTATTGACTTTTGGGGAAAGTTGTAGAACAAAAGTTACTCACTATTATGGGTACTTTAACTCCCTTTCGGATTAGTACCCCCTTTCTGACTAACCTTGTATAGAATTTTATACAATTGTTTTGTAGTATGATAATATCTCGATGCCTCCCACGTAAGTTGTTGTAAGATACAAATTGCATTTTTGCGTTTTTCACGTAAAAGTGTCTAATTTTATGTATTACTAGCTTTTGCCCGCGGCTTCGCTCGCGTTAATTTATAAAAAAAAACCTCTTAAAACACTGATAAAGTTTCTTTAATAACAAATGTTTTGATACTAAAATATAGCCTATAGCACTCAGGGATAACGTAGCTTCCTATAGGTGAAAGAATTTTTGAAATCGGATGAGTAGTTTCGGAGGGTACCTCCTACATACAAACAAACAAACAAATTCTACCTCTTTATAATATTAGTATAGATATAGATTATCTGTTCCAAACATAAAAATAGCAAAAATATATATAGTTTTTCGGTATTTTTTATTTGGAATAGATAAAAAAAGTGTCTAATTTTATGTGTTCTGTTCCAAATATAAAATAGCAAAAATTTATTTAGTTTTTCGGTATTTTTATATTTGGAACAGATAACAATACATAAAATTAGACACTTTACGTGAAAAACACAAAACTGCAATTTGTAGCTTACAAAAACTTACGTGGGAGGCATCGATTTGGTTCCATCACAGAATGACCCAGAATATCATTCACCACATAACCCCCTTGCAGCTAACACATTGTTGACTCACACAGTAAAGTGGCAACAATTAAAACTTGCCCATCAGCGTGCGGTGAATGACTCCAACTTCGCTCGTGTAATCTCCATTTGTGGCCTATGTTGTTAAAACAAACTTCAATGTTTTTAGCTGTTGTTTTGTTATTTGACTAGTTTTATATGTAGGTAAGAGAATATCGGGTGTAAAAAGACCCTTACCCATCATTGGGATAATTTTTTTCGAACAAACTGGGAAATCATTGGTTTTGGAGATTTTGAAGGTACACATTTTTTTTAAAAACGATTTTCAAGTCATAATACTAAACTTTCTTCCATACAAACATTATCAAAAATTTCAATTTTTCCTAACAAATTATGCATTTGAAGTTACAAAAACGCAATGAATATCAAACGCACACAACCGCCTTGGCTCGGCTGTATGGCCGCTGCACGCATGCAAACGCGCGGCATCGCCACAACCATAATTTGCACGCTACAAAAAAAAGGTTTTTTTTTCATGCCAAAAAATAAAAGTCGTTTCCCAGCAATTATTTTTGGTCGATGTAGTTTAGGTTGATGTACAAAGTGCGTAGCTTTCGGCTATGTGATGGGTCTTTTTACACCCTGTATACTTCTTATCAAAAAAATAGAAACAATTCCGTTTTTTTTTCCGGCGACAATTTTAATCAATAAAGATGATTAATTCCTTATACGTACCTATATAAGTATATCCCTTTCCAACCGAAATAAAACGAGTGGGTTTCACTTTAAAAAAATCTGGCGCCAAACCGTTTACTTTCTGGGAACGCAACCGGCATCGATTGATCTTGAGGATATCTCGCCAGCCTCACGATCGATCCATGCCGGTTGCATTGCAGAAAATAAACGGTTTGGAGACAGAATTTTTTAATTAGGTGTCACACATTGTCCCTGAAAGGGATTTTTTTATATTCAACAAAAAAACATTTCCCGGAAGAAAACTTAGGGTTCTGTTTTTGAGTAATTTTAGCGCCATGAATTAATTGACTGCTAGGAGCGACATCGCGCTAGTCGTGTCCGCCAGCTGTGTCACCATGCTTTCATCAATTTATGCGTGGCGTCAACATTTTTTTCGTTTATTTTTTTACTGAAACCTTATAAAGTGATAAGGACCATTCAGAAACGAGGCTAGAAAAAAAAACAATTCCCGTGCTTGGTTAATCTATACCAGTAGTTTCAGGAATTACACAAATAAATTTACACCATGTGTACTTGATGCATATTTATCATTAAAATAATGATGTATGATCAATTTTCTACTAATAAAAAGAACAATGTTCTCGTGATACGTGTAGCCATCTGCTACAAATCCGTAGCTAACATAGCTAAGACCGCTACGCCGTAGCCATTTCGTAGTAACTTGTCATAAAATTCCATGTGTTGTGAAACGAACACACAATCGACTAACCTCATTTATACCTGTATTAGATAAAACATATTATATCAATTAAAATAATGCTAACTATTAATTAACATTAATTAATAGTGTTTGCACCACCAACACATTATCCATAACAGCATATTTAACTCAAAATACGGTACCATTTAATCCGATAACCCAAATTCCCTCTCAAACCAACAGGGAGCAAAACAGTAACGAAATTCTAAATTCGAACGTACGCCCGCCATATTGTTAATACGGTTCTAATTTCAAAATTTCAAATTCGACTAACATCGGCTATTCCCGGGCGACCGTTGAATAGTTCGGCTACACAGATGATTAATAACTAGATATTAATCATAGCATTATTCTGGGTAAGGGATTATATTACCGAGACCATTTTGTACAGAATGGTTTTGGTCGAATGCGTTGTTCTGATGTTTGGTAAATGCCATGATTAAATGAGAGAGATGTTTTGTACGTTAGACTATTGTTAGGCCAAAAATCAAAGCAATAATTGATAACTGAAATGGGTAATTTCAAAACGTCAGTAATAATGAGAAATCTTGTTTTGATATTCCTATGTGTTGAATAAAATAGTTCATATAATAATATTGTTTTGATACCGTGGTGGCCCGGAGGTTACAGACCTGTATGTTAAACACCGGGTTGCGGGTTCAAACACAGACATGTACAGTCGCGGACTTGTGGGGTACATTTTACATACCTACTTATTACAAAAGATGATCTAAGAAAAACGTAGGTTTTAAAATAGCCCCGTCTCTATTATGATATAAGAAAGTGATGGGTATATTTTAAACCTGGCTTTACCTTAGTCTTGGTTTAAACCATATTTTGTAATAAGGTAATGTTAACCACCCTAAGGTCTATAATTGCTTGCACATTACTTTTTCATAAGGTCGCTCGGGCGTTCGCAAAGAATTGACAGTTACATTAATAGTTATAAAAAGGTTAATTTAAAGAAGATATTATGTAGCATCGAAAAATAAATCAATTTATGCAGTAAATTCAATCAAATTCAATCTATACAACTTTTGACACATACCTAAAAAGGAGTTCATATCATCAAAAAGTGGTTAATAGCCTTTTTGCTAGAATCAATGCTTCACAATTTTAAAAACTTACGTAAGTTGACATGACATCTTGTACCTTATTGCGCACAGTGTGAGAAGGAATCGAATTTGAAATCTGATAAACACTTCAAGTCCGCAGCTGTACATAGGTGACATTTTCAATGTCATATGTACTTTCTTAGTTAATCTAAGTGTAGCGCCACACCGTGCCGAAAATACGCGACGTAATTTCGGCGTGATTACACCTGCAATAGTTTTTAAATTACCCGCGACACGTCAAGCTGAAATTACGTCGCGTCTTACCCATATTTAGTGTCTAAACATACTATGCCGAAGATACGCGACCGAAGCTCGCCATGATTATACCTGCAATGCTATTTGAATTACTGACGACACTTTATGCCGAAATTACGTCGCGTTATAGCGTACAGCCGAACTTCGGTCGGGCGTAAGTTCAGCGACAATTCGTATTCTGTAGAGCACACATTATACGCGACCGAAGTTCAGTTAGATTGCCGACGAAGATCCGGGGCGGGGAGCAGCGGGAGGCAGGCATGCCCGCGCCCCGCGTGTCCGCCCACAAGTTTGCGCAATTGAATTTCTGCCGCGTAAGTTCGGCACTTATGGTGTGTCATATCAGCCGAATACGTCGGAATGTAAAATCAGCTGCGGAACTTCGGCCGCGTATCTTCGGCATAGTGTGTTTGGACACAAAAAACATAGACGTCGAAGTTCGGTCGCGTAATTTTGGCATAGCGTAGCGCTACACCAAGACGCCACTGACATACAGTGAAGGAAAATATCGTGAGGAAACCTGGACTTAATGGTCTGAAATCGCCAACCCACAGTGAGTAAGCGTGGTGATTATTAATAGTGCTAGTTCCTTCTCTGTATGAGAAGAGGCCTATTTTGCCCTGCAGTGGGTTAGTTACAGGCTCAGATTATAAAACAGAAGGCAGATAGACTGACAGGAACAACGTGAGTGCGGCCAAAAAAGCAAATACAAATTCAAAAGCGAATACAATCTCGAGTCAGTATGACACGAAGCGCCGCATTGTTAGGACGTCATCGATAATTTTAATATTTATGATAATAATGCCGTCTCGCATTTTTAAACATTGCAAAAACTGTTCCTAAAAACAAAATAAAGAAGATGGAGTATCTTTTCATAGGTTTTATTGATTATTTATCTATTTGGAAATTATTTTACGTGATTATTATTAGTGACATCTTGGAACATAAAACCTTAACAAAAATCATTCGGTGTTGCTTGTTTATATTGAAACATTTACCCCCTAAGTTAGGAAGTAAGTAAAGAATACAGGAATAACGATTTACAAAAATATTTATTTCGATTATAGTGTTTTATTTATCGCGTTTTTTGGTTGGTATGTTTGTAGGTATGTGTGTCCGTTTGTATGTGTCTTCGTAACTAAAACTACTTTATGTATTGTCTGTCTCTAGTAATAATACACTGTTTAATGCTATATGTGAAGAGTTTCAACAGGCTTGCAAAGTAAAAAAAGTAATTATAAAACGTAAAATCTTGTTCAGTGCCTGGGCCACTGAAGGAATAAGACGCAGTAGGGATGTCTTGTACGATCTATATGACAAAAAGTCATATACATCTAATAATGAGTTTCATATTTACGTTAGACAATATTCAAAAATCTTTAAAAAGGTTTGCATGCAAGCAAAGGCTGCTTATATTAGTAATCAAATAAAAAAATCTAATAATAAAATAAAAACGACATGGAAAATAATAAATACTGAGACTGGTAATCGTAGGCTTACGGATAGTGTATTAAACATAAATATAGATGACAAACTGGTTTCAGATAAATCTGTAGTTGCAAATTTTTTCGAGCAATTTTTTACAAATATTCCCATTGAGACTACTAAATATCTTCCATCGTCCCCTCTAGCAGCTGAGACACTCCTAAAGGAAAATACAAATTTGCATGTACCTAATACTGCAAATTTCGAATTTAGTATTATTTCACACTCAGACATATTAAAAACATTTAAAACAATAGCAGTTAAGAAAACCGAGGACTTGTGGGGATTGTCAGTTAAAGCTGTTGAGTCAATAATAGTTAACATCGCGCCTATTTTGGCGGCGATCTTTAATACTTGCATCATGGATGGCATTTTTCCCGATCTTATGAAATGTAGTAAAATTGTGCCCATTTTTAAAACAGGTTGCCTAAACAACGCATCTAATTATAGGCCAATATCTGTGTTACCAGCACTAAGTAAAATTTTTGAAAAAATCATTTTAAATCAAATGTTAGTTTATTTTAACAACAATGGGATTCTTCACGAGAGTCAGTTTGGATTCACGAAGGGACGATCAACGGAGGATGCTGGATCCACCTTAATCAAATCAGTGTTAGGGGCTTGGGAAGAGGCACGGGATGCGGTGGGAGTGTTCTGTGATCTTTCCAAGGCGTTTGACTGTGTGGATCACCGCACGCTCATTCTAAAACTAAAATACTACGGAATCCGAGGTAAATCTATAGATCTTGTAAATTCATATTTGTCGGATCGGGAACAAAGGGTGGCTGTTGGTAACGTTACTTCTGTAGGCTCATTAGTAAAAATGGGAGTTCCTCAAGGATCAATTTTAGGCCCCTTTCTGTTCCTTGTATATATCAATGACCTTCCAAACATAATAAAGGATACAATGTCTAACATAGTGCTATTTGCTGACGATACGTCACTTATATTTAAAGTAGATAGGAAGGACAGGGATCTTGTAGAACCTAATAATACACTTAATGTTATCTCAAATTGGTTTTCTGCTAATAATCTTCTCCTAAACGCAGGAAAAACCAAATGTATTAAATTCTCCACCCCAAATGTACCCCACATTAGTTCAAATGTGAAACTTGACGGGAAAGCGTTAGATCCGGTTCCCTCGACTGTCTTCCTGGGCATCACAGTAGACTCTAAATTGCAATGGGGACCTCATATAGAGGCACTTGCAGGCAAACTGAGTTCTGCTGCATTTGCCGTTAGGAAAATTAGGCAGTTGACTGATGTAGCTACGGCTAGGTTGGTGTACTTTGCATACTTTCACAGTATTATGTCTTATGGCATATTACTGTGGGGTTCGGCTGCTGATATAGGTACTATTTTCATATTACAGAAAAGAGCAGTCCGAGCTATTTATAATCTAGGCTGCCGTGAATCGCTTCGTGAATTGTTTAAGAAAATAAATATACTAACCCTACCATCTCTGTATATACTTAGTAACATTATGTACATTCGAAAGAACATTGCCCAGTATAACAAGAAAAGTGACGTCCACAACATAAATACTCGCAATAAACACAAGCTAACAGTACCTGGTTTTAGACTAAGAAAAACCAGCAAGTCGTTTATGGGGAACAGTGTTAGGTTCTACAATAAAATACCATCTAGTATTACTGATTTACCGGATATAAAGTTTAAATCATTTATTAAGAGCATTTTGATATCTAAAGCTTATTATAGCATAAATCAGTATATCGAAGATAAAGATGCCTGGCATACAACTCCGTCCTGCACATTGCGACCCTCTGGCCCTGTCTAACTGGTTGGTTGTATGACCTAACATTATTTTTAATGTTTACCTACTTTTGTTATTCTTCTTTTTTTATTGACTTAAAATAACCTGTACATTATTTTATCAATTTTCATATTATTATTTTTTACATTCAATTATTGAAATTTTTATATCCCACTACAATTTTATTTGTATAATACTCTGCCTTAATAGTCTGATATTGTTTTACATGTATAATTTCGATAATATCATTTTCTAAACTGTAAAGTTTGAGCATCATGCAGCAATTAATGATACACCTTTAATCATATCATATTACTGCCCATTGTCTGGTAGTATGAGTCTGTCATGCTCACTTAAATGTCCTGCTGATGGTGGCGTTGTATATCCGGTCGTTGGGTTCCCTATAATATGGTTGAGCTAAGCGATGCGGATGTGCACGTCATGCTCGTGAACGGGTGCTGTCTGTCGGGACTGGTCAGCCCATAACTACTAGGGCAATTCTAGAAGGCATATTTTCTTTTCCTATTTTCTACTCTTATGTGAATTTATTTGTTACATTAACCTGCATTATTCTCATTCTATGTCACACGCAACTGTAATGGAATTGTCATGAATAGTCATGATCTACTATTTTAAAAAGAGTATTCATGGAGTTTCTTGCCGGCTCTTCTCCATAGAACCTACCTTTTGGAACCGTGCACCTAGTTTTGACGTTTTAAAAGTGCCTGTAATCTGGTCTATTTGAAATAAAAAACTTTGACTTTGAATCATGTACCTACGTCAGTCGATTTGCCAACATAAAGTAAATATAGCTATCAAAAACATAACTACAACCATTCACGACTATACTAAATGACTGCCATAAATCCACAAAATATTTCTATTTATCATCTTCTATTCTGATAATAAATGATAAATAAATATGATTACTAAATTTCTAAAGTAGGTACTTGCATTAAAATACAATCTGACTCAATGGCAGAGATTCACTTTATATACATATGTATAACTCTGTATGTATCTGCATTTTTCGGAGACAGTAAATTGTTTATTTAATATTATGAAATATTATGGGAATTTTGTCATTATCATGGCAACCGTACACGCACAAAGAGGCAACGTGTTCTTATAGTGCTGACACGCACACATGTCTACAGACGTGCCTCACATTATGGTTCAGTACAGTCTATCTGCCTTCTGTTTTATAATCTGAGGTTACAGGCTCGTCATAGATTTCCCGATACAATAATTGACAGACATGTTACTTCTATCGTTGCCATAGCAACGTCAATATAATGATCATTTTAGGGCAGCCTAAAGCTAGCTTATTCTATTTACAAGCCATGTGATTGGATTATGTCCTACATCCAATTAGTAGCTGAAATTATATTACCAATGACCTCCATAGTCGTATTAAAAAGAAAAACGTTATTTTGACTAGTACAGCTACATACAGTGACTAGTCAGAAGCCCGAAGGTCTGACAACCAGTCTAACTTTGGGATATTGGCATAGCCCAGTAACTGTGTTGCGGAGGTCTGATAGCAGTCGCTCCGTGTAAAATAATAGTATTCAGCTGCTTCTGATTAGATTGAAAAAAGGCTAGGCATAACGAACATGCTAAAAAAGTAAAAAAAAAAAATGTGAAAAAATTAATAAAGATAAACATAATATTTATTATTACTGCCTTGTTGGTGTAGTGGTCACAAAAGCGAATGCTGAGCGTGAGGTCCTGAGTTCGATCCCCAAGTCTGGCAATGTTATTGGGTTTTTCCATATGGAATTTCCCAGTAGCAACCCGGAGTCTGGATTTGTACCCAGTTGGTGGCAGTAGGTTCCTCGAGTCTGGATTTATACACGGTTGATGACAATAGGCTTCTATGTGTACTACACACATCTCTGCCCAACCCTTCAGAGAAAACAGACGTAATGTCATGTTTATGATTTAAGTCATAATATTAAAACTGTGCAAAGCCAAAAAAAAGCGCATTGCTGTATTGAAGCTTCTAAAAGATATTTCAGCCAAGTGCTGTGAAGGATAATAACTCAATTAATTAAATCCATTAACGCCAAAATTACTTACAAAATTTGCAAGTCAAATAGAAACGGAATACACAAATTACCGAAATACAATAAAAGACAACAATGTTCTGTTTTCACGGATGTTTTCGATTTCCTAAATGGTCCACATGGTCATAACAGGGCTCCTAATATTTTGACTGAATGTTATGAAGATAGAGGCCACAAGTTAAGGTAAGGGTATAAACGTCCTGTGTATTTGGGCCAGCCCTGCGCCACGAGCGGGGAATACAAATAGGACGCGCAGGGACGGATTTAGAACGAGGTCCGTTTCTATTTCAAAATAGCAATGCACACGTAACTTCAATGTATTATGCCTTTGGGGATGGGTCCGTACTATGAAGTGTACACTATCATAGTTCTATTGTGAGAGGAATGGTGCTATATAGGATATATAAGATAGATATACGCAGTATAGGATGAATAGCGCCATTTCTCTCGCGCAACGAACTAATGATAGAACTATGATAGTTTACACTTCTTAGTAGGTACGGGCCCTGAGATCATCGATTTAGGCTGTGAAACAAATAATAGTTGTTATCCTTTTCTTTTTTATATTTCAGGTAAAGGCGAAGGATTATTAGGACTCTTACTGGCTAAAAACCCACAGTGTTCCTTCTCTCGGCCTGTGGCCGGGGTCGCAGGATTCGCAACTGCATGCACCGCAACCATGCAGTTGTTAGCCTGTAGTTTCCAGTAATACGGCATATGGATACCGGTACTTATATTAATATGAATTTAGCTGCATTTTATGAGTCATCAACCGCAGTTAGTTCAAGAAAAGCTGACGATGACAGTTTCCGCGAAAAAAACTCTGACAACATTTAAGTGCATAGAGTTTTTATACCCTTTTACATTGTTTTATAATTATAGAATAATAATTATCTTAAAAATCTACACGTAACGTTATTATTAATTTAATAAAATGGTACCTAACTGGCCTGCACCGCGAGCACGGATATTTTATGGAGTCGATTCGAGAAATGTATCAATTCTAAACGTCATTCATTTCATTTCATTTCATTTCTAGCCTGCGTCATCCCACTGCTGGGCAAAGGCCTCTCCCCATGACTTCCAAGTTCTTCGATCCAGAGCCAAAGTGGACCACTGGTCATTGGTTTTGTCTAGCTCGTCCCGCCATCTTCTTCGAGGTCTGCCGCGACGCCTTCTGGCTGTGTCAGGGCTCCACAAAGTAGTTATTTTGGCCCACAACTCATTGGGCATGCGGCACACGTGGCCGGCCCAGGCCCACTTCAGCTTAGCGGCTTTTTGAGCAACGTCAGCAATTTGTGTTTTGGAGCGCAGTGCGGTGTTGCGTATATGGTCCGTTAGCTTGACGCCTAGAATGCTGCGCTCCATAGCACGTTGGCAAACCTTGAGTTTGGACTTTTGAATGTTTGTCAAAGACCAAGTCTGGGATCCATAGGTCAAAATGGGGAGAATGCACATGTCCATGATTTTGCGCTTAAGCGACAAAGGAAGATTTCCTTTCATGAGCTCCTTCATGGACCAGTAGCTCTTCCAGGCGTTTTCGGTTCGTCTTGTGACTTCCTCGTCTTGTCTGGACTGGAAAGAGACTAACTGACCCAGGTAGATGTATTCATGGACATATTGCAATTCTTCACCATTCACTTTGATCCTATGCTTAGTGGTGTTTGTCATCAGTTTGGTCTTCGACATGTTCATCGCCAGTCCAACCTCAAGGCTTGCCTTGCTGAGTTGATTTAACATTAGCTCTAGTTCTGCCGCAGTGGAAGAAAATACGACAATGTCGTCAGCGAAGCGAAGGTTTGTTAACCGCACCCCACCGATTTCAATGCCGCTTCTCTCCCAACTAGCCGTTAGCTTTTTAAACACTTCCTCAAGAGCGCTGTTAAAAAGCTTGGGTGAAAGCGGGTCTCCTTGCTTTACGCCTTTTTCTATGAAAAATGATGGTCCGGCTGTTTGAAATTTGATTGAAGCTGTGCTGTTAAGATAGACTTTACGAAGTAAATGTATGTAGGTGGGATCAATTTCTTGGTTAGTTAGAGCGTCAAAAATAGCGTTATGTGTCAGACTATCGAAGGCTTTCGAATAGTCAATGAAGGCAAGATATATTGGTATATTGAACTCGTGATATTTTTCAATTATTTGGTTTATTGCATGCAGGTGATCGGCAGTGGAGAGGCCTGATCGAAAGCCAGCTTGTTGAGGAGGTTGGTGTTTTTCCAACTGGGGTGAGATACGGTTGTCTATGACTTTGATAAAAGCCTTATACAGATGGGATACGAGACTGATTGGTCGATAGTTGTTGAGGTCCGACTTATCTCCCTTTTTATGCAACAGTATTATATTGGAGTGGCAGAAACCATCCGGGAATATGCCTGTTTTTAAAATACTATTAAACAGATTGGTTATTAAAGGGAGAAGAGTAGGCTCGCCTATTTTCAAAATTTCGGTATTTATTCCGTCCTCACCGGGTACCCTGTTGTATTTCATTTTGCTAAGGGCAGTGTGTACTTCATAACCAGTATAAACGTCAAATTTGACATAAGATGTAGATAAAACGACAACTGCTATCGTTTTATATCTATCCTGTCAAAGTTGACGTTTAGAATAGATACATTTCTCAAATCGACTCGATAAAAAGATTCATGCTCGCACCACTGATGCTTTATACACATAGCCACAAAGCTTTCATCAAAGCAATATAATTGTTGTGTACAAAATCAAAAACCAAAGTCGTTTATTAAAATTAGACTGGAAATCAATGCCTTTCGAACTTCAAACAATAAAGGTCAAGCCCCAAAAACGTCCGCCCTTCACCGCATTGAAGTGTTAAAACTGGGAAGAACAAGAACGCAGCAAACTTCCCCGCAACACGTCCGTCTATCCCTTAATAGTATTAATAATAAACACTATTAAATTAATCGTGAACTATGTGATCATTAAAAACATTTTAGCTGCACACATTATAACTATTCCGCGTCCCCATTCCGGCCCTGCATTAAGCCGACCGAGTCACGCATATGTATGTAATATGACCCTAATAAATATCACTCGGTACACATATTTATATCACCCCGTATAAAGCTCCCACTGACGTATGTTGTCGATTCAATATACTGTAATGTTTAAATTAACTTGTCAATGTTTGGTGTAGCGTAAACATTGCTCGGATCAAGCGTTTATGTTTTAGGTTCGATTCTCAGTACTACGAAGTATAAATGTTTTTAAATTTCGCAATTTGTTTACATTATGTCCAGCAGTGGACGTTATTCGGCTGAATGATGATGATGATAGAAATAATACCAACGTTACAGTGAGCCATATGTAGACATACCCAAGTAACACATTGACAGACAGTCCCAGTTACTCAAAATATCGACAAGAAAATTAATACTACTAAAAACTTCATTACAATATTAATAATCGTTACAATAATTACTTCTAGTGCTTAATAACTAAGTTTTTATGACGAGTACAAAACTAGTCATAGCAATTTTTTTGATCCCCTGTGAACTGTTGACTAGTACACGAGACACATTGTATTTGACGTTCCCAGTAATCAAATTACTGCGCGCGCGCGTACACCGCTCAAAACTTTGTCATGTGGACGTTGACAAGTGAGTCGCGTAAGTGAATAACACGTGCGAACGTTTCGAGGGACGCATAAAGGTAATTTTTTTGGTTATACTCGTCTGGTTCGGGGGATAACATTGTCTAGTCACTTTGTCGGGGGTGTCGTTGCAGACAAATAAGCGCTGATAAAAAACGTAATGTGATAAACACACGCACGTTATGAGGCTTTCGTTGGGCGGCTTGGTCAAGGGCTTGATACAGCAAGCATGACTCCTTGACGCAGTATGCTTCCATCAACCGTAGTTTATAATTATCCTGATTAAACCAGCTTTTGAGCAAAAAAAATCTTATCGAAATCGAATCATCCGTTTCGGAGTTACGATGCCACAAACAGACAGACTTGTCGACATACAGGCATAGGTTTCAAACTTATAAAACGTCCTTCTTTTTGCGTAGTGGGTTTAAAATAGGCTTCAAAAGATAACACTCAAAAAGAGGTGTCTTTTAGAGTCGGGAACGAAAAATAAAAAAATGTTAAAAATGGTGCCAAATGGTGGTAATTTTTTTGCCTACTTTAACGCGCAATATATCGTTAACTATTGGCTATAGAAAAAAATACTTAACCCTTAATTACTCGCATGGGGTCATCTCACTTTCGTGCGTCGAAAAAAAGTATTTGCATTGGTAGAAACGTCACCGGGCTCCCACTAGCTTCATAATGCGCGCCAAAGATTATAATTTAGCATCGATTAGGCCACTGCAGGTGGAGAATGCGTCGCTGCTCTCTTCAGCCGTGATCCCATATGAGTGACTGACTGATCGCGACCGCTCCAAACACTGAAATGAAAAATATTGTACAATATTAAGACTACACAGTGCAACAAAAAATATTACACAATACATCGCTGCTTAAATTCAAAGGGGCCACAAATCAAAATAACTAAAAATCCTTTTTATTGCAAAAATCGTATCAATTCTGTCTATATTTTTATATGCGAAAAAGACACCCAGTATTTTCGCATTAATAATAGTCCAATCACACTACTGCCCTCTTTGCATTTTTACACTTTGGTGGCTAATTTCAGGTCAAAGGCGCCATTTTGTCAGTTGTGACCCTGCATTCTGCGTGACCACACGTATTCTTTGTAAAAAAGGGCCACATTTCCAAAAATATCTCAGTTTCATTTAAAAATTTTATTAAATAAAATTTATATTAATATTAAAAAGTGCCACATTTTGGAATACGACCGTATTGAATTTAAAATACATGTAAGTATAACATTATTTTATCAGCAAAAGTGCTGTGTTTTGTAATGCGTTCGTTTTGAACTTAAATGAAATGAGTTTTATGATTATTTTACGAAAAAAAAGGTGCAGTATTTGGAATGCTTCTGTTTAGCACATAAAATTAAGGTGAATATGATAGTTTTTATTGAAACAAATATGCATTATTTGTTTAGGTTGTTTTTATGTTTCAAAATTAAATCAAAAATTATAATAATTAGAGTTTGAATGAAATTATTAACATATGCTTAAAGCTTAATACTAAATATTTGACAAGGCGCCTGGCCGAATAAACCGAAGATTCGACCAAACTATTGCTAAAATTAGTTTCTAAGTTTTCGTTAATTGTGTTGCTGCGTAATCACGTTATTATAAGCATGTATTTTGTCCGTCAAATATTTTGCTAACAACATTGTTTCTTAATTTATAGATGTGCACCTTAATGAAAAATGTCTGGTAAGATTAGAAAAAGAGAAAGACAAGGAAAGTGTATGCAAAAACTTTGTAGTCGCAGTCTATGATTTACAAGCGGTAATGCCCTGTCCCCAAGGTGAAGTATCAAGCTTCTATTACGTCCCAAAGCTGAATCTTTTGAATTTTACTATTACTGAGCTTGGTACTAATAAAAAATAAACTTTAAAAAAAAGTAAAAACCGACTTCAAAGAAATACTAAAAGGAGTAAAATAATTACCATAATATAAAATTAACAGTTTCAGAAGTCGGTGGCTTCTATTTGCTTCAGTGTAGAGTTGCACCGACTTCTGAAACTGTTAATTTTATATTATGGTAATTATTTTACTCCTTTTAGTATTTCTTTGAAGTCGGTTTTTACTTTTTTTTAAAGTTTATTTTTTATTAAAAACGTTTTAGTGTCATAATTTTAACACTCTCCTTCATAACCCTTCTTTTTGGCTTTGACATAGTCGAGCATAAAAAGTCCTTTCAAATGATACCTTACACGATATAATGAAAACATTCCAAAGGGGGGGAGGGGGGGCCACGCACCCCCTCCTCTTTTCAAGTAGTCAGTTCCCAACAACAAATATAAACAAAGCAATATTAGTGATTTGAGAATTTTGCTTTGATCCGACGAGGAGTTCCGTTCCATATCTCTGAAGTTCATGGTCTGATCATAACAAAATTTAAATGGGACCAATCGGAAAGTATACCCTTCCGAACAAAAAAAGATTTTTTCAAATCGGTTCATAAATGACGGAGATATGAGGTAACACACACAAAAAATAAAAAATAAAAAAATTAAAAAAAAAATACAACCGAATTGAGAACCTCCTCCTTTTTGAAGTCGGTTAAAAACACTACATGTTTCGTGTGGCACGAAGGAGAAAGAGGCCGCGGCGCTAACGAAATAGGTTCATGCGTACTTATGTACTTAAAGAGTTTGCACGATAAAGCAAGTGAAGATTTTGACGTTGTTTTTTATAGCGACAATTGCTGTGGTCAACAGAAAAATAAATTCATGTTGGCAATGTATCAGCACGCCATAAATGAGTTTCCGAAACTTAGGAGCATAACTCATAAATTTTTAATTAAGGGGCACACCCTGAATGAGGGGGTTTGCTGTTCACTCCGTCATTCAGAGGAATATCACAAGAGCATTAAAATCTTCGCCAATTTATGTACCTGACCAGTACATAACTTTGATTAAAACCGCAAAGTAGAAAAGAACACCTTTTACTGTAACGGAACTCACACATGAGAATTTTACGAATTTGAAATCTCTGGCTGTTGGCAACTATACCACCAATGAAGATGGAGACAAGGTGAAATGGGCAGATCTTAGTCATTAAAACTGATCAAGAGCATAAGAACATGTTTTTATATAAGACTTCCTACGAAGACGCAGAGTATGCCCAAGTAACTACATTAAAAAGAAGGCATAATTCACCTGAAACTGGTCCGCGAACTATAAAAAACTCTATGCCAATAAGTTACAAGTTGCTGAAGCGAAAAAACAAGGCATTTTAAACCTGATTGAAAAGAATGTGATCCCAAACAATTACGAAACTTTTATGCTAGTCTTTAATATGATCATAGTTTTAAATGATAATTAAGTAAGTATACTTATTTAAACCAGGGTATTTCTAAGACTGATTGATACAGACTGATTTTAGTAGAGGAATAATTTAAAGTGTTAGTTAACGTTAAAAGTTTTGCTTAAGAGAGATTATTGTGATGACTTTTACTCTGTTCAACGAAACATGAGTCCTGACAGCTCGGTTATTTCATAAAAGATTGCCGTAAGACCGCTATCAAAAAAATGTCAACAACACCATCAAAAACCCTGAAATAGCTATATTAATTGTTTTGTTTTTTTTTTTAAATTGTTTAAAGGTTGATTTTATAGAATGTTATTGCAAGGTATTGCTATCATTTAGTTATAATTGCGTATTCTTAACACATTGCACTAAACAATGACGGAAAACATCTAATAAAACTTATTTTTACTGTGATTTGTGGCTTTTTATTAATTACATTCATAAACATTATGGTCATTTTTTATAAGCAAAAGGGACTTATGTGATGTTTTACTTAACTGGGTAAAATTTACAGGAAATATGAAATTATAGACGAATAGAGGCTTAAAATATACATCCGATGATATATAACACATAGATAAAGAATATATATTTTTTTAATAAAAAAACAAATACCACGTCCAAAACTTTGATGAGCTCTCCTGTAAAAAAATGACTTTTAGACTTATGGCCCCTTTGAATTTAAGCAGCGACATTTTAAGCTAGCTCAAACTTTTGTTCAATCATCGCGCAATGTCTCAATACTATCCCTACACGTTGAATAATATTGTGCAATCAGATATATTGTGCAAAATTATTGTAGGTGTTTGGGGCGCCTTAGTTGTATTTTTTATATTTTAAATACAGTATTTTTTTAATAACTATTAAATTATTTAATTTAAAATATCAAACCATTATAATTTGTCTTAACAAATTGGGGTCTCAATATGCGAGCAGTTACGTGATTTCCTTCGTGCGAGTATTTAAGGGTTAAGGCAAGAGTTGTAGGGAATTTAATTGTCTACAAAATTGATTGAATCTATTTTTGGCGTAAACCCCATAGATAAGGAGTTATTTAATAAAAACTCATTTTTGGGGTCTTTAATTCAAGATGGCTGAGCGCGCCGAGTTCACTCAAGGTCGAAAACTTGAATTTTTCATAAGAACACCTAAACATACCACATATCCAAAATTCAGGACTGACGGACCTTTTACAAGGTAAAACCACCTGGCGACTGGGCTAAAGCGCTCAGATCAAATTTCGGCCATCATAAATAGATTTTCTACCAAGCAACCATTTTGTTAGATACCGAAAAATAACACTCATGTACTTCTAATATAAAACGTTGAAAATCCAAAGCGAGGGGTCACTAATTCGTTTTTTATGACGATCGTTAGGACCTTGCAAAAAAAAAACTAAAAGCCTACAAAATTTTCGCTTGTCAAGAGGTACTTAATGGTCCATTATTATGACAAGCACCGATTATCCTCAGGTATTATGTTCAGGAAGTAACTTCGAAACGATAGGAAAGCGTAACTGCCCTTTAAAAAAAATATTATGAAGGAAACCTAATTTAGACTCATTCCCCCTTATTACAAAAGATGGTTTAAACCAAGACTAAGGTAAACCCAGGTTTAAAATATACCCGTCACTTTCTTATATCATATGACAAAAAGAGACGGGGCTATTTTAAAACCTAGGTTTTTCTTAGACCATCATTTGTAATAAGGGGGATGGGGTATACTTCCCTTAAAAGCGTAGACTTTCATTCCTTAAGTGTCAGGCTTAGTACCTATCGGTGCCGGTATCAGACCGGTTAACCGGTTAACCGGTCTGATACCGGCACCGATACTAGGCATTGCCCTAACTGGGTTGCGGAGCTCTGATTTCAGCAGTCTCTCGCAGCCGCGTCTTATTAGACTGGGTGGAACTCAAGCATCATAGGTATAATACGTCGATATCAGGAAACCGCCATAGAATTTCACCGGCACGGTAGTAGCAACATAATAATCATCTGCCTAGCCTTTCCCAACTATGTTGGGGTCGGCTTCCAGTCGAACCACATGCAGCTGAATATCAGTATTTTACATGGAGCGACTGCCTATCAGACCTCCACAACCCAGTAACTGGGTAATACGATACTCTTGGTAAGACTGGTTGTCAGACTTTCTGGCTTCTGACCAACAGTAACGACTGTCAAAGATCTACAAATGACAGCCGGGACCAACGGCTTTACGTGCTTTCCGAGGCACGGAGGAAACTCGCTATGGTAAATGGTCACCCATCCACAGACCAACCTCGGCAAGCGTGGCTTAACCCGGAAGATCGGTCTATGCGGCTGTAATTATTTAGCCACGAGCTCCTCGACAGCAACATAATAATACTTTTTTTAAATAGAACTAGTGGTGGACCTAATAATATCGATAATCCAATCTCGTCTATTCAATCTTACAAGTTTTATTTTTTACGCTGCCTTATTCCACAGCTCATTGTAACAATTTCCCCGACCTCTGATTTTCTTACAATTCAATCGTGTTTTATTTTTAGAGATGTTTAAGGTTTTTTTTTTAATTCAGTGACTTATGCTTTTGATGTTATTTTAGTAACTACAGTTTAAGTCACTGCTGCTTTCAAGGCAAATGTAAATAATACAGTGCGCGTAAAATATCTTTGCCACTCAAACCAGGCTTTGAATGTTCTGTTCCTTCTTCACTTCAGAGGGGCAAAGTTTTTGACACATATGTTTGTCACGTTTCATATAAGTAATTTAAATTAATATTATTTAATTCCAATATGAAATTCCAAAATAGTCAATTCGCTTTGATGCTGACTGTACTAAATATCCACTAATGAACAATCACATTACAGAAGAGTTGATTAGAATTAGTATTAGTACAATATAATATGTGTACTGAGGATCGCATAACACGTATTTTCTTGAATTCGCGCGGAGTTTTGCGAAAACTCAGAATACAACGTTCAAGGTTAGTTTCTTGAACGTTGTATTCTGAATTTTCGCAAAACTAAGCAAGCATCATTATCATTAGCAGCAAGTATCATTGCGAAATTCTCGAAATTTCACGAGAACACTAAACTCAATCCGTAGTTCCGCGAAGTTTCTAAATCTGTTTAATAAGGTCGCATAATTATGTCTCTCCATCATATTCCGAAATTTCGCAAAACTCTGCACCTGCTCACGAAAATTCGAACAACGCGGTCTCCCACCTACACGAACAAACAAAATCGCTCGAACTAATACTGATTTAAAAAATAGATTCAAGGCTCCCATACCAGCAAATCCCATAAAATATTCTAATAAGTCTATCGGAAAAATCTTTAGGGATACCTCCGTCAGAGAATAAGGTCTTATTAGGTTACAGCGCCATAATAGAACAGCCGTCGAATAGATATTGCAGTACAAATCCAATTTTGTATCTCATTCAGGGTGGAAATACCATAGCATAGAACAGATTGGAGATTTAATCGAATACCAATTAATTGGTGCCGTCTTACGAAGTTACAGATGAAATTGGCTGGCTGGATATCAAATTTGTTGCTGGAATTGCATGCAGGAGTTTAAGAACGCTTCCATTGTTTTGGTGCAATCAGTTGCTCGTTTTACGTTCAAATTCGAAAAAGTTTGAATCTGTTGATTGGAGTTGAAGATTTGCTTTTGAACGTTTATTTATAATTACGCACAATATGGTAGGGCCTTTTTCCTGTCATGCGGTTTCGTGCCCGCGTGCGTGCGTCACCCGCATGCGTGGCGCTCGCAGTTCACCTTTTCGTGCGTGTTTCACGCATCACAATAAATACATGTATGAAAAGGTGAAATTCAGGCGCCACGGGTGCGGGTGACGCACGCAAGCGGGCACGAACCCGCGTCACAGGAAAAAAGCCCTTAGAGAGACGGAATTAATGTCTTAGGCATTTCTATTAGTTGACCTTAGGGTAACTAATCATCATTGAGCAATACTGCGCTGTGCTGTGCTTAGCTAACTATCTAGTGCTATGTTTTTTCTTCAAACAACTTTGAGTTGAGCGAGTACATGGTGTGCCGTGTAACTGGGTCAGTACAAATGATACAGAAAAACATAGTAGGGGAACTAAATAAAGTTAAGTATGTGATGCGATACAATATAAAAAAAATACAGAAAGATAACTGTAAAACCTTTTCGGCAATAATAATTTTACTTATAAATTATTAGTACTAATATAAAGATATGTACGCACATTGAATAAATTAGTGATGTTCCGACTAGTCGGCGACTAGTCGACAAAGCCGACTATCCGGCCACTTTCGTAGTCGGCGACTATCCGGCTTCTTACTTTGTATGTATTTTTCAATTAAATATATATAGGGTGACTGGTAATTAGTGACCGATACTATAACACATGATTGTACTCATGATAACAAACAACTTTCCCAAAGAAATATTACTTATAAAACAAAAAAAAACAACATTTCCATATTACGAGCCGCGTCCATTCCGTAACGGTTTATCAATAAATTTTAAAGGAAAAAAATAAAATTAAATAAGGTTTCTTTGGGAAAGTTGTTTGTTATCATGAGTACAATAAATTATGTGTTAAAGTATCGGTCACTAATTACCAGTCACCCTATAAAGGAGGAATTACATTAAATAAAAAAAGAAACAATGCGAAGTGAATATGTTCCGACACGCTCGCAAACGTTGGTTGCGACTTGCGCGCGAATAAGCTGTAAACGAAGCGTCACGGAAATTGTCGAATACCCCCGAAACCGTGATCGGCTTGGCCGACTAGTCGGCCGATTAGTCGACCTCTTTACAACCGACTAATTGGCTAGTCGGCTAGTCGGCCAAAGTCATAGTCGGCACATCTCTAGAATAAACCAATGCATTTATGTGGATGAATGTATTGGTGTATTACGACATAAATAATTATGCGTCTCGACAATTATAATTGTCGTTTTTCCGAATTTGTACGAATTACGCGACCCGGTCAATCTTTCTTTGTGTGTCTTTATAATTATCATTCCTGATAGGTCACTTAATTAGTTACTCGTGCAAATTCGGAAACACGAATATTGCTGAGGGGCATAATAATTAATGTTGTCGTATACACGGCTACATATCAAGCTATGCATGTCCAGTATAAGCTGACCTCTTAGCGTACGGAAAGCTTACACAATGCGAGATTAAGTCATACTGGACGTGTGTAGCTTGATAATATTAAGGTTCTTTTAAACGGGCTAGTTTTTTGATAATTTCTTGCTGCAATTGTATAGCTGCCAAGTTGCCGATTATATCGCTCAACACAGTGCAGCAATTGCTGCAATCTTGCAGTGTAGCCCTGCGATATTGCCAAGATATTTCATAGTAGTCACAAGTATTCAACGTCTAGCCAGCTAGATTGCAAATGATTTATCCCGCTTTGACTTTACTGCAATATCGCCGTATATCGTCTTTGCTCTGATGTATAGGTGCATCTCTTTTCCCTCGCTCGCCTTCCCCTGCCTCGTCCTGTCGCTGCCACCGCTGTCTCCTCGCAACTGCTGAGATCTAGCCTCAATATAGCTCCGCGTGTACACACGGCTACACATCAAGCTATACAAAACCAGTTTATCTTGGCGTCGCTTTGTATAATCTTTTCGCACAAGTAACGATCAGCTTATACTGGTTTTGCATAGCTTGAAGTGTAGCCGTGTGTACAAACAAAATTCCTCAGCAATACAGTTGCAGAATCTTGCTGGACTACACTCGGCAATGTATTGCACAATGAAATTGCAGCGAGGATATAAATAAGTTCCAAATATACTGAGCTAAGTATATTGGTCAATAAAATTGCCAACAAGATGCAATTTTTGTAGCCTATTTACAGGCCTCTTTATGTAACCTCGCGTACAATATTTAAAACTGTTATCAAATCGCCATTGACACATTTTAATGCGTTTCACAATTTTAAGATACTATTGTTAAATTATTTATTAGTAACAACTAAACAACCCTCTTGGTTTCCATGTTTCTCACAAAAGCAATTCAGTGATTAAACTTCAAAGTAAGGGCTTTTACTTAAGCGATAATGGTGTCGTATACTTATTCTACGATTCTCAAGCCTCTTGGCAGAAGTTTTATTGGCATTCTATGATCGTCATCTTGTCTAAGGAGGCCGAAGAGATAATTCATCATAGTTTCGGCCAATTAGAATGCGGATATCTTTTTTTTTGTATTTCTTTTTGGTGTTGTCCAGGTTTCCTACAATAAGGTCGATCTGAGCGATGCAGCGATGTGGATGTATACGTCATGTTCGTGAACGGGTGTGCCGTCTGCCGACTGTTTCGTTCTTAACTGCTATGGCTACCCTTAAACATTTTTCTTTTTGTTACTCTTTTGTGAGTTACTCTTTTGTGAGTTACTCATACTATTTCTCACACTAGGTACTGTAATGGATTTATCATGATAAAGAATATTCATGGCGTTTCTTCACTGGGTCTTCTCCATAGAACCTACCTTTTGACACCGTGCACCTAATTTTGAAGGTTTAAAAGTGCCTGAAATCTGGTCTATTTGAAATAAAAACTTTGACTTTGATTTTTGACTTGGTCATGTTTGACCCTAATCACACCTGATGGTAATTACAGCAAAGTCCATTATGGAGCACATGAATAGTAGCAAAGATATAGAGGAACTCCCCTATAGCCCTTTGGCTCTCACATGCACACGACGGAACACAGTAAACTGCTTGACTTTAGCATGAGGATTGTATCTAGACAGTCGAACCGTAAAGTACCACCAAGCGTACTGTGTTTCGTTGAATCTTACAATACGCACACTTTTTTGTTCTATTACCTATGACTAATATAATAATAATTAATATTGTGAATATTGTAATGAATGTAATGTAATAATAATTATGTGAATGCATTGTACCTAACGCGTTCATTTAAGTTTCAAATTCGGTTTCAATGTTTTAATAATGTATTATGTAATTTTGCATGTTACTGTGACGGTCTGTCACGTACTCCTAATTATTAACAAAATATTCTATTTATTTTAGAACCATAATACAATATCGGGCCTCTTAGAAACACATTAAATGTATAGTTTATGGGAAACAGACTGGGGACAAGTGTTAGCCATCTGTTAAGATAAAATGTTATACAAATTCTAAAGAAATTGGTAAAATGTGAAAACCCGAGTGCAACGCATAATACAAGGGCCACATAAAGAGCCACCCTCTTAGAAACAATTAAGGAACTGAGCAAAAAGGGCAATACATCTGTTGCGCAAAAGCATGGCAAAAGAATGGGACCTTAGCGACGTAAAATGGAATATCAAGGATTGAAGGAAAGGGGAGTTGGCTTAACACCATGATAGGGTTCGGACGTCAGAGTCAAAGGCTAGGAAAGTCGGTTTTAGACCAATGAGCCATAGACGAGTAGACTTAGGATTAACTAGGAGAGTTGATCAAACCCAGCTAGGAAGTCGTAAGAGCGAGAGGCCATTATAATTAGTTTAAGTTATTATAGTTTAGCTTAAGTGTATTGTAATACTAGTTATAGTTAGAATTAATTAGTACTAACAAAGTGTGCAAGTGCGAATATCCGTGAGTGCGTGCGTGAACGAATGGGTGAGTGTTTTACTATAATTATCCGAGGCTGTGTTATTGTTTATTATGTACAACAACTATAATCTACTATAATATCATGTACCGTTTATATCTATATCTGACTTCGCCGAGGTTTCTTACACCTGCGTTTGGTTATAGGGAAGCGGAGAAGCCGTCTATGGAAGGCTGAACCGTATAACATACCTTGGACTCACTCGGATATATCTAGGCTACAATGCCAACTCATAATAATTACCGGAATATAAATCAACCAAACGTTAGTGATAGCAACTTCCTATTGACTGACTTCGGCATTATGCCTTACGGGCACTTGTTTTACGTACACTTCCAGGGAGGGGGGTAGGCTTCACCAAGTACCCTAAAATGGATGGATAGTCGTCCTAAAGGACGCTAGGAATCGTGTCTCGTTATACCCCCGGCCCACGCAGGCCTATCACATATTTCGTCACAATTAGCACTTATCGAGACACGAATAGGACGGAGAGCGGCCTCACAACCCGTTAGCCGTCCACAACCTGGGTAGATTAAGGAAGTGTGAAGTGACGACAAATTATACCACTCAAACGTAATCCAGGTGTGATTGTGAGATATCATGCAACCGACCGACAATACGCTGCGCTTGCGCTAGTTTAGATAACTAACTCTTGTAAGGGAGCGGTCTTCACTCAGGGTTTAGTCGCCTAGTATTGTTGTAAACATGTCTTGCTGAATGGCAGATGGACTTAGTAGGACTCTGTCTTAGGATTGAGAAAGTCATGTTATGAGAGTTTAGGGAACGTGGCCCGCTATTGCAGGCGTTAGACTTTAGCGGTACACGTACGACACGACAGTAGCTGCAAAGCCGCTCCGCGTCACGACATGGGGTTCAATTATAAAGTAGTTAATTAATCATTATAACACAGCGGTGTTTCAGAACGCAAGCGTTACGTATCCCCGTATATATGTCCCTTGTTTTCTACCTTGGTTTTATCTTATCATTACGATATATGTCACTTGCATCCCTTTCATTGTCTCTTTAGCTTTCTTAGTAATGATAAATGACAATCTAAATATAATTTGATGTCCTCCAACAGAAATGTTTAAACTACTTCTTTTTATTTCTTTTCCTTAATTTGCGTAATTCTATTATTGTAAATTATATTATGTTGTGCCCTGTATAGACTCAATTTACTTATTCACCTGACAGACAGAACTGTGTTGCTGGGGAGTTTGTTGCGCCGTTTCTTCTCCCCAGCATAAACACTAGGAAGCGGTGAAGGGAGGGCTGTTTGTGGGCTGTCTATAATTGTACATTTAAAGTCCAAAAGAGCTAAATAAATGAGTTATGAATTTTGACTTGAGTTTGTATTTAAATATTGGAAAAATGAAAATTTTATCAGCTTAGGGTTAGCGACGAACAGTCACATTACAATTAGCGAATTGTTTTAGATCTTCATAATGTACCTACTACAATTCTCGCAAACAATTCATTTCATTTCGTATAAAGGTATATATATTTTCGCATTTTCTCATTTGTACTACTATAACTCCTTTCAAGGAGAAGGGCACCTCAAGCAATACAATCTTAAGGTCCCAGTGCCCAAAATCTATTAAAACTGTAATGTGTTGGGTTTAATAATCGCAATAGTACCCCGAAATGACAAGTTGCTTGCACCTGTTTCACTTAATTGGCTTACGAGGTGATAAACACTAATAAGTAGCCAATATACCCCGACAGAGGCAGAGGGCAAGAAAACAATATTTTCTCTTAAGGCTTAGTTACACTCAGATTTACTTGAGTCACAATTTGCGGTACATATCGACACGTTTCCGGACACATGATTGCGTTGCTATCGCAAAGGGGATACCTTGAGGTGGGACAAATTTGTGGCGGCACAAAGGATGATGGGCACAAATGTATGGAGTCTGATACTGGCTCCAATCGGAATGCTTGATACACCGTTGGAAAGGTATTTTTGTGTAGATTAAGAATAACCATGGCGCTAGTCCCGATTCACTGTCCGATCGAAGTAATCCTGCTTGAAAGTTATTTATTTTTGATATATCCTATTAAGTACCGTACGCATACTTGTATTGTCATTTTTCTCCATTTTGGCATGGTATTAGAATAATTATTATTAATATTTTTCATTATCTAGGTAAATAAAACAAGTTCGATGTAAGTTTCATCATTTATTGTATATAAGTATACAGTGTGTAAAAAGACCTGCATAACCGAAATCTAAGCACTCTGTACATCGAACTAAATGACATTGACCAAAAATAATTGCTGGGAAACAACTTTTATTTTAAGGCATAAAAAAAACGCGTACAATTTTTTTTATAGATAGATCACCCCTAACTGAAAAAATACTAAACCGATTTTGTTGTGATTTTCATCCTTTAACTGCATTTTATTTAGCTCAAAACTCTGTGCCAATATCATCAAAATCGGTCAAGCGAAACCGGCGATATTATTTTTTTAAATTCTATTTCGAACCGAATATCCAGTATCTTCTGAACACTATATTTCAAAACGGACAATTGATACGGGTTTGTTGACATAGTCGTTTTTTGTACTCTTGAAAAGAGCTATCCAACGATGGTAAATTCATTTTGATTGGACATGAGTACCAAAACGCCCATCCTCCTTTGCAGCGGTACAAATTCGCAGCGGCACAAGTATCGAGCACACTGTTGTCATACCGTGTGCCGTGACAAATGTGTCCGATGTATGTAAAGGACGATTCTCAAGATCACGTACCATATGACGTGACATTAATTCAAACAAAGCTGATGATTGTCTGCACCAGCTATAACTAATACGAGCCTCTCCCATATTGCGATGACTCAGTTACTTTATCCCTTGCCGCGGACGCCACACAGTACGTAACTGTAGTTTGTACACTTGCGGCGGCATACATTTTCAGCGGCACAAAATTACATCGGCACAAATTTGTGGCGGCACAAATTTGCAGCGGCACAAGTATCGAGCACATTGTTGCCATACCGTGTGCCGTGATAAATGTGTCCGACGTAGACGATTCTCAAGGTCACGTACTATATGACGTGACATTAATTCAAACAAAGTTGATGTCTGCACCAGCTATAACTAACACGAGCCTCTCCCATATTGCGACGACTCAGTTACATTATCCCTTGCCGCGGCCGCCACAGAGTAGGTAGCCGTCATTTTGCGTTAACTTCATTCGCTGTTTGTTTTTCTGACGAGGGTCGGTTCATTAGATGCGCGTAGATTAATTATATCACGTATTGTTCCTCCGTGCGTTATTGTGTTTAATTCGTTTATTTTAGGGATGGGAATTGAATTAAAAAAGAATAAAAATTATGTGCGGTTTTCGACGGACTTCAATTTTAAATTGGAATTAAGCGTTGTATGTACACATAAAACGTTTTTTGCAGTGCGTGCGATGTATGATATTCTAAAAAACGTTATCATGTGTAAATGTTTATTTATTTAGTTATTTGATGCGTCACTTTGACCTGGTTTATGAAAGGCTGATGAACGCAAAAAATAACTAATCAGCTGTCAACTCTTATGTCAAGTAACATGATTGGTTGTTAGTATTTTGGCCGACCAATCATATATGTTGACATGAATTTGACGACAGATTAAATTGATCAGCAATTCTAAAACCTGGTGTTAGAGTTGTATTAGGAGTTATAGTCATTTCTCGTTAGTGTTGGTTTATTTTGAAATGAGCACAAAAATCTTCATCCTTTAAAAATTATATCATCATTGAAGAGTGTCTGATTAAAAGTGGATGTTCTTCATTATTTATTTTCTTACAGAAATAGCCACTTCTGGTACAGCCTGAGTAAGGAAACGCAGTCTAAAAAATTCTATCCTGGAAGAAAAAATAAATAACTGGATAATTTAAATAGAAAATTTTGATCACACTCTCCTCGTTGTCGTTCATTTTATTTTTGTAGTTTATTTTATACTATCACCAGAATATCTATTCGCCATACACCTACCATAGTGCCGCGGCCACACCCAGCTACGCGCAATAAATCCCGTCGTGTCGCCGACAGAAAAAGCTACCGCTGAACATTGTGTTATAATGGATTTATTAATTTCACGCCCCACGCCCCCATTTTATTGCTCGGTGTGCCTCTTGCTTGATTAATAGATTATTATTTGTTTTTATCGTTTCGGAAACGGTTGAGATCACCCTGAGATATTGTTATTGGGTTCGGGAGAGCGAAACAGCACTGGTTATATGGGTAGGTAGGTATATTTCCTCAAAAGGCCATTTCATTGTTCTCACACAAATATTTGATACAAGAAATGTGTCTGGACTTTAAAAGAGACCTTGGCCCCTGAGTTTGTTTCGGTCTTTCTTCTCAGAGATAGTCAGATAAGAAAAGTCGAAGCCTTAAAAAAAACTTAGAAGCCTTAGAAGCTTTAAAAAAAACAAAATGACTTGTAAATCATTTTTTAACTAGAGTTAACCCGCGGCTTCTCTCGCGTTAAAAAAAACTCTTAACACACTAGGTACTAAAGTTTCTATAAAATATAATTCAATCATGATTCGAAAGAAACGTGGCGCCATCTATTATCGTTATTGTTGTTTTCCTCGGGAACAGCAATTTTTTCGGGATGAAAGGTATCCTATGTCCGTCTCTGTACAGTCACGAGCACCAATATGTATACATGTAGTGAAATTCAAGTGATTTTCTCCCTAAATACTGATTCAATTTACGATATATTTTAAATGCCATATATTCGTATGCATTCGTAGATACTATGTTAAAAATATTTCAAGCTATCCATTTAAACTCCTTCGTTAATGCAGTTTATAATTTCATTACGTGTATACATGTTAACTGACAACATAAATGCAAAATTTCAGGATGATCGGTTTAGTAGTTTAGGCGTGAAAAGGTAACAAACAAACAAACTTACTTTCGCATTTATGATATTAGTAAGGAGTTAGGATATCTAATTTGCAGAATAAATTATTTCATCTTATTTCATTTCATTTCAACTCATTTCATCTCAATTCAATTAATTTCATTTCATAATTACCTACTACTATTACTACCAATTTTGTCTGCCAAGCGCGCGTGTTGTGTATGGCAGTTATTGGAATTGGTTAATTCGAAGATAAATTAACGGTTATTTGAATACTGAGACTGAAAAAGGTTTAGGCTTTAGTCCACCACACTGGCCTGCCCTGCAAGCACGGATCTTTTATCGAGTCGAATCGAGAAATGTATCTATTCTAAACGTCAAATTTGACATAAGATATAGATAAAACGACAACTGCTGTCATTTCATCTATATCTGTCAAATTTGTCGTTTAGAATAGATAAATTTCTCGAATCGACTCGATAAAAAAATCCGTGCTCGCACGGCTGGTGCAAGTTGGCCGGATATAAACACCATTGAGAACTATTTTTTTTTCTGAACTAGATACACCTGTGTTCAGATAACTAATTCAACTAAAAAAAACGTTGATCAATCGCAACCGAACCGAATCTGAACTGCTAATTCAGACAGTTTTCGTTTACAAAAACTGTCGAAATGTTAGAAAACTAAAACAAAACCAAACATATTGACAGTTTTCATTAATGAAAACTGTCAATATGTTTGGTTTTGACTAATGGTTGACGTTCGTTTGCGGTGTAGTAACAATTTTGGCCTCTCACGTGTGCAGGTGTCCTAAGGCTGAGCATCCACCAGAGCTGTGCTAAGCTGCATAGCGAGGAATGTGTTTTGTAAGCACCAATAGAATCACTTCATTTACCTAGCTTCGCTCGGCGCAGCTCTGGTGGATATGGGCTTAGCGGACTGAGGTTTTTGTTCATACAAAACAATCGAGAAATGCGAGCGTGGGATGTGTTGCAAGGAATGTGTTGCTAGGAATGTGTTGCTAGGAATGTGTGCGAGGATTTGAAAATATGCGCCTACCAGTCAGTCAATAGATGGTGTTTGGAAGAGGTAGATGATCATTTGTACACATTAACACATTACACATTCCTCGCAGAGCTCTGGTGGAAAGGGTCACATCGTTTCACATCCTCGGTACACATTTTCGCACCGCACATTTTCCTCGCACAGCTCTGGTGGATGTCCAGCCTAACGATGTTTTTCTTCACCCTTACCGTGAGTGCTGATCAAATTATGAACCGCACATGTTAGACAAGGTTAGTCAGAAAGGGGGTACTAATCCGCAGGCCACTTAAAGTATCACTGATGACTGTTATAAAGCAAGTGTTAATATTTCAAAATCCGATAATTTTTTTTTCCATATTAAATAGGTAATTTTTATTTTAGTTTTTTCAAAAATTCTTCGTCCCTAATTTTGTCACGAATTCAGACAATGGAGCTTCTAATTAGTGACCCCAAATATGACCGAAAATGTAAACACAGCTGATCATAGCTGAGGATAGATAGATTTTAGCGTATTTTTTATGTAATTTTTGAACAGATATTTCTCTTAAACTATTGACTTTTGGGGAAAGTGGTAGAACAAAAGTTACTCATTATTGTAGGTATTTTAACACCGTTTCGGATTAGTACCCCCTTTCTGACTAAACTTGTATAAATAAAAAAAAACTTCATGTCCAAAGCAAAATATAAACAACAGAGTACATAAAATTCGTTCCATTTTCTGTTCCCACAACATTTCAACATACAATAAAAACCCAACACAACATTAACAGAGCCCTTTATCTAACAAAATCCTCTGGTCATCTCATAACGGCTCATAATCACCGTGGCGCAATAATATCCGTCTGAACGGGACTGTCCAAGCACTGGGGACTGACAGGAGACGACGCGACGCTCATCTCAGAACGAATTACTGTGTGGCGAGTGGAATATGAATGTGGCCATTTGGAATATTTATGTGTACGTTTGTGTTGTGGTGTTGGGTTTTTATGTGTAAATGAAAAATATGGCGGTTTGTTAGTCGTTGGGTTTCTGAGTTTCCATCAAAAGTCGGTAGTGTTGTAGTGCATTTTTTTTTCGTGTGTTTTTAAGGTCTCGTAGCTAATTATACAGGGTGTGAACGAATTCGTGTAATTCCTTCAAACCACATGACCTGGTATAGGTTAACCCTGCACGGGTTTAAGAAGGTTTTTTTTTTAAAAAGAAACCTTGTCCCACACTATGATTTCTCTTGTATCGTGGGTGCGTTTACAGACACAAATCTCACATACACAAACGCCCAGACCCGAAACAACCATCTGTAGGCCATACAAATTTTTGTTCTGTGTGGGAATCGTTCCCACGAAGAAGCCAATCGGTTAGCCACTGCACCAAACGTGTCGTCATTTTTGTTTTGTTGATTACAAATAAAAATAAACTTTTTTTCTTGCGGTTGGGGTAAGTGATCGTATCTAAACCACCTAATAAGGATTCAATAAAAAAAGGAGCAAGATTAAAAAAAAAAAAAAAAAAAATTTTGTGTCGTCTTTTTGATGCCACGCATAAACGAATGAAAACACAGCGACACAGCTGCCTGCCTAGACTATCGCGATATTACTCTGCACAGTCAGTTTACTCGGGGCGCTAAAATGACCCGAAGACAGAAAATCATGAATTGTTCATGAAACATTTTTTTTGTTGAATCTGAAAAAATCCCATGCAGGTTTAATATTTGTCACCAGTAGATCACGCGGTTTGAAGTAATTACAGGAATTTGTTTACACCCTGTAAATAAAATCCGCACGGAAAATAGCAAGATAAAAAAAAGATTTTAATTTTTTTAGTTTTCATCAATCTAAATCCCGTATTGGGTACCAGTAGTAGATCATTATGGTTTTAAGGAATTACACGAATTCGTTTGGACCCTATATTAACAAAACACTCCAAATCCACTAACATCATGTTATTATCAACCTATAAGAACAAACTTAGCCCTCTGACTCCGACCAAAGTAACGATCAAAATCGCTTAAGGCTTGAATATATCAGGTTTGTTACATCACAAAAACGTGAGTGAGCTTTCCACAAACCTTAATTTAGACCTTTCAATATCGAAACTCAAAGCCTTTTATCTTTTCAGGCCTGAAAATAAACTCATTACAAAGTGACATGAGAACCCGATTATAGAATTCACACGTGCAGAACCCATTGTGACATTTTCCCCTTATTTTTGTTCGGTTTTATTGAATTTATTGAGAATGAGGTAATGGGAACAGAAGCTTCTTTGTGTCTTTATTTTATTTTTCTTTATGAATTGGAGTTTATTAGGGATATACGTTATTACTTTAGGTTGAAGAAAATAAAGAATGTAATGATGTAGGAGTATAATAAGTAGGTACACTACAGGTGTTTTAGTGAAAAAGTGAGCCTTATTAGATACCGAAGAAGTGTACCTAGTATACACCGTGGGCCCGAGTTACCCGAAAAATTTTAACTACGCCTTTGTGAGAGCATGGATGGTCAAATGTTATATCAAAAAAGTCCAATTCTGTCATTTTTTTTGTTTGTTTTTTTTTTCGGTACTTCGTAATATCTTGAACGGGCAACATTTATAAATTATCATGTGAGTGGATAAGAACCTTCTTACTTCTCACAACCCTCCCCGACAAACAAGACAAACGGCGAGAGGGGTATGGTATGACAAAAGTCGCAACGCCGCGTTCATAGCAAATAATGAATATTTCGAAAATTAAGCTTTATTCAACAAACTATATCCTAGCTTTTCTTCTCCAATTAGACATCGGAATCGAGGTTAAAATCTTTCGGTTACCTCGAGCCCACGGTGTATAATGAAGATTAAGAAAAAACCTAACTACAAATTTTGAAATACAATTCCTAACAAGACTATTAAAACTCAACTAGCAACCTTGTATATAGCTTCAAAAAACCTCTAAAATTCTCAATTTTTTAACCGATCGGATACTCGGACACATGGACTCGGAAACGCCAGCTTCTGTTTTTTAACCTTTAAACTGTAACAAGTTTCGCAGGATTCAAGAATGTTCGCATCGCCACGACATGTCTTGCCAAGCAGTTCGTCATATCGCTTGTCGCTGTTGGGATACATTTGTGGGATTTGATGAATGTTCGTGTGGAAATGTGGCCCCAAAATTATAGTGATGGTAGCTGGCAATACTGGGCAACGTTTAGAAGATAAAGAAGAGTAGTCGGCGCCGCGGCGTCATGGATCAACGCAACCGATGTAATCAAAGCTGTTGTCATTCGACGGAGCTGAATTTCTGTGTCGATCAGCCGAAGAAGTCTGACCTTTATTATCTGACTAGTGTGTCCTTATTATTTTTCTAATCTTGTATAAATTAATATATTGTGACCTAACTCCTCAGACCAAATAAAAAACCAAGACAGAGCGCTGTCAACAGTGACGTGAGGCCGGTTTCGTAAACATGTGTGCACTTAGTGAGGTGTAGTTTGATTGTAGGTTGATTGAAAAATGTTGTAAATGTGTGTGTGTGTGTGCGTGTATGCACAGAGCGGAGGTGTAGTTTTGGCGTGCTTCACTATATTGTTCGCAGCGTTCTATCTTCGTTTTTTATTTGGTCTGAGCCTAGCACATGGTACTAACCATTACCCCAAATATAAGTATCTACCATCAGTGGTGGAGAGTCTATGTTGTATTTATTTTCTATATTTACCATGCCCGCATTACCTGACATACAGATATTAGCTATAACTGTAATGCTAGATTTAGTTCTACACGATGCTGTTAGCTCTCTGTGACATGAGCAAGTAGTGCGAAGTTAGGGGATGCGCAGAATAATTACGAACGCACAGTTAAGGTTAATCATGAGCTTATCATTTATGTAGAGAGCCAAACTGCGGATGTGTTGCACAGTGTATAGCGTTGCGCACGCAGCTTGCGACAAGGCAGTACACGACTTAAGTTATGTGCCTCGGCAATCTTCGTGTTTCCGAATTTGTACGAATTATACGACAAATTAAGTATTATTTTTTACTTGGTAAGTTTACTGTTGGTAAATTCAGAGAAGGTCTAAGATGGAGCACTCGAATCCAAGTATCAAAGATATAGAAGGATTCACCTATACCAGGGATCGGCAACCTTTAAGTCTAAGAGCCAAAAATTACAATTTACAAAATTTCATATTTTTTTAAAAGCCACAAAAAAATTTTCTTGCCAACAATTAATAGTACCTACTTGCATAAATGTTTTTCATAAAAAAAACTAATCTTTTCATAAGAAAAATATCTATTTATTCACATATAAGTAGTTTTTTCACAGCAAATTAGATAATATACTATTACGCAAATATTATATTGTATATTTGCGTATGGAAGTAGAGGCGCAGCTTCACATCCAAAGAGCCGCATGTGGCACGCGAGCCGCAGGTTGCAGGCCCCTGCCCTATACCCCTCTGGCTCTCACATACACACGACGCAACACAGTAAACTGCTTGACTTTAACGTGAGAATGGTATCTAGCCAGACGGACCATATAGATCCTACCACCAAACGTGCTGGGTTATGTTGAAACTTACAACACGCGTCTATTCCTAGCGTACGGTGAAGAAGATTTATGTTCTTGCCCATCCCCCCACACAAGATAAGTAATCCTTTACTATTCGAGTTTATACTGGACCAGATACTTTTTTAATGTCATCTTCCCATCGTCCCAACTGTCACATTGGCTTCTTTCATTAATTCTTGTGTACCGCGGTCATTCCCAATGGGGTATTTGACTGAAAAAATCTAATTAGTCCGTCAGTTATATTATCAAAAAAATATTTGACCCGTATTTTTTCTTTTGTTACGTAAACCAAAATTGTCGAAAATACGAAACTTTTAAAATTGGCAAAACGTCACAAGCAAGTACAATTTTTACTTGCTTGTGACGTCACAAGCCCCCACTCTCGAGTTTTGATGCGTTTTATCTTTCCAAATATTCATAGATTTAACAAAAGAAAAAATACGTGTCCATTATTTTTCAAAACTCTAACTGGCGGCCTAATTAGATTTGCAATTTATTGATGCTGTCAACATGCCTATTGGCCCCACCGTCAACGCTACTACTGGTGGATAATGGGATTTACTTTTTAAAAGGTCCCGTTTGCCACCAGTGGTTGCTATGGAGTGGCAATTGGGAATGACCACTCCTTACGTTCTCAGTTGCCTCCAGTGGTAGCAGATCAGAAAAATGAGTTCATTTGTCCCCATTATTGAGAGTAGCTAATGGTGAATATAAAGCGATGTAGTATCAAATATTTATCACGAATGCCATTAATAATGGATGAAATGTATTTTTTGTTTATTTATAAAAAAACACATGCAACGCCGGTGGGATTGAAGGAGCAACTGAGAATGACCGCTATTACGTAACGCTATAAAGCCACCCAAACAAAGATTGACCGGGTCGCATGATTCGTATAAATTCGGAAACACGAAGATTGCCGAAGCGCACAACTTATTCGTAGTACTGTATTTATATTTACAGCTGCGTAATAAACTTAAACTTTAACTTGATAAAAAAGATACCATCAGTTTATAACTATCTAATAGAACTGCCAAGCAACACTGGAGCTCGGTGCCTCAAGAAAGTTAAGTTGTCATGGGACCACTAAGTAACAAGCTTAATTACAATGAAATTAGAAAGCGCTGGGAAAAATATCTCTTTAAAAAGTGTCTGGTAAATAATGAACTTCATGACGTAATTTTCATTGAATTACTTTTAATGGATTTAGTAGTTCAAGGAGACTTTGTGCTCTACAGTTTAGAATATTGTCCACACTTACTACCCAGTTTCAGTGGTAGGTTGAACGGTACTCCCTTTCTTCTAAAAATTGTTTGTCCGAAAATCATTATCCATAACACGTTTGCTATAAACTTTAGTAACCAAAATGTTCAAAAATTCAAAATTTTGTTTTACGTAAATATCTTTACTTCTAATTCTGTCATAATATTGAGTACTATAATAATTGAATCTCCTAATTTTGCATGAAATAAAGTCACATGTCCTAAGTATTGTATTATACAGGGTGTTAACGAATTCGTGTAATTCTTTCAAACCGCGTGATCTACTGGTGACACTGATTGACTCTGCATAGGTTTTTTTAAGAAAGAAAAAAAAAGTTTTCAAAAAATGAACCATGGTATTCTGTATTTGAGTAATTTTAGCGTCCCAAGTTAACTGGCTGCGTGGAGCGATATCGCACTAGTCGTGCCCGTCAGCTGTGTCACTGTGCCTTCATTAATTTATGCATGGCATCGTTTTCTATCATATAAAAATATTTTTGGGAAAAAAAAAAGTTTATTTTTATTTTCATTCAATCTAAATCCCGTGTGGGGTTAATCTATATCATTAATAGATCATGTGGTTTGAAGGAATTACACGAATTCGTTAACACCTTGTATAATATGTATTATTCCAAATGGTATCCCTATAATTTGCCCTAATTTTCTTCACCAAAATCATATTGCCATACAGTTATGGCAATATGATTATGGTGACGAAATGTGGAACGAAATTTGAAATATCATTAGGCGTATCAATAATATGAATTCTACAGTGTAGAATTCATATTATTGATACGCCTAATGATATTTCATAGGATAATGATACGCCTAATGATATTTCAAATTTCGTTCGTTCGGGCAAGTTATCATTCGGATAAATGATGATTAGGACAAAAAAAATTATGGCACTTTAGATTATGCATTAAAAAGTTAGGAAACACAATAGAGAACCAGGTTGAACGCTTCGATCAAACTTCGCCCGCACATCTCTGACTTTTGTATTTTGTTTGTTTAAAAAAAAACGTTGCCCCACACTAGGATTTCTCCTGTATCGTGGGTGCGTTTACAGACACTGATCTCACAGACACAAACACCCAGACCCGAAACAACTATCTGTAGGCCATACAAATTTTTGTTCCGTGTGGGAATTGAACCCACGACCCGTAACACAGAAGCCAATCACTTAGCCACTGCACCAAACGTGTCGTCATTTTCGAATTCACGTGCGGGTCAGTACCGGTGTGAGTTTTTTCGTCAACTTCTGTAGTTGCGTCACACCAAAAATTAGTGGTGGGTCATTAACGATTTTTGGGTTAACGCAACGAAGCCGTTAATTTCATCCTGTTAACCTGTTAAAAAAACCGTTAACGTTATTAACAGGTTTTCATTAATGTAACAGATTTGTACCAACGTAGCAGTTAATAGACGAAACTTTGTCGAAACGTAGTCGTTCTTTCAACGCAGAAGAAACAGATAATTTTAGCTGGTTTTGCGTTAGCAGCTTCAGATAACGTTAGCGACTTTTGAATACCTACTTATTCGTTGAGTTAATAATATGCGTTTTGCCAAAATCGTTGAATGAAACAGTTGATAGATTTAACGGGTTTTGCGGTAAACAAAAAGCAGTTAATTCGTTAACATTAGCTTAACAGTTAAAAAAAGCCGTTCGTTGAATTAACGCCCACTCCTACCAAAAATGTATGAAATATTGGCAGCGCCTCTAGCTGGAAATAGCGTGACTAAAAAACGCGAGTGCGAGTGGTTTGACACTTATCATAGTAAACTATTCGTTAACTGCGATATAAACTGCGGTGAGGATAGTATACTATCCCTTTTGTAGTTTTGGTGCAGTTTGCTTATAGTTTACCAAAATTTTGCGAATGTGAGTGGTAAATTAGAAATTTCGTACAGTTTACTATCTGTCAACCATACTACAAAAATTATAGAACGTCACTCAATTTGATTTTCAAGAAAGTCAAAGCTACTACAAGGTGGGGCAAAAGTAATCACCCGATATTGTTTTGCTGTAGTTTTTTTAGGAATGAAAATGTTTGTTTCTAGTTGTGGATTATGTTTATTTAATGAATTAGATTTTTTTCCATCAATTCGAGAAAATGATATCGATCAAGTGGCCGCCGTCCGAATTGATGATATTACGAGCTCGTTTTATGGCGTTTGCAGGGGAGTTTGTTGCGCCGTTTCTTCTTCACAGCAAAAACACTAGGAAGCGGTGAAGGGAGGGCTTTTTTGTGGCATGTCTATAATATTTTAAACCTGACGTTTAAAAAGAACTGAGTAATTCTAGTCTATTTTGAATAAATGAGTTTTGAGTTTGAGTTTGGCACATAAATAATAGAAAAAAAACTTATTGGTTTTTTTTTATAACTTTTACTAACAATATTCACACCAAATGTTTTCAGTTCCATGTTTTTTATCTTTTAAACTCTTCAAGTATATCTCACTTTGAACTCCCAAAATATAAAGTCATTGACTCATGACAAGCTGCGATAAAGTGATTGCTAAGCGTTCCCCGTCACGACACCCATGTTTCTACTTCATTATCATACAAATTACAATTTGTTGTCTTTCCGTTTGCATTGGTTCAAAACAGCTTGTTGTACGATCGTTGGTATTTTGAAAGCATTTTGTGGGGCTTTCAACGGTGATGAATATCGTTGTATCTATGAGTTGGTCGAGCAGTTTATGCGGAAGAGTATTGAGAATTAGGGATTGTTATTAAATAATTCATTCTTAAAGATATTTATGATTAGTTACGGTTTATTTACGTGTATTTTTTGGGATTGCCCGACCAGTTTCGGACCCAAATGGAGCTCTTAGTCATGAGCTGAACATGCAGCGAGGTCGCGAGAGGACCGCGAGTCGAATTAAAAAAAAGAATAATGGAGTTTTTTGCCGCCTCTTCTCCATAGGAAACGACAAATTGGTACCGTGCATCGAAATTCGACATTTCGTAAGTGCCTTTAATGGTTCATGTGTTTTTTTACAATAATAAACGACGCGTTTGGTGCAGTGGCTAAGTAATTGGCTTCTGCGCTACGGGTCGTAGGTTCGATTCCCACACGAAACAAAAATTTGTATGGCCTACAGATGGTTGTTTCGGGTCTGGGCGTTTGTGTATGTCAGATTTGTGTCTGTAAACGCTCCCACGATACAAGAGAAATCTTAGTGAGGGGGTAACGTTTTAAAAAAAAAAGAAAGAAATGAAAAAGAAACACGCATTTTTGCAGCACATGTTAGGAAAGAAAAAGAAAAGTTTATCTTACAATGTATATTTAACTACTTATATAAAAAATAAATGATGTTCTTCAAAAAGGACAGGTGCGTAGTACTTTCAACCGGCGTGCGTGTATGGCAAGATGTATGACCGTGGACGAAGCGAAAGGAGTATGTAAGGATCGTAACATGTGGCGTTTTACAGTTTCTGCCTACCCCCATGGGAAAAAGGCGTGAGTTTATGTATGTATGTAAAAAAAAAAACTTGCATTCAATAATGGATATTATTGTGTTCTCACACTGGGGTATAACATAATACTTTTACATTTATCCCGTGTGGGGACGGGCTAGAATATAAAACTTCCTCACCGCACGCTGGGAATAGACGCGTGTTGTAAGATTCAACAAAACGCTTGTTGGTAGGATCTATACGGTCCGCCTGGCTAGCTACCACCCTCACATTAAAGTCTAAGCAGTTTACTATGTTCCATCGTGTGTTTGTGAGAGCCAGAGGGGTATAGGGGAATCTCTCTATATCTCTGTTACTTAGATTCGTGTGCTCCATCTTAGATCCTGTCTGCGCTTACCACCAGATGCGACTAGGGTCAAAGGTGACTTAGAGCTCTTACACACGAGCGGCATGTTTCCAACGGCAGAGGTAACTGCAGCCGTCGACGCGCGTCGGCGGCAACCGTCGACGCGTCGACGGCAGCAGTTGACCTATAGCGACACTTGCAGTTGTTGCCGCTGCCGCTGATCTTCGAAGTTGAAATGTCGACGGCTGCCGTCGGCGCTCGAGCCGTCGACGCGTCGACGGTTGCCGCCTACGCGCGTCGACGGCTGCAGCTACCTCTGCCGTTGGGAACATGCCGCTCGTGTGTAAGCGCTCTAAGTCAAATAATAAAAAATATGAAAAACCTTCATATGCGTAAATAAAATTAAAAAAACATTATGTTTAGATTTTTTCCTGTCACGGGCCTCTTCTCGGAATGAAAAAGATTTACTTAGATCTTAGTCCACCAGCTGGCCTGGTAGATGGCCTGGTAGGTGGGGACACAAACCATCGAAAAAAAATTTAAACCCTCTCATAATTGTGCGGGTTTTTTGACGATATTTTTCTTTCACCGTTAACGCACGTTATAATCAAATTCTAATACACACCTGAATTCAAAAAGTCAGAGGCGCGGCCTTGGGAGCCTACTCTCTAAGTCCGTCAACGAAGTTAGTCGCCCGTCCAAAAGTAGCCCGAAACGTAGGAGTGAACAAAACAAGTGTCAAGTTCAACTTTTCGGACGGGCTAAAACACATCAGTAGTAGGGACAACTGTCAAATCGTGCTGTCATTCATTCTTAGTTCGGGCCTCGAAAAAATCGTATGTCCGTAGGTGATAGGGAGTAGGAAACGCTCGTAACTAAGGCCGAAACCACGGACTTCGTGCTTAGGGAGTGGACCCCCTGTTTCAATCTCAGACCATCCGCATGGAAGGCAAGCGCTCAACCGCTAGGCTACCACTGAATTACTTTCTGGCTGCCTTAATACAAATAAGGTAGGCCAGTTTATTAAGAAGCGGACCTTCCCACCCGAAAAGTATAAAAAACAAAAAAAGCAATTTATAACAATAAAACTCCAATCTCCAAGCCAGAACATCAACGGGCCTATTAAAACAATTTTATTTGTTTAAAAATGTCCCTACGGTCATTAAGCGCACTGGTCGCAATTTGCAAAGTGGTGTCGATTCACAAAATTGACACTCAACTCGTAATGTTTATTACGAGTATTGCTGCGTAAACGTAAAACTCGTAATTTGCGAGTCGAGTCGTAAATTGTAAGAAAAGTTGACCATTCACTGGCTTTTATTGCGTATTTATTATTTTTGGTGATGCGCAACTGAATTTGTAAATGAAATACACTACAAAAATAGTTTAATCCTTAATTGGGTATAAGGTTTTCAGAAAAAGTAAATTACAAAAAAATTGGTAATTGTTATAAATAATAAATAAAACTTTATCATAATTTCCATTTCCTAAAAAATCTCGTTATTGCCCGGAGTTGTGGGTTCAAAGCCAGGCATGTGCCAATGACTTTTTCAATGTATCACTACATAGTATAAAATAATGGACGCCGGATACTAAATGTTACAAAGACAAAAAGTCAATGGGCAACATAGTCCTAGTGTCAAAATGTCTTAATGTATATGAATGTGCAAATGACAAAAAATAATTGTGATATAATGCGTAAGGGTCTAATTGTTAGATTGTCAAAATGTACAAAAGATAAAACACAATTGTGCCAAAATGCATCGTGGTCCAATTGTCACACAGTCAGGATTCGAACCCGCAAACCTGGGCTTCGAAGGTACGATCACTAACGACTGAGCCTACATACACCTATCTGCTACTTGATATCAACATAATTCTCTGCACTGGATATCTAATTAAAATCTCTTCTCTATCTAATCTCTTTGAGTATAAATACTTCTTGAAAGTCCGGTATCCTTGAAAAAGATTATTGAAATGTCATTTCATTTGTTCTATCATAGCGGCATTTGGGCAAAATGACATTTTGGCACTGGACAATTTGTACAATTGAACATTACAGCTTTAATGTATTCTATCATAGCGGCATTTGGGCAAAATGACATTTTGACACTAGGCAATTTGTACATTTTGACACTAGGACTATGTTGCCCATTGACTTTTTGTCTTTGTAACATTTACTATCCGGCGTCAAATAAAGTCGCTTCCCGCTGTCTGTCCCTATGTATGCTTAGATCTGTGGCGGCATCTATCTCGCCACATGCGAAGTATCCTACATCGCGCAATCACGATTTAACACGCAGATAGTATATATACAACCTCCCAACATCAACCGTTGGGCAGTAGCCCGCCAGGCACAAGACTCCGCCTGGTTGGAGGATCCTCCCTTTGGTTGGAGGAACACCACGCCTAGTTTCTCCACAGATCTTTAAAACTGCACAACGGATTTTGATGCGGTTTTTTTAATAGATAGAGTGATTCAAGAGGAAGGCACGTAAAAACGTATAAAACGTACACGTGCAAAGCCGGGGCGGGTCGCTAGTTAACTATAATGTTTAAGGTATACTTCAAAAATAAAGCTTTTCTCTGATTCGCACTATAATCAATTAAAAATCATTTGTTTCGGAACGCACCCATTAGAAGAATGGTGGAAAGTGATCGGTGAAACGAATTGTTTCTGGCACTCGCCGGCCGCTGCCGCAGCACCGTTCGCTTCGTGCGTGTGATTGAGAGGTCACAGTTCTAACATAATCTAACCTACCTTTCAGCTAGGTATCTGTTTGTCATTAGGGACTTTGATGTTAGAAGCATTAATAGTGCAAACCAGTGGCGTGCCTAGGGTTCAAAGTTAGGGCAAGCCCGATAGATTTTTAGGAAAAAAACCATGTAAAATTTGACTAAATTCGTTATTTTGCGAAATTACACAACTATTATTTTCACCCTAATAATAAATAGGGTGCAAATAATACAATTGTGTGATTTTGCAGAATCAAGTACAACTTGGTTTAAGAGCCATCTATGAGCATTACAGGTGCTTTTTTGCGCTCTTCGAGTTCGACGGGAAAAATGACACAATCGCCCGTCGCCGCCAATAGATGGCTCAGAAATAATTGATGAGCATAATTACGCAATGTTTATGTTGAAAAAAAGATTGTTAATTTATAATAGACCCGATCTATATTTTTATAATGTGTACAAATCCCAAAAGTTTAAAAACAATTTATAATTACTTTCGATGTAAACAGCCATGTTAACTCTTCATTCTTCGCTTCTTTATTACTGCTGATGACAAACAACAAAGCTCACTGAAGGCATGGTATCACTAGATAGATTTACAGACATATCAGCAATCACATACCTTCGGTGGCGTTGATAAAAGCCTTTTGTTGTTTCGTTCTATTTGTTTAGAGCAATTAATCCTGGCACCAGATAAGTTATTCAAATCATCGTAACCTGATGTATTCCAGGCGTTCGTATCGTTAGAGAAAAATAGGCAACACCAGCAGAATAATTTGTTTAAATGAGAGCAACCTACAATCCAAGGAGTTTTGTAAGCCGATCTATGAAAATGCCTATTATGTGACTTTGATTTACTAGAAATTGTCAAATCAGGAGTAGGTTTAGGTGAAGTAATAACACGGTATTTGTCTGTAAAATTCAAAGTATTTACCTTCCCGAGTAACGATTGCACACACTTTAATCCATCACAAGGAACAATTATTTCCGAATTCATCTTATAAGAAAGGCAAATCACAAAGAAACTTAATCACAAACGTTAAAACAAACTAATAAAAGTTACACAATACGTTATATCACAGAAACTGAAAAAGTATTTATCGCGTCAAAAAAGTGGTCCAGTATCGCTCAAAACAATAAGTGAACTAATTTGAAATTGTATCATTTCTATCGAAATACAAACATCGCGGCATCTATGTGCCTAAACACGCATGCCACACAAATTGCACTTCTAAACACACTACCGTAACGTTCAATTTCGTTAAACTAACAGAGTCATAAGCCCGGCTTATTTTTGCGAACAAATTATGTGCACTTATGTATATTTACTTATATATCTCTATGCAATTTATGAATGAAATTGAAGGAAAAGTGACAGGAGACTTAAGCCGCGTAAGAAGCCAGCGCGTGCGACAGTAATGCAAGATCTTGCAGGCGGTTTGGCAACGTTACGTTACGTAGGCCGGCCGAGGCGCGACGCGAAAAATCTTGTTTATGTAAACCTGGCAACTTAGCAACACACGGAGGTCACGGAGGCTCGCTGTATTGCGCGCGGAGTTTAAACATTTTATTTATTACAGTAGGTATCAGATGTTATGATACGAGACATGATGATTCAATACTACTTTACAGGAGTTTTTTTTTTGTTTTTTTTTTTATTAATCTCGCATTCCTGATATTAAGCCGGGCTTTTCGGCTTGTATGGAAGGCACGCCACTGCACGGTGGTTCCAGCGCCCTACAAGCGCGGTCATAAGTACCTTACTTTATTAAATTTGTTAAATGGGATTTTTTCTGAAGGGTAAATAATAAAAAATACTTCACAAATGTACATTAATGCTTTATTTACATGATTTAATACATAATATACAATAAACTGTACAATATGTACTGTTTATACATACATTTAAATAGTCAATATTTGAGATTTATTGTCCCTCGTTCGGAAATACATCTGAATATGATATTAACGCTATTCATGAAGGGGTTATCATTAAATATGTATTCTTTTATATGTTATACGTATTATATACAACAAAAAGCAAGAAAACTAAAACTACAATTTATTTACAAACGTCATCATAACCTTAGTTAAAATAACTACAACAACCAACCTAATTTAAATTTAAACTAAATTCGTAATAAATATAAAACCTGCCTCGACATAACGCTCTTTTTCTTACGGGGAAGTTTCCGAAGACTAGTAATGAATGGGTCTGAGCTGAGTAAAAGTCTGTTAAGTAAGTCCGTATTTGTAAGTACTCGCGACATTTTTCTCGTGTGATCCCGTCGGAAGGCCTTATAATGTTTGTTGTTAGATTCTGCTGCCTCTTCGGATAATTCCACGATAGATAATAAAGCATACTATGCCATTTTAGCACCATGGATAAGGAGTTTGTGAACGGAAGCTGGGAGATTATACCACGGATATTCTTGAATTAAAAGTCGCGCGGTTTCCAAAGCATACCTATTCATTAAATTTATCCGAGTCAATATTAAAACCCGAGGACAAAGCTTGTAAAATTGTGGAACAACGTTCAATCAAATCTTTATTTAAACCAGTAATTTCAGCTGAAACTGCAGAATTAAAGAAAAAAAATCGTGTCGTATTTCCATCGTTCGATGTCCCGCTTCCGCCACTTCGTGGTTTGTCTACTATTAAACCTAGTCTACGTCTAAACTCATTCTGCACATACGATTTCCTATCTGCTATTGTCTCTTCTCATCATCCAAACTAACCTGCCACTTCTTAACATGACTTTTACATAAAATGAGTATCTTACTATCTAAGTTCCTAATGTCTAGATTTTCGACCTCATCCAGTGAAGCTAGAATAGTTTTCAACGCGTGTTGATGTTTCTGAGGAACACTTCCAGTTACGGCAGTCCAAATCTCAAAGAAATGCATCCTTGAGAAAGTACATTTAAGCAAAGAACCTGAAATAAATAATTAAATATTTAACATATTGTTCGTAGACCGTACTACGCGTGGGCCTACGCAGTCGTAGAGGCTATATAGCAACTAAAGTCGCAAAAAGACGCAAAAAAACTTTTTATATTTTCAAAATAGACAGTTCAATCTTTAATTTAAGATATGTGAGAGTAGTTGACTATGGTTGAAATTAGTTGTAAGTCTATGTGAAGTCAACTATAAGATAAAAATTTGGTGGAAATACTGTGTGGCGTAGCACGTAAAAATACGTCATAATAAGTCAAATAAAATTTAAAAATAAAACTAATTAGTAATAACATACCTTGATCTTGGAAATCCATTTCACAAACACCACTCAAAAACAATGCAATTCTGAGAATTCACCGTTACACAAATAATAGTGCTAATGAGTTACTAATAAGTCGAGCGCAACGTAATTATGTGTTCACTTCGGAGGTCGAAAAATAAGTGATAATTAGGTAAAATGGGTGACATGTTTATACTTTTGGGTAGCTTGTTTATCGGTAAATCGTTATAGGTAATTAAATTGGGGGTAATTGATGATGAAATTTTTGCATTTATGACCTATGGCGGGAACCACCGTGCACTGGTGCAAACCATTGGCTTTAAAGAAAACTTTGAAAATTAAAATTATTAAAATTAAAGTGCAAACTATCCTAATCCTAACTAATATTATAAATGCGAAAGTAAGTTTGTTTGTTTGTTACCTTTTCACGCCTAAACCACTGAACCGATCATCCTGAAATTTTGCATATACGTTGTCAGGTGTACAGAAACGAACATAAGGTACCTTTCATCCCGAAAAAAAGTACTGTTCTCGAGGTAAACAATAATAATGGCGCCACGTGTCTTTCGAATCATGATTGAATTATATTATTATAGAGACGACGCCGGACACTAAATGTTACAAAGACAAAAAGTCAATGGGCAACATAGTCCTAGTGTCAAAATGTACAAATTGCCTAGTGCCAAAATGACATTTTGCCCAAATGCCGCTATGATAGAATACATTAAAGCTGTAATGTTCAATTGTACGCACGGCTACAGATCAAGCTATACATTTCCAGTATAAGTTGATCTCGCATTGTATAGGATTTCCTTACTATGAGAGGTCAGTGTAAACTGGAAATGTATAGCTGGATGTGTAGCCGTGTGTACAAATTGCCCAGTGCCAAAATGTCATTTTGCCCAAATGCCGCTATGATAGAACAAATGAAATGACATTTCAATCATCTTTTTCAAGGATACCGGACTTTCAAGAAGTATTTATACTCAAAGAGATTAGATAGAGAAGAGATTTTAATTAGATATCCAGTGCAGAGAATTATGTTGATATCAAGTAGCAAATAGGTGTATGTAGGCTCAGTCGTTAGTGATCGTACCTTCGAAGCCCAGGTTTGCGGGTTCGAATCCTGACTGTGTGACAATTGGACCACGATGCATTTTGGCAAAATTGTGTTTTATCTTTTGTACATTTTGACAATCTAACAATTAGACCCTTACGCATTATATCACAATTATTTTTTGTCATTTGCACATTCATATACATTAAGACATTTGTACATTTTGACACTAGGACTATGTTACCCATTGATTTTTTTGTCTTTGTAACATTTAGTATCTGGCGTCATAGAGACTTTGGTAGTGCGTTAAGAGTTGATTGTCAATTCTAAATTATTGAGAGCGAAGCCGCGGGCAAAACCTAGTCAATTATAAACCGAAGCTTTTTAAAGTGGAAACTATTATTTTTAAGTTCATTTATAATCTCATTTTAAAAAAGCTACGGAACATACTTTGGCAAAGCTTCTCGTGTTTTAGATTATAAGGAATCAAATTATTGTAAAAGCTGAAGCTTTTTATGTATCCTCCCGGAGAAGTTGTAAAGGATTATGATTTTATATGGTACCCTCCTTGCTTGATGTACGTATTTATTTTCATTTTCGATGTTAAAATATTATACATTTCCCTCGTATTTTGACTAGATCTTTTAAACTGAGGAGGGATTACTATTTATTAATATTTCAAGATAAAAAATAAAGATTAAGGTTATCAGCCCCTAAAAATTCAATACTTCCATACGTCCCCATATTAAACCGTGTACGCATTGACGAACCCAAACATCACAAACTCGAACATCAATCACGAATCATTGTGAACGTGTTCGCCGAACGCACATGCAAAAACATGTTCAGTTATACAGGGTGTGTCGTAAATAGTGGTCCATCGTTAAGGGGTCGACACACCGTGTATTCAGCTATCACATACCAAAATTTGAACCATTTTTTCCATAGGTCTCAGCAATTTTATTTTTTTATTTTATATTAAAATTAACTCTTCGTTTTACTAATTTAGCTGTAATTTCAACCCAATACATTATTTGCCTATTTTGTTTTTTTGTTTATAACTGCTGAATACATTTGCTATCATATGCAAGTAATTTTTAGTTAATTTTACCGAAAAAAAATCAAATAAAAAAAATCCACTCTATTCTATAAATCTAATTGTGTTATGTGTGATAGCCTGATAGCTGAATATATCGCGTATCGACCCCTTAACGTTGGACCACTATTTGCGTACACCACTTTAGACTACAGTAGGCAGTACCTAGGTAGTAATTTAGATATTTTGTCAAATTATTTGACAACAAAAACAAGACCAAAACATAATCGTACAGTTTTCGTACTCGAAAATTGTATTGAGTTACCAAAATAAGTAGATACCTATAATACCTGGTAAAAGATATTTTTTCAATAATTTCATGAATTGAACGTTAATTTGGGTACTTAAGTTCGGTACTTACTAAATGCATGCCACGTTATGCCGGAACCATCCGAACGAAAATAAGCGAAAGCTCCCAAACTAACGTAAACGAATCAATGTGGATGGTTTAACGAAAGCGAGCGAGAGCCAGGAAACAACTTCGTTCGCGTTCGGCCATTCTCCGTTGCGTGTCGGTAAGGGAATAGGCATGTTGACAGCATCAATAAATTGCAAATCTAATTATTCCGCGAGTTAGAGTTTTGAAAAATAATAGACAAGTAATTTCTCTTTTGTTAAATCTATGAATATTTGGAAAGATAAAACGCATCAAAACCCGAGAGTGGGGGCTTGTGACGTCAGAAGCAAGTAAAAATTGTACTTGCTTGTGACGTTTTGCCAATTTTAAAAGTGTCGTATCTTCGTAAATTTTGGTTTACGTAACAAAATAAAAAATACGGGTCAAATATTTTTTGACAATCTAACTGACGGACTAATTCGATTTTTTCAGTCAAATACCCTATTGTAGCGAGTGAGCGCACGCGATGCTTGCGAGCAAGCGAATGGTCATTTAACGACGGCGTTGCCGCGTCGCTGACTTGTTGACATGAAGATATTTTATTTAACAAATTAAACTGCTAGCCAACCACAATATAATTATACTTTCTGGTAATGGCGTAGCGGCGCGACGGCGACGGGGCGACTTCCGATCATCTGCGAATCCAATCATCGTTCGCTTTCATTCGTTCTGTTTACACGCGTTGGCGAAGTCGAGCGAACATCGGTGCTCATCGACGATCGCTAGTCGCTAGCCTTTGCCTGTAGTACGAGATCCGGCCTAACATCGACCTTCCCTCATCTGTTTTTCCAACGAGAGGTATTTTATTTGAAAGATTTTATATAAATAAACAAGTCCCGCATGGGTTGCCTAGTCAAAAGTGGTCCAGGCTACCCTTAATTAAAATTCATAAAAAATCAAAAATAATTCCTCTTTCCCTCATCTGTTTTTCAAAAAACATTATTACCAATCGAAAGGAAAACATGTAAGTTAACAGAAAAAAATAGGTTGCCTATATTTTTCTGGTCCACATTCCAAGGTTGCCAGGCACAAAGAGGTGAGTTGGTATGAGTAATTTACCCTCATCTGTTTTTTGATTGAAAAAAGGATTAAATTAAAGATAATTTTATTGTGAACACAATGGTATAGGGTTGCCTAAAAAAAAGTGGTCCAGAGTTAGGGTTGCCGCGATTTAAAGTTTCAATATTTCAGCAGGAGAGTTGAGCGCGACATAGAAGCACTACACGTAGTACTCTGTACAATAGAAAGATACAACATGGTAGCTGCTAGTGGGCCCATTGCCGAGTAAAAATGAGCGCGCATGCGCATTTTTCTGTATGTTAGAGAGTTACCACTCTACTCCCGATAGTATTTTTCGGAGTAAATTATATAAAAGGCATAGAAAATAAAATATTTTCCAGAATAATTAATATAGGTACACACGGTGTATCCAAATTCATTTCATTATTTAAAACCACATGATTAAGGATTAGGAACAATTTTTATGGCGCCAACTGACATATAACTTACACCAAAATTTCGAATAGAAGTCTGTTAAAATCAATTTAAAACAAATTAACCTGTGTAGTACTGTAATTATATACACAATAGATAAACAATGGCACTGACGATCCGGGTCGTCGCGCGGGATGATACCGGTTAAAATAGTATATTTTTATTTTATTAAAGAGAGTATAGTGCCTGCGCGTACTTAGATGACTACCGTAGTGTAAAATGTATGTAAAAGTTCATCATCAGAACAGATTTTTTTTCTCTGATACAACGAATTGAACATTACAGGAAACTGAGTTCACGAAAGTTCACGCTTGACTAGAAAATTAAATATTTCAGAATTGTTTTCATGAAAATTGAGTAAATGTCCCCAAAGAAAGTTTCCCTGTAACACCTTGGGCCTTATTATAAAAGATGGTTTAAACCAAGACTAAGGTAAACCCAGGTTTAAAATATATCCATCACTTTCTTATGTCATACAACAAAAAGAGACGGGGCTATTTTAAAACCTAGGTTTTTCTTAGACCATCTTTTGTAATAAGGGGGCTTTGGTTTAGAATTTCCCCATAGTGTCGCAGTTAAATAAATCACATTGCATACAGGATGTAAACGAATTTGTGCAATGCATTCAAACCACATGATCTAAAGGTGACACAGATTAACATTGCGTGGGATTTTTTAAGAAGCAACAAAAAAAACCCATAGAAAACATTATGTTCTGTTTTGCGTCATTTTAGCGCCCCGAGTTAACAGACTGCGCGGATAGTTTGGGGGCGTTAAAATGACTCACGTTAAGAACACCATATTATCATTATTATATTTCTATCTCCCACATAAATCACGATGTTATAAGGAATTACACGAATTCGGATACACTATGTATATTAATTATTCTGGAAAATATTTTATTTTCCATGACTTTTACAAGGTTAGTCAGAAAGGGGGTACTAATCCGAAAGGGTGTTAAAGTACTCATAATAATGAATAACTTTTGTTCTACAACTTTTCCCAAAAGTCAATAGTTTAAGAGAAACAGTTGTTCAAAAATCTCAAAAAAAAATCTCTAAAATCTATCTATCCCCAGTTATGATCAGCTGTGTTTACGTTTTAGGTCATATTTGGGGTCATGAATTAGAAGCACCATTTTCTGAATTTGTAACTAAAGCAGGGATGAAGAATTTTTGAAAAAACTAAAATTAAAATCATTTTATTTGAAAAAAAAATATATCGAATTTTGAAATTTTAACACTTGCTTTCAAACAGTCATCAGCGATACTATGTATAAGTGGGCTTCGGATTAGTACCCCCTTTCCGACTAACCTTGTATATAATTTACTCCGAAAAATACTATCGGGAGTAGAGTGGTAACTCTCTAACATACAGAAAAATGCGCATGCGCGCTCATTTTTACTCGGCAATGGGCCCACTAGCAGCTACCATGTTGTATCTTTCTATTGTACAGAGTACTACGTATAGTGCTTCTATGTCGCGCTCAACTCTCCTGCTGAAATATTGAAACTTTAAATCGCGGCAACCCTAACTCTGGACCACTTTTTTTTAGGCAACCCTATACCATTGTGTTCACAATAAAATTATCTTTAATTTAATCCTTTTTTCAATCAAAAAACAGATGAGGGTAAATTACTCATACCAACTCACCTCTTTGTGCCTGGCAACCTTGGAATGTGGACCAGAAAAATATAGGCAACCTATTTTTTTCTGTTAACTTACATGTTTTCCTTTCGATTGGTAATAATGTTTTTTGAAAAACAGATGAGGGAAAGAGGAATTATTTTTGATTTTTTATGAATTTTAATTAAGGGTAGCCTGGACCACTTTTGACTAGGCAACCCATGCGGGACTTGTTTATTTATATAAAATCTTTCAAATAAAATACCTCTCGTTGGAAAAACAGATGAGGGAAGGTCAATGTTAGGCCGGATCTTAGACTACTGCTTTCGTTCGGTTGGTGCATACCTAACGTGACCAATATTTTTACCTCAGAGCGGGACGTCTGCAATAATATTTTTTTGTAAGAATAAAACACTTAATTACAATGTAAATTTACAAAAAAAAATTGGAACCATTCTTGTGTAGTGTCGGAGGCTAGTCCGATATGTGATGGAAGAGCAATTTGCTTTAAAATAAATTATCAGCTTTAGTTTACACAATGAATGTGTATAATGTTGGCATAACTTGTTGATGTTACTTGGTTAGCAAAATTTTTTGCGATGCAATTAATAAATACGCGCCTGTTTTATATTGAATTCGTTTCCACGGATAGCCTTTTTTCAAAACGGGACATTGAGTGTTTTTGGGGACAGCAGGACACACAACTCAAAAGCGGGACGTATGGTCACGTAATGCATACCCGGCATTACATACACTCTACTTGGAGAAACCATTCGCATAAAAGCACTTAAAATTTGTGAAAATAACAACAAACAATGTTTAAGGCACAAAAATAATACTTTCCACTACAAAATTAATGGTCTGCACTATTAATGAATCAAAAACTATTTGGTTTTGGACGCACCCATTTAACGAATGATAGAAAGTGATTAGCGAAGCGAATCGTTTCTGCCTCTCGCCGGCCGCTGCCGCAGCACCTTTGCTTCGCTCGCTCGGCTCGGGTTTTGAGTGGGCATAGTTCTTACATAACCAAACCTACCTTTCAGCTATCTGTTTATCATTTTACTTCTTATTGTGAGAGACTTTGAAGATAGAAGTATTATAATTAAAGTTCAAACTATTTTTTTTAATGTTGGAAATGTAAAGTTCATTAATATTATCCCATACTGTAATTACAGCAATAAGTACTACTCCCACGATACACTGCAAACTAACTACCTTGTAATTACTTACATCGGCCGTTTTCAATTCCAAGCCAATGATATCCCATTCATAAACCATACAAAAGTACCCGAGCAATCAATTGACGCATTTTCCATATTAAAATACATACTGTTAGGAAGGATGTTCAACTTTATCAAATATGTAGTAGGCATGGACGTACAAAAAAGATGTAGTAGGTTAGAATTTTAGAAATAAAATTCAACGTTTTCTTGTCACTCGACTTTCTTATGAAGATTACAAGGAGTTATTAATCGCTGCTCTCATATCATGAGATTTTTTAATTATTCTACTTTGTCGCGTTACACAGGTTGCAAACGAATTCGTGTAGTTCCTTAAAACCACATTTCTTACTGGTATAAACCGAACATGTACGGTATATAGACAGACAAAAAACTGTTTCTAAACCGCCTGATAAGGTTTCAATAAAAAAAGAAGCAATTAATTTTTTTGCAAAAAATAATTTTATCATAACGAACAATTTGTAAAAATGAATGAAAGCACGGCGACACAGTTGGCGGGCACGACTAGCGCGATTTCGTTCTTTGCAGTCAATTAACACGAGGCGTTAAAATGACTTCGAAACAGAACACCAAGCTTTCTTTTTGTTTTTATTTCCCTTTTAGATTTAATCTGTGTCACCAATAGATAACGCGGTTTGAAGGAATTACACGAATTCGGTTATATCCTGCACTAGCTTTCGCCCGCAGCTTCACTTGCGTGAAATTTGAACCCGTTAAGTGACAATTTTCCATACAAACTTTCATCCCCTATTTATTCTCCCTTAGGGGTTGAATTTCGAAAAATCCCTTCTTAGTGGATGCCTACGTTACAAAAGGAACCTACTGTCAAAATTTCATTTTTCTAACTCCAGCGGTTTAGGCTGTGCGTTGATAGATCAGTCAGTCAGTCAGCTTCTCCTTTTATATGTATAGATAGATAATAAATCACTAATGAACTAACAAGCTTGCCAACATGTTGGCTTACCAAATCACCTGTAAATCCCAAAATGCAGTCAATCGCCAATATTAAAAATGGTGGAGCTAATAACCCGTAGTGATTAACTCCTCTGAATAAAATGTTGGCTCGCTCGATTACACCGCTGTTGTCTTTTATATCAAAGATGTCTGTCATAACGTAATACTTACCTACTGTGTATTTTTTATGGAAAAATTATTATTGAGGTTTATTTTGTAGGTACATTAGCTATTAATTGTTATTTTTTAGGGTTCCGTTGGTACCCAAAGGGTAAGACGGGACTCGATTACTAAGACTCCGCTGTCCGTCTGTCACCAGGCTGTATCTCATGAACCGTGATAGTTAGACAGTTGAAATTTTCACAGATGATGTATTTCTGTTGCCGCTATAACAACAAATATTTAAAGGGGCTCCTATACAACAGACATGAACTCTTTGCCGTTTTTATATACAACTAGAGGTCACCAGCGGCTTCGCCCGCGTGGATTTCGTTTATCGCGTATTCCGCGTTTTTCTCCACTATAATGTGCTATGCATATAAACCTTCCTCTTGAATCCTTCTATCTAATAAACAAAAAAATAAAATAAAAATAAAATTCATTTATTTCAGGTAATACAAACCCACAGTGCACACAAAAATTACAAATAATATAAGCAAATTTAATTAAATTAAATTGGATTAACTTGAATTAAATTGAATTAAATCAAATCAAATCAAATCAAATCATTTATTTGCATAATACATGTATAAAAGGTGTTATAAAAATGTAGGAGGTGCACTGTATTATTACCTATTGAGGTGTGCAAATTCATATATTACGTACCAAACAATGAAATTTTAAATTCAATTACAAAAAAGAAAAAAGTAATGTTAGAAAATGTCAAAAATAATAATAACAAAATGTCAAAAATTATTATTATGCACAAGTCAAATAGTCATGTCCCATAATATAATTTCACAATTAAATCCATTACTGTTATTACATATTACAATATATTTAGGTATATTAGATTACGATAGATATTATTAAATTGAAATATTTGTATCCTCCAAGTACTGTTTAATATTATAATAACACTTATTGGTTAAAAACTTGTGTAGTTTAGACTTGAACTGTGGAATAGGTAACATTTTGACATCATCAGGCAGTTTGTTGTATATCAATGATGCCATACAAAGAACACTTTTATTGACTAATGCTGTTTTTCCATATGGTATTTCTATTTCTAATCTTTTTTTGTCACGTAATTGTCTATATGCGCTTTTAACCATAGTCTTATGATATTTTGGATTAGACTTAACAAATAAATTTAGCTCATAAATATATAGCGAAGGCAGTGTCAGAATTTTTAAGTTTTGAAAGTGTGGTTGACAACTGGTAGTGCTGTCAAGGTTGCAGATTGCTCTGATGCACTTCTTTTGAGCTTTAAATATGATTTCCTTATCGACCGAGTTACCCCAAAATATCACACCGTATCTTAGAGTAGGTGCAACAAACCCGTGATAGGCAGTTAATACGGCTTCTTTGTTGACAATTTTCGAGAGTTTGTAGAGAGCAAATGAGGATTGATTAAGTTTTTTACAGACATGTTCTAGATGCATTTTCCACGATAGCTTATTATCAATATTGATTCCTAGAAACTTAGTATTTGTTACGGAGTGTACTATTTTGCCTTGGTAATTGATATTTATATTTTTGGGTTGTGTTCTTTGGTGAAAGTGTATTATTTTTGTCTTGTTCATATTTATTCTAAGATTGTTTTTGGTTAGCCATTGAATTATGGTATTTAATGTTTGATTGATTTCATTTTCGTATGTATTTTCTTTGTCACATTTTATTATTACTGTGCTAACATCCGCAAAGAGCACCATTGGTTGCTTGATATGTTTAGGGAGATCATTAATGTACATTAAAAATAGTAAGGGGCCTAAGACGCTACCTTGCGGGACTCCAAATTTTATGGTGTTAATGTTTGATCTATGTTTGATCTCATTTCGTGTTTTTTGGCATATTTGTGTAATTTCTGTAATTTGTTTTCTGTTGAACAAGTATGAAGAAATTAGTTCTAGCGCTTCACCTCTTATTCCATACATGTTTAGTTTTTGAAGCAGTATTTTATGATCAACACGATCGAAGGCTTTGCTCATATCCATAAAGATGGCACAAATTGGGTTTCTTCTGTCCATAGCTGTCAGAATAGTTTTATATAGGTCATAAATGGCAAGATTTATCGATTTACCCTTACGAAAGCCTTTCTGTTCGTTTACTAAAAGATTGTATTTTTCTAGATAACCGTATAGTCGGTTATATATAACTTTTTCAAATAATTTTGAAAAGATGGGGATCAACGCTATAGGTCGATAGTTCCCCATATTTCGTTTGTCATCTTTTTTGTAGAGTGGAATGACAATAGATGTCTTAAGTTTCTCGGGGTATATTCCGTTAGAAAAGCATAAGTTTATTATGTAACTTAAGTGAGCTGCAATTAACGGGGATACGTATTTTATGACTTTGGTGCAAACATCATCGTCGCCCACGCTGTGAGTATTTTTTAATTGTTTTATTTCTGTATCTACTTCTATAGGTGTTGTGGGTGTAAGAAAAATTGAATTAACGTTTGTATTTATTATGTGATTTGATAATTTTACCTGAGGGGTTTGATCTGACGGTCGGGATTCGTTTTGTATGTTATTTTTTAAATTATTAGTTTGGTCTGGATGTGATGCTTGGTTTATGAAGAAATCGTTAAAATGATTTGCAATCGATTTAGGATCTCTAATCTTGATATCATCTTTTAATATTTCCGTAATAGGCTCTTTAGGAAAGTTAAATTTAGACTTGTTTATAATTGACCATGTCGCTTTTGATTTGTTTTGCGATGTATTTATGTAGTAATTATTCTGTGACTTTTGTGTTAATGACACAACCTTTTTAAACCTAGCAGCGTACTGCTTAAATGTGTTTTTATTTACTACTGTTGGATAACTCCTGTACTGCCATAACATTTTTCTTTTAATTTTGCTACAGTTTTTAATACCTTTGGATATCCATTTCGATTTTTTATTTAACGTTTTTGTTATTATTCTGTGTGGGAAGCATAGATTATAAAAACAAAGAAAAAGGTCCAGAAAACAGTCATAAGCTTCGTTTGGGTTGTTTGTCTGGTAGATGTCAGAAAACGATAGGTTATTTATACAATTTTTAAATTTAGAGAGATTTTCATTACTAATATCACGTCTTCTAATACGCCAAGATTTTATCACACAGGTTTTTTTGACAGGACATAGTAACAATTGAGCTGTGTGATCGGATAGACCAAATTCAATTACCTCACTTTTGCATCTATGAATATTATGAGCAAAGTTGTCAAGACAAGTGTTACTGCAAAGTCTAGTAGGTCGTCTAATTTCTAGTATTAAATTGTGACTTTCCAGTAGATTTTCAAAATCTAGAGTTTGGCGGTTTCTTTTGAGTATATTAATATTAAAGTCTCCGCATAAAATAATTTTCTTATTAGTATTATCACATATTTGTCGTAATAGCTTTTCTAAATTATTGTAAAATACGTATACACATGAATTTGGCACTCTGTATATACAAACTATTACGAGTCCATGCTCATTAAGTTGTATAGCACTACATTCTATAATCCCTTTAATGGAACAGTTAGTATTTAAAACCGTATATTTTTGTCCGATTCTAGTTAATATACATGTTCCTCCCCTCTTTACGTCTCTAGAATAACTTGTTGCTAGACGGAAGTTGGGTATGTCGAGTAAGCTCTCCTGGTCTGTCGTCATAAAATGTTCGGTTACACATATCACGTCAATGGGTTTATTATTTTGTGCTAATTCTTCTAAATGTACCGTCAAAATATCAGATTTGTTTATGAGACCTGCTATATTCTGGTGTAGAATACGTATACTGTTATAAAAGAAAAAACTGAGAGTTTTGTCCATTCGTGTCACTAGACGAGTCAGAAGGGAACAATTTTATGTCAATTTTTATTCTATTCATAATGTCTCTAAATATGCATTGTATGCCACCTTGATTTAATTTGCCTGATATATCAGAAAACATGTCTAATGTTAATCCATAGTTCGAGTCAAAAAAATATGCATATTCATTATTTTCAATGTCCATACAGAGTAAGCTGTTAAACAATTCAACTTTATAATTATAAATGAGTGCTCCCCGTATATACGTGGGTGAGCATATAATTATGTTTGTGTGTGTTTCATTTACCAAACATTTACTAATTGTTTTAACTAAGTTAATGAGATTATCGTTGTCTTTGATATCGGTCTCCCCCAATACAATTATACAGTAATCATTCATATTAAAATGTCGTAATTTTGATTTTATGCCCGCTAAAAGATGTTTTATGTTACCATTTGGTGAAGTATAACTACAATAATATTTAAAGTCCCCAGTAAAATTTTCTTCGATAGCTTGTAGCATGCCTCGTTGTGTGTAGTTACTGAGTACGCATAGTTTTCTAATTTTGTCATCCTCAGTGGTAATTTTCGTCAATGGTGCGATTTCCTTCTCTGGAGTTGCGTTTTCCGTTGGCAGGAACGATTTTGTCTTCATTTTTGGTGTCTGTGCTTGTTTCTTTGGCCGTGATATCGGGCTTTGTTTGTTTGCTGACTCTGAAATTTTTTTGGTCGTAGGAGTATTTTTAGTTACTTCGTCGCTCTTGATTCGTGGTGAAGGCGAAGTTGCTTTCTTGCTTTTTGTTGGAGATGTTGCAGAACGCGGTGTATGTGCTTTTAGATCCGAAGAATTTAATCTGTTATAGGTTTCTACGATCTTCAAATATTTCTGTAAATCTGAATTTAGCCGAAAATTTTCCATGTTCAGATTTTTAATCTCCTGATGTGCTATTTGTAACTCATCAGACAATTTATTAACTTTGTCTTCCAAGTCAGGTAAAGTTGGACTAGCATTTATTGATGTATTCGGCAAACTCATCATTGTTGAATCAAAAAGCGCCGAATTATCTGAGTCAATTTGGGTTAATGAATCTTTTCTCTGTTGGTTACGGTATGTTATATTATCGTATTCTTCCATTTTTATTTAAATTAAGAATTCCTTTGCAAAAGAAAAAAAAATTCTTCGTGAAATGGAACGTAATCAGTATGGATTCCCAAAAGACTAGTGTTTAAATCAAGAAATGGTTCAGCAGTACGATTTCTGGACGAAGATTCTTCTGTCAGTTGTAAGTGTCCTATTGTGATTGGCTATAGCTCAATCACCTGTCCTTTGTTTACATAGAGAAAAATAACGATTTCAAATTCGCAACTGTTTTATGTAGATAGTTTTGGTAAACTATGTGTTGCTGAGATTCATGGTTTAATTCAACTGGTATTTATTATCATAAATATTTGAATTCCAACCTGTTTTATGATGTTTTCTGTTTATTGTCCATGATAATCCATAATCACTGCCAATTACGTACTTGCACTGTTACTATCTTAATCTGATGGAATACAAGGTTTTTGTTTTGGATAACACTGTCACTGATACTGCTTTGAACTCGAAGTGCACTTTTGTCGTCTGTTAATTACTAATAGCAAGAAAAACAATTATTTATCCTTAAAGATCTACGGAGCGATGTTGACATTGTTCGATCGATTCGATTAAATTAAATTAAAAATAATTACACAATACAAATAAAAAATTAACATTACTTATTCAATTATTCATTCAAATTAATACAATTATTGATCACAAATTACAAATATTAAATTTACAGCAGTCATACACAGCCCTGACAATTTCATTTTTTGTATTCCTTATTCGGTCCATAAACGAGGCGGCCCTTTTCCTCATTATCGCATAGAAATCATCAACCCTATTCTCGGCGAACATGCCAGACGCGCTACACCGCCACGGTAGGTTAAGCATGGCTCTAAACGCATTATTGTACTGCACGCGTAATGCGTTTTAAGTTCGCTTTTTGTAGTTCTTCCATAGGTAGCAGGTGTAGAACGACTGACAGTACGCCACGAATAGAGTGACCTTTACAGCCTTACTGCACCGAAAGAATCGACGTGCCAACATATTGCTTATTGCAGCAATGGATCTCTTTTGCCTTTCCATGTCGTTGTCATCTGTTAGATTATCATTTATCATATAACCTAGATATTTAAAGTTCGATACAATATTTAACTGCGAGCCGGCAAGGGTTATTACTAGGTTAAAGCTACTTGTTCTGTCGTGCCTAAAAATCATGACTTCTGTCTTTTTTACATTGTAAGTTAGCCCATGGCTTGCAGCATATTTTTCGCATATTGATAACAATGTTCGTAAGCCGTAAAAAACCGCATCAAAATCCGTTTCGTAGTTTTAAAGATCTAAGCATACATAGGGACAGACAGAGGGGAGCGACTTTGTTTTGTACTATGTAGTGATGGTACGGAACCCTTCGTGCGCGAGTCCGACTCGCACTTGGCCGGTTTTTTATTATTTGACTTGGTCGCGTTTCACACTAGTCGCACCTGATGGAAAGCGCAGACAAGGTCTAAGATGGAGAAAAGGTTTTTTGTTCTATTTATCTATTAGCGTTGAAAACTGCGAAAGATACATTTTGTTTCTTTCGAAACTTTGTATCTTTCCCAATCTTTCCTTTATAATACATGTAATTTTCGAAAAAAACAAATTTCTCGTTCGTCTGAACAATACAATCATACACGTATAATACTTGTTTTATACTGCGTATTTTTCATATTTAAAGGGAAAAAATCTTGTTTATTAATATTAATTGAACAGTAATGTAGGTACACGAAATGTTGTTGTGTTTATGTTATGCTTTGCTCGCTCATTCTAGCCTAACTAACACTTATCTAGTCCTTCGAACCTTACCTATTCGTGTCGGGGTGCCCCAAAAATTCGAGCACGCTTCACTCGCTCTTGAAATCAGTTTATCTCTGTTTTATTTTTCATCGATTCGTTAATTCTACGGTATAATGTTAATTTGTATACATTTCCTAGTCCCATTTAGGAATTGCATTCAATGCCTAGGTTTATACATTTCCTAGAAAATTAATGTATGTATCAAAGAACCTTTGACAAATTATTTTACCTACACATTTCAAAAAATGCGAAAAATACACCGTAAAATACATGTAAAAAACTTAAACGTGCGAAAGATTCAACCGAAGATCCGCAAGGAAAGTTTCTGTATTTTATTGAAAAATACTGGGGCGTTTGAAAGATATATGTATTTTGCATGTCATTTTCAACGCTACTCTAGATGTTCCGTAACAGGGTAGTTATTGGCGAGACCTGAAGAGACTCGCCGGCGAGGACGGTAAGCCGGAGGGCGGCGGACGCTGTGTAGTGTGCTGGTCGATTTACTCACCTTCTGGAGGAGAGTTATTTCGTCATCGGGTTCTAAAACTGTGTTCCTTGGACGGCGAACTTTACTAATGAGAGAGGGATGCAGCACACAAATCCAAGTAACAGAAATATTTACAAGATTACTCTATACCCTTCTGGCTCTCACATACACACGACAGAACATAGTAAACTGCTTGGCGCTGGACTTTGAGGGTGGTAGCAAGCCAGACGGACCGTATACATCCTACCACCAAGCGTACTGGATTTTGTTGAATCTTACAACACGCATCTATTCCCAGCAGCGTTCGGTGAGGATTTTTTATATTCTAGCTAGCCCGTTCCACAAGGGTTAATGATAATGTTGTGATTAGCATTGACTTCGTTTTATTTAAAGCATAGCTCCACTAGAGTTTCTCCTGTATCGTGAGTGCGATTACAGACACAAGTCTTATATGAACAAAGACCATGACTCTGATTTGAAGGCCAATTCTCGTAATTAAAAATGTTCAAAATATAGTTTCGATCTAGTCTCAGTCTAGTTTCAATCTCATAAATATGACAAATGGTATTCTTGTTCGTTAACAAACAACGTCAAACGTAAGATTATTTGAAATGAGATTGAAAGTTGACTGAAGCCAAAAGGGTATTCTGGCTACATTATGTACTGAGCCATTTTGACAAGTTGGAATTCTCATTTATTTCTAGAGTTTTAATCTATGACTGTTGATATCGGTATGCTATCGGTAATAGATTTTAATCGCTAACATCCCGACCGACGATCCGGATCGTCAGTGCCATTGTTTATCTATTGTGTCTATAATTACAGTACTCAATCGGTACGTCCCGATCGACGATCCGGGTCGTCAGTGCCATTATTTATCTATTGTGTCTATAATTACAGTACTCAATCGGTACGTCCCGACCGACGATCCGGGTCGTCAGTGCCATTGTTTATCTATTGTGTCTATAATTACAGTACTCAATCGGTACGTCCCGACCGACGATCCGGGTCGTCAGTGCCATTGTTTATCTATTGTGTCTATAATTACAGTACTCAATCGGTACGTCCCGACCGACGATCCGGGTCGTCAGTGCCATTATTTATCTATTGTGTCTATAATTACAGTACTCGATCGGTCCTGTGTAGTACTGTAATTATAGACACAATAGATAAACAATGGCACTGACGATCTGGATCGTCGAGCGGGCCGCAACCGGTTATGTTGACTGAATTAACATTATATCGAGATAGACTGAGATGATACTGTTATATGTATTATATGATGCTTTCGCAAACCAAATGTGAGCCCGCTGTCGACACGCCCCTTTTGGACTGTACACAGTGTAGCAGCTGTTTCTTCTGTGGGTGCTGAAATAGCACAAGGTGATTGTCAAGAAGTATTGCCATATTTAAAAGGATACTTATGCAATACTCCTTGACAAGCTTTTAAATAGATGGAGGAAAATAACATTATTTTTTGATTTGAATGGAAAGTGATAAAAATACGCGTATTTCGAAAAGTTTTTCTACGAAAATTCAATTGCCGATACTGAGTGATCCCACAAAATTGTTAGAGTTCAAACACCTTATAGTCTATACAGCCTACAAAAAAAAATTAACACGAAGGTGATTTCTACTAAATTCTGCTTTAGCAAGCCGAAATAAAAACGACACCAATATTTTTATTTCTGTCGACGCTGCATTGTTTATTATTTTAAATCGAATCAAAGAAATAAATCAAATCACAGCGTAGTTTTCAATTCAGCGTGCATTTCTCGCTCTCTTGTACAATCAGTGCAATAAATAACTTGTAGCTGATATACAATTTTTTTGTTGCATCCTTTTGATTACCTGCAAAGAATAAACCAAATCCTTGGATTGGTAATTGTACCAATTTCGTCATCAAATGTAGCTCACACATACTAACTCGATTCCCGAGTTCTGTAAAATGCATTCAACGAGTTAATTGGCTCAATGCCACGAGCGCAATTCGAGGCCCAGAACTCAGGTCTTTTTAGGGTTCCGTAACCAAAGGGTAAAACGGGACCCTATTACTAAGACTCCGCTGTCCGTCCGTCTATCCGTCTGTCACCAGGCTGTATCTCCTGAACCGTGATAGTTAGACAGTTGAAATTTTCACAGATGAAATGATATTTCTGTTGCCGCTACAACAACAAATACTAAAAAAACAGAATAAAATAAATATTTAAGGGGACTCCCATACAACAAACGTGATTTTATTTTCCGCTGTCCGTCCGTCCGTCTGTCACCAGGCTGTATCTCATGAATTGTGATATTAAGACAGTTGAAATTTTCACACATGATGTGTTTCTTCTATTGCCGCTATAACGACAAATAAGAAAAAACAGAATAAAATAAATGTTTAAAGGGGCTCCCATACAACGAACGTGATTTTTTTGCCGTTTTTATAGATAATGGTGAGGAACCCTTTGTGCGCGAGTCCGGCTCACACCTGGAGCCCAATTCTACTAACAGAAACTTTTATCAATTGCAACTTAATCGTTCATTCATTTTCGTTTACAAAAACTATCAAATTGTTAGACAGCAAAAACAAAACCAAACAGTTTGACAGTTTTCGTAAACGATTCAGTTGTAATTGATAAAAAATTCTGTTAGTAGAATTGGCCCCCTGGCCGGTTTTTTTTTTCTTTTATACTACATTAAGATGGTGCTTGTGGACCGTTCCTACGTCACCGGATAGTTATTGGTAACCTGAAGGGTCTCTAGCCAATGACGGAGAAGCAAAATACTTAACCTAAGCTCACTACTTAAGCTACACTAACATCGTGACTACTAGATAAATGATGGAATCAGGCGTTACTTTGCGGAAATCCATGACATACAGAAATGCAAATACAATATCTAGCTTTAATTCCGCTGAACAAGATCGCTAGTTTGGATGCAGTATGCAGCACCACCCTCCCGCCCACAAGTATATGCACATGCAGAAAGAGTGAAAAAATAATGCAACATGCAACCAAACCAACACCACCACTATTCACCACTAGACACCACTATTCCCGCCTCATCTTGTCACCCTTTACAACATAAGCTGGCTGCCTTCCGCAGCTACGTTCATCGCTTAATGTCACTCCCACTGTCCACGGATAATTACGTCAAAGAACTTAAAATACTTTATCAGATCGCGGTTACAAATGGTTATTCGAAACAAGTAATTGATAGTTTAATTAAAAATAAGCAGAATGACAGGGCTCGTTCGCTACTTTATGCACATCCCCCCGATCGTATTATAAAGTATGTTGGTAGTCTGACTTACGTAGGCCCATTTTCAGATAAAATTGCGAATACTCTTAGAAAACATAACGTCTACGTTGCTTTTCGGACAGATCAAAGTTTGAGTCATCTTTGTAACGGTAAAGATCATTTAGAAAATTCAAAAAAATCCGGTATTTATAAGTTAGTTTGTAACGATTGTAACGGGGTCTATGTGGGTCAGACAGGCCGTAGTTTCGATATTAGACATAGGGAACATATTGCCGCATACAGGAATGGCCATCCGGAAAAATCTCATTTCGCAAAACATTTAATTGAGACCGGCCACTCCTTGAGCGACAATAATAGTTATAGTATTTTGCATGTATGTGATAAGGGTTTCCGGTTGAGTGTGTTGGAACAATTAGAAATTTCAAAACATAATAATGATAGATATACACTGTTGAATGACCAAACTAATGTCGTGCCATCTCCATTATTACGCATTTTTGCGGGTACTTCGACGTAGACGTCACAAATGTCAATGTCACAAACGTCAATGTCACAAAACGTCAAATCGTGATGATATAAAGAGGGGCGCGCGCTTCACAGCCCCATTCGCGTCCTAGCGGTCGAGGAGTCAACATATCCTGAGGATGCCCCGTGCAGGGGCGAAACACGTGTCGTGTATTGGTTTGGTTGCATGTTGCATTATTTTTTCACTCTTTCTGCATGTGCATATACTTGTGGGCGGGAGGGTGGTGCTGCATACTGCATCCAAACTAGCGATCTTGTTCAGCGGAATTAAAGCTAGATATTGTATTTGCATTTCTGTATATCGTGACTACTAGCAACAACAGCACTAAGGGCGACCCCTAGTGAGACTCGGACCTCGGGTTAGGGCGTTGCTGGCAATTGGCAGGGAAACAGCATGATGACGGCTGAATTATCGGTATCTGCAGAGTCTGAAGATACAACTGGCTCTACGGACTACCAAACTGTATTTCGACAAATCGTTCTACGACAAGATTTTACTTCGACACTATGGAACTCCGACATTATGCTGCACCGACAATTGTGGAACTTTGACACTGGGGTTTAAAGTAACCTAACACGAAGAGGATGACGGGGGCTAGAGTGAGCGAGCAAAGCGAGCGAACGAAGCCCCCGTCATCCCCTTCGAACCTAACCTATCCGTGTCGGGGTGTCCTAAATTAGGTGTCGAAGTTCCATAATTGTCGGAGTACCGTAATGTCAGAGTTTCATAGTGTCGAAGTAAAATGTTGTCGTAGAATGATTTGTCGAAATTCAGTTTGGGAGTGAATTGACAGAAAATTTCTGAAGCGTGCACGAACGCACTTTACGCACACTAGACCCGCAGATTGTCGGTTCCTGCAAACTGATAGTGTGTTGGGTCTTGCAGAAAATGTATGTGAAGAGTGCCTTCAGGTGCGCGTCAGATTTTTTGCAGACAGACCATTTCTTACAATGTGCAGCCTGCCTAATGTATCAACCAATCTATCTACCTAGCCTTTTCCCAATTATTATGGGGTCAACTTCCAGTCTAACCAGAAGCGACTGAATACCAGTATTTTACACGGAACGACTGCCATCAGACATCCACAACCCAGTTACTGGGCAATGCCAATATGTTAAGGTTAGACCAGTTGTCACCTTTCGGGCTTCTGACTACCCGTAACAACTGTCATAGGTATTCGTATAACACCATGAACCGTCGTCTTAACGTGCACTCCAAGGCACGGAGGGGTCTCAATGTGTAATAGTGAACGGTCTCTTATCCACGGACGGACCGCGACAAGATGTTTTTTTTTTCTATTCTACTGCTGTAGATGGTCCTAGGGCACCATTTCTACGTAACCGGGCAGTCATTGGCGAGACCTGAAGGGTCTCCAGCCAATGGGGGGGAAGTAAAATACTTTATTACTACTAAACTACTTGTACTACACTAACATCATGACTACCTGCAACAACAGCACTAAGGGCGAACCCTAGTGGGACTCTGACCTCGGCTTAGGGCGTTGCTGGCGGGGACTTAGGGGGGGAGACAGCTTGATGAGGGCTGAATTATCGGTATTAGACAAGATAGTATGATCTGCGCGGTTGTTATATTAGCAACGAGCTCCTCCCTCATCAACCTATTATCATTAAAAATCTCACCCAGCTGTGTTAAAAATGTTCACCTAAAACAAAATCACACATTTGAGCGTAGCACTGTACGTCTACATGAACACCGACAGCGATCGGAAGTCGTCACAGCCGTGAACCAGCCAATATCCGGCGAGGCGCGCTTTGACGCCCGGAACGAGCTGACGACTTTACGACGAACGACGACGTATTTGTGATAGGTGCCAATGTGGTGCTTATTTTTGTTTGGTGCGAGTAAATCGTGTTAGTCTGCGAGTGAGGCTGTAACTGTATTAGGCAAATAGTTCGCGGTTGCCTACCTATTTCCTTTTAAATATTCCTACTACACAACTCAAAAACCTAAAAACCAAAAGTACTGTGTACGTATATTGTATTATGTTGAATTATCTGTATCATTTGGATACCTATAATTTTATCTCAGTTCATCCAGAATTGTTATATAGAAATAGAGCTACGGATCGTGGTTCAATTCTCGCACGAAACAAATATTTCAATGGCCTACAGGTAATTGTTCCGGGTCTGGGCGTTTCTTCTGTAAACGCACCAACGATACAGGAGAAAAACTAGGGCAACGTTTTTTTAAAATAAATCTTCCCAAGGAAAATCAATTCATTCAGCATGCAAATCGACACTATACAAGGTTAGTCGGAAAGGGGGTACTAATCCGAAGCCCACTTATAGTATCGCTGATGACTGTTTGAAAGCGAAGTGTTAAAATTTCAAAATTCGATATTTTTTTTCCAAATAAAATGATTTTTATTTTAGTTTTTTCAAAAATTCTTCATCCCTGCTTTAGTTACAAATTCGGAAAATGGTGCTTCTAATTCATGACCCCAAATATGACCTAAAATGTAAACAAAGCTGATCATAACTGAGGATAAATAGATTTTAGAGTTTTTTTTTTTTAATTTTTGAACAACTGTTTCTCTTACACTATTGACTTTTGGGAAAAGTTGTAGAACAAAAGTTATTCATTATTATGTGTACTTTAACACCCTTTCGGATTAGTACCCCCTTTCTGACTAACCTTGTATACTAAAATACTAATAGGTGTAACAGGTAAATCAAAATTCTTAACAAACACCGTGTCTACCACCTTAAACTATTAGCAAAAAAAACATTACCTAGTGTACAAATAGCACAAGTGTCATTGGTAACCCTAAAATGATATTGGTATTCATAAACTATTTGCTTTGAACAGTTCACTGTCGATGGTCAGTCGCAATATCATGGATTCCAAATTCATAAAGCGGGATTAACGTATTTAAGAGCTGTCCGCTACACAGTTGGCAAGTGTGGGGTTACAACTGATCCCTCATATTTGCAAAGCAAACAGGGTCGCGTGTGATAGATTTTTGGTCAATCAGGTTTTGTTGATAGTAGCTTCAGAGCTTGGCAGTTCTGTACCCCAAGTGTGAGTTTTTTACGTTACTATTGCAAGTTGCGTCACGCCAAAAATGTCAAACAAATTTTTAGTAACGCTATTCGCCGCTAGAGGCTCTGCCTTAATTTTCATACATTTTTGGCGTAAAGCAGCTACAGCAGTAACATAAAAAACTCACACCTGGGGTACTGGTTTTAAATTTTCGTTCGTTCTCGCTTTGGTATTATAGTTTTTGTTTTTTTAAATGCGATGTCCCTGACTATCTTTTTTCTATCTTGTCTGCATTTTAAAATCAAACAATCGAAGCTTATGAAGGCGGAAGGTCATATAATTAAATACTTATATTTGTTTTTTTTATTATTATTTTACTTTGTCGCGGTTGACCCTAGTTGCAACTGATGGTAAGGGTCTAAGATGGAGCACACGAACCCAAGTAAGTAAGAGATATAGAGGGATAAGAGACATGTATACCACTACCCCTTTGGCTCTCGTATACACACGACGGAACGGAGTAAACTCATCATCATCATCATTCAGCCGAATGACGTCCACTGCTGGACATAGGCTTCACCCAAACAATGTTGGGGGGTTTGCCATAATCGCCACGCTTGGCAGGCGGGTTGGCGATCGTAGTATGGTTGTTAAAGTACTCAGAGAACGCTGCTGCCTATCCTCTAGAGAATCCCTTAGTCGCCTTTTACGACACCCATGGGAAGAGATGGGGAAGTGCTATTCTTTACGTCCGGCACCACATGGACAGAGTAAACTGCTAGGCTTTAATGTTCAAGTAGTAGCTAGCCAGGTGGATCGTATAGATCCTACCAGCAAGCGTGCTGGGTTTTGTACCTATAATCTTACAACACGCGTCTATTCCCAGCGTGCGGTGAGGAAGTTTTATATTCTAGTCCGTCCCCATACGGCAGTCTAATCCTTGCAGAGAATTAACCCTACGCGGCGATTGTAGTTCAGTCATGAACAATAGTGACTCGCTAAATTAAGTATTGCCCTTCAAATGGCAGTTAATAAAATATCCGTCAAACTGTTGGTTTAGCTATAATACAATAATAATTTATTTGACACGGAACATGTTACATTTGAACAGATATACAGGAACACATTCAAATTTTCTTGATTTTATACTGAAGGCATCTATGTCTGAACTATTTAGATGAAAATATCTGTATCTCAGACATCAGCTCTTCCTTATGATAGCTTAATTAGACATAACTAGCTTTTGCTCTTTTATTAGCTCGTTAATTTAGAATTTGAGAATTAACTCTTAACACTACTAAAGTTTCTATAATAATATAATTCAATCATGATTCGAAAGACACGACCGTGGCGCCATCTATGAACGTTATTGTCCTTTTCCTCGGGAACAGTACTTTTTTTCGGGATGAAAGATACCTTATGTCCGTTTCTGTACACCTGACAATGTATATGCAAAATTTCAGGATGATCGGTTCAGTGGTTTAGGCGTGAAAAGGTAACAAACAAATAAACTTACTTTCGCATTTATAATATTAGTAAGGAAGTAAGGACAGGAGGTATATCATCATACAGAAAAAAAAGTTTAAAATAAAATAAACAAAACGGTGTGTGGAGTGTTAACCTCTCGGTGAGTAGTGTGTGGAAATGCGTGTGAAAGAGTGTGAGAGGGTGAGTATAAAAGAGATTTACTATTTAAATATAGTATAATAGCTGCCTATTATAATCCTGAAGCCTAGTTAAGTCAGCTAGCTAGTTGGATGATTATGCCGCCATTTAACATAATTAGCCCATTACTGTCCTTACGAAATGGTTGAGCTGAGTTATGCTGTTACATCCATCATGCTCGTGAACGGGCACTGTCAGTTGGGACTGGTCATCTCTAATCTGCCATGGCAAATGACTTGTAGGTACTCTTATTAGCATAGCATATATTTTTCTTATCGCTTTTTGTAAATGTTTGATGAAAAAGAAAAACCATTAACCATACCACTAAAAACAGAATAAAATGAAGATTTAAGGGGGCCCCGATACAAAAAAACGTGATTTTTTTGCGGTTTTTATAGATAATGGTACGGAACCCTTCGTGCGCGAGTCCGACCTCGCACTTGGCCGGTTTTTATTTGTGTGTAAAGGTTTTTTCAAGATGTTTTCCTTCACAATTAACGCAAGTGATTATCAAATTCTGCTAACGACTCTGGTATTTTGCGACTCTTGTGTTTTGCCTAGTCTGGTATTTTACGACTCAGATGTTTTGCCGAGTCTGGTATTTTGCGACTCTGGTGTTCTGCTCTGGAGGGATTATTAAGCGTTCGGGAAACTTCGCAACGTCTTTTTGGCAACAATACCGCAGTGTCTTAAGACGAAAGTCTTCAACCAGTGTGTGTTACCAGTGATGACATATGACATGTGGTCGCTCGCTATGGGCCTCATAAGAAATCTCCAAGACACTCAGTGATCTATGGAGAGAGCTAGTTTGAAAAGTAATTATTATTCGTTAAATAATTCAGTAGATGAAACGTTCGTCAAAGTAAAGACTGTTTGAACAAATTGCTATTCGGTGAATAATTCTTTCGACCATTGTACGTTAATCGGACAGGTGTCTTTCAAAACAAAGTTTCAGACCCGATACACAGATATTTAACACGATTGATCAAATAATACCACTACACCTCTACGCCCCCGATATATTGAAATGTCAACAAGCCCACAACTCGTATGCAGCCGTTGATAACCTTAAAGATAAGACCGCACTTGGCGGAACTGCACTGCAGCGGAACTGAGCGTCACGACGCATAATTTTTTGGTAAGCCGCACGTGAACTGCAGCGGCGCTACAAAAATACATTCAGTAGCTAGGCAACTTTTGAGCAAGATGTACGACGAAATGGATAATAGTATGATTATTATTTCCTTGTTGTGCGAGGAAGAGGAAAGAATCGAGCAAGAACAGGCAAGAAAAAAGCAAAGAATATGGCTACATGACATATCAAACTCGCGATATGAAGAAGGCGAGTATTTTACGCTTTTGCCGCGACTTATGAAGGATCCAATAAGATTCCATACTTATTTTAGAATGTCTCAATACAAATTCAATGAGTTATTACAAATTATGCAGCCGCATATACAAAGGATGGACACTATTCCGAAAAGCGATAGGAGTGGAAAGAAGTTTGTCGAACCGCACTCCGCGGCAGCGGAACTACACTTCGCGACAGGTTGCGACACTTTTGGTCAGTTGCTCAACTTTGCCGCGCAGTTCAGTTGCAGTGCAGTTCCGTTGTCGCTTAGTGCGTGTTGTCTCATATAATTTCATTTAAAGAATATTTTGACGCGTCGTGTCGCTCAGTTCCGCTGCGGTGCATTTCCGCCTAGTGCGGTCCTACCTTAATCAAACAAGTATCATTTAATATTGTGCGTGCTTGGCAGTCAATGCATTAATTATTAAATGACAGCTATAATTTATGTCAAAACTGACAAATAACACTCGTTAAATGTCTCGTTGGTCTAGTGGTCGAAAACGCGACTGTTTTTTTTTAATTTTGCGATTGGCTCGCCTTGGCCACTATCTCGCCTGATGGTACCTAAGCGATGATGTGGTCGACGGTGAAGCACGCTTGCCTAGAAGTAATCTATTCACTCTTGACTTAAAGACGCCAAGGTTGTAGCTATCAAGAAACACAGACTCCGTCAGGGAATTCCACTCCTTAGCTGTGCGAACAATGAATGTGTTCGCAAAACCCTTTGTACGTATGAGTGGGATGTCCACCATGTACTAATGGCGCATGAACGTGAGCGTTTGACCTCAGGTCGGGCAAAATGTTACTGATTTTTTTCTTGTGGAATTTGGTCAGTAGTCTGGACTTGTGCCCGGTTGATGGCAATGGGCTAGCCCCCTATTATATGAGACTTAAACGTAACGGCGAAATGAGGGTATAATATACACATCCGTATACTTAGTACAGACGTGTATAGTGCGTAATATACACGTCTGTACTATACGTTCCCTGCTCACAAATACAGGCGTGAGTGACATTACAATATGAAATGCGTAAACTCAATTTAAAAAAAATGTTCCTTATTCCTCTGATCCTTTATCTAAAAATAACTTTCCATTTCTTACATGTCTTGGAACATCGATCTTGTAAAACCACGTTTTACTCAAGACACATGGGAAAGTGAGGTAGAACCGGGACACTAAGGCAAAAATTCAATAAAACACAAGTTTGAAGAAAATTAAATCAATTTTAATAGGCTATTGTTTTGGCCAAATTAATTCAATAATTTAATATTTTTCAAACCGCAACACTAATTAATTATCTGTGACTCTTATAGTCAAATTAACTACTTATTTCCGCTAAATACACTATGATTTGATGAGCTTTCGTCTATTTCCTGTGTCCTTCCCTTTCCCTCACATTACCCTGACCCCTATGGCAGAGAGAGAAAGAACATTGACTTCGGCTGTCATAGCAAGTGGCGCCATATGCACTTGCGGAAGAAAAATCAAATACAACTATATATTCTTTACGCGCGTTCGAGCCGGCTCCCGCAAAACTTTTTCTTATAACCGCAAAATTAACATTCCCCGCTTATAATAATAACTAGTGCAGTGTTTATAGACTGGTGAAGTGCATTACCCATAAGGAACCTTCAAAAGACTGGACACTGCAAATTCAAACTTTATACCTACGTACGCTGCCGAAGAAGTGCTTGGTGAGTCCCATTTCCTAACCATTCCTACTCCTTCGGCGATTGCTCATCAATTTATAGTGTACGTAAACACCGCTCATAACGGCTCGAAAGCATCCGCTCCAACGCAAACAGTTTACTACGATAATTACACCGCACAAACCCTCCAGCTATATTTAGTTTAGTTTATAAATCACATCATATTTAGCACTTAAGGTCACTTTATTCTTAATTTTAAACAAAAAAAAATAATCAATGTATAGAAGTTATGTTTTTACGGTTTTGCCCCACCCCTTGTCCAAAACCGGGTATACCCAAATCTTACCTATACCCGATTTTGGCCCTTAACAGTGGTAGAAATAAAACTCATCAAGATCTTCGGGTTCCCAACCCGTACAGCCTTCATAGACCCAGTTCTTGCATTTAAGACATTGCACCATGCATCGCTCCTTCGCGAATATAATAAGGATACACTTGTTAATTTCAACGAATATTAGATCAATAGGCCATAGAAGCGGTTTTCTTATTTATTGTTGTCGAGCACGCACCGATGCCATTGAAAGTTTGTTGACAAACTGATTAGGGTGGCCAAAAGCAGCTAGCGAACGCGCACCTAAATTTGAAACGTGTAAGAGGCTATACTTTTTTTTTTTTTTCGTCTGATAATCCTCATGGATGCCCATCGCCCGGGGAAGGCATATGGGGTATGCCGGACTCTTACCGGCTAAAAACCCAAGGTGTTCCTTCTCCTGACCCTTGGCTGGGGTCGCGGGATTCGCAGCTGCATGCACCGCGACCCCGGCAGGTCTCGGTCCGCCAGCCCCTGGCAGACCTCTTCTTCTGTGGGGCCTTGCCCCACGTCCTCCTGAGAGGCGCGCACGGAACACAGCGCGCCGCCTTCTCGGGCCTGTTACTGGTCGGGCGACGCTAACCCTCCACCCGCAGGCCACACACTACGATGGCCGGAGATCCTGCCTTGTCCCCGTTTTACCCCCATACCCGGTTTTGGACTAATCTCCCCTTAAGCAAAACTCCTTCAATTAAATATGCAGCGCCTTATTCTTTCACTATTTGACACATGACGAAACAGTTTGTCGCATTGCCGTCACAGACAGCCTTCACCTCTTTATCTTCGTCTTTACACTACATTTCTGCCATCCGATTTCTACAAGGCCCCTAAGTGAGTAAACCTAATTTTGAGTTACGAGCAAAAACGTGGAAAATGTTATCCCTAGAAATTCTGAAGACATATAGATGTTTTTGCTATAGGTACTAAGTTATTGGGCTTCTTTCAAGTTTATTGTATAACTTTAATTGAGTTACAGGAATAATATTGTTTTTAAAATTAATTATTTTTTTTTGTTTTTGTCTTGCTTCAGCGTTCATCCGAAATACGTCTACTGCTGGACACGGGCCTCCCCCAAGTATCGCCACATTCCATGTTGGGGTTGGGTTGCACTAATCGCCACGCTTGGCAGGCAAGTTAGTGATCGCAGTATGGTTGTTAAAGTACTCAGAGAACGCTGCTGCCCATCCTCTAGTGAATACCTTAGTCGCCTTGTACGACACCCACGGGAAGAAAGGGATTAGTGCTATTCTTTACGTTCGACACCACACGGACAATTAGTCATGCTTATCTGTACTCAAATGTGACCATCTACAATATAACTGTTTCTGTAGAAGTGTCTGGATCTCGTATCTAATACATAATAGAAAAATACGGACCAAAAGGTTGCGCTTTTAAGTAGTATACAAGGTTAGTCAGAAAGGGGGTACTAATCCGAAAGGGTGTTAAAGTACACATAATAATGAATAACTTTTGTTCTACAACTTTTCCCAAAACTCAATAGTTTAAGAGAAACAGTTGTTCAAAAATCTAAAAAAAACTCTAAAATCTATCTATCCCCAGTTATGATCACCTGTGTTTACATTTTAGGTCATATTTGGGGTTATGAATTAGAATCACCATTTTCTGAATTTGTAACTAAATCAGGGATGAAGAATTTTTGAAAAAACTAAAATAAAAATCATTAATTTATTTGGAAAAAAAATATATCGAATTTTGAAATTATAGCACTTGCTTTCAAACAGTCATCAGCGATACTATACTATAAGTGGGCTTCGGATTAGTACCCCCTTTCTGACTAACCTTGTAAAACTCAAATATGACAAAATGTCACTTAACGTTCTTTCAGAAATCGGACTGCAGATTTCCATATCCCCAATGTAGCTAGCATTAAAAAACTGTACCCAAGCAAGGTAATTTATATTAAGCGTAAATATAAAACAGAATAGCTTTAAAGGCTTAAGCAACATTACTGTTACAGTTATTACCCCATAAATAAGCCGTACTTTGCTTTGTCGACGCGCAAAGGAGAAAGATTATGGTGGTAGGTATTTTACCTGATTTACTAGGTACTGCTTATAGTGTTTAATTGTTTTAAATGCAGCTGGTTTACATTTTTAATTAGGAATGTTGCAGCGTGTTGCTTTTCAATGTTTTCAAACAACGACGCTAATAGAGGGTTAATAAAAATATCGATGCCTAGCAGCCAAAAAGGGGTAAGCGCCACTTTTAGCGAAATGGACTTAAATGTATCTTTTGAATCGTCTTTTTTTTTCTGCGTCGATTGGTCTAAGTCATCGTCGTAAGTCAATGTCAACTTTAGACATACTATTTTTCGCTTAAGTGGTATAAAAATTAAGGTCCTTAGACTAATTTATTCGTCGTAATCTTTGCCCCACACTAGGATTTCTCCTGTATCGTGGGTGTGTTTACAAACGTCACATACAAACGCCCAGACCCGAAATAAATATCTGTAGGCCATACAATTTTTCGTTCCGTGTGGGAATCGAACCTACGACCCGTAGCGCAGAAGCCCAAGCTCAACCACTGTACCAAACGTGTCATCGACTTTAAAGCACTCTCCTGTAAAGTTTGTAAATTGGCGGTTATTCCTTTTTGGCTGTTAGGCATTGTTTGAACTTGGTTTACACCCTTTGTTTGAGCACACCTGAATGGATCCAAAAAGTAATCGATGGTATAGTTCGCCAACCCGCATCATGCCAGCATAGTGAACTAAGGCCTGTACCCTTCTTATTTTGAGAAGAGGCTTGTGGTTAGCATTCGCACTGCAATGGGCTAATTATGCAGCCCAAAGATGTCTACCATTGTACACCTAATCACCACTATTGTCAAATTAGCGGTATCAGTGTGGTGCAATCGCAGCTATGTGGCTGTAACTAACTGGCCTGCCTTTATTTTTTTATTTTTGCGTTGGATAATCCTCATGGATGCCCTTTGCCCGGGGAAGACGAAGGGGTATGCCGGACTCTTACCAGCTAAAAACCCACGGTGTTCCTTCTCATGACCCTTGGCCGGGGTCGCGGGAATCGCAGCTGCATGCACCGCGACCTCGGCAGGCCTCGGTCCGCCAGCCCCTGGCGGAAATCTGTAACTGTGTGGCCTAGCCCCGCGTCCTCCTGAGAGACGCGACGGCCTGTTACTGGGCGACGGGTCCTCTAACCCGCGCCCTCTCTCTAACTCATTGTCTTGCCTGCCCAGCCTTTTCCGAACCATATTTGGGTCAGCTTCCAGTCGAATAAGAAGCGGCTGAATGCAGTTTAGACGGAGCGACTGCCACCAGACCTCAGCAACCCAGTTACTGGGCAATACCTCCTACAGTTAGACTGGTTGTCAGACTTTTAGGCTTCTGACTATCTAAAGACTGTCAGAGGTAATAGTATGATACCCGAGACCGATGGGTTAACGCGCTCTCCGAGGCACGGACGGGTCTCGATGTGTAACGAACTGACCCATCCACGAACTGGCTGACTCATTATTCTCTCATTATTTTCTCCACGTATTTCCACGTGGTGTCAGCGCAACGCTATGATCAAGCGATCATGGCGGTCGAACGGTCGCGTGATGGCGTGTTTCGAGTTGCGTGCCGTGTTTTACTTCGGCTCCGGCCTTTTCTTGAGTGCTGAATAAGCACTGTAGCTTAATGTGGTTACTAGATGTGGTATGTAATGATTCGCTTTTTCTACAGCCAGGCAGTGGTGAAGGATTTGAAGGTCTCAAAATATACTATAAGTTTTTGAACAAAGTCAAGCCCGAGAATCGACCAGAACATATTCCACCTTATTACAAAACATGGTTTAAACCAAGACTAAGGTTAAACCCAGATTTAAAATATACCCATCGCTTTCTAACGTCATATAAAAAAAAGAGACGGGGCTATTTTCAAACTTAGGTTTTTCTTAGACCATCTTTTGTAGTAAGGGGGAATACGATCTGCAAGGTTAAGCTGCGCTTTCCGCGGTCAGTCCGTGGATGGGTGATCATCCGCTACACATCGAGACCCTGCGTCTGAGAGCATGTTAAGCCGGCGGTCCTGGGTGATATACGAACACCTATGACAGTCGTTATGGGTAGTCAAAAGTCCGAAAATCTGATAGCCAGTCCAACATTATTATTTTTTTTCGTCGGAAAATCCATCATCAATCATCATCGTCCGGGGAAGGCGAAGGGTTATGCCGGACTCTTACCGGCTAAAAAAAAGATGGTGTTCCTTCTCCTGACCTTTGGCCGGAGTTGCGGGATTCGCAGATGCATGCACCACGACCGCGGCAGGCCTCGGTCCGCCAGCCCCTGGTGGACCTCTCCTTCTGTGGGGCCTCGCCCCACGTCCTGCGTCCCCAGGCACGCGCCGCCTTCTCGGACCTGTTACTAGTGGGGCGACGGGTCCCCTACCCCACCGCCCGCAGGCCACTAGGGTGGCCGGAGATCGTCGCGCGCCCTCCAGCGGCGCTCGGTGCGTCTGGCGCGGGAAGGGAGAGTGGCAGCCAGCCTAACCTCCAATCGGCTTTGCCCAGTACCTAACTGGGTTGCGGAAGTCTAATGACAGTCGCTCCGTGTAAAATACTAGTATTCAGCCGTATCTGGTTAATTTGGAAGCTTTCCATAGTTGGGAAAAAATTAGGCAGGTATGTAGTGTGTGGGACGCTAAAGTTATATCTTGAAATTAGTGTAAAAAATCAAGAAAAATCCTTTCGTCGCTTCTAGTTAAAGTTCTGCAATAAATCTGTAACACAAGTACATTAAACGCTTCTATTACTTAACACATAAAACGAATTAAGAGATGAAAGAGTTTGTTTAACGATATAACTTCCTTTTCCCATTATTAATGGGAGTTCTATGGTCATTAAATTGACCACAAAGAAAGATTAGGGCGACGATATTCTTTTTGGTCGAAAAATTATGTAGTTTGATTTAGTAGGTACTGCACAAATAATTTAATCTGTTTATGAGTTTGTGGAGTGTACGTTTTCGAGGTTGGCCCTTTTTAGAGAAGCATACCTATTCTGCTGATTTGTGAGCGGCTGATTCTTTGCGTGTAGGAGGTTGATTGGGAGCCACATTGATTCCTCTGTTGTCGGAGTCCGTGCCGGTGGAACTGTATAGCGGTTCCCTGATGTCGACGTGTTAGGAGGTAGGTACTGATGAGGCTTGCATAGTAACAAAAACCTCTAGTCTCAGTAGTTTGGTTGTTTTGTTCGGGACCGGACTACTGAGATTAATTTTGTCTCATTTGTTCGGTTATGATGTCAAACCGAACTGTTGATACTAAAAACGATATTTACCAGTAGTCCGGTTAGGGATGTACATAAAATGCTTTTATCACTACATAGGATAAAACAACGTCGCTTCCCGCTGTCTGTCCCTATGTATGCTTAGATCTTTAAAACTACGCAACGGATTTTGATGCGGTTTCTTTTAATAGATATTCAATATAGAATGAATAGTGATTCAAGAGCAAGGTTTATATGTATAATACATGCATATTATAGTAGAAAAAAATGCGGAATACGCGACAAACGACATCCACGCGGGTGATGCCGCTGGCGACCTCTAGTTATAAATAAAAGAATCAAACATATTCTCTGAAATCATAGCTTGGTAGTTACTAATTAATAGGCACTTTCATAAGAATACTGACCGGAGAATATTGAAATCATTAACCGAACTACAGAACACAAGTCTCAACAGTTCGGTTTTACATCATAACCGAACTAATGATACAAAATTAGTCTCATATCAGTAGTCCGACCCCAAACAAAACAACCGAAAAACGAAAAAAAAAACTCACGTTATACCTGTGAGCCCGTACCAGTTAGCAAATTACGAAAATGGGAACAGTGTTCATGAGAAATTCAATCTCTTTTAAGCCGGCAATACTTGGCTATAGCTCACCGAGCGAAGGCCAGTACCAACGTATAGACAGCCCATTTGTCTAGCCTCGCCATTGCTCATCGTCACTCGTCTAGCTGGCCGAGTGCAGGCGAGCGCCAACGTGTATAAGGTTTGTATTTCGTACTCGATTTAAATTATTTTAAATATCGCTCGCCAACGCTGGGTTCATTGCTGGACGCCTGTGGCTGGTTGATGTGTGTTCACGTCACGGCGTCCTAAGCCAATTAGAACGTATTTTCTCTTGATAATACTATGCGTTGTCTCGGAGGAGCTCGTGGCTAAATAATTACAGCCGCATAGACCGATCTTCCGGGTTAAGCCACGCTTGCCGAGGTTGGTCTGTGGATGGGTGACCATTTACCATAGCGAGTTTCCTCCGTGCCTCGGAAAGCACGTAAAGCCGTTGGTCCCGGCTGTCATTTGTAGATCTTTGACAGTCGTTACTGTTGGTCAGAAGCCAGAAAGTCTGACAACCAGTCTTACCAAGAGTATCGTATTACCCAGTTACAGGGTTGTGGAGGTCTGATAGGCAGTCGCTCCATGTAAAATACTGATATTCAGCTGCATCCGGTTCGACTGGAAGCCGACCCCAACATAGTTGGAAAAGGCTAGGCAGATTGAGATTGAATACCATGCGTTGTCTCGCTCCCACCTTCGGTTTCGCATACGGACGCCGGCGATCGTCTCGCTCGCTGACGCTTTTAGTTGGCTTCTTACTCGTTACGTTTGAAGTGTGACACTCCCTTTCTTCTCTTTAAACAAGTCTATTTAAACAATCAATTGAAAAACATATAGTGTAACGGCGGCGGTGACCAGCAACTTTATCGTCGGCTCCTATCGAAGTAAACGAAGGTAAGAGATCAGCGCATTATATTCCGATTGGTTTGGGGTGCTAAACGAGTTCTTCCATCGGCCAGCTAATACGGCGATCAGCAATAGCTCAGTATTCAAGCGGATTGAACCATATGTTGTGGACAACACAATATTTGAATCGGGTACGCAACAGTTTGTATACACGTTTAGGTGTATACGAACTCTTGTATAGGATCGCTCGCCACAACTCACTTCGGAACAGTGCCGGTTTTCCTGCACAAATCAAAGGCGGCTCGCCGCACTTGGTAGTTCGTGTCCACATGTTTGTTTCTTTGTTGGCATTGGTCTCGTTTGAACCTGACCAACATGTACACTGTAGCACTCGCTTTGTATCAATTTTCTTACGCTCGCGTTGGTTGAGGCGCCAACATGTATTGCCGGCTTTACATACCCGCGAGAAAAAGAGACAAACATATTGTTATCGTATTCATAAACAATATATCTCTCGGAATCAAAATAAGGTCTCGACTACACAAACTGAATTTCGACAAATCGTTCTACGACAAGATTTTACTTCGACACTATGGAACTCCGACATTACGCTACTCCGACAATTATGATTTAATTTATTCTAATGCACTGCTTGTTGATGATCCTTGCGGATTGTTTTTACGTAACTTGGTAGTTATTGACGAGACTTGAAGAGTCTCCAACCAATGGGGGAAGTAAAATACTTAACATATATGCTGACTACTTATACTACTGACGACTACTAATGACTACTAGCAATAACAGTACTAAGGGCGACATCTAGTGGGAGTCGGACCTCGGTTTAGGGCGTTGCAGGTGGATTGGGAGGGAGACAGCTTCATGAGGCCTGAATTATCGATGTGAATCATCAGCATAATCTTTTCTGAACTACGTTAAAGTCGGCTTCAAAGGTTTAACCAGATGCTTGCAAGCAAGATATTGAATATTTGTATGTGGAAGTTTCTAAAGTCAGTAGGTATCGGCAATATATCACCTATCAATTCTTGTATGGATATTTTAAAAAAGATCAGATAGAAGTGTTCCAACAAATTGTGTAGTACTAAAAATATACATCTAGTGATCGCCGTAATACCTTATTTGTCAAAACAAAAATTTTGTCTTTCTAACAATTCCCGGGACTTCATACAAGGTTAGATACAAACATTAGCAACATAATGTGTGTTACGGGCGGCTATATCTCAAAATATTCCAACTCGCCGCGCGTGCGTCGAACATAAACACAGATAACAGACAACGGACTCAGCCAATATATTAGAAGACACCGCTACGAGAGAAACATGTGGATATCACTGTTAGGTATATATAATATCAGTCCTGTATTCCCCGAAGGATTGGGCAGAGGTGTAAAGTACACCCACATTTCGCCGTTATGTTTCAAGTCCAATGTAATAGGGGGCGAGTCTATTGCCATTATTGTGTAAACTATTATTCATATTGTGTTTTTTTTGGTTAATTTTTGTACTCAAGACTTGGTATTACATTACTCACAGGTCTGTGGTCAAGACTACATTGTTCTCTCTTAACTATCCTAAATCATAGTACTGTATTTACTGAAGTTGTTTTTTTAAAAGAATAACCACGGAGTTTCTTGCCGGCTCTTCTCCATAGGAAACGACTAATTGGAACCGTGCACCTAAATTCGACTTTTCATAAGCGCCTGTATTGGTTTATGTGATTTTTTTTTATTTGATTAACCGGGCATAAATCCAGACTCCGGGGTGCTACTAAGAAATTCCACACGGAAAAACCCAATTACAATTTGCCCGACCTGTGGATCGAACCCAGGACCTCACGCTAAGTAGTCACGCTCGCGACCAGTAGACCAACGAGGCAGTCACTGTTATATTCACCTTTAAATATTTTAAAGATCTGCATCGCTTGTAGTATTTAATTGGTCAAGCAATCACTAGCATAAAACTATCACTACATTTGCTTTTTAGATGCTTTTTAGATCAATGCATGCTTGCAGCAATAGCCCAACGAAAAACCAGTAATAGCCAGGTTGAACGGTTGCCTGCCATGCAGGAGGGTAAGATTCGAAACCGACCCACACCTCTGACTTTTCGAATTCATGTGTGGATCAGAATTTGATTGTCAGTACTTGCGTTAACAGTGAAGGAAAAACATCGTGAGAAAACTGGCACAACTTAGAGGGCTCCATAAAAAAGTTCTCAGTGGTGTGTGTAATTCAACAAACCGCTACAGGCCAGCACGGTCTTCTTGTCTCGTGTCTAAGAGCTATATGAGAATAGCTCATGTCGTGGTGAAAAGATTTGCCAGTCAGCAAAGCTAGTCGTGGTGACTGCCCAGGTTGCAGGTTGCCAGGGTGCGTCGCCCGACGTACGTAAGTATCATCACTCGAGGAGGCTCTTTTCATGTACCCCATGACACCTTTTACATAGGCAGGGCAGCAAGGCAGAGTAGTGAGCAGAATACTACTGCTACTATTTTAACGTGCGTAGCAACAGAACAATGAACACGCGTTCAAATAGTAGCAGTACTATTCTGCTCACAACTCTGCTTCGCTGCCCTGCTCTTGTGTGAAAAAGGCATAAGGAAAACCCTTCTCATACTGAGGAGAAGACTGTGCTTAGCAAAAGGACAGAAATAGGCGGCTTATGTTTATTATTATGCAGTCTTATCCTCAACCACCTATCGCAGCTCTAGAGGACGTCTTCAATACGGAACTATTCAAATCACAACCACGCACAGCTATTAATATCGGAAGCTAGGACTCTGTTTAAACAAGTATAAACTAGACTAGTGATATATACACTTGGACTGTCAGAACTGGCAGTTGCCAACCCTGTGATATTAAATTCTAGTATCGGATATAGTTGGGAACTAGTGTTTGAATATAAGCGCTAGATTGAGTATAGACAGTTAAAATTGTAAATATGGGAGATTAGTGTAGATCATGGTTGGGTAAAGTATGGCCAGCGGGCCAACACCGGCCCGCAAAGGATTTTAATCTGGCCCGCCAACCCAGAGAGGGTTTTAGAGCACTAGTGTAAAAATATGTTTTTGTAGCCTCATCGACACAAATAGGTATAATATATACAGATAAAATCTGTCTTAGCAATCAAACTTTGGCACGTGCTCCCCCTTGATATTTAAAAAGCTCCGAGTAAATTTTCGTTCAAACGCAAAGTTAAGGAACACTACTTGAAGTCGCTGCACTCCTAATCATCTAATTTTAGTCTTTGTATTTTATTATTTGTATTTATGTATTTCATATAACTTACATTTATCTTATGAATTCGTTCTATAGTCAGTTCGAAATCGTCAACTCATTTTATAAATTTTTTTGCTGTACCTATCTCGATGCTTTTCTTTTTAACTCAAAGGTTGACTTTTAGAGAACGCCTTATGGCATTAAGTCCGCATTATGTACCACCATAGTGCATAAAAGTATAAATAAATAATGGCCCATGAAATGGCCCTGATGAAAATAAATAATGGCCCATGAAATGGCCCTGATGAAAATAAATAATGGCCCATGAAATGGCCCTGATGAAAATAAATAATGGCCCATGAAATGGCCCTGATGAAAATAAATAATGGCCCATGAAATGGCCCTGATGAAAATAGTTTGCCCACCCCTGGTTTAGATGCTTTATGGTCTCCCCACACGTTATTTCTTTGCGCAATTTTCGATTTGCACATGCTTGCATGACGCCGGTAGTGCCTAGATTCCCGTACACAAGTAACTGCATACTTGTACAAGCGTTCAAATTTCAAAACTCATTTATTCAAAATAGACTAGAATTACATTTACAAGATCTGTAACATAACATCACGCCGGCATTGGTGTATACAGGGTGTAAATGAATTCGTGTAGTTCCACCAACCACATGATTTACTAATGCTATAGATTGACCCCACACAGTTTATAGCTTGATTAAAAAATAAAAATAAGGTAAGTGATCGTATCTGACCCATAAAATAAAGATGCAATAAAAAAAAGCTTTTCTTGCCTAAATAACCTTTTATGTGCTAGATCATTTCGATGCCGCTCATTAACGAATGACAGCAAGGTGACACAGCTAGCGGGCACGACTAGCATGATATCGCTCTTTTCAGTCAGTTAACAGGGGCCGCTAAAGTGTCTTAGAACATCAAGTTTTCTTTAGAATATTTTTTTTTTTGAATTTGAAAAAAGCCACTCTTATTCTTAATCTGTGTTACCAGTAGATCAAGCAGTTTGAAGAAATTTCACGAATTCGTTTATACCCTATAGTACACCCTCATTTTACCGTTATGTTTAAGTTCCATTTAATAGTGGGCAAGCCACTTGCCATCAAAAGGGCAAACATCCAGACTCCGGGCTGCTACTGAGAAATTCCACACGGAAAAACCCAATAACAGTCCCCAAACTAGGGATCAAACCCAGGACCTCACGCTCAGCAGTCGCGGTTGCGACCACTATACCAACGAGGCAGTTGGAAAACATAATTTGAAAAAAAAAAAAACCTGGTCCAGGCTAAGTTTAAAATTTATTTTTACAATTTCCCTAAACGGCAGCTAAGTGCCTAGACATTGTTTGAAATTGGTACAAAATAACGGTGAAAACATAAATAAAATAAATAAACAAAGAAAGACTTTCCCAGAAACTAATACCAGGATTTTGTTTCTGGTATTACACGGCCTGATACCATCTTCTACCTTCACAAAATTACCATAACGCCTCAGAACCCTTTTGGGGGCCCCAATAACTAGACAAGCTTAACGTTGAGAGGCGTAGCAGCGAACAGCCTTAATTAAACACCTACAATAAATATAAACAAAATTCTGGAATTATCTAAGGAGGCGGAGGCCTTGTCCCAAATCGTGAATCTATTATTTTTTATAAAAATACAATTTTATATTCCTTGTTCGTGAATTTCTGAACTGTTAATAAATTACTGATTTTATTTATTTATTGTGGCTCTCCAACGACTTATTCACTAATAAACATACAATAATCAATTTTGGGGATTTTGGATTATGGTGAACTCGTCACTTACAGGAGTGCACAGCACTTGCAAAATTATAGCTTATAGCAATACAATACGATTAACAAAATAAACAAAAAAAAAAAGAGCGAGCGATTGTGACATACTGGAAGTTTTGAGATAGGATAGGATTCGCCAGCGAATGCAACAATTTAATTGTATTTAAAATGTAATATAAAAGTTTTTGTAAGAACGAGGTAGAAATAAAATTATAATATTAACCCTAAAATAACTAGACCCATATTTTTTCTTCATTAGAGATTCACGAATTATTTAAAACTAACATTTACATACATAAACTCACGCCATTGTCCCATGAAGGTAGGCAGAAACTGTAGAACGTCACATGCTTCGATCCTTTCGCTTCGTCCACGTTCATGCATCTTGTTATACACGCACGCTGGTTGAGAGTACTACGCACCTATCCTTTTTGAAAAGCATTTATCGTTTAGCTTTCTCTTTCAAAATTAGACCTTAATGCACCTCTTTACCAGTTGGTGAATTAGAAAAGCAACCCTAAGTGATGGTTCTTCAGTATGTCTGGCACACCATGAGCAGTCACCCTTGGGGATGGCTTATCTTTCCACAGCGGTATGAGCTATTGAACTATATGACACGAGCGAAAAACGAATTGTTAACATTATATGGGAATGAGCAAACGCAAAACAATATGATTTATAAAAATACATTCGCGAGTAGTGAATCCGGGTGACCAACATAAACCTTAATCCTATCCTATAATAAATATTATATAATATTTATAATTTGTATCTCTCTGGGAATCACGGCTCATCTTCCGTGCGGAAGATGTCCGGTCCTTTGGAAGGCATACACGGGGACACAGGTCCAACGCGCAGAGGCCCCTTTGAGAACTTTAATCTAAAATGGGGTGGGGCACCAACCGGGGACTATGCACGGCTGCACTATTGGAGTACAGTCATGGACCGTCCCAAGTGGGTGCAAGACTATTGTAAAATATGGTGAAAAATTTCTGGTCTATGGGAAGGGGTGTTAAGTGGACTGGATAATAATTATGAATAACTTCTATTTGCCGGAAGAAAACGGCGTCTGCCTTTCAAGCTTAAATTTGAAATATATTGGCAGACGGTGACTCGCCAGCTCACTAGCTGGGCCCCCTGAAAAGCCGCCAGTACATAGGCGAAGGGGGCAACAAACGTGTGAGCGGCTAGAGGTGTAAAGAGGTGTGGCCCCGGTTTCGCCGTCGCGGGTCTAAAAGACCCGGAGTGGGTTTCCCCGCTATTACGATATTAGACACTTCCACCTCCGAGCATATAGCTCTGGTGGCCCCCCTCTGGTCGGCCGCTAAAGGCAAGCCAGAGTTGAGAGTCTTGCGGGCACTCTTTGGGTTCCACTCCAGCCAGCCAATAAAGGCAACTGACCGACTCTCTGAGGCAATAAGGTGCGCAGTGTCGCCACTCACCAACAGCTCGCCACAAGCTGCCCTGCGGTTTGTAAGCTTTTCAGTAGACCTCATGACACATTTTTTATTATATTATGGGGTTGTAGAAAGCTAGTCTAATGTTCCCTCCGGTTTTACGTTAATCTCATGGTGAGGTAACGCCTTTCCCAGAGGGGGATTATTATTATTATAATATATAATATAATCCTAACTAATATTATAAATACGAAAGTAAGTTTGTTTGTTTGTTACCTTTTCACGCCTAAACCACTGAACCGATCATCCTGAAATTTTGCAAATACTTTGTCAGATGTACAAAAACGGACATAAGGTACCTTTCATCGCGAAAAAAAGTACTGTTTCCGAGGAAAACAACAATAACATTCATAGATGGCACCACGTGTCTTTAGAATTATGATTGAATTATAATATCATAGAAACTTTAGTAGTGTGTTAAGAGTTGACTCTCAATTTCTAAATTACTAACTAGTATCTCATAAACTAAGAATGCTGGCTTATTCAAATATAAAATATTTCATAGACTTTATTAATTTTATTTGAGTAGCATTAAATAGTCAATAATATAATTTTAATTAGCTAGCATTCCCAGTTTCTGAGTTAATAAGATTTATGTTGGTGACCCGGATTCATTGCGAGTGTATTTCACGAACTGGGAAGCAGCCGCGCAAGGAGCTCAAAAACATTGCCACCTTGTTACTCGGTATTTGCGAACGAAAGTGGCCGACCCGTACAGTGCGTCACGAATATACACTTTATACAGTGTTCACAAACAAACGGAGCCAATTTAATATTTGCCCAGCTTAACTTCGTAAGGGTATGTCAATAGGGCATACGTGTTGTAACAATGGACCGACGGGTTCACGGGTGTCCCAAATAAACATCGATCTTGTACGCTATTTATCTTAGAGTGAGCTACAAACATTGTTTGGTTGGGAGAAGTAGACGGGCGATTTCTTTTTTAAGTCTTTCTTATACATGTCTGCTTCTAAACATCCACCGCTGATCATGGACTTAACATAATTATACCGGTACAATACAAACTTATTTATTTATTCTAGAAGATAAAGAGGAAGGAGCTTCGGTTTAAAAAAAATAGGCTGGCAAAGATAATGTGAACAACACAGCACTGCCAACACAAGAAAAAGAAAAAAAAACAGGACAACATCAAAAGCTTATTAAACTAAGAAACAGCATAATCTAACATAGGCACTAGAACTTACATCTACCGAGTTAATATTTGAGCATACCTACATAATATTTATTAATAACTGAACTTAGGTAAAAAAGCTAAGGCTCAAGCACCTTCTGACCGTAGACACACTCGTCGAGAAGGGATCAAAGTCGTGCTGACAATTTATTAAAGTTTTTGCTTTTATTTATTATTATCCCAGAATAGTACGTAAAGCAATTGAGATTAAGAAGTACAAGAATTTCAATCGGGAAGATGGATACAAACCATCAACATCATGGAACCCGGTCATCAGCAAGTGTTCTCGTCGACAGGACGGTTTAGGCGAGTGTAGAGACGTCGTTAGTATGGTGTGTCGAAGAACCAACGTTAACGTAATTAAAAATCAAGATCAAGTGAGGGTAGATGAAGAGACCTTTGCTTGACGAAGATGAAAACTGGTCCGTTACTTCAGACTACCCTTGATCATAGCTGGTGAAATTCGGTCGAAACGTTGGGATAAAAATGGTATATTGTAGCCTTAACATTTTCTACGCTATTAGAACCGAATCAGTATTGTTATGATGTGTACAAATCGCGAAAGATTAAAAAACATCTTTTGAATTAGGCTGCGTTCACACATACGCAATTTTTTACGCACGCCTCTCGTTTGAGCCGCTCCCTCCTCAGAAACTTTGGAATTTAATAGTTAGTCCCTTGTCTTAACGTACATTTTTTATCGATGTAAAGTATACGCGCACGCTCAGCGCCCGAATAGCTATCGCGTAGTACACGCGTCGCAATCGTGCAGAGCCCGCGCCGCCTCCACTCTCCCGGCTAGGATGGCAAATGCAATTTGAGATCTATTGATGTGTGAGAAGACTCAAATTATATACAACAAATTTCAAAGTGAGTTAGACGCTGGTGCCGACACGCGTGGCGTGCGCTTAGCGGGCGCGTGTCGTTTGAACGCGCACTTCATCTACTATCCTCTGTTTAAAACTCTCTAATGTAAAACATAAACCATTGCTTGCCATGAAATGTGTCGCGCAAAAGTTGCTTCCAGTTGCTCGTCTGTCGAGTCAAGGCAATTTAAAGTCAAGCACACACAAGCGATCAAACAGCAGCAGCGACCAACAACACTGCTCAGTCACTCAATCAAGGAGTCGAGATGGTACTTTGTCCTCCTTTGTGGCGAAATAAGATGGTGGGTCGTTAATTGAGTTGATACGAATCTGGCATGATGTGTAGTCCAAGTCACTACATAATAAACGTAAGGCAGAGTATGGTATAACGTTACGCCTGTTTTCTCCGAACTGTACCTCAAGTGTGAGTTTTTTACGTTACTACTGTAGTTGCGTCACGCCAAAAATGTCAAAAAAATTTTTAGTCACGCTATTCGCCGCTAGAGGCTCTGCCTAAATTTTCATAAATTTTTGGCATGACGCAACTGCAGTAGTAACGTAAATAAACTCACACTTGGGGTACAGGTATCCAGGGATATGGATCAGCATTCTAATTGCGCAACACAGTCGTAATCGCTATTGTTTTAATTTTGACAGGTCAGCAATATTCATTGCGTGGTACGAGTACCTACATAGTTGTGAAAAAGTCAGATTGTTAATACATACGTTGCTATGGAAATTGTTGACCTGTCAAAATCAAAGCTTAAGCGATTACGAGTGTGTTGCGCGATTCGAATGCAGGTGCAGGTGTAGAGTCGGACTAGAATTTAAAACTTCCTCACCGCACCTTTTCCCAGAGACGCGAGTTGTAAGATTCAACAAAACCCAGCACGATTGGTGGTAGGATCTATACGGTCCGCCTGGCTAGTGGCCACCCTCACATTAAAGTCAAATCAAGCAGTTTACTGTGTCCCGTCATGTGTAATGAGAGTCAGAGGGGTTTAAGGGCATCCCTTTATTTCTTTGCTACTTGGATCGTGTGTTCCATCTTCCACCCTGTCTTCGGTTACCATTAAGTTCGACCTTGTATTTTTTTTTAATAAATCTTCTTGTAATTTGAGCATTGTTCAATGTTTAAATAGAAATAGGAACAGTAACATTTATTTAATATCAAAAACTTACATCAATTCAGAGATCCGAATACAAGGTATGCATTTAGACGACATGGCGACAGATTGAATACTTAAATTCCATGTTGTATAAAATTACTCCAAAAACACTGCATCAAAGGATCTTCCAAGAACCATAAACTTGGAAATCCTTGGTAAGTGCTACAAACATACGTGTATATAATATTATAACACAGAACGCGGTAATGTGTCGGTTTATGCGTGCGTGATTGCAAATTCCATTACGTCTCATATGCTTTACCCTACTACGGTTAATGAAGTCACTGTGTTATCATCTGTTGTGAAATTCCCGTAAAGAAACAGCCATTTCTTCTGTTCCGTTGGGTGTCTCTAAGAACGGTTACGCACTGCATCCAATCCGGATCCGTTAAAACACGGATATAAAAACTCGGACCGAATTCGGATATTGCTTTTCGCACTAATCCGATCTCTGATCCAAATCCAAGCAATTCAGGAGCCATCTTTGGCATATGTCAGATTTGAATCCGAGGTAATGCGAAAGCGTTCATACAAATAGTACTACGGCTACTTCGGTCCGTCAATATTTCTTCCGAATTGGAGACTCAAAGATGACGGAGAGAAATCGGATGATGGAAGTCGGACCTAGTGCGTAAACTACCATAAAAATAGTTCTATGACTACATCGGAACGTATTTTCACGGATTCGGATCAGATGTAGTGCGTAACCGCTTCCGACCTTCTTCTTTTTGCCATACGCAGGGATGGACACCGCATATGATCGCTCATAGAGACGATGATGGTAGTGTCAGAAGCTCTCATCTTGGAGAGCATGATTTAATCACTTAACTTATTGCAGTCACATCGATAATTCAGTCCTCATCAAGCTGTTTCCCTCCTAATCTCCCGCCAGTAACGCACTAAGCCGAGATTCGAATCCCACTAGGGGTCGCCCTTAGTGCTGTTGTTGCTAGTAGTCATGATATTAGTGTAGTTTATTTATGTAGTAAGTAGTGTAAATATTTAATACTTGAGACCCTTTACCCCCCATTGACTTAAGACCCTTTACGTCTCGTCAATAAAAGCATAGGAAAAAAAAGGAAAAGAAAAAGGATCTCTACTTCACACTCCAGGGTTTTCGAGGTTTTTTCTAAGGTCTTCTCAAACAAAAATGTGACAGTTTTGGTACACTTGGCCTGGTGCGGGTTGATGAACTACAAAAACCATCAAGTACTTTTTTGAAGTCCTCTCAGGTGTACACCAGGTCTCTTCACGATGGTTTCTATCACCGTATGATAATCAAATTCTGATCCGCACATGAATTCGAAAAGTTTGAGGTGCGGGCCCGGATTGAGCTCAAGGGGCTTACTATAACCTCATGAAAACGTTAAAATGCCAGCCAGTCAACTTCCGTCCAAAAGCAGGCCTGCTTCTGAATCGTTAAAAATCGTACCATGTCAGTACTAAAGGTGAACGACTATTGAACCAAGTTGAACGGTAATGCTTGTTCATGGTACGAAAAGTCTATACAAAAAAAAGGTGAACGGATTTTGTAAACGTCAACGTAGCAAGCCTGCCGTAGGCCTGCTCTAACGATGCCATAGTACAAAAAAGCAGGGCAGTTCAACTTCCAGGCAACTTCTGTCTTGCTTTAAGAGGTCATAGTAAGCCCCCAGACCTGCTTGCATAGAAGGCAAACGTTCAACTTCTGGGCTGCCCCTGCTGATGCAGAATCGTGTGTTTTCTGGTCAAGACTAGCATCTGCTCTCTTTCTGCAGGTAAAACTATTCTTACCTAAGTTCATTAAAAGAGCCACCAAAAGTGACGATGATAGTACGTCCGGCGCACCCTGGGCAGTCAGTCCTGCTACCAACCTTGCTGACTGTCTATTTTGTTTACCACGACAGAAGAAACTGCTAAATTCAACACATAGTAGGATTTCCACTACTACGATTTGCATTGACAAAATTGCAATTCCAATTGTGCTATCAATACATGATAGAGTAATCTGACGACAGACATTATCTCGTGGAATTAGATGCAGATTGGATGTTAGTCCACTGGAATTGTATGATTGTGTGACAGGTTGGTTGGAATGCTGACAAAATTAGGTCAGGATAGTAAGAAAATATTTGATGTTTCATTATACTGGGCTACATATCAAACTTTACATGTCCATTGTAAGCTGACCTCTCAATGTGTGGAAAGCTTATACAATGCAAGATCAGCTCATACTGGAAATCACAGCTTGATATGTCTCCGTGTGTACAAGAAGTCCACTGTACATTGATACCAACACCAACCTTAATTTATATTGAGATACAATCATCATTATTCGACTGGTTAATAATCGGAATGCCAGTTGATGTGCACTCAACCGACACCATCAATAGACAGAAAATAGCTAACATAAAGAAAACGGATAGTTACATAGTTTTTTCAGAGGCTAAATATCATAAATTAATGATTGTGAAAGGTTTTTATTACGTGTATATTTCAAGATGGTGCGACTAGTTTCGGACTCATAAGCGCATGCTACACGTTCAATATTTATCACGATATTTGATCGCGATCCTGTTTCGTGATATTCATTGAGTTTAAAGTTTTATGCCAACTCTTCTACTAGTGCGAGAGCCGGCTGCAAAAATACCTACCTCATCGGCTACCCCAATAGGCTATGTTTAGATCGTTAACCGACACTTAAACACGTCAAAAAAATCAGGTCTGCCAGAGCCGATCCTGCCGGGTCATAGAAATAATCGATACTTTTTGACGTAATTTTTTAGTAAAAATTACGTCATAAGATACCCGAATGAAAGTGCTGGCAGCAGTTAACCATTGATTAGTTATGTAAAAAAAAGTGGGTCTGCCATTGCGCACCCTGCCGGAAGTACTTGGCAGACCCCTAAAATATGCCCTTCTGACACACTAAACCTACCTCATCGAGTACCCGGATGGGACCAACGCTAAATAATAACCAAGATGCCCCTGATAATGGATCTAAATGTCTGCCAGGTCTAAGCTTGCCGGAACTTAGTGTTCAAAGCATTTGAAGTTGATAGGGAGCATACTTTCACCTGAAGTCAAAACAACATTATTTTGTTTCTTTTATACAAATTTATGAATATTAACTGCTTTTCTTATCACAACATGAAATAATAATAAATAGACCAAGAAAACCAAATAGGTACATAAAAACCATCGCGCGAAAACGAGACAGCTATAGTTTGTTTGTTATTAGTATCACGAGACACGTTGGAGGCCGATTCCTGCTTCGATTAAAAAAGCATTTAAAAGTCTTAACATAAAAAATACTGAAGACTTATGGGGCATTTCTGTAAGGGTTCTTGGAGTTATAATTGACACCATTGCCCATATACTTGCAGGCATATTCAACCAATGTTTAGATAGCGGTACATTTCCCGATTTGATGAAACATAGTAACATAATACCAATCTTCAAATCGGGCTGCAAGAATAACCCCTCTAAATAAAGACCCATTTCTCTGCTTCCAGCACTAAGTAAAATTTTTGAAAAAATTATGCTTGATCAGATGATGTTTCATTTCAACCTAAACGGGATATTGCACAGTCGCCAGTATGGTTTCACGAAAGGTAGGTCGACCACAGACGCAGGAGTGAAACTAGTCACTCAAATTTTGGAATCCTGGGAGAGCTCTCAGGATGCTGTTGGCATCTTCTGTGATCTCTCCAAGGCTTTCGACTGCGTTGACCACAATACACTTATTTGAAAATTACACCATTACGGAATTCGTGGACGAGCTGCTGACCTCGTTTTTTCTTATCTATCAAATAGACAGCAAAAGGTGGGTGTCAATGGTGCTACATCGTCGGGGTCTCTGGTTAAGATGGGCGTGCCTCAGGGCTCAATTCTTGGGCCTTTTCTATTTCTAGTTTATATAAATGATCTCCCTTTTATGATGTCCAATTTATCTGATATAATTTTATTTGCTGATGATACTTCCCTAATTTTTAAAATAGATAGGAAAGATAGGGACGTTTTACATGTCAATGAGAGCCTAACTGTTCTTTCCAAATGGTTTACAGCCAATAATCTATTACTTAATGCAAATAAAACAAAATGCCTTAGATTTTCTCTACCAAATGTACCCCAAGTAGGTTTAAATTTAATGCTTGATGGCAACAAACTTGATAAAATTAATGAAACCGTATTCCTAGGTATAACTATTGACTCAAAATTGCAGTGGGGTGCTCACATTACTGCCCTGTCGGCGAGGTTAAGTTCTGCTGCATATGCTGTTAGGAAAATTAGGCAGCTGACTGATGTGGCTACAGCTAGGCTAGTATACTTCGCTTATTTCCACAGCATTATGTCCTACGGCATTCTGTTGTGGGGCTCGGCAGCTGACGTCGATTCGGTTTTTATTTTACAAAAGAGAGCAATCCGTGCCATTTACAACCTGGGTTCCCGCGAGTCCCTTAGAAACGTGTTTAATGATATTAAAATACTCACTTTGCCGTCACTCTATATCTTAGAAAATATTTTATATGTACGCAAAAATTTGCATTTGTTTAATGTTAGGAGTGATTTTCATGATAAAAATACACGGGATAAACATAAAATTGTGATACCTAAATTTAGACTAAGCAAAACTAGTAAGTCATTTTTGGGCAATGGCGTACGTTTTTATAACAAACTGCCGAAATCTGTAACAGATCTTACCGAGGGAAAATTCAAAACCCATATTAAACGTGTCCTCACTCAAAAAGCATACTACAAGATTAAGGACTACGTCGAGGACAGAGATGTTTGGCTCTAGTTCCTGCACATGTGGCTTCCCTGGTACCTCATTAACGACGTATGTGTATGTCTATTAACTATCCTCAATTATGATTATTTATTTTTTATTTTTATTGCTATCATTACTCTCAAGATATCTTTTATATTACTCTATAATGATTTTTTGTTTAAGTTATGATGACATTTAAGTATGTCAATTGTTTTATATAATTTAGCTTCATTTTATTTTTTGTAAATGTGAGAACTTTGTGGACTTGCCTATACATATAATTGTGTAAATTCCCTTTATTCATTTTATAACATATTTGATACATTTTTAAATATTAAAATACAAATAAAAATTTATTTATTAATTTATTTATTAAATTAAATTAAATATCAAGACTTGGCACACGAGGTTGTCGCCATGTGGGATGTTGATTCAGCAGTAATTGTGCCGATAGTAGTTACGGCGAATGGCTTAATAGCCAAGAGCCTCGACCAACACCTAAAGAGGCTCTCGTTGGGCGGTTGGATCAAGGGCCTGATACAGAAAGCGGTACTTCTCGACACGGCGCGTATTGTTAGGAGGTTCCTCTCGCTGAGGCCCTGACCGCCGGTAGCTTGGACCCTGTTCCCGATGCCGGTGGGCTACTATTTTATATATTTTTAATTGTGTAAATTACTATTATTCATATTGTATTTTTTTTTTCTTCTTCTACATTTTTTATTTCCCTTTTTGGTTAAATGTTGTACTCAAGACTTGGTACTATACTCCAAGGTATGTGGTCAAGACTACATTGTTCTCTCTCATAGTACCTACTGTATTCACTGAAATTGTAAAAGATATCCCTTTTTTTTAAAAGAGTAACCATGGAGTTTCTTGCCGGCTCTTCTCCATAGGAAACGACTAATTGGAACCGTGCACCTAAATTTGACTTTTCATAAGCGCCTGTATTGGTTTATGTGAAATAATTTTTTTTGATTTGATTTGATTTGAACTATAGCTGTCTCGTTTTCGCGCGATGGTTTTTATGTACCTATTTGGTTTTCTTGGTCTATTTATTATTATTTCATGTTGTGATAAGAAAAGCAGTTAATATTCATAAATTTGTATAAAAGAAACAAAATAATGTTGTTTTGACTTCAGGTGAAAGTATGCTCCCTATCAACTTCAAATGCTTTGAACACTAAGTTCCGGCAAGCTTAGACCTGGCAGACATTTAGATCCATTATCAGGGGCATCTTGGTTATTATTTAGCGTTGGTCCCATCCGGGTACTCGATGAGGTAGGTTTAGTGTGTCAGAAGGGCATATTTTAGGGGTCTGCCAAGTACTTCCGGCAGGGTGCGCAATGGCAGACCCACTTTTTTTACATAACTAATCAATGGTTAACTGCTGCCAGCACTTTCATTCGGGTATCTTATGACGTAATTTTTACTAAAAAATTACGTCAAAAAGTATCGATTATTTCTATGACCCGGCAGGATCGGCTCTGGCAGACCTGATTTTTTTGACGTGTTTAAGTGTCGGTTAACGATCTAAACATAGCCTATTGGGGTAGCCGATGAGGTAGGTATTTTTGCAGCCGGCTCTCGGACTATACATAGAAAACGACTAATTGGAACTGTGCACCTAAATTCGACTTTTCATAAGCGACAGTACTGGTTTTTGTGAAAAAAAGATTGATTCATTTTTGTTTTAACTCAATCAATACATTGATCTAAACGCTCAATAAATAGTACAAACCAGGATCATGATCCAAATATTGTGATAAATATTGAACGTGTAGCATGCGCCAAACAGAGCTCCAAATTATCATGATCAGCTCCCCAATTCAGAATCTCTTCAATAAGCAGCTGTCCACCGACTTGGTTTGTTGTCTCATTCCCTCTTTGATTTTCAGAACGAGAGAAAAAGAGATAGCATATCGAATCGTTCGACAACTGACTAATCGAATCTTTCTGAATCAAGCGACTGTTCAGGCGGCGAGTTCGAGGAACCTAGCAACAAAAATAAAAACGTCCATTTTGTTAATTCATCGTAGACGTTCCAACCATTTTTTAGTCTTCGACCAAAATACAAAACAAATCCAACTGTAACTGATACCGATTGAACTCTCCCTTAAGAAAAAGGTATCCAGAAATAACAACAAAATGTACATAAAACAAAAGCGTACGTGACTTGGAAGTCAGTCATTGACGGATGATGCAGGAAGATGGATGGGTCGGCTGACAAACGACTGGGCGACGTGTAAGGAACATTCGTCCTATTGAGTGGTTTGTTTAACTTTTGATTGTATGGGAGGAGAGTAAAAAACGAAGTACGAATACGAAGTACGAATACGAAGTACGGTTTTTTTTTAATGCAGTGGATTGACGTAGATTGACGGTGCACCTCATGAAAGGTGGTTACTGCCGCCTGTATACTATCTACACGTACAACACAGACCTCCGGTTTCTGAGTTATGTATTCTAGGATAAGCAGTAGCTAAGTAACATTTACGTACAGGGTTGTCAAAAAATGCTTAAACCTTCTTACACAAAATGCCGCCGGCTTATTGCCGCGCGGGTGTAAGTCAATAGGCGTTATACCCGGCGGCCTGGTTAAACACCCGCCGGCAAGCCCGGGCGGCAGTGCCGGCGGCAATACCGGCGGCATTGTGTGTAGGAGCCTTTAAAATACCTACTCAAATATTTCTTAAGTATTGCTTATCCTGAATTCTCAACTCAGAAACCGGAGGAGAGACAATAGCTGATGAGTTGCAGTGATAAATGATAAACTATAAATTTATTTCTGTAAGTTAATAAATCTATTACGTACACATACTACATTGTAGAAGTCAACGTAATCATTTTATTTGAAATTAGATGGCCGCCGGCATTTCCTATCTGACTAGTTCTGAGAAGAAAAGCCGAAATTAAAACAAGTTTTCAACAATTTGAGGAGCATTTCAGTTGACAACTAGCTGTCTCCACCAAGACTATTCAGTTGACAAAATGTTGTCGAACGACGATGATATTCAATTAATTTTGTTTCCAACTGAGTAAGTGTATACGCAGAGCAATGAAATATCTGCAACACGCGTATTCCTTAAATGCGCGATTCCATTAGGCAAGTCTTGCATTGACGTCATACTTGTATAAGTATGACGTCACATTTGCGTACAAGTTGCTTACATTGGAAACATGTTTTCGAGAGTGTGCCAATTGCATGCAGGTTTTACTTGCATACAAGTAGAGATGTTCAATAATTGAGTTCGAGATCATGGGTGTCAATCACTCGTTCGCAATTTGAAAAGTGCAATTAATGTTTGAGCGTTCAATTTGCACGTCACTTGAATAAAAAATTTACAAGTTCAAACTACCTCATACAAGTTGTAGGTAGCTTGTATGCAGGTTTGTTCAAGTTGTATGCAATTTGCAACTTGCATACAAGTAACTTGCCTAATGTAATCGCGCCTTTAATGTAACCGCCTAAAATGGAAACACCGTTCTCTACATTTGTTTACAACTTTTGTTGATAACTTAAGGTAGTTACAGAAACTTTTGTCACCAACACGTTTTGACAACTCAAAGTTGCCAATTTTTCTTTGGGGGAGACAGCGTTTCAGTCGTTTAAAAATGTGTATTTTCAAATGGTTCTTAAAGAAAAAATATACACGATGTTGTTTGTTTACCTTTATACAAATTTAAATTTGCGGTAAAACCCCTTTACTTACTGCTATTAACTTAACTATTTGTATCTCTTTGAAGTCACGGCTCATCTTCCGTGCGGAAGATGTCCGGTCCTTTGAAAGGCATACGGGGGACACAGGTCCAACGTGCAGAGGCCCCTTTGAGAACTTTAATCTAAAATGGGGTGGGGCACCAACCGTAGACTATCCACCGCTGCACTACTGGAGTACAGTCATGAACCGTCCCAGGTGCGTGCAAGAATATTGCAAAATAAGGTGAATAATATTTGGTCTATGAGAAGGGGTGTTAGGTGGACTGGATAACTTCTATTGCCGGAAGAAAACGGCGTCTGCCTTTCAAGTTTAAAACTGAAAAGTGTTGGCAGACGGTGACTCGCCAGCTCACTAGCTGGGCCCCCTGAAAAGCCGCCAGTATAATATTACCTTAACTATTATACACTCCAATCTGTAAAGTATGAACATCATGTAGCAATCTTCTTATATATAAAGAGACTGGTACTGACTGACATTTGATTCATCAACGCAGAGCCTAAACCACTAAAGCTGGAAATATGAAATTTAGACAGTAGGTTCCTTACGTGACAAAAACATCCACTAAGAAGGGATTTTTCGAAATTCAAACCCTAAGGGAGTTAAATAGGGGATGAAAGTTTGTATGGAAAATTGTCACTTAACGGGTTCAAAATTTCACGCAAGCGAAGCTGCGGGCGAAAGCTAGTTAATGATACACCTATAATCATATCATATTACTATCTATTGTCTGGTAGTATGAGTCTGTCATGCTCACTTAAATTTCCTGCTGATGGTGGCGTTGTATATCCGGTAATTGGGTTTCCTACAATATGGTTGAGGTGAGCGATGCGAATGTGCACGTCATGCTCATGAACAGGTGCTGTCTATCGGGACTTGTCAACCCTTTACTGCTATGACAATCCTAAAAGGCATTTTCTATTTGTAACTCTTATGTGAGTTTATTTCTTACATTATCCTGCGTTATTCTCATTCTATTTCTCACACTATTGTAATGGAATTGTCATAAACTACTATTTAAAAAAGAGTAAGTATTCATGGAGTTTCTTGCCTGCTATTCTCCATAGAACCTACCTTTTGGAACCGTACACCTAGTTTTGACGTTTTAAAACATTGACTTTGACTTTAATAAACGCTGAATAAGATATGACGAGCCTATGATGAACATCCTAACTAATATTATAAATGTGAAAGTAAGTTTGTTTGTTTGTTACCTTTTCACGCCTAAACCACTGAATCGATCATCCTAAAATTTTGCATATACGTTGTCAGATTTACAGAAACGGACGTACCTTTCATCCCGAAAAAAAGTACTGTTCCCGAGGAAAACAACAATAACGTTATCATGATAGTAGATGGCGCCACGTGTCTTTCGAATCATGATTGAATTATATTATTCCAAAAATACGGAATACGCGATAAACGACATCCACGCGGGCGGAGCCGCGAGCGACCTCTAGTAAATACCTAATTATATATATGGATATACAGACGTTACTCATGACAGTACTATTCAGTGTTTATTAGACCGCTTTCACATTTAGGCGACTTTAGCAGCGCGACAGTCGCGTGAAAGACGCGCGACAGTCGCCCAGTTAGAATTTCATAATAAAAACAGAAGCGCGGAGGCCGCGCGCTGCCGCCGCGTCCGCCGCGTGCGCTCAATTGGTGATGAGCAAGTGTTGCAAGCGCACGTGATTAACCGGTAGAGGCCCGACCGACGATCCGGATCGTCAGTGCCATTGTTTATCTATTGTGTCTATAATTACAGTACACAATCGGTACGTAACGACCGACGATCCGGGTCATCAGTGCCATTGTTTATCTATTGTGTCTATAACAGTACTCGATCGGTCCTGTGTAGTACTATAATGGCACTGACGATCCGGATCGTCGGGCGGGCTTCTATCGGTTAAAGACTGTAATGAGCGAGTTTAATGAGTACTATCAAAAGCAGGAGCATCAGTGTTTCCTCGTCGGAATCCATTTTTGAAATGAAGTGCGCCACACCGATCTAAACTTCGGCGCGGCAGCCGCGCTTCTAACGCGCGGCTGTTCTTATAATGTGAAGGCATGTGCTTCTGCCCCGCTACTGTCGCGCTGCTAACGTCCTAATGTGAAAGCGGCCTTAGTAAGTGGCTATATAGGTATATCTCGTGTTCAATTGCCAATTCATGAATGACACGTCTGCACACAATCCAAGGTATCTGTTACCGAATATAGAGGTTTAGTTGAAATCCTTGCGGTATTAAGACGTAGTGCAATGATTCCGCTTGAATCGGTTCACTCTGTGTAGGTGAAGCTGTCACGAACGGTGTAGATTCTATAAGATATCTATATCACTGGACTAACAGACATCGGAATTGCCCAGTACCTAACTAGGATGCGGGATTCTGATGACAGTCGCTCACTGTAAAATACTGGTATTCAGCCTTATCTGGTTAGATTGGAAGCTACAACGACATAGATGAGAAAAGCCTAGGCAGATAGATTGGTTACGAGTATCATTGATTGTTTCAATGTTATAATGTTAAATTTTTTTTTTTTTTTTTTTCTATTGGACTGCAGTAGGTCGTCCTAGGGGACGGTTTCTACGTAACCGGGCAGTTATTGGCGAGACCTGAAGGGTCTCCAGCCAATGGGGGGAAGTAAAATACTTAACCTAAGCTAACTACTTGTACTACACTAACATCATGACTACCTGCAACAACAGCACTAAGGGCGACCCCTAGTGGGACTCGGACCTCGGCTTAGGGCGTTGCTGGCGTGGACATAGGGGGGGGGGGAGACAGCTTGATGAGGGCTGAATAATCGGGGTGACTGCGGAGTCTGAAGAGACGACCGGCTCTACGACGGGAGAGCTCGGTGGATCGTGACCGGCGGCGGTGGGGCGTCGCGACGGGCCTCGTCGGCGAGGACGGTATGCCGGGCGGCGGCGTTTGTTGTGTAGTGTGCTGGTCGATTTACTCGCCTCCTGGAGGAGGGTAATTTCGTCATCGGGTTCTAAAAGTGTGTGCCTGGGACGGCGAACTTTACTTATGAGAGAGGGACTGTAGTCGGCCGCTGCGGCGACTAGGGGGTTCGGATGGCGGGGGGCAGAGTCGAAGTAACGCTTGGAAATGCGTTTGAGGTATTGCCTGATGGTTGGCATTTTTAGATCGAGATGGAGTTGGACGTTACGCATGAACCACGGGGCAGCCGCGGCTCTGCGCAACACTCGATTCTGGAGGGTTTGGAAGGATTTAAAGCGACAAGGCTTAACGTGTGCGAACACGACGCTAGCGTAAGTCAAGATGGGGCGGATGCACGTCACGTAGATTCTCAGCTTATTTCTAAGTGACAATTTACTGCGCGTTCTAAGGATGGGGTGGAGGCGACCGACAGCGAAAGCGGCGCGAGCGCGCACCGCTTTGATGTGGTCTCGGAAACTCAGATGGTGGTCGAGGATAACCCCCAGGTATTTGGCTTTCATCTCCCAAGGGATCTGTTTGCCGAACATGAGGACGGGACGGATGTGGGTGTGGGAATCACCGTGTCTCTCGAAAAGAACGGCTGCGCTCTTTTCGGGATTCACCTCTATTCTCCATTTCCGGAACCAGACCCCGAGGGCGTCGGCTGCGGTTTGAAGGGTTCGAGAGATGCTATCGAGACTCCTACCGGAATAGTAGATAGCCGTGTCGTCGGCGAAGAGAGCCAACTTGGCCAAGCCACGTTTGGGAATGTCGCTGGTGTACAGCGTGAACAGAAGGGGCGATAGCACGGAGCCCTGAGGGACTCCTGCGCGAATGGGGTGAGGGGACGAGAGGGTGCCTTCTAGGCGATAGCGGAAGGAGCGATCCGACAGAAAGTCTCGAATGATGAGCACGAGACGGTCCGGCACGTTGAATTGGTACAGTTTGTATAATAAACCGTTGTGCCAGACCTTGTCGAAGGCTTTCGCTACGTCGAAGAAGAGCATGCCCGTTTTGTACGAGCGCATAAAACGGGAGCTAATGTGTTCGACAATGCGGTGCAATTGTCGAATGCAACAGTGCTGGGTTCGAAAACCGAACTGTTCGTCGGGGATGAGTTTACGGGAGTCAGCGAAATCCTTTAAACGGATATAAATGAGACGCTCATAGATTTTCCCAATTACATTGAGAAGACTAATGGGGCGATAACTAGTGGGCTCACTCTTGGGTTTGCCGGGTTTGGGGATACCGATAACGGTGGCTTGTTTCCAAGCTTGCGGAAAGATATTATTACTCAGAGCGCCATTGAAGATGGCGGTCATGAGAACTATGAGCGGGGCGGAAAAGTGTTTGATCACCTTATTGGTGATACCGTCTGAGCCGGGGGCTTTCCTAGGTTTGAGATTCCTCACTATCGTGTGGACCTCGTCTACGGTGATGGGGGGTAAGGGATCGTCGGGGTCTTCATCGGGAGGGAGGGAGGCCCTACGTTCGACCTCGCGATCCACCTTGGAAAGATGGACCGGGTCTGCGGGTTGGGTGCTGGGAGTACATTGGGCTTCTAGACTGTCGGCTAGACATTCGGACTTTTCGTCATCTTCAAAGGCCGGCCTTTGGTTCGGACGATTGAGAGGGGGAGTTGAAGCTACACAATCGGATTTTAGATTGCGTTGTAATTGCCAGAAGGCCAGATGGGATGGCTCTAAGTCGCTCAACATCTTGTCCCAGCGGGCTTCCCGAACCTCCCGTACACGTTTCTTTACAGCACGCTGTAGAGAACGCATATGGGCGCGGTTAGCTTCGCAGGGAAAAGTGTCATAGGCACGGATGGATGCGTTCTTCTCCGTCAGCAGTTCACGCACATCGTCCGGCAGCTTCCAGCGGTGTTCGTCCACCGCTGGAACCTGCCGTGAACACTCGTTCACCACGGACTGTACGTGACTGGTAAGGGAGTCGATCGCGCCCAGCGTGTCGGCAATTGTAACGATATCGTCGGGGATGGAATCTAAGTGAACGGACGAGGAAGACTTGAGGCGCTCCTCTAGTTTACCCCAGTCCGTGACAGTTTTGGTCGAGGCGGGTTGTCCAGGATCCGGGGGACCACCCCGGGGACCTAGGTGAAGGACTACGGGCCGGTGATCGGAGTCTAGCTCTTCATGCGTCTCTATAGAGCGTAGACCGAGGTTTACGTTCTTTAGGAGCGCTATGTCAAGGACATCGGGCTGATGGTCAGGGTTATGGGGGTAGTGAGTGGGACACATCGGGGCGATAACGTCGAATTCGAGCTCCGGGCTCAACTCTTCGAGGTTACGACCCGCGTGGTTGTTGGAGTTGCAGCTCCACGAGAGATGTTTGGCATTGAGGTCGCCCGCTATGATAACGGAACCTCCGCCGAGGTCAAAGAGGGCTTTAAGATCGCTCCGGAGTTGGATCTTATTACTGGAGGGAGGATTATACACCGAGACGATTGTGATCGGCTGGTGTCCTGTCATGCCTAGTCTGCATATGGAAGTTTCCAGGAATTGGAGACCAGGAGGAGGGTCTAAGGGAGTGCAGTACAGGGAACGTTTGTAGTAGATGAGAGTACCACCGCCCCTACTACGGGTCCTGTCGTTGCGAACTAATTTATAGTTAGCAATTCCAGGGTTCCTGTTGTGGGGCTTGAGAAACGTTTCCTGCACTAAGAAGATGTCAATTTGATGATCACGCAAAAAGATTGCGATCTCATCTCGTTGACCGTTAACGCTGTTAGCGTTGAAGAAGCCTAATTTAAGGGATCGGGGCTTAATTCTACAGCTTTCTGTATCCATTGGAATTTATTGGATGAGGAAAATGACTATGTCATCTAGTTCGCAGAGGACATTGATGCGAGCGATTGGATCGCCTTGAGAGGCGTTCCAAGCGGAGACTATGTTTTTCGCCCACTGCGTATTGCAGGAGGAGAGGGTTTGGATGAGGCTGGGGATCGTGTCCCTAAGGAGCACTTTAGTGGACGAGAGGGAAGTGGAGGGAGCAACCGCTGTCGGCGCTGGCCTGGGAGCGAGTGCGGGGGTGGGTGCGGGGGGAGCCTGTGATGTTGTGGGACTACGTGCAGGCCTTTGGGGACTGAGTCGGGCGGGGGGTTGGGATGAGAGAGGGGGGGGAGCCGTGGAGGGACTCTCTCTTTCGTGACGGGCGGCTGAACGTTTAGCCAGCTTAGGGTTGCGCTGTTTTGGCGCTTTGGCACACCCGCGATAATTCGCCGGGTGACCAGACTCGCCGCATAGAACGCAACTAGGGGGCTCAAGGCATAGGGACCTATCTTTTGGGCGTTCGCAATCGCTAGTGCCGTGGTCGCCCAGGCACTTGACGCACCTGGGTTTCGCATAGCAGTTACGCTGCGAGTGGCCATAAAGCTGGCAACGGTGACATTGACCAGGGGGACCGGACTTATTGGGGCGCTCGACGCTTATGCCAGACAGGTGGCATAAGGTCTTAATATTATAGACGGCCTTAGACTCGTCTGAAGGTTCGCATACTGCGAGGACCATGTCGTAGGGGGTGCCACCGCGGCCGCGGTGCATGCGGTGGACTTCCAAGGCGGGGATGTTTTGCGACTTAAGGTCGCTGAGGATGGCGTCGGAGTCAATCTCCTTGGGGATGCCGCGGATAACGACTCTGATAAGTCGCTCATCGGGAAGGGCAAAGGTGTGGAATGACACACTTTTTTCCCTTAGCATGCGCGTGAGATCGCGGAAGTCTTTTGAGGTGGGGACTAAGACTTTGATGCCCTGTTGGGTGGTGCGGGCGCTAAGGTAGTTGATCTTGCGATCAACACACAACTTGGACACATCGGTCCACCTCGCCTTGTCCTGAATGTACAGAGGCGGAGGAGCGGGCTCTTTCCTCGGAGCCGAGGTTTTCGAGCCGGTGACGGGGCGGGGGGAGGAAGGACGACTGGCCTGCGGGGAGGTAGTCGGGACGGGACTATGGCAGGCAACCGATGCGGGGGTCGCAACGGTTGTCTTGGGGGTTTTGGCCGGGACTTGGCTGGAGGAGGCCGCCTTATTTTTGCGGGCACGCTTCTTTCCCTTTCCGACTACGGTTGTGTAGCCTTCAGAGGATGAAGAAGCTGACGAATATGATTCGGACTCAATGTCGGAATCGGGGACTAGGGGCTCTGACGTGTCCATTGATGACGTCATCTCTGGAGCATGTCGGAGGGACGGGGAAGGGGTGTGTAAATTCACGGAAGGCGCAACTGCGGAGTGCAGGTGCGGAATTTCTATTGTCTGCGGAGACAATGGACCGGGAGAGAAAGGCGGTAGCGACATAAGGCTCGGAATGCCATTGTTCTCGTCGAACAATGGCTCTCTTTCGCCGAAATGATCGATTTCGTTATCACAGGTGGGTGACAGGGGATTAGTAGTGTGCCTTATGGGCCCGCTACGAGGAATTCGAGCGCCGTATTGGGCAAGAAATTCGGGGTCTTTTAAAAGTTCCCGGAAGAACGCTAATAGCACAGCGTCAGACATCTCGGAATAGATGCCTGAGCCGTGTGTAAAAATGGGAATTAGACTTTATAAAAACGCGGCGCGCACAAGTACGCGACTATTTTTAGTAACGGCCTATTGGTCCTAACAATTTAATTTAAAAACGCGGCCCCGGGTTGGATGGGCCCGGGGTGTGTGAAAACCCTCCCTGTCGGGTATAGACAGGGAGGTTGAGTGCCTATTGGTGAGCCCTAAGCTTGTAATCCCGTCGCCAGTCTTATTGTGCGAACGGGTTCCTAAGTCTCTAGTGAGGTGCAATACTAGAGAGTGCTAGATGGGAGAGAACGGGGTTAGAGCTAGCGTCGACTAGGAGACCCCCCAAGGCCGGTGGTACTAGCTCCTTCCAATTTTCGCCTTGCCCTGAAGGGGCGCAGCTGGTGTATTGGGTCAACACCCTCTCGGTTTCGTTAACACTGCAAAGTATCAGCCGAGGACCACGAAACTGTGGATTTTCCCTGAAGGGGCACACGCGTTTGTCAAAGAAATAGGCGTTCAGCCACCGCCTTGAAAAAGGCAGCTTTTGAACTTATAGTCGTGAAGTGGAGAACACTACGGCGGGGCGTAGCGATATTCGTGAGCGAGCACGTCGAGAAAGTACGCAGCGCGAGTTGCGGCACGTCCGTCCTCAGCGAGCGTCGGAGCGCGAATGTCGTTATAATGTTAAAATTCATGTCAATTGTTTTATATAGTTTAGCTTCATTTTTAACCGACTTCAAAAAGGAGGAGGTTCTCAATTCGGTTGTATTTTTTTTAAATTTTTTTTTTTATGTTTGTTTCCTCATATCTCCGTAATTTATGAACCGTTTTGAAAAAAAATTTTTTTATTTGAAAGGGTATACTTCCCGATTGGTCCCATATAAATTTTGTTATGATTAGACAGTGAACTTCAGAGATATGGAACGGAACTCTTCATCGGATCAAAGCAAAATTCTCAAATTACTAATATTGCTTTGTTTATATTTGTTGTTGGGAACTGACTACTGGAAAAGAGGAGGGTGTCCCCCCCTCCTCCCCTTTGGAATGTTTTCATTATATCGTTTAAGGTATCATTTGAAAGGACTTTTTAAGCCCGACTACGTCAAAGCCAATAAGAAGGGTTATGAACGAGGGGGTTAAAATTATGACACTAAAACGTATTTAATAAAAAATAAACTTTAAAAAAAAGTAAAAACCGACTTCAAAGAAATACTAAAAGGAGTAAAATAATTACCATAATATAAAATTAATAGTTTCAGAAGTCGGTGCAACTCTACACTGAAGCAAATAGAAGCCACCGACTTCTGAAACTGTTAATTTTATATTATGGTAATTATTTTACTCCTTTTAGTATTTCTTTGAAGTCGGTTTTTACTTTTTTTTAAAGTTTATTTTATCTTTTGTAAATGTGAGAACTTCGTGGACTTGCCTATACATATAATTGTATAAATTACTATTACTCATATTGTGTTATTTTTTTTTTCTTTTTGGTTAATTTTTGTACTCAAGACATGGTATTACATTACTCACAGGTCTGTGGTCAAGACTACATTGTTCTCTCTTAACTATCCTAAATCTGTATTTACTGAAGTGGTTAAAGATATCCTTTTTTTTAAAGAGTAACCATGGCGTTTCTTGCCGGCTCTTCTCTATAGGAAACGACTAATTGGAACCGTGCACCTAAATTCGACTTTTCATAAGCGCCTACACCTATTGGTTTATGTGTTTTTTTTTTTTTATTTGATTTGATTCCTTTCCGGGTGTGATACAATTGTATAGTATTCGCATGCCGTGTTTGAGAGCCTTTAGCCTGTCTGCTGCATTTAGTAGTGCAGTTCGGGACCAATCTAAGGTAGAATAATGTGTTAAATTGTAAGCAAATTGAATGATCAATATCGGGTGTAAGAGATGGTGTACCGAAAACAGAAACAGTGAATTCAGACAATTATTTATTAATTTATACTTCTTTGCACTATGGTGGTACATAAGGCGGACTTAATACCATAAGACATTCTCTACCAGTCAACCTTTGGGTTAAAAAGGAAAGCATCGAAATAGGTACAGGAAAAAAATTAAATGAAAATGAGTTGACCGTTTTGAATTGAATATACTACGAATTTTTAAGTTATATAAATTACATAAAATACATATAAGTATACAAAACAAATATAAAGCGATATTATAATACATATCAAATACAATGAAAATCTAAATGCAATTATGACGAAGACTAAATTAGATGATTAGGAGTGCAGCGACTTCAAGTAGTATTCCCTAACTTTGCGTTTGAACGAGAATTAACTCGGAGCTTTTTTAATATCAAGGGGGAGCACGTTCCAAAGTTTGATTGCTGGGACAGCGAAGGAGTTAAAAATGAAACCTGTGCAGTGGGAAGGTATTTGGAGAAGTAAATTTTAATTATTATTTTAATTATTCTGAAACTTCTTTGTACTTCCGCGGCCTCAGCCAAATTAAATGGATAACTTTATGCGTTGATGCGTATTCCAATTACAACATCATGTCCTGACTTAACGTATATTATAACAGAACCAGCCCATTACATTCTCTCTGCTGGGTAAGGGCCTCTTCTTAGAACAAGAAGGGTTTAATTTTTAAGCCACCACACTTACTTAGTGCAGGTTGGCGGAGTACACATGCCATGGAGAACCTTGTGAAGTCTTCTAAGATGTGCAGGTTTCCTCACGATATTTTGCCTTCACCGCTACTAGGTAACGAAAAGTTGCTGCATGTGACGATTTGATAGCATGATTTTTTGAAAACCTACGTAAGTTTAACGTTATGTATGTTATGATTAGAAGTACGTCTTTTTAGTTCGCCTTTTATACAGGCGGGTTTTTTGATTTTTTAATTAACTTTTTTATTTACGTCTTTTTAGTATTATTTTAATGTATCGTACGTATTTATAAGTACCTTCCGTTGTAATGAGGCCTAAACAAATCTATCTATAGACACCTTATTTAATATAGGTACTATCACTCGCTCTACTTCGCAATGTAGATCCTGCACAACTTTTAGGTAGTGTAATTTTTAAACGGAGCTTATGGCTGTAAAATGGTCAAGGAAACATCATATTGATTTTAAAAGACCTATTCAGCGATATCGCACATAATATATGGTAGGCGACATTTTTTTTTATTTCTCCCCCCTTTTCGTATTTTACAGCCACCATTTTGATTTTATAAAAATAAATCCTAGCCTATAACCATCCCACTGCTTAGACAGATCGAGAGACACCTCATTCATTAAAATCTATCCAGCCGTTGGGCTGCTTCGAGGGTATAAAGAATCCCACACACATAGATACAAAGATACATAGATACACGTGAAAAACATAACCCTGTCTTTGCTGTCGCGCAGTCGGCTAAAAGATGTGGGCCGGGATTGAAATCAGACCCTCATGCATCCAACGACTATGGTAACACTGCTTGACCTGATGTACATAGAACTTTATCTAATATAGCCTAAGTTTTTCTTCCATTCCAGGCGCAGACCCTCAAGATGCCCTTATAAACACTACAGAAGGTTTATGGGTCAAGAAAAAGGTACTATTCACACGCAAAGTGCGGGTAGTCCTTGAAAACTGCTAAGGTTTTTACATGAGAGCCACTCGACACGACATTATAGTAAAAATAAAAATGGATAAAATAAAGTTTTTGATAAGAATAAAGGAATTTGGTATGTCTATTTTATTTTAGTTTTGTACATGAAGGAGCAATTACATTAAGTTTATAAAAATAACATAAAATCAAAATCAAATCAAATCAAAATCAAAAGTTTTTATTTCACATAAACCATTACAGGCGCTTATGAAAAGTCGAATTTAGGTGCACGGTTCCAATTAGTCGTTTCCTATGGAGAAGAACCGGCAAGAAACTCCATGGTTACTCTTTTAAAATCCATATCTTTAACAATTTCAGTGGGTACAGTTATGACTTAGATATGAGAGAGCAAAGTAGACTTAAGAGCAGGAACCACACAAAAAATAACAAAATGAAAAATATGGTTACAAATTAACTAGGTATCCAGGCATCTAGCAAGTCTACAAAGCTCTCACATTTACAAAAGGTAAAAGGACGCTAAACTATATAAAACAACTGACATGGTTAATTGTCATCAAAACACATTACAAAGAAAATCACTGTTTAAGATAAAGATATCTTGAGAGTAACGTTAGTAATAAAAAAAAGCTAATCGAATGAGGTTAGTTAATAGACATAGGTACACACACATACGACGTTAATGAGGTACCAGGGAAGCCACATGTGCAGAAGGAGTTATTTCCAAACACCTTTATCGTCAACGTAGTCCTTAGTCTTGTAATATGCTTTTTGAATAAGGACACGTTTAATATGGGCTTTAAACTTTCCCTCGGTAAGATCAGTTACAGATTTCGGTAGCTTATTATAAAAACGCACGCCATTTCCAAGAAATGACTTATTAGTTTTACTCAATCTAAATTTGGGAATCACAATTTTATGTTTATTACGTGTATTTTTATCATGAAAATCGCTTCTAACATTAAACATATGCAAATTTTTCCGAACATACATAATATTTTCAAAGATATAGTGTGACGGCAAGGTAAGTATATTAATATCTTTGAACACGTTTCTAAGGGACTCGCGGGAACCCATATTGTAGATTGCACGGATTGCTCTCTTTTGTAAAATAAAAACAGAATCTACGTCAGCTGCTGAGCCCCACAACAGAATGCCGTAGGACATAATGCTGTGGAAATATGCGAAGTATACTAACCTAGCTGTAGCTACATCAGTCAGCTGCCTAATTTTCCTAACTGCGTATGCAGCAGAACTTAACCTAGCCGACAGGGCAGTAATATGCGCACCCCACTGCAATTTTGAATCGAGAGTTATACCTAAAAATACGGTGTCATTAATTGTATTAAGATTATTGCCTTCGAGCATTACATTTAAACCTACTTGGGGAACATTTGGTAGTGAAAACTTAAGGCATTTTGTTTTGTTTGCATTAAGTAACATATTATTGGCTGCAAACCATTTAGAAAGAACAGTAAGGCTCTCGTTAACATGTAAAACGTCCCTATCTTTTCTATCTATTTTAAAAATAAGGGAAGTGTCATCGGCAAATAAAATTATGTCTGATAAGTCGGTCATCATATAGGGTAGATCATTTATATAGGTTAGAAACAGAAAAGGTCCAAGAATTGAGCCTTGAGGCACGCCCATCTTAACCAGAGACCCCGAAGATATCGCACCGTTAGCACCAACTTTTTGCTGTCTATTAGATAAATAGGAGAAAACAAGGTCAGCAGCTCGGCCACGAATTCCGTAGTGGTGTAATTTACAGATGAGGGTGTTGTGGTCAACGCAGTCAAAAGCCTTGGAGAGATCACAGAAGATGCCAATAGCATCCTGAGAGCTCTCCCAGGATTCCAAAATATGAGTGACTAGTTTCACTCCTGCGTCAGTAGTCGACCTACCTTTCGTGAAACCGTACTGGCGACTATGCAATATCCCGTTCTGGTCAAAATGAGACATCATCTGATCAAGCATGATTTTCTCAAAGATTTTACTTAGTGCTGGAAGCACCGAAATGGGTCTGTAATTTGAGGGGTTATTCTTGCAACCTGATTTGAAGATTGGTATTACTTTACTATGCTTCATCAAATCAGGAAATGTACCGCTATCTATACATTGGTTAAATATGTCTGTAAGTAAAGGTGTAATGGTGTTAATGATAGCTCCAAGAACCCTAACAGAAATGCCCCATAAGTCTTCAGTATTTTTTATATTTAGACTTTTAAAAGCTTTTATAATCGAGGTAGCAGAAATGTGCTTAAATTCAAAGATAGGTATATCTTTACAGAAATTCTGTTTAAGTAAGGATTCAGCTAGTAAAGAGGACGAAGCAAGGGATTTCGTGACCTCTATCGGGATATTCGTGAAAAAGTTTTCGAGTGTCTGAGCGACTTCAGACTTATCTGTAATTAATTTATTATCTGATTTTAAAATTAGTTCGTTATCCCGTTTTTTTGTGTTTCCGGTTTCTTTATTTATTACCTGCCACACAGTTTTTATCTTATTATTAGAGGCACCTATTTTGTTACAAATTAATCTAGATTTAGCTTGAGTACAGACTCTCTTAAATAACTTTGAATAATTTCTTACATAATTATGAAAAGCTTGATCAGATGTCAATGATTTCTCATGATATAGACTATACAAAGTTTCTCTACTTTTTCTTATACCTAGGGTGGCCCATTCACTAAATTTAGATTTACAATTAATTTTACGTTTCTTGACTGGACATGTGTTGTTAAATTCTTGGCAGACTGTAGCGAACAATGTACAATAATTTATGTTGGGGTCCCTTGAACTAGAGCAGGATGTAGGAAGATTAGTTAATACATTATTATTAAATTTTTGCAAATTATTTTTAGTTAGTGGTCTTAATTTTGTCTAATTGAAGCTGCTTATTTGACTGAAAGGACACTAGTTGGCCTGTATGATCAGACCTAACGCCACTAATTAAAGAAGAGTCTTTTATTTGACAGTTTGTAAAAATATTGTCTATACATGAAGCTGAGGTAGCAGTTATTCTAGTTGCTTCATTAAAAATATACTTTAAATTAAAACATTTAAACAATGACACAAGTTTACATTTTTCCGGCGACTCAATTAAAAAATCTAAAAAATATAGATTCATCATTACATTCAAAAATATAGATCATAGATTAATAATATACGTTGGTAAGCGCATCACTTGAGAACGGACGGAACGTTTTTTTTTATTCTCTTCTTCGTTTTTCGAACTAGGATTTTACGACGCCGGATACTAAATGTTACAAAGACAAAAAGTCAATGGGCAACATAGTCCTAGTGTCAAAATGTACAAATGTCTTAATGTATATGAATGTGCAAATGACAAAAAATAATTGTGATATAATGCGTAAGGGTCTAATTGTTAGATTGTCAAAATGTACAAAAGATAAAACACAATTGTGCCAAAATGCATCGTGGTCCAATTGTCACACAGGTGTCGTAAAAGGCGACTTAGGGATTCACTAGAGGATGAGCAGCAGCCTTCTCTGAGTATTTTAACAACTATACTGCTATCGTCGAGCATATCCTGAGATATCGAGTAATTTGATCCAACATGGATGTGGCGATGCTTGGGGGAGGCTCATGTCTAGCAGTGGACGGCTTTCGTCTGAATGATGATGATGTTGATGAAATTGACTGAGTTGGACTTGTGTTTATATAACCTTATTGACTTAAAATACCATCAGAAAGGCGTGTTCAAAATCTTTCGGGTACCTCGGGCCCACGGTGTATAGTCGACCCATATTTGCAAATAAATTATTTGAATTTAAATTTGAATTAGAATGAAAACTGCATCAAAATCTATTGAGTATCTATCTAGTAATTGTGTAAGAGAAAGGTGTGGATTTGAATAAACTCACCGGGATCTTCTCTTCCACTGCCTCGCATTTCTTGGGCTCGGCGGTTTGGTCGATTCGGATTCGGATGAGGCTAAGTCCAGCAGGGAACCTTACACGAACTGTTCCATAGGTGCTAGTTTTCCGTACGGTAGATAGTGTGAGTTGCGGAGATGGAAAGCGGGTCTCAACACAACAAAAGTATTTTATTTTAAAGCGCGGAGCGCGGTTTCGCCGTGTGGGCAAGGATTCGAGAGAGAGTGTTCGCGGAATCGCCACTTGGAGTGCTAGTTGCGCGACGTCATGGTGCCGTGATTGGTAGCCGAATTTTACCACTAGCCAATCGGATTGCTCAGCAAGCTTCCGTTCAGACACCATTGGTCAATCAAACCACAGCAATTATTATCAATACACATACTCAAAAATATAAAGTATCGTGTGAGGAAAAAATCTAATCATTTATATATATTATTTCTGTTTCGGGACGGAACAGTAATCTATTAGAAGTATGCTGTTAAACAGATGGACGTGAAAAGCGACTTCAATTTATAATATTTAGATTATTTATAGAGAAGATTCAGAATCTTCTCGTATGAGAGATACTGATTAATACAATCCCATGTCTGGCTGAAATATAATCCCACTAGCTTTTGCCCGCAGCTTCGCTTGCGTGAAATTTTGAACCCGTTAAGTGACGATTTTCCATACAAACTTTCATGCCCTATTTGACTCCTTTAGGGTTGAATTTAGAAAAATCCTTCCTTATTCCTTGTCTACATTATAAAGGAAACCTAGCAAAATTTCAGCTTTCTAGGTCCAAGGGTTTGGGCCCGGCGTTGATGAGTCAGTCAGTCAGTCAGGAATTTTCTTTTTATTTATGTAGATGTCATGGCTGAAATAAAATACCGAAAGTGATACGGATATGCTGCTAATACATCTTGATCACATTTTAGGTGCTTCGTGATCAATATGGAAGTTAACTTTATTCTTCGGAAATGTTTAAAAACAGTTGTTCCTCTGCTGTTGTAAAAATGATTGATTGATTGACTAAATAACGATCATGTTTTACGGTTATTTTTGTTTTATAACACGTGTAAACTTTTCAGTATTATTTTAAGTATCTTGGGTATAGGAATAAGTAATGTCATAACTGCACGAGTCTGATTGGGTTGACATTTTAGGTTAGATACCCTGATCGGGCAAAGGTTTTAGGTTATTCGGTATTTCGTCACTCATTTCACTTCTTCAGTAAAGCCCGGGCTTAAAATTGCTTTGTCAATCGTTGTTCCATGTAGTTCGTGAAAAATAATAGGTGCAACATAATGGTGGCCGTCTACGGACTGACAGTAAATGAAGTTGATATCATCATCATCTCCCTGTCCTTATGGCATTCTAGGTGGGATCGGCACAACATGTATTACTTTTCTATTCTCCTCTATCAGCCGTGATCTCAGTACTCACTTCTTTCTTACCCTTGTAATCTTTTACACAATCCATCCATCTTTTCTGTGGCCAACCTCTACTTTTATATCCATCCACATTCATATTTAAAACTAGCTGTGCCCGCGACTCCGTCCGCGTGGAAGTCGGAAAACAACATTGTGTCGCAGCAACTAAATAATCCATTTATTATAATAATAGACAAAGGTGTCCCACTAAGACACTTATACTTATCTTTTGAACCATTTCTTTATGTAGAGTTTCAGCTCCTCTTGATTGACCGTAAAGATTCATAAAACCGTAATACTAAAAACGTGTTGCTTATTTCTATACATTTCCTTGCTAAAATGGATTATAATTGAATATTGATACTTTTATTGAAGATGTAACAAAACCATATCGCGATACAAAAATAGCTACAACGCCGTCTTGTTACAATCTGCGAACTAAATTATGATTTCATTCGAGGTGTGGTAGGTATAGAAAAGAACTTTAAATATTTAAAAAAAAAACTTATAGAAGACTTCATTTAATTTTAATAAGTTATAAATAGGTAGGTACTGCTTTCAAAAAGTCTGATCTGGAAATCGAACCAACACAAACGCGAAAAAACATCATCTATATTTTTATTTCACCAATCGTTAAGATCGCTCCAATAAACATAGTGCCTGAAATTGATGGAAGACCATAAAAACTAACATTAAGTACCTACCTAACTTAGGTACATTTCAATTCAAACACTTATTTGTTGTTACTTCTTATTTCTTGCACTTCCTTCAATTTAAGACAGTGTGTTTGTTGGAGAGATTTGATCCTTATTATTGACCTTATAGATATCTATCAACAGGTGCCATAATATAATACCGGATGGTACATAAAGCTTTGTCAGTTCGATTCCCGGTTCAGGCAAAAAAATCAGTAAAAGGCAATATTTCTTACTTTAAAAAAAAGTGAAATGAAGTTTCCTTTGAGTGAAATTTGCTATTTTTAATATTTAAAGTACTTTCCCTCCATGGCCATGTCTTTGGAACATTACCTAAAGCTTAAAAAAACTCAATTAAATAAACTTAATAAAACGACGGCGACAGGCTTTGAATAAATCTGACAATAATGAACAAAATAAAATAAAATATAGAAAAATATTCCAAAAAGTGCATTAAGTAGATAGAATGATTACGAAATACTAAATTTCAACGAAAGCACTGGGTGAGCGCTTTCACTTACACATCCATGCGATAGGAATCCAACTTTTTTTATATTGAAAAGCTTTTTCGCTTAGCGACCATATCAACCAATAAAAAGATTACTAAAATAACAATTTACCTTATTACTAACTTATACAGAAGTTTAGCTTTGTCTGACAATGGAAAAGCTAGGATGGAATTACAAATGCCAATAACATATATTTTGTTTCGGCCAAACACACTAATTCTCGCATTTGGAATGCATCATGAATGAGTGAAAATATACTGTCAGTAAGAGATTTATGAAAGAGGTGTCAATTTTTTTTCCATTGTATTGTATACTAGTATAATTATCCTCTTTTATTCTTCTTCTTCTTCTTCCTATCTTTAATTATTGTAATTGGTCTCAGACCGTTGAAATTAAAGTAACATAAATAAATCTCAACATGCGTATCTCCGCTGCATGCACTCTCCTTTCATCCGTCCCCTTGGTGGCCCAAGTAGGTATATTTCATTATAATAGTAATTATGGATTAAATACGTATTCATTATGTATTAATACAAATATTATCACTGTTGTTGTAACAGCTTAGATGGACATCACTCTGTCTATGTATATCCAGCATGAAGATAATACGTAAACTGAAGGTATGGCCACATTACTACTACAAGAAACAAACAAACCAACAGCAGACAATCAAGAAAAGATTTTTCTGATTCATCATTATCATAACTTAAAATCACGCCTGTATTCCCCGAGGACTTGGGCAGAGTGACGAGCCTATTGCCATCAACCGGGCACAAATCCGTACTCTGGGCTGCTACTGAAAAATTCCGCGAGGCAAAACACTTTAATAACACTTTGCCCCACCTGGGGATCGACCCTAGGACCTCACGCTCAGCTGTTGCGCTTGCAACCACTAGACCAATGAGGCATTCATCGTTATCATCATCATTATATCATCCTGTAGAGGTCCGCTGCTGAACATAGACCGCCTGCGCTGCAATTAACGGTCAAAGAGGATATTTCCATAATTACCAAGATTGGCTGATAGATTGGTGATCACAGTGGTGTTGTTGTTGGCAGACTGAAGGATGCTGCTGATCATCCTCTTGAAGTAATTCGTTAGTCACTTTTCGCGACACGCTTGGGTGGGAAAAGTGGCTCATCTGTGCCGGGAAGCACACGGGACTTTCTGATTGTATTGTCACAAACTTAACATGAAGCACGCCATCTTTAACCCCAATCACGATCCACGGCCTAGCTCTCCCGTCGTCGATCCGGTCGTCTCTTCAGACTCTGCACACTGATAATTCAGCTCTCATCAAGCTGTCCCCCCCCCCCCCAATTCCACGTCAGCAACGCTCTAAGTCATGAATGATGATGATGAGTTTTTCCAACTTTGTCTATAAGGTTGGCAACGTATCAGTAATTATCTCGCAGTGTTTATATGCGGTGGTAACCATTTCCTATCAGGTAGGGCATCGGTTTATATGCCAAAATATTACATTTAAAAAAGTACTTAAGTCTTCCATAAATTGCCGGTCACGATCCACCGAGCTCTCCCGTCGTAGATCCGGTCGTCTCTTCAGACTCCGCATTCACACATAATTCAGCCCTCATCAAGCTTTCTCCCTCCCAATCTACCACCAGTAACGCCCTAAGCCGAGGTCTGAGTCTCACTAGGAGTCGACCTTAGTGCTGTTGATGCTAGTAGTAATGATGTTAGTGTAGTATAAGTACTTAGCTTAGGTTAAGTATTTTACTTCCCCGCCATTGGCTGGAGACCCTTCAGGTCTCGCCAATAACTGCCCGGTTACACAGAGACAGTCCGCAAGGACAATCTAAAAGCAGAACAATAGAAAAAAAAACCCTTCAACTGATGCTGTCGTAATTAATATCATAAAACGTCACCCTCCGCGCTAACTGTCGTATCTAGCAATTGGTAATTTTTCAGTAGTTGAGTTAGCTGTGGCTTTATTAATGAATTAATAACTTTTTTATGTTGCTCTTGCCTTACTCTTGGCTTGGTTCCAAAGCCCTAAGGTATCTATTTATTTATTTCTATTCATTTGAAACAGATACTTCACTCTGTGAGAATTTATCTGAAAAATGATCAATTGCTAGTTACGACAGTTAGCGCGGAGGGTGATGGAAAGAGGCACAAGCTGTTAATCAAAACACAGAAAATACTAAGAGCATCCAAACACTAGATATTCGCATCGTACGATTTTTATCCTAGTAGTATCGATACGGGTAAACGTAAACACATACACCCCCATAAAGCTGATTAAAAGTCTGCAGTGCGCGCACTCTCATACCAGCAACAAACATTGTGTTAGCAATTCATTTCGTTACTTTAGTCCACCTGTGTGAAAAAATTGCACCACTCTGAGAGGCTCAAACTGGAATACATTGTTTTACAATGTACATTCATCAGTTGCACAATGCTCAAGACCAACAAACTTTTTTTGCGACGCCGAAATCACCCTACACTGCGAAAGAATCGGTGATACGGCATTTACAAAATTTTGACAGCAGATAAAAGTTGCAAAATATGAAGGTATTTCTTTCCTTGATCAACGTTTACTTTACATTATACAACGAGTTACATAAATACCCCTAAAGCCGAAAGGGGATTAAAAGGTCCCTTGTAAAGAGTCTATTGGCAATATTTTAAATAAAATGTAGGAACCAAAAAAAAAATGGACAAATCATAAAATAAAATCATCACTGAAACGCTACCCTGAAAATATAAAAGTAAAGAGTAGACTACCCAGAAAGTTGTTACATTCTTACCTAATAGCCTCTGAAAGGTAAATGACAACAACCATAAAAGACTACTTGATTAACATTTTCTTTTATAAGGGGAATTATGTAACACGTTGTACATTGCATCTTCTTCTTAGCGTGTCGATGACAATCTACACTGTGTCGGCCCAGAACTCAGCAACGAGTTTAGCACTATCCGTAGCGTCCATTAGTTCTTGAGGTGTACAGGTAACAGGGCAGGCGGGGCATGATGTTAAGTGCGCCATAGTTTGCGGAACGGCACCACATTTACACTCAAGGTTTGAGTTACCCGCAAATTTCCACCTGAGCAGATTTTCCTTGCTTCGACCAACCTGAGTCCGAAGTCTATTTAGAGACTTCCAGGTCAGCCAAGGCAACTCATGCCCAGGTGGGAGATCCTCGGAAGGGGCAACGAATGGAGTGGGTAGAGAAGCCTTATCTCGCCACAGCTGGACTCTTGCCTGTGAACGTTCGCCATTGAGTGGGAGGACACACTGTGCAAAGCTATTACGGCTCTTAAGTCTTTGCCGAACGGGGATGTTGTAGTGCAGAGGGTGACGCGTATCGCTTTCCATTTTAGTTCTTTCGCTAGAGCTAGCTACTGCTCTACGAACTTCTGGTGGCGCCATTCCTGCCAGTGGATACAGCATTTGTACCGGGGTCGGTTTGAGGCAACCAGTGATAATCCGGCACGTTTCATTTAGTGCTGTATCCACAAGCTTTGCGTGGGCAGAACGACTCCATACAGGACATGCGTATTCGCCTGCAGAAAAGGATAACGCCAGCCCAGAAGTCCGCATAACTTTAGGCAAAGCACCCCACTTGCTAGCAATTAGTCGTTGCAGGAGATTGTTGCGTGCGTGCACTTTCCGCTTTATGTTACGACAATTGTTGCGAAATGTGAGTGACCTGTCCAGGGTAACACCAAGATACTTTGGGAAGTCACTATGCTCAATGAACACTCCATCCCAAACAATGTTCAGTTTACGACCCGCCTCTCTATTGCGAAGATGAAATAGGCACGATTGTGTTTTGCTCGGATTGGGCTTAAGTGAGTTAGCGAGGTAATAGCTAGCTAAATTGCCAAGAGCATTTGAAAGGTTGACCTCAACCTCCTCAAACGTGGTAGCTTGCGTGGTGAGTGCGAGGTCATCCGCATAAAGAAAACGGGACGTGTTCGGGCTGGACGGTTGGTCGTTGGTATAGATATTGAAGAGGAGCGGGGCCAGGACACTACCTTGGGGTAGGCCGTTCTTTTGTGATCTCCAACGACTTTTGTCCGAGAGAAGATGGACCTGAAAGCGACGATTGTGGAGAAGTTCTCGGAGTACTTTGATAAATTTCTGATCAGGGATCAAGGTTTCCACTTTCCACAATAGTCGCCTGAGGTTTACTGTATCGTAAGCAGCTGAAAGGTCCACGAATACAGCACCCGTGACCATCTTCGTCTCGAAACCATCCTCGATGTGTTGCACGAGTTTGAGGGTCTGGTTGCAGCAAGACTTAACGGGTCTGAAACCAGCTTGCTCTGGGATCAGCTTCGGGTCAATAACACTCGTCAGCCGATTCAGCAGCAGTCTCTCAAAGAGTTTATGCGTGTGACACAGTAGAGAAATTGGTCGGAAGTTTTTGGGGTCATCTGCTGCTTTACCTGGCTTCGGGATGGCTATAACCTTCGATTTCCTCCAGAGACGAGGAACTGAAGCTGATTCCAGACACTTGTTGTATAGTTGCAACAACCACGACACGGCAACTGGTCCCAGGTGTTTTAGTTGTTCAACCGAGATGTCGTCTACTCCGGAGGCTTTGCCGCACTTTAGGTTCTTAATCACTGTGACGATATCAGCAAGGTTGAACGGTTTACTAATATCGTCACAGGTGCCATCGGATCTTTGTGGCCTAGGAACCTTGCTGGGGCGGCATGCTGGTTTGCCGTTTACGAGTAGTTGGTGAGCAATCTGATTGGCAGTGACTTGGCTGGGAGATGAAGGTTGAGGGGAATCACTAGTCAGCTTGCGGATGGTGCTCCAAGCTTTTTTACTATTGTGAGTCATATCGATGTTAGTGACAGTGTTTATCCACCTCTCCCGCCTATTCTCACCTATCTTAGCCAGTAACAATTCTCCAGCCAGAGTTGTTTCTTCCGCAAAGGGGTCGGTACGAAACATTAATTCGTACTGGCTTAACAGCTTAGCGGACTCTGTCGACAGCCCTGGTATGTAGGAAGTTCTGCATCCCCTTGGTATGTGTTTGCGGGATGCACTAGATACAATCTCAACAAAAGGGTCGTAATTTTGCGGAGTTGGCAAGACATTCAAGATAGCGTCGTCGATAGAGCGTGCGTATGACTCCCAGTCAGCTTTCGAGAAGTTGAATCGGCGTTTGAATTGAACATTCATAGGTCTGACCACGGGTTCAATGCTGCACATAATAGGCCTGTGCTGAGTGCGAGGTATAGGTGGGCATACACTTTTCGTGCACTGTGAGCTGATATTGGAACTTACAAAGATTAGGTCTGGATTATAACCACGTTTCCACCGGCCACTATTGAAAGAAGCCGGTAGTTTAGGGTCATGAATAAGGGTCAGATCATTCGTCTCAGCCCATTCCTCGATTGCTTGCCCGCTCAGGTCCATGTTATTGTAGCCCCAGTTGGGGCTGCGGCTGTTAAAGTCACCGATTACAATTTTGTTAGGCTGGCTGTTGAAATTCCATGGTTGGTCGAATTGGAACGTGGTGCCAGGGGGATTATAAATTGAAGTAATGGAACATTTCCCGACATACCCCATCCTTAGAACGCGCAGTAAATTGTCACTTAGAAATAAGCTGAGAATCTACGTGACGTGCATCCGCCCCATCTTGACTTACGCTAGCGTCGTGTTCGCACACGTTAAGCCTTGTCGCTTTAAATCCTTCCAAACCCTCCAGAATCGAGTGTTGCGCAGAGCCGCGGCTGCCCCGTGGTTCATGCGTAACGTCCAACTCCATCTCGATCTAAAAATGCCAACCATCAGGCAATACCTCAAACGCATTTCCAAGCGTTACTTCGACTCTGCCCCCCGCCATCCGAACCCCCTAGTCGCCGCAGCGGCCGACTACAGTCCCTCTCTCATAAGTAAAGTTCGCCGTCCCAGGCACACACTTTTAGAACCCGATGACGAAATTACCCTCCTCCAGGAGGCGAGTAAATCGACCAGCACACTACACAACAAACGCCGCCGCCCGGCATACCGTCCTCGCCGACGAGGCCCGTCGCGACGCCCCACCGCCGCCGGTCACGATCCACCGAGCTCTCCCGTCGTAGAGCCGGTCGTCTCTTCAGACTCCGCAGTCACCCCGATAATTCAGCCCTCATCAAGCTGTCTCCCCCCCCCTATGTCCACGCCAGCAACGCCCTAAGCCGAGGTCCGAGTCCCACTAGGGGTCGCCCTTAGTGCTGTTGTTGCAGGTAGTCATGATGTTAGTGTAGTACAAGTAGTTAGCTTAGGTTAAGTATTTTACTTCCCCCCATTGGCTGGAGACCCTTCAGGTCTCGCCAATAACTGCCCGGTTACGTAGAAACCGTCCCCTAGGACGACCTACTGCAGTCCAATAGAAAAAAAAAAAAAAAACCCGACATCTACAGTGATCACTTCAATGCCGTTCTCGGTGGAGCACTTGGTGGATAGTATACTTACGCCGGGAGCAACAAACACTGCGTTACCGTGCTTCGGGTGACAGATCTCGGCGATAAGTGTTAGTCCAGGTATGTGTGGCCGGCTTTGGGTTTCGCTTCGGTGGGTCTCTTGAACGCAAAGAATATCGCAGTGAGTTTTGCGGTACAAATCGGAAAGCATTTCAGATTTGTCTTCTGAGAACCCTTCGATGTTAATCGAGACTACGCACAGAGCCGGCTTTAAGGGTGGACTTTGGATTGCCATCGTGGTGAAAGGATTAGCCAATCAGCATGAGTATCTCGCTGATTGTTGCCCAGGGTGCGCCGGACGTATAGTGGCACAAAAGATACGTCACTCGGGGAGGCTCCTTTCATGCACCCCTATTGCATATTATACATACATACATACGCATACATAAACTCACGCATATTTTCCTTGGAGAAAGGCAGAAACTGCAGAACGCCATATACTACGATCCTTACTTACTCCTTTCGCTTCGTCCAAGTTCATACATCTTGTCATACCCTCACGCCGTTGAGAGTACTACAGACCTGTCTTTTTTGAAGAACATCACCAATAACATCAATGCCGTATTTCAGAGTGGAGGCGGGCGCGGGTGCTAGCGCGGGCGCGTGTAAATCAAATGTATGTAGATGCCAGTTGCATTCACAGTGCGCCCGCGAGTCGCTCGCCTGCATGAAGCGGGCGCGGGCGCGGGTGATTCTAATGGTTCAGTCCGCCCGTAGTAGCACATGAAGTTTATTTATTCATGTGGTAGTAGTCCGTCTGTTAGTGACTGCGTGTGTAGTGCGTACGATAGCTCGTTTGGCACTACTGTGAACACGCAGACGCCAACACCCGAGCGGCCGCGTCTGCCCCCGCACCCGCTAGTGCAGTCTGATTGACCACAATGTATGTCCTTTTACGGCGTCCTCTACTGGCGCATCCACTGACATCAACTTTATAAATTCCTTATGTTAATCGCCGTCCACTCATTCTTTCAACATGACAAATCGACCTTTCAATGTTTGTCACTGCATCGTGATTGTATATTTATAATGCAGACTAGTCTATTTTGAGCTCATTTTGTCTAATATCGAACCGCAACAATGTGGCCGTACCTTGTACTGAACGTCGAGATAAGCTTTCAATTATTCAATGCCTCTGACTGCATATTAATGTCAACGGACATTCAGATAGAGATCGGTGCTCGAGATTGTCATAGTATTGATTCATGTGTCTAGTTAGAGGAATATCTGTATCGTACTGCGACTAGGGATGGGCAAGTTTGGTGAATATCCGCAGAATACCGTACATTCATAAATGATTTTAATTTTTGAGAGCAAATCTTTCTAAATACACTTTTACAAGTGTAATGGCTTTCTTTGAACCCAGAATTCAAGGTTTTTTTTACGGTATAACAAACTGCGGGTATAACAATGTAGGACAACGTCTGGAATAACCTTTTGTGGAAAGGGCCATAACAGCTTTGAGTTGAGAGCCCAATTCTACTAACGGAAACTTTTATCAATTGCAACTTAATCGTTTATTCAGACAGTTTTCGATTACAAAAACTATCAAATTGTTTGACAACAAAAACAAAGCCAAACATTTTGACAGTTTACGTCAACGAAAACTGTCGGAATGAACGATTCAATTGCCATTGGTAAAAGTTTCTGTTGGTAGAATTAGCCCCTGACGTCATGCGCGCATCTGCCATTTTGTAGCTCTTGTTTATTTTAGGGCACTCAACGATCCGATGTACGACGCGACCAATCAACAGGACATTTGCATTTTTTTTTTGTTATAGTAATGTAACATGAATTTTGGCCAGAAACAGGCCACTTACTGAACGTCTTATAACTTATTAACAATTCCATGATAATAATAGTTACAAAAAAAAACAACTATATGGCATAAACCACTCACAACTACTAAAATGTGTGGTCAGAATGCTATCCTAACTAATATTATAAATGCGAAAGTAAGTTTGTTTGTTTGTTACCTTTTCACGCCTAAACCACTAAACCGACCATCCTGAAGTTTTGCATATACATTTTCAAGTGTACAGAAACGGATACAGGGTACCTTTCATCCCGAAAAAAGTACAGTTCCCTAGGAAAACAACAGTAACGTTCATAGATGGCGCCACGTGTCTTTCGAATCACGATTGAATTATATTATTATACATAGAAACTTTAGTAGTGTGTCAAGAGTTTTTTGAGCTTAATTAACGCGAGCGAAGCCGCGGGAAAAAGCTAGTATGGCATAAACCGCTCACAACTACTACAACGTGTGGTCAGAACGCTATTTTTTCATAATTAAGTCGTTTAGCAGGCGAATTGTTGTCTTTAAAATATGAAATACATACAGTAGGACGCCACTAGGCCACTGCCCATACTTTCGACAAGATCCCTTATTCAATTTCATAAAAGTTAATACGTGAATGAATAGAACGTGGTCTGTACTTTACCGGAAACCACACAATAATTCAATAACCATTGCAAATAAATAAGTACAAAAAAACAGTCGCCTATGAAAAGTCGAATAGTAAAAGATAAATCGTGTTTTTATCCGCACCTGTAAATAAAAATAGCGTGCAAACACTGTTGAACATTCAAAAAGTTGTTCGAGCTAAAAAAAGTTGTTGGACTTGCAGGAAATGGAAATACAAACAGTCTTTATTTATGGCTGAACTTTTAACCGATCTTTTTACTTTTGAGTTTCAACCTTATTTACAGTATAGCATGCTGTGTTTGTGTTGTAGCTACACAAGTTCACTACAAGCGCCATATCGCGACGTCATCGAATCATGCATCGCGCAAAGTTTGAACTACGAGTAAGTATCTGTGGTCATGAAAATAAACAATTTCATAGAAAAATCATGTGAGATGTTAATTAAACTCTTTAAATTTATACCCTTTGAAAGTTCACTGTTCCCCCCTCCATAGTTTGCATCTTTGCAATTATGTGCGACCGCGGGCATCTCCTATAAATTATGCCGATATACCTAACCGCGTTGCGGATATTGGCGTTTCGCATCCCTATCCAGCAGAGGCTAGACACAATCGTGATCGTTTTGTGAATAGCACAGCTTTAGCCATAATTATAATTGATATGTACGCAGAGGATTGAAAACTAATCAAACATCCATAACTTTGATTTAGTTTTAATAGTAGTTTAGTTTCTGTTGTATGATATTTAGTTATAAATCTTTTGCTTAATAGTTGAAGTAGCAGTGGGTAGGTGAGTAGCAATCGAAATTGAAATCTGATAAACATTTGAAATCCGCGGCTGTACAGTTGTTAGGCAAGCTATAACAAAAAAAAAAAAAAAAACATTTTCCACAAAACCTTAACTAGAATTACGTTTACAATGGTGTTTTGTAATAATTGTGACGCAAATTGAACTGTAACTAAATTAATTTAATATGACACGTCACAAATTAACGTACAAACCAATGAATTGTTAACACGCGTCAGATCTAAGATGGGATTGTTAGATAATTAACATTTCAATTATCATCTAGATTATCGACCGTAGCGTGTCACAGCGGGGATTGTGTCGACGTGACAGCTCGTCACTTGTTATGGGTCAGCGTGTTAAGCATGTTGTTATCATTATTAGTAATGAGGTAAATGGCGTCAAAGCTTCATACAATATGGAAGAGACGTATTTTGAAGTCTATCGCCGTGTTCTTCTTTTCTCGTGTCACCACGAACTATACAGCATGTAAGGGTAAACACCGTTACGTTGTCACTCAAACCATGGGTAGTTGACTAAAATGAAAACACAGGACAGAGTTAAAAAAAAATACAAGCGAGAATTGAGCGGCGCTATGACGCGGCGTACACGCAGTCGCTAACAGCTGACAATCAAGGCTCATTTACACGGAGATAGTTTCTCGAAGCGAGTCTCATGCTATCTCTGTTTTCGTCGTAGAGAAAAACAAAGACAGAACGATTCTCGCTTCGAGAAACTATCTCCGTGTAAATGGCGCTTAAGTCAGCTGTCTCGCTAGCGAGTGCGTGACTGGGGTAGAGAAATGTGCGGGGCCGTGCGTCGGGCCACGCGGCTGGTTCCCCGCGCCCCCTCCCGTAGCTTGTTGCCCCCGCGTGTAGGGTGAAATTCATTTGAAAAAAAAGTTTGTTATTTTTCATTGTTTTCATGTTCTATAAATGAAACCAAACCACTAGTTTCAAGGATAACAATACAGCCTGCAGAAGAATAGCTCATCGTTGTGAGAAGATTAGCAAGTCAGCAAGGTAATAGCAGGTCGGGACTGACTGCCTAGGGTGCACTGGACGTTCGCGATGCATGCAGCTGCGAATCCCTCGCCCCCCGCGCCCCCTACCCATGGTCAGGAGAAGAAACACCGTAGGTATTTAGCTGGAAAGAGTCCAGCATAACCCCTCGCCTTTCCAGGGTATCCATAAGGAGAATAAGAAGAAGAAGAAGAAAAAACAGGTACTCTGGACGTGACCCGTCGTCCGACCAGTAACAGGCCCGAGCAGGCGGCGCGACTTGTTCCGCGCGCGCATCTCCGCGGGACGTGGGACGAGGCCCTACAGAAGGAGAGGTCTGCCAGATGCTGGCGGACCGAAACTTGCTGGGGTTGCAGTGCATATAACAGCGAATCCCGCTACCCCAGCCATAGGTCAGGAAGAAGAACATCGTGGGCTTTTAGCAGCGTGGTATGAATTCGGCATAACCTTTCACCTTCCCCGGGGCAGAGGGTATCCATAAGGATTATCCCAGGACAAAAAAAATATGGGTACGCTGGACGTACCGATGTATATATTTCGATTATCTAATCTATCGTCTGCCAATGGTACAGCAAAGGTAGACGACGGTTAGGCACATCGTGATGACATATTTCTGATTATTAAAATTTGTCAGGAAGAACTCTTGAAGTTATACGTTCTTAAGAGACTGTTTCTAGGGTGGTAATTTGGAATAGGACTGTAAAGTCAGCTACCTTAACCGCTGCAGCTACAGGAAAAAAATCTGAGAAGAATAATAATATCCATTATTTATTGTAAATATTTCGCTTATTATTTACAGATTTTGAAAAAAAGTTACAATCAGCAAGAAAAAGGACAGTTTTCATATAACATTTTTATGTTGCCAATCGATCCTACTTTCCATAAGGATCAAAAGACTTCCGACGAACAGAGGTTGGAGTAACAGAAACGTCACAAATCCAAAAAAAACTTATTTGAGATGGGGTAGTAATAACCTACTTTAATCGTTGCTGCTATCGGAAAATGTTCTTAAAAGACTGTCCATAATTTTGATAATATTTCAAAAAGCATTCTCAGATTTTGTTTGTTCTATAAAATAATAGTTGAATGATTATTTACCTATTATAAAAATGAAAATCCAAACTAATCTAATTTACATACCTAACTACACGTAAACCTCAATTTCACCCTAGATCTAAATTGAAAACTCACCACAAATATAATGTTTCAAATGAAATAACAAAGTTTTTCAATACAAATATCAGAATCGGATCGGTATCGAATACGAAAATCCAATTACATACACTTAAGCGCTGTTCAGATTACGCTATAGGTACTATTTCGCCCTTACTATATAGTGCCCATTTATCGATTAATAACATCCTTTTGAATATAGCAACTGCACATACACATACACTATCATATATGTAGGATCACAGATCTATGAGTCATACATATATGATGATGTAATATAGACATAATATGAATCATTTCTCCATACAAAGATTTGACTCTAGAGGTCAAAAAAGGTTGTCTATTGTTTACCCGAAGATTATATACCATAATCATCATATTCCCGAATTTCATTTACCCGAATTTCATTTGCCCGAATGTTTTGTTTGCCCTAAAAGACATATGACCTACTTTTAAGTGCCCGAAACTTAGATACCATAAGATACGAGTGCCATACGTATTGTTTTTTATGTTATTTATTGCCATAATAATTATTAGACATAATATTTAAACGCCATAATGATTATTAGACATAATATTTAAATGCCATAATAATTATTAGACAATAATTCAAATGGCACCTAACCAAACTACTACTGGGTGGTTTATAAAAAAATAACCACGAAGGGGATGGCGGGGTCTATTCGCTCGCCCCTTCTAACCTAACCTATCCGAGTCGGGGTGCCCTAAAGTCCCGACTAACCGTTACACACCCAATGTCGATGGCAAATGATGTTATGGCATATGACAATTATGGCATGTGATAATTAGGGCATGTGATAATTAGGGCTTACAATGATTATGACAAATGATGTTATAGTAAGTGACTTTATGGGAAACAAAGCATCTAGCACGTGACTATTATAGCAAATAAGAGTAGGGCAAATAAATATTACGTCATATAATATTATGGCTGTTGACTATTATGGCAAATGATATTAGGGCAAATAAAATTCGGGCAAACGGCGGTATACCGTCAAAAAAGACATATGATCCTATACAGAGTATAAACGAATTCGTGTAATTCCTTCAAACCTCGTGGTCTACTGGTGACACTGATTGACCCTGCATAGGTTTTTTTCAGAATCAACAAAAGAAAGTTTTCAAAAAATGAACCATGGTATTTTATCTGTATCCGAGTAATTTTAGCGTCCCGAGTTAACTGACTGCGTGGAGCAATATTGCGCTAGTTGTGCCCGTTAGCTGTGTCGCCGTGCCTTCATTCATTTATGCATGGAATCGAAATTTTCTATCACCTAATAAAATATTTGGGAAAAAAAAGTTTATTTTTATTTTTAATCAATCTAAATCCCGTGCGGGGTTAATCTATACCATTAATAGATCACGTGGTTTCAAGGAATTACACGAATTTGTTTACACCTTGTATGATCCTAGATATAATAAATGATAGTGTAAAAGCCTCCTAAGACAGTGAGGCGACTTAATTTATTTGTGAATTCCGAGAACTTTTCGTCTCGTGTGGGTACTAAGTGCTAATCACAAACCATCATTATCCCGTGGCGGAGACGAGTTAGAATATAAAATTCCTTCATTGCAAGCAAAGAAAAGACGCGTGTTAAGATTTAACAGAAGCCAGCGCGCTTATGGAGGAAGGACATATACCGCCAAATCCTAAACCTAACTACTTAATATTACAAATGCGAAAGTAAGTTTGTTTGTTTGTTACCTTTTCACGCCTAAACCACTAAATCGATCATCCTGAAATTTCGCATATACGTTGTCAGGTATACAGAAAAGGACATAGGGTACCTTTCATCCCGAAAAAAAGTACTGTTTCTGAGGAAAACAACAATAATGCTCTTCTTCTTCTATCGTGTACAAGAATAGCTCGTGCCGTGGTGAAAAGATTAGCCAGTCAGCAAGGTTGGTAGCGGGGCTAACTGCCCAGGGTGTGCCGGACGTAACTTAAGTATCGTCACTCGTGGAGGCTCTTTTCAGGCACCCCATAACCCCAATAACGCTCTTATGATAATAGATTGCGCCACGTGTCTTTCGAATCATGATTGTATTATATTATCCCGAAAAATACGGAATACGTGTAAACGACATACACTCAAAGCCGCGAGCGACCTCTTGTAAAAATATAAGTAAAAGCGTTGCCCTTAACATATATAATGTTTATTAAATCTCTATTTAATCAAAGCAAAGCTTTCTCGATTTCCTCTAACCGCTTTCATGTGTTAATTGGATTCACATTCTGTGGCCGATTACAGAGTAATTGTAAGAGCAGATGTCCGACATTGTTATGTGTTGCTCTGCAATTATGTCAATTTGTGAGCTTGTGTGGTTGGTTGGACGGTTAGATGGCGGATTAGAAGTGTTGGCCTTGAGGTGAGGTTGATTATTGGCTTTTAATATCTTTCTGGAGGAGTAGGAAGCGGCGATAATGGATTACACACACTTCAAACACTAAACAGGCCTCAGCGCTGAGCGTAGGCCTCCTATTAGAATACATCTGAATGAAGGAAAGAAGGAAAAAAAACTGCATTATTAACATAAAACAACATCACGCCTGTATCTCCCGTAGAGTTGGGTAGAGGTGTAGTAAAGGTGCGTTTTTTTTTAAGGTCACATTTATTGGCGAGCCTATTGCTTTCAACCGGGCACAATTCTAGATTTCAGGCTGCTACTGAGGAATTTCACACGGGGAAAAACCCAGTAACACTTTAACCGGCCGGGGGATCGAACCCAGGACCTCACGCTTAGCAATCGCCCTTGCGACCACTAAACAAACGAGGCATTATTAGATTATTGAAAAACAACTGCATTGTCCAGGGATCGAATCCGATGTTGTCTACTAAAAATATTATCCATTATTATTGCACCGATCGATTAATGTAACAAATAAGGATCAAATTCTGTAAAGGAATGATTTGTGGTAAAGAAATATTCGGTCAGTGGATACGAAACGGGGCACTATAACAAAAAGATTTATAAAAGAGGTCATGTCGACGGAGCCCCGCTTCGCGGGCTCCTACTTCTGGGTGGATTAAAAAAAAATAACCACGAAGGGAATGGCAGGGTCTTCCAGACCCCGCCATCCCCTAACCTAACCTGTCCGAGTCGGGGTGCCCCAAGTCCCGAGCTCGCTTCGCTCGCTCTTGCAGCCTAAATTCTCCTAGTACAGGAATATTGCATTTTGTACCGATCCCTTCGCCTTCGACATCGTTTTTACGACAAACGGTTGGTCGGAGATAAAAATCACCAATATGCTATTCGCCTTATTTTTAGGTGTTATTTAAGATAGAATCACGAATCCAACTATTTGAGAAAATATATTTTTTTGGCTAAAATTTTCTCTTTTTTCCTCAGTGCCCCGTTACGTACACTTCAACCAAATATTCACCCGACCCATAAGTAAAAGCTAGTTTCAAATAACAGGAAAGATATAACAGAAAATTACACAAAACCGATTACCAGAAAAACGCCACTAAATGTGCCGCACTGAACGCAAAGATCTTCACAAACTCGGGGCGTTTTTGTCGTGCGCCCTTGTAGGCCGTTACGTTCTCGAGGCCCTTTCTCGGTGTCAGGGGTCCTTCACTAATGGACTCTTGCCTCTTTCAGCACTCCCGTGCCGCTTTCAAGGGAAAAAGTCGGGGTACAGAGTGCGTGTTAGATACTGACTGGAATGGTGAACTGTTTATGTTGAAGGTAGAAAGAAAAGGCATTTTGGTTCACACAAAAAACACCAATGAGACTTTCATAGTCATGAAAAGCGCACAAAAGCATTGACAAAAAATTTTATAAAAATAACTAGATCTAAACTGGAATTACAAAAAAAAAACTGAGCCAAATGTAAACAAAATAGTTAAGTTTTAGTTTTCTTCTTCTAGTTTTAGTTTTCTTCTTCTAGTTTTAGTTTTCTTCTTCGCTTCGTTCTTGTCAGAATGGTCGTCATGTAACACTATGAGTTACTGCAGCTGAAGCGGCTCGTCACACATTGTTTCGCTGTCTCTCCCTGTTAGTGGTCATTCTGGCACACTTGCATATGGGCCTGCCCACGGCTGTTTTTATTTGTTCGGTCCATCAAAAGGGTGACCTTCCGCGCAGTCTGGTGCCTTCCACTCGACCCTATACGACCAAACGCTCCATGGAGTAATTTTCCCGCCTTGAGACGTGTCCGAAGAACTTGAATACGCGAGTTTGTACAAATGTTGAAAGACGCTGCTTGATGCCGAGTTCTCGAGTGTAGAGACATTTATAAGAAACTCCAACCATGTTGCTGGGGAGTTTGTTGCGCTATTTCTTCTTCACAGCAAAAACACTAGGAAGCGGTGAAAGACGGACGTTTTTGGGGACTGTGTATTATAAAAAATAAGTTTTGAGTTTAAGTTTGAATCATCAATACATAAAAATTCGTAGTTTAAAAGCGGCAACATTTATCAGAATGAGACATATAAGTTTATACCTAAACACCATGCAGAAACACAGACAGGAAGTACCGCGCAATGCGTCTGTTAAATAGTTTAAAGTTATAATATTTACACCTATCATTCTGCGTAGCCTTTTCCCAACTATGTTGGGGTCAGCTTCCAGTCTAACCAGATGCGGTTGAATAACAGTATTTTACACGAAGCGACTGCCATCAGACATCAGACCTCCACAACCCAGTTACTGGGCAATGTCGATATCCTAAGGTTAGACCGGTTGTCAGACTTTCGTTGTCATGCTTCCGACTACCCGTAACGACTGTAGGTATTCCTATGAGACCCGGGACCGACGGTTTAACGTGCTCTCTAATGCACGAAGGGGTCTCGATATGCAACGAACGGTCACCCACGGTCACCTACTGTCACCGACACGGACAGTGACAAGCGCAGCTTAACCACAGAATAAATAGCACAGAATAAATAGTACAAGTACAGAAGCACCACTTCGCGCAACAATTAATAGAAATAGCGACTCTTGCTACTAGGCAACAAAGTGCAATTCAGCTCGCATAACCGCTCAGTGCCTAACGCTATATTCACCTAAACGTTGCCGCTCTCTTCTAACGCGTAACTCTGCCGCTGCCTGGCGCGGAGTGACGCGCAAGCTGTGGCGCTAGGGTTGTCGGCTGGCCGCTGCTACTATACGTCTATCTACCTACTTCACCACGGAATCTATCTTTATGTTTGATGCGTATGATTATACGGTCAATTAGGTAGATAGACAACTAATATTAAAGTCCGTCATTTGTAATTTACAAATGAAAACAAACCTTATATCTTTAAGCTACCTAGACACCTCTTTGTTTAACATTCCTCATTAACTTACATTAATAATATTTTCACATTTTGCAATAATTAAAAAGTATGTAGAACAAAAACATCAAAAATTCTGGTTGCTTACATTTTCACCATACTAATTCTTAATTATCTCCTAAACGCGTGGACCGATTTACATGACTCAAACGGATATAATGGTTTTAGACCTAGACCTTTCATTTGACTAGCCATTCTTGTTGTTCACTATTTAAACTAATAATACGCACGCGCGCGCGCGAGCATTGACAGCCCATTGGCGGAGTGGAGGCGACTCCACGCGAAATTGTAGGCACTTATCGCTGTAGGTACGACCGAGTGGTGGAGGCCTGGCTTAACCTTGCAAATCACATGATCCACGTGGTTGATAGCTAAGTGAAGAAATGAAGATAAATGTAAATTCTACGCCTATAAATAATTACTTTGTTTTAACAAAATGTAAATAGTGTAGTCAAATTGTGAAGCCAAATGCTATTATGTACTTATAATTATACACATAAACTCATGCCTGTTGCCCACGGGGGTAGGCAGAAACTGCAGAACGCCACATCCTATGATCCTTACATACTCCTTTCGCTCCATCCACGTTCATACATCTTGTCATACACGCACGCCAGTTGAGAGTACTACGCACCTGTCCTTTTTGAAGAACATCACAAATAACATCAATGTATGTCCTTCTAGGGCGTCCTCTACTGGCATTTTCACTGACATTCGCCTTACAAATTCCTTTTGTTAATTGCCGTTCACACATTCTCTCAACATGACCAAATCACCTAAGCATACTCCCTTAATTTTTTGTCCGTACACCATAATTAATTTAAACCACAACTTTGCCTTATGACGTCATTCTTCAATCTATCATTCAAAATTACACCGCACATACTACACAAGGAACCCATTTCCACGGCATTTATTCTACTTTCATGACTCTTCTGCCACGACCAACATTCACTTCCATACGTAAACTATTATGTAACTCCAACAATATTAGCAGAACAGCCTTGTGTATTATTAGGTCGTACCAAAACAGTCTATTGCTCTAACTAATTACATAATTATACTGGCCGAATTTCCAAACCAAGTGGCTTTAAAGGCGTTAGAGAAACCTCGACCTTCAAGCAAGAAAGACTAAGGGCGAGATTCACAGCCTGCACTTAGACTTTACTTTGCTTAGTAAAGTAAGCATTTTATGCGAATGTGAACATTATTCGCATAAGATTAATGTTCATGTTCATATGTAATGCTTACTTACATTCGCTTATAAGCTTATGAATATTATTTGTTCAATAATAAGGTTCATATTTGTATGAAACGGTTACTTTACTTAGCATAGTAAAGTCTAATTTGTGAATCTCACCCTAAGTCGATAAGATGAGTTTGTTTTTAGTATAGGCCTAATATTAATCTTTTTTTTACATTGTACAATATTTTGGACAAAAGGACCAAGTTTTGTCAGCTCAAAAGACCAGTTATTTACTCCTCGTCATATTTACTAGTAAAATTTGTGCAAAACTGAATTGGGTTTCACGGATATTTAATTTCAACATAATAAATAGCCTTCAATCAAAAATGGCTCGAATTTCATGGATTGTATACTCATATTGCATAAGCCCCGTAATTAATATTTCATTCAAAATAATGTTGGCTTATAATTTTGCAAAATTAATTTATGAACAAAGGTAATAAAAGGACCTATTGTTAATAATATACAACAAAATCACAGTTCAGCCATAATAGCCATAATCACATTTAAAGCACCTATAATTTTTTCGTCGAAGCTCGTAAATAATTAATACCATATAATTAACATCACGCCTGTATATTCCGAAGGATTGGGCAGAGGTGTATAGTACACCATCATTTCGCCGTTATGTTTAAGACCCATGTAAAAGGGAGCGATTGCCATCGACCGGGCACAAATCCAGACTTCGGGCTGCTACTGAGAAATTCCACATGAAAAAACCCAATATCAATTTGAAGATCGAACCTAGAACCTCACGCTCAGCAGTCGCGCTTGCGACCGCTAGACCAACGAGACACTCAATTAATTCATTATTATTTTATTTGTCTTACTTCTTCAAATAACTCAAACTATTTATTTGCACACTAAGGTAAAATAATACAGGGGCCTAATTCTCCTAAAATAAATTGTTGCCAAACGCAATCGAACCACAACCGTCAGTCAGTTTTTGATTTCGAAAACTTTCAAAATGATTAATTTTGTTTTTTGTGTCAAACAATTTGATAGCTTTTGAAATTGAGAACTGTCTGAATGAACGGTTCGGCCTTGGTTCGGTTGTGATTTATCAAGATTTATTTTAGGAGAATTGGGCCCCTGGTCTTATTATACAGGGTGTTAACGAAATCGTGTAATTCCTTCAAACCACGTGATCTACTGGTGACACAGATCAACCCTACATGGGAATTTTCGAAAACCAAACAAAAAAAACTTTTTTTTTTTTTTTGGTTTTCTTTTTCTGAGTCTTTTTAGAGCATTGAGTTATCTGACTGCAAAGAGCGATATCGCGTTAGTCGTTCCTGCCAGCCGTGTCGCCGTACTTTCATTAATTTATGCGTGGCATCGAAATGTTCACACAAATAAAATAATTTATTTGCAAAAAAAATAAAAACTTTTTTTTTACTGAATCCTTATTAGGTGGTTTAGATACGATCGGTAACAAAGGCGCATGAAAAAAAAAAAATTATTTTTATTTTTAATCAAGCTAAATCCCGTGCGGGGCCTGTCTACACCAGTAGTAGATCATGTGGTTTTAAGGAATTACACGAATTCGTTAACACCCTGTATAGAGTGGGTACCGCTTCGCAAACCCTTTGTTGCAACGACGTGTTGCAATATTTGAGGGCTCTAATTAGATAAAAGTATACATATTTATAAATTGACTTATGTGCCTACTTGGTACATAAGTCAGTAAGTAATATCTGTCTTCCAGCCTTGTTTTTAGCTGTAACTATAAATATATCTAATGAAAGATTATTTCTGTAAGGTTGACTAATCAACATTTTTTTTAAATACTTTTCCCACACTAAGATTTCTCTTGTATCGTGGGTGCGTTTACAGACACAAATTTTCACATGCACAAACAATCAGACCCGGAACAACTATTTGTAGGCCATACAAATATTTGTTCCGTGCGGGAATCGAACCCACGACCCATAGCGCAGAAGCCAGTTACTCAGCCACTGCACCGAACGTGTCAAATGCACATTGAGCTATACTAAAATTTGCTGCGCTTAGCTAACTTACTTCTAGTGCTATGTTTTTCTACAAATTACTTTAAGCTGGTGTACCTGATAGAGGGAAGACCGAGCGGGTGGGCAGTGCGATGAGGAGCGAGCCAGCATGTATTGCGTGATCCCTGCTATGTTTTAAACAAAGCGCAGCTACACAAAGCGCAGCGCATCACGTTTTGTTTATTTCCTCATTATAATCTAAGAGACGTCCATGTGGTACCGGACGTAAAGAATATCGTAAAAGGCGACTAAGGGATTCACTAGAGGATGGGCAGCAGCGTTCTCTGAGTACTTTAACAACCACACTGCGATCGCCAACCCATCTTTTATTTTTCGTGGGAATATCTTCATGGATACCCTCCGCCCGGGGAAGGCCGGACTCTTACCGGCTTAAAACCCACGGTGTTTCTTCTCCTGACCTATGGCCGGGGTCGCGGTATTCGCAGCTGCATGCACCGCAACCCCGGCAGGCCTCTATCCGCCAGCCCCTGGCAGACTTTTCCTTCTGTGAGGCTTTGCCCTACGTCCTTCTGAGAAGCGCGCGTGCAACATGGCGCGCCGCCTTCTCGGGCCTGTTACTGGTCGGGCAACGGGTCCCCTAATCCGCCGCCCGCAGGCCACACACTAGGGTCGCCGGAGGTTGTCTCGCGCCCTCCGGCGCCCGGTGCGTCTGGCGCGGGAAGGGAGAGTGGCAGTCGCCTTTCTCTCCCTCTCCGCTCCCTCCTCGGTCGCCATCACCTCCTCGCAAAAGGAGGCGATGGCTTATCGCCAACCCGTCTGCCAAGCGTGGCGATTATGGCAAACCCCCCCAACATTGTTTGGGGGAAGCCTATATCCAGCAGTGGACGTCATTCGGCTGAATGATGACGAGGATGATGATGAATCTAAGAGAAGCGAGTTGACTAAATAGAGCACACAACAGCGCAGCTTAGCTCAATGTTGATAAGTCATCCTAATGCTTCCGATAACGAAGCGATATCATTATTTGTGCCCTTTTCATTAGTGATAATTGAGTCGTCCTGCTTCCGCTCAGATACGTGCTTTTCTTAGAAGATAATAAAGAGAAAACTTACTAAGAATAACACTTCTTTTATTATCCAACTATAAGACCAGGTGTAAGAGCAACTTGCAACAAAAGACGCCTCTACCAAAGGGTACAATTCAAAAAGACAACACCGAAAGTTTTAACAAAGTGAAATAACCTAATATATAGTGTTACAAAGCCTTTGCTACTTTGTCTTCTTTTACACTACCCCTACTAAGGATCAAAGGTAAAAGATACAAAATACTTACATCAAGTAACAGGAATAACGCAAACACTCAAACAACCCAAATAGAATATTCAGTTATAATCGTAATACATACACTAAGGGTGAGGCCAAACGAGCGTAATTTTTTGAGCTGTGAGTCGCGTAAAATAATTCAGTTCTTCATACATCTTTGAACAATGGCATTCAACAAAGAAGAGTCGTATTTCCCTGCTATGGTCTTCAGAATGGAGTTGGAGCTGGCCCGCACTCTGCAGAGCAACGAGGCCGATCTTTGTCTGCCGATGGCACGAAAGCTATCGACGTGTGCCTGCGTAAGCATACCGTGATTATGAGGTTGCCTCTTCAAAGATTTCCATGAAAAAAAAACATAATTATCACTTTAGAAACTCGATCAAACATCGCTCCAGACGATATACCCTTAACAAGCAAAGTCCAATAGTAAAGCCTCCGATATGTCCGCCTCCTTCTACGTTGGTGTAAAGTTACTTCCTCCGTCTCAGCTCACTTTGATCTTTGAGAGCAGTAATTAAATCGGCTTTTGTACGAACTTTCTAGTTTTTCAGATAAACGTGTCTACAGGCGTTTTGGTTAAGTTCCTGTGTTTTGGCGTTTAGTTTCAATGTTTGAAGCGGGATTTAAAGTTCGCTGGTAATTTTAGGAGAATTTTATTTTTTGCTATGACGACCTCAAAGATGCTGCTAGCTTGCATGAGGAATCCAATGCTACTTAGATAGCAGACCCAGTGTTTTTTTAGGGTTCCGTACCCAAAGGATAAAACGGGACCCTCTCCGCTATCCGTCTGTCCGTCCATCTGTCACCAGGCTGTATCTCGTGAAACGTGATAGATAGACAGTTGAAATTTTCAGAAATGATGTATTTATGTTGCCGCTATAATAAAAAATACAAAAAAACAGAATAAAATAAACATTTAAGGGGGCTCCCATACAACAAACGTGATTTTTTGCCACTGTCCGTCCGTCCGTCTGTCACCAGGCTGTATCTCATGAACCGTGATAGTTAGACAGTTGAAATTTTCACAGATAATGTATTTCTGTTGCCGCTATAACAACAAATACTAAAAACCAGAATACAATAAATATTTAAGGGGGCTCCCATACAACAAACGTGATTTTTTTGCCGTTTTTATAGATAAGGGTACAGAACCCTTCATGCGCGAGTCCGATTCACACTTGGCCGGTTTTTATTCGTTTTTTCATTTTACAAACGTATAGATTACATTTTTAAATTATATCATAAAAAAATATTACACATTAAAAATATAAAAAATAGTAGCCCACCGGCATCGGGAACAGGATTCATGCTACCAGCGGTAAGGGTTTTTTTTTTTTGAGGCATTACTTCACTTTTCGTCACTTTGAGAGCCTCATAGGTACCTAGGTACCTATGAGGCTCTCAAAGTGACGAAAGCTCTATATCGACATCAGGGATCCTATATCCTATAACTAGCAATACACTGCGATTGATGCAGTTGATTCAAGAACGAGCCAATTATTGGTGGCATTGTATAAAATATTATCGGATATAAATGAATAAAAATCTGTGTCAAAGCTCTCGTAAAATTTCGAATATCAATTTTTATTTTGACTGGTACTAAGATTAATTAATTTAGTTTCAAAATTTGGCGTCCATTTTATCAGTTCGATGTGTCTAAAGTTGAAATGGGATTTGGGAAGGCTTACAAAGTGAAAAATTGGATTTTTTAACACAATTCCAATTTCAGAGAATTTTGTAACTTACTTTATATATCGCCCGAAAATTTATGAATAACGCAATCAACTGACAATTTTTTCGTTAACGAATATGAACCTTATAACATCTTGTACAACACTGACTTCATAATGAAGAGTCCAGTTATCGACAAATTATTGGAAATAGCAATTTTCTTCAAAAACATTACTACTACAGTGTAGGGATATCATAAATAAATACTTTTTTTATTTGCTCCCAAGGACAAGATTACAATGATGTTAATTACTAATGTAGTACTTAAATAGTATAATATTATACGGTGAACACTAATGTCGAAACTAGGCCGAGCTTGTATCTTCTAGTTTCTTCCTGCGATACAATACATACTTATACATTTAACACAAAGATTGAAAAATAGTTTAATGGAAAATTCGTTGTCTTTAATATTACTACGGGGACAGTGTAGGGATTGCACTTTTTATTTATTTACAATAAATTGGTGATTTAAGTAAACGTAACAATAATTTACAAAAGAAAAACAGTAATAATGACGAGTACTAAGGTTCTGCTTTTTCAATAGAAAGGTAAATGGCCATTGTACAGTCTTGTATGAATGTACACTATACTTGTGTTTGTCTTTAAGTTTTAGTAATTGTAGATAGTTGCGGGTGTGACGTAGACTAATAACTCTTCATACAGTAACGAAAAGTTTATTGTTCACTAGTTACAGTTAATCGCTTATAGTACAGTTTGGCGATGCTCACACACGTCCGTTTCGCGTGGTAGTTGAAATGCACACTCACTCGAAACATAATTATTTCGATATAAATGAATGAACGATTTGCTTGTTCAGCTTAACAACATGAATGTACGTAAACCGTACATATTCCTAACCCGAGAAAGGAATGAGATACTTAGGCCTAATATGAGTATCACCAGTACAAATCAAGATTAGTTATTAAAGTTTAAAGTACAAAAAAGTAAATATAAAAATGTAAAACAATGTAAAATCTTAAAAATTAAATTGAATGTCACTGGATGCGTCCGCAGAATTCATCGTAGTCTTCGTACGTGCGTGGTTGCTGAGATCCGCTACACCTGCTTCATCTCGTGACTTCTTCGAAAGTGGACGCTCCAGAAGCGAACGCGACCGGAACAACTTATTTATTTTTGTCGTTGATTTACTGGATTGCATTTCCATGTCTTCGGTTTTGTTTCGGAATTCTCTACTCGGTTCATATTTTGATGTTTTTGTAGAACAGTAACCTCTTTTTTTTGTAATCCACACGATTAATGCTACTGCGGTTACCGCCAGGAGCACGTAGGATATTACATAATGATGAATTTCATGAGTCGTTAATGACGTTGGAAGTTGTTCTTTACTCTTCATGTAACGCAGCCGATCTTCGACGAGTGCTGTGTCTTCATTATGGGTCATTTCCAATAAAGGCGTAGAGTGTATATTTACTATGCTATTTATTGTTTTATCCATAGCAGGAATTTGTATGTCGTAGTCCAGTCTCGCGTTACTATTATAGTTGTTGTGAGAGTATATTTTCAGATTCTCAGTTTGAAGAATACATCCTTGTTTCAGCGACACTATAGATGACGTGTTGATGACGTGCGATCTGACGTCACTGTCGCACACAGTTCGTATTGTGCACGAAGCGCAGCACACCACCAGCCATGTGTTTGTATTATGTAATTCAATCCAGGCAGTTTCACATTCAGTTTTCTTTGTAATACATGGCAAGGTCGTCTGATGGCTCAGTAATTTGGTTTCGCACGGTGCATTGGCGTTTTGTAAATTGTAAATAGGCAAGTTCAACATGCACACGAAGTTGTCCATACTACGCTGAATGCAGTGATTCAGCTCCTTCTCATTTAATCTGACATAGGTATTCTTCAAATTGGTCAGTAGTAATGGTGCAGCAAGCGAAACAGAACTAAAAAACTGGCCATGGCTATCTCAATCCCTGTTTCAATCCTCGCTAATCTTATGTTAGTTTCGTTCATGAAATTGTTAATAAGTGTGAACTGCTGATCGATGTTTACTTCAGTTTTCTTTAACATGTCATTTTCGATTTCGACAATAGAAGTCTGATTTTTCACGAGTTGTAAGAGATAGTCTTCATTTTTCTGTACGGTCTGAATGTCCATTTGATATTGCTCAGCAAACCTCTGATCCAATATACCGAATAAACTGTTCGCCACGTATCCCACTCCGTCGATCAGACCCCGTTTCTTGCGACCTGATAGATGTTTATGTGGGACCAATAGTATGTTGTTGTAATAGTTCAGAAGGTCCATTTCATGGGAAAGCTGATGAATTGTAGTTTCACAGTATTTTGGCTCCAAGCTTTTGCACAGGTCCCGAATATCTTGTAAGTAAATTTCAAACTTTTGAACTCCGCTCCAATATGTTGATAAATTGTAGTACATCAACAATCTCCATTCATCGTGAATCAGCTGTACTTTTCCGACTGTATCGTAATAAATGAGGCGATTATTTCCCAAACTTGTGATACGAGCGCTTGATGACGTTTCTTTTTGAATGCTGCTGTTTGTTCCAGCTGCCAAAGAGATAAGAAGTAGTAAAGTTGTTAGCATGGTGAAGAATGCCTTCTTTCCCGTTTTCCGTGTGGTATGTCTTGATTTCGATGAGTTATTAACTTCGTAATTGTTTTGTTGTTCTGAATTATTTGTTTCGTTGTTGCAAGGTTTCAAAACAATAGGAACAATCGGTAACAACGACAATTTTGTAATGGGTCGCTTGAATATGCCAGCTTGTGTTTTTATAGTTGCAACTCGCACGTGACCGTCGCTGCCAGGATGAGTTTCAATCACACGCCCGAGGGCCCACTTTCCTGGTGGAAGGTTGTTTTCTTTCACCAGAACAACGTCCTCCGTTTTGACATTAGGGGTAGGTTTTAACCATTTACTGCGAGCTTGTAGTGATGTTAAATAGTCAGAGGACCAGTGCTTCCAAAACTGATGGAACATATTTTCAGTTAATTGCCATCTTCTGCGTAAATCTAAGTTACGGTCATCTTCATAGCTTGATAGCGGAAGAGTCATAGTTGGGCTCCCAGTAAGGAAATGTCCGGGTGTCAGATAGTTGTAAAACTCGTCTGGATCCTTTGTCAGGGGGTAAAGTGGCCGCGAGTTCATGCATGCCTCTATTTTAGTTAATAATGTCGAAAACTCTTCAAAGGTGAGCTTCTGTTCGCCTAAAACACGACGTAAATGGTGTTTCATTGAGCGCACTGCAGCCTCCCACAATCCCCCAGCAGTTGGCCAAGCAGGGGCGTTAAAATGCCATCTACTTTCATTCTACTTATTTCGCGAAAAAAATCAGAGGTCAGTTCTGTTCTGAAGATTTCGTACTCGTTGTTCAGCATTTTTGAGGCCCCAATAAAGTTTGTGCCATTGTCAGAATAAACATGACTTGGTGTTCCGCGTCTTGAGCACATCCTCTGGAAGGCACCCATGAAATTATCAGTGCTCAAGTCTGAAACCAGTTCGATGTGAACTGCCTTTGTTGCCAAACAAACAAAGATTGCGATATATCCTTTGGATGTTTTAACGCCTCTTCCTTTGTTTAATTTGACGTCTACGTGACCCGTAAAATCCACCCCCGTGTGAGTGAAGGGGCGGGATGGTGTCACTCGTTGTGGTGGAAGATCAGCCATGAGCTGGTAGTTGTTAGCAGGTTTGAATCGATGACATCGTACGCATTGACGTAGCTGAGTTTTTACTGCTCTGTTGCCCCCAACTATCCAATATTGTTGTCGGATGTAGGCGAGCGTGAGTCGGGCCCCACCATGTAAAGTCGCGGCATGGGCTTGTATTATTAATAGTTGTGTCAGCCTACTGTTTCTTGATAGAATTGCAGGGTTTTTCATTCCAAGAGGTAGATTAGTTTTGTTCAATCGTCTGCCGACGCGCAAAATACCCTCTTCATCTAAATAGGGGTTAAATTTGCAAATATTGCTCTTAGTATTTACAGGTTTGTTTTTGTGTAATAAATCATATTCTATGTTAAATTCGCACCGTTGAACATTCCTTGTTATTATATTACTTGCATTATCAAGTTCACTTGTCTTTAGGTAATTAAGTGACAATTGTCGGTCGGCGTCATATTTCTTCATTGTTGGAATGTTACTAAGTGCATTTGTTCGGAATCGCATAATCCAAGCGATGACGCGAGTTACACAGTTTAGTGAACTGTGAGTATTTAATAAGTTATTTATGATATTTTCTTGTTGGCTCAGGGTTGGCGCGATCCCTTTTTCTTCAATTGCAGTTGTGAGTAGGCAATTGAGTTGTTCCTCTTGCTTCCCAAGCATAGCAGGGCCTGTCCACCATAACTGAGAGTTCACCAGTTGTTTCGGATATAACCCTCTCGTTGCACAATCTGCAGGATTGTTTTTCGATTCTATATACAACCGATGGGTAGGTGGTATCACTTGCTTAATCTTGACTACACGGTTTTCTATATACTTTTCCCATTTTGATGGCTCTCCTTGTAGCCATGCTAGCACCACCTTTGAGTCGCACCAGGCCCGTACCGTGATGTTGTATTCTTGTAGTGACTCAGTGACCTTGTTTACCAGCTGTGGTAGAAGTAATGCCCCGCTGAGTTCAAGTCGTGGAAGAGATAGTTTTTGTGCTAGCGGAGCAACCCTTGTTTTCGCTGTAAGCAGACTTACTACAGGCTGTCCGGTTTCATTCAATACACGTGTGTAGATTACACATGAGTAAGCCTTTTCGCTAGCATCGCAAAAGGCAAGTAATTCAATGTTGTTTTGAATGCTTCCGATCCATCGATTTATTTTTATACTTTTCAATTCTTGAAGTTGGTTTTTCAGTTTCAGCCACTCAGTTTCTATGTCAATAGGTAACGGTTCATCCCATGCTAGTTTCTCAATCCACACGCGTTGAAAAATAAGCTTGGCGCGTACGGTTACGGGTGAAAACCATCCAATTGGATCGTACAATTGGGAGATTTGAGAGAGTAGAGATCGTTTAGTTAGTCCCTTTTTAGAATCTTGTTTTAGGTTCCAGTTGAACGTAAATGTGTCTGATGTAGAATTCCAGCCGAGGCCAAGTGTTTTCATGGTATCTTCTTGTTTGAAGTCGAAGTTGGTTCTCGCAATTTGTTCGTCGCTTAACTGTTCTAATAGTTCGGCAGAGTTACTGGACCACTTCCTTAGATTCATACCGCCTCGTTGCAATAATTGGATCAAGTCATTCTGAAGCTTTTTGGCAGTATCAAGTGAATTGTGGCCGCTTATTAAATCGTCAACGTAGAATTCTTTTAATAGTATTTTTGCTGCGTCTGGATATAAGTGACCGTCGTCTATAGCCAATTGTTGTAGTGTTCGCATGGCTAACCACGGTGCGCATTTTGTACCATAAGTCACAGTACATAGAGCATATTCTTGTAATTGTTTATTTGGAGAGTTTCTCCATATGATTTTCTGAAGCTGCTGCTGGTCTTCAGCTATCCATATGCATCTGTACATTTTTTCAATGTCAGCAGTGAAGGCGTGTTTGTATGTTCTCCATTTCAAAATAAGGGCTTGAATATCCTTTTGCAAGTTAGGCCCTTTTTCCATCAGACTGTTCAAGCTTTTGCCGCTTGACGTCTTCTGTGACGCGTTGAAAACTACCCTTAGTTTGGTGGTTGATGATTGATCCCTTAATACGCCATGGTGCGGTAAATAACATTCATTTTGGTTTGACATGCTTTGAGACGTAGGTTTCATATGTCCTAGTTCTAAGTATTCGTCAATAAAGTTTTTGTACATGACTGAAAGTCGTTTGTTTTTGTCTAGTCTTTTTTCTTGTTGAAAAAATTGTGCAGTTGCAGCTGACTTTGAGTCCCCAATATCTTTTTCGTAAGATTGAACCATGGGCATTTTCACTGTGTATTTCCCGTCTGAACACCTTTTTGTGGTTTCTTTGTAGTAAATTTCACATTGATCATTTTTCTCCATATCTGCTGTGCCTTGGGTTATGTCCTCACTTTCCCAATATTTCGACAATTCAGCTGTTTCAAATAAAGTTAAGTGACAGTTAAAGGTCTTCAGTTTTCCACACAGAACCCAACCTAACTGAGTTTGCTGGGCAATAGGTGAGTGTTGGTGACCTTTCAAGACGCCGTCTAGGATGATATCTGCGTACACGTCTGCTCCCAGTAGCAGGTCGATTGAGCTCGACTCATTATAGTTGGGATCGGCAAGCTTTAGGTTTTGTAGATGTTTCCAGCCCTCTTCTTTGAAAGTACAACTGGGCAACTTGTTTGTTAAGTTTTTCAGAACCAATGCTTGTACGTTGAATGTATAATCGGAATATATCGACTGGACGTTAAGATGCAGGAGTCCCTTGCAGTTTCGTGATGTGGCTCCAATTCCATTCACCGCTGCATTAAATTTCGTACGAGGTAACCGGAGTAGTTGAGCAGCATTTTCCGTTATCAAATTTATTTGGGACCCCTGATCTAGGAGACCACGCAATGTTATATAGGTTCCGTCGGCGGATTTTATCTTGACTTGGACCGTAGTCAACAAGACTTCCGTGTCATCGATAGATAGGTGGTGAGCTCCTTGTTGAGTTGATGTTGATGGACGTTGGCTTGAGTTCGAGTCATCATCCTTTTTTGCTGTTTGTTCAGAGTCATAAGACTTTTTAAAATGCAATAGAGTATGATGTTTTAAATTGCATTCTCGGCACGTTTTCCACGAAGTACAAGCAGCGTTTCCATGGCTGTATAGACAGTTTTTGCAAACTTTGAGTTTCGTAACAGTTTTGTTTCGTTGCGAAATATCCATGTTAAGGAACTTATCACATTGCATCAACACGTGATCGTTGCTACATAACGGGCACTGTCTATTATATGACGTATGAAAAGTTTTAGAATAGTCTTTATTTTGTTCATAAAAAGTCGATTTATTTGCATAATGTTGCTTGTTATTGTTATAGTTAGGTTTGTTCATCCAGCTCTTATTGTTTGGTTTCTGCATATTTTTGTTGAATGCTTGATTTTGGTAACTCGTAGAGTCCTTTAGGCAGCTCCTTGCCGTTTCATAAGCAAGAAACTTGTCTTCCAAAAACTTTCGGAATTCTTCTAAGTCCGGTAATTCCCTGTTGTTTTGCGTTTCTTTTGTATATTCGTTAAGAGTTATAGAATCCAATTTCTGCGACATAAAGTAAACTATGATAGGTCCCCAGGTAGACACTTCAACACCCATGTTGCTAAGGCCATTTAGGCACTCTGTTATCACATCATGCATTCTTTTTAGATTATTGGCGTTGGGTTGTTGAATACAGGGTAAGTTTTGCATTGTGCTCATGAACGAAGTGAACTGGAGTCGGCGATTGTCATACCGGTGAGAAAGTATGTCCCAGCATGAGTCGTAATTATCTGCACTTATTGACAGATGATGAACAAGGCGTTCAGCTTCACCTTTCAGCTTCGTCTTCAAGTGCTGCATTTTCTGCGCCTTGGAGATGCTTGGGTTACTATGTATTGTTTCAAGAAAAATGTCTTTGAAAGTAATCCAATGAACATAATTTCCAGTAAATTCCGGGATGTTAATTTTCGGTGCAGATCGTTGGTAATGAATGTTGGACCATATCTTGCTGTTTAGTTCTCTTTTCAAACTGTCGTATTTTTGTTCAATGCTTTCGTACTTTTGACTGTACTCTTCGTTTAGACTAGACACCTTCAGTGCATCTTCTAGTTCCCAGTGTATCTTATCGATGCAATCCCATTTTGACTTTAAAGTTGCAAGATGCTCTTCAAACTCCCATTTTTCAGTGATAAAGTCTATGTTAATCTTGGACATAGCCTTAGTTAAAATTTTAAAATTGCGTTCTTGTTGTATTAGAAGCTTCTTTGCGTTGTCATCAGTTTCTTCGACCATTATCCCGGTTAGGTCAAAATCCAAATGTTGTTGTTGTTGTTTTTGTTGAAAAACCAATAAGTCCATAATATTTTTCTTAGTTGACTCGTACATGTTCTTCGTTTTATCATAAATTTCATTGTTAAAGTACCCGATGTTTTTGTTTTCTATAGTTTCCAGAAGTATTTTATGTTGCTCGTCGAAGTTTTCCCATAGTTTTTCTAGGTTCTTCAAACGTTGTTCCAAGTAGTTCACGGTTTTTCTCGTTACACTATCCTTTTTGTAGTTGGTGCATAACGTCTTTATGTCTTCAAAGACACCGACTTGTTTGTTAAGTAGTGCCATGGTACGTAAATAAAGTTATGAGTTTAAGTTTCGTAGAAGTAGATTACAGTACCTGGCGTTTAGTAGTTTAGTTGAGTTGGAGTTTCCAAGATGATTCTGACAGGACACGAAGGTGACCGCAGCGCTTCAGTAATCTTCTACTTCAAGTTTCCTTCGTTGCTCGTCCCAGTTTACGAGCTCCGTCGAAGCTTGAAGATCCTTGATACTTAGTTTATCTGAAGTGACCGTTGTGACATTCGCCTTCTCAATTTGGACTGGTTAGACCCGCTTGTAGGAAGCCAGCCAAACCGATTCGCTATCACATAAGGTAACACAGAAATCACTAGGTATCCGGCTCGAAGGACCATTTAATGTACAGTCTTGTATGAATGTACACTATACTTGTGTTTGTCTTTAAGTTTTAGTAATTGTAGATAGTTGCGGGTGTGACGTAGACTAATAACTCTTCATACAGTAACGAAAAGTTTATTGTTCACTAGTTACAGTTAATCGCTTATAGTACAGTTTGGCGATGCTCACACACGTCCGTTTCGCGTGGTAGTTGAAATGCACACTCACTCGAAACATAATTATTTCGATATAAATGAATGAACGATTTGCTTGTTCAGCTTAACAACATGAATGTACGTAAACCGTACAGCCATTTTGTTCGGACCTGTGACCCACCAGCGACCACTAACGAAACTAGTCGGATTATGTTAAAGATCATGAACACTACCCAATGAGATGAGTCGCATTCCTCAAAAGTATGGGAAAGTTTTTTTAGCAAAACAAGAATTAATATAAAAAAGCGAATTTTCGTATATCCATATCCTTCTAAATATATAAAATGCTTACAAAAATGTACGAAGATCTTCCTAAAAGGTACAAGAATTTTTAGGAGCTTTTCTATCTTGTTCCCAGCAGTTTCTCCCGCCTCATAAGTTTTTTTTCCCCATACATTTGAATTAAAATAAATACATTCCGTGAAATGTTAACTCTAAACCTTCAAGAAAAACCATATTTCAATAATGGACGCGTACTTCCGTGGTACCGGGTCAAATATGCCCTATGACATTTCTGCTAGTAGATCTGCAAAAGTAGAAATGAAATATAGACACGCACGTAGACAGCAGTGCTGCAGTGTGTTGAAATATAAAGAGGAGAAAATATGTGAGGAGCTAAACTAAAATATATATAATACATATTTATGCTTATTATAAAAAGTGTAAAGTCGCGTCGCGGCGTCGTGGTGTCTTAAAATTGAATGTTTTGATATTTTGTCGTATCATTAGCTTAACATTAAACAGTACGATATCATCACAATTACATAAATGATTGTTTATGAAGGTATGTAGCGTGTTAAATGGATAGCAGATTCCAGACTTCCCTTCAATAATACATAATACACTTGTTAAGGTCCCGTACAGTTAACAAAATAATAAATAACACAACTGGTAGATTTAAATAACGAACAGATAGGAACCTAACATGGTAAAAGAATTAATAACTCGTATTGGTATATTAGTAACACTTTGATGCATATAAAATATAAGTAAATAAAATAAAAACATTCAACCTCTATCAAATCGTGAAACTAAAACTAAAATTCATCAAACTGAATTGTTATTACATTCAGTCTCCTAGGCTTCAAATTATTATCTTTTATGTTGTCATCACCCACTGTACACGTGCATACACCCACCCACACGCACACACACACACATCCACACACATACACATTTTCTTTTTTTAGATACATCTAACTTTTTTGATTTTATTTGTTTAAGTATATTTGTGTCCACTAGTGTGGGAGAAGACACTAATTTCTGTAACACAGGTTTTTGTACCTAGCTCAGGAGTCAGGGACTTTATTACAATTGTTTGTTCAAGGCGATTCGATTGACTAGTCAGCGATTAGGTTATCGCTATCTCTTTTGCTCTCAACAGCAACAGCTCTTTTTTGAGACAACAAACCATCCGGTTGTCTCCATTTGTTGTCTCGGTCGACAACTGCTTATTGAAAAGGTTTTGAATTAGGGGGCTGATTAGTCACTGTCATCATCATCATTATCATTCAGCCGAAAGACGTCTACTGCTGAACATAGGCCTTCCCCAAAAGCGATTATGGCAAACCCCCCTCTGGGTTTGCCATAATCGCCACGCTTGGCAGGCGGGTTGGCGATGAGAACGCTGCTGCCCATCCTCTAGTGCATCCCTTAGTCGCCTTTTAAGGTACAATTCCGAGCATCGCGGGTGGTCGCAGCCGCGCGCGATCTATCGCACGCGGCTAATGCGTCAATAGTCAGAGTATGAAAATGTATGGCACCGCTTCCGAAGTCTGCGACAGACGCGTGCGGCTAACGACAGATTAGTCAGTACATTATACAGCGTGGAAGGGACATCGTAACACAATCTTCGTGAAAAGGTTCCTCATAAAGCCTTAAATTAATTTACGTAAGTCATTAATATCACAAATGATAGGTTACAGATGTTGTCATTTTTAAGCGCGCAATGTACTGCGAATGCAAACAACGAGTCACAATCACAACCGCAAGCCATTACTCCGCTAACGCGGTACCGGTGCGCGGCGCGGCGCGGCGGCCGTACAGTAAGTACAGTGCCTACACGCATACGCACGCACACATCACAAGTCTGAGTTCGGCACGGAGTCGCGTTGCCGCACAACGCTTTTGTAAACGTGAAAAGTAGCATACCTACGTTTACACTACTGATAAAGAAATCACCTAACAAACACATTGATAAACCGAACTTGAAATTTAGTTCAATTGACTGATTGCTTACAACAAAAAACAAAACATTGCTCGTTCGCTCATAAAATAACATAAGTAGGTACCTACCTAATGATTCCGATGAGGTACCTACCTACCTACATGGCAATTAGTTGCAAACAAATTAACACTCACCTTAATCTCTCTTATTAGGAGTGAGGGACTCCTAATAAGATAGGGTTCAAAGTGGCCGCCACCAACTTGCTCACAAATCCTAGCGCGGCGCAGAGTTTCAGCGTGGACACTGACACGGGGCAATAAGGTGGGGTCTCGGACATACTCCGCACGGAGCGTCGCAAGCGATCTCGCATTTCTGCTGCCGTATTGCACTCCGTAACAAAGTCCCTATCTTGACCCCACAGACAAAAATCTAGTGGGGTCAAGTCTGGTGATCGCGCTAGCCAGGGTTGTGGATCGAACCTCCCAATCTACTGGTCACCAAAAGTCGCTGTAAGGTGTAAGGCTGTCGCACTGGAAGAGTCACGTGTGGGGGAGCGCCATCGTGTTGGTACCACGCATCCCGGAAGTGGGCCACCGGCATCTCTCTAGTTACGGGCACTAAACGTATGGTTACGACTGTTACGTATCCGAGGCATTTTCGTTCAAAACACACACAGTACAACACAGACAAAAAAACAACTCTACTGATAATAACTAATACGCTCAAATCCAAAATCACGAAAAACAACACAACCGTTTACAATGAACGCAAATCGGAAACTGAACTGATCAAAAATCGGCGAAATTCAAAATTTTACTTCCTTTACAATTTCGCCGACAAGCCGTCATAGACTCGTCGATACCGCGCGTCGGCGCAGCGGCATGTCGGCTTCTTTGAGTGAGCGCGCGCTCAGTGACTAGTGCCTACACTGCCTACTTTGTTGCACTCACTTACTTTGTTGCGATAACCTCGGTTCGTGAACTTTACCAAAACAGCTGATCGGGAGCACTTTTTAAGTTTGATTTTCATTGCTGTTTTACGTGAAAATTGTGAAATAATTGTTTTTTTCTTTTTTATCGCATTGGGATGGAAAACAATAATGATTTTATACACTATAAATTAAAAAAAACTGCAAAAAAATTCGTAAAAATTAAGAAAAAAGCGACGAAAAATTCCAACGCTGGGGGGTTCAGAATCATGTACTGGATCCATGGTACACGTATACGTTACGATGTCCCTTCCACCCGGTAGACACGATTATTGACGCATTAGCCGCGCCCGTCAACCGCACGCGACCGAACGCGCACGGCTGCGATCGGCCGCGATGCACAGAATTGTACCTTTACGACACATATGGGAAGAGAGGGTAGTGCTATTCTTTACGTCCGGCACCATACGGACGTTACTTACTCGTACTTATAAGTAGTTAAAAGTCACTTTACATAATTTTGTTTTCAAGAATTTCGAGTTTATTTTGTTGTCAAAGTAGTACAGAATTATGAGCAGAGTTTTCGAGTCATGTAAGTCATGTTGTAGATATATTATTATGAAATTATGATTATTTTAAAATTAACAGATATTGAAGTCTAATTTCATGTAAAGAATTTCTAAACCAACTCATAAACTTCAAAAACTGTTAATTTTATTTAAGAATGTATTGTTAGAGATTTAATGATGTCTTACATGTTTAGTTTACGACCTGTCAGAACCGTCTATAAAATAGTATGTGGTGCGGTTCTCACCCTTAATCGCGCTCCGACGCTCGCTGAGGACGGACGTGCCGCAACTCGCGCTGCGTACTTTCTCGACGTGCTCGCTCACGAATATCGCTACGCCCTGCCGTAGTGTTCTCCACTTCACGAATATAAGTTCAAAAGCTGCCTTTTTCAAGGCGGTGGCTGAACGCCTATTTCTTTGTCAAACGCGTGTGCCCCTTCAGGGAAAATCCACAGTTTCGTGGTCCTCGGCTGATACTTTGCAGTGTTAACGAAACCGAGCGGGTGTTGACCCAATACACCAGCTGCGCCCCTTCAGGGCAAGGCAAAAATTGGAAGGAGCTAGTACCACCGGCCTTGGGGGGTCTCCTAGTCGACGCTAGCTCTAACCCCGTTCTCTCCCATCTAGCACTCTCTAGTATTGCACCTCACTAGAGACTTAGGAACCCGTTCGCACAATAAGACTGGCGACGGGATTACAAGCTTAGGGCTCACCAATAGGCACTCAACCTCCCTGTCTATACCCGACAGGGAGGGTTTTCACACCCCGGGCCCATCCAACCCGGGGCCGCGTTTTTAAATTAAATTGTTAGGATCAATAGGCCGTTACTAAAAATAGTCGCGTACATGTGCGCGCCGCGTTTTTATTAAGCTTATCCTCCATTTTTACACACGGCTCAGGCATCTTTTCCGAGATGTCTGACGCTGTGTTATTAGCGTTCTTCCGGGAACTTTTAAAGGACCCCGAATTTATTGCCAAATACGGCGCTCGAATTCCTAGTAGTGGGCCCATAAGGCACACTACTAATCCCTTGTCGCCCACCTGCGATAACGACAATGATTATTTCGGCGAAGGAGAGCCATTGTTCGACGAGAACAATGGCATTCCGAGCCTTTTATCGCTTCCGCCATTCTCTCCCGGTCCATTGTCTCCGCAGACAATAGAAATTCCGCACCTGCACTCTGCAGCTGCGGGTTCTGAGAACAAAAATACCCCTGCCCCGTCCCTCCGCCATGTTCTTGAGATGATGTCATCCATGGATACGTCAGAGCCCCACTCCCCTGAATCTGACATCGAATCAGAATCCTACTCGTCTGCTTCTTCCTCCGAAGGCTATACTACCGTAGCCGGAAAGGGGAAAAAGCGTGCCCGCAAATCCAAAGCGGCCTCCTCCAGCCAAGTCCCGGCCAAAACCCCCAAGACAACCGTTGCGACCCCCGCGTCGGCTGCCTCCCATAGTCCCGTCCCGACTACCTCCCCGCAGGCCAGTCGTCCCTCTTCTCCCCGTCCCGTCACCGGCTCAAAAACCTCGGCTCCGAGGAAAGAGCCCTCTCCTCCGCCTCTGTACATTCAGGACAAGGCGAAGTGGACAGATGTGTCCAAGATGTGTGTTGATCGCAAGATCAACTATCTTAGCGCCCGCACCACCCAACAGGGCATTAAAGTCTTAGTACCCACCTCCAAAGACTTCCGCGATCTTACGCGTATGCTCAGAGAAAAAAGTGTGTCGTTCCACACTTTTGCCCTTCCTGATGAACGACTTATCAGAGTCGTTATCCGCGGCATCCCCAAGGAGATTGACTCCGACGCCATCCTCAGCGACCTTAAGTCGCAAAACATCCCCGCCTTGGAAGTCCACCGCATGCACCGCGGCCGCGGTGGCACCCCCTACGACATGGTCCTCGCAGTATGCGAGCCTTCAGACGAGTCTAAGGCCGTCTATAATATTAAGACCTTATGCCACCTGTCTGGCATAAGCGTCGAGCGCCCCAACAAGTCCGGTCCCCCTGGTCAATGTCACCGTTGCCAGCTTTATGGCCACTCGCAGCGTAACTGCTATGCGAAACCCAGGTGCGTCAAGTGCCTGGGCGACCACGGCACTAGCGACTGCGAACGCCCAAAAGATAGGTCCCTATGCCTTGAGCCCCCTAGTTGCGTTTTATGCGGCGAGTCTGGTCACCCGGCGAATTATCGCGGGTGTGCCAAAGCGCCAAAACAGCGCAACCCTAAGCTGGCTAAACGCTCAGCCGACCGTCACCAAAGAGAGAGTCCCTCCACGGCTCCCCCTCTTTCTTCCCAACTCCCCGCCCGCCTCAGTCCCCAAAGGCCGTCCCCATGGAACGCGCTGAACCATCAGCAGGCGTTCCCCGCCTTAAGGCCCACTACCCAGTTGCCCCAGCAACAGCAACCAACCACAAGACCCCCAATCCCGGCTATCCCCGCCCTGATGGGCTCCACTATCCCCGCTCCCACTATAGTGCTAGCTGCTTCACAGGCTGCACGTAGTCCCCCAACATCACAGACTGCCCCCGCACCCACCCCCGCACTCGCCCCCAGGCCAGCGCCGACAGCGGTTGCTCCCTCCACTTCCCTCTCGTCCACTAAAGTGCTCCTTAGGGACACGATCCCCAGCCTTATCCAAACCCTCTCCTCCTGCAATACGCAGTGGGCGATCAACATAGTCTCCGCTTGGAACGCCTCTCAAGGCGATCCAATCGCTCGCATCAATGTCCTCTGCGAACTAGATGACATAGTCATTTTCCTCATCCAATAAATTCCAATGGATACAGAAAGCTGTAGAATTAAGCCCCGATCCCTTAAATTAGGCTTCTTCAACGCTAACAGCGTTAACGGTCAACGAGATGAGATCGCAATCTTTTTGCGTGATCATCAAATTGACATCTTCTTACTGCAGGAAACGTTTCTCAAGCCCCACAACAGGAACCCTGGAATTGCAAACTATAAATTAGTTCGCAACGACAGGACCCGTAGTAGGGGCGGTGGTACTCTCATCTACTACAAACGTTCCCTATACTGCACTCCCTTAGACCCTCCTCCTGGTCTCCAATTCCTGGAAACTTCCATATGCAGAATAGGCATGACAGGACACCAGCCGATCACAATCGTCTCGGTGTATAATCCTCCCTCCAGTAATAAGATCCAACTCCGGAGCGATCTTAAAGCCCTCTTTGACCTCGGTGGAGGTTCCGTTATCATAGCGGGCGACCTCAACGCCAAACATCTCTCGTGGTGTTGCAACTCCAACAATCACGCGGGTCGTAACCTCGAAGAGTTGAGCCCGGAGCTCGAATTCGACGTTATCGCCCCGATGTGTCCCACTCACTACCCCCATAACCCTGACCATCAGCCCGATGTCCTCGACATAGCGCTTCTAAAGAACGTAAACCTCGGTCTACGCTCTATAGAGACGCATGAAGAGCTAGACTCCGATCACCGCCCCGTAGTCCTTCACCTAGGTCCCCGGGGTGGTCCCCCGGATCCTGGTCAACCCGCCCCGACCAAAACTGTCACGGACTGGGGAAAACTAGAGGAGCGCCTCAAGTCTTCCTCGTCCGTTCACTTAGATTCCATCCCCGACGATATCATTACGATCGCCGACACGTTGGGCGCGATCGACTCCCTCACCAGTCACGTACAGTCCGTGGTGAACGAGTGTTCACGGCAGGTTCCAGCGGTGGACGAACACCGCTGGAAGCTGCCGGACGATGTGCGCGAACTGCTGACGGAGAAGAACGCGTCCATCCGTGCCTATGACTCTTTTCCCTGCGAAGCTAACCGCGTCCATATGCGTTCTCTACAGCGTGCTGTAAAGAAACGTGTACGGGAGGTTCGGGAAGCCCGCTGGGACAAGATGTTGAGCGACTTAGAGCCATCCCATCTGGCCTTCTGGCAATTGCAACGTAATCTGAAATCCGATTGTGTAGCTTCAACTCCCCCTCTCAATCGTCCGAACCAAAGGCCGGCCTTTGAAGACGACGAAAAGTCCGAATGTCTAGCCGACAGTCTAGAAGCCCAATGTACTCCCAGTACCCAACCCGCAGACCCGGTCCATCTTTCCAAGGTGGATCGCGAGGTCGAACGTAGGGCCACCCTCCCTCCCGATGAAGACCCCGACGACCCCTTACCCCCCATCACCGTAGACGAGGTCCACACGATAGTGAGGAAACTCAAACCTAGGAAAGCCCCCGGCTCAGACGGTATCACCAATAAGGTGATCAAACACTTTTCCGCCCCGCTCATAGTCCTCATGACCGCCATCTTCAATGGCGCTCTGAGTAACAACATCTTTCCGCAAGCTTGGAAACAAGCCACCGTTATCGGTATCCCCAAACCCGGCAAACCCAAGAGTGAGCCCACTAGTTACCGCCCCATCAGTCTTCTCAATGTATTTGGGAAAATCTATGAGCGTCTCATTTATATCCGTTTAAAGGATTTCGCTGACTCCCGTAAACTCATCCCCGACGAACAGTTCGGTTTTCGAACCCAGCACTGTTGCATTCGACAATTGCACCGCATAGTCGAACACATAAGCTCCCGTTTTATGCGCTCGTATAAAACGGGCATGCTCTTCTTCGACGTAGCGAAAGCCTTCGACAAGGTCTGGCACAACGGTTTATTATACAAACTGTACCAATTCAACGTGCCGGACCGTCTCGTGCTCATCATTCGAGACTTTCTGTCGGATCGCTCCTTCCGCTATCGCCTAGAAGGCACCCTCTCGTCCCCTCACCCCATCCGCGCCGGAGTCCCTCAGGGCTCCGTGCTATCGCCCCTTCTGTTCACGCTGTACACCAGCGACATTCCCAAACGTGGCTTGGCCAAGTTGGCTCTCTTCGCCGACGACACGGCTATCTACTATTCCGGTAGGAGTCTCGATAGCATCTCTCGAACCCTTCAAACCGCAGCCAACGCCCTCGGGGTCTGGTTCCGGAAATGGAGAATAGAGGTGAATCCCGAAAAGAGCGCAGCCGTTCTTTTCGAGAGACACGGTGATTCCCACACCCACATCCGTCCCGTCCTCATGTTCGGCAAACAGATCCCTTGGGAGATGAAAGCCAAATACCTGGGGGTTATCCTCGACCACCATCTGAGTTTCCGAGACCATATCAAAGCGGTGCGCGCTCGCGCCGCTTTCGCTGTCGGTCGCCTCCACCCCATCCTTAGAGCGCGCAGTAAATTGTCACTTAGAAATAAGCTGAGAATCTACGTGACGTGCATCCGCCCCATCTTGACTTACGCTAGCGTCGTGTTCGCACACGTTAAGCCTTGTCGCTTCAAATCCTTCCAAACCCTCCAGAATCGAGTGTTGCGCAGAGCCGCGGCTGCCCCGTGGTTCATGCGTAACGTCCAACTCCATCTCGATCTAAAAATGCCAACCATCAGGCAATACCTCAAACGCATTTCCAAGCGTTACTTCGACAATGCCCCCCGCCATCCGAACTCCCTAGTCGCCGCAGCGGCCGACTACAGTCCCTCTCTCATAAGTAAAGTTCGCCGTCCCAGGCACACACTTTTAGAACCCGACGACGAAATAACCCTCCTCCAGGAGGCGAGTAAATCGACCAGCACACTACACAACGTCCGCCGCCGTCCGGCATACCGTCCTCGCCGACGAGGCCCGTCGCGACGTCCCACCGCCGCCGGTCACGATCCACCGAGCTCTCCCGTCGTAGAGCCGGTCGTCTCTTCAGACTCCGCAGTCACACCGATAATTCAGCCCTCATCAAGCTGTCTCCCCCCCCCTATGTCCACGCCAGCAACGCCCTAAGCCGAGGTTCGAGTCCCACTAGGGGTCGCCCTTAGTGCTGTTGTTGCAGGTAGTCATGATGTTAGTGTAGTACAAGTAGTTAGCTTAGGTTAAGTATTTTACTTCCCCCATTGGCTGGAGACCCTTCAGGTCTCGCCAATAACTGCCCGGTTACGTAGAAACCGTCCCCTAGGACGACCTACAGCAGTCCAATAGAAAAAAAAAAAAAAAAAAAAAAAAAAAGTTCTCACCCTTCTTTTGCTGTGACCTTTGGTTTGGACGTACGACGTACGTTCACAATTATTGTTATAATAGTAAGTAGTTATGTTTTGTTTATAGATTGTAATTATGACTGTGTTTGATATTCCTGCATTGTAATAATAACTGATCGTAATAAAGTATTCAGCTCATGTGTGCCATCCTGTTTTTAATAAATAACGCCCCAGAAAGCTAAAAAGCTATTAGTCCTATTAGTAAATTCTGTTATTTTATTAGCTATCCTATATTCAATTTATTGCTCGGTTTTTATCTCATCAACTAACTCCTCATTACATGAAAATTGTTCATACAAACATACACTGCTATACAACATAAGCAATCTTTTATCAACTTTTTTTGTCAACCCTACAACTGACCCGGGCTATACAGGATATCGAATCCTACGAACCACAGTCACACGGACGTATAAATTCACCCCCGCACACCATAGATAACCCTTCTGTGCTCATAAATTTGGGATAAATAATCTTAGTTAGGTACTAAGGGGCGCGGTGAGTTACTGTCTGTTGCTGTCAAAATACCTACTGGGTAAATAGATTTTTTTGGAGCTGAAGATTGCTCAAACATAAATTGTGGAACATAACTTCACGCCTGTACTCCCCGAAGGGTTGAGCACAGGCGTGTACCCTCATTTCCACCAATTAGTTTCCACCCTTATCATTAATAATCCATCGTGTTAGAATTCATAAATTAATGGTGAATAAATACCTAATATAAATAAGTAGTATTACGCATAAATTTCTATTATATACTCGTTTGTTTGTGAAAAACGGAACGTGCCCCTGCAGCCGCAGGCGCACGTACGTAGTGTTGTGAATGATACATTCCCACCACTTGACAGATGACGTTTATAAAAGACGTTGTTGCACAGACAAGAGGGTTAGTCCGATTCCGATTGTCGAGGCGTTCGCATCTCCTGAACTGCACCGAATGTGAGTAAAATTCCTTACCATTATTATTGTTTTAAAATCATTACTTTTATTTAAATTACTGTATCAATAACTTGTAATTGTATTTAGGCATTTTAATATGCTTAATGATATTAAAATACTAAAACTGTTGTAAAATACTACATTATATTGTTTATTGTGTAGTTTGGCAAATACATTATGTTTTATATTTAAATGGAGATTTTATTGTAATACCCCTTTTAATGCAGAAATCATAGTGATGTGCGAAAGCACATCTGATAATAAAAATAATACTCATTGACGGTTTGACTGTCCAACAATCAGTTGCAAATCAGTGGGGGCAAACAGTTTTAGGTCATCCATCCATCCATCTTTCAGCTCTAAAATTATTATTTTATAATAAAAACCAACACAACTGTACACGCGTCTTATTTACCCAGTTAAACAACAAAAAGCCCACAGTAAAAGCTTATGTATTACTGAACTTCTTCCAATATTATTTGCTATAATCTAATAAATATAACATGGTATCCAAACAAACTACGTTTCAATATGTGAACGAACAAGACGTGAACTTATTGTAGGCAGTGAGCAAATTGCTCGCAATAATGTTGCTGCGCCATTGGCCCTATCATTTTGTACCAGTGTGTGTACGTATTAGTGTACCGACGGGGTCACAGGATAGCGGTGAATATATTTTGACAGTAAGGTAATATTGGCTGTATACAGAAACGGATAAAGGCATTTTTTTGACATGTTTAAATATTTTCTTTTATTTATGCCTTCTTAGTTGTACCTATTGAATAACATTGGGACTTTTACTGTTAAAAAGACCATGAACGAATATCTGTGGACCACGAATATAATACAGTTGGAAACCAAGTAATAGTGTTTGACCAAAAATCCAGTATGCCAAGTTAAACTGTACCAAATAATCGTTGCTCTAAATAAAAGTTATGCTAAACTAAATTATGCGGAATGTTAACTTTGCCAAAGGTAATTATGCCAAATAAAATTCTGCTATCTTAAAAGTATGCCAGTTTCAGTTTGCCAAATTCGGACAAACATTCGGCTAACAAATACTTGTATTAAATATTTTTTATGCCTTAAAAATGTTCGTTTAAGTTTATGCCAAGTGAGTTATGCCAAACAGGTTTCGGGGTATCAAGTTTCTGCCAGATAGAGGGCATGCGTATTTTTTGTGGGTTCCTTCTATTTGGCAGAATCTTGATACTCCGATTTTTATTTTGGCATAACTCACATGGCATAATCTTATTTAATCGAATATTTTTAAGGCATAAAAATTATTTAGCATAACTTTTGTTTGGCAGAATATTTACGTGTTCGAATTTACAATGGCATACTTTTATCTTGGCAGAATTTTGTTTCGCATAATTACCTTTGCCATAATTAATATTATGCATAATTTTGTTTAGCATAACATTTATTTAGAGATACGATTATTTGGTATGGGTGCATATTTGAACATCAAAAATTAAAATAGATGAATCTTCTTGTAAAAATTAGTGTTCAAAACATCAAAAACTTATAATATATGGAATAAAACTGATAATTTAAATAAAGTAAATTTATGCTGTCGAATGGTTAGATAACCTACGTGCAATGTATTTAAAATCGAATGGTCTGCAAAAGTGACATAGAATGTTCTAAATATAGCATGTATTGGTAGCATTTTCAATATTAAATTAAATTTGTGTCATAAAAAGTCAATACGTTGTGCTGCAAAATTTTGTGACAGAAACGAATCGCTGCGAAACCGACTTTACGCAGTCTTGTCTGCCCTACCCCTAGAGTGTAATTTAAACCCGCGTAGGCGCGGAGGGGTAGGGCGGCCCGCGAGCTGAGGAGCAGGTGGTTTGAAGGCCCGCCACCGCGGCTTGCTTCGGCTTGCTGGCCGGCGAAGCCGGCCAGCAAGCCGAAGCTGCGGTGGTGAGCGTTAAAAGCATCTGTGACGATAAGCACGCGTGGCGCCGCCCAAACCCCGCAGCGCCGGAGCCGTGACAGAAACAATGCTTGCTGCATGTTGCATGCCTGCTTGCATGCTGCATGCCTGCTGCATGTTGCATGCCTGCTTGCATGCTGCATGCCTGCTGCATGTTGCATGCCTGCTTGCATGCTACATGCCTGCTTGCATGTTGTATGCCTGTTTGCATGCTACATGCATCCAAGCCGACAATATTTTTGTAATTAGGTAGCAATTAACGTTATCGTCGCATGTGTGTGGCGAAAAAAATCAGTTCTGCCTTTTAATGACTATCGATATAAAATGTATGCCAAAAGACGATTCTGACTGTGAATTTTCTGCGATATGATGTTTCTGCTTTTTAATTATTATGGATATAAACATTATGCCTAAAGATGATTCTGACTAACAAAATTATGAGTTTTGAATGTATGACAACTGAGTGTATGCGAAATGATTTTCTGCGAAATGAAGTTTATGCTATCCGTTGTTATGCAAAACAATAAATATTATGACGTAAAAAGTTCTGCTATAAAAGGTAGACCCATTTTTTGTAACGTCGCTTGTCTTAAGATTGACGGCGAATTCTCCGTAAATGGAAAGATCTGTAGTTAAAAGAGTTATAGGTTTATCGTCGCGTCGGTGAAACATTCTGTAGCTGGAAAGGCCTGTCGTCTAAAGTGACGAAGATGAAAGGTTCTGTTGTTGAAACTGACGAAGCTGAAAGATTCTGCCAGCGAAAGTGACGAAGATGAAAGGTTGTGTCGGCGAAAGTGATGAAGATGAAAGGTTCTGTCGGCGAAATATACATATGTGAAAGAATCTGCTGAGGAAACGGAAAAAAATGAATCGTCCTGTCGACGAACAGTCCAATGACGAATCGGTCTTAGGAGAACGGTTGCGGAATCTTAATTTTTAATTATATTTATTGTAATTATTTTCTATTTATTATTTGTGTCGTTATTGCCCGTGGCATCACATCACTATGGTCCTATCTGAAAACCAGCGCTGCGACATTTTGTTTTTTAAATGTCGCAGCATTATGCTGAGATAGGAGCCTTTTTTGGCCTCGTGCAGGAAGTTTATATTTTTTGTTGTTTTTGTTTTTTTAAATTAATTTTGTAACTGCCTGTATAAGTCCAAAATAAATGTTTTTTCTTTCTTTCTTTCAACCCTCTCGCTAGATACAGCAATTCAAGTATTCCTCTCCTCTGTGACATCTAAGTAAACAGTCTCCCAATCTGTACGCGTCACCTACGACACCAATGCCTGCCAACTCCCACACATACATGGACATAATTTCCGATAGAGCGCTTGCAAATCGACGTCGAACATTTTTTATTTGAACAGACAGTTTTGCTGTTTCGTGTCGGTTTCATTTTACTGAATGTATTCTTTATGAGTATTAAACTCGGTTACTTGTATTTGCGGTTAGTTTTCTTTTAGGGGGAGTTTCAAGGGATTACAGTGGGTATTTTTAGTAACATACGTACTTACGTATGTTACTTAGGTACTTACCTAGGACAGTGACAAGGATTACTTATTGATGTAACGAGTTCGACGTATTTTTTCGAAAGTATTTTTATTTTGTAAATTATGGGTTTTGGAGCTCCAAAACACAAATTACTGACGTTGCTCAAAAAGCCGCTAAGCTGAAGTGGGCCTGGGCCGGCCACGTGTGCCGCATGCCCAATGAGCTGTGGGCCAAAATAATCACTTTATGGAGCCCTGACACAGCCAGAAGGCCTCGCGGCAGACCTCGAAGAAGATGGCGGGATGAGCTAGACAAAACCAATGACCTGTGGTCCCCTTTGGCTCTGGACCGAAGAAACAGGAAGTCATGGGGAGAGGTCTTTGCCCAGCAGTGGAATGACGCAGGCTAGAAATGAAATGAAATTATATATTATGGTCCTTACAGACCGTTTCTACATAACTGGGCATTTATCGGAGAACCCTGAAGGGTTTCCAGCCAATGGTGCAGAAGCAAAATACTTAACCTAAGCTAACTACTTATACTACACCAACATCATGACTACTAGCAACAACAGCACTAAGGGCGACTCCTAGTGAGACTCAGACCTCGGCTTAGGGCGTTATTGGCGGTAGATTGGGAGGGAGAAAGCTTGATGAGGGCTGAATTATCAGTGTGATTGTGGAGTTAGAAGAGACGACCGGCTTTCCGATGGGTGAGCTCGGTGGATCGTGACTGGCAATTTATGGATTACTTACAATATTTTTTTAAATATAATATTTTGGCATATAAACCGATGCCCTACCTGATAGGAAGTGGTTACCACCGCATATAAACACCTACAACTGCGAGATAATTACTGATACATTGCCAACTTTATAGACAAAGTTGGAAAAACTAATCATCATCATTCTGCCGAAAGACGTCCACTGCTGGACATAGGCCTCCCCCAAGCATCGCCACATCCACAGGTCCTGTGCCCCATGTTGGGGGGTTTTGCCATAATCACCACGCTTGGCAGTCGGGTTGGCGATCGCAGTATGGTTGTTAAAGTACTCAGAGAACGCTGCTGCCCATCTTCTAGTGAATCCCTCATTTGCCTTTTACGACACCTATGGGAACAGATGGGGTAGTACTATTATTTACGTCCGGCACCACACGGCACCTGGAAAAACTCATGTGCCTGTAATTTCACCGACACCCATACCTTTCAAACCGGACACAGTAATGCGGCTTGGCGGAAAAATAGGTGTGTTGGCAGTACTTCCTCAGACGAGGTCTTTCAGAAGGGGCTCCAGTACTACTATTTGGCATTAAGTTATCGTCCAACAACCCATGTACCTACCCTTTGGTATCGGAAGAACCATGTAATATTAACGATAAGGGACAAGACACACTTAGCAGCATCGATTCAGATTTTACTCATAGAAAATGGTAATTTTATATGAAGATGCGTGCGAATGCTTTAGCCCTTTCGCATCGATTCACCTTTTGCATCAAACTGAGGTAAAGTGCGTACAATTGTATCTAACGCTTCCGGACGCTGGCGTGTGCAAACATATGCTTACGCAGCTGACCGAAATCGAAAAATACGAATAGGTACCTACACGAAGAATGCTGACGGACAATACCGACGCAAAAAGTGTATTTCTGAAACCTTTTCTCTCCATATTCAGGACAGAGAAAATCCTACAAAAATATATCTTGTTCCTTCATTCCTTGTCTAGTGAAAATGTTGATTAGTTTTTATATAAAACAACAACAAATGCCGTAAAAAAAAATTACAAGCACCGTTTTTACCTATTTGTTCTTTCAAGCTAATGGAATGCGATTTCAACGATTCTTTTTTCAAAAGATAGGTTTTATTATGCTGTAGCTGGCTGTAGCGAATTGGTGAATAATATATTGTATAACAATAGATAAAAATTAGCAGTAAAAACTAAGATCGCTCGCAGTATTCGGGCCGTTCGGATGTGTCATTTTCTATATTGATCATTTTTGGTTCGATCTTGTCCGCATGCTTATCAGGTTCACTGTCCACAGACCACATACGATCTGTAGAGCAACTTCCACACCAGTCCGCAGAGCGTATGTGGTCTGTTTGCCGGTACAATTTCTAAGCCATCTGACACTATGGACGTTAGAAGAAAGTCTTTAATTTAATGCGGACTTGGCAGGACACATCATAAGGATAAAAACGTAACTGGACTTATGGACCATTCCCACTCTGGAGCCTGGACAGTGAACCTGTTATGCAGCTGATAGCACATGATCGTAATTCATACACATAAGTGTATCTAAAACCATCTAGATATATGATTGGTAACGGTTTACTCACGTGCTTTTTTCGGTATTGTCCATTGAGTAACCCGTCATCATCATCATCATTATCATTCAGCCGAAAGACGTCTGGACATAGTCCTCCCCCAAGTATCGCCACATCCACCGGTCCTGTGCTCCATGTTTAGGTTTGTCATAATCGCCACGCTTGGCAGGCGGGTTGGCGATCGCAGTATGGTTGTTAAAGTACTCAGAGAACGCTGCTGCCCATCCTCTAGTGAATCCCTTAGTCGCCTTTTACGACACCCGTAGAAAGAGATAGGGAGTGCTATTCTTTACGTCCGGCACTACACGGTACGCACGGCTACAGATCAAGCTATTGTTCCAGTATAAGCTGATCTCGCATTTTATAGGATTTCCTTACAATGAGAGGTCAGTGTAAACTGGAAATGTATAGCTTGATGTGTAGCCGTGTGTACGAGTAAACTGTAGTTAATCATAAATATGAATGTGTCTCACGAAAGTTACAAATATAAAAAAACATCCAGATTTTTGCGAATTGTTGGCGATTGATGTAATGAATCCCTTAGACAGTTACAGTTGGACATAAACCTTTCGTATAAATTTCCATAACAAATGGTTCAGCCTCCTAAAACAAGGCAACAATATAATTACGCGGCGTCCCAAAGTTCCTTTGCATAACACCAGAGTCGGTGGAGGATGTGCATCACTTGTTATCGGAATGTGTCCGTAACCGCAGAGAAAGAGATACCCTGTTAGCAGAGTTAAAAATTAGTAAGTTAGATTTAGGTGCTGTTCAATGCTTTTTGTCTAACCCTTGTAGTGAGGAAGCTAAGAAAATTTATAATTTTGCATACAGCTATTTAGCTAATAGAGTGTCTCTTGTCTCTTAGATAGTAAAAATATTTTTGTTATGAGTTATAATGGGGCTGACATGGTTATGTGTGATAACTAAAAGCCTCTAAATAAATAAAGATTTAAAAAAAAAAAAAAAAAACACCAAATGTCATTATTATTATCATGAACGACTTACAGCCGATTTGTATGATAAAATAAATTAACGATTATTTATAACCAAATAATTATGTCCCAATACAAAGGAGCTCTGTCTGTTATAGGCCTAGCACGAATGTTGTGACTTAGGCCGGTTTTAGTGCTCGACCGACCGTCGGTGCGTACCATCGTTCCTGACGATACGCATAACCGATCGTCAGTTTTTAACGTTCAGTGCTCTCCTGACCAACCAAACTGGCCGGATTGGTACAGTCACAAACACGTACACGAAATGAACGCGTTTACAAATTGTTTAATTGCTGCTTACTATCTTCGTAAACGTATAAGGAACAGAAGACGTAGATACCACAATTTGAACACAAAGCTGTACAAACTTCTTCCCATGCCTTTTTTTTTTTTTTAAAAAAAAACGTTGCCCCACACTAAGATTTCTCTTGTATCGTGGGTGCGTTTACAGACACAAATCTCACAAACAAACGCCCAGACCCGAAACAACCATCTGTAGGCCATACAAATGTTTGTTCCGTGTGGGAATCGAACCCACGACCCGTGGCGCAGAAGCCAATCGCTTAGCCACTGCACCAAACGTGTCGTCAAAACGTTGCCTTTAACTTGGCAATACGGTCTTTGTATAACACGTGGCCTTTGTCCCACAGAAGTTCACGAAGTCGAACTTCGGTAATTAGGCGTTTGGTGTCAATATATGCCATGTTTGATCAAAATTAGGTACTTAAATCATTAAAAGGTAATGATACCAATAAAATCAAACAATATTATTGAAGTTTTGAACTAGTAGGTTTCATTCTTTTTACGATGATACGCGCATGCGTACGGTCAGTCCACCGATCGGTGTAGCACTGAACGCGTTAATATGTATCCATAGCGCGTCGGTCGACCGACGGCACGCATGCGGACGCGCTTGACCGACGGTCCTCGTACGCAGTGCGTAGCAATATACGCGTGCGTACTGTCGGTCGACCACTGTCACGACTTGTGAATTTTCATACAAATGACAAGCGCGACCGACGTACGCACCGACGGTCGGTCAAGCACTAAAACCGGCCTTATAGTTACGTAAATGTAACGTTAATAATAGTGAGATAAGAATTGGATTTTACATTGGGGTGAATGAAAATAACTTTAAATAAAAGTAAAACCCGACTTCAAAAAACACTAAAAATAGTAAAATAATTATACAATAATATAAAATTAAGGTTTCAGAAGTCGGTGGCTTTTATTTGTTTCAGTCTAGAATTGCACCGACTTCTGAAACTGTTAATTTTATATCATGGTAATTATTTTACTCTTTTCAGTGTTTTTTGAAGTCGGTTTTTACTTTTATTTAAAGTTATTTAATAAATACGTTTTAATGCCATAAAATATACGTTTTAAGACTACAAATTAAAATGACACTGTTGCATAATCTTTCCAACAACTAGGTAGTTTTCTATATATATCTATATATTTCTATTTCTATCTATAGGTATTAATGTATAATTATCATGACGGCTCCATACAAATACATACGACCTTCTCTGTTCTGGGCTAATGTTTCCGTGATGACAGTTAAAACAGAGGTTGAAAATCCTCATCAAAACGTTTACTTTAACTTTTTTTAGATTGATTTTTTCAAAAAGCACTGTATAATTTTCAATAAAATTAATATGCGACAACCTTTAAAGTATGGCCTATCAAACAAAAAAAGAATAATCAAAATCCATTCATAATTGGCGGAGATATCGCGTAACAAACATAAAAAAACATTCAGACGAATTGAGAACCTCCTTCTTTTTGAAGTAGGTTAAAAAGAGCCTTCACGAACGACGATACTTAAGTACGTCCGGCGTACCCTGGCCAGTTAGTCCCACTACCAGTCTCGCTGACAGGCTAATCTTTTCCCTACGGCATGAGCTATTTTCGTATAGCTCGTGCTAACATGAGAGTAGAAGAAAATTATTCATACTTAGTTTTGCAAGATAAAAAGCTACAATTTGCAATTTTGGTCATAGGAACCGGGTATCTTGTCTTAATAGTAAAAATTGGATCGCTTTTCGTGTCTGTCTCTCGTCCGCTTACTTCTTCTAAACTACTCAATGGATTTTGAAGCGGTTCTCATCTTAGTTTAGGTAATTTCTACCGAAAGAATTTAAGCTATAAAACGTACCGGTTCGACGCCGGGCGGGTCCCCAGTTAAGGCGCTTCCCCCACCGAAAGTGGCCACTTCAGAAAAAAAGCATTATTTCTGTCAACACAAAACATCTTCCTTCTTATTACAAAAGATGGTCTAAGAAAAACCTAGGTTTTAAAATAGCCCCGTCTCTTTTTGTTATATGACATAAGAAAGTGATGGGTATATTTTAAACCTGGGTTTACCTTAGTGTTGGTTTAAACCATCTTTTGTAATAAGGCCCATTGAAATTTCGTACGTACAACATTTTAGTCATGTGTTGCAGAAATTTTCGATCACCAAATATCAACACTAGAGCTTCTGGATTCGAAGCTTTAGCGATAAGTACCAAAAACGGTCGTTTTCAGCATTAATTACTAATACTTCTAACCTAGGATGTCAAGTGTTGTTTTTTGGTGTTCGAAAAATTCTACAACACTTGACTAAAATGTTGTAAGTACGAAATTTCAATATGTTGTGTGTTGACAGAAATAATGTTCTTTTTTGAAGTGGCGCCACTTTTGCTGGGGGAAGCGCCTTAATTATAAACTCATGAACAACATTCTAATTGCGCAAAACACTCGTAATCGCTACAGCTTTGATATTGACAGATCAAATATTTCCATAGCAACGTATGTATTAACAATCTGATTTCTCTACAATCATTTACCATGCAATTTAAATTGTTTTTGACACACCAACTGTCATGATTGACGTCAGTTACATTACACAATTGCCCTGCCGAACTGAGATGGTAAAAATACCTAGGATAACCGCTAGGAAATACTTATTCAATGCTGCTAGCCTGTCTATCGTAATTCAGTTATTAATCCCGAGACTTATCCCTGAGTAGATTCCTTCAATTTGTACTACCTAGGTAAAAAAATACAGTAACGTGTACGTGAGATTTTTCCAAGGAACGTGAGTAGGGAAAAAATCTATATCGACTCCAATATTAATGCTAGCAATACAATACACCTACGTAACACACAGCCTACAAACAACGGCCTTGTTCCAATCATTTCTAACATAAAATATAAAAATTGAATTACATCACTATACAGGGTTAGTTGGAAAGGGGTAATCTGCAGTCCACTTAAAGTAGGTATCACTGATTACTATCTTAAAGCAAGTGTTAAAATTTAAAAATTCGATAATTTTAATTTCCATATAAAATGATTTTCATTTTAATTTTTTACAAAAATTCTTCATCCTTGCTTTGAAATGATGCTTCTTATTCATGATCGGAAATGCTGATCATAAAGGATAAACAGATTTTAGCGTTTTTTAGGGTTCCGAACCCAAAGGGTAAAACGGGACCCTATTACTAAGACTCCGCTGTCCGTTCCGTCCGTCTGTCACCAGGCTGTATCTCATGAACCGTGATACTTAGACAGTTGAAATTTTCAAAGATGATGTATTTCTGTTGCCGCTATAACAACAAATAGGTACTAAAAAATTGAATGAAAAATATTTAAGGGGGCTCCCATACAAGAAACGTAATTTTTTTGCGGTTTTTATAGATAATGGTACGGAACCTTTCAAACTCAAACTCAAACTCAAAACTCGTTTATTCAAAGTAGACTAGTATTACTTAGTTCTTTTTGAACGTCACATTTTGGTAGTTACAATTGACTGCACCCCCAAAGCTCCCACCCTTCACCGCTTCCTAGTGTTTATGCTGTGAAGAAGAAACGGCGCAACAAACTCCCCAGCAACACAGTTCAGTCTGTCAAGTGAATATTTAAATGAGTCTATACACAAAAAAGTAAAATATTAATTACATTGATTAAATTATGCAAGTTGATGATGGTAAACAAAATATTTACCTAGAACAATTCTGGATGAATTGAAAACAAAAGTAAAAGTATCTAAATATAGATAATTCAACATAATATAAACATACAATTATATACCTACACTCAATATATATAGACTCTATATATTCCAATACATTATTATTACTACAGTTAATGTGAGAATAATGTAGGTCAATGTCAGTAGTACAAGAATAACAATGAGAAATTGCCTTAATGTTGTCATAGCATGTAAGAGCTGACCAGTCCCGACAGACAGCACCCGTTCACGAGCATGACGAGCGCATCAGCATCGCTTAACTCAACCATATTGTAGGGAACTTAACAACCCAATACACAACGCCACCGTCAGCAGGACATTTTAGTGAGCATGACAGCCTCAACTGCCGGACAACAGTCAGGTTAATGTAGGAATACACAAAAAAAAAAAAAAACATACTAAGCATGACAATAATGGCTACATGATACTCACATTTTACATTTTGTAATTATTACAATTGTAAATAGCTTGATGCCATGGGCATTACTAAAAAGAAAACTGATACTACCTATATCAGAATCAAAGAATAAAAGATATATAAAATTATAATACAATATATAATGAGTAGGTAAAAAAAAAGATACCTACAGTTAAATGTTAAAAATTAAAAATTTAAGGACCTACGCATGAAGGATTAAACAGCCAATTAAGGAGTGCCAGTGGGTCGCAGTGTGCAGTTGGGAATCGTATTCCAGACATTTTTATCTTCAATGTACTGGTTTATGTTGTGATATGCTCTTGACATTCATTCCTGACATTCTTTCGTGCGCGAGTCCGACTCGCACTTGGCCGGTTTTTTTTTTAAATCTTTGTCCAGCTATCTCTTAAACTCTTGACTTTTAGGGAAAGTTGTAGAACAAAAGTTATTTATTATTATGGGTACTTTAACACCCTTTCAGATTAGTACCCCTTTCTGAATAACCTTGTATATCGGTAAAATACCGAATAATCCTGAAATCGAGTCACAAATCTTGTTAGGGACGGCCGCCATCTAATGCCGCAGACAAAATTTATGTTAACCGGATACCAATCAGAGACATACCTTTGTAAAATATTAGTTACCCGCGTCAAACTCAATACGATCTTTTTATTAGCTAGTTTCGGAAATTGGCTTTGCATGGCCATGGGAAATGGGAAGAAATAAGTTTCATTCAAGGTATTTTATTAGTAGGTACTCGGAGGATGATGTGAAATAAAAGTATGTGTGGAATATGGTTCTCTGTTGGAATATCGAAATATTATTAGCCGATAAAAACGCCGAATGATTCAAGTACCTAATTATGTTTTGTAACTTTTTGTTACGCCGACTAGCCTGCTGGCCACTGTTTCATTAGTCAACTGTATTATTGGCCACTTTACACTTGTTAGATGGCTCATTTTCTCGTCATGCAAGCAAGCATGCAAGTGTTTCTGGGTTTGCTACGCCAGAAGACTCGCTTTGTTGGCCCTTCGCTTCGCTCGCACACTCGACCAGCGCTACGCTCGGGAGGTCACCGACTTGCTTCGCTCGCCACCTCCCCCCACTTGCTGCGCTTCGGCCTCGTGCACTCGTTCCACTCAGGAACTCCTTCGCGAGCTTCTGGCTCCACGCTTTTAATTAACACTCTAGGGGTAGGACAGAGTCTGACCACGTGTAGTCGGGGTGCGCTGAGTTGGATTAACATTACATTCCGCTGTGTGAAAATAATGTTGTGCGAATACTTATTTGGTAAATTAAACAATAGCCAAATAAGTAAGTATTCGACGAAAACAAAATTTCTGAATGATTTTTGGCCAAATAATTATGGTGGCTAGTAATCATTCGACGAAATCAAATTAGGTTAAAAATTGCTTCGGGAAAGATTAGGTAGGCGAATCGTTGTCGGCGTAATGAAATTCGATATAAAATATTTCGGCAAAAACACGTGCACCCGTGGAATATACGGGGTATAAACGAAGTCGTATAATTATTTCAAACCGCGTGATCTACTGGTGACACTGATTAACCAATCATGGGTTATTTTCGGAATCAACAAAATATTACTTTCAAAAAAATACCTGTTTTTCTGTTTCTGAATCATTTTAGCGCCCCGAGTTAACTGAATCCGCGGAGCGATACCGCTCTAATCGTGGGCGGGAGCTATGTCGCCGTGCTTTCATATAATGATGTTTTTTTTTTCGTTATTCTTTATTGAAGCCAAATTAGGTGGTTTAGATACGATTCCCACGCCTACAAGTTATGTAGTTTAATCAAGTTAAATCCGGTGCGCGGTTAATCAATACCCGTGATAGATCAAGCGATTTTAAGGAATTACACGATTTCGTTTACACCCTCTATATCACAAATAGTTGTGGTAAAAATAATCCTCACTCTTTTAATTGATGTGTGGATCTGAATTTTGATTTTTACTTGCGTTAACGGTGAAGGAAAACATCGTGAGGGCTCTATCAAGTTCTCGGTGGGGTGTATAGTCCGCCAATCAACACCAGGCCCACTGTGAACTAAAGCTTAAAACCTTCTCATTCTGAGAAGAGGTCAGTGCGCAGCGATTGGACAGTAACTGGCTTATTATGAATGAATGAAATACTGTGGCGGCATCTATCCACGCCACATGCGAACTACGCAACACACCGGTGGTGTAGACGACTACAGTGACATTAACGACAACTCTTATAAATGTCAGTTCCTACATCGCGCTATCATGATTTAACACGCAGATAGTATATACAACCGCCCAACATTAACCGTTGCCACACCGATAATACAGCCCTCATCAAGCTGCCCCCCCCCCCTAAGCCCCCGCCAGCAACGCCCTAAGCCGAGGTCCGAATCCCACTAGGGGTCGCCCTTAGTGCTGTTGTTGCAGGTAGTCATGATGTTAGTGTAGTACAAGTAGTTAGCTTAGGTTAAGTATTTCACTCCCCCCCTTCTGGACACCCTTCAGGTCTCGCCAATAACTGCCCGGTTACGTAGAAATGGTCCACTAGGAACATCTACAGCAGTCCAATAGAAAAAAAAAAACCGTTGGGCAGTAGCCCGCCAGGCACAAGACTCCGCCTGGTTGGAGTATCCTCCCTTTAGTTGGAGGAACCACGCCTAGTTCCTCCGCAGCACGAAAAACTAAAATGAAAGACGCATTAAGTTATGAATGTAGACGAAAAATTTCCAAGAAGAATTCTGCCATGAATGGTCACAATAACTTGAATTTCTATGCTAATCTGGGAAAAACTAGAGCATTAAGTTTCCCAATCCTGCATAAGTTTCAAAGTGAAATGAGCAACTTTTTACCGATAAATTTTCTTTTGAAGTCTATTAACCTGCAACCCATGCCTTCAACTTTGCAATAGCTAGTGGAATAAAAGTAATTTCAAAACTCATCTAGTTTTAATCCGTTGGCCAAGCACGGTTATTATCGGCCGATATTTTAATCGTCTGATAACTTTTAAGTGAGGAATAAATATGACGGTTTGACCAATGGGACGACAAGTTTGGTGCAGTGGTTAAGTGATTGGCTTCTGCGATACGGGTCAAAAAAGTTCGAAAATTTGTATGGCCTACAAGATAGTTGTTCCGAGTCTGGGCGTTTGTGCATGTGATGATTTGTGTCTGTAAACGCACCCACGGTACGGGAGAAACCCAAGTGAGGGGAGAGGAACATTTAAAAAAAAAAATTACTCGTCATACACCAACATCATTATGTACACACATAATTAAGCCCTCATCAAGCTGTCTCCCTCCTATAATCTTCCGTCAGTTATGCCCAAAGCCGAGGTCCGAGTCCCACTAGGGGTCGCCCTTAGTGCTGTTGTTGCTACGAGTAGCAGTCATGATAAGCAGACCAAAAGAAAAAAATGTAAATTCACTACATAACAGCGCAAATTTTACGATAGCTACATTAAATTAAACAGTGCAAATACAGTTTAATTCGTATATCGTCTGTAAACACAAGATGCCTTTTTTTCCTCAAAATGTTGCAATATTACAATTTATAGGGACGTATAGCCGCGACACTGGTTGGTGCGCGACTAACGGCCATTTTCAATAACCTATCTATCGGCGGTTTCGCCGACTAGAGATAGAAATTTGACATAAGCTCCATAGAAGTAATGTCAAATTTCTATCTGTAGTAAGGAAAACCGCTGATAGGATAGGAAGAAAATGGCGGTTAGTGAACGCCATTTTCTCTTTGACTGCTTGTCGATAGTCCTAGCGAGCTGTTTCTACGTAACCGGGCAATTAGAGAGTGAGGTAAATAGAGGAGTAAAATACTTAACCTAAGCTAAGTATTCATACTACACTAACATCATGACTACTAGCAACAACAGCACTAAGGGCGACCCCTAGTGGGACTTGAATCTCAGCTTATGGCGTTGCTGGCGTAAGATTGGGAGGGATACAGCTTGATGAGGTCTGAATTATCAGTGTGAACTAAGTGAATGCCGGGCAATTACCTTGCTTTAATATTGCCAATTATGAATGCGGACAACTCATCTATAGTTTTATTATTTTAGTGTTTGACATTTCATATGTTCTGTAGAAAAGTTGTCAAACCGCCATATTTATTGCACAGATAAAAAATATCTGTTATCGTTCCACCATTGGCCCAGTCGTCAGGTAGTTTTACCTTGCATGAGGTCGGTCAGTTCTGAATTTTGAAAAATGTTATGTGTAATATTTATGTGTTGTTATGAAAACTTCAAATTTTCGACCTTAAGTGACCTCGGCGCACCCCGCCATCTTGGATTAAAGACCCCAAAAATGAGTTTTTGTTTAATAACTAGCTTATCTATGTGTTTTACGACAAAAATAGCTCAGACTAATTTAAATACTATTAATGTGTCTCGCCCAAGTGTACCGAAAACGGTACGGCCGCCATTGTTTATCTATTGTGTCTATAATTACAGTACTACACAGGTTAAAATAATACCTTTTCCTAGGTAAACCCCTTTTTTGCGACCTGGCGACTGGGCTAATTATTATTTAAGTCGTAATCTCTCAAGTTCGTTCTCCGCGTCTTATCACGCGATCAACAAACAAAAGAGAAAAAATCATAAGAACAATCCAAAATATCGTATTTTTCTTCAATTGCTTGATAACGGCACATAACGGTAACAATGTACTCCAACAAATTAGCATTCATATTGGAAGTAGGTAGTTCCACCATTCTATAATTTATGCAATTACCCAATGAATATAACATGAATGGACCGTGCGTGATGGACGCTGCTGGTGGAATTAGAATGGACTATTGGGTAAAACTATTACTATTGTGGTCCTTAATTTAGTTTAAGGCTTCCGTTATTGACGTTCAATGATTAATTGCTAATGTTAGTCGTGTATGGATTCTATTGTACGCACGGCTAAAAGCTATAATTTTCTAGTATGATTATTGATCTCGCACTGTACTGGCTTTTCGTGCAATGAGAGGTCAGTTTATAGTGGATATTTATAGCTTGGTATGTAGCTGTGTGTACTGGCTAATCCAGCTGTAGGTACTCGTGTACTTACTGCACTACTCAACCAAGCTAATCATGCCAAAAATAAAATCGTGACTACAAAACAAGAACTCGATTTGTTCTCGTTCGATTACTCTGGAGCACGGAGAAGACACGGAGAAGAGAAACTACTCCGTGCTCTGGAGGCAGCTAATGTGTCACCTTTTAATAGACCTTTGGCTAGATATTACTTAAAATATCCCATGACGTGGTGGCGAGCTAGAATATAAAACTTCCTCATCGCAAGCTGGGTATTCAGAGTGTAAACGAATTCGTGTAATTCCTTCAAACCGTGTGATCTAGTGGTGACACAGATTAACCCTAAATGAGTACATATGAAAAAAAAATTAAAAAAAAACAAAAAAAAAACTAGATTTTCTATTTCTAAATCATTTTAGAGCCTCGAGTTATCTGACTGCAAAGACCGATATGGCGTTAGTCGTACCCGCCAGCCGTGTCACCGTGCTTTCATTAATTTATGCGTGGCATCGAAATGTTCACTCAAATAAATAAAAATGAAGATAAGTAAAAAAATTTGTTTTTTTTTTCCTCTTAAATCAATCTAAATCCCGTGCGGTGTCAATCTACACCAGTAGTAGATCATGTGGTTTTAAGGAATTACACGAATTCGTTTACACCCTGTAGACGCTTGTTATAAGATTCAACAAAACCGGGCACGCTTTTTAGTAGGAACTACACGGTCTATCTAGGCTAGCTCACCCTCACATTAAAGTCCGGCGCCAAGCAGTTTACTGTGTTCCGTCGTGTGTATGTGAGAGCCAGAGGGGTATAGGGGAATCGCTCTATATCTCCTCTACTTTATCGCATCTTAGACCCTGCCTCCCTGCCTGCGTTTACCATCAGGTGTGACTATAGCCAAACCTGACAAAGACAAATAATGAAAAAAGCAATCCAAAGTCGGCTTAAAGTTCACGCGCTGATCTGCACTCATAAGTATAATCAACCCACCACTGGGCGTGGCCATCTTCTCAAAATGAGAAAGGTTTAGTCATAACATGGTGACGGACAAGGTGGACTGATGAACTGGTGAAAGTCGCGGGAAACTATGGATGAGAAAAGCACAGGACCGGTCGATGTGGCGATGCTTAGCGGAGGCATAATGTCCAGCAGTGGACGTCTTTTGCCTGAATGATGATGATGATGGTGACTTACTACACTCATCAGAAAGAACTTTTTGGAGCACTGTTGGATCTGCATTAAAGCCCCTTTTATTTTTTCTGTATTTCAATAGGGCAATGGACGCAAAAGTGTGTCACTATAGAGAAAAGTTCTGCACACGTAACCAACAAAACAACTTATTTTCGTTCAGTTCCAAGATCACTGAAAAATATAACATACAACTTAAATTTCAATACAAGAATAACAGTTTAGAAAATGTTGAGCGCAGCTGCGGCACTACGATGGAGTTCAAGATGTAAATCAAAACTTAAAATAAATAATGTTAACTCAAAGAGAACTCGTGAATGTCGGACTTAGTGAAAATTCACTGGAAACTGAAATATAGTGAGTTCCCACACTGTCCCAGTTCCGGGTATAAGCTTCTTGACTGCCTCCGCTGGTGGAAATATACGGGTATTGGGATCGGGGCGGGAAACTTTGATTTCTGACGGCTTACTCCAAAAATCGAACAACGAAATTTCGGCGTCGGATCCGACGATAGATTCGGTTTTAGCGATTTTTTAATAATCGGTTCATTTATAAATTCGATGTACGTCGTTGTTTCATTTCGATCCGTTCGACATTCCTTTTTCGAAGTAGGACCCCCTATTTTCTTTTTTCATCTTGAGCAAAGTGACGGCGCTCTAACTTTATTAATGCCTGACAAACAGTGGATATTGATACTAACCATCAAGCATCCCTGACGTGTGTTACGTTTTCCCATAAAGATGGCAGTCATTCAGTTTCTGGAAGTGTGGCAAATTAAGTGTGGAAAATTTCTGGCAGTGTTTGGCAAATCAACATACAGCAAAATGTTTCTATTATAGTTAGTTGATAGATACTTATTCAATTGCTGGATGTCTGTACATGAGATTTGTGCCAACATCTACCAGAGACTAAACTAAGTGTGGACCAGTTTTAAAATAAATATTTCTGATAGTGAAAACTACATCATATTTCTGTGCGTCTCTAAAGAGTCCACTGGACTAATTCATTAATCCATTATATACTTAGCTGTGCAAACGCAACATCTTTCCAATATTCTCATAAAAAATATCACCACTATTTAAAAAAAGTTCTTTCAACCTTTCTGTTCTGCCTAGCCTTTTCCCAACTAATTCGGGATCAGCTTCTAGTCTAACCAAATTCGGCTGAATACCAGTATTTTACACGCAGCGAATGCCATCAGACCTCCGCAATACAGTTACTGGGCACTGCCGAATATCCTGAGGTTAAACTAGTTGTCAGACTGGCTTCTGACTACTCGTAACGGCTGTCATAGGTGTTCGTATGACACGCGGGACAGATGGCATAGCGTGCTCTCCGAGGAACGGAGGGCTCAAAGTTTAAGGGTGTATTCATAAAAGAAGCAGGTAACCAGCGCCGACCTACCAGCGCTTATCGGTATTAGTCCGTGCAAGTAACAGCTACATAAAGGAAGCGGGTAGAAGCAGGAGCTGGCATTTTTACCAAAAATATGCGTTATTCCCTTGCAAATACAGCAACAAATGAAGGCCGACCAGTGCTGATCGGAGCAGGTCGGAACTTGTCGGCTAAGTTCGGAGCTTGTCGGCTCTGGTTCGCCCCACAGTTTAGAGACTACCTGCGCCGACTAACTGCGCGGACCAGCACCGACAAGCGCTGGCAGATCAGAACAGGCAACGCGATTTCTACGTGTATACGCACTAACGAATGACCCATCCCACCCATTGTTTGTAGCCAACGAATCACTAAACCTTTCTACCAGCGGTAAATCTCCAAACGCCCATGCCTCTTATGTTTCCACACATATTCAAGGCTCGTGAGCTTGTTTGCTCGCATACTACCTATAAGATATTTGCTCCCCTACTTTTGTTACCCGCGTATAGAGACATCGTATGTGTATTGAAGGTAATATCTTGTTTGCTATTTTTATTTGAAATAGGAAATGTTTAACATTAATAGAATTTATATTGCTGCTTGGGAACCGGAAACTTAGTGTTTTTTACGTAGGATGGGGTTGTGGGACAATTTTCATTTAATGTAACGTAGAGGGACTGTTAATAAAACAATGTTGTAAAGATGAAATAGTGTGAATTAGCGTTTGTGTTTTGTTTTTTTTTATATTTGACATTTTATATCAGTCACAGTCACACACTCACACAGACAGTCGGATATTTCAGTCTATGGAAACTTACTATAATTGACAATGGACCGGCAAGCCTACTAAGCCGAGGTCCGAGTCCGTCCCTAAGGCAGTTGTCCCACCGCGCGCGAGGAAGCGACTAACTATCGGCTATTTTCGCTCAAGAAACGTACAATAGATATACATTCCGTGTAAACAAAAGAGATGCATAATTATATTAATAACTGATCGCTGACTTTTCCCACTGCCGGCGAGGACTCGCTCCACTAGTTTGTCGTTGAGCGACAGAGCTATCAATACTCACTCAGCGATACTTGCTCAGCGGTGCTCATTTGGCGATCATAACTCATGCCGAGAGACCAACCAGCCGCTGGTTACCAGCGGTCATTTGCGAGTGGTGCGAGTAATCGCCCGTCGCACTCGCACACTCGCTTATAGCCCAGCGTCAAAACTATCGGAACTACACACTCGCTTCTCGCTGCTCGCTAACTCGTTTCTAGCTCTACTCGCTGCTCGCTCATCGTTTGCGGTGGGACAGGTGCCTAAGTGCTGCTGTTATTGCTAGATGTCATGATGTTAGTGTAGTATTGTAAGTGGTTAGCCTAGGTTAAGTATTTTACTAGCATTGGCTGGAGACCCTTCAGGTCTCGCCAATAAATGCCCGGTTACGTAGAAACGGTCCACAAGCAGTAAAATAGAAAAAAATAGTTATTAAAACAATTATGTAAAGATCATTATCAACATCGGTGAAATAGACTTTTTGCCATACAAAAATGCAAATAGAATATCTAGCTTTAATTCCGCTGAACAAGATTGCTAGTTTGGATGCAGTATGCAGCACCACCCTCCCACCCACAAATATATGCACATGCAGAAACAGTGAAAAAATAATGCAACATGCAACCAAACCAATACACGACACGTGTTTCGCCCCTGCACGGGGCATCCTCAGGATATGTTGACTCCTCGACCGCTAGGACGCGAATTATTAGCGCGCTAGGATATATTACGTTTAGGTATATTACTTTTCTGGATAGAGCTAGCATCTATGTTATTCACTACGGAAGAAAAATTGTCTGTTTGTTAATTCAACGCCATCTATGGACTACTCTGTGTACTAGTTTCTATATTGAACAAAGTTCCTGTGAAACGTAAGTAACGTTCCTTAAGGCAATTCGGAGCAGTCGATTTTTTTTAGTATCAATGTTCCTTTCAGTTATGTAGATTATAGAATGAAGTTGTTAATAAACAAAGTCATAGATTTCTAGTAAGTTTAGTGCAGTTTATCTTAGTACCTACTGTCTTCAGTGTTGGAACATAAGTTGGAATGCAAACTATTTATATAATACTTTTTCAATATAATAGGTATCGTTTTGTATATGTCACTCTCGAAAAAAGAATTTTGTACTGTCAAAGGTGTGCTCCTCAAATAAACTAATCAAGTAATTGTCTAGTGTTTTAATTTATTTCAACGATTTTTCAGTAGGTTCACGTTTGTAACTAAATAATAGATATTTGTCAAGATTATTTTCTATTAAGGAGTTGCTCTCGTCGCTTTTTAATAAAAATAATAATTGCATGAATTGAAATAGCTTTCATTCTAAAAAAAACTATACCGAGTGTGAAAAAAATACGAACAACTTTTCGAAATTCGCGTATTTTTTTATTACTATCCGTACAAGTCAAATAAAATTATTTTTTTATTTGTACGGAAAGCAATAAACAAAACACAGGAATTTCGAAAGGTTTGTTCTACGCGTTCAATTTCCGATACCGAGTAAACCCACAAACATTTTTTTAGTTCATTTTTTAACACCATTATTTATGGAGATTTCATTAACATTACTATTTGTAAATGCGACATAACCTAAGCTGAAAGTAAAGTTTAACATAATTACAGATGTAAAAAATAGTTTTCCTCTTATTATCAACGTGCTTTGCCTTTAAAGGTCACTTTACATTAATCAAACTAAATTCAGTGCACTAACTCAGTTAGCCAATAAATGAAGAGTACATAATGCAAAGTGAATTATACCAGAGTGGGCTGCGCCATCGCTCGGAGTCTAATTAGTGAACCACTTAGCGTAACGTGCACGGAGTCAGTGAACTAAAATAAGGTCAGTCGCCGCGCAGCCGCTGACACGAACGCGCGTATGTTATGCACTGCTCCGTCGCCGTATAAAATTAAAGGAGCAAAAATGTCGATCGAAAAAGAAATATTATTACACGTTCTAGATATGTATAAACATATGCCTTTTTTGTGGGATAAAAATCATACAGAATACAAGAATAAAACTTCAAGAGTTAACGGCAAACGTTTGCTGTTGGAGGCGTACAAAAAATACGACGAATATGCCACAGTTCAGTCGTTAACTAAAAAAATACAAAATTTACGAACGAATTATTACAAAGAATTGCAAAAGGTATGTTTTTTGTGTGAAATTATAACCTCAAATTATTTTTTGTGGGTTTTTTGGTTTCAATATTTCTTTTTGTTTTAGGTTAAGGAGTCACAACGAGACGGAGCCGAAGAGCAGGATATATATAAACCTTCTTTATGGTACTTTGAAGCGTTCAGTTTTCTTGGTGATAATAGCGAACATTGCCATCCGAAGAGGGATCCATTGAAAACAGAGGTAAGTTTATAAAATTTTAGATAATTTTATTTCTGTATAATAAAATTCAAGAATAATATACACTTCTGGCAATGTTCACAATCAACGCGTCACTCGTACCGTCGGCGTCGCCCCGTCGTGCGGTCGAACCCCCATTATCTTGCATACTTCCTTTTCACTTACACCTGCATCCGTCTCGCTCTCGCACAGTTAGTCTCCCTCATGCATTAGCTTTCCCACATTCAGCCATCTTGCCATACCGTTTGGCGTCAGACACTGAATTCCATATAAACATTCTTCGTTTTCGTTCATAATGTTGGTCTATATTTTATAAAAGTTTACATATTTTTGGATTCACGCAGTATTTGGCAATTAATTAAATAAACACGACCTTTCTCATAAAAATATACAGGATGGAAATTAATTTCTGTAATTCCTTCAAACCGCGTGATCTACTGGTGTCACAGATGGAGCCTAAATGTTTTTTTTTCGAAATAAATTTAAAAAAAGCTTGAGGTTCTATTTCTAAGTAATTTTAGCGCCCCAAGCTAACTAACTGCAAAGAATGATATCGCACTAGTCTTGCCCGCCAGCTGTGTTGCCGTGCTTTCATTCATTTATGCGTGGCATCGAAATGTTCTATCACGTATTTTTTTATTTAAAACATTTTTTTTGGTTACCAATTTTTTCATTAAAACCTTATTAAGTGGTGTAGATACGATCAATTACCCCTACCGCAAGAAAAAACGTGTTTTTTCTTTTTTTATCATGCTAAATCCTTTGCGGGGTCATTCTACTCCAGTAGATCGTGTGGTTTTAAGCAATTACACGAATTCGTTTACATCCTGTATTATTATAGTGTATTCAGTACATTCCTTCTTTATTCCGCTAGTTACTTTGGTCTTGCGTGGTAAGGGTACCAATTCACTTGCCTTTAGCTATCTTTATCAATAGGGAGAGTATTTTACCCGATCGATTAGCTTTTAATGTTTTCAAATTTAGTATTAGTCTTGTCTAATTAATTTAGCTAACAGACTAACTGACTTTCTAAACTTATACTCGATTTTTCACCCACTTCCCTTTGCCCGATTGAGCTTGAATACAATTGTATAAAAATTGGATGACAAAGTATTACAGCTATTGAGCTGATTTGATGATGGCGTTGGAAGGTATGAAGGTATAGGTATTGACAATCGCCGACCTATAAAAAATAAAATGAGATCCAATAAAAAGCATTCATGTAGAAAAGCCAAGTTTCGCGACTCATTTGCAGTAAACAGTTCGAAGATCTAATATAGAGTAGTTCTCATATCCAATTAAATACTTAGTACAAGATACGTTTAATTTTGACGTTGACGTTCTATTACCAGAGTTAATACACTATAGTACCTGTACGTAGTCATAGAAGTAATAAGTACTACGTACAACATTATTATTTCTATGATAGTACCTGACTTCTTTATAAAATATTTTATTTATATTTTTCAGCCAGACTTTTTATTTCATATTTACAATGTGATACATAGTCTGTCGGAAAGAGAACCATCATGAGTTTGAGTTGAGGGCGTTGCGTCACATTGTTTAATCACGCTATGTGCGACTGAGAAGTCGACCACATTTCTCTAAAAGTGGCTTCCCACGGTGCGTGATACAGCGCGCCGCGATACCCGAGCTCTCACCGGCGCACCATGGGAAGAGATTTGTCCGTGGTAACACAGAAGCGTGCATAGCGGTGCGCCGTATTCGCCGCGAATCGGTAACTTCAAAGCTGCGGTGCGAACTTATGCTGAGAGCTGCAGCTGCAGTGATAGCAGCGATACGTTCTCTTTCAATTGGCATTTTGGAATGACAAAATAGCTTCGAATCACGTACCCACACAGACGGACACGCACCGTTGGAAGTGCCTTGGTGCGGCGCGTGGCAATGCGTGGTTGCCGGGTGTGCTTGGTACCTGCCTATCATCCATAAAATAACGCACTCTGGGGAGCCACCTTAAGCTAATGCGCTGTTAGCTAATTTCAACTTTTTATCACTAGTAGGGCTATAGATAGGTCATTGGTTTAGGCCATCAATACAACAAAAATATATACGCATCGAATTGAGAAGCCCAGCTTTTTTTCGTGTATGTTAATGAGAAATTTAGTTTCAGAACCATTCACTGTCATCGTCAGATGCTGAAAGCAGCTACCAAAACTCAGAGACATACGCATGCACCCCACCAATGAAGAGAAGGAAATTCACTAAATCAGAACCGCTTCAACACACAAACAGTGTTATTAATGGTGGTGGAACGCCCGCCGCAATGAAAGATGAGGACTGGGAAATTTTGGGGAAAGCCATAGGCCTGCAATTACGAGATCTAGATAAAAAACAATTAACTATTACGCAGAAAATCATATCAGACGCTATTTACTACGCAAAATTTGGTTTATTGACTCAAAATTCGTATATTAATCTCGGAGATTCACGTCCCCCGCCATGATGATTACCATCGCCATCTAAAATTAAGTGCTTTAATAAAACAACAAGTAAAAATATTGGTTCTTTTTTTTATTAATTGAAATCACTCTCCCTGAGTCTAATTTCAGTCCCGGCCCGCACCTCTGACTTTTCGAATTCATGTGTGGATCATATGGTATTTCTACACCACTGCGCTTTCATGTTCATCTTGCGCTCTCAACTGTCAATTCCTCTTGCGTCAAGCTCGTGCAATATTGATTGCCATAAGACGCATGCAGCTTATCGTCTACACCGGTGCGCCTCGGTCAGTCGTCAGTCGACATACAATAGAATGATTAGCGTGCGCTAGGGGCATGCACTTTTGTCGAACTAGTAATAAGGCATGCGCTATGGCGCTTCACGCATGCTTTAGACGAAGACGCAAGATGAACATGAAAGCGCACTGGTGGAGACATAGCTATAATTTGATTATCACTTGCGTTGCGTTAAACGTGAAGAAACTTCGTGAGGAAGCCTACATACCTGAGAGGGCTCCAAACAGTTCTCGATTGTGTGTGTAGTCTGCCAACCCGCACCAGGCCAGTATGGAGGAATAAGGCCTAAAATTCTTCTCATTCAAAGAAGAGGCTCGTGCCCAGCATTGGAACAGTAATGGGCTGATGATGAATTAGGTACAATTAAAAATTAAAAGTGATGTTCGGAGGATGTTTCTGCCTGTATCCTGATGCCTATTCTTCAGTATTAGTATTAGAGTGTCTTATATAATTCGTCCGAGGAGTATTACCACTATACCTCATTTAGCTGAATGACGTCCACTGCTGGACATAGGCCTTCCCCAAACAAAGTTGGGGGGGTTTGCCATAATCGCCACGCTTGGCAGGCGGGTTGGCGATCGCAGTATGGTTGTTAAAATACTGAGAAAACGCTGCTGCCCATCCTATAGTGAATCCCTTAGTCGCCTTTTATGACACCCACGGGAAGAGATGGGGTAGTGCTATTGTTTATGTCCGGCACCGCATAGACGTATTGAAGTATGGTCCGGAAATTTATCCAAAAAAAAACGAGACTTTTCAACTGTTTCTAAGGTTGGCTATGCATCAGCTTTCTAAGGTTGGCTATGTTGGGGTGCATGAAAAGAGCCTTTACGATTGACGATACTTAAGTACGTCCGCACCTTGGGCAGTTAGCCCCGGTACCAACCTTGCTGACTGGCTAATCTTTTCACCACAGCATTGAGCTATTTTCGTATAGCTCGTGCTGACACGAGAGAAGAAGAAGAAGAATGCATCAGCAATTCTCTTGGGGTTGTAGGTGTTTGTGTCGGTAACCTCTAATCATCAAGTGCCCACCTGATGATAAGCGGTTACCGACACGTCAGCTTGAGTGTTAACTACAGAGTTCGTAATCATTTTTTATGGTGTCAGCCATCATCTGTCCTAATTGCTTAAAACGCTCGTAATCACTATGGTTTTGATTTTGACAATACTATATTCATTCATATATCTGATAGAGCGATGCTCGAGGTTTCTCTGGTGGATAGAATTCGCAATGAAGTCATTCGCCAGAGAACCGACACTGCGCGTAGAATTAGCACGCTGAAGTGGAAGTGGGCCGGCCATGTCTGCAGACGGACTGATTGTAGATGGAGCAGACACGTGTTAGAGTGGAGACCGCGTTTGGGCAAACGTAGTGTGGGACGCCCTGCGGCACGATGGACCGACGATTTGAAGAAGGTGGCTGGCAGCGGATGGATGCGGGCTGCCCAAGACCGGGATGGTTGGCGATCTCTGGGGGAGGCCTACGTTCAGCAGTGGATGGCAATAGGCTGATATGATTCATATAACTACACTCACCGGCATAATTAGCGGAACGCAAAAAAAAACCGTGTTTTTTCCATAATTTTGTATTGTACACTAATGTTTTTGTTTAAATATTTTATAATTAGGGTTAAATGCATTAAAAGGACAAATAATCAATAATCATTTATTTGAATTTGGCAATTTAAATCTTTAATTTGCTAAAATTTCCATTTTGTAACTTTTGGCGCATGTTTTTTGGAATAATTAATTCGTAATTTATTTAATTTTTTTGTTCGTTTTATCACCGTTTCTATACTGCTAGGATCCTTATCAGTATATGACATGTTTTTCCACTCAATTTTTTAATCCATTGTCTTTTCTTAAGGCAAATTGTCCCCATACTCCCATGAAACACTTTTTTACCTCTAATGTTTCTGGGTGGCTGGATTTTTTTCTCTAACCCTATTTCCCGTCTAGGCCAAGTCATATTCTATTGGACTCATGTTCGGGGTCCACGTTGACCCACCCTGGTGGGTTATTACAACATCTTATATGAAATTGCGGACCACGAATACACATTCCGGCCACACATAATCGTGCATATTTTGTTTTTCTTGACTGATAATTCGTCAAGTGGCATCGCGTGAGGCTTTGGGATGTCTATCCTGCAAAACTAAGCAGCCAGTAAGCCTCCTTCAATAATGCCTAACTCCGTGTGCGCTTCAAAACAAATGACACCCCAAACCATTACTGGAGCTTCCAGTATAAGGCACATTCCTGTAAAATTTGACTGTTCAAAGCGATTCCTTTGACGTATTCATATTCTATTCCTCCCATCCAAAAAATGTATGTCAAAAACAGCTTGCCCATGACTAAAAATCTCTTTCTAACTCCTTAGTCCGATCTCGGTGTTATTGAGCAAAACTTAATTTCACTACGCGATGACCTGCAGCACGTTTTGGACATTCAGCAGTCGCGTTAGACATCAGATAACCTTCAATGAAACGTCGTCTTTCTTTTCGTATACTCACAAGCAAAATACGGACCATATTCAGGATGCTATAGGTCCGAATAGCAGCATTGCGCCAATTTTTTGGAGCCTTAACCGGTTTGAACTGTCATAAACCAATCGTCAACGGCGCTTTTTCCTTGATTTCTGCATTATACTCATCTTCTAACGAAACATCCTGTCTGCTGGTACCGATAGACATTGCGAGGAATGACTAATATCGATACACCCAGTGCTTAACTTACTGCACGACAGGTTTGACTTTCATCGATCACTGTAACATCCCTCGTAGCTTTTGTCGCAGGTAAATTACTTCTTTCAGCCTCTACGCAATGTTTATTCTCCTAATGCAATTAATACACTAAGGCCAAACCACCAGTACTTAAATAAAACAAAGTTCCGATCAAAAACACAAAAGGGCAAAATCTTTGTAAAATCAAAACTGTCGCCTAATTTACCTCTAATCGCTTAGGAAAACCAAATTTTTCTTTAACATGCAAGTCCTAATTTAAGGTTCTTTGAATAAAAAAATCGTCATAGCGATAGCAGTACCATATAATAAAAAAATGTAAAAAATAAAAACGTTCCGCTAATTATGCCGGTGAGTGTATATTCATTGCGTGGTGTACATAGTTTTGGAGAAGTTGGATTGTTAATAAATACGTTGCTATGGAAATTGTTGACCTGTCAATACCAAAACCATAAGTGTATTGCGCAATTAGAATGCTGTTCTGCCTAGCCTTTATCAACTCAAGCTTCCAGTTGAATCAGATGCGACTGAATACCAGTATTTACACGGAGCAACTGCCATCAGACTTCTGCAACCCAGTTACTGAGAAACCTGTGGTGTCAACCTATTGCATTAAAAAAACCAAATAGACTACGGAATTTTGACGCACAAAATATCAATGCATGTTACTGCGAAAGTTTAATAGGTTGATTCACCAACAATTAACTCTGGCGCTCGGCGACCGCTGCCGCGACACACTTGCTTCGCTCGCTCGCCTTCGCGCTTTATTGGTCCCTGTTCTAACCTAACCCAAATGATTCAATATACTAAATAGTAAACTTTCGCAGTAACGTGCATCGATATTTTGTGCGTCGAAATTCCGTATTCTACCCAAAAAAACGAGTAGTAGTTGGTGAATTGTTGTAATTCACCAACAATTAAGGGGATCTGGCGCTCGGCAACCTTCCGGACGCACACTGACAAGCGGATACCCAATGTGTCTCCTCTTGTGGTCTAATGTCCACAGGAGGATACTGTGATCACCAATCCGCACGTCAAGCGCGGTGTTTATTACAATGTTATTCACAAACCTTCTGCAGGAGTTTTAGACCAGGACCACCTTCAATGATTACCACACGATGCGGTGCGGCACTGGCGCGGCGCCTGAGCGGTGCTGCTGCGGCGTAATACATACAGATTTCCATGCCTACCACATGGTGCGGTGCGGCACCGCGCCGAACGCTCGCTGGACCAAGACGAGGGGGGAGTGTGTATGCGCCGGAGCGACACCACTCCGGCGTCGCAGACCGCTGATGTTTTGACGGAGAGCCGTTCCACACGGTGCAGTGCTGTGCCGCACCGAAGAGTGTGGCTCTAGCGACGCCGCGTACTACGTGTGCACGCTGATACGGCAAAATGTTCGCCGTGTGGCGTTGTACCACACCGCATCGCACCGTGTGGCTTCTCCCTCAGCTTACAGTCCAACCAGATGCAGCTGAATACCAGTATTTTAGACGGAGCGACTACTAACAGACCTCCGCAATCCAGCTACTGGGCAATGCCGATATGTTAAGGTTAGAATGATTTTTAGACTTTCACCTTCAACATTCACCAATTTATCAAATTATGATATGATGGTCGGGAACAAAAAAAGTACTTCATACAATAACAAAATTGAAACACCATTATTGGGAAGTATAAGTTATATTATAATAAAAGTTTATATAATTAAATTACAGCGTAAATTTTTCAGTAGGTACATAATATCTAGCACAGTGTACGAAATACATTTTTTCACAATGTGAGCATATTTTTATCATGTTTTAAGTACATAGCTTACATCAGTAATTATCTTTCCATAGTGAATGATCCAGTATCGGTCATACATCAATTCTTCCCCTTAATTGAAGTATTACCCATACATTCTAATGACGGTGATTTAATTTTTTTGAAATTTTTTTTTCTTATACATTTTCTTATGCTTTTCGCTGTTGTACATAGTTTATCGCAGAACCGCTAAATGTACTCACATTTTGTGCGCATTGCATATAATTTTGGTCTAAGCATCAGAGGTGCAATGAAGTAACCTATGAAATAGTTATTATTTTTTTACTCTGTGTAAATTTCCCCGATTTACACATTGACAAGACTAACGATACTAAAGAACTCAGTAAGTAATGAAATCTTAACTTCGATTCACAACTCTCTCTCATAGAAATGGTTTAAACAAAAGCTATTATCGCTCTTAAAGCTAAAATTTAAAAGTCTTATAGTATAGAAAGCGGCGTCGAAGCTTCCCAACATTTATTTAAAATATCCACCGTTCAAAATTCTGATCACTCCCTTATGGAGGATGGTCCCCGTAAATAAATATTTAGTTCTACGATGCTTACTTGTAAGCTAAACTTTATTCCTAAGGCAGGGAGTAGAATCTAGCATAGATACTTACATGGGATAATGAAAAAGAAGAAACCATTACGACTTATCTATAATAATCGACAATTTAAACTATTAAACTACATAAATGTTTGCCAAAAAGCCTCCTTTTTTATTGCTAAAAAAGCTTACGTAAGTAAACCTAATTCTTTTAATCTATGAATCGTTGAACTGTGCTCTACCTCTATTAAACGTGAGTTAATTGGGTTGTGAATGTGTTAAATAACTATTATTTTAACATTACGTACTAATTTTGTGTTATTATTTTATCTTATTACCAAAATTATAATCATGTGAGTCAAAATTTTATGTATTTTTGAGGCACTTTTCAAGTGGCTGAGTTAACGACAGATATAGTGCATATTATTGCTATAAAATGGATGAATATAAGACTAAATACTTGTTAAACCATCGGTATAATATATCACAAATAATTTAAACGATGGACTGGTTTTTACAGTACTTTTATCATTTTACTGACACACTTTGCCTTGAAAGCATTCTTGATTATCATCACTTACATCATTCTATTAGATACCTCGTAGAACTTTTCAATCTTTATCTTTATTAGAATCTTTCTTAATGTTTTCTTTTTTATCAAAATTTTGATTGTCATATTCATTTTACACTTCTGGTGCGCGAATCTCGACGGTAACAGAGGTTGGTCCAGGGGCTGTCGGGGATCTAAGAGTAGCTGATCTCAAAGACGTTGCAGAGTGTCCACTGCTAGCTCTAGACCCACGCCGGGACCCTGAAAGTAAAAATAAATCTGTAGAATCAATATTTGAACATCAAAATGTTGAAGGCGAAGCATGCTTTGAGCATGATTTCGAAAAGGATCTCATGCCATGAGTACTCATCCTTATTTAATGGAGATCATAATTTTATGAGTGAGAAGCTTTAGTTGAGTCAATTTAAACTAGTCTAATAGGACCTCTTTCTAAAAATTAACTCTGAAAACGTCTTCTATTTTGACAATATTGGTATTTGCTGCTTTAATGATTATACATATACGAAATTTGTGTTATTATCAACAAAATTTCATGCAATAATCTCTTATTATTTTCTATACTTGCAAAGTTTTTTGATGATTACTAGTGGAACTTGATTCTACAGTAACTTTCATTGAATGAAATTAATGAGAAACATTTAATGTATGTTTCGTTTAATATAAAGGCAATGGGCAGCTACGCTAAGCAGTATTTTTGATTATTTCTATATAACAGCAATCCAATATAAATTTGCTAAGGATGTTGTCTACGTGTTACCAAACGAAGTATTAGATACCTGCCTATTTCTTAGAAACCTGAGTTTCGATTTGGGCAAGAAAATTAAGAATGTACAAATGTTAATTCATCCTTCCAAGACCCGATTTTACCAACGTTGGATAACATTTGTGTCAGGAATAATTTTGATGTTTTGACAGCTTTTGTATAGTAATTTTGTCAAAATGTCTAATTTAATCCTCAGATAAATGCTATCAGACGGTGGTAAAATTGGGCCTAAACGATTTCTTAATATTAAGCTGTTTAAGTTTACTATCTACAAACGGTATATTTGTGTCTACAGATTATTTGATTAGTTAATTGTCACTACATTGCATACACAGAATATTGTGGTTCCTCTATTAAGTCGGCGTGAATATAGGTAATATTAAGAAACACTTCTATTCTACTTAGTTTTTTGTTTATTACTAAAATTATATGTACGGGGTGTATTCAAATTCGTGTAATTCCTTTAAATTGCGTGATCTACTGGTGCCACAGATTAACCTTGCATGGGATTCCTTTAAAAGAAACAAAAAAAAAATTCAACTAGTATAAACTTTGTGTTCTGTTTTCGAGTAATCTTAGCTCCCCGAGTTAACTGTCTGGGCGGAGCGATATCGCGCTAGTTGCGTCTGCCAGCTGTGTTGCGTGCTTTCATTCATTTATGCCCTCATCGAAATTTTCTATCACATAAATTTTTATTTAAGCGTTATTAGATTTAGATACGATTATAAGATTAACATAAAGCAAGTTTTTATCATACTATGTCCCGTGCGGGATAAATCTATATATCAGTTATTTATAGATCATGTTGGTTTTAAGGAATTACACAAATTCGTTTACACCCTCTGTATCGAAAGTGTGTGTCTTGTAAAGGTTTTCTGAACAAATTGAGTAAATAATCTGAATTGAATAGGTATACGAAAGGACATAATAAATATAATACACGAATTAATAATACCAATATTATTACCCCAATTATGAAAGTAATCTTCAAAAAATAAAGGTTCGTATTTCTTTTTTGTTAAGGGTGTTTATGTAACTGGCATTTCAAATGATCACGTACTTAATAAAGTAACGGGTGTTGGATTTATTGCTATTCGTTGAACGAGAGATTATTAGAAGAAGACATGACAAAAAACAAAAACAAACTTTTGTCTGCTAAGTATTTTGCCAGTTTATGTAAAAGTAAACAATAATGTACGTGCGGTTTACCTACATTATTTTGAAACTAAAATTATTGAGCATAACAAGCAAAATGGTATCGTATGTAACCTGAGGGTTTTCGGTGTAGCTGATGACTTTGATGGTGGCGTGCTGTTGATACATGAAATAATCATGATTAGCATTGTCAGTGAGCAGGGAAACGGGCAATAACGGGCTTAACTGGATTCTATTTAAAAGTGTTGGAGTGTGTTTTGTTTAAAAAGGAGTGCAAAATTAAAGTTAAACAGAACAATATTAAAAATTCCTAGAATGGGATCATAAATTTGAGCTGTGCTATTTGAAATTGTGTTAGAAATTCATTTAGAATTTGTTGCCGGGTTCAGAGATTTGAACAAATCAATGTCATAAAATAAAAATCTTATAATTAGAGTATCTACCCACAGGTTAAAATAATTAATATCAATTACAAAAATGGATTTAAGGACATTATTTGTGGAAAATTTGGTATTGGTTATTAATAAACAAGAAAAATAAAATAACAAAATATTAAAAGTATAAATTTGCCCGTTCCCCTTAAATTGTGTTACAAAAGGAGTTTTGGAAAACACACCACATTAAGATAGTTAAAAAATATTTATAGAAAATCTATCACATTATTATTATTGGTGCAATACAAAAAATACAGTTAGCTGCAAAAATAAAAAGCGAGGCTGCTATTACAGAATTAGGTGCACTAAATCTATTAATTATAATAATAATATATTCAAGCCTCGACATATCTTTATTACTTCTGCAACTTCCTGTACTATTTACACATCTTGAAAGTAAAAAAAAAAAACACATTAATGCACAAAAAAGGAACTATTTTTTATTCGAATAAAGAATAGAACATAATATTTACTTACTATAAAATAAAGAATCTAATTTTCACTATGATAAAGATGCAGACTTTTATGCGGTAACTGTTTGTACGACCATCAAAATTCAAAATTCTTATACAATAATTATTTATAGAAACTAGTTCCTTCGTAAATCTCAAAAAGAAAACAATACACCTACTTTCTAAGAATTCAGTCAGAATGTTTGTCAGGAATAGTACCTGGACTTGGCGAATGAGGTCTAAGCTCCTGTTGGCTCGCCTGCCTCGACGGGGGGCGAACACTCACGCGGGAACCGCGGCGATCCTGAAAATGTCAAGTGGTTCTTGTTAGTCGTGCAGGTTGTTCAATATTTTATCTTTTTTTATATATTGTTCTACTTCTGTAACTGCCTGTGCGAGTCTAAAATCAATATTTTTTCTTGCTTTTTTATGCTTATAATATGATTATCTCCCATAATCTTCCTCCTCCTGTCCCTTTGCTAAATTATGTGGGGTTTATTTATTATATTTATTCATTTTATTAAGCACGTCTTTTTCTTCCATATACATTTATAAGAAACTCTAAAAAAAAGGATTTCGCGGCCGACTGATCGCATTCACCTTAAGTATATTTTGAGATAGCCTCTAAAAACTTAAATTCAGTAGGTATAATTTACCTGTGAATGCAAAAGCTTGGAGTCTCTCAGCAAGGACACGTTCATCAGTCGAGGATTGGGCGTATTGAAGATCGTACGGTTTTCCCTCCATCTCGCTCTGGAATTATTACGTGTGTTTTAAATAAACGATGAATACACATATGATTAATCAAACTTTCCCCATTATCATAAACCGAACAAACGGGAACGGGAAGTATTATTAACTGGAGTTGACTGGTTGCGAAAGGCAGGCAATCAAATGCAACATGAAAGAATCTTGAAACCAGCAAGACTCCCATAGACCGAGTTGACAATCAATTATCATCTAATAAAAGATAGTCTTAATCACCTGCTAAACAGCCGCAGCACGACGCAGATGATGACGAACATCAGTGCCATGCCGACCAGGACTCCGATCATCGCAGGATCTAGAGTCCTCGTTGACTCCTCCACAGGCTTCACCGCTGAAAATATTTGTTGGATATTATATTATTGATTTTAAAAATATTTAACATGACGAGTCGATATGAAGTATTGAGGATAGGGTAGGTCCTAGTAGTGATCCTTGCGGAACTCCTTAGTAGATATGGTACAAAACTGATTGAGAACCATTAACTACAATAATTTAACTCCTCAAGCTGTTGCTAAGAAGATTCTATTTGAAGCGAATAATTGTGAAAAAGTATTAACACTTAATTTCAGTTCTTATATTATCAAAAGGTAGGTTTAGAAGAAACCGAATTGAAAGAGCCAAATAAAATTTTCAGATTTTAATTGTACTATAAAGTTGTAGGTTTCGAATTTTAGTAGATTTTTCTCACATGTTGGACTATCATATATCCACGTAAGGCGCCTTAAATCAAGTTTTCCTCGAAGGAAGCCAGAATAAAACATGGCAAGCTGGCGAGAAAAAGTTATCAAACATTCAAAAACAAACAACGTGGTGAAACTCACAAGTACAGATGACAGCGCCATCTACCGTCACCTCGGGCACCATCTCGAACTTGCAAGCACACCGCTCGTTCCTGCATTCTGTCTTAAAGTACACGTCCTCGCATTGCTCATTAAACATGCATGTTTCGTTGATGCTGGCAGCTGGAACGTGAAATAAATTTGTTTAGTCAGGTCTGAAAAGGTGTATTTGTTTGATTAACTTTTAGCTGCAGTATTTGGTTGTTTATGGGCCGTTCTACCAAATGATAAAATATTAAATATTGTTTTCGTTCTTACAAAATCACTTTTTAAATCAAAAGTTGATTTTGTAAAAACAAAAAAGGGTGGTAGTGGTGGTAGTGAGCTACATTTCGACAAGTCGCTTTTAAATATTCTACGAAAAGTAGCCCACTGTTACTATAATTTTGTTTAAAACTGTAAAGCTACCAAAATTTCGACCACAAGCATCGATTAACACAAACCAAAGTTCATGACTGTATACTGTATGGAACTGCGCCAACACCTGAGATTTCCAAAAGTTACAGAAGCTCAAAAGCCTGTTCCAAGTTAACCACAAGCTAGCTTACCAAGTCTTAGCTTGCTTCGTTAACTTCCGTATTATTATCAAAATTTGTAACTTGACGATACTGAGGATACGAAACACAATTTTAACGATGTTAACAAGCTTGATCGAAAATGCGTTATCGGTTTTCTCATAATGACCCACAATTCAACGCTGCTTATGAAATAAAGTTTGTTTTATTTCCTCATCAAGTTTTCGTAAAGAAGACGCTAACGATTGTAATTAATTCTGCCGCATCTTCCCCGCAGTCATTAACGCCCCTCATTATAGGCTGCGCATTTACATTTACTCGAATTTCAATTTAATATTTCATGTCCACTTTACTTCATTTAATATTTTGTTCATAAACATTTACCAAAATATCGTGCAATACAATTTTGTATCAAATCATTGTGTCTAACACTGTTATCATCGTTATATAAAAGAATTTGATACGAAAAGTCCTGTCGTAAATAACAATGTATTTCTGAACCAAAACAAGTTTCGATGTTGACCGAATATAAGTTTCTTGAACCCTAAAATAATGCTGACATATTGTTCACAGGATGCTGCGAAAATTGGACGCTATTTTGTCTCCCCCCGAGCTAGTGTGTAATTTGTGTCGACATAATTACGTCCCTTTTCTGGCGTGGAAAGGGACAATTCATTTTCATTCACGTTAGGGTTTGAAGAAGACATTTTACTGAAATAATTCAGGGAATTTAGGGACTAAATCATGCCCTTGACATATTCCGCATATTATTATGTTAAGTCACTGAGGCTTTTATGTTAATTATTTTAATGAGATGAGGAAGAGAATACAGATGAAGGTGAATATTTTATCTTATTCAGTTAATGGTTTAAAAACAACTTTTTTTATTCGTTTTTAAACACGTAAGATCGTAATATTGGGATTTGATTGATAAAACATAGAATGAAGAGAAAACTTGGATCATAAAAGAGATGAAATCATTCTTTGGAAACATAAAGGAACCTAGGAAGAAGTTTCCGTTTGTCTTAAAACTTTCTTCGTAGTCTATTGAAGTATGTAATTGCATCACTCCTTTGTTTGCTTTGAAGTTTTTAAATACACATTTCTCTTTCTTTAATGAGACTAACTTGGAGAACACGTTATGTATTTAAACATCCATAATTTTAATGACATAATATTATAATCAGTCCGTAATAACTATCCCACTGCTGGGCACGGACCTTCTCTCAGAATGAGAAGGGTTTAGGGTTTATTCCATCACGCTGGCCAGGTGCAGTGTGGTAGCTTACACACGTCATGGAGAATTACTTTCTTTAGAGCCTTTTCAATTGTGCACTTGTCCTCACGATATTTTCTCGTAAGTAATAATCAAATTCTAATTCGCAAATGCAAAAAGTAAGAAGTGCTGGCCGGTGTCCATCTTGGACCCTCCTGCTTGAAAGGCAAGCGTATCTAAAACTAAACATTGTTAGATAAGCCGTTGCTTAGAAAACTGTTAAAATCTTTATATTTCACGAACAAAGACAAACATAAGGTTCTTATTCCAATGATTATCGCGTCCTCGTTATATAAAAAGACTATCAGCGACACTTGAAATCTTATTACCCTATAAACCAGACCAACATTTACTACCAAATGGAATAATGTTGACTCCATTTTATTTCGTAAGCCATTCATTTAATACGATAAAAGCAACCACATTAAATTCAGCTGAATAGTTTTCGTCTGCAATAGTTACTGATCCGATTAAACTGTGGTTTCCTTCGCGATCTGACCGTTTGTCACTGGGTTGGCTTATTGAAACGATTGTGTTTAAAACAAATACCTTTGTTTTCCTTAAACGCCTCCACTTTAAAAATAATTATAACGATGTTCTAACTGAAGCTAAATGTTTATCCTTTTCATCTTCTTTTTATTTTTTCACTTACTTATTTACTTCATTATTGGTGTAATTCGGCCGAAACGTCGGGATAAAAAGGTATTTAATTTAGTGCCTTTAAGTTTCTACGCGATTAGATCAGAATCTGTATTTTTATTTACTTCAATTAGTAGGTTTTCATCCAAGCCGTTCCCATGCGACCAAGAATTTGTACCTCTGTGTTCAATCCTTTTGCTTCTTGGATTGGATAGAAATCTATGAATGCAACCCATTCCAATATAATCTCGGAGAAAAGGAAAACGGAATCACTTGAGCTTCTGCCCATACTGAATAAAAGATTCGCCCCATCAGCTAATGGAAAAGTTATTCATAGTATCTCATCCCGTCTGGTCTCATGATTATTCCAACGCTGGATAAATTGCCATACCCATGTTCACTTCTCATCTTCATTTTCAGACTATGCAATTTACGTAAATGGCCATTGGGGATTACGTCAAAAAGATGGACAACAGCGCTCTCCCGTGTTCTAATTACCATAAGCTGGCGTTGTTCATCATTGGGTGTTACATTTTCAGCACTGAACGTTTACGAACTATTATGATGATCAATCAAATTTTTCCGCAACCTATGTTATATGAAAGATTATTGTAAACCAGCGATTTCTCGCGGTTTAACTCGCATTCTAAAGGAACTATTTTATGTATCTAGATAATAAGTATCCTACTTGTTAATTCAGGACATGGTCTATCTGTGTGCCAAATAGTTCAGTCGTTTCATACCCAAACACACAAAATTTCACATTTTGGGGCAAAACACAACTAACGTATCTTGCGTCGCGTATTTTACGCAGTAATGCGTGTTACGCTCGGCGTAACGACGTAAAATACGCGTGATGAGGCCGTGCAGGAGAATGTGTATGTAGTGAGATGCACGAAGAAACATGAGCCGCGCAAAATACGTTGAATGTGTCTGCAACCTCATTGTGTGATGATAGACCTGTAATATATAACTTATAATGTGAGTTCAGTAGCTATTAAATAAAAGTAAAAACCGACTTCAAAAAAAAAACTAAAAAAGAGTGAAATAATTAGCATGATATAAAGTTAACAGTTTCAGAAGTCAGTGGCTTTTATTTGTTTCAGTGTAGAATTGCACCGACTTCTGAAACTGTTAATTTTTTATCATGCTAATTATTTCACTCTTTTTTTTTTGAAGTCGGTTTTTACTTTAATTTAAAGTTTTTTATTAAATACGTTTTAGTGCCATATATTACAAGGTTCAAAACCACAAATTTAAATGACACGGTTGCGTAATCTTTCCAACAACTATGTAGTTTTCTTAAAAAATTGTTATTAATGTATAATTATCATGACGGCTCCTTACAAATACATATATACCATTTTCTTTGTTCTTGGCTAATGTTTCTGTGATGACAGCTAAAACAGAGATTGAAAGTCCTCATCAAAACTTTTGCTGAAAGGAACAAACCAAAACGTCATCTAAGTATATGTTTTTTTTTTGTATTTGTTGATTTTTTCAAAGAACGCTGAATCAATTTCGATAAAATTTATATGGGACCACCTCTGAACTATAGCCTACCAAATAATAAAAAAATCATCAAAATCCATTCATACTTGGCGGAGCTATCGCGTAAAAAAACATACAAAAAAAAACAACATTCAGACGAATTGAGAACCTCCTCCTTTTTGAAGTTGGTTAAAAATATAAACTAAGTCCTCTTATTCTGCCTGCCTTTATCCCAAATTACTTGGGGTCGGTGCAATATGTTTTTTTCTCCCATTCTCCCCTATTAGTCGTCCCGCTATCATTTACTTCATTTTCATTAATATCATCTCTCACACAATCCATCCATCTTTTCTTTGGTGTTTTCCCCTCCAGCCATCAACATTTATTTTCATCACTCTATTAGTCACAAGTTTTCCCTCCCTATCACATGCCCATACTTATGGGTTCTGTTCTTTTATTTTATTTGTGTGAAATAAGATGTATTTATGGCAGTAAAACAATAACTTTTTTAAATAATCGGTTCCCAAGATAAATTTATAGTATTAACACAATAACTATTTTATAAACTATCTTTGATTCAGAGTTTCAAACTCAAACTATTTATTTGCACACTAAGGTAAAATAATACAGGTCTTATTATATAGTGTAGGTACAGCTTAGCAACCTTTTCCAGCTTAGCAACCGTTTCGCTTCCATCAGTGGAATCCAACGTGAGGATCTAAATGGAAATGAAATTCTGTGGGTTGAATATTAAATACTTTCCTTTGTATAGTTCCCCATACGTGATGAGGAAAGCTTGGAGCAGTGGTTTTACCGTTTCTGTCTGTAGTTTTCTTAACCAGTTTACTGCTAATACTGAACTAGTATCTAACAAATAAATGTTTACAGTAAGTTATAGTTAGAAAGTTCTAGAGAGAAAGAGGAAAGTAGCTTACTAACTTATTGAAGTTAAAGTTATCGAATTCAGTTGAGTTTCCACCTTCGAGAACAATTCGATTATTTTGTATGACTACAGTTTACAGACCCGTTTAGTAAGTACCGATACAAGCATTACCAATGTAACTTGTTCAATGTCATAATTATGTACGTTCTTAGTTAATCTAAGACGCCACTGACAAACGTTGAAGGAAAACATCGTGAGCAAACCTGGACTTAAGCTATGTCTACACCGGTGCGCTTTCATGTTCATCTTGCGTCTTCGTCTGCGCATGCCTTAATACTAGTTCGATATAAGCGCATACCCCTAGCGCACGCTAATCCGTCTATTGTATGTCGGTCGACTGACGACTGACCGAGTCGCACCGGTGTAGACGATCAGCTGCATGCGTCTTACGGCAATCAATATTGCATTCGCTTGACGCAAGAGGAATTTAAAGTTGAAAGCGCAAGATGAACATGAAAGCGCACTGGTGTAGACATACCATTACTGGTCTGAAATGCTAACCCTCATTGAGCAAGCACGGTATTAAATGCTCGAGAGATATATTTAACTTAAAAGGTGGAGAAAAAAAAAAGAAACTTATTGGAATAAGCACAGGAAAAGAAAATATGTTTCTTTTAATATTTTCCTTTATTTTGCTAGACAGATGAACCTTAAAAATGTGAAAATAAGGTTGGTTTTCCATCTATAGTTTTAATGTTGGCCATCATCATGAGTGGAATCTAGTCGCTTAACAGTAGAAATAAGCGAAGATAAGGGGGCCGTCGGCATTTCGTAATTTGAATTTTAACCTACGCTTTCGACAAATGCGTCCTTAAATGTAAAAACGCTGCTGTAAATGAAATTACTTACAGTTATCTAATCGTAGTAAACTACACCATCGTTATCTCATTATCTTTATAAAATAAGGCAATATCAATAATCTAATCAATCAACGTAGCCTACAATACGGCCGACGTATTTTGGCAAGTCTGAAGGTAGCTGATTAGCTGCGCAGTAGACAATTTCGTTTCTAAAAGATTCATTGCGCAGCCAAACAACTAACTTCAGACTCGCCAAAATACGTCGGCCGATCGCATTTGCCCACAGCTGGACATAGGCCTCTCCCAAGTTGCGTCACAATACTCAAATATGACAAAAGATTCTTTTGAATTGGTTTTCCTCTTTCCTGACTCGACCTCAAGACACAATAGCTGTGCGGCGCCAAAACGCAAAAATAATGATGAAAATTCATGCGCTGTGACGCCGCGTGCCCCGCCTTTATATTGTTTTTGCTCTAAGGCCTAAAACACACAATTAGCGTATCTTGAGCCGCGTACTGCGTAAGATACGCGACGCAAAATACGCTTAAGCGTGGCTGTAGCCGCTGAAAATACGCCGAATAAACTTAATTTAACATCGATCGAATGCAAGATGCGCGCGAAACTTCTAGGCCCTATTAGGCTAAAGTCTCACGAACGTAATTTACGCCGCTCAAAATGAGTCGCGTAATTTCGGTTACGTTCGTTTTCAGACAATCTCGCGATCCGTGCCACAAGACAATGCGAAACGAGTGCGGTAAATCCTTCCAAAACATATCGCCGACTCGTTTTGCGCGGCGTAAATTATGCTCGTCTGGCCTCAGCTCGGCTAACGGCGTATAATACGCGCTTTGAGGGCGCGCAAGATTTTTTTTATGTAGCGCGATGCATACGCATAACGCAACGAAACATGAGCCGCATAAGACACGCTCTGGGCAAGATTCACAGACCGCACTTAGACTTTACTTTGCTAAGTAAAGTAAGCGTTTCAAACGAATATGAACCTTTTACTTTTACAATGAATGTTTATATTCACAATAAGCAAATAAGAATACTTAAGCGTTTCATAAGAATATGAATATAAATGATACTTATATGAATAATGTTTATGTTCGTGTGAAGCTTTTACTTTACTTGACAAAGTAAAGTCTAAGTACCATGTGTCTGCAGCCTAAGATTTTACAAGCGTTCCGTTTTAATACATCATAAATTAAGCCTATATCCGGTTACCATGGTAACTGAACACGGGCTCCAAGAGCGTGACACGGCTCACTTGACTGCGAATGACTCGGAAATATAATGTGGAAATTCAATGTCAGATCGATAGCTGTTAATGTTTCGCTGGTTACTTCGTATTAGTAAATCATGTTGTTTTACTTGGTAAGTAGATACTTAGTAATGTTCTTACTGTAACGAAAACATATTTCTAATTGTTAATGTCCATCAATTTAAATTTTAATCACTTTATTTCAGACAAATTAAAATAAATATAAATCATCCACATATTCATTTTAAAATAATAAAGTACAATAATTGAAACCTTGGATCAGGAACCCGTGACATGTAGCGTTGTCCAGTGCTCCATGAAGGAGAACCTTAGCAATCAACCAAGAAGTGATAGCATGTAGGAGCCAATGATTGTAGGCACCGTACATTACCACTTTGTTGATGTTGGTTTAGTTATGGAGTACACAGAATGCACCACAACTTGAGTTTGAAGTTACATTAAAAAGGTTAACAAGTTACAGCGGTAGCGATTCTTTCTCTTGACCAGTGGTTAGTTCCACAGTTATTATTTTACTCAATGTGCATTGCTTATAACGTTATAATTATAGCATAACATTTGTGACGCACGACATCCAAGTAGGTTGCTGCGTTCGCAAAGTAAATGTGCTGTGATGAGACCCTACGTAGCGGTTGAATGCTGGCTACCATGCAAGAGAATCTGAGATCGATCCAAGGCCGCGTCAGTGACTTTCGAATTTATATGCGGGTCAGAATTTGATTATCCCTTGCGTTTACGGTTAAAGAAAACTTCTTGAGGAAACGTACACACATGAGAAAGCGATAAAAAAAACTCTATGATCGATGATGTGTGTAAGCCCACCAACACGCACTGAAGGCGAGATTGACAGACCGCATTTAAACTTTACTTTGCTAAGTAAAGTAAGCGTTTCATACGAATGTGAACCTTATCATCATACAAATAATGTTCATTCGTATAAGCGAATGTGAAGAAACGTTCCATACAAATAGCTGTGCCCGCGACGTCATCCGCATGGAAGTAGGAAAACAAAAATGTGTCGAAACAACTGAACAAATTTTATTGTACTCCATTTTTTAAATCTAACAACATTTATTCCCAATAAGATGCTGCTTGTGTGATAATTTTTGTACGCTATAACCTGACCCGTACTATAACGGACATTTTTGCCAAATTTCAACTAAATCAGTTCAGTAGTATTGGCGTGAAGCTCAAACGTATGAACAGACACAAAGACAGAAATTAAAAACTTCAGTTTCGGTATTCGGCAAAGCTTACTTGCTAAATAGCAAAGTAAAGTTTAAGTGCGTATACACGTAGAAAGCGGGTTGCCGGCGCCGATCTGCCAGCGCTTGTCGGTGCTGGTCTGCGCAGTTAGTCGGCGCAGGTAGTCTCTATACTGTGTGGCGAACCAGCGTCGACAAGCTTCGAACTTCGCCGACAAATTCCGACCTGCTCCGATCAGCGCTGGTAAGCCGTCATTTGTTGCTGTATTTGGAAGGGACAAGGCGTATTTTTGTTAAAAAAATGCCAGCCCCTGCTTCTACCCGCTTCCTTTATGTAGCGGTTACCTGCACGGGTCAGTACCGATAAGCGCTGGTAGGTCGGCGCTGGTCACCTGATTCCTTTATGTATACGCCCTAAGTGCAGTCTGTGAATCTCGCCTTGAGGCCTAAATCCTTTTCATTCTGAGAAGAGTCACGTGCCCAGCAGTGGGATAGTAATGGGTTGATTATACTATACAAGTTACAATGCTTATCAACAAATCAGTATAAAATATTTCAAATTCAAGATCTTCCTTCAGATAGATCTATCTAAATATGCCAAGGGGACTTGAAACGATACCATATTTTACAGAAAACATGCGAAGGACTAATCCTTTGTTTTAGCTTCCTATTTAGTAAGTCAAGGACATTGTAAGCATTATAACTACTGCATAATATTGGGACTTGGACACGCGACATGCATTAGGACTGCACCATCGATGTAGGTTTTTCCGCTTACGACCCAAGTTTGACGCTTTTTTTGATATTTGTACATGAAAAATAGGTACCAATACCGGGTGTAAGGGACGGTTTACCGAAAACTAATTCAACCTATTTCTGAACTGAAAATAAGTGGAATTCTTTCTCGGAACTTTCAGAATTTACTGGAAATTTCGAAAGAAAATTGCTAATTTTTGCAACATGCTGTATGTCCTAATAGAATTAGTTATTTTACACCAGAGAAGAGTAAAATTAGTGAAAAAAAAATCAGAAAATTCCGAGCGAAACGGAAAATAAATGTATTTTCCATTCAGAATAATGGGCTGAATTCGTTTTCGTTTCAGGTTTCGGTTCACCGTCTCTTGCACCCGGTAAAATAACGATATTTATTATGTGGATGATAGGGGTTAAAAGACAATTCTATTAAAATTGTTGACAAATCGTAAAATAACCGGTTTGAAGATTGATTGTCATTCTAAAATATTGACCTAATACAACAAAGGGGACTGCAAATAGCTTTTGTCGAATGGAATCTTGCGCTGGATAAGAGAACAAAACGTCTTGTTTTTCAAAAGATAGCAGAACGAGATTATTTATTTGAAACAAACAATGAAATCACAAACGAAGGAACGCTTTATTGTTCTTGTGAAACGATTGTTTACTCTTTGGAATTCTCATGTTCTGTTGAATAAATTCATGAGTTACTTCTGCGATGTAATAAAAATAATGGATCGATTTAAAAGAACAAAGTGGAACAAATCAATTGCCAGTACGAGTATTACTGGTATGTTCATTTGGTCTTTCAAATCGATTCATTATATTTATTTTTGTTTTACAGCATAACGATGTTGTTTAGTTTGAAGCTTATACTAAAATCTAAATCGAAATATCTAATTAGCTGATCACGTAACCTCGTGATGCGTGAAGCGATTATAAATCATTACGTACGGCTACATATATTTTATCGGCTACATTGAGTCCGCCTTATGTACCAACATCGAAGTATTAAATAAATAAATATATAGCTATATATTTTCAGTATCTCGCATCATACAAGGTTAGTCCGAACGGGGGCACTAATCCGCGGGCCACATAAAGTATCACTGATGCCGGTTTTAGAGCAAGTATTAGAACGTCAAAATTCGGTTAAAAATATGACTGACAAAATATGATTTTTATTTGTTTTTTCGAAAATTGTTCACCCCTACTTTAGTTACGAATTCAGAAAATGGAGCTACTAATCCGTGAACCTAAGGCCTCTTATTCACGGCACGGTTTCTTAACCGTACGGCGTATTAGCCGCGCCGTCGAAAAATTGTGTGAGCTTGTATACGACACGGCAAACCATCAGTCGAAACTGATTTATATCCATTTTGTAACACAAAATCAGCGTTGGAAAGGTGTCATGCAATAATTGCCTGTCGCAAAAAGGTCCGGTGCCGTTAAAAACTCTCATAGACTGACTGAATAAGCATGGCAAAAGAGGAGTAGGCTCGGCGCATACGGTGGCGCAGGCGTGCCGTTGGGCCGGCGCGGCGTGTCCGTCAACAAACTTCTATAGTAGTCCATAAAACACTGATGACCGTGCCTACACACGGCTCATTAACAGTAGGCTTTTACGGCGAAAAAACGTGTGTGAACAAGAGGCCTAAATCTGACCTACAATGTAAACACATCTTATCATAACTGAGGACAGACAGACTTTAGCGTTTTTTTTTTTTAAATCTTTGACCAGCTATTTTTCTTAATTTATTGAGTTTTGGGGAAAGTTGTAGAAGAAAAGTTACTCATTATTAAGGGTACTGTAGCACCCTCCCCTTTTCCGACTAACCTTGTATAGGTTTTCCGTAAAATAAGAGGTCAGTTTATACTGGAAATGTAAAATGTAGCAAGAAAAGAGCCTCCACGAGTGAAGATACTTAAGTACGTCCGGCGCACCCTGGGCAGTCAGCTCCGCTACGAACCTTGCTGACTGGCTAATCTTTTCACCACAGCATGAGCTGTTTTCGTCTAGCTCGTGCTGACACGAGAGAAGAAGAAGACTGGAAATGCATAGCTTGATATGTAGTCGTGTGTACAAGATGATTAAGTGAGTTGAAATAGGTATAAACTTGCAACAACATTAACTAGCATATTATTATGAGTCAAGTCACGTTGACTTCATATATATGTTACGGCTAAAAGCCGAATGGCGGTTACACCTAGGTTTAACCGGATACAACTAGGTGCAACCAGTAGCAGTTGGTTAGAACTAGGTGTAGCTTAAGTCGACGGAGCCCTGATGCGCGGGGCTCCTATTTCTGTCTGCAGAGTTTAAAGTAACCTAACACGAAGGGAATGACGGGGGCTTCGTTCGCTCGCTTCGCTCGCTCACTCTAGCCCCCGTCATCCCCTTCGAACCTAACCTATCCGTGTCGGGGTTCCTCTTAATCACCGGTGTGCGGCTGCACCTAGTTCTATCCGCTATGATGAAGGCCTAGTTCTAACCGAGGATAAATAGGATACATCTAAGTTTAACCGCATGTGGCCGGCTGTACCTAGTTGTACCCGGCTAAAACTAGGTGTAGCCGCACTTCGGCTATTAGCCGTAACATATACAATATCTAAAGCTCATTATATTGCAAACAATAGCAATTTAATGCTAAATGATTCATCACAATAAAAAACATTTTATATGTAAATATTGAATGAATCACAATACAATTATGAGGGTTATGATTTCAATGTTTCATTAGGTAGTTCTTAGAAAGGGTAATTTATTGTAGTGTGGACATAGAAGAAGTAATTAACATTTTTATTGTATACTACCTTACACGTTAGTTGCAGTGTTAAAGCTTGAATGTGTTTTTTTATTTGCAGCGTGAGTCATTAAGAAAGTGATGATTTAAATTTAATGTTTACGTTAAAATATTCATAACCAGGAATTTGAATAATAATGCCCGATGTCGACATATTAGGACCTTTTATATCAGGCTTCCATAGTCAAGAAAAGTTAAAGAAAACTCGAAAAAAAATTGCAGAAAAGTAAATCCAATATCATTGAAATAAGACTAAAGAAACGTCTTGATAAATGCCGAAAGAATTCATGGTTGAATGCAAATAACAAAAAGCTGGAGTACCGTTTAACAGCTGATATTAATAATCGGTTCAGGGGGGGCAATTTTTCACCAATCTTGATAAATCACAACCGAACCAAGGACGTTCATTCAGACAGTTTTCAATTTCAAAATCTGTCAAATTATTTCACGTGAATCGACTTGGAATATGTTCCCGACAACTTTCTTGTTGACTTAAGTCACAACGAATATCGTAAAAAAATATACATCGGAAATTGTCTCAAAACCATCGCTATATAAACATTAAATTTTCAAATTGGCGCCACAAAGTAAAAACAAATAACAATAACAGACATAATTTTTTTTATGCATTCTATAACCAAAGAGATTGATTTTCAAAATAAGAATTACTTTTTTAATACCTATCTCTAAAGCGAGCGAGTGGCTAGTTCCAGAAACTTTCAATATTGCCCACGTCCAATCGTACAGCGAAATGGGAGCTCTGCTTCCTAACGCGAAAGCCCAATTTCGCATACACGGCACATACTTCTAGGGTTTCTAGCATGAAGTACTATTTAGTATTCTGTACCTTCGGTCTTGAAGTGTTACTTTGAAAAGAAGACTAATAGATCCCATTCTATTTCTTTGAAAAGTGCTTTCGCTTCCAACTCCTGATTTTATCTTTCCACGTTTTTTCTCATTTCAAGGTCGAAGTTTTTCGTTGCATTTAAGCATGTGTATTAATAGGAACGAAAATATACAGGTTTACTGATAATATGACGGCAATCCGTTAAGGGGATTTAGGAGAGATCATTTGCAACCAAATGACCCCTTATGACTTATATGAAAATGTCAAAAAAAATCGCGTAATTTGACATTTTAAACTTTTTTGAAGATATCTGCGGTATACATCTTTATAAATTAGTAAACAAAAAACCAACGCAGCCATTTTTTTTCATTATTAGTATCTGCTTTCGAAACATAATATTCAACCATAAAAATTACAATTATCTATTATATGTAGATTTTAAATTAAAGCTAAACACTAATCCGTCTATTGTATGTTGATTGACGACTGACCGAAGCGCACTGGTGTAGACGATAAGCTGCATGCGTCTTATGGCAATCAATATTGCACGCGCTTGACGCAAGAGGAATTGAAAGTTGAAAACGCAAGATAAACATGAAAGCGCACTGGTATAGATATACCATTAAGGGGTCATTTGGTTGCAAATGATCTCTCCTACAACCTCTTAACGGATTACCGTCATAATAACAGTAACCCTGTATTCTGCAGTGACACTACTGGAGTTTTAATTGACTTTTTAATCCACTCATTAAACTTTATTAGTCACAAACACAGGACTTGACTCACTCTGTTATCCGTAACGACTTTCAACAAACAAGTTTTGATGCAGAAGTTTAACTTTGCAACTACATGGGATGAATATTATATTATGCTGTATTTTTCTTTCTTTTTTTAGTGTTGTGTTTTGCGAGGTGAATTGCTTGTGGGTTTCCAAGTACTAACAAAAATCGGAGGCTTGGTAGTGCCCGGTTGATGGCAATAGGCTCACCCCCTATACGAAACTGAAACGTTACTCGAAATGAAGGTGTACTTAACACCTCTGCACACTCCTTTGCGGAATACAGTCGTGATGTTACGTAACAAAAACCATCTATTTATCCTTGATACTTTTATTGCATGTTTTTTTTATTTGCGTGAAGCAAAATACCACAATAGAAAATGAGGTTAAGCGGTAATTGTTATAAATTGTTCAAGTGCATGCTCATTCTGTTTTTACTTTAAAAAAAAAACCGGCCAAGAGCGAGTCGGACTCGCGGACGAAGGGTTCCGTACCATTATCTATAAAAAAGGCAAAAAAATCACGTTTGTTGTATGGGAGCCCCCTTGAATATTTATTTTATTCTGTTTTTTTAATATTTATATATATAGTTATAGCGGCATCAGAAATACATCATCTGTGAAAATTTCAACTGTCTAACTATCACTGTTCATGAGATACAGCCTGGTGACAGACAGACAGACGGACAGCGGAGTCTTAGTAATAGGGTCCTGTTTGCCCTTTGGGTACGGAACCCTAAAAAAGGTGAATGTAACTGTTTTATTTCAAAATTCAATCACGACAGCAAGAAATTTTAACACAAACGTTCTCAACGATAACATCTATCCAAAGCGCTTATTTTTGAAAGACAACTACAAGCAATACTTCTATTTTTCTTTTACGCTGTCAGTAATAAAACACGGAATGGCGCTTGGCAACAGAAAAACCACGAAGTTATGCATAATTTATTCAAAAGAAAATACTGAGCTTACAATATATTCCGCACAATGTTTCCCATTACTGAGGACAGGAAAAAACAATTGTATGAGCCTCCGGAGGTTTGCAAACCTGACACAAAAATGTTCTGTTCATACCTCTCATATCGTTGAGAACACGGTAGCTCTCTATTATACAAAGCTGTAATGATACATGAATATGACATGTTTATTTCCAGGCTTGTATTACATTTTTGTTCTACAAGACGACTTTTTTATACTCAAGCTTTCTTCTTTTTCTTTTTCAATCTATATTGTCCCACTGCTAGGCAAAGGTCTCCCTCATAGCCTTCCACTCATCTCTATGCATTGCCTTCTCTGGCCAATCTCCCATAAATGACTCTAAGTCATCACGCCAGCGTTTCCTAGGCCTCCCTCAGCGACGACGCCCGTCTTCCGGCACCCACAGCGTGACGACTCTGGCCCATCTATCTTTATGCATTCTGCATACATGGTCCGCCCAATCCCACTTCAGTCTTGCAGATTTCTGGCTTTCTTCTAGGGAATATTAAACGTGTAGAAGGGAATCCTGACGTTTTTTCAATCGAATATCATTTCACAGACAACGATTTGCAGACATTTCAATTGAAATACTTTTCTTTATACAAATTTTGTTTGGTAGTTTATTCATTTGACTTAAACTTTGTACTCTAAAATACTTTTTGTAGAATTCGTGCAAAAAAAAACCATAGCGAAATGTTATTTTAGATAAAGTATTAAAAGGTGGGTACTAAGAAACGACGCCGACGATTGGTTGGCCTGACAAATTAGATAGCGATTATTTAAAATGTCTAACGAAACAAAATACGTGAATTAGCAAACTCAATTGTTGGCGAATTGAAATTGTGCGAAACGTTGTTTGCAAAATAATATTTGGATTAAAGTTTGTCAATATTTCATTAGTAAACCATGTTTTTAGAAGCTATTTTATTGTTCATGTAGGTATACAATGTGTTACAAAAATACCCCTAAAGCCTAAAGGGGATTAAAAGGTCCCTCGTAAAGAGTCTATTGGCAATATTTTAAAATAAAAGTAAGAACCAAAAAAATAATTAGGACAAATCATAAAATAAAATCATCACTGAAAAGCAACTATGAAAACATAATAGTAAAGAGTAGACTACCCGGAAAGTTATTTACATTCTTACCTAATTTCCTCTGAGAGGTAAATGACAACAACTATAAAAGACTACTTGATTAACATTTTCTTTTTTAAGGGGAATTATTTAACAAGTTGTATATCGGGTGTAAAAAGACCCTTAACGATAACGAAAACCACGTATTTTACCTATCATTGGGATCATTTTTTTCCAACAAACCATACCTGGGAAATCATTGGTTTTGGAGATATTGAAGGTCAAGGTACACATTTTTTTTTTAGTTTTTTCCAAAAACCATTTCCTTGTCATAATACTAAACTTTCTTCCATACAAACATTATCAAAAATTTAAATTTTTCCTAACAAATTACGCATTTGAAGTTACAAAAACGCAATGAATATGAATACCAAACGCACACGACCGCCTTGGCTCAGCTGTGTGACCGCTGCACGCATGCAAACGCGCGGCATCGCTACAACAATAATTTGCGCACTACAAATAAAAAAGTTTTTTTTCATGCCAAAAAATAAAAGTCGTTTCCCAGCAATTATTTTTGGTCAATGTTATTTAGTTTGATGTACAGAGTGCGTAGATTTCGGCTATGTGATGGGTCTTTTTACACCCTGTATATACTTGTCTCGCGGTCCAAATAAATACTTCAGGCCCACGTATATACGTATTTTGGGTGAAGGGCTATAAAATATAAATCGCTGACTTCCTATAACTTTCGTTCGAGATATAAGGAAAAAGTAAACGCATCGCCGGCCGTAAAACACGAGACGATACCGTGGAACTAGCAAAATACCGCGAGAACTAACATCTGATCTCCTTGTTGAATTGTATTTACAGGACCAAAGTTTGGCAGGAAGTTTGGCACTTGCTGTCAAACTTTGTTGCTAATGAGAATCGGCAAGAATGTATGGAACTCGGCCCTCAAGACCTATAACGACCAATTATATCGTTTAAACAATCCCGGGAGTAATGTAGCACTTTGAAATACCATAACTTTTTTCTCACTGCCATTTGAAATGAGCCGTCGTAATCTCACTATTGTAGTAAAGTGAAATAGCTTTATAATGACATAATAATAAGTTCAGCCGTTATTGGTCTTGAGGACCACTTTATTTTAGTATTTAAAATGATACTAACATTATTTCGATATCTATAATGACAAAAGTTCTTTCTCCTAGGAAAATCGTCGTATAATTTTTTGATAAAGACTGCTTAGTAGAATTTTCTTCCTATGTGACAACCTAGCACGAATTACAACTGCTGGGATGTCATCTATAGTCGGGTCCACTTCGTCCTTCGGTTTTGCATTTGTTAAAACTTTCACTTTTCTCTTGCCTTGCTTATCTTAGTCTGGCTATAAATATCCAGTCCTACTTCCAAGAATAGAAACGAGCCACATTCACGCCGAGTAATCTGCCAGTCGACGCTCGCCTTTGGTATTGGCGTTAGTGACCAGCCTGAGATGTTTATAAAGATTTTAAAACAGCATCACAGAATAATTATAACTCAGGAGGAGCTCGTGGCTAAATAATTACAGCCGCATAGACCGATCTTCCGGGTCTGGCCACGCTTGCCGAGGTTGGTCTGTGGATGGGTGACCATTTACCATAGCGAGTTTCCTCCGCGCCTCGGAAAGCACGTAAAGCCGTTGGTACCGGCTGTCATTTGTAGATCTTTGACAGTCGTTACTGTTGGTCAGAAGCCAGAAAGTCTGACAACCAGTCTTACCAAGAGTATCGTATTACCCAGTTACTGGGTTGTGGAGGTCTGATCGTCAGTCGCTCCATGTAAAATACTGATATTCAGCTGCATCTGGTTCGACTGGAAACCGACCCCAACAAAAGGCTAGGCAGATGATGATGAGAATAATTATAACTCAAAATTATTCTTGATTTCTTCTACTTGATTATTTCTCATTCTGATTCAGATTAATTATATATTTTTTTTGTATCTGATTCAGTGCTTTTCTATTTAACCCAAGAGTAGGGAACGCTTTAATTCCACCTTAAGCTCTTGGTAAACGATCAAACATGTTTGTCAAATTTTTCGTTTTGTTTGTACGGGTTCATCAAACACGACTGCAAACGTTCAAGCATGCTTGATAAATGCGCTACAAACTCGCTGTCAATCTAATTTTCTCTCAAAGACGTCAAACACGTAGCTGTTTGACAAACGCGTCAAGTAAAGCCATAAACTATCAAATATTTTGATAAACACGTAAAATTTGACAAATTATTTGATCGTTTGCAGGGTGCTTACACACCACCATGATACATAAAACCTCACTTCCGAAATATTATGTCAAATACCTAGAAAAATGGAATCCGTGCCTACAAAATTGAGCTTCAGTGTGAGGCGAGAGCGCTCTCATTTTGCTGTGTTCAATGGTATTCGAACACCCTTTTGCTGATCTAGCGAATCAATTAGGATTTAGGCCGCGTTCAGAGCGCGCCGAAGTCAGTGCATATTCGGACAACAACCGGGTGCATTCGCCAGCATTTTCATTAGCCATCATTTTAGCGTAACCATTTATTCGTTATAAAATAAATGGTTTTTAGCAAGTTAATAAATAATTTAATACAGCGTTTTAGTAATCAATCCAATAGTCAATACCACTTAAGTGGCGACCCGAACACGCTGTGCGTTTGCGCTCCTATTATATTTTCTCCTATTTGGAACGTGCTCCCCCTTGATATTAAAAAAGCTCCGAGTAAATTCTCGTTCAAACGCAAAGTTAAGGAATACTACTTGAAGTCGCTGCACTCCTAATCATCTAATTTAGTCTTCGTCATAATTGCATTTAGATTTTCTTATAGTTTTGTATTCTATATATATTATAAATCTATATATTTTATTATTCGTATATATGTATTTTATGTAATTAATATCTTACAAATTCGTTATATATTCTGTTCAACATTGTCAACTCATTTTTATTTTATTTTTTTGCTGTACCTATTTCGATGCTTTTCTTTTTAACCCAAAGATTGACTGGTAGAGAATGCCTTATGGCATTAAGTCCGCTTTATGTACCACCATAGTGCATAGAAGTAATATATAAATAAATAAATAAATATATTCCGATTCGGTCATCACTAACATTCGATTCGGTTTTCTTTTACGTTCCACTCCGGTAGTGCAGCAACGCGTAGGCATGTTTTCATACGTAAGCCGAGGAGTGACACTGGATTGCCAGCAGCTTATTTATGAACTAAATGGTCATGTTTCCAGTGCTAGCCAGTAGAAATAAATCAAATACTCACGTTTCCCACATTTGTCCTTGTAGTTGCTGATTGGCACGTCGGGGTGGCACTGGCACGTCTTCTGCACGTCGTCGCACACTGCCTCCGGGAAGTGGCAGTCCTCGACCGTGGAACACAGGTCGCCGTACAGGCCCCGTCTTAGTGGGTCTGAGGGAGCAACAAGAATAAATGACATTAGACAGATTTATTTTTTTATGTCATCGTTATGGTGGCTTCCCACGGTGCGCGATATCATGCACCATGGGAAGCCATCATTAGGCAAACAATCTGATGGCCCATCTGATGGAAAGTGGTTACCGCCGCCTTTATAAGATGTAAACGAATTCGTGTAATTTCTTCAAACCGCGTGATCTACTGGTGACACAGATAAACGCAAAATGGATTTTTTTGAACAATGATTTTAATTTCTTTTTTTTAGTAATTTAAAAAAAAAACTATTTCCGACTAATTTTAGGGCTCCGAGTTACCTGACTGCAAAGGGCGATTTCGCGCTAGTCGTGACCACCAGCTGTGTTGCAGTGCTTTTATTCACTTATCATCGTTAAGTAGTCAAAAAAAAAAAATATATCGAATCCCTATTAGGTGTTTAAGTAAGATACGACCACATATATCAAGGGGAAGTTTTTTTTTATTCTCATGTTTCCCTTGCTTCTTCTTTCTACTCCAGTAGTAGATCATGTGGTTTTAAGGAATTACACGAATTCGTTTACACCCTGTATACACCAACAATACTGAGAAGATTGCTGATGCGTTATCAACCGTGGAGAGAAAGTTGGAAAGTCTCATGAATGTGCGTGTTATCTCATAGGAGATCGCATAAAAGGAAGATTGGAGTTGCCCGAAAGAAAATTATGTATGCAGTTTCGTATCCAAAGATCAGGCAACCGTCAGGTATTGATTGCAGTAGTATCCTCGATCTTCCTATGCTGCCTGCCTAGCGTTTTCCAACTATGTTGGGAAAGTAACAAAACTGGAAGCTTATTCCAGTTTAGTTACTTTTATAATAATAAACAAATAAATGAATATAATAGGAATTAATGTACGCCTCTTTATGAATACCTACGTACGTACGTATGTAATAGAAGTATTAGAGTGCATTAAAAGAGATTGCGCAATCTTTTGCACGAGCTGTTTGCACAAGTTTTTTTTTTTCTTTTCTTTTCTTGGTCGCGTTTGTCCCTCGACGCACCTGATGGTAACCGCAGACAGGCTCTAAGATGGAGCACACCAATCAAAGTAACAGAGATATAGAGGGATTCCCCTATACCCCTCTGGCTCTCACATACACACGACGGAACACAGTAAACTGCTTGGCGCCGGACTTTAATGTGAGGGTGGTAGCTAGCCAGGCGGACCGTAAAGATCCTACCACCAAGCAAAGTCGCTGCATGTAGCCGGACCTTTACAATGACATTCAGAACCGCGAGAATTCTAGTGTGGGCCACACTTAGTCTAGGACGCATTATTAATAACTATTACCACTCCAGCCTCTACACAGCCTAATAGAAAATAAAGCGTGAGTGTACACCAGTCATTATTATTGAGGGTAATTGCGGTGCGTTCAGTGACTGCAGTGCGGTTCAATGCACCGCCATATTGATTACACGGAGCCATGCCATGGAGCTAATAGCTTCAATTGTCATTAGCCTAGGAAATTATTTTGCATTTTTGTATAAAAGAATTTAAATGAAAGTGGTTATTGTGAATATAATTATAATTAAGTTTTTAAAGTTGTTATTTAGAACTAGGGTTGCTAGGGTTCCGCTTTTGTAGAACGGGTTTTGCTTTTATTATTATTTTCTTTGCTGGGGAACTACGTTCTTTATCTATGTAGGAAACCAACTGATATTCTTCTCCATGCCATAGAATAGTCTTTAACTTGACTATAAGAAGTGAAACAATCTCAGTTTTACACGTAGGTATACAACTACGAACATAATCCTACTAACAACAACAGTTTCCCCTTAGGCACTTGTCCCACCGCCGACGCTGAGCCAGAAGCGAGTAGAGCTAGAAACTTGAAACGAGTTGGCGAGCAGCGAGAAGCAAATGTGTAGTACTGATAGTTTTGTCACTGGGCTATAAGCGAGTGTGCGAGTGCGTCGGGCAATTACTCGCACCACTTGCAAATTACCGCTGGTGGGTCTTTCGGCGTGAGTTCTGACCGCCAAGCGAGCATCGCTGAGCAAATATCGCTGAGCGAGTATTGTCTTTGATAGCTCTTGTCGCTCAGCGACAAACTAGTGGAGCGAGTCCTCGCCGGCAGTGTAAACAGTCAGCGATCAACTATTAAATATGCATCTCTTTTGTTTACACGGAATGTATATCTATTGTACGTTTCTTGAGCGCGAAAATAGCCGATAGTTAGTTGCTTCCTCGCCGGCGGTGGAACAACTGTCTTATCCTAACAATCTCAATATTCTAAGACAACTTCTTAAAAGAAAATTATGTTTTGTTAAAATTATGCAGCTACTAGCCGTTGCCCGCGGTTTCACTTCCATTCCAGGGGAACTACTTCATGTACCCCCGCATAAAAAGTGTTCTAATTCACAAACCGTGTTCATTTCACCCAAATCCATTCAGCCGTTAAGGCGCTATTGATTCACAAACATCAAAACTTTCACATTTATAATATCAGTGATTGTAATTGAATATTGTAAAAAATACCTACAGTTTTTGTTGAAAATTGTTTGTTATTGTATTGTTAGTAAAACACAACACGGAGGTCTCCAGATATGATATATTATAAATGTAAAAGATTAAAATTAGTTTAGCTTATGTTTTATATTATTACAGGTATTACAATTATTACAAGTAAGTAGTCACTAGGCGAGTCCCGCCAACCCAAGAGAGAGAGCACGGGCTAGATGCAGTGTTGCCAACATTATTATTTAAAGTTGCGTTCCATAATGCTACAGTTATTACCAGAAATCGGAATAAGTAGAGTATTATTTACCTAAACTTCGGGAAGGAAGTGACATAAAGAGGATAATACCGCCTCTAAAATCCTGGAATACTTATAAACGTTTTAATCCCGGGATTTAAAAATCACGAATTATTTATTGGATTGTATTTAGAGTTACAAATTATTTATTTGAAGAATCATATAACGTTTTTTAGGGTTCCGTACTAAACGTATTAAATTAAAGAGCTTTGTTTTACATTACATACATTGTTTTACATTTTGCATAGAACGGAATCCTAAAAAACGTTATAATAATGTTATGATTGAACGTTAAAATAATATTATGAATTGAACGTTAAAATATAATAATATTATGAATCATATTATGATGGGTACGTATTTGAATATCGAAGATTAAAATACCTACGCTTAAAATACCAATGTTCAAAACATCGAAAATTTAAATATCGATTATATCAAAATGTCGAAAATTGTTATACCTAAGCTTAAAACGTCGAAGATTGAAATGCCGAGTGATTAAAATTTCGAATGATTCAAAATATCGAATGACATTATGCCTAAGTTCAAAATATCAACATTTCATACATCTAAATTCATAATATCTACGTTAAAAATACCTACTAGTTGAAATACCGAAAAAAAAATATATCCCACCTATTATAACCCACCTAGTAACTGATTACCATCTAGCAGCAAACAAGCATGCATGCAGCAATCATGCAACATGCAAGCAAGCATGGTTTCTGTCACGGCTCCGGCGCTGCAGGGCTCCGGCAGTCCCACGCGAGCTTAACGTCGCAGATGGTCTGAACGCTCACCACCGCAGCTTCGGCTTGTTGGCCGGCTTCGCCGGCCAACCTCAGCTGCGGCGGCGGGTGTTAAAACCACCTGCTCCTCAGCTCGCGGGCTGCCTCGCCCCTCCGCGCCTACGCAATTCTAAATTACACTCTAGGGGTAGGGCAGACAAGACTACGTGGAGTCGGTTTTGCAGCGATACGTTTCTGTCACTAACTTTAGTAGCACAACATATTGACTTTCAAGAAAATATTTTAATTTATAGACCTAAATAATACCTTCACGATTGACCTATGCTTGTACACTAGACACTGATTTTCATGGATAAAATAGGTCGAAATTGTTCCAAAACCGAATTGGGGCACCCCGAATTTACGTAGTCTTTTGGCTGTTACCCCTAGAGTGTATATAAAAATCCGGAGGCGCGAAGCTCCGCAGCTTCGGCTTGCTGGTCGCCTCCGGCGACCAGCCTCAGCCGCTACGACTCCCACGGGTGCCTATGCTTTGTTACAGCGGGCGGGGGTTGCCCTTCCCGTAGCGCCGGAGACGTTGCAGAAGCAACCTTTTTCCACTCATACTACTTATATCAAAAATTTTTCGATATTTTAACTTGTAGGTACGTATTTTTAGGGTGAATTAATGAATGTATTAAATGTTGAAAATTAACCCATTTTTACACGTAGGTATATTAATTTTCGATGTTCAAATATTATATGTACCCATCGATATTTAGGACGTTCGATAGTTTGTACTTCGATATTTAGGACATTCGATAATCTGTATTTCGATATTTGGATCTTTCGATGTAACTTTTGTAGATATTTAGATTTTAGATATATTGGACGTAGGATATTTAACCATTCGATACTATAAACTTTCGTTATTTTAATTTTCGGTTTTATGGTCGTTCGATATTTCCATTTTCGATGTTATGAACATCGATATTTTAACAGTAGGTATTTTAATCTTCGATATTCAAATACGTACACACGGCTACACATCAAGCTATACATTTCCAGTTTACACTGACCTCTCATTGTAAGGAAATCCTATACAATGCAAGATCAGGTTATACTGGAAATGTACAGCTTGATCTGTAGCCGTGTGTACCCAATCTGTAACTATAAATAAAGTCCAATGAATAATTCGTGATTTTTGAATCCCGGGATTAAAACGTCATTATAATTATCCCGGGATTTTAGAGGAGGTATCATCCACTCTATGTTACTTCCTTCCTCGATGTTTAGGTAAATATACTCTACCTACTCACCTGTTTATTACGATAAGTACGAACGGTTTTTGAAATAGAACATCAGAAGCTACGTCTTCTTTTGAATCACGTACAATTGAAATGTGAAAATGTTTATCCACGGCGGGAATATTCAGCAACAGAATCCTCTCTCATTATTTTTTTCCGTATGAATATTCAATTGAATCGGAGCTCGAAAGCGTAGGTATCGAAGAAACGTCAAAGTCAAAGCTGAAACAGTTTCGATTTAATAGTTCTTTTACAACTGTTGGAGCTGTCGTTCGCATAAACAGTTCATTAATGAACGTAAGTTCTTTGTTTTTCCGTGAAAACCCTGCCAACTTCCTTTGGCAATCAAAATGGAATGGATTTTTCTTCGGGTCAAATCGAGTCCGGAGGCGATGACTACGATTAAAATGAGACAGCCACAAGAATAAAAGGTCACATCACACTTTTCTTTTGTGAGCAAAAAAGGAATTTATTATAAGGTTCATACCTTATAAATTCCTTTTACTTTTTTCATATTCATGCATCATACAAATGACTGCCGAGGCAGAAGTACCCATTCATAATAATGGCATAGCTCCCATGCGAGTCGTGTTATCGCCAATAGTTTGGCAAAATTCCAACCCTGTTCATTAATTGGAATCGCTTTTACTAGAAAACCCATTTAGGAACACTGCCTAGAGATCAAACCTTAAGACCGGCCGCATTTTGGACGCGTTTTCGTACGAATTTGATTCGTACGAACACGTACGAAAACGCACGATCAATCCCGACCTTCCAAGTACTACGGGAGCTTGCAGACTGGGTGCGAGTTTGTCGTACGTATTCGTGCGTGAAGTTCCGACGTCCGAAAACAATCCGAACTTGTTGGTATTTTAATACACTTTGGTGTGTTGAACATAAAACTGCCTATTTGACGGAGAAAAACGTATTCAGTGTGCGCACTCAATTCGTACGACCCGTGTTCATAGGTTTACGTACGATACAAATTCGCATAGTGCGGCCGGCCTAAGCTAAGCCTATACAGGGCCGAGTTACCTCCTTAATCAAAATGGCGATCGATAAAAAGTAAGTACTCATTCAATCAACTACTGTTTGCAGTTACTTTGCTACGAGTGACTAGTCATTCGTTTGATTGGAACACTTCGATTTACTGTCGACAGGATTAAACTAGGATCGATGGATTGCTCGCAGAACGGATGGCCGATGGGGCCGAAAGGTTCTGGAGTGGCGACCGCGTACCGGAAGACGCAGCGTGGGTAGACCTCCCAGAAGATAGACCGATGATGTGGTGAAGGTCACGGGAAACCGCTGGATGCAAGAAGCACAGGACCGGTCGATGTGGCGATGCTTGGGGGAGGCCTATATCCAGCAGTGGACGTCTTTCGGCTGAATGATGATGATGACGATGGATTGCCAGAAATGTTCATGGGAAGTTTGAGACTATAATTTGTACCCTGACGTATATGTTTCTGGAAAGGTTCGCTGATGTAATTGAAGATCCTATTACAGAAGGAGCGATTCCAGCCTTTCGAGTTTTAGGCTGTATTTTCAGTGGACAATGAGGAGCGGGGGCAGAGCGAAACACGCTGCAACTCCTATCACCGCTCCGCCGCAATTTCCGCTCCCCCCATAAATGATAAATGATTTGATGATGAATGAATAATGACTTTTACAAGTCTATGTAATGGTTACTTTAAGACTATATGGCGCCGGCATTTTCGCTCTGACTAGCTCTGAGAAGAAAGCCGAAACAAACTTTTGAGTTTGTTTCGGCTTTCTTCTCAGAGCTAGTCAGAGAGAAAATGCAGTCCAATGCAGTCCAGACATTGTGGTATAAATCTATGCGAGTGTAACAATGGAATGACCAATTGAGGAAAGAGCCATAGCAGGTTAGAACTAACCTGTCCCAACTGACGGCACATATGCATCAGCCATCATGTAACTCAACTTTATTTTAGGGAGTTCTACGACCGAAACATTAAATTCAATAGTGTTCCTAGGTCGAGCGTTTCGCTGCATAGTTTCCGAAGTAGCGTTCTTTGATCGAAGGTGAATTGATTGATTACCCTAATTCGGACTACCGTTTTATGCTATCTACTACCAACGAAGTCTAAAATAATTAAGTACCATTTATAAAAACAGTTTTAGAATTTGATGCTGATCCACACTGAACCAAATTGAAGGCACCGATTTCTGAAACTGATAAGTTAATAATATTATGGTAATTATTTCACTCTTTTTTTTAAGTCAGTTTTTTTTTGTAATTACATAAACAATACCTAACAGGCGATCATCATCACGAAATGTATCAGATCTTTACCGTATTTAAATGGGACCACCTCGGGAGAAAACTCTTTCATACAAAAAAAAATATCATTAAAATCGATTTACAATAGGTGACGATATCGATGAAGAAACAAACAAAAAAAAAACGAATTAGAGAATAATATTCTCCTTTTTTGGAAGTCGGTTTTTTAACGCCAATATTACAATAGGCAGCCCACAAAAAAGCGCTCCCTTCACCGCTTCCTAGTGTTTATACTGTGTTGAAGAAACGGCGCAACAAACTCCCCACCAACATAGTCCTGCCTGTCAGGTGAATAAATTAATTGAGTCTATGCAAAGAAAATCATATATATTTATAAAATTATGTAAATGAAGGAACGGTAATTGAAAAAAAAGAGTAATGAAACAATTCTGTAAATACAATCCAACTTCTCCTAGCACTTAGTAACACACTTCAAGTGAGTAGTGACACGACTTCGCTTGATCGAAGCACTTCCGTTTACTGGCAGAGTTAGCAGCGTTCCCCATTATCGTGATTAGATCCGATCAAATGAGCAATGAACTTCGCACCATAGTTAATGTGTTGGAAATGTTTTCTCGCTTAGAAATAGAGTATGATTGATATATTTATAGATGTCGTGGCCAGATCATAGAATTGATCACTTCATGATGTGGCCAGCCATTTCATGAAATGGTTGCATTTCATGAAATGGCCAATGCCCGCTGGCCACATCATGATATGGCCTGGCCAGATCAATGAATAATCAGCGTTTAACGATATGATCAGCTAAACGCACGGCTACTTCATGATATGGTCAAACATTAGTGATCATATCGTAAAATAGTTACATTATTCACCGTTAGAGGCGCTGATATCGTTTTGTTTTTGTGATGCATCATGGCGGCGGACAATTATTCTGACAAAAAAGCTAATAATAATAAGTAAAGTAGGGTGACCACGCAACGAAAATTAATGGACTATTATTGGATTTCAAAATATGACTTCATGGTAACTGCGGGTGAATTTTTCATAAAATTTTATTTGTTCGATTATTTATCTGGTTAACCTGTGAAACTACAGCACAAAATATCGATGCACGTTACTGCAAACATTAACTATTTAGTATATTGAATCATTTGGGTTAGGTTAGGTTAGAACAGTGACCAATAACGCGCGAAGGCGAGCGAGCGAAGCGAGCGTGCCGCGGCAGCGGCCGCCGAGCGCCAGATCCCCTTAATTGTTGGTGAATCAAGCTATTAAACTTTCGCGGTAACGTGCATCGATATTTTGTGGGTCGAAATTCCGTAGTCTACTCCTTTGCTTGCATGGTACGTGCTTCCTTTATTTGGATTTTTTATTAAACCTTTGATATCATGGAAACCCTACATTAATGATATGGCCAAACGTGGATGGCCATATCATTAAACGTTGACGTTTCAACGATATGGCCAATTTTAGTTGGCCATTTCATGAAATACAACCATTTCATGAAATGGCCGGCCACATCATGAAGTGATCAATTCTACGATATGGCCACGACATAGACATAAACGTTAGCATTGTTTTGGCGCTTGCCAAGAGTGTTGACTAAAGTTTTTTTTGTGTAATTACTTTGCTGTAGGTACAATACGGCCGACGTATCTTGGCGAGTCTGAAGTTAGTTGTTTGGCTGCGCAATGAATCTTTTAGAAACAAAATTTTCTACTGCGCAGCTAATCAGCTAACTTCAGACTCGCCAAGGTACGTCAGCCGTATTGTACCCAGCATGCGTTGCAATGCACTTTTTCCTACTTACTACCTACCTACTACTTATCTACCTACCTTCAGAAACAAAATCAAAATAGAAATATAAAGTTAAAACCATTTTCATGCATGCGGCAAATAAATCTAGGGATATAAATAAAAAGAAAAGTCCTGACTGACTGACTGATTGACTGACTCATCAACGCCCAGCCCAAACCCTTGGACCTAGAAAGCTGAAATTTTGCACAGAGGTTCCCTTTAAAATGTAGACAAGGAATAAGGAAGGATTTTTCGAAATTCATCCCCTAAAGGAGTTAAATAGAGGACGAAAGTTTGTATGAAAAATTGTCACTTATCAGGTACAAAATTTCACGCAAGCGAAGCTGCGGCCAAAAGCTAGTGAAGAATATGGACATACTGAGATAATTTCGTGTTTTTTTTAAATAGGTATCAAAATTTTCTTTCATAAGAACCTTCTGACAATTACGAAAACAACAAAAATTTTTTGCGAAATCGGTCCAGCCGCTCACGCGTGATGCAGTGACCAAGGGAAATAGGGATTCATTTTTATTTACATAGAAGATTTATCTTGGTTGTGTTTGACCCAATACCTACTTTGTTCAACGAAAGATGAGTCCTGACATAGTTTCGTAAATTGTAGCCGTAAAGAAACTGCTATAGAAATAAAAAACCTGCCAAGTGCGAGTCGGAATCGCGCACGAAGGGTTCCGTACCATTATCTATAAAAACGGCAAAAAAATCACGTTTGTTGTATGGGAGCTCCCTTAAATATTTATTTTATTCTGTTTTTTAGTATTTGTTGATATAGCGACAAAACTTCAACTGTCTAACTGTCACGGTTCATGAGATAAAGCCTGGTGACAGACGGATAGACGGACGGACAGCGGAGTCTTAGTAATAGGGTCCCGTTTTACCCTTTGGGTAAGGAACCCTGAAAACGTAAACGACACCATCAAAAACCGTAAAATACCATTATTATTTATGTTTCTTTTTTTTATATTTGATATTCTTTTATTTGTACGGTTACGTTTTGTAGAGATACGTCAGCTTACGTTGAAAAGGGTATAGTCGCTCGCACCTGGTGGTTAGCGCAGACAAGGTTTAAGATGAAGCACACGAATCCAAGTAACAGAGATAAGGAGGAATTCCCCTATGTCTTTTTGGCTCTCACATACTACGACGGAACACATAAAGCGTGAATTACATAGAAACGGCGTAAGGTGCAGGCGCGTCGCTACTTTTAGAAACGGTACTTTTAAATTTCAGTATGACGTCATACCGTTAAATAAGGGTTACCGAAATATTTCGGTACCGTATTTTTTTTCAGTAGCGGAATTTTGAGGTTTGATATGCATACTCGATATTTCGGTAGAAGCAAAATTATACACAAGTTCTAACGTCTTCGACCCTCCCCCCCTGCATCGACTCCGCGCACCCGCGCCGCCCCATCTCGCATGTTTTTCGGTACTGAACTCGTATAAAGGTTAAATAACGGTATAGCTCAACCTTAATTTAAACCGGTACCGATATATTTTTGAGGTATCTTAACCTCTAACCGTAACCGCTTTCAGTACCTACTTTCGGAGTAGTAACCTCCTTTCCGACTAACCTTGTATGTTTTATGAAGTATACTCGTATCGCATCGACATGAAAGCATTATCAGCACTAAGTAATAGGATCTTACTGATTCACACACACGTATTCTGTTATACAAGATAATCCCCCTTCATAGCAAGTAAAGCCACGTACACAATCACCTGTCAGTCATAGGTAAACGCTTGGCATATCAAGCGGTAAGCGCTTGGCATATCAGGAGCATCCTGACATAAGCTATCGTACCTTTGTGTGCTACACACGGCAACTGTTTTGAGGTTTAAAATTTGCCATAGATACTGCAGGTATACAGAGAGTGTAATTTAGCTTTATATTGTGTAGTTTTAGACAATGAATACAGAATGTAAACGTGTTCGTGTGATTCATCATAAGGTATAACTCCACGTCTAAGCGCGTATTTTGCGTGATGGGTGGTAAGTATAGTTACTCGATCCACCCTAACTCCTCGAAAAAGGCCAGCACACCCTTGATGTTACTGGTGATCTCTCGGAGAGTACCTGGGTTTCCGAAGTACTTGGCCCTGTATGTGGCGACCTCAGGGCAGTTTAGTAGCACGTGAGCTGCCGTCTCGTCCTCCTCCATGCATGCTCTGCACAGTGGGCTGTCTGTAACTCCAATAACAAAGAGGTGTTTGTTAAATGAACCATGGCCAGTGATGGCCGCTGTGACTGTCCGCAGTTGTAGCTTTGACAGCCGGAGGGCTTTTTTAGTGAGTCGACCGTCAATGGCGGGAAGCGCCTCCCTGGCTTGCCTGCACTCGCCATGGTTTATCCATAACTCGTTGTGTTGGTCTCTGGTGCGTTTCCTTACCAGGGTGCGTAGGTATCCGAAGGGGAGTGGTACTATGGGTTCGGGACCCACCGCATCCATGCTCGATCCCCTTCTGGCGAGCTCATCTGCTGCATCATTGCCTCGGGAACCGCTGTGTCCTTTGATCCATTGAATGGTTATATTATTGAGGTTACCCACCTGGTTCAGAGTTTGGTGACACTCGTGTACCAGCCCAGAATTAACTGTGTGGCTGCTTAGTGCTTGCAGGACTGCCATGCTGTCCGAGAGTATTCGGATTGAGTGGTCCTCAACCTTCCTGGCCATGATTGCTGACGCAGCTAGGGAGATACCCAAAAACTCAGCCTGGAAGACCGTGTTATGAGCCCCCAATGGTGTGGCTATGTGTACGTTGAGGTCTTCTGAGAAGACCCCGGCACCTGTGCCTGTACCTGTTTTGGATCCATCCGTGAAGATCCGCAGCTCCGCGGGACATAAACCTTCGCATCGGTGATCTTCGTACAGTTGGATTTTGTATTTTTTGTCAAAAATGAATTGTTTGGGTATCCGGTCGTTTATAGCTCTTATAAGAGGGAACTCGCTAGCGAGTTCCTCTAGCAACGAGGTGTGTTGTGTGTTACCTTTGCTCCAGAGGTTCAGTGTTTTCAGGCATATTGCTGCCACCGCTGCTTCCTGTTGTATAAAGAGGTGCAGCGGTGGCAGTCCCAGCATGGCTTCTAGTGCTGCAGTCGGTGTAGTCCTCATGCAGCCTGTGGTTGCCATGCAGGCAAGTCTTTGTATGCGCTGTAGTTTGTTTGATGCTGTGCTCAGCTTGGTTCTGGGCCACCACACCACAGCCCCGTAGGCGAGCATGGGGCGAATCACCGCACTGTACAGCCATAGTGTGATTTTGGGGGATAGTCCCCATTTCTTACCTATCATTCTTCTGCACTGCCAGAAGGTGATGCAGGCCTTGTTTAGTTTGTTGTCTAGGTGGTTGCTCCATTTTAGTTTGCTGTCCAGGATCACCCCGAGATACTTAACTTCATTGGACAGCTGGAGTTCCGTATTGAGCAGTTTGGGCAGTCGGAAAGGGCCTAGTGCCCGTTTTTGGATGAACATGACTAACTCTGTTTTGGCGGATTCACTGATAGATCATAGTCCCCGCACCAGCGTTCTACGATGCGCAGAGCTTGCTGAGTGAGGTTGCAGATGGTCCCGGTCACCTTGCCCGAGACCAGGATGGCCAGGTCATCAGCGTATCCTATTGTGTAATAGTGGTTGGCATTGAGTTTCGAAATGAGGTCATTTATTACCAGGTTCCATAGAAGGGGGGAAAGAACCCCTCCCTGGGGGCAGCCCCTGGCTATCATGGCTATCTGCTTCTCGCCTTCAAAGCGAACCACGCGTTTACTAAGCATGTTTGTGATCCAGTCAGTTAGTACCTGTTCCACTCCATGTTTGGAGAGGGCGACGCTTATGCTGGAGAAATGTGTTTTATCAAAAGCCCCTTCAATGTCTATAAAGGTGCCCAGGCATGTCCCTTTCTGATGGATCGCATCTTCTATCCGGCTGACTACCAGATGGAGTGCGGATTCCGTTGACTTACCTGAGCTGTATGCGTGTTGGTTACCGTGCAGCGGTATAGTTTTTAGAGCGCCATCCCTCAGCTCCCTGTCGCATAGCCTTTCCAAGGTCTTTAGCAAGAAGGAGGTCAGACTGATTGGACGGTGAGATTTCGCGTTTGTGTAGTCACCCTTACCTGGCTTTGGGATGAATATTACTTTCACTTCCCTCCATCCTTGGGGAACGTACCTAAAGGCCAGGCACGCTCTCATTATAGGTAGCAGTCTCCTGGCAACAGACGTTTCTGCCCATTGCAGTAGGGCAGGAAACACTCCGTCCGGACCGGCTGCCTTGAAAGGATGGAAGCTCCGGATGGCCCCTTGGAGTTTCTCCAAAGTGACCATCTTGATTGCATAGTTCCAATCATTTTCTGATGGTGATAGGGTTACATCTTGCCAATTTATTACCTGTGTGAAGACGCATCCTGGGAAGTGAGTTTCGATAAGGACGCGTCTGGCTTCTTCCGGCGATGATGTAAGTGTGTTGTCGGGTTTACGGAGATTGACAGGTGCAGATGTGCCCTGCTGCGCCAATATTTTCCTTACCCTGTTCGCTTGCTGGCAGGATTCAATGTTTCCACAGAATTTGCGCCATCCCATGGTTCTTCTGAATCTGATGCATCTTTTGTAGCTGGATTTGGCCGATTTGTACTCGTCCCAATCTTCGTCAGCACAAGTGTTCATGGCTCTGTTCAGAGCCGTTCTTACCTTACTGCGCTTGCGTTCCAGCTCCGGGCCCCACCATGGCTGTTTGCCTGGTGTTGTGGGCGAGATGGTCTCTGGGCAAGCCGCATGATAGCTGTCTATGATTGATGCGGTTAAATGTTTTACCTGTTCATCAATTACTGTGGTGTCCCAGGTAGTCTGTGGGTCGTTTAGTTGCGTAAGTTTGGAATCAAGGGTGCAAGTATACATGTCCTTGTTCGTTTTGCGTGGATTTCGCTTAGGTGGTGTTGCCGATATATAGACCTGGAGGTCAAAACGGATCCATCTGTGGTCGGAACAGGAGGCCTCTTTGGAGACCTGCCAACCAGAGATGATATCCGTCGCCCCCTCCGAAGCCAGAGTGAGGTCTATAATTGTGCGGCTGCGTCTGGTTACGAAGGTTGGTTCAGAACCCGTGTTTAGTAGGGATAGGTTAGTTGTAAATAAATACTCGACCAAGGCCTTACCCCTGTCATTCTGCGTGTCCATGCCCCACAGGGGGTGGTGAGCGTTGGCGTCGGCCCCTATGACGACGTCGACCCCGGTCCTCTCGCAGAGGCTTACCAGGCGGGTGAGGTCGTGGGGAGGCGGCTCCTCCGCCTCGGGCATGTAGACCGAGGCGAAGACGATCACCTTGCTCACGGCATCCTGCTGTATGTGCAGCCTTGCGGCAGAGACGTCTCTGCAACAGAACTCTGTTAAGAGCTGTGTTTTGAGGTTGTTAGTAATATAGATGCACGATCTAGGGTGATCGTGGTCTGTAGTAACTAGGAGCTTACCGCCAAGATTGGAGAGTCCTTGTACATGGCCCGCCCTGATCCACGGCTCTTGAATCAGGGCAATGGCCGTGTGTTGTACCTCCAACCACTTGCGCAACTGAGCCGTCGCGGTCTGGCTGTGGTGGAGGTTGGCCTGTACGACCCTACAGGTCGACGAAAAGGACGCCATCGCTGGTCGAACCCTCCTCGTCCCCCCCGAGTTGTAGCCCGGCGAACAGGTCGCCTGCCTCGAAACCGTCCCCCTCCGGGTCCGAAGCCGAGGACAGAATGTCCTCCGGCTCTCCACCCGATGATAGGACGGCGTCCGAGGAGGCGGCGGTAGCGGCAACTGGCTCCGCTGCGGCAGGTGCCGCCGCGTCAGGTGCCGCCTCGCCGATCTCCGGGATGTCTGATGATGGGGGAGCGGTCTCCCCGGTCTGCTTCGGCGGCAGCTGCTTCAGCTCTTCGCGGATGGTCTTCGTGGCTGGGTCCCATCCCTGAGGGACGTCGGCATATCTGCCGTTCGGACCCTGGAATTTTACGTACACCGTCCCCAATCCAATTGAGAGACGGCGTCCGGCTTCCATCAGGGTCGGAATTTGGTCCTCAGGGACACCGACCACCACAAACCATGCCGCGGTCTGCTTCTCCGCGTTTGTGAGCACCCACCTTTTGATGTCGAGCCAGGGGTTCTGGTAGGCCAGAGAGCGTCCAATATTGGTCGGCTCCTCTAGCACTCCCTGCTCGTCCGGAATGAGGATCCCGCAGCGTACTCGTTTAAAAATCTCCGACTGGCTCTTGACGACTAACGAGACGTTAGCCGGAAGAGTCAGGCCAGAGATGGTCTTCTTCAGCCAGGCTAAAGTGTGGTCACTTTTGCACCACAGTTTGAGAACGCCCTCAGCATACACCGGCTTGGCGTCATGATTCATCATCTATTAGTTTAGAATAAGGGATTTAGCAGAAAAAAAAATTTTACTTTGCCTTATTTTATTGTTGTGATCGTAACTGAACCACCAAATTAAGCAAAAAATAATATTGCAAGTTTTTTTTTATGTGCTAGATCATTTCGATGCTACGTATAAACGAATGAAAACAGGGCGACGCAACGGGCAGGCACGACTAGCGTAATATTGCTTCGCTCAGTCAGTTAATTCAAAAACAGAACAACGTGTTTTTTTGGAATTATTTTTTTGTTGAATCTAATAAACAAACCCATGCAAGGACAATCTGTATCACCAGTAGATCACGCGATTTGAAGGAATTCCACGAATTCGGATACACAGATAATGTTTATTTAATTATACTGTATTCCTGTAAGTCTACAGATTTACGTGACATTATTGATGGATTTTGAAATTCGAGATTGTCGATCAACAAGCTATCTGTGAAAGGGTATGAAAAAAATCCATCTAGTAGTCTACATACCTACATCCATATTAAATTTTATTGATTGTTGACGACCAGCGCACTCGATCGTTGTAAGAAATCGACATCTAATAACGCTTTAGCGTTATCATACATATATATTTATTTACCTATAATAACTTATAAATATGAACTGACCGGTGGATGTAAGCTCAGCCGAGCCGAGCTGTGGCAAGCTGAGCGCTAGGAGCGTCGCGAGCGCGGCGAGCGAGGCCGCCGCCCGCTTCGAGCGCTCGCCTCGCATGCCGCTCACTGCACCCGCGTCACATGCCAATGAAGTGCCTGCGGAACAAAAACAAACATTTATGTCCTATCCTTGTTACCCAAGGGAAAACTAACAATGCACACACCTTTGCCTGATACAAAATAACCTGAGGAGACCCTGAAAACTTTGAGCGGTATGGGGTCAAAGTGCACGCCTTCTTTTTAAGGAAATCGAGTGAAGACTCGTCGAATTTTCACGTGACTCGAGGGCTGGCTTATTTTTTGATCAAAAAATTAGCCTGTCAGCCTTCTGAACACGCTACCAGATGAGGAGGAGTAGTTTGCCGCCTAAGTGCGCTTTTTGTAAAGGTTTATATTTGTACCTACCATGTTTTAGATTTAAATTTGTAGTTTTGTGAATATTGTTTTGTAGTATTTGTAGGTAGTACGTATACATATAGAATTATGGAATATAAAAGTAATTATTTTAAGTTATGAATAAAATAAAGAACATTTTGCAACTTCAGAGAGATAAAATAAAATTAGATAAAAAAATATGAAGTCTAGTCTAGAGAAACGGGTTCAAAAACCTGCACAGTATTGTGCAATATTTTACACATGTGTTGTGATCGTACAGTAAGGTTTGGTATACATATTTAATAAATTGAAGTTATTGTACAAATACACCTGTGTTTCTCACATCAGTCTGGAATAAAAGTGTATTATTAGGCGTCCTATTCATATGTATTATGTTGACACAGCGGGGCGGTAGAAATCGAATAGGTATATTGTATAGATGAAAATTCTTTATTTGTGGCTTTGTCGTTTAACAAATACTGCCGAACCGAAAGTGCACTCGTATCATTATTTATTACTAGCTCTGCCCGCAAATCCGTCCGCGTGGAAGTCGGATAGCAATATGGTGTCGCAATAACTGAACTTTCTTCTTGTTAAATTTAAATTCTAATATATTTTGATTGAGTGAACCGATTACGATGAAACATAAACTAAATGTTACTCCGAGATACGCACAATATTTTTCTTTAAAAGTCAACCGCATTGAGTCAGTAATTTTTACGTGATGCGTGTACAAACAAACCGGCAAACCGACAAAATTCCAAAAATGATCGAAACGGATTCTATTGGTTATCCGTTAAATCCCCAATATACACCGTGGGCCCAAGGTATCTGAAAGATTTTAACCACGCCTTTCTGATGGTATTATGAGTCAAATGTTATATCAACGAAAGTCCAATTCAGTTTTTTTTTTTACTTTTTTTTTGTTTTTCGGTATTTAATAAGTCAATTAACTTTAGTACTTCCTTGTAAACAATACCTTAGGTTGAACTGGGAACATGTATAAATTATCGTGTGAGTGGATAAGAAACTTCTCACTTCACAACCCTCCCCGACAAATAAGATATACGGCGAGAGGGGTATGGTATGACAAAAATCGCAACGCCGCGTTCATAGGACTTGTTACCATAGATATTTTTCGATTTGTGAATTTCCGTAAATAATGAATATTTCGAAAATTAAGCTTTATTCAACCAACTATATCGTACCTTTTTTTCTTCAATTAGGCACCGGAATCGAAGGTTAAAATCTTTCGGGCACCTCGGGCCCACGTATATACACTTCTCATCAAAAAAATCGAAACACTTCCGAAATTATCTTTGTGGCGACAATCAAACAAAAAACAAGCATTAATTCATTATAGAAAAAACATAATTTAGTAGCTGGAAGTTTGGCCTTTACAATGGTGTACGAAACTTCCGAAAATTTGTTTTTTTTTTTCAATTTTTATCCTTTAAATGAATGGAACATTGTTTTGAGATAAATGTGTGTTTAGAGTTGGAGTACATTTAACGTGCAAAAAACGCAAAATAACGCATTACTTTAAAATTTTCTGTTTGTAATTTGTTGATTAGCCTCTGTGACGTGAAATAAAAAGTTTTTTTTCTAACACACATGCATACTTCACGCGCAGCAGCCGCCCAAGAAGTGGCATTGCTGGATTCTGGGACTAGTCAGCGTGTTGTGGCTGCAAGATTGCATCTAAGCCACTTGTCTGTTCAAAGAGTGTACCAACGCTATCGGGAGACTGGTTTATTTACGCGCCATCCAGGATCTGGTAGGAATCGGGTCACTTTTGAGTGAGACGGCCGATTTATTGCAACCGTTTGTTTGCAAAATCGACGCCTTCGCGCTTTTCAACTGCAGCAGCAGCTGCTTATTGTTCGAAGGGTAACTGTAAGTGGCTCTACGATTTGAAGAAGATTGAAGGAACGTAGACTGGTACCACAAAAGCCAGCTAATGGGCCGAAATTAACAACAGACCGTCGAAGAGCGCGCCTTAACTTTGCACTTGTGCACTTAAATTGTTCAAACCTACAAATGAGCAAGGTTCTCTTTTCTGACGAGAGTAAAATTATGGAACATCAACATAAGGAATTCTAAACCTTATGCTACCTACTATTAAATGGCATTTAGTATTTATTTAAAAAAAAAAACATGTTTTTCTAATAATCCATTCAAAACAAAAACTTGCGAGGTGTTTCGATTTTTTTTGGTGAGCTCTTCGATGGTCTGTTGTTAATTTTGACCCATTAGCTGGCTTGTGTGGTACCAGTCTACGTTCCTTCAATCTTCTTCAAATCGTAGAGCCACTTACAGTTACCCTTCGAACAATAAGCAGCTGCTGCTGCAGTTGAAAAGCGCGAAGGCGTCGATTTTGCAAACAAACGGTTGCAATAAATCGGCCGTCTCACTCAAAAGTGACCCGATTCCTACCAGATCCTGGATGGCGCGTAAATAAACCAGTCTCCCGATAGCGTTGGTACACTCTTTGAACAGACAAGTGGCTTAGATGCAATCTTGCAGCCACAACACGCTGACTAGTCCCAGAATCCAGCAATGCCACTTCTTGGGCGGCTGCTGCGCGTGAAGTATGCATGTGTGTTAGAAAAAAAACTTTTTATTACACGTCACAGAGCCTAATCAACAAATTACAAACAGAAAATTTTAAAGTAATGCGTTATTTTGCGTTTTTTGCACGTTAAATGTACTCCAACTCTAAACACACATTTATCTTAAAACAATGTTCCATTCATTTAAAGGATAAAAATTGAAAAAAAAAACAAATTTTCGGAAGTTTCGTACACCATTGTAAAGGCCAAACTTCCAGCTACTAAATTATGTTTTTTCTATAATGAATTAATGCTTGTTTTTTGTTTGATTGTCGCCACAAAGATAATTTCGGAAGTGTTTCGATTTTTTTGATGAGAAGTGTATATACAGAGTGGAAAAAATGAATGGGCCCTGAAGGGAAACCACCTCTTAAGATAGATTATTTTTCATAAAGGAAACATTCCTTTATTTTTAAAAAGAAACAAAACTGCATTCACAGATTTCTCGATAAGCTTACCTTAACCGGGAATCGAACCAGCTAAAAATAAAAAAAATAAACCCTCGCTATTTCATTCTACTAATCGATAGGATTATTGTCAAACGGAACGTTCTATTTTTAAACTTTTCGTCAGAACGCCCCGTCTAAGAAAAAAAATGTGCATAGAATTATTATTACCAATTAAATGATTTTCTTATCTGAGTCTTCAACGAGGTACTTGTAATAAAAAAAAAACAAATACACTTAGAGATAAATTTGCAAGCTTGTACTTCATAGAATGTCTTTGGATGTTAGAGTTTTAAGAAAATTATAACGTGTCTTTTACTTGTTAAAAGTGAACAGTTCTAGTCTAGGTAATGTTGATTAAAGCCCTTGTGTAGTACCTAAATATTAGATTTCATGGATATCTTGTACGACAGACGAGTGTAAGACCTAATGTTTATTGGAGAAATTTTATCTCTAACATTGACTGTATCGACTAGTGAAATAAAATAGCGAGTGTTTATTTTCGAATTTCTTTAACTGGTTCGATTCCCGGTTTCGGTAAGCATGTCGAGAAATCTGTAAATACAGTTTTGTTCCTTTTTAAAATTAAAGGAATGTTTCCTTTATGAAAAATAATCTATCTTAATGATTTAAAGTGGTTTCCCTTCAGGGCCCATTGATTTTTTCCACCCTGTATATTTTTTTTTTTAATAAAAATCCCTACACTAGATTTTTTCCTGTATCGTAGGTGCATTTACAGACACAAATCTCATATACACAAACGCCCAGATCCAAAACAACTATCTGTAGGCCATACAATATTCAAATAATTTCCAATGTACAGACCTGCCATGTCTACAGAATTATGGATTATATTATTTTTCACAGAAACTGTGAAAATCTTTTTGCGATAACACGTATTCACACCTCCACACGATTTATAACAATCAATACATAAATCTACCCACAAAATGTCACGGATGAAAAAATATATTGTGCCCTTTATATGTACCTCACCCAACCACGATAAGCTGAGCGGAACCAAAACAGGCCAGAAAAAGCCGAGATAAAAATATCTACACTTTATTTTTACAATCCCGAGACACCATATTTTAGGAAGAAAATCCGTAACACTTGTTTTCTTTCGGTATCAAATGTTGCTAAGCACAGCGAAAAAGGAGAAGGGTTTCCAAGGGTTCGACATAATTGTATCGCCTCACAAAGTAAGGATAAACCAAGACAGCGTCCCATCCCTTTTTTATGAAACAAGCTCGGCATTATGTTAGGGGTTCAAACTAATATTCGGTCAATTTTGGGATAGTCTGGGTATCTTAGTGTTGTTTTTAAAAGAAATAAACTACCTAAACGAGGTTGCTGGTTATTAGTCACGATCCCATAGCAGTATTATCGCATATGATATTCACTACCTAATAACAATGTCATGCTTTATGCAAAAGTGAACCATTTCCGAGATATTAATTTAAAGTTAAAAATAATAATAAAAAAATGAAAACGGTTTATTTTTTGCATTAACTATTTCTGGGCTATTAAATAGCGGATAACACACAATTTTCAATTTCTTTATTGCATTCCATAATGTATATTCATTGTTGCTAGATATTTTTATTGTAGATTTTTATTTATTTAGAGATTAACTATTGCATTTTGATTATTTTTATTAAATACTTTGTTTATAATAATTTCATTTTTGCACTAATACTAGTACTTATTTGTTTATCTAAATAACCTCCTTAATTATTGACTATTTTTATGTTCCTACTTATTAATTTTATTTTATTTATTGCACAATTCATTTATTTATTATTTAATATTATGTATTTATTGATATTAGATATTTTATTAATTGTAATTAAATTAAATTATTGCACCAATTACTATAAAATATTCAATTATAATAGCCATTTTTATAAAAATACCCTACAACCCTGCCACGGAATGGTGACCAATTACCAGTAACCCTGTATACGTTTTTTAAATACGTATACGTTTGTATATGTAAGTCATTATTGTATTAAATATCAAGATAATTTGATAGAGACATTTCAAATTCTAACAAATGGGCAAATAAATAATCTTGTATCTTGTAACAGTCTCGATTTTAATCTAAATAAAATTCCTAGAAATTTTCTGCTCACAGTTACAATTGAAAAAGTTAGTAAATACTTGCCGGTGCTAGGTAGGTACTGGATATTATTAAGTTAGTTAGAAGTACATCACGTATTTCTCAAGGTAAGTGAATTTTATTCTTATTGGGAAATATTTATTTCCTAAAAAGAATACAATTCACATCTTAAACCGCATTTACTGACCTTAGTATGGACAAACGGATAATTATGATTAGTTACGGTTTACTCACGTGAATTTTTCAGGGTTGCCCGACTAGTTTCGGACCCAAACGGAGCCCTTAATCATGAGCTGAACACGGGAACGAAATATGAATGTGTTTCACGAAAGTTATAATTATAATACAAAAACAAATAATTCCTCTTGAGTAGGTATTTATCAGTTTGCGCAACTCTAATCACAGTAGTTCACTAATGACGACGTTATGTCAATGTCATGTGCAGCAATTACCAAGTATCTACATAGTTATGTAGTTATAAAAGTATGTATGTACAACTGGCGAGGCGTAAACTGAGCTTTGCATTTGTGTGAGTGCACGTAGAATCGATTGCCAAAAACCAGTATAAACCGGTTTAAACCAAGCAAAGGTCGCGTCTGCATTCATTCTCACACATATGCAGAGCTCAGCTTAGGCCTCGCGGACGGTATCTATTTATGTTGTTATAAAACTATGTAATAATGTAGGGCCAATGTAATAGATCACATTTGACATCTGTCAGATTTAGCTTCATAGTGAGGGACCTGCTTAAAAACATCGATTAGAGTGAATGAATCGATACGGACTTCAAACATATGTAAATCGAATTCAGTACATAATCATTGCATTCGAGTCTACTTATCAATATTCGATTTTTTTGGGTAACATCCCTAGTGTTTAAAAAGAAAAAGGGTTCACTGACGCAACATTGTAACGACGTTCAGTTCTCTTTAGAACATAAATTGTTTAATATGTTCAGAATGGTTTAATAGTGAAAGTAAATCGTAAAATTTCCTTCTTTTGTCATTAATACAATAAATAAAAATCGTAATTGAAAAAAGTTAAGCAATTGTGCAGTTCTAACTTCGAAAAAATAAATAATATTTTGTGCCCGCTGTTACAAGGTTAAGTTGTTAAATTTTGATGAAGTGTCAAATGTGATCTATTAACCCTTTAACCGCCCCAGTCGGATATATCCGACAATTTTATTTACCTTTATATGGATAGAAACGCATAAACGTATAACCGACGTGGGCAAAATGGACACGAAACTTTAGGTATGTCGGATTTATCCGACTAGGGCGGTTAAAGGGTTAAATTGGCCCAACAGTATGTAGGTATAATTATGTAGTCCTAACTACGACAACCTCACAGAACTTACAAGCATTATTCGGTTTCAGCTGAAGAGTCGTACACAAAACCGGTCAGGAGCAGCACTGACAACTTTATGTGGCTACACTCGGGATCCACGTCGTGAGTGGTTCAGGCAATTAGTTTTATTTTTGTTTTGCCGAATCCTACAGTACGTGTAGAATAACTTTGCCCTCTAAAGTGAGGACGCTCAGAGCTTGTTTTCAGAACGGCAAAGTTATTTTACGAGTACCAAATAACTTTGGCCTTCTGAAGTGAGGAACAGAACGCTCAAAGCCTAGTTTCAGAGCGGTGAAGTAATTTAACGCGTAGGTACTGTACAAACAATTGAATTTGTTTTGTATAAATATAGAATAAAAGTTAATACATTTGACCTACCTACAGCCAGCGGAGCACTTTAATATGGTTGATGCACTTTAAATTAATGTTTATTTTTAGATCACTTTGTGATCTTTATTATTCATGAAAAATAAGCTATACCTACACATACCTACTTTCAGATTTCAGAGACAATGAGAAAAAAGAAAACATCAAGCGACCGTACTTTTTAAGGTACAAGTCCGAGACGGGTTGCAAACTGCAGACTGCAACCGCAGACCGCAAGTCGCCATCGGAATAGCGCCTTTAAGGTGTGCACTTTAAAGGTGCTATTCCGACAGCGACTGCAAAACTGCAACCGCAGACCGCAGCCGCAGATCGTACCGCAAGTGATACTACTTTTGCAGTTTGCGGTCTGCAGCCCGTCTCGGAGTTGTACCTTTATTCTGAGACGCAGTATAATTAAATTAATTTTCTTTTGTTCGGAACTCTAACCACATAATAAAATTATAAAACACCATAAATTGTAATATTATTATAAAGCTTAAGAGAATCCTCAGTCCTCTTCATATAATTGTATCTTTTTCTTCTGGTGCCTTTCCAATTAATGAAGGTTGGCCATCTCAACTCTAAATATTTCTTCTTGTCATTTGCGAGATGGAACAGCTCAGCAGTACTCAATAATATTCCCCAATCAAGACTTCTATTCGGCAAACTCCGCGTTTTCCCGCTACTTTCCCATCATTAGAGGATGCATTAAGTCATACCTCTCCAAGTGTCCAAATTAAGTGTCCAAATTAAGTGCCAAAAAACATGTCCGAGGTAGGCAACCTTTCTTTATTTGACGGTTTGAATGAGCTTGCGGTCCTGACAAATTCGCTTCAAGACATTTATACAATCTGTCCGGTCATGGACTAGCGATATTCTAGGTACTTATACAACAACTATTCTAGTACAGAAATACACTACACACTAGGGTCCAATCCAGTTCTCCGCTATTTGGCAGTCATTTTACTTTTTTGTTGAGATATTCTTTATCTTAAAGTTATGAAAATGTGAATCAATTGTATCGTAATGTAATCGATAGACAATATTGTTGCTCTCCGAATGAGCCTACTTTTATCTCAGTAGGACCAAAACACCATAATCTCTCAAAGTTTCTTTTACACACGTACAGAATATCTCAACAAAAAAATGTCAGCGAATTGGACCCTAGTGTATAGTGAATTTGAATACTAGAATAGTTGTTATACAAGTACCTAGAATATCGCTAGTCCATGATCTGACACATTGTATAATTGTATAGAACCACAAAATTATATTCTACACTCCATGTCCTTCAAAAAACAGGATAAACTCACTGAATACCCTGCTGACATTTAAGGAAGTGAAATAAAAAGAATTAGTCGCCTGTCATTTCACGAAAGCAAAATTCTCTGTAGGAAATGGATTAAGAAGACATCGTCGCAAATTATTACTGCAATCCATCATGGAGCTATCGAGCATCTGCGTCTTTGCCTCGCTTCTCGAACTAGAAAATGTCATTATGAGAAAATGATGTGAGGGAAGTTCATCGTGTAGGTAGGTAGTTAGTTTTCAGCAAAGATTAGACAGGCAAAAACCTCCTATTAGGACAAGACCGACGCAAAACGGTCTATGTTTGATTTTTTTTCTTTAAGAGGGAAAATTCTAAAAAAAAAACAATAATGAGGTTAATGAGATAAAATAGAGTAGTAATGTATAAAGTTTCAAAGTGTTATTAAATAAATAAACTGGTTAAAAAAACTATGTTTTTTCATTCGTTGTCTAGTGAAAACGTTGATTAGTTTTTATTTAAATCAATAAATGCCTCTGTAAACAATATTTTGCAAGCACCGGTTTTAACTAGTAGCTTAAATTCTTTCAAGCTCATATGATGCGATTTTAACAATTCTTTTTTCAAAATATAAATTTTATTACGCTCTAATGAATTGGTTAATAATATCACTACATAGTATAAAACAAAGTTGCTTCCCGCAGTCTGTCCCTGTGTATACTTAGATCTTTAAAACTACGCAACGGATTTTGATGCAGTTTTTTTTAATAGATAGAGTGATTCAAGAGGAAGGTTTAATAATGTATAATACATTGCACTTGTGCGAAGCCAGGGCGGTCGCTAGTATTGTATAACAATATAGATTAAAAAAATTGCCAGCAAAAACTAAGACACTCCACACCATTCGGATGTGTCTTTTTCCATATTGATAGTTTTTTAGTTCGGTCTTTTCGTTTTACAAAATGTTTAGTGTTAGTCTATGTGGTTATTTGTTGCTCCGAACACGGCAACAAACACTTACGTTATTGGAGTAACATATTGGCAAAACCAATCACGATACATGGCTGAGGCACCTTAGAGAGTGGACTGGAGCCGTGAGTGCTGTCCAACTGTTTTGCATCGCAAGTGATTGGAAGATAATCGAAACTGACTGCCAACCTTCGGTAGTCGAAGTGGCACATAAAGAAGAATCGCAATATCACGAATAGTTTGTAAGCGTTCGGGCTAATATGCTGGCCCGCCGGTTCTTCCGATGTACAGCAGCGGTCAAATTAACACTGTTTAAATCATATTGCATGTCGCTGAACTCGGGGAGCCTGTGGTTCAGCTACACACAAAAGGCCTACAATGCTCTGCGAATCCAGTATAACAACGCATTTAGGGTGCTGTTGCGTCTGCCTCGGTTCTGTAGCGCATCATCTATGTTCGCTGAGGAACGTACCGACTGCTTCAATGCTGTACGGCGTATGAAAGCGGCCTCGCTGCTAATCAGACTCCGTGGCAGCCCCAACAGCATTCTAAGCGCTATAGCCCGGACACATGACAGCCCGTTGGTGAGGTCACTTGTCACCTGTACATTGTCTCTGTTATTAATTAAGTACTAACATAGGTTAAGACTGTTGTTACTAACCCAATGGATCTTTTTGTTATCTGAAGGAATAAATGAAATAAAATTAAGGGGGCTACTAAACTATCATAAACACATCAAAAAAAGTTTGCAATCACTAGCATAATGATGTATGTGAAGATTCCGAATTCAAAGTCCAACTGAAATCTGATTTATATTTATCTAGATAACTATCAATCTATATTTATCATGATTAATTATCGCTTTGAATCCCGATTAGAAAATTCGGCTTCAAAAAGGCTACATAATTTTTCAGAGTGATCGCAAACTTTTTTTGATACGAGTATGTTTATATCTATGATCATAGATCTGTGAGTCACAGTTAAAATGACAATGTAATATAGACGTAGGGATTATTTCCTCGTACAAAAGTATGATGATAATTATGATCCTATACAAGGTGTAACATAAATAACTCACAACCTGTAAGGGGTCACTGTAGTCATCATTATGAACAACTTCTCTAACAAAAATTTGCACTTTAAAGCTTAATATTTCAGAAACGGTTCCCTTGATCGAATAATTGTAATTTCAAACCTGCAATATTTTTGAAAGACCTATCCAATAACACCCCACACCATGGAGTAGACGAGAAAAAAAAAACATCCCCACTTTAAGAGTAGAGGAGGAAATAAAAAAAATTATTTTTCATTATTTTATTTAACCACTTTGTCGGCGTGATTAATATGTATATCCATGCTAAATTGTAGCTTTTTAGGACTAAGGGTCTCCGAGCTAAGCTGCGGACAGACGGACAGACAGACGGACAGACAGACGGACATGGCGAAACTATAAGGGTTCCTTGTTGTCTACGGAACCCTAAAAAGGTTTGTTTACCTTTTCAATACATAGTTCATGGTCAAAGATGCAAGGTAAGAGCTGTTAGGGCATATGACCCATTACTTAATTGTTTTTAGCATAGTACTATTAGTAAATTGCTCTTTTATCTATGTAATTCTGGATAGTTAGCCGAACACAATAGCCACTAATTAAAACAATACAAAACACTGTAATCAATCTAAATTGTGTTTGCTTCAAATTAAAACAATTTCTAAATAAAAAGCTTAGCACATACGGCTACATATTAAGCTATACATTTCCATTATAAGCTGATCTCTCATTGTATAGACTTTTCGTACAATGAGAGGTCAGCTTAGACTGGTACTGTATGGCTTGATTAGCCGTGTGTACTCATTTAATTTGGTTCATATTAGCATATTACCTAGTCGTTTTGCTTACCTGTGGACTATTTAGTACTGCAAAAGTGTTCTTATGAAAACCACCCATCAATTTCACATGCAAAAGTTTGTAGCGGACGAAAAGGCTACAACGATGCGCTTTGCGACCTAAATTTTTACACACTATGCGACGCGCAAATTCAACATATTCAGTCAGTATATGTATATATTTTTAGTAGATTTAAGATGCCTAAATAACCCGTGCACCATAGATTATAAATATACACCAAGTTTTTTTTTTTGTGTTACCAAGCTAAAAAAGAAAAATATTTTGTTTATTTAGGATTAATTCATTTTAAGAAATATTATGTTTTTAATTTTAAGTAGTCGTGTGCGTCCAGTTGAGCGTAAAAATAAATACAATTTCTTTCTTTTTTTTCTTTGAAGACTACGTTTTAGATACCCGAGTCGTAGTTTTAACCAATAACGGTCCGTAAGATATAGGAACCGGCCGTCGAAATAAACTGCGGTCACTGTTTCAGAAAGCGGATTCAGTAGTGGCAAAAGCGTGTTTGCTCCAAATAAAAACTTTTCCGTAATCCAGCTTAGGTTAAGTGCTCAATTAAGACTGTCAAATCAACGGTCAGCGATTTAACAGTGCGGGTTCAGTAGGGGCAAAGATAAAGATCGTTTACGTTTTATTTGTTAGTGCCAGCCACTGTATAAAGAGACACAGAAAATCTACTCCATCTTGTAACCTCCGGAGGAAGTCTGAAAGTGGTGCTGAGACTGAGAAATTGTGTGGAAATCGGTTGTCATGGTATGCGTATGTGATGCGGAGGAATGAGGAATATGTCGCTCGTGAGGAAAGTTTTGAGTATGAATGTGGATAGTTATAAGAGTAGAGGAAAACCAAAGAAACGATAGATGGATCATGTAAAATATGATATTACTAGCTTTCGCCCGCAGCTTCGCTTGCGTGAAATTTTGAACCCGTTAAGTGACGAATTTCCATACAAACTTTTATCCCCTATTTAACTCCTTTGGGGGTTGAATTTCGAAAAATCCCGTCTTAGTGGATGCCTACGTTACAAAAGGAACCTACTGTCAAAATTTCAACTTTCTAACCCTCGTGGTTTAGGCTGTGCGTTGATAGATCAGTCAGTCAGTTAGTCAGCTTCTCCTTTTATATGTATAGATGATAGATGACTAAAAAGAGGGTGACTACTGAGATGACGGCTAATAGAGATATATGGAAGAAACAAGGACTTAAACGTAGTACTTATTACTTCTATGGGAAGAATAATAAATGCTGCGCCTACTCCAAATAAGTTGGGATAAGGGCAGGAGGGTGATGATTGTAACCTCGTAAAGTAAATTGATTGTAAAGTGGGACATTATTTGAACTATTTTTAACTTCCAAAAAAAGAAGGAAGTTCTCAATTCTAAGTGTTTTTTTGTACATTTTTCAGCGGTATCGTCGCCAATTGTGAACGTGGATGATTCTTTTTTGTTTGAAAAATATTTTTTCCGATGTGGTCTCATTTAAATTTCGTGAATATCTGGTGAAGACCTTCGGAAATAGAAAATGGAACTCTTAAATGAATAACAGCAAATCACTCGTTATAGCTGTAATCGCATGTTTACATTTTAGGTCATATTTACTGCACTGTTAGCACATGTATCATAAATCATAATGCATGGATCTGTCCGCTTGGTCTCTTGCACGCAACAGAGTGCAACAGTTTAAGTGCTGTAAGGAAAGTAGATGTGCAATAGCACGTCCTCACCTCGCGTCTAATGTTGCACACATATACATACACACAAATCTACTCAAGCACTCGACAAACATACACACACACACATACACCCACACACTCACACAAATAGTATATGTTTGTCTAATAATATCGGTATGGAAGAGCGGAGTCTCTCAACACAGGCATTACTTGCTTAGGGAGGCTCCAATCGCTAATTTGTTTTTGTAATTATTGTTGGAGAAATATGTTTTTTTTTTTTGTTTTTTTTGTCATGGATTGGAAGCTCCATTTTCTGAATTCGGAAGTAAATTAGGGGAGAAAGAATTAAAAAAAATACTAAAATAAAAGTAATTTTGAATGGAAATAAAAAAAAATGCACTTTTATTCAAAAGGTCATCAGTAATTCTTTAAGTGGCCCACGAATTAGTACCTCCTTTCCCGACTAACCTTGAATAAAAGAACATTTTTACCTAAGTGGAACTTCTGCTCATATACTTCATGTTACCAGCAGATTAAGAGTTTGCCTACCAAACGACGGGTTATCGCTATGTTTACCCTCCCAACGACCGTCATACGCCTACTCTTTATTCTTTTTGTGACAAAATAGTCTGCCTAATAAGAGTGCTCGGGATTCCATGTAAGGTCTTTACCCCAGATTTAGAGTTGAATAAAGAAAAGAGACCTTGAGCCCTGAATTTATTTCGGCATTTCTTCTCAGCGGTAGTCGGATATGAAACGCCGACGCCGCCGGCTAGTTAATGAATAAAAAAACAAACTTGTTGACGAGTCATTCAGGGTAGATTTGTCAAGTGTCAGAAAACTTTTATCTGAGGAATAAAAATGGCGGTTTGACATATTTTCTAGACAAAAGCTGTCAAAACGCCAAAAGTTATGTGACGATAAAAATATCGGCCCTTAGTTTCATAAATAGGAAGGAGGATCATACAATTTGCAAGGTTAAGCAGCACTTGCTGCGATCAGTCTATGGAAGGAGGTTTTTTTTTTTAATATTGTGGGAGACTGGTGCCTACGCTAGGCAAAAGCCTGTGTTTCAGGACGCCAGGTCTCTGCCCTGATCAATAGCTTTTGGAAGTATTTTGACAATAATAATATAAATTACGAATAGAACTGTGTTGTGGAGAGTCATTAATGCAAGGAAATATTGCTGTATTGAGGAGATGTGTGTGAGGGGGAGTATGTGTGAAAAGGATGACCGTTCAACCGACGGAAAACACGTTTTACAAAAAAACACATTAAAAATGGCTGCAATCGATTCAGTTGCCGATTCTTAACAAATTGCTTCCAGGGTTCCCGTTTATTATGTTACAAATTATATATTTTTAAAGGTGTAAAGAGAAAGAACATAGGATTTATAGAATGGCAATGGTGTCACCCAAAATAGGCTGTAAGCCTGTATTTTGAGGGCATTTTTCCTGTGAATTATGTTTGACATAGAATAAAACAAACAAATAAACATACCGTTCTCCCCGTAAATTCCCTATACCTTCGATGCCATTACATACTCGAATCACGTTCACAAACATACCGTCATGGACTATTTATCCCAATACGTGTATTGATCCAAATGCTTGGAGCGGAGAAGAGGGTAAAAGGGGAGAATGGTGTCCACATTTCTGCTCTATTTAATTCGTCAACGTAGTACATACGTAATATCCGTAAGTAGGTGGTTTTTAACCCTTTAACCGCCTCAGTCGGATAAATCCAACAAAAAAAATCGTCTCTATTTCGACCAAGTCGGATATACCTGTGTCCGTTACTATCCATACAGAGGTTAATAAAATTGTCGGATATATCCGACTGGGGCGGTTAAAGGGTCAAGGACAAGACTGAACCAAAAAAAATATCAATGTAGAAAATGACACATGCAAGCAGCCCAAGTGTTGCAAGCAATTTTAGTTTTTGCTGGCATTTTTTTTTTCTTTATAATACCTACAATATAATCTTTAATCAAAACACTAGAGCGTAATAAAATTTATCTTTTTGAAAAAAGAGTCGTTGGAATCGCATTAAATTAGCTTGAGAGAATATATTTTTTGCAGCAGCATTTTTTGATTTTTGAAAAAAGAATCGTTGGAATCGCATTAAATTAGCTTGAGAGAATATATTTTTTGCAGCAGCATTTTTTGATTTAAATAAAAACTAATTAACGTTTTCACTAGACAAAGAATGAAGAAAAACTTTTTTTTTATATAGATACCTACTTTCTTTAATTTGAAGAGAATAGTTTTAAACATAGACTTTTTGCGTCAGTCTTGTCCTTAAGAACCTCTTACAGCTAGTACACAATAAACGCTTTGAAGCACGTGCTTTGAAACGCGCGTTGCAATTTACAGTATAGCATGGAGCGTACACATTCAAACGCACGATTTTGGCCGAGCGCCCGTCAAACGCGCACTTCATAGCGCTTAATGTGCACTAGCTGCTAAGACCCGTATTAACACGTTCAGTGCTGGGTGCCCTCCAGGAGGGCACCCTGTAGTCGCATTCGCCATGCCGGGTGCCGTCGTGGAGGGCTCATTTTAAATGCAGGTATTTCTTGGAAAATGATTGTCATGTAACAAGCAAACACCTATTTTGCGACGTAGTAGCGTAATTTTCAAGGTTTTTAACCTAATGCCAGGAACCTTCCTAGAGGGTTCACTCTTAGCGCAAACGTAATGCCGAGGACCCTCCTGGAAGGTCCACTACCAATATGTATGGCGGGATGGCATATGAGCTCTATGAAAAGTGTGGTGGACTCGAATGTGTTAATAAATCGCTTTTATTTAAGAGCTTACTCTTAAATATCGCTTGGATGAAAATTGAGATGTTCATTCCATAAATAAAAAAACCCTTCTCAATGAAATTCAGATAAAAAGAAAGAAAAGAAAGAAAATACATTTATTTAGCACAGACTAAGAAGGCACACAATAGATGACGTTTACTTTGTGACAACTCTTTTCGGGATGCTACCAGGCCACCATGTTGAGAGTGATTTATTAATCTTAACCTAATCAGCCCGTAACTGTGCCACTGCTGGACACAGGCCTCTTCTCAGAATGAGAAGGGACCAGGCCTTATTCCACTACGCTGGCCTGGTGCGGGTGTTAGGTGTGTAGGTGTCCTCTCAACGTTTGTCTTTCAGCGTTATAGCAAGTGCAATAATCAAATTTTGACCCGCACATAAATTCGAAAATTCAGATGTGGGTCGGGATCGAATTCAAACCCTAGGAGGTTTGTAGAGGCAAGCGTTAAACCACTACGCTATCACTGCTGGTTTATTATTTTGGGCCTTTATTTTCTAAATAGTATAAATTGAAGTCGCTTTTCGCGTCTGTCTATTTGTCCGCTTACTTCTTCTAAAATAGGTACTAAATGGATTTTGATGAGCTTTTCATCTTAATTTAGGTAATTTCTTCCTCAAGGTATTAAGCTATATAACGTATCCGAGCGACGCCGGGGCGGCGGGTCGCTAGTTTCATTACAAAATAATATAGTGTTTAAACAGGAACCCAATTTCATAGTGTTTACTCTTCAACATCAAGGCTCTTTTTTGCAAATTACGTAATAACAACTTCATCCCGAACCGAAAAGGCAATTACCCTGCCGCTTGTGTAGGGATCTCCAATCAGCATAAATAAACCCTTAGGCCCGTGGCACACCAGCGAAACGTAAAATATTCCAATTATAAAAATTTTGAGGGCACGTGCTACAAAATTAAGTGACGTCACTTCAAAACTCGTATCTCGACCTTTGAGAAATTGATAATTAATTTTGCGACGAAGATATAATATTAAATGCAGGTAAAGATGAATTCACGCAAGGTCGAATAAATACTCATTACACAATAAAGTAATTATAGGGTGCATTGAAGCAAAGCCGACGAATGACGATTGCGATTTTATTAAACGGACAGTTTAAGTTAACGGTCAATTTGCTTATTAATCCGTTTGCTAAGTAATTCCCTGACTATTACATCGATGTAACTTATTAGTTGTGTTGTACTGTACAGCAAAATATGTTATTAAGGGGGTATTTCACCAATCTATCATTAACTGTTCATTAAGTTAATTTGGTCTCTAAACATTCCAATAGCTAACATTTGCATTTCACCACCATATGATGGGTCCTATGTATAAGGGCCAAAGTGACATTTTAGTAATTTCTAATTTGAACCTTTTAACTATAGATATATTAAGTTCACTTTAGAAGTTACAAAAATTCCACTTTAGCCCTTATACATAGGACCCATCGATATCAATAGTGACAATGATAATACAATAGTCTTGCACCCACATGGGATGGTTTATGACTGTGTACTCCAATAGTGCAGCCGTGGATAGTCCCCGGTTGGTACCCCACCCCATTTTACATTAAAGTTCTCAAAGGGGCCTCTGCTCGTTGGACCTGTGTCCCCAGTATGCCTTCCAAAGGACCGGATATCTTCCGCACGGAAGATGAGCCGTGAACTTAAACGTGACAATGACAAGATTATTGAACACAAAAATGCCATATTTGTAGGTCATATTTAGTTTATCTGGTCAATAGTTACGGACTACTCATTGATAGTTTGGTAAAATCGCCCCTAAATCTCAGATTACGCGGTAAAACTAGCACAATACATTTAATCCTTGACTACTACGACAATTACCTGTCTTGCTTAAATTCCCAATCACCATAAATCGTTCTAAGTACAGTACTAAATGTACTGCGCAACTCTCGTCACCTACTCGGTACTGTCACCGCAGAGCTATAATTCCAATGCCAACTGAACTGGCCACATGCCAACTGACGTCATCAAGTCTAGACGCAAGCGAACCATAACGCGAGGAAGCTCCCTAGAGGCACCTACTTGGCTATATTTCTGTCTAACTGAATGTACGGTTGCTAAAGTGTTTTTTATAATATGCTAAATTCAGTGCAGTAGGTGACTTGGCCAACACAGATAGAGCATAGGCGATTAACGATTTAATCGCTTTTTAGTCGCTTGATGGCTCGACTGAACATTTTACTCTACACACATACGAACGCCAGTAGCCGATTAAGGGCCAATTTTACTACCTTTGAATAACTTTTATTTAAGAGACAATTTAGTTGTTTTGACAGCATTTCTATACGAAAGCTGTCAAAATGTCAAACTTATTCCTTAGAATAAAAAAGCTAAAGAAAAAAGATAAAAGCTATCTGACGTTGGTGAAATCGGCCCTTAGTGAAGCTTTGGCATCTTTGAAGCACGGCTCAGTGCCCGATGCAATTGCTAAAACGCGCGATTTCGATGCCACGATCGAACGCACAGGGTCGCCAGTACGCGATACGGAATCTCTATCTACACATATGTATATTTGCTACATGGATTCGTATGGTTAATTTTAGCCTATTTTTGCTTACCATCAGGTGCAACTAGGGTCAAAGGCGAACAAGCCGAAGAGAATTTAAAAAAAAATGAGCTCTTTACGCGGCGAAGATGAGTTCGAACCGCAACATCGCCCGCTCTTTTGACAGGATTCTACCCCCAAGCCGCCATGTTGAGAGGTTTTTGAATATTCTGTCTAGCCTTTTTCCGACCTATGTTAGGGTCAGCTTCCTCGCTGAATACCAGTATTTTATACTGAGCAAACGCCGTTAACCTCCGCAATCCAGCTACTGGGCAATGCCGACATCCTAAAGTTTGACTAGTTGTCAAACTTTCAGGCTTCTGACTACCCGTAACGACTGTCATAGGTATTCTTATGACACCCGGGACAGACGGTTTAACGAGCTATCCGAGGTAAGGATGGGTCTCGATGTGTAACGAACAGTCACCCATTCACTGATCGCGGCAAGCTTACCTCCGGTTTCTGAATTGAGAATTCTAGGATAAGCAGTACTTAAGTAACATTTGAGTACGGTGTTGTCAAAAAAATTACGGATTTCAAAGCATTTTTTTGACAACTCCGTACTCAAATACTGCAGTATTGCTCATCCCGAATTCTCAATTCATAAACCGGAGGTTCATCATCATCATCTGCCAAGCCTTTTCCCAACTATGTTGGGGTCGGCTTCCAGTCGAACCGGATGCAGCTGAATATCAGTATTTTACATGGAGCGACTGCCTATCAGACCTCCACAACCCAGTAACTGGGTAATACGATACTCTTGGTAAGACTGGTTGTCAGACTTTCTGGCTTCTGACCAACAGTAACGACTGTCAAAGATCTACAAATGACAACCGGGATCAACGGCTTTTACGTGCTTTCCGAGGCACGGAGGAAACTCGCTATGGTAAATGGTCACCCATCCACAGACCAACCTCGGCAAGCGTGGCCTAACCCGGAAGATCGGTCTATGCGGCTGTAATTATTTAGCCACAAGCTCCTCATAATATAAACCGGAGGTTAATCTTGCAAATCAAAATTATGATCCGCACGGTGTGTATGAGCCTTAATTTGGAATAATGCAAACGCCGCTTAACAACTTTCAATTGTATTTGCGTTCCAATCGATTGTGACCTATATTCGAGTTCCTCTTGATCTCAGAAATACAGGGTGTATGTTTAAATACGAAGAAAGTTTAATGAGGTTATCGCAGATCCGATTCTGGGGGTCTACTCCCTAAGCACGAAGTCCGTGGTTTCGGCCCTAGTTACGAGCGTTTCCTACTCCCTATCACCTAAGGACATACGATTATTTACGGTATTTACGGTACGTTAGTGTAGTTTCCTTATCTAGACTGAAGTGTTATTAAAACGTCTGTCAAAGAGGTTTCGCTTTACCTTGACTAAGTTTTGTGGTTTAAACACCACCGTCAGTCTGTCTAAATTAAATATTGTTTAAGACTGCGATGATGATAGCTATGTTAAACGAAAAGATGAAATGCATTATGAGAACGAAAGCCGTAAGACACATAACCTAAACTATTATTATATATATAACTTGACGACACGTTTGGTGCAGTGGCTAAGCGATTGGCTGCTGCGCTACGGGTCGTGGGTTCGATTCCCACACGGAACAAAAATTTGTATGGCCTACAGATGGTTGTTCCGGGTCTGAGCGTTTGTTTGTGAGATTTGTGTCTGTAAACGCACCCACGATACAAGAGAAATCTTAGTGTGGGGCAACGTTTTTTTTAAAAAAAAAAAAAAAAAATTATGTCAATTTAACTATCTATTTATTTTAGTAAAAAAAATGCTATTAATCTCGCTTCAAAGTTTAAGAGGTGTTTCACCAACGTATCATTAACTGTTAATTAAGTTAATTCGGTCTCTAAACTTTAATAGCTAACATTTACATTTACATTTCACCATCATATCAATAGTGATAATGACGCTCACACGTTTGTTGCCCCCTTTGCCTATGTACTGGCGGCTTTCAGGGGGCCCAGCTAGTGAGCTGGCGAGTCACCGTCTGCCAACACAGTTTAATTTTAAATTTGAAAGGCAGACGCCGCTTTCTTCCGGCAATAGAAGTTATCCAGTCCACCTAACACCTCTTCCCATAGACCAGATCTTTTTCACCATGTTTTATAATAGTCTTGCACCCACCTGGGACGGTCTATGACTGTACTCCAATAGTGCAGCTGTGGATAGTCACCGGTTGGTGCCTCATCCCATTTGAGATTAAAGTTCTCAAAGGGGCCACTGCGCGTTGGACCTGTGTCCCCCGTATGCCTTCCAAAGGACCGGACATCTTCCGCACGGAAGATGAGCCGTGAATTTAAGAGTGATAATGATAAGGGGTACTTCTCAGATTTCGTGCAAATCGCTTGTCCGGTTAAATATTTACGAATCTAAGTATGTCATGCGAACCAATTATTTTTTATGTTGTAGATATAACTGTAAGGTATACTTGCTACAAAAAATATAGTATTATTATTATTAAATCAATTTAAAAAATAAAAAAAACTGGTCAAAATTTCATTCCCTTCAGCGTCCTTTTAACAAACTTAAGCAAACACATTAAAAACAAGCCTCATCTAAGAGCTTTAATGCTTTGTGATTACTTTATATAGCTTGGGTACTTCATTAGGAATAAAACGTGATATTTATTTCATAAATATATATTGTCCCTGAAGTTCCAGGGGACCAAAGAATTTTAACAAAAAAAAAATTGCATTACCTTCAGCATACAAAACATATCAAAATAGAATAGTTTATTTTGCTGCTATCGATACAACTCCCATAGCAAAAGATTCGCGCGCTCGCCGCCAACCGGCCGAGAAACAGTGTAGAGGACAGACGTTGGCAATTTTTTTTTATGCTCCTTTCTTTATCGTGATTACTGGTTTCAACAATTTATCTTGTCATTACCTTCACTGGAATTTAACGGTTAGTTTTCATCTTTTTATTTTGGGATTAGATTTAGTGCATTTCTAGGTATATTTCAATACCTAGAAATTTGTATTATGGAAATATTTTGATTATTTATTGCGTAATATCCAAAAAAGTGTATAGATCTCATTACCCTCTAATACATTACCATCAATTACCTTCAGTTTTAAAGATGATGGTAATGAGGCAGAAGTGAAGGTAATGTAAATGTTTTAAAAAATCTTTTTTCGGTATAGTTTGAATGTGTTGACACAGTTGACTACCTCAATAGCGCAGTGGTAGTGCATGAGACTGCCACGAGAGGTCCTCCTAGCTTCGAAATTCGGGTTTTTAAAGCAAAATTAAGCTTTCATTTCTTTGAATATCGCTTCGCTTTCTTGGTTATTGCAATTAAAAATACATGGAACCTAACATAGCTAGCAGACCGTGAGTGTGATATACCTCTGCCTACCCTTTTTGGAAAGGGGTGCGATGTTATGTTATAGATGTTTTATGTACTTATTCATTGTTGTAGTAATCGTAATTCATTATTTTTACTGGAATATTCAACATGCCTAAAAAGAGGGAGAAAAGAACTCATTCAAACAAGATTAAATAAAGGAAAAATATATCAAGAAATCAAAAATGATCCGGAAAAATATCAAATTCAGAAAAAAAAGAAATTAGGTTATATGGTTACATGGACATACCACCACCTTTGCTTAATAATGACCATGTTCAACTGGAAGACTTTCTGGATGCAAATACTACTCTAACAAAAGACGTTCTCCTAGGTGTGACGAATTGTTTGTACCCCACTACTGAACAACATGCACTGCAATCAGAGCTTGAGAGTACGATGGTTATCGAGACTCCCCGAAATGTCAAAGCTTCATCAAGTGACATACCTGACAGTAAAAAAAAATACTATGTTTTCGGACAAAAAACTGGATTGCAGTAGTATGTCCTTTATTGATAATAAGTTAAAAATACCAAACCCTAGTTATCAAAATGATTTTGCTAAATTTATTTCTAAAAGTGATTTGGAGCCGAATTGGCAAAGTGTTAATGATAAGAGTTTTAGATTCAGGGTCAAAAAAGAAAATATTAGTGCAGGTAAACCCTTAAATACTAGCGAGATGAAGAAGGCCCAATTTTATGGACTGCTCGTCTTCGGATGAAGATATATTTTAATAAACTCACCAAAGTAAAAGCCATAATAACAGTAATTACTTTATTTTGGAATTTCTGCTACTTAGGTTCAATAGTAGGAACAACTAACTAAATATTAGAGATGTTTTTTAAAAAATTTACTTATGTTTGAGTTTTTTTTTTGTTTTTTGACATTCTTTTTATTGCTATATTGGACTGTTTTTAAGTACACTCGTACTTATTAAGAAGACTGATTTGTTAAGAATAATATAAAATTAAGTAGCTATTGATGTTTAAAAGTTCCTGATTATTTTTAATTTGTTTTAGTTTTAACAATAAATTATTGTAACTGTTAAGTTTTCGAGGAGAGATATTATGTCTGTTACGTTTTGGGAGATACTTTTATTTACTTGAGATGTAATCCTGAGAAAAGATACGTTTTGTTTTCAAAATAGTCACCCAGTCAATACAATATGATTACAAACTAGTTTTTTATTAATTATCAGGAATACTTACTCATTACTATCTTGAAGAATATCATTACCAGATTTACTCATTTCATTACCTTCAGCCAATATAAATTTATAATATCAATATCTTGAATAATTATGTGTGGAATGACATATAAATCGCTCAGTAAATATAAACTTATTATAGCTTTGAGTTGACATCAAAAAAATGATAATTTTTTTTCTTCTCACAATTTCATCCATTTTGCACCAAATCTGAGAAGTACCCTAAGATTATTGAATACAGAAATGTTATATTTGTAGGTCACATTTAGCTTATCGGGTCAATAGCTACGGACTACTTATTGATTGGTCCATCAGTCTTTATCACAATCTATATGGCAATCGCCCCTTAAAATTAGAAATGTATTAAAAAGCACTTTAAAATGAATGAAAATAACAACATAAATGTTTAAAGCACACTTCAAAAATAATGCTTTTCACTATAAAATTAATGGTTTGCACTATGATCAATCAAAAACCATTAATTTCTCAACGCTATTACCTAAACGAATGGTGGAAATTGAATTGTTTCTGCCACTCGCCGGCCGCTGCCGCAGCACAGCTTGCTGAGCTCGTTAAAATAATAGTTCCTATTTTATAAAGCTAAAGCTTTGAAATTAATAGTTTGCAGTTTAACTAATACTTCTAACTTTAAAAGTTTTCTTTGAAAATAATGGTTTGCACTATAATTTTAATGCTGCTAATTTCAAAGTATCGCTCAATAAGAAATAAAACAACAAACATGGCTGAAAGATAGGTTAAGTTATGTTGATGGTTATGTGATCACTTAATGCACGAGCCGAGCGAGCGGAGCCGCGGCAGCGGCCGGCGAGTGCCAGAAACAATTCGCTTCGTGATCACTTTCCACCATTTTTTTAATTTGTGTGTTCAGGAACAAATCGTTTTTAATTAGATAAAGTGCAAACCATTAATTTTGTAGTGGAAAACATTATTTTTGAAATGCGCCTTATACATTTTTTGTCAATATTTTCATTAATTTTGAATTCCTTTTAAATACATCCCGTAAAATATTCATTCCGTATCTTGCTTCTGAATAGCAGTTCAAAGGAACATCGAGTGTCAAACCGTCATTTGCAGTAGCGATCCGTATCTCAATTTATTGTTTCTGCTTCACTTTGTAGAACATTTCCCAAGAGATAACACTCGATTTGGTATTGTTAAGTTTTAGTTAAGTAGTGAGATTCTGTTAATAACTATTTATGTAGGTAGGTATTTAATAGGTCGTGCATTTAGTGATGAGGAAAACTTTCCATTGTGAGAAATCCTCGTTGTAACTTTTGGAAATACGAGTATGATTAACTTTTTCTACAGTTCGATCAACGTAATTGATTGATTTGACGTTTGCATAAAAGCTCAAAACAAATGTGTACAGAAGTTGCACGCCTTTGATTTTAAAGAAAGTAGCCTTTTCGTTTATCTAAACATCGCGCACGCATGTTATAATGAAACTAAACGCCACGTATTGGAGTAATTACTACTAGTGTTGACGTTACTCCTAGTATTTTGACAGCTGTCAAAACTGACCGATTAAGCCGGGTCCGCAACGCCAATTTTCTAACATGTTGTGTTTTTGCGAACAAAACTGTTAGGCCACGCCCTTATTCGGTTAGCAAACAATGTTATCCTGGCTTGACCCGGCTTTAGGTTGACACAAGTGTAAGGTAAAGTGATTGCAGAAACTATTTCACCAACATCAATAATGTAGTCCGTAACTATTCACCGGATAAGCTAAATGCAAGGACTTTATACGTAGTACTTATTACTTCTATGGCTAAATGTGACATAGAAATATGACATTTACGTGTTCAATAATCTTGCAATTATCACTGTCATATGACATCATGATATGTGGTGAAATGCAATTAACTATTGAAAAGTTTAGAGACCGAATTAGCTTAACCGACATTTAATGATAGGTTGGTGCAACACCCCTAAATATAGCATCGGCACAGCCCCGGATCTAGGGGGGGGGGGGGCAAGCCGGAGCCCATGCCCCGGGCGGCAAATTCAGAGGGCGGCCATTCCATTTATGTATAGTTGGAAAAATTATTCTTAAAAGAGAGAGAGCAGCGTTAGACCGGTCGTTGTGGCGTTCAGCGGGCGTCTTAGGGCGCTTTCAAATTGGACGGTTGCTGTCGAGAGCTGCAGCCGTGCCGCAGCGGTGCGGCTGTCGAGCTGCAAACGGGCGGTTGTGTTTTTACATACAGTTGACGCGACGAGAGAGCAGTGTGATGCCCGACCTGCTGCCGTGCGTGTGCGGTACGGACGACGCACTGCTCTCAGGCCGCGTCAACTGTATGAAAAAACACTACCGCCCGTTTTCAGCTCAACAGCCGCACCGCTGCGGCACGGCTACATTCCGACAACAACCGTCTAACTTGAAAGCGCCCTTATGGCTGAAATGATGATGATGTTATAGGTAAAAATATTGGCGGGCGGGGTGGCATTTTATTAGTTTTTGCCCCACCTCGAAAAAATTCAAGATCCGAGGCTGCATCGGCACTAGGTAATGTCGTCGTGTGAGATAATTTGAAGGATTCCCTTTTTAAAATAGTTGCGTGAACATTTAAAAGAAAAAGTTTCCAAAAAGTTCTACAACTAAAGTTGTTGTGTATTTATGTAAGGTAGTGGTAGTACGTACACATACTTAAGTTAAACATCTATGGCGTCAGAATGACGTCACGTGGCGTGTGTATTATGCAATTGCATTGACCTGGAGATAGTGTGGACAAGAAAAAACCAATCCAAGTTGGAAACACAGGGTTATTGTTTTTTTGCACAAGCGAGCACAGAAATAGTTCACACAGTACATAAAAAAAAACAGAAAAAAGGAGTATTAGCACAGAAGAATACACTTATTTTCGTCAGTCTATCAATTAGATACGCCCGGAGGAGTTTCGCGTGAAACAATTTGAGAACCAAAGGCCACAGCGCGCAGAGCAAACTGCCCAGGCGCATGGTCGAACAATGCGAACCATATCCGTCCTGCGCATAACAAGGATACGATAAAGGTTTATTTATAAATATTATCGCATCTGTTTGTTTGATTAAATTATAAAATAACCTGAATTGCATTTTTAGGATTCCATATTTAAACGGTCTAAATAGAACCATTGTGGTAAGACTGGCGTTTGTCTGTCTAACCGATCACGGTCCCGCTGACTTATACCCGAAAATAAGCGAAATATTTCGCATAATTTTCACCTCATTATCTTCTGTTTGCAAGCCAAACGACCAGGAATAATTTGTGATCATAAAAGGTCTGATACAGGAAACATAAAACGATGTTTCAGAAAGTTAACGTTTGCGATTTTTTTTTATATATATATTTTATGGAGCCCTCGGTTCTTTTAACCGACTTTAAAAAGAAGGAGGTTCTCAATTCAGATGTTTATATTTTTTGTGTATGTTCTCGCATAACTCCGTCATATTTAGACGGATTTGCAAAATTATTTCATTCATTGAAAGAGTATTCTAACGAGGTTACCTAGTCCTATTTAAATTTGATGAAGATCTGATGAAGACCCTCGGAGATTGACAATGGAGCTCTCAATCAATCTCTCAATCTCTCAATGGATAACAGCAAATTACCCGCTATTGCTGTAATTGCATGTTTGTGTATTGTTTATGCCACTTAAAATAGAAAAATAAATAACTTTAAAAAAGTAAAAATCGACTCAAAAAAAACTAAAAAAATTACCACATAAAACTTACAGATTCAGAAGCCGGTGCCTTCTATTTGGTTCAGTGTAAAATTGCACCGACTTCTGAAACTGTTAGTTTTATAATAATCATGGTAATTATTTTACTCTTTTTAGTTTCTTTTTAAATCAGTTTTTACTTTTTTTTAATTATTTTTCATAATCTAGACACACGGCAGTGAGTCTAGCCAAGTTCTAAAAAGAAAAGGGCAACGCATGGGCCATCTGTTATCTCATACAAACCGTTTAGAGCAACATTCGACTCCCCCATAACTCAAATTCTATTTAACCTACACACTTGCAATTTTGTGTGTCTATTAAAGTTACTCCGAGTGCCTAGAACCTAAATTTCATAAATATACCTCTTATATTTCTTGAGATATTACCGTCTGAGTATTACCGTCAGTAAGTTTTTCAGAAGTTCCTTAAAGCTACAGGAATGTTCAAAATTTAAAAATATTATTTTTTATGTTCCTTTCTTGTAAATATGTAACTTGGCAAGTTACATATCACTACATTATATAATATAAAACAAAGTCGCTTCCCGCTGTCTGTCCCTATGATGTATGCTTAGATCTTTAAAACTACGCAACGGATTTTGATACGGTTTTTTAATAGATAGAGTGATTCAAGAGGAGGGTTATGTATAATACATGCATATTATAGTAAAGAAAAACGCGGAATACGCGATAAACGACATCCACGCGGGCGAAACCACTGGTGATCTTTAGTTTACTATACAAGGATTGTCACTTAAGTCTTTAGTCTTTCTTTGAGTTCAAATTTTTTGTATAAATATGACAACTTGCAAAGTCAAATCTTAAGGTTGTACTCGTATTTCGTTAAATGATAAATGCAACTATTTGACTATTATAAATTAACACTTCCCAAGTATTTAGCAGGGAAGATAACAAATCTTTCAAATGTAGTACCACAGTCTACCTATATCTTACTCCTTACAGTCGGTGAACGTAGAACATCGTCGCAGAGCAATCGTGGTTGCGGGGTGAAGGGGCGGAAGTTATGTCCCGAGTAGCCATACTGCATAATTGGGACATAACCTCCGCCCCTACATAATTTTGACATTTCATAGGACCTGTCAAATGTATGGGCGTTGACCCGCTGTATGTAATAAGTAGGTACACTGTGGTAGTACCGTCCGTGAGGCCTAAGCTGAGCGGTTTAGTCCACTCTCGGCCCCTCGACCCCCAATAAATAATGTGTCCACTGGACGCCTCACTATAGTGTATTCTCGACCTTGGGGGTCGAGAGTGGACTAAACGAGCTGAGCGCTGCATTTTTGTGAGAATGAATGCAGACGCGTTGTTCGGTGTTTTCACCGAACACCTTAGTTTGCAATATCGGCATGACGCGGGAACCTCATTATATTACTTAGTATTTTATATTAAGTTCAGTGCACCTTTGTCTACCGCGTTAGCCGGGTGTATTCAACTAACAGTTTATTAGCCGCGTTAAGAACATTTATGTAACATCATCATCATTTCATATAACATTTAACATTAAGAACATTTTGAGTGTGAGACGATAATAATAAATAGTATTCAACATTAACATTCGTTTCTTCTCGATAACACCCGACACCTCGTTTCGTACCCCGACACGCGTGTTTTGCTTGGTTTAAACACTGCTTTTTGGCAATCGATTCTGTGTGCAATTACACAAATGCAACGTTCAGCTTATGCCTCACCAATTGTATACTGCTGTAGCTATTATACAAGGAACTTTTAAAAAACTTGGCACGCATTTAGATCTCAATTATTTTATCCTTGGCTCCTTTTTTATCGTATTTCTGCATTCATATCAATTATATTAAAAATAACACAATGTACCTTGGTCCACAAAGTAAGTAGGCCACACTCATGACAGTTCACACGTTACAATCATAAAAACATGTTAACACAAGCAACTTTCCTTCATGATAAGAAACATCACGCGATACTTATGAAAGGCCTTGCATAACTTATACCTGATAATTATTATGACGTAGCTATTGATTATTTATTATTAAATTGAACATAATAATAGCATGCTTGTTGCTCTTTAAGGGCTCTTACACACCACGTTTTCAGGCGCTGTCGACGCGCGTCGCACGCAACTATAATGCCCTGCAAACGCGATGTTATCGCAACCAATTTACCTATTCACACGTTCATAAAATTGTAGTATGCAGACGACGACTTTTCTCGAGCTGTCGACGCGCTCGTAGCGCGGAGTTACATCGATACAGACGCGCTGTCACAGCACGTCTCTTTAGCTGCAAACACATACGTACAGCGCGTTTTAATCCAAGGAGAGTTGCTCACGCGTGTCTGTAGCGCGATACACGCTCCTTCGCGCGCGTGCTACACGCGTTTTACTTTGCAAGGAGAGTTGCTCACGCGCGTCTGTAGCGCGTTCCTCGTGAGTTTGCAGCGATGCAATCGCAAGTAATCTGCCTATTTCAAGTTTAGCAGCGCCGACAACGCGCGACAGCAAAACGCGCGTCGACGGCGCCTGAAAAAAACGTGGTGTGTTTGAGCTCTAAATAAAATAAGCTTCTGTAAAACAATAAATGTTGAGAAGGTACCAGCAACTCTATAGGGTGTAAACAAATTCCTGTAATTCCTTAAAACCACATGATTTTCAGGGTCTACAGGTATAGACTGACCCCTATGAAATTTAGCTTGAAAAAAAAATAAAAACATTTTTTTGCGATATTGATAAGTGATCGTATATAAACCTTTATTAAATCCCTACTGGGTAAAATAAGGATTCAATAAAAAAAAAGGAAAAAATACATGAAAAAAAAATTACCTATGTGATAGAACATTTCGATGTCACGCATAAATTAATGAAAGCACGGCGACACAACTGGCGGGCATAACTAGCGCGATATCGCTCTTTGCAATGGGGGCCAATTCTACTGTGGCGGCATCTATCCACGTCACATGCGAACTACGCAACACGCCGGCGGTGTAGACAACATTGACAACTCTCATAATGACAGTTCCTACATCGCGCTATCATGATTTAACACGCAGATAGTATATATGTTACGGGTAAAAGCCGAATGGCGGTTACACCTAGGTTTAGCCGGGTACAACTAGGTGCAACCAGTAGCAGTTGGTTAGGACTAGGTGTAGCTTAAGTCGACGGAGCCCCGCAGAGCGGGGCTCCTATTTCTGTCTGCAGGGTTTAAAGTAACCTAACACGAAGGGGATAACGGGGGCTTCGTTCGCTCGCTTCGCTCGCTCACTCTAGCCCCCGTCATCCCCTTCGAACCTAACCTATCCGTGTCGGGGCTCCCCTTAACCACCGGTGTGCGGCTGCACCTAGTTCTACCCGCTATGATGAAGGGTAAACCTAGTTCTACCCGAGGATAAGTAGGATACATCTAAGTTTAACCGCATGTGGCCGGCTGCACCTAGTTTTACCCGGCTAAAACTAGGTGTAGCCACACTTCGGCTATTTCGCAATAGCGTACATTCTAACTCACGTAATTCGTACTTTTAAACTTTATGAATACAGTACATCGGTATTTTAAACTTCGAAGTTCAGTAATACAGTCAGCCGTAACATATATACAACCTCCCAACATCAACCGTTGGGCAGTAGCCCGCCAGGCATAAGACTCCGCCTGGTTGGATGATCCTCCCTTTATGTTGGAGGAACACCACACCGAGTTTCTCCACACTACTAACAGAAACTTTTATCAATTGCATCTGAATCGTTTATTCAGACAGTTTTCGTTTACAAAAACTGTCAAATTGTTTGACAACAAAAACAAAACCAATAATTTTTACAGTTTTCGTAAACAAAAACTGACTGACGGTTGTGGTTCGTTTGCGTTTAGCAACATTTTTGTAAGTCAATTTGGCCCCCTGGTTCGGAAGTGACAGGATAGGTTTCAGGGTTACAACAGCTGAAGGTGCTCTTACACCGATGTTCACAAATGTTTGTCAACATAAAGAAACATCCGGTGTAGGGGATCAGTTGAAAGAAATGTATTGAAAAGTTTCAATACATTTAAAAATATTTCAGATACAATCCCTTGCATTTTCCTAGCGGTTTCAAACAATAACGTAAACAATTTATTACTTTTAACGAATGATTGTGAACATATTTTATCAACATAACATTTAGTAACCTCTACAAAACCTCAGACCAAATAAAAAAACCAAGACAGAGCGCTGTCAACAGTGACGTGAGGCCGGTTTCGTAAACATGTGTGCACTTAGTGAGGTGTAGTTTGATTGTAGGTTGATTGAAAAATGTTGTAAATGTGTGCGTGTGTCCGTGTATGCACAGAGCGGTGGTGTAGTTTTGCCATGCTTCACTGTATTGTTCGCAGCGTTCTGTCTTGGTTTTTTATTTGGTCTGAGCACAAAACAAAACTGTTTGAAACTGTTTCCAACTTTTGTGAACACCGGTGTCGGACCTATAACTCACTCAAACGATGTGCTTAGTATCGTTAGAGTTGACCGATTTCTTTTTGCATGTATCTCCTAAAACAAATGTCCCCAAATTGGGCACAGTTTCAAGGATTGACTGAGGGATTACTGACTTAATGGGCGACACACAGTACATACACGAGTGGAGATATTGTAATGGATATTGGACAATAGCCAACGTCGTGTTCAAACGCCATTACAAGCTGTGTCTGCAGAATAAAAATAAATAAAAATAATGCTTGAAACCCAAAGCTCAAGGAGCCTCTATATTGTGTGTGCCTGCTGTTATAACATATACGATCATATAGACTTGGAACATTATAACTTTTGAAGTTTCGAGTTGACGTATCTACCTAATAATTTGTTTAATGCGGAGATAAGAGCTCATATACTAATAGAATAGAATACTTTATTGTACACCAAAATTGTAACATAGCTCTTATACAAAATAATTTAGTGAAGGGTACAATGGCGGTACTAATGTAAAAGACACAACAACATAATAGTTTAGGGGTGATTTTATCATTACAGTTATAGCTAATTATCAGTATGTCAGGATTGCGAGCAAGGTAAATGTAGTAAATAAAATCAACATAGACTCTCCACCACTGAGAGTACTTGTATTTGGGTTAGTATTAGTAACATGAACTAGATCACAATAACTTCACTACATAACTTCACACAATTATTACTAGATCATAAAATAAGGACAAGCTAGACGGATATAAAAAAAAGGTTAGACTTCTTCAGCTGATCTACACAGAATGTTCCTCTTCGTCGAATGACCACCGCCTTTATAAGGTCGGTCGGTTGATCCATATCGACGACTACCTTCCTTTGTCAACATTGCCCAGTGCTACCCGCTACCGATAACACTAAATCCCGTATTGATAAAACGCGCATATGTGAGTTAGTCCGGTCAAGTTAGCTCAAAAAATAGGGGTAGGTTAACAGAAATTCGCATAGAGCTGAAAATTGGTACGAATGTTCGGAACACCATTATAAATCAAATGTAAAAAGTCCCCATCGATCCCACACTTGCAAAAAAAAATATTCAAGATCAAAGTTTGCAAATATGGATTTTTGGCGTTTTTTAGTCAAACGGTAAGTTTTATGATAAAAATAGGTCAGACAAAAATTGTAGATTATGCAATTATCTACAAGAATTGTTTTCAATTTTTCTCCTAAACGTCACCGTTTCTGAGATATAGTGGTTGAAAAAGTTGTATTCTTCGTAATATGCGTTTCCACGCCACCTGGAAGGTAGTGTACTCGGCGCGTTTTTTTAACGTGGTTTCCCCAATAGGCCTATCCCACAATCTATTGTGATCCTGTTTAATTCAATACTATTTCAAAATATATAAAAACTGGTACTATTGGAAATGATGAAAGCCGTGTGAATTCTTAAAACTTAGGTCAAATTATCCGTCTTATTCATAATCATCTGATAATTCTGCTTCCTCTTCTTCTTGTTCGTCTTCTTTTACTTCTTCTTCTGCTTGTTCTTCTTCTTCCTGCTGGGTGTAAGTAATTTGTTCTAACAGCGATGCATCAGATTTCTCCTCACTGATATTGTACGAATCCTCTTCTGATGGTGATTTAACATTGGAGCACGACTGACCTTGACAACTGGTACATGTTAATCGCTATCAGAAGTGGTGGTGTGGAAACGCATATTACGAAGAATACAACTTTTTCAACCATTATATCTCAGAAACGGTTACGTTTAGGAGAAAAATTGTGGATAATTCTTATAGATAATTGCATAATCTACAATTTTTGTCTGACCTATTTTTATCATAAAACTTACCGTTTGGCTAAAAAACGCAAAAAACCCATATTTGCGAACTTTGACCTTGAATATTTTTTTTTGCAAGTGTGGGATCGATGGGGACTTTTTACATTTGATTTATAATGGTGTTCCAAACATTCGTACCAATTTCCAGCTCTATGCGAATTTTTGCACTTTGAAATGTCTAATTTGACCGGACTAAGTGTCATTTTTTGACAACACTGGAGATCCTAATTTGAATTTAACATCAAGTTGTCAAAATAATTTCGATATGAATTCTTGAGATTCTGCTTCAAAGTACCGTAGTGAAAGCGACTTAGAACGGGAAATAGAGCGAAATAAATAGTTAAGCGCTAAGGAATGAAATCAGGATTTTTTCTGCCACCACGGAAGCGCCACTGACAATCGAGGTAAAAATTAAGAAAACTGTCATATTCATTGCGATTTGCCGTCATAAACATCATCATCATCATTCAGCCAAAAGATGGCTACTGCTGGACATAGGCCTCTCAAGAAGGGGGAGTTTGCCATAATCGCCACGCTTGGCAGGCGGGTTGGCGATCGCAGTATGGTTGTTAAAGTACTCAGAGAACGCTGCTGCCCATCCTCTAGTGAATCCCTTAGTTGCCTTTTATGACACCCATGGAAAGAGATGGGGTAGCGCTATTCTTTACATCCGGCACCACACGGAACATCATAATAATAACAATTTAATAATCCAATCCACTTATCACCCCTTTCCATAGACCAGATATTTTTCATCATATTTTACAATAGTCTTGCACCCACTTGGGATGGTCCATGACTGTACTCCAATAGTGCAGCCGTGGATAGATATTTTAGATTAAAGTTCTCAAAGGGGCCTCTGCGCGTTGGACCTGTGTCCCCATATATGCCTTCCAAAGGACCGGACATCTTCCGCACGGAAAATGAGCCGTGATGTCAGAGATACAATTTAATAAATAGTTTTATTTCAGACTAATTCTACAGTCTAAGTATCTGTTTTAATATCGGTTCTGTAATTTTTACCTCGACCTACAGTGTCGCTGTCTAGCGGATTTTAGCCTCAAATTAGTCCCCATTTTGCCAATCTAATTTCAAAGTCCCCTTATATTTTTGAATTCAATTATTTTAACAAATTAATTATCTTTAACAAAACAAAACAATAGCAAATAACACAACAGAAGCGAGTTTGTTTTATGCGTAAAGTTTTACTAAAAGAACAGCCGCTTGAACCTATTTTGAAACTACTTTAAAATATGCTAGGTATTTTGTGAAAGCGTTGAGTACGTTTTGTTCCTTTTAAAAGGGCTTACAGTTGTTCCCTTCTTATAAATTTACGAGTGAGTAGGGCCGAGTAGTTAGGTACCAATTGGGACGTCTGGAATTTAATTAGGACTCCTAAATTCCCGAATTAGTAGGTACTAATTAGTTGTTTCATTAGTTTTCAAGACAATAGCTATTTAATTTGTAAACTAGAGTTAGTCATTAGGGTATCTACCTTTTTTTTGTATGTTTGTTCCGTGATATCAACGCCTATAAAATTGTGAACCGATTTCAATTACCTATTCCTTTCTTTGTTTCAAAGAGTATTTTTCTGAGGTGGTTCCATTTGGTGAAGATCTGATGAATACTTTCGGAGATAGACAATGGAACTCATTAATGGATAACATTAAATTACTCGCGATTGCTATACTCGCATGTTTATGTATCGTTTACGCTCAAAATAAAAAATAAAAGTATTTGAAAAAGAAAAAAACTAATTAGGTCCCATAATTATTACAAAATTAACAGTTTCAGAAGTATGTGCCTTTAATTTGGTTCAGTGGAAACACAGCAATACAGCTGGCTTAGCGAGATATCGCTCCGCGCAGTTACTTATCTCGAGGCGTTAAAATGACTAAGGGCCTTTTTTCTGTCACGCGGGTTCGTGCGGGTTTTCACCCGCATGCGTGGCGCTCGCAATTCAACGTTTCGTGCGTGTTTCACGCAGCATAGTAAACACATGTATGAAAAGGTGATATTCAGGCGCCACGGATGCGGGTGGGGCACGGACGCGGGCACGAACCCGCATGACAGGAATAAGGCCCTTAAGTTAAGAACGCCATGTTTCCTTATTGATTTATTTTGTTGAATCTGAAAGAATCCTATGCAGAGTTAATCTGTGTCATAAATAGGTCACGAAGTTTGAAGGAATTACACAAATACAGATTTTAGGCTTGTATACAAGGTTAGTTTTAGTATATGCGAAACCTGAAACTAGTTTGTTCAGAATCACTAGGAGAATCGATTGACATATTTTTTACACCACATTTTTTTTTGTTTTTTTTTTTCATAAAGGAGAATGGGCAGATTTGCCCAAGTATTGTAGCACTTTGAGTAATATATCATTAGAAAGATATAATTTATACAAACAATTTGTTGTATGACAGCGATGCTGAAATCTACATCAGTAAAAAGTTACAGGAGCTTAAAGTTCCTTTACATCACATTAAAGTGTTTAGGTCTATTTAACGTATTTGTCAGCAATTCTAAAAGAACTTGACATATCATACCGAGACACGTAAAACTACCACGTGTATTAATAATACAAATCAAAATGGCGTCACTATAATGCATAACTGTGATTAACTGGAAGTCGTACTAACGGAACTTGTGCTCACATTATGAGTATAGTTTGGTTGTTGGGATTTGCAAGGCATCAAAATGATTTTCAAAGGCAAGTTTTCTAGATTATATATTCATGATCATATATATATATATTATTTTAAATGATGAGAATGTTTAATAATAACGCAAAATATAAGTGTTATATTTCTATTGTATATGGTAAAAGTGTAAGTCTTAATGTTATACTTAGTTGTTTTTGCTAATATATTGTTGTTTCAAATAAAAATACATGCGATCAATGCACATGTTATTTTTGAATTTTTTATCCCCCTTTGAACTTCACTCACCTTACCACTTTCAAATAAAATAGCATGCAGCAGTAGGTTACATACATACTCCATATTACATTTATTATTATGATAATGAATAAAATATATAAAATATCAGACAATGACCCACTAAACAAGTAGGTTATTTGCTAAAGATGCAATGTTTTAAATAATAAAAAAAAAAGATTTTTATTACTTTGACGTCGCTGAGAGTAAAAAAAAATACATTTATGTGATGAGGGCAACTAGTACAACATATAACCATATACGCTATATTGCTACAATGGTTGGGCAAACCTTCATACAAATATGCCCATTCTCCTTTCAATTTTGTTTCAGTAGGTTTCTACCCATAACAATTGACGGGAATAGACACCTTGAGGCTTGAAATGGTCCGCTCGGTCAGTTTCCGTGTATTAGACAACTCCTGCATAGCACATCTCAAGCATTTCACACTTTTTTAGCGAACTTAACGCGACATAAACTAAGGTGTAACTTGGAGATTTACTAAAAAAAACACATATTCAGGCAGTTCTGATGAAAATCTTGTTGGGGTGTCTCGGTTTTCGCATAAAGTAAAAATAACGTTGTATAAGAGAAAGAGATCGCGATATAGATTAGGTATCGTATAATGTTCTATCGTGCACCTACAGTCCAGTGATGACAGTTTTAGGTAGAATTTAGAAATTAGAACCCTTTATAGGGCAAATTTTGCACATAATATATGAAACCACAATTATTTGGCGTCGCTGGCGATAATGTTGTATAAATTCATGTTGGTGGTCGCGTTTGTATGCTGTGCTCGTTTAAGGTCGATGCGTTTTTAGCCTTCTCATTCTTATAATAGTTTTGATAAACTCGACATTAAAGTCAGACCGGTGACAAGCGCTGTACAAATTTCGTTTCTGTCCTATAAAGGGTTAATTATTATGCAGAGTAAATCCTTAGGTATTTAGAAACTTTCGTCCTGTTGGGGTAGAAGAGACACTTAAGTTATCAAGTGGATGAACAGGAGCAGCTGCCAAGATAGATATTGGGAAATCATGCTACGAGAACCTAATTTCCCTAAGGGATGTGGGGTCGAGTAGTTTGAAATGGTTGAAACCTGGGAAGGGGTTGTCAGCGTCATTCCTTTTGAACGGCAGGCATGTAAGTTCATTTACTAAAATCGTACTCTAACGCGGCGCGGCGCGACGCGAAAACAACAAACAGTCGATACCTATTGAAGTGTCAAAGTGACCAAACGCACGTAGAGTGCGGTGCGGCGCGGCGCGAAGCAAAGCGAACGCGTTCAGTTGGCTTGATATTTTCGCGCGAACTGGATGCGGTACCGTACAGTGCTGCTGAATGACGGCGGCGTGCGGCGGGCGGTTCGCGAGCTCGTAGGATAAAGCCGCCGGTTCACAACGCATCGCGTGTCACCGCATCGAATCGCTTCGCAATTCGCGTCTCTTTGAACCGCCTACGTAAGACGCCGCGTAAGGCCCGCTTGTACAACGACTCGCTAAATACATTTAGTGCTAAATATATTTAAAACTGCTGCCTGCCTCGTTAGTCTAGTGGTCGCATGCGCAACTACTGAGCGTGAGGTCCTGGATACGATCCCCAAGTCGGGCAGAGTGTTATTGGATTTTTCCGTGTGGAGTTTCTTAGTAGCAGCCCGGAGTCTTGATTTGTGCCCGGTTGATGGCAATAGGCTCGCCTCCTATTACATGGGACTTGAAACATAACGGCAAAATGTGGGTTTATTATACACCTCTGCCTATCCCTTCGGGGAAGACAGGCGTGATGTTATGATTTCTGACAATTGTTTGAAGGTGATAATGATAGAATGGTGTTTTAATTGTTTAGTGTTATACTCTGTGCAACGAAAGATGTCGTAGAGAGCCGTAGAGAGATTGCTATTGAAAAAACGTAAACGAGATCATCAAAAACCGTTAAATAGCTATATTATCCGTTTTTTCATATTTGATATTCTTTGTATGGTAACGTTTTGTATAGAAACGTCAGGACTCAATTTACGGTGAAAAGGGTATAATAATTGTATTTACTGAGTTATCGGGCCTTAATTAAGCCCTATTGCGTAACGACTTGTTAAATACATTTAGAATAGAATAGAATAGAATATTCACCAAAATTGTAACACAGCTCTAATACAATATCATAAATATTGAAGGGTACAATGGCGGTCTTATCGCTGATAGCGATATCTACCAGACAACCTTTGGATGAACAGGAAAACAGTAAATGAAATAGGGGGATAGTCCGGGGTGTACTGCTGCAAAATATATACTACACACAATACATAGACGTTCTATGAAAGATGAGTCCTGACATAGCGGTAATTTCGTAAATTGTAGCCGTAAGAGATTGCTATCGAAAAAACGTAAACGACGTGTCCAATATTTTTTTTTGTTTTTCATTCTTCGATTTTCAAATATTGCTAATATAATCTTTACAAGGGACCTTTTTAACCCCCTTTCAGCTTTAGGGGTAATTTTGTAACACGTTGAATTACTAAAGTTTTTTTTTTTAATTTGATTTTTTTTCTGCGGTAACATTTTGTATAGAAACGTCAGGACTCAACTTACGGTGAAGAGGGTATAATTGTAGTAAGTGAGTTGTCGGGCCACAACACACAGCACGACGACATGTTAAATAAATTTAGTGCTAGACATATTTGAAAACATCTTTCTGTCTCTACAAAATTCAAACAATTGACTGAAAACCAAACTTTTTTTTATTTATTTGTCTTGGTCGCGCTTTACCCTAGTCGCACCTGATGGTAAGCGCAGACAGGGTCTAAGATGGAGCACATGAATCCAAGTAACAGAGATATAGGAAGATTCCCCTATATCCCTCTGGCTCTCACATACACACGACGGAACACAGTAAACTGCTTGGCGCCGAACTTTAATGTGAGGGTGGTAGCTAGTAGGGATGGGCCGAATATTCGTTTTATATTCGGTATTCGGCATATTCGGCAGGTTTACCGAATATTCGTATTCGGCCGAATATTCGGCTAAATCACCGAACGTTCGGTAAAGTGGTACTCAAAGTATTTTTACTGTACTGAGCCGTGTATGATTGAGTATGAGTTGAGTGTTAAATGGGTTATGTTTATGAGGTAAGTAATTTACATGTTTTTGTCGGCACTATAGTTTTATTTCCAATAACAGCAGATACAAAGATGGTTATTAAAAACCGAATATAAGTATGTAGCTATTTTGGGATTAAGCTACAGTGAACTCTTTATAATAAAATAATATATGTTATTATAATCAGGTCTATAATGTTAGAAAGAATTGCATGATTAAATTACAACATTTCAGCAGATATGATAATCATATTTCTAGTTTCTACTTAAAGTGGCAAAAATTATTTATTGAAAATAAACAGTTATTGTGTTATAAACTTTAAAGTTTAAACGTTAAAAGTATTAAACCAATATAGTTTTTTTTAAGTGAAAGAATTAATTGCATTTTTATAGGTATTCATTTGAGAGCTCAATCAATTACCCCTACACAAACAGAGGAACTCTATTATAAATATTAGTGACATACTAAGACAAATATGAGATCTTTATAAGAGACCAAATTGAATATAATAAATAATACAGGAACATAACCTTAAGAATTCACATTTTTACTAACTTTTTATTTAAGTTACATGAAGGTAAATCTTAAAACGTCCAGCCGTGCGCTTTTCGTAAACGCATTCAGACTTGTATTGTTTACTTTAGGGAATCAATTATGCCGAATATTCGGCCGAATATTCGGTTCGGTAAAAGTTTTACCGAATATTCGGCCGAATGTTCGTATTCGGTGAAATCCATGTTCGGCCCATCTCTAGTAGCTAGCCAGGCGGACCATATTAGATCTTACCACCAAGCAAATGTTTAGCACCATGTTTAGCATTAAATGTGTTAAGCGAGTCGCTGTGCAAGCGGGCCTTAAACTACTTACGTAAATAAACAACAAACAAGGGTGCGACCGACATTTTAAGAGTTAAAAGAACCTCCATGGTTCGAGTGACATCCGGCGCACCCTGGCCAGACGGTCTCGCCAACAACCTGGATGACTAACTAATATTTTCACTTTTCATAGCCTATCGGTGTTTTATTGGGTGCATTTTACGGGTGCGATGGAATGAGGGTGTTTACGATTGCGCCACTAGTTGGCGCCACTTTGGCAAGAGGTCTCCCATCCCAATAAAATAATGCGCGCTGTCTAAACATAGTTTCTGTACAGTTCCACAAATTGTTTTCCAGTGTTTAATTTGAAAACCTATATAATGTTATTTAAAAATGGATAATTCACGATTTTTTGTCCATATACATATATGGACAAAAAAAAAGGTTGAATTTTCAGATGTTTCTTTCACTGTTTATTTTCGCCAAACTATAAAATATTTATGATGATTTTATGTTTTGATGTTTCTCGTAATCGTCTTTACTGAAATGATCGTTGCACATAAGACAATTATTTGTAGGCGTAAACCGATCTCTGCGAATGGTTACAAGCCATTGTTTTAAGAGGAAGGTTTGCGAGCGTGAGAACTTATTTTCGAACCCACACATCGACATTTCTACTAATACAGCTGCATCACACAATGTAGTGTACACATACCAAAAAACAAAAGCGCACCGAAGGTTTATATTGTTGCGCGCCGGGTTAAATAAACCTTCAGTGCGCGTTCGCTTCTGAAGGACTAGTAAGTATGTTGCAAAAAACGCGCAATGTATTAGCTATTTATTCACCGCACCGCGAGGCACGCGTGCCCATAGTATTGGTGTCGTGAACAAAGGGTGGGGTCACAGTGTAATCGGTATTGACAGATTTAAACTTAGAATAATTACTGTAATATATTATTGTTGATTTTCTGTGTTTCTATTTTCGAATATAATAACACATAATTTTTGTTTGGGAATATTTCAGGGTATGTAAATGTTGCGAGGGAAGATAAGAGCCAACATAAAAATGAAAACGAGATAATGTGTGATTGATTTGTAATGAAAAACAATTAATGTAGGTACATAACTCAATTACTGGGTATAGTAATTTTTTTTTCTCAGTTTGATATTTTAAAATTATATTTTATTATAAAAATTTATAGGTACATCTTAGTACACACGGCTACACAGATCAAGCTGTACATTTCCAGTATAAGCTGATCTCGCATTGTATAGGATTTCATTACAATGAGAGGTCAGTGTAAACTGGAAATTTATAGCTTGATGTGTAGCCGTGTGTACATACAAAAATTAATGCTTGATAAAATTATTTTCTTTAATTTATTTATTTATTGCTTGGGGCTGCTGACATCAGATAAAACATTTTCGCTGTTCCGTTTCTTTGATTTTCTTTCAGATTCTCGTTTTTTAATTGCCTCAATCAAATAATTGGGCTCATTTACTTCCATTTTTCTGTCTAATCTTGAATCTGTTATTTCCGGAAGCATACAATCAAAATGAAACTTTTGTAATTTTCTTTACGTTTTCCCATTTCTATCTGAAATAGTAATAATATGCAGAAAAACATATTATCAAGAAATAGAGAACCCTTCAGCTGACAAGCTATCAAACTAGCGATGTTACGAATCGAATTTCTTCCAACTCGGATAACTCGAGTTGACTCGACCGCTAACTCGAATCGCAACTCGAGTTGACTCGACTCGTATCAACCGGATGGGATGCGCTTCGCGATTCGCGGCAGCAGCCTGCAGCCAAACGGATCGGCGAGTCGAGTCGAGTTCACCAATTCGTATTCTTGATTCGAGTTTACTTTACACTTGCCTTGCCGAGCGAGTAACGCCAACACAGTTAACTGACTATTCGTGCACTTTATATGCATTGTAATAAGGGTCACGAATGGTCAGTCACCCGTTTTGGCGAACGAACGATACGAATACGAATTAAAACAAAATGAATATTCGTCGAGTCGAGTTACGGTTTTGAGTTGGCCTAGCAAATCGCTGACTCGCAAGTCTTTCACTCGCATCACTCGCATTCGTTATGCGCTCACTTGCCCCAGAGAGTTAGTACGCGAGTTGATTCGAGTTGCGAATGAACTCGATTCGAATCAACTCGTTTAGACTCTGATTCGAGTTATTCGAATCAGTCAACTCGACTCGCCCATCGCTATATCAAACGTCAAAATTGACAAGTCTGCCCACGGCCTTGACGTAGCTATGAAACGTGGTAAAATAAGGAAATCAATATACTAATAATAAGTGAAAAAGTTCTCACTGGGGCCTCTGCGCGTTGGACCTGTGTCCCCGTGTATGCCTTCCAAAGGACCGGACATCTTCCGCACGGAAGATGAGCCGTGATCTCAAAGTGAAAAATATATATACCTATATAAAACTCACAATATATTCGGACACAGTGTCCGAATTGACATATTTTAATTTCAATATTGTTTTCACTGATGATTCGGACACCAATAAAAAAAGCTGTTTTGTACAGTCAGATAAAAAACTTTCAACGATACCTTAATAATTGTGGAAATCCGTTCTCCGCCCAGCTTATAGTTATAAAAAAAACAGTTTTTAACCAGATTATAACTAAAGCAGCCGTTTTTAATAAATAATATTATAAACCCACATACATAGCTAGATACGTGCTTTGGCAGTCGGGTAAATAAAGATGGGGTATTCCTCGAAGCGCAACCACTTTGAACCGCACCAAAAGTATTCCTTGAAACCCACCAACGATGAAACATAGAGAAGAGAACGAAGGATTCGTGATAAATTATATCGATAGACGTTTTAAAATTCAACTGTTGTTTATTTATTAAAATTACCAGGAAAGCAGAAATGAACTGGGACTAGGTGCTTAAGCGAGTTACCTCCAGTTTCTGAATTAAATTCGGGATAAGCAATACTTAAGTAGTATTTGAGTGCTGAGTTGTCAAAAAGATGCTTTAAAATACGTAATTTTTTTGACAACTCTGTACTCAAATGTTATTTAAGTACTGCTTATCCTAGAATTCTGAATTCAGAAACCGGAGGTAAGTCGCTTAAGCACCTAGTTACAGTTCATTTCTGCTTTCCTAGTAGTTTTAATAAATAAACAATAAGGGCAGCTGAATTTTAAAACGTTTATCGATATAATTTCACTACGAATCCTTCATGCTCTTCTCTATGTTTCATCGTTGGTGCGTTTCGAAGAATACTTTTGGTGCAGTTCAAAGTGGTGAGTTCAAAAAGCTATTTATTACTGAAAGATGCCACCTTAAAGCCACAAATAGTTTTGGTAACGCGTTTTTTGCCACATATTAAACTTTTTAATCTGACTGTACTAAAAAGCTTCAATAATTTGATGGTGTCCGAATATTCAGTGAAAAAAATATTGAAATTAAAATGTGTCAATTTGGTCACTGTCAGAGTCGTCTGTCTTATTGTTCGAAGAGTGAAAAAATGCAGTCATGTCACGACACTCGCAACCCACCCTTATGCCTTGTGCGTAGATGTTTTGAGAGCTCGGCTCGAATTACAAACGGACGTGCTGTCACCTTGGATTCTAGGATGGCACTGAAAATTTTTCGCATGCGTACTCTTATATATATTATAAAACAAATTACGGGAGAGTATTGCTCCATACTAAAATGTATGGGGAACGGAAAACAATTTCCGTAAAAAATTAACAATGTTGAGACGTAGATTACTCTCATTTGGTTTGATTTATTAAAATAATAAAACGGTAGACGTGTTATTCATACTTTCGTGTCACGATTAAACTAAATAGATTTTTATATATTCCTTTAAAATTAAGTAAATTCTGCAAATAGAAAAGGTCGATTTAGATGTTTTTGAGGGAATTTAACAATTTTTTTTCTCGAAATTAATGATGATTTCGCAAATATCTCACGGTGAAACTGTTGGCACATCTTTTAAGGTTCTTCATTATTTTTTTTACGTAATTCCATGCGGAGAGTTTATAGAAATTTCGAAAACAGTAAGTGCCTTTTCAGGTGTTTCTTAAGGACTCTCCTCTTAAACGTGTTTTATCCTTAGGAAACTTGTGACCTCCCGTTTTTTTTGAGCACATAAGAACTGCACAACATTGTGGCATTTCGATTTTGAGAGAATATTTATTGTACTTATTTAAGTTTACAAAAATACAAAAAATTCAGACACGAAAATATAGGCGCTCTGACACTTTTGACAGGTTTCCGGACCTGACGTCACAGTGCTGCCGCCTAGTGGGCGTCATTTCAGAAAACCCTCATTGCACAATCTAATTCCCCCAAGCCCGTTTCATCACCGGATGACCAGACGCACAGTGATGCACAACCTCTTTATGGTGGACATTCCGCCCATACGCACAAAATGTTTTGGCAACACGTTCATTGTGCGTACAGCTAAGGAGTGGAACTCACTGCCAGAGTCTGTATTTCCCGACAGCTATAACCTTGGAGTTCTTAATCTTGAGTGAAAGGTTAGTTCTAGGCAAGCGTGCGCCATTGTCGACTGCATCTTCACTTACCGTTAGGTGAGATAGAGGTCAAAGGAGAAAACATAATTAATATTAAAATACCTAGTAGTTTTTAAAACTGTTACATAATTATTAAAACACGAGTGTGAATTTAAAAACCGAGTCGTGGGCGAGGTTTTTAATAGTATCACACGAGTGTTTTAATATCTAGTTATGTGCAGTTTCATATACTACTTTATCTACACTTATGCAATAGGTAGATATCTAATAAAAATAAGGGACCAAAATACAATAATATCGCGTCCAAACCCAGCGCGCGCGTGCCCTAGCGAGCGTCACCACAGACGACGCCGCGACGTGCAACCGCTCAAAAAGTTTAATTAAAAACTCCTTGGTCGGTTTGAAGCATATATATTTAAAAAAAAAAAAATGATTTAATATGTTAATAGAAAAAAAGTTATTTTAAAGCATTATTTTGTTAAGAAAACAGCACTTTAATAAAAAAATGTAATTTATTAGAGATGCACGTGAATAAAGTATGTCATTATGGAACTATTTTTGAGTTCATTATTGGAACTTTACGACATGAGTGTAGATAAAATTATGTGAAAGCATTATTTTGTTAAGAAAAAGGTACTTTAACCCTAGAAGCCTTATCTATTTTAGACGTACACAAAGCCTTAATATACGTCTCAGAGGCGTACACATATAAATTTCAATCTGTATGCAAAAATAGCCCTATTTTAGAAATGTTATTTAGCGGAAATTTAAATTTGGAATGTAAACTAAAAATAAAACAACACTGTTATGAATTATAAGTATAATCACAGTTATTTATTACAACGATAAAACAATATGCATAAATTGGAACAAAAAATATTAACTTCTTCAATATCAACTGAAACATAAATATTTTAATTAAAAAATATTTATTTTTACTGCTAATTAGTTATTCTTAGAGCAAACATTAAAACTAATCAGACTTTAAAAGACTAGCTAAACTTGAAGAGCAGTCTACACCCATATCAACCTTGTGCTCGCCACACACAGATTTTTACATTTGTAACACACTCATTTTGACATTCTTCGTTTTTTATAGGAGCAAAAGGCGCAGTATTTACGGTTTTTTGGCTCGGGTTCTTCTTCTCGTTTTTCATTAATTGAATCAGTAGATAGGTTTTACGAGAATTTGGCTTATATTTTCTCGTAAAGATCTTTTCAACGTCGGAGCTTCAAGTCTTCTCCATCCAAGACGTGACCAAATCTGTGCTGAGTTGCTTCATGAATTTTCTTCTGTTCAATGGTTTTTATTATTTTCATCATGTTGTGGCCATATAATATAGCAGAATTAACAAAAGCCATGTTGCCAAACCTACTTAAAAGCCTAAACATACGTCTCGCAGGCGTACTATACTTCGATAAATCAAAAATGGCGGGACTTACCTTAACAACAAGGGCACCGTCTGCTAGCTCCCGTCGGCCACTGAGTTGGCAAAAGAGCACGACGCGCTAGCTTTAACCGTTAGAAAGAAACAAACGATATTCGGTTGCGTGTACGCCTCGCAGGCGTAGATTAGGCTTCTAGGGTTAATAAAACTTTTTTTATTAGTGATACACATGAATAAAGTATGTCATTGTGGTACTATTTTTGAATTCATAATTAGAACTTTACGATACGACTGTAGATAAAAATAAAAATGCCACTGCATGAGATATTATCGTATAGCACGTGCCGACATGAGAGAAGTGAACAACAAACATTTACAAAAACTCGTTACGAATATTACGTTGCATGCAATCCATCATTACTTTTGGCGTTCTCATCATACCCGGAATTTACATTACTGGAGTCATGAAGATTTATGAATGGTTAACTACGGTACTGTCTATATCATTATTAAATAATCAGGGGGAGTTCCTTGATGGAAAGTAAAATGATTTTCTTGGAAAAGCTGTTAGGGTTGATTGAGTCTTCCCTTTTTATTAAAGTCCCTAGTGGCTACTTTTTTGGAAGGGTCATGCTGAATATAATGCGTATTATAAAGGGCCAAAACACATTTAGCGTATCTTGCGCCGCGTACTGCACAAGATAGACGACGCAGCATATGCTCGAGTGTGACGGTACCTGTTAAAAATACATCGAATATAGTTAACTTAACATCGATCAAACGCAAGATACACGCGAAATTTCTTGGCCCTAATGCGCTCAGCGTAACGAGAGAGAGAGGAGCTCGTGGCTAAATAATTACAGCCTCATAGACCGATCTTCCGGGTTAAGCCACGCTTGCCGAGGTTGGTCTGTGGATGGGTGACCATTTACCATAGCGAGTTTCCTCCGTGCCTCGGAAAGCACGTAAAGCCGTTGGTCCCGGCTGTCATTTGTAGATCTTTGACAGTCGTTACTGTTGGTCAGAAGCCAGAAAGTCTGACAACCAGTCTTAACAAGAGTATCGTATTACCCAGTTACTGGGTTGTGGAGGTCTGATAGGCAGTCGCTCCATGTAAAATACTGATATTCAGCTGCATCCGGTTCGACTGGAAGCCGACCCCAACATAGTTGGGAAAAGGCTAGGCAGATGATGAATGCGCTCAGCGTAACGACGTAATACGCGTGGTGAGGCCGCGCAAGACAATTTGTATGTAGCGCGCTGCATTTGCGTAACAGGACAAAATATGGCCGCGCAAAATACGCTCAGCCTAACGCAGACACTGTGGTGTCACTTCCACTACCCATAACAAGATTTCCTCATAGATGTTGGACAAAATACGCTTAAGTGTGGCTGTAGCCGTTGAAAATACGACGAATGTAGTTAACTGAACGCAAGATGCACGCGTAACTTCTAGGCCCGTGTAACGACGTGTAACAAGTGTGGTGAGGCCGTGCAGGAGAATTTTTGCATGTAGCGCGATACATGCGCGTAAGGCGACAAAACATGAGCCGCGCAAGATACGCTTAGGGTGACTAAGCTTACTTAATGCAGACACTATGTTGTGACTCCCACAACCCACAACTAGATTTCCTTATACAGTTAGCAATTCATACATACATATAGTCACTCACGCCTATAATCTCCGAAGGGCTAAACAGAGGCATTCTCCTATTATAGCAGTCTGTGTTCACGTTTCGTCTCTGGTAAGTATTTAGTTCCATATAATAGGTGGCAAGCCTATTGTCACTTTTCGGGCACAATTACGTTAACAGTTGAAAGAAAGAAAGAAAGAAAAAATATTTATTGTGGACTCACACAGCCACATAAAGAAACAAAAACAATTACAAAAATAAAAAAAAGATATTAAATTAAATTACCTGCACGAGGCCAAAAAGGCTCCTATCTCAGCATAATGCTGCGACATTTAAAAGAAAAACAAAATGTCATAGTGCTGGTTTTCAGATAGGACCATTGTGATAGTGATGCTACGGGCAATATTAACATAGTTCGCAATAATTATCCTCAACAGTTATGGATAGTCTTCTAAGAAAGTTTTTCTGTAGCTATAACGGTTAAGGCCTCTTTCACCACCCTTAAATAAAGTGTCGAGTAGGCTAATTGGCAGTCACTCGAACGTCGTGAAATTCACATGAAGTTACGACTTCACGTGAATTTGACGGCGACGTTCGAGTAGCACAAATCATAATATTAACTGACCCGTAACTGACTTGTCACGTCATCTGCCAATTAGCGTGTTTACTTTACGATTAAATATTTAAACTACCTATAATTTTGTGCATATCATCAACGATTATTTTAAAATAAATGAACACAAATGGATTTATTTGATTGATCATCAATAGGATAGATTAGAAAAAAAAATTGACGCAACGAATGCCGAGGATTAGTGTACTTAAATTCCGTGTTGATTATTTTATTATTTTACGAACCTACATAGATGATACTACTTTTTTGCTTGATTTCGTTTATTGGTATACAGTGAACCAAGTGCATTACTTCATAAAACATAAAATAATCCCTAAACTGCAAAGCTGAGTGTTATTCATTTTATTATTCAAGTGTTTTCTTTAAAGTGTTGTGTAAGATGATGTAGTGACAAAAATTGAAAAGAGCATGTTGTTGTGGTGGTTTGGGCATGTTGAAAGACTGAGTGAACGGCTATTAACAAAAGGAATTTATCAGGCGGATGTCAGTCGAAACGCCAGTAGAGTACGCCCTAGAAGGACATGTGTTTGTTGATGTTATTGGTGATGTTCTTAAATAAAACTGGCCAACTCGCGCACGAAGGGTTCCATACCATTATCTATAAAAACGGCAAAAAAAATCACGTCTGTTGTATGGGAGCCCCCTTAAATATTTATTGTATTTTATTCTGTTTTTTAGTATTTGTTGTTATAGCGGCTACAGAAATACATCATCTGTGAAAATTTCAACTGTTCATGCGTTACAGCCTGGTGACAGAAAGACAGACAGCGGAGTCTTAGTAATAGGGTCCCGTTTTACCCTTTGGGTAGGGAACCCTAAAAAAGACACGTGCGTAGTACTCTCAACCGGCGTGCGTGTATGTCAAGATGTATGAACGTGGACGAAGCGAAAGGAGTATGTAAGGATCGTAGCATGTGGCGTTCTACAGTTTCTGCCTACCGACATGGGAAAAAGGCGTGATTTAATTATATGTATGTTTTCTTTTAATATCTTTATGAAATGGGCTTTTTACTAACAGATAACCCATCAAATTATCTGAATCCCTTCTACTCCTTGAATGAGCCTCCACGAGTGACGATACTTAAGTACGTCCGGCGCACGCTGGGCAGTCAGCTCCGCTACCAACCTTGCTGACTGGCTAATCTTTTTACCACAGCATGAGCTATTTTCGTATAGCTCGTTCTGACACGAGAGAAGAAGAAGACCCCTTGAATTCAATGTTGTATTGGTTTAACAAGTGTCATTTGAAGTTTTTAAAATATAATTTTATTATATGATATTTTAACTGGCTCGGATGAACATTTGACGTAATATTGAACGAAAGTAACGTTTGATTTGTTACGTCATTCTCTTAACCAGTAAGTTGTTTCTCGAAGCCTTTTCCGCTTTTGTAATTAACAGCAGATACTCGTAACTTTTAATTGCCAATTACTGTTAATTAGGAAGTAAGTAACCAATCTACGCTTAGTTGGAGATGCTGACCGAGGGCCTTAAGGTAGCTACCCTTACTGCCTAATTTTATATCCACCCTGTATTATGTTAGACGAGGTATGATAATTCTGGTAATAGTTCGGTCTCTGTTCCACACTGACTTAAGGAGTCTACACACCAAACCCGCCGACCTGCAGACACAGACCGGCGCGGCGGCGCGACGGCGCGGCGGTGGCTTGATGTCGACGGCTTTATTTCAAAAGAATCATGTTGGCGACTTGTGGCAATATGTCGGCGGCATGTCTGCGACTTGCGTATGCGCTCATTTGACCGCGACACTCGAGCTATAGTGACGTATTAGTGTTTTCTAACTACCAAAAAAGTTACTGATATCGTACCGCCGACAAAGTTATACTACTTGAACGAGGAGGTCTACTCCCTTTGCCGGGAGGACACGGCGTGGCACACGCTGGCAGAGTGTGCCGCTTGGGAGGAGCCGCGCCGTGCCCTCATCTCATGAGTAGGCGGTGACCAGTCGCTGTCGGCCGTGGTCGAGTCCATGGTCGACAGCGAGGAGTCCTGGGACGCGGTGGTGTCCTTCTGCGACACGGTCATGTCGCAGAAGGAGGATGCGGAAAGGGTGAGGGAGATCACTTCCACTCACCCGGCCCGCAGCAGACGCACCGGGCGTCGGCGGAGGGCGGACAACGCCCTCTTCCAGCCCCCCTAAATGGGTCCAGGGGCGACGGACTTGGGGAAGTCTGTCGCCCCCCACACATCAGGACCCGAGGCGGCGGCGCGAAGTGTTCCAAGCGCGCCCCTCTTAGACGGCGCGGGGGGAGTCTAACACCTCACTCCCCCCGCTAACCCGAGGAGGCCCGCTGCGGCGGGCCGGCACCAGCCGGGGGTTGCGGAAGTGTCGTAAGTTCCTGCGACCCTCGGTGCAGGTGTGAGATGGAACACCGGAGTGGTTTTAGTCAGTAAGATTCTGACAGACCCCTCCGCCCACCCCAGGGCGGAGGACATCCAGGAGGATTTCCACCCCGAAAAAAAAAAAAAGGAGGTCTACTCCCTAAGCACGAAGTCCGTGGTTTTGGCCTTAGTTACGAGCGTTTCCTACACCCTATCACCTACGGACATACGATTATTTCGGGGCCCGAACTAATAATGAATGACAACACGATTTGACAGCTGTCCCTACTACCGATGTGTTTTTGCCCGTCCGAAAACTTGAACTTGACACTTGTTTTGTTCACTCCTACGTTTCGGGCTACTTTCGGACGGGCGACTAACTTCGTTGACGGACTTAGGGAGTGGGCCCCGAGATGTGAAGTCGCCGACAAAAAAGGCGACGACTCATGTCGGCGGGTCGGCGGGTTTGGTGTGTAGACTGCTTGAGAGAACGAGATGAGAGAACAAAGGGTAATAAACCACACTATTCGAAGACTCACACATAATTTCGCTCTATTACATGTTATCGGTAAACCAAAATTGCCACTCAAACAAATCATTAATCATGACTGTAATCAGGGGTATATAAGAGCCATTAATATATATTTTAGAGGTGAAATGAGGTGTTTCTTTGAAACACGTCTGGAACTAAGTGATTAGGCATTATTATAAACTAATCCTGAAATAATTGCAATAAAATAATCGCTAGATGAGAAATTACCTAAAATGTATTTTTAACTGACTATCCAAAAAGAAATAGGTTCTCAATTAAACATGTTTTTTTTGTATATTCATCGATATCTTCGCCATTTGTGAACCAATTTTAATGATTCTTTGTTTGAAAGAGTATTTTCCTGGAATGGTCTCATTTAGTGAAGATCTGATGAAGACCTTCGGAGATAGACAATGGAACTCTTCAATGGATAACAGCAAATCACTCGCGATTGCTGTAATCGCATGTTCATGTATTGTTTATGCCACTAAAAATAAAGAAATAAAATATTTAAAAAAAAATAAAACTGACTTTAAAAAAACTTAATAGAGGAAAATTATTACCATTTTATAAAATTAATAGTTTCAGAAGTCGGTGTTTAATTTGGTTCAGCGAGGATTAGCACCGACTTCTGAAACTGTTGATTTTATAATATGGTAATTAAATTGTTGGAACTAAATAGATTTTCGTTACGACCTTTTATGTTTATAAATCGAAATTTTCTCAGCTCAATTTGGATCTGAAATTCAAAACATTCCTGTTTTCATGATTTAAATAAAATCCATCGAAGCGAAAACGTATTGAGATCCCAGTAGGATTGGCATAAAGTTATAATTAAGTTTCCAAACTAATCTAGTAGAAATCAAAACATGATTAAGGTCAATAAACCAAGGAAGCGGTCAGGATATTTACTTTAGAATAAACAAAAAAAAAAAAACAAATATGAAACATGGTAATCTCTATCTGAGTAATTTTAGCGTCCCGAGTTAACTGACTGCGTGGAGCGATATCGCGCTAGTCGTGCCTGTCAGCTGTGCCGCCTGACTTTCATTCATTTATGCATGGCATCGAAATTTTCTATCCCATAAATTTTTTAATTGAAAAAAAAGAGAGTTTATTTTTATTTTGATCAATTTAAATTCCGTGCGGGGTTAATCTATACCGTTAATAGATCATGTGGTTTGAAGGAATTACACGTATTCGTTTACACCCTGTAGATCTGTAGAACCAGTCAGGCTGTATATTTCACATCCTCAAAATAACTTTCATAAAAAGTAACGCGCAAGCTTATAAAAGATTAAAAAGGTTGCAGAGTTTACTGCTTTTCGCACGACCTGATATCGAATAGCCATTAGCTGAATCGTTTTCGTCGAGTTTTTCTTTAGTACGCGTCTGTAAAGGTACAAGTACCTTATAGTGCTGTAATAACGGTAAGCGAATTTTAATGATGTGGCCTATGTGTAACCATGTAGTTGGATTCAATGTAGGTATTATTTTGTACAGTCAGAAGCAATAATAAGCCTTTCGACGGTTTTAAAACTGACAATGGTGCCGATTCTCTTGTGCACAAACTAAACATAATTTAGGCTATTGCCATCTTTTTCACTCGCATCAAATAAGAAAGAGACGGACGTAAATAAGAGCTGTCAAATTTAGTTGAACTAAAATTTCTATACAACTTTAGACAACAGGTTGGAACGTGTCGACTAAAAACATGGCGGAGTTTTAGGCGTAAACTAATTTGACATCTCTAAATTAGTTGTTATCTATCACCGTCCTTTTCTCGCGCTGTCTGTTAGTAAAAGATAGCAACTATCTAATTTTAGTTTAGTTAGTGAACAAGAGACTCGGCACCAATAATAGCTATATGACAATGGATATAAAGCGCAGTACAGTCTACGCTATACTATTTCGCTAAATAAAAAGCACATTGCTTCATCAGCTATAACTTAGCATGAAGTTTACACTATACGCTATATCGCAAGCCGGTCTACTATGTACAACAAGTTATTTGACGGCGATCAGTCGGGCGACGGACGGGATAGAAGTGAGGCGGGACGAAGACCGGAGAATCGTACGATATAGCTCTGAGAATCGCTCAAGTTTATCGCGTACAGCAAGGCTTCATAGCATAGCGTTAAACGTGTCCATATAAAATGTATGCTGCGAGTGATATCGTTGTGCTATACCATATTTGCTTTAAGCTATATGTCATGAGCGTAGGTGGAAAACTAAATAACTGACAAATTCAAAGTTCCGAGAAAATAGCGTTTTACTGTTTTTTTTAAAATTTATTTTCATAAGTTTACTTGTAATAACAATTTATGCGTCACTATTTTTATATGTTGTATATCTTAATCATTTTCATCTTTAAGGATAATTTTCCAATCGCTAACAGTTACCGATAATAATAAAAAAAAACAAGTTATCCAATTTTCCCTCTACTTATCTTTCCGAATATTATGTAATTAGTTACTTTTTCCTGTCAGTTGTTTACTTCTCCCACGTATGAAATCACTCAACTCACAACAAAACATTCAACTCTCTTATAACGTCAAATAAGTACCCTTATTAATTTCTGCCTAAACTTTATTGGCATGTTGTACTGCCTTTAAATAAGAGACTTTATTTAATTTTTTCATTACTCAAGCAAAGATAAATAAGAGTTATTCATTTATTTCTCGAGTTATTTATTTTTGCTTGTCCTATTTAACGTGAATATTCGTTTTCTACCTGGGTTCATTAAATTAAGATATTGTTTTATTGACTTAAGATATTTAAACGTGTGTAAGACAAAAAGGTGCGGAATTTTTTGGGCTACAAAAAAATTTTAAAAGTAAATTTCGCCAAAGGTGTTAGTTATTTAGCTCTCCACCTACGCCGACGATATTATAGCGTAATCTGATCTGCGCTTCATGGATAAAATATATGCCTACGTATAGAACGTATAGAATATAGGTATTCTATACATTCTATCGTAGATACATATTTTCTGATCAGAATGTTGGGCCACAAAAGAGAGGAATGAAAGGCAATAGCTTGCTGGTGAGATGAGAATGCTAAGAAGTATTTGTGGTGTTACGCAAATGGATAGAATTAGATATGTTCACACGGTGCTTTTTAATCGGCTAGGGAGCTTCCACAGAAATGGTGTGTACTTGCAATGTAACTAATACGTAATATTTCTTGATGACATTTTTTAAATTTATCTAAGGATATTGTATTTGTATCCACTCAAAACGTATAACATAATATAATAATTTGATTGCAAAAAAAAAATCAAAATTTCGCTGTTTTGATAATATGATGGCTGGTTTAGATAGTATTTAGTATATATATCACTATCGTGGCAGCTCTCTAGCCAATAATAAAGAACCGTGTATAAAATATGTAAGAGAAAGTCTAAAACTGGCGCCAGAAATGTATAGCTTGTGTAGCCGTTACGAACTCATATTAACACCAAAAACTTTGAATAAATAATTTTTTTGATTAGTTTCTAAACCTTTCGTATTTTCGCTACATTTTCGCATTTTCTTTATTCAGAACCTAATTAAAACTTGTGAGTTATTCACGAAATTGTTCTCAGGGACCCAATCTACATCAACTTGCCCTGCGTGGCTTAGTGTCAACGTCAACTACACAGATAGAATAAGCTGCTAAATTATACCGAAATAATGAAACATAATTGTCTTTGTAATTGGAAAGTATTATAAGAATAGGCCATCAAAGCGGCGGGTTGCGATGTGACCGAGACGCGAGACTGAGACTGGAGACGGAGATCAGTACTTTACATTAGGCTTTCGTACGGAGTACATAATACTCTTAGCATGTGTGATTAGTTACGGTTTACTCACGTGCATTTTTCGGGATGGCCCGAGAGTTCGATTCGTAACTTCGCCGCGTGTTCAGCTCAAGATTAAAGACTCGGTTTGGGTCCGAAACTAGTCGTGCAATCCCGAAAAACGCACGTGAGTAAACCTTAATCATATATATGAATGTGTCTCACGAAAGTTATTAGTATGTGTGGAATTTCGTGGTGGACCGAAGGTTACAGACCCGCTTATTAAGCACCGGATTCAAACTCAACTATTTACCAATGTGACTTGTCAATGTCATATTATGTACTTTCTTAATCAAAGAGGCTGCTGACATACGGTCAAGGAAAACACTGTGACGAAACATGGACTTAACGGTCTGAAATCGCCAACCCGCAGTCAGCAAGCGCGGTGATCAATACTCGTTCCATCTCTGTATGAGAAGATGCCTTTGCTCTGCAGTGGGAGAGTTACAGAATGATTTATTTATTTATTTTACTCACTACAGTTCGCTAGCGAGACAGCAATAGGCACCTTGCGACGCGATCGAGATGCTAGACAGAGACTGAAGACAGAGTCCATTATTATATATGACTGTGTTCAGAGTCGCGGTCTCAATTCGCAGTCGCGCCGTGAATCGCCACGATCTCCTTTATCGGTTTCGCTTGCGAATGGAACACACAATACGAATACGATATCTTATGGCACCAACCACACCTACGCGACCATTACAGGGGGCGACCACGTCAGCAGAGCAGGGGACGCACGCGTCTAGTGGTCAAACGTGTGTATGAATACCTATATCTTGTCTGTTATTTATTTAATTCTTCGATGACTACAACAGAAGATACTACAGAGATGTTTCTATAAAAAGTGAGAGAAACTCCTATTTTATATGATTTAAAAATTCCAACACAAGGGAAAGCAATAAAATGTCTTCATCAGAATCAGACTTCGATGGTAGTAAGTACAAGGATGACTTAACCAGAACAATTTTGTGTAAAACTAGATAAAGACCTCGGGACTTCAGTGACTATTCACTAACAAAATTATGCTTGCGATTCACGCAGTAGTCGCGTTGGTGAGCACGTCTAGCTTCACGTTGTAGACGCTCCCGCACCGCTTCCGCGTCGCTGACGCGTTTGACCGATGCTTTAAATCAATAAGCGGTCCCAGAGGGCCTACTTTGAAAATAGAACTACGAAGTTTCGGCTGACGAATCGCACGTTTTCCAACCACGAAACTGTTTCGGATCCGACACTAGATTTCATTTTCGCGATTTGACTTTTTGCCGTCACCCTACTCCCAACATCCAGTAGTTCATTGTTTGATAATACTTAAATCGTATATTTATAAGTTCGGTGATTGTTTTTCGATGTTTAGTGCTTCTCGCTCGTCTGGGTCGCGCCGCGATTCGCCGCCTGTATGTCGATGGTGAAGGAACACGGAAAATCCGAGTTACTAACTTCTTTCGTATCGATCACCGAATCATTTCTCCTTACAACTTGTTCTTCCTAGTCGTTACAAATTAAATCGACCAGGTCCCAAAAATACTCTACATAGTAAGGCAACCCAGCACCTCATGGTGCGTGCGCCGTTGTCAAACATGATTAACATAAAGCGTCAACTACAAGGATTGCAGAACTTTGCATTGATTTAGTTTCGTTGTACCGTGGTCACAAACAGTGCGTGCCTCACGCACAAAATAATTATTATTTCTAAGACCCTTTATTGCTTACGTTGGCCCGCAAATTAAATTAAACCTTAATTTGGTGTGGTAGGGTTTAATTTGTAATTGTGTGGTTCCGGCAATTGTCTCGTTTGTGAACGTAATTTGGAAGCTTGGTTTACTAAATGAAAATTTGAGTTTCATAAGGTTATGTGGAAACCTTTTGTAGGGACTGTTTCATATTTGATGAAAGTCATTTCGTTTTTCGTAATAAGAATGTGCGACTTAAAAAATGGAAAGTTGAGGATCAGGTTTTCTTTGTAGGTATAAAAAAATCTTTTTACGCGTCTTACTAAAATACAAAAAAGTTACACAGATTATACTAAAATCAATATTCAACAAACCTAATTTAATCGATACTTGCCTGAAATGCTTTTTTGCAGTGTGAGTCTGTGTAAAGTGCATTTATGAAATTGTTAACGGCGGGAAAAATAATAGAATCATCTTTTAAAAACTGTGTTACCTTTTTTATTGTGGAACCAATTGGTCAATCATGTTAAAAAAAACAGTAAAGAGTGTACATAACAAACAGGCAATGACGACGAAATACAAATTAACCCAAAAAAACCCTCACTTAAATATAAGGTTTTTTTTGTATTATTCTGGATAACAGTCCATAAAATGATATAAGTTTTTAAACTGACATGGTCACTAACACAATCTTTAGAGGTTAAAACGGGATATTTACCATGTTTATTATTTGATGTGAGTTTCCGATATTTCGGCACCGTTACAAGCGCCATGGTCATGAGTCATGAGTTCATCCGTGACCATGGCGCTTGTAACGGTGCCGAAATATCGGAAACTCACATCAAATAATAAACATGGTAAATATCCCGTTTTAACCCATAAAATGATGTCTATTTTCACCCAATTTCATGTGTGTTATTTTTGGAGACACACCCTTTATTATGTTAGTAGGCTAATAGTATTACAGTTGAACTGGATAATTAAGTTGTCGCCCTGCATCCCTACGTATAATACCGCAGGCTAGCAACTTATCCGTTCGTAATCCCAGTGTAGCTATGTGATAAATGTAAGCCTGTGTTTGTGTCATGTCTGTTCTCTGATGTAACGAATAGCTTTAGCAGGTGAGATGTATGAGAGCGCAAGCTGTTTATAATTTATCAGACACATTTCGTGTTTCGTATGTATGTGACTAAGGGGGTATTTCACCATCATAATAAGTGTCCGTAACTGTTGACCAGATAACATTTATGTGTTCAATAATTTTGTCATAACCACTACTGATATGTTGATGAAATGCAAATGTTAGTTATTGAATAGTTCAAAGACCGGATTAGCTTAATGAAAAATTTATGACAGGTTGCTGAAATGCCCCTTAGGGTCAGTTCACATCGAGACGCGTTGACGCGACGATACTGGAAGAGACCAGTGAATACGCGCTGCGCCGCGCGCCGCCGCGAGACGCATTGCAACGTAGCGAGACGCATCGAAAATCGTTGGCAGCACGACGCCTCGCTGCGCAGCGGAACGTGTCTACATTAACCGCGTGCCCCGCCCCGCCGCGTCCACCCGCAGTCTATCATTTGCAAGCGCATGAACGGCGGCCTCAGGCTGCACCTCGCGGCGTCGCACTGCTTCGCGCGGCTTCGCGGGGCGCAGCGCTGCTCTTGCACGCCGCGCGTACCGGCGATACACCGCTGCGTTGCGATGCATCGCTCTACGCCGCGAGGCATCTCGAAGCGCAGCGCTGCAAGGTGCAACGTACCTATTCTGAATTCTCACAATGAAATGTGTATTTTTTCGTGTAGTAAATAAAGTTATATTTTGAGTCGCTCTATTCAAATGTGCGCGCAGCGTCGCGTCGCGTCGCGTCTCGGTGTGAAGTGACTCTAAAGCTTTTTAACAAATTCTATTAAAATTTTACAGTCCGCTTGTTCCAAGACTGCGTTACAATAATAAAGTTATTTTAATAGTGAAAAAAATATGTAAATTAGCAAACCCTTGGTTTGTTCAACAAACGTTGAGCTGTTTGCTTATCGAAATGGTTGTTTTAACAACTTTGATAATGATATCGTCAGTGGAAAGGTAAAAAGACTAAAGCGCCACTTTTGGTCAAAATGAGTTATATATACAGTTCGACTGCAATTTTTTTTCTGCGTCGATTGGTCTAGGTCTCGTGTTGATCTGAGCACTTTTTTGGCGCTTTAGCATTCCAAAATTTTGCCTGTAAGTACATTGATGAGTGACTAAAGCGACGTTTTTTCGATGTTTTATAGGTTGACGTCGCTTAAATACTTTTTATCTAAGTACTTAAGAGAAACGATGGCTTATCAGTATTATTCGATTTCTCATTTAAGCTAAATAATGTTTATTAGTAATTAATCCTTCAGACTAAATCCATTTCAGTGGTTTGTTAGTAAATCTGCATTATTGTGTCGTAGTATTGTTGGCGTTTTAGTAAAAATCGTTTTACAAATATTTGTAATGAATGGCGGTTAAGTAACAAAAATATCCCAAAATTCAACAAGTAAGTCTATTTAGTAGTCGGTATGAGACTTTATTTAATAGTGCGAAAGGCTATACGTCTCATTTAACATAACAATGATACTTAAATGTAACTGAAAAAATTACATTTTAAAACATTTCTCTAAAAAAAAAACATTCGTAAATATAAAAAAATGTATCCCACCGGCATTGGGAACAGGGTCCAAGCTACCGGTGGTCAGGGCCTCAGAGAGAGGAACCTCCTAACAATACGCGCAGTTTCGAGAAGTACCGCTTTCCATATCAGGCCGTTGATCCAGCCACCCAACGAGAGCCTCTTTAGGTGTTGGTCGAGGCTCTTGGCTATTAAGCCATTCTCCGTAACTACTATAGGCACAATTACTGCTGAATCAACATCCCACATGTCGACAACCTCATGTGCCAAGCCTTGATATTTAATTTCTTTATCTTTCTCAGCTTTCACGAGGTGCTCATCATGCGAAACAGTGATATCAACAATTATTGTGAGACGCTCTGATCGATCTATCACCACTAAGTCAATATTTAAAATTTAAAAATACCCCCTTCTTTGTAATGTGGCTGTCGATCCTTGTAACCGATTATTAATTATTATTGCGGTGAGAAGCTGCTTTCCATAACGAGTCATACGAGCTCAAACACGATGGGTCTACAACTAGTCATTGCGGAGGGCGGATAACCTCCCTGAGCCACCTTCAAAGTCATTCTTGTCAAAAACACAAATGTAAATGTGGCAAAATCACTGAGTCTGCCTGCTATTTCGAAGTTAGAAGTGTTAACAACCTTCCAAATCCTAAACAAAATCAGCTCAATGGTACCCTAATATTGTCACTAGGTTTGCATAAATGTAAGTCAATCGGACGAGCGAAAGTCAAATGGATATCTATTGTTTGGTTGAAATCTCTACTCCAACTGTGAAAAGAGCTGATCATTTTGAAACGGCTGAACTGATTTCTATTAAACAGCCTATATCCATACGCTTTTTTTTTGTTTGAAGGCTGGTTATAACCAGCCTTCAAACAAAACAAACCGTATTGTAATCGGTTCATTCGTTTGGGAGCTACGATGCCCACACAAAGACAGACAGACATAGGCTTGACGCGCACTGTATCAAGCTCGATCTAGCCGCCTAACGAAAGTCTTTTGCGGTGTTGATCGAGGCTCTTGACTACGAGTATTAGGCCATTAGCCGTAACAACTATCGGCACAAAGACTGCTGAATCCACGTCCCACATGTTGACAACATCGTTTGCTAAATCAAGATACTTGATTTATCGTTTTCAAGTTTCACGAAATTCTCATCATGAGGGACAATGACATCAAAAATACATCAATACAATCATTGTGTGACGCTCTGATCGATCACTAATCAGGCATATTGAGAACACCAGTCCTGTGGGTGATGATAGCTCGATCCCGGTACAATTTGACATTCTCAAGAACTGTGTCGGACATACTTGTAGTGTGGTACACGATGTACAACATTGTATTTCAGACCAAGTTGCTGGTGAATAATTTTGGCCTCCAGGTTATGTCTGTGCAAATACTCGCCGTTAGTAAGACAAGAACAACCGGAAATAATGTGTCGAATAGATTTTCTCGGACGGTGGCATGCTCCACAATGTCAACCGTTCCATCCTTCACATACATTTCGCGGTTGTGAGGGGTATTTGCGTTTAAAAAGGCTCGATCCCTATGTCACTTCCGCGGAATATACAACCACATCACCGACAAACAGAAGTGATGCATTCCGATATACATCATCAGTGCACGGACCATTTATCCAAGGCATCAAGAATCGTTTGAGTCCACTTGAGTATGCCAAAGGATTCGTCAAGACTGACCCAACCGTTAAAGATCTTGTTTCCGCCCGATAAAATATTTTTTAGAACATATTCAGGCGACCAAAAGCTCTCCCACAACGATTGCTTCATGTCGGTCTCCCTGATGCCTATCACCTAGATATAGCCAAGTGTGTGTAGGTTTCAGTTGGAGAGAGGGATCTAAGTTATTTGGAGTCCCTCGGATCCCAAAATGTTCCTTCACGTTTCATGCATAACTGCATATTTGTCCACATCAAATTCCATACTGACAAAATTACTGAAGTTTTCACTTACCTTCAGAAACTCCATCAGTCGCAAATCGGTGAGGGCAAACAGTTTTGGGTCAACCATGTAAAGGAGTTGGGATATTACTTGACCTTTCCTCCCCACCTGGTAGCCCAGCAGTGATTTCTTCAGCAATGTACTTAGGGGACTTAAGTCCAATCAAACCCACAAGGAACATTAGCCCTGGAATATATCATACTCGATCCTGATCGGTTCTCCACTCCTCAAGATCTGCCGACATCCTGAATAAGAAAGTTTGAATGGTTGGATTTCTGCATGGGGCAGCCAACGTGGTTGTGTTGCATAAAATCATTAAATCCGTTGTTTAGGTCAATATTTCTGCATTGGTATTTAAAGATTTTTCACATCTCGTAAAGTCGCAAAAAAGATTTAATACCCAAGTAAAATTACATTCGAGTAGGTAATTAAATAACACTTAAATTTAAAAGAAACCACCACTTTCAGTAGGTAGGAATAATACCACTAACATGAAACTTTTCGAAATCGGAATGGCATTTAATTAGTAGTAAGTAATTTTACTTGGACAAGATTAAATGTAAATATTCTTGTTAGTGATTTATGCTTTCCATTTTATGCAACACATAGAACCATAAGTATATTTCCTTCGTAATCTTTTAGTACTTGATGGCTTGTTAGTAATTTTCGATTGTGGGTACAAAAGCATCTAGACTGGATTAGTATTTTGCCCTTACCAAGTTATTCGAAATGATGAGTGAATATTGACTAAAGCGACATCTATCTCACGAACCAGTAGAGATAGAAGCTTCATTTAAAGACCAAAAAATAGCAAAAAATCACATAACATTGGTGTGTAAGTTTCATTAAGATACCTCTTATAGAAAAGTTATAATGAATTTTTTTCTTCAAAAAAAAACTTTAAAACGCTCTCCTGTAAAGTAGGTATATTGGCGCTTTAGTCTTTTTACCTTTCCACTGACGATATAATTTGAATATAAAGGTCACGTAAACATCAACAACTTGAAATTATCTGGCGAAATTTCCCAGGGTTACTTGGTATTATTAATAGAACACATTTAATTAATACAAACTTTAGTTAATAAGATAACAAGAGCCATCTTGTTAGTACTAACTTCTACTAACTAACACAGTAGCAAAGAGCATATTATAGTATAGTACAACACAACTATTAAGTTACATTGATGTACCTGATCGAACAACCAATGGCGGTCGCTCATTTTCGCGCCACTCACTTATTGCGTCAGCGTAAAAATTATTTTACTGCAGTACTAATATACATTCGTGGCCTTCCACTAATATGTCTGTGCTTTTATAGCAAAACATAGACGATCTTCATATAGTTATTGTAACAGTCCTTATATCTATTCTTGAAGATTCTTGAAGTCGCATTCAGTTCGGAAGTGATCGGTTTTACGAAGTTAGCCGATGTGAAGTTTTGGCTGTCGCATACTACTATCGCATTTATACAGCATGTAAGGGTAAACACCGTTGTCACCGTTATCATTCAAACCATGGGTAATTGACTTAAACATAAAAATACAGGAAAGAGTAAAAAAAAATATACGCGCGTGAAATGAGCGGCGCGGTAGCGCTACAGCTACGCGGCGTACAGGCAGTCGTTAGTGAGATAGCGAACTGACTGGGGTAGCGAAATGTGCGGGGCCGTGCGTCGGGCCACGGGGCGAGTTCCCCGAGCCCCCTCCCGTAGCTTATTGCCCCCGCGCGTAGGGTGAAATGCTTTTGTGGAAAAATGAAAATTTTAATAAAAAAAAGTTATTTTTCATTGATTTTACGTTCTATAAATGAAACGAAACCACTGGTTTCAAGGATAACAGCGTTTACCCTTACATTACAGCCTGTTTATTCTATCTTGCAAAAGTTTGTATTTTTTTATTCAACTAATTTCAGTTAATGACCCTTAATGACTGTATGATGTTTCACCTGTTATTTTAAAACAAACAGTATAATCAAAGATAAAGCTGCTAAGCTCCAGATCTACTAGCAAGTTTTATTGCCCAATTTATTGCAGCAAGAGCTCGCTTTCATAAAAACTTGTGGAAGCCAACTTGATACAGGTGTGTCCACAGTTTGAAAGTCAATTGTAGAATTCAGCTTGCGCAGTAAAACTTTCTAGTGGATTTGGCGCTTTATCAAATTCACCATCCATTGAAACGAACTAGGCTATTCAATTAATTCAACAATTCCTATTTATAAGTTAAAATAAATAATTAATAAATATCAGTCTTTAACTGTTCCACTGCAGGGCAAAGGCCTCTTCTCGTACAGAGAAGGAACGAGCATTGACCACCAAGGTTGCTCACTGCGGGTTGGCGATTTAAAACCATTATCAAGTTCAAGTTACCACACAATATTTGCCTTCACTATATTGTTATGTCAATGGCGTTTTAGATTAACTAAGAAGGTACAGATGACATTGAAAAAGTTATATTGGTACATTGGCCTAGGTTTGAACCAAGTGGGTCTACGACCACCACAACATCTATATATATAAAAGAAAGTCGTGTTAGTTACTTCACTTATAACTCAAGAACGGCTGAACCGATTTAGCTGAAAATTGGCAGGGAGGTAGTTTAGAGCCAGGAGAAGGACATAGGATACTTTTTATCCCGTTCGACATCATGTAGGTAGGTAGTAGGTAGGTAGTAGGTAGGTAGTAGGTAGGTAGTAGGTAGGTAGTAGGTAGGTAGTAGGTAGGTAGTAGGTAGGTAGTAGGTAGGTAGTAGGTAGGTAGTAGGTAGGTAGTAGGTAGGTAGTAGGTAGGTAGTAGGTAGGTAGTAGGTAGGTAGTAGGTAGGTAGTAGGTAGGTAGTAGGTAGGTAGTAGGTAGGTAGTAGGTAGGTAGTAGGTAGGTAGTAGGTAGGTAGTAGGTAGGTAGTAGGTAGGTAGTAGGTAGGTAGTAGGTAGGTAGTAGGTAGGTAGTAGGTAGGTAGTAGGTAGGTAGTAGGTAGGTAGTAGGTAGGTAGTAGGTAGGTAGTAGGTAGGTAGTAGGTAGGTAGTAGGTAGGTAGTAGGTAGGTAGTAGGTAGGTAGTAGGTAGGTAGTAGGTAGGTAGTAGGTAGGTAGTAGGTAGGTAGTAGGTAGGTAGTAGGTAGGTAGTAGGTAGGTAGTAGGTAGGTAGTAGGTAGGTAGTAGGTAGGTAGTAGGTAGGTAGTAGGTAGGTAGTAGGTAGGTAGTAGGTAGGTAGTAGGTAGGTAGTAGGTAGGTAGTAGGTAGGTAGTAGGTAGGTAGTAGGTAGGTAGTAGGTAGGTAGTAGGTAGGTAGTAGGTAGGTAGTAGGTAGGTAGTAGGTAGGTAGTAGGTAGGTAGTAAGTAGGAAAAAGTGCATTGCAACGCATGCGGGTACAGCTAGTTATAAATATAATTTAGTGGTGGTAACATGTTGACTTTTATATAGCTCGGCATTTCAGAGAACAGGCGCTGTGTAATACCGTTTAATATATCTTCTGTGTTCACGCCATAAAAAAGAATAACGAGGCTACGCATGGTACGAAGCAGTTTTCCGAAAAATAATTATTTCGTTACAAAATTAAAAGCATTATTTTTTGTGGTAACAACACAACATTTTGAAAATTGGTCTCGTATTGTCGTTATGAAAATTTTGAGCGTAAATCCAATCACAAGTTCGTATAAAACTAATTGAATATGGGAATACATTCCGAGACATTGTTGTATAAAAGGCGGCTCAAACGATACGCACAGAATCATAAATAGTACTATGTACAGAAACCTCACTCCTGAACTAAAGCCCGGTTTCTACCGCGAGCGGAACGGAGAACGGACTCATTAAGGACTCCGTTTAACTCGCAAGAGTAAACTGCATACTTGTGTTACCACCAATAAATAGTCGGGCGGAAAGGTCTAGGCGTGCAGAAAGCGTTGAAATGAACTCGCTTAATTCATTTTCCTTTTGCTGTGGAAATCAACAGACTAAACTCTTTGCTAGTGGAAATGTAAACCTGTTTCATTAAAAAGGAGCCCGTTCCGTCTAACCATTTCCCCCATATTACCCTTTCGCGGTGGAAACCGGCCTAAAGGCTGCAGACACACTGAACGTGATCTTGCGCAGCTCATGTTTCGTCGCGTTACGCATATGTATCGTTACATACAAATTATCCTGCGTGGCCTCACCACGCGTGTTACGTTACGCCGAGCATAATTACAGGGCCTAGAAGTTTCGCTCCGATCTTGCAATGTTTCGCAAGTGATAATCAGATTCTCATCTGCACATGAATTCGAAAAGTCAGAGGTGCGAGCCGAATTTTACCTTGGACCCTCCTGCATGAGACATGGAATAGTTTGACCACTAGCCTATCACTGCTTGGCTGGATACCCTTCAAGTCTCCGCAATAACTGCACGATTACATAGAAACGCAAGGGCCATCTCATCATTCAGCCGAATGACGTCCACTGCTGGACATAAGCCTAACCCAAACCATTTTGGGGGGGTTTAGCAAACCCCGCCAAAATGGCACGCTTGGCAGGCGGGTTGGCGATCGCAGTATGGTTGTTAAAGTACTCAGAGAATGCTGCTGCCCATCCTCTAGTGAATCCCTTAGTCGCGTTTTACGACACAAACAGAATGAGATGGGGTAGTGCTATTCTTTACGTACGGCATCACAAGGAGCATCTGCAAGCAGAGCAATGAAAAAAAAACCCTCACTGCTTTTAAAATACGTATAAAACAACAACCAGTGTTTATTTTGTTTTTCACAAAAAGCAAAAATCAATGTAACACGGTAAACAATTTGAAACGTGCGAAATCCACGACCAAGCGATCCCTTTAAACAAACAAAAGTAGACAAAGTAGAGCTCGCTCAATTGAATTGTACCCAGCTGTCGTCAAATATTGATACAGAGCTGCATACAACGTTGACATACTTTATTTCACGGTTGTACATAGAATAGATTTTGTACATATTGAATAGGTAGATGAAAAGTACAATGCACAACATGGTCACTGCGGTTATACGAATATTCCACTTTTGTTTTATCGTCGTTTTATCCTCTGTCCAAGGAAGGCGAAGGGTTATGCCGGACTCTTATCAGCTAAAAACCCACGGTGTTCCTTCTCCTGACGTATGGTCAAGATCGCGGGATTCGCAGCTACATGTACCGCAACACCGGCAGACCTCGGTTCTCAAGCCCCTGGCGGTCCTCTCCTTCTGTGGGGCCTTGCGACACGTCCTTCTGAGAGGCGCGCGTAAATACAGCGCGCCATATGATTATATTCCTAGCAAAATAATCATATACCCTCTATGATAACCTCTTTGGCCTAATGGGGCTGAGCGTGACGTCCTGGGTTCGCTCCCCAGGTCTAGCAAAATTTGTTATTAGGTTTTTCCATGCGGAATTTCTCAGTAGCAGCCCGGATTCTGGATTTGTGCCCAGTTGATGGCTTGCCCACTAAATATGGGACTTAAACATAATGGCGAAATGAGATTGTACTATACACCTCTGTCCAATTCTTCGGAGAATACAGGCGTGAACTTCAATAGCGTGGCAATTTTAATAGACGTATATGAATTCGAAAACCCAGAGGTTCGGGCTGGGATCGAATTCAGACCCTCCCACATCCGGCTCCTCGTGTGAATTGATATTTATATTTTATTAGTAGTGTTTAATATTTTTATGTTAGTTGTAGGTAAGTTTTATATTGTACTAGCGACTACGTATTATAGCTTTAAAACCTTCCTCTTAAATCACACTATCTATTAAAAAAAAACGCATCAAAATCCGTTCCGTAGTTTTAAAGATCTAAGCATACATAAGGACAGACAGCGGGAAGGGATTTTGTTTTATACTATGTAGTGATAGTGATTGTATTTTCGTATGTATTACACTGTATTCTATTTTCTTTTATGTATATTTTATGTAGTAGTTTCGCCTAGCTTCCATGACACAAGGAATCCTAGTGCAGAAGCTAGTGCTTAATTTAAGTTTATTTGTACAATAAAGAAAAGACATGGAAGGCAAACCTTCAACGGTTAGGCTGCTAGTATGCTATTATAATACAATACCTACCAGGACCTACCTATAATCATTTTCCTTGTCGTAATTTCCAAAGTCTCGCTCCCTTCATTACCAACTAACGAACTGTCGTCTGTTTTTAATGATCACACGAAACAATTGCAATTAACCCGGCGAGGGTGACAAACAGTTTCAAATAAAGCTTTTTGATACTATATTCACGAAATAGAAAAAACAAGTCAAATTGCCTTTGTATTTTCTGAGTACGGGAACCAATGTCCAAACTGACCTACAATTATATTGAAAGACTAGCTGTTCCCGGCATGCATTGCAATGCACTTTTTCCTACTTACTTACTACCCAACCAAAATCAAAATAGTAACAAAAGTTAAAACCGTTTTCATGCATGCGGTAAACAAATGAGGAATAAGGACAGTAATTTTTAAATATCAAAATTTTCTTTCATAAAAACCTTCTCCTGACAATAAGAACACAACAAAAAAATGTAGCGAAATCGGTCCAGCCGCTCACGCGTGATGCCGTGACCAAGGGAAATAGGGATTTATTTTTATTTAAACATATGACATCAAAGTTTTATACTTTATACACCTTTGTGAGATGCATTTTTCGACCTGCTATTATTTTTACAGTTTAAAATTGCACAATCACGCATGATTCTAATATTTTACGTATGAGTTCGAGACGCCGCCGCGTCGTGTCACAGCAAGTAGCTAAGGTGACATGTTTGCGGATCTCCTCATAATTGTACCACACGCGTGATAGTTGCGTGGGCATTTCCACTTGTTTTTACCCGACTACAGCAAAGTAAAAAGGAGGGTATATGATTTTCACCGGCATCTATGTTCATCTGTTCCCTACTAACTTCCAAACTACTTATCATAATTTGACAAATGAGGTATCGTTGGAAGCGTCTTGATCGTCCGCTGGTTATGAGCTATGTGACGTCACATGAAATTAAATATGGCGCCTTCTAGAGTACATAAAGCCGTGAAGTAAAAAAAGTTTTTCCATTCTTTTTTTGTTTCACATCAGTGAAACCGTTCGCTTCTACAAATAAGCTAAATAAATATACCCTTAGTCAGATGAGGTGAGTGCAAGGGGTCGGGTTCAACCACACACCATCTGTTCATCGTTATTTTTAAGATACACTCACACACATCAGTCACGTCAATGTTAAGGGCCGTGACGTGTAGGGTTGCTACCTATTTTTTTGGGGCAAATAAAGTACATTTACTATTAAGATAGTAAAAATAAACTACAATGTTAGAAAATAAAGCATTTCTTATTTTTATTGCTATTATTATTTTCCAAACATAATATTTGTCACTGTTGAACAGTTTTTATTAAATCTACTGACTCTTGCTGTGTTCAAAAACGATATTAATGTTATTATGAATGCGACACTTTACCAGAAAAAAAAAACCATTAGCAGTTTTTTTCTTATTAAAAATCAAAATCAAAATCAAAAGTTTTTATTTCACATAAACCATTACAGGCGCTTATGAAAAGTCGAATTTAGGTGCACGGTTCCAATTAGTCGTTTCCTATGGAGAAGAGCCAATTTAAAACTTGAAAACTTCAAAATTAAAACTTGAAAACTCAAAACAAATGAAATAAAGTACTTTCACGTACTTTTACATTACTCAGATCGTAAAGTTCTAATTAAGAATTCAAAATTAGTACCCAAATGACATACTTTATTTATGTGCATCTCTAATAAATTAAAAAAGTTTTATTAAAGTACTTAAGTACAGTTTTCTTAACAAAATTATGCTTTAATATAACTACACTTTTGAATTTAAATTTAAATTAAAGTACACACCAAAGAGTTTTTAATTCAATTATTTCAGCGGCTGCACATTTTCAATGATGGCGCGCGCTAGGACGCTTGCTTGCGGGCGCATGCGTGGTGGGCTGCTGGGTTTGGGCGCCATAATATTGTGTTTGTTTTAAATGTGGCGTTTTAATTAAATTAGTTATATACCTATTGCATGAGTTTAGATAAAGTAGTGTATGAAACTGCACATAACTAGATATTAAAACACTCGTGTGATACTATTAAAAACCTCGCCTACGACTTGTTTTTAGAACTCAAACTCGTGTTTTAATAACGTATACTCGTAATTAATTATTATTATGCAACAGTTATTGCTCTCATAAAGTATAAAATACGTTTGCCCGAAATAAAAGTACAAAACAGCGACGTGATAATAATATATATCTGTGAATAGGTGGGGCCATGTTTCGTTTACCATAAACGTTTGAAAACGACGTTGACTGAGACGCGCAATTATATTTTTTAACGTGACTGAGATCGGCGATTTGACGGCGACGTGACTGATGTGTGTGTGTGTACCTTCGGATCTTAGGTTGGCAAAGTGATCGTATTCATCATTTCACGGGTTCCGACTAAATTTTAAAATAGACGGCAAAAACCGTTTCCTGAAAATTTTTGTAAGGAACCAGGTACAGTTTTTTTTTTTTAAACCCTATGTCATGTAATTAATATTTGAACATAAATCGAACTCGAAAGGTGTCAAAAGCGAATAACAAGGTTTTCTTTGAAAAAAAATGGATTTTAGTCGTTAAATACCAGGTTATCCGTACATAAACAGGTGCATTATTCATAATCAACTTCGTTATTTGCATTCAAATCGAACTCGGGCTAGTCGTAAAAATGGGTTGCGAGGTTTTCGTTCTACTAGTTTATTGTATTTTATGAAACGTGTTAAACCAAAATTACTATTTACGAGGTTTTTACTGGTCGTTGACGAAAGCTATTTTTGCTTGAAACCTGCTTAAATTGGAATGGTATTGAAACCTATAATAATATATTATTTTGTGATATATAATGTATGTTATTCCATTAGCAATTGACACGGAATTTCCATCATGCATTCGATGTAATAATGTATTCAGTCACGGATATCTACGTGGTATGAAAATACACGGAGCGTAATTGTGCGCTCAGCCGCTGTGATTTTAATGAGGCACGCTCGAATAAATGTTTGATTTTATTGCATTGGGTTTTATTTGTTTGCTTATTGAATAGACCTTTCAATAGCCAATAGAGTTTAGAAATACAGAAAATGGAAGGCCCAATAATAGTTTAGCTGAAAAACAGTGCTTTTGACGATCAATAAGATTAAAAGAACAGTAAACTACGTGACTCAGTATACTATGGGCCATAAAGAACGCGAATTTTACTATTAACATTATTAAACATATATTTGAAAGTGTTGTTATTCAATACTAGCTTTTGCCCGCAGCTTCGCTTGCGTGAAATTTAGAACCCGTTAAGAGACGATTTTCCATACAATCTTTCATCCCCTATTTAACTCCCTTAGGGGTTGAATTTCAAAAAAATCTTCCTTATTCCTTGTCTACATTATAAAGGGAACCTCTGTGCAAAATTTCAGCTTTCTAGGTCCAAGGGTTTGGGCTGGGCGTTGATGAGTCAGTCAATCAGTCAGTCAGGACTTTTCTTTTTATTTATATAGATAGGTATTGTTTCCTACCTACTCGCACGCAACAGTACGAAAATATTAAGTTAATTAATAAGAATCAAAAGAGAAAGAAAAGAAAGAAAAATAATTAGTTTACGCACAGAGACACGAAACGCAAAAAAAATGAAAAGAGAACTTGAACTTCAAAATATTTTTGATAACAAGTGGTCAGCCAGCCATAGAAAAAGGCATTTTATATTGCTAATATAATAAAATTGCCAAACAAATAAAGTAGTGTCCGGAGAGTGCAAAAATAAATAAAAAGGAATAAAATTAAAAATACAAAGTACGCAGCAATAATCCTACTAAGTTTTTAATCCTAATGGCGCTGGTTTTCAGCGACGCCTTGTAGGCTAATTCACCTAACTAAAGAAGTTCAGCTGTAGTTAAGTTTCGATCAAAACAACGCTTTTCGTAATCTATTAAGAACTTGTACGCCGTACAGCATTTCATACAAATTTTCTAGTCTTTGTTTTTCGTAATTACTGAACCGATTTTCATGAAACTTCACACACATACGCAAGATACTTAGGTCTAAAAAGTTATTAGAAAACATTTTTGCAATGTTTTACTTAAAAAAAGAAAATTGGAAATTTTTGTTTGAATGGAAAATTTAAAATCGGTCTAATTTAACTGTAACACTATTTTTCGAAAATGTTTTCTTCTCACTTTTTAGTCCTATGTATGCTGCTGATGGGTATGAAGTTTCATTAAAATCGGTTCACTCATATCGAAAAATAAGGACTTGAAAATTTGTATGAAATGCCGAACGGCGTACACGCTCTTAAGAGATTACGAAAATCGGCGATCGCTGTCAAAATCGCTCGCGTGAATTGAACTGCAGCGTCACTGCAACTTAATTGGCGCGTCATGAAAATACGTGATTTATCCTACTGGTGATGTAATGGCGACGTAAAGACGTGTGTGCTTTTCAGATTGGAAACCAATAACGGATTTCTTGGCATTATTTATTGGAAAAACAGGACTAATAAAAATGCCATGAAATGAAATGAAATCATTTATTCTGCAAATTGGATATTTAAAAATCACTTTTACATGTCGGTTTGTTTTTTTTAAAGCTTGATGTCGTCGGCATTTCCTATCTGACTGAGAAGAAAGGCCGAAACAAACTCAGCGGTCAAAGTCTCTTTTAAAGTCCAGACATATTTTCTGTAGCAAATATTTGTCTGAGGACAATGCAGTGCCTGAACTGGCCTTTTGATTCATAAAGCCACTCAAAAGATCAATATGTTGAATGGAATGGCAACGTTTCAATACCTCTTTAAGTAAATTGGGTTACAAACCTCTAAATACAGGGGCTATTATCTTTATCGGTTTTATGACTTCCGCAATAAAGAGAGCAGTTAATTCACTTTTTATTGTCACTCGCTTTCTCATGAGCAAAGAAACAATCTAGAAGAACGTAAACATTGCTTCTTTCGTAAACAATTACATAGTTCCTTACGGAGCTAAAACTGTTTCAAATGCAAGTCTTATCAATAATCTTGTTCCTTCTAAGCGCTAAAACACACTTAACAGGGGCCCAATTCTCCTAAAATAAATTGTTGCCAAACGCAATCGAACCACAACCGCCAGTCAGTTTTTGTTTTCGAAAACTTTCAAAATGATTGATTTTGTTTTTTGTGTCAAACAATTCGACAGCTTTTGAAATTGAGAACTGTCTGAATGAACGGTTCGGCGTTGGTTCGGTGGTGATTTATCAAGATTTATTTTAGGAGAATTACGCCCCAGTACGCGGCGCAAGATACGCGACGCAAACCACGCATAAGTGTGGCTGTAGTCGCTGAAAATACGCCGAATGTAGTTGACTTAACATTGATCGAACGCAAGCTCCGCGCGAAACTTCTATGCCCCTATTACGCTTGGCGTATCGACGTATGATACGCGTGATGAGGCCGCGCAGGAGAATTTGTATGTAGCGCAATACATACGCGTAAGGCGACGGAACGTGAGCCGCACAAATTACGCTCAGTATCTGCAGCCTAAGAGTTTGCCGTCTGAGTGTGACGACACGTTTGGCGCAGTGGCTAAGCCAATGGCTTTCTCCGTACGTGTTGTGGGCTTAATTCCCGCACGAAACAAATATTTGTATGGCCTACAGGTAGTTGTTCTAGGTCTGGGTGTTTGTGCATGTAAAGATTTGTGATTGTAAACGCACCCACGATACAGGAGAAATCTTAGTGGGGGGCAACGTTTTTTAAAAAAAAAGAAAAATAAATAAACAAGTTGCTAAAAACATTGTCCTAAGTAGGTAAGTACATATTAAACATTCAAACTGCAAAAATTCTCCACAAATAAAATAAATAAAGCCGTAGGAATAGAACAGTCAGTTTCAGAGCTTAAATAAAGTATTTACTTACAAGCATACCACTTGCTAAGCAACCTAACACTACTACAAAATGCTAAATAAATGCTTCTTTGAATTAAAAACGCAGCAGTGAATTACCAAGAATTACACCGTGTTTTTACACTCAAAGTAATATGAATTAATCAAAATGTTTTCATAAAATCTCAACATACTACATTATAAATGAATGTGATTTAATGACAGGTTGTCATAAAATTATTATGGGACATAATACAAGGTTAGTCGGAAAGGGGGTACTTATCCGAAAGGTGTTAAAGTACCCATAATGATGAATAAATAATTTTTGTTCTACAAATATCTCCAAAAGTCAATAGTTTAAGAGAAATAGCTGTTCAAAGATTTATTAAAAATACGCTACAGCCTATCTATCCTCAGCTATGATCAGCTGTGTTTACATTTTAGGTCATATTTGGGGTCACGAATTAAAAGCTCCATTTTCTGAATTCGTAGCTAAAGCGGGATCATTTTACATGGAAATAAAAATCACACATGACACTTGCTTTAAAAGAGTCATCAGTGATACCTACACTAAGTAGCCCAAGGATTAGTACGCCTTTTCCGACTGACCTTGTTTAATAATGTACGATTTTGATCCTTAAGTAGAACGCATAATAATAAGACCGATAAAAAATCGGTGGCCGATTGAATGTCAGTGGTATTAGACTAAGGCTGGGTTTGGAGTCACGCTGACCATTGGCGCTGACGGCCTAATATACCTACAAACTTATTTTTAGTCATACGAAACCCGAGACACCCCAACAAGATTTTCATCAGAACTGCCTGAATATGTATTTTTTTTAGTAAATCTCCAAGTTACACCTCAGTTTATGTCGCGTTAAGTTACCTAAAAAAGTGTGAAATGCCTGAGATGTGCTATGCAGGGGTTGTCTAATACACGGAAACTGACCGAGAGGACCGTCTTAAGCCTCAAGGTGTCTATTCCCGTCAACTGTTATGGGTAGAAAACTACTGAAACAAAATACTAATTTATGAGAAAAAAAAGAGGTGTGAAAAATATGTCAATCGATTCTCCTAGTGATTCTGAACAAATTAGTTTCAGGTTTAGTATATACTAAAACTAAGCTTGCAAATGATCGTCCTAGGAGCGTTTTAGAATGACAAGTAGCTGTCAGCGCCGAATATTTTCCCTTATTTTACATACTGATCGATCAGCGCTGAATCAGCGCTGACAATCAGCGTGGCTCTAAAACCAGCCTAAGAGCCGAACATGAACTACGGTATGAGCTGATCTTGCATTGTATAGACTTTGTTTACAATGAGAGGTCAGCTTATACTGGATATTAATAGCTTAATATGTAGCCGTGTGCACGTACCATAAATTATTACTTATGCGCTTCGATAGACACGAATTAATTACAAATGTAAGTCCCGAGAATTGTCGGAAAATTAAATGAAATACTTGAAGCGAAAATCTCATCTCGACTGAAAGGAGGTCACCGAGAAAATCTGCTACCAATTATCATAGCATAACATAATCAAGGGAAGGGCTCGTGTCTAATTAAAAACCGCACGAATCATACGATTTCTAAGGTTGAGCTACGCTTGCCGCGGTCAGTCCATGGATGGGTGACCTTTCGTAACACATCGAGATTCCTCCGTGCCTCGGAGAGCACAATAAGCCGTCATTACGGGTAGTCCCGAAAGTCTGACAAACGGTCTACCCTAAGGATATTGGCATTGCCCAGTAACTGGGTTGCAGAGGTCTGACCATGTAAAATACTGGTATTCAGCCGCATCTGGTTGGATTGAAAGCTGGCCCCAACATAGTTGGGAAGAACTAGGCTGAAGAAGAACATAGCATAATCAGCTCATTACTGTTCCACAGCTGGGCAAGGCCCTCTTCTCAGAATGAGAAGGGCATATACCACACTGGCCTGGTCCAAGTTGGCGACCTACAGACACTATTGAGAACTTTTTGAAGCAACCTCAAGTGTGCTGATTTAATTACAATGTTAGATTAAAATAAAATTTTAATGCAGACGTTTAAATTTTTTGATCTGTTCGATCATTAAAATCTTACACGATCTTAGTTCAAACCGTCGTGAGCCAGGTTGGTTTCTATCTTTTAAAAATTTAAATATTTTAGTTCGAAAGGATTAAATATTTAAATTACATTTCTGAATTTTAATTATAATTTTTTTAATAAAATAAAAATTACTTTAATCAACCTCAGGGGTGCATGGAAAGAGCCTCCACGAGTGACGATACTTCAGTGCGTCCGGCGCATCCTGGGCAGTCAGACCCGCTACCAACCTTGCTGACCGGCTAATCTTTTCACCACAACATGAGATATTTTCGTATAGCTCTTGCTGATAAGAGAGAAGAAGAAGTAGATTAAAATTTTTGCCTTCACTGTTAACCGTGGTACCCTATCTGATCAGCACATGAATTCAAGTTTGAACTCAGAACCTCCTGCAATGAAGGCATGCGTTTAACTGCTAGCATACGCTATCACTGCTTATCATTGCGGCCATTTATGGTATTTCATCTTCATCACGTGAGAATGTAAAACTTTCTAATCGCACGCTGGAAATTGCCGCGTGTTGTAAGATTCAACAAAACCCAGCATGCTTGGTGGTAGGATCTTTACGGTCCACTTGGCTAGCTATTACCCTCACAATAAAGTCCAGAGTAAAGCAGTTTACTGTGTTTCGTCGTGTGATTGTGAGAGCCAGAGAGGTATAGGGGAATCCCTCTTTAACACTATTGCTTGGATTCGTGAGCTCCATCTTAGATCCTGTCTGCGTTACCATCTGGGGGGTTACCATGATCTGTTACAGCAGGATTGTTTTAATATTATTACGAGAGTGGGAAAGTGACGGCGCTAGACAGCTCTCTAGCTCCATCTCTTACACACTCTCGTAATAATATTAAAACAATCCTGCTGTAACAGATCATGGTAACCCCCCTGTTGCGATGATTGTAAACGCCACCAAGTTGATTAATAAAAACTTATAAAAAGTATGGCGTCTGCAATATAACTTAGGTCACCGACCGACCGATTATATTATCGGACCTACAAAAAGTTTATCGTCTGCGATCTAACGATTACGTACTTTCGTAATGCGCAAACTTTCTTGGAAACTTGGAAATCGTTTCATAACTAATTATTTTTAATCAATACAGGGTTCAGTTGGGTGCAATACGCGCAGAATAAACCGTTGTACACAACGTGTAACATAAATGCAAATCCTGTAAGTAGTATGTTAAGAGTATTTTTTATTCTTTGGATTGGTATTTAACCCTAGTGTACATGAATCCAAATAACAAAGATATAAAGGGATTCCCAATACCCCTCTAGCTTTAACGTACACACGACGGAACACAGTAAACTGCTTGGCGCAAGCCCTCGTTGGTTAACACTGGCGCCATCTGTCTTGGCGTCAGAGACGATGTGTACTTGTACTACTCACCCCTTAACGATATCAAGATCAAAAGAAAGGTGGATGAAAGAAATAGGTTCATTAGCACGAATCCACCCATACCGCTTAACCATTGTTAGTTTCCATGTATACCGCGTGAAATCACACTTTTTTCAATCACCTCTTATTCTTCGGAATTTCCACGCTGAAATTCTTTACGCACCATCTCAAATTACACTTTATCGCTCATAAAATAAGGTTGTTTTTGTATTGAAAGCTCTACGCATGCGTACTTTTGTTACCGCAGTGCGCGGCGCCCGTAAGACCCGACGGTGGAGCGTGTGGACTCACCATTACCTACAGAAAAAAATAGTTCAACCATGTTTGCACATACATTTGAACAAATGTATGGTCAATCGGAAACGGTTTAAGTATTTGGGCCAATGTTTGTCACGAAGTTTGACGTGTTGAAGTGTCATTGGACTCGACTGCAGTGTTTAGCTAAGTTATTTCTAAGTTATGGCTTGTGTATTTTTATACCGGACGTATTAGAAAATAACTTTATGAAGATTAAGTTGTTTCATATTGTTAATACTTGGTTAAACTTAACAACTTGACACGTACTATAAGTAAACACTAATAATACGGGGTGATTCATTGTGATCAATCTGTAGCTCTGATAGTTTAAGACTTCTATTACAATGAATCACTCTGTATATCTACGTCGTTACAGATGACCTATCTGCGGATCAATTCTGCTAACAGGACGTCAATCAATTGCAGCTGAACCGAAGCCGAACAGTTAATTCTGATAATTGTAAAAACAATTGTATGACAACATAATAAAACCAAACACGTTGTCGGTCTGACGGTTGTGTTTTGTTTGTAGTTTGGCCACAACTTTGTTAGTAATAGAATTGGGCCGCCGCAGTCCTTTTTCCCGAAAACCTAATCAAAATCCTCAGCATATTCCATACCCATAATCTTAAAACTACCCTCAGAACACGTATTAAAGTGAAAATGTTCGTAATAGAAATCTGAATATTCAAACATCTACCGCGCGGTTGAATATGGTAGCATAAAAATTGTATAACAGGTCAAACGCTGAGCTCTACAGATTTTTTTATTAACAATCTTCTCAGAAAACGCGGAGAAAATGAAGAAGAGGATTAATTTAATTCACACTGAAATCTGTAGGAAATTATAATCTGAGGCTTTTGTGCTCAAAGGCTAAAAATAAACTCGGTCTAATCTTTGTACTTTCGATCTCATCTGCCTATATCCGTGCCGATTCTCTCGTTCAACAACTAAGGTAAAATTAGAGAACTGCTATCTTTTACTAACAGACATCGCGAGAAAAGGACGCTGATAGTTAAGAACTAAGTTAGAGATGTCAAACTAGTTTACGTCTTGAACTTCACCGTGTTTTTAGTCGACACGTTCTGATGTGTCGACTATATCATCACTCGGGAGTGAAAACCTTGGAAATGCAATTTGCAATTTTTATTTTATCATGATTTATAGGTACTATATCTTATAAGAGAGCCGCTCTATGTGAAATTAGTTTGCAGGCACTGAAATTAGCCTTTATTTGTATAATTTTCGTAACAAATACAATCGACTAGCTTTTGCCCGCGACTTATTCCGCGTGAAAGCTCACAGGAACCCTGTTATAACCAAACGCATTCCCAAGGTTTTCACTCCCGGCCGATGATATTTGTATGGAAGTTTTAGTTCAACTAGTCAGCTCTTATTTACGTCCGTCTCTTTCTCATTTCATCAGATTGAAAATGATGGCAATATTCTTAATTAAGTTCAGTTTGTGCAGAACAAAATCGGCGCCATTGCGTAACGTTTTCTTTGTCGAGTTGTTCTGTAATAAGCCGGCATGATTATATGTCTTTAAAGATAATTAGAAGCATTTTCATTCAGCGCTGTCTCGCATATTAAATGTCAAACGCAAACGGCATCTCATTTTCCATAAGTTTTTATTTCTTTTAGAATTATTGTAGATTAGCATTTCTTCGTAACCGGACAGTAATTGGCAGGACTTGAAGGGTCTCTAGCCAATAGAGGGGAAGTGATATACTTAACCTAAGCTAACTACTTATACTACACTAACATTGTGACTACTAGCAACAACAGCACTAAGGGCGACCATAAGTGGAGATCGGACCTCGGCTTAGGGCCTTGCTGGTGAAAGATTGGGAGGAAAACAGCTTGATGAGGGCTGAATTATTATTATCGATGTGATGTTTCTCAAAGAACTAACGGCATCTCTATAATGTATAGTGTAAAATAAAGTCGCTACCCGCTGTCTGTACGCTTAAATCTTTTAAACTACGCAACGGATTTTGATGCGGTTTTCATCATTAGACGGAATGATTCAAGAGAAAGGTTTATATGTATAATATAAGTGTGGCGGCATCTATCACGCCACATGCTAACTATTCAAGCCTACATCGCGATATCAAGATTGAACACGCATATAGTTTATATACAACCGCCCAACATCAACTATTGAGCAGTAGCCCGACAGGCATAAGACTCCGCCTGGTTGGAGGATCCTCCCTTTGTGTAGGAGGAACACCATACCTCGTTCCTCCACACATGCATACACGATTAACGATAAAAACGCAGGCGAAGCTGCAAGCGACCTCTAGTTTTAAATATTTTGACAATAACGTGTATGACAGGTTATTAGTAAATTGTTTGTTTATTTTGTAGTCTGATTTGATGATTTTTCTATTTCAGCAATTCCTTTTGGTTTAGTGACGTCAAAGTGATAACTTATGTCAGATATATCTGTTCTACGCCTGGAAATAAGGATCATTTTGGTTTGAACAGGTCACAGACTTACATAACTGAGTTCTTGTGTGTGACTAAACTACTGAATGTTCTTGATTGAATTTTTGCGTACAGTCGTAGAACGCAACATAGCATACGTGGTATATCATATTTTATGTCATTACTCCGTGTCCAGGTGGTGCCGGACGTAAAGAATAGCACTACCCCATCTCTTACCGTGGGTGTCGTAAAAGGCGACTAAGGGATTCACTAGAGGATGGGCAGAAGCGTGCTCTAAGTACTTTAACAACCATACTGCGATCGCCAACCCGCCTGCCAAGCGTGGCGATTATGGCCAACCCCCCCAGCATTACTTGGGGGAGGCCTATGTCCAGCAGTGGACGTCTTTCGGCTGAATGATTGACATCATCCACTCTTTATATGAATCTTTCTACAGATTGTGGTCATGGTGGATGTTTTTAAAGATCTCAAAATATATAAAAAGCGCTTCTATCATAAAGATTTAGTAATGCGATTGTGAATGTAGCTCACAAAAAGTATCATAAATACAACGTGTAAATAAACCCAAACTCTAAAAGTTGTTTGTTAAGAATTGGCTACTGATTCGATTAGGTACAGCCGTTTTTAATGTTTTTTTTTTCAAATGTATCTTTTAGTGTAGCTAAAGAAAATTGTTCCACTTGTCAAGGCCACAAGACTGAATTTGAAATTCAGTTAACACTAAAAGTTAACAATAAAAATTACGCAATTGTTTGTTATCCTTAAGAAATAAAAATAAAAGTAATACTGTCTTCTTAAATAAAAATACTTAAGCACATAAAAGTAAAATTTCAGTGGATGCATGATTATAACTGAACTAGCTTTTGCCCGCGGCTTCGCTCGCGTTAATTTAGACTTGACAATCTACTCTTAATACACTACTAAACTTTAAATAATAATATAATTCATTAATGATTGGAAAGACACGTGGCGCTATCTATTATCATAAGAACATTATTGTTGTTTTCCTCGGGAACAGTACTTTTTTTCGGGATGAAAGGTGTTATGTCCGTTTCTGTACACCTGACAACGTAATGCTTTCAGGATGATCGGTTCAGTCGTTTAGGCGTCAAAAGGTAACAAACAAACAAACTTTAGCATATATAATATTACTTAGGATAAGAATATTCTAATTGCGGTGTTTGAGTGTTTGCGTTATTCCTGTAAAGTACGTGTTGTATAAAATAATAATCAGGTGAAACAACAAATGCATGTTGCAACAAACTTCCCGCACTATTCGTGGTTTAACTATAAAACAGTTACAGTTTCCCAGTACAAACGATGTATCGTTATAGAACTTGAGTACCTTCACAGAACATAAAGTCACCTTAATCCGATTTAGCCAGGAGTTTATGGTTACTCTCAACAGAACGACAAAGCTCTAAGCCCTAACAATTTTATACCTATAGCACTTGTTTTTATTGTAATTGTATTAGGTACTATCTGTGCCCGCGACTTCGTCTGCGTGGAACTCGGAAAATAACATTGTGTTGCAACAACTAAACAATATAAAACATACATACATACGTTACATAATTCCCCTTAAAAAAGAAAATGTTAATCAAGTAGTCTTTTATGGTTGTTGTCATTTACCTCTCAGAGGAAATTAGGTAAGAATGTAAATAACTTTCCGGGTAGTGTACTCTTTACTTTTATGTTTTCAGGGTTGCGTTTCAGTGATGATTTTATTTTATGATTTGTCCAAATTATTTTTTGGGTCTTGCTTTTATTTTAAAATATTTCCAATAGACTCTTTACAAGGGACCTTTTAATCCCCTTTCGGTTTTAGGGGTATTTTTGTAACACGTTGTATATTTCTACTCTATTTTTTTAAACCTAACCACATTTATGTCCAATCCAATAAGGTGACTGCTTATCACCCTCACTTAACACTCTGCCTGCCATAGGAACTGCAGGCGACCCCCAAAAAATCTTGTTCAGCAGGTCAAAGCATGAAGACGCAAGAGAAGTATCACATTTTCCATAACAGAACGCCAGTAGTTGTAAAAACTATTTGGATTCGGGTCAGGGGGCATACTCCCTAACTCCGTCAACGAAGTTAGTCGCCCGTCCGAAAGTAGCCCGAAACGTAGGAGTGAACAAAACAAGTGTCAAGTTCAATTTTTCGGACGGGCTAAAACACATCGGTAGTAGGGACAACTGTCAAATCGTGTTGTCATACATTCTTAGTTCGGGCCCCGAAATAATCGCATGTCCGTAGGTGATAGGGAGTAGGAAACGCTCGTAACTAAGGCCGAAACCACGGACTTCGTGCTTAGGAAGTGGACCCCCAGGGAGGATCCCACGGCGTCCTGAAATATTTTTTTGGACCCGCCGCCGACTTTTGACATGGTGATGCAATGCATGACCAAGTTTAACCTATTTTTTTTAAAACAACAAAAGTTAAAAAATCTAAAACCGTCTACGAAAAACACCCCTTGAAAAGCATAGGTACAATGGTGTCCGTAATTACGGCGACACGTGACACATACATACATTACAAACATACCCTTCCGCTCTGCCGTAGTCGGGTAAAAACAACGTGTCAGATTGTTATCATTCCACACAAGTTAGATGAGACATCGGAAGTAAATCGGGCATATAATGGTTTCTGCAAACATTATTTATTTCAGTTAGGTACAAACCTTTCATACAAGGTTAAATACGTTCAACATCAACGTAAGTGAAGTTCTCAAAGTGAGTGAGTAAAGTTCTGAGAATTTATGTAGAGCCAAGTCTGGCATTTCATTTATACATATAATTTTCGAACTTGGCAATCACGCAGCATAAGGATATACTAGACTACGGGCCTTTTTACTGTCATGCGGGTTCGTGCCCGCGTGCGTGCGTCACCCGCATTGTGTGGCGCTAAATACATGTATGAAAAGGTGAAATTCAGGCGCCACGGGTGCGGGTGACGCACGCATGCGGGCACGAACCCGCATGACAGTAAAAGGCCCTACTTGTTTTAAAAGGTACAGATTTATTAAAAAAAAAAACTATCTTGCATCACAGTAACCTTCATGCTGCGTGATTGCCAAGTCCGAAAAATATCTTTATAAATGAAATGCCAGACTTGGCTCTACATTAGATCTCAGAACTTTTTACGGCAAAAGAATCACGAGACTTGGTTTCTTAACATGAGTATTTTTGATGTAGGTGCTTCCATCGTTTTATGAATGAAAACAAGACAATTATTATTTTTTGTAACTGAAAACGATAGAGAAATTATTTTTTACAAAATAGTATTTGATTTTTGACAAAAAAAAAACGCCTAATATACTTCATTTTGAAATTCCAAAGTATTCATCGATTTCTTCTTCTCTCGTGGTGAAAAGATAAGCTTGAGCAAGGTTGGTAGCTTGTGGAGGCTCTTTTAATGCACCCCAACTTTCGTTGTTGACTGTACAAGGGGATTTTCAAGTGATATACGAGTAACGCAGACCTCCCGCCTTCCCCCTCCTCGTTTGTTTCCTCATTAGTGAAGATCGTGAGTCCTGATACAGTTGATGATGACAGTAAGGATGTAACCAGTACATCGTCTAGGTTTGGGGTGGGCAAACTTTTCCCATTAAGGGCCGTTCGATGTCAATTATCGACAAATTTGATTTTTATCGCGTTTTGTCCACGACTCTCGTAACGAGAGAAAATTAAAAAGCAAACAGAATCGGTCGAAAGCGGATTTATCGAAAAGTTCTGAATCAAATAAAATCATGAATGCATGCAAATCTACAAGGTTAGTCGGAAAGGGGATACTAATCCGGAAGGGTGCGATAGTACCCATGACAATGAAAAACTTTTATTCTACCACATTCCCCAAAAGTTAATAGTTAGAAATTGCAGTTCAAAGATTTTATAAAAAATACGCTAAAATCTATCTATCCTCAGCTATGATCAGGTGTTTACATTTTAGCTCATATTTGAGGTCACGGATTAGAAGCTCCATTTTCTGAAATCGTACTTAAAGCATGGATGAAGAAATTTTGAAAAAACTAAAATAAAATCAATTTGCATCGAAATAAAAATTATTGTATTTTGAAGTTTTAACACTTGCTTTTAAACAGTCACCAACGATACTTAAGTGGCCTGCAGATTAGTACCCCCTTTCCGACCAACCTTGTATTTAAGCAATATTTTGTACCAATCGTCCTTACGCGACGTCTTACGTAGGCGGTTTAAAGCGACGCGAATTGCGAAGCGATGCGATGCGGTGCGAAGCGGCGGCTTTGTCCTACGTGCTCGTGGACCGCTCGCCGTGAGCCGCCGTCATTCAGTAGCACTGTACGGCACCGCATCCAGTTCGCGTGAAAATATCAAGCCAACTGACAGCGTTCGCTTCGCGCCGCGCCGCGCCGCACCGCACTCCACGTGCGTTTAGTCACGTAGGCCACTTCAATAGGTATCGACTGTTTGTTGTTTTTACGTCGCGCCGCGCCGCTTCGCGTCGCTTGTAGATCGCTCACGTATAATGACGCGTTAGAGTAATACAGAACCAAAACATGGTAGGACAAATAAAATGACTTGGAATTTATCTGTAGCAGTTCGGGGTTTGCGATAAGTTGACTCCCTATTTAATTGCACTTGATAGCGTCATTAGTGAGCGCTGCGCGTACAACTGTACATACCTACACCACATTTTGGGAAGCGTCAGTGGAAAAGCGGTACGCAGGCACGTGTTGTGGTCGCGGTAATGTTCCAATTTATAATTATGAAACACTTCACTCAGAAGAGGCCTGTTTTACCTCTCCTCGTAATTTTTATTAGTTACATTTATATAAAGATATATAAATATTATATTTATATAAGTATGTTTTTGTTTATGTTTATGTATTTCTAATTCGATTTGCATTTTGATTCGGTCTCTAAGCAGACATCTAAAATTCTGAAATGTTTGTCTAATTTGCTGTAGTGTCAACGCATTTAAGTTTACTTTGCTTGTAAACTTTACATGACGTGTATTAAGCTTGCTATTAACATAATTTAATTTTGTTCATGAGAGTTTACCTTTCAGTAATTGTTACACTGTATAATATCTTTTATGTACATGTTTCTTCTTTTGAGAGATGTAAGTGTAAACAATTGTTGGTAGACCTATTAAATTAATAAACAATTTTTAGCACTTCAACAGACTCAGACCAGACTAAAATTCTAGTACACTTTGTTGTGCAACCTGAGAATGTATGTTGGTGAACACCACCCTCAGCCAGATAATCTCCAAATAACAGTTAATCTGCACTCAAGTGATTTACGCACATTAGCGGTAACATATAATTAATTACTTTGTCTGTTGTTTTAGTTCAGCTCCTCACATATTTCCTCCTCTTTCTGTTTCTACATACTATGTCTACGTTTATTTTTCATTTCTCCTTTCGCAGATCTGCTGGCAATTTCTAATGAAATAAGCAGTTCTTTTGTACTCATAATTGTATACGGTTTTTCTCTTGTAAATTATTTTTGTGTATACATAATTCTGCACATATAATAAATCTGTAGACTTGGAGTGTCCGTACATTAGAAATAGTTTGAGTAACATAATATACAATAGAATCCATTTTGATCATTTATGGAATTTTGGTCTGTTTGTCGGTTTGTTTGTGAACCCCTTATGTGACGATTTTCCATACAAACTTTCATCGCCTATTTAACTCCCTTAGGGGTTGAATTTCGAAAAATCCTTCCTTGTTCCTTTTCTACATTATAAAGAGAACCTCTATGTAAATTTTTAGCTTTCTAAGTCCAAGCGCATTACCTCGGTAACTGTTAATGAGTTAACACGTGCGCGAGTAGATTCTAAACACTGTTATCTGTAGATTTTAAATACTTTTATTGGTAATACGTACATCGCTCGTAGACGGCCGGCGGCCGTTAGGTGCATTCTATAGTGCACCTTATGCAATATGGAGGAAGACTCAACTCAGAATGAAGAAGAAATTTTAATGTTATCTAACTTATCAAGAGAGAATAATATGGAAGGTTTGGCGGAGAATTATTTGCAAGATAATACACAATTAGGAAGGGAGAATACTGAGAATCGGCCTTTACCAGCGGGAAAACGTGGACGGGATGTAGACGACGAGGAGAATTGGGTGACCGTAGGACGAGATGGGAAAAGATTCAGATCCCGAAGAGGAAGTTTATCAGAGAAATTTGAAGTATATGTCACAGCAGGGGTTGAACTGCCGAAAAATTTTCGTTTCGCACGCATAATGAACGAGAATAATATACCAAATATTATAAACATAAAACGAGTTAACTCATTTAAGACTTTGGTGGAGTTTGAGAATGAATTAGGTTTACAGATATTATTGTCTTGCCAGTATATTAAGGAACAGGGTTGGAGAGTATACAGAAGAGAAGAGGTCGGAAGTTCTTATGGCGTGATCAGGAATGTAGAACTTGAGTTAAAAGAGAAGGAGATTATAGAAAGTATTACTTCGGCCTGTGAAATCTTATCAGTGAAACGTTTGCCCAGAAGAGCTGATAACGGAGAAGGGTGGACCGACAGCGAGTGTGTGAGGATCTGTTTTAAGGGACCTTCCCTCCCTGCATTTGTGAACATACACGGAATCTGTATGAGAGTGGAATCGTATACTTTTCCCGTTACGCAGTGTTCCAATTGTTGGAAGTTTGGCCATATGAGAAAAATGTGCCCCAGAAAGAAACCAACCTGTCCTAAGTGTAGCAAACACCATGAAAACTGTGAAACTACATCCTTTGTCTGTGTCAATTGTACTGGTTATCACATGGCTCTAAGCAAAAAGTGTCCTAGTTACTTAAAAGAACGAAAAATTAGAGGCCTAATGACCGAGTTCAATTGCACATATCACAAGGCGGCGACTTTGTATGTGCCAGCGATGACTCCTTCAAGATCTGAGGAACCAAGAGAGATGAGTCCGTTGCTACCACCTGCTATACCAATTTTAAACAACCCTAGATTGGGCCCAAACGCAGAAAACCAAGAGAATAGTATGAATAATACTGATATTCTACAAAAGAATCCATCTTATGCATCTGTCGTCATAACTCCATCTACTAGCAAAGGTAAACAACTTCAAGAATCTCCCAAGAACAAGAGAATCAATCAGAAGCCGCCGAAGAAAACGAGTCATAAGCAGCAAGTAAATGAAGATTTTAACTTTGAATGGGAATGTTGTTGTTCTAATTCGGATTGTAATGATAATGCGGAAACCACAACAAGAAAAGATAAGAGTAACGAAAGAATGAGCGACGAAAATAGTAATGAGAAATTGAAAAAAAAGAGAATAGACAGAGAAGAATGTATGTCATTTGAAAAAATTATGGAGAAGATGAAGAAGATATTTTTTACAGAGAATGATACATATGTAAACACTTTACTAGCGGCAGGGAAGTTGTGTGTTAAATGGCTAGTTGCATTTTTAACCAGACATATTTCTGACTTGCCTTTCATAAAACCATTCTTAGGATCATAATGGTTCATAATTTACGTAAATATAAGCTAAACATAATTCAATGGAACTGTCAAAGTTTGAAGAATAAACTTACAACGTTTGAACAATTACTATCACAAGAAAAAGTACACATTGCAGCCCTTAATGAGACTTGGTGCGATGAACAAACACAGTTAAGAGTAAGTGGCTACAATATATTTCGTAAAGATAGGGGAGATGGTTATGGAGGCGTAGCAATTTTAGTTCATTTTTCGGTTAAAGCTCAAGAAGTTCAATCAGTTATGTCTAATTCGGGTATTGAAATTTTAAATGTTAAAATTCATAATTGTGATTCACTAGAAAACATTTTATCAATTTATTGCCCACCTTCTATACAAACATCACAAAATGATTGGGACGAATTGTTTTCTCTTTACAAAAGTAAAACTCTCCTGCTTGGTGACTTTAACGGTCACCATAGAAGTTGGTCAAACAGAATAGACACACGCGGAATCCAAATATTCGACTCTTTACTAAATTTTAACTTTATAACTTTAAATAAGACCCATCGTCTTCTACTAGAGTTAAATCTGTTGACGGCAGGTTGCAGGAATCATCCCCGGATCTGTCTTTAATTTCAACAGATATTGCTGTCAAATTTCAGTGGAAAACTACAAACGAGTCTTTGGGTAGCGATCACATTATAATTAAAATCTCGACAGAATGTGTCTCTAATATTAGATCAACAAAAAAAAGAAATTTTCAAAGGGCTGACTGGTCAGCATACAAATCATCTTTAGAAAAAACATTTACAGATTTAAATTCAATAGATGATTGTCAAGCCGCATATGATAGGTTTATAGGTGAAATCAATAAAGCAGCAGACGCCTACATTCCTCTTCTAAACATTAACCATAACCCCTGTAGTAGTTTTGTCCCTAAACCCTATTGGAATATATCACTATCTAAAGCGGTTGCCGAGCGTCGCTTGGCACTTAAGACATTTAGAAAGAAGCCTACGCCTAATAACCTAATTATCCTTCAGGACAAAATCAGGACAGCACAGAGACTTATGCGTCAAGCTAAAAGCGAATCTTTCCAAAAGTTTTGTTCTTCAATAGATAATGAGTCATCTTCGAGTGAGATGTGGAAGCGTATGAAATGGCTTAAAGGATTTGGTAGTCAAAATAGGCATATAGATAAAAACCGTATCCAATTGTTATTGCAAAGTTTAACCCCAGCATATGTCCAGGGCAATAAACCGGAATTTTCTTCAACCAATACCTTACTGGAAGTTCCTATTTCTGTTTATGAAATAGAAAAAAGCATTAAGTCATCTGATACAGCACCAGGAAGTGATGATATATCATTCTCAATGATAAAATATTTACCGGTTGAGGGCAAGAATAAGTTGTGTGTATTATATAATAAGTTTTTACAGTTCGGTTTTGTCCCAAAACAGTGGCGGAATATAAATATAATACCTATCCCTAAACCAGGCCGGGATCCGAGTTCTGCTTCATCGCTAAGGCCGATTTCCCTATTGTCATGCTTGTGTAAAGTATTCCACTCGATAGTAACTAAACGATTGGAATGGTTTCTGGAAAGTAAATGCGCTTTTTCTGATTATACTGTTGGATTCAGAAAGTCTAGATCTTGTATGGATAACCTAACCTACTTAGTTAGTAAGATTCAATTAGGATTCACTGGAAATCAACCATCCTTGGGTTGCTTTATTGATATTAATAACGCTTATAATAACGTGAATATTCGAGAATTAATATTAATTTTAGATAAATTAAACTTAGGTAACAAATTATGTAATTATATATGGAATTTTTTGATTGAAAGGACTTTAAATATTAAGATAGAGGATAGGATTTATTGCAGAAACACTGGCCAAGGACTGTGTCAAGGTTGTCCAATGTCACCTTTGCTTTTTAATATTGCAACAATTGATATTTGTAAACAAATAAATAACGTCTATATTTCGCAGTATGCAGATGATTTTATACTCTTTTGTACCGGCAACAAACTTGAAGACACTATGAGCAACTTACAAGCAGGTTTGAATTGTCTATCATCATTATTAAAAAATCTCGGTTTAGAAGTATCTCCGAACAAAAGTAAAGCCTGTTTGTTTACTAGAGGTAGGAAACGTATAGAACACCTTATTGACCTGCAAATAGATAACACTCGGTTAGAAGTTGTAGATACGGTTAAGTATCTCGGATTGTGGCTAGATCGCTCATTGAGGTGGGGGAAGCACATCAACGAGTTGTGTTATAAATTAGAGAAGCATCTTAATCTATTTAAAGTGTTGTCAGGGTCAGGATGGGGTGTTCACCCTAAACATTTGCGGCGTCTGTATATTTCTCTCATTCGAAGTAGGTTAGATTACGCTTGTTTCTTATACGGCAATAGCGCTAAAACTCATTTGTACAAAATAGACAAAATCCAGAATCAGGCTATGCGAGTTATAGGTGGCTTTATAAAAACGACTCCGATCCATGTTATGGAGGCGGAGTTACATATTCAACCCCTTGAAATCCGAAGACATTATTTGGCCGGGAAATTTAGCCTTAAAGCTCGTTCATATAATGCAAACCCTGTAAACGGCGCAATCAAGGAATTGTTTGAATTTAAAAATAGTATTTTTTGGAGAGGAAAGAAACTACCATTACTTATTACACTGCATGACCAATTAAAAGATACACTTATTCATTCTAGTCCTCAATTGGAAATGTTCTCATTGAATACCTGGGTTACCAATATTGATTTGCACAATGTTATTCAGCTCGTTACTCCTTTGGTTAAGGCTAAACGCAATTATAGTATCATAGAATTACATAGAATTTTTAATGAGATTATTTTAAATTATACCGAATTTTGTAAAGTATATACAGATGGTTCAAAAGAAATAAATAGTAATAGTATTGGCGCTGCGTTCGTTGATGAAATGAATAATTTTCATATAAAACTTAAAATTAATTGTAATGTGTCAATAATGCATGCGGAACTTTTGGCCATTGCCGAAGCCCTATCGTATGTGGAATCCATTAATCATGATAAATTTGTCATTTTTACTGACTCAAAAAGTGCATTACAACACCTGGCTCGCTGCACCTCGACTTTTCGAGGTATACCGATTGCCTACGCAATATTAAAATCGATTTTGGATATCTCTTCTCGTTCCAAGATTGTTATTTTACAATGGATTCCATCTCATGTGGGGATTAGGGGCAATGACACTGCCGATTTATTGGCTAAACAAGCATCTAGTGATGGCATCGATTTTCCGCTACTTCCCACTTATAATGATTGTTTATACTTAGTTAAAAATACGTGTCGAGATCTATGGAAAGAGTATTTTGATAAGCGTTCCATAGAAAAAGGTATCTGGTTCAAGACCATTCAACCGCAGCCATTAAGTTCGCCATGGATAGATAACAGTTTACTAAGTAGGGAAGACCTAGTGCTATTGTTTCGTTTGCGTTCCGGTCATATTCCATTGAATAGGTTTGCTTACCTCATGCAGAAAGTTAGTTCTCCTTTATGCAGTACGTGTGGTCGAGATGAGGATGCATACCATGTTTTGATGGAATGTGTCCGGAATAAGAGGGAGAGACGACTACTTTTTGGTGATAGTTCCATTGGATTATGTAATTCTTATCTGGCTTGTCCGACGTCAGATAAATCAAAAATGATTCTACATATGGTTAAATGTTGTTTAAAGGATAGGTAATTTACTAACTCAATGATTGTGTAACTAGTGTTATATTAAGTTGATTTGTATTGTTTTGTTTTTTACAGAGCGCCATATTCGCCATAGCGAATCAGCTCTTTAAATAAAGAAAAAAAAAAAAAAAAAAAAAAAAAAAAGTCCAAGCGTTTGGGCTGGGCGTTGATGAGTCAGTCAGTCAGGACTTTTTTTTTAAGTATATAGATTTGAAGTTATTACGTAGTTTGTATACCTACTTAATGCGACACAATATTGCTTTCCGACTTCCACGCAAACGGTGTTGTTGGAATGATGCCAGTCGTATTTTTGATTAAAGAGTTCCATACAAATCAAGAATGAAAAGGAATACTGCAAAATGACCGTTCCCGTTCCATGTGGCACGTTTCTAACTCCCAGGCTAGCAGGTGTGAGAAGTTTTTTGATGTTCCTGGGATGAAAAGTTTCCCAATTTTTGCTTCGGACTACTTCCGTTGTACCTACCTCCGTAGAGGTAAGTATAGCTGTGAACACGTACATCTTCAAAAGTAGCCCAACATTAAAGTTTATAAACTTGGCTTTTTTTAAATTGGAAAACTAATTGATACAATATAAAAATTCAAAATATACTTTTACTGCCCCGTTTCTGCAGTATATCAAGTATGTTGCATATTCGCATATTGATGACTTTTACGACATTGTTAGAAAGAAATCTGCTTCGTTGCTCTGCAGAGTGCAGGCTAGGTTCATTTGCATCCTGAAGACAACAGCGGGGAGGTACGACTCACCTATTATAAGTCATTGGTTTCGTACATACATTACGAACAAAAAGTTTGTTCCCAAGGACTAGTACATTTCAACAAATCTATTTAACACTAGCTTTCGCCTGCAGCTTCGCTTGCGTGAAATTTTGAACCCGTTAAGTGACGATTTTCCATACAAACTTTCATCCCCTATTTAACTCCCTTAGGAGTTGAATTTCGAAAAATCCCTTCTTAGTGGATGCCTACGTTACAAAAGGAACCTGCTGTCAAAATTTCAACTTTCTAACCCCAGCGGTTTAGGCTGTGCGTTAATAGATCAGTCAGTCAGTCAGTCAGCTTCTCCTTTTATATGTATAGATAGAAGATAGATAGTCTATAAGTTCTTTTGTTACTAATCCACGATGAATGTCTTTAATTTGTCCATAAATAAAGATTATTTCATTTTTATTTATACTCAGACCTGTGTCTAGACTCAATACAATTTGAAACTACATTTTACTTTTTTGGAATATTCATTTAGCTGAGATTAATTTGTTTCTACCTATATGTTTACCAACTTATGTCGCTGAACGAATATATTCAAAATCTCACTTCCCTATTGATAAATTGTGAATATAGATAAACATCATTAGTTCTGCTTAGCCTTTTCCCAACTATGTTGAGGTCAACTTGCAGTCAGTAACCAGATGCGACTGAATACCAGTATTTTACACGAAGCGGCTGCCACAAGACCTCCGCAACTTAGTTACTGGGCAATGCCGATATCCTAAAGTTAGATCGGTAGTCAGACTCTCAGCTTCTCGTAACCCGTAACGACTGTCATACGTATTCGTATGCCGACCGCTCTTTAAAAAACTAAAAATATTAACATTAGCGTCTCTTTACATTTTTGAAATTGCAATGTTCGCAAAAAAGCACTCAAAAATGTTTGTTAAAGTATCAGATTCCAAAAAACATCAGTCGAGGGACAAAACTAAACTAACAGTTCCAAAATGTCTAACCACCTTACACCAAAAAAATAGCTCCGTAATGTTAGTTAAGATTTACAATAAAATTCCCCGAGCTCTACGGGAACTTCCACTCAACTAGCTAAGAAAAAGACTTTTTAAATGGTTGGTCGATAAGTGTTTTTATAATGTAAAAGAATTCCTTGACTGTAAAGATGAAATTTAAATATTATTATATAATTGAAGTAGGGACAGGCAATATATTAATTTGAATAATTTAATAAGTACGTAAATGAGTATAATTATAATGTAGTTATTAATGGATGCACCTATTTTTTTTTGTTTGTATAAATTTGCATGCCGCCATGTCGGCGAAACATGATGTACTATCACGAAATGTACTAACTTGTGACCATGTTTTCTGGCAAATAAATATATATTTCTATTTCTATGACACCCGGGACCGATGGCTTAGTGTGACGCCACACCATGCCGAAATTACGCGACCGAACTTCGGCGTCTATGTTTTTATATAGGTAAAACGCGACGTAATTTCAGCCTGGTGTGTCGTGCTTAATTTAAAAAGCATTGCAGGCGTAATCATGCCGAACTTCGGTCGCGTAAATTCGGCGTAGTGTGTTTAGACACTTAATGTGTCCTCCGAGGCACTGAGAGGTCTGTCCATAAACATAAAACTATCAATCACTACTACACAATGAAAAGCTACAATCTGTGGCTAAAACCGATTGAAACATAATCCGCGAACACCAAAAAAACTAAAATTCAATTACATCCCTAAACAGAGTCCAATTAATAATTAATTGAATCGACATTCGGTAAAATAGTGAACGTTGTATTCGATTGACCGAATCGTATCGATTGGCCCAATCAATTGGGATTCGTGTGGCCTAGACAAGGTCAGTGATAGCCTTAGTTTAGTACATTTAGGCAATCGGGTACAAGAATACTGGAACTGTGTATTTAGTTTATTTATTCTGACCCTTAATTAAGAACTTGACCATACAATGTGGGGATGACGTAATGACATTTAAGGTCACGATCTACCGAGCTCTCCCGTCGTAGAGCCGGTCATCTCTTCAGACTCCACAGTCACACCGATATTTCAGCCCTCAGTAAGCTGTCCCCCCCCCCCCCAATCCCCGAGGTTTGAGTCCCACTAGGGGTTGCTCTTAGTGCTGTTGTTGCTAGTAGTCATGATGTTAGTGTAGTAAAAGTAGTTAGCTTAGGTTGAGTATTTTACTTCCCCCCGTTGGCTGGAGACCCTTCAGGTCTCGCCAATAACTGCCCGGTTACGTAGGAACGGTTCGAAAATCTACAAGAAGTCCAATAAATAATAATAATAATGACATTGAACAACACTGCCAACATTTTCAATTTAAATCTTGAAAGGCAGACGCCGTTTTCTTCCGGCAATAGAAGTTATCTAGTCCACCTAACACCCCTTCCCATAGACCAGATATTTTTCATCAATAGTCTTGCACCCACCTGGGACGGTACATGACTGTACTCCAATAGTGCAGCCGTGGATAGACCCCCGTATGGTGCCCCAACCCATTTTAGATTAAAGTTCTCAAAGGGGCCTCTGCGTGTTGGACCTGTGTTCCCCGTATGCCTTCCAAAGGACCGGACATCTTCTGCAAAAAAGGAAGATGAGCCGTGATTCCAAAGAGATGACATTGAATTCCTTATTCTCGTGCTTCTTCGCTACTAAAGGTCGGAAGTCATCCTCCTAAATTTTTCCTTGTCCTGAGCCTATCTGAACAGGTCTCCTGCTTTCTTAATGGCCGGTCCACTTTCGGATCTTACGCAGCCACGACATCTTCCTTCTGCCTAATTTTCTCTTGCCTGCTATCTTTCCCATCATTATAATTTGCAGCAGTTGATAGCAGTCGTGTCTCAAGATATGTCCCAGGTATGCAATTTTTCTGTGTGTGTTTTTACCAGCCTGGGTTCCTTAATGTAAAAGATGATATGACTAGAAAGAGGCTGACTACTGAGACGACGGGTAATAGAGATTTATGGAAGAAAAATACATGCTGCGCCAATCCCAAATAAGTTGGGATAAGGGTAGAAGGATGATGATGGTTACTTAATGGCCATTCGACTTAGCCCCTTCCACATAGAGATATACACACATCAAAAAAAGTTTGCGATCACTAGCATAATTATGTATGTGAAGATTCCGAATTCAAAGTCCAACTGAAATTTGATTTATCTAGATAACTATCGATCTACATTTATTATGATAATTATCGCTTTGAATCCCGATTAGAAAATTCGGCTTCAAAAAGGCTACATCATTTTTCAAAGTGATCGCTAACTTTTTTTGATGTGTGTACATACTCCTCAATAGCTTGAGCTCAATATTTCTACAGGTTTTAATGTTTAAGGAAAAGGCACTTTGTCTCCAAAGCCTAGGTAGTAGTAAACTTTCCATTTGTCTCTTAAGACATTAGTAAACAACAGAAACTCAACACCATAGTTTGTGCGACATTTTTCCTGAAACTTGCTTTTAGTAACACAATACATAGTTATACAACACACCCTAATTAACAGAAATAGTACACCAATTAGGTTCGGATTACAGAGGCATTAACGAACCTATAATAAACCAAAAATATTGTGTAGAAATAATTGGTTATATAACCGTATCGTTCCCGACCCGACGAACGTTAGATAAAATATATTTTATTTTTTTGTACCTCTTTTAATTCTTTGCTCTTTGAACCAAAGTTTGACTGGTACAGAATGCCATTTATTAAATCCGGCTTATGTAACACAATATTGAATTAAAGAATTAAATAATTGCCCTGCACCAAACGTGACGACACGTTTGGTGCAGTGGCTAAGCGATTGGCTTCTGTGCCACGGGTCGTGGGTTCGATTCCCACACGGAACAAAAATTTGTATGGCCTACAGATAGTTGTTTCTGGTCTGGGCGTTTGTGTATGTAAGATTTGTGTCTGTAAACGTACCCACGATACAAGAGAAATCTTAGTGTGGAGCAACGTTTTTTTAAACGTTATTTTTTTTAAGTAAAGTAGTAAGTAATAAATAAATATTCCGTTCCCTTCCCCCCAGTAAACGATTTTAGGACGATGTATAGGTATCCAGATAGCGGTCTGAACTATCTTCTTATATAAAATATGTATACAACTAGATACAATATGGTTTTGAAAACGGTTTTATTAACTAATTTTATTTTCCTATTTTGAGTGGCATAAACTTGTGATTACAGAAATCGCGAGTGATTTATTGGTATCCATTAACGGCCGTTTTCAATAACCTATCTATCGAAGGTTTTGCCTACTAGAGATAGAAAGACATAAGCTCCATAGAAGTAATGTCAAATTTCTATCTGTGGTAAGGCAAACAGCCGATAGATAGGATATTGAAAATGGCGGTAAAACATTTCATCGTCTATCTCCGAAGGTCTTTATCAGATCTTCACCAAATTCTAATGAGACAACTTCAGGAGAATATTCTGAAGGATCATTAAAATCGGTTCACAATTAGCGACGATATATAGCTGAACAAAAAAACAAAAAAAAATACACGTCGAATAGAGAACCTTCTTTTTTTGAAGTAATTTAAAAAGCAGCTTACGAATCGAAAGTATCTTACTTCGAAAACATCACATTTTAGGTTTCCGAGTCATTAAATTACTAAGTTGCTTAAGGGTGACTGTTGAGTACCTTAATCATACTAAAGTCTTCTGTTAGCTATTAGGTAACTACTCTAAATTGCGTTGAAGCTACAAGTTTCGAGTGACAAAGTTTTGTTATTAAGACAAGATCTTAATATTATAACTTTCCTGAGATACTCATGTTTATTATTTTTCCTGTTTACTCATGTGTCTTTTCCAGGATTGCCTGACTAGTTTTGGACTCAAACGAAGCCTTTAATTATGAACTGAATAGGCAGCGCAGTCACGAATTAAATTCCTTCGTTCGATTTGCGCATAGCTAGCTCTACCCTCTTTTGCTTGTCAATGCTTCATCGTCGTTCTTCATTCTTTCTTCTTCATTCGTCGTTCATCGTGTTTATGGATTATTTTGCAGATGAATTCATGATTTTCTGTCGCCGCATGTCATAGATAAACTGTACTAACTACTAACTGTAGTGTTTATGACTGTTCAGTTTTTTTTACGTTGTGTACCTACTTCAAAAAAATACTCGTTGTCAGTTAGATTTATGAAGTAAAATTTTCATGATAACTTTGAAACTCGAGTACGATTACACTTTTTTTATATTTTTCTCTGAACAGTTATAAACTGCCTTATCATTTGTGCCCGTCTTAACGTTGAGTTTCAGGACACTGCATTATTATGTTATCCTACAACAACAACTCAAAGAACACGCGTCGAAAAATGCGATAAATGCTCTGAAACATCGTCGTAATGTTTGAATTGTTCGCTATACGCTCCGCGGTAAACTCCGTGACTCCATAAAAGAGACTTTAGGCAATCCTCACCAATCTTAGGCACTTCAAATCCAAGAAATTATATTCATAAAGCCTTTCAAGTGATATAGAAAGATTGGTTATCTATAATAAACAATTTTTATATGATCTGTACAAGATCTGTAGGTAATAGCGGATGAAGCTATAAACCCAAAAACTCTCGGGTCGAGGTCATTCCCCGACCTGGCTGCGTGCCAATAAATGCTACCAAAGTGTCGCCCAGCTAAGATTTGTTTTAAAAAGCTCCGTTCAATCTTTGCGCTAGTCTGGAATGGAGGTCAAATATGAGTGTGCCATAGATTATATTGGCAGCATGCATGGTATGGCGAAGACTAATGTTTCAATGTTAAGCTTCTTCCCCTGTGGAGATGGGCTAGAATACACGCTGGGAATAGACGCGTGTTGTGAGATTCAACAAAACCCACCTTGGTGGTAGGAGCTACACGGTCTGCCTGGCTAGCTACGACTCTCATATTGAAGTCACGCCAAGCAGTTTTGTTCCGTCTTGTATACAACGCTATTTTTAGTATCTACGAAAACCGAGACACCCTAACAAGATTTTCATCAGAACTGCCTGAATATGTGTTTTTTTAAAAATAAATCTCCAAGTTACACTTTAGTTTATGTCGCGTTAAGTTCCCTAGTAAAGTGTGAAATGCCTGAAATGTGCTATGCAGGGGTTGTCTAATACACGGAAACTGACAGAGCGGACCGTCTTAAGCCTCAAGGTGTCTATTCCCGTCAACTGTTATAGGTAGAAACCTTCTGAAACAAAACTGAAATTAAAGAAAAAAAATGTCGTGTAAGAAATATGTCAACCGATTCTCCTAATGATTCTGAACAAACTAGTTTTAGGTTTAGTGTATACTAAAACTAAGCTCATACAGTGAGAGCTAGAGGGTATAGGGAAATCCGTCTATTTCTTAACCAATCATCACCATCGTCATCATTATCATTCAGCCGAAAGACGGTCATTGCTGGACAAGTGTATCCCCCATCTTCTCACATCCAGCGAATTCCCGCAATCTTCACCAAGTCCTTGCACCTTGCGAGCAATGTGCGCTGCCCACTGTCACTTAAGTTTGGCAATTCTTCGAGCTCTGCCGGTACCCTGGTTCTCCTGCAGATCTCATCGTTTCTATTATGATCGTGGAGGGAATCTTCAAGCATAACCTTCTCCAATTACAATCAATAACGCTTGATAAATCATAGGATTGACCATTAATTGCTCATAATGTATTCATGTTCTCTTTTGTTTTACCCTAATACCAAATTAATTCATCAAACTGTACGAAAGCCTATCAGATCTACAAACAACCATTACTTAAATTCTTCCATTACCTACACGGATTCAACCACTTCCTCAGTACTTATATCTGTTGTTAGCCTTCTTCTTTATCATCATTTCCCACCCGAGAAAGCCCATAAATTTCACAGCGCCACTTGAAATAAACACCACGAGACGTGTTCGCTTTTCAAACATCACTACGGAATTTTAGTCCCTAGAAACACTTTAGTAGATAATTTGTGTGATTTGAAATCGAGCTTGGCTCTTATTCTCTGCGACATTGAAGAAAAACTTACAAGTTAAGGCCATTTTTGATAAAAATAAGGGACTAGTTATAACAGGCATACGGAGACGCGCACCCAGAACGCTGCGTGTCGACGCGCGCTAGGTGCGAGTTGTGCGTTGATCGTGCGCTCGCCCGACGAGCGTTCAACGCGACAAAATGTCCACATTTTTGCTGTTATTTTTGAACATCAATATGCTTAGTGCTATGTTTTTTTTAGCTTTACTAGTGATGTAGAAAAAACTATAAGGATAAATAGTAAAAAGGACGCAAAAAAGGGGCGCAAGTCGTACGCGCCTATGACGCGTGCTCAACGGACGACAGCGCTTGATGTAATCCGTTGCATAGAAATTCATACAAGTTTAATAAGTACCCGAAACGCAGCATACTGGGCGCGCGTCTCGGGCACTTATAACTAGTCCTTTATGTCAACTTTAGTACATTATAATGAATACCTTACCCCGATTGCACATTAAGATAGTAATGCGGTCGTCTTATTTGCGTGTTACGTTTTGATGTCAACTGATTATCACTTATCATCACTGATATCTAGCCCTGTGACAGACAGACAATATAGGGGAATCTCTCTATATCTCTTTTACTTGGATTTTTGAGCTTCATCTTAGACCCTGTGTGCGCTTACCGCCAAGTGCGACTAGGGTCAAACGCGACCATGTGAAACAATAAAAAATACAGGTATCATAGGATCAGTAATAGGGTACCGTTTCGCCTTTTGCGACGGAAAAACATCCCCAATGAAGAACAAGAATCACATGAAGTACAAAAAACTACCTTCGACGCTCATATTCTTAGTTTCATACACATACCTAGAATTAGCATTTTGTTATATCTAAAGCTATTTTTTTTAACTGTTATAACAAACAGCTACAATATAATTGTACAGTATAGAAAAAGAAATACACATAAGATTTGAACAATATTGTAGCCCACAACGCTGTTCACAGATTAACTGTGGAATATAATAGACAATTAATTAAACGCTAGGGTAATAATCCTAATCCTAACTTAATATTATAAATGCGAAAGTAAGTTTGTTTGTTTGTTACCTTTTCACGCCTAAACCACGGAACCGATCACCCTGAAATTTTGCATATACGTTGTCAGGTGTACAGAAACGGGCATAAGGTACCTTTCATCCCGAAAAAAAGTCCGGTTTCCGAGGAAAACAACATTCATAGATGGCGCCACGTGTGTTTCGAATCGCGATTGAATTATATTATTACTAGCGACCCGCCCCGGCTTTGCACGTGTACGTTTTATAGCTTGAAACCTTCCTCTTAAATCACTCTATTTATTAAAAAAAACCGCATAAAAATCCGTTGCGTAGTTTTAAAGATCTAAGCATACATAGGGACAGGCAGCGGGAAGCGACTTTGTTTTATACTATGTAGTGTTATAGAAACTTTAGTAGTGTGTTAAGAGTTGATTGTCAAATTCTAAATTAACGCGAGCAAAGCCGCGGGCAAAAGCATAATAATATTAAAATCTAAACTTACTCAACTATCACGTTTATCCATCCATACATTACACTTAAATCAAGATGCTATGAACACATTTTGTTAATTCTAAAGCTGAATACTAAATTGGAGATGTGTAGCAATATTTTTAGCTCGCTGAGTGGCGCACTACTTGAACGTGGCAAAGGTTAAGTGGCCGTCTAGGTTGCCTCGCTAAGAAGTGTTTCATTCATCAAACGGACAGACAGACGGACCGGTGGTAATAAATAAACACGTAATCCATGTAAATATCTATGGAGGAACGAATGATGGTGCTCGTCCAAAGAAAAAGGAGGACCCTCCAACCAGGCGGGTCCATCTTAAACCTTGTTGCGCACAGTGTGATAAGGAATCGAATTTGAAATCTGGTAAATATTGCGAGTCCGCGACCGTACATATACGTATTATAAAATGTATAGATCATGTAATTAAGAGCATAACATTTTGAGTAAATGAATCGTGTGATTCATATTCTCAAACTTTACATTATATTGTTTTTGGAAACCAATCGCCCGATTTAGAACATCTATATCTATATACGTATAATAATACGTATAATAAAACAGTAAAAAAACTGTGTCTGTACATTGAATATATTTAAAAAAAAAATGATTGAGGGGGGTTTACAAACAGTAATAGAGCACGAATCCAAAAAAAAAAGTCTGTCTGTTTGTCTGTTTGTCTGTTTGTTTGTACACGCTAATCTTCGGAACTACAGGACGGATTTGAATGTTTTTGTTTTTGTTGTATAGGTATTAAATCTGGGCAACACATAGGCTATAATTTATCTTAGAAACTTGAACACCTGATGCAGAACCGCAACAGACCAGCTAAACTATAAGAGATACAAAAATGGTACCATAGCAGAAATTGTTCCACGTGATGAGCATTTTCTGTTGAGAGAATAAATTTGAAGATCTGGAACACCTGATGTGGAACACCAAGAGCCCAGCTACACTATAACATATATAGGAATGACGTCTCAGCAAGAATTGTTCAGCCTGATGAGCACTCTCTGTTGACGTATAAAAACTGAAGATCTGGAACACCTGTTGTGGAATTCCAAGCGCCCAGCCACACTATCACATATTTAGGAATGACGTTTTAGCAAAAGTTGTTCAATCTAATGAGCACTCTCTGTTGACTTATAAAATCGAAGATCTGGAACACCTGTTGTGGAACTCCAAGAGCCCAGCTACACTATAACATATATAGGAATGACGTCTTAGCAAGAATTGTTCAGCCTGATGAGCACTCTCTGTTGACGTATAAAAACTGAAGATCTGGAACACCTGTTGTGGAATTCCAAGCGCCCAGCCACACTATAACATATTTAGGAATGACGTTTTAGCAAAAGTTGTTCAATCTGATGAGCACTCTCTGTTGACTTATAAAATCGAAGATCTGGAACACCTGTTGTGGAACTCCAAGAGCCCAGCTACACTATAACATATATAGGAATGACGTCTTAGCAAGAATTGTTCAGCCTGATGAGCACTCTCTGTTGACGTATAAAAACTGAAGATCTGGAACACCTGTTGTGGAATTCCAAGCGCCCAGCCACACTACAACATATTTAGGAATGACGTTTTAGCAAAAGTTGTTCAATCTGATGAGCACTCTCTGTTGACTTATAAAATCGAAGATCTGGAACACCTGTTGTGGAACTCCAAGAGCCCAGCTACACTATAACATATATAGGAATGACGTCTTAGCAAGAATTGTTCAGCCTGATGAGCACTCTCTGTTGACGTATAAAAACTGAAGATCTGGAACACCTGTTGTGGAATTCCAAGCGCCCAGCCACACTATAACATATTTAGGAATGACGTTTTAGCAAAAGTTGTTCAATCTAATGAGCACTCTCTGTTGACTTATAAAATCGAAGATCTGGAACACCTGTTGTGGAACTCCAAGAGCCCACCTACACTATAACATATATAGGAATGACGTCTTAGCAAAAGTTGTTCGGTCTGATGGGCATTTCCTTGACTTATAAAAATCGAAGATCAGAAACATCTGATATGGAAATAAAAGCTATCACTAATTTCACTGTATAATTATAAAACAACATAAGCTGGGAGTACCTCCACGCGGTGACGGCGGTAACAGTTAAGGACTAATTTTGGATGACGATGGTATATCATTGAAAATTTGACTCTACTGACCAAAACTCCCATTTACTTTGTTATTTTATCGAATAAATATGCCTTCCGGCTTATGTTATTTGAGTGTTTAATTTCCTTTTCCATTTATCTTCGTGACACTGTAGTCTACCCGGTAACGCAGGGGAGCAGTCACTTAGATTTTAATTGATCAGGTATCTTCACAATAAAACTATAACCGTGCCTAGAAAGAGGTCAAATCTTTTCCAATGTTCCAAAGGAGCTAAAAGATTGAGGATCATAAGATCCCAAGAATCTACCGAAGAGCGTCAGGAGAGACTTGATGCTGTTCGGGAACATCAGGCTGCAACTCGCTCCGTGGAAACCTCTTCGGATCGCGAAGCACGCCTGCGTTCTCAGCGTATTTACGCATCTACATCCAGGTCTCTAGAGACCAGTGAAGAATATGATGCGCGACTGACCGCTGATCGTGAACATCATGCATTGTCTCGCGAGTTGGAGACGTTGACGGAAAGAGAATTACGCTTGAGTTCGAAGCGTATCTACGCATCGACTTCTAGGTCTCTAGATACAAGTGGGGAACGTAATGCGCGACTGACCGCTGATCGTGAATGTCACGCATCGTCTCGCGAGTCGGAGACGTTCACGGATAGAGAATTGCGCTTGAGTTCCAAGCGTATCTACGCATTGACTTCTAGGTCTCTAGAGACAAGTGGGGAACGTAATGCGCGACTGACCGCTGATCGTGAATGTCACGCATCGTCTCGCGAGTCGGAGACGTTCACGGATAGAGAATTGCGCTTGAGTTCCAAGCGTATCTACGCATTGACTTCTAGGTCTCTAGAGACAAGTGGGGAACGTGATGCGCGACTGACCGCTGAACGTGAACGTCACGCATTGTCTCGCGAGTCGGAGACGTTCACGGATAGAGAATTGTGCTTGAGTTCCAAGCGTATCTACGCATTGACTTTTAGGTCTCTAGAGACAAGTGGGGAACGTGATGCGCGACTGACCGCTGAACGTGAACGTCACGCATTGTCTCGCGAGTCGGAGACGTTCACGGATGGAGAATTGTGCTTGAGTTCCAAGCGTATCTACGCATTGACTTTTAGGTCTCTAGAGACAAGTGGGGAACGTGATGCGCGACTGACCGCTGAACGTGAACGTCACGCATTGTCTCGCGAGTCGGAGACGTTCACGGATGGAGAATTGTGCTTGAGTTCCAAGCGTATCTACGCATTGACTTTTAGGTCTCTAGAGACAAGTGGGGAACGTGATGCGCGACTGACCGCTGATGGTGAACGTCACGCATTGTCTCGCGAGTCGGGGACGTTCACGGATAGAGAATTGCGCTTGAGTTCTCAGCGTATCTACGCATTGACTTCTAGCAGGTCTCTAGAGAGACAAGTGGGGAACGTGATGCGCGACTGTCCGCTGATTGTGAGCGACATGCATTGTCTCGCGAATCAGAGACGTTTACCAATACAGAATCACGCTTCAGTTCTCAGCGTATTCGTACATCTAAGTACTTACAGGTCTTTTGAAACGAGTGATGAACGGAATGTGCGACTAACTTCTGATCGAGATTATCATACATTGTCCCGAACACGCACACAACAAAATATTCATAATCAGTTAGAAAATGAGAGAGAAAGAATTGCTGGAATATGGCATGAAGAGACAGAAGAAGAGCGCAACGAACGTTTGAATTCTGATCGACTTCGACATTATCTGATTCTCTCTCGACAGAATGTTGATATCATCTGAAGAATCGGATGTGGACCAGCTAAAGTAGGTATAAGATATATAAAAATGGTGCCACAGCAAAAATTATTCCACGTGAAGAGCATTTTCTGCTGTGAGAATAAATTTGAACATTTGGAACACCTGTTGTGGAACTCCAAAGCCCAGCGACACTATAACATATATAGGAATGACGTCTTAGCAAAAGTTGTTTAGTCTTATGGGCATTTCCTGCTGACTTACAAAAATAAAAGATCTGGAACGTCTCGAATCGTTTCGCGCATCCCTTTGTTTTTCTGTCCCCGGGCTCTTAGAATTCAACATCAGACGTTTCAGATCTTCGATTTTGACGACTCCGCTGTCGCTGGCATAAGCAACAGGATCCGCGTACGAAGTCGCGGGCAGAAGCTAGCTAATAATAAAATCGATAACTGCCTGCTAATCGGGTTGGTAGCCGACAACCATATATCCGGTGTGAGATAACGTAATATCCGCCGTCCATCCGCCACTTCCGGTTAGCAAACACCGTGTAAATGAAATGCTATTTAGCAGACTATTTGGAATTGTGGCTGGATTTATATGAAAGTATTTGTTACTCATAATCATATTTTATTCTGAAATAAAATGGGAACACCAATACTGGAAATGATTTATTTCCAACTAGCTTCTGCCCGCGACTTCGTACGCGGATCCTGTTGCTTATGCCAGCGACAGCGGAGTCGTCAAAATCGAAGATCTGAAACGTCTGATGTTGAATTCTAAGAGCCCGGGGACAGAAAAACAAAGGGATGCGCGAAACGATTCGAGACGTTCCAGATCTTTTATTTTTGTAAGTCAGCAGGAAATGCCCATAAGACTAAACAACTTTTGCTAAGACGTCATTCCTATATATGTTATAGTGTCGCTGGGCTTTGGAGTTCCACAACAGGTGTTCCAAATGTTCAAATTTATTCTCACAGCAGAAAATGCTCTTCACGTGGAATAATTTTTGCTGTGGCACCATTTTTATATATCTTATACCTACTTTAGCTGGTCCACATCCGATTCTTCAGATGATATCAACATTCTGTCGAGAGAGAATCAGATAATGTCGAAGTCGATCAGAATTCAAACGTTCGTTGCGCTCTTCTTCTGTCTCTTCATGCCATATTCCAGCAATTCTTTCTCTCTCATTTTCTAACTGATTATGAATATTTTGTTGTGTGCGTGTTCGGGACAATGTATGATAATCTCGATCAGAAGTTAGTCGCACATTCCGTTCATCACTCGTTTCAAAAGACCTGTAAGTACTTAGATGTACGAATACGCTGAGAACTGAAGCGTGATTCTGTATTGGTAAACGTCTCTGATTCGCGAGACAATGCATGTCGCTCACAATCAGCGGACAGTCGCGCATCACGTTCCCCACTTGTCTCTCTAGAGACCTGCTAGAAGTCAATGCGTAGATACGCTGAGAACTCAAGCGCAATTCTCTATCCGTGAACGTCCCCGACTCGCGAGACAATGCGTGACGTTCACCATCAGCGGTCAGTCGCGCATCACGTTCCCCACTTGTCTCTAGAGACCTAAAAGTCAATGCGTAGATACGCTTGGAACTCAAGCACAATTCTCCATCCGTGAACGTCTCCGACTCGCGAGACAATGCGTGACGTTCACGTTCAGCGGTCAGTCGCGCATCACGTTCCCCACTTGTCTCTAGAGACCTAAAAGTCAATGCGTAGATACGCTTGGAACTCAAGCACAATTCTCCATCCGTGAACGTCTCCGACTCGCGAGACAATGCGTGACGTTCACGTTCAGCGGTCAGTCGCGCATCACGTTCCCCACTTGTCTCTAGAGACCTAAAAGTCAATGCGTAGATACGCTTGGAACTCAAGCACAATTCTCTATCCGTGAACGTCTCCGACTCGCGAGACAATGCGTGACGTTCACGTTCAGCGGTCAGTCGCGCATCACGTTCCCCACTTGTCTCTAGAGACCTAGAAGTCAATGCGTAGATACGCTTGGAACTCAAGCGCAATTCTCTATCCGTGAACGTCTCCGACTCGCGAGACGATGCGTGACATTCACGATCAGCGGTCAGTCGCGCATTACGTTCCCCACTTGTCTCTAGAGACCTAGAAGTCAATGCGTAGATACGCTTGGAACTCAAGCGCAATTCTCTATCCGTGAACGTCTCCGACTCGCGAGACGATGCGTGACATTCACGATCAGCGGTCAGTCGCGCATTACGTTCCCCACTTGTATCTAGAGACCTAGAAGTCGATGCGTAGATACGCTTCGAACTCAAGCGTAATTCTCTTTCCGTCAACGTCTCCAACTCGCGAGACAATGCATGATGTTCACGATCAGCGGTCAGTCGCGCATCATATTCTTCACTGGTCTCTAGAGACCTGGATGTAGATGCGTAAATACGCTGAGAACGCAGGCGTGCTTCGCGATCCGAAGAGGTTTCCACGGAGCGAGTTGCAGCCTGATGTTCCCGAACAGCATCAAGTCTCTCCTGACGCTCTTCGGTAGATTCTTGGGATCTTATGATCCTCAATCTTTTAGCTCCTTTGGAACATTGGAAAAGATTTGACCTCTTTCTAGGCACGGTTATAGTTTTATTGTGAAGATACCTGATCAATTAAAATCTAAGTGACTGCTCCCCTGCGTTACCGGGTAGACTACAGTGTCACGAAGATAAATGGAAAAGGAAATTAAACACTCAAATAACATAAGCCGGAAGGCATATTTATTCGATAAAATAACAAAGTAAATGGGAGTTTTGGTCAGTAGAGTCAAATTTTCAATGATATACCATCGTCATCCAAAATTAGTCCTTAACTGTTACCGCCGTCACCGCGTGGAGGTACTCCCAGCTTATGTTGTTTTATAATTATACAGTGAAATTAGTGATAGCTTTTATTTCCATATCAGATGTTTCTGATCTTCGATTTTTATAAGTCAAGGAAATGCCCATCAGACCGAACAACTTTTGCTAAGACGTCATTCCTATATATGTTATAGTGTAGGTGGGCTCTTGGAGTTCCACAACAGGTGTTCCAGATCTTCGATTTTATAAGTCAACAGAGAGTGCTCATTAGATTGAACAACTTTTGCTAAAACGTCATTCCTAAATATGTTATAGTGTGGCTGGGCGCTTGGAATTCCACAACAGGTGTTCCAGATCTTCAGTTTTTATACGTCAACAGAGAGTGCTCATCAGGCTGAACAATTCTTGCTAAGACGTCATTCCTATATATGTTATAGTGTAGCTGGGCTCTTGGAGTTCCACAACAGGTGTTCCAGATCTTCGATTTTATAAGTCAACAGAGAGTGCTCATCAGATTGAACAACTTTTGCTAAAACGTCATTCCTAAATATGTTATAGTGTGGCTGGGCGCTTGGAATTCCACAACAGGTGTTCCAGATCTTCAGTTTTTATACGTCAACAGAGAGTGCTCATCAGGCTGAACAATTCTTGCTAAGACGTCATTCCTATATATGTTATAGTGTAGCTGGGCTCTTGGAGTTCCACAACAGGTGTTCCAGATCTTCGATTTTATAAGTCAACAGAGAGTGCTCATTAGATTGAACAACTTTTGCTAAAACGTCATTCCTAAATATGTGATAGTGTGGCTGGGCGCTTGGAATTCCACAACAGGTGTTCCAGATCTTCAGTTTTTATACGTCAACAGAGAGTGCTCATCAGGCTGAACAATTCTTGCTGAGACGTCATTCCTATATATGTTATAGTGTAGCTGGGCTCTTGGTGTTCCACATCAGGTGTTCCAGATCTTCAAATTTATTCTCTCAACAGAAAATGCTCATCACGTGGAACAATTTCTGCTATGGTACCATTTTTGTATCTCTTATAGTTTAGCTGGTCTGTTGCGGTTCTGCATCAGGTGTTCAAGTTTCTAAGATAAATTATAGCCTATGTGTTGCCCAGATTTAATACCTATACAACAAAAACAAAAACATTCAAATCCGTCCTGTAGTTCCGAAGATTAGCGTGTACAAACAAACAGACAAACAGACAAACAGACAGACTTTTTTTTTTGGATTCGTGCTCTATTACTGTTTGTAAACCCCCCTCAATCATTTTTTTTTAAATATATTCAATGTACAGACACAGTTTTTTTACTGTTTTATTATATGTATAGATATAGATGATGTTTAATAAATAGACACATCATACACGAACGTAAAGGACCAAGTTCGTAGCCGACTGCATACAGCAGCAGCAGACGACGTGTTGGTACGACACGTCGTAGCGACAGGTCGCAGCGACAGGTCGCAGCGTCATGTCGCTGCAGGCATTATTTCGAAGCCAACAGCTGATGGCTGCAGCAGACGACACGTCGTATTCCAGTTAGTTCTGAATGTTCCGTGAGACAAATGTGTGACCTGTTTGGGATTAGCAATCGCGATTTACTATCGTATCTTTGGTTTTTGTTAGATGCATCGTACAGTGCAGGTATTGGGCCACCTGGTTTATCAGTTTTTCTTTCTCGGAATTGGAAAAACTCATTTTTTGAGAAAAAATCAACGTGTCGTCGCTCCAGCGTCGGTGGCATTACTGATCTGCGGTCAGACGACACGTCGTCTGCGGTCGTACGACGTGTAGTGGAGTGACGTGTCGCTAGCTGTGGAAGGTATTTTATAGAAATACATAGAAACCAGTAGTGTCGTTGCGACACGTCGTATGCTGCTGTTGTATGCAGTCGGCTACTAACTCGTACCTTAAAGCTTAAACCCTTCTCATTCTGAAAAAAGGCGGGGGACAGTAATGGGCCGATTATAGCCCGATATTCCATAAATCAATACAGATGGACTGGTTTCGATAAAAGTTCTACCCATTCTAGACGCCATTCTCAAAGATTAATTCAATGCAATTATGTAAATTATTCAAGCAGTGCTCCTCTTCTCTTTGCTCCATTTTCGAATTTGCATTTCGATTACGTAATGCACACAAGCACTTTAACCTTCATTGGGGCATTAACTACATTGAACGAACTTTTTGGATGGTGCAATGGACTTTAAAGTGTGTCTTACATAAGCTGTTACGAACATCAGTACTTACACGTAGAAAAACTGCTAAAAGTAATTAATGGTCAAGGGATCATTGCTATATTGGGCTGCATTATAGAGCCTTCACGAGTGATAAGTTCAGACGTACTTCCGACGCACTCTGGGACTGACTGTCAGTCAGTCCTACCACCAACCATTCCATTGGTCAAGTGATTTACAACCATTCCATTGGTCAATTGCCGAACGATTCGGTAAGCTATCTGTTTTTCTCTCATTACGAGAATCGCAGCCGGAACGAGATAACACACTGAATTGGCAACTGCTTATCTAATAGGTTTTGAATCGGAGGACTGACTAGCTACTCTTTTAACCACAGAATGAGCTATTCTTGTATTTCTTGTCCCGATACGATAGAGAAATGTTATAAACATACACAAAAAGAAGTCAATATATCATTGACGCGCCAGAAGTCATAACTCAAAAACACTCCAATTGGCAGGACTTGCACATAGCTATCTGTTTCAGTCTCGTACTTTTTCCGTATCTTCGTCTTACTCATTAGCATTACAAGTGAAAATAATGCAGGATCTAAAAAACGCTATGTCCTATAAGCGTAATATAATCTTTGGTATAATACTAGAGGTCGCCCGCTGCTTTCCCCGCGTGGATGTCGTTTATCGCGTATCTGCATTTTTCGGGGTAAAAGTAGCCTATGTCCTTTTCTGGGTTTCAGACTATCTTTGCACCACGTTTCATGAAAATCGGTTCCATAGTCTAGTCGTTATGAGGTAACAGACAGACAGACATGCAGATAGAGTTACTTTCGCATTTACAATATTAGTAAGGATGGAGTGCAGTATTCTATGCGTCAAAAGAACAGACAGAGTACAAAACACCATGCTGCGCCCCAAAATGGAGATAGATAGACGTAGGAAAAAAGGCTGCCAGGCTCAAATGGGATTGGGCAGGTCAGGTCAGCCGCATGTATAACGACCGCTGGGCAAGAATCTCCACACAATTTGTGCCTGAAGATGGACGGCGCCGTCGAAGTCGGCCCAGAAAGAGGTGGCGAGATGACGTAGACGAATACGGCGAGCGGTGGTTTGAGGTGGCGAAGGAAAAGACTACATAGAAGAATTTGGGTGAGACCTTTGCCAAGCAATGGGACAGAGCTTATTAATATTGCAAAAGAGAGAGAGATTTTCATAACTTGGTACACTGATTGGTGATAACATTACGGTACACAGAACAATGCTACTGTACATCTTGACTTCATCTCGTGCTGTGATACTCAGGGGAATAGAAGGCTGTCTTTTACGTGCGAAGATCGACACAGAATTACCCATTGTTAACAGGGAAGATATATTACCCTGCCTGTTACGTTCTATATTCAGAATCTCAAACCATTACTCACGTTTTCACCAGCGTAGTCTATTACAACGGCTTTCAGCACATTATAATATTATTCTACCACAAAGCTGTTGGAAAAGAGAAATTGCTAATGACCCTTACAAAAATATTCCGCCTAAATTTTCTCATATTAAGAGATACCGATGGAGGTTCCCAAAAATACTTCGGCCTATTTCGCTTGCTTCATAATTATAAATCCAGTTACGGCGGGTCGGGTTCCAAAATTACTCTGAATTAGATTATCCGTGGGTTACGGTGGGAGGCTGGTGAAAGCTGGCGAAAGCGCCCTCTCACTTTGTGGTAATGTTGATAATACTATATGATAGATAGATAGAGGAACTGTGGGACAAACGTGTTGGAATAGAGAAGATTTTTATTCAAATAATGGGTAATCTTTTCTTGCTACTGATGTAACTGCAGGAGAAGCAAGAATTGACTTTGCAACACACGTGCATCGTAGTTAAAAGGCATAAAATATGAAGAAAATTTGTCTCAATTCATCCAAAATCTATTGTATCATATCATGTCATAATTTTATTATTGTAATTAATATTACATTTTTCTTGTGTATAATAGACTCAATTTATTCACCTGACAGACACAACTGTGTTGCTGGGGAATTGCACCGTTTCTTCTGGGAGCTGTCTGTGACATGCATTTTCAGTAAGGACTAAACTATCTTGAGTAAATTAATTGTAAAATTGAACTTCAAGTTTGAAGATTAAAAGAGCCTTCACGAATGACGATACGTTGACATCCAGCCATCCTAGAGTCAGTCCCGCTACTAACCTTGTTGACTGGCTAATCATTTCACTAAGGCATAAGCTATTCTCGTATATGTCTCGTGCAGACACGAGAAAAGAAGAAGCAATGGATATGACAAAGCTGAATATTTGATTGTAAAATGTTTAGTAGGAATGTTTCTATTCAATAGAATATAAACCGCAAGACAAGTATCATGTACCCAATGATGGTAATTTTATTCATAGAAGTCAGAGTAAAGAGAAATTCTATACGAATATAAAAAATGAATACGCATTTCCGAGTGTTACGAGAGCTTTTGAGAGCGTGCTCGTGGGCTGTTGGCTCTAATTAAATTTTCATTCGAGCAAATATTGAAATTAAATTTTCCATGTTGTTTTTACAGCTGTTAATTGATGAAATTACAACGGTTAAAGCTGTTGTGAGTTTAAAGTGGATACAAATCTAAGGCCGATCATCAATCAATAAATTTAGCACATCACAATCCACTGTTGGACATAGGCATTGAAAATAATTGTTGCCAACTTTATAATTTTGCTTTAGGATAATATACTTTATTCACACATCCATACAGGCTGTAAAATTTCGTGAAATTCCTTAAAACCACATGATCGTGTAGATTGACACCGCACGGGATTTAGTTAGATAAATATTTTTTATTGCTTTCGTATTAAATGTACAAATCTTAACCAAATAAAAGGGTTTAAAAAAAAGTTGCAAACAAAAATTGTAAATTTCGATGTCTCGCATAAATGGATGAAAGCACTGCGAGATAGCTGACCGGCACCTCTTGCGCGATATTGCTATTTGCAGTCAGTTAACTCGGGGTGCTAAAATGACTCAGAAACAGAATATCCATTTTTTTTTGTTTTTTTACAAAAGAACATTTTAGGCTTAGTCTGTGTCATCAGTAGATCACGTAGTTTGAAGGAATTATAGGAATTTGTTTACACCCTAAATATTACCTCTTTGGTCATTAATCTGGTAACGAGTCAAGTCATCAAATCTGCCAATTTAATTTATGGAGTAGCCGTCTTAACATATACAGGGTCTCCAGTAAATAGAACGATATACTGTAGGGAGTGATAGCTTAGATCAATACCTACCAAAATAGCACATAAAATTTTCCGGTTTTCAAATTACAAACAAAATTTACCAAAATGTTGAACAATGTAAGTTTTTTTTTCTTGAACACGTTCTCCTTTTTGATATAAACGAAATCAATGAGTACGTACAGTAACAATTCACGAACAAATTGATGTAAAAAAATATCAGAAAAGGAAATTTTCTTTACAGCAGAGTAAAAAATCAGATATTCGATATTTTAGAAAATTTTGTATAACTTAAAAACCGTAACATTTTGCGGTAGGTACATATGATTTACTATTTTGGTAGGTATTGAACCAAGCTATCACCCACCGCAGTCTGTCGTACAATTTACTGGACACCCCGTATGTACGACATAAAATTATCCTTCTCGTATTAACTAAAACCTAAGCCACTTTTGAACGCAGTGCAAGACATAAATCAATACAATCAGACATAAATCCTACAGATCCAATTTACATGACGTCTAAATATGACCTCATAAAGTTTAAAAACACGGCAACTTCGAAAGGCACGACCGTCTTTATACGATAACCATTAATTTAAGCATTCATTAGTGATAAACATATCTACCTTATTTTAAACGATGGAGGCGGTACAAGGCTCCCCTTGGTACAAGACTGTGACATAAAATACATACTAATATTAATAGGCTGAAGTTTGCATGTGCGTTGCAAAACTTCTTTGATTAGAATACCTTTATAAGTAATGTTCTTGCTGAGTTAAATAATTTGAAAGTAAAATTAATGCAAGCATTGTAGATGTAGATACCAGTAAGATATCTATTGTTAAAAAGTCATCACACTCATCACCATCTTAACCATTTCTTAATATTTTGGAGCGGTTTGCAGTGTCATCACTACATAGGTACATGTTATACACAAAATTTAAAAATACACCCGACATTTTACATAATGTAGTTGTCGATCCTCTTATTGGCGATTATTATTAATGCAGTGAGAAAGTGCTTTCCATAACGAGTCATATAAGCTCAAATATGATAGATTGCGGAGGCCTGACCGCCATTCTGAGCAACTTTCAAAGTCCTTCTTCTCGAAATAAGTCATAAGTTTTTATGGATCTTCTTGATCATTAGCTATTTTGAAGTGAGTAGTGTTAACAAAACCTTCAATGAGATCATTTTGATTTTACCCTGATATTGTATTGTCACTAGATTTGCATGTTAGAAACACTGTCAATCGGACAAGCGGAAGTGAAATAAATAACCATTGTTTGGCTAAAATCCTATCACCAACTGAAATGAACTGATAATTTTAAAACGGTTGTACCGAAATCTAACGTAGCGGATTAAACCAGCTTTCAATAAAAAAAACGTATTAAAATCAATTCAACCGTTTCGGAGCTACGAACGCTACGATGCCACAGACAGACATAGGCTCCAAACTTATAATACCCATATTTTTTTCGTCGGGGGTTAAAACAGTCGCCCGCCGCGTCTATCTGTTAGTCTGTGTGCGATTTTCTCCATAATTAATAAATGGATTTCGTTCCGGATTACGATTAGAGAGCTTGATTATCAAAAAGTTTTATGGGTGTAATTTATAAATGAGTTTTTATACAAACTGAGCTATCACGATTTTATCAAGACGAAACGTGTAATGAAAACTGATGAAAAATCTCCAACAACTAACTTAATTAGGGCCGTCCAAAGACGAGGTAGGTCGCTAGTACTCCAATTAAAAGAAACTAAAATGATGAGAAAGAAATAATGAGAGTAATAAATCGAACGGCTCCTACGTATACTAGGGCAAGTGCAAAAACACAACTTTACAAAGGAGTGGATTAAAGGTGCTAAAGCTTTTAACTTTGACATAAATCAATAGAAATATTTGAAATTTTGAAAAGGTATGGTAGCGTCCATTTCAGAATTTCAAATATTTATATTTTAGCTTTAGCACTTTAAAACTGCTCTTCTGTAAAATTGTGTTTCTGCACTTGCCCTAGTTTAAGTAGGAGCCGTCGAAATATTGTTTTGACACTGACATTATACGTTGAAAGCCATCAGTGTGCAAAGATTCCAACTAGATTTTCCAACTAGGTTGGAGTCTACTTCGAATCTAAATCCAGCTAGAATATCTCAGTGCACGGTTCAATGCACCAGGCCTCAGTATATTACACATAGAGACTGCCATCTGTTCAAATATAATTCAAATTGAAACAGAGGACATACAAGACAAATATACCTAATTATTAGGTCCTAATGCGATAGGAGGCGAGGCTATCGTTTATCGGACACATTTGGAATTCCAAACCGGAAAATTGAGACCATCTAACATAATGTCCCAAGTCTCTCCGAATAATTACTGAGATAAAAAGGTTGGCGGACGTAATAAATTATCTGATATGCAGTTTCAAGCAGTTCTGTTAGTTGGGACTTCTTAAAAAAGATTGTGTAAAAATTGTAGATATGGTACAGTAGTTTATGTTGGAAATACATAAGTACATTGAGTTTATGTATTTTGCTACATTTTACAAGAATGGAGTCAAGTTGAAAAATTAATTTACTTTACGAAAAGGTATAATATTGCTGATTAAATAGATCACTAGATGTAGAAAAAAATTGATAGCTAGAAAAAAAACAAAAAAAAACTGAATAAATAATACAGTGGAACAAAAGCAATAAATAGAGAGAAATTATTATTTGAAAACGATAAATTATAACTTTTCACTTGGTTGACATTTACAGATTACATGCAAATGCATTTCAATATACGATTAAATTCAAATGAAGGAACAACGAAGTCAGAAGACGGGCTTGAAAGAAAAAGAACATTCGCGCACCAGTGAGATGATGTGGCAATGTAGGAAAATAAATTCTGTTTAAAATTTAAAGTAGTAGGTATAACAAATAAGTTTCAAAACTAAATTTAAATAAGTTTCAGTAAAGCAATCGAAATTTAATGGATGAATGAATCTATTAGCTCGCACAGATCAAAATGTACAAAACGACAATTTAGCGAAGCGGAAAAAAAAATGATTCCAAAGACGCTTTTATTTATGAAGACGAAGAGGAAAGAATAAAGTAGATAAACAATTCACAAATGGAAGTAACACAAAAAACCTTTCAACCAAAAGAGGTCGCAAGAAAATTGTAAATAGGTACCTATCTATCTAGAAATAATAAACAGAACAGAAACACGAGACTATTTATACTTATTAACAAAGTTCGCCAAACTTTAATGAATTTTGATTACGAACTTGGATCCTGAGATCCATGTCGCTGAACTTGTTGAACGATTTGCTTAAACATTAAGTAAGTTGTCTAGGTGTTGATTAGTAAACTTTTGCATATCATATTGAATGAAGTTTAATTAAATTTTGTTGTGACTTTCTTGAAATAGTGCATGACATATAGTGTGCAAAAGATGAAATATGGTACTCGAGTTCATCAATGAATTTCCGATTCATATGCAGAGGGCCAAAGAAAGACGAAGAAGTGACAACTGAGATGGATGATGATGCAGAGGCACAAAAATCTAGCTAAATTTGGGATGATTTCGAACAGGAGACAGCCATTTACACACTTCACAAAGCCTAAACTGTTATTTGAACACCGGACCAGAAGGACTAGTAAGTAGGAAGGAATCGTAGGACTCAATTCTACAGATTTAATTATTATTATATTTTATAGCCGAATCTACATTTGGAATAAACTTTTAGGATCCGATTAAAAAATACTGATACTGATAGGTTATACACTTATACACAATCTGATATCTACCATAACAGAAAAATACAATAACGACTTTGCAGATAGTAAATCTTTCTTCTGCGAACTTTTACCATTACGCCATAACACATTTTTCTTATTCAGTTGATCCTATCTTCGTAATATCCTCACTTATAGTTTCGCTACTAAGACTTGTCCTACAACTTGTCCAAAACTGTAAGGACGAGATGTGAGATACTTTTCATACTTTTCTATATTAAAGATATATATTTTTTCTATATTTCGTATCAGACTACTTTAGGCGCTTTGTGGAATCTTATCTGACGTGTTTTCTAAAGAAGACCGCTTTTTATGTAACCTGAGCCCAAACGAAAATAAACGAGCTAATTTTGTTATTTACAGTCTACAAATATGTTAATCTATTAACGATTACATTATTGTTACATGAATTTCAGACTTGAAATCCATATTCAAGGTGACTCCTGACATAAAGCACCTAGAAAGTCTCATTATAAAACCAAGTGCCCTAGAAGCCCTAGCAACCATTTCATCAATGTGCACGCTAAAAAGAAGTTTAGAGTCATGATAGACGCCTAAGTAACGTCTTACATTACACCTTGGTCCTGGTAGGTCTTTAAATTTATAGAATGTGAGAAGACTAAAGCGTTTACGGCTACAAGACACTACGGAACATCTGAGATTTAATTTAAGAAGGCTCCGTTTGATGCCCAAAATTATAGGTACAAAATCCCTCCAAACTAAGTTCATTAAAAAGAAATCCTCATAAACCCGACCCTTCATTAAAATAATGACAAGCCGCTCCCGTCCAAATTAAGAACTTGAAATCCAACCTTAATTCACGTTACAGTAAAAAAAACTCCTGATCACAACATTTTTATTTCACCTCTGACGGTAGTAAAAAAACAGTAAAAATAAAAAAGTACCTACGTACCTCAACCAGCTCGCCCGATGTAACATTTAAATGTAACGAATCAAAAAACAGGTAAATACGTGCTAAGAATTCAGGAGCCAAAAAAAATTGTGACGTTTATACAAACTCTAAAGTTTTTCGTTTTTCAGAGGGTCCTGGGTAGCGGGATCAGTTCGTCGACGTGACTAGAGTCCACACGAGCGGTTAACAATAGATACATTTTCCTGTAATGGCGGCCCGGAACATTTTACGATATATTTTTGAGTGGCTTTGTGGATAATAACTCCAAAGGGGGATTGAATGTGGGTCGAATTGCAGTTCAGTTGGAATGGGAGTATTACGATAACTGTTTGCAACGATGTCATTTGCCGATACCATTCAAATATTCTTGGTTAGTTTTATTACGTGTTTCCTTAACGGTCAACGTAGATTGCCTTATAGTTTTGGTAAATGATAAACACTTAGTCCAAAAAAAAAGTCTTCTTCTTCATCGTCAATACCCAATGTCATGATTAGCATACCATAATCATTTACACTTCTTCAAAGCATTGTATGTGCTAACACAACTGGTTAGTCTTTATTTATCTCTAAAGAAAAGATAAGTTCGATCTAATTACAAAATTAGTACTTTGGAAGACAACTGATCCAAGGGACATATTTTGGTAAACTGGGTCATATACTTAAAATGTTTAATTGAACCCCAAAGGACCAAAATAACTGTTAACTCAATGTCAATAAGGATGTTCCTTTTCAAGGCCCAGTTTCCCTAAGGGCAGAAATAAGTTACAATAGGTAATGCTCGCAGACGATGGCCCGATACTGTCAATACTTGAACACTATTGTCATCATTCAACTCAGGAGCTACAATAGTCCGTCGCTTCCAGCAGCACTTATCTCCTTCGAGGAATACTTGAGCGGAGCAAAGTGTCGGAATCATTGTGTATAAAAGCTATATAATAAATATAGGATGCTAAATCAGAATTTCTTTTGTGCTCTGTTACGAGAGGGTTTCATTAAAGAAGACATTGGCAGATAAAAAAAGATGCTTATCTTTTCGGCGAAAATATTGTTTTATGATACAGACGAAGTCTCTGATATTGGATTACGAAATGTATTGGCAAATATTTGCAAGACAAGATTTTGTTCCTGTACAAACATAACTCACAAGAAGACACTGACATTTTCAGACTAACTTCAAAAAGAAAAAGAACGATTTATCAGTTGCCTAATGCTCCGTGCAAGTTTTAAGAGCTTGGCAGACTTAGAACTAATGGCGCTTGCAGGCAACACGCTGGAAATGTACAGAAATTTTCTACTGTAATCCTAACTACCAATTATAAGTAGAGAAATTGCGATGGACATATTACTGCAGTTTTATTTAATACTACTCGTTATATAAGCAAATACGATAAACTTAGAGAACCTTCGCTTACAAGTCTTAAAGGCAGAAAAATACAAAAAATATTACGAACGTTGAATGTAATAACAGGCGGAAATTAATAGTATGAAAAATAAAAGCAATCAAAAATTTAAATTCCCCAGACCGATGAATCCAACATAACAGAAAAATGAAACAGAAGCCCAAAAAGATAAATCAAACAATTCGTATGCATCGAGAGAATTCGCAGTCACAATCGTGCAGTTTTAATTGGATAATTTTCTGATGTGCAATTATGAATTCCGAATTAATTTATCCAAATTTATTCGATGAGCTGCCGAATTCTGATTTAATTTCAACTGTCACCTTTAATTATCATGAAATCTGGAATTATTTGATTTAATTTCAAAACCACCAATTCAATTTTGTTGGCATTTCAAAATTGTTTTGAAACATTGAAATTTTTAGTTAGATAGTAGTTATTTGGATATTATATATATATAACCAAATTGTGTATTTATATTCCAAAATATACACACAAGACCCAATAAACCAAATCGCTAACTTATTCTCAATATTAATAAACATCTAACACAATGTTTTTGCTTTCAACTTGAAAAGCAAAAACAAAAACGTCGAAGAAAAAACAAATTTCGGTAAAGTTGTAATTGGGTTAAGGTTTTCGCATAAATTTGTCATCTTTCATCAAATAATAAACTTCAGAACACAAAAAATAAGTCCCCTAATATTCAAAAGTATTTCTGCATTGAAAATATTTAGAACAAAACACATCTTCAAGGTGAAAACCATTATCCCAGGTGGAAGAATCTCAAAACGCTTGATCAGGGTCCATGAGTTATAAATGAGCTGTCGCATACATCGACCTCTATATAAGCTGACTTCGCTCCCCCAGAAACCATTTGGCTGGTAAATATTTGCCTACCGAGTCCAATACAGCCTACACAGAATATACGAAAGGAAAAAGATTTCCGTGTGTTCCATAACTTTGAAGTTGAAATGTTACGGGAAGAGGAAGTAATTTTCATGCTTTACAAAGAAGGAGAAATAGTTAATTTAGGGAAAACCTTTGTTAAAATGAATAATACCCTCTTTCCGTTGCAAGAAATTGCGTTACTTAGGTATTCAGTAACAGAGAAATCTTAATTTGCCTTTTACTTAATAGAAGACGACGGTTAAATTATACCCTAAGCAAATTCCCTAATAAGCCTTCAAGAGATTGTTTAAATTGTATTTTAAGTTTTGCTTTATTTTGTGTTAATTTACTTTTAAGCAAAATTTCTTCGGGCTTCTCAGATTGATTCTTTCTAAACCAGTACTAACTAATCCTTATTCATTCTATATAACCTTTGCCGCCAAATTAGTCAACCCCAACGCCAAATTACACAAGTTTCGCTTTCAACATTTCTATTGCGGAAATAAGGCGTGGCATTTGGCAATCCGTTTCCCTAGCTTCGCTTTCGTTCGACACTTTCTTGTCATGGATAAATGGTTCCGCTTAAAGTCACGTGTGCTGCTCCAACATTGATTTAAACTTCTTCACTATCTATGTTGTTAGATTTTGTAAAACGTTGTATATTTATCGCGTGTTCAAGAAAGTGTATATCTATCTATGGATCTACATTATTTTTGTTTCTGCACTGCAAATTGCTACTTAATCGCCAGGTTATAATCCTCATAAAACTATTGCTACACATTTCATGTTTTATTATGTACTTTAGGTGTATACAGATAGATTTGTCCGTCTTGAACCTGACACGTCGTTGTACCAACGGTCGTGTTTCGTACATTGACTTCTGAAAAGAGGTGAAAAAACTTGCGAACCATTTGTTGCTTTAGATGTTGCCCCAAGATCTATTTCGTAATGGGTTCTGCCTAATCTTTTTCCAACTATGTTGGGGTCAACTTCCAGTCTAACCAGATGTCAACACATTCATCTTAAGAAAGTTCAGTAGCATTTTAAAAATATTATTAATAGAAAAAAAAAATACCATGCGTAGTATAATATTTTGTGTAGATACTCTAACTGTGAATTGCTTTTTTTCTGTTTGTAAAGTTATAATGAATTATTTGTAGTTTGGACGTTTTATTAATGACAACAAGTTTAACATCAATAGACTAAATAGAAAGGACACGATGTAAATGAACCTATTTAAGATGAATAAAAATGAATAGAATTGTTCGATCTTGTCTACATTGGATCTATATTTATGGCTCATGTTTAAACGAGAGACGAAGAAGATAGGTTCCATTCAGTGCATCCATCCTATGTGAAAGTTGTTTTTTTATCTTTTATACCGGGTTGCGCAAAGTATTGTAAGTAACAAGCACTTAACTTAACAATAATGTAGATCAACAACTTGATTTCCATATCCAATTTATTGATTGCTATAAGGTGACAAAAAGACTGGGTTACTCTGCAAGTTTTAATCACAATAATTGATGAGTCATCGGTATTTCTCCGTAAGTAGTAAAACAATCATGAAGAAAATTCTTATGCGCTAAGATTTTCTATCCCGTGGGATATTAATAAAATTGCCGCACCGCAAACTCTTACGAAGAAACGAAACGAAAAATAAGAAGGTAAACTGCAGATTATTGCTCATTACAAAGTAAAAGTCAAGTGAGGTTAACTAGGTACCTAAAGGTGACTTCGTGCCTCGTTGGTAGATAATGGACTCGCAATTTATCATTATTGTAGTTACGAACTATTGTGAAGTTCCAGACTTTGTACAAAATTAAATTGAGCTGAACTTCGTGGCTATTTACCTATTATTCCTTTTCCATCTTCCATTTTCTCAGGTCTTCCAGATTTCTTTTGTAAGAACTACATTATTATATTCATTAGGTTCGTTACAGTTTACTCACGTGCATTATTTGGGATTGCTCAACTGGTTTCGAACCAAAACGGAGCCCTTAATCATGAGCTGAACACGTAGCGAGGTCGCGATTCGAACTGATCGATGATCGATTGATTCGAGATGTTTGGATCCGAAACTAGTCGGGCAATCCCGAAAAATACACGCGAGTAAACCGTAACTAACCATTAATATGAATATGTCTCACGAAAGTTATACCTACTACATTCTTTTTTTTTTGGCTTAAGCACTGCGGCAATACAATCCGTGAGAACACGTAATATCGCCTTAACAAAAGTTTGAGTACGGCTCACAGTATTACCCGCACTGAACTAAAAAAAACGTAAGCCAATAAATAAATTACTTAATGCTAACCCTTTCTATTGCTTCACCGTGCTTTTCCCCTTACCCCCATTAAGAAAAACGCAACCGGCATTCCTTTCACGCACCTACATAACACCTAAATTTTATTTTCCCCCGCGGATATTCCCCTTCTTATACCCGTCTAGGCCATTACTAACATTAGGCCTAAATTAAAAAATCCAGACAATTTAGCAGCACGGTAAAGCATTATCGTTATTCCCTTAATCCGTGAACAATGGCCTGGTTTCATGGCATCGTGGGTTGGCATGGTGCCAGGGAAAAACGCATAATGTTTCACGTTGTGCTGGAAATGTATGGGAGGGTATTGTGGGCGGCGACGCCGCGGAGCCGCTATGATTTTGCAGAGGTTTTAAAGTTTTATGTCACTGTAAAACATACACAGACATAAATATGTTTGTTTTTTTATACTACTTCGTTTTAGTGTTTCAGAAATATAGGTACCTATTTAAAAACATATAAAAGCATAAACACGAAAAGTCTACTTGGTTTGGCATACAGTCAAAAATAAATAAAATATGGTGCAACGAAGTATTTTGCTAATACATTACATACTACATTACATAATACATTTCTCTTGCATTTTGTTAAAGTAGTAGGGTGCTACTGCGTTTTCACGAACCATAAAATGTCGAGCAGTTAAATAAATTACGAAATAAACCGTAGCAGGCGCGTACCAAATATAAAATTCAGTATGTTTTCAAAAGCTGCACGGGGATGTCGCCGTTGAGGAGTTATTGTTTGGTGTTTTATTATTCCTTTTTTTTTATTATACCCACCATTAAACTTTATGGAATACTCGTTACATTTGTGGTTTCAGTTGATTGCAATTTCAATGGGATGGAATAATTCAAATTGAAAAGTATATTATATGACATAGATATCAAATCTTGAACTGTTTGTAGATATGATGCAATGAACTTTATTCTACACGCAATAAGAAAGTTGGCGAAAATTCAGCAACTTGCAAAATCGTACCACAGTGTATGAAAACAATAATGGATGAAGAAGTATGTAGTGAGGAATGTATGGTCAGAATCGTAGCAGGTGGCGTCCAATTGTCTCGACTTACCTACCCTAGCGGGAAACAGGCGTACACTATAAACGCAGATGTATACATTTTATGTAAGTTGATAATGTACGATTATTAGGTAGGTATAAGCAGTTTTTTTTTCTGTTTGGAAGATGTTATCTTAGTATTTAAATCACATATTCCAAGCTAAAAGATCTAGTTAACTTTGATACTAAATAAGACTTATAACCAAAGAGAAGTCACAGATAACCTAACAAATCCGGAAAGAAATCCAAGAAAAAAGAAATCTGTATAGCTGAAAGACCCACTCATTTGGCCACAAAAAAGCTTCATTTTCACACACATAATATACCTGGAGCGTATTAAAATTAGACACAGAAACTCACCGTGCCATTCCGGCGCACAAAGAGCTGTCTTACACTGAGCTATCCAGGCTTGTGCCAAGCGGTATTGAATCTTATTCCCCTCTGCCACATGTGTCAAAATCGTTTGCACTTTCGTTCGAAACACTTGTCAAGGACGCGTCACTTGCAACTTTTTGATAATTGCATATTAGGTCCGATATTGATGGGCTAAGGGATAGTGCAATGCGGAATGTTAATGGGCGAACGTGGAAGCGGGCGCGGCCACTACCGTACGGCCGCGGACTACCCTGTTCTAATGGAATAGGGACGGCCTAGCGACGTTGGGCGGTAAAATATGCGGTAAGTTTCGGTAAGGCAGTAGCGGTAATTTTTGTTTATGATGTTGATTTTACTAAGGGTTAAATTGGGATTTGACTGTTGTTTGGGAAATGAATAAGGATTATTGTAGGACTTTTGATCACAATGGGAAGATTAACTTAAAATCATTTCGATTATTAATATGGTAGTTACATACCTATTATTTTTGTATTTTATGTAATCTTATCTCCATAAAATATAGTTGTGCCTTTCAAAATTATTAAAATTACTAGATATAAAGATCGTACCTACAGGTACACGTCTCGATACTTTTTGTAATACCTACTTACTTCAATAATGTCGACTTCCCGAGAGTGTTTGTGTGAAATTTAAACATAAATTATACTCTTATCATGAAAACAAATTATGCTGTTATCGGAAAACTAGACAACCAGGACCAAAGAAGAAAAAAAAAACGTAACCGATTTCTTGTCCAAAAAAGAATATCGGTAAAATTACCGGGATTTACCGCTTCACCTTTTTATCGTACGCGTACCATGTCCCCTCTCTATAAACGTTCTGCACATGCGCAGTACACACAGACGGACAGACCCCAAGTCTTGTGGTAAATAATACATTTCAGTCAACTGTGGCTCCACACTGCTATGCGAAGCTATGTTTTTCTTCAAACTTTATTGAGTTAGAGTTTTTGAAGTTGGTTCGTCAGTTTTTTAGGGAGCTAAAGAGATTTTTCAAAGAAAAAAACAAAGGATTTTTGTGTTTGGTTACTGTATAATTTACATATTTACTCGTAATATTAAGTATTCTTTACGTCCGTGTGGTACCGGACGTTAAGAATAGCACTATCCCATCTCTTCCCGTGGGTATCGTAAAAGGCGACTAACAGCGGTTACGCACTGTATCCGATCCGTATCCGTGAGAATAAGAATATAAAAAACTCGGACCGAATTCGGATTTTGCTTTTCGCACTGCATCCGATTCGAATTCGTGAAAATACGGATCTAGAGTCTAAAAATCTCTGACCGAATTCGGATATTGCTTACGCACTAATCCGATCTCTGATCCAAATCCAAGCAATTCAGGGCCCATCTTTGGCATATGTCCGATTTGAATCCGAGGTAATGCGAAAGCGTTCATATAAACAGTACTTCGGCTACTTCGTCCGTCAATATTTCTTCCGAATTGGAGACTCACGGATGACGGAGAGAAATCGGATGACAGAAGACGGATCTAGTCCATAGACTACTAGTTCTATGAATACTTTGGAACTTATTTTCACGGATTCGTGTCTGATGCAGTGCGTAACCGCTCTAAGGGATTCACTAGAGGATGGGTAGCAGCGTTCTCTGAATACTTTAACAACCATACTGCGATCGCCAACTCGCCTGCCAAGCGTGGCGATTACGGCAAACCCCCTCAACATTGTTTGGGGGAGGCCTATATCCAGCAGTGGACGTCATTCGGCTGAATGATGATGATGAATATTAAGTATTATTATGATATGATGCCTTAAGCTACTAGTTTTTTTTAAACATATTTATTTAAATATTTCAATAACACGAATCTTGTTTCTGAAACATTTATAAATGGTGCATCCCTTGTCATTTTGATCTGATTAAATTATACCCGTCCTTATCATTTGCATGCCATGAATAGAGATGGCAATAGACTTAAGACCCATTTTAGTTAAAAAACCTTTAACCATCATTTATAAGTAAGGGTGTACGTGTTTATGGCGATGGTATAAACTCCGAGCCATCGTTTATAGTAGAAACACGGCAACTTGTATCCGAAACATTGATTTCACATATTAATACAAAGCTTTATTGTTTCGGCAGAGTATATTGATTCAAAGTTTAGATTTAAATGCAGCTGACGTGCCAATCTGGGAGCACGGCAGTGCCCCTACCAAGTCTCGAGCAAAGCAGGCACGGCCGTGTACCATCCTTTTCTCGAAACCATTCGCGGCACATTCACCCTCCCCCCCCCACCCCATATCTTCGCTGTGGAAAAAGCTAGCAGTTTGAACAAGTCACTATAATTATAATAGAAATAAAACTATTGATACAGTCACTAGATAGATAACTAATTACAAAATAAATTGAATAGGACTTGGCTTCTATGAAATCTCAAAACTTTTTACGGTGGAAAGATTGCATAGAGAGACTTGGCATTTTTTACATTTAATATTTTTGGTGGGATTCTACTAACAGAAACTTTTATCAATTGCAACTGAATCGTTCATTCAGGCAGTTTTCGTTGACGAAAACTGTCAAAATGTTTGGTTTTGTTTTTGTTATAAAACAATTTAATAGTTTTTGTAAACGAAAACTGTCTGAATAAACGATTCAGTTGCAATCGATGAAAGTTAGTAGAATCCCACCAAAAATATTAAATGTAAAAAATGCCAAGTCTCTCTATGCAATCTTTCCACCGTAAAAAGTTTTGAGATTTCATAGAAGCCAAGTCCTATTCAATTTATTTTGTAATTAGTTATCTATCTAGTGACTGTATTACTGTTAGTAAAATTGGGTTCCAGTTGAAGAGTCAGTTCGACTCGCGACCTGGCCGCGTGATCAGGTCATGATTAAGGGCTCCGTTTGGGTCCGAAACTAGCCGGACAGTCCCGAAAAATGCACGTGAGTAAACCGTAACTAATCATAAACATAATTTAGATGCTCAATTTATCCCCTATAAAACTGGAGGCGAGAATATTCGAAAAACATTAACAATAATTAGAACGTCATTTTCATCAAACATTAACAATAATTATAACGTCATTATCATCATGCTAATAGTAAGAAGAACGCAGATGTTTAAAACTACAATTATGTCAATCAATCAAAATATTTATTTACTAAAATATGGTACATAAGGTAGGAGTGAGGCGTATTTATCGTAACAGCTATTCAAAACAGGTATCTTATGATAATATACTGTAACTGTGACAAACAAACTGAAAAAGCAGTTCCTGTTCCACGAGCTAACAAAATCCCCTATATGACAGTCACAAGCTCTTCTCAATTCATGCTTATGATAGTTACCTTAGTTAGAATAAGATAGAAGATGTTACTGTTACTCTGTGACACCCTGTTACAGCCGTGACAAGCTCTTTCTTTTTCTCGCATAGGTTTAACATTAAGTTAAGTTAGAAAGAGAAGTCCTGCTTTTACAGTAAACAAGTTAAACGTTGCTATCTGTGGTAACAGAGAACATACAATAGTTTGTTCCCACATAGTATGAAATAACAGACTGTTATTTTGTAACAGGTTTTTGGAACTGCTATTTACGTGTAACAGGAACAGGCGTAGCAGATACGTGATTTTACCTGTTACAACCCACTCCTAACATAAGGTGTTACAGTAAATTTGTTTCAGCATATCCTGCCATAACATGGCGTGCAAATGTATTCACAATCAGCGATGTCAATTAATCTAACTTACAAATTATATTGATTTGTCTTCTAAATAGTCCTTAATGGTATAATATCTTTTAAACAGTAATAGTTTGAAAAGTTTTTTTTTTAAACGTTGTCAGCGGTAAGTCTTGAAAACTATAAGATAAATGATTGTAAATAATAATCGACATGCAGTAAACATTTTTCTTAAATAATTGTAGTTTTATTGGTGGCAGACTAAGTCTATCTTTACGATAATGAAAACTCAATCTATACCATCGCCTTCAAGCACTAAGACAAGAATAAAAACAATTTGAAATGACTATAATCTTAACAACAAGAGGATAATAATTTTCTCAACATTTTATATGGTAAATCGAATATTCACCCACGCCATACTACACAGTGTACCATTATAGTACTTTTCTGCTCAACTTTTTTAGATATATAGGGGGAAATTTGAGATGGAGCAGTAAGGGCTGCTATTTTTACCGTCGTAGCTACAGGAAAACGCACTTAGGAGAGTATCCATAACTTTTAAAGAGATTGCGACACAGATTCTGAAAAAAATTGTACAATGACCTCGATAAACGGTACAGGAAAACATCATCGTGAGGAAACGTGCTTTATTGTCTAAAAACACCAACCCGCAATGAGGAAGCGTGGTGATTAAAGCTCGTTCCTTCTCTGTATGAGAAGATGCCTTTGCCCTGCAGCGGGACAGTTACAGGCTAATTTATTTATTTTACCTCGATAAACTGCAGTTCTCACAATATTTTCACAAAAAGTGCACCACCTTGCTCACATAGGGAGTGCATGAAAAGAGCCTCCACGAGTGACGATACATCAGTAAGTCAGGAGTACCTCCTTATGTATACATCCTTCGGCCGGGGAAAGCGAAGGGTTATGCCGGACTCTTACCGGCTAAAAACCCACGGTGTTCCTTCACCTGACCCTTGGCCGGGGGAGCGGGATTCGCAGCTGCATGCACCGCAACCCCGGCAGGCCTCGGCCCGCCAGCCCCTGGCGGACCTCTCCTTCGGTGGGGCCTTGCCCCATGTCCTCCTGAGAGGCGCACACGGAACACATGCGCGCCGCCTTCTCGGGCCTGTTACTGGTCGGGCGACGGGTGTCCGGCGCACCCTGGGTGATCAGCCCCACTACCAACCTTGCTGACCGGCTAAACTTTTCACCTCGCCTATTTTCCTATAGCACGTGCTGACACAGGAAAAAAGAAAGCCTCGCTACCCTCGCTGACTGGCTAATGTTTTCACTAGGCATGCTATTTTTGCATAGCTCGTGCTGACACGAAACAAGAACAAGACAAATGTTTTGACACCAGTTTCTCTTTTTTCTGGTCTACTCATCAATCATAATGATCATGATCAATTCTGATCAAAAGACTCCATCAAGATGACTGAAATCAAGTCAAGTCCTTATCACTCTCTCAAATTTCCACTCTGTATTCATATTACGTAATAACGAATAGAATGTATTTTGGGTTTAATTATATCAAATAGTACTTGACTCGCTAGCTCTCTTGCTTGTTAAGTTTGCGGGGCAAACATGTTTGCTGCCAAACTCAGTAGAATTCTAAGCTTTAACAATAATGAAGTTGCAGTGTTGTTTGATGAATTTTGAATTGGGAACATACTGTAATGTTTCCTTAACTTTTGGAGCGATATCCAAATACTGAAAAGTTGTTCGGAAAAGTTTACAAGGTAAAGGAGGAGCTCGTGGCTAATTAACAACCGCGCGGATCATATGATTTGTGAGGTTAAGTTACACTTGTCACGGTCGGTTTGTGGATGGGTGATCATTCGTTACACATCGAGACCCGTCATTGCCCCGGAAAGCACTTTAAACCGTCGGTAGCGGGTGTCATACGAATACCTACGACAGTCTGTACGAGTAGTGAGAAGCCTGAAATTCTGGAAAGGCATTGCCCAGTAACTGGGTTGCAAAGGTCTGGTGGCAGTGGCTCCGTGTAAAATACTGGTATTCAACCGCATCTAGTGAGGCTGGAAGCTGACCCCAACATAGTTAGGAAAAGGCTAGGTAGAACAATAAAGCAGAAGTAAAGGGGGAAGGGGAAGGTCTTTCCACTGCAGTGGGACCACATAAGCTAAAAACAACAAAACAATAAGATATGAGAGAAAGAGAAAGATGATATAAATGGAATCGCAAAAGTTATATAAACAATGTGTTCGGCCATGGACTAGCGATATTCTAGTTATGTAACAACTATTCTAGTACTCAAATATACTATACACGCGGGTCCAATTCACTTCCATTTGTTTGTTGAGATATTCTGTACGTGTGTACAAAAAAAGTCATATCTCTCAAACTTTTGGTCGTACTGAGATAAAAATAGGCTTATTCGGAGGGCAACAATATTGTATATCTACATTACTATAATATGAGTTCACATTTTCATAACTTTAAGATAGAGAGTTTCTCAACTAAAAAGCAAAATGGCTGCCAAATAGCGGGGAAGTGGATTGGACCCTAGTGTGTAGTGTATTTGTGTACAAGAATAGTTGCTATATATATAAGTACCTAGAATATTGCTAGTCTATAACCGGACATATTTTATAGAAATAAAAGTAAGATAGAGAAGCAAGCTGCATTATTATAGTCAACCCATGACTGTCCCACTGCTGACCACAGTCCTCTTCTCAGAATAAGAATAGTTTAAGCTTTAGTCCACCACGCTGGTCTATTGTGTGTTACACACAACACAGAACCACACACCAGGTATGCAGGTTTTCTCACGATGTTTTTCTTCACCGTTAATGCAAATAATAATAAAATTCTGATCCTCTATATCTGGCTATCACTGCTAAGCTGCATCCCTAGCAGTAATAATGATGAAATTATGTCTTGAATTTACAAAACATAACATCACGCTTGTATTCCCTGAAGGGTTGGGCAGAGGTGTATAGTACACCCTCATATCGCCGTTAAGTCCCATGTAATAGGAGGCGAACCTATTGCCATCAACCGGACGCAAGTCTTAACTCTGGGCTGATACTGAGAAATTCCACATGGAAGAACCCAGGGTCTCAAGCTTATCAGTCACGCTTGAGGCTACTAGACCAACGAGGCAGTCAACCTACCCAGCATTACCTAACACTTATCGCTAACTGGCTTGGCAACGCAAGATAGATCGTTTCCCCTCACCAAACATTTGCTCAAGGAAGCGTGTCACGTATCGCTATGTGACCACATTATACAAGTAGGAATTACCTTTACAACGCTCGGCTCCAAAAGTTTTAACGTCTTGGAGTATAATTTCTGAAGATTGTCAATGTGGGAGATTCGAGCAAACTTTGAACGAGTATAAATAATTTCTGAAGCTTGTCAATTTAGAAAGATATACAGTGTGGTTATTTGAGATGGGACATGAAGGGCAGCTACCTTAACCATTGTAGCTACAAGAAAACGCTCTTAAGAGACTACCCTTAACTTTTGGAATAATATATTTGCATTCACAGATTTTTTAAAAATGTAGTTTTCGAGAAAAAGGGCAATTTTCATAAACATTTTTATGAAGCAAATCGATTCTATTTCCCCTAAGGATCAAAAGACTCTTTCGGACCAACTTTGTGGGCTACGAAACGTTTCAAAGTTCTTTCATAGATATGAAATAAAAATTCATTAGGTAGGCTAGGCGGGTACGTTGCGACAATACAATCTCAGTCAATCAACTATTATTGGCTTAATAGGAAATTATTCAGACAGTCTCGAGCCGTACATAAATTTCACCTAAATTGCGCCATAACACGCGTCAGTCTGGGCTAGCTCCGTCTAGTCCATCTGCTTGAGCCCCTTAGCCAGATTCACGATAGTATTTGATCTCCATTGAAGGATATCCAACTTCCATCAGTCCTTTAGTGGGCATGGTGAGCCTAGGCCACTCTTTAACTTGCTAATTTGTCAGTGTGAAAATGTTCTGACGAAGTGTCTCTCTTTGCTGTCGGATTGTCTTTAGTTTGTACCAAATTCATAACTTGAAGTAGATTGCACGTCTAGTCGCAACCATGAACTATGCAACTGCTAGACGCAGCTTGAAGGCATTTAGGATGTAGTTAGTGCCACTGCGTGACAACTGCGGACTGAATGTGCAGTTCACCTACAGTTATGATTCTGAATATGAAACGAAATTTGTTTTACCAAACGCGACGTTATTAGCTCCCCTGATGTCTCTCAACCTACGCAAGTTCTATGAATCAAATTCAAATTCAAAATATTTATTTCAGATTAAGAATCCATATGATGTTAGTAGTAGTATAACTTAGCCTAATGTTACTGTTAAATTAAATTGAATTAAAATATAATAAAATTAAATAATGAACCATTGAACTGTTCAATCGATGGTTCATTAGTTAATTTGGCTCAGTGGGTCTGAACACTGACCCACCTTTGTAAGAGGGGAGAGTCCCACCGGTCTAAGAACACATTCAGGATGCCATCGGAGGAGGAGCGCAAGCGCACCACCATGGAAGCGCAGCGGTTGCGCATGATCGCGGCGAAACCGTCGACATACGCCTCCGCGAACATCCCTCACGCGCTACATCGCCACGGCAGCCCCAAAAGCACCCTGAATGCGTTATTGTACTGTACTGCATGCACTGGTCGCTGCATGCCCGCTGGGTATACTTGGTCCACCGGCTGCAGGTGTAAAACGAATGGCAGAAGGCCTTAAAAAGCGTTATCTTGACAGATTCAATTCAAGATCAATGGAGCAGATAGGATTACTCTGATGAACTTACGAGAGACGTTGTATCGATAAAGGTCTTCAACGATATATCTAGTAGAAATATTATAGCAAGGTGATCGCTCATTGTTACAAAGTAGGTTGAACAAAGTCTTTGGTAAGACGGCACCCAAAAGTTAGAGGCAACAATATGAAGACAGTCTCAGTTATTTATGTTCTTTCGATACCGTTGCGTAAGTCGGAGCACTTTGTTATTTTCGACACGTACGAAACATTTGCTCTCTTAATAATGATGTCAATTTAAGATCCTATCGACACAAATGCTTAACGAAACATCTGTCTAGTGCGAGCAATGCGAGAAACTGCGACTCTGGGCTTGATGTCCGGAATTTTCACGATCTGGCAAATTATAATTAAGTTTTTTTGTAAGACTATTTTCGGGTTTAACCTAGAATTCTTTTGACTTCGTTACCCTGTTAGGGTATTTGGCTATTATTTTTGTATTAAACATCTCGGAACTAACACAAAAATAATAAGAAACAGTGCAAAAATCAATGAAATCACTACATAGTATAAAACAAAGTCGCTTCCCGCTGTCTGTCCCTTTTTTTTTTTTTTTTTCTATTGGACTGCTGTAGGTCGTCCTAGGGGACGGTTTCTACGTAACCGGGCAGTTATTGGCGAGACCTGAAGGGTCTCCAGCCAATGGGGGGGAAGTAAAATACTTAACCTAAGCTAACTACTTGTACTACACTAACATCATGACTACCTGCAACAACAGCACTAAGGGCGACCCCTAGTGGGACTCGGACCTCGGCTTAGGGCGTTGCTGGCGTGGACATAGGGGGGGGAGACAGCTTGATGAGGGCTGAATTATCGGTGTGACTGCGGAGTCTGAAGAGACGACCGGCTCTACGACGGGAGAGCTCGGTGGATCGTGACCGGCGGCGGTGGGACGTCGCGACGGGCCTCGTCGGCGAGGACGGTATGCCGGACGGCGGCGGACGTTGTGTAGTGTGCTGGTCGATTTGCTCGCCTCCTGGAGGAGGGTTATTTCGTCGTCGGGTTCTAAAAGTGTGTGCCTGGGACGGCGAACTTTACTTATGAGAGAGGGACTGTAGTCGGCCGCTGCGGCGACTAGGGGGTTCGGATGGCGGGGGGCATTGTCGAAGTAACGCTTGGAAATGCGTTTGAGGTATTGCCTGATGGTTGGCATTTTTAGATCGAGATGGAGTTGGACGTTACGCATGAACCACGGGGCAGCCGCGGCTCTGCGCAACACTCGATTCTGGAGGGTTTGGAAGGATTTGAAGCGACAAGGCTTAACGTGTGCGAACACGACGCTAGCGTAAGTCAAGATGGGGCGGATGCACGTCACGTAGATTCTCAGCTTATTTCTAAGTGACAATTTACTGCGTGCTCTAAGGATGGGGTGGAGGCGACCGACAGCGAAAGCGGCGCGAGCGCGCACCGCTTTGATGTGGTCTCGGAAACTCAGATGGTGGTCTAGGATAACCCCCAGATATTTGGCTTTCATCTCCCAAGGGATCTGTTTGCCGAACATGAGGACGGGACGGATGTGGGTGTGGGAATCACCGTGTCTCTCGAAAAGAACGGCTGCGCTCTTTTCGGGATTCACCTCTATTCTCCATTTCCGGAACCAGACCCCGAGGGCGTCGGCTGCGGTTTGAAGGGTTCGAGAGATGCTATCGAGACTCCTACCGGAATAGTAGATAGCCGTGTCGTCGGCGAAGAGAGCCAACTTGGCCAAGCCACATTTGGGAATGTCGCTGGTGTACAGCGTGAACAGAAGGGGCGATAGCACGGAGCCCTGAGGGACTCCTGCGCGAATGGGGTGAGGGGACGAGAGGGTGCCTTCTAGGCGATAGCGGAAGGAGCGATCCGACAGAAAGTCTCGAATGATGAGCACGAGACGGTCCGGCACGTTGAATTGGTACAGTTTGTATAATAAACCGTTGTGCCAGACCTTGTCGAAGGCTTTCGCTACGTCGAAGAAGAGCATGCCCGTTTTGTACGAGCGCATAAAACGGGAGCTAATGTGTTCGACTATGCGGTGCAATTGTCGAATGCAACAGTGCTGGGTTCGAAAACCGAACTGTTCGTCGGGGATGAGTTTACGAGAGTCAGCGAAATCCTTTAAACGGATATAAATGAGACGCTCATAGATTTTCCCAAATACATTGAGAAGACTGATGGGGCGGTAACTAGTGGGCTCACTCTTGGGTTTGCCGGGTTTGGAGATACCGATAACGGTGGCTTGTTTCCAAGCTTGCGGAAAGATGTTATTACTCAGAGCGCCATTGAAGATGGCGTCCATGAGGACTATGAGCGGGGCGGAAAAGTGTTTGATCACCTTATTGGTGATACCGTCTGAGCCGGGGGCTTTCCTAGGTTTGAGTTTCCTCACTATCGTGTGGACCTCGTCTACGGTGATGGGGGGTAAGGGGTCGTCGGGGTCTTCATCGGGTGGGGCTGTCTGTCCCTATGTATGCTTAGATCTTTAAAGCTACGCAACGGATTTTGAGGCTGTTTTTTTTCAATAGATAGAGTGATTCAAGAGAAAGGTTTACATGTTTAAATTGCACCCGTGCGAAGCCGGGGCCGGTCGCTAGTATTTAATAAAATGCTCAGGTTATAAACGATTCAAAATCGTTCACAAGACAGAGACAACACTACTACCATATGAGGTCATAGCTCAAAAACTGCATAGTGACTTGACATCACTCTGTACAATATCCGTTTGGCGTGACAAGGACGGAAAATGCCTCTTTATCAAACTTCAAAAGCGGGTATCCTCCTCCTCTGTTTTTTCTTAGATTTAATTTCACTGCCATTACTCTCAAGATATCTTTATCTTATTATAAAGTGATTTTCTTTGTAATGTGTTTTGATGACAATTAACAATGTCAGTTGTTTTATATAGATTAGCGTCCTTTTACCATTTGTAAATGTGAGAGCTTTGTAGACTTGCTAGATACCTGGATACCTATTTCATTTGTGACCATATTTTTCATTTTTTTGGCTCCTGCTCGTAAGTCTACATTGCTCTCTCATAACTATTCTAAGTCATAACTGTACCCACTCAAATTGTTAAAGATATGGATTTTAAAAGAGTAACCATGGAGTTTCTTACCGGCTCTTCTCCATACGAGTAGGAAACGACTAATTGGAACCGTGCATCTAAATTCGACTTTTCGTAAGCGCCTTTAATGGTTCATGAGAAAAAAAAACAAGTCCTTTGTTCTTTTTATACTTTCTAGAAATAATACTAAATTGTTGTACATTTTTAACAGTAGTCACAACGAAATACCGATAACAGTGAAACTTGGCAGTACTGCCTTACTCACCCAAAGATATCTAGTTTGACGTTACATTACAATCGAACTTTACTGCCAAAACGTGCGGGATTAATTTCTGACTCTGCTTCCAAAGGTTATGAAACTTCTCGACCTTTGCAAAGGTTGCAGGAAGTTGAAACTGGGTTCCCCACAACTTAATTTCCACTCATTTATTAAATGACAGGGTTGCCCTAATTGACTTGTAAGTACGCAAGGAATTTAACTTTGAATTTAATGATGCTTTGGACTGCTGTTTAGTATGAATGCAGATAATCATTTGTTGGCCGGTGTTTTGTCAGCGTGTTGAGGATTTTCAGTCAGGCTGCGTGAGTTAGCTCCTTCCTTGTGGATATGGGTTGTGTGCGTTTTAGACAAATGAATTCTTTATTCAAGTGGGCTGAACAACGTGTATTTGATAACAAACAGTAGAAACAATAATTCAATATTACAGATTACGTACACTTGATAATCGGTCGTCGCTCAAATATGTTAAGTCGGTGTCCAATATGATTCCGATGATTCGGCGCAAAGTCCAAACTCCCACGCTACAGCCATTGTTGTCGCTAGAGGGCGCCAGTCGTCAACACAGCGATATAGACCATTATGTAACTAGCCCAAAATATAATTAATTATCATGTCACATTGATTAACTTAAAAACATAACATCACGCCTGTTTTCCCTGAAGGGTTGGGCAGAACTTTATAGTACACCTTCATTTCGCCGTTATATTTAAGCCCCATGTAATAGGAGGCGAGCCTATTGCCATCAACCGGGCACATATCACTCCGGGCTGCTACTGCAAAATTCCACACGGAAAACTCAATAACATTTTGCCAGACCTGAGGATCAAACCTAGGACGTCACGCTCAGCAGTCGGCCACGAGACCAACGAGGCACTCAATAAATTCTTGATTGGATATTGATTTTTAGCGCAAACATAATAACGCTAATAGAGAAGTAATGATAGGATTCGCACAATAAATGTTTGGTCAGCAGAACAAATCTGCCGACTCAGTCGTGCGAGCACGGATCTTTTAATCGAGTCGATTCGAGAAATTTATAAATTCTAAACGTCAAATTTGACATAAGATATAGACAAAACCACAACTGCTATCGTTTTACCTATATTTTATGTCAAATTTGACGTTTAGAATAGATACATTTCTCAAATCGACTCGATAAAAGATCCGTACTTGCACCGCAGGTTAGATAAGAAGTGGAAAGGTATGCATTGTTGATAAAGGAGACCTGACAAGCTTCATACATTTTTGGACCAAAATCCAATGTAGTCGGCCAAAGAAAAATATATGATACGTATTATGATAGTACACGACTACCTAAACATTTTTTTTTACTACGTCATTCCTCTAGGTCTGTTATCTGAGTCATTACATAAGGTTAAAATGTTCAATCTTAGTGAAAAAAATTAAAGATTTTTTTGACGTTTTATTTAGAATGTAAATAACTTGTTGTTCGATGGCTACCTGCCTCTAAAATAATAACATGTAACGTTTGGCACATGTTTTTCTTTTTCACATACAAATTCTTTTTTAGTTTGACTTAAATGGAATATTTTAACCTAATGCAGTGACTCAGTATCAGACCTAGAGGAATGACATCATATTAAAAAATGTTTAGGTATATAATGTATGCATAATTTTCTTTGGCCGGCTACTTTACTTTTTGGTCCATTTTGTCAGATGTCCTTTATACCTGTCGCAGAGCGCGCGTTATAACTGTGAAATGTCAAGCATCATTGTTTTTTTGTTAATCCTTATTTTTAAATTATTGCTAGACACACTACTTCAGTGTTTGGTTGTGGCGCGATGACAGATATCGGTGTGACCCGATAACAATGTGTGGTCGATTTAGGACGAACAGGCTGATGAGGCATTCGGTGTCAAACCCTCGTAGAAGTCTACCTTTATTATTTGACTAGTTTGTACTTCTTATTTTATGATCTTGTTTGAACTATATTGTGTTATGACCTAGCTCATGTAACTAACAACTGATCTGATTACAAGTACTCTCAGTGGTCGAGAGTCTATGTTGGTTTTATTTACATACCCACATTGCCCCTGATAAGCAGACATTGGTTTTAACTATAATGCTATAATCACTGCTATCTAATTATATAACCGAATTTGTCTGCGACATACATTAAAATTTATGCTTACCAAAAGCTTAATAACCTAACATAACCTTTTCAATTACAGCCGTTCTAATTGAACGCCTGCAAGAATGATCTGACGATAGCAAACAAAAAGTAGGTCACCAATGGAATCGGTGAACGATTATTATCGGACTTTCAAAATGTCTGTCATCTGCGCTCATTCTAAAGTTGATAATCATCCTTCAAGTCTAAATCGTCGTAATGTTTCTATTGTACTAACAGATAGGCAAAGGGTTTGTAACTTGGTCTCTAAATACTGTATTTATATTATGCTGAATGTAGTTTCAAGTAGTGTTGGTCTAGAGGCTTAACCCTTTGTTCCGGGTCTACATGTTTATGCATGTTGTTTGCTTATGTAATCGCAACCCGACTGCGTAGGGACTATCTATTGTTACATTAGTAGATAGTGGCACGTCACTAGTATGAATTGCTGTACTCAGACTTGTGATAGGCTTCGGCAATTTACATAGAGTAGATGTGGTGCGGATTTGATACGGACGTGAATGTGTCGTCAGATACCACGTCGTCTCACGCCTCGTCATTTACTGTATATATTGCCTATATGATGTGTAGTAGTATTTGTGTGGAATATCATGAAAGGGGCAAGCAATAGATGATTTACCACTTCACGGTTGTTTATTTTTTGAACTTCTAGACTCATTTCTTCAAAATAGCCTAGATTTACTCAGTTCTTTTTAATGCCTATGTTACAAAAGACAGTCCCCAAAAGCCCACCGTTCACCGCTTCCTAGTGTTTATGCTGTGAAGAAGTGAAGAACATAGTTCTGTCAGGTAAATAAATGTATTAAGTCTATATACAAAAGAAACAATATTAATTACAAAAACAAAATTATGCAAAATGAAGATGATAAAAATGTATAACTGTCTTCCCTCTTTCACATCAAGTTTCGTCTTCTCTGTTAGCGACACACCAAGGTCAATCGATGTAACGTCGCATCTTGTCAAGCAGTTGAACCTCGGTTAGCGGAAGTTCGGCAGTAAAACATTCTACGCATTTTGAATAGGAAACGACACACCATTACGCGACAGAAATTTCCATCACGAACAAAATCTTGACGTCAATTTACCGCAAAAGAATTACGTTGGGCGTCATATGAGGCTTGGTTGAAATGTAAGATCAGTTGCCAAACTTCGGCCGCGTAAGTTAGGCATGGCTCTTCGCTAGACTAAGACTAAGACGCAAACATATAACACAATAATTCTGCCAAAAGATTCTATGACACAGAATCTATTATATTCCTTAACCAAATGTGGATGTATGCTAGAGCATACATCCACATATATCCAGTATAGATACAGGGTGTCCCTGGAAGTATGGATCAAATCGAATAGGGGCGTGGGCAATGATTTTTCCAAACTTTTTAACCCCGAGAATGTCGGTGCATTTTTTTACGGTTCAAAAGTTATGACCAATTATTCTTTTTTTTTTCAATCACTTCGTATAGAAAAAAATCATAAAAAAAACTATCAGAGCTATCATTTTTTTCAGGCCTTTGGGCAAACAGTAGGCCTTTCTTGTGGTAATACTTTTACGAAGCTAGAAAATATGTGTTCAATAAGAAAAAACATTTACTGCAAAGGCTTTTTTGGTCTGGCAAAAAATTTTATCAAGTTTTTACTACTACAAGTTTTGAAATGACTTTGCCCACGCCCCTATTCGATTTGATCCACCCTTCCAGGGACACCCTGTATATTATTCCGTTTCGTGTGACAAGGATAGAAATTGCCCCCTCAACACACTTCGAAAGCGTGTATCTCCTCTAGTTTTTCATCGTTTTTATTATTTTATCACTTATCGTGTTCTTTCTATACTTGCTTTAAAATAAAACCAAGTTATTGTAAATTTTTAATGGTAGTCAGATAACCCTATGCTGTCTTTTACTTTTATTGTGTTTTTATTTAATATTTGTATTTTCTAGTATTATGTTTTATGTAATTGTGCTTTTGTGAGTTGTGTTTTCTTTTATGTATCAAATAAATGTCTTATTATATCTTGTATGTCATATCTCTATTCTAAGTCTTTAAATTCCCAGTTATGACAGTTATGCCATGTGAGATCACTAGCACATCATCTGCGAACGCCGCATTTCCTTTAAAATACCCGAGACACTCCTCTGGCTTCCTAGAGTGCCTTCGTAGCCAAATAAACTTATTGATTGTCTGCGTTTGGCATGTTATCAAGTTCCGCCACCGCAAATCAAAATGTACTTTCACCTTTCGGAGATAAAGCTGAATGTCGTTTGAGGAAAGTTTTCACAGCTATTAAGATGTTCTTTTTAAAAAGTGGTAAACACGACCCTAAAGATTAAAAGGGGAATGATAAAATATGCGCTAGTAAAATTTTATTGAATCTTGCATTGATGGTTATTGCTTATCATTTCAGATCGGGTAATGTACAGAATAAATATGATTTAGGTATGCAAGTTTCTAGGTCAGAAAAAAAGAATGAAAACAATGTTTTTTTTTTAAAGACTCATATATTATGGTATCCGCCGCTCCCTAGATAGCCAGCTAGCCCCGCTATCAACCTTGCTGACTGGCTAATCTTTTAACCACAGCATGATTTATTCTCATAAAGCTCGCGTCGACAAAATAGAAGAACAAGAACAATATATTATCTTTACCCATAACGGTATATATCCATATGCGATAAGGAAAAGAAAAATCCTATTATTCTCGAAAGTTTGGTGTGGGTATCAAGTATCACTGTTGGGCACGGGATTTCAAATAAGCACGGTATACGTTGTTAAGAAATGTTGGGAATTTTGTTGCATGAGAAGATTAGAGTTTAGGCTTTTTTAGTTTTAGTTAACCGGGCAGGTTTCCGCAAGTCCACGTCAAAGCGCGTATTTTGCGTGCGGGTGGAGATAATATACTTGGGAGCAAAGAAATCGAGCCACTCCTTTTTTACGTGTCCTGGTAATTAGTTTTAGTTTCATGAATTATATAATTCAAAATACAAAAAACTATCCTCATTGTAAAGGTTATCAGATAACCTTTTAGGCGATACATGTTTAGAATTGATCTGTTCCATAATACCAAAAACAACAACAATTATACCTACGTGAAAAATAGAAGTGGCTCGATTTATTTGCTCCCAAGTATAGATTATTCGATCCAAATCCAAAAGGCCTGCAAACTTTTGATGTTGGCGATCTCTCGGAAAGTACTTGGGTTATCGAAGTACTTAGCCCTGTACATGGCGACCTCATGGGTAGTTCAGAAGCACGTAGGCTGCCGTTTCGTCCAACTGCATGCAGGCTCTGCATTCTTCTTCTTCTTCGTGTCGTTGGCACGACAATAATTATATTTTATTAACCCAGAACTTCGCCACTTCCACGGCGCTATCGGTGGCTACGCAGAGATCACTCTGGCTGCAGGTTGTTGGGCTCAGAGGGCAGGATAGGAGATGGGGCATAGTTTGCAGCGCAGCTCCACATCCACACTCCGCTGCTGTTTTTTTCAGGTAGCCCCACTTGACGAGATTGGAGTTACATCTTCCCACTTGAGATCGGAGGCGATTCAGGGATTTCCAGATGGTCCACGGAAACTTAGATCCAGCAGGAAGATGCTCACTTGGCTGTTAGTAGTGAGTGGGAGGGGGACAGGCATCTCTCCACAGTTTACATCGCGCGTCGGCCGAGTTTCATGACAGGGACGCCGCAGATTTTAAAAAACTATGCCTGCTTTTAAGCCGTTGTGTTGGCAGTTGGGCGCCGTATAGGGGATGTCTGAAACTCCTATAACAAAGAGATGTTTATTAAAAGAACCATGCCAGTAACAGCTGCTGTCACTATACGCAGCTGTAGTGACGCGGCTGTCAATGGCAAGAAGGCCAGTGGGAGTTTAGGCCTTAGGTCAACCTGGCCTGTTGCGAGTTGGTGGACTACACAGATTATCGAGAACTTTTTGGAGCTCTCTCACGTGTGCAGGTTTTCTCACGATGCTTTCCTTCACAGATATTGCAAGTGATAATCAACTTCTGATCGGCACATGAATTTGGAAAGTCAGAGGCGCGGGTCGGGGTGGAACTCAGACCTTCCTGCTTGGAAGGTAAACGTTCAACAGCTAGGCTATCACTATTACCTTATACATCATCTTTCTGCCCTGTTTTCAAGTTAGTTGGGGTCGTCGCAATATGTTTTTCTCTTCATATATCATTTACTCCCTTTTCCTTCATATCATCTCCAACACAATCTATCCATCCATCTTTTTTTTGGTCTCCTGCTTCCCCTCCATCCATCAACTTTCAAGTTCATCACTCTCTTAGTCTCATGCGTTTCATTCTTCCTCATCATAATGCCCATACTATCGTGTAATACGTATTTATTAAATGATCTCTTAAAGACCTATTCTACGGATTATCTATGCCTGAATGTCTGTTTCTTTCGAATTTCTTTTCGAGTTATTTTGTGTTCTCGTGTTTCAAAGAAGGTATAATATATTTAAAGTACCAAGACATAGTGAACGAAATTCATTACATGTGTGTTTGTACCAAGTGATCAGGTGTTCAAAGCAAGAGGGCAACAATTTATCACCTACATTCACACTATAGCAACGGTAAGACCTAACGAGTTATTGCTAAGACACATGTGGAGTAAATTGAACAAAACAAAGGTTTTGCTGCAAATAAACTACTTAGAAGGTTATTATTTAAAATAAAATTTTGCACCTAAAGATGTTTTTTGGAGGAACGCGTGGCTAATTATTAATCGCCATTTATCTAGGATATTTAACTGGAAAAATCTAATTAGTCCGTCAGTTATTATCAAAAAATATTTTACCCGTATTTTTTCTTTTGTTACGTAAACCAAAATTGACGAAGATACGACACTTTCAAAGTTGACAAAACGTCAAAAGCAAGACAATTTTTACTTTCTTCTGACGTCAAAGCCCCCAGTCTCGAGATTTGATGCGTTTTATTTTTCCAAATATTCATAGATTTTAGCAAAAGAAAAAATACGTGTCCATTATTTTTCAAAACTCTAACTGGCGGACGAATTAGATTTGCAATTTATTGATGCTGTCAACATGCCTATTATGAGTTGCAAGGTTAAGCTGCGCGGTCTGTCCAGGGATGGGTGATCGTTCGTTACACATGGCGACACCTCTCTGCCTCAGAGGGCATGTTAAACCGTCGGTCCCGGGTGTTATAGGAATACCTTTGACAGTCGATACGGGTAGAATCCCGATAGTCTGACAACCGATCTAAACTCAAGATATCAAGCATTGCCTGATAACTGAGTTACGGAGGTCTGATGGTCGTCGCTCATTGTTGAATACCGGTATTCAGCTGCATCTGGTTAGAATGAAAGTTGATCCCAGCATAGTTAGCATAGCAAAGGCTAAGCAGTAAGAACCTAAAGATGTTTTTGGTGTTCTAATCATGTTTTTCAATGCTGGCATTTATTCTGATTCTTGGTACTTCCCGGAAGAGAAGAACTATTCCGTGTCGATCACAGCGGGTATGATAAAGGCTGTTATTTCTTGGAGATGGGTAGAAGCGCTTTCCTTTGCGCTTATAATAACATACTCTCTACGTACGACGGTTAATTGTTGTTTATGGCAATATTTGGAGTGTAGAGATACAAGCTTGCCTTAGTTCAAAACTCAAGGTTTAACATAACACCTGTAAATACATTTCCCGAAAAGTAGGGCAGAGGTGTACAGCCTGTACACCCCCATTTCACCGTTATAGTTAAGTCTCATGTAATAGCGGATGAGCCTATTGCCATGAAGTGAGCACAAATCTGGACTCCGGGCTGCTACTGAGAAATACTACTCGTACACGGAAAAACACAATAAAACTTCCCGACCTGGAGATCGAACCTATGTAGGATCCCACTCTTAGCAGTCATGATTGCGACCACTAGATCATCGAGGCAGTCGGGGTTATAATATACTATAATCAGCCCATTACTGTCCCCCTGCTAGGCACAGACCTCTTCTCAGATTGAGAAGAGTTTTGGTCTTAGTACATCACGCTGGCCTGATGCGTTTTGGCAGACACATACTCATCGAGAACTTTTTGAAGCCCCCCTCAGGTGTGTAAGTTTTCTCACGATGTTTTCCTTCACCGTAAACGCAAGTGACAATCAAATTCTGATCCGCACATGATTTCAAAAAGTCAAAAGTGTGTGCCGTTGTTGAACTTAAGGTTTTTTTTTTATTTTATTGTACAAAAGCTATGATGATTTTAATCAGAATTAATTAAATAATGTTCAAAAGCAGAAAGTTTAATTAATTTTAATGTTTCGTTTTACAAAATGTATTTCACAAAATATTGTTGAAAATTGTAGTTTGCTCCTGCTTTTAAGCCAGCACAATAGCTGTGCAATAAATTGGGAATGTGTGCCAAATAACTTCTGGAAAAACTAGGACACCAGTTAGGCAGATTTGGATTTTTATATCTGTTATTTATTAGACTAGGCTCCGTTATCGGGTTGAACCAGAACTCCAAGCACAGAATAATTAATAGTGCGACGTACGGAAACGTCATTGCAGAACTAATTCCATAAATACCTAGAAAAATGTGTGAATTTTGCTGCTAGTACACATACGCGAAACCGAGTCGAAAGCGGACCGAAACCGGACTGAAGGCGGTGTTTAGTGTTCGTACATCATACAAAATCATGCTATTTTTGTATTATAACTTTCGTAAGACACATTGATATTTATGATTAGTTACGGTTTACTCACGACTCGTTCTTCGACTCGCAACCTTGCCGCGTGATCAGAACATGATTAAGTGCTCCGTTTGGGTCAAAAACTATTCGGGCAATCCCGAAAAATGCACGTAAGAAAACCCTAACTAACCATAAAAAAATCATGCTAGACAGAGTTTCGCTATTCATTTGTTTCGTTACGGTTCGCTTCCGTTTCGCATTCGCGGCAGTGTGCCAGCGTAGTGTCGAGTGAGAGCGCTCCAAATACGCTGTGCGTTGTCGCTCTTATTACATTTTGGTTCAGTTACTCAGTAACATTCGGTTCGATTTTATTTTGCGTTTCATATCGGAGGCGAAGCGGCGCAAAGCATGTTTTCAAACTTAAATCACGGAGTAACACAAGCCTGGAGGCCAAATCTTCTATCGAAATTGTTTTAAAACCACAATCGAACCGCAGCTTAACCACGCCCGTTTGACGATTTTCTTTACAAGAAAAAAAAGTCGTATTGTTGGTTGAGTTAGCAACAATTTTGTTAGTAAAATTAGCCTCCTGCTCCAAGCCTCATGAAAGCTACATAGAAAAGGCACAACACAGATAATAAAGTTAAAATTATGTGTAGAAAGACCATTATTAGTCTTAAACAGATTTTAGTGTGCCAAGTTATCAGTGAGTTGGCTCCATACATACAAACGGTTCTTGTGAGACTGCACAAATAAGTGCCACAGGCGTGTTATTCGAAAATGTCGTTTATTACATTATACAGCGTGTCCCAGAAAGTGGTGTCAAGCGGAAGTCCAGAGGTAGAACATCCTTTGAGGTACCCAAATCACCCCCATGTATGTTCCGCGATTTTTTGTAGTTTTCGAGTTATGAATGTTTTTAATCAAACTCTGACTATAACGACATTTTTGATCATAGTGACGTGAATAGTTGAGATACATGAGTAATTTTTTTTCTAAATTAGCTGATTAGTGACCCTTTTGAATGCATAAACATTTGTAACCATAGATGTAACGAATGCGTTACAAAAAAATATTGAATTGTCATAAAGTTAAAATCCTGCATATTTCCTACATCTTTGTGGGTGATTTAAAAATAAATCTCCCTAAACTTTTTTCGTCAGATGTATTTCAAAAACTTATCCATTTTATTAGCTATTTACCCTGTAAATTTCATCAAGCTATCTCTACGACATCATAATACAAATTTCATTCAAAGCATACAATATCGAAAATTCAAGTTGTAAAAGTGTGAATGAAAAATTTATTAAAACTAACTAATAACTTCTTTTTTAGTAACCCTCGACGTAAAAAGAGGGGTGTTATAAGTTTTACGTATGTGTCTGTGTGTCTGTCTGTGGCATCGTAGCTCCTAAACGGATTTTGATTTAGTTTTTTCTTTTGTTTGAAAGGTGACTATCGAGAGTATTCTTAGCTATGATTCAAGAGAATTTGTTCAGCCGTTTGAAGATCATCAGCTCTTTTCTGGTTGTTGAAGGGATATGAGCAACTTCTACTGGTCTGATCAATTCGAAAATAACTATCCTGTGATTTCAATGATATTACAATAACATGGTTACCTTGACCTGATACTCAAGCATCATCTAAAACAGCATGATACCCAACTAACAGTAGAGGTATTGTGTGCCTATTGATTCTTTAAGTTTATGATAAGTTGTAATGACCTCCTTCTTGTCACATGTCATCATATCATTGATGTCACAGGATAGTAAATTTCGCAACGATCAGACCAGTAGAAGTTGCTCATATCCCTTCGACAACCAGAAAAGAGCTGATGATCTTCAAACGACTAAACAGATTTTCTTGAATCATAGCTAAGAACACTCTCGATAAAGTCACCTTTCAAACAAAAGAAAAAACTAAATCAAAATCCGTTTAGGAGCTACGATGCCACAGACAGACACACAGACACATACGTAAAACTTATAACACCCCTCTTTTTACGTCGAGGGTTACTAAAAAAGAAGTTGTTAGTTAGTTTTAATAAATTTTTCATTCACCCTTTTACAACTGGAATTTTCGATATTGTATGCTTTGAATGAACTTTTTATTATGATGTCGTAGAGATAGCTCAATGAAATTTACAGGGTAAATAGCTGATAAAATGGATAAGTTTTTGAAATACATTTGACGAAAAAAGTTTAGGGAGATTTATTTTTAAATCACCCACAAAGATGTAGGAAATATGCAGGATTTTAACTTTATGACAATTCAATATTTTTTTTGTAACGCATTCGTTACATCTATGGTTACAAATGTTTATGCATTCAAAAGGGTCACTAATCAGCTAATTTAGAAAAAAAAATTACTCATGTATCTCAACTATTCACGTCACTATGATCAAAAATGTCGTTATAGTCAGAGTTTGATTAAAAAACATGAAAAACATTCATAACTCGAAAACTACAAAAAATCGCGGAACATACATGGGGGTGATTTGGGTACCTCAAAAGATGTTCTACCTCTGGACTTCCGCTTGACACTACTTTCTGGGACACGCTGTATATACAGTTTATTTTTCTTTGATTCAGATTGCATTTAAATCGCAAAGATTATTATAATGAAGGCACTTTATGCGACATGATTTTTTCAACCAACCCGTACCGGGAGAACTACTCCGAAAAACGAACGGCGAAAATTCGGATAAAAACGAAACAACGACGAACATCAATACGATTAAAATATTGTCAAATAACGAACTACTAGATGTCATTTAACATTAGTGAATAGGGTGAACGAAAGACAAAATTTCTAATCGCGAAAATCGATTCGATCGTCGGATCCGAAACAATTTCGTGGTTGGGAAACGTGCGATCCGTCAGCCGAAACTTCGTAGTTTGATTTTTGGAGAAGATGCATATAATTAAGAGCATGGTAGACTCAGGCCTGGACTCCACCAAAGCGGAGATGTGCGGAGACTTCTCGATCAACCAATAGGATTGCGTTATTTTCAAATCTCTCTGCTTAGCTTCAACTCAAAACGAATTCCTATTGGTTGTTTACGAAACATCTCCGCACACCTCCGCTTTGGTGGAGTCCGTCTCATTCCGAGAAAAGGCCCGTGCCCAGTAGTGGGACAGTAATGGACTGAGTATGTTTATGAGTTTTCTTGAGCATGATACCGAAGCTTCTTATACTATTTTACTCACACAACTGTAGTGGAATTGTCAAGATCTACTTATTATTTAAAAAGAGTTTTTTGCCGGTTTTTCTCCATAACACCTAACATTTGGAACCGTGCAGCTAGTTTTGACGTTTTAAAGGCACCTGTAAGCTGAAGCCCAATTCTCGTAATTAATTTGAAGTAAGACTGAAGGTTGACCGCACTGTGATTAAATTATGAATTAAATAAAAAATCATATACTGGTACACTTAAAGTTCAGTCCGGTTTCAGTATCATCTCAGTCTATTTCGATATAATGTCAATTCAGTCAGCTTAAAATCCGATAGAATTCCGATATTAACAGTCATAGACTAAAATTCTAGAAATAAATGAGAATTCCAACTTGTCAAAATGGTTCAGTACATAGTGTAACCAAAATACCCTTTTGGTTTCAGTCAACTTTCAATATCATTTCAATATAATCTCATATTTGACGTTGTTTATTAACGAACAAGAATACTATGTGTCATATTTTTGAGATTGAGACTAGACTGAGACTAGATCGAAACTATATTTTGAACATTTTTAATTACGAGAATTGGCCATCTGGTCTACTTGAAAAAAAAAAACTTTTTGTTTCGTGTGCTTTTTTTTAAAAACGTTGCCCCACACTAGTATTTCTCCAGTATCGTGGGTGCGTTTACAGACACAAATCTCACAAACATAAACGCCCAGACCCGAAACAACTATCTGTGGGCCATACAAATATTTTGTTCCGTGTGGAACGCATAACACGTAGCGCAGAAGTCAATTGCTCAGCCACTGCACCAAACGTGTCGTAAAAAACTTTGACTTTGAAGCAACTCAACGTTACATGACTTACCTTAACCTATACACCTCCGATTCAGCGTAAAAGTAAGATTATTCCATCCTAATATTAGATACGCAGGTATTACGTACTCCTCGACGAAATCCTTCGAAGCGATCCCTTATAAAATTAATATTCCTTCAATATTCCGGGTTGCGTTATTAGAAATATCTCGAGTTTCACCCCTCTCGCTTTGTTTTGGGGGCGCGAGTAGAATAGTAAGTGTATGCTTTGTAGGTAGGTATAGTGCGATATGTATTATGGGTATACGTCCTGCTTTTTAATGTGGATTGCTGTTTTCTAAAAATATTTGATGTATTTTTCATTTATTCATTTAACACATAATTTACATTTTTAAACATTTCTATAAAAAAAACAAAACACACTTAAAAATATAAAAAATAGTAGCCCACCGGCATCGGGAACAGGGTCCAAGCTGCCAGCGGTCAGTGCCTCAGAGGGAGGAGCTTCGTGAAAATACGCGCCGTGTCCAGGAGTACCGATTTCTGTATCAAGCCCTTCATCCAGCTGCCTAACGAGAGCCTCATCAGATGTTGGTTGAGGCTCTTGGCTATTAAGCCATTGGCTATAACGACTAATTGATGTTTTTTATAAGGGTTCCGTACCCAAAGCGTAAAATGGGACCCTATTACTAAGGCTCCGCTGTCTGTCAATCCGTCTGTCTGTCCGTCTGTCACCAGGCTGTATCTCATGAACCGTGATAGTTGGACAGTTGAAATTTTCTCAGATGATGTATTTCTGTTGCCGCTATAACAACAAATACTAAAAAACAAAATAAAGTAAATATTTAAGGGGGGCTCCTATACAACAAACTTGATTTTTTTTGCTCGTTTTTGCTCGATATTGATAACGGCAACAGGTAGATGCTTGAAATATTCGCAGAATATTTATTTATATATTCACTTCAAAAATAAATAATTAAATTAAGATAAAACAAATATTTAAGGGGAGCTCCCATACAACAGACATGATTTTTTTGCCGTTTTTATAGATAATGGTACGGAACCCTTCGTACGCGAGTCCGACTCGCACTTGGCCGGTTTTATATTTTGGGCGCGTTTTACCTTAGTCGCACCTGATGGTATGCGCAGATAAGGTCTAAGACAGAGCACACGAATCCAAGTAACAGAGATATAGAGAGATTCATGTGAGATAGGAGGATAAACGGTGAACAAGAAAAAAACAAAAATCCCTGCTCCCCTCTGGCTCTCACATACCTACGCATGACAGAACACAATAAACTGCTTGGCAAACAACGACAAAGTCATATTTGCTCCAACAAATTAATGTATTATTAAATAAATAATCATAATAACCACGACGCAGAGGTACCATACTACAAATATGTGCCCAACCCAGTTCTCGAGAATGGTCGTGGTGTCACATTGTACTGGGATCGATCTATCATCACCGACGGTACTGTTATTGTCAATACCTAAGCCTGACATAGTGGTGATAGATCGATAAGAGCGTCATACAATGATTGTTGATATCATTGTTCCACATGACGAAAACCTTAAGAATGCAGAGAAAGTTAAAGAAATAAAATATCAAGACTTGGCACATAATGTTTTCGCCATGTGGGATGTTACCAATGGTTTAATAGCCAAGAGCTTCGAAAAACATCTGATGAAGTTCTCGTTGGGGGGCTGGATCAAGAGTCTGATATAGAAAGCGGTAGTTCTGGATACGGCACGTATTGTTAGGAAGTACTACTATTTTTTACAAGCTTTTATTTAACTTGCAATGTATGTATGTTTGTCCGGGTGGAATCATGCAACTTAATTTCAAATCAGTTATCTTTAACCGATTGAGCTGAAATTTGGTATACACGCTTATTTTGGAAGACACTGCATGCTTAGCTATGCGACGTCATTCTAATTCCAATATGGCGGATCATCCAAGATGGCAGACTAGTTATTTTTTCTGTACTACCACAGTATGGATATTAATTTTCTTCTTTTTAGGGAAATTAAATAAAAGCTTGTTTTTAAAACGTTTTTTTACCATTAATTTATTTTTTAATATTTTTAACGTTACATTCTACAAGGAAGAAGTATTTTATTCTTGGCCTAAAATCACACAGCAGTCTTGCATGAGTAAATAGAATAAAATTTCACTGACAAAGTTTAGTTAGTAGTTTTCACAAACCTAAAAGTTTAAAGCAAATAGGGGAGACTGAATATCTATTTGCTTCGCAAACTCAACCCAAAAACGGTGTTTGAACTTTGTCCATTCCTATTCAATATCCATTTTGTGCCAAATAGTTTTACTGCGGAAAAACGAGGGAGAATTATATATTTTTTGGGAGTTATAACTAGCAAAAGTGTTCTAACTAGCCTTTTCCCAATTATATTGGGGTCAGCTTTCAGTTTAACTAGATGCGGCTGAGTATTTTCCACGGAGCAATTGCCATCAGACCTCCGCAACCCAGTTTCCAGCATTCTAATTGCGCAACACACTCCTAATGGCCAAGGCTTTGATTTTGACAACAGCAATATTCACTGCGTAGTACATAGTTGTAGAGAAGTCGGATTGTTAATATATACGTTGCTATGGAAATTGCTGATCTGTCAAAATCAGCCGTAACAATTACGAGTGTGTTGCACAATAGACTTCCGGGTTTCTGACTATCCGTAACGACCATATTCTCACATCACAGGTATTCGTATGACACCTGGGACCGACTGTTTAACGTGTTCTCCAAGGCACGGAGAAGTCTCGATGCGTATGTAACGAATGGTCACCCATCCACAGACTGACCGCGGCAAGCGCAGCTTAACCTTGCAAAATCAAATGATCCGCACAGTTAATAATATTAGCCATGAGCCCTAAGATTCGTTTAATTACCGAAAGTAAAAAACACAAAAGCCTCAGAGCGCGTACATAAAGGAAACAGGTAACCAGCGCCGACCTACCAGCGCTTATCGGTACTGGTCCGTGCAGGTAGCCGCTACATAAAAGAAGCGGGTGGAAGCAGGGGCTGGCATTTTTTAACAAAAATACGCCTTATTCCCTTGCAAATACAGCAACAAATGACGGCCTACCAGCGCCGATCGGAGCAGGTCGGAACTTTTCGGCACAGTTCGGAGCTTGTCGGCTGGTTCGCCACACAGTATAGAGACTACCTGCGCCGACTAATGTACGATTTCCACCAAACAGGCCGCGCCGGAGCGCGCCGAAGCGCATTTCACACTGAGCTAAAGGAAATTCAGGCTTATAAACAATAGTTAAGTTTAATGACACTGCTTGGAACTCGGTTAGATCCGCGCGTATGCCGCGGAAGCCGGTCGGCTGCGCTCGGACGCCGCGGCTGCCGGTCGGCTGCTCGAGTGCGTGGACGGCGGCGCTCGGCTGTCGTCGCGTTCGGTCGGCTCCGCTCGGCCACACCGCAGGTAGAAACTGACTGCGATAGCGGATACACGAGCACGCGCGCGCATGCGCTCGGATTTCAGCTGATTGTAGCCGTCGGGCGGACGTGGTCGGCTACGGGCACGTGCTCGAGCATCCGCTGCGACGCGCTGCGCTCCTGCGTGGCACGGTTGGTGGAAATCGTACATAACTGCGCGGACAAGCACCGACAAGCGCTGACAGATCGGCGCTGGCAACCCGCTTTCTACGTGTATTACAATTAATTAAACAAACTTACAATACAAAAATACCATCAGTAATGATGTCGTATTATACTTCAAAAGAGGCTCACTATAAACTGCAGGCTACCACGAATGCCATTTTAAATAATTAATCCTTCATTTAGGAATTTCCCTGTGGGAACTGACCAGCCAGTGGGCAGCGAATCAATTGTTAATGCAGTGGACCAAAGGTGGCGGGGACTGTTGTGGTTTGAGTTCGTTATAAGTTTTAATAGTATATCAACATTGCCCAGTAACTGGATTGCGGAGGTCTGGTGTTATTTTTTTAGCGCGACTACTGAGCGTGAAGTCTTGGATTTGTTCCCGAGGTCGGGCTTAATGTTATTGGGTTTTTCCGTGTGGAATTTCTGATTCAGATTTCGGAATGGCAATAGGCTCGCCCTCTATTACTTAAACAAAACGGGCGAAATGAGGGTATACACCTCTGCTCAATTCTTCGGGAAATACAGACGTAATGTTATATTATGTTACTAGCTGTTGCTCGCAGCTTCGCTTGCGTGAAATTTCATGCTTCTTACTTCAAAAGTACCAGATTTATCATACAAACTTACAACACTTATTTCACCCCCTTAGGGGTTGAATTTCCAAAAACCCTGAAACACGTGTACGTTTATTTCTGACCAGTAACCTAAATATTGAATTTCATGCTTCTTACTTCAAAAGTACCAGATTTCTCATACAAACTTACAACACTTATTTCACCCCCTTAGGGTTTGAATTTCCAAAAACGCTCAAACACTTGTACATTTACTCCTAACCAGAAACCTTAATACTTAATTTCATGCTTCTTACTTCAAAAATGACGGACTTGCATACAAACGTTAATCACCCTTTTCACCCCCTTAGGGGTTGAATTTCGAGAAATCCCTTCTTAGTGGATGTTTTCGTCACGTAAGAAACCTACTGTCCAAATTTCATATTTCCAGCTTTAGTGGTTCAGGCTCTGCGTTGATGAATCAAATGTCAGTCAGTACCAGTCTCTTTATTTATAAGAAGATAAGATTTTACAGTAGCTTCGTATAAAATATATTGGTTTTCAACCGCATCTGGTTAGACATTATATTTGAGAAAAACGCTAGGGAAAACATCTTTACCACTAGAATTACTGCCGCTACCAGGACATGTATAGATAACATTTTTACAAATAGTGTAGTAATCAACACATGCGTAATTAGTGGCGTTAGATCTGACCACATGGGTCAAATTGTAAACTTTAAAATAAATAAACAGTTATTAACAACTAAAAATATTAAAATTAGATTAATGACTAAAAATAAATTGCAATCATTGCAGGATAATATTGAAACTCAATTGTGTCTTACTCGTTTTACATCAGATGACCCTGACCAAAATTATAATAAGTTATTTCATATAATATGCCAAGAATTCAATAAATCGTGCCCTTTAAAGAATATTAAATCTTATATATAAAAATGAATCGCAAAATGTGTTGGTAAGCGCATAACTCAACAACGCCTGGACCAATTTCCCTATTTTTTTTTTTTGTTTTGTTCGTAATTGTCAGGAGAAGGTTCTTATGAAAAAAAATTTTGATAAAAAAAAAAAAAAAAAAAATTATCGGTAGGTAGAAGGTAGGTAGTAGGTAGGTAGTAGGTAGGTAGTAGGTAGGTAGTAGGTAGGTAGTAGGTAGGTAGTAGGTAGGTAGTAGGTAGGTAGTAGGTAGGTAGTAGGTAGGTAGTAGGTAGGTAGTAGGTAGGTAGTAGGTAGGTAGTAGGTAGGTAGTAGGTAGGTAGTAGGTAGGTAGTAGGTAGTAGGTAGGTAGTAGGTAGGTAGTAGGTAGGTAGTAGGTAGGTAGTAGGTAGGTAGTAGGTAGGTAGTAGGTAGGTAGTAGGTAAGTAGTAGGTAGGTAGTAGGTAGGTAGTAGGTAGGTAGTAGGTAGGTAGTAGGTAGGTAGTAGGTAGGTAGTAGGTAGGTAGTAGGTAGTAGGTAGGTAGTAGGTAGGTAGTAGGTAGGTAGTAGGTAGGTAGTAGGTAGGTAGTAGGTAGGTAGTAGGTAGGTAGTAGGTAAGTAGTAAGTAGGAAAAAGTGCATTGCAACGCATGCGGGTACAGCTAGTTTAACAATAAATGTAGCTTCAATGAATGGGCCACAAAAGGTATAAGAAAAAGTAGAGATGTGCTTTATGATTTATACTATGAAAAGTCTTTTAGTTCTGATAAATCTTTTCATGATTATGTCAGAAACTATTCAAAATTATTTAAGAAGGTATGTACTTTTGCTAAATCAAAATTAATCAGTAGCAAAATAAGTAAATCTAAAAATAAAATAAAAGCGGTATGGAAAGTTATAAACACTGAAACTGGTCAAGTGAATCCTAGGGATCCTGAAATATCTTTGAAAATTGAAAATAAAACTTTATCGGAAAAGGTAGAAGTTGCTAATGCATTTGAATTATTTTTTTCAAATATACCAATTGAAGTCACGAAGTCACTTGACTCGTCACCATCAGCAGCAGAATCGTTGTTGAAACAATTCTTTTCTAAAGATATTCCAAATTTCGAGTTTAAACATGTTACACCATTTGCAGTTGTAAAAACTTTTAAAAGCTAAAATATTAAAAACACTGAAGACCTATGGGGTATTTCTATTAAAGTACTTGAATCCATTATTGCTTGTATAGCCCCGACTCTTGCAAAAATATTTAATCTTAGTATAGATAGCGGTAATTTCCCTGATCTGATGAAACACAGCAAAGTTATCCCAATTTTTAAATCAGGCTGTAAGCATAATCCCTCTAATTATAGACCTGTTTCAGTTCTTCCATCAATAAGTAAGATTTTTGAAAAAATTATGCTTGAACAGATGTTGTCACATTTTAATAAAAATAGGATTTTACACGATCGACAGTTTGGCTTCACGAAGGGTAGATCGACTACAGACGCAGGTGCGAAGTTAGTCACTCATATCTTGGAGGCTTGGGAAGGGTTACAGGATGCTGTTGGCATCTTCTGTGATCTTTCCAAGGCTTTTGATTGCGTGGATCATAAAACGCTCATTTGTAAGTTGAATCACTACGGTATTCGTGGACGTCCGCTGGAACTGGTGTTATCCTATCTTTCCAAAAGACAACAAAAAGTAGGCATATCTGGCATAACATCTTCAGGGTCTCTAGTAAAAATGGGTGTGCCACAGGGCTCAATTCTGGGCCCCTTTCTGTTTCTAGCTTATATTAATGATCTCCCTTACATGATGTCAGCACTATCTGATATAATTTTGTTTGCGGACGACACTTCCCTTATTTTTAAAATCAATAGGAAAGACATAGATCTTTTAAATGTAAATAGTAGTTTATCCGCTCTTTCTAAATGGTTTGCTGCAAATAATCTTTTATTGAATGCCACTAAAACGAAATGTTTAAAGTTCTCGTTGCCAAACGTTCCTCATGTAGGAGTAAACATAACGCTTGACGGCAGTAAACTGGACATAGTAGATGAAACGGTATTTCTAGGCATAACAATAGATTCCAAATTACAGTGGGGAGCTCATATAACTGCCCTTTCTAGTAGGTTAAGTTCTGCTGCTTTTGCAGTCAGAAGAATTAAACAGCTAACTGACATACCTACTGCCCGACTTGTTTATTTTGCGTACTTCCACAGCATTATGTCATATGGTATTCTGCTGTGGGGGGCAGCGGCCGATCGCGACTCGATATTTATATTACAGAAGAGGGCAGTCCGCGCGATCTATAATATGGGTCCTCGGGAGTCGCTTAGAGATTTATTTAAAGAGATTAATATTCTGACGATGCCTTCCCTTTACATTTTTGAAAATATTATGTTTGTACGTAAAAATCTGCCAATGTATAATGTTAAAAGCGACGTTCATAATATAAATACTAGGAACAAACATAAATTAGTAGTCCCTAAATTTAGATTATCCAAAACGAATAAGTCATTCCTAGGAAATTGTGTTAGATTTTATAACAAGCTTCCCAAAACAATTACGGATCTCACCGATGGCAAATTTAAGTCATACGTTAAATCAGTTCTCATTAAAAAGGCATACTATAAGATAAACGACTATGTTGACGATAGGGACGTGTGGCGCTAATTCTTTTCTGCACATGTGGCTTCCCTGGAAACCATTAGGTTTTTATGTGTTTGTTTAGATAAGTATCTATATTATTTAGATACGATTTTGATTTATCTCAATTCATACAGAATTGATTTATATACCTACTTATGTACTATTTTAATTTTTACTTTTCCTTTATGTGCATAATTTTATTATTGTAAAAAATATTATGATTTTCTTTGTATAGAGTCAATTAATTTATTCACTTGACAGACATATCTGTGTTGCTGGGGAGTTTGTTGCGCCGTTTCTTCTTCACAGCAAAAACACTAGGAAGCGGTGAAGGGAGGGCTTTTTGGGGGATGTCTATATTGTAAAATCGACGTTCAAAAAGAACTAAGTCATTTTAGTCTATTTTGAATAAATGAGTTTTGAGTTGAGTTTGAGTTGAGTTGAGCACCTGCACAGCAACCGGTCCCAAATCCAGAATCTGGGCTGCTACTAAGAAATTCCACACGGAAAAATCCAATAACACTGTCCGACCTGGGGACCGAACCCAGGACCTCATACTCAGCAGTCGCGGTTGCGTCCACTAAACCAGCGAGGCAGTCTAATGATTTTAATTAATAATTATTAATTTGTTAAAGTTCAAATGTCATGAAAAGTAACGCGGGTAACACGTGCAAGTGAAAGGCACAAATCAAGATAATTGAAATTATTAAAATAAGTAATTTCACAGGACCTAGGACGATCAAATTGTGGTAAATTAATTTTACTTTTCAATTAATTATAAAACAATTTATTCCTAAACCCATATTCTACGAAATTGGATCTTTTTTTTATTAATTTAATTATGAAATTTTGATTTAGATGTGAAAATGTCGTCGAACATTTTTACGACATGTAAAATATCGTTAGCCTTATTATATGTCGAAGGATGTTTGAAAGTTGCACCAGTGACTGAAAAGTTGAGGAGTAATAGGTTAGCTTGGTATGGACATGTTAAGCGAAGGGAAGAAAGTCATGTTACTAGGAGAGTGTTAAATATGACTAGATGACCAGTAGAGATAGGCCAACGAAAAGATGGATGGATTGTGTGAAGGATGATCATCATCATTCTCGTGCCCTTATTCCAATTTATTTGGGGTCGGCGCAACAGGTCTTTTTCTTCCATACTTCTCTATTAGTCGTCATTTCGGTTGTCACCTCCTTTCTAACCATATCATCATTCACACATTCCATCCATCGTTTCTTTGGTCTTCCCCTACTCTTATAGCCATCGACATTCATACTCAAAACTCTCCTCACTACATTTTCCTCATTTCTCCGTAACACGTGCCCATGCCATGACAACCGATTTCCACACAACTTTTCAGTTATCGGTGCCACTTTCAGACTTCCTCTTATGTACTCCCCAAGTAACAAAAGCTTCTATAACCAGGGTGTTATAACACCAAATAGTGATATAGTAGGCCTATAGTGGTAACCATTGTGCCTCCTTGTACTATAAAGGTTTTTAAAAGAGCTTTTTGGTTCTATAAGATTAAAGAGCATTTAAGTTCTATAATTTAGCTCTTAGAACATTTACAGGACCATACAAAAGAATCTTTAAAGTGTTGCACTGTAATAGATATGAAAAAAGCGATTATGGTACTATTTAGTACTATAGACGACCTTTCTGACACTTTTATATATTTATTTTGCACTAATAATGCGTAAAAATAACTTTTACAGTACTAGTATTGTAGAAGTATCGAAAACATTATTACAGTATCAATCTGCACTATAAAAGTACCTTGCACAACCACTACGTAACCTTTTAGCTCCTTAAAAGCTCCCTCAACATCGATATGGCGCTAATTCTGTAAAAGTCACGAAAACTCTTCTATAGTACTAAATAGTACCATAGCGACTCCAAATGCAATTGCTAAATAACGTAAATTCTAAATAGCTCTATAAGTGAGTTTGTGTTACTGCTACGGTAATAAATCGTGACATAAAAGCACTAAAATTAATAATTAATGGACTAATTCGTTTTCGGTGAAATAATGGCTGCTGTTTTCTGCCATGATAGCACATTAGCAGCACGGCTGGAGCCAATGTGTACTATAGCAGCCATAGTTGGGACAAGTCTTTATTTTATTAATTAAAATTTAATTAAAACACGAAAATTATGAGGGCGCATTGTTAAATTTGAAATCAGCATAATTATTTTATCGATACAATTATTTTCGCAAGTGCAAGTTATGGCAGAATTACGATCCATGAATGTTTTGAAGTTGTCCTTTTTATTACATGTTACGTTAAGCAACAATTACCGATATATTTTCACAACACGAACAAAATGTGTGATAAAAAGATCACTGGAATCGTTTACGGTGCAAAATAGCACTATAAAGATGTTTTGGTTACTTTTACAATGCAAATTTGTGACATAAACGATGCAGAAACACTATTTTAGTACTAAAAAGCGTTTCTCGACACTTTTACTGTTCAACTATAGAGCTGATTTATCACCGTGAGAGCCTGTATGTAATGTTTATAGAATAAATCAGTGATAAAACTAGGGCCTATTTGGGGTTCTGTAAACGTTTACAACACCATTATAGTACTAATCATAAACACTAATTAGCACGCTCCAAAACGTTCTGAGGACTTTTATAGTATCAAATTTTGTTACTTGGGTCATTTCTTATTTTATCCATTCGTGTAACACCACACATCCCTCTTAGCATACTCATCTCTGCTGCATGCAATTGCCTTTCATTCATCTCTTTTGTGGCCCAACATTCTGATACATACAAGACAGCAGGTCTAATCATGATATGGTTAAGAAAGGAGTTAGTACTGATATGACGGCTGATAGAGAAGAATGGAAAAGGAATACATGTTGTGCCGTTATTCCGACCCCACCTAAGTGGGATAACGTCAGGGAGATGAAGATACCATTAGTCTATCGCAGTCCACTGCTGCACTTAGACCTCTCTAATGACACACCACCGAGCTCGATCGATAAGATAAGCCGTCCTCAGGTTATCTCATCAAGATACTACCAGCCACATTGCGAAGATCGTCACTGATTTTTAATATCAATTTTAATAACAGTATAATGTGTTTTGGCCGCTTCATTATCTGTCTGACGAAAGCCTGTATACCTGAGGTTTTTTTTAGAAAATCCACATATTTATGCATCCCGGAGTCAGGAATTCTGCTTGGCAAATTGCAATCGGCTTGGGCCATACGTAATAACATGGGACTTATCTAATAAGGACGTGTGACATGGAGCGTTGAGTTTGTTCGAATATTGGATAAGTTCGTTCAGATGGATTTGCCGCAGAATGTGGCGACATTTTTTATTGGTGGCAAGAGTAAAGTTAACGGTAAAGGAATGTAAAGAAACCTATGCACCTGGGAGGTCTTCAAAAAGTTCGCGATGGTGTGTGTATTCAGCCAACCCGCATGAGGGCAGCATGGTGGACCAAGAACTTAAACCCTTCTCATTCTAGCAAGAGGACCTTGCCCAGCAATTCGACAGTAATAGTCTGATTATATTATACTAAAAGTAAAAGCGACACCATTTTATTCAGCCCATTCATTCCATCTCATAATAATATTATGACATGCCGCAGAAAGTGTCGTTAATATATTTTATTAACGACATTTTCTGCGGCAAATCCATTTGATCGAACTTACCCAATATCCGGACTTACCCTAACGCAAATAAGGGTCCTCCCACATTTATTATCGACGCCGAATCGGCTTAGACCGGTGGGAAAAAGCTTTATGTCGACGGGCATAATGCATGGTTTATACGATGGCAGTAGCAGTACAGTAACCCAGTCTACCGCTGACTTGCCACTGTGCACCTGTGGACACTGGTTTCAACCCAGCTTAGCGCTAACTTCGCGCTCGTAAGTCAGTCCAGATAGCTTACCCCCGTTCTATTTTTCGGACCCAGTAGATTCCCTCACCACGCGCCAGTATAAAAAATCTACAGAAAACTGACTTACAGAACCCGTCTATATGTACCCAGTGACTGGCGCCAAAAAGACGAGTCACTGGGTTCAATCACAGTCATCGTATAAATCATGCATAACAGACGTCGTTCTCCTTGGCTTCGACGGCCGCATAAATCTTTTTCCGACCAGCCTAAGCCGATTCCGCGTCAATAAGTGTTGGTAGACCCTAACCTACCTTCATCTAATTCTGTTCCTACCCACGAACCTACTGACCTACACCTACTGATGAACCTACTGACGAAAAGAACAGGCATGCTATTTTGCATTTATTATTCTTTGCCTAGTGGAGTTCACATCCTACCTTCCTAAACAATATCCTAATCCTAACTATAATATTATAAATACGAAAGTAAGTTTGTTTGTTTGTTACCTTTTCACGCCTAAATCACTGAAGCGATCATCCTGAAATTTTGGATATACCTACGTTGTCAGGTGTACAGAAACGGACATAGGGTATCATTCATCCCGAAGAAAAGTACTGTTCCCGCAGAAAACAACAATAATGATAATAGACGGCGCCACGTGTCTTTCGAATCATGATTGAATTATAGGAATATTATTAAAGAAACTTTATAGTGTGTTAAAAGTTTTTTTTATTATAAATTAATGCGAGCGAAGCCGCGGGCAAAAGCTATTTAATTATAAATGACATTAGTTATATCAATGGACAAAAACGAACCGAGTGCACTCATTGTAATGTATAGCATACACAGAACATTACACCAAAGTTTTAGTTTCGATGTAACGGCTGAACAACTACCCACAAAGGTTTCGTGTCAATTAATCACAGTCGGCCGCCGCCCGCTCGGGTCACGTGTTCGATTCCCGCTCCAATACACACGCCTATTTATATAGTGCAGGGAACAGGTTAATTTAAACTTAGTTTACCTACTTTATGCTTTTATGCGGTATTTTTCTAGCATATCTGTATCGAAAGAAAAATTCTAGGTCTCTACCTAAATAGAAAAAATGAAAGCCAGTAAAACTGCTAGGTAAACCTACACGTCACCAAATGACGATAAAAAAACTGAAAACAGTAGGTAAAATAATTACCGTATTATGAAGAAGTCGGTGCTAATCCACGCTAAACCAAATTGAAGGCACCGACTTCTGAAACTGCTAATTTTATATTATGGTAATTATTTTACTGTCTAAAGTTAATTTTTTAAGTCAATTTGTCTCTTTTAACATAATTTTCAAAACACCTTACAATATTAGGCGTGAATTACATAGAAGCGGCGTAAGGTGCAGGCGTGGCGCAGGCGCGTCATTTTCATAGATTTTGTACGATAAAGATTTGAAGCGACACGACAAAATGTATGAAAGCGAAGCGCCTGCACCGCGCCTGCACCTTACGCCGCGCCTGCACCTTACGCCACTTCTATGTAATTCAGGCCTTAGGTGTGGCGGAACTTAGGAGAGGCCTATGTCCATCAATTGACTACGATAGGCCCAGTTGATTGTTTGAACCTGCAGTTACGGACACACACGTAGAAAAATTGACAGAATATGAAATTGTACCCGAAAATATGAATCGTCAGCGGCGAACAGCTATTGCCTTTACCAAATAGCTAGTATTGTCACCTCTCCAGGTGTCTTATTACCTTATATAAGGTCCCGTATGTCACATTTTATTAGGCCAAGGTCTAATATAACCCTCATTTTGCTGCGTACAGAAAAGTAAATCGGACCTCAGAGAATTGTGAGGTCCAATTGCACTTAGGTACTTGTAAGCTTTGAACACATACATACCACATTATACAGAATGACTGGTGAGACACTAATGATATCTAAAGGGGTCATTGTACTCATCATTATGAACAACTTTTACTTTGGGACCTAACCTGAAATCGTGAAAAAAAATCAGCTGTTCCCTACATTTATGTTCACATTACTCGTCAAAATGTAGAGAACAGCTGTTTTTTTTTCATCGATTTCATGTTTGGTCCCATAGTAAAAGTTGTTCATAATGGTGAGTACAATGACCCCTTAAGATATCGTAAATGTCTCACCAGTCATTCTGTTTATGATTTTTGCGTATATTGTAGTAATTGTAGGTTGTTTGTATGTATTGTAGAAATGAAATTATACGAAAGTTTTCATATAAAAGTTTCGCACGCTATTGTTATTCAAGTATGTCCTGCTTAGCTTCCCAACTATATTTGGGTCAGCCTCCAGTCTAACCAAATGCGGTTGAATACCAATATTTCACACGGAGCGACTGCCATCAGACCTGCGCAACCCAGTTACGGGGCAATGCCGATATCGCTTCTGACTACCCGTAACGACTGTCATAGGTATGACACCCGGGACCCGGTGCTCTCCGAGGCACGGAGGGGTCTCGATGTGTAATAACAGTCATTTAATTAGCCACGAGCCCCTCGCAGGCGCTTTCCCCCCACCGAAAGTGGCGCCACTTCAGAAAAAAACATTATTTCTGTCAATACACAACATATTGAAATTTCGTACGTACAACTTTTTAGTCAAGTGTTGTTGAAATTTTCAAACAAATATCAACACTAGAGCTTCTAGATTCGAAGTTTTAGGGTTAAGTACTAAAAATCGCATCCTGGGCAGTCAGCCCCGCTACCAACCTTCCTAACTGGCTAATCTTTTCACCACGGTATGAGCTATTTTCTTATAGCACGTGCCGACACGATAGAAGAAGAATTAAATAGTTTTTAGTTTATTTCTATACCATATATTTTCTTCGTGATTATTGTAAGGACGCTGGTTATTTATAATGTCCGACCACGCAGCAATACTTTGCACGCACAAATAAGACGTCATGCGAATACATTTTACTCGTTCGACGTAAGCAGAGCTAATCATTTCAAGCTATAGGTACATTTCCATTATGCGCTGACCTCGCATTCTATAGGCTTTTTGTACAATGATGGGTCAGCTTATACTAGAAAGGTATATTTGATGTGCAGCCGTGTGTACTAAAGTTATGGAATGCACAGTGTGATTTGCAAAACAATATTTTTATAAAACTTTTTTTTTTTTGATAGCATAACTCTTCACTTCGTGTTTTACACTTTGCCAGATTCGTTCTGACACCTCTGACTTTTCGATCAACCCTTTATTACCACACAGCAGGGGACCTACTCCCTAAGTCCGTCAACGAAATTAGTCGCCCGTCCGAAAGCAGCCCGAAACGTAGGAGTGAACAAAACAAGTGTCAAGTTCAACTTTTCGGACGGGCAAAAACACATCGGTAGTAGGGACAACTGTCAAATCGTGTTGTCTTTCATTTTTAGTACGGCCCCGAAATAAGCGTATGTCCGTAGGTGATAGGGAGTAGGAAACGCTCGTAACTAAGACCGAAACCACGGACTTCGTGCTTAGGGAGTAGATTCCCTGATCACGGGCTTCTTCTAATAAGAAGAATTTAGAGGCCTCAGTCCACCATGCGGATACTACTACGGACTACCTAGACACAACATTCCCGTTACTTTTTACTGTTTATTTGTTCAAATGTACCCAATAAACTTAGTGAGTGTACATTAAAAACTTGGAAACTATGTAAGTAGGTACTTTCGTTGTAACTACATTTAATGTTTAATGCTGGTGTACCTACTGTATCTAAGATGTATAAATAAAAAAACTATTCTATTCTAACATTGAGATGAAATCTGTTTGTAGCCCTCTCAGGTGTGCAGGTTTCCTCACGAAGTTTTCCTTCCCCGTTAGTGATAATCAAATTCAGATCAGCACAGGAATTCGAAAAGTCAAAGATGCCAAAGGTGCGCGCCGGGATTGAATGATCGATCTGAATTCGAGAAGTCAAAGGCACGGTCAAAGGTGTGCGCCAGGATTGAACTCCTTATCATGACTACATAGTACAAAACAAAGTCGCTTCCTGCTGTTTGTCCCTATGTATGGTTAGATCTTTAACCCTTTGACCGCCACGGACGTCTATGGACGTCAAACTTTTGAACTGTAAAAAAGTGGTGTTTTCAACATGCCATGCCGTCGGAGGTAGGCTTGCCAACCGTCCCGCGAGAGCCGGGACGTCCCGTTCCTAGAGCTTTAGAGGATGCGTCCCGCGAAAGACGTGTGCGGGACGCCAATTGTCCCGTTTTATCATACCTACGACTAAAGCCGTCGTTCCGTAGCGCGAGCGAACGGACGTGTTATCGGTTGAACTTAGTGATTATTTGTATTACTACTTAACTAGAAAGGAAAGTCAATTTAAAGTAAATGGGTACAAAATGTAACGGCTGTGATGCCGTGATATTCGATATTTTATTTATGAAGTGTGAACAAGAAGGATGTAAACATTTTTACCACCTTAAGTGTCTGGCTCTGACGAAGGAGAAATATGAAGCCTTTACAGAGGAGTACAAGCTAAATTGGAGATGTCCGGAATGTGTGTGCAGTATTCCAAAAAGGGATAATTCGGAAACACCGGTTAGAGGTAATCCTGTCATGGATAAAACTGATACGCCTTGTTATGTAAACACAGAACGAGGCAGTAGGATCAGAAAAAAAGAAATCTCAGATGTCGATTACAGTAGTCAATTACTGCAGGAGCTACAAGACTTTCGTTGGGAGATGAAGCTTCAAATGAAAGAACAAATAAAGGAATACGCCTTGCTTAAGCATAGATTTATAAACACGGAAACTGAATTGCAAAGTTTGCGAGAATCAGTGAAGGTAGTACAAGAAAAAATAACCAAAATAGACGAATTAGAAGCACAAATTAAGTTACTGGAGGAAAAAAATGAGCAGCTGCAAAACAGCCTAAGCAATAAACAGCCCACAAAAGTGAGAAGAGAGATCGTGGAGGAAAAAAGAGAACAAGTAGTATCTTTTGCGAATGTGGTCAAAGTAAATAAAAAGGAGGTAATTGAAAAAAACAACCCATTAGATAAAAGTGTAGACAATGGGGCCACGAAACCAACGAGCGATGTCGCTACTGAGATAATTATGGATAGCAATAAAAAAGAAGTACAATTATTAAAAACAACGGAGAAAAACAATAATCAAGAGAAGGAAGAGTCATGGAAAATTGTACAGAAAAGGAAAATGAAATATCCTAGCACCCAAGTTACAAAAGGAGGAAGTTCGGTTACAGCAACTATTCAGGGTACTGAAAAAAAGAAGTTTCTGCATGTGTGGCGTCTTAAAAAAGATACAACCGTGGAAAATCTTCAAATATATGTTAAGGGTATATGTGGACAAGAGATAGAAGTAACAGTAGAGAAAATAAAACACAAGACAGAAAGAGATTATGCCTCCTTCATAATAGGGGTTCCGGAAAGTATATACGAGAAATTATGTAAACCAGAATGTTGGGCAATTAATATTGAATTTTGCGAATGGGTTTGGTTTCGAAAACCACCCAACAAGACCTAAAATCGTGAACAAGTCTATTGAAATATTTTATCAAAACGTGAGGGGATTGCGAACAAAATTAGAAGACTTTTACGTAGGAGTTTCCTCTTCTAGTTCTGATTTTTTCGCCATCACAGAAACAGGGTGCAATAGTTCAATCGAAGATGCAGAATTAATACCACCTGGATTTACGATTATAAGATGTGATCGAGCGGACGGCCGTAAGCAAGGTGGAGCGTGTTTAGTGGCCACACCGCGGTACGAGCTCCGGCAGGTACTCACGCAGAATGACGTAAACATCGATGATCGTGCGTTTGAACTGGTTTGCGGTACGGTTTATAAACAAAATAGGTTTTTATTTATGTTGTGCGTAGTCTATATTCCACCGGGTAGTAGTGAAAACGAATATATGTTATTATTTAATTTAATAGAACATTACTGTAATAGTTATAGTGACATAATTGTAATAGGAGACTTTAATTTGTTTTCAAGTTCTACATACGTAAATAATTATTTTGAATATTTTAAGACATATTGTGGATTTACTCAGAATAACAGAGTACGAAATTGTAATGACCGTCAGCTGGATCTTGTGTTGACTAAGGACACGGCGGCCGGGGGGTTGGAGGTGCGAGTAGCGGAGCCCTTAGTTCCGCCCGATCCGTACCACCCGCCACTGTTGGTTGTAGTGAATCAACGCGGGCGCGAATGCTACAGCGAGCGCTCGACATCAGCTGACACAAATACACACGCACTCATCCCACCTACTGGATGGAATTTTAATAAGGCAAATTTTTCGTTAATGTATTCGTTAATAGAGGCCATAGACTGGACGCCAATGTATAGTTTAGACTTAGACAATAGTTTGGATTATTTTTATAACATTATTAATACGGTTATAGATGACTGCGTTCCCAAAAAAAGGCGAAGTCGTGTAAACTCGGAGTACAATTACCCTGAGTGGTACACGTTAGAAGTTATTCGCAACATAAAATTAAAAGCTCAACTTCATAAGCAGTACAAAGTTAGTGGCTCAGGCACAGACTACGATGCGTTTGCTAATTGTAGGACGGAAGTAAAAAATATGATATCGTTAGCGCACGAACAGTATAAACACCGAGTACAAAGTGAACTTATTGAGAATCCAAAGTCCTTCTGGGCTTATGTGAACTCTAAAAAAGGCAGTAGAGGTCCGCAAAAGATTTTAAAAGGGGGTGAGGTATTAACTGGGGAACAATGCGTAAATGAGTTTGCACAGTATTTTTATTCTGTTTATAGCCAAAAGAGACCCGAGTTGAAGGTGGAAGAGGCAATAATAGAAGCTAGTGGAGAGAATGGAGCGGCACTAATACATCTAGAACAGCTGGAGCTTGATGATGTACAAAAAGCTCTGCAGCAACTAAAGCCGAAAAAGTCAGCGGGACCTGACGGTATTCCGCCTTACATATTTAAAGACTGTCGATCAGTACTTAGTAGGCCACTTCTGTACATTTTCAATCAATGCCTGAAGACGGCAGTCTTTCCTTGGAGATGGAAAACAACTAGAGTCGTTCCAGTACCGAAAGGAAGGTCAAGTTCAAAGGTGGAGGAATACAGACCTGTTGCAGTGCTCTCAACTCCGGCAAAAGTATTAGAGGCTGCTGTGCATAAAAGCATATTTAAGCAGGTGAGCGCACAGCTTAGTGACGCTCAGCACGGATTTAGGCCGGCAAGAAGCACGACCAGTAACCTCATGAACTATATGAGTGGTATCACATCGGCAGTTGACAGTGGGGGGCAGGCAGATACGGCTTACTTCGACTACAAAAAAGCATTCGACCTAGTAGATAACGACATATTGCTCAAAAAGTTAGCGGAATTCGGTTTTACCACCCACTTACTCACCTTCTTTGCCGGTTACATGAGAGATAGGCAGCAGTATGTAGAATTTGCGGGTTATAGGTCAAAAAATTATTTTACGAGGTCCGGAGTTAGCCAGGGCAGTAACCTAGGCCCGTTAGAATTCATACTAATGATAAATGATCTCCCCAAAGTCGTCAAGGATGCTAAATGTTTGTTATTTGCTGATGACCTAAAACTTTATATCGCCGTAGCAAATACAGAGGATTGTGAAAAATTGCAAAAAGATATTGACAGAGTGGTGACCTGGAGTAAACGCAATCTTTTACAATTTAACGTTTCGAAGTGTGCAACAATGACGTTCAGCCGCGCGCACACTCCAGTCACATATAATTATCAAATTGATGGAGTGCCGATTAAAAGAGTCACAGAGGTGAGAGATTTGGGGGTTCAGTTCACATCCAAATTAGAGTTTCGTGAACACATTATTAATATTTGTAAAAAAGCCTACAGGAACCTAGGGTTTATGCTTCGGGTGGCTAGAGGTTTCACAAATATTAAAGCTGTTGTCGCATTATATAGCGCTTTAGTGCGGAGCCATTTAGAATTTAATGCAGTCATCTGGGCTCCACACGAAACTAAATATAGTCTCATGTTGGAGCGAGTGCAAAACAAATTTATTAGATATTTATATAAGCAAAAATATGGAGTATACCCGTTTTACCCTAATAAGTATCCTACTTTATTCATTCTAGGTATGGTGGGGTATAATGAACTTAGGGTTAGAAGAGAATTAGCACTAGTCTCATACTTGTTTAAAGTACTGAGGGGAAAGGTACACAACATGGAAGTATTGGGGCGGGTAGGTCTATGCGTTCCGGACAGATAATGTGTGGCGGCGGCGGCCACCGCGACTGCTGGCGGTGCCGCTAGGCCGCACCAAGCTGGTGGATGAAGCGCCGCTCACGCGCGCGCTCCGCATTCTTAACCTTATCGCAGAGGAGTTGGATCTATTCTGTTGTGTTCTGGGTGAATTCACAATTAGAGCCCTTTTTGTTGTCTGTTACAATAAAACAATAATATCTAGTTGTTAGAAAATTTAGTAATAAGTACTACAAAATCGCATTGGGGACATTCCTGTAATGATATTTGTAAGTTTGGTTGAAATAAATAAATAAATAAATAAACCTTTGGGCAGAAGTCGGAATTTACTGAACCCACGTTTTGTTTAACTAGAAGAGTGGAAATCGAAACCGCGAGTCACGCGTGGAACGAACACAATTACAAAGAAAAACATTTAAAAAAATACAATAAATTTCTAATTGTATTTTTCGAGTCTCTATACTTTGACAGTTGGGTCCCGCTTTTTTTTTGCCACGTTCCGCATTTTGATTTCCAAAGTCCCGGTAAATTCATACATTGAGGTTGGCAAGCCTAGTCGGAGGCTTCGTGAGCACGTTTTAATTTGACGTCCATAGACGTCCGTGGCGGTCAAAAGGTTAAAACTACGCAACGGATTTTGATGCGGTTTTTTTAATAGATAGAGTGATTCAAGAGGAAGATTTATACGTACAATACATTGCACCCGTGCGAAGCCGGGCCGGGTCGCTAATATAAATGAAAACTAGAAATAAAAGCAGGCCAGTACTTTTGTATACCGCCATCTAATAGAAATATGGAAAACTTACCTCCAGTTATTGTCATCGTATAACAGATGGCGGTAGAGCTAGAAGTACAAAGTAGACTGCCAGCAGACTAAAATAAAACGTACTGCTACGAGTAATGCATAGATGGCGTTGCATTAAGTTTTTAAAATAAAAATGTTTTTTTAGCCAAATGTTTTTACCAGTTTACCCAATATCATATACGTAGGTAAAAATGGTGACTGGTGATGACACAATAACTAGTAGTAGTAGTAGATCTTCTATTTATTAAGTTCAAGTTAGCAATATTTACAAAAACAATATTTACATAATTTTATTATGTACAAATAAAAGAAACAATATTTACATAATCTACACATTTAATAAAACAGTAAAAAAACTGTGTCTGTACATTGAATGTATTAAAAAAACAATAGTTGAGGGGGGTTTAAAAACAGTAACAGAGCACGAATCCAAAAAAAAGTCTGTCTGTTTGTCTGTGTGTCTGTTTGTCTGTTTGTTTGTACACGCTAATCTTCGGAACCACTGGACGGATTTGAATGATTTTTCTTTTGTTGTATAGGTATTAAGTCTGGGCAACATATAGGCTATAATTTATTTTGGAAACTTGAACACCTGATGCAGAACCGCAACAGACCAGCTAAACTATAAGAGATACAAAAATGGTACCATAGCAAAAATTATTTCACGTGATGAGCATGTTCTGATAAGAGAATAAATTTGAAGATCTGGAACACCTGATATGAAACTTCAAGAGCCCAGCTACACTATAACATACACGGAATGACGTCTTAGCAAGAGTTGTTCAGCCTGATAAGCACTCTCTGTTGACGTATAAAAAATGAAGATCTGGAACACCTGTTGTGGAATTCCAAGCGCCCAGCTACACCATAACACATACATATAGTAATGACGTCTTAGCAAAAGTTGTTCGGTCTGATGAGCATTTCCTGTTGACTTATAAAAATCGAAGATCAGAAACATCTGGTGTGGAAATCAAAGTTATCACTAATTTCACTGTATAATTATAAAATAACATAATTATAAAATAACATAAGTTTGGAGTACCTCCACGAGGTGAAGGTGGTAACAGTTTAGGACTGATTTTCGATGACGATGGTATATCATTGAAAATTTTACTCTACTGGCCAAAAATCAATTATTTTTTTTTATCGAATATTATGCCTTCGAGCTTATTTTATTTGAGTGTTTAATTTCCTTTTCCATTTATCTTCGTGACACGGTAGCCTACCCGGTAACGCAGGGGAGCAGTCACTTAGATTATTAGAAAATTTATGGTTATGCGAACGCGCCATTTTGACCCCAAAAAATTATCAAGCTGCAAAAATTAATCAAAAATTTTTGGCGGATATTGTAGGGGATGAAGTGGTTTACACTACTTTCGACAGTGTTGTCGATCAGGAAGACGCCACTAATTACCCAGTTTAGTTTCTCAATTCACTTACAGCGAGTGGTCTCCCTGCTCATAAAATAAGACTTAAAGTCGGTGTTCCCATAATGCTGATGCGAAATTTAACTCCGCCAAAACTGTGCAACGGAACCCGTCTTATTGTCAACGCTTTACAACGTAATATAATTGTTGCTACAATCCTCACTGGGTGTGGTGCCGGTGAGACTGTGTTCATACCGCGCATACCACTCATCCCCAACAATTTCCCCTTTCAATTTAAGCGCATACAGTTGTCTGTGACTACATGCTTTGCCATGACAATAAACAAGTCAGAAGGGCAGACGCTTAAAGCCGCTGGTGTTGACCTGACAACCAGCTGTTTTTCTCATGGCCAACTTTATGTTGCTTTTTCAAGGGTCAGCAACGCTTCTGGTCTTTATATATTAATTAGCTCCTGAAGGAAAAACCCCAAATATAGTTTATAAAGATTTTTTTTTATGTTATTTGCAATATTATTGTTAAGTCAGTGTACCCTTGGGATCCGCTGCGGAATTACGGGAAGATAAGTTTTTTTTGTTATAGGTATAGGTATTAAGTCTGGGCAACATATAGGCTATAATTTATTTTGGAAACTTGAACACCTGATGCAGAACCGCAACAGACCAGCTAAAGTATAAGACATAAAAATGGTGCAATAGCAAAAATTATTCCACGTGAAGAGCATTTTCTGCTGTGAGAATAAATTTGAAGATCTGGAACACCTGTTGTGGAACTCCAAAGCCCATCGATACTATAACATGTATAGAAATGACGTCTTAGCAAAAGTTGTTTAGTCTGATGAGCATTTCCTGTTAACTTACAAAAATGAAAGATCTGGAACGTCTCGAATCGTCTCGCGCATCCCGTTGTTTACCCGTCCCCAGGCTCTTAGAATTCGACATCAGATGTTTCAGATCTTCGATTTTGACGACCCCGTTTTCGCTGGCATAAGCAACAGGATCCGCGTACGAAGTCGCGGGCAGAAGCTAGTCACAAATAAAAGTACTACTATATACAAATAACGAAAAACATCCTCATAAAACTATAAACTAAAATAGGGCATCAAAATATTCCTCCGCATCGCTGTCTACTGGTAACGTGCCCGGAAGGCTGACAGCATTGCTACATTGTATGGCAATGCTAATCCTTTGGCCAAAGTAGAGACCAGCCTTCGGGTCACGGTAAGTGTCGACCAGCCGCCTTGCAACCTCTCTATATAGAAGTTGGGCACTCGGACCCCACGACCCAAGTGTTTCGACCCCAAATGGCTCGAAAATATTAGTAATTATATTTTCGAGCCATTTGGGGAGTAGTTTTCCTTGTTAAAGGGCTCGTTCGGGGAAGTACAAAGCCATACCATACCTATTTCTGCCGGTGGTAGTGGTGAAAGGTGCTGGTGAAATTATAGGCGCATGAGATTTTTCAACTTTATCTCTAAGGTTGGCAACGCATCACAATCCTCTTGGGGTTGCTATAACAACTGTATTTGATATAGGTGTAAGTGCTGTACTTTACAGGGGGAACCATTGTCCATCAGGGGGGCCATCCGTCGGTTTAAATGCCAACATTCTTTATTATTTGGCATTGTTTTTCGCTTTCCGGCAAATCCGGTTTTTTTTTTTAAAAGAAAACAAGAATATTTTTTTTTATTTTAGATAGACTCACACATACAGATAAAGTGATAAGGAAAAAAAACCTGCACAAGACCAAAAAGGCTAAGAATCTCAGAATAATGCTGCGAAATATAAAAAAAAAAAACAAAATGTTGCAATGCCGGTTTTCAGATAGTACCGTTGCGTTGTGATGCCACGGGCAGTGAAGATTTACATAATTAAATATAAAAATAAACGATTTATACTTACACCGATTTCTACAGGATTGTGGGCCGATTTGAGTAATTCTTTAATTTTATTTGGTGCGAAATACTCCCGAGTTGTTCCCATAGAAAGTTCATTAAGTTGGGATGAGCAGTTTGTTTTACAATTATCTACATTATTAGTTTGAAAATGAAATACCCTATGTTCTATCTGTAGTAGTTAGTGTTCCACGAATTTGTACACTATTGTAATTGTAATTTGCAGCACTAGAAAGTATTAAATAAAAAAGATAAAAAAAAACAAAATTATTTTGTAAAATTAAGAGTTTTTTAAGTGCGTTCAATTTCGTTCCGCGTAAATTAGCACCAACTTCTGAAACTAGTAATTTTATTTGGTAATTACTATTCTGCACTAGGTACGTGCACGTGAGCAGTCAGGAGGCCGTTGATCGCTGCGGTGCCGGTCATCATGCACAAACACGTGAGTATTGATAGCGAAGAAAAAACGTTATTACACAAACGAGTTCCTTCTTTTTATTAATAACATATGCGAATAAAATTGATTTAATGTTGTAAAAAAAAGCAATCAACCAATTATTCAGTTTTCATTTTAATTATGACCTTGGTTCGACAGGTCAAACATATAAGTTTAATAAGCTCAATTATGGGTACTTATTTTTTCGCTCACGTGTTTGTAATTGACGAAAAATATATATATTTGCTTTTTGATGATTGCTCGCTCCTATTGTTTTTGTGGATATAAAATGTAATTGTGGTGATAGACAGCCGGATACCGAGGTAATTCCATGTGTGTACCATTTTGCTAATTTTGGTGTGGTAAAAATAGAATAATAAAATTAGGTACTAAAAAAACAGACATCAAAAAAATGATATGATGAAGACCTTCGGAGATAGACAAGGGAACATAATTCAATGGATATCCTCAAATTATTTTTAAAAAAACTTAGTCCGTCAGGACTTTGATATATTTAACTGTTTTCAACTTTTTTTTGAAGACGTTTTTTTTGTTATTTTGTTTTTCTTTATTTGGTGGCTTAAACAATACATAAACATGTGACTACAGAAATCGCGAGTGATTTTTTGTTATCCATTGAAGCGTACCATTGTCTATCTCTGAAGCTCTTCATCAGATCGTTACTAAATTTAAATGGGATACCTCGGGGTGCCATGTGATACCAAACGTAAAGAATAGTACTACCCCATCTCTTCCTATGGGTGTCATAAAAGGCGACTAAGGGATTCAATAGACACTAGTGAATCCTTTACGGAAAGGATACACGGTGACACTAAAATTCGATACAATGCAATCGCGACACTGAAATTAAACCCGAGCAACTCAGTGTCACGGCGATTACACACTACTACACACGGTGTCGATACTGAGTGTCAAGTGTAATGTGTCGTCGTGTATCCTTACCGTTAGTCTAGTGACTAGAGGATGGGCAGCAGCGTTCTCTGAGTGTTTTAACAACCATACTGCGATCGCCAAACCGCCTGCCAAGCGTGGCGGTTATGGCAAACCCCCCCAACATGGAGCACAGGACCGGTGGATGTGGCGATGCTTGGGGGAGGCCTATGTCCAGCAGTGGACATCTTTCGGCTAAATGATGATGATGATGATGACTTCGGGAGAATGGCCTTTCAAACAAAAAAGAATAATTAAAATCAGTTCACAACTGGCGACGATATCGCTGAACAAATATACAAAAAAAAAACCCATCCAGGTTGAATTCAGAACCTCCTCCTTTTTTGGAAATCGGTTAGAAAGGAACATGTAAAAGTTCAATGAAAATCTAAACTGTAAAAATATTTTTAAGTAAATTTCCAGAGGGCTAATTTAGAGAGGCCCGGAGCAGACGACGGTAATTCTTCTGTCTGTAGTTGTTGTTAGAACTCTAGTGTCTGCGATGGCAACTACCAACTATTTTCATTCTTGTCCATGGTAGTCCGCCGGACAAAAAGTCCGTCGTCTGCTCAGGGCCTTAGGCCCGGTTTCACCAAAGCGGAGAGGAGAGGAGATGTGTTTTGAATAACCAATCAGATTTCGTTATTTCCACATCTCCTCTCCCCTTAGCTTCGGTGGAAATGGATAAAGCAGAGAGGAGAGGAGATGTCTAATTTTTCTATAGAATTTTGTGCCGCGAGCGAGTAAGCGGCGCGGCAGAGCGGAGATGTGTGTAGTCGGGCGACTGGGCGGCGCCCGCTCTCGCGCGCCCATTTCCCTGACGCTTTCTCCCCGCGGCTCGTACACTCGAACTGATTTGAGTGATTTCGAGCTCTCACAGCTCACATCTTCTCTACGCTAGGCATCTCCTCTCCGCTTTGGTGGAAATAACCTGCCAGCTTCGCAGTACCTACATCTCCTCTCCTCTCCGCTTTGGTGGTTACCGGGCATTAAGCTGACTACTATCGGTTACTTGACTATTATAATTGGCGGCACTATCATATTTCTCTTTGAGGCAAAAAATATGTTACATTACCAAAAAAATACTGCCTAGTGCTCGCAAATGCGACTGCTGAGAGTGAGGTCCTGGGTTCCAACCCCAGGTCGGGCAAAGTGTTAATGAATTTTTCTATGTGGAATTTCTCAGTAGCAGCCCGGAGTCCGGATTTGTGCCTGGTTGATGGCAATAGGCTTGCCTCTATTACATGGAACTTAAACATAACGGTGAAATGAGGGTGTATAATATACCTCTGTTCAACCCTTCGGGAAATACAAGCGTGATGCTAAGGTTATTTACCAGAAAAATAAAAGCACTTATATTTATTTTGTAAACCAAACATTTTAAGAAATCATTGACATATTAATATTATTAATTGTATTATAACTTTCGTGAGACACATTAATATTTATGATTAGTTACGGTTTACTCACGTGCATTTTTCGGGATTGCCCGACTAGTTTCGGACCCAAACGGAGCCCTTAATCAAGGGTTCGACTTGCGACCTCGCCGCGTGATCAGCTCATAATTAAGGGCTCCGTTTGGGTCCGAAACTAGTCGGGCAATCCCGAAAAACGCACGTGAGTAAACCGTAATTAATCATAAATATTATTAATCATTGCATAAAAACAATATTGCCTAAATCATGCCTCCTACAATAAACCGTATCAAAATAATTAGTAAATAACGTGAAAACAACGATTAAAAACTAATTAGATCAACAAACGTGGTTGTTAACAAGGTCGTTAACTTTTGGCTATTAAATGGAGTAATTAACTAAATTGATGATAGGGATATTTGCATAATATTTCATCATTTTCCTTGATAAGCTTTGGGAATGTCTTTAATTCAATTCTTGGTAAGTTGCTACGAAGATTTTCAAGGAATTTTACACTGTATTATGGTAAGTATGTCTTTGCTTTAGATGAATAATGACTCAAATTATGTACGCACAATGAAATACGTTAATTTTACTACTTTTGAAAAATAGACAGAAACAAAATTCGTAATTAGCTGTAGGCCTAACATGAATGTTTTGACGTATATTAACGTAAAAGTGACGTTAATGTGAGTGAATTTTGAAACGAAAATACAACTATCCTGTGGCATTTTGGTTAAAATTCATACGTCAAACACAATTTGTATCATAAAGTTTTCAATTACATTAAATGTTTGGTCTGAAACGAGTATTTCTAATAAACAAACAAAATACATATCACGCAGGCCCGCCGACGACACGCCCCGCTTGTGCCCCGCGTTTGATGTGGCGAATGCTTCATGGTAAATACACACCAAGCCTACGAAAGCTAACAAACGGGGTGTGTTCATTCATTCGCTTTCATCCGAATTAATCCGGAATCGTTCTACACAAAGTTTGGTCAAATTAACCCATTATAATGGCTCGCCAACCCGCCTACCATGCGTGGCAGCTGTTTTCTCAGTTAGGTTAATTTGCTACTTAACTGTGAAAAGAACTGATAATTACGCAACGGTTAAACCGATTTCCATCAAACGCAGCTTATAGTTATCCAGATTAAACCAGCTTTCGAGCAAAAAAAAACTTAACGAAATTGAGTCATCCGTTTCGGAGTTACGATGCCAGTGCCACAAACAGACAGACAAACACACAGCCATACAGACAGACGGACAGACTTACATACATAGTCATAGGTTTCAAACCTATAAAACATCCTTCTTTTTGCGTCGTGGGTGAAAAATAGGCTTCAAACGTACAGGTATCACCTCTCTTTTTGAGTCGGGAAAGAAGAATAAAAAAAAAAAATGCTTGAAAATTGTGTTTGTTGCCTACTTTAAACCGTAATATATCGTAAACTATTACCTAGATAAAGAAAAAAATACTCAAGGCAAGAATTGTAGGAAATTTAATTGTCTACAAAATTAACTTGATCTATTTTTGGCATAAAACCCACACAAGATAAGGAGTTATTGAATAAAAACTCATTTTTGGGGTCTTTCATCCAAGATGGCGGAGCGCGTCGAGGTCACTCAGGGTCAAAAACTTGAATTTTTCATAAGAACACCTAAACATAACATTTAACACATAATTATCCAAAATTCAGGGCTGACGAACCTTTTTTGCTAATGAAACCCCTTTTTTGCGACCTGACGACTGGCCTAATATTGTTTTGTTAAGTATTTACTTTTCCTAAAATATTCCGCCTTATAAAAGGTAAACAAATGACAAACGACGTTCGTTGACATTCGTCAGCTTGATGTTACGTACCATTACGTAAACCCCTCAGACCCTCGAGGCCCGAGGCAGACATTTTAACAAAAATATTCGCTCAATCAACTGGAAAACATCTCCGCTGATTGCGAACCGGCAACGCTTTTAACTAAATTAGATGTAATAGTATACATTGAGAAAGAAATATAAACACAATTCCACTAGACTCGTGTTTTTCATTTGTTGAAAGCCTTTATTAACATAAAAAATACTGAGGTATTAGTAATCAACTATGGCTATTATGATAAGGGCCGGTGCCCACTGGAGGGCACGGCGTAGCATGGCGTGGCATGGCGCGCTTCGGCATACCGAATCATCCTGGAGCATCCCGCAGCATACTGAAGAATCTCGCGGCATACTACGTCGTACCGCGGAATGCTTCGGCATTCGGAATGCGGCGGCGGTATATCCGTGGTATGCTAAGCAATTGACGACGTCTGTGGTTCGAGTATCGGACTGCTGATCACGAGGTCGTGGGTTCGATTCCCACAGGACACAAATATTTATGTGATGAACATAAGTGTTTGTGTTGGTCTGGGTGTTTCTTATATATTATAAGTATGTATTTACAAAAAAAAAAAGTATATAAGTATTGTATCCATTGTCTAGTACCCATAGTACAAGCTCTGCTTAGTTTGGGACTAGATGGTGCTGTGTAGAAAATGTCCCAAAAATATTATTATTATTAATTAAATATAAGTGCTAAAGTTATTCTATCAAGGTTTTTTTAACCGGTATCGTCCCGCGCGACGACCCGGATCGTCAGTGCCATTGTTTGTCTATTGTGTCTATAATTACAGTACTTGTTAAGTTAATTTAATAAATCTTTTGCCATGCCGTCCCGTCAGGGGGCGCAGTCCCGAAAGCAAGCATAATCTGGCGCTCATTCAATGATTGATTGGGACTTAGTATTAATTGAAGTTGTCGCTAAGGAAGAAGAGAAACACCTTTAGCACTCATTTTCCTTAACACACAACTAACCTAAACGTCTCACGCGTTGCAGCGGCGTGCCGTGGTATCTTGTGGAATGCCACGACGTGCCGTAGTATTCCGCGACGTGTCACAGTATCTCGGGGATGACGTGACGTTTCACGGCATGCCGCGGTAAGTCACGTCACCACGTAAGACGTTTCGATTAAAATAAAATAATGTCATTGCTAAGCTCATTGAAATAAGGTCGAAAATCAATTATCCACGAAAAAATCCTTTGCTACGCCATACCATGCCTTGCCGTCACTGGGCGTCGGCCCTAATACTAAAACACTAGAAAAACTGATTCGAAACTATTAAAATAATATTGAGGAAATAAATGGATTGCTATTGTCTAGTTTCTCAGCAATGGAAAGTAAGATTTTTGGAGTATTAGAAACATTTGGAAAAGCAGCAAACTGATCCTGCGATGCGGCCGCAAAATTCATCTTTTGTAATTTTTAAACGTAGGTAATTGCCCATAATGCCTTCAGGGCGCTGATGAAGCTGCCTCGCTACTGTAAAGTGTCAGATATGTTTGCGAGCGCAAATATAGATGGATTTGCGGCACTTATTGGTAAGAGAGTTATGTCCCTGATGCGCCGCATACGAGGCGGTTCCAACAGCTACCTTCAGCTATTCTTAAGGAGGATGGATCTGGATTGTCCAATAATGCGGTACTGGTCCAGGCTGCATGTTGAGCACTCCGGATCCAAAACTTAAATTTAGACTAAGATGAATAAATGATAATGTAAATTGTAATATAATGTAATAATTTTGTAATGTATCTAATATTTTTACGCACATCTGATTTCAGTACATCGCAGTCCACTACTGGACATTATAGATCCCAAAACAATGACCCGACAGTGACATCAGAGCCAGCATTCTTTGCAGCTACCCCTCACTTCGGAAATTTCGCTACATCTTTTCGCCAACAATACCGCAGTGCCTTAAGATGAAAGTTTTCAACGAGTGTGTGTTTTTTTTGGATCTCTTATACCTACTAAATTATGACATGTACATGAATACATCACTTTTCGCCCTGTTTAGCCTTTTCTCAACTATTTTGGAATCAACTTCCAGTCGAACCAGGGGATCTACTCCCTAAGCACAAAGTCCGTGGTTTCGGCCTCAGTTACGAGCGTTTCCTACTCCCTGTCACCTCGAGACATACGATTATTTCGGGGCCCGAACTAAGAATAAATGACAACATGATTTGACAGTTGTCCCTACTACCGATGTGTTTTTGCCCGTCCGAAAAGTTGAACTTGACACTTGTTTTGTTCATTTCTACATTTCGGGCTACTTTCGAACGGGCGACTAACTTCGTTGACGGACTTACGGAGTAGGCCCCCAGATGCGGCTGAATACCAGTATTTTACATGGAGCGACTGCCATCAGACCTCCGCAACCCAATTACTGGGCAATGCCTATATCCTAAGGTTAGACCGGTTGTCAGGCTTTCAGGCTTTCAGGCTTCTGACTACCCTTAAGAACTGTCATAGGTATTCGTGATATGACATTCCGGAGGACCGACGGTTTAACATGCTCCCCGAGGCACGGAGGGCTATCGATGTGTAACGAATGATCACGCATCCATCGACTGACCGCGGCAAGCGTGCTTAATCCGCGAGGTTATAAATTTGCCTCGAGTCTTGTTTAACCCGTGGTCTGGCGCTGTCACACGTGACTCATCACTAGTACTGGCCCCCCGACCCTTGAACCCCTCAGGGAGGTCACGATGCATTCTTTCGCGATTTCTCGATGATTTTGTATGAATACCTATTAATATTGTATATATATATATTTGGATTCTCCATAAAATTGAACACACAACTTTTATTGACTGAAAACAAAATTGGGAAATAAAACTTTTCACCTCACTACTCCCATTTCTCTTCGATCCCTTGCCCGAAGTCTTGGTAAAGACGGCATTACTTACCCGAATAACCAACAAAGTAAGTAAAAGGGAAGGTTAATAGGCTGTGAAGGGCCGTAACAGGCTATTTGTGGTGACCGTTTTTCTAAAGGGTCCCTTAACGTCAGAACTAGATGAAAGAAAAACAGTTGTCGATGTAAAAGTCGATTGGAGAAGTTTGCTTTTAAGTAATGGCGTGTTAGGTTTATTAGAACTGGTGACAAAGGAAGAATTCGTGAACGAAGTAATTTTGATTGTTTGTATCTAGTACGGGCATTTTATTCTTAAGAAGTAATCCTGTTTTTAATAGATTCAGCTAAAGCCATTGCATGTATTCACTAAAAATGTTCAACATTCAAGATTGTTTATTTCAATTAAGCATGGTAAGAAACCTCTTTATCTGTTCTGTGGTAAGAAACGTCGAGAATTTGGTTGCACGGTTCCAAAAAGTTGGCAAAAGAGCTGGCAAAAAAGTCCATGGATTCTATATGGTACAGTCAACAGCAAAAGTAGATGATCAAAATGAGAATTGAATTGAAAGAATTGGATAAAAATTTGCCTCTATTAAAAACTATTAAATCATTCAATTAAATGATTTTTAATGAACATAATGCTTTTTCCGGGGTTCAATTGGATGAAATTCGGCATAGAGGCAAATTTTTATCCAATTCTGCTGTTTTTTACTGGCATATTTATACAATAAGTCTGGATGAATTATTTGCCTCATGACTACGTGGCCTCAGTTTCATCATTTAATTTTTGATTTTAACTGTTCACTAGTTTTGAAAAAGATCACTTCTTAGTTCTGATGCGAATTGAGTTTATAACTTTTGGAATTAAAACTGATCACGAATATATGGCAGCTGTACTAGTAGTAAATGTTTGGTATAATTTACAATCACATACTTTTGAATCACTTCGACGCCACACAGTTCTGACGCGAACTCCGTTCATTAGTTTTGAATTTCTGATTTTGATCATCTACTTTTGCTGTTGACTGTACAACCTAGTATTTTACAATGTTGAGATAAAAGTTATGTGAGAACATCATCTACCTAGCCTTTTCCCAAATATGTTGCGTTCAGCTTCCAGTCTAACCAGATGTGGCTGAATACCAGTATTTTACGCGAAGCGACTGCCATCAACCTTCCGCAACCCAGTTACTGGACAAGCCAATGAAGGCCGATGAAGGTTGGTCGTCAGCTCCTCATATTTCTTTCTGTTTCTCGCCAGAAGAAACTGTTCTTCAACGCGGGCAGCGCTTATCCAATATCTGACAATTCGGAGCCAAGATTCTAATCTCATCTTTGTATGCAAAACTAGTCAACTAGAGTAAATTTTCTTTTTCTTCCTTTCCTTTAATAGTAGGTATTAGTTTTGGTACCACAATTACTTGTCATATCAACTACTGAACTAAACTACCTACACCAAGTAAATGTAATTTGTTTAGTTAGACTTTGAGTAACGCGAACTGCACTAATTGGACTACGAGTATTAGGGCCATGTGATTCTCTTTATCATTATCCTCGTAATACCAGAAAGAAAGTCTGGAAGCTTTTTCGCATCAATGACGTCGTTATTCGAGAGAGCGAAGTAAGTTGATTGACGGAACTCGCTTCGTTAGGTCTTCTGTGTGATTCGTTTAGCAACTTTTACTTTCGGGAGCTTTCGGATGCTTTTGAATGTGTTCGATTTATTCGGGATGATGAACACGATTATCGAAAAAGTTACAGGTTTATAATATCAATTCTTGCTTTATTTGTTCTAAGTATTTAAAATGTCGAGAAATAACGGTAAACGGGTTCAAAGAAAATAAATAAGATGACAGGTACTCAACTGTCCTAGTTGTCTTTTATATTCAGATCAATGAGAAAAGAAAATAGCTATCCTGCGGGTTGTTGTAAACAAAATTGATTTATTCAAGTAATTTTATGGACAAAAACAGTAGTAGGGCTTTAACGTACAAATCCGAGACGGGCTGCAAACTGCAGACTGCAATCGCAGACCGCAAGTCGCCATCAGAATAGCGCCTATAAGGTGTGCACTTTAAAGGTGCTATTTCGACAGCGACTGCAAAACTGCAACCGCAGACCGCAGCCACAGATCGCACCGCAAGCGATACTACTTTTGCAGTTTGAGGTCTGCAGCCCGTCTCGGACTTGTACCTTTAAGGTCTTCTCATGCGATAGTACGAAAACTTCTGAATGCTAGGTATGCAGCAGACCTTACTCTTTCCAACTAATAGTCTGGTGAGACGAGTACCCGTCTACCATCTTCCTGGCGTGTTCGAGCTGGTCATCCCTTCCTCGGGTCATCACCACCTCGAGTCATCACCACCAAGGTCTTCAGTACTTCGGGACTGAGCCAAGAGAGAAAGTGTAAATATTTGTGACGGGCATTTTACCATTCACGACCTTATTTTAATAAATTAGTTGTTGAAAAGGTTTGCGTGTTTTAACTTTTATTTCCAACTACCCTAATAAAAATGTTTTTTTTTTTATTGAGGACTCTAATCTTTTTACGTATTTTTCTATACAATTCGACAAAGTATTAATAGGTAGATAGTTAATTAAGTGTTACACGAATGGATAAAATAAGAAATGAGTACATAAGAGGAAGTCTGAAAGTGGTACCGATAACTGAAAAGTTGTGTGGAAATCGGTTGTCATGGGCACATGTTACGGAGAAATGAGGAAAATGTAGTGAGGAGAGTTTTGAGTATGAATGTCGATGGCTATAAGAGTACTAAAAGACCAAAAAAACGATGGATGGAATGTGTGAATGATGATAGGGTTAGAAAGGGGGTGACTACCGAGATGACGACTTATTCGAGAAGTATGGAAGAAAAATACATGTGGCGCCGACCCCAAATAAATTGGGATAAGGGCAGGAGAATGATGAGATAGTTAATTAAGTCACAAATATCCTTATTTCATTTTTATTTTTTGTACCTCTTTTCGATGCTGTTCTCTTTGACCCAAAGGTTGACTGATAGAGAATGCCTTGTGGCATTAAGTCCGCCTTATGTACATTTTATTTATTTATATTAAATAAATAAATATGAACAATGATTAACCGTAAAGTCTTGCAAAGGATCTCAGACTACATTGCACCATTGACCTTTGACACTCATAAGACTGTTGCACGAAATGGCAGTATATCTTCAGTTTTATAAGAACGTTATAACTTTATGGAATATATGCTTGAACTTTTGAACTGGAGCACTTGACACAATTAGTTCATTGGGAAGCCGCTGGCAGACCTGTAACTACTCTCCTTTCCATTTGTTTTGTCACATTATTCCACTCGTGACACTCCTGACGTTCCACTTACCATTTATTCTCAGACCCGTCTCTAGCCAGTGGTGGAGGGCATCCGCCGGGCACCTAGGCGCCGAGACTACGAGAGGTGGGTGATGCTAACGCTTTGAGAGTGTCGATACCTGAGAAATTATTTTACTTAGCAGTCAGATAAAATTTAAGCCTGAGCCAGAGCTTGGTTTACACCCCGGCATCAGATTAACCTAGCCACAGTCTTGCATATTCTTAGTAGAATTCATATCCATTGGCTCCATTTGACCATGAACACAAAATTCTGACTTCATCTAAAGACTCCATTTGACCATGAACACAAAATTCTGACTCCATCTACTTAAAGACTCCATTTGACCATAAACACAAAATTCTGACTTCATCTAAAGACTCCATTTGACCATGAACACAAAATTCTGACTCCATCTACTTAAAGACTCCATTTGACCATAAACACAAAATTCTGACTTCATCTAAAGACTCCATTTGACCATGAACACAAAATTCTGACTCCATCTAAAGACTCCATTTGACCATAAACACAAAATTCTGACTCCATCTAAAGACTCCATTTGACCATAAACACAAAATTCTGTTTAACATTTCTATAAAGATTCCACAGGGAATGATAAAATGGAGCTAAATGAAAAAATATTTTCTCGAAATATGTTCTTTTGATAACATTCTATTTCCGGGTAACAAAACAAAACGTTCGACTTATATTTCCATTTCAGTTCAGGAATATCAATGCCACAAACGGAATCGTTTAATATAATCGTTTGAAATACTACTGGCAGTGAAATGGAAAACGCTTTGAGGAAATTCAATGCAAATGCAGCTTTAGGTATGCATTTGCCCCTTAGTGGGAAGATTGCCTTATTGTGCAGGTGATAAAAAAAAACTACTAGCTTTTTACAGGTTTTTTTAAAATTATTATCGGTTTTATGAATCTGCGTTAGAGGGACGAAATTCATATTCTCGACGGGTGCCGTCTCGAAAGTCCATCGGTAAAAAATCTATAGTTTTTTGGGGATTAATGTGTGTTGTGCGTTAACTAATAAAAGTTGCCACGTTTCTCTATAATATCTTTACTGGCCAATTACACAACATAAATACATTGGACTCAACTACATACTTATGAACGACCTAACTGAATGAGTGCGGGAAGACGACTGCTGTGCCGCGCTAATACAGTAATGCGCCTGTATACAATTCGAATGCGTCAGCAGTGTCCCTACACTTTCGAAACTCGCTGGTTGAAAAACATTGAATCGACGTCTCAAACAATCATTTACAGAATCGATTCGCTGGATCGTAAGAAGTATTCAGCCGTATTTCAGTCATTCGACTCAACCATAATAAGGGCCTGGCGCTCGCAGGCCGCAACCGCGGCACGCTCGATTCGCTCGCTCGGCTCGTGCTATCGTGGTCACAGTTTAGTTTTACGTAAACTTTCATTTTATAATCTCTACGGTGTTCAGTATCCACGAATCAGCTAGATTCGATAGTATAGAATCGGTCCCATACACTTTCGAAACTGTACCCGTCGTTAATATGATTTTCGTTTTGGCAGAGTCGTTTTTTACTGGCTTTGAATCAAATATAATTAATAATTGCTTTCGAAGCTTTAAAAGGTCCACCTAAGCTTTAATAATAAATGGCAGTACTTGTTAAATAAAGCTGGAAACAAACATCGCGTGAGTTGAGACGGTAATCGTTTATCTGAGCCGCACCAGCCCGTCGTATTGTTTGTTTTGAGCGGAATTAATTACTGCTTATAATGGTAATATTGAAGCACTCCTCTTAATAACAACATAATATTTGGAGGCAGACTCCAGGCCTAAATTAAGGCTTTGTTTTCACAAGCTTAGATAATAATATATCCTTATTTTGTTAAGTGGAACAGAGTAACAAAGGAAATGTTAATTAATTTTGTTGCTAATTACAGGTTATATCTATCTAAGGGTTAATGCGCGTTCACAGGACGGAATTTAGTAATGACTCATGTCTAACAGGGCTCGTCCTCGACAGGACTAAAGTCGACGGAACCCCACTGCGGCGCCCCTATTTCTCAGTGAATCATGTGGTGGGGCTCCGTCGACTGAAGAAGTATAATAGTTTAGTGCAGTGATGAGTCGTGTCTCAGTTCCGTCCTGTCGAAATTTTGCTTTGTCGCGCTTCCGTCTTTCGACGTAGCGGGAGATGAGTCATATCTAAGTACCGTCCTATCGAAAGTAAGCTTTGTCGCACTTCCGTCTTTCGACGTCAAAGTCAAAGTTTTTTATTTCAAGTAGACCAGATTACAGGCACTTTTAAAACGTCAAAACTAGGTGCACGGTTCCAAAAGGTAGGTTCTATGGAGAAGAGCCGGCAAGAAACTCCATGAATACCTACTCTTTTCAAAATAGTAGTTCATGACAATTCCATTACAGTAGTGTGAGAAATAGAATGAGAATAATGCAGGTTAATGTAAAAAATAAACTCTCATGAGAGTAAAAAATAAAAAAAAAATGCCTTCTAGGATTGCCATTTGCCATAGCAGTTTGCCGACAGACAGCACGCGTAGTAGGAGATGAGTCATTTTTTAATTCCGTCCTGTCAAAATTTTGCTTTGTGGCGCTTCCGTCTTTCGACGTAGCGGGAGATGAGTGGTGTCTTAGTTCCATCCTGTCGAAATTAAGCTTTGTCGCGCTTCCGTCTTTCGACGTAGCGGGAGATGAGTGGTGTCTTAGTTCCATCCTGTCGAAATTAAGCTTTGTCGCGCTTCCGTCTTTCGACGTAGCGGGAGATGAGTGGTGTCTTAGTTCCATCCTGTCGAAATTAAGCTTTGTCGCGCTTCCGTCTTTCGACGTAGTGGGAGATGAGTCGTGTCTAAGTACCGTCCTGTCGAAATTAAGCTTTGTCGCGCTTCCCTCTTTCAATGTAGTGGAAGATGAGTCAAGTCTTAGTTCCATCCGATCGAAATTAAGCCTTGTCGCGCTTCCGTGTTTCGACGTAGTGTCTCATGAATTTCAGTCGTACACAACTTATAACCAGAGCACAATTGCGAAACTTATGCCAGATTTCTATAACTTACCGACCGTTATTTGTTAAAACTCAGTAGTAGTCTGCACATTCTATTATTGTTGTAGTATTCCGAAAGGGTGTTAAAGTACACATAATATTGAATAACTTTTGTTCGACCACTTTCAAAAGTTCAAAGATTTCATAAAAATACGCTAAACTCCATCTATCCTCAGCAATGTTCAGCTGTGTATATATCACATTTGAGGTTAGGGTTTAGAATCTCCATTTTCTGAATTCGTAAATAAGACGAAGATGAATAATTTAAAAATATACAAAATTAAAAATTATTTTGCATGGAAATAAAAACAATCGAATTTTGTTGTTTTTTTTTTTCATTTTCTTCAAAACAGTCATCAAAGATACTTTAATCGGGCGGCGGATTAGTACCCCCTTTCCGACTAACCTTGTATAGTAAACGGGTAATACTACAATTTACAATCATTAATTAATTTTGTTTCCAACACATCAAAGTTTCATTTAAGTAGGTACCTACTTAAAGTCTTGAAGTCCATCAAAGTTTCATTTAAGTACTTAAAGTCTTGAAGTCCATCAAAGTTTCATTTAAGTACTTAAAGTCTTGAAGTCCATCAAAGTCTTAAAGTTAACCCAGTAATGCCCAAATTTTTTTTTTTTACTATTCCTGATTTTTTTTTCGATGAAATGACTGGTAATGGGGTACATAAATGATAAAAAGAAAAAAATATTTTAGAAATGTATTCAAAGTATATAAAAAATTGTGTGTCCATATGGACACGCTAAGCATTTGCGATATCAAAAAATACAAGTAATAGGTGAAAATGTAATCTGCAAACAATCCAATTTTAAACAGTAAATAAATCATTATGGTAATAATAATACTACTTCGTATGGTATGCTGCAAAGCATGAAACACATAATCCCACATTACATTTCATACATTCTGTTCTATCAGCAGAAGATTTGGCTTTGCAGTGAGGTCCCACGCATCTTCTTTTTTTTTCTGTCTTTCGAATATAATGATTGTGGAGAAACTTGGTGTGGTGTTCCTCCAACCAAAGGGAGGAATCCTCCAACTAGGCGGAGTTTTGTGCCTGGCGGGCTACTGCCCAACAGTTGATGTTGGGAGGTTGTATATATACTATCTGCGTGTTAAATCTTGATTGCGTGATGTAGGATAGTTCGCATGTGGCGAGATAGATGCCGCCACATCACTCCCCCCCTGAGACCGGAAATCGATTGTCTTGATGAGGCAGCGGTCGTTGCGTCTTGAGAGCTTGCCAGGGCCAGTGAGGGGTTCCTTTGAGTCGAAACCGGATACCGCGTCATTCCAGTGAGTCGGAACTGTGAGAGCGATGAGTGGTGGCTGTGGACTGCGTCGACCAGGAGAGAAATGCCTCTTCTAGTTGATCGGCCGAAGTGCAGTATATATGCGCCGAGGATGCTGGCTGGCTGTGTGACTCGCTGCTGGCTGCTCGATTGAATGCAGAGCGGAGGGAGTGACGATGTTGCGCTGCCGAGGCTGCGAAGATTGCGTGTGACGTCACTAGTGTGGAAACACTGTCTGTGACGATCACGTCGGGGTCACCAATGTGGAGAAACTTGGTCTGGTGTTCCTCCAACCAAAGGGAGGATCCTCCAACCATTTTCAACTGTCCCACCATCATCCTCGTCTCCTGAGTCCTCATCCGTCAAAACAGCTGCTTCTGGAGGGGCTATGAAAATGGCTTCGGGTGATGAATGATTTTCATCACCTTCTTCATCATCCAGTACATCATTTAGCGGGCATCGGCCTCCTAACTGATCGATATCAAAGATTCTGAAAAGATAGTATAAAGCTATGACAAGTGCTTAGCGTGTCCATATGGACACATCAAGTTGGAAGCGATAATACGTAACGATAAAAAAGTTTCATCTTTTGTTTCACTCCATAAAAACATAGTTCAATAGCAACTAAATAGTTTACAACCCAAACAATCATTACATATCATATAAATACGGTATAAAATATACTCACTCTCTTCTCGAATCCATTTTATTGACAATTTACAAGTTTTAAAAAAATAAACGTAAATTTCTATAAGATAACATAAAAATTTCGCGCCAAAGGTGACATACAATGACAAGTGACACTTTAGAGAGTCAAATGACATTAACGTTTATTTTTTTAATATAGATTATGTTGCCATAATGAGTTAACCTTTGTACCACTAAGTACGTGTCCATATGGACACGCTAGGCATTACTGGGTTAATGATGGTTGACCAAAGATTTACTAATAACTTCAGACAAAGTGCTGGATAGCCGTTAGAAACCCGAATCTCAATATTACAACAATATTTTATGGATGTATTTAGAAATCTGCTATAAAAAGGTGGTTTTCGGTACACTTTCCGATCAATTCGTGAAAAGAGCTACATTTTATGGTAGGCTATGAATCGATAACTTCTTCGTCTAAAAAGGGTGGCGAAAACATTTTTAAATTTGCTAATTTTTAATTCAATAATATTAATTTTCTGTATCCTATTCGCACGAAAATAACGAAAATGGGCTGAGTTACGGCACATATTCCTGAAGAATACAAGGCTTTGAATAAATAAATACAATATCATTAGTGAGCAGACTCATTCTTTAAAAGGTGGAGAAAAACAAAATAAGGGAATGTTAGGAGGTATTCCACACATATGCTCAAGAAAAGAAAATATGTATTATGATTTTTACATTTTCATTTATTTTGCTAGGCAGATGAAACTTAACGGTGTAAAAATTAAGCTGGTTTTCCATCTGTTATTTTACTATGCATCATCATCGTGAGTGGACTCGAGTCGCTTAACAGCAGAAATAAGTGGTCAAATAGATCCCTCCACGGTCACAAAGATTTGGATTCACCTAACTTGAAGATAAAGATACTTCAGTAGTCGGTGCTAATTCACGATGAACCAAATTGAAGACACCGACTTCTGAAACAGTTAAATTAATAATATTATACAGGTACCTAATTATTTCACACCTTACAGTTTTTTTAAATTCGTAACTTCTTCTCTTCTTCTCCACGTCTTATTCCACGAAGGTTTGACAGAGGTGAATGGTACACCCTCATTTCGCCGTTATGTTTAAGTCCCATGTAATAGGGGGCGAGCCTATTGCCATCAATCGGGCACAAATCCAGACTCTGGGCTGCTACTGAGAAATTCCACAAGAAAAAACCCAATAACACTTTACCCGACCTGGGTTTCGAACCCAAGACCTCACGCTCAGCAGTCGCGCTTGCGACCACTAGGTAACTAGGCAGTCTTAATTTAAGAATAATTAGGTAATTATTTCACTCCTTACAGTATTTCTTAAGTCGTTTTTTTTTAAATTGTAATGTATCACCTAACTCTGATGTAACAACTGCAAACCTGACAAGTAATTATTCCGCACAATTTAAATAGAGAAATAAAAGTATAAAACTGTATTTTAAAACTCTACTAAAAGTAATTTTCATACTTCAGTCTTGAATATAATTTTCATCTCCGCAAAGTTTCTTATTGTGACCGAGGACGCCGGAAATGAAAGCCTGGATATTTGTTATTATAAGAATGACATCCTAACTTCAACAAAAGCAAATATATATTTTAATTTATTTTAAAATAGTATTTGACTTTAATGCCAAAACACACTTAGCGTATTTTCCGCCGCGTATTGTGAAAGATACGTAACGCAAAATACGCTTAAGTATAGCTGTAGCCGCTGAAAATACGCTAAATTAGTTAACATCGATCGCACGCTTGATGCACGCAAAACTTCTTGGCCCTTATTACGTTCGGCGTAGCGTCGCGAACGACATATATTTTATTTTATTTTATTTGGGTGGCTCACAGCTAGCAACACAGATATAATAGTGGAATAATCGACGACAAGCCATTTACAAGCCTCCACAATTAGAAAAAAGATTGTTACAATGGTTTAAAACTAACAAAACTAGCGAAGGTATGCTTACAACGTATCAGATACAACAAAATCCTTAGAAAGAATGGTATTGATAGATGCCAAACTGCTTGCAAACAGATCAATTGAGTAGTTTTTATTTTTAATAATTAGATTGAATGATTTGACCGCGCGAATCATGTATGAATTGCTACGATAAACTGTGCGCGCGAACGGAGCATGGAGAAGATTCCTCAAGCGAGAATGCCGAGGCGGGACATTCAGAGCCAGCTTGGAGAGAAGTTCTGGACATTCGATCCTTGATTGTGCTATTTTCACTAGGAACCGTATATCTGCTATGTTTCTCCTAGTTACAAGTGGTAGTAATACATAATAATATAATACGCGTGGTGAGGACGGGCATGAGAATTTATATCTAGCGCGATGCGTACGCGTAACGCGACGAAACATGAGCCACGCAAGATACACTCCGTTTGATTGCAGCGTTAAAGGTACAACTTAGCCGACTGCATACAGCAACAGCAGACGATGTGTTGTTACGACACATCGTAGTGACACGTCGCAGCGTCACGTCGCTGCAGTCATGATTTCGAACACAACAGCAGATGGCTGCAACAGACGACACGTCGTATTCCAGTTAGTTCTGAATGTTCCGTGAGACAAGATGTGTGACCTGTTTGGGATTAGCGATCGCGATTTACTTTCGTATCTTTTGTTTTTGTTAGATGCATCGTACAGTGCAGTATATTGGGCCGCCTGGTTTATCAGTTTATCTTCCTCGGAATTGGAAAAACTCATTTTTTGAGAAAAATTCAACGTGTCGTCGCTCCAGCGTCGGTGGCACTACTGATTTGCGGTCGGACGACACGTCGTCTGCGGTCGTACGACGTGTAGTCGAGCGACGTGTCGCTAGCTGCGGAAGGTATTTCATAGAAATACATAGAAACCAGTATTATCGTAGCGACACGTCGTATGTTGCTGCTGTATGCAGTCGACTACCAACTCGTACCTTAACTCGCCACTGGTGACGTATTTGTCTGAGAGACCAGTTGATGCGACAAAGTCGAATAACTCTTTCATCCGCCATCGTATTGTGTTGTAATTTCGAGTAGCTGCCTTATTGTACGTCTCCCACCATCAGCGTATCCTGCAACGGCAACGCGGACGCACCATCCAGAGTTTTGGCACTAACCTAGTGCGTGAGACCGGCGTCACCGATTACGTCAGTCAAATGATCACACTTCAGTTTTTTATTTTGCACGTTTTTGTAAGGCTAAGTAAGGGTGTGTGTAAGAGAAAGGTGTGGATTTGAAATGACTCACCGGTGATCTTCTCTTCCACTGCCTCGCGCTCCTTGGGCTCGGCGGTTTGGTCGATTCGGATGAGGCTAAATCCAGCAGGGAACCTTACACGAACTACTCCACAGGTGCTGGTCTTCCGTACGGCCGATAGTGTGAGTTGCGGAGATAGAAAGCGGGTCTCAACACAACAAAAGTATTTTATTTGATTTTAAAGCGCGGAGCGCGGTTTCGCCGTGTGGGCAAGGATTTGAGAGAGATAGTTCGCGGAATCGCCGCTTGGAGTGCTAGCTGCGCGACGTCCGCAATGCCGTGATTGGCTGCCGAATTCTACCAATAGCCAATCGGATTGCTAAGCAAGCTTCCGCTCAGACACCAGCGGTCAATCAAACCACACCAATTATCAATACACATACTCGAAAATATAAAGTGTCGTGTGATGAAAAAATCTAATTATTTATGTTTTTATTATTATTGTTTCGGGACGGAACATGCCGCTCGCCTTGAAAGAATGTAGTTCTTTTAACACTAAGTTAAACTAAGTTAAATATTAACTGTCTCAAAAATAGAGACTTATAATGAAAACTGCTGAAAGCATGAAAGAATTTATGTAACTAATTTACTAAACTAAGTACTAAGCTAACATTCGCAACAAAATAAACGAGTCATTATTCTAACGGTAATGGACAAATTTTTACAACAGAACGTTTAGCGTAGGTGTTACCCATTTGTAGGGTTACCACACGAGTAACATTATCCGAACCAGGATGAAGAGCATGAACACGAGCAAGTTTCCACTGCAACGGTGGTAAATTGTCGTCACACACTACAACAATAGTGCCTTCTCGGATTGGTGAACCGCGACTACAAAACCATTTATTACGTTGTTGGATTTCGTGTAAATATTCACGACTCCAGCGCTTCCAAAAATGTTGGATGCACTGTTGTATCCAGCGCCATCTCGTGAGTCTATTGGAATTACTCTCTATCAATGAAACGTCCGGTAGGGCCGTTAAAGGACCTCCTATCAAAAAGTGAGAGGGTGTTAAGGGTAAAGGATCCGACGGGTCGGAACTTAACACGCAAAGTGGACGTGAATTTAATACTGCTTCGATTTGGCAGAGAAGTGTATGCATCTCATCATAAGACTGAGTCTGAGTACCTAATACACGATATAGGTGATGCTTAAAACTTTTCACACCTGCCTCAAATAGGCCCCCAAAATGTGAAGCATAGGGAGGCTGAAAGTGCCAAGTAATACCCTGCTGTAAGGTTTTACTATTAAGGTCGGACTGAACCTTATCATTTCGTAAAAATTTATATAATTCTTGTAGGTAATTATTACACCCAACAAAGTTCTTTCCGCAGTCAGAATAAATGTCTGTACATAAACCTCTACGGGACGTGAAGCGTCGCAAAGCTGCTAAAAATGCGTCGGTTGACAACTCAGACACAAGCTCGAGATGTATGGCCTTAAGGCGCGGTGAGAAGCAAATTTTTAGGGAATTGAGGGGGTGAAGCAGGGGCACATAGCTCCGCCCACTGCGGGGCGCCCGCCGCCCGCGTTTATGATAGCACGCACGGCCCTATTCTAGCGCCATCCATATTCTGACGGTGAGTGCTAAGATGCCGCAGCAGCCTCTCGAGAGCCGATGAGCGCTAATATGTACATATTAAAGTTCAAAATAAAAAGATAATGTCGTAAATATCTGTTCCGATAAAAAATGCTGTTTTCCATTCAAGTACAGAGAAGCTGAGGGTTATCAGTGTAGTAACCCTAAGACCTTAGACTTCGGTTTTCCTGTAATATAAGTAAAAAAGTCGCTGAAAATACTCCTTTATTTTTATCAAAATTATGCCTCAGTAGGGGGGAGGGGAATGGTCATTTTTTTATGTATTTAATCTATAAGTAAAGTAGAAATTTTCTGTATTTTTTAAAACTATTTATTTCAAAATTATAAACGAATATTTATGGATATTTAAGATCTCAATCAATCAATCTAATGTTAACGCAAATTTGGCTGCGGTAACAGGAATCACTTCTGCTGGTATCGGCTATTCGCAGTTTCAAGAAATTTCAGCATGCATGGATATACCAATTTTTTCAGACATAACTTATTGTAAAATTCAAGACATCGTTAACGAAAAACGGGAAGAAACAGCTCTAGAATCAATGGGAAAAGCTGCTATGCGTGAGCGTGATGCCGCTATAAGTGAAGAGAAATTTAGTAACGACGATATACCTGTAGTAGCCGGTAATAATAACTAATAAGGCATTGTCAGGTGCCGCAGCGATTGTAGGCCGCAAATTTGGTGAAGTCCTATATACAAGGTTAGTCGGAAAGGGGTTACTAGTCCGCAGGCCACGTAAAGTATCACTGATGGCCGTTTTAAAGCAAGTGTTAAAATTCGATAGTTTTTGTTTCCGTAAAAGATGATTCTTATTTTAGTTTTTTCAAAAATACTTCGTTCCTACTTTAGTTACGAATTCAGAAAATAGTGCTTCCCATTAATGACCCCAAATATAACCTAAAATGTAATCACAGCTGATCATAGCTGAGTCTAGATAGATTTTAGCACATTTTTCATGTATTTTTTGAACAGCTATTTCTCTTGAATTATTGACTTTTGGGGAAAGTGGTAAAACAAAAGTTATTCATTATTATGGGCACTTTAATACCCTTTTAGATTAGTACCCCCTTTCTGACTAACCTTGTATAGGACTTCACCAAATTTGCGGCCAACAATCGCTGCGGCACCAGACAATGCCTTATAGTTATTACCGTACGAACGTGATGACCAAACGCCATCTGCATACACATCTAATATAGGTATGTTATCTTTACTAAATTTCCCTTCACTTATAGCGGCATCACGGTCACGCATAGCAGCTTTTTCCATTGATTCTAGGGCTGTTTCTTCCCATTTTTCATAAACGATATCTTGAATTTTAGAATAAGTTATTTCTGAAAAAATTGGTATATCCATGCATGCTGTAATTTCTTGAAACTGCGAATAGCCGATACCAGCAGAAGTGATTCCTGTTACCGCAGCCAAATTTACGTTAACATTAGATATGTTTGCTGGATCCTCACTTGTAATTACAAAATTTTCTTTACACGTATTACATTTAAATTTATATTTAGAGATCAAACCATTTCTTCTTTCTCCTATCAATGACATGTCTTTTAAATTGCAATTGAACAAAGAACTATGGCTTGATATTTTTTGAAGCTGCTGGATAAAATACATCATAATAATGTATAATCCTTCGACCATGTATTGGTAGGTTCGCATCTTCTTGAGAAACGGTTTCTACAAGGAGCGAATCGTTAATGGTGAATTCTCTGAAAAAAAAAATGTGTTAGTGTTTTTAAGAAAAAAATCAATGTGATAGTATGTTGTTTGTCAATCATGCTGAAACGACTGAGCTGATTCGGATAAAAATAGACACGTTTTTCCATGTGAGATTTTCACTTAAAATGAGACAATTTATTGACCTCTCAAGTCGCGAATCAGATGATTAATTGTTTTATACCAATAAGGTTGCAATCAAGCATACGTCAGCCTGATTGTAAGCAGTTACGTGTGTGTGGGTGTTTAGGTCACGAAAATGTGTGGGTGTAGGTACCCAACTTAATCGGTCCAGAACATTCGAAGCAAATTGGCTGTGACAGACGTACAGATAGACAAACAGACACATGAGTGGTCCTATAATGGTATAGTTTTTACTAAAGGAACTCTAGCAAACAACTTTCATTTTTAAATCACATTTTTAGTGTTATTAACATTAGTATACATAGGAAACTACCCATAATCTGCTCCTTGAACAGTACCTATATCTGTTGAGGTTGGAGTAAGTGCAGTCAGACGTGTGAGTGATGTTGGAGGATTATTACACTGATAACCCTTAGCTTCTCTGTAATTGAATAGAAAACAATCTTTTCATCGGAACAGATATTCATAACACTCTTTTTATTTTGAACATTTTATTATATGTATGTGCATATTAGCGCTCATCGGCTTTCGAGAGGTGGCTACGGCATCTTAGCGCTCACCGGCTACCGACGCGACGGTCGAGGAGGCAGAGCGAAAGTTGTGATTATTATAAATTATTTTGCGATCTATGCAAATATTGTGAACCTATTTCAGATATTGAAAAAAATTAAGAAACTTTGTGGGTGTAATACAATAATAAAGCGTGACACCTACAAAAGTAACAATAAGTACTTACTGAGATACTAGAGGATTTTTATTTTTATTACGTCGCTTTCTTGTACAAATCCGTCGTAGTACTTTGTTTCTTTTATTGCCCATTGTTGTTTTTCTAATCTTAAAAATTAATTTTTGTAATCAACACAGAGCAACACGAATAATGAAAAAATACCTACGGACGTATACAAATGCGTCAATAATCACAAAAAAATGGTATCTATTTGAAAACTGAAGCTAATATAAGTCAATATTTATAAAATAACTTATTATTTATACCTAATAATAAACTAGTGTACGTAAAAGGTTAGAGCGAATTCGAAACGTGACCTCTCTCCACAACAGCTCGCAGCCGACTGACATGTCACAGACGAACGAACGACATTAGCACATCGCGGCAACAAATAAGGTTCAAATCAGCGATGCATTTGATGTTAGTTGAATCGAACGACCGCCAATATAAAAGTAATTTTGCAGTTTTAATTAAATTAAAAAATAAATACACGGCTCAGTGAAATAATTTTTAGGTAATTCTTTAGTTGATTATATTCCCTATATTATCATTACATAAAATATGCCAGTTTACGCTCAAAATTTTGAGAACTATGCGACGAAAAATATTTTTTGAGCTCTGTTTCATGATTTTTTTATCATGATCCTATTTTATTTTTATGAAATATTTTCACATAAGTCTTTTCTTTGAACATTTGACAATACACTCAATTTTTTTCTGGCTTGTAATAAGTACCAATACGCCTAACTGTGCGACAAAAAACTGAGCGTTTTACGGCGTCCTACGTTTGGGCAGCGCCTTAACGGACATACACACAAAAACTGAAACGTAACATTTAATAATTTTGGCATTACGAACTTTATTTGCCCGTACATAGAATGGACCTGCGTAATCAACCGCAGTCTTAAGAAACGGTCGTTCAGGTGTAACTCTGACGGCGGGTAGCGGACCCATGCAGGGTTGCGTGCGCGAGGGCTTCGCGCGAAAACAACGAACACATCGATGTGTGCGTGAGCGTATTATATCACGACTACACAAAATCCAGTACTTCTGGAAAAGTATGTATTGAATGGACTGTGGACCCGCATGTAGGTGGGTAATATGAGTATCGTCAATAAGTAAATTTGTGAAATGATGTTTTTTAGGTAATATTAATTGATGTTTTGAATTGTAAGGTAAACTCGATTTGTGAATCCGCCCACCTACACGCAAATTATTTTCTTTATCAATGAAAGGGTTTAATCTTCGTAATTTGTTGGAAGGATATTTACCTTGTGAAATGTTGTGAAAGTCATCATTAAAACATGAATGTTGAACTATGGTAATAATTCGATGCAAACTAAAATTATACTCGGGCACGGTAATATGTTTTGGATAAGAAATGTGAACTTTCTTGCATTTGTTATAAAATCTAAATATGAGTGCAGTCACTCTTACGAGTTTTCTTAAAGAAGAAAAGCGTGATATGAATTCTACATCATCAGGAGGTGACGTAGTGGAAGAATTAGCTAGTATAGGTAAGTTACGTTTTTCTTCGGTAACTTTAGGTATAACCTTGGGAACTGGCCAGTAGGTAGGTTCACGTACGAGCCATGAGGGACCATGGAACCACATGTCATTTTCAATGAAGGTCGCAGGCAACATGCCGCGTGAAGGTGCATCTGCCGGATTGTCGGCAGAGGGAACATGTCTCCAACTACTCGATGGAAGTTTTGACAGAATTTCACTCGTACGATTAGAAACGAAAGTTTTCCATTCGTGTGGTGGGGAGCGAAGCCACGCTAACACGATGGAGGAATCAGACCACGCGAAAACGTGTTCATCGTTTACGCGGTCACCATAAATGTTTAACACTTTATCAATCAGCTGTGATAACAAAACAGCGCCACAAAGTTCAAGACGCGGGATAGTGAGAACCGGTTTAATTGGTGCAACTCGCGTTTTAGCGAGTATAAGAAAAGAACTAACGTCATTGTCATTGTGCGCTATACGGACATAGACACAGGCAGCATATGCCCTCTCGGACGCGTCGGAAAACCCATGTATTTGAATGGAACTAGTGTCTGTAAACACGTGACGCGGAATTTTTAAACTGGGTAAGAGTGGTAACTCATTAATAAAATTAGACCAAGCGTTAACAATATCTAAGGGGGGAGGTTCGTCCCAATCCACCCCTGAGATCCATAGCAACTGAATTAAATATTTAGCATATAGCGTTACGGGAGATAACCACCCCATGGGATCGTATATTTTAGCGATTTGTGACAATATGGATCGTTTTGTGATCGTATCTGTGGTTACTTGAACACTGAACGTGAAAGAATCTAATTGTGGGTTCCACTGAAGCCCTAGAACTTTTACTTGTTTGTCATTCTCCATTAGAGCGAAGGAAACATTCTCAGGCCGCTCGCCATGAGAATCTTGCGGGTGTACTGCAGCGAGCACCGCTGGCGAATTACTTTGCCACTTACGAAGTTCAAACCCTGCCGACATACAAATACCTACTAATTCCCGTTGTAAAACAAGAGCCTGCGAAACATCGCTAGCACCTGTCACCACATCATCTACGAAGACCTGATCCTGGAGGATCTTGGAACCTAACGGGAAGTTAGAGGATTCATCTTGAGCTAGTTGGTGAATAGTTCGAAGAGCTAAATAAGGAGACGAACTAACGCCGAAGGTGACTGTACGGAGGCGGTAATCGCGTAACGGCTCAGATGGAGATTTGCGCCACACAATGCGCTGGAAATCCCTATGAGATTCCTGAACTGAAATATTTCGATACATTTGTTTGATATCAGCCGTAAGGGCGATAGGATGAATACGGAATTTTAATAAAATATCCACTATATCTTGATGAAGCTTAGGTCCCGTAAGGAGCACATCATTGAGAGAATTCCCATTGGAAGTTTTACAACCTGCGTCAAACACGACGCGCGTGCGAGTAGTCGCACTCGACTCTTTGACCACGCAGTGGTGCGGAATATAATAGGTATTAGCTGAAGAAGTAGGTACATCGACCGGCTCCATGTGGTTGAGATCTAAGTACTCTTGGAGGCACGCGTGATAATCCAATTTCAGCTGAGGATTACGCTCTAATCTATATTCTAATTTTCGAAACCTGGCGACCGCAGTATTACGAGATTCGCCGAGGGGAGAAGCATCAGATTTGAAAGGAAGAGGAACAACGTAACGCCCTGTATCGTCGCGAGTATGCGAGCTAACGAATATAGATTCGCACAATAATTCGTCGGGATTAAGTAATTTCTTTTCGGGAAGAGATTCTAACTCCCAGAATCTTTTAAGGTTCATGACGTCATCGTAAGATGAGCTTAAGCTACTAAAACAAACTCGAAGTGAAGTAGGTGGATGTTGATCAAACGAGACACTACCCAACAATAAATAGCCAAAAATACTATTCATAGCCATCGGCGAACCGGGTACGCCTGTGATAACATTATTAAGCATTATGTGGGATAGTATATCCGCTCCTAATAACATTTCCACTGGTTGTGGAGTATAAAAATTCGGATCAGCTAAATTTAAATTTTTAATGTGTGACCACCCTATATAAGGCAGTGGCACACTCGGCATTTGTGAAACGAGGTTAGGTAAAATAAAAGCCTCAACTGGAATCGAAGGCTGTTCCGCGTTTCTAGGCGTGATACAACATGAAACTAAACCATTCGGGTAAACAGGTTCGTTATCACCAATACCGAACACAGGGATGTGTGCGCGTTTACGTTGTAAAGCTAATCGTTGCACACAAGCCTCCGTAATAAAAGTTGCTTGGCTACCCGTGTCAATAATGCACCGAACTGTGTGTTTATTACGCAGGTCCACGTATACATCGATGAGCGCCGTAGATAAGAGCACCGTACTCGCGCGAACTGAAGGAGCGATGGATTGCGTACTATCGCCACTCGCGTGATTCACGGCTGCCATTGCGTGTGAAGAACCGCCCGCGGAAACATCTAACTTCTCCGAAGGAGAGAGTGAGTAAGCACTAGGATTCGGTTCATTAATAACCGGCAAACTATGTGTTTCAAAATGAAGTAAAGTATGGTGCCGTTTACGACACGAACGACAAACAAAGTTAGATTTACATCGTACTACATCGTGACCTACGTTTAAACAATTATAACAAACGTTTTTGTCTTTTATAAACGAATACCTATCTCGCGGAGAAAAGTTAAGGAACTTAGTACATTTTGTCAACGTATGTTGAGCATCGCAACACAAACAATTTTTAAATTTATCGTGAGACTGAGTGTCTGCATTATTATTATTATGCTTATCGTAAGTCGCTGGTGCGACGTTAGATGCGAGCGACCGGCGTGGATACGCGCTGCCGGCGCCGGCGCCTGCGCCCCCAGTGCCGGCAGCGCGCGTCGACACCGGTGTTCGTAAACTACCTACTTTTTCGGAGTGATTGTACTTAATTGGCGGATTGGAGTTAGGATTAGAAAACTCATCTGCAGATAATTCCCGTTCCAAGAAATTAATTAACACACTCACGTCAGGTATATCCGACGGTTTTGATAATGATAATTCGAATCGTTTGCGGGTATATGACGGAATTTTACGTAATAAAATCGTCACCAATAAAAAACTCCATTCCGCTATGGGAAGATGCATAACTTCTAAAGCCTTGATGTTTTCTTGATAGACATTAAGTAAATTTCTTAAATTATGACTATTTCTATTATCAAAACAAGGTGTAATATCCAATATTTTCTCGAGATGTTTAGTGGCAATAGCTCGTTTGTTATCATAACGCGAAAGTAACATATCCAATGCGACACTATAATTCTCGTCTGTAATCGGAATAGACTTTATTAAATTGTATGGTTCATTTTTCAAGGCCAATAACAAGTACCTAAACTTCTCCGTATCCGAGTAGGCATTCCTGTTGTGCACTAAAGATCGAAATAAATCGTAGAATGAGGGCCAATCCGTGGATTCCCCAGAAAATGTAGGCATTGGAAGGGTAGGCAGTCTACTAGCGCAATTATTATTGTAGTTAGGTATTACTGAATTATTTAGTAACGGACTATTCAACGAACTTCTACGTCTATGCTCTTCATCTAGTTGTTTTAATTTGTTCATGTGAACAACTATCGCGTAATAAAAATCGTTAAAATCGTTACGAATCTTAAGCTGTTCCTCTTTGTCAAACCTATTAGACTTTATGAGAGATTTTTCGATTTTTGATTGAAGTTTAGAGAATTTCCTCTGTTGCAAGGTTAAATCTTTAATACGCGATCTAAACTGTTCATCATCGGTATCTATGAATCTTAATATACGTTGAAGATCATCGAGAATTACTTCTCGCTCGAAAATATCTTGTTGAATTTCCGCCATTTTGGGATAGCCGCGTGGCGACGTAAAATAAACGACAATTAAATGAAAGAAGGGAAACAACACGACACTTTAAACCAGTACGAAATTAAGATCCGCTCGAAGGATCAAAAGTATGTGTAAGAGAAAGGTGTGGATTTGAAATGACTCACCGGTGATCTTCTCTTCCACTGCCTCGCGCTCCTTGGGCTTGGCGGTTTGGTCGATTCGGATGAGGCTAAATCCAGCAGGGAACCTTACACGAACTACTCCACAGGTGCTGGTCTTCCGTACGGCCGATAGTGTGAGTTGCGGAGATAGAAAGCGGGTCTCAACACAACAAAAGTATTTTATTTGATTTTAAAGCGCGGAGCGCGGTTTCGCCGTGTGGGCAAGGATTTGAGAGAGATAGTTCGCGGAATCGCCGCTTGGAGTGCTAGCTGCGCGACGTCCGCAATGCCGTGATTGGCTGCCGAATTCTACCAATAGCCAATCGGATTGCTAAGCAAGCTTCCGCTCAGACACCAGCGGTCAATCAAACCACACCAATTATCAATACACATACTCGAAAATATAAAGTGTCGTGTGATGAAAAAATCTAATTATTTATGTTTTTATTATTATTGTTTCGGGACGGAACAGGTGCTTACTTTTTTACTTTTGCTGTTATTTTTAGTTTATAATCGTATTATCCTGTGAAAAGTAGGTAAGTTTTTTGCATGATTTTTATCGATATTAAATTTCAAAAAAATACCTACGCATTTGTTTTTCAAATAATACATTTTTTTTCAGCACCTTTTACGAAAATGAACAGCGTCGTATTGGAGCGAAAAACGGAAAAAGAAACGAAATACAGTAAAACCAAGTATACTTATCACAACTTCAAGAAATATTTGTGTCTTGAGGAAGAAGTACCTTCTTGTAGATTTGATTTTTTCTAGCATGTTGTATGTGGGTGAATAAAGTCCACAACATTAATAAAAAAAGTCGCAACTGTTCACCTGGGTGATTTAATTACAAGGTGAACAAAGGAGACCAAATATGTCGCACTAAATTCACTTGGGTGACATTGTCAGGTGAAATAAATCCGAGGTGAATTGAAGACACTAAAAAATCCACTTTGTTCACCCAGGTGAACAAAGTGGAATAAACCGTATTGATTAGTCACGAGGTTTTGTCTACTGACACTAAAACTCTTTTTAACGTTGCTTCGGATTAGGTTAGAAGTTTTCCTGTGAACGATTATTACAGTTGTAGATTAGAAACCGCAGCTCTGCACGTACACGGCTGATACTTAAGTAGAAGAGTAGTATTTTTTTATTTGTCGTTTTATTTTAAAAGGGGTGTAATTATAATTTTTTTTAATTTACTTACATAAGTATTATACAAGGTTAGTTTTAGTATATACTAAACCTGAAACTAGTTTGTTCAGAATCACTAGGAGAATCGATTGACATATTTTTTACACGACTTAATTTTTTTTTTTCATAAATTTCAATTTTGTTTCAGTAGTTTTCTACCCATAGCAGGTAACGGGAATAGACACCTTGAGGCTTGAGACGGTTCTCTCGGTCAGTTTCCCTGTAGTAGACAGCCCCTGCATAGCACATCTCAGGCTTTCACACTTTTTTAGGGAACTTAACGCGACATAAACTAAGGTGTAACTTGGAGATTTACTGAAAAAAAACACATATTCAGGCAGTTCTGATGAAAATCTTGTTGGGGTGTCTCAGTTTTCGCATAAAGTAAAAATAAGGTTGTATATACATAGTCTTATAACTGTAACTGGCTTAATATCCGCACGTCATTCAGGTGATCACTGAAAATCAGCGCTGTGTTTGTGGTCCACGCCATAGCACAGCATTATGCTGAGTGGTCACACTCTTTGTCTCAGTTGACCTTTTTATTTTATTGTTTTAATTCTTTTTTTTACAGTTGTGTTTTTTACAGACAGTTGGTGCCCGACAGACTGCTGTTTAATCTCTACGCGAGGATTATGCAATCAATTGAACTTAACGGGCCACCTGCGTGCTTGTAGAGATTTTTCAGAAATCGCCTTTGTCAGTATTATAAGACATTTTTACATTCGTTTCTAAATATTTTTGAACGTCTATACCCAGTTGGATAGCTGATTAAATAAGGATGTTTGCCTTGCAATTTGTACACTTAGTGTAATAGTAAATTTTTGAGATAAACATCATTCTTTATCGTGTACCTCGACGATGTTCTAATACACTTGTTTAACTTTTAATGATTACTTTCAATTGGATGATCATTAAGAACAGTTAAATACACAGAAAGCTTTGTAAAAGTATCAGCTACGAGCTAATATCATAATCAAAGTCGATCAATTTGAAATTTTAGAGATAAATAGTGTTTAAGAAGGAATTCTGGGTATTATTCAAAATAATATAATAATTGCAATATCTCGAAATCCATTGACTTTCGTAGAACATATGAGGGGTTAAATTTGTTGCATACTAGCCCCCCTATAACTTGGTGCAAGGAATACGTCGAATTACCAGTAACCCTGTTTATCGGTACCGAAATCAAAAATGCGTTAAATAACGGTATACATGAAAAGGATTGGGAAAGTGGAATCGTTAATTTGAGCTGTTTATATACCGATATTTATAAACAGTTTTCAGTCGCTGTCCTCAAGCAATATTAAATTCGTTATTACCAACCTTAATTCTTACAAATTAAAAACGATTATGATACACATACCATGAAGACAGAATACAAAAACGGTACAAAACTCCTAACTACACAACTTAACAAAAACCATGACGTTTAGAGACGGAAACAAAATGATAAACGTAGCAACTTCTACACAAAGTTGCTTTGTTTGTGTTTTGAACAGGCTGATTTAGAGCCCAAGTTATGTCAGAGTAATCTTAAAGCCGTGTATTCACTAGGGGACAAATGTCCCGCGACACGTGTCGCTAGAGATGCCGGGCGAAGTCGGGCAACGCTGGGCAATGTCGACTACCGTCGCCAAACATCTTGTCTTGCGACCTATTTCATTGCACCGATAAAGATTTATTAGTTGCAGCACTACATGGTTTGTCATTGTTGCACAACATACGTCTACACTACTTTTATCCCTCAACTGAAGCGACACGACGACAAGGGACAAGTCGCGCGATGTTGCCAGACTTGTCGTGCAACGTCGCCCGACTTCGCTTGAGTTCGTCTGAAATCTCTAGCCACACGTGTCGCGGCACATTTATACAGAATGACTGGTGAGACACCAACGATCTCTTAAGGGGTCGTTATGAACAATTTACTCATCATTATGAACAACTTTTACTATGGGAACAAACCGGAATTCGCGGAAAAAAAATCATCTGTTCCCTACATTTATGTTCGCATTACTCGTCAAAACGTAGGGAACAGCTGATTTTTTTTCTCGAATTCAGGTTTGGTCCCATATTAAAAGTTGTTCATAATGATGAGTAGGTACAATGACCCTTTAAGATATCGTTAGTGTCTCACCAGTCATTCTGTATACACACATCGCCCGCGACACTTGTCTCCAGAGATACCGCGCGATATTGCCCGACTTCGCACGGAATGTCTGGCGACATCGAGAGACTTCTGCCTTGTCACGTTCAGCCTAGGGACGAAAGTCGCTAAATGTAGACGTGTGTGCCTGCTATAAGTTTTTGCAATAATGTGGATGAGCCATCAGACACAGTATGATCACTGAAGACACTTTATTATGTTGCATGTACTTTCTAACCCACCACCTCTTCTTCTTTGTATGAATTTACATAGCTATAGACCGTGGGCCCGAGGTACCCGAAAGATTTTAACCACGCCTTTCATGATGGTATTATGAGTCAAATGTTATAACAACGATACAATTCAGACTATTTAAAAAAAAAGTTTTTTTTTTTGTTTTTCAGTACTTAATAAATCAATTACCTTTAATACTTCCTTGTAAACAATACCTTAGGTTGAACTGGCAACATTTATAATTTATCGTTTGAGTGGATAAGAAACTTCTCATTTCACAACCCTCCCCGACAAACGCATTCAACGGCAGCCAACGGCATCAACTATTCGGGCGACATGATGGAATCTACCGCATAATGTGAACGAAAAAGGTTGTGAGACAAGATGTCTTGCGACATCGGGCATCGCGTGACTTCGCGCGGTATATCTGGAGACGCGTGTCGCGGAACATTTGTCCCATAATGAATACACTGCTTTATTCTTGACTTCCAAAGGAAAGGAACTGTTTAATGCTTACAGCAAAGATTTGCAATGCGATGCGTTCAAATTCAGGCCTGTATTGTCCAACTGCTGTGCACGGGCTTCTTTTCAGAATGCGAAGGGTTTAGACCTCAATCCACTACGCTGGCCTGGTGCATATTGGCGGATTACATACACTATCGAGAACTTTTTGGAGCCCCCTCAGGCACGCCGGATTACTGATGCGTTGCCAGCCTTAGAGAATAAGTTGACTAGTCTTATATGCCTACAAGTCCTTCTTCACCAAGAGCTCGTGCTTGGCTGTTTTGTGGTTCAATGTGTCCTTAGAATATTGTATGAAGCTACCCAAACTCAGTCCACTCTTATGACACCCACGCGATGAGATGAGCTACTCCACGTCTCCATCTATTCTTAGTATAATAATCTGGATACAAAGTAGCACCATTTCCATCCATGCAGCAAATAATTAAGGATTCTTTTACAAACACCTACGCTTAATCAACGAAAACGTTTGAAGATAAAAATATGTAAATACGCATTGCTCTCTAACAAATTGAAAAACCGCTTATAAGGCTGGACATCCACCAAAGCTGTGCAAGGAAAATTTACGGTGCGAAAATGTGTAGCGAGAATGTGAAACGGTGTGACCCTTTCCACCAGAGCTGTGCGAGGAATGTGTAATGTGTACAAATGATCATCAACCTCTTCCAAACACCATCTATTGACTGACTGGTAGGCGCATATTTTCAAATCCTCGCACACATCCCTAGCAACACATTCCTCGTAACACATTCCTCGCAACACATTTCTCGCAACACATCCTTCACAACACATCCCTCGCTCGCATTTCTCGCTGGTTTTGTATGAACAAAAACCTCGGTCCGCTAAGCCCATATCCACCAGAGCTGCGCAGAGCGAAGCTAGGTAAATGAAGTGATTCTATTTGTGCTTACAAAACACATTCCTCGCTACGCAGCTTAGCACAGCTCTGGAGGATGCTCAACCTTAGTCTGGCGATTTGAATAAGAACTTTTATTATTACTTCTTGGCAAAAAATTTAATAATGCTCTTTGTGAGTGTAATTTAAATAAGGTACTTTGGAGGTGAATTAAACGTTTCTAATTGAATGGTTAAGTACCTAAGTAGGTTTAGGTACAGTTAACGAAAGAGATAAGTATACAGGTAACCAATTACATCGTGGTTTAACAGATTTATGCTTGTGTTGAGTCGAAGGGGCTCGTGGTTAATTATCAACCGCGTGGATCATAATTATATGATTTGCAAGGTTAAGCTGCGTTTGCAGCAGTCAGTCCGGGGATAAGTGACCGTTCGTTACACATCGAGATCCCTCCGTGTCTCGTAGAGCATGTTAAATTGTCGGTCCTGGGTGTTATATGAAGACCTATGACAGTCGTTACGGGTAGTTAAAAGCCCAAAACTCTGACAACCGATCCAAACTTAGGATATCGGCATTGCCCAGTAACTGGGTTGCGGACGTCTGATGGCAGTCGCTCCGTGTAAAATATTGGTATTCAGCCGCATCTGGCTAGACTGGACTAGCTGAGCCCAACATAGTTGGAATAAGGTTAGGCAGAACATGCTTGCGTTGAATGGCCAAGTTTTTGCCATCGCTTGTCTGAATGGCTCTAGGGTTCCGTACTTTGGAAGGAAATGTGTAAGAAATATTAAGACTGATTTCTAAAAAACTTAAAATAGGTAGATATACATATACAGGGTGTAAACGAATTCGTGTAATTCCTTCAAACCGCGAGATCTACTAGTGATACAGATTAACCCTAAAGGGGTATTTTTGAAAATCAAGTAAAAAAAAATTCAAAATAAAATCATGGATTTCTATTCCTGAGTCATTTTAGAGCCCCGAGTTAGCTGACTGTAAATAATGATATCGCGTTAGTCGTGCCCGCCAGCCGCGTCGCCGTGCTTTCTTTAATTTATGCGTGGCAGTGAAATAAAAAAAAAATTGCAAAATGTTTTTTTTTTTACTCTATCCTTATAACGTGGTTTAGATACGATTACTTACCCATACCGCATGAAAAAAAAAGGAATTTTTACTCAGTCTTGGAATTCCCGTGCGGGGGCAATCTACACCAGTAGTAGATCATGTGGTTTTAAGGAATTACACGAATTCGTTTACACCCTGTATAAACTGGCTTGTTGGTTTAGTGGTCGCGACTACTGAGCATGTGGTCCTAGATTCGATCCCCAGGTCGGGCAAAGTGCTATTGGGTTTTCCGTGTGGAATTTCTCATTAGCAACCCGGAGTCTGGATTTGTGACCCATTTATAGCAATAGGCTCGCCCCCTTTAACTTGGGACTTAAACATAACGGTCAAATGAGTGTGCACCTCTGACCAGGTTGGTTTGGAGAAAACAGGCGTGATGATTATGTTAATGTTATACCAGAGGTCGCCAGCGGCATCGCCCACGTGGATGTTGTTCATCGCGTATTCTGCGTTTTTCTCTACTATAATATGCATGTATTATACATATAAACCTTCCTCTTGAATCACTCTATCTATTAAAGAAAACCGCATCAAAATCTGTTGCGTAGTTTTAAAGATCTAAGCATACAAAGGGACAGACAGCGGGAAGTGACTTTGTTTTATACTATGTAGTGATTCAACGTTTTCCGTGCGATTCCTGGCAAAAATAGGCCACCCCTTTTCTACCCGTGAGTGTCAAAAAAGGCGACAAGATTACGTCAAGCGGATGTGTAGCAACTTCCTCTTGTCTGAGACCCCAACAACACCATCAACTACTTGATCATTCTAATCGCCACTAAACGACAACACATTACCATTTTAACAACTTTACTAAGTGTCGAATTAATTAATAGTTAATTATACAACCTTCTATAAGATTATGATGCAATAACTCGGTTCGTTGCTCTATCTGATTACTTACAAACAAATCGTAAATCAAACAAATATAATTAGATGCAGTTTGTATTGTTACGATTTGCATTTTTAGGGTTCTTTTGCGGGGAAATGGAAGAATTATGCAACGGACGATTTACTGGGGACTGGTATCCTAAAATTATGCATGTATGTTCTGTATTCGAAGATGGACAGAGCCATAAAGTGTATCTACATTTGGGAGCAATGAATACGGTTCACCAAAATAATGAAATGAAATGAAATTGTTTATTCTGCAAATTGGTTATGTAAAAATCACTTTGACATGTCGGTTTATTTTTTTAAAGCTACATGTCGTCGGCGTTTCCTATATGACTACCTCTGAGAAGAAAGGCCGAAACAAACTCAGGGGTCAAAGTCTCTTTTAAAGTCTAGGCATATTTTCTGTTACAAAAATTTGTGTGAAGACAATGCAGAGCAACGCCTGTACTGGTCTTTTGAGGAAAGTTCCAGAGCAGTTTGAGAGGACCTGTCCCAACCGATGGCACGCATGTATCAGCCATCGTGAAGCTCAACCCTATCTTAGGGAGCTCAACGACCCGACGCACAACATTACTACCAGCCAGGACCATATATACCCTAATATCTCAACTAAGAATGGTAGCTTATACAAGCTTAGTTTTAGTATATACTAAACCTGAAACTAGTTTGTTCAGAATCACTAGGAGAATCGATTGACATATTTTTACACCACATTGTTTTTTCATTTTCAATTTGTTTCAGTAGGTTTCTAACCATAACAGTTGACGGGAATAGACACCTTGAGGCTTGAGATGGTCCGCTCGGTCAGTTTCCGTGTATGACAACAACCCCTGCATTGCACATCTCAGGCATTTCACACTTTACTAGGGAACTTAACGCGACATAAACTACGGTGTAACTTGGAGATTTTAATAAAAAAACACATATTCAGGCAGTTCTGATGAAAATCTTGTTGGGGTGTCTCGATTTTTGTATATACTAAATATAACGTTGTATAATATTTTATAGACTATACATTATAATAAGACCTGTATTATTTTACCTTAGTGTGCAAATAAATAGTTTGAGTTTTGAGTTTAACTATATAATACTGCTCAAATAAAATTAGTTAAACTTCTTAAATAACCTACAAAATACTTTTTATTTGAACAAGCTAGCATTCTTAGTTTCTGACATATTAAGGTTTATGTTAGTGATCCGGATTCGTTGCTTCCGAGTGTACTATTATTTTAGTACGAGTAGTAGTGAAGCTGCTTGTGAAAGAGCTCGTTCGAGAAGTACTGGTATTTTTAGTTTTAATCAATCTATATCCTGTGCAGGGCTAATCTATACCTAATACTAGTAGTTCACGTGGTTTTAAGGAATTTCACGAATTCATACATCCTGTTTATTATACAGAGTGTAAACGAAATCGTGTAATAAATAACTAAAATTCTTTTTTTTTCCTGCGGTGCTTATCGTATAAAACCACCTAACAAAGTTTCAATAAAAAAATAAGTACAAAAATAATTTTACAACGAAAACATTTTCGATAATTTCGTGAAAGAACATTTCGATGACACGCATGAATGCATGAAAGCATGGTGACACAGCTGACGGGCACAGCTAGTGCGATATCTCTTCGCGCAGTCAGTTAACTCAGGGCGCTAAAAAAACAACCTTTTTTTTTTAATTTGTCTGTGTCACCACCCGTAGATTACTTTTATTTACATTTAGGGCCTTCGCATGCGTGGCGCTCGCAGTTCACCTTTTCGTGCGTGTTTCACGTATCACAATAAATACATCTTTGAAAAGGTGAAATTCAGGCGCTACGGGTGCGGGTGACACACGCATGCGGACACGAACCCGCATGACAGTGAAAAGGCCCTTACGTTACACTTTCCTTTATAAATACATTCACATGAACATTCTTAATTGAACATCCTTTTATTACGTAGGCCATTAAATCGTCTTTATAAAACCAAAATCTAACTTTACGCTGCCAAAAAGAAAAAAAAGTATGCTAAGAATGTCTAAAAACACCGTGTTCGCACTTCACCAAAGACATTCAACGAAGTTTCCTTAATTAGGTATGTTATTAATAGACATTTATTGCAACAGCAGGAAAAAAACAACGGAAACAAAAAAGCGAATCAGCTACTTAGCTAATTTGTCAATTAATCGTCAATCTGGTATTCAATCGTTGTTTACAAACGCCGTATAAAAATAAGGTAAACACTTTGTTTTCGTTTCCTAGTTATAAAAACTTCGATCAGAGTAACTACTGGTCATTTTATACAAAATTATTGATGGCACATAGTAATATAAAAGTGTAACATAAATAACGCACAACCTCTTACGAGCGTGTACGCCGTACGGCATTTCATACAAATTTTCAAGTCTTTGTTTTTCGTCATGACTGAACAGATTTTGATAAAACTTCATACACATAAGCAAGATATTTAGGTCTAAAAAGTTAGTAGAAAACATTTTCAAAATGTCTTACTTAAAAAAAGATAATTGTAAATTTCTGTTTATATGGAAAATTTAAAATTGATCTAATTTAACTGCAAAACTATTTTTCGAAAATGTTTTCTACTATCTTTTTAGTTCTATGTATCCTGCTGATGGGTATGAAGTTTCATTAAAATCGGTTCAGTCATATCGAAAAATAAGGACTTGAAAATTTGTATGAAATGCCGAACGGCGTACACGCTCTTAAGGGGTCACTTTACTCATCATTATGAACAACTTTTACTATGGGACAAAAATAGGAATCGCGAAAAAAGAAAATATTTATTTATACTTCTATGTACTATGGCGGTACATAAGGCGGACTTAATGTCATAAGGCATTCTCTACCAGTCAACCTTTGGGTTAAAAAGAAAAGCATCGAAATAGGTACAGCAAAAAAATAAATAAAAAAGAGTTGACAATTTTGAACTGAATAAGTATGATACGAATTCCTAAGATAAATATAAATTACATAAAATACATATAATATAATATATATAAATAATAAAATAAATAGATATTATAATATATATCAAATACAAAATGTTACGGAATTCTAAATGCAATTATGACGAAGACCAAATTAGATGATTAGAAGTGCAGCGACTTCAAGTAGTATAAATCTGCATAAAAATCTGCTGTTCCCTACATTTATGTTCGCATAACTCGTCAAAATGTAGGGAATAGCAGATTTTTTTTTCGCAATTTCATGTTGGTCCCATATCCCATAGTAAAAGTTGTTCATAATGATGAGTACAGTGACCTTTTAAGAGGCTGTGCGTTATTTATGTTACACCTTGTTTATCATCACGTCTGTATTTCCCGAAAGTTCGGGCAGTGATACCCTCTTTTGCCGTTATTTTTAAGTCCTATGTAATAGGGAGCGCGCCTATTGCCATCAACCGGGCACAAATCCAGACTTCGTTTGATACTGAGAAATTCCACACGGAAAGACCCAATAACACTTTGCATGACCTGGGAATCGAGCTACGTAGTCGTGCTTGCGTCCAGTAGACCAACGAGGCAGTCACAGTCACATAATATTCTGTTCAAAAATAAAACAAAGTTTTGGACGTTTATTTTTAGCCCGCTGCAGTTTTTCAACCACTGCAAGTCCTGCGAGCCAGGATCTGTAATAAAATGATGACCAACCAGAAAACGCCGAAACAATGAAGCTCGGATGTTCTGGGTAAAATATAAAACCGTCTTGGAAACCGAAACGAAATTAATCAGAAAAGAAAAACTTTTTTTTCCGTGTGGGTACGGGCTAGAATATAAAACTACCTCACCAAACGCTGGGAATTGACGCGTGTTGTAAAATTCAACAAAAGCCAGCACGCTTGGTTCTAGGATTTATATGATCTGCCTGGATAGCTACCATCTTCACATAAATGTCCGGCGCCAAGCAGTTTTCTGTGTTTCCGTGTGTATGCGAGAGCCACTTCGTCCTCTAGGTACGCCTTATTGCCCCGTCTGCTTCGCGTCCTCTCCTCGTTTCCACCCGACGTCTCTTCTATGTGGCCTTTTTTTATCTTGGTTAAATTCTCATGGATACCCTTCGCCCAGGGAAGGCGAAGGGTTATGCCGGACTCTTACCGGCTAAAAACCCACGGCGTTCCTTCTCCTGATCCTTGGCTAGGGTCGCGGGATTCGCAGTTGCATGCACCGCAACCCCGGCAGGCCTCGGTCCACCAGCCAACAGCGGACCTCTCCTTCTGTGGGGTCTTTCCCCACGTCATCCTGAGAGGCGCGCTCGAAACACATGCGCGCCGCCTTCTCGGGCCTATTACTGGTCGGGTCGTCGTCCGCTAACCCGTCCCCCGCAGGCCACTCTTCTATGTGGCCTGGCCAGACGACATCAGTCTAAGAGGACTGACTCTGACATTAAACAGTCCATTTGTTCAGTAAAGCGGATAAACCAAATACTCGTTTTGACTGTATTGTGTTTATGAGTATTTACTCAAACTCGAGTGTTGAACTTGAAGTTCAGAATAGTGACAAGTATAATTGTGATAGGATACTACTTATATACAGAACCAAGGAAGTCATTCAATAATTCTGTTATCACAAAGCGTTAAATATGCATTGAGTTAGACATATTCTTGACATAAAATTATAATCCTAACGTATCAATATAAATTAAAATTATCACATAAATCACCGCGTTTATTATGTTGTACAATGTATTTGAAATATTATTGTACTTACATCTACTCTAATAGATTTGTCATAAGTGTACAGAGTGGTAAAAAAGTAACTAAGAATTTAGTGGGATTCCTCGGTATCTATGTATATGATAAGTATGATAACATACCAATAAAAGAAGTTATTTTTATTCCTACTTTATCCCGTACGAGATCAATCTAGGTACACCTGTAGTAGATCATGTGGTTTTAAGGAATTACACGTATTCGATTACACTCTATACGAGGTTAGTCGGAAACGGGGTACTAATTCGCAGACCACTTATAGTATCACTGATGATGTTAAAATTTTAAAATTCGCTAATTTTTATTTCCATGTTAAATTATTTCAGTTTTTTCAAAATTTCTTCAATCCTGCTTTAGTTATGAATCCAGAAAATGAAGCTTCTAATTCGTGACCCCAAATATGACCTAATATGTAAACACAGCTGATCATACCTGAGGATAAATGGATTTTAGCAAATTTTTTATGACATTTTTGAACAGCTATTTCTCTTAAACTATTGACTTTTGGGGAAAGTGGTAGAACAAAAGTTATTCATTATTCTGGGTACATTAACACCCTTTCGGATCAGTACCCCCTTTCTGACTAACCTTGTATAGTTCTTTTTCTTTTCATTAGTGTAGCGGTATTTCGACCTGTACGTATCAATCAATCAATGTAGATCATTTCACGCATGACGACTAATCTACGAGGTTAAGTGGCGTGTACCGCTATGCCCTTGATGAGTTCTCGTTTAGCTGTGTCGTTAACTCATTCATTACGCATATGGAGCCCGTCTCCCCCTCGCGAGTAATTTGCCGTTATCCATTGAAGAGTTCCATTGTCTATCTCCAAAGATCTTCACCAAATTTAAATGGGACGACCTCGGGTGAATACTCTTTCAAACTAAAAAAATAATTAACAGTTGGCGACGATATCGCTGAACAAAGACACAAAAAAAAAATACATACATAAAAATACATAAACTCACGCCTTTTTCCCATTTGGGTAGGCAGAAACTGTAGAACGCCACATGCTACGGCCCTTACATACTCCTTTCGCTTCGTCCACGGTCATACATCGTGACATACACGCACGGCGGTTGATAGTACTACGCACCTGTCCTTTTTGAAGAACATCACCAATAACATCAATGTATGTCCTTCTAGGGCGTCCTCTACTGGCGTTTCCACTGACATTCGCCTTATAAATTCCTTTTGTTAATCGCCGTTCACTCAATGTTTCAACATGCCCAAACCACCGAAGCATACCCCTTTCAATTTTTGTCACTACATCATCTTTTAAACCGCAACATTGTCTTATCACATCATTCTTCAATCTATCATTCAAAGTTACACCGCACATACTTGGCAAGGAACGCATTTCCACGGCATTTATTCTACTTTCATGACTCTTCTTCCAAGACCAACATTCACTTCCATACATAAGCGTTGGTACCAGTACACTATTATGGACAGCCAGCCGTGCCTTTTTGGACATCGACTGGTTAGCCACAACCACAACAAAAACTCGTCGAATTAAGAACATCCTCCTTTTTCTGGAGTTGTTTAAAAAAATGTGGTCTATTTCTTGTCACCTACGAATATTTACACTACAATAACATAACATTACACCTATATTCCCCGAAGGGTTGGACAGAGGTTACACCCTCTTTTCACTGTTATTTTTAGTCCCTTTTTTAGCCTATTGCCATCAAGCGGGCACAAATTCAGACACCGGGCTGCTACTGTGAAATTACACTTTGACCTACCTGGGGATCGAAAACAGGACCTCACGCTCAGCTGTTGCGCTTGCGACCACTACACCAATGAGGCAGTCTTCAACTACAACTTCGTGGACTTGCCTTTAAATGTAATTGTGTAAATTACTATTATTCCTATTGTGTTATTTTTTTCTTTTTGGTTAATTGTTGTACTCAAGACTTGGTATTACATTACTCACAGGTCTGTGGTCAAGACTACATTGTTTTTTCTTAACTATCCTAAATCATAGTACTGTATTTACTGAAGTTGTTAAAGATATCCCTTTTTAAAAGAGTAACCATGGAGTTTCTTGCCGGCTCTTCTCCATAGGAAACGACTAATTGGAACCGTGCACCTAAATTAGACTTCTCATAAGCGCCTGTATTGGTTTATGTGAATTTTTTTTTTTTGATTTTGATTGATGTTGAGTCACATTGTAAGTATCTTTAAAATATCACATAGAAACAGTTCGGCCGCGAAAGCATAGCAACTAAACTATTCATAAATCATAATCCATAACCATATCACCATGAGAATTATAGTTATTATTGCACTTTACATAACCGGTTATCTATTATGAAAGTAGGTAACTTGTTGCATCATGTCCAAGTTCATTAACATGGGGAACTATTTTAAAGAAATGCATCGACTTTATTACTCTGTTCCTTGTAATGATATCGTTAAGATAATATCAGTTGGTACATACGCCTACATATTATATGAAGCTTTGCATTTCCATTATAAGCTGACCTCGCATTGTATAGGCTTTTCGTACGATGAGAGGTCCTCTCATACTGGGAATGTATAGCTCGATATCGGTATAGGTAGCCGTGCGTACTCGTTTAATTAAAGGATGTTTATAGATTTTTATAGGCTACCGAGTTATTGACAAAAAAAATACAAGAAAAAGATAAAATCTTCTCGCTTTCCAAAGGTTTTGTAAAAGGCAGCATAGCATTATAATAATCTATTACTGTCCCACTCTTGCCAGAATGTTTTTTTTTATTGTATAGCTTGTAGATGGTACTTGTTTTTAAGTAACCGGGCAATTATTGGCGAGAGTTGAAGGATCTCTAGCCAACGGGGGTGAAGTAAAATACTTAACCTAAGCTGGTATGACTACTAGCAACAACAGTACCAGAGCAGACCCCTAGCGGGACTCGAATCTCAGCTTATGCTTGTTTCCCGCGGTGCGTGATATCGCGCACCATGACCACGAGCTCGCACCGACGCACCATGCGAAGAGACTCGTCCGTTGTAACGCGGACGCGTGCGGTGCGGTGCGTCGTATCCGCCGCGAGTCGGTAACTTCAAAGGTGCAGTGCGAGTTCTCTTTCACTTGGTATTTTGGAATGAAAAAATTGCTTCGAATCACGCTCCCTCACAATGTGGCTTCCCACGGTGCGTGATTTTACGGATGATAAACACACACAGCTGATGCGCGCTACCACGCACCGCGGAAAACCAGCTTTAGGGCGTTGCTGGCGGGATATTGGGACAGCTTGATGAGGGCTGAATTATGGCGTGAGTGTTGTACACCACGCTTGTTATGCGCAGATTAGTGGAATATGAACAGCTCTTTTTTAGCCCTTTTTCCTGTTCTGGGCCTTGAGACAAAATTCCTATTCCTTAGAAGTGAATTACATAGAAACGGCGTAATGTGCAGGTGCAGCGCAGGCACGCCGCTTTCATAAATTTTGTACGAAACAGATTTGAAGCGGCACTGTGCGGCGTCCGCCTGCAAAGCATCTGCACCGCGCCTGCACCTTACGCCGCTTCTATGTAATTCACGCTTTAAACGATAATATGTCTGCGGAGAGATTAAATTGTATGCAAATGACGTTTGTTTACGCTCAAGCAAATGTCATTTCCATACATTTTGATCTTTTTGCAGACGTTAACGTTTGAGGAAAAGGGATTTTGTATCAGGGGCCGGTTCCTCCCCGATGTTTTCCTTCATCGATAACACAAGTTATCTCTCTACAAAGTATAGGAATTGTTTAGTTCAAAATTCGCAAAGTGGCGCTAATAAAATCCATAAACAAAATTTGTTAACAACGAAACGAATACATTAATTACACGATGTCGCAAAAACTCGTAATGTGGACTCTGATCCGGTACTTCGAAAAGTCAGCGGTGTGGGTCGAGATCAAACTTCGTTATTACTTGGTCAAAAAATACTACTAATTCGTTGGTCCAGCATGATCATTATGGCAATTTCCCACAATGGTTCTTTATCTTAATTCGTGGCTAATAAATATATATTTGGATCGTACTATCTGTGAGACGAAGCTGCACTTGCTGCGGTTTGTTCATTGATGGGTGACCGTTTGTTACACATCATGACCCCTCCGTACCTCAAGATCACGTAAAATGAGCACGAAACAGTCGTTACGGGTAATCGGAAACCTGAAAGTCTGACAGCCGGTCTTAGCTTAAGATGTCGGCATTGCCGAAATAATTGGGTTGCATAGGTCTGATGGCAGTTGCTTCGTGTACAATATTGATATTCTGTTGCATCTGCTTATATTGGAAGCTGTCTCCAAAATTGTTGAAAAAGGCTGAAATAAAATGTCATTATTTATTCTGCAAATTGGATATTTAAAAATCACTTTTACATGTCGGTTTGTTTTTTTAAAGCTAGATGTCGTTGGCGTTTCTTACTGACTACCTCTGAGAAGTATGGTTGAAACAAACTCAGGGGTCGAAGTCTCTTTTAAAGTCCAGACATATACACAATGCGTACACGGGAGCTAGGCAGAAAGGTTTTTTATCTATGTAAGGAGACCAAACGTGGTCGAGCTGTAGTTGTTTTATGCTGTGGTATATTTTCGGGAATAATACACCAACAGCACTGCCGTAGGCGCTTGTTGCGTTTACAGGCTCCTAGCCTGATGAAATACAAACAAAAGAAAAGCGGCTGTGTTTCAAATTATCAGCAACCCGTGGTGTGCATGCTCTAACAAGCGTACAGAGCCTCGGCGATTTTTATGTCTTTTATTTTTGACTAGCTTTTGCCCACGGCTTCGCTCACGTTAAAAAAACTCTTAACACACTAATCAAGTTTCTATAATAATATAATTCAATCATGATTCGAACGACACGTGGCGCCATCTATTATCGTTGTTGATGTTTTCCTCGAGAACACTACTTTTTTCGGGATGAAAGGTACCCTCTGTCCGTTTCTGTACACCTGACAACGTATAGGTATGCAAAATTTTAGGATGATCGGTTCAATGGTTTAGGCGTGAAAAGGTAACAAACAAACAAACTTACTTTAGCAATATTAGTTAGGATATTGAAGGATTTTCTCTTGATGGATTTTGTGAAGAATGATAATATATGGGTAAGAAAAGAGTGAGATGACGGCTGATTGCGGAGAATGGAAGAGGAATACATGTGGGATAAGGGCAGGGAGATGAAGCTGATGCAGGATTTTCTCTAGGTGTAACCGTATTTCTTTGTGACCAATATTTGTTTTTTTCCTGCCACTGACATTTTAGGCTAATTCAAGGTATTTTTTTGAAGCAGGAAACGTGCAAGATGTGTACAGTTTTAATTTACGATAACAATCAAAATGTGTGGTTTTGTTTTTGTTGTCAAACAATTCGACGGTTTTTGTAAACGAAAACTGTACTATTAAAGAAACCTGCACCGCAGGCCAGCGTGGTGGATCACGAGCTAAACCTTTCTCAATCGGAGAAGAGGCACGTGCCCAGTAGTGGGACAGTAATTGCCTGATTATGCTTATGGTAATCATTAACAAAATCATTATTCACCAAAAAATGACTTAGCAATTAATAATAATAATAACGTTTTCTTCCGGCAATAGAAGTTAAATAGTCCATTTAACACCCCCTCTCATAGACCAGTTTTATTTTCACCATATTTCACAATAGTTTTGCACCCACCTGGGATGGTCCATGACTGTACTCCAATAGTGCAGCCGTGGATAGTCCCCGGTTGGTGCCCCATCCCATTTTAGATTAAAGTTCTCATAGGGGCCACTGCGCGTTGGACCTGTGTCCCCGTGTATGCCTTCCAAAGGACCGGACATCTTCCGCCCGGAAGATGAGCCGTGACTAAAGCGAGATACAGATAATAATAATAAAAAAAAGTTTATTTCATAAAACAAGAACACATTGTATATACATTGTAGATTATTTTTTTACATTTGTCACACTATAAGCACAATTATATAGACTCTATCCCTTAAACTAGATCTAGCCTGTATCTTAAGAGATATATGAGATATACATATATATATATATAAGAGAATTAATAAGCTTATTACAAAAAAAATGTCTAGACTTCATAAATATTCAGTACAACATATAAAAACTGAGTGACTACGCCATCGGCACTCGAACAAGTAGTTGTTTGTAAACAACTATATTTTTTTATTATTGTATGACTAATCAATAATTTTAAACGAGTTTAGAGTACACGGATGTTGGAAACTAGGCCATTGGTGTAATATGCACGCAGTCGTGGAGAATGACACACTTAAAACTAAATAGGTACAGATAAGCCTGACATAGTGGTGATAGATCGATCAGACAATGATTGTTGATATCACTGTTCCTCATGTCGAGAACCTTGTGAAAGCCGAGAAGGATAAAGAAATTAAATGTCAAGACTTTGCACACGAGGTTGTCGCCACGTGGGATGTTGATTCTGAAGTCATTGTGCCGATAGTAATTACGGCCAAGCCGCACTTGGGCACGCCAAACAGCCCACTGACGAAACACTCCGCTAACGACTCGCTCCGCTCATGACCCGCTCCGCTCACGACCACGACCCGCTTGTGGTGTGCCAAAAGCTTGTAAAGTAGTCAAAGTGATTGTAACTTTACACAAAATGTGCTGTTGCAAATTGCTTATCAAATAAGACGTTGGTGTGTCACGTTTGTATTTAACAAAACACTTTCCAACCAAGTTCATGGTCGGATGGTATCAATTTGTTGATCTGTAACCGTGCCATGTTTAAAAAGCACGTGTATAAAAATGTGTTTGATCATCTAAAAATACATAATCATCCAATTCTACGGTTATATAATAACTAAATGTTCACTTAGAAACATTAACGATCGGGCTTAAGAATAAATTGAAGAAAAAAAAGTGCCCCGAACGACTTCGAAAATAAGTCACCAACGGCACGTTCGCCTCGTCAAATTATGCCTATTTATTTTAGTGGATTTGAACGCGTCGTTTTTGTGTCACGTTCGACACACGGAGGAGAATTTGTTTGTTTTCAAATATTTTAAATAAAAATGTAATTTTTGGGTATTGCTTTTTTTTTTTCCCTAAGACCTCCATGATAAAGGGAGAGAAAAAAAAACGTCTTATTCAGTAATTTTTTGTCTAGTGAAAACGTGAATTCTTTTTTATTTAAATGAATAAACGCAGCTGTAAAAAAATGCAATCACCGTTTTTAACATAATTACTTAAATTATTTCAAGCTAATTTAAAATGGGATTTCACCGACTCTTTTTTAAAACAGATAGGTTTTATTAAGCTCTAGTGAGTCAGTTAATAATATATTACGAAACAGTATTACAATAATTTATTTAAAAAATTGGTAGCAAAAACTAAGATCGATCGTAGCACTCGGACCGTTTGAATGTGGAGTCTGTATCGTTTTCCGCGTTGATGGTTTTTTGTTATATTTTTTTAAATTCTGATGACATTTCATTTTGACAGCTCCTCTTGGGATAGCTGCTTCCAGCCGGCCATCTTTAGGCTGAACATCCAGCAGAGCTGTGCTAAGCTGCGTAGCGAGGAATGTGTTTTGTAAGCACCAATAGAATCACTTCATTTACCTAGCTTCGCTCTGCGCTGCTCTGGTGGATATGGGCTTAGCGGAGCGAGCTTTTTGTTCATACAAAACAAGCGAGAAATGCGAGCGAGGGATGTGTTGCGAGGAATGTAGGGTAACTCACGAGTCAATGGACAGTTAAGCGAATTTAAACTTTTCTTTTTTTTTTACTCCAGTATTACAAAAATGCAGGACATACCATAAAAATAAATCAATAGTTGGAAAGTGGATCTCTCTATTTCATATTGTTATAACACAATATTATAACGTACAATATATTTAAAATAATATTTTTTTAAAAGTGCCAAAAAATACAGTTATTGGACAGCATTTGCAGTCAATTGGACATTTATTTGAGTCATTGGACAGAATTTACGATGGCGTTAATTGATTTTAAAATGCTCATAACTAACTAAAAACAAATCTAAATTAGGTTTTTGTCACTAGACAACTTTAAAAATGATAAACTGAACTAAAGTCAAGGGTTTTATACAGGATTATAGGAAAAACACTAACAACCTCTTACTCTCTGTACTCATCATTATGAACAACTTTTACTATGGGACCAAACCTGAAATCGTGAAAAAAAAAACAGCTGTCCCCTACATTTTGACGAGTTATGCGAACATAGTGTTCAGGATGTTTTATTTTAAAATGAAGAGTGGATTTAGGAATACTTCCTTACTATGTACTTAGTACTGTACTATGTACTTAGGTACTTCCGCGCAATTTCACGAATTTTTCCGCCATTTCGAACTTCCTGCAAAGCTTTACGTAAGCTCTCAGAACTGTTAGGTTGTTTTTTTAAAATTTTAGGCATCTTGTCTTGTCTATCTATTTCTGCAACCAATCATTGGACATACATTAGACAGTCATTGGACAGTAGCGTCCAATGACTGAATATAAACGTAAATGATAGTCATTGGACAGTGTCCAATGACTGCTAAATAAGCTAGCAGAAGAGTAAGATTTTTTTATAATTTTTTTATAACTTAAACACACACGAAGAAAGCATAAAATTGAAAAAAAAAAGTTTCTTTCAATACTAGTAATTGGACAAGATGTCCAATCACTAAATTACTAAATATATTAACTTACAGTCCTTGGACATGGGATAATATAATCTCAAATTACAAAACATTAAGATTACGTTTTGAAATGACGTGTAAAACAATATAAGCTACCATATATTTAATGCAATTTGTCCCAAACAAAAAAAAAACAAGTTTTTTTTACTATTTTGTCAGTCCTTGTCTTTAACAAATTTATTTATTTTTGACGAGAATTTGACACTGCGTCGCGACCACTACATTAATATTTTTTAACTGCCAATTTCGGCATCTACTGGTTATTTCAAATATTAAGATCGACTTTGGAGACACGTAAGATAAATAACACTTGCTTGAATGCTTCAAACATCGCTTGTAGTTCTTATAAAATCCGTAAAAGAGCGAAGTGTCCATTCACTAGTCGCGTCCAATAACTAGTGAACTACCTATTGCGAGGAATGTGTTGCTAGGAATGTGTGCGAGGATTTGAAAATATGCGCCTACCAGTCAGTCAATAGATGGTGTTTGGAAGAGGTAGATGATCAGTTGTACATATTAACACATTACGCATTACACATTCCTCGCACAGCTCTGGTGGAAAGGGTCACACCATTTCACATCCTCGCTACGCATTTTCGCACCGCACATTTTCCTCGCACAGCTCTGGTGCCAGCCAATCTCCAGCCTTAAAGTGGATCATTAATACTCTCAGACTTCTCTAGATTACGATATTCTCGTCTACAAAATTAATTACGTTTATGTGCTTGGGTTTGACGATCATTTGACATTTGAGTTTAACGATCGATTTCGACGACCTTCGATCTACAAAGCACGTGTCAAGCACAAGCCGGCCGGCTTTACTTTTTATGCCGCGTTCCTATTTGTACACGTGCACAAAGCAAACATACTCAAGTTCACGTGCCCACTGCAAACACGTTCTGTAGGCTAATTCAGGTAATTTTATGCCACGCCAATGAAGTTGCAGTGATGCTGAAGAACGTATCTGAGAGCGATCGCCTATTAAGAGAATACGAAAAGCGTTGTTTTGATAGAAACTTAACTGCAACTGAACTTCTTTGATAGGTGAATCAGGGGGTCAAATCGACCTACAAAATTGTTGCTAAATGCAAACGAACCACAACCGTCACTCAGTTTTTGTTTACAAAAACTGTCAAAATGATTAGTTTTGTATTTTGTGTAAAACAATTTGAGAGCTTTTGAAATTGAAAACTGAATGAATAGACGGTTCGGCCTTGGTTCGGTTGCGATTAATCGAGATTAGTTTTAAGAGAATTGGGCCCCAGGTTTTTTTGTTTGTGAACTAGGTGCGTACCTACTCCGAAAATAGTGTGTTTGCTTTATGCACGTGCCTAAACGGGGACTAGCCACTAGATTTAATAACGCTGCTGAGGAGTCCAATTAACTATGTAAACTCAATTTTAGATCAGCAATTAATTAGTAATGACTATTTACAAACCATATAGACATGGCATTTGTCCAATTAAAAATCCGGCCAAGTGCAAGTCGCACCGGTGATTCCGTACCTTGGAAAGTTTTTCATTTTTTGGAACTCACAACTAAGTTTGTCTGCAAAGGTTTTTTGGTGATTTCAATGGTATTTTTACAAATATTTTTGATCATAAGTCAAAAACAAAGCGGTATACATGAAATTAAGAATGTGCAAATGAAACCTTTTCTTATGAAACTTCATTTGACCTAGCAACCTTATTTCAAAATTTCAACTCCCCACTTGGGGAGCATGGACAAGTATTACTTAAAACGATTCCAAATTTCAAGTTAATAGCATGAGTAGTTCCTGAAATAAGCAACTGTGACAAGGGGTAGACCCCCTTGTCACAGCCCCAGGGTTCAGTGTCCAGGGGGTCTACTCCCTAAGCACGAAGTCCGTGGTTTTGGCCTTAGTTACGAGCGTTTCCTACTCCCTATCACCCACGGACATAAGATTATTTCGGGGCCCGAACTAAGAATGAATGACAACACGATTTGACAGTTGTCCCTACTACCGATGTGTTTTTGCCCGTCCGAAAAGTTGAACTTGACACTTGTTTTGTTCACTCCTACGTTTCGGGCTACTTTCGGACGGGCGACTAACTTCGTTGACGGACTTAGGGAGTAGGCCCCCAGAAACGGACGGAGGGACGGACGAAGTCGCACTATAAGGGTTCCTTTTTTACCGTTTTGGTACGGAATCCCAAAAAGATACAAACGTATGTTACTTAGGATGATATTATGTATTTAATAGCAGAGAAAAAGTATGAAATATAACATGTAAAAAACGAACTATTAAACGAGAACGGTTTAAAATTTATCTGTTTTTGAAAGTAAAGTGTTCCATTTTCAAAGGTCAGATAATTATAACGAGTATTTTTATTACAAAACTAACATGACAGTTAGTGATACGATTGAATAACCAGTCTATTATCCATAACCAGACAAATAATTATATTTTAATACTTTTTTATGTACCAACGTTGATATAATTAAAATATATAAGTGTTTTTGTATTTGTTTTTGCTAAAATAAGGAGTCTACGCAATTTATATTAAAACCTGTTTGGTGATGTTTTTCATTTCAGTTTTTTTTTACTTAATCTGTATTTATAAAGAAGAAACTGACTGACTTACTGACTGACTGATCTTTCAACGCACAGCCGAATGGTCACAGCTCATTAAAGCCACCCAGCACCCGACCCACATCGCCTCGTCGCTCGGCGTCCACTCGTTGTCAGCAAGTTGTTCACGGGTGGACGCCGCGTTATCACCAGTAAACGTCGCGTGGTCAACCAGAGGAGTCATTGGAGGAGTCCACTCGATGGCAGCGCGCGCTTCACTCGGGACTTGTGCGTTGGCAATGCGCAGCAATGCAGGGCAAGCATGCGAGCAGCGAGTTGTCACCGAGTGGTCAACTCGTCCGCGCGTGGGCGGCATGCGCCCGAGGCGATCCGGTGACGCTACGGAGTTGATGTAGTGAGCGCACATCCATACAAATTCATATGAAGAATAGTAACTGCACGAGGCGAGGCGATGCGGGTCGGATGCCGGATGGCTCTAATGAGCTGTGACCTTAAACCGCTAGTGAAATTTTGACAGTAGGTTCCTTTTAGCAAAAGCTAGTGTTTAATACATTAGTGAAAAGATGTAGTAGTAGATAAATAAAATTACAATAATAATCTTCGTTCCTAGAACTTACACCGTTATTATAACTAGCTGCTGCTTGCTAGGGATACCGAAGGGTATTTCATGTACCCGGATAAAAAGTACCCCATGTGTTAATCTAGGACATGATCAATGTGTCAAGTTTCATCCAAATCCGATCAGCCGATCAGATCGATTGAGTAACAAACATAGGTAAGTACAAACTTCTTCACAATCTTTCCCTGTCCTATTTATATGTTTGTTGTTACCCCCTCTGCCTACGCTGCTGTCATAACGAAGAGTGCAGTAAGTGCAATTTTTTAACATAGAATATTTAACCGCGTCTGCGTAACCCAACACTAAGGTTCAAAATTCTATGTTCAAAAATTGCACTTACTGCACTCTTCGTTATGACGGCAGTACGTAGGTACTGGCAGCTTTTTAGGGAGCTAATGTGTTGGCGAATCATCGTTTGCCAACACATTTGATTTTAAATTTGAAGGGCAGACGTCGTTTTCTCCCGGCAATAGTAGTTAACCAGTCCACTTAACACACCTTCCCGTAGACCAGGTATTTTTTTAGCCTATTTTACAATAGTCTTGCACCCACCCTGGACGGTCCATGACTGAATTCCAATTGTGCAGCCGTGAATAGTCATCGGTAGGTGCCCCATCCCATTTTAGATTAAAGTTCTCGTAGGGGCTTCTACGGGTTGGACATGTGTCCCCCGTATGCCTTCCAAAGGACCAGACTTCTTCCGAACGGAAGATGAGTCGAGGGCTACAAAAAAAAAGTTTAAAAACTGTACCCGACTATGGTCAAGGTAAAGTTGTGGTCCCGGTCGCATGCCATTATATTTTTTATCATTATTTTACATGGCACTATAATGCTAATATGGTATATCTACACCAGTGCGCTTTCCTGTTCAACTTGCACTTTCAACTTTCAATTCCTCTTGCGTCAAAGGCATGCAATATTGATTGCCATAAGACGCATGCAGCTTATTGTTTACACCGGTGCGCCTCGGTCAGTCGTCAGTCGACATACAATAGACGGATTATCGTGCGCTACGGGCATGCGCTTTTGTCGAACTAGTATTAAATCATGCGCTATTGCATGCGCTATGGCGCTTCACGCATGCTTCAGACGAAGACGCAAGATGAACATGAAAACGCATTGGTGTAGACACAGCTATAGTCTGTATACCATGTGGGTGCCAGGAACACCTACAAAATTAAAATGGCATGCGACAACGGCTTTACCTTGAACATCTTTGTACCTATGCCTTGATTTCTGTCTGAAATATTTTCTTGTTTCCTTGTGTCTTCCTTTTGGGTTTGCCGTAGTCGGGTAAAAAAAGTGTGATTGAAGCTGTCAGTTTCTTTGATTGTTCCTTCGGAGAAATAGCTTGTTACTCTGAAGAGGATAAAGGTTACTTATCATTTCGGAAGATCATGTGAAGCCGACAGCGTAGTATTTTCGACAGCTGTTGAACGCTTGCCTTCCGTGAAGGTGGGTCTGAGTTCGGCACCAATCAGAATTTGATGATCACTTCTGTGAAGCAAAAACGTCATGAGGAAATCTTCACACCTAAGAGCAAGATTCACAAACCACACTTAGGGTGCCTTTCCACCAGAGATGTGCTATGCAGCTATGCTGCGAGAATGTAAAAGCTATGCTACGAAACTATGTGACTGTTTCGACCAATGCTAAGTTATGCAGCGGCGCGAGTAAGATGTGCTATGAAAATGCCCCGTGCCGCGAGGTAGCGTAGTAGTACGGTAGGTATACTGCTCTGCACATAGCTACACCACTCGCGACCATCCATAGCACGCATCCATAGCACGCATCCGCAGCACGTATCCTTCCATATAAAAAACGTAGCTTAGTTGAATCAGTTTCCACCAGTGCTATGCTATGTGGACCAACGAATATGATTGGTGGATATCAAATGCATCCATAGCAACGTTGCATAGCACATATCTGGCGGAAAAGCAGCCTTAGACTTTACTTTTCTATCTTAGACGTTGCGTTTCATACGAATATGTGCATTATTTGTATGAAGATAATGTTCATATTCATATAAGCGAATGTGAATAAGCGTTTCATGCGAATATAAACATTAATTTTATACGACTTATGTCCATATTTATATGAAACGCTTACTTTACTTAGCAAAGTAAAGTCTGTGCGATTTGTGAATCTCGTCCTGAGACTTTAACCCAATTCATTCAGAATTGATTTACATACTTACTTTATTTTCAATTTTTATTTTTCCTTCAATTGCATAATTTTATTATTACAAAAAATATGATGATTTTCGTTGTATAGAGTCAATTAATTTATTCACTTGACAGACATATTTGTGTTGCTGGGGAGTTTGTTGCGCCGTTTCTTCTTCACAGCAAAAACACTAGGAAGCGGTGAAGGGAGAGCTTTTTTGTGGGATGTCTATAATATTGTCAACCAGACGTTCAAAAAGAACTAAGTAATTCTAGTCTATTTTGAATAAATGAGTTTTGAGTTTGAGTTTGAGAGGGCTTCAAAAAGTTATTGATGGTGTGTGGACCTTTTAAACATTATCCACGGATCATTATCGGTCGGTATTTTTGTATCCAATAGCCAGGATGCTAGATATAATACTAAATTATTTTATTATGCGTATCAATTATCTCAAATGTTTATTTTTAACATTCTCAAAAAAACACGAAGTGCATTGAACTGGGGTTAAAGGTATTGTTGCTAAAATGATAAATAATATAAAATGATAAATTTTGTTGCCTTTTCACTACAAAGCTAAAAACTAATGTAATACCGGGCAATACTAGAATTTGTGAGACACTGGTGCCTAAACTGATAATAATATGAATGTGAATGAATAGGAATGATAATCCGTAATTACATAAACTTTCACTTTTTATGAAATACACTAGCTGTTCTCCCGCGGCTGTGCTTGTGTAAATACCGTGACCAGCTCCCCCTATCGGAAACTAGCATGACTATGAACCATCGTCTCGACAAAACAAATATCCTAATCCTAACTTCCTAATCCTAACTAATATTATAAATGCGAAAGTAAGTTTGTTTCTTTGTTACCTTTTCACGCCTAAACCACTGAACCGATCATCCTGAAATTTTGCATAGACGTTGTCAGGTGTACAAAAACGGGTAGGTATAGGATACCTTTCATCCCTAAAAAAAGTATTGTTGCCAAGGAAAACAACAATAACGTTAATAGATGGCGCCACGTATCTTTCGAATCACGATTGAATTATAATAGTATAGAAACTTTAGTAGTGCCAAAGAGTTTTTTTAATTATAAATTAAGGCGAGCGAAACCGCGGACAAAAGCTAGTATTGTATAAATATGACTTTAATCGGTCAAGTCGTTCAAAAGTTATAAAATCACTACCCCTTTCACCGTAAGTTGATTCCTGACGATTCTCTAAAACTTAACCATACAAAGAACACATACCTATTTTTTAAAAAACAAAACATTCATATTATAGCTATTTTACTGTTTTTGATTGTTTCGATAACAGACGCCTTACGGCTACAGTTTATGAAATGCCCGAGCTGTCAGTATGGGTCTTTGGGTGAACAAAGTATAACGCGGCGTCTTACGTAGGTGGTTCAAAACGACGCGAATTGCGAAGCGATCCGATGCGGTGACACGCGAATTCAATGCGATGCGATGCGAAGCGGCGGCTTTGTCCTTCGAGCTCGCGAACCGCCCGCCACGCGCCGCCGTCATTCAGTAGCACTGTACGGCACCGCATCCAGTTCGCGCGAAAATATCAAGCCAACTGATCGCGTTTGCTTCGCTTCGCGCCGCGCCGCACCGCACTCCACGTGCGTTTGGTCACGTAGGCCACCTCAATAATAGGTATCGACTGTTTGTTGTTTTCGCGTCGCGCCGCGCTGTTTCGCGTCGGTTCTAGATCGCTCACGTAGGATGCCGCGTAATAACAGACGCACTAAAAATATTTTGTTAGATTTATTTCTGGCAATTAAAATCTGTCACGTAGTTATTGAAGGAGACATCACTTCTTAATAACCGTAGTCATTGCTCTGAAATCGGCATTCAAAGGCAAACATTGCTTAGCAACAAATAGACATTACGGTTGATTGCAAATGGTGTGTATCTGTTACGGCTAATAGCCGAAGTGCGGCTACACCTAGTTTTAGCCGGGTACAACTAGGTGCAGCCGGCCACATGCGGTTAAACTTAAATCTATCCTACTTATCTTCGGTTAGAACTAGGTTTAGCCTTCATCATAGCGGCTAGAACTAGGTGCAGCCGCACACCGATGGTTAAGGGTAACCCCGACACGGATAGGTTAGGTTCGAAGGGGATGACGGGGTCTAGAGTGAGCGAACGAAGCGAGCGAACGAAGCCCCCGTCATCCCCTTCGTGTTAGGTTACTTTAAACCCTGCAGACAGAAATAGGAGCCCCGCTCAGCGGGGCTCCGTCGACTTAAGCTCCACCTAGTTCTAACCAACTGCTACTGGTTGCACCTAGTTGTACCCGGCTAAACCTAGGTGTAACCGCCATTCGGCTTTTAACCGTAACATATCTACCATTGGTAAGCTTAAAGCCGCTTATTCATTAGGGGACAAATGCCCTACGATACGTGTCGCCAGCGATGTCCGGTGACATCGCGCGACATTGCTAGACATTGCGTGACATATCGGGCAACGTCGCATGACTAATGACAACCATGCGAAAACGTCGCGAATATAGACGCCTGGCAACGCCGAGCAATGTCTGCCGACATGTCATTATGTCGCAGGCTCGCAGGTGACAAATGTCTCGCGCCGTTTGTCCCCCAGTGACGCTGTTAACGATTTAGACATACCAAAAATCTGGGCTTTATTATGTTTTATATCCATAACAAACTTTTATGTTTCATTGTATGCTGTGTCTCTTAGCAGTGTCGTAGTAGGATCATGAGCGCCCAGAGTAAGTATCAAATTTTGCGTCCCCAAAAAAAAAACACGCTTAATAAAAAAAGCATTTAATTAAGAATTTGCTAAAAATTAAGATAGTAATGATTAGCTCTCAATTTCCAGATATAATTTATTTGCATTTAAATCATTAATTTATTTTAACACGAGTTCTACTGCGGATTTTTTCAGATAAATTGTATTGAGCGGCTTAATTTGCACTCCCCTAGGTCCAGCACCCCTTTCAGCCACCCCTGCGACCAGCCCTTAGATACGACAGTCTCTTAGTGCTCAGTCCGTTTTTTTTTTTCATTTCTTTTCCAGAACTAAACAGAAACAATATATCAATTAGGTACAGACAATAAGGCAAAGGCCACTTTTTTTCGTACAATCTAATACGATTACACAATAAAAACAAACTATAGTAAAATCATTATCAGTTACCATTAGATAATGACTTGTACAAGAACATTTATATTGTGAAATAGTTACATAATATTATTTTTATTCGTATTGTAGTAAATTGTCGTAGGAACAGCTTATCAATTCTTATTTCCACTGCGGTTACTTAAGTCGTTCTTCTGTATAGATTTCCGATAAGGAGTGACATAAGCACAAAATAGAAAAAAAAACAAGTGAAAGTGCTCTAACGCGGCGTCTTACGTAGGCTGTAAGCAACGCGAATTGCGAAGCGATCCGATGCGGTGACACGCGAATTCAATGCGATGCGGTGCGAAGCGGCGGCTTTGTTCTACGAGCTCGCAACCGCCAGCCGCGCCACGCGCCTCCGTCATTCAGTAGCACTGTACGGCACCGCATCCAGTTCGCGCGAAAATATCAAGCCAACTGATGGCGTTCGCTTCGCGCCGCGCCGCGCCGCACCGCACTCCACGTACGTTTGGTCACGTAGGCCAATTCAATAGGTATCGACCGGTTCTCTGTTGGAATATCGAAATATTATTAGCCGATTGTTGTCTGGCCGACAACCTTTCGCCACTTTTCATTTCGCCGAATAATTAAAACGCCAAATGATTAAAGTCCCTAATTATGTTTTGTAACTTTTTGTTACGCCGACTAGTCTGCTGGGTGCTGTTTCATTAGTCAACTGTATTATTCGCCATTTGACACGTGTTAGATAGTTCATTTTCCCATCATGCAAGTAAGAAAGCAAGTAAGCTTGCAAGTGTTTCTGGGTTTGCTCCACCAGAAGACTCGCTGTGTCGCCCCTTCGCTTCGCTCGCACACTCGACCAGCGTTACGCTCGGGAGGTCACCAACTCGCATCGCTCGCCACCTCCCCCCACTCGCTGCGCTTCGGCCTCGTGCACGCGTTCCACTGAGGACCTCCTTCGCGAGCTTCTGGCTCCACGCTTTTAAATAACACTCTAGGGGTAGGACAAAGTCTGACCACGTGTAGTCGGGGTGCACTGAGTCGGCTTAACATTACATTCCGTTGTGTGAAAATAATGTTGTGCGAATACTTATTTGGCAAATTAAACAGTAGCCAAATAAGTATTCGACTAAAACAAAACTGAATGATTTTTTGGCCAAATAATTATGGTGGCTAATAATCATTCGGCGAAATCAAATTAGGCTAAAAATTGCTTCGGCAAAGATTACGTCGGCGAATCATTGTCGGCGTAATGAAATTCGATATAAAATACTTCGGCAAAAACATGGGCATTGGGATTGTTGTTTTCGCGTCGCGCAGCGGCGTTTCGCGTCGCTTCTAGATCGCTCACGTATGATGCAGCGTTATATTTTCTTAGTACGGGAACCAGTGTCCCCAAAGTAACAACAATTATATTGAAAAATATCAATATCAAGTTTTATTATTTATACACCTTTGTGAGATACACTTTTCGTCCTGCTAACATTTTTAAACGTTAAAATTGCACAATAAGGCATGATTCTAATATTTAGCGTATGAGTTTGAGATGTTGTGTCTCAAAAAGAAGCTTATCGCGTGAGCCAGTGTTACGGATCTCCGCATAATCCATGTGACACGCGCGATGGCTGCGTGGCACTTCCACCTGTTTTTTGACTCAACAGACGTTTAACGGTTAGTTAAACGTCTCTGGGTCCAGTTAGCCTACAGCAAACTATTGCTGAAAAATAAAATAATTATGAATAAAAGGCTTGGCGTCAAAATGGAGCCCTGTAGATGTCGCAGTATGATAGATAAAGCCGTAATATAGTTATATCCCTAGGGATATAATTATATACGTAACATAGTTATACGAATCAACATATTCATTACTATCTTACTAGGAATATAATTATAATACGGTTCAAGTTTAGTGATATAATTATATTACTTGACTAGCTTTTGCCCACAGCTTCGCTTGCGTGAATTTTAAACCCTCTCTAAGCCCTTTTTAAAAGTATGTTTAAAATTTTAAAAAAACCGTCTTTTATTGACTTTTTTTACTTTGAACAGTGTTTGTGCCAAATTTTTAGTTAATAACCCCATGGAATAAGAGTTTTCATACAAACGTTAACAACCCATTTCACCACTTAAGGGGTGATTCAATTCCCAAAAACCTTTCCGTAGTGGATGCTAACGTTATTTGAGGTACCTATTTTGAACATTTCAAGTTTCTAACCCCAGCGGTTTATGCTTTGCGTTGATAGATCCGACATCCATTCAGTCAGTTTCTCCCCTTGTTACTTGAAAAGTACCAGATTTTTCATAAAAACTTGCAAACCTTATTTCACCTCCTTAAAGGTTACAAATGCTCAAACATAATATGTTTATGTGTACATTTATTTCTAATCAGAGATCCAATTATTTGATATCATGCTTTCAACTATGAAAAAACTTTCATACCTTATTTTATCCCTTAGGGGAAGAATGTCCATAAACCCTCAAACGTGTATGTTTACTTCTAACCAGAAGCCTAAATATTTAATTCCATGCTTCTTACTTCAAAAGTAGCACATTTCTCAAACAAACTTTCAACCCTTATTATTTTACCCTCTTAGAGGTAGTATTTCCAAAAAACACCAAATACGTGTATGTTTATTTCCCAGCAGAAACTCTATTAGTTGATTGCATGCCTTTTAGTTCAGAAAACCTTTCATGCTTATTTCACCCCTTAGGGGTAGTCTTTCCAAAAACCCCTAAACATGTGTATTGCTTCGTACCGTAAAGTACCAGATTTGTCATACAAACTTCCAACCCTTATTATTTCACCCCCTTATGTGTTCCATTTACAAAAACTATTAAACATGTGTCCGTTTATTTCTAACCTGAAACCCTGTTATTTGATTTCATGCTCTTTTTAACTTCAGAAAATCTTTCATGCCGTATTTCACCCCTCAGTGGTAGATTTTCCAAAAATCCTCAAACACGTGTATTTATTTCTTTTCAAAAGTCTAAATGTTCAATTCAGTATCAGATTTCTCATACAAAATTTCAACACTTATTTCACCCCTTTAGGAGTAGAATTTCCAAAAACCCTCAATCACGTGTATTTATTTCTCTTTAAAAGTCAAAATTTTTAATTCCATGCTTCTTACTACAAAACTACCTGATTTCTCATACGAACTTTCAACACTTATTTCACCCCTTTAGGAGTTGAATTTCCCAAAAACCCTAAAGCACGCGTACGTTTATTTCGGACTAGTAACCTAAATATTTAATTCCATGCTTCTTACTTCAAAAGTATCAGATTTCTCATACAAACTTTTAACCCTTATTTCACCCCTTTGGGAGTTGAATTTACAAAAACGGTCAAACACGTGTACATTTATTTGTAACCACAAACCTTAATATTTAATTTCATGCTTCTTACTTCAATAATGACGGACTTGCATACAAACGTCAATCACCCTTTTCACCCCCTTAGTGGTTGAATTTCGAGAAATCCCTTCTTAGTGGATGCTTACGTTACAAAAGAAACCGACTGTCCAAATATCATGTTTCAGTCAGTACTTTTCTCTTTATATTGGAATAAGACAAACAATTATCCAATACGACTCGCGCCACCTATTGTAAGTTGAAGGTACTTACTATGTCAGAAACTTTCTCGAGAGTAACAACAACTATACAAAGTTTCAACTCAATTGGATGAACGATGCGTATTTTTATTTACAATTATCCGATACGACTCGCGCGCAACCTCTTGTACGTTAATAGTACTATATCACAAACTCTGGCGCTAGTGCCAACATGAACTGTACGAAGTTTCAACTCAGTCGGATGAACCATGTGAATTTTTGTTTAAAACCATCCGATATGACTCGCGCACCAACTCCTATATTACGGTGATGGTACATACTACTTATGCCAAAAACTCTCACGCAAGTGTCAACACTAAAAAAAACTTTCATCCTCTATTTCACCCTCTAGAGTTAGATTTTTCAAAAACCCTGAAACATTTGTGTGTTTTATGCTTCTTACTTTAAGAGTACCAGACTTCTTACATAAACTTTCATCCGCTATTATAAGGGGGATAGGGGGGGGGGGGGCCTTAGGGGTTTAAATTACAAAAACGCTCATACTTGTACATTTCTTTCTAACCATCAACTCTACTATTTGGTTTCATGGTTTTCTCTTACATAAAACTTTCACCTTCTATTTCACCCGCTAGAGGTAGAATTTACAAAAACGTTCAAAAACGTGTATTTATACCTAGCCAGAAAGCCTATTATTTGATTTCATGCTTTTAACTTCGTAGAAACTTTTAACCTCTATTTCACCCCTTTAAGGGTAGAATTTCCAAAAACCCTGAAACACGTGTATGTTTATTTCTGATCAGTGACCTAAATATTGAATTCCATGCTTCTTACTTCAAACGTACCAGATTTCTCATACAAACTTACAACACCTATTTAACCCCCTTAGGGGTAGAATTTCCAAAAACCCTGAAACATGTGTACGTTTATTTCTGACCAGTAACCTATATATTGAATTCCATGCTTCTTACTTCAAAAGTACCAGATTTATCATACAAACTTACAACACTTATTTCACCCCTTTAGGGGTTGAATTTCCAAAAACCCTGAAACACGTGTACGTTTATTTCTGATTAGTAACCTAAATATTGAATTTCATGCTTCTTACTTCAAAAGTACCAGATTTCTCATACAAACTTACAACACTTATTTCACCCCCTTAGGGGTTGAATTTCCAAAAACGCTCAAACACGTGTACATTTACTCCTAATCAGAAACCTTAATACTTAATTTCATGCTTCTTACTTCAAAAATGACGGACTTGCATACAAACGTTAATCACCCTTTTCACCCCCTTAGGGGTTGAATTTCGAGAAATCTCTTCTTAGTGGATGTTTTCGTCACGTAAGGAACCTACTGTCCAAATTTCATATTTCCAGCTTTAGTGGTTTAGGCTCTGCGTTGATGAATCAAATCGTCACGCCCTATCAACAACGCAGGATCTGAATTTTCTTGTTTTTTTTTTTATTACATTAAAACACCTAAAAAAGTATAATGAATAAAAGGACATTCAAATAAAAAAATTTTTTAATCGATTTACTTTTTTTTTTTTTTTTTTTTTTCTATTGGACTGCTGTAGGTCGTCCTAGGGGACGGTTTCTACGTAACCGGGCAGTTATTGGCGAGACCTGAAGGGTCTCCAGCCAATGGGGGGGGAAGTAAAATACTTAACCTAAGCTAACTACTTGTACTACACTAACATCATGACTACCTGCAACAACAGCACTAAGGGCGACCCCTAGTGGGACTCGGACCTCGGCTTAGGGCGTTGCTGGCGTGGACATAGGGGGGGGAGACAGCTTGATGAGGGCTGAATTATCGGTGTGACTGCGGAGTCTGAAGAGACGACCGGCTCTACGACGGGAGAGCTCGGTGGATCGTGACCGGCGGCGGTGGGACGTCGCGACGGGCCTCGTCGGCGAGGACGGTATGCCGGACGGCGGCGGACGTTGTGTAGTGTGCTGGTCGATTTGCTCGCCTCCTGGAGGAGGGTTATTTCGTCGTCGGGTTCTAAAAGTGTGTGCCTGGGACGGCGAACTTTACTTATGAGAGAGGGACTGTAGTCGGCCGCTGCGGCGACTAGGGGGTTCGGATGGCGGGGGGCATTGTCGAAGTAACGCTTGGAAATGCGTTTGAGGTATTGCCTGATGGTTGGCATTTTTAGATCGAGATGGAGTTGGACGTTACGCATGAACCACGGGGCAGCCGCGGCTCTGCGCAACACTCGATTCTGGAGGGTTTGGAAGGATTTGAAGCGACAAGGCTTAACGTGTGCGAACACGACGCTAGCGTAAGTCAAGATGGGGCGGATGCACGTCACGTAGATTCTCAGCTTATTTCTAAGTGACAATTTACTGCGTGCTCTAAGGATGGGGTGGAGGCGACCGACAGCGAAAGCGGCGCGAGCGCGCACCGCTTTGATGTGGTCTCGGAAACTCAGATGGTGGTCTAGGATAACCCCCAGATATTTGGCTTTCATCTCCCAAGGGATCTGTTTGCCGAACATGAGGACGGGACGGATGTGGGTGTGGGAATCACCGTGTCTCTCGAAAAGAACGGCTGCGCTCTTTTCGGGATTCACCTCTATTCTCCATTTCCGGAACCAGACCCCGAGGGCGTTGGCTGCGGTTTGAAGGGTTCGAGAGATGCTATCGAGACTCCTACCGGAATAGTAGATAGCCGTGTCGTCGGCGAAGAGAGCCAACTTGGCCAAGCCACGTTTGGGAATGTCGCTGGTGTACAGCGTGAACAGAAGGGGCGATAGCACGGAGCCCTGAGGGACTCCGGCGCGGATGGGGTGAGGGGACGAGAGGGTGCCTTCTAGGCGATAGCGGAAGGAGCGATCCGACAGAAAGTCTCGAATGATGAGCACGAGACGGTCCGGCACGTTGAATTGGTACAGTTTGTATAATAAACCGTTGTGCCAGACCTTGTCGAAGGCTTTCGCTACGTCGAAGAAGAGCATGCCCGTTTTGTACGAGCGCATAAAACGGGAGCTAATGTGTTCGACTATGCGGTGCAATTGTCGAATGCAACAGTGCTGGGTTCGAAAACCGAACTGTTCGTCGGGGATGAGTTTACGAGAGTCAGCGAAATCCTTTAAACGGATATAAATGAGACGCTCATAGATTTTCCCAAATACATTGAGAAGACTGATGGGGCGGTAACTAGTGGGCTCACTCTTGGGTTTGCCGGGTTTGGGGATACCGATAACGGTGGCTTGTTTCCAAGCTTGCGGAAAGATGTTATTACTCAGAGCGCCATTGAAGATGGCGGTCATGAGGACTATGAGCGGGGCGGAAAAGTGTTTGATCACCTTATTGGTGATACCGTCTGAGCCGGGGGCTTTCCTAGGTTTGAGTTTCCTCACTATCGTGTGGACCTCGTCTACGGTGATGGGGGGTAAGGGGTCGTCGGGGTCTTCATCGGGTGGGAGGGTGGCCCTACGTTCGACCTCGCGATCCACCTTGGAAAGATGGACCGGGTCTGCGGGTTGGGTGCTGGGAGTACATTGGGCTTCTAGACTGTCGGCTAGACATTCGGACTTTTCGTCGTCTTCAAAGGCCGGCCTTTGGTTCGGACGATTGAGAGGGGGAGTTGAAGCTACACAATCGGATTTCAGATTACGTTGCAATTGCCAGAAGGCCAGATGGGATGGCTCTAAGTCGCTCAACATCTTGTCCCAGCGGGCTTCCCGAACCTCCCGTACACGTTTCTTTACAGCACGCTGTAGAGAACGCATATGGACGCGGTTAGCTTCGCAGGGAAAAGTGTCATAGGCACGGATGGACGCGTTCTTCTCCGTCAGCAGTTCGCGCACATCGTCCGGCAGCTTCCAGCGGTGTTCGTCCACCGCTGGAACCTGCCGTGAACACTCGTTCACCACGGACTGTACGTGACTGGTGAGGGAGTCGATCGCGCCCAACGTGTCGGCGATCGTAATGATATCGTCGGGGATGGAATCTAAGTGAACGGACGAGGAAGACTTGAGGCGCTCCTCTAGTTTTCCCCAGTCCGTGACAGTTTTGGTCGGGGCGGGTTGACCAGGATCCGGGGGACCACCCCGGGGACCTAGGTGAAGGACTACGGGGCGGTGATCGGAGTCTAGCTCTTCATGCGTCTCTATAGAGCGTAGACCGAGGTTTACGTTCTTTAGAAGCGCTATGTCGAGGACATCGGGCTGATGGTCAGGGTTATGGGGGTAGTGAGTGGGACACATCGGGGCGATAACGTCGAATTCGAGCTCCGGGCTCAACTCTTCGAGGTTACGACCCGCGTGATTGTTGGAGTTGCAACACCACGAGAGATGTTTGGCGTTGAGGTCGCCCGCTATGATAACGGAACCTCCACCGAGGTCAAAGAGGGCTTTAAGATCGCTCCGGAGTTGGATCTTATTACTGGAGGGAGGATTATACACCGAGACGATTGTGATCGGCTGGTGTCCTGTCATGCCTAGTCTGCATATGGAAGTTTCCAGGAATTGGAGACCAGGAGGAGGGTCTAAGGGAGTGCAGTACAGGGAACGTTTGTAGTAGATGAGAGTACCACCGCCCCTACTACGGGTCCTGTCGTTGCGAACTAATTTATAGTTAGCAATTCCAGGGTTCCTGTTGTGGGGCTTGAGAAACGTTTCCTGCACTAAGAAGATGTCAATTTGATGATCACGCAAAAAGATTGCGATCTCATCTCGTTGACCGTTAACGCTGTTAGCGTTGAAGAAGCCTAATTTAAGGGATCGGGGCTTAATTCTACAGCTTTCTGTATCCATTGGAATTTATTGAATGAGGAAAATGACTATGTCATCTAGTTCGCAGAGGACATTGATGCGAGCGATTGGATCGCCTTGAGAGGCGTTCCAAGCGGAGACTATGTTTTTCGCCCACTGCGTATTGCAGGAGGAGAGGGTTTGGATAAGGCTGGGGATCGTGTCCCTAAGGAGCACTTTAGTGGACGAGAGGGAAGTGGAGGGAGCAACCGCTGTCGGCGCTGGCCTGGGGGCGAGTGCGGGGGCGGGTGCGGGGGCAGTCTGTGATGTTGGGGGACTACGTGCAGCCTGTGAAGCAGCTAGCACTATAGTGGGAGCGGGGATAGTGGAGCTCATCAGGGCGGGGATAGCCGGGATTGGGGGTCTTGTGGTTGGTTGCTGTTGCTGGGGCAACTGGGTAGTGGGCCTTAAGGCGGGGAACGCCTGCTGATGGTTCAGCGCGTTCCATGGGGACGGCCTTTGGGGACTGAGGCGGGCGGGGAGTTGGGAAGAAGGAGGGGGAGCCGTGGAGGGACTCTCTCTTTGGTGACGGTCGGCTGAGCGTTTAGCCAGCTTAGGGTTGCGCTGTTTTGGCGCTTTGGCACACCCGCGATAATTCGCCGGGTGACCAGACTCGCCGCATAAAACGCAACTAGGGGGCTCAAGGCATAGGGACCTATCTTTTGGGCGTTCGCAGTCGCTAGTGCCGTGGTCGCCCAGGCACTTGACGCACCTGGGTTTCGCATAGCAGTTACGCTGCGAGTGGCCATAAAGCTGGCAACGGTGACATTGACCAGGGGGACCGGACTTGTTGGGGCGCTCGACGCTTATGCCAGACAGGTGGCATAAGGTCTTAATATTATAGACGGCCTTAGACTCGTGTGAAGGCTCGCATACTGCGAGGACCATGTCGTAGGGGGTGCCACTGCGGCCGCGGTGCATGCGGTGGACTTCCAAGGCGGGGATGTTTTGCGACTTAAGGTCGCTGAGGATGGCGTCGGAGTCAATCTCCTTGGGGATGCCGCGGATAACGACTCTGATAAGTCGTTCATCAGGAAGGGCAAAAGTGTGGAACGACACACTTTAATCGATTTACGAAGTTAATTACATTAAAAACGTCGGTAGTAACGGTTATGTCCGTTCAGTAATGTAGGTACTTACTATGCGACGATGTTGATCGGACGAATCGAGCGAGCGAAAGTGCCGATCTGCCAGTTGCTGAGTTCATGCCGGGAGAAGTGCATGTAATTTTATTTTTCCCTATGCGAGTTTATTTTTCTCTACTAGGATGTCGTTAACAAAAAGACAGAGCCGATCCTCCAAAATAATGGGGTAAATTCGTCACAACAGTCTAATAAATGAAAATAATTAGATAGTGCGAGTGCTTAGAACAAGAATACAGGTAAGATTCTAATAATATTAAAAATACATAATAGCTATTATCATATTTATTGTTGTTGTAAAAAGTAGTTATTATTATTTTTTAAGTTTTAGTTAGCATTTTAATATTACAAGTCATGTATTGTTGATTAATAAGAAATAGTTGTTTGTCCATTTAAAAACTACGTATCGGCCACATCCGACATTAATGACCGTAAATTATGAAATTGATATTGTAGGATCTACCACATCCGACGTTCTTGAGTGTACAGTTTTAAGTGTATATTGTAGGATCTGCCACATCCGACGTTTTTGACCGTACATCTAAAAATGCATATTGTAGGATCTGCCACTTTGGACGTTTTTGACTGTAAATCCTAAAATGTTTATTGTTGGATCTACATTAACCGACTATAAATGCCGATTTATTTTACATCTTTATACCTATTATTACTAATAATCCACAATTTCAAATCTATATTTATATACAACTAAGATTAAAAAATAAATATAAAAATTTATTGACCGTAATTATAAAAGTATTTTTTGTTTTAAGGGTTGTTTCGAGAGTCGCCTGTACCTGATAATGGGGACAATGATTTAGAAAATCTGTCTTTTTTATTAAAAGACGTTTTTGATGACAACCCCGAATGTATAGAAATGGAAAAGATTGGTGACGACAAAATTTATGATGACAAAAATGATAATTTAGACCCGAATAGTACCCTGCAATAATATTAGTCCAACTCTTAAAACTGTTACTCCTATCCCATCACCAGTACAGATTCACGAAGCAACACCTTTTGCTCCATCACCAGCCCAGATTCATGAAGCAACAACTCCAGTTTTATCATCTATATATATTAACGAAGCAGCAACTCCTTTTCCATCACCAGCTCAGGTTCACGAACCTTGCAATAGTACGTTTTGTGCCCTGTGTACTGAAGATAGTTATAATAGCACCTGATGATCTTCACGGGAATTTACCGAGACCTTTTGTGTCATCGTTTGCAAACAGTGCTACACCAAGCTCTACCAAAAGTAAAAAAAAAAACATACAAAACTGACAAAAGAAAAAAGCGACTGACACATAAAGAAAACTGGATAAGAGGTTAAGAGCAAGTTATTGAAGAATCAAGGGAAAATCTATACAAATCAGAAAGGAAAAACGTTTTCTGCAAAGGCAATGAACGGTGTACGAAGCAAGTACGGGGGGCTAAATCATCAGGTAATTCATACGTGGCAAAGGAGATGGAAACTGCGGAGTTTTTTGATTACAAAGCACTTTTAGCATAAAAAAAAACTGGGTATAATCTGTGTCTAATGAAAAGGTTACGTGGACTGCAATTCGTGAGGTGAAAGTAGTTGCAAATACAAAGTTATGACAAGATTGAAGGGAGGGTTTTTTTTGTGGGCTGTCTATTGTAACATTGACGTTCAAAAGAACTAAGTAATTCTAGTCTATGTTTATTGAATTTCGTTATGAACTTTATGCTGATCCGTAGACTGTAGTGGTTCTTAGAGCTAGTACACGTAATACACAGCGTCTTGTTAGAGAATTTGATTTAAAACCAGGATATAGTTGTCCTCTTCCAATACAAAATGACAAATGTAAAGATTACATTTTCTTATATCAAGCTGCAATTATTCCATTTTTTTTTTTTAAAGTCTTCGTCACGTTTACCTACTTAATCAAGAAGAATCCCAAAATGATTCCAGTGATTCTGAATAATTGTTGAATTTTTGTATTATAACTTACGTGAGATATTATTCAGGATTGCCCGACTAGTTTCGGAGCCAAACCCTTAATCATGCTGATCACGCAGCGAGGTCGCGAGTCGAACGAACTAATTAAATAATTGTTGAATTTTTTAATACTGTTATTACTGATTTAGACTGATTTAACGAGTCCTTAATTATTTCAGTAATGAAAGATTTTAGAATTGTTTGTTTTGTTATAATTATTTATCTACTTTAATTATGATTACTTTGATAAGTAAATACATAGACTGTGATTTTTAATATTATTCGTTTTTATTTTATTGCTTATTGAAAATGATTAGGTATGTCGCTTCTCATAAAAGTTTAAGAATGTTATGTTTTGTTATGATTTCTTTGATTCTGATTACTTTTAGGTTAATTAATAAATATAGGCTGGCCCTGAAATTTTAATTTTGTTTTAAGAATATTTTTAGGATTTCAGACTTTTTATGTTTTTGTTATGTAAATTTAATTTTAAAGTCTTCTTCTTTTTTAAGCGTACAACTGCTTATAATGAATAAATAATTATTACACTGGTGATTATTATTTTTTCTTTTTTTTTAATATTCTTCTCGTTTTTTATAATTATTATTACAGCATAATTTATTGTGATATGTATTAAGTAGTACTAGTAATTGATTTCCGATATTTTCTGTCTCTAAAACATACGTAAGTAGCAGAACTAACAAAATGTATCATAAATTTTCCCCTCAATAAGGTCTTATCTGCCACATCCGACCTGTGTGACAAATTTTTATCCAATCAAAAATGTAGGAAGTACCACATCCGACGTCTAATAGTTAAATATGTCCGTGTAAAATGGCTTCATGTGCCAATTTTACCACTTTTTCAAGAAATTTTGCGAAACTATTACATTAGTTTAACGGACAGTAAGATATGTAACACACATTCCAAATTTTATAATCCTAACCCTTAAGGTAACATTTTTATTATACTTTTTAACTTTAAACTACTCTGCTGGAAAGTTGCATATTTTCAGATCCTACATTATTGATAGGGCGTGACGAAATGTCAGTCAGTACCAGTCTCTTTATATATAAGAAGATTGTGTTTAGTGCAATAATTGTAGGAGTGTAGTGCGGGGATGCGGCGGAGGCGGCGGCGGGGGCTTCGTTTTGTTTGTGAACCCCTAGCTTATACAGCATGTAAGGGTAAACACCTTTGTCACTCACACCATGGGTAGTTGACTTAAACATAAAAATAAAGGACCGAGTAAAAAAAAAGAAAAAAATATACGCGCGAGAAATGAGCGGCGCGGCGGCGCTACGACTCGCTAGCGAGACAGCTGACTGACTGGGGTAGCGAACTGTGCGGGGCCGTTCGTCGGGCCACGCGGCGAGTTCCCCGCACCCCCTCCCGTAGCTTGTTGTCCCCGCGCGTAGGGTGAAATTCTTTTGTGGAAAAAAGAAAATTTTATAAAAAAAAGATATTTTTCATTGATTTTACGTTCTACAAATGAAACCAAACCACTGGTTTCAAGGATCACGATGTTTACCCTTATGGCCTGTATACTTATACTTACATATAATTATATGCCAAACTTTTAGCAAGCGGGTTGATGGCAGCAGAGTGCAAAGTTACTTCTGGCAGGTTTGTGTCACTTCATGATTTAGGTTTGAAAACATGCCTACGCGCCACTACGCCTTCAGAGTGAAAAACAATAGAAAACCGAACCAAATGTTACTGAGTGGTTAGTTGCCCAGCCAGCTTTGTATCCCGTCAGCATCTTGTTCCATTCAACCATGTTCTTAACCCGTGACGTAAAGAGAAGGGTGTTATAAGTTTGAACCTGTTGTCTGTCTGTGGCACCGCAGTGTTAAGGTCATGGCACATTATACCGGCACCGCAACGGCACCGCTCCAACCAAGCAATTAATTTGTCATTTAAATTAGAGCATTTAATCGTGTGTCGTGTAATATACTTCATAATATGAAAAAGCCAACGGCGGGCAGTCAGCGCGTTTGCCGCTACCATACAACTCGACTCGCAGCCCGCGCTCTGCAAGCGATGCTTACTGCGCGTCGACTCCGAGTCGCCAGCGAAACAAGCCATTGCGCCGTCGCCCGCGCTCCTTTTATTTTCTTGTTCTTCGTCGAGAGCAACAGCAATTATTGCTAGTTCGCGCAATGTAAACCTATAAATTATGAAAACGTGCAAGTCCTAGATGTGTGTAAGTGTAGGAGTTCAATCACAAATGCCATATAACTACTGTGTTCGTGGTGACAGCTAGCTTGCACCTCGCGACCAGTACCCCAAGTGTGAGTTTTTTTCGTTAACTACTGTAGTTGCGTCACGACAAAAATGTATGAAAATTTAGGCTGCGCCTCTAGGCGCACCGTTCACTAACTAATATTCTCACGTGAATTGAACGGTGCGCCTAGAGACGCAGCCTAAATTTTCATACATTTTTGGCGTGACGCAACTACAGTAGTTAACGAAAAAAACTCACACTTGGGGTACAGCGCGCGGAATGCGAGCTTGCACCTCACGGACGACGCGTAGTTAGCGCGCTGGCGGCTAGCCGTAGCCTAAATTCGAGGTGACGCCGTGCTGTAGCTGTGCAATTGCGGCGCCAGTATAATGTGCCGTGACCTTTACAGGTGCAGATTGATGAGATTAAAACACTGGCTCGACTTTGAATACTAAATTACGTTAGAGTTCGAGGGTATAGAAATTATTCGATTCAGAGTTTGGAGATGGAGCGCGTTTTGTGGCATTGGTACGGGTATTTAAGAGTAGTCTGTCATTAGAGGATGGGGATGGAATGTATCTTATCTTAGGGTGAGTCAAACGTAGTCGTCGGTGATTAACGCAACGCGGAACAATGTTGTAGAAAGTTGTAGATAACGGGATGTGCTAATGGGATCAATGGTAATTATGACTAAAGTACGATCTAAGATAAAATGTCCTTCATCCGGTTTCTGAGTTTAAGGATTCTAGGATAAGCAATACTTAAGTAGGTAATATTTGACTACGGAGTTGTCAAAAAAAAACTTTTTGATCCACGATTTTTTTGACAACTCCGTACTCAAATGTTACTTAAGTACTGCTTAACCTAGAACTCCTAACTCTCGACAACCGGAGGCTAGAGTAATAAGAGTAACTTAAAATAGGTAACAATAAGAAATAAAGGTAGTCTAACATAACAGTAGCTATCAAATGATGAAACGATTTCAATCAATTCCATTTGTTAGTCTACCAACGAGGCAGTGTTTTAAATTAATTGACTGTAAACTTTTTTAACTGTAAGTCATCATCATCATCATTCAGCCGAAATTCAAGACGTCCACTGCTGGAAATAGGCCTCGGGAGCTAGCTCGGGAGAACGTAGGGCTGTCTGTTACATTATACATTTCTGAAAAGACTGTAAAATTGACGATCCACCGAGCTCTCCCGTCATCTCTTCAGACTCCGTAGTCACAACCAATAATTTAGCCCTCATCAAGCTGTCTCCCTTACCAATCCCCCGCCAGCAACTCCTTAAGCCGGGATCCAAGTCCCAGTAGGGGTCACCCTGTGCTGTTGTTGCTAGTAGTTATGATATTAGTTTAGTTTAAGTAGTTAGCTTAGGTTAAATATTTTACGTCCCCCCCCCCCCCCCCCACACATTGGCTGGAGACCCTTCAGGTCACGCCATTATCTGCTTACGTAGAACCCGATAAGCAGACGATTAGAAGAAAAAAAACTCAGATGTTTTGCCGATGTTGGACCGGTTGGATCCAGTTACTGGTAATCATGACTATTATTTTTTAATAACATTAAATTAGATGAGATAAATATCAATACACACAATCGTGATATTATATAAAAGGATGTGGTTAAAATAAGGAAAATACATATAACAATGAAGATTCTTAAGAAATATTACTTAGGCTTGCGTTCTTTAGAAATGGTTTGATTTTGCGGTCCAGCTTTGCAAAAAATAAAGATAGGGACTTTTTATTTATTAAACAGCATGACTGGTTAGTCGCTATACATTTGAAAACCATGTACTCTGCTCATCATTCTGTACAACTTTTACTTTGGGTCGAATACTAAATTCGAGAAAAAAGCAGCTAGTCCATACTAAATGAAATGAAATGAAATGTATTTATTTGCCAGAATATAGGTAGTTTACATAATAACAGGGTAAAATAATTTTGGTCTCACTATATTCGACTTATCAGTCGTGCAAATATTTGTAGTACGGTACATGCATCATTCATGCACGAAATTAAATCAATATCATTGGTCATACACATCATAATCATAATAAAATTTACAGTCTTGCTTCGTTAATATTAATTAGGCACATTACATTATTAAATATATTAAACTAGTTTATTGGATTTTATCCCACTGTTAAGACAGTCCATCAATTTATTGATTGATATACGATATTGATTACATTAGATAGATGATACTGATTACCATTTATAAATAATTATAATTTTAAATACTTAAAAGTGTTGGTAAAATTATATAGTTATACATCATGTCTGTTTAAAATTTAAATAATCATCTATTGAATAAAAACATCTGTCACAAAGCCAATTATTTAAAGTTCTATTAAATTCTAGGTTATTCATTTTTCTTGTTTTTTCCGGTAGTTTATTATAAATGTTCACCGCCATGGTATAGCAGTTTCTGTTACATAACTTTAATCTGCTTTAAATAATCAATGTTGCTTAAAAAAATGTATAGAATAGCATTTTTTTTCCGAATTCAGAGTTTTTCCCATTGTAAAGTTGTACAGAATGATGAGCAGAGTTCATGGTTTTCGGGTGTAAAGTGATGACTCCGACAATTATGGAACTTCGACACTGGGGTTTAAAGTAACCTAACACGAAGGGGATGACGTCATCCCCTTCGAACCTAACCTATCCGTGTCGAGGAGCTCCAAATTAGGTGTCGAAGTTCCATAATTGGTCGGAGTAGCGTAATGTTGGAGTTCCATAGTGTCGAAGTAAAATTCTTGTAGTAGAACGATTTGTCGAAATTCAGTTTGGTAGTCATAAATTGATTAATTATTATTAACTAGCTTTCGCCCGCCGCTTCGCTTGCGTGAAATTTTGAACCCGTTAAGTGACGATTTTCGATACAAACTTTCATTCCCTATTTAACTCCCTTAGGGGTTGAATTTCGAAAAATCCCTTCTTAGTGGATGCCTACGTTACAAAAGGAACCTACTGTCAAAATTTCAACTTTCTAACCCCAGCGGTTTAGGCTGTGCGTTGATAGATCAGTCAGTCAGTCAGTCAGCTTCTCCTTTTATATGTATAGATATTTCTAATGACACTCAATTGCAAGAAAGGTCCATTAAATTCTAATGCTCTAATTAGAATGTTAATGCTCTATTAACCTTTTCTGTCCATTGCAAGAAACTAGATTTAATGGAATGATTAACCATCCATTAAAATTAATTTTTGATGTGTCAAACTCCCCATGATTTCAATACATGATAATTAGTAAATAAATGAAGAACGAACTACGACCTAATTAGTGTTCATGCAATAGCCATTCATTTAATGGAAACATTATTCTTAATGACGGATTAGTTAATGATCACCTAATGGTATCTTTCTTGCAACTCAGTGTAACTGTCGAGGCGTTCAATTTACTGGACCAATTTGAAGAGCACCGATTACAGCAATAGCGAGTGATTTGCTGTTATCCATTGTCTATCTGCGATCTTTATCAGATCTTCAAATTGGAGATTGGGGTGCATGAAAAGAGCCTCCACGAGTGACGATACTTCGGTATGTCCGGCGCACCCTGGGCAGTCAGCCTCGTTACCATCCTTGCTGACTGGCTAATCTTTTCACCACGGCATGAGCTATTCTTGTATAGCTCGTGCCGACACGATAGAGAGAGAGAGATCAGATCTTCACCAAATCGGAAATTTTGTTAAATTGGATCATCTCGGGAAATTACTACGTCAAACAAAAAAAAAGAATCATTAAAATCGTTTCACAGTTGGCGACGATATCGCTGAACAAACATACAAAACAAATACATAAACGTTGAATTAAGAACTTCCTCCTTTTTTTGGAACTCGGTTAAAAATAGATAATTTATTATCTTACACTTCACACAAATGTAAACATTAACCACATGTGAACTTAGTTGCTATCAGGATGACAAAAACTACTGATAAAGTCTTAAAACAATTTAAACTGAACTATACTAAATGGTGTTAAGGTTGTCAATCCCCAAGCGTGTTGATTCTAAAGGCCAATGCAAACTATTGGCATGATTTACTTTTTTCCTTTCGCCAGAAATGAAACCTAGGTTATATGTTAGAGGAAAATACGAGAAATCAATAGCAAAAAGAACCAGGTCTATCAACCGTAACCGAACGAAGATAACCAGAGAAGTATTGCCAGTATCTTTTTGTCAGGCGTTACCCGCGTTACCTATTTTTCTTATATTATAATTAAAAGAAAATACAATCATACGTGATATTTTGAGGTTTCTTCTGATAAAATAGATTAAGTTGATTGTTGCTGTTACATTTTTTCGCACTGGCAGTTTTTTGATCACTAAAACTAGTAAAAAAACTGATAAACGTATCGAATCGATACGCGTTAGTGGGTATACGTAACAGTGAAGCCACACTGCTACGTTGCGTTGCGTTGCGACGTCGCAGCACTAGATTTGGACCAACCTAGAGATTCCAAATGTTGCCCTGCGACGTCTCATTGGTCCAAATCTAGCGCTGCGACGTCGCAACGCAACGCACTAGTGGGGCCTCGCCCTTAGTGTCACGATAGCAATTTTTAACGTTGCACGCAATAAGTAAGTATCGCTAACCCAATCACGGGCGTACAGTGGTTGACAGGAGTCGATGATCGCTATTGCAACACTATTTAACGCGTATTCACTATAGGATAGGTCTTCTGGGTTACTTTTCTAAATTGTACTATGGAATATTCTTACAAAAAAGAAATTATACAACCATAAAAACCGAAACCAAAACTATATAGTAAATAATTAGTAGGTACTTCTGGTTTTACAAAAATCTTTGCCTTACCTTATCATATAACAATTACATGCTACTAAATTCTTATAGATAAAGTTAATTAATCGTAATCAGTACTCGTCTCTCTTTCCACATCATGTCTTATTATGAAATCCAGAAATTGAGCTGGAGGACCTAAGTTTTGTTGATGTCTACTACCCCACGCCATATACCACAATACAGACATGACGTGGCTACAACAACCATGTGTTCTCTTCCCAGAAATACAGGAACAGTAATGTCCTAGTAATGCTGCTACGCCATCATTAAGCCCTTCTATCAAGAAGATCTAGAAAGAATATTTAAGATAATAATGTAGAAGCGGGGGACGCGGAACGACTCATTAGAGTTGCCGAGTAGGTAGTATTTAACAATGGGAAACTTAAAACATCACACGGAGTATTTTTATTTAAGAAAAATAACGCCTGATAAAAAACAATAGCAATCTACTAAACACTTTCTAACTTGGTTTTGTTACGGTTAGTAGACCTAGCTCTTTTTGCTATTGATTTGTCATACAGTCCTCTAACATATGGCCTAGGTTTCAACTCTGGCGAAAAGAAAAAAAAAAACATGCCAGCTATGTATGGCAAAAGTTGCATAGCCCTTTGAAGTGTATGATGTTATTAGGTATTTACCAAGATAAAATAGATGAACTGACCTATGATATTGTTTCAGTGTGTAGCTGTGGAAAAAAACTGGACGTACTTAATTGTTTCGTCATAGATTTGACCAGCGTTGTTGATATGTCTGCGTCAATCAATAATAGTTCCCACTGTTCTAGTTCTTTTTCGTCATTTTTGATCGAAAGCATTGTCTTAGAAACACATGGACTTCGGGTCAGCACTCAAAAAATGTCGGAACTGAATGTAGACTAAAACGCGACTAAGTGTCTAAACACACGATGCCGAAGATACGCGACCGAAGTTCGGCATGATTACGCCTGCGATGCTTTTTAAGTTGCCCGCGACACAGCAGGCTGAAATTACGTTCCGTTTTACCTACACAACGTTATTTTTAGTATATATAAAAACCGAGACACCCCAACAAGATTTTCATCAGAACTGCCTGAATATGTATTATTTTTTAATACATCTCCAAGTTACACCGTACTTTATGTCGCGTTAAGTTCCCTAGTAAAGTGTGAAATGCCTAAGATGTGCTATGCAAGGGCTGTCTAATACACGGAAGCTGACCGAGCGAACCATCTCAAGCCTCAAGGTGTCTATTCCCGTCAACTGGATAGAAACGTACTGAAACAAAACTGAAATTTATGAAAAAAAAAATGGTGTAAAAAATATATCAATCGATTCACCTAGTGATTCTGAACGAACTAGTTTCAGGTTTAGTATACAACGTTATTTTTACTTTATGCGAAAACCGAGACACCCCAACAAGATTTTCATCAGAACTGCCTGAATATGTGTTTTTTTTAGTAAATCTCCAAGTTACACCTTAGTTTATGTCGCGTTAAGTTCCCTAGTAAAGTGTGAAATGCCTAAAATGTGCTATGCAGGGGCTGTCTAATACACGGAAGCTGACCGAGCGAACCATCTCAAGCCTCAAGGTGTCTATTCCCGTCAACTGTTATGGGTACAAACCTACTGAAACAAAATTGAAATTTATGAAAAAAAAAAGTGGTGTAAAAATATCAATCGATTCTCCTAGTGATTCTGAACAAACTACTTTCAGGTTTAGTATATAGGTACTAAAACTAAGCTTGTATAAAAACATAGACGCCGAAGTTCGGTCGCGTAATTTCGGCATGGTGTGGCGCCACACTAAGACTAAATGTAGAGTAACTTACGTCAATAAGCTCAGTTGAATCTTCGAATGATGAAAAATGGCTGTAAGCTAAATTAGACATTGTGATGACGACATAGGATTTAAATTACTTTAATGATATTTCTAAGTTTATGTGACGGTGTGCCTTGCGCGCTCTGGTGGTGTATGTAAATTCGGGACATTTATTTTGTGGATTTTGTACTACACTTTTGATCCGTGGATTTTTACGTCAATGTACGATAGCGTCAATCAACAATATCTTAAAGAGAAAATTCATAAACAACTTTAGATAAAACAGTGTTATTTCCTAAATGCTAAAATCGTTTCTACAAGGTTAGTCAGAAAGGGGGTACTAATCCGCAGGCCACTTAAAGTATCACTGATGAATGTTTTAAAGCAAGATTTAAAATTACGAAATTCGATAATTTTTATTTCCATATAAAACATTTTTTTTTTAGTTTTTTCAAAAATTCTTCGTCCCTACTTTTGTTACGAATTCAGAATATGGAGCTTCTAATTCGTGACCCCAAATGTAAAAACCGCTGATCATAGCTGAGGGTAAATTTTAGCTTATTTTTTTTGTAATTTTTGAACAGCTATTCCTCTTAAACCATTGACTTTTGAGGAAAGTGGTAGAACAAAAGTTACTCATTATTATGGGTACTTCAACACCCTTATGGATTAGTACCCCCTTTCTGACTAACCTTGTATATTATTCACAAAATCCACGTGCACGCGCACGTTCTACAGAAGACTTTAACAAAACGTGTTCAAACACCACCGTCTTGCATACCAATGCAACGTTTAAAAACTTAAAATAAGCTTGAAATTACCTCACAACTACCAGTATTATTGGCCTCTGTCCTCATTCAATTACATTGAAAACGGGGGTCTACAAAGTTTGCTTCAAACAAGGTTGGAAACTTTCCTAGATTAAAATTTTCTTGACATAAGGAAGACGGAACAATCTAAATGTATCTCAGAAATTGTTGCATTGGCCTTTATAAACGGTTTAGAAACATTAACGTTCATTTAAAATTCTAGGCTTGTCTAGGAAGTGACAAATGTACTAAGATAATCATCTTTTGCGTGGTTTTCATTATTATTTTCCTGTATAAATGTTTTAACGTTCTAAACAATATTTTAAGAAGTGTTATCGGTAGCGGGTAGCACTGGGCAATGTTGACGGGAGAGGGTAGTCGTCGATATGGATCGGCCCACCCGAGGTTATAAAGGCGGTGGTCATTCGACGAAGCGAGAGCATTCCGTGTTGAACAGCTGAAGAAGTCTGACCTTTTATATCTGATTAGCTTGTCCTTATTTTATGATCTTGTAATAATTGTGTAAAGTAATATACTGTGATCTAGTTAATGTTACTAATACTAACCCAAATACAAGTACTCTCAGTGGTGGAGAGTCTATGTTGGTTTTATTTACTGTGTTTACCTTGCTCGCAATCCTGACATACCGATATTAGCTAAAACTGTAATGATAGAATCACCCCTGAACGATTATATTGTTGTGTCTTTTACAGAAGAATGTGAGATTTCATTGGGAAGCCTGAAATCTTTTTCAGTTTATTCCAGCTACATACAATGACTCGAGGATCTTTTCATGCACCCAATGTACAGCCGCGGACTCGAAATATTTATCAGATTTCAAATTCGATTCCTTCTGACACTGTGCGCAATAAGGTTCAAGATGTCGTATCAACCTACATAAGCATTGGTTTTTAAATTTGAGAACCGTCGATTCTAGCAAAAAGGCTATTAACCAGTTTTTGCTGTTATGAACACTTTTTAAGGTATGTGTGTCTAGTCAAAAGTTGTATAGAGCGAATTTGACTGAATTTACCAAATAGGTTGATTTCTTTTTTTAAGCTACCTAGTATATAGCCTCTTTAAATTAAACTTTTTATGTCAATTAAGAAAAAAATATCTTTGCCCCGTCAATTCTTTGCGAGCGACCGAGCGACCTTATTTATGATAAAGTAATGTGCAAGCAATTATAGACCTTAGGGTGGTAAACATTTCAAGTCCGCGACTGTACGTGTAAATATTATAATACAAGTTGTAAAGGAATTTCTGTAATTCCTTAAATCCACATAGTATATTACTAGTAAAGATTAACTCCGCACGGGATTAGGAAAGGTTAAAAAAATATCTTTGCTCTGTCAATTCTTTGCAACAGACCGAACGAACTTATGAAAAAGTAATGTGCAAGCAATTAGGTATAGGGTGGTAAACATTTCAAGACCGCGACTGTACCTATCAAGAAAAGAAAAAAAATTACTTTTCTTGCAAACTCAATTTGTGTCACCAGATCACGCGGTTTTAAGGAATTACACGAATTCGGATATAGGTACCTTGTATAGACATGACGAAAAAGGTAAGCAGAAAGTAAAACCTAAAATAAATTACCTAAGTCGCGTATTGAATAGGAGACAAATTTTCCGCGACGTGTCACCAGCAGCTCTCCGGTAATACCGTTCCACGTCCCCAAATATGTTTCCGCGACTTTTGTAACCGACTTCAAAAAGGAGGAGGTTCTCAGTTCGGATGTTATTTTTTTTTTTTGTTCTTGCATATTTCCGTCATATATAGACGGATTTGCAAAATTAGTTTTTTGTTTGAAAGAGTATTCTCCCGACGTGGTCTCATTTAAATTTGGTGAAGATCTTATGAAGACCCTCGGAGATTGACAATGGAACTCTTCAATGGAAAACAGCAAATTACCCGGGATTGCTGTAATTGCATGTTTATGCAACTTAAAACAGAAAAAATAATTACTTCAAAAAAAAGTAAAAACCGAGTTCAAAAAAAAACTAAAAAGAATAAAATAATTGCCATAATATTATAAAACTAACAGTATCAAAAGTCGGAGCAATTTTACACTGAATCAAATTGAAGACACCGCCTTCTGAAACTGTTAGTTTTATATTTTTATTTTACTCTTTTTTTAAGTCGGTTTTTTTTTTTTCATATGACTAATCGCTAGACATGTCATTCGATCTCTGGCAACGTCGCTCGTGCGATGTCGTTGGACCTCGGTGACAACACGTGTCGCGGGTAGCCAGTATATTAGTCTTTGGTCGTGGGACATTTGTCCCCTAATGAATACGCGGCTTTAGGGTCTACGAAAATAAACGTTTTTAGGCTGACATAATAACGAATTTTTTGCTGCTTCAGGCGTTATTGCGTTTTTTTTTTATATTGCGACAAAAAATGTACTATGTTATATAAATATTCTTGCCGTCGGAAATCTTTTTGTATATTGTTACTTACCGTATAATGTCAAAATAATGATTCGGTTGTATTATGTAATACCTACTATTATTTAAAGGGAAAAAAATATTGATAAGTAGTGTCTCTACGTTAAATAATGTATGAGGTAGGCAATGTAAAAAACAATGATTCGATTTGATCTAAGAAAAGGTTCGCTTCCATGGAATAAACTCAAACTCAAAACTCGTTTATTCAAAGTAGACTAGTATTACTTAGTTCTTTTTGAACGTCATATATACATAAGACTGCCCTCAAAGCGCCCACCCTTCACCGCTTCCTAGTGTTTATGCTGTGAAGAAGAAACGGCGCAACAATAATTTTTAGACTCAATTGATACCATTAAAATTATATTATTAGAACCCGACAAAAAATGGGTATTATTAGTTTGAAGCCTATGTCCGTCTGTCTGTGGCATCGTAGCTCCCAAACGTATGAACCGATTTAACTAGGTTTTTTTTTGTTTAAAGCTAGTTTAATCGAGATGGTTAAAGGTTATGTTTAATGGAAATCGGTTCAGCCGTTCTAAAATGACTAGCTCTTTTCACAGTTGATGTAGGGATTTCAGCCTGAGATTGAGTATTTTATTTGAGTTCCGCTCGTCCAATCTAACATAATGTGCAAACCTATTGACAATATAATATAAGGGCACTATTGAGCGGATCTTATTGAAGATTTGGATCGGAAGGATGTAAACACTACTTACTTCAAATTAGCTAACAATCAGGCTGACTCATCAAATTTGCCTCATGGCTTATTGTGATAAGAAGGACTTTGAAGGTGGCTCAGGGCGGTGATCGATCCTCCGCAATGACTAATTATGTAGTTGTAGACCCATCGTGTTTGAGCTCGTTTGACTCGTTATAGAAAGCACTTTCTCACCGTATTAATAATAATTGCTAACAAGGATAGACAGCCATAATACAATGTCGGGGTATTTTTAAATTTTAAATTTAAGATTTTTAATCATAGATTCCGATAAAAAGAAAGTTTAAAACTCATTAAAAGCATCATGTTGTTATTACCTATCTATTAAATAGGTACCACAAATTAAAACTATCAATAACGCATTATCAATACAATTATATTGGCGATTCAAATTATTTTAACTCTAATTATGTTTTTTGAAGATTACATAACATAAATTCACATCAGTATTCTCCGAAGAGTTGGGCACCCTCATTTCGCCGTTTTGTTTAAGTCCCACGTAATAGTGGACGAGCCTATTCCCATCAACCGGGCACAAATCCAGACTCCAGGCTGCGACTGAGAAGACCCATACGGAAAAACCCAATAAAACCTTGCCCAGCCTCACGCCCTTTGTTACAGGCGCCTAGGCGTACTGATTCGGGGCTTGCGGAACAAAAGTGAATCGCACGAAGTTTGATGTAATAACTGGTTTAATTAAAATTTGGTAAAGCTTATACAACTTAGAATACAATAAAGTGGTTATTTAACGTAACATCTGTGTTTTAATAATACGCCAACTGTTACCAAGAGTACAGAACTGTCAAAGGTTTTCTAATCAGTGATTCTATTCATTTACAATGTAGAACTTACAATGTAGTACAATGGTAAGTTATTTAGAATGTTGGTGACATTCACGAGGAAAATACAAAAGCTTAGGATCACTAGACCAACGAGACAGTTCTTTTGAAGATTACCATTCTAAAATAAAATTATATAAGCAGTTAGTCATCACTTTGGTATTTCAAAAATAATTATTAATATGATCAAGGCTTTGCATTTTCTGAATGCAATAACAACAATCTAAGTAGGTATTTGTTTTTACAAAACGTGTTTAATAACCCGTACTATTTGTTTAATTATAATGTATGTGTATTATATTCGATATTATAATAATTGATTAATCATTTTATACATTATATAGACACTTAAGTATGAAAGACGACAGAACACATTGAATACTAAGTAATCATAGGTAACACTACCAACTACAATAATTTGAGTAAGTAATATGAAAATAAAAATAAAAACAAAAAAAAAACAAAGTACTCAAATTTAGTTTCTATCGCATTTATTTATTAGAAAAAAACTTAAAAATCCCATAAAAAACAAAAAGTTCGTTCTTTTGTTTTTATTGGATTTTTTAGTTAAAATTAAGTTAAATGGCAAGGAAATAAAATCTATCTTTCAAAATAAATTAAGTATTGATTAAAATTTTAAAATTAATTGCTTTACGAGCTACCTAATATTTTTTTCTGAATTCGTCACAATAATACCATTAAATAAATCTCTATTGTATCGTTCTTTAATAAAAAAAAAACAATAATAACTTCAGTTTTGAAACTTTGTACAGTGTTCATTTAGTTTTGATCACAGAAATCTAAATAATCAATTAATTAATTTAGACTTCTGTGGTTTTGATGCTGACTGTACCCAAACTACGAAGAAAAATATATACCTACCTAATATTTAGGATACTAAACAAAGTAAAAATACTCAAAAAAAGATACAATAACTAAAAAAAAAACAAGATAGGCTCAGATAAAATCGCAGAAACATATGAATTAAGAATTATCGTAGTAAACACGATGTGTGACATACGTACCGGCGCGCGGTGTTATTAATACTTTACGCTCAACACTTCACTGACGAGTGCGGTCGAAAACACCCGGGAGGTATTTTATTTATTTTTAGTCTTTTTTTGTTTTTTTTTTCTGGTATTTTTTGAATTATTATCTACTAACATATACAAATGGTATGCAATACTTTATAAGAACATTGGTTCTGCAGGTCACGGATGAGGAAGCGATTTAAGAAGTTTTCTTCTTGTGGTGTCAGAACGAGGTACATGAAAATAGCACATGAGCTATGCAAAGACGTAGGAACAATTCTTATTCGAATGACGATATACGTTTTTTTGAGTAATAGGTAATTAAAGAATAGAAAACAAATAAGTACTATAATTATACTTATTTAATTATGTCTTCAGAATTTTGTAATAACATCTATACTGACGTACATTTTGTGGAAGATTTTTGTTATTATTTATATTAAAAATATTCAACAGTTTATAATAAGCAATTAAAAACGTTTTGTTTTACGTCACTTTATTTTAAATTTATGTTAAACGTGCATAAACAGCTATGCATATATCAAGTGACCTACATAATTTATAATAACATGAAATGAAACACTGAATTGCTTCAAAAGTCAGTCGTATATTTAAATTAGGTCAGTTGTACCTACATAAAAATTAAAGCCATTTCTCAAAAGAATTAAAGCAACTGCATATATTTAAAACTAGCTTTCGCTCGCAACTTCGCTTGCGTGATATTTTGAACCCGTTAAGTGACGATTTTCCATACAAAATTTCATCCCCTATTTAACTCCTTTAGGGGTTGAATTTCGAAAAATCCCTTCTTAGTGGATGCCTACGTTACAAAAGGAACCTACTGTCAAAATTTCAACTTTCTAACCCCAGCGGTTTCGGCTGTGCGTTGATAGATCCGTCAGTCAGTCAGTCAGCTTTTCCTTTTATATGTATAGATTTACTCACGCTAGTTCTGTTTCCCGTAGAAAAATAATTCATATCTACAAGGTTAGTCGTAAAGGGGGTACTAATCTGAAAGGATGTTAAAGTACCCATAATAATTAATAACTTTTGTTCGACAACTTCTCCAAACGTCAATAGTTTGAGAGAAAATCTGTCTATCTATCCTCAGCAATGATCTTCTGTGTTTACGTAGGTTACGTTTGGGGTCACAGACTAGAAGGTCCATTTTCTGAATTCGTAACTAAAGATAGGATAAAGACTTTTGAAAAAACTAAATTAAACATTCTTTTGCATGGGAATAAAAATGATGATATTTTGAAATTGCAATACTTACTTGTTTTCTAAATTCGTTAGTGATACTCTAAGTGGCCTGCGGATTAGTACCCCCTTTCCAATTAACCTTGTATTTGTAATATCTTTTTTAAACTTATTTCCTAGACTTTTGTAGATGGCAAATAAGGGAAGAGCGAGACAGTCCCAACACAAATATTGAACATTACTTAATGGGGCTGCCTCCATTTCATGTGATTCTGTAATAATTTAAGACAATAAATAAAATAATTTGAAATTTGAATTAATAGGCTGAAAATCTACATGAACACACTAACTAATTATACGTATAACAATTTAACAATAACTAACAGAAATTATATCAAAACAGACTATCTATTTAAAACGATTACCGCAATACCTAATCACATAAATATGCAAATGAATACTCGACAAAAAAAAAACCTGACTACTAAAGTCAAATAACAAGTTCATGGGCCTAAAAGACCGATTCAATGACGTACTGTTAACGTACTTAGCATCGCGGTGGCTATTAATACAAATACGACCTACTCCGGCTGACTGTTTGCATTCGATTCTTATCGCGAGTGCACGCTCGATCGATATAGATCGCAATTCGTTTTCGTAATATTTTAATATCGGGGTAATTTCGACAGTGCGCGGAATAGGGTTGGGACTTATAAGGTTGTGCGGGACTGTGTGCCTTGTTTTAGTGGTTGATAATAATTAATTCAGTGAGGACGTCTCTATTAATTTGTAAGTTTTTTTTTTGTTCATTTTTAGATTTTTTTTATTAAAAAATAGGGTACTACTAGATAATTTTCACATCTACACCTAATGTTAATGTATTTTTATTTACAATATAATTAGTAATTTTAACTTATTTATTGAGACTGCAATGTTTAATACATTTTATAAGTACCTACCTACTTAGTACTTAAAATTATACCTATTTAACAGTAAGTTGATTCCTGACGTTTCTTACAAAACATTACTACACAAAGAATACGAAATATTTTTAAAAAACAAAACATGGGTTATATAGCTATTTTACGGTTTTTGATGACGTCGTTTGCGTTTGTTCGATAGCAGTTTCCTTACGGCTACAATTTAGGGAATGACCGAGCTGTCAGAACTCATCTTAGCGTTGAAAGCGTATAGGGTAATTGATTTATCTTTGGGTATCTTTGATTTATCTTTGAGTATCTTTGATTTTTCTTTGGGTATCTTTTCTTTAGATTATTAAGACCCTCTCACAATTAGGTTATTAAATACAGGTAACGTTGACTCGTAATTTGGTTTGTTTTATGCACAATTCCATAATTTAACAAAATAAATTATGCTTATTAGTTCTAAAAGTATTCAAGTAAAATATGTTTGTAATTCCTTGCATTTTATTCACAGAATAGACTTACGTTGCGATTTATAATAATGCGTTTTATAAAACTTTACGTAGTTACAAATATTACATAAAAGATAATATTTGAACAAATGTCGCCCCACTCTTGGATTTCTTCTGTATTGTGGGTGCGTTTACAGACCCGGAACAACTATCTGTAGTCCATAATTATAAATATTTGTTCTGTGCGGGAATCGAACCCATGACCCGTGGCGCAGCAGCCAATCGTTCAACCGCTCCACAAAACGAGTGGTCGTCAATTATACTCGTACGAAGTAATAGTATGAAAGTAAAAGAGTTTTTGCTTTTTGTAATAAAAAATCAATATTATCTAAGGCGCATGCTACACCTTCAATATTTATCATAGAAAAGTAAATGTCAGAACAATTTAAGATATGTTATGCTAATAAAGAGTACCTACACGTCATTTGGCATGGCAGATTAAAGATGACCTGTCCTAACTGACGGCGCCCGTTCACGAATATGACGCAGTAACAGCATCGTTCAGTTCAACCATTTCGTAGGGAACCGAACGATCCAAGAGACACGTGACCATCAGCGGGACGTTTGAGTAAGCATGACAAACTAACTGCCAGACACCAAGTAAAGTTAGATGGTCAGAGCCAGAAATATAGGGGAATCCTTCTATATCTATGTTAATTGGATTCGTGTGTTCCATCTTAGACCCTGTCTGCGATTACCATCAGGTGCGACTAGGGTCAAACGCGACCAAGACAAATAATAAAAAAACTAGGATCGTGATCCTAATATCGTGATAAATACTGAGCGTGTAGCAATATCATAAGAGTGAAAGAAAATTGTAAGAATTTATCAACATTTTGTCAAAAATGTAGTCAGTTAATTTGAGACGCCAAAATTACCCAGATACAGAATACATGGTTAATTTTTTGAAAACGTTTTTTGATGATTCTGAAAAAAACCTATGCAGTGTCAATCAGTGTCACCAGTAGATCACGCGGTTTGAAGGAATCACACGAATTCGTTTACACCCTGTATACAGTGCGATACCCACATTAAAAGATAGTGTCCAATCGTGAACGAAACGGCCAATGTTGAAGAACAACAAAAAAAAAACATTTTCAAATAAACCCAAAACATTTTGTTATTTTAAGAGCAAAACAAAACTACCAAATAAACCGGTTAGATAAGATTATTATTATCTTGTATGTTTTGATTGATACACGATGGTGGGTGCATTTTATTCCAAAAAAACAACTTAAATGTTTTGTTTTGATCGGTACACTTTTTTAACACGTTTCCTGCTTGCTATTGAGTGTTATATTGAGCGAACCCATTAGATTGCCTATTATCGACCACAATCAATAATTACTAATTTCGACTGGTATAGGCAATTTCCTAACAGAAAAATTCAATATAGCTTTGACCAAACGGGCCCGCACTTTATAATCTAGGGCGAGATTCACAGACCGCAGTTAGACTTTACTTTGCTAAGTAAAGTAAGCATTTTGTAAGAACATGAATACCAATAATGTTCCAATTTGTAGTTACGAATGTGAAAAGCATTAAATACGAATATGAACATTAATTTTATACGAATAATGTTCATATTTGTGTGATAGGTACTTAGGGGCGTACACATAAAGGAAGCAGGTAACCAGCGCCGACCTACCAGCACTTATCGGTACTAGTCCGTGCAGGTTACCGCTGCATAAAGGAAGCGGGTAGAAGTAGGGGCTGGCATTTTTTATCAAAAATACACCTTATTCCCTTGGAAATACAGCAACAAATGACGGCCTACCAGCGCTGATCGGAGCAGGTCGGAACTTGTCGGCACAGTTCGAAGCTTGTCGGCGCTGGTTCGCCACACAATATAGAGACTACCTGCGCCGACTAACTGCGCGGACCAGCACCGACAAGCGCTGACAGATCGGCGCCGGCAACCCGCTTTCTACACGTATACGCATTAACTTAGCAAATTCAAGTCAAGTGCAGTCTGTGAATCTCGGCCTTACAGTTATGATTGTTCCGTTGCGCGGGAGAAATGGCGATATACAAGAAGAATAGCGCCATCCCTCTCGCGCAGCGGAACAATAATAGTTTAACATTTCTTATTACTGGCCCTGGGGGCCTACTCCCTAAGTCCGTCAACGAAATTTGTCACCCGTCCGAAAGCAGCCCGAAACGTAGAAGTGAAGAAAACAAGTGTCAAGTTCAACTTTTCGGACGGGCAAAAACACATCGGTAGTAAAGACAACTGTCAAATCGTGTTGTCATTCATTCTTAGTTCGGACCCGAAATAATCGTATCTCCGTAGGTGATAGGGAGTAGGAAACGCTCGTAACTAAGGCCAAAACCACGGACTTCGTGTTTAGGGGGTAGGTAGACACCGTGGACACTGAAAACTGGGGCTCAGTTCATCTAACAAAACTGTTGCCAAACCCAATACTCAATACATTTATTGCACTCAACAAGTTAAATAGATGTTACATTAATATAAGAAACATGGTGTGGGCCTTGTCAGGCACGGCCGGCAAATGTAGGAGAGAGGAGGAAGTATTAAACTTCTCTAAAACCTAAACTTCTTAAAAGGGTATTAAACCCTTTTTAATTTCGTATTATTACTTATACTATATTTATATTAGTTTTATTATTATTTTATGTACCTAATTTCACTAATTTAATTGGGTTTTGAGAACCATACCTATTTGAATTTTATGATAAATTAATTACTGTGCACCTACTAGAGTTAGATATTGGATTTAATTATATTTATGCAATATTATTTGTAATGTGTTTTAAATTTTATTAAAGGTATTTTTTACTAGAGTTTGTAAGAATATAAAATTATAAATTTTATTATGTTGGTTATTATAAGATTATTATTATATTTTTATTATAAAATGTATGTATGTTTGTATATCTTTTGTATATATATATAACCGCTAATCAACCACAAATGTCAGTCGGTTTTCGTTTACGAAAATTGACAAAGTGTTTGGTTTTGATTTTGTTGTCAAACAATTTGACAATTTCTGTAAACGAAAACTGTCTGAATGAACGGTTCGGCTGCGATTGATCTACTTTTCTATTACATTGCCCCCTTGGACTTTACGCTCAACAGCCGTTGTTGCGACTACATAACGTTTATGAAGAATATTTAAAGTAACAGGTATCATTATAATAAATATGGTAGTCTAGTTTTTATTGTAAGTAGTGTCTAATTCAGACAGCGATTATAGTTTATTATAAGAGCAAATAAAATTACATACAAGTCTTGAATAATGCACGATACATAACTTCCTTTTGTTTTTTATACACTCTGGAGCAATGAATTGGGATGACTAATATAAACCTTAATATCACGGACACTAAGAATGATAGCTTAATCAAATAAAAAGTATTTGATAAAGGGTGTTAACGTTTAATAAATCTCACGTTAAATCAGTTCTTATTAAAAAGGCATACTATAAGATAAACGACTATGTTGACGATAGGGACGTGTGGCGCTAGTTCTTTTCTGCACATGTGGCTTCCCTGGTAACCAATAGTTTTTAGATGTAGGTTTATGATGTATCTATATTAGTTAGATACGATTATGATTTAACACAATTCATACAGAATTGATTTATATACTTTATTTTTAATTTGTTTTTACCTGTACTTGCATAATTTTATTATTGTAAAAAATATGATGATTTTTGTTGTATAGAGTCAATTAATTTATTCACTTGACAGACATATCTGTGTTGCTGGGGAGTTTGTTGCGCCGTTTCTTCTTCACAGCTAAAACACTAGGAAGCGGTGAAGGGAGGGCTTTTTGTGGGATGTCTATAATATTGTAAAACTAACGTTCAAAAAGAACTAAGTAATTCTAGTCTATTTTGAATAAATGAGTTTTTGAGTTTTTGAGTTTGAGTTTGAGTTTGAACGAATTCGTGTAATTCCTTCAAACCACATGATCTATTAATGGTATAGATTAACCCCGCACGGGATCCAGATTGATTAAAAAAAAAAAGATTCTTTTTTCCCATTTTTTTTGTGATAGTAAATTTCGATGCCTTTCATAAATGCATGAAGGCACGGCGACACAGCTGACGGGCACGACTAGTCCGATATCGCTCCATACAGTCAATTAACTTGGGACGCTAAAATTACTCAGATACAGAATACTATGGTTCATTTTTTGAAAACTTTTTTTTTGTTGATTCTGAAAAAAACCTATGCAGGGTCAATCAGTGTCACCAGTAGATCACGCGGTTTGAAGGAATTTCACGAATTCGTTTACACTCTGTAGACTACTAGCTGTACGTTGTTCGTACTAACTGTGCGTTGCAATGCACTTTTTCTTACTTACTACCTACCTACTACTTACCTACTTTCAGAAAAAAAATCAAAATAGTAACAAAAAGTTAAAACCATTTTCATGCATGCGGTAAACAAATGAAGAATATGGACTGACTGAGATAATTTAGTATTTTTTTTTAATATCAAAATTTTCTTTCTTATGAACCTTCTGACAATTAAGAACACAACAAAAAAAATAGCGAAATCGGTCCAGCCGCTCACGAGTGGTGCCGTGATCAAGGGAAATAAGCGGCAGTACTCAAATAGGGATAACGATAGCCACTACCAAAGTGGTACCATAGTCCCTAAAATACCTTTGACAGTCGTTACGGGTAATCAGAAGCACAAAAGTCTGACCACCGGTCAGGATAACGGTTTTGCCCAGTAACTGGGTTACGGAAGTCTGATGGCAGTCGCTCCGTGTTAAGGTACACGTCCGAGACGGGCTGCAAAGTTCAGACTGCAACCGCAGACCGCAAGTTACATTGGTTTGTATGAACCAGTAGTGTTGCTTGTCCGCTGCTGTCATCTGCGGTTGCAGTTTGCGGTCGTCTTTGGCCGTTGGAATACTACCTTTAAGGTGTGCACTTTAAAGGTGTTATTCTGACGGCGAGTTGCGGTCTTCGGATTCAGTCTGCAGTTTGCAGCCCGTCTCGAACTTGTATCTTTAAATACTGATATTCAGCCGCATCTGAACTGGAAGTTACCCAAAACATAGTTGGAAAAAAGCTAGACGGAAGAAGGCTTATCGTTTCATTGGTCATGGGGCAACTTGGGTGAGGTCTACACAGCGACGCAGTGATAGGCAGAGTTCATTGATTGATTGACAAAACATTGAACCCAACAGTTTCGTAACGATTTCGCCACAATTTCGTCAGGGCACGCTACTGACAATGTGACTTTAGTTATCTCACAGGCCACAATAATAATGATGTTGATCATTATTTTTAAATCATTAATTAGAACGACGCTACAATCAATAATGTGTGTGTATAAAAATTATCAAACTTGTATCGCGGGGGGTTTCATTAAATATCGATCAGTTTTATTTGATCTATTAGAATATTTTTTGTTCGAAGACGATTGATATGCGTTCAATACGTTTAATATACCTACTGCGACTGTTAAGTCGTTTTACATCCTAAATCCTTGAACTATGCTCATAATTCTGTACAACTTTTACTATGAGACAAATTCGGAATTCGTGAAAAGAAAATCAGCTGTTTCATACATTTTGTTTGGCAACGTCGATTATTATTATCGTTTCTAAACCACCTCATAAGGTTCCATAAAAAAATAAGCAAAAATATTTTTTGCAAAAAAAAAAAAATTATGTCATAGAACGTTGCGATGCCACGCATAAATATATGAAAGCACGCCGACACAGCTGGCAGGCACGACTATCGCAATATCGCTCCGTGCATTCAGTTAACTAAGGGCGTTAAAATGACTCAGAAACAGAAAATGGGGTTAATTTTATGAACAATTTTTTTTGCGGAAACTGAAAAAATCAGTGCTTGGTCAATTCGTGTCACTAGTAGATCACGCGGTGTGAAGGAATTAAATGAATTCGTTTACACCCTGTATATTATACTAAGCATAAGACTAAGCGTAGTCTGAACTACGCTTACTGGAAAAGCGACTAGCCAGGCATGCTGTATTTATTATTCGATTGTATCATCATTGTTATAATATCCAATACAACAATTGACGTCTTCTAGTGAGCATGAGCTTCCTCAAGACTCTTTCAATGAACGGCATGAGGGATCATTGCCGTATCACTTCATTCATTTCATTTTCATTTCATTTCTAGCCTGCGTCATCCCACTGCTGGGCAAAGGGGAGAGGCCCCATGACTTCCAATTTTTTCGATCCAGAGCCAAAGTGGACCACTGGTCATTGGTTTTGTCTAGCTCGTCCCGCCATCTTCTTCGAGGTCTGCCGCGACGCCTTCTGGCTGTGTCAGGGCTCTATAAAGTGGTTATTTTGGCCCACAGCTCATTGGGCATGCGGCACACGTGGCCGGCATAGGCCCATTTCAGCTTAGCGGCTTTTTGAGAAATGTCAGCAATTTGTGTTTTGGAGCCTTCGATCAATAGAGGATTATTGATCGAAGTTTGGAGCGCAGCGTATCACTTCACGGAATGAATTTGTGATCGCAGTAGGGTATCCAGGCTACATCAAGCTATACCAGTATAAGCTAATCTCGCATTGTATATCCATACAGTAACAGGTCAGCTTACACTGGAAATGTTGTTAATAGCGGAAATGAGGATGCTTCCTCTCACCCTTTCATCATTATCCCTTATATCGGTTTTCCACGACACAGTACAGCAAAATGTTGTGACGACACAGTGATGTCATTATCGTTTCGTGCGTAAAAGGTTCGTCGAATTATGGCTCTCGGAGTCCCCACCACATTTTCAATCAATCAAAATATTGATTTACTAAAATATGGTACTTAAGGTGTTACAGTAAATTTGTTTCCGCATATCCTGCCACAACATGGCGTACAAATGTATTCACAATCAGCGATGTCAATTAATCTAACTTACAAATTACAGATTCTATTGATTTGTCTTCTAAATAGTCCTTAATGGTGTATCTTTTAAAGAGTGATAGTTTGAAAAGTATTTTTTAAACATTGTCAGCGGTAAGTCTTGAAAACTATTAGGTAAATGATTGTAAATAATAATCGACATGCAGTGTCGTGAGTTGTGGAAAACGGCCTTAATTGCCTTTTACGACATCCAAGGGAAAGAGGCAGCAGCTGATTATTGGCATGGGTCAACATAAATTCTACACAGTTAGGTCCGTATTTCAGAAGGTAACTCAAGCGTTGATCTCTGTTTAAAACCAGTTTCGAGTCGAGTTTAAATTTTAGAACGTGCCTCATGCATAGGTTCATCGATCACAGTTCAACTGAGTTTGATTTTTCAAACCCAAGTAGAGATTTGAACTTTAATCACACAAGCGTGGTCGAGGCTGCGCTTGAGCACAAAGCACCTTGTCAATTTACGTCAAACAGTTTGACTTTTGAGAGATCGTAACTCTGCTTGAGGCTCGATATGAGTCTCAATTCAGCTGAGTATAGTTCAATTACCGTTCTGGAATAAGGTTGATGCTCAAGTACTGATACTATACATAAACAATGATCAGGTGGTTGGAGTTGAAACTGGACTTGATGAACATTCTGTGATACGGACCTTAGTTTGTTCAAGCAAATAAATACATATAGTTTACATCACCTATCCATAATTTCCATGCTGTGTTGGCTTTTGGCTTGGTCGCATTTACCCTAGTCTCACCTGGTGGTAAGCGCAGACAGAGTCTAAGATGGAGCACACGAATCTAAGTAACAGAGATATAAAAGGAGTCCATTATACTCCTCTGCCTCTCACATACACACGACGGAACACAGTAAACTGCTTGGTGCCGGACTTTAATATGAGGGTGGAGCCAGGCGGACCGTATAGATCCTACCACCAAGCGTGCTGAGATTTGTAGAATCTTACAACACTCGTCGATTCCCAACGTGCGGTGAGGAAGTTTTATATTATACCCCGTCCCCATAGGGATAAACAAGTTTTACTGACATAGTAATTGAAAGCCCTACAAATAAGATGGAATGATTAGATCCTCAAATAAACACACTCATAAAACAATATCATTTTATTGCTAAAGGTTAACGATTCCTAACACAATTGTTATCAAGGATCTGTACATAATTGAAATGATAATGAAAACAAATAAACTTTGTTTATGTTATGACTAGCTGTTGCCCGCAGCTTCGCTTGCGTGAAATTTTACATTATAGAATACATACATTATAGAATTTCTGACCAGTAACCTAAATATTGAATTCCATGTTTCTTACTTCAAAAGTACCAGATTTCTCATACAAACTTACAACACTTATTTCACCCCCTTAGGGGTTGAATTTCCAAAAACCCTGAAACACGTGTACGTTTATTTCTGACCAGTAACCTAAATATTGAGTTCCATGCTTCTTACTTCAAAATTACCAGATTTCTCATACAAACTTACAACACTTATTTCACCCCCTTAGGGGTTGAATTTCCAAAAACCCTGAAACACGTGTACGTTTATTTCTGACCAGTAACCTAAATATTGAATTCCATGCTTCTTACTTCAAAATTACCAGATTTCTCATACAAACTTACAACACTTATTTCACCCCCTTAGGGGTTGAATTTCCAAAAACCCTGAAACACGTGTACGTTTATTTCTGACCAGTAACCTAAATATTGAATTCCATGCTTCTTACTTCAAAATAACCAGATTTCTCATACAAACTTATAACACTTATTTCACCCCTTTAGGGGTTGAATTTCCAAAAACGCTCAAACACGTGTACATTTACTCCTAACCAGAAACCTTAACACTTAATTTTATGCTTCTTACTTCAAAAATGACGGACTTGCATAGAAACGTTAATCACCCTTTTCACCCCCTTAGGGGTTGAATTTCGGGAAATCCCTTCTTAGTGGATGTTTTCGTCACGTAAGGAACCTACTGTCCAAATTTCATATTTCCAGCTTTAGTGGTTTAGGCTCTGCGTTTATGAATGAAATGTCAGTCAGTACCAGTCTCTTTATATATAAGAAGATAAGAAGATAATACGAGGTTTACTACGCTGTCATTACATAATATATATACCTACATACGTATACACAGGTTCATAATTATATCAAACTATTGATCCCAGTATAAGCTGACCTGTCATTGTACGGGAAGTCTATGTAATGCGAGATCAGCTTATACTGGCCATAAGCTTGATAAATACCCGTAGTTACTATGTAGTAGACGTCCATTATTGATCTTAGCCTCCCCCCTCCCCCTCTTTTAACCTGTAAATGTCCACTGCCGAACTAAATCAACCCATGTAGACTTTTCAGTTGGACCTGACCCGCACCTCGGACTTTTAGAATTCATTTATTTATTTTACTTTAATGAAAATGATCTAAAGACCAATTACAATAATTAAAGATAGTAACAACAAGAGGAATAGAAGAAGATACATACAATAATGTGGAACGAAACAATATATTTAAAAAAATATTTTATATCACTACATGGTATAGAACAAAGTCGCTTCCCGCTGTCCGTCCCTATGTATGCTTAGATCTTTAAAACTACGCAACGGATTTTAATACCGTTTTTTTAATAGATAGAGTGTTTCAAGAGGAAGATTTTAAGCTATAAAACGTACACGTGCAAAGCCGGGGAGGGTCGCTAGTTTAACAATAAGAGATATACCTCTTTCATAAATTCCTCACAATGCTTCTGACAGTATATTCTTCCACTCATCGGCAGAAATTCATGTGCGGATCAGAATTTGATTTATCACTTGCATTAACGGTAAAGGAAAACATCGCGAGGAAACCTGCACACAACATGAGAGAGCTGCAAAATCTTCTCGATGGTGTGTTTCGTCCGCCAACCCGCACTAGAATTTTTTTAGAAATATTTAGAAATATATTTTATTTGCCAGAAAACATGGTCACAAGTTAGTACATTTCGTGATAGTACATCATTGTTTCGCCGACATCGCCGGTCAGCGTGGTGGTCTAAAGGCTAAACCCTACTCGTTTTGAGAAGAAGCCAGTGCGTATAACAGACTCGCAGCCTGTTACATACAATTGAATACCGACATCAGAGAAATGTATTTACTTGTACTAGTAACTGTTGCATAGGTACAATTGACGAGGCTGAGCTTTGCATTTGTGTGAGTGCACATAGAATCGATTAGCGTTGAAAATGCCGAAAATAACAATTTGTTTTTTTCCACGAAAAAAACGAATTGTGGTTTTTTCCGTTTTTTTCGCATGTCACATAGAAAAATTAACAGAAGGAATCCTTTGGACAGAAACAGGACTCTTTCGAATGTTTCAGTTGATGTTTTGAAAAGTTGAAAAAAAAACAAGTTTTATTGAAATTGAAATATGTATATTTTAATATGTGAAATTTATTTACTAGGTACGTACTACGTACTATTATGGAAAGAGTTAAAGCATAGAAGTTAAATGTAAGTAAATACGTAGGTATTTGAAAAAAAAGACATGAAAAGTTTCCCGTTTCTTTCATATTCTTCGGTTTTTTTCGGTTTTATTGGAAGAAAACATGAAATATATACTTACTGGCAAATTGTCTTGAAACTTTCGAATGAAACATTGAAAAAAACAACGGAATTGGAAAGAAACGGGAATTTTTCCTGCTTTTTTCAACGCTAGAATCGATTGCCAAAAAGCAGTATTAGCGGTTTAAACTAAGCAAAGGACGCGTCTGCATTCATTCTCACACAAATGCAAAGCTCAGCTTAGGCCTCGCGGACGGTATCAAGCTATAGATTTCCAGAATAACCTAACCTCTCATTGTACAGAAAGCTTATACAATGCGAGATCAGCTCATACTGGACATTAATAGCTTGATATTTAGCCGTGCGTACACTGTATAACTGCATTAAGATAAAAACCTATGTAGGTAGGTACTCGTTTGTGTTGAGAGGTGTTATGTGTACAATTTTAAAATATTCCAGTACTTCAGTTTATATTAAAGAACAATGGTCACTCGGCTAACATGCTTGTACTAGTAAAATCTAACAAAACGTAACTTGATGAAACATAATGTCGTTTCATTCGCCTACATAAATGTAACTAAGTACAGCCTTCAATATATTTTTAAAAGGTCGGAGAGACAAGATATTTTGCCACTTCCCATATCAGATTCAAAACGTGATGCAATTCCAAGTCCATTAAACGAATGCCAAGTCAACAAGAATAGAAGATCAATCGGAATCTGTAAGCAATGCAAAAATATAAAAAAAAGGGAAAATAAAATAAAACCGCACAGAACACCAAAAAATATTGTAACAATATGGGAGGAGAACACAGTCGTCGCCGAAACTACAACGACATGGTCAGCGCAGAAAACCGTCAATTTATTTTTACTTGTCAAGAATAGGGAAGGACGTTATCGATCGATTTATGACAGTCGATTTTTAGATGTAAAATCATTAGTTTTTTATCTAATTCATGGCTTTATTAAAATAATTTACCACGAAGTAACATCAAATTCTATTAGTGGCTAAGCTTAGTATAATATTAATGTGAGTATAATACGGTTGACATTGCCTGGGATTTTAATTCGATTTAAGAAATAAAATCATAATAGACTAGAAAAAGTATGGACTTCTCTAGTAAGTAAGTAATTACGGATGCGTTCGAAGTTAGATATTTCATACAGCGTTATGATAAATAAAGTAGTATTTTTAAAATAAGATTATCTATATTTCCCCAGCTTTTAAAAATAAACGAAGATAGGTATCCAATAAACACAGTTTTTTTTTGGACTGTTTCATCTCGGTAACAATTTCTGTTTTTTCCTAGTCCAAAGTGACCATTGTTCTTTACTTTTTATGTGTAATGGCATCGTACTGTTATGTAGTTGAGTGTACATTTACTTAATATAAAAATCTGTGTATACTTCAAATGTAGCACATGCGTAGGAGTACAGTAACAGTTCATTGCTCCTAATACCATCGACGGAAATAAATTATGTAGAACAAAACAATTGGCTTAATGAGGCACCATAATACCATGTTGATAGAATTTAAACACTCTCTGACCTCAAAATAATACGTTATGTTGAAGGAGAATTAATAAAAAACCGGCCAAGTGCGAGTCGGACTCGCGCACGAAGGGTTCCGTACCATTATCTATAAAAACGGCAAAAAAATCAAAAATCAAAGGAGCCCCCTTAAATATTTATTTTAATCTGCTTTTTAGTATTTGTTGTTATAGCGGCAATAGAAATACATCATCTGTGAAATTTCAACAGCCTAACTATCACAGTTCATGAGATACATGGACGCCTGGTGACAGACGGACAGACGGACGGACAGCGGAGTCTTAGTAATAGGGTCCAGTTTTACCCTTTGGGACGGAACCCTAAAAACTTTTGTTTTATGGCATTTTGGCGTTTAAGGCATTTTGCTGCCTTTATCAGAAGAGGCCATCGTATGCGTGGGTTTGCGAGCGAGGAGAAGCAAATAAATGAAAGTCTTTATTATCAATCACGAGTCTATCGGGTGTAAAAAGACCCTTAACGATAACGAAAACCACATATTCTACCCATCATTGGGATCATTTTTTTCTACCAGACCATACCTGCGAAACCATTGGTTTTCGAAATATTGAAGGTCAAAGTAGACATATTTTTTTTAGTTTTTTCCAAAAACTTATTCTAAGTGATAATACTAAACTTTCTTCCAAACAATCTTGTCAAAATTTTCAATTTTCCTCACAAATTACGCATTTGAAGTTGCAAAAACGAAACGAATACCAAACGCACACGACCGCCTTGGCTCAGCTGTGTGGCCGCTGCACGCATGCAAACGCGCGACGTCGCCACAACCACACATTGCGCGCTACAAAAAAAAAAGCGTTTTTTTTTTATGCCAAAAAATAAAAGTCGTTTCCCAGCAATTATTTTTGGTCAATATAGTTTAGTTTGATGTACAGAGTGCGTAGATTTCGGCTATGTGAAGGGTCGTTTTATACCCTGTATACTTCGACAAACACAAATAATAAGGATACACAAAAATAAACGACGTTCCACCGAGTACGTGAGGCGCGAGCGCACATACATCCAATCACTTTAATTGCAGTAATTATGATCACCACTAATAATCAATACCGGCTTTACGATCGATAGGCCGCCACCCCAGTCCCCGGTGTTACGTCAATTTGACATTGACAGCTGTCATCAGATAGATGTCATTCGTCCAGAAATCAATTAAAGTTTGGCGTCGTCAAGCCAATTCTCTCGACGCGTTGTCAAATATTTAAGGGTACTTTAGCCAACATGTCTGCTACAGAAATGCGTAAATATAGAAGTTTGAACCGCCCAGCAATCGTTGATAGGACAGCATTGGAGCTAGCCCGTACACTGCTCATTAAGGACGCGCGCCGCTTGCGCATGGTAGTTTATGTTACCGGTTGACAAAGCAGCTCACGCTTCCCATATACCTACACCTATAACAATAAAGAAGATTGTTGAGGCGTTGCCACCCTTAAGCCGGGTTCACAGCGCCAATTTTCTGACAAAACATGTTATCAAAACAAGTTAGCAAAACATGTTACCAAAACAGCCAGTCCGCTGCGCCTTTATCAAAACAAGTTAGCAAAACAGTAAAGAAAGTTTAAGCCGTGGTTTTCTTAAAAAATCGAGAGTTTTGAATGGGAATCCAAGACATCTGGAGACATTTACTAAAATCGAGAGATGTCCCGGAAATCGGAAGACCTGGCTATACTGATAGCGTCTTCCTCTAGTGAGCGCGAACACAAATTACGTCACTTACCCTCCCCGCAGGCGAACGCAGGGGAATGTTATCCATTCGTCTCGGCAAACATGTTATTGTGATTTTGCTAACAGAACTGTTAGGCCACGCCCCTATTTGGTTAGAAAACAATGTTATCCTGTTTGCAAACACGAAAAAACGGCGCAGCGGACCCTGTTTTAGAGACAAAGTTAAAAAAGAAGAGAGAGAGAGAAGAGTTAGAAAGTCTCATGTGTCTCATGTTTTAATTTCTCTGGCACCTGTACTGTTCAAATCGGAACATAGCAATGCTGCTTGAAGGCAGAAATAGGTACACCTAATGGTAGTATTTCCCCGGACGAGCGACTCTTTCATAAAGGGTTCTACTACTAATACTTTGTTGAAGCAATTATACGTAACTACAAAGTTACTTGGAATTAACTAGCGTAACTTCACAGAGTTACTAGGAATCATTAATAGTTGCACAATGTAATTTGTATTCCGGCTGACTGACTGCAATGTAACCTTATTGGAATGAAACAGCCAGGCTTTGTTGTGGGTGCTGTTTTGGCAAGTTTGAATTGAAAAGTCAGTCCGTGTGTGTTCACCAGGTTGCATGTTAGAAAATCAAAACTTTCTCGAGCAAATTTCAAAAGAACAATAAACGAAATAACAAAATTTAAATGGCCAAATGTTTTATTTAGAAAAAAATTAAAATCCCAATGTATGTGACATCAAATGAACGACTGATCAAAAGTTGCTAGATATAATTTGGACGTAGTTATGCAAAAACGTTCCAACCCACAAGTCTGTCGAAGTTAAGTTAATGGAACTAGGCTACTTTTTAAAACACCCTTCATCAGTAAAAACATTCCAGTCCTTAAGTTATTATTCTCTTATTTCCAATGTTCCAACCCACAAAAGAAAACAACCCGAACACTAAATTGTCACTATCTTAATTTGAACTTGCTGTGGGTTGGAACGTTTTTGCATAACTACGTCCATTTTAAATTATCAAATCAGAAATGTTTTTACCATTGTCTAATAATCTAGTCGCAGGCGCACCCCGACACGGATAGGTTAGGTTCGAAGGGGATGATGGGGGCTAGAGTGAGCGAGCGAAGCGAGCGAACGAATCCCCCGTTATCCCCTTCGTGTTAGGTTACTTTAAACCCTGCAGACAGAAATAGGGGCTCCGTCGACTCTGCTTTGGAGCCTCAACCTTACAAACATCCCCTTAAGTTTTTATTGTGAAAATGAAAGTAGGTGACGAATAATCTTCTCATGAAGAGGCCTTGAAGGTGTATAAAAACAATTTATCCAGTAATCCATTTTGACCTTTAAACGATTTGGTCAATAGTGTAATAAATAATTTAAACATTGATATTTCAGACTTTGGTCAGCTGAACTTTTGATCAAATGACCATCGTTATTTTAAACTTTGTTGATTTGTACGTTGTTCTTTTGAAATTTGCTCAGGAAAGTTTTGATTTTCTAATATGCAACCGTTCACCATTATCGCACATTCACGTGCAATGAATCCTAATCCTAATTCCTAACTTATTATTTTTATTTATTTTAATATTATAAATGCAAATATTTGTTTGTTATTAATTAATTTGTTTGTTAGTTTGTTACATTTTCACGCCTAAACCACTGAACCGATCATCCTGAAATTTTGCATTACGTTGTCAGGTGTATAGAATCGGAGATAGGGTACCTTCCATCCCGAAAAAAAATACTGTTCCCGAGGAAAACAACAATAAAGATAATAGATGGCGCCACGTGTCTTTCGAATCACGATTGCATTACATTATTATAGAAACATTAAAAATTTGTTAAGAATGATTGTCAAATTCTAAATTAACGCGAGCGAAACCGCGGACAAAAGGTAGTATGTATATTCGAAGCGAAATAATATTAAAAATCGATTTAATTCTAAAATGTCTCTTAGGATTATTCATTACAAACTATTTTCTAAAAGAAATTCGCTTTTTAATCTCGCTGTTTAAACATATTACACGAGGGTGTTGAAAGGTTGTTGCTTATGCAGTTTTTTTTCACATCAGCTGATGCTGATGTTGAAATTGTATCATTGACATCAGCGGATGTTGATACTTAAAAAAACGGGGAAACAGGCCTTTTTGAATAAAATTTATACCCAAAATTCACACGGGCACCTTGGTATTGAAAAAAAAGATTATGTTTTAATAATTTTGTGCTTTAATAAACAAAAGAATCAATCTCATACTAGTTTAGTAACACGTGCCATAAGCCCAGCACTCTCTGCGCTCATGTCACGATTCTAACTTCAGCATTAATATTCAGCATCGATCAATGTTGATGCTGATATTAAAACTGATGCTGAAGTTCCGCGAATGTTGATGCTGATGTTCTCAACAACCCTGGACTTTACCACATTTTCTTCATCAAATGTTAATACTATTCGATAACTCTCTAATGTTTATTAGCACTAGAGATAAGCTTCCTTGGTTTGAGTCACACAAAGTAAACAATATCTCTTAACATTTCAAACAGCTTTCAAGATCTTATAACATTCGAGTAACAAAATTGTTGACAGTTGGATCTTATTTCTTTCAAACATTATGTGTCTTCAATGTTTATGTAGCAGAAAATAATTTTGTATTTGGTTTTCCGCATTTTTCCTAAGAAAGTAAACAGGAAGGAAAAACGCTAGTTTTATTGGAACGAAAGTTTAATTTGGGACGACTGCCCCGTTGGTCTAGTGGTCGCAAGTGCGACTGAACGTGAAGCCCTGGGTTCGATCTGCAGGGCGGATAAAGTGTTATTGGGTTTTTCCGTGTCAAATTTCTCAGTAGCAGCCCAGATTCTGGTTTGCTGCCTGGTTGGTGGCAATAGACTCGCCGCGTAATACCTAACGGCAAAAAGAGGGTGTACAAATCTGCCTAACCCTTCGGGGAATACAGGCGTGATGTTATTTTATGAAACTTTATTTTATTTTGAGGAGAAAAATGTTTGCTTCAAACGGTAATCGAACTGACATAAATTTTAAAACTTACATTTCGAAATCAAAAAGGTCAGTGATAAGAACCAAATCTCTCTATTAAACACTGTCTCTCTTATTATGAATTATGGTATAAGTAAAACCCAGCTGCTTAACATCCGCAGCGCGAGATAATTTTGTCAATGCATTTTCTCCCGCCGAGATGGATAAGCTATACATTATCTCGTCTCAACACGAGATAATTCAACGACAAAAATATCTCAACCTGCGCATGTTAGGCTAGCTGGTACAACAAATAGTTCCGTCTCTTTTTGTTATAGTGATGTTAGAAAGTGACAGGTATATTTAAACATCAACCATGTCTCGCAATACGGGAGTATCTTTTGTAGAAGTTGTGCCATTATTCTGCGTCACAAAGAAAATGTAAAAAAACCTTATTCTGCTGAATAACTGTGACAATAATACACGCATATAAACCAAAAATAAACTTCAGAACATGACTTGGCATGAGATCAATGGAATGTAATATGGACGGATGTATTTGTACCGTCAAATTGTGAATCTTTTGCCAGTTTGTTTATGTTCGAGTCCGGTATGTACGAGTATACATAGAATAATAAATACTCGTATATTTTGTAAAACTACGGTGTCATGAGGTTTTCGACACAGCTTAGACCACACTTTGGGCATCGCAAAGGTGACTAACCTTCATATCTATAAAATTCTTAGGGGGTATTTCACCGTATTGATAAAGTGGACTACATTACCGACACTATTAGAATAGTAGTTACTTTTCACTAGATAAACTAAATGTGACATACAAATAGAATAGAATAGAATATACTTTATTGTACACCAAAATTGTAACAGCTCTTATACAATATAATTTAATATGACATTTATGTGTTCAATAATCTTGCCCTTATCACTATTGATATATTGATAAATGAAATGTAAATGTTAACTATTGAAAAGCTTAGAGACCGAAATAGATTGAAATATCCATTTACCCATACATTTTGTACGAAAAGGATTTGAAGCGGCACGACAAAATATGTATATGAAAGCGACGCGCCTGCACCGTCCCTGCACCTTATGCCGCTTCTGTGTAATTTACGCCTTAGAACGATTACGCACTGCATCCGATCCGAATCCGTGAAAATACGGATATAAAAACTCGGACCGAATTCGGATATTGCTTTACGCACTGCATCCGATCCGAATACGTGAAAATACCGATCTAGAATAAAAATCTCGGAGCGAATTCGAATATCGCTTACGCACTTATCCGATCTCTGATCCAAATTCAAACAATTCAGGGGCCATCTGGCATATCCATTTGGCGTCCGATTTGAATCCGAGGTAGTGCGAAAGCGTTCATACAAACATTACTACAGCTACTGCGGTCCGTCAATATTTCTTCCGATTTGGAGACTCACGGATGACGGATAGAAATCGGATGACGGATGCCGGATGTGACAAATAGTTCTATGGCTACTTCGGAACGTATTTTCACGGATTCGGATCGGATGCAGTGCGTAACCGCTGTTTGGTTCATTGCTCAACTTCACTTCATTCAAACTTGGAGGATCGCGCAGAAGGTAGAATAAATACTGGAAATATTTATTCCAAACTCATCTCAAAAATTCAAAATATAATCAAAAATTACAGTAATTACATTGTTGATAACCGGTTTGAACTGGTATTAATGTTTTTTGCAGTTGTCAAATTGATATCGCAAAGTCAAAATAGGTCAATGATAAAAGTAATTTGTACAAGCATTTTATTAATGACAGACACCTTGCAAAGATCAAGACCCAAACATTCCTTTCACGCGTTATCGATAGAAGAGTGTTTAAAATTTCACGCAAGCAAAGCTGCGTGAAAAAACTAGTCGATAGATAGAGAGAAAAGGTAAATGTGTGCGTGTGAAGCGCAGTTCAAACTACGTTATAATATATAGCATATAGCTAATATTGTATAGCACAACGATATCGCTCAGCATACATTTTATATGGACACGTTCACACAACGCTATGCTATAAAGCATTGGCTTGCTGTACGCGATAAACTTAAGCGATTCTCAGAGCTTATAACGTACGATTCTCCGGTCTCCGACCCGCCTCACTTCTATCCCATCTGTCGCCCGACGGATCGTCGTCAAATAGCTTGCTATATAGTAGACTGACTGGTTTTCGATATAGCGTATAGTGTGAACGTCTTACTATATAGTTATAGCTTACTAGCGACCCGCCCTGGCTTTGCACGTGTACGTTTTATAGCTTTAAACGTTCCTTTTTTAATAGTTAGAGTGCTAACTATTAAAAAAAACCGCATCATAATCCGTTGCGCAGTTTTAAAGATCTAAGCATACATAGGGACAGACAGCGGGAAGCGACTTTGTTTTATACTATGTAGTGATGACGCTATAATAGCATCATAAGTAATATGATAAAAGTAAAGCATACAGGGTGGAAACGTTAAGTGTCAACAGGCGATTATTCCGTCAGTTTAAGAAATATTTCAGAACTTATGGCTAATATCAAAACTAGGCCGCTTAGTAACTAAAATAACATAAATATTTTTAGGAAAATAACCGCCATGTATCGAGAATTTTGATTTTACAACCTACTTCCGTACATTCAGTCAGTGTGACATTTTTGTTCATGAGATATTCAAGACGCTTATAATTTTTTTGCATTTTATTTTCGAGCTGAATTGTTTACTGAATTACTGGATTACTAATAACTCAATAAAAAAGGATAATATTTCTTTCTTGTACCTATTGACAAAGTCGGCAACATTTTTTATTTCAACTTTTAATCAAATGAACTGGCTGAAAAAGAAAAATAACAAGTTACTAAAAAAAAGACGGAGTTACCTTTGAGTTCCAAATTCAAAAAATTGTTGTTCTTATAGATTTTTATTTAATTAATAAGAAAAATAGACCTAATACCTATTTCCATAAAGCGTAGGCAGAGGAGTTCTGTTATACAGCCACAAGTTCTTCGTGACGGTATTTAGCGCCATGTATTATGGAACATTGTTATTGAACTATTAATATTTTTATTAGTTGTTGTACAAACTGGTTGCAATATTATTACTTATTATTTATTAGACATGAAAATAATTGGCTATCGCAGTACGTAGGCAATCTGGAACTACAAAATCTGTCTGTTTTCTGTTCGAAATCCTGGCTTAGAGTTAGGTAGTGCTCAGGAATCTGGTGATATGAAGCTTTATTACAGATACGACTAAGATAGATCGAAGTCGAGTAAGGCTAACTCCGCCGTCGTATTAATAGTAAGGAAGAGAGAGATTACATAGTTATGATTGCTACGATCAGTTGAAAGAAATTGTCATACTAAATATATGGACGGAGCGAAAAACTAAATTTTCAATTTCTGACTTTTCTTTTTCCTAAAGTTATTTATAATATTTTCCTTTCCGTGTAGTCTAGTTTTGATAATAGCCTTAACTTTTTAAATATCTCTTAAATTGCCGAAAAAATCGTCTGTTGACACTTAACGATTCCACCCTGTATATATAGTAACATGCTTTACTACAAGACCTAGGCGAAGTTTAGGCCTATCCCAGCAGTGGGATATTGAAGACTGTGATGATAATGGTATACATTTGACTCCCAGGAAAAAAACACCGAACTTGAGTGTTTTTTTTTTAGTTGAGCGCCGTCTTATCTTGTTTTATCACTTCACATAGCTGTGTTCAGTATTCAGGAACATGCTCAAATAAAAATATTGATATAACCCACTAGCGTGATAGTTTATCTTTTTTTATGTAGAAACAGTTAACCTTCTTAACCTATATTTACACAAGATAAAACAATACATGTAAAAAAAATAAACTTGCGTTTTATGAATCCTGATTTTACAACGTAGACTTTTACTTTTGCTTAGCCTTTACCTACCCAGGGATCAGCTTCTAGTTTAACCAGAAGTGCCTGAGTACCATTATTTTCACGGCCATCAGACCTGCGCAACCCAGTTACCGGGCAATGCCGATGTCCTAATGTTAGACTGGTTCTCAGACTTTCGGGCATCTGATTACCCGTCATGGTATGACTACACCTACACCAGTGCGCTTTCAACTTTCAATTCCTCTTGCGTCAAGCGCATGCAATATTGATTTCCATAAGACGCATGCAGATTATTGCCTACACCGATGCGCCTCGGTCAGTCGTCAGTCGACATACAATAGACGGATTAGCGTGCGCTATGTGCACGCGCTTTTGTCGAACTAGTATTAAGGCATGCGCTATAGCATTCGCTGTGGCGCTTCACGCATGCCTCATACGAAAACGCAAGATGAACATGAAAGCGCACTGGGGCCCAATTCTCCTAAAATAAATTGTTGCCAAACGCAATGGAACCACAACCGTCAGTCAGTTTTTGTTTTCGAAAACTTTCAAAATGATTGATTTTGTTTTTTGTGTCAAACAATTCGACAGCTTTTGAAATTGAGAACTGTCTGAATGAACGGTTTGGCCTTGGTTCGGTTGTGATTTATCAAGATTTATTTTAGGAGAATATTAGGCCCCTGGTGTAGACATAACTATACGAGTGTTATAGATATTCGTATGACACCCGGGACTGATGGTTGAACGTACTCTTTGAGACACGGAGGAGTTTCAATGTGTGACGAATGGTTACCCATCCACGACTGACCGCGGCAAGCGCCGCACGAGCCTCTTGTGGGTCTGATTTTGCAACGTAGTACGTATGTGTTTATACAGGGTTACAGGGAAAGTCGTACTGAATATTAAAGGACGTTATTTGTCAGGTCATTTCTGATGGATTTGATTCTATATAGTATCCAAAACTTAACCGTTATGGAGATATTGAATTTGAAAGATATTTTTTATGTTGTGTAGTAGGTACAACACTTGGGCCTATTCAAATAATATTTTTTTTAAGATTTTATGAACATACCTAATAGATGTTATACCTTTTTGAATAGCTAAAGAGACGTAAGTCTTTAAAACTATTTGCAGCATAAGTTCTATACATTTTTGTATGTTAAAAACACTCAGTGAAAATTCTTTAATTCTAACCGTTGTCGAGCAGTATTTTTAAGCTGTTAGTAGTAGGTTCAGTTTTTGTTAATCATTTTCATTAATTGAAATCTCTAACAAGATACAAAAAAAACGGACACTAAAAGCTCTAATCCCAAAAAAAGCCAAAAAATAAAGGATTTTTTAAAAATATCTTTAAAATTCAATATCTCCAGAACGATTAAGTTTCGGACACCATATTACAGAATCAAATCCATCAGAAATGACTTGAATAATAACGTCCTTTAATATTCAGTATGACTTTCCCTGTAACCCTGTATAAGGTCTTTCTATAATAATCCACGATATTTTGAATAGCGTCTAAGTGAATGCTGAAGATAATACGTATAGGTATCACTAAAAAATAAAATCAGTTGTATTTTTTTTTGTCTAAATTCTTTTAGTAGTTATTTATTCCGTTACTGGTTCTCTAAGTTGTTATAACGTCCATGCAAGAAAATGGCCCCGCGTTGATAGCTAGCGCCGTGCACGCTATTACACCTAAAAGAACCAGTAAATTAATTAATTGATTGATTTATTAAATTATTTTTTAAAAGAAAATATTTTGAAACCATCAGATTTTTTTTTTTGTGGTAGATACAATATCACCTTTTGCATTTACTAAGGCACTATGCAAAATATTGTGGATTATTAAAGTAAGACATTATATAGCTCATAGTATAGATAGTAAATTACATAAAGTAATGTCAATAACATTTCCTGAACTGTCTTATGTTGTACCTACTATGTTATAATAATCTTATACCTATCTATGTATGATGCGGATATGAAGCTAATAATATCTTCATTGTCGTGTTTACTTCCTTGTGAGTGATAAATCCTCTTATTGGAGCAAAAATATTAACAAGTATTTATTTAAGATATAAATAAATATGAAGGAAGAAATTTGACGATCCATGGAATGATTTATCTCTGCTCGTTGGTTCAGTTTTCAGTCATCACAAGTTCAATTGCCTGAGATTTTATCAACTACCGTACTTGGTATTTTTATCCGACTTCGAGAAGGAGGAGTTTTCAATTCGATGCGTATCTTTCTTTTAATGTATGTACACCGATTTATCTGATCCTTGTGGACCGATTTGAGAAATTATTTGGTAATTATTTTACTCCTTTAAGTTTTTTTTGCCCAACTACGCGACAGCAAAGACAGGATTATGTTTTTCAAGCGTAGGTATACTTAGGTACCTCCAGGGTTGCGGAATTTAATCGAAAGAGTTACCGCGGCCCTGGAACGCAAAGGGCATTAGCAGGAACACGGATGGGTTTTAGTCAGTAAGAGTCTGACACTCCCTTCCGCTCCGCCCAGAGCGGAAGGAGTCATATGATGATTTCCCATCCATAAAAAAAAAAAAAAAAAAAAAAAAAAAGGTATAGGTACCTATCTATGTATGTGGTATTATTTATACAAACGAAGCATCCCAACGGCTGGATGGATTTTAATGAATAAGGTGATAGCATGGTTTTTTAAAAACCTACGTAAATTTTACGGTATGTTATGATTAGAAGTACGTCTTGTTTATATCTTTTCAGTTCTTATTTTTTTAGTATGCTTTTATGCAGTCGGGTTTTTTGTTTTTTTTTTAAATTTAATTGAAGTCGATTTATACTTTTTTAATGTTTTTGACGTACCCAACCCAATAATTATTAGACTCTTGAATTACTTGAGTGTTGAGTTTAACATGATGTTTACTCAACTTAAAAATAGGAATCCGTCGTATTTTAGAGTCATACTTTTATCATACTGGATAAAACTGGAAAATGATTCGCAAATCTTATGCACAGTAAATTTATTTTTGCCTGCAAGTTTTTCTATTGAAACTAAATGTTGCCACAAATACACGATGCCAGTTTCTTGAAGCAAGATTCGTTCTGTCTTTGTCTTTCTCAGCGAAAAAACAGGGATAGCATGAGAGTTGCTTCAAGAAACTGGCGTCGTGTAAGCAGCCTTAAGTTACCCTCGAGTCAAGAATCTTGCCCTCAAGTGATAATTATGATAAATAATTTGTATTTCTGTCAATAAATCTGTTACAGACACTTTTACAAGTCAATATAATGTTTTTTTTAAGACTAGACGACATTTTCTAACTAACTAGCTCTGAGAAGAAAAGCCGAAACAAACTGAGAGGTCAAGGACTCGTGTAGGAAGAATCCAAACTTCAGAAAAATACAGGGTGTAAACGAATTCGTGTAATTCCTTAAAACCACATGTTCTACTACTGGTGTCGATTGCCCCCCCCCCCCCCTCCCGCACGGAGTTTAGGGTGAATAAAAAAAAACATGCCTTATAATAACATGATCGTATCTAAACCGCCTAATAAGGATTCAGTCAAAAATAAGAAAAAAAAGTTTTTTTTTTCTCTTTGAACATTTCTATGCCATTCATTTCTATGTTGCGTGTTCAGCTCATGATTAAGGGCTCCGTTTGGGTCCGAAACTAGTCGGGCAATCCCGAAAAAATGCACGTGAGTAAACCGTAAATAATCATAAATATTTCTATGCCACGCATAAATTAATGAAAGCACAGCGTCACGGTTGACGGGCACGACTAACATGATATCGCTATTTGTAGTCAGTTAATTCGTGACTCTAAAATGTCTCAGAAATAAAAAAACCAATGTTTTTTTTTTCAAATAGGTATTATTACTTTTTAAGTTGATTTTCAAAACACCCATTTAGGGTTAATCTGTGTCACCAGTAGATCACGCGGTTTGAAGGAATTACACCAATTCGTTTACACACTGTATAATTCAAAATAAGTTGTTTATTGTTGCTAAACGGCTGATAGATATATCCCGGTTCACATCATTTATCTACGCCGTTGTTTTTTTTTTACTAAACAATCTATAATTCCGAGTAATTTTAGTGATAATATATAAATAAACAATATTTTAATTACACAATATTAACTTCTTTTGCGTTGAGGCATCACGCTTTGTTACACAACAATTTCGGGCACGTAGTCCGAAGTCCGAATGTGAGTTGCGTGGAGTAGGTTAAGAATGAGTTTATCTCATCGTGTTGTTAACGTCATTTCACGCAGCACATTGTTGATGACTGACGAGGTTCTAATGACTTAAAGCGCGATTCCATTAGGCAAGTTACTTGTATGCAAGTTGCATAAAACTTAAAAAAACCTGCATAAAAGCTAAAACTTGTATGAGGTAGTTTGAACTTGTACATTTTTTTATTCAGTGACGTGCAAATTGAACGCGCAAACGTTAGTTACATTTTTCGAATTGCGAACGAGTGATGTGTACGGGCAAGGTATCTCTCGCTGTACGAATTATCGAAACAAAATGGCTGCACGAGAAAATAATCATTTTTATTGAGGAGTATCAAAATAATTTCAATTGATGTCCAACTCAATTGTTGAACATCTCCACTTGTACGCAAGTAAAACCTGCATGCAATTTGCACACTCTCGAAAACATGTTTCCAATGTAAGCAACTTGAACGCAAATGTGACGTCATAATTGCATGCAAGTCTTGCCGAATGGAATCGCGCCTTTACAGTGGTAATATACGGTACAAACCAATAATAGATCTCATTCCATAATATCTGGATTAATGTAGGGTTTTGACATTACTTCTATTGAATTTCCGATGATGGCAGCATGTCACCGTTGCAAGACGACTCGAATTTTTCCCAGCATAGTGACTGTTCAGTTCTGATAGAGGTAGTAGATATAATACTAACGCGGAGTCTTAAGTAGGCGGTTCAAAGCAAACGCGAATTGCGAAGCGATCCAATACAGTGACACGCAAATTCAATGCGATGCGGTGCGAAGCAGCGGCTTTGTCCTACGAGCTCGCGCCGCCGCCATTCAGTAGCACTGTACCGTATTCAGTTCGCGCGAAAGTATCAAGCCAACTGATCGCGTTCGCTTCGCTTCGCGCCGCGCCGCACCGCACTCCACGTGCGTTTGGTCTCGTAGGCCACTTCAATAGGTATCGACTGTTTGTTGTTTTCGCGTCGCACCGCGCCGGTTCGTGTCGCTTCTAGATTGCTCACGTAGGACGCCGCGTTATTGTACCCTGAAAGAAATAAAACAGAAGGAATACATATAATTAAGAACAGTACAAATGGTGGTCTTATCGCTTAAAGCAATTCCTTCCAGCAAACAATCATGAGATGGAGCCCGTTTGCAGAGTACAAATATAATATTTATATTTGTACTCTGCAAACGGCCCTTTATTTTATAACCTAATAAAAAATCGGGAATCAACTAAATAACTAAGTATAAATACAGTTTTTCTTTTTTAATAAAGAAGTGTCATTATTTGCCACAAATTATTGTAACTGAAGCAACTTGTAATTCGCTTGCCGGAAAACAAGTGGATGCTCAGTTTTATTTTATTTTTGAAGCGATAAAATAGTATATGCCAATGAGAAATATGTAAAAAGTCACACTACATCACACTACAAGATAAGCAGGCAATGCAATACTCCAATCCAATCTCAAAATGAATACAAAACAAACAATTTGTTAATTGAATGTTACAGACACCTAATTAAATAATGTTATCAATGCAATTTGTTTCCAAAATGTATTTTTAAAACATGTTTTTTTCTAGGTAATTTGATTAATGATGAACAGTCTTGAAAAGATTAAGTTAGGACATTAAAATATTTCTCATTTTTGTTTTCAGATAGTGATAACAAAAGATGGCGGAGTACTCTTTCGCCAACGCGACGGAGGAGAATGGGTTCTCGGATCTGGTCAGCGATCATTTGAAAGGGCTCGGGAGAATGTTCTACCTTCACTCGCCTAAAGAGACCATGTTTGAAAGGAAGGAAGATGTGCCTAATTTTTTTAGACAGGTAAGAATTTTATTTGCCATAAAATGTCATATAAGATGTCTTGTGTAGTGCCGGACTTAAAGAATAGCACTTCCCTCTTCCCATGGGTGTCGTAAAGGCGACTAAGGAGTTCACTAGAGGATGGGCAGCAGCGTTCTCTGAGTACTTTAACAACCATACTGCGATCGCCAACCCGCCTGCCAAGCGTAGTAATTATGGCAAACCCCCCCAACGTGGCTTAGGAGAGGCCTATGTCCAGCAGTGGACGACTTTCGGCTGAATGATGATGATGATGATGAAGATGTTATATTCTTTCTAAAAATAGATAAATAGCTGATAATATCTGCCTGTAACTGTCCCACTGCAGAGCAAAGGCCTTTTCTCATACAGAGAAGAAACGAACAATAATCAACACGCTTGTTCAATGCGGGTTGGCAATTTCAGACCATTAAGTCCAGGATCACGATGTTTTCCTTCACCGTATGTTAGTGGGGTCTTACATTAAATAAGAAAGTACATTTATGACATTAAAAAGTCATATTGGTACTTGCCTGGGTTTGAACCCGAAACTAGTGCTTAATAAGGGTCTGAAAGCTCCAAGACACCACGCCATTATTTCTACATTCTAAAAAAAACATTTATTTTATTGATGAATAACATCCACCGCTAAAACCAAAAGCTTATTTTTAAACAGTAACAACAAAGTTAAAACAGCAACAGCAGATGAGATCTAAGGACTAAATGAATTGATATTATAAATGAAGATTGATATTGCAAATAAAAATATTAAACATTAAAGTAACATAAGATATAAAAATAGAAGAACATAATAGTCCGTTATCAGTAATGAACGATATGAGAGTCCGAGTCTCACTATCGAACAGTACAATAAAAGTTAAATTTTTCAACAATCATTGACAGAAAAAAACATACAACTATTAATAACCATTCAAAAGTTCACTGACCAACAAATCAATTCAAAATTTTAATACCTTTATAAAAAGCACCTTGACTCCTTTATTGTCACTCAATAATAACCTTTAAATCATAACACGTAAAGTCTATAAAAACTTAATTAAGATTACAAAATTTTCTTCCCAAATATTTTATGTTGCAACAGTGCGTATCAAGGTAATGTTTGTTAATATTTGATTTGTATGTTTATTCTATTTTATCAAGTAGAGTGGTATGTACTTGACATGTTGACACTAATTTGTTGGTTTTAACTTTTACTAGCAAGGTTAGGCTTCTATCTAGTGTTACCTTGTCATCGTCTCCATTGCGGTTCTACCCACTGGTCTGTAATAGGCTAGTATTACCTTGTATTTTACGTTTAATACCTTACGGTGTAAAGAAAACTTCCTATTCCCACTAGTCACTATCTCTGTCAGTTACAAGTCTTCAGTTTTAAAGTTTTTGCAACAAAATAAGGAACTCGTTAGGTACTATTTTTTATTTATTTTTTAAATACGTTGCCCCACACTAAGATTTCTCTTGTATCGTGGGTGCGTTTACAGACACAAATCTCACAAACAAATGCCCAGACCCGAAACAACCATCTGTAGGCCATACAAATTTTTGTTCCGTGTGGGAATCGAACCCACGACCCGTAGCGCAGAAGCCAATCGCTTAGCCACTGCACCAAACGTGTCGTCGTCGACGTCGTCGTCGTTCTTCATATCCGTCTGTCACAGAAACGCATAGCTCCTAAATTTCGTGTTTTAAAAATCAGAACAAGGCTTTACTATCTAACCATAACTTGACTAAAATTATTTTCATACTTTTTTAGGCTTTACAAAATATGCCCAAGTGATTTGATCTTTATTTGAAACACAGCAGCTATTCTCACCAATTTTTACATAAGAAACATTTTTCATAAAATTGAACGATATAAACGTGACGAAACTGAATATTCGTTCGTTTTGTTCCTTTAAAGCGAATGCTTTCAAAACCTCGTCTTTTATTGTTGGAGAACAATTACGTAAACGCGATCAGAATAAATTTAATCATATGCTTTGTAATTTATTTCTGGTTTATCGATTGTAAACTTCTACATATACAGATTTAAACATTTTGTAGAAATCAAATAATTCATCTTTAAGTACCATCAATACGGTCTTATTCCCAAAATAAAATTAAAAAAGAGCCAATTGCGACATTTTCCGATGTTTGCAAAATCTTTACAAAATTTTTGAGATTTTCTATTCAACACGATGAAATACAGACAAAAAGTAAGCGCAATAAGTGCAAATCTGAACTTTAAATACATATTGAGAATATGAAAATATAAAAGAGAATTGATGTTTTAAGTCACAAAAAAACCATTAGCATTTTATATAATTATTGCAATCCTAAATCTAAGCACGAATTCATTGCATTTAACTATGTTGCAATGACTTCTAGCGAAACAGACCTATCATTAACACTAATCGAAGATATACTGGTAGGTGCTACTATGCTTATTACAGAAAAAGATCATAAACTTAATACACAGACATTACATTATTTCCTAACGATGCTGTTGCAATAGTTACAAAACCGACGGAATACGATATATCAACATTCACTCTATGTCTTGAGAACGAAATAGGTAAAGTGATACATGGGCAAACACAGGTGTGGATAACGATATTACGTTACCTACCTATTGATTTTTGTGTGGTTACTAAGCAAACTAGAGGGAAAGGAACATGTATTCCGATTTCTATTGAACTAAGGGGTTGGACGCAGTCTAATCAATGTCTTTATGACTCTCGTCTGAAGGTTTTTTCTATTTTTGTATCTGTATTTACGAATCAATGAAGGACCACCCTTCAATTATACACGCATGATACAAAGGGCATTGTTTTATTTTTCGTTATTCCGGACAAGAGACGAAAAATTTACGATGCAATGGGCATCGTAACTATAAATGAAACCGCAATAAGATGTATTAGTATTCAAACAATTTGTTGAGGCAACTAACTGTCTCCTCTTCAAGTACGTTAAATCAAAATCCATCTTTTCAAAATTCATTTTTTGTAATTGTGTTAATATTGCTGATTAATGAGACAAAATAAAATAAAAAATGTACATAAATGAACATTTATGTTAAGTCCTATAATACTGCAAGGAATAATCTTTATTATCTTATTATTTGCATGAAACTTGACTTGCAATCTTAAGTGTAAAATATTATGAAGGAAGGATAAGTAGTTATAATCAACCATAAAGAATTTATTGTAGTTCCTACATTGGTATGGCAGAGTAATATTCATTCATAAAAATATATCAATTAAACGATACTACCTCTATTAAACACATTTTCTCGCTGCAGGTGGGGTCATAAATCTCGCTTTGTTGTTTTTTAATCATGTTTTGTCGTTTGTTTTGTTCACGTTCACACGTTTTATTGACGCATCTACAGCGAGAAATAATGTGAATATAGTTATAAAACTGTTATTCTTTACCGATTCAACATTTAATTTACAGGCATGGCCTTACTTCTTCCTCTTCATGATCATCGAACACATAGTCCTGAGGCTAAAGGGGAAGCCAGGCATTAGGCTAAACGACGGCATCACCAGCATATCACATGGAATCCTCCAGGAGTGTGGCAGGTAAGATTTCCCCTTTATCCACTATTATGCTTGGTACTTCAGATATTTTAAAGAATACTTAATTATCTGAAGCAGTAACAGCCTAATCACTAAATCGTATACTATTAAACTTTACAATGGTTGTTCCTAGAGCTAAAACTCATTTGAAAGGATGTTTTTCTATTTTATGTTTGAGAATGCTCGGTATAGCAAAAGGCTTTTGAATTTATGCAAGACCCTACAATTTGTATATGGCGAACCGCAACAAAGCATGTCTGGCTGGCAACTTGCCATAGTATTGTAGTTTGTTTAGAGATTATTTTATTAGAATAAAATTGTTTGCAAACTGTTTGAAATTTAAATAGTTGGGAAAAGAAAAAGAAAAATTAGAACAATATCACACCCTTGCGTTGCAAATCGCCCTAAAAATTACAATAGGCTCAACCACATAGGACCTTTATCGATAAACTCTGAATGAGCTCGATTTTAGTCAACCAATATTTTCGCATGATAAATAATTTCAAAGCCAACAATTGATGAAGCCAGTAATTTCCCTGGAGATTTGCCTAATTTAGTAGTAGACTAAACCTTGATGTTCATTCATTATGTATTTTAATTTTCAGGTTATTATGGCGAGGAGCGGAGTCATTTTTATATACGTGGATATACGCCAACTTTAGGCTAGTGGAGTTACCGTGGGACAGTACTGTGACGTGGTATGCCGCTGCTTTGGGCGTCGACTTCTGTTATTATTGGATGCACAGAGCTTGTCATGGTAAGCATAGCTTTAGTATTTAAATAAGGTTTTTGGAATATAATATCACAAAAAATGCGATACCTACAAGCTGTATTTTTTTTCAAGTATGGCTTAAAATTTTGATCAATCTTGGTTCTGTAGGCCTAGCACGAATTTTTTGACGTAAACTTTACGTTAGTGTGAGTTTTGAATCAAAAATACAACTATCCTATAGTATTTTGATTTAAATTTATGCGACAAGCACAATTTGTATCATACATACCTACATATAAATAAAGTGTTCAATTTAATTAAATATTGTGTGCGAAACGAGTATTTTCAATTCACTCACATTAACGTTACGTTTACGTTACTATACGATACAACATTCGCGCAAAGCCTAGTGGTAATATAAGTTTGTTGTAAATTCAATAAAACTCTTTTTGCTATGTGAATACTTACAGCACAGCTTGTTTGTAAATGTGTCGTATCAAAATGAACTTTAACCTCAATGTAATAGAGCTTCTTTCTTTATTTTATTAGGTGGTATATATAACTTTTCTTTTCTCTCGCTTATGAATGTTCCTCTTCTTAACAGAGATCCACATATTATGGGCACAGCATCAAGTGCATCATACGTCAGAGGACTTCAACATGGGCGTCGGAATACGACAGTCTATGCTGCAAGGATGGTGTGGATTTGTAAGTATTTAGTCTGTTATATCTACCGTATTATATGTATCCGTATTCGTGATATTCAGTCAAATCGCTTGATCTACTGGTGACACAGTTTGACTCTGCATAGATTATTTTTCAGATTTAACAAAAAAAAACATGGTTTTCTGTTTCCGAGTCACGTTATCGCCCCGAAGTAACTGACTGGGCCGAGCAATATCGCGCTAGGCGTGCCTACCAGCTGTGTCGCCATGTTTAGATACGATTACTTACCCCTATAGCAAAAATAAAAAAAAAGTTATTTTAAATCAAGCTAAATCCCATGCGGGGTTAATCTGTACCAGTGATAAGTCACGTGGTTTTAAGAAGTAACACGAATTCGTTTGACACCCTGTATTTACAATTTAGGTTATAAAACAAAAAATGGGTTAAATCAATAGTTGAAATATTTGCACTGACGAAAGAATACCAACATAAATTGAACTGAATGAACTGCAGATGCTTTCCGATTAATTGTTTAGATTCTACGATTTCACCACAATACTTCGTGATATTGATATAAAAGTGATAAAGAAAAGATTTCAATATCGTTCGATAGCATATCAATTAGTATCTACATTTAGTTAATGTTTCTACTATCTAGCGATCGTAGATTGTAACCTTGGGGCCAAGCAGTGTCGTAGCTAGGTTCCTGAGAGCCCAGGGCAAGAAACAAAACAAGAAAAACAAAAATGAAAGAATTTTGTTAAAAATTAAGGCAGTAACGATCTTATCTGATATTTGTAGGTCACAATCTCCAGACATCTAATTTGTGTTTAAATCAACATCATAATTATTTTAACGCGAGATATGCCACGGATTTTTTTAAGTTATGTATCTAGCGGCCTAATTTAGCGCCCCCCTAGATTCTGCGCCCCCCAAGGCCCTGCGCCCCCCTAGGTGCTGCGCCACCCAAGGTGCCGCGCCCCTCTAGGTGCCGCGCCCCCCTACGACTTACGCACCCTAGGTGCTGCGCCCCCTAGGTCCTACGCTCCCCTAGGAGCAGCGCCTCCCCAGGTACTACGCTCCCCTAGGTGCTGCGCCCCCTAAATGCTGCGCCCCCTAGGTCCTACGCCCCTGGCAACCGCCCCTAGATACACTAGATATACATTGTTGACCGGTAAACCTATCTGATTCGATTTCAAAATCTTCACAAAAAATCGTATCGCCAATAAAGAAGTCGTGTTCACCCTTGCATATTCCATATTTATGATCCAAGCTAACTTGCCCGAGGCGATCATTTTGTTTTATATTTTCCATCATTTGGTCATAAATAATACATAAGGAAAGTCGATGGTACTGAAACTTTTGGCCGAGAAACGTGACGTGGAATATATTAAGGAGTAGTATTAACACTTTGTGGGAAGAGAGGATATCTGCTCGTTTTTATTGGGATGTGTGGTTTGAACTGTTTAATATTAATAGGAACTTTTAAGGGTTTTTGTGAATAAGTGATGGAAATAGATAGCATGACTGGTTAATCGCTTTTCATCTGATAACCATAAACACTGCTCATCATTCTGTACAACTTTTGCTATGGGAGAAAACATGAATACGTTAAAAAAAACTTAGTTTTAAATATTGCAATAATTGATATTAATTCTAATAATGTTGAATGAGTCTATATAATATTGTCAAGAATTTGCATGTCGCGTTGCGGCAAAATGTATTTGGGTCTATATTTTATATTTTACTCCATCTGTAATGTACCTACATTTTACGCAAATAAAATTCTATTCTATTCTACTCTATTCTATTCTAAAAACGGCCAAGTGCATGTCGGGCCACGCGCAGTAATAGAGTTCCGTAGTTACACAATAATGCGGACTAAGAGGGCTTAATTTTTCAATGGAATTTATACGAATGTTTTACTTTTCCGGTTGGTCGACTATTACTCGTAAACTTGTGAAGCCTACTTACCTGTGATAGTTTTCCTGTTAACTTCGTTGTATATACTACTACTTACTGTGAATTTTTTCACATATCCAAAACTAGCCGTTTTGCTGGCAGGGGGGACACTTAACTCTAATAAAAATTAGCACTATAAAGCTTAATATTTCACAAATGGATCCCTTAATCGAAAAATTGTCTTGACAAACCCATAATATTTTTGAAAGACCTATCCAACAACACCCTACATCATGGGATAGACGAGAAAAAAAAAACGATCCCCACTTTAATTGTACAGAAGGTACCATAAAAAAATTTTTTTCGTGATTTTATTGTACCTATTTGTTGGCGTGATTAATATGTATATCCATGCCAAATTATAGCTTTCTAGTACTAAGAGTCTCTGAGCTAAGCTGCGTACGGACAGACGGATGGACGGACGGACATGGCGAAATTATAAGGGTTCCTTGTTGGCTACGGAACCCTAAAAACGGCTATTCCATACATTTTGTTATGCAACATTGATTATTTTGACAGCCGATATTAATTTATAGTTTTCTTGAATTTCAAAATTTTCATTCTCACGACATGAGCATATTGATGTCGTCTACATACACAAAATTAAATACAAGCTTATATTTTGTATCAAGTAAAGTCTGTTTTTACTTTTAAAAGAAAGGTTTTGATGAAAAATCTTGACATACTTCTACATTCCGTCTTTCAAAAGAAACATACAAAAGGCATTTACAAAAGAAATGTCCTAAGAATTATTTAAGCCTCACATACGCAAGACAGAGATAGGGGTCTAGAGCGACTAATAAAATATTTGTGTGGAAAGTTAGAAGCAAAGCTAAGTTCTTTTTTTTCTTGCGGTCGTGGTAAATTATCATATTTAAATCATCTAAAAAGGTTACAAAATAAATAAAAAAATGTGTTGCTAAGAAAATAATCCCGAAAAATGCACGCGAGAAACCGTAACTAATTATAAATATGACTTTTGAGAGTGTACTACGGAATTTCGACGCACAAAATATCGATAAATGCTAATACGATAGATCTTCACTGTTGCTTCACTGTTCAATGTAGCGTTCGCCGGGTGCTGCCGCAGCACGCTCGCTTCGCTCGCTCGGCTCCCGCGTGGTTGGTCACAGTTCTAACCTAACCTTACCTATCTGGTCGGGGTGCCCTAATCTAGTCACTCCGACTTTCGCATCAACGAACGTCGCGATGGTAAACTTTCTCGGTAACGTACGGTCGCGGACTCGAGTTTTTATCAGATTTCAAATTCGATTCCTTATCACACTATGCGCAATAAGGTTTAAGATGTCATATCAACTTATGTCAGTTATAGACCTTATTAGAAAAATTAATGTGCAAGCAATTATAGACTTTAGGGTGGTAAACATTTCAAGTCCCCGACTACATCGCGGTAATGAGCTTCGCAACCCGACTTTTGATTCAATTTTGAATGGGTAATATTCATTTTTTGCATTCACCTCGCTAACCACACATCTTTTTCTTCTTTCTCCAGGCCTTCTACCTGCCACTCGCGTTGGTCATTCCTCCAGCTCAGTTCGTCATGCACCACCAGTTCAGTTACCTGTACATGTTCTGGATTCATACCGAGGCCATCAAGAGTCTTGGGCCGCTGGAGTACATCCTTAACACTCCAAGTCATCACAGAGTTCACCATGGTAAGTAAACAAATGAAATAAACTCTTAATGATAGTGGTCTTTCTCGACTTCTAGGTAAAAAACTGCGTTCCTTGGACTTTCTTTTTGGCGTATTTATTATTTCAATGGCATAACAGATAGCCTTTCTTCTTTCTATATGTTCTAGGATTTGTGTATAGAAAGAAGAAGGGTGAAAATGATTGGTCACTTACTGAAACATGGCTGCTTTATAACCAACATCATAGAAGGCAAATTACAAGCAAAGAGAAAACCAGGTAGACCAATAAGAAAGTACACAGACCAATTGAAGGAAAAGACAGAAGTGACAACATACAGAGAAATGAAAGAATTGGCTCTGGATAGAGAGAGAGAAGGAGACTGCGACGCCGTCAAGTGCCCAGCCCTTAAATTTTGGATGGAACAGATAGCATAATTTTGTAAAGCAGACCTCTTCTTTCATTCTTTCCATATAAAAACATTGCCCCACCCTTGAATTTCTCCTATATCGTGGGTGCGTTTACAAACGCGAATCTTCACATGCACAAATGCCCAGACAACTATCGACCCAGAACAACTATCTGTAGGACACATAAAGATTTGTTCCGTTTGGGAATCGAACCCACGACCCGTAACACACAAGCCAATCGCTCAGCCGCTGCACCAAACGTGTCGTGCCGTCTTCCATAGCCGTAGACAATACCAGAATAGGCCTGACTACTCAGATTATGATCATCCACTGCTGGGAACAAACATATCTCCAAAAAGCAATCCATTCTAAGCCACCTTCCTCTATAGCCGTGGGTAGCTGGAAGTGTTCTTTTTCAACACAGCTCAGTAAAATGTTCAATATTTAATGATTATTATCGAATAACATATTCTTAAAGTTTCGCGATTTGTACACATTATAACTATACCGACACGAGTTTAATTGCGTAGAAAATGTTAAAGGCACAATACACCTCTATACGTTGGGATAAAAAAGGTATATCGTGCCTTTAAAATTTTCTTCGCGATTACACCCGAATCAGTATTGTTATAAAATATTCTTGTTATCTTTTCTATAGGCAGCAACAAGTACTGCTTGGACGTGAACTACGGTGGCACGCTCATCATCTGGGATCGTCTCTTCGGTACCTTCAGACCAGAGACTGACAAGATTGAGATTGTGTACGGTCTTATCTACAACCAGCCTTCATTCAACCCTCTGTACTTGCAGGTATTTATTTAAAAATATATTTCTATATTCTTCTATCGTGTCGGCACGAGTATACAAAAATAGTTCATGCCGTGGTGAAAAGATTAGCCAGTCAGCAAGGATGGTAGCGAGGCTGACTGCCCAGGGTGCACCGGACGTACTGAAGTATCGTCACTCGTGGAGGCTCTTTTCATGCACCCCTATATTTCTATTATAACCCTTCTTTCCCACGAGCTGTGGGTAAAACTCACCACTGAGTGGAGCCCTCATAACGTTAGACGACATCGCGGCAGGCCCAGAAGGAGAGGCGGGACGAGTTAGACACTTATTGCAAGGATTGGCCCCTGAAATCATTAAATCGAGAAGAATAGAATAAGGTCCGTATCCTTTGCCCTGCAGTGGGATGATCACGGCTTAGTAATTACATATAATAACCCTTCAGCACGGGTCCGCTGTCGGTACGACCCGCTCGCATTTGGTGTGAAATGTTTCATAGTAATCCCTTGAATACAACTCATTCTGGCCCATCGTGAACGCTTAAATTCGCCAGAAATGGAAAATTAACTTCAAATTCACAACAGATTTATTCAAAACTAGCTGTACCTACCCAACAGACGTTTGTCCTGTCCAAATCGAATTACGCATATCCATTGTCGGATCGTGAGTTATGGTCTTAAGTTCAAACAAAAATCTTATAGAAAAAAGGAACTTTAAATTTTCCCGAATAGGCCATTTTTCCTGGCAACTTTTCCAATTTTTCTCTTCATAGAAACCTAATTTGGAAAAATAAGAAAATTAAAAAAAATCCTAATAAGTCTAGCAGTTCTCAAGTGATGCGCTTAACAACGAACAGCATTTAATTTTTATTTATACTAGAATTACTTAGTTCGTTTGAAAGTCAATGGTGCCGATTCTCTTGTTCACCAACTAAACTAAAATTAGAGAATTGCTATCTTTTACTAACAGCTAGCGCGAGAAAAGGACGGTGATAGACAACAACTAAGTTAGAGATGTCAAATTAGTTTACGCCTTGAACTTCACCGTGTTTTTAATCAACACGTTTTAAATGTCGTCTTTTGTATGGAATTTTTAGTTCAACTAAATTTGACAGCTCTTATTTACTTATGTCTCTTTCTTATTTTATTAGAGTGAAAAAGATGGCAGTAGCCTAAATTAAGTTAAGTTTGTCCATAACAGAATCGGCACCAATTTTACATAAGACAGCCCCCTAAAACGCCCACCCTTCACCGCTTCCTAGTGTCTATGCTATGAAGAAGAAAAGGTACAACAAACTCCCCAGCAACACAGATCTGTCTGTCATCAAATATTTAATCTTATATCCCGGATTCGGAACCATGCAAAATACAAACCAATACAAATATGATCATAACAGCATAACATTAAATTTTGAATAAATACACGACCCGTAAAGTAAACAGAACATTGCAATTAACCCCACAAAATGGAGCAATACCGCAAAAAGTGGTACTTGGCAAGGGATTATAAAGGCGTATTTAGACTGTGATTATTTCATCCGCTTGCGGTAGCGATATACGAGTACCTACCACGGAGTTGACCGCTTGGTTTTAAGCCACCTAGATTATTTCGGTGGTCATAATCAAAGTCGAGTTAAATAATTCGACGTAAAAAGCAAGTAAAGAAAGGATTATGTTTAAAGGGTGGGAAAATAGCATCCTTAATCGTTGCGCTTACAGCATCATACAAACAAACATTGTTCCCAATGGTAATTCTAGCAATTTTCTCTCTCATAACTTTTCTTAATTATTAAACAAAAAAAAAAACTTAAAACAATAAACTGTAATCTTAATAGAACAATTAATTAATGTTTATGTTTAGGAAACGATTAGCAGTGGATGTTTACAAGCTGATAATAATTATTATGATGTTGATCCAAATATAATAACTGTTTTTATGAGTACAACGATAGGTCTGCAGTACGGTACTCGAATATCGCATACACAATCTGGCATTATTCAATTTGATAAAAATGAAAATAAACTTTTTCTAGTCTTTTTATGTGAAGTTGCTGTTAAAATTAACGTATTGCTTCAATAAAATCATTTTTTTTTCAACTGTATTCTATGCGTGTAGTTTTATTCTAAATCTAAATCACTAGTCGTTGTTTTGTCCTTCGTATTTTTGTTGTTCAGTTAATTTGGGTCAGACTGTACACAATATAGTTCCATCTGAAAGCGTCTTTACTTCTGAACAAGCCTTAATACGTGTGCGTAAACCTTTAATATAAGGTTTTGTGGCCTGTCATGACAATGATTGCCAACAAAAAATACACATAAAGAGAATGCCGTATAATAAGAGAGAGGTAATCCCGCTTGATTATACGTAGGTTCCAACATGGTTTATGTTTTTAATTAATTTGTTGGCTAGAAAGATTGGTAAGAAAAGCGTAGGTAGAAAAGATAGTCTTAAATCAATTCAAAACGACTGCGTGTTTAATTTAAATAAATTAATGTCACACATCTGCTGCAGCTGAATATTGTTAATCACTTTTTTTTTCTTTTCCTTACTTTAGAGGACTCCATAAAGATGCACCCTAATCTTATTATTTACTATGTTTTATGAAACTTCATGAAGATATAAAAGCATAAAAAATATTGAAATATGTATATTATTTGCAAGCACTGTTAATACTACGAGCTGTAGCTTATACGTCTGTAAATGCTTCATGAAAATATCTTATAATTTTCTTTTATTTTCACAGTCGTTCTACAATAAATACGTGGTGTCCAAGTTCCGTAAGCTAGACACTTGGGGCGACAAGATGAGGGCCATCTTCTGGGGACCCAGCTGGGAGCCAGGTACCCCTCGACTTGGAGACGAAGACATGAAGGTAGATGTAAGTATATCTTGTTGAAGCATTGCTTTCAAGCATGATATTTAAGAAACGGTTCTTGAGATGCTAGAACAAAATAATTGTTTTATTTTTCTCAAAAAAAAAACTATTCTCATCACCTTCTTAGACAAGAAGACAATCTCTAATTGCACTGGAATAAAAACAGTGTGAAAACAGAGTGACCGTTATACAGAGGATCGTTTGACAGCTGTGTGAAGCCAGCAGGATTGATACAAGCTGTCAACCACGTGGTCCATACATGTCAATTCCCTGTTCGTCTTGGAGATTGACATCTTTCTAAGTGTGTGTCCTGAGTGACGGCGCACCGCGCAGGCGGAATGAACGGCGCATTAAATAAATGTTCGAAACGGTTGAATTTTGATATGGAAAATCAAATCATCGATTTTTACATGAAACCGCATGATCTAAACGCACTGGCGCACGACAGCTGGCCGGAAATCAGTGCGTTGAGATCATGCGGTTTCATGTAAAAATCGATGTGCGGCCAACCGCAAGCGGCACGCCGTATTGCGGCTGGCCGCTAGTGCGTTTTAAGCCTTAAGGTCGTTACACGCTCAATATTATTTGCGCAAATTCTTAGTTTCACAAGTAAGAATGTACATTGAGACAAACCAAGTAATGCAAGTTGCAGCATAAATCCGGACTATAAGGCCCGCGCCGTTTGGACGCGTTTTTGTTCAAATTTGAGCAAACGTACGAATGATCCTTTCGCTTCCCTTCAAAAACTAACGGGATGTCCTGCGTAAGCGACACACGCGACGCGAAAATTATGATGCTGCGAACGCGATCAAAACTACGACATTCCCTGCGGCCTGTGTAGCAGTCCGTCACCCTCCGCGCTAACTGTCATAACTAGCAATTGATAATTTTTCAGAGAAATTCTCAGAGTGACGTATCTGCTTCAAATGAATAGAAATAAATAAATAGATACCTTAGGGCTTTATAGCAACTACTAACTTAAAGAGTAAGCCAAGAGCAATATAAAAAGTTATTAATTCATTAATAAAGCCACAGCTAACGCAACTACTGAAAAATTATCAATTGCTAGTTATGACAGTTAGCGCGGAGGGTGACGAGTCTGCTGTGAGACGTGACGTAACGCGTACTTTTCATCGTCTTGTGTCGCGTCGCTTCGCATCGTGTCGCAACACATTGTATTTGTTGCTTGCGCAGGACACCCTGTAAGAGAGCTCGCCGGATACGAGTTAGTTTTGTGTACCGCACGGAAATCTAAATATTATTTCGATTTCCGTGGTATACGCAATGTAGGGCATAAGGCGGCTGACGCAAAAAGTATTTAGCTAAAGAAATGCCTAATCTGCTTGTTGTTTGATATTAGTTATCTAGAATTGAGAAAAAATTTCAGTATCTATATATGGTCTCCCACAAATTGTCGACACGGAATCAACATAAGCCGGTCGGAAGAAGATTTATGTCTACGGGCACGGGTGTAAGTGTAACCGACGTCGTTCGCCTCGGCTCGGGCGACCGCGCCGTAGACATAAAACTTTTTCCGACCGACCGAAGCAGCGTCGATAAGTGTGGTGAGACCCTTACATTTGACGTTGATACTATAGTTAATGTTTATCCGAAATAGTTACCCGTCAGGCAGTTACGAGTTATAGAGTACGTATTGATCCCATAACTGATGGCTATATAAATTGGGTGTCAAAGATAAACCCTAGACTGAAATAATCCGTTATACCTACTAGTGTACTGAACCAATGGAGAGTTACAGTACGCGTAAAATAACTTTGCCGCTCTGAAAACAGGCTTTGAGCATTCTGTTCCTCACTTCAGCGGAGCAAAGTTATTTGGTACTCGTAAAATAACTTTGTCACTCTGAAACCAGGCTTTGAGCGTTCTGTTCCTGGGGGTCTACTCCCTAAACACGAAGTCCGTGGTTTCGGCCTTAGTTACGAGCGTTTCCTAATCCCTATTACCTACGGACATACGATTATTTCTGGGCCCGAACTGAGAATGAATGACAACACGATTTGACAGTTGTCCTTACTACCGATGTGTTTTTTCCCGTCTGAAAAGTTGAACTTGACACTTGTTTTGTTCACTTCTACGTTTCGGGCTACTTTCGGACGGGTTTGGAACTTTGTTGACGGACTTAGGGAGTAGGCCCCCTGATTTCAGAGGGCCGTAGTTATTTTACGCGTATTGTTAGTTGAAATCTTATAAAACTGAATTTTGGCAGGTAGAAGAAAGTAGTATACTCTACATACTATTATAGAAGATAAATTCTAAATGGAAATATTAGAAGTGTTGTGAAACGATAAGGATTTTTCTGTTCTTCTTACGTTTGACATTTAATTAAATGCTTGGCCCTTAAGGCAAGATTTTCTATAATAAGGGAAGCACAAAATTCATCTTCGCAACAAAATACGCAAAACAGATAAAAATATACGCTTAAGGGAATAAGAAAGTAATTTAATACTATCGAACCGCGTCGATCTCCGATAAATACTGACATAAGTATTTAATTTAAATTGTATTTAAATTCGCTGAATTTGCATGCATTTATGTATATTATGTACCAAGAATATACAACGCTATTTTTAGTAGAAACAAAAGTTGAGACACGTTGTAAATTGTTTTAAGACAAATGCATTTTTTATTTTATTTTTTTATTTGCCTTGGTCGCACTTGACCCTAGTCGTAACTGATGGTAAGAGCAGACAGAGTCTAAGATGGATCACACGAATCCAAGTAACAGAGATATAGAGAGATTCCCCTATACCCCTCTGCCTCTCACATAGTCACGACGGAACACAGTAAACTGCTTGGCGCCGGACTTTAATGTGAGGATGGTAGCTAGCCAGGCGGACGGTATAAATCCTACCACCAAGCGTGCTGGGTTTTGTCGAATCTTACAACACGCATGTATTCCTTAGATGTTAATTAATCCTTTTGGCGAAAGTTGTAGATCAAAAGTTATTCGTTTATTCATTGAAAATACATATCAAATTACATTTTTAAATATTTATAAAAAAGAAACATTTAACAATATGAAGATATAGTAGCATCGGGAACAGGGTTTAAGCTACCGGTGGTCAGGGCCTCAAAGAGAGGAACTTCCTAACAATACGCGCCATGTCGAGAAGTACCGCTTTCTGTATCAGGGCACAGAATAAATAGTACAATTCGACAGCTTTTGAAATTGAGAACTGGGGCCCAATTCTCCTAAAATAAATCTTGATAAATCATAAGCGAACCAAGGCCGAACCGGTCATTCAGACAGTTCTCAATTTCAAAAGCTGTCGAATTGTTTGACACAAAAAAAAAACAATCATTTTGAAAGTTTTCGAAAACAAAAACTGACTGGCGGTTGTGGTTCGATTGCGTTTGGCAACAATTTATTTTAGAAGAATTGGGCCCCAGGCCCTTGATCCAGCCGCCCAACGAAAGCCTCTTTAGGTGTTGGTCGAGGCTCTTGGCTATTAAGCCATGAGCTATTTATTAGTATGGGTACTTTAACACCCTTTCAGATTGGGTATCTTTCCGAATAACCTTGTATTATTAAAGTCATGAATCTAATTAAGATAACACAATTTAATTACGCAGTACAATCGTCAGCCGAGATACAACGCTGTCTGATTATTTGACTCCTAACTACGAGTACTTAGTACCTACGTTATCAGCCCGCCTTTTGACCTATACTACGAATTATAAAACAAAGTCTCCCGCCGCGTCTGTCAGTCTGTCTGTGCGCAATTTTCTCCGTAAATGCTGAACGGATTTTGTTCCGGTTTTCACGATTACATAGATTGATTCTCAGGGTAGGTTTATGGGCCTTATTACAAAAGATGGTTTAAACCAAGACTAAGGTAGGTACACCCAGGTTTAAAATATACCCATCGTTTTCTCATGTCTATGATAACTAAAAGAGACAGGGCTATTTTAAAACCTAGGTTTTTCTTAGACCACTTTTGTAGTAAGGGCATAAATTCGCAGAGTTCACCTCGTGCGATAAGACCGCCCATTGTACGTATATTGTGTAAATGTTTGTATTTTTTTTTTGTTTATCGGTCTATTATGTAAATTTATTGTACGTATGAGTATGTATTACAAATAAATAAACGTGTTGTTTATATTAGCTGAGCTGTAACGATTTTTGTCAAGAAAATAGAAATAAAAAAGTTTCGATAGTAACTGATGAAAAATACCTCAATTATGTAATGTAACTTGGTACCCGTACGAAATCGGGACGGGTCGTTAGTCTACAAGGTTAGTCAGAAAGGGGGTACTAATCCGAAAGGGTGTTATAGTACCCATAATAATGAATAACTTTTGTTCTACCACTTTCCCCAAAAGTCAATAGTTTCAGAAAAATAGCTGTTCAAACATGACATAAAAAATACGCTAAAATCCATCCGTCCTCAGCTATGATTAGCTGTGTTTACATTTTTGGTCATATTTGGGGTCACGAGTTAGAATCTCCATTTTCTGAATTCGTTACTAAAGCAGGGAGGAAGAAATTAAAAAAAAAAACTAAAATAAAAATAATTTTGCATGGAAATAAAAATTATCGAATTTTGAAATTTTAACACTTGCTATAAAACCATCAGATACTTTAAGGGGCCTGCGGATTAGTACCCCCTTTCCGACAAACCTTGTATATACAGGGTGTTAACGAATTCGTGTAATTCCTTCAAACCACGTGATCTACTGATGACACAGATTAACCCTAAATGGCAATTTTTGAAAATCACCAAAAAAAAATTTTCAAAAAAAAATCTTTGTTTTCTATTTCTGAGTCATTTTAGAGTCTTGGGTTATCTGACTGCAAAGAGCGATATCGCGTTAGTCGTGCCTGCCAGCCGTGTTGCCGTGCTTTCATTAATTTATGCGTGGCATCGAAATGATCACAAAAATAAAACATTTTTAATGCAAAAAAAAACTTATTTTTTTACTGAATCCTTATTAGGTGGTTTAGATACGATCGGTAACAAAGCCGCATGAAAAAATAATAATTTTATTTTTTTATTTTTAATCAAGCTAAATCCCGTGCGGGGCCTGTCTACATCAGTAGTAGATCATGTGGTTTTAAGGAATTACACGAATTCGTTAACACCCTGTATAGGGTGTCTCTAAACTCAAAGTTAAACCTAAACTACACCTACCATGAATAATTTTTTACCTGTTAAATGCAATTATAATATATATTTTTTTTACAGTATCATCTTTTTTTTTCCTTAGTCATCAACTTATCATTAATTTATTCCCGGTTTGACGTTTAGTTTCTGTGTTTGTCCAACGTTGTTGTTACGCGGGTGGAGCCACGAGGGCACGGCTAGTACTGTATAAAAAAAACAGATGATCCAAAAACAAAATCAATCTAGAAATTTTTACTTTTGTAAACAAACTTAAAAGCAAAGGCTTTTATTAAACAAACTTTGAGCTATCAAACTTTCTTACGTAGGTGCAAACACAACGATAATAGTTTTTGTTTAGGAAGTCTTTAAAACAAGTGCCTTTTGGTTAAAAAGTTATTAAACTCCTGTAACTTAAGCCTAAGAAGTCTATATATAAACTCGTTAACGCCCACTCTTTTTAACATGATCGTCCTACGCCATTATCAAATTATCCATTTTCTCCCATTTTATACGTATACACGGTTAGTCGGAAAGGGGGTACTAATCCGAAGTCCACTTATAGTATCGCTGATGACTGTTTGAAAGCAAGTGTTAAAATTTCAAAATTCGATATATTTTTTTTCCAAATTTTAGTTTTTCCAAAATTCTTCATCCCTGCTTTAGTTACAAATTCAGAAAATGGTGTTTCTAATTCATGACCCCAAATATGACCTAAAATGTAAACACAGTTGATCATAACTGAGGATAGATAGATTTTAGAGATTTTTTTTTGAGATTTTTGAACAACTGTTTCTCTTAAACTATTGACTTTTGGGAAAAGTTGTAGAACAAAAGTTACTCATTATTATGTGTACTTTAACACCCTTTCGGATTAGTACCCCCTTTCTGACTAACCTTGTATATTATTCCGTTTTAAATTGATATACAAGTTTAGTTGAAAAGGGAGTACTAATCGAGCCACATAAAATATAATTTATGACTGTTTTAAAGCAAGTGTTAAAATGTAAAATTCTAAAATGCAATAAATTTTATTTCTAACCTAATTAAATGAAACAAATTTCTTCTTTCAAAAATTCTACAGGTTTAGTTACGAATTCAAAAAATAGAGATTTTAATCTGTGTCCCTAAATATGACCTAAAATGACAATACAACTGATCATAGCTGAGGATAGATGAATTTTAGCATATTTTTTATGAAATCTTTGAACAGTTTTTTCCCTTAAACTATTGTCTTTTGGGAAAAGTTGTAGAACAAAAGTTATTCATTACCATAGGTAATTTAACACCTTTTCGGATTAGAACCCCTTTCCGAGGAACCTTGTTTAAAGAATTCTTTATTGTACACACATAATGAAACAAACAAAATTAATACATCCTATTGAAAAACAGTACAAAGGGCGGTCTTATTGCTAAAAGCGATCTCTCCCAGACAACCTTTGGATGGACAAAGACTTATTTGGGAGAACGAATAAAGGGCAGTTAATTGTAGTTTCTATTCTAAATACGTAATTAGTTCTAAAAAGCCACTCATCATAACATCACGCCTATATTCCTCAAAGGGTTGTGCAGAGGAGGAGCTCGTGGCTAAATAATTACAGCCGCATAGACCGATCTTCCGGGTTAAGCCACGCTTGCCGAGGTTGGTCTGTGGATGGGTGACCATTTACCATAGCGAGTTTCCTCCGTGCCTCGGAAAGCACGTAAAGCCGTTGGTCCCGGCTGTCATTTGTAGATCTTTGACAGTCGTTACTGTTGGTCAGAAGCCAGAAAGTATGACAACCAGTCTTACCAAGAGTATCGTATTACCCAGTTACTGGGTTGTGGAGGTCTGATAGGCAGTCGCTCCATGTAAAATACTGATATTCAGCTGCATCCGGTTCGACTGGAAGCCGACCCCAACATAGTTGGGAAAAGGCTAGGCAGATGATGATGGTTGTGCAGAGGTGTATAGTACACCCTCAGTGTGCGTTCTGAGTGACGGCGCACGGGCGTATTGCGGAGCGGCTATACCGTGGCTTTACCGTCGATACCTATCCTTAGTGCACGCGGGAAAGTTGACGCGTACGCGCGTGTTTAGCGTTTCGTTTATTTTATTTTGGTTTTAATAATGTCGATATCAAAATTCAAACGTTTCGAACATTTATTTAATGCGCCGTTCATTCCGCCTGCGCGGTGCGCCGTCACTCAGGACGCACACTCATTTCGCTGTTATGTTGAAGTCCCATGTAATAGGGGGCGAGCCTATTGCCATCAACCGGGCCTAAATCCAGACTGGACTGCTACTGAGAAATTCCACACGGAAGAACTCAATAACACTTTGACGCAAGAACTGAATTACCGAAAAATTACGGTATTTTTATTTAGCGATATGGCGTCATACCTATTTAAAAGGGTTACCGAAAATTCCGGTATCCTAAAATTTCAGTACCACAAAATTTTGATACCGAAATTAAAAGGTATCAAATTATAATGATTGATCGAAATATATTGGTTAAATAACGGTATCAATATTTACCCGAAAATAATCCGATTATGCCAGATACAGAAAGTTTTTTAAGGGTGAACAAAAGTACATTTTATTGATGGTTAGACTTGTTGACAGTTTATACTGCCACGCCCCGCGCACCCCGCGCTGCCTACCCGTGCAGCTAATTCAAAGTATATCGGTACCTACTGAAATCAAATATATTATTATGTTAAATAACGGTATACTCGAAAAAGGTTAAGAAAATGGAATCGTTAGTTTGAGCTGGTTAAATACCGATATTTAACAACAGTTTTTCAGTCCCTGCTTTGACGTACGGTCGGCGCCATAAGTGCAGTCCCACCTTACGGGCGACAGTAGCTTGCGCGTTTGAGACGTCAGCAACGTGTAAGCGTATAAAGCCGAGCAAGTTGCCGCATACGATTATTTCGTTGAACTGACACTGCACTAATGAACCCGACTTTACCTGAAGATCGCAAGTTCTGGGGACCTTTCGCTCAGCATTCGCGCTTGCGACCACAACACCAACGAGGCAGTTACTTATTGTTTCTTTATTTCCAGGTGGAAAACAGGGAGAAGTACGACGTTCATCTACCAGCCTGGTGCAACGTGTACCTCGTGGCACATTATACAATTGTGCTGTATGGCTTCTTTGAGCTGGCTTCCAGACATATGGTAAGCAATTACGATACTTGTTTTTATATTTGATAGGGTTGGTATATAGACATTGCCCAGTAACTGGGTTGCGGAGGTCTGATGGCAGTCGCTCCGTGTAAAATTCTACTGTTATTCAGCCGCATTTGGACAGACTGGAAGATGTCACCAACATAGTTGGGAAAAGGCTAAGAAGAAACGATTCGCAAAAATACAGATGGCCTACTTGTTGGTTGGTTGTTTTTTTTGGAACCCCTAAGGTGTGCAAGTTTCCTCATAATGTTTTCATTTACTGTTAAGCCGGGTTCGCAGCGCCAAATTTCTAACAAAACATGCTATCAAAACAAGTTTTTTTTTTTCTTTTAAAAAACTTTGCCCCACTCTAAGATTTCTCTTGTATCGTGGGTGCGTTTACAGACACAAATCTCACAAACAAACGCCCAGACCCGAAACAACCATCTGTAGGCCATACAAATTTTTGTTCCGTGTGGGAATCGAACCCACGACCCGTAGAGCAGAAGCCAATCGCTTAGCCACTGCACCAAACGTGTCGTCCAAAGTTAGCAAAACAGCCAGTCCGCTGCGCCTTTATCAAAACAACTGATGGCGTCTTCCTCTAGTGAGCGCGAACACAAAATGAGTCACTTTCCCTCCCCGCAGGCGAACGCGGGGGATGTTATCCATTCGTCTCGGCAAACATGTTATTGTGTTTTGCTAACAAAACTGTTAGGCCACGCCCCTAGTGCAAGTGCAGCATATAAATTCGAAAAGTCTAGAGACGTGGGTTGGTATCGAATTAGACCCTTCTCAATCTCAGACCGTCCTATATTTATCCTCCTAGTATTTACGCAGATACCTATATTTAATTCAAGGTCTCTTATCTTAGTAAAAGCACACTTACGTTGGCACATCACACGCCGTTGACGATCAAACGAAACGTACTTGCCCCAGTACACACCTTTGGAGCGTGTATGTGCCGACATTTTCCTACGTCTTTTGAAGAGAATCGTTCGCCATCACTCGCCGTCGACACGAGTCAAAGGCGGGTCCTTTGACGCGACCCGCTCTCGACCCGCGCTTTCATTTAAAGGCCTGCTACACGGTCCGAACCAACGACCAACGGCAGCTTGGTCGGGTCAACAAAATTTAATTTCGGTCTACACGATCGTTTGTCTGTGCATTCTGAGATCGCAACTAACCAATAAGTCTTGAAATATGGCACTTACTTGCCTAATCATCAAAAAATCGGAGCAGCATTAATGTGTGGCTCTTTTATGCGCATGTGACCAAGAAAAACAAAGTAAGAATAGAAAATAGATGAAATAAAATAAAACTGATGGATTTCCGACCGGCAACAAACTTCCATAATATCGAGACCCTACTCAACGCCTTCTGTTAGTCCTTGGTAGCGAGGTATGCGCTTGCAACCAAGGTCCAACCAAATATTGGATTGTCTACAGGGTCATATTATAAACTCGACCAAGGTGTCCTTTGTTGGTGGTTAGTTCCGACTGTGAAGCATGCCTCGACGTGCTCCCAAATAATCCAACACGCGGGTTCGCCGGCAACACGACCCGCTCGCGCTTCGCGTTTCGTGTGGCGAACGCTTAAAAGTGTTACGTGTACGTGTTGATCTGAATATAGTACTTTAAGACATATTAACAAAACTGCTATAAATTAGCCGTTTCTCAGTACATTTTCCGACCAATCCGTGAAATTTAGCTAGATGTTATGATTAGCTACGGATAGACTACGCCTTTGTCTAAAAAAGGTCGAGAAAACATTACTAAATTTGATAACGTTTAATTGAATAATATTAATTTTCCGTAGCCTCCTCCCATTATTACAAACTCTCGAGTATCTTTTATCTAATATTCCCTTTTATTTACTTTTAATTATCGTGTCTACTTTTATAGTTAATTATCACTACATAGTATAAAACAAAGTCGCTTCCCGCTGTCTGTCCCTTTGTATACTTAAATCTTTAAAACTACGCAACGGATTTTGATACGGTTTTTTTTAATAGATAGAGTGATTCAAGTGGAAGGTTTTAAGTTATAAAACGTACATGTGTGAAGCCGGGGCGGGTCGCTAGTGTAATTTAAACAAATCGTACAATTCTCATCTTTTGCCCCCGCTAGGATCATCGTCCTAGATGTTAATCTGTCATACTCACTGACCCGAGTAACCGCCCTAAAACCCATTCATAAGCCCAACCTCAACTTTAAATTAATGAATATCGCGTTACTATCCCGCTCTTAACCTTTGTCATAACATTGTGAAATTGGAGCGCAGTCATAAACAAAATATTACTATGTACCTACCATATAACTTCACTACATAGTATAAAACAAGGAGGAGGGAGCTCGTGGCTAAATAATTACAGCCGCATAGACCGATCTTCCGGGTTAAGCCACGCTTGCCGAGGTTGGTCTGTGAATGGGTGACCATTTACCGTAGCGAGTTTCCTCCGTGCCTCGGAAAGCACGTAAAGCCGTTGGTCCCGGCTGTCATTTGTAGATCTTTGACAGTCGTTACTGTTGGTCAGAAGCCAGAAAGTCTGACAACCAGTCTTACCAAGAGTATCGTATTACTATTATTATATTATTCGCAGCGGGCATACAGCGACCTGCGTGTCCAATATAATAATGCACTCAGGGTAGTGTTGGGGCTGCCATGGCGTTGTAGTGCGTCAGGGATGTTTGCTGAGGCGCGGGTTGATGGCTTTGCTGCCATCATCAGGAAAAGATGCGCCTCCCTACTCACTCGCGTTCGTGGCAGTACCAACACTATACTGGGTGTTTTTACTGATCGGTGGGAGTCCCCCATGCTGCAAAGGTGGGTGCGGCTTCATACCGTAATTTAATTATTAATTTTATTTAATTATTATTTCCCAATCCTAACATTAGTTTTTTTAAGTAAATTGTTACTAACAAAATATGGACCTGGTCTGAATTAAATGATTATTATTATATTATTATTATTACCCCGTTACTGGGTTGTGGAGGTCTGATAGGCAGTCGCTCCATGTAAAATACTTGTGCAAACTCTGTGCAAAATTTCAACTTTCTAGGTCCAAGGGTTTGGGCTGGGCGTTTATGAGTCAGTCAATCAGTCAGTCAGTCAGGACTTTTCTTTTTATTTATATAGAAGTGGTAGAAGGACCGATATCATTTTTTGAGGGATTGGGGAGGTCGTTACTAATAGACCCCATGTCCCAAGTGTCACAGTAGTGGTTTTTTTTAATTACCCAATGTCTTGCTTTTTGGTAACGAAATAACTTTTTTGTATTTTGCAATGTATTTTTTTTCGAAATACATCATTAATGAATGATACATTAATTTGGTGTAAATAAAATTACAGATTGACAATCTTTCAAACATTTACACATTTTTTTGACTTTTGAAGCGCATCTGTAATTTTATTTACACCAATTGTAGGTATTGTAGGTATTCCTAATGCTAATTTTAATTTAGGTTTAGCTAGCCAGTGACCTCTCCAATCCCTCAAAAAATTTTGTTGTTCCTTCCACCAAACAGTCTGATTATAATAATTGATATTTATTATACATAGTCTCGATGAATTATGTATAGGTACTGGGTACTTAATATATTTTGTTAATAAAAGTACCTAAGAAAAATATAGAATTTCTTTGTCAATGTTATTCTCAATGAAAATAATAACATGTTTGGTTAACTCTGTATTTTTACAATAATATCTACGCTAATAAAAGAAATATAAAACATATTTATTACAGAAATATTCTTCTGTATTGATCTAATATAGTTTCACTTTCCACAAGGGTAGTAGTAGTACTCTCATGAAACAACAAGGTTTCAAGGTCAAGATCAACTAGATCACTATACGATGAGATTGCAGTCTGTCATTATTAGGGCGAGATTCACAGCCCGTACTTAGACTTTACTTAAGTAACACTCAGTTACAAGAAAGATCCATTAAATTTTAATTAGAATTCTCTCATTACAATTTTAATGCTCCATTAACTTCTTCTGTCCATTGCAAGAAGCTAGATTTAATGGAATGATTAACTATCCATTAAAAATAATTTTTGATGTGTCAAACTCCCCATGATTTCAATATATGATAATTAGTAAATGAAGAACGAACTACGACCTAATCAGTGTTCATGTAATAGCCATTAATTTAATGGAAACATTATTCTTAATGACGGATTAGTTAATGATCACCTAATGGTATCTTTCTTGCAACTCAGTGTAAGTGTTTCATTGAAAATAATAATAAGGTTCATATTCATATGGAACGCTTACTTAGCAAAGTAAAGTCGAATTGCGGTCTGTGAATCTTGCCCTAGACCTGTCACTTGCACAACTCTTTTGAAAACAAAATAGTGTATTTTGTACCTATCACAATGATTATTAATTTAAATTAGGTATTATACTAACACTCCAATTACCAAACTGTATATTTTCATACTATATTTGCGTTAATCCTAATTGCTGGAAGCGCGGCAACTTTTCATTCCCGCATTATAAACAAAACACGAACAATTTTTCCAACTGACATCACTTTTGATGATTAAACTCCAGTGGCAAGCGAGAATAAGTGAAACGATAGAAAAGCAAAAGTTTCAAAGCCGTGAAATCCGGATTTAGCACGCGGCCTTTTCAAATCACGGTGAAATAGCAACGCGCCACGAAAAACTGAAACTCGTTTTTGTATTCGCTCGTTAACTTGTTAATTAAGGAGTCTGCCCATTACGACGTATCATACTACAAAGCGTTTTGCCTATACACTACCGTTACGGGCATGCATTCTTTGTTGTGACGTCATTAAGCCGTAACGAGTAGGTCGTGCGCTATGACGGGTGCCCGTTGTTTGGCCGAAGTATTTTATATCGAATTTCATTACGCCGACAACTTTTCGCCGAATTAATGTTTGTCGAAGCATTATTTAACTTAATTTGATCTCGCCGATTATTAGTCACAATGATTGGTTGGTCAAAAAATCATTCACAAAGAAGAATGGGCAAATTTCATATAACCGAAACCCAGATCCAACAGAAACGACTCATATTGGTATTTGTCACACTTAATGTCCTAAACAATTCTGCATATTTTTTTTTCTTTAGGCTCCTTCTGAACCCGGTAAAACGAGGTCAAAGTTTGAAAAATGTCTGTTCGTGTAGTCGGTGTAGTACAGAATTAAATGAATATTTATACTAATTAATTCTACTGTAGGTCACTGTTGGGTATAGACATCCCCTATAAATTGACATCATACCATGTGCTCGTTCAGAAAATGCGTTGAAAAATTATCAAAGTTCTAAAGGTGATCCAATTAAAGTTGAAATATAATTACTCAACATATTCCATCTCTGTAATGTGAGATGGTCCCTATACTTCTATTCCGATGGGTCGAGCCATCGCGTGCGAAGCAAATGCCTCATTTGTCTGTCTTCATGTTTGTGGCGAGGCATGTGCTACGCACAGGCGCAGTTTCATTTTCTCAGTCGAGGCGTGCGTGGATATCGTACGCGACGACGCACACCTCGAAAGTGCATGCGCGACTACGTCCACAACTAATGTAATGCTCGCAGTGAGGCGCTTTGATCTGGAAGCGTTTGCCGACGTACGTTGGCTCGCCCTAGCCCTGCGTAGCACATGCCTCACCACGAATATGAAGGTACACACCTTTCGAGGCATTTGTTGTGCGCCGTTCGCGACGCATGCCTCGCAATGTCTGTATCCGCCTTAATACATGACGTGAGCGCACAGCAAATGGCGGATTGTCAAAATATTATAGGCTAAAGCTAAAACATTGAGCTCAGTTTAATGCTAAATTGTGATTATTTTAATAACCGGTAAAGCAAAGCGTAGCTCCTTAAACTTCTAAACAAAATCAACAAAAGGATTATACTTAATTATATTTACTCGTTCTTAAGTAATGCTATTAAAACCATATTACACAATTCTCGCTCTTTCTCAGCCCGTTAATAACAAGCAGATAATGATACTTCAATAGATACTAAGACGCTTAAGTAGTAAGAGCAGCTAAGCTTTTGTGAAATTAAATTAACTTCTTTTTCATTCAGTGTAAAATCACACTTTTAAGCCGATACGGCAAGAAGTTGGAATTACTTATTCCTTTTAAAATATCTTTGGCGGTAAAAATGGTATTTAAGAATAATACATAATAATAATTTTACGAACTATAGTTACAAAAAACTCATGTCCGTTTTAATTGATGATAATGACGACACGTTTGGTGCAGTGGCTGAGCAATTGGCTTCTGCGCTACGGGTCGTGGGTTTCGATCCCCGCACGGAACAAAAATTTGTTTGGCCTACAGATAGTTGTTTTGGGTCTGGGCGTTTGTGAATGTGAGATTTATGTCTGTAAACACACCCACAATACAGGAGAAATCCTAGTGTGGGGCAACGTTTTATAAAAAAGAAAAGAAAGAAAGAATTTTATGACAAACTAGCTGACCCGGCAGACTTTGTCCTGTCATAGAAAAAAGTACATTCAGTTTTTCCAATTTTCCGGGCAACTTTTCCAATTTTTCTTACCTTAAAAACCTAATTCGGACTGCGAATATTTAAAAAAAAAAAACTGCTAAATCGATCCAGCCGATCTCAAGTGATGCTCATACCAACGAACAGCATTTCATTTTTATTTATACGATTATAGATTAAATTATGTGAAACGGAACTAAGCGAAGCGATAAATAAAATTGCTCTGGGCAACCGCCTTAATGACTCGAATAAACAAAGGCAGTTAAGTAAACAAAAACTTCCTTCTGAAACGCAAATCCATGATTAATTAAACAATGTAATTTTGCAAAGTCACTGAATTCTAAACAATTAGGAACGTTACGATAGATAGTCGGAATTTTTCGAAACGCCTTTACAAACGGAGTCGTATTGATGGCATTTAAAATGTCAAAAGTCGTTGACACTTAGAATTTTCTTTGAGAGTTGTTGAAACTTATTCTCCCACGGAGTTTAATTGATAAGTTAATGATTGTAGGCGATGACAGATCTCATCAACTGAGTGAAAAGTTCATTTTTGAGTTTTCGTAGAACCTGAGTCTTAATTTATCTTTCAACAGCTGTGATCTTAAAGTTTTCCTATCTTTTATTTGTGAAGTTGCTAAATCAACAGATAAATACACTGATAAAACTGAAGATGAGCTGAATAAAATAAGCAGTATTAATACTATTAATTAATTTGCGGAAACCGTCTGAGAATATTGCGGGCTTCGTTATAGCTATTCTGCTACACAAATTTACATTGATGAAGTAACAGCCGACAGCCATACTGCTATAAAATGAAATGGTCTCAAGGTTTGAAACCGACAATCTCATTTTATGCGTCTTGATATATTATACGTCGTAAAATTACAGATGAAACCATCTACCCCCCTGAATTCCCATTCAAATTGCTGTTAGACGTTGTATCTTATCTTTCAAAACATTAAACTAAATCTGTAGACATTCACAATGAAGATTTAGTTAAAACAAAGAGGATTTAGCCTCGGTTAGGGTATCCGACAGAAGTACTTAAACAGTAATTACTTATGAACAATTCAAATCTTCGAATCCGATCCGCTATTACTAGACTTTCCAGATTACTTCCAGATAAGCTCTTCAAATTGTTCCAGTTCATTAGTTCTACGTTGGCCTAATTCTCGATCTGCGAAGTTTGGGGAATAATATAAGCAGCAAACGAACCATTAATTCTTTATCCAGCGCATTTTGGCTGATAGAGAAATAGTAGTAGATCCTTTTACAAGGAAAGTTTTTGTTTAGTCGCATGTCTTCATTTAAAATTAAGGTATTGTTTAAATCAAATCAACTTTATTTCCAATTAAATTCTGTTTGTAGTTTTTTGTTCAAACACATGACTATTTTTAAAAATCATTTTTAGGGTTACGTACCCAAAGGGTAAAACGGGACTCTATTACTAAGACTCCACTGTCCGTCCTTCCGTCCGTCCGTCTGTCACCAGGCTGTATCTCATGAATCGTGATAGTTAGACAGTTGAAATTTTCACAGATGATGTATTTCTGTTGTAACAACAAATACTAAAAAACATAATAAAAATATTTAAGGGGGCTCCCATACAACAAACGTGATTTTTAGCCGTTTTTATAGGTAATGGTACGGAACCTTTTGTGCGCGAGTCCGACTCACACTTGGCCGGTTTTTATTTTAATAGTTCACCAGTTCATTTTCCATTTTATCAAATTGATTTGGGCCAGATTTTCAGAAGTTTTGAAATCAAACCTAACGGTCTTCAGAATTCAGATGCTGATATTTATACTTGCTGCGTGTTTTCTCATAGGCCCTGCGCAGACGACAGACTATCCGTGACGCACTTTTTAGTCTGTGAAAATAGAACCTATGCAATTATATGCAGTAACGCACACGACGCGCAAAAAGTCCGGCGCACAAAAAATCCGTGTAATTCGGGCAGACCGCACCGCGCCGCGGCGCGCCGCTCCGCACAAAAAGTGTGTGAAAAAAATTGAACGTTTGCTTCAACGCGCGCTAACGCAGACGGCGCACACTTTAGTCGGCAATCTGCATTTGCTAGGGGTGGACGCGATCTATTATCATGGCGCCAGAGGTCGATGTAACCTGAGTGTCACAGACAGCCTTTCTTCTGGACCAATGCACCTCCTCATTGTTGTTTCTGAATGAGTCAAAACAGGTCTCAAAATAAATATAGCAACTCATCAAATGTAGTAACAGACATTTTATAAAATTCGAAAAAATTTGCCGGATGTTGTTTCAGAATTGAATGTTTAGTATGGAACTGTCCCTTCAGTAATCTTTCCGAAAGTATAGGATGTACCCAAAATTCTCTATTTCTTCTTCTTTTTCTGTACTTCATGTACAAAATAATACTTCGCGATCTCTACACGATTTTCATAGCGTCTACGTCCCTACAGCTCTGCCGACAAAATGATCGAAGATGTGCGTCGTGTGCGTTGAGTCTGTGAAAAATCCGCGACCGACTTTTTGCGCACCATGCAGACTTTTTGTGCGCCGCAGACTCGATCGCACAAAAAGTGTGCCGTCTGCGCAGGGCCATATACTCTTACTCCTTCTGTGGTTTTTAAAATGTTAACGGCCTACCTTAACACTCTTTTCTCTTTCTTTCAGGGCATGACACCGATCTCAGTGCTAATTTTCGTCCTCTACGTCATCGGTTCACTCACTGTCATCGGAATGCTGTTTGACAAATCCAAGCATGCACCTCTCTTGGAAGTCATCCGCTGTTCGGCCCTCGCCTTCCTTACAAGGAGCGTCGCCGTCACCAGTCCAGGATTTGGAACTGCGATACAAACCTTCTATGTAGCATCTGCTATGTTCTGGTGCCTTAACATCCTCAAGTTTTTGGAGATCAAGAAGACGAGGAAGGTGGATTAAAGTTTGATATTCACGACTGATTTTTCGGGTTTGAATGCAAGAATGACTAAAGCGATATAGATGGTGGATGTTGGTAAATAGGAACGTAATACAGAAAGAAAGCTTATTATGTTCTTAGCTTATAAAGCTGGTTCCTGTTAACTATTCATCTAGTAAGAGATTGTTTGTAACATGGGACATGTTAGATGCCTATAAATGTACAAATCATGCCGCAGAATTTAGCCAAGTTATGCCTTAACTGTAAAATAGTTTACATTTAATATAAACTACAACCTTAAACACATTGTTTCCAATATCTAGCAATAATGCTGTTGAGGACAATTTCACTGAAATTAGATCGTTGGAATGATGTGTAAACAACAATTTGAAATTCGGTGCAAACAAGTTATTCATGAGCAATATAATTCCGTGGAATATCGATTTGCCGAATAATCACAATTATAATGACTATGTAATTTATTAATGAGCCATCTCCTTTATTCAATTATAAACTATACCCTATTTCTAACTTCTATGTAATAATTTCCAAAAGCAATTATCCGGTGAAACGTAACTATGAAATTAATAATAGAATTATTAAATTCTGTTATTGCGCTTCCAACTAAATTATATTTAACAATTTTGACATTTAGATTGATTTTGGAGATTATTGCCATAGAATTGCAGTAATATATTTATTAATTTTAATGTTGAGTCTTTGTGTTGGTTAGCTAATGTACAATATACCATAGCACTTAAAGTTACTTTACATTGTACCGCGAACAAAGTTGTATTCCTTCATAATAACGTACAAATTGATAATCTAGAAAAAGTTAAATAGAACAAAAATGAATAAAGAAACAAAGATGTAAGTTCCTTTGCCCCTGCTGCTCTTAAATTGGATGCAAATGAATATTTAACTCGCAAAGTAGTTGTTGCAGACCAATCTCTCGCCGAGAAAGCCCGAGAATTAAATAATGTCCTTTGCTATTTGATGTTAAAAGTTAAGGACAGAGATAATCTCTCGGGCTGTTTCGACGAGAGTGTAGCCGGTTTTGCAACTGCAAAAGGTACTGTAGAAACATTTTCAAAGTATAGAACACTGCCTAAAATATCTGAATAAAATATTTCCAAACATTGCTGCAAATGAAACAATGAATATAGTAGGTACGCCAATATTAACATAAAACTTAATAACTGTACTTTTGTAGTCATATTTTGTACAATAACGTAATTATGTTAGTGTAATTATAAAACACACTTTATATTATAATGAGAAAACACCAAATAATTAGAATTCATAAGATAATTATAACTTACTTAAGGATAATTATAATTTCTTTGAGTGTACAGCTGATTTATAAGAGAATAATTAATTCATAATTAATTATTTGAAGTCGCCTTAGCATTTGAATAGTCTATAAATCATTTTATATGTTGAAGTAACTATTGATAACTTATTTGTTACGATTTTATTGAATACAATATTTTTTTAGCAAATATTTGTTTTGAATTTTGTATCCCTTTCCAATACATGTGTTCCATTCCGTTCCTCTGTCTTCGTCTGTTCCTGTCCTCATTGTGCGCATCGTACGGATCGCATTACATGGATTTTAATATTCTTTGTATAGCTAGTCATGCAAAGTACGCTCATCTATCGGCAACGGACGGAACGCATGCATCGGATTGTCTGCAATGTTGCGCGTGTCGATATCGTCAATCGGATTATCGAATGACTATGTCAAAAATCCGATTATTCATCTTGCGCATGCTCGCTCGCAGTGTACGCACTATACGGAACCGTTTGATGCGATCCGTACTATATAAACCGGGTTTGTATGCAATCTAAGTTTAATGAATAAAACCATGAGAAGTGCAATTGGCATTTCTAATATAAGGGCGAGGCACGAAAGCCTAATTACAAAGAGCCAGCTAGTCTCTATCCGACCGCCGTGCTAATTACACCTCCCGTGTTTCTGATAAAATTTTACTTTTATCTATTTCTGCAATCCAAAAGTTTTCTTTTAAAAATCCTTGGCCGATGCCCGATGAAACAATACGCGGTGAACTGGTGAACAGGTCGCCTGCACCAAAAATCGAAATACGAAGTTTCGGCTGACGTATCGCACGTTTCTTAACCACTGAAATGTTACCTGCTTCGTTTATGTATACGCCCTAACTCACCAATATTAATTAACATCTATTAGTTCATTGTTTGACAATGCTTTGATCGTATATTTATAAGTTGTTTCATTTCGATACGAAACTGCGACATTAGTTTTTCGGAGTAAGCCCCCAGGTGCCTTTACGTTATAAGGTAAGGAAAAGGCTTTTCAAAATACGTATAACCCATACAATTCCTAATAACTATTAAAAATTATATTCACGAACATGGCTACCCTACAAAACGAGTTCACATTACAGAATAATTTTATCGCAAGATCTCTGGCACTACAGTTGGCTCTCGTGTTCGTAACACCCGTAGACTATAAAAGTAATCTAGGATCGTAGGCACTTAGAGCTAAAGAAGATTGTATAGTGGAAGTAAACGTTGGATATATATAGCTTATTACAAAATGTAAGTCGGATAAAGTAAATGTAATAAAACACTTTGCTGGGTTCACGACCCTTCCACTGAGTAAGAAAGGTATGGATGTTCTAAGGGTACCTACACACATTGCGGTTAGCCGTGTAATGTAGCAGACGGCCCTAGGATCTCCTGAGAGCACGTCTGCTACACCAGTTGTAAAGAATGTGTAGGGCATTCAATACCTAGTACATAAATAACAATAATAGAAATGGTTAGAGAATAAGAGGCAGGACGGCGTCACGTCCCTTGGGGTAGTCAGCGAGTTCCTTCTTGTATTCTCGGCGTTCGTCAATGGCCCACACAGCCATTTGAAAGAAACCGGCGGCAGCAAACAGACCGGCTGTAGCATTTAGTCGTAGTCATAGTAGTAGACGTAGACGACAGCAGGTCCGATCGCCGATCTCACAAGTGTAGGTAGGGCAGGAGGCGAAGTGAAAAGAAGGGAGAAGGGGTTACCACCGGGGCGCAGCTTCTTTATCTGGCTTTCCAGTTGGATAACATGCCACAGCTGTTAATAACACCAAGAGAAACACGTAGAAATTCCACAAATGCTTTTTATTTAACTTGATACGCTTCATTTTAGTAAAATATCAAAAACTGTTCTGCCATAGAAATATTCCAAATTTCAGTTTGTAACATATATCAATTTAAATTACAGAAAATATTTTGTATCAAAAAACATCACTATGGTGTCCACCATCTCCAAAAGCCAAGTCTAAATTAGAATCCCATCTGTCATCCATAAAAAAGTATAAAATATAAATAGCAAGTAGGTAGGTGAATGACCATGAAGGTGATACTACAGCCGGAACGCGGTCAGCCGTGCGGTTGGCCGCAATCAAAAATATGTACGGGAAAATAGTTTTTATACGCACTGCGATGCGGCTGCCGACGCAGTACAAGTGCGTATAAAAACCATTTTCTCGTACATATTTTTGATTGCGGCTAACCGGACGGCTGACCGCGTTCCGGCTAGCCGCAAAGTGCGTAGTCACCCTTAGGATTGTTTCACACGTACCTACTACAACTACGCCATAACTACAAGCACACTACAATAACACGTGGGCGGGCACTAATTTGTATGAAAATGAATAGTCTAATTCACACAGACCACATTTTGCCGCCGAATTCAACCGTGTGGGCAATACCGAGCACATCGCAATCACAAAGCAACCACCAGCGACAACGCGCACTAGCGGCCGGCCACGTGGCAAACACAACGTTGCGTCGACGCAACGATACCGCGCGCACGCTTGCGCCCTCTCACTAGCCGCAACGTAACCACACCGCAACTATAATACTGGTGACAACGCAACCACATCGACATTTTGTAATCACCACAATGCAACTGCAAGAAGGTGCAGCGACGCTATTCACACGTAACGACTTTCATAATTTCGTAATCCATTTTTTGTCGCTGCGATGCGGTGCGGTTGTGGTACTTGTGAATTCTCCCTTACGACATATGAAACGATCTAATATTGCACTGTATCAATGGGAGGGCCTGGCATCCAGACGCTTTGAATGAAGACATGTATAGCTTAGCAAAATCTATAACTACGAAGAGCAAAGAAAGGCTACGCTTGCCTGCGCTAGATAATCATAATATTTCGTATTAGGACAGACAGACAGACCGTTCGTTATACTTAGAGACCTTGTTAAGAGAGCACGTTAAAACGTCGGTCCCGGGTGATATAAGAATACCTATACGTCGTTACGGGTAGTCAGAACTAGAGTACCTATATACAGGGTTACAGGGAAAGTCGTACTGAATATTAAAGGACGTTATTGTTCAGATCATTTCTGATGGATTTGATTCCGTAATATGGTATCCGAAACTTAACCGTTATGGAAATATTGAATTTTAAAGATATTTTTTATGTTATGTAGTACAACACTTGGGCCTATTCAAATAACAATTTCTTAAGATTTTATGAACATACCTAGTAGATGTTATACCTTTTTGAATATCTAAAAAGATGTAGAAGTTTTAAAATTATTTGCAGAATAAGTTCCAAACTTATTTGTATGTTAAAAACACTTAGTGAAAATTATTTAATTCTAACCGTTGTCGAGCAGTCTTTTTAAGCTGTTAGTAGTAGGTTCAGTTTTTGTTAATCATTTTTATTAATTGACATCTCTAACAAGATACAAAAAAACGGACCCTAAGAGCTCTTATCCCAAAAAAAAGCCATAAAATAAAGGATTTTTAAAAATATCTTTTAAATTCAATATCTCCGGAACGGTTAAATTTCGGACACCATATTACAGAATCAAATCCATCAGAAATGACCTGAATAATAACGTCCTTCAATATTCAGTACGACTTTCCCTGTAACCCTGTATAACCTTAGGCTACCGACATTGCTAAGTAATTAGTTAAGTAACAAGTTATGTGCTTTGTAAGTTTGTATAAATTATAGGAACAAGGGATGGGAACTGCTACTCCTTAACACAGGTTATTGTATAACCTAGCTAGGAGAGCAGTGTCACAACTTCTTGTATAGAGATTACTGTAAATTACGTCTATACAAGGTTAGTCAGAACGGAGGTACTAATCCACGGCCCACTTAAATTATCACTGATGACTGTTTAAAATAAAAAAATTCTTCATCCCTTCTTTAGTTACGAATTCAGAAAATTGAGCTTCTAATTCGTGACCCTAAATATGACCTAAAATGTATACACAGCTGATCATAGCTGACGATAGATTTTAGCGTATTTTTTATGAAGTCTTTGTACAGCAATTTCTCTTAAATTATTGACTTTTGAGGACAGTTGTAGAACAAAAATTCTTCATTATTATGGGTTCTTTACTACCCTTTTCGGATTAGTAACCCCTTTTCTGACTAACCTTGTATACATTAAGTCTACTTGGTATGTCTGCAATCTCTATTATGAATGAATTAATATAAACAAATCACATATCTTGACTAAACAAATCAAATATCTTGACTTAGCACACGAGGTTGTCAACATGTGGGATGTGGATTCGGCAACCATTGTGCGATAGTCGTAACGGCCAATGGCCTAATGGCCAAGAGCCTCGACCAACACCTCAAGAGGCTCTCGTTAGGTGACTGGATCAAGGGCCTGATACAGAAAGCGGTCCTTCTCGATACAGCGCTTATTGTGAGGAGGCTCCTGTCTCTGGAGCCCTAACCACCGGAATTAATATTATTATTATAACTGGGTTAGGGAGGACTGATGGCAGACGCTCTGTTTAAAATTCTGGAATTCAGCCACATCTGGTTAGACTGGAAGCTCACCCCAACATTGTTAGGAGAAACCTCGGGCGATGAAGAGACGGACAGACAGACATGGCGAAACTATCAGGGTTCCTAATTTGACTATAGAACTCAGAAATTAACGAACTGGAAAATTAGAAGCAAAAAGTGCGCCGCTCTTACATTTTGTAAACACTTCTTAGAACCGAGACTGATTTAATTTCACGGTCGAAATACATTCTCAATAACACCTCTATAAAATGGTAAGGCCTATTCTATTGACAGATTCTTTGTTATTTATCAACAATTGAACAACGGCCGATGGGGCAGAAAGGTTCTGGAGTGGCGGCCGCGTACCGGAAGACGCAGCGTGGGTAGGCCTCCCACAAGGTGGACCGATGATCTGTTGAAGGTCGCGGGAATCCGCTGGATTCGAGAACCACAAGACCGGTCGATGTGGCGATGCTTGGCGGAGGCTTATTTCCAGCAGTGGACGTCTTTCGGCTGAATGATGAACAACGACCTAACTGGCCAGTCCACTGCTGGACTTAAACCTCTCCGAAGTTGCGCCACAACCCTCAGTCCTACGCCTTAACATCTGGCTGGATGTGAAGGCGTAGGACTGAGGGTGACTACCCAGCTACCTTCTTCGGGTCGTTGATCCTGGCTGGGGAGGAATCCCGCGTTGGGGACTCAACTACTTCAATCATCGTCGGTCCTTGGACAGAAATGGCCAGTCATAATAAATGTTCATTCATAATAAATGTTCTGAGCTGCATATTAAAATCTTTTATCTTCTTCTATACATATAATAAATCTGTAGACTTGGCGTAGGTATCTAAACATTGGAAATATTGCAAATTAAAATAGCGGGAAGCATTGATTTCGTTCGTTTTTGAAATTTTTGCTCTTTTATCTGTTTGTTTGTTTGTCGGTTTGTTTGAGCACGCATCACGTAAAAAGTACGGACTCAATGCGGTTGACTTTTATAGCAAAATATTGTGAGTATCTCGGAGTAACATTTAGTTTTTGTTTCATCGTAATAGGTTTGCTAAATCAAAAGATATTACAGTTCAAAGTTATCAAGAACAAAAGTTATTGGGACACAATATAGATTTCCGACTTCAACATGGACACTGTACCGCTATTGGTAATAAATAATAAAACTTTTATTGTCAAGTATCATTAGACTCATAGTGTTAGTAACAATATACTTACATGCTATGTTAATAAAGTAGGTAAGACTAAATTTACAAAAGGAATTTGTGACGTCAGTTCTGCAATGTCGCAGGCCCAGCTGAAACCTTGCATCAGTGTTTCACAAACGCGCAATCTAGCCTGCTTGTTATCATGATCAGAAGCTGCTGGCGCTGGCCTGAACCCTAAGGAGCAAGGAAGTCTTTTTTTTTTCACTTTATTTAGGTGGTCCTTGCGGACCATTTCTACTTAATTGGCCAGTTATTGGCGAGAATTGAAGGGTCTCCAGCCAATGAGTTGGAAATAAAATACTTAACCTGAGCTAACTACTGATACTACAATAACATAATGAGTACTACAACAGCACTAAGGGAGACTCCTAGTTCAACTCGGACGTTGGCTTAGGGTGTTGCGAGGAGGTGATGGCAACCAAAGAGGGAGCGCAGAGGGAGAGAGAGGCAGCTGCCACTCGCCCTTCGCGTGCCAGACGCACCGGGAGCCGGAGGGCGCGCGGCTATTTCCGGCCACCGCAGTGTCTGGCCTGCGGGCGGCGGGTTAGGGGACCCGTCGCCCGATCAGTAACAGGCCCGAGAAGGCAGCGCGCAGTGTTCCGTGCGTGCCTCTCAGGAGGACTTGGGACAAGGCCCTACAGAAGGAGAGATCCGCCAGGGGCTGGCGGACCGAGGCCTGCCGGGGTTGTGGTGCATGAGCTGCGAATCCCGCGACCCTGGCTAAGGGACAGGTGAAGGAACACCGTGGGTTTTTAGCCGGTAAGAGTCCGGCATACCCGTTCGCCTTTCCGCGGTTTTGCTGGCGGGAGATTAGAAGGGAGACGAGACAGCTTGATGAGTGCTGAATTATCGGTGTGATTGCGGAGTCTGAAGAGATGACCGGCTCTACGACGGCAGAGCTCGGGGGATCGTGACCGGGTACCAAGTATGCGCATCGCTTCCGCATAACCTCGTAGAAGCATACCACGCGAGCTTCTGCAAAAAAATTGCGCTTGACAAAAGCCTCGGCGATTGAACTCCCAATCTCACATACCGCCGCTCTGCAAAAAAATTGATGGATAACTTTACCTACATCGTGCTTTTTTAGCGACTGGAAAAATATTCAAAGGAGAATAGCAACAGTCGTGAAAAAACAACGGTTGTTCCACGACTTTTGGTAAAATGAAAAAAATGCCAGTACAAGTGAGTTCGTCTATCTTTGTCTGTTATTTCTATACGACTTATTTATAGAACCGATTTTAATGAAACATAACACAGAACTAGCTCGAAGAGTGAATCCATGTACGTCAGCATAGTACTTAATATTTGTAAAAAAGTTATGAAGATCTATAACTGCAGTCGAATTTTTTATGTAATCAAATAACAAACAGTTTGAAATAGAAGTTTCGAATGTTTTTCTATCAATTTTATCTTATTAATATTTTATCATTGTTATGCAATTTGTACCTGAAACCGAATTAAATCTGGGTGCACGGTTCAGTGGTCCTACTACCAATACACATAGGCAGGATCGGAACTAGTAAATTATAACTACAATCCTAAACTACAAAACAAATCTAGATACAAAATTTTAACCTTTTGAATTATTGAATCAACGCAATGTCTGCAGACAGACAGAGATAGTAGATGGAGCAGACACGTGGTAGAGCGTTTGTCCACCGCCGCCGTCACCAAGAAACGAGATTATTTCAGACCGAGTCCGGAACGACGTGATGGCGATCGTGTGTCCACCGCGGTTGTCTATTGTTTACCCGATATAATCATCATATTCCCGAATTTCATTTACCCGAATTTCATTTGCCCGAATGTTTTGTTTGCCCTAAAAGACATATGACATACTTTTAATTGCCCGAAACTTAGATACCATAAGATACGAGTGCCATACGTATTGTTTTTCATATTTTTAATTGCCATAATAATTATTAGACATAATATTTAAACGCTAGAATGATTATTAGACATAATATTTAAATGCCATAATAATTATTAGACAATAACTCAAATGGCACCTAACCAAACTACTTCTGGGTGGTTTACAAAAAAATAACCACGAAGGTGAAGGGGTCTAACCTAACCTATCCGAGTCGGGGTGCCCTAAAGTCCCGATTGCATCCAGTTTCTCCTGATATAACAACCGTTACACACCCAATGTCGATGGCAAATGATGTTATGGCATTTGATAATTATGGCATGTGATAAATATGGTATGTGATAATTAGGGCTTACAATGATTATGACAAATGATGTTATGGTAAGTGACTTTTTGGGAAACAAAGCTTCTAGCACGTGACTAATATAGCAAATAAGAGTAGAGCAAATGAATATTACGTCATATAATATTATGGCTGTTGACTAGTATGGCAAATGATATTTGGGCAAATAAAATTCGGGCAAACGGCGATATACCGTCCACCGCGACCGATTTCGGTGGTTCTCAACACAAAATAGAAGTCCATAAACCGGCGCCGTCAATCTCGGATGTAGTGGACAATTGCAGATGTGTTTTGTATTGCCGGCATTTCGGTCCGTCACGATCTCAGCCGAGTTCTAGCGGTAGCGCCGATTTACTGACAATCTCGGTGGCTGAGATGACGGCGCTCGGATGACGGATGTGCGGTGGACACGCAGTCATAGTAGTGTATGTATCGCTATTTCAGCAACGTCATCTCGTTCTCGGTGACGGCGGCGGTGGATAAACGGCCTTAGAGTGGAGACCGCTTTTGGGCAAACGTAGTGTGGGATGCCCTGCGGCACGATGGTCCGACGATTTGAAGAAGATGGCTGGCAGCGGATGGATGCAGGCTGCCCAAGACCGGGATGGTTGGCGATCTCTGGGGGAGGCCTACGTTCAGCAGTGGACGTCAATAGGCTGATATGATGATGATGAATCAACGTAGCTCAGTTACCACAGTTTACTGCTAGACATAGGGCCTTTAAAAGCTGTGCCACAAAACTCAGTTCTCCGCCTTAAGCCCTATTATACGCATTAGTTAAAATTAAATAGTCTCCTTAACTTACCGCCACAGATTATAAAATACGTACAGATACAGATAGTTCAATACTACGAAGACGCGCCCTAAGAGCCATTACGCACTGTCGACTGGTCGCCGGAGACTTTGTCTCTCGGCGACCAAAAAATAAGCATGTACTCCCTAAGCACGAAGTCCGTGGTTTCGGCCTTAGTTACGAGCGTTTCCTACTCCCTATCACCCACGGACATACGATAATTTCGGGGCCCGAACTAAAAATGAGTGGCAACACGATTTGATAGTTGTCCCTACTACCGATGTATTTTTACCTCTCCGAAAAGTTGAACTTGACACTTGTTTTGTTCACTCCTACGTTTCGGGCTACTTTCGGACGGGCAACTAACTTCGTTGACGGACTTAGGGTATTCCCTAAGTCCTATTGGGGGCCTATTGGCCCCCATAGTCGCCTCGGCGACCGGCGACCAAGTGCGTAAGCACCTATTTAAACTATAGAAAGTCACAGTCGCCGTCGACCGAGTCTCCGACGACCAGTCGATAGTGCGTGATGGCTCTTACGCGTCATCTTACGTAGGCGGTTCAAAGCGACGCGAATTGCGAAGCGATCCGATGCGGTGACACGCGAATTCACTGCGATGCGGTGCGAAGAGGTGGCTTTGTACTAGGAGCTCGGAAATCGCCCGCCGCGCGCCGCCTCATTCAGTAGCACTGTACAGCACCGTATCCAATTCGTGCGAAAATATCAAGCCAACCGATCGCGTTCGCTTCGCTTCGCGCCGCGCCGCACTCCACGTGCGTTTGGTCGCATAGGCTACTTCAGTAAGTATCGACTGTTTGTTGTTTTCGCGTCGCGCCGCTCCGCTTCGCATCGCTTCTAGATTGCTCACGTAAGTTTCCGCGTTAATCGCCGCTTCACTTAAATCGCTACAGTGCAAAAGTGTGCATTATAAATTACTATTGTAGTAGTTCTATCGCCACATAGTAGTTAGATGTATGCATATACACACTAATATAAGATAATAATAAAATATGTGTGCTTACGCACCACGCGGCTATCTCTCTCAAAAAGGAGTGTGGCGCCCCAACCAGCAAAAGCTAGGCTTAAAACAATCTCTAGACTACTGTTTTGTTGCTCTTAAATCACTCCTATATAATGATATAAGCCCGGATTTGGGCACCATTCTAAGCCTATTTAGTTTAATATCGTTCTAATATCAGTCTAATTGAATGCTGTTTGCACTTACTGAAATCTAGCCAAAGTTAATTTAAGCCGACTTAGGCTAATATTGCTTTTACGTAAGTATCATATAAGCCTGCATAGGCTTATATTGGTCTAAGGTTAGAATATTTTGAGAATTTTTCGTCAGATCCAACTTAAAAGTTTGTGTGAGTGTTGGCTTGAAATTAAATGAAACAAATTAAAGTTAATATTGTGTGAAGTTAATGTTTATACTGTGTGGTACAGCACTTTAGTACCTATAAAAGTAGTTATACGGTAAGTAATCGTATTGGAATTTATTATTTACTGTTAAATAGACCTCGTTTTACGCTTCAAAATTCATGCGCCTGTTAAATAAGGTATTTCCTGTTCTCGTTTAATTATTTTATTTGTTAATTTGTATTGATAGTGTCGCCATTAGTATAGCTGCATTTTACAAGCGCACTATTAAACTAATGTAAGATTGTTTACTCTAATATTAGCATTCGGTATACTAAAGATAACTCCATATTGGAATAAATTAGGGTTCCTCGCAATTTTACTTAAAACCTTAATTTGTTTTTGTAATCCATTATAACAATTAAATTTAAAAACTTAAAATAAAATATGGCCAGCAAAATTACTCTTAAAACTATTTAAATTAGTTATTCCCAAAATCGATCTAAGATCAAACGCTCTTATATGGGTCTTGTCTTTTGTATTGTAAATATGTTGAACCAAAATCACTCTAATATCATACTTAACCAGTGGTATTGATCTTATATTAGTTTCAAATAAGATCAGAAATGCACGAACTCACAGTACTCTTATGCTATGCTGATATTAGTCTGACATCTTACAATAGCATTTAGCAAGTCTAATATAAAATCAAACGAGCTTAGAAAATACCCATATAAGAGCAAGTTTTTCTCAAGTGCAACTAGTCTTAGTAAATGCTCTTATATACATATATGAGACTTGGTTATGAGACTGAGCACTCTTGAGGCCATACCGGCTTGTCTAAAAGTAATATAGGATCGATGGTATTTCTAAAACAAATATAAGAGCGCTTTAAGCCTACTACTCTTAAAAAGTGCAAGTTCTGAGACTGTTTTGCTGGTTGGTCTTCGTGGATTGAACCACTTAGAAAACTTCATTTAAATAACAGCAAATAATGTCTGTGTGGTGCCGGACGTAAAGAATAGCACTACCCTATCTCTTCCCATGGGTGTCGTAAAAGGCGACTAAGGGATTCACTAGAGGATGGGCAGCAGCATTCTCTGAGTACTTTAACAACCGTACTGCGATTGCCAACCCGCCTGCCAAGCGTGGCGAGTATGGGAAACCCCCCCAACATGGTTAGCACAAAATCCGCTGGATGCGAGAAGCACAAGACCGGGCGATGTGGCGATGCTTGGGCGAGGCCTATGTCCAGCAGTGGACGTCTTTCGGCTGAATAATGATGGTAACAACTCGATTCGTTGAAACGTGAACCTTTATTATTATGAATAACAGTGCCTTGTGGGTCCTGTGACCTTATAGAAAAAACCGAACTTGACGATGACCTACATCCGCCAATTTCTTCTCCAACTTCTTCAATTTTTTCTTGATGTGGTGAATGTATTCACGACGAGAACGCTTCCTTTTCGGCATGGTAATAACTAACGCATTATAAAATGAAAAAAAAAAACTATATTTACGTTAGAAATTGTGCGGACTGGCGGAGCACTAAAAGGTGAATCCCACCAAAAACATTAAATGTAAAAAATGCCAAGTCTCTATATGCAATCTTTCCACCGTAAAAAGTTTTAAGATCTCATGGAAGCCAAGTCCTATTCAATTTATTTTGTAGTTAGTTATCTATCTAGTGACTGTATTAATAGTTTTATTTCTATTATAATTATAGTGACTTGGCAATGCGCACAAGGTTATCGAAAGTTCAAACTGCTAGCTTTGTCCACAGCGAAGATATAGGGGGGGTGAAAGGGCCGCGAATGGCTTCGAGAAAAGATGGTACCGCCGTGCCTGCTTTGCTCGAGACTTGGCGGGGCACTGCCGTGCCCCCAGATGAAGTAATGACAGTAAACTGACAGAGGGTAATAAAAAAAAAGTTATACAAACTAAGTGCATGAGTGGCGACAATTGTATGTGGAACTACATGTGTAAATATGCTAATCTTGAGGACGAGGCCCGAGTATAATGATGATAATGAGGCAAATAAAGTTCAGCACTTATTCAATTAAGTTAACTAAATCGGAAAGTTAACTCGGTACTGAAGTAACATGTGTGTAAATGAGGTTTTAGAATAATAAAGAAGTTTCATAATTAAATATATTCAAACAACCGAACATAATTTTCTTTAGAATTACAAGAATTAACAAGATATTGTCAAACCAACTCTATTCATACCAAAATGTATGGTACCTTCGTAACTTGAACCTTAAAGTTAGTCAGGTCATAACCATAATACACATAAATTCTAAGAACTTTCAACAAAGACGCATAAACTTTGTTTTTAATTATGCAAATCTAATTATGAAATCTCGTTGCGTGATATTCGAATTTGACTTTGGTTAAACATAAATCTTGACAATGCCCGAGGGGGATTGTAACTTAAATAAAACTTAAATTAAGAAAAGAAGCCGTCGATTAAACCAGCTTTGAAACAATAAAAACCGAATTGAAATCGGTTTATAAGTTATCAAATAAAAATGTACCTACGCGAATAGTTATTTTAATTTAAAAGCTACTTTACTTTAGTACAGAAACCCTTAAAAAATCATTATGTAATAGACTAAAAAAATTTACACTGCTATCTGAATAAATGATTCGTCCTTCGCACACCTAAGGCTCATTTCACACCGAGATGGCAGCGGCAGGCAGCGCCTAGCTCGGCAAGCACATAGTGACGTCAGAAACAGGCGCACGTGGACGCGAGACCATCCGCGGCTGCGCTAGGTCGCGTGCTGCACTTTGGGCCGGTTCATATCAGTCTGCGTAGGGCGGACAGAGGAAACGAGGATGCCGCCCGCAGCTTCGCGGATGGCCGCGCGATTCTTTCGACCCTCACAAGCGATACTAAGTATTATAGTAATGAAAATAAAGTTTAAAATGCTCCGAAAATTTTGACACTGATACTGCTCGCCGCTTTGCTGCCGGCCGCTAACCGTAGCCTAAGGCTGCAGCGCCGCTCTAGAACGACTTTAAAGGTGCTATTCCGCCAGTGACTGCAAAGACTGTAACCGCAGACCGCAAGTCTCATTGGTTTGTCTGAACCAGAAGTATCGCTTGCAGTGCAGTCTGCTGCTGTGGTCTGCAGTTGCAGTTTGCATTCACCGGCGGAATAGCACCTTTAAGATATGCGCCTTAAAGGTGCTATTCCGACGGTGACTTGCGGTCTACGGTTGCAGTTTGCAGTCGCCGACGGAATATTGCACATGGGATTGCGGAGTTTTCGGCCAGTTGACGACGCGGCTAGCTCTCCACTATTATAACTTGAATCTTAAAAATGTACTCTACGTAGCACAATTTAATGTCTATTTCTATATGCTCTATTTTGAGGCGAAGTTGAAGCGAGGACTTCATCATTTATTTTATTCAAAGCAAAAAACACGCGTGCCTAAATAACAATTTGAGTATAACAATCACACATTATACATTGTTCAGTGAATTTGTACCTATATTACACAACAAATAACATTCATATTGTTAGCAAATACACACAACCAAATGTTTCCTTGCGGCTACAAAACCATGTATACTCAACATAGAAACGCAAATACAATTTACTTCGCGTACAAATCCCGGCAAATAAATAAATAATCATAGTTCCAGAAGCAACGCTGTTTGTGTATGTACGCAACAATTTATTAATATGGGAGAGCTTCGCGGTTTGCTCTGGTTTGAGTGAGTTTTTTTAGAGCCTTGGATTTCGGGCGTTGAATATTCTTTCCTTTTACGGCACTCACTGTAAAAGGAGAGTTCCTTTTGCTGTATGATATGATTAAAGAGGAATAATGGTCATATCATATCGCACACTCTTCTTCCTCCCAATCTTTTCCCAACTATGTAGGGGTCAGCTTTCAGTCTAACGAGATGCGGCTGAATAACAGTATCTCGGATGCAAAATTACGTAATTTTACCGAAATCGCTGGTAAAATACAGGTATTTTACGGTCATTTATATACTTAAATTACGGTAAAATTACCGGCAGTTATGACATTTTTAATTTTGATTTGTTTTATATCCCGCGTGTGTAATGTTGCAAAATAATTACGCGACGTTGCCGATTAGTGTAGGTAGTCCACCATATTGCGCTCTTGCTGTTCCGTTGCAGTTCCATTGTCGGTGAGCGACTGAGCAAGCGGGCGGCGACCAGTTGATTTGGTTTTGTCCGGCTGACTACACGCACTGCGCAAGAGTAAGTTTGGTAGCTTGAACCCAATTTTCTGTTTCTTTAATTTCCAATACTGCTTATATCTGTTATCGGTAGCGCGTAGCACTGTGCAATGTTGACAAAGGAAGGTAGTCTCGATATGGATCAACGCATCCGGTGTTATAAAGGCGGTGGTCATTCAACGAAGTGGAGCATTCTGTGTTCATCAGCTGAAGAAGTCTGCCTTTTATATCTGACTAGCTTGTCCTTATTTTATGATCTTGTAATAATTGTGTTAAGTATTATATTGTGACCTAGTTCATGTTACTAACACTTACCCAAATACAAGTACTCTCAATGGTGGAGTCTATGTTGTTTTTTTTACTACATTTACCTTGCTCGCAATCCTGACATACTGATTGTACGAGCAAGCTCGACAATTTTATGCTGACGCCCGCGATCACACATACGTTATAAAATAAATGTGCATTACTTGTATTATGAACCAGTACAATAAAGTTGCTCAGTGTATACAGACATCGGTGTTTTCTTCCACATTACACATAAGAATTCCCGGTACACAGACACCACAGCAGCTACTGAACCCTACACTGATATTAGCTGTAACTGTAATGATAGAATCACCCCTAAGCGATTGTGCTGTTGTGTCTTTTACATGTGTGGACACACTGCTGACGCATTAATTTTGTATAACGCGCCCTAGTGTGTTAGCGCGGCGCGGCAGTCGCCTCCCCGCAATCGTATAGTTAGGTCGTAATTATTATATTGTATTATGTAAGCTGGTACCAGTAAAGTTATATATTTATATTCAACTGTTCTTCATAGGAGTAATCGTGCAACATCTTACGTACCCCTACAGATGTATGTATTCGTATGACATCCAGGACCGTCTAACGTGCTCTCCGAGGCACGGAGGGGCCTCGATGTGTAACGCATGGTTACCCATCCAAGAACTGACCGCAGCATGCGTACCTGAACCTTGCAAATAATATGATCCGCGCGGTTGGTAATTGGCCACGAGCCCATCTCTCTCCCTCTCTCTCGGTGTCCAGAAAACGTATCGGGTATTTAATAGTTGAATAAAATAATAAATTTGTAAAATCAAATCGGTTGTTTATTACCAGCGATTGGGGTTACTTTGATATCAATGGGCGACATTGATAGTTACTAAAAATATTGCATTTGGTCCTATAACTCTATAAAATGGAACTTATGCATTTTAACTTAACTGTATAGGCAACATTGACAGTTTTTCTATTTTACCATATGATAAAGAGGTGTCTGCGAAGTTAGATGGCGAAGATAAAAAATACTAAATCACACCCCTGATTATATACAAAATTCGAGTCCTAATTGGAGCTACTTTGACACTAAACTCACTAAAGCGTTTTCCAACCGTAGTGATTATGTGAAAAATGCCGTTCAGGACTGTTTGATTAAGCGACTATGAAGAAGTTTGCAGAAGTTTTGTGTTGACGTCATCATTTGATATACACGTATAACACAGTAAGATACAAAAGAAAACAGGAAAGTTACACAAAAGTCCAACAAAAACTAGTCGGTGGTTACGAGTCGTAACTATTAACTAGAGATAACTAAGTTACGAAAAGATAAGTTGTCGAAAAGGTAATTATCTTTTGTTTTTCCTCATCGACCTAGCATTTTCCTTTCTTCCGAATCATTAACATCACCCTGTTTTTATATGTAGGTATGTATAACCTTCATAATATAATTTCAACGAAATAAAATTTTAAAATTATCCATATAAAACGACACGCCGCACGAAAATTATATATCGTGAAGTATTTTAATATGAAAATTATTTTAATACTAGGTATATTTTAAATATAAAGGAATTTTAAACCTGCTGCAGGGCAATTGCGTAACAGAACCAACATCAATCATGACAGTTGATGTGTCAACAACAATATTCATTGCGTGATACATAGTTGTGGAAAAGAGGGATTGATACGATACAGGTTGTGGCGTAAATAGTACATCAACGTTAAGGGATCGATACGAGATATATCCAGCTATCACTTAGCACAATTTGATTTTTCATTAAAATAAAAAATAAAACTTATACCTATGATAAAACTTGTTCAAATTGTGGTGTGATAGCTGAATACGAGTATACGGTGTGTCGACCCCTTAACGTTGGACCACTATTTACGCCACACCCTGTATACGTTGCTATGGAAATTGTTGACCTGTCAAAATCAAAGCCATAGCGATAACGAGGGTGTTGCGCAATTAGAACGCAGCTTAAAAAGGCTAATCCTATCTTATCCTACTATTCCAGCGAATAAAATAATCCTACTAAGGGTGGATTTTACCAACGTCAGATAACGTTATCTGAGGAATAAATTCGACATTTTGACAGTTTACCTATATAAAATCTGTCAAAAAGTTTATTTTATACCTGGAATAACGTTATCTGACGTTGGTAAAATCCACCCTAATAGGATTATGAATGTGAAACTTTGGATGTTTGTGAGTTTGTAATTTTTTAACACCTCAACGGATTTGGATGAAATTTGGCATACAGGTAGATCAAAATCAAATCAAAATCAAAAGTATTTATTTCACATAAACCATAACAGGCACATAAACAGGGTGTAAACAAATTCGTGTTATTCCTTCAAACCACAGAGCTATAAATGGTATAGATTAACCCAGCACGGGATTTAGAAAAAATAAAAAAAAAAATGTTTTATTTTCCCAATTTTTTTTTTTATGTCTTATGAAATTTTGATGCCATGCATAAAATTTATGAAGGCATAGCGACACAGCTGATGAGAACAACTAGCGCGATATCGCTCCACGCAGTCAGTTAGCTTGGGATGCTAAAATTACTCAGATACAGAATACCATGTTTCTTTTTTTTAATTTTTTTTTCTTCTGAAAAATACCTATGCATGGTCAATCAGTGTAATCAGTAGTCACGAGGTTTGAACGAATTACTTTTACAACCTTTATAACGTCAACTTTAGGTGGTCGGTTCCAGTTAGTCGTTTCCTATGAAAAACCATGATGGAAGACCATGACCTGGATTAGGGGCATAGGCTACTTTTTACCTAAGTAAATGAAGTAGTTCCTCCGGGAAGCGATAGAAACCGCGGGCAACAGCTAGTAAATCATAAAAATCTTTTAAAGTGCATAAATCTATTTATACAAGGTTAGTCGAAAAGGGGGTACTAATCCGAAGCCCACTGATAGTATCGCTGATGACTGTTTGAAAGCAAGTGTTAAAATTTCAAAATTCGATATATTTTTTTTCCAAATTAAATGATTTTTATTTTAGTTTTTTCAAAAATTCTTCATCCCTGCTTTAGTTAGAAATTCAGAAAATGGTGCTTCTAATTCATGACCCCAAATATGACCTAAAATGTAAACACAGCTGATCATAACTGGGGATAGATAGATTTCAGAGTTTTTTTTTTGAGATTTTTGCACAACTGTTTCTCTTAAACTATTGACGTTTGGAAAAAGTTGTAGAACAAAAGTTATTCATTATTGTGTGTACTTTAACACCCTTTCGGTTTAGTACCCCCTTTCTGACTAACCTTGTATAAAAATGAATCCCTATTTCCCTTGGTCACGGCATCACGCGTGAGCGGCTGAACCGATTACGCTAAAATATTTTTTTGTTGTTTTCTTAATTTTCAGGAGAAGGTTCATATGAAAGAACATTTTTATATTAAAAAAAAAAAAACGAAATTATCTCAGTATGTCCATATTCTTCATTTGTTTACCGCATGAATGAAAATGGTTTTAACTTTTTGTTACTATTTTGATTTTGTTTCTGAACGTAGGTAGTAGGTAGATAAGTAGTAGGTACGTAGTAAGTAGGAAAAAGTGCATTGCAACGCATGCCGGGTACAGCTACTAACTTATAAAAAAAACTTATCATAAAAGAAAGATCTCAACACCACAAAGTCAAATATTTTTATTTCAACTATACCAGTTTTACAGTGCCTTCAAAAGGTCAACACTAGGTGCAAGGTTCTAAGTAGTAGGTTCTATGGAGAACAGCCGGCAAGAAAACACAGGGAAGCTCTTTAAAAAAAAAATGGTTTGATAATTTTCATTGGGGTAATGTAAGAACGATACAGATTAATGTACATGCGGTTAACAACATGAAAAGTAATGAGAAAAATAGCCTCTTAAAACGATTGCCATAGCAGTTACGAGCTGACCAGCCCCAACAGACAGCACCCGTTCACGAGCATGACACATACATCGGCGTCGCTCAGCTCAACCATGTTGCAAGGAACTCAACGACCGGATGCACAACGCCACCATCGAATCAAATGTTTGATACTAAAAACATACAGACAATAATAAAAAATCTTTATTAATATTTTGCCTTTTTACATATCATAATAATCTTAAACTAACAGAACAGCGTCTTTAAATAAAAATATAATTTACTTTTATGGCAATAATATTTACTTTTACTAGTAAAAATAACTTAATCGCTTCTTAATGAAAACCCAACATTTTCTCAGATCTTCCAATTTTCTGCCAAAAATATGATAATGAATATATTGTAATCGAATAAAAAGATATCAGGATAATGATATCAGGATAATATTTTAGTCATCCCGTTTTATGAATAATAAATAACATCTATATTTTTCATCTTAGTACTGAGTATAAAAATAATAATAGGTATTGGTCCATTAAGGTTGGAAGTTTACCCCCAGTTGCTCGGAAGCCTTTGAAGCTACTCGACGTCGCGCATCGTTCGTCGTCGGCTGAGCTTTCGCGCGTACAATTCGCAATTCAAAAAAATAGTTTTTAATTTTTTTCTTTTGTTGAAATGTGTGTGACAGTCATTATTTGAATTTGGAATAATAGTGTTTTGTTTGTGAAGTGGGTTGTGTGTTTGAAAAGTAGTAAATGAGGTATGTAAGTTTTTTTCTTTTAATAATAACTTTTTTTTAATTATATAAGATTTTAAAATTACAACAAACAATTACTGCCTACATTTTTTCGATACGTACGTACTTTGCACTATTTTTCAAAGCTAAGTCTATTTTTAATCAGAACTATAACTTGTGTTTTTTTATAGCCGGAGCGGCAAAAGGTTCTTTAATATTGTCAAGGGTCTAGTCAGCTTGTAAAGAAATGTTAGGCATTTCAATAAAAGCTTTGTTAGAAACAACTATTACTTACTTTATTATTTATGTCTGTTGAAGTGCTTTTATTGTTTTCAAGTCTACCCAATTTGTCTGTACAGGGAGGTTTTTATTATTTTTAGTAGATATGTGTGCATGTGAGAGCCAGAGGGGTTTAGAAAAAAATCTCTATCTTTCTGTTACTTGGATTCGTGTGACCCATTTTAGACCCTGTCTGCGCTTACCATCAGGTGTGACTAGGATCAAACGTGACCAATACTAATAATAATAAAAAAAAAACATAAAAAGCCGAAAATGATAAAAAAACAAAAATCTCGATTTGGCACACGAGGTTGTCGACATGTGGGATGTTGACTCAGCAGTCATTGTGCCGATAATCGTTTCAGCCAATGTTTTATTAGCCAAGAGCCTCGACCAATATCTGAGAAGGCTCTCGTTAGGAAGCTGGATCAAGGGTTTGCTTCAGAAAGCGGTTCTTCTTGACACAGCGCGTATTGTAAGGAAGTTCCTCTCTCTGGAGCCCTGACCGCCCGGTAGCTTGGACCCTGTTCTCGATGTCGCGTCGGTGGGCTACTGTTTTGTATATTTTCAAATGTTTTTTTTTTAAATAGAAATATTGAAAAATGTAATTTTTGTAAGTATATTATCACTACCTACATAGTATAAAACAAAGTCGCTTCCCGCGGTCTGTCCCTATGTATGCTTAGATCTTTAAAACTACGCAACGGATATTGATGCGATTTTTTTTAATAGATAGGTAGAGTGATTCAAGAGGAAGGTTTATATGTATGATACATTGTACCCGTGAGAAGCCGGGGCGGGTCGCTAGTCTATACTAATATTATAAAGAGGTAGAATTTGTTTGTTTGTTTGTTTGTATGTAGGAGGTAATCTCCGAAACTACTCATCCGATTTCAAAATTTAATAGGAAGCTACGTTATCCCTGAGTGCTATAGGCTATAATATTTTGGGATCAAAAAATTAGGGATCCGTAAATTAAAGCGAGCGAAGCCGCGGGCAAAAGCTAGTAATGAATAAAGGCAAAAGTATATAAAAAAAACTAAGTATACAAATTAATGAATAGAAATATCCATTCAGGCTAAATGAGGCTGAATGAGAACGCAATGGATCATTAGTGGTTTACGACTATTTGCGGCTAACCACTGACTCATACGCGATTGCTGGTTAGCATATATGCTACCACTAATTTAGCTTTTACCAGGGGGGGGGGGGAGCTTATATAGCCGCGTTTGGTGAAAAATACTTTGTTTCATATTCGTAATCGTAACTGCAAGTGGACTACACATTCAGTCGGTAGTTGTCACGTAGTTGCACTGACTACATCCTTTTTGTTTTTTTTTTGTACTGATGGGAATTCATCAAATGACTTCTCTCGCTCTGGACGTAGCGGAACACTCCCTGTTCAGACTCTTACTGACTAAAACCCATCCGTGTTCCTCCTAATGTCCTTTGCGTTCCAGAGGGCCTACTTCCTTCTTCTTCTTAGCGTGTCGATGACAATCTACACCGTGTCGGCCCAGAACTCAGCAACGAGTTTAGCACTATCCGTAGCGTCCATTAGTTCTTGTGGCGTACAGATAACAACCTACTCCCTAAGTCCGTCAACGAAATTCGTCGCCCGTCCGAAAGTAGCCCGAAACGTAGAAGTGAATAAAACAAGTGTCATGTTCAACTTTTCGGACGGGCAAAAACATAATGGTAGTAGGTATAACTGTCAAATCGTGTTGTCATTAAGGGCCAATTTCACCGATCGTCTCCAAAACTCCGTTCAGTAAAACTGCGTTTACACTAACTGAGTTTAGTATCAAGATTTGATCTCGATTAAAATCAACTGCATTTCACAGAGCAAAACGGTCGTTCCGTTGATCGCGTTTACGAAAACCGAGATTATGGTATTTCAGAACGGCAACGTCGCGTTGCGTTTTGTCCTTGCATCGAAACTTGACAAAATGATAGCAATATTTGTGTAAAAATACGTGTAACAAAACGTATTTCTTTGGCTATCAATATTAATGTCATGTTAACTTCGTAAAGTGAGGTTAATTATATTGTTCGTTGTGCGTGGCTGTATTTGCAGTGCACGTAATTTAGTGGAAATGAAAAAAATTAGTAAACTCTTTTTATTATATATCTCAAAATGTTATGTGATTATGCATTGATGTGATAGTTTTTGGATATCAAAACCAATTTTTTGATATTTAATAGAAATATATACGATTTTGCCGAAATATCCCTTTACTTGTTAATAGGAGACATCTGGCCTTTTCTAATAAACTGATCAGGACGAATCTACCCATACACATTTTAAAAAAAGGTCCGCAGGTCAGTTTTTGCTTGTGCCAGATGTTTAAGATCGCTAAACGGTCAAAATTGGGCGTTCAGTGCAGTAACTGCGTTTAGCACTAAACTAGTTTAAATACTGTCGGTGAAATGCCAAAACAAATCTTAAACTTAGATTAAAATTAAATCGCCGTTTATGCTCAGTTGATCGCGTTTTATTTGGTCGGTGAAATTGGCCCTAATTCTTAGTTCGGGCCCCGAAATAATCGTATGTCCGTAGGTGATAGGGAGTAGGTAACACTCATAACTAAGGCCGAAACCACAGACTTCGTGATAAGGGAGTAGACCCCCATGGCCGCGGTAACTCTTTCGAACAAATTTCGCGACAACTGACTACATACTAATTGCCTTCAAGCTGCATTTAGCAGGCTTAGTAGGCGTTTCGGCCGCTGAGTTTCGTCCGATCCGGCCGAAACACCCATTTAATTATTATTAATATTTTTGAGTGGCGTTTCGGACGAATTCTTTTTTAAAGGCAAAGTAACGTCAGAAACATAATCAAATAATACCTATTTTACTTTGTGGCCATGGATAAATCGAAATGTACAATCAAATAAAAAAGTCTTATTTTTTTACTGAATCCTTATTAGGTGGTTAAGATTCGATCACTAAGGCAAACGGAAAGAAAAAAAAAAATTTTTTTTTTGGCACTTGTTCCCCTGTGGTGTAAATCTATCTATACCATTAGCAGATCATGCAGTTTTAAGGAATTACACGAATTCGTTAACACCCTGTATAAGACTGATTATTGTTGTTTACATTTATAATTCTTATTTTTAATTGATATATAAGACTGATTATTGTTGTTTACATTTATAATTCATAATGTACGCTTTTTAATTGATATATAAGACTGATTATTGTTGTTTACATTTATAATTCTTACTGTACGCTTTTTATTTAATATTTAAAGACTGATTATTGTGATTTATCATGTTTACTGTTGATTGTTGTAATTGTATATTAAACTTTATCTTTGTCCAACAATTCCCTGACTTTTACTTCAATAATATAACCCTGCCTAAGATTTTTCATTCTGACCGTACAAAATTTGCTTCAAAAAAAGTATCGTCCGAAACGCCACTCAAAAATATTAATAATAATTAAATGGGTGTTTCGGCCGGATCGGACGAAACTCAGCGGCCGAAACGCCTACTAAGCCATTTAGCAGTTACATAGTTTACAGTTCTGCCGTACATACAATAAACGTAGTAAGAGTTAATTGGAAATCTCACATACAAAACATAAGAGCGAAGTTATCAAAATTCTCATATGCTCTACGAGAAATTAAAAAAACCACCAACTTTAAAACTGCACTCGTAACCTACTATGCATATGCCCAAGCATGGCTCACCTATGGCATTATTTTGTGGGGGAATAGCACTGAGTCAGCCACAATATTTACCCTACAAAAAAAGCTAATTCGGATAATGACAAACATTGAACAGACTGACAGTTGTAAACCACACTTCCAAGAACACAATATACTCACCCTAACTTGCTTATACATTTTCGAAATGTGCAAATTTGTACGAAAACATCCAGACTACTATACCACTCGCCAGGATATCCAAACAAGATTCACTTTAAGATACAAAAATAGATTAAATTTACCTACATCTCGACTAAAAATGCACTCAACTGGCCCCCTCGCTATGTCAGTAAAAATATACAACAAGTTACCTAAAATCTTAACAAACGAAATTAAAACCAATGTGTTTTTACACAAATTAAGACGCTTTCTGGCAACTAAATGTTATTACACAATAAAAGAATTCTTTGACGATAAACTCACTTAACAAAAAACTAACAAAATAAGATAGTACATGACAAAACTATATACACCATTCAAATCTATCTCAAACGAAATATGTAATAATATAATTATTAAGTACCGACACAAAAACTAATAATATAAAAATAATACATAAATAAATATAAAAATAAAATATAATATATCAGAGTTAATAATAATATGTAAATCAATAATATATAAAATAATAATTTATAATAATATATAAAATACTACAATACAATAAAATATAATTAAAAAATATATACAATACTTATATTATATAATTATACAAAAATTTCTTTTTCGGGAACCTAAATGTTATTACACAATAAAAGATTTCTTAACTTATCTAAACACTAACAAAAGAAGACAGTACATGACAAAACTAAATACACTCATTAAAATCTATCTCAAACGAAATATGTATATAATATAATTATTGAGTACCGAGACAATAATTAATAATATAAAAATAATACATATTTTATAAATAAATATAAAAATAAAATATAATATAACAGAGTTAATAATAATATATAAATTAATAACATATAAAGTAATAATATAATATAAAAATATATACAATACTTATATTATACAATTATAATTATACAAAAATACTTGATTATAGACCATTTACCGAAATTGTATACCAAGCCCTCTTCCTCTCTCCTACTACCTCTGCTGTGCCCGACAGGGTCCATAGTGATTCTGCTATATTTTTATTTATAAGACCTAATGTTACACTATGGAACGCAATAAAGTATTGAGTATTGAGTAAGAGTTTTTTAAATAATGTGCTGTATATGATAAGCCTAACTAAAAAGGTTTAATTTTCTATGCTCTAAAATTGCACTTACTGCATTTATTGCTCGTACGGCAGAGTTGCGACTGGATGTGCAGGCTACTTGCAGTTATAATTATATAGATAAATGTATAGATAAATAGATATACTTTATATTAAACTAAAAGAAATAAAACAGAAGGAATACACGTACCAGCGATTGGGGTTACTTTGATATCAAGGGGCGACATTCATAGTTACTAAAAATATTGCATTTGGTCATGTTATATCTCTGTAAAAATGGAACTGCAAAGCAACATTGACAGTTTTCCTATTTTACTATATGGTATAGAGGTGTCTGCGAAGTTAGATGGCGAAAATAAAAAATACTAAATCACACCCCTCATTATGTACAAAATTCGAGTCCTAATTGGGGCTACTTTGACACTGAATGACAAAACAGGGATTATCAAAGTAAAAGCCTACGGTCCGACTTTGAAAAGGAACATTTATCTTTTTTTTATCGAAAAGTATGCTCTGTACTTTTTTATCTAGTCAATGTGATTTTATATATCTCAGTTAATTCAGTCTATATGATATTTTTGATGTAGCAGCTAAAAGCGAAAATAAATTGGATACAAATATACTTGGGTGCAAATAAATTGAGCCACTTCTATTTTTCACGTAGGTACAATTGTTATTATTTTTGGTATTATGGAACGTAACAATTCTAAACATATATCGCCTAAAAGGTTATTTGATAACCTTTACAATGAGGGTATTTTTTTTTTGTATTTTGCATGATATAATTCATGAAACCAAAACTAATAACCAGGACACATGAAAAAAGTGGCTCGATTTCTTTGCTCCCAAGTGTACATGAAGCTCAAAAAAATTATCAAAGTAACCCCGTTCTACGGTAATCTAGAACAGTACAGATGGCGGTCTTATCGCTTAACCGGTTGCGTACCACCCGTCGTCTCAGGACGACACTTAATTGTCTTATCTATTGTGTCTGTAATTAAGGTGATTGAGAGTGAAAACCAATTTCTTCCAGACAATCACACATTATTAGCCTCCTGTTCTGGTCGAAAATAGCTACTAGTTTAAAGGAACCACGTTTTTATTAGCCAAAGGGGAAAACGCATATGCTACGAGGCAAGACGAAACCGCAAGCCGCACTCGAGTAACTAGCTCAAATTGGGTACTCATGTCGGTTTTACTTTGAAAGTCGACAAGTGCTAAATTAGGCAGAGCAAAGCTTTGTCTTTGCTACTAAGTTTTTTAATGGCTCGGCTATTTACCGAAAATCAGTTTACGTTTTCGAAAACTGCCAAAATGTCTAGTTTTGTTTTTATTGTCAAATAATTTGCAGTTTTTGTAAACGAAAATTGTTTGCGTTCATTCAAATAGTATTCGTTTACAAAAACTGTCAAATTGTTCAACTTGGGTTCGGTGGCGTTTGATCAACGTTTAACTATTAGGTAGTAGAATTCGGCACCGGACCTTCGCCTCGTATTAAGTGATCAAGTGTGTGTGTGCGTGTGTGTGTTTGTCTGTGTGTGTGTGTGTGTGTGTGTGTGTTTAAATAAATCACAAACAAAACAAATATCTTCAGGTCTCGCCAATAACTGCCCGGTCACGTAGAAATGGTCCATAAAAACCTCAGACAAGCAGAGTAATAGAAAAAGAAACCTACACTAAAGCGAAGCTTAATTTAAACAATGGAGTGCACAACACCAAATTTTCTCATTCCTAATCAAAGCTGCAGGTGGTGCATACTGCCGCTGGCTGACTCGACTAACAAAAGGCTAATTTTAGTAGTAAAAATATTAAAAAATCACAATCTAACCGGAGCTGAAGCGCAGCCGTTCTACTGCTATCACTATAAGAAAAAAAGAAGTACTGGCGACCTAACCGACGCGGACGGATGCGAGAATGAACTTACAACTTATCTGCTATCTGTATACTTATCTATCCAGTGCGAGATAATTTTGTCGATGCTTTATCTCGTGACGAGATAATATATACCAAACATTATGTCGTACCGGCACGAGATAATTCGACAAAAAATATCTCGCGCTGCGTAGTAAAATGTCCAGATGGGCACTGTAGTCAGTGACGGGTACCTACGTAATTGTAGATAAGCTACAACATAAGTATAAAGTAATGCTACAGTAGTAAACCAAGGCAATTACGTCGTAACTCCCAATTACTGTACCTTCTCTACATTAGCGTTTTTCCGGTCCAATAATAGAGTTCTCTTTGTTCAAAGGAAGTAATTGACCGGTTGCCAGAAGTTTAGATACAATTTTCCACAGAAAATGGGATCGTAGTAGTAACAGTTTACATTTACGGGTTATTAAAAAGATGGGATTGTAGTTTTAAATTCCACGCGGACTCGATGCCCTCTGACTTTTGTAAAAAGAACCAGCTTTTAAGAGTTACTACAACATTCGATTTGATATCTAGTTTATTTAGATTAGTTTATAATCCGCATTTTGCATAATTTTAGTATTGTAATTAATATTACCTTTTGCTGTGTATAGACTCAATTAATTTATTCACTTGACAGACAGATATGTGTTGCTGGGGAGTTGCGCCGTTTCTTCTTAACAGCATAAACACTAGGAAGCGGTGAAGGGAGGGCGCTTTTGGGGGCTGTCTTTTATGTCCCTAAAACGTTCAAAAAGAACTAAGTAATTCTAGTCTATTTTGAATAAATGAGTTTTGAAGTTTGAAGATTATTTAACAAGAATACAAAATGTTCTGCCTGTTAGACTTTTCCCAACTATGTTGGGGTCAGCTTCCAGTCTAACCAGATGCGGCTAAATACCTGTATTTTACACGTAGCGACTGTCATCAGACCTCCGCGACCCAGTTACTGGGCAATGCCGATATTCTAAGGTTAGACCGGTTGTCAGTCTTTCGGGCTTCTGACTACCCTTAATGACTGTCATAGGTATTCGTATGACACCCGGGACTGACGGTTTAACGTGCTTTTTAAGGCACGGAGGGGTCTCGATGTGCAACGAATCACCGATCCACGAACTGAACGCGGCAAGCGGAACTTAATTTTGCTAATAATATGATCCGCGCGGTTCATAATTATCAAGAATACAAAATAATCCCTACTAATATTATAAACTAGCTTTTGCCCGCGGCTTCACACACTACTAAGGTTTCTTTAACCCTTTATAGGGCAAACGAAATTTGTACAGCGCTTGTAACCACCCCACTAGTCTGACTTTAATATCGATTTTATCGAAACTATTGTAAGAATGATCACCCATATGCTAAAAACGCATCTAGGTATCTTAAACGGGCACAGCACACAAACGCGACCACCTACATGAATTTAGACAACATTACGAGTATCGCCAGTGCCGTCAAGTAATTGAGGTTTAATAACTGCCTTAATGTAAAATCTGCCCTATAAAGGCTTAATAATATAATTCAAACATGATTCGAAAGACACGTGGCGCCATCCATTATCGTTATTGTTGTTTTCCTCGGGAACAGTACTTTTTTCGGGATGAAAGGTACCGAACTCAAACTCAAACTCAAAACTCATTTATTCAAAATAGACTAGAATGACTTAGTTCTTTTTGAACGTCGATTTTACAATATAGACATCCCCCAAAAAGCCCTCCCTTCACCGCTTCCTAGTGTTTTTGCTGTGAAGAAGAAACGGCGCAACAAACTCCCCAGCAACACAGATATGTCTGTCAAGTGAATAAATTAATTGACTCTATACAAAGAAAATCATAATATTTTTTAAGTACAATAATAAAATTATGCACATAAAGGAAAAGTAAAAATGAAAATAGTACATAAGTAGGTATATAAATCAATTCTGTATGAATTGAGATAAATCAAAATCGTATCTAAATAATATAGATACTTATCTAAACAAACACATAAAAACTAATGGTTTCCAGGGAAGCCACATGTGCAGAAAAGAATTAGCGCCACACGTCCCTATCGTCAACATAGTCGTTTATCTTATAGTATGCCTTTTTAATGAGAACTGATTTAACGTATGATTTAAATTTGCCATCGGTGAGATCCGTAATTGTTTTGGGAAGCTTGTTATAAAATCTAACACAATTTCCTAGGAATGACTTATTCGTTTTGGATAATCTAAATTTAGGGACTACTAATTTATGTTTGTTCCTAGTATTTATATTATGAACGTCGCTTTTAACATTATACATCGGCAGATTTTTACGTACAAACATAATATTTTCAAAAATGTAAAGGGAAGGCATCGTCAGAATATTAATCTCTTTAAAGAAATCTCTAAGCGACTCCCGAGGACCCATATTATAGATCGCGCGGATTGCCCTCTTCTGTAATATAAATATCGAGTCGCGATCGGCCGCTGCCCCCCACAGCAGAATACCATATGACATAATGCTGTGGAAGTACGCAAAATAAACAAGTCGGGCAGTAGGTATGTCAGTTAGCTGTCTAATTCTTCTGACTGCAAAAGCAGCAGAACTTAACCTACTAGAAAGGGCAGTTATATACCCTATGTCCCTTTCTGTACAACTGACAACGTATATGAAAAATTTCAGCATGATCGGTTCAGTGGTTTAGGCGTGGAAAGGTTACAAACAAAACAAACTTATTTTCGCATTTATCTTATTAGTTAGTAAGTTAGGATGCAAAAGTAACTCTATCTGTCTGTTATGCTTTCACGCCTAAACCGCTGAACCGATTTTGATGAAACTTGCTACAGTGATAGTCTGGAACACTAAGAAGGACAAATGCTACTTTTATCCCGAAAACCGCGGAATATTTATGCGATAAACGACATCTACGCAGGCGAGGCTGCGGGCGACCTCTAGTATTTTTTTAATACAAAATCAAAAGTACATTTTGCTACGTAAATACGCGTACTAAAAGACTCACAAAAAAATCATTTTGGTCACTACTGTTACGAGTAGGGTTGCCAGATCGTCGGGATTTTTCGGGATTCTCCCGACATTTCATAATATGATGGCCTGACTCCCGACAAAATACAAAATATCCCGACAAACAGATTGGTAATCGTAAAATTCTATACACAATAATAATTTTAAAATCTTAAATTTTAAATCTTTTCTTAATTCTCCTAAAGGATCCAAGTCAACTCACTAAAAGCCTATAACAAAATTAAAAAAACGTGTGGCAACATAAAAATTAAATCTCAATGAATTATGTACGAATAATTAGATAACCGAAGGGCTTAAAAAAATTACTCACTCATTTATTTCTCCAGACAATAACCCCAAAATCCCGACATTTTGTAGTTTTGTCCAGATATTTCGGTTTTCCGATCTGGCAACCCTACTTACGAGTAACTGGCGAAAATATAATTTCATTTACTGCCCCTAGCGAAAATATCGAAATGGACGCTTCAATAAGTCGTAAATAATGCCCAGTACGTGGTAAATTAATGCCCGGTAAGTAACTCTTACTGCCCTGGCTTGAAGTTGTGATTCCTCGAAATGAAGAGATCAAATATTAATCGAAATGAAAGAGAAAATGTGTTTTTTGTTCATTTATTTATTCTCAGAGGACGAGAGAATAACGATAATTGAGTATTGTTTCTTATAAGGTAGGTCAGCACGTACACACGACTGGAGCTACACTTGCAGTATGAGCTGATCTCAAATTGTGTAAACTTTCCGTACGAAAGCCTATACAATGCATTTATGGCAGTTTAGGGATACGATGCTGTGTTTTCAAAAATCAAAAACTAAAGTTTTTTTTCTTCAAAATTCCAAAACAAAAAACCGACCAAGTGCGTGTCGGGCCACGCGCACTAATAGGGTTCCGTAGTTGCACAATAATGCGGACTAAGAAGAGGGCTTAGTAATTTTTCAATGGAAACTGTACGATTTATTTTTTCTTCTTTTTCTCGTTAACTTGTAAAGCCTACTTAGCTGTGATAGTTTTTCTTTTAACTTCGTTGTATATACTACTACCGTGAATTTTTTCACATATCGTCGCTTAGCTAACAATACCGCGCAACAAACTTTTAATACATTTTCAGAAAGGTCTTAAAAGTGCTAAATTATTGAATTTAAAATTAAATTAGCTGTATCTGTAATAGGTGTTATAATTATGTACAAACTGTAATATATTAATATGACTCTGGTGATTCTCACTAAGATGATTTGATGCGTGATAAAACGAGTTATCCAATGAATATAAAAACCGTCATATTTTAACTTGAGCGGTATTGTTACCTAAGCGACGATATCCAAAATAACCATTTATCTGGCAAATGTCCCCCACACTTGACTCTAACAAAAATTCTAAAGCTTAATATTTCAGAAACAGATCTGTTAATCGAAAAATATTTTTAAACCCAAAATATTTTTGGGAGACCTATCCAACAACACCCCACACAATGGGGTAGTCGAGAAAAAAAAACTTTGTCGGCGGCCACATTGAAGTACAACATCATCTTATGAATTCGTAGTTTATTCAGTTTAAAATCAACTCATTTTTATTTTATTTTTTGCTGTACCTATTTCGATGCTTTTCTTTTAACCCCAAGGTTTACTGGTAGAGAATGCCTTATAGCATTAAGTCCGCCTTATGTACCATCATAGTGCATAGAAGTATAAATAAATAAATAATTCGCACAGAGCTGAAAATTGGACAGACCTTAAATATTATCTGTACCAATTTTCAGGCTGTAAATTATTCCGAAATTGAATGTATTTTTTGACTGGACTATAACAGGCATTGCCCTCTCCTACGTTTATAATAACTGCATTCCTATTATCGCTTTCAACTAAGCTTAATATTACGCTAGCAATTTCCACGAGTTCACTGCGACAATTGAACACGTAACATTTGAACTCATAACCTTTTATAGCTCCATAGTCTGGTCTGAACTATTGTCACTTTTAATAATAGAGGCAAGCGAGTGTTTGCATTTGTGACGTCACAACATAAATGCAGATGGTAAACCGCGTTTTAGAATGCAGCGTTAGTGGCGAGAATGTATTTTGAAAGCCAGCTTCACACGTATCGTATATATGAAGCGGGTTTTACAAAATACTTAGGTAGTAGAAGTAATAAGAATGTGGGATGTGGATTCGGCAACCACTGTGCCGATAGTCGTTACGGCCAATGGCCTAATGGCCAAGAGCCTCGACCAAACACCTCATGAGGCTCTCGTTAGGTGGCTGGATCCTCCTCGACACGGCGCGTATTGTGAGGAGGTTCCTGTCTCTGGAGCCATAACCACCGGTAGCTTGGACCCTGCTCCCGATGCCGGTGAACCTCTATTTTTATATTTTTAAATGTATTTTTTTATAGAATTATATTTAAAAATGTTAACAGAACAGATAATAAATAAAGAAGTAATAAGAATATTATTAACATCTCTACATACATTTATACTCATGCCTGTAATACCCGAGGGGGTAAATAGATTTGTTCTTCTATTATAGAAGTTTTTATACCCACGTTTCGCCTCAGGTATAAAGTGGTGAATCTATTTCCATTTTCCGCGTACAATTATTATACAGAAAATTTCATAGCTATACAACATGTACCAGGAATAACACAAACATTCAAACCCCAATTAGAATATTCAGTTATAATAATAATACATATAATGAAATTTCAATTCAATTCAAACCCCATCATATAATAAAAAATGTATCATGAGGTCCACTGAAAAGCTTACAAACCGCAGGGCAGCTTGTGGCGAGCTGTTGGTGAGTGGCGACACTGCGTACCTTATTGCCTCAGAGAGTCGGTCAGGGCCTCGTCTCCAGTTTGCCTTTATTGGCTGGCTGGGGTGTAAGCCCAAGAGTGCCCGCAGGACTCTCAACTCTGGCTTGCCTTTATCGGCCGTCCAGAGGGGGGCCGCCAGAGCTATATGCTCGGAGGTGGAAGTGTCTAATGGCGTAATAGCGGGGAAACCCACTCCGGGTCTTTTAGATCCGCGACGGCGAAACCGGGGCCAAGCCTCTCTACACCCCTAGCCGCTCACACGTTTGTTGCCCCCTCCGCCTATGTACTGGCGGCTTTTCAGGGGGCCCAGCTAGTGAGCTGGCGAGTCACCGTTTGCCAACACTTTTCAATTTTAAATTTTGAAAGGCAGACGCCGTTTTCTTCCGGCAATAGAAGTTATCTAGTCCACCTAACATCCCTTCCCATAGACCAGATATTTTTCACCATATTTTACAATAGTCTTGCACCCACCTGGGACGGTCCATGACTGTACTCCAATAGTGCAGCCGTGGATAGTTCCCGGTTGGTGCCCCACCCCATTTTAGATTAAAGTTCTCAAAGGGGCCTCTGCGCGTTGGACCTGTTTCCCCGTGTATGCCTTCCAAAGGACCGGACATCTTCCGCACGGAAGATCAGCCGTGATTCCCAAAGACATACAATTAATTTTATTTTTATGTTCTTAAATACAACGTTAGTCGGAAAGGGGGTAATAATCTGAAAGGGTGTGAAAGTAGCCATAATAATGGATAAGTTTTGTTCTACAACTTTTCCCAAAAGTCAATAGTTTAAGAGAAATAGCTGTTCAAAGGTTCCATAAAAAATACGCTAAAATCTATCTATCGTAAGCTATGATCAGCTGTGTTTACATTTTAGGTCATATTTGGGGTCACGGATTAGAAGCTCCATTTTCTGAATTCGTAACTAAAGCAGGGGTGAAGTATTTTTGAAATAACTAAAATGAAAATCATTTTCTATGGACATAAAAATTATCGAATTTTGAAATTTTAACACTTGCTGTAAAACAGTCATCAGTGATACTTTAAGTGGTCCGCGGATTAGTACCCCTTTCCAACTAATCTTGTATAGTAACAAAACAGAATTACTTTTTCATCTTTCTTGTTAACTACATCTAAAATTCAGTCTTATGCACTTGGTATAAGGCTCTATTTTCTTTATTTCAATTAAGAGAATGACTAGCAAAACGACCGAGTTAAAAAAAATCACAAGTTTGAAAATGGCTAAATTCAATTCAGTTGAAGATTTTTAATAAAACTACTTTCGGGGTTTTTGTTTATTATGAATACTTTCCACTGAGTTTCAATTCAAAATAATGTTGTATTCACTGTTTTTTTCAGTAGCCTGTCCTTAACCCACAGTATGTTTACCTTCTATAACATTAATTAAAAATACCAACCATGAAAAATACAAAATTAGATGTTTCCAGTGAATTCGGACAATGTCGAAAAAAATTCCAATGATTTTCAATTTAGAATAAAGCTGTTGATACACTGAGCGTATCGCGCCACGCGGATGCTTCGCGCTACAAACATTTTCTCCTGAGCGGCTTCACCACGCTTATTATTCGTCATTACGCTGAGCGTAATAAATAGAACCTAAAGTCTTGCGTTCAGATCTCACCTCAGATTTGGTTGTGTAATTTAATTATTTTGCGTAAGTCAATGTGATTCTGAACAACGTGAGGTTCCCGAACCTCGGTTCAATGGAGCAGAGTGATTGTTTCGACTGCTGAATCTAGTATGCAGATATCGTTATGTAGGTACATAGATATCGTTTTTAATTAGTACTTTTCTTCTTCATCCTAATTCCCCCGTTTAGGGCCGGGCTAGAATATAAAACTTCACCGCATGCTGGAAATAGACGCATGTTGTAAGATTCAACAAAACTCAGCACGCTATGTAGTCGGATCTATTCGGTCCACCTGGCTAGCTACCACCCTCACATTAAAGTCCGGCGCCAAGCAGTTTACTGTGTTCCATCGTTTGTATGTGGGAGCCAGAGGGGTATAGCGGAATCTCTCTATATCTCTATTACTTGGATTCGTGTGCTCCATCTTACGAATAGATTGTCTGCGGTTACCATCAGGTGAGAATAATAATAAAAAACCTTGAAGCATTATCGTCGAATGAAAATCAATCTGAAAACTCATATAAAAGAGTTATCCTAATTGTGCCTAACATATCCTTAAAAAAAAAACGATTTAATACACGCACCCCTTTTTTTCTAAGCCCTTTTCGGCAACGTTAGGCGTAAGAATCTCATAATACTGAAATTACTCAAGAAATATGGCTTTGTTATAAGTGGCTCTTAAAATATCTTCATATAAAATATTAAGGGTGCCCATCTTCAGGGTTTATGGGGTATAAACGTTAAGTAAACGGTTTATCCGGCTTTTAGTCGAGTAGCCATGTATTGTGTGTGGGATATATAAAATTGAGTGTCCTACATAAAACATTGTTATTGAGACCTCCTTCACCTTCAGTCCATCACACATGTACTCACACATCACACATGTACATGTACACATGTACAACTATAAATATATCAATATAAATTATTACAAGACATTTAAGAAATATTTTCTATACTAATCTTTGAATGACCAAATACGCAGCTATAAAATATATAGGGGCATGTGCTCAACCCGTGGACGATTTCCAGAATTTGACAAAAAAGTATTTTTTTTAAAAAAACCTCATACTTTTGTCATGAAATTATTTATCGTACGGCTTAGTAACTAATCAACTCATAATAATTATCAGTCTCCAATGCGATGGCGGAAATAATTGCTCAGAAAATTAAAGATTTTCAAAAACCCTTATTTTGTCCCTAGGTACAACGTACAAATGTACCTATGGACAGCACAAATGTACTTATGGACGGTAATGTACCTGTAGACAAGCATTTAATATTGCAAAAAAAAACAGGTTTTCGTAGCGATAATTCTGGAAAACGTTGTCGATAACATCGAAACCATCCTATACCAGCCATTTTGTATTGATGCCAGCTTATAAGAGTATTTTATTTATTTTTTACACAGAAAACTGGTAGACAAGTTCCCGGACTTGTTTGGAATCTAGACCCATATGCATGTAGGCTGCTTTTTCTAAATATTCACGTAACATCATTTCTTCATGCTCTTGAAACACCTTTTTTACGTCATTCTTCAATAATATAACGATAAATCTATCTAATAATTAATCTATAGTTTTTTCATTGAGATAATGATCTCATGATAATATTTGTTGAGTTGAAAATATTTCAAAATGATATATTTTGGTATTTTGTATTTTTCAGAAACCCTACGATCTAAACATCCACTTTTGACTTCTATAACTGCTTTGGAGAGAGTGTCTGGACATATTTTATCCCGTTTCACTCCGGTTTTACTACGAGGCACTGAAAAAAAACCAAAACAAATGTAGTAACTTGTCTGTGTAAATTACTGTCCACAGGTGCAACCGATATTATATACCTATGGACAGTCCACAGGTACATTCATTCCCCCGTCCACAGGTACAAATATTAAGACATAACCTAGAAAGGGTTAAATCTTTCTACAGAGCATTAACAGAATCGCAGAATGGTCCTTATTTCAATGAAAAACAACGAAGTTCTGTAAATCATCTACAATTATACTTCTAGTTTAAGTTATCTCACAGAAAAACACCTTGAAAATGTACAAAAAAACTTACTTTTTCAAATAAAAATGTTTAACAGCACATAACAACAGATTTATCACTACTGACAGCTTAGTGACAGTTAGTCAGTGTTGCCATTCGTCAAAAAAAGTTTACGAATGCGTTCTAACTACGAATTTACGCCGTTTGGTTTTTTGAAATATTGGTAGTGTCCATAGGTAAAGCCGTCCATAGGTACAACACTTGACCCTATTATATATATTTTTAAAAAAACCTTTCCCCTCACTCGAATTTCTTCGTGGGTGCGTTTACAGACACAAATCTCTCATACGCAAACGCCTAGACCCGAAACAACCTATCTGTAGGCCATATACAGTTTTGTTCCGTGTGGGAATGGAACCCACGACCCGTAGTGCAGAAGCCAATCGCTCAGCCACTGCACCAAACGTGTGGTCATAGTTATAAATACGATACTGGATAAACAATAAACGCTAGTAAATACTCGTTTTTACTGTATTGTGTTTATGAGTATTTACTTGACCTGGAGTATTTCTCTTAGTGTGTAATATAAAGGAGCTCGTGGCTACTTATTAACCGCACGGATTTCGATTTGCAAGTTAATCTGCGCTTACCGCGGTCAGTCCATGGATGGGTGACCGTTTGTTACACATTGAAACCCCACCGTTCCTCGGAGAGTACGTTAAACCGTCAGTCCCGGTGCCATACGAATACCTATGACAGTCGTTACGGGTAGTCAGAAGCCCGAAACTCTGATAACCGGTCTAATCTTAGGATAGCGGCATTGTCCATTAGGTTGCCGGGATCTGATGATAGTCGCTCCGTGTAAAATACTGGTATTCAGCCGCTTCTGGGGGCCTACTCCCTAAGTCCGTCGACGAAGTTAGTCGCCCATCCGAAAGTTGCCCGAAACGTAGGAGTGAACAAAACAAGTGTCAAGTTCAACTTTTCGGACGGGCAAAAACACATCGGTAGTAGGGACACTGTCAAATCGTGTTGTCATTTATTCTTAGTTCGGGCCCCGAAATAATCGTATCCGTAGGTGTTAGGGAGTAGGAAAAGCTCGTAACTAAGGCCGAAACCACGGACTTCGTATTTAGGAAGTAGACCCCCTGGATAGATTGGAAGCTGACCCCAATATAGTTAGGAAAAGGCTAGGCATGTAGTCACAAAGTATTTTGTGTAAACATCGGCGTCGCTAGAGAAGATAGTTGATTATAGCTTGGTTCACATACTCTGTAATACTTATCGATAGAAGTCCTACAAAACCGTTTTAATCTAGAGTTCTAATAAAAAAAAACGACTTTAGTAGTAGGTTATTAAAGCACATAATTGGAAAGCTCCTGGGGCCTGCTCGTCTAACACATACAGCCGCGGACTCGAAATGTTTATCAGACGTCAAATTCGATTCCTTATCATACTGTGCGCAATAAAGGTCAAAATGTCATGTCAACTTACATAAGTATTCGTTTTTTTGACGCGTTGATTCTAGTAAAAAGACTATTTACCACTTTTTGATGTTATCAACTCCTTTTTATGTAGGTGTGTCTAATCAAAAGTTGGATAGAGAGAACTTGATTGAATTTACTAAATAGGTTGATTTCTTTTTCTGTGCTATCTAGGATGTCACGGATAATAATTATAATCTTTACCTAATCCATGACTTGCTACGTACAAGAAAAGATAAGATAGACGACATATTTTATGGATAGAAAAACAATCTTGGATTATCGAAATCGATAAAATGGAATATAGGTTTTTCTATATAAACTTTAATATTCCTTTTAGCACTGTTTAAGGGTTTTTGATAAACCTATTTATTATTTGCATTAAAGATTATTTATACCAAGTTTTCAAGTTAAGACATGCAATTTTTAAATCTTAACAAAATCAAATGACAACCTGTCGTTGCCTGCACCGAGCTCGCGTCCCTTCCCTTCATTTGTCAATTTGTCATAAACAAACCATAGGCAAATGATGTGGAGGCATCGAGCGGCTGGCGCGCCCGGAAATGTTTGAACCTGTTTTTTACTAGTTTTCTGGTTGACATTTATTTATTTTATTTGTCTAGGTATGTATAATTGACTATTAATTCAGTAAGATAATACTCTAAAGGGTACCTAATGGGAAAGTTTTGGGGTAGTTCTGATTTCTTTCATTCCATTTGTATTTTGGGGTATTGAATCCGAATCTGAGATTTGCGGACAAAATTTCGTGACGCAACATTGAAAAAAGCGCAAAAAAAGCGAAAAATTTCTAGAAATATCACTATTTAGTTTCTTTTTCAGACGAACCCTTCCGTCTCAAGTGCGACTTGAAAATTTGATATTTTCAGCAGTCTCTGCAAAACCCACTTTTTACATTCCAAACCTTTATTTTTTGTTAGAATGATGTCATTTGATAAAGGGAAATGCCCAGATGCCACACATAAAAATGCCTGAAATAAACAACAATGAAATATACGCCAAATTGCACTATAAGTCGTAGGGAACCCATATCATTTTCAATAATTACAAAAAAACTCGGCAAAACTTGTTCCAAACATCTTTTTCTAAAATATAGGTTAAGTCAAGGTTTAAGATTATTACGCAATAATTAATAAACAAAACTGCATTTAAATGTTTTAATCATCATTAAAAACCACTAACACATCATCAAGAAACTGTGCAGGAGGATTGATATTGGGTTGGTACCGGGCCCATGCTAAGTACCATATTATTGACATAGTATGGGCACAGGTACCAACTGTTCGCCGTCCCACGAGGCAGTTACAATAGCGATGCTGTAAAGCCCTTATCCCTGATAAGGAATTGTTAATTATTATATAAACAAAATATATTTTTTGAGAAATATGTCTGCTTTGTATTTTTCCTCGAAGTAAAAAGCAATTACCCGGAAGAGATAAATGCTCAACTAATTCGTTATCCAGTTCCCTACATATTTCAATCTTATAAATACCATTCGCTCGTGTGTGCTCGCCATAGTATGAGCGAGCCTGTTTTATTTGGTACGTACCACATGCCAACAAAACCATTTCGCTGTATGTCAGTTGTGGGAAATCAGCAACATTGTTAGGATTTATATTAATGCTTTGGAATTGCGCTCTGCGACGATTCAAATTATTTGTGATCACATAATCAGCTAGTATATTTTCTGTATACATATTCTGATGTATTATTTGCAAAATATCAACAGCATCTGGCCTGTCAACTATTCTAGTATAAAACCTATTAATTAATGCTGCTGCTATAGAGAAATCTACCATTAAATGTCTCGAAGCTCTATTAAAAAAATCTTGGCGAAATAATTTGAATTGCTGCTTGAATATTCCATTTACGGCTTCCACAACCCAGCGGCAAATAGTAACTCTTCGGCTTTTATTAGCTTCCAGAGTGGATAATTGAATTTCATTTACTTGCAGTGTTGATGGCATGTGAACACTATAATTGCAAGATTGCAAAAGTGGAATGGAATCCCTGAACCCTCTATCAAGAATGAATACGTCACCATCCTGAAAATATTGTCTCAATGGCTTACTGGGTTCATCAAATTCACTAATCATTATCTGAGCATCGGAAGTTGTTGCTGGATAAGGGCCTAACACATCGATTATATAGCCATCGGAGCAAACAAGCAAAAATGGCTTCACAAGGTTTCGATATTTGTGAAGAGAATATGTCTCTTTTTGGTACAAATAGTTGGAGCTTTTTTGTACATAGATATATGTTCCATCAATAATTACGACAGGCTTCCTTATTCCGTCGACTTCGCCAAACAGCCCATTTGGTAGAACAAGGTTTCTTGCTGCTATTTGTTCTCTTGTTATATGTCCAATTCCAAGGTTCATAGGAACAAAATCTTGATGCAGTTTTTCCCTTGCTTTAGCCATTAGACGTTCCAGAGTACTTCTCGGTATTTGTAGAAGAGATGATAATCTTTCATCAGAATCTCCAGTTCTCAATTTCATCAGGTAAGCTCCAAGGGCAGTAGAACCTCTATGCATTTGCGCCAATCGGGGCACCTCTCCCATTAGAGTACCAAAACTATTTCTACTCATTCCTAAAAAGTACCACACCATATGTTCTTCCATTAAGTGTATATTTTCGAAGTCCAAAGCACGACATTCATAATTCACAAATGATGCAAAGTCTTCAATGTGGTCCACAGTGAATTCATGATTCATATCTTCCAAAGCAGGGAGTTCATGCCAAAAGTCACTATTCAAATGATGACTACATATTTTTGAATTCTTTGGTATATAAAACTTGTAGTCCTTGAAGAGCCACACCCTTAATGAAAGTGGTACCACATGTCTATCAATCATATTACATCCTGGATAGAAACAATGACTTTGAGTATCAACTGCTCTTCCGTAATTAGGTAACAGTACGCTGGATCTTATTTGAGGAGGTTCTTCATGTAGAGGTATATTCAAACTACCTGCCTGACTGGGTACCGGACTCGGGCTTGGTGAAGGAGTAGTAGGGGGTGAGGTAGCCCGGCTGCATCGTTGCCAACATGGGTGGCAGATCAAATCCGAAGAACGTAGCTGCAAGCAAAATGAAAAGTAAAAGTTGGTTTTGTTTTACTTCAAGCTCGATGAACGAAAACCTATGCATAAAAAAGTACTCTGTGATAAGTTTTTAAAAGACATGATAGTGACGTTATTTGCACGGGATAAGAGGGAATTACACAGAATTAGGGCAGAGGAATGAACTTACCTGGCGTGGTTGGATTCTGTGTGCTACTACATTCATTATGTGCCTCTCACGATCACTGCTATTTCTTACAACATGTGATCGTTGTCGTAGAACAGACTGTCCACAGCAAACGCACACATGTTGGTGGCCTACTTGTCTACCTGGCCGGCTGGTTCCAGGTGTCTCGGTGATAGTGTGAACCGCTAATCTAAGACATGCATCACAAACAACACTACCTGGTTCAACCTGTGAGAAAGAACAAAAAACAATGTACTAATTGTTCAATGTCAGTGCGTTCAGTTCAATATAATTATTCACAAAAACTATGGAATGAATATACTTACAGCTAATGGTGTTATCCATGCCTGTATTAAACGACGTACTTCATCATTTTGCTCTGATACGACATTACGTCTCATCGCTGTAAGATCGAGATAGCAATTAACACAGTGTACGTTTCCATCCATTTTTAAATGTACACGGTGTAAGAGTCCAAAACAATAGCAGAGTCGTATAAAAAGCAGGTCCAGGTCCGTCGTCAAAAAGCCGAGTCGTCGTCAAGGCGGGTTCAATCTAAGTCGAGTTCGAAAAGGGGTAACGTGTGCAGAAGTAAAATCAAAATCCTTAAAAATGGCCAAAGTCGTCGTTATTATATCCTATTAAGTTATACTCAAGTCGCAAACGCAAAATGTGAATCGATCAATTCAAAACCACAATTCAACGGAAAAATGAAATGCAGTAATCAATATCAAACTGTCAGTAAGGCAAAGGACATGTTATCCATGCAGCCTACGATACTTTTTCTTATTTGAAAATAATTTTATTTTAATTAATATTGACATGCATATAATATTACTTTCATTAGATAAACGTTATAATTAGGTCGAATTATTCTAAATGAACGATAACTGTGCAATAATTCTATAAAATACTTCGATAAATTATTTGAAAATTCTTGTTTGGCTGAATGTCGATTACACATGTCAGATTAAACACAGTTGTCCATTAAAAAATAAGAATGAATTAGACGGATATCAAGCGAAATATTTTAAAGATCGTTATATTTTCCTCCTACGTTTACAAACTTGAGAATTATTCATTATGCATATTTAATTCTAATTAGAATTTAGGACTATTAGTAGTTTCCGTTCATTTCAAGCATTTTATGGGCGTTCCCCTTTCTCCTAGTTCTTTGCACAAGTACCTAATTAAAAAGAAAAAAAAGGTCTAAATTATACAAATTCAATATAAAAAAAGGTAGGACTATAACAAAATAAAACTTAAAATAATGTATGTTACTTATGCAACGCAACGCAACGGAGCAGTATGCCTTCACGCTTAAAGTAATAAATGCAATGTGGCGGATAATAATTATAATCTTTTACTTAATCCATGACATGGAGGAGGAGGAGCTCGTGGCTAAATAATTACAGCCGCATAGACGAATCTTCCGGGTTGAGCCACGCTTGCCGAGGTTGGTCTGTGGATGGGTGACCATTAACCATAGCGAGATTCCTCCGTGCCTCGGAAAGCACGTAAAGCCGTTGGTCCCGGCTGTCATTTGTAGATCTTTGACAGTCGTTACTGTTGGTCAGAAGCCAGAAAGTCTGACAACCAGTCTTACCAAGAGTATCGTATTACCCAGTTACTGGGTTGTGGAGGTCTGATAGGCAGTCGCTCCATGTAAAATACTGATATTCAGCTGCATCCGGTTCGACTGGAAGCCGACCCCAACATAGTTGGGAAAAGGCTAGGCAGATGAGGCAGATGATGACTTAATCCATGACATGCTAAACTATCTATTGATTTTCTTTAGTATTATTTTTATTTTAATATTGTACGTAATCTATTTATTTATTTGTGTCGTTATTGCCCGTAGCATCACTATGCTCCTATCTGAAAACCAGCGTTGCGACATTTTGTTTTTTTTTAATGTCGCAGCATTATGGTGAGATAGGAGCCTTGTTTGGCCTCGTGTAGGTAGTTTAATTTTTATCCTTTTTTTTGTATATTGTTTTTGTTTCTGTAACTGTCTGTGTGAGTCCAAAATAAATATTTTTTCTTTCTTTCTTCTTCTTTCAATAAGATTTTCCATACTAACTTTGACAATTCATTTCAACCCTAGGACTAGATTTTCAAAAATCATTTCCTACTTTTTTTTGCGTGCCTACATTATACACGGTGTTACACGAGGGGTGGATAATCGGAAGCAGGGTGATGAGGGACTTCAATGCATATCGCTAAAAACCAATGTCGATCAACTGTGTCTCGAGTAACTTGAGTGATATAGAAAGAAAGAAAGAAAATACATTTATTTAGCGCAGACCAAAAAGGCACACAATATAAAATAAAGCAGAAAAAAACAAACAAAAGAAATTAGCAGGAGAGTGTGCCTCACGGCAGCGCCAAAAAGCGATTTGATAATGTTATAGGTATGTATTTAATATTGGTGTTAAAAAATCAACTCTAACAATATTGTGGGGTTACTCGGTATCGGAAATTGAACAACTATTGTTCTACAACTTTTCGAAATTCGCCATTTTTTTATGCCTGTCCATACAGCTCAATTAAAATATTTTTTAATTTGTAAGTATGGAAAGTTAAAAAAAATACTCGATTTTCGAAAAGTTTTAGAACAAAAGTTGTCCAATTTTCGATACCGAGTAACCCCATAAAATTCTTAGAGTTGATTTTTTATCACCTCGTATAATAGCGTTCTAGATTTATCGGTAGCCTCCGTACAAATTGGCCCTAGCAAGTAAATAGCCTACTGCTACAGACTACATAACTCTAATTTTATGCGTAATCTGACAAAAACTTTGCAGATTTTGAATAGACCTTAAAATGAATTAAGTAACAGAAAAGAAAAGTACTTCCGGCAACAAGGGCAGCCATTTTGTTTAATTCTCATTATCCAAACAGGAAAATATCTTTACGCTGCGTAAAATGGGAGCTTGGCAATAAAGGGAAATAAGGAACTTACTAATAAAAAAGTTTTTACGCACTTCACGTGTTTTCTTTAGGCTGCAGACACACGGAAGTTATCTTGCACGGCTCATGTTTCGTTGCGTTACGCGTACGGATCGCGCTATAGAGGGTGTTAACGAATTCGTGTAATTCCTTCAAACCACGTGATCTACTGGTGACACAAATTACCCTAAACTGGATTTTTTATAAAATCAACTAAAAAAAAATTTAAAAAAAAAACACGGTTTTCTATTTCTGAGTCATTTAAGAGCCTTGAGTTATCTGACTGCAAAGAGCGATATCGCGTTAGTCGTGCCTGCCAGCCGTGTCGCCGTGCTTTCATTAATTTATGCGTGGCATCGAAATGTTCACACAAATTAAACATTTTTTTTGCAAAAAACTAAATTCTTATTTTTTTACTGAATCCTTATTAGGTGGTTTAGATACGATCGGTAACAAAGCCACATGAAAAAATAATAATTTTTATTTTTTTATTTTTAATCAAGCTAAATCCCGTGCGGGGCCTGTCTACATCAGTAGTAGATCATGTGGTTTTAAGGAATTACACGAATTCGTTAACACCCTGTATACACGAAAGATTTTAACCATCGATTCCGATGCCTAATTCGAGAAGAAAAGCTAGGATATAGTTTGTTGAATAAATCTTAATTTTCGAAATATTAATTATTTACGGAAATTCACAAATCGAAAAATATCTATGGTAACAAGTCCTATGAACGCGGCGTTGCGACTTTTGTCATACCATACCCCTCTCGCCGTATGTCTTATTTGTCGGGGAGGGTTGTGAAGTGAGAAGTTTCTTATCCACTCACACAATAATTTATAAATGTTGCCAGTTCAATCTAAGGTATTGTTTACAAGGAAGTACTAAAGTTAAAACTCCGCAGAAACAAGTTGTAGAGAGTCTGCTCTTTACATTGAGCTCGTGTAAGATGGGCTTGTTGATGCGGAATGCAGTCCAGGGTATGCGCAGCATCTTCCTCCGTCACCACATTTCGAAGGCATCTACAAGGTTAGTCGGAAATGGGGTACTAATCCGAAGCCTACTTATAGTATCACTGATGACTGTTTGAAAGCAAGTGTTAAAATTTCAAAATTGGTTTTTTTTTTCCAATTACAATGATTTTTATTTTAGTTTTTTCAAAAATTCTTCGTCCCTGCTTTAGTTACAAATTTAGAAAAAGGTGCTTCTGATTCATGACCCCAAATATGACCTAAAATGTAAACACAGCTGACCATAAACTGGGGATAGATAGATTTTAGAGTTTTTTTTTTTTTGAGATTTTTGAACAACTGTTTCTCTTAAACTACTGACTTTTGGGAAAAGTTGTAGAACAAAAATTATTCATTATTATGTGTACTTTAACCCTCTTTCGGATTAGTACCCCCTTTCTGACTAACCTCGTATACGAGTTCGGTCGGCTTTTCTCAGTGTCCAAGTTTCTGCTCCGTATCCGAATGAAGACCAGCGTGTTGACCAATTTCACTTTGGTATTTCGCGAAATGTTGCGATCTCCATATTTTTCCAAAGCTCGGGTTAACAACATAAAATACGCATGGTGAGGGCAAGCAGAAGAATTTGTATAGAGCCGCGCAAAATACACTCAATGTATCTACAGCCTAAGTGTTTTGGCCCAGAGAGGAAGTAGAACATAGGAAGTAACACTGATCCAATTTCTTTGGGTTGTTAAGGTGATAATGTATTATGTATAGATAGAAACTAGAGGAAACGGTTTTATGTATCGCTTCATTAAGCACTCTACGTTTTTCTTAGAAATGTTGTTGCATGTTTTCGTAAAGCGCTGAATCCACTAGCGAGTTTTATTGCGCAAGTTATTGCACGCAAGTTATTGCACGCAAGTTATTACACGCAAGTTATTGCCCGCAAGTTATTGCATGCACATGCTCGCTTAGTTCGTATCTTGCAGAAGTCGACGTGCCTCGGGTGTCTACAGTTTGACAGTCCATTGCAGAAGGCAACTTGCGTGATAAAACTTGCCAGTGGATTTTGAGCTTTAATTAACCACGGTCTATTAAACGTGATGCGTATGTTTTCCCTTTCTTTGTTGACGGTTTTTTTGACAGGTTTTGGCATGTTGAAAGAACGCAAACAAAGCTAAAAGCCAATCAGTAGGCCCGAGAAATTCAAGTTTTTTTTTTTAATTTTCGTATCTTGTAAACATCTTTAATGCTGGGGCTACATTAGCGGGCTATGGCGACTATTTGTGTTAACGCGATGAGTATGGCCGGGTAGATCGTTGCAACGCGTAGTATTCGGGCGAAGACGATGTACTAACGGCACTGTCGGTAAACTAGCGCGCATCAAAGGGATTTGTCGCGACAATATTCGCTTTCGGCTACACCTTCGTCTCTTTTTCATATTATTTTGTAACTGATACTCGTACAATAATTGTAATAAATAATAATTAATCGCCTAATGTAGACAAAAACATCGCGTATGCCCGTACACGATGTTTTAGCGCGCCAACGCGATACGAATCTTCGCCCGCCGACGTAGCCCCGGCTTTGCCGCCGGCATTGCCGCGCGGCTTGCCGGCGGGAGTTTAACCAGGCCACCGGGTATAACGCCTATTGACTGCTATTGAAAGCCGGTGGCATGTGTGTAGAAGCTATAAGACATAATTTTATTATAAGCGCAGACAAAATATTGCATTGTATTGATATGTGTATTTGATTATCTTTTAAAATGATACATTTTACTGTAATGGCGTCGCGTCGAACAAAAGAAAAGTTGAGGTATGTCCACATTTGTAGCATTTTGGCGTATCGTATCTCCGTCGCGTGGCACTGACGTGTATCATGATCGCTGGTTAAGGTACGTCCACATTTGTATCTGTGTTGTTTGTGTGTTGTGTATTTCATTTAATTTTTTCAAGCTGATATTGTATTTTATGAGATTTTGTTCTTTTATAATTAATTTAAATTTGATAATATTGATTTTAGTGACACTTAAGACTTAAAACGCACTAGCGGCCAGTCGCATTACGGCGTGCCGCTTGCGGCTGGCCGCATATCGATTTTTATATGAAACCGCATGATCTCAACGCACTGGCGCACGACGGCTGGCCGGAAATCAGTGTGTTGAGTTGTGCAGAGCGTCACTATTTTGTATGCCTTTCGGCGGAACATAGGATGTACCACACATTTTTATAGAACATCATTTGTACCCTGTGTTCACAAAATTAATTAATTAATTGAATTGAAGGTTTTTCTTCAATTCATGAGTCTATTTAGCTACTAAGAACATGTTAGTTCATTCGGCTTTCATTATCTGCTTCTGCTGTCTCTCGTTTTCAGAGGCGATCCAATTTCAAGCGCTGTTTAAAGCCCTTAATTCTCTAAAGAGTTAAATTGCACAAATTGACCACCGGAACTAGCCTTCATTGTGGTCACAGTCGCAGAAAGTCGACTACTGGACGTTTTCCGAATTGTATGACTTGCTGCAAGCCATCTGTGAATATTTAAACAAGACTATTTTTCACTGGAAACACATAAGTAAGCACTTGCTACAACATATTGCGCAATTTAACTTGGATTTAAGTTGGATCCGCGTTCAACACAATCGAACCAACGCAAGCAACTGTACTTGGCTACTCGTCCTAACTAAAACAAGAGAAAACTTTAACATTGTACAATACCGCATCACAATACCGAGGAGTTGCTAAACTCTAAACAGGTCAAACAATCTTGTAAACTGGTTTAGTTCCGTTTAGCTGGTTTAGCATGGAAAGTTGTTCTGCCTAGCCAACTACGTTGGGATCAGCTTTCAGTTTAACCAGATGCGACTGAATACCAGTATTTTACACGGAGCGAGTGCCATTAGACCTCCGCAACCCAGTTACTAGGCAATGTCGATATCCTAAGGTTAGACCGGTTGTTGTTCCATGGTTTAGCATGGAAAGTAAAAATATATTTAATAAACGATTTTACAATTCAGCTGAAAAGATGGTAACATAATCGGACCATTTACATAAACTCACGCCTGTATTCCCCGAAGGGTTGGCAGAGGTGTATAGTACACCCACATTTCGCCGTTTGGGCACTTGTCCCACCGTGAACGATGAGCGCGCAGCGAGTAAAGCTAGAAGCTAGAAACGAGTTGGCGAAAAGCGAGTGTGTAGTTCCGTTAGTTTTGTCGCTGGGCTATAAGCGAGTGTGCGAATGCGACGGGCGATTACTCGCACCACTCGCAAATTACCGCTGGTTGGTCTCTCGGCGTGAGTTCTGACCGCCAAGCGAGCATCGCTGAGCAAGCATCGTTGATCGAGTATTATCTTTGATAGCTCTTGTCGCTCAGCGACAAACTAGTGGAGCGAGTCCTCGCCGGCAGTGTAAACAGTCAGCGATCAACTATTAATATATGCATCTCTTTTGTTTACACGAAATGTATATCTATTGTACGTTTCTTGAGCGAGAAAATAGCCGATAGTTGTCACTTCCTCGTCGGCGTTGGGACATTTGCCTTATGTTTACGTCCCATGTAATAGGGGGCGAGCTTATTGCCATCGACCGGGCACAAATCCAGACTCCAGGCTGCTATTGTAAATTCCACACGGAAAAACCCAATAACACTTTGCCCGACCTGGGAATCGAACCCAGGACCTCACGCTCAGCAGTAGCGCTTGCGACTGCTAGACCAACGAGGCAGTACATTATTTATATATTATAATCGGAACATTTCTGTCCAGCAGGAGCTTCATTCACCTAACTATAGAAGTTCAGTTACAGTTTAGTTGCAGTTGAATTTCGATCAAAAGAACGCTTTTCGTAATCTCTTGATAAGCGATCGCTGTTAGACACATTCGCGTGAATTTAACTGCAGCGTCACTGCAGTTTAATCGACGCGTCATGAATTTACGTAAATTAGCCTATTGGTGTTTTTTTTTATTTGTTTGATACTAGGTCGGCGTTTGACCACCATCTCGCCTGATGTTAAGCGATGATGCGGTCTAAGATGGAACCCGCTTGCCCAGAAGAAACCGATTCACTTGTGACTTGAAGACACCCAGTTTGTAGCTGTCGGCAACACTCACTCGGGCAGCGCATTCCACTGTTTGGCGGTTTTCACAATGAAAGTGGAATTAAAACGCTTCGTTGGGGTTTTTGGTATATCAACCATGAACCGATGGCGCTTTTTCGTGCAGAAGAGCAGGGGGGTATTAGATCATGCAGATCTGAAACACACTCTCCGAAATGTATTCGACAAAAAACCGATAGACTAGCAACTTTGCGCTTTGGTCACGAGACGGCTTAGGTTGTAGGTAGACTATGGCCACTGCCTGCCTGGTACAAGTTAGCAGACAACACACACCTTCGATAAGTCTTTGAAGCGGTTTTCAGGGTCCAGGTTTCATCATGATGTTAATGCATGTTGTAATCAAATTTTCCATGTCCGTGTGGTGCTGGACGTTAAGAATAGCACCACCCCATCTCTGCCCATGGGTGTCGTAAAAGTCGACTAAGGGATTCTCTAGAGGATGGGCAGCAGCGTTCTCTGAGTATTTTACGTTTGGAAAAGGCCATTGCGTAACGGTTTTCTTCGAAGTTTTTTTATCTGGATATAGAGAACATCAAAGTCATTGCAAACCACACTGGCACTAGCAACTCAGTCCATTGCAGTCCATTGATGAAGTATTCCTTTCCCAGAATTCAGGCAAAGAGTCCTTTGAAAAATATGGCGAACGCTGTGCCAATAACCCGCCAAAAATAATAAATATGAGCAGGAAAGTTTTATTTTTTACGCGCACTAACAGGGATGAAAGTTAGGTTTTTAGGTCAAGGATTGGACTGTGATGATGATGAATATTTCCTGGAATTAGATGGAGCTGAGTTTTCAGTGTTATTTTTCTGTGATTATTATTTTTTAGTTTTACAAGGGATCGATGATCTGGTGAAGGTCGCGGGAATCCGCTGGATGTGAAAAGCACACGACCGGTCAATGTGGCGATGCTTGGGGAAGGCCTATGTCCAGCAGTGGGCGTCTTTCGGCTGAATGATGATGATGATGACATACTGTGTTCTTTTTATACTTTCTATAAAATAATACTAAATTGTAGAACATTTATAATAGTCGTCAAATGCCCTGCCCTGTGATAAATCTAAGGCGTAAGCAAAACTAAATAAATCTACACATCAGCTCCTATTAACCAATTTATCATTGTTACCTCCCAACAAAATCGTTTCCATTTTCCGCAAAGGAACACAACATTAATGCCTAGCTTAACACGGTTTACGGAACGTCGTCAGGTTCTTCAGAAGATAAATTGTTGAGCACATTAGTAGCGTGCACAACATATTTAGGTAAAGCTTGGTATTCAGAACGCGAATGGTATGGCGCGGCCACAAAGGCTGATGCAGATGAAGCAACACAGCGCATGTAATTATTATAATTATGAAGTCATTTTCAAAAGATGTCATCATATGACGATGAAAATAAATGCATTTGCTCGTCAAATAAAATAAGATGCATTTTTTTTTCTATCTGTTTGACTGTCCATCATTTTTGAAAATACATATTTCGAACCATATTCAGTTTTTGAAAATAAAACAATTTTTTATCGGCGTTACGTAACTTTTGAACAAAATGTTGTTTTTCGTGATTTCTGACGTTTCTAGTACTCTAACCTCAGTATGTCTAGCAGAGTATTTTGATCCTTATGGAAAATAGGATCGCTTGGCATCATAAAAAGTTTTGTGAGATCTGACCATTTTTTTGCCGACTGTACCAATTTTTTTTTTTTTAAATGTCTTTTTATGCGGTTCGAAATAATGTCAAAAATTATGACCAGTCTCCTATCAACATTTTCCTGTAGCGACAACGATTAAGGTAGCTGCCCTTATACGAGTAACTAACCCATCTCAAATAGATTTTTGTTATTTCTCACGTTTCTAGTACTCAAACCTGAGTTGGTCAGCAAGACTCTTTTGATCCTTATGGGAAATAGGATCGATTGGCATCATAAAAAAGTTTTGTGAAAACACCCCTTTTTCTCGATGACTATACTTTTTTTTTCAAAATCTGCGAATGCCGATTGAAATTATCCTTAAAAGGGTTGGTCTTCTAGGGACGTTTTCCTGTAGCTACAATGGTTAAGGTAGCTGCCCTCCATGCCCCATCTCAAATTACCACCCTGTATAACCTAATAACTGTTTAACCTTCGTACTAGTTTGGCAGAGCAGTAGGTTGCATTGCGTAATAATCGCCACGCTTGGCAGGCAGGTTGGCGGTCGCAGTATGGCTGTCAAAGTACTCAGAGAACGCTGCTGCCTATCCTCTAGTGAATCCCTTAGTCGCCTTTTATGACACCCACGAGGAGAGATGGGGTAGTGCTATTCTTTACGTCCGGCACCACACGGAACGTCGAGTATAGCGTCGCAAAAATAACAAGCGATATTTCTTCTATACTAGTGGCCTATGTGAGCTGCAGTGCATCTAACAGACCGGAGTTTCTTTTTAGCGGTTTGACTGCGGCAGAAATTTCAATTTAGCCTTACTTATCAAATACTATAGAAACTATTACAATGTAGCTGCTAGAACACGACGTTGAAACGGACGGGCAAAATTTATGTACTGAACTATCATCATGCAATTCCAAGTAAGTAGAATCGTTTTTAATTAAACTTACAACCTTCGGAACTCTATGCTAACTACAGCTTCCAACAAAAGATTGCTGAACAAAGTTTGAGTGCATTGTCATTCAGAGCACGAAAGTGCAAGTATTGGATATATTCATTGAGCTGCACGGAGGCATTGGAAAGATAAAACTTTATTGGTTTTTGGTACAATCGTATATCTACATAATATTTTGATGTGAAGGGACGAGAAACATGAGTGATGAATACAAATGTTGATGAATGGAGGGGAAGAGGGAGACCAAGAAAAAGATGGATAGATTGTGAGAGAGGTGATATGAATGAAAAGGGTGTGGCGGTTACTCACATTGTCTATTATCCATGGCTTAACACTATTAATAAAATCATATTCACAACATTTACTTATTTACTATATTTACAACACACATAATATTTACATACATAATTAATACTATTAACAATTATTCACACTACACAAAGTTTATTAATTGTTATTATAATATGTAAATGACTCTAAACAAAATCGAACATGCAGCGCGTGCGACAGACCGCAACTTCGGTTCCGCTCGGCATACATCGGAGGCGCTCGGAACAGATGATCTAGAATAAATCATATGTTCGAGCGCCAACGACTTTAGTGCGTTTACCAGTCCCGAGGCGAATGCACGCTCAATTTTGCTCCTCAGTCTAGACTTTCGTAGATACCTAGATCCGTTAATTCAATTCTATTCTATTTCAATTATAATTCAATTCATTTATTAATTTATATACAATCGTTTAATTTAATTTGTACGTGTATATATTAGAAGGATTACGTGGTAGTCCATATTACAGTTTTAGTTAACTCGTGAGCATTTTCGTTTCATTACCGCGTAACTGAAATAGAATAGAATTGAATTAACGGATCTAGGTATCTACGAAAGTCTAGACTGAGGAGCAAAATTGAGCGTGCATTCGCCTCGGGACTGGTAAACGCACTAAAGTCGTTGGCGCTCGAACATATGATTTATTCTAGATCATCTGTTCCGAGCGCCTCCGATGTATGCCGAGCGGAACCGAAGTTGCGGTCCGTCGCACGCGCTGCATGTTCGATTTTGTTTAGAGTCATTTACATATTATAATAACAATTAATAAACTTTGTGTAGTGTGAATAATTGTTAATAGTATTAATTATGTATGTAAATATTATGTGTGTTGTAAATATAGTAAATAAGTAAATGTTGTGAATATGATTTTATTAATAGTGTTAAGCTATGGATAATAGACAATGTGAGTAACCGCCACAAGGGAGTAAATGATAGCGGAATGGCTAATAGGGGAGTGTACGCGTTGGGACTTACAGCTTAGTACGGCCGTTAGTCGAAATGCGTACAGTTTGGCTATGTTTGAATCAATGGAGCCTGGTATCTATGAGATACCTCAAACCCTACTGACTTTATAGTCATTGTATATTGTAGGGCTAGGTTTATACCTAGCCCTACAACAACTACTCAGCACCCTAGTAATCCTAACGCCCTAACCACCAAACGTAGTTACGTTGGTTTTACGTGAGGGAAGTCTGTTACAACGAGACCTACGGTAACAGACGGAATTTGGGTAGGAATAGGGGTTTGTGTACGTCGTGCAATGTACACAGGAAATGGTTATCTCACTGCCGATCCCACAGACTCATAGGATCGATGATGGTCTTGGCCACAATGAGAGGAGTTACGGTAGATGAATCAAAGTCGACTCTAGCTTGATGACTGTTTTATTACACTAGTTATCTTAATTATATACAAATGTTGTGGTCAATACACACTGATAACTATTTACATGTGTATTGTGTGTGTATTGAGCCGATGAAGCGAAGATCTCACTGGGTCACTTCTTAGCGCTGACGGTGTGCCGGTGTTGCCGGCGCGTGGACCAAATGTGTGTCGATCTTAATGCTGACGCTGTACTGTTGAGCTATTGCGTGTTCAAGGAAGAAGAAAACGTTTTGCACCGATCCCAAGTAACTTGAGACAAGAAGATGTAAACCTACATAATAAAATACAGTTGTCCGATTTCACACATTAGATTTAACGCACAATTTAATAGTTTAAAGTCTAACAATGAAAGTTATGGAAGATTATGCGCTTCTTTGAAAATGTTTACTAAGCTTTGCGGTTTTTAAGTATTCAACTTAAGCCTTTCCGTCTTACAAGAGCCCAGCTTAAGAATACTTTGATTTGCCCTTTACTATAAAACTCGGTTTAGTATTAAAATCCCGTAAACTTCATAAACAATTTACAGCTTAAGTAAAAAATAAATTTCGTAAACACCGCAAAGTGCTTCGACCTCAAGAACTCAAACATAATAATTAAATAGCTGTCACATTGGATTTGCAGACGGGATGATAGCTATCCTCATTTACGTATACTTACTAAAACGTCTAGACCAAGGACTTAGTATAAAATGCTTTCGATCGGTTTTCTTTCTTTTCTGAAAATGTATTGAAAACCTTTTTCTTTTTGAGTACCTACACGTCTGTATGTATATCCTTCGATTTATCACTTCTTTTTTAGCTTTGTTTGTTTTTTTCCAACGTTATTTCTAGCTCCCAGGCTAAGGCCCTTTTCTTTATGTTTTTTTTTTCTACCGAGAGTCCTCTTGACTAGCCTTCGCCCGGGAAAAAACCCACGGTGTTCCTTCTCCTGACCCTTGGCCGGGGTCGCGGGATTCGCAGCTGCATGCACAGCGACCCCGGCAGGCCTCGGCCCGCCAGCCTCTCACAGACCTCTCCTTCTGTGAGGCCTTGCCCCACGTCCTCCTGGGAGGCGAGTACGGAACACTGCGCGCCGCCTTCTCGGGCCTGTTACTTTTCGAGTGACGGGTCCAGGGTCCTTACCCTGGGGCCTTAGGGCCTTAGGGCCTTCCCTATGCCAATTCATCTTGGCCACTGTAACTATAGTTTGACAAATTCATCAGATCATAGCTGAGGATAGTAAAATTTTAGGATATTTTTCATGAAATTTTTGAATAGTTATTTCTTTTAAAATAATGACTTTTGGGGAAAATTGTAGAACAATAGTTATACATTATTATGGGTACTTTAACACCCTTGCGGATTAGTACTTCCTTTCTGACTAGCCTTGTAGATACTATCAGAAAAGCAAATTAATTTGTTTACAAGTAATCCGCTGATTTAACAGCCTCGCTCTGTCTTCGCATGCAGCTATCGTACAACATAAGATAAAATGTATGTACGCTACACGGAAATGAACGCGACAGTTGTACTTTAAATAGATTTGCACGTTTTTTTACTTTGAAAAGTTCTTTTCAAGTTTTACTTCTAAGGGGCTTTCGGATAAGTAGGTTAAACGTGAATTAATTACAAGAGTTTTGTGTATTTTTGTTGTTTTATTTGAAAATACTTTTTACCTGTTTAATATAATACCGCAAAAGTTTCTCCGAAATAATGTTTTTTTAAGTGAAAGTAGTTATGAAAGCAGAATGGTTGAGAGGTTTTCTTGTTAAAATATTTTCCTTTCTCAATCTAGATGCCAGGAAAAACCACATCATTAAGGTTTAGATTATGTAATTATTATTCTTGTGACGCCGGATACTAAATGTTACAAAGACAAAAAGTCAATGAGCAACATAGTCCTAGTGTCAAAATGTACAAATTGCCTAGTGCCAAAATGTAATTTTGCCCTAATGCCGCTATGATAGAATACATTAAAGCTGTAATGTTCAATTGTACAAATTGCCCAGTGCCAAAATGTCATTTTGCTCAAATGCCGCTATGATAGAACAAATGAAATGACATTTCAATCATCTTTTTCAAGGATACCGGACTTTCAAGAAGTATTTATACCTACTCAAAGAGATTAGATAGAGAAGAGATTTTAATTAGATATCCAGTGCAGAGAATTATGTTGATATCAAGTAGCAGATAGGTGTATGTAGGCTCAGTCGTTAGTGATCGTACCTTCGAAGCCCAGGTTTGCGGGTTCGAATCCTGACTGTGTGACAATTGGACCACGATGCATTTTGGCACAATTGTGTTTTATCTTTTGTACATTTTGACAATCTAACAATTAGACCCTTACGCATTATATCACAATTATTTTTTGTCATTTGCACATTCATATACATTAAGACATTTGTACATTTTGACACTAGGACTATGTTGCCCATTGACTTTTTGTCTTTGTAACATTTAGTATCCGGCGTCATTCTTGTGTAATAGTTTGGCAAACAATCCGTACGGCCCAGTGGTTACCCCCGCCTATCATTAACACCAACCAAGAGAACTGCAAATGCGAAAGCAGAATGGTTGAGAGGTTTTCTTATTATATTTTCCTTTCTCAATCTAGATGCCAGGAAAAACCACATCATTAAGGTTTAGATTATGCAATTATTATTCTTATGTAATATTTACGAGGTTAGTCGGAAAGGGGGTACTAATCCGAAGCCCACTTATACCTAGTATCACTGATGACTGTTTGAAAGCAAGTGTTAAAATTTCAAAATTCGATATTTTTTTTCCTAATATTATGATTACGGAGATATACGGAGTACGGAACCCTCCGTGCGCGATTCCGACTCGCACTTGGCCGATTTTTTTAGTAGGGGGTACTAAACCGGTTTCGAAAAACCTTTAAAAATTAATTCTTCTTACATCTGTAATTCGATGTGACGTCCCCTTCAATCAGAGTTAGGCACTCAATAACTGTTTTTGATCAAAAAATAATTTGATCGATGTTACAAAATGTATGCTCCCAAAACCTCTCGCACACGATAGATGGAGATAAACCATTGTTTTGTCAAAAAATGACAATGCTATTGTCATATACCCACAATCGAACATTCGCCAGTCGACGGTATGAAGCCTAATTAATCTTTAATTACAAGCGTCGGACAATATGAATTTAATTTTCTATTTCACTCACCCCATCAGAAACAACAATGCAATAATTTGATAAATATCTAATCTGCAAGCATCGCTCGATTTCCTGACGTTTGCATTTGTGGAAAACTTGAAGTGAAAGCTTTGTTTATTGAAAGTAGAGATTGATTGTATTGACGAAGCGGCTGTTTGAGAAAAGGCGAGAAATCAACAGTAGAGTAGTAGTATTGGTAGGCATGCATAGTTCCGATGACAATAGATAATTAAGGTGTCATTAAGCTAATCAGATGATGGAGCCGAAGAGTAGACACAGGAATTTTCTGATGACAAATGGTAGGCTCACCGAGTTAGGGCTTTTCATTAGATAAATTATGACGTAGGTCTGACGCTGAAGCTGGAATACGAGCATTTGAAATTCGTTTGATTCTAGTTGAAGCTTCGCATGATGAAAAATTGTGCGATGCAATCAAATTATTGTATAGTGAAAAATGTTTGCAAGCTAAATTAGGTATTGTGCTGACAACATAGGATTTAAATTAGTTGATATTTCTATGTTTCTTAAAATGTCAACTCAGAACACTTTTTTTTCGTGAATATTGTACTAGATTCTTAGTCCTTAAGTATTCTACGTCAATGATTTAATCTAATAACCTCGTACATTAAAAAAGAGATAACAAAATATTGATAGTAGTAACAAATCCTTAATTATGGATTCAGTATTCTACATTATAGATGTTAAGGCACATGAATTTGAAATAAATCTGATAATCCGACCTCAAGGTCTCTGGAGACCCAATTACCGCCTGAAAATTATTGAAGAGGCCTATAGAGAGGGGATTATTAAAATATTATTCATTTCATAAGGGATAAGGGTCTCACGGAATTAAAGCAATGATAGCATAGCGGTTGAAAGCTAGCCTACCATGAAGGAGGGTCTGAGGGCGATACGGGCCTGCACCTCTGACTTTTTGGAAGCATGTGTCACTTGCGTTAACAGTATAGGAAAAACGTCATGAGGAAATATGCAAGTACAAGGTGTAAACGAATTCATGTAATTCCGTAATACCACTTGATCTATTACTGCAGTAGATTGACAACGCAAGGGAATTAGAAAGATTAAAAAAAAGTTTTTCATCCCCCATCTCGGATAGAGTATTTTTGCTCTTCGATATCTGAGTGCAAAAGCCGTTTTTATCCGCTAGAGGATAAAGTAAATTGAATTTAGAACATCGTGTGCACCAAGTTTGTGAATTCAAAACTTCATTAAACCTATTTACTTCTACCTCCATGGTGCCGAATTTATCATACAACCTTTTTTAATTTGTTAAAACTCAGACTCGGAACCTTCTTGGTGTATGACTTTTTTTAATTTGCTTTACGCGCGCCTATTTTTTTTCACGTCATATTGTTAAAACGTTAAAACCTTAGGTTAAAAATAAGAAACTTGAAAACAAGTGAAAAACCTAAAATGAGTGATTCTAGCGACGAGGAAGTTTATTTTTACATTAAGTCATTTCCCCGCTGAGGTGGGATGAAAAGTTACGTGTTGCACTCGAGTGCAAAGATTTTTCACCTCGTGCTCTTTGGATTCCCTCGCTAACGCTCAGGATTCTAATTTTTGAATCATTCGCTGCGCTCGTGATTCAATTTTAGACTCCTTCGCTTGCTCGGTCATCAAAATTGAGCACGCGGTTAAAAAGCAACTTTGCACTCTTGTATAACAAATAACTATTCTTGCTGTAGGGGTAAGTGTTCGCGTCAAAACCACTCAATAACGATACAATAAACATTTGATGCCACTCAAAAATGAATGAAAGTACAGCGACACAGCTGGCGGGCACGACTAGCGTGATATCGCTCTTTGCAGTCAGTTGGTACTCTAAAATGACTCAGAAAAAGAAAACCAAGTTTATTTTAGTGAACTTCAAATCACTAAATATTATAAAACAAAGTCACTTCCCTCTGTCTGTCCCTATGTGTCCTTAGATCTTTAAAACTACGCAACGGATTTTGATGCGTTTTTTTTTAAAGAGTGATTCAAGAGGAAGGTTTTAAGCTATAAAACGTACACGTGCAAAGCCGGGGCGGGCTAGTAATATATATTTTGTTTTGTATTTTATTTCTCATTGTGAGTGATTAGTGATCTTAGAGAAATAAATAATTTGAAACCGTATTTTATATTAATGTTTTCTTTGATCTTCATAAAAGCCCATTTTGGGTTAATCTGTGTCACCAGTAGATCACGCGGCTTGAAGGAATTACACGAATTCGTTTAAAACCAGTACGGGAGGCCTCCAAAAAAAATCTAACGTATAATCCGCTAACCCACACCAGGGTTTCTACTCCGAAAATCAAGCCACGAACTTTCTGCTGACGGATCGCTTATTTCCAATCACGAAAGTGTTACGGATCCAACGTTCGACTTGATTTTCGCGATTCAACATTTAGTCTTTCGTTCACCTTATTCCCAAATGTTAATTGACATCTAGCAGTTCGTTGTTTGACAATACTTTGATCGCATATTTATGAGTTGGTTGTTTCGTGTCCATACGAAATTTCGACGTTCGTTTTTCAGAGTAGGCTTCAGACCAGTGTGGTGGACTAACGCCTAAACCCTTCTCATTCTGGGAAGATGCCCTTGCCCAACAGTGGGACAGTTATGAGCTGATTCTGCTAAACACGTCTCAATCCAGTCCAGCTTCATACAGCACTTGATTTTAATAACATTGATCCAATACCAATTCTGCGCTGAATACAGTGAAACGGGTAAATGGTCAGTGAAGTTCTTACAGTGCGTAAGTAATTTTGTGACAAAAACAGACAACACTACGAACGCCACAATATTACTTGAAATGAAAAAGATTTTTAGGATTTTCAAAGGTTTATTAAATCATCAAAGAGTTTATTTGTAATGATAATTAAAAACAATGTTGTTCAGCGTAGGTTACGCTCGTTTTAAATAGTTTTTTTCACTCTCTTGTAAAGTACCTAGCCATTTTTGACTTCCGCACTGTTAGAACTTCACTGACGAAATGCCATTAATCATTATGCCTATTTCTAGGGAAAAATGGGCATAATCATCATCATCATTCAGCCGAAAGCCGTCCACTGCTGGACATAGGCCTCCCCCAAGCATCGCCACATCCACCGATCCTGTGCTCCATGTAGGGGGGGTTTGCCATAGTCGCCACGCTTGGCGGGCGGGTTGGCGATCGCAGTATGGTTGTTGGAATACTCAGAGAACGCTGCTGCCTATCCTCTAGTGAATCCCTCAATCGCCTTTTACGACACCCATGGGGATGGGGTAGTGCTATTCTTTACGCCCGGCACCACAAGGCATAATGATTTATGGCATTTAATGACAAATCTTGCCAGATTGCTGTACAAGTCTACAAAAACGTTGCTTTGTCCGAACATTTGTAATAGACGTAATAAGTACTGGGGGAAAATAAACATTTATCTAGATCAGACAAGCAATTAGGTCATTCCAGTTGAGTTAACACTCGAGTCGATACGATCTGATCTGATGCGATACAAAGCGGTACATTCTATGTGAATTGAAATTGTATTTATTGGAGACCAAACGTTACGCGTATTTGATACACATAATACTATAGGTCTAGCGCTTAACTGAGTCAGTGGCTGGGGTATGGGAGCGGCACGAGAGGGGTGACATATGACGTGACATGACGTGTTCCAACTATCTCGCTATACACATGATAAATAAAATGAAGTTATCTCTTACGATATTTTTACTACTACTAGATAATGAAAGTGTTAATAATTCATGCAGTGATTCGGGTACAGACAGCGATAAGGAATCTGATTAATTAAATTTGGGATTTCGGGTAGAGATGGGCGTTGTTGATATTTTTCAACATCGATGCGTATCGTTGCTTCGATAACGTCACCCGTTGTCAACATCGTTGTTTCCAACAACAGTAGCAAACATCCGGATCTGGATCCGTACTGGATGACTTGTTGAAGAACAACGGCAGTTACGAAAACGCCGTCGTGAAATTACGTTGGCGTTTGCGTAAATATTGCTATGTTGAAATTCGATGCCATCGTACTTCAACGAAACGACATTTATGAAAATAATAATATGGAAAAGTGACGTTGAGCGTCGTGAGTTACTCGGGATTATTTCGGCATCGCGTTGAATTTGTTGGGTGTTAGCCGGTGTTACTCACATCGGTTGTTCAACATTTCGATATCGTTGGCCAACATCATAGACTAACATAGTTGGTCACCATCGGTTTTTTAAAAACGTCCACCTCTAATTTCGGGATTTATTTGTTGTTTTTTGTTGTTTCAGTTGAAAATATTAACACTTATTAAATAATATAATATAATTATTGTAACTTATTTTTTTGTTTACATTGTCACGCGCAATTATATTAATTAATTAACTTAAGTATACACACGCAAATGTCGTTAGAGATATCTTCATTATATTTATCACGTGTATAGCGAGATAGTTCGGACACGTCGTCATAATATGTCACCCCTCCCGTGCCGCTCCCATACCCCAGGCACTGACTCAGTTATGCTCTAGACCTATAGCTATTCCGTCGTAGCTGTGCCTGTGTAAAGAGTTTCTTATTTTCAATTTAAACTTTACAACCTCTTTTCACCCCCGCAGGGGTTGATTTTTGAAAAACCCGAAAATATGTAATTTATTATCTTTTTTAAAGATTATTTATATTAAAATTACGAAGGATAAGATTCTCCCATACTAACAGACAGAAAGCCCTTTTATCCCTTGCGGGTTTAATTACGTGCGTACATTAAGTAAGCAAGAACAATGGCGAACTCTCATTCAATTTTTTGTTAACATAATTTTTTGCGCTTTCCCTTGAAAAATATGTAAAACGATACTTTCAAGGGAAAGCGCAAAAAATTATGTTAACAAAAAAATTAATGAAAGTTCGCCATTGTTCGAATTCCTGAACAGTTTTGTCTTAATGCGTACTGTTAGAGGACGTCAGGAATTAAAAATATATTCTAGTTTAAAGTTTTGCCCTACGATTATATCAAGTTTCTAGCCCCAGTGATTTCGACTAGGCGTTGATGAATCAATCAGTTAGGAACATGTTCTTTTAAACAGAACGTAAACAAATTCGTGTAATTCCTTCAAACCGCACAATCTACTGGTGACACAGATTAATATAGCAAGGGATTACTGCAGAAAAAACAAAAACAAAATTGCACCCCTATTTAACTGACTACGCGGAGCGATATTGCGGTAGACATGCCCGCCAGCTGTGTCGCTTTGCTTTCATTAATTTACGCGTAGCTTCGAAATAATTTTTCACATAAAAATATTTTGATGCAATTTTATTTTTGCTTGTTTTTTTTTTGAAACTATTTTACCCCAAGCGCTTTTTTTTAATCAAGCTAAATCCCATGCGTCTTTTAATCTATATCCGTTATATCATGCGGTTTTAAAAAATTTGAAGATTTTGTTTACATGTTTTATAGAAAGATACTTAGATAACTTTATGATTATTGGCACTTTTTTAATATCTTTTAAGTCTCACGATAAATTATTTGTAACGTAAGAAAGTTACTATAAAAAAAATACTACCAAAAAATGCTGCAAGTAACCCCAACTATCGTCCTGTTTTGTTTGATCCACGATTTTTGACCCAACCTGGGGCCCAATTCTCCTAAAATAAATTGTTGCCAAACGCAATCGAACCACAACCGTCAGTCAGTTTTTGTTTTCGAAAACTTTCAAAATGATTGATTTTGTTTTTTGTGTCAATTTGATAGCTTTTGAAATTGAGCACTGTCTGAATGAACGGTTCGGCCTTGGTTCGGTTGTGATTTATCAAGATTTATTTTAGGAGAATTAGGCCCCTGTATACTACGTAAAAGCGCAACTTTTTTTCCGTCGACCAGTCTGCTGCGTATTTTTCTATCATTTGTCAGTTACGCGATCCAGAGGCTGTTACAGAGACGTTACTATATCATACCATACCATATTGTAAGATGGTCACATTTCAATACAGAAATCCATGACTGAAAAGCAAAAAACTTTAGCTTTAAACACAATATTATCTTCATTAAAATATATACTCATTAAAAGTTATACAATGAGCTTAAAAGCAGCCCAATAGTTTAGTATAACAAAAACATCTGCATGTCTTCAGAATTTCTAGGGATAACATTTTCCATGTTTTTGCTCATAACTCAATATTAGGTTTAATCACATAACAGCCTTTTAGAAATCTGACGACAGTATTATTAGAATACCTTTTCAGTAAAACATATTTTTCATTCAATCATTTTTCAGTTCAAATTCGTGGTAGTAATATTTTCGCAGCATTCAAGTAAAATAAATCCGAATTCACAAAAATGTTTCAGTTGACGTAGGTTCTGAATACGTAAAAATGCCAGCTATTTTTTTGAGTCAACTAATTGGAAAGGGCTGCTGAAAGAAACATCGTTAATTTTTATGCAAAGTAATCATAGGCTTGGTTTGAGTCGAGGAAATGGATTCAAGTCACACGCCGACACGATTAACCTTTTTCCTGTTCATGATGGGAAGGCGCGAAATTATCAATTTGATATTCAAGTAAAGAAATCAAGATATAAAGTACTCTGACTTTTTTTAGGGTTCCGTACCCAAAGGGTAAAACGGGACCCTATTACTAAGGCTCCCGCTGTCCGTCTGTCTGTCCGTCTGTCACCAGGCTGTATCTCAAGAACCGTGATAGTTAGACAGTTGAAATTTTCACAAATGATTTATCCCTGTTGCCGCTATAATAACAAATACTAAAAAACAGAATAAAATAAATATTTAAGGGGGTTCCCATACAACAAACGTGATTTTTTTGCTCGTTTTTGCTCGATATTGATAACGGCAACAGGTAGACGCTTGAAATATTCACAGAATATTTAGTTATAATCACTTTAAAATAAATTAATAATTAAATTAAAATAAAACGAATATTTAAGTGGGGCTCCCATACAACAGACATGATTTTTTTGCCGTTTTTATAGACAATGGTACGGAACCCTTCGTGCGCGAGTCCGACTCGCACTTGGCCAGTTTTTTGTAAAAAAATTATACACCATGACTGGTTACTAACTTTGCTCACAATTCTGTACAACATTTATTATGGTACAAACAAAGATGTATTCGATTTTATAACAAGCTTCCTAAAACTACTCGCCGATGACAAATTTAAATCTTACGTTAAATCAGTTCTCATTAAAAGGCATACTATAAGATAAACGACTATGTTGACGATGGGGACGTATGGCGCTAGTTCTTTTCTGAACATGTGACTTCCCTGGAAACCATTAGTTTTTATGAGTAGATTTATGTATGTATCTATATTATTTAGATACGATTTTCATCTATCTCAATTCATACAGAATTGATTTATATACTTTTTGCAATTTTTAATTCTTACTTTTCCTTTATATGCGTAATTTTATTATTATAAAAAATGTGATTTTCTTTGTATAGAGTCAATTAATTTATTCACCTGACAGACAGATCTGTGTTGCTGGGGAGTTTGTTGCGCCGTTTCTTCTTCACTGTATAAACACTAGGAAGCGGTGAAGGGAGGGCTTTTTTGTGGGCTGTCTATTGTTAATCTGACGTTCAAAAAGAACTAAGTAATTCTAGTCAATTTTGAATAAATGAGTTTTGAGTTTGAGAGTGAAAAAAATTTTTTTTTGATTAACAAGATGTTTGGAACATCAGTTTTTTTTTCATGAATATCGTATTATCCTTGTAAACGTTGTACAGACTAATAAGCAGAGTTCGTGGTCTTTGGATGTAAAATTACTAACCAAGCATGCACCATTTGATGCGCATCGGAACGTGATTTGAAGTTTTCATAAAACCACAAAAACAATAAGTACAGAAGTTGCACTCCTCTGATCTTAAAACAAGCCGCATTTTTATTTAGGTCCCTAAACATCGCGCACTTATTCTAAAAGGCAACTAAACGCCGCGTATTAGAGCGTTATTATTACTAGTGTTGACACTACACAGAGTATTTTGACAGCTGTCAAATCTGACCTATATAATTGCAACAACTGTAACAACACCAATCTTTGTCATTTTGATAAATGTCAGAGATATTAAATCGTATACTGTCATCCCAACACGTTATTGCTACATTTATTACGAAAATATTTATACGAACTACCGTCTAACGTAAAAGCAATATTTTGTGATTTTCTTGCATTTATTTAATAATTGTTTATTGTAGAAATGGTTCTACAATAAACAATTATTAAATAAATGCTTTATTATTAAATAATTTATTATTAAATAATTTTATTAAGATAAGACAGTGACAATAACTATGGAGTTATTATCACTGTCTTATCTTAATAAAATATACAATATTGCTATTTCACATGTTAGGTTAATATGTACCTACTGACATAATTATAAGTATTATAACACGGAATCTACACGTACAACGTACAGTTAACAAAAAAGTACAAGCAAACAACGAATATAGACGAGTACTACGCAGGCAATTGTCTTTTAATTGTGTGCGTAATAACTTTTTATACGCAAGGCTCGCTCAGACAAGCGATGTCAAAAACTTGGCCACTCAACTCTGTCAAACTACGAAGTGCCTGTACACTTCTTTGGTTGACTGTACCTTTACCTTTCGTTTCCTTCTTAAATGAGCGAAATTTATCGTCCTAAATAACGACCTAATTATTATCATAAACAATACCTCGTTTGCCGAATAATAAGGAAAAGTTATTACCTACCTATCTAATTACTGGCAGACAACGGGAATCTTCGTTACAATATTTCCTTCTTACAACCCGGAATTCTCATCATGTTAGCAGATAATTTAGTAGCTTTGGCAAAGAATAAGTCCCTGTCAGTAAGAAAACGCAATCTTTACCTACCTTTAAAATATCGGTAAGAAAGCATTATTTGGCACTTTAATTCATTTTCTCTTTTTACACTGTAGATTTAGGAGTATTTTCACCAACCTATCATTAACTGTTCATTAAGCTAATTCGTTTTCTAAACTTTTCATTTGCATTTCACCAATATATCAATAGTGATAATAATGATGATTGAAACCTCGTGAATGCAGAGAAAGATAAACAAATCAAATATCTTGACTTAGCACACAAGGTTGTCAACATGTGAGATGTGGATTCGGCAACCATTGTGCCGATAGTCGTAACGGCCAATGGTCTAATGGCCAAGAGCCTCGACCAACACCTCAAGAGGCTCTCGTTGGGTGGCTGGATCAAGGGCCTGATACAGAAAGCAGTCCTCCTCGACACGGCGCGTATTGTGAAGAGGTTCCTGTCTCTGGAACCCTAACCACCGGTAGCTTGGACCCTGCTCCCGATGCCGGTGGACCTACAGTTTTTTTTTTTTTTTTTAATGTAATCAATAGAATGTAAATGAATAAAGGTGTTAATAAGATTATTGAACACATAAATGTTATATTTCTAGGTCACATTTAGCTTATCTGGTCAATAGTTACGGACTACTTATTGATATGTTAGTGAAATACCCCTAAACTATTTTATTAACGACGGCTTAACGTGCTCTCCGAAGCACTCACACAGACACAGACTCCTCATCTTGATGTGTGACGGTCACCCATCCACGGACTGACCGCGGCAAGCGCAGTTTAAACTTTTTTTTATCTTTATTTATTTACAGAGTTTTTTCTATAAAGAATATGTCACCCCGATGATTGAGTACAAAAATATTATACACTAGCCTACAGTGGCGAAGGCTCCATACAACTCGATTCCTATCGGCTTCCCTTTCGAAACGAGTAGTTACTGGAAATCACGCATCACACTTCAGCAAGGTAAGCATTTTTAGGTCCGGCTTCCCTTTTAAGAAACTTCACCCTACGCCACTGCTAGCCTACTCGCAACCTTATACCCATAATAATAATATGATATAGTGTTCTAGCCTCATCCGATAATGGTGAGGCTAGAACGCTATTATAGAAGCCTACATTAAAGCTATTGACAAAAGCTTGAAATCTTTGGACTCCAACACGTACACACTCCGACAGAATATGATGCACGTCTTCTATAACTCCACAGACAACGCAATTGGGAGAATCAGCTTTGCGCATCATGAATCCGAAACTATTGAGCGGTACGTGGCCTGGGGGTCTACTCCTTAAGCACGAAGTCCGTGGTTTCGGCCTTAGTTACGAGCGTTTCCTACTCCCTATCACCTACGGACATACGATTATTTTGGGGCCCGAACTAAGAATGAATGACAACACGATTTGACAGTTGTCCCTACTACCGATGTGTTTTTGCCCGTCCGAAAAGTTGAACTTGACACTTGTTTTGTTCACTTCTACGTTTCGGGCTACTTTCGGACGGACGACGAACATCGTTGACGGACTTAGGGAGTAGGCCCCCAGCAGTTTAACCTTGCAAATCGTATGACCCGCTCAGTTGTTAATAAGCCACGACTCCACAATATAGCATCTTTGATTTTATATCAGTTTCTTTAGCAAATAGCTACTCTGTTCGTTTTTAAATCAGTTATTCAGTCGGGTACAAGGAAAACCATTCACACTAAATCGACAGACCAGCAAAATGAAACCGTTTTCTTGCAAAAACCGAATACCCTCATCATGCCAATATAGCAAAAATGTTCAAGTTAAAATAGCTGTTCGACAAAAACCTGTCCCATTTGATTCCATTAGTTTCCATTTCGTTCCATAAGTGTATTGGTATAGTATATCAAGTGGCCTTAATGGATGTCAATTAATATGGGTGGAAAGCATATGCGATGGCAAAATAAGTGCTTTTCTCTTGTAAACAAATAACTCACTATAACGAAGTTAATTCGTCTGTTATAAGTTTGTTTATACAATAGGGTATTTACTTTTTTTTATCACAAATCTCGACAGTATTACTACAAAAATATTAAGCAATAGTGAAAAACCAATGAAATATTTGATAAAATGCCCAAGTTATAAACAATTTTAAATCGTTCACGAGACAGAGACAGCACTACTTAAAACTGACGTCACACCTTAAAAACTTCATAGTGACTTGACATCATTATACAATATTCCGTTTCGTGTGACAGAAACGGCGCAACAAACTCCCCAGTAACACAGATCTGTCTTTCAAGTAAATAAGTTAATCGAGTCTGTAGACTACGTAGTATTATATGATCTGTGCTGTAGACTAATAATATTAATTACAATAGTTAAATTATGCAAATTGAAGATGATAAGCAAAGTACCTAGAAAAATTCTGGATGAATTGAAAACTAAATTATAAGTATCTAGATAATATAGATAATTCAACATAATATAGTTATATACAACGTTATTTTTCGTATAATTATACAAAAACCGAGACACCCCAACAAGATTTTCATCAGAACTGCCTGAATATGTGTTTTTTTTAATAAATCTCCAAGTTACACCGTAGTTTATGTCGCGATAAGTTCCCTAGTAAAGTGTGAAATGCCTGAAATGTGCTATGCAGGGGTTATCTAATACAACGAAACTGACCGAGCGGACCATCTCAAGCCTCAAGGTGTCTATTCCTGTCAACTGTTATGGGTAGAAAACCCACTGAAACAAAATTGAAAATTATGAAAAATGTGGTTTAAAAATGTGTCAATCGATTCTCCTAGTGATTCTAAACAAACTAGTTTCAGGTTTAGTATATACTAAAACTAAGCTTTTATAATTATACAGGCTGTAAGGGTAAACACCGTTAATTATCCTTGAAACCAGTGGTTTGGTTTCATTTATAGAACGTAAAATCAATGAAAAATAAACTTTTTTTTTTTTTTTAATCCTTTTTCCTCAAAAGCGTTTCACCCTATGCGCGGGGCAACAAGCTACGGGAGGGGGTGCGGGGAACTCGCCGCGTGGCTCGACGCACGGTCCCGCACAGTTTGCTACCCCAGTCAGTCCGTTAGCGAGTGTTTGCACGCCGCGTCGTAGCGCCGCCGTGCCGCTCATCTCACGCGCGTATATTTTTTTTTTTTATTCGGTCCTATGTTTTTATGTTTAAGTCAACTAGGTACCCATGGTTTGAGTGATAACGGTGTTTACCCTTACATGCTGTATGTATACCTACACTCAACATACAGTTATCAGACATCAATATTCTAAGCGCAGAGGATGATGTCACTGCTCATGTCGCACTTCTGTAAGCCGACAATGTACTGTACGCATTATATTACATTGAAATTCAACCACATCTGATTAGATTGGAAGCCGACTCCAAATACAATATACGGAGGGACTAGAGAGATGATTATTGAATTATAGTACGCAATATTATGTACTGTACATATACAAAGACGGGATGACGTAATTAAATGACATTCTACGTATTCTGTGATGCGTTTTACGGTCATACGCAAAAACCAATTAAGTATCACTACTTAGTATAAAACAAAATCGCTTCCCGCTGTCTGTCTGTCCCTATGTATGTAGAAGTTTGAAGGAATTACACGAATTCGTTAACACCCTGTAGAGTGATTCAAAAGGAAGGTTTATATGACATGTATAATACATTGCACCCGTGCGAAACCGGGGCGGGTCGATAGTATTTAATAGTTTAGTAACAGGAATATTCTTACGATTTAATTTATTTTACCAATGTCAAGATCTCTACCCGAAGTTATCTAAGCCCACACAAAAATTGGACAGTTGAATTAGTTTAGTAATTTCATAAATTGGCGAATTGTGCCCAACTGGCACCAAAGTTTCATTACACTTAATTGAAAAACCACTTCTTTACTAGTAGCTTATTGAGTTAATTACTAGTAGCACAAGTCATGTAGTCACTTTTATAAGTATTTAATATTGTGTTAAATATCACAAAAAAGTTTTTTTAGTGTATGAGTTGTTCAAACCAAAATGGTCTTTATTTTCTCGTGTAGAACGGATTTATAAGCTTAAGAGGGCTATCGCATTTTCTCACCTCTCTCGCTCGCACAGGACCATATTTTTTAAGAATGTTAAATTAAAAGATGCATTTTTAATAATGTATTCAATGGGCTCCCTTTAAAATAATATTAATGTAATAGGTATAATTATTAAAAACATTTTTATTGTGACATTTATTAAACTTATCTCAAAAACGGATCATAATAATTATTGAGCTGAGTTTATTAGGGAACACGATAGTAATGTGTTTTTAATAATTACCTATCAAATTAATATTATTTTAAAGGGAGCTCATTGAATACATTATTAAAAAATGCATCTTTTAATTTAACATTCTTAAAAATATGGTCCTGTGCGAGCGAGGCAGGAGACAAAATGCGATAGCCCTCTTAAGTGTCTAAACATACTATGCCGAAGATACGCGACCGAAGTTCGGCATGATTACGCCTGCAATGCTTTTTAAATTACCCGCGACACACCAGGCTGAAATTACGTCGCGTTTTACTCGTACCTCTAAAAAAAACATAGACGCCGAAGTTCGGTCGCGTAATTTCGGCATGGTGTGGCGCCACACTTAGACTTAAGCTTCCAATTTGACGTCCCTTCACCTTGTACTAGGAGAATGAGCGAAATTTAATAATCATGCGGAATAAAACATGCTTGATAATAACAGATTGTATGCGGTCCTAGAACGGGGTTTAGTTATGACAGCCGTATAGGACTTGAGCCCAGGAGTCCAATTATCCTAAAATAAGTCTTGATAAATCACAACCGAACCAAGGCCGAACCGTTCATTCAGACAGTTCTCAATTCCAAAAGCTATCAAATTGACACAAAAAACAAAATCAATCATTTTGAAAGTTTTCGAAAACAAAAACTGACTGACGGTTGTGGTTCGATTGCGTTTGGCAACAATTTATTTTAGGAGAATTAGGCCCCAGTACGCTGCGTTTTGGGCAAGCGCTAAAAGCGTGTTGGACGCTGATCGTACGCTCGCCCAACGAGCTTCAAACGCAACATAATATCCACCAGTCCACATTATTGCTGTAACTTTTGAACCGTCATCATGCTTAGTGTTGTGTTTATTTTTTGATTCAGAGAAAACTACAAGGAATAGCACGTCGACCGACAGCAATACTTGATGTAATCCGTTGAATAGAATTTCATACAATTTAAATAAGCGCCCGAAACAGCGTATTGGGCGCGCGTCTCGGGCGTCTTTTATAACTAGTCACTTAAGGTACAAGTCCGAGACGGGCTGCAAAGTGCAGACTCCACGCAAGTCACCATCGGAATAGCGCTTTTATGGTGTGCACTTTAAAGCTGCTATTCCGACAGCGACTGCAAAACTACAACCGCAGACCGCAGCCGCAGATCGCACCGCAAGCGATACTACTTTTGCAGTTTGCGGGCTGCAGCCCGTCTCGGACTTGTACAGTCAGCATCAAAAGTAGCTGAACATTTGAGTTTTTAAACTTTGCATTAATTAGATAACTAATTGATAGGAAGCAAAAAATTTAAGGCATACTTAGAGCTATATCTAGCAGCTCTAGGTATCTATTAAACTTTTTGTTTTAAAACAATTCGTTTTCTAATTAATGCCAAGTTTAAAAATTCAAATGTTCAGCTACTTTTGATGCTGACCGTACCTTTATAGCATAAGTATCATTTAATGAATTTTAATGTCATCAATTGTAAATTAGAATTAAAGTACTTTTACAAGTTAGTTTATATTTTAAACTAGATGGCGTCGGTGTTTCTTATCTGATATCAAAACGAAGAATAGTTTTAGTAGGTACCTAAACATTAAGCTAGCTTTCAGCTGTATAAGGCATAATGTGGTGTACATTTAGTAGGGCTTTAACACATAATTTTAGCATTCTATCCATGAAAATGGCTTCAATATATCTCTTTTAGGTAATATCTTTATATTTACGTGTTCTATTTCTTTTCTAATGTGATAATGGAAGTGGGTTTCAGCAAAATTGGCTTAATCGTGGGTGTGCTTCTGAATACATTAATGTAAAACATAAATAAGTTGGAATAAGGTAGGTGTGTTTGTTTTTGTTTTACTTAGATTTGACTGTGGAAGAAAAACCTAGAATATATAGGGTTTACTTGTCTTCTCATCAAAAGTCGACTTCTGTCGTTCGAATATACGATTGGCGGATTGTCATGTGACTTTGACGACTTACCCACAACTTATGTATACGTCCTAACTACACTTGGGAGCAATGAATCCGGGTTATCGACGAAAACCGTGATATCTCGGGAACTAAGAATGATAGATTATTCGAATAAAAAGTATTTTATAGACTTTAATAGGTACTACTCAAATAAAATGAATAATTAAGTAAAATAGTCTATAGATATGTAAATAGCAGGTTTTGAAAAAAAATACATTTAATTATTAAAATTGGCTGAAATCGATTCAGTAGCCGATTCTTAACAAATTACTTTCAGGGTTTTCGTTTAGGTACCTGTCTCACCGGGAACGACGAGCGAGCAGCGAGTATAGCTAGAAACTAGAAACGAGTTGGCGAGCAGCGAGAAGCGAGTGTGTAGTTCCGATAGTTTTGTCGCTGGGCTATAAGCGAGTATGCGAGAGCGACGGGCGATTACTCGCACCACTCGCAAATGACCGCTGGTTAGTCTCTCGGCGTGAGTTCTGACCGCCAAGCGAGCATCGCTGAGCGAGTATTATTTTTGATAGCTCTTCTCGCTCAGCGACAAACTTGTGGAGCGAGTCCTCGCCGGCAGTGTGAACAATCAGCGATCGACTATCAATATATGCATCTCTTTTGTTTACATGGAATGTATATCTATTGTACGTTACTTGAGCGAGAAAATAGCCGATAGTCGCTTCCTCGCCGGCGGTGGGACAACTGCCTTATTATGTAAGACATTGTATTTACATACGTTTCTTATCTTTAGGCGTCTTGCAAGACACTAGAAAAAAGAAAGAAAGAAAATTAATTTATTCAGCATGCAAATCGTTACAGTAGGTATACTATAATGGCAACAGATGTAACAGTTCCTTAAATAAAATTATTAACAAACACCAAGTTTATTACACCTTAAACAATAACTAGACTAAGATTACAGAAATACGTCGCATTTGCATGTGAATGGGTCACTCAGCATAATGCCGTGTTGTGGCAGCATTGGGACTAATTTTCCCAACATGCAACACCAACAGCACTGATTTTCAGTGACAACCTTAGGCACTTGGCATCTTTGACAATAGGCGCTGAGCAAGACATCCGCCAATGCGTTTTCGCCTTAAAAGTCGCAATAGTTAGAGACATAGTGGATCTGTAACTTCCTTACTAACACGACATTATAAATACATTAATTATATTAAGTGCGTCTAATATTATTCATCGTTCGTTAATAGTGTTAATTAAATTGTTATGAACCACGAACTGCGAAGTTGGCAAGTTGTATGAAAATTATTAATTTGGCAATGTGGCGAAGTTTAGGCGTAATACGTTACTCTGAGGTTAAAGTTCGGTTAAGTTAGCAAGTAGCTTAATACAAAGATATGAGATTAAATTAAAATTACGTTAATTGTTTTTCTATGTGACTTTACGCTATACTATTTTGCTATAATATAGTAAAGCATATTGCGTAGATAGATAGATAGATAGATAGATATACTTTATTGTACACTAAAAGAAATAAAACAGAAGGAATACAGGTAATCAAGAACAGTACAAATGGCGGTCTTATCGCTTAAAGCAATTTCTTCCAGACAACCATTGGATGGAAAGAATTGTTAAGAAAAATATAAAGGGTAATTTGCAGCGTACAAATTTATAATCTAATGAAAATCGGGAATCAACAAAATGACTAGGTATAAATAAATAGTATAACACAATTAAATACATATCTCAAATATAAATATATACATATACTTACATACATACTCAAATAAGATACATACATATTTAATTATAAATACTTACATACTCAAATAAGATTATAGACAACTTAAAAACTACTATAGAGCCAAATAATGTTCCTTCACCATTCTCTTGAAAGAAACTAGCGACTGAGCACGTCTCACAGATACAGGCAGTGCATTCCACAAGCGTATGGCCTGGACAGTAAAGGAATGATCAAAGAATCTTGTGGAATGCAGAGGCATCTTCAGTTTCAAGTTTTCCGATGATCTCAAGGACAGTGAGTGCGAATCACGCATGAACTCGAAACGTTCTTTAAGATAAGGAGGGGTAGTAGGATTAAACAGAATACTGTATAGTAGGGAAAGAATATGAGTATTCCGACGAAGGCGTATTGGAAGCCACTTGAGTTTAGCACGAAATTCTGACACATGATCATATTTGCGTAAACCAAATATGAATCTTATACAAAAGTTTTGAAGTCGCTCAAGTTTGTTAAACTGGTCCTCGGTGAGATCAAGATAGCTGGCATCGGCGTAGTCAAGGATGGGAAGAAGAAGAGATTGTGCAAGCGCAGTTTTAGTGGCAGTGGGTAACAAGTTACGAAGTCTTCTCATGGATCCGGCTGACGCAAACATCCTGCGACTGGTCTCTTTCAGTTGTGGATCCCATGAAAAGTTCTTGTCCATGAAGATCCCTAGGTTTTTTACCTTTTCACTGAAAGGTACTTGTATACCGTCAAAGAAAACCTGTGGAAGCTGCAACCAGTCGATTCTCGAAACCATCCGAGAGCCGCCCAAAACAATGACTTGTGTCTTTGTAGGGTTAACTCTTAGTCCGTAGGACTTGCTCCACTCAGCAATTTGGACAAGATCTTTGTTGACATTGACGATGGCTTCTGATAACTGTCCCAACGGAGCCTGTGAGTAAATTTGAAGATCATCTGCATAAAGGTGGTAAGAAGAAAGTAGTTGATTAGAGATTGAATTAATAAATATTGCGAAGAGTAATGGGGATAAAACGCCACCCTGAGGCACACCAGCAGTCGTATTACTCCATGAAGATAACTTATCCTCAATAGTAATACGTTGTCGGCGGCCATACAGGTAACTACGAAACCAATCAATTGTTGTTGGAGATATGTTAAGAGAGCTTAGTATGCCAAGCATAATGTCGAAGTCAACAGTATTAAAAACATTGCTAAAATCCAGCAATGCCAGTACCGTTAACTTCCCATTTTCCATGCCTAGCCTGATGTCATCCGTAATATTAACCAGGGCTGTGACAGTACTATGGCCAGGACGAAAACCGGATTGGAAGGGATTTAGAAGTCTATTCTTACAAAGGAATGTACTCAACTGATTGTGAATAAGACGTTCTAGGACTTTGGAAAGGAACGGTAGTATGGATATTGGACGGTATTCAGAAAAGGACACTGGATTGGACTTTTTTGGTAACGGGATAATTTGAGCGTCTTTCCAGGCATTTGGAAAAGCACCACTAAGGATAGAGTTGTTAAGGATGTGACATATGACAGGGAGGATTTCGTCAAGGATAGGAAGGATCATATTACGGCTGACACAGTCACTTCCAACTGCATTAGATGTAATGGATAAGATGCTCTTCTTAACATCACAAGCAGCGAATTGATTAAAGACGAAAGAGGAATAGTCGGGAGTCGGAAGAGTAGAAAGATGATTTAGAGTATTTGCTTTAGTTGTCCTATCAAAATTGGACGAGGCAGAGAAATGTTGGTTTAGAGAATTAATATCGAGATTGTCAGGAATTGTATCCTGATTGATGACGAATTGTATCCAGTCAGTGCGTACTAAGTTTTAAGTATATAGCGTGAGAAGAAGAAGAGTATGTAGCGTGACGATCACCCTATACGGTGTATCGCAAGCCGATCTGCTATGTATAGCAACGCAAATTCCGATTCATCGGGCGACGGATGGGGTAGACCGGTACGATATAGCTCTGAGAAACGCTCAAGTTTATCGCGTACAGCATTCCAATACTTTACCATAGCGTTGTGTGAACGTGTCCATGTAAAATGTATGCCGAGCGATATTGCTGTGCTATACAATAGGTATTTGCTATACCTAAGCAATATATTATAGCGTAGTCTGACCTGCTTTTTAACCGTGATTTCGAGATCTCGATCGTGTGTGAGAAATTATTGTATAGGATGAGTAAATGTGCGTAACGGGGCGTAACCGGGTGTAAACGTGCGTATGCGAAAACTGAACTGATGCGAAAAGCGGGCAAAAAGGATCGCTTGCTTAGTCGTCTTTTAAAACATCAACTGAAAGAGATCGAATTATATATTTTCTGCCGGTACCCACACCGCCAGTTGTCCGTAATAATAATACGAGTACACTTCCCTAAATTGACCCTTATTTGCAAGAAATTCCCGACAGTTGACAAGTACTTTCAGCCATATTCATCCTCTTAGATATTTTTAGGTACCATTCCGTACCTTTCCAGTACAAAATAAGGTTTATTTGTATAAAAACGGACGCAATAACGAGGGACTCAAAAGAAAAATCAATATAAAGAGCCTTTTTAACAAGTGTTTGCCAAGTCCTCAGGCAAACTGGCCTACAATACAAAATTGAGGGCTCATTCTACTCTTTTCTACGACCTACATTTTTACGCACCATGCAACGCGCAAATTCAATATTATTCAATATTATGTATGTATTTTAGTAGATTTAAGATGCCTAGGTAACCCGTGCATCTTACTTTTAAAAAAATATTAACCATTACATACAACACTTAAATTTAAATATTAACCATAGTTTTAAAATTATAAATAATATATGAACCATAGTTTTAAAATTATATTTATTAACCATAGTTTTATTTTATTTTTTTACTTACTATTTTTTGTGTTTGGGATTCCAGGTTTAATTATAGGTATGTTAAAAAGTTTTTTTTTTGTTTATTAAGAATTAATTAATTTTAAGAAATATTATGTTTTTAATTTTAAGTATGCGTATGCATCCGCTTGGGCGTAGATTTTTTTTTCTTTCTTTTTTCTATTCGTATTTTTATAAACAGATTTCTTCTTTACAGGAGCTGTACAAAAATAGCTCATGCGGTTATGAAAAGATTATCCAGTCAGTGCTTCTAAGTGTATAATTAAATAACCAATCAAAGTTATAAGCCTAACTAAAATAAGTGAGTTGGGTAAGCCGCTGTAGGCTTTAAACGAGTTACGGGATTATTATTTATTATTCAAATGGCATTCAACCGATGAAGACCCTTTGTTGTGGAGTTATTTTAATTAATTTGCTTTAGTACCTAAAGTTTTTTATTACGATCTATTTGTAATATCTTAAATTATACAGTGTAAAGTTTGAGATGAGGCAGAAAGTTTTTTTCCTATTCGTATATTTGTCCCTTTTTTTGTCGTGGGAAAATAATCATGGATACCCTTCGCCCGGGGAAGGCGAGCGGTTATGCTTGAGCCATGCGGTCGCCGGACTCTTATCCGCTAAAAACCCACAATATTCCTTCTCCTGATCCTTGGCCGGGGTCACGGGATTCGCAGCTGCATGCACCGCAACCCCGGCAGGCTTCAGTCCACCAGCCCCTGGCGGACCTCGCTTACTGTGGGGCGTCTCGACGTAACCAAGCAGTTATTGGGGAGACTTGAAGGGTTTCCAGCCAATGGAGGGAAGTAAAATACTTAAACTAAGCTAACTATGTGTACTACAGTAACATCATGACTACTAGCAACAACAGCACTAAGGGCAACCCCTAGTGGGACTCAGACCTCGACTTATGGCATTACTGGCGGGAGATTGAGAGGAATACAGCTTGATGATGGCTGAATTATCGGTGTGACTGCGGGGTCTGAAGAAACGACCGGCTCTACGACGGGAGAGCTCGGTGGATCGTGACCGGGAGAGGCAGTAAGAGCCATTTCAAATTTCCTCCCTTCATACCATTCAAGAAATTATAAGCCACTTGCTGTACTCGCGGCTCCGCCTGCCCTCTCTGAAGATATAACGGGAAATTTTGCAGTTCCAGAAATATCCTGATTTTTCATAACTGCTCCATACATTTTTTTCATAAAAATTATAAGTGCTCAGTTTTCAAGCCAAATTACTTCGAGTGACATTTGACCATAGCGATACTAAACAAAAGCCATTTCAAGCTCTAAAACGATATTTAAAACTTTGAAGCTCTAATTCTTTGAAACGCGATTTTCGATCCAATGTGCGTCGTACTGGTGGCAGAAAAAATCGTAGATCCATTAGAAAAGTAAGAGATGCGGGCCGGGAAGCAAGCGTTCAACGGATAGGCTATCACTGCTTACAAAACAAATAAATAAACTTAAAACAATCGTTAAAGTGGCAACAACATTCTGTAACGGCATAGCTACAGAGCTATTCCCGTGTTTTTATTTAAAAAGTTCACTCAATAATGTTGTTCGTGTCATTGACGCGGATAATTTCATGATGGCGGATAAAATATTCACACAGAATTTTTGGCGCTGAAACCGTAGTATTTTCTATTCTGTGCTGAAAATGACACGATTATACAGGGGATGTAAACGAATTCTGAAAAACAAGTGAAAAATAAATTAAAATAAAATCTTAGTTTTCTATTTCTGAGCCATTTTAGCGCCCCGAGTTAACTGACTGCAAAGAGCGATATCGCGTTAGTCATACCCGCTAGCCGTGTCGCCGTGCTTTCATTAATTTATGCGTGGGATCGAAATGTACACTGAAATAAAAATAAAAACTAACTAAAATTATTTTTACTAATTCCTTATTAGGTGGTTTAGATATGATCATAACGCATAAAAAATTTTTTTTCAACAAGCCAAATCCCATGCGGGGCCAATCTACACCAGTAGTAGATCATGTGGTTTTAAGGAATTACACGAATTCGTTTACACCCGTAGATACGCATCATAAAAATGTTACCTATCTACGGATTTAAGGCAAAGATCCTTAAGTATATGACAGAAAGAATATACTTAATGTCACAGGGTCCCATTTTTGAAAGGTAAAAGAATAATTGTGGTAAAAAAAATGTTAACACCTTTTCTGTCACGACATTTTAATACCTAAATCAAGTTAAAATGTATCTGTTCGATATCGATGGGTTCTATGTATAAGGGCTAAAGTGGCATTTTTGTCATTTCCAATGTGAACCTACATATATCTACAGTTAAAGGTCACAATTGGAAATTATTAAAAATGCTACTTTGGCCCTTATACATAGGACCCATCGATATATCCCACAGATTACGCGGTATATTCATTATTCATGGAATTTTTGGTGTCCTCATGTCACCTCGGATTCATTTCACTAAGGTAATATCACCCAGGTGAAGCAATTCGTCATATTTGGTGGACTTTATTCACCCACATACCTACAATATGCTACAAATTTTCAAATCACCCAGGTGAACAAAGTGGAATATACCGATTACGCCGCTACAATTCTAACTAACATTAGTTTTCCTGTTGCGTCATGTATCCTAGGACACTCTCTGGATCAAGACCAATCCAAGGACACCTCATTTGTTGAAATCGGTTCAGTGGTTCAGGCTATGCGAGGACATAAACTTACACACACATGCTCATATACACACATACATAACCAGTGAAATTCATAACCATTCCTCTCTGCCGTAGTCCGTTAAAAAATCTCATTATTCAACCAGCAGAGAAAGCCGGTACACTGCAACACACGGCATCGCACGAATAATATATAAAGCAAAGCCAGCTCGTGGCGCGCGTCACAATTTGTAACGTTTCAATGTAGGACAACTGAAACTTTGTACGAATTGAATTTGAAAATGTGTAGCTAACCAATAACTGTGAAAATTGAGATGGACACATGGGCAGTTTGTTTTGTGTACATTCCACAATACAATTTACGCTTTTTCGCTCCGCTTTTAAAAAGAGAAACAATTTGTTTGTTTTAACTACGTAATTAAATACGTATTCGATCGAACCATTGATGGCTTTGATATATGAGAACACTAAAAGTCGCTCGCGGCTTTGCCCGCGTGGATTTCGCGTTTTTCAGGGTAAAAGTATCTTATATCCTTCTCCGGGTTCTAGACTACCTCTGTACTAAGTTTCATCAAAATCGGTTCAGTAGTTTAGTCGTGTTTAGGTAACATACAGACAGGGTTACTTTCTAGTGTTGGGTAGGACATGACTTGAAAAAGAGTTTGTAAGAGTAGCCTCTTTTTTGCTCTGAGCCAGTACAATGTACTACTTCAAATGAGGCGAGGCGTACTGAAGCTCGGTGATACGATTGAAGTAACGAGTACGAATATGACATTTGACGTTACTGCGGCGAGTCGAGTCGCCGTCGCGTAATGTCCACTGACACTGACACACAGACAATGACGTGCTATTGTAGCATGTGCCTCGTTCCCTCTCTGTCTCACCCAACAGTTTACTTACCGAGAGTAACGAGTAATGCGACTACCGCGACATAAAAGTTGAAGTAGTACACTTTTAAATGTTGAGCCGCTCTTACATTTTGACGTCATGTACGGGACAAATGTACTGCCTCTTGTATGTCCTACTCAACACTATTACCTACTTTCGCATTTAAGGATTATAAATATACCGACTCTGGTCTAATCGCGTAGAATATTTTAAAAACACAATTTTTTATCCCAACGTTTTGACTGAATTACAACGGCCGTGGTCACGGGTAGATTGAAGTGGCGGAGCAGTTGCCATATTTGTGAAGTAAGGGTATCTTCATCTACCTTCACTTGATCTTGATTTTCAATTATGTTATCGTCAGTACTTCGCCACACTACACTAACCACGTCTTTACTTTGATGTAAATCGCTCGAAATGTTGAGATTCAAAATATATATTGTGCCTTTACAATATTTTACGCGATTGGACCCGATTCAGTATTTTTATAAATGATATTTATTTCTGTAAATTTTGTTACAGACACTTTTACAAGTCAATTTTATGTTTTTTAAGACTAGATGGCACCGGCATTTCCTATCTGACTAGCTCTGAGAAGAAAATTCGAAACAAATTCAGAGGTCAAGTTCTCTTTCAAAGTCCAAACATTGTAGTGTATAATGTGTACAAATAACAAAAGTTTAAAAACATTGATATGAGAATATCTATTATTGTGAAGTCTAATCAGCGATCTAAATGACCAATTATTCTGTGGCTTTCCCTAATTATATTAGAGTCGGCTTCCAGTCTAACCAGATGCGGCTGAGTACAGGGGCCCAATTCTCCTAAAATAAATTGTTGCCAAACGCAATCGAACCACAACCGTCAGTCAGTTTTTGTTTTGGAAAACTTTCAAAATGATTGATTTTGTTTTTTATGTCAAACAATTTGATAGCTTTTGAAATTGAGAACTGGGGCCTAATTCTCCTAAAATAAATCTTGAAAAATCACAACCGAACCAAAGCCGAACCGTTCATTCAGACTGTTCTCAATTTCAAAAGCTGTCTTATTGTTTGACACAAAAAACAAAATCAATCATTTTGAAAATTTTCGAAAACAAAAACTGACTGACGGTTGTGGTTCGATTGCGTTTGGCAACAATTTATTTTAGGAGAATTAGGCCCCTGTCTGAATGAACGGTTCGGTTTTGGTTCGGTTGTGATTTATCAAGATTTATTTTAGGAGAATTAGGCCCCTGGGCAACACCGATATCTTAAGCCTTGTACGGACTAAGCGTTCCAATGTACGCGTCATCTAGGTATGTTGAATACGCGTACAGGTTAATTGAGCGTTCACGTCCCCTTTGTTTACGCGTTGCTGCAGGTACGGACTAAGCGTTCCTGTGTACGCGTAACCGACTACGCGTACATCCGAACGATTAGTCCGTACAAGGCTTTATGGTTAGACCGATTGACAGATATTCGGGCTTCTGACTAGCTGTAACGAATGTCATACGTGTACTGTGTACATATGACAACCAAGACCGACAATTTCACGTGTTCTTCGAGGAAATATTTCTTCACGGTACTATAATTTTTGACAAAGAAAAATATTATATAAAGCAAACAAAACTGTTCTTCCAATATCACAAATAGTACCTACATACGAAAATCTCAATAGACTGTATCGTTCTGCACAGTATCTATATTCCGTTTCAATAATACAATGTCGGCCACCCACCCATACCCCACGAAGCCATTCATCTGTCTGCCTGTCCTATTATATCGCAAATATTGTTGTGAAAAGTTGTGAAGTAGTTTTTCTTTGTAAATAACGGCTATTATTATCTTCATATTTTATGATACACGTGTGTAGTAGAAAGAAGAAGGGGAAAAATCATTGGTTACTTACTGCGACACGATAGCTTTATAACCATACCAAATAACGAACAGCTTCATAGAAGGCAAATAACAAGCAAATCGAAGACCAGGTGGACCAAGAAGAAAGTATAGAGATCTTGGAGCAAAAGACAAAAGTCCATAATTATATTTTGAGGCCGCAGTATGGGTAAAAAATAATATTGACATGAATAAAAATTACTACACGCGTATACGGCATAAGGACAAATTGCGCACAGTAGCTAACAAGACTCATTTAATGCATGAAAGTATATTTTGTACAGCTTCACTCATCTTTACTAATTTTCCGGGGCCTATTAGAATAATTACTTCAACGAAAAAAATTAAAAGAATCTCCATGATCTGTAAGTAAACAAGTGCTACTACTCTTTAAAAAAATCCTATCAGACAAATCCCTGCTCTGATGCACTCGTAGTCCCCCTTAGTCATGATGCGTTTGGTGGCCCACTGACGTGTACCTACCTTAATTCGTTCCGTTTTATTTTCAACTTATTATAATATATTTTATGTGAAATCTTAATAATTTGTAACAATAATGGTAATTTAATTTCTATGTAACTATTGTATGCCCTAATGGCGAGACGTAGCTGATCACCATTTAATTATTTTAGACCTCTCTTATGTACCTACCTATGATCCACAATAAAGATATAGAAAAAGGTTTAAAAAAAAAAACGTTAACAGCAGCCGTGGGCTCCGCCAGCGGCTAGTTAAGAATACTTTAAGCACGCCGTGGGATCTGCTGTGTGTGACCCCCTAAATTTAAACAGATTTTTGTACTACTGGCCTGTAAATAAGGAAAAATTATGTCTAGTATTGGCCTGAACATACAGTGAGCTATATGTTGAAAAAAAAATCAAGCCAAGTCAATTTCATTTTGAGTGATGGCCTACCGCAGCGGAATCGTTGGGACCCGCCGGTGGACTCCATGACTTGCTGAACTGGAACCATGCTAATATTGCTGGCAGTGAGAGTGAAACAAATTGCGAGCTAAGTGTGAACAAACATAATGTCATTCAGATAAAATTCACATTTGAACTCGTAAACGTCTATTTCTAGCAAAAACTGTTATCGTTAGTGGGTAACACTGGGCAATGTTGATAAAGGGAGGTAGTCGTCGATATGGATGAACGCACCCGAGCTTATAAAGGCGGCGGTCATTCGACGAAGCGGGAGCATTCCGTGTTGAACAGCTGAAGAAGTCTGACCTTTTATACCTGATTAGCTTGTCCTTATTTTATGATCTTGTAATAATTGTGTAAAGTAATATACTGTGATCTAGTTAATGTTACTAATACTAACCCAAATACAAGTACTCTCAGTGGTGGAGAGTCTATGTTGGTTTTATTTACTGTGTTTACCTTGCTCGCAATCCTGACATACCGATATTAGCTAAAACTGTAATGATAGAATCACCCCTGAACGATTATATTGTTGTGTCATTTACAAAACTTCACATTGAATGACCGAAGACACCGCACTTCGAAAGGATCAGATTGCGAAGTGGTTCACCGTACTTAGATACAACTTAATGACCTTTATAATGTAACTAGCTTTCGCCCGCAGCTTCGCTTGCGTGAAATTTTGAACCCGTTATGTGACGATTTTCTATATAAACTTTCATCCCCTATTTAACTCCCTTAGGGGTTGAATTTCGAAAAATCCCTTCTTAGTGGATGCTTACGTTACAAAAGGAACCTATTGTCAAAATTTCAACTTTCTAACCCCAGCGGTTTAGGCTGTGCGTTGATGGATCAGTCAGTCAGTCAGTCAGCTTCTCCTTTTATATGTATAGATAGTATACTTCCCATACTAAAGTCAACATAGTACGTAATGTATTTTTCCGGATGTCTTTGCCTTGAAATAGCCCACTTAGTGTTATTTTTTATTCGTTTCCTAGATGCAGCAGCGTCCTCGTGAATACTAATGGCATGCTTAGGAAATAAACAAGACAGGTTAGCTGTAGCTCTGGTTTTAGTTCGTCGAACTTTTTTGACCTCTATGTGTATCATCGTATCATCAGTCCAATATCCTTTTTTTTATTAGGGTTCCGTACCCAAAGGGTAAAACGGGACCCTATAACTAAGACTTCGCTGTCCATCCGTCTGTCCGTCTGTCACCATGCTGTATCTCATGAACCGTGATAGTTAGACAGTTGAAATTTTCACAAATGATGTATTTTTGTCGCAGCTATAACAACAAATACTAAAAAAACAGAATAAAGTAAATATCTAAGGGGGCTCCCATACAACAAACGTGATTTTTTTGCCGTTTTTATAGATAATGGTACGGTACCCTTCGTGCGCGAGTCCGACTCGCACTTGGCCGGTCTTTATTCTCTTCAAAGTTTTTTAAAATAAATATCGTTTCTTATTTATTTTATACCATATTTATTCAATTACCCTACTTTTTACCTACGTTGAACAACTTATATCTACGTTTTAACAGCAATAGAAATAGAAATTCTTTTGTATAGACATTCTGCCAAAACGTCGAACTTATTATTTTGTCAGATAAAAGTCATCTTATGTTAGTAAAACCGGCCTTAAATATTATGATTGTGAGTTTGTGAAGATGGATAGAAAATGTTTGTTACTCAATCACTTGTAAATGACTGACCGGATTTGGATGAAAGTTGGCCCACAGATTGTCCATGTCCTCGATTGATATATAGAATTATTTTTATCTGGGTAAATGAAGTAGTTCCTTTAAGATGCGAGTGAAACTGCGGGCAAGACCTATATACAAGGTGTAACATAAATAACGCACAATCTCTTAAGGGGTCACTGTACTCATCATTATGAAGCTGTTCCCTACATTTTGACGAGTTATGCAAACATTTATGTAGGGAACAACTGATTTTTTAATCGTGATTTCAGGTTTGATTCCATAGTAAAAGTTGTTCATAATAATGAGTACAGTGACCCCTTAAGAGGAAGCGCGTTATTTATGTTACACCTTGTATATTTTAATAATGCCGCACTGGGTGACGTCATCGTATCAACACGGGTTATCGCTGGAAATCAGCACTTTGGTGCTGCACTGTGCATATGCCACACAGTATGCTGAGCGATGGCCGATTTGCACGGATGTGACGCATATTTTCCCACTTGCTTAGATACGTTTTATAGCTTAAAAGCTTGAAGAAAAAAATACCTAAATTAAGATGAAAACCGCATCAAAATCCATTGAGTAGTTTAGAAGAAGTAAGTGGACAAATAGACAGACGTGAAAAGCGACTTCAATTTATATTATGTATTTAGAGATTTTATGTGGTTAATTGTGTATAGTCGCGGACTTGAAATGTTTACCACCCTAAGATAAATAATTGCTTGCACATTACTTTTTCACTTAGACAATCATATTATGTTCGCTCGATCACTCGCTATGAATTGACAGGGCAAAGATATTTTTTCTTAATTAACATAAAAAGGTTAATTTAAAGAGGCTATATACTAGGCAGCACAGAAAAAGAAATCAACCTATTTAGTAAATTCAATCAAGTTCGCTCTATTTGTAAAGAGCGAACAGTTGTCTTTTGACTGGATACACATACCTAAAAAGGAGTTCATAACATCAAAAAGTGGTTACTAGCCTTTTTGCTAGAATTGACGTTACACAATTTTAAAAACGAATACTTATGTAAGTTGATATGACATCTTGAACCTTATTGCGCCCAGCGTGAGAAGGAATCGAAATTGAAATCTGATAAACATTTCGGCTGTACGTTATATTAAGCAAACAAATCATTACAAAACATTACCTTAGTGCAAGCAAGCGTAAACACAATACTCTGTCCAATTCAAATGATTCACAATGAGAAGCGTTTCGTAATTTATATAAGAAATGAAAGGGCGGATTCAAAAGGGCACGAACAAAACGTAACTGAAATGTCTTCAATCTCAGTCTATGACTCTACTATCTACCTTTGATGACGTCAGTTTTAATTAACCGTAATGGAACTTTAATATTGGATAGTACTAGAAACGTTGTGAAGGAAGATTTTATTAGTTATTAGATATTTTAGTATAGTCATATAATATTTGGACCACCTCGTTGGTCTAGTGAGATCTTGAGTTTGAACCCCAGATCGGCTAAAGTGTTATTGGGTTTTTTCGTGTGGAATTTCTCAATAGCAGCCCGGAGTCTGGATTTGTGCCCGGTTGACGGCAATAGACTTGCCTCCTATTACATGGGACTTGAAACATGACGGCGAAATGTGGGTGTACTATACACCTCTGCCCAACCCTTCTGAGAACACAGGCGTGATGTTAAGTTATAGTATTTTGTAATGTCTGTTGGCTTTGACACCTGTTAGGCTGAATAAGCACGTGGGAGTCAGTAAATTGAAAGGAAGTCTTGTATTGTGACTTGGCTGAGAATAGGGTTTCATTTTACAGATATCCCACACACCACACGTGTCACGTCACACACTACACCTCACACACACACTCACACACCACACGTAACATTATACACACTACACATTACGCACGTCGCAGATTACACCACAACTTAAGTCACACATTAAACCCCAAAACATACAGTCACAAATTCACTATACTGATTCATAACAGGACTAGTTACTACAATCCGCTGGTACGTGCTTAACATCATTTTTTATTTCATTTGTTTATTTAAACATTAAAAAATATCTTTTAGCATGCAACCTTACCTCGCAATTGTATAGTTTAATCCTGCATATTTTGAAAAACCATGGATAAACATCCATTTATTTTTGCTACACACAACTGACTGACGACATTGTTAAAATAGTTGGGAAACACTGGATAGGGTATGCTATGCTAAACATCGAGAAAAATAGTTTGAAAAGGAGGCCTACACTCAGCATTGGGTGATAAAAGGCTGAGAAAGAAGAAGATGGTTATCGATAATAAAGCAAAGATCCCATAGCTTTGCATAGCAGATCCTCCCGTACATTAGTAGCTATCACAGGTAAAATTAGTTTACGAGTCCATTGGTAAGCAAACAATTCGTTTTTGAATAAGAACCGGGTGTAAGAAACATAACGTCAGTGAAGATCTAACAGTCCGGAAGTCAAAAATGGATACTTTACAAGAAAGTGAAAAATCTATTTAAAACGAGCGTAGGTAACCTACGCTGAACGCAATATTGTTTTTAATTATGACTAGCTGTGCCCGCGACTCCGTCCGCGTGGAACTCGGAAAACAACATTGTGTCGCAGCAACTAAATAGTGTATATGTATTCCATTTATTATAATAATAGACAAAGGTGTCCCACCAAGGCACTTATATCTTTTAAAGCATTTCTTTAGGTAGAGTTTCAGCTCTTCTTGATTGACCGAAAGGTTCATATAACCATAATACTAAAAACGCGTTGCTTATTTCCATACATTTCCTTGCTAAAATGAATTATAATTGAATATTGATATTTATTGTCATAATGTAACGAAATCTTATGGCGATACAAAAATGGCTACAACGTCATCTAGTCACAATCGGCGAACTAAATCAAAATATTTTACGCAGTGCAGTCTATAAAATGATTTCATTCGAGGTGTGGAATAGGAAAGTACTTTAAATATATAAAAAATTCACCTATAGAAGACTTCATTTTACTTTTATAAGTTGGAAATAGGTACTGCTTTCAAAGATTTCAAAAAGTTTGATATGGAAATCGAACCAACCCAAATGCGAAAAAAAATCATCTGTATTTTTATTTCACTAATCGATAGGATCAATAATACGGATCAAATCGCTTCAATAAACATTGTGCCTGATATTGATGGAAGACCATAAAACGAAAATTGACTAACTTAGGTACATTTAAATTCAAGCACTTATTAATTGTTGATAAGTAGTTCTTATTTTTTCCACTTCGTTCAATTTAAGACAGTGTGTTTGTTGGAGAGATTTGGTCCTGATTATTGACCATAAAGATATTATCAACAGGTGCCACCAGATGGTAAAGCTTTGTCAGTTTGATTCCCGGTTCAGGCAAAAAAATCAGTAAAGGCAATATTTCTTACTTTTAAAAATAAAATGAAGTCACCTTTGAGTGAAATTTGCAATTTTTAATATTTGAAGTACTTTCCCTTCATGGCTATGTGTTTTGGGACATTACCTAAGGCTTAAATAAACTTAATAAAATGGCGACGACAGGCTTTGAATAGTTCTGACAACAATGAACAAAATAAAATACCTATATAAAAACATTCCAAAAAAATTACAAAAAGTGTATTTTTTTAAAGTGAGGTTTTAACGCAGGACACTGAGCCAGCGACCGTTCACTGCAGCACTTATCTGTCTACAGCTTATACTACGCAGTATATGGAAATAATTACAAATAAACTCTTTGATGATTTATTAAACCTTTGAAAATCCTAATAATCTTTTTCATTTCAAGTAATATTGTGGCTTTCGCAGTGTTTTGCCGTTAGTGTTTTGCTGTTTTTGTCACAAAATGACTTACGCGCTGTTAGAACTTCACTAACGATAAGTCCCTTAGACAAGGTCATAACAGATTAATAAATTTGCAAAACTGTAGATGGTTATAGACACACTAATACACATCACATATGAAATTGGGTGCTCTCAGCTTTGAAAGTATTCTACAGCATGCGCACGGATACGCAGGCGTGCGTAAAAGAGCGTAAGGGAGTCTAAGAGTGAGCGTGGGTAAAAGTACAATTCCGTGCGCGGCTGTGATCGGCCGTGATATCCGATCGCAGCCGCGCGCGATCTATCGCGTGTGGCAGAGGCGCGGGGCTGATGCGTCAATAGTCAGAGTATGAAAATGTATGGCACCGCTTCCGAAGTCTGCGACAGACGCGTGCAGCTAACGACAGATTAGTCAGTATATTATACACGCGCGCGTCAGCCGCACGCGAACGATAGCGCGCGGCTTCGATCGGCCGCGATGCACGGAATTGTACCTTAAGTGAACTGTCGCATCGAAAGCTGAATCGATGCGATAGGTGAAGGTATATGTGTACGCATATTCATACACAATGCCCATTTGGAATTGATGCTAATAAGTGTGTCTAATCTCAAGTCAAATTTTAATACAAAGGTATTTGTACTATTTATGTGTAGATTGGACACTAGTGTATAGTGTATTTGTGTACTAGAATAGTTGCTACATAAGTACCTAGAATATCGATATTCCATGGCCGGACACACTGTATAAAATATCGATATAAAAATGACACATTATTGAACCGATAGTTTGTCACAGAAAGTTTTTTGGGTAAAAGTTTAATAACAAGCAAATTGAGTTTTCAGAGAACCGCACATCGCTTAATGGAATATCGATACTCCGAAATGTATTGATACCATTAAATTATTTTAAAACGCAACTTTCGGGTTGCTTTTTCTACGTAACATTACTCAATAAAATTCAATTAGTAAATTAAACGCTCATTGCCCATCTGGGTTGCGGAGGTATATTTTTTTTTTTTTTTTTCTATTTCACTGCTGTAGGTCGTCCTAGGGGACGGTTTCTACGTAACCGGGCAGTTATTGGCGAGACCTGAAGGGTCTCCAGCCAATGGGGGGGAAGTAAAATACTTAACCTAAGCTAACTACTTGTACTACACTAACATCATGACTACCTGCAACAACAGCACTAAGGGCGACCCCTAGTGGGACTCGGACCTCGGCTTAGGGCGTTGCTGGCGTGGACATAGGGGGGGAGACAGCTTGATGAGGGCTGAATTATCGGTGTGACTGCGGAGTCTGAAGAGACGACCGGCTCTACGACGGGAGAGCTCGGTGGATCGTGACCGGCGGCGGTGGGACGTCGCGACGGGCCTCGTCGGCGAGGACGGTTTGCCGGACGGCGGCGGACGTTGTGTATTGTGCTGGTCGATTTACTCGCCTCCTGGAGGAGGATTATTTTGTCATCGGGTTCTAAAAGTGTGTGCCTGGGACGGCGAACTTTACTTATGAGAGAGGGACTGTAGTCGGCCGCTGCGGCGATTAGGGGGTTCGGATGGAGGGGGGCAGTGTCGAAGTAACGCTTGGAAATGCGTTTGAGGTATTGCCTGATGGTTGGCATTTTTAGATCGAGATGGAGTTGGACGTTACGCATGAACCACGGGGCAGCCGCGGCTCTGCGCAACACTCGATTCTGGAGGGTTTGGAAGGATTTGAAACGACAAGGTTTAACGTGTGCGAACACGACGCTAGCGTAAGTCAAGATGGGGCGGATGCACGTCACGTAGATTCTCAGCTTATTTCTAAGTGACAATTTACTGCGTGCTCTAAGGATGGGGTGGAGGCGACCGACAGCGAAAGCGGCGCGAGCGCGCACCGCTTTGATGTGGTCTCGGAAACTCAGATGGTGGTCTAGAATAACCCCCAGGTATCTGGCTTTCATCTCCCAAGGGATTTGTTTGCCGAACATGAGGACGGGACGGATGTGGGTGTGGGAATCACCGTGTCTCTCGAAAAGAACGGCTGCGCTCTTTTCAGGATTCACCTCTATTCTCCATTTCCGGAACCAGACCCCGAGGGCGTCGGCTGCGGTTTGAAGGGTTCGAGAGATGCTATCGAGACTCCTACGGGAATAGTAGATAGCCGTGTCGTCGGCGAAGAGAGCCAACTTGGCCAAGCCACGTTTGGGAATGTCGCTGGTGTACAGCGTGAACAGAAGGGGCGATAGCACGGAGCCCTGAGGGACTCCGGCGCGAATGGGGTGAGGGGACGAGAGGGTGCCTTCTAGGCGATAGCGAAGGAGGTCTGATGGCAGTTGTTCAGTGTAAAATACTGTCATTGAGCCATATCTTTTTAGACTGGAGGCTGACCCCGACATAGTTGGGAAAAGGCTAGGACTAGGAAATACATTAAACGCTGATAGAAAAAATACACTTGATGGATTGAATGAATAAATTTATTTATTATACATACATGCAGACATACATATCATAATTTGCTTTATCGGTAAAGGGCAATTCAGAGTACGCTTTAACCCTTATAAAGCAATGCAGTATTTTCAGCACCAACTTTTTGGACGATGTCCCGAAAACCAACATCTTATATTTTTATTTTTAAATCTGGCAATGCAAGAGATATATCGTACGATTCTCCAGTCCCCGCACCACCTCACTCCTACCCCGTCCGTCGCCTGACAGATCGCAGTAAAATAACTTGCTATACATAGCAGACTGGCTTGTGCCATAACGTATAGTATGTTTTTTTTTTTTTTTTTTTTTTTTTTTTTTTCTATTGGACTGCAGTAGGTCGTCCTAGGGGACGGTTTCTACGTAACCGGGCAGTTATTGGCGAGACCTGAAGGGTCTCCAGCCAATGGGGGGAAGTAAAATACTTAACCTAAGCTAACTACTTGTACTACACTAACATCATGACTACCTGCAACAACAGCACTAAGGGCGACCCCTAGTGGGACTCGGACCTCGGCTTAGGGCGTTGCTGGCGTGGACATAGGGGGGGGGGGAGACAGCTTGATGAGGGCTGAATTATCGGGGTGACTGCGGAGTCTGAAGAGACGACCGGCTCTACGACGGGAGAGCTCGGTGGATCGTGACCGGCGGCGGTGGGGCGTCGCGACGGGCCTCGTCGGCGAGGACGGTATGCCGGGCGGCGGCGTTTATTGTGTAGTGTGCTGGTCGATTTACTCGCCTCCTGGAGGAGGGTAATTTCGTCATCGGGTTCTAAAAGTGTGTGCCTGGGACGGCGAACTTTACTTATGAGAGAGGGACTGTAGTCGGCCGCTGCGGCGACTAGGGGGTTCGGATGGCGGGGGGCAGAGTCGAAGTAACGCTTGGAAATGCGTTTGAGGTATTGCCTGATGGTTGGCATTTTTAGATCGAGATGGAGTTGGACGTTACGCATGAACCACGGGGCAGCCGCGGCTCTGCGCAACACTCGATTCTGGAGGGTTTGGAAGGATTTAAAGCGACAAGGCTTAACGTGTGCGAACACGACGCTAGCGTAAGTCAAGATGGGGCGGATGCACGTCACGTAGATTCTCAGCTTATTTCTAAGTGACAATTTACTGCGCGTTCTAAGGATGGGGTGGAGGCGACCGACAGCGAAAGCGGCGCGAGCGCGCACCGCTTTGATGTGGTCTCGGAAACTCAGATGGTGGTCGAGGATAACCCCCAGGTATTTGGCTTTCATCTCCCAAGGGATCTGTTTGCCGAACATGAGGACGGGACGGATGTGGGTGTGGGAATCACCGTGTCTCTCGAAAAGAACGGCTGCGCTCTTTTCGGGATTCACCTCTATTCTCCATTTCCGGAACCAGACCCCGAGGGCGTCGGCTGCGGTTTGAAGGGTTCGAGAGATGCTATCGAGACTCCTACCGGAATAGTAGATAGCCGTGTCGTCGGCGAAGAGAGCCAACTTGGCCAAGCCACGTTTGGGAATGTCGCTGGTGTACAGCGTGAACAGAAGGGGCGATAGCACGGAGCCCTGAGGGACTCCTGCGCGAATGGGGTGAGGGGACGAGAGGGTGCCTTCTAGGCGATAGCGGAAGGAGCGATCCGACAGAAAGTCTCGAATGATGAGCACGAGACGGTCCGGCACGTTGAATTGGTACAGTTTGTATAATAAACCGTTGTGCCAGACCTTGTCGAAGGCTTTCGCTACGTCGAAGAAGAGCATGCCCGTTTTGTACGAGCGCATAAAACGGGAGCTAATGTGTTCGACAATGCGGTGCAATTGTCGAATGCAACAGTGCTGGGTTCGAAAACCGAACTGTTCGTCGGGGATGAGTTTACGGGAGTCAGCAAAATCCTTTAAACGGATATAAATGAGACGCTCATAGATTTTCCCAATTACATTGAGAAGACTAATGGGGCGATAACTAGTGGGCTCACTCTTGGGTTTGCCGGGTTTGGGGATACCGATAACGGTGGCTTGTTTCCAAGCTTGCGGAAAGATGTTATTACTCAGAGCGCCATTGAAGATGGCGGCCATGAGAACTATGAGCGGGGCGGAAAAGTGTTTGATCACCTTATTGGTGATACCGTATGAGCCGGGGGCTTTCCTAGGTTTGAGATTCCTCACTATCGTGTGGACCTCGTCTACGGTGATGGGGGGTAAGGGATCGTCGGGGTCTTCATCGGGAGGGAGGGATGCCCTACGTTCGACCTCGCGATCCACCTTGGAAAGATGGACCGGGTCTGCGGGTTGGGTGCTGGGAGTACATTGGGCTTCTAGACTGTCGGCTAGACATTCGGACTTTTCGTCATCTTCAAAGGCCGGCCTTTGGTTCGGACGATTGAGAGGGGGAGTTGAAGCTACACAATCGGATTTCAGATTACGTTGCAATTGCCAGAAGGCCAGATGGGATGGCTCTAAGTCGCTCAACATCTTGTCCCAGCGGGCATCCCGAACCTCACGTACACGTTTCTTTACAGCACGCTGTAGAGAACGCATATGGGCGCGGTTAGCTTCGCAGGGAAAAGTGTCATAGGCACGGATGGATGCGTTCTTCTCCGTCAGCAGTTCACGCACATCGTCCGGCAGCTTCCAGCGGTGTTCGTCCACCGCTGGAACTTGCCGTGAACACTCGTTCACCACGGACTGTACGTGACTGGTAAGGGAGTCGATCGCGCCCAGCGTGTCGGCAATCGTAACGATATCGTCGGGGATGGAATCTAAGTGAACGGATGAGGAAGACTTGAGGCGCTCCTCTAGTTTTCCCCAGTCCGTGACAGTTTTGGTCGGGGCGGGTTGACCAGGATCCGGGGGACCACCCCGGGGACCTAGGTGAAGGACTACGGGGCGGTGATCGGAGTCTAGCTCTTCATGCGTCTCTATAGAGCGTAGACCGAGGTTTACGTTCTTTAGGAGCGCTATGTCAAGGATATCGGGCTGATGGTCAGGGTTATGGGGGTAGTGAGTGGGACACATCGGGGCGATAACGTCGAATTCGAGCTCCGGGCTCAACTCTTCGAGGTTACGACCCGCGTGGTTATTGGAGTTGCAGCTCCACGAGAGATGTTTGGCATTGAGGTCGCCCGCTATGATAACGGAACCTCCGCCGAGGTCAAAGAGGGCTTTAAGATCGCTCCGGAGTTGGATCTTATTACTGGAGGGAGGATTATACACCGAGACGATTGTGATCGGCTGGTGTCCTGTCATGCCTAGTCTGCATATGGAAGTTTCCAGGAATTGGAGACCAGGAGGAGGGTCTAAGGGAGTGCAGTACAGGGAACGTTTGTAGTAGATGAGAGTACCACCGCCCCTACTACGGGTCCTGTCGTTGCGAACTAATTTATAGTTAGCAATTCCAGGGTTCCTGTTGTGGGGCTTGAGAAACGTTTCCTGCACTAAGAAGATGTCAATTTGATGATCACGCAAAAAGATTGCGATCTCATCTCGTTGACCGTTAACGCTGTTAGCGTTGAAGAAGCCTAATTTAAGGGATCGGGGCTTAATTCTACAGCTTTCTGTATCCATTGGAATTTATTGGATGAGGAAAATGACTATGTCATCTAGTTCGCAGAGGACATTGATGCGAGCGATTGGATCGCCTTGAGAGGCGTTCCAAGCGGAGACTATGTTGATCGCCCACTGCGTATTGCAGGAGGAGAGGGTTTGGATAAGGCTGGGGATCGTGTCCCTAAGGAGCACTTTAGTGGACGAGAGGGAAGTGGAGGGAGCAACCGCTGTCGGCGCTGGCCTGGGAGCGAGTGCGGGGGCGGGTGCGGGGGTGGGTGCGGGGGGAGCCTGTGATGTTGTGGGACTACGTGCAGGCTGTGAAGCAGCTAGCACTATAGTGGGAGCGGGGATGGTGGAGCTCATCAGGGCGGGGATAGCCGGGATTGGGGGTCTTGTGGTTGGTTGCTGTTGCTGGGGCAACTGGGTAGTGGGCCTTAAGGCGGGGAACGCCTGCTGATGGTTCAGCGCATTCCATGGGGACGGCCTTTGGGGACTGAGTCGGGCGGGGGGTTGGGATGAGAGAGGGGGGGGAGCCGTGGAGGGACTCTCTCTTTCGTGACGGGCGGCTGAACGTTTAGCCAGCTTGGGGTTGCGCTGTTTTGGCGCTTTGGCACACCCGCGATAATTCGCCGGGTGACCAGACTCGCCGCATAAAACGCAGCTGGGAGGCTCGAGACATAGGGACCTATCTTTAGGACGTTCACAGTCGCTAGTGCCGTGGTCGCCCAGGCACTTGACGCACCTGGGTTTCGCGTAACAATTACGCTGTGAATGGCCATAAAGCTGGCAACGGTGACATTGACCAGGCGGACCGGACTTATTGGGGCGCTCGACGCTTATGCCAGACAGGTGGCACAAGGTCTTAATATTATAGACGGTCTTAGACTCGTCTGAAGGCTCGCATACTGCGAGGACCATGTCGTAGGGGGTGCCACCGCGGCCGCGGTGCATGCGGTGGACTTCCAAGGCGGGGATGTTTTGCGACTTAAGGTCGCTGAGGATAGCGTCGGAGTCAATCTCCTTGGGGATGCCGCGGATAACGACTCTGATAAGTCGCTCATCGGGAAGGGCAAAGGTGTGGAATGACACGCTTTTTTCCCTTAACATACGCGTGAGATCGCGGAAGTCTTTTGACGTGGGGACCATGACTTTAATGCCCTGTTGGGTGGTGCGGGCACTTAGATAGTTGATCTTGCGATCAACACACATTTTGGACACATCGGTCCACTTCGCCTTGTCCTGAATGTACAGAGGCGGAGGAGAGGGCTCTTTCCTCGGAGCCGAGGTTTTCGAGCCGGTGACGGGGCGGGGGGAGGAAGGACGACTGGCCTGCGGGGAGGTAGCCGGGACGGGACTAAGGGAAGCAGCCGACGCGGGGGTCGCAACGTTTGTCTTGGGGGTTTTAGCCGGGACTTGGCTGGAGGAGGTCGCCTTATTTTTGCGGGCACGCTTTTTCCCCTTACCGACTACGGTAGTGTAGCCTTCTGAGGAAGAGGAAGCCGACGAATAGGATTCGGACTCAATATCGGAATCGGGGACTAAGGGCTCTGACGTGTCCATTGATGACGTCATCTCTGGAGCATGTCGGAGGGACGGGGAAGGGGTGTTTAAATTAGCGGAAGGCGCGGCTGCGGAGTGCAGGTGCGAAATTTCCATTGTTTCCGGAGACAATGGACCGGGAGAGAAAGGCGGAAGCGATAAAAGGCTTGGAATGCCATTGTTCTCGTCGAACAATGGCTCTCCTTCGCCGAAATAATCAAAGTCGGTATCGCAGGTAGGCGATAACGGATTAGTAGTGTGCCTTATGGGCCCACTACTAGGAATACGAGCGCCATATTTAGCGAGAAATTCGGGGTCCTTTAAAAGTTCCCGGAAGAACGCTAACAACACAGCGTCAGACATCTCGGAAAAGATGCCTGAGCCGTGTGTAAAAAATGGGAATTAGGCTTAATAAAAACGCGGCGCGCACAAGTACGCGACTATTTTTAGTAACGGCCTATAAGTCCTAACAATTTAATTTTTAAAAAAACGCGATTCCCCGGGTGGCGTATAGTATGAACGTTATGCTATATAGATATAGCTTATGACGCAATAAGCTATACTATATAGCGAAATAGTATAGCATAGTCTGAACTCCGATTAAAGGATAACATTGTAAGGAAGCCTGCATAGTATACCTAACCAGTTTCCTAAAACTTTTCGAAGGTGTGTAGTTCGTCAACCCGCACCAGGCCAGTGGACTACGGCCCAATTCCTTCTCATCCTGTAAAGAACCCCATACACAGCAGTGGGACAGTGATTAGCTGATCATGTTACAGACATACATACACGCGTGTATGGTCTCCCCTTCTTATTTTTTTTTTTTGTGAAAATGTTCCTGGATGCCCTTCGCCCGGGGAAGGCGAAGGGGTATGCCGGGCTCTTGCCGGCTAAAAACCCACGGTGTACCTTCTCCTGACCCTTGGCCAGGGTCGCGGGATTCGCTGCTGCATGCCAGCCCCTGGCGGACCTCTCCTTCTGTGGGGCCTTGCCCCACGTCAGAGGCGCTCACGGAACACTGCGCGTCGCCTTCTCGGGCCTGTTACTGGTCGGGCAATGATCTCAAGCATCGCCACATCGACCGGTCCTGTGCTTCTCGTAACCAGCGGATTCCCGCGACCGTCTCCAGATCAGCGGTCCACCTTGTGGAGAGCCCATCCACGTGACCTCAGTCAAGCTGTAATCTCATTATTTCAGTCGGTCAAAACATCAGAATCATTTAAATTCTCTTTCCAAATATAACTTCCGTCTCTGAAATTAAAATAACCGTATAATTCCCAATAAATTACACTATAAACAGTTTTCGCTCGTCAAAAATATCACGGTCTTAAAACAAAAACTTTGTCCTCGTAGTTAAAGGCTATCAAGAAAGCAATAGACGTTTTTATTGTAGGGCCCATCAAGTAATAAATATGGCCCGAGGCTGTCTGTGACCCGCCTTTGTACCGGCTTTTAATCAATTCACAAAAGAGGCCTATATATTAAAGTTCTTTTCTTTAGGCTGAACATCCGCCAGAGCTGTACGAGGAAAATTTGCGGTGCGAAAATGTGTAGCGAGGATGTGAAACGGTGTGACCCTACCCTATCTACCAGAGCTGTGCGACGAATGTGTTATGTGTTAATGTGTAATTTGTTAATGTGTTAATGTGTAATTTGTTAATGTGTACAAAGAGCGGTGCAAGGATAGGTAGCGCGGACTCTTTTCGAATATATTATACAAGGTTAATCAGAAAGGGGGTACTAATCCGAAAGAGTGTTAAAGTACCCATAATAACGAGTAACTTTTGTTCTACAACTTTTCCCAAAAGTCAATAGTTCGCAAGAAATAGCTGTTCAAAAATCTCAAAAAAAATATGCTAAAATGTATTCTATCTTCAGCTATGATCAGCTGTGTTTACATTTTAGGTCATATTTGGGGTTACGAATTAGAAGCTCCATTTTCTGAATTCGTAACTAAAGTAGGAACGAAGAATTTTTGAAAAAACTAAAATAAAAATTATTTTACATGGAAATAAAAATTATCGAATTTTGAAATTTTAACACTTGCTTTAAAACAGTCATCAGTGATACTTTAAGTGGCTCGCGGAGTATTACCTCCTTTCCGACTAACCTTGTATACATATAATAGAATAATATACATTCCTAGCAACACATTCCTCGTAACAAATTCCTCACAACACATTTTTCGCAACACATTCCTCGCAACACATCCCTCGCTCGCATTTCTTGCTTGTTTTGTATGAACAAAAACCTCGCACCGCTAAACCCATATCCACCAGAGCTGCGCAGAGCGAAGCTAGGTAAATGAAGTGATTCTATTGGTGCTTACAAAACACATTCCTCGCTACGCAGCTTAGCACAACTCTGGTGGATGCGCAGTCTTAGAGGCGGCAAGAACCGTCTGCTTAGTTAGGAGTTTTGATGAAAATGCTGTCATGAATTTAAGCGCGACAAAGTTCCAAGTTTAAACTATTAGTTTACGACCAGACTCAAATGATGAAAGAACTTGCCCGACTAGTTTTGATCCCAAACGGAGAAAAACGGCTCTGTTTAGGAAATAAATAATAACAATTAAATTTATTTCACGTAAAACTGAGTTAAACAGGATCGTAATAGTAATTAAGGCATGTGAAATTGTTTTATAAAAGATTTACCAAGGTTAATTAAAATTATCATTCAAACAAAAACAATGTCATGCCATAAATAGAATTCAATCACATAATATTGCCATTATCATTTTATAACACTACAAAATTAAATGTTCAAGTGAAAATAAAATGAATATGAAGTAGTATAGTACTCCGTTTAGTTATACTACTTGCGATACTATGTGAATATAGCTGAGCAGATACTGAAGGAAGCTGAAGGTAGCAGTAGGCAATGAAATAAAATTCCGAGCGAGAAGCGACAGAGTTTACTTGCAGTTACAAGGTAAGAAGCAGTAATGAATAAGCATACAAAATACACAGATATTTATACTAAATTATTAAAACTAAATAATAATAATTACGATTCACGCTTGACCGATTTGCGCAGGAGTTGACGCCCTCTCAGTAACGCAGACAATAGACGAGTGCGCGGACATCTTGTTTCGTTAGCGCTCGAACAAAAGATGCGCGGGCGCCATGTTCCGGAAGGCGGCGCCGAGCGGCGGAGTAGGCGGAGCTTTGCCGTTTGTTATGCACACGGCACGCTCTGACGTAAAATCGTATGATCCTGTGCTGCGTTGAGTCGTGCGAGTGAACTTGCCTACTCGCTACACCACTCCCCCGGTGAGACCGTGACTACGGGCGATAGTAATCAGGAAATCTCACTGTCCTGCCGCTTCTTGTCTTTCTGACTGTGTTATCAGATTGCGCTGTATCTGGAGTTTGGGTTTGACTTAGACCTGGGTCTGGATCTTCTCTCGTCATGTATGCTGGTTTGACACGATCAATCGTCACCTTCTGTCTCTTCCCATGCATTTCAATGTCCACTGTCTTCTGGTCTCGAGCAAGGACTTTGTGAGGACCTGTATATGGGGCCTGCAGAGATCTTCGACTTGGACCTTCGCGCAAGAAGACGTGGGTGGCCGTGCTCAGGTCTTTCGGGATATAGAAGAGACGGCTGGAGCTAGTATGCCACGACGTTGGTTGTGGCGTCAGTTTGGTCATGTGTGCGCGCAACCTGCTAACCAGGTCACTCATGTCGACGACGTCTTTTGAGGCTTCTGTGAGGAACTGTCCAGGCAAGCGGAGTGGCTCGCCGTAGACTAGTTCAGCAGTTGTTGCTCCTAGGTCCTCCTTCAATGCGCTGCGAATGCCTAGCAGCACCCATGGGAGAGCCTCTGTCCAGTTTGGGTTCGCGTGGCACATGATCGCGGCCTTTAATTGGCGATGCAGTCTCTCGACGAGGCCATTAGCTGCGGGATGGTAAGACGTGGTCAAGTGATGATTAGCGCCTATGAGGGCGGCTAGGCTCTTGAAGGTGCTGGACTCAAATTGCCTCCCGCGGTCCGTGGTGATATGCTCGGGACAGCCGAACCGGGCAATCCATCCAGTGGTGAGGGCAGCGGCGCAGGTCTCTGCGGTGATGTCCTGCAGTGGGTATGCCTCAGGCCAACGTGTTGCACGGTCGACAATCGTGAGGCAGTACCTGTAGTTAGAGGACAATGGTAAGGGACCAATCAAATCAAGGTGGATGTGGCGAAAACGTACCGACGGTGATTTGAATGCCTGTAATGGGGCTGAGGTATGTCGTGTCACCTTACTTTTCTGACACGCTTCACATTCCTTTGCCATCTGGCTACAGTCTTTTCTAACTCCTGGCCAAACAAACCTTTCAGTGACCAACCGAACACTTGCCTTTCTCCCAGGATGGCTGAGGTTATGAAGTGAAGTAAATACCTGCTTGCGGAACGATCTTGTAATGAATGGGCGTGGAGTACCCGTGACGTCGCAGTAGATCTCGACATTAGATTCGGGTAGTTTCACCTTCCTCAGCTTCAAAGATGATCCATCTCTCAGCAAGTTCTGCAGTTCGGGGTCGGTTTGCTGTTCCTTGGCCAGGGACTGGTAATCTAAGGGCAGATGAAGCTCATTAACGCGCGAAAGGGTGTCTGCGACCACATTGTCCTTACCGGCTATGTACCTGATGTCCGTCGTAAATTGGCCTATGTAATCCAGATACCTAAATTGACGGGGAGTGCAGTTTGGACGTGGGCTTGCGAATGCATACGTCAAAGGCTTGTGGTCCGTTGTGACGCGGAATATGCGTGCCTCGACCATGAAGCGAAAGTATTTGATCGCCTCGTATATTGCCAACAGCTCTCGATCGTACGGGCTGTACTTCTTCTGTGAAGGGCTGAGCTTCCTCGAAAAGAATGCCAGTGGCTGCCATTCCTTTTCGCTCCGCTGCTGCAGTACAGCTCCGATTGCTGTATCAGAAGCATCCGTCAAGATGTTTAGCTCAGCGCAAGGGTCTGGATGCACCAAGAGTGTGGCTTCTGAAAGGCTCTGTTTGCAGCTGTTGAAAGCCTGTAGCAGCTCTGGCGTCATGGTAATTGGGTGTGATCCCTTGACTTTAGGACCTGCAAGCAAACTGTTGAGAGGTGCCTGTTTGGAAGCTGCATCTGGAACAAATCGCCGATAAAAGTTCAGCATTCCAAGGAATCGCCTCAGTTCCTTGACCGTCTTAGGCACAGGGAAGTCTTGAATGGCCTGGACTTTGCAGTCAAGAGGCTGAACACCTGACGCAGACACTTTGTATCCCAGGAACTTCACTTCTGCTTGGCCGAAAATACACTTGCTGGTATTTAATAGGACGCCGTATTTGACCAGTTTCTCGAACAGTTGTCTGAGGTGCTGCTGGTGCTGATGGATATCCTTGCTGAAGACCAGGATATCGTCGAGATACCCATAGCAGAAGGTCAGGTCCCGCAGAACTTCATCCATAAACCTCTGGAAGGTCTGGGCAGCATTTCTAAGTCCAAAGGTCATGAAGGGGAACTCGTACAGACCGAATGGAGTTGTTATCGCCGTCTTTGGTATATCCTCTTCAAAGACCGGAATCTGGTTATACGCCTTCACCAAATCTATCGTAGAGAAGATGGTACTGCCCGCCAACTCGTGAGTGAAGTCCTGCAGATGCCTGATAGGGTAAACATCTGGAATGGTTCGAGCGTTTAAAGATCGATAGTCTCCACAAGGACGCCACCCGTCATTCTTCTTGGGTGCTAAGTGCAGCGGCGAGGACCAGGCGCTTTCCGATGGGCGCGCTGTACCATTTTGAAGCATCTCCTCAAACTCCTGCTTCGCTATCTTGAGGCGTTGTGGGTCCAAACGACGAGGACGGCCAGAGACCGGAGGACCAGGCGTGGTGCGTATATGGTGCACCGTATTGTGCTTTTTTGGTACACCTGGCTTACCAGCGGGACGGGTGAGGTCAGGATACTCCTTCAATATGCAATGGTAGTTGCTATCATCAGCTATGGTGCGGACAGACGATATGACTTCGGCTGATTTGAACTGAGGTGCCTGGACTGTAAGCGACGTCAGGTTATCTATGAGACGTTGGTTTCGGCAGTCGACGATCAGATTGTAGTAAACTAAAAAATCGACTCCGATTATAGGCTTGGTGACATCAGCAATTATGAATCTCCAAGCGAATGCGCGGCGAAGTCCAAAGTCCAGTGTGAGAGGGAGAAAACCGTACGTGCTGATGACTGACCCGTTTGCCGCAAACAACTCGTACTTTGTCTTCATGCGTGGCTCCCGAACAGCGGATCGTGGAAATACACACAGGTCCGAACCCGTATCTATAAGATATTGTATCTTCGTTTGGCGATCCGTAATGAACAGGCGGCTCGATATTGCATGGCAGTCGTAAACCGCCCTTACTGGCTGCCTTGGTAGTTTAACGGCTTCTTTGTGTAGGCACACGGTTGTGTGCATCTGCGGGCGTTATCACCAAATCGGTTATGGTAGTAGCAGTACCGGTTGTCTCTGGAGCGGGATTGCGATCGGTTACGGTTCTGACTGTATCTGCCTCTAGACCGGGAACGTGACGACCTGTGACGTAACTGTGCACTCATAGCTTCCAACTTCTGTGTCAAATTAGCCACAGTCTGTGTCAATGCTTCAATAGCGCTGCCCTGTTGATCCGCTGCAGACTGTGAGCTAGCTACTTGCCCAGGCACTGGCGTGCTAGTAGCGGCCACTTGAGTGGTTACTGGAACGATGTCATTAATGCGGTCCACCAATTCTGCTACTTCTTCCAGGCTGGAACCTGCTTGCATTGCGACTATGGTTTGGAGGTTCGCTGGCAGCCTACTAGACCAGATGGACCTGATAAAATCGTTCGGGACAGTGGGACCAGCTAGCTGCTGCAGGTGGCGGAGGAATTGTGTGGGCTTCCTGTCTCCCAACTCTTCATGCATGAGCAGCTGTTTGATCTTGCGTTCCTGTGAGGCGGACAACCGCTTGATTAACTCTGCCTTCAGTTTCTCATATTTGCCGGTGGTGGGGGGATTTACTATGAGGTCGCGTACTTCTGCTGAATGTTGGGATTCTAGCTGCGCCAGCACGTAGTAAAACTTCGTGTTGTCGGTGGTAATGTTGGAGAGAACGAACTGACCCTCCAGCTGTGCGAACCATAACAATGGGTCATCGGCATTGAAAGCTGGAGTCTTGACCCCCACTCGGTATGCCATGAAGAAATCCTTGTCCTCTTCCGTGCGGCGCTCCATAACTGTTGTTTACCAGGATTCAGATGTCTAAGCTTCAATCCGGAACGAATGTCGGTGGTCACCAGTGAAGTAGTATAGTACTCCGTTTAGTTATACTACTTGCGATACTATGTGAATATAGCTGAGCAGATACTGAAGGAAGCTGAAGGTAGCAGTAGGCAATGAAATAAAATTCCGAGCGAGAAGCGACAGAGTTTACTTGCAGTTACAAGGTAAGAAGCAGTAATGAATAAGCATACAAAATACACAGATATTTATACTAAATTATTAAAACTAAATAATAATAATTACGATTCACGCTTGACCGATTTGCGCAGGAGTTGACGCCCTCTCAGTAACGCAGACAATAGACGAGTGCGCGGACATCTTGTTTCGTTAGCGCTCGAACAAAAGATGCGCGGGCGCCATGTTCCGGAAGGCGGCGCCGAGCGGCGGAGTAGGCGGAGCTTTGCCGTTTGTTATGCACACGGCACGCTCTGACGTAAAATCGTATGATCCTGTGCTGCGTTGAGTCGTGCGAGTGAACTTGCCTACTCGCTACAAATAAACAAAATCGATATTAAACGTATATATACAGGGCGTCCCACGACTTTGCCACATGGAGGGGAAGTACCTTAAAAACTGTAGATAGATTTTTTTTTTGAATGAAGACATCATTTTTATTTTAAAAACAATACGAACTGCGTTCAAAGAATTTTAAATAATCACCTGTCTGAACCGGGAATCGAACCCGCTAAATGTGAAAACAAAAAAAACTGTAATTTTATTGTACTAATCGAAAGGCTCGATCAGATACATTTATTTCTTCTAAACAACATAGCATCTAAAATAAAAGGAACACCATGAAATTTAACATTTAATTTAAAATTTTGTTCAGAATAATTAATAGCATTTTCTCTATGTCGTGCATACAACAACTGACATGTAGTACATGTACAACTTTCTGCTTTATTACTATTTCGAAGTATTACTTCAATATTCACCATGAAAAAATAAATAAATCAACGGTAGAGTGCGCGCAAGATAACTCTGCGCGTGACTGAGGGCGTGCTAAACGTTGCCATGATCGCAAAAGTTCAAATTACCGCTTTTCAAGCTTAACTTTTTTATCGCTAAACATAATTTTCCCGATAAATATTCCTACAATCAGGTAGTTCTACTATCAAAATTGATATAACGGCACACACTTTGGTGGACCATGATTAGTTCCGATTTCGGCCGCGCGCAGACTTATCTTGCGCGCACTCTAAGCGAGATTATTAAAAGAGTTACAATTTGTATAAAATAGGAAGAGTCACATTTTGAGCATTAAGGGCCAATTTTTCAATCGTCAGATAAATTTTATCTAAGGAATAAATATGACGGTTTGACATAATTTCTATAGAGATGCTGTCAAAACGTCAAACTTATTCCCCAGATAAAAGTTATTGACGATTGAAAAATCAGCCCTTAATAAATTAAATTGTTTGTATGTAAGTTGCAGTTAAACGTGTCTTATTATTTCAAATAAATGATAAATTTCATGGTGTTCCTTTTATTTTAGATGCTATGTTACTTAGAAGAAATAAATGTATCTGATCGAGCCTTTCGATTAGTACAATAATTTTACAGTTTTTTTTTGTTTTCACATTTAGCGGGTTCGATTCCCGGTTCAGACAGGTGATTATTTAAAATTCTTTGAATGCAGTTCGTATTGTTTTTAAAATAAAAATTAAGTCTTCATTCAGTATTTTTTTCTATCTACAGTATTTAAGGTACGTCCCCTCCATGTGGCAAAGTCGTGTGACGCCCTGTATACTCAGGTCAAAATATACATCCTATTATCTAATTCAATAATAATGATCCAATCAAAAAAAAAAAAAAAATTTACGATGAATCGTTATTCATCATTACAAAATGTCAGTATTAAGAAAGTATTTATTTATTTGAAACAAACTAAAAAAAAAACGAAGGCTAGACGGACAACCCCGAAAATGCACGTGACTAACCCGTAAACAATTGTAAAATATGAATTTGTCTCACGAAAGTTGAAAGGAAGAAAGGATATATATGTAGGAGTGAATGGCATTCTTTACATTAAGAAAACGACGTGAATGCTGCGCCTTACAATTAGTTTTATATACTGTTTTATGTTATGTTATCTGTGCATTCGAATTAGATGTAATAGTGGCTGCTAATGAATGTTCTCTTGTGATTTAAAAATAAATTAACTCTCACGTGGAAGTATTCAACGTTTTATTTCTTGCCTAAATCCCACATTCTGGGGGCTACTCCGGGATAGGCAAGAAATTTCGGTGAAATAACGAAGAAAAAAAAAAGACGACGATCAACGCGCATGACGGCGTGTCTCTGATTAACGACGGACGACGACAAATATCACGACGATTAGCAGCCATACGACGAAGACGATATTAATAAGAAGAAGAAAGAAGTTACGAAACGAAGATGACAGAAGAAAATTTGGGTAAAAGGAAGGCCGGCGGCACCGGCACCGGCACAGAAATGCAAATGGCCGCGTGGTTTATTGACGGTATACCCAAATTCAACGGAGACGATAAGACGATGTCATCCGCAAAATGGGCACAGGACCTGGACGATAATGCGGAAATATTTCAATGGACGGAGCAACAAAAATTGATCTTTGCACGCAGGTCTTTGGTAGGCACGGCGGCGCTGTGGCTAAAAGGCGAAAAAACATTTAAAAACTACGACGACTTGAAGGCAGCTGTACAAAAAGAATTTGGTGATGCTGTAAACTCGAAGGAGATGCATGAAATTATGGCCGCACGGAAGAAACGTAAAGACGAATCATGCTACCAGTACATGTTATCTATGAAAGAGCTGGGACGCAGAGCAAAGTTCCCAGACTACGTGTGTGTGCAATATGTCATAGATGGAATACAAGACTACGAAACAAACAAAGCTATATTATATGGAGTTACGACGTACCCGGTTCTGAAAGAAAAGTTAATCCTATATGAGAAAATGAAGAGCAAGTCACAGCACACGAGAACCGCAACCGTGGCCGAGGGTACAAGCGGGAAGGGAAAAAGTGCTAGTGGCAAGCAATTGCAAAGAAGTCAAAAATGTTATAATTGCGGTGAAGGAGAGCATATTTCGTCAGAATGCCCTCACAAGCATAAGGGGGTAAAATGTTTCAATTGCAATTCTTTCGGCCATATTTCTTCGCAGTGTCGCGCCGGAACAATGAGGGTACATGTTGAACCCTGCAGGCGAATTTCCGGTTCCGCCATGTCGAATGAAGCTATGCAACAGAAAGTTGGCGACTATGACCGACGACGTTCCAGTCCCAACACTCGGCCGGAAGCGAAGCATCAATGGGAGCGACAGAGACCGACAACATATTGCTGCGAGTGTGACACGGAACGCGACCGAGTAACAGTTGGCAGCACTGACAAGGAGGATGGTAGCTCTGGAATAGACAACCAGTGTTTGACGTTGACAGCTAACGTCACGAACACTGATGATCAACATGTAAACAAAACAAAGATGCAACCTGAAATTTTGAAGAAGCCGATCAAATCTGTGAGCGTTTATAACGGAACGAAATGGGAACCGGTGAATGCGTTAATAGACACTGGAAGCCAAGTAAACTTAATGTCTGTGGAGTGTTATACGAGTTTAGACTCACCGGAGTGCGAACAATCAGCGGTGATACTGTATGGACTGGCTAGTAAAGTGCATTCTCGCGGGTTATTTGTAACGAGTGTTTCGGTCGATGGACACATGTATACGCGAGTTAGTTTCCATATTGTGCCTAATAATGTTATGCCTTATGCAATAATAATAGGTCAGCAGCTTTTACAGCAAACAGTGATGGTTATGGGCCATGGCAATGTGTACTTGATGCCCATAAATGAGGAGTGGTTTAGGAATGTTACATGTTTTGTTTCAGATCTTGATATTGTAGGTAATGAGGTTAGTCGAGACATCCAAAAGCAGGTGATGAATATGGTGACGTCATATAAACCTGTAAGAACGAAGGAGGCACCAATTAAGTTGCAGATATATCTGAGGGATGATACACCGGTGACGCATCGCCCCAGACGTCTGGCTCTGAGGGAGCAAGATGAGGTAGATAACCAGATTACGCAGTGGTTGAAAGATGGCATTATTCGTGTAAGTAATTCAGAATACTCTAGTCCTTTAGTGCTGGTGAGGAAGAAGGATGGTACATTGCGATTATGTGTGGACTATAGGAAATTGAATCAGAAGATGATCAAGGATCAATATCCTTTGCCGGTCATAGCTGATCACATTGATAAATGTTGGAAGGCTAAAGTATTCAGTGCTGTTGATTTGAAAAATGGTTATTTTCATTTACGTGTACACGAAAATTCCATACCATACACATCTTTTGTGACCATGACGGGTCAATACGAGTTTTTACGAGCTCCTTTTGGGATAGCAATTTGCCCAAAAGTATTTACTAGGTTTGTAACCATTATATTTCAGGAATTAATTTCAGCAGGTAAAGTCATAATTTTCATTGATGATTTGTTAATTTTAGCGGAGCATGAGCAAGAGGCTTTAGATAGATTGGCAGAAGTATTGAAGACTGCTTCTGAATATGGTCTCGATATCAACTGGAAGAAATGTCAATTGATGGTACGACGTGTAGAATATTTGGGCCATATTGTTGAAAATGGAACAGTGAGACCATCTCCAGGAAAAACTGAAGCAGTACGGGGTTTCCCAGAGCCCAAAAACATGAAGACATTACATAGTTTCATTGGACTCTGTTCATATTTTAGAAAGTTTATTGAAAACTTTGCCATGATAGCCAAGCCGTTGACGGACATATTAAAGAAGGATAACATTTTCCAGTTCCAAGACGAACATAGAAGAAGCTTCAAAACGCTGAAGGAGGCATTAGCCTCAAGCCCGGTATTGAAAATATATGACCCACGCTTGAAGACAGAACTCCATACAGATGCATCCAGTGTAGCTTATGCTGCTATTCTGTTACAGTGTGATCCTGGTGACGGCCAGTTACACCCTGTGCATTACATGAGTCGGAAAACAAGTGAAGCTGAAAGCAAGTACACAAGCTATGAATTGGAAGCATTAGCAATTATAGGAGGTGTAAAGAAGTTTAGGCACTATTTGTTTGGATCACATTTCAAACTAGTGACTGACTGCAAGGCATTTGAGCTGACATTGAAGAAAAAGGATTTAGCAATGTCAACCAGAGTGGCTAGATGGATTATCCTGTTGCAAGACTACGACTTTGAGGTCGAACACCGTGAAGGAAGTAGAATGCGTCATGTGGATGCATTGAGCAGAAATCCTTATGTTGGTGTTGTTTTCTCAGATTTACATGACAATATAAGGTATTCTCAACAACAAGATGAAGGTTTGAGAGCCGTAATGGAAATTTTGAAGGGGCAACCATATGAAGAATATTCAATAAACAATGGATTGTTGTTTAAAGGTCCTGAGAAGAAGTTAGTGATCCCAAGGTCACTGGAAAATGAAATACTGGAAAGAGCTCATGATAATGGACATTTTGCTAAAAAGAAAATGATAGAAGTCATCGGCAAAGATTATCACATACCTCAGTTGGAGAAAAAGATAGAAAAATATTTGCTCACATGTGTACCATGCTTATTAGCCAACCGGAAGGAAGGTAAACAAGAGGGATATTTAAACTGCATTGATAAAGAAGACATACCGTTGCACACCCTACATATAGACCATCTTGGACCAATGACGGAGACGAAGAAGCAATATAATTATATTCTCACAGTGGTGGATGCTTTTACCAAGTTTACCTGGATATTTCCCACAAAGAGTACGACTAGTAAAGAAACTATCGACAAGCTGCGAATACATCAGCAGAATTTTGGGAACCCTACGAGGATAATTTCGGATAGAGGAACAGCTTTTACGAGTAAAGAGTTCGAAGAGTACATTCAAGAAGAGGGAATCCAACATGTAAAGATTACAACAGGTATTCCCAGATCAAACGGACAAGTGGAAAGGGTGCACCGGACACTTATATCTGTGTTGACAAAATTATGCATTGAAAACCCAACTCACTGGTACAAACATGTGGGACGTGTTCAGAGATCACTCAACAGTACATACCAAAGAAGCATAAACATGTCTCCACATGAACTACTAGTTGGGGTGAAAATGAAAAACAAAAGAGATTTAGAAATTTATAATTTACTAAAACAAGAAGACATTGAAAATTATATGGAAAATAGGGAAGATTTAAGAATGCAGGCTAAACAGCAAATATTAAAAATTCAAGACGAAAACTTAAAAACGTACAACAAGAAAAGGAAACCGAGTCGACAATACTCAGTAGGGGATGTTGTTGCCATCAGAAGAACCCAATATGGTGTCGGTATGAAGCTCAAACCTAAGTATTTAGGTCCCTACAAAGTCACCAGAGTGAAGGGCAAGGATAGGTACGAGATGGAAAAGTTAGATGGATCGCAGGAGGGTCCACGAAGGACTAGCTCAGCAGCAGACTCCATGAAGCCGTGGCCAGCTGATGATCTCGAACCGTAAGTAACAAACTGAGTCCACTATCTACTTTTATGGGTATTCTGTGTACATCTTTGTGTAATTTTTTCCTTGGTGTAATTCATACTGTGTAAGTAAAGCCATGGCCACACTTAGGCATATATAGCTGTATTTAAATGTGCCAAGACCCGTAAACTACAGTTTGTTGTTGTTGCTGACCCATTGTTATGATTAACGTCTCTTAACCTAGATATATTTTTAAGGATATTCAGTTATTGTTTTGTCTTAGAGTTACAAGTTTTTTTTTAAGTTATTTTGTGTAACCTGTTGTATGATGTCAGTCTGAGGACAGCCTGATTGCAGGATGGCCGACTGTAGGAGTGAATGGCATTCTTTACATTAAGAAAACGACGTGAATGCTGCGCCTTACAATTAGTTTTATATACTGTTTTATGTTATGTTATCTGTGCATTCGAATTAGATGTAATAGTGGCTGCTAATGAATGTTCTCTTGTGATTTAAAAATAAATTAACTCTCACGTGGAAGTATTCAACGTTTTATTTCTTGCCTAAATCCCACATATATTTCATGATGAAGCTCTTTCGTCAACAGCCAATAAATTGTTACGACTGAACACCGCCCCCTACTATACTGCTCGTAACTAAGTAATGATCCTAAAGAATACTACCGTTATCATCATTTTCAGCGAGGTTATCGGTAATCGCAATCGTCTATCGTTCTCATCATCCTGATCTGTGTTGCTGGGGAATTTGTTGCGCTGTTTCTTCTTTACAGCATAAATACTAAGAAGCGCAGGGCAGGTGTTTTTGTGGGCTGTCTTTTGTAAATTTGACGTTCAAAAAGAACTAATTAAAGCTATGTCTACACCAGTGCGCTTTCATGTTCATCTTGCGTCTTCGTCTGAAGCATGCGTGAAGCGCCATAGCGCATGCCTTAGTACTAGTTCGACAAAAGTGCATGCCGCTAGCGCACGCTAGTCCATCTATTGTATATCGACTGACGACTGACCGAGGCGCACCGATGTAGACGATAAGCTGCATGCGTCTTATGGTAATCAATATTGCATGCGCTTGACGCAAGACGAATTGAAAGTTGAAAGCACAAGATGAACATGAAAGCGTGTAGACATACCATAATGCAAGTCTATTTTGAATAAATGAGTTTTGAAAATACTTATTATAGTGTACTACCTACTATTTATTATTGTCTGCCTCGCCCTGGGTTCGATGTCTAGGTCGGGCAAAGTGTTATTGAATTTCTCAGTGGCAGTCAGGAGTCTAGATTTGTACCCAAACCAATGGGCATTGGCAATAGGCTCGCCCCCTATTACATGGGACTTATTAACATAAGGGTGAAATGAGGATATACTAAACACCTCTGCCCGATCTGTCGGGGAAACAGGCGTGATGATGTGTTATACTACATCATGTTATACTTTTACTATTTACTTGAATTTTTTGCAGAATTTTAAGCAAAATTTTGTAAAACGTATTCTATCTTGGAAAATAAAGGATTAAAGATGTTTTCGTTGTACTCAATTTATATTTTTGAGAAACAATTTAAAGTTTGCTCAATTTATATTGACTTTATCGAGTGAGAAAGTGTTTTAGCTAAAATACTAAAATGGATCTTTCTTGTATTTTTTATGAAATTCTTTGAAAATTGTAACGTTATTTTGGTTCAAGTTTTTTTTCAAAGCCACTATGGGAATACGAAATGAAAGCTATATTAGGCACTCTATGTCAGCGCCCTGCGGGTTCAATATAATAACGGTTTCAGGATGTTGATGGGGCTGCCCTGTTTCTGTAGTGCATCTGGTATGCTCACGTAGGCACACGTCGATGGCTTTCATGCCATCGTCAGACAGAGATCTGCCTCGTTGCTCTGCAGAGTGCGGGCCAACTCCAACTCCTGAAGACCATAGCAGGGAGATACGATTCTTCTTTGTTGAATGCCATTGTTCAAAGATGCATGACAAACAATGAACTGATAACTAAATAATAAGTTTTTTTTTACTAACGTGTTTTTCTTTGTCTCTTTTTTAATAACTATGGATGTTACTTATCCGAAATAAAGATTATTTTATTTTTATTTCTACAAAACTCCAGTCTACTCTTGTCATCATCATCATTTCTCTGCCCTTATCCCATACTAGGTGTGGTCGGCACAACATGAATTCCTATTCCACTCTCGTCTATCAGCCGTCATCTCAGTACTCACTCCTTTCTTACCCATTTCATCCTTCACACAATCCATCCATCTTTTCTTTGGCCTACATCTACTTGTATATCCATCCACATTCATATTTAACTCTTCTATTAACATGACTTTCTTCACAAAAATAAACTTGTAACTTCGTTCGTTCGCTCTGCTCGCTCACTTTAGCCCCCGTCATCCTCTTCGTGTTAGGTTACTTTAAACCCTGCAGGCAGAAACATGGAACAGAGAAACATTCTGAATTTAGGACGTATAACTTTTATTGAAACCGGTTTTAATTTATGCTTTAGAATGTTATGCTTAATCATTATTATGATTAGAGAAATTATGCTTAAAAAAATTATGCGTAAGCTGTTAAGCGTAAATAATGTTATGCGAAAATATAATTAGGAGAAAACAAGTATGCCAAGTTATATTAGGTCTTAAATTTTATGCAAATGGATAGGGAACCTAAATAAATAAGCCTGTAACTGTCCCACTACAGGGCAAAGGCCTCTTGTCATACAGAGAAGGAACGAGCATTGATCGCCAAACTTGCTCACTGCGTGTTGGTGATTCCAGATAGTTAAGTCCAGATTTCTTTACGATGTTTTCCGTCACCGTCAGTGGCGTATCTACCGTATGGCTAGGCGGGGTAGTGCACTGGGGCCCCCAAGCTCGAGGGGCCATCGGCCTCCATGAACGACGTTCGAAAAACTTTTTGGCCCCTAACTAACGACTTTTACTTGAAAGCGTGTAAGAATTCTAGAATGATACAACACTGGTTAATATTCGTACATTATTTAATCATATAATATAATTACACAAGTCCCTTAATACTTAGCCTTATAATACTTAATCCATATAATTTATTTAAATATAATCATTTGCAAATCACATACTCTTATTCCAAGATTTATACTTGTATATTCTAATTTTAGATTATTAGATTAATAACAACATATATAGATAATGCTCGCACTAGCTCCTAAAAAAGACTGAACACTCTTCCATGATTCTAATAGAATTCACAATTAAAATGTCACCCCACCATTTCTACCGGAAATGGCGTTGTGCCACCATTATTTCACAATATAAATTAATGCTACCAACCTAACTTAACATATTTAATTCTACTAACATTATACACACTAAAAATACTTTTCTTTTTTAACTTATTTAATAACTTTACTACATAAACATAAGTAATCATTAAATAATAAACATTAAATCAGATAATTCGTAGAGTTGGTATCACGGCGATAACATTCGGCCGTCCTGCGCACGCATCCGTCCCTGGATAGCGTCCTGGTCCGGTGTAATTGCTGAGAACAATGTAAACACAATTAGTCAAAATGTTACATTAAAATCATATTTCAATGGACCAATCATAACATTGCAATGAGTGCCCTCCACTCTGTTATTCCATCGACGGCCAACAGATGAAGGACTCCTCAATTTAAAAGAGAGTTATTAACATGACATGCTATTGGTATTCAGACTCATCAACAACTGTTCCATCAACGGTCAGTTCCTTCATCATGATAGGGTTCAAGCTTACCCCAGGCGATGCCTTCGGTCAACCCTGGTTCGTATCCCAGGCGATGCCTCCGGCCAACCCTGGTTGCATCTCACCATAAACCCTAACACGATTGCAACAGATTTATTTTACACGGATAAATACTGTTTGAATTGCCCAAACACCAAAACATGTTCGAAGCAAACACACCAGACACAACATCAAAAAATAAATAAAAAATAACAATGAGATCATAATAGTAAAACTCGAAATATTTAACAAAAAATACCTGACAACATCCGAATAGTTATAGAAAATACCTGATAACATTTAGGCCATTTTCAAATCTCGAGTATCTAGGTCTGCCAACTTGATCCAAGGCTTCATATTTTCAGCACAAGTAGTACCCTCGTAGCGTTTACTCGTTCTTTCGGCGCCTCGCATGTCCTTCACTTTGTAGCGATCGTGCCCAATCACTTCTGTCACCTGAAAAGGACCTTTGAACAACGGCAACAGCTTGGTGCTTTGCCCATCATTTGATTGGCTGGGAATTTTTATAACAACCATATCTCCAACATCGTACATTCGGGCCACTTTTCGCTTTGAATCAAACATCTGCTTTTGTTTTTCTGCACTAACCTGAATGCGATTACTGACTGTACTTCTTAAAAAAGTTATATCCACAGGCTGTTCTTCGTTATCATCCATCAACTTGTCAGAGTCCGTTTGAAGTCTATATCCAAAGAAAACTTCACTGGGAATTGCTGAAATGGTCTTGTTAATGGTGCTGTTAATGCCTTGTTGAATACTAGCAATATGCGTGTCCCATTTATTATAATCAGAGCCAGCACCCATACTTCTTAACGCATCGAGGATGGTGCGGTTATAGCGCTCGACTTGGCCGTTTGAACGCGGAATTGCTGTTGCTATGACATGTTGTCGTATATTTTTGTCTTGACAGTACTTGACAAATAGCTTAGATGTAAAAGAACTTCCTGCATCACATATGAGACGACTAGGGTTTCCAAAAACATTGAATATTTTATCTAGTTCATGAATAACAATCTGACTTTTTGTGTTACGAACAGGAGAAATAAATACAAACTTTGTAAAGGAATCTACAATTACAAGGAGGTAAGTATTGTTCTGTGTAGTCTTTACAAAAGGTCCTAAATGATCTATGTGTAAAGTATGAAAAGGTTTTGCATATTTGGGTATAGGAAACAATTTACCTTCCTTTTTGCCGTGAACAATTTTAGAATAAATACAATTTAAACAGTTTTTAATATATTTTGTTACTACTTTTTTTATTTTAGGAAACCAATAATGTGATTTAATTCTTTCAACTGATTTATCCACAGCGAAATGGCCCAGGTCATCATGATTCGCTCTTATTACTTGCCAAATACATTGTTTAGGAACTACCCATCGTCTGCCATATTCAGTTCGACGGTAAACTTTATTACCTAATAATTCGTAATCATTAAATATTTTTCTATTAAGCTCGGCCTGACCTGATTCTAAAATTTCTCTAATAACACAAATACTAGGGTCTTGCAATTGAACTGAGAGTAACCAATCGCCCTCAGTAATAGCCAACACGCTTTCATTGCATATGGAAGCAGAATATTCAGCGACTGGGTTCCTGCTCAACGCGTCAACATGCTGCATTTGCGTACCCGGTCTATGAACTATGTCAAAAGTGAACTCTTGCGTCAACAATTTCCATCTACCTATCCTAGAGTTAATTTCTTGCTTATTTATTGTATACTTAACAGCATTACAATCTGTATAGATTTTAAAAGTTGATCCTAGTAAGTAGTGACGAAACTTTTGTAAACCAACCACTATAGCTAAAAACTCCAACTCAAAAGAATGGTATCGCTTCTCTTCGTTAGAAGTTTGACGACTATAAAAATGGACTGGTTTTTCCCCTTTTTCAGTCAATTGAGTTAAAATACAACCTAGTCCATCGCGACTGGCATCCGTATACAGAATAGTGGGTAATTTAGAGTCGAAAATTGTTAATAAAGCATTGTGCAGCAACTCGTGTTTTAATCTACTGACTGCTAAAATTTGTTCCGAACCCCATTCCCATAAAACATCTTTCTTTAAGAGCTTTGTTAACGGCTTAGCTAGAATGGCACAGTTTTTTATAAATTTTCGGAAATAATTTATTAGACCTAAAAATTGTCTTACTTGATGCACATTTTTGGGTTCAGGGTAATCCGCTACAGCCTTCAATTTCTTATTACCTGGTCGAACACCATCTTCAGAAACATCATACCCGAGAAAGTTAACAGAGCTCTGAAAGAAGTGACATTTACTCAAATTTATTGTTAAACCATTATTTTGCAAGACTTTTAATACTTCTTCTAATTGCTTTACATTTTCAGCCACAGATTCTGTAGCTATTAATAGATCATCCATGTAACATATAACTTTATCAAAACGTAGCTTCCCTAACACGGTGTTCATTAATCTCTGAAAAACTGACGGCGCATTACAAAGCCCAAACGGCATTCTCCTGAATTCAAAATGGCCGTCAGGCGTAATGAAAGCAGTTTTAGCAATAGAATTTTCATTAACTTTAATTTGATAGTAGCCACTTTTCAGGTCTAAAGATGTATAACATTTACAACCCCTTAATTTATCTATAAGGTCCTCTATTATAGGCATGGGATATTTTTCTTTAACTGTGACTTTATTTAGGGACCTATAGTCCACACACATACGTTTTTCACCCGAAGGTTTGTCAACCAATAGTACTGGACTTGCATAAGCAGAATTACTCTCTTGTATTATACCGTTTTTTAACAATTCATCAACAATTTCTCGAGTAGCTAATTTTTCAGACTCCGACATACGATATGGTCGATGATAAACAGGTTTATTACTCGTTAGTTCAATATCTAACTCTACACAAGAAGTCTGCCCCAACGTTTGTAAGTCTTTGGAAACAACGCTAGAATAATTTGCAAATATTTCGTTTAATAAGGAAATGTGGCTTACAGAGTCGGGGTTAAACATGGACAATTCAATCAGAGCCACCTGGTCGTTATTTATAGGGCAAAAATTTAAGCTATTTCCTACACGAGTATACATAATTCTTTTGTCCTCAGTAAAGTTCCTACCAATCAAAATGGGATAACCAGCTAACTCATCAAATACGTATAAAATAATATTAAGTTTTACTGCATCAACTTTAAGATCTACTTGAACACCCTTGGAAACTTGAGAGCAAGAATCAGTTTTAAATCCCGTTAATAACACCGGCGCATTTAGCTGAAAAGGTGTGAGATTTAACTCGTACACCAAAGAAGACCTTATAAGAGAACAACTACTACCCATATCAATGAAAGCCCGTCGTTTACATCCATTAAGTTCAATATCCTTATAAAATGTATCCTTTGAGGAAGGTTCCACAATTAATTTAACCTCACTATCCTTTTCAACTTTAGCTCTAGACTTAGACCTACACACGGCCTCCATATGACCAAATTTACCGCACGCATTACATTTCACATCATCTTTTTGAGTGCAGGTAAACTTTCTATGACCAGGCTCGCCACAACGAAAACATGTAAAATTTGATCTAGTAGTTGTTATAGAACTATTTGATGCCACCGCATTTAAAGAGCTTTCAGGCCTTTTTTCTACATTATTAGCGGGTAAACGGAATACATTTTTATTGTGCAGGTAATTATGTTTTTGAATAGAATTTTGTCCTAGTTCAGAATGAATTTTTCCATGCAAAAATGATGCCAATTCATCACAATATTTAAAACTACCCGCTTCTGCTGCTGTGCTTATATTTTTATCGCCAATAGATCCTACAATTATTGAAATAATGTCTTGTTCAGAAAATGATAATCTCAACTTATCAATTTTACTCTTTTGCAGAAAATAAAATTCATATAAAGACTGACCATCCGTGGGTTTTGATTGGAATAAATCTTTAAGCAAACTATACATATTACGCTTAACTTGGAATGTATCAATAAGAGTATTTCGCCAATCCTTCCATTTCCAAGTTGTCCATCTAGTTTTATTTTTTTGAAGCGAGTCATACCACGTTTTTGCAGTATTACGTAATTTTTGCAGAGCTTGATAACGTAAAACACGATTAGACCAACAAAAAGCACGACCATTAGCTTCTACAACATTAATCCACATCTGAATATCATCCACTAAAGGGTCAAATTCGGGTATCACTGAAGATAAAATAACGTTCTGGCTTACTGCGGGAGACGCACGCCTGGTGCGTCTCGATTTCCTGTGTCCTTGACCATCAGAACTGCTACTGCTTGATGATGAAGAACTAGAGCTTGACGAAGAGCTAGAACTTGAAGTCGAGGCCCTTCGTTTTTTCTGCTTGTCTTGGGTTCGCTTACTGCTTCGCGGCATATTGGGCATGTTATTCGTTCCACTTCTGATGTAAGAATTCTAGAATGATACAACACTGGTTAATATTCGTACATTATTTAATCATATAATATAATTACACAAGTCCCTTAATACTTAGCCTTATAATACTTAATCCATATAATTTATTTAAATATAATCATTTGCAAATCACATACTCTTATTCCAAGATTTATACTTGTATATTCTAATTTTAGATTATTAGATTAATAACAACATATATAGATAATGCTCGCACTAGCTCCTAAAAAAGACTGAACACTCTTCCATGATTCTAATAGAATTCACAATTAAAATGTCACCCCACCATTTCTACCGGAAATGGCGTTGTGCCACCATTATTTCACAATATAAATTAATGCTACCAACCTAACTTAACATATTTAATTCTACTAACATTATACACACTAAAAATACTTTTCTTTTTTAACTAATTTAATAACTTTACTACATAAACATAAGTAATCATTAAATAATAAACATTAAATCAGATAATTCGTAGAGTTGGTATCACGGCGATAACAAGCGTGACAAACAAACAAACTTTCACATTTATAATCATCATCATCTGCCTAGCCTTTTCCCAACTATGTTGGGGTCGGCTTCCAGTCGAACCGGATGCAGCTGAATATCAGTATTTTACATGGAGCGACTGCCTATCAGACCTCCACAACCCAGTAACTGGGTAATACGATACTCTCGGTAAGACTGGTTGTCAGACTTTCTGGCTTCTGACCAACAGTAACGACTGTCAAAGATCTACAAATGACAGCCGGGACCAACGGCTTCACGTGCTTTCCGAGGCACGGAGGAAACTCGCTATGGTAAATGGTCACCCATCCACAGACCAACCTCGGCAAGCGTAGCTTAACCCGGAAGATCGGTTTATGCGGCTGTAATTATTTAGCCACGAGCTCCTCGTGTCTCTAACCAACTATGGATGTTAATTATCCGAAATGAAGATTATTTTATTTTTTATTTGCTAATCTTGCTCACTGCATGTTGGCGATTTTAGATAGTCCAGATTACCTTACGATGGTTTCCGTCACCGTATATCAGTGGCGTCTTAGATTAACTAAGAAAAATATGACGTTGAAAAAGTTACATTGGGACATACCTGGGTTTCAACCCGGTGCTATAACAAGCGGAGCTGTTACCTCCGGGCCACCACGACATTATATGAAAACTGTATAACTAAGCATCATTCTTTTGATTAACAATCCTGTTACCTTCACGAAATTTTCAATCAACCACTCAATATTTCAATATCCCGTTGACAACACACGAGTTAAAAATAATCCTTTTTCTTTAATGAAATCGAAATTTCAATCACGTATTCGAAAGGTAATTTGTATTCGATTTTTTATTATTAAATTCTGTTCCAATCATGGACTTAATACCCGAAATCGATTTTGTATTGAGCATGAAGTGTATGTGTCATGCATACTAAAATGTCCTGTTGATCGCGGCGTCGTATCCGCTCGTTGAGTACCCTACAATATGATTGAGCTGAGCGATGCGGGTGTGCACGTCATGCTCGTGAACAAGTGCTGTCTGTCGGGACTGGTCAGCTCTTAACTGCTATGGCAATCCTGAAAGGTATATTTTTCTATTGGTTACTCATAAGTGAGTTTATTTCTTATGTTAACCTTTATTATTCTCACTCTACTGTAATGGAATTGTCATGATCTATTATTTTAATAACCTCTACGTTTGGTGAGTGAATTTGATCACAGTATGTGGTGATTATAGCAGGGGAAGGGTGCTGCTGCGCGTTCTCTTGACATAATCCCTAAATCATCATTTACGACATCCACAAAATGGCTTATTGTTTTCCGAAACCAAAAGTTATTAGATAAATTCTAGTCCTTTTTAAATTAAAATACCTACCTATACTACTTCTGTATTATAACTTTCGTGAGACACATTCATATTTATGATTAGTAAGGATTTACTCACGTGTATTTGTCGGGATTGCCCAACTAATTTCGAACCCAAACGGAGCCCTTCGAGTAGCGACCTCGCCGCGTGTTTAGCGGATGATTGAGGACTCAGTTTGGGTTTGAAACCAGTCGGACAATTCCGCAAAATGCACGTGAGTAAACCGTATCTAATCATACATATCGATACTGTGCTTATAAAATTGTAATTGGGCTTACGCACAACCGCTTGAAGTCACTGATGAACGTCATAGCACTCTTTCAGAGTGGAGGCGGGCGCGGGTGATAGCGCGGACGCGTGTAAATGAAAATATAGACGCCAGTTGCATTCACAGTGCTTCCGCGAGCCGCGCGACTTCATGAGGCGGGCGCGGGCGCCGGTGGCGCGGGCGTTTCTAATGGCTCAGTCCGCCCGTATCGTTCACAGTGATATATCGTCTGTTAGGTGACTGCGCGTGTGGTTCTAAACCATTTTGATTCACCCGCCGAAGCTCGTTCGGCACTTCTGTGAACACGCAGACGTCAAGACCCCAGCGCCCGCGCCCGCCCCCGCACCCGCTAGTGCAGTCTAATTGACCACATAGACACCGACAACGCTGAGCGGCAAGCTCCACACGACAATGCACGAACGCCGTGCAAACATTCCGTAGATACTGTGGAGATTACCATCGAGAGTCGGCGTCAGTCTGTTACGTCCATCATGCGAGGCATGCATAATCCTTTTAAGAATATTTTATATGCTCAAACAGAACAAGTCAGAACAATGTTATCCCTTCTAAAGCTTGTGTAATTAGTATAATTGCTTTAATAGTCTCGTGTTAGATACAAGCTATCTCTTGGCAATTAAGCTCTGCAAATAAAAGTTACTTACAGAAGGTTGATCCATTAAATGAGATTGGAAATGGCAGTTCCACTGTTCGTGTTTCGCTCGAAAACATGTGAGAGCGCGTAGCGATAAACGATATAATATACAAGGGGTTGAAAAATCAAGTCTAAGAAATTTATGGGGTTACTCGGTATCGGAAATTGAACAACTTTTGTTCTACAACTTTTCGAAATTAGCGTATTTTATTTATAACTTTCCATTCAAATCAAAAAAATATTTTAATTGTTTTGTATGGAAAGGCACGGTACGGTGCGGTAACGTGGCACGCTGCGTTGACATAACGTGCAAATTTACGTTACCGTATCGTAACACGTTCCGCCTCTAGCCGCAAGCGCACACGTATATGCGCTCCGCCCACGCTCTCCACGCCCGCGAGTTAGTCGCCGTCTATGTGCTTCGATGCTTTAAAACCATACCTTACTGTTTTTCTTATTAAAATTCAGGATCTACATGGTCAACGATAAATGTAACAATGATCCTGACGTGCATTTTTAAAATACGGTAACGTAAATTTGCACGTTATATCAACGCAACGTGCCGCGTTATGGCACCGTTCCACGTTGACGACGTCGTGACGTGGAGCTGTGGACAGGTCCTTAATCCTTTTTTCACAACATAGTTTTTATTAGGCTTTAGTGAATTGGTCAATAATATATTGTATTACAAATCAATATTAGATAAAAAAAAAAATTGGCAGCAAAAACACTCTCAGAACTCGGGCCGTTCGGATTTGACATTTCCTTTTTTTTTGCTCAAACAGAACGTTATCCCTTCTAAAGCTTGTGTAATTAGTATAATTGCCTTAAGAGGAAGGTTTGCGAGCGTGAGAACTTATTTTAGAACCCACACTTCGACATTTCTACTAATACAGCTGCATCACACAATGTAGTGTACACATACCAAAAAACAAAAGCGCACCGAAGGTTTATATTGTGGCGCGCCGGGTTAAATAAACCTACAGTGCGCGTTCGCTTCTGAAGGACTAGTAAGTATGTTGCAAAAAACGCGCAATGTATAAGCTATTTATTCACCGCACCGCGAGGCACGCGTGCCCATAGTATTGGTGTCGTGAACAAAGGGTGGGGTCACAGTGTAATCGGTATTGACAGATTTAAACGTAGAATAATTACTTACTGTAATATATTATTGTTGATTTTCTGTGTTTCTATTTTCGAATATAATGACACATAATTTTTGTTTGGGAATATTTTAGGGTATGTAAATGTTGCGAGGGAAGATTTTAGAGCCAACATAAAAATGAAAACGAGATAATGTGTGATTCATTTGTAATGAAAAACAATTAATGTAAATAACTCAATTACTGGGTATAGTAACATTTTTTTCTCAGTTTGATATTTTAAAATTTTATTTTATTATAAAAATTTTATAGGTACATCTTAGTACATACATACAAAAATTAATGCTTGATAAAATTATTTTCTTTAATTTAGTTATTTATTGCTTGACGCTTGGGGCTGCTGACATCAGATAAAACATTTTCGCTGTTCCGTTTCTTTGATTTTCTTTCAGATTCTCATTTTTTAATTGCCCCAATCAAATAATTGGGCTCATTTATTTCCATTTTTCTGTCTAATGTTGAATCTGTTATTTCCGGAAGCATACAATCAAGATAAAACTTTTGTAATTTTCTTTACGTTTTCCCATTTCTATCTGAAATAGTAATAATATGCAGAAAAATATATTAACAAGAAATAGAGAACCCTTCAGCTGACAAGCTATCAAACGTCTTAATTAGCAAGTCTGCCCACGGCCTTGACGTAGCCATGAAACGTGGTAAAATAAGGAAATCATTATACTAATAAGAAGTGAAAAATGTATATATAAAACTCACAATATATTCGGACACAGTGTCCGAATTGACATATTTTAAATTCAATATTTTTTTCACTGATGATTCGGACACCAATAAAAAAAGCTGTTTTGTACAGTCAGATAAAAAACTTTCAACGATACCTTAATAATTGTGGAAATCCGTCCTCAGCCTAGCCTATAGTTATAAAAAAACAGTTTTTAACCGGATATAACTAAAGCAGCCGTTTTTAATAAATAATATTACAAACCCACATACATAGATAGATACGCGCCTTGGCAGTCGAGTAAATAAAGATGGGGTATTCCTCGAAGCGCAACCACTTTGAACCGCACCAAAAGTATTCCTTGAAACCCACCAACAATGAAACATAGAGAAGAGCACGAAGGATTCGTGAATTATATCGATAGACGTTTTAAAATTCAACTGTTGTTTATTTATTAAAACTACCAGGAAAGCAGAAATGAACTGGAACTAGGTGCTTAAGTGACTTACCTCCGGTTTCTGAATTAAATTCGGGACAAGCAATACTTAAGTAGCATTTGAGTACTGAGTTGTCAAAAAGAAGCTTTAAAATACGTCATTTTTTTGACAACTCAGTACTCAAATGTTACTTAAGTACTGCTTGCTTATCCTAGAATTCTCAATTCAGAAACCGGAGGTTACTACTTAGCTCAATAATGGTAAAAATACAGGTTGTGAAATTGAATCAATTGTTGTTTTGAAAAGTACCAGGGTGACAGAAATTAACAGAAAATAGACGCTTAGACGATCTGAATAAGTGACAGTGACCTATAAGGTAAGATATATAGGACAGTTTTAAGTTTTCTATCTTATTTTATATAAGAATAATAACGATTACTTTATATTCCTCTTTGTGTTTAATCGTTGGTGCACAACTTAGTGACATCATTTAGGCGCCCATTCTCTGTTCATTCTGTCACCCTGGTACTTTTGAAAACGACAAATGATTCAATTTCAAAACCTATATTTTTACCATTATTAGTAACCTCTGATTTCTGAATTGAGAATTCAAGATAAGCAATACTTATGTAGTATTTGAGTACGGAGTTGTCAAAAAAATGCTTTAAAATCCGTCATTTTTTTGACAACTCTGTTGTACTCAAATGTTACTTAAGTACTGCTTATCCTAGAATTCTCAATTCAGAAGCCGGAGATAAGTCGCTTAAGCACCTAGTTGCAGTTCATTTCTGCTTTCCTAGTAGTTTTAATAAATAAACAATAAGGGCAGCTGAATTTTAAAACGTCTATCGATATAATTCACTACGAATCCTTCATGCTCTTCTCTATGTTTCATCGTTGGTGCGTTTCGAAGAATACTTTTGGTGCAGTTCAAAGTGGTGAGTCCACAAAGCTATTTATAACCGAAAGATGCCACCTTAAAGCCACAAATAGTTTTGGTAACGCTTTTTTTGCCACATATTAAAACTTTTTTATCTGACTGTACTAAAAAGCTTCAATAATTTGATGGTGTCCGAATATTCAGATAAAAAAATATTGAAATTAAAATGTGTCAATTCGGTCACTGTCCGAGTCGTCTGTCTTATTGTTCGAAGAATGAAAAATGCAGTCATGTCACGACACTGGCAACCCACCCTTATGCCATGTGCGTAGATGTTTTGAGAGCTCGGTTCGAATTACAAACGGACGTGCTGTCACCTTGGATTCTAGGATGGCACTGAAAATTTTTCGCGTGCGTACTCTTTTATAAAACAAATTACGGGAGAGTATTGCTCCATACTAAAATGTATGGGGAACGGAAAACAATTTCCGTAAAAAATTAACAATGTTGAGACGTAGATTACTCTCATTTGGTTTGATTTATTAAAATAATAAAACGGTAGACGTGCAGTTCATACTTTCGTGTCACGATTAAACTAAATAGATTTTTATACAGCGTGTCCCAGAAAGTAGTGTCAAGCGGAAGTCCAGAGGTAGAACATCCTTTGAGGTACCCAAATCACCCCCATGTATGTTCTGCGATTTTTTGTAGTTTTCGAGTTATGAATGTTTTTCATGTTTTTTAATCAAATTCTGACTATATCGACATTTTTGATCATAGTGACGTGAATAGTTGAGATACATGAGTAATTTTTTTTTCTAAGTTAGCTGATTAGTGACCCTTTTGAATGCATAAACATTTGTAACCATAGATGTAACGAATGCGTTACAAAAAAATATTGAATTCTCATAAAGTTAAAATCCTGCATGTTTCCTAAATCTTTGTGGGTGATTTAAAAATAAATCTCCCTAAACTTTTTTCGTCAGATGTATTTTAGAAACTTATCCATTTTATCAGCTATTAATCCTGTAAATTTCATCGAGCTATCTCTACGACATCACAATAAAAATTTCATTCAAAGCATACAATATCGAAAATTCCAGATGTAAAAGGGTGAATGAAAAATTGATTAAAACTAACTAATAACTTCTTTTTTAGTAACCCTCGACGTAAAAAGAGGGGTGTTATAAGTTTAACGTGTGTGTCTGTGTGTCTGTCTGTGGCATCGTAGCTCCTAAACGGATTTTGATTTAGTTTTTTCTTTTGTTTGAAAGGTGACTTTATTGAGAGTGTTCTTAGACTCAAGAAAATTTGTTGAGCCGTTTAAAGATCATCAGCTCTTTTCTGGTTGTTGAAAGGATATGAGCAAATTCTACTGGTCTGATCGATTTGAAATTTACTATCCTGTGACTTCAATGATATTACAATAACATGGTAACCTTGACCTGATACTCAAGCATCATCTGAAACAGCATGATACCCAACTTACAGTAGAGGTATTGTGTGCATATTGATTCTTTAAGTTTATTATAAGTTGTAATGACCTCCTTCTTGTCACATGTCGTTAATATCATTGAAGTCACAGGATAGTAAATTTCGAAACGATCAGACCAGTCGAAGTTGCTCATATCTCTTCTACAACCAGAAAAGAGCTGATGATCTTCAAACGGCTGAACAAATTTTCTTGAATCATAGCTAAGAACACTCTCGATAAAGTCACCTTTCAAACAAAAGAAAAAAACTACATCAAAATCCGTTTAGGAGCTAAGATGCCACAGACAGACACACAGACACACACGTTAAACTTATAACACCCCTCTTTTTACGTCGAGGGTTACTAAAAAGAAATTATTAGTTAGTTTTAATCAATTTTTCATTCACCCTTTTACAACTGGAATTTTCGATATTGTATGCTTTGAATGAAATTTTTGTTGTGATGTCGTAGAGATAGCTCGATGAAATTTACAGGGTAAATAGCTGATAAAATGGATAAGTTTTTAAAATACATCTGACGAAAAAAGTTTAGGGAGATTTATTTTTAAATCACCCACAAAGATGTAGGAAACATGCAGGATTTTAACTTTATGAGAATTCAATATTTTTTTGTAACGCATCCGTTACATCTATGGTTACAAATGTTTATGCATTCGAAAGGGTCACTAATCAGCTAACTTAGAAAAAAAAATTACTCATGTATCTCAACTATTCACGTCACTATGATCAAAAATGTCGTTATAGTCAGAGTTTGATTAAAAAACATGAAAAACATTCATAACTCGAAAACTACAAAAAATCGCGGAACATACATGGGGGTGATTTGGGTACCTCAAAAGATGTTCTACCTCTGGACTTCCGCTTGACACTACTTTCTGGGACACGCTGTATATTCCTTTCAAATTAAGTAAATTCTGCAAATAGAAAAGGTCGATTTAGATGTTTTTGAGGGAATTTATCATTTTTTTTTCTCGAAATTAATGATGATTTCGCAAATATCTCGCGGTGAAACTGTTGGCACATCTATTAAGGTTCTTCATTATTTTTTTTACGTAATTCCATGCGGAGAGTTTATAGAAATTTCGAAAACAGTAAGTGCCTTTTCAGGTGTTTCTTAAGGACTCTCCTCTTAATAGTCTCGTGTTAGATACAAGCTATCACTTGGTAATTAAGCTCTGCAAATAAAAGTTACCTACAGAAGGTTGACAGACCCATTAAATGAGATTAGAAATGTCTGACCAACTTTTCACGTTTCTCTCGAAAAGAATATGTGAGAGCGCTTAACGATAAAAGATAACATCTAACGAGGCTCTTGTTGGGCGGCTGGATCAAGGGCCTGGGGGCCTACTCCCTAAGTCCGTCAATTAAGTTAGTCGCCCGTCCGAAAGTAGCCCGAAATGTAGGAGTGAACAAAACAAGTGTCAAGTTCAACTTTTCGGATGGGCATAAACACATCGGTATTAGGGACAGCTGTCAAATCGTGTTGTCATTCATTCTTAGTTCGGGCTCCGAAATAATCGTATGTCCGTAGGTGATAGGGAGTAGGAAACGCTCGTAACTAAGGCCGAATCCACGGACTTCGTGCTTAGGGAGTAGACCTCCTGATACAGAAAGCGGTACTTCTGGACACGGCGCGTATTGTTAGGAAGTTCCTCTCTCTAAGGCCCTGACCACCGGTAGCTTGGACTCTGTTCCCGATGCCGGTGGGTTACTATACTTTTATGTACCTATTTAAATGTTTCTTTTGTCAAGAGAACTATTAAAAAAAAATCATATATGTATTTTAAGTGAATAAACAAACGATAACATTAAGGGACTGCCATTTTTTAATCCACTTAAGGATAAGACTGACGCAAAAAGTCTATGTTTGAAACCTTTTCTGTCCACATTTATGAGAAAAAAAATTCATAACAATATAAATGTTGTTACATCATTCTTTGTCGAGTAAAAACATTTATTAGTTTTATAAAGCATTTATTGCAGCTGCAAAAAATATTTTGCAAGCACCGTTTTTATTAACTTATTTACTTAAATCCTCTCAAGCTAATTTAATGCGATTTTAACGCTTATTCTAACACTAATTAATTTTTCAAAACACAGTTTTTATTATGCTCTATTGAATTTGTTAGGCCTCATTTACGGAGACGCGGGGCGTCGCGCGTCGCGTTGTACGGCGCGGCTAGGGTTGCCAACCGTACTATAATATATAGTATTGTACTGTATTTAGGGTCTCCGTACTATATACTGTTGAAGAAATATATAGTACGCGAAAATACTATATTTCAGTAGCACTCAATGTAATACTAAAATTAATATAATAAAAAAAAAACCTGCAATTTTCGAAAGCGTCTTTCGTTCGACAGAATTTATTATTTACTTCTGTAACATCTATGTAGGACAGATGAATGCAACAAAGAATTTGAGTTTGAAAAAAATAATATAACTTATGTCTTTTTTTTATTCTTACCTACTAAAATACTATATTTTTTTGAAGCGTACTATATTTTTTTATGGCTTTTTAAAAAAATACTATATTTAGACAAAAAAATGTTGGCAACCCTAGGCGCGGCCCGCACTGAATTCAAACATATGGTGATGTTTGTGTTTGCGCGGTTGATGATGCGGGCCGCTGCACGCGCCGCCGCTCCGTAAACAGAAAAATCGTATGACGCGCCGCGAGACGCCACGCCGCACGCGACGCACGAGTCCCCGCGTCTCCATAAATGAAGCCTTAATATTATATTAAAGTAATAGATTAAAAAATTAGCAGCAAAAACTAAGATTGAACGCACCACTCGTGCCGTTTGGATATGTAATTTTCCATATTGTTCTTTTTGGTTTGGTCTTGTCTAAAAATTGTATTGAACAATACCAATAACAGACTTCAAAGTCAAGGCTTTGTCAGGGCGTTGATAAAGAATCATATTATATAACATCACGCCTTATTCCCCGAAGGGTTGGCAGAGGTGTATGGTACATCCTGATTTCGCTGTTATATTTAAGTCATATGTAATTGGGGGCGAGCCTAAAGCCTTGTACGGATTAAGCATTCCAATGTACGCGTCATCTAGGTATGTTGAATACGCGTACAGGCTAATTGAGCGTTCACGTCCCCTTTGTGCACGCGTTGATGCAGGTACGGATATGCGTTCCTGTGTACGCGTAACCGACTACGCGTACATTGGAACGCTTAGTCCGTACAAGGCTTAAGTCAGTACCTGCAGCAACACGTACACAAAGGGGACGTGGACGCTCAATTAGCCTATACGCGTATTCAACAGACCTAGATGACGCGTACATTGGAACGCTTAGTCCGTACAAGGCTTAAGAATCATATTATTATTATTCCCCAAATTTACAATTACGAGTATTAAGGAGGCCATACTTAACAATGGGCATGACCGAGTGATTTTAACCGCCGAATGTTCGGAGTGATCCTTTTGAATCTTTCATTCGTGATTCATGGATACTTATGTTTCAACTTGATGTTACACTATGTTTGAATATCTTCTGCGATTACGTTGCAATTTATTGTAGACACAGCTATTAAATCTAATTAAGCAACGTAAGACTTTCCTTAGGTATACAAAATATCTAAATTATCCATTGTTCAAATGAAATTATCTTCGGTCGGCAATATTATCTCGGCTCCGTTTTCGGTACTAAATTTTAATGAATTCAGAGTAAATCAAATTATAAGCGTTATGGCGCGATAAATGGTATGGACTGGCATAATATCTGGTTCAATGTTCCATAGTCTGGTGGTTTTAACTTTAATTGCTTTCGCTCAACTTATATTCGACAAGGATTTTTAGCTGTTTGCCCCATAAAACGACGTCATATAAATTGGCAGAGCTGTTCGTTGGCACCATTCAAACTAGTTGGCGATTGAAGCCCATACAAAGCCTAACACCCTAATTAATTACGAGACACACTCGCTATTACAATAGCATTGATTATCACAGGTCAACAACCTTATTAAGGTGCTTATATTTGTTTATAATTTACTTTTTTGGTTGTAGGGGCCATTATTGGCACGACTTTTATTTTCACCGTGATATATTGTTGTTATAAGTTCATAACCGTAACTCATAAGAAACAAACTTTTTTTTTTGTTATCTGAAATGTTTGCATATACTTTTAATGTTTTATAATTACCCTCGTTATTATTGTCATCAAATCATCAAATGATCAAAAAATACCCACAAAGTATCTGTATTCTTATAGCCATACTCATAAATCAGTGTTTTATTTAGCAGTCTAATACAAATTATCGGGAATTGTATGGTAGTGTGTGAGTGTTTGTGAATGAGGAAGACTGACCTGCCGTGATACAGTTTTCACTAGTGCGTAGGACAGTGTTAATTAAGCTCAAACAATAATATCGCATAACGTAGGTACACAGGTATTTATTACGACATACGTAATTATCATAGATCGGAATAGGTAGAGTATATTTACCTAAACTTCGAGGAAGGAAATAACATAGAGTGGATAATACCTCCTCTAAAATCCCGGAATAATTATAGCGACGTTTTAATCCCGGGATTTAAAAATCTCGAATTATTTATTAGACTTTATTTATAGTTACATTTTATTTATTTGAAGAATCATAATTATAACATTATTTAGGGTTCCGTACTAAAAGTATTAAATTAAAGAACTTTGTTTTACATATTACATACATTGTTTTAGCCATACATTTTACATAGTACGGAACCCTAAAAAATGTTATATGATTTTTCAAATCAATAATTGGTATCTATAAATAAAGTCCAATAAATAATTCGTGATTTTTAAATCCCGGAATTAAAATGTCATTATAATTATTCCGGGACTTTAGAGGAGGTATTATCCACTCTATGTAACTTCCTTCCTCGAAGTTTAGGTAAATATACTCTACCTATTCCGATCTCTGGTAGGTAATTATGTTCTTGCACTAGTAGACACCAATCACAGGATTGTTGGGATTTGTGTGTAGGTTTGTTCATTTATATGTATTGTCAATAAACTTTTTTACTTTACTACTTACTTTTATAGCAGCGAATGTGGCGCCACTTCAAAAGAAAAAAATATGTCTGTTAACACACAACGTATTGCAATTTCGTATGAACAATTGCAGAGTTCATGGTTTTCAAATGTAAAGCGAGTAACCAGTTATGCTGTAAAATGTAAGCCAGTGTTTACTGCAAAAATTACGTCGGCAGATGTACAACGTTATTTTTAGTATATACAAAAACCGAGATACCCCAACAAGATTTTCATCAGAACTGCCTAAATATGTATTTTTTTAAAATCAATCTCCAAGTTACACCGTAGTTTATGTCGCGTTAATTTTCCTAGTACAGTGTGAAATGCCTGAGATGTGCTATGCAGAGGTTGTCTAATACAACGAAACTGACCGAACGGACCATTTCAAGCCTCAAGATGTCTATTCCCGTTAACTGTTATGGGTAGCAACCTACTGAAAAAATTTAAACTTAGGAAAAAAAAATGTGGTGTAAAAAATAAATGTCAATCGATTCTCCTAGTGATTCTGGACAAACTAGTTTCAGGTTTAGTATATACTAAAACTAAGCTTGTATAGTTAAACAAACGTTATAACAATAGAGGCCATCATTTTAATTTTACAATGTTAGCATGCAATATTTGAATATAGCCGGAAACGCCAAAAACATTCAAACACTGCGTCATAATTAAATAATTAATAGCGTACCTACTTGACATATTTCATATGAATTCATACACCAATACAAAAGTTAATTGGTTTTCCTTGCCAGCCTTTGTGTTAATTCCCATAATTTTAAAACAAAGCGCCTCTAGAGGCCAATTGTAGTAATAAAATTGTTTAAAACCGCAATTGAACCGAGGCTGAACAACCGCCGTTGCTCTTTAAAATAATAAAAAATCAAACAGCCTAGTTGAGTTAAGGTTCCAATGCGTTTTTAGCAATTTTGTTACGATACGAGTTATTTAAACAAAGTAAGTCGGAAAGGGGGTACTTATCCGCGGCCCCTTAACCCTTTATAGGGCAGAAACGAAATTTATACAACGTTTGTGACCACCCCACTAGTCTGACATTAATGTCGATTTTATCAAGATTAATGTAAGAATGATCACCCTTAGGTTGAAAACATATCGACTTTAAACGGGCACAGGGCAAAAACGCGAACGCCAACATGAATTTAGCCAACACGATGCCAGTGACGCCCACATGAGGGAGGAGCTCGTGGCTAAATAGTTACAGCCGCATGGACCAATCTTCCGGGTTAAGCCACGCTTGCCGAGGTTGGTCTGTGGATGGGTGACCATTTACCATAGCGAGTTTCCTCCGTGCCTCGGAAAGCACGTAAAGCCGTTGGTCCCGGCTGGCATTATATAGTAGATCTTTGACAGTCGTTACGGTTGGTCAGAAGCCAGAAAGTCTGACAACCATTTTTACCAAGAGTATCGTATTACCCAGTTACTGGGTTGTGGAGGTCTGATAGGCAGTCGCTCCATGTAAAATACTGATATTCAGCTGCATCCGGTTCGACTGGAAGTCGACCCCAACATAGTTGGGAAAAGGCTAGGCAGATGATAATGATGCCAGTGACGCCCAGTAATTGATAATTCATATGTGCCTTAAGGTACAAGTTCGTAGCTGATCGCATACAGCAGCAGCAGTCGACGTGTCGTTACGACACGTCGCAGCGTCACGTCGCTGCAGTCATGATTTCGAACCCAACAGCAGATGGTTGCAGCAGACGACACGTCGTATTCCAGTTAGTTCTGAATGTTCCGTGAGACAAGATGTGTGATTTGAGATTATCGATCGCGATTTACTTTCGTATCTTATTAGTTTTTGTTAGATGCATCGTACAGTGCAGGATATTGGGCCACCTGGTTTATCAGTTTTTCTTCCTCGGAATTGGAAAAACTAATGTTTTGAGAAAGATTCAACGTGTCGTCGCTCCAGCGTCGGTGGCGCTACTGATCTGCGGTCGGACGACACGTCGTCTGCGGTCGTACGACGTGTAGTCGAGGGACGTGTCGCTAGCTGCGGAAAGTATTTCATAGAAATACATAGAAACCAGTAGTGTCGTAATGACACATCGTATGCTGCTGCTGTATGCAGTCGGCTACCAACTCGTACCTTTAACCCTTTAACCACCCAAGTCGGATATATCCGACAAAAATAAATGTGTTCATTTCACCCAAGTCGGATAAATATGACAAAAAAATGGGTTATAAATGTATTCATTTATTGACATAACATGTTTATAATACTCTTTTCATAGTAGTTATTATTTTGCCAATTTATGACCTGGGCGCTAGGGGCACACGGCAACTTATAAAAAACCAAGCGGTTAAAAGGTTAATGTAATAAAAACTGGCCTATAAAGGGTCAAATCACATAAAATTCATCAAAATTCAATAAGTTTTATTCTATTTTTTTTCAAAAATTCTTCGTCCTTTTTTTAATTACGAATTCAGAAAATGGAGCTTCTAATCCGTGACCCCAAATGTGACCTGAAGGTACCTAGATAGATTTCGGCGTATTTTTTAATGAAATCTTAGAACAGCTATTTCTCTTAAAGTATTCACTTCAGGGGAGAGTTGTAGAACAAAAGTTATTCATTATTATGGGTAATTTAATACGCTTTCGTATTAATATTCTGACTAACCTTGTATTGTAGAAGCTTTCTTACGAAAATGTGTCTGTCACGCACATTTATCAAAATTGACCGATTCATTGTAGATTCAAAGAGAAACATGAGTTCTTCAAGTATCGATTGGACCTTTTCTCTTTTTGTGGGTTGTCTATTGCATAAAATTACGTTCCAAAAGAACAAAGTAATTCTAGTCTATTTTAAATAAATGAGTTTTGAGTTTGACTCGAAGTCTAGTTTATCACGAATAAAGCCGTATATTTGACTTATTTATTATAGTCGACAAAGGCCCATAAATAACATATACCTTAACCTAAGCATTACATTATAATAAAAACAATGAACACTAAAATTGGGAATTCGGTTTCAATATTCGTAACATAAACATAACATCACGCCTAATTCCCCGTGGGGTTGACAGAGGTGTATAGTACACCCTCATTTCGCCATTATGTTTAAGTCCCATGTAATAGGGGGCGAGCCTATTGCCATCAACCGGGCACAAATCCAGACTCCGGGTTGCTACTGAGAAATTCCACAAGGAAAAACCCAATAACAGTTTACCCGACCTGGGGATCGAACCCCGGACCTCGCACTCAGCAGTCACGCTTGCGACCGCTAGACCAACGAGGCAGTCCAGCAAGTTTCAATACTCATAAGCATTAATATCACCAACACATGTTGAGATAGTAAACTTTCGCAATATCAATATGTGTCATTATTTTCCCACTGCTGGGCAAAAGCTTCCTCCAATCACAACGCGAAAATGTCGCGGAAACAGATGGCTGGCGACGTAGAGCGATGGCTGTTGAAGTTTTACGATGTCGCAAGCGACAAATGTGTCCCACAACATTTGTCTCTAGAGAGAACGCGGCTTAAAGTTTTGGGGCAATGTTTCATTCCGATAAACGAGCCTTAGGGTACAATTGGGTTCTAAAACTGTAATAAATCTTTCGTCCCTGTTCTTACCTAACTGGCGTTAAGTTTTCTTTAGACAGTTTTACCTTCACAAAGATATCAGCCAACGACAAACAGGCACGGCCCGTACACCGTTTTCTCTCTTGCAGGATTCGGTTTAGTGGCAACAGTATTTCAATACATGAGTTCACAAATGCATTCAGTTTCAAGACACGGCAAAAAAACCGAGTCTTGCTGAAGTTGACATCCGATTTGGCGACTACAAACCGATCCGGCCGTACTGCAAAATGTAGGATCCGGTGCAGTGGCATAGCGCATTTAATACATGCGTTCATACGATACAAGCAGGTGTAGATTCCGTTATTTGCTGGATCTTGAAACCGAAATTCATGTCGGGTCGCACAAGCGAGGGAGTGGGTGGGGAGAGATATGGGACGTGTGTTCACACGGGATCCCAATTCAGGGCCGTCGTATACGGCAATGCAAGATGTCCCGTGTGATCACATCATTCGGTTTTTCCAGATCCGATGCAAATAAGATTCGGCAAAACGTGACTCCGTGTGAACGTAGTGTTAGCCACCTTAATAGATGAGAGCGATAGTTTATACTTGGGCCAGTTCTAGTGTATTTCTTTAGAATTTAAAGGTTACCCAAAGTCTAATATGACCTTAAACTATAATAATTCGTAAGGGTAGAAATTAATGAATCTATACATATAATAAATCTGTAGACATGGCGTGTCTGTACATAGCAAATATTATGAAAAAACCAGGTTGGGGTGTTAGACTATAACCAATAGAACCCATTTTTAACATTTTTGGATTTTTTGTCTGTTTGTCTGTTTATCTGTTTGTCTGTTTATCTGTTTATATGTTTGTTTGTTCAAGCATCACATAAAAACAACTGATCCAATGTTGTTGACTTTTATAAATAAATATTGTGCTTATCTCCAAGTAACATATGCTTTTTGTTTCATCGCAATCGGTTCACGCAATCAAAAGTTATGCGAATTTTAAGTTTTCTAAAAGAACTTAGCATGTATTTGTGTATACTTACCATTTCTTTTCAATAGATGGCGTTACGTGTATCAAATCACGTTGTGAGGAAATATAATCAACGAATTTATATTACTATTCTCAGTCTATGGAAGGTCTATTGAAATGCTATTCGAAGAAGGTACTAACTAAGCTTTTATAAAAAAACGAGGATAATGTTATTTAAAATTTATAAGGTACGTATCTATCTGAATGGCAGTGGAAGAGAAATACATTCAATTTCATAAGCAAGTGTAGGTATTCTAAATTTTTAATTGTGCAAGGCAATACGATAGATTAATTTGAAATACTCATATATTTTATTATGAATACTTAAATATGTATTTATAAATCTATTTACTATTAATAAAATTCAAAGTGCACTTTGCCTGTATTTAAAAAAAAAATCCAAAATTTCGATTCGGTGGTACTATACTATCGATAAAGAAACCATAACATATTTTTTTAGAATTATTGTGTCTGTTTGTCTTTCCGTCCGGACATCACGTAAAATCCCGTGGATGGATTTTGATGGGACTTTCGCTGATGTGTTGCGTAAAGAGCACAATTTTGCTGCTACATATATCATCACGCTATTGTTCATAGGAGCCAAGCAGCGGAACATTATTTCCACATACTGCGAAGTATAAGCTTAATATTCGGATCGTAAAATCGCGTGAATCGATTTTGATGGGCCTGCGCTTATGCTGGTACATAAACTATCACGCTATTGCTCATAGATGCCGAGCAACGGAACATTATTTCCATATACTGCGTAGTATAAGCTGTAGACTGAATTAAGTGCTGCAGTGAACGGTCGCTGGCTCAGTGTCCTGCGTTAAAAGCTCACTTTAAAAAAATACACTTTTTGTAATTTTTTGGAATGTTTTTATGTATTTTATTTTGTTCATTGTTGTCAGAACGATTCAAAGCCTGTCGTCGCCGTTTTATTAAGTTTATTTAAGCCTTAGGTAATGTCCCAAAACACATAACGATGAAGGGAAAGTACTTTAAATATTAAAAATTGCAAATTTCACTCAAAGGTGACTTCATTTTATTTTTAAAAGTAAGAAATATTGCCTTTACTGATTTTTTTGCCTGAACCGGGAATCAAACTGACAAAGCTATACCATCTGCAAAGGCACCTGTTGAAAATATATTTATGGTCAATAATCAGGATCAAAACTCTCCAACAAACACACTGTCTTAAATTGAACGAAGTGGAAAAAATAAGAACTACTTAACAACAATTAATAAGTGCTTGAATTTAAATGTAATCAAGTAAGTCAATTTTGGTTTTATGGTCTTCCATCAATTTCAGACACAATGTTTATTGGAGCGATTTGATCCGATCCTATCGATTGGTGAAATAAAAATACAGATGATATTTTTTCGCATTTGGGTTGGTTCGATTTCCAGATCAAACTTTTTGAAATCTTTGAAAGCAGTACCTATTTCTAACTTATAAAAATAAAATGAAGTCTTCTATACGTGAAATTTTTATATATTTAAAGTACTTTCCTATTCCACACCTCGAATGAAATCATTTTATAGACTGCACTGCGTAAAAATTTTGATTTAGTTCACCGATTGTAATTAGATGGCGTTGTAGCCATTTTTGTATTGCGATAAGGTTTCGTTACGTTATCACAATAAATATCAATATTCAATTATAATCCATTTTAGCAAGGAAATGTATGGAAATAAGCACCGCGTTTTTAGTATTATGGTTATATGAACCTTTACGGTCAATCAATAAGACCTGAAACTCTACCTAAAGAAATGGTTTAAAAGATATAAGTGCCTTGGTGGGACACCTTTGTCTATTATTATAATAAATGGAATACATACTTATACACTATTTAGTTGCTGCGACACAATGTTGTTTTCCGAGTTCCACGCGGACGGAGTCGCGGGCACAGCTAGTAAATAATAAGACCAAATGAGTTGTTTCATGATAGCCATGGAGACTAAACGATGTGATCTAAATCTACTCTAAAGTCAGAAGTAAAGCTACTTATACGAGATGTTCCCATGATTTAACCAAAAATAATAATAGTTATGGATATTTTTTTTCTCACTCTTTTAATTTCTTCTGTTTCTCTCCTTCTGGGGGAAGGTAAAGTCTCGTCCATTGATCCACGAAGGAATAACGTGGTGGTTAGGCGATTTTTTTTCACGAATTCTTAGTTTGTCCCATTGTAAATGTTGTACGGATTGATGAGTGGTGTTAATGGTTTTCTGATGAAAAACGACTAACCATGCTGTATAGTCAGACTCTTCCCGACTACAACCACCACGGTGTTTCTACGAGAATTATTGGCCGGAATCGTGGGATTTGCTACTGCATTTTCTGCAACCTAGGATATTCTACTCACCTATTTTTCTGCCAAGTTCGATTTCCAACCAAATCAAATGCTACATGATGGAATCAGGCGTTACTTTGCGGAAATCCATCACATTCAAATATGCAAATAGAATATCTAGCTTTTAACAAGATCGCTAGTTTGGATGCAGTATGCAGCACCACCCTCCCGCCCACAAGTATATGCACATGCAGAAAGAGTGAAAAAATAATGCAACATGCAACCAAACCAATACAGGACACGTGTTTCACCCCTGCACGGGGCAACCTCAGAATATGTTGACTCCTCGACCGCTAGGATGCCAAATTCGCGAGATTCATCAATCAAATGCTCTCGAAACAAGTTTAGTGTAGAATCTTCTTTCTAGATTTTAGATTTCTGTGATCCAAATAATAAATTAAGTTTTTTCTTTTTCAGATGCTGATTTTCAAACTTGGTGTCTACATCCAGTGATATTTTTCGGACAAGTGATCTAAAACCCAGTACATATGAAGCGCAAACTATGCAAGACATCTTTTAACTGCGAAGATATGGAGGAGCTTAATGTGGTAAGTGTTTTTTTCTGTATACCTTTACACCTTTCTATGATTTCTCCTGTATCGGTGCCTTTACAGTTATAATGTATTCAGCCACTTCAATGTTAAAGGGTCTTGAAATACTTCAAAAATGACGAACTCCATTCAAACTTTTATCCCCCATTCAACCCTCTTAACGGATGATTTTTTCAAAAATCCATTCTTCCTTCTCACTTGCTTCTAGACCCACCGGTTTAAGGCTGCGAATCCCACGATCCCGGCCATGGGTCAGGAGAAGGAACACCGTGGGTTTTTAGAAAGTAAGAGTCTAGATAACCCTTCTTCTTCCCCGGGCAGAGGACATCCATGAGGATATTTCCAAGATAAAAACAAGGCAGTCAGTGTTACGCATCATCCTACGCGAGCGATCTACAAGCGACGCAAAGCGGCGCGGCGCGACGCGAAAACAACAAACAGTCGATACTTATTGGAGTGGCCTACGTGACCAAATGCACGTGGAGTGCGGTGCGGCGCGGCGCGGCGCGAAGCGAACGCTGTCAGTTGGCTTGATATTTTCACGCGAACTGGATACGGTGCCGTACAGTGCTACTGAATGAGCTCGTAGGACAAAGCCGCCGCTTTGCACCGCATCGCTTCGCAATTCGCGTCGCTTTAAACCGCCTACGTAAGACGTCGCGTTACAGTTGTAATTATTAAGGCGCTTTCCCCACCGAAATTGGCGCCACTTCATAAAAAAATCATTTTTTCTGTCAACATACAAAAAATTGAAATTTCGTACGTACAACACTTTAGTTAAGTGTTGTAGAAATTTTCGAACACCAAAAAACAACGCTTGACATCCTAGATTAGAAGTTTTAGTAATTAATGCTTAAAACGGCCGTTTTTGGTAAGTACTTAACGCTAAAACTTCTAATCCAGAAGCTCTAGTGTTGATATTTGGTGTTCAGAAATTTCTACAACACTCGACTAAAATGTTGTGCGTACGAAATTTCAATATTTTATTTTATTTTATTACTATTTGGAAAACTTACAGCTAGTACATTTAAATAACAAATACAGTATGCAAAAGATGGCCAATTACAAGTTTCCACTTATAACTAAATGTATACTAATATAAGATCCACATAGACAGCATGTAAATCTACACAAATAAAAGGTTGAGATAAAGGCTATCCACAGAGAGAAAAAAAAAGTATTCACGAGAAAAAAAAATAATAACTGCAAAATACACTTCAACTACACATCAAAAAAATAGTTACACATATTTTTCTTTAATTTCCGAATGCCAGTGGTAAACAAATCCAGCTCGACATCCCGACTCACCATATTAAACGTTCGACAAGCTCTTATAATATACGAGTTTTGTCTATAGGCGGTTCTTACAATAGGTACATGAAGAAGCTGTGGTCTTCGAAGACACACAGACGGTACCCGAAGAATATGTTGTGTGTTGACAGAAAAAATGCTTTTTTTCTGAAGTGTCACAGTCACTTTCGGTGGGAGAAGCGCCTTAAGTAGATCTGATACACACCAGACAAGAAAAAAAAAAAATATTCAACATGCAAATCGACACACTACATATAATGCCAACAGGTGTTACAGTTTTTTAAATAAAAATACTTATAAAACACCGTGTGTTTATTATACCTTACTGTATTAGTAGACTCAAAATACAGAAATGCGTCGCATTCGCATGTGAATGGGTCATTTCCAGCATTAGCTGTGTTGTGGCAGCATTGGGACTAATTTTCCCAACATGCAACACCAACAGCGCTGATTTTCAGTGACGACGTTGAGTGACGCAATGATTGGCGGCATCCGGTCGAAAAAAATATTATTGATATAAAAAAAAAACATTGTTGGCGTAATCACGTTTCTATTAAAGGTGCTCTTAAACGGGCTACTTTTTTGACAATTCTTGCTACAATTGTATAGGCGCCACGTTGCCGATTACATCGCTCAACACAGTGCAACAATTACTGCAATATAACAGTGTAGCCCGGCGACATTGCCAAGATATTTCATAGTAGTCGCAAGTATTCAATGTCTAGCCGGCTAGATTGCAAATGATTTATCCCGCTTTGACTTTACTGCAATATCGCCGTATATCGTCTTTGCTCTATTGTGTAGGTACATCTCTTTTCCCTCGCTCGCCTCCCCTTGTCGCTGCCGCCGCTGTCTCCTTGCAACTGCTGAGATCTAGCCTAGCTCCGCGTGTACAAACAAAATTCCTCAGCAATCCAGTTGCAGGATCTTGCTGGACTGCAGTCGCAAATATACTGAGCTAGTGAGCTGTAATGGTCAATAAAATTGCCAACAAGATGCAATTTTTGTAGCCCTTTTACAGACCTCTAAAGTAATTCCTAGTAATATGTACACTTAGTTCTTTCTTTTTCGAATCGATGGTAATAATCCTTTTTTTTTACAGTACTTTGGTCCAATATGTAGCCACATTTATCGCGGCATCAGTGGCGCTTTTCATGTTCTCCAAATGCAAGAAAGTTTTGGGGTGCAAGAAAGGAACCTAACCGAGCGACGTTTTCTTAAATCGTATTGCGATTCTAAACGTCCGGCGCACCCTGAACAGCTAGCACTCGGTAACGCAGAGTCTAGCTGACTAATCCTTTCACCACGATGGTAAATCCAAATGGCTCTCCTCAGAGCCATGACCAACGGCCCTTTTTAGGGCCAAATAACAAAAATGATGTACACTTAGTTTATACCCTATTACTGGTCTTGTTTATCAAAGGACGTAGGTTTACCTAATGAATTAACTCCAATCAGAACACCACTCGTATATCGTTAATCTTATAGGAAAACACGTTCGTTCTCTCAATGGAGTATTTATTCAGGACTGGTGGTTTCAATTGCGACCGCGCCCGTCTCTTTATCAAAGCAAATGTTCGTCGTGATTAGATCCGTCGCTATTGTGTTGTGAATTGAATGTTTCTATACATTATTTCTTATATACAAACGTAAATTAATCAGCTGTTTGCCGTCCCAATGTTGGGCACGGGGCTCTTCTTAGAATGAAAAGGGTTTTAGTTTGTGGCGGCATCTATCACGCCACATGCGAACTATTCAAGCCTACATCGCGATATCAAGATTTAACACGCAGATATTATACAAGGTTAGTCAGAAAGGGGGTACTAATCCGAAAGGATGTTAAAGTACCCATAATAATAAGTAACTTTTGTTCTACCACTTTCCCCAAAAGTCAATAGACTAAGAGAAATAACTGTTCAAAAATTACATAAAAAATATGTTAAAATCAAAAATCAAATCAGCTATGTTTACATTTTAGGTCATATTTGTGGTCAGGAATTAGAAGCTCCATTTTCTGAATTCGTAACTGAAGTAGGGACGAAGAATTTTTGAAAAAACTAAAATAAAATTAATTTTTCATGGAAATAAACTTTTCGAATTTTGAAATTTTAACACTTGCTTTTAAACCGTCATCAGTGATCCTTTAAGTGGTCTGCGGATTAGTACCCCCTTTCCGACTAACCTTGGATACAGGGTGAAATTGTAAACAGTCGACAAACCGAAATGGGAGATTGTACTCATCACTATGAACAACTTTTATTATTGGACTAAAGCTGAAATCGCGAAAAAAAACAGCTGTTCCCTACGTTTATATTCGCATAACTCGTTAAAAAATCAACAAATAACAGACAAAAAATCCAATTAAGATCGAAATGGGTTCTAGTTATTCTTTAACCCCTCTGCATATTTTTTTATGATATTTCCAATTTACAGACACTTTAGGTCGATAGATTTATTTTTTGTATAGATGAGATTGAAGCATTTATAGAACGACCACTGCCAATATTGAGACGGCCATCTCAGGATTTCTCAAGCAATTTCAGATCAAATTCAAACCAATAAGCCATAGTTATTAGTCTAGCCCTTTTCCAAAACCGACGCAAATTTTGGATTGTATAATGCAGATCTAACTAGATTTTTGATTGGATACGCTATTTTTACATCAATTACGTCATCAGAAAGGAAGATATCCTAACTATAATATTATAAATGCGAAAGTAAGTTTGTTTGTTTGTTACCTGTTCACGCCTAAACCACTGAACCGATCATCCTGAAATTTTGCATATACGTTGTCAGGTGTACAGAAACGGACATAGGGTACCTTTCATCCCGAAAAAAAGTACTGTTCCCGAGAAAAACAACAATAACATTTATAGATGGCGCCACGTGTCGAATCACGTTTCGAATCAAGATTTAATTATATTATTACTTACCCCTAAATTAAATTCACCAGAAAAAATTTAAGGGTACATACGGAAGCGGTATACTTATTGAAATGTAAAATCATTAATATAATTTATTTAAATCTAACAAAGTTATTTACTTTTGTTTGATCCTGAAAATATGAATAATTTTATGCACATAATACTCTAATACTAGAAATACTACGTCAACGACACGGACTATCAATGAAATTCATCCCACCGCGCGTAAGCTACACACATCATGCACCATTATACGCTTGTGTGAGTCATGCGTCAGTCAGCTATACCGGTATGTAATGCGTGCGAGCGAGTCGATAGCGCGAAATCCGTGCAACACACACACAGAAATGCTTTCTCCCTCACTCCACTCCACGTATTTAAAAAGTTAGAATTTGTTCTGAGACAATGGGGATTTGAATTTGAAGGGATTAGCTAACAGTGATTAGGATCAGCTGATAAGGATTGAAGTCAATGGTATCTTAACAGAACTTTTTTTTCATCATAAATTAAAAACTATATGGGATAAATAAAAATGTATAATGTGCTAATAAACTCCTTTCGTATACATACTACACTTGAGCTAATAACCCCATTTTAAAATTTCAACCACCTACTCAGTCCATATTTCAATGAAAATAAAAAATATTTGTTCAATTCTTTCACTTGCAATGTAAATGAACAAGTATATTTAAAACCATTCCAAATTCCAAGGAGATAGCTTGAGTGGTTCCTGGAAGAACCAGCTGTGAGTTGACAGGCAGACAGACGAACGGACGGACGAAGTCGCACCAGGGTTCCTTTTTTTACCATTTTGGTACGGAACCCTAATAGGGCTAGCCTGATATGTAAGGCTGGTATTCCACTTATCAAATACCTTTGTCCAATATTGATGTCCAATATTTGATCTCTTTTCTTTGAAATTCTTAATTAAAACCATACAATTTTTTTGATCAAATTCACAATATCTTTGATCAAACGAACGTTCGACAAATATACTTGAGAGCAAATAAATCGAGCCACTTCTATTTTTCACGTATAATTGTTATTATTTTTGGTACCTATTATGGAACAAGGGCCTAATACTCCTAAAATAAATCTTGATAAATCACAACCGAACCAAGGCCGAACCGTTCATTCAGACAGTTCTCAATTTCAAAAGCTATCAAATTGTTTGACACAAAAAACAAAATCAATCATTTTGAAAGTTTTCGAAAACAAAAACTGACTGACGGTTGTGGTTCGATTGCGTTTGGCAACAATTTATTTTAGGAGAATTGGGCCCCAGGTCAATTCGAAACATATATCGCCTTAAAGGTTATTTGATAGATAACCTTTACAATGAAGGTAGTTTTTCGTCATCTTAGTTTAAAATACATGAAACCGAAACTAATAACCAGAACACGTGAAACAAGGAGTCGCTCGATTTATTTGCCCCTGTTGGGGCTGTAACTCCGTCCCTTGGGTTATTGTGTGTGGAGATAAATGAAAAAAGATGATTATGACTTTAAACTTATAATGAAATTAATTTCATTATGTTACAAAAAATATGAGCGCTACGCGACAATAATGACTGCGTTTTTTAAAGATAAAGACGCGTGTGCGTAGCGGCTGCTCCGGTCGAAGTGGGCGCGCGAGCGCCGGAGTCCGAGAGGCCGGCTTGGCCCGTTATTCCTCGCCTCCCGCGTCCCGCGCATGCGTAGAGGGCGCTAGTGTGCGCGCCAACACGCCTCGGCTCGCTATTCGTCGCGGCCGGCGTCCCGCGCAATTATAGAGGGCGCTTATGTGCGCGCCAACAGGCTCCCCCCGTTGGAACTTGTTCCAAAGTCTGAAGTGGGCAGCAGGCAGAGCCTATTGTAGGCTCGTCGAAGCACGCCCACTGCAGTCCTGACGTCAGCGACGCGTGCGATGCCGTCGGAGCCAGGATGCAGGTTCACGATGCGGCCGAGTCGCCAATGGTTGGGTGGGAGGCGGTCTTCCTTGACCACAACCAGGTCTCCCAGCTGCAGCAGCTCCTGTTCATTGCGCTGCCATTTTGCTCGCCTTTGTAATTCTGAAAGATATTCAGTTTGATATCGTTTCCAAAAATGAGCCGCCAAGGCTTGTGCCCTTTTATATCGAGGCAAAGTGCTGATCTGTGTTTCTCGTTCTGTGTCCACCTGAGAGGGCAACATCATGATCGTTCGCCCAATTAAAAAGTGTGAGGGAGTCAGTGGAGTCATGTCGTTGGGATCAGAAGATAATGGAGTAAGAGGGCGTGAATTCAAGATCCCTTCAATTTGAATTAATGCTGTGTTTAATTCTTCGTATGTTAAATGAGCTAGAGATAAGATTCTTTTAAGAAGGAGTTTAACAGACTTAACTGCGCCTTCAGCTAAGCCGTTGAAATGTGGGCTATAGGCAGGACTAAATTTAAAGTTTATTGCCTGCTCTGCTGCACCTAAACTAATATCATTACACCTCGAGTTCAGAAAGGTTGAAAGTTCTTTACAGGCTCCTACAAAGTTTGTACCGTTATCAGAGTGTATGTTGACAGGCCGACCCCTGCGAGCAACAAATCTATTTAATGCAGCCATGAATGCTTCAGTGCTTAGATCGGTGACCAGTTCAACATGTACTGCCCTCACTGCCAAGCACACAAATATACAAATGTAGGATTTTATAAGTTGGCTGCCTCTACCCTTTCTGTTGGCAATTAGAATAGGCCCAGCATAATTGACAGCTGTATTAATGAATGGATATTCACTATGAACGCGTTCTTTAGGTAGATCTGCCATGATTGGCTGAATAGTTCTGCCGGCGAATCTACAACACTTATGACACTCATGAGTGATTTTTCTAGCAAGGTTGCGACCACCTATTACCCAGTATCTTTGTCTTAATGTAGCAAGCAGTAATTGAGGTCCTGCATGCATTAATAATGTATGATAATGTTTAAATAATATTTGGGTAACATAATGAGAAGCATGAATTAAAATAGGATGTTTAACATCATAGCTGTAATTTGAGTTTGATAATCGACCTCCAACTCTTATTACCTTTTCATGTGACATAAATGGGTTAAGATTAAGTAATTGTGACCTTTTTAAAGATTGGCCCTTTTTTAATGTTGAAAACTCATCTGGAAACATATTTAACTGAATGAATTTACATAAAAGTAAAATGGCTGAATTTAATTCAGAAATAGTCAAGAATGTAGTGTTTTTATTATGAGGATGCCTACAGTTATTTATAAATCGTAATATATAAGCTGTGACACGTTGCAATTTACTAAAGCTTGAAAATTTATGTATAAAATTGTTTTCTTCATGATCATGAACAAGATTGCATAGCACTTTAGTCTCTGGTAGGTTAATGGGTACAGTATTGGTTTGACTAGGCCACTGTGTTTGTGGTAATGTTAAAAATGGTGTTTATCGGTATTATGATTAGCTAAAGACATATGACCAAGATCAATATACTCCTTAATAAAGTTGGAATATTTTTCTTTATATAATGGATCATGCTTGAACTTTCTTTCTAAAGACTGAAATCTAGATAAAGCTTGTTCATATGAGTCACCTAATGTTTCTGGTGACTGTCTTAAAGGAATTTTTACAACAAAGTGACCATCTTTCTCGCGAGTGGTTGTTTTTATAAAGTTTTGTTCACACTCGTTTCTTCTTTAGTAGTGGTACGGGATGAAGAAACTGATTCCAATTCGAAAAATCTGTCTAATTGTTGTTGAAGGTGACAATCGTTTACAAAATTACAATGAGCTGTGTTTGAGTAAGCGGTGGTTTTATTACTATTAGTTTTTTGTTTATACATTACACCTGATACCAACCAACCTACTCTTGTATCAATGAGAACTGGTTTATTCCTACCTAAAGATATGCGTTTTGTACCTAATATGTTCCAAAATATTTCAGCACTCAACAACATGTCTATTTCTAAAGGAACATTGAAGCTAGGGTCAGCTAGTTTTAAATTTTTTGGAATATTCAGGTGCGAGATATCAAAACGTGTGGTAGGTAATAATTGAGTTATTTTTGGTACAATAAAACAATCAATGTTGTTTATGTATGACTCAGTGCGTGAGGATATAGTCAAGCTAGAACGTTTAGTTACATGTACTGACTGACTTAAACCTTCAACTGAAATGGAAGTAGATTTAACCGGTAAATTAAGTTGATTAGATATTTGCTCTGTTATAAAGTTAGATGTGCTACCATTATCAAGTAAGGCACGGACAGTATGTTTTCTACCGTTAAAATCAATAATGTCTATTAGTGCTGTAGACAGCAATACACAGCTATTATGTTGTGTAGATGACAAGACAACATCAGATTGCATTGTTGGAACTACATTACAGTGGCAATCCTCTTGTGAGGCTAACACTACGCATTTGTCCCGTGTTACACTGGTATCTGACTGCTGCAGAGATGCTGGTTCGTCTATATGTAATGAAGTATTATGTGGTTTATTGCATACTCTGCACGGTCCAAATCTGCAATCCTGAGGTCCATGTCCTTGTCTTAAGCAATTGTTGCACAGGTTGAGTCTTTTAGCTTCGGCTATTCGTGCTGACACAGACAATGACATGAACTGAGGACACATATAAATGGGATGGTTTTGCTTGCATCGAGGACATGTGTATGAGCCTTTTGATTGTTTTTTATTAGCAATGAATGTTCGGGGTTTAGCATTTAAAGGTTCACTGTGCCTACGAGTGTGTGTAGTACGAGTATGTGTAGTCCGATTGTTAATGTCGATTGTCTCTAACAGTTCAGCACGCCCTTTAACAAAATCAATAAATTGTTCTAAGGTAGGTATTTTGTATTTTTGAAGGTTAGCATGTTCCTTCCATTTCCTGTTAGTTGTACTATCTAATTTTTTACACATAACATGAATGATGATAAGATCCCAATTTTCTATATTGACCTCTAACATTTTTAATGACCTAAGGTTTTTATTTATAGTATCTATGAGGCCCCTCAGTGCAGAGGGAGCCTCCTTTGTAATGTTTTCAAAATCGAACAATGCATCGATATGATTATTAATAAGCAAGTTGTTATTTTGATAACGCTCACATAACAATGACCATGCTGTATCATAGTTTTTTTCTGAAAAATCTAAAGAGGCAATAACGTTCGCAGCCTTGTATTTTAATGCCGATCGTAAATAATGAAACTTGTTAATTTTAGGAATTTTCCCATTTGTGTGAATAAGAGATACATAAGTGTCGTGAAATTCTAGCCAGTTTTCATATTGCCCAGAAAAGGTAGGTAAATGAATGGTCGGTAATTTAATATTTAAGCTTGGCCCACCTGCAGTGAGGACAGAACCTGTTACCGAAGACTCCGAGTCGTGCTCCGCTTCCCCAGAGACCGGCCTGCCAATCACCTCTCGTGCCTTGCCGACCGCCGCGAAGTATTGCGACTCGAAGCACTCGCGCTCACCATATTCCACTTGACACTCAGCATCTGTAATGTCCGGCAAGCTTTCTATTTTAATCTGTATGGAATCGTATTCGCCATAGCACTCTTCAATCTTTTGCAACCTAGCCCCAAGCTCACTGAGTTGAATGTTACTAGGCTTCTCACATGTGCACATGATTGAAAGATATTTTTCAAACTGTGTAAGTTTAGCTTTATAAGAAGCACGTTTCTTTTTTAATTCTTTTAGGTTAGACATTGTGAACTAATTGAATAACTTTATAATATTAATATAAGAACAGGCAGTATTTACGTGCACAGGAAAACGTGAAACTCAAGGTGTAATGATAGCAGGTTATACTTAAATGCAAGCGTGCAGTGCAGATACAGGCAAGAAGAGAGTGATATGCGCGTGGACAAGCAAGCAGCCGCTGTCCCACGTGACAGCAAGGGCGCAGCCCCGCTCGATAGCAAGCAGGCGTGCGCGTGCCCCGGAACAGGCGAAGACAGCAATGAAACGCGCCACGTGGCGTCGTCGCTCTGCTCGGCTTTAGCGCAAATGCTGTTGATATGCAATTAAACTTAATGTTAATATGGGAAAATTGATAATGCAAAACGAGTTCTGAAATAGGGACGGGATAATTACAGTGAAATAAGTATAAGATGCATTACTTAATGTCCGTAATGCATGACATGACATGTGCTCATTTAACGTACGACGACCAACAAATTAAGGACTTGTTGATAGCAGTGCCATGAAAATAAGGAATATCCACTTAATGACTTAAAGTTGGGATAATTATAATGATAATTGGAACGAACTCACAAAATTAATGCCCTCCAGGATAATGTTAGCACTCGTTGTTCGATCGAATTTCGGTTTCTAGTCGGTCGCCATTTTGTTGTGCCATCACGAACACGGAACACGAACGATTCGCTTCTTGAATTCTTGATGGAGCTTGACACGACGCGACGCGACGACTCGAACCCGGGTTTATGTTTTCTATGAATCGAACCACGCGATGATGCCGGGAGATTCCACGATGTTTGTTCCAATTTTCTTCAATAATCGCGGCTTCGAAGGACCATTGTTGGGGCTGTAACTCCGTCCCTTGGGTTATTGTGTGTGGAGATAAATGAAAAAAGATGATTATGACTTTAAACTTATAATGAAATTAATTTCATTATGTTACAAAAAATATGAGCGCTACGCGACAATAATGACTGCGTTTTTTAAAGATAAAGACGCGTGTGCGTAGCGGCTGCTCCGGTCGAAGTGGGCGCGCGAGCGCCGGAGTCCGAGAGGCCGGCTTGGCCCGTTATTCCTCGCCTCCCGCGTCCCGCGCATGCGTAGAGGGCGCTAGTGTGCGCGCCAACACGCCTCGGCTCGCTATTCGTCGCGGCCGGCGTCCCGCGCAATTATAGAGGGCGCTTATGTGCGCGCCAACAGCCCCCAAGTGTATATTTGATACGTGGAATACTAGCCTTAGGTACTTAATTGTGGTCGCGAGATGACATTATAATTGTCACCAATTCAAGAACGAGTAGGTACATCTAGCACTTTCGAGTCAACGTTAAACGGGACTAATTAATCAAAATTTGCTGACTCCACTTTACCACTAACTTAGAAACTTTAACCTCCAACTCTGCAGTATTTAATTGCTGCACTGCCGTTCAGTTCACTTAACTGGCCGACGTTGAGGGCACTCGTCCGCCTCAAACTCAGTTTAACCCACTTAAAACTAAAATACTATTTCATAATCATCTTCAATGCAAACTGCCGACTGCACATTGGCCACTTAGTTGCTTGAGACACAGGAATTGATCTCTATTTGTTTGTAGCTACATTTACCGTTAAGGGTTCTTACAGACGAGCGGCACTTTGCCAACGGCAGATACCACTGCAGCCGTCACCACCTGCCGGCGGTACCGTTAACGCGTCGGCAGTAGCCGTCGACGGTAGGCGACGGCTTCAGTAGTATCTGCCGTTGGCAAAGTGCCGCTCGTCTGTAAGAACCCTGCTGGGGCCTAGAAGTTTCTCACGCATTTTGCTCAATGTTATATTCGGGATATTTTTAAGGGTTCTTACAGACGAGCGGCTCTTTGCCAACGGCAGATACCACTGCAGCCGTCGCCTCCCGTCGATGACACTTTGCCGATTTTCGCCAACGCGTTGACGGCTGTTGCCGGCAGGTGGTGACGGCTGCAGTGGTATCTGCCGTTGGCAAAGTGCCCTAACGCGGCGTCTTACGTAGGTGGTTCAAAGCGACGCGAATTGCGAAGCGATCCGATGCGGTGACACGCGAATTCAATGCGATGCGGTGCGAAGCGGCGGCTTTGTCCTACGAGCTCGCGAATCGCCCGCCGCGCGCCGCCGTCATTCAGTAGCACTGTGTACGGCACCGCATCCAGTTCGCGCGAAAATATCAAGCCAACTGATCGCCTTCGTCTCGCTTCGCGACGCGCGGCACCGCACTCCACGTGTGTTTGGTCACGTAGTCCACTTCAATAGGTATCGACTGTTTGTTGTTTTCGCGTCGCGCCGCACCGCTTCGCGTCGCTTTTAGAACGCTCACGTAGGATGCCGCTTTAGTGTATCGTATCAAAAATATTAATGTTAAAAAGGCCACGACTCGCGACACTTTCGCTGTGAAAAGTTCGGAGATCCAATGTAGAGCCAAGTTGCGCATTTCATGTATAAAGATTACTTTTGGACATGGCAATATATAGCTACAAATGTAGCTACATTTACCTTAAGTGCATCCTAGCTGCGCAAAACCTCGTAATCGCTATGGCTTTGATTTTGACAAGTCAACAATTTCCATAGCAGCGTATGTATTAACATTTCCACTTCTCCACAACTATGTACCGCGCAATGAATATTGTTGTATTGTCAAAATGAAAGCTATTGAAATTACGAATGTGATACGCAATTCGGATGCTGGTAGGACGTGAGTGAATTTAGAATCGAAAATACAACTACCCTATAGCATTTTGATTTCAAATGCAACAAGAACAATTTGTATCCTACATAGATATGAATAAAATTTTCAGTTTAATTAAATGTTATGTAAGACACGAGTATTTCCAATTCAAAATTCACTCAGATTAAACGTTACGTTTACGTCAGGCCGAAGTCTGTTACAAACGCCGTAGGCCACCTCCGGAGTGACGCTGTACGTAGTCGATGAATGCTTATTAAACGTTACGTTTACGTTAGGCCGAAGTCTGTTACAAACGCCGTAGGCCACCCCCGGAGTGACGCTGTACGTAGTCGATGAATGCTTATTAAACGTTACGTTTACGTTAGGCCGAAGTCTGTTACAAACGCCGTAGGCCACCTCCGGAGTGACGCTGTACGTAGTCGATGAATGCTTATTAAACGTTACGTTTACGTTAGGCCGAAGTCTGTTACAAACGCCGTAGGCCACCTCCGGAGTGACGCTGTACGTAGTCGATGAATGCTTATTAAACGTTACGTTTACGTTAGGCCGAAGTCTGTTACAAACGCCGTAGGCCACCTCCGGAGTGACGCTGTACGTAGTCGATGAATGCTTATTAAACGTTACGTTTACGTTAGGCCGAAGTCTGTTACAAACGCCGTAGGCCACCTCCGGAGTGACGCTGTACGTAGTCGATGAATGCTAAACGTTACGTTTACGTTAGGCCGAAGTCTGTTACAAACGCCGTAGGCCACCTCCGGAGTGACGCTGTACGTAGTCGATGAATGCTTATTAAACGTTACGTTTACGTTAGGCCGAAGTCTGTTACAAACGCCGTAGGCCACCTCCGGAGTGACGCTGTACGTAGTCGATGAATGCTTATTAAACGTTACGTTTACGTTAGGCCGAAGTCTGTTACAAACGCCGTAGGCCACCTCCGGAGTGACGCTGTACGTAGTCGATGAATGCTTATTTTGGAAATTTTAATGCACTATAGTGGTCTCGCTCAAACGCCTGATGGCTAACACCACGTGCAAACGCCTGACGCCGCGTCAGGCGTTTGACAGAGACCACTACAGGGTGTAACCGACTTCGTGTAATTCCTTAAAACCACATGATCTACTTACTACTGGTATAGATTGGCCCCGCACGGGAATTACCTTGATTAAAAATAAAAAGTAATATATTTTTTTTCATTCGGTAGCTGCAATCGATCATATCTAAACCACTGAATAAGGAATCAGTAAAAAAAAAAGAAAATAAATATATGCATTTTTAAAAAAAAATATTATTTGCTTTTCGATGCCTCACATTAATTAATGGAAGCACCTCAACACGGCTGGCAGGTACGACCAACGCGATGTCGCTGTTTGCAGTCAGTTAACTCGGGGCTCTAAAATGACTCAGAAATAGAAAACCAAGTTTTTTTTGTTTTTTTTTTTCAGTTGGTTTTCAGGAGCACCCTTTTAGTGTTAATCTGTGTCATCAGTAGATCACGCGGTTTGATGGAATTACACGAACTCGGTTACACCCTGTATTGTGCATTTCCATAAAAAGCATAGTCGGCTGCGTATAGCGTCACGCCGGACGCAGCCTACGGTGTTTATAATAGACCACGACCGTAGTGCTAGGCCTACAACAACTAAATTACGACGAAACTGAAAACCTAATGCGCCCTGTAACTTGATTAACCCATACACTAACGAACTGTGCTGAGCCATAAACACTTACAACCACACACACATACACATGCCTACGCACATTTTCACACACACACGCACTCGTAACACAAATATTACATAAGAACCCCCACTCACACAGACACACCATAACAGGTTGGAATTTGTCTGTATCCGGTATATTGTTTGACCCTATTTTCATTTTTATTAATTTATTAGTTTTAATTGGTTTAATTTTTGTTTTGCATTTCTTTTTTTTTCTGTGTTTCATTTCTCCGAGCATATTATTATAACCTACCACCTATAAGCTCAGTGTACAGTCCTTGGAGTGGGGCACTGGTGACTTGTAATACAGGTTTCCCCAAACCTATCTCAGGCACCAGTCTCTCACAAAACAGGTTTCACTCGTTATGTAATTAGTAAGCTGTAATTAAAATATATGTAACCTATTGTGAAGAGAAAATAAATAAATATTATTATTATTATAACTAAAAACAAATGGCATTCAACTGTGTCTAAAGCAACTTATTGGCCCGTTATGCGGTCAGCCTGGCTTAATACAGACAAGTTCATGCAAAATAATGGCTTCTAAATGAATTCCTACTCGCCTAATTACTTGGTAACTATTAAATATTAATTAGCAGTACTTTGCCGTCGGATAGGTAATGGGTGTGCCGACGAACCAATTAAAGCATAACTAGTTTATTTTACCAAGTTTGTCTGCGTTAAAATTTTTGGTTGTTTTAGCTTTGTTTACATTAGGTGTGTAAACGTTTATACGTAGAATAACTTTTTTTTGTATGTAGTAAGTTCGCAAACAAGCCGCCGCGGCGACGCGCGGCTGAAAGTGTTTACCACCACCTTTACAAGGTTAGTTGGAAAGGGGGTACTAATATGAGAGGGTGGTAAAGTACCCATAATAATGAATAAGATTTGTTCCACAACTTCTCCAATAGTTTAAGAGAAAAATCTATCTATCCTCAGCTATGATCAAGTGTGTTTACATATTAGGTCATATTTGGGGTCACGGATTAGATGCTCAATTTTTTTATTCGTAAATCAAGCAGGGAAGCAGAATTTTTGAAAAAAATTGTAATATTATAATCAATTCGCATAAAAAAACGAATTTTGATTTCTGCACCGGTGGACGTCATCATGTCAACGCCGGCTTTCGCTGAAAACCAGCGCTGTGGCTCTGTCTCGCACGAGTCATAGCTGAGCGATGACTGTTTTTCGTGGATGTTGCACATATTTTTCCCAATAGTTTCTTTGCGGTTTTGTGTATAGTTTTTTATTTTTGTGTGTTATCTCGGCGCAAATAAATATATTTTCTTTCTTTTCTTTTCCAACTAACCATGTATAAACTTCCTCAGTTACGTACCAAATAAATATTAAGATCAAAATTTCCCCATAAAACAACTTCTGATCATCAGACTAGGAAGCTAGCGTGTATACACTTGTAATCTGTAAACAATGTTACAGATACATAAAAGTTGCAGAAAGTTTTTGAAACACGACGTTGGTAAAATGTTTCAAAATGTTTAAGTACCTATATCAAACTTCCTCACCGTACGATGTGAATAGATGCGTGTTGTAAAGATTCAACAAAACCCAGCACGCTTGGTGGTAGGATCTATACAGTCAACCAAGCCAACTTAAAAAAAAACTACGTTAAATATTGAATAAGGGCTGATTTGATTTTCAATCGTCAGATAATTCTTATCTTAACAACGGTTTTGTCTTGGTTGTTTTATTTGCGATCCGATTCCAAGTTCAACGACTTGACCATTCTGAAAATCAGTTCAGCAATTTCTTTTTGGGTTAAAATCGTACGACGACCATAATGTAACGTTAATCGAAAAAGTAGCATTTGTCTAACATTGTAAATTAGCGGGATCACTTCCCAGAGGTATAAGTTTGACGTTTTGATAGGTTTGGTATACAAAAGCTGTCAAAGCGAAATATTTATCCCTCAGATAAAAGGTATCTGACGATTGAAAAATCGGCCCTAAAGCGAATGCATTCAACAAAAAAATATTTTTTTTAACTTTAGACTATGTTCTCACAAGTATTATGGAATGTGGGCACATAGTTCCATTACATACAGTATGTAAAATAACAGAGGGCGTTTCCTTAAACCCGTTAATCTACATCTTTAGTAGATTAAAATTAAAATATACAAATACAAAAACAAAAAAAAATATCCGCAAAACAAACTGAAATACAAATCGGAACGTCCTGTTTAAAACCAAAATAGTAGCGTTTATAGGTTAAATGTTATGTTGCCGTGTTTTCCACATTAATAGACAAGTGCGCAAGTTTTACGTATCATTTTTATGTTTTTTGAGATTTTTTGTTTTTTTTATATTACGTTTTCGTTTGGGATATTTTTTTAGTATGTACCTACAGACGCTACTGTATTGCTGGTTAACGGGAGACGCCTTTCGTTAGTTAACATGCTAATTCCCTTAATAGACGACTAATATTCAGGTAATGAACTAATTACTTAACGCGTTCCGCCTCAATTCTGTAATGTACTAGCTGATAATATCGTATTGACCTATTTGTTGATAAATAATGGAATCAGGCGTTACTTTGTGGAAATCCCTGACATACAAATATGCAAATTCAATATTTGGTTTTAATTCCGCCAAACTAGATTGCCAGTTTGGATTCAATATGCAGCACCAGCCTCCGTCCACAAATATGTGTACATGCTGGTGTGAAAAAAAATGCAACGCGATACTAATAGTATCTAACGGTTTGGGTTGCTTGTTGCAACTAAATATTTTGTTTGTATATTTGTTGATGATGAATTCAGAGTATTGCCTACGCTTCCTTATAATCGTGTACTTTAAGGCGCTTCCCCCACCGAAAGTGGCGCCACTTTAGAAAAAAAGCATTAGGTATTTCTGTCAACACACAACATATCGAAATTTCGTACGTACAACATTTTAGTCAAGTGTTGTATAAATTTTCGAACACTAAAAAACAACACTTGACATCCTAGGTTAGAGGTTTTAGTAATTAATGCTTAAAACGGCCGGTTTTGGTGCTTATCGCTAAAATTTCGAATCCAGAAGCTGTAGTGTTGATATTTGGTGTTCGAAAATTTCTAAAACACTTGACTAAAATGTTGTACGTACGAAATTTCAATATGTTGTGTGTTGACAGAAATAATGCTTTTTTTCTGAAGTGGCGGTATTTTCGGTGGGGGAAGCGCCTCAAGCCCTTTTTTGGTGGATTCTGAGTGGATTTGGATGGCGGGAGGATGGTGCTGCATACTGCATTCAAATTAGCGATCTTTGCTAGTAAGCTAGATATTGTATTTGCATATTTGTATGTCATGGATTTCCGCAAAGTAAAGCCTGATTCTATAGGCTCCTACACACAATGCCGCCGGCTTTGCCGCCGGCACTGTCGCGCGGCTTGCCGGCGAGTGTTTAATCAGGCCGCCGGTTATAACGCCTATTGACTTCCACCCGCGCGGCAATAAGCCGGCGGCATGTGTGTAGAAGCCTTATCATTTATCTGGGATTTGGAAGATCTGAGCGCGATTCCGGTGCGTGACTCTGACTTCGAATTTATGTGCGGATCAAAATTTCATTATCACTACCGTTACAGCGATTACGAATTGCATCCGAACCGGATCCGTGAAAATAAGAATCTAGAGTCTAAAAAACTCGGACCGAATTTGTATATCGCTTACTCACTTATCCGATCTCTGATCCAAATTCAAACAATTCAGGCATATCTTTCTATTCTTTGGCATATCCATTTGGCGTCCGATTTGAATCCGAGGTAATGGGAAAGCGTTCATACAAACAGTACTACGGCTACTTCGGTCCGTCAATATTTCTTCCGAATTGGAAACTCACGGATCACGGAGAGAAATCGGATGACGGAAGCCGGATCTAGTGCGTAAACTACCATACAAATAGTTCTATGACTACTTCGGAGCGTATTTTCTCAGATTAGGATCGGATGCAGTGCGTAACCGCTCTTAAAGGTGAAGGAAAACATCGTGAGAAAACCTGCACACCTGAGGGCTCCAAATAGTTCTCGATAGTGTGTGTAGTCCGCCAACCCTCACCAGGACAGCATGTTGGACTAAAGCCTAAACCCTTCTCATCTCCGAAGAGGCCCGTGCCCAGCAGTGGAACAGTAATGAGCTGATTATGCTATTTACTAAGTACTGTAGGCTTGCGCTCGTAACTTATTATTGTTAAGTTTGTAATAAAAAACCATTTAATAAAGAATAAGTTCTAATATAATAACACCGTGCCGTGTGATGCCGGACGTAAAGAATAGCACTACCCAATCTCTTCCCATGTGTGTCGCAAAAGGCGACTAAGGTCACTAGAGGATGGGCAGCAGCGTCCTCTAAGTACTTTAACAACCATACTGCGATCGCCAACCCGCCTGCCAAGCGTGGCGATTATGGCAGACCCCCCCAACATGGAGCACAGGACATGTGGATGTGGCGATGCTTGGGAGAGGCCTGTGTCCAGCAGCGGACGTCTTTCGGCTGAATGATGATGATGATAATAACAACACATAACATAAAAACATCACGCCTTGTATTTGCCGATGGGTTGGGCAGAAGTGTATAATACACTCACATTTCGCCGTTATGTTTAAGTCCCATGTAATAGGGGCGAGCCTATTGCCATCAACCGGCCACAAATCCAGACCCTGGGCTGCTACTGAGAAATTCCACACGGAAAAACCCAAAAACACTTTGTCCGATCTGGGGATCGAACCCAAGACCTCACGCTCAGCAGTCGCGCTTGAGACCACTAGACCAACGAGGCAGTCTCTATTCTCTAGTATTATTTTTAAGTTTGTAATAAAAAACCATTTAATAAAGAATAAGTTCTAATATAATAATTATTTAATTAATACAACACTAAAAACATTAAAAGCAAGAAAAAAAATGAGTGATCTGAGACGTTATACCGCGTGTCCGGGAATTTAATGGACCATGGAAGGAAAACACTTTAAAATATTTTAAATAGGAAATTTTACTTAAACGAGACTCCATTTCGTGCTCGTGGTTTGCTGCAAATAATCTTTTATTAAATGCGACTAAAACGAAATGTCTGAAGTTCTCATTGCCAAACGTTCCCCATGTAGGAGTAAACATAACGTTTGACGGCAGTAAACTGGATATAGTAGATCAAACTGTATTTCTAGGCATAACAATAGATTCCAAATTACAGTGGGGAGCTCATATAACTGCCCTTTCTAGTAGGTTAAGTTCTGCTGCTTTTGCAGTCAGAAGAATTAGACAGCTAACTGACATACCTACTGCCCGACTTGTTTATTTTGCGTACTTCCACAGCATTATGTCTTATGGTATTCTGCTGTGGGGGGCAGCGGCCGATCGCGACTCGATATTTATATTACAGAAGAGGGCAATCCGCGCGATCTATAATATGGGCCCTCGGGAGTCCCTTAGAGATTTCTTTAAAGAGATTAATATTCTGACGATGCCTTCCCTTTACATTTTTGAAAACATTATGTTTGTACGTAAAAATCTGCCAATGTATAGTGTAAAAAGCGACGTTCATAATATAAATACTAGGAACAAACACAAATTAGTAGTCCCTAAATTTAGATTATCCAAAACGAATAAGTCATTCCTAGGAAACTGTGTTCGATTTTATAACAAGCTTCCCAAATCAATTACGGATCTCACTGAAGGCAAATTTAAATCTCACGTTAAATCAGTTCTCATTAAAAAGGCATACTATAAGATAAACGACTATGTTGACGATAGGGACGTGTGGCGCTAGTTCTTTTCTGCACATGTGGCTTCCCTGGTAACCAATAGTTTTTAGATGTAGGTTTATGATGTATCTATATTAGTTAGATACGATTATGATTTAACACAATTCATACAGAATTGATTTATATACTTTATTTTTAATTTGTTTTTACCTGTACTTGCATAATTTTATTATTGTAAAAAATATGATGATTTTTGTTGTATAGAGTCAATTAATTTATTCACTTGACAGACATATCTGTGTTGCTGGGGAGTTTGTTGCGCCGTTTCTTCTTCACAGCAAAAACACTAGGAAGCGGTGAAGGGAGGGCTTTTTGTGGGATGTCTATAATATTGTAAAACTAACGTTCAAAAAGAACTAAGTAATTCTAGTCTATTTTGAATAAATGAGTTTTGAGTTTGAGTTTAAGGAATACTGCATTAATTATTTAAAAAACGTTTCTTGTGTTAGATGAGATTTTAAATAAAAAAACTGTGAAAAAGTACTATTTCTGTACCAAGGCACCAGACTGCTGATACATATCGATAAGGCCAATAGTAAGGATCAAAACTTCAAGATACAATGTCATAAATTAAAGAAGGTTCAAGAAATAAGGAATAATACACAAATTAAATAGGGATTTACTTTACATAAAACTGCCTTGGCATCGTTTAATTGAAATTAACCTAATTACTAATTAAACAAAGTTAATGCTAGATATCATAGTCTTCCCTTAATTAAAGATAATAATTACTGAAAAGTTTTGCTCCTTATATTCGACCCTTTTGATTGGCGCCATAAAAAAACAGTGATATTTTCTCGCGTTTATATTGGTTAGATTAACGGTTCGGGCAAGAGACTATAAAAATATTTATATAGCAGTATATATTTCTTTAAAAAATGAATGTTACATCTTCTTTAAGTACTTTTCTTTCATGAACCATAGAAATAGGACACTCGGTAGATGTACCACATCAGGGATGAAATATATGAATAAAACATAAGGATAATTAATATTACAATAATATTGAGAAAGAAATACGTCAAATAAGTCAAATAAATTCTAAAATGAGAATTCTGAGCATCTAGTCCTCAGACTCTTTATCTTCTTCTTCACCTTTTATTTCTTCTGCTATTACTTTTACCGAACGGGCACTTTTTTCTATAACAAATCCTGATGTCAAATCTCTAATTTCTCCCTCAATTCTTAATTTATGAAGCATTACAGCTTCCTCTTCAGCATTTAGAGAAGCTCGTCTTTCTTTTCCCTCAGCAAGAGTAGCATACCATTGGAACGTTACCTTATATGGATTTTTCCTCACCATTTTTAATGCCCTTCTCTTGACGTCGTTATAATCCTCTAGATATTCTTTTTTGAGTGCCTCTTTGTTATCAGATAGCAAACTCTTCTTCACTCTTTCTGGTTTCTTTATAGCTTCAGGAAACAGAATAGCAACAGTATCCTGAAAAATCGCTTTTTGGTTTTTCATGATTTCCAACATCCTTCTTTCTTTCTCTAAACGCTGCGCTTCTAATTCTCTCAGCGGTTTTTCGTGTTCTTTTAACATTGCTCTGTTGATTCTTTTCTTAACTGCAATTGTTCTTTCTATTAGTTTCTGTATAGTTTTTTGCCATCTTTCCTCTGGACCTATAACTTTCATCCTCTCTAATCTTCTAGCTTCAACTTCTTCTTCATACTTTTTTGCCGCTTCTTCCCTCAGTTTACGCTTTTCTTCCTCCTTTTCAGCCAAAACCGCACCTTCTTTTCGTTTTAGTTCAAGTAAAATGTCAGGGAATTTTTTCATAAAATTGTCTTGCCAGACAATAAAAGATTGGACAACTTTTAACTCTCTAGAAATCATATTTTCCATGCGTCCTAAATAGCTTGGATTTTCTAGCATAAAAATAGGCGGATTCAAAAACATTCTAAAAGCACCATTGACGTCACTCACACCTATAATATTTTTGGTCAATGGTAAAGTGTGAAGGTAAACACCTGTAAGCATCGTTCCAGAGAGAGTTTGCACGGAAATGGGTTTATCGCTCGTTAACAACAAATCCCAAGTTTCAAGGTTACCTTCAGAATTAGCAATAAAAAGTACACTGGGCTTATACAATGACCAGGCTCCATGCGTTAATCGGTAAGGACGCTTCTTCCAAATAAGTGGCCGACCCAACAGTTCGTCTGACCAAATTGCAAATATTTTACCACCTACTGTCAATGTTATAGAATTTATTAAAGGATTTTTCTGAGTGCATGATATTATACCATCATGTATGCTACAGCAAAATTGTATGTTACAATACTCTGAATTTACAACTTCTCCGGTGTTGAACTCATGGCCTTCCCATGTAACTCGTGTTAGTTGCCCATGTTGCGTACCACAGTATAAAGTTTTATTTATATCATCTTCACTCTGTTTTAATATTTCACAATTAAAATACTTTCTGCCTGTCCCGCTATTTTTTGGAACATACACATATTTAAGTAAAGGTGAATTCATACCAAAAGTCTGTAATGGATATGTCCATGGCTGACCTGCCACACCTAATATCAATTTGTAGCATGGTTGTAAAATACGGTCCAATATCTTATAGGGTGAAACATCAACTAGCAGCCCTGAAGGTCTTTTTGCAACTCTTTTTGATTTCTTTACTTTCTTGCCTGCAACAAATGCGATGTTGTCAACGGACAAATTCCATACCAAAATAGTTCCATCTTCTGAACCAGATATAAATTGCAACGAATACTTGTTATCTGGAGTCATAATTGTTTTCCCGGTAGGTGTGACTGTAAAATTTGGTGACATCCATTTGATAGCATTAACTGGTCCACAATGACAACTTACTAGGTTACTTAAAACGGTTGCATTTACTACGGCTCTATCTTCGACAGTTTTCATCCAGCCCATATGAGCGTTCATAGCAATTTTGTATTTTTCCCTTGTTTCGCTCAGAACTTCAATCTTTTCGACGTTTTCCAGTTTTTGAGTTATATCCCACACCACTATTTGTCCATTCATCAAACCTCCAACCAGAATATTTTCATCAAACGGACAAAATGAAAGGACCTTGACTTCACGTGGTGATTCTAAATAAAGTTTTGGTATTAAGCTATCTATATGACTCCAGATCATAACAGGGTTTAAACCATAAACAGCTCTTTGAATTGGATCTTGCCGTGTACCCGTGTGTGTCTTCATAACATTTGGAGAACCATCAGAGTACGAAATAGCTACAATACCGGACCACATTGGATGAAATACTGCGCTAGATACATATTTATCCTTAGCCCTGATGTCGGTAAAACAGACATACTCTTCAAAACTCATAGTACCAAGGGTTTCGGTATACTTTTGAGTATCAAGATTCGGATAATCATTACAATACATATCCATTACTGTGTTTAGTTCAACAATGGACACCATTTCATCGTGTCTCGCTGACATGAAACCATTAATCATTTTTATGTAAGATGGCCGACGCATACGTCTCACTGCATCTTTATACGCAGCCAATCCTACTTTATCAACCGGAGGTATTTTTCCTGCATCTTCTTCATCTGAACTTTCTTCGTCACCACCAGCGCCTTCCTCGCCCAGTGCATCACCACCACCCTCTATATCTTCTGTCTGCCCTAAAGAATCTGCAATCGACTGTGTCCACTTATTTTGCGGATATTTTAGTTGAGTTTGAGCAGATCTATGTATCAAAGCGGGTGTTATCTGACAAGCAATGTCTACCCTTCGACGAAAAACATTATTGAATTTTTGTCTGTATGGTTTTAATTCTATATATCCATCTCTGACAGAGTTGGTATCTCTAACGTTGTACTTTTCAGGGTCATACTCAGTGGGAAATTTAGCTTTTATCTCCAATTCTATTAAATTTCTTTTATTTATAGGTAACAGTTGTGTTATTTCTGCCTCACTTCCTAGACTCGGCCAAGGCCTAGGTTTCTTCTGGACAGCCTTTTCTAATTTCTTCTCCTGCCTTCTAATAAATTTATCAGATTGTTGTTTACAATGATCCCTGGCTTTTGTTGTACAACATATGTAAAACTCATCTGTATCCTTCGATTCATCAACTATGAAACCCATGAGAATATTTTCATCATCATATGCCTCAATTTCTTTGCGTAGTGGAAAAAATTCGGACAACTCACCACCGATTTCAATGCTTTCCATGATTTTGGCCTTGCTAACGGCTTTCCAAGGATACTGGACATTGATATCAACACCTATTACCATATCTATTTGTATTTGTGTGTCTTCACCTAGAACCACTTTATATACACCTTCAATATCATATTTTGGAATGAACCTTTTTCTACGAGGTTGAGGCTGTGTGGTTATCGTCGACATCTTAGTTTCTTCAGTTTGAACTGTAATCAATTAATAATAATGATGTGAAAAATCAAACTTATTCATAGATTATTTCGGGGACAATGACGTTCATGACATTGACAAGGGTTATAAAAACTATTAAATATTTAATAAAACCTACTTCGCTATAAACACAGGTTTTATTGCAATTTTCAATATTATAATTTCCCTGGGGCTGCAGTCTCGACATGAGATAGCGATCGGTAAGCTTCCGAAAAATGGTATTCATAGTGCAGTATTCTTACAGGGAAATGATGCCTGTTGTAAAATCTCCCAAAATTTTAAGGAAGATTGGTACAGATGATTTTATCCTAGTAAATATTTAAAAATATAAAAATACAAATAAATTACATAAAACTATAATTTCAATAACTATTTTACATTGAAATTACATTCCTGTATCGTTTGAAGTACAAGACACCTTATAAATGGAAATAAAAATTTCCTTCCTTGCAACACTAGCAAATGCCACAGTATTTGTCAATTGTCACTTTGTTGTTATGTGTCATGTGCTCTTTTTTGAGAATTTTAATTATTGAAAATTGTTATAGGTAGTGTAGTTATTAGTTAGTTAATAGACAAAACAGACAATGGGTGATTGTCACTCCGACTCACGGCAGCACGCGGGTGCGTTGTCGTAGAATGTAAGAAAGTAAGTGAGTACCTGCCACACCTATTGTAAGAGTCTGGGCGCTTTAAATTTAAACTGTTGGTGTCGGACTGCAGTCATGCGGTGCAGTGGTGCGGTCGGGCGGCTTGTGTTGTCTGTACCGTGCACGCACGGCGGCAGTACGGACTACGCACTGCTCTCTCGTCTCGTCAACTGTATAAAAAAACACAACCACCCGTCCGCAGCACGACATCCACACTGCAGCGGCAAATGATATTATATACAAAAAAAATAACATTGGCTGCGGCACGATTGCAGTCCGACACCAACCGTCTTTTAATTAAAGCGCCCTATAATTTCGTTTGTTGTACACTTTGTACCTTAATAATGTTTACGTTTGCATTCATGTTTTAGACGTAGACGTACAACACGTCCTTCAAGTAACCATATAGAAGTGTTGCTGGCTAAATAAGATGCTCGGCCGTTTTTAGCCAGAAGATGATTTACCGTTCATCAAGGAAAGGTGAATTTTGAGTTGGCGTGTAAGGAAGTTGCTGCAGAGCTGAACAATATTTGAAACGGCTCAATAAAATAAAATAAACAGAGGCACTGGCTTGTGATTTCGTGGAAAATCTTTGAAGAGATGGTCGTAGTTCATTTTGGTTGCTAATAAACGTTATTTCTTTATTTTATTTTTTATTTACGAGCTTGTTAAACATCTCCTTTGATACCCGATAAAGCCTAAGACTACTGCTACAACTACAACACCTTATAAGCAGATAAACGTTTATTTTCAAATAAAAAATCTCTTGCACAACTTATCGATCGAAATGAATACTTTGCGGGCTTCCCAATTTGCTCGCAAAGTTATTCGCTAAAATGACGTTAAATCGTAAACTTGACAGTTGAATTCGCTACGTTTCTGATAAAAATTGATAAAATAATTGTCATTATGACTTATGTAGTGATGTGCCGAGTTGCCCATTTATGGTATTTGAATAAATTAGTACTCGTTAAAAAGAGAATCGAGTCAAAACTCGAGTCACTGACTCGAATCTAGATGCGAGTACTGCGTCAGGTACTCAAGTACTTCATAGGATTCAACTACTCTAATGTTTCTCACTTCCAAAAACACAAGCAAAAATACAAAATATGGTTCATAAAATATAAATCAGTTTTATTGATCAGTCAATAAAAATGAAAGTACTTAAACATTTTAAATAATTAGAAATCATATACTTACTGTCGGATATACTGTATAATCATAAACAAATTCTCTTTTTGTTTTCTAGGGGCCAAAATTAAATCAATTCAATTAACTATTTAGAAAAGCAAATTTACGATACTTATTACCACTGTCCAACACTCAACAGATCAATCACTTCGAAACGAATGTCACTTTAATGTTAATATACAAGGTTAGTTGGAAAGGGGGTACTAATCCACAAGCCACTTAAAGTATCACTGATGACAGTTTTAAAGCAAATGTTAAAATTTCAAAATTCTATCATTTTGCCGCCGGAAGAGAGGGGTCCCGACGAATTGACTTTATGGGCAACAACATAGGGTCGCGATATAAGTACTCGGTTCAGTATTCACGTACCTACTATGAATAATCGAAATCTTTACTCGAGTTGCGAGCATTCGAATACTTCAATTCTATAACTCGATGACACAATCACCTATCTATAGTTAAACTGACTCGATACATCACTATCACTTAACTACCGATTTCGGTCGATAAGTGATAGCGATACATGTCGAGACTGCAGCCCCTGGTCATTTTTTGTGTCCAATTTGTTTGCACAAATTAAATATATAGTAACCAGAGATCTGGCGGTAATTTTGGATGGGGTACTTGATAAAAGCTGAATATTAATAGAAAAGTGTATTTTTCAGAATTTTTACCTTACTCGATTATGTAATCATCGTTCTGGTAACTAGTCGCTCATGCCGCTGCAGCATAACTTCTCTCTTGTACTCACGTACAGCACTGATTATCGTCTGCCAGGCCCTTAAGGGCGCGTTCAGACGACACGCACCAGCTAAGCGCACGCCACGCGCTGACGCACCCGCGTCTGACTTTGCTTTGTTTGTTGTATGTAATTAGAGTCTTATGACACGTCAATAGATCTCACATTGCATTTTCCATCCTGGTCGGGAGGGTGGAGGCGGCGCGGACGCTGCGCGATTGCGACGCGTGTACTAGGCGATATCTGTTCGGGCGCTGAGCGTGCGCGTATACTTTACATCGATAAAAAATGTGCGTTAAGACAAGGGACTAACTATTAAATTCCAAAGTTTCTGAGGAGGGCGCGACTCGTAGGAGAAACGCGCACGCTTTCGCGCCGAAAAAAATCGCGTAAATGTGAATGCAGGCTAAGGCCATATCCAAATGGTCTGTCATTGCACTGACGTATAAAATGAGCGGCATGGGTTTCGAGTTTTATTAAAACTCATTTTTATAAAAATGCAGTTTGCAGAATGTCATGAAGTTCCGAGAAACTATTTGCTGGACTGATCATTTCATAATCAGGTAAGGCAGAAATACAATATTACTAATTTTCAGCTTTTATTAAGTACTTACTCTTTCATTAAGGCGCTTCCCCCACCGAACACTTCAGAAAAAAAGCATTATTTCTGTCAACACACAACATATTGAAATTTTGTACGTACATCATTTTAGTCAAGTGTTGTAGAAATTTTCGAAGACCAAAAAACAACACTTGACATCTTAGGTTAGAAGTTTTAGTAATTAATGCTAAAAACGACCGTTTTTGGTACTTAACGCTAAAACTTCGAATCCAGAAGCTCTAGTGTTGATATTTGGTGTTCGAAAATTTCTACAACACTTGACTAAAATGTTGTACGTACGAAATTTCAATATGTTGTGTGTTGACAGAAATAAAGTTTTTTTTCAGAAGTGGCGCCACTTTCAGTGAGGAAACGCCTTAAGTACTCTTCCAAAATTAGCGCTAGTTTTGGGCTATAGATATGTCGCAGAAACATGGTTATAGCCCTTAGTGATCATATTCCTAGAAATATGATCATAATATACCGGAAGATTGCAAGAAAGTGTTCACTCCATAAACATCTCATGTGTAGGTAAGGGTGCTAATAAACCAATCGATCGATTGTCGATCAATGGCATCAATCAACGTCGATTGATTGGTGTGCTGGCTTTTTAAGACCGACCTATCATCGATCGATTGGTGTGGTACCCTTACATGATAAAATTGGTCGATTTCTAACCATTTTAGTAGACTAATCTAGTAAAATGGTTATGCCAAAAAAAAATAACGACGTGATGGATGATATAAAATTTTCAAGCTTTTTTATATTCATTATTTGTACATACACCGTGTAAACGAATTTGTGTAATTCCTTAAAACCAGATGATTTATTACTGATATAGATTACCCAGTACGGGTTTTTTTTTCTTTTTGCGTATTTTTTATGAATTATCTGTACAATCCGTACAGTAAAAAGAATAAAGAAAAAAAAATTACACATGTCCAACGCGCAGAGGCCCCTTTGAGAACTTTAATCTAAAATGGGGTGGAGCACCAACCGGGGACTATCCACGGCTGCACTATTGGAGTACAGTCACGGGCCGTCCCAGATGGGTGCAAGACTTCTGTAAAATATGATGAAAAATATCTGGTCTATGGGAAGGGGTGTTAGGTGGACTAGATAACTTCTATTGCCGGAAGAAAACGGCGTCTGCCTTTCAACATTTAGAATTGAAAAGTGTTGGCAGACGGTGACTCGCCAACTCACTAACTGGGACCCCTGAAAAGCCGCTAGTACATAGGCGAAGGGGGCAACAGACGTGTGAGCGGTAATTAATTTAATTATTAGCCTAATTACAAGGCTAGGTAAGATGATGGTGCTTCCTTAAGTAGTGCTTTAGTAAAATAAATAAATTAAGTCTTTCAAACGATTTCTATTAAAAAGCAATCTAAAGTTTGCCCCGCAGATACTTTCATCGCAACTTCTTTATAGTAGACAAAATCGTACAACAGTCTCTCTTTATTTAATAGTAGATTGTAGTTAGATTTCTATAAGTTACCTGCTTGAACCAAAGTTTCATCTTTCTTTGTTTCTTCAGAAGCTGTTGGCTTACTTTCTTCTTCTTCATCATCATAACTGGTTTCCGAAGAAGAATTTCGAGGTGGTTCAGGTCTAACTTCTTCTTCACTGTCTTCAGAGTCAATCATTTCTGAAAATTTAATAAAACGTTCACAATTATTCGAATAACATTAATTAAATTTGAACGGTAATGGTGAGAGAATTTCATCTCAGATTTAGGTCCATTCATTTAATTTCAGGGCCATATTCTGCCAGGACGAAGCATATATGCCGAGATAAATTATTTTCTTAAAACAATATAAAATTGTATTTTAGGTCAGGCCCTACGTGATTATCCCTACTAATACCTACCTAATAAATGCGAAAGTAACTCTGTCTGTCTGTCTGTCTGTGACGCTTTCACGCCTTAACCGCTGAACCGATTTTGATGAAACTTGGTACAGATATAGTTCTTCTTCTTCTCTCGTGTCAGGACGATCTATACGAAAATAGCTCATGTCGTGGTGAAAAGATTAGCCAGTCAGCAAGGTTGGTAGCGGGGCTGACTGCCCAGGGTGCGCCGGACGTACTTAAGTATCGTCACTCGTGGAGGCTCTTTTCATGCAGCCCACTGCCTCATCTATTCTCGTATAGCTCGTGCCGATACGATAGAAAAAGAATTAGCTCATTTTTTCCAATGACGTCATAGAACAAATAGGAACCACCCACTCCTTCCGCGTAAAAAGTTTTTCTCGATATGAACTTTACTACCCACCGGGCACCTTCATGTATCGCACACATGAAGGCGCCCGGTAACAGGCGTTAATTTAAAAAAAATCTTAACTTATTTTTTTATTGCTGCCAATTTAAAGCGATGACACGTTTGGTGCAGTGGCTAAGCGATTGGCTTCTGCGCTACGGGTCGTGGGTTCGATTCCCACACGGAACAAAAATTTGTATAGCCTACAGATAGGTGTTTCGGGTCTGGGCGTTTGTGTATGTGAAATTTGTGTCTGTAAATACACCCACGATACAAGAGAAATCTTAGTGTGGGGTAAAGTTTAAAAAAAGAAAAAAAAATAAAGCTAACCGAGCTATGCAATAATATTCTCCCGTACAAACCTAAAAAACCTATTTTCCCCATTTTTAGGAGTAGTTTTCGAAAATTTTTATGTATATATGTATTTTATGTTTATTATACCAATAAGAGATCTCTCATTTAAACTCTCAATCATAATAATAAATGTCGTCCTGGAACGACGGGCGGTACGTAACCGGTTAAACTGTACCACCCCTTTTCAATCCTTTAGGGATTGAATTCGACAAATCTGTTCTCAGTGTGCCTTTAGCTGTAAAATACTCTGTAAATTTTTAGCGTTAGGCCTGGTTTTCACAGGCCCAGTTTCTGACCACCCAGTAGTCAGCAACTGTACATTCTGCTGTCTATACAGTACTGTCACTTTCCCGACGTGTTCTCAATACTCAGTCTGCATAGGAGACAGCAGTACACAGCTACTGTGTTACTAGTTCTGGCCTGGTGTTTCTGACCTATCTAGTTGCGTTCGTATGGAGCGAGTGACGACCCAGTAGCTGTCCTTGTGGGAGTGTGGGAAGGTCAGTGGACAGTAGAAACTAATTTTTTGAAGTAGCTGGCCGACTGCTACTGACCGGTCAGTACTGGCTCAACTTTATTTCACAGACCTAGTAGCTGCCAGACAGTAACTGTCCTTCACTGTCCGCCAGCTACTGGGCATGTGAAAACTAGGCTTTAGCAGGTTAAGCTGACCGAGTCTTACGCGTCATCCTACGTGAGCGATCTACAAGCGACGCGAAGCGGCGCAGTGCGACGCGAAAACAACAAACAGTCGATACCTATTGAAGTGGCCTACGTGACCAAACGCACGTGGAGTGCGGTGCGGCGCGGCGCGGCGCGAAGCGAACGCTGTCAGTTGACTTGATATTTTCACGCGAACTGGATGCGGTGCCGTACAGTACTACTGAATGACGGCGGCGGGCGGCGAGCGGTCCGCAAGCTCGTAGGACAAAGCCGCCGCTTCGCATCGCATCGCGTGTCACCGCATCGCATCGCTTCGCAATTCGCGTCGCTTTAAACCGCCTACGTAAGACGTCGCGTAACATTACATCATGTTCTTTTATTTAATATATTTTAAAGCAGGCGGAGCCGCGAGGTCACTGTTGTTTACGGTAAGCAAGATAACATTGAGAGCACTTCTAAATAATGTCATCTCTTTAAAACGGAATCAAATTCCGTTCCCGAGACATATTTTTCCTTATAAAAAGTTTAGCAAAAGGCGAAAGTACGGCGAAGATTGAAATTTGAAAGTGAATTTTTAAACGTCTCTTGTCTAAAGTTTCTTTAACTTCAAAAAGTTTGGGACCAGCATCATTTCTGAACAAAGTTTGAAGAAAAAGGAATACAAATTGTACCTATTTTTATCTGACACGTATTTTATTATCGATGACTCACCCAAAAAACCGGTGACGCATTCTTCTTGTGCATGTAGCGAATTGAAGAGTGAACTCATGCAACTGTTAACATCATGGAGGGCCGACTATGACCATAAGCTGTCAACGTGGAAAACTGAGCATGACGCAATGCTGTCCGCACTGGCTAAAGACGTCTCCGAACTCAAAAATCAGTGTACTGCTATACATAAAACCACAATTGAGCTCGAAATCAGCATGTCCGGCATTAACAAGGACTATGAGACACCGAGAGGAAAGGTCTTAGATCTGGAGAAACAAAATAAGGAAATCCAGTACACAAATCTCCAACCAAGCTCGACAAATATTGAGCTACGTACCGTTACACCAAACGACGTTGAGAAAGTAGAAGATCTCATAATGAAGGTGTCAGATGGGGAGAAAGCTGTGGATCTCGAAATATGTGAGACAAACCTAAGGGATATACGCCCCCCAGGTAAACCGAGAGCATCAACAACCCGGTTGCCACAGGCTTCCAAACCCCGTGTCTTCGTGCAGGTGCCTGCTGCTACTACGGCAGACGTAACGATGGGCCAAACAGACAAGGATGAGCAGTTGATGAATGGTTGGACGGAAGTTCGACACAGGCGCTCCCAACGCTCGCTCGGAAATGTTTTGCGTGGGACAGCAGGACCTGGTACCACTAAGTTAGAAGCCTCAGAAAGATGGAGATACCTGCACCTATTCTACGTTAAGCAAGGTACCTCGGATAGCCAAGTACGTGAGCACTTAAATACCATTTGTGGAAATGAGGTCTGCACGGTAGAAGCTCTCAAACCCCGTGGTAATTACTCTTCCTTCAAGTTGGGTGTGCCCTCGAAACTAGCTGAACAAGTTATGGCGGCACAAAACTGGGCGGAGGACATCTGTGTGAAACCATGGCGCCGTAACTTTCGTGCCCGAAGTGGTGAAACTCAATAACCTTCTTGCCACACCTTCCACTACTGATTGTAATGTATATCTACGTTTACTGTACCAGAATGTTCGCGGACTTAAAACCAAATTACCTACATGGAGATCAAGCTTGCTACTCTCCGAACATGACTTAGTAGCCGTTACAGAGACGAATCTGGATAGCTCAGTGGAGGCCTCTGAGATGTCGAGCGGAGATTGGCGCATTTTACGCAGGGACCGAGTGACTCCGGGCGGTGGCGTGTTACTAGCTGCGCGTCCTGGCATCACTATGAGTAGGCGACATGAACTCGAGACGGACTATGGCGAAGATATGTGGGCAACTATCACAATGCCTGGCCTAAATGTATCTGTGTGTGTGGTTTACGTAAAGCCGACTGCAACTGACGATGATTACATGTCGTGGTTTTGTAAGGTTGAGGACGTTATCTCCAAATTGAATGGAACTGTAATTATTTTAGGCGACCTTAATTTAAAGAGTGCATCTCTAAATGTCAACAATTATTATTGTTATTTTTTAAGCTTTTGTAATCTGGCCGAGATGAATGAAGTCATAAATATGCGTGGAAGTAAATTAGACATAGTGTTGGCTCGGGAGGGTACCGAAGTTAGCTGCGAGCATGTCATGGGTACAGAGCTGGTTCCAATCGATCTTTATCATCCTCCGTTAGACATTGCGGTAACTATCACAACACTTAAGGTTTGCGAAAAATTAGATCCTAGTAACATTGACAGAAGTAGGGATTGGAATTTTAGCAAAGGAGACCACACACTTTTAAACGATCAGATTTGCTCAGCCCCATGGCAAGACGTTCTTCACTGCAATGATGCACGCTCCGCTACTGATAAGCTTTACGCAATAATATATCATCTATTCGATTCTTCTATTCCAAAGAAAAAGAGAATGATTTCTGGTAATAGGCGGTATCCAATATGGTTCACTGGGGATATTGTCAATGACACTCGGCATAAAAACAAACTCCATAAGAAATGGAAACTATCACGCTGTGATGTAACTTATGCTGAGTTTAGTGCTCTGCGATCGGATTTAAAATTAAGAACCCAGGAAGCCTACAAATCATACTGTCATACTGTAGAGAATAGCATAGGAAAAAATCCACGACAGTTCTGGCAGCACGTATCTAGTCTGCGATCAAAGGGTGGTTTCGAGCCAAATGTTTTATATAATGGTGAGACTAGTTCGGGTGTCAAAGCGGCTGAGGCATTTGCTCAGTATTTCGCCAGCGTGTTCTTGCCCGATACACCAAAATTAGACCCAGACGCAAGTAACTGGAACCTGAGTAGTGAAGGAGGTAATATTCCTCTCCCCTTTTTGACCCCACAGGATGTAGTTAAGGGAATTGCCAAACTCAAACCATGTAGCTCGATTGGTCCTGACAACATCCCTGCTTTTATCCTTAAGGGATGCCACGATACCTTAGCAGCTCCTCTCTGTCATGTTTTTAACCAAGCCCTTCAGTCCGGCCTGTACCCTGAGCAGTGGAAAATTTCGCGGGTCACCCCCATTCCCAAAACCAGCGACAAATCATCTGTAGAGGATCACAGACCTATCGCTATCCTACCAACCATTGCGAAGGTTTTTGAGCATATACTCCATACTTTCATCTACAAGCGTATAAATGTGTTCCTATCAGACGCCCAGCACGGCTTTCGTTCGGGTCGCTCCGTCGATTCGAATTTATTGATTCACGTGGACTATATATCTAGAGGCTTGGACACTGGGAGGCAAGTTGACGCCCTTTATTTTGATTTCCGCAAAGCTTTCGACAGAGTCGACAACGATGTCCTCTTGACCAAGTTGGCAGGCATTGGTTTCACGTCAGGATTTCTCAAGTTCCTCGCTGACTACCTGCGGGATCGCAAGCAGTTTGTCAGACATGGCTACTTCGAGTCCAAGCCTTATAATACTCGCTCGGGCGTGAGTCAGGGATCCGTGTTGGGTCCGCTTTTGTTCCTGATCATGATCAATGATCTTATAAAAAAGGTCACATTTGCAAAATGCCTACTATATGCCGACGACCTAAAACTAGTTGCGCAAATAAGAACGGATGAGGAATGCAAACTCCTACAAAGGGATATTGACGCCATTTATGAGTGGAGTATTGTGAACAAGCTGCTTTTCAATAAAAGCAAGTGTTTTGTCATGACGTACGGTCGGGGATTGCGACCAATCCACTATAACTACAGGTTGGGTGGTGAAGCAATTACTCGGGTCACCAACATAAAGGATTTGGGAGTGACCTTCGACCGTGGTCTGACATTTAGAGATCATATTTCCACTCTTGCTAAGGAATCTTACAGGCGCTTAGGGTTTGTTTTGCGGAATGCTCGTGACTTTCGCAACTCAAATGTTATCAGACTTCTGTACACCACTTTAGTTCGAAGTAAACTCGAGTCCAGTGCTTGTGTCTGGCATCCTTATACAGCGACCCAAACATTAATGCTCGAAAAGGTACAAAAAACTTTCCTCAGGTTTCTATTTAAAAGGTTTTACCATTTTTTTCCCTACATGTACCCTACTAACTATCTTTTAGGAATGTTGGGTTTTAACTCGTTAGAGGTGAGAAGAGGCCTTGATCAGCTCACTGTAGCCTGTAAAACCCTTAGCGGACGTATCGACTGTCCCGAGCTCCTTGGTCTTTTCTGTCGACTATTTGTGCCCGACAAATACATCGGACACCGTCAGTGCCGCCGGCACAATCTGTTCGCACAGCTGTCATCCAAAACTGTTGCCAGAGCCGAGTCGCCAGTGTGTCGTACTCTAAAGATACTCAACGCCCTCCTGACTGACAATCCTGAATGTGATGTGTTTGCGAATGAATGGAATAAAATGATGCATGTATGTCTGGCATTCTGTGAGAGAAAGTATGCGAGGGTGTCCACTGTTCCATGTTAGTTTTTAATTTAATTTTACGATGTAATTTTACATTATTATGTTATAACCTACCTATATTTTGTCTCCATGTTAGTTATTGTAATTGGTATTGTACCGTTTTAATTAACTATAAATAAATAAATAAATAAATAAATTATTAATGGTGTGCTGAGTTTGCACCAGTAACAAAGAGTCGTAAGTACATATTTATAGGGACGTGTATTTCGGATACAAACTTTGTTTGACCTCTAAGGATAGATTAAAAAATTCCTTTAAAAAAAATGCGAACTTTACGTTTGACTTTATAGTATTAAACTATTATTATCATGTTTCAGGTCGTTAGACCCAGGGAATCTGATTTTCCCATACTTACTTCAATAACCCGTTGCCCCCGTTACGACTGGTAATTTAAAAAAAAACTAAAATTCCTGCTATACAAGGTGTGACTTAAATAACGCACAACCTCATAAGGGGTCACTGTACTCATCATTATGAACATCTTTTCAACATCACTATGGAACCAAACCTGAAATCGCAAAAAATAAATCACCTGTTCATACATTCCTACATTTATGTTTTATACTCGTCAAAATGTAGGGAACAGCAGTTTTTTTTTTCGCGATTTCTTATTTCGTCACATAGTAAAAGTTGTTCATAATGATGAGAACAGTGAACCCTTAAGAGGTTGTGCTTTATTAAGTTACACCTTGTATAATAAAATCTACTGTAAATAAAGATCACTTAATTACCTTGTTCTTCACTCATCTTGATTTATTTGATAAAATTATCAGCTCGCTGAATCGGTTCACGTGGAATCAACCAATGCAATGGTTTGGGGGCTCCACCAGTAACACTGCTTCTAAAATAACGATAAAATTAACGCTCAGTTGCAAATAACGTTAGTGAAAACTATCGGTTAGACGAGAAAAAACAACGTTAAATGTATAACCGATATCTTAATATTAACCTTAACTATTCCAGTCAGGAGGTAACTTTACAAAGTTTTAACGGTATTTAAAGCCCTGCTCGCGGCTTCACATCAAGCTAAAATTCCAGTATAAGCTGACCTCTCATTGTACGGAAAACCTATACAATGCGAGATCAGCTCATACTGGAAATGTATAGCTTGAAACTTAGCCGTGCGTACTGCAAACATTTACCGGTCAAGTCCTGCGAAGTCTGGACGCGTTTCAAAACCACAATTTGTACGTTAACGTAATTATTTAAATAACAGAAGCTCCATAAAACAACTAGCAGATATGGTACACAGCTCTAGTAAATAAACAATATTTGAGAGTCTTCCAATAATATTATGCTTGCAAACAAGCGGTTGCTTCGATAAACAGCTGTTTGCGCATGCGTGAAGAAGGAACCTGGTACTAAGTGGTACTGAATATGGGCGTCTACTCCCTAACCACGAAGTCCGTGGTTTCGGCCTTAGTTACGAGCGTTTCTTACTCCCTATCACCTACGGACATCCGATTATTTCGGGGCCCGATCTAAGAATGAATGACAACACGATTTGACAGTTGTCCCTACTACCGATGTGTTTTGTCCCGTCTGAAAAGTTGAACTTGACACTTGTTTTGTACACTCCTACGTTTCGGGCTACTTTCGGACGGGCGACTAACTTCGTTGACGGACTTAGGGAGTAGGCCCCATGATGTGATGGTAAGAACCGTTCTATTAAATATATTTATGGAGTATTTTACTTTTTAGAGTGTTAATAATATTTAATACAAGCAACAGAATCATATAGGAGTTAATTTATCAGTACAGAGGTATCGCGAGTATGGTGAATATAGTTAATAAAAACAACATAGACTCTCCACTTCACTACAGGGGGCAAATTCTACCAACAACAACGTTGACCAATCGCAATCGAACCGAATCCGAACCCTTCATTCAGACAGTTTTTGTTTACATAGTCTGTCAAGCTGCTTGACAACAAAAGCAAAACCAAACATTTTGAAAGTTTTTGTAAACGAAAACTGACTGACGGTTGTGGTTCGTTTGTAGTTTAGCAACGATTTTGTTAACAGAATTAGACTACAGAGTGGTTAGTGACATGAACTAGATTATCTACATAATAATTAACACACTAATACTCGCCACAAGCTGCCCTGCGGAAGCTCGCCACAAGCTAGTAAGTCAGGGCCTCGTCTCCAGTTTGCCTTTATTGGCTGGCTGGAGTGGAACCCCAAGAGTGCCCGCAGGACTCTCAACTCTGGCTTGCCTTTATCGGCCGGCCAGAGGGGGGTCGCCAGAGCTATATGCTCGGGGGTGGAAGTGTCTAATGGCGTCATAGCGGGGAAACCCACTCCGGGTCTTTTAGACCCGCGACGGCGAAACCGGGGCCACACCTCTCTACACCCCTAGCCGCTCACACGTTTGTTGCCCCCTTCACCTATGTACTGGCGGCTTTCAGGGGGCCCAGCTAGTGAGCTGGCGAGTCGCCGTCTGCCAACGCATTTCAAATTTAAACTTGAAAGGCAGACGCCGTTTTCTTCCGGCAATAGAGGTTAACCGATCCACTAAACACCCCTTCCCATAGACCAGATATTTTTTACCATATTTTGCAATAGTCTTGCACCCACTTGGGACGGTCCATGACTGTACTCCAATAGTGCAGCCGTGAATAGTCCCCGGTTGGTGTCCCACCCCATTTTAGATTAAAGTTCTCAAAGGGGCCTCTGCGCGTTGGATCTGTGTCCCCGTGTATGCCTTCCAAAAGACCGGACATCTTCCGCACGGAAGATGAACCGTGATTTAAAGAGAAACACACTAATATAAAAAAATTATGAGTGATGTCTGCATACAAACCACGCGGCTACCTCTCACACAAAGGAGTGGGGCGCGTGTTGTGAACTGAACGCCCTTTATTGGTAAATATACAAGGTCAGTCAGAATAAAATGACAAAATTCGATAATTTTGATTCACACATAAAATTATTTTTAATTTAGTTTCTTCAAAAATTCTTCGTCCCTGCTTTGGTTACGAATTCAAAAAATGGAGCTTCTAACCCGTAACCCCAAATATGACCCAAAAGGTAAACACAGCTGATCATAGCTGAGGATAGATAGATTTTTGCGTATTTTTATAAAATCTTAAGCTATGTCTACACCAGCGTGCTTTCACGTTCATCTTGCGTCTTCGTCTGAAGCCTGCGTGAAGCGCCGTAGCGCATGCAATAGCGCATGCCTTAATACTAGTTCGAGTCTTATGGCAATCAATATTGCATGCGCTTGACGCAAGAGGAAAATTGGGTGTAGACATACCATTAAACTATTGACTTTTGGGGAATGATGTAGAATAAAAGTAATTCATTATTATATGTAGGTACTCGTAACACCCTTTCGTATTAGTAGGTACCCCCTTTTCGACTAACCTTGTATATTTTTGTGGAAAGCGGCAGAACCAAACGATTTCGGATTAAACCCCCTTTTCATATAATCTTGAATATTTAGCTACCTCTATAAATGCTAATGTTGCTGTAAAGGTTAGATCCCTTCATACCTTAGAATAAGTACTAAAGCACTTCATACAGTCCGACATTGCTCTAAAAAAACACGAATGGCGGCGCTGCTTGTGAAGGAAAATGTCAAAAACCTGTCAAATCTATAGTACATTTCATGTTAGTTCTCCATTTTGCTACGTTCATTTAGATCCATGTTAGACTGTGAACAAAATGTCAATTCATCTCCTCCACTTAATCTTTCTAAACACCTTTTAAACCTTTTTAAAACCAGCCAACGAGCCATGTAATCCGGACTGTTGGGAAAAAGCTTAAGCTGATAAATTGTTTCAGACTGCCCTGTCTCGACGGAAGGAGTCCGCGGCTCCGTTGACGGGGGAAAGAGAAAGCACGATATTTCGTCACGGTTTCGGATATCCTCTCGCTCTGGTGCTAAGACTACGAGTTTTGCAGGTGAGTGATAGTAATAGGGCTTTGATTTACTAAACCACTCGTTCTCTTCCTGTGAGGCCTGGTTTCCCGGTTGGAGTATATTAGGGCAAATTCCTACTTATTCCATCTTTTTTTCCTTTTAAATAACCTTGCCCTACTACGCTATGATTCCTCCTATACCGTGGGTGCATTTACAGACACAGATTTTCACACGTTCAAACGCCCAGACCCGAAACAACTATCTATAGGCCATATAAACATTTGTTCCGTGCGGGAATCGAACCCTCAACCCGTAAAGCAGAAGCCAATTGCTTAGCCATTTGCCTTACTATTTATACTATCGATAGTCTATGTAGGTACTCAATGGTATCGATACTATGGATACTATGCTCTTCATCAATGGCATTACTTAATTTTTTTGATCGATACTATCGAAAGTATTGTTAAATTCCAATACAACGTGCTACAAAAATACCCCTAAAGCCGAAAGGGGATTAAAAGGTCCCTTGTAATAAGTCTATTGGCAATATTTTAAAATAAAAGTCGGATCCAACAAAATAATTTGGACATATAAAACAAAATCATCGCTGAAATGCAACCCTGAAAACATAAAAGTAAAGAGTAGACTACCCAGAAAGTTATTTACATTCTTATCTAATTTCCTCTGAGAGGTAAATGACAACAACCATAAAAGACTTCGTGATTAACATTTTCTTTTTTATGGGGAATTATGTTACACGTTGTATATTGACAAGTTGCCCGTCAATATTGCTTAAACATTGCCGAGTATGGCTGCCGCTGGGCGATAGCAGACAGCAATTAATTACCGGTAATCATTGAGCCACACATTGCATAATCCTTGCTGGCTACACTTTGCTGTAAAATGTTGATAATTCAACAACTTACTGTGATTATCTTCAAGTGTTTAAGATTGCAGCCATATTTTACTCATGACTTTTGATTATAGAAGAGGATACATCATAACAAAACATCACGCCTGTAGAGGATACGAAAAGCGTTGTCTTGATCGAAACTGAACTGCAACTACACTACAACTGAACTTCTTTTGTTAGGTGAATTAAGCTCCTGTATTTCCCGAAGGGTTGGGCAGACGTGTATTAATACACTCTCATTTCGCCGCTATGTTTAAGACCCATGTGTGTGTGCCTATTGCCATCAACCGGGTATAAATCCAGACTCCGGGCTGCTACTGAGAAATTCCACTCGGAAAACCCAATTAAACTTAAGGTCATGGTACATTATACCGGCACCGTAACTGCACAGCTGCAGCACGGCGTCGCCACGAATTTAGGCTACGGCTAGCCGCCAGCGCGCTAACTAAGTACACGTCGTCCGCGAGGTGTAAGCTCGCAGACCGCGCGCCGGCCGCGAGGTGCAAGCTTGCTGTCACCGCAAACACAGTAGTTATATGGCATTTGTGAAAGGAGCGCGGCCGACGGCGCAACGAAGGTGTTTCGCTGGCGACTCGGAGTCGGCGCGCAGTAAGCACGCAGTCCGCTCGCTCACAACGCGCGCGCTCCGAGTTGAGTTGTATGGTAGCGGCAAGCGCGCTGACTGCTTGCCGATGGCTTTTTCATATTGAAATTATGAAATATGTTATTATACGACACATCATGATTTAATGCTCTAATTTGAATGACAAGTTAATTGCTTGGTTGGAGCGGTGCCGGTATAGTGTGTCATGACTTTTAGCCGGATCTGAGGATAGAACCCAGGCAATCACGCTCAGCAGTCGCGCTTGCAACCAATAGACCAACGAAGCAGGCGTACGAGGCAGTATAGAAGAGGAGTCTATGACAAAACCTAAACCCAGCCGTGGATACTAAATAATAAATCAAGAATGCCTAGAGCTATGTTGCAACATTCACACACATTACCTACCAGGGAGTTTCGCTTTATACAATACTGTAAGGGCTTGCGCAGACGAGGGACAATGGCGGACAAAATGTCCGCCGTGCGCTCTTAAGGTGGATCCAGACTTTGCGAGGCATGCGCCACGAACGGCGCACAACGAATGCCTCGGAGTGAGGCTTGCGTGTCGAAAAAATATACCAGCGTATGCTCGGGTCGAGCCATCGCGTGCGAAGCAAATGCTTCGTTTGTCTGTCTTCATGTTTGTGGCGAGGCATGTGCTGCGCTCAGGCTGAGCATGTGCGAGGCGAGCCAGCATGTGTCGGTAGAGGTACGCAAGCGTTGTGCACCGTTCGCGGCGCATGCCTCGCAATGTTTGGATCCACCTTTATTATTTATGTCATTAGGTTGCACTTTGTCCGCGTATACCGCCAGGCGACATGGGATATTGCGCGGACAAAGTGCAATCTTATAGTAGTACTAATAAGAGCGCATCGCGGACATTTTGTCCGCCATTGTCCCTCGTCTGCGCAAGCCCTAAAGGTACATAACAAAGACAATTCTCTTGCGTACATTATATGTTATAGCAAGCACGACAATGCTGATGTCAACGAAGATGATCTGAAATGTAGGTACTGGAATTTTATTCTCTAATCCTTACTATCTGTACTTACTGTCTGTCTGTGACGCTTTCACGCCTAAACCGCGGTATCGATTTTGATTAAACTTGGCACAGAGATAGTCTGGAACCTGGAAAAGGACATAGGCTAATTTTATCCCGAAAAATTTGGAATACGCGATAAACGATATACTCGCACGCATATATAAGTATACACTGCTACCTCTTCATATTGTGTTTGAGAGTAGATTAGATAAACTGCATGAATATATATTTAATAGATAATAAGTAAAACTGTCTAATTTTTACCAAATGTTCATTGAGCGCTATTCAGTTTGGTGGATTTAATTTCTTTGTAAAATGTGTGCAAATCAATAAATGTTTTTAAATTGAATTAATTAAACAAATAAAAATACGCGGGCGGAGCCGCGAGCGACCTCTAGTAAAACATAAATAATAATCTAACATTCCAACAAACTACATAATCCAGTATGAGCTGATCTCGTATTGTATAGACTTTCCGTACAATCAGAGGTCAGCGTATCCGGGAAATGGATAGCTTGAAGATGTAGCCGTGTGTTCGAGAAATGTTTATTTATTACGAAAATGAATCTTGCATCTTGAATGGAAACTGTGTAAAACTGTGTGGTAAAGGCTCAAATAAAATGTACAACCTGTCACTTTAGGAAGAAACATGATGGATGACGATGAATGATGGCACGATGGATTGCGCCAATATATCCCAATGGATCCAAAGTATTGCAGAACATTCTGTATAACTTTTTTATTCATTTTGTTGGAAAATTTATCTTCCTGGAACTAATCTCTGGGTTTAATGTGTGTCTTATAAACCCTCATGGGATATTGGCCGTAAACGCTTCAAGTCTCGCCTGTAATTTCCCAGTTGTTCTACGTAGAATCGGTCTGCAAGGACCGTATACGAGCAGATAAATAGGAAAAAAAGACGGATATACTTTTAATTAGGTGTGGGTTTTTGCAGGGTTTCGTTCCAAAATGGTAAAAAAGAAACCCTAGGCCGCTTGTGCACACACGTTTTTTCGCCGTAAAAACCTACGGTTAATTAGCCGTGTGTAGGCACGGTCATCAGTGTTGTACGGGCTACTATAAAAGTTTTTTGACGGACACGGTGGCCCAACGGTACGCCTGCGCCGCCATATTCACTGTGGGTACTCCACTTTTGCGCACGGTTTGATTCACATTAGTGTTGTATGACAGTTCTTGAGAGTTTGTTAACGGCACCGGACGTTTACGCGACGGGCAATTATTACATGACAGCTTTCCAATGGTGATTTTGTGTTACAAAATGAATATAAATCAGTTTCCGCTGTTGGTTTGCCGTATCGTGTACAAGCTCACACGATTTTTCTACGGCGCGGCTAATTCGCCGTACGGTTAAGAAACCGTGCCGTGAACAAGAGGCCTTACGGTCCGTCCATCCATCTGTCTGTTACAGCTTCTTATTACAGAAACTACTAATGCTATTGACTTGAATGTTGTTTTGATAATGCTTGTCCATCTATATTGCAAATGAAAGAATTGAAAAAATATGTTTATTCTTATTGCAATAGGGACCGAAATGGACGGGTGTTTAGAAATGAGAAAGAGAGATACTTTTCATTTATAAGGCATAATTTTTAACTTGCGATGATTGTCTTTAAAATAACGTTCCACCTTGTATATCCGAAGTTTGCTAAGCGAAAAATTTGGAATAAATCGAATTGATAGAGGTTTGTGTAAATATTACAGGAAAATTAAAACGATGTCTGTAACTTACACATTTCTTTTTTGAGTTAGCAAGCAAACTTAGCTGTCCTAAGATCTTATTGTTTTTGACGCGGTCGATGAAGTTATAGGTCTAGCGCATAACTGAGTCAGGGTCTGAGGTAGCTGCGCGGTGCGGGAGGGGTGTGGTGACGCGACGCGAGAGCTCACTGATTCGTCAACTTGTGACAACTGTCACCCGCCCGCACCGCGTAGCTACCACAGGAACTGTCTCAGATAAGCGTTCGGGCTATAGGTAAACAACTTTTTATACGTTTCCTTACAAGTTACTGAACCCTCAGTGTGCGATTCCGACTTGCATATGGCCGACTTTTATTCATTTCGTTGGTACATCTGTTTTCCTGGTATTAATCTCAAGCTTGGGACTTTAATGTCAGTCTTATAAGCCCTCATGGGATTGGAGACATTTAATTAGGTATGGCTTTTTTCTTTTTGGATCGAGTAATAAGATTTCCTGTCACGCGGGTGTCTGCCCATGTTCGTGCATCACCCGCATCCGTGGCGCCTGAAATTCACCTTTTCAATGTGTTTATTATGATGCGTGAAATACGCACGAAAAGGTAAATTGCGAGCGCCACGCGTGCGGGTTAGATACGCACGCAGACCCGCATGATAGGAAAAATGCCCTAATAAGCTTTTTTAGAGCTCATACGCCATGCCGCCATACATATTGCTAGTGAACCTTCCAGTCTTCGGCATTACGTTTGCGTTAAGAGTGAGCACTCGAGGAGGATTCTTGGCATTAGGTTAAAACCATGTCATAAAACACGCTACTATGTAGTGAAATAGTGTTTTCAGGTGATCTTGTTGCTTGTTTTGTGGCGGTGTATTTTCTTAGAAAAACCTACATTCAAAATTAGCCCTCCACGAACCCGGCATTGCGAATGCGACTAGAGGATACCCTGCACTAAACGTGTTAAGAAAGGGTTGAGACAATTCCTGCATGGGCGACGCAGCGCCGCGAGCGGTCGGTGGGACCTCTCGCTTCCGGCCGTGGTTCTGTCCATGGTCGGGAGCGAGAGTGCGTGGGAAGCCGTCGCCTCCTTTTGCGAGGTGGTGATGGCGCCCAAGGAGGGAGCGGAGAAGGAGAGAGAGTCGACGGCCACTCTCCCTTCCCGCGCCAGACGCACCGGACGCCGCCGGAGGGCGGAGACCCATCTCCCGATCAGTAACAGGCCCGAGAAGGCGGCGCGCCTCTCAGGAGAACGTGGGGCTTGAGCCCACAGTAGGAGAGGTCCGCCAGGGGCTGGCGGACTGAAGCCTGCCGGGGTCGCGGTGCATGCAGCTGCGAATCCCGCGACCCCGGCTAAAGGTGAAGAGAAGGAACACCGTGGGTTTTTAGCCGGTAAGAGTCCGGCATACCCCTTCGCCTTCCCAGGGTGAAAGGGGTTTTCCCACGATACTAAAAAATGGTTAAGACAATGAGCAACAACATCTTTCTGATAACATATTGCGATATGGCGTTTTGTAGTTTATATCGCAGTACGTTATGAACTTTTGTAGACTGCCTCGTTGGTCGCAATCAAGACTACTGGGTGAATCTAGCAACTTCGCTTTGGGCTTCCTTGATTTATTATTAACTACCACAGCTGTTAGGCTTTGTCATAGACTCCTCTTCTGTACTGCCTCATACACCTGCCTCGCCTGTCTCATTGGTCTAGTGGTCGCAAGCGCGGCTGCTGAGCGTGAGATCCTATGGGTTCGATCCCCAGTTCAGGCAATGTGTTATTGGGTTTTTCCGTGTAACATTTCTAAGTGGCGGCCCGGAGTCTGGATTTGCGCCCGGTTGATGGCAATAGGCTTGTAACCTATTACATACACATCTGCCCAACCTTTCGGGAATAAAGGCGTGATGAGATGTTATGATTATTATTAATTTAGCGTTAAGTTACGATTTTCCATACAAGCTTCCACCCCCTATTTAACTCACTTAGGGGTTGAATTTCGAAAATTCCTTCCTTATTGCTTGTCTACATTATAAAGGGAACCTTTGTGCAAAATTTCAGCTTTCTAGGTCCAAGGTTTTGGGCTGGGCGTTGATGAGTCAGTCAGTCAGCCAGTCAGTCAGTCAGGACTTTTCTTTTTATTTATTTACTAGCTTCTGCCCGCGACTTCGTACGCGGATACTGTTGCTTATGCCAGCGACAACGGGGTCGTCAAAATCAAAGATCTGAAACCTCTGATGTCGAATTCTAAGAGCCCGAGGACGGGACAACATCGGGATGCGCGAGACGATTCGAGACGTTCCAGATCTTTCATTTTTGTATGTCAACAGGAAATGCCCATCAGACTAAACAACTTATCACTCATTTCAAAAGACCTGTTAGTAGATGTGCGAATACGCTGAGAACTCAAGCGTGATTCTGTATCTGTAAACGTTTCCGATTCGCGAGACAATGCATATCGCTTACGATCAGCGGACAGTCGCGCATCACGTTCTCCACTTGTCTCTAGAGACCTAGAAGCAGATGCGTAGATACGCTGAGAACTCAAGCGCAATTCTCTATCAGTGAACGTCTCCGACTCGCGAGACAATGCGTGACGTTCACGATCAGCGGTCAGTCGCGCATCACATTCTCCGCTTGTCTCTAGAGACCTAGAAGTCGATGCGTAGATACGCTTGGAACTCAAGCGCAATTCTCTATCCGTGAACGTCTCCGACTCGTGAGACAATGCGTGACGTTCACGATCAGCGGTCAGTCGCGCATCACGTTCCCCATTTGTCTCTAGAGACCTAGAAGTCGATGCGTAGATACGCTTGGAACTCAAGCGCAATTCTCTATCCGTGAACGTCTCCGACTCGCAAGACAATGCGTGACGTTCACGATCAGCGGTCAGTCGCGCATCACGTTCTTCACTTGTCTCTAGAGACCTAGAAGTCGATGCGTAGATACGCTTGGAACTCAAGCGTAATTCTCTATCCGTGAACGTCTCCGACTCGCGAGACAATGCGTGACGTTCACGATCAGCGGTCAGTCGCGCATCACGTTCTTCACTTGTCTCTAGAGACCTAGAAGTCGATGCGTAGATACGCTTGGAACTCAAGCGTAATTCTCTATCCGTGAACGTCTCCGACTCGCGAGACAATGCGTGACGTTCACGATCAGCGGTCAGTCTCGCATCACGTTCCCCATTTGTCTCTAGAGACCTAGAAGTCGATGCGCAGATACGTTTGGAACTCAAGCGCAATTCTCTATCCGTGAACGTCTCCGACTCGCGAGACAATGCGTGACGTTCACGATCAGCGGTCAGTCGCGCATCACGTTCCCCACTTGTCTCTAGAGACCTAGAAGTTGATGCGTAGATACGCTTGGAACTCAAGCGTAATTCTCTATCCGTGAACGTCTCCGATTCGCGAGACAATGCATGACGTTCACGATGAGCGGTCAGTCGCGCATCATATTCTTCACTGGTTTCTAGAGACCTGGATGTAGATGCGTAAATACGCTGAGAACGCAGGCGTGCTTCGCGATCCGAAGAGGTTTCCACAGAGCGAGTTGCAACCTGATGTTCTCGTACAGCATCAAGCCTCTCCTGACGCTCTTTGGTACATTCTTGGGATCTTATGATCCTCAATCTTTTAGCTCCTTTGGAACATTGGGAAAGATTTGACCTCTTTCTAGGCATGGTTATAGTTTTATTGTGAAGATGCCTGATCAATTAAAATCTAAGTGACTGCTCCCCTGCGTTACCGGGTAGGCGACCGTGTTACAAAGATAAATGGAAAAGGAAATTAAACACTCAAATGACATAAGCCCAAAGGCATATTTATTCGATAAAATAAAAAAATATATGGGAGTTTTGGCCAGTAGAGTCAAATTTTCAATGATATACCATCGTCATCGGAAATCAGTCCTAAACTGTTACCGCCTTCACTGCGTGGAGGTACTCCCAGCTTATGTTATTTTATAATTATACAGTGAAATTAGTGATAGCTTTGATTTCCACATCAGATGTTTCGTTTTTAGAAAATGCCCATCAGACCGAACAACTTTTGCTAAGACGGCATTCCTATATGTGTTATGGTGTAGCTGGGCTCTTGAAGTTCCACAACAGGTGTTCCAGATCTTCGATTTTTATTAATCAACAGAGAGTGCTCATCAGATTGAACAACTTTTGCTAAAACGTCATTCCTATATATGTTATAGTGTAGCTGGGTGCTTGGAATTCCACAACAGGTGTTCCAGATCTTCAGTTTTTATACGTCAACAGAGAGTGCTCATCAGGCTGAACAACTCTTGCTAAGACGTCATTCCTATATAGGTATGTTATAGTGTAGCTGGGCTCTTGGAGTTCCACAATAGGTGCTCCAGATCTTCGATTTTTTAAGTCAACAGAGAGTGCTCATCAGATTGAATAACTTTTGCTAAAACGTCATTCCTATATAAGTTATAGTGTAGCTGGGCGCTTGGAATTCCACAACAGGTGTTCCAGATCTTTAATTTTTATACGTCAACAGAGAGTGCTCATCAGGTTGAACAACTCTTGCTAAGACGTCATTCCTATATACGTTATAGTGTAGGGGCTCTTGGAGTTCCACATCAGGTGTTCCAGATCTTCAAATTTATTCTCTCAGCAGAAAATGCTCATCACGTGGATTAATTTTTGCTACGGTACCATTTTTGTATCTCTTATAGTTTAGCTGGTCTGTTGCGGTTTTGCATCAGGTGTTCAAGTTTCCACGATGAATTATAGCCTATATGTTGCCCAGACTTAATATCTATACAACAAAAAAATAATCATTGAAATCCGTCCAGTAGTTCCGAAGATTAGCGTGTACAAACAAACAGACACACAGACAAACAGACAGAATTTTTTTTTTGGATTCGTGCTCTATTACTGTTTCTAAACCCCCCTCAATTATTATTTTTGTAATATATTCAATGTACAGACACAGTTTTTTTACTGTTTTATTATATGTATAGATATGTCCTTAAACTTCATTTGTTTACCGCATGTATGAAAATGGTTTTAACTTTTTTTACTATTTTGATTTTGTTTCTGAAGGTAGGTAGTAAGGCAAGTAGTAGGTAGGTAGTAAGTAGGAAAAAGTGCATTGCAACGCATGCCGGGTACATCAGCTAGTCTTTCTATAAAAATAGGTCAAATAGCCGTGGTTGGATGCAATTTTAATCAATTTTATTAGTAGAATCCACATCTTGACCGAATGAATAAATAGAATGGATGGCCGTACTATCCACAGTCACGTTTTATTTGTTCTATTTTTAGTCAGATATCTATTGTTGGCGCTTTTAACTCTTTATAGACCACAGGCAATATATTATCTACCGACTTTTTTAGGAAGATGTTGCGAACACCTCCGCATTACCTATATTTTTAGACCTGTTTTTTTTTACTATTTTGGCCGTAGCCTTTTTCCCCAGGCAAAGCCAGCAGTACAGCTAATTAAACCTACTCATTTACAGTATGTAATTATGGTATAGGAATAATAACTTAGAGGTACCGTCCGCGAGGCCTAAGCTGAGCTTTGCATTTGTGTGACAATTAATTCAGACGTGTCTTTTGGTTGGTTTAAACCGGTTTAAACTGCTTTTTGGCAATCGATTCTATGTGCACTCACACAAATGCAAAGCTCAGCTTACGCCTCGCCAGCTGCAGTCTCAATTTTACAAAACCAAGGAAGATTACTGTTTTCGTGAAATTATTAGACTAGTATAATGAGATTCCTGAGCACTATATTCGACGCGTAATATCAAATGTTAAATGTCGGTATAATTATTTTATAACAGAGTAAGATAATTTCGTGCTGAAGTTCACAAGCTCACAAAATACATGTTTATTATAATTATTATTCTTGTAATATAACAAAAGCGGAATAGAAAATGTACTTCGCTTTTCTAGTGCAATGAAAACTGCTGATGCAACGTAATACGGAGAATTTCTACTATTAACAACGAAAGGAAGACTTCTTTAAATCGTATTGTTGCTAACTCTATTGTATACAATCTAAACTTAATTTAGGCTGTTGCCATCTTCTTCACTCTGATAAAATAAGAAAGAGATGGACATAGATAGCAGCTGTCTTTAGTTGAACTAATGCCCGGTTCCTATAGCCAAAAAACGGCTCGTTTTGATTACCAGTGGTAGCATTTTTTATTGTAAAACTGGGCATACATCCTGACTTCCTGACTAATACCTACTATAAATGCGAAAGTAAGTTTGTTTGTTTGTTACCTTTTTACGCCTAAACCACTGAAACGATCATCCTGAAATTTTGCATATACGTTGTCAGGTGTGCAGAAACGGACATATGGTACCTTTCATCCCGAAAAAAGTACTTTTCCCGAGGTAAACAACAATAACCTTCATAGATGGCGCCAAGTGTCAGTTCGGACGATTTCGAACCACGATTGAATTATGTTATGTATTATAGAAACTTTAGTAGTGTGTTAAAAGTTTTTTTGAGCTTAACTAACGTGAGCGAAACCGCGGGCAAAAGCTATACAAGGTTAGTCAGAAAGGGGGTACTAATCCGAAAGGGGGTTAAAGTACTCACAATAATGAATAACTTTTGTTCTACCACTTTCCCCAAAAGTCAATAGTTTAAGAGAAATAGCTGTTCAAAAAATAGAAAAAAAATATATGCTAATATCTATCTATCTTCAGCTATGATCAGCTGTGTTTACATTTGAGGTCATATTTGGGGTCACAAATTAGAAGCTCCGTTATCTGAGTTCGTAACTAAAGTAGGGACGAAGAATTTTTGAAAAAACTAAAATAAAAATTATTTTACATGGAAATAAAAATTATCGAATTTTGAATTTTTAACACTTGCTTTAAAACCGTCATCAGTGATACTTTAAGTGACCTGCGGATTAGTACCCCCTTTCCGACTAACCTTGTATAACATAAATAGACTCGTAAGCTAATTTTACTTGCGATAGCTAGTAACGTATGGGAGGGTATACTATGCAAAGCTTTGCGGTCTTTGCTGCATTATTGGTTATGATACAAGAATTTAAATATTTAACCAACAACGTACGGTAAAGCATAAGAATCGGCCATAGGACGACACTTCAGAACGTGTCGACTAACACGTTGAAGTTCAAGGCGTAAACTAGTTTGACATCTCTAACTTAGTTATTATCTATCACCGTCCTTTTCTCGCGCTATCTGTTAGTAAAAGATAGCAATTCTCTAATTTTAGTTTAGTTGGTGAACAAGAGATTCAATGCCATTATCGTTCATCAAATTTTGTAACATCCCGTAAAGGACTTGTCACACTGGATGCGTTCTGCGTCCTACGGTCCGGTCAAATCGAACGCAGCCCGCATCCTATGTGAACATCATTTGCATTTTATATATGTATAACGAGGGTAGTTCACTCATTGGGGGTACCTCGTCATCAGAGTCCAAGTTCGACTTGATGTAGGCACGAAATAATAGTCACAACACTGATTATAGTCCTCTATTTATTCACTCTCGATAACAAAATAATAAAATCACTAATGATCAAACCGATGGAAACTGATTAAAGTACGGAAACGCGGTAAGTTCGGTGCAGGCTGGCAAAACGACCTCTCGCCCTCGTGTCTCACTCCAAAGTGACTTCACTCAAATCAAATGCATCCAATGTCAAAAAGAATGACAGCTGACAGCCGTCAAACAAGACATGCCATGCCCCGCACCGACCTCACCCAAGCACACTGCTTGACGTTTCCGACAATAGATGGCGTCCTACTACATTAACAATAATCAATAGTCATTCTAATAGTTGTGCTTCTGTGTTGATTCTGCGACACGGCCATCTTGACAATTCACACGTCCTCGTGTGAAGCATCTGAAACAAGAATCCATGGAAAGTAAAACGTTCTTTGCTCGGCCTTCCTGACCAACATGTCGGAAGATAAGGTTACACAGTTCAAACAACAATTTTATTTTGAACCGCTTATTCCCATCAAATCTTATCTCAGCATTTAAATCTCTTCAATAACCATTAATTTTCAAATCAGTTCGTGAAACTTTCCGACCAAATCTAGTATGTAAAACTCTATTGGGACCTCCATCCGGTACCCAACCTCAACACATCACATTGCCTCTATCCGGCAACCTTGGGACCTCCATCCGGTACCCAACCTCAACACATCACATTGCCTCCATCCGGCAACCTTGGGACCTCCATCCGGTACCCAACATCAACACATCACATTGCCTCTATCCGGCAACCTTGGGACCTCCATCCGGTACCCAACCTCAACACATCGCCTCCATCCGGCGGTATCATCAGCGAGCACCTACATATCCAAGCCAAACGCACGCCACACACCATCGTGGCCGCACTGAGACGGGAAATGAGGCCCGATTTTACACCTACGCCTACGAATGGCATGGACATGTATGCGATCTGAGCGACTTGCATACTACATTTACATCTTTTATTCTCACACTTAGGGTCCAACAATTAACATTCTTGATAAAGTCAGAGTCAGAGATAAGCGGTAATGAAAAACGGTTAGGTAAAACGTGGAAAAGAATTTCAAAAATAATTCCATCGATCTTAACAGTAGTCATAATTTGTACAGTCGACCTTACAGAAGTCTGTCCAATACCAGTCAATGTCACATTTTCACAAAGTCGTTTACGACTAAAACAGGATACAGATTCTTTAACAAGCGAACATTACGCACCAAAGTCATAATAAAAATCGAATTGCTCACCAGAGTGCCGTAAGGATCCAGCAGGCGCGTCTACCAGGCACACCTCAACTCGCTTTTTCCTGGCGGGATCAACCGCCGTGCTGCTGCACGTCTCCTTGGCGTTCCTCTTAGGACAGTTGGATGCGTAGTGTCCTTATTCACGACAATTGAAGCAAGTGATCCAGTCGGCTCTCCCTGTTGCCAGCTATGCACGCGGGTCGACATTCCGTTTTTCAGAGTCAAAATCCGAAAGGCGAACATCCACAATCGCAGGAGGTGTTTTCATTGCTTGCACGATGGCCATAAAATTTTTATTTTGCTGCTCTAGCAGAAAACGCCATTTTTCCGTTTCAGTGTCACCTTCAAACACGCACGCATTGTCTTTACACTTTTCTTGGCTAGCACTATCACTAATACCACGTGAGGCGTTCGAGTTGCATCCCACTTCTGATAACGAGGGTGGTTCACTCATTGGGGGTACCTCGTCATCAGAGTCCAAGTTCGACTTGATGTAGGCACGAAATAATAGTCACAACACTGATTATAGTCCTCTATTTATTCACTCTCGATAACAAAATAATAAAATCACTAATGATCAAACCGATGGAAACTGATTAAAGTACGGAAACGCGGTAAGTTCGGTGCAGGCTGGCAAAACGACCTCTCGCCCTCGTGTCTCACTCCAAAGTGACTTCACTCAAATCAAATGCATCCAATGTCAAAAAGAATGACAGCTGACAGCCGTCAAACAAGACATGCCATGCCCCGCACCGACCTCACCCAAGCACACTGCTTGACGTTTCCGACAATAGATGGCGTCCTACTACATTAACAATAATCAATAGTCATTCTAATAGTTGTGCTTCTGTGTTGATTCTGCGACACGGCCATCTTGACAATTCACACGTCCTCGTGTGAAGCATCTGAAACAAGAATCCATGGAAAGTAAAACGTTCTTTGCTCGGCCTTCCTGACCAACATGTCGGAAGATAAGGTTACACAGTTCAAACAACAATTTTATTTTGAACCGCTTATTCCCATCAAATCTTATCTCAGCATTTAAATCTCTTCAATAACCATTAATTTTCAAATCAGTTCGTGAAACTTTCCGACCAAATCTAGTATGTAAAACTCTATTGGGACCTCCATCCGGTACCCAACCTCAACACATCACATTGCCTCTATCCGGCAACCTTGGGACCTCCATCCGGTACCCAACCTCAACACATCACATTGCCTCCATCCGGCAACCTTGGGACCTCCATCCGGTACCCAACATCAACACATCACATTGCCTCTATCCGGCAACCTTGGGACCTCCATCCGGTACCCAACCTCAACACATCGCCTCCATCCGGCGGTATCATCAGCGAGCACCTACATATCCAAGCCAAACGCACGCCACACACCATCGTGGCCGCACTGAGACGGGAAATGAGGCCCGATTTTACACCTACGCCTACGAATGGCATGGACATGTATGCGATCTGAGCGACTTGCATACTACATTTACATCTTTTATTCTCACACTTAGGGTCCAACAATTAACATTCTTGATAAAGTCAGAGTCAGAGATAAGCGGTAATGAAAAACGGTTAGGTAAAACGTGGAAAAGAATTTCAAAAATAATTCCATCGATCTTAACAGTAGTCATAATTTGTACAGTCGACCTTACAGAAGTCTGTCCAATACCAGTCAATGTCACATTTTCACAAAGTCGTTTACGACTAAAACAGGATACAGATTCTTTAACAAGCGAACATTACGCACCAAAGTCATAATAAAAATCGAATTGCTCACCAGAGTGCCGTAAGGATCCAGCAGGCGCGTCTACCAGGCACACCTCAACTCGCTTTTTCCTGGCGGGATCAACCGCCGTGCTGCTGCACGTCTCCTTGGCGTTCCTCTTAGGACAGTTGGATGCGTAGTGTCCTTATTCACGACAATTGAAGCAAGTGATCCAGTCGGCTCTCCCTGTTGCCAGCTATGCACGCGGGTCGACATTCCGTTTTTCAGAGTCAAAATCCGAAAGGCGAACATCCACAATCGCAGGAGGTGTTTTCATTGCTTGCACGATGGCCATAAAATTTTTATTTTGCTGCTCTAGCAGAAAACGCCATTTTTCCGTTTCAGTGTCACCTTCAAACACGCACGCATTGTCTTTACACTTTTCTTGGCTAGCACTATCACTAATACCACGTGAGGCGTTCGAGTTGCATCCCACTTCTGATAACGAGGGTGGTTCACTCATTGGGGGTACCTCGTCATCAGAGTCCAAGTTCGACTTGATGTAGGCACGAAATAATAGTCACAACACTGATTATAGTCCTCTATTTATTCACTCTCGATAACAAAATAATAAAATCACTAATGATCAAACCGATGGAAACTGATTAAAGTACGGAAACGCGGTAAGTTCAGTGCAGGCTGGCAAAACGACCTCTCGCCCTCGTGTCTCACTCCAAAGTGACTTCACTCAAATCAAATGCATCCAATGTCAAAAAGAATGACAGCTGACAGCCGTCAAACAAGACATGCCATGCCCCGCACCGACCTCACCCAAGCACACTGCTTGACGTTTCCGACAATAGATGGCGTCCTACTACATTAACAATAATCAATAGTCATTCTAATAGTTGTGCTTCTGTGTTGATTCTGCGACATGTATATTTTATGTAATTACGATCTAACTATGCGAGCACAAGCAAAGAACGTAGGGAACGCACCGGTCAGGCGGTCGGGGTGGGAAGGACGCGGAAGGGCTGCCCGGTTGCGGGCAGACGGGCAGCAGGCGGCGGGCGACGGGCTGCGATCCGGGCAGTTCAACTGGGGTGATCGATGTTGCAAAAACATCGATAATGACATCGACAGCTGAATATCGATACTTGATGTTTATGTCTATGTTTATGTGAAATGGTCGCTGTTTGCCCTACCCATCAGATCGCTGACCGGTTACCGTGCCTGGATCGGGGACCGGTTGCCCGGATCGCTGACCGGTTGACCGGCCCGGATCGCTGACCGGGCCCGTTCGCTGACCGGTTGCCCTGACCATGAAGTTCACATAGGGTGCGGGCAGCGTTCGAGTTGACCGGACCGCAGGACGCAGAACGCATCCGTTAACCATAAACATTCACGGGCGAATGAGGGATCAGGATCGCAGATATTTTATAAGGTCTAGCCCTTAACTGAGGCAGTGCCTGCGGTATGGGAGGGGCACGGGAAGGGTGACATAGGACGACGTGTCCGAACTATCTCGTTATACACGTGATAAATATACTACTCAAAACAAAATAAGAGCCACTAGGTATTTAAGGTATACCATGAAAAATATAAAATTAACACATTGTTCAATTTACGTAACCTTAAAACAATGTTATTGTTTACCGTTTAGGCTAGTAACTGTTGAAATTAGTGATTAATAAACATTTTTATTTAAGTTTTGCTAAAAAATGACAATTTAGGATAAAAAACACAAATAACAAAAAGTCACTAAAAACTAAAAAAAAACACTTTTCATTTCTTTTTCTCTTCTTTAATAACGGGTATGGCCTCCTCTTTTGGCTATGCACTCCTGTAGCCTGGAATGCATGCTCTCTATCAAATGCCTGACGTTTTCAGCTGGGATCTCTTCCCAGGCACTTTTCAAAGCGTCAATCAGTTGTTGCTGGTTGTAGACCTCTTGCGCACTCTCTGTGACCCTTCGTTTTAATTGTTCCCACATGTGCTCGATCGGATTTAAGTCCGGACTGTTTGCTGGCCACGGCAAAACTTGAATGTGAGAGCCTTCCAGTACAGACTGGGTCGCTTGAGCTGTGTGTGCACGGGCATTGTCTTGCATCAGGACGAACCCAGGACCCATTCGCTGTGCAAATGGAATCACATGAGGCCTGATGACTTCCTCAATGTAACGCTGAGCAGTTACGGAACCTTCATTTAAAATAGCGAGTTCTGTTTTACCGTGTAAGCTTATTCCACCCCAAATCATTACATTGGGTCCACCGAAACGGTCAACTTCGTGAATGCAGGCTTCAGAAAATCGCTCGCCACGTCGCCTCCATACTCTAATGCGCCGATCGTCATTAAAGAATTTTACTTTACACTCGTCGGTGAAAAGCACCATGCCCCACTCGTTTATGCCCCAGTCTAAATACTGACGAGAGAACCTTAAACGATTTGCACGTTGAGCCCTGGTCAAAGGAATTCGAACAACTCGACGTTTTGAAGTTTGCTGGTCTTCGTACAATCGGTAACGGATCGTTTGGTCACTGACGCGAGTACCGGTTGTCAACCGTAGGCGATTTTGTAACTTACGAGCCGTCAGTGTGCGTTCTCGGCGGGCACTTAACCGGATGTACCGATCCTCGTGAACAGTTGTAATGCAAACTCTACCCGAACCAGGTCTTCTTGCAACACTACCGGTCTCTTAAAAGCGATTCCAAGCATTTTGGATAGCTTTCCGAGAAAAACCCAGATGCAAAGCCACAGACCGCTGCGAATTTCCTTCTTGGATCATTGTAACGGCTCTGGTTGCAGTAATTGCGTCCATATGTCTTCGTACTTGTGGCATATTCACATATTCGCATATTTAAACAGATTAACTAAACAAAGTTAAACGATTATTTCAGATTACCTTAAAGATAATCGTAAAGAAACTTAAAGAAAAATCGAAACAAAATAACAAGAAAATTTCAAATTCAATTTTTTTTTTAATGATCGCCAGCCTTTTGTTGTCAAGTACAAAATCAAAGAGGTTAAATATCGAAGAGTTTGTTACATCAATATTTTGTTACTTATTAATTACTTAACGTTCATTAAATTACACTGAAATGTGAAAATAACGAGTGGCTCTTATTTTGTTTTGAGTAGTATATAATGAAGATATCTCTTACGATATTTACATGTGTATACTTAAGTTAAATTAATTAATATAATTTCGCGTGACATGTAAACAAAAAAATAAGTTACAACAATTATATTATTTTATTTAATAATTATTAATATTTTCAACTGAAACAACAAAAGACAACAAATAAATCCCGAAATCCCAAATTTAATTAATCAAATTCCTTATCGCTGTCTGTACCGTCATTGTATGAATGGCTCGAATCACTTTCATTATCTAGTAGTTAGTAGTAAAAATATCGTAAGACATATCTTCATTAATTTATCATGTGTATAGCGAGATAGTTCGGACACGTCATTTCACGTCATATGTCACCCCTCCCGTGCCGCTCCCATACCTCAGGCACTGCCTCAATTAAGCGCTAGACCATATAGACGACTACGACAAAGAAACGTTGAGAGCGATATTTTGTTTTTTTTTTTCATATGCGCGCACAAGACGACGCTAAGCTGCTGCCTATATTTTTGAAATAACCTCTAAGGCACCCTCGTAACACCCACGGGTCTATTTTTATAGAATGCAAGAATAGCAAAGTTGAAGAGCGTATAATAATATATTTTGAAAGGTTAAAGCGTCGATATGATAGGGATAACGAAACTATCCAAATAATATTTCGGAGTTTTCCTTTGTAGCTTGTGACAGGAAAAATACCGAGAGTATCTTGTTTGGTATATTTGACATATTTGTTATGCAATGGATGGAAAAACTTTTTGTAGAGCGTATTGGAATTTTTTGTTTAAAAAACCTCATGTTAAAACTTTTAACGACGGCCTTTCATATCGGACTCGTTTTTTTTATCGGACGCGGATGTCTGGGTGCTCATTCATACGAAGACGATTCGTTTTTTTTGACGAATAGTCTTTTGTCACGATTTTTGACGGCGGCTATTATTTTTCAATGCCCGTGTTCACACGCATCACGAATCGTGAAAAATGTCGGACACGTCTCTAATCGCGTATCGTCTTTTAAAAAACACGTTCGTCAAAAAACACGAATCGTGATTTTTTTGTGACGGATCCATCGTGTTCGATAGTTCATCCAAGACTAAGAATCGCAAAACGAATGTGAACATCAATTCGGCTATTTTGCCGAATCGTGATAAAACACGATTCCGTATGCAATGTGAACGTCAATCCGTCATGACAGAGATCAGAATAGGTAAAGTATATTTACCTAAACTTCGTGGAAGGAAGTAACATAGAGTGGATAATACCTCCTCTAAAATCCCAGAATAATTATAATGAAGTTTCAATCCCGGGATTTAAGGATCACGAATTATTTATTGGACTTTATTTATAGTCACAAATTATTGATTTGAAAAATCATGTAACATTTTTTAGGGTTGAAATGGGATTGAAACGTCATTATAATTATTCTGGGATTTTAGAGGAGGTATTATCCACTCTATGTTACTTCCTTCCTCGAAGTTTAGGTAAATTATAGTCTACCTATACCGATTTCTGGTCATGACGTATCGTGTTTTATGACGATTCGTCAATGACGGAACCCGTGTGAATGAGCCCTGATTGAATTCATTCGCTTCTTGTAAAATATAATACAATAAGAATACCAAATTCAGACGCATCTGGTTAGAATGGAAGCTGACCTCAACATAATTAGGAAAAATCGGCCAAGTGCGAGTCGAACTCGCGCATGAAGGGTTCCGTGCCAATATCTGTAAATACGGCAAAACAAATCATGTCTGTTGTATGGGAGTCCCCTTAAATATATAATAAAAAATATAATTATTTATTTGAAATAGAAAATGTATAATAATATCAAAATATTCTGTGAATATTTCAAGCGTTGCCGTTATCAATATCGAGCAAAAACGAGCAAAAAAATCACGTTTGTGATACCACACGGGAGTCCCCTTAAATATTTATTTTATTCTGTTTTTAGTATTTGTTGTTATAGCGGCAACAGAAAAACATCATCTGTGAAAATTTCAACTGTCTAACTATCACGGTTCATGAGATACAGCCTGTCCCGTTTTACCCTTTGGGTACGGAACCCTAAAAAGGGCTAGACAGAAAGATAATTTACTATTGTAGATAATTAAAATCGGGCCTGTATTTATCTCGGGTCAACTTTAGAATAACGAAATTAATTCAATTTCAAAAATTAACTGCCGTCGAAAATTCGAGCCTAGAATTCCCATTTAGTTTCACCATTTACTTATCAAAAGTTATTTGAATTAAATTACTTTTGAAAAGGTTTTTCTTTCTATTATTATTTACGTTTTGAAGACCGAGAAATTGGATTAAAGATGACGTACAATCTTTACTTAACGATAAATCAGATTACAGCCGATCGTCAAACGAACGTATCTTGTAAAAACCCAATGAAGTCTTTATAGATGTTTGTAAAAGCAAAAAATAAGGCGACAACGAAACGGTTTTGTGCTGTTAGGTTCCGTCAGTTTTTACCCGACTACGGCAGCGGCAGAGAGGAAGGGTTATGAATCTCGTTGGCTATGTATGTATGTAAGTTTGTGTCCTCGCACAGCCTAAACTACTGAACCGATTTCATTATTAATTGCATTTAAAATTCAGTCCTATAGCCTCGACATAAAGCTCATTTATTTTTAAAGATATGGAAAAACACGTTTAAAAAGAATTACACATATGGAAAAGGGCGGAAATCGATTCAGTAGCCGATTCTTAACAATCTACTTTCAGGGTATGCGTTTATTATGTTACACGTTGTATAATTCATCACATTTCCGAGTTTTCGTTATATACAGCATGTAAGGGTAAACACCGTTGTCACTCAAACCATGGGTAGTTGACTTAAACATAAGAATACAGGACGGAGTAAAAAAAATAAAAAAAATATACGCGCGAGAAATGAGCGGCGCGGCGCCGCTACGACGCGGCCTACACGCACTCGCTAACGAGAAAGCTGACTGACTGGGGTAGCGAACTGTGCGGGGCCGTGCGTCGGGCCACGCGGCGAGTTCTCCGCGCCCCCTCCCGTAGCTTGATGCCCCCGCGCGTAGGGTGAAATGATTTTGTGGAAAAATGAAAATAAAAAAAAATTGTTTTACATTGATTTTACGTTCTATGAATGAAACCAAACCACCTGGTGTCAAGGATAACGGTGTTTACCCTTACAGCCTGTATATTGTTGATGTCGAAATCATTGGAATAAATATCATCTGAAAAGAATTTGCTAAATTATCAAGAAACTAGAGGTCGCTAGCGGCTTCGCCCGCGTGGATGTCGTATAACGCGTATTTCGCATTTTTCTCTACTATATTATGCATTTATTATACATATAAACCTTCCTCTTGAATCACTATCTATTAAAAAAACCGCATCAAAATCCGTTGCGTAGTTTTAAAGATCTAAGCATACATAGGGACAGACAGACAGCGGGAAGCGACTTTGTTTTATACCATGTAGTGATACTTACAGACTCTTGACATTAGGCGGAGTAGAAAAAAATATGAGAAACCTATATATTTAGGTACTCATTTCTTAGCAATAAAAATGCTTTAAAACTTCATTTGCTGAACCCTATCCCAGACCGATTCAGGGCGAAACGGATTATTTCTCTTCGCATTGTGGCTCGCCCAAGTAATAAAGTTGCGCAATAAGTACGCTCCTCGAATGAAAGCAGTTAATATCGCCATTTTCTTCTGAGCCCGTCCAATTTACTAAGGAAAACTGAAAAAAAAACAATGCTATGATACCTAGTAAACCGTGAAGTTACGCCAGATAATTCGAAGTAGAGACTAACTACAATAATATAATAAATAAATAACTCCATTGACATTGCTAGTAAAAATGAATGAGAAAGAACATTTACAACGCGTCATTCGTTCAACGCAGATGTGTGCATTCTGCAACTATAGGCCAAACTTAAACAAAAACATGGATCAGTCGCTCGACATATTTGATGTCGCTAATTAACAGTATGGTACCATTTGGAGGTTTGCATGAACGACACACATGCGCCTTGTCGAGCGGTCACTTTAATTATGCATTAGTCCAGCAATAAGGGCCTGCGTTCAGTAGCGCTTATTAATACGCTTTAGGACTCATAATTACGGATGCAGGATGCTTCGGCATGCCGCGGCACGACGAAGTATCCTGCTAAACAAAAACAAGTGCTAATGTTATTAAAATAAGGTCCGGTGACGCACCGCCGTCGTCCCAGGAAGATACCTGCCATTGTTTATCTATTGTGTCTATAATTACAGTACTTGAGTAATTCATATTCATTTATTTGCATTCCACAAGGTAAAAAGATGTTAACAAAAGGCTTAGAGCTAAGAGCCGTTGTAGACCCTGTCAGGGCACAGCAAAATTTGTAATTAGATACATAGCTATTACTTAAAGTTAAAAAGCTAAACATTAAAATAAATTTTTCATGAAAACAAAACAATTACATTCGCATAAAATAATAATAACAATAACATAAATAATTCTAATATTTGGTAAGCAGGTAGCTATTTTCTTAAAATACTAATAATACGTTTACAAGTTATATTTGCTTAGTAATATTATTACAACTTATTTAATGAGAGATCATATTTTAGGGTTACAAAGTATTAATTACGATTATAGATTCGATGGGTAGCATTTTATAATTTACTCATTGTGTATTTAATTATTTAATTTGAGCTTAAAAACCCCTTACCACGCCGCGCAGGCCCTAAATCTACTAAATATCAAACACAAACATGGTGACTCGCACGGAACAGATACTCTTTATCTGTTCTGTGGTGACTCGTGTGCATAGGCACGCACAAATTTAAGACATGTTGGCGTGTCATGTTATCGTGGTTGATCTCTAACCTTGTATAAGTATTAAAATGTTATACCCTCGACAGATCCGCCTAAAAGGGAACTGTGACTCATCATCTGCCTAGCCTTTTCCCAACTATGTTGGGGTCGGCTTCCAGTCGAACCGGATGCAGCTGAATATCAGTATTTTACATGGAGCGACTGCCTATCAGACCTCCACAACTCAGTAACTGGGTAATACGATACTCTTGGTAAGACTGGTGTCAGACTTTCTGGCTTCTGACCAACAGTAACGACTGTCAAAGATCTACAAATGACAGCCGGGACCAACGGCTTTACGTGCTTTCCGAGGCACGGAGGAAACTCGCTATGGTAAATGGTCACCCATCCACAGACCAACCTCGGCAAGCGTGGCTTAACCCGGAAGATCGGTCTATGCGGCTGTAATTATTTAGCCACGAGCTCCTTGTATAAGTATCTATTAAAATCTTATTATACCCTCGACAGATCCGCCTAAAAGGGAACTGTGACAAAATGTTATTATTTAATCTCTTTGGGTAAATTCTGTCAACTTTCGTGTGAAACTTTCAATTCTATTACGCGTAATCTCTGCACGCCTATAACATTGTTTACTTTAGCCCGGCTACACATTATCAGAAACCGTCGGAAAATTTCTAACGCGCTACTTTGCTCATACATTTTAAACTAAACGCCGTACACTGTCAAAATTTGCCGGATCCGACAGCCTGTTGGATCTAGAATAAAATTTACAGAGTGCCTTCGCGCAGGCATCATACATTTTCTGACAGAAATTTCTGATAATGTGCGAACGAGCTTCGTGTAGCGTGTGGCCTAGAATATAAAACTTCCTCACCGCACGCTGGGAATAGACGCGTGTTGTTAGATTCAACAAAACACAAATACACTATACACTAGGGTCCAATTCACTTCCATTTTTTTGTTGAGATATTCTGTACGTGTGTACAGAAAAAGTCACATCTCTCAAAGTTTTGGTCCTACTGCGATAAAAGTAGGCTTATTCAGAGGGCATCAATATTGTCTATCGTTTACATTACGATACAATGGGTTCACATTTTAATAACTTTAAGACAGAGAATATCTCAACAAAAAAACAAAATGGCTGCCAAATAGCGGGGAAGTGCATTGGATCCTAGTGTGTAGTGTATTTGTGTACTAGAATAGTTGCTATATAAGTACCTAGAATATCGCTACTACATTGTATTACAAAAACCAAGACACCCCAACAAGATTTTCATCAGAACTAACTGCCTGAATGTGTGTTTTTTTAAATAAATCTCCAGGTTATATGTATACCTTAGTTTATGTCGCGTTAAGTTCCCTAGTAAAGTGTGAAGTGCCTGAGAAGTGCTATGCAGGGGTTATTTACACGAAAACTGACCGAGCGGACCGTCTCAAGCCTCAAGGTGTCTTTTCCCGTCCACTGTTATGCATAGAAACCTATTGAAAGAGAATTGAAATTTATGAAGAAAAAAAGGAAAAATATTTATTATGTGGTGAAAAAACTAATGTCAATCGATTCTCCTAGTGATTCTGAACAAACTAGTTTCAAGTTTAGTGTATACTAAAACTAAACTTGTATGGATTATAGTAAATATTGTATAGCACTGCGATATCGCTCAGCATACATTTTATATAGACACGTTCACACAACGCTATGCTATAAAGTATTGGCTTGCTGTACGCGATAAACTTGAGCGATTCGCAGAGTTATATCGTACGATTCTCCGGTCCCCGCCCCGCCTCACTTCTACCCCGTCCGTCGCCCGAAGAATCGCAGTCAAATAACTTGCTGTATACAGTACACCAACTTGCGATATACCGTATAGTGTGAACGTCATGCTATATAGTTATACCTTATGATGCAATATGCTTTATTATACATATAGCAAAATAGTATAGCATAGTCTGAATTACAATACTGTTTTTGATTAAGTTTGTTTTAATTCAAGCTCTGATATTTTTTAATTGGTAAAATATTTGCTAGTGAAGTTGTCAACTGATTAATTTGTGAGTTACGGTACCATAAAGACGCGCAGCCGCTCGGGCGACCGCTCGCCCGTCCCTAAAGCTAGCACTAATTAGAGTGATACCTTTTACGACTGGAATCTAGCACTAATGGCATTCTACAGCCGGTCCCCGATTCGTAGCAATCCTATTAAGATATTAGTTCCATCCACTCCGTTTTGTGCTGGTTTCAATACCTTCAGACTCTACCTGTTAGATACGTAGGTTGTTATGCATAAAGCGAATCAATAGGATATAGTAGATAATTAATGCCATAGTGCGACACATAGGTATGTAGTGACCTACACACATTTGTCTAAGTAAATTATTAAATTAAAAGTAAAATCAGTAAAATCAAATAAAATATAAATTATATATTTCTTATATAAAATTAATTATAATTTATATAAACATATTTACAAAGAACTTAAAACTAGACTTATGTAAAAAATTAACATTTAAAATAAAACTATTACAATATTATATTAACTTAATGTTCAACGAACAAACGGACCAGTACAAACATTTTATTAATAGTTAATTACGTATCAGTCAGCCGGCGCAACTATGACGCGTCTATTGTTCTAGCGACAACCGGTCGCTCACACTACATCACGTCGGGGTCACCAATGTAGTTTAGGATGTTGTGTGTGAACTGATTCCTGTGTCTGTGTACCAATAAACTTTCGTTCTTCTTCTTGTGTACTTTGGACTTATTTCTTCTACCACCTACCACACACAACATCCTAAACTACAGGTACATTAATTCGTTACCAGGATTAGGACCTAGAACGTATCCAATGTTATAATAATCAAAATAATTACGTTTTTAGACATTGTAAAGTCTATTATTTAATTTCATCTACCAACACCTGTAGCTGATGTAACTGTATCATCATCGCCGATCTGAGAACAGCCTTTGAGACATCGGTAAACGCGAACTCCACAGAGGACAGCACGTTAGACAAGAGATAACGCGAACTGTGGAGGAATAAAAATCCAACCCCTCCTCATTTCATTAAGACTTCGGCAGAACACCTGCCTACTGAAAACGAACTGCAGCGGCTAATATGAAAATCTTATAACTCGTTGCGGAATTCCGCTACAGAAACAATCTAAAAAAAAGTACATTTATGTTATTGAAAAACTCACATTGGCATATTGCCTGGCTTTAACCCGCAACCCGCTGCTTAATAAGCGAGTCTGTAACCTCCAGGCCACCACGACAATACACGCTACGTATCAGTCAAAGAAAATTTGATTAGAAAGAAGAAAGAAAGAAAAAAGTTCATTTAGCACAAACTCTTGAGGAACACAGTTTAACAAAACCAATAACACTTAAAACTTAAAATAAAAGTGTAAAAAATAATAAAAATAGCACGAAAAACAACAAAAAACTCTGTGTGACTCACGGCTGCACCAAATAGGTTCATTTCAGCAATATGCCAGACAGATGCTGTCTGACGCTGATTTTGAAATGAACCTTAAACGGACGGTGACAGATGTAAATCAGTTTTATCATACCTATATAGTCTGTGTATCATAAAAAAACAAACATAAAAATACTTAAGCGACGTCTTACGTAGGCGGTTTAAAGCGACGCGAATTGCGAAGCGATGCGATGCGGTGACACGCGATGCGGTGCGAAGCGGCGGCTTTGTCCTACGAGCTCGCGGACCGCTCGCCGCGCGCCGCCGTCATTCAGTAGCACTGTACGGCACCGCATCCAGTTCGCGTGAAAATATCAAGCCAACTGACAGCGTTCGCTTCGCGCCGCGCCGCGCCGCACCGCACTCCACGTGCGTTTGGTCACGTAGGCCACTTCAATAGGTATTGACTGTTTGTTGTTTTCGCGTCGCTTGTAGATCGCTCACGTAGGATGACGCGATATAAAGATTAGGTCTATTGGCTCATTCACTATGAAACCTAACCTATATTTTGCTTACAGATAGTATGCGGCATATCAGCCATGGTGATGGGCAGCGTGGCTTTCATAGAAGAGCGGCAGAAGTTCAACATGGGACTTGGTATTCCGGCTGGCGGTATCAGCGTTTTAGCTGCAGGTAAAATATACGACCATCATCATCAACTTGCAGAAAGAAGTCCTCTTTTAGACAAATGGCGGCCGTTTTTGGGGGCTGTCTATTGTAACATTTTATGACGTTCTTTAACTGAATAATTCTAGTCTCTTTTTACCCGACTACGGCGAAGCAAAAGGGAGGGTATATGATTTTGACCGGTATGTATGTATGTTCATCTGTTCCCTACTAACTTCAAAAGTACTCGTCATAATTTGACAAATGAGGTATCGTTGGAAGCGTCTTGATCGTCTGCTGGTTATAAGATATGTGACGTCACATTAAATTGAATTTAGCGCCCTGTAGAGTTCATAAAGTCGTTAAGTAAAAAAAATAAATTTTTAATGCAGCCGTGTTTGGTATCAAATGAAAGAACTTAAGTTTATGTATACCTTTTTCAACGTAAAGTAAGTCCTAACGTTTCTCTTCAAAACGGTACTATACAAAGAATATCAAATATTTTTTTAAAACTAAACATGTATCATATATTTATTTTACGGTGAATGATGATGTCGTTTACATATTTTCGATTCTACGTAAACTCAAACCTCATTTATTCAAAATACACTAGAATTACATACGTAGTTCTTTTTGAACTTCAATGTTACAAAGGACAGCCCCCAAAAGCGCCCGCCCTTTACCACTTCCTATTGTGTATGCTGTGAAGAAGATAACAGCGCTATCTCAGGACTTATCTTTCGTTGAACAAAGTATAGAGTAGTGTTATCGATAGCGGGTAGCACTGGGCAATGTTGACAAGAGAGGGTAGCCGTCGATATGGATCGGCCCACCCGAGGTTATAAAGGCGGTGGTCATTCGACGCAGCGAGAGCATTCCGTGTTGATCAGCTGACGAAGTCTGACCTTTTATATCTGACTAGCTTGTCCTTATTTTATGATCTTGTAATAATTGTGTAAAGTAATATATTGTGATCTAGTTTATGTTACTAATACTAACCCAAATACAAGTACTCTCAGTGGTGGAGAGTCTATGTTGGTTTTATTTACTGTGTTTACCTTGCTCGCAATCCTGTTACAGTAGGTAATATTCGAGCACTAACTGCCATTATAGTTAGTAGAAAAATGATGCCTACTTAAGGCAGACGTGCAAACCATCCGTCACGATCAATCTTACACGAGATCAAATGAGAATCGTGATACTGAACACACAAACAAAGTATAAAACACATTTGTGATACCCGATAGTGTTCCGTCATTCATCTAGTTCGTCGATAATAGTATTACGTTTCGTGTGATCATTATAATCCATTAGAATTCTCTCGTGATTCAAAGAAATTCTATTTTCCATTTTATACCGAAAATGGACGTCTATACGGGGTGTAAACGAAGTTGTGTAATTCCTTCAAACCGCGTGATTTACTGGTGACACAGATTAACCCTAAATGGGTATTTTGAAAACCAAGTAAAAAAAAATTAAAAATAAAATCCTGGTTTTCTATTCCTGAGTCATTTTAGAGCCCCGAGGTAAGTGACTGCAAAGATCGATATCGCGTTAGTCGTGCCCGCCAGCTGCGTCGCCGTGCTTTCATTAATTTATGCCTGGAATCGAAATGAGAAAATAGAAAAAAAAAATTTTTTTTGCAATCTTTTTTTTTCTGAATCCTTATTAGGTGGTTTCGATAGAATCACTTAACCCTACTGCATGAAAAAACAAGTTTTTATTTTTTTATTTTTAGTCAAGTTAATTCCCGTGCGGGGCCAATCTACACCAGTAGTAGATCATGTGATTTTAAGGAATTACACGAATTTGTTTACAGCCTGTTTAACATGACTAGTTACTCACTTTATATCCAGAAAACATGAACTATGCTCATTCTATATAACTTTAATTATGTGAGAAACACTGAATTCGTTAAAAAAAACAGCTGTTCTGTACATTTTGTTAAGCAACATTGATTATTTAGTTTAGTATAACATTACCGTGATTTTGTATGGAACAGCAGGTGCTTTTCACGAATTCAGCGTTTGTCCCATAGTAACAGTCCGTTCCGTCTTTACGATATGGGCATGTGGGGCACGAGCCCAGAGCCCGGCCTGACGGGGGCCAGGGGCGGATTTCCCTATAGGCCAGGTAGGCCCGGGCCTAGGGCGGCAAAATTTAGGGGGCGGCAAAATTTGGTAGGTTTTTTTTTAATATTTGCGCCTTGTTTGAACCTATCCGCCAACTCAAACTCACTAAACTCAACTCAAATGTAAAAACTCGAAAATGTGTCCGTCTCTAGTTGATTTAATTTTTCTTGACTTACAGCGAGTAGGATGCGGCAATGTTTCATAGGCCTAGGGCAGCCAACGTATCAAATCCGCCGCTGACGGGGGCCCTGAAATACCGAAACCTAGTGCCTTTGTATTTTTCATCTAACAATCAATTAACACATTGGTTTCTTAGTTCAACACATCATTAACAAAGCACTCAGATAGCCAGGGTTGACTCTGCAAAAGTTTGCTTCGCAGAAGTTTCCTTTAATTTGAGACAAAGTGCTGCCAACCTCAGACTTTCTTCTTCACAAGTTGGCGCCAATCTAATAACCAATAAAGTCACTCAACAAAAAGTACATTCTGCAGTTTTTATTCAAGTTTGTTTGGCATTCTAATGGTATATCGACACCAGTGCGCTTTCATGTTAATCTTGCGCTTTTAACTTTCAATGCCTCTTGCGTCAAGCGCATGTAATATTGATTGCCATAAGACGCATGCAGCTTATCGTCTACACCGGTGCGTCTCGGTCAGTCGACATACAATAGACGGATTAGCGTGCGCTAGGGGCATGCGCTTTTGTCGAACTAGTATTAAGGCATGCGCTATTGCGTGCGCTATGGCGCTTCCCGCATGCTTCAGACAAGACGCAAGATGAACATGAAAGCGCACTGGTATAGACATAGCTTTAAGGGGTCCCTCAACTCTGTGTGCGCAAGGGCCCCTACATTGCCTAAGACGGCCCTGGTAACAGTTGTACAGATTGATACGCAGAGTTCATGGTTTCCGTATGTATATTAACCTATCAGCCATGCTGTATACATACAGCTTATTATTTTCATGACAACTTTGAGCCTTTCAAAACTTTGAGTGAAGTAAACAGGGCACACAGAAATGTTTGTAGGTTATGTATCACAGTCAGTTATTAGTAACTGACTGTGATAAGCTGTGTCTATGTCGCAGTATGATAGAATTAGCCGTAATATAACATAGTTATACGAAAGCGATTCATTACTATCTTACTAGGAATATAATTATATTACGGTTAAGTTTAGTGATATAATTATATTACTAGATTAAGTTTAGTGAAATAATTGTAGGAGTGTAGTGCGGGGGTGCGGCGGACGCGGCGGCGGGGTCTTCGTTGTGTTTCTGAACCCCTAGCCGTTTTATGCTCATATTCCTAGCGATAATTTGGGGCACCCCGACACGGATAGGTTAGGTTCGAAGAGGATGACGGGGGCTAGAGTGAGCTAGCGTAGCGAGCGAACAAAGCCTCCGTCATCCCCTTCGTGTTAGGTTACTTTAAACCCTGCAGACAGAAACAGGAGCCACGCACAGCGGTGCTCCATCGACTCTGCTTTGGAAAACCAAACAACCTTAATCTTTCTTTAAGCATCTTCATATATATGATCATATCGCTAAGCATATGATCGTATATCGGCTATAACCATGTTACTGCGACAAATATATTGTTTTATTTGATTCAATGGTAGATTTATAACTATTTAACAAGATTAGTTTAGTCAGATAACTATATTACTAGATTGCGACCGTAAGATAGTAATGAATCGCTTTCGTATAACTATGTTACGGTATATAATTATATCCCTAGAGATATAAATATATTACGGCTATATCTATCATACTGCGACATCTACACCAGTGCGCTTTCATGTTCATCTTGCGTCTTCGTCTGAAGCACGCGTGAAGCGCTATAGCGCATGCTTTAATACTAGTTCGACAAAAGCGCATGCCCCTAGCGCACGCTAATCCGTCTATTGTATTTCGACTGACTACTGACCGGGGCGTACCGGTGTAGACGATAAGCTGCATGCGTCTTATGGCAATCATATTGCATGCGCTTGACGCAAGAGGAATTGAAAGTTGAAAGCGCAAGATGGACATGAAAGCGCACTGATGTAGACATACCAATACATTGCCTACAAGTTAAATACATTTAACTTAAAAGAGGTACTCGTATATTGATATAATGGACGTTCGGTTCAACATTTATTGAATGGAATTCGGCTGAATGCATAAAGCATTGGATTACATTTCATTAAAATTATTAATGCATTTTGGTTTGAAGTCGAGTATATTGGTTTCCGAGAAATATTCGCCAACAAATAGGTACATAAATACAAAAACATAAATATAATTCCCGGCCGTTGCCAGGCAAGCGGGTCTTAAGAGCCGATGAACCTGTCACCATAATTGTGCCAGGAAAGGATCAATAGGCTCCCCACATTAGACTTAATACCAGAGGCGAAACGTGAAACAGACTCCTGTAATAGGAGAACACCTCTGCCTACTCCTTCGGGGATTACAGCTGTGACTATATGTATGTATACAGGTTGTGTAAATGACACAACAATATAATCGTTCAGGGGTGATTCTATCATTACAGTTTTAGCTAATATCGGTATGTCAGGATTGCGAGCAAGGTAAACACAGTAAATAAAACCAACATAGACTCTCCACCACTGAGAGTACTTGTATTTGGGTTAGTATTAGTAACATTAACTAGATCACAGTATATTACTTTACACAATTATTACAAGATCATAAAATAAGGACAAGCTAATCAGATATAAAAGGTCAGACTTCCTCAGCTGTTCAACACGGAATGTTCTCGCTTCGTCGAATGACCACCGCCTTTATAACCTCGGGTGGGCCGATCCATATCGACGACTACCCTCTCTTGTCAACATTGCCCAGTGCTACCCGCTACCGATAACACGGCCCTCCTGCAAAACACACGTCCTCGTGTGTTGGTGGTTGGTGGTTGACGCACCATCAACCCCATCGTCAAGATTGTGCATCAAGGCCTAACTTCAGTAACACCTTCGGACCTTAAACAGAAACAAATAATACAGTACACATCTCGGCCACACCTGATCACTCATCTTTGACCTCGTCATGTTACTCATGTCTTTGACCAAAGTAAAATGAAAAGCATCCAAAGAATGTTTGAATCGATTAGAGCTTGTTATCCCATCGACGGCCAACAAGCTCATCACCCATGACTTAAACTAGTTGATATTCATTCAGTATCAACCTAGTTCTATATTCGTTCATAACTTCTCGTATCAAACTTACTTACTTACAAACATCCACACATTAGATTTCAACATTTTCACAATAAAATACTATCTCAGATGCCTATTAGACAGTTCTACTTTGGTTAAACATCAAATTTTAGTTATTCAATAAATCATAATAGGTACATAAACACACAATCTCATCATACACAAATTCATAAAATCATTTAAATACATTTACAATATTTTTCAGGGCTAAATATCTCATTATGGTTTTTCACAAATTCATAATACGTAAACACTTAAAATATTTCATTCGTAAAAATCTCTTAATTATTCACAAAATCATAACATAATATCTCAATAATTTACAAACTCATAGTACATTTAACACTTAAAATATTCCATGATTAAATATCTCAATTATTCACAATTCATTGTACCAGCATATAAACACTTCAAACTCATAGTACGTTAAACACTTAAAATATTTCAAGATTAAATATCTCATTATTCACATACTCATAGTACATAACAACGATTAAAATAATTCACGATTCATTATCTCATTATTATTCACAAAATCCTACATTCTTAAACATCTCAATTCTTCACAAAATCAGAAAACAAACATCCTAAATGTTTCATGGTTAAATATCTTATAATCATTATTCACAGTATCATAGTACATAATTATAAACACTTAAAATATTATCTCAATTATTCCCAAAATCATAATACTTAAGTATCATTTTTCATGATCGAATAGGTATCTCAATTATTCACAAACTCATATTACAAAACTGACATGATTTTGTAAACATAACATTTCTATGTTGCGCTAATAATACAACCTTTTTACAACAATACAATAAGTACATATTATACACATCTTTATCGAAAATAAGTCAAATTATTTCTTATTTAAAAATAAATTTGACAAATCAATCTTTAACGGAAGCCATCATAATACGTATCGTCAATAATATATACAATTTCCTGTTTTCGTCTACAAAAAATACATTTTAAACCATAAGTAATAATAACAAACTACTTTTTAATTTCAATCAACTATTTTGCACCATTTTACAACAAGAATTATAACAAAACCAATAAAAACAAATATCAATATTTTCAAAACTTTTTCAAAACATTAATTCAAAACAGAATCAGTCATTTTCACTGCATTTTCATTTATCAATTAATAGCATCACCCGCCTTGGATTTAGCCAACTCATTTGGCATCACCCGCCTGGGATCCTGCTTTATCAACATGGCATCACCCGCCTTGGATTTAGCCATATCATGGCATCACCCGCCTTGGTTCCAGCCCTATAACAATTGCTTCGTCATGTTAAAGTTTCAGCTTTCCCCAGGCGAAGCCTTTGGCCAACCCCGGTTGGCCAAACCGGGCGGTGCCAAAGATCAACCCTGGTTGCATCTCACCACAAACTCTAATACGACTTGCAATGTATTTTCCTACACGAATAAATACAGATGCCGTATTTATTTTCCACGAATAAATACAGATACCATCATATTTATTATTTATTTTATACGAATAAACACAGTTATCATCTCATTTATTTTACACGAATAAATACAGATAACATCTCTTTTATTTTACATGAATAAGCAAAGATATCATTTATTATTTATTTTACACGAATAAATAACCTCTCTTATTATATTTCCTTCATCAAACTTCTTTCACACATAATAAAATGGTTGTGACTCACCGGATTTATCACATTTTCTCATTCTCACATTTCTCACCATTGTAATATCAATCTAATAATCAAGTTTTTGTCAGTCCGTATAGAGGGGATTTTTACAAAGCAAATAATTTACATGTGGGTATACAGTCATAATGTGGACTGGTTTTTTCTTGTTCCACTTCTGATGTAAATGACACAACAATATAATCGTTCAGGGGTGATTCTATCATTACAGTTTTAGCTAATATCGGTATGTCAGGATTGCGAGCAAGGTAAACACAGTAAATAAAACCAACATAGACTCTCCACCACTGAGAGTACTTGTATTTGGGTTAGTATTAGTAACATTAACTAGATCACAGTATAATACTTTACACAATTATTACAAGATCATAAAATAAGGACAAGCTAATCAGATATAAAAGGTCAGACTTCCTCAGCTGTTCAACACGGAATGCTCTCGCTTCGTCGAATGACCACCGCCTTTATAACCTCGGGTGGGCCGATCCATATCGACGACTACCCTCTCTTGTCAACATTGCCCAGTGCTACCCGCTACCGATAACAGTTGTAAACGAGTTCGTGTAATTCCTTTAAACCGCGTGATGTACTGGTGACACAGATTAACCCTGCATAGGTTTTTTTCAGAATCATCAAAAAAAAGTTTTCAAAAAATGAAACATGGTATTCTATATCTGAGTAATTTTAGCGTCCCGAGTTATCTGACTACGTGGAGCGATATTGCGCTAGTCGTGCCCGTCAGCTGTGTCGCCGTGCCTTCATTAATTTATGCATGGCATCTTAATTTTCTGTCACATAAAAAATTTATTTGGGAAAAAAAAGTTTATTTTTAAATAATCTAAATCCCATGCGGGGTTTTAATAGATCATTTGGTTTGAAGGAATTACACGAATTTGTTTACACCATTTTACTTAATTCAATTAATAACAAAGGAAAAGATATTTTAAAATGATTTTAATATTCACTTATTAACCAGATACGAAAATATTTACACTGTTTAATGCCTCTTCCAAGTTAGCGAGTTACACCATAACACCGTATAAGGGTCGGTCTACATACACCAACTTGCATGCGCAAACAGCTTATGTAAAGTTTGCGCAAACGATATTGTAGGTATTAATGGTACTAAGCCTGAGCGTAAAACCGTGTTACCGTCTTTATATAGGAACGTGGTTACGTGTGTAAATTAGAATTGAGATGTATATAAAAGCTTTTTTTTAAACAAGAACAAAAAATTTATAAGGCATACCTCAAAAATAATGCTTTCCACTGCGACATTAATGAATCAAATAAAACTATGAAAAACATTTGTTTCTGAACGCACCCATTAAACGAATGGTAGGAAGTGATAAATATATTTAAATAAGATTTTTGTGCGCCCGCTACTGTAAAATACACAACAACATAATCGTTTAGGGGTGTTTCTATCATTACAGTTATATCTATTATCAGTATGTCAGGATTGCGAGCAAGGTAAATATAGTAAATAAAACTAACATAGACTCTCCGCCACTGAGAGTAAGTACTTGTATTTGTTTAGTATTAGTAACATGAACTAGATCACAATTTACACAATTATTTTAAGATCATAAAATAAGGACAAGCTGGACAGATATAAAAGGTCAGACTTCTTCAGCTGATCTACACAGAATGCTCCTGCTTCGTCGAATGACCACCGCTTTTATAACATCGGGTAAATTGATCCATATCGACGACTACCTTCCTTTGTCAACATTGCCCAGTGCTACCCGCTACCAATAACACTACTCTTGCCACCTTACTCAAAGCTTTAAAAGGATCAAAGTTGTCATGAAAATAATAAGCTGTGTGTAGACGTCTATTTTCGGTATGAAATTTTATTTACGGAAAAGAGAATTTATGTGGACAATGATATAATTCGAGAGGTAAGTATTATGTCACAAGAAACTTAATACTACGATCGACGAACTAAATAAGGAGGTTGAGCTTCATTTAAAGATTTTCCAAGCTTTATTTTTCAGTACAATTCTGTCCGCCCTGTACTCTAGGCAAGTAGTGTCGTAGACAGGGTTCAGCTCATATGCCGTTTTTTTGTTTTTGTTAGCAGTGTCCAGTGCTACTGGAACCTTCCTAGGCGCACACTAGGCGACACGTGACAGCGACAGCTCGGCGATTAGACGCGACGACAGGCTGCGGCCGACAATTTTCATATATTATGTTCAAAGCTCCGCACACTTGGCGTCAGAGTCGCGGAGTCGCGACGACAAGCTAGAGGAGTCGCGGGCGCTCGTACTTGTCACCGCTTCAAGTCGCGCTGTGCACTTGCACACACGACGATAGTCGCGCGATATCGCAGCGTCAGTTTCGCTGTGAAACAACACTGCCGTCACTCTCGAATACTCTACAACTAATGATTGCTTCCTGCACTACGTTGTCGTAACGACTAGCCGCCGACGCAAGCGACAGCTCCGCGTCTAGTCGCGGCGACAAGTCGCCCAGTTTGCGACGGCTCTGTCTATGCTTTTACAATAATAAAACCTGGTCTCCCACAGCGGTATCAATCCATACGTCCCGCGGCTGGAGTGCAATGTCAGGCGTAGCGGGAGCGGGAGCGGGCGCCGCCAGCGTGCTTTGGGCGGCAGCCGCGTGTTTGTTGATAGCCCTCGTCGTGCAATGCTGCAGAACCATCTTTGATCCGCCTGGCATTGATCATGAGTGAGTATACTAAATAATTATACAAGGTTATTCAGAAAGGGGGTACTAATCTGAAAGGGTGTTAAGGTACCCATAATAATGAGTCAAAACTCAACAGTTTAAGAGAAATAGCTTTTCAAAAATTACAAAACAGATATGCTAAAATCTATCTATACTCAGCTATGATCAGCTGTGTTTACATTTTAGGTCATATCTGGGGTCACGAATTAGAAGATCCATTTTCTGAATTCGTAACTAAAGTAGGGACGAAGAATTTTTGAAAAAACTAAAATAAAAATTATCTTGCATGGAAATAAAAATTATCGAATTTTGAAATTTTAACACTTGCTTTATAACCGTCATCAGTGATACTTTCAGTGGCCTACGGATTATACTCCCTTTTCTACTAACCTTGTATAAATAAAATTACAATTATCTGCGTAGAGAATAGTTAAGTTCGTTAGTTTTTACCAAAATGTCTGACAACTAGAATTCTCGATTCAGAAATTTGATTTGGATAAGGATCAAAGGGCGTTGGAACTACTAACAGTGAACGACGTTGCTTTTTAAAGCTAGTTACAAAATCTTTGAAGCTAATTGAGGGTAAAAAAACGGCAAATTTGGATGCCAAAGAAAACGATGTTCGTTAAAAGTTTTCGGGAAATTCAGAAATTCGAAATTCTACTTATCTCGGAGACACGTTTTGTCCTAACTGAAGCCTGTTTATGGAAGGTTGAAATGGACTAGGTATTTTTATCTCTCTAGTGGAACAAATTCACTATGCTTTTATATTACAGTTATCCCGATTAAAACTTACAGACGTCGAGAATATTATGCAAAACAGTAACAAAGTTAGACCTTCCGGTTAGGTCAATTATGTACTTAAAACCTGACTGAAATATAAAGTTAAATGAACTCCAAATAGATTTACATAAACGTACCCACAGATTAATATTAAATGTATCGAAAATTAGATTACGTTCCTAATGAGATACATAAATAAAAGAAACTGATAAAATATTCACTACCAAACAACGTTAAATATTTATGTAATGAAGAATGAATGAAGTGAATGAACGAGAAAATAACGTAGATAGAATGAATAATGATATTAACTAATACACTTTTGGGCAATTCCCTTACCGCCGCCCTCACAGATGTTCATTATTGTTAACGGATATCTTTGCTTGCAACTTAGCTTTACCAACATTAGTTAATTGAAGATTATTGCGAGATTGAATTAGATTTCTCTAGCACCAAACATTTTTTTCGTTATGATTTCTATTGAAATTATTCGTTCGTTCGATGTCTTTAGTAATTCAAGGAAATTGCCCTAAGGCTGGTCGACACTTGGCGTGACCAGAGGGCTGGCTTATTCTTTGGCCAAAGAATTAGCGTTGCTATCCAGCGTGGCAATGCTGCCAGTCTCCTGGGCGTGCCCAGATTACAGAGATGTGGATGAATATTTCGACTCCTAAGTGCACTTCCTAATTTGTTTTATTTTCGAACTGTTTTTTTCTATTCGTATTTTGTGCAAATAGTAAGTTCTTACTTTCGATTATACTAGTTTTGTTTTATACTGGGTGTAAGGGACGGTGTACCGAAAACTGAAACAGTGAATTCAGCCCATTATTCTGAATCGAAAACAAGTGGTTTTTTTCTCGGAATTTTCCGAATTTACTGGAAATTGCTAATTTGCCTACGTTTTATTGTATTTCAATAAGTGTTTTGGCAGGTAAATAAACTGGGTGTAAAGGACAGATTACCAAAAATTGACTCAGTGAATTTAGTTCATTATTTTGAATTGAAAATCCGTGGAAAATATCAACGAAATCTTTCGAATTTTCAGATTTATAAAAAAAACACATTTTATTTTTGCAACGTGCTCTGTGTCCTAATATGATTACTTATTTTACAGCTGATAAATGTAAAATTTGTGAAAAGGAAAATCGGAAAAGTCGGAAAATTCTGAGGTTTTTTTTTTTTACTTATTTTCAATTCAGAATAATATATGATAATAGGCTGAATTCACTGTTTCAGTTTTCGGTACACCATCCCTTACACCTAGTATAGTCTTTTTAGTTGTATCAACTTTTCTGTTCTCTTTCAGTGACGGCCCACCCGAAGAAGATACGATACCATCATCACGAGATTTAGTAGTTATCGCGTGCATCCAAATCGCACTCGCGGTTGCTACGCTACTTAGCGCAGCGATTTGCGCGCGAATCGACTGCAGTACATGACGGGAGCCACAGCGCACGCTCACCCGAAGGCGAGTGAGCGAGGCGCCTGTACCCGCTACCGCGACCGCTGAAGCGGACATTGTGATCCCACCCGAAGAAGTTATAGTGGAAAGAGAGGGCAGTCGAGTAGCCTGGCTTATATAAATATTTGGACTGAATTTCGTTTGTGGAAGTACTGTTAGTGTTTGTTAAGGACTTGAGTCTCAAAATTCAAGTTTTCAAGAGTATATAACAAGATTGCATGTCAGTGTGTTGAATGACAGCTATGGTAACCGCAAATGCAAAAGTGAAAGATAAACAGAGTGTCCCGAATCTCAACGTCAAACAGGTGCCGGGTGAGAGGCCTGATTAGACAAGTTCACGTAAAAACTTTAAAAAGATGAATTGTCCAAGTTCGAATACCAAATTTTTTAAACCAGGTCTCTTTGTTACTGCTTTTTTTTTACTATACCACTGCAAAACTGGTAAATTTGTGATCACAGTACCTTAGGATGTGGCCTATGGTATCAATTTTCAACATTTTCAAAAATATGCCTATTGTTACTTAACTAAGTGACGGTAGTTCTTTTTTCTGATTTTTACCAGATCTGATATAACTTGGGCTCTCGCCTGATACGCGCTTGACGTTGAGATTTGGGACATCCTGTATATGAGCAAAAAACTAACAAAACCAAATGAAGCACCAACGCCATTTTTAAATAATAATAAAAACTACGACATCACTACTCTTTGTATAGATTAAAATGATTCAAATGCATAGATTCTATTTCATGAAAACAGTTTTATAAACTGATCTTAATTAATCCCTCATTCGAAAAACGTAGAGACAATTCCGAACAGCATACATATTATGTGGAAATAGGCTTACTTCTCATTTCCCGTAACAACACGCCATTTTATCCTCGTTTTGTTGATTGGCTCACACGACCGGTGGACAGGTTCACTGCTATTTCAACTGTGTTGATTCGTTCATACGAGTACGTACGTATATCTTTTGTAGCAATCATTAGTTACTTATGACTACCGTTAATAATTGTTGGTATTTTATCGTTATTATAAGCACAGACTACTTTCTTTGCATCAGGATTCTATATAACGTGTTTTAATTAAAACAACAGAATTTTTGATATAAAGAAATAATAATTTTGAAAGAATAATAATTAATACTTCCTCGTTGACAGCCTCGTTGGTCTGGCGGTTACAAGCGCGACTGCTGAGCGTGAGGTCTTGGGTTCGATCCCCAGGTCGGGCAAAGTGTCACTCGGTTTTTCCGTGTGGAATTTCTCAGTAGTAGCCTGGAGTCTGGATTTGTGCCCGGTCGATGGCAATAGGCTCGCCCACTATTACATGGGACGTAAACATAAACGACGAAATGTGGTGTACCATTACACCTCTGCCAACCCTTCGGGGAATACACGCGTGAGTTTATGTAGTAATTGATATTTTTGAAGTAAAAATTACTTACTTCTATACAGAGATGTTGCAAGGCGGCTGGTTGACACTTGCCATAACCCGAACGCTGGCCTCTACTTTGACCAAAGGATTAGCATTGCCATACAACGTGGCAATGCTGCCAGCCTTCTGAGCACGTTACCAACGACAGCGATGCTGAGGAATATTTTCATGCCCTATTTCAATTTATAGTTTTATTAGGATATATTTTTCTTTATTTGTATAAACTTTTATTTGTAATTATGTAAATACTATACCCAAATTTATTTTATTTATATTTGATTTAACTGAAAAAAGCTACTATTAGTTGAATTATTAAAATACAGCAAACATTCCTTACACATTTCAAGCGTTCACGAAAGCTGTCAACCGTGTTAGCCTAGATCTACAGTCACCAACAACGAAATCTTCAAACAATAATATGAGGCGTCCCTCAGGGAACGATAATCTGACCCAAGATGAAAATCAGGTTAGACGAAAATAAAAATATCAGGCAAGGAATATTGTTACTTATTTGTATGTTTATTTTCAGACCAAAGTACTCAAAATCCTTTGTAACGTAGATTTTAAACATCGAAGACGAAAAAAATAAGGGTAGGTACTTAGTCAAGAGAGCTCTTATTCCGTACCTAGGTAATTACAGTTCACATCAAAAGAGGTACATCACGCCTGTCTGGCTCTCACTGAGTGTCGGCTTTGAGAAATTCTGCTCTTAATTAATACAGTTGCATCGGAATACGTAATAAGCTCAACTCTTAGTGCCTTTTCACATGCTCCGGTTGCCGGGTGGTGGGAGCCGGATACCCGGTGGCGAATTGTATTAGCATGTAGGCATTGTAGGCTCGCTTTTGCACGCACCAGCGTATTTTACCCGGCAGTCGGTCGCCTTATGTGCGCGGGTACTACTACTGTGTGTAAGGTCGCCATCTGCCGGTTACGCTACATTCACACGGAGTCACATTTTGCCGAATCTTATTTTCATCGGATCTGGAAAAACCGAATGTTGTGTTCACACGCACATCTTGCGTTGCGTATACGACGGCCCCGAATTAGGATCCCGTGTGAACACACGTCCCATGTCCCTCCCCACCCACTCCCCCGCTTGTGCGACCCGACATGTATTCGGTTTCAAGATCCGGCAAATAACCGAATCTTCACCTGCTTGTATCGTATGAACGCATGTATTGAATGCGCTATGCCACTGCATCGGATCCTACATTTTGCAGTAGGTACGGCCGGATCGGTTTGTAGTCGCCAAATCGGATGTCAACTTCAGCAAGATTCGGTTTTTTTGCTGTGTCTTGAAACTGAATGCATGTGTGAACTCATGTATTGAAATACTGTTACCACTAAACCGAATCCTGCAAAAAACCGTTTCGGTAGAGAAACACACGACGCCGTGTGAACGTACAGTTAGGCGGCAATCGAACTCACAGTAGTGTATGAAGCACAACGCAAGTTTTCTCACGAGCTGGCCGACCAGTTTCAGAAGTACAACCACGGAGAGACGCAAACGAACCGAGGCCGAACCGTTCATTCAAACAGTTCTCAATGTCAAAAGCTGTCAAATAGGCATGTTGACAGCATCAATAAATTGCAAAACTACTTAGTCCGCCAGTAAGAGTTTTGAAAAATAATGGACAGGTATTTTTTCTTTTGTTAAATCTATGAATATTTGGAAAGATAAAACGCATCAAAACTCGAGAGTGGGGGCTTGTAACGTCAGAAGCAAGTAAAATTGTACTTGCTTGTGACGTTTTGCCAATTTTAAAAATGTCGTATCTTCATCAATTTTGGTTTACGTAACAAAAGAAAAAATACGGGTCAAATATTTTTTGATAATCTAACTGACGGACTAATTAGATTTTTTGTTCGATACAAAAAACAAAACCTATAATTTTGACTGTTTTCGTAAACAAAATCTGACTGACGGTTGTGGTTCGTTTGTGTTTGACAGCAATTTTGTTAGAGCAGGAATGTTTTAATATTATTCCGAGAGTGGGAAAGTGACAGCGCTAGACAGCTCTCTAGCGCCATCTCTTACCCACTCTCGTAATAATATTAAAACATTCCTGCTCTAAGAGATCATGGTAACCCCCCTGGACGCTACTACCCAGCCGTGTAAAACCGCATAATGATACCGGGTACCCGACACCGGCTACCTGGCAACCGGAATGTGTGAAAAGGGGCTTACGCTGTTTTTCCACGGCCCACAACACGACAGGAACAAATGTGTTGATGACTCCATACGCCGTATATTTTTTTGAACCTTTTACTCACGGAACGATACGAAATTGCTAGTATCGTAAATATTTCTACTGTCATAGACATTAATTCCAGTTACCGTGTTTGTTTTTGTAGTTTTTTTTTTCATTTCTAGACTTCCTTTCTATTTTTTAGGATTTATTCATATTTAAATGTCATTATTTTATGTGACTACTCTTTACGAACAGCTTAAAATATACAGTCTAGTGCACATATGAAACAGGATGAATCTAGACGTAAAGTAATGAACGGGAAAGAGAATAAAATATAAAAATCGAGAAAAACACTGTAAAAAATCCGATTTTCCGTAAATTCTTCCTTATTTTTAAACAAAGGTGATATTTTTTGGGGTAAATTGTATTTCATCGTCATTGCCTGTTACTTACAATCATTGCTAATTTGTTTTAACATGATATACCATTTGGTTAAGAAAAATACTACTAATTTTCAGAAATGTATGGCGCTGTCATTTACAACGCATTTTGTCGTGTCGCATACTGTGGAAAAGCGACCTTATACTCTGTTCAGAGTTGAGCTTAGCAGTTGAGTTAATGAGAGCAGCTAAGTTTCGCCGCGTAAAATTTTTAACGAGTCTGCAAAGGAATTAGGATTTACCCAAGTTCCTTCTACCGTCATTTTTCTTAATGCACCTTTTTGTGGATTTGATATAACCTCAGCGACCTGTACTACAGTTGATAACTGTAACGTATATTTTTTTAAAGTGACGACTTATTATTTTCTTTGGACTATAAACATACAAGTTAGGTGGTAAACTGTAGTAAAGTCGGGTACTTTATACGAGATGTCACTAATGTCAAGTAACCAATTTAATAAAAGGTCGAGTAAATAAACGTGATATGATAAATTACGGTTTTTTCATTGAGTCGAAATCGCGATCTCGCCGCGTCTTCAGCTCATGATTAAGCTGCGTTTGCGTCCGCAATAGGGAATCCAATCCCGTACCTTTTTTGCGGGATCTGGAATGCGGGATTACCGATGCGGGATCCCGCACGTTTGCGGGATTGAAAAAAAATATAATGATATGAGCTCAGACGACGTTCTGATTATTTTTAAGACCCAGCACAGCCTCATTAATAAGTGATTAACCAACTTTCCCATGGAACTCGTGCGTGACTTTTCTGTAGCATTTTATGGAAAATACTTTAGATTTCAGTTTTTAAATTATTAATTTTTAATAACCTGTTTTTAATGCCTCTAAAACCAAAAAAACAATAAATATGTTCAATTGCCAATACAAATCTAAAAGATGAAACTTTGAAAATTGTGTTAAGTATATCGTTTCTTAAAAGAAGCTGATTATTTTTACCTCTAAAGCATCATTTAATTCAACTGTTGATTAGTAATAAATCAGTAGGTAATAACTCTACTTAATAATGATACCTACTAAAAATTAAAATTTACTTGCCTTTATTTCATTTTTTTTAAATAACTATTCAAAAGAAAAGAAAATTTTAAAAATTTCAATCCCGCAAATTCCGCGGGATCTGCGGGATTGATGGCCTCAATCCCGCAGGCCTGTGGGATCGCAATTTTGATGCGGGATTGGATTCCCTAGTCCGCAGCCAGTCGTCGGACAATCCCAAAAATACACCCGAGTAAATCGTAAACAGTCATAAAATGAAGGATAAAGGCAAAAAACCAGGAAGTTTTTTTTTCTCTCTCTCTCGGCTTCATTCTTGTGTCTATTGTAGTTTTATTTCCATTGCCCAGAAAATTGTATATCGGGTGTAAAAAGACCCTTAACGATAACGGAAAAATTTTAAATTTTTCCTCACAAATTACGCATTTGAAGTTACAAAAACGCAACGAATATCAAACGCACACGACCGCCTTGGTTCAGCTGTGTAGCCGCTACACGCATGCAAACGCGCGGCATCGCCACAACCACACATTGCGCGCTACAAAAAAAAGCATTTTTTTTCATGCCAAAAAATAAAAGTCGTTTCCCAGCAATTATTTTTGGTCAATGTAGTTTAGTTTGATGTAAAGAGTGCGTAGGCTTCGGCTATGTAATGGATCTTTTACACCCTGGTTTTTAAAGTACAGAAAATTAAAACAGGAGGTCAATTGCAGACTTGCCAATGTTCAGCACCTCACGCTCGGCTGTTCAGCACCACTAGACCGACCGGCATTCAGTGAAAGCACGTACAATTTGTAAAACAATAGTCTGAATTATACCGAGATGATTAGTGACAGAAGTTATTATCTTGCAGCCGTAACAATCTCACTGAGACAGCCTCACAATAGCCGCTTTCTGCTGAACAACACGTTTTGTATGTAATAATACAACTTGTTTTAACATGAAACGTTTTGTGTGAAATAATGGAACGTGTTTAATATGATACATAAATTTCATTGTTGGTAACTGTAACATTTAGTTTATATGTACATACCATTGTTTCGTTACTTTACTGGTTCATGTTTTTTTTTGTTTAGCGCTGTTCTGACTACGCTATATTATTTCGCTATACAGGGTGTAAACGAATTCGTGTAATTCCTTAAAACCACATGATCCATTACTGGTAAGTATAGATTAATCCCACATGGGATTTAGAAAGACTAAAAAAAAAAACTTTTGTTTGTTGCAGTAGGGGGTAAGTGATCGTAACTAAACCACCTAAAAAAGATTCAATAACTAAATAAAAAAACAAGAAAAGAATTGCAATAAACAAAATCAATTTTGTGATAAAGCATTTCGATGCCACGCATAACGAATGAAAACACGGCGACACAACTAGATTAGCGCGGTATCGCTCCGCTCAGTCAGTTAACCCGGGATGCTAAAATGACTAGAAAACAGAAAATCATGAAAAGGTATAGTCATGAAATTGTAAATAAACTCTGTAAATATTGTAAAAGTAATAGGAATCAGTTTAATAATATTACGTTTTTAGTGAGTATTGTAGTTAAAGACAGGTTGACAGGGCCGGCTTTAACCTATTGGAGGCCCTGGCTACATTAGGATAATGGGGCCCCTATGACTTAGACAGCACTATTTTGTTACAATAAACATAGAAATGAGATACCTAAGCAAAGTTCTAGATTTATTTTTATTTCTTTAAGTCGCATTAAATGAATAGAATAATATAATATAATCCACAAAAGGGAGCAGAGTAGCTTCGCACATGTAAAAGCTAATAAGCAAGTAGGTATTGTAGTCAGTCATTATCGTTTGATTTTTTCGAAATAAATATTTTTTTCAGTAATAAATATCGGTTATCGTTTGGTGATCTGGCAGAAACTAAGCCGTATTTCAGAGTGGAGGCGGGCGCGGGTTCTAGCGCGGGCGCGTGTAAATCAAATGTATGTAGACGCCATTTGTATTCACAGTGCGCCCGCGAGTCGCGCGCCTGCATGAGGCGGGCGCGGGCGCGTTGGCTCAGTCCGCTCGTATCGTTCACAGTGATATAGCGTCTGTTAGGTGACTGCGCGTGTGGTTCTAAACCATTTTGATTCACCCGCCGAAGCGTCGTACGATAGTTCGTTCGGCACTACTGTGAACACGCAGACGCCAAGACCCGAGCGCCCGCACCCGCTAGTGCAGTCTGATTGACCACTATGGGCCCCCCCCTATCGAATGCGGGGCTCTGGACACGTGCCCGAAGTGCCCAGTGGAAAAGAGGGGTCTGGATGTTGATTATAATATTAGATTATAACCAACGAAAAATTGAAAATTTCTGAACATCACAATGACTAGACGAATAAGAGATTTAATTTAGTTTATACAAATCACATGCAATCTGAATAGGTTCTTAAACAGTGTTTCATTATTACAATGAAGAATTTAATGGAAAAATTCAAGATGAGATATTACCTATAATAAGATGTAAGTAGTAATGTATAATAATAAGATGTATAAGATGTTGTACAAATACCATATTATTATTTATGATGTAAATAATGTAAAATAAAAAAGTCAAAAGAATATGTATGTACTTAGAAGAATAGTTGTAGCTAAGTATAAGATTATTCGTAGAAGATATTTAATTTGATTTGGAAACGTCTGTCAAAACTATCACTTTTCTATATTAAAATAAATCTTTCAAAACTTTGCATTTTTTTCTACTGAGATTCCACCCCTAAGTTACGCAAACGCTCTCAGTCTCTTTCGAATCCAACTCTATCCCAGCAATCTTTTCCAAGGTGTTGGTCCATTTGGCTGGATCATCTTATGCGCTGCCCGAGTGGGTGTTCCCTGACAGCTACAATTTGGGTGTCTTCAAGTCACGAGCGAATCGGTTTCTTCTGGGTAAGCGTGCTCCATTGTAGACCACGTCATCGCTTAACATCAGGCGAGATGGCGGTCAAACGCAGGCCTAGAATAAAATATAAAAAAAAAGTGGCTTGTCAGCATCTGGCAACAATGGGCAACATTTTGAAGATAAAGAAGAGTAGTCGGCGTCATGGATCAACGCACCCGATATTATAAAAGCTGATGTCGTTCGTCGGAGCTCGCTTTCTGTGCCGATCAGCTGTAAAAGTCTGACCTTTATTATCTGACTAGCTTGTCCTTATTATTTTTCTGTCCTTGTGTAAATGAATATATTGTGACCTAGCTCATGGTACTACCCATTAATCCAAATATAAGTACTCAGTGCTGGAGAGTCTGTGTTGGTTATAATTTCTATATTTACCATGTCCGCAATATACCTGACATACAGATATTAGCTATAACTGTAACGATACATTCACATACACGATTCTGTCATCTCTCTCTTTGACACAATTTATTTGCGTGACAGTTTACAGGTAAGGCACAATAAAGTTACCAATATACTCGTATTTTAACGTCAATTTCAGTCGCTGCTCGCTTCATATTTCATCGTTCGTTTGCTCATAAAAGCCGTGACGGTGACGTGTTGAGCCTGGGACGGAATAATGGCAACTTATCTATCTGCGTAGCATTTTCCCATCTATTTTGGGATCAGCTTCCAGTCTAACCAGATACGGCATAAAAGGAGCGACTGCCATGAGACCTCCGCAACCCAGTTACTGGGCAATGTCGATATCCCTAACGAGCGTCATAGGTATTATACAACCTTAGTTTTAGTATATACTAAACCTGAAACTAGTTTGTTCAGAATCACTAGGAGAATCGATTGACATATTTTTTTCATCACATTTTTTTTAGTTTTTTTTTTCATAAATTTCAATTTTGTTTCAGTAGGTTTCTACCCATAACAGTTGACGGGAATATACACCTTTAGGCTTGAGATGGTCCTCTCGGTCAGTTTCCATGTATTAGACAACCCCTGCATAGCACATATCAGGCATTTCACACTTTTTTAGGGAACTTAACGCGACATAAACTAAGGTGTAAATTGGAGATTTACTAAAAAAAAACACATATTCAGGCAGTACTGATGAAAATCTTGTTGGGGTGTCTCGGTTTTCGTATAAAGTAAAAATAAGGTTGTATAACACCCGGCACCGACGAGTTAACGTGCTTTCCGATGCACGTAGTGATCTCGATGTGAACGAACGGAATACAAATGGCAACTTATTGTTAACAATTAGCCTTTTTTCTAATATTTTCAAAAGCTTTTAGTATTGGCCAAATCTAAATAGAATGTAGGTTGTCTAAATTTCAAATAGTTGCAATGCAGCTTGTTCGACATGCCAATATTTAAGTAGAGCATCTATAATTGGGTTGGGCTCCTAAATTATTCTTATACCAGATCAGTAAAGTAATGCTATGAATAGTAGCAAAGACATTAGGACACTGAAAACATACTCACGCCTACAATTTCTGAAGGGGTTAGTAGAGGTTTTTTATTTTTTGTTATTTGAATTGGTCTTGTTTGACCCTAATTGCACCTGATGGTAAGAGCAGACGGGGTCTAAGATACTGTATACGATTCCAAGTAACAGAGATATAGAGGGATTCCCCTATACCTCTCAGACTCAAATAGACACGACGGAACACAGTAAACTGCTTGGCGCTGGACTTTAATGTGAGGATGGTAGCTAGCCATGCAGACCGGATAGATCCTACCACCAAGCGTGCTGGGTTTTGTTGAATCTTACAACACATGTCTATTCCCAGCAATAATATTATAATATTTCTATTTGACTGCTGTAAGTCGTCCTAGGGGACGGTTTCTACGTAACCGGGCAGTTATTGGCGAGACCTGAAGGGTCTCCAGCCAATGGGGGGGAAGTAAAATACTTAACCTAAGCTAACTACTTGTTTTACACTAACATCATGACTACCTGCAACAACAGCACTAAGGGCGACCCCTAGTGGGACTCGGACCTCGGCTTAGGGCGTTGCTGGCGTGGACATAGGGGGGGGGAGACAGCTTGATGAGGGCTGAATTATCGGTGTGACTGCGGAGTCTGAAGAGACGACCGGCTCTACGACGGGAGAGCTCGGTGGATCGTGACCGGCGGCGGTGGGACGTCGCGACGGGCCTCGTTGGCGAGGACGGTATGCCGGACGGCGGCGGACGTTGTGTATTGTGCTGGTCGATTTACTCGCTTCCTGGAGGAGGGTTATTTCGTCATCGGGTTCTAAAAGTGTGTGCCTGGGACGGCGAACTTTACTTATGATCTATTCCCAGCGTGCGGTAAGGAGGTTTTATATTCTAGCCCGTTCCCACACGGGAGGTGTTCTCCTGTATACACCCAAGTTTCACTACTTGTATTACGACTCATGTAATAGGTGACGAGCCTATTGCTGTTTTTCGGGCGCCATCATGGCTCTCTGAAAGCCGACAACAAAATACTGCGTTCACTCATCCGTAAGTCAAGATTGGTGATTATGGAAATGACTCAAAAAATGGTCACTACGTAGGTTTTAACCTGAACTCTAGTTCAGCAACATTAATTATCTGGTTAAACAACCGTTTACTTGGAAAATATACTAGAATTTTAACTAAGCGGTTGTTTGGCCGGAGAATTAATGTTGATGAACACCAGCTTTAGTAGTTAAGTAACTTAGTTATTAACTTAAGTTAACTTTAGGAATTAGGCCTTAGGGCTACCACACAAAACTGCGATGTGATGCGATACGACGCCGCATAGCAGCAAAATATGGTGGTATGGTTCTATGTATCTCGCAGATTTTTGCGATGCGATGCGAATTCGCAGTTTTGTGTGGGAGCCCTTAGTCCACCACGCTGCTGACCTGGAGTGGTTTGGCAAACTACATACACACACTCCAGAAGTTTTAGGAGTTCTCAAGTGTCCACGTTTCCAGCTGTTTACCTTCACCGTTTACGCAAGTGATAATAAATTTCTTATCCGCACAATGAAATTGAAAAATCAGAGGTGTGGACTGAACTGTACTCAAAATTGGTAAGCTAATTCAGGTTTTTTTTTTACCCCAAGACTTAATGATGGTGATAAACTGGGAAGTGAAGTAGAAGGTGAATAACTGAATGCTCTGCTGCAACTTAGAAGATGCAGTCAACCTTTAGAATAGCAATAGGTAAATAGTCATCAGCCAGTTCTACTAACAGAACCGAAGATGAACCGTTCATTTAGAGAGTTTTCGTTTACAAAAAATATCAAATTGTTTGACAAAAAAACAAAATCACACATTTTGACACGGTCAAAGAAACCTGAAGGGTTCCTACGGGTTTCCGGAATCAAAAAAATACCTGAATTAGATTACTGACGTACTAGTACGTTCATGCATTACAAAATAAAATTTGAAAAAAAGTAAAAACCGACTTCAAAGAAATACTAAAAGGAGTAAAATAATTACCATAATATAAAATTAACAGTTTCAGAAGTCAGTGGCTTCTATTTGCTTCAGTGTAGAGTTGCACCGACTTCTGAAACTGTTAATTTTATATTATGGTAATTATTTTACTCCTTTTAGTATTTCTTTGAAGTCGGTTTTTACTTTTTTTTAAAGTTTATTTTTTATTTAATACGTTTTAGTATCATAATTTTAACCCCCTCCTTCATAACCCTTCTTTTTGGCTTTGACGTAGTCGGGCATAAAAAGTCCTTTCAAATGATACCTTACACGATATAATGAAAACATTCCAAAGGGGGGGAGGGGGGGACACGCACCCCGTCCTCTTTTCCAGTAGTCAGTTCCCAACAACAAATATAAACAAAGCAATATTAGTAATTTGAGAATTTTGCTTTGATCCGATGAGGAGTTCCGTTCCATATCTCTGAAGTTCATGATGTAATCATAACAAAATTTATATGGGACCAATCGGGAAGTATACCCTTTCGAACAAAAAAAGAATTTTTCAAATCGGTTCATAAATGACGGAGATATGAGATAACAAACATAAAAAAAAAAAAAATACAACCGAATTGAGAACCTCCTCCTTTTTGAAGTCGGTTAAAAATCCGCTCTGCCCTGCGCTGCGAGCACCTGCGTCACCTGCGTCTCAGCATACGCTTAGCCTGATCCTTCTGCATGGAAATACGCATATAACCGCTAGCTATCGCTGCTTTCGGGCACTAAGATCTATATTTTTTAAGAAACTTATGTCCAACTTCGATGGGCAGCCCAACAAGGATAGAATGGATATTGAAATAAGATACAATTATAATTTTACCAATGAAAATAAATGATCTATGAATAAATTGTTTTTTTCTTTCTTTTCTTTATCTTTTAATTAAAACAGCCGGAAAATATGAGGAAAATATCTACTTCAAATAGCTGGAAATATGTATACTAATGAAATTACCTACTCTTTGTTCTTTCGAGTAATTCTTGATAACGTTTGCCTAGATATATTTATACCAGATATTGCCCGCGGCTTTACTCGCATACTTGAGGAACTGCTATATATATCCGGATAAAAAGTATCCTATGTGATAATGCAGGAGACGGTGCACCTGTGTGCTAAAAACCTTTTCATTTGACATGTATTAAGGGTCTTTTTTCCTGTGACGCGGGCTCGTACCCGCAGGCGTGAATTAAGTAAACGACACTCAAAGAGTTTATAAAAATACTTTATTTAACTATCAGAGTAACAGTGAAGATAATAATGTTTAATTCTAAGTCGAACAGATGTATTTATAATTAATTATTGCTAAGTTGACAATTTACTTATGAACTACTTATTCGTTAGTTTAGGTGGGAGGTGATTTGCTGACAAAGCAAATCGTGTTAGTTTCAGCACACTTAACTCCTCCCTCCCTAAGAGCGAAGTTATCTAAAGGCAACTCTGTCGTCTTTAGAGAATTTCGTTTAAATATCTTGATAGACATCCCTCTTTTGTGCACAATAAAACCTATCAGAAAAGTTACGATTATGACATAAATACTTATTGTCCATACACTGATTTTATCACTGATGACGTAACTTTCACCATCACTGACATTATCACTATATTTCGCCTTGTTCAGCAATTCCTTGATATCACCCAGGTCCACACCTCTGAGGTCCATCTGCTTGGCTGGTTTGACAACATCTTGATGTAGCTCGGGCATCTGTACTGATGGTAGCCTGAAGGATACTAAACTCATATTCATTGGTGTTGTAATTGTGATATCTGCTATTTGTAATATACAATGCTGGCTTGGTAATGCGATGTATGTGCCTCGTAAGTTGTATCTTCTCGTCTCGTCATCACAGTGTTCTGTTGCTGCAGTCTCCTTTTCTGTATAAATCAACCAATGGATATCTGATATAGGCTGCACCTTGACTTCCTCTATCTGCACCTGGTGCTGTTGGCAGCTGGTAAAGTTGTTTTGCAGTAACATCAGTTGCTGGATACATGTCTCCTCTGGATACTGTAACACGTTGTCCTCGGAACAGAGATATGTTAGGTCATCTATCTCCTTACAGCTGTCTACTACGGGTCTGTATTTCGACTTGTTCACTATTAGGTAAGGATATTTAGGTATTATGATAGATGGTTTTTGGAATATTGGGTTATAAATTGGGATAGGAATAACTTTGTAATAAATGTATGTGTTTTTGTCTATTAATGGAACTTCTAATATAAAAACTATTTTACTATTATCTATGTACCCCTTAATTTCTATGTTCCCCTCTAATTTAACTAAATTATCAATATTTACCGGATAAATTAAATTATGATGTTTCCTAATGACATTAAAAATGCTAAGTAGTTCCGTAGAGTTAATAATAGATTGATGCAGTATGTGCATTTTACTGAATGCGATAGCAGTTTCGAGTTCATAAATAATTGTATAAATAGTACGACAATTATTTAAAACTTGGTGCATACTATTCATTACTGTTATTAGATTGGAATACTTGGTTTGATTTTGAATAAGCAATTGAAATTGTTTTATTTTAAGATTCAAATGTCTGGTATTGAAGTTGATGTCATCGGAAACATTAAGCAGTTTATCAAAAGCTTTTTGCATTAACGATACTTTTCTTTCCACTGAATGTTCCCTATTCCCTAAATTGGTTATCTCTAAATTATATTTTCTAGCATCTTCGCTATCTAAATTACCTGTTACTACTTTGATAAGGGACCCTAATGGATTAAAAATTCCTCTCTTTGTTCTGCTGACAGGTAAAATCTGTTTTAGCCTGTCTTTTGTGACTTCAATCAAAGATTCTATTTGTATAGTTAACCCTTAAAGTTCCCTATAAGTTTCGCTATTACTGTTACTTATTATTTTTAATTTATTATACTCTTCTATATTATTTTCTAATTGTATAGCTAATGAATTTAGATCTATAGTTTTAATTATATCCCAATGATTATTCTTCATCAGAGCTGTTCCAATCTTGATCGGAACTATCCCGGGATTCTGGTCGATTCTCTGGATGTTCAAGGTCGTCCCTTGATCCACTAGGACGAGCAGTATCACCCACCATCTGTGAAGGACGTTTCACATTTCTTAATGCTACCCTAGTATTCCTATTTTTAAGTTTAACTGGAAATATATTATGTTTGAGCTTTCCAGTGACAGTGGCCTTTTCGTATCGAGGTAATTCCTTAGCTTTTCTAGTCCTAGTATTTTTCATAAAAATTATGTCGCCATCTACAATTTTTGGGGGATCCTCCCCTCCCTTCTTTTCTTTAACTTTACTCTTACGCCCGATCATTTGACTACTTAGGTGTTCGTAAAGGGTTTTTAACCTTTTACGATGATCCTGTAATAACTTCTGCATTAAATTCTTATCTCTATCGATATCAAAAACATTGCCTGATTCCGTATGTCCAAAAATTACTTCGAATGGCGTAAAATTCGTAGCGCTATGAATCGTATTGTTATAACCCATAATCGCGTAAGTCATAATAGATGCCGCATCTAAGTTAGTCTGCTCATACTTCGCTAATCTATAAATTTCTATAATTGTGGAGTGAAATCTTTCCACTATCGCCATTGAATTAGGGTTGTTAGGTGTTCCTATATGCTGCTCTATTTTATATAAGCTTAACATTTCCTTAAGCAGTTCGTTGTTGAACTCTGTACCTGAATCACTACTTATCTTCTTAGGTATTCCGTACATACTAAAATATTTAATTAAAGCTCTCACCACTTCGGGTGTACTTTTATTAGGAATATAAATAGCTTGTCCTAATTTACTAAACGAATCTACTAACGTTAAATATTGGTTTTTCTCTATGTACAGGAGATCAATGAAAACTTCCTGTAATGGACCGTCTGGATTCTGTGTTAATTGTATAAATGGTTTTATAGGTTTCCTGTCATACTTCATCTTTTTACATTCCTCACATGCATTAATAATAGCAGTAACCGTTTCCTTCATATTGCTCCACCAATATGTTCTTTTTAATTTAATTAACGTCTCTCTAATACCTCTGTGACAAGTTTTACCCTGATGATATTTAACTACTAGATCGGTTTGGTCGCATTCTTCCGTAACGTTCACAACTCGTTCTGTACATTCAACAAAGTTTTGTGTTCCTTTTTTATAAAGTGAAGTTATTACGCTAACAAATGACTTTCTATGACAGTGATCCTCGAAGTAAATAAAATATTTATTTTTATAATCTACGTATTCTTTAAGAAAATTTTTAACTAAATCTTGACAGTTATTGGTAGGTAGATGAACTTCGAAAATTTTTTGTTTTTTGTTAGAAATGTCTTTCACACAGATACTATCTTTATACCAAGTAAACACATGAATTTGTCTAGGTTTAGTATCTATCGCTTCATTAAGAATCGGAATGCCATCATGCTCCCTATTAGATATAGAATTTGCTGTGGCAGCATCACTTTCAGAATCTGATATTTCTATCGTCTCTATGTCTGGTTCTTTTACACTGAGCTTTAAAATTTCATTCGTTACTTCTTTCAAATGCTCTTGCAATCTTTCTTCTTTTTCATCCACATTTACAATCATTGATTCAGAATCATCTCTTATTACGTTAATTTTAATACGCGATAGCGCATCTGCGTTTGTATTTTGTTTCCCTTTTTTATAGTGAATATCAAAATTATAATCTTCTAATCGTAACCGCCATCGAGTTAACTTACTATTAGGTTCTTTTAACGAATTTAACCATGCCAAAGGTCTATGATCTGTGTATATTATAAACTTTCTGCCGTATAAATAGGGTCTGAAGTGTTTGACTGCCCAAACTATGGCCAACAACTCCTTTTCTATAGTACTGTATCTAGACTCTGTATCACTCAATTTTCTACTAGCAAATGCAATCGGCTTGTCCGATCCTAAAATACCTTGAGAAAGAACTGCCCCGATAGCAAAATTTGATGCGTCGGTCGTAAGAATGAACGGTTTACTGAAGTCTGGAAACTGTAATAAAGGTGCATTTGTTAGCAACTCTTTACACGCTTCGAAGCTTTTCTTATATTCGTCATCAAACACAATTCTTTTTCCCTTCTTCAAACATGCTGTAAGAGGACCCGTTATCTTGGAAAAATCTTTAATAAACTTCCTATAATACCCCACCAAACCTAAAAAACTCTTAATCTCTGTTACTGTCTTGGGCAATGGGTATTTTAAAATAGCCTCTATTTTGTCATTATTAGGCTTAAGGCCATCCTTAGTTATAGTGTGACCTAAGTACAACACTTCTTTTCTTAAAAACTCAGATTTGTCAAGCTGAACCTTTAAGTTAGATTTTCTAAATTGTTCAAAAATAACCCTAAGTTTCTCTATATGCTCCTGTAAGCTGGTGGAGAATATGATGACGTCATCAAGGTATATAAGACAATGTAAGCCTTGGAGACCCCTAAGTACATTGTCCATTGCTCGTTGAAAAGTGGCAGGCGCTGTCTTCAAACCAAAGGGCATTCTGTTAAATTCATATAAGCCAAACGGTGTAGAAAACGCAGTTTTCTGCCTATCCTCTTCTTGAATTTGCAATTGATGGTAACCTGATGCGAGGTCTAGGGTGGAGAAGTACATACTCTTTCCTAACTTATCAAAAAGGTCATTAATGTTTGGCAAAGGGTATTTATCATCCACAGTTATCTCATTTAAACGTCTATAATCAACTACCATCCTCCACTTTTTTTTTCCTGAAGCATCTAACTTCTTTGGAACTAAATGAACCGGTGCACTCCAAGGAGAGTTTGATTCTCGGATTACATCGTCCTTTAACATTTTGTCTACTTGACACCTAATCTCCTCGGTTTGAACTGGCGGTAATCTGTATGCTTTTACGTTGATTGGATCTTCGTTTACAGTTCTAATTTTATGTTTTACGTCGTTAGTGAAAGACAACGGTATGTCTTCACAATAAAAAATATCCTTATATTCCTCGCAAATGTTCCGAATCATCATTCTTTCCTCTTCATTCGTATGATCCAGTCGTAATTTCTTTAAATTGTTTAATAACAACTCGTCTACGCTGTCTGTGTCCCTTAAATTATTCACAACGATTTCATTATGTTTGTACGGTTCTACCTGAAAAGGCGAGGTGACCTTGAGGGTCATCTCTATATCCTTGCAATTCTGGATCACCGTATAAGCATAACCGTTTACGCAATTAACTAACGCACAGGGCATTCTAATCCCTTCGCTTAATTGTTTAAAATCTAAAATAGCCTCGCCATCAAGTAAGTTAACTGGAAGTTTAACCCTTAACTCACATCGTGGTGGCAAAACATAAGTGTCTTTTAATGCTAAAGAATACACAAAAGGTATATCAGCATTTTTTGTACACAAAGTCAAAGTTTTATAATCAATGTTTGCGTCTAACTGTTTTAATAAATTACTGCCTAATAAGCCGTCGTAATTACTGTCAACGTCGTAAACGTAAAACTTATGACTTTCGCGACATTTAAATATTTCCGGCAAAGTAGTCAAAATAATTTCTGTATGCACACTGACACCGTGAGTACTAACTACTTCATAAGGTTCTTAATAAATATTATTTCTAAAGTATTGATACGCGATACGCGGACCTATGAAAGACCTAGAACTGCCAGAGTCTAACATAAAGATTGCATTACCTAACTCAGGAATTATAATATAAGGCAAAGAACGAAAATTTGTACAATTTAAAACTATCTGTTCTCTCTGCACGAGGCCCTTAGGTAAAAATTTTCGACCTGTTCAGGCTCATAAGACATACTTGGTTGTGGATCGCAATCAAAATCACGTTGGTGATTATTATCACATGTTACAAATGAGTCATTATTTGTATAGTTAACACGTCTAGAACTTGCAGTTCGCATGGTAACATCGGTGTTTGAACCCGAGTTTGCAGACGGTGCATTATGCGTCGGCGGCGGACGCGGCGAGAATTGCTGACTCGGCCTTGGCACTGACCTACTTTGTTGTGACCACTGATTTTGTACATAATTCTGTTGATTATAATTATTCCTACGTTGTAATGAATTATTTGGTGAATTTGATTGAAAATTATTAGCTGTTGGACTACTTGGTAAAGGTGTAGTTGACTGTCTTTGTGGATTATACGAGCGTTGGACGTTACCCACATTATTGCCCATATTGCTACCCATATTACTATTGTATCTTCCGGGTGTTTTTTGACTATTTCTGACTTTATTGTTCTTTAAATCATAAACAGTTTGGAAGTTCTGTTCTTCTAATACAATTTTAAGAGCATCTTCTAAAGTTGTAACATTCCTCAAACGTACCAGTCTAACTAAATGAGTAGGTAAGTTATATAGGAAAACACTCAATGAAGAATTAGTATAGATAAGCTGTTTTGCTTGACGTAAATTAGCATCGTTTATAGTTTCAATTACCTTTGAAATTAAAATACTTCGCAAATTTTGTATCCTATGACAAAAATCTAAATAACCTTCGTTATAATTAATTTTTAGTGCCTCTAATTCATTCTTCGGTCCTAGGATCGCCAAAATGTTGAGATAATAGATTTTTCAAATCAAACCAAGTAGTAATTTGTTCCCGTTCTCCCACTAAGTTCGCGGCTTCCCCAGATAATCTGCTAGTGATAACGTGGAATAAATATTCATTTTGCAAATCCCCCCCTTGAAATTTGGTTAAAATGTATTCACATTTTTTTATAAAAAGTGGGAGTTGTCTCGCATCACCATTAAATTCTGGGATAATTTTTGACATTGTTGACGGAACCTGCATGATTTGATCCATTTTGAAAAAGACAGAAAAACAACACTAAAATTATACCTATTTACTATACCTTACTACGCAAATTTTATCGTAATAAAATGAATGTTATCACGGTATTGATTAACCCACAATAACACAAACACATATAATTAAAACAAAGAGACAAAAATGATAAAGGAAAACAGAAAGGATAGTGAAAAGTTTTACTCACAGTCCCGTAGTTACTCCCATCTGCTCCTTGTGATTACTATCAAACACTGCGCTAGCCGTCGAGTCTAATACTTAATAAATTTGTTTGTTCGGTGATCTCTGTTAAACTGTAGAAACAGACGTCCGACTGCAGTTTGTAGAGTTATATACGTCACAGATCGACTACAGAGATCCTACCGGCTGCGCCAATTAAGTAAACGACACTCAAAGAGTTTATAAAAATACTTTATTTAACTATCAGAGTAACAGTGAAGATAATAATGTTTAATTCTAAGTCGAACAGATGTATTTATAATTAATTATTGCTAAGTTGACAATTTACTTATGAACTACTTATTCGTTAGTTTAGGTGGGAGGTGATTTGCTGACAAAGCAAATCGTGTTAGTTTCAGCACACTTAACTCGTGCGTCACCTTCACTCGTGGCGCCTGAATTTCACCTTTTCATACATGTGTTTATTGTGATGCGCGAAACACGCACGAAAAGGTTAACTGGGAGCGCCACGCATGCGGGTGACGCACGAACCCGCGTGACAGGAAAACGGCGCTTATGTGAAACACGCACGAATATCTGAAGTGCGAGCGCCACGCATGCGGGTGAGGCACGCACGCGGACCCGCACGCGTGCTCGAACCCGCGTGTTAGGAAAAAGGTCTTTAGGTTTATGTAGTAAGTGTAGTAGACGGAGACTACCGGTATTGGGATTGTGGTGAATGCACTGGTGAATCTCCACCATAGGTCCTCGGAGGAACACCGTGGTGGTTTTATTCAGAGTCGGTCATAACCCTGCGTCTTTACCAGGGTGGAGGGTGTCCAGAACGATTTCCTCAGGTAGAAAAAAAGGTTACCGGTATACTATTCGTTCGCGCCCAGCAGTAGGGCGAACGAATAGTATACCGAACGAGTATAGCGGACGAGGAGATTTAGGTCCGGACTCCACCAAAGCGGAGATGTGCGGAGATGTCTCGATCAACCAATAGGATTGCGTTATTTTCAAATCTCTCCGCTTAGCTTCAACTCAAAACTCAATCCTTTTGGTTGTTCACGAGACATCTCCGCACATCTCCGCTTTGGTGGAGTCCGGGCCAGTTAGACGGAGTCCTTAATGGGTCCGTTCCGCTCGCGGTGGAAACCGGGCTTTAGGGAGCGCGGGAGGAGAGACGCCAGCGGAAGGGCGCACTCTTCCGGCCAGCCAGCGACTTCAATAGGTATGTTGACAGCATCAATAAATTACAATTCTAATTAGTCCGCCAGTTAGAGTTTTGAAAAATAATGGACACGTATTTTTTCTTTTTTTAAATCTATGAGTATTTGGAAAGGTAAAACGTATCAAAACTCGACAGTGGGGGCATGTGACGTCAGAAGCAAGTAAAAATTGTACTTCCTTGTGATGTTTTGCCAATTTTAAAAGTGTCGTATCTTCGTCAGTTTTGGTTTACGTAACAAAAGAAAAAAATAAGGGTCAAATTTTTTTTTTTGATAATCTAACTGACGGACTAATTAGATTTTTTCAGTCAAATACCCTATTCTACTGCGCTTGAGCAATAACGTAAGTACAGAGCTGTCAAAGCAGAATTTGAATATGGAACTATAGTTTATTTTTCTTTTCCATTAGTATAACCTAAAAGTGAACAATTTCTCTAAACCCATTGATGTAGAAACACGTGGAGCTCGGATCAGCGCTCAAAAATGTCCAAACCGAATGTAGACTAAAACGCGAAAATGATGATTAATTTACGTCAATGGATGCAGTCGAATCTTCGTATGATTGTAAGCTAAATTAGGTATTGTGATGACGACGTAGGATTTAAATTAGTTTGTTGGTGTTTCTAAGTTTATATGTCGGTGTGCCTTGGCGCGCGCTCTGGTAGTGTATGTAAACTCAGGATACTTTTTTCGTGAATTTTGAACTAAGACCCTTGACCCATGTGTTTGTCTACGTCAATGTTATCGGTAGCGGGTAGCACTGGGATATGTTGACAAAGGAAGGTAGTCGTCGATATGAATCAACCTACCCGAGGTTATAAAAGGCGGTGGTCATTCGACGAAGCGGGAGTTAGTTTTTTTTTTAAAGGCTTTCATTACGAATTCAGAAAATGGTGCTTCTAATTTGTGACTTGGGGTCACATGACCTAAAATGTAAACACAGCTGATCATAGCTAAGGGTAGATAGATTTTAGCTTATGTTTTATGAAACCTTGAACAGCTATTTCTCTTAAACCATTGACTTTTGGGGAAAGTTATAGAACAATAGTTATTCATTATTAGAGGTACTTTAACACCTTTTCGGATTAGTAGCCCCTTTCCGACTTATCTTGTATATTATTATTGTAAGTTATTGTAAAACAACTTGCTTGTTTGTTAGTCATACTGAATACTATTGTTAATACTAAACGTATGCTTCACTGGTACACGTGTTTTAACACACACATATGCAAGTGACATACGTTCAATCTCACTCACTTCTCATATCTCTGACGTCACAACACAAGACATGTGCCACTGCCAGCGTGTCTAATTACTATTATACAAAGGTACGGGCCACTACTACCATTAGTTACTGGTTTTAATTGAAATATGCTATCCGTGTATATGTGCATAATGGACCTACCTAACGTACAACCACCGGGGAATCAGATGGGTTATTGAGTTTGCCCACATCGATGGAGTGACGGCGACAACGACAAAGGATGATGGGCATTTTGGTACTCATTTTAGTTGGGGTCCAATCAAAATGAATCTACCATCGTTAGATAGATCTTTTCAAGAGTACAAAAAACTACTATGACAACAAACCCGTATAAATTGTCTCTTTTAAAATGTAGTCTTCAGAAGATACTGGATATTAAGTTCGAAACAGAATTTTAAAAATCATATTTTCGGTTTAGCTTGACCGATTTTAATTATATTTGCACAGATTTTGACTAAATAAAATTCAGTTAACGGATGAAAATCACAACAAAATCGGTTTAGTATTTTTTCAGTTAAGGGTGATCTATTTATTAAACAACTCGGACACGTTTTTTATGCCTAAAAATAAAAGTCTTTTCCCAGCAATTATTTTTCGTCAATACAATTTAGTTTGATGTACAGAGTGCGTAGATTTCGGCTATGTAATGGGTCTTTTTACATCCTGTATACTTACATACAACAAATGATAAAACATACTTCGAACTTGTTTTATTTACAAAATGGAGAATAATGACATTAAAAGTGTGTGTACTTAATAGGATGTAACAAAAATTAATAAACTTTCAAGCAGGATTACTTCGATCGGACAGTGACTAGCGCCATGGTTATTTATAATCTACACAAAAATACCTTTCTGAAACTGAAAGAAACTGGTACTGGCACCAATCGAAATGAACGATACATCGTTCATTTCGATTGGTGCCAGTACCAGACTCCATACATTTGTGCCCATCATCCTTTAGTTACAATTGGAATTCAACTTAATTTGCTGCTTCTACATGCGACTGGTATTGGAATAGCGAAATAAAATCACACAGGGAGGCTCAAAGCGCCGCGAAGAGCGGTCGAGCAGTCACAAGCGTCCAAGCCAGCCAGTGCGAGTAGGCTTGCTAACCGTCCCGCGAGAGCCGGGACGTCCCGTTTCTAGAGCTTTAGAGGATGCGTCCCGCGAAAGAATCCAAGTCAATTCATTAGCGCTTATAATAATTATATTATTGGTAAAAGAGATCCAACCCGTTTGCTGATGCCAGCATGTAAGACAACATTTAAAAAAAAAAAACATTTATAATGTGAATATTTAATACAGTCCCCAAAGCCATTAGAGAACTACCAGTAATGCAGATGAAGAGACATTTAAAAAAATGGCTTACAGTCCGTTCTTTCTACACTATTGAAGACTTTTTTGCAAATAAATCCTAATAATTTGAAAATATTGTGAAATGTATAACTTAATATTGATTGTGACATAGCTATGATAATATATAATTTTTGAAATAATTAATTAATGTAATAAATAGGTAATAATGTAAACAGTAGTATTTAAATAATTGATCCTTGTAATGAAAACAATTTTAAAAATTCGCATGCCTGTGAAATGCCTAGATATGTCGGACTTATAACAATTTTGTAAATATCCTTGTATGCGATATCTTGTGGCGAATAAATGTATTGTATTGTATTGTAAAGAAGTGTGCGGGACGTCAATTGACCCGTTTTATCATACCTATGGCTAAACCTTCGGGCAGAAGTCGGAATTTGTTTTGTTTAACTATAGAAGAGTGTAGATCGCGACCGCGAGTCTCGCGTCGAACGAACGAAAAAATAATTCCTAATTGTATTTTTCTCCTCCCTATACTTTGACAGTCGGGTCCCGCTTTTTTTTGCCACGTCCCGCATTTTGATTGCCAAAGTCCCGGTAAATTCATATGTTAAGGTTGGCAAGCCTAGGTGCGAGCCTATTTGCTCGGCGAACAATTAAATAGAGGTCTACTCCGAAAATCAAACTACGAAGTGTACAATTTTTTGTTTTTTATTTTTATGTATGAACATTGAACAACTGACAACCTGTTACCCTGTTAACCTGTGACCGACAAACTGTTATGCAGTTTTTCAGAACTTATGTAATTTTTGTGCAGATTTTGAATATTAAATAAATAATAAAAAAAAAAAAGTTTCAGCTGACGGATCGCACATCTCCAACCACGAAGGTGTTTTAGATCCGACGATCGATTCGATTTTCACGATTTGACATTTTGTCTTACGTTCACCCTACTCCCAAATGATAATTGACATCTATTCGTTTGTTGTTTACAATACTTTGAATATTGATTCATTTCGATCCGAAATTAGATTTCGTTTTTCGAGTAGGTCCCTGTAGGCCTAGCATCAATGTTGTGACGTATGGTAACGTAAACGTAACGTTAACGCGAGTGAATTTTGAATTGGAAATACTCGTTTCGCACATAATATTTAATTGAATTGAAAACTTTATTCATATCTATGTATGATACAAATTGTGGCTGTCGCATAAAGGAGAGTGGGAAACAAATGCATGGGGTCTGGGTCTTTTTAAGGGGAACATTAGTTACTTACAAAATTAGGGTCATATGTTAGTACTTTCCGAGATACGACGTCTTAAAGTCGTCTCAGTGGAACATATTCTTTATGGATATTTATAAGGTAGAATAGTATTAATACATGTATTTCACTTTAAAACAAAAAAGATTTCATAATCGTCCTGCACATCAATTGCATCATTTAAAAAACCCATTCACCCATAGCATAAAAATACCTATTCATTCATGAGTATCTTATTCCTATTGAGAGGTGGGCCCACCATTACTCATTGTCCTTTAAACTAAAATGCTATAGAATAGTTGTATGTTCGATTCAAAATTCACTCAGATTAACGTTACGTTTACGTTACTATACGTCAAAATATTCGTGCTAGGCCTACTGATCTTTGCCGCCACTCCATCGATATTTGTTTTTACTTACTACTTTTTACTTTTACTTTTTAGAGCCATTACGCACTGCATCCGATCCGAATCCGTGAAAATATTGATATAAAAAACTCGGACCGAATTCGGATATTGCTTTACGCACTGCATCCGATCCGAATCCGTGAAAATACCGATCTAGAGTAAAAATCTCGGACCGAATTCGGATGTTGCTTATTTACTATTCCGATCTCTGATTCAAATTCAAACAATTCAAGGGCCATCTTTGGCATATCTGTTTGGCGTCTGATTTGAATGCGAGGTAATGCGAAAGCGTTCATACAAACAGTACTACGGCTACTTCGGTCCGTCAATTTTTCTTCCGAATTAGAAACTCACGGATGATGGATAGAAATCGGATGACGGATGCCGGATGTAGTGCGTAAACTACCATACAAATAGTTCTATGGCTACTTCGGAACGTATTTTCACGGATTCGGATCGGATGCAGTACGTAACCGCTGTTACTCTACCTTACTCAGATAAATACTCAAGGTCAAGTAAATAATCGAAAACACAATAGAGTAAAAACGTTTTATTGCTTGTAGAGTATTTATTTTAACACACGACTACAGGGCATTATATTTTTCAAAGCGTATTCACATAATTTTGACACTTTATCCACCTACATCACTCTGATTTTATTCGTGACGACGAAATTATAAATATGAAATACTACCTGTTAACAATGTACACAGGGTTTAATGGTTAACGAACTTAATACCCCATTAACCCAGCCTGGCCGTTGCGGTGCGTCGACATAATTTCGTAGCGAGCCTGTTATAACTTATTCGTATGACATTTTGTCAAGGCTTTCGGTTTACTAAAATGGACCATTCACACGAGGCCAATTGATTAACCATTCCATTATGCATGTATGCATATATTGAAGTCGTTCTAATTCAATGGACTGTCCATAATATAAGTGGCCAGAAGACACTCCATTGTAATGTATAGTTTCTATTTACACAATGCCAAAAATGGCTTGGCTTAGGCAGTTGTCCCACCGCCGGCGGGAAGCGACTAACTATCGGCTATATTCTCGCTCAAGAAACATACAATAGATATATATTCCGTGTAAGCAAAAGAGATGCATATATTCATAGTTGATCGCTGACTGTTTACACTGCCGGCGAGGACTCGCTTCACTAGTTTGTCGCTAAGCGACAAGAGCTATCAAAGATAATTAGATAATACTCGCTCAGCGATACTTACTCACCGATGCTCGCTTGGCAGTCAGAACTCACGCCGAGAGACCAACCAGCGGTCACGTGCGAGTGGTGCGAGTAATTGCCCGTCGCACTCGCACACTCGCTTATGGCCCAGCAACAAAACTATCGAAACTACACACTCGCTTCCCGCTGCTCGCCAACTCGTTTCTAGCTTCTAGCTCTACTCGCTGCTCGGTCATCGTTCGCGGTGGGACAAGTGCCTTAGTGGAATGGCTCGTCAATTGGTCTCGTGTAAATGGTCCATAATGTCTATAATGATACTGACAATGTTAGTTCTTATACATTAAGTAACATATTTGATTGTGCATGCGCGACCGCTTGCTATTTAGACCGACGATAAGACCGAACCAAAAAAAATATCAATATGGAAGATGAGACATCCGAACAGCCCGAGTGTTGCGAGCGATCTTAGTTTTTGTTGCCATTTTTTTATCTTTTATTGTTACATATTTTTCTATATAGCCTTTTCTCAACTATGTTGGGATCAGCTTCCAGTCTAACCAGATGCGGCTGAATACCAGTATTTTACACGGAGCGATTGTATAACACCAGTTACACCAGGGGGTCTACTCCCTAAACACAAAGTCCGTGGTTTCGGCCTTAGTTACGAGCGTTTTCTACTCCCTATCAACTACGGACATACGATTATTTCGGGGCCCGAACTAAGAATGAATGACAACACGATTTGACAGTTGTCTTTACTACCGATGTGTTTTTGCCCGTCCGAAAAGTTGAACTTGACACTTGTTTTGTTCACTCCTACGTTTCGGGCTACTTTCGGACGAGCGACTAACTTCGTTGACGGACTTAGGGAGTAGGCCCCCAGGGACCGACGGCTTAACGTGCTCTCCGAGCAGGAGTGCGATTCACTAAGGCAAAACATATTTACAACCAAGACTTCGTCGTTGAAACATCTGATGAAAATATTTCGGTATTCCTGCGCGATCGTAGCGCCTCAACGATGTCGACGGCGCGACATAGAACTAAAAAAAACTGTATGGTTCCGTTCATGTTCGGCAGATCGTCGATGAGCATAGGTAGCTTAGCGAATACGGTTTTTATTAACGTTGTTTGTAAAAGCAATATTTACGATGAAACATCAATGAACTCGTCGTTGTTTATATCTATGATGAGGCTGTTAGTGAATCGCATTGCTGAGCAGATATTTTAGGTATTACATGAATTCTTTTTCCCGTAAAAGTTATACAGAATGATGAGCAGAGTTTATGGTTTTCAGATGTAAATTAACTAGCCAGTCATGCTGTACAATTTTTTTAGGGATTCTCTTGGTTGTGAAAAATTATTACATTCAGAAAAGTGAAGTGGATTGTTTCATTTAGCATTGTTTTTAACCAAGCTTAACATCTTATAGTACATAGTAGGAGAAATTCCGTGAAAAAATGTTTTTCTAAATTGACTTCATCATTGAAATCATGTAGTTTACGGATAACAATTCGTCGCACTTGTTTCGTTATTATTATTCGGTATTCGTGTTTGTTTTCAACCCCGGCCGAAAGGAGAGGGGTGTTATAAGTTTGAAGCCTATGTCTGTCTGTGTGTTTGTCTGTGGCATTGTAGCGCCCAAACGGATGAACTGTGTATGTTTAATTATTTTTATTGTTTATGCTGTCATTGTATCCATAATAATAAGGCTGAATACAACTTATTTTGTTTCTTTTATCCTAATAATTGGTTACACAAATCTTTAACGTTACTTTTAGCAATAATAAATTGATTGATAATGTTTTGCTTATAAACTATAACCTATTCCAATCACACAGTTTAATCAATTAATATACGGATGCCTACTTAGTTTCGCATATATAAAGAAAAGCTAAAATAACTTGATAGAATAGTGTTGATGATAGTGATTATGAGGTTCATGCGAGTAACGCTGCTATTTACCTTCGTGATGCTAGTGGCTTATGTGGCTGCTGATCTCCCTTCAATCCTAAAACCCGGGAGTAAGTACCTCATTACTCTTAGCATACCTAAAGGTAATGCAGTAGTAGGCACACAATATTCAGTGATAATGATGATGCCAGTGAACGAAACGTATGAACAACAATTAACAACAGAAACAACTTAGGTACGAACTAGATTAGGCACTCGTCCTACCGCGAACGATGAGCGAGTAGAGCTAGAAGCTAGAAACAAGTTGGCGAGCAGCGAGAAGCGAGTGTGCAGTTCCGATAGTTTTGTCGCTGGGCTATAAGCGAGTGTGCGAGTGCGAAGGGCGATTACTCGCACCACTCGCAAATGACCGCTAGTTGGTCTCTCGGCGTGAGTTCTGACCGCCAAGCGAGCATTGCTGAGCTTTATCTTTAATAGCTCTTGTCGCTCAGCGACAAACTAGTGGAGCGAGTCTTTGCTGGCAGTGTGAACAGTAAGCGATCAACTATTAATACATGCATTTCTTTTGTTTACACGGAATGTGTATCTATTGTACGTTTCTTGAGCGAGAAAATAGGTGATAGTTAGTCACCTCCTCGCCGGCGGTGGGACAACTGCCTTAAATATTAAAACCTGTTGAATATTAAGAAATATTTGACAATAGCTCAGAATAAAAAATATAGATAGCATCCAACAAAAATAATTTATTTCTTAAAACAAAAAAATCTAACGGTTCTTCTCCTAATCCTTCCTTTTTCAAAAACCTCCTTCCATCCCTTTCTCTACTATGCATTAAAACCTTTCACTCACTTCTTAGAGCCCAAATACACGTCCGATACTTGCCTCCGATAGTCGGTTCCGATAGTCTGATCAGACTATCTGAAGGCCTCCGCGTCACACATTTGTTTGAACCTGAATTAGAGAACAAATACACGTCCAATACTTGCCTCCGATGGTCGGCTCCGATAGTCTGATCAGACTATCTGAAGGCCTTCGCGCCATATATTTGTTTGAACACGAATTACACGTACGATCAGACTATTGGATCAGATGTCAGAATCGTAAGCACCGTCCGGGCGTCGTCGTCGTCCAGAAAAAATCGGACACGAGAATCGTACGTGTATTTCATGAATCCGATCAGATGGTCGGATCCGGCTCCCGGAAGCAACTATCGGACGTGTATTTTGACCCTACCTTGCTTCTACGTTTCGTTTCCCACACCTTTACTTGGTCAATAATAGTCAACTTTTTTGCTTGCAGACGGAGTGAAGTGCACGCAACATAGCGATTGCCCAGGAGAAGAAAAATGTTATTGTCCTTTCGACAGTGGTTTTTGTATCTGTAGATATTTTGGCGAAATTATTGGTATGCGCTCTAACTAACCTTGCTCTGCCGAACGTAACGATGATCAACATTCTACAAATACTACCGAGATTTTGTTTTTGGAGACGCAGATCTCAGCCCTGAATTTAACTGAATATTTTTGTCGCTGATTCCACTGCCTTCCGTCAGGGGCCAAACTAAGCTAAACATTTCCATCAACAAGATCTAAGTTCTTCTTTGATAAGTAAAACAATAATTTTAAAAAGAATTTGTTATTTTTTCTACCTCTTTAACATCTACCGTCCGCGAGGCCTAAGCTGAGCTTTGCATTTGTGTGAGAATGAATGCAGACGCGTTCTTTGCTTGGTTTAAACCGGTTTATACTGCTTTTTGGGAATTGATTCTATGTGCACTCACACAAATTCAATACTCAGCCTACACCTCGCCAGTTGTACTTACCTGTACTTAGTTTTGATCAGAAGGGGTGGGCACTAAACTTAGAGCAACGCGGTGGACGACATCGGTGGCCGCTTTGCTCTATGGCACTAAATGTATAAGACATTTTCAATAACAAATGATGAAACAGAACACTCGTTGAGCTAGAAAGACTCACTAGTCAGTGTTTCTAATAAGTGTGACAAAAAAAACGGACAAGTGCGTTCCGGACCCGCAAACAGGGTTTCATACAGAAACACTCTAATTTTAAACTGTTTGTCCTTGCGGACAGTTTATAAGTAACTGGGCAGTTATTGGCGAGACCTAGAGGGTCTCCAGCCAATGAGACGAAAAGCAAAATACTTAACCTAAGCTAACTACCTCTACTACACTAACATTATGACTACTAGCAACAACAGCACTCCAAGGGCAACTCCTCGTTGAGTGTAGACTCGGACCTCGACTTGGAGTATTGCTGGCAGTAGATTGGGAGTACGACGAAAAAGCATACTACAAGATTAAGGACTACGTCGAGGACAGGGATGTTTGGATCTAGTTCCTGCACATGTGGCTTCCCTGGTACCTCATTAACGACGTATGTGTATGTCTATTAACTATCCTCAATTATGATTATTTATTTTTATTGCTATCATTACTCTCAAGATATCTTTTATGATTTCTCTATAATGATTTTTTGTCTAAGTTATGATGACATTTAAGTATGTCAATTGTTTTATATAGTTTAGCTTCATTTTATTTTTAGTAAATGTGAGAACTTTGTGGACTTGCCTATACATATAATTGTGTAAATTACTATTATTCATATTGTTTTTTTTTTCTTCTCATTTTTTTTCCCCTTTTTCGTTAATTTTTGTGCTCAAGACTCGGTATTATATACTCCAAGGTCTGTGGTCAAGACTATATTGTTCTCTCTCATAGTACCTACTGTATTCACTGAAATTGTAAAAGATATCCTTGTTTTAAAAAAGAGTAACCATGGAGTTTCTTGCCGGCTCTTCTCCATAGGAAACGACTAATTGGAACCGTGCACCTAAATTCGACTTTTCATAAGCGCCTGTATTGGTTTATGTGAAATAAAAAAAATTGATTTGATTTTGACGACAGCTTGATGAGGGCTGAATTATCGGTTTGATTGCGGAGTTTGAAGAGACGACCGGCTCTACGACGGGAAAGCTTGGTAAATCGTGGTCTTCTTCTCTCCTGTCGGTACGAGCTGTATGAGAATAGGCACATGCTGCGGTGAGAAGATTAAGATTATCACATGAAAAGATTATCACAATCACTGACTGCCCAGGGTGCGTCGGACGTATTTAAGTACCTGTAGTCAATCGTGGAGGCTCTTTTCATGTACAGTCGCGAACTCGAAATGTTTACCACCCTAAGGTCTATAATTGCTTGCACATAAGTTTTTCATAAGGTCGCTCGGTCGCTCGCAAAGAATTGACAGGGCAAAGATATTTTTTTCTTAATTGACACAAAAAGGTTAATTAAAAGAGGCTATATAGGGTGACTGGTAATTAGTGACCGATCCTTTAACCCATGATTGTACTCATGATAACAAACAACTTTCCCAAAGAAACATTATTTTTATTTTATTTTTTTCATTTATTTATTAGTAAACCGTGACGGAATGGACGCGGCTCGTAATATGGAAATATATTTTTTTTGTTTTATAAATAATGTTTCTTTGGGAAAGTTGCTTGTTATCATGAGTACAATCATGTGTTAAAGGATCGGTCACTAATTACCAGTCACCCTATATACTAAGTAGCATAGAAAAAGAAATCAACATATTTAGTAAATTCGAATAAATTCGCTCTATACAACTTTGACTAGACACACATACCTAAAAAGGAGTTCATAACATCAAAAAGTTATTAATAGCCTTTTTGCTAGAATCGACGCTTCACAATTTTAAAAACGAATACTATGTATTGTTGATATGACATCTTGATCCTTATTGCGCACAGTGTGTCAAGGAATCGAATTTGAAATCTGATAAACATTTCGAGTCCGCGGCTGTACCCCATAGTTTCGGTTAAATTACATTGATAACTTTAAAGAGACAAACATCGAAATCTGACTAATCCATGATTTCATACACAATGAACTGAGTAAGGCCTCCAGACATTTAATTTTTCGTATTTTAGATTACTCGTTGTTTTTGGTAAAAAGCATACCTTAGTTTTACACAATAAGAAGCAGATAATCTAAAATTGTTCGTAAAACAAAATAAACTATGTATGATGTAATAGTATTAAAATGATATTACCAGTAAATGCAAATTGATTTCAGACTTGGAACAAGCATTTATAATCAATTTATAAAAAATGCATAAATATAAGTGAAAACAAATATAAGTACTCGTAATATAATATTTGTGTAGTATTCTGGTGGCCATGAGGGTTTTTGAGTTCGTGAGTATGTTCTCCTTGATGGTGCTACAGGCCAATGTCGAGGCTCAATACCTTCGATTTTTTGATCCTACCAGTAAGTGAACGCCTTTTTTTTTTTGTGGGAAAATATTCATGGGTGCCCTTCGCCCGGGGAAAGCGAAGGGGTATGCTGGACTCTTACCGGCTAAAAACCCACGGTGTTCCTTCTCCTGACCCTTAGCCGGGGTCACGGGATTCGCAGCTGCATGCACCGCGACCCCGGCAAGTAAGTGAACGCCTGTCATTTAATTGAAATCTCTTTTGGGCTACAAGTTTTAAGAACTCATTCCTCAATGAATTCTGCGCACAGATCTATCAAGTCACTTTGTTGCAATCAAGTCTGAAGTGTGTGAGATCAATCATGACCGAAGCAGGACCACTCTTAAGCCGGGCCAGGCCGGCCAGGATAACATTGTTTGTTTACCGAATAGGGGCGTAGCCTAACAGTTTTGTTAGCAAAATTAGCGCTGCGGACCCGGCTTAACATTGTTTGCTAACCGAATGGGGGCGTGGCCTAACAGTTTTGTTAGCAAAAACACAATAACATGTTAGAAAATTGGCGCTGCGGACCCGGCTTAACGGGGCCAATTCTTGTGACAGAAACGTTGATCAATCGCAACCGAACCGAAGCCAAACCGTCCATTCAGACAGTTTCCGTTTACAAAAACTACCAAATTGTTTGACAACAAAATCAAACATTTCGACAGTTTTCGTAAACGAAGAGTGACTAACAGTTGAGGTTCGTTGGCGGTTTAGCAACAATTTTGTTACTAGGTTTTGGCCTCTGAGACACAGGTTTCCACCCAGAAGCTTAGGATAAGGCTCCAGTCTCCCAAATATACTTATAATGTTCTAAGCAATAATATTGCTGTTGTTAAAGTCGTGGTGGCCCGGAGGTTACAGACCCGCTTGTTAAGCACCGGGTGGAGGGTTCAAACCCAGGCATGTACCAATGTGACTTTTTCAATTTCATATGTACTTTCTTAGTTAATCTAAGACGCCACTGACATACGGTGAAAGAAAACATCGTGAGGAAACCTGGACTTTAATGGTCTCAAATCGCCAACCCGCAGTGAGCAAGCGTGGCGATCAATGCTCGTTCCTTCTCTGTACGAGAAGAGGCCTTTGCCCAGCAGTGGGACAGTTACAGGCTAATATTTATTATTATTTTATGTTAAAGTCAGGGTTTGTCCCTTACGACATTTGAAATTTCCACCGTCGATATGTTGTTGTTATAATCCTTAAATATTGTGGTAAGAAATAAATAGATTATTAGTTTTTATCTCGAAGAACATGCTAAAGGACAATGTAATACTAAAAACAACTGGCCCTGGTTGTCATGCTAATATCTAGGACAATCTTCAAGAACAGTTCTCTTATAGTTTATGTGGTCATAGTTCTTCGTTAATTCTACCTAGCCTTTCCCCAACTATGTTGGGGTCAGCTTCAAGTCTCACCAGATGCGGCTGAATACCAGTATTTTACACAGACCCACTGCCATCGGACCCGCGCAACCCAGTTACTGGGCAATGCTTTTTTTCTTTTCTCGTGTCAGCGCGAGCTATACTAAAATAGCTCATGGTGTGGTGAAAAGATTAGCCAGTCAGCAAGGTTGGTAGCAGGGCTGACTGCCCAGGTGCGCCGGACGTACTTAAGTATCGTCACTCGTGGAGGCTTGGGCAATGCTGATATCCTAAGGTTAGACTGGTTGACAGACTTTCGGGCTTCTGACTATCTGTAACGACTGTAATAGGTATTTGTATGTCACGCGGGACCGACGGTTTAACGTGCTCTCTGAGGTGCTGAGGGTCTCGATGTGTAACGAATGGTCACCCATCCACGGTATGACCGCGACAAGCGCAGTTTAATCTTGCAAATCGTATGATCCGCGCGGATCTTAATTAACCACGAGCCCCTAATGTGGTCATAGTTCTTAATTACCTATAATTACTTAGAATGTGTTATGGGTGCTATAGTATGGTGCTAGTTTTGAATTCGACTGGAACCCTAACTCTTCGGAGTACTCAAAAGAACCTCACGGTAACCTTAACACGTTCAGTGCCTGGTGCCCTCCAGGAGGGCACCCTGTAGTCGCATTCGCCATCCCGGGTGCCCTCTTGGAGGGCTCATTTTAAATGCGGGATTTTCTTGGAAAATTCACCGTCATGAAACAAGCAAACACCTATTTTACGACGTAGTAGCGTATTTTTCAAGGTTTTTAATCTAATGCCAGGAACTCTCGTCGAGGGTTCACTCTTAGCGCAAACGTAATGCCAAGGACTCTCCTGGAAGGTCCACTAGCAATATGTATGGCGGGATGGCATATGAGCTCTATGAAAAGTGTGGTGGACTCGAATGTGTCAACAGAAATTAAATTCGTAAAAATACGCACATTAATAAAATCCTATCCCTAGAACATACATCGATGTTATTGGTGATGTTCTTCATAAAAGACCGGTACGTAGTACTCTCAACCGGCGTGCGTGTATGGCAAGATGTATGAATGAGGATTATGGAACCGAAAAGAATATGTAAAGATCGTAGCAAGTTTCGTTCTATAGTTTTTGCCTACCCCCATGGGAAAAAGGCATTTTATGTACGAGTATGTATAACATGCATAACAACATCACGCCTGCATTCCCCCAAAAGGTTGGGCAGAGGTGCATGGTTCACCCTCATTTTGCCGTTATTTTTAAGTCCCATTTAATAGGGGACGAGTCTATTGCCACCAACCAGGCATAAATCCAGACTCCAGGCTGCCACTGAGAAATTCCACACTGAAAAACCCAATAAAACTTTGCCCGACTTGGGTATCAGACCCAGGACCTCAAACACTGGACGAAGCAGTTTATGTATGTCATCATCTGCCTCATCTGCCTAGCCTTTTCCCAATTATGTTGGGGTCGGCTTCCAGTCGAACCGGATGCAGCTGAATATCAGTATTTTACATGGATCGACTGCCTATCAGACCTCCACAACCCAGTAACTGGGTAATACGATACTCTTGGTAAGACTGGTTGTCAGACTTTCTGGCTTCTGAGCAACAGTAACGACTGTCAAAGATCTACAAATGACAGCCGGGACCAACGGCTTTACGTGCTTTCCGAGGCACGGAGGAAACTCGCTATGGTAAATGGTCACCCATCCACAGACCAACCTCGGCAAGCGTGGCTTAACCCGGAAGATCGGTCTATGCGGCTGTAATTATTTAGCCACGAGCTCCTCTGTATGTATGTATGTTTATAACCCCTAATCCATAATTTTATAAATGGTTCACTTTTTCTCTTTACAGATATTTACTGTAGCAGTGACGCAGATTGCCTAACAGATACAGAACCACCCTGTTTTTGTGTCCATATATATCAAGTATGCGGATGTCCCCAATATGGTGTTGGGGTCACAAAGCAAGAATACGAACCAACACCACCACCACCACCTATTACCACAAATACCCCAGAACCCTTTACAAACCAGGAGCCACCCCCTCGTGAAAACCAAGAAATATTTTCTGACAGGCGATATTATTATTATCCCAGAAGTATACAGTAACAAACTTATCGAAAATTCGATTTCGTTCATTGGTTTTATTTTTACTTGTCGTTTTAGAAATTGTATTTGATAAGAAATATATATTAGCAACGAACGATGTTTGATTTAACTACCTTGTAGTTCGTAAAGTGACTGTGAACCGTTACGAATAGGACTACTAAAAATACATGACGACTTAAAAGAACGAGGATAAACAATTGGTTTCGAAGTTTCCCTGACTGACGTTGCAAGAAACACCGAGTTCAGATGGACTGCATTCGTCTTACTGCTAAAGGATGAGGCTCTGAATACCAGCAGGTAATGAAATAAACATCCAACTTTCCAGCTGGAATAAAACTAAAGACCTTCATCATCATCATCATCATTCAACCGAAAGACGTCCACTGCTGGATATGGGCCTCCCCCAAGCATCGCCACATCGACCGGTACTGTGCTTCATTTCTTCTTTGTGCTATTCATGTTGGGGGGGTTAGCCATAATCGCCACGCTTGGCAGGCGGGTGGGCGATCGCAGTATGGTTGTTAAAGTACTCAAAGAACGCTGCTGCCCATCCTCTAGTGAATCCCTTAGTCGCCTTCTACGACACCCATGGTAAGAGATGGGGTAGTGCTATTTTTTACGTCTGGCACCACACGGCCAGTACCTGGTAGCTGTTAAACATTCTGTGGCAGCTATAAGGAAGTGGGAGAGATGTTTCAACAGTCACCAAATAGATAGTGCTGCGGTTACGAATCCTCCAGCGGTGATTGTAGGTAATACCCGTGTCAAGGTGTGGACTGCAGTAGGCTTTTTATAACTCTATTAAATTCTTGCAGGCAGAACCTGCCCTTTTCCCAAGTTACTTGGGACCGGCGCAAAATGTTTTCTTCTTCCATTATCCCCTATTAACCGTCCTGCTATCATTTACCCCCTTTTCATTCATATCATGCATGAAAAGAGCCTCCACGAGTGACGATACGTAAGTATGTCCGGCGCAACCTGGGCAGTCAGCCCCGCTACCAACCTTGCTGACTGGCTAATCTTTTCACCACGGCATGAGCTATTCTCGTATAGTTTGTGCCGACACGGTAGAAGAAGTAGATTCATATCATCTCTCACATAATCTATTTATCTTTTCTTTGGTCTTCCTCTTCCCCTTCCTCCATCTTTTAATATTAATCTCTTTCTTAGTCGCATGCTTTCCGTTCCTCCTCATCACTTAGTAGGCTTTTAATAATTAAAATATTGCATTTTTCCGTCAGAGAATTTTGGATCTTCTGCCATGCTCCCTGCATTGCAGACATGTTAAGATGAGTATAAACTACAGCATTTTCTCGAACATTTCCATGTAATATAACGTTCTTACTAATGTTACAATACAAGCAAAAGCTCAATTTAAAAAAGCTTTTAAATGTAATGTAATGCTCCTGCGAATGTTCGAAGCGATATTCGAAGTAATGCTCACGACCAGTGAGCATTTACCTGTAACATTTCTTTCTACTTTGCGTTTGCAAGAGTTCGTGTCTTTGCTCGATGAAATGTTACACAAATTCGCTCATTTGTTTGCAAAAATAAGCAGTAACAAAGTAGCGAGCGTCGTGCTCATTGTTCGGTTCGTGAAAGGCTGACACATTAGAGCGGCTCGATGTTTTGTTACAAGTAAATGCTCTAGTCTATACTCACCTTTAGAATTTCTTTACAGCCATTTTCAGCTTGGACTATTTGTCTCACCGACTAATGAAAATTAGATTGCTATGGGAATGTCTTCACATCTAAATTACTGTATTTTTTGGGCAATTGAAACATGTCAAGTGTCGCAAAATGACCATTAACAGAGCTTTAGTGACGATAGATTTTTTTTTACGACATCCGGGCACTACTAGAATTACAATATTATTGTAATCTCGCTTTTCCCGGCGAATTTATCGCGTCGCTTGAATAATGTTTAGCCGTTTCTCTTATGCATTCGTCTACAAGACACATGTATGAAGGCTAAGAGATTGGTTCCATAATAGAATAAACAGTTTGTTTTGTTTGAATTTGTCTTGCAATTGTTAAATTATGTTCCAGTATAATTGATTTGTGATAATACTTTCGTGGAGATCAAAATCTCATCTGCCTTCAAACGTTAAACTGAAATTATTTCGAAGCGAATTTCCTGCTGAATAATTTGGCAAACAGATTCTAGTTTTTGAACAATCCTCGTGAAACAATAATAGTGAGACTGGTATGTCTCTTATTGCCGGGTCAGGCTTTTTGTAACCAAATCCCTAGTTTATCTGCCACCATAATCTATTGTTTTGTCCTAGCCGTTATCTGTTTCTCTTTGATGATATATTTTTGCTAATATTTATTGCTATTGATATATTTTGGCCTTACTTCCATAAAGTCGTAACTTATTCTGAACACCGACACTTTCATCATTCAAAAGTCAGATCTGAATAAGAGATGAATTTTGAGAATAAATGTTCTTTAAATACGTTTTATGCGTCAGCATTAGTAAAAAGATACGTAGGTATCGAAAATAAAACTTTTCGACAGATCTTTTTTCATAGATCTAGAATAGGTATCCTATGGGCAAATCGGCAATATTCGTTTTAGCCTAGCTGTATTGTTTATCCGTCTACGTAGCCTACTAGAGTTCACTAGACCGAGGGCAGTGCCAAATTCTGTGAAATTTAGAAACAAGTAACTACCTTTAAAAATACCTTTAAACAATTTCTTTATAACTTGTATCACAACTTATTTCTAGGTGTCAACGACGGGTTACGATGATTTCCAGTACTTGGGATGTGAGAATAAAACTAAACTTTCAGACGTTCTGCGATGTATTTATAAAAGGTTTCACTAAAACTTACATTATTAACTCCCACGGAACGTGCAATCAGTGAGATAGGTAGAAACGAGTGCTTGTTGCAGGTGGTGCAAGTTCCAAGATTATTTTGAAAATAATATTTAGCGGAAGTCCTTGGATACAAACTGTTGTAGAAAAGGAAATACTAAACTCCACGTTTTGAAGACCAGATACAAAAAGCAAAGCCGAAGATCGCTAAAAATACGGCGATTGTAGACCGATGTTTGAAAATCATCGTATACAAGGTTAGTCGGAAAGGGGGTACTAATCGTAGGCCACTTAAAGTATCACTGATGAAAGTTTTAAAGCAAGGGTTAAAATTTCAAAATTCGATAATTTTTATTTCCATATAAAATAATTTTTGTTTTAGTTTTTTCAAAAATTCTTCTGCCCTACTTTAGTTACGAATTCAGAAAATGGAGCTTCTAATTCGTGACCCGAAATATGACCTAAAATGTAAACACAGGTGATCATAGCTGAGGATAGATAGATTTTAGCATATTTTTTATGATATTTTTGAACATCTATTTCTCTTAAACTATTGACATTTGAGAAAAGTGGTAGAACAAAAGTTATTCATTATTATAGGTACTTTAACACTCTTTCGGATTAGTACCCCCTTTCCGACTAACCTTGTATATATATACTAGTACTATACTCGTAGTTTGCGACGTTATATTGCCAAGTTGTATTAAAAGCATTACAGTAGAAACACTTGGACCAAGGGACTAGTACAAAATTCAGGACAAAAGTTTCCTGAGTTTGCATACACCACCAGAGCGCGCGCCAAGGCACACCGCAACAAACTAATTTTAATGCTATGTCGTCGTCACAATTGCTAATTTAGCTTACAAGCATTTTTCACCATACCTACCTACGAAGATTCGACTGCACCCATAGGGTATTTAACTGAAAAAATCTAATTAGTCCGTCAGTTAGATTATCAAAAAATATTTGACCCGTATTTTTTCTTTTGTTACGTAAACCAAAATTGATGAAGATACGACACTTTTAAATTGGTAAAACGTCACAAGCAAGTACAATTTTTACTTACTTCTGACGTCACAAGCCCCCACTCTCGAGTTTTGATGCGTTTTATCTTTCCAAATATTCATAGATTTAACAAAAGAAAAAATACGTGTCCATTATTTTTCAAAACTAACTGGCAGACTAATTAGATTTGCAATTTATTGATGCTGTCAATCAGCCTATTGCCGTAAATTCTCGTTTTAGTCTACATTCGGTTCGGAAATTTTTAAGCGCTGATCCGTTGTCCATTTGTTTCTCATGTCTACGTCAATGAGGTTTTTTTTTTTTATCTATTTAAGATAAAAACCAGTATATAAGTATACTGGTTACTAACAATAACATAAGTATCGGTATACACGTTGACTTTGATTATTATTTCAGTTCACGTAAAGTTAAAAGTATTTTCTGTCCTTTAAGACGACAATGTTTCCCCGAAGTCTTTGTTGGAGGAATGAATTCCATCCGCCTTAGGCGAGGTCCGGGCTATTTTGAAACATCCTTAATTTGTACCCTTTAGTAAAAAAGCTTGTCTTTTTAGGGTTGTTTCCGGTAAAAACAGCTTTTTTTAGACCGTAATTACACTGATTTCAAATGTCTACTTCATGTCTATATCGTCTGGTTTGGTCTCCGCTAAAAATGGATCCTGGGGCCTAATTCTCCTAAAATAAATTGTTGCCAAACGCAATCGAACCACAACCGTCAGTCAGTTTTTGTTTTCGAAAACTTTCAAAATGATTGATTTTGTTTTTTGTGTCAAACAATTTGATAGCTTTTGAAATTGAGAACTGAACTGAATGAACGGTTCGGCCTTGGTTCGGTTGTGACTTATCAAGATTTATTTTAGGAGAATTGGGCCCCTGGCACGTTCGAGTGTCAAATATTTTAAGGACCCACATAACTTAAAGCAACATAAAGTGTTGATGCGCTTACATTACTGCTACCCGGTTGGAAGCCAAGCCCTCAGGAATCAGGATTTTGTCGATGGCTTAGCCTTGAAACATCATAGCTCGGGGATCTCTAGGATTCGCCGTTTATCGGTCGCAAAACCATATTGCTAAGAATTTGGGGGTGAATTAAAAGGGCCTCCGCGAGTGGCGAGAAGCCTGAGTAGTCAGCTCCGCTACCAACCTTGCTGACCGACTAATCTTTTCACCACGGACGGCATGAGTTATTCTCCTACAGCTAGTGCTGACACGAAAGAAGAAGATTTTTATTCAACCGATTAAACCAATCGCAATAGCGGTTGAAAGTTTACCTTCCATGCAGGAAGGTGCAAGGAGGGACCGGTGGACGTCATCATGTCAGCGCCGGCTTTCGCTGAAAATCAGCGCTGTGACTCTGTCTCGCACGAGTCATAGCATTATGCTGAGCGATGGCCGTTTTGCGTGGATGTGACGCATATTTTTGCCAATATTTTCTTTGTGGTTTCTTTTTCTTTCTTTCCTTCAAGTTTGAATCCGGCTTGCACTTCTGACTTTTCGAACTCATGTGCGGATTAAAATTTGATTATTACTTGCGTTAACGGTGAAGGAAAATATTGTGAGGAAACCTGCACACCTGAGCGGGCTCCGTAAAGTTCTAGATAGTGTGCGTAGTCCGCCAACCTGCACCAGGCCAGCGTGGTGGAGTAAGGCCTAACCCCTCCTCATTCTGAGAAGAGGTCCGTGCCCAGCAGTGGGACAGTAATGGGCTGATTATGTATCCGGTTGTCACCACTGCGTGGACAGCCCCGAGGACACGGCGCTGCACACGCTGCAGGCGTGTCCTGCTTGGGCGACGCAGCGCCGCGAACAATTCGCGGCAGTCGGTGGTGATCTCTCGCTCCCGGCCGTGGTTCGTTCTGTCCATGGTCGGGGGCGAAAGTGCGTGGGAAGCTGTCGCCTCCCTCTGCGAGGAGGTGACGGCGACCAAAGAGGGAACGGAGAGGGAGAGAGAGGCAGCTGCCACTCTCCCCGCGCCAGACGCACTGGGCGCCGGAGGGCGTGCGACAATCTCCGGCCACCGTACTGTGTGGGCTGCGGGCGGCGGGTTAGGGGACCCGTCGCCCGACCAGTAACAGGCCCGAGAAGGCGGCGCGCAGTGTTCCGTGCGCGTTTCTCAGGAGGACACGGGGCGAGGCCCCACAGAAGGAGAGGTACGCCAGGGGCTGGCGGACCGAGGCCTGCCGGGGTTGCGGTGCATGCAGCTGCGAATCCCATCCCGGGACCCCGGCCAAGGGTCAGAAGAAGGAACACCGTGGGTTTTTAGCCGGTAAGAGTCCAGCATACCCCTTCGCCTGCCCCGGGCGAAGCTTGGCGCCGGACTTTAATGCGAGGGTGGTAGCTAGCCAGTTGAACCGTAAACTCCTACTTAGCGTACTAGTGGGATGCATCAAAAGAGCCTCCACGAGTGACGATACTTATGTACCTACGTCCGGCGCACCCTGGGCAGTCAGCCCCGTTACCAACCTTGCTGAATGGCTAATCTTTTCACCACAGCATGAGCTATTTTCGTATAGCTCGTGCTGACACGAGAGAAGAAGAAGAAGCGTGCTAGTTACACCGTTAAGATCCTACCACTTGCCGGTTATAACACTCGTCTATTCCTAACGTTTGGCGAGGAAATTTTATATTCAAGCCCACACGGAAAAATTTCTGTCATGGAATTATTTAAATAGTTAAATAGATAGGTGATTAATTACGGTTTACTCACGTGCATTTTTCGGGGTTGCCCGACTAGTTTCGGACCCAAACGGAGCCCTTAATCATGAGCTGAACACACAGTGTGGAGTGCGACACAGTTAGCGCGGCATGCACCGGTACTATGTCATTTATCAACCCGGACACGACAAGTGACGAAGACGCACGAGCAATGCCGACACAGAGCGCGCCCCTCTCGTCGCGGGCGCAACGCTATGCGGCGCGGTGCAGCGCCAGTTCGTCTCGCGACCTCGCCGCGTGTTCAGCTCATGATTAAGGGCTCCGTTTGGGTCCGAAACTAGTCGGGCAATCCCGAAAAATGCACGTGAGTAAACCGTAAATAATCATAAATATGAATGTGTCTCACGAAAGTTATAATACAAAAATAGATAGGTAACAATAATAATTATCAGCCAGGTCAACAGCTCACGGGCTTATATGAGCGCAGAATACCATGATGACGCTTCGTCTTGAGTGACGGCGCACCGCGCAGGTGGAATGAACGGCGCATTAAATAAATGTTCGAATCGTTTGAATTTTTACATCGAAATTATTAAAATCAAAGTAAAATAAACGAAACACTAAACACGAGCGTACGCGTCAACTTTCCCGCGTGCACTAAGGACAGTTATGGACAGCTGTAAAGCCACGGTAAAGCCGCTCCGCAATCCGCAATACGCCCGTGCGCCATCACTGAGGACGCACACTAATAACTGTTGGGCACACAGATTGGTGATTGCGGTATATTTGTATTAGCGGATAAGGGTAGTAAGCAGTTCAAGGTATCATAAATTGATAATTTTCATTACAATTCACAATCTGAAGTTTCAATAAAAATATTGGTTATTAAACTACATGCTATTGAAAACAATACGATACACTTAAAATCGAGTACCTACCTACATCCAACTTGCAGATAAAAAATGCTTGCAAAAAAGAATTTTATTTCATTAATATGCAAAGTTATATAAAAATACGTGACTTTCGAAAAGTTGTGTCTATCTGTACGCTGAACGATAGCTAGAAAATACAAGTTAGCGAGGGACCTACGCTAAATGATCCTACTATCTTCCTTCTATTATTGGGTTTCCAGACGCACTGCAGGTCATCCGCACTTGGTTTATATTTGTTACGCTCAAATACCGAAAACGCTCATTGAGCGAAAAAAAAGCTCATAACGCGCTGTGGTCACTGTTAGGGTCATGGCAACCTGTACCGGCACCGCAACGGCACCGCTCCAACCCAGCAATTAACTTATCATTCAAATTAAGAGCATTAAATCGTGTGCCGTATAATATATTTCTGTTCGATTATAAAAATACCGACTCGGATCTAATCGATACTTGGACACACTACGACGATAATATAATTGAAAATCAAGATCAAGTTAGGGTCGATGCAGATACCTTTGCTTAACGAAGATGATAACAGCTCCGCCACTTCAGTCTACCCGTGACCACGGCCGGTATAATTCGGTCGAAACGTAGGGACAGAGTGTGAATTGTGCCTTTAAAATTTTCTACGCGATTAAATCAGTATTTTATGATGCCTAAAATCGTGATAGTTTAAAAAAGATTTAATATCTTTCTATAAAAATATTATCTTTTTTAAACTTTTTTGGGGTGCATGAAAAGAGCCTCCACGAGTGACGATACTTAAGTATGTCCGGCGCACCCTGGGCAGTCAGTCCCGATACCAACCTTGCTGACTGGCTAATCTTTTCACCACGGCATGACCTATTCTTGTATAGTTCGTGCCGACACCATAGAAGAAGGTAAATAGATAAGTATGCTTTATTGTACTATGCAATTCAATTATAAGAAAATTACAAACGAAACAACGAAACAATGAAATGGTCGTGGAAAACAATGTCTCCAATTATGAATTTGTAATCAATTTGTATGGGTTGCAATGTACTTCATATTCTTTAGTTAAGAGTAACCATTCATGATCATGGGATGTTTTAAAGCAGCGCTGCTGTTAATATTTGTGGTGCTAGTGACTTTTGCAGCCACAGGTAAGTATATTTTTCGTAATATTTCCATGACAGGCTGTGGTCTGTTACAAACGCAGTAGACTGCGTCCGGCGTGACGCTGTACGCGGCCGACGAATGCTTAGTATGGAAATGCACGATAGTGGTCTCTCTCCTTGCTTGCTGTCTGTGCGGAGAACCGGTTAGGGTCAGCTCACACCGAGACGCGACGCGACGCGACGCGACGCGACGCGACGCTGCGCGCATACTTTAAAAGAGCGACTCAAAATACAACTTTATTTTCTACACGAAAAGATACACATTTCATTGTGAGAATTCAGAATACGTTGCACCACGCAGCGCTGCGCCTCGTGACGCCTCGCGGCGTAGCGCGATGCATCGCGACGTAGCGGTATGCGCGGCGTGCAAGAGCGGCGCCGCGCCTCTCAAAGCCGCGCGACGCCGCGATGCGCCGCAAGGCGCAGTCGAGGCCGCCGTGGCAACTTGTTTGTACTATTTCCGTCCAGACTTCGTGTAGAGTTGATGCAGTTCGGTCGAGTGCTCGAGTGAAATTATAATGATTGACTGGGATCTTGTAATAATCGGACTTCTTGCAGAAGAGGCAGAGCAAGAAGAATACAAAAATAAAATTAAAAGGAAGACATCACACAGGAGTATTTGGGTGCATAATTTATGGAGAAATAGAAGAATTCATGGTGAATTTGAGGGTGGACGCGGGCCGGGGCGGAAGCACGTGGCGAATGTAAACACATTCCGCTGCGCCGCGCGGCGTCTCGCTGCGCAGCGAGGCGTCGCGTTGCCGAAGATTTTACGATGCGCCTCGCGACGTTGCGATGCGTATCGCGGCGGCGCGCGGCGCAGCGCGTAATCACGGGCTTCTTGCAGTATCGTCGCGTCGCGTCGCGTCGCGTCGCGTCGCGTCTCGGTGTGAGCTGACCCTTAGTTGATTTTACCGCAGCTACCAAACTAGACGTGACAACATGAACGATCCACGTCGATCTATGACGCACACCGCAGCAAATGAACGAGCATTTAGAGGCTTAGTAGTACTATTAGCCCTCTATATAATATTACTCTGACTGCTATACTGCTTTCGTCGACAGCGTACAGCGTCACACCGGACGCGGCCTACTGCGTTTGTAGCAGACCACTGCCTTATTTATATACTACGTGGTATGCTGAATACGACGTGATAGTTTGATTAGCATAACGCTGAGCGATTAGCCTTTGTGCTATGGGACATGGACTCGATTCCAGCATGGAACAAATATTTATATGGCTTATAGACAGAAGTTGTATTGAGCCTGGGTCTTTGTGTATGTGATATTCGTGTATGTAAATACACCCACGATTCAGTTAAAAATCCTAGTAAAGTAGGCCAAAGCTGAAAACCAACTTTAGATGATCAGTAATACTGGATACGGTTTGCGGCACAAGTTATTTGGTTTTAGAATTCTGAGTACATAAATATTTTGTAATTATTTTTTGTATGTTTGTGCCTTAAATTTCATTCTATTATAAATGTGTTATTTCCTCTTCTTTCAGCAATGGCCATTCACGTGCAGTATTGTACGAAAATTACTTAAGTACCTAGTTTAAGCTCCAGCCAAACATACGCGTCGGAAGCGCGGGACGCGAAGCGGGAGCGTCAGTTGTGTGGTGGACACAACCAATGTTATGGCACCATAAAAACTGCCTGCCCGACCGCAACGCGGGACAACAGCGTTAGCAGAGCGGGACGTACGCGTTTACTAGTGGATATTAGGCGTACGGGAATAAAAAGTACATTAAAAATCATATTTTCTCTTCGTGTGTGTTTTGCACACATTTTCTTTTTTTTTCTCCATGGACCTTTTGAAGTTTAATAATTATGTCTGCTAACTAATTCTGTTGTATTTATTTATCCCCCTTTTACCCTTGAATTCTTCAGGAATGTGTACCGAAAATCAACTCATTTTCAGTATTTACGTGGAAGGAGGCTACAGAAAATGAATATTATTCAATCATAAATTGGCAATTTTAAAAATGATTTGTTCACTTTTTTAGACAACCTTTGTCTAAAAAAAGTGGACAAATCATTTTAATTTTAAGATTGACTATAGTCAATCTTAAAATTTAGCTAATTTTCACGGATTTATCAGAAAATGTACCGAAAAACAGCTTATTTCTATAAGATTTGTAAATACCTGCTTACAATTACAAATGACGTTCCGGCTCCTGCGCAGCAGATGCGCAGCTTTTTAGCCCAATCCCGAGTTGAAAACGCTCACGCTTCGCGTCTCGCGTCGATGACGCCTGTTTGGCTGGTCCATTATTATTAACAAGTGGCTTTTGCCCGCGACTTCTACCGCGTAGATTATTTTCATTTACAAGATGTTACTCAATACTCAATACATTTATTGCACTCCACAAGTTAAATAGATGTTACATTAATATAAGAAACATGTGTGGGCCTTGTCAGGCACGGCAAATGTAGGAGAGAGGAGGAAGTATTAAACTTCTCTAAAACCTAAACTTCTTAAAAGGGTATTAAACCCTTTTTAATTTCGTATTATTACTTATACTTTATATTAGTTTTATTATTATTTTATGTACCTAATTTCACTAATTTAATTGGGTTTTGAGAACCATACCTATTTGAATTTTATGATAAATTAATTACTGTGCACCTACTAGAGTTAGATATTGGATTTAATTATATTTATGCAATATTATTTGTAATGTGTTTTAAATTTTATTAAAGATATTTTTTACTAGAGTTTGTAAGAATATAAAATTATAAATTTTATTATGTTGGTTATTATAAGATTATTATTATATTTTTATTATAAAAATGTATGTATGTTTGTATATTATTATGCACCTACTTGTATTTATGTTATTAGTAAATTACTATTAATTTAGATTTCTATTTATTGCGTTTTACATACATTTATCATTTAGATATTCATTTATATGGTAGTAACATTTATTTAATAGCATTTGTTTTAATTTTTTTATAAATATACTATCTTTGCTTTCATTTTTTATCCGCGGGGGTAACTTATTATATATTTTTACCGACACATGTGGACTAGATGAGTGCATTTTAAGACGGGAGCTTGGTAAGTTTAATCGGTTTTTATGCCGTAGTCTCGGGTTTTTGTCTTCCCGTTTTGTGTAGAAGTTTTGATGATTTCTGACAAACTTACATATTTCTAAAATGTATAAACTAGGTAGCGTTAATATTTTGTGTTCTATGAAGTGGGGCTTACAGCTATCAGTATCTTCTATATTTACAAGTATTCGTATAAGTTTCTTTTGAAGAGTAAAAAGTGATGGTGCATCAGTGCTGTTTCCCCATAGAGTAATGCCATAGCTGAGCCATGGTTGAGCAATGTTGACCTGTATCCGTGGATATATTTTTAGATGAGCAAGCACATTTTTTACATTGATTCTAGAAGTATGGCTTGTATAATTAACAATAACACAGACCATTCATGTTGATTGCTGAACATAAAACTCTATAAAAACGGACATAGCCTGTATACACGGATTGGTGATCGCAGCATTATCATCATCATCTATCAGCCCTACAATGTCCACTGTTGAATATTTGGCCTCGTTCGATGATGATAATCATCACGCTTGCAGACGGATTGGTGATCACAGTTTAGTTTTAATAAACAGTTGCTGAAAACTGAAAACGGTGCTACCTACCCATCCTCTTGAGGCCGTGGTCTGTTACAAACGCCGTTGGCCGCATCCAGCGTGGTGCTGTACGCGGCCGACGAATACTAATTATGGAATAGTAATATAATGGTCTCACACAAACGCCGTCTCTCACATGCCTGACGCAGCGTCAGATGCGTGAAAGACGGCGTTTGTAGCAGACCACGACCTTACGTAATCCTTTAGTCACATTTTACACCCATGGCTGGGGAAGGTGTGTCCTGTTCTTTGCCGGGAACTACTCAATATTCACACATTTCTAATATAATACAAAAACAAAATTATATTATTTTGATTTAAGTTAAAAAATGCCAGAGGCACGGTGACTGTGGGTTGTGTCCGTGTGTGAAATTTGAATGCTATTGTGGAGGATAAATGCACACAACCAAGTCTCCCCATGTCCTGCTTGAAGATTATTTATAACTTTGTTGGACTTTAGTAAATAAAACAAATATTATTGAAATGTTTAGTATTCTTATTGATTTGTGTTTAATTTAGTGTTGTTAATGTTCCCACCTTTTTGAAGGGCTCATGGCTAATTAGCAACTGCGCAGATCTATGTGCGAGGTTAAGCTGTGCTTGCCTCGGTCTGTATGTGGATAGGTAGCCGTTTGTTACACATTGAGACCCTTCCGTGTCTCAAAGAGTACATTAAATCATCAGTCCCGGTTTTCATACGAATATCTATTGCAGTCGTTACAGGTAGTCAGATGCCTAAAAAGTCTAACAACTAGAAGCTGACCACAACCTCTACAGCTGACCACAGCTCAGCAAATAATAAAGAACAACATCGCCATGACAAAGAGTGAAATAAAAAGGATAGTTTTGTTTAAAAAACATGTTTTTGTACGTTTGTGCATAGGTATTTAATTTTAGTCACGGCAGTCGTTTATTTTTAACTTTTTATTAAGTACATACGTTTTTGTGACAACGCTTATTGGAGTCTACTGTCTCACCTCTATACAGTGATCGATCGCAAAAATAATCTAGTTGATACATTTTTTTAAATTAAATTGTGGTTTTTATTTGTATACCACCCCATATTTTTTTAAGACTTCACTTTGTCTTTTACCCCTGGTAACCACACATATCCTTGTTCAGGTGATTAGAATTTATGGTAGCATAAAGAAACGCACACACATCTACATAGTATGTACAGTCAGAAACAATAATATCTGCATACCGACGGTTGTGATACCGCCAATAATAGCCATAATCTGGCCAAGTCAAGCGAGTAAAATAAAAATCTACCGTCATCCGTTCTATCCATAAACACATTTTAGCAGTTCTATCCATAGTCAGACAGCTACTACAGATGATTTTAAAACTGAGCACAAATTATTGCTTCTGACTGTACATGAACCTTAAAAATACTACAAATATTAAGCCGACAACATTGGCCAAGCCGTTTTTTTTATCTTGTGATATTCGTTATGACCCTAACCCTTCGCCCGGGGAAGGCGATGGGTTATCTCTCTCTTACCGGCTAAAAACCCACGGTGTTCCTTCTCCTGATCTTCGGCCGGGGTTGCGGGATTCGCAGCTGCATGCACCGCAACCTCGGCAGGCCTTGGCCCGCCAGGCCCTGGCGAACCTCTCCTTCTGTGGGGCCTTGCCCAACATACTCCTGGGAGGCGCGCGCGAAACACAACGCGCCGCCTTCTCGTGATGATGATAGTGATACTCCCTTCCCGCGCCAGTCTCACCAGGCGCGCCGTAGTGTGTGGTCTGCGGGCGGTGGGTTAGGGGATCCGAGGACGTGAAGGACTTTAAAGGTGGCTCAGGGTGGTGATTGGCCCTCTGCAATGACTAGGTACAGACCCATCGTGTTTGAGCTCGTGTGACTCGTTATGGAAAGCACTTTCTCAACGCATTAATAATAAAGGATCGCCTGCGCTGCTGGCGTCGGTAAGGAAAAAATAACGCCATTAGGGACCGGCAGTACAATACTGCTGGCAGCCGAGATTAAAGATATATGCTGGCAGTGCAGGCACCTAAAAATTACACCATTGGGAACCGGCAGTACATTATTGCTACCAGCAGCTGAGATTACATCAGCAGCTGGAACCCAAAATGGACACCGGCAGTGCGGTGGTAGTAAGTTGTTACGCGCAAAAGGCTAGATTTCAAAGCCGGTAGATATTTATAAAGTATGCCATAACCTCTCAAAGATGTAAGTGAGATTGAGCTTGTTTTGGGATATATTAATGAACTTGAAACCTAAAAATAATAGCCCCGACTTTAAAAAGGCTTAGCTTTAAAATTAAAGGTGAAGGTAAATGCTCATTAGAACCACCCGGCACCCGACCCGCACCGCCTCATCGCTCGGCGTCCACTCGTTGTCAGCAGGTGGTCCACGGGTGGACGCCGCGTTATCACTAGTAAACGTCACGTGGTCAACCAGAGGACCTCGCGCGGTCACCGAGTGGACATCGCGTGGTCAACCAGTGGACCTCACGTAGTCAACGAGTGGAAATCGCGGGGCCCACGAATTTCCGAGTAGTCTGTCAGTAATTGACACCAGGTCTACACATGTTTTTGGTTATGTCAAATTTTACCAAAATTTTACATATATTTTTGAACTTCTCGATAAGTCTTTCTTTATTCAATTTGAAAGCAAAAACCATACGTCCGACATGTTAAAAAGAAGGGCTGGAAATGACGGGTGGGTGGGAAGCGTCGCATCGCTGACGCATTGTCCTCGCGTGAACCACTCGCGGGCCGCGCGCGGTCTTCTCGATGGCAGCGTGCGGTTCACTCAAGGCAAGCATGCGAGCAGCGAGTTGTCACCGTGTGGTCAACTCGTCGTCCGCGCGTGGACGGCATACGCCCGAGGCGGTCCGGTGACGTTACGGAGTTGATGTAGTGAGCGCACATCCATACAAATTCATATAAAGAATACGAACCGCACGAGACGAGGCGATGCGGGTCGGATGGCCGGGTGGGTCTAATGAGCTGTAACCTTTAGTATGCACTTTAATTTTAATACTTTAAGCTAAAAGTATTAAAATTAAAGTTACTTCACTTATCTACTTATTAGATTCATTTTTAAATATTTCAAAATATAAAAAGATATATGAATCTAATAATAAATAAGATATAACGTAATCTATGTGGATTGACAAAAAAACGGCAATGTCTTAAAACTTATTTACTGTATAAAAAGAATCCCTGTTTCTCATCACGCGTGAGCGGCTGGATCGATTTCGCTATTTTTTTTGTTGTGTTCTTAATAGTCAGGAGAAGGTTCTTATGAAAGAAAATATTGATATTTAAAAAAATACGAAGCTCTCTCAGTATGTCCATATTCTTCATTTGTTTACCGCATACATGGTTTTAACTTTTTGTTACGATTTTGATTTTGATTCTGAAGGTAGGTAGTAGATAAGTAGGTAATAAGTAGGAAAAAGTGCATTGTAACGCATGCCGGGTCCCTACAGCTAGTTTATTAATTTTTTAACAGAGTCAATCACCTTTTCAATACAGATAATTCATATAATCCCTTGCATTCAGATTCTTTCAACATTCATTCGCTTAATTTTTGCATACTTCTACGTTCGGATTCTCGTTAGCATTCAATTCCCACATTCATATTAAAAGGAGGTGGCCAACTTTTTAAGGGACCGTTACCCCACCATCGAAATACATGTACACAAAAAATAATTACTTCATTTCAAAGCGTTTGACCTCAAGACTTACAATATGGAAACAAAAAGCGCCTAGAGGTCCTGTATTTTTTTTAAAGGGCAGCTTTTCTTACTGTACTATAACTTAAATGTCAGGTGTTATTTATTGTTAACATTGAAATAAATATTGTTTAAAAACCTTCAGAAAACGTATTATACCTATGTTCCAAGTTATCCCGATTAGTTTTTAGTAGTTTTGATACTAAACTGCTACTTAATACCAACTACTACCATATATCTGCTGAAATTAAATTAAAGGATTTTTAAATCACCTGTATTTCACAATATGTTATCCCGACGCTCAGAATTCCATGATATTACAATTTGAAATAATCGGCTAAATTATTATTAATTTAATTTTAATTTTAAGTAGGCACTCAACACGTTTGATAAATATATAATGCATGTTGTGCTTACCTGTAAGAAATTGGTACACTAGTCTGTAAGTCCATTGAATGTATCTCTTAACTTTGTATTAGTGTATTCAATTGTTGGTGAGCCAAATAAATAAAATAAAAAAATCATATTTCTCATCGAACCTAGCTAAAGCACAATTGACACAATTCACAATTATTTAGTCTATAATAAAAGCTGTGAAAATCAGTTTTCAATTCAAATTATATCTAACGTTACAGAAAATGACGAATAGATACACACAGATGACATAGATAAAAAATATAAAAATAACAGGTATTTAAAATACCAGATAACATTTGTATCTGTTAGTATAAATAACATTCACATAACGACGCGGTTGACACAACGCCCTGTTAAATAACGATGTTCTTGTCTCATTCTTACTGACGACATATAACCTTGCTAAAAAGATGTACCTAAATAGTCTAAAAATATATACAGGGTGGTAATTTGAGATGGGGCATGAAGCGCAGCTACCTTAACCATTGTAGCTACAAGAAAACGTTCTTAGGAGACCACCCCTAACTTTTGGAATAATTTCTATTGGCATTCACTTGAAAAAAATGTACAGTCAGCGAGAAAAGGGGCAGTTTTCAGAAAACATTTTTATGATGCCAATCGATCCTATTTTCCTTAAGGATCAAAACACTCTTCCGGACCATTTGAGGTTGGAGTACTAGAAACGTCAGAAATATTTGGAACTGCATTCATAGATATGGGTTTTATTTCGGTATGAATGTAACTTTGATGATGATGATTTCTGACGTTCTAGTACTCTAATATCAGTGAGTCCGGAAGAGTATTTTGATCTTTATAAGAAAATTGATCGATTGGCACCATAAAAATATTTTGTGAGAACTGACAATTTATTTGCTGACTGTACCAATTTTTGTTTTCAATATCTTTGAATGCAGTTCGAAATAATGTCAAAAATTATGGAGAGTCTTCTATCAACATTTTCCTGTAGCCACAACGATTAAGGTAGCTGCCCTTATAACTACCCTATCTCAAATAGTTTTTTTTTTGCGATTTCTGACGTTAGAAACGTCAGAAATCGCAAAAAGAAAAATCTACTCCAACCTCAATTGGTCCGGAAGAGTCTTTTGATCCTTACGAGAGACAGGATCGATTGGCATCATAAAAATGTTTTCTGAGAACTGCCCCTTTTCTTGCTGACTGTACATATTTTTCAAAATCTGTGAATGCAGATAATAATTATTCCAAATGTTAAGGGTGGTCTCCTAAGAACGTTTTCCTGTAGCTACAATGGTTAAGGTAGCTGCCCTTCATGCCCCATCTCAAATTATCACCCTGTATAACCTACCAAGGTTCGTATGAAGCAATATGTATAAAAATGTATGTCTCCTTTATTTGGTCACGTAATTTGTGTCACGGTTATTTATTCGGATACATTGATACCATTTTTCGAAATAAACGTTTAAAGATTCAGTAAATAAAAAAAAATACATCACAGTAGTTCGCAAGTTAATAGAATGTCGTAATTGTAATAAGATACGAATTGTATGATTAAAAGTGTTAAAATATTCATCCATATTATAAAATGATCAGATAACTTGTCACCTTGTCAGTGTGGTACTAATCGGTAGCTAGTACAAAAATACTAGGCTGGACAGATATTTAGTACTGTTATTTTTATTCACAGAGATAACAAGTATTATTGACCTGTTATTACAACCAACCTCTAAGTCAGCCCGCCGAAATCATGCTGGCCATTTACATTTTTTTTTCTTTTTTTAAAGCTTTTTTATGACATTTTCACTGTCAGAAGGTAATTATTAGTGCTGGGGTCGCAAACGTGTAAATCGATTGTTCTATGTAGTTAATTGATTAATGATAACGATAATTGTTGAATTTTTCTATTTCAAGTTACAAAGTAGGTACCGTTGCAGTTTTCATAAACTTATTTTAATATTCTAATACAAGTCACTAGTTATTTTATCCTTAAAGGTTTTGTCAGTAGTTCCCAAACTAAGTAAAACTGTAGCTTGAGAACCTGGGTAAGCAGTGGTGTCTTGAATAGTTGTTTGTGTTCCTTTCGATATAGTCTATATGTATAGGAGAGAAAAAAATAGTGGTGTGGTTGGCGCAGCGGTTGAGCGGTCTTTTGGGGAGTTACGTGTCGCGGGTTTGATTATTTGATTCCCGGACTGATCAAATATCTGTATGGTCTTCAGACACATAATGGTTTCCGGGTTTGGTGTTTTTGCAAATGACTATTTGTGTTTGTAAACGCGCTCACGATAAATAACGTATTTAAATAAAAAGGGGAAACGTATTTTTAAAAAGCTTGTCATCCTAAGTTATTTTAGAAAGAAAAAAATAAACTAATCTTAAACTGTGAAAAATTAAATGACATTAAATGTACTTAATAATCCTGAGTTATTAGGCAGGTACTTAAATTATTATTTGTCAATTTAATTAATAACAAAATACGAAAAATATTAATAATAATAGGTATATTAAATGGCTTTTTTACGTTTATTTGAATGTTATCGATCCATGTGAGTTGTACTATAGGCATAACGATTTTTTTACTGAAATCGATTATCACAAAATGAACAGCCCTTAGAGTTTAAAAGAAATTCAAATGTCATCCATCAATAATGCATAATGGCCGACGGGCGGAAATTATAAATATACTATCTTATTATCTTCATCATAATTTCCAGGACTTGTACAGAAAAAATGAAAAATAGGTCTTACAATAATATGTAAAGAACGTTTTATCATTGATTACTTTTCTTTGTACAAGTTCAGTTTCAATTATAAGTGTGTTATCGACTATCTGGGGCAGATGTTGGCCACCTCCTTTATTGCGTTTATCTGTCGAATATCGAAAAACATTAACACAGTTTTGTTAAATTTGAAATTTTTTGCCTGGTATGACGCTTGCAAGCATTCAATCAGATATAACAAAAAAACTGAAGAAGGCTGTCCAGCCTTCAGCCCTTCAGCATTTAAAAAAAAAGAAAAAAAATTGACTAGGCTGTATGGTTTTAAGACCTTTGCCTGTCAACATTGGCAAAAATGTTTTTTTCTTTCTACCCGCCATTGTCACCGACTGGACGGCGCGACACATTCGCTTTCTCCATTTACTTTCGCGTTCACCAACACCAGTGCTTCGTCTCCGGTACTTATCAACCAACTTTTTAAAACAGTGCAGCTAAACTGTTGACTTTTTATAAGTGCATGAGTGACTATTGTGCCGAATTCAAAAACTTTAAACTTTGTTCATTGTATGAAAAAGTGTTTCCAAAACCCTTGAACATTTGTTAACGTTCTGTATCTGAACTTGTTATAGCCAAAATCTAGATAAAATATTTACAATATAGTGCTGTGAACAGTGTGTGTATGATCGCGGGTCATGAAGCTTCTGTTGTTTCGCCTCGTTAGTCCTTGGCGACGCCGCGTGCTGACCGACACTATCACTTGCAGGTTCTTCTCTTCTCTCGTGTCAGCAAGAGCTATACGAAAAGAGCTCATGCTGTGGTGAAAAGATTAGCCAGTCAGCAAGGTTGGTAGCGGGGCTGACTGCCCAGGGTGCGCCGGACATAGGTACTTAAGTATCGTCACACGTGGAGGCTCTTTTCATGCAACCCACTTGCAGGTTAGTCATATTTTTTTATTAATTCGCAATTTAGTAAGCAATTCTGCCTTTCGTCCAAGCACTGACCCGCATTAATTACTTCCTATATCAGTTATTCACAAGTTTTTAGGGAAACAAGAATTAGTAGGTACCTAAAACAATGTTAATTTGCCACCACACAGCGCATTACGAGCATTATGAATCGGTACGTCAAATCGAAGCGGATGTTCGTATTCACTATCGTTAGATTGATAGCTTATGAAATCGATAGTTCATCACGTCGAAATCGAATCGAAACATTAAAATATCGAACGTTTATATATACTATAATCGAATAAATTAAACACACATTTATGGTGGGGAATTAACGTAACGTAGTACTACATATAGATAGCCTAAATCTAAATACGACATTGTGCTATCACTGTTATTGTTTTTGTATGTCTCTGAAATTGGCCCTTAATCCAGCTGCCTAACGAGAGCCTCTACAGATGTTGCTCGAGGCTCTTAGCTATTAAACCGTTGCCGTTGGCAAACACAACTATAGGCACAATGACTGCTGAGTCAACAGCACTCGGGTGAAATTCAGATTGGAATATGCTATTCGCAACAGTGGATTTCGATACCAAGACTTTCATACTAGCGTACCATTCAAACAGTTTTTCGAATCAGCGTGTTTGCGACAACGTCATTCGATGTAGCGGTTTTCGACTCAATGTGTTTTCGAATTGGCGTACCACTCGTAAGGTTTTTTGAAATAGTGTGCGTCGCAATAACGTGATTCGAATTTTCATATGAGTCCCTAGTACGTGGGGGCAAGTTAAATTCGTAAATGAGATAATTTCCGTCAATATTATTAAATTATTTTAATTGTTGTCAAGAATACAGTGCGACGCCATTTTTCGGTTGGAGTGTACGTAACGGGGCACTGAGGAAAAAACACAGACAATGTCAGCCAAAAAAAAGTCGTTGGTTTCGTGATGCCATCGCGCTAACACCTAAAAATAAGGCGAAAAGCATCTTGGTGATTTTTGTCTCCGACCAACCGTTTGTCGTGAAAACGATGTCGAAGGCGAAGGGATCGGTACAAAATTCCTGAAGCGAGCTCGGGACTTGGGGCACCCCGATTCGGACAGGTTAGGTTAGGAGGGGATGGCGGGGTCTGGAAGACCCGCCATCCCCTTCGTGGTTATTTTTTTTAATCCATCCAGAAGTAGGAGCCCCTCGAAGCGGGGCTCCGTCAACATGACCTCTTTTCTAAGTCTTTTTTTCAAAGTGCCCCGTTGGCTTAATGACTATCGCTCCGAGGCACCGGCATTGCTTGGGTCCGCGGGTCATCACTGCACAGCGGCACTGCATGTACTGATTACAGTCATCGTCAATTATGCAGTATGTAGCTGTAAATAATAATATTATTTTATTGTTCTAACTGGTCACTTTTGACCTCAGTTGCACCTGCCCTTTGAATCAGGGGGTTGATGGTCAGCGTACACAGGGTCTAAGATCCAAGTAAAACTTAAGTGTTACTTGAAATCCCTCTATATAGAGGGATTCCCCTATACTGCTCTTTCTCTCACATACACACTGCTTACTGGATACACGACATAAGGACAAGACCGACGCAAAAATTCTATGTTTGAAACCTTTTCTCTCCATAGTTATAAGAGCGAAAATTCTAAAAAAAAATACATTTCTGTCGGGAACTTCGTGGAGTGAGCGCCATCTGTTGTCCGCCACCTAACTAACCATGATGTCAACATCGGACCACCACTGCCCGTTGGAGGGAGGAGACCGGCTCGCTTGGTGCGCCCGGAGGATTGCTTCTTGGACCGTACGACGGAACACTCGTCTAGAGTATTCTGTGTAGATCAGCTGAAGAAGTCTGACCTTTTATATCTGACTAGCTTGTCCTTATTTTATGGTCTTGTAATAACTTGTAATAATTATCTAAAGTATTATATTGTGATCTAGTTCATGTTACTAACACTAACCCAAATACAAGTACTCTCAGTGGTGGAGAGTCTATGTTGGTTTTATTTACTACATTTACCTTGCTCACAATCCTGACATACCATTATTAGCGATAACTGTAATGATAGAATCACTCCTTAACGATTAAATTGTAGTGTCGCTAACATTTCTTACTCCATTTTTTTGTGGGTGCCTCCTGTACAGTAAACGTTCATAAGTGCATTGGCACGCTAAGGTTTGTATTGCTGTGAACACACGCGGTGCAGTCCGTATGTTTGTATGTGTAAGTGGTGTCTCGATACAGTACGCATACCACAGCCACAGAGTTCACACACTGTCATCGCGTCGCACTACACGAAACAAAAATATATTTCCGTCGCTTTTGTTATACACGCAGCATACGCATGATCTTGCTTGGTCGGTTCATAGGATTGCTAAAATTCGATTACAATCACTAGGCATCGATAGCGGTAAGCGTAAAGCGTCGGAAATGGGTGCGTGTCGGTTTAGGTTCTGATCTCGTGATGCATTTTTTGTCAATGTTTTATTTTTGTTTGCAACAATAATATTTACCTAGGTGATAGTATTGCTATCTTTTTATTATTGTTATTGCAATAAAGGGTTTAGAATAAAAAATGCGTGTTAAGTAATAACAAAACAAAAATGTTTATTGTTCATTCATTTTAATTAATTAATTACATAAAGTTAAAAAACTGCTACAATTATTATATAATATATATTTATATAAATAAATATACTTCTAGTTAAAACAGTTTATTTTCTCATAAAGAACGATTCATTGAAGTAAAGTAGCTAATCAGTGAACTATGACAATCAGGCTTAAAATATTGTATCTTAGTATTAAAACAATATTGTGTTTTAAATAGTGGGTACTCTAATAAACCACAACTAGCAAATCTACGCAAATCTACCCACGTAAATATATCCAGTGCGGACTCGTTGTCACAATACAATTAAATTACACAGTAATACTACTTTTATTTTACTGCGTGTGATCTCAAACCTCAAAGTTAACAAATCTTATTTATTAGGACTTATTGGGGTTATAGCTTAAGTATTCTTTTTCTTTACGAAAAGAAGATTGAAACTAAACCTCACATTTTAATCCATAAATAATCACGGAAAATATGGCGTAATATAATATTCATATTTAATAATTTATAATTTTATAATAAAACATTTAATATTTTGTGTATCCCCCATTATTCTCGATACAGTCAAGAAGACGTTGACGCATGGAGCCTATGAGATTAAAACATATTTCTGTTCCTCTTATATTTTCCCATATCTCCATGCAATGTGATTTTAACTGCTCAAGACACCTCTCGTCCCGTGCTTCCCATCTTTGCACCATCAAACCCCATAGATTTTCTATAGGGTTGAGGTCAGGAGATCGGGCTGGCCATGGAATGACAGTTATCTCCGGGTGTCTGATAAACCACTCACGCACAGTGCCCGCCCGGTGAATTGGACAATTATCCTGGACAAAAGATATCTCCATAATCTCTTCAGCTGGATAAACGTTACGCACAGTAGGTAGCATGACGTCATTTAATACTTCCATATAAGTGACGCTATTGGCGCGTGGAGGAATAAATACAAGTTCCCCTGGCCCTGCTGCACTCATCCATCCCCACATATTGACCGTGATTCGCCCTGATTCCGTGTTAGGAACTATGTTTTTTTCACACCAGCGTGTATTATCTTTACGCCATAAATGAAGTCTTCCCTTTTGGCTCGATTTAAACGTTTTTTCATCTGTGAATATAGTAGTGGCCCAGTCGAAGTCTAAATATTCTTGTGCGAAACGTAAACGTTTTTGTTTATGTTTTTCCGTTAAAAAGGGTTTTTTAGCTGGTCTTCGGTGATGCAAACCTTCAGCGTGGAGTGCACGGCGAACAGTCAGTAATGATGTGTCGAATACTTCAGCAAAATGTCTCGTTGGTATGAAACCACTTCTTTCATATTCATTCACCATGTGACGTCGCTGCGCCTCTTTAATAAGCACCGGCCTTCCACTTCGCTCCCGACTAGCAAGGCTTCCCTCCTCCTCATATCTCCTAACCCACCGACTCACAGTATTTCTCTAAAACAAAAAAAGGAATATTGTTAGGCATCCATAAGCAAAATACTAAAACTGATTAGTTTGCTATTAATAATTTAGAAACAAGACACTATTAAAAATAAAATTATTACACATATTATTGTTATTCATCATTCATTAATCCAAATAAATAAACTTTAAAGTTATATATAATCTTTTTCTTTTGTAACATCATGATTTTAAAACTGTATTTAAAAAAATATTAAAATAAATGATCGAATATAGTTATCTTTGATAAACTTTGATGGCCCTTAGTTTTTTATCCAATAAAATAATTAAATCATAACACTCACACTCAGTCCGGTTTCATTAGATATTTGTGTTATATTGCATCCACTTTTACGCAGTGCAATAATATTCGCCCTCGCTTCGATATTTATGTTTGCCTGCATATTGAAAATATTTAAACTTTAATAGATTCACACGTCACAAACCAACAATAACAACCAACAACGTTCTATTCGATTTAGTTGGATGAGTCGTAACTGCGTCTGTCTACCTTACAGAAATCGAAATAATTTATTTAGTTTTTTGTGGTCTACCTACTAACTTTACTACACAAGACGAAAGAGACAACAACTAATCATTATCGAACTACTACGAGTAATTATTAAAACTACAAAAAGTCACCCCGCACGTGAGGTTTGAACCAACGGATCGCCATGATACGCACCTGAATGCGTTAACCGCTAAGGCAGGATGCTATCTATTAAAGTAATTGAAATTATGAACTACAATCAGTTGTAGACAATATTGAGTGTGTGTGTGTGCCTATAGTATAGAAATTACTAATTAAAGAAGGTCGTAAGTCAAACAAAAGTGTCAGTCTATTGCTTTGTGAGATTGCTAATGGACTTATGAACGCTACTGTACATCTAAAGTGGGGATGTTTTTTTTTTCTCGTCTTCCCCAGCGTGTAGGGTGTTGTTGGATAGGTCTTTCAAAAATATTATAAGTTTGTAAAACAATTTTTCGATGAAGGGATCCGTTTCTGAAATATGAAACTTTAAAGTGCTAATTTTTGGTAGGGTCAAGTGCCCCCCCCCCCCCCCCTGCCAGCTATACGGCTAGATTTGGGTATGTGAAAAAAATCACGGTAGTAGTATACACAACGAAGTTAAAAGGAAAACTATCACAGCTAACTAAGTAGGCTTTACAAGTTTACGAGTAATAGTCGACCAACCGAAAAAGTAAAAATTTCGTATAAATTCCATTGAAAAATTACTAAGCCCTCTTCTTAATCCGCATTATTGTGCAACTACGGAACCCTATTACTGCGCGTGGCCCGACACGTACTTGGCCGGTTTTTAATTTACTTATTTTCTCTCAAAAGTTAATTTAATGCGATGCTAACGAGGTTTTTTCAAAAGATAGGTTTATTATGCTCTAGTGTCATCATCTGCCTAGCCTTTTCCCAACTATGTTAGGGTCGGCTTCCAGTCGAACCGGATGCAGCTGAATATCAGTATTTTACATGGAGCGACTGCCTATCAGACCTCCACAACCCAGTAACTGGGTAATACGATACTCTTGGTAAGACTGGTTGTCAGACTTTCTGGCTTCTGACCAACAGTAACGACTGTCAAAGATCTACAAATGACAGCCGGGACCAACGGCTTTACGTGCTTTCCGAGGAAACTCGCTATGGTAAATGGTCACCCATCCACAGACCAACCTCGGCAAGCGTGGCTTAACCCGGAAAATCGGTCTATGCGGCTGTAATTATTTAGCCACGAGCTCCTCATTTAATATGCTCTAGTGTATTGGTTAATAATACATATATTGTACTTCAATAATAGATAGCCAGCAAAAACTAAGATTGCTAGCAGCACTCGGGCCATTCAGATGTATCATTTTCCAAATTGTTTTTTTTTTTGGTTCTGTCATGTCCTCAAGCGTACCCGCTTTTGGCGTTCATTGTAGCATTAATTTATCGCTACAATGAGCGATAAAAGCGGATACTGTAATATTGCTTTATAGTAAGATCGATAATCCCAGGTTATTCTTAGCCGACAGATTTTACGACACCCACAGGTCTAGACGAGGTGGCCTTCCTTGCCGGGAATCACAGAGTACCTTATTTATAAACTTTACCGAATTCTTAGAAAATTATTTTGAATTTTTCTATACAACGTGTAACATAAATACACGCAAACCGTAAAAGTGGTTTGTTAAGAATCGGTAGCTTTAGAGGCTGTTTCACCAACCTATCACCCTTTGGCCGCCACGGACGTCTATGAACGTCAAGTTAAAACGTGCTCACGACGCCTCCGACGGCATGGCACGTCGAAAACATCACTTTTTTACAAGGCCGATTTTTCAAAAATCGCAGTTACTATCGTGTGATCGCGAATCCGCTTTACTCATACGAAAATCCATCCAACTTAAGGCCATATACGCGGCGCCGAGTCGCTCGCGCCCTAATTTTATCAATGCGGTCCTTCGCTTTGTTAACGTCGGTTATGGACGCTGAAATTCGAATTCCCTCCCGCAGCCTTACGTTTTCTTGCGCTTTCTCAAGTTATTATATATTGGCATTTTAGTTTAGATTGTTTTGTATTCTCCATTGATAATGATGAGTTTGCTTTTCTATTAAAGAAGGAATTTGATACTTTTGTTTCATTTTATCAGACTCCACCAAAGCGGAGATGTGCGGAGATGTCTCGTAAACAACCAATAGGAATTCGTTTTGAATTGAAGCTAAGCGGAGAGATTTGAAAATAACGCAATTCTATTGGTTGATCGAGACATCTCCGCACATCTCCGCTTTGGTGGAGTCCGGGCCTAAGGCCATTCAAAAAAATTATGGTTGGTCTTGCTAGGAACATCTCCCCAGAATTATATGAAATGTGTAGCTAAAAATGTGTATTAAGTAGATGTCGGTTAGTGTAAAACGATGCTTATGCAATATAATACGGTTTTAATCTTTTTTTGGATTTTGCTTAACCGATCGGTCCTCAGGTATGGCCCAGTACAAAAAACTTCGTAATGAGAAGAGTACGTGACTTTTGGATTCGTTAAGAGACTTGATACACCTGTTACAGTTTTGTTCCAAATTCAGTAAAAATATTATGTATTCGGATATTAAACAATTAGCACGCTAAAATCAAGTTCCTTACTTTATTTTTATGTACACTTAATAAAAGACAAGTTAATCTGGACCATAGCGTAATAAACATAGGATGGCCCTTGACACTTTGTTTCAAGGATTACATAAGTTATACAGGCTGCCCTTGAAACAAAAGGAACACTTTTGATTCAAGGGCACACTTTATAGCATTTTATCAAAAACATACAAAAACTCATTTTACTTCATACATTTTATTTTTCGATAACGAAATCGAAACGAAAATATTATACTAGAACTATGGATCATTAGAAGACCAGAGTAGGAAATTGAAAAAAGTCAGGCCTTGGTAATTATTGTAGAGTTTCATGGGATGTTTTGTTTGTCTATTTAGGTATTAGTCCAAAAGAATTCGGTACACTGGCACTTACGGGACCCACCTACATTGAGACAAAAACACCCAAAACAATCCTTGTCAGTCCTGCAGGGTGGAGAATCTGTAAACAATAATTATAATATTTTCAATAATTATTACCAACTATGTAAAATGAACGAAATTCATAATTACTAAAAAAAATGCATTTTTTGTGATAAAATAAGACCAAGTAACAATACTTTCTGATTATCTAATGAAACTATTAAAAGTACATATAAATAATAATAAAGAATAACTTTTGTTCTACAACTTTCCCCAAAAGTCAATAGTTTAATAGAGCGTTCAAAAGTTTCATAAAAAATACGCTAAAATCTATCTATCAGCTATGAGCAGTTGTGTATACATTTAAGGTCCTATTTGAGGTCACGAATTAGACGCTCCATTTCCTGATTTCGTAACTAAAGCAGAGAAGAAGAATTTTTGATAAAACTAAATTAAAAATTATTTTACAGGGAAATAAAAATTATCGAATTTTGAAATTTTAACACTTGCTTTAAAACCGTCATCAGTGATACTTTAAGTGGCCTGCGGATTACTACCCAATTTCCGACTAATTTTGTATAAATAAAAATTAAACGCTGTTCGTTGGTAACCGCATCACTTGAAAACGGCCACACAAGCGCGTAATTTGCCTGTTTTGTGCGGGATGCGCGGGAATGGGAAATGGACTCTGTGCTACTATTGGCGCATGCATACCTACGATGTGCCGCGCAGGAGTCGGGAGCCACGGCCACCTTGCGCGGCCGCTACATGTACCTACATGTGCATGTGCCTACATGTGCATGTGCCTACATGTGCATGTGCCTACATGTGCATGTGCCTACAATACCTACTACCCGATCGTATGATTGGCGCATAAGGTCAACGCCCGCAGGCAGTCTAGGGTTGAAACTGAAATCAATATTTTATAAAAATAAAAGGTGCTATTTTTTTTATTGATTCGGGTAGTGTATCGTGGTCTGGTTCACCGCCTTAAATATCGTGGATTATTAAAGAAAGGCCTTATATTATTTAAACTAACCAAATTATCCAATTTTATTTTATTCCATTGGCAAAATTGACAGTTTAAGTACCTTGTCATTTAGTAGTGCCAGTTTAAAAAATATATAAAACTAGATCCCGCTCGCGGCTTTGCCCGCGTGGGCGTGTGGAGTGGACGTGTCTTTGTGAGTGTGTCAATTAATAGTAAATTGCACTCCCATCGGATCTGATATGCTCCGTCGTGGATAAACCGTACTTTAAGGTTCCAACTTTACTAAATATACTTACGCTTATTTACGTTTGCAACAACATGAGCTACTAGCACCACAAAGACGAACAAAAAAGATACTTGCAAGAACTTCATGATCACGAACGGTACCCAAAAGTTTTTAGTAATTAATGCACCTAACTCGTACGTTTCAGCGATGTATATATGAAGTGTTTGTAATAAGAAAATATAATCCATAGAAATTGATTATAAATGCTATTATTGTATAGTTATTGCACTCGGTTGCGTTCGTATAAATATTTGTGTACATGTATGGTTTCCTATTAGTCATGGTAGCTTCTATGACTCATTGGATTGTTTATCGAAAAATGTAATACTAATATTTGCTTATTAACCGCTAGCGGCCCGACCGACGAACCGGTTCGTCAGTGCCATTGTTTATCTATTGTGTCTATAATTACCAGTGATCGGAAAAAGGTGAGCTAATTTACCTGAACTTCAAAGGACAGAGACAAAAACTGGAGACTTCCTTACGACAACATTTTTTTTCGTGAAAATTATTTTGGGTTTCGGGACATCACTAAAGTACATTTAATATTAATGTTAACAGTAAGTACAGAAAACAATTAAATTCGTTTCCTATTTTTGTTTCCCAAAATTGTGACAAAACCAGATGACACGTTTTTCATTGTTTTTAAAAAGAGATTGTATATTGTTTTTTATTTTTTGAAAACAAATGAAAGAAAATCTCCGAGAAAATTCTCGCGAAAAAAAATGTTGTCGTAAGGAAGTCTCCAGTTTTTGTCTCTGTTCTTTGAAGTTTAGGTAAATTAGCTCACCCTTTTCCGATCACTGATAATTACAGTACTTGAGACTTTAATATTTACTAATTACAGTTTGTTGGTAGTATGTTTACTGCAAAAACTCCATGGTCTGGCGGTTGTGAAAAATCGTAACATTAATAAATAATTAAATTCTTTAGTTTAATGAAAATCAATCATCAGCTTATCGCAGGTCATGTTGAAGACAATCTAGCGAAAAATAAGGGAAATAGGTATTATTAATTTCAGTTGTTCCGTCTGTATGGTTGCCTTTGCGCAGTATAAGTAAATAAAATTGGTCATAACTTTTGAACCGTAAAAAATTGCACCGACATTCTCAGGATTAAAAAGTTTGGAAATGACATTGCCCACGCCCCTATTCGATTTGATCCATACTTCCAGGGACAGACACCCTTTATAATTATTGTCTGTATCTACAAATAATATTGAACACTAATATTATATGCAAAATTTCAAGATGATCGGTTCAGTGGTTTAGGCGTGAAAAGGTAACAAACAAACTTACTTTCGCGTTTATAATATTAGTTAGGATTAGTAGGGATTCGGATATTAAACTCAAACTCAAAACTTATTTATTCAAAATAGACTACAATATCTTAGTTCTTTTTGATCGTCAAATACAAATAAAGTTCGTTTTTTAATCCCCGAGACTGAACTGACATGCGCGAAACGTCAAATTTGAAATAAGTGTTCCTAAAATTTACAAGTTTCACATTTGCGCCTGTCAATTTTGTCTTCGAAATTAAAAAACGGACTTTAGACAGCCTCCAAAATAGCCCTCCTTTCACCACTTCCTAGTGTTTATGCTGCAGCATGTTAAAGTCAAGTTCCTTTTCTTTCAAGGCCACTCTATACAAAATTTAACCAAAAAAAAAACAAAAGCTCATTTTACTTCAGACATTTTTATTGTTCGATATCGAAATCGACAAGAAAATATTATATAAGTACGATGGAGATGATATTACTAGACCGGAGGTAGGAAATGTCTATATGTATAAAAGTCGGGCCTTGATCATTATTATAGCAATACTTGGGATGTTTTGTTTGTCTATTTAGCTATTAGGCCAAAAGATTCCGGTGCACTGGCATTTAGAAGAGCCACCTACATTGAGACAAGGACACCCAAAACAATCCCTGTCAGTCCTGCACGGTGGAGAATCTGTAAACAATAGTTAGAATATTTTCAATAATTATTACCAACTATGTAAAATGAATGACATTCAATTACCAAAAAAAATGCATTTGTTGTGATAAAATAAAACCAAGTAGAAATACTTTCGGATTATCTAATCTATACCTACGAGTATGTATATATAAATAATAAAAAGTTAGTTCATAAACTAAAACCCAACTGAAAGAAACAAGAAAATATTGGGTTAGGGGGAACCTGGCCTCTGGGCCGCGGCCCAATCAACACATTCTGGTATCAGTAGGGGGAAACTGGTCCAAATGAGCGGTCCAGATTTCCACACCAAAATGAAAGAATGGTAAACTGGGCCTATTTTTTTTAAATTGAGTGGTAGTACAAAATTAAAATTATTTTGATAATTATGAAAACCTATTGAGAAATTTACAAAACAAAAATTACGTCATTTTTGCAATTATTCCAATCATTAAGAACAATAAAAACTATGACATTTAAATTTAAGTACTTATAACCAAAAATATTTAAACTAAAATCCGTAAGAAAATCAACACGGATTACTAAAATCCGTAAAAAATACGGATGTTAGTATATAAACTAAAATCCGTAATTTTCTTACGGATTTTAGTTTATACATTTGTGTAAAGAATGATAATTATACTTTTGATTCACTTCAAGACAAGTTTAAGTTATCAACTTAAGGCGCTTCCCCGACCGAAAGTGGCGCCACTTCAGAAAAAAAACATTATTTGTGTCAACACACAACATAATGAAATTTCATACGTATAACATTTTAGTCAAGTGTTGTAGAAATGCTCGAACACCAAAAAACAACACTTGACATTCTCGGTTAGAAGTTTTAGTAATTAATACTTAAAACGACCGTTTTTGGTACTTATCGCTAAAACTTCGAACCCAGAAAGAAGCTCTAGTGTTGATATTTGATGTTCGAAAATTTTTACAACACTTGACTAAAATGTTGTACACGTACGAAATTTCATTATGTTGTGTGTTCAGTATGTTGACAGAAATAATGCTTTTTTTCTGAAGTGGCGCCATTTCGGTGGGGGAAGCGCCGTAAGCTTAACTTGGCTTAAAACATTGTAATTTGACTATTATGGATCTATAGGCATTAATCGGAGCGGATGAAAGTGCATGTGGCAGCATCCTGTTAGGTCCGATCGATCTTCACCTTTGTGTTATAGTCAATGATTCATTTGAATACTTTTTAGTTCATTGTAAATTGCACTTCCATCCAATCCGATGCCCTTCATCGCTTCGTACTATAAGTCTTGTTTCACGCGTACCACAACTGCACCACAAACACAACCACACCACACCAACGACACGTGGCGTGGGCAGGCACTAATTTGTATGAAAATGAATAGTTTAATTCACACGGACTACATTTCGCCGCCGAATTCCACCGTGTGAAGTGATACCAACCACATTGTAACCACCGGCCACCTCACAAACACAACATTGCTTCAACGCAACCATACCACGCGCACGCCTGCGCCCACCCACTAGCCACAACGTAACCACATCGCAACTACCAGCGACAATGCAACCACATCGACATTTTAAAGTTGCCAGAAGGAACTGCAAAAATCTGCAGCGACGCTATTCACACGTAACCACTGCTTGACCACTTTTTGTCGCTGCGATGTGGTGCGGTTCTGGTACGTGTGTATTCTGCCTAAGGTTCCAAGTTTGCTAAACATACTTACGCTTATTTACTTTTGCGACAACATGAGCCACTAGCAGCACGAATATGAACATAACGGCTACTTGCAAGAACTTCATGATCACGAATAGTACCCAAAAGTTTTTAGTAATTAATGTAACTAACTTATACATTTCTGCGATGTATGTGTGAGATGTTTGTAATAAGAAAATAATCCAAAGAAATTGATTATAAATGCTATTACTGTACAGTTATTGCACGCGGCTGCATTATCGTGATATCGGTATTGCCCAGTACCTATCAGGATTGTGCAGGTCTGATGGCAGTTGCTCCGTGTAAAATACTGGTATTCAGTCGCATCTGGTTAGACTGGAAGCTGACCCCAATGTAGTTAGGAAAAGGCTAGGCAGATTTTTATTGTGGTAGGTAATTGATAATTTAGGTTGTAAAGAATAAATGTAACACAAGAATCCCGTGTATATAATAAACAGAAAAGTGTAGGTAGGTAGGTATATACAGGCTGTAAGGGTAAACACCGTTATCCTTGAAACCAGTGGTTTGGTTTCATTTATAGAACGTAAAATCAATGAAAAATAGCAAACTTTTTTTTTTATAAAATTTTCATTTTTCCTCAAAAGCATTTCACCCTATGCGCGGGGGCAACAAGCTACGGGAGGGGTCGCGGGGAACTCGCCACGTGGCCCGATGCACGTCCCCGCACATTTTGCTACCCCAGTCAGTCAGCTGTCTCGTTAGCGAGTGTGTGTACGCCGCGTCATAGCGCCGCCGCGCCGCTCATTTCTCGCGCATATATTTTTTTATTTTTTTTTACTCGGTTTTATATTTTTATGTTTAAGTCAACTACCCATGGTTTCAAGGATAACGGTGTTTACCCTTACAGCCTGTATAGGGTGACTGGTAATTAGTGACCGATACTTTAACATATAATTGTTGTGCATAATTTAACTCATGATAACAAACAATTTTCCCGAAGAAACATCATTTTTATGTTATTTTTTTCATTTTTTTTTAATAAACCATTACGGAATGATCTCTGCTCGTAATACGGAAATAATTTTTTTTTGTTTTATGAATATTCTTTGTTTGGGAAAGTTGTTTGTTATCATGAGTAAAATCATGTGTTAAAGTATCGGTCACTAATTACCAGTCACCCTATACACTTTATACGTAGTACATATTACTTCTATGGGTGTACTTGTTATACAGAATGACTGGTGAGATACTAACGATCTCTTAGGGGTCATTGTACTCATCATTACGAAAAACTTTTACTACGGGACCAAACCTGAAATTGAGAAAGAAAATCAGCTGTTCCCTACATTTTGACGAGTAATGCGAACATAAATGTAGGGAGCAGCTGTTTTTTTTTCGCGATTTCAGGATTGGTCCCATTGTAAAAGTTGTTCATGATGATGAGTATAATGACCCCCTAAGGGATCGTTAGTGTCTCACCAGTCATTCTGTATAGCAGATAAATAATCATTTTTCTTTTCCTACAAATCCATTAATAACGTGTTTTAATGTTTTTAAGCAATTTTGTTTCTAAAATTTTTATGAGTAAAATAAAAGCACATTTAAATCATATTGCTTTATTATATTTAATGCAAATCAACACAAGTATAGTGTTAGTACTATTGATACATACATACACAGATCATTGGTTGTAGTGATCTGTAAAGGATGTTAGAATTGTTCTTCAGTCTCTATCGTCGGCCGTGGGTCCAAATTTTGTCTAAGTTTGTTGTCCTTCGCAAGCACTCGCATTTATTGGGGCCTACATTCGTGTCGATACAGAAACAAGGTGGCAAGCAATCGCTGTCCTTGTAGCAGTAATGAGCTGGAAGCAAATAAAAACAATTGTTTCTTGTCTTATCACAACTACATCAAGTAAGGGAGCTCGTGGATAAATAGCTTTCGTGTATAGCAATCAATTTGCAGGCCACGGTAACACTTTAGATGAGTAACCCTTCCTTATACATCATAACCTCTCCTTACACATCGTGAACCCAAAAATCCTCATGGATGCCCTTCACCCAGGGACGAAGGGGTATGCCGGACTTTTACCGGCTAAAAACCCACGGTGTTCCTTGTCCTGACCCTTGGCCGAGATCGTGGGATTCTCATCTGCATGCACCGCGACCCCGACAGGCTGCAGTCCGCCAGCCCCTGGCGGACCTCTCCTACTGTGGGGCCTAGCCCCACGTCCTCTTGAGAGGCGCGTATGGAACACTGCGCGCCGCCTTCTCTGACCTGTAACTGATCGGGCGACGGGTCCCCTAACCCGCCGCCCGCAGGCCATACACTACGGTGGCCGGATATCGACGCGCGCCCTCCGGCGCCCGGTGCGTCTGGCGCGGGAAGAGAGAGTGGCAGCTGCCTCTCTCCCTCTCCGCTCCCTCTTTAGTCGCCATCACCTCCTCGCAGAAGGAGGCGACGGTTTCCCACGCACTCTCGCTCCCGACCATGGACAGAACCACGGCCGGAAGCGAGAGGTCACCACCGACTATCGCGACTAGTTCGCGGCACTGCGTCGCCCAGGCAGGACACACCTGCAGCGTTTGCAGTGTGTCCTGCGTGAGCGACGCAGCGCCCCGTATCCTTGGGGCAGTCAACGCAGTGGTGACAACTGGACGTCAGCTCCCGGCTTATACGCCACAGGTATTTCCCGAAACAACCATGTCCCGAGAGTACCTGCGTCAGCCGAAAGCTGAGGGCACCATGACGCCTCTCCAGCCACTCCTCCATCACGGGTCTTACCGCCGCTATCGCGGCGTGTCCTGCGCTGGGTTGCGCAAGTCGCTCCTTCCATTCGGCCTCTAGGATCTGACGGAGCTCGCTCCGCTTAGGCACCTTCTCGCGCTGACGATATCTCAGCACGAGAGCCCTCGCTTCCCAATCCCAGGGCACGGATCCGGCTAAGAGGCTCGCCGCCTTGAAGAAAATCGTACGGTACCCCCTTATCACCCTGACGGCCATCGCACGCTGCGATCTCCGCAGGATTTCAACGTTGCGGGCCGTCAGGATGTCCGCCCATATTGGGGCCCTGTACAGTGCCATGGACCGTATGATCCTCGCGTAGAGCCTCCGGCAGGAAGCATTGCCCTCCCCCCCCAGGCGCGGTGCCCATCAATTTCGGCGTTAATTGCCAAAAATGAGGTCCAAATTCCCATCGGCTGTCGAGGACGAGTCCCAGATACTTCATCGTCGATTCGACGCCGATGCGGACGCCTCCCACCACGATGTCGGATCCCGAAGGTGGTCCCTTCAGAGGCCTTTGGAAACACAGGGCCTCGGACTTCTGCAAGGCCACCTCGAGACCCAACCGCCGGATCCTCGTGACGAACTGCGCAACCCCAGCTGTCGCCAAAATCGACACCTCGCTGTTCTTCTTCCCCCTTGCCGTGACCAGCGTGTCATCGACGTAACAGGTCACGCCGACGCCGTGGAGGAATAAAAATGTTTTGTGGAAGCTGCCCTTTTTCTCGCTGACTGTATTTTTTTTTCCAAATCTGTGAATGCAGATAGAAATTATTCTAAAAGTTAGGGGTGACCACCCCTAACTTTTTAACCTTCTAAGAATATTTTCTTGTAGCTAGAATGGCTAAGGTAGCTTAGCTGCCCTTCATGCCCCATCTCAAATTGTCATTCTGTATATGTGACCAATTGTTAAGAATTATGAATCATGCAGGTTACAGTGCCTAAGGTATGGTACTCAGCTTAATTTTTCATGAATATCTAATGCAAATGCGCATATTTCGGGAAGGTAGAACTAGTTTAGAACTCAACAGAAGCCCTTATTCATGAGCTCATCACATGGCGATTCGCGAGCTGAACTTTGAAACTAGTCAGGCCTTCCCGAAATTTGCACAAGTTAAACCGTTTACATCCTTAAGCATACTAAAAATATACTTACAATATGCTGGGTTATTATTTCTCTGGTTGTAAGCTGAAACATTAGCCAGTAACATCATGACGGTGAACAACAACAGGGCTACTTGCAAGAACTTCATGATCAGTAAACAGTATTACTTTTCGATTAGTAATGTAAGGTTTTCTACCAGTATTTATATATAAATATAACCCATAAATTGATTATAGACGCTATTCGTCGAAAAATATTATAACAGTCGCACGCGGCTTTGTTCACGCCACGTCAACCGGCCAGAATCAGGCGTGGAATATACATTCGATTTAAAAAAAAGTATGATGTTTTGCTTCGAGATAAAATGATCATTTATAGTATGGCTCTCTTGTGTGTATTTTAAATATGTCATGCTGTATTTGTTTACACGTGCTAATTGTCTGCTACTAAATAACATCTGCTTGAAAGTAGCATGCTTTTGTGCTACATGTAGCACGTGTATTCTGGGCCTCACTGTTGCTTGACTCACAGAAAATAAAATCACTGAAAAATAAATTTGTCTTTAATTTAATTGTCTTTTATAACAAAATTTTGGTGAGAATGATATTAAACATACAGACGAAATGACTAAAAAGAGTGTTGTGGCCTCATTACTCACTACTTCTATTGCAAGGACAAGTAAATTTCACGCAGTAAATAAACAATAAAATTAATAACATGTTCACATGAATAATATTTGGTACAACATCAGCTAATCTGGCGAGCGTTGAAATTAGATAAGTGCTTAGGCTCAGCGCACACCGAGAACAGAGCAGAGCATTTCTTGAGACCACTGAAAAAATTACTTTATGAATATAGCATACAGTGCAAAATTAAATACACGTCCTAACTTGATGCTCGACCATGCTCGAGCTTGCAACATGCGTGTTCGAGTATGCGTTCTACATAAGCGAGCGCCCTCGAGCCGCCGGCGCCGCCCGCCCGCGCTCCGATTCAGTATTGCCGCAGCGAGAAAACTGTCTGGACATGACTGTTTACTACCTACGGCGCGGCCGGCGTCAGTTGGAAATCATGGACGAAGACAAGTTCTTATTCTTATTCTTTATTGTACACAAGAAAATTACAATTATACATTACAATTTGGTACAAAGGCGAGCTTAACTCAAAAATGAGTTTTCTACCAGCAAACCTTTGAGTGACAGAGAGAGATTGATAATATGGCTGAGGGAAAACTCCAGTGTACAACTGTTTTATTTATAACAGTGTGGTCATGCACGCCCGCCTGGCAACCCAGAGCATTTTCAACGGAGCATGCTCACGGAGGGGTAAGCACGTCGCCTGCATGGTCGAGCAGTCAAAATTTTGCTCGACCATGCAAGAGCATTTTGCAGTTTGGTTTGCGCTGGCCCTTAGTCCTGAAGTGACGGAATCATGAGCTGAACACGCGGCGAGGTCGCGGGGCGAACCAACAAGCAAAGTTCGACTCGTGACCTCGCGTGTCCAGTTCATGATTAAGAGCTCCGTTTGGGTCCGAAACTAGTCGGGCAATCCCGAAAAATGCACGTGAGTAAACCGTAAATAATCATAAATATGAATGTGTCTCAAGAAAGTTATAATCATATTATGTTGATACCTATTATTTTGGAAAATAAAATTATAAGAAACGGAAATTCACGCGAATTTATTAACATTTATTCTGATTCTTAATCTCATATGAATCACGGCTCATCTTCCGTGCGGAAGATGTCCGATCCTTTGGAAGGCATACGGAGGACACAGGACCAACGCGCAGAGGCCCCTTTGAGAACTTTAATCCGAAATGGGATGGGGCACCAACCGGGGACTATCCACGGCTGCACTATTGGAGTACAGTCATGGACCGTCCCAGGTGGGTGCAAGATTGTTGTAAAATATGGTGAAAAATATCTGGTCTATGGGAAGGGGTGTTAAGTGGACTGGATAACTTCTATTGCCGGAAGAAAACTTCTGATTCTTAATAATTATTATCACGTTTACTAACAATACTATAGAGGACGATTTTACCAACATCAGATAACTTTTATTTGAGGGATAAAGGAGACTGGACAAATTTGGATGGGAAGTGGTCTATGAACCAATAGCGATACGGCTTTAGTATTTGTAAATACCTCAACTATATTCATATGCAAAGATTTGTTGTAAATAAATAAAAGTTAATACAGTATGACATTCTAATTAATTTCCTACAAACAATCTACCCACATAATAGGTTTATTTCGCTTTGATTAAAATTGGTTCGATTCCCATGGCGAATTTTGAATTTCCCTGAAATTAAGTTTCCTCAGTTCCCATTTTCTTTTAGGCCTCTGCCTCGAATTTTGCGGGCAGCGGGGCGGCGGCGGCGGCGGCGCGGGAGTGCCAGGATCTTATGCGTAAAATCAAATGGGCCGGTTCTCGAAAACAGCGGCGTGGCAGCGGCGCGGGGGCGGGCAACGAGCGGGGCACTCCAGTCAAGCGGTGACCGCCGCGTTGCGCGTCTGCATTGTAGTATAGTGTTGTACATTTTTTTTGTGACGTATCAAAATGTCCTCGGACGTGCAAGAGCAAATTATTTCGGCAATCTTTGAGAGGACACCCATATGGAACAGCAAAGATGCGAACCATAAAAATAGAAGAATAATTAACCAATTATGGGAAGAAATAAAAAACGAACTGAATATTAAAGGTAAATATAAAAATGATTTATTATGTCAAATACAATATTTATTATGTTTTACAAATTAATTAGTAACTAATGCGATTATTTACAAAATATTCTTTGAATTTTTCACGTATATATTGTGCTTGATAAGACGTCCGGGCGTTTGTTTGTAATCGTGTTTGTATTCTTTGTTGATTCGTATTGACAGTAAGTAATATAGGCAATATCATTATCACCGTAGAATTTGTCGGGATTTTGTCTCTGTTCTTCATAATTTCGATAAAACTCGCCATTTATTTTCCTTGCCCTATAGTAGGGATCCACTTCTTCTTTTGCCCACATTAAATCGAGCGTTAGGAATAAATTTGAATCAAAAAGATGTTGTCGCCGTTTTTCAGACATTTCGTTCGCGAATAAAAACAAGTAGGTATCTCGACAACACAACCACGAACACAACACTACACCGCTATAGTGCCGCGCGACCTGCCCGCTGGTTTGGAGAACAGGTATGCGTTGCCCGCCCCGCTGCCGCGCCGCCGCCGCCGCCGCCCCGCTGCCCGCAAAATTCGAGGCAGAGGCCTTACGCGCGCCTCGACAGACAATGTGCAACCTCCAAAAAAATTGAATTGAAAACTCCTTGGTACGTCCGACGTGTACTTTAATAGAAAAAAAAGTTATTTTAAAGCATCATTATTAGAGATATTTGCTTGGTGGTAGGATCTTTACGGTCCGCCTGGCCAGCTACCACCCTCACATTAAAGCCAAGCAGTTTACTGTGTTCCATCGTGTGTATGTGAGAGCCAGAGGGGTATAGGGGAATCTCTCTATATCTCTGTCACTTGGATTCGTGTGCTCCATCTTAGACCCTGTCTGCACTTACCATTAGGTACGAGGAGGGTCTAACGCGACCAAGAAAAGTTCTTAACAAAAAAATATTTTAAAAAAGTACACGGGATCTACGGGATTTATGTTCTCAACAAGATATACTGAACTGAAACGTCTTACCTTGAACGGTATTCGTACTTCGCTCACTCGCCAAGTCAATGGGACGTAAAAATCTCACTGACGCACTTCAAAAACTTCCCCTAAACATCAAAGCAAAACCAAACTTTTTTCATGGGAATTTGACCACGGCCCGAAAACTGCCGATAACAGTCGAGCACTCACGAAGCCGGAAGTCTTGACGGGTGAATTTCCTCGTATCAGGCTCTCGTGTTATATTGAGCTCGGAGATTGCTTTGTGTGGAAGATTTCATAATACTTTGTGAGAAACAGGAAATAATATTAATGAGAATGTCAATTTCTTTAGGGCGTATACATAAAAGAAGCGGGTAACCAGCGCCGACCTACCAGCGCTTATCGGTACTGGTCCGTGCAAGTAACCGTTACATAAAGGTAGACGCTAGGGCTGGCATTTTTTAACAAAAATAAACCTTGTTCCAAATACAAATTTGCACAAATACAGCAACAAATGACGACTTACCAGCGCTGATCGGAGAAGGTCGGAACTTGTCGGCGAAGTTTGGAGCTTGTTGGCGCTGGTTCGTCACACATTATAGAGACTACCTACGCGGAACAGCACCGACAAGCGCTTTCTACTTGTATACGCACTCATGTCTTTGTTAAATTTAAATAGCGAGGTTGAATAATAAGAAAGATGAAACTATGTTGAGGTCAGCTTCCAGTCTAACCAGATGCAGCTGAATACCAGTATTTTGCACGGAGCGACTGCCGTCAAACCTGCGCAATGCAGTTGGCGCAAAACACACGGCGAGGCGGGCCGGGCCGGTCAATTTGATCGCGAACGGTAGTGCAAAGGGAATCCTATACTACCAACGCACATAGAGGGCAAAAAGACCGCGCCGTCGGTGCCCGGTAGGCACTGGCGGCGCGGCATATCCGTGGCTCGTGTGCTTTGTGTTCGCGGTGAGTTCTTCTTGGTATGAATGAATGACGTATACAAATTCCGTTCTTTTGTGGTAAAGCAGAGATTAATCGTGTGTCAATCATTGTAATCAATGTTTGACGTTGAACGTATTCATGTAACATGTCCCACATTTTCGGCTTAAGCTTGTTTCCCACGAATATCGCGCACCGCGACGCGCGAGCTCTCACCGACGCACCATTGCACGGTGGTTCCCGCCATAGGTCATAAATGCAAAAATTTCATCATCAATTACCCCCAATTTAATTACCTATAACGATTTACCGATAAACAAGCTACCCAAAAGTATAAACATGTCACCCATTTTACCTAATTGTCACTTATTTTTCGACCTCCGAAGTGAACAAATCATTACGTTGCGCTCGACTTATTAGTAACTCATTAGCACTATTATTTGTATAACGGTGAATTCTCAGAATTGCATTGTTTTTGAGTGGTGTTTGCGAAATGGATTTCCAAGATCAAGGTATGTTATTACTAATTACTTATATTTTTAAATTTTATTTGACTTATTATGACGTATTTTTACGTGCTACGCCACACAGTATTTCCACCAAATTTTTATCTTATAGTTGACTTCACATAGACTTACAACTAATTTCAACCATAGTCAACTACTCTCACATATCTTAAATTAAAGATTGAACTGTCTATTTTGAAAATATAAAAAGTTTTTTTGCGTCTTTTTGCAACTTTAGTTGCTGTATAGCCTCTACGACTGCGTAGGCCCACACGTAGCACGGTCTACGAACAATATGTAAAATATTTAATGATTTTTTTCAGGTTCTTTGATTAAATGTACTTTCTCAAGGATGCATTTCTTTGAGATTTGGTCTGCCGTAACTGGAAGTGTTCCTCAGAAACATCAACACGTGTTGAAAACTATTCTAGCTTCACTTGGTGAGGTCGAAAATCTAGACATTAGGTACTTAGATAGTAAGATACTCAGTTTATGTAAAAATCATGTTAAGAAGTGGCAGGTTAGTTTGGATGATGAGAAGAGACAAGTAGTAGTAGTAGTAGAAGGAAATCGTATGTGCAGAATGAGTTTAGACGTAGACTAGGTTTAATAGTAGACAAACCACGAAGTGGCGGAAGCGGGACATCGAACGATGGAAATACGACACGATTTTTTTCTCTAATTCTGCAGTTTCAGCTGAAATTACTGGCTTAAATAAAGATTTGATTGAACGTTGTTCCACAATTTTACAAGCTTTGTCCTCGGGTTTTAATATTGACTCCGATAAATTTAATGAATATGCTTTGGAAACCGCGCGACTTTTAATTCAAGAATATCCGTGGTATAATCTCCCAGCTTCCGTTCACAAACTCCTTATCCATGGTGCTAAAATGGCATAATATGCTTTATTATCTATCGTGGAATTATCCGAAGAGGCAGCAGAATCAAACAACAAACATTATAAGGCCTTCAGACGGGATCACACGAGAAAAATGTCGCGAGTACTTACGAATACGAACTTACTTAACAGACTTTTACTCAGCTCAGACCCATTCATTGCTAGTCTTCGGAAACTTCCCCGTAAGAAAAAGAGCGTTATGTCGAGGCAGGTTTTAGATTTATTACGAATTTAGTTTAAATTTAAATTAGGTTGGTTGTAGTTATTTTAACTAAGGTTATGATGACGTTTGTAAATAAATTGTAGTTTTAGTTTTCTTGCTTTTTGTTGTATATAATACGTATAATATTTAAAAGAATACATATTTAATGATAACCCCTTCATGAATAGCGTTAATATCATATTCAGATGTATTTCCGAACGAGGGACAATATATCTCAAATATTGACTATTTAAATTTATATACAAACAGTAGGTACAGTTTATTGTATATTATGTATTAAATCATGTAAATAAAGCATTAATGTACATTTGTGAAGTATTTTTTATTATTTACCCTTCAGAAAAAATCCCATTTAACTAATTTAATAAAGTAAGGTATTTATGACCGCGCTTGTAGGGCGCTGGAACCACCGTGCATTGGAAGAGAATCGTCCGTGAAGAACGCACAGCCGCTGCGCGCTACCACGCACCGCGAGCTGCGTTCAATTTGACCGGACCGAAGGACGCAGAACGCATCCTGGTGACAAGTCCTTTAAAGGTATAATTCACAGGTGGTCCCATGGTCATCTAAGACATTCTAATTTCTAATGTAAAACCTTTACATTAGAGTTATAGGATGCTATTAAAAGTACGTGTTATATTTCTGCAGCGGTGCGAGTACGGATCTTTTTATCGAGTCGATTCGAGAAATGTATCTATTCTAAACGTCAAATTTGACATACGATATAGATAAAATGACAACAGCTGTCGTTTTATCTATATCTTATGTCAATTTTGACGTTTAGAATGTCTTAGATCCGACCCTACTAAAGCAGCAGGGCGCGCGTTTCATAGCCCCATTCGCGTCCTAGCGGTCGAGGAGTCAACATATATCCTGAGGATGCCCCGTGCAGGGGCGAAACACGTGTCGTGTATTGGTTGCATGTTGCATTATTTTTTCACTCTTTCTGCATGTGCATATACTTGTGGACGGGAGGGTGGTGCTGCATACTGCATCCAAACTAACGATCTTGTTCAGCGGAATTAAAGCGAGATATTGTATTTGCATATTTGCCTTTCAGTTTCGGCAACAGTTCAGATACGTGGTACTCTACATATGAAAACAGCGTATCTACCTTACAAAAACAAATTGAGACCGGCACAGCGCAGTTTCCGTGAAATTGCTAGCAGCATCTCTATAAATAGTTCGAGTATACGTGTAGTGAGTCTTAAGTCTTGTACGGACTAAGCGTTCCAAAGTACGCGTAGTCGGTTACGCGTACACAGGAACGATGAGTTTTTCCGATCCGATCCGTTGAGCACGCGTGTCGTCGCCACTAGGCATTTGGTGGCGCGTTAAAGGGGATGTGAACGCTCAATTTGGACTGCAAAATGGAGAACACGTTGCCTCCAACTTAAAATAATGAAACTTGTGTTAAATTAATACAACTATATGAATTTCACGGAGTGTTATAGGATACTACTATAATTAATTATCGAAATAACGATTTGCGTGAGAATGCGTGAAAAAAAAGAATCTCAAAAAAAAATTAAGATACCAGATGGCCTAGCACGAATTTTGTGACGTATAGTGTAGTATCACCTTCATGGTCATTCACCTACCTACTTGCTATTTATATTTTATACCATTTTATTGATGACAGATGGGATTCTAATTTAGACTAGGCTTTGGGATTTGTTTTTTGGACACCACGGTGATGTTTTTGATACGATATATTTTCTATTTATTTTTGATTGATAAATATTATAAACTGAAATTTTGAATATTTCTATGGCAGAACAGTTTTTGATATTTTACTGGAATGAAGCGTATCAAGTTAAATAAAAAGTATTTGTGGAATTTCTACGTGTTTCCCTTGGTGTTACTAACAGCTGTGGTATGTTATCCAACTGGAAAGCCAGATAAAAAAGCTGCGCCGCGATGGTAACCCCTTCTCCCTTCTTTTCACTTCGTCTCCTGCCCTACCTACACTTGTGAGATCGGCGATCGGACCTGCTGTCGTCTACGCCTACTACTATGACTATGACTAAATGCTACAGCCGGTCTGTTTGCTGCCGTCGGTTTCCATCAGATGGCTGTGTGGGCCATCGACGAACGCGGTGAATACAAGAAGGAACTCGCTGACTTCTCCAAGGGACGTAAAGCTATGCTGACTCTTACTCGTATAAGCATCTTATTATTGTTAAGTACACTACTAGGTATTGAATGCCCTACACATTCTTTACAACTGGTGTAGCAGACGTGCTCAGGAGATCCTAGGGCCGTCTGTTACATTACAATAGTAACGTAAACATAACGTTAATTTGAGTGAATTTTGAATTGGAAATACTCATTTCGAACATAACATTCAATTAAATTAATAACTTTATTGACAGCTATGTATGATACAAATTGTTCTTATCGCATAAATTGAAACCAGAATGATACAGGATAACTGTATTTTCGATTAAAAAATTATTCATATTAACGTTTCGTTTACGTTACTAGACGTCAAACCATTTGTGCTAGGCCTACTGATGCTTTGATTCGAGACATGGCGAATACTCGCGACTTGGAATGGATCGATTCGCCTCGCGTTCATAATCCCACAATGCAAAAAGGTGCCCGTACGCGTATTCAACATACCTAGATTACACGTACATTGGAACGCTTAGTCCGTACAAGGCTTTATGCTACCTTGGTATATAAATAAGTAATGCCAGGAACACAGGTCAGTCCCTAAGGGCCGATTATACCAATGTCGGATAACTTTTATCTTGGGAACAAAGACGTTTTAACAAGCTTTTGTCTAGAATTTCTTTCACATCTTCCTAATTATACTGTATTCGATTTAAAGGTCCTACAACGTTTTATTAAGATTTTCTATTAGACAATTATCGGTAACAGCCGTTATTTGAGCGGACTTTATAAGGGGCTAGTTATAACAAGCGTTTCGGGCGCGCGCTTAGTACGCTGCACTAATCCTCAACATGGAACTAACATACGTCATCGGCATAATATAGATATAGAACTGTAACCTTCTATCCTTTTTGCGGAATAAAGACCAAGAGGGCTAATAACGCTGCCTTTGGTGAAACATATTTCGTTTCATATCCGAAAGGGGTTAAATATAATGACCACCATAACATGCTTTGATACCCTTAGTTCTTTTACCAAAAATATATACTTGACACCAGAAAAATAAAGTCTAAAATTACAATAGTTCTAGCTATTTTAGTCACAACTGCACTTCAAATTGTATTCGAACAATAAATGTAGTAAATTATCACCAAATCACCCCCACTTCCGTGGCACCCCGACACGGATAGGTTAGGTTCGAAACCCCCGTCATTCCCTTCGTGTTAGGTCACTTTAAACCCTGCAGACAGAAATAGGAGCCCCGCCCAGCGGGGCTCCGTCAACTCTACTTTGGAAACCCAAACAAGAGACAATTTGGTGTTCATTAACTACAACATTTACTACTTTTGGATTAACAATGATTTATTTGGAGTCGTTTTGCTATAATAGGATAGCGAGATGTTAAAACTTTGGTTGTAATTTTGTATTAAAATGCGGGTTTAATTTTGGTGATCATTTACTATTTTTGTCTGTTATATGTTACTATATCTGGTGGTAAGTTAAACATAAGCCTATCCGAAATCACAACTACAAGTACACTACCTATCCAGTCGCATCTGTATACCTACTGCCTAATGCAGCTTGAAGACAATCAGGATGTAATAAGTGCAACAGCGTGACAACTGCCGACAGCCAGTCGGCAGCGACTAGATATGCAGTTTACTTGCAGTTTTAATGACGAATACGAACCGCGTCGTTATAAACCACACTGACGTCATTATTTTGCCATAGAAACGATAGGTTTTCAAGGAAATGCTCATTATTATTTTATTCCGAACTGGGTCGCTGGGGCAACAAAAGTTACATAAGTAACTCTTTTCATTATTCTCGGAATAGTTCGTATTTTTATATAATACGTTGGGTCTAACGTTACTTTGATCACTTCGGCTGCTCCACATTCGTTTGGGGAATATTCATGTGTACTGGTTCAGATCATATAAACCAATGTTTGCCTAGGAAATAAGTATGTTAAATAGCGGTACGATGGTACGATGCCGTTTTTGACATCTTACAATAGTGTTGTGACAGATTTCAAATCATTAATCGATCAAATTATAGTCAAGTGCAAGTGTTTTTTTTTCTATTGGACTTCTGTAGATGGTTCTAGGGGACCGTTTCTACATAACCGGGCAGTTATTGGCGAGACCTGAAGGGTCTCCAGCCAATGGGGGGGAAGTAAAATACTTAACCTAAGCTAACTACTTGTACTACACTAATATCATGACTACCTGCAACAATAGCACTCAGGGCGACCCCTAGTGGGACTCGGACCTCGGCTTAGGGCGTTGCTGGCGGGGACTTAGGGGGGAGACAGCTTGATGAGGGCTTAATTATCGGTGTGAAAAGTGCAAGTGTGAGGGACGGAATTTATAGTACACGATGAGCTGGCAAGCGATTCCTTATGTGACCATTATATTACATTTTACTTTTAATAGTTTGTGTGGCGGCACAAGCTATTTGAGAATACCGTGGTAAAAGATTAGCCTATCAGCAAGGTTGGTAGCGGGGCTGACTGCCAGTTCCGTCTTTACCATTAGGGCTCGTGGGGCACGGGGCCCCGAAATGCCGAAACCTTTGATTTTTTCATCTAAAAATTCAATTTAAAATAACTCATTGGTTTCTTAGTTCATCGCATAATTAACAGAGCACCCAGATAGCCAGGGTTGCTTAGCAGGAGTTTCTTTTAATTTGAGACACAGTGCTGCCAGTTTCAGACTTAAATTTTTTTCACAAGTTGGTGCCAAAGTCACTCAAAAAAAAGTACATTTTGAAGTTTTCATTCACGTTTGTTTAGCATTCTAAAGGGACCCTTAAACTTTGTGTGCCCAAGGGCTACTACATTGCCTAAGACGGCCCTGCTGACTGCCTAGGGTGCGCCCCACGTACTTAAGTACCGTGACTCGTTGGGGCTTCTGACGTTCTGAGAACGTATCTTGTTAATAATGTTAAGTTCTAGCAAAAATAGAGAATAGGTGAAAGGTTCTCCGTTCTTAAAAGTACTGCGCTCTCTTCACATCTGACATTTGTATTTCCCCTTACAACGCAGTAACTGTCTCGCTTTGCATATTCAATTTATAAACGGTAGCGATATTGATTAGCCAAATAGTATCAGCTGTGGATGTTGTAATACCTACGCGTAAGAGCGAACGTGCACTGATGCGAACACGGCCGCTACTACGACAGGACTGGCCTCGACTACTACGGAGCTGGCCACAACTACAACCGGACTGGCCGCGACTACAACCCGGCTGGCCAGTAGAGACACTTACGAGGGAGCTGCAGCCGCGTGCGTTTCGCTACAAAGGTAAACTCAAGGTAGGTATTTTGGGCCGCATGCAGCCAGTCGGATCGTGTTCGTGTCCGTGGTCACTCTAGTGCGCGTTCGCTAAGTTATACTTAAAACTGTCTGGTGGTTATGAGTTTGAGGCTCAAATAGGTACCTACGTGGATTCTGGCCTAAGCCAATTTTTTCATTACATAGGTGTCATAAAAGACGACTTTTGGCTTTGACCAGGAGTTTTGACAGTAGCATTCGTGTATTTACTGCATGAGCATAAAAACCGTTTTGTTAAAAATAAAACAGCAGTAGTAGACTAAGTAAATACGCCGTACAAACCTCATGAAACTTTCAAGCCTGAGTCACTCTGAGGTTAAAGTATGAAAACATGGATACGCGCCGCTTCGCCTCAGAAAACCTTACCGAAACGGTGTCTCACCACACTTATCGAAAACCTTCGAAGTTTCTTCGGAAAAAGCAACCGACGTCGTTCACCTCGGCTCGGACGGCCACGCTGATAAGTATTGGGAAACCCTAGAGCGTGAATGTATAGCGGAATAAAAGCGTTATCCCAACACTTAAGCAATTTCGCATGCGCAGAGCACATCTTTCTAATGCAGTAAATGCATTTAGTTCGGGAGTGAGTGCTATTTATTATTCTGTGCAACTCTTATCAATTTATTCGTAACCTGACTTCGCAGACATTCTCTTCTAACTTGCTCCATACTTGTATCGTGCCTGCAAACTAACTCGACCCTAGGGAACTACTGGTGCCATTGTATATTCACAATACACGACAAATTCGTAGCTATTTGTGTCCAACTATGAGCTGAGCAGATAAATTACATCATATAGCTGTCATTTATACTTGGAATTTTACGCTGGGAATAGACGCGTGTTGTAAGATTCAACAAAAGCCAGCAAGCACGCTTGGTGGTAAGATCTATGCAGACCACCTAACTAGCTACCGCCTCACATTTAACTCCGGCGCCAAGCAGTTTGCTGTGTTTTGTTGTATGTATGTGAGAGCCAAAGTGGTATAGGGGAATCCCTATATATCTCTGTTTTTTGGATTCGGGTGCTCCATCTTAGACCTTGTCTACGTTTACCACCAGATGTGATTATATCAGTAGCGACGAGCACCTTGTAAAAATAGTAATCTACAAATGCAATAATTAAATTACCATATTTAATATCCAGATAATTATGAAATTACAATATTTAGTGTCAATTCCGCCAAACTAGTTTGCTACCTTGTATGCAGTATGCAGCACCGCGCTCCTGCCCGTAAATATATGCACATGCAGGTATGAGAACCGCAAACCGATACGACATGTGTTTCGCCCTCTACGGAGCATCCTCAGGAGATGTTTGACTCGTCGACCGCTTGAACGCCCGCGTCCCATTATACATATTAATCACACATACAGTAAGTTAATTCAAGTAATTTCATGTCGCGCCGATCAAGTTGCTGGTCAAGACGCTGCAGTCAAGCTCACACCAGCGTATCTAATCGCCTTTTACATACAACGAAACGCGTTGTTATGATTGAAACTTAACTGCAACTACATTGCAACTGAACTTCTTTAGTAAGGTAAATCAGACCCCTGCATCTATGTATATAAAAATGAATCCTATTTCCCTTGGTCACGGACAGCATCACGCGGCTGGACCGATTTCGCTAATTTTTTTTTTATTGTCTCCATTATTTTCAGGAGAAGGTTCTTATGATTTTTTTTTTTGATATTTAGAAAAAAAACGAAATTATCTCAGTATGTCCATATTCTTCATTTGTTTACCGCATGCATGAAAATGGTTTTAACTTTTTGTTACTATTTTGATTGTGTTTCTGAAGGTAGGTAGTAGGTAAGTAGTAGATAGGTAGTAAGTAGGAAAAATTGCATTGCAACGCATGCCGGGTACAGCTAGTGTGCATATATTTGCAGGCATGGAGGCGGTGCTGCATACTGCATTCAAGCAGCGAACTTGTAATTGCATATTTTGTTTGTATGTGATGGAATTCCGCAAAGTAACGCCTGATTCCATTATTTACCATAATATGCCAAAAATATTCTTTGACAACTGATCTGTAATCTGCATAAAAGATTCAGAGAATCCTCCTCCCACTTGAGTATGACTCGCAATGGCAATTATTTCCGCCTGTCAGTCTTGCCCGGAATTCGTTTTAAGATGTCGACATCAAAAGATGCATAGATTACAATAAAGAAGAATCCAATTTCCGTTGTGCGAACATTCTGGGTTAAACGAATATTTTATTTATAGAATTACATATATTTCTTATTATTGGAAAATATGTGGATGAAGAGTGAAGTTAATGGGGAGATAGATAAGTGGTCCTTTTTTTCGAGTGGAAATCGTCATGGATACCCTCTGCCTAGAGAAGGAGGAGGGGTAGGTCGGACTTCTACCGATTAATACCGGTGACTATCCTCAGCACACACGAGAAGGGCTTCACTCTTTCCACTCGAGAGAAACAACGTTATTTCCCCAACACCCTCGCGGTACATAGCTGGTCAGCTGTGTACGTACTGCTGTACTCTCCAGAGTCGCTTGATAAATGCCTCAGTAGGTAGGAATTGGCGGTTCTGGCTCACCCAAAACCAGTGTAAGAAGATCCCTGTGTTCGTACATAGTTGGTAGAATCGGGCGGTTATTTTATGTTGGTTTTTGTAAAATATCGTTGAAACAGCAAGTGAGTATTGACAATGCTGAAGTTGGCGTGGTATCGTAAACGGTAACTTTCTGACGCTGACGTCCGGTTGCAGTTTTTGGTGATAAGGATAAGACGTGTGGGAAAGCGTGAATATGTTGTGGAACAAAATTGTGGAGCTTTTCGGAAGTGAGTATAGATAATGCTGAAGTTGGCGTGGTATCGTAGACGCTAATGATTGGTTCTCAGTCACGCTGACGTCCTTGCAGTCACTCGTTGTTACACTGGTTTTGGGTGAGCCAGACCCGCCAATTCCTACCTACTTGCCTCGAGTCCCTACTTTTAGCGCCCATGACACAAATACTAGACAAAGGCTTGAACTGCAATCGTTAAGGCATAGTCTCATAAAATTAGCCCGTACGCGTCTGAATCTGAATCTCTATCTAACTCTACACTTAATCTTTCTTCTTTGATTGCGAATCCTGCCAAGTCTTCTATGTAGCCTTTTCCCAACTTATTGGGGACAGCTTCCAGTCTAACCAAATGCGGGTGAATACCAGTATTTTACACGGAGCGACTGCTATTAGACCTCCGCAACCGGGCAATGCCAATACCCTAAGGGTATGTTGGTTGTCAGACTTTCCGGCTTCTGACTACTTATAACGACTGTTATTGGTGTTCGTATGACACCCAGGACGTGCTCTCCAAGACACTGAAGGTCTCGATGTGTACCAAACGGTCACCCATCCACGGACTGACCGCGGCAAGCGCAGCTTAACCTTGCAAATCATAATCTGCGTGGTTGATAATTAGCCGCGAGTCCCTCAAAATGTATGAGAAAATATACTAGACCATTTAATAATTTGTATTCCCAACGCGTTCTTCGCGTTACTCAAATCGGGTAGAGTGACATCCGGAATCCCAACCGTAAACCCCTCAAATAGCTTCGTAAGACCCGTCATTTTGTTTCACAATGTCATTCTATTGGATAATATTCTGCGAAAGGGATATTTTGATTTTTGTTTATCTAAAAAACCCTTTTATGGTGTTCCATTTCGGTAGTCAGAAGAATAAAATGTCGCTTGCTTGGATCGAAAAAGGTTGGGGTAATGCTAGGGCTCAGCAGTAAATATGGCTGAAAGTATTGATTCGTAATGGATGACAATTATCATCATCGTGTTAAGGTGTGTCCAGACCTGGCGAATGCGCCTCGAAAACGCCGCTTGCGAGCCGCTTGCGAACTGCGCGCGTGCATTTCATGTTCGTACGTAGCCCCTGCGCCGTCCGCGCGCCGCTCGCGCTCAAGCTACGCACCGTAATCGAGCGGCGCGCGTGCCGCCCGCGGCTTACCTCCCTCACCCCGCCCGCGTCTCAGTAACCTCGTTGTCAGTAATAAAATAGCCGATGCCACAGCAATTATGTTAACGGCAGTCGTATGGTCTGACAACTTCGGAAGCAAATTCACAACTGAGCCTCATAGTTCTAACGCAAAAGAAGCTATGTGCGCAAGAGAAGCGCGCGCCCCACTCGATCCTTGCCGTAGTTACACTAGAGCGGCGCACCAAACGTAGGCTGTAACCGCACGCGAGCAACACGCGCGCCTTTCGCAAGCGGCTCGCGAGCGGCGCATTCTAACATAAAGCATGCAAAGCTAACGTAACAAATGATAAGGGAGTTTATGATTGTTCAGAAAGAACAGAGAATTAAGATTGAAGAGAGAAGAAAGAAGGTTATTTATGCTTAAACGATCAGAAAAGACTACAAAAGAGGTTAGGAACAAAAGGTGTCAATTTCACTCCTAAATTTTGTTCAGAAATCAGAAAAAACTTTTACGGATAAGCCTGTTTGCCTTGTAAATGTCACTTTTTGATCAGAATGCAACTTGGAGATGCTATTTTCGACGGGTCCTACGTATACTAGTACAAGTGCAAAAACCCAACTTTTCAGGAGAGCGGTATAAAGATTCTACAGATTTTAAATTTGACGTAAATCAAAAGAAATATTTGAAATTTTCAAATGGTGTAGTATGGTCTATTCTAAAATTTCAAATACTTCTATTGATTTATGTCAAATTTAAAAGCTTTCGAACTTTTAAACGGCTCTTCTGTAAAGTTGGGTTTTTGCACTTATACTAGTATAGGTACGTAGGACCCGTCGTTTTGTCTTTGAAAATGGCACTTTTTGAACGAAATCTAGCCAGAAATTGATAAAATCCGAGGCTTTGAGTTAAATGATAAAAAAAGACGCGTCGTGCCAAAAGTGCAACAATTTTTTTTTCTTTCTTATTTTTTTTTTTAAATGTTGCCCCTCACTAAGATTTCTCTTGTATCGTGGGTGCGTTTACAGACACAAATCTCACAAACAAACGCCTAGACCCGAAACAACCATCTGTAGGCCATACAAATTTTTGTTCCGTGTGGGAATCGAACCCACGACCCGTAGCGCAGAAGCCTATCACTTAGCCACTGCACCAAACGTGTCGTCATAATTCAGTCCTATGAACGCGGCGTTGCGACTTTTGTCATACCATACCCCTCTCGCCGTATGTCTTATTTGTCGGGGAGGGTTGTAAAGTGAGAAGTTTCTTATCCACTCGCACGATAATTTAGAAATGTTGCTAGTTCAACCTAAAGTATTGTTTACAAGGAAGTACTAAAGTTAACTGACATAATACGCACAGAAAAAAAAAATTCACTACGTTGGACTTTTGTTGATATAACATTTGACTCATAAAACCATCAGAAAGGCGTGGTTAAAATCTTTCGGGTACCTCCGGCCCACGGTGTATAATAAGACCTGTATTATTTTACCTTAGAGTGCAAATAAATAGTTTGAGTTTTAAACAAAGCGGTAAGTTTGATCAACACAGTTCCTCTGTTAACTACTCAAGCATGTTTCTGAAGTAAACGGATGAGTTTTAAATAATATTATCAAAGTTTTTCCAGTCCAGCACGCTTTTCGCCATACTAAAGAAGTTTCAGATTCATTCAATTTCCACACAAACACATAAATGCTGTGAAAAAATAATTCTAAGAATTTTGTAGGGTTACAAAGTATTCCAAATTGAACAACATTCGTAGAACAATTATTTTTGGAATTTCGAGTATTTGTATTTTTATTTTTTTCCATCTTGATCCTCCTGCTCTTATCCCAACTTATTTGGGGTCATCGCAGCAAGTGTTTTTCTTCTATACATCACTATTAGCCGCCATCGCAGTGGTCACCCTCTTTCTATTCATATCATCTTTTACATTACCCATTCATCGTTTCTTTGGTCTCTCCATACAAATCAATAAATAATATATAAGATTTATATGCATAAACTCACGCCTGTATTCCCCGAAGGGTTTGCAGAGCACATTTCGCCGTTTATGTTTTACGTCCCATGTAATAGGGGGCGAGCCTATTGCATCGACCGGCCTCAAATCCAGGCTCCGGGCTGCTACTTCGAAATTCCAAACGGAAAAACCCAATAACACTTTACCCGACCTGGGAATCGAACCCAGGACCTCACGCTCAGCAGTCGCGTTTGCAACTGCTAGACCAACGAGGCATTAATTTATATATATCGCTGGTGCGATACATTGTATGCTCATTGTGTTTACCTGTTCCGGTCTTGCAATGTCTTAGATGCTGCGAAAGCGTAACTCTGATTTTGCAGACAATCTATAGATATAATTTTACTTATAAGTGTAAGAATTTGTCGTTTAAAAATACTAAAAATCTAGAATTCAACTCAGGTCTATTATCCCTCCGATAAATATTTTCAGTTATATATTAATAGTAGGTTAACTCATTTTAATGTAGTACATAACTGTAGTTATAAAACACGAAGTTTGGTCACACAATTTCGTACTGCACCTGTTAGTAGCGCATGCACTGTACATGTTGTTATTCTAATGTACGTTTATAATTCATTAGCAACTTACCCACATTGCAGTATAATTATTTCTTGTCTGATAACTTACGTTTATATTTTTTGTTCTAGATTACAAACAAATCAGGGTATTCATAATGGCATAAATCGTAGTGCATATAATTCTTTTATTCTGGTTGTATCATTGCAAGAGACCATTATCTGCCGCCAATATACTTACGTGTTACTAAATGTGCTAATACTAATTATCGTTCAGTGTCCCTTGCGTATAAGATTGTCAAATATGTTTTTAGATAAATATACTTACTTACCAAAATGCAGCCCCCCAAATTAAGTATATATTACCAAAACTGCCGCGGTCTCAGAACTAAAACAACGCAATTCCGTCAAAACATTTTATGTAACAGTTATGATTTAATTATCATAACAGAATCCTGGTTGCATAGCGGCATTTTTGATAGCGAATTGTGCGATAATAGGTATGACGTATTCCGTAAGGACCGCGACTTAGCCGCCACTGGTAAATCGTCGGGTGGCGGTGTTATGATACTCTCGCGACATGAGCTGGGAGCGTGGTGCATTGAGTGCGTGCCTAATGACATTGGTACGGAATTGTTGACTATAATAATACCGGCCCGCGCGCTGTCGGCATCAGCTGATCTGTATGTGAGTGTTGTTTACGTACCGCCGGATGTTCATAGGATAGCCTCAGATATAGATTACGTTTTGCAATGTATTGCTAATTCATTTTCACAAAACACAAAAAATAATAACTATTTACTGATAGGCGACTTTAACCTTCCGTGTATGAGATGGAGTGTGAGTGGACCAACTTTTTTAAAACAAGGTGCCGTCGAAGTACAAAATGCAGCTATGCGTTTGGTGAATGATCTGGGTTTTTTGGGATTAACGCAACACAATACACTTTTTAATAGCAAAGGCCATACTCTCGACTTAACATTTTCTAACTTGATATTACATATAAACGAGTGCCTCCAACCGCTCACGATGATTGACATACATCATCCAGTGTTAACCATAGAAATCTCCGACCTTGAAATTTCCCCACTACGCGAGTTATCTGCACCTAGACGTAATTATCGTAAAACCGACTATAGCGCATTAAATAATCACTTTGCTAGTATGAACTGGCAATCAACTTTAGATATAACACCAATAGCAAGCGCTGTCCACAAATTTTACGATGCGATTCAAACAGGAATTGATAAACACGTACCTTTTAGCCGACGGGTAGGTACTCGTAAATATCCCACTTGGTATAGCAACTCACTTATAAAAATTATTAAAGAAAAAAGTAAGGCACACTCACGCTGGAAACGTTTTGGTAACCTGCTAGATTACGATGAATTTGCAATGTTGCGGGATAGACAGCGATATGTTCAAGGACTTTGTTATAATAAATACTTGCACGAGACTGAAGTTAATCTCAGAAATAATCCTAGAATGTTTTGGACCTACATAAAAAAATTGCGTGGAGGATCCAATTATCCAAAAATGTTGACCCGCAACAATGTAAATTATACAGAGGGAGGAGACATTTGCGAAGCATTCAATGACTTCTTCCATGATGTTTTTGGTGAACCTTCTGACTATAACCTTGCTAGTTCATTGAACACAGATATTGATGATTGTGTTGATATCATATCTAATTTACAATTTACTCCATCAACCGTGGAGAGGTCGCTGAGTTCTTTGTGTATCGATAAGGGTCCAGGTTGTGACGGAATACCTCCATTATTTTGGAAAAGTTGCGCAAAGTGTTTAGCCTATCCAATTTGTTTCATATTTAATCTCTCTTTAAGAGAAGGTGCGTTTCCGGATGAATGGAAGAAAGCATTTATAGTACCCATACATAAAAAGGGCTCGCGAATAAAAATAGAAAATTACAGAGGCATCTCTATTCTTAACACGTTAGGTAAAGTATTTGAAAAGCTTGTTTACAATGCTATCTATCCATACATTCTAAGAGGTATATCTAATAAACAGCACGGTTTCTTGAAAAAACGATCGACTATATCTAATTTGGCTTGTTTCTCTAACTTTATCCTTGAAAACACAGATAATGGCGGACAGGTTGATGTGATCTACACAGATTTTGAAAAAGCTTTCGATCGCGTGGATCACGTCATCCTGCTCAACAAATTGTACAGATTGGGTATACGTGGCGATCTTCTACGTTGGGTGCAATCATACTTATTTAAAAGGTCACAAGCCGTAGTATTAGGAGGTTATCGTTCTAACTTCGTTGAGATCCCTAGCGGTGTTCCACAAGGGTCCCATTTAGGACCGCTTTTTTATAATGCATACTTATTCGATATCACAGACTCTTTTAAACATTCTGAACATTTAATGTACGCTGACGACAAAAAAATATTTTGCGCAATAAGATCACTTGATGACTGTATATCTCTCCAAAAAGACCTTGATAACTTACATAATTATTACACAAAAAATAAGGTTACAGTAAACGTCACGAAATGTCAATGCATCAGTTACACACGTAAGAAAAAGCCTATAACTTACTCGTACCAATTTAATGGAATAATAATTAATAAAGTCGAGATGGTTCGTGATTTGGGAGTTATGTATGATAACAAATTGACATTTTCAAATCATATAGACCTTGTTACTACCAGAGCTTACAAAAACTTAGGATTCGTTCTTAGATCCTGCAAGGTATTTAAAGACATTGAAGCCCTTAAAACTGTATATTTTGCGTATGTTCGCAGCGTCCTTGAATATGCATGTACAATCTGGTCACCCCAATATATTTTGTATAAAAATCAAATAGAACGGATACAAAGAAAATTTATAAACCACCTCAACTATCGCCTCCGTAAACCTCCAATGTCCTACGAAAACGGCTGTCGGGCCTATGGTCTGCTCACACTCGATGAACGACGTAAGGTGTTGGATATGAGCTTACTTTACGATATTCTTAATGGCAGGCTGGACTGTCCGGATTTGGTGGCACAGATCATATTTAACGCTCCCCAACGACGCACTCGTCATACACCATTGTTACACGTGCCTCGGCATGCAACTAACTACGCTCAAAATTGTGTACTAACTCGCATTGCTCGAACTTATAACGGTAATTTTTCTCAAGTTGATTTATTTAACTGTACAAAACCTAGTTTTAAAGCTCAGGTTAAAAATATAATTTTGAAAGACAAATAGCAAGCAACTTCGCTCTGTTCATCATCATAATCGATCGTTATCTTGAGATAACGATCGAACGAGTTGACTCGTTAATTAGCTTATTTTTCTTTTGCATGTATTTCTTAATAGTTTGAATTCTTTAAATTTAAATTATCATCTACATACTGTCTGAAGTCCGTTCGCATGGTTTACACCTATTATGTTAAATAGGGAAACCTATTATTAGCCTTACAAATCTGTTTTATATTACTGTAATGTTTTATAAGTATCGCTGTTGGTTTTCTGAATAAAGAAAAAAAAAAAAAAAAAAAAAAAAAATATTATAAGATAATACCAGTTCCAGAGGACGTCCACAAATCCCGTAGTGATTTAACTTACAAATGAGCGGTTTATGATCCACGTAATCAAAAGCTTTGGAAAGATCACAGAAGATGCCAACAGCATCCTATGACCCTTCCCAAGCCTCCGAGATATAAGTGACTAATTTCGCACCTGCATCTGTCGTCAATCTACCTTTCGTGTAGCCAAACTGTCGATCGTGTAAAATCCTATTTTTATTAATATGTGACAATATCTGTTCAAGCATCTTGGAGATACTTCCTACCAATTTCCTTGCTCGTCTTTAACTCCTTTATTATGATGAAGTAAAGGTTAGTAGGTTACTTCAAACATTAAATTAGGGATGTAAATATGAAATTTCTGTGCTTGAATATTCAGAGTATTTGGTCTGAATAATATTTGTAGCGGTGCGGCGCCAAATGTCTAGCAAAATTTACTCTATTCCGTAACTTTCTTATGGATTAAGAAAGAAATGGAAAGGTAACCGGATGACAGCTGACGTTATTATAAGCAGTGTATAGTTCGCCGCGGTGGCCTGTGACTGGTGTTGCCAAACGTCTCGCTTTTGGCGGGACGTCCCGTTTTTCAGCTCTCTCAAGACGCATCCCATCAGCACACTTTTTTAAGTCTTTTTTTATCCTGTGAATATCCTTATGGATGCCCTCCGCTTGGGGTAGATGGAGGGTTATGCCAGATTCTTACAGGCTAAGAACCCAAGGTGTTACTTCTCCTGACCTATGGCTGGGGTTGCGGGATTTGCAGCTGCATGCACCGCAACCCCGGCAGGCCTCGGTCCGTCAGCGTACCACCAGCACCCTGATCGGGACGCCTAAATCCCGTTATGACACCAGACGCGATAATATGGGCGACATAATTTAAAAAAATGATTTGTTTAATAGAATTGAGGTATTTTATGCATTATTAAGCTTTTCTTCGTCGTCCCGATTTTTTCGTTCTAATCCGTTTCATTTAAATCCCAATATTTGGAAAAAAGGAACTGGCAACACTACCTGTGACTGTCGCAATTCAGCCGCGATTGACGGATACTTAACCGTTAAGCGTGCGATTCAGACGGCGATCTCCATCATTTAATTTAATTTAGTATCACAATGTATGGTCAGAGCCAAATCATGCTAATATCCAAATTAGTTGTTACAACTGGTTTTAAATGATTGTTACAAAGGCTTTCAGTCAGAACGGGTTTTCACTTGTTACAACTCGTTTTAACTGAAAACGAGTTTTAATATCGTGGAGAAACGAGGTATGGTGTTCTTCCAATGAAACGGTAGGATCTTCCAACCAAGCGGGTGGCAGACAGTAGCCCAACGGTTGATGCTGGGCAGTAGCATTTTGATATCGCGATATAGGATTTTTTGTGACGTCATCTTTGAGCGTTGTCGTCAATGTCGCTGTAGTCTGCTACACAACCGCAATGTTGCGTGGTTCGGGTGTGGCGTGGTAGATGTCGCCAAAACATAATAATATTGACTCAGTAGTCGTTGTGCCGATAGTCGTTACGGCCAATGGCTTAATAGCCAAGAGCGTAGACCAACATCTTAAAGAGGCTCTCGTTGTTTCGTATTCGTATAAAAGACGAAGCAATCAAAAGGCAACCCATGATAGCAGCACCCACCGACAGAACCAAAAAGACATACAACTTCCAGAAACACTATGTGGAGAAACTTGGTGTGATGTTCCTCCAACCAAAGGGAGGATCCTCCAACCTGGCGGAGTCTTGTGCCTGGCGGGCTACTGCCCAACGGTTGATGTTGGGAGGTTGTATATATACTATCTGCGTGTTAAATCTTGATTGCGCGATGTAGGATAGTTCGCTAGTTCGCATGTGGCGAGATAGATGCCGCCACATCACTCCCCCCCCTGAGACCGGAGGTCGATCGTCTTGATGAGTCAGCGGTCGTTGCGTCTTGAGAACTTGCCAGGGCCAGTGAAGGGTTCCTTTGAGTCGAAACTGTGAGTGGTGGCTGTGGACTGCGTCGACCAGGAGAGAAGTGCCTCTGCTAGTTGACCGGCCGAAGTGCAGTATGATGCGCCATGATGCTGGAGTGGGCTGAGGGTTGTGACCAGGCTTGCGCGTTCGCTGCAGGCTAGTGGTCACATCACCCGTTGAAGCCGAGGATGCTGGCTGGCTGTGGGACTCGCTGCTTGCTGCTCGAGTAAATGCTGAGCTGCTGAGGGAGTGATGATGTGGCTGCCGAGGCTGCGAAGGTTGTGTGTGACGTCACCAGTGTGGAAACACTGTCTGTGACGATCACGTCGGGGTCACCAATGTGGAGAAACTTGGTGTGATGTTCCTCCAACCAAAGGGAGGATCCTCCAACCAGGCGGAGTCTTATGCCTGGCGGGCTACTGCCCACCAGTTGATGTTGGGAGGTTGTATATATACTATCTGCGTGTTAAATCTTGATTGCGCGATGTAGGATAGTTCGCTAGTTCGCATGTGGCGAGATAGATGCCGCCACAACTACAATATACAGCTTGAGGAAGAATCACGTGACTACTCAGGCCCGAAAGAGATGAGAATTTACACTGATGGTTCGAAAACTGCCTCCGGCACCGGAGCCGGAGTCTTCTCGAACGATCTCAACATAAAAATATCAAAAACGCTAGGGGCACTCAACACGGTCTATCAGGCGGAATGTGTAGGCATCATCCAAGCGGCATATGCCATAGAAGCCAGGAAAGTCACGGACACCCATATCCGTATACTCTCCGACAGCGCATCCGTCCTTCAATCCCTGAACAAGAACCATATTATCTCAAAACTTATACTAGAATGCCATAATGCACTGGAACGTGTATCGGTTTAAACCGCAACACAGTAACACTGCAATGGATAAAAGGATACAGTGGATCACTAGGAAATGATGCAGCCGACGAACTGGCCAAGAGGGGATCTGGCACGGTGACCTATGGCCCTGAACCTATAGTACCCGTCCCCTTCAACCAACAACGCAGGTGGCTCCAGGAGTTTACTCACACACAGGCACAGAGCTGGTGGAATTCAACCCCAGGCTGCAGGCAATCCAAGGAGGCCATGCCACTCATGGATAGCAGACTGGCAAGGCGCCTGCTGCGCCTGGACAGGAGCAGCCTGCGAATGGTGACCGGAACGATAACCGGACACTGCTCACTAAACAAACACTTCCACACGATAGGCATAACGGACAGCCCTCTGTGCAGAGCATGTATGGAGGCCGAAGAGACGGTCGCACACGTGCTCCTGGAATGCACAGGGGTCACCCAAATACGAGAAGCAACCCTTGGCGCACCGAAATCACTCGCAAATGTTCTGAGCGGACTGAGAGCCCTAATCTGCTTCTGGAAGGAGGTGGGCTGGCTGGAATGATGGCCGCCATGGCCCACGTACAATGGTCCACTTAAAGGACTAAGTGCGGAAACCACATCTCCTAACATAGAACATAGAGGCTCTCGTTGGGCGGTTGGATCAAGGGCCTGATGCAGAAAGCGATACTTCTCGACACGGCGCGTATTGTTAGGAAGTTCCTCTCTCTGAGGCCCTGACCACCAGTAGCTTGGACCCAGTTCCCGATGCCGGTGGGCTACTATTTTTGTTATTTTTAAATGTTTTTTTTTTTTTTGTTTTTATCAAAATATTTAAAAATGTAATTAATAAGTTTATTTTAGATGAATAAAGGAAGTCTATAATATTAAATGAGCATCTCTGTCATGGATACACAGTACCTACTTAGCACTCCATTTTTTAATACTCCTTGACAATGTTCCTTAAAAATTGCTCTCAAAATTTTCACCTTCCATGTTAAATCATCAAGATCTTAATTATTCACGCCAACTAACTTACCGCTTCAACGAGCCAAGTTTATTTGACCTTTTCATGTATTAAAACAATGTAAACTTTTTAGGTCACTCACTTTATTTTGATCGGAAGCCCTTTGATTTAGTTTGTTAATAAGAGTTTGTAACTTGTAAGTTTCGATTGAAATTCTTAAAGATTGCTGATTGGGTAATTAGAGAGCTTGTTTGAAGTATTGCAAATTAGTTCAGGATCCCCTCGTTTATACCTAAAAACAAGATGTGATACAACTTGTTAACAAATTGTTGATAGGCCTTTATAGAATTAGTTACTTGTTTTTAACACAAACTTATTGAACATGTACTTATAAAATATTTCAGATCTACATACATGTTTGCCGCTTAAAGTACACAATAGCAATTATTTTTTCGAAAACTTAATAAGAAATACAGGGTGTAATCGAATTCGTGTAATTCCTTAAAACCACATGATCTAATAATGTTGTAGATTGGCCCCGCACGGGATTTAGCTTGATTAAAAATGAAATAAAAAAACTTTATTTTTCATGCGGTAGCGGTAATTGATCATATCTAAACGACCTAATAAGGAATCAGTAAAAAAATCCTTTTTTTTTTGCAAAAAATATTTTTATTTGAGTGAACATTTCGATGTCACGCATAAATTACTCACATGCACGGCGAAACGGCTGCCGGGTACGACTAACGCGATATCGCTCTTTGCAGTCAAATAACTCGAGGCTCTAAAATGACTCAGAAATAAAAAACCAAGTTCTTTTTTTGGTTTTCTTTTCAGTTGGATTTTAGAAATACCCATTTTGGGTTAATCTATGTCACCAGTAGATCACGTGGTTTGAAGGAATTACACGAATTCGTTTACATCCTGTACATAGAAAACATTTTTTATACTTAGATGTACACGAGGGGTTAGTAGGCATTGCATAGTTTGTTTTTAGTAAAGTTTTCATTTGTTGTTGAAATGCAATTTAATTTATTTTATAGTTGTGATGCGATGTACTTTCAGATCTTCCGCTTAGCGAGATCCAGTCTTATTGCTACGTATTTTAATTTTAAATTACTTCCTGGAAGGAAATAAACCGATAACAGCGACAGAACTTGATATAACAACTCTTCTCATGTCGTAACTGACTTACGATAAACGTTGGATAGAGTTTATTTGAGGAATGTCGGATAGCTTTTATCTGAGGAATAAGTTAGACGCTTTAGGGCTGATTTTTCAATCGTCAAATAATTTTATCTGAGGAGTAATTTTGACGTTTTGACAGATTTTCTATACGAAAGCTGACAGAGCATGATGTATCCCTCAGATAAAAGTTATCTGACGATTGAAAAACAGGCCCTTAACAGAATTTAAAATTCAGTTAAAGCTTATTTAAATTCTGCTAATTTAAATTTTTTTAAAATTATTCATAATATGTTAAATGTCATCCGACGTTGGTAAATACACAACACAACCGTTCACAGCGGGTGCAAAATGGCGGACTGTCCACGCGTCAGTCGTACATTTTACAATGAAATGTCTCGGGACAATATACCTTTCTTGTTTTGTCTCCTAGACTCTGAGCATGTTTGAGTGAGATACACATAGTTTTTATATGCTAACTTACGTCAAAATGTACGACAGGGAGACGCGGACCGCAACGGGCCGATCACAGATGCGGTAATTTTAAACCATTTTTTTTATTTATAATATACAGGGTGGAAAAAATCAATGGGCCCTGAAGGGAAACCACCTTAAATCCTTCAGATAGATTATTTTTCTTAAAGAAAACATTCCTTTAATTTTAAAAAGAAACAAAACTGCATTCACAGATTTCTCGACATGCTTACCTAAACCGGGAATCGAACCAACTAAAAAAATTAAAAAATAAACACTCGCTATTTTATTTCACTAGTCGATACAGTCAGTGTTAGAGATAAAATTTCTCCAATAAACATTAGGTCTTACACTCGTCTGTCGTACAAGATATCCTTGAAATCTAATATTTAGGTATTACACAAGGGCTTTAATCAACATTACCTAGGCTAGAACTGTTCACTTTTAACAGGTAAAAGACACGTTATAATTTTCTTAAAACTCTAACATCCAAAGACATTCTATGAACTACAAGCTTGCTAATTTATCTCTAAGTACCTCGTTGAAGACTTAAATAAGAAAATCATTTAATTGGTAATAATAATTCTATGCACATTTTCTTTCTTAGATGGGGCGTTCTGACGAGAAGTTTAAAAATAGAATGTTCCGTTTGACAATAATCCTATCGATTAGTAGAACAAAATAGCGAGTGTTTATTTTTTTAATTTTTAGCTGGTTCGATTCCCGGTTAAGGTAAACTTGGCGAGAAATCTGTGAATGCAGTTTTGTTTCTTTTTAAAAATAAAGGAATGTTTCCTTTAAGAAAAATAATCTATCTTAAGGATTTAAGGTGGTTTCCCTTCAGGGCCCATTGATTTTTTCCACCCTGTATAATAATAATTTATAATAGTAAATTATAAATTAAAAAAATGGACTCTGGATAGACTTTCAATTTTACATAATAGACATTGTTATATGACTGACTGACGACTTGGCTCATTACAATCCACATTAGCTTCAACAACTATGCAAATACAATATTAGTTTTAATTCTCGTCGACCGCTTGCGCGTTCTGGTAGACTAGTCAACATCTCCTGAGTATGGAGGGTCGAAGCGGGTGTCTTATCGGTTTTTTTACTCCTTCTGCATAATGCATATACAGAATGACTAGTGAGACACTAACGATCTCTTAAGGGGTCACTGTAATCATCATTATGAACAACTTTTACTATGGGACCAAAAGTGAAATCGCGAAAAAAAAAACAGCTGTTCCCTACATGTTTACACATTTATGTTCGCACTAGCTTTTACCCGCGGCTTTGCTCGCGTTAATTTAGAATTTGACAATCAACTCTTAAAACACTACTAAAGTTTCTATTATAATATGATTCAATCATGATTCGAAAGACGCATGGCGCCATCTATGAACGTTATTATTGTTATCCTCGGGAACAGTACTTTTTTTGGGAGGAAATGTACCCTATGTCCATTTCTGTACACCTGACAACGTACACGTAAAATTTCAGGATGATCGGTTCAGTGGTTTAGTCGTGAAAAGGTAACAAACAAACAAACTTACTTTCGCATTTATAATATTAGTTAGGAAGTTAGGATTACTCGTCAAAATATAGGGAGCAGCTGATTTTTTTCTCGATTTCCGGTTTGGTCCCATAGTAAAAGTTGTTCATAATGATGAGTACAATGTCCCCTTAAGATATCGTTAGTGTCTCACCAGTCGTTCTGTATATGTTTGCTGTATACTGCATACAAACTAGCGGTCTAGTTTGGCGGAATTAAAACTAAATATTGTATATGCTTAATTATATGTCATGGAATTCCGCAAAGTAAAGTCTGATTCCATCATTTATTTATTAGTGTCTACCACAAAAGCGCACGTTTGAAGCTGCATTGCGATGCTCCATACAAATAAAAAAGATTCAGAAGAATAATGTTTCCAGATTCACGTAGTAAATACCTGGGTATCGTGAGCAAAGATTTATTGTACCGATTCGTCCACCAAACCCGGTAGGATCGCTATAAGTCACTGGACGTACTGTGATAATAAATTCAGTAACTGCGTTTGTTTGTGGTACTGTATTGTAAGCTAGTAGACATTCATCTGTTTTATAGGTTTTTTTCTTGTTTTTTAGGGTTTCGTACCCAAAAGGTAAAACGGGACACTATTACTAAGACTCCGTTGTCCGTCCAGACGGACGACCTACCTGGTGACCTGGACCTGGACCGACCTGGTGACAGACGGACAGACGTCCGTCTGTCACCAGGCTGTATCTCATGAACCGTGATAGTTACACAGTTGACAATTTCACAGATGATGTATTTCTGTAGCCGCTATAACAAAAAATACTAAAAAACAGAATAAAGTAAATATTTAAGGGGGCTCCCATACAACAAACGTGTTTTTTTTGCCGTTTTTATAGATAATGGTACGGAACCCTTCGTGCGCGAGTCCGACTCGCACTTGGCCGGTTTTTTTAAGAACTTTGCCCCACTTTAGGACTTCTACTGTACGGAAGGCACCCAAATCTTCAAAGAATCTTCTTCTTACAGACACAAATCTTCACGTACACAAACGCCTAGACCCGGAACAACTATCTGTAGCCCATACAAATATTTGTTGCATGTGGGAATCGAAACCACGACCAGTAGGCAGAGGTCAATCGCTCAGCTGCTGCACCGAACGTGTCATCAATTATGACAACAACTTCAAGACATCGAGATGAGAAATGTTGTAATGAGACCGTTGAAGAGATGTTTTGCTCAAAAAACAACAAGTTTAAAGAATTATGTAGACCTATTGTAACAAGATATATAACTAGAAGTAATACAGTGGCAGGCAATGAACGTTGCCTACGACTCCACTGAACGACACTAGGGGCCCAATTCTCCTAAAATTAATTGTTGCCTAACGCAATCGAACCATAACCGTCAGTCAGTTTTTATTTTCGAAAACTTTCAAAATGATTGATTTTGTTTTTTGTGTCGAACAATTTGATAGCTTTTGAAATTGAGAACTGTCTGAATGAAACGGTTTGGCCTTGGTTCGGTTGTGATTTATCAAGATTTATTTTAGGAGAATTAGGCCCCAGTGCTGTCATTAACAAAATGATTTGTTAACGGCACCACTGACGAATAGTGTTGTTCCCCATAAAATTATGTGCAAATGTCAAATGCACAAGTTTTTTATCAACTATTGATCTAACTGTAAACCACCCTCAAATATCGACAATATAATACGTATAAAATAAACAAACACGCTATATAGTATGTTCACAACAAAAGGCGTTCCCGCTAACCAGCAATACTATAGCGTCCGTACATACCTACAAAAAAAATATTCCCAACCAAAACAAAAAAAAAACAAAATTGATACGTAAAAGCAACGCTTACTGTACATGCGCAATTGTCTATCAATGTAAAAACACGGCAACATCGCATTTAACCCTACAGTGGTCGCGCTCGGTAACGGAACATGAGTGGTCGCGCGGATGACACTAGTCATCCCTCTTTGAATACGAATTAAGGACTAAAGAAACACGTAAATCGCATTTAATGTTTATTATTATAATCTTTGAAATGTCTTACAGACCTTAACAAAATACATGAAATATATAAACTGTTTCTTTAACCTATCTACGCTACTATTTTGGTTAAACAGGCTGTTTCGAACTGTTTGGTTTTTTTGTAATTTTATTTTAATTTACTACTTAATAATATAGATTAATAACAGGTATATGGGATCAGCCTCTGTTATTTTACATACTGTATATCGTGATATTGAACCAACACTACGGTAGTGCCATTGACAAATCATTTTGTCGATGAACCACTGGTGGTGTAGTTTAGGGGTGTCGTTGACAATGAACAACAGTAAACACAAACTATTTTTTTCGACGACATAACTATACTTCACTCGACTATATTTATACTATAACAAAGGACGCATTAACAATTTTGTCAACACATTCCCACTCACCAACGTCCAATATTGGTCCAGTACTTGGGACGGACACTCGACACAGAACGGCTGAACCTGACCAAACAAAACGAAAGCTAACAGACACACCCACAAGGCTCCATTTGAAACAATCGCCTTTGAATATAGGAATGGACGTCGTTGAGTAAACAGTAGCTTGGATCCTACAGTCCATACAACATAATAGGTCCGATTTGACATTTGCATAAAAGGACCAAATAAATGTGTACAGAAGTTGCACTCATTCGATCTTAAAGAAAGTCGCCTTTTTATTTATCTGAACATAGCGCACCATTGATAAAATGAAACTAAGCGCCGCGCATTGGAGTAATTATTACTAGTGTTGACATTACTCCTAGTGTTTTGACAGATGTCAAACCGGACCTATTTGATTGTCACAACTATAGCTATGGTATAAGCTATGGAATCACGTGTATCTACTTCGGTATACCAGTCCCGTGTGGTGCCGAACGTAAAGAATCACACTACTCCATCTCTTCCCATGGGTGTCGTAAAAGGCGACTAAGGAATTCACTAGAGGATGAGCAGCACCGTTCTCGGAGTATTTTAACAACCATACTGCGATCACCAATCCGCCCGCCAAGCGTGGCGATTATGGCAAACCAGCCAACCAGGAGAAGCACAGGACCGGTCGATGTGGCGATGCTTGGGGGAGGCCTATGTCCAGCAGTGGACGTCTTCGGAATGATGACTTCGGTAGTTTTCAGAGGTCTTCTCTTCTTCTCTCTTCTATCTTATTATTTATAGGCGTGGTTGCAAGCCACACAGGCCTGTGTGGATTGCACCTTTCGCATGCTGTAAAATGCTCGTAGCTGAAAGCAAACCATTTCACAGGTGATTTCAAGTCGGGTACGAGTGTACATTGAGTATGCACGTCTCAGGAACCCGATGGAGTACAAGAATACGCAGATTAACTGAATCACACCATTTATTGGAATTATTAGAACAACGAACGTACATAACGTGTCGGCAGTAGGCAGTCGAGAGAGAGAGAGGAAACGAAAACATTATTTTTAACCGACTTCAAAAAGGAGGAGGTTCTCAATTCGGTTGTATTTTTTTTTTATTTTTTTTTATGTTTATTACCTCATATCTCCGTCATTTATGAACCGATTTGAAAAATTATTTTTTTGTTCGAAAGAGTATACTTCCCGATTGGTCCCATATAAATTTTGTTATGATTAGACCATGAACTTCAGAGATATGGAACGGAACTCCTCATCGGATCAAAGCAAAATTCTCAAATTACTCATATTGCTTTGTTTATATTTGTTGTTGGGAACTGACTACTGGAAAAGCGGAGGGGGTACGTGTCCCCCCCTCCCCCCTTTGGAATGTTTTCATTATATCGTGTAAGGTATCATTTGAAAGGACTTTTTATGCCCGACTACGTCAAAGCCAAAAAGACGGGTTATGAAGGAGGGGGTTAAAATTATGACACTAAAACGTATTTAATAAAAAAACAACTTAAAAAAAAGTAAAAACCGACTTCAAAGAAATACTAAAAGGAGTAAAATAATTACCATAATATAAAATTAACAGTTTCAGAAGTCGGTGCAACTCTTCACTGAAGCAAATAGAAGCCACCGACTTCTGAAACTGTTAATTTTATATTATGGTAATTATTTTACTCCTTTTAGTATTTCTTTGAAGTCGGTTTTTACTTTTTTTTAAAGTTTATTTTTCTGAATATTACCATAGAGTTTTGTTGGGGTTGCCAACAGTCGGTGAGCATCTAGATTTTAGCAAATGCATAGTTAAGCTGAAAGCAACCATCGACTTACAGCGCGTTTTGAGATATGGCCGTTTTAATGTATTTTGGCTGTTATTTTTATACAATAATGTGTACTGTACTTTACATATCAATGTGGATTTTCAATCCTTTCTTCATTTTACAAAAAACTGGCTATGCCCGCGGCTTCGCTCGCGTTAATTTAGAATTTGACAATCACTACTAAAGTTTCTATAATAATATAATTCAATCATGATTCGAAAGACACGTGGCGCCACCTATGAACGTTATTGTTGTTTTCCTCGGGAACAGTACTTTTTTCGGGATGAAATGTAAGTCCGTAAGGCCTCGGCCTCGAATTTTGCGGGCAGCGGGGCGGCGGCGGCGGCGGCGCGGGAGCGGCAGGATCTTATGCGTAAAATCAAATGGACCGGTTCTCGAAAACAGCGGCGTGGTAGCGGCGCGGGGGCGGGCAACGAGCGGTGCACTCCAGTCAAGCGGCACATGAATAAATAAACCGAACAGAATGAAAGCTTCCTAACAGAGTTCAAAATTCTTACCTACTTTCATAGGGCTGTCTACTATTTCACGACCGTAAGTTAAGTACCTACCTATCTAATAGAAAAGGCTACATAAAATCTTACTAAGACGACCTACAAATACTTTGGTACTATTCTACAAACCTACTAAAACAAAAATACGAAACAAATAATACGCCAATATAATTACTCACAAATAATAATTCTTATGGGAAAGCCTTAACGTCATCTTAGTTATTTTGGATATTATCTACTCGTAACTAAATATTCTGTAATAAGCATTAAACATGTGTAGGATAAGTAGATATAATTAACTGACAAGATGTTTGGATATACAAAATAAGAAGTCTCCTTGTTTTTCCTACCATTATTTGTACACATACACACAGTACTACAGTTTGGCATCTTTAAAAACAATTAAAATAAACCGTCCGCGTCTCGTACCGCTGCCGCTGTGACAAACCTTAACTTTGTCCGCGTACTGAGCCGCCTCAAACCGGTTTGTACCCGAGCGGGCGCCGGTGCACTCCCCGCGCGCCTTGTCAGTGACAGTCACGCACACATAAGCTGTGCGTGTAGTAGTGTACCTACGCACGGCGTTTAGTATGAAGCTTTCATTCTGTTCGGTTTATTTATTCATGTGCAAGCGGTGACCGCCCGCGTTGCGCGTCTGCATTGTATAGGGTTTTTCAATAAGGGCGGGTAGATGTTGAAATGAAATAAAACAAGCTATGTGTGAGGTATTAACAAAATTATTTTTTTATTTGAAAGGCCCACATTTGCCATTAAGTGTGGAATATGACATCGTTCAAATGCCCTCCTCGGCTTCTTACAGTGGCACGGATCCAAGTGGTCCAATTTTCATCTTCCGAGTGGTCAAAATGACGCCGCGGGCCCAAAATCCACACCAAACGGTAACTTTTTGAAGATGCATTATCGCCTGGTGAACCTCGCGTGGGTTGGTGTCGTCCCATATAAAGCAATTCTGCTTGTTAACACAGCCAAATCCAAAAATACGTTTCGTCGCTATAGATTGATTGTTCGGCCAAAATTGGGATCCTCTTCCAAACGATTCGATGCCCTATCAGCGAACAAACGGCGTTGTCTATGGTCATGAACTTTGAGGTCCTGGGTCAGTTGGATCTTGTACGGGTGTAGGCCTAAGTCCCGACGCAAATATCGCAGAGTTGAAGTCTGCGAAAGGCCGAGTTCTTGTGCACGGCGAGGAATCGACTGCCTCGGGTTCTGCTGTACACTTTCACGAACCGCGACGATGTTCTCGGCCAATCTTGCGTTCCTTGAACGTACGGGTGTTGGCTGGTTGTTTACCGAACCGGTCGTCTCAAATTTGGCCACCAAACGTTGAAGAGTCGACTGTGAAGGGCCACCACGTCTACCGTAAAATGGGCGCAATGCATGCAACGTTTGCACTAACGAACACTCATTTTGATAATAAAGTTTTATCATTTGAACGTGCTGTTCAATCGTCGTGTAACTTGTCATGGTGATTTGGCATTAGTAACTGAATAATAAAAAAAAGATTTGATATATGTCACCAAAACAAAATAGCCGCCACGGGCCGTCAAAATCGACCCGCGCCAATTGAAAAACCCTATAGTATAGTGTTGTACATTTTTTTTGTGACGTATCAAAATGTCCTCTGACGTGCAAGAGCAAATTATTTCGGCAATCTTTGAGAGGACACCCATATGGAACAACAAAAATGCGAACCATAAAAATAGAAGAATAATTAACCAATTATGGGAAGAAATAAAAAACGAACTGAGTATTGAAGGTAAATATAAAAATGATTTATTATGTCAAATACAATATTTATTATCTTTTACAAATTAACTAATGCGATTATTTACAAAATATTCTTTGAATTTTTCACGCGTCAAGTATAATTTTTCTGCTGGAGATATACCTCTAAGTCGTTTTGGATTAATTCCAGACTCTAAATCACTCTTGATAGTTTCAAGAATATAGTCAAAAGTAAAGTAAGAATACACTCATTCTGGTGTAGTCGTAGAATTTATCGGGATTTTGTCTCTGTTCTTCATAATTTCGATAAAACTCGCCATTTATTTTCCTTGCCCTATAGTAGGGATCCACTTCTTCTTTTGCCCACAATAAATCGAGCGTTAGGAATAGATTTGAATCAAAAAGATGTTGTCGCCGTTTTTCAGACATTTCGTTCGCGAATAAAAACAAATATCTCGACAACACAACCACGAACACAACCCTACACCGCTATAGTGCCGCGCGATCTGCCCGCTGGTTTGGAGAACAGGTATGCGTTGCCCGCCCCGCTGCCGCGCCGCCGCCGCCGCCGCCCCGCTGCCCGCAAAATTCGAGGCAGAGGCCTAAGGTATGTCCGTTTCTGTACACCTGACAACGTATATGCAAAGTTTTCAGGATGATCGGTTCAGTGGTTTAGGCGTGAAAAGGTAACAAACAAACTTACTCGCATTTATAATATTAGGTAAGATAAAAAAAAAAAAATATAAATAATTAAAAGTTAGGATAACAGTCAAAATACCTTAAAACGGCCACATCTCAAAACGCGTTATTCGTGATCAGTCCTTTAAATGACAAATACACTGGACCGCAAAGAAAAAGGGTCGGTTAGAAAATCTTGAATATCTTCAAAAGTACCTGACCTAGCTTTATGAAATAAAGACTAAATTATAGAATATTTTAATGTGCTTAAATGAAAATAAAAATAAAATGAATTCAAGCTTTTCATTTTTAATAAATGTAAAATAAATAAAAATGCATAGTTTTTTCAGTATTTTCGTAAATTTAGATTGGTTACAGATATGCCGTTTTCACGCATTTTAGTACTTTGTGTTGCCTTCGCGAGCTCGCAATACTGCTGTTATGCGATTTGGCGTACTTTCTACTAGGTTTTTGAGGCGATGCTGCAGAATATTCTGCCATTCCTCTATTAGAGCTTCTTTCATTTCAGTAGCGTGATTGGCGGCATATTACACTGACGTACACGTCGTCCCAGTTCGTCCCATGCATGCTCGATGGGGTTTAAGTCGGGGCTGCGTGCTGGCCACTCCATGTGTGTGATACCGACTTCTAGAAAATACGCAAACACTATCTGAGCTGTATGTGAGCGGGCATTGTTTTGCATAAAAACGGCATTCTCGCCCATATCCGCTAAAAATGGACCAACGTAGTCATTCAGAATTTCAGTGACATATCTTTCTGCAGTTAAAATTAAATTTTCTATCATCACTAGCTCAGTGCGGCTTTCGAAAGAAATCCCAGCCCACACGTGAACAGAGCCTCCGACGTATGGTACTTTTTCTTCTATACAGGCCTGGTTATAGCGCTCTCCCGATCTTCTGAACACTCTTTTCCTCCCGTCGTGCTTGTATAAACAGAATCTAGACTCATCTGAAAACATAACTCTTAACCAGTCACTCAGAGTTCAATTGTCGTGTTCTTTACCATAACTCAACCTCGAGTTTCTGTGGTGTCTTTCTAGTTTTGGGCCATTTGCAGGTCTTAATGGCTTTAAATTTGCTTCAGCCCGACGCCGCCTTACTGTATCCGTACTCAGATTGTTTCCTCCAGCTCGTAAATGACGATTCTTTACATCAACAGCCGTAAGAAAGCGATTTCTCAAAATTGTTGACACCATATAGCGATCCTCCCGCACCGTTGGGCTCCTTGTTCAGCCTGTTCCTGATCTTCGAAGATTGGATCCAGTTTCATGAAAACGCTGGAGTACTCGCTGAACTGTAGAAAGAGTCACACCAACAGTTCTCGCTGTATTTCGCTGACTCTGCCCATCTTCAAGCATTGTCAGGATCCTGGTAAATTCTTCAGGGGTTACCGACATTCAGGGTGATAAGGGGGTACCGTACGATCTCCTTCGAGGCGGGGAGCCTCCTAGCCGGATCGATGCCCTGGGATCTGGAGGCGAGGGCCCTCGCGCTGAGATATCGTCAGCGCGAGGAGGCGCCTGAGCGGAATGAGCTCCGCCAGATCCTAGTGGCCGAGTGGAGAGAACGACTTGCGCAACCCAGCGCAGGGCACGCCGCAATAGCGGCGGTAAGGCCCGTTATGGAGGAGTGGCTGGAGAGGCGGCATGGCGCCCTCAGCTTCCGGCTGACGCAGGTACTCTCGGGACATGGATGTTTCGGGAAGTACTTGTGTCGCATAGGCCGGGAGCAGACGCCCGGATGTCACCACTGCGTCGACTGCCCGGAAGACACGGCGCTGCACACGTTGCAGGAGTGCCGTGCGTGGGCGACGCAGCGCCGTGAACTAGTCGCGGCGGTCGGTGGTGACCTCTCGCTTCCGGCCGTGGTTCTGTCCATGGTCATGAGCGAGAGTGCGTGGGAAGCCGTCACCTCCTTTTGCGAGGTGGTGATGGCGACCAAGGAGGGAGCGGAGAGGGAGAGAGAGGCGACAGCCACTCTCCCTTCCCGCGCCAGACGCACCGGGCGCCGCCGGAGGGCGCGCGATGATCTCCGGCCACCCTAGTGTGTGGCCTGCGGGCGACGGGTTAGGGGACCCGTCGCCCGACCAGTAACGGGCCCGAGAAGGCGGCGCGCATGTGTTCCGTGCGCGCCTGTCAGGAGGATGTGGGGCAAGACCCCACAGAAGGAGAGGTCTGCCAGGGGCTGGCGGACCGAGGCCTGCCGGGGTTGCGGTGCATGCAGCTGCGAATCCCGTGACCCCGGCCAAGGGTCAGGAGAAGGAACACCGTGGGTTTTTAGCCGGTAAGAGTCCGGCATAACCCTTCGCCTTCCCCAGACGAAGGGTATCCATGAGGATTTTCCCACGAAAAAAAAAAAAAAAAAAAAAAAAAAAAAGGGGTTACCGACATGATGACTTCAGAATAATAAAATTTATAAGGCAGAGACACCATATTTATAACTTTTTTATTGCAAAACTAAAACAAACGTAAAACAATTTTGATTTGAATTTTTTGGTACTAAATTCAAAAACGACCATTATTTTACATTTTCAGTTTTTAATACAATTATCAAAAATAAATAAAAAGGTTTTATATATTATTTTATGTGGCATTAAATATTCTTTAGTTCAGTCTTTATTTCATAAGGCTAGGGCAGGTACTTTTGAAGATATTGAAGATTTTCTAACCGACCCTTTTTCTTTGCGGTCCAGTGTAGTAAAGCATTCTATTTATCTTTCACTCCAAAATCTGCGTGAAAGATAAACACATTTAAGTAAGTACTGTCATAAAGTCATAACATAAAACAAACCGATCCAACTTTGTTTTGTAACATAAACTTGATAAAAACTCGAAAGTCACATCGTTTACATGTTGTTTACATAATTTAGGAAAATAGCTTCTCGGTTTTGGGAAATGCGAAAGGTAATTTAAACGTAGATATAAAACGTACTAAACTAAACGTGCCTTTTTTCTACACATTTTCTTTAGATTCAGATGGAATCTCTTAATGACCCTGGGGGCTTTTTAAATCTAAACTCATCATCATTATCATCATCAGCCCATTACTGTCTCACTACTGGGCACAGGCCTCTTCTCAGTATGAGAAGGATTAAGACGATAGTGTGCGTCCTGAGTGACGGAGCACTGCGCAGGCGAAATGAACGGCGCATTAAACAAATGTTCGAAACGTTTGAATTTTGATATCGACATTATTAAAACCAAAGTAAAATAAACACAACACTAAACACGCGCGTACGCGTCAACTTTCCCGCGAGCACTAAGGAAAGGACAGCCGCAGCAGCGGTAAAGCCGCTCCGCAATCAGCAATACGCCCGTGCGCCGTCAATCAGGATGCACACTTAGTCCGCCACGCTGGCCTGATGCGGGTTGGCGGACTACACACCATCGAGAACAGTTTGGAGCCCTCTCAAGTGTGCAGAGGCCTATCTCCTAAAATAAATTGTTGCCAAACGCAATCGAACCACAACCGTCAGTCAGTTTTTGTTTTCGAAAACTTTCAAAATGATTGATTTTGTTTTTTGTGTCAAACAATTCGACAGCTTTTGAAATTGAGAACTGTCTGAATAAACGGTTCGGCCTTGGTTCGGTTGTGATTTATCAAGATTTATTTTAGGAGAATTAGGCCCCAGGTTTCTTCACGATCTTTTCCTTCACCGTTAACGTAAGTGAAAATCAAATTATAATCCACACATGAACTCGAAAAATCAGAGGGTCGGGATCAAATAAAGACGTTACATAGAAGATAAGATAAGTAACTTTATTTGCATAAACATGTGTGTACATACAATTGCATGCAAGATTTCAACATAAAATATTTTTGTTCCGACATGTTTGCAATGTGTAATAGCGTGCAAATATTTAGGTATTAAGGTTACAATATAATTAAGGCACTAATAATTAAGTATTCCAAGTTATATATAACATAATTCATTTATAACAATTACCATAAAGATTATTATTATTTTTAAATTCACTAAATTATACAAAATTATTTTATCATTATTAAAGGTACATATTTAAATTTATATTCAATTGGTCAAGTAAATTTGTCCGTTAAAAAGTCAGTGATATTATAATTATGCTTTATCAGTCAAAAGTGATTTAAGCCTGGCTTTAAATGCTGCAATTGTAAAGTCTTTCCAACACTTAGAAGGCAAACGTTCAACCGCTAGGCTATCACTGATTCTTAGTTAGACTTACTTTGTATATCAACAAGATGGGCTATATCTTTCCGTCAATACCTTGTGCATGATCGGGAGTCATGCACCATCTAAGTACATGGCACTGCGATGACTGAAGGCGCTTCTACTACATACATCTTATCTACAAAGTTAGTCGGAAAGGGGGTACTAATCCGAAAGAGTGTTAAATAGCCATTGAGGTTTAAATGTCATGTCGTGTCGTCGCCGCGTGCGTGACCTTAATTCGCGGTTTGATTCGCGGATTAATTCGCGTAATTAAAACGTCGATATCTCTTATGCTACGATAGCTAGCTCTCTACAAGTTACGTCGTTGGAATCGTTATTCAATTACCTATCCGATGATATATGTATTAGTATAATTAGACTTACAATGTATTAGCAATTTTCGTGTATTTTTCCGTTTAGGGAAATTTTCGCATTTTTTTGCGAAAATTATATATTTCATAATAAAACTAAACTATTATTTAACAAAACTATTGTTTTATTTGCGTAAATACACCTTATTCCACACTAATAAAACAAAAGAACAGTACTCGAAACAAATATTTATGATACTACAAGCTTATCAGTTAAGTGCCGACAGCTGTGGGTGGGCCGTTGTAAACAAAAAAAAAGGTCGGCTTACGACTTGTATTTGGAGAAGTGTTTATGCGAAGTGGCTTGGGTTTTTTGTTTATACTAATGGGTAGTCATAATAATGACTGTAACTTTTGTTCTATAACTTTCCCCAAAAGTCAATAGTTTAAGAGAAATAGCTGTTCAAAGTTTTCATAAAAAATACGCTAAAATCTATCTATCGTAAGCTATGATCAGCTGTTTAAATTTTAGGTCACATTTGGGGTCACGGATTAGAAACTCCATTTTCTAAATTCTGGGTGTATTTTTGATAAAACTAAATTAAAAAGAATTTTTCATGGAAATAAAAATTAAGGAATTTTGAAATTTTAACACTTGCTTTCAAACAGTCATCTGAATCAGTGATACATTAAGTGGCCCGCGGATTAGTTCCCCCTTTCCGACTAACCTTGTATATCTGAATCTATATTAATACTTTTTTTATTCTGCATGCGAAACGAAGTCAAATAAGTTTCCGACTGTGAACCGTCATAGAAAATATTAGGCTATCAGTTTTATTATTTTAGTATTTGTGTACGAAATTTGTAGGAACCGAGCCACCTGCGAAGTGTCTAGAGCAGTATCCGTGCAAAGTGTTAGCTAAAAGAAGCTGCTTCTTGTAACCCGCTAAGTAGGTACGTATTGTAACTTGTACGGATTTTACAAAGATAACTGTCATATTTAGGGATCGGATATTCGGATGTTTATTTACCTAAAGTGATTTTTTAGCTACGAAAGTATGGAAGCGGCTTCTTAAAATATATTTTTTGTAAGAAAAACCCGTCGTTGCAGGAACACTGGGAATGCATAACTAGTCGAGTGTATAGTATGGAAGCGACTTCTTAAAATGATTTGTAAAAAAAAACGGGATTTTTGGATTGCATAATTATTTAAAATTAACGTTTATCCCGTATAGCGTATAAATCTTTTCTTGACATATTTTCATTATTTTATAAATTATGCTTTCCTGAAATAAATACTGTAATTAATACTATAAAAAAGCCGAAATGGATATCACATGGCATTAAATTATGTAGTAAAAAGAAAAGGCATCTTTTATGGCAATTCAGACTAAAACCAAATCAAATTAATAAATTGAAACTGACCAAGTATTCTAAACTATTTAAAAAAATTGTAAAACTCACTCAGCGGGCACAAAATAACTACACAATAAATACTTCAGATAATAAATCGAAAGCAACTTGGAAAATAATAAATAGCTCTAAGTTTAACATTCCAAAGAACTGTATTGACAAAATTCAAGTAAACAATGACATTATCACTGACCCAAAGGGCATAGCAGATTCATTCAATAACTATTTCATTGACAAGATTAATCCGATATTAACTTCTAAGAAAAAAGTTCCTTCAATAATACAAAACAGAAAAGACTCTTTTTTTCTGACCCCATGCTTGCCCGTTGAAGTGTTCAGAATTATTAACGCCTTAAAAAATACAAACAGTGTAGGATACGATGGTCTATCAACTAAAGTTATAAAATCAGTAGCGGGAGAAATATCTACACATTTAAGCTATATAATAAATCTTTGCATAGAGACTGGTATTTTCCCAGAAGCACTCAAAATATCTACAGTTAGACCATTATTTAAAAAGGAAAATAAAGAGCTAATGCAATTCTATAGACCAATATCACTCATTAGTATAATCTCAAAAATATTTGAAAAATATTTATACAAACAATTGTATACGTATCTAGAAACACATAAAATACTAGCTAACGAACAAAAAGGGTTCAGAAATGGTAAAACTATAAACTTGGCAATATATGATTTTCTACATAATGTTATACAAAAAGTAGATACGAATATACCTGTATGTACAATATTCTGTGACATGACACAGGCTTTTGACTATGTTCGCCACGATATCCTAATTGAGAAACTAGAAGCATATGGCATTAGGGGCAATGTCTCAGATCTCATTCAATCATATATAAGCAACAGAAAACAGTTTACAGAAATATCGGCAATAAATAAAAGCACTAAACACGAAGAAATTTATAAATCAACAGAACGTATAGTTAAATTTGGCGTACCTCAAGGTAGTGTCCTAGGCCCACTCTTGTTTATATTGTACATTAATGACCTACCTAAAGTAATCGACCACCCAATAACACTATTTGCCGATGATAGTACCATTACAATCTCATGTAAAAATAGAGACACATATGAAGCTGACATTAATAATTCTATAGCAACAATGATAAAATGGTTGGAAAACAACAACCTAAAGATTAATCTTGAAAAAACTAACATTTTGCATTTCACCCAAAGATCAACCATTCCAAACGTTAATGTGCACTATCGTAATATAAATATCAATAAAGTTGACACAGCCAAATTTCTTGGAGTAACAATAGACAGTAAACTAGACTGGAAATCACATACAGAAGCTTTAAGCAAAAAAATAAGTAATTCCACATATGCACTGTATAAATTAGCCCCACTGTTAAATGTCAATGCGCTGCTAACTGCTTATCACGGTTTAGTGTCCTCTAACTTAAGATACGGAGTCATCTTTTGGGGCAATTCAACAAATAAAGAAATAATTTTTAAGACCCAAAAAAGGTGCCTTAGAACTATGTTTGGACTTCATGTTACTGACAGCTGTAAACCTTATTTAAAAAAATATAAAATATTAACTCTTCCATCCATGTATATTTTAGAGACTGTCATGTTTGTTAAATTAAACCCAAATCTATTTCCCCGATTGTCCGATAAAGTAATTAGAAATAGACGGGACAATAACAAACTTTGTATTCATAGTTCCAGGACTGCACTATTACGTAAAAGTATATTCTGTATGGCTCCGATAATTTATAATAAGATGCCAAAAGATTGGAAGGAATTTACAACCGTAAAACTAAGAAATAAGTTAAAAAGTCTCTTATTACAAAAAGTATATTATAGCATTGATGAATTTCTGACTGATAAAATATAACTCCGTCCTAACTGTTCTATGTGAATCATTGGCATTTTATTATCCAGATTATTATCCAGATGATTATTTTAATTTTTGTGTTAAAAAACGAATTTGACATTTCTATTAGCTTATTTATTATTATACTTTTTGTCATTATTTGTATAATATATATTCATATTTAATTTCGACTGTTGATTTGTTTCAATTTCAAAAATTGTTCATTGATAGATTCTTCACTAATAGTGATAGTTATTATAATATATGTAGTGATAGTCAATAAAATCAATGTACCTATTATTATTATTAAATTCACCTATATTTGTACGCCGTAAAGGCAAGACATGACTGATACTTATTCTGTAATTTTAACATCTTGCATGCTCTGTATGTATACTCATGTTTTGGGCAAATAAATGATCTTGTATCTTGTATCTTGTATCCCCCGATGCAAATATGTGTGTATGTAGAGTGTAAGAAGAGGAGTGGTGTATGTTAGATAAACCAAAAAAAAACATAAATTAAAATAAGTGTCCCGGACCCGCAGGGTTTTTTCGATACAAAAGCCATATTAGCCAACATCGCAAGTTTAGGTGAATATGCATCTGAATATCCGATCTCTAGTCATAATCCCAGTAAAGGGCATTGACAAGATTCATTTTACAACTAGGCTACAACCGATGGAATATTCCGGTCTGTCCCCCTTATCTGTCACCTTCGGGGGACAATCAGGAATAAAAAATTTGATCTGTTCCCCTGTCACCAAGACGAACGGACAGATCGATTGAATTATTTCTGGTCTGTCCCCTGCTGTTCTTTAGGGGGACAAATAGAAATAAAAAGCTTCGATCTGTCCCCTGTTACCGACGAGGGGACAGATAGGAATATTCCCAACCGACAAAGATGTAACCATAAATTATTAAAAAGAGCAAATATTATAGAATTTATTACAATAACAACACTTCCGCTAGATGTAAACCAAAAAAAGTTATAATTTGTTAATATGACACTAAAATATTTTTAAAGAAACATTGAATAAACCATTTAAACTGATGACGGATCTGAGGATACAAGTGGGCCGAAACTAGGGTTGCCATCCGTCCGGGTTTCCCCGGATTTGTCCTAGTTTAGAGGGCATCCGGGGAGCGTCCGGGCAGGACTTCATATGTAGTCCGGGTTTAAAAATTTAAAGTGTTGGGCCGCTCGCGACACACGCACTGACCAACGAACCGACTCGCTAAACAACTGTTTTTTATTACACTAACTACGTTTAAAAAAACCTGTTGACATGTCCGGGTTCTGGGCTCTAAAATCCGGGGTTTTCACGCGTCTTGTCCTGGTTGCCAAATTTTAGAGATGGCAACCCTAGCCGAAACACATGTATCGGTTTGGTTTGCATATTGCATTATATGAATAACACCTTTTGCATGTGCATATTATTATATTTGCGGGCGAGAGGGTGATGCTACACACTGCATCCAAGGTTGATCAACTAGTTTGGCAGAATTAACTAAGTAAATATTGTAACTGCATATTTGTATATCATGGATTTTCGCGAGTAATGCCTGATTTCATTAAAGTAATGCCTGACATAGATCAGGCATTGCTTTAATGCCTGATCTAAATTTAACATATCTATATACAGTGGTGGACATATAATTAGAAACACCAAGTGTGACTTTTATTTTTAGTACAAATTAACTTGTTAATTAATGTTTTACGAATCATAGAGGGCTTATACCTATTTATCTATAATATATCCACATCATGAAGTATTACTATGTCAGTTTTGGAAATATCATACAACCGTTTATGTAAAAACTGGTATACTTTATAAAATAAAATGAAGCAGCACAACGTACTAAGGTGGACAAGTAATTAGAAACAGAAAAAAAAACATTAGCATAAATATAAACAAAGGTAACGAAAGAAGAAATAATGAAGTTAAATGGTACAAACGTTTTATAATAAACAATTAATGTTTGGTTGGGAAGCCTCTGCTGTCGATTACAGCTCTACAATGACGTGGCATTGATTCTATCAATGTTTCATACATTTCTAGGGAATATTTCTCCAAGCTTCTACAAATGCGTCTTAAAGTTGTTGTAGTATGATACTAGTAGTAGTACCATATTAGTGATATGTTTATTGGACAATATTTTCTTTACAATGTATTACAAACTTAGATTTGATTCAAATCTGGACTATTTGCAGACCACTCTAACACTGACACTAATTAGTCTCTTAGAAATGCTCTAACGTTGTTTCTTTGGTTTGGATTATTGTAGTGTCGGTGTTAGAGTGGTCTGCAAATAGTCCAGATTTGAATCAAATCTAAGTTTGTGGTACATTGTAAAGAAAACATTGTCCAATAAACATATCACTAATATCGTACTATTACTAGTATCATACTACAACAATTTTAAGACGCATTTGTAGAAGCTTGGAGAAAAATTCCCTAGAAATGTATGAAACATTGATAGAATCAATGCCACGTCGTTGTAGAGCTGTAATCGACAGCAGAGGCTTCCCAACCAAACATTAATTGTTTATTATAAAACGTTTGTACCATTTAACTTCATTATTTATTGTTTCGTTACCTTTGTTCATTTTTATGCTAATGTTTTTTTTCTGTTTCTAATTAGTTGTCCACCTTAGTACGTTGTGCTGCTTCATTTTATTTTATAAGTATACCAGTTTTTACATAAACGGTTGTATGATATTTCCAAAACTGACATAATAATACTTCATGATGTGGATACATTATAGATAAATAGGTATAAGCCCTCTATGATACGTAAAACATTAATTATCAAGTTAAATTGTACTAAAAATAAAAGTCACACTTGGTGTTTCTAATTATATGTCCACCACTGTATATAAAAGAAAGTCGTGTTAGTTACTTCACTTATAACTCAAGAACGGCTGAACCGATTTAGCTGAAAATTGGCAGGGAGGTAGTTTAGAGCCAGGAGAAGGACATAGGATACTTTTTATCCCGTTCGACATTTTGATATTTAAAAAAAAAAAAATTATATCAGTATATCCATATTCTTAATCTGTTTAGGTAGTAGGTAGGTAGTAGGTAGGTAGTAGGTAGGTAGTAGGTAGGTAGTAGGTAGGTAGTAGGTAGGTAGTAGGTAGGTAGTAGGTAGGTAGTAGGTAGGTAGTAGGTAGGTAGTAGGTAGGTAGTAGGTAGGTAGTAGGTAGGTAGTAGGTAGGTAGTAGGTAGGTAGTAGGTAGGTAGTAGGTCGGTAGTAGGTAGGTAGTAGGTAGGTAGTAGGTAGGTAGTAGGTAGGTAGTAGGTAGGTAGTAGGTAGGTAGTAGGTAGGTAGTAGGTAGGTAGTAGGTAGGTAGTAGGTAGGTAGTAGGTAGGTAGTAGGTAGGTAGTAGGTAGGTAGTAGGTAGGTAGTAGGTAGGTAGTAGGTAGGTAGTAGGTAGGTAGTAGGTAGGTAGTAGGTAGGTAGTAGGTAGGTAGTAGGTAGGTAGTAGGTAGGTAGTAGGTAGGTAGTAGGTAGGTAGTAGGTAGGTAATAAGTAGGAAAAAGGGCATTGCAACGCATGCCGGGAACAGCTAGTAGATGTATAAATAAAAAGAATAGTCCTTACTGACTGACTGACTCATCAACGCCCAGCCCAAACCCTTGGACCTAGAACGCTGAAATTTTGCACAGAGATTCCCTTTGTAATGTAGACAGGGAATAAGGAAGGATTTTTCGAAATTCAACCCCTAAGGGAGTTAAATAGGGGATGAAAGTTTGTATGGAAAATCGTCACTTAACGGGTTCAAAATTTCACGCAAGCGAAGCTGCGGGCAAAAGCTAGTTTCATTATATTTCTCAATGACGTGTTTCATCATTAAGCCGAAAGACGTCCACTGCTGAACATAGGCCTCCCCCAAATGGGGGGGTTAGTCGTAATCGCCACGCTTGGCAGGCGGGTTGGCGATCGCAGTATGGTTGTTAAAGTACTCAGAGAACGCTGCTGCCCATCCTCTAGGGAATCCCTTAGTCGCCTTTTACGACACCCAGGGGAAGAGATGGGGTAGTGCTATTCTTTATGTCCGGCACTACACGAGACCTGACGTGTTTAATGATAGCAAATGTTCCAGATACCGTTGAGTGACAGCCTTCTCCTAATGCCACTAATTCAACATCTGTCATGTAAATTGCTATTACGTAACACAATTAGGACCGAGTTTAGAACCAGACGAAGTAATTTACATCAGTTTAGATGAAGGGAATATGGGCGTAATTCAATTTTTAGGACAACCCTGTTCCTCTTCGTCTCAACAACGAATTTTCTTAGGATTGAGAACATTCCTTATCATTTAATCCTATCCAAACCTAATTTTCGTAAAACGAACCTACAGAGCATCGACGGCGGTAATTAATGCAACTGTCAGCTGTAGAGTCAGTTGTCAACGAAAGCATGACTCTAAAAATACCGTAAAGCCTTTTTTTAATTTTTTTTATTCCTTTACTTGGTCGCATTTGACCATCGTCGCACATGATGGTAAGCGCAGACAGGGTCTAAGATGAAGCACACGAATCCAAGTAACAGAGATATAGAGGGATTACCCTATACCCCTCTGGCTCTCACATACACACGACGGAACACAGTTAACTGCTTGGCGCCGGACTTTAATGTGAGGGTGGTAGCTAGCCAGGCGGACCGTAAAGATCCTACCACCAAGCGAAAGGTTGTCACCTGATTGGCACCACCCGGGGACCACGTGTGGGGTTTCGAACTAAGGGTGCCTTCCCACAGACGAGGGTGACTCAGCCCCCAAAAGCCTACGGGTGTTTTTAGAGTCATGAGGATTTCATCACGCACGTGGGTTTGAACCGCATGCGAGGCGCTTGCATTTCACCTTTTCATACATTTTTGTTTATTATGATGCGTGACCCATGCACGTGGAAGTGAAATGTAAGTGCCACGCATGCGGGTCGAACTAGCGTGCGTAACAAAATCTGCATGACTCTAAAAACACAAATCGTGTGTGTGTGCATGTTACAAGAAAAGGTTTCGACATTCATACTTCGGTATGAATGTGGGATGGCTATAAGAAAAGAGGCAGACCAAAGAAAGATGTATGGACTGTGTGAAAGATGATATTGTGTAGTATCAGCTTCATCGTCATTCACCTACCTACTTGCTATTTATATTTTACACTTTTTGATGACATTGGAATTTCGAATTTGGACTTGCTTAGGGAATTGTTTTTTACGACGGAAGTGTAATTTTGAGAAAAGTGATTTATAATTATTTTCCGATACATAAATAATTTTGAAATCTAAATCAACTGGCTGTTTAATTATGTGAAATGCTACATAAACCATTCTCTGTACACTGCTCCATGCTACACCTTGTTTTACGTGGGACTCTGAGGATTTGTCTTATGTGAGTTGGGCAACCTGAGCCGCCACATTCTATTAAAGCAGCTGCGCCCGATGGTAACCCCTTCTCCCTTCTTTTCAACTCCGCCTCCTGCCCTGCTACACTTACGAGATCGGCGATCGGACTGGCTAACCTTTACCGTCATGACTGAATGCGCTCCAGCCGGCCTGTTTGCTGCCGCCGGTTTCTATCAAATGGCTGTGTGGGCCATTGGCAAAGACTGTAACTACAAGAAGGACTTCGCTGACTACCCCAAGGGACGTAAAGCTATACTGACTCTTATTCTATAAGCATGTTATTATTGTTAAGTATATGTATTAGGTATTGAATGCTCTATACATTCTTTACAACTGGTGTAGCAGACGTGCTCAGGAGATCCTGGGGCCGTCTGTTACATTACAATTGTCAGAAAGGAAGTTGACACTAAGATGACGGCTGATAGAGATGTAGAATAAACTTAAAAAAAAAGTAAAAACCGACTTCAAAGAAATACTAAAAGGAGTAAAATAATTACCATAATATAAAATTAACAGTTTCAGAAGTCGGTGGCTTCTATTTGCTTCAGTGTAGAGTTGCACCGACTTCTGAAACTGTTAATTTTATATTATGGTAATTATTTTACTCCTTTTAGTATTTCTTTGAAGTCGGTTTTTACTTTTTTTTAAGTTTATTTTTTATTTAATACGTTTTAGTGTCATAATTTTAACCCCCTCCTTCATAACCCTTCTTTTTGGCTTTGACGTAGTCGGGCATAAAAAGTCCTTTCAAATGATACCTTACACGATATAATGAAAACATTCCAAGGGGGGAGGGGGGGACACGCACCCCCTCCTCTTTTCCAGTAGTCAGTTCCCAACAACAAATATAAACAAAGCAATATTAGTAATTTGAGAATTTTGCTTTGATCCGTTGAGGAGTTCCGTTCCATATCTCTGAAGTTCATGGTCTAATCATAATAAAATTGATAAGGGACCAATTGGAAAGTATACCCTTTCGAACAAAAAAATATTTTTTGAAATCGGTTCATAAATGACGGAGATATGACTATGACAAACATAAAAAAAAAAACAACCGAATTGAGAACCTCCTCCTTTTTGAAGTCGGTTAAAAAGACAGCTGCAGCGACCCCAAATGAATTGGTATAAAGGGCAAGGGGATGATAAATGTACATAACTCCTTAAGTTTTCGGGTTTAAGAAACTTTATTCTCATAAAGAATTACATTCACTTACATGAGAATACAACTAATATTACAATATTTGCCGAGCGGCGTAGTAGGAAAACAACAATGCATTCAATGGACAAAATAAAATTAAAGTTTTAAACACTATTACATAGATTATCGTTTCTTGATCTTAGAAGACACAGATAAAATGAGTAGTACCCTAGTAGATATGGTCTTCTCTGAAAGGGGCTCAACCAAGCTTTAATAAGATTAATATGCTTACAGTATAAGCGACAAGCGAGTTTGTTTATTTACGTTATGTTGCTTTTACAACTTGGGTTTAGAGGACGAAAACAGTATAAAAGAAACTGTTTTTTCCAAAGATGAATGTGTAAAAGAATACAAATTCGGGACTAGTCGCGTAGAAACTTAAAAAGGAACTAAATACCTTTTTATCCCGACGTTTTACGCAACTAGACCCGAATCTGTATTTTATAATATGTACGATTCGCGAAAGTTTAAAAACATTTAATGCGTAAAAGGAGTCTTGCAAAGAAATATTAAACCTCTTAAATAACAATTATTTTCTGAATTCGTAACTAAAGTAGGGACGAAGAATTTTTGAAAAAACTAAAATAAAAATTATTTTACATGGAAATAAAAATTATCGAATTTTGAAATTTTAACACTTGCTTTAAAACCGTCACCAGTGTAGTAGTACTTAGTACCCCTTTTCCGACTAACCTTGTATACACACATCAATTCTTAGTTTTAATCATGCTGTCAAGATCACACGGACAAAAAAACACTAATCTACGCATGTTTCTCAGACCTATCTAATGCCTTTGATCTTGTGTCTTTCCACTTTTTCTGGCAGAAATTATACGAGACCACGATACCGCTGGAGCTTGTCTCACTCCTGCGGTACTGGTACATGAAGCAGGTAAATTGGATGCGCTGGGCAGGCGGGTTCTCAGAACCAAGTAGGCTGTAGTGTGGGGTGAGGCAGGGTGGCCTGACTTCACCTTTGATATTCAGTCTGTACGTGAAAGCACTGAACGAGCGGCTTAGTGTCACACGTGTCGGATGCATTATTGATGGAGTATAATAAATAACAAACTATACAGATAACATGGCTGGCCCCATCGGACGGTGCGATGCATAATATAACTTTGAACCTTTTCTAAATATGCCAGTTGTACGCTGCTTCACGTCGAAGACTGTCATACGACAGTTTTATCACCAACATCATACAAAGTAAATTAGAAGCAAAGAGAAAACCAGGTAGACCAAGAAGAAAGTACAAAAACGAATTGAAGAAGGAAGAAAAGGACGGAAGTGATAACGTACAGAGAAAGATGGAGATTGCTACACCGGCAAATGCTCAGCACTTTAATTTTGGATAGATGCTGCCTCACATGGCCTCAATAAGACGGAGGTAAATCAAGAATACATGGTCTTCAGATCGGAAACCAAATGTCCCTGTACCGTTCCTTCTATTCTACTCAACGGCATGAAGGTACACAGAATGTAGTCATTTAAATACCTGGGCCACTTGGTGACGGACGATTTGAAGTCGATGAAGATATGGAGAAGGAACGCAGAGCATTGTCGGTTCGGGCTAATATGCTATACCGCCGGTTCTTCCGATGGCACAGTTAGTGGCGCTATTTAAAGCATATTGCACACCACTGTACTCGGGCAGCCTGTGGTTTAGCTACACCCAAAAGACCTTCAAGTGTACATTACGGGTAATTGTGGGAAGTGTGTGAGTGTCTGTGAACAAGGAAGACTGACCTACCGTGATACAGTTTTCACTAGTACGGAGGTCAGTGCGAATCAAGGTTTAAGCCGTATTTCAGAGTGGAGGCGGGCGCGGGTTCTAGCGCGGGCGCGTGTAAATCAAATGTCTAACAGCTGTTCCCTACATTTATGTTCGCATAACTCGTCAAAATGTAGGGAACAGCTGATTTCGCGATTTCAAGGTTGGACCCATAGTAAAAGTTGTTCATAATTATGAGTACAGTGACCCCTTAAGAGGTTGTGCGTTATTTATGTTACACTTGTATATGGGACTTAAACATAACGCCAAAATGAGGGTAAACTATACACCTCCGCCCAACCCTTCGGGAAATAGATACAGGCGTGATGTTATGTTATTATTTATGTTTCGAAACAGAACTCCCATACAATATTCAACCTTTCCAACCCCGCCGTCGCCTGTAACTCATCCACTCGAATATCCGTCATCTCCGCCGCTCGCTGTTTCCCTTTGCATTATCTCTTAATTGGAGCCGGTACTCAATGTGCTGAAGTAACGAAAGCCACGAGAAGCTTGCAATAAAATTATATTAATACTGAGAACGTGGGTAATAATATAGCAAGTAATAATATATTATTGGAAGGGTATTTATTTAACCGTTTTGCTGATGGCGCGGTTAGAAAGGTCACGTCCGTTACTCTTGGATTGAAACGTATGAATGAGTGGGAAGTGTGCTTATTTAGTTTATATTGTGAAGAAAATATAGTATGGAAGGTGGTACGGTTAACGTTTGTCGGGCATGTCACCGTTCAGGAGAATCTATCCGGAACATTATCTCCGGTTGTTCTCGTCTTGCTAATGGTAAATTGCCCAGACACAATCTGGTGGCCAGGATTACTCACTAGCAACTTGCTCAGAAATACAACCTTGTGAAATTGGAAGTACCGTACACAAGTATGTGCCCGACCCAGTTCTTGAGCGTGATCATGCCAAATGGTACTGGAATCGATCTATTATCACTGACAGGACTATTGTTGCGAATTAACTTGATTTAGTGGTAATACATCGTTCAATGTGGTGCCGGACGTAAAGAATAGCACTATCCTATCTCTTCCCACGGGTGTCGTAGAAGGCGACTAAGGGATTCACTAGAGAATGGGCAGCAGCGTTCTCTGAGTACTTTAACAACAATACTGCGATCGCCAACCCGCCTGCCAAGCGTGGCGATTATGGCAAACCCTCACAACATGGATAGCTAAAAGAAGAAACGGCCACTAGTCCCCGGCGGCTCTGCTAGCCCTGGTCAAGGATCTGGTGAAGATCGCGGGAATCCGCTGGATGCTAGAAGCACAGGACCGGTCGATGTGGCGATGCTTGGGGGAGGCCTACGTCCAGCAGTGGACGTCTTTCGGCTGAATGGTGATGATGGTGAAAATATCATCATAATAAGAAAATATACTGTGGAGAATGGCACGGTTGACATTTGTCGGGCATGCAATTATCCAGGAGAATCTATCCGACAAATTATCTCCGGTTGTTCTCGTCTTGCTAACAGTAAATACTTCTACACTTCTACAGGTACAACCTGGTGACCAGAATTATTCACCAGCAACTTGCTCTGAAATATAAACTTGTGGAATCAGAAGTACCGTACTACAAGTATGTGCCCGACCCAATTCTTGAGAGTGATCATGCCACATTGTACTGGGATCGATCACTGACAGGACTTTTATTGGCAATAAGCCCGATATAATGGTAATAATAGATCGTTCAGGGCGCCGCATAATGATTGTTAATATCACTATCCCTCATGAAGAGAATCGTGAAAACTGAGAAAGATAAACAAAAAAATCTTGATTTAGCACACGAGGTTGTCCAACTGTGGAATGTGGACTACGCAGTCATTGTATCGATAGCCTTTACGTTGAACGGGTTAATAGCCAAGAGCCTCAATCAACAAGAAGCTCTCATTAAGCGGCTGGATCAGGGGCTTGATACAGAAAGCGGTACTCCTTGACATGGCACAGATTGTGAGGAAGTTTCTTTCTCTGGAACCTTGACCATCCATTGGAACTTGTTCTTGTATCTACTTTTGTTTACAATAAAAAAAAAATGATACTATTAAACCATCTCAAGCATGAAGAAGTTCCTTGTAAGTTTAATAGTGTGAAGCCAGTTACAAACTGTTTTTCTTTATCTTAAACACTTTATAGGTGAAGTTATTTTTGTACAGACCACAACAGCTATTTTCCTAAAAAAAAGAAGCACAGCGTCATGAATAAAGAGAGTTCAAACTTTGAAAGCATCTGCAAACAAAAAACAAGAATCGTTTCCCAAAGTTTTCACTTCCTTCCGCAATTGCAGAAATACTTTTTTCTCAAAACATAACTTCGGAAAGTATTATATTAACAGCGTGCTTGTGGCTTACTCTAAATATGAACATAACATCACGCCTGTATTCCCCGCAGGGTAGTGCAGAGGTGTATAGTACACCCTCATTCCCCCGTGTTTAAATCCAATGTAATAAGGTGCGAGCCTATTGCCATCAACCGGGCACAAATCTAGACTCCGGGCTGCTACTCAAAAATTCCACTAGGAAAAACCCAATACCATTTTGCCCGACCTAGGGATCGAATCCAGGACCTCACGACCACTAGATCAACGAAACAGTCACTCTAAGGCTTAAAACGCACTAGCGTCCAGCCGCAGTGCGGCGTGCCGCTTGCGATTGGCCGCACATCGATTTTTACATGAAACCGCATGATCTCAACGCGCTGATTTCCGGCCAGCCGTCGTGCGCCAGTGCGTTGAGATCATGCGGTTTCATGTAAAAATCGATGTGCGGCCAGCCGCAATACGGCGTGCCGCTTGCGGCAGGTCGCACATCCATTTTTACATGAAACCGCATGATATCGTCGCACTGACTTGCCGCCAGCCGTCAACCGCTTCGGTTGTTCTGGGGCTGCGGCGAGCCGCGACGTTTGAATGATGCGGCGCGCCGCATCCTCTCTACGCACTCGGCGCGGTTAGCCGCAAGTCGCTAGATACTGTACAGCCGGGGACTGGAAGTGTTTAAATTCGATTCTTTCTCAGTTTTTCGAAGATATTTTCTACGATAGTATAAATAAATAACTGCAGCTAGTTCTTCGACGTCCATCTTGTGCAATATTTCTATAAACACTGACGTTTGCGGCGGACCGCAATAGAACCGAGACGATACGGTTAGCCGGAATACGGCATGCCGTTACGGCAGACCGTATATATTGCGGCCTGCTGCAAGCGGCTGGCCGCGATGCGGCGTGAAACCGCATGATATCGACGCACTGATTTGCGGCCAGCCGTCAATCACTCCGGTTGTTCTGGGGCTGCGGTGCGGCACGCCGCATTGCGGCTGGCCGCTAGTGCGTTTTAAGCCTTAATATGTATGGTTATAATCAAATGAAATTAAACAAAAATGCCTTGAATGACTTTTCAGGGCTGTTTGAAAAAATGCGTCCATAAAAGCAGCTAACGCCTCCCTCACATTTCTTTTTGTACAAATCGAATACAATATCACAAATGGCATTCGCTCCACAGCGATTTCAGGCGAGAGCTGCTGCGGGCATCAATGACTGAGCAATATCTCGCGGCGTTTCGCAATATCATCAGCTCTCCGCCGTAAATATAAAAGTTTATGTTATATGTTTCGTGTCTCGGCATTTTTGTACGGCACTTACGTGTAACCTTTCATACAAAGTATAAAAACCAAAGAATAATACAGGGTGGCCAAATAACAACCATCCATCCCACCATCTTATTTTCTAAAAATAATTTTATCACGAATTTAAATACCAATTTTTTTTTTCCGAAAAAACTTTAATTAGGCTTGGCAATTACGTGTGGAATATTACATCTGCCAAAAGTCCACCTCAGCATTACAAATGTGAGCTCTTTTCATTGCATACTGCCGGCGTTATCTCACTGACCGCGTCTCAGATAATTATTTTGTTTTAATTGTTCAAGATTCGTCGGTCTGTTAGCATTTAGCATAGACACGTCTCTCTAGATAGCCCCACAGAAAAAAATCAGGGGCTGTTAAATCTGGTGATCTTGGAAGCCAACCAATGTCACTATTTCTTGAAATTAATTGACCTGGAAACATCCATTTCAATATTTCGATTGTGTCTCGTGCCATACGACATGTAGCCCCGTCTTGTTGGAACCATATGTTTTCCAAGCCCGAATGATTCATTTGATAAAACAAAAAAATGTGAACCATCTCCAATAACGAACACCGTTTACTGTGACAACATCACCAGTGGCATTTTCGAAGAAGTGGGGGCCAATTACTCCTCCTGACCAAATTCCACTCCAAACGAAAGTTTTGATTATTAAAACACGTTGATAAAGTGAAAAGCGAATAACTAATTTGCCGCGTCTACACGAAATAATTATTACCAAACAGCTGTGAAAATTGGCGCCAAAACAATATGGCGGCAAATAAAAGTTGTCAACCTCTAAGTTGGCCACCCTGTATAAGCGTTAAGGGTTTTGGACGCTAAACTTAAGACTAAATCGTTAGGCTTTAACAAAAGGATCCAAATTCATGACCAAACGCACCGCCAATTTATTTTGTCATTTAAGGAAAAGCTAGAACCAAAAAAAATATTTGGCCCAAGTGTTGCGAGCGATCTTAGTTTTTGCTGCCATTTTTTATCCATTATTGTAAAACAATATAATTATTAACCAATTCACTAGAGCATAATAAAACCTATCTTTTGGAAAAATAATCGTTGAAATCGCATTAAATTAGCTTGAGTGAATTTAAATAAAAAGTGTATAACGGAGCTTGCAATATATTTTTTAACAGCAGCTTTTATTCATTTAAATAAAAACTAAGTAATAATTTTTTATCTCGACAAAGAACGAAGTAACAACTTATATATTTTTTAGATATTTCTCATAAATATGGAGAGAAAAGGTTTCAAACATAGATTTTTTGCGTTGGTATTGTCCTTAAGTAGCAAATCGTTTCTAGCATTTCGTTGAGTGGTCACAGTTCAAACATAACCTAATCTAACTGTCAGCTATCTGTGTGTCATTTCATTTCTTATTGCGAGGGACTATGAAGCTAAAAGTTTTAAAATTAAAGTGCAAACTATTATTATTAAAGAAGAATTTTAAAGTTACTAACTTTAAAATTCAAGCATTCTTCTTTTTCTTTTCTTTTTTAAAAAACGTTGTCCCACACTAGGATTTCTTCTGTATCGTGGGTGCATTTACAGACCCGAAACAACTACAGGGTGTTAACGAAATCGTGTAATTCCTTCAAACCACGTGATCTACTGGTGACACAGATTAACCATAAATGGGAATTTTCGAAAATCAAACAAAAAAAAATTGAAAAAAAATTGATGGTTTTCCATTTCTGAGTCTTTTTAGAGCCTTAAGTTATCTGACTGCAAAGAGCGATATCGTGTTAGTCGTTCCTGCTAGCCGTGTCGCCGTACTTTCATTAATTTATGCGTGGCATCGAAATGTTCACGTAAATAAAATTATTTTTTTGCAAAAAAAAAATTACTTATTTTTTTACTGAATCCTTATTAGGTGGTTTAGATAAGATCGGTAACAAAGCCGCATGAAAAAAAAAAGAATTTTATTTTTTTATTTTTAATCAAGCTAAATCCCGTGCGGGGCCTGTCTACATCAGTAGTAGATCATGTGGTTTTAAGGAATTACACGAATTCGTTAACACCCTGTATATGTAGCCCATAGAAATATTTGTTCCGTGTGGGAATCGAACCCACGACCCGTAGGTCAGAAGCCAATCGCTTAGCAACTACAACCAAACGTGTCGTCAAATTAAAATGCAAACTATTATTTTTATAGCTTAGCCTATACAAGTTTAGTTTTAATATACACTAAACCTGAAACTAGTTTGTTCAGAATCACTAGGAGAATCGATTGGCATAGTTTTTATACCACGTTAAATCTTGCAATTTTTTTTCTTCATAAATTTCAGTTTTGTTCAATAGGTTTCTATGTAATATATAACAGTGAGCCATAAACACCTTGAGGCTTGAAACGGTCCGCTCGGTCAGTTTCCGTGTATTAGACAACGCCGGCATAGCACATCTCACACATTTCACACTCTACTGGGGAACTTAGGTAATGCAACATAATATACTAAAGTGTAACATGGAGATTTAAAAAAAATACGTTGGTACTCCGGTAATTCTGATAAAAATCTTGTTGGGGTGTCTCGGTTTTTGTGTATACTAAAAATAGTGTTGTATAAAGTGGGAACTGTTATTTTTAAAGTTAATTTATCCATGTCCTAAGTCCGCTAGTAGTGTCGTATAACTTCGTGAATAAAAGGTTCAAAAAATAAAAAATGGCGCCTGGACTCGTCACTACATTTTGTTGTGTCGTGTACCATTTACAGACAGCCAATCGCGTATTTGGAGTGAGAAAATTGCAATACTTGCTCCTAGACGCCGTAACCAACAAATCAAGCCTCCGTCGCCAACCCATATAAAACTCCAAGCGATGCCATCACACCTTAATGACGGTCATAACAATAAATACCCACATTTTCCTCTACCTTTCCCTTGTGAGAGAAAAGTAAAGGTTGTCACACACGGTGCAGGTACTATAAGATATCTATACCCTGTGTGGGGACGGGCTAGAATATAAACATCCCTCACCGCACGCTGGTAATAGATGCATGTTTTAAGATTCAATAAAACACAGCACGCGATGTGGAAGGATTTATACGGTCCGCTTGGCTAGCTACCACCCTCACATCAAAGTCCAGTGCAAAGCAGAATGAAAGCCACAGCGGTATTATATAGAGGAATCTTTCTATATCCCTGTTACTTGGATTAGTGTGCTCCATCTTAGATCCTGCCTGTGCTTACCATCAAGTGTGACTAGGGTAAAATGCGACAAAGTCAAATAATAATAAAAAAACAGAGTACATATCTAACGATATCGCTCTTCATAAAAATCAATGGATTATTACAGCGTATACAGCTAGTCAACGAAGACCAATGAACGTTCGACTTCGGTTTTTAGCGGTATCGGAACCCATTCGTTGTCAGTCGTTGGCTAATTGTGTACGCTGCATAAAATACACGGTGCAGATAATACCTATACATATTTAATAAAGATACGTGAAAACGAAACGCGAAAATATACATGAAGATAATATCCGCAGGTACAAATTTTATTAACTGAATGTATAGCTTTTCATATACATGTATTACCGTATGGGTTTCTGGAAGTGGTACTTTCAGATCACGGAGAAGAGAAAGAAGTTTCAGATGCTATAGCATGACTGGTTAGTCACTTTACATCCGTAAACCACGAACCCTGCTCATGATGAGCAGGGTTCGTGGTACTACTTTAACTATGGGTAACATTGTTTTTTTTTTTTTTAAAAAAAAAAACCTCTCTAAAATGCTCTTGCATCTTGGGTGCGTTTACAGACACAAATCTCCTAGACCCGAAACAACCATCTGTAGGCCATACAAATTTTTGTTCCGTGTGGGAATCGAACCCACGACCCGTAGCGCAGAAGCCAATCGCTTAGCCACTGCACCAAACGAGTCGTCTAAATTCGAGAAAAAATAAACCGCTGTTACATACATTTTGATAAGTTATTTACTTAGTATGGAACAGCTGATTTTTTTTCACGAATTCAGAGTTTGTCCCATAGCAGAAGTTGTACAGAACGATGAGCAGGGTTCATGGTTTTCGGATGTATAGCGACTAACCAATCGTGCTTTATAAGTATTCATGGTCAATAAATTCATCTTCTTCCTGCCCTTATCCCATGTTACTTGTGGTCGGCGCAACACGTTTTCTTCTTCCATTCCGTCCTGTCACCCGTCAAGGTATCACTGACACCCTTCTCTTTCATATCATTCTTCACAGAATCCATCCATCTTTTCTTTGGCCTCCCTCTTCCTCTCCATCCATCCACATTTATATTCATAACTCTTTTGGTCACATGCTCAAGAAATTATTATACAACGTTATTTTTAGTATGTACAAAAGTCGAGACACCCCAGCAAGACTTTCATCAGAACTGCCTGAATATGTGTTTTTTTTTAAATAAATCTCCAAGTTACACCGTAGTTTATGTCGCGTTAAGTTCCCTAGTACCTAAAGTGTGAAATGCCTGAGATGTGCTATGCAGGGGTTGTCTAATACACGGAAACTGACCGAGCGGACCATCTCAAGCCTCAAGGTGTCTATTCCCGTCAACTGTTATGGGTAGAAACCTACTGAAACAAAATTGAAATTTATGAAAAAAAAGTGGTGTAAAAAATATTTCAATCGATTCTCCTAGTGATTCTGAACAAACTAGTTTCAGGTTTAGTATATAGTAAACAATAAAATATAGTAAAAGTAATAATATAATAACCATTTTATTATAAGGCAACTGAGGCCCATAGAAAAAATACACAAAATAATCTTATACAATAATAAACTACTCGTAACACATATTAAAAAAACCTTATTAAACTATTTAATGACTATACACGTAACGTTGTCGGCGTTGTCGTGTTTCGCTGTGTGGTGTTGCGTAACCGACCTCGCAAACGTCGATATACGAGACCCTCCCACCAAAAGTCTTCTTTCAAGAAGGTCTGTAGCTGGTGGGTTGGAACTCGTACCACGAACGACTTAAAGTTCGTGTTGTGGCGCGATTCCAATCTTTCGACCCTCAGAGTACAGTTGGTCTTCACTCTGAAATACTCCACGACTTCCTCAATCTTCGTGGAGTGATGCAGACGCGAAATGTACAGCTGCGTCGTAGGCACAGCAGGACGCACGAGCATGTTGGGTCCACTCGGTGCGGTACCGCACTGATTACGGGAAGAGGGCTTCTTCTTCTTTTCCACTTTAATGAAACCCTCTTCATAGTATACATATTATAGTATCTCTACCGTCTGTAACACTATACTTTATACGTTGCGTTATAATTGTTTCCCCGAACAACGGTGACAAACAAGTTATAAAACTAATTCTCCTTCGCGACCCAATACTGTATTGTTTGTTAGCTTTTAATGAAAAAAGTGTCCACTCAAATTGTGTTTTCCTGTTCAAATACGAGACAGGCTCAAGTTACTGTTCTGTTTTTCTGACGTTTCGCTATTTTTGTTTTAATTTAATTGTTTTATGGGCTTGCGCTTCTTAACGATGACGGGGGACGAGGGACGAGGGGTTAATTAACAACAGCGTGATTCATACGATTTGCAAAGTTAAGCTACGCTTGTCGCGGTCAGTCCGTGGATGGGTGACCGTTCGTTACACATCGAGACCCCTCTGTGCCTCGTAAAACACATTAAACTGTCGGTCCCGGGTGTCGTACGAATACCTATGACAGTCGATACGGGTAGTCAGAAGACCGAAAGCCCGGTAGCGGTCTAACCTTAAGATATCGACATTGCCCAGTAACTGGGTTGCGGAGGTCTGATAGTAGTTGCTCCGTGTAAAATACTGGTATTAACCCGCATCTTGTTAGACTGGCAGCTGACCCCAACATAGTTGAGAAAAGCCTAGGCAAAACGAACCGACTTCCGCTTCTTATAAATGCATAGAATCATGCCTTACTATTAGTATTATTTTATTTTCTATAAATTACCAAGATTCAAATTGGAAAGATACCTGAACATGTTAGGAGCTAATCTTTTGATTATAAAACATTTGATTGTAACCCTCAACAGAGTCTTTTTGATTTACAATATTTTGAGCAGTTATCTCTAGTATATTTTATCTATCTCGATACTTTTCCGATATTCGATAAAAGAAATCAGTAAGTACTTTATTAAATAATTACTACCCGCGGAGAGATATTTCTTTCTTTTCCTTCTTGCAATTTTCAAAATTACGTTACGTACTTTATCTATTTATTGGCCTATTTTCTAGTTACACTGTTTATCCGTATAATACAAAAAATATGATACAAGCATAGTGTACAATATGATGCGCTAGACACAGCATGCAAAAAAATAACAAAATTATAACATCAATAAAATTATTTGTATCATATTTTTCCTTGATAAAATTAATTTATTCCTGGGGTTGATAGTAAAGCTGCGTCTACGGTAGGTAAGCCTACTGTAGACGCTCGTGCTCCGCCGAGCACGAGCGGAGCATAAGTGGAGCACGAATTCGCGTAGCGTAGACGGTCTTAGGAGACTCAAACGAGCACGCGTCGAGCGTTTGGCTCGCGCTCGACTGCTCTCCGCCAATTGTCAATTTTTTGACAAACACAAAAGAATTAGCTTCCCACAAAGGAATTTGCTTGTTCTAGGCTCGTTGTATGTCCACACTTGACGCCAGAACAGAACAGCTCCGCTCGTGATCGGCTCGTCTAGCGTAGAAGCAGCTTAAAATTGCGTCTATGCTACGACGTACATAAAACGAGCCTAGAAAATTCTTTTGTGCGATGCAAATTCCTTTGTTTGTCTAAAACCTGACAATTGGCTGAGAGCAGAAGAACGCGAGTCAAACGTTCGAGGCGTGTTTATTTGTGACTTCTAAATCCGTCTACGCCACGCGAATTCACGCTTCGTAGATGGAATTTTAGATGCTGCCTTTTTTATCAATATGAGCTCTAGATTGCGATACCTACTTAATCATCATTTCATAATAGATTTTTAGAATTTCCATTAGTAAATAAAATACCCGATTATTCTTTTGTCAGCCCTTTTATTGTCTTTTATGTGTTTAGATCAATCTTCAGATGAGTTGATGGAATTCACTTTACTTATACAAGATCATATATATTTTATTTTCCAGTCTTAAGAATACAAAAGCAGCTTAAGAAAGCTTTTTTAAATCTTGGGATTAAAATCTCTTTCAGTATAAATCAAATAAAACACGTGGAATGAAAGCAGTCTTTTATCTTGAATTTCTTTTCACAGACAACTCAAAAAGAAGATTGTTTTCTAAACAAATTGGCTGATCTGCCAACATAAGATGAGCTACCTTTCAACGAAACTACAACGGAACGAAAGGTCTTGTTAAATTTGTTTGTAGAGCCAGTCTACAAAAGCCCATTAGACTGAAAGCATTATGAATTAAGAGGGGTCAAAGATGATTGGCCTCAGAGCACGTGATTTTCCTTCAAGTGTACGCAATCTCATATTTGTTGAACACTTTACTTGTATTGCCTATTTTCTGAGATAAAATATTCATAGGAAAAGTAGAACAATGCTTGACGGCTGTGAAGCCTTGTTTTAAGTTTTGCCTAGAGATATTGAATAAGTTTCTGTTTAGAATTTTCTTCGAATCGTTGGTCGTCGACTGCTGAGCGTGAGGTAATAGGTCAGGCATAGTGTTATTGGGTTTTTCCGTGTGGTATTTCTCAATAGCAACCCGCAGTCTGGATTTGTGCCCGGTTGACGGCAATAGGCTCGCCCCCTATTACATGGCACTTAATTAATAAACATATTGGGGAAATGTGGGTGTTATACACATCTGCCCAACCCCACGGGGAATACAGCCGTGATGTTATGTTATGTTTTTGTTTAGAACTTACCTATTTCGATGGAGTTTTTCTTTAAATGGAATTTGAAATTACGTCACTGACGATCTAATTGTTCTTGGTAGGTATCTTCTGAAGGATCACCAGAAACCTATTTCTACTGCCAAGCAGTAGTAGCGCAGTTTTGTTATCTAGGCTGTGTCACGACAAGTGTCTAATTGACAGTCGCGATCGAGGTGACATTCTTAAGCTGGGTACTCACTTAGCAGCGTAGCACGTAACGTATCAGATACGGTATCAAGTGAGTACGTAGGCACGAGCCCGCTGCGAGCCGCTCGCGCGTGGAGCGCTGTAAGCTCGCAGCGACCCGCCGCGCCGAGTGGCGGTTTCACGGGATTTAGCTTGATAAAAAATAAAATATTATTATTTTTTCATGCGGCTTTGTTACCGATCGTATCTAAACCACCTACTATGGATTCAGTAAAAAAACAAGTTTTTTTTTTTTTTTGCAAAAAAAATGTTTTAGTTGTGTGAACATTTCGATGCCACGCATAAATTAATGAAAGCACGGCAACACGGTTGGCAGGCACGACTAACGCGATATCGCTCTTTGCAGTCAGATAACTCAAAGCTCTAAAATGACTCAGAAACAGAAAAACAAGTTTTTTTTTTTTTTTTTTTTATTTGATTTTCAAAAATTCCCATTTAGGGTTAATCTGTGTCACCACTAGATCACGTGGTTTGAAGGAATTACACGAATTCGTTAACACCCTGTATACATATGTTCTGTGCGACGAACCATTTGCGACGCACGCCTCGCGATGTCTGTACGCGGCTCTACAAAATGTATGGAACAGCTGTTTTTTTTCGCGTATTCAGAATTTGTTCCAAAGTAAAAATTGTACAGAATGATGAGCAGAGGTCATGGTTTTCGGATGTAATGCGACTAACCAGTCATACTGTAAGTATACATCCACAACCAAGATGCACAAGGTTGAAAAGTCCCATGTGACTGGAATTTTATTGGCATCCATTCCCTTCAAACCGGAACACTGCAGTGCTGCTTGGCAGTAGAAATAGGTTTCTGGTGATCCTTCAGATGTAAAACGACTAACCAGGGGGCCTACTCCCTAAATCCGTCAACGAAGTTAGTCACCCGTCCGAAACTAGCCCGAAACATGGAGTGAACAAAACAAGTGTCAAGTTCAACTTTTCGGACGGGCAAAAACACATCGGTAGTAGGGACAACTGTGAAATCGTGTTGTCATTCATTCTTAGTTCGGTCCCCGAAATAATTGTATGCCCGTAGGTGATAGGGAGTAGGAAACGCTCGTAACTAAGGCCGAAACCACGGACTTCGTGCTTAGGGAGTACCTAGAACCCCAGTACCGAGAAGCGCTGATAGTTCGGCGCTGGTTGCCCGCTTCCTTAATGTATACGCCCGGCATAAACCCTTCTTATTCTGAGAAAGGTCCGTGCCCAGTAGTAGGAGAGTACTGATTATGTTAACAGTTTGTGACTTGCTGAAAATTAATTTCGCCCTTAAGGCGCAGCGCAGACGACGCACTTTTTGTCCGGCGGACTGCCGCGCACAAGAATGAACGTGACTGGTAGTGGCTTAGGGAATAGACCCTCTGTCACGCTGTATAGGCCACCGTATACATATAGGTTATACACCGTATATGTGTATAACCGCTCACCACAAGCCAGGCGCTCGGTCTGTTTGCCAACTGATTTCTTTTTACATTAAATGAATAACATTGTTACCAATTGAGTTACATCCAATTAATAAATTAAACTGGACAAACAAGTCGTAAAGTAGACACAGAAATTACTTCTTAGCGCAAAACAAAACAACTAAATACACAGACAGCAAAATAAACAAAGTCCTCCTCCAACTTACAGCAATTACACAGTTTACATAAACTAAATAAGTACCTGGAGTGTCTAGTTTGTGAATAATTTAGTTACCTGAAATATTTACCTTTGCTCAACAAAGTAGCAGGCATGAAAAGACACCTCCGGTTTCTGAATTGAAAATTCGGGTTAAGCAATACCGTAAAATGGGGTGAATAGGGATTGAGAGGTGAATAGGGATAAAACCAGAAAAATATTTCGACACTCAATATTAATTCTAAATTCGTTACAAATTCTTCCAATTTTTGTGGTGTAATAGTAGAATATTGAAAGTTCTCATGGCAACACTGAATATGTATGACATTGGCTGCTAACTGTAAAAAAATCGCATTTGAAAATAACTTCCTGTGGCGGTACTTAAGTAGTATTTGAGTACGGAGTTGTCAAAAAAATGCTTTAAAATCCGTAATTTTTTTGACAACTCCGTACTCAAATGTTACTTAGTCCTACTTATTTTACAATTCACAATTCAGAAACCGGAGCTAACCTCCGGTGTTTGAATTGAGAATTCGGGATAAGCAATACTTAAGTAGTATTTGAGAAAGGAATTGTCAAAAAAATGCTTTAAAATCCGTCATTTTTTTGACAACTCCGTACTCAAATGTTAATTAAATACTAATTATCCTACAATTCTCAATTCAGAAACCTGAGGTAAGACTCTGAGGTCGGTTGTCCACCGCCGCCGTCACCGAGAACGAGATGACGTACCGAAGTAGCGATACATACATTACTATGACTGCGTGTACACCGCACGTCCATCATCCGAGCGCCGTCATCTCGGCCACCGAGATTGTGAGTAGTTCGGCGCTACCGCTAGAACTCCGCCAAGATCGTGACGGACCGAAATGACGGCAATACAAAACGCGTCTGCTCTTGTCCACTACATCCGAGATTGACGGCACGATTTTTTTCTTATGTTGGAAACCACCGAGATCGGTCGCGGTGGACACACGATCCGGTCACGTCGTTCCGAACTCGGTCCGAAATAATCTCGTTTCTCGTTGACGGCGCGAGGGTCGCGCGACAAAATAGATGACACATGACAACTATTGACATTTGACATTGACTGCCTCGTTGGTCTAGTGGTCGCAAACGCGACTGCTGTGCGTGAGGTCCTGGGTCCGACCAAGTGTTATGGATTTTTCCGAGTGGAATTTCTCAGTAGCGGCCCGGAGTTTGAAACCGTGCCCGGTTAGAGGCAATAAGTCTACCGCCTATTACATGGAACTTAAACATAACGATTTGATTTGGTCGCACTAGACCATTTTTTTTTCTTGGGAAAATTCTCATGGATGCCCTTCGCCCGGGGAAAGCGAAGGGGTATGCTGGACTCTTACCGGCTAAAAACCCACGATGTTTCTTCTCCTGACCCTTGGCCGGGGTCACGGGATTCGCAGCTACATGCACCGCGACCCCGGCAGGCCTCGGTTCGCCAGCCCCTGGCAGACCCCTCCAACTGTAGGGCCTTGCCCCACGTTCTCCTGAGAGGCGCGCACGGAACACTGCGCGCCGCCTTCTCGGGCCTGTTACTGGTCGGGCGACAAGTCCCCTAATCCGCCGCCCGCAGGCTACTCACTACGGTGGCCAGAGGTCGTCGCGCGCCCTCCGGCGCCCGGTGTGTCTTGCGCGGGAAGGGAGAGTGGCAGCTGCCTCTCTCTTCCTCTCCGCAAGCGGAGACAAGTAAGTAAGTGCGGTAAACGCAGACAGCGTCTAAGATGGAGCACACTAATCCAAGTAACAGAGATCTAAAGGGATTCCCCTATACCCCTCTTGCTCTCACATACACACGACGGAACACAGTAAACTACTTGGCACCAGGCTTTAATGTGAGGGTGGTAGCTAGCCAGGAGGACCGTATAGATCCTACCACCAAGCGTGCTGGGTTTTGTTGAATCTTACAACTCGCGTCTATTCCCAGCGTGCGATGAGGAACTTTTATATTCTAGCGAATCCCCACACAGGATATGAACTTATTTACCAACTTTATTACTTCTGCTGTCTTTACAAGACAAAGTTGTCTGAATATTTTACATAGTTGTACACATCACAACGCCTGACAAGAAGTTTAGAAACACAATTCTATAAAACTTTGAAGCAAGAGACATTTGAAATTCGAAGTAGAAATCTAAAAAGAGTTTGTTTTCACGCAGTAGTTATGCGGTTGACTTTCTGAACTAGACAAAAGTTTGACGGAGGCAAAAAAAAACAGGCGATATTCTTGTTCTTTTTTTCTTGGAATAGAGTGTTTGGTGTTATGAGGGCCAATTTTACCAACATAGCTTTTATTTGAGTAATAAAAACGTTTTGACAGATCTCCTATGCAAAAGTTGTAAAAAAATCTTTATTCCTTACAATTTTTTTCTAAACCTAGGTGTTGCGCACTGTGCAGGCTAGATTTGTGTCTGAAAATGCATCCTGGATAAAAAATACAGGTTGTCAAGAAACTAAACGTCAAGTAAGGAAAGGCAGCGAAGATGATAAAAGACAAGTTTTTTTTTTGTACTTATTTTAGAACACATTTATATTATGAGATAACATTTTACTCTTTTTTGAATTATAACTTTCGTGAGACATTCAGATTATGATTATTTACGGTTTACTCACGTACATTTTTTTCCGGGATTGCCCGACTACCGGAAAAAATGCACGTGAGTAAACCGTAAATAATCATAAACATTTTACTCATGGTAACTTTGAAAGTCGAAAACCTTATTTTTTTTTTTGTATTTTTCGGAACAGTCATAAACCCTATCATTTATTTTCGGCTTGACGTTGAGTTTTGGGACACTGTATACATATTATCATCTTAATGTGAATAGTTTATGAAAAAACAATAGTTTAGACAAGAAGACACGCCTTGTTAGCCTTCACTAAAAGTAGGTCAAACAAATCCCCATTCCCGTAAAAGTATTTCTTTCTCGTTTCCCGTAAAAGTAATAAGGTGCGGTAGATGGGCAGTGCAATTTACTGATACAATCTTATTGTGATCACAAATCCACCTTCGCACCGCAATGATTACAACTTTATCCGTTCGATTTCATTCGTCGGTATAAAGCTTGTTTCACACCTACCACAGTCCACAACTACAACCACATCACAACTACATCACAACCACACCACAACAACAACACATGGGCGTGAGTAATTAGTATGAAAATGAAGAGAATAGGATAGAATATACTTTATTGTACACCAAAATTGTAACACAGGTCTTGGAGCCAAAATACACGTCGAATACTTACCTCCGATAGTCGGTTCCGATAGTCTGATCAGAATATCTGAAGGCCTCCGCGTCATACATTTGTTTTAACATGAATTACACGTACGATCAGACTATCGGATCGGATGCCAGAATCGTAAGCATCGACGTTGTCCAGAAAAAATCGGACAGGAGAATCGTACGTGTATTTCATGAATGCGATCAGATAGTCGGATCCGGCTCCCGGAAGCAACTATCGGACGTGTATTTTGACCCTTAAACAATGTCAAGAGTATAAAGATAAACCCCCTTATTACAAACGAATGTCTAAGAAAAACCCTGGTTTTAAAATAGGCCCCCCGTCTCTTTTTGTTATATTATGTTAGAAAGTGATGGGTATATTTTAAATCTAGGTTTGTCTTAGTCTCGGTTTAAACGAAATTTTGTAATAAGGGGGACTGAGTTTAATTCACACGGACCACATTTTACCGCCAAATTCATATCGTGCTGGTGATACGGACCACATCGCAACCACCAGCGTCACCGCGCACTAGCAGCCGGACACCTCGCAAACACAACGTTGCGTCGACGCAAAGTTACCGCGCGCACGCCTGCGCCCTCCCACTAGCCATAACATAACCACATCGCAACTACTATCGACAACGCAACCACATCGACATTTTGTAGTTACCACAACGCAACTGCAGGAAGCTGTAGCGACACTATTCACACGTAATCACTGCTTGACCACTTTTTGTCGCTGCGATGTGGTGTGGTTGTAGTACCTACGTGTGAATTCTCTCTAAGGGCCGCCAAGTTCTGTTATGAACTTTTACTAACTGTTTTGTAACAAAGTTAACAGAAAATTAAAACGTTTTACACAGTACGGAGGATGTAAAAGTTTAGAACAACGCATTTTCTCAAAACTCGGTACAGCAGGTGTGCTCAAACGGTCGATCGCGAAAGTTTTCCGAGTCGATCGCGAAAACGTGTAATGTAGCCGATGATAATTACGCAGTGCTTAATCCCGGGATTTACAAAATCACGAATTATTGATTGGACATTATTTATATTTCCAAATTATTGATTTAAAAAATCATATAACATTTTTTAGGGTTCCGTACTATGTGAAATGTAAAATAATGTATGTAAAACAAAGTTCTTTAATTTAATACTTTTAGTGCGGAACCCTAAAAAATGTTATGATTCTTCAAATAAATAATTTGTAACTAAAAAAAAAGTCCAAAAAATAATGCCGTGATTTTTAAATCGCGGGATTAAAACGTCGTTATAATTATTCCGGGATTTTAGACGAGGTACTATCCACTCTATGTTACTTCCTTCCTCGAAGTTTAGGTAAATATACTTTACCTATTTCGATCTCTGATAATAGAATTAGTGATTCAAAGGCAATTTTTAGTACGTACGTACGTTTATTATGTACAGTTAGCGTCAAATATCGGGACGAACAGACTAAAAACTTATTTGAGATGGGGTAGAAATGAGGGCAGGTACCTTAATCGTTGGGGCTGCAGGAAAATTTTCTTAAGAGGTAGTCCATAAATTTTGAAAATATTTCAAACTGCTTTCACACACTTCACAGACATTGTTTTTTTACGGTACTGTCTTATTTTTTTTATTTTATTTTATACAAGGTTAGTCAGAAAGGGGGTACTAATCCGAAAGGGTGTTAAAGTACACATAATAATGAATAACTTTTGTTCTACAACTTTTCTCAAAAGTCAATAGTTTAAGAGAAAAGTTGTTCAAAAATCTCAAAAAAAAATCAAATCAAATCATTTATTTCTTTGCAAACATGGGTAAAAGATACATAGATGTTTTTCTTAAAAAATAGTTCTCCATATTTTACCGTCATATGGGTATGCAAATAGTAAACATAACAAACATAAAATAGATTAAAATCATTGAAATTACAATACAATAAAAGAATAGAGAGAATAAAAGTATGTCAACCATAATAACATAATTATCTCAATCAGAGTAACAGTATTGAATGAAAAGGTACAAGTACAATATAGCGAGTCTATCTATGTTCTGCGTTAAATCTCTAAAATCTATCTATCCACAGTTATGATCAGCTGTGTTTACATTTTAGGTCATATTTGGGGTCATGAATTAGAAGCACCATTTTCTGAATTTGTAACTAAAGCAGGGATGAAGAATTTTTGAAAAAACTAAAATAAAAATCATTTCATTTGGAAAAAAAACATATCGTATTTTGAAATTTTAACACTTGCTTTCAAACAGTCATCAGTGATACTATAAGTGGGCTTCGGATTAGTACCCCCTTTCCGACTAACCTTGTATAGTCGTATCTTTAAACAGAATTATTTTTTCGTGATTTCTGACGTTTCTAGTACTCCTGCCCCAGTTGGTCCGCAAGTCTTTTGATTATTACGGGAAATAAGATAATTGGAATCATAAAACTGTTTTGTGAAAACTGTCTTTTTTGCTCGCTGACTGTTTTTTTTTTTGAAAATGTTAATTTGCAATGCATAATACACACATCAAAAGTGTCTAGGGATCAAGCATTTTTATGCGGATTTCTTGAGATTGAGATGTGGCTTTGTAATAAATTTATGATTTTATAAATTTATATGGATCCTTTTTGGTGCATTTCATAATTTGAATCAGGAACTGTGAATCAAATTCGAGTAAAAGATGAAAATCAGCTGTCAATATTTTCCCTATAAAAACATACAACGCATTGAAGACATTATTAGTGCTACTGTTTCCCTACTACTGATTAAAACCAACGTTATTATGGAGCGGCGACGTCATTTAAGCAGGGAAGAAATGCTCAGAGCCGTGGGAATGATAGAAGCTGGTTCCCGGCAACGTACTGTGGCTTTAGCTCTGAATACAAGTCAGAGTGTTATCAGTCGACTTCGGACACGTTACCGAAGCACTGGTACCGTGGCTGAGCGCCATGGAGGACGGTATCGCTGCACCACACGGAGACAAGACCGATACATTCAAATCTTAACTCGAAGAGCTCCAACAATAACCGCCATGATGTTAGCCGTGAGGCTTCATCACTCTTCGGGGAACTTAATTAGCGACCAAACAGTCAGAAACCGCTTGCATGAAGTGAACCTTCATTCCCGAAGACCGCTACGGGTACCACCTATAGCAATGCACAATCGTAGGATTCGATATCAATGGGCTCTTGGACACAGAAATTGGGCAGAAGAACAATGGCGTTTCGTGTGCTTTTCTGATGAGTCTCGTTTTGGTATGAGACCGGATACAAGACGTATACGACACTGGAGAACCCCTGGACGCCAACAGCGATTAAAATCCTGCCAGGAAGTCCATCCTTATAGTGGTGGAACCATCATGGTATGGGCGGGTATTTGGATCGGCGGAAGAACTGAGTTGATTTGGATCAGAGGCAACCTCAACGCTCAAATTTATGCTGAGACGATTGTATCAGACGTCATCGTTCCTCTACAAGCGCAAATCGGTCCCTTATTTCAGTTAATGCATGATAATGCACGACCGCACACCGCAAGAGTTGTAAGACAGACTCTCGCCGCAGCTAACATCAATGTCCTGCCCTGGCCTGCTCAGTCGCCAGACTTGAACCCGATTGAGCATGCATGGGATATGCTACAGAGAAGAGCTCTGCCGAATATGGAGGGTATCCAGTCGCAAGAAGACCTTTTTTTGTTGTTGCAACGAACATGGGCGGCCATTCCACAGCGTGATTTGGATGAACTCATTTTGAGTATGCCAAACCGATGTTCTTGTGTTGTTAGTGTTCGCGGTAGAAACACGGATTATTAATTGTTTAAGTTACCCAATAAAATTTTAAAGAAAACTGTTATTTCAGTCTTTTTTTCGAACTTTTGTGTTAGTGGTTCAAATGTCAAAAATCCCTTTATTAGGAAAATGGCAAATTTCTTTATTAATGCAAAGGTGACTTGGTTTATCGTTACTGTGACAAACGAAAACACTTTATTTGATGAATCCTTAAAGAAAATTTTAATTAATATCAATCAGGAGAAAAGTTATTGCAAAAATATATGTTGATCCCTAGACACTTTTGATGTGTGTATTTACAAAAAATATGGACAGTCTCCTAAGAACCTTTTCCTGTAGCTACAACGGTTATGGTAGCTTACTGCCCCATCTCAACTTATCAACTTGTATAACATAATTCGTTTTTAACTACCTAACACAGTTAGAGGTTTTCAAACGAAATTACCAAAAGAGAACTAACAAACTTCCTCTTTGTAAAATTAGTAGGGAACTGTTCAAGAGCAGCGGACCCTGTGGGGTTCGTGGCCAATGCCTGCACGTAATTAGAAAGGTCGCGTGAACAAAACAAACGAGGGAAAATAAACACACTGTGCAGTGTATATTCCGAAATAAACACACGCTGTACACTGTTTACCTACCTGTTCATTTCCCGCTTCAGTCGTTGAGCCCCTAGTAAGGTCCAATGAAAAATACAACATTTTTATATTATACGTGGTGGAAACCTTAAGAGCGATTACGCACTGCATCCGATCCGAATCCGTGAAAATACGTTCCGAAGTAGCCATAGCACTATTTGTATGGTAGTTTACGCACTACATCCGACATCCGTCATCCGATTTCTATCCGTCATCCGTGAGTCTCCAATTCCGAAGTAGCCATAGTAATGTTTGTATGAACGCTTTCGAACTACCTCGGATTGAAATCGGACGCCAAATGGATTTAACAAAGATGGCCCCTGAATTGTTTGAATTTGGATCAGAGATCGGAATAGTGCATATGCAACATCTGAATTCGGTCCGAGATTTTAACTCTAAATCGGTATTTTCACGGATTCGGATCGGATGCAGTGCGTAAAGCAATATCCGAATTCGGTCCGATTTTTTTATATCCGTATTTTCACGGATTCGGATCGGATGCAGTGCGTATTCGCTCTTAGTGTCAACAAGCGATTATTTTGTCAATATAACAGACATGGAAAAACTTTTAGGTTTTAGAATTGATACATTAATTTTATGATAATAGTCAATAAAATTAAAGTAAAATGTACCTATTTATTATTCAATTCACTATTATTTGTACGCCGTAAAGGCAAAACATGAATGATATTTATTGTGTAATTTTAACATCTTGCATGGTATGTTTGTGTATTACTCATGTTTTGGGCAAATAAATGATCTTGTACTATCAAAACTAGGTTACGTTTATGATATTGTACTAAATTGTGTTGCACCACCCCGGGCGGGGGCAACGTAAGAAGCGAGCTCGGGAAGTGAGATTGAGGTATGCAAGTTGGAATGTTGGAACGATGACTGGAAGAGCCAGAGAGTTAGCAGAGGTACTCAAAAGAAGACGAATAAATGTGGCGTGTTTGCAAGAAACAAAATGGAAGGGAACAAAAGCGAGGGAAATAGGTGAAGGATACAAGTTTTTCTACTGTGGAAGTGATGGGAAAAAAAATGGCGTGGGAATAGTGTTAGATAGTAACCTGAAAGAAAGCGTGATGGAAGTGAAAAGGATTAATGATAGATTGATAGTTGTGAAAGTTATGTTAGAGAATGTGATGTTGAATGTAGTTAGTGTATATGCACCGCAGGTAGGATGTGATGAAAGCGTGAAAGAGAAGTTTTGGGAGGATTTTGATTCAATTCTGATGACCATCCCGGTCCAGGAGGAATTGATAGTTGGAGGCGACTTTAACGGACATGTGGGAAGAATGAAAGGGGCTTATGGAAGAGTACATGGGGGATGGGGGTTTGGAAATCCCAACAACGAGGGAGAAACGCTGTTGCAATCCGCTACTGCATTTGACCTGGCAGTAGCCAACACCTGGTTTCAGAAGAACGACAGTCATCTGATAACATATAAAAGTGGCAACCACAAAACCCAAATAGACTACTTCCTTGTCAGACGCCACAATATAAAACACGTCAGAGACTGCAAAGTAATACCAGGAGAAGATTTGGTCTCACAGCACAGACTCCTGGTATTGACGGTAGTTTTAACACTACAGTGGTCAAAAAACAAAGAGCGTCCCCCCCCTAAAATTAAATGGCATATGTTAGAGAAGACTGATTGTGCGAAGAAATTCAGAGAGCGAGTGGTAGATAAAATGATAGATGCAATGATAGATGGGTGTGCAGCCAAGGATATTTTGGGAGAGACGAGAGGAAGGGGCACGATAGATAGGGATACATGGTGGTGGTCGACAGAAGTACAGAATGTATTGAAGGAGAAAAAGAGAAAATTCAAGGAATGGCAGAGTGTTGAAGAAAATAGTGTTTGTTTGAAAGCCGAAAAGAAGAATGAGTATGATGCTTTAAAGAAAAAAGCCAAGAAAGCTGTGGCCACAGCGAGAGCGAAAGCTCAGAATAAGATGTATGACGCACTAGATAGTCTACAAGGCCAAAAAGACCTGTACCGGCTGGCTAGAGCTAGAGAAAAAAAGGCGAGGGATGTTTGTCAGATTAGATGTATTAGAGATGAAGCGGGAATGGTTCTTTCAGATGATGAGAAAATTAGGAATAGGTGGAAGGGTTATTTTGAAAGACTGATGAATGAGGAGAATGACTGGAGTGGTGTGCTTGAGAATAAACCAATGAATGAGGGGTTAGTGAGAATGGTAAGTATGGATGAAGTGAGAACAGCAGTAAGTGGAATGAAGAATGGTAAGGCACTAGGGCCAGATGAAATACCAGTTGAAGTGTGGAAGGTATTACGGGTTGATGGATGGACGTGGTTAGCTTCATTCTTCAATAAGTTGTTGCTGGAAGAAGCCATACCTGATGAATGGTGCAACAGTTCGCTGGTGCCCATCTTTAAAAACAAAGGTGATGTGCTGGAGTGCAACAACTATAGAGGAATAAAGCTAATGTCACATAGTATGAAAGCTTGGGAGAAAGTTATTGAAAGGCGGCTGAGAGAAGAGAGTGAAATTTCACAAAACCAATTCGGTTTTATGCCAGGTCGGGGTACAACAGATGCCATTTTCGCTATCCGCCAGCTATGCGAAAAATACAAAAGTGCGCATAAAAACATGCACATGGTGTTTGTTGACCTCGAAAAGGCATACGACCGGGTGCCTCGTGAGGTTTTGTGGTGGGCCCTTAAGGAGAAAGGTGTGCCTGGGAAGTATGTGCAGTTGATTCGGGCAATGTACAGTCGATGCAGTACCCAAGTCCGGTCTACAGTGGGTACTACTGACAGCTTCAATGTGGCTGTCGGCTTGCACCAAGGGTCGGCACTCAGCCCTTACCTCTTCCTGGTAATAATGGACGTTTTGACAGCGGACATCCAGGAAGAGGCTCCCTGGTGCATGCTGTTTGCCGATGACATTGTGCTGGTTGCCGAGAGTGGCTTAGAGGTCCAGAGCAGATTGGAGGTGTGGTGGCAAAGACTAGAGAGTGTTGGCCTGAAATTGAGCAGAACAAAAACTGAGTACTTGTTTTGCGATTTTGGCGGTCTCTCTAGTCTTGAGCCAATATCTCTCGGCGGAACGCCCATACCGATCTGCTCCGACTTTCGGTACCTCGGGTCGCTTGTCCAAGGGGACGGCGGAGTAGACCGAGACGTAACGCACCGGATCAACTCAGGATGGATGAAATGGCGACAGGTCACTGGAATTACTTGCGACCCACGGATGCCTCTCAAGTTAAAGGGGAAAATCTATAAGTCCGTGATAAGACCTGTCGTACTGTATGGATCGGAATGTTGGGCCGTGAAGAAGACGGATGAGAAAAGATTGCATGTAGCGGAGATGAGAATGTTGAGATGGATGTGTGGAGTGACCAGAATGGATAAGGTCAGGAATGAGTATATTAGAGGAAGTTTGAAAGTAGCGCCCGTGACAGAAAAGTTGAAAGGGAACCGTTTGTCTTGGTATGGACATGTGAAGAGGAGGGATGAAACGCATGTGACCAAAAGAGTTATGAATATAAATGTGGATGGATGGAGAGGAAGAGGGAGGCCAAAGAAAAGATGGATGGATTGTGTGAAGAATGATATGAAAGAGAAGGGAGTCAGTGATACCATGACGGGTGACAGGACGGAATGGAAGAAGAAAACATGTTGCGCCGACCCCAAGTAACATGGGATAAGGGCAGGAAGATGATGGTTTATGATATTGTACTAAAGTTTTATGATGTGACATATAATTATGGAATAATCGTCCAAACAGATTGCTATTCATATTAAATGTATGCGCGCAGTAGAAATCAAAGGAAACCTGACAAGCTTCATACATTTTTGGACCAAAATCCAAAGTAGCCGGCCAAAGAAAAGTATATACATATTGTGATAGTACATGACTACTTAAACATTTTTTATTGTTACGTCATTACTCTAGGTCTGATATCTGAGTCACTACATAAGGTTAAAATGTTCGATCTTTGTGAAAAAAATTAAAGAATTTAAGCGTTAAGATATTAACAGTACATAGTATCTTAATGTTTGTAAGTAAAATACATATACTATATACTTTTACGCTATGTATAGCGTATTAAGATACGACGATTCGATAACAACACTGGAGATAGGATAGCCGTCCAATGAAACTGAAGTTGCATGGATATAATTAAAGCAGGGTAGTCTCGCAGGCATGTGATCTTTCGGCCTTCATGGCTACCTGCCTCTAAAACAATAACAAGTAACGTTTTGCACAGGTTTTTCACTTACAAATTCTTTTTTAGTTTTGACTGAAATGGAATATTTTAACCATAAGTAGTGACTCAGATATCAGACTTAAGAGGAGTGACGTTTTATTAAAAAATGTTTTGGTATTCATGTACTATCATAATTTAAGCATAATTTTCTTTGGCCGGCTACTTTACATTTTGGTCCATTTTGTCAAAATATGTCCTTTCGAATATAATGGCGACTTAACTTCGTTAAGATTCGTGTCATTTTATTCCGTAGGCAAGCTAGTTTTGAGATTAGCTAACAGTTTTTCAATATCTGTAAAAATAACAAAACAATCGCCTGTTGACACTTAACGTTTCCACCATGTATATTATGTTGTGGGATAATAATTATGTCGGTGCGAAAGCGCCTGATTTCACATCACGCATTTTTTTCACGAATTCAGAATTTTTCCCATAGTAAAAGTTGTACCGTGGTGCCGGACGTAAAGAATAGCACTACTCCATATCTTCCCATGAGTATCGTAAGAGGCGACTAAGGAATTCACTAGAGGATGGGCAGCAGCGTTCTCTGAGTATTTTAACAACCATACTGCGATCGACAATTCGCCTGCCAAGCGTGGCGATTATGGCAAACCGATAGAGCTGCTGAGGGAGTGATGATGTTGCTGCCGAAGCTGCGAAGGTTGTGTGCGACGTCACCAGTGTGGAAACACTGTCTGTGACGATCACGTCGGGGTCACCAATGTGGAGAAACTTGGTGTGGTGTTCCTCCAACCAAAGGGAGGATCCTCCAACCAGGCGGAGTCTTGTGCCTGGCGGGCTATTGCCCACCAGTTGATGTTGGGAGGTTGTATATATACTATCTGCGTGTTAAATCTTGATATCGCGATGTAGGCATGAATAGTTCGCATGTGGCGTGGATAGATGCCGCCACAGCACAAAGTGGCGATGCTTGGGAAGGCCTATGTCCAGCAGTGGACGTCTTTCGGCTGAATGATGATGATGATGAAAAGTTCTACAGAATAATAAGCAGAGTTCATGGTTTTCGGATATACAGCGACTAGCCAGTCATAAGGGGGCATCCATTAATTACGTGAGGCATTTAGGGGAGGGGTTCGAGCAAAACCTCACTCAATCTCACGTGGGGGAAAGGACCACCCTCTCGGCAAATATCACGTAATTTTTTTCCGCAAGAACTTTTCATCTAGGTATCACAAGAGCTGCAAAGCACCGGCGTGCGGTCCATTAGTGCACCAGCTGCACCAGCGCGCAAAGTGCGACCATATTATCACACGTTGAGCTACTGAGCTTCTGTGTGCAAGCGATAACGGGTTAGAATGGCTAAATGAAAGCGAAGTTGAAGGAGCAGATGATTTTACTGAAAATTACATGGACATGTTGGTTCCAGTAGTCAGTCACTCTTGAGATCATACATAAGTCTCCGTGGATTGAATTAGAGTGAATATTCTTTTGCGAATTTTAATAGTTCCTATTTAAGTAGATATTTTATTGTTTGATTTTCTCATTGTGATTCTATGCTACGTCATTAAAAATCTTAAACACTAGTCTTAACTAGTCTTTATAAAAAAAAATAAGAATTTTGTTTTATTAACTAAATAGTGTAAATACGCATTTTAAAAAGTCTCACGTGAGATTAGGGGAGGGGGAGAGGGTCGAGCAAAATCTCACTAAATCTTACCAAGGGGGAAGGGGGGTCGAAAAATAGCCAAAATTGTCTCACGTAATTAATGGATGCCCCCTAATGTATAATTAGCTATACCTGTTGCTCCAACACGACATTATATAAACAATCATAAACGAGCAAGATATTTTAAGATTTCATAATTCTGAACAACAAATAACAGAGTTTAATTGTTGTTTACCATTTTATGTTTCCGTGTAAATATGTACAATCTTAAGAAAGTGCAAATACCAAAGAACAACGATAAAGCCTTCGTCAAACAACGCTGCGGGCGCCACGTATGCACGAGCCACGTATGCACGAAGTGGTCTATACTCTGTTCAACGAAAAATGAGTACTAACATAGTGGTAATTTCGTAAATTGTGGGCCCAATCCTAATCCTAACTAATATTATAAATGCGAAAGTATGTTTGTTTGTTACCTTTTCACGCCTAAACCACTGAACCGATCATCCTGAAATTTTGCATATACGTTGTCAGGTGTACAGAAACGGACATAGAATACCGTTCATCCCGAAAAAATGTACAGCTCCCGAGGAAAACAACAAAAACGTTAATAGATGGCGCCAGGTGTCTTTCGAATCATGATTGAATTACACATATTATTATAGACACTTTAGTAGTGTGTTCAGAGTTGATTATCAAATGTTTGAGTTTGATCGCAACCGAACCAAGGCCGAACCGTTCATTCAGATTTTTCAATTTCGAAACCTGTCAAATTGTTTGACACAAAAAACAAAACCAATCATTTTAACAGTTTTCGTAAACAACAACTGACTTACGGTTGTAGTTCGTTTGCGTTTGGCAACAATTTTCTGTTTTTTTTCTTTCTTTTCTTTTAAAAAAGTTGCCCCTCACTAGGATTTCTCCTGTATCGTGGGTGCGTTTACAGACACAAATCTCACATACACAAACGCCCAGACCCGAAACAACTATCTGCAGGGCATACAAATTTTTGTTCCGTGTGGGAATGGAACCCACGACCCGTAGCGCAGAAGCCAATCACTCAGCCACTACACCAAACGTGTCGTCAAAACAATAACTTTGTTATTAAATAATTTTCGTTTTTTTCTATCACAAATTATCGAAAAAACCGAAAAATAGCTAAATTATCCATGTTTGCTTTTTTTTTTAATATTTGGTATTCTTTGTATGGTAACATTTTGTAGAGAAACGTTAGGACTCGCGTTACTGTGAAAAGGGTATAACACCGACAGGTTGTCTTTTTTTCTGAAATGGTTTTGTTTATCATATTAAATTTGCATACATTAAATAGTATAATTAATATTACATTTTTTGTGTATAGACTCAATTTATTTATTTACTTGACAGACAGGCCTGTGTTGCTGGAGAGTTTGTTGCGTTTCTTCTTCACAGCATAAACACTAGAAAGCGGTGAAGTGCGAGTGTTTTAAGGGGCTGTGTTTTGTAACATTGACTTTTCTAAGTCTATTTCGAATAGGTAAATGAGTTTTGAAGTGGAAGGTACATTTTGACCAAACTGTCAAAGAAGTAGAACTGTTTTTGTTGAACGATCAATGTTCTAGTGAACGCTAGGCGATCACAGCTTTCCGCACGTAGTCCACCAAGTTGCTCCAAACACAGTTGATCGCCATTTGTTAACTGCCAGGCTGTAGGGCCAAGTGCATCGGAAGCCGTCGCCTCCTCTTGCGAGGTGGTGTTGGCTACCAAGGAGGGAGCGGAGAGGGAGTGAGAGGCGACGGCCACTCTCCCTTCCCGCGCCAGACGCACCGGGAGCGCGACGATCTCCGGCCACCCTAGTATGTGGCCTGCACACACTAGGGTGCGGTCCCCTAACCCGTCGCCCAACCAGTAACAGGCCCGAGAAGGCGGCGCGCATGTGTTCCGTGCGCGCCTCTCAGGAGGACGTGGGGCAAGGACCCACAGAAGGAGAGATCCGTCGGGGGCTGGCGGACCGAGGCCTGCCGGGGTTGCGGTGCATATAGCTGCAAATCCCGCGACCCCGGCCAAGGGTCAGGAGAAGAGAAAGAGAGAGAATCCATGAGGACGTTCCCAGGATAAAAAAAGGCCTTAGTGCCAAAACATACTAAGCGCCGCGTATTGCGCAAGATACGCGACTGCACTGGCTGCAGCTCAAACTCAATCGTCGAGAAAAGATATTTATACCATCCGAGTTATTTGTTTGTGGCAAGAATACATCATATTTAGCATTTACCAAGGCACTGTGCAAAATATCGTGAATTATTAAAAACAACCCACGCCACGTGCTGCGTTCAGTGTGGCTAAGCTTTAAGCAGTAATCAAAATGAATGTCTTACCTCCGGTTTCTGAATTAAGAATTCTGGGATAAGCAGTACTTAAGTAACATTTGAATACGGAATTGTCAAAAAAATGCTTTGAAATCCGTCATTTTTTTGACAACTCCGTACTCAAATGTTACATAGGTACTAGTCCCACCGCGAACGATGAGCGAGCAGCGAATAGAGCTAGAAGCTAGAAACGAGTTGGCGAGCAGCGCGAAGCGAGGGTGTAGTTCCGATAGTTTTGTCGCTGGGCTATAAGCGAGTGTGCGAGTGCGACGGGCGAATACTCGCACCACTTGCAAATGACCACTGATTGGTCTCTCGGTATGGGTTCTTACCGCCAAGCGAGCATCGCTGAGCAAGTATCGCTGAGCGAGTATTATCTTTGATAGCTCTTGTCGCTCAGCGACAAACAAGTAGAGGGAGTCCTCGCCGTCAGTGTGAATAGTCAGCGATCGACTATTAATATATGCATCTCTTTTGTTTACACGGAATGTACTTATATCTATTGTACGTTGCTTGAGCGAGAAAATAGCCGATAGTTAGTCGCTTCCTCGCCGGCGGTGGGACAACTGCCTTAAGTACTGCTTATCCTAGAATTCTCAATTCAGAAACCGGAGGTTAATAATCTTGACTTTTGAGCATTTGTAAACCTGTTGTTATACATCACCTGGGGCCTAATTCTCCTAAAATAAGTCTTGATAAATCACAACCGAACCAAGGCCGAACCGTTAATTCAGACAGTTCTCAATGTCAAAAGCTGTCGAATTGTTTGACACAAAAAACAAAATCAACCATTTTGAAAGTTTTCGAAAACAAAAACTGACTGATGGTTGTGGTTCGATTGCGTTTGGCAACAATTTATTTTAGGAGAATTGGGCCCCTGGCAACATGATAAGACATAGACTGTAATATACAGCATGACTGGTTAGTGGCTCTACATCCAAAAACAATAAACTCTGCTCACTTTGAACAGCTAATTTTCTTTTACGAATTTAAGCACGAATGTTGTGACTTATGGTAACGTAAACATAATGTTAATGTAAGTGAATTTTGAATCGAAAAGACACGTTTCGTACATAATATTTAATTGAAAGGAAAACTTTATTCATGTCTATGTATGATACAAATTGTGCTTGTTGCAAAATGCTATTATAGAGGTTCGACTCGCGACCTCGCCGCGTGATCAGCTCATGACTAAGGGCTCCGTTTGGGTCCGAAACTAGTCGGGCAATCTCGAAAATGCACGTGAGTAAACCGTAAATTATCATTTTGCTATGAAATAGTTGTATTTTCGATCCAAAATTCACTTACATTAACGTAATGTTTGTTACCATACGTCAAAACATTAGTGCTAAGCCTACACAGATTGGAATGTTACCAATAACGAATATTAGATAGATTCCACCACAGTAATCCGAACGTCGAAATAACTCAGGCTCAGAGTTATTTACGTATATCTTGCTGTTAACGCATATCGCCTTGCAAACGCCGCCCATAGAACGTGTGCTAAATAGCCTAAACTAGTCCTAGCCAACGTCGACATTTTGCATATTCCGAAAAATAAAAACTACTTATCTGCTTACCGATAGGTATCGAGTTTTTTTTTTCAATGTGGTAGGTTTTTATCCGTATGGTGCCGGATGTAATGAATAGCTCTACTCCATCTCTTCCTGTGGGTGTCGTAAAAGGCGACTAAGGGATTCACTGGAGGATGGGCAGCAGCGTTCTCTGAGTATTTTAACAACCATACTGCGATCGCCAACCCCCCCGGCATACCGTCCTCGCCGACAAGGCCCGTCGCGACGTCCCACCGCCGCCGGTCACGATCCACCGAGCTCTCCCGTCGTAGAGCCGGTCGTCTCTTCAGACTCCGCAGTCACACCGATAATTCAGCCCTCATCAAACTGTCTCCCCCCCTAAGTCCCCGCCAGCAACGCCCTAAGCCGAGGTCCGAGTCCCACTAGGGATCTCCCTTAGTGCTGTTGTTGCAGGTAGTCATGATGTTAGTGTAGTACAAGTAGTTAGCTTAGATTAAGTATTCTACTTCCCCCATTGGCTGGAGACCCTTCAGGTCTCGCCAATGACTGCCCGGTTACGTAGAAATGGTTCCCTTGGACCATCTACAGCAGTCGAATAGGAAAACAAAATCGCCTACCCGCCTGCCAAACGTAGCGATTCCCCCCTTTTGAGGGAGGCCTACGTCCAGCAGTGGACGTCTTTCGGCTGAATGATGATGATGATGATATGTTACAATTTTGGTATACAATAAAGTATATTCTATTCTATCATGAGATTTTCTAAAAATACTAAGAAAACTACACGATGTTAATAATGTAGTAGAAGCCGCTATAGCCGCAAAGGTAAAGTAACTAAATTGAGTTTCAAACTCGCCCACTATCGCTTTCGCTTGAAAGCTATTCGCGTTGCCGCCATTAACTTGTAAAAGCCATTTGCAACCAACTAGAAATTCAGTTCAAAACTATAACACATTAACACTCAATGGGAGCCAGGGGCCCAATTCTCCTAAAATAAATTGTTGCCAAACGCAATCGAACCACAACCGTCAGTCAGTTTTTGTTTTCGAAAACTTTCAAAATGATTGATTTTGTTTTTTGTGTCAAACAATTCGACAGCTTTTGAAATTGAGAACTGTCTGAATGAACGGTTCGGCCTTGGTTCGGTTGTGATTTATCAAGATTTATTTTAGGAGAATTAGGCCTTAGGGGCCCAATTTTTGTTTTCGAAAACTTTCAAAATGATTGATTTTGTTTTTTGTGTCAAACAATTTGATAGCTTTTGAAATTGAGAACTGTCTGAATGAACGGTTCGGCCTTGGTTTGGTTGTGATTTATCAAGATTTATTTTAGAAGAATTAGGCCTCAGTTCTACTAAAAGAAACGTTAATCTATCGCAACCGAACCGAAACGTTCATTCAGACAGTTTTCGTATAAGAACTGTCAAATTTTTTTGACAGTAAACACGACTTTTTTTTTGACTGACGGCTGTGGTTCATTTGTAGTTTGGCATCAATTTTGTTATAGTTCGACAAGTTAGTGCGCGCCCGTCCTAGGCGGCGACAGGCGTTGGAGGGGACGCGGAAGCACCTAGTTACTTGTGACGTAGCGCGCGCTGCACCACCCTCCCCCGTTAACATCTAGAATACCGCGTCCCTCCAACGTCTGTCGCCCCGTAAGACGGTCGCGTACGAACGGGGGGCTTACTATGACCTCATAAGAAAACGTTCAAATGCCAGCCAGTCAACTTCCGTTCAAAAGCAGACCTGCTTCTGAATCGCTAAAAATCGAACCATATCAGCACTAAAAGTGAACGACTATTGAACCAAGTTGAACCGTAATGTCTGTTGATGGTACGAAAAGTCTATACAAAAAAAAAGGTGAACGGATTTCGCTAACGTAGCAGGCCTGCCGCAGGCCTGCTCTAACGATGTCATAGTACAAAAAAGCAGGGCAGTTCAACTTCCAGGCAACTTCTGTCCTGCTTTAAGAGGACATAGTAAGCCCCCTGGTCGGACTATACCAGAATTGAACGCTGTACTTTTTCAGGGAGTGCATGAATTCTTGATGTTGCATGTACCTAATGTTGCAGCAAAATGCTTGAATAGGTCCTTTTTTGGCTTAACACAGTATTTATCTGTAGGTATTCTATTACTGTTTGTCTGTTGTTTTATTTTATTTGTCTTATTTTTTATCTGTACAACACATCCCAAAAACATTTTCAGTAGGTACTTAAATTTCCCTCGAGGCACTTCGCTCTACACACTTAATTCATTCTTAGACGATAGACTGACGAGCAACCATTACTTATTTACACTTGCGGTCTTACGCGATTCCTTATTCAGAGCTGTGGCTATGAAGGGTACAGACGTAGTAAGTAATCCATCTATTTCTTGGCATTTGTTCCTTCTATTTTGTTTTCGATTTATTCACCCTTAGAGATCTAAAAAACAAATACGGTATGTAAAATAATAGAGGGCGTTCCATTAAACCCGTTGATATGTACATCATGAATAGATTAAAATAAAAAATAAAAACACAAAAAAAGGCAAAAATAAATATAAAAAATTAAAAACAATTCAGAACGGCCTGTTTAAAACGAAAATAGTAGCGTAGATAGGTTAAATGAGATGTTGCCGTATTGTCCACATTGATAGACAAGTGCGCATGTACTGCAAGCCAGCACATCAAGCTACCCGAACCTTTCAAATTTTCCCAATCAACCTTGAACCTACTGTTTTTGCGATACAGATGAAAATCCATTAAAGAAATTTGACAAATTGTAGTAGCTTTATGTGCTGGCGTCTGTACAGTATGCGTTTAATTACGTATATTTTTTTTTTGTTTTTTGTTTCGGTTAGTATTTTTTTTTGTAGATACTTACTCTAATAGTATTGCTGGTTTACGGAAACGCCTTTCGTTACTTAACATACTATATATATAAATAACAACATAGATTATGCGACGAAGAAATCTGAAATCTCTACTAACCCTTGACAAAATACTCTTCAAAATCAAAACCTACTTCCCTGCCTGCCAATCTAACACAACTTTGAACCAATAAAGTTGTCCAAACTTACTCAAACGAGATCATCAAAGAACGCGAACTAATCCAATTTATGAGGAGTACCGAAACCGTAACTCTAAACCGAGAACGCTTAACGACTCACTCCACCCTTTCGAGGACTATCGATGAGCATATTTGTTGCCCACACATTATGTTAATAAAGTCCCAAGTATACGTCGTTAGTGGTCAACTCCTTGAAATGAGGCATATTAGACGGAGAGCGAATATTTGAAGAGGCGTTCAAGCTACATGTAGTACTTATGCGGCATCCTACGTGAGCGATCTAGAAGCGAACGAAGCGGCGCGGCGCGACGCGAAAACAACAAACAGTCGATACCTATTGATGTGGCCTACGTGACCAAACTCACGTGGAGTGCGGCGCGGCGCGGCGCGAACTGAAGCGAACGCAATCAGTTGACTTGATATTTTCGCACGAACTGGATGCGGTGCTGTACAGTGCTACTGAATGACGGCGGCGCGCGGCGGGCGGTTCGCGAGCTCGTAGGACAAAGCCGCCGCTTCGCACCGCATCGCACTGAATTCGCGTGTCACACCGCATCGGATCGCTTCGCAATTCGCGTCTCTTTGAACCGCCTACGTAAGACGCCGCGTTACAGATTTACAGTCAAGATCAAAAGTTATGATTGCTCTTTCAAAACTGTTCTACAGGGTGTAAACGAATTCGTGGAATTCGTTAAAACCACATGATCTACTACTGGTGAACGAGTATATTGGCACCGCGCGGGATTTAACTCGATTAAAAATAAAAATATTTTTTTTTCATGCGTTAGCGGTACCTAATTGATCATATCTAAACCACCTAATAACCCAAGTAGCACATTTGTGAATTTTGTAACTTGTCTTATAGCTTTAAGTTGCAAATGAGTGGTGTAAAAGTGTTTGATAAAACTTATAGCTTCAAACATTACTTATATTTGTATATGAGTACCTCCTATCACTTGTAGGTGCTTATGAATGTATTTTGTTTCTACATTATTTCTTATGGTTGTATTAAGTCGATTTTGTTACTTAAAGTTGAATAAAAGTTTTAATTTTTACTGATTTACAAGCAACAGTTGTATATGAGGCCTTAAAATCACTTGTAAGTAACTGTTACATATAAGCGCTAACGTACCTTTATTTGGCACTTCGATTTCCAAATGAATAGTATAATAGAGTAGTATATCACCTGTAGTGGCTAAAGGGATTATTTTGCAGCCCTTTTGGAACCTAACGTGATTGCATCTTTAAGGCCCATTGTACTCTAATACGCCACTTCAACGCGTAACTATGGTTCAACAAGGGGTTTTTAAAAACCAAAAGCAGCTATTTGCCCTTATTTAAAACCACTAACGATCTAGCAGTTCCAAAAATACATGATTGTTGCCTATTATAGTAGTAACATCCTGCTGGTAGTAACATCCACTGATTTACTACATACAAATAAGTGATTTTTAGACCCCACAGTTCCAAATAGAGAACAAATAAGTGAAAATAAAAACTATGTGATCCCTTATAAATCGCCATATTTAGAAAATGGAGTCCTTGAAAATGTTTTGTTTTGGACAGTGTTTTATTACACTGACGCTTAATCACTTAGTTTTTTTAATAGTAAGTGATGTACTTTGACATTATACTTAGTTTAAAACCAATATCTTAGGTTTTAAACAATATTTTTTTTTTATTATATTATTTCGTCAATTTAATTAGCACACTTTGTTTAACTGGGCTTGCTCAAATCGAAGGCGCTTCGAAATTTACAAAGAAACCATTCCATACTTTCACAGTAACAAAACATTCGCAAGGATTTTTTGCTATAACTCAATGACTGCATTATGTGAAATACACTTGAAGTTTTAATTCTACCAAATTAAATGGCTGACCACAATACAAATTCAAATAACACAATTTGACTTATCGCCACTCAAAAGAACTTTAGCGTCTCATTTATCACTTATTGACCGAATAAAACATCTTATCGTTCATCAATCGTTCACTGCGCAAAACTTACACCCATTAGTTCTAATTGCCTCTAAAGGTGATCGTGAGAACTCCTATGCATTCCATTTGTAACCGAAATTAGGCTGCAATTTTTCTACCTTTGGTTCTATAATGTTTGCATAAGGGTTCTCTCCACCTTTATAGAACTTAATCATGGTTATATATTTCACTCAAGTTTACAAATAGATATGATATAGAACTATTTTACCACCCAGTGTGCTACTTGGGAGGAATCAGAAAAAAAATAAGAAAAAAAAATTGCATTTTTTTTATTTGATTAATCTTTTCGATGCCACGCATACATTATTAAAGCACGTCGAGACGGCTGGCGGGTACGACTAACGCGATATCGCTCTTTGCAGTCGGTTAACTCGGGGCTCTAAAATGACTCAGAAATAGAAAACCAAGTTTTTTTTAATATTTTTTTGCAGTTGATTTTCAGAAATAGGTACCCATTTAGGGTTAATCTGTGTCACCAGTAGATAACGCGATTTGAATATGAAATGAATGAATGAATATGAAACAGTTTACAGATACTCCAGACGCGAAGAAAACTGTTCTGCCTAGCCTTTTCCCTAAATATGTTGGGGTTTGCTTCCAGTTTAATCAGATGAGGCTAAATACCAGTTTTTTACACGGAGCGACTGCCATCAGACCTCCGCAACCCAGTAACCGGGCAATGCCGATCCCATAAGACCGTTTGTCCACCGCCGCCGTCACCGAGAACGAGATGACGTTGCCGAAGTAGCGATACATACATTACTATGACTGCGTGTCCACCGCACGTCCGTCATCCGAGCGCCGTCATCTCGGCCACCGAGATTGTCTGTAAATCGACGCTACCGCTAGAACTCGGCCGAGATCGTGACGGACCGAAATGGCAGGAATACAAAACACATCTGCACTTGTCCACTACATCCGAGATTGATAGCGCCGATGCACGGATTTTTGTCTTATGTTGGGAACCACCGAGATTGGCCGCAGTGGACACACGATCGCCGTCACGTCGTTCCGAACTCGGTCCGAAATAATGTCGATTCTCAGTGATGGTGGTCGTGGACAAACGCTCTAATGTTGGACTTCTGACTACCCGTAACTACTGTTATTGGTATTCGTATGACAACCAGAACTGACGGCTTAATGTGCTCACCGAGGCACGGAGGGGTCTCGATGTGTTTACAAACGGTCACTCATCCACGGATTGACCAAGACAAGTGCAGACTTTGCAAGTCGTATGATCCACGCGTTTGTAATTAGCAGTGATCGGAAAAAGGTGAGCTAATTTACCTAAACTTCATAGAACAGAGACAAAAAGTGGAGACTTCAAGACGACAACATTTTTTTTATAATTTTTAATATTTACACAAAACCAGTAGACACGTTTTTTATTGTTTTCAAAAAATAAAAGACAACTCCTTTTTTTGAAAACAAAAAAAAATCTCTTTTTTGAAAACAATAAAAAACGTGTCAACTGGTTTTGTGTAAATTTTGGAAAAAAAAACAGGATACGAATTCAATTGTTTTCTGTATTAATTACATTAATATTAAATGTACTTTAGTGATGACTCGAAGCCCGGGACAATTTTCCAGAAAAAAAATGTTGTCGTAGGGAAGTCTCCACTTTTTGTCTCTGTTCTTTGAAGTTTAGGTAAATTAGCTCACCTTTTTCCGATCACTGGTAATTAGCCACGAAGACATGACAATTATTATGTTTTGCCACTTTCACTGATGGAGTAGAGAATTCTTTAAAGAATAGTATTATAACAATTTTGCACAAACAATTAACTCCGCTGATTAAATTCTGAAATTCTAAAATAGTATTTAGTTTTGCTGTTGACAGTACATCAACACTACGACACAAATGATACTTCTGCATTCCGTTTCGTAAAGCTCGCGTTGTAAAGTTGTGCAGTGAAAGAAAGATAGAAAATATATTTATTTGCATCTTAAAGTGTCGCAAATAACCGCCCAAAAAACCTAAAATACATTTAGGAAACAAAATCAAAAATATTTTGGAACAAAATATACATCACGTCCAAGCAAATCTGCCAATTTATCTATTGTCATATTTATAATTTATTATAATTCATCATATTTATGATTTATTTACTAGCTGTGTGCCCGATGGGATTTCCCTTACTTCAAAAATGATGAACTTCCATACAAACTTTAATCCCCTATTTTTTAGAGGATGAATTTTCAAAAATCCGTTCTTTATGCTCATCTACGTTATACAAGGTTAGTCGGAAAGGGGGTACTAATCCGCAGGCCACTTAAAGTATCACTGATGACGGTTTTAAAGCAAGTGTTAAAATTTCAAAATTCGATAATTTTTATTTCCATGTAAAATATTTTTATATTACTTTTCTCAAAAATTCTTCATACCTTGCTATAGTTACGAATTCAGAAAATGGAGCTTCTAATTCGTGACCCCAAATATGACCTAAAATTTTTACACAGCTAATCATAGCTGAGGATAGATAGATTTTAGCCAAATTTTTATGAAAATTTTGAACAATAGATACTAGTAGATTTCAGCGTAATTTTTATGAAATTTTTGAACAGCTTAAACTATCGACTTTTGAGGAAAGTGGTAGAACAAAAGTTATTCATTATTATAGGTACTTTAACACCCTTTCGGATTAGTACCCGCTTTCTGAATAACCTTGTATGAGGAACTCGTGCGCAAAATTCCATGCTTCCAGACACACCGGTTTAAGCTGTGCGTTGTTTGTTAGTCAGTCAGTGTTAAGCCTGACGTCGACTACAGCCGAAACGCGTCGAATCGAGTCGAGTCGCATTAGTTCTGTGTGAAGACGAATCGAGGCGAAACGGTCAGTAATCGCAAGTCGTTAAAACAGAAATTTGCGTGACAACCAATGCGCGCGAGTGATGCGACTCGGCGCGTCTCGGCTCGTCGCTGATCGAATCGATCGAATTATTGCGATTCTATTCGACTCGACTCGGCGAGCTTTTACATTTTTATTAAATTCCTTTTATTTCAATACGTAAGTGAAAAATTAGTGAGGACGGTAAAACGAAAGTAAAATGTCAGTATTAATTAATTCTGTGTTTTAGACCAAATTACATTCAAATGGATAGGTCCATTTAGATGTAATTTAACATGAAACTAATTTGCACTAAGTTTACAGCTCAGTGACTAATCGGGTTGGGAGAATTAATACCTATTAAGCTCAAACATAAACCCCAAATTGATACACTTTATTTTATTAAAAGTTTTGGTCCCCATACAAATACAATTTCAAGTATTGTTTAAGTTTATAGAATAGTCTCGCCCCCTATTATATTAAACATAACGGCGAAATGAGGGTGTACTATACAGGGTGTCAATATCTGTGAATGAAGGTCGAAATATATTAAAAAACCATCCAAGTGCGAATTGGACTCGCGCACGAAGGGTTCCGTACCATTATCTATAAAAACGGCAAAAAAATCATGCCTGTTGTATGGGAGCCCCCTTAAATATTTATTTTATTCTGTTTTTTAGTATTTGTTGTTATAGTGGCAACAGAAATACATCATCTGTGAAAATTTCAACTGTCTAACTATCACGGTTCATGAGATACAGCCTGGTGACAGACGGACAGACGGACGGACAGACGGACGGACAGCGGAATCTTAGTAATAGGGTACCGTTTTACCCTTTGTGTACGGAACCCTAAAAATGAAATTATGGACTTTCTCTTAATATTTTCCTATAGCCATAACGATTTAGGCAGATGTTCTTACTACTACCCCAGCGGAAATAAGTTTTTTTTTTGCGATTTCTGACGTTTCTAGTACTCCAATCTCAGTTAGTCTAGAAGAGTCTTTTGATCCTTATGGAAAATAGGATCGAGTGGCATCATAAAAATGATTTGTGAAATGACTTGTGAAAATATATTTTTTCAAAATCTTTACATTCAGGTAGAAATTATTCCAAAAGTTAAGGATGGTCTCCTAAGAACATTTTCCTGTAGTTACATTGGTTAAGATAGATGGCCTTCATGCCCCATCTCAAATTACCACCACAGTAGACATATAAGCTAAAGCAGTACTTCAACTACCTACAATCGTCCGATTTGACACACTCACACAGACACGCACTGCAACAAGACAAATTTTTGGGATACAGTTCGATACAAAAACAAAAAACTACTCAGTATACACAGCGTGTCTGTGTGAGTGTTTCAATTCATGAGAGTATAGTAAATTGAGGTACTGCTTTAGCTTATATGTCTACTGTGTTACCACCCTGTATACATATACAATATACACCTCTGCCCAACCCTTTGAGGAATACAGGCGTAATGTTATGTTATTTAAGTTTGTCTCGCACATTCTAAATTCCTATTATTATTATCATCATATCAAATCCGAAGTCCTTTAGATAAAGAAAAAGTAGTTCTATTATCTAGGTCTTTAGAAGTTTCAACTTCGCTATGAGTCGCTTCAGCCCGCGATTCAGAACTTTTTCGATAAGTACTTGTAGACCAGTTCGGTTATCTCGTTCCATCTACTATTTTCGTAACGAGAGAAAAAGAGATAGTTTACCGAATTATTCGGCAACTGACTAATCGAATCGTTTCGAATCAGCGGTGCGAGCACGGATCTTTTATCGAGTCGTTTCGAGAAATGTATCTATTTTTAACGTCAAATTTGACATAAGATATAGATAAAACGACAACAGTTATCATTTTATATAAATTATGTCAAATTTGACGTTTAGAATAGATACATTTCTCGAATTATCTATATCTTGTGTCAAATCTTACGTTTAGAATAGGTAAATTTCTCGAATCGACTCGATAAAAAGATCCGTTTTAGCACAGCAGGGGGCTGTACGTGGTAATTTCTAGGTGGAACAAGCTCCCAATAACGGTGGACATCATCCTTCTTCTCTGTACCCTTCATATACCCTTGTTGTCACCCACACGAAAAGAAATAACGTTGTTTTTTTCTTTCTAGCCGAAAGGCTAATAAATAATTCAAAAACTTAAACTCCTACGTAAAAATATTTCTAAGAATGCGTCCAATAATGTCTTTTAAAGTCTTTATCGAGGGGAAGGCACTCGGTTCATATGTTCTTTATAGTTTACGCCCTCTGTTTACTACACTACACTAACCCAAAAGTTATATTCTTTTTAGTTTTCTCACTAATTCACTATTGTGAAGGGTCTAAATCGCCTTTATTTTCACGCGATGGTGAAGTAGTGAATAATATGCCGTAAACAACATGGTGCCTCAACGTAGGAACAATTTTCTAGAACATAATTCTGCATATTTCTTGAAATAACAAACATGATTGCACGTTTATCCCTTGATCTACATTCTGCAAACAACATCGTATATTGCAATCTACATTCTAAACACGCACTATAGCATACTAACCCTATTCCTTCAATTCAATTTCATGAGTCAGGGACACAAAGTAGGCCGGTGATACAAACCTTTTCTTCTCAATTGTTTTTCGTAAAAAGGACGAAGCTGAAACGAGGTGATTGCATGTTTTATTTGGAACCTAAAACAATAAAAATAATACAAATATGCAAATACAATATCGATATGAAGTTCTAACAGTGCGGAAGTCAAAAATGGCAACTTTACAAAAGAGTGAAAAAACTATTTAAAACGAGCGTAACATACGCTGAACGCAATATTGTTTTAAATTATCATTACAAATTAACTCTGATGATTAAACGTTTGAAAATCCTAATAATCTTTTTTATTTCAAGTAATATTGTGACTTTCCCAGTGTTGTCTGTTTTCACAGTCACAAAATGACTTACGCACTGTTAGAACTTCACTGACGATTTCCGCTGAACATTGTTTTTATCGGAATTAAAGCTAGATATTGTATTTGTATATTTGTATGTCATGGATTTCCGCAAAGTAACGCCTGATTCCATCACTTAATAAAAATAATGCCTAAATGAGCTTAGTTTCTTAACCTTGACTGATTGTTTCTGACAATATAATTAACCTAATAACACGCCTGTATTCCCTGAAGGGTTGGGCAGAAGTGTATAGGTATAACATCCTCGTTTAGCCGTTATGTTTAAGCCCCCAGCCCCCTATTACATGGGTATGTAATACGCTGGCCTAATACCATAAACCGGGCACAAATCTAGACTCCGGGCTGCTACTGAGAAATTCCACACGGAAAAACCCAATTACACTTTGCCCGACCTGATCGAACCCAAAGCGCTAAGATGTCGCGCTTGTGACCACTAGTCCAAGGAGACAGTCTTTTCTTTTAATAAATCGATTTTGGCTCAAAAGCTTATAATAGGGTTGCTTTCCAGCTGAAGGACCACACCTCTACAAGTGAGTGTATCGCGGTGATAGTCTAGCCCTGCCTTTGAAATTCAATAGTAATTATACGAATCAATATCTAACACTAATCATCGCGACGATAGTTAGTATTGAATTTGATGCCACAACGAGACTCGCTGATATACTTGCTCGTGATGCTGGCGCCTAGGACAATGGCGTGGCTAGCAGCGTCTACAACTGGCAAAGTAGGTCCTACACAAATATAAGTTAGTTATAGTATTGAAAGTCCAAGGTTCTTCTGCTAGGTCTTTCTTAATCAATAACTGATCATAGGCTTATAAATAGGTTCGCAGTTATAAATTCCTTTATTCCACAGTGTACAAAGCCAGTCCGTCCGCACTGTCTGTCTGTCTAGCCTTTTCCCAACTATGTTGGGGTCAGCTTCCAGTCGAACCGGATGCAGCTGAATATCAGTATTTTACATGGAGCGACTGCCTATCAGACCTCCACAACCCAGTAACTGGGTAATACGATACTCTTGGTAAGACTGGTTGTCAGACTTTCTGGCTTCTGACCAACAGTAACGACTGTCAAAGATCTACAAATGACAGCCGGGACCAACGGCTTTACGTGCTTTCCGAGGCATGGAGGAAACTCGCTATGGTAAATGGTCACCCATCCACAGACCAACCTCGGCAAGCGTGGCTTAACCCGGAAGATCGGTCTATGCGGCTGTAATTATTTAGCCACGAGCTCCTCGGACCAGTCCGTCCGCACTGATGCAATGTAATCTGTCAGTGGCCTGAGGTGTTATTAAGGCTTTGGGTTTAAAGTTTCAGATGGTCATTCCGTCTGGTGTTGTACATCAGATCTTTGTTGGTCAGTGTCATACATTCATAATGCACAAGGTCTATGTAGGTTACGTTCGAGGGATGTCGGCGATGTACTTTTTTTAGGGTTCCGTACCCAAAGGTTAAAACGGGACCCTATTACGGCTCCGCTGTCCGTCTGTCCGTCTGTCTGTCCGTCTGTCACCAAGCTGTATCTCATGAACCGTGATAGTTAGACAGTTGAAATTTTCACAGATGATGTATTTCTGTTGCCGCTATAACAACAAATACTAGAAAACAGAATAAAATAAATATTTAAGAGGGCTCCCATACAACAAACGTGATTTTTTTTTTGCTCGATATTGGTAACGGCAACAGGTAGACGCTTGAAATATTCACAGAATATTTAGTTATATATTCACTTTAAAAATAAATAATTAAATTAAAATAAAACAAATATTTAAGGGGAGCTCACATACAACAGATATTTCTTTTCTTTCTATTGGACTGCAGTAGGTCGTCCTAGGGGACGGTTTCTACGTAACCGGGCAGTTATTGGCGAGACCTGAAGGGTCTCCAGCCAATGGGGGGAAGTAAAATACTTAACCTAAGCTAACTACTTGTACTACACTAACATCATGACTACCTGCAACAACAGCACTAAGGGCGACCCCTAGTGGGACTCGGACCTCGGCTTAGGGCGTTGCTGGCGTGGACATAGGGGGGGGAGACAGCTTGATGAGGGCTGAATTATCGGGGTGACTGCGGAGTCTGAAGAGACGACCGGCTCTACGACGGGAGAGCTCGGTGGATCGTGACCGGTGGCGGTGGGGCGTCGCGACGGGCCTCGTCGGCGAGGACGGTATGCCGGGCGGCGGCGTTTGTTGTGTAGTGTGCTGGTCGATTTACTCGCCTCCTGGAGGAGGGTAATTTCGTCATCGGGTTCTAAAAGTGTGTGCCTGGGACGGCGAACTTTACTTATGAGAGAGGGACTGTAGTCGGCCGCTGCGGCGACTAGGGGGTTCGGATGGCGGGGGGCAGAGTCGAAGTAACGCTTGGAAATGCGTTTGAGGTATTGCCTGATGGTTGGCATTTTTAGATCGAGATGGAGTTGGACGTTACGCATGAACCACGGGGCAGCCGCGGCTCTGCGCAACACTCGATTCTGGAGGGTTTGGAAGGATTTAAAGCGACAAGGCTTAACGTGTGCGAACACGACGCTAGCGTAAGTCAAGATGGGGCGGATGCACGTCACGTAGATTCTCAGCTTATTTCTAAGTGACAATTTACTGCGCGTTCTAAGGATGGGGTGGAGGCGACCGACAGCGAAAGCGGCGAGAGCGCGCACCGCTTTGATGTGGTCTCGGAAACTCAGATGGTGGTCGAGGATAACCCCCAGGTATTTGGCTTTCATCTCCCAAGGGATCTGTTTGCCGAACATGAGGACGGGACGGATGTGGGTGTGGGTATCACCGTGTCTCTCGAAAAGAACGGCTGCGCTCTTTTCGGGATTCACCTCTATTCTCCATTTCCGGAACCAGACCCCGAGGGCGTCGGCTGCGGTTTGAAGGGTTCGAGAGATGCTATCGAGACTCCTACCGGAATAGTAGATAGCCGTGTCGTCGGCGAAGAGAGCCAACTTGGCCAAGCCACGTTTGGGAATGTCGCTGGTGTACAGCGTGAACAGAAGGGGCGATAGCACGGAGCCCTGAGGGACTCCTGCGCGAATGGGGTGAGGGGACGAGAGGGTGCCTTCTAGGCGATAGCGGAAGGAGCGATCCGACAGAAAGTCTCGAATGATGAGCACGAGACGGTCCGGCACGTTGAATTGGTACAGTTTGTATAATAAACCGTTGTGCCAGACCTTGTCGAAGGCTTTCGCTACGTCGAAGAAGAGCATGCCCGTTTTGTACGAGCGCATAAAACGGGAGCTAATGTGTTCGACAATGCGGTGCAATTGTCGAATGCAACAGTGCTGGGTTCGAAAACCGAACTGTTCGTCGGGGATGAGTTTACGGGAGTCAGCGAAATCCTTTAAACGGATATAAATGAGACGCTCATAGATTTTCCCAATTACATTGAGAAGACTAATGGGGCGATAACTAGTGGGCTCACTCTTGGGTTTGCCGGGTTTGGGGATACCGATAACGGTGGCTTGTTTCCAAGCTTGCGGAAAGATGTTATTACTCAGAGCGCCATTGAAGATGGCGGTCATGAGAACTATGAGCGGGGCGGAAAAGTGTTTGATCACCTTATTGGTGATACCGTCTGAGCCGGGGGCTTTCCTAGGTTTGAGATTCCTCACTATCGTGTGGACCTCGTCTACGGTGATGGGGGGTAAGGGATCGTCGGGGTCTTCATCGGGAGGGAGGGAGGCCCTACGTTCGACCTCGCGATCCACCTTGGAAAGATGGACCGGGTCTGCGGGTTGGGTGCTGGGAGTACATTGGGCTTCTAGACTGTCGGCTAGACATTCGGACTTTTCGTCGTCTTCAAAGGCCGGCCTTTGGTTCGGACGATTGAGAGGGGGAGTTGAAGCTAAACAATCGGATTTTAGATTTTGTTGTAATTGCCAGAAGGCCAGATGGGATGGCTCTAAGTCGCTCAACATCTTGTCCCAGCGGGCTTCCCGAACCTCCCGTACACGTTTCTTTACAGCACGCTGTAGAGAACGCATATGGGCGCGGTTAGCTTCGCAGGGAAAAGTGTCATAGGCACGGATGGATGCGTTCTTCTCCGTCAGCAGTTCACGCACATCGTCCGGCAGCTTCCAGCGGTGTTCGTCCACCGCTGGAACCTGCCGTGAACACTCGTTCACCACGGACTGTACGTGACTGGTAAGGGAGTCGATCGCGCCCAGCGTGTCGGCAATCGTAACGATATCGTCGGGGATGGAATCTAAGTGAACGGACGAGGAAGACTTGAGGCGCTCCTCTAGTTTACCCCAGTCCGTGACAGTTTTGGTCGGGGCGGGTTGTCCAGGATCCGGGGGACCACCCCGGGGACCTAGGTGAAGGACTACGGGGCGGTGATCGGAGTCTAGCTCTTCATGCGTCTCTATAGAGCGTAGACCGAGGTTTACGTTCTTTAGGAGCGCTATGTCAAGGACATCGGGCTGATGGTCAGGGTTATGAGGGTAGTGAGTGGGACACATCGGGGCGATAACGTCGAATTCGAGCTCCGGGCTCAACTCTTCGAGGTTACGACCCGCGTGGTTGTTGGAGTTGCAGCTCCACGAGAAATGTTTGGCATTGAGGTCGCCCGCTATGATAACGGAACCTCCGCCGAGGTCAAAGAGGGCTTTAAGATCGCTCCGGAGTTGGATCTTATTACTGGAGGGAGGATTATACACCGAGACGATTGTGATCGGCTGGTGTCCTGTCATGCCTAGTCTGCATATGGAAGTTTCCAGGAATTGGAGACCAGGAGGAGGGTCTAAGGGAGTGCAGTACAGGGAACGTTTGTAGTAGATGAGAGTACCACCGCCCCTACTACTGGTCCTGTCGTTGCGAACTAATTTATAGTTAGCAATTCCAGGGTTCCTGTTGTGGGGCTTGAGAAACGTTTCCTGCACTAAGAAGATGTCAATTTGATGATCACGCAAAAAGATTGCGATCTCATCTCGTTGACCGTTAACGCTGTTAGCGTTGAAGAAGCCTAATTTAAGGGATCGGGGCTTAATTCTACAGCTTTCTGTATCCATTGGAATTTATTGGATGAGGAAAATGACTATGTCATCTAGTTCGCAGAGGACATTGATGCGAGCGATTGGATCGCCTTGAGAGGCGTTCCAAGCGGAGACTATGTTTTTCGCCCACTGCGTATTGCAGGAGGAGAGGGTTTGGATAAGGCTGGGGATCGTGTCCCTAAGGAGCACTTTAGTGGACGAGAGGGAAGTGGAGGGAGCAACCGCTGTCGGCGCTGGCCTGGGAGCGAGTGCGGGGGTGGGTGCGGGGGGAGCCTGTGATGTTGTGGGACTACGTGCAGGCTGTGAAGCAGCTAGCACTATAGTGGGAGCGGGGATGGTGGAGCTCATCAGGGCGGGGATAGCCGGGATTGGGGGGCTTGTGGTTGGTTGCTGTTGTTGGGGCAACTGGGTAGTGGGCCTTAAGGCGGGGAACGCCTGCTGATGGTTCAGCGCATTCCATGGGGACGGCCTTTGGGGACTGAGGCGGGCGGGGGGTTGGGATGAAAGAGGGGGGGGAGCCGTGGAGGGACTCTCTCTTTCGTGACGGGCGGCTGAACGTTTAGCCAGCTTAGGGTTGCGCTGTTTTGGCGCTTTGGCACACCCGCGATAATTCGCCGGGTGACCAGACTCGCCGCATAGAACGCAACTAGGGGGCTCAAGGCATAGGGACCTATCTTTTGGGCGTTCGCAATCGCTAGTGCCGTGGTCGCCCAGGCACTTGACGCACCTGGGTTTCGCATAGCAGTTACGCTGCGAGTGGCCATAAAGCTGGCAACGGTGACATTGACCAGGGGGACCGGACTTATTGGGGCGCTCGACGCTTATGCCAGACAGGTGGCATAAGGTCTTAATATTATAGACGGCCTTAGACTCGTCTGAAGGTTCGCATACTGCGAGGACCATGTCGTAGGGGGTGCCACCGCGGCCGCGGTGCATGCGGTGGACTTCCAAGGCGGGGATGTTTTGCGACTTAAGGTCGCTGAGGATGGCGTCGGAGTCAATCTCCTTGGGGATGCCGCGGATAACGACTCTGATAAGTCGCTCATCGGGAAGGGCAAAGGTGTGGAATGACACACTTTTTTCCCTTAGCATGCGCGTGAGATCGCGGAAGTCTTTTGAGGTGGGGACTAAGACTTTGATGCCCTGTTGGGTGGAGCGGGCGCTAAGGTAGTTGATCTTGCGATCAACACACAACTTGGACACATCGGTCCACTTCGCCTTGTCCTGAATGTACAGAGGCGGAGGAGCGGGCTCTTTCCTCGGAGCCGAGGTTTTCGAGCCGGTGACGGGGCGGGGGGAGGAAGGACGACTGGCCTGCGGGGAGGTAGTCGGGACGGGACTATGGCAGGCAACCGATGCTGGGGTCGCAACGGTTGTCTTGGGGGTTTTGGCCGGGACTTGGCTGGAGGAAGCCGCCTTATTTTTGCGGGCACGCTTCTTTCCCTTTCCGACTACGGTAGTATAGCCTTCAGAGGATGAAGAAGCTGACGAATATGATTCGGACTCAATGTCGGAATCGGGGGCTAGGGGCTCTGACGTGTCCATTGATGACGTCATCTCTGGAGCATGTCGGAGGGACGGGGAAGGGGTGTGTAAATTCACGGAAGGCGCAGCTGCGGAGTGCAGGTGCGGAATTTCTATTGTCTGCGGAGACAATGGACCGGGAGAGAAAGGCGGTAGCGACATAAGGCTCGGAATGCCATTGTTCTCGTCGAACAATGGCTCTCCTTCGCCGAAATGATCGATTTCGTTATCACAGGTGGGTGACAGGGGATTAGTAGTGTGCCTTATGGGCCCACTACTAGGAATTCGAGCGCCGTATTGGGCAATAAATTCGGGGTCTTTTAAAAGTTCCCGGAAGAACGCTAATATCACAGCGTCAGACATCTCGGAAAAGATGCCTGAGCCGTGTGTAAAAATGGAGGATAAGCTTAATAATAAAAACGCGGCGCGCACATGTACGCGACTATTTTTAGTATCGGCCTATACGTCCTAACAATTTAATTTAAGAAAACGCGATTCCCCGGGTGGATGGGCCCGGGGGTGTGTGAAAACCCTCCCTGTCGGGTATAGACAGGGAGGTTGAGTGCCTATTGGTGAGCCCTAAGCTTGTAATCCCGTCGCCAGTCTTATTGTGCGAACGGGTTCCTAAGTCTCTAGTGAGGTGCAATACTAGAGAGTGCTAGATGGGAGAGAACGGGGTTAGAGCTAGCGTCGACTAGGAGACCCCCCAAGGCCGGTGGTACTAGCTCCTTCCAATTTTCGCCTTGCCCTGAAGGGGCGCAGCTGGTGTATTGGGTCAACACCCTCTCGGTTTCGTTAACACTGCAAAGTATCAGCCGAGGACCACGAAACTGTGGATTTTCCCTGAAGGGGCACACGCGTTTGTCAAAGAAATAGGCGTTCAGCCACCGCCTTGAAAAAGGCAGCTTTTGAACTTATAGTCGTGAAGTGGAGAACACTACGGCGGGGCGTAGCGATATTCGTGAGCGAGCACGTCGAGAAAGTACGCAGCGCAAGTTGCGGCACGTCCGTCCTCAGCGAGCGTCGGAGCGCGAATGAACAACAGATATGATTTTTTTGCCGTTTTTATAGATAATGGTACGGAACCCTTCGTGTGCGAGTCCGACTCGCACTTGGCCGATTTTAATAGAAGTACTGTTACAATTCTGAATTTCAACACCTCTCTTAATGTTTGAAAGCGAGCCTATATGTCCTGTAAGCATAACATATCGATGTAGGTGACAATTTTCTCGAAATGAAACAGCTGCCACAAGTTCAAATATTTATCTTTCATTTTGAAATCGAAAAAGAGCAATTCCATCCACAAAAGCCACCACGATTTTAAAACAAACAAACAGTCCAACGTTTACCCCGCAAAATCATAAATGCTACATCGAAGCAAAGCAAACATTAATAAAATACATCAGAACGCGATTGGAGCACTTCGATCTCTGACCGGAACATGAATTTCCCCAGAGAAAAGTTTCAAAGTAACGGATGAAGTAAAAATTTATAGGACCTTGTTCCTAGCGAAGCCAGGGACTTAAAATTGTATTAAGACGTAAAATTCGCTGCAAGACGAATGCATTTTTGATGCTTGCCAATAGTAAGGAGTGAGTTCGGGAAGGTAGATTGCGGTCACTTGGCGAGTAGGTAATCAAAACTTTGCTTTGCATTTTGATATTACGCTCATAAACAAACGCAAAGTCAGTCCTTCACTACGATTAGACAAGTTTCTGTTAACTAGAATCTGACTAGTCAGAAGTACCTGTAAAGTAACTGATTTAGATTAACTTCTGCTCTCCTATAAAAGCCAGGAGAAATGATGTAGTAGTCAGTGTAGATATTGTATGGCTTTCAGATTTGATAATTATTCTAGATCCGGATGTTTTTGCATGTTAGACAGCAAAGTTTTTTCTTTAAAGAAAAAGAAAATGTTGACCGCTATAACCAATTGCCTAGTCCAGTCCATCGCTTAAATGAAGTTAACTGACTAGTGATGACACTTGTTTGCAAAGATTAAAGTGAAGATAATTATTTCCAACTGGGACAACTTAGCAAGACATGATGCAATCAAAATTGTTAATGATAGCATTAAATATTTTGTGTAAAGAAGCAATGAAATCTCGGAAAATCCTACCAAAATAATAAATATAGAAAAACTTACGCGTTGTATGTACACAAGTGTTGGAACTTCAAATATTGTGATAAGAAATCAGGCAATCATTGTAAATTACTTTGTAAAGAGTCTATTCTTAGCCACTATTTACATAGAGCCTAGAGGTTATCATGAACGGCTGACATGGCAATTGCAATTCCATGTATATCATGATAATTTCGTTGTTTTGTAAACATCCATTAATAAAAATGAGAAAATTCCCATGTTTCAATACGTAATAATAAGTAGTTATACAATCTCGAAGAATGTGTACGCAATTTTTCAATTTATTACTGACAGTCAAATAGTTAAATATTGATGGAACATCAAAACGTTGTTCAAAGTTTTCCCAGGCTAAAACTTGGTCAAATCATCTTTCTCCGTAAAGTTCGTAGGCCTTAAAAGATATTACCTTATGTATCTTAACAATAGCAGCAAATATTATTGTGAGAACAAATCCACCAGTGATGATTATTGTAAAAACAAGTTTACCTTTTACAGGAGCCATTTGAAGGGATAGCCCTATCTCACGTTATAACCCACCACATAAATCACATGGAAATTTACCTAATCTCTATAATTATATTAAATTACTTTGGCGTCAAAGATAAGCCAATATTTATCTATGAAAGCCTTCGACAAACCTCAATTACAAGTTTAGCATGCTATCTTTGCAAGTCAACATATACATAATAAAAGACGCAACCAAAATTTATTTAATCAGTTTAATAAAGTTTGTTGAAGAAGAAACATCTGGGGAAACAAAAACAAAAATGGCTATAGAAAAGAATGTAACAGAAAAAGACAACAAAGTGGACATGGCAGAAGAAACTGTTGATTATGATGACCTTATATCATCCGCTGGTGAATTTGGACGTTATCAACTGCTCCTGTTCGTTTCTACTTTCCCTTTCTACCTCTTTGGAGTCCTCGTGTACTTCTCTCAGATGTTCATGACGGAAGTGTCGCCCAACCACTGGTGCAATATTCCCGAGTTAGAAAACTTAACTGCCATACAACGAAGGGATCTCGGCGTGCCCAAAGACGAGAACGCAAGATTTGGATACTCTTCATGTTTAATGTATGAAGCCAACTGGACCGAGGTGTTAGCAACAGGATTGTCGCCTGATCGAACGTGGACTACAGTGCCATGTCAACACGGATGGGAATTCAACAAAACTGAGATACCATACCCTACTATTTCAAGTGAATTAGAATGGGTCTGCGACAAGAACAGTTATCAAGCAACAGCCCAATCAATATTCTTCGTTGGGTCTATATTAGGAGGGTTCATCATTGGATGGATTGCTGATCGGTTTGGGAGAGTACCAGCGGCTGTAGTCAGCAACCTACTCGGTTGTGCTGGAGGCTTAGCCAGCACTTTTGCCCAAAATTTGACCCAGTTTGCTGCTGCAAGATTCGTCATGGGTATGGCTTACGACAACTGCATGACCATGGCATACCTTCTCATTTTAGAATACGTCGCTCCTAAGTATAGAACCATATTGGCAAACCTGGCTTTTGGTCTATTTTACTCTCTATTCGTCACTGTCCTCCCTTGGATTGCACTTGCTTGCGGCCACTGGAAAACTATTTCTCTAGTCACTAGTTTACCTTTAGGCTTAGCTTTATTAGCGCCATTGTGCTTACCAGAAAGTCCAAGGTGGTTGTTGTCAAAAGGTCGTATTGATGAAGCTGTAGAAAAAGTTTTAACTATCGGCCGGATAAATAAGAAGGAAGTACCACCAAAACTTATAGAACAATTTAAACTAACAGCAACTAACTCAAATGAAGAACAATCTGTGAGTTATTTAGAGATTCTTAAGAGACCGCTCATAAGAAAAATGTTTATACTAATATGTATTGAATTTATGTGCTGTACTATCGTCTTCGATGGATTAGTGAGAAGTATTGGTCAGTTAGACTTCGACTTTTTTTTGTCTTTCTCTTTGGTGTCTTTTACTGAGTGCCCATCGATGATTCTGCTGGCCTTTATTCTAGACTACTTTGGCAGAAGATGGTTAACAATTATCGTCATGACCATTAGCTGTATATTCTGTGTTCTTACTGTATTTGTTAGTGGTGTAAACTCCGTAATATTCGCAATAATAGCGAGATTCTGTGTCAATATGTCGTATAGTACTGCTATGCAATGGGCTGCAGAGATCTTGCCTACATCTGTAAGAGGATCAGGTGTGGCCATCGTACATATTTGTGGGTACGTAGCCACAGTTTTACCACCATACATTGTGTATCTGAAAGTATATATTTACTGGCTACCTTTAGTGGTAATCGGTTCTTTCGCTGGTTTAGGTGCATTGATTGCTATTGGTTTGCCCGAGACTGCGAGGAAAGACATGCCCGATACATTTGATGATTCAGAAGAACTTGCGAAGAACCAGCGATTTTGGACGCTACCGTTCCTGGAGCAAAGAAAACAGAAGACGGGAGAAGTCAACGAAAGTTTTGAATTTTAGCAAATATGGGTTAACACCCTACGCATTTTGTAATTTGAAAAGTACGTATTTACTTGTTATCAAGATGTAATCTTGTCTCATCTCCGTGCGATAACTTTAATCTGTAACCAAATATTTAACGCAGAATCATTATCATCTTATGTTTATCAAAACAATGATGGATGACTTTGTAGCATTAAGGTCGGGTTGGGTGCCGGGTGGGTCTAATGAGCTGTAACCTTGATGCAGTCAATATTTCGAAGGTTCTTATGCAGTTAATGTTTTTTACATAATAATACCTGTTTTATCACCGAAATAATTAATGAAAAAGAAATTCTAATCCGGAACTATTATAAATCTACGCTGTTTTCGTTCAATGTATCCTTCTACTCCTTTTTCGTCATATATAATACCGAAAAGAAAGTAGGTGCCTTGTTTTTATCAAAGATACGTGAAAATCTTAAGAAGAATTCTCTACTAATCTCCTAAATAAAAAATAAACGGATCATTCGAAAATAGAATTTTATTTCAGTATGAGGGTAGATATGAAATCGTTTCGTTCTATCGTCAATTCCCGTGTGACCCGACTGATTCAATATTCAATTACTAAAGGTTCCGCGAGTATGACGTGAATAGTTCGAGACCGATATAACTGTTAATGGAAATGGAAGGTTAGGAAATAGAATTAACTAAGTAACCTTGGTGTGACATTTTGTTATAGTCAATGGCAATTTATAATAGTTATTTTTTTTGAGAAATTACCCATATTCATTTACACCTTGTATACTATGTGTACCAAAAGTCACATGTGCTATTTAAGGTGAACGCACATTTATCCGAGCCGAACGCGTCGAACGAATCGAAGTCAAGGAGGCATCGCACACATATCCGCACCGAAAGAATCGACCGCAGCGAAGAAATCGTTTCTATTTCCTTTACGCCTGTCGCACTGTAATCAGTAATCAGTATCTCTATTTGAGTGAATATGGTAGTTGTTACATTAAAAACAGGTCTTATATATAATCATGTTATTACTCTATTGTCAGTGCTTTATTAATGGAAGATGAATGAGCGAGCGCATTGATCGAGTCGACCGCATAAGCCGCGCCGAATCTGATGACGTCATCCGAATTCGTCTATGATCACTGGGGTTCTTCCAGATTCAGACTATTCGACGCGGGCAAGTGTGCGAGGTTCCATAAGATTTCATACACATAATTCTAAAATTCTTAATTGGATAATACGCTGTCTCATTTCAAATCCTAATAAGGACTTAAAACGAAATTTTACAGGAGAGCGTATAAACGTAAAATATGTCAGCCTTTGAAAAGTATTTATGTTTGGTAAAACCATGTGGCTTACTAGGTTTTAAGTGGTCACGAAATTAGTAGACTTAGATCCGGGCACTATCCATCAGCAAAGTTTGCATACTTAATGAAAAAAACTGACTCGCCCAATTGTCACACTTGCAATAAGCTTGAAGATGTACAACATTGATGGAGTGTGTCAGGAATAAAACTGAACGTGACTCGCTGCTAAATTAATTAAAATTAAATAGACTGGATGTGGGTTTGATACAAAGTGTTTTATCAAGTCCAAAATCAGACACCGCCAAAAAGTTATGTAACTTGGTTACAGTCATTCAGTCGTGATTTATGTTTTAATATTAGGTAAGTTTTTTTGTTTTGTTTACTTTTTAAGTTTAAGAACACTGTAGGTACCCCAAGTGTGAGTTTTTTTCGTTAACTATTGTAGTTGCGTCACGCCAAAAATGTATGAAAATTTAGGCTGCGTCTCTAGGCGCACCGTTCAATTAACGCGCGAATAGTGGCTAGTGATCGGTGCGCCTAGAGGCGCAGCCTAAATTTTCATACATTTTTGTCGTGACGCAACTACAGTAGTTAACGAAAAAAACTCACACTTGGGGTACTGTTATAAGGTATGATGGGGCTTACATTTCCTAAGTGGATAAAAACCCCAAACAAAAATAAAGATTGGAAAAAAGAAAAAAAAAAGTGGTCACGAAGAAGTGGGTGGTGCACATACTAGGTAGCGATGCTTAATATGTCGGCTTATATGTGAGTTTTCAACACTGGTGTTTTCAACACTGGTGTTTTCAACACTGGTGTTTTCAACACTGGTGTTTTTATATTTGGTGGGACTTACTATACCTTAGTTCCAGAATTCAGATAATTTATGTAAACAAAGAAATGTCATTGTCAAAGTGACAGGTTAGTGGTACAAAACATTTTATCATTAAATGTTTACCAAGTAATCATTTAAAATCAAGTTAATTTTAAGAACAATGCAAACAAAATACCGTAGCCAAACAATGTCTTGTGTAGTGTGTCGGAGACGCGCCATATAATCACTTTAATCAGTCCATAGACGCATTCATCACCATAAGTTTTTCTGTGGCACTCATAGATGTTCGAGGCCGCTTTTTAACAGGCGACAAAAAGTCGGGGGGGCTGCCTTCGAGGGCCCCGGCTGAGGCTCCATTTGTCAAATAACAAATAAAACTTAACAAACGAACTCAACAAAAACAAGGAAATATAACAAACACCAACAAGATGAAAAACTTAACACGATGATAGCACAATAACAAAATTAACAAACACGCAGCGAAAACGGGAAAAGAAAACGAATGTATTGTTAAGTCGCCAAGACAACTTTGACATTTTGTTAAACGAAATTTGAAAATGTTTTGTACTCCTACAGTGTTACCAGTATCATAAAATACTTTATACCAGAAAATCTCCTTTTTTTAATAACTTTGTTGAAAACTGAAAATTTATAAAAGTAATTACGGTATGATATTCTTTAAATTATTATTTCTAAAATCAGTACATAAAAGAGAATCTAACCCTTTTTCCAGCATTTTCAGTGAATTACCATTAATAAAATATTTTTTTGATCTGTTATCCCCTTTGTTTACATAAATTATCTGAGATAGGAATTTAGCTAATAGGTTAGCAAGATTATGCAACAAAACGATTTTTGTAAAAAGTATCCCTCACTAGGTTTTGAAATAGGACAGCCATACGTATTCTACCTATAAATACTTATTCTTCTTGTTCATGCTCATTAACTTTATCCACACTGAGTCCAATTCGCTTCATTTAATCCAGAAAGTTCTTTTATCAACTTTTCTCCTAAATAGGTAATCCTACGGCTTAGAGATTACAGTAACGAACGCGTCGAACTCAATTAGTAAGAATGTCAAACTTTTTATTTTGTACTTGGAAAAGTATTTTACTTTAGCAGTCACGTTTAAGAGAGCATTATGTTTTTCGTTGTAGTGATGCGGTAATGCTCTTTACTTTCGAATAATGAATCGGTAACTTTTCGCAAACAAAAGTTTTCAATGCGACTTCAAGCCAGCTGTTTTTTCTCTCGCACTACCCCATCTCTTCCCATGGGTGTCGTAAAGGCGACTAAGCGATTCACTAGAGGATGGGCAGTGGCGTTCTGTAAGTACCTACTTTAATAACCATACTGCGATCGCCAACCCGCCTGCCAAGCGTGACGATTATGGCATATCCGTGTGGAATTGGTCAGTAGCATCCTGGAGTCTGAATTTGTACCCGGCCCTATTGCCATCAACCGGGCACAAATTCAGATATAATTCAAGCTATGCTCGTTCTCCATTACATGGGACTTAAACATAATGGCGAAATGAGGGTGTACCCTCACCTCTGCCCAATCCTTCGGGGAATACAGGCGTGATGTAATGTTAATCATATGCCACGATAAATTTCAATTGGAACAATTAATTCCAAATTCTTCTATTCAGTAGAACAAAAAGAACAAATTCCCATTTCACAACGCAGCTTATTAAATTAGCCTAAAGTTGACGAAAGACCCTCAAGCTCCCGTCTCAAAACATCCTAAAATACTCCATTTTCCTTGATATCTCGCAGTTAAACTTCAACTCCATAAAGTTTAAATTAATTTCTATTATTTTCCTCCCCTCGTATTTTCGTTGTATTTCCTCAGACACATCCTCGCTCGTTTCTTCATGGTATTACACAACATTCTTCCGCAATTCTGAGCAAAGTAAAGCGATAAAAATTTCCTAAAATGACTCGAGATTCTGACAAATGGTTGCAATTTCTCAGTCGCTCCACTTAATCCCAGCTCTTATGTAACAGGAAATAGGGGTCGTAATTGCATGGTTTCTTGACCATTTCCGAATGAATTTCCCAGTGTTGGGGCCCGTTGTATCCTTAACAATGGTCTTGGTATGGGATGAGAGGGCATCCTCAATGGAATGTCGTTTTGGCTGTAAATCATCTCGATTTCATTGTTAGAGGGTATGTTAGAGGGAATGTTATTGACCTGCAGATACTTGACTTATTTACTATGTTACATAAATCTTAGTTTGAGGTACTACTGGAAGGACTTCCGCAGTTTATGTAGGGTTATTTTTTTGTTACAAATCTCGAAAGTATTACAAAAATTAAAGTTAAAAAACCAATGAAATGTTTAATAAAATGCCCAAGTTATAAACAATTTTAAATTGTTCACGAGACAGAGACAAACTACTTGAAAATGATGTCATACCTTTAAAACTTCATGTAACTTGACATCACTGTGTACAATATCCATTTCGTGTGACAAGGATAGAAAACTCTCCCTCCACAAACTTCAAAAGCGTGTACCTCCTCTATTTTCTCATCGTTTTAAAAAAAAATCACATACTGTGTTCTTTCTATACTTTTTTAAAATAATACCAAATTGTTGTACATTTTTAATAGTAGTTAAATACCTTAGGTGTAAGAATGGTTTTCTAAATATGTGTACCTATGTTTAACGAATTCTTAAAGCAAACTGAATGTTTCACGATCAAAGGTTTTGTTAAAGTGGGTCTGTGATTCTATTAAGTAAGAAATAGGCTATTAGATGTTTTGTAAAATTAGAGAATGTCTCTTGCTCTTGAAGAGGCTGGAAAACCATTTTTAAGGTTTGGTCTTGGCAGGTTGCAGACGAATAATGCATCCGCTGCAGCGCACTCGGAGTCTTTCTGTAGACGTAATAGTTTTGTATTTAATTTAGTGTAAAGTTTCCCAAATTCGTACCTGTATTTAATCTCTCCATTTAAATTATCTTCGCTCAATTTCAATTTATTTTTGTACTTCTTGTGGTTTCTGAAAACTTTCTTTAAGTGATTGTATCCTTCATTCTAATTGCGCAACATACTCGAAATCACTATGGCTTTGATTTTGTATTAATAATCCGACTTCTCCACAACTATATACCACGAAATGAATATTGTTTTTGACACATCAACTGTCGTGATTGATGTTGGTTACGTTACGCAATTATTGCCCTGCAGGTTTGTCTTTCTTCATTTGGTAGATTATTTTCCGTATTTAGGAAATTCTCTTTTCGGGTTAAAATACCTTGTAATGAAGCTCTCACTCTTTTATACTTTTTAATTCGTAATTCTGAGGTGTCATCGCCAAAATGTTAAATATAATACTTTGTAGATGTAATGAACGTATTATGAAATATTATTTGATACACATGTTTCTTTTTTTTGTGTTGTTTTCTTTTTGTTTTTGATTGTGTATTTGGCAGGTTTGTTTACCTTTTATATAGAATTTTAACAGCCGGACTATCCTACTTTGTTCCAACTCTGATTGTATTTGTATTTATGGCCTAAATAATTGAATTGGTTGACAAAACATTGAAACCTTTGTTACAACCAAACCAAACAAATTCTGTAAAAGTATTGCATTTTTAAATTTGTAAAATACCATAAAGTTTCTATATACTTTCTAATTCTTATTAGGTCACAACTACGGCGTAACCAGCCGTCATTTCCCCGAGGACTCATAATATGCGAGGGACGAAATCTATTTTAGGATACTAATGTATGAAATTAGTTTATTTCACCTTTTCGGACCTATTTCTTGCTTAAATGTCATTATCACATGGCATTTAAGGAAAAATGTCATGTGTTTGTGTAAAAAAAATATACAAAGCAAAATTATATTGCTTTGTATAATTTTTGCATGCTGTGGTCTGTCATAATTGAAAGAGTAAACTGGCTCTATAATGTATGCGACTTATCACCATTCTTTTTTGTGTATATCCTTTGTCAGAGATCCTTAAGTAAATAAATAAATAAATCACTAAATCAGAAAGACTTAAATTTAAGCAAGCGTGTAGTCTTTAGCAAAGAAAACCCATTCTTTCATTTTGCTTCTTTCGCAGGTGCTGCAAAAAGCAACTTAGATGCTTAAAATTTACCTCTGACTTTCAAATGGCTGAAGTGATTATCATCAAACATAGCTTAAACATATCTAAGCGAGCTGATACAATACTATGTGCCTAGCCTTATCCCAACTACGTTTTGGTCAGCAGACCTCCGCAACCCATTTAGGTACTGGGCAATGCCGATATCCTAAGGTTAGACCGGTTGTCAGACTCGGGCTTCTGACTACCCGTAACGACTGTCACTGGTATTTGTATAACACCCAAAAGCGACGACTTAACGTGCTTCTTGTAGTTGTGTAATTATTAGAGATTAAACGAACTTACCTAAAGTGACAACGAATAATCTATCGTCATTTTTGTGACTGCGAATCGGCATTGGTGCCGATTCTGTTATGGACAAACTAAACTTTAAATAGGCTATTGTCATCTTTTTCACTCTAATAAAATAAGAAAGAGACGTAAATGAGAGCTGTCAAACTTAGTTGAACTAAAAGTTCCATACAAATTTAGACTACATTTAAAACGTGTCGACTAAAAACACGGTGAAGTTCAAGGCGTAAACTAATTTAACATCTCTAACTTAGTCATTGTCTATCACCGTCCTTTTCTCGCGCTATCTGTTAGTAAAAGATAGCAATTCTCTAATTTTAGTTTAATTGGTAAACAAGAGAGTCGGCACCATTGTTTTACACTTTTTCTCGTAAAAAGAAGAATTAATGCGGTGACCGGAAGCACTAAAACGCGAATGAATGAAAAGTACAGGAACCAAAGAGAGGTAGAGCCACAAAAAAAACATTATAAATGAATTCAAACTTTGTGGATGAGAGGCAATATCTTAGAAGTATTACAATGTTATCTTAATCTCTTCGGACGAAGCAATGAAGTATAATTACAATACTACTATTAGTATAACACTGATGGATACTACTACCCATCCTCCTGCAATAAACGTATAGACCCCACTTACATTCATGGACAACACAGCCTTTATAAACCCTTTGATCATAACGTTACCTACCAGAAATTCGTACATTATTCAGTATAACAACAAAGGGCAAGTTACTGACGCCAGTACCTGTGATACGCCAGAGGGAGGCATGACACTCTCTGTCAAGTGTCAGTCTTTGAAATATACCTGATGTATGGTTCTGTATATCATAAAAGCATTTGTTACACGAATAAATAGCATTGCAAAACATTAATGTTTAGTCGAAATATTTGGCTTTTTACATCCCGACTCCCAGCTCAATAAAATAAATGTGCCGATCTATTTCACCACCGTATTTTTTAAATTTGCTAAATGACCTAAGTATTTAAAAAACTGAAAAGGTTAATAATACTTTAAAATGGTGTCGATTTTTAACATTTTCAAAAAATAAAAGAGGCATTTAAGTAATTACTTTCTTTTTAGGGTTCCGTACCCAAAGGGTAAAACGGGACCCTATTACTAAGACTCCGCTGTTCGTCTGTCACCAGGCTGTATCTCATGAACCGTGATAGTTAGACAGTTGAAATTTTCACAGATGATGTATTTCCGTTGCCGCTATAACGACAAATACTAAAAAACAGAACAAAATAAATATTTAAGTGGGCTCTCATACAGCAAACGTGATTTTTTTGCTAATTTTTGCTCGATATTGATAACGGCAAGAGGCAGACGCTTGAAATATTCACAGAATATTTAGTTATACATGTATTCACTTTAAAAATAAATAATTAAATTAAAATAAAACAAATATTTAAGGGGGGCTCCCATACAGCAAACGTGTTTTTTTGCCGTTTTTATAGATAATGGTACGGAACCCTTCGTGCGCGAGTCCGACTCGTACTTGGCCGATTTTTTTCTACACTTACGAGTACGAGTCGTCGGTCCATTCGGCTGAGAGCGATTAGCGGTACTTCCTCACTAACAATAAGGTACAATCTTCCACCAGAATAAACTAGCCTATAAATGACAATACCATCGCCACTTAACCACAAATTGCTCCTCTTATCTTCCTAATAAATTCCGACTTCCATCCGTCAGTCAATAAGCGCTATTTGGGACATTTTCGCGTCGTTCCATTGACAGCGGCCCGTGAAATATGGGCCATTCAACGTCCAGAATTTAAAATATGGCCCGGCCTTTCCCTATTGTAGAAAAACGCTGAGGTATGGGTTGTCACCATTCATTTTGCTGGGAAGTTTAGAAGGTATTTTGCACGTGTAGTACTTAGTTAGTCTCGTAAATCATAAAATTATAGATGTATGTCGCAGCACCAACACAGATGCGTCATCTATAATTTCAATTAATAATAACATCGTCTGATTATTACTAATCGGAAACGTCAAGTACTGTACCTACTTGGGTGAGGTCGATACAGGAAGTGGCAACACGGAATGGACACTGGCTGATATTTGAAAGGACAATGCCTAAAAAAACCCAGGCTTGGCGCACATGGAACGTACATCATTTTTTTTGTATAAATGTGAAATTAAATGCCACTTAAGTGCTATCATCAAAATCGATTGTTTTTCTGTGTGAAACTACGTAAAATCACATGACTTTCTTCAATTATTGGTAGGTATTCATCGTACGCATCACCATAAGTTATATATACAGGGTGTTAACGAATTCGTGTAATTCCTTAAAATCACAAAACCACACAACTGGTGTAGATAGGCCCCGCACGGAATTTAGCTTGATTTAAAATAAAAAAATAAAATTCTTTTTTTTTTCATGCGGCTTTGTTAACGGTCGTATCTAAACCACCTAATAAGGATACAATAAAAAAATAAGTTTTTTTTTTGCAAAAAACTTCTTTTATTTGTGTGAACATTTCGATGCCACGCATAAATTAATGAAAGTACGGCGACACGGCTGGCAGGCACGACTAACGCGATATCACTCTTTGCAGTCAGGTAACTCAAGGCTCTAAAATTACTCAGAATAAGAAAACCATTTTTTTTTCTGATTGGATTTCAAAATTCCCATTTAGGGTTAATCTGTATCACCAGTAGATCACGTGGTGCGAAGGAATTACACGAATTCGTTAACACCCTATATAGTTATACTTATAAGGATAGTTGTGTTTCCACAAGTCGGTTATGACCGAATACGGCCAACCGACCTAATGTAAACGAGCCGTTAGTAAGCAAAACCATTCGTTTTCGGCCATAGGAACCGGGCATTATTCAAATAAAAAGTATTTTAGAAGTGAAGAAGTTTTATTAATTTTATTTGAGTAGTTTCAAATCGTCGATAGTATACTTTTTTATTGGAACAAGCTATCATTCATAGTTTCCAAGATATTACGGTTTATTATGGATCTTCCCTTTATACCAAAATGAAAACACAAACCCCGAATAATCGCTTACTCAATTCTAAAAGACGGATAATAATTTCAATTCCCAACGGAATTGTGCCCCCATTTGCGAGCAATTCCCGCTTCGCTCGTTGTGTTCACGCCGAAGACGTAACGATGCTGATTATTCCATCCATCTTTTAATGTGCAAATAATAACAGGAGCTTTCCTAGTTATTCCTCTTGGAATTGTAATCAAGTTAGGAAGTCGTTTTCCGGATCTACAAAAGCGGTACTGTAAGGATGGAAATGTACTGGCTGATGCCTGGCTTAGCGCCTAGTGTCTAGCGAGACGCCTAAATACTAGAAGCGTATGTAAATAGTTTGTGGATAATACGCACAGACGAAAATGGACAACTAGACAACAATATCCTATATATAAGACGACACGTTTGGTGCAGTGGCTAAGCGATTGGCTTCTGCGCTACGGGTCGTGGGTTCGATTCCCACACGGAACAAAAATTTGTATGGCCTACAGATGGTTGTTTCGGGTCTGGGCGTTTGTTTGTGAGATTTGTGTCTGTAAACGCACCCACGATACAAGAGAAATCTTAGTGTGAGGCAACGTTTTAAAAAAAAAAAAACCGCTAAATACTTAAAAAGTAAAAAAAAAGTTCAAATCACACATTTTTTTCTTAAAACCTGTTTTACTTGATTACTGTTTTAAGAGTACTTTTTATCAGCTGTGCAACATCAATTTTTAGCCAACATTACCGTTTTTATATAAACGAAATACACGCAACGATATTTTTTGTAATAAAAAAGTGATATTACGAGTAGTAAAAAGACTTTTTTTCGACCCTTTGTTTCGAATAACTAACTAGCCCTAATAGGGAAAATGCATGCATTTTTTAAATTTTCTATTCGAATGGCAACAATTCGAAATTATGCAAAAAAAAAAACAATTCATTTTAAAAAATCTGTGCCTCCTTACGATATTCAAATAGCCGTCATATTGGCGGGCTCTGTAACCAACCCTTACTCTAATTACCCTTTTTTTTCACACATAGTAAATCAACAAGAGATGATTATGGCTAACACTCTAAATACAATAAATCCATTGTACTATACAGGGTGTTAACGAAATCGTGTAATTCCTTAAAAGCACATGATCTACTACTGGTGTAGACAGGCCCCACACGGGATTTAGCTTGATTAAAAATAAAAAAATAATACTCTTTTTTTTTCATGCGGCTTTGTTACCGATCGTATCTAAACCACCTAATAAGGATTCAGTAAAAAAATATCATTTTTTTTTTTTGCAAGAAAATTATTTTATCTGTGTGAACATTTCGATGCCACGCATAAATTAATGAAAGTACGGCGACACGGCTGGCAGGAACGACTAACGCGATATCGCTCTTTGCAGTCAGATAACTCAAGGCTCTAAAAAGACTCAGAAAATGAAAACCAAAAAATTTTTTTGAATTTTTTTTTTGTTTGATTTTCGAAAATTCCCATTGTGGCTTAATCTGTGTCACCAGTAGATCACGCGGTTTGAAGGAATTACACGATTTCGTTAACACCCTGTATTGTGAATGAATAGAATCATTGTCTAGAAAACCCCTTGACCGCTCTCTACTTTTTGTAATAGTTTGATTTATTATTAAAACACAAATATTCTAAAATAATATACCATTGTACTGCATTGTTAATGAATAGAATCATTGATAACAAAAACCCTTGATCGCTCTTTACTTTTGGTAATAGTTTGATTTATTATTAAAACAAAAATATTTTAAATAACTTACCACTGTACTATATTTTAAGTACTAAATTGTGAATGAATGAAATCATTGATTAGAAAACCTTTGACCGCGCTCTGTTCTTGGTAACAGTTGATTCATTATTAAAACACAGACGTTACGTTAAATAACCACTTTATTGTATTCTAAGTTGTATATAAGCTTTACCAAATTTTAATTAAATCAGTTATTACATCAGACTCCGTGTGTTTCACTTGTGTTCCACAAGCCCCGAATCAGTACGCCTGTAACATTGGCGCAGTCGGTAGGATATTCTTGGAGTGAAGGACATTATCGCGCTGAAAAACCTGCAAGTTTTCGAGAACAATTACGAGTGCATATCGTGTGTTCCGGAGCTGCACCTGAAAGGACGACCCGTACGTTGCTGCATACAACGAGGGACGGAGCTATGAAGCTAACGATCGTGCTGGTGGCCATATCGCTGTAAGTCTTTCATATTTTGCTCTTATCCAATTGGGTATCGGTTTTTCACATTTTATTTTATTTTTTCTTATTTGTCCAATTTCCTAGTGAATTGTTTTTGTCCTCACTTTCATCCAAAATAATAAACAATGGCTACTGATTCAACGAGGATAGCAGAGGTACGAATGGAACCAATTATTCCAACACCTCAAATTTTAAGCATAACACCAACACATAGTGGAAGCACGAAAACCGCTTTATCGGGCGTGTTACCTGTAATTTTAATAAATAATTATAAACTTTTAAAAGAATTGAACATTAGCCCACAAGCTGAACAATGTATAGAAAGATCTACATACACTAATATACATTATTTAGATAAAATTAGTAATTTTAATGCTTTCAAGATGAACCTTACATTTATATACATAATAGAAGTACCCTTGATTGATGAAGATGCCTTCCTTGCTTATAAAGTAATTTCCTTTCCAAAGAAAAATAATATTTCCCAGCTATACCATACCCTGTTGGTAAGAAATAGATATGTAGGATTGACCAGAGATCAACGGTCTTACGTCATCGTTCATGAAGAGAATGCAGAGCCCACCTGTGAAACAAGTATACTTCATCAAAAGTTCGACTACTACAACAAGTATTGTGCTATAATGAGCACAAGAAGACATTTCAATATAATTCACCTACTCAGAAAAAACAATTGGCTATTGTTGTTCTCTGAATCCATGAACATAGTAGAAGGATGCAACAAGAACTTCAGCACTTACAAATTTGAAGGAGCTGGAATAATTTCATTAAACGAATATTGTTCTGCAACAGTCAACATGCCACTAAAATCAAAGGCGAAGGTGAAATACAAACATCAATACACTTACCTGTTATTAACATTGACATTATTGAAGAATTGAAAATGCACCATCAGCATCACAGCCCACTAACTATCCCGCAAATCGAGACACAGTGCAAGTGCATAGTGACGAAAGCAATTTGTAATCAATGAAATAGTGTTAATTTTAAGCAACATTAGAATAAGTTTTATCCTTGTAATTTCTTTTTACTTGTTTAACTTTTTACCTGTAATATTTTATTTATTGATTTATATAATAATTATACCTACCTTTTTACATTATTTGTTGGAAAATACTCATGTCCTTTTAGAGTATAATTTCCAATCTAAGGGGGGAGGTGTAACCAACCCTTACTCTAATTACCCTTTTTTTTCACACATAGTAAATCAACAAGAGATGATTATGGCTAACACTCTAAATACAATAAATCCATTGTACTATATTGTGAATGAATAGAATCATTGTCTAGAAAACCCCTTGACCGCTCTCTACTTTTTGTAATAGTTTGATTTATTATTAAAACACAAATATTCTAAAATAATATACCATTGTACTGCATTGTTAATGAATAGAATCATTGATAACAAAAACCCTTGATCGCTCTTTACTTTTGGTAATAGTTTGATTTATTATTAAAACAAAAATATTTTAAATAACTTACCACTGTACTATATTTTAAGTACTAAATTGTGAATGAATGAAATCATTGATTAGAAAACCTTTGACCGCGCTCTGTTCTTGGTAACAGTTGATTCATTATTAAAACACAGACGTTACGTTAAATAACCACTTTATTGTATTCTAAGTTGTATATAAGCTTTACCAAATTTTAATTAAATCAGTTATTACATCAGACTCCGTGTGTTTCACTTGTGTTCCACAAGCCCCGAATCAGTACGCCTGTAACAGCTCTTGTCATACATTGTGTCTTCACAAAACTCACTCCTACTAATCGCTACTCTCCATGTTTACCGTTATCATATTGTGTGACGTAAAAACTGAGTTCGACCAATAATGTAGTTTGTTTGAATTTCCTTACAATATTTTATGAAATAGATAGGTATTTAAAAAAAAACTAATGTATTGAATAGCAAATGAATTATTTCTCGATGACTTCGAATCAATATTAATTGTAAAAAAAAACAATGGAGTTCGGATTGCAAATATTGCAATACATAGGTACAATATTTATGAAATGTATGTAGGTACATTGAGCCCTATTACAGCCTAACAAATACCAAAGCCCAACGGCTGGCTTTCTGACGTGTGGCACGCGTGTCTATTACAATGTAGTTCATTAACTACGTGCTACGGATTATTGGGACGGAATCTTTCTAATATTGGTTGTAAGCAACATTCCAATCTGGTCGTACATACAGTGTGAGTCTCCATAAAGTGCACATAACGGGTGTAAAAAGACCCTTAACGATAACGAAAACCACGTATTCTACCCATCATTGGGTTTTTTTTTTCTACTAAACCATACCTGGGAAACCATTGGTTTTGGAGATATTGAAGGTCAAAGTGTACATTTTTTTTTAGTTTTTTCCAAAAACGTATTTTAAGTGATACTAAACTTTCTTCCAAACAACCTTATCAAAATTTTCAATTTTTCCTCACAAATTACGCATTTGAAGTTACAAAAACGCAACGAATATCAAACGCACACGACCGCCTTGGCTCAGCTGTATAACCGCTGCACAACCCACACAGGCACATTCGGTTACGTGCATTACATTACGCGCTACAAAAAAACAGAGTTTTTTTCATGCCAAAAAATAAAAGTCGTTTCCCAGCAATTATTTTTGGTCAAAGTAGTTTAGTTTGATGTACAGAGTGCGTAGATTTCGGCTATGTGATGGGTCTTTTTACACCCTGTATACAAGGTGTCCCAAAAAGTAGTGTCAAGCGGAAGTCCAGAGTTAGAGCATCCTTAGAGGTACCCGAATCACCCTCTTATATGTTTCGCGATTTTTTGTAGTTTTCTAGTTATGATTTCTTTTCATGTTTTAACCAAACTCTGAATTTAATGACATTTTTGATAACAGTGACGTGAAAGTTACTTTTCTAAATCAGATGAAAAGAGAACCTAATTTTTAAAAAAAACACGCATTTGTCTCAACTACTCTTGAGTGGGACAGTAATGGACTGATTATTATCAATGCATCGCTTAAACACATTCAGGTATTGTTCATTAAGTTTAAAATGTTTTACTGCCATATTTTCAATACACCATCACTTTAATTAGCTTAATGGCAACGAGCGGTGATATAGGAGTTTCATTAATATATTTCATTTATCTCCTATCTTACGGCATCCCTTCTCTTATCTCACATTACATTAACTTTACCATCATTTTACCTTTGACATTTGCTTTGAACCTACGTCTAGAGATAAGGGGTTGTGTTTATTAATTTTCCAAGAAATAAACACAAATGAACTAGTGATGTGTACCGGTTTTTAGAAAATCAAAAAGAACGGTTTTTCAAAATACCGTTTAAACTCTCAATCACCGTAATTATAGACATAATAGATAAGACAATTAAGTGTCGTCCTGGGACGACGGTTGTTTTTCTAAAAACCGATTACTTCTTGCCAGTACAGCTCGACATATAAAAGTCTGGAAACGGTTTTTTTTTACATTTATTTGCTGCGTCATCCAGTGTTTTATCAGGCGATAAATGTGAATTTAAGACCCTCAAATTGATTTAAAATTAATAAGACTATCCAAAATTCTACCAGAGAAGTTATTTTTAAAGTTTTAATTTTGTGTGAATTTAATGGCTATTTTCCGTACTCTATAATTGCGCAGAGCTGTACCTACATAAAATAAAGATTAAATCAATAAAAACAAGATAAATGTAGGATACATCAATGAAAAAATATGTTTATATCAACGGTTTAGAAAAGAAATAACTAACAATTTCATTAATTTTATTATAACGATCCAAGTATTTTTATCTATTAAGTTTTTTTTGTTTCTTTTTTTAGAAACTTTGCCCTACACTAAGATTTCTCTTATATCGTGGGTGCGTTTACAGACACAAATCTCACATACACAAACGACACATCTGTAGGCCATACAAATTTTTGTTCCGTGTGGGAATCGAACCCACGACCCGTAGCGCAAAAGCCAATCGCTTAGCCACTGCACCAAACGTGTCGTCAAACCATTTACCTTAATAAAATCAATAAAACCGGTTTTCCTTAAAAAGTAATCGAAATACACCGGTTCAAAATATTGCAATCGGTTCACATCACAAATGAACAGAAAGTATTGTTGCCAGCCAAACAATATTGTATGGTTAATGAGATAAAATAGTCTAGTAATGTATAAAGATAAAAAAAAAAAAACACAGAAAGTTGTCCAGTCCAAATCCAAATCCAAAACGACGAGCTACGTTAACCAGGGTCTCCACGGTACGGAACTGCGCTCAACTTTAAAATTATACCTTTGCTCTGACTTACAAACTTTGACTTCTCGGGAAAGCATTTAAATTCAAAGATGAGTTTAAAAGTTGTGAGTATTCTTAGAACGACAGGGCTTTGCATTCGATGTTAAGGTGTGGTTTCATTGAACTCGTATTTTTGTATGCAAGTTTTTTTTATACAGAATGGTAAAAAAATTACGCTAAGAATTTTGTGGGGTTATCTACTCAGTATCGAAAATTTACCAACTTTCGTAGAACAACTTTTCGAAATTCACGAATTTTTTTAATAACTTTCCGTACAAATTAAATAAAAACATTTTTTCTATTTCTGATACCGAGTCACCCCACAAAATTCTTAGAGTTATCTTTTTAACACACCTATATAGGGTTACTTCAAATTAACTAGCTACACACATTCAAATAAAAAAATACCTAAACTTTAAACTAAGTCACACACACAATTTTATTGACAATGCGTAGAGGACGCATTGTGTATCCTCCTCGTCGATAGCGTATGAGTTTACTGATCAGCAAATCAACGTGCATTTTGCAGTCTAGGGGGCCTTCTCCGAAAAACAAGATACAAGATCATTTATTTGCCCAAAACATGAGTATACATACAGAGCATGCAAGATGTTAAAATTACAGAATAAGTATCAGTCATGTTTTGCCTTTACGGCGTACAAATATAGGTGAATTTAATAATAATAATAGGTACATTGATTTTATTGGCTATCACTATTATTGAAGAATCTATCAATGAACAATTTTTGAAATTGAAACAAATTGACAGTCGAAATTAAATGTGAATATACAGCGTGTCCCAGAAAGTAGTGTCAAGCGGAAGTCCAGAGGTAGAACATCCTTTGAGGTACCCAAATCACCCCCATGTATGTTCCGCGATTTTTTGTAGTTTTCGAGTTATGAATGTTTTTCATGTTTTTTAATCAAACTCTGACTATAACGACATTTTTAATCATAGTGACGTGAATGGTTGAGATACATGCGTAATTTTTTTTTCTGAATTAGCTGATTAGTGACCCTTTCGAATGCATAAACATTTGTAACCATAGATGTAACGAATGCGTTACAAAAAAATATTGAATTCACATAAAGTTAAAATCCTGCATGTTTCCTAAATCTTTGTGGGTGATTTAAAAATAAATCTCCCTAAACTTTTTTCGTCAGATGTATTTTAAAAACTTATCCATTTTATCAGCTATTTATCCTGTAAATTACATCGAGCTATCTCTACGACTTCACAATAAAAATTTCATTCAAAGCATACAATATCGAAAATTCCAGTTGTAAAAGGGTGAATGAAAAATTGATTAAAACTAACTAAAAACTTCTTTTTAGTAACCCTCGACGCAAAAAGAGGGGTGGTATAAGTTTAACGTGTGTGTCTGTCTGTGGCATCGTAGCTCCTAAACGGATTAGGATTTAGTTTTTTCTTTTGTTTGAAAGGTGACTATAGCGAGAGTGTTCTTAGCTATGATTCAAGAAAATCTGTTCAGCCTTTTGAAGATCATCAGCTCTTTTCTGGTTGTCGAAGAGATATGAGCAACTTCGACTGCTCTGATCGTTTCGAAATTTACTATCCTGTGACTTTAATGATATCGATGACATGTGACAAGAAGGAGGTCATTACAACTTATCATAAACTTAAAGAATCAATAGGCACACAATACCTCTACTGTAAGTTGAGTATAATGCTGTTTCAGATGATGCTTGAGTATCAGGTCAAGGTTATCATGTTATTGTAATATCATTGAAGTCACAGGATAGTAAATTTCGAATCGATCAGACCAGTAGAAATTGCTCATATTCCATTCAACAACCAGAAAAGAGCTGATGATCTTCAAACGGCTGAACAAATTTTCTTGAATCATAGCTAAGAACACTCTCGATAAAGTCACCTTTCAAACAAAAGAAAAAAATTAATCAAAATCCGTTTAGGAGCTACGATGCCACAGACAGACACACAGGCACACACGTTAAACTTATAACACCCCTCTTTTTACGTCGAGGGTTACTAAAAAAGACGTTATTAGTTAGTTTTAATCAATTTTTCATTCGCCTTTTTACAACTGGAATTTTCGATATTGTGTGCTTTGAATGAAATTTTTATTATGATGTCGTAGAGATAGCTCGATGTTATTTACAGGATAAATAGCTGATAAAATGGATAAGTTTTTAAAATACATCTGACGAAAAAAGTTTAGGGAGATTTATTTTTAAATCACCTACAAAGATTTAGGAAACATGCAGGATTTTAACTTTATGAGAATTCAATATTTTTTTGTAACGCATTTATTACATCTATGGTTACAAATGTTTATGCATTCGAAAGGGCCACTAATCAGCTAAATTAGAAAAAAAAATTACGCATGTATCTCAACTATTCACGTCACTATGATCAAAAATGTCGTTATAGTCAGAGTTTGATTAAAAAACATGAAAAACATTCATAACTCGAAAACTACAAAAAATCGCGGAACATACATGGGGGTGATTTGGGTACCTCAAAGGGTGTTCTACCTCTGGGCTTCCGCTTGACACTACTTTCTGGGACACGCTGTATATTAAACAAAACACGACAAAAAGTATCATGATAAATAAGATAATAGAAATGTCAAATTCGTTTTTTAACACAAAAATTAAAATAATCATCTGGATATTAAAATGTCAATGATTCACATAGAACAGTTAGGACGGAGTTATATTTTATCAGTCAGAAATTCATCAATGCTATAATATACTTTTTGTAATATGAGACTTTTTAACTTATTTCTTAGTTTTACGGTTGTAAATTCCTTCCAATCTTTTGGCATCTTATTATAAATTATTGGAGCCATACAGAATATACTTTTACGCAATAGCGCAGTCCTGGAACTATGAATGCAAAGTTTGTTATTGTCCCGTCTATTTCTAATTACTTTATCGGACAATCGGGGAAATAGATGTGGGTTTAATTTAACAAACATGACAGTCGCTAAAATATACATGGATGGATTAGTTAATATTTTATATTTTTTAAAATAAGGTTTACAGCTGTCAGTAACATGAAGTCCAAACATAGTTCTAAGGCACCTTTTTTGGGTCTTAAAAATGATTTCTTTATTTGTTGAATTACCCCAAAAGATGACTCCGTATCTTAAGTTAGAGGACACTAAACCGTGATAAGCAGTTAGCAGCGCATTGACATTTAAAAACGAATGTCGAAGTTTCGAAACGAAACAACGACGAACATCGAACTTATAAATAAACGATCGAAGTATTGTCAAACAACGAACTACTCGAAGTCACTTAACATTTGGGAGTATGGTGGACGCAAGACAAAATATCAAATCGCGAAATTCGAATCTATTGTCGCATCCGAAACACACGTGCGATCCGGCAGCCGAAACTTTGTAATTCCTACGCACTATCGTTTTGCGTCATGCATCGTGCACGGACGGACAGCACGGCTGGAAAATTCGTTGAGGATTACATATACAACACTATTTTTAGTATACACAAAAACCGAGATACCCCAACAAGATTTTAATCAGAATTACCGGAGTATGTATTTTTTTCAAATAAATGTCCAAGTTACACCTTCGTTTATGTTGCGTTAAGTTCCCCAGTAGAGTGTGAAATGTGTAAGATGTGCTGTGCAGGGGTTGTCTAATACACGTAAACTGACCGAGCGGACCGTCTCAAGCTTCAAGGTGTTTATTCCCGTCCACTGTTATGCATAGAAACCTATTGAAACAAAACTGAATTTTATGAAAAAAAGAAAACAAGATTTAACGTGGTATAAAAACTATGTCAATCGATTCTCCTAGTGATTCTGAAGAAACTAGTTTCAGGTTTAGTGTATACTGAAACTAAACTTCTATTAAAACTGTCTTTCGTTTCTTCTTCACAGCATAAACACTAGGAAGCAGTGAATGTTGATCCATTTTGGAGGCTGCCTAATGTAAAATTCGTTAAAAAAATAACTAAGTAATTCAAGTCTCTTTTGAATAAACGAGTCTTGAGTTAAGTCCTTCTTCTGTTCGTTAATCAGAGCATAAAAAAAAACAAATTTCGATCTCGCATCAAGTCTTTGATAAGTCCTGTTGTTAACAAATAACCTCGTTGACCTTTGCTTTGCGATTGATTCATGATTGAGTTTCCGGCTCATAGCGGCGATTATGGCCCTTGTTATTGGCCACTCGTGATTTTACGGGAAATGAGATTTTATATTTTGTTTTCGACAGGTAATTACGGTGATCTGAAGGAGAGCGAAATAAACGCCGCAACGGCTCTGAATCGACATAAATGGGATAGGCAGACAAGGAGAGCTGACCCCAGATGCAGGACAAGGCAAAGGAAGAAAAAAAAGGTAATTACGGTGATCAAGCCGGGTGGCATGACATTGCATAATTTTGCTTTTGTAAGAGTATACGTCGTATACTCTTACCGTAGAAAAGTGGGGGAGCATGAAAAGAGCCTCCACGAGTGACGATACATGAGTATGTCCGGCGCATCCTGGGCAGTCAGCCCCGCTACCAACCTTGCTGACTGGCTAATCTTTTCACCACGGCATGAGCTATTCTCGTATAGCTCGTGCCGACACGATAGAAGAAGAAGAAGACCGTAGAAAACGTATCCTTATATTGTAAAGGTATCATACACGTCGTGTATAATACCTTTACAATATAAGGATACGTTTTCTTTTTACGAACGTTTTACAATTTCGGTACCGAAAAACATCGAATAACGAGTGAATCACACTAATGAAATATTTATGCTATCTGGGGCTTCATAAAAAGTACAGGGAGGCGCAATGGCGGGGCGGATTATCAAATAGAAACCCTTATTTGTAAAGGTTTAAGTACCGGTACCGAAATTTCCCGTTTTGCATTTTCTGACTCTACTTTTTGGTAGGGAAATATATTTAAGTCTCGTAATATTCCGGTAATCAGAAAGGCGTATGACGTCATATTCAGTCAGGGTCAGGGTTATTCAGTCCCTGTTCCACGCTATGATTTGTTATATATCAGTTTGGGGACCTGCGGTTCTAATCGTAACGTTCTTAGCTACATCGTCAATTGGAACGTTATTACTACAATCTGCACTATGAGATTATTTTTAAACAATCCACAGCCAAGAATGTATACAGGCTGTAAATAAATTCGTGTAATTTCTTCAAACCATATGATCTACTAATGGTCTAGATTATCCCCGCACGGGATTTAGATTTCTTAAAATGAAAAAAAAGTTTTTTTGTTCTATTTTTTTTTTTATTTGATAGAGAATTTCGATGCCATGCGTAAATGAATGAAGGCACGGCGACACCGCTGACGGGTCCGACTAGCGCGATATCGCACCTCACAGTCAGTTAACTTGGGACGCTAAAATTACTCAGATACAGAATACCATGGTTCATTTTTTTAAACCTTTTTTTTTGTTGATTCTGAAAAAGACCTACGTAGGGTCAATCAGTGTCACCAGTATATCACGTGGTTTGAAGGAATTACACGAATTCGTTTACAACCTGTAGGTATATACTTATAGGTATACCGACAGATATAGAACATAAATAAGTAAGTAACGCAAGTTGATTATATTTTGCGTGCAATCTGATAGGAGCAATCCTCCTACATGTTACGCTGCTAAGTCAGTCCCTCTCGACCGTTTCCGCAAGCGCGAATGGTTGCAGGATGCATGTGCGTGACATCTGCAAAGACGCATGCAAAGCGTGCGCAATATTTTACTTCCCAGCAATAAATTAATCACGTAGGCAGTTGGAACAAAAAATGTGACACGCTTGTTTTGATTTGTTTATTGGTTCACAAGCAATTGTTACACTTTAAAATACAATGATTTCAATTCATGCATATACCTAAGTGTACAATATCGTGAGGTAAACACGAAATGCAAAAACTTAACAAATTAAGAGACAGAAAACAAAGATTAAACAAAGATTCAGCTATTTGTCTAAGTAATGATATAGCTTAAGTTCAAAAATAATGAGTACGCACGGCTACAGATCAAGCTATACATTTCCAGTATAAGCTGATCTCGCATTTTATAGAATTTCCTTACAGTGAGAGGTCAGTGTAAACTGGAATTTATAGCTTGATGTGTAGCTAATTTACACGGAAATAACTTAATTTAGGGCTGATTTTTTCATCTGAGGAATAAATATGGCGGTCCGACATATTTTTTATACAAAAGCTGTCAAAAAGTCAAAATTATTTGTCAGATAAAAGTTATCTGACGATTGAAAAATTGGCCCTTAGTTTATTTAGTGCTAATTGACGGACTTGGTGCTTGAATTTTCTAAGGATAGTACTAAAAATATCTATATCATCATTATATTTATTGAGGACCCTACAGAGTCTAGGAATAGGGAATATCATAAAAACTCAACATCTGTGGCTACCCCAAATACGACAAATCTCTCACATGCACATTGCATGTTAACCATCCAATTTGCGAGCGCAGAGTAGATATCTCAAGTAACGTTACCGGCACATAAAGGATGGCTCTTGTAACCAAACCGCTGGCTCTGTATGATAACTACGAACATGATGCTTCAAAAAGTAGTCAGTTTCGAACTGTGAAATTGCATTCAAGAATACGAAGCAAAGGAAACCCATAAAATGCAAAAAAATGTATTTAAAAGCACTTTAAAATTAATGAAAATAACAATAAAAAATCTTTAAGTCACACTTTGAAATTAATGCTTTCCACCACAAAATTAATGGTTTGCAATATTATTTATTTTTTCGCAAAAATTAGTACAGAGGCGGATTTTAATGCCTTAGGCATTTTCTACCAGTCGACCTTAATTAATATTATCAATCAAAAACCATTTGTTTCTGAACACACCCATTAAACGAATGGTGGAAAGTGATTGACAAAGCCAATCGTTTCTGGCACTTGACAGACGCGTCGCGACACCGCCGTGCCACGGATTTCAATGAAACAGTACCCCAAGTGTGAGTTTTTTTCGTTAACTACTGTAGTTGCGTCACGACAAAAATGTATGAAAATTTAGGCGGTGGCTCTGGGCGCCCTGTTCAATTTACGCGCGAATATTAGTATTGAACGGGGCGCCCAGAGCCACCGCCTACATTTTCATACATTTTTGTCGTGACGCAACCACAATAGTTAACAAAAAACTCACACTTGGGGTACTGGTGTCCACTCCGTTCGTCTATATACATTTTTTTCCAGACGGTGAAAAGAGTCATCCGGTATTTATTCCAAATGCAAATGTCATATTACTTGCATCGCAAACTGTTGGTTTTGCATAAAATGTCGTTTCGACACGTAAGAGCCACGAAATGTGCCAACGGTTTCGTATCAAAAATGCACAGCCACGAATCAAAGGTTCCGCATATTTGCACCAATTTAATAAAATAACGTATTAAATTGAAACTTTATGAGATAAAATTTTATTCATGGTAACTGAGCGTAGCGTTTTGGGTATTAAGCTCAATGACCGAATACGTAATACCACGATAAGCTCCAAAACAGGAATCGCCGATGTGGGCCCTAAGTCAGCAAGACTGAAGTGGGATTGGGCGGGCCATGTATGCAGAATGCATAAAGGCAGATGGGCCAGAGTCGTCACGCAGTGGGTGCCGGAAGACGGGCGTCGTCGCCGAGGAAGGCCTAGGAAACGCTGGCGTGATGACTTAAAAGTCGTTTATGGGAGATTGGCCAGAGAAAACAATGCATAGAAATGAGTGGAAGGCTATGGGGGAGACCTTTGCCAAGCAGTGGGACAATGAAGGAAATGTCCCTTGAATTCTCTTGAATGCCCTTTCATTTGTTTCCGACTTGACGTTGAGTTTAGGAACACCCAGTACTATGAATATGTATTGTGTTTTCATGAAGTAAATTTTACATATTTAATAGAATTTCACTTTTGGATACCGGATTTGGTACACTGCAATAATAATATTAATTTCACGTGAGTTAATCTCTTACTGCCGCATCGGAAAACGGATTAGGGATTGCAATGTATTGGCCTAATTTGCAAACATAATATCACGCTTGGCTATCAGGGCTAGGAAACGGTTTACAAATAACCGTGTATTACCGGTTTTGTCGATTGAGAAATTTGTGGAAACCGGTTGTTATGGTATGGGCATGTGATGCGGAGGAATGAGGAACATGTCGTGAGGAAAGTTTTGAGTATGAATGTGGATGGTTATAAGAGTAGAGGAAGATCAAAGATACGATGGATGGATAATGTAAAAGATGATATGACTAGAAAAAGGGTGACTACTGAGATAAAGGCTAATAGAGATGTATGGAAGAAAATACACGCTGCGCCGACCACAAATAAGTTGAGAAAAGTTCGAAATATTTTCAGAAATTATGGACAGTCTCTTAAGAACCTTTTCCTCTAGCCACAACGATTAAGGTAGCTGCCCTTATTACTACCCCATCTCAAATAAGTTTTTTGCGATTTCTGACTTTTCTAGTACTCCAACCTCAGTTGGTCCGTTCCGAAGATTCTTTTGATCCTTATGGGAAATGGGATCGATTGGCATCATAAAAAAGTTTTGTGAAAACCGCCTTTTTTCTCGCTGACTGTACTTTTTTTTCAAAATCTGTAAATGCCGATTGAAATCATCCCAAAAGTTAGGGGTGGTTAGAAGACCAACAGAACATTTTCCTGTAGCTACCTACAGTGGTTAAGGTAGTTGCCCTTCACGCCCCATCCCAAATTACCACCCTGTATACTATTTTAATTATACTCATATTTTTTTACTGTTTACATATCATTTCGCTACGGATCCCTTCGCTAGTATATTTATACAGCCTCAGAGATATGGTGTTGGTACTTGGCACACTAATGAGTCCTACTACACTCTTGTCCACTGAATAAAACCCGGATTAAGTACGGTCGGCAAAAAAATGTGTTGTTATAAAAATTATGGTTGTTATTTTCAGTCGTGCCTATTTTTAGATCAAGCCGGGAAGGACTGTCGGGTAAGTGTGCGTCCTGAGTGACGGCGCACGAGCGTATTGCGGATTGCGGAGTGGCTTTACCGTGGCTTTACCGTCGATACCTGTCCTTAGTGCACGCGGGAAAGTTGACGCGTACGCGCGTGTTTAGTATTTCGTTTATTTTACTTTGGTTTTAATAATGTCGATATCAAAATTCAAACGTTTAGAACGTTTATTTAATGCGCCGTTCATTCCGCCTGCGCGGTGCGCCGTCACTCAGGACGCACACTAAACAATGTTAGTCAGTAGGTACTAATCTGAAGGGTATTAAGTCCTGTTCTGCGTAGCCTTATACCGACCATGTTGGGGTCAGCTTCCAGTCTAACCAGATGCGACTGAATACCAGTATTTTACACGGAGCGACTGCCATCAGATCTCCGCGACCCAGTTACTGGGCAATTCCGATATTATAAGGCCGGCTCCACATGTTGGCCCCAACGCTCGCCCCAACACTGTTCGCCCAACGTGTGTATCGACAAAATCACATTGGCCCTAACGCTCGTGCCAACGTTGGGGGCTGGCCGATCTGTGTCAGTTTCTTCAAAACGTATACGCGCCAAGTAATCGCGATGCATTCACACGTTGGCACTTATTCAGTCTTGCCGCGGCGCACATCGAGTGTGAACGTGCTAAATTGGACCAAGATGTTATCCGCGTGGTCGAAGGAAGACGTTTTGAAATTTGAAATAATTATATGCACTCAGTATCGTAAAAGCACTTTCAGCAATTTCTAAATCAGACGTCTTCACATTGGCTCTGCCTGTACTAAGCTACCATTATCTCCAACGTGTGGATGTTATTACACGCACAATTACAACCAACTTTGGTACCAATGATGGGACCAACGTATGGAGCCGGGGTAAGGATTATTGGGTTTTTACGTTTGGAATTTCTCAGTAGCAACCCGGAGTCTGGATTTGTGCCCGGTTGCCATCAACGTGTCAATCAGTATATCGTGGGACTTAAACATAACTGTGAAATGAGGGTATAGGTACACATCTGCCAAACCCGTCGGGAAATACAGGCGTGATGTTTATGTATGTTTTATGCATTAAGATAGCCTTCACAAGTGACAATACGACGATACACAGGTCCGTCCGGCGTACTCTGGGCAGTCAGCCACGCTACCAACCTTGGTGACTGGCTAATATTTTCACCACGGTATGATCTATTCTCTCTCGTATAGCTCGTGACGTCACGGGAGAAGAAGAGAGGATACAATAGATAAATATTTTTTCTTGTATTTAAACTCCTTGGTTTTTGCACGCAGTACTTCATTCAGTATACAGCGTGGCCTCATTACTATCTTCTATACGCCACACGTCCTAACTAAAATCAATAGCAGACGCCTACTATACTATCTACGTATTGGTGACGAAGTCTTGTATTATGCATGTCCATTATGAAGTTTCTAGATTTGAATACTTACTACTGGATATTGTGATCCCGTGAGGGGACTAGAATATACAGCTTCCTGACCGCACGCTGGGAATAGACGGGTGTTGTAAGATTCAACAAAACCCAATACATCATTGTTATCTGTTGTGATTCATTTCTTTGGGTAAGCTCTACAACGTGTTACAAAAATACCCCTAAAGCCGAAAGGGGATTAAAAGGTCTTGTAAAGAGTCTACTGGCAATATTTTAAAACAAAAGTAGGACCCAAAAAAAAAATTTGGACATATCAAAAAATAATTCGTAAAGTATCGTAGTATAGTAGTTATCTTTTTGAATACAACATCAACACCCAGCGACAAGTAACCCATTTATCTTTGAGAATGCCCGTGCCAAAGTTAGAAATTTTTAGAAGAAGTTGTGTCTATATGGCACTACTTATTTTTAACTCTTTGCCCAAGGGAATGGAAGACTTACCTTATAAAAATTTTTGTTGTGCACTGCGGAAGTGGTTAATACAAGAAAGCTTTTACTCCACTAAAGATTTCTTGGGGGAGACCTTTGCCCAGCAGTGGGACAAAATAGGTTGAAAAAAAAAAGAAAAAAAAAAAAGATTTCTTAAAAAATAGTTCTTGCCGCTACTGCAATACTGCGCTTAATGAGACATTGTATCATGCTGTTAGATAAATTATGTATTATAACGTATAATTCTATTTTTTTTGATATTCTAAATTCATTTGATATGTGTACATGTGTAACTTAATTTAATATTTTGCATGCCTATAATAGATACTGGTGAAATATGTCTTGGTCTATTTTTTATGTAACAACTTGTGTATGTACCATATTTCAAGCAAATAAATAAATAAATAAAATCATCACTGAAACGCAACGGTGAAAACATAAAAGTAAAGAGTAGACGACCTTCCTCTGAGAGGTAAATGACAACAACCATAAAAGACTACTTGATTAACATTTTCTTTTATAAGGGGAATTATGTAACACGTTGTATAAAGTGTACCTAGTACCTAGAATCAGACTTTACTTTCTAGTTAAGTTAAAGTCGATATTTACATACTTATTAATCTTCGAATCCCTCTGAGTGAGCGCATAGCAAAAGTGTCCACGAAGTCGACGATATACCAAAAAGTTTGAATATAATTCGAACAAAAATAATGTTCCATTTTGCCGGTCACAATCCACCGAGCTCTCCCGTCGTAGAGCCGGTCGTCTCTTCAGACTCCACAGTCACACCGATAATTCAGCTCTCATCAAGCTGTCTCCCCCCCCTAAGTCCCTGCCAGCAACGCCCTAATCCGAGGTCCGAGTCCCACTAGGGGTCGCCATTAGTGCTGTTGTTGCAGGTAGTTATGATGTTAGTGTAGTACAAGTAGTTAGCTTAGGTTAAGTATTTTACTTCCCCCCCCCCCCCCATTGGCTGGAGACCCTTCAGGTCTCACCAATGACTACCCGGTTACGTAGGAAAGGTCCCCTAGGAGCATAAACAGCAGTCAAAGAGAAAAAAAATGTTCCATTTTACGTACGTAAGTCAAGTTTGAACAAAGTCTAAGTACACCTTATAGATTACGTCTTAAAGCCCAATCTCAAGCTGAAGTTTCTCCGCTAATTTAAAATACATTCAACGGGGTGAATATTCCAAACTTCCTTAAAAAAATTTGCAAATCATTGTTCTCCTTCGTTGTTAATATTAGTTTCAGATTGTTTTTACTCTTGTCTTCTTGCTTGACGGCAGTGGTATAGTTTGATTTTTCATTATTATAATTCAAGTTTGAAACATCTGCATTTAGAACTTTGCGATGATGATAATGACGTTCTTATTTTTACACTTTTCGAATAATCACCCAACGACACCTCCCGATTTTTTTGCACACCTTTATTCCCCTCATTAGCAACAGCTAAATACGACGCTTCCATTGTGTTCCTCGTGTTAAATTACCTTCACACGGCGTGTCACTCGCGTCACGTCACGTGTTGCGTCACTACAAATTAAAAAGTAATTTTCACTGCAATTATGACGTTTTGTTTCACAGATAATGATGCTGCAAAGGGGTCTTTTGCGTTGACTGCTGTTAACGAGAAACAATGAAGATAGATAGATATACTTTATTGTACACTAAAAGAAATAATACAAGGAATACACATAATAAAGAACAGTACAAAAGGCGGTCTTATCGCTTAAAGCAATTTCTTCCAGACAAACATTGGATGAAAAGAATTTTTAAGAAAAATAAAGAGGGCAGTTACGCAGCAGCGCACGATCGGTGGCGTGCGGCAGACGCGCGCGGCTGGTGCGACAATAGTCAGAGGCGAACAAGGCGTATTTTTGTAAAAAAAATGCCAGCCTCTGCTTCTACCCGCTTCCTTTATGTAGCGGTTACCTGCACGGACCAGTAACGATAAGCGCTGGTAGGTCGGCGCTGGTGACCTGCTTCCTTTATGTATACGAACTAAGGTAGCGTTTTTAGCGTCATTTCACAAAAAAGATGGAACCATAATATCAAAACCTGGGTTTTACTCAGACCATCCCTCTTAATAATATATCTAGAGCTTGTTGCTGTGTCGCACCACGGCTACGGTGAGATTGCCGCAACGCCTGAATTTGTTGTTCAGGTTTAACGAATTTATTACTCATAAAGAACACAGTTCACTTGAAATGAGTTTACATAATAAAGTAGCTAAGAGTCAGATGGTTATTTAAATACATTGTTCTGAATAAATCTGAGCTTAGTTTTAAATAGAGCAATTAGTTTGCAACCCTTGATCTCGTTAGGTAGATTTTAAATAGTTGTGCCCCCTCAAACGTGAAATTTATTTTTCCGTATTCAATTCTAGGATGTCTTAGTGTAATTTTGTTTGTGTTTCTTAAGGTGGCTTCCTATGGTGCGTGATATCGCGCACCGTGACGCACGAGCTCGCACCAGCGTACCATGGGAAGAGACTCATCCATGCGTCTTATCCGCCGCGAATCAGTAACTTCAACGTGGTGCGAACACGGTGCATATTCTCTTTCACTTAACATTTTGTATTGACAAAATAGCTTCAAATCACGCACCCACATAGACGGACATGCACCGTTGGAAGAACCTCGGTGCGGTGCGTGGCTGTGCGTGGTCGTCGGCCGTGCGCGATTTCACGCATCGTGGAAAGCCACCTATAGACTATGATGATAATTTTTGCATTACAACACCGCATCGCACTATTATTTTCTTCTTACAAATAACTGGTAATAAACTGTTATTTAAATAATTTTCACGAGGAACGTGACAAATGCGTCACGTTCCCCGTCGTGTCATAACAGATTAAAAAGGATTTTTCACGTCAATTAAAACATTTTGTTGAAAGGATTAAGGGCGATGAAAATGTGTTACGTTGGGATAATGAGGAGCGTGGGCGGAGGTTTACGGGCATAGCTATTACATAGATATAACACACATAGATAATACGTACGTAGATATAGTAATAGGAAAACTCCTTTTGAATGAGTTTATATGGGAAAGTACGACCACTATTTAATAAAAATAAATAATGATAAAAATGTTTATTTCTACACATATTAACGTAACTATAAAAGTACACAGTGATTGTAGACATATAGTACAATAGTGTCACATTAAAAGGCGAACTGCTGCCTCCTAAACTAGACCAAGAGCCTGTGTTTTAGGAGCCAATGTTCCTCCAGATAAAATGGCACACAAACATTGGCTATCATGCAAGTACTTATACAGTACAGTCTGCGAGACCTAAGCTGAGCTTTGCATTTGTGTGAGAATGAATGTAGACGCGTCTTTTGCTTTGTTTAAACCGGTTTATACTGCTTTTTGGCAATCGATTCTATGAGAATTTAAAAAAAATAAGGTATATTAAAAATAGTTTTGCAAGGAAATAAAATTATCGAATTTTGAAATTTTAAAACAGTCAGTGCAAAACGGCTTTAAAACATTCATCAGTGAAACTTTTAGTGGCCCGAGGATTAGTACCCCACTTAACAGTAAGTGGGCCGTCATCTTAATAACATTTACATTTTCAAAGCTGCACATTTAAGACCCGATACGCTTCCCTTTATGTTTAACTTCTAAAATCAATATGGAAATCACTCCATATAACATTAGCACTCTCACTGCCACCCATATATAGAATTTTTCAGTGCAGCAGGCCGTGCGGTCCGCCGGCGGCCGCAACTTTGCCTACCCGTGCAGGCCGCGGTGAAAATCTATAACGAGTGAAGCAGGCCGTTACGGACCGCTGGCGGGCTCACTGTTTGTTTTTGATAGCTAATAGCCATGCGATCCGCCACGACCTCGCAATTTCATATTCAATTTGTAGTGCGTGGCCTGCTGCTACAGAAACTGATATCGCTCAGTGCAACATGTAGGTGGCGTGCCTCACTCGAAAAGATACGCCCCGCCGGCGGACCGTATGGCGGTGAGAGTGTTAGAGTAGACATCACAAGTTTGCGGGAGCTTTAATTTTCCGCGACTTTGCTTCTCACGCGGCTCGGATAACGCTCCAATGAGTGACGGCAGGTCTGAGTAGGTATTCTGGTTATATTGTACATGTATTTATCGATTTTTATCACTGTATTAGAAAAGAAAATCGCTGTAGTATCTCAACAATAACGTAAAGAAAATTGAATTGAAAAGATCGATATAAAAGAATTTATAATACATAGCTGTTGCCCATCACTCGCATTCCAGGGCAACTACTTTATGTACCCGGATAAAAAGTATTCTATGTTATAATCTAGGTCATGTTCTACCTGTGTACCAAATTTCATCCAAATCCTTTAAGCCGGTAAGCCGTGATTGATTAACAAACATCCAAATACACTATTTCACAAACATAAAAGCTTTCACGTTTGTAATATTAGGCAGTAGGATAGTTTTTTTTTAAACTTTATAACAGGTGGTTTAGATGCGATCAATAACCAGGTATCGCAAGACAAATTAATGATATACACATGTAGATACATTTTATTTTATTTTTAATCTAACAAAATCCCGTGCCTTGTTATTATACTTTACTATTGATAGATAATTTTAAGGAATTACAGTGCGTTTAATCCACGAAGTTTTTTTTTCTAGTAGACTGCTTTATATGGTCCTTGGGGACCCCTTCTACGTAACCGGGCAGTTATTAGCGAGACCTGAAGGGTCTCCAGCCAATGGGGGGGAAGTAAACTACTTAACCTAAGCTAACTACTTGTACTACACTAACATCATGACTACCTGCAACAACAGCACTAAGGGCGACCCCTAGTGGGACTCGGACCTCGGTTTAGGGCGTTGCTGGCGAGTGCTGGCGAGGCTTGGGGGGGGGGGGGGAGACAGCTTGATGAGGGCTGAATTATCGGTGTGAATGGTTTTTGAAAATATTTAGATTTCATTCATTTTAAAAAAAAATTACAGTGCAAGTAAAACGGTTTTCAAAATAGATTTATAATACCAATCAATCCTAATCCTAAGGAATCAAAAGACTTTTCCGGACCGACTGAGGTTAGAGTACTAGAAACGTGAGAAATCGCAAAAAACTTACAACAACGGTTAAGATAGTTGCTTTTACTGCTCCATCTCAAATTACCATCCTGTATATGTAAAATAAACATACAATGCCCGCTTGTGATTCTCAAAGGTTACGGTGGATTTTGGTAAATCTAATCCATTGAGTATGCAGGAAAATAGTTCGCAATCCCGACGTAGCGAATATCATCATAAATGAAATGATAAGGATCTTCCTGTTTATTTTTGGATATAATATCAAATTGTTCAAACCTTTCGTTGTCGTTTTGGCAGATGTATAATGTACATCGGATACATTTTTAGTCAGTAAAAAAAGGTATAATAGGAGAACGTTTTTTTTGTTCTTTACTTTATTATTAAATTGAGCCATCAATAGAAACTATCTGAATTTGAATTTCGATATTTTTGAATCGATTTATTTATTTATTTCAAAGTTTCTGTTTTATGTTTCAGGTTGAAAAGTTTACTTCAAATTAGTCGTAATTATTTAACTATTGATAGACCAAATTCAGATTACGTAAGCTATACCATAGGCTGTACTCCATTCGCTTATTGTACTTACCGTACTTATTGTACTTACCGTATGTATGACACATGTTTAAGCAAATAAATATTATCTTATCTGACCCATTTTTTCCAGATAGTAAAGAAATCACCCGGTATAAAAGAGGATACTCATCCTAACTTCCTAGCTGTCGTAACTTCTTAACTAATATTATAATCGCGAAAGTAAGTTTTTTTGTTTGTTACCTTTTCACGACCACTGAACCAATCATCCTGAAATTTGGCAAATACGTTGTCAGGTGTACAGAAACGGACATAGGGTACCTTTCATCCCGAAAAAAGTACTGTTCCCGAGGAAAACAACAATAACGTTCATTGATGGCGCCACGTGTCTTTCGAATCACGATTGAATTATATTATTATAGAAACTTTAGTAGTGTGTTAAGAATTTTTTTGAGTTTAATTAACGCGAGCGAAGCCGCGGGCAAAAGCTAATTTAGAATATTTTTTTGCCAAAAAAACACGTTTGATTGACCGACACATAGAAGTTAAATTCACACTACGCAGTTGTTAGGTATTTCTTAATGAAATATTCACAATGATTAACGTTATCTTTAGGTAGCTACAAAGCGATAATTTATTAGAACTTTGGGTACCAATAAATTAGAAGTCGCGTAGAATATTTAAAAGCACAATCATCATTCAGCCGAAAGACGTCCACTGCTGGACATAGGCCTCCTCCAAACATCGTCACATCGACCGGTCCTGTGCTTCTCGCATTCAGTGGATTCCCGCGACCTTCAACAGGTCATCGGTCCACCTTGTCCCCTAGGCACCCCCCCTAGGCACCCCCCCTACCCACGCTTCGCCTTCCAGTCGACGGTAAAAGGCACAATAACTTTTTTGTATCCCTACACGATTTGACCTGAGTCAGTGTATTTTATTATAATGCAAATCATAAAAGTTAAAACAGATTTAAAGGACCATGGGACAAAACGTCCCCATACCCCAACAGATCTGAAATGTATCTCAGTTGAAACATCTTAGTAGGGTGATAATTTTTTCCTATGGCGACATTCCTCAAAGGAGCGGGATATTCCGGGAAAAACGCATTTTTATTATTATTATTTTATTTAAATGAATATTCGCATCGTACATCCGATTGAGTTGAAACTTTGTACTGTTGTTGTTGGCACTCACGCAAAAGTTTCTGACATAGTACCATCAACGAACAATAGGTGGCGCGCGAGTCGTATCGGATAATTGTAAATAAAAATTCGCATGGTTCATCCGATTGAGTTGAAATTAAGTACAGTTATTGTTAGCACTTGCGCGAGAGTTTCTGACATAGTACCATCAACGTGCAATAGGTGGCGCGCGATTTGTATCGGATAATTGTTAATAAAAATTCGCATGGTTCATTCGATTGAGTTGAAACTTTATACAGTTGTTGTTGCCACTCACGTGACAGTTTCTGACATAGTACCATCAACGTACAATAGGTGGCGCTCGAGTCGTATCGGATAATTGTTACTAAAAATTCACACGGTTCATCCATTTGAGTTGAAACTTTTTACAGTTGTTGTTGCCACTCACGTTAAAGGTCATATCGTCCTCCACAATTACATTAATAAATTGCCTGCATAACCCCTGAAAGACGATGCCTACCAAATCCTAAATACTACACTAGGAACCAATAACAACCACACATATGTCATTAGATAGGTATTGCAATATACTGGAATAATTGCTATCGCGGCTCATTTAAAATCGTTGTGTGAAAAAAGTTATGGCGATGTTTCATAGGTTAGGTTAGGTCAAGTTAGGTAATTTCACCTAGTACCTGGGACTCGTCCTCGACAGCCGGTGGGACTTTGGGCCTCACTTTCGGCAGCTAACGCCAAAACTGATGGGCGCCGCGGCTGCTCTGTCGCGGCTGCTGCCCAATCTGGGGGGGCCCAATACCTCCTGCCGGAGGCTCTATGGGGGGATCGTGCGGTCCATGGCCCTTTACGGGTCACCCGTGTGGGCGGACACCTTGACGGCCCGCAACGTCGCTATCCTGCGGAGACCGCAGCGGGCGATGGCCGTCAGGGTGATAAGGGGCTACCGTACGATCTCTTTCGAGGCGGCGAGCCTCCTTGCCGGATCAATGCCCTGGGATCTGGAGGCGAGAGCCCTCGCGCTGAGATATCAGCAGCGCGAGGAGGCGCCTGGGCGGAGTGAGCTCCGCCAGATCCTAGTGGCAGAGTGGAGAGAACGACTTGCGCAACCCAGCGCAGGGCACGCCGCAATAGCGGCGGTAAGGCCCGTGATGGAAGAGTGGCTGGAGAGGCGTCATGGCGCCCTCAGCTTCCGGCTGACGCAGGTACTCTCGGGACATGGGTGTTTCGGGAAGTACCTGTGTCGCATAGGCCGGGAGCAAACGCCCGGTTGTCACCACTGCGTCGACTGCCCCGAGGACACGGCCCTGCACACTTTGCAGGCGTGTCCTGCGTGGGCGACGCAGCGCCGCGAGCTAATCGCGGCGGTCGGTGGTGGTGACCTCTCGCTTCCGGCCGTGGTTCTGTCCATGGTCGGGAGCGAGACTGCGTGGGAAGCCGTCGCCTCCTTCTGCGAGGAGGTGATGGCGACCAAGGAGGGAGCGGAGAGAGAGAGAGAGGCAGCTGCCACTCTCCCCTCCCGCGCCAGACGCACCGGGCGGCGGAGGCCGCGCGACGACCTCCAGCCACCCTAGTGTGTGGCCTGCGGGCGCTGGGTTAGGGGACCCACCGCTCGATCAGTAACAGGCCCGAGTAGGCGGCGCGACGTGTTCCACGCGCGCCTCTCAGCAGGACGTGGGGCAAGGCCCCACAAAGGAGAGGTCCGCCAGGGGATGGCGGACCGAGGCCTGCCGGGGTCGCGGTGCATGCAGCTGCGAATCCCGCGACCCCGGCCCACGGTCAAGTGATGGAACATCGTGGTGGTTTTAGCCGGTAAGAGTCCGGCACACCCCCCCGTCTTCCCCAGACGGGGGATAGTCCATGAGGATTTCCCCACGCAAAAAAAAAAAAAAAAAAAAAGGTAATTTCACCTACCGCGAGCTAATCGCGGCGGTCGGTGGTGGTGACCTCTCGCTTCCGGCCGTGGTTCTGTCCATGGTCGGGAGCGAGACTGCGTGGGAAGCCGTCGCCTCCTTCTGCGAGGAGGTGATGGCGACCAAGGAGGGAGCGGAGAGAGAGAGAGAGGCAGCTGCCACTCTCCCCTCCCGCGCCAGACGCACCGGGCGGCGGAGGCCGCGCGACGACCTCCAGCCACCCTAGTGTGTGGCCTGCGGGCGCTGGGTTAGGGGACCCACCACTCGATCAGTAACAGGCCCGAGTAGGCGGCGCGACGTGTTCCACGCGCGCCTCTCAGCAGGACGTGGGGCAAGGCCCCACAAAGGAGAGGTCCGCCAGGGGCTGGCGGACCGAGGCCTGCCGGGGTCGCGGTGCATGCAGCTGCGAATCCCGCGACCCCGGCCCACGGTCAAGTGATGGAACATCGTGGTGGTTTTAGCCGGTAAGAGTCCGGCACACCCCCCCGTCTTCCCCAGACGGGGGATAGTCCATGAGGATTTCCCCACGCAAAAAAAAAAAAAAAAAAAGGTAATTTCACCTATCACCTATTTATTAGATGTGATTTTGAATAACGACATATAATTATAACACTGTTTACTCACTCTACTTGCATTTTTTGCTATTACCGAACAATTTATAAGAAAAAAAACACCTAACCTAACCTATGAAAAAACGCCTTAACTTTTTTCATACAGCGATTTGAAATGAGCTGCCATAGTAGTTACTGCAGTTTATTAAAATACCTATCTAATGACATATGTGTGGTTGTTATTGGTTCCTAGGGTGGTATTTAGGATTTGGTAGGCATCGTCCTTTCAGGGGTTCTGCAGACAATTTATAATGTGATTGTGGATGACGGTACATAGTTATAACACTGTTTACTCAATCTGTTTGTTTTTTATTACGTAACACTATACAAGAAAAAAACTACCTAACCTGACCTAACATAACCTTTTTTTTTTTTTTTTTTTTTTTTCGGGATGGAAATCCTCATGGATATCCTCCGCCCTGGGGTAGGCGGAGGGGTCTGTCAGACTCTTACTGACTAAAACCACCCCGGTGTTCCATCTCACACCTGCGCCGAGGGTCGCGGGAACTTACGACACTTCCGCAACCCCCGGCTGGTGCCGGCCCGCCGCAGCGGGCCTCCTCGGGTTAGCGGGGGGAGTGAGGTGTTAGACTCCCCCCGCGCCGTCTAAGAGGGGCGCGCTTGGAACACTTCGCGCCGCCGCCTCGGGTCCTGATGTGTGGGGGGCGACAGACTTCCCCAAGTCCGTCGCCCCTGGACCCATTTAGGGGGGCTGGAAGAGGGCGTTGTCCGCCCTCCGCCGACGCCCGGTGCGTCTGCTGCGGGCCGGGTGAGTGGAGGTGATCTCCCTCACCCTTTCCGCATCCTCCTTCTGCGACATTACCGTGTCGCAGAAGGACACCACCGCGTCCCAGGACTCCTCGCTGTCGACCATGGACTCGACCACGGCCGACAGCGACAGGTCACCGCCTACTCCTGAGATGAGAGCACGGCGCGGCTCCTCCCAAGCGGCACACTCTGCCAGCGTGTGCCACGCCGTGTCCTCCCGGCAGACCTAACATAACCTAACCTAAGAAACATCGCCATAACTTTTTTGACACAGCGATTTGAAATGAGCCGCCATAGTATTTACTGCAGTATTTTGCAATACCTATCTAATGACGTATGTGTTGTTGTTATTGGTTATGTTGACCAATTTGTCCGGTCCTCCTTTATCACCCTGTATGTACTAAACCCCATCGATTTTGAAGTTAAAACTGGTTGTTAGTCTTTTCATAGATCCTTATGAAACTACTGACACATCAAAAAAATCTGTTGGAGGGGTGGGGACAGGACTCATACAATTTTGCCCATCATCCTTTGCATATTGAAGTAAAATTAATTTGTGTAATAATTAACTGTCAATTATTTTGAAATGATGTTTATTTAATATAGTTAATGCTTTACCAAGAGAACTGGCAATATTTCACGCCAAGTACTAGCGCATTAAAAAGTGTTTAATTAATTATAATATACGCCAGTAGTAAGCAAATAAATGGCGTTTAATTAATTAAACATATCGCCAATGGACAGGAAAAGATAAGTCTATTCAGCCTATACTGGGTCTTTAGTCATTGGCTACGGGTTATAAGTACAAAACGCCTCTCCCTTTATAAGACAGGTTTTTATGAGGAGGTAAAGTCCGAAAATAAATCGTAATTATTCCAAATAATTCAGTAATCTTTATTAAGACTTTCAGTGTCATGTCTACTTTCTTAGTTAATCTTCTTCTTCTTCTCTCGTGTCAGCACGAGCTATACGAAAATAGCTCATGCTGTAGTGAAAAGATTAGCCAGTCAGCAAGGTTGGTAGCGGGACTGACTGCCCAGGGTGCGCCGGACGTACTTAAGTATCGTCACTCGTGGAGGCTCTTTTCATGCACCCCTTAGTTAATCTAGAAACATGAGAAACGCCCTAGCGGATGCACAACGCATACTTAGAAATAAACGTATTTCTTAAAACTAATGTACATGTCATGGCCAGATCTTAGAATTTATCACTTCATGATGTGGTCGACCATTTCATGAAATGGTTGTATTTCATGATATGGCCAGCTAAAACTAAGCTAAGCTAAAACTGACCATATCGTTTAAACGTCAACGTTTGATGATATGTCAATCCACGTTTGGCCATATCATTAATGTAGGGTTTCCATGATATCAAATGTTTAATCTTCTTCTATCGTGTCGGCACGAGCTATACAAGAATAGCTCATGCCGTGCTGAAAAGATTAGCCAGTCAGCAAGGTTGGTAGCGGGGCTGACTGCCCAGGATGCGCCGGACGTACTTAAGTATCGTCACTCGTGGAGGCTCTTTTCATGCAGCCCAAAATGTTTAATACTTTTTTTTTATTAAATCTCCAAATAAAGAAGGAATGCATCATGCAAGCAATAAAGTAAGCAAGCATGCAGGTGTTTCCGAGTTTGCTCCCCCAGAAATCTCGCTTTGTCACCCCTTTGCTTCGCTCGCACACTCGACGAGCGCTGCACTCGGTAGGTTTTTTTTTCGGGATTAACATGAAATGACCTGGTAACCCTTCATAAAAACTAAAAAAAATATGGAACAGATAGTCTAATATGAACACTTAAGATAGCAGCAAACTACAAAGATCTAAGACGCCACTGACATACTGTGTAGGAAAACATCGTAAGGAAACCTACACTCTAATTGCGCAAAACCCTCGTTATCACTATGGCTTTGATCTTGACAGGTCAACAATTTCTATAGAAATGTATGTATTAATAATCCGACTTCTCCACAACTATGTCCAATAATATTTTAAAACTACCTACCGTCTGTTTATATTGTACTAGCTTTTGCCCGCAGCTTCGCTTGCGTGTAATTTTAAACCCGCGTTTACCCCCTTTTTAAGTGTACCTAGTTATAAATTCCAAAAAGTACGGCTTTTATTATTTATTTTGAAGAGTGTTTATGCCAAATTTCAAGTTAATTACCCCTGGAATAAGGATTTTCATACAAATGTTAACAACCCATTTCACCCCCTTAGGGGCAGATTTTCCAAAAACGCTCAAACACGTATATGTTTACATCTCACCAAAAGCTTAAATATTTAATTTCATGCTTCTTACTTCAAAAATACCAGATTTCTCATACAAACTTTCAACACTTATTTCACCCCCTTAGGAGTTGAATTTCCAAAAACGCTCAAACATGTGTACTTTTATTTCTAACCAGAAACCATAATATTTAAATTCATGCTTCTTACTACAAAATTGACGGACTTACATACAAACTTAAATCCTCTATTTCACCCCCTTAGGGGTTCAATTTCGAAAAATCCCTTCTTAGTGGATGCCTACGTCACAAAAGGTATCTACTTTCAAAATTACAAGTTTCTAACCCCAGCGGTTTAGGCTGTGCATTGATAGATCAGTCAGTCAGTCAGTCAGCTTCTCCTTTTATAGATATAGATTAGCATGCCACATCAACCATCCCCTGTACACTGCTCCATGTAACACCTGCCTTTACGTGAGACTCCTAGGATTTATCTTATGTGAGCTGGACAACCTAAGCATCCACATTCTATTGAAGAACCTGCGTCCCCCTGATACCAAAGTAAGACACCTCCTACCCTAACTACACTTACGAGTTCGGATCCTGGCTATTCTTTACCGTCATGACTACGATTAAATGCGCTCCGGCCGGACTGTTTGCTGCCGCCTGTTTCTATCAAATGGCTGTGTGGCCCAACAAACAATTAAGCGTTGGTTGCAGGTCATTTTAAAGCTTAGAGTGTTACTATTAATTTATAGTGGATTCGGTTGTCGCTAAAGGTGATACAGTTTACTTATGAAATACGTTTAGCTCTTCAGAATGTATTAGAACTATAAACAACGAAGCAGTATTTTCTTTACAGTTAGTGTAGTAGCAGTGGCTGCTTTTATACTTAAGACGTTAAAGCTTGTACCGGCCTGCAGCGCTAAAAGCTGTATATAGATCTTCATTAACTCCCTCTAATTCTTAATGCTATAAATCTGCTCTAGTGGAGTTGCTTATATATCGTAAGGCTGTATTTCAACTTCAGTAACGTCGTCGGTTCTGCAACGGAGTTAGTTAAGAGTGTAATAACACCAAACTCTGCATGCGTTGAATAACGCTAATATACAGCTTACACCTGTTAGACTAAAGGCAATGATAGGTTAAATAGTTATAGCAGTTTCGTAAGATCCTGATATAAAGGTTTTGGTGTTAGATAAATAAGTTGTAATTCTTATGTCAACCATAGGCCGCACAATACTTTTAACTACTGGCGTAGTAGTTCATCGGGTGTCATAATAGACTTAAGAGAGGACTGTAGCTTTAAGAAAAAATCGCCATGTTTTGTCACTTCTTGTCAACATAACCTAAAAATTTATTAATCCAATATCACTTTTAAGTAACGAAGCAGCTAAATTTTCCGAATTATTTTACATAGATTTTGTATACAATCACTAAAACTAACCAATACTTGAACATGAGTGTCTAAAAACTATTTTAGGTTATTAGCATTTATAATTGTTTTCCTTTTTTTTCACAAAATCTTTATTTTTTTTAAGGCGCATCAAAATTGAGATGCGAAACATAATATACAATCACATTAAACTTGCAAGCGCATTAATATCTAATTAACTACACTTCAAGAATACTGTTAATCAAAAATACTTTTCGTGATGAAAATGTTGCAATGTCCGCCAGATAAAATGAAGCACTCATGTTGATAATAATAACTCGACAAATTAAATAATTTGAAGACTTTAAAGCTTTTACTATTTGCTTTTGACACCGAAAACGCTACAAATGAGTTATTAGGTATCAAAATACCGATCCAAATTCTATCTTACACCGATATAGATATTTTATGTAACTCAAGGAATCAATTAACTTCAATATAAAGGTGCAATAAAGTTTCAAGCGGAAACCGACGATCTTGTAACACCTCTCAAACACACCTACTAAAGGTTATATAGAACGACTCTAAAGGGTTTATACAGACTTTACCTGCAAAATTTTGCGCCAAAATCGAAGATATAAAGGTGTTATTACACTCTATAACTCTCTCGTTAGATCTACACTAACACTTTAATATCTAAGCAGAACCGATATACAGGTCCACTACAGCTTGTCTTAACGCTAAAATGTTAGTTGGGGGGCCATCGGCAAACAGCGTAACCACAAGAAGGAATTCGCTTACTACCCCAAGCTATCTTGCCTCTTATTCTATAAACATTTTATTATTGTTATGTATACAGGGTGTAAAAAGACCCATCACATAGCCGAAATCTACGCACTCTGTACATCAAACTAAACTACATTGTCCAAAAATAATTGATGGGAAACGACTTTTATTTTTTGGCATAAAAATAACGCTTTTTTTTGTAGCGCACAATGTGTGGTTGTGGCGATGCCGCGCGTTTGCATGCGTGCAGCGACCACACAGCTGAGCTAAGGCGGTCGTATGCGTTTGATATTCGTTGCGTTTTTGTAACTTCAAATGCGTAATTTGTGAGGAAAAATTGAAAATGTTGATAAGGTTGTGTGGAAGAAAGTTTAGTATTATCACTTAGAATACGTTTTTGGAAAAAACTAAAAAAAAATATGTATACCTTGATCTTCAATATCTCCAAAACCAATGGTTTCCCAGGTATGGTCTGGTAGAAAAAAATGATGCCAATGATGGGTAGAATATGTGGTTTTCGTTCTCGTTAAGAGTCTTTTTACACTTGATATGTATTAGGTATTGAATGCCTATTGCGATTCTTTATAACTGGTGCAGCAGACGTGCTCAGGAGATCCTAGGCCCGTCTGCTACATTACAGTACCACGCAATGAATATTGTTGTATTGGCAAAATTAAACCTATTGAAATTACGAATGTGATGCATAATTCGGATGCTGCACTTAATGGTCTAAAATTGCCAACCCGCAGTGAGCATGCGTGGTGATCAATCCTCGTTCCTAGAGGTAATTGAGTTGTCTTTCTCAATGTATGTTATTATATTCGTTAATGGTCGAAAAAGCACCATTTCCCAAATCGATTACGACAACTCGATAACAAAACTCTTCAACAATTTAATGAATCGAATACCAGGTAAAGGATGAATCGGAATCGGCAAGCATTGAGGGAAACGGTCTGATATTAAATAATTCATGAGCGGCTACTCTTAGTCGATATTCGGCAGCTGAATATTGTAAAGGTGGGTACCCGTTAGAGCATTTCCAAGTAATTTTACGTTCAAAAAGCAGTTCCCGTATAGAAACGTTTCTGCAAATGCTCGTAGCTGTCTTCAACGAAATGCTCAAAGCGTTTGAGCATTTACTTGTAAGCTGTAACATTCCTTTATGTTAGGCATTTCTGCATGGTTATTCAGCGATATCATCGCCAATTATGAACCGATTTTAATGATTCTCTTTTGTTTGAAAGAGTATTCACCCGAGGTGGTCCCATTTAAAATTTGGTAAAGATCTGATGAAGACCTGCGGAGAAAGACAATGGAGCTCTTTAATAGATAACAGCAATTCACTCGTGATTACTCTAACCGCATGGTTATTATTGTTTATGCCACACAAAATAGAAAAAGAAAATTACTTAAAAAGAAAAACCGACTTAAATAAAAAACTGAAAAGAGTAAAATAACAAGCACATTTTAAAATTAACGGTTTCAGAAGTTGGGGCCTTCAATTTGATTAATTGAGGATTAACACCAACCTTTGAAACTGTTAATTTTATAATATAGGAATTATTTTACTCTTTTCAGATTTTTTTAAGTCAGTTTTTCTTTTTATATATGATTTTGTTTTTATTATCCGTGCTCCGCGTCGCACGTTTCGCCCACGCTTTTTTTGCTCTATAAAATTTTACTCATACTCGCTTGTAGTTTGTAAAATGCTCGCTATGCAGTTCGTTACTTGTAACTTTCCTTTGTTTTGCATTATTTATTATTCTCCTCGCTCCGCATTCCACGTTTCGTCCGCGTTCATGTCTTTGCTCGATGAAATGTTACGCTTGCAGTTTATAAAATGCTCGCATTGCTCAATGTAAGGTTCGACAAAGTGTAACACATAGCGCTCGATGCTTTGTTACAATTCAATGCTCTATTGTGTTCTTACCTTAACGGGTAGTTAAGGATTCAAGAGATTCAACCGACTAATGCTTGTACTCGCCGGCCGGGTTCACAGAGGAATTCTCAGCGTTCTTGAAATAGATAGAATTGAGTAAAATATTGGATACATTCTACCTATCATAAGGTGAACGTAGGAATTTTATTTGTGGGTCGAATTTTCGATTTCGTTCTGTGTATCGGCGTCGGCGGCATTGTCGAAATATATTCTAAACATTGATGTAACGTATTCTACGTCAATGATTCTAAAGAATTTTTATTTCAACTGAAATTTGAAATAAGGACAAATCCTATTAATTATAAGCATTCCAATTTTAAAGGTCTGTTCAAGTAATTTACTACCGAGGCCAATATTAATTGAAAGATTAAGTTGCAAAATTGTAATTAAATTGTAAAGATATGGTTCTTTTCAATTATTAGTCTTTTTCCGCCCACTGCTGGAACTAGGTCTCCCCTACAACCACCTCGAATGATTTTAAGCTGTTTCTACCCAACGGCTCCTTGCGACTAGGGTTGCCATTTGGAAATTTGAAAAGTCCTGACAAAAAGCCTGACATTTCAATAAAAGTCCGGACATTTTAGTCACAAAATGCAAACATACGAAGATTTATTGTTTGATCTCGTTATGTTAATTGTTAAAGAAGATTTATATTTTGTAATTAAATGAATGAGAAGTTAATAAAGATAAAAGACTTATTTGACATTACTTCAGTAAGTTTTATTACTCGTATTCCATCTAAGCCAAAAAAATCCGGACAAATTAAAAAGCCGGACAAAGTCCGGACAAAAGTCTAGAAGTCCGGACATGTCCGGACAAATCCGGACGGATGGTAACCCTACTTGCGACCCTCATTTAGAATAAATTCCCAAAGATTAGACAGTTACTTACATGAATAATTTTCTGTAAAATTATTTCACTTGAAAGTTTAATCTCAACGCTACAATTTCAACTTCTCGACTTCTCGCTGCACTGAAATTTACTTCAACTTTGTATGAACATCAGAAATAATCTCAGCAAATAACCTTGAAAGAATATCTGTAGAACATTGAGTAAGAGGGATGAGAGAAATTCAATAAGAGTCAGAGAAACTAGATTACGGTCCCTATTCAACTATTGTTCAGTTGATCCTTATACCATTAAACCAATAAAAGTTGATCGGACTGTAACGATTTCATGTCACTATCGAGACGATTTATGGACTTTCGTTTTTCTCGAACTTATCTAACCTTAGGATATCGGCATTGCCCAGTAACTGGGTTGCGGAGGTCTGATAGCAGTCGCTCAGTGTAAAATACCGGTATTAGAGCATCTGATCAGACTGAAAGCTAACTCCAACATAGTTGGGAGGCTAGGCAGAACGAACGTTTCTTCGACCTTACTTGTATCCTAATTCTATTAAAAACTTAGCGATTGAAGGCTTGCTTTCCATGCACGAGAGTCTAGGGAGTTCCCCTACGATGACGCATGTCGGAGCGACAACAACCGTGTGCGTACTACAGTGTCGTGCGTCGGCCGTGGGCGCTGCTCTGTGCGACTCCATACAATTCAATACAATGCTACAATTGTTCTGACGCGTGTCGCTCCGACGTGCATCACCGTGGGCGAACCACTGAAAGTACAATCGCGGCCCGCATCTCCGACTGTTCGAATATGCGGATCAGTATTTGATTATCGTAGTGCGTGAACGGTGAAGGGAAATATCGTGACGAAACATGCGCGCCTGAGAGGGCTCCAAAACGTGCTCGATGAAGTATAGTTCACCAACCCGCACCAGGCCAGCATGGTGGACTGAGGCCTAAACCAGGGGTGGGCAAGCTTTTTGCATCTGGGGCCAGAAAAACGCAAGAAACATGGCAGGGGGCCAGAATTTACCAAAAGCATTTTGCCTGCTGGCTCAAATTATTAAGCCCCGTATTCATTGTAAACATTTGTTTATAAACATGGTTGCATAAACATGTTGCTGAGTTGCTGTCAACATGTTGCAGTCAACATTTATGTTGCGGAGTTGATCACACCATGTTGAAGAGTTGCCGCTCGGCAAGCGAAAACATCAGTTTGGCGTGTATGGACGTGTTTGTAAACAAGTTTTAAACATGACCGTAGTGTGGAGCAATGATAATATAATGTGTGATAAAATAATATATGCAAGATACCGTACTGTTACGGCCAATCTTGTTTGAGGTGAAATTGGCTGACGATTTGTTGCTCTTTTAAATATTGACGGATCAATTAACGCTAAAAGATGTCCGAATTAATTTTTTTACATTCTCACAAAGTTAATACAGGATGCATCTGCCGTTATAAGATCACTTATCAAATTTTGTCTTTGCAACAGATACTTTCGCACCCACCACTTTTTTTTTTTTTTTTAGAACGATACAATATTAAATACTTAAACAGAACACAACAGCACTACTTCCTCGGGCAACATTTTGACGCAAACTGGCGTGTGGACGGGAAATATGGCTGTAAACATTGTTGCCAGAAACTTTGATGTTGATTAACTTTGGTGTTGAGCAACTGTTGTGCAACAAATGTTTACAATGAATACGGGGCTTTATTACGGCTATTTGCTATGGCCATACACTCTTCCTCTAAAAGGGAGGGTCGGCGGGCCGGATTAAAAGCCTTCGCGGGACGGAGTTGGCCCGGGAGCCGTAGTTTGCCCACCCCTGGCCTAAACCCTTCTCATTCTGAGGAGAAACCCGTACCCAGCAATGGGACAGAAATAGGCTGATTATGCTATGTTGGGGATGGGAGAGGCCTATGACGAGCAGTGGACGTATTTCGGCTGAATGATGATAATGATAATAATAGCTCTATTTATTTTCAGATGAAGAAGAGGTTCTGTTGACAGATAGATGATGGGATTACCAAGCATAATATCGTCTTAACTAGCCAGGGCGATAGCTGGATATTCATTGTAGGAGAAACATTGAGTATGCGGGACGAGGTTTGTACTGCAATATTAAAGTGTTGAATACGAATATAAATAAACTAGCTTTTGCCCGCAGCTTCGCTTGCGTGAAATTTTGAACCCGTTAAGTGACGATTTTCAATACAAACTTTCATCCCCTCTTTAACTCCCTTAGGGGTTGAATTTCGAAAAATCCTTCCTTATTCCTTGTCTACATTATAAAGGGAACCTCTGTACAAAATTTCAGGTTTCTAGGTCCAAGGGTTTGGGCTGGGCGTTGATGAGTCAGTCAGTCAGTCAGTCAGGACTTTTCTTTTTATTTATATGTATAGATGTATCTATCTCCTATTTTATACGAGTAAACATTCTTGAGTGAAATTCAAGCTTAGAATTATGATTATGACTAACCTTCGGAAAGGGGGTACCTACTAATCCGAAAGGGTGTTAAAGTACCCATAATAATGAATTACTTTTGTTCTGCAACTTTCCCTAAAAGTCAATAGTTTAAGAGAAAAAGCTGTTCTAAGATTTCATAAAAAACACGTGTTAGGTCACACTCGGGGTCACAGATTAGATTTTCTGAATTCGTAACAAAAGCAGGAATAAAGATTTTTTTTAAAATCTCTCTTGGCTTTTTTAAGTGGCCCACGAATAAGTACCCCCTTTCCGACTAACCTTGTATACGGTGTTACTTACGTGCATTTTATCTGGGTTGCACGACAGTTCAGAGTTCTGCCCGCAACCTGCGACACACCGCGAGATCAGCTCATGAGTGCTTCGGTTGAGTCCAAAACTAGTACGGTTTCACTCACGTAAGTTTTCCACGTGTGTCTTGCCGTACTTATTCTAAACATGTTCGTATATTATGGAAGTTTTCCGTCAGTTCCTGACAAGTCGCTCCCGGAAAATAAAACAGGAAATCTCCGAAACATTAATTTGAAGTACATCATAGTAAAAAAAATATCAAATCTATTATCCTCAAATGTATTCCTTTGATACCGCAACATTTTCCTGTAGCTGTAACAAAATGAAATGAAAACATATTTATAGCCCCCAGAGGTTGTACGATTCAACTTAAGGAAATGGGCTGTACCCTGGCAGTAATTCTGGACAATGGGCTATATTTAATACCCTAGCCGTTACGTGTCATTCTCAGATGTGCTTTATTATACGGGCGATTCAACCCCAAGATAGTCAGGGTGGAGTAGCTCGGAAATAGTGTTATGATTAACAGTTGAGATCTCCGTTTATAGAAACAGTACGCATAAAATAACTTAGCCGCTCTGAAACCAGTCTTTCAACTTTCTGTTCCTCACTTCAGAGGGACAAAGTTATGTTACGCGTACTGTACAAGAGTTTTAGGTGCACGTGGCTAAATGGGTACTCCTTGTAGTTCTCGTCGGTTCGCTTCGCCTTAGGCCCAGACTCCACCAAAGCGGAGATGTGCGGAGATGTCTCGTAAACAACCAATAGGAATTCGTTTTGAGTTGAAGCTAAGCGGAGAGATTTGAAAATAACGCAATCCTATTGGTTGATCGAGACAGCTCCGCACATCTCCGCTTTGGTGGAGTCCGGGCCTTAGGGCCGGCGCCCAGTGACGGCACGGCATGACATGCGCAAAGGATTTTTTTCGTGGACATATGATTTTCGACCTTATGTCAATGAGTTTAGCACTGACATTATTTTATTTTAATCGAAACGTCTCGCGTGATTACGCGACTTACCGTGGCACGCCGCGGAACGTCACGTCATTCCCCGAAATACTGTGACGCGTTGCGGGATACTACGGAACGTCGTGGCATTCCACAAGATGGTACGGCACGCCGCTGCAACACGTGAGACGCATAGGTTACTGCTGTATGTTAAGGAAAGTGAGCGTTAAAGGTGTCTCTCTTCTTCCTCAGCGACAATGAATTTTAAACCTTATTTTAATCGTTTTAGCACTTGTATTTGCTTAGCATACCGCATGCTGAAGCATCCCGCGGTACGTCGACGTTGTATGCTGTGGGATACTTCAGTACCTATGCTGCGTGCCGTCAGTGGGCGCCGGTCCTTAGCAAGCACGTTAAGCGGTTGTGTATAACTCCCTGACTAATAAACGCAGAATGAAGGTATGCCATGTAAAGCGTCAGTGTTACCATACAATATACATTTCCGATGTATAGTTCATTGGAGCTAATCAGGGTATGGGGTGCAACGCCATTTTTCTGCCCTCACTTCAGTCCGTGTCGTAATATTTGAACGACATATTCTGCGGCAAGTTCATTTGAACGAATTTACCTCATAATCCGGAATTGTCCCAACACACTTATAAGCTTGATATAACTTTATTTTGCGTTTATTAGTAACTAGCTGCGCCCCGCGGTAACCCACAGTTTATCAGATACACTAAAACACTACATTTTTTCGGGATCAAAAGTAGCCTATATGTTAATCCAAGATGTCAGCTACCTCCATACCAAATTTTATCAAAATTGGTTCATCCGTTTGAGCGTGAAGAAGTAACAAACATACAAACACACACACTCACAAACTTTCGCCTTTATAATATTAGTGTGATGGGGGTAAATGTATAAGTAGTCTAGTATAGGTAGAGCACTGGAAATACCATTTCAAGCTCAATTTAAATTAAACCTTTGGCTAGTAACACAACCGTCCATACAACAGCTAAATCACGTAATTTGACGTCGCGCCGATCAAATTGCAGTGACGCTGGAGCCAAAATACACGTCCGATACTTGCTTCCGGGAGCCGGATCCGACTATCTGATCGGATTCATGAAATACACGTACGATTCTTGTGTCCGATTTTTTCTGGTTTCATTTGTTTTCTGTTTGTCAAGCGAAACACTTCAATCAGTCACACGGCAGTGTGTCGAGCCAAGTTCAAATGAGAAAAGCGAAGCACCAGCCATGTGCTTGTACTTGTTAAGGAATAAATCAGAAAATCATTTTGAGCAAATTTTTAAACCTTATTAAAGGTACGGTGCCCTCAGGGCGCGAGTGCAACTCGCACATGTCCGGGCTTTTTTTACTTTTTTTCAATGATGGTAAGTATTAAAGTATATGGCATTAAACGAAAAGTGTGTTTTTAAGCAACTGAATTAGTTAATTTTATAAAGTCTCTTGTTACTCTTGTTTTTGTTCGTATTTCAATTAATGGTATTGCGCTTGTGATTAATAAATAAATCGAACACATGTAAATTAACGTATTTTAAAATAGTTCAGGCTCAAAAACTATAAAAACAGTACTGCCCTTTTAACTCGCATTCGGATAAATAACCGTAGTCATAACTAGAACTACGTCCGTACTTGTCGATGCTCACTTTCCTAATGACGAATCGGAAGGAAAAATCGTACGTGTATTTCATCTCTATACAAAATGTACCTACGGGCCGCGCGCCTTCAGACAATCGGATCCCCGTAGATATATGCGCGTTACAATCATTTCACTAAATGTTTCTTGTCTAAAGATTGTTTGCTGTAATAAATCATTTGATTAAAGACCAAAAATTTCTTGGTATTATTCTACCGAGTAAAAATTTGACCAAATGAAAATGTGCGTACTAAAATCATTCCAAATATTGCATTGTAAAAAAAAAAGTTGCTAAAGTTTGGATAATGAAATTTTGTCAAAATAATTTTGGCAAAACGGCAGGCTCCCCAATGAGAGGTCAACTTATACTGGACAAATGGAAGTCACAGAATACCGATAACAAATAACTTTTTCAAATTGTTGTTTTGTTGTCTACGTTACTCTGAAGTCTTTAAATGTTTTCTCAGTCTATTATGAACTGTTTTAAAACCACCCAACACTCCACGAGGAAAGCATAAAATACATTAATTGCAGCCTTGCAGTTGACGTACCTTGAAATTGGTATTGGCTTCTTGGAAACGAAGAAAATAGTAATGAACTAATTTCTGAACGCGCTTTCAGTCCCTTTGACTACATAGGATCAAAGGGTAGGAATTCTGGGATGCAAATTCCCTTTTGTGGTAATATTGTGGGCGTGAGACTTATATTGCACTCACGGACACACAACACTCTCCAAAAACACACATAGCAAACCTCCTTTTGTTTTGTATATTTCTCTTCTTCATCTCAACACTTGGAGCTTCAATGTTGTAGTATGTAAGTGCAACCTAATTACTGTAATTTTTAAGGGTGTGAGTCTGGACTCTGGAGATCTGTCGTACAGGTCCCGAGCCCAGTATATACTCCAGCTCTCACAAAGGTTTGAATCTGCTTGTAATTTAGATACTACTCGTATGTACCAAATTGTACCTTTTTGAGAGAAAATAAACTACTATTATTAAAATTATTTAAAAAAAAATAAGAATGAATTAAACGGATAAATGGATTGTACAACTGGCGAGGCGTTAGCTGAGCGTTGCATTTGTGTGAGTGCACATAGAATCGATTGCCAATAAGCAGTATAAACCGGTTTAAACCAAGCAAATGACGCGTCTGCATTCATTGTCACACAAGTGCAAAGCTCAGCTTAGGCCTAACGGACGACGTACCACCGATTCTCTTGTTCAACTAAACTTAAATTAGAGCATTGCTATATTTTACTAAAAGGCAGTGGGAGAAAAGGAAGGTGATAGATAAGAACTAAGTAAGAGATGTCTAACTACTTCACACCTTGAACTTCGCCGTGTTTTTAGTCGACAAGTTCTGACGTGTCGTCTTAATATGTATGGGCCTTTTCATTGTCATGCGTGTTTGCGCCCGCGTGCTGGCTAGCTACGCATGCGTGCTGCCCGCAAACTATCGTATCATACATGTTTTATTGTCATGCGCGCCACACGCACGCGGCACACGGGCGGATCGCGGGTGGCTCGCACGGATGCGTGCCGCCCGTGTGCGTGTGGCGAATCTTGACAGTTAGTGTTGTTTTTACTGTCAAGCGGGTCGCACGCACGTTGTATGATCAATATGAAAATTCATTCATTAATTTTGACACAAGTTCTCTTCCTGGCGACACGCACAATACTGTGGCGGCGAGGCGAAAATAATCTGCTCAGCGTGCGGCCCGCAACAAGCATGCGTGCCTGGCCTGCACGCGGGCGCAAACACGCATGACAATGAAAAGTCCCTATGAAAATGTTAGTTCAACTTAATTTGACAGCTCTTATTTGCGTCCGTCTCTTTCTACGCAAAAATATATTTATTTAGTTTTTCAAACAAAAAAAAATCCTTGCTTTAGTTCCGAATTCAGAAAATGGAGCTTCTAATCCGTGACTAGGCTTGCCAACCTAAATGTATGAATTGAATTTACCGGGATGATGGCAATCAAAATGCGAGACGTGGCGAAAAAAAAGCGGGACCCAACTGTTAAAGTATACGGAGGCGAAAAATACAATTAGAAATTATTTTAAATAGTTTTATTGAATGTTTTACTTTGTAATTGTGTTCGTTCGACGCGAGACTCGTGGTCGCGATCTCCACTCTTCGGGCTCTTTCAATTTAGCGGTTTGCTGTCGTCCTGCTGCGGTGCGGCAGCGGCGCGTTAGTCGCACTGCGCACGGACGATCGTTTTTTGTCATACAAAGCGCGCGGTGCGGCAACAGCGCGGCGCCGGCATCGCGAACGCTCGGCAACAGGACGGCAACGTCGAAAACACCACGTGTTCATTTCGCTGTTGAATAGTGCGGTGCAAAGAGAATAAAATTTATAGTCTTTGGTGCGGTGAGTAGACGACAGAGCTAATTTCATAAAATTTTCATTACTTACTTGTTTGCTTTTATCACCTCTCTCAAACACAAGCAAGCTGTGTTTATTATGGAACACAATAAAAATGTATTTTTAAATTACTTATTAAATTCATGTTATTTTCTGAGCCCATTGATTACATTTTTCAAAACTGCATCTTTTCATTTAACATTCTTAAAAATATGTTCTGTTCGAGAGAGGTGATAAAATGTGATAGCCCTCTTAATATTATCCTTTTTACTAAAAGTTTGTATAAAAAAATAACCGATGAAAATAATTGTAGAAATAAATAATATCCCAAACATGTTGTTTACTTTACTCACCTCAATGTTATCAGCAGTCTTTCTTCAGCTGATATAGTATGTTTGAAAACAGTTTCTTGCCGCTGAATTTTACTTTTAACTAATTCAAGTAATTCGTAGAAACATTCTCTAGACATTCTTAGATAATTAAAAAATTTGCTTGGATCTTATTTTAACCTAGGATAAAGATTATGGCAATCATCAGAATTACATGTTAATAAAAACATTGGTGCTGCTCTTTTACGGGGGCGTCGTTTTTGTTTTTGTTTTATAATTTTCAACAAGAGCACTAAGGCCGTGGCCCCATGTCTATGGTACGGCGCCAACCGCCGTGAAAAGACGCGGCGCCGCGCCGCAGCACGGCGCCGCGCACGGTGCCGTGTACGGCGCCATGCGCGGCGACACGGCGCCGTGTACGGTGCACCGCACGTTAGTTCCGTGGATGGCGTAAATGTGCCATGTCTAAAATTGCAATTTTTCAGGGCGACCATTTTAAAGTTTTAATTAACCTCTTCTGGTAAATCGGTAAATTAGTTTAACGTATGTATTTTAGTTGTTTTAAAATATACAGGATGTTAACGAATTCGTGTAATTCCTTAAAACCCTTGTAGATTTTCCCGGCATGGAAATAAGGCAGATTTAAAAAAAAAACTTTTTTTTTCATGCTGTACCTATGGCTAAGTGATCGAATCTAAACCACAGGATTCAGTAAAATACAAATGTAAATGACGTCAACATCAAAATCCAAGATGGCGGCTGTGAAATTTTACAAGATATGCACCATTGGTGTCGTTTCCGTGGTTTTCGGGGGTGCTGATGACGAAAATGAGGTCAGTTTTCATCATCAGCACCTCGAAAACCATGGACACGACACCCATAACGTATATTTTGTAAAATTTCACAGCCGCCATCTTGGATTTTGATTTCGACTCCATTTTCGTCATCAGCACCCCTGAAAACCACGGAAACGACACCAATGATGCATTTCTTGTAAAATTTCACAGCCGCCATCTTGGATTTTGATTTCGACCTCATTTCCGTCATCATCGCCCCCGAAACCATGGACACGACACCCATGATGTATATCTTGTAAAATTTCACAGTCGCCATCTTGGATTTTGATTTCGACCTCATTTTCGTCATCAGCACCCCCGAAAACCACGGAAACGACACCCATGATGCATATTTTGTAAAATTTCACAGCCGCCATCTTGGATTTTGATTTCGACCTCATTTTCGTCATCAGCACCCCCGAAAACCACGGAAACGACACCAATGATGCATATCTTGTAAAATTTCACAGCCGCCATCTTGGATTTTGATTCCGACCTCATTTTCGTAATCATCGCCCCCGAAAACTATGGACACGACACCCAAGCATGATGCATATCTTGTAAAATTTCAGAGCCGCCATCTTGGATTTTGACGTTGACGTCATTTACATTTGTATTTTACTGAATCCTGTGGTTTAGATTCGATCACTTAGCCATAGGAACCGCATGAAAAAAAAAGTTTTTTTTTTAATCTGCCTAATTTCCATGCCGGAACAATCTACACCAGTAGCAGATCATATATGTTTTTAAGGAATTACACGAATTCGTTAACACCTGTATATTTTAAAACAACTAAAATACATACGTTAAAGTAATTTACCGATTTACCAGAAGAGGTCAAAGCTTTAAAATGGCCGCCCTGAAATATTGCAATTTTAGACTTACCAGCCACCGACGTACGGTGCAAACTCCACGGCGCCGTCCACGGCGCCGCGTCGCCGTACGCGGCACCGTATGCGGCGCCGTGACGCCGTCTACGGCACCGTGCGCGGCACCGTAGACATGGGGCCACGGCCTAACAGGGGGCCAATTCTACTAACAGAAACTTTTATCAATGTCAATTGAATCTTTCATTCAGACAGTTTTCGTTTACGATAACTGTCAAAATGTTTGGTTTTGTTTTTATTGTCAAACAATTTGATAGTTTTTGTAAACGAAAACCGTCTAAATAAACGATTAAGTTGCAATTGATAAGAGTTTCTGTTAGTAGAATTGGGCTCCTGTAATGTTTCTTCGTCAGAGTCCATAGCTTGATTGATGTCACATCACTAGCATACAAACGCACGGCAGTCAGATAGGCTTTCAATTTAGGCGTTTGGTGTCGGACGGCTACCGTACTGCAGCGGCCCGCCAGCGGGTTATAACCAGCGGCACGGTAAACGTGCGGCAGCGGTCCGACACGAAACGTCTAAATTGAAAGCGCCCTTCTAGTTAAACAAAACGTGCGTTCACTAAATTCCGACTTCTGCCCGAAGGCTTAGCCGTAGGTACGATAAAACGGGACAATTGGCGTCCCGCACACGTCTTTCACGGGACGCATCCTCTAAGGCCGGTTTTAGTGCTCGACCGACCGTCGGTGCGTACCATCGTTCCTGACGATACGCATAACCGATCGTCAGTTTTTAACGTTCAGTGCTCTCCTGACCAACCAAACTGGCCGGATAGTACAGTCACAAACACGTACACGAAATGAACGCGTTTACAAATTGTTTAATTGCTGCTTACTATCTTCGTAAACGTATAAGGAACAGAAGACGTAGATACCACAATTTGAACACAAAGCTGTACAAACTTCTTCCCATGTCTTTAACTTGGCAATACGGTCTTTGTATAACACGTGGCCTTTGTCCCACAGAAGTTCACGAAGTCGAACTTCGGTAATTAGGCGTTTGGTGTCAATATTTATGCCATGTTTGATCAAAATTAGGTACTTAAATCATTAAAAGGTAATGATACCAATAAAATCAAACAATATTATTGAAGTTTTGAACTAGTAGGTTTCATTCTTTTTACGATGATACGCGCATCCGTACGGTCGGTCCACCGATCGGTGTAGCACTGAACGCGTTAATATGTATCCATAGCGCGTCGGTCGACCGACGGCACGCATGCGGACGCGCTTGACCGACGGTCCTCGTACGCAGTGCGTAGCAATATACGCGTGCGTACTGTCGGTCGAGCACTGTCACGACTAGTGAATTTTCATACAAATGACAAGCGCGACCGACGTACGCACTGACGGTCGGTCAAGCACTAAAACCGGCCTAAAGCTCTAGAAACGGGACGTCCCGGCTCTCGCGGGACGGTTAGCAAGCCCAGTTGGCAAGCCTGTCCGTGGCCCCAAATATGACCTAAAATATAAACACAGCTGATCATAGCTGAGGTTAGATAGATTTAAGCGTATTTTTATGAAATCTTTGAACAGTTATTTCTATTAAACTACTTATTGACTTTTGGGGAAAGTTGTAGAACAAATTATTCATTATTACGTGTACTTTTAACACCCTTTCGGATTAATACCCCCTTCCGACTTACCTAGTATATGTGGATTTTTCTCATTTAAATATTTAACATGCAAGCTAAAATCATTCAATGGAAGAGTATATTTCCTAGCGCATCTCCTTACTTGATAAGTAAAGCGCAAACTTAGTTACCTGTGGCTGACGTCTCCGTGCACACAAACACAATCAAATATCTTCCGACATCTAACTGAGAACTTGCTATACCTACTAGAAAGAAAACATACGGTGCCGGGATGGGGAAATACCCGCAGCTGAGTTTAGGAAGCTTTAAGGTAGAGAGTATACACGCTACATCAATGTTTTGCCTTACCTTTTCCCAAAAAAAAACATCGCAAGTGACTTCATAACATTACACGGTACACTTGGTCCCCTTTTATGGTGACGGATGCCATGAATGTCGAGATTCCGGGACATTCGACGGTCCATGGGGAAAGGGTTATTGAAGCTCTGTAGTTGAATGAAGGTGGAGGTGGTATCGAGTTGAAACAAGATTTCGTGATGGTAGAAATTTGATCTTGCATGTTGGGGATTTTAAAGGTACGTTGGTACTTTTTATGTTAGTGAAATTAATAAGGTAGGTAGGACAGGAGTCATTTGAAAAAAACCGGCCAAGTGCGAGTCGAACTCGCGCACGAAGGATTCCGTACCATTATCTATAAAAACGGCGAAAAAATCATGTCTGTTGCACGGGAGCCCCCCTTAAATATTTGTTTTATTTAATTCATCATCATCTGCCTAGCCTTTTCCCAACTATGTTGGGGTCGGCTTCCAGTCGAACCGGATGCAGCTGAATATCAGTATTTTACATGGAGCGACTGCCTATCAGACCTCCACAACCCAGTAACTGGGTAATACGATACTCTTGGTAAGACTGGTTGTCAGACTTTCTGTCTTCTGACCAACAGTAACGACTGTCAAAGATCTACAAATGACAGCCGGGACCAACGGCTTTACGTGCTTTCCAAGGCACGGAGGAAACTCGCTATGGTAAATGGTCACCCATCCACAGACCAACCTCGGCAAGCGTGGCTTAATTATTTAGCCACGAGCTCCTCTCGTTTTATTTTTATTTAATTATTTATTATTAAAGTGAATGTAGAACTAAATATTCTGTGAATATATCAAGCGTCTACCGGTTGCCGTTATCAATATCGAGAAAAACGAGAAAAAAAATCACGTTTGTTGTATGGGAGCCCCCTTAAATATCTATTTTATTTGTTGTTATAGCGGCAACAGAAATACATCATCTGTGAAAATTTCAACTGTCTAACTATGTTCATGGTTCATGAGATACAGCCTGGTGACAGACAAACAGACGGATAGCGGAGTCTTAGTAATAGGGTTCCGTTTTACCCTTTGGGTACGGAACCCTAAAAATATGCATTCTTAGGTACATGCTCTGTTCTGCTTAGCCTTTTCCCGACTATGTTGGGCTCAGCTTCCAGTCTAACTAGATGTGGCTGAATATTAGTAATTTTACACGGAGCTACTGCCATCAGACCTCCGCAACCCAGTTACGGCATAATGCCGATAACCGAAGGTTAAACCAGTCAGACTTTCGAGCTTCTGACTACCTGTAAAGACTGTCATAGATATTCTTATGACACCCGGAACCGACAGTTTAACATGCTCTCCGAGGCACGGAGGGGTCTCGATGTGTCACACATCCACGGCCTAACCGCGGCAAGGGCAGCTTAACCTTGCAAATCATGTGATCCGCGCGGTTGTCAATTAGCCACGAGCCCCTCTATTATACGCTACATCAATGACGTTTAAGGCACTTCTTGACCCACCGCGAACGATGAGCGAGCAGCGAGTAGAGCTAGAAGCTAGAAATGAGTTTGCGAGCAGCGAGAAGCGAGTGTGTAGTTCCGATAGTTTTGTCGCTGGGCTATAAGTGCACTCGCAAATGACCGCTGGTTGGTCTCTCGGCGTGGGTTCTGACCGCCAAGCGAGCATCGCTGAGCAAGTATCGCTGAGCGAGTATTACCTTTGATAGCTCTTGTCGCTCAGCGACAAACTAGTGGAGCGAGTACTCGCCGGCAGTGTGAACAGTCAGCGATCAACTATTAATATATGCATCTCTTTTGTTTACACGGAAAGTATATCTATTGTACGTTTCTTGAGCGAGAAAATTGCCGATAGTTAGTCGATTCCTCGCCGGCCGGTGGGACAACTGCCTTATTAATAGACGCGTCATTCGCCAACGTCATTGCACTACAAAACAGCGCAAATTTTCGAAGCACCCCAATTAGAATATTGAGTTAATATCATAATACACACACTCAAATTTTAATGTTAAGTGTTTAAACATTATTTATTTAAAAAATTGTATTTGTCGCAAATAATTCAAATCCCCGTACTTCCGGACGCCGCCACGCCTGCCTTCCCTCGCGTTTTAACGACTACGCGGTAGAGGTGTAAGCGAGAGGGAGGAGCGAACGCGTAACGGTCGCCGGCGCGCCACCGCCGCCGCGGCCGACGAACAGTCTAGGCGCAGTTGCCGCGCGCGCGAGATCATTGTATCGTACTTACGAACCGCCGCGCGCGTTCTCACCAACGCAACGTTAATGTAGCTTACTTTGACTCATCTCATAACTCTTTTAACAATAACAATAAACCCATGTGTAAAAAAGGTGTGTTGTGTTATTGAAGAATTTACCATAAATTGGCGTCCCAACTGTAGGCCGAATGCCACAGTACCTGTGCAAACTGTGAGTGTCTTGTGTATTGTGATCGTGATTGTGTATTGTGAACAATGCCGAGAACACGGAAAAGGCAATCCCTCAATGGTTCGCATGACGATGAACTCAATGACAGCATCACGCTGTCTCGCGATAATTTTACCGCTCTGTTATCAACGATCCAACAATCGAATGCGGAGGTCTGTGAGCGTATGTTAGAACGCCTGTCGACAATCACGTCCCCTCTGACCGCTCAATCACCGGCGCCAACGCCGAGTGCGGCGGAGAAGACCGGCAATTTCTCACGATGCTCGTCCAGATTCTCCGGAGCGGCGAACGAAAATGTCGAAACATTCATCGATGCCATTGAAGCGTTCAAAGAATGCACTAACATCAATGATGATGTCGCTATTAAAGGCATGTCTATGCTACTTACCTGCGAAGCGGCAACCTGGTGGCAGAGTATCCGCGCGGAGGTCATAACCTGGAAAGATGCAATACAGTACCTTCGCGATGCGTACGGCGACCGCCGTCCTGAATACAAAATTTATCGGGAGTTATTCAGAGTCGACCAGGGTGAAGACGAACGCACAGACATCTTCGTGGCGAAGAGTCGAACCCTCCTAACACGCCTACCATCAAACGATCTGTCTACCAAGGTGCAACTAGATATGATTTATGGCCTATTACATCGAAAAATACGTAAAAGATTACGACGCGAAGAGGTCAGTAATTTTTCAGAGTTGCTAACAAAATCTAGAATCATCGAAGATTCCATCAACGAGTCAACAAAGCGAGAATCGCAAAACACCGCATCCATTGCTTCGCGTACGAAACGCAGTGCAACCGAAACTCCTGCTCCGTCCGCAATGTACAACGCACGAACATGGAACTCCGCTACGAGCGTAGGACCGCGCGGGGCAGCTATCACGGTACGCGGCGGTGCCGGTGCCCCGCACTCCGCACCCCCGCACTCCGCGTCTCCGCACGTCTCGCCCGCGCAAGATCCGAGCGCGCCGCGCGCGCTGCGCGCAATGCACTCGCGTGCTCCTACGTCACCATCTCGAGATGAACGTGCACCATCAGCATCATCGAAACAGTCACGACCGTTTTGTGTGTATTGTAAGCACTACGGACACCAGCGCGACCAGTGCCGTAAGTTGGCGGACAAAGGTGAGTCAGCTGTTGAATCTAATAACTCGGTTTCGTGTTACAAGTGCGGATCTAAAAATGTTACTCGTGAAACTTGTAAGAGATGTAACAACGAACAAAGTTTTTATAGTGTTGATACTTTGCAAACTTCGGGAACAAAGTACACTCAAACGCAAAGAAATAGATATCGTGATAATAGTGCGCGTTCCGAAATATCGTATAATCGCGTAGAGAAGTGTTTTAATGATAATAATTGTTGTGAAGATTTATATTCGAATACTTTATCTTCTTCTTGCTATAAAAATGTTGATGCAAATGTTTGTTGTGATCAAGAAAATAATTACTGGTCCCGTGATAGTACGAGAAACGAGCCCGAATACATTCAAGTTGAAATATCGGATAATAATAACTGTTCTTCTGTAAATAATTATTTTTCGGGCATCAATTTGTCGAACGATCACATGACCAGCAGTGAGGTCGATTATCATAACGACCACTTTTGTAATTGTTCAGATAATGATTGTTTTTGTTTTTGTTATGATAACGTCCACAAAGGAAAAGGGTGTAAGGACAATTTTTGCAACTTTGCGGAAAATAGTAAATTTTCGTGTAATAACGTCCGTAATGCGATAGAGCATACGGATCATTTTCGTGATTTGCCGAAAGATGGTATTGCTTCTAGTATTAATGCCCGCGATGTAAAAGGGTATAACAACCAAATTTATAATTTTTCGCGAGATGATTTATTTTGTTATTATGATGTATCTAAGAATGTGTTAAATGATAATAAGGTATGTAGTGACACATGTTATGTAGAGGGCGCGCGCACCGGTGAGAGCTCCGACAGAAAACTTGGAAAAGTTTTGCGGCCGATCTTTGATATAAAAATTTTAGGCGCGTCGGGGACCGCGTTAGTTGACACCGGGGCTAAACATTGTATTGCGGGCCACACGCTACATACCCTCCTCCGTCAAAAGGGACACCCTCTTGAACCGGCGCGAAGACGTATTAAGCTTGCCGATGGACACGCTAGCGACGTAGACGTGCTCATAACTACTCTTGACGTGCATTTAGAGGAGAAAGTCATTAGGTCTCCTTTTATTATCCTCCCAGAGGCGCGTAATAATGAAACGTTACTAGGCATGGATTTCTTGTTTGCAGCCCAAGTAGTTATGGATTTTTCTCGGGAATGCTGGTATTTTTCTAACAATCGCCGCGTTCAGTACATAATGCGTTTTGAACCCTCTATATCACCAGAGCTTTCTTGCTCCTCTGCTGATGTACTCAGAGACGACGAAGGTACGCTGTTGAATCCACCTGACCGAAACCTGCTGGCGCAGACCTTGGTTGCCAATACGGACATTTTCCAGACACAGGGAGAGCCAACCCCTTTCGCTGAGCACCGTATTGAAACAGGTGAGCACCCTCCTATCTCCGTACCTCCGTACCGATTGACCCCTGCCAAAAAGGAACTCATGCGTCAGGAAATTGAGAAGATGCTGAAGGACGACGTCATTGAGGAGTGCGAGTCTGCCTGGTGCTCACCAGCACTCCTGGTTCCTAAGCCAAACGGCAGCACCCGCTTCTGCGTAGATTATAGACGCCTAAACGCCGTGACCAAAACGGACCACTATCCGATGCCCTTAATTGACGAATTAATACAAGCAACAAAGAGGAATTGTTATATGAGCACGTTAGACCTGAGATCCGGTTACTGGCAGGTGAGCGTAAATGAGCAGGATCGAGACAAGACGGCATTCACTAGCCCGTTGGGAACTTTTCGCTTCAAGCGCATGCCTTTTGGGCTCAAAAACGCTCCAGCAACTTTTCAACGATTAATCGACCGACTGCGCTCCTGCTCATCCCTGGCCAATGTGACAGTCCTGGCCTATTTGGATGACCTGCTCATCATATCCGAAGGTTTCCAGCAGCATCTCCAGGATCTCCAGGCTGTATTCAATCGACTTCGTGAATTCAAGTTGCGAGTGAATCGGGAGAAGTGCGTTTTCGCCAGGGGGAGTGTCAAATATCTGGGGCACGTAATTACCCAACAAGGCGTCTCTCCCGACCCTGAAAAGGTTCAGGCCGTACTAGATATGAAAGAACCAAGCAACTTGAAACATCTACGGACATTTTTGCAAACCTGTTCCTGGTTTAGGAAATTTATTCCGAATTTCTCCTCAGTAGCAGAGCCCCTTACAAGGCTTACAAGAAAACATCAGACCTGGACCTGGGGTTCAGCTCAGACCACCGCTTTTAACGAGCTGAAACAACTACTTACCTCAGCGCCAATATTAATCCAGGCTGACTTTAATCGCCCTTTTGTCCTCCGCACTGACGCGAGCAATTATGCAATCGGAGCTGTTTTACTCCAGGGGGAGGACAAGGAAGAACGACCCATTGAATACGCCAGCCGTCTCCTGAATGTTGCTGAACGCAACTATTCAACTACAGAAAGAGAGGCCTTGGCGGTGGTGTGGGCAGTAGAACGATTTAGATGTTACCTAGACGGACATCCGGTGATTGTGGGTAGCGACCACCAACCACTTCGTTGGCTGATGACGTTAAAGTCTCCTACAGGACGTTTGGTGAGGTGGGCCCTCAAGCTCCAATCATTCGATATTCAATATCAGTACACCCCGGGAAAAGCAAATGTAGTGGCAGATACGCTGAGTAGGCCTATATGCTCAGAAGATAATCGCAGCAGTTGCGGTATCTGCTCAGTTATAATTGACTTACCCACGAAGAGCCCAGCAGAGTTAAGGCGGGAACAGCTTGCCGACCCGGAGGTTGAGAAAATCATCAAAGAGATGGAAAGTCCAGACGAAGTTGCATCTTGTAGATGGACGGACCGCGGGTACCTGTTATCACAAGGAGTACTATACCGGTATAATCCCGATTCAGATAGTGAAACTCCTCAACTTGTCATTCCCATTACACTCCGTCCCGAGATACTGAAGGAGTGCCACGATTCACCACTGGCGGGACATTCTGGAATCGATCGCACTTACCTTAAGATCGCTCAGTCATACTATTTTCCCGGGATGCGAAGAATCATTACAGATTATGTGAAGGCCTGTGTCGATTGTCAGCGATATAAGGCCACCAATGACAAACCCCCTGGACTACTCCAGACGCCCGTGTTGCAGCAACGAAATGAGGTTCTAGCGGTAGATCTCTTTGGTCCCTTACCTGAAGGAGAGAACGGTGAGAGATGGATACTTCTCGTTGAAGATACCGCCACACGCTGGGTTGAGCTCTACGCCCTTCAGGAAGCGACTGCTGAAGCCTGCGCCCGTACTCTTACCGAGGAGTATTTTCTCAGATACGGCTTACCGCGCAGGGTCATATCTGATAACGGCGTGCAATTTGTCGGGGCTGTCATGCAACAATGTATGTTCATCTTAGGAATTAAACAAAACTTCGTGCCACTCTATCATCCGGAGGCAAACCCCGCCGAACGCAAAAATCGGGACCTTAAGGCGCAGCTTGCACAACTCGTGGGGAATGACCATAACTCTTGGCCTGCGAAACTCCCAGTGATTCGTTTCGCTATGAATAGCGCTGTGTGTAGAACCACTGGTGCCACTCCCGCATATCTCATGTTTGCCAGAGAAATGAGATCCCCCACAGAAGCTCGTCATGATTTGAGGGCGATCCTCGATAAAGAGAACTTTTTCCCCCAAATTACTCCCTACCTGAGATCTTTTATCACCTCTTTATCTGCAGTTCGGGAACGAGTCGAATTACAGCAAGATCAATCTAAGAGGGTTGCTGATCAATCTCGTCGCCCTAGTCAATCCTACGAAGTAGGAGATAAAGTTTTAGTCCGGTCTCATGTACTGAGCCAAGGAAGCAAAGGTCTCACTGCAAAATTTGTGCCCAAACGGGATGGGCCATATGTAATTACAAAAAAGGTTAGCCCTACAACCTATATTATCTCACCAATAGGGAATCCTGAAGAATCCTTAGGAAAATACCATACGCAGGATTTGACGCCCTTCGTAGACAGTGGTACTGGAAACGATAAACCACCTAATCCTGTGATGCCCAAGCGACGTCGCGGACGCCCGAAGCACAAGGGCAATGAGCTAGTCCAGGAACGAGGGCGTTCTCCTAGACTAGAGGGGGAGTATGTCGCAAATAATTCAAATCCCCGTACTTCCGGACGCCGCCACGCCTGCCTTCCCTCGCGTTTTAACGACTACGCGGTAGAGGTGTAAGCGAGAGGGAGGAGCGAACGCGTAACGGTCGCCGGCGCGCCACCGCCGCCGCGGCCGACGAACAGTCTAGGCGCAGTTGCCGCGCGCGCGAGATCATTGTATCGTACTTACGAACCGCCGCGCGCGTTCTCACCAACGCAACGTTAATGTAGCTTACTTTGACTCATCTCATAACTCTTTTAACAATAACAATAAACCCATGTGTAAAAAAGGTGTGTTGTGTTATTGAAGAATTTACCATATATTTCTTTTATGGTTTTAACCTTTAAAATTCAGTTTATAACCTTGACGTAAGGCTCAATTTTTTTTTATCTCAAAATTAATGGACAGTCAAGTAAAAATCACGATTAAAAAAATTGAACATATTAAAAATGGCTGAAATCTATTCAGTAGCTGATTCTTAACAAACTACTTTCAGAGTTTGCGTCTATTATAATACACGTTGTATAAACGTCGGATGTACCCGCTACTAATTTAACCCCATATGTTTCCAACTCAGAAATTCTCAGTTCTATTCCGTATATTCGCCTTCGCTTTGAGGTTGAAAATATACTTAGTCAGTCTAAAGAGAAATCTTAATACAAACGTTGTTATAATTTGCTTGGTTTGAGCCTTTGTGGCTTTTAAATAAGCTTAATATTATCTTGTTCTTCATCTTAGTAATTTCCGCTGGAAAATAAAAAAATGCGATGAGACACTTTTGTTAAAATGCAATAAGTCAGTAGATATACCTTAAGCTACGCTACCCTCGACTGCTGGGCGTGAGGTCCTGGGTTTAATCCCTAGATCGGGTAGTGATGGGTTTTTCCATATGGAATTTCCCAGTAGCAGTCCGAAGGCTGGATTTATGCACGGTTGATAGCAAAAAGCTCGCCTCCAATTACATACGACTTAAACATAACGGTCAAATGAGGGTGCCCTAATACACCTCTGCCCTGTTCTTCGAGAAATACAGGCGTGATAACCCTTAAGATCAGGTTACCGTTGGTTCTTCTTAAATTAGTGTTCAGGGTTTTTGTCTATAGATAGACTAGGTATGCTTTATATTGCCTTGTTTCCGAGGTGGGGAGCAACCTGTCGCTGTCGGCCGTGGATCCTTCTATGGTCGGCAGTGCAGAGTCCTGGGACGCGGTGATCTCCTTCTGCGAAAGTGTCATCTCGCAGAAGGAGAATGCGGAAAGGGAGAGGGAGAGTGCAAGCACTCTTCCAGCCCGCAGATGGCGCACCGGGCGTCGGCGGAGGACGGATAACGCCCTCTTCCAACCCCCGTAAACAGGTCCAGGGGTGGTGGACTTGGGGACGTCCGCTTTCCCCATCCAAATGAACCAGAGACACATGGGGAGTCTTACTCCCCCCGCGATTGAGGCCTGCAATGGCGGACCGGCACTAGTTGGGGGCTGCGGTCGCTGCGGACGAATGTACTGCTCCCGCGGCCCCTGGCCTAAGTGTGTGTAAGTGTCCCTCCCCAGGGAAGAGGACATCCAAGAGGATGAACAACACACACAAAAAAAGGTATGCTTTATGTATGCTACATATTATTATGTATTTACGACAATAGCAAGAAACAAACAATTTAAAACAAGGGTACCTACAATGGCGGTCTTATAGTTAATAGCCATATCTTCCATACAACCTTTAAATGGACAAGGGAGGTGTGAAGGACACATTTTGTTAATAAAATGCTTTGTGGTCTCATTTATCATACCGTATAAGAAATAAGCGTATTGATTTGTCCGCGGCAAACCGTTAATTTGCCGCGCGAGCCATTTTGGCATGAAGTTTTGTTAGAGCGCGGCAGCCAGCGATCCAGTGATTTCATTCCGTGCATCTTGCTTCTGTGATTTGTTATGGTAATATGGAGCTCTGCTATTCCACATTAAAATTTCATAATCCATAATAGTTGGTTAAAATATTAAAATTTAGTTAAAAAACCATATTCGAACAACGACATAAGCATCCCAACAGCGCGCCAGCAATTTACTGAAGCGCCTAAGCCGCATCCCTAAAAACCGATAGATCGTGTTCTAGTGCGGCAATATTTGAGTTGGCTCGCGCATTAACTTGGTATCCATTAGGCGCGGTTGCCGCGCGAGCTAATGTTCGAGGGTTTGCTTGCGTAATCGATACGCACCTTAATACTAACGTTACCTACCTAATAAATAATTTACCACCCCTTTAAGTCCAACGAGTGAGTTTCACAGGATAATACCTATTATATCGAATACGCCATTCTGCCCAATACCAGTTTACGTCGGTCTAAATCCAACTAGATGGTAGATTCGGGGATTCAATGTAGGTACTATCCTATCTGACATGAAAATCTCTAAGCTTACAGGACTAAATGGAGTAATTCATCAGGCGTTATTCCCAATGGACCACCGTGGTAATCCTTTTAGGTAGGTACTAGGGAATAGTATGTACGAACTAAATAGTAAAATCGGAATATAGCCACGCAAAAAAACGTAGAAAAATTGCAATTTTACCACGAGTTAATATTACAAGCATGCTTTTCTAATTATTATAATTAGTAAGCAGTGTTGGTCTTAGCGGATCAACACGAGGGTCTGAGTTCAAACCGGGCTTACACGTCTAACTTTTCGAATTAATTTGCGGATCAGTTTGATGGAAAACATCGTGAGTAAATCTGCACACCATAAACTTGACTATTTTGCAATAATGCGTAAAAAGGTGGCGTCGGTGACACGCAGAGTGGGAGGAAGCACCAACAGTATCTTGAGGGTGTTTGCTGAAAGGCTGGATGGGCCTATCAAGGTAGGTTTATAAGCTTTTTGTATTACATGGGGCTTGATGAAACATCTGTGGTCGATATTTATCACCTTTTTTGTGTTTTTTTTTTGTTTTATGTTCTATATAATCTAACATAGTTTATAATGATAATATAGTCACTAACACAATGTGTGCCTATGGTCCGTAAATAAAAGATTTTTTAAATTTATAAATGTAAAAAAGTTTTCGATGGTGTGTATAGTCCACCAACCCCGCATCGCCGCTTCTCATCCTGAGGAGAAGCCCGTGGCCAGCAGTGAGACAGTAATAGGCTGATCTGTATAATTATAATCTCAAACAATAACCCGCTTTTTGAAAGGCTAGTTTAACGTGAGAATTAACTAATTAACCGTAAACATGTCAAGTCATTCGTTGACATGAGCTTTGTTTGACTACAATTTAATTGATCAACCTTTCTGAAACTGGAGGTTAGTATATCAGTCAGGCGACGATAATTAGGTCTAGGATCTGGTTTACATAAACCAAGGATAAGTTTGAACAAACATGTCACGACATATCTATAGAAAAAGCGATTTTCTTTTTATTTAAATATGAGTTTGAGAACTTCAAGACTACGAATGAAATATATACCTGACCCTTACTATTGATACACAGAACTGCACACATCTTTCCGATATTCACATATATATTTATGACACCTTTGAATTTTTTTCGGAGTTCGTCCAGCCTCGCTCCTGCGCTTTCCTGGTGTTGCCTGTAGACTAACGAGATGCATCGACAGCGTATCTCGTCTAAACACGAGAGAATGCATCGATAAAATTATCGCCGCGTCTAAAGGTGTGTACTGACCGGTGTTACGGGCTGTAATGTAACGTGTTACACAGCGAGCGATCGTGCAGTCAGTATGGGGAAACAAAGCGCTCGTAACGAGCAGCGAGCGGCTCGTTGCTCGCTGCGAGTGCTCCGCCCCGGTGGCGGTTTTTTGGCGAATCCTTTGAGTGTTACGCGCTTCAATCAGTACGTGCGCATTGTTATTAACGACAAACCACCGGATACGTTTGTTTTTAAACAAGTTTGATATCCAATAATTGAGTAAAATCAAAGATCCCAACACGACTTCGTCGTCCGACATCTTAAATACAAGTGGCAACGAATCTAGAGCACAGGCGAGCAAAGAGTTCGAAACGAGCATGTTACACGGAGTTTAGAATACGGCGTAACGTAATAGGTATGCTCGCTGCGAATGGTACATTACAGCCCGTAACATTACACTGGTCAGTACCCACCTTTAGGCTAACAGAACAAAAAATATGTTACATAATGAACACTAATGTTAATCATCTTAGATATTTCTTCTACCTTTAAGTAAGATACCATCAGCTTACCCGTGTTTTGCCTTAACCATTTCTACTTTTTGAAGTATTTATTACTTGTTAATTTCGATACGAGTTAATATCTTCATACTGGTTTACTTCCTGTGTCAGCAGCAGAGAACTTTGACGAAAACGGACACTTACACCTTCTAAGGGTTCAAAGTTTTGTGGGAGTTATTTGGTAACATGAATAAAACAATCACATACGTCCTTAACAATTTATTCTCACAAGAAAAAACGTTAACGGATCTCTTAAAAATTACAATAACGAAAGAATTATCCACAGCTAACAAACGCATAGCTGCATAATACGATATATTTACAATTAAGCTCTTTGGCTTCTAATAAGAATTTACAAAAAAAAACTTTAAAAAATCTTAATAAACTTGCGAATCAAGTAACGCAACATAACATAATTTAAAATTATCAATAAAATTTCAACAGAGGACTTAATAAATAATATAATGTTTAAAATACGAAGTGCTCAGAAAATTCTAATGTGATATTTTACAAATGTGTCGAATACTGCGTCGGTAAACGATTTTAATCGCTAAATGTACAAACAAACTTAGTTTCATTTACTTTAAGTAAAATTAAATGAATTAATTTAAGTAACATTTACAAGACATGTAATTTTAAAACGAATAGATAAGGTATTATTAAATTTTAGATTTAATTGTACGAAGCCCTCTTAGATATAGCCAAGATTCTCTCAATGAATCGTTCAAAATGTACAATCCAGTCCGTGGCCTGAAGTAGGATCCAACAATGGCCTGAACAACAAACTATTTCAATAGAAACATTACATCTTATGGCCTTACAGATATCGTTGAATCGGAGCAGGCTAAAGCCGCATTTACAGTAGTCCTTAGATTTAAAAACTCTTGCGAATGAAATGTTATGAAGTCAGGCCGCTACATCAAGAATACTCTAAGCCACGGCCTGAATATTAGGCTGCACCACAATCGCAAACATAAAGTATTTTTTTTATTAAACTCTCAAGACAAAAAACATGCTCTGAATTGAACTGACATTGCGAATGCATGCCGCCTCCTTGGTTTTTACAAACAGTGGTAATTGGAGCACATCACAAATTTTTATTCATTTAGTTAATGGAGACGCATACATCCAACTGAACAGTTGTGCGATAGTAGGATGATTATATTTTTAAATTGGAATCAAGTCGAGCTAGTTTGCGGACCCCCATACATTACCATATACTTTAGGAATGCAACTCAACTGTTGGACGATAATTCAGATGTATGCATGCAGGGGGCCTTATGGTACACTTCCTAAGGCCTGGGACTGTATAAATCTTTTTCTTCTAGTACAAATACCGCGGTATAAGTTGTAATGAATTTACAACGCAGTATGATTCTAAATTCTCAAGAAATTTGTTCAGTCCAAGTGTCAGAAAAATTCGCAACATCAGTCCATTCTCAGGCCAAAAACTATAAATCCCAATCTATTAAAACTGTAATTAATAAAACTGAAAGCACAAACATCTTAAAGATTAATCCTAAAAACGCGATATTACAATGAAGTACTTTACAAACTGGAAATATGACAATAGTCCAGGAGCTTGTGATGCATTTAAAATATTTTTAGTGTACTACAGCTCCTGAACTATAGCCGTGAAGCGTAGGTACTACGTAAAAGTAGGCACAGAAGGATCAGTACATTTTGGTTTATTAAGGGAGACCTTAAGTATATCACATCGACTATTTAGCCTTTGGGGTGTCGAATATTTTACAAACTGGAATGTTATTTGTCCATGATTAATTAACTCTAAAACAGAAACGTAGTGCCGAAAATTTTAAAAGTGGTAACAATTATTAATTCAAATCGCCAGCCGTATTCAGAAGCTTTTCGATAAGCAGTTGTAGTTGTCAAACAAATTTTTAGTCACGCTATTCGCCGCTAGAGGCTCTGCCTAAATTTTCATACATTTTTGTCGTGACGCAACTACAGTAGTAACGTAAAAAAACTCACACTTGGGGTACTGATTCTGTTTGTTATCTCGTTCTATTTACGATTCTCATGACGAGAGAAAAAGAGATGGCTTATCGAATCGTTTAACAACTGACTAATCAAATCGTTCTGAATTAGCTGATCAGAAAACACTACTTTTCAATTTGTATCTAAAATCCAGGCAGTTGCGAAGTAATGTAATTTAAACAGTATACAGGGTGGAAACGTGTATGAAGGTTTATTACACAGATGACGAAGATAGAGCGAAGTCGAGTAAGTCTATCTCCGCCGCCATATTGGATTAACAGCAAGGAAGAGAGGAATTACGTAGATATGATCAGTATGATCCCTTGTACGAAAATCTCATACTAAATGTATGGAGGAAACGAAAGACAAAATTTTCGACTCCTGCCTTTTTTTTCCTGAAGTTATTTATACTATTTTACTATCATGGTAGCCTAGTTTTGATATTAGCCTTAACTTTTTAAATAACTCTTGTAATGACGAAAAATACGTCTGTTGACACTTAACGATTCCACCATGTATAGTCTTTATTTTTATTCCCAAAAAACTATAAACTAGTTAAAACAACCATGGACATCACACCCAAAGGCTCTAGGGTAAAGCATGAAAAATTACCACTAAATTATCCTATACCCTACAAATAGCATTGAGCTGAGATCTCGCTTCTAAACGATTAGTATAACATCTATGCTAAACTGTGACTTTCAGTGGAAAATTGGTTATAAGTACCGGTTTGTAGGATTACCCGAAAAAGGTTGATACGGTTTTTGTAGTCTGAGTAAGCAAACTTCCAATACGTATGGCTCTTTGGTTTAGTCCCATCTCATCCCCTATTACGTTCCTTAGAGATGGGAAATTTTTGTAGTTATAAACGCACAGGGGAAGAGATGAGACTAAACCGGCTCTTTAACTAGCTTAGCCTTTTCCTATGTTGGGGTCAGCATCAAGTCTAACCGGATGCGACTAAATACCAGTATTTTCCACGGAGTGACTGCCATCAGACTTCCGCAACCCAGTTAGGTACTGGGCAATGCAGATATCCTAAGGTTAGACTAGTTGTCAGGCTTTCTAACGTCTAAGTACGCGTAAGAACTGTCATAGGTATTCGTATGACACCCGGGACCGACGGCTTAACGTGCTCTCCGAGGCACGGAGAGGTCTCGATATGTAACGGTTACCCATCCACGGACTGACCGCGGCAAGCGCAGCTTTACCTTGCAAATAGTTTGATACGCAAGGTTGTTATTTAGCCACGAGCCCCTCATTTTACATTATTGGATATGGGCTTCTTTACAATATACAAATACGATATCAACCTTATCATTCGGTAATCTTTCACAACATTTCTGTTTGTTAATAATTCTATGTTAAAACCTTTCCTATACGGATTTTGCAAATTTGAAGTCTCTTAATAATACAAGATCCAAAAATCAGTTTTTGCGTGAACCGTAAATCCGACTCTTGCAAGATCCGGTATATCCGGGTTAACAAAATTTGTAAATCCGGTTTTATAAGATCTTTGATCCGGTTTAGCAAGATTTTTAGATCCGGTTTTACAAGATCTTTAGATCCGATTTTGCAAATCTTTAGATCTGGTTTTGCAAGGTCTGCTGATCTGGTTTAGCAAGATGTCTAGATCCGGTTTTGCAAGATCTGTATATCCAGTTTTGCAAGATAAAGATCCAGTTTTGCAAAATCCGTATAGTATCGGTTTAAATCGGTACTTATTTGGTACTAACTCCGTAACGCCACGTAGACTAGTTCTTCTAGATATAATTACGTATGCCTGTTAGCATATTGGGTATTATATAACTCGGTAGCACACTATATCGGTATTAATACCGTTATTGTAAAACTAAAGTATCGTTGCTATAAACACTTGATAAGTTTATATCGTTACGAAAATAAGGTAAACAGAATAGTATATTTTTATATAGACAGCTTTGTAGTACAATTAAAATGAAAACTGTATGAAAATGACTATTTTTGAGAAATAAATTGTAAATATTTTGCGTGTAGTTTTTTTTTAAAAGGAAGTTTCTAAAATGCAATTGGTACCTACACTACGCAACTAGATTTTTTTTAATTAATAAATTTGAACTATTAACACCGGATATGTAAAACTGTAATACGTAATGAAAAAAAATTGTTTGGCTGGAAACACTTATTAGCACTTTGTCAATTCAGATTTTCGCTGATCAAATCACCTTCTATGCATTTTAATACAAGAGGTTTAAGATATTCGCTTAAGAGCCGTGGCTTCGAAATCAGTCTAGGGCCTAGACTCTAGAGCTTAAAACTCTAGGGCTTAAACTCTAGGGACTTGACTCTAGGGCTTCAGACTCTAGGGACCAGACTCTAGAGCTTAGCCTCTAGGGCCTAGACTCTAGGGACTTGACTCTAGGGCTTAGACTCTAGGGACTAGACTCTAGGCTACTGTTCATAAGAAAATAAGCGTTTTCATCAGGCCTACCAATTGTTACCTTTCGCTATGAAGCGCTAGAGAGCTGTCAATAAAATATTATCAGACTAATAAGTGTTTTGAACCGAAAGTACTTCTGCTCAGTCCACAAAGAACTAAGCATGAAGACCCTCAAAAATTTACACATTTTTAATTACGCTAACAATTTGTCTAATGTAATTAACTTTTAAATTGACAGACACGTAATTTTAACTAATTTCGCGAAGAATTTCATAATTTTTTTGTAATTAAATATCAGAGATTACTTCAAATGTACCGTCAGTCGTATGTAATATGTATACATTTTACATATTAATACACTTTTACGTATTATACAAAAAAATGTGTGTACCGCAGTTTTGTAAGTATTTAAGTAAGTATACATTTCACGTTATAAAGTATATTTTTTTTTAATAAGAATAGTAGCTGAAATATTTTTGTTCACCTTTTCAACTTCGATTTAGCTTGTGTTACTGGTGGATTCACCACAATACTTCGAGATTCTCGAACTATTGTCGTAACAAAATAAATGCCTCCTTCATGGCAATTTTTTACTAACTATATTAAATATAATAATTCTGTACAATCTCTCTCATATTTATCAATTTTGCTATAAGTAAAACAAATCTGGAAATAACAAGACACAAAATAGAAAATTTAGCTTCAGTAAGCGACCTTTTTATATCACTGGGCTTTAACACAAAAAAAAACATTTAGTTACTCAATGTAACTTTAATAAATAATTATGCAATTTTTTGTCCTATCCCAAGAATTTTAATGGGAATAAAGTCTAACTTACAAAACAGCGGCACACAAACCAATTAAGTATAAATATACCTTAACGGTAATAACGTTCAGTCACAATATCAACATTTATTTAAAAACCGACAATTAGATGTAGAAAAAAATCGTATTACACTACGCTTCCGCACTTGCCATTTGTTAGCGATAAATTCGGCCCTAAAGATGGCCGCCCGAGCGTGTTGTGTGCGAAACTGGCAACACTGCCGTTGTGGTCATATCCATTCATGTACTGATTATTTTGTAAGCCGATTAGTAGCTCCACGAGCGCTTTGCTTGCGCTTTGGGCGTTTAGTAGCTCGAAGATGATGCAGTTGCATTCTGGTTCAGGGTTTTTCAGGGAGCTCTTGGTGCTGGAGTTGGAGCTTGTGGAGTTGGTGGCCGAACTTGGGGTGGACGTGTGAGGGGGGTTGGGGTGGAGGGGACAGGTTAGCTGGAGAGTTTTGGGGTACTGTGTGGGGATGCCGGACAGGTGGTTCGCTGCAGCTCGTGCGTAGAACACGCACGTGTGATTGTCCGCGTCCGGGTAGTTCGGGTTGCCGTTGTGCTGTGAATAAAAGAAGTAGGTTAAGTATTCATTGTTATAATTGTACGTGTAAATAAGAGTCGTTTTTTAGTTTGGTCGATGGTTTGATGGTACAAGTAGTTTTGGATAAAATATTGGCATAATCACTGCTTAGAAAAAGGATTAGGAATCGTAATACGTTGTTATGAGCGTTTGGGAATGCTAGGCTTTGAAACATAAGGTTTGTTGGGGTAATAGGGTGTATTTCACTGAAAAAATCTAATTAGTCCATCAGTTAGATTATCAAAAAATATTTGACCCCTATTTTTTATTTTGTTATGTAAACCAAAATTGACAAAGATACGACACCTTTAAAATTGGAAAAACGTCACAAGCCAGTACAAATTTTACTTGCTTCTGACGTCACAAGCCCCCACTCTCGAGTTTTGATGCGTTTTATCTTTCCAAATATTCATAGATTTAACAAAAGAAAAAATATGTGTCCATTTTTTTTCAAAACTCTAACTGGCGGATTAATTAGATTTGCAATTTATTGATGCTGTCAACATGCCTATTCCGGACATAGGATAAATTCGTTCCAAATGAATTTGCCGCAGAATATGTTGTTAAAATATTACGACGCCGACTGAAATGAGGGGCAGAAAATGGCGTCGCACTCTATTTTTGGCAACAATTAAAAATATTCATTCTACGGTAATCAATTCTTCTTCTTCTTTTCGAATCGATGGTAATAATCCTTTTTTTTTACAATACTTTGGCCCAATATGTAGCCACATTTATCGCGGCATCAGTGGCGTTTTTCATGTCCTCCAAAGTGCAAGTGTAGGGACACTTTGGGCACTGAAGCAAATGGGCCATCGTTTGGTCAGGAGCACCGCACTCGCACTGTGTGTCGAAGGGATCTATGATCCCCCATTTTGCTAGGTTATGTTTGCATCGGCCAACTTGGGTGCGCAGTCTATTGAGCGCTTTCCATATAGGCCACTGCAAATCACATCCGAGTGGCAGGTGTTCCTGGGGTTGAACGAAGTTGGGAGGTGATGGATGATTTTCCTCCCATAACTTACGTCTCACTGTAGATGGTCGGTCTTTCATGGCAAGTGTGCTACGCAGAAAGCTGTTCCGACTCTTAAGTTTACCCGGAGCTGTTGTGTATTTGTAGAGGGGATGTCGGTAAATCAATTTGAGCGAATTTACCCCATATTCAGATTAAGCCCAAGGCACTATAATTTTTCAGTTTTAACATACCCATATGAGCAGCTGTGCGGCCGCCAGGTGTCCCGCAGCTGCAGCAGCTCGTAGTGCGAGCGCGCGGTCGTGCGGCGCGGGTGCTCGCGGCGGCGGCACGGAGAGCGCCCGCGCGAGTGCTGCTACTCCACCGCGTGCGCCCGCCGTGCGGAGCGCTTCGATGCCGGTGGCGACACTCTCGCTGCTGAGGAACGCTCGACGCTCGTACTTTAAACGGATCCACCTGTGGGTAAATAACGTGTTAATATGGAATTTTAAAAATCAATTGCGGGCTCTACACTCGCACCGCGAACGCCCGCGAAAGCCACGAACTGCGAGTGTGGATGGTTTCGTAGCATCGCGATCGCGCTTCGCGGCGTTCTCCGTCCGGTGGCGGTACACACACTCGTAGTGTCGTAGTGTGTTCGCAGTTGTGTTCGAGACGCAGTGACAAGCGGATGTAACAAAAAAATGAGCATCGAGTGGAGTAACGACCGCTCGACGAGGAGCTCGTGGCTAAATAATTACAGCCGCATAGACCGATCTTCCGGGTTAAGCCACGCTTGCCGAGGTTGGTCTGTGGGTGGGTGACCATTAACCATAGCGAGTTTCCTCCGTGCCTCGGAAAGCACGTAAAGCCGTTGGTCCCGGCTGTCATTTGTAGATCTTTGACAGTCGTTACTGTTGGTCAGAAGCCAGAAAGTCTGACAACCAGTCTTACCAAGAGTATCGTATTACGCATCCACACTCGTAGTGTGTTCGCAGTTGTGTTCGAGACGCAGTGACAAGCGGATGTAACAAAAAAATGAACATCGAATGGAGTAACGACCGCTAACTAGTGTCAAACTTCAAACATCAAAACTCATTTATTCAAAGTAGACTAGAATTACTTAGTTCTTTTTGAACATCAAAATTAGATACATCAAAGACAGCCCCAAAAAGCGCCCGCCTTTCACCGCTTCCTAGTGTTTTTGCTGTGAAGAAGAAACGGCGCAACAAAATCCCCAGCAACACATATCTGTCTGTCAAGTGAATAAATTAATGTGAAAAGTGTTCCTTGATCATGCAGAACCCGTTCTTTGGCAAGCCCAACATGGTAAAGCACACAGCCGTGGATCACGGTCGCAGTTTGCGGGCGAGTATTGAGCCCGCTAATATTTTAAACTATAATTTCATAAACGACAATCTCATTCAAAGGAAGATCCTACAACCTCGTATCATGAAAAAATTATATACGATAGCAACAAATTGAATTCAAAATTACCAGATAACAATTAAATTACCTTTAATCTTTTTACATTAATTATTATATTTCAAAGACGCTCACCTCTCCTTTTCCTCTCGACTAGATGTGACCATGGGTTTCACGTGACCTCTCAGGTCAGCCTCCCATATTGAATTCGCGAGATCATTGCCCAAAGACACCATTACACTCACGTGGCTCAATCTGGAATTACAAAACACATAATTAAAATTGTCATAATATTAGCTTCTATTTGTATACTACGTGGATACGCAAGGGCTGCACCAAGATAATTATTTCGAAACAAAGTATATTCAGAATAATGACCGTTGCTTAGTACTGGCGCCAGTATTCATTCTTTAATTTGATTTTCGACTTTACGATCTACTATGAACTGACTGACGTTTGAACGCTGGCGCAAGTACTAATGATAAGTAATTACGCTAGTTACTGCGCATCGTCTGCAAGACGTATAAGACGTAACAAAGCCAGACACTAAAGATTTTTTTTTTCAGTAAACCTTTTGTTTTTGCAATTTCTTACATTTCTAGTTCTCTAATATTTTAACTAAGTCAAGAATTTTGATCTTTATAAGAGAATCTATGAAAAACTATTTGTAAGAACTGCTCATTTTCTTGCTGGCTGTACCAATTTTTTTTCTATATCTTAGTTTACCTTTAGAAATATTTTCAAATTTTATGGCAAGTCTCAAGAACATGTTCCTATAGCTACAACGATTAAGGTAGCTGTCCTTACTACCCCATCTCAAATTACCAGCCTGAATATAAATAAAATGTAATAATACTCACGGCCACTCATCGAGATCCAGCGATCGTACTCGCGATATGTGCGAGCCGAGATTCCGGTGAATACCCGAACACTCAATGCATATCAACACTCCTAGGTTCAAGCTCGCCCAGTCTGGATCTGGTAGGCAAGGAAAAAACATTCTATAATGAACAGATATTTATATTAAACTAGAGGACGCCGACAGCTTCGCCCGCCTGGATGTCGTTTATCGCGTAGATATTTCGCGGTTTTCGGGGTAAAAGTGGCCTATGTCCTTCTTCGGGTTCCAGACTATCTCTGTACCAAGTTTCATCAAAATCGGTTCAACAGTTAAGGCGTGAAAGCGTAACAGACAGACACAGTTACTTTCGCATTTATAATATTAGTAAAGATAAACAAACGAGCCTGTGCTACTAGCGACTTGTTCGATTGATACAGAAACTTCAGTGTTTTAACCATGGAATAGAAAAAACAAGTAAGTGAGTATATCGCGCGGCTGTCACATTTATGCGGAGATCCGCAAAACTGGCTCATGCGCGTTTTGGCAATCGATTCTATGTGCCCTCACACAAATGCAAAGCTCAGCTTACGCCTCGCTAGTTGTATATCTTTCAATATAGTTAAAAGTATGTCAGTTTGGCGACACTGGTTCCTTAGGAAGTGCAGTGAAACAGAGAAACATCAAAAGCTGTAACACTGTCAAAATGTAGTACATTTTTAGCATTTTATCAGTATTTTGACAATATTAGTGTTAAAAGGACGTTATAAAGAAGAAATATGCATATTAAAAACTTCAATTGAAATCTTTAAATCTTACTTCCATTTCTAATAGACCAGCCCTCCGATTGAGAACCTTTTGGATAAGCAGTTGTCAACCGATTCGGTTTTTTATCTCGTTCTGTTTACCATTCTCGTAATGAGAGTAAAAGAGATAGCTTACCGAATCGTTCGACAAATGACTAATCGAATCGTTCTGAATCGGGAGGTTGAATCAATAGGCTTAAATTAACTTGGAGATGATTATTGAACCCCACTATTCTGGGACAGACGATGTTACTTATTAAATCTTTTGAATATTAAATAAGATTATATTGTAACATACCTGCAGCACCACAATCGCAGCACTTATCATTGCCGTTAACTCTCCGTATGTAGTAGGTAGCGCGCACGTCGCCCGTCGAGTTAGCTCCCGTCGGCATGGGCTGGCGGGACGTCTGCAAATAAAACACAACATTATATTATATGCTGTGTGGTTTCAAGCAGAGAGTTCCGATTATCTTGTAAGATGATGAGGGACGAAAAGCATGTGACTAAGACAGTGATGAATATAAATGTTGATGGATGGAGGGGAAGAGAGAGACCAAAGAAAAGATGGATACATAATAATGCACTGAGGGCACTGTTGCGGCTGCCTCGCTTCTGCAGCGCATCTTGAATGTTTGCCAATGTGCGCGTAGACTGTTTTTCCACCATGCGCAAGAGAGCGACCTCGATAGCGGACAGGGTGCGGGGCAGCGGCAACAGTCTCCTTGCAGTCGTCGCTGACAGGTTGGACGGGCCATTTCGGAGGCATTGGCTAGCCCTTCATGCACCCGTTTGTAAAGTGTGGGGCAGGTAATATAGTATTTAGGGTTTTTATTTTGTTTTGTAAATTTCTATTATTTTATTCATTTTTACTTGCTCTCCAGAAATTTAAATTAATTAATTGATAATTTAAATATTTTAATTGGGTGACATTTTAAATTTTATTAATTTTTTTTAATGTAATGTAACTTATTAATGTTTTTAATGTAGGTAATGCGTAATTTAATTGATGTAGGTACTAACATATATATCCTAAGCTGTACTAACAAATATTGTGGACCAAAGTTGTCTTATTGAATAAAAATATAATAATAATAATTGTGTGACACATGATATGAATGTGAGGAAAAACTAGGTATAGTGTTCCTCCAACCAAAGGGAGGATCCTCCAACCAGGTAGAGTCTTATGCTTGGCGGGCTACTGCCCAAAGGTTAATGTTGGGCGGTTGTATTTATACTATAACGCGATGTAGGAACTGTCATCTATGAGAGTTGTCGTTAATGTCGCTGTAGTCGTCTACACTACCGGTGTGTTTGCATAGTTCGCATGTAGCGTGATAGATGCCGCCACAAATGAACAGGAAGTAAATGATATTCGGACGGATAATTTGGAAGAATGGAAGAAGAAAACATCTTGCGCCGACCCAAGTAACTTGGAATAAAGGCAGGAAGAAATGGTTTAAAGCAGAGATTAGGACACTTATTCTCGTCCTGTGGGTCTCGGTAAATAGCGCCAATGATTTTTCCTTCAATCTAGTTAGCATTATCCTTGCAGTTTAGTCGAGTGGCGAGTAATAGTTTAATGACTAATCTTGTGTAAAGGTCTGGGTACACACAACGACTTGAATGCGCAACAGTTTGTGCAAACGGTATTGTCAGTAATAAAAATTACGTTTGCGCAAACCGTTTTGTAGTTTAACATGCTTGCGCAAATTAAATTAAGCGTGTAGCCGGATCATACCACAAACTTCTGTCAAGAGAATTAATATTTAATACATGATTGGCTATTAGAGGTCGCCAGCGGCTTCGCCCGCGTGGATGTCGTTTATCACGTATTCCGCGTTTTTCTCTACTATATTATGCATGTATTATACATATAAACCTTCCTCTTGAATCACTCTATCTATTAAAAAAAACCGCATCAAAATCCGTTGCGTAGTTTTAGAGATCTAAGCATACATAGGTACAGACAGACAGCGGAAAGCGACTTTGTTTTATACTATGTAGTGATGACCAGCTATTAGCAGCGTCACCGATGCGATAGGTTTCTGTTTTCGCCTACAATGGTGACAATGAGTGACAACTTCTTTTGGAGTATTTTGTTCTGGAAGCTGCAATAAGATTTGATTTAGCCGTTCCTACCTCGGCAGCTCCGGTCCTGCTGTACCCTGGCCAGCACGACCATACAGGTGAACTAGGCGACTGCCTACGGCGCTCGACTTGCGGGGCGGGATGGCGAGGGTACAGGACGGACAAGCCAGTGCCAGCTAACCGCGCCAGTTGCGACTTTTAGGCGAAATGTTTGTTTCAAGGGGCGCCATTTCATTTATTCACCTAGGGCGCCAAGTTTGCTCGAACCGGTGGCTGTACCATAAAGTTACTAACAGCTATAGTATAACATTATAATCTCACCCGTCCCTGCAGCGAGGCTAGTATCTGCGCCTCGACGGCGGCGACCCAGGCGTCTCGCTCGGCTGCAGCAGCTCCGGCGGCTCCAGTGCCGCTGCCGGTACCACAAACCTCCCAGCGCCATCGCTTTCCGTCCAAACTAACTATTGTAAACTCGCATGATGTTGCGTATTCACCATCTAGAACGAGAAAGCAAAAAATTTAAATAAAAAATAATGTCAAGGTCGATCAACAGCCTATTATAGCGTCTTTCACGGTTCTCAAATCTACCCGCCTTTTGACAACCTCCATACTAAAAACGGCGTTGAATTAATATTTAAAATGTCCGTTTGGATTGAGGAGCCACTTCACGATTTTAAAAGGAAACTCACCCCCTTATTTAGTAGGAACGCAGATAATTTTGTAGGCCAAATTCTGAAATTTGTAGTAAAATATATCCAAAGTTATATCAATGTAAAAGTGGCTCCTCAATCCAAACGTCTGAATTGAGGAGCCACCTGGAACACGGAAAGTATGTAATGAATATTTTTGAAAATGTTGTATCATTTAGTAGTAATTGTGTATAGTGCCTACTAAAAATCTCAGTTCAGTAGTGTTGATATTCAAGAATATACAAGACTTTTAATGTGGCTCCTCAATCTATACATAAGAGCGTGAATTTCCATGAAAATAATTGGTCTATTTATATTCCACTGCAAAAAACATTTAGTAGTAAGTGTGTTCGAATTTGTAGCATATAGAGAAAGTAGTAAAACTGAGTGAATTTAGTAAATAAACGCATTTTATTTGGCTCCTCAGTCCTGACGTTCTGCATACTAAATAATTGATTGTATCTGTCTGAGATCACAATGGAATCAATAACCAGAGACACTAACATTTAGTATGAATGTCTACTGAATACATATGTACAAATCAACATTGTATATATTTAGTATCTGAAAAACAAATTACTTTTCGATATTCATTAGGAATTCGCTATTAAGGGTGACCATGTTGTGTGTGTACCTGGGACAAACAGTCAAACTAGGTAAGTCCAACTTCGTTAAGTTAGGGAACCTACAGAAACTCTTCTCATCCAAAATACCGCAGTGTCTCGAAACAAAAGTCTTTGACCAGTGTGTGGTACCAGTTATGACTTACGGCACTGAGACGTGGCGTTTTACAATGGGCTTCATAAGAAAGCTCGAGGTGACCGAAAGGCCAATGAAGAGTGCTATGCTCGGAGTTTCTCGGCGAGATCGAGTTAAGAATGAGGAGGAACTTTGGGGGAAGTCCAGCAGTGGACGTTTTTCGGCTGAAATGATGATGATGATCATTAGAACTTAAAACGGGATATTTACCATGTTTATTATTTGTTGTGAGTTTCCGATATTTCGGCACCGTTACAAGCGCCACGATCACGGGTGAACTGAAGTAATTGCGGGTGGATGTCTATGAGCAGACGAAACGGTCTACCCTCTTTCTTGTTCGTTTTTTGCGTTCGACGCCACTACCACTGTCTCTTATATCACTCAAAACACGGTTCTTACCCTAGATTTATGTTTCTATAAGCCACGAAACGAAGATTTTCTTTTTAGATAATGTATTCATGGTCACCCTTCAAAATAATTTCATAGGAAATTATAGAATAGCTAATAACTTCGTACATGTTTACTTTTTTATGGCAGGATTATACGTACATTTAGTAGAAATTTATACAAAATGTAGGTGTTTTTTGTTCCAAATTTCGTGACAAGTATAAGTAGATTAGAGGCAAGTCTATTTACCGAAGCATCTCAATTGAGGAGCCACATTAAATGTGCTATATCTACCAATTCATTCATTTTTGATGACTGACTCTTATCCTACAAATCTAATATACTTACTACTAAATGATGAAGAAATTGCGCATTAATTGAACTACTGCTTCTTTGAAAAATTAAGAGTAGTATGTGTATGGTCTGAGGAGCCACATATAATATATGGTAACTTTTTTAATTTTAACACTACCAAGCTCAGATTTTGTCTACTAACTACTCTGAAATACTACTAAATCATACCAAATGATAATATATATACATCCATGATGTTCCTAGTTCTGACGTGGCTACTCAATCCAAACGTTTAGATTGAGGTGCCACCTTTATGTTCATATAACTATTGAAGTATTATACTACAAAATCGAGGATCGAACCTACAAAATTTTTAAACTTACTACTAAATAAGTATTTAATTTCATTAAGATACGAAATGTGGCACCTCAATCCTTACGGACATTATTTAAACGGGTTGGACCGTCTAACGCAGGGGTGCCAGAAAAACCGCATGAAATTTTGCAGAAAGTCAGAATTCCAAATCAAAAGACATGTATGTATTTACTACATCTACACCAAAAAAAAGATTCTGGGGTCAAGGTCAACGGAGCCTCAATGCGCGGTGCTCCCATTTCTGTGTGGTATGGTCACAAGAAAAACCACTCGAAGGGGATGACGGGGGCACAAATCCAGAATTCGGGATGCTACTGAAAATTTCCACACGGAAAATCGCAATAACACTGCTCGATCTGAGGATCGAACCCAGAGGACCTCACACTTATCAGTCTCGCTCGCGACGCGACCACTAGACCAACGAAGCAGTCGGAATCAGGGTGTCCTGATGGATTTTCAGCTTCAAATTAACTCCCTTGGTTACAGTACTGATCAATAACAGAAGAAACTCACCTTTTTTTTCTATTTGACTGCTGTAGGTGGTCCTAGGGGACTATTTCTACGTAAACGGGCAGTTTATTGGCGAGACCTGAGGGGTCTCCAGCCAATGGGGGGGGGGGGGAGTAAAATACTTAACCTAACTACTTGTACTACAAGTCACATCATGACGAGCACCTCGGCTTAGGGCGATACTGCCGGGGCTGGCTTGGGGGTGGGAGACAGCTTGATGAGGGCTGAATTATCGGTGTGACTGCGGAGTCTGAAGAAACGACCGGCTCTACGACGGAGAGCTCAGTGGATCGTGACCGGGAGAAACTCACCTTCATCCCCATCCTTCTTAACCCCGCTGCTCTTCATCCTTCGATGCCTCTTCTTGACGTGCGGCGTGTCCTTATCCTGTCCGTTGGTGGAGCCGACCTCGGCCTCTGAGGCTAGCGACTGCCGGCTGGTGGCGGGCTCCTTCATCGTCTCAAACGCTGACATTAACGCTTTGTCTGTGGCCCGCGTTGGTTTGTCTTTGTAGCCTAGAAAAAAAAGGTCATGTTTTAGAGGTGACATTTATCTAATCAAGGTACAGAGTTAGAAGAACCGACACAATTTTTTATAAGGTTGGGGAGGTCTTTTTTTTACTGCTATTACATACGCTTAGGTTACCTGTACTGGCGATCATCATAGGTATATCGTCATTTATTCAACCTTTTAATTAGTTACCTATGTAGGATAATGAACAGTTTATCACATAATACGCTTCAGTTTCCCTGTATCTATTCAGGTAATCTGCTCCGGTAAACCTGTCAGGAATATCGTTGCTTGTATTGACGTTACGATTTACCTGAGAAGTTTGATTACACAGGTATTCTGCTCAGGTAAACCTTTCAGCTCCTTGATTCAGAACGATTCGATTAGTCAGTTGTCGAACGATTCGAAAAGCTATCTCTTTTGCTCTCGTTACGAGAATAGTAAACAAAACGAGATAACAAACTGAATCTGTCAACAACTGCTTATCGAAAAGCTTCTGAATCTGGGGATAGGTAATCTGCTCAGACATGTCAGGTAAACCTTTGAAGTTTACCGTTGCGTGTATGGCCACCATAAGGAGGCGCGTGTTTAGCGTCAAACATATACGGCCCGATACAATGTAATATCAAGACATAATAAGGTCAAGGTCAAAAAACAAAGTGACTCACCAATCGATAGTCCTCCAATACTATCATGTATATCCAGACTGCTGTACCCGTTGTAACCTGGCACCGTCGTGATGATAGACTTGGAGCCTCGCGGCTTCTGGCCCGGTACTTTGACGGTCACGTACTGGAGAGAGATCTCCTTGCCGTTCACATCTTCCATGTAGTCCTAGAAAATTGTTAATGACTCTATTAGCATAACATCACGACTGTATACCCCAAACGGTTGGGCAGAGGTGTATCATCATCATCATCATTATTCAGCCGAAAGACGTCCACTGCTGGACATAGGCCTCCCTCAAGCATCGCCACATCGACCGGTCCTGTGCTTCTCGCATCCAGCGATTTCCCGCGACCTTCACCAGATCATCGGTCCACCTTGTGGGAGGCCTACCCACGCTGCGTCTTCCAGAGGTGTATAGTACACCCTCATTTCGCTGTGATGTTTAAGTCCCTTGTAATAGGGGGCGAGCCTATTGCCATCGACCGGGCACAAATCCAGACTCCAGGGCTGCTACTGAGAAATTCCACACGGAAAAACCCAATAACACTTCGCCTGACCTGGGGATCGAAACCAGGACTTTCACGCTCAACAGTCGGGCTTGCGATCACTAGACTAACAAGGCAGTCCATGACACTATTATAACATAACTTGATTGATTTCTACAAGGAAGTCTTGGTCGCGAAAGGGCCATTAACGATTTCTATAAATTATACATAATTATGATAATTTTTAACCTAAATGATGAATAGAAATCAATGTGGAGATTTACAAGTTTTTACATAACATAACGATCGCATTTTACCCGACTGCGCCACATCAAAGACGGGGTTCTGTGTTTTATAACGTTTTGTTAGCACTGACAACACAAAATCAGAGGTTGAGATTCTCTGTTCTAAGTGTTAGATGAAAATATTGTAGAAAACTTACATGTAAGCTCGGATGGTAGGTCAGCCTCCCATCATCGCACAGCGTCACATATTTCTTCTTCCACTCCTTATTCAAGGCCTTACTGCTCTTCTTGTACAAGTAACCCTGCTTCAAAGGAATCGCTCTGCCAGATCCCAGTTCCCCATTCTTGAGTCTATCATCCCCCTTTTTGGAAGGCGTGAAGAGATTCGATCTCCTTCGAGACTTTCTTGACGTCGTTGGCGTCGATGAAGGAGTGGGCAAGTCCTTATTAGATTCTTTAGGTGCCTGAAGGTTGTCAAGACAATGAGGTGCTGTGAATTTGACGTTGTTGTTCTCCGTTGCTATGGAAACGAGGCCTGATGAGGAGCCGTGGCTGCCGAGCGAGTTTCCCCATCTCGATGATGTGTCGGAGCCATTCGTGCTGTGGATCTCGACGACGTGTGTTGAGGAGATTCCGCTGCTGTTTGATGACGCGTCGAAGGATTGTGCGCCTCTGTGAAGGTGGTGGGAAGACGCGGAGAGTGTATGGTGACCGCGTGGTAAGGAGTCCTGGAACAAATACAAATAAGGTTAGGTAAGTAGAAGTAAGTAGCGCAACTTTATGAAGAGAATATTGGAATATTCTCTACTCAACTAGGTACTGCTAAGAACGTAATACACGTGGGATTGAATGGCATTCGTCAATTATTTTACTATGAAAGGACGTGAATGCTGAGCCTTAGGAATTAAGTTCATCTATAATTTACTATGTTTTGTGATCTGTGGCTGTTGTCTAGTGTGGATTATCTATGGAAAGAAACGGGGCAGACGATTGGAATATTGTAATGGAAAGACGTGTAATTACGTACGGAGAATAAAATTAAGCTTTGTTTGTCGAACCAAGTTTTTTATTTGGCCCATATTGAGCTATTTCCAACAGTTTTAAAACGTATATACGTACTTTATTTGAAACGCAATAGCAAAGTTGTGTAGGTTGATATCTCTTAACATTTTCTTATACGGCAAAATAATAGTTTCGAGCTACGGATGTATGGAAATTAGTTACTGACTCATTTCCTAACTAAAAGCGTAATAAAAACGTCGATATCAACCAATTATGGTGTTTAATAGTTTTAGTGAGGTTCTCGTATGACCCTGACCTATTCAATGCATATCCTATTTAGTTAACTAGCGACGCAACACGTTCATGAATTCGTTTTTTCAGTAGGGAAAGATCCTACCTATGTGGGTACCTACATATTTGCATTCCGATAAATAATGGGTACGGGCTAGAATATTAGCTAGCTAGCTTCCTCAGCGCACGCTGGGAATATACGCATGTTGTAAAATTCAACAAAACCCAGCACGCTTGGTGGTAGGATCTATACGGTCTGCCTGACTAGCTATCATACTCAAATTAAGGTCCGGCGCCAAGCAGTTTACTGTGTTCCATCGTGTGTATATGAGAGCCAGAGGAGTACAGGTGAATCTCTCTATATCTTTCTTACTTGGATTCGTCTCTTTCTTGGCATTGTCTGCGCTTACCATCAAGTGCGACGAGGTTCAAAAGAGACCAAATCCTTACTTCCTTACTAATATTATAAATGCGAAAGTAAGTTTGTTTGTTTGTTACCTTTTCACGCCTAAACCACTGAACCGATCATCCTGAAACTTTGCTTATAGGTTGTCAGGTGTACAGAAACGGATTAACGGACATAGGGTACCTTTCATCCCAAAAAAAGTACTGTTCCCGAGGAAAACAACAATAACTTTAATAGATGGCGCCACGTGTTTTTCGAATCATGATTGAATTATACGCGTGGGGGCAAATAAATCAAGCCACTCCTTTTTTCACGTGTTCCGGTTATTAGTTTTGGTTTCATGGATTATATACTAAGTTACCAAAAAACTACCCTTATTGTAAAGGTTATCAAATAACCTTTTAAGCGATAAATGTTTCGAATTGATGTGTTCCATAATAGGTATCAAAAATAATAACAATTATACGTGAAAAATAGAAGTGGCTCGATTTATTTGCTCCCAAGTATATTATTATAGAAACTTTAGTAGTGTGTTAAGAGTTTTTTGAGCTTAAAAATTTTGCTTACCATTTAGAAATTTGAAAAGTCCTGACAAAAAGCCTGACATTTCAATAAAAGTCCGGACATTTTAGTCACAAAATGAAAACATAAGAAGATTTATTGTTCGATCTCGTTAAGTTGATTGATAAAGAAGATTTATATTTTGTTTTTAGATGAATGAGAAGTTAATAAAGATTAAATTTGATAATTATTACTTACGTAAGTTTTATTACTCGTATTCCATATAAGCCAAAAAATCCGGACAAATTAAAGAGCCGGACAAAGTCCGGACAAAAGTCTAGAAGTCCGGACATGTCCGGACAAATCCGGACCGATGGTAACCCTAAGCCCTCGTCCACAAAGGGCGAATTCGCCGCGATTCTCTCGCGCGTATTACGCGCTTACATTACGTCCAGAAAGAGCGTACCAACGCGCGAGCATTTGGTGACGGATTCAGTCAGTCAGACGTGTACTCGCTCTTAAGTTCGCGCTTAAACTGGACGCAACCAAGGCGTCCCTAGTATGTCGACTCGCGCGCAATACGCGCGTGACACGCACGAGTCGAGAGTCTGGCGTAGTGCACGCGATTTACGCGCGTAATTTTAATACGCGCGATGCTTGTGGACCACGCGATGTATTGACACCCAGTACCTCGCCAACGCGCGTAGAAATTCGCGCGTAACGATTCGCGACGAATTCGCCCTTTGTGGACGAGGCCTAAACGCGAGCGAAGCCGCGGGCTTAAAGTTTACAATAATGCTAAGAACACTCAGCCGTTAAACTTGTGCCATACATCAAAAGTTTTTCGTTTATAACATTAGTCAGAAGTGATATAAGATATATTTCCTATAGCTTCCTTATGAACCCTATGATTCAGTAACATCGCAATACGGTAGCCATGACATGTGACGTCACACGGTAGTACATTTATAGGACAATGGTTATTGTTGCCCTATTTTAGGATGAGAACGTCATTGATTTTATCAAACGACATATTAATTCATTGTGATCGATTGAATTGGAGTTAATTTGAATGGCCGTGTGCAAATGCGACGCAACCGTTCAGTTTGATGCATCGCAGTTCGCAAGTTGAACTGCAATGTTGTACTTTAGTGGACTAGCTGTGCCCACTACTACGTCCGCGTGGAAGTCGGAAAACAACATTGTATCGAAACAACTCAACAATGTATAAGTAGTTACTCCATTTTTAAATCTAATCACATTTATTTCCAACTAGCTGTACCTGCGCACTCCCAAACTGATTTTCGACAAATAGTTCTACGAAAAGATTTTACTTCGACACTATGGAACTGCGACATTACGCTACTCCGACAATTATGGAACTTCGACACCTAATTTGGGGCACCCCGACACGGATAGGTTAGGTTCGAAGGACTTCGTTCGCTCGCTTTGCTCGTTCACTCTAGCCCCCGTCATCCCCTTCGAGTTAGGTTACTTTAAACCCCCGTGTCGAATTTCCATAATTGTCGGAGTAGCGTAATGTCGGAGTTCCATAGTGTCCAAGTAAAATCTTGTCGTAGAACGATTTGTCGAAATTCAGTTTGGTAGTCTTCAACCCCCTCAAGCTTTTTTTCGCGACAAAAGGTAACTTATGTCCTACTCCAAAGTCTAATCTTTCTTTGTACCAAATTTCATCAAAATCGGTTCAGCGGTTTAAGCGTGAAAGTGTAACAAACAGACATTTACTTTCGCAATATTAATAGAGATAAAGTTAATTTGTACCCTATAACCTGACTCGCTCTTTAACGGAATCTTTTGCCTCAACTAAATCTGTTCAATAGTATTCTTCTTCTTCTCTCGTGTCAGCACGAGTTATACGAAAATAGCCCATGCTGTGATGAAAACATTAGCCAGTCAGCAAGGTTGGTAGCGGGGCTGACTGCCCAGGGTGCGCCGGACGTACTTAAGTATCGTCACTCGTGGAGGCTCTTTTCATAATAATAATAATAATAATAATATTTATTTGCATAAAACATGGTATATAAAGTTGTTCAAATTCAATTATAGAGCATACATGTTTTGCTAACATCATAGCATGCAAATTATTGGTTACATTACAAAGTGTTTCCCGTCAATAAATTCTTTTATGCTATAAAAGTTATTAGTGCTTAACCATTTGTGTAATTTATTTTTAAACAGTCTAAAATCTAAAGTTTTCAAATCACTTGGTATTTTATTATATATCCGAACACACATGGCTAAACAGCTTTTATTATATTTAGTCAGTCTTGGTAATTCATTTAATATAAGCCTGTGAGGATCTCGCCGGTTTCGAGGACATACATCATCTGCCTTTTTAAATAAGTATTTATGCTTCTTCACAAACATGCATACTTCATAAATATAGAGAGAGGGTAGCGGTAACAAACCAAGTTCTTTAAATATTGGCCTGCAAGATTCGTCAGGTTGAAGCCCGTATATAGCACGAATACACTTTTTTTGCGCAACAAATACTCTATTTTTGTCGGTACTATTGCCCCACATTATGAACCCGTAGCGTATTAATGATTCAATGTAAGCATGATAGGTAGTGATAGCAGTTTTAATGTTTGTTATATTTTTAACTTTTTTGAGTGCATATACAAATTTGTTTATTCTTTTAGATACATCATCTACTTGTGCTTTCCAATTGATGTCCTGATCCAATATTACTCCAAGAAATTTTGTTTGTGTAACTTCACTAAGTTTTGGTATATCAAGTTTTAAATTGTATTTATTATTATTAGATTTATTAAATTGTATATATACAGACTTATCTAGATTAATTTTTAAGTTATTCATGTCAAGCCATTCAATTAATTTGTCAATAGTGTTGTTAATTTCTGTTTCATGGTTGGTAATTGTATTGTTCTTTTTATCGGATGTCACTATAATCGAAATATCATCGGCGAATAGTATACATTTGTGATTAGTTATATCTGTGATTGAATTTATATAGAGTAGGAACAATATTGGGCCCAAGACACTTCCTTGTGGGACACCATAATTGTTACATTTATATTCAGATGAGTATGGTGTCATGATGTTGTTTTTGTCTAATTTTACAATAGTAACACGTTGCTGTCGGTTAATTAAATATGACGATATCCATTGAAGTGCGTGTCCTCTTATCCCGCTTATCTCTAGCTTCTGCAGTAATAAGTCATGTGACACTAAGTCAAAAGCTTTTGACAAATCAAAGAATAATCCTGTTGTCAAATAATTTTTATTAATATTGGATAGTATTGTTTTTACCAGAGAGAAGATGGCTAATGTAGTAGATTTGTTTTTTTGAAAGCCATATTGATCTCTATTAATTATGTTAAATTTGTTACAGAAATTAACTAGTTTTTTATACATGCATTTTTCGAATATTTTTGACAGAATCGGTATTAATGTTATTGGCCGATAATTATTTATATACTCTTTATCTCCCTTTTTAAAAAGCGGTTTAATAATAGATAGCTTTAATACATCTGGGAAAGTGCCAGAAGAAAATGATAAATTAATTAAATGCGTAAGAATTCCAACTGTTTCATTAATGCATGATTTAATAATTTTAGTATTGATTTCATCGTAGCCTGCAGAATTAGTGTTAGTTAGCGATATTATTTCTGTTCTGACCTCATTTTCCGAGACCGGTGAAAGAAACATCGAATCATGGGTTGAATTTTTACTACAGCTAACTTTAGTGTCTATTTGTGTTGATTGGTGTGCCAAATTGATGTAATGGTTATTGAAAGCAGATGCTATTTCCACGGGATTTGTAAGTATTGTGTTATCGACTTTAATGTTCTCTATATTATCCTTGCAGTTAGTATTAAATATTTCATTTTTTACAACAGTCCAAGTGGCTTTGCATTTGTTTTCACTTCTATTTATAAATTTAATGTTAACGTTTCTTTTTGAATAATAAATACATTTTTTCAATAAGTTTGAGTATGTTATATATTTAGTTTTATTAGATAGATTTTTATTTTTATAGTATTTGTAGCGTAGTGTCCTTTTGATTTTACAACTTCGTTTTAGCCCTTTGCTTATCCAATTTTGCTTATTTTTGTTATTCATATTTATTTTTACCTTTATCTTTGGAAAGCAAAGATTGTAGAATAGGCATATTATATTATGGAACTTACTGAATGCTATGTTTAAATCATTTTCCATGTATATTTCTAACCATGATAAATTTTTCAAGCACTCACGAAATTTTAAAATGTACTCAACATCATAGTCTCTCTTATAAATATAATATGTTGTTAGTTTTTCAGTTTTATGTTTTAAAGGAATACTTAACATTTGTGCAGTGTCGTGGTCAGATAGATGAAGTGGTAATACTGTTGCAATCGCATCTGGGATGTTACTTAAAATATGGTCTATGCAAGAAGACTTACGTGTTGGTACATTGATATGAATTTTCATGTTATAATTATTCGATAGGTCTTGTAACTCGTTCGTTACATGGCCTTTTTTTAATGTGTTTATATTAAAATCACCTGCTATAATTATATTTATTTTAAACTTATATTTTTTGTTCATATCATGTAAGAGGCTACTAAGTTTAGTTAAGAATTGGGTAGGATCTGATGAGGGTGTTCTATAGAGACAAATGATAATTAATTTATTAGATAAGAATTCTATGCCGCAGACTTCAAACGAGTGCTGTGTGGCATATGTTTTAAGAAATGGTAATTCTTTAAAGATTAATCCTCTTTTAACTAAAATGCAGGTACCACCTCTTTGTTTTTCTCTGCAGTAATTAGCAGCCATTTCGTAATCGTAAATTTTTATGTAACTCTCATAGCCCTTTTTAATAAAGGTTTCGGAGAGACATATTACGTCTGGTTCTTTTCGTGCTTCACGTAACTCTTGTAAAGTTAATTCTAGCATTTCTCTCTTTGACAAGACGCTTGCTATATTTTGATGAAGAATTCTAAATTGATGTGGCGTGGAAGTAGTTAGATTAGGCTCGAAAAAAAATTTTGTTCTTATTTATAGCAGAAAAGTAATAAGGTATAGTGCCTTTTTTAATTGTCCCAACGGCTTTTATAGGGTTTTCTATTGGGCTAGTCTCAACACTGCTTTGGCGACTAAAATAGTAGGGGATTGTCCCTTTACTTAATTTGTTTACGTTAACGTTCGTACTTAACTTATAACTTGGTTTATTACCGGCTATTCGTTTTTTTAGTTCGCTTAGGTTTAAATAATTCTTATCATAATCGCTACAATCTATAAGGTAATTAATTGATTTACAAATATCAGATAGTTTATACGTAGTGTTAACAAAATGACATGTTTTATACTTTTTACATAAGTTTTTAATATTGTTATTTAACTTATTGACACTAAAATAGTCATTTCTAAGAACATTCAATACTAAAATCATGTTATTTTGAAATTTATCTAATACCGGTTTTAGTTCTGACAGTATTAATTTAATGTTGTAATCGTTCTCACCTACACAGATTACAAGTTTATCGTTTCTGTTTAGCTTCGTTTCTCTACAGTTCTTTAATATTTGATTACTTAGTGCGTTTGGCTTCGTTTCAGCAGCCACTTCATATTTTTCGTATTTGCTTTCCACTCTTGAGCGCCAAATAGCTGAAGCTAATCCAATACATTGCTGAGCGCCGAAAATTAGTATTCGCTTCTTTTCAGGTTCACGTTTTTTTTGTTCCGGGGCTGTATGCGTCTTCACCACCCTTATTTCAGATGCTGTGTTATTAAAGTATAGTTTCTCTTTAAGACTCTTTATTTGTTTCGAAAGACCTGCAATTTCTTGATTTGCATCTTTTAATTTTTGTTGCAGGGTTGTAACTTCCTGTTGTAAGAATAAAATATTTTGAATGTCGTAATTACAATCGGTTTTTAACAAAGAATGTAACGTAGCAGCCGAAGATGGTGTGGTGGATAAGCTTTGTGGTAATCGGGAATGTGTCTTCTTTTTCACACTAATATTAGTATTACTCTCTATTGGTGATGAATAGCATAGAGTTTTTAATAATTTTATTTCTTCAGTAAACTTATTGATTTGTTTGTGAAGTCCGTTGTTTTCCAGTATCGAGTTTTCCAGTTCCTTCTGAGTACTATGAAGTTCGTCTGTTAGCTGGGAAATCGTCTCTTTCATTTCGGACATTGTTATTATGTCAGATAATGTACCGTCTAAACTCTTTGAGGGTTTGTTTGGTGTTAAGTATGATTCATCTGACGTATCAAAATCTGTGAGAATATGGGAGTCCAGGGCCTGAGATGTGCTTTGTGGAGTAAGCGGTAAATCAACACGTTTAATATTTTTTAAATGTGTTTGTTCAGGTGATGACGGGTTTAAAGTGACGTTCCGTTTTTTTCTCATCGTGACATTAGATATTTCGCTACTTACATATTTTTTATTTTTAATGCACATTTTACACCTCCATTTTTTTTTTGTTTCTTTGTCCATTAAACGGTAAGTTTGTTCTGGATATCCATCGCAGTTCAACTCATATCTATTATTACAGGTTGAACATAATACCGTATCTTTTATGCTGACTTTTTTTTTGCATTTGTTACAAGTAACTAGTGCTGCCATCTTACAGCTACTGTTTGAAGAAGTTGGGAGATTTTTGGATGACATTCTGTTACAATTTAATAGGATAAACAGAACTGTGAATTAGAAACTTTATTGTACGTGATAGCAATTTAGCAATTTTTCATCGTACAAAAAGTGATATGTTTTGCTGAGGACGGAACTCAAGACTCGTAGTTTCACAGTCTCAGCTTATTTCTGTCGGCCACTTAGCTGTTAGGGAATCGTGTCGAAATTAGTGTATGCTTTCTACGAGTATATTTTTTGGACGTTAAAGGACGCGGGTGTTCAAATTTGAATGTTTTTACCACAACCGTCACAGTTATTTTATATCTACACTTTATGCACTTTACATGTTTAATCACAGTAAATAACAATTGTTTCACACTTATTTGTATGTTCTTTGTACTTCAATAGGTTTATATAAAAATTAAAGTCTAACGTTGATTTATTTGGCAGTTCGAATAATACTGTTTAATGCACTATTTTTTTTTGAGGTTTTAGAGCACTTCTCTTGAGTATAACGTTTAGATAACACTTGCACTTGCTTATTAATCTCTTTTATTTATATTTTACTATTTATTATCGGTGTATCTGTGTTTATAGTATTTTTAATCACTTAAAATGCGCGGAGCTGATGTAATGCGTTTAACGCGCAGGCGCGAAGTTCACATGCACCCCTTCAATAGTATTGGCACAGTTTAAGTTAAACTGTGGTATTGGCGTGAAGCTCAAACAAACAGACAGAAATTCTAAAAACTTCAGTTTCGGCATCAGTATTGTTCCTAGCACACGTAACAATTTTTTTTTTTTCAATTATATTCAATGTACAGTTTTTGCTTTTACGATTTTATTAAATGTATACATATAAGGTCCAATCAAAATAGTTGGACAAACTTTTACAGATCACAGTACTCATGAATATGAACAACTTTTACTATGGGACCATCTCTGAAATATAAAAAAAATATCAGCTCTTACATACATTTTGATCGTGTAGGTATTGCACTTTTGTATGGAACAGCTGATATTTTTTTATATTTCAGAGTTGGTCCCATAGTAAAAGTTGTTCATATTCATGAGTACTGTGATCTGTAAAAGTTTGTCCAACTATTTTGATTGGACCTTAATATGTAGATGCGATCAGTCTGCCCGAAAAAATCAAATTGTCTTTGTTTATTACTTTTGGACATTGGTTCTTTGAGTAAGATATTTTGTTATTATCGTGAAGGGCAATCTATTATCAGGAAATCGATTAACAACAATTAAAGGGTATGCGTGCAGAGAATAGTTTTATTAAAGTAAGTACATGAATGATAAGTACTTACATAATATCCGTATTCTTGGCCTTGTGAAAAGGATAGACGATAAAATTGAAGAAGTTATAATGTTGATGAATCCCTAAAGATTAACTGTCTTACCACAAAATTGTGTTTAGGCTTTGCAGGGCTTAAACATTTTTTTATGTTGGAGTTTGTTTTTAGACACGGTTTTAATAAGTTTTTTTTTTTTTTGTTTTCTTTTGGACTGCTTGTAGATGATCCTTGCGGACCGTTTCTATATGTAATCGGGCAGTTATTGGCGAGAACTGAAGGGTCTCCAGCCAATGTCAAGACTTGTGGGTACTTGTAAGATCAAATGCTAGCCTAGAGTGCGCGCAAGATAACTCTGCGTGCGACTGAGGGCGTCCTCAGCGTTGCAATCATCGCAAAAGTTATAATTACCGCTTTTTAAGCTTATATTTTTTTATCGCCAAACACATTTTTCCCGTTAAACATTCCTACAATCAGGTAGTTCTATTCAAAATTAATAAAACGGCACACACTTTGGTGGACCACGATTAGTTCCGATTTCGGCCGCGCGCAGACTTATCTTGCGCGCACTCTACCTAACTTCTTACTATGAACCTACACACATCAAAAAAAGTTTGCGATCACTAGCATAAGCTGATATAATTTTTGAAATTGAACTTTATCAAGAAAAATTAATTGTTGTGTGTTTTCTTTAAATAGAAATACCCAGTTTTAAGAATCTAAAATGAAGAAGAAATCATAATATAATCTACCGGAACAAAAAAGATTTCGATTTTTCAAAGTGATCGCAAACTTTATTGATGTGTGTACATAAAACAATAATATTTATACTATAAAGGAAACTTTATCAGAAAAGATTTACTAAAAAAAAACAAGTTCTTTTTACATACAGGATCATGACTGTAGGACCAAACAATGTTTACAAAAATGGTCCTTTTCCCTTAAACTATTCCACTAAGCAGTAGGTACTGAATGAAGGCTTTATTACATTACCCGATTTTTAGAGTCCCTAATCCCTAGGTCTTCATCATCACTCAGCCGAAAGACGTCCACTGCTGGACATAGGCCTCCCCCAAAAGGGGGGGTTTGCCGTAATCGACACGCTTGGTAGGCGGGTTGGCGATCGCAGTATGGTTGTTAAAGTACTTACTCAGAGAACGCTGCTGCCCATCCTCTAGAGAATCCCATAGTCGCCTTTTACGACACCCATGCGAAGAGATAGGGTAGTGCTATTCTTTAAGTCCGGCACTACACGAGACCACGAGATCCCTAGACTTATTCAGTGTAACATAAAATAACAGTCGAGTTAGGCCGCCCAGACTCTTCGGTTTTGGTCAAGTCTTTCAACTGGGCCCTAAAAATCTTCTCGAAATAATTTAAATTGAATTCAATTTTCGCATCGGTCTGTTTGTCCACTATACTTCTTCTAATTTCTTCAATGGATTTCGATGCGATTGTCATCTTAATTTAGGTAATTTCATCCGAAAGATTTTAAGCTATAAAACGTACCGAGCGACGACGAGGCGAGTCGCTAGTTATTGATAAATGAAATAACATATTATTTGCATATGGGAAAAAACTACAATAAATATATTTCTCTATTCAAAACAAGATAATAATCATAATCTTACTACCTACAAGCCTTCATTAACCTTGAAATGCCTAGAAACTAGTTTTTCTAAAATATGGTCACTATGGTCAACAATATTTGAGTTATGACCACATAAATACCACATGTTATAGACACGCCTTAAATGGTCGTACTTAAATCATATGAATGAGTGTCAATAAAGCATGGAATTCTGAATACCCCGTAAAAATTAATGCGTGAAGGAATAGGACCAAATGAAGCAGCGACGGAATGTCTGCCTTTTAGAATGGCCGCACTTTTTTTTTAAACTGTCAGCATATTTCTAATGCCTGCTGTACACTCTCGCCGAGACAGCACGAGGCGCTATCTCTATCCTTTACTTTTACATCAAATAGCAAAGGACAGCATCTAAGTCTCGGGCTGTCTCGGCGAGAGTGTACAGCCGGCATAACGCTTGCCCGAACACCCTCTGCGGATACATGTTGTACTAGAGCCAGCAAGCTACAGGATCCGGCCAATTCTGACAGTGTGTGGGATCTAGTATGCACAAAATGTATGAGAAGAGCCGCGAGTCAGAAACCTTTTTAAAAAATAATTCAGTTGCGGCCTGGCTTACACTCAGAATCACGAGTTCGATTCTTGCATTGAGACAATGTTTGGTCGTTTTTGCATCTACGTTAGTCAGAGGGAAATCATATTTAAGTATGTGTCATGTGTTTAAGTAAACAATAAAGTTTTATTTTATGATTTTATTTATTATATGTATATAAATGATAGACCTACTAAATTTAATCTGAAGAGTTATTTATTTATTTATTTTTGTTAGGAAAACCAACAGCTACAAAAATTTAATGAGTAATTATAGTTAGTGACATAAAGCCAATTACAGGTTTTCACGAATAGCAACAGATATTAAAACAGAAACTTAGGGAACACTTGATAGCAAAACAATTACGATTCAATAGTATAGTCTCAACATAAAACCAAGTACACCTCAGAATTAATTGAAAAACTTAAGGTTAAGTTCCCATCTTGCCATGCCATTATTAGTAAGAAACAGAGTTTATTAAAATTTATTTATTCCCAACTGAATTACTCATTTTCTTTAACATTAACCTGAAAAACTAGTAATTAATGAAACCCCTAAACTTGTAAGAAATCGATTCAATAAAAATCTGTGAACATAAAATATTACAGAAAACATTTCATCAAAGTTCACCGAATTTTGTAGTACAATTTGTTACTATGACCACTATGACGTTTACCGATATTTGTCACCTTATGGTGGTCACTGTATATGTGACCGGAGCTGATCAACGACTTGCTTATGGTGTGAACGATTTGTGAAACATTATACCTGTTCATCGAGTTTTGTCAATTACGAAACATGTATTATCTAGTAATTGCGGAATGCCAAACCGAATCCTCTATCGCAAATATAATACGAAAATTGAATAAATTATAAGATTACGTGAGAGACAAATATTCGAAACTTTCACTCTTAATGTGAAGTCAGTGAAGTGGTACAGTCACCTACAATCCTACATAATTTATTTTATTACGCAATGAGATAAACACTGATATATCATACGATTAGATAGTGCTGCATCTATTATGATGTTTATTGGAACATGGACTTCGATAATAGGTATGTCATGCTATTTTAGTAATGAGCATAACGTTATAGTCCGACAAGTTTGTGAGCGACCGTCCTGCGGGGCGACAGACGTTGAGGGGACGCGATACTCTAGATTTTAACGGGGGTGGGTGGTGCAGGAAGGGAAACGCGTGCGCTGCGCCACAAGTTACAGTACGCGTAAAATAGGTTTGCCTCTCTGAAACCAGGCTTTGAGCCTTCTGTTCCTCACTTCAGAGGGGTATAGTTGTTTGGTACGCGTAAAATAACTTGACCGCTCTTAAGCAGGAATTCAGCGTTGTGTTTCTCACTTCAGACAGTTAAATTATTTTACGCGTACTGTACTAGGTGCTACCGCCGTACCGCGTCCCCCAAACGTCTGTCGTCCTGTAGGACGAAGATCTCGATCGACGAGATCCTGTTTTGTTGTGAAAACATGCCCTATGCGCCACTGCGACTCCGGAGTGGAAAGAACCAAACCGAATGCTCTTATTACTGTTCTTCATTTATTATCATTGACTTAGAAACATGGTCAGGGTACAAGAATATCCGAACCGAATATAGACTAAAACGCGAAAATGAAGACCAATTTCCGTCAATGGGTGCAGTCGAATCTTCGTATGGAGAAAAGCAAAATTAGGCATTGTGATGATGACATACGATTTAAATTAGTTTGTTGGTATTTCTAAGTTTATATGGCGTGTTTTTTTGTCAATTTTGCACTAGACACTTCACCATGTGTTTCTAAATCAAAGTTTTGCTTATACGTTTTCAGATCTATGTACAGACGCTAGCAGGTCAAGCTACCCGAAACTGTCAAATTTTCCCAATCAAACTTGAACCTAATGCTTTCGCGATAAAGATGAACCTCTATTAAAGAAATTTGACAGATTGTAGTAGGTTGATGTGCTGGTGTCTGTACAGTCGACCCTAACTGCGCAGCACACCTAGGACTGTCAACCCGGCAGCCTCACACTCAGTATTTCATTATACATAGTTGGCAACCCTAAGCACAACACTTAAAGCCACTAAGTGCTGGATTGAGATAAGATACTACCTTTGTAATACGTGAACAAACATTCACCACCACTATGTTTAGCTTTAGTTGTCATACAGGTTATTTACTGATAATGATAGATGGCCTACATGAAATTTTCTCTCACTGTACCTACACACGGCTACACATCAAGCTATTAATTCCAGTTTACACTGACCTCTCATTGGAAGGAAATCCTATACAATGCGAGATCAGCTTATACTGGAAAATTATAGCCGTATATGTATATCTGTAGCCGTGAGCACCTATAGTTGTTGTTGCTAATTAATCCTCTGATATTGACAGAAATATCCAACCTAATCCAGTTGAGATCAATGATATAATAATATCGTCGACGTCCAGTGAAAATCTCATTATTGCCAAAAGCAAAATTCTACAGGAGACAGAAAAAACCGTTTCCTGAAAAATCTTGTAAGGAACTTGTTTTTTTTTAAATCTTCTGTGTAGTTCTAACAGTGCGGAAGTCAAAAATGCCTACTTTACAAAAGAGTGAAAAAACTATTTAAAATGAGCGTAACCTACGCAACGAACGCAATATTGTTTTTAATAGATATCATTACAAATTAACTCGTTGATGATTTAAAGCTTTGAAAATCCTAATAATCTTTTTCATTTCAAGTAATATTGTGTCTTTCGCAGTGCTGTGTGTTTTGGTCATAAAATGACTTACGCACTGTTAGAACTTCACTTACGAAATGAACCATTAGGTACCTACTAAATCAGGTACCTACTTAGTAAGTATTTGAACATGAATTCTTGAAAGGATTTTTTTATTCTCAAAATATTGTTTTCAAAGAGAACCTCATTTTTTCAAATGTGAATTACGAGTTTTCATGGAAAAAAAAATAGGATTTTTCTCGCTTAATACGGGGTTATCAGCAGATAAACAGGTGCATTATTCATAATCAACTACTTTTTTGCATTCAAATTGAACTCAGGCCAGTCGTAAAGCCGGGTTCGCAGCGCCAATTTTCTAACATGTTATTGTGTTTTTGCGAACAAAACTGTTAGGCCACGCCCGTATTCGGTTAACAAACAATGTTAAGCCGGGTCCGCAGCACCAATTTTGCTAACAAAACCGTTAGGCCACGCCCCTATTCGGTTAGCAAACAATGTTATCCTGTTTGCAAACACGAAAACACGGCGCAGCGGACCCGGCTTAAGGTTGCGAGGATTTCTTGCCAAATATGACATAAAAAGTGTTTGACCAAAATTACTATTTACGAGGTTTTCACGTGTCTCCGACGAGACACAAAAAGAAGAAGTTAGTTACGCATTTTACGCTCCAAAAGTGGCGATTAAAAAACAGGACAATTGGCTGGTCTTGCAGATAGCTATCTCTTTCACTCTTGTACTTTTTCCCAGTCTCTATCTCATTCCCTCTTGTGCTTCTTCTATCTTTGTCGTATTTTCCTAACTACTGAAAACAGTTTCATTGATTCCATAGAGCAACGCGGTTGACATTGTCGAGGTCGAGAGTGGCCATGGACCATTTTCCCTGTCAACTCGCTTAGGCCCCATTTGACAGTTTGTGTCAAATTGGGCCTAATTTCGTTTTATTTTTAACTAGCTTTCGCCCGCAGCTTCGCTTGCGTGAAATTTTGAACCCGTGACGATTGAGTGACGATTTTCCATACAAACTTTCATCCCCTATTTAACTCCCTTAGGGGTTGAATTTCGAAAAATCCCTTCTTAGTGGATGCCTACCTACGTTACAAAAGGAACCTACTGTCAAAATTTCAACTTTCTAACCCCAGCGGTTTAGGCTGTGCGTTGATAGATCAGTCAGTCAGTCAGTCAGTCAGCTTCTCCTTTTATATGTATTATACGTGTTAATGTCGTAGCTATGGGGAATATCGTATGTCGTAGAATGCATGTGTGAAACCCTCCCGCCGCAAAAACTGACACTGTTTTTTGTATTGAAAGAGAACGCTATGTCCACTTCCGACGTAGACCGCGCTTCTCTACTGCTGACCGAAGTTCGGCTGTACGCTGTAACGCAACGTAATTTCGGCATAATGTGTCGTCAGTAATTCAAATAGCATTCCAGGCGTAATCATGCCGAACTTCGGTCGCGTATCTTCGGCATAGTGTGTTTGGACACTAAGATTGATTCGTTCAGCCCACAGAACTTATAATAAGAGAATAGAAATGGTATCAATTGTTTTTCCTTCTGGAACCGATGTCGCCGCTTTTTTCCCTCTAACTCATACATAGAAAAAACTAGAAATATAACTACGCAATTACGCACACAATTACATGTACATTTACTACTAACAATTATGAACCTTAAGACTAAGAAAGAGCGTTGAATAAACACGTACCGCATATTATACTCACACATATACAATTATTTTACATTTACGCTAGTACTTGACGCAAGATAAAATGTTATCGATTGTTACAATTTACAAATGCAGTCGCTAGGGGATTTCTAATATAAAAGGATTTATTTTATTTGGTGTGGATGGAAATTAGTCCAGTTGATACATGTAATTAGTGACGACTTACATGATAGTCCAATAGTATTAGAATGTGACATTTTTGGCTGTGTCTGTGGAATTGCGTGTGTTGAAGAATGTTTTTTTTTTTCTACATGACTGCTGTAGGTCGTCCTCGGGGACGGTTTCTACGTAACCGGGCAGTTATTGGCGTGACCTGAAGGGTCTCCAGCCAATGGGGGGAAGTAAAATACTTAACCTAAGCTAGCTAACTACTTGTACTACACTAACATCATGACTACCTGCAACAACAGCACTAAGGGCGACCCCTAGTGGGACTCGGACCTTGGCTTAGGGCGTTGCTGGCGTGGACATAGGGAGGGGAGACAGCTTGATGAGGGCTGAATTATCGGTGTGACTGTTGAAGAATGATGTAAGATGTGTGTATGTATGTGTATCTGTAGAGTGTGTTAAATGTCCTTTACGAAAATCAGTATTATAAGTTTCAATTTTACTGTGTATTATCTTGTACTGTGCGTTAATTTATTTTGTGTTCTTTGATGACAGAATTATATTTAAAAAAAACTGGTTTTAGATATATTTTTTTAAATTATTTACATTTGTTTTTTAACCTTTACTTTGCCACTTCTGGGCAAAGGTCTCCCCCATAGCCTTCCACTCATCTCTATAAATTGCTTTCTCTGGCCAATCTCCCGTAAACGACTCTAAATCATCACGCCAGCGTTACCCAGGCCTCCCTCGGCGACGACGCCCGTCATCCGGCACCCACTGTTTATATTAAAAATAAAGCTATAGAAGTCTTGATTAACAAATCACATAATTATTTATAAAAATTGTCAAAATACCTAGAGTTGCTTACTAAAAATAATGCTTTAATATCTATTTGCTGTTTTGGGTTGTTTAAAAATACTTATTACCCTGTGAAATGAAGGTATTTGTTTAAAAGTTGCCTTTTTGATATTTTTGGCGTTGAGTTTTTCATAAGGTAATGTAGGCGGATATCTATAGAACGTGTAATTCCGCTTAAAAAAGAAAATGTTAATCAAGTAGTATTTTTTGGTTGTTGTCATTTACCTCTCGGGGTGCATGAAAAGAGCCTCCACACGAGTGACGATACTTAATTAAGTACGTCCGGCACACCCTGGGCAGTCAGCCTCGCTACCAACCTTGCTGACTGGCTAATCGTTTCACCACAGCATGAGCTATTTTCGTATAGCTCATGCTGACACGAGAGAAGAAGATTTACCTCTCAGAAGAAATTAGGTAAGAATGTAAATAACTTTCTGGATAGTCTACTCTTTACTTTTATGTTTTCAGGATAGCTTTTCAGTGATGATTTTATTTTAATATTCGTCCAATTTTTTTTTTTTTTACTCCTTGCTTTTATTTTAAAATATTGCCTCTTTACAAGGGACTTTTTAATCCCTTTCGGCTTTAGGGGTATTTTTGTAACACGTTGTATACCTTTCCATTACACATTTTGTTAATAGAATTACATGATTGTCCATGGGCACTTGGTCAAATTGGTGAAAATCAATTTCTATAAAAATGTTGTTACTTACGAAATGATACCAAGCTTTAGCTGACAAATGATTTTTAAATTTTTCAAAATTTCTTCGTATTTGGGCATCATCATTCAGCCGAATGACGTCCATTGCTGGACATAGGCGTCTCCCAAACAATGTGGGGGGGGGGGGGGGGTTGCCATAATCGCCACGCTTGGCAGGCGGGTTGGCGATCGCAATATGGTTGTTAAAGTATTCAAAGAACGCTGCTACCCATCCTCTAGTGAATCCCTTAGTCGCCTTTACGATACCCACGGGAAGAGATGGGGTAGTGCTATTCTTTACGCCCGTTACCACACGGACGTAAAGAATAGAACAGTTTGGGCATCAATGTTTTTTAATACCATTTAAATTTTTTGACTTGACTTGTTGACTTTAAATTTGGATTAAAATAAACTATGAAATGAAATGACACCAAAAGCGGAATAAGAAAATAAAACAATATGATCACTGGAATTTTAACAAAGCAAAATTTGTCGACTACTGTGGATATATCGATAACTGGGAAACACTGACATCACAGCACTAACTCGCGTCTGCCGACAGCGGCCGTACTATGGCATAGTTGTGGGTGAGAAAATATCGACTATTGTTGTAATCCATTGCGGCGTCTCAATCGTAGCTTACATTGTGTTCCGAACTTAAACAAGCAATGTATATCGAATCACTTGGTAATAACAACATTCGGTGCTGTTTTTAAATTTGTCTGCGAAATTGTTGTTTTTATTATTATAATGTTATTTTTTAAATTACTGTATTCACCAGTGAAATGTAATCCTTTTAGAAGCACAGTCACCCTTTCCTGAACAATTTCCACAGTTGGATACGCTACAATAACCCATTTTATTGAACAGTTGTCATGACGACGGTTCGTTTCAGACTGAGCCCGGTAAATCAAACATCTGGCTGTTTAGCCAGATAGGCGCCTCGCGCTTTTAGCTTAAGTAACATTTCTATGCCTCTTATTATAAGTTCTGTGGTTCAGCCGCATCTGGTTCGATCGAGTCTAAAGACAGCACCGTTAGAAGCTAGAACAATGAAGAATAAAGACCTAAGTCGAATCTGGACATAATTGACAACATTTCAAAACTGACACGACCTTAAAACAAAAATACGGTTTCTTTATTTTCGTGTCCTGAGTTCAAATATATATTTTTTAATTTTTTTCAGTTCCTCATTTCTGAGAAAAATATTGAAAATCAAAAAATATGTGACGACGTCACATAAACGGTGGAATGAGGAATTACCTTTGCCTATGCGTTCCAATGTTTTAGATGAAAACATTTAATGTCAAACAAGACATGTCAATGTCACTTATGAAGTTAAACAAGACAAGTTATGACAGTGACATCTAACTAACAGTTTTTTGACGGCTCACAGTGAAGCAAAGGTTAGATCGCCATTCCACCGTATGTATGACGTCATTTGGCGCATACGTCTTTTTAGAATACGCCGAATTTCAAAACTGAAATTATGAATGAAAAGAACATAATTTCGAAAAACGGAAAAATACGGGTGCTCTAGATTTGGATTTACTTTTATATAACGTAATAATATATGCAGGTTAAAAATATGAAATGTTGTCAATTGCTTAACTAAAATCCGATATTTAGAACTGTCAGTAGAGCATATAATTAAACCACTAAATGGAACTAATGAAGTGCGAATGTAATTGTCTAGGTATAAATTAGAAACAGAGTTGCCTTCAACGAATCCATGAAAGTTAATGTTCAACATTAATGGAACAGTTTTAGATGGAGGCGAAATGGTATACAACAGAATTTCTTCGCGTTTTCCCAACTATGTTGGAATCAGCTTCCAGTGTAACCAAGGGGCCTACTCCCTAAGTCCGTCAACGAAGCTAGTCGCCCGTCCGAATATAGCCCGAAACGTAGGAGTGAACAAAACAAGTGTCAAGTTCAACTTTTCGGTCGGGCAAAAACACATCGGTAGTAGGGACAACTGTCAAATCGTGTTGTCATTCATTCTTAGTTCGGCCCCCGAAATAATCGTATATCCGTAGGTGATAGGGAGTAGGAAACGCTCGTAACTAAGGCCGAAACCACGGACTTCGTGCTTAGGGAGTAGACCCCCAGATGCGGGTGAATACCAGTATTTTACACTGCCATCAGACCCCCGCAACCCAGTTACTAGGCAATGGCGATATCCTACGGTTAGACCAGTTGTCAGACTTTCGGGCTTCCTACTACACGTAGCGACTGTCATAGGTATTCGTATGACACCCGGGACCGACGGTTTAACGTGCTTTCCGAGGCACGGAGGGGTATCGATGTGTAACGAAAGGTCACCCATCGACGGACTGACCGCGGCAAGTGCAGCTTGACCTTGCAAATCACATGATCCGTGCGATTGACAATTTGCCGTGAGCCCCTCCTAAATTGATCAGTAAAATGGCTTTAAGTCACAAGACTTCACATAAGAGCTAACCACACATATCCAGGTCCTTCCATGAAAATAATTATCATTGAAAAATTTACTTTATTCATATGAAATCAAGGTCACTTTCCGATTTTATAAGTGTCAGTGTCAGTCATATCCGGATCCATGAAAATCACAACAATTAAAATAATCCGATGCTGACTTTGACTATTTATAAACAGTAATAGAAGTAGTAGAAATAAGCAATGTATTTGTACGCTAAGATCCTGAGTAACTTATCTCTGAGTAAATTATTAGTTAAATAAAGTTTATTTTCCAGTGACACACAATCACACAACTTTTTCAGGGAATGCCCGGATATATGTAGTCAGCACTTAAAAAGATGCAACAAAAAATAACTAATCTAATCATGTGTATTTTATAGAAATAAGAGTTATAAAAACCTTATTTATGTTTATATTTGTGTAATACCTATATTGTAAACCCATGATATAAAAAAAAACTAACTGTGCATTCATTATATACAAATAATTTTAATTTTAATGATTGTAATAATTATAATTCAAATGGTTCTAATAATTGTGATGTTACTCAAATAATTGTTGTAAATTAACTACAATTTTGCATGCCCGTAATGAGGGTGAAATATGTCCTGTGCTATAACTTAATTTAAGATCTCGTGTACCCACCATATTTCAGGCAAATAAATGATTTTATTATTATTATTAATTAGAGGTGCATTTTAAGTTTTCTGGCTCCTAAGACTCAGGAACACATGTTTAGAAGTCAGGGTATTCAAATGTTTGTGCTATATTATTTAAGCCTGTTAATGTAACAGTAAATAAATTGTACAAAAACTCAGGCTTTTGGTAAAATAAAGAATCATTTATTTATTTTAAGTGGAAACATCTTATTGGTCCCTATGAATCTGAAAACAAAGCATTGTCATCTTATAATGGTCACTATGAATCTATGGTCCATGACACACAAATGACTCAACACAATCAATTGAACCATCACATAAGAAATAATAGTCTTGTGCTTATACAGCAAATATTGATCAGGAGTTAGTTATTTATAACATAACATAACATCATCCTGTTTCCCGAAGGGTTGGGCAGAGGTGTATAGTACACCATCATTTTCCTGTTGTTTAAGTCCCAGGTGAGCCTATTGCCATCAACCAGGCACAAATCCAGATTCCGGGCTACTACTGAGAAATTCCATATGGATAAACCTAATAAAACTTTTCCCAACTTGGGAATCGAACCCAGGACCTCACGCTCAGCAGTCGCTATTGCGACTACCAGACCTACAGCAGTCAAAGAAAGTAGAATATTTGCAGTGCTTGTGAAATGTTAAGTAAGTAATTCCGTCTGGCATATGCTGAACCAGCGCCTATTCAGCGCAATTTATATTATAAATAGGTGGTGGGTAGTGTTTAATTTATGGTAAACATTTGTGCTGAATAAATGATTTTTCTTTTTTTTTCTTTTAATTTTGCTTTAATAATTGTTTAAAAATACACACATTTGAAATATAGAAGAATAAACGTTGAGGTTTTCTTAAAATGTGTATGTTTGCTGGATTCTTACAGCAATTTTTGAAATTATACTTCTTAGCTCATATATTAATTTATTTTCCAAGTCAATTATTACAAGTTACTTACAAAGCAAATGTAAAACGTAAAATGTTCTTAAGTAAAAGCCATCATTCCTATTCTTCATTGGCATAACTCATACTTAATAATTTAATTATACATTCATGTGGGTCCCATGAGATCTATACTGCTATTGTTCTAAAAGACACATAATAAATCAAGATAATACTTGTTGTTTGCATACATAATACTCAATGATTCATATTTTATTCCTTTTAGACTTAAGCAGAGATGTATTGACGTCTTGTGGTCTAGTCCGCTGTCCCATTTCAAAACCTGGTAAGGGCTTAAAACGAAATTATAAATCGGTCACCCTTAGAAAAGTGTTTATGTTAGGTAAAATGTGGTTAAAGTGACTTACTAGGTTTTAAAATGATCAGAGGCAGTGAATGATGCACTTACTAGGTATTGATGCTTAAATATATCTGCTTATTAAGTGAGTTTTCAATGCTGGTGTTTTTGTATTTGGTAGAGACTTTCTAGATTAGCAAGATTTTGCAATTAAACAATTTTTGTAAAGTGTCCCTTACTAGGTTTTGAAATGGGACAGCCGTAGTGTTTACCTACCAAAATATTTACCCTCATATACCTAATTAGAGATGGTTTTATTTTACCACTCTATGGTAAACCTAGATTTAAAATATGCCCATCACTATTTAACACAATTTGACAAAAAGAGACAGCTATTATAACCTGGGTTATACTTAAGACTGCCAACTCTCTGGGACCCGGAGTTTACAAATTTGAATGTAGCATGTCCAAGCTACAGGTTAACGTCGTACATCTCCGGGTCAGGCCAGGAGGTCTAGAGTAACGCGCGATTCGTTGGTAACAAAGAAATTATTGAACCTTTTGAACAAATCTGGCCAAAAAATATAGCAGAAAAATTCATAACTACTTAAATAAAAAATATGATTTCAGAAATCAAGCTGGTTGTTGTATATGCATTTAAGTTGTCTACTTGAATAATACATTGATTTCTTGAATATGTTATTCACAGAAAATAAATATTTTTTATTACAAAATAATGTTTTTTTTTTCTAATTCCTCAGGCCTGTCACTGTTGACAAGTAGCAGCCCAAGTTATACTTAAACTATCTATTGAGATAAAGTATGTGTCTTTTCACATGCACATCACAATAAAAAGAAAAATACAGCTCAGCATTTGTAACACAGCTGACACCTAAAACTTATAAATAGTCTCAAGGTATTGGCACTATCATCAACATTGTAGGTGCGTTTTTTTACTTTTTTGTTTAACAAACTTGAAAACTAAATTCAGTAAGGTACCTAGGATGTTTTGTTGTTTAAAATTCTAAGAAAATTCAATTATTTCAAATAAAGTCTTTAATTTTAGAACACTAACTAGGTACTTTGCTGGAACTTATATGAAAAATATGTACATGCTGGTTAATAAGCTGTGAAATACAGCCATGTTTTGAAAAAAGAAAAACATGTGGTATTTTTTTTTATTTGTCATTGAGACTGGTGCACATGTATTTAGTATCACACATTGTACAGTTCATGACCTCTATATGTACTAGCCTTAAGTATTATATCATAACTGCCTACTTTTTGCTCCTTAATTCAATTAAATGATGATTTATGCATACAGCTGCTTGACTGGTACAAATGATAATAACAACCTACTGTGTAATAATCAAGATTGGAAAGAATTTGGAATAACATGTGGTATTTGTGTCCTGACTAAAAATAGTTTGCACATTTCTTTAAGTGTGTTCTTGCACTATTTTTGTGACTGTTCTATTTTCAAACTCGCTCAAAGTGTTTGGGTGATAAAATACAAAAATTTTAAGTACTTTTTTTATGATAAGATCCCGAACTAGATAATGATTCCGTGATCAAAACAAAGTTGTTATCGAACATAGTCGAACGCTAGGAAGTAATAGTAGAATAATTACCTTGTAAAGGAATGTCGAGTGGTTGTGGCTTGGCGAATTCACTAACGGCTGTGGAGTCACAGGCCTGGAACCCCCAGACAGGCATTGAGACGAAGCCGACAACCTAGTCCCCACAATCTTCTGACACGCTGCAAAACAAAACAATCACTAATATAAACACCACCACACTCAAAACTTTCACAATTTCGATATCCAAAAAGCACGACAACTAGATCTAAACGGTTATTCGAACAATACCATTTTCACGCACATTCAAATTTAGACGATTTCCTACGATCGCGTTCCTCCGCTCTTTGTATATTGTAGCACGAACTGCGACGCCTCAAACTCGATATAGGCGACATGTTAGTCTTAAATATAAGTGTTTTCTCCATCCTTCCATTCAGGATACGATTGAAAATAAACGAAATATTACACAAGCGACGTTATAAAACGTCAAAAAAATGTAAACAATGCGATGTCGCGACTACGGAACGAACGAGAACGAACGAAACGACCGCGCGGTTGGGGGCCGGTGTTGCCACTACCCTGCACTAGTATACCCCGCAAGCGAAACGAGATTCACAGACTAGCTAATAAGTACGCTTGTAGTCTCATCACATCGGATCGTAGCATCACGCGAGCGAGACGATGCGATCGTAAAAAAATCTCTATTATGCAATTTTATAACTCTCTATCGATCTCGATCAGAAAAATAGCCGACACGTCTAATATCATTAACGGGTATGCATTAAAACGGACAGAATCGATTTATGTACCAAGTAGATACCTATATCAGATAGATTATTCTGAAAATGATAAAGGTTTAGCGTGTATTTATTATATCGGTCGAGCATTTTGACATGTTTCCGTTTGATAAAAACAAAATAGACGTCACGTGCGAGTAAAATACTTTATACTTGTACTAACAGATGGTAATCATTGATCCAATTTGTCTAATATTATTACGACATTATGATGGAAATCATTATCTATTTTCATCTTTGTTTTATTTTATTTCGTTCATGATAAAGCATAGTTTTGAGCCTAATGAATTTTATTTCTTCGGAACAACAGTAACATAATCTCAGCGTATAGAAAATTATCGATAAAGATAGTTGAAACAAAAAATCCGTACCTAAGCCGTCACACAAACAGATTTAATCAAATGTAAATAACAATTCCATTTCATGTAAATTAACAACGGTCAAGACATTCCAAAAACAATCTTGTAAAAAATACTGCGCGAGCTGACATCATCCGATTAAAATATTCGTTTAAGATCGTTACACTTACCATCTTGGAAGACTCTTTCCACGTTCAGCCCGTACGTAGCGCAAGTCTCGTAGTAAGAACATCTTCGCAGCTCATTCGACAGCTTGCGAGCGCGGTTGTCGTCTACCACGCGTGGACTACTTTCACTTATGGCATCTGGAAGAGCAACCAATCACTTAATAGGAAATAGTCTATCGGACGCGTGTACGTAATTATGTAAATTATCGGTGTAACATATTTCTTTGTTAGTAAAACAGTTTTGATAAATACTATACTTGTGTTTGTTGTTATCTCTGAGATATCGAGAGATCGATTGTAATAATAGTAAATGTATAGGTATTAGGTCCATAGTTTAAAGGTCAAGCAGTCTTTACAATACATCCTGTATATATTTTACTACATGTAATAAAAGTACATGAAGTCTTTTGTCCATGACTCAGAAAAAAAACGAAATGACGTAAAAAAATTTAAGGAAAAATATTGCATTGCAACATAAAAATTATAAGCGTAATTAAACCTGATAAGTTTAATAGAATCATAAGATAAGATAATGAAATTGTGTATTATTGGGAAAACCTCAATAAACCCACCTTGGGTTCCGACCAATATGATCGGAATTTCTGCGGAATTCCTATAATGGGACATTTTATTGAAGTAGTTCGACACCGTATTATAACTGATCTCGTTTTCCAGGCTGAACACGAAGATTACGGCGTCCACCCAAGCCGTAAACTGTAACAAAAGATAAACATGTTACAAACATATTGCCCAATAAAGCTGATAAGAATATAAAATATCGAAATCAATTTCCTACAAACGTTTTATTGGATTTAATCTGTCAAACGGAAATGTGTAATAACGTAGCAGTCACTCAAGAAAATTAACAAAGCCATATTTATTTACACAAATATTTTATGTACTAATTGACTCGATTGTGTATTTATGAATATTGCCTCTAGTTTTCCTACGAGACCTTGGGTTGTTCGTTAAAATCGATAAAATTATAATTTATAAGACGAATGAGTGGGCCGATTTCTTTGTCGTTTAGAAATATATCTTTACCAGTTATTTTGCGTTTACTAGTGGATCTTGCTTCATTTACAGTTGACTAAAACTAAAATACTTCGTTTATTTTTTAAGTCTCGCCGAAATCACAGTCGAACGTCATAGGTACTGCTAACACCACAAACTGGATTATAGTAATCCAATATTCTTACGTCAAGACCCTAACATACAGTAACCCCATTGCGAAATAACTTGTAAATAAAAAACCGCGCCCTACACGGGGAACCATAATAATTAAGTGGGGTAATTTCGTGCAGTCGTAGGGGTTTAAAACGAATGGGTTATGTGATACTTGCGTCTGCACACATAATGTATGTGGTATGGACTAGGTAATTGCATAATAGCATAGCATTCGTAATGATGAACGGAACATAATGAATGATGTCATTGATAACGTGTGTAGAAAAGGTGTCCCGAATTATTAGAAAGCCAACAACGACTTAATTTGGTCTGATATTTTTGTGAACATTGGTACGAGGATAGACACTTAGAATTAAAATAAAATAATAAAATTGCAAGCAGTGATGGCCTAGTGGTTGAACGTTTGCCTTCCATGCAGGAGGGCCTAACAACAAACCCGGCCCGGCACTTCTTACTTTTCTGATTTATGTTTCATCAGAATTTGATTATCACTTGCGTTAACGGTGAAGGAATACATTCATGAGGAAACATGCACACCTGAGAGGGCTCCTAAAAGTTCTCAATGCTGTATAGTCCGCCAACCCGCACCGGGCCAGCATGGTGGAGCAACGGGCCGGTAATGATAATAAAATTCACTTTTTGTGTATATTTACGTAAGAAAACTTTGAAAGATGACGGATAGGTAACTTTACTACGCCATTTTCATTAAACACCATCGGTATTTATGACTTATCTCATTAGTATGTAACTGTGACAATAGTGTTTGTCTAATCTACATAATTTTCGCGAACCATTGAAACGTAAAAGATGTCTCTATTATTATGTACAGTAGGTAGCACAAAATGTATGACTAACTCAGCTTCCACTTGAATGAAGATGCGTGCGTAGGAGGGTGTCACCCCTTTCCTCTGAACAACAATCGACGGCATGAGAAGCGTCATCCGACGGCAGAGTGCGTGACGATGACACAAGAGCAAAAACCTTGGAAAAAAAAATCTCCACCCTTTACTACAGAACAAGACCTTTTGTCTTACGGAAATCCATTTTGTATAGTTTAAAAAACAACTCTATGCACTCCATGACATCTATTATTATGTCAGGACAAAAATAACGTTTAATTTTCTCGCTTCAACGCCTAGAAACGGGTCGGAAAAATAGCGTCGTTTCACTTAATCACTATATTATTCCGAAGGCATTGACTGTTTACTGTGTGTAATGTTGTATAAACATTTTGCCCAATAATAAAAGAACCCACAGATAATTCAGTACAGAAACCCGCATTTATTAATAAACATAAGAATAATTTTATCATTGTGTCGGTGAATATTATCGAAATATCAGAAACAGATAGCTGAATCGGAATAACAAAACCGCGCGGTAATCGAGGCCTTATTCGATGAGATGTCTGTTGCTTACTGTAAACCAATTTATAACAATGTACTCTAAACATATGTGCTATAAACGTCAAACGCCTAAAGGATTACGAGTGAATCGCATGTCATAATGAAATCATAGCCGTGAAATTTAGAACCGAAGGTTGTTGCGCCCGGCCCGCAAAATATGTGAAATACTTTAAACGACCCGTGAAATTATATTGCTGATGACATAAATTTGACACACATAAAACCTTATTTCACAATGTATTGCATGAAAAACAATAAATTCATACATACGTCTAAAAGTCATATATAATATTTGATATACTGCCTAGATACTCGTAACATTGGCGATAAAAACTACTGGGATTGGTGCAGAAAATCGGTATTTAAGTGCTCAGCAAGTAACGTACTGTGAACTTTCACACAGGTTATATTACATCCATATCTTTCACACATAATGTTTCAGTCAATATTAAGATTATTTATGCATTAAAAATAAACTAAGTTTTATGATTAAATTCTTACCAATCCATGAATGGCACTGGACTATTTCCAGAAATCACATGCAATATTTCACCTTTTAAACTTAAATATTCATTGCATTACTATAATAGTGCATTGACATTAAAAATAAGTTGATCTGTTAAAACGTCACGGTGTGTCCAGGGCGGCACGCTGGCGGTAACTGGGCGGGCGGGCGGCTCCAAGCTTGGGCGGCGAAGCCTTCGTTTATTTCTATTTCCCTCCCACACCCTGTCCGCTCTTTACAAAAAGAGACAGAAACATTGAGTGCAATTTCGATGCAACCACTGCAAGCCTTTATTCCTGGGGTCTGACGTGAGGATTAGCGTTAGCGTTCGAGATAATTAAAACAATAACGATTAGAAAATAATGAAGTCAAGGCTTATTCATATTTTTTTTACATCGAAATAGAACGCTATACAAACATGAGTGGTGCAGCCAGCTGGAGTACCCTCATTGTATTAAATAATGGTATTGTAAATAAACTCGGCAGCAGCGTCAACATCGATCTGTTTGACACGTTTTCAATTGAATATATTAACATTCCACAACAATGTCCGAAATATCTGTTACTACTACTACTCTTTGTGTTGGTATTCTGTTCATTGTAACCTTTATGATTTAATCTAATTATTTGCAGCATTTTACCGTGTATCCTACTTTGTATAGTATTGAATAAAATCATACTAATAAAATGATAAATGAGAAAGTTAGGATGTTTGTTGAATTAGAACAAAACCACAGCGAATCGGCGAAACTAAATTTTGAAGATAGAACTTAATAGTTACTAACTTTGACCCCAGTAAGCAAAGTAAGAGCCTTTCACGGGAATGAAACCACGGGACCGGTTAGTATAAAATAAATATATTCAGAACTAGCAGTCCTTATAATACAAATGATTAGTCACATTATCTAAATATGACTTGCAGAATGAATTACCGAGAATTAATAGGAGAATAACCGCACCATAATACACTTCGTTCAATAATCCTATGTAATAGAAATTAGTTGCCAAAGGACTCTGGGGTTGTGGGTGAACGGACTGTGAGGGCCAACTTTCTAGACCTTGAGCCTCAGACGGCCTAAGTTCAAGCCGTGTCGGTTGACTACCCCATTTGCAAGGTCAGCCGGTGACAAAGTATGAGTTAAAAATCACAATTACGCGATGATTTTTGAGTTGCGTAATAAAAATAACAGAATTTGTCCTAGTAACGGTCCTTTTTACTTTTAAAAGGCTTTTATAATAAATTAAATCATAATCAAATGCTAACTGTACAAAAACTAGACTAGTTATTTAAAATGCACTTTCATCTTCTATCGAAGCAGTGGGCTCAGGTGAGGGAAGCGAAATTACGAGGAAGTAATCGAACGCAACTCGATTCTAGTAGAACTTATGCGTGGTGCAGTGACCGTCGTCGCCCACCGCGCCGCGCTGCGCCGCCCGTTGCAGTGACGAAATTATATGAAATTACCCCGGAATGTGGGTAAAAAATTAACGTGATATTTTTTGTCAAATACTGTTTGTAACAGGCATAGAAAAAAGGTACGTAGTCTATAATTAAGTGGTTGTTTCATATTTTTATAATTTGCATTACATGTTTCAGTCCATAGAACAAAATACTTAATGTAGTTTTAAATACTTAAATGCATTAAAACTAAAGGTCCATTAGATGACCAAGTAAATTATAAGGCACTTTTTCTGCAAAACGAAATTTCAAACAACAAAAACACATTAAGGAAGCGGCGACAGGAAGTAGCTAGTGCCGAGTACAACATTATAGTTATTAGAACATTTTCGCTATGGTTCCGCTCATATCTCGTATTATCTTTTGAGGCCAATGTACCAGAAAAAGCGTTTGGAACGTCCGCAAATCATTATGATAACATTTCCGGTTTAAAAAATGTATTATGCAGTGCGATGCAAAATTTGAATGGTACTATCGAAAGCCCTACATTGTATATTGTAATTAAATACATATACATATAGCATGTTTCGTTGTTTTATTAAAATCAAATTGTAATCTCCTAGAAACAGGGATATTATGTTTCGTAAGTTTTATTCATAAATACGCATAAGCAATAGGAACGTGACGCGATAGAAAATAGCGTAGCCATAAAACTACTCAATAGTTGATATTTTTTTTAATGTTGTCCCTATACATACTTTAACCATAACCCGGTGTGCTTGCAATATCTTATATCCAAAGTTCACAAAGAATACTATTCAATGTTCTAAAACCTCAGCCCATGTAGTACAACAATGTACCACTACGTACAATTCGAAGCATACCAAGTACCTTCCAAACAGGTTTACGCGTCCCAACAAAGCCGGGGTCCTGAAGACGAACAATAGGCCCTATCAATGTAGGGTTAGCGAACGTGCCATTTCCCCGAATACACTCTTAAAAGGACCTGTTACCTATGTAGCTTTTATACCTACCTATTCTTGGGATATAAGTATTAAATACTCGAACAAACGAATTTAAAATGTATTGTTAATTTCAATTATTATAAAATTCAGCACAAATCACGAACGGACTTGTTATAGTGGAATAATAATTTATTTTATTTTTGTCAAGAGCACGCATTCTCCGTTTAAATCACCGACTGTTTCCGTCAGCCCTACAAAAACATCAAGTTAGTTACACTTTATTTTTTTTACGAAGCACGAATAGTAGAGTGAATAGCGCCGGCCAGGTAACCCGATCTGCAGACGTGACCCGCTCTCGCCTACATTGTTCGTGCCATACGATACTTTTGCTGGACCGCGCATAAATCACTAAACATCGCGTCATGGTTGGTGAAATGTATCGTAGACATACACACTACACACAATGAGTAACTGAGATAGGAAACTGTCCCTCGTAGGGATGGGATATACTTGCAAAATTCAATACCAGGGCTTCCAAGTACGAGTATGTAAAAATACCAGGGTCGAAAACCAGAGTTCAAAATACTTGAAAGTATTTGGCAGTATTAGATCTAGTCGTACCGTGCTGCAATATTGTACAGGTTTTTTTAGATGAAATTAAATCTTTCCTTCCTACTTTTTAATCACACTTTTCTTAGGAGCCATATTTATAGATTTCTTTATTATTATTTACAACTAATACCTAATTATTACATATACAAAAATCACAGTCTTATTTACAATCTATTATTTATAGTTCAAAAATCGTCTATCCTATAATCCCTCGAAATCACTTCTTATATTTACAACTCCTAACTAATAAACACAGAATCCACACAAAAATGTTCAGTTTTAAATGTTAATTACACACTTATTGTTATTAGTACAAAAATTTACACTAAATTCAATAATTTCGCGAATTAACGGTGACGGTCAGTTGGTGACGTAACAAGTTCGCATCACAACAACAACGTACTGACAAAAAAACGAAAACAAAAAATTTATTTGAATGTAAACATAACAATTACTATAATTACTTATAGGTACTTAAAATACTTTCGTACTCGCTATAATGTGTCTTATTCGTATAGCAGTAAGGAAGAAAGGCGCGAACTAGTCTAAAAAAATGGAGCCGAAAATGTTTACGCAATTATGTTCCTTATTTTACTCGGGCACCTTCGGAATAGTTCGGGCACAGCCATCGAGCCCCGAACTCGCAACCGCGAGCGCGAGCCTTGCGCCCTTGGCTTCCAGAGTCATCCTAACGAGCAAAATCGTATTTGTGGGAAAGAAAATACTTTTATCTTGCAAGTATTTTTTTTCGCAAATACGATTATGCGCCTTATTCTTATGAAAATATGGATCGATTTCCCATGCAAGTATTTCCAACTCGGCGGCAGCAGTGCAAAAATACTTTAAACTTGCAAGTATTTTTTTGGCAAATACGATTGTGCTCCTTATTTATATGACAACATGGACCGATTTCCTATGCAAGTATTTCCAACTCGGCGGCGGCGGGGCTAAAAATACTTTGTACTTGAAAGTATTTTTTTCGCAAATACGATTCTGCTCCTTATTTATATGACAACATGGACCGATTTCCTATGCAAGTATTTCCAGCTCGGCGGCGGCGGGGCTGAAAATACTTTATACTTGAAAGTATTTTTTTCGCAAATACGATTTTGCTCCTTATTTATATGACAACATGGACCGATTTCCTATGCAAGTATTTCCAACTCGGCGGCGGCGGGGCTAAAAATACTTTGTACTTGAAAGTATTTTTTTCGCAAATACGATTGTGCTCTTTATTTAAATGACAACATGGATCGATTTCCTATGCAAGTATTTCCAGCTCGGCGGCGGCGGGGCTGAAAATACTTTATACTTGAAAGTATTTTTTTCGCAAATACGATTGTGCTCCTTATTTATATGACAACATGGACCGATTTCCTATGCAAGTATTTCCAACTCGGCGGCGGCGGGGCTAAAAATACTTTGTACTTGAAAGTATTTTTTTCGCAAATACGATTGTGCTCTTTATTTAAATGACAACATGGATCGATTTCCTATGCAAGTATTTCCAGCTCGGCGGCGGCGGGGCTGAAAATACTTTATACTTGAAAGTATTTTTTTCGCAAATACGATTCTGCTCCTTATTTATATGACAACATGGATCGATTTCCTATGCAAGTATTTCCAACTGTGGAAACCAAGGGCGCGGGGCTCGTGGCAGCGCAAGCGTGCGCCCCGCCGCCGCTGAGTTGAAAATACTTGCATACGAAATTGATCCGTATTTTCATGGTCATAAGGAGCATAATCCTATTTGCGAAAAAAATACTTGGAAGTTCTAAGTATTTTTTTCGGAAATACGATTTTGCTCCTTATTTATAGGGTGACATGGATCGATTTCCTATGCAAGTGTTTTCAACTCTGGTGTGTTTCACCTCTGCCGCGTCTGACTAGCAAATACTTTCATACTTGCAAGTATTTCCCGTCCGCACCAGGGCGCCCTTCTTCGAAGTGAAGCCCTGGTTTTAAAACGTGGTAGCGTAAATACGTCCCATCCCTAGTCCCTCGCGATTGCGACCGTTCTATAGGGAGGACCACGTTTAGCGGACATTTACGGGTTTATAAATTATGAAGATCATATTTATTCATAGATTTGGGAACTCCATTTCCCAAATCAGACGAGCTTTTTTCAAAGTCATGGTAATTGATAAACTATTAAGTTATTATATCACCTACCTACCTGTTACGGTCGTATCATCTATAACGAAAATAAAAGAGTATTAAGCTAAGAATAAAATAATCAATAATTTCCTGCTATTATTACTCATACAATCATTTTTACATAAGATTATATCAATACATTTTTACACATTGTTCGATAAAACTCAGTAGATAATAAATTGCGTCAAAAATTATGAGTACATCCAATTTTTCAGTCCTTAGGTCCTTTGTCCCGAAGTCCCGAGCCTCAAAAGAGTAATTACCTCTGCAAGTACAAAGTTAGATGAACGTTGAACGCCCTTTAAAGAGGTTACCGACTCAACTTGAGACATATTCAATAGAATAAATTTGTATTACGCGCGAGATAAGGGTCAAAACATTGTGCAACCTTTCTTCAAATGCATATTTATCTTCATTTAGCCCAGGGTTGTTGAACTTTTCCTGCTTGATGTGTTTAGGTTAGATATAGACCAAATTATTGGGATCTTTGATACTGCAGACAAATAGATACAAGATTTCTATGCAGAATTGGAATTGAAAGGAAAAATGTCACGCGAAGGAATAACTTAAATGGGTTATTGTCACGCTTATGGGCAATGGGCCAATTTACCAAAACTGTTTGTAATAAAATGGCAGAAATACTGGATGTGGTTTAAAATTAAACAGTGCCAATTACCTCGCTAGTAGATTAAACGCATGATATTTATGTAATTTAGCGTCGTCCTGAGAAAACACTTGATCTACTAATAGCACTGCTCCGCATATTACATTTCATTAATTATGTTAAGACTAATGACGGTGACCAACTTTCCCATTCAAACGTCTCGCAGAATGGACATTTGAGTCCATTCATTTTTTCAACTATCAACCCTACTTTGGTTGTATAGCGACATCGCGACGAATGAGCCAATAATGGCTTTAATCCTATTCAAAGAGCAAAGGAAACGTGACTGAGAAATTTACGTGTAACTTTGTTGCTTATTATTATAGATATCACGGGAAACAGGAAAACAGAAGAGTATAAATGTCAACATTCATTAACAACAAAATACATTTCAATTAGCTAATTGCATTGGATATGCATGTAAAATGCAAATAATGTAACTTTTGTAATGTGAGTCTACTCGCTGGTGCAGTAAAAATAATTCTTCAACATAATAACATTAACATAGTACCTATAATACGATGTTCAAATAATAGGTACTCGTAACGATTATACCTTAACGTCGACCTCTTTCTACCCTAACCAAACCCGTGAACGAAATGATTAAAATAAAGAGTAATAATTATTACAAATTAAAGACCTACGTTTAAAATAATGTTATTTTCCCCTCTTTATCGGAACAAGATCGCTACAAAAACACATGTAGGAACTTAAACTAACTGCTTCGTATAAAATGTTAGAGTAATTTATGTAAATAGAGTTTATATTCTGGTCAAACACTAACAAACACCATAGGGGCCGTAGCCAACGAAACAACAAAATTACGACCTAATTAAAGAACCCCATACTAATTAAATTGTCTACGACTTACTGTACGTTCAGGAAAAGCATTTGCGGTCAAGAAAGGCGTTTTATGCGATTTTCAATCTTATTTTTACTGCATTAAAACCGAGCGTTGTATAAATATCTTTGCAATGGATTTAAGATATTATGAGATTAGTTTCCAAGCGCCACATCGTATTTGTACTCTGCTGACCCGTAATTACTTTTGATTTTAAAATAAAGAACACATACATCACCGTGCTAATTTAATAGTCTAATTAAAAAAACTCCACTAAATACGGGTAATTCTCTTAGTTTGGCAATTTTTTTCCTTTCTAGGTAAGTGAGTGAATGAAAGATTTGTTTGTTATTTTGAGGTGGAGGTTCCAATTCATAGGGGTATAATCAACATAGTTTATAATTATATTACGTACTTTTAGGGGTATAATATACTAAAGATTCTAGTTTACGAAACAAAAGTGAAATACCAGTTATCGTAGCATAAACTTCGCAATGCATAATTTTGTATCCTTGAGCAGCTAAAACCAAATGCAGCTAAACAAAAAGTTTTAATGTACCTACAGTGTTACAGAGTATTGCAAATAATGTACCGAACAGTCGACAAAAACGATTGAATTCGTTGTCGTTTTTATGCAAAGGTAGCTATATAGTTTGACCTTGATAGTATCTACGGTTTAACGTTTTCGTGCAAAAATATTCACTTTAAAATGATAGTGAGAGCTCTAGTGTTTCGTTTTATTAGCTCTCTTGATATACGAGCGTAGCATTTTATGGTTGTCTCTGACGTAGCCTCACTATATTTAAAATAAGGAAATTACATTTTCCCTCTTTATTTTATGTACTAAAAGCTACATCATCTTTTAGAAATTTAGTCTTGAATATGAAATTGGTTTTCAGGCCAATGTTATTCTTTATCCAATATTTTTGCTTGCTATGAATATTTGCTTAGGATAATAGGTAAGTGTATGAAATATGTATATAAAAGGTATCATAATAAAATCTTTCTTTAAAATACAATAATAGACAGAAAATGGGTTACCATCATTTTTATGGTTACGTAAAACAAGACAAATAAGTGCTACCACTATCACAACTTTATTCTAAGATACAAATTCTAGGTCTCTTCATGGACCTTCTTACGTAAGTATCACGTAAATGCCGGCTGCACGTGACCAATAACATCTCATTCATAAAACATTATGCTTATCTACATTCGCTACTAGCACATTATTATGTCTATTTATGTACTTGGAATACCTCTAGCTTCGTTCCTTGACTGTTAGCATTAGAACAGGTTTGAGAATGAGACAAAGAAACACGTTGAGTTCACACTTTTCAAACGAAACTACATTGTATATTTAAAATTTATTAACGTATAGGTACAAGCTATTGCTCGTAGATTGATAACATTTCCAAAAAGAGTTCCTAAGAAACAACGAGATAATCTACAAATTATTAGGAAGGTACTTATTGTTTTGATTAAAGCCAAAAGAAACTTGGATGCTATGGGGTGGCGCAGACCAGAGAAGATTGGCACAAGGGAGAGGAGGCTCATACTCAAAAGTGGGTTGATACGGGCCGAAGATGATGAATAACAGATTTGATTAAAATATACAAAACTACTGTCAAACGCTTTGATCATTAAACGCAAAAATATGTTTCAGCTTATTTCGTAAGTAGTGTTAAGGCTTTAGACATTATACTACAGAGTCATGTATTTTATTGCTTTACATTTGCAATTACAAATACATCCAATGCAATCTACGGAAACATCTATAAAAACAACAGTTTATCGGCATTTATTTTTCTTATGGGGAAACAAAGCTGCATAAAGTTGCTTGTATTACACAAACATGTATGAAGAAATAAAAATCCTTTTATTGAAACGATTTGTCTACTTCGTCAATTAGTATCAATTCAATTTTTTCAGTAAATTCAATCTCATTACAAGCTCTACTATAAAAGTTAAAATTCCTTCAAAATAAATTCATACAAAACTTCATGCACAATATTATTACGACTGCATCAAAGTTCCAAGGAACGAGCGAAGTCTCATCGAGTTACCTACACAAAACTTTTGTCAGGGAATATATGGGTTGATATCAAAGAGGGTGAAATGAATAAATTAGATAACATTAAATGTATTGCCGCCAATTTCTTATGGAACAATCTCGCTGATCAATTTTGGGAGAAACTTTCGGCCATTAGAAACAGAAGTGGGGAGACCAGCAACCTATGTATGCATGTAGATGTGTATACTTTTCGGCTCATTGAGTAGGTACTTATTAATAAATTGAACAAAGAAATATGTGATAACGATTGATTTCATTATAGAATTATTAGCGTTGATAAATAATACCGCTATCAATCAACAACCTTGTATCTTGTTATAATCTATTACTTACGTAGGGTATTTTCCTTTTTACAGTTTTTAAGGCTGAGTAACACTTTGGTTCTTGCTTGAGATAGCAGGTACAAATATAACTCTAAATGTCTCCGATCTGATCACAACAGAATACATTTTATTCTGACTTAGACCCCCAAGGAATAAATTAAAATAACATCAGGCGTAAGTTGGTTTAACCACTTGCATCTTAAAAACTCAGTTCTTTGAACCTTCTTCATTTAGATTCAGAACACGGTATCGAAATTCGAAATCTGGTGTAGCTCATCTTCAAATATTTGACCTTCAGTAGGTACACAAGTTTGCAAGTAGATCGCTGTGCGTGACCTATGAGATCAACGCACTTTCAATGTGAAGTAACGGTGTCTCTGGATCCAAACTATTATGGAGGCAATTTAAAATCTATAGACTTTTAACAACTCATTGATCTATTGCTCCGTGGTTTTTCTTTCTGTATGTTTCAATTTCCTATACATGGTGCGAGTTTATTGCGCGTAATTTGTGGTTATCGTGACTTTTGATGTAATGAGATTGTTTCTTTAAGAATTGATTACTTAGTAAGCGATATTTGTGAAATTGAAGAGTTATTTTCCGAAATAATTTTGAAATAGTACCCGGCTATAAGTACTTACTGGTAAAATATTCTACTGACATGCGGTTACGTATCTACGCGTCCCGATTAAACCACAAAGCATGCCTGGTTAATGCCTGTGGATAGTTGACATAAATTATGCCTATTTGTAAACAAATCTACATATATTTATAACCTAGCACAAGTAACCCATAATTTTGCTTCCCCATAAGGTAAAAAAACTTCACGTGAACAATACACACAATTTCGTAATTTGTACACAGTGTACTTCTTCCAAGAATTTCCATTTTTGTACAGGCGAAGTCCCCGTGGAGTGTATTTGTATGTAAATAATAAATACATAAAAGTTATTTAAGATCCGCACAGGTGCAGGTAACACGCGCTGTTGGGTCCGAATTTATGAATACATTCCATCGACACGGCTTACGCTTTTCTTTATTATTTTAGTAAGTTTTCGCACATATGGCACCTTTCCTTTTGTGTATGAGAAATCGAAGCAGCAAAATCAAGATGCATTAATATAATATTTGATCTATTGGTAGATGTATTAAATACTTACGATAAAAATACCGTCAGCAATTGAATTGCAAAAATATTTATATCTTTGTAGTTGGTTCGTCCGGTAAAGAAGAAATATTAAGTAGAGTCTGCAAAACATACTCTATAATAGAAAACTGACAAACGATGTTTACAAAGAAATTAAAGAAGAAAATAAAAGAAAACATTTGGAAAACTTTGGCACTGCGCAGCGGGGTGAAGGCAGAAACTTTAATAAAGTTAAAAAGTCCAAAGTGCCGCCGGAATTCCTACCGCTCGGTTCTACTTATTTACACGTAACTTACTTCTAGTGATTTATTCTTCTGTTTAACTAGTTGAATGCAGTTTTCACGATAAATGTATAGTTGATGTGTTAACAATTGAGTGGAGTTTCATCGTCATGGGAGCTAGACGTAGCTTCAAGCATTAGTTAACTGCAAACTTATTACAGAACCTACGAGATTTAGAAATTGTTTTATTAGAATGGATGAAAGGTATACAATAAATTCAATAACGATATGAGCTGTACAAAATTATTAAAAGCTTAAATCACTTAAAATTGTAACCTAATAAGGTGCGTTACTGACTAGAACAACACTTAATTTTGCTAAATATCCTGACATTGTTAATTTACAAGTCTATAATTCAAAAAGGTAATATTTCAAGCTACAGCCTGAATTAACTAACAAGTTTTGAAAGCCCCGACAAAATTGTTAAAAGCTTTTGTTGACTAAAAGGGTAAAACGAGGCAGTAGCTATATTTATTTTACGGTAACATCACGTTTGACTATAGCACGAATTTCAGGCCTTCCTCCTACATATAATTTTAGCATTAAATACACTAAACGCTAGACTACCTACCATTTACATAATTATGCTGTTATTAACGGAAACTCACGTTCATTATGTCTAAGCAAAGAAAAAATCTAGACAATTAAATATTCTGGTATCATTTATTTATTTTACGAAATACTAGACGAGTCTTACGTGTGTTTATTTAAACTTTCACGCAACAATTATGCAATAACTGTCATAATTACAATTTATTAACAAGGAGGTATTTTGTACATACATAATCTCTTTAATTAGTGAAAGAAATGACAATTAATTATATTGTTAAGACGTCAAAGTTGGCAGTTTCCGAGTAGTCAAACGGTTATAATCAGTATCTACGATACTGCTAAATAAGTATCTGTTCTATTGATAACATCAGCAGAACTACTATTATTCAATTAGATATACTATACACTTAACAGGTAATCTATGTATATGAGAAAAAGCTTTAGCCTAACACCTGTTTAGTATAACTAACAGCCTATCAAACGTATTGTTCGTTCGTCGATTGACAGGTTTATAATTAGAGGCACCAAGCCCCAGTGTACAGCTTTGTATACAAAAGTGGCGACTCCACGGCGCCACACGCAATCCTACCCTTCCGTCTACAAGTACTTTCACCCTACGTAATTCAACCCTATGGACAAATGTCAGTTGATGACAGATAATATAGGACTCAAATCATTCGGTCTTTCATTCAGTTGCAATTATGCCTCATTTTCCGTTATTCATTCAGTGTTTTTATTACATAGGGTTCTGTAGGTTCTGTATTATGTGTGAAAATAGAAAATTAAGGATGTGCTTATCCTCAATTTCCTCTATTTGTACACAAATACATTTACTATCGACTGATTTTTCGTCCAAATATCTACCTAAATGCAAATAAAAAACTGCATCTTTTTTAAAAGTTATGGTGAATACGTTTCTATTACATGACAACCTAAACAGAATTACATAAAAAATAATATGGCATGGGTTACTAAGATAATAGAACTAATTCTTATGGTAAAAATACAAAAGCTGCCAATAATACCTCTGACTAAAAAACAACGCCAAACTCATCGTCTCCTTGCAAAAAAAAGACAAAAGTCCTGAATTAAATCAGCACACAAAAAGGACTAACTCTGTATGATTTTGTTTTGTGGCTTTGCCTGTACCTATTGTTCCCTCACATTCGCGCGAGTCTCGTCTAAAAACGGAACACAATATCCTTCTATTCTTTGTTTTGAGTCCCCCAAGTCCCCCAACGTCCCTTCGACCTCATATGCAGCAAGTTTCGTCGTCACTGCATACTTTATTTGCTTCATGTTCATTCAATGAGGTTTGTGGACGTCATTTATCATACAGACAGTCGTTTACGACAAGTATTGTCTTAGAATATGGACCACATTTTGTTCTTCGGCACTTACATAAGATATTAGTAAATAGATTGGTTCAACTTTAACATTATGTATACGTAGGTACTACAGTACGACACAACTATGAAGTTACATCGATGTAGCTGATCGAACAACCGATGACAGTCGCTCATTTCAGCGCCAGTCACGCTGATTGTGTCAGTGTAAAGATCATTCGTGGTCTTGAAGTTGCATTCAGTTCGGAAATGACTGGTTTACGAAGTTTGTCGATGCGACTTTTTGGTTGCGTCGTTCTATACCTAGATTTAGATTTAAAACGACGACGTTAATTGAGCGTAAACAGTGGTTACTGTAAAACTTAGAGGTTGATGTTATAAGCTCCGCTAAATGTAGAAAAATAAACTGCGATTCCTGTAAAACTTTTGAGTTAATTTTTTAACACCTAGAATGAAGAGAAGTTTCATTAAACTAATCGGTATCGTACCTACCTAGCTAATACCTAGCTTCCCTACAGTTAAGAGTACCTACCTAGTATTTACCTATTACTACCCAAATTCGAACTAAAATACGATAATAAGAATCGTAAGTTAACCAATTACAATATAAATCTATACCAAAATCTGTGAGCCTTTAATCGATTAACTTCCAAACTCGAAGTTTTTTTATTAAATGGCAACAATTTGTCGACAGGGCGCCAATCTGTCGCGCATGGCGTCGCCCTTTGCCGCCACCCTATCACGGCCATCTTGATCTAATAATATTGTAAAACCATTAACGGACCCTTAAACATACGACGTTAAGGTATATAATCGTATGGTGTAGTTCGTTGACATTTTGACATGGACTGAGCTAAATAATGGAGGTGACATCAATTTGATAAAGGATGACAAAGAATTCTGAAGAATAAAGAAATTCAGATTGTCTGGTAGGCAAAAATGTTTGTAGACTTGAAATTCAGCAATGTTTTTTTTTTACTTGTATTCGTCGCTTTTGTCCCCTAGTCGCATCTAATTGTAAGCGCAGACAATGTCGAAGATGACTCACAAATGGGCAACCCCTCTATATCTTTGTTACTTGAACAAAGATATAGAGGGGTTGCCCTATAACCCTCTGGCTCTCACATACACTCGACAACACAGTAAACACTAAAGGTAACACGGCGACACATTAAACTCTACACTCAGTGTCGACACAGAGTTTCGTAATGCATCGCCGTTACACTGAGTTGCGCATCAGCTCGGGTTTAATTTCAGTGTCGCGATTGCATTGTGTCGAATATCAGTGTCACCGTGTATACGTAACCTTAAATGTGAGGGTGGTAGCTAGCCAGACGGACCGTATACATCCTACCACCAATCGTGCTGGGTTTTGTTGAATCTTACAACACGCGTCTGTTCCTAGCGTGCGGCGAGGAAGTTTTATATTCTAGCCCGTCCCCACACGGGATGTCTACCCATCAATCTGCAAATCCTTCGCCAGGTCTCTATCAGGTGGATACTAACATTACTTGCTTGAACTTTACCCTTACGGATCAGCAGACCACTCTGCATTCCATCATTTTCGTGTGTTACATCTCACATACAACTAATAGAACATTCGTTTTTTTTAGAAAGGTTTATATACCACCTCCATGGATTCCAAACACTTTTCTTTCACTACTCATGGCTAAGTTTTTTCCACCGTACTTTCCGTCAATTAGCGAGCGGAATAATTCGATCGAGAATTTCCTGTCGACTATTTTTGTCCTAGACTGAACGAACCAGGTAAAATATTTACTTAACTATTCAGGTTTGTTTATGTCTAGATTATTGAATATTAATTATGTTGAAGTAGTCCGTCGCGATTGTTTATCTTAGACAGGATTTTCTGATTAAAGGCCACTTATGTAGTGATATGTTTTAAATATTACGAAGTGGAAAGGATGTCACATATACAAATTGTCGACACGTTTGGTGCAGTGGCTAAGCGATTGGCTTCTGCGCTACGGGTCGTGGGTTCGATTCCCACACGGAACAAAAATTTGTATGGCCTACAGATGGTTGTTCCGGGTCTGGGCGTTTGTTTGTGAGATTTGTGTCTGTAAACGCACCCACGATACAAGAGAAATCTTAGTGTGGGGCAACGTTTTTTTAAAAAAAAAAAAAAAAAAAAAAAAAAAAAAAGAATTACACAGGGTGGTAATTTGAGATGGGGCATGAAGGGTAGCTACCTTAACCACTACAAGAAAACGTTCTTAGGAGACCACCAATCCCAGATTTTGAAAAAACATTACAGTCAGCGAGAAAAAGGGCAGTTTTCACAAAACATTTTTATGATGCCAATCAATCCTATTTACCATAAGTACCAAAAGGCTCTTCTAGGCCAACTGAGGTTGGAGAACTAGGAACGTCAGAAATCGCAAAAAACTTATTTGCGATGAGTTGGTAATAAGGGCAACTACACACATCAAAAGTGTCTAGGGATCAAGCATTTTTATGCGGATTTCTTGAGATTGAGATGTGGCTTTGTAATAAATTTATGATTTTATAAATTTATATGGATCCTTTTTGGTGCATTTCATAATTTGAATCAGGAACTGTGAATCAAATTCGAGTAAAAGATGAAAATCAGCTGTCAATATTTTCCCTATAAAACATACAACGCATTGAAGACATTATTAGTGCTACTGTTTCCCTACTACTGATTAAAACCAACGTTATTATGGAGCGGCGACGTCATTTAAGCAGGGAAGAAATGCTCAGAGCCGTGGGAATGATAGAAGCTGGTTCCCGGCAACGTACTGTGGCTTTAGCTCTGAATACAAGTCAGAGTGTTATCAGTCGACTTTGGACACGTTACCGAAGCACTGGTACCGTGGCTGAGCGCCATGGAGGACGGTATCGCTGCACCACACGGAGACAAGACCGATACATTCAAATCTTAACTCGAAGAGCTCCAACAATAACCGCCATGATGTTAGCCGTGAGGCTTCATCACTCTTCAGGGAACTTAATTAGCGACCAAACAGTCAGAAACCGCTTGCATGAAGTGAGCCTTCATTCCCGAAGACCGCTACGGGTACCACCTATAGCAATGCACAATCGTAGGATTCGATATCAATGGGCTCTTGGACACAGAAATTGGGCAGAAGAACAATGGCGTTTCGTGTGCTTTTCTGATGAGTCTCGTTTTGGTATGAGACCGGATACAAGACGTATACGACACTGGAGAACCCCTGGACGCCAACAGCGATTAAAATCCTGCCAGGAAGTCCATCCTTATAGTGGTGGAACCATCATGGTATGGGCGGGTATTTGGATCGGCGGAAGAACTGAGTTGATTTGGATCAGAGGCAACCTCAACGCTCAAATTTATGCTGAGACGATTGTATCAGACGTCATCGTTCCTCTACAAGCGCAAATCGGTCCCTTATTTCAGTTAATGCATGATAATGCACGACCGCACACCGCAAGAGTTGTAAGACAGACTCTCGCCGCAGCTAACATCAATGTCCTGCCCTGGCCTGCTCAGTCGCCAGACTTGAACCCGATTGAGCATGCATGGGATATGCTACAGAGAAGAGCTCTGCCGAATATGGAGGGTATCCAGTCGCAAGAAGACCTTTTTTTGTTGTTGCAACGAACATGGGCGGCCATTCCACAGCGTGATTTGGATGAACTCATTTTGAGTATGCCAAACCGATGTTCTTGTGTTGTTAGTGTTCGCGGTAGAAACACGGATTATTAATTGTTTAAGTTACCCAATAAAATTTTAAAGAAAACTGTTATTTCAGTCTTTTTTTCGAACTTTTGTGTTAGTGGTTCAAATGTCAAAAATCCCTTTATTAGGAAAATGGCAAATTTCTTTATTAATGCAAAGGTGACTTGGTTTATCGTTACTGTGACAAACGAAAACACTTTATTTGATGAATCCTTAAAGAAAATTTTAATTAATATCAATCAGGAGAAAAGTTATTGCAAAAATATATGTTGATCCCTAGACACTTTTGATGTGTGTATATTAATCGTTGTGGCTACATGAAAATATTCTAAAGAGAATGACCATAATTAAAAAAAATTAGGTATTTCGTACTCTATAAGTTTTTAAACTGACATGGTCACTAACACAATCATTATAAAAACTAGTTAGGAAACTCAAAACAAATAATAAACATGGTAAATATCCCGTTCTAAGTTCTAATGATTTCGTACTCTATTCTTATTACAACTTACAGAACCAGAGAGTAATGAAATGACTGATTTATTTAAAAATGATGACAAAAACCTACATTATCTTCAGCATTCACTAAGGCGCTATGCAAAATATCATGGACTAAAGAAAGACCTTATATAAACTTTCAGCATCACCTTTAATAGAATTCAACGCCAGATTAGGACACCCACAAACCTTGAGGAACCACAAAATATAATTAAACAAACTTTCTCAAATAAGTTTGAGGTAAACCGTCAAAGGAACATCTGAAAACAACAGCTCGTATTTAATTTGTTCTTTCAAGGCATTCGTTTGAGGTTCTCCCTCGCCACGGGCGATAGTATGATATCCCTCTGTCTTCGCTCGACTTACATGTTTGTGGAGACAAGGTAAATATGACAAAGACATCTGATACTATGTTTTTCTTTTATCCCCGGATCAACATGGATATAATTGGGACGAAAATATATTCTATTTTCTGTGTTCTAGGAGAAATAAATTTAAATAGTAAAACGTAGGTAGAGAAACGTTTTGTTGCCTTGTTATGGGCCCAATTCTCCTAAAATAAATTGTTGCCAAACGCAATCGAACCACAACCGTCAGTCAGTTTTTGTTTTCGAAAACTTTCAAAATGATTGATTTTGTTTTTTGTGTCAAACAATTTGATAGCTTTTGAAATTGGGAACTGTCTGAATGAACGGTTCGGCCTTGGTTCGGTTTTGATTTATCAAGATTTATTTTAGGAAAATTAGGCCTCTGGGGGGCTAATGGCGCTGCGTTTCGTGAAACATATTCGAAATAATAACTGCAAGTAGACTGTACAACCAGTCGCAACTGTAGATTGTGCAACTGCCAAATCGTCGCTCGGGAGTGAAAACCTCGGGAATGCAATTTGGTAATTTTTATTTTATCACGACTTATAGGGACTATATCTTATAAGAGAGCCGCTCTATGTGAAATTAGTTTGTAGACACTGAAACTAGTCTTTATTGGGTATATAAAATTCGTAATAAATATAATTAACTAGCTTTTGCCCGTGACTTATTCCGCGTGAAAGCTCAGGGCCTAATTCTCCTAAAATAAATCTTGATAAATCACAACCGAACCAAGGCCGAACCGTTCATTCAGACAGTTCTCAATTTCAAAAGCTGTCGAATTGTTTGACACAATAAACAAAATCAATCATTTTGAAAGTTTTCAAAAACAAAAACTGACTGACGGTTGTGGTTCGATTGCGTTTGGCAACAATTTATTTTAGGAGAATTGGGCCCCTGGATCCGTGCAATGACCAAATGCGTTTTCGCTCCCGGGCGACGAAATGCAGCTTGAATGCAATTAGGATGTAGTCAGTGCAACTACGTGACAACTGCCGACTGGATGTGCAGTCCACTGGACTGATCATAAGAGCAACAGGTCAAATGTTCGACAGGTTGTTGGAGCGACATGTCAGGGGTTCGACAGGGCGTTGGAGCGACAGTCAATGAGGTATTCTCACCCATTGACTAAATGGCCAAAATGAAAGCGAACGAAGCGAGCTCGGGACTTGAAGCACCCCGACTTGGTTGGTTATGGTATATACAAGGTTAGTCAGAAAGGGGGTACTAATCCGAAAGGGTGTTAAAGTACACATAATAATGAATAACTTTTGTTCTACAACTTTGCCCAAAAGTCAATAGTTTAAGAGAAACAGTTGTTCAAAAATCTCAAAAAAAAAACTCTAAAATCTATCTATCCCCAGTTTGATCAGCATTGTTTACATTTTAGGTCATATTTGGGGTCATGAATTAGAAGCTCCATTTTTTGAATTTGTAACTAAAGCAGGGATGAAGAATTTTTGAAAAAACTAAAATAAAAATCATTATATTTGGAAAAAAAAAATATATCGAATTTTGAAATTTTAATACTTGCTTTCAAACAGTCATCAGCGATACCTACTTTAAGTGGGCTTCGGATTAGTACTCCCTTTCCGACTAACCTTGTATAGTAAATACGCTTCCAAAAAGTCATAAAGCCCACTGCTGAACATCACCCACTCCTAAGTTACTAAAGACTATCTCCTCCAGACCCAGTCTACCCCAACCCCAACTACTTCCATTTATAGCCTCGTATTTATTAAGGGTAACTCAATCTTGACTTCAGTACAACCGCACCTAGTCATAATTTATTCATAAGACTAACTCCGTAAAGTTTTCTAACCTTTATGAATAAATAAAGCGAGTAAATCTATATTTCATAGCGTTACTTATGAATTAATTGGACGAAGCAAAGGATACGGTAATGAATTAGGATTACATGTAAGTAATTGGAAGGAGTGTAGGTAGTAAGTATTAATGGAAAGATGATTGGTTAATTGATGAAAGCTATTATATTAATGGTAATTATTGGATGTTTTTCATAATGTCCGCAAGGACACTGGCAATGTGAAAAATATATCCCATCAAAAACATTCACGTAAATAAAGCCACGTTTCGCGACTCTTTTTCTGTGAAAAGTCATGAGATCTAATGTAGAGCCAAGTCGGGCATTTCATTTATAAAGATATTTTTCGGACTTAGCAATTATGCAGCATAAGGCGTGAATTACACAGAAGCGGCATACGGTGCAGGCGCGGCGCAGGCGCGTCGCTTTCATACATTTTGTGTCGTGCTGCTTCAAATCTTTTTCGTACAAAATGTACCTTATGCCGTTTCTATGTAATTCAGGCCTAAGGATATACTAGACTGCTTGTTTACCGTGCCGTGGTACAGATTTGATTATAAAATTAACAAGGTACCTATCTTGCAGCACAGTAATCCTCATGCTATGTAATTGCCCCCTGATCGTCTTACCACAAAATCGTGTGTTTTTTAAACGAAACAAAGCTTATACACGTTGACGTAAAAACACATGGACCAAGGGGCTAGTACAAAATTCAGGTGTCCAGGTGGCTTACTATGACCTCTTACGAAAACGTTCAAATGCCAGCCAGTCAACTTCCATCCAAAAGCAGGCCTGCTTCTGAATCGCTAAAAATCGTACCGTGACAGTACTAAAGGTGAACGACTATTGAACCAAGTTGAACGGTAATGCTTGTTCATGGTACGAAAAGTCTATACAAAAAAAAGGTGAACGGATTTCGTAAGCGTCAACGTAGCAGTAGCAGGCCTGCCGCAGGCCTGCTCTAACGATGTCATAGTACAAAAAAGCAGGGCAGTTCAACTTCCAGGCAACTTCTGTCCTGCTTTAAAAGGTCATAGTAAGCCCCCTGAGTTTACATACACTACCAGAGCGCGCGCCAAGGCACACTGACATAAAAACTTAGAAATACCAACAAACTAATTTAAATCCTATGTCGTCATCACAATGCCTAATTTAGCTTTGCACCGTATGACGATTCAACTGCACCCATTGACGTAAATCAGTCTTCATTTTCGCGTTTTAGTGTACATTCGGTTCGGCCATTTTCGAGTGTTGAGAGTGTTGCTACGTGAAAGCTTAAACACGTTTTTATGTTTCTACGGAAAATAACATTGTACGCGACATGTCTATTTCTTTTTGGTAATCCTATTAGTTGATTAGCTTCTACTTACCTACAAAGCTTCCAAGTCGTCATAAAATACAATGGAAAATATAAGAGTAAACATAAAACGCGACCTAGCCTTCATTTCCCAGTTTTCCTGGGAATAGACGCATGTTATAAATTCAACAAAATCCAGCACGGTAGGATCTATACGGTCCGCCTGAGGCTAGCTACCACTCTTATTTTAAAGTCTAAAGCTAAACCATTTACTGTGTTCCGTCGTGTGTATGTGAGAGCCAGAGGACCGAATCCCTCTATATCTCCTGTTACTTGAATTTTTTTGCTCCATTTTAGACCTTGTCTGCGCTTACCATAAAAACGCCAAAAAAATCACGTTTGTTGTATGGGAGCCCCCTTAAATATTTATTTTATTCTGTTTTTTAGTATTTGTTGTTATAGCGGCAACAGAAGTACATCATCTGTGAAAATTTCAACTGTCTAACTATCACGGTTCATGAGATACAGCCTGGTGACAGACGGACGGACAGCGGACTCTTAGTAATATCCCGGTCCCGTTTTACCCTTTGGGTACGGAACCCTAAAAAGAAAAAAGTCAATTCAAAAGTCTGCAATCTTTTCAGAAATGAAGTGCTTTATACATTGAGCTGATGCAATGAGAACGCAAGTAGGACGAGCGGCGACTAGGAAAAGAAAACAGATGACGCGTATTGTGTGACGACATAAAGAAAAGACTTACATAAAGAAGGACATTATCCTTATGTGCTGTCCTCTATTTCCAAGAAACATAATTATTATTAGAGAGAGTTATGTTGTCATTACTACGTGTTGCTGAGGAGTTTTGTTGCGCCGTTTCTTCTTCACAGCATAAACACTAGGAAGAGGTGAACGGCGGGCGCTTTTGGTAACATTGATGTTCAAAAAGAACTACGTAATTCTAGTCTAAGTATATTGAATAGATTAGTTTTGAAATACCTGGTTAAATAGTTTGGCCGAATTGCGCAACATTGCTAGCCCAGGGCTAACCAAATAAAACCCTGAGATAGCCATACTAACTTCACAGGGCTATCGCTTTAGCTCTGGGCTAAGCGATGTCGCACAAGCGGGCCTTATATTCAACCGTATCTGTCCTCTGATTCAGAACGATTCGATTATTCAGTTGTCGAACGATTCGGTAATTTATCTCTTTTTCTCTCGTTACAAGAATCGTAGAAGGAACGAGTTAACAAACCGAACCGGTCGACAACTCCTTAACGGAAAGGTTCTGGGGGCCTACTCCCTAAGTCCGTTAACGAAGTTAGTCGCCCGTCCGAAAGTAGCCCGAAACGTAGGAGTGAACAAAACAAGTGTCAAGTTCAACTTTTTGGACGGGCAAAAACACATCGGTAGTAGGGACAACTATCAAATCGTGTTGTCATTCATTCTTAGTTCGGACCCCGAAATAATCGTATGTCCGTAGGAGATAGGGAGCAGGAAACGCTCGTAACTAAGGCCGAAACCACGGACTTCGTACTTAAGGAGTAGACCCCCTGAATCGGGGGCCTGTAGGCTAATTCATGTAGTTTCATGTCGAACTGATCAAGTTGCAGTGACGCTGCACTTAAATTCACGGGAGTGTATCTGACAGCGATTTCCTATTATGAGAATATGAAAAGCGTTGTTTTGATCGAAACTTAACTGCAGCTACACTGCAACTGAACTTCTTTAGTTAGATGAATCAAGTTCCTGGTTAGACAGAGCGACTAGGATGGATGATGACAAAATTGCACTGGCCACATTTTTAGGGTTCCGTAAGGTAAAACGGGACCCTATTACTAAAGCTCCGCTGTCCGTCTGTTCGTCGGTCCGTCTGGCCGTCTGTCCGTCTGTCTGTCACCAGGCTGTATCTTATGAACCGTGATAGTTAGACAGTTGAAATTTTCACAGATGATGTATTTCTGTCGCCGTTATTACAACAAATACTAAAAAACAGAATAAAATAAATATTTAACGGGGATCCGGTACAACAAACGTGATGTTTTTGCTCGACATTGAAAACGGCAACAGGTAGACGCTTGAAATAATCACAGAATATTTAAGTAGTTATATATTCACTTTAAAATAAATAATTAAATTAAAATAAAACAAATATTTAAAGGGGGCTCCCATACAACAGACATGATTTTTAGCCGTTTTTATAGATAATGGTACGGAACCCTTCGTGCGGGAGTCCGACTCGCACTTGGCCGGTTTTTTATTTTTAAATCTGGGGCCTAATTCTCCTAAAATAAATCTTGATAAATCACAACCGAACCAAGGCCGAACCGTTCATTCAGACAGTTCTCAATTTCAAAAGCTATCAAATTGTTTGACACAAAAAACAAAATCAATCATTTTGAAAGTTTTCGAAAACAAAAACTGACTGACGGTTGTGGTTCGATTGCGTTTGGCAACAATTTATTTTAGGAGAATTGGGCCCCTGGATCTCTGGGGAATCAACGATTTAAAATAAGAACAAAAGCGGTTAGAACTCGCGTGACCTTTCGCCATTTAGGTACTAAGTGCCCGACTAAGTGATACTTGCTAACTTGAGGACATATACGACGTCTCTACAAGCCTCATTTTCGCTCCTTTCTATTTTTAGTCGCCATTTTCTGTACCCACAAGTAGTATAAGGGTATCTGATGCAACAGCACTCAATGCAACTGGGTCACAGCAATTACTCGGAGGACAATAGCTAGGATACGCGTGACGTAACAATTTACGTTTCTAAGGATATGTGACGTCATAGAGTAGCTTGTAGCTTCCTCGAAAGCCCTTTGATTTTAAGTCTAGTGGTTTAATCTGAGTTGGAAGCTTGGCAACTAGATTTAAGCTTCGGGCTACGGTTGAACTTTATTCGGGAACAAAGTAAATATACTTCGGTTACTTTGTTGTTCTAGCCGAAGGCAAAGGACTTTTAGATAGAACGGTTTTCTGCTCGCTGATAGTATAAATTTTAGATACTGGGTTTTTGTGAATAACCCGAAAATTACTTTACTTACCTTTAAAATACGGTACGACGACTCCTAAATTCTGATTGCCTAAATATAATGATACTCAAATATATTTCGATACCGAAAACTGGAGTCCGAAAACGCGAAACTGTATATTTCGGTATCGGTTCCTAAACTTCTATAAATAAGGGTTTTCTTTGATAAACCGCCTCGCCACCCTGTTCTTTATAAGGGGCCCCAGATATCATCAATGTTTCATTAGTGTGATTAAACACTATTCTGTTTTTCGGTTCCGAAATCGTAAAAATATTAAATAAAAGTATCGTAACCTCGTAACCGTTTGAGGCATATTCGAAATACATACGTGACTTCAGCCAAAACCAATATCCGATCTTAGTTCAAAATCTCTTGTTTAATGTAGGTTTTAACAGATATCCAATAGACGTAATCTAAAAAACCAGCATCAATTCAGAGATTTTGGACTGAATTCGGTTATCAGTTTCGGCCGTAAATCTATAAAAGTATTGAACTCTGTTTAGTGTGAGCTGTGACATTCGAAAAATCAATTAAAAGCTGTTATCTAGATAGGTAGCAATAGCAGCTTTCTGAGATAATTATATGAAATATCACGTAACAAGCTGAAAACAAGGGACCTAGCACGAATATTGTGACGTAACGTTAATGTGAGTTTGAAATGTGAATTGAATTGGAAATACTCGTTTCGCTCATAATATTTAATTAAATTGAAAACTTTATTAATATCTATGTATGATACAAATTGTGCTTGTCGTATTTTAAACCAAAATGCTATAGGATAGTTGTATTTTCGATTCAAAATTCCATCAATACGTTACGATTACGAAACTATGCGTCAAAACATTAGAAATAGGCAGCCTTCAAAAATATATATGGTTAGTTGCAGTTTACTCGCGTGCATTTTTCAGGATTGCCCGACTAGTTTCAGCTCACGAAGGGCTCCGTTCGGGTCCGAAAATAGTCGGGCAATCCCGAAAAAGGCATGTGAGTAAACCGTAACTAATCAAAAATAAGTATGTGTATCATGAAATCCTCGAAAATTTTTAATAACCGCAAATATCTGAGTTTCTTTCAATCGAAGATTGGACATATCTATCTAACCAAGTACCTACTTAAATACAGAGATAAAAACGTAGCAAGTGGAGCAATTAAGAGTCTGTGCGGAACTTTTCCTCGCTTGAAATGGGGCAGGAAGCTCAACTGAACAGAACAGCGAAGGCTATTCCAATTTCAAACTATTAGAAAGACTGTGTGAATTCTAGGAATGGGTTTAGAATGGAGAAATGTATTGTGAACTTTGTCGAAGTCTTTGTGTAAGTCGAGTTATGAATGTTTTCGTAGAATGTGTTACGATTACGATTGAAGTTGCGTTTCGAAATAAGTTAGATCCGAAATTATCAAGATGCCTTGTTATAATTATCATGATAATTATCAAACAACCGATCCTTATTGAACTGATACCACCTATCAACTTTGACATAAGAAGAAAGTTGTTTCGTACATAATTTAATATGTTCGTAATTAATTTTATTACAATCAAGTTTTCTTTTGTTTATTTTTGCTTGATAAAATAACTTACAAAACAACACTTGCAATAAAATAAGAAAATCAACAAACTAAGCACTAATTAATTAAACTGATGAGTGGAATATCATGTTCGTCTTTCTCAATTTCATCAACTGGATAAGGATTGTCTGTATGTGAAGATTCCGAATTCAAAATCCAACATAAGTCTGATTTACTTATCTTGATAATTATCAACCTATATTTATCGTGATAATTATCGCTTCGAACCCTGATAAAAAGCGAACATAAAACAGAGTTATAGCTAGAACATTTTTTCCATTTTTAGTTTGAGCTCAACCGATGATTGTATTTCGATTTTTCGAACGTTCGTCAATTTTTTATTTGTTTTTTCTATGTACTAGACCAATTTGTGTCAAATTGCTGTGGCGAGGTGCCGATATATGGCGCGTGCCAGTAGGGGGACCATGTTTGAGGATTTCGTTGGGATAGCATATCTATCCATAGACGGACCTAGCAAAACAGTTGTATTGTGTGTATTGTTGTATTAGCATGTAAATCTGACCATTCCCGGCAGACTGTACTCGTTCACTGGAATGACGCATGCACCACTATAGTTTGTAATTTGTAACTAGCTTTTGCACGTCAATTAGCTTTCGTTGTACTAGAAGTTAGGCGATGGACATTTTGTTTTATTACTTTTCTTCTTTGGCTTGCTAAACGTAGTCTGGCTCAAATCAATTTATTAAAAAAGCAAACAACCATTTAAAAAAAAGGATTTAAAAATAGTTACGTGATTTAACAAAAAAAAAAAAAACTGTAAATCACTAGCACTACATAGTATAAAACAAAGTCGCTTCCCGCTGTCTGTCCCTATGTATGCTTAGATCTTTAAAACTACGCAACGGATTTTGATGCGGTTTTTTTTAATAGATAGAGTGATTCAAGAGGAAGGTTTTAAGCTATAAAACGTACACGTGCGAAGCCGGGGCGGGTCGCTAGTATAGAATATAATTGGAAATAGATTTGATTTTAACAATTCCTTAATTTTTTATAGCAAAACAAAAAAGGTTAAGCTGCGTTTGCTGCGGTCGGTCCGTGGATGGGTGGCCATTGACAGTGTAAAATACTGGTATTCAGCCGCATCTAGTTAGACTGGTAGCTTAGACAGAACATGAACACCTTAATTTTTTATGACAGTTTCTGAAAACAATCTTAAAAGATTGTTTATCTTTTATCAAATTCTCTCATCCGTCAAAAGATTCGCAAGTTCAAAGGCTTCATGTCTCAGGACTTTCCAAAACTTAGTCACAGTACAGGGGACGACAGCGACTATATTTAGCCAGCTTTATATCGGGACAATCGGGTTGCGGGTCAATCCGACCTAATGCGATGACGTCACCGGAGGCCGGCCGCGGAAGGGTTAGATAACACGCCAGTGCGTGCTCGTAAATCTAAGTGGTCGAGGTTTGGCAGGTTTCCTTGGATTTGAAGGTATAAGCTGCAATTCGTAACAGAGTCGAAAGTAAGCTGTTGACAAGGGTGTGAGAAAGAGGTCAAAGTCAAGATATTCAAAAGAGTTCAGCAGTTGTGGTTACAGAACGATAAAGAAATTTTGTATCTGTTATTACTTTCGGAAGACATTCATATTTATGATTCGTTCGACTCGCGACCTCGACGCGTTTTCAGCACATGATTAAGGGTGCATGAAAAGAGCCTCCACGAGTGACGATACTTAAGTAAGGTCAACCGGGGCATTTGCGTCTTCGGGGCAATTGCGTTTATTTGAAATAATTTTAAATCTGTTTGAAAACCAACCTCTCCTGCCATCTAGTTTTGTTTATTTTGAATAAATTCACAACGTATAATTTAAATAGATGGCGTAGAAACGCATAAATTCAAAATATCGGCCATATTTAAAATCACTTGTTTTTTGTAAAGTGGTGCTGCACGAGGTGAGTGATCAAAATCCTTAAGAATCCATATTTTTTCTCGGTTTTCCGTTTTTGTTATAAAATATATATAAATAATATAATATAGCCTATCTATACCAATAGTTATTTTTATTGAAATCGTGTTACTTGTGGAGAAATGATGATTAAATTTTTTTCGGTTAGGTCTGAGTCTGGATGTTTGGGGTAAATGCATCTGCTGTTTAGGGCCTATTGCGTCTCTATGACGCATTTGCCCCAAAACCAGAGATCTTAAACCTTTTGTTTTGTGTTTTTTTTTTGTATTTTGTAGTTAATTTTATTTCGTAATTATGTGTTTCTTAAAGCTTTGTTTAGCGATACATTAAAATTTGCCTGTCTTTTTTTTATGAGAAATGACGCGTTTTTTTTTGTTATAGTGAAGTTATCAATTTGTGTTGCAGGTAAGTAAATTAGAATACGATCACAATGGTTATATTGATATACATTGATATCGATAAATATTAAGAAAGAAATGACTTTCAATATTACATAGAGCAGAAACTTATCTGGCCATGGCATAAAACACATTTTATCTGGTCACATGAATGTTTCGGATGTAGACAGCCCCATGCGACACTGACAAGTCAAGATTGTTTTCGTAAATTACCGTATTCGAGAGATTTTATAGACATCCATTGGTAGTAAAACGTTTTTATTGCAATTTAAATTTCGTAATATTCGTCTAATGTAACTTGATTTTGATTAAACTTCAAAAATGTACTGTTACTTTTATTTAGCACCCATTTAAAGGTTTTTCTAGGATAGAGTTTATTCTAATTTTGCTTTCACAAATAAAATGTTCTTAACGTCTGGATTTGACAGGGGGTAAATGCGTCTAAGCAAAAATAGTCGCATTTTCCCAGTTTTTATGATATAGCTTCTGGTGTAATGATTGTTTAATATTTTTATAATTTACTGAAAGATTCGTATACAAAACTTTAATCGAAGGAAAATATATTTATTTCAGCCTTCAGACGTCACAGGTTTAAAACTTATTTAATAAAGACGCGTTTGCCCCAATAAGGGAAAATGCGTCTAAAATGCGTCTTTACAAAAAAAATGTTTATTTACTCGTATTTACTGTAACTAATGGTAGAAACAATTAATTAAGGTTGAAGACAGATAATTTCTATATACATTGGTATTAATGATTTTTCTCATAAGTTTATAATTAGTGTGATATGAATTTTTAAAAGCGTGTATGGGATTTATATGACGCAATTGCCCCGGTTGACCTTACGTCCGGCGCACCCTGGGCAGTCAGTCCCGCTACCAACCTTGCTGACTGGCTAATCTTTTCACCACAGCATCAGCTATTTTCGTATAGCTCATGCTGACACGAGATAAGAAGAACATGATTAAGGGCTCCGTTTGGGTCCGAAACTAGTCGGGCAATCCCGAAAAATGCACGTGTGAAAACCGTTACTAATCATAGATAAAGAAATCGCCACATTAGAAAATTTCAACAAGGTTGGGCTCGTTGTCTGAAATAGACTTATAAAAGTGATCAAGTAATGGATAGTACACCTTCGTTCATTTATATCATCAGCCCGTTTTTTACTGCTGAACATGAGGAAGCCAAGCCACCCATTTGGTAAAGAAAGAAAGAAAAATATTTAATGTGACTTGGTTGTTTTTTGACCATGAAACACAACCACCAAAGAACAAGAAGATTTTAAAACATACACCTAATCTAATCATTTCTATTAGTTTATTTTAAAACCTTCAATTTATTTTATCAAATTTTAGGAACATCAGCAATTAGTCATATCCTTATCACGGTATAAAAAACCAAACTATCAAATAAACTAATCTATGCTCCAACAGCCTTCAGCAAACAATCACAGAACAATAATAGCGAACTAATCAACAATCGATAACGAGGGAATCGAATGAACTGTCGTCGCCACTCGACTACTACTCGAGTCAATTAAACCGATAATCGAACTCACAGCTTGTAAATTGCCTTGTTGTGATATTAAAACGTTGTTATTGGTTCTGTAATGGATTGACTAGATTTTTACGGTTTAGAATAGGAATATCGTTCTATTTTTTACTAGCAATAGCAACCCGCTCCGGCGTAGTTTGGGTACATTTTGTACCCGAAAACCGTTTCAGAGGCTAGATTAAATTGCAGTGTCCCTGTGAGGTAACCGATTAAGGACCGATTTTACAAACGTCGGGTAAGTTCGACTTTTGACAAAATTTCCATACAAAAGCTGTCAAATTTATTTCTCACTTAAAAGTTATCGACGTGGGTATAATCGACCTTAAATATAGGATCCTCTTTTCTATTTTCGTCACAACCCGCTTGCGAAGGTTGGTTGAACGGCATTATCATGCCGAGGACGAAAAGCTACTCAAACTCCAAGATTTTATTGACCCTTAACGTAAATAAAAAGTATCTACATGAGTAAGCCTTAAACGCCAAGTCTGCTAGCAAGGTTTATTGCGCCAATTGACTTCTGCATACCACTTTTAACCTGTGGACACACCTGCAGCAGAACGACTTCTAAAAGTTTTACGAACTGAGGGAGCAATGGTTTGCAATAACTCGCGCAGTAAAACTCGATACTGGATTGAGCACTTTGTGTGGTAATAGCTTACCCTATGTAACTCTGTAAGTGACCATACGTCCCGCTTTGAACGGTACAATCCCGCTTTTGAGCAGTGTCTCCAAATACAAAGAAATGTCCCGTTTAAAAAAAAAAGCAATTCGTAGCAATGTGCTCAACATAAAACGGGCGCGCATTAATCGCATCAGAAAACATTTTGGTAACCAAGGATATCATCAACAAGTCATAACTAAAAATCAAACTTGATAATTATTTTAAAGCAAATTGCTCATCTGAAACATATCCAGCCGACCAGACTAAATAAGATTATGATTTCAATTTTTTTTTTTTAAATATAAATCTTCCATAAATATGTGCAGGACCTACGTTTTTATTATAAAAGTACAGATTCGGGTCTCGGTGAAATTACACCAGCCACGGTGGTCACGGGTAGACATGACATGTCTACCCGTGACCACGGCCGGTGTAATTCGGCCGAAACGTCGGGATAAAAAGGTATTTAGTGCCTTTTACGTTTCTACGCGATTAGACCCGAATCTGTACCTTTATAATGTGTAGAAATCGCGAAAGTTTAAAAATATGTGTTTAATTCTTTTAAAAAATATGCTTGCAGGCGTCCTGCTCTGAGGGAAAAAATAATTGTCACGTTAGCTATAAATCATCACTATAATTTTACAACCTACACTATACATATCGCCTTACCCATTACAATACAACCCATCAAAACATTCTATAAAGTAAAAATAAACAAGCAACGCAAAAAAAATCTCCAACTACGTTACTCGTAGTAAAAAACTCCAACTGTACGTTACTCTAGTAAAAAACTCCAACTGTACGTTACTCGTAATAAAACTCGGATGTTTTTGTAAATACATACGAGTATCGTAAACCCGGTAAGCGGCTTGTAAATTCGATACGACAGCATCGTAAAAGTACGCTTTTGTTATGGCGTAAATACTGGTAAATACTAAATAAAATTGTACGTCTATTAAATGTTGGGTCCCTTTTATAGCGCAAATCGATAGGAGCATCCTGACGGCGGAGGTGGGAGTACGTTGTTGCATACGGCACGGTGTGTGGGATGCATTTATTTTTGTTATTGTCTCGGATCGGATGAAGTTTTCATGTACGGATCACTTACACCTATTAATATCTTGAGATGGTTAATTAACATATTTTATTATTATATGTACAAAGTATTAAAAAATCAACTCTAAGAATTGTATGGGGTTACTCGGTATCGGAAATTAAACATCTTTTGTTCTACAACTTTTCAGAATTCGCAATTCTGCATTCCGCAATTCATTATGCCTTTCCATACAAATCAAAAAAATATTTTAATTGACTTGTATAGACAGGCATAAAAAAAATTGGCGAATTTCGAAAAGTTCTAGAACAAAAGTTGATCAATTTCCGATACCGAGTAACCCCACAAAATTCTTAGAGTTGATTTTTAACACCTTTTAAAGCCCATTACTGTTCAACTGTAGGGCACGAGCCTGTTCTCAGAAAGTGAAGGGTTTAGGCCTTTAGACCTTAGGGCTAGTCCCCGCATGGGGAAGGGCTAGAATATAAAACTTCCTCACCGCACGCAGAGAATAGACGAGTGTTGAAAGATTCAATCTATACGATACGCCTGGCTAGCTACCACCCTCGTAACAAAACCCAGCGCCAAGCAGTTTACTGTGTTCCGTCATGTGTATGTGAGCGCCAGAAGGGTATAAGTGAATCCCTCTATATCTGTTACTTGGATTCGCGTGCTCCATCTTAGACCCTGTCTAAGCTCACCATCACGTACGACTAGTGTCAAACGTGACCAAGTAATATAATAAAAATAATGGCTTAATAGCCAAGAGCCTCGACCAACATCTGACATGAGGCTCTCGTTAGACAGCTGGATCAAGGTCTTGACACAAAAAGCGGTACTTATGGACACGGTGCGTATTGTAAGGAGGTTCCTCTCTCTCTGAGGCCCTGATCACCGGCAACTTGGACCCTGTTCCCGATGCCGGTGAGATAGTTTTTTTTTGTTTTGTTTTATTTAGATATATTTAAAATGTATTTAATAAGTTATGTTAAATGAATAAACAGAAAATAAAAATAAACATAATGATGCGCAGCCTCAGCTTAGTGGAAACTGGAAATGCATCAACCGTACCGTACCTACGTTAACAATGAACACGCGCTACAAGAGTAGGTCACTAGCCGTTTCGAAATACGTGTTCAAAAGACTGACTACTACTCCTGAACAAAACAGATACCACATCGTCAATCGTGTCTCACACGCGACGCCCATTGTCTTGAATATTTCATTGAAATTCTATTGATTTGTGTCGTACGCCGCTGGGGGTTTCGTGTTTTTCATTAGAGAGTTGAAAATTCGTGAAATGAAGGTAGACAAAGATGTTTCGGTTGATTTTAGTACATAACATTAACATGTGTGTTCACGCCTGTATTACCGAAAAGTAGGCCAGTAGTACACCCCAGTGGCGTAGGATGAATTTTCTTAAAAGGGAAGCCGGACCAAAAAATGCTTACCTTGCTCAAGTGTGATGCGTGAATTACAGTAACTACTCGTTTCGAAAGGGAAGCCGATAGGAATCGAGTTGTATGGAGCCTTCGCCACTGGTACACCCTCATTTCGCAGTTATGTTTAAGTTCCATGTAAAAGGCGGCGAGCCTATTGCCAAGAAACAGGCACAAATCCAGACACCGGGCTGCTACTGAGAAATTACACACGGAAAAATCCAATAACACTTTTCTCGACCTGGGGATCGAACCCAGGACCTCACGCTCAGCAGTCCCGCTTACTACCACTAGACAAACAAGGCAGTGATTTTACTAATTTGAAACTATTGAAGAAGTTCTAAAGGCTTCTTTCTACACACATGCCGCCGGCTTATTGCCGCGTTTGTATAAGTCAATAGGCGTTATATCCGGCGGTCTGGTTAAACACCCACCGGCAAGCCCCGCGGCGATGCCGGCGGCAAAGCCGGCAGCATTGCCGCAAAGCACTAAGGGCGACCCCTAGTGGGACTTGGACCTCGGCTTAGGGCGTTGCTGGCGGGGGCTTGGGGGGGGGGGGGGGAGACAGTTTGATGAGGACTTACGAATTATCGGTGTCTGTCGTTCTTCTGAAGATTAGATAACATACGGATGAATAAATTAAAAAATGGTAAGGTCAATGCCCAATCAACCTAACAATATTAAACTGATGCACTGTTGCTCATTGATATGCAATTGACTTTGCTTGTTTAGATTACTGTTATCACCGAATAGCTGATAAGCTATTTACTGTACTTCTATAGGCGTTTTGATCACTCAGATTCTTGCTTTAATGCTATCATGTAAAAAAATAAAGTTAAAAGAAAACAGCACTGCCTTATTGATCAATAGGCCTAGCACGAATATTTTGACGTATAGTAACGTAAACGTAACGTTAATGTGAGTGAATTGTAAATCGAAAATACAACTATTCTATAGCATTTTAGTTTTTTATGCGACAACCACAATTTGTATCTTATATAGATATGAATAAAGATTTCAATTCAATTAAATATTATGTGCGAAACGAGTATTTCCAATTCAAAATTCACTCGCGATAACGTTACGTTTACGTTACCATACGTGACAACATTCGTGCTAGGCCTAATGCCGAGCACGAGTACTAGTGTTGAAAAGCGCGACTTCGAATGTGAGGTCCTGCGTTCGATCCCCAAGTCGTGCTGAGTTTTATTGGGTTTTTCCGTGTGGAATTTCTCAGTACCAGCCCGGACTATGGATTTGTGCCCGGTTGATGACCACAGACTCGCCCCCTATTGCATGGGACTTAAACATAACGGTGAAATGAAGGTGTACTTACCTACACTTCTGCCCAACCCTTTGGGGAATTTGGCGTGATGATATGTTAGTAAAAAAATGAAATATACTTAGTATAAAAAAAACCAGTTTTCACAGCGAGCTACGATAATTATACTTATTAATTATTTATAATTGCAACATCATTGACGTGGCAAAAAATCGAATAAGACGAATTTAATTTGAGTTATTCTTTTTTTTTCTTGCTCTTAGATAGTCATAAATCCAGTTTAATTATCGAGTGGTACATAATACAACATTGGTACATCTGTAACCATTTTTTTACAGTAACTACAGGTGGCTTTGTAGGTGGCATAATAATTAAAAACCGAAAAAACAGCGATAGGTACCTAGCTACTTAGGTACTGTGCCTCGTTCAACGTAAGGAAGGTGAGTCCTGGGATTTTTCTACAAAACGTTACCACACCAAGAATATCAAATATTTTTGATAAACAAAACATGGATAATATTAACAATTTTATGGTTTTCGATGACATCGCTTACGTTTTTTCGATAGCAGTCTCCTTTACATAGCAGACTACAATTAACGAAATGACCGCTATCTCAGGACTCATCAAGTAGGTACCTATGGGTTTTTTATTTTAAAAAATCTGTGAGAAATTAGGGTTTGGTAAAATGCCACCATTTTTTGTGTGACAGTACCTATAGGAATTCTAGCAAAATTTTAATTAGGTATTCCAAAATGGTCGTTTTGCGCGGAAGTGAGGCAGATTTTTTTTTTGTTTATTTCTCCTTATCGGCTCAAATAAATAAGTATATTCTTTTTACCTTTTTCTTTCTAAATTATAGATTATTAAATTACTTAATTACCTTTCGTAAAACAGTTTCAAGTCTACTGTCTTTCAGAAAAAAATATATCTAACGTTTGCATTTGAATACCAACCTGCATTTCTGGCGAGCCCCCTTCATCTCGTATGAGAAGGAGGTAGCTGTGGCCGTCGATTATCACTTCCTTCTTGAAGCGACCACCTGCAATGGAAAGGAGAAATTAAATTATCATCATCTCTTTTTGTCCTGGCGATTTCCCTTTAGCTCCATTCAAACCTGCGTCGTGACTATGAGCTGAGCTCATAGATAATATACGCTGGGCTCATAATGAATCCCGTCTATCCATGATAAGATGGTTATACTTAACTCTTACTTAGGCAAAAGGAATATTTTTCCTTTTATTATTTTTTAAGGTTGGTCCTTTTTGGAATACGTCGCGAAAGCCTCATTTTTATATTTTTATTAAAAAACCTGACAATATATTATTATTTTTACTGTTTTCTATAAAAGAAAATAAAAATGAAAGGTTTTATCTTTTTTTTTTATTCTTTTTAAAAAATACCAGTTTGTGTCGTTATTTATTTTTCTTAAAACCTTATGCCCTAGGGTTAAAGGGAGTGTCTTCTGACCTAGGCAAACCAGAAATCCACAGCATAATAATTATTACATGACATAACACATAAACACGAGGCATCCAACCCGATGGAAACGGTAGATAAAAAGGAGGCATCCAACCAATAATCGGTCAAACAGATTATTAGACTCTTCCCTCAAAACTAAACAGATGAAGAGGGTTTCGTAAACTAAATGCTAAATGATTTTATTTCTGGTAGCAAATCTTTGAAATATACTTTTAAAATTTATTTTTTTATGTTTGTTTTTAAGTCTATATGGCACCGAGCTGGGTTGCCTATCTTACTCTGAGAAGAAACGCCGAAACAAGTTCAAAGGCAAAAATCTATTTTAAAGTTGTTGTGCCTATAAAACTATGCTAGTTCAACATTGTAGGGCAAATTCTGGTATGACGTTGAGAAAAGACCCATAAGCCTTCAGTTAACTTGTCGAACCTGATGGCACGTACGCATTTATTTTAGGGAGCTCAACGACACGACGCACAGTGGGCCCATACTGAAAATTAGTGGACATAGGCAACAAAGTCCCAATATCGATGCGATTTTTTTTTATATGACGTGTTATGATATTCCTGACAACTTTTGTTCTTGTAAATTTCTTCTAAAGTTGATAGTTTGTCTTGAAAAAAATTAATTAGATTTTTTTGTATGGAGCGAATCACGTTTCATTTTTTTTCTTCAATTGTACTAATATGTTGGGTGTGTGGCGTGAGTATATGATAGCTAGGGTCATTTTCTATCCACGAAAAAAAAATCAGCGCCGGCCATCTGCGGCAGCGCGAGTAATCATTCGGTAAAAAAAAAGGTTTAATAAGAATTTTTTTGCCATTTAAAATAAATTGAAAGTATATTTTTTGTCTCATTTGGCTGTTTTGGCCTTCTTTTTAGTTAAATATATAGTTTTAATAGCGCATAGGTACTTATAGTAGTACTACTCGTAGTAATTCTGGTAGAGATTTAGTTATTATTGCATGTTATCGGTAGCACCTGCATTGTGATTGATGACTTATTTGTTTGTGCGCTCGGCTAAGCGCATAAATAATGAGTCATCAAAAAATGCTCGTCTCTGATTGGCTGAATAATTTTCAGTCACTGTTATGTCCACTACTTGAGTAATTAACACTGACTATAAATATAAAGACATTCATTAAGTCCATCTATCACACCGATAATTCAGCCCTCATCAAGCCCCCCCCCCCTAAGTTCCCGCCAGCAACGCCCTAAGCGGAGGTCCGAGTCCCACTAGGGGTCGCCCTTAGTGCTTTTGTTGCAGGTAGTCATGATGTTAGTGTAGTACAAGTAGTTAGCTTAGGTTAAGTATTTTACTCCCCCCCCCCTCATTGGCTAGAGACCCTTCAGGTCTCGCCAATAACTGCCCGGTTTCGTAGAAATGGTACCCTAGGACGACCTACAGCAGGCCACTAGAAAAAACATAAGTCCATCTAGTTTCGCTCTTGTCGCTTATTTGTGAAAACAGTGAAATACTTTTATTTTTATATTGACATTACAACTATGGCTGGATTTTGTACCAAACTAGATCTTTTTGTGAAATTAAGAAGTGGCGGTGATCTGAAAAATCATGTTTCTATATTAAAGTATCATTTCTGTCTTGACTACCGAAGTTTCTGAAGAAGACAAGAACCGAATCAAGGAGTTCTGTCGACTTTTTTGTGTAAATCGAAATAAAAAGTGGATAGAGTCAAGTAGAAATCAAAAAAGTTTTATGAATCGTGTAAGTAATCGCAAGTGGTTGGAAAAAAACATCAACTGGCATGTTTGTGTCAGTGTTGCTGTTGACCTGAGAAGTGAGATGGGATTTTCGGATGCAGCCTTATCTGAGCCTGTGGATATAGATTCCCATGTTCCTACTCTTGCGGTATGTACTGCGATAAGTACCTATGCGCTATTAAAACTATATATGTAACTAAAAAGAAGCTCAAAACAGCCAAATGAGACACAAAATATACTTTCAATTTATTTTAAATGGCAAAAAAATTCTTATTAAACTTTTTTTTTTTACCGAATGATTACTAGCGCTGCCGCAGATGGCCGGCGCTGATTTTTTTTTTCGTGGATAGAGAATGACCCTAGCTATCATATACTCACGCCACACACCCAACATATTAGTACAATTGAAGAAAAAAAATGAAACGTGATTCGCTCCATACAAAAAAATATAATTAATTTTTTTCAAGACAAACTATCAACTTTAGAAGAAATTTACAAGAGCAAAAGTTGTCAGGAATATCAAAACACGTCATATAAAAAAAAATCGCATCGATATTGGAACTTTGTTGCCTATGTCCACTAATTTTCAGTATGGGCCCACTGTGCGACGTACCACGCCACTATCAGCAGGACATTAGATACAACCATAGAAATATAACATTCTTAAATCTATGGATACAACAAACCAAACAACATTCTAAGATTACAGCTGTTTTTCAATGTCCACATCCTCATGGGAACGAATAAAATAGCAAGTAGGAAATAAGATAATGACTCGAATATATCTAGGAATACCTAGGTAAATTTCTACCATTATCGCTGTCACGGCGATAATGATCGAGTTTGTGGTGTGTGGGTTGAACGTAAATAAATAGCACTTGCGAGTCCTACGCACTAATCAAACCCTCGAAGAGAGTGTAATCAGTGCAAACGCCCTCGGCGGTTCGTTGAACTTTCCTAATGTTTATAAAATTGTTCCTACACGTATTGCCATCTAGTGGTAAAATAAGGAATTCATTTAAATGATCGGTGCTGCCATCTTGTTTTACAAAATGAACTACATACTAACAAAGTTTACTACGTAGTTACACTACTCAACACTAGATGGTGGTGTTAGAAGATTTTCGATTTATAAGTTTTTGAATTTGTGGAGTTGAATTATTAATTAAATAGGGATATGTACCACCTTCTGGACTTTCTTCTTGCATATACGCCCCAGTTAAGTACCGATGGACTAGAGCCGATTTTCCACTGTCCGGTGAACCCAAAACTCCAACACGAAGTTCTGTTACACCTCGTGACGCTGTCCATTCTTGGCTATTCACGAACGAATCTGTAAAGGATGATAACAATAGGTTAATTATGATTAAATATAAATTCTCATTAAAAATAATTCAATTATACATCGTTGTCATTCCCATCTAGCGGCAGGAAGTGGCAACACGTTTCCTACATAAATCAATAGATGGCGCTAACGACAATTTATTTTCTCGTTCATTCTTTTTCTCGCGTCTATAACTTTTATGTTATTTGTTACGGTTAACGGCTTATATTTAATTAAAAACCGTGAAATCCGATATTCGTAATGTTTATTAGTTCTATTACCTAACAAACTTGTCAATTCGGCAAAATTGATCACTAGGAAGTAGGAAGCTCCAACGACATTTAAGAAGTTAAATAACTATTTCTAACAAAATAAATGCATAAAATATTCATGTAACGCCACAACTTTCACTAGTATCCCATTACTTCCTGGATATGGTTAGATAAACCGAGGATAGGAACCAGTTCTACTAGTTCTGTCATTGTGCCAATCAACCGTGAACAAACGTAACTATAAACCGGTTTGTATAATAATTTACGATATCTAATAAATTATTGTAATTAATGCAGTGTTATCTCATATTTGCTAATCCATTAGCTGTATAATTTAGTTAATAAATATGCTAATTTAATGAAAGAAAAATTGAGTACCATCTCACTTTTTGCCAATTTTGAGTTAACGATACAGAAAATTCAAAAATATTCACATACTTAACGGAAACTTTGCCATATTCTTTGCTTAATTGACACAAAATCTCGATTTAGTTTGATCTCTTCCATTAGGGCAGAGTTGCTTAATTTTTAATTTTTTCGTTTGCTCAAACGTCGATAAAAGTGGGATTGCCACCTTTGATGTTACAGGACTTAATTGTATGTTTATTTAAGAAGCAGGTTTTCTCTTTGTTGCATCGCAGCATCGTTACGATCTTATCGTTTGAGTATTCACATTCTATCGATTTTATGCAATAAGTACGGTTTTATGATTATAACTTTCGTGAGACACATTCATGTTTATGATTAATTACGGTTTACTCACGTGCATTTTTCGGGATTGCCCGACTAGTTTCGGACCCAATCGGAGTCCTTAATCATGAGCTGATCAGGCGGACGTGGAGTCAGTTCGACTTGCGATCTCGCCGCGTGATTAGCTCATGATTAAGGACTCCGATTGGGTCCGAAACTAGTCGGGCAATCCCGAAAAATCCACGTGAGTAAACCGTAACTAATCATAAATAAGTACGGTTTTATTCTGAGGTAGGTAGAGTAGCGGTGGAGATACTATAATGGCCACCTACTTCAGCGATTTCCACATGAAGGAATTGCCCCTTGGACAAGGTGACAATCTCTGGTCGTCAAGGAATAGCAATATTAGTCAGTGCGCCACCTTTGGAGAACGATTAATTATTATTTACTCCGTTAAACCTAGCCTTTTCCCAACTATGTTGGAGTAAGCTTCGAATCTAACCAGATGCGGCTGAATACCAGTATTTTACAAGGAACGACTGCCATCAGACCTCCACAACCTAGTCACTGAGAAATCTAGTCCGGTTGTCACACTTTCGGGCTTCTAATTTCCCGTAACGACTGTCATAGGCATTCGTATGACACTCGGGACCAACTGTGTAACGCGCTCTCCGAGGCACGGAAGGGTCTCGATGTGTAAATCTGCATCGGTTGAAGCAACACGTTTCTCTAGTATAATCGAACCGTTGAAAGTGAAGCGTTAAAACAAACGATGGATGTTTTCGTTGCAAAGTATAACAATTTAGTAGTTACCATGTACAGTCAACCAAAGAGATAAGTACATAGGCAACTAATTACATTCGTGTTAAATTATACTATTACTCATTACATTACACAGTTGTGTGTGTTGAGTGGCTAAGTCTTTGCTTGTCTGAGCGTGTCTTGCGTATAAAAAGTTATTAGGCACCATTGAGCCCGGCAGCAAATTATCAGAAATTTCTGTAGAAAATTCCAGACGCATGAGCGAAGACCCAACGCCAACATGCTGCCAGATCTGGCAAATTCTGACAGTGTGTGGGGTCTAGTACAAAATGTAACTTTTCTGACAGAAATTATTGCACATTACATATTACAGGCTTATGCTTACGGTTGCCTGCGTAGTGTATTGATATCCATTGTTTACGTGTATACCTTACTCTTTTGCTCACAGTACTAACAGTATCTGCTATCGCATAAAGCCTTTATGTCGGTTATAGAAAGAATTCTAAAATAAAGTTTATTTTATTTTGGGATTCTGGCATCCTACTCGGGGAAACTGTAGCTTGTCCCTCGCAATGCCAATTGGTATTAGATAATTGTGTAATACGATAAACTCAAACATGTCGCAAGAGCAATCCGTCAAAAGCAACATTTTCGCTTCTCAATTCGCCTTGTAAACCATTTACTCTAACTTCCTTACATAACATCAAAAGTGCGAAAAACGCCAATAATAATGTTATGTCAACATAAAGTGCTAACTTACGTAACATGTAATATCCTACTTCTTTTGAAAGGATTTATTAGCATAAGGATAATAAGCGTCGAATGTACGGTAATAAGTGCCATTCATTCTTGCTTACAGGCAAAAACGTGAGCGAGCATTATGGTCATGTACTACGAGATAAGTTTTATCCGCCTCGCCAATCTTCGTGTTAACGAATTCGTAAGAACTATGCGAACAAATAAATGACCTATCCAAAATTGAATCAAAGAGGACAATGCCGGTAGGGTTGCAATTTTTTTTTTGAAGTATCTGCTTATTACATATAATATGTACTTTCTTAGTTAATCTAAGACACCACTGACATACGGTGAAGGAAAACATCGTGAGGAAACCTGGTTCTGAAATCGCCAACCCGCAGTGAGCAAGCGTGGCCATCAATGCTCGTACCTTCTGTATGAGAAGAGGCCTTTGCCCAGCAGTGGGACAGTGACAGGCTAATATTTATTTTAGTTTTATTTATTTTATCTGCTTATTGTATATTTTTGATTTCAGAGATTGTAAATAAAGAATACAGATTATTAAAATAGAGTAGGTAGGTATTCTTTATTTCAATGTTTAAAACAGTATTTTTTTATATGTTTTGTCGTAGGTACTATATTTATACCTATTTTTTATTGAATGAGATAACAAAATTCGATAACAGTCTTATCGAAACGTTCAGAATCTGGAGGCTGTTGGGGCTCAAAGCAACAATTTTACATCTAGTCTGTTTCCTTCCCACATCCGAGCAAAGGCCTCCCCTATGGCCTTCCAAACCTCTCTATTTGGTTCCGTTTCTGACCATGTCAGCCCGCAACATCTAGATCGTCACGCCACCTACGCCGCGGTCGGCCGCGACGAAGATGTCCTCCTCGAGTGACGATCTTTGACCATTTGACCGGGTGCATTCGAACGACACGAGCGGCCCATGTTTTACATGTAGTACAGTTTAAAATTACCTCTAAAGTAAGGAACAGAATGCTCAAAACCTGTATTCAGGGTGGCATATTTTAAGCGTACCAAATAACTTTGCCCCTCCGATGTAAGGAACGAACAAAGCCTGGTAGCCTACCCCCTAAGTTCGTCAAATAAGTTAGTCGCCCGTCCGAAAGTAGCCCGAAACGTAGGAGTGAACAAAACAAGTGTCAAGTTCAACTTTTCGGATGAGCAAAAACACATCAGTAGTAGGGACAACTGTCAAATCGTGTTGTCATTAATTCTTAGTTCGGGCCCCGAAATAATCGTATGTCCGTAGGTGATAGGGAGTAGGAAACGCTCGTAACTAAGGCCGAAACCACGGACTTCGTGCTTAGGGAGAGACCCCCTGGTTTCAGAGCGGCAAAGTTATTTTCCGCGTACTAAATAACTTTGCCCGTCTGAAGTGAGGAACAGAACGATCAACGCCTGGTTTCAGAGAGGAAAATTTATTTTACGCTTACGGTAACTTTTATTATGTCTAGAGTTATCTGACATCTACAATTGTTAGGTGATAATAACGTGTCTTTTATGGCCATCCTCTCCTAGTTAGTGCCGTAAAAGGCGATTACAAATTCAGTCGAGACAACAGCATCCTTGTGCGCTATTAATAACAGCAAATCACTCAATCCATCTGCCAAATGTGGTGATTAGTGCAATTTCGCCTTTGACTGTTCATTGTAGCAATAATTGGGAAGCCTATATACAGCAGTAGACGTTTACAAGCTGAATTGTGTGTGTGTGTGTGTGCATAGGTCTACGTTCAGACCGTACTACGAAGAGTTAGAGCTATCATTTTTCCGTTGCAAGAGAGGAATGTAGCTATTCATCCTGTATAGCTACATTCCTCTCTTCAACTTCAAAGCTCATTCAAAATAGACTAGAACTACTTAGTTCTTTTTGAACGTCAATGATACCAACGACAGCCCACAATAACGCCCGTCCTTCACCGCTTCCTAGTGTTTATGTTGTGAAGAAGAAACGGCGCAACAAACTCCCCAGCAACACAGATCTGTCTGCCAGGTGAATAAATTAATTTAAGTAGGTACAATAATATAATTATGCAAATAGAGGATGGTAAAAAAGAATATAAAACAATTCTGTATGTATATATTCTTTCGCAACGTAACAATGATAGCCTTAACACTTCATAGTCCGCTGCGTGGATATGTGCGTGCTTATAACTGCCCTTTAAACGAAAAGGTAATAAAAATTCCATCTACAGTAAAGCTCTTATGATACAATCGCGCTTTCTACTATTTTCTACCATAAAACTGTTTGCGCGTGTCTGAAGCTCAATGGATGTCCAACATTTGTCACAGTATGGCCGCGAAAGCAGCGGTTTTATGACGAAAGCGTTATTACTACATAAAATCTATGTACTATTATTCTAGTCTGTGAACTTATAGTCTGTGCATTATACTTGCTGTTCTAAAATTAAAAATTAGTTACCAACTGAAATAAACGCACCGTAAAGGTACAAGTCCGAGGCAGACTGCAAACTGCAGACTGCATCCGCAGACCGCAACTCGCTGTCCGAATAACACCTTTATCGTGCACACCTTAAAGGTAGTATTGCAACGGCGACCGCAAACTGCAACCGTAGATGACAGCAGTAGACAAGCGACACTACTGGTTCATACAAACCAACGTGACCTGCGGTCTGCGGTTCCAGTCTGCAGTTTGCAGCCCGTCTCGGACTTGTACCTTAAGGAAGTGACACCCGACCGCAGTTTAAAAAATAACAACTTTAAAAAAGTCTATAAAATGAAATAACCGCTAAAACTAAAAATAGAATTCTAATTATTTAATCTGTTGTATTGACTGAGCTACGTTCGTCTTCCTTCTTTTGAATAACATTTAATTTTGGTTCGGGCTCCTAGTGTAGGTAGAGTATTGACCGAAACATAATTGTCACTCGCGGTTACTTGCGACTTAATCGAGTGTCACCCCCTAAAGGGTGACACAGAACCCAGATGAAAAGATAAAGTTTAGAAAAATTCAATTAACAGTTTTCATTCATGGGGTGACATGACAACAATCGCGCCCATCATACGCTCTGCAAGGTTAAGCTGCGTTTGCCGCGGTCAGTCCGTGGAAGGGTGACCGTTCGTACACATCGAGACCCCTCCGTGCTTCGGAGAGCACGTTAAGCTGTCGGTACCGGGTGTCATAAGAATACCTATAGTTGTTACGGGTAGTTAGAAGCCCGAAAGTCTGACAACCGGTCTAACCTTAGGATATCGGCATTGCCCAGTAACTGGGTTGCGTAGCTCTGATGGCAGTCGCTCCGTGTAACATACTGGTATTCAGCTGCATCTGGTTTGACGGAGGCTGACCCCAACACAGTTGAGAAAAGGCTACTAGAGGCTAAAGGGCTAAAAGATTCATGGGGTGACACTATCGATATCCGCACTGGGTGTCACCCATGCTACCAACGTCACTGGTATAAACTCATCTATCGCTATTTCCCTGGCCTCGCCCATCCAATTCGCTGACGCTACAATATTGCGCCGTCTTCCGCGTCGAATCAAACCAACAATGGGAGCTAATGGTCTATAGAGAAGCATCTTAAACCATAACATTGCAACATTCTTTTATAATGATAAAGTTATTTGCAATAAGGTATTGTTTTTTTTTTCATTTTGTTTTTGGTCATGATGACTTGGCATTACAATCGTTACGCGTGTAGGCAAGATAAAATTACTTAAAAAATAAGACTTTCTAAAAAAAATGAAAAGAGTAAAGTAATGACCATATTTTATTGAATTAACAGTTACAGAATTTAGCATCGAATCCACGCTGTACCAAATCGAAAGCACCGACTTCTGAAACTTAATTTTATATCGGATTTTCTTTGCTTTTTTAATTAATTTTATTTTTCTAGTTTAAATGGCTTATAGTTGCGATTGCAGCAATCTTGAGTAATTTGTTGTTATCCATTGAAGAGTTCCATTGTCTATGTCTGAATTTCTTCATCAAATCTTCACCAAATTTACATGGGACCACCTTGGGAAAATACTCTTTCAAACAAAAATCGATTTTAATGGTTCCTTCATTAAAATCGATTCACAATTAGCGACGATATCGCTAAACAAACATACAAAAAAAAAACTTATCGAATTGAGAACCTCCTCCTTTTTTGAAGTCAGTTAGTCGTAAGCGCAAAATACTACATAAACGAACCCAAAAAAATTGAAGCACTCAAAATACATTTAACGATATGTTTACAAGCGGACGAATCGCCATCATTAACGTATGTTCCCGTACTTAAATAACCTTTATTGCTATTGCTAACCAGATACCTATAAATCAATGCTAGGGTCTTTTATACCCATTCTTAGGGTTAAATTAACATTCATGGGACAGCCCATGGGGTTTTACGGCGTCGTCAAGGTGTGAAACGAGAGCTTAATCGTGTTTTTTGGCACTTGAAATTATGGGGCTTATCTGGTACCGGTAAGCGAGGATTTATGGGTTCCTTAGAAATTGGGGCTTCAAAAGACGACATGACTTTTAGTGTGTAGTTATTAAAAAAACAGTATTTGTTTGATGTAAAAATTTTGAGTTATATAGACCGTAAAATTATAGTCTGGTGCGTACCATTTTTGAAAAATGGCAAGCAGTAATTTGTTTTTTTAAGTATTTAATAATAGTCAAGCTACTACTAATAGTAAGGGGAATTGGAAATAAATTTGATTTAATTTAAACAATACCTACCTTATTTTTTTATAAATAATTTAACAATACGCAATAAAAGAATTTATTAAATAATCAATCAATTTTGAGTCACGCTTTTTTTCTAAATAGTCACGTGTTTTAACAAACTAAAACTTTAAATGTAGAATACAATAAAATTGTAAATGATTTCATTAAATAATTCCTTAATTTTAATAGCAGTTTAATATAAAAAGACAAAAAATTGTTCAACTTTTATTCAAATTTGTGCGGGCCAGAGTCTAGTTGAATTGTAGTGTTTTCTTTTTATTAATTTTGAAATTAGGCCTTTTACTTTCCACAAAAAGGTTTTAATGTATTTTTTGCCTCTTTCTAAAGATTTCTAAAGAGCTAAAACAATATTTAATCTCGTCGCATTTTATTGGAACACAATGGTCTGTCTAGCTTATTCGTTATTTTATAGAAACTAAGGTTTTATGAATAACGAAAGAACGACAATGGGATTATATTTAAAAGGAAAATGATACTAAAAACTTTCTAGTGTCTTCTTGCCGAGTTTTAAATTATATTGAAATTGAAATCCTATTAATCTCTATACATATAAATAAAAAGAAAAGTCCTGACTGACTGACAGAATGATTGACTGACTCATCAACGCTCAGCCCAAACCCTTGGACATAGAAAGCTGAAATTTCTGTTGTGTTGTATATAATTACAGTACTACACAGGTTAATTACTAAAACTTCTAATCTAGGATGTCAAGTGTCTTGACTAAATGTTGTACACGAGCGACGTACGAATTTTTAATATGTTGTTGTGTTGACAGAAATAATGTTTTTTTTTGAAGTGGCGCCACTTTCGATCGCCAACCCACAGTGAGCAAGCGTGGTGGTCAATGCTCTTTCCTTCTCTGTAAGGGAAGAGGCCTTTGCCCAGCAGTGGGACAATTACAGCCTAGTAATTATTTTCACTTGTTTATGTTCTATTAAGTTCCCAATCCACTTGGGTCCAGTGGCCCCACCTCATTAGTTACGTTACTTTTTATCACCTCATTATTTAAGGGTTAATAAAACACAGACCAAATAGTTACGTCATACTTTTTAAAGCCTAATAGCAACATAGACTTCCTAACAATACAATACCTAGTACAGACCTACCAGACATTTTTAAATTAACTAATTGACCTTACCTACCCAAATCTGTTGTTAATTGGAGCAGCACACGAAAAGCGTTATGATTGGTGTCTAACCTTGACCCCGCCCACCGTGACGTGACGTCACTCGCCCACGTAACAGATTAACAGCAAGTCAACTTTACGGGACTTTTGATAATGAAAGTTTTAGGATTTTTAGTTTTAATTTGAAACTATGATTTTCAGTTTACAAAATTAATAGGTCCTTACAATCTATAGATGGTACTTATATTGTTAAGAGCTATTAATTTTGTCTTTTTGTCTTCATTTATAAAAGACTAGCGACCCGCCTCAGCTTCCCACGGGTACTATAATAGGTATGCATGTATTATACATATAAACCTTCCTCTTGAATCACTGTATCTATTAAAAAAACCGCATCAAAATCCGTTGCGTAGTTGTAAAGATCTAAGCATAGGTACATAGGGACAGACAGTTTTTTTGTCTATTGGACTGCTGTAGGTCGTCCTAGTGAACCATTTCTATTCAACCGGGCAGTTATTGGCAAGACTTGAAGGGTCTCCAGCCAATGGGGGGGGGGGGAGTAAAATAACCTAAGCTAACTACTTGTACTACACTAACATCATGACTACCTGCAACAACAGCACTAAGGGCGACCCCTAGTGGGACTCGGACCTCGGCTTAGGGCGTTGCTGGCGGGGGTTTAGGGGGGGGGGGGGGGGAGACAGCTTGATGAGGGCTGAATTATCGGTGTGAAGGGACAGCTAGCGGGAAGCGATTTTGTTTTATACTATGTAGTGATTGTAATTTTTAAACACTGATAAAATTATACCTGTCCTTGTCATTTGTATGCCAATGTATAAAAAATTAGTTAAACAACCTTTAACCGTCGTTTATAAGCAAAGAGAATAAAACCACTTTTAAATAATGGTGATAAAGTATAATTAGGTTGCGTACGTCCGGCGCATCTTGGGCATTCAGCCCCTTACTTATCTTTTCACCATGGCATGAGCTATTCTCGTATAGCTCATGCCCACGAGAGAGAATGACAGAATCAGAATCCTGGACGTTTCCGGACCGATTTGCTAAAATGAAGATGAAATGGCAGTCAGTGCAGCAGACACCCAGTTCTTCCATATTCAGTTTACTCAGCCACCTTCTTCAGTCCATTCACCAAGAACAGCAGAAACCTTAAAGTTTAAAGAATCTTTATTTGTTCGTGTGTTTGTCAGTGCGCTGGCTCGTGGGGGAAGCGACGCGCGTTATACCATGCGATGGGAAGCGACGAACCATCCGTGTGGCTTCCTTCCGTCGCTAAATGACTGTTTGATGCCGGTGACTATTCGGGTTTTAGCTTTATAATTTAACTTTTTGAATAAAGAATGCTGGTTTTGTTCGTGGTATAAAGATACTATATAAGTATAGGATGTTATAAAGTGTGGTTTAGATTTTAGGTAGTTTTTACTACCTAAGTTAAGTAGTGTTAACTCACATTTAACTAAATAAAACTCATTCATTTTCTCACACAGTGCCACTAACATAAACAAAACCATCAATAGACATCATCATTCTCCTGCCCTTATCCCAATTTATTTGGGGTCGGCGCAACATGTCTTTTTCTTCCATACTTCTCTATTAGTCGTCATCTCGGTAGTCACCCCCTTTCTAACCATATCATCATTCACACATTCCATCCATCGTTTCTTTGGTTTTCCCCTACTCTTATAGCCATCGAAATTCAACCATCAATAGACGATTTACCTATTAATTAAACGTAGACATTTAAAAACGAGTATAAACAAAAAAACGAAAAAAATAACTATGCCGCTCTGAAAGCAGGCTTTCGGCGTCCTGTGCCTCACTTCAAAGGAGCAAAGTTATTTGATACGCGGAAAATAACTTTGCCGCTCTGAAACCAGGCTTTCGGCGTTCTGTGTCTCACTTCAGAGGAGCAAAGTTATTTGGTACGCGCAAAATAACTTTGCCGCTCTGAAACCAGGCTTTTAGCCTTCTGTTCCTCGATTCAGAGGAGCAAAGTTATTTGGTACGCGCAAAATAACTATCCCGCTCTGAAACCAGACTTTTAGCGTTCTGTGCCTCGCTTCAGACCGGCAAAGTTATTATATGCGCACTAGGTAAATCATGACGCATTATCAAACAGAAGCCAACAAAATCTCTGATCAAGTAACACGAGATTCGCAAAGTATAGAGTTTCTATAGACACTACACTCTATAGAGCACACAAAACTGCTGAGAGCTTTCAGTAGGAGGATTGGATTACACAGCTTAGATGAGATTGTGATGCATGGTTGCCATGGAAACGACGACGTTTTTGAGTTGTCGATTAGTGATGGTTTGAGTAAGAATTTGTATGATTCATTTACTGTAAAACTGAAAGTGTGTTTAATGAATGGCTGACTGCATTGGCGAATATCGTGACCCTAGCTATAGTAGTAGTTGGTAATACGAAAACAATACATGGGATATTAGTGCCAATTCTTTTGTTCACCAACTAAAATAAAATTAGGGAATTATTAGGGGGTTATTTATTTATTGGTCCACCAATAATTGTTCACCCAGTGTGAACAATTATTAATTTAACAAAATATAAGAAACAATTAAGACAAAAAAACACTTTTTCATCCCCCCATCTCCGAAAGAGTATTTTTGTTCTTCGATATCTGAGTGCAAAAGCCGTTTTAATCCGCTAGAGGATAAAGTAAATTGAATTTAGAACATCGTGTGCACCAAGTTTGTGAATTTAAAACTTCATTATACCTATTTACTTCTACCTCCATGGTGCCGAATTTATCATACAACCTTTTTTAATTTGTTAAAACTCAGACTCGGAACCTTCTTGGTGTATTACTTTTTTTTTTAATTTGCTTTACGTGCGTCTACCTATTTCTTTTCACGTCTTAGTGTTAAAACCTTAGGTTAAAAACAAGAAACTTGAAAACAAGTGAAAAACCTAAAATGAGTAATCACTCATTTTAGGTTTTTCACTTGCGACGAGGAAGTCGCTGAGGTGGGATGAAAAGTTACGTGTTGCACTCGAGTGCAAAGATTTTTCACCTCGTGCTCTTTTAATTCCCTCGCTAACGCTCAGGATTCTAATTTTTGAATCCTTCGCTTGCTCGGTCATCAAAATTGATCACGCGGTTAAAAAGCAACTTTGCTCTCTTGTATAACAAATAACTATTTTCGGATGTCTAGCAGCTGAAACATTATTTCTTTAATTCTCAATCACTATGGACTGTGCACCCAATTATTATAACTTCTATTTTCAAGTGAAAGAGATGTTCCGCCACGTCAAATATATCAGACCCATTTCCGAAAGATTTAAATAAAAAATCTGTTCGGACGTCCGAAGTGTATCTTGACAAAATTAGTGACCCTGGTCTCAAAATTTTATAACACCCTTTAGGCACATGTTAATAAAGTTCAAAAACGTATGACCCAACGTTTTTCAAATACAAATTAAAGTTTGTATAGTCCATTGTATTCATAGTTATAAATCGCGGGATGCCTTGTATTTGTTAAGGAACACGACTTCAATGGACAAGGCATCTGTCTATTCAACCAGAATTTACTACAAATTCGTTGAATTAGATTTTTTCTTCGAGTGGACACATACTGTGCTTGTTATTTGGGCATTCTTCGGACCGCCTACGGTATTAAAACTTATTAACTACTTAAAATAGTATTAGAAGTAATTATATGCGATAAGAAAGTTGTAGTAATTCCTACACGGAGTTTATGGCTGTAAATTGGTCAAGGAAACATCATGTTGATTTTAAAAGACTTATTCAGTGATACCCCACAAAACATGGTACGCTTTTTTTATCTCTGTCGCTATTTCTTATTCCACGGCCGCCATTTTAATTTTATAAAAACAAAACTTAGCCTATAACCATCGCACGGCTTAGACGAATCGATAGACCTCATGCATTAAAATCCATCCAAAAGTTGGGATGCTTCGAGGGTGTAAAGAATCCCACATACATGGTAGATATGCGTAATAACATAACCCTGTCTTTGCCTTATTTCCATAGGAAGATTATGTCAATTTGTGTGGTTGGCTTCCAATTACCACGGAGTTGACCCAACTGCATACTGTGTCTTAAATCTAAACTGCATTATGAAGCTGGCTTGCACTTGGAAAATAATGTAGTTAGTCTTTTGCAAGCACTCTTAGTGTGCGTCCTGAGTGACGGCGCACAGCGCAGGCGGAATGAACGGCGCATTAAATAAATGTTCGAAACGTTTGAATTTTGATATCGATATTATTAAAACACTAAACACGCGTGCACGCGTCAACTTTCCCGCGTGCACTAAGGACAGGTATCGACGGTAAAGCCACGGTAAAGCCGCTCCGCAATACGCCCGTGCGCCGTCACCCAGGACGCACACACACTTACTGTTTTCAATCTGAGTATTGTAATAAAACACAGAAGGTATCATCTGCTTGTTATACCTAGAAGTTATGAGAATAAAAAGTATGAAATGGGCTAGAAGTAGAACTCATAACGGTATAATAGCCTAAGTGGCTCTACAATCAATTTTTAATTTAATTTTTCTCATCCCAAAAGATAAAGTGGTATCTTTTAACGTGGGCAGATGACAAAGATATCTTAAAAGCAAACTTCCAAACTATAGAATTACAACTTTTATAAAAGGACAAAGATTCTGCCCACCTGACAGATCCTGACCAAAAGGCCAAAGATCAGGACAGAAGTCGAGCGGAAACAATGAACTCGAAGGTACAAAACGTGGGTAGTACTAGGCACAAACGGTAGGCGCTGTTCGTTCGTGGGAGTTTGCTAACAAAGATCAAAGGATCCTCTGGTATGAAGGAATGTTGAACGATAATATTATTTTGTAATTCTAAGTGTATTATCATTAGACTGCTTGTTTTATGAAGGGTATATGAGGTTATGTTAGAGATGTATTTTCGAACGGTTAATATAACTAGCTGTATCCTCGCGGCTTTGCCTGCGTAAAGTTTGTTTTCCATATCGTCACCCGGGAGTGAAAACCTTGGGAATGACATTTGGTCATTTTTATTTTATCACGCCGTATAGGTACTATATCTTATAAGAGAGCTGCTTTATGTGAAATTAGTTTGTAGGCACTGAAATTAGCCTTTATTGGGTATATAACATTCGTAATAAATATAATTGACTAGCTTTTGCCCGTGACTTCTTCCGCTTGAAAGGCCACAGGAACCGTGCAATAACCAAATGCATTCCCGAGGTTTTCACTCCCCGGCGACGATATTAACTTTATCATCCCATTTCATCCTGTAGGGATTGATTTTCAAAAAACCCTAAAACACGTGTCGTCGGTTGCTGGTAAAATTGGGCAATGCTGACAAAGGAACGCGTCCTAGCGGTCGAGGAGTCAACATATCCTGAGGATGCCCCGTGCAGGGGCGAAACTCGCGTGATTCGCGTCCTAGCGGTCGAGGAGTCAACATATCCTGAGGATGCCCCGTGCAGGGGCAAAACACGCGTGATTCGCGTCCTAGCGGTCGAGGAGTCAACATATCCTGAGGATGCCCCGTGCAGGGGCGAAACACGCGTGATTCGCGTCCTAGCGGTCGAGGAGTCAACATATCCTGAGGATGCCCCGTGCAGGGGCGAAACACGCGTGATTCGCGTCCTAGCGGTCGAGGAGTCAACATATCCTGAGGATGCCCCGTGCAGGGGCGAAACACGCGTTATTCGCGTCCTAGCGGTCGAGGAGTCAACATATCCTGAGGATGCCCCGTGCAGGGGCGAAACACGTGTTGTGTATTGGTTTGGTTGCATGTTGCATTATTTTTTCACTCTTTCTGCATGTGCATATATTTGTGGGCGGGAGGGTGGTGCTGCATACTGCATCCAAGCTAGCGATCTTGTTCAGCGGAATTAAAGCTAGATATTCTATTTGCATTTTTGTATGTCATGGATTTCCGCAAAGTAACGCCTGATTCCATCATTTATCTGACAAAAGAAGGTATTCGTCGATTTTTTACTTCTTTTTTTTTGCTTTTTCGTATCCCTTCGGTCCTTTTTTACGTAACCGGGTAGTGATACCTGAATTACCTGAATAACTTGAACCATCATGGCGCCGACTGCGCAGGTCCCCCCCTTGTGTCTTTGGTGGTGTCTTTTTTGCGTTTTTTTTAAAGATCAATGTCGTTTTTTTTTATTTGATGCATTTTAATTGCAGTAGACCATGGTCAAAAACAACCAATTAAATATCAGCGCGTATATGTAGATGAAGATGATTTTTAGTCCCATGCGGTAATAAGTGGCCCTTTTCGCCACCGAAATGACAGGGGGTAAAGCCCCATTTATCAGAAAATTTCTATCTGTAAAATAATTACAGAATAACCAGTAATGTCCTAATCTTTCTAATATTTATGCCGAAAAAGCGAGCCTTTTTTCACCACCGACCGGGCTAAAAAACGACACATTTAGTCAATCAAATGTCGTTACATATTCATAACCACGGCATTGACATAAACCACAGCATATCCAAATCAGTGTCCAATTAAATCGCAATCAACTAAATTCTAAACACAATAATAATTGAATGACATAATGCCATTTATCTATTCTGTGTCATTGAAACATAAATGTTCTGAAACAAGGCCAGGGAAGTCACGCACCATTGTGCTGTAAAGGTTGAAAATCTATTGTAAGTACTTCATATTATTATTGTAAGGAAATTAAGTATTGAGGAAATAAGAAATCAATTTCAATGTTTTTGACTATTACATCCAAAATAAATAAAAATATTAGGAAAAAACTAATAAAGACATATATTTGGAGCATTTATTTATATTTTTACGCTTGTGAAACGTCACACAGAGACCGAAAAAGGTTGGAAGCTTTTGAAATGTGGTGCTGGCGACGGATGGAAAGAGTATCATGGACGGAAAAAGTAACCAACGAAGAGAGAGAGATTCTAAGTAGAGTCAAAGAGAAAAAACAAATTCTAGAACATATAGAAAGAAGAAGGGGGAAAACGATAGGTCACTTATTTTTTATTTATTTTTTCTAATCGACTGCTGAAGATGTTCCTAGGGGACCATCTTGGGGGGGGGGGGGGGGGATAGTATAATCAGCCCATTATTGTTCCACTATTGAGCAGTGGGCTGAACCTCTTCTCAGAATGAGAAGGGCCTTAATCGACCACACTGGCCTTGTGGATTGCGAACTACACACCATCGATAACGTTATCAGGGTGCATATCTAATTAAAATCACATAAATGCAAACGAAAGCCGAATAAAGTCCATTCTTATTTCATGCAGCCAAGTTTTAAAATCTTTCTTCAGTAAACAGAACATGCATCTCTGCTTATCCCGTAATTAGTGACGTCACGCGTCGGGAGCGCTGGCGCCGCGCTATTGCATCTTAAATTAAGTTGCTATAATAACATTAGTGTTGACTAACATGATGTGTTGTTATGGTTGTCACTACGATAAAACTATATTATTACTTTTATGACTATGTTCGTTTTACTGAAACACTTCAACAACCATTGTTACTGATATTATTGTAATATTAGCTGTCTCTAGTTTTGTTTGCGTAGTTATTATGCTTAAAGCCTTAATTTATTTTTATGCGGTACTGAAAAGTATATCAAAATCGATGCAGTAATTTTAGAGATTCGCAGGGACATACAGGCAGACACAGACAGTAACTTGAGCGCAGTATGCCTGGATTAAAAGGATAGGCACAGCAGTAATATTAGCACCATCCAGAATTTATCATTGATAGGAAGACTGTAGAGAGCCATGTTATGGAGAGGGCTATGCTTGGAGCTTCCCTACGTGTTAATATCAGAAATGATGAGATCCGCAGGAGAACTAAGGTAACCGACATAGCCCAAAGAATTGCCAAACTTAAGTGGCAGTGGGTGGGGCACATTGCTCGCAGAACGGATAGCCGATGGGGCCAAAAGGTTTTGGAGTGGCGACCGCGTACCGGAAGGCGCAGCGTGGCTAGGCCTCCATGAGGTGGACCGATGTTCTCGCGAAGGTCGCGGGAATACGGAAACAAGACCGGTCGATGTGGCGATGCTTGGGGAGGCCTACGTCCAGCAATGGATGTCTTTCGGCTGAGTGATAAGGGAGTAGTGTTGAGTAGGACATACAAGAGGCGGTACATTCTTCCCGTACATGACGTCAAAATGTAAGAGCGGCTCGAAATTTTAAAGTGTACTACTTCAACTTTTTTGTCGCGGTCGTCGCGTTACTCGTTACTCTCGGTAAGTAAACTATAGGGTGAGAAAGAGAGGGAGTGAGGCACATGCTACAATAGCACGTCATTCATTCTACTATGGACATTACGTGACCGCGACTCGAGAGAGACGTCCTCAGTACATCGAAACCAGTAACATCAAATGTCATATTTGTACTCGTTACTTCAATCGTATCACCGAGCTTCAGTACGCCTCACCTCATTTGAAGTAGTACATTGTACTGGCTCAGAGTAGAAAAGAGGCTACTCTTGCAAACTCTTTTTCAAGTCGTGTCCTACCCAACACTATGAGGGAGACTATTAGAAGATGGCTCAGATGGAGGCAAGACAAGCCCATTATAGCTGGAACAACCCTGGGATATTGACGACGTTTTGCCAGAATAACTTAACCTACCAACTTGAGACAAAAATATCGTTCAGCAAACGCGTCTGCGAAGCTGTATCTTTATTATTCATCATTAACTAATCACAGTTCGCATTATTTTTTATGTGTACTTATTATAATTGCCCTCAAGCACGCTGCTTTATTACGAGGCGATATAATTATGAAGTAATATATGTACCAGTGGACGTTTTATTATTATTTAACAGCCTTGTTTAAAACTTTTCGAGGTTGTTAGCAGTCATCCTTGACACGACATGTTCTGTACCGTTTTCATGCTAATTTCTATTCTCTGATAAAAATAAAAGATAACAAGCATAGTTTTTATGTTTTGTAGAAAAATGTGTGTTGTAAATATACATACTACAGGTAAGAAAATGTTTTTTTTTTATTTATTTTTTGTTATTTTGTTCTTGCGTGTGTATGAGTAAAATAACTTAATTTTTAGTTATTTTTATTGGCAGGCATAATGGGCAAGTAGGTACTGCGCCTAATGATTTCTTAAGCCCAAGGAAATATTCTGTTAAGCAATGAAAGAAAAAACAATGAAAAAAATATACAAATAAAACAAATTCCGCGAAATCGACAACCCTGTTTCACACGATTAAATTACAAACTTACAACTACATTCAAATCACGCCAAATTGAATCTTGTTACTATACTATAAGAAATAACTAACAGCAAATCAAGTTGTGTCTAAAAATAGCAAGTATATGGACTAATGAGCGCAATTTTGCGTTAAATCGTTCTCAGAGATGTTGCTTTAAAAGGAGCTGTCACCGTTAGCGCAATAATGAGCTAAGTTGTATGATTATGAAATGTTGTAGTACTCGTACTTCATATGTTGTGTGATGTGATAAAAATGTCAGAAATGGTAGGATTTTTTTGTGATTTGAACTGTTAAGTTTATTTATTTAAATTAATATGGAAGACTTACAGCTAAAAAAAACAGACTAGTACAAGTAAATCAGACAGACAGCCAATTACAAGTCTTCACTTATAAATAACAGAACAATAACTACATGTTCTATGGACATTATAGCCTACACGAACAAAATAATATTAAAAAAGCTTAACAAAAAAAAACTGAAAAAGGACAAAAAATATTTTTTTTTTGCTCACTCTTCTTGCTTAACAACTTTCATATCCCTAATAATAAAATTAAACTAGATGAAAAAGTTTCGGCTTAAACTCTTCCTGGCTGAGGACACACTAGTTACGAATGGATCGATATCATCAAGTTTCTGAGTAAGAGTTACTAGCTGATCTTGTTGTTGGCGTAAGTAATTTTTCGGTTTCGTAGCAACCGCGTAGCTGGTTTTTTATTTATTTATAGGTACCAGCGGTAGGCAAACCATTTGATCAGGGGCCAAAAAAACGTAAGAAATTTTACAGGGGGTCAGAATTAAAAGAAAATGCATTTTGTTCTGCCAAAACTAACATTTTTGGTGCAAATAATGATGGCTATTTGTTATGGCCATAGACTCTTTGCTCTAAGGGGGAGGGTTAAAACCGTTCGCGGGTCGGAGTTGGCCCGCGGACCGTAGTATTACCAACATCTATAGGTATTATAATTTTTCCTAAAACTGTTTGATTTTTTGGGGTTTCTGTAAATTGGCTATACGGCTTGTGTTGTAAAGTCCCAATAGTCTTCAGGTTGGTTTTATCTAATAATTACGACTAGGTACTGACTGATTTGGTCCATGCCAAGAATTCCGAGATTCCATGAATGTTCGCGTTGTAGCGACATGTCTGAATTGGCGAGATTCAACAAATGTTCGCACACACGAACATAAGGATACGCTAAAGCCGTGTACGCACGAACGAACACGAACATCGCGAACACGAATATCGAACACATTGTTTGCACGTGCGTATCACTACCGAAGAGTGTTGCGCGAACACCTTCATAGTAATTCGTGTTCGATGTTCGTGTTCGTTCGTGAGTACCCGGATTACGGATGACAGAACAGTATGGCCCATAATTAAAGAAAAAGTCATTCAATCATTAAGAAAGGCATCATAAAGTTTATAACTTGTACCGACCGCAACCCTTGAATCACCCGGCGCCAATGTCGCCTCGGACGCTAATTAATTGACGCAAGCGCATCCGATTATGTGCAAGCGTTGCTGCGATGTTAAGTCAAATGTAAAGATGCAATTTTAGTTAACAGCGATAAATAATAATTAGTTTTATGGACGATGGAATGGAATTTAATTGATTAGGTACAGTCGAAAATTAAAAATGAAGATAATAAAGTATTTGACTACTATTAACCTTTTGACCGTCAGTCATGCATACATGACAAACAAAATGTGTTCAGCACGCCACGGTCACGACTACATGATAGTTACGTGTTTATTTTAGTGACCATTAGTTAGGTTTTTACTTAAATTAATCACTTTTTAGTCAGACTTCTACACTAAAAGGATGAAATCGTACCTTATGGCGCCGAGAGCACGCTTTTGCTTTTTTGACGTGGCGGTCACAGTGTTAAAAATGTACAACAATTTGGTATTATTTTAAAGAAAGTATGGAAAGAATACGGTATGCAAAAAAATAAAAACGATGTTTTTTCACTGTTGCTTTATATTTTTGTAATAATTAAGAGTGATAAAATAAAAAAAAAATAGTCAAATTCCTTTTGTATAATCTACAATTTGACATTTGATCTCGCTTATAAGCATCGATATTATATGAATTCGATAAATGCTCAATAAGTATATTATTGAATACCTAAGCGCTTTGTCTCCAAAAAAACATAAATTGAAAGAGAAGTAGTGAGGGCGTTAACTTATTATCGATAACGCCCCCATATATCGATCATTTTTAGTATGATATCGGTACCGAAGCGGTTCTATTTAATAAATAGTACCTAATAATAAACAAGTACATAATGTTACAATTTATTGTTAAACAAACACGTTAAAATCACGCGAACAATAATAGTTATAAACAGTGACTAATGAGCTGACCGCTCCTGTAGACTAGGCTAGATTTATCGATAATTTTATATTGTGAGTTGTCAGGCAATAGGTTGAAGTCCGATTACATTTATTATTTGGCCTTTTTAGGTTTTTTTTTGGTAGACAGAAAATTAGTTTCATGCGAGACAGTCGCATGAGCAGTATGATTAGTAGAATACGTCGCTAGAAACATGTCACTGCAACAGCACTGCGGCGCGGACTCGTCTACGAATGCAGCACTGCCGTAACGATGTAAATCTGCTAGAAAATCTCATAGCTGGATAGACTGGAATCCGGCCCTATTACAGTTGAGATAAGCATAGGAAAGAAAGAAAAATTAAACAGGAAAAGATTTATTTTAAGACTCGCTCAGGCAGTTATAGAAGTTAAACAATACAAACAAAAAAAAACAACAAAAATTTAAACAAGCTGCACAAGGTTCAAAAAGGTTCTTATCTCAGCATAATGCATAGGATAAAGATGATACGAATAAGTAAAACAGATACTTTCTTTTCATGGGTTCGGAAGACTGATTCAATCTTCGACAACGGAGAGGGAAAAAAGTAGACCACGTATTCACTATTCACTTAGGCTGAAGCCAGACGAGCGTAATTTACGTGGCTCAAAATGAGCCGGACTATTTTTTTAGAAAGATTTAGTAAGTAAATCCTTCTAAAAAATTACGCCGAGCCAGACGATCATAATTTACAGGACGCAAAATGAGTCTGCGTAATTTTTGCGAAGGATGTAGTAAGTCTTCTTCTTCTTCCTGCCCTTATCCCATGTTACTTGGGGTCGGCGCAACACGTTTTCTTCTTCCATTCCGTCCTATCACCCGTCATGATATCACTGACACCCTTCTCTTTCATATCATTCTTCACACCATCCATCCATCTTTTCTTTGGCCTCCCTCTTCCTCTCCATCCATCCACATTTATACTCATAACTCTTTTTGTCACATGCGTTTCATCTCTCCTCTTCACATGCCCATACCAAGACAAACGGTTCCCTTTCAACTTTTCTGTCACTGGCGCTACTTTCAAACTTCCTCTAATATACTCATTCCTGACTTTATCCATTCTGGTCACTCCACACATCCATCTCAACATTCTCATCTCCGCTACATGCAATCTTTTTTCATCCGTCTTCTTCACGGCCCAACATTCCGATCCATACAGTACGACAGGTCTTATCACGGACTTGTAGATTTTCCCCTTTAACTTGAGAGGCATCCGTGAGTCGCAAGTTATTCCAGTGACCTGTCGCCATTTCATCCATCCTGAGTTGATCCGGTGTGTAACGTCTCGGTCTACTCCGCCATCCCCTTGGACAAGCGACCCGAGGTACGGAAAGTCGGAGCAGGTCGGTATGGGCGTTCCGGCGAGAGATATTGGCACAGAACTAGAGAGACCGCCAAAATCGCAAAACAGGTACTCTGTTTTGGTTCTGCTCAATCTCAGACCAACACTCTCCAGTCTTTGCCACCACACCTCCAATCTGCTCTGGACCTCTAGGCCACTCTCGGCAACCAGCACAATGTCATCGGCAAACAGCATGCACCAGGCCTCTTCTTGGATGTCCGCCGTCAAAGCGTCCATTATTACCAGGAAGAGGTAAGGGCTGAGGGCCGACCCCTGATGCAAGCCGACAGCCACATTGAAGCTGCCAGTAGTGCCCACTGTAGACCGGACTTGGGTACTGCATCGACTGTACATTGCTCGGATCAACTGCACATACTTCCCAGGCACACCTTTCTGCTTAAGGGCCCACCACAAAACCTCACGAGGCACCCGGTCGTATGCCTTTTCGAGGTCAACAAACACCATGTGCAAGTTTTTATGCGCACTTCTGTATTTTTCGCATAGCTGGCGTATAGCGAAAATGGCATCTGTTGTACCCCGACCAGGCATAAAACCGAATTGGTTTTGTGAAATTTCACTCTCTTCTCTCAGCCGCCTTTCAATGACTTTCTCCCAAACTTTCATACTATGTGACATTAGCTTTATTCCTCTATAGTTGTTGCACTCCAGCACATCACCCTTGTTTTTAAAGATGGGCACCAGCGAACTGTTGCACCATTCATCAGGTATGGCTTCTTCCAGCAACAACTTATTGAAGAATGAAGCCAACCACATCCATCCATCAACCCGTAATACCTTCAACACTTCAACTGGTATTCCATCTGGACCTATTGACTTACCATTCTTCATTCCACTTACTGCTATTCTCACTTCATCCATACTTACCATTCTCACTAACCCCTCATTCATTGGTTTATTCTCAAGCACACCACTCCAGTCATTCTCCTCATTCATCAGCCTTTCAAAATAACCCTTCCACCTATCCCTAATTTTGCTCATCATCCGAAAGAACCATTCCCGCTTCATCTCTGATACATCTTATTTGACAAACATCCCTCGCCATTCTTTCTCTAGCTCTAGCCAGCCGGTACAGGTCTTTTTGGCCTGCTAGACTATCCAAAGCGTCATACATTTTACTCTGGGCTTTTGCTCTCGCTATGGCCACAGTTTTCTTGGCTTTTTTCTTTAGGGCATCATACTCACTCTTCTTTTCAGCTTTCAAACTAACACTATTCACTTCAACACTCTGCCATTCCTTGAATTTTCTCTTTTTTTCCTTCAACACATTCTGTATTTCTGTCGACCACCACCATGTATCTCTGTCTATCGTGCCCCTTCCTCTCGTCTCTCCCAAAATATCCTTCGCTGCACACCGAATACACCCAGCCATTTCATTCCAACATTCATTCACACTCCGATCATTCATATCTCCCATCCCTATCATTTTATCTACCACTCGCTCTCTGAATTTTTTCGCACAATCAGTCTTCTCTAACATATGCCATTTAATTTTAGGGGGGGGACGCTCTTTCTTTTTTGAACACTGTAGTGTTAAAACTACCATCATGACCAGGAGTCTGTGCTGTGAGACCAAATCTTCTCCTGGTATCACTTTGCAGTCTCTGACGTGTTTTATATGGTGGCGTCTGACGAGGAAGTAATCTATTTGGGTTTTGTGGTTGCCACTTTTATATGTTATCAGATGACTATCGTTCTTCTGAAACCAGGTGTTTGCTACTGCCAGGTCAAATGCAGTAGCGGTTTGCAACAGCGTCTCTCCCTCGTCGTTGGGATTTCCAAATCCCCATCCCCCATGTACTCTTCCATACGCCCCTCTCATTCTTCCCACATGTCCATTAAAATCACCTCCGACTATCAATTCTTCCTTCACTGGGATGGTCATCAAAACTGAATCAAAATCCTCCCAGAACTTCTCTTTCACCCTTTCATCACATCCTACCTGCGGTGCATATACACTAACTACATTCAACATCACATTCTCCAACATAACTTTCACAACTATCAATCTATCATTAATCCTTTTCACTTCCATCACGCTTTCTTTCAGGTTACTGTCTAACACTATTCCCACGCCATTTTTTTTTTCCCGTCACTTCCACAGTAGAAAAACTTGTATCCTTCACCTATTTCCCTCGCTTTTGTTCCCTTCCATTTGTATGTTCCATTTGTACGAAGGATGTAGTAAGTAAATCCTTAAAAAAAAATACGCCGAACCAGACGAGCATAATTTACAGGACGCAAAATGAGCCTGCGTAATTTTTGAGAAGGATGTAGTAAGTAAATCCTTCTAAAAATTACGCCGAGCCAGACGATCATAATTTACAGGACGCAAAATGAGTCTGCGTAATTTTTGAGAAGGATGTAGTAAGTAAATCCTTCTAAAAAATTACGCCGAGCCAGACGATCATAATTTACAGGACGCAAAATGAGTCTGCGTAATTTTTGAGAAGGATGTAGTAAGTAAATCCTTCTAAAAAATTACGCCGAGCCAGACGATCATAATTTACAGGACGCAAAATGAGTCTGCGTAATTTTTTAGAAGGATGTAGTAAGTAAATCCTTCTAAAAAATTACGCCGAGCCAGACGATCATAATTTACAGGACGCAAAAAGAGCCTGCGTAATTTTTGAGAAGGATGTAGTACTTAAGTAAATCCTTCTAAAAAATTACGCCGAGCCAGACGATCATAATTTACAGGACGCAAAATGAGTCTGCGTAATTTTTGAGAAGGATGTAGTAAGTAAATCCTTCTAAAAAATTACGCCGAGCCAGACGATCATAATTTACAGGACGCAAAATGAGTCTGCGTAATTTTTGAGAAGGATGTAGTAAATCCTTCTAAAAAATTACGCCGACTCATTTTGTGCCTCGTAAATTACGCTCGTCTGGCGTCAGCCGTAATGATCGATAGATAAAACCGTAACATTCCTTTAATTCTGAGCAGAAATATGTTAACTCTAACACTGTAGGGAGCATAAAAAGAGCCTTCACGATTGATACTTATGTACGGTCGGCGTACCCTGTGCAATCGACCCTGATATTAACCTTGCTGGCTGGCTAATCGTTTCAGCACAGCATGAGCTATTCTTGTATAGTTCGGTCTGACACGAGAGCAGAAAAACAGACAGTTCTGTTTTTGGTTCTTTCTCTATGATTGATTGATCTTTAACCCTTTATTAGGCGGGTAATAATTTTGCCACCAACTTTTTTGGAAGATTGCGCGACTGTCGCGATATATTCCAAAAAAGCCGTTGTTATATTTTTAAACCGGCCAATATTTCAATTTTTTTAATAAAAAATACAATTTTATTTTTCAGCAAACCAGCGTCAATTACTTGTAGTTCTTGAAATTAGGCTGATCTGGACACCTTTTTGGTCTAGCCGTGAGACATACCCAAGACTTTTTATTTACATTGTACTTTGTATCTGTTGTGTCTCTTTCCAAATATGTTTCTTTATCTTTTTTCGTTTTATTTTTATTGTTTTTTTTAAAATTTGGCAAATTGTTTGATAAATTACTTTTTCCAAAATCTTTTGTCTTATTAAGTCTAAACACAACTCTAAAGACCGTTAAAACCTACGATGTCTAGGAAACAGCCTACAACTTTTTTCAATTATCAAAAATCACTACAGCGGAAAAGTCGTTTCTGCTTAATCTTTTTCTTACAACCATTGTGTTGCCTTAATATCGTGGTTTATATTTTCGAATCTCACAAAAAGCACTTACGGTACATCTGAATGGTTTCGACTTGTTTTGTCCAAGATGTATTCAATGATAGAAAAAGGGGTTGTGTAAAAAAGTATCATGTTTTGCGTAACGCTCAGCGGACCGCGAAATGAGCTGATGTCGCGAGAAAGTCGTTGGGTGCTTAATAAAATTCGATAGTCATATTTTGAGGAAAATTACACTGAATGAGGAAATAAACGTATGTTTCTGTCTGACTAGTTATTTAATTCGTATAATACTTATTAGTACAAAAATTTACCTCGACTGAATTTCGAGAAAATGAATAGAAATTCAGTCCAGAACTTCGTGTTCATTACAAATATGAGTGAATAGCCGTAAAAACTTAAAACATTGTTCACCTGAGAAGTAATAAATAATCAGAATATTATAAAGATATCGTCGGCAGTTGCTACTAGAGTCTAGTAGATACGGTCAAACAAATATTTATCGATGCAAAGATCGAAACCACAACTCTGAGAGTAAGAAAAAGTAAACACTCTACTGTCACTACCTTTTAGTTTTTATGCACGTACAGCCATTTAGAAAAGATACGTGACTCCAAACTTCTTATAAAAGTACGACACGCTCTACCGTCTACGCTTTACGCTCTACGCTTTATCGACATAGAACCTCTCTAAAAAGCACATCCATTTTCACAGTCAAAGGCAATCTTTAAAATTCGCAACAGACTCAAGTGTTCTCAAAATAATTAAATTAAAACTTCAATGGAGTCTGCTCCTTCACTATTGTTCTTCCAGCATCTGCTCCAGTTTACCTGAGGAACATCTGCCCACCAAATAATGTGGCATTGAGCCCTTCGCGAATAGATTAAGGAAGCTTTGTGTGCAGCGAAACCCTAATCTTGAGTAGTGGTGGGACATCGCTGACAATAATATCGATAAAGATAACTATGATTTTTTTAAATTTCAGAATTTAAATTTTAACTAAAAGATCATGAGAAGTTTACCAACTTTCAAAAGACAATTAAATAATATGGGAAAATTGATTTTCATTAAAAACAATAGCGTCCTTACTTTTTTAACCTTACGATTTACACTGGTCGTGTTATTTTTGTTGTTACACCTAAAGTTTATATTTTTACGATATTTGAGTCTCAACAAGTATTATCCTAAGCGATAATATTTTATGAAGTAAGCGTGTATCAAGCAATAGACAGTAGACAGATATTATTATTTTCTTATCGGCACTATACAGCTTTCCGATTAGATATAGTATTAATTTATGTATCTTTATGAGGAAAATTCAAAGCCATTGTCGATTAGTATCAGAGGGTATTGAACTGGAATATCTTTCAACGATAGATTAAAATGAGGAAGTCGGGTAGTGTTAGAAGATAAGGTTAAGTAAATATTTGGTATGTGTTCCAATGGGCTACTTCCATTTCAAGACCTTGTATCCGATTTGAGGGAAGATAAGATGATGTGTTTTCTATTATTTCTTAACACGTTTTTTTTACAAATAAAACTCACTGGTTCTGTTATGTTGTGTTTAGGTAGGTACTAGCCAATAAATGGTGTATCTTATAGCAACTTTAATTATGGATTTTGAGTTCCACAAAAAAACACTGAGAGTGAAATGCCACGATTTTTTTCGATATTTTTAATTTTACTTAATAACTTTATCCCAACCCTAAAACCACTCCTTACTCTTTTCAAGCATTTCAAAGCATAATTACATGTTTCCTGATACGTGAATTTCGCGATCATTATTAAACAATTTACCGGCGGTTACCATGGTAACGCCTACTATTTTAAACAGGGCCCTTTCTGCTTACCCTGTGTTTACAAGTGAAAGATCTGTTTATGTTTATGATGCAAATAATTCTTTTGTGACGTTAATTGATTTAGAATTATGACAGATGACATGTTTGATGAATGCATGGGAAAGATGATTGTGAAAGTGAATGGGAATGTATTCTTTCCATTTTCTGTTTATTTCGTGTTTATGTGAATGTTAATGTGCAGTAAATTGACTTGAGAACATTTTCGATTTATATCGGGTGTATCTGAATTCGTGTAACATTTTTTTTTAATGAAACTTTTTCTTCTTTACCTGAATCATATTAGAGTCCCGCGTTAACTGATTGCGCAGAGTGATATCGCGCTAATTGTATGCAAGCTGTGTCGCGGTACTACCATTAAATTATGCTTGGCATCGAAATATTTATATCACATATTTTTTTACCATTTATTTTTCATCTTTCTCCTTTTTCTATTTTCTGTCACTTACCAGTACCACTATACTAGCAAGACAAAAAACAAAACATGTAAGTATTATATTTATAATCAAGCAAAATCCAAAGTAATGATCTTGAGGTATTAAGAAATTACACGAATTCGTTTACATCAGTGTTTCTCAAAGTGGGCGATAACACCCCCTTGTGGGCACTACAGGCCTACAGGGGGCGTTAAAGGGCGATAAAACTAATGTATGCTATTGTGATTTGTGTGACGTTAAAAAATTTAGGGGGCGCTAGAAAATAATTGATTCTCAAAGTGGGCGGTAGACGAAATAAGTTTGAGAACCTCTGGTTTACACTCTTTAGATATATTGACAACATTTGGCAATTCTATAATTTTGTGCCTTCTCCCTTAAGCATCGATTATTATCGATACGAATACCAAAGTCTTCACTAATTGGCCAGCACATTATACAAGAGTACCCTTTAAAGTTTACCCATTTTATTATATACAGTCTGTAGCTGTAACAAGATAGTGAATATAACTATTGGATAACTGGTGACACAGGAAACTGTCGGTACTTGCTATTATGACTTCCACTTGGTCGAGGGAATGAACAGGATAACTGTATTTATTTGCATATTTAATAATGTACTGCAATGACTCCATAGCTAAGGAAACTATTAAAGGAAAATAAATCTGCTGTGGAAGTTTTAGTATTTATTGGAGCAAGAAAGTCTTTACATAGAAGGAGATAAAAATGTTATCTAGATTTTTTTATTTCTTGGGGTTAGTCTGGTGTTCATCAACTTTAAGCCCGGCTACACATTATCAGAAAATTTTGTCAGAAAATTTCTGACGTGTGCGCGAATGCTCTCTGCGCATACATTTTGTACTATAGCCTAATTTGAAGCTGCCAAGGGGCTGCCAAGGGGTCTACTCCCTAAGCACGAAGTCCATGGTTTCGGCCTTAGTTACGAGCGTTTCCTACTCCCTATTACCTACGGACATACGATTATTTCGGGGCCCGAACTAAGAATGAATGACAACACGATTTGACAGTTGTCCCTACTATCGATGTGTTTTTGCCCGCCCGCAAAGTTGAACTTGACACTTGTTTTGTTCACTCCTACATTTCGGGCTACTTTCGGACGGGCGACTAACTTCGTTGACGGACTTAGGTAGTAAGCCCCCTGGTTTTGATCCTCGGGTCGGAAAAAGTGTAATTAGGGTTTTCGGTTTGGAATTTCTCAATAGCAGCCCGAAGCCTAGATTTGTGCCCTTGGTCTAGAACAAAATTGACTAAAAAAGTATCCTAAGTTTACATATAAACTTAGAAATACCAACAACCTAATTTATAACAAACAAACAAATAAATCCTATGCCGTCATAACAATGCCTATTTCGCTTTAAACCATTAGAAGATTCGACTGCACCCATTGACGTAAATTAGCCTTAGCGTTTTAGTCTACATTCGGTTCGGATATTTTTCAGCGATGACCCAAGGTCTATGTGTTTCTATGCCAATGTTCTTGCGGCTAATTATGATGCTAATAAAGAAGGTTCGACACAGAAGCTGGGCAATATTACCCTCCCAAAAAAAAGTTGTGCATTTTAAAAGCGTAACATATTTTAAACATGGTCTAAACGGCGGAAAAAATATGACAGTATTAGTTTCAAGCCACTGAAGCAAAATTACCAGGCTGTCGACCCCATCATTCTAATATTAGTAATGGAGAGTTTTTTTTTACGAAATAATATCTAAGTATTTTATGTTTATTGCATAGAAGTTTTTTAAATTTCATACTGTACCTGCGTCATAGATAATATCAAATCTTGATTTGACGTCATCCTGAATCAAATTATACACCCACTTAACTAACAAATAAAATCGCAGAAATTTTAATATAAATATTAGTATAGATTCAGATTTTCATCTCTTTTTCGGTCATACCATCGCTAACTCAGTAGGTAACTAGATTTTCTCTTAATTTTATTCGACTTTCGCAACGCGAAAAACTAAGTTATACTCTTAAGCCCCATGGCAACTAAAATCTCAACAAAAAAATAAGCACGCTACCAAAAAAGCAATAAATATAAAAATAGGGTTGCGCCACCAAAAATAAAATATCGATAACGCAATCGAATCGCGATTTACGATTCAGCTCGTGCGGCGCGGCTAAACAATGGCTTCCGTTTCCTGTCAGTCACGTGCGCTCGCGCACCGAAACGTTCGAAATTCTTATTCGGAATTTACGTAGATAATTGGACGAGATAAAAATCATTTATGGAAATTGTTTAAAAATGTGTATTATTTATATTATTTATCACCTTTTAATGAATTTAGGGGCTTGGCTAGTTATGTTATCTGTGGTTTAAGCAATTTAAAGCTGTATCTACACTGATGTGTGGAGAAAAAAAAAAGCAAGCGTGTTCGTATTCGTTCGTTCATTACTTTACTAATTAAAAATGTCTTTGTTTATTTCTTGATCAGTAGAAAAATGTGCAAACAGAGTTAAATATACCTAACAGATCGTCATAGAAAAATGATAGAACATACAAATTGCGTAATACAAACCCAAATATTATTTTTCAGAACTCATAAATTACTGCAGTAGTTTTATTTTCAGAAAAAATAATATTATCTGCGAAGATTTTATATGTTTCGATTATATGTATGTAGTTTGATTTTTACGACTTGTTGAGAGAGTTGCCAAATGTGCCAATAGATATGTTTGTTTATACAATAAAAGCTCATAAGTTTAGTTTTGGATAATATAACATGAACACTGAAAATATGTTACATAAAAAAGGTATCAACAACAACCTAATGTATGGACGAAACTTATTTCCGGTCAACAAACAAAAATAAGTTATCAAGCGACTTGGAGTAGTACTCATACTCTTTCATTTTTCATTTCATTTCTAGCCTGCGTCATCCCACTGCTGGGCAAAGGCCTCGCCCCATGACTTCCAGTTTCTTCGATCCAGAGCCAAAGTGGACCACTGGTCGTTGGTTTTGTCTAGCTCGTCCCGCCATCTTCTTCGAGGTCTGCCGCGACGTCTTCTGGCTGTGTCAGGGCTCCATAAAGTCGTTATTTTGGCCCACAGGTCATTGGGCATGCGGCACACGTGGCCGGCCCAGGCCCACTTCAACTTAGCGGCTTTTTGAGCAACGTCGAGCATACTCTTTAGGCCATATTAATAAATAGAAGAAGAGCTGCCTCTCTTTTGTGTTATTTAAATGTTACTTGACATGCTAATTTGTCAAATGCATAAATTCAGATGAAATTTCATTTTGACAGCTCCACTTAAGATGCTGCCCAGGCCGCCCTGTTGAGTGTTGTTAATTAATACGTGATTTAATTTATTAGGAACATGGATTTCAACTGAGTCTCAAGCAACCCTCTGCAAAGCAAGGATGCACCCTGGTTTATATGAAGTTTATGCGAGAGACATGGGCCCAAATGGCAGAGCTCCTATAAATAAATCTTTATTCTAATTACATTTAGATGTTCTGCTTACCCCATTAAGTAAGAGTGTGAAACAGTTCGCGGATCTAGAAAATAGTGTCAATTGTATAGATTTCCATTCATCTTTTTCCATTTCAATAGACAATGTATGAGAATTGAACTGCTTTTTGCTGTTGCTTGATATACACGAGTTACCGTTTGTTATTCACTTTTTAACCATTGTTTTGTTACATTTGTTTCCAGTAACAAGTCTAAGTGAACTGTAAGTAGTTTTTTTTAATCATCTGTTAATCAAAAATACTAATACCTACAAATATTATACGTCAAGGTGGCACTTTGAGTTTTGAATCTGCATTAGTTACTAAGGTTAGGAATATAACAGAGCAGAATTACAATTATACAGTCAATGTGTCGGCCTCACGCAGAAACAAGTGAGTTAGCCACTGATGAGTCTCGTAGTCCTTAAGGAATCTAAGTATCGATAATCTTAATCTTAATCAATCAACCGCGACAATTGAAGACGTATTTTTTCTGTCGAAGCAAATTAAATTAAAGAAATATAAGAAATATCAAGTTTCAAATCATTTCACGTGCTAGTATCCCACAACTTCGACAACTGCAAAACCTTTATTCACATCTCTATTCTTTTTGTAGCAGCAATAAACGTAGTACCTGACTGTACGTCGAACAGCGATGTGTCCATAAAATGCATAGATGCAGAAACGCAGTTCTCTCTGCGTTGCGAGATACCGGAGAGAACTGGGTTTCATTGATAAAAGTTATCAAGATTCTTCTCTCCTGTAAAATTGAGATTTTGCAAATAGCGAATATACGTAGATTGTCTATATCAATGAGACAGAACATAGGGTCTATAATCTGTACCTACATATACCTATCTATATGTTAATAGCGCTCGATATCCCGGTTCATTTGTCGGCTGCATCCGAAATAGGGTTGGCACGTAATAATGTTATATTAAGAGCGAAAGCCGGGATTAATCATACCGAAAAGATGTTAATAAGGTTATATTAAAAATTCAACGATGTAATATGTTTTGTTTTAGAGATGGGGTCGGCAGTGAGCTAAGTCAAAAACGTGGACAACTATTTCTTTTGTATTGTTTAATATTGTGTTGAGTTTAAAACTACTATTATTTGTAAACTATGAATAGATTATTAGCCACTAGTCTCATTCAATGACTTTACTTACCAACTTTGACTTACCAAGAGTTTCGTATTAGATACCCAGTTACTGGGTTGTGGAGGTCTGATAGGCAGTCGCTCCATGTAAAATACTGATATTCAGCTGCATCCGGTTCGACTGGAAGCCGACCCCAACATAGTTGAGAAAAGGCTAGGCAGATGATGAGTCTCATTCAATGACTTTCTTAAGGAGGGATATGTCAAGAATGTACCCTTGCATTGCAGCGTCCTTTTGAGCGGTATTAATAACAGACTGCCCATCATCGATAAATTGACGAGGTTTCTTACTCACAAGTCAATACTTGTTAGAAATCTCATGTCCTGCAATGTGAATCTACGAATTGATATAATGATGATCTACCGGTCGATATGCAAAATCGAAATCAAAATTAATTTATTCAAAATAGACTAGAATTACCAAGTTCTTTTTGAACGTCAATGTTACAAAAGATAGCTCCCAAAAACGCCCGCCATTCACAGCTTCCTGTAGTAGGATTATTAATTCCCTAGACTAAACTGACAGGTGCGAATGTCAAACAACAATGCAGTACTGTCAAACAACAATGCTTTACTGTCAAACAACAATGGTAGTACCTGTCACTTTACTCCAGCAAATTAAAAATCCTACTATAGTGTTTATGCTGCACTAATATTGAACTCAATCCAAAATCCATGGGTTGATGCAAGAATTTCTGTCAAAAACCTACCTCAATCCCATTGGTATCGATAATTAATATCGGTCGATAGTGAAAAGTTCCTGCGCAGTTATCTACTACGAGAAACGGATTTCCATTTTACTTTTTTCTATCTTGATTCTAATTGATTGTATCCTGTCACTTATGCTACATGAAATAAACGCACTCCTATCACGATCATCTATAACGTTAGAATATCCTGGAGCTTATCTCGGCAGCCCTGATTTCCTGTACTTTCAGTATCCGCTGTGGGTTTATTTGCTTTCATATCGACGGGACGGCTTGCGTAACGTCAACGCACTAAAATGCGTCAATTTGCAATGCTGTTGCAGTTTTGTTTATCTGAATTAATATGTGCAGTGATCGCATACGCTGCTGTTTTAATTTCAGGTTCTATTTTCATATTGGACGGTCGAGAGGCTCATTTCAGATGCTTTCTTGCATTTCTTTCAAAAATGTTGATTCCTTTTTTATCTTATCTAAGGTATTGTTGCCTTTAGATATTCTACACAATTAGACTAGAGTCAGTTCGTTTTGCCTTTTCCCAACTATTTTGGTGTCTGCTTCCAGTCTAACTAGATGCGGAATACCTGTATTTTATACAAAGCGACTGACATCAGCAGTGCAATTCTGTAAGAATCTCACCTCGATCGCGACTATCAATTAGACACTTGTCGTGACACAGCGTGGATAACAAAACTACGCGTTATTGATTATACTGTCGATTATCTGTGTGTTATGTGCTTCTATTATCCATACTGTGACATTATGGATATCGAGCTAACCGTCGATATTGAGGTGGATTTCTTGCAGAATGACACTACAGATCTCCGCAACCCAGTTACTGGGCAATGCCGATACCCTAAGATTAGTCCATGTGTCAGACTTTGGGGCTTCTGACTACCTGTAACGACTGTCATTGGTATTCGTATGACGGTTTAACGTGCTCTCCGAGTCACGAACCCGATTTAGTATTGTTATAATTTATCTTGTCTGTCTGTATCGTGAATTTGTGATCAATCTATAGAAGCGCTAAAGAGAATCTTATCGCTATCATCTATATTCTGTACATCTGCATTTGAAATTGCTGTATAACCATCAGAAACAACCAGTTTCATTCCTATAGTTTCACAAGCCTTCTTCCTGTCTGCTTCACATAGAGCAAGTTCTTCAATTTCACACCCATAAAACTCCAACTAGAATAAATCTCTAAAGACTCCAAACACGCCTTCTAGACCGCACAAAAGTTATGACTTACGACCAATTTCCTAGCTTCACAGACTTAACGAGTTTCTATTGTAGTTATAAAAAGGGACGGTGCAACTGGGTCGGCTGTCATGGCGACGGCGACCTCTGTGCTCGGCAAATGGCTTTTCCGATTGCACTCCGCCACTACGCCACTAGTGCTGGTAAATGTGTCGAGGATAGTACATACCCGTTTAGCTTTTGCATTAAAGTTTAATGATACGGTATAATGCTATGCTTATTGTTATGTTGTGCTGGTTAATGTATGCTCTCTAGTTTGTAGTTCCTTTAATGTTCATATAATAGTCGTCAGAAAACAAAGGAAACCCATTTAGTGTTGTACCAAAATCTACGTTTAAGTTGCAAATTTGCGATCTGGGGGTTACCATGATCTCTTAGAGCAGGAATGTTTTAATATTATTACGAGAGTGGGTAAGAGATGGCGCTAGAGAGCTATCTAGCGCTGTCACTTTCCCACTATCGGAATAATATTAAAACATTCTTGCTCTAACAGATCATGGTAACCCCCCTGAGCTTGAATAATTAGAGATTCTGAGAATGATAAGTAGGTTTTCCTTAATAAAACGCTTAAAGAGATGATTCCTTTCAAACATTACATTAAGAGAAGAAACAAGAAGTAGATTTAAAAGACCCGGTTTTTTTCTCTTTGCTGTAAAAACGTAATAAAATATTGCTAGGTTTTTATGAAATTATTCAAGCAAATAGCACGCCCCTACGTTTCAATCCCGATATTTCCATTATCGTCGTGCAACACTATCTGCGACCTATTTTCTCTTCCCTTAGTTTCAAAGTTTTCAAAATTGGAACGGCACTATTCCGTTACGTTGGATGGATTGCTTCTTTTTTCAAAGTTCATGCTCAGCTAGTTTTTATTTTTAAACTTTTTCATTGATGTACCGTTAACGTTCAATTTATCAAATGATCGAATCTTAAGTTGACATCTACGAGTATCGACAATTCGTAACGGTTATTTTAAATGACCGACTTCAATTCGATTCTAATATTTTTTTAATAGATAATACGCGCGTTAAATTAACTAAATGTTATTTTGTAACTGATCGGTAATTTATTTACTAATTTGAAAGATATTACGTATTGGAATCGAATGGTATCATAATTGAAAGTAATTTGATTTAACTTAACTGTCGATGCATGATTTGAGATGCAAATAAAAACTCTATACATACACTCAACGCGATGTGATTGCATTAATCACATCGCATTAAGTGATTGTCATCGCATTTTGCATTTCAAACGAACTTATGAATGGAAAAACGGTTTCCACAATCTAAAAACAAGTTAACCAGGCCACACTTATTGTGGCCTGAACTTGCGCTATCTTGAAAGTGATAGACTTTCTTGAAAGTAATAGACTATCTTGAAAGTAATAGACTATCTTGAAATTAATAGACTATCTTGAAAGTCATAGACTATCTTGACAGTATAGACTATCGTGAAAGTAATAAACAATCTTGAAAGTAATAGAGTATCTTGAAAGTAATAAACAATCTTGAAAGTAATAGACCATCTTGAAAGTAATAGACTATCTTGAAAGTAATAGACTTCCATTGATAACTCTATAAAAGCCAGAATTTTAATTTACAGTAGAAACGTAGACTTACAAAGAGTCTTTACTTCTATAGCTGTATTGTTTACAAATAACATTACAGAGTAACCCAGGCTGTACACTATAGAAAATTTCTGACGCGTGCGCGAAGAGCTCATACATTTTGTACTAGCGCTAGCAAGCTGCCGAATCCAGCAAATTCTGTCGGTGTGCGGGAACCAGTACAAAATTATGTATGAGTAGAGTGCCTTACGGTACGCACCAGATTGATAGAACTTTATATTGTAAACTTTGTAACATTTTATATTGTTACAAAGGCTCACGTTTACAACACTTGTGTACAAAGAATGACAATGCACCGAGCTGAGGTCAAAATCAATGTCAAACATGAATCACATCACTAGTTTGTTGCTTGATATGACGAATGTAGTAGATTTTATCGATTACATCAGTGTATTTAAGTTGCGCCAGCGGTGGTTTGTTTACATACAATTTTATGTATTTTTTTCTGTGGTAAAACACTTTTTGTGTCGATGTTTGCTTTTAATGAGCTATTACTTGATTTACTTGTACGATTTATTCTAATGTTATTTAGTGAACGCAACCATATGTGTAGAAATTAGTTTATGGAACGTAGCTTTGAGTGAAAGAGATAGGTGTATGAGAAAAGGAGTGGGAGAATGCGCACGTTGTTAATAAGCCACAGATTGTTTTATTTAATTCATTCAGAATTGTTCTAGGTAAATATTTTGTTTATTTATTTTATGTAATTTAACCTGTTTTTGTGTAATATTAGAATCAATTAATTAATTTGTTCACTTGACAGACAGATCTGTGTTCCTGAGGAGTTTGTTGCGCCGTTTCTTCTTTACAGCATAAACCCTAGAAAGCGTTGAAGGGCGGCCATTTTTTGGGGCTGTCTTTTCTAACATTGACTCTCAAAAAGAACTAATTAATTCTAGTCGATTTTGAATAAATGAGTTTTGAAGTTTGAATTTTCTAATAAAATAAGTTAATAAGATTACGAGCTTTTATTTCGATCTCGCTTCCTACATACTTATTATTACCTACACTCTGTAAATTATAGAAAATCCTTGATGCCTTTGTGAATTATATCATTCAGACCGTGGCTCGAGACAGTTGATCGTCATTTGTTTTTAATTACACTACACGAAATGGTAGCTCCAATTAAAATAAAATAGTGATCAACTGTGTCTCGAGTATAGAGCAACTTACGAGTTACAATCAAAATTAGCGATAAACCGTGACTCAAGTCTCGAACAACTTAAGGCCTAAGGTATCTTGCGCAGTAATGCGCGCGCACGAAGCTTCTAGGCCCTACGCTCGGCTTAACGACGCAAAATACGCGTGGTGAGGCCGCGCAGGTGAAATTGTACGTAGCGCGATTTAAACGCGTAACGCGACGAAATATGAAGTGTGTAAGATACGCTAAATGTGAGGTCTTAGGTCCGTATCGCAGAATGTTCCTCAAGTCCAGTTTGAACTCTAATCACCTGATCATTGTTTATGTATAGAATCAGTACTTGAGCATCGGCCTTATTCCCTAACGGTAATTGAACTATACTCAGCTGAATCGAGACTCATATCGAGTCTCAAGCAGAGTTACGATCTGTCACAAGTCAAACTGTTTGACGTAAATTGACAAGGTGCTCTGTGCTCAAGCGCGGTCTTGACCACGCTTGTGTGATTAAAGTTCAAATCTCTACTTGGGTTCGAAAAATCAAACTCAGTTGAACTGTGATCGATGAACCTATGCTTGAGGCACGTTCTATAAACTCGACTCGAAACTGATTTTAAACAGAGATCAACGCTTGAGTTACCTTCTGTAATACGGAACTTAGAGGCCCAAGTGCGGTCAGCCTAATATTTATTTATTTATTTTTAGGAAGGCTTACAGACTAATAACATTATAGAAACAAAAAGAACATAAACAAGTTGCTAATAACTTAGCCTACTGGGGATGGACCTTTTCTAACTTATCAGTATCATCATCATCATCATCATTGATAGATAGAAGTTTAGGTGGACATCTAATTCCGTTTTCAAATTGTCAATGTTTTCCCTTATTTTACATGCTTCTTTAATTGGCGGCGTAAATATTTTTATCGATAAACTGCCTGTCCCGCTGAATACCTAGGTATTGACTATAGTTGTGCTGTGATATCATTGAATGTCAAGTGTCCGTGACTGATAGTCAACTGAGGGAAACTTGGTTGGTTTATTGATGAATTTGATTTTCTAACATTTACGCGAATATTTTATGTTAAAATGGACCAATTTTTACGGATTATTCAGCTAGCTTGGGACGCTAGCCTGGCGGATGGTGACCATGATTGGCTCTGCGTGGTGACTATGAGGAAGAGGTCTATGACCAGTAGCTAGAATCAGCTCTCTAGTCACTTCTACGCATTCTGATATTTAGCTTCATGTATTTAGCTATTGGTCCCACTGGTTTTTTTATTTATTTGTTTACATTCAAGCAACAATAGTGACTAACTAATATACGCTCACCTATCTCAAGCTATACATGTCCAGTATGAGCTGATCTCGCATTGTATAGGCTTTCCGTACAATGAGAGGTCAGTTTATACTGGACATGTATAGCTTGAAGCCGTGTTACGCGGCGTGGTGTCGCGTAACTTTCCGCGGAAACGTCGATACGCGACACCCTTCTTCTTCACGATTATGACTAACTTTTCTTGAATAAATCGCAGTAAAATATCCGTGCAAAGTAGACTAGTAGCCAAGACTTACCTCTTTACCTTAGTTCCACGCACACATCAGCCATATTTGATCCGGATATTGATCCCAGGAGTGTCGTGCCCATCCGGATGTGAGGCCGCAATATGTTGCGGAACCTTTTCAATAACGTAAGCCCCTCGTGCTGACCCCAATAAATTGTTAGGCGCAGTCGTCTTGGCGGGAAGAGGGTTGAGTGATGGGAGGAAGCGAGTGACAACCAAGTAACTTCGTTTTGTGAAACTATACCTATCTAAAGTTTTATTGCATAATACTTATCACTACATATTATAAAACAAAATCACCCGTCGCGTCTGTATGTCTGCGATTGCGAAAAACGAACGTAAGTTTGGGATTGAAACGAAACACCGGCGAGCATCGAACGTATAAATAAACGATCAAAGTATTGTCAAACAATGATCTACTAGATGTCAATTAACATTTGAGAGTAGGGTGAACGAAAGAGAAAAGGTTGGATTGCGAAAATCGAATCAATCGTCGGGTCCAAAACACTTCGTGGTTGGAAAACATGCGATCTGTTAACCGCTTCGTAGGTACTTCGACCTCTCTGAACGGATCTTATTCCGGTATTCTCGGAGAAGGCACTTATGTTCATATAGTTTCATATATAACTTGTTTGTCTTAGCTATCACGATGTTTGCCAAGATGAAAAAAAAGACCACTCAGATGTTACAATTGCTTAAATTTTTGATTTCGAATTCCATTTCTGGGTACCTTTTGGGCATCAAAAACATGACCTAATTTGTTAAATATATTGATCATATAGATTTCCCTATTAATTCGCTTCCTCTGCCTCTCCTAACTTGTGTTGATGCAACCGTTTTCGCTGTAAGCCGACATTAAATGAATTTATTATGAGCACAGCGGCCGCGCGAAACTTTAGCAATTTCGATAGTGTACCGCCTAATAGTCGGTTTTTATTTTCATTCTGTTTGTTGTTTGTCTCAGCCAGAGAGAGAAGTTTGGATAAGAATAAGGAGGTGGGAGGAATTGGTTTTATTTATTATGGATGGTATTTGGTGGAAGTTTTCTTTTACGCGCTTTGGGCAACGCGTTAAAGATGTAGGCTCGAAATAATTGGAATGGACAAGTAACTTTAATCATCATCAATACAACGTGTTACAAAAATACCCCTAAAGCCGAAAGGGGATTAAAAGGTCCCTTGTAAAGAGTCTATTGGCAATATTTTAAAACAAAAGAAAGACCCAAAAAAAAATTTGGACAAATCATAAAATAAAATCATCACTGAAACGCAACCCTGAAAACATGAAAGTAAAGAGTAAACTACCCAGAAAGTTATTTGCGTTCTTACCTAATTTCCTCTGAGAGGTAAATGACAACAATCATAAAGGACTACTTAATTAACATTTTCTTTTTTAAGGGGAATTATGTTGTAACACGTTGTATAGGATACGAGATTGGAAGCCCTAGGGCAACAAAGAAGTGGAGATCAGTTGAACTGTTTTAATAAAAGTACCTTGTGAATGTGAACTTTTTTATCTCTATCAGAAAGGGCGTCTTTTTTAATACAAAAAAAACTAAAAGCTTACACTGTTGAGGCCCCTCTGTTGTGGAGACCCTGGGACTAAAGCCCCTTTTGTACTTTCCTTAATCTGGCCCTGGATATTTGACAAAAGTTTCATACATATCGGATAGAAGTTACATACATATTAAATACAAGTTTCATACATATTGGGGTCGGCTTTTAGTCTGAAAAAGTTCAAAGTTACTTTCATAATTTATTAAATCTCCGAAACAGTAATTTTACTTCATGCTAGTCTACAGTTAGTGCAACGGGTTGATGATAGAAAGTTCATTTTCTTAGTCACCTTCTAAAACATGTAAAAGGGCGAGAAGCCGAGATTACACTGTGCATGCGCACTCGTTATATTGTAGATATGTTGTTTTTTATGTTACCAGTTATCACATAAAAGCCCAAGAGGATTGCTGATGCATTACCAACTCTAGAGACAAAGTTGAAAAGTCTCATGTGGCTGTAATTTCATCGGCACCCGTACATTTCAAACCAGAATGCAGCAATGCTGCTTGGCGTGGGAAATAGGAATGGTAGTACTTCCCCGGAAAAAATCATTTACAAGGAGCTCCACTCTCTAAGGCTCCACTAGGTACTACTAAAGAAATAATTCAGTAAAAACTTTTTAACAATAAATAAAACCGATTTCAAAAACCGAATAAAATAATTATCATATTATTTTAGAAGTCAGTGCCTTCAATTTGGTTCAGTGATAATTTTATTTATGGTAGGGAATTATTTATTAGTTTTTTGAAGTCGGTTTTATTTTTTATTAAAGAGTTTATATTTTCATTTTTTTTAGAACCCTAATTAAAACACGTTAGACCTACTAAAGACGGTGCAATTATATGTCGAAACTAGGCCCGAACAGAAATAGATAAAAAAAAACTCAAACGAATTGAGAATCACCTCCTTTTTGAAGAAGTTGGTTAATGAACACAGGTGACATTTGCGTTGTCAAACGCCTTATAAAAGTAATTTGGAACATAACACCAACGTCTATTTACCATAACTGCCTCCATAATCATTTACTGAAATTGAGAGACAATATAGAGGTGAAAGAGGTCAATTTATATTCAAGGTTCATGTTAAAGGGGTGCGCCAGTGAGCAAGGAATTGGACTGCATCCAATGGCCTGTTCTGACCCAATTCCCCCCCTATTAGGTCAATGGATTAGGTAAGCTATTTGCATTTATATTGGATAGTAGCTTTTACCTGCCAGTTTGTTCGTGTTTATGATTTTATTGGGTATAACTGGGGCGCATTGAATTACCCTCTATTAGTGATGAATGAGTGATGATGCAATCATGAAGTAGTTATTCGACAATCGCGGGAAGGTTGACATCCAGAAATGTTCTAGAACTTTGTTTATCATCACTACATAGTATAAAACAAAGTCGCTTCCCGCTGTCTGTCCCTATGTATCAGTGGCGAAGGCCCCATACAACTCGATTCCTATCGGCTTCCCTTTTGAAACGAGTAGTTATTGGATTTCTCGCATCACACTTGAGCAAGGTAAGCTTTTTTTGGTCCGGCTTCCCTTTTAAGAAAATTCATCCTTCGCCACTGCTATGTATGCTTAGATCTTTAAAACCACGCAACGGATTTTGATGCGGTTTTGTTTAATAGATAGAGTGATTCAAGAGGAAGGTTTTAAGCTATAAAACGTACACGTGCGAAGCCGGGGCGGGTCGCTAGTCCTCAATATACATGATTTAGGTATTGTAATTAATATTGCCTTTTTTGTGTATAGACTCAATTTATTCACTTGACAGACTTGTGTTGCTGGGAAGTTTGATGCACAATTTCTTCTTCACAGCATAAACACTAGGATGTGGTGACGAGCGGACGTTTTGAGGGCTGTCTTTTGTAAGATTCACGTTCAAAAATAACGAAGTAATTCTGGTCTATTTTAAATAAATGAGTTTGAAATTTCATCAAGGGACCTTGAATCATTTGGTGATGCATGATGCATTCAACCAATCCGATGCACGGCTGGCACATCCTTATCTCACAAGCATCGCCATACACCAATGATAGCAAATATCGGGATTAATCAAACTTGGACAAGTTCCAATATGGACGCGGGTGCAGGCAAATAGGTACTTTTGCTAGTCTTTCTGCACATGTGCAAATGTTACGTCACGGAAACTGGGAACGACTTAAGCTAGGCGCACATGAATAAAGGTAAACGTTGAAAAGGATTATTTTCCAAGGAATAGAACGTAAGTCGAGCTTACCGCTTCTGATAAGGCGCTGCTGTGGAAATGTTTCCAACCCATGTAGACAGACTGACAATCTCTGATAAACATGGGATACAAATATAAATGAAATGTAGGTACACACGACTTCATATCAAGATATATGTATAAGGTCTTATTTTAATAAATCCATGATATTTTGTATACTTAGTGTCTTTGTAAATGCTAAAGATGACGTACGTATCACAAAAAAAAAACAAAAAAAAAATAAACATTCAGACGAATTGAGAACCTCCTCCTTTTTGAAGTCGGTTAAAAATGAATCTAATGGTTTAAATTATCTTTTCTTTAAAAAAATATTTTTATGAATAAATCCATTCATTTAAAATAATGTCTTAACATCCGTGCACGCTACCTACCATAGAGTGCGTGGCCATTTTTTTTGTTAAAAGCACGGAGTCATTACAACTTAGAAAACCTGTAAATTCACACATTTTTATTTCTATAATTTATTTCTATAATGGACACACGGGCCACTTGCCACAGCCACAAGTAGCCGTTCACAAGCTGCGTATTAACTTGTTCATACATTTCGCAGGGGCTAACCGCAAACGTGTGACTGGTGGCCGCCACTTGCGACTGTGGCGAGTTGCCCGTGTGAGCGTGGCCTAAGAGTAAACTATTTTCTATTATAGCTGTCAAAGAGTCACTGTTTGCAAATTGAGTAAAATTAGGATGACAAGCATCATCCTTGCCAAATTAACATGAAAATAAGACTTGGCAGGTATTTTAAGCATGCAAAATTGTGATGACGTCCCATAACTACATAAAATTATCTTCTCAGCATTTTGTTTTATGTCAATTCTAACAATAAAAAAATAATGACAATAATGATAGAACAATGCCGTCAAATTACACAAAAATTATTATTCCCAAACGATGAATGCCAGCGTTAAAATAATATATTATTTTAAAAATAGAATAAGATGTTTTGGCGGGCTTATTTCACACGAGGTTTTGTTTTTTTTTGTGATCAAGGTTGAATGTTGTAAGGTCAATTGTAAAAACTGTTTGCTGAAAATATTTTTTAGATAAGTTCTGTGTTTTTGTCATTGTATCGAATGCCATAAAGCAACGCGGTCACCGAAGACTCAGATTGAACGCAAATAAGCTTTTTTTCAGATTACACTATCAAAGTTGGAACGTACAGGCCGTTTCTGAATGAAGAAGTAATGGAATTTAAGATATTGTACGAAATTTTTAAGAAGTTTACAAAATGTTGTTAATATTTGTCTCACAGACGATTTTTTTCCACAAAATGTACGGTCTATAAGAAAAACATTTTATGACAATGTTACAGATAATATTTTACTCTGTTTTTATGTTTATTGTTGCCAGTGTTTTTATTTCTTGGAATGTATTAAGTTTTATTTAAATTACCCGTTTAAATAAAATTTGACATACTTCATGGCATACATTGAAATAATCTAAATTAAATTGTAGTGTGTAATGCACTTCGTTTTTCCATATTGCATTTTGTTTGCATTGCTTTGTTGCATAAATAATTATAAGGAAATTCATTGGTGTAAATCTTTTATCAATTTGCATTTAATATACAGGCAAAAAACACGAAGTATTAGCAAACAATATATTTATAAAGTTCTCGAATTTACTGACTTGTTAATAAAATATACTTAGGTCGTTTGAAAGACAAACTCAAGTTGAAAAAAAAATAGGTACTGAGTTTGACAGACTTCAACTTAATTACTTTACATAAGTAAGGAGACATATCAAGCTATACATATAGTACCAGTATAAGGTATAAGCTGATCTCGCATTGCATAGGCTTTCAATACAATGAGAGGTCAGCTTATACTGGAAATGTATATCTTGTCTTGATATTGTATCCGTGTGTACCTACGTATATGTATCGTTATTATATCTATATGTTTTTCTGCAACATCTCCAAGTTCACAAGTCCAACACATGATTCACTTGGCGCATCTGCAAGTATTTAAATGTGGGAAAAGATCGCTCTACGAAAAACATGCTGCACATTATAAAATGACGATTTTATTTACGTATAATCAAAGGTTGCCAAAATTAATCAATTCTTCCTTTTAGGGCCGATTTTTCAATTGTCAGATAACTTTTTCTGAGGAATAAATAAAGCGGTTTGACAGCTGTTGTATCGAAAATATATGTATTATGTCAAATCGACATATTTATGCCTCAGACAAAAGTAATGTGACGATTGAAAAATCAGCCCTTAGATGACTATAAACAAAAGTGCACTGCATTCAGGAATTTAAAAAAAATTATTGTATTCTGACCTTAGAATAAGTACTAAAGCATAGAAGGAGCGCTACTTAGCATAAACGAATCAAAATATAGCCATGCTATTTACTCATATGGCGGACTCGCTGTTGTCAGAGCGGGAAAGATAAACTTTTGACAGGCCGTAAAAATTAATTTTGTAACCTTTTGTACAGAGACTAGGGATGAGGGTATTCACACTATTAGACTATAGCTATCGATAAAATAAAGTCATCGTATAATGTATTTTACGAAATATCTGAAGTGGTATTGTAAGGCCGAAAGAAGGTGACTATGATTGTGTTAACCAAATAACAGCCATGCCGGATATTGCCATAGTACATATAAATACTTACTTCTTAGAAAGTTATAATGACAAAAGTAAAGTTATAATATCATTATTATTCAGCCGAAAGATGCCCACTGCTGGACATAGGCCTCTCCGGAGCATCATCACTTCGACTGGTCCTGTTATTATCGCTATCAATAAATAAAGTCATCGTTTAAGTATAAATGTCTATTATTTAATTTGCAATTACTAAAAGCTTCACAAAAGTTAAATACATTATTATTGAGTATTCCTTGTAATGTACTTGGACATGCACGTTTTTTTCTGTCACTAGAACGGCGCCACGTGGTCTCAGGTAAGTTGTCAATTTCGAGGCGCTGGAAATTTTAAACAAAATAATGATTGTTTTATAAATAACTAGCGACCCGCCCCGGCTTCGCACGTGTACGTTTAATAGCTTAAAACCTTCCTCTTGAATCGCTCTATCTATAAAAAAACTGCATCCCTAAAAATACAAGATTTTAAAGATAATTACGGTAAAGAGGTGTAAAATTTAGTAGCACCAAATGCAAACTGATTGAGAAGTAAGTTAATCATCGTTTATTTAATACGTTAATTTTGTTTAGATTCACTGTTCTCCTAATTATTTTATCTATCAGGCTTGAAGATTACGACTGTATTAACAGCATTTATTTGAAAGATAAACAAGACAATGAAATATTATCTGAAATAGTCTATTGTATGAATGGCCGAAAGAAGATGTCGAACGTAATGTTGCAAGAAAAAAAAGATTTTTATTTTTTTACTTTCAATCAAGCTAAATCCAGTGCGGGGTTAATCTGTCCCAATTTTTTTAAAGAAATTACTCGAATTCTTTTACTTCCTGTAGACATGCAATTCAATAAGAACTTAGGCTTTTAAATTTAGATTGAAGGTATAATGTTGGTATAGAGTCCTCCTTCAGTCTCCGCCATTTGCCAGAACGAGTAATAGAAGATAAAGTGAAATGGCTGGAGCAAATTCTGTGGTGCTTTCTTGGAACCCAACCAATTTCGTGAGCTACCACGGCAATCAATTTATTTCGAAAATATTCGCCACAGGGAAACCTAAATAAAAAAAAAAAGTATAAATACCTAATTAATTAAACCTAACACAAAAATCACGTTGTCGATAGATTTATCGATACAATTTTCGCACCCCTTTAATAATTTCTTTGGCGAATATTCATATTGATAAATAGATAAGATTTAGATAGTTTATACTTATTTATTTTACTTCTTCTAAAAGGTAATGTCTTACTTTTACTTATTTAATGTATAATGAAATATATTTAAAGGAAAATCTATGAATAAACATAAAAATACTACGTAGGGTAAACTTGCCTAATTCGTACTTACGCCAAATTCGTACTCCACTTAAAACTCGGCTTCGATAACAGCTATCAGCGCCTCTAGTGTCAAAAAATTGAAATAACAGTCGGCCATTTCACCACCTGACAGATAACACCTGTGAAGCTGCTCTCGACAAAAATATTGAAAAAATAAGTTTTTTTCAACTATTGTTGTAATATTTTTACACATTTCGTAAGAGTTTTATTCAAATAATGTCGTGCATAACCTATTTTACGATTTGACACGTATTTATGTGTATCTTTGCGATTTCATTTGACGTGTTATCATACTCGTAACTGTTGTCAATTTTTTTGGCAGTAAATTTAAAATTTGTTTGGCTCTTGCTCCTATTTCGTACTTGAGTTAAATTCTTAAAACGTACTGGTACGATTTAGGAAAACTATTTATGAATCTGAATTTGATAATTTACCAATTCGTTAAGAATTACTACTTGTTTGAATAATATATTGTTGATTATGATGCTGATTCTCAATACTGTATACCAATGAATAGATCTCAAAGTACGAATTAAGAATATAGCAGTACGATTTGGGATGAATGGTCTTAAATCGTACTTTTTTAGTTTTTTTTTAAATTGTTTATTTTTGAGAAGTTTATAAGGTTTATGTTAAATTTGATTATAGAACCAATAAAGCATTTAGCAAACAAAATTTACTTTTAATTAAAACTAATTTATCTTTCCTAATTTTCTAAATATGATGGTTTTCCCTTAAGGGGTACGAATTATGCAAGTTTACCCTACTTGTGGAAACTGATATTTTCAATTTGATTTTTTGTACATCCCTTGCGAGATTTACATTTTTTTACTATTCAGGACGTAGCGCACACTCTTATTTATAAGAACAATGTGCACATATACAAAACACAATTAATTAAATATAAATTCAAGACTAAAATATTTTTTCAAATCACCGCGCCACTGACACAAGTATTGTACGACAAAATTTAAAATGTCGTTGCCGTCTGACAGGCGGTACTAGTGGCGGGCTATTTAATTTGGTAGCTTGGCTTTGGCTCAAAATCCTCGAAATAGCTCTTATTTGACAGATGCCCCTGTACGTTTTTCAAGTACTGAGGCGGCTTCTATGCTTTAGTACTTATTCTAAGATTCTGACATTAGCACAATACTTACAGTCTGACATGGATCTAAATGAACGTGGCGAAAAAGAGAACTAACATGAAATGTACTGGTTTTGACAGATTTTTGACATTTTCTTTCACAAGCAGCGCCACCATCCACGTTTATTTAGAGCCATGTCGGACAGTTTTATCCTCTATTTTTCAAATCTATAATAACTTCATAGAAGTAATAAGTACTACGTATAACTTAAGCCTGCCAATTGTGCCAATGCAATAAATTACAAAAAAAAAACTATTCTTTATTTAAATTATCTGTCAAAGTATTAAAAATGTAAGTATTTGAATTTGCCATAGAAGTAATAAGTACTACGTACAACATAACCCTTCCTCTGTGGCGCGTCAAATGACGCAAAGTGCGCGTCTGTGGCGCTTTAATTCGCGCTTTGATTCGCGAATTATTTTATTACGGCGCGGCTAATTAAAACGTCGATATCTCTTAAGTGACGATAGCTAGCTCTCTACAAGTTACGTCGTTGGAATCGTTATTAAATTACCTATCCGGTGATATGTAGATTAGTATAATTAGACTTATAATGTATTAGTAATTGTCGTGTAGGTTTCCTGTAACGGAAATTTCCGCGAAATTTATAACAAAAAAAAAAAAACATAATAAAAGTAAACCATTATTGAACAAAATATTGTTTTATATGCATAAACACACCTTATTCCACACTAATAAAACAAAAGAACAGCACTCGTAACAAATATTTATGATACTAGAAGCTTATCAGTTAAGTGCCGACAGCTGTGGGTGGGCCGTTGTAAACAAAAAAAAAGGTTGATTTACGACTTGTATTCGGAGAAGTGTTTATGCGAAGTGGCTTGGGTTTTTTGTTTATACTAATGGGTGGTCCATATACTTATCGTAAACAACAGTCTCGGCTGTTATAAAATTTGCATAGAATTTTTGTTCGTTAATATAAATAAAAACAGATAATTAAAAAACCGATATAAATGAACACATTAAATGGTAAGTCGTTGTCTATAAAAAGGGGTCAAGTTTAATTGGTTATGTAACGTCAAGTGTGACATTTAGGTTGACACGCGCTAGCCAGGTGCATTCTAGTAATTAGTGTTGTCCGTTAGCGGAAATAATAGTTTTAGTCGATTTTATTACTACTTATTTTGATTAGGCCGTTTATTTAAAAGTTTAACGTTAATTTTATTGTAATTACTTAAATAAAAATTCTATAGTTCTTTTTATGGCACTTAAGGCGTGTTTTTTTTAAGTAAAAAATTAAAATCTTCAAGGTTTTACAGCTAGTGTGTGTGGTTTTATACATTATAAATTGTGGTGTTTTTGTAGTCAGAGTATACTATTTGCTTTGTCAATAAAATCAGTTTGCAATGACAATTAAAGTACCCACTGACTGAGTAAATAATTTACGCACCTTCGCATATTTGATTAAAATCCGATTTAGCATGAATACATATTGGAATTATCTATCGATAAGGACATAATAATGAACTTTTAAATAAATAATAAATCCTTTTTTATAGATTTAAAATAAATCCGTTTTTTTTCACCATAAAATAAACGTTTCTTTTTTTACGCTAAAATTTAATCAATAAACGAAATGCCCTAAAATAACACAAACATATACGCGTCCATTAACTTTTGTTATCGAATCCATCTTCAAACATATCAAATTAATTCCGAACAAGGTAATTATCGTTGAACGTAATTCAATTAATGGAATTAAACTTTTTCAGTTCACACACTTCACACCAACCAGCTTGCATTGGACAAGCGGTCGTTGCATGTCTGCCCTCCAATTAACTTTACATAAAAAGATTTTATCGCCAAGCTCATCGATCTAAAACTTAATCAAGTCTGAACGCATCTGATAAATGTGCAACAGATTAGAAATATTAATGTTATCTATGGACTAAGCCTATGCGTTCGTTAGTTGAATGAATTGTTTTTCACTGCCATCGTTATTTAATCGATTTTATCTTTTGTAGCTTCCGGATGCAATCGATTTTCGACCTGTATTAAACCTTTTCTTTGCTATTCCGATCTTTAAGCGGAGTTTGCCATCATCATCTTCAACTTCTGTAGTAACAACCCTTGCAATAATGTACACGTTGTTATTTATATATTGAATAGCTAGTTTATTATTATCCAGACATACATACAACAACTCACGCCGTATGCTACGTCTTGTCTTGTAATTCTTCCGCCGACGATGCAAGCAAAACTTGATCATCTGCATAGAGAAGACATTTGACAGGCAACTCATTCATTTCAATCCACACTCACTCCCTTTTGAATCTGTTAAACAACTATCCATATAGAGGATGACTATCATTCCGCTGCCGCATTTGTCAGGATTAAATTGTCTTGCGAAAAAATTAACCACAAAAAAGTTATTTTTTACAAAAAGATGTCTGAAAGAATGATATCATGAAAAAATATTACCTAGATACAAAAAAAATATGAGAATTATGTCAGTAATATGTAACATTACAGGATGGGTAAACAAACGAGCTTGGGAGAACAAACAAGACCCAAGACCACATGTGACCTATAAAAAAGCCCATAAATGCACAACATATGGGCTTATTTTATAGTCGTACACTGTAAAAAATATTGTCAATTGCGCACTAAAGATCAAAAGAACAATGTTAACAGCAGACATTGCAAAAACCTTGAGACGTAAAGTTACATTACGATTGTACAAAACAGTTGCAATAAAAATATGTTGATCGTATCACGCAGTTCAATTAAAATGTTAAGGTAAAGTCGAAATAAAAACAAAAGGTAGAACGACAGGATTGTTATGCAGAGCAACCTTTTATTTCTTTGGGTTTTCTACAATTGCTAATCGTAACGCTATCGTAGAAGAAATCGTTTAAAATGCATAAAATGGTTAGGAATTTTGAGCCACATTTGATACCTGAAGATTCAGAAATCTAGAACCACAATATGAATGAAATGGATTCAGTTACTGTCCCACAAATCACTTAATTATTACGTAGACTAACAAAATAGGCCAGCCAGTAACAATGGTCGCATCTACTAAAACAAGTATGCTCAATTTTATGGCCAGTGACCATTTAAAATATGACATAGAAGCACACGAAACAATGCTTAATGATGTCACGTACAATGACGTTGAACTATGACGATAAGGTCTTGAAATGACCACACGTAAAATGAAAGCTCTAGAGGAAAATAATAATGCTAATAAGAACGTCAGACAAAAGTCTAATAGAATATTGCCAGAATTGTATAACCTATTTGTCTTGGGACTATAATGGATTTTTCATATACGTCATAATTATTTTATAATTGTTTACCTATTAGTATTGTTATTGTCAGCTATTATGGCAGAGGTAATAAATGATAAACTTCAAATGTATTGTACAATTTTTAATGTTTCGATTACATTCAGATGCCAATAATGTTTTTCACATTTCAGATATAAACTCATTATAATTTTAGCAGTAACAGCAGTAATTTTACGGAAGAATAATCTAAATGGCAAACAGCGAATTAAAAATTACGTCGGATTGCAAAATATGTTCGTGCTATGAATAATTCAATCTGAATTGTTTTCTAATCACTGCGCTTCTGTTCTTATGAAGGTAAATGGTTTATTTTCTCTAGTAAATCAATCTGCAATTATTCGACCTGGTGTTATAGCAAAAAATCAATACTTTATCGGTACCATAAAAGATTCTCTTGATGATTACTAATGGTACCTTGGGATTTCTTAATCTCTGGAGAAAAGATGCCATTAGAGCAAAAGAAAGTCGGAAATAGGAGCTCTTATTATCTTAACGAGCAGTGTACACAGTACACCTTTAACAATTTACTACGAATTTATATTTAAAGTTGCCAAGTTTAATCTAAAGTAAAATCTAAAAAGACTATTTAAAATATGTTTTACATAAGAGCGTCAACAATTTAGAAGCAAATATGAAATTTTAAACAAAATTATTTAAAGAAACGAAACGAAAGCTTAATCATAATGATTATAAATGTAGAAATTACCCGAACTCATAATTTTAAGTCTACACGTGTACATAATCACTTTAAAACATCTGTATCAATACCAAAAACTAAAATAAAAGAAACTGAAATAAAATCATACACTACCACTCACCGGATTTCCTCTTTTCGTTCACAAGCACCAACGACTTCGTCCTTTTCACCCTTAAAGACCGTCGCCTTATGGACCTCATTAATGCCTCGGGCATCCTCGAAAACCTCGGGGAGTCCACTCTCTTTTCCGGCATAAAAAAATTCTTTACAGCCAACATTGTCATCTTTAACAATCTGCACTTCCCACACTATTGACTGGATAATTTAATCGATTACACGAAATCCATCTCTATTTCAATTAACTCACTTACTTATCTCGATCAAAGTCATTCGATTTATAAACACAAAAAAACTGTGACTAATCCATTTTTCTAGTCGATTTTCAAGGTCAACTAATTCACATCAATTAGTAAGTTATAGACGGCACTATTTAGGTGTTCCTTTTTTGTAATAATGTCACTATTGTTTGTTCTCATCACTATTCCGAATGCGGAGTATCCTGTTTGCCTATTTGGTGGTCGTACTTATTTTAGGAGACGCGCGATACGTCCGTCCGTAGACAGGGCGCGCGGTGTACTGGCTTCAGAGTAGCTAGGTGTTGTTGGAGGGGGCTTGCCGTGCGGGTTTGCGAATGTTATCTATCTTATCAGAATTTACCTAGTCTTTGTACAATAAGGTCGTAAAATTTACCGTAAGTTGATAACCGCGAACAAGGTCGTGTTCTGGATGAATGAAGCTTGTAACTGATTGAGTATTTCTGTTGGAATACGTTGGAATCAAAATGTAGAGACGTTATTTTATTTGTAACCATAATTATTTCATAATTCTGAATGCTGAAGACATACATAATTCAGGGACTAACGGACCGGGAGACACTTGAAATGTTTTTTTTATTGTAACCCAACTACAGTTGATATAGTTTTTTCTTTTTAATTTATTTCATAAAAAGTAGAGATATGACAACTTGTAGATACATTGCCTTTTAGGTGGGTGCACCAACAGTGTATTGATACGTAAAGGTCACCTACAAAACGGAAATAAAATTATCCTATCAGAATAATATATTCATTTCCGATCATCGCACGGCAGTAAACAAACCTTACCTACATACAGCATACTACTTTAAATCTATATATATAAAAGAAAGTCGTGTTAGTTACTTCACTTATAACTCAAGAACGGCTGAACCGATTTAGCTGAAAATTGGCAGGGAGGTAGTTTAGAGCCAGGAGAAGGACATAGGATACTTTTTATCCCGTTCGACGTAGGTAGTAGGTAGGTAGTAGGTAGGTAGTAGGTAGGTAGTAGGTAGGTAGTAGGTAGGTAGTAGGTAGGTAGTAGGTAGGTAGTAGGTAGGTAGTAGGTAGGTAGTAGGTAGGTAGTAGGTAGGTAGTAGGTAGGTAGTAGGTAGGTAGTAGGTAGGTAGTAGGTAGGTAGTAGGTAGGTAGTAGGTAGGTAGTAGGTAGGTAGTAGGTAGGTAGTAGGTAGGTAGTAGGTAGGTAGTAGGTAGGTAGTAGGTAGGTAGTAGGTAGGTAGTAGGTAGGTAGTAGGTAGGTAGTAGGTAGGTAGTAGGTAGGTAGTAGGTAGGTAATAAGTAGGAAAAAGGGCATTGCAACGCATGCCGGGAACAGCTAGTATTAATATGAATCACACACCTGCATACATTATCCTCATTCTAGTTTCCTTTCGGGGTGGTCAGAGAGCGCCGAGTGTAATCCATAAACATACACTTCCTGTGTCACTTGCAGCACCATATCAGGCTTGGATGGATTACTCACGATTTTATTCTTAGCCTGAGCAAAACCTTGAGCTGCCTTACATAGAGAGTAATGGAGAAATTAATCAAAAGTAACCATTGAGTTTCTTGTCCATTCATCTTCATAGAAAGGTGGTTCTGAATTCAGTAGCAGTCTCCAGTAGGAATTCTTAAGTGGAGAAATATTACTCACATGAACAAGAGGCTTATTAAAACATACAAGATAGAGATAATTCAAAAGTATGCGCAGTGAGAAAGAATGTGTTGCCTTTGTAGCTTTTGGAGGTTTTACTTTTATCGGGAATGTCTCAAGGCTATCAAATGCCAAAGGTAAAGTATTGTTTCCATCAATTAACTCAGCTAAATATAATTGACTAGCTTTCACCCGCAGCTTCGCTTGCGTGAAATTTTGAACCCGTTAAGTGACGATTTTCTATACAAACTTTCATCCCCTATTTAACTCCCTTAGGGGATGAATTTCGAAAAATCCCTTCTTGGTGGATGCCTACGTTACATAAGGAACCTACTGTCAAAATTTCAACTTTCTAACCCCAGCGGTTTAGGCTGTGCGTTGATAGATCAGTCAGTCAGTCAGTCAGCTTTTCCTTTTATATGTATAGGTAGATGGAACACCACTACAGTAATTTCGGCCAGAAATAAAGTTACTCATTTCGTTCTCGAGCGCAACTAATCACCATTTAAGTAAATTGCATGATGTTTGTAACAGAATATTTATTGTAATGATATCGTACTGTTGAGAATGCAATGCTCTGTTCTGAACAGTGACCGTCTAATGCTGACAACTTACACCTTGACTCAGGAATGTGCTCTCATAATTCCTTTCATTCACACCAATTCGGTAGTTTTTAAACACCCACGCTAACTGCTGCTAGACCCCGCCTTACATCAGCTTCAGCGTATTGAGTCATACCCGAAAATATTTTCATCTGGGAAGAAAAAACTAATCAATGAAGTGCCACGTTAGGTGTCTACCTTAGCTTAGCTTCTTATGTAAACTGTTAGACAATAGAAGTCATAGGTTATTTCAAGGCTCAAACTATTGTAGTTACATTTGAGACCAAAAAATTTGAGCGAAAAAAGGATTTTTATCACATAAGAAAAAAACATCGTTTTCAAGGTTTGAAGTGTATCCGATAATAACGAATAAAACCTGAACATGAGAGACTACTACTGTCGCGACTCTTGACGAGGTCTAAAAAGGTTGCATAGGACATCTTGGGGAAAATGGTCAAATGGATTTACCGTAGAATGTGACAATATTTTAAATTGTTGGCAAGAATAGAGTGCGTCGCCATTTTTCTGGCCTCACTCAGTCCGTGTCGTAATATTTTGACGACACATTCTGCGGCAAATTCGTTTGAACGAATTTATCCCATCCAGATTTGCCCCAACGCAACGGACATAATAGTGCGCTGGGGCGTACATTTTTAGAACGCATCTAGAGTCTTGACTAGGGGAATTTACTACAAGTCCGGAACTGCCCCAACAAACCTTATGCAGTACTTAGCGTATATTAACATTTGTTCTTCATTTGAGGATCTCAAGCAAAAAAGCCATTCGTGATTGAAGAACACCGTTAGTTTCATTAGATGAAAATTTTAAGTACAAAAAAGCTTATACTCAGATGAGCAAAAAATTCAACGAAAATTTCCGCCAGTCTGCTAAATTAAAATATGCACACAAGTGGTACAAATTGGCCTACATTCATCATCATTACGTTAAAGCGAGCATTCCGTTCATTTAACATTTATGCCGCGCCTAGATCGAACCCACTCCCTCTATTGTGGATATTGTGCTTACTAATTTACTGGTCTTTTATGTTGTATTAGCCCTGAAGAGATTTTTTTTTGTTCTCATTTCTCATGATGGAAGGATCGTTTGTTCTTGAGTCATAAGAGTAAGCAACAGACATCAGTCGATACTAACTTAACATTGTGATAAGGAATAACACATGAGAAACTTTCAAACACCCAAGAGAAGACAGGGACTGTACATTATTTAAATAAAGTCTAAAATTAAAACGTGAACAGCAGCAATCGTTCTCTATAATAACTTATAGTACGCGATACGCGAATATATATACACAAAAAGAACCTAAAAAGGAAGCTTTTTTAAAAACAGTAGCTGCTACTTATAAAACTAGTCCTTATTCTTGCATGATTGTTCTCATGCAAAGAGATTAAAATATGCAACCATTACTATTGAATGTCTTTGTCTTCATGCAAGCATTAGATAAGTTACCTACTACGAAAGTCGTAGAAGCTAGAGAACTGTGTAACTATCCAAAATGTTCCTCCAAAATATTCGCAAACATCCGAATAATGCTAGAGTCTCAGTTTCCAAGATTAATCCTTAACAATTTAAATGGTAATGACGACATTAACATTTTGGCAGCTTAGCGCTTCCAAGATATATACGGTATGTCGTTTTAACCTAAGATCATGCTTAAGATCATATTCCGTGAATTGCTCCAGTGGATGCCTTGAATTGTTTGCTAGTAGCTGGAACGCTTTTGTAACGAAATACGTATTTTCAGAAGCTTCATATCTTGCAGTAGGATGTATGCTGTCGGTATTCATAGTCAATAAACAGATATAATACTATTTTAGGTCTAGGGATCTAATACGAGCTGTAATTGTACGTCAGTTGCTAGTTCCACGCTTGTATTATTCATTTAAATGACAACTCACGACGGGTAACTGACTAGCAATTAAAAACCATAATAAGGCCGCTAGATTTAATTTATTTTTGCTTAGGGACAAATAATTGAATATTTTCTATAGAATAGATTTCGTTTGTATCCGAAAATTGCTTAAGGGCACTTATTCAAATAATTGAAATGTGTGCTTCTGAACAGAATCCGAAATAATTTCGTAGTATCTTTATATGTATATGCTTAATGCAATATTATTCTAGCCTTTGTCATGCTTCAAATAGTTTATTTATTATTCTACCTATATAATTATTATAACTCAAATCACGTTTATGATCCCTGACAGGTTAATCAGATACAATTAGTGCCCCTTTACACCATATTTGGCTGACTAGTAAATGGATTCTTAAAATTGATTTGTTCATGACATTAACATTGAATCATAATCCTTTTCTAATGTGTTTTAACTGGGACTAATTAATTCGTTCTAAGTAAGCAAGGCATTGGAAATATTAAAGGTATTGGAAATATTGTTGTGTTTTAAATATTATATTTCTATATAGTAAATTATAAAACAATAAGCTACATAAAGACACAGAAACCTGTTCTGACGAACTTGAGTAGCTAATTCAAGAAGACAATATATCCATCTAGATAAGTTGAGGTAAATATATTGCTGAAACGTGTTGCGAAGCGCAAAACACCTGCATATTTATAGCCTCAGGCAGATAACTAAACTCGTTTCCGCCAGTTATAGCCAAGATAACAATGATCAAACAGCAAAATCTGCAGTGTAACATAAAACAAATATTAAAGAATGCGCCAAAGATAAAACTAAACAAATTAACTTCATTATACAAGATTTTAATAGTTGGAACGCCAACAATTATGAAGAACTCTATTCTTTTAAGCGAATAATCAAGCTATTAGCATTCACTGAATACTTAATAATAAACTTAAATAAAGCGCTGCATCGCTTTATTTACGAAATTCCACGGAGAATCGTGCAAATTCTTATCGCTGTATCGTAGTTGCACGCTGCGGTTCACGTTTTGCATCAACGACCATTACAGCATGACCTTCCAACCTCTCTTTTGTTTTCTTAAAATGAATATAAGAAGGAAAGAACTATGCCTTTTGAGATGTCTCGCTAAATTGGATGGTGTTGTGCTTCAGCTTTGTATTTCTAACAGAGATTTATTTTTAGTATTATGTTTAGAGGGAAACTACGGAGATTTTGTAAGTATTTCTAGAGACATAACATTATGTCGACATTTTTAGTTGTAGTATAAAAATTAATAACATTTACATTGTTACCATACATATTCCTGGTGCTAATCAATTTAACACAGTAAGTAAAGATATATTCAAAATATAATTGATTGTACTGAACAACTACAATACTAAAACTAACTTGTAATATTAGGTACCTGTTTTCCGTCATTCATTACTGCAAAAAGTAACATTACAAGATCATTATCATTAACCCGCTGAACAGACTAAAATAGGAGCAGTTAAATTATTTCTATATCGACTGCAACGGCTGCAGTCTATAACTATAGCATACCATGGAAATGAAAGAACTTCATTGTAATATCAGTCGCTTAGTTCACAATGTATTTGCTACATCACCTACTATAATGATAAAGCACTTGTCAGCAGAATCGTAGCTAGCTATGATAGCAAATCAGATTTTCCAACGGTAATATATCCTAGCTTGCTTGGATGACGGTTGAATCTTACCTGGTATAATCAGGCTGCTAGTGCGGGATATATTGGAAGATCCTCAAATATCCAAATCTGGTAGGAATATTTCTGTAAAATGGGCTGCCATAAAAATAAGAGTTGGGTGCATCTAGTTATTAAATTAATGCACTGTAAATTAGGTGTACATGTAAAAATAGTATCCCACTGGCATCGGGAACAGGGTCCAAGCTGCCGGCAGTCAGGGCTTCAGAGAAAGGAACCTCCTCATTATGCGTGCCGTGTCAAGGAGTACTGCTTTCTGTATCAAGCCCTTGATCCAGCCGTCCAACGAGAGCCTCTTAAGGTGTTGATCGAGGCTTTTGGCTATTAGGCCATTCGCCGTAACGACTATCGGGACAATGAATGCTGAGTCCACATCCCACATGCCGACAACCTCGTCTACTAGATCAAGATATTTTATTTGTTTATCTAAAGGAAAGAATTGGGTGCATCTAGTTATTAAATTAATGCACTGCAAATTAGGTGTACATGTTGGAATATTCTTGATACTTCGGAAGCGTAGCATATGCTTTTCATTCTGCACAAGTTGTAAAAGTCAACTGAATAACATCAGCTTTACTGATAAATTGTTGAAGATCAGTGCTGCAAGAGATGGTTCGATTTGTTACAGCTCTGTGATCTTTAATCTATCTTCATGGCTTTGAGTTGCTAACGCCAATACTATTGATAGGATTGCTCATTTCGTTAGAGAGAACAAAATATTCAAATTTTTAGACAAACTTGCGTTTGCCATATTCCGGTATCGAAAATAAGTACTCCTGTTTCAGCTTACTTTTATATCCATAAACAGTTTAGCATTACAGACAGCGTTTTGGTTAGAGCTAGCTATAAATAAATATAATATACTTACCTCCCATAACAACAGGATCAACCATCGGCTATACGTCAAACCTGTCTGTTTAATTGTAGGCTCAATTAATTCAGGTCGTTTTGGGAATGCTGTCCTCGCCCACGACATAGTAGGACCGGGAATAGAACCGGTTGAATCCTCAACGAGATAGAAGCTTCCCTTAATAATTTGTCTGGCTGATAAGACGTGGCAGGCAAAGGTGGATTAAGATTTGATTCAGGTTGTTGAAGATTACAACTTTTCTGTTGTGATGAAATTGTTTGTTTATTTTGTACAAGATTATAAGGGAAGACTGTAGTGCTGTCTCTCGGAAATTCTTTTGCATTTGCCTTATATTTGTCCCATTTTTATGTATATGGTTTCACTTAAACAAACATCCGAATAAGTTGGTCTGCGGAAAAATAAATGACTTGGATAAAAGCGACAAATCAATTGGTGACTGTTTAAAAAGGAAAAACAGCACCGGGAATATTTACTCCAATTAATTTGAAAATAAACAATCAAATTAAGTACCAACGAAATACAAAACCAGAACTCAGCTCAAAACAAGTCATGAGTCATGAAGATCTAGTTAGCATTTCAAACGAAAACAACCAAAAGCCAACCCCCATTAGGCGAACTGTTGAATTAAAACTGACTTCGAAATTAGAGGAAAACTACTTTCAAAGCAAACCAAGGCTAAAAAACAATTAATTTGGGTGAAAATAGAGGTGAAAGGGCTCGACCAGACGCTCGACACTTTCACACTTACAGAAGATACTTTGATCGCTAGTACATCACGCACCGTGCGTGCACACAACAATTCTTTCCTGCATGATGTTTTGTCGATGAAATAAAATATGTATCGTGACTTGCAAGTGTTAAAGTTTATAAATTTCTAGCAGATAATTTGGTTCGACGTAGAGAGATTCGACGTAAGAAAGCCTACGTTATAATTATAAATAAAGTGACGTTTATGTTCATATACAAACCCGAAACGAAACGAAAGACCCGAAACTACAAAAGACACAGTTGACTGAACTAAAATGACGATTTGCGATTACAATATTCTCAACAAAACGTTTAGTCGGTCGTTTGTCTGAAGCAAAACAGAGCCACAGGGTAAACCCGCTCTGACTATAAAATAAACGGGCTACAGAAACTTGATAATTAATATCCTGATTTCAGATGGAAATTGCTTTGAAGATGGAAGAAAAACAAGTTGTATTATTTTATCTTTACACAACTTTGCGATAGGGCGAGTAGAATGCTGCATTGTGTAAATGTTATTTATTAACTTGGTTGATTTGTATAGTAAGTACGTATTGTTTGTAATTTAAAGTTCTATAGGTCTAGGATTAAATCGTCCCATTATTACCAATCGGTGTAATAGGCAAGAAGGAAGTGTGTCAGCAACACCATATGTCATACTGATTAATATTTCCAAAGTTTTCTAAATCAAATATGGTCATGGTTATGAACATATTTTGATTGTACCATTGTCTCCTTCAAGCAAAATATCAGCTCCCCTATTCATACTAATGTCCTCTATAACAAACCTTCACACAAAAGACCTCACACTTGCCCACCCACTGTAATAAACAAGCCAAATTACATTTCATTCACCACGTCTTAATCCGAGTAGGATGTTATATTAATGTCTAATTTAAACAGTGCAGGAACCAGTATAGAACCTTGTAGCACTCCGTGTAGGCAGTGTAAGTATAAAGGTAATGTCACATTTATAACTGGAACAGAGCGTACAGGGCATGGTTTAGGCCTGTACCTTAAAACGCAAAGATAATATAATATGTATCATCAAGTAGTTAATACACAGTAGCATGTCGTAACTAAGAATAAGTAATGCCACCTCTAACTTTCGTATCGTAGGAGGCGTTCCTGTATCAATAATAGAGCATGTGACTGTTTTTACTTTGAACGTAGAGGTATTTTGTTTTCACCGTTGAAATTCGATAATAGAGATTATGTAATATTATGCTATGAGGCAAATGCTTCTGTGCCATATAAAATATCTAGTCAATAGCAGATTGCAAACAATCTGAAAACATCTTAAGATATTGGCCTAACCGACTTGCCTTGAGCTAATTTATTTGCAAATTGTTTTAGCAGAGATGTTCTCCATTTGCGTGGGGGGTACAAATATCATGGATTATGAAGGTAAAATATCGGTATAAAAGGAATATGGAATGGAAAGCCTCGGGCGTTGGTAATGATACGCCTACACAAAGTGTAAGTAGAATAAAGTCTTAAAACATTTTTGTGATTTCTGTAGTTGGTTGCAAACTTGTTCTCTACGATGTAAATGTCAGGTTCATTGTTTAACGAAAACATTCTAAGTTAATAAACAAGGTTAGTCGGAACGGGGGTACTAATCCGCGGACCACTTATAAATAGTATTACTGATGCCTGTTTTAAAGCCAGTGTTAAAAGGGGAATGACAAGATTTCTTTTACGACTCGGCCAGAACCGACAAAGATGAAACATATCTTATTAAAAAGGCAAATATTGTAGAACGTATTACAATAACAACATTTCCGTTAGAAGTACACCAAGAAAAGTTATAGGTCGATAAAGCTGACCTTAATAGTAGATTTTTAACCTAGGGATGAAAAGTAATTCGAAAATCGAACTAACATTTTCTTTATACTCCGTCTACATTTTCATGAATATTTTTTTTAATCCTTGTCGTATTGATAGACCTTCAATATTTTTGTAAAAATCTTAATATTATTTTGAATTTGTCGTTTATTGACGTTGCCATGGCAACGATGATAAAACATGCATGTCATAATACCAAATTATATTAAAATCATACTTTTACTAAACAAAGTATTTTATTTAACAAAAGTCTTGCCCAACCGGAATCCTATTGTATTCACGATAGGAATATTATACATATAATATGGTTACTTACTTCGATACAGATACTTACTTTGTCGCATTTAATTATAAGAAACAAGTGGAAGTCATTTTAATTGTGACAAAGGTGTTGTCGCTATTAAAATAAAATTATAACAATATTCGATTTTAAACATAATCGATTATCAAATATGTATACATATAACCGAATGGAGTATAAAATAAAATAAGAAATATACTTATTTCGCAAAATAAATAGTTGATAGTAATAATAGCATGTTTGTAAATTATTTCATAATATTACAAAATATTAATTTTAAATTAGTATAAATCAAAGAGATTAATTAAATATGTTAACAAACACTTGAATGTCTTTGGTACCTGCACATATTCAGCTTAATAAAATACCTAGTATGTTATTTGTTTTGTTTCGTATAAGAAAAGTAGCCCGTTTAAGATAAATCACAAGAATAGTGACAAACCTGTTGTGTTATAGTGGTAACTAGGATTATTCGTAACAGCTTATTACTAATAAAGCTTAGTACTATAATTTACTTTCTCAAAAAAGAAAACGTGAATAAAAAATAAATACTTGTTTACCTAAATAACATGATATTACTCGTATTGAGATTATAATTATTTACAATTACATATTATTTCATAGTTGTAATCGATTTATAATTGTAATTTTAGTATCGATATAATTTTATTTTTATACTGTGCAACATTTCTATTTGTAGTTCGTAGATAAAAAAAGCGTTGAAACTTACTAACCAAAACATTAAAATACTCTTTAAAATGACTATCCGACGGTGTACTTCCCCAGACTTTATAAATTTATATTGCATAAATCTTACAAAAAATAAACGCGAATTATCAAAATTACGGCATGTCAGTTCATACTACTTTGTACTGGCCGGATCTTGGCATTCCCCTTTCCAAATTCGATAATTTTTATTGTCATGCACAATTATTTTTGTTTCAGTTTTTTCAAAAATTCTTCATTCCTTCTTTATTTACGACTTCAGAAAATGGAGCTTCTAATTCTTGACCCCAAATATGACCTAAATTGTAAACACAGATGATCATAGCTGAGGATACATAGATTTTAGCGTATTTTTTATGAAATCTTTGAACAGCTATTTCTCTTAAATTATATTGAGTTTTGGGAAAAGTTGTAGAACAAAAGTTACCCATTATTATGGTAATTTAACATCCTTTCAGATTAGTATTCCCTTTCCGACTAACCTTGTATATAACCTACCTTTTCTACCTATCTATCTAGGAAACCTGTGTTTTCAACTAGGAGTTTCTAATCTAATAGAAGATTGATGCGTTTATGATGCAGTTGACGACTTGATTTCTCCAGTTACTGCTCATAACACGAAGAAAGTATTACCTGAAACAATAATAGAAAATGTTAGTACCATTTAAATCCCATTAGTAGACTATCAAACCACCATACAGGGCATTATGACGTCGTAAACTGAATAATAGAAACATCTACGAATCTTAATAGACATAAGAATTTTATAAAACTTGGTCATGTATTTTTTACAAAGGATTTTACGACTGTGGCCACAGACGGCAATGAAAGGTTTTACGAGGCAAAGGGACGTCCAGAGATAAATTTTAAAGACATATAAAAAGTCCCTTTCGATATAAATTAGGGAAACGGCCGGCGATTTTGAGTGTTACGCCAATTAAAGTAAAATATATTTTATGCTGAAGATATAACGTGTGGTATTGAGTAGCTGTTTCATTTAGCAACATTAGCCGCAATTGGAGAACTTAAAATAAAATTTGGTTTGCGGTTAGTCTTGTGTATACTCAGTAGCTCAAACTAAACACAGTTAGGTCGTTTCGTAATGTAATGCTTGGTTCTACTTTTAAAATTATAGATCTTGAAGAAAAGAGAGAGCAAGACAGTATTTCTTTTACTCTCTTCGTCCTAGTCCTACCCTAATAGAATCAAGTGCCAAATCACATCCACAATCAGCAGTTCACTCTCTGCTAAGACTGTACTTGCAATAGACACTACCAATGCTGCACCTTTGTTCATGATACTTACCTTACGCCCACGAACACGCTTGGTTTACGTCGTATCTGTAGTAGTACAGATAGCCTTATAAACTTGGACGAACTTCAAAGACAAGTAAAACTGGTCAATATTATAGCCGAGTAAATGATGGTCGCAGAAAGTAATTCATGAGAAAATCACAGAGTGCAGACTACGGTAAAAGTAGTTTATATGCATTACCTTGAATAGTAAGGTTTCCTAGTATAGAAACTATAATAGGATAATAGTGAGTTGAAGAAACGAACCTTGGAACAGATTATGATGAATTGGAAGTACGAAAGGAATTAGAATTTGAATACAGTAAACCAATTGAGCACACTATTTATCTTGTAGAAGTAATGTCGTTAGAATTAGCAATTATCCATTTTAAGTTGTCACATTTGTATGTAGTATGAAATTAAAGTCATTGGTAACAAAATCTACAGCATGATTGGTTAGTCATGCATTCGGAGTATGTCCCATACTAAAAATTGTACAGAATGATGAGCAGATTTCATGGTTTTCGGAGGTAAAGTGACTAACCAATAATGTAGACTAGAGTCAATCTTTTGTGCGGTATATCCTAAGTCCGTTATTTTAGAATCAATTCCCCCGATTAAAACAACTTGATTGGAATTAAAACTAGCTTACTCATAATATCCTACACTCAATACACGACAGCCCTTCTCTTAACGTTTTCAAGAGTAGAATTAGGGAGCATTTCCTCTCTGAATGATCGATAACATTATATTATTTATGTCGGTATATTATACAGTTTATATAAGTATATGTACATTTTTTTTTCTTGTTATACTTTTATTTAGGTAAGGTAAGGTAGGAGGAGCTCGTGGCTAAATAATTACAGCCGCATAGACCGATCTTCCGGGTTAAGCCACGCTTGCCGAGGTTGGTCTGTGGATGGGTGACCATTTACCATAGCGAGTTTCCTCTGTGCCTCGGAAAGCACGTAAAGCCGTTGGTCCCGGCTGTCATTTGTAGATCTTTGACAGTCGTTACTGTTGGTCAGAAGCCAGAAAGTCTGACAACCAGTCTTACCAAGAGTATCGTATTACCCAGTTGCTGGATTGTGGAGGTCTGATAGGCAGTCGCTCCATGTAAAATACTGATATTCAGCTGCATCCGGTTCGACTGGAAGCCGACCCCAACATAGTTGGGAAAAGGCTAGGCAGATGATGATGACTTTTATTTAGGTACCTATATTGTATTTTATTTTATAGCACAAATAAGTAAGTAGATTTAAATAGACAGCTGTACACTGGAGTTTGCCTTCAGCCACACTATCTATCTCTCTCTATCACTTAAAGGTTTTCTGGTAGAAAACTCATTTTTGAGTTAAGCTCGCCTTTGTACATGACTTCACTAAATTGTAATTTCGTTATTGTAATTTTCTTGTGTACAATAAAGAATAAGAATATTTTTCTGTTTCAACATGATCAGTAGTAACATCCAGTGCCAAGATTATAAATAGATAATTTACACGGAATTAGATTCAGACCCTGCCCTTTAGCCTAAGACTTTGTGACATCAATCAAGAACTTAGTTAACAATAACGACACATTGTCCACTTCAAGTTCGCCATTTGTTGAACATTCCCACGGCTCAGGGTCAAAAGATAACTATCATCATCATAATGGTAGTCATTAACCGTGCAGTGTGGACATAACAGACAGCTTTGGGGAAGTATAACGATGTAACAAGTAACAACATTAGACTGAAGAACCTCGTTTAGAAATGACTGTGCTTAATTTAATCTTGTGTTTATGTGGACTGTTTGTTCTTCCTTTAACAAGTTTGGAATAAATAAAGCAAGTATTTGTTAGAAGTTGAGTTTTAGTTTTTAGTAATAGAAGAGGTCCTTGTGAAATAATTCGTCCGGAGAAGTACTACGGGAATACCTATTTCTGTCACCAAGCAGCATTGGTGTGTTCCGTTTTTGAAGTGTACTTTTAGTAATAGAAGAGCTCCTTATGAAATAGTTCGTCCGGAGAAGTACTACCAGCATATCTATTTCCGCCACCAAGCTGTGTTCCAGCTTTCAAGCGTATGGGTGTCAGTGAAATTGAGAGAATTGAAGAAGTGAGTGAGTCGCAGAAGTGAGAGACGAAATTGGAAAATTTCATGTGCCTGTAGCACGTGAAACTTTCCAATTTCGTCTCTAGAGTCGGTAACGCACCAGCAATCGTCTTGGAGTTCTACGTGACTTTTTAGGTGTCTTACAACCGAAAACCATGAACTCTACTTATAATTCTGTACAATTTTTACTATGTGACCAAAACAGAAATCATGACAAAAAACTGCTGGTCCATATAAAATAATCAATGTTGCTCAACAAAATGTACAAAACATCAGTTTTTATTGTGACAATTTTTGTGTTGATCCTGTAGTAAATGTTGTACAGAATGTTGATCAGAATTCATGGTTTCGCTTGTAAGACGGGTAAAAAATCTCGATGCATAGGCGGTGGTAAACACATACCATTTAGGTGAACCTTCGGCTTCTTGGCCAACCCATGGTATAATAATATGTTTCACTGGTATTCTCTTCCCGTGACAGCTAGGTCACGTGATTGGCCTAAGACTACGTCATCAGCTGGGGGTGCTTCCACTGTGTATAAATAAATTACCCGAGCAAGATGCATTTTTTCACATATTTGCTTCTTTAGAGAAGCAATTTTGAACTAGTAATTTTATTAGTTTACTTTTTAACTAAATAGATGAATAACACGAAATAGAAAATAGTTAGGCTAGTTACCAATTTATTTAATATTTATTAAGAATTAAAAATCTCCTTTGTTGTATTGGAGATGTTAATCAATGGCAGCACTGATCGTGACATTCATGACGTAGTCTTAGGCCATTGCGGGAAAAGAATACCTATGGGCCAACTATTACATAAAAACAAAAGACGACGCTAGAATCCACCCTACATATAAGCAAAAAGGTTAACATGGAGATGCATTACAATTTGACAAACAGTACCTAAACAAACACCAATTTTTAACTACAAAACGAACCATGCAGCTGAACCAAAGGTTTATGGTAAAAATAGAGCTCCAAGCCAAATACGTTTGCCAAATCTGTTCAAGCGACCTACATCGCAGGTTTGCGAACAAAATTATTCATTTCGGTGTGACAAGGGCTGATGTTGACGGGACACAAGTTTTTACTTAGCTTAATGACACCTGTATTTATTATTAAAATTCGCGACGCTTTGTTTCTTTTACGTTGGAAAATATTGGTCGATTAACTGATTAATAATTGTCGTGGTGGCCCGAAGGTTACAGACCCGCTTGTTAGGCACCGGGTTGCAGGCTCAAACCCAGGCATGTACCAATGTGACTTTTTCAATGTCATATTTATTTTCTTAGTTAATCTAAGACGTCATTGACATAAGGTGAACGAAAGCATCGTGAGGAAACCTAAACTTAATTAATGGTCTGAAATCGCCAACCCGCAGCGAGCAAGTGTGGTGATCAATGCTCGTTCCGTCTCTGTACGAGAAGAGGCCTTTGCCCAGCAGTGGGACCGTTACAGTTTTTTTTTTGTACTTTTACCGTTCGCTGGGATAGACGTGTGTTGTAAGATTCAACAAAACCCAGCACACTTGGTAGTAGGATCTATACGATCCGCCTGGCTAGCTACAACCCTCACGTAAAATTCGGGTACCAAGCGGTTTACTGTGTTCCGTCTTGTGTTTGAGAGAGCCAGAGGGGTATGGGGGAATTCATCTATACCTCTGTTACTTGGATTCGTGTGCTCCATCTTAGACCCTGTCTGCGCTTACCATCAAAGGTCAAACGCGAAAAAGTCGAAAATTAAAAAAAAAAACTGATGATTGGCTCATTGAATATTGTAAACACGGCTCATCCAAGACCATACCACAGTAGACATATAAGCTAAAGCAGTACTTCAACTACCTACAATCGTCCGATTTGACACACACACACAGACACGCACTGCAACAAGACAAATAAGATATTTTCGGGATAAAGTTCCATACAAAAACAAAAAACGACTCAGTATACAGAGCGTGTCTGTGTGAGTGTTTCAATTCTTGAGATTATAGTACGTTGAGGTTTAGCTTATATGTCTACTGTGACCATGCTTCCTCTGAATACTAAGAAACTTATCACCTACTTTCTTCACTACCAAAACAGACGCAAAAAAATTAATTGCCTGTTGACTTGTAAATCGAATCGGTATCCCACATTACGCGCGAACGATAATCGCATAATAAATAATCGAATAATCGGTTCGATCGAAACTCATCCACTTGTAACTAATATGGGGGATATTCGATCGTAAATTGTATCTAGTTTTGGCTCGTAAAGCACTCGGGCCTCGGCGGTATGTGGCGTATTGATATTTATAGAAAAGGGGAAGATTTTTTCAACCGACTTCTGATACAAAAGGTGCAATGAATACGGTTACCGATATTCACACCGATAATTCAGCCCTCATAAAGCTGTATCCCTCTCAATCCCGGCAGCAACGCCCTAAGCCGGGCTCCAAGTTCCACTACGGGTCGCCCTTAGTGCTGTTGTTGCTAGTAGTCATGATGTTAGTGCGGTATAAGTAGTTAGCTTAGGTTAAGTATTTTACTTTTCCCCCATTGGTTGGAACGGTTTCAGGGGGTCTACTCCCTAAGCACGAAGTCCGTGGTTTCGGCCTTAGTTACGAGCGTTTCCTACTCCCTATCACCTACGGACATACGATTATTTCGATGCCCAAAGTAAGAATGAATGACAACACGATTTGACAGCTGTCCCTACTACCGATGAGTTATTGCCCGTCCGAAAAGTTGAACTTGACACTTGTTTTGTTCATTCCTACGTTTCGGGCTACTTTCGGACGGGCGACTAACTTCGTTGACGGACTTAGGGAGCAGGCCCCCAGGTCTCGCCAATAACTGCCCGGTTACGTAGAACGGTCTGCAAGAACCATCTATAAGGACGCGAATAAAAAAAAAGATTGCCAATATTTTAATCTTTTACGTTTGGATGTTCCGCGTTTCTTTAGGCGCTTATACTTTCCACTAGGTTTCGGAAGTCTTCTACAAAGGACCTACTTATTGGAACCGTCCAATTAAATTGTCAAGACGTTTCTTAACGGCTGAACGGATTTGGATGAAATTTGGCACACGGATAGGCCATGACCTGGATAAGGGTGCCTTTCCACCAGAGATGTGCTATGTAGCTATGCTGCGAGAACGTAAAAGCTAAGCTACGAAACTATGTGACCGTTTCCACTGATGCTAAGCTATGTAGCTGTGCAAGGAAGATGCGCATCTCGAGCTATGCGACGTATCGACAATAGGGAAGGTACGGGGAGTGGCGGGCATAGCTACACCACTCGCGACCATCCATAGCACGCATCCATAGCTCGCATCCATAGCACACATCCAAATCATACATCCTTCCATATAAAAAACGTAGCTTAGTTGAATCCGTTTCCACCAGTGCTATATACTATGTGGACGAATGAATATGATTGGTGGATATCAAACGGATCCATAGCAACGTTGCATAGCACAATTCTGATGGAAAAAGCACCCTTAGGACATTACTTTTGTCCGGGTACATGACGTAGTTCCCCTAGGATGCGAGTGAAACCATTGGCAACAGCCAGTCTTACATTAAAAAAAAAATAAGAACTACCCCAAGTAACAGTCCTTCGAAATTGAAATGCATAAATAAATGACCTACATTTTTTTTTATAAATATACAAATTGAATACTTTACTTTTTTATGAGTTTATGGGCTTTACATTTACGTCACCGGCCACCTAAATTGTTGTTCGCGCTATTTAACCCTTACGAGTTGGGCAGACGTCCAAGCGGTGTCTATCGGGAGTTGGGACGACAGCTAAACAGCGACGCGTAATGTGTTTGGGATCTATAAAACTCCTGTATATACATAGGACCTATAAAACTCTTTATTTTATCTCTACTGGCAATGCTAAAAGGTAACAGAGAGTGTTTTCTTCCAAACATTTTTGCGAGCCTGTTGAATATTTTGTTTTAATTTTGGCACATTTCCATTTGTGGGCCCATCCTATTACACTTCCCAACCTGCCCCCGATTCAGAAAAGTTTCGATAAGGAGTTATCGACCGATTCGGTTTTTTATCTCGTTCTGTCTACGATTCTCGTAACTAGGGAAAAAGAGATAACTTACCCAATCATTGGACAACTGGGTAATCGAATCGTTTGGAATCAGGGGCTGAACAACTAAACCAAAAAGATTCAATAGATTCAAAGTTTTTTTTATTTCGAATAGGTACAGTACAATCGCGGACCACCCTAAAGTCTACAGGGCGTTAACAAATTCGTGTAATTCCTTCAAACCGCGTGATCTACTGGTGACACAGATTAACCGTAAAAGGGAATTTTTGAAAATCAACTGAAAAAAAAATTAAAATAAAATCTTACTTTTCTATTTCTGAGCACGGACTAGAAAAAAAAGAAGGACTCCGCGCCACGTGTATCGAAAGTGAAGCACTATAACTATGCCGGACCGTTTGTACAAACATGCCTCACGCACACATTTACATCATAAGGTGCCGACCGGCCGCCATTACGCGGCACCGCGCCGTCATTGTAGGTACTGTTTACGTCAAGTAATAAAATAAAATAATGCCTTCTTGTGTTGTGAAATGGTTTAAAAATAATTCTAAATCCCAGAAAAAGTGTCAAGGAATAACATTCACAAGTAAGACACTTATTCAACCTGTTGATTTATTGTATTTTTGACATTTTAAAATCATTACTATTGGAACACAAAACCTCAAAAGACATAGTAGTGCTGTCGGAAAATAAATGGGTAATTTTCCCGGGAGATTGGGTAATCCATTTTTTTGTGTTCTTTGTGAGTTTTTTGCAAGTATTGAATATGATTATTTTTATAGATTTCCTACAGCAAATCAACCATGGAATAATCATTGGATTAAAATAATAAGAGCCTGCAGAGATGAAAAACATTGAATTCCGTCGAAAACGTTTTTCTTGTCACTCATACAAAATAAATACTTAATTTTAAGTTTTAACTAAGTATATGTTTGTAATTGCAACTAAATAATGTAAGCGGACTTCTTATATGGCTTCATTTAAAGAAATGAAACTTTCAAAATATTTAAAAAAAATGGTGAAATTTTCATTTATCTGGTATCCCTCAAATCACGCACACATAGATCGGTACGGTGCTTCACTTTTGATATGCGTGGCGCGGAGTCCTTCTTTTTTTTCTAGTCCGTGTTTCTGAGTCATTTTAGAGCCCCGAGTTAACTTACTGCAAAGAGTGATATCGCGTTAGTCTTGCCCGCCAGCCGCGTCACCGTGCTTTCATTCATTTAAGCGTGGCATCGAAATGTTCAAGCGCATGAAATTATTTTTTTGCAAAAAAAAAACTTATCTTTTTACTGAATCCTTAATAGGTGGTTTAGATACGATCACTTACCGCTACCGCATGAAAAAAAAAAATTGTTATTTTTTTATTTTTAATCAGGCTAATTCTCGTGCGGGGCCAATCTACACCAGTAGTAGTAGATCATATGGTTTTAAGGAATTACACGAATTCGTTAACACCCTGTATAATTGCTTGCACATGACATTTTTATTTTTATTTATTTTTTATTTTATTTAAAGATTCAAGAAGTTCTTATAGGACAGAAAAAATGTATCCGAGCTATTTGTAAGATAAAACAAAAAGAATCATGCAAGCCACATTTTCATAATCTAAAAATATTAACTTTACCGTCACTCTATATTTATGAAGCCTGTATTTTTGTAAAACACAACATGAATTTATATAGATTTGTAGAAAGTAAACGGCGCTCAAAAAAGTTGCAAGTGTTAGGAACAAAAACGCATTTTCATAGCAAAAGCTTTTCTGCAATGGCTCAAAAACGATATAATAAGTTACCAGGACCAATTATCTCAAATATTAATTTTAACGAATTTAAAAGAAATCTGTTCAAATTGTTAAATAACAAGGTGTATTATTCTGTTGACGAATATTTAAATGATAAATTTTAATTCCTTTTTAAATAAATTGAATCTGTTTATGTAATGTGACATACTGAATGATTTTGTTAATTTTGATTATTATTGTGGGTATTATTGAATTAGTGACATTATTGTTTTATTTTGTATTTTTTGGTTCTTTTACTTTATTTAACTTGACATCTTATCAATAACTTCATCTAAATTTGATATTATTTATAATTATTATGATTGTGCCTATTTTGAATTTCTAAAATGTGTTTGTTAACCTTTAATATTTTGTATGCTCTTTGGCGGGACACAGCTCGGATCTTATTTATTATAACATCTACTTTATGTACCCTGTGTTCACGAAATAAATGAATTTGAATTTATAAGATCGATATGACATAAGTTGATATGACATCTTAACCTTATTGCGCACAGTGTGAGAAGGAATCGACTTTGAAATCTGATAAACATTTCGAGTTCGCGACCATACGTGCACTTAAGGCGTGATTGATTAGCAAACATCCAAAATTCCCAAACTCAGATACATCTTAACTTTCACATTTATAATACCTATTAGTAGGATAATATGGCATTAAAGTCAAGGATGAAATCTGTCACGTATAACCTCCAAAAAGTTAGGTAGAGGTCTACCCACATTTTGCTAGTATTTAGAGCCCATGTCATAAAGTCTGTAACTAATTACTGAGCTAAAACTTTTTAGCAGACTAAAATCTGTCTAAGGGCGGGGTACACGGCGTGACCGAGACGCGAGACAAAGACGGGAGACCGGTACGCGAGATAGAAAACGGAGATCGAGACCACTACTTGACTTCAGGTTTTCGTACTGTGTTCAGGGGGCCTAATCCGTAATCAAACTAGGAAATTTCGGATGACGGATCGCACGTTATCCAACTACGAAAGTGTGCGACGATCAATTACATTTTCACGATGTGTGATTTTTTCTTTCGTTCAGTCTACTTTCAATTGTTTATTAACATCTAGTAGTTCGTTCTTTGACTTTGAATACTTTGGTCGTAATTTCATAAGTTTTTTTGGTTCGTTTTGTTTAGAAACTTCGGCGTTTGTTTTTCGGTGTAGACTCCCAATTCCCAAGACAGACCGGCACAGGAGACCGCGACGCGAAAGCCTAAAGTCAAGTAGCGGTCTCGCGTCTCGGTCTCTTGTCTCGGTCGAGGCAAGAACAGCCGCCGAGACAAAAAATGATTTCTCCCTAAGTGAAATCTCTCTTCCTTCCTTGAACTGACCGAATCCAGTTTCCGAGGATCCCGATTACACCACTAGACCAAATAAATCAAGACAATTTAGTAGGCCATTGACGCAATACCAGAGTCAACAAACCCATAAATAAAGCAAGGTGTACACGATATGATCCTGATCTAAATACCAAATAACACGTGCTGTACTGAATGAACTAAACACCCACACGGCTAGAGTTTCCTATTAACCTCCTTTGTATATTTAATACTAAAGTCCTTGTTCACATTTTCAGGCAATTTGATACTGGATGATAAATGGGGTGAGTTTGGGACAAATTTTTAAGTGGTTGCCCACTCTTTTTCTAATTTGCGTGGGTAGAAATGGGCTAGGGAAAAAGGTTTGCCCTTTTGCAGAGACAACAAATTTTGATACGGTCTGTGGTACGGTAAGTTGAAACATTACTAAGTGGAGCTAATAACCTAGCTTTTTATCACGTAGTGGGCACTGGTTAGAATATAAAACTTTCTCCCCGCACGCTGGGAATAGACGCGTATTGTAAGATTCAACAAAAACTCAGCACGCTTGGTGGTAGAATCCATACGGTCCGCCTGGCTAGCTACCACCCTCACATTAAAGCAAGGCGCCAAGCAGTTTACTGTGTTCCGTCGTGTGTATGTGAGAGGCACAAGGGGAATCCCGCTAGGGGGTCAAAAGCAACCAAGACAAATAATAAAAAAAACCTTATTAATATGACTAGAAACCCAACTCTAGGATACTTGTGCGTCTCAGTAGGACATGGGACAAGGGTCCATAGATAGTAGGGGTCCGCCAAGGGCTGACGGACCTAGACCTAACGGGGTTGCGGTGAATGCAATAGCGAATCCCGCAACCCCAGGTCAGAGGTCCTCAGAGGAAAACCGTGGTGGTTTTAGTCAGTAAGACTCCGACATAACCCTCCGCCTTCTCCATGGTGGAGGGCATCCATGAGTATTTGCCTACTAAAAATAAAGGATATTGTATGCTATTCTATTATTACATACTTATTATGCTATTCCATAATATAATTAAATTAAAATATTTATTTGACACTTAAAAATACATGTTACAAGACAGTCTTAAGAAAATAACACACGAATGTATTGCCACGAATCTGATCCTAACCCCCAAACTAAGCCTGGACCTGTATTTTAGGGGTCAGCGTTCACCCATGGGTTTGATTTTCAATATAACAACATTTCCGAGGAGTGTCGCTACAAAGTGGACAGCCAAGGTTATTGCCATTTGGTAACACATATAGGTATAAATGACTTATCCATTACAAAAGAATAATAAAACACATAATAATATAATCATATAATAATTCATAATCCAAAAGAAATGCATAAGAATCTTAGCTCATATAAATAACAGACTAAGTTGTAAGCCCTATTTTTTAGAGTATAAATTACTAACACTTCCATCTATTTATTTGCATGATTTATGCATATTCGTACATAAACATATTCATACATTCATCAAAGTACAAGAAACTCACGACATCAATACCCGCCACAAAAATCGATTATAGCTACCACCATCAAGAATAAAAATGTTAAACGAAAGTCCGCAATACGTGGCAATTAGGATATACAACAAATTACCACAAGAAATTAAACGAGAAACCAAAATTAATATATTCAATAGTAAATTAAAAAGTTTTCTTATTAAAAAATGTTACTATTCCGTTGAAGAATACTTAAATATAAAAAAATAAAAACAAATTAAATAAATAAAATACAAAAACTATCTAAAAATAATTATAAATTAATACGGCGATCCCATAGATATTTATATTGACATCTTTTTATTATTATTTTATTTTCTATTATTAATTAAAAATTAGATGTTTATTATAGATTAATATACCTCAAATTTGCAACGCCTGTAAAAGGCCGCTAAGTTTTAAGCACCACTAGTAAGTAATAAGACCTGTATTTGTACACTTAGTAAGCAAATAAATGATTTGATTTGATTATATGTATGAATTATAATTACAAAAAGAAGGTGTTAAGATAATGCTAAAGAGTTATGTGTGTTTGTATGTTTATGTGTGAAAGTGTAAATTGCGGAAACAACCCACAAGGGGTGATAAATTTTGAATTAATAATGTTTTTACACGAATAAATCCTTTAACTTTTCTACATTGGAAAGTCACAGTATAAACACACCTTTAGTAAAGGAAACATGACACTGACCGTTCACTGACGTCATATAACCCGAAAATAATTTTATTATATTAATCGCAAAAACGAAAATGGGTCACAGACATTCCAAGGTGATGCATTTAGTCGGAGTAAACATTAGATCAGTGGCTCTCAACATTTTCGCTGGCCTTGTGTGACCTGTCATTAAGATTACTGTGACGTCAGAAATAGTAAATGCTATATAAAACCGGGCAGGTAATTATAATAATAATAATAATAAGCTGGCAACACTCGGAGCCAAACGTTATAAAAATTTTCATCTCATAATATAATTTAATAAACCGAAATATTTTAAACAGAAAAACGTTTATCATACCTAAAAAGGTTAACAATAGCACCATAAACATCGTAAAGCTTATAAACAAACAATAATGCCAAATAACGCAATAGAAAAGTATAATAAACTAAAGGACAAAGTTGACACATGTCAACTATAAACGAAAATGATGATGAAGTTATGACGAACAAATAGCGAAAAAAATAATGCTCACTCGAGCCAGAACCAGAGAAGCACGCCCACCACCCCCGGACTCGCCGCTCAGCTCCGCCTCGCAGCCGCCGGAATCCAGCCCCACCGTGAGTGCTGTGACACCGGCCGCCGCAGTTGCGTCGAGCTCGAGCGACGAGTACTTCTCTCCGCCGACGTCGCCAACACCTGTACGTCGGCAGGGGAGACGCCGGCCGCCGAATAGCTTAGGACCTAGGGGCCCCCCGGCCCCGAGCCGGGTCCTCGCTACCGGTGGTTGTGTGCAGCGCATGAAATGGACTCAAAGTATAAACGAGAACGTCATGCGCGCATATTACGGGTCTACAGAGGGGGGAACTAACCTCACTGCGTACCGTGTTAGGATGCTGACTCTGTTTCAGGAACTTGAACCAGCCATTAACGTCACGGCCCAACGATTATCGGATCAGGTGCGCGTTATCCAACGCAATCATAGATTGGACGACGCCGCACTTGATAGGCTTCGCTTAGAGGTACAGAACAGCCGTGTCACCCCTGTCCCCTCACAAACCGCGGTACACCATATTAATATCAATGTAGTCCCGCCGCGGTCCGATTGTGTAGATGGGGATGTGGATGACAGGGCTGTTACAGTAAGTAGCCAATACAACGACCGATTGAGGAGTGCATTGGAGGATGCGATTCGGGAGTATAGAGCTAATCCCGAATTACGGCCACGATTACCACGCTTGCCTATGCACAATAAAAACAGGGCGCTGGTGTGTGCCTTGGATTCGCTGCTTTCTAGCTATTTTGAGAGCAGCGAAGATCTCGTCGATACACACTCAATCCTGTACTGTGCGGCTGTTGCGGCATGTCGTGTAGCCAACGTCAAATTTAATAATAGTGAACGAGCTACACGACCTAAACCAGCCATACCAGCCTGGCAGTGCAGGATTGAGCGTCGTATCGACGGGGCCAGGGCACTCATCGGCAAGCTAATCTGCTTCAGGGAGGGCAATACTCGACCAAGAGTGATGCGCTTTGTGAGGCGGGCATTCTCGGGGACTGGTATCAGCCCTCGAGAATATATGTCCCAAGTCACAGAGCGCATCGACTTCCTGAAGCAGAAAGTTTGTGCATGGGCAAGCCGTATTCGTAGGTATAAACGCCGCGTGGAGCGATATGCTCAGAATCGCATGTTCCAATGCGACCAAAGGTGGGTGTATAGAGCTTGGGAGCGACCTGACCAAGGAGTGAGTGATGGGCGCCTGCCGGATGATGATGCCATGAGCTCATTCTGGCGCAGCATCTGGTCGGTCCCCGTCACTCACACCGAGGGTGACTGGACGCGGGATATTGAGCGAGCGTGTGAGCCAATAGAAGAAATGGGGGAAATTTTAATTAGCCCCCAAGACGTAGCCAGTGCGGCCCGTCCGCTGCCTAACTGGAAATCTCCAGGGCCGGATGGGCTGCACAACTTTTGGATAAAATGGCTACGTAGCTCACACGCTCGCTTGGCGTCCCAATTCCAGTCGTCCTTAGAGTCTGGGTCGCTTCCACAGTTCCTTACAACAGGAGTTACCCACCTGCTCCATAAATCAGGTAGTACCGCGGAACCCAAGAACTATAGACCGATCACATGTTTGCCGACGGTCTATAAGCTTCTTACGTCCATTTTGAGAACCAAAATTAACACTCATGTAGAAAATAATTCGATAATGTCCCCTTCTCAAAATGGATGTAGGAATGGGTCCCGCGGTACTAAGGAGCTACTCCTCATTGATATGGCCATTAGCCAACAGGTTCGTCGCTCCCGAAAGAATCTGTCGACATGCTGGATAGATTACAAGAAGGCCTACGACTCGGTGCCACATACATGGCTCATGAGGGTGCTAGAGCTGTATAAAATAAACGCAACTTTACGCACCTTCTTGACGTCATGTATGAGGCAATGGAGGACGGTCCTTCGCTATCCAGGGTGTCGACCGATTCTGGGGAGCGGTGAACCGATTAGTATTGAGCGGGGAATATTCCAGGGCGACAGTCTGAGCCCACTATGGTTTTGTTTAGCCTTGAACCCTCTTAGCACATTGCTGGAGGGGTCAGGGCTAGGCTATCCACTGCGGAGAGGAGGCCAGGTAGTATCCCACCTTCTCTACATGGATGACCTAAAGCTCTTTGCCCCCACCAAATTGCAACTGGTGGAGTTACTGAAGGTAACTGAAACTTTCAGTAATTCTATCAGGATGGAATTTGGTGTGGACAAATGTGCAGTCATGCATGTTAGACGAGGGGGGATTATGGAATCCGAGGGACTACAACTATCGGATTCCATACACCTCAGGTCGCTCTCCGCAAACGACACCTACAAATACCTAGGTATGTCGGAGGGGCTGGGCATCAGTGAGGCCGACATGAAACAATCGTTGAGGGAGCGTTTCTTTGGCCGCCTGAAAAAAGTTTTAAAAAGTCTTTTGTCGGGCGGAAACAAGGTGCGCGCCTTCAACGGGTGGGTCATGCCGGTCTTGATGTACTCCTTCGGCATACTGAAGTGGACTCAGACTGAACTAGATGCTCTGGATAGGAGAGTCCGGACTCTGCTGACCGCAAATCGGATGCATCACCCGCGATCGTCAGTAATGAGGCTGTACATCCCGCGAAAGTGTGGGGGTCGAGGCTTATTAAATGCTAAGACCCTCCACAATCGTGAGGTGTGCAGCCTCAGGGAATATTTCCTACATGCCGACGCGGGGATGCACCGAGATGTGGTCGCAGTAGATAAAGGACTCACCCCACTCAATTTGGCTAAAGAGAACTGGCGCAAGCCTGTGGTACTCAGTACTAATGACCGCAGGGAGGTATGGCAGAGCAAGGAGCTACACGGACGATTCTACCGGGCCCTCCATGGGCCCGACGTAGACTTCCTAGCGTCCGTGTCCTGGCTACGGTTCGGTGACCTATTTGGGGAAACCGAAGGTTTTGTCTGTGCGATTATGGATGAAGTTATCATGACGAATAACTACCGGAAGTATATTGTGAAGGACGGGACGGTTGACATATGTCGGGCATGCCACTGTCCGGGCGAGTCCCTAAGGCATATTATTTCCGGTTGTTCTCGTCTTGCTAACGGCGAGTACTTGCATAGACATAACCAAGTGGCCAGGATTATCCATCAGCAACTTGCTTTGAGATATAACCTTGTGGAATCGGAGGTACCGTACTACAAGTATGTGCCCGACCCAGTTCTCGAAAATGGTCATATCACGTTGTATTGGGATCGATCTATCATCACTGACAGGACTATTGTCGCCAATAAACCTGATATAGTGGTGATAGATCGATCAGAACGCCGCACAATGATTGTTGATGTTACCATCCCGCATGATGAAAACCTCGTGAAAGCTGAGAAAGACAAACAAATCAAATATCTTGACTTAGCGCACGAGGTTGTCAACATGTGGGATGTGGATTCGGCAACCATTGTGCCGATAGTCGTAACGGCCAATGGCCTAATGGCCAAGAGCCTCGACCAACACCTCAAGAGGCTCTCGTTAGGTGGCTGGATCAAGGGCCTGATACAGAAAGCAGTCCTCCTCGATACGGCGCGTATTGTGAGGAGGTTCCTGTCTCTGGAGCCCTAACCGCCGGTAGCTTGGACCCTGCTCCCGATGCCGGTGGACCTCTATTTTTATATTTTTAAATGTATTTCTTTCTTTTTTTCGTTTTTATAGAATTATATTTAAAAATGTAAACGTAAGAATGAAAATGAATAAAGGCGATAATAATAATATTTATTCAAAAAATTACAGGGCATAAAAATTCGTACACTTTTGCTTAAATGTAAATTATGTTTCTAAGACTTACGTGCCTGAACTAGGTAATCCTGTGTTTCAGGCGAGAAGAGCTTAAATAGACTTATAAAATAAATAACTAACAGGTTGACAATAGATCACTAATTTTATGTTGAGTAGCTTAACTCTTAGTTTCTAAATTTGATGAATACTTAACCTAGGTGAAAGTTGTACATAATTATATTTACTTTAACACAGTTAATAAATTCTCTGTATCTTCGTAAGACATACTTTGAAGAGCATCCTTGAGAATTCTCTTACAATTTGTATAGTTCAGGGGATAAATGTTTGCTTTCGAGTTTAGTCTATTATAGAGAAGAGGACCGAGGTACAGGTAAAATTTGGATACAAAAGCATGTTTTGTTGTATTTTGTGGACAAACTATATCTTTACGTCTTTTATTAGTATAAGCAGTGCTGTAGGGTAGAGCTGTGTGTTGTTTTAATACAATGCCCATTATAAATAGCTGTCGAACTGTTAATACTTCACAAGATTTGTAAAGGAGGTTAGTAGGAAAAAGGAAAGGGCGGAAAGTAGACACTTTGAGAATCGCCCTTTGAGCTCTCTCGATGGTTAGTAAGATCGTTTTACCCGCTCCACCCCATGTGGTAATACAGTAAGTTAATATTGATTGACATAGAGCAAAGTAAACTTGTCTAACGATTTTTGGGTCAGCAATATACCGTAATTTTTTAAAAACAAATATTAACTTGCGAATTCTATTATTTAAAGCTTGTATATGTTGTTTGAACGAAAGAGTTTCATCTATTATAACACCAAGGTATTTTGTTGTATTAGTCATTTTAATATTGGGACAAATACATTGGTTATCTGTAGGAATTGTGCAATAATGAGCATATAATGTTGTGGTAGCGCATGTTGGTATTTGCATGCGCATCGAAAACTTAATGTAATTTGTCTTGTCTGCATTTAGTGTTAATGAATTATGTTGAAGCCATTTATTAACAATATTGAATCCATGTTGCGCAAATTTGTAGACATTTTTTTCTGAGTCAGCCGAAAACAGAAGGGCAGTGTCGTCAGCATAAGAAACAATTTGGCCGTGATCTAGATTTAGGTTACAAAGATCGTTTATGTATACCAAAAATAGTGTAGGCCCTAAAATACTTCCTTGGGGAACTCCGAAGGACGTGGTTTTTTTAGTATCGCTGAGAACATTTTCAATCCTTACACATTGGGTACGGTCTTCTAGATAGCTTTTAAATAATTTCAGCTGAGTACCTCTGATGCCTATGGCTTCAAGCTTTCGCAACAGAATGGGAATAGAAACTGTATCAAAAGCTTTGGCGAGGTCCAGGAAGATTCCTACTGTGTGGTTACCATTATCGAGTTCTTGTGCTAGATAGTCAGTCAGATGGTGCACAGCATCGTCTGTTGACATTTTAGGCCTAAATCCAAACTGCCGTTTAGATAAAATTGATTTATCCTGCAAGTATTTGTAAAGCCTTTTATTCATAATTTTTTCTAATATTTTAGACATACTAGGCAGCAAGGAAATAGGTCTATAATTTGTCACTTGATCTTTACTGCCTGATTTGTAAACAGGGACAACAACAGCTTTTTTAAGGCACTCGGGAAAAAGACCCGTGGATAAACACTTTTGGAAAATATAAGTTAGTGGTGGTCCCAAAATGTGCCTGAACTGTTTAATAATTTTATTTGGTATGTTATCCCAGCCAGCGGCACAGTCGTCCTTCAAACTCATAATTATCGTTTCTATTTCAGTCTCGTCAGTGTCTTGCAACACAAAGGATGATAAAATAGTACTACACGTAAATGGTGTGCTTGTTAGATATTGTGATCGGCCCTGAACTTTTTCAGCCAAACATTTACCAACATTAACAAAGAAATTATTCGCAATGTTGGCAGATGCTAACTGTGATGAGTGTGCTTGTAATAAACCTGAAGATGACTGATTTCGTTTCGAGTTATACGTTACACTTTTAATAAAATTCCAGATTTTTTTACTATTTGTACCAGCTTTTTCTAGTGCGATTTTATCGTAGTTGCTTTTTACTTTTTTTAGAAGATTATTACAGAAGTTACGGTATCGTTTATAGGACAGTTGCAAAATTAAATTATCTGGATTAGATTTAGCTTTCATATGCAGTTTATCTCTATTTTTCATACAGCGAATGAGTCCTGGCGTGATCCATGGTTTTATGTTGTGGTTTTTGTTATTTCGCCGAGACATGACCGTGTTCTTCTGAATTGCATGTTGTACATTTTTGATTAGGTACAACATACAAAACTGCGGATCAGCGGAATTGTAGACTGGGTCAAAGTCGATATTGCATAAGTCTTCTTCAAGTTTATTTACAATTAAACTAGAAATTGTGCGTGTGTCTACTTTAGGTAATTTACAATTTAAAATAAGTAGGGTAGCGTTGTGATCGGTTATTGTTGAGTTAATTACAAGGGCAAGTGCAGGGAAATTTGATTTGAGCATAATATGGTCCAAACAGGAACCACTTTGATGTGTAGGAAGCGTGTGAGCAGGAAGCAAACCATGGAAGGCGCATAGGTTAAGGTATTCCTCAGCAGATGCGTCAGCACTTTCTGGAAGAATATTGATATTAATATCTCCAATTAAAATAGTATTTTTGAAAGATGACAGGTTCTGCAAGGTGTTGTTTAGAGAGTCAGTGAAATTGTTTGTATTTCTAAAAGAGGGGGGTCGATATAAGGCAAGTATCGCTAATTCTAACCCAATTTTAATTAACAATCTGTTACAATCGTGCATATCTGGTTCCTCGACAGACACATTGAGATGATTTCTTGCATAAACTATCACCCCATCGTTCTGATTGTAGTTTATGTTACTTTGATACATATTATATCCCGGAATTAGTGGTATATTATATTGTTTGGAAAGCCAACATTCGGTTAGTACAATAACGTCACAGTTTATTTGTAGACGTTGTAGAAAAATGCTAAAATTGTCGAAATTTTTAAAAATACTGCGAATATTTTGGGTGAGTATGGTTAGTGGAATAGTGTGGGAGGAGAGATATTGTTTACAGTGTTCAACGTCACAAACGTGGGATTCAGATACAGAGAAATTATCTATGTCATTAATTAAATTATTAATCATAATTATAAAAACAATAACAAGGGCTAAAAAATACGTAATTAACGGCGCTCTTAGGCGCCTCCATAATCAACTGAATTTATGTACCTTTTTTCAGCCATTATTTTCGCTGGGCAGTCAGAAGCACTTGTCTTGTGATTGCTCGGCTTTTTGAAGTGGAAGCAAGTAGCACATTTTGGTTCCTCAGCCTTTTTTGTGCATTCTTTAATGGAGTGACCCTGATCACCACAGTGGCCACAGGTAAAATTAGTCTCCCGACATGATTTGGCCGCATGTCCGTACTGCTGGCACTTATAACAGCGTGTGACTAGAGTAAAGTCTCTTACAGGGCATGACGACCAATTCACAAACACTCTGTCTTTCGTTATCAGGGCTTTACGGATATCTGCGGATACTTCTATTATATAATTACAGGTCTCAGCGTCCTTCTTACCCGATTTATGGCTTAGCCTAATCGAGGTCAAAAAGGTCTCGAGGCTGCAATCCTGAAGGGTCTCTGCTAGATTCTGGTGGAATAAACAGGTAAAAACTTCCTTTTCTTGCATGGATGAGGGCACTCCGATAACTACTACTCTAGGCTTCCTTTTTGGGGGTTCGTCTACTGTAAGGCCTGAATTTGATTGCTGCATCGATATTTTCACCTTCTCAATATCGTCCTTTGTTTCAGTGCTGATAATGACCCCTCCATTTTTCGTCTTACGTAGTCCTCTTACGTGAAGTTTCATTTGCTCGGGGCAGATAATTTTTTGGACAAGTGTTTTTGTGTCCTCACTCGACTTCAGTTTGTCGTTAGGGTATATGGCCACTGAGCTTAGATTTATCGGCTGTATATAATTGTTGGTACCCTTTTTGACCATTTCAGCAAAGGAAGTTCCCGTTGCCGGTTTCACTGAAGCTCCGATTGACAGCTTAAGGTCTTGCAGTTGCTGCGACAGATCAATTTGGTCTTCGAGTGTTTGGACGGTGGAGTGGGCGTGGACGGCTCTCATCTTAAGGGACTGGTACTGAACGGCCATCTGGGATGTGCCGTGACTAACTTTTCTGCAAAGGGCACTTATACGCAGTTTTTGCTCCATGTTTAATTTGCCCTCTGATGTAATTGAGCACACTTCATTTAGGCACTGCTCAATGGACGACATCCAGTTCTGGATTTCCGGCGTAGATATAACTTCCAATACATCTTCTCTTTGGCTGGGTGGTTGAGGGTGAGGTGCGGGTGCGGGCTCAGGTGCAGGTGCAGGTGCGGGTGCGGGCACAGGTGTAGGAGGTGGGCTCCGAACACATCTGCCACCCCTGCTGAAGGGACTGGTTGCCATTGTGATACAAGTAATTTACTTGTTAATCACTTATACACATTTTCACACAAACGATTTACACATGTTATGCTTACGTATGACACAGTTTGCTACCGCCTATTTGGTGAAACTAGGTCACGATTCAGCAAGTAATTATTTATTTATTTTAATAAATCTTCGACACGTCTGTTCATAACAAAACTGCAATTGTTCTCAATTATTAGGGTTAAGCTGTATTTGACCGCACGAGCTGCACCGCGCTCATAATAAAGCGTATTTAGTTTTTGTCATTTTAAAACAAATACATTAAAACTGTTGGTATAAAAAATATGGCACCTACTTAAACTAAAATAGGTATTTGTGAAGAAAAAAGTGGCCATCTGCATCTTGCATATTAATACAAAAAGAATTAGCATCTATCAAATTAGCATATTGCAGTTCACTTAACACTCTGTCCTTGGCCTTCCGCACCCAATGTATGTACGGTCAGCAACAGAAGTAGCTGAACATTTGAGTTTTTAAACTTTGCATTAATCAGAAAACTAATTGTTTTAAAACAAAAACTTTAAGACATACTTAGAGCTGTATCTAGCAGCTCTAGGTATCTATTAAAGTTTTTGTTTTAAAACAATTAGTTTTCTAATTAATGCCAAGTTTAAAAACTCAAATGTTCAGCTACTTTTGTTGCTGACTGTACCTACATTTTTCTGATCACCGTTCCGTCTAACTGGCCCAATTAAGATGCGCCGGCGTAAAATAAAATGTTGACCATCTCTGCATTCGATCACTCAATCACTTTCGTTTAAAAAATATTTTGAAAGCTTCGCCAGAACGTGAAAACATTTAGAGTGAACTACATTATGTTTGTGCAGTCGGATCAAGATACATTGAAAAACAACATTGAATGAATCAGCTGTGTATCTCGCTACAGTGCGAATTCATTGAGGAAAAGTGTATAGCCGGATTGCGTATGATTATGAATGCTAAAAACAATACAAAGGAGATCATTCAAGCTCTATTCATTTTTGGGCTAAACAAAAATAATGTTATATTCCGTTAGTGGGGCGCCACACCATGCCGAAATTACGCGACCGAACTTCGGCGTCTATGTTTTTTACTGTCTAAACACACTATGCCGAAGATACGCGACCGAAGTTCGGCATGATTACGCCTGCAATGCTTTTTAAATTACCCGCGACACACCAGGCTGAAATTACGCCGCGTTTTACCTATATAAAAAACATAGACGCCGAAGTTCGGTCGCGTAATTTCGGCATGGTGTGGCGCCACACCTATATAGGTAAAACGCGACGTAATTTCAGCCTGATGTGTCGCGGGTAATTTAAAAAGCATTGCAGGCGTAATCATGCCGAACTTCGGTCGCGTATCTTCGGCATAGTGTGTTTAGACACTTAGAATATGTTATTCTGTTCATTTGTTACTATGGGACCAAAGCTGTAGTTCATTCTCCGCCAAGTTACATAAGTTCGCATACGATCGATATTAATGATCGATCTCATTCCAAGATCTCTCGATAGGTAATAGGTCTATTGCAGATATTCAATACAAGTAATGACAAAAACCTACATTAATTCATAGATTCATCAATCAGAATCAATTACAATATCAGCCGTTAATTGGACGCATTACTCGTACAAATTCGGAAACACGAAGATTGCCGAGGCGCATAACTTATGTCGTAGTACTAACTTTATTCGATTAAATAAGCGTTCACTCACACACACACCTACACTATCAGAACTAGGTAGCTCTCCACGTCCTCCAAAGTAAGACCATCCTATATAATTTTATTAGAAACTTTCCATGAAAATTTAGCGCTAATTTTCCCACTTTCTCACTAACTAAATATTTCAAACGTTCAAGTTTGAGTGGTGCTGTAACTCGAGGTAACTAAAGTTTGCTAACTATAATGACTTCAACTTCGCATGTAAGAGCTCTGGGAAGCTAATAGTTGCTAAGTTAATTGACACTTAAAGTTGGGAATTTAAGTGGCTTCTTCTTTTGAATGGAATTAAATGATAGCCGATGGGTTCTGGAGTGGCGACCGCGTACCAATACGTACGAATAATATTTTCAAAAATTATGGACAGTCTCTTAAGAACATTTTCCTCTATCCACAACGATTAAGGTAGCTGCCCTTATTACTACCCCATCTCAAATAAGTTTTTTGCGATTTCTGACTTTTCTAGTACTCCAGCCTCAGTAGGTCCGTAAGAGTCTTTTGATCCTTATGGGAAATGGGATCGATTGACATCATAAAAAAGTTTTGTGAAAACAGCCCTTTTTCTCGCAGACTGCTGTTTTTTCAAAATCTGTGAATGTCGATTGAAATTATACGAAAAGTTAGGGGTGGTCTTCTAAGAACGTTTTCCTGTAGCTACAGTGGTTAGGGTGCCTTTCCACCAGAGATGTGCTATGTAGCTATGCTGCATGAATGTGAAAGCTAAGCTACGAAACTATGTGAACGTTTCTACTGATGCTAAGCTATGTAGCTGTGCGAGGAAGATGCGCATCTCGAGCTATGCGAAGTATCGACAATAGTGAAGGCACGGGGAGCGGCGGGCATAGCTACACCACTCGCGACCATCCATAGCATGCATCCATAGCACGCATCCAAATCATACATCCTTCCATATAAAAAACGTAGCTTAGTTGAATCAGTTTCCACCAGTGCTATGCTATGTGGACCAATGAATATGATTGGTGGATATCAAACGCATCCATAGCAATGTTGCATAGCACATCTCTGGTGGAAAAGCACCCTTAAGGTCCCTTCATGCCCCGTCTCAAGTTACCATCCTGTGTAATGTGAATAATTTAGACACCTAATTACGAAAAACAACATGTTCTAACAGTAGAAAATAACTTTAAAATTACGAGCGTCAATATAAACCCTATTCTACATGAGCCGTACAATACCGTAGGTGGTCGGCAGTCGGCACCCGGGTCTACTTAAGCGTGACAGTTTTCTCGGTCTGATGCTCGAGGAACCAGGGTATATTACAGCTAAAGATATTTAGGTTTGGTCTAAGTCATAAGCAAAGTATTAATTACATTTTGAATATTATTGCAAAAGAAGTTAGTCCACGCTGGAACTTCGCAGTAACCCAGTCCCCCTTATTACAAAAGATGGTCTAAGAAAAACCCTGGTTTTAGAGTAGCCCCGTCTCTTTTTGTTGTATGACATAAGAAAGTGATGGGTATATTTTAAACCTGGGTTTACCTTAGTCTTGGTTTAAACCATCTTTTGTAATAAGGGGGAATATGAAAGTCAACAAATTGACGACAAGGAAAAAATCATTTTATCTTGCATTTGTATGGCTATTAAATATCTATATAATGCTAGAAATGACAAGATATAAGTAATACGGATTTTGGATTAGTGATTTCCTTTGCTACCACTTTTGTGTGCAAATAGAGACTGCTATCTAGCCATCGTAATTAAATAACTATATTTTATTTACCTACAATTTATGTACACACAGAACATTAGACAGAAAAGTGAAGTACCTAATAAGAATATTGTGCCGTGTGGTGCCGGACGTAAAGAATAGCACTACCCCATCTCTTCAAATGGGTGTCGTAAAAGGCGACTAAGGGATTCACTAGAGGATGGGCAGCTGAGTACTTTAACAACTATACTGCGATCGCCAACCCGCCTGCCAAGCGTGGCGATTACGGCAAACACGGCCCCCCCATATTGGGGGAGGCCTATTTCTAGCAGTGGACGTCTTTCGGCTGAATCATCATCATCATAATGAGAACAAAGTACAAAGGTATGTTTCTAAAGAAATCTCTTCGAGCAGACCTGTGAGAGGAGAGTATAGAGAGATACACCCCATTTTATATTATCTTTTCAAGCAACTGTGAGTATCTATCATATACTTATCAGTAATATTAGTAGTATCTATCGCTTACAACTTGGGCTGTACCCCAAAACAGCGCCAGATGTGACAAAACAGTTATGGGCAGCACACCCTCACCCTCGACCCCCAATTTGTTTATAATTGATTCAAATATTATTTTAAATTGTCTACCGTGGTTGATTGATACAGGAAGGACATATCAAAATATAGGCTTTAGGAGACCAATTGTAACTTAATTGTTTAAACAAAAAAAACGGACGATGTTGATAGTTTGGTTAATCTTTTTTTTTCTTTTTTTTGCCCTTGTCGATTCTCGTAGCTGCCTATTTAATAAAATCACCTTTAGAATGTTGATAATGTTTTAATCCATTTTCTGAGCAAGCTTCTGGTGTGGTGACAATTTATAGGAGGTGCCTATATCCAGCAGTATACAGCGGTAGAATTATAAGTTTAAATATTCATTTAATTCTGTTCTACACTCAGTACACGAACAGACAATTTTTCAAACTTTGATCTAATTTTACTGGGCTCTCCCGGACCTTAGAGAAAAAAAAGATATGCAGGATTGTTTAATACCAATATGAGTCGTTTCTGTTGGTTCTGGGTTTTTTTTTGCCCATTTTCCTTTAATTTTGTTATTATTGTAGCTTCCGTTTTTATTTTTACCTTTTTTCATTTTAATAGGCTACGTGCCTCACCTCAAAACGCAAGTTTTCTTTCTTTATTTCTATATCCCTGTGATAAACACCGCCATCAAGCGAAGCAACAAAAACAAAATTATCTAACCACTATGTTATTAATAGCTGGAGGAAATGAATGACATTCAGCTTACGTCCAATGACTGATTGAATATGAAAATAATCCACAAGTGCACAACCTCTGATCACAGTGAAAGTCTAGAAATTTTCACTTCCTCGATCATCAGTAGAAATAATGGAAAGTTGTCTGTTTGCACAATTATGCTGCGAAGCCGTGACATCGGATATTACGGGAAATGACGGGGCGCGAGCCATGTATTATGTATGGTGTAGTATGAGTGCTGTGGTTTACGTAAATTGAAACGTTTGTACGGTAATTTCTGGTATCATGTCGTAAAATGTTGTGTGTTTTCTTTTCTTGGTATCAGTCTAGCGTTTTTCCCAGCTATGTTTGGGTTGGCTTCCAATTTATCTAGATGCTGTTAAATATAAATATTTTATACAAGATCCTCATGGATACCCTTCGCCTGGGGAAGGCGAAGGGTTATGCCGGACTCTTACCGGTTAAAAACCCACGGTGTTTCTTCTCCTGACCTTTGGCCGGGGTCGCGGGATTCGCAGCTGCATGCACCGCGACCCTGGCAGGTCTCGGTCCGCCAGCCACTGCCTACGGACATCTACAACCCTGTTACTGAAGAAGTCCTAATGATATACAAAGGCTAGTGTTCACTTATATTAATTCTTTAACAAACTAAACAACCGTTTACCTAGAATACTTACTTAATGTTTTTTTTGTGATTATCCTTCTTTTTTTGGTTGAAAAAGTTTTTTCCCGAGGTGGTCCCGTTTTAATTTGGTGAAGATCTGATGAAGACCTTTGGAGATAAATAATGGAACTCTTTATTGGATTACAGCAAATCACTCGCGTTTCTGTAACCGCATGTTTATGTATAATTTATGCCACTCAAAATAGAAAAATAAAATTACTTAAATGAAAAACCGTCATAAAAAAACTTAAAAAGTAAAATAACTACCTTATTATAAAATTATCAGGTTCAGAAGTCGGTACCTTCAATTTGGTTTAGCGTGGATTAGCACCGACTTCTGAAACTGTTAATTTTATGTGGTCATTATTTTACTCTTTTCAGTTTTTTTAAGTCGGTTTTTCTTTTTTGTTAAGTAATTAAATCTACGAGTGTTTAGCCAGAGAATTAATGATGATCATCACCATTACACCACTATACAGGTGGTGTCAACATTAGGTACCTATGACGTCCAAGAAACACGGCCTAACACGTTCTCCGAGGCACGGTGGGTTTAGATGTGTGTCAGTCTTTATTTCCAAAACACCTTAATCCAAAGCCATATCTTCTTCAAGTATGTGTGTTTCCATCAAACGCATCCTGAAGAAACACAAACATACTCTGGATATAAAAAAATGCAAAAAGTAATCCATCAAATCAATATCAAGATCTGACGTGGTACTCAGTAATGTAGACATTACAAGCCACCCCACAGAGGGGAGCCCTCTCTCCTCAAAAAGCAGAGAGTGCAGTGCAGTTAACGTTATAAAAATGTCGGGGATAAAACTGTGGGTGAGTAAAAAGCGATGTTGAAAGGTTTGGGTTCCGTAAGTGTAGCTTACTAGGTCAAAAACTATGACAAGATGTATGGATAAGATGTATGACAAGATTTAACATATTTATTTACAAACAGATTAATTTAAAGCAATAAAAATCATTTATGACAAGATGTATGAAAAGATGTATGGTATGACAACGTGTATGACAAGATGTGTGACAAGATGTATGTCAAGATATATGATAAGATGCATGACAAGATGTACGACAAGATGTATGACAAGATGTATGATAAGATGTGTGACAAGATGTATGACAAGATGTATGACAAGATGTATGACAAGATGTATGACAAGATGTATGACAAGATGTATGACAAGATGTATGACAAGATGTATGACAAGATGTATGACAAGATATATGACAAGATGTATGACCAGATTAACGTGGACGAAGGGAATAATGCGTGAGTTAATGTACCTATTTATGTAATGCTTCCATCTCTTCCTACTTCTCGGTGTTCGAGGATGAGCGCCTGATGATTTCCTAGCTTCCTGTATATAATACGGTACGTTTGAAATTTTATGGAGCAGTGTTCAGATGGACAGCTGTCAACGCCGTCTGACCTCCGCTACAACGGTTCGAGTTGTTACTCTTACTGCCACACCTCAAATCTCCACTCTGTACACTGGCATAAGGAAGCCTCTTAGGCAAAAACTGTACGACTTCATTTGTGGGTTTAATATTGCCTTTCTTGCGGAACCCAAACTATTTCCCTCCTAGCCCTCCGTTACCACACGTGCTGTGTCCTCCCTAACTATTATGTAAGCAAAATGTTAAGTCAGAATCCCATGTGACGTTGACGGGGTTTTATTATGTTCACGCTGCGGAGCAAGGGCATAGTTTGAAGTCTTTAAACTGTGGTGATTAGGATAGCGGCGAACGTCCGTTTTCCGAGACGTATCGCTTGGGTGCAGTCGGTATACCCTGCTCTGACAATGCATGGTGACCTAACCATCTAATTGGGATGCTTCCAGGGACCACCAGTGGTCCGCGGACCACGGGTTAAGAACCACTGGGCCTAGACAAATGGGCTGTCTATAAGTTGGTATTCGCCGTCGGTCAGCGAGCTAAGGCCAACATGTATTGCCAACTTTATTAATAAGCTAGGTATAGGTACACAAAATAGACTAGGATAATTGGTATTCTGCAGTCACAACGAACTATGTGTATTTTAATTCTCAGATTAACATGACATGTTATTCCGCTATTTGTAATTCACTGATGTATTCCGTATTTACGGATCTATGTAAATTGTTAGGTTAGGTATACAAATACGGCAGAATCACCAATTGCGTATCAATGTAATACGCATTAATTATGTAAAAATATTTTGTTCGGAATACAAATGAGTTTAAGTGGTCGAATAGGTTTTAGGACGATTAAGTTTTTTTTGTACATATTTAAATTGTCAAAGGTGAAATTACTGACATCAGGTGAATATAAAAACCAGCATTCTAATTGCGCAACACACTCGTAATCGCTATGGCTTTGATTTTGACAGGTCATCAATTTCCATAGCAACGTATCTAGGTATTAACAATCCGACTTCTCCACAATTATTTACCACGCAATGAATATTGTTGTATTGTCAAAATCAAAGCCATAGCGATTACGAGCATGTTACGTAATTAGGATGCTGTTCTTGGCGTGAAAGCCGTAAAAAACTACTGCAGGATTAATCAAACAAAACTTTTGCCTGATGTTATATGAAATGGATTACCTACATCGTTCACCGTTGAGACCATAGACTGACCACAGACAGTCTCTGACCATTTATTACATTATTTACTATAGGTACTCTATTTATTAGACGAGAGTGGTCCACCAAGACACGAAATCTTTTGAATCATTTCTTCAAGTAGAGTTTCAATTCATCTTGATTGACCAATCTATATCTATAAAAGGAGAAGCTGACTGACTGACTGATCTATCAACGCGCAGCCTAAACCGCTGGGGTTAGAAACTTGAAATGTTGACAGTAGGTTCCTTTTGTAACGTAGGCATCCACTAAGAAGGGATTTTTCGAAATTCAACCCCTAAGGGAGTTAAATAGGGGATGAAAGTTTGTATGGAAAATCGTCACTTAACGGGTTCAAAATTTCACGCAAGCGAAGCTGCGGGCGAAAGCTAGTAATGTTTATAAAAGCATAATACTGTATTGAATCAATACTGGCTTACATGTTGCTTATTTCTTTACATTCCCTTACAATACGGCCGACGTATCTTGGCGAGTCTGAAGTTAGTTGTTTGGCTGCGCAATGAATCTTTTAGAAACGAAATTGTCTACTGCGCAGCTCATCAGCTAACTTCAGACACGCCATAGGTCGGCCGTATTGTACTAAAATGAGTTTTAATTGTCTATTGTTTTATTAAATAGATACATAAATGCCTGGTCTAGAGCGTGAGGTTCTGGTTTCAATCCTCAGGTTGGACAAAGTGTTATTGGATTTTTCCGTGTGTAATTTCTCAGTAGCAGCCCGGAGTCTAGAATTCTAGATTTGTAACTAGTTAGTTGATGGCAATAGGCTTGCCCCCTATTACATGGGACTTAAACATAACAGCGAAATGAGGGTGTACTATTCGGCTGTCCCATTTCAAAACCTAGTAACAGACACTTTTTACAAAAACATTTTTTTGCATAATCTTGCTAACCTAGAAATTCTCCACCAAATACAAAAACACCAGCGTTGAAAACTCACATAATAAGCATCGGTACCTAGTAAGTGCCATTCACTGTCTCTGATCATTTTAAAACCTAGTAAGTCACTTTAACCGCATGGTTTTACCAAACATAAAACATAAAGGCTGACCGATTTAACGTTTATGCGCTCTCCTTTAAAATTTCGTTTTAAGCCCTCACTAGGTTTCGAAATGGGACAGCCGTATACACCTCTGCCCAACCCTTCGGGGAATACAGGCGTAATGATACGTTATATACATAAATAGCCACAACCGTAGACAAGAGATGAGTTCTATAGATCTATAAGCATAAACCACACGTGCACCTATGTGTTCGTCCTTGACATAGCTGTTTATTACCTAGTTGTTAGCATACTCGATCCACAAGTGTGCGTTATAAGGAAACTAAGCTGTTATGGTAATATCTCTAGAAGTGTAAATAGTTGTGTCTGTTTATTTATAGTGTTTAAACACTATTGTTTACTTTATTGTTGTCCTTAACGATATGTGAGCGTTCGTTACACATCGAGAACTCTCCGTGCTGGAGCACGTTAAGCCGTTGGTCCCGGGTGTCATACGAATACCTATAACAGTCGTTAGGGGCCATTTATTAATTACATCACACAAATTTCATGATTTTTTTACCCCCCCCCCCCTCCCCTCCCCGTCCTTGTCACAGCTGGGGGTCTACTCCCTAAGCACGAAGTCCGTGGTTTCGGCCTTAGTTACGAGCGCTTCCTACTCCTTATCACCTACGGACATACGATTATTTCGGGGCCCGAACTAAGTATGAATGACAACACGATTTGACAGTTGTCCCTACTACCGATGTGTTTTTGCCCGTCCGAAAAGTTGAACTTGACACTTGTTTTGTTCACTCCTACGTTTCGGGCTACTTTCGGACGGGCCACTAACTTCGTTGACGGACTTAGGGAGTAGGCCCCTGGTCACATTTGTGAGATTCCCTAGTGTGACGTCACATATTTTTAAATTTTACGTCTAGAATTTTTTAAATTAAAACAGCATTTCCTCAATTAATCAAATCATCAGCTTCGGTTTTGGCCAAAGGCTGTGATGAGAGCCGAACAGACGGCGTCGTCCAAACTGGACGTGCGGTCGAACACTGCAGATACAGTGCGCGTAAAATAACTTTACCCTCTGAACTGAGGAACAGAACGCTGAAAGCCTGAGAGCGGCAATGTTATTTTACTACTACTGTACTGTAAGTTACTTTAAAGTTTAAGTTAGTCCGTAACCAAATACTGTTATACTTGGAAAACAGATTTCTGATTGCAGGGGGCTTACTATGACCTCTTAAAGTAGGACAGAAGTTGCCTGGAAGTTGAACTGCCCTGCTTTTTTGTACTATGACATCGTTATAGCAGGCCTGTAGCAGGCCTGCTACGTTGACGTTTACAAAATCCATTCACCTTTTTTTTGTATGGAGTTTTCATACCATGACATGTTATTTGACAGCAGTAGAGCGTCTATTGAGCGTCTGTAATGACAAAATAAGCGATCTTGAAAAAGTTACTATTTACGAGCTTAATCAACATTGTTTACTTTATTCAATAGTCGTTCACCTTTAGTACTGTCATGGTACGATTTTAGCGATTCAGAAGCAGGCCTGCTTTTGAACGGAGCTTAAATGGCTGGCATTTGAACGTTTTCATAAGAGGTCATGGTAAGCCCCATGTACTTATGTTGTTATTAGAGCACCGAAACTTTCTGTTGTTCCCTTGATATTTTTACGTCACCCGCAGGAAGGGAGGGGGTTGCTTTTTGTTTGCCGAGAAAAACACCACCACAAAACATAGAATAGATGATCAATCAAATATAGAATTATTTTGTGCAGTATTCAAACGAATACTGCACACGTCGACTTTGACGTCATAATCCAAAATCAAATACATTCCACATTTAAAATATGATCCTCTTAATACCACACACTATTACATCGGGTGAACATTAATGTAAGGGGTGTACACAATCGATGCGTAGCGCGTAGTGCGTGAGACGTCGTATTATTGCGGGGGTGTGTTAACGCTTAAACATGACGGATGATCGTAGATATTGACAGATATGAGAATGGAAGGAAGTTAATATACCTTGCTTTTGTAAGTTTCTTCAATCGGAGTTTCTTTTGTCGCAAAATTGGGGTAAATCCATATTGTTTGCTTTAAAGCCGGTATCTTTGGTTGATGATGATTTATAATAAAACAGAATGAATTAGTACTTCAGTACTATTACAATTCTGGATAAAAGAAAAGCTGTAGCCGAGCCAAAACCGTACCTACTACGTACCAACCAATACTGTAGCAGCAACAAAACTGTATCTGTTCTGTTCTATGTCAGTCTGTCAGTGCTCCAAGCCTATTAAACAATGCATCAAACTTTTTGATATGTTCGTATATTCACGACTGGACATGTCAAGCGCCAGCGGCATTTTGGATTTGTCGTTCCTACACGTCCTACACTTTTGTGCAGGTAAAAAAATGGACGCCAAATGTTACCATGCCAAATAAGTAAAAAAATAAAAAAAGAATCATCTATCGTGTAACAGATATTACCAATAATGCTCTACTTTTACCAAAAAATCACAAAGAAGTTAAACACAAATAAAAGCATTTTATTCTAAAAAAACGCATTACACGTTTCATCCTTTAAAAAAAGAATACGCCACAATATTAATGATACGCCGAATCGTATCATTGAACAATTTCGCTACATTTGTGTCAGCAACGCTGTTGTGTCCCGGGATTTAGATTAATGATACGATACCATATAAATATTGGAAAGTTAATGGAAGTTGAAAAATGATTTATCATTGTATGACATTATTGCCATTTTAATTGTGTTATTTTCGGCTTACGGGGTTAAGGGAGTTCGAAATCAGAGCAGATAACGTGATTTTGCGCTTTATTATAAATTGATGTTAAAATAAGTGTGAAAATTGTGCAGCCAGGTGGACAGAGAATTTGAAGTGGCTGGACCGGTGAGTTGATTGATTGAAGTAAGCAAAAAATACTATGTTAAAGTTAGAACTGATAAAGACGTAACATCTTGCGTCGTCACGCATATTATTAAGAGTTTAGTTGCTAACACGCATATATTGGCACAAACAACACAATGCAACGGTATATAAATAAAAAGGAATAAAAACGATTAAATGTAAGTGCCAAACGACCATAAGCTTAGCATTTTGTTAGGTATTATTACAATTACTTACTACCTAACGCTGATTTTCAGCTGCGACCCACGGTTGCCATACGCTCAGTTAGTTTCCGGGTAAAATAGTCTTAGTGCCGATTTTTCTAATGTCATATACTTACTTACCTATATCTGAGGAATAAAGAATGGGCAAAAAAATCAGAACCAGCAGAAACGACTCGTATTGGAATAGATAAAATATTTTTCAAACTTACACCTCTTTTTAATGTGTTCTCACGGACCCTAGGGAAAAAGGATATGCAGGATTACTTAGGACATTAGAGTGTAACCAATTCCAATACAAGTCGTTTATGTTGGTTTTTGGTTTTGGTTAAATGAAATTTGCCCTTCCTTTGACTTTTGACGGCTAAAATATGCCCTAGATAAAAATTATCCGATGTTGGTCAAATCGGTCCTTAATGGGAAAGTTATTTCCTTCTCACTTGCTTATTACACTCAGAAACATAACAATTATGCCATGTTTATACCAAAACAATTTATCATACTAACAGTTTTACAATCCGAGGCGAAAACCAATACCCGTAAGCTGAGATTAACTCTAATTCCAACCACAAATGACAATATTTCCCATCACTCATAACGACATGACGTGACGTCAAACTTGAACTTGACATTTGACAAGGGGCCTAACAATGAGGCCCCAATTAAAATGTATTTAGAGAACTAATCCGTATATAAAAACTAGATGTCTGCCTCTAAGGAACACGTGAAAACAAGGACTCATGTTACCCTTTAAATGTACGTATGAATATTTGCATAAGATTTGCAAAGGTAAACTCAGGCCATGGACTGGGACGAGGCCTCACAATGGAAAATCAACTTAATACCGTTGTTGATATAGTTGAATTTCGTTTTGAAGTTTCATGGGATAGGTGAAACAAACTATTATAAATTCAAAGAACAAAGTTAAGCTAATTGAAACCGACAGATCCTATTGTGTGACGTCACTTGAAGGTTGATATTGGTTGCACGTTTATTGCTCGTGTGAAATTGGATCAAAAACATTGAATGTTGGTTTGACAATTCATGTAAATGAGGATAAAGATGACAACTAAAACACTCATGAACCTCTTATCTAAATAGTGTAAATTGAAGTAGCTTTTTGCGTCTGTCTGTTTGTTCGCGTACTTCTTCCAAACAACTCAATGGATTTTGATGCAGTTTCCGTTTTAATTTAGATAATTTATTTCGGAAAGTTTTAAGCTCTAAAACGTTCTCGATCGATGCCGGGTCGGTTCGCTTGTTTACTCATAAAACAGACCACAAATTGAAAAAAAAAAACACCATTTTCTGCGGAAAAAAATGATACGCGTCTAATTGATAACTTCCTTTTCGAAGTCGGTTAACAAATAGAAAACGATACACGACGTAAAGGTTTTGAAGTTATTTTGGGACTTTATCAAATAATCAGGGTAAAATGGAATGTCGGTTTAGTTAACACAACATCTCAACAATATCCTGCTACGTAATCGCGTTATAGAACCACCCAAACACATTATTATATCAAAAAGTCGCAACGAAAACCATAACAATCGGATTTATCATCCCAAAAAGTGACATCTCTATTGTAAAAAAAAACAAAAAATACAAACATCTAAATAATAAAACGGAACCACAACTAAATAAGATCCCACAAAATTCGCACAAAATAGTAAAAAAACAAAATTTCGATTTGGTTTGGGAAAAAAGTCGGACAGATCCTAAACTTGCAAGAAGGGACACCCTTGATGTATTTTTTATGCAATCCAAGAAGGGTGCAAAATAAAGTTGCAATTTTAAGACGTTGCGATTGGACAGAAACGGTTAGGGGTGACACCCAAGAGCGAAGGGCGGAACGTGTAAGGGTAAATGTAGGGTTTGTGAAATGAAAAGATTATTAATTTTTGAAGATGTACTCTGGGGATTAAGGCTGAGAATTTATTTGGCTGAATCTAGATTACATAATAATATTTCGACGCCATGTTTAAATTAATGCGTTTCGAAAATAGTTAAGTAAATGTTGAATTTATTTTATACAGTGGGTTAAATCGCATACTTGCTAATATTAGATTTTCCTCTTCAAAGCATAATCACGTCTTGTTGACGTAAGATATTGCTACAAAATATTTCTGAAGAATAAACAAATAGATTCACGCTATCAATACGGCTTCAATAACGAAATTGTTTAAACATTTGGTAAAACAGAATATCAGAGAGAAAACAACATAAGAATTGAAATGTAAGAACTACACTTTGCCATAGAAACAGTATGTTTATGTGTGTTAAAGTCTTTCAAAGATTAGTGTACGATCAAAAAACGATTAACAGAAAAATGTTTCATAATATACAATTTTGATTCTAAAAATATTTTATGATTGTTATTAATACATTTATCTTTAAATTATTGTATGCCCAAAACGGGCTGATTGATGTCTCTAACATTATCATATGTATAACAACTGTAACTACTCAATCAGAAACAATATCGTCTACATATTATGGCGCTTCCCCCACCGAAAGTAGCGCCACTTCAGAAAAAAAGCATTATTTCTGTCAACACACAACATATTGAAATTTCGTACGTACAACATTTTAGTCAAGTGAACGTCGACATTTTCGAACACCAAATATCAACACTAGAGCTTCTGGGTTCGAAGTTTCAGCGATAAGTACCAAAAACGGCCGTTTTTAGCATTAATTACTAAAACTTCTAACCTAGGATGTCAAGTGTTGTTTTTTGGTGTTCGAAAATTTCTACAACACTTGACTAAAATGTTGTACGTACGAAATTTCAATATGTTGTGTGTTGACAGAAATAATGCTTTTTTCTGAAGTGGCGCCACTTTCGGTGGGGGAAGCGCCTTAACTTTAAAACTTTTACTTTAAAAGTGGAAATATATCGTCAGTATAATTATAAAATTAAAAAGAGAATTGCGACTTACAACAATTACAACGCTCCTAGACATTTACATCTTAATTACTTACTTTTAGTTCCATCACAATAAATAAATTTCACGTAATTATCACAACAAAAGGAAGAAGGTTCCAACGCATAAAAGAAAAGAAACTAGTGTTTAATTTGAAATTTAAATGAACTTCTCCCTTAAGAAAACAATAGGCGCCATAAATCAAAATGTTTTACCTATAACAATGACGTCAAGGCATGCGCGTACGACGATGTACAATAGGATTTCTCAATATCAATGACATTAGACGGCGTTATCAAAGGCGCTGAACAAATTTATGAGCCGTAAAACCCATTAGAATTATTCGTACACAATAAATCATAGAAAACGTATGGTTGGTCTATGGTAAAAGTATAATTTCTCGCTACTAAGATTTGGTTACGGGTCGTTTGGTAAATTGATAGGATCGGGTAATGCAAAAACTCGTGTAACGCTCTTTTTTTCGATTAGGGGTAATCTGAAATCGAAAAGAAGATTTAGTCATGGATAGTAATAAAATGTCAAGTTGAATTAGTCTCATCGATATCCGTAATTGTTAGGTCAATCATTAAGAGTAAGGATGATACACCGCCTGTTAAAAGTAACTTAGAAAATCTGTTGGTAACAAGAATAGAAGAAAACGAATAATAAATCCACACTTCAACATACCAGTAAAGCAAAAAAAACACATCATTAACAGAAAACCTTCAGAGCTTCAATCATAACACGTCAAAAGTGACGTCTTTGACAAAAATGCAAGATGCAACGGACTGCAAACAATTGACAATAGAACTGCAGACAAATAAGACCGGACAGATGTTGGATACAAGGTTTACTTTAAAATACGAATAATCGGCGTGCGACTCAGCTTCCGTGTTGCAAGACCGGTTTTTAGTGTTAAAAATAATGTTAACATTTAACAATTGGCCACTTGGGAACATTTGGTTTGTGAGAAAAAATTTAGACGGAGACGGATGCCTATTTGTTTTATTCTTAGCGCACGATTTGAATTGTATATTTTTGTTAGGTTTTTCCGAAGTTTTGTAGAGGTCATATTTTATACATATAGAACACTAGCGACCCGCCCCGGCTTCGCACGTATACGTTTTATAGCTTAAAAAATCTTCCTCTTGAATCACTCTATCTATAAAAAAAAACCGCATCAAAATCCGTTGCGTAGTTTTAAAGATCTAAGCATACATAGGGACAGACAGCGGGAAGCGACTTTGTTTTATACTATGTAGTGAAGCTGAATTAGTTGAAAGAACGAGAAACATATAATAGAAATTAAATACGTTTTTGGAACTGATTTCACAGCAGAGAAAAGAACTTAGTAGATTTTAGTGTAATAGATACTAGATCTTTAATTTGTACTTGTATTTGATGTTACCCTTTGTAGATAATCAAATAAGTTACGATAATTCGCTTTATACTTATGCCGTTCCTTTACCGTGGCGATATTTGTAATAGATTGCAATTGCTTTTAGCCACGTCATCCACAATTACTGGTTACGCAAAGGGTTAAAGAGATCACAAGTTCTTTTAATTTTTTTGACAGGTTTCACAATCTATTTCTATGCAGTGACCTTAAAATGCCCTGCTCATGCCGTAATCTAATATTTAGCAATATGATTATCGATAATGCTATTAAGATAACAATCCAACTCGTTTGATCGAAACAAGATAAAATCGTTCAACAATAGAAATTTCTCAACTAACAAAATGTTCTAAACGTTATGAAATGTTATTGTTGACCCAAGGGTTGCACCCTTTCTTGTCAAAGTTCCTTACCCTTTATCTTCATCGATTGTCATGACAATGTCAGAATTTGCAACGTGACAAGTCATGTAAGAGTAAAAATGCAGTTTGATGAGGTTCGAATGAATGCAACTCGGAGTGAGGTAAGTTCACACGACCTGAGTTGTCGATCAACTTGTGTATCGCTTACTTCCCTAATGGGGTTCGTAGCTTCAAACAAAGGTACAACAGGTGAACTGTCTGGAGTAAACTGTAATAACAATTTTATATTGAACGTTCAATTCATACTGTAGTGCTATATCGGTATGGGATAGAATATTAAATGAAGCAATAGTGAGAGCGTTCACACTATCGATGCTACAATCCAAGTTTTATCCATAACAGAGGAATCAAGACTATAGTAATAGTATTATAAATTGAATTCTCGCTAAGGTTAACAATATTGGCAAACGATAAAGTCACCGCCCGTATCAAATTGCTAAGTTTATGGAAACCATAGCAAAATTATCAGCTGTGCCTTATCAAGAGTGTATGCACTGCAGCCTTATGTAACGATAACTTGTTAGGTTTCATATCGCAATATTTTGCGTAAGCAGAAATAATTATGTATAATCAGTAGTCAACTCTTACAATATCGTGATAAATTCTAAATTCGCCTCAAATTCTCACACAACCACGAAAACAAAATTAAAAGTTTACAAAAAACTATGATTGAGGTCTTTCCACTGACTGTATTATTCCCAAAATGCAACTAGTGAATTTTATTTTGAAATTTTGCAATAAACAACAGCTCCCCATCTCTTATTATATCAAAATCTATTCAGAAATCTGTCATCTCATCAAATACTTGTCCTACCTTGTTTCCCAAAATATTATTTGAACAAACGCCCCGATATTCAAGATTTTGATATACATTGGCATTGACAAACTTATTGGTTGCTCTCAAACTTATACCATGCTCTTTACTACTTTGACATAGCGATGAATATTCTTTGGTTATTGCTTGTTGGAGCGGAAAAACTGTTGGTGTTATTTGATCTAATAAATCGCTAGATAAAGTAGGGGCTTGCGGTATTCAATGGTGCTATCAAGTGAAGAAAAATAGCCCAAATCGTAAATATTGTAACGTTATAGTTTGGTGTTTCCCTTGCTCGGGGAAGTTTGGTGGAGATCGTATTTTATTTGCATTGCATTAAAAGTTGGGACCTATAAATAAAGAGGAAATATTAGGTTTCGGTGTTGCTGTATTTTATAGTACAACATTTGCCAAATGTTGGTACGTTTCGAATAATAGAAGGAATTTGCATGGAGCCTATAGCATAAATAGAGTTGACTGACTTTCGGAACATCATATTATTACTTAGAAATTAAACCAAGTAAGTGCCAAACTAAATGTAACTGAGAAGCAACATTTTGGGAATGTAAATTCTTGTGAATTTATGGAGTTAGAGCCTTTCGTAATAATGCGCAAGTATCTAGCAAATTGCTAGCTCAGGGACTATTACTAAACACAATTTCTCTTAGCTCTTACAAAAGTTGCGCGGGATGCGACGGTCAATCCTTTTCCAAGATTAAATTTTCATTTAAATCTTCTGAAATTGTACATCATTTACAATTTAGTAAGCCAGGAACTACAAACAGTCTCAATGCCACGCAATTACGTTCAGCGTGTGAAATATAGGTAAAATCAATCCATTACCTTAGCAATATTAATAAAATTGCAGTTTCAGCTTCCTAACTTCTTATAGGATAAGCATAAAGTACACTTGAGTGAGTATACGTGGGATCATCTAAAAAAACATAAAATAAATGTTTTAAACTTTCGCAATTCGTACACATTATAAAATACTAACTTGAGTCTAGTCATGCAGTATATATGAAGGCACAATACCTTTTTTTATCCCGACGTTTCAATAAAGATAAAAAGGTATTAATTGTGCCTAGTATTTGCTTCCTTACTTATTAAATATAATGTTCACTTGTGTGAGTATACGTCGGATAATCTGAAAAATAATCATTTATTTTCTAGTTCCTCTTCAGTACGGAGATATATTTATGTTTATAATCACAAAAGTAAAGAGATACACAGATGCAGTTCCGAATTACAATATGTCTATTATATTAAGTGCATTAGAAAGGATTACAGCAACAAAAAGGATCAAAGCAATTGTCGAACATTGCTTTAGGGCACTACAAATATTCACTGACGCATAAGAGATTTTTACGCCAACCGTCTACCATTTTTTTGACCTTAAAGGGTGCAGCCCTAAGCAAAACTAACGCTACTTAAGGATAGGACAAACACGTTGATAATCCTCTATTAATTTGAAGTTAAAATTCGGAACAAGTTGTCTACGACTACAGTAGTCTATTCTTCTATTGTCAATGTTTTGTTAGAAACAGGATTTGGGCTCCAAAGAGGTCATGGTCATTTTCTATGGTGTCCACGAAGGTTGGCTGTTTTGTCTTTTTTTGTGACGCAAGAATAAAAAGTTTTGCATCAAGAGCAGGTAAAAACCACGGAATAGAAAAAACAATATGCTGCAAACCAGAACGATGGTTAAATTGAACAACGCTGTAACTTCAGCGATGGAAATCGAGCAATGATTTGAATTTCATAATCAGTACTGATGGAAATCAAGCCATGATTTGAATTTCGCAATCAGTAGGTACCGATGGAAATCCAGCAATGATTTGAATTTCATAATTTACTATACAAGGTTAGTCGGAAAACTCGGAAAGGGGGTACTAATCCGAAAGGGTATTAAAATACAGGGTATTCCTCGAAGCAGACAAACTTTGAGATGCACAGATCATTTAGGCACCTATTTTCTGTTCATTTCTGTCACCCTGGTACTTTTCAAAACAACAAATGATTTAATTTCAAAACCTATATTTTTACCATTTGTGAGCTAAGTAGTAGTAATTCGCTAGTTCCAGTTCATTTCTGCTTTCCTGGTAGTTTTAATAAATAAACAATTAGGACAGTTGAATTTTAAAACGCCCATCGATATCATTTATTACGAATCTTTCGTGCTCTTCTCTATGTTTCATCGTTGGTGCGTTTCGAGGAATGCTTTTGGTGCGCCTCAAAGTTGGTACGCTTCGAGGAATACTCCTAAAATACTCATCAAGTCATCAAGTACTTTTTATTTGAATAATAGCATTCTTAGTTTCCGACATATAATATTATGGGTTTATTGTTGGTTTCGAGTGTAATATTATAAAAATCGAACGAAACATTGAAACCTATCGCATTAGCCAATCATGTCACAGATGAATATAAAATAACTCGCCCAGTTGAACAATTTAATAATCCCTCAAACATGGTCTCGTTTCGAGGAATTTTTATTACTTATTATACCACCATGAAGTGTATGAATGTTGAACAAGCCGCTAAACTTGTTCGCGTAACGAATAATGATAATGATCCCGCATTTATAATGATATATTTTATTAGAGCATTGTGTGCCAAACAGGACGGTATGAATAACTCCTTGAAAGATGGACGCATCGGTTGCGAAAATTCGGCAGATGGTAACTGACCATTACATTTAAAAATATTGTTGTTTTTTTTTTAATGGCCATTTGTTTTTTTTTACTTGCTCTTTCGAATTTAATATTGTTGTATTTTTAAAATTGTTCCTTGGAATTTAAACACTAAAAAGGAAATATACGTAAACCAATAGGTATATAAATTCTAATTCGTTATGTTAGATAATACCAATAAGATTTATGATAGTACCTTCATAATCTCCCTAATCTTACGGGTACCTATAAGATTACTGAACAATCTTATACGAATCGTGATGAGCTCGTAATCTTAATCTAATAAGCCTTGTGAAACAACAGATACCATCTATTGCTTTCATAAAGACAATAGTAATGAATAAGATACACTTTTCTATTTTTATAGTTCTTGGCTGAATTTGGATTGATAAATGAGTTTTGTACAATCCAAAGCTTCTTATTATCTCGTGAATTGTTTTATCTCTTTGTAATGTTTCTCAGCTGTGTCGAATAAACGTTTGTAAGAATTTCGTAGGTACCCAAAGGGTGCTACCCGGACCCTATGGCGTCTGTCTGTCCGTCCGTCCGTCCGTGTGTCTGTAACAGAGCTGGGGGTATACTCCCTAAGCACGAAATCCGTGGTTTCGGCCTTAGTTACGAGCGTTTCCTACTCCCTATCACCTACGGACATACGATTATTTCGGGGCCCGAACTAAGAATGAATGACAACACGATTTGACAGTTGTCCTTACTACCGATGTGTTTTTGCCCGTCTGAAAAGTTGAACGTGACACTTGTTTTGTTCACTCCTACGTTTCGGGCTACTTTCGGACGGGCGACTAACTTTGTTGACGGACTTAGGGAGAGGCCCCCTGTATCTTATTCACCGTAATAGATAGCCAGTTGTAATTATCACAGAATATGTGTTACTACAGCCTCTATCGTGGCAAATACAAATGAAAGTCTAAATTCAAAACGTGTCTCCGTTCAAAAAACCACGAAAAAAATGAATTTTTTCAACGTTCTTTTTCTTGCATCCTAAAAACGGTAATACATACAAGCGTGAAACTTAGTATGACTGTAGTGCATACTCTATAGTTAAACAACAAACAATAAAAATTAGAAAAATCAGTGGTAGTACGGAACCCTTCGTGCACGAGTCCGACTCGCACTTGGCCGGATTTTCTTTCTTTCTTATATTCCTGCTTTAATTTTCGGCGAAATCTACTTTTTGCGGAAACAAAAAAAAACTACACACATCAAAAGTGTCTAGGGATCAACATGTATTTTTGCAATAACTTTTCTCCTGATTGATATTAATTAAAATTTTCTTTAAGGATTCATCAAATAAAGTGTTTTCGTTTGTCACAGTAACGATAAACCAAGTCACCTTTGCATTAATAAAGAAATTTGCCATTTTCCTAATAAAGGGATTTTTGACATTTGAACCACTAACACAAAAGTTCGAAAAAAAGACTGAAATAACAGTTTTCTTTAAAATTTTATTGGGTAACTTAAACAATTAATAATCCGTGTTTCTACCGCGAACACTAACAACACAAGAACATCGGTTTGGCATACTCAAAATGAGTTCATCCAAATCACGCTGTGGAATGGCCGCCCATGTTCGTTGCAACAACAAAAAAAGGTCTTCTTGCGACTGGATACCCTCCATATTCGGCAGAGCTCTTCTCTGTAGCATATCCCATGCATGCTCAATCGGGTTCAAGTCTGGCGACTGAGCAGGCCAGGGCAGGACATTGATGTTAGCTGCGGCGAGAGTCTGTCTTACAACTCTTGCGGTGTGCGGTCGTGCATTATCATGCATTAACTGAAATAAGGGACCGATTTGCGCTTGTAGAGGAACGATGACGTCTGATACAATCGTCTCAGCATAAATTTGAGCGTTGAGGTTGCCTCTGATCCAAATCAACTCAGTTCTTCCGCCGATCCAAATACCCGCCCATACCATGATGGTTCCACCACTATAAGGATGGACTTCCTGGCAGGATTTTAATCGCTGTTGGCGTCCAGGGGTTCTCCAGTGTCGTATACGTCTTGTATCCGGTCTCATACCAAAACGAGACTCATCAGAAAAGCACACGAAACGCCATTGTTCTTCTGCCCAATTTCTGTGTCCAAGAGCCCATTGATATCGAATCCTACGATTGTGCATTGCTATAGGTGGTACCCGTAGCGGTCTTCGGGAATGAAGGTTCACTTCATGCAAGCGGTTTCTGACTGTTTGGTCGCTAATTAAGTTCCCTGAAGAGTGATGAAGCCTCACGGCTAACATCATGGCGGTTATTGTTGGAGCTCTTCGAGTTAAGATTTGAATGTATCGGTCTTGTCTCCGTGTGGTGTAGCGATACCGTCCTCCATGGCGCTCAGCCACGGTACCAGTGCTTCGGTAACGTGTCCAAAGTCGACTGATAACACTCTGACTTGTATTCAGAGCTAAAGCCACAGTACGTTGCCGGGAACCAGCTTCTATCATTCCCACGGCTCTGAGCATTTCTTCCCTGCTTAAATGACGTCGCCGCTCCATAATAACGTTGGTTTTAATCAGTAGTAGGGAAACAGTAGCACTAATAATGTCTTCAATGCGTTGTATGTTTTTATAGGGAAAATATTGACAGCTGATTTTCATCTTTTACTCGAATTTGATTCACAGTTCCTGATTCAAATTATGAAATGCACCAAAAAGGATCCATATAAATTTATAAAATCATAAATTTATTACAAAGCCACATCTCAATCTCAAGAAATCCGCATAAAAATGCTTGATCCCTAGACACTTTTGATGTGTGTAGTTCAAAACTTTGTCTAAGCTGCCATCACGCCTCAAAAATCTTTAAACCACATACCCTATGCTTGAGCACAGCAAACAGACGAGTATCTTATAATCCGGCTAGTTAGCGCACCCAATTTGCGTCCGCCAAGGGTCGTTGCGTACGCGCAGCAATTGTTCCTATTCATTGAGCGCTTCGCAAAAAATATGTCAGGCTTGCGATGTTTTTTTTTATGTAGGTACTGTTTGGAACGGTCAAATTGTGATTTATCTTGATATGAAAAGGGGGAGAAGAATTGAGTATTCTTGTGTTCGGGTATTGGAAGCTAAAGAAGCGGCGAAGGAATTTCGGTTGCATGCCTATAATGTAAACAGGATATCATTGGTTGTTTCCCCTTTGTGCAGGGATCTGCGATCAGCGATTGCATCTAAAACATCTTGCATCAGAGACGTAGCGTGGACTAATCTAGACGGACGAAATCGGATCAGCGAGGCCCTTTTATTTCAGTATCTACTATTCTCAAGGCCAATTCAGAGATCCTACCATATTTGTATTTGTGTGTATACAAATGTTATGTATTACGAGTATATCCCGTATGGGGACAGGCTAGTAGGTATAGGTATAAAACTTTCTCACCGCACGCTGAGAATAGACGCATGTTATAAGATTCAACAAAACCCAGCACGCTTGGTGGTGGGATCTATACGGTCCGCCTGGCTAACTATCAGTTATCACATTAAAGTTCGGTGCTAAGCAGTATTCTGTGTTCCGTCGTGTCTAAATGAGAGCCAGAGGGGTATTATGGGAAGTTCTCTATACATCTGTTACTTGAATTCGTGTGCTCCATCTTAGACCCTATCTGCGCTAAATATCAGGTCAACTAGGGACAGAAGTGGCCAAGAAAATAAAAAAAAACAACAGCAATCGTTGGACACATTCGTGATAGTGGCGCCCCCATTTTTCCAAACTATTTTCTGCCAAGCTGTATGTAAAATCAAAATAATTATAATATGTATTATGATAAAATTATAGTAGGGTCGGTACTAATACTAATCATACTTTTAAGCGTAGTTCATGGCGTTGGGCCTAAGGCCAGCACCGGCGACCGCGAGGCCCCCTATAGTGCGAGGCCGCCTACGAGCTATGCCACTGTGGATCACAATGAGGAATACAACTAAGGAGGAGAGGTAGGCTAATATGCTGCATGGCCTTTCACGGCTAATTGTTGCTCCAAGCACCAATTTCTAACATTTTAGCCCATTAGTCTGCTCAAAGCCGAATTTAGGGAGAACAACAAGGGTTAGTCCCGGCGCCTCCACAAGGAGGGGCCCCCACAAGAGGAGAGGGTCTTTGAATTTTTTTTAGATAAGAAAAAAATTAAACTCGTCTTACTGAGAAAAATATACCTACTAATTCACAAGGTAAGTGCTAGTTTTTGAAAAACATTTCAATTAGCCTGGCTTCTTCATTGTCCTTCTAAACCTTTAAGTCTGGCCCTGTCTGCTGAACATGGATGGGCATTTACATCATCAATTTCGCATTTCCATATAATATCTTATGTAGAGTTTTGTATAGAATCTTATTCACCTTTTTAAGTGGCTACGTCAAAACGTACCTTCTGTATGAGTCAATCATCAAAATAGTTAATGTACTCATGAATAATGCTGATTTAATTCATGATGTTTCATTCACGATGAGCATAAGTTTAATCAAAATTAACTAAAATTCGGATTGATGACGTGTTGTGTTGTACTTGGCTAGGTGTAGAATATTTTCCTTAGATTAATCCTTGGAACGTTTTCTGCGCGGATTCGGAATGTGCGTCCGAAAGCGCTCCGCATTCGGAAATTCGGATCTAAGCTTGATACTAAAATGCAGTATAGGAAAAAACTAGGATTCGGAATTCGGAACAGTGCATGAATGCTGAAGAATTTGCGTCTGCATGCAGACACATTCGCTTAGGACAGAAAAAGGAGTGCCGTGGTTGCGGTGCATGCAGCTGCAAATCCCGCGACCCCGGCCAAGGGTCAGGAGAAGGAACACCGTGGGTTTTTAGCCGGTAAGAGTCTCTTATTCCCTTTCGCATTCCCAGGGCGAAGGGCATCGAAAAAAAAAAGGATAGATAAAGGAAACTAAAGGATTTCGTGTATCATACTCCGCCATCAGTCAATCAAAAAAAGGTTGGACTATAGAAATCTAAATAAGTAATTATTATGTTGATTTCTGTGGGTTGGACACTAATAATATTTTTTGCACATCAATGTTTTAAAGTCATCGCAAAAAATGTTTTTCTTTAGTGGCCTTTGGTCAAAAGTGGGACGATATGGGCCTTAAATATAATAAAAATAATATAATAATCCATTTCCTTATAAATGAAATACGACAGTAGGTATGTTTTTAAACAATTTGCACTTAACATTTTACTGCTTTAAAGTTCCTTGAAGATAAACGTGACAAAGATCCATTAAGAAATAATCCGAGCCGTACTGCGTAGATGTGAAATATAACCATGTACTTTGACAGTAGCACGCGCTTGTGCCGCCGTTGTACACTATTTTTGAGAAAAAAAAAGAATAAATAAATGTTTGTCATTTGTCTTGACAAGTTTTTCATAATGCTTGCATGCTTGCCCAGTGAACTAGAAAAGCTATCGACGCGATGGTTATTCAAATCTTCCAACTCCATAATTATGTTCAATCTGTATTCTAAGGTTCAATCATGATTACAAAGTAAATCAGACGTTACGTCATAACCGTATGATACAATCTTCTATTTCGCACTCGATTCCATCGCTCCGATAGCCGTGATCGTCTAGTGGTTAGGACCCTACGTTGTGGCCGTAGTAACCCAGGTTCGAATCCTGGTCACGGCAGTGTATCACACTGTCATGGCGGAGAATACTTTTTGGATTGAACTGGTTTTCCACACTTTTTGAGTTTTCTTTTGAGTTTTTACTAACAAAATTATTTTAGTTGTTAAAAACAACACCATGTCAAAAGTTATACTGATGTCAGTGACATCTATTGAGCACTAACTAAACTACTTAAGCTGAATTAGTGTTATAAAATTCACAGATGGCGCCGTAGCTATTGGTTTTGTAAGCATTCAATAGATGGCGCTACAAGAAGTTGCTCGCTACTCGACAACAGATGGCTCTTAAAACGATGAGTCTATTCCATGTATGGGGCCCACTAGATGGCGTTACTTACACATCTAGTAGTTGAAAATGCGAGGAAAGCGTGTTCTTTAGTTGTAAGTTACGAAAGTTGACGCCGCACCTGTGTTGTTCAATAAATATGGGGATTTTGTACACAATATGCAATATTGTGATCAGTAAACCACATACGTAAAATATGTGGTTTTAGGAAAGTCTTGTTTTTATGTACCTACGCTTTTGTTTCTACTTATGGTAAGCAAAGCTCCGTGCGGTTTAGGGTTCCGTGTGAAGGTAATTTAACCTGCATCCGAATTGCGTATCACATTCGTAATTTCAATAGCTTTCATTTTGACAATGCAACAGTATTCATGGAAGTGGGCCGGCCATGTCTGCAGACGAACAGATGGTAGATGGAGCAGACACGTGTTAGAGTGGAGACTGCGTTTAGGCAAACGTAGTGTGGGACGCCCTGCGGCACGATGGATCGACGATTTGAAAAAGGTGGCTGGCAGCGGATGGATGCGGGCTGCCTAAGACCGGGATGGTTGGCGATCTTTGGGGGAGGCCTACGTTCAGCAGTGGACGGCAATAGGCTGATATGATGATTAACAATATTCATTGCGTGGTGCATACTTGTGGTGAAGTCTGATTGTTTACATACGTTGCTATGGGAATTGTTGATCTGACAAAATCAAAGCCACAGTGACTACGAGTGTTTTGCACAAATACGAAGCTGTTTTATTATCATGTCATTACTGGATTCGTTAAGTCACTGGGAATGTACTTATTAAAAAAAGCATATCTTTCTTGCAAACATGACTGACATCACCTTTATTCGTCTTCTTTCTTATTTCAACATTTTTAAATATACCTACATCTATATAAAAATACATTTAAAAATATAAAATAGTACCCCACCGGCATCGGGAACAGGGTCCAAGCTGTCGGCAGTCAGGGCTCCAGAGAAAGTAACCTCCTCACTATGCGTGCCATGTCAAGGAGTAATGCTTTTTGTATCAAACCCTTGAACCAGCCGCCCACCGAGAGCCTCATGAGGTGTTGATCGAGGCTCTTGGCTATTAGGCCATTCGCCGTAACGACTATCGGGACAATGACTGCTGAGTCCACATCCCATATGCCGACAACCTCGCGTGCTAAATCAAGATATTTTATTTGTTTGACATGACTGACATCATTATTACGAATATACAATCAAAACTAAAAAAAATAGAAAAACATGTAATTCCTCTACAAACACGTGTGAATAATAAGAAGCAAGAACATTCACTGCAATCTTAGAACGAAGAACGACCTTCACATCCTCACTCACATGTACATCATAATAATATTTCACTTGAGACACCTCTATAAAAAACTTCACGGAACCGCGGACAGGATGTAAAGTGACAGTCAAGACGCTTGACAATCATTTATCAAGACATTAGCCGACTTATACATATTGCAGAAATATGAGATAGAATGCGAACTTGAGTATGACAACTCTCCTTGGAAAAGATGTTTATATCATACCATGCAAGGTCAGTCGAAAAGGGGCTTCTAAGTGTCTAGTAATCCGCGGGCACCTAAAGTATCACTGAAGAATGTTTTAAAGCAAATGTTAAAATTACAATAATCAATAATTTTCATTAAATTTGAACTCAATGATTGACGAGCGGGATATTTTTTCGGATTATTCCGATCTGTCCCCTCGTCGGTAACAGATCGATACTTTTTATTTCTATTTGTCCCCCTAAAGAACAGCAGGGGACAGACCAGAAATAATTTGTTCGATCTGTCCGTCCGTAGGAATAATAAAATCGATCTGTTCCCCTGTCACCAAACAGGGGAACAGATCGATTTTATTATTCCTAATTGCCCCCTCGAAGGCAGAGATGTGCAAAATAGTATATTAAAAGTATTTAAATTCAAGATGCAAATGCTTGGTTATATTTTTATTTCAAATAAAAATATAAAATGGTTTTCAATGAAAGTATTTAAATACAAAATGCAAAATACGTATTTTCAAAATAGGTTTTTCAAATAAAATACCTTTTTTCACTGATTAACACTAGTATTTGATCAAAGAGTTCCTCTTTCATGTTGAATCTGCGAATTCATGAGATATAGCGATTTAAAGATTGGAAAAATCATCTATATACACATACATGCACATACAGAACAAGTCCAAATGTAAGATTCTCACACAGCCTAAACCGCTAAAGGTAGAAACTTGAAATTTGGAGAGTAGTTGTTTTTTATAGCGAAAGCGCACTCTAAGGGAGTGAAAGGGGTGATAAAGTTTACTTGAAAAATCTTATTTCCAGTATTTATAAACTTGAAACTTGGCACAAATACTCTTTAAAGTAAATAACAAGAATTTAAGAATGAAAAATATGAAACATGAATGAAAAAAATTAACAAAACCATTTTGCATTTTACAAATATTAAATATTTTTAAAAAGTATTTCAAATAAAATAGAAAATACGTTTTGAAAAAAAGTATTTCAAATGCAAAATAAAAATAGGTATTTTGTATTTGTATTTTAAATACATGTATTTCAAATAATTCACATCTCTGCTCGAAGGGGACAAACCAGGGGGACAGATCCGAATATTCCATTTTTCCTTACATCTCGTCATCCCCGCCCTAGAGACAACAATGATTTTATGTATCAAAAAGATTCTAGCCATGTCATCTCAGACTACCATTTTCTAGGTAAGGGATTACTAGAAGATCTTGGGGTTAGCCTTCAGTAACATAGGTAATTAATAATTTTACAGTATCACATAACTTGTCAATGCGTAAGGTCACAGGATACAGCAGGCCGTTTCTTCTTCACAACAAAAACACTAGGAAGCGGTGAAGGGAGAGCGCTTTTGGGGGCTGTCTTTTATGTACCTAATGACGTTCAAAAAGAACTAAGTAATTCTAGACTATTTTGAATAAATGAGTTTTGAAGTTATAAGTTTGGTAATAAAGAGAAAATACAATAAATTTGACGAACCTGGCACCATAAAATTATGCCCAGAAAATGGGAATAGGCTCGCCATCTATTTCATGGGACTTAGTACCAGAGGTGAAACGTGGGTATGCAGACTCCTGTAGAGAACACCTCTGCTCACCCCTTCAGATATTACAGGCGTGAGTATATCTGTAGTAGTAGTATGTATACTACAATGTGTGTACGTACAATAAATCATTTTTGTTATTATGATAAGTGCCATCCTTATTATTAAAGTAGCAGCTCTAAGTACTTACGAACAAAGTGCATTATGTAGATAAGATGACACACTGACACCTTTTACACTATTAATAATTGATAGCCGTGTTTATTATCTATTGTTAACATGTGTCATAAAAAAGGCGATAGGTGGCGACACCTGACATCATAAAATAATAATAAATAGTATTGTTTGTCTCGACATGTGTTGTGTATCCTGCCCATCCTAACCGGTCGCTCATCGAGTTGCAAAAGTCCCGCCTTGGGGTTTGTCAAAGAGCAATGGAGCGCAGTATTCTATGCGTCAAAAGAACAGACAGAATACGGAACAGCACACTGCGCTCCAAAACGGGGATAATAGGCGTAGGCAAAAAGGCTGCCAGGCTCAAATGGGATTAGGCAGGTCACGTCAGCCGCATGCATAATGACCGCTAGGCAAGAGTCTTTACACAATGGGTGCCTGAAGGGGGACGGCGCCGCCGCGGTCAGCCCAGAAAGAGGTGGCGAGATGACCTAGACGCGTACCGCGAGGGCTGGTTTGAGGTAGCGCAGGAAAAGAGTACATGGAAAGACTTGAGGGAGACATTTGCCCAGTAGTGGGACAGTAAAGGATAAAACAAAAAAATCTCTGTTACGGTGAATGGTCTAATCTCCAAGAGCCTCGATCAACACTTATGAGGCTGTCGCTAGATCGCTGGATCGAGAAAGAGGTACTTCTGGACACGCGTATTGTTAGGAAGTTTCTTTCTCTGGAGCCCTGATCACCGGCAGCTTGGACCCTGTTCCCGATCCCGGTGGGTTACTAATTTTTATATCTTTAAATTTTTTATAGAGATATTTAATATGTAAATGAACATGTATTAAGAATAAATAAACGGAATAGTTTAGCATTATTAATAGTCCAAAGGCTGGAGACAGAAAAGCCCCGCTAAATTTTGTGACGCGTATATTTATTAAGAGAAAAAACTGACATATAAATAATTACTTTGATTGGTATTATTTCAATCAATCAATCAGACTATCGCAGTCTGTTGCTAAACATAGGCCTCTCCCAAATTGAGCAAACCTATTATTTATTTCGGTAAATTGAATAATTAAACACGGCCGTAGCTTACTAGCTACCGCTAGAGGCTATTTGGGTCCCGGGCAGCGAGTGATCAAGCCTTTTATATACTTGTTTGGGGTCCCTATGCCCGGGGGCCTGAAATCACTGCCGCGGCTGTAGCAACAGCCCTATAATTAATTAAGTAATTAACACTTTCTTTTTCGTCGGGTGTTTTAAAAACAGGCTATCTTTTTCCTTTACCCGTCTATCTAAGGCTATAGGTTCGGCTATCGGGTAATTGGGGTCTTCCGTCAGAAAATTGAAACCGTAAAAGGTTCGCTCCCCATCACAGCCGTGCTTAACCCTACGGAGATTGAGGGCGTGACAGTGTAACAAATCAATCATCACTTTTTACATCAGAAGTCGGAAAAAAGTGACTAGTAATCTCCAGGGAAGTAGGGGGTAAAAGATGGAAAAAACATTTTTTTCACTAATATTTGGATGAGGCAAAGATACATTGAATTTAGAACTGGATTGCAGCTGTTTGCTTAACTTAGCGGAGAGACTGCAGTGTTTCCATATAGTTACTTACATATACTCTGTGATAGATTATAAAATAGGCTACCGAAGAGTGTAAGTGATGACCTATGTCATGAAAGATTGGAGAGTGGGTGGAAATAGGTTGAAGAAGAGTGTAAACAAATTCGTGTAGTTCCTTAAAACTACAAGATATATACCTAACTAATATCACAGTAATATAGATTAAAATTCGCATGGGAATTAGATTGATCTTTATGCAGTAGAACATTTCGATGCCACGTATAAAGGAATGAAAGCACGGCGACACAGCTGGCAGGCACGACATAAGCTATGTCTACACCGGTGCGCTTTTATGTTCATCTTGCGTCTTCGTCTGAGGCATGCGTGAAGCGCCATAGCGCATGCAATAGCGCATGCCTTAAAACTAGTTCGACAAAAGCGCATGCCTCTAGCGCACGCTTATCCGTCTATTGTATTTCGACTGACGACTGACCGAGGCGCACCAGTGTAGACGATAAGCTGCATGCGTCTTATGGCAATCAATATTGCATGCGCTTGACGCAAGAGGAATTGAAAGTTGAAAGCGCAAATTGAACATGAAAGCGCACTGGTGTAGACATACCATAACGCGATATTACTCCGCGCATTCAGTCAGTAATATTACTCAGAAACAGAACACCTTTTTTATCTGATTAAATCCCATAAATGGTCAATCTGCGTTACCAGTAGATCACAATTTTTGAAGGAATTACACGAATTCGTTTAAACCCTGTACAGGCTTTAGGCTCCAAGCGCTACAAATTCTTTAAACACTCTTGGCGTTCACCCCAAGACAACAAAAGCATTTGCCACGCCAAAAACAGGCGATAACAAAAAAATAAACTCAAACAACCTAAGGCTATCTCATAAAAAAATCCCTATACATTATTCTATCCATTACTTTGATTTACGCAACAAAGAAACAATCTACCCGGGCCAAGTAAACACTGCATAACTTATGCGTAATCGCCGTGTATGCCTTACATAGTTAATGCTGTCTGGAATTAGGAGTTCGCTAACATTGGTAAATGTTTTAAAGGCAGTTTGGCGCTCTTAGGTGCGTGAACCTCGAATTATGATCTCGGAAGGATGAGTTCATGGTCGTTATCTGATAGGGACTCTTGTCGCGCTCAATGCCTATCTGGAGCTGCAAGATTGAGAATTTCCTAGGTAACCGGGTAGTTAACCCTTTTAGAGTTTGAGGGATTTTTTTTCCCACTTTTTTGGAAGATGTTGCGAAAATCTCCTTGTTATATTTTTATTTTTAAACCTGACAATATCATTTTTTTTACTATTTTCTTTAATCGAAAATAAAAATGATAAATAAAAAACCTTTTTTTTCATTTTTTATTATTTATGAAAAAAATACAAATTATTTGTTATTTACTTGTTCTTAAAACCTTATAACCGAATAAGGGTTAAAACAAGTGGCTAATCGAATCATTCTGAATTAGCTGAAAAACTAAACCAAAAAGATTCAAAGTTTTTTTTTATTTTGAATAGGCACAGTACTTGCACTTAAGAAACGTGTCGACAATTGCACGATTCCAAAAAGTAGGGCCTATGGAGAAGACTTCAGAAACCTAGTAAAAAGTACAAGTGCCGTAAGAAATGCGGAACATCCAACCGTACTACGTAACTGGGCAGTTATTGGCGAGACCTGAAGCGTCTCCAGCCAATGAGGTGCAAGTAAAATACTTAACCTAAGCTAACTACTTATACTACACTAACATCATGACTACTAGCAACAACAGCATTAAGGGCGACCCCTAGTGGGACTCGGACTTCGGCTTAGGGCGTTGTTGGCGGGAGATTGGGAGGGAAACAGCTTGATGAAGGCTGAAATATCGGGGTGAGCCAAATAACCTCAATTATATAAGGTTTTATTTTAATAATCCACGATATTTTGCATAGTGCCTTAGTAGATGCTAAAGATGATGTATCTAACACAAAAAAAAATCTGATGAAGTAAATACCGGGTGGAAGGGACATCGTAACGTATACGTGTACCATGGATCCAGTACATGATTCTGAACCCCCCAGCGTTGGAATTTTTCGTCGCTTTTTTCTTAATTTTTACGATTTTTTTTGCAGTTTTTTTTAATTTATAGTGTATAAAATCATTATTGTTTTCCATCCCAATGCGATAAAAAAGAAAAAAACAATTATTTCACAATTTTCACGTAAAACAGCAATGAAAATCAAACTTAAAAAGTGCTCCCGATCAGCTGTTTTGGTAAAGTTCACGAACCGAGGTTATCGCAACAAAGTAAGTGAGTGCAACAAAGTAGGCAGTGTAGGCACTAGACACTGAGCGCGCGCTCACTCAAAGAAGCCGACATGCCGCTGCGCCGACGCGCGGTATCGACAAAGCTATAGCGGCCAGTGCCTATGAATCTAACAGATGCGTTATTACGTAAATTAATATCAGATTGACTACTTTTATTTAGAATTTTTATCTGGGATTATTAATGATCTCTGATAGTATGTCCAATACTGTTATCAATTTTAATAAATTGAATGTAAAAAAATAAGTTTTTTTAGTAATTAACCTTTTTTTTAGGCAATTTTTGTTATAAACATTTGTTTTTGCATTAACACCTTTGTTTAACCGATGTAATCTGATCTTTAGTAAATTTTAACCCTATCCATTTTCGCAATTTATTTTGTCAGTACAACTTAATGCGTTGGCACAGTCTATCATTTATTGGTCTGTGCATGATCTAGGTGCCTACGAGTCTATGACGGCTTGTCGGCGAAATTGTAAAGGAAGTAAAATTTTGAATTTCGCCGATTTTTGATCAGTTCAGTTTCCGATTTGCGTTCATTGTAAACGGTTGTGTTGTTTTTCGTGATTTTGGATTTGAGCGTATTAGTTATTATCAGTAGAGTTGTTTTTTTGTCTGTGTTATACTGTGTGTGTTTTGAACGAAAATGCCTCGGATACGTAACAGTCGTAACCATACGTTTAGTGCCCGTAACTAGAGAGATGCCGGTGGCCCACTTCCGGGATGCGTGGTACCAACACGATGGCGCTCCCCCACACGTGACTCTTCCAGTGCGACAGCCTTACACCTTACAGCGACTTTTGGTGACCAGTAGATTGGGAGGTTCGATCCACAACCCTGGCCAGCGCGATCACCAGACTTGACCCCACTAGATTTTTGTCTGTGGGGTCAAGATAGGAACTTTGTTACGGAGTGCAATACGGCAGCAGAAATGCGAGATCGCTTGCGACGCTCCGTGCGGAGTATGTCCGAGACCCCACCTTATTGCCCCGTGTCCACGCTGAAACTCTGCGCCGCGCTAGGATTTGTGAGCAAGTTGGTGGCGGCCACTTTGAACCCTATCTTATTAGGAGTCCCTCACTCCTAATAAGAGAGATTAAGGTGAGTGTTAATTTGTTTGCAACTAATTGCCATGTAGGTAGGTAGGTACCTCATCGGAATCATTAGGTAGGTACCTACTTATGTTATTTTATGAGCGAACGAGCAATGTTTTGTTTTTTGTTGTAAGCAATCAGTCAACTGAACTAAATTTCAAGTTCGGTTTATCAATGTGTTTGTTAGGTGATTTCTTTATCAGTAGTGTAAACGTAGGTATGCTACTTTTCACGTTTACAAAAGCGTTGTGCGGCAACGCGACTCCGTGCCGAACTCAGACTTGTGATGTGTGCGTGCGTATGCGTGTAGGCACTGTACTTACTGTACCGCCGCCGCGCCGCGCCGCGCGCCGGTACCGCGTTAGCGGAGTAATGGCTTGCGGTTGTGATTGTGACTCGTTGTTTGCATTCGCAGTACATTGCGCGCTTAAAAATGACAACATCTGTAACCTATCATTTGTGATATTAATGACTTACGTAAATTAATTTAAGGCTTTATGAGGAACCTTTTCACGAAGTTTGTGTTACGATGTCCCTTCCACGCTGTATATATTCTGTTAAAAAATCTGATGAAGTAAATATATATTCTGTTAAAAATAATTTTATGAATCAATCAATTAATGGTCAATTTATTACTGGTTTTTTAGGTGTAATAACATCCGTACATGTTACCTATCAATGAGCATGGACTCAATGTACGGTTGTCATTACAAATTTAGAGAACCATGCAGTAAGTAAAAAAAATAATTAAGTATTAATTTAAAAATTATGACAGTAAAAAATATACAACTGATTTAATTTTTAGTGATATCTACTTACATTATCTTCATCATTCACTAAGGCGCTATGCAAAATATAGTGGACTATTAAAGTAAGAGCTTATATGTATACGCCTATACGCAGGCCACTTGCAACAACCACAAGTGGCCGGAAACTCGCTGTGGACGAACTTTTTCATTCATTTCGCAGGAATTCACCGCACGTGTGTGGCTCGTGGCGGTCACTCGAAATGTATGGATACTTTTGGCTGGGGCGAAAGTCACGAATGAGGGTGGCTTTGGTCTTTGTTCTAAACCCAGGATCTTTTGCTCTGCACCTTCATTTGAAACCATTGAGGGTTGAAATAGTACCTACCCTTACTTATGTGGTAGACCTGTTTTAATCACGATGAAGTGATATTAATTGATGGACGGCCTTAAAAAGGTTTTAAATTAGCGAATTTATTCCAGAATATATCCCAGAATATTTTTGTAAAGTTCACAGGGAGCTGGGGCCTAATTCTCCTAAAATAAATCTTGATAAATCACAACCGAACCAAGGCCGAACCGTTCATTCAGACAGTTCTCAATTTCAAAACCTGTCGAATTGTTTGCCACAAAAAACAAAATCAATCATTTTGAAAGTTTTCGAAAACAAAAACTGACTGAAGGTTGTGGTTCGATTGCGTTTGGCAACAATTTATTTTAGGAGAATTAGGCCCCTGCTGAATGCCAGCAGCTAAAAACTTTTCGTTGTGGATAAAGTCAAAGCATTTATTTCAGTTAGACCATTTACAGGCACTTTTGAATTGCCGAGACAAGAAGTTACTGCCGCATTCCAAAGTGTAGATTCCTATGGTGAAGAAGGGGCAATAAACTCCATGGTTACTCTTTTTCATCAAATATTTACAAAAATACTTTTGATAGATACTATTGAGAAGTCTTATCTATTTTTGTATTACAACTTTGTACACCTGCATATTTATGATTATTTACGGATTAACTCACGTGCATTCTTCGGGATTGCCCGACAAGTTCGGACTGGTGTTGCCAGGTCCAGTAAGCCCAATTTCGGGACAGAAGGTTAAAATAACCGGAATATCGGTTTTCAAATCGGGACAACAAAAAAAAACTATGATTTTATCAAAAACATTTTTATTGTTGAGAGAATGAATGAACGACTATTAACTAATAGAATTCATAAGGCGGATCTCAGTAGAAACGGTAATAGAGGACGCCCTAGAAGGATATACATCGATGTTATTGGTGATGTTCTTGAAAAAGGGCAGGTGCGTAACACTGAGAGTAATAAAAACCGGCGTGCATGTATGACAAGATGTATGAACACAAACGAAGCGAAAGGAGTATATAAGGATCGTAGCATTTGGCTTTCAACAGTTTCAGCCTACCCCCACGGGGATAAGGCATGAGTTTATGTACGTATGGTATCTACTAATAGAGCAATGGCCACGTAGCAAGATATACATTGCGTTACAGCCATGTATAATTAAGCGAGCACTGTCCAACATTGGCTAGCTATAATTACAATGTATTTTAGTGGCAGGTTTCAGTGTGTTGCGATATCGTAATTAGAGTGGCCGTCTGCAACTGGCAAGTTTGTATTCATAGATACACTATTACGGTAGAGGGAATTTTGGATTCATTAATCTATTTAAAGTATTGAACAGGAGAATGAGATTGTTTTTTTTTTTGATCATGTGCCTGCCTTTGACCGCCATTTCGCCTGATGTTAAGCGATGATGCAGTCTACGATGGAGCACGCTTGTCCAGAAGAAACCAGTACCCCAAGTGTGAGTTTTTGACGTTACTACTCTAGTTGCCTCATGCCAAAAATGTCAAACAAATTTTTAGTCACGCTATTCGCCGCTATAGGCGATGCCTAAATTTTTATACATTTTTGGCTACACGCAACTACAGTAGTAACGTAAAAAAACTCACACTTGGGGTACAGTTCACTCGCGACTTGAAGACACCCAGATTGTAGCAGTCGGGGAACACCCACTCGGGCAGCGCATTCCACTGTTTGGCGGTTTTCACATTGAAAGTGGAATCAAAGCGCTTCGTTCGGGTTTTTGGTATATCAACCATGAACCGATAGTGCTTTTTCGTGCTTTTGGCCTTCCGATAGAAAAAAAGGCAGGGGGGAATTAGATCACGCAGATCTGAAGCACACTCTCCGAAATGTATCTGATAAAAAACCTAAACTTCCGGTTTCTGAATTGAGAATTCTAGGAGAAGCAGTATTTAAGTAACGTTTGAGTACGGAGTTGTCAAAAAAATGACGAATTTTAAAGCATTTTTTTGACAGCTCCGTACTCAAATACTATTTAAGTATTGCTTATCCCGAATTCTCAATTCAGAAACCGGAGGATAGTCTAGCAATTTTGCACCGATGCTCAAGACTTTGGAGCTTCGGCGCATCATTGTTTATTTGGGAAGTATGTTTACAAGAGATGGTAAGATTGACGAAGATGAGGAACGGAGAGCAAATGCGGGAAATAAGTGAACGGTGCTATGCATGCGGTTGTGGCTGACCAGTCGATGTCCAAAAAGCACGGCTGGGTCTGTGCAATGGGAGTAAGGAACCAAGAAAAAAACAAGTTTAGACTCGTCAGACTTTTGGGCGTCTGACTACCATAATAGCGACTAAGTGGGTACGTATTGCAATATCTAAAATTAAAAGAACTAACGTAAAATAACCTACGTTCAAAATCCCTAAAATCTAAATACCTACCCCCATATTACAAAAGATGATCTAAGAAAAACCTAGGTTTTAAAATAGCCCCGTCTCGTTTTGTTATATGACATAAGAAAGTGATGGGTATATTTTAAACCTGGGTTTACCTTAGTCTTGGTTTAAACCATCTTTCGTAATAAGGGGGTTTACGTTTTTTAATACCTAAGCAACTAACACCTACCTACGAATTACCCAAGTTTAAAATACCGATTGGACTAAATATCTAATGTTTAAAATATCAACAGTTATTACACCTAAGTTTGATACACCAACATTTGAAATACAAAATGGTCAAAATACCTAAAATGATGCATCACTAAGTACCCGACTAAGTACTTACGCAAATAAGATTATTTACGACATTATTCCGTGTATTCCATAAGGAGCGTGTTGATACAGGCTGATGTTGTTTGCATCGGGAAACCAAAATGTTTACCTGTAACAAAAAAAAAACACTTTTAAAACAAAATTTCACAAAAAACAACGTTCTCGTTAAGTCTGTTTATTTTAATTAAATAAAAAGCCTATATTAAATTGTAAAAACAAAAAACGCTTTTTAATGACTGGTGGTTTGAAAATTAATTGAAACCCGGTTTCAGAATAAAGTGTATAACGAAGCAAAATTATATTTGAGAATGAAATTCAGACCGTGCGTGGCGTCAAATCGTTTAAGAGGTCTTATTTTAATAGTCTACAATATTTTGCATAGCGTCTTAGTAAATGATGAAGATAATGTAAGTATCAATTTTTCTTTCTTTTTACTAAAAACGTTGCCCCACACTAAGATTTCTCTTATATCGTGGGTGCGTTTACAGGCACAAATCTCACACAAACGCCCAGACCCGAAACAACCATCTGTAGGCAATACAAATTTTTGTTCCGTGTGGGAATCGAACCCACGACCCTTAGCGTAGAAGCCAATCGCTTAGCCTCTGCACCAAACGTGTCGTCACTAAAAATTCAATAGTTTTTTTTTGTCATATTTTTTAGCATGAAAATGGTAGCGAGCACGAATGTTACACCTATAAGAACTAGTAAATTAATTGATTCATTCATAAAATATTTAAAGGCATTTGGTTGTCCTTATCAGAAGCAGCCATCGTACTACGCGTGGGTTTGCGGGCGAGGAGAAGCAAATTAAAGTCTTTGAAATCAATTACAAGTCATACTTTGACAAACACAAATAAAATGATGCACAAAGATAGACGACGTTCCACCGAGTACGTGGGGCGCGAACGCACATGCATCCAATCCCAATCACTTAAGTTATCTTAATAATGATCACCATTAATATTCAACACCGGGGTTTTGATCGATAGCTCTGACTTTATCTGTCTAGCTTTTTGCCGGCCGCGGCCGCCTCCCCAGTCCCCGGTGTTACGTCAAGTCGACATTGACCGCTGTCATCTGGTAGATGTCATTCGTCCAGGAATCAATTAAGTTTGGCGTCATCAAGCCAATTCTCTCGACGCGCCGTCATATTTATAGCTTCAGATTAATCGTTTTGTGGTAGGTCTTAGCATTCGTTCGTTTTTGTTGGTATCACACACACGAATAGAGATGCAAACAAATAAAGGTAGGTACGCTTATTTTGAACCGATGAGCATCATTGTAGGTACTGTCAGCAACATAGCAACGTTGCAGACGAACCGTGTCGCCGAACATTTTGTCGCCTGGTGAATACTCGGCTTATTTGCATATTAATTTTGAACGCTCGAATTTTGGGTAACCGCATGTTGAATGTATAGGGAACAGGTGGTATGAAAGTATACATTGTGCGGTCGTCGGTGATAGTGTACACAAAATACGTACATTGTACATGAATGTACAAATAATGGTAGTGTTGCATTTTTATTCATGCACGGGGCAAACTCGACTAACAAAATTGTTGCCAAACGCACACTCACGCACGATCAGAGAAAAGGTATCAAATTTTCATTTAGGGGTTATTTCACCAACATATCAATAAGTAGTATTGAACAAATAAGCTAAATGTGACCTACAAATATGACATGTATGTGTTCAATAATCTTGTCATTGTCACTATTGATATGTAGTGAATTGCAAATGTTTGCTATTGAAAACTTTAGAGACCGAATTAGCTTAACGAACAACTGTTAACTAATGATAGGTTGTTGAAACACCCTCTTAATCTACACGAAATATTCCGATCTGTCCCCCTGATCTGTCCTCTCGTCAGTAACAGGGGAACAGATCGAAACTTTTTATTTCTATTTGTCCCCCTAAAGAACAGCAGGGGACAGATCAGAAATAATTCGTTCGATCTGTCCGTTCGTCTTGGTGACAGGGGAACAGATCGATTTTTTTTATTCCTGATTGGACCCCCGAAGGGGACAGATCAGGGGGACAGATCGGAATATTCCATCTACACTTGTTGAGATTGACATAGACGATATAGAAGTTTGGACAGCGATAAGATTAAAATAATAAAACAGAAACAAAACTGTACAAAAACTGACATAAGTTTCCCTAACCCAAGAGCGTATGAAAACAAAATATAATCGTCAGAAACTCATAATAATCCAATCTTTGCCGGATCAAAGAAACACCTGCTATGCTATTTCATATCAAGAAAGGATAAATTTATTCAATTTCGTTCGGCGCGGCCCTTGCCCCACCCTTATGAGGTTTTGATAACTAAATGTTTTTTCGGTGATATATTTGTTTCTTTTTGGCCAATGAAATTGGCAAGGGTAAGCGAAGCTGTTTATTTAGGCTAACTTGGTAATCATATTTGTGTAAGCTAGCAAATTCGGATAAGATTTATTTGTAGAGTAATTGGTAATTGTATTTGCTGAATCTTGCTTTCAGTGAGATTATTCGGAAATGAAATTGTTTTAGGGAAATGTAAAAGGTACATAATCAATTTTTGTTTTCATTTTTATCGTGTTTTTTCTGGTAGGTATATTTTTTTCTCTATTTTACTTAATTATTTTAATATTCTTTCAATCTTTTAAAGGTTTGTTTGTTAAAACAATAAGTGGGTAATAATCTTGAAAAAATGAGATTGCTTCATTGGTTGGTTGCAAGCGCGATTACCGAGCATGAAGTCCTGGGTTCGATCCCCAGGTCGGGCAAAGTGTTATTGGGGTTTTCCGTGTATACTTTTTTGGTAGCAGCCCGCTGTCTGGAGTTGTGCCCGGTTGATGGCAATAAGCTTGCCATCATACATGGGACTTAAACATAACGACGAAATGAGGGTGTACTATACACCTCTGCCCAACCCTTCGGTGAATACAGGGGGGATGTTATGTTAATCATGAAAAACTTGCAAAAAAGAATAGAAAAACATTTTTCAAAAGTAACTCGTAACCACCAACAAAAACAATTCCAAACGTGCGAAATCAAATATGGCGCCATGAATAGGTACCACCATTATCACCACCATTTCCATGAAAATACCACTTCTCACACAATTCACCCCTTCATAAAATCGCATGAAAATTTCCTCCCGAACAACATTGAATTCCGAACATGCAGGCAATTATATCATCCCCCGAACATTACATGCAAATTGTATGAGTGCGTTACTCGGGGATTTCCCTAAGGGTGGGTTCTTTGCCGTCTCGTTTAAGGGCTAAGGGCCCGTAAGGTTAACTATGTATGGAGTGGAACGGGAAAGTGCGATATGGAAAGATGTGGAAATATTTTTTATGGTGTTTTGGTGAAAAATTGTGTTTTAGTAGTTTGTAAAGGTGTTTGGTGGCCTGTATTACGTAATACTACGCTGGTATTCCATCCTCATATGTCTTCGACTTATTATGGCATCATGAGTAGAGTTTTTTTTCTAATGTGACTGTGTTGCAAACGCGGTTGGCTTAACTGATTGCAAATGGTCACCGGCGCCTATAGATATCTACAATTTCGGAATTCGTTGCCCATCCTTCTCAGAGAAGACCTTTATCAATATTTTCTTCAAAGACTAACTAAGAACTTCTTTTTTAATTTATGTGGTCCTGTTTCTTTTGTTTTTACACACTGTGTTGTCTACATTTCTTGTTCTAAATTCTCCTCTCGCAAGTCTGCTGGAAGAGATTTCTTTAAGAAATAAGCAGCGCCTTTGTACGCTATGGTCCTGATTAACTTATCTTTTATTAAGTGTTGTGTGTACATACATTTTTTAAATAAATAAATAAGATTGAGGATTTTAGATCTATTCGAATTTATGGTTGATGGTTGAAATTTTATGAGGTACATAGGTACATGTACGTATGGTACATAGTAGTAAACAATAATATGCCTATAATGATACTTTGATAGCCCTTAATAGCTTGAATGACGAATGTAATTTTCTATTCCGTTTTTACAAAAAAGGGTTCAACAAAAATACTTACAAATCTGTGTAATTAAATACATTTGGACCATTAGCGTTTTGAACTAAATTGACTGTAATTGTTTGTGGGTATAAATTATTCAGTATTTTATATTTATTTTATGCTTTTTACTTTATGTTAAACTAGTTGTGTGTTTAGAGATTTGGATCTTTTTTCCGGTAAATTGGCAGCTATTTTCATACACTTTTTAGTAAGTGCAGTAAAACGTCGATTGAACGTCGCCGGCAAGCCGAAAATTAAGCGATCGAACGATTGACATTCGTTGTCACAACTGACGGCAAAAAAGGCGGGGCCGTTGACATTAGCAAGTGACAACTGATTTTTTGTTGCCATTAGTAAAATAATCCGCAAAATAGGCTGGCTATCCAAGAAGGTTTATTTCATTAAAAAAATCACACGAGTAAAATACAATGCTAATATGCGTCGCGCCTACAATAATTGTAGGCGACGCAAATTAGCATTGTATGACCGACCTCTTGTGGCTGTGGTAAGTGGTCTATGTGCACCCTAAATCCCTACAGAACCTTCACAACAATTCGTCAACGCTTATTGACTATTTCATCCCAACACGAGCGCTGTCACGCATCTCATTGTTAGTTACAACCTTCATGGTACGATGCACCTGTTCATGGTACTTAGATATCATGATCACTGTGATCACGTACTCCATTGTAGAGGTACTTGTGATAGAGCTATCGATGGGTTCTGTTTAAGAGTTACGTATAGGGATGTGCTCCTACGTAGGCACTATACGGTATAAGGTATAACGGGCTGGTATCCGCAACTCCACGTCTAAGCGCGTATTTTGCGTGATGGGTGGTAAGTATAGTTACTCGATCCACCCTAATTCCTCGAAAAAGGCCAGCACACCCTTGATGTTACTGGTGATCTCTCGGAGAGTACCTGGGTTTCCGAAGTACTTGGCCCTGTATGTGGCGACCTCAGGGCAGTTTAGTAGCACATGGGCTGCCGTCTCGTCCTTCTCCATGCATGCTCTGCACAGTGGGCTGTCTGTAACTCCAATGACAAAGAGGTTGTTAAATACGTAGATACTATACCTACTTGTAACAATCTAATAGGTCCGATTTGACATCTGTCAAAATACTAGGAGTAATGTCAAAACTAAGTAGTAATTACTCTAATGCGTGACGTTTACCGGTCACGATCCATCGAGCTCTCCCGTCGTAGAGCCGGTCGTCTCTTCAGAGTCCGCAGTCACACCGATAATTTAGCCCTCATCAAGCTGTTTCCCTCCCCAAGCCCCCGCCGGCAACGCCCTAAGCCGAGGTCCGGCAGCCATGAATCCCTTCGCCGTGCGTCGCAGCTTAGGATTAGGGAACCATTTATAGAGTTGATCATCCTCGCAGTCCAGGCGATTAAGCCAAGACCCCCGGTCGTCTCAATGAGGATTACGGGTCGGCCGAACGGTGGTCTGTATCAGACCGAGTCTGCCAGCCAGACATTGCTGACTAGCAAACCCGTCGCCCTTACCAACTGCCGGAGCCCAAGTGGGCCCCGCAGTTTGTCCTCCTCCTTGGCCACATTGGCCTCTCCCCCACGATCAGAATTTCGCCACGGGCGAGAACTCCCACGGGATTTTTCCACAAGAGTTATCGCCCGTCCCCGGGTGCACCACGAGGAGGTATCAACAACAATTTTCATACCTTAACAATCCAACTTGTCCACAACTTTGTACCACACAATGAATATTGTTGTAATGTCAAAATCAAAGCCATAGCGATTACGAGTGTTTTGCGCAGTTAGGATTCCGATGTCAGACTATTGCACATTTATCGATCATCAAAATATTTAAATTTAATTAAAAATTTCACCATTAAAATTGGCAGGAAACCGCATCTGTTTTGGTGGCTGTACGGAATAGCCGTTACAATTTTATTCAATAATGATGTAACTGTAAACGAATAAAACCGATACATTTCGCGAAACTTGTTTAATTTTAATAATATTATTGTATTACTTTGACATGATTATTATTCTGTTTCAGGATATTCACATCACTACTCACTTGTCATTCACTTGTGGTATCTATACAGAGTTGTAAATACACAATTTATTGTGACTATTTAAAAGATAAACAAATTATCACACTTTAAAACTTTTTGATGGGCATATCTGTACTCTGAATTCAATTATGTGGTTCTAAGCAAAAAATAATCCAGTATCGTCTCGTAAGACAAGAACTGCACACGAAGGCCTGAATTACTTATAAACGGCATAAGGCGCAGGCGCGTCACTTTCATACATTTTTCGTGCCGCTTCAATTTTTTTTCGCACAAAATGTATGAAAGCGACGCGCCTGCGCCATGCCTGCGCCTTATGCCGTTTCTGGAATCTATTGCGCACTCCGTCGCGTCGCGTACCTACTGTAGGGTAATCCAGATATTTTTTTAGGCAGGAAACCTGCACGATGTCTTCAGTTTTCTTTAATAGTACAGTTTTCGTTTACAAAATCTGTAAATTTTTTTGACAACAAAAGCAAAACCAAACATTTTCACGTTTGAGTTTTCGTAAAGGAAAACTGTAGGATTAACATATCAACTTATCAAGTACTGTAATTATAGACACAATAGATAAACAATGGCACTGACGGTCCGGGTCGTCGCGCGGGACGATACCGGTTAAAGAAAACTTCACACGTCAGGCAGGTTTCTTGCTTCAAAATAATACCTTAATTAGTCTACTATCATACATCAACTACAACTCACAAGAATAATATCAAGACTTGTACACAAAAATAAAGATTTCTAGAGAAGTTTGATTAGTTGTACTATTGATCCTGGGATATTGATTATTAAGCTGGCTTCCCATGGTGCGTGGTAGCGCGGACCGGCTAGGCATGGTATCATCCGTAAAATCACGCACCGTGGGAAGCCACATTATGTAGGTGCATGATTCGAAGCTATATTTTCTTTCCAAAATACCAAGTGAAAGAGAACTCGCACCGCACCTTTGCATTTACTGACTCGCGGCGGATACGGTGCACCGCGTTACCATAGACGAGTCTCTTCCCATGGTGCGTCGGTGCGAGCTCGTGTGTCGCGGTGCGCGATATCTCGCACCGTGAGAAACAAGCATTAGACGACACGTCAGAACGTGTCAACAAAACACACGGTGAAGTTCAAGGCGTAAACTACTTTGACATCTCTAACTTAGTTCTTATCTATCACCGTCCTTTTCACGCACTGTCTGTTAGTAAAAGATAGGAATTCTCTAATTTCAGTATAGTAGGTGAACAAGAGAATGCGCGCCATTCTTGAACTGTCAATATCAAAGTTACCTATAGCAATTACGAGTGTGTCGCAATTAAGGTGTCAGTCCTTGTCATACAGTAAACCAGCTAATTGTTAGTTTGTATGACATCTCAACGATCGCATGTTTTTGTTCAGTGAATAGGTGTAGTATGCTACTAACAATTTAACAGACGAACGGATTCCCTCAATGACGTGTTTCCTGTTAAAATAATTACATTCCGGTTAAATACATAGTTTCTCTACCACAGTTTTTAACCATGAATTATTTTAGTTAGACTATCGTTAAAGCTTGATGTAGTTTGTGTTGTCTTATTAGTCCATTAGAGTAGTTGATTTTGCAGGACCTTGTCCATGGATGTTTCGCTCTATGACAAGATTGTCTTAAAATGATCTGGATGAAAGTTTTTTTTATTCTCAGCACACGTTTGAGCACTATCTTCCCTAATGCTAAGTGATGATACGGTCGACAATGGTGTACGCTTGCCTGGAAGTAATCTATTCACTCGAGATTTGAAAACTCCAAGGTTCTCAGGAAACACAGACTGTGGCAGGGAGTTCCATTCCTTAGCTGCACAATGAACGTGTTACCAAAACGTTTCGTTCCTATGGGTGGAATGTCCACCATAAAACAATGGCGCATCACAGTGCGTCTGGTCGTCCGGTGATGGAACGGGCATGGGGTAATTAGATTTTGCAATTCCATCGCACTATTTCAAGTCAAGGCTCAATCTCCAAAATCAAAATTGATCGCTCTCGTCTCTAAAATTTCAAACCTAAATATTTCCAAAACTGCTTGGTTAAAATCGAAGCCAATATAAAAATAGGCTTATTTAGACATCTTTTCGAAATAAAAACACGGAACACAAATAATACTCGTATCAATATTTAAAATGCACCAGAGAGGTCAACCAAATACGCTGATTTTGGAGATCGGGATGATGATATTAAATCATTTTCTAGTAAAACCAAATCAATAAATTTCTCTCCACGAATAGTAAGGAAGAAGTTACTTACGCGGTATCTTACTTGAGCGATCTAGTAGCGACGCGATGCGGCGCGGCGCGACGCGAAAACAACAAACAGTCGACACCTATTGAAGTGGCTTACGTGACCAAACGCACGTGGAGTGCGGTGCGGCGCGGCGCGAAGCGAAGCGACGCGATCAGTTGGCTTGATATTTTCGCGCGAACTGGATGCGGTGCCATACAGTGCTATTGCGAGCTCGTAGGACAAAGTCGCCGCTTCGCACCGCATCGCATTGAATTCGCGTGTCACCGCATCGGATCGCTTCGCAATTCGCATCGCTTTGAACCGCCTACGTAAGACGCCGCGTTAGAGTCATAATATCTATGAAGAATTAGAACAGAAAAATGTTGGATGTTGCGTATTAACAACTCTATATAAGATATCAACCCTTGCAAAGGTTGCGGGTTCGAACGATCCCATTTGTTCCATTTACCAAATGATTGCGCCCCGGCGCCGCTCGCACAATACTACGGAATTATGTGAACCGTATTTAGATGCAGGCTTCGTTAGCTGTCTATTGCGTTATCTTGTAATAAGGAATGGAGTACGTGGTTTTGGTATGCACATTTGATTAATAATTGTAATTGTGTGCATAATAACTTTTTATACGCAAGATTCGATCAGACAAGTGATGGCAAAAACTTGGCCACTCAACACATGAATAAACAGCATAACTCTGTTGAAATATGAATGTAATAGTTGCCTGTATACTTGTATCTTTGGTTGACTGTACATTACGTATTATGGAATGAGCAAGAATCTTATAATCTTATATTCCAAGATTTTCAGTATGCCAGAAAGCCATTACAGTTCTCTTATATTTAACTAAACAAAACCCATATCAAGAACAGACATCACAACTTCGAATCTTTAAAAGTTAAATAACAAAATAAACATTCTTACGAAACCGAACTCCACGAAGAAAAATAACGAAATTTTTCAGGTGCGTTATCTTGAAAAGGGAAATCTCACAAAGGAGATAGTCTTCAACAAATAACAATTACTTACTGGAGTTGAAGAAGGGAGAATAGCGCCCCGTGTCAATGTCGTGACTTCGATGCGGGCTTATTCTAAGAAACGATATGAAAACGTTTCTTTTATCTGTTGTTATTCTATTATTGTGAAAGGAATCTAGATTAATGATTATATTCTCTTACAATATAATTAATATTGCGCGTATTTAAATACTGTAACGTTTTCTGTTTATCGTGTTTCACATTGAAAACTAGCGACCCGCCCCGGCTTCGCCCGGGTGCAATGTATTATATACACCGTGTCCCAGAAAGTAGTGTCAAGCGGAAGTCTAGAGGTAGAGCACCCTTAGAGGTACCCGAAATACCCCCATGTATGTTCCGCGATTTTTTGTAGTTTTCGAGTTATGATTTCTTTTCATGCCTATAATGACAAACAAAAAAATGTTGACTTTAATGCAATTTTTGATCGTAGTGCCATGAATACATGATAAAAATGCGTGTTCTATTCATCTAGTTTAGAAAAAATAGCTATTCACGTCGCTATGATTAAAAATGTTATTAAAGTTCGAGTTTGGTTAAGACATGAAAAGAAATCATAATTCGAAAACTACAAAAGATCGCGGAACATACATGGGGGTGATTCGGGTACCTTTAAGGATGCTCTATCTCTGGACTTCAGCTTGACACTACTTTCTGGGACACGGTGTATATAAACCTTCCTCTTGAATCACTCTATCTATTTAAAAAACAAACCGCTTCAAAATCCGTTGCGTAGTTTTAAAGATTTAAGCATACATAGGGACAGACAGCGGGAAGCGACTTTATTTTATACTATGAGTGAGTACTGATGTGCAGTTTACAGTGTTCCGTCGTGTGTTTGTGAGAGCTAGAGGGGGTATAGGGGAATCCTTTTATATCTCTGTTACTTGATTCGTGCGATCCATCTTAGACCCTTTCTACTTTTACAATCAGGTGTGACTTGGGTGAAAAGAGGCCAAAAAAAAGAAAAAAATGCCAAGTATTTTTGTGAGGATTAACAGAACATAATAGCAAATTGAAAACGCCAAAACTACATAGTTTGAAATATGTAATAATACATACATTGAAATGTTTTGAAACTAATAACTATTGTCTGCCTGCTAGGCAGGACGTAATGGTACTGTAATTTATATCAACATCTGTTTAACTTACGTCCACAATAAAAAGATTTGATTTGATTGATAGTACACGCGGCTACACATCAAGCTATACATTTCCAGTTTACACTGACCTCTCATTGTAAGGAAATCCTACACAATGCGAGATCAGCTTATACTGGAAATGTACAGCTTGATCTGTAGCCGTGCGTACATATTAGTAGTGTAAAAATAATAAGCAGTAAACACAGTTTTGAATTATTAATTACTAGAGGTCGCCAGCGTCTTCGCCCGCGTGGATTTCTTTTATCGCGTATTCCGCGTTTTTCTCTACTAGATTAAGCATGTATTATACATGTAAACCTTCCTCTTGAGTCACTCTATCTATTAAAAAAAACCGCATCAAAACAGACAGCGGGAAGCGACTTTGTTTTATACTATGTAGTGAAGGTTTATGCTACTATTATTTCGAAACACAAACTTAATGAGTACTGGCAGATACTATCAAATAATGTTTGGTATAGGTAATTGGATTTCAACCCTACTGTTTAGGCTGTCAATTGTCGTTCATTCATTCGGTGACAATGCTCTTAGTTCATATCGTAATTAATCTTCAAAGCGAACGTCATGAACGACACACGACACCCTATCTATACTGTGAATCTGTGGGGTGCATAAAATATTATACTTTGAAGATACTTAGTAACTACTATCTGCGATCACTTAGCGTAAAAAGCCTCAAGTTTAAAGATAAAATAAGTAAGTAGGAAATGTTACGTTTTTGCTGGATAAAGAAAAGTTTATAAGTTTAGCAAGATGTTATTTCGATAAAATATGGGCAAAGCATCTTGCATCATCATTACTAAATTATGGTATGTTGGTGGGTGTTTTAGTCAGTAAATGATAATTTTATTTTAACTCTTCTGCTTAAAAGTAAAACGATTGTTAAAACGGTACTTACTTCTAACCTGAAATGAAATATCGTCTTGGGTATCAAGAACTAATTTCGCCTAAACCCTGAAGAGGAAATTGTTTTTCGCAAAAAATATCGTCATAAAATCGTTCGTCCCTATCACACCGAACGATAAGGTATCTTCGATGAGCCACCTCCAAAAATACAGGGGTCCCAAATTAAATGTAAATACCTTAAAAAATTGAGTTGCCTTTGTGCAGCATAAATGTTGTTTGGGCCGATGTTAATTAAAGATAGCAGCTAACCGCGAAGGATGTTTCCCATAAAGGGGGTGAACAGGGTGAAATAGGGGGAAATGTTTGTTTCAGTTATCTGTTGTCGTTTTTATAATTATTCCATTTGGGGGGAACTGTAATGAGATAAGTGTTTTGTGTCAACTGCTTGCTATGTGTTTTTGGGCGAAGTATGGACTACCCTTATATGGGACCCGTGTGTGACGTCAAAGGTGATTGAGGGATGTTTTATTCGTAAGTGCAGCAGCGTCATCTCAGGCGTTACAATGCGATTCAATAATGAAGGGGATGCGAGAAGGGGCGTGGTCTTCGCTGAAGCTGGGTGTAGATGGGGTAGATGAAATAAAACGAAGCGTCTTAGAGATATTTTTTAGGTGTTTCGCAGCAAAAAGAGAACAAAATAACGGATAAATGTAATTTATAAGTTACTAGTGACCCGCCCCGGCACGGGTGCAATGTATTATACATTTAAACCTTCATCTTGAATCACTCTATCTATTAAAAAAAACTGCATCAAAATCCGTTGCGTAGTTTTAAAGATCTAAGCATACATAGGGACAGACAGCGGGAAGCGACTTTGTTTTATACTATGTAGTGATAGTGACTAGAATTCAGTGTTACCAACATAAAAATAATACTACTCGATATTACTGCTACAGCAATTATAGTCAACCATTGCTGAGTCAATGGGTGACTATAACCCATTGACTGTCGCTTTAAGGAACTATCAAACCTCTGACATGTCGCTCCAACAACTTGTCGAACATTTGACATGTCGCTCTAACTACCAGCTAATGATATGTCGCGCACTTGTTTGTAAAAACTTTTACATGTAGGTACCCATTAAAGTAACATACTAGCGGGTCGCTTAAGTATGCTTCCTCGTCATACGTGCAAGTTGCCGACAGGAAAATTTCCGTAGCACTTTCCAAAAAGGACAATGATATGTTTTTTTTTAAAGTACGCCATGGTCCTGCAGTTTTTCGGTACGCAAAAATAAAAGTACCGGTCTACCGTTTGAAACAGAAAGTTTTCGTGACGTCCTTTCGTGCTCTGTTGGCATCACTGATTTTTCATTATAAAAGCGTCCGAAACAATGAAAAGTCAGTGGTGCCAACATAACGCAGAATGACTTTCGGTGACTGTACTTTTAATTTTCTGACTGCGTAATAATATTCTGCCATATAAAAAGGAAGAAAATGACCACTTTGATATCAATTTAACTATTAAAATGTGATGTGTTAATCATACACATCACACTTTGATAGTTAAATTGATATCATTACGCTGAAATAGCTTCAATTTTTGCAACACCCCGTGCACACAAAATACATCGAAAAAATATCCAACATCAATGTTTATCTCGTAAGCAACTGTAGGTAATCCTGAACCCCAAATACCCACATAACTAATTCGGAGCCGGCGATAGCTTCATTACCTGTCCAATCAGACGCTCTGAGTCCCCGGGCAATTTGCCGATTGATGGCATTGCTACTGCCGCTCATTACCTTGACGAGCGCCTTGATTTGCAGCGACACCTAGCGTTGAGTAGACGAAGTGTTAATTGTGTTTATTTGTTAATAGATGGCGGGACTATCACTTGTTTCTCAAAAGGCATTTTCTTAGGCTTTACTATCATAATATTGTAATAGTGCTTAAATAAAGGAAAACTTATATTTGTGGCTTATGAGTGGAATTACGACGGTTCTTCTAAATGACAACTTCAGTGAACGATCGCGAAAGAATATTGCCAATATCAATAGAAAAATATAAACTTAGGTACCTATGTTGTGTGTGTATGTTATGTCTTACCTATGTTGGGGTCAGCTTCCAGCCTAACCAGATGCAGCTGAATACCAATATTTTACACGGAGCGACTGCTATCAGACCTCCTCAACCCAGTTACTGGGCAATGCCGATATCCTAAGCTTAGACCGGTTGTGAGACTTCCGGGCTTCTGACTATGCTCTCCAAGACCCGAAGAGCTTAAGATGTGTAACGAATGGTCACCCATCCTCAGACTGACCACGGCATGCGTAGCTTAACCTTACAAATCTATGACCCGCGCGGTTGATAATTAGCCAGGAACCCTTATACCATCGATATACATACCTGTCTTGAAGCTTATTCTGTCGAGCATAAAAATTGCAATAGAATTAAAATTAAATAACGATGTTTTTACTAGTCCCCTGCGGCAACCATGGCAACCCCTTCACTCGCAGTTTATTTTTACGATATGCGGGGGAAGATTGCTACTGATACAGTTTGCGCCTCAGATTGAGAAGAAACTAAACGCATAATACAGTTGCCGTGCGATACTAGGCTAGATGCCGATAAAAGAGTGGTTGATGGAAAACAAACTAGTTTTACACCTTGCTCTTTCTGAAGTGGCCTCTGTCACAGGACTAATGGCAAAAAGCACTTAGAATAGACCTATGACATTACGGGTAGTCAGAAGCCCAGAAGTCTGACAACTGGTTCTAACCTTGTAATATCACCTTTTTCATAATCATCATCATTTCACCTAACAAAGGGAGAAGATATGGCTCACGATTACTTGAGATCCATGGCACATACTCCACAAGGATAAATTAGGGATAATGAAGGCTTATTTTTAGGAATCATTATTTACAATATATCTTTTTTAGGGTTTTCTAAGCGGTGCGGGTTATGACACCCTAAAAATAAGCCTTCATTATCCCTAATATATCCTTGTGGAGTATGTGCCATAGATCTTAAGTGATCGTGAGCCATATCTTCTCCCTTTGTTAGGTGAAATGATGATGATTATGAAAAAGGTGATACTACAACCTTACAGCGGATACGCACTGCATCCGATCCGAATCCGTGAAAATACGTTCCGAAGTAGCCATAGAAATAATTGTATGATAGTTTACGCACTACATCCGGAATCCGTCATCCGATTTCTATCCGTCAACCGTGTGTTTCTAATTAGGAAGAACAATTGACGGACCGAAGTAGCCGTAGTGCTGTTTGTATGAACACTTTCGCATTACCTCGGATTCAAATCAGACGCCAAACGGATATGCCAAAGATGGCCCCTGAATTGTTTGAATTTGAATCAGAGATCGGAATAGTGCGTAAGCAACATCCGAATTCGGTCCGAGATTTTTACTCTAGATCGGTATTTTTACGGATTCGGATCGGATGCAGTGCGTAAAGCAATATCCGAATTCGGTCCAAGTTTTTTATATCCGTATTTTCACGGATTCGGATCGGATGCAGTGCGTAATCGCTCTCAGGGTGGACATAGGCTATATTATTATGTACCACGCGACGAAACTGCGGGCATAGCTAGTAATATTATAAATGTGAAAGTTTGTGAAGATAAATGGATGCTTCTTACTCAATCACGCATAGGTAAACCGCTGAACGAATTTGTCTGAAATTTGGCACACATTTAGGCCATGTCCTAGATTAACACATAGGATATTTTTTATCCAGGTCCATAGATTAGTTTACTTACTATGCGTGTGAAACCAAGGACAACAGCTAGTATTACCTAATACCATTATTACCCCGCCTACAGCGTTATACTGTATAGTAGTAACCAAAAATATGACCCACCTCACCCCGAAGCGTACAACTAAATGCAATTTTACACTATGTTCACACTATCAAAATTCACAGCGTGTTTCCCTCATAAAGGGGGAAACATACGGGCGCCTTTTGTGGGCGGTTGTACGTAGAAATCGGATTAAGAGTTTATTGAGAGCGAAGTAAAGAATTGTATTGGCTGGTTGTGAATCTGTACAAGTTTCAACGGTTAAATAGGTCAGTATTCTTGAAATTGCGAAGTCTTCGGTAACTCAGTTTTATTGAGTTTGCTAGACAGTAAACTTGACTATTTCATAAAAGCTTTAAGTTCTAGTAAAAGGTTTGAGATGTTGAAAATAAAGCTGGTTGAACTTTAACGGTCGTGGGAAAGATGTTAAGAAATAATCTTGTCAGGAATATTTGTCACGTACAATGTTGCATGTTGAATACGCTTCAGGGATTATTTATTTATTTAAACAAATACATGTATTTGACTACTATTAAAAATTTACAACAATTTAGTATTATTTTATAGTAAGTATAGAAAAAACACGGTGAAAAAAATAAATAATATTGATGAAAAAATAGAGGTGGTCTCATGCTTTCCAAGTTTATTGACGAGGCATTTTCTGTCCTTGTCACGCGAAACTATAGAGTGATTTCAAATCACTATGAAGTTTTTAAGGGTCTGACGTCATATTTTAGTAGTGTTGTCTCTGTCTTGTAAACAATTTTAAATCGTTTATCTCTCTCTAGGGTCGGTCCCTCATGTCTGAGGATCGTGGTCAGCACTAGGGTTGCATCTGGAGCGGATGATCTGCTTCCACCGGTTTCTGTCCAGCGCGTCTCTTACAACCGTGTAGAATTTGGATGTTCGTTTATAACTTGGGCATTTCATTATACAAGGTTAGTCGGAAAGGGGGTACTAATCCGAAAGGGTGTTAAAGTACACATAATAATGAATAACTTTTGTTCTACAACTTTTCCCAAAAGTCAATAGTTTAAGAGAAACAGTTGTTCAAAAATCTCAAAAAAAAATCTCTAAAATCTATCTATCCCCAGTAATGATCAGCTGTGTTTACATTTTAGGTCATATTTGGGGTCATGAATTAGAAGCACCATTTTCTGAATTTGTAACTAAAACAGGGATGAAGAATTTTTGAAAAAACTAAAATAAAAATCATTTTATTTGGAAAAAATAAATCTCGAATTTTGAAATTTTAACACTTGCTTTCAAACAGTCATCAGCGAAACTATAAGTGGGCTTCGGATTAGTACCCCCTTTCCGACTAACCTTGTATATTTCATTGGGTTTTTCACTGTTGCTTATTATTTTTGTAATAGTTTCGAGATTTTTAATAAAAAATAATAGTCAAATACCGTACCTACTTCTCTTACAGGGTTCCCCAAAGCGTGTAGTAGGCCACTTTACAATTAGTAATTAGAGTAAATTAAAAAATAATAATACAGTTGTAAAACTGCGCGGTTTTGTTGTGAAAAATATCCACCTCTGGTAGCTTATCAATCAGTAGGCTAATTCACTTAATTATGACGCACCGATCAAGTTGCAGTGACGCTGCAGTTAATTTCACGCGAGCGTATCTGACAGCGATCGCCTATTAAGAGAATACAAAAAGCGTTGTTTTGATCGAGCTTAACTACAACTACATTGCAACTGAACTTCTTTAGTTAGGTGAATCAAGCTCCAGGGGGCCTACTCCCTAAGTCCGTCTACAAAGTTAGTCGCCCGTCCGAAAGTAGCCCGAAACGTAGGAGTGAACAAAACAAGTGTCAAGTTCAACTTTCGGACGGGCAAAAATACATCGGTAGTAGGGATAACTGTCAAAATTAAATAGTGTTGTCATTCATTCTTAGTTCAGGCCCTGAAATAATCGTATGTCCGTAGGTGATAGGGAGTAGGAAACGCTCGTAACTAAGGCTGAAACCACGGACTTCGTGCTTAGGGAGTAGATTCCCAGGAACGCCCGGGGGCCTGATTCCTGACCTGGGGGATCAATCAATCAATTAACTGAGCCTACCGCTGTCCACAGATCGTCGTAACCCCAAGTTTCGTTTCTTTAGGGACACCGGGTTATTGACGTCCTTGTTTATTTAAGGACACGCAACCCTAAGGCTACAGCAGGTCCGTCCACTCCCCCGTACCGTATAACTACATCAATGGGCCCGTCCAATTTCCCCCGCCGTAGGGTTGCACGTTTAGTTTTACACGGCGACAATAGCGTCCGCGACGTCCCTATTTCTATCCCCATTGTCCGTCAGATTCTGAGCGGGACACCTCGGTTGAGCCGTGAGGTATGGCGTAAGGTATGAGCGGTAGCGTTTATGTTATTAATACTATACTTTTTACTTTGTAATAAGTTGGTTTGTTTGTTTGTTAATAGTGGAATTTCGCTTTTCCATGGGTGCCATGAAGGGAAACTAAGGTTTAGTATGAGATTGGTTTAATAAAAGTATTATTTATTAGCAGTTTGCAATACTATTCCTTCTTTATCCTATCTGTTGTCAAACCCCAATTTTTCGTCAGCTGATTCTCCATTTCGTTCGCTCTCAGGGCAGGATTCACAGAACACACTTTAACTTCACTTCGCTAAGTAAAGTAAGCGTTTCATACGAATCTCGAAATCTCGCCCAAGTCCTCAAAATGTGTGAGTAGGTTAGAGGTGCATCTCATAATTTACACTACGGCAGTTCCTAGGCTTCTTTGGCATCATTAAAGGCTAAAAGGTATAGCAAACCATGTTCTCTCTCATAACACTCTACCCTGTGTTGTGGTGAGGTTTAATCAAATACATCACAAACTATTCTGCATTAATTATGAAATTGTTGCAAATTGACAATGTGTAATAGAAATTCATAAAGAGTTGGATGCCTTTAGCTCCTCAGGATAGCGTAACGTCACAGTCTCTTTTATTGTTATTGATGACAACCAAGAAATGCCAGCTTTATAAGAGCTTACCTAACATTCGAAGATGCAAAAAATCTCACAACACACATATTATTTTAGAAATTTAGGGCTAGATTTATTCAGAATTTGAAATAAAGGAAAATAACAATGTAAAAAACGGCACAGCATTGAAAAAAAACATTAAACTTAAAAACAAAAGAATCCACAATTAAAAAATTTACGTTATAGCAATCTTTTTCAAAGTGCGAATCGATCGTTTTGATGTTCATCGGTCCGTCGTTTGACCTACCACAGTCAAAATGCGAACCTACCATTTTAAATTTCCACGAGCCAAATTTTAAATATATCATATTTTGAATTGTGATATAATACCTACCATAACACTTTTAGAAAGCGCTCTTTAAAAAAAAGAATCTATTCACTTCGCTAGTCTCTCCTAACTTGCACCACGTCCACTCCATCAAGGTTTGCGGGGGATCCGCATTTGGGGATCTCCAGCCGTCCCCGAGATAAGACGCTGTGATGTCCGCCGTTGCCGTTCAACGTTTGTTATAGCCATTCTTGTAAGTAAAACTTATGTGAGTAAAAAGGGAAGAAGCGATGATACCTTCTGATTTTGTTGAGGAGTAAGAGAGATAGAATGATCGTGATAAACCGTCGTTAATTTTGGGAAAATTGTCTTCATTTATTTAAGCTTTAAATAATTTCACGCCTAGTTCTATTAATTGAACTAGACGGAACAACAATTTCGTTTAGTTTATTAAATTAATAGAACTAGGTTTAAGTTTTTTCTGTCTAGTTCAGGAGTGGGCAAAATCCGGCCCGCGAAGGCTTTTAATCCTTCCCTTTTAGAGCAACAGTATGGCACTCGAAAATATTTTTTGCAGCCTCACTGAGACAAATAGGTATAAAATAAAGACATAGATAATTAATAAATGCCATAACAAATACCTGTCTGTATATATCTGTATAGTGTATTTGAGTCAAAAATTTTAGTTTTGGCAGAACAAAACGCATTTTTTTTATGGTGGCCTCGGCGAAGTTTCTTGCATTTTTATGGCCCCGGATAATTTCTTTCCCTCCCCTGGTCTAGTTCAATCAATAGAACTGGGCAGAAATTTATTCAAGAAGCCCTTAACATAATTAATGACAAAAAATACGCCGTTGGCATACTACTAGACATGACGAAAGCCTATGACAAAGTACAATATAACATATTACTAAATAAACTACATGGCATCGGAATCCGTGGCAGAGCTCATGAATGGTTCACATCCTATCTGAATAACAGAGAACATCAAGTAGAAATAGAATTCTTCAACAACTCCACGAAAGAAATAGAAATAATTAGATCAAATAGAAAATTAATCAATGCATCCATCCCCCAAGGCAGTGTGATCGGCTGTCTTCTGTTTTTAATTTACATTAATGATCTCCCCAAAATCATAGATGAACACTGCGTCTTGTTTGCCGATGACATATCACTCTTAACTTCATGCGATAATAACGCAAATCTCAATAGTAAACTCACTGCTGCACTAGACAACACAGTTGCTTGGCTGAACAACCACAACCTTGAAATAAATTTCTCAAAAACTAAAATAATGTCCTTCCACCCCCACCAAAAAACCCCATTAAACATTAATCTAACCTACAAAAACCAAGTAATAGAAGTAGCATCTGAATTTACGTTACTAGGCTTATCCATCGATACGAATATCAACTGGAAGTCTCATATTAAAAAACTGAGATCCAAAATATCAAAATTTGCCTATGCCCTCCGGGAAGTAAAAAAATCCACCAATCTCCAAACTGCCCTAACTACTTACTACGCATACGCCTACTCATGGCTTAGTTACGGCGTAATATTATGGGGCAATAGCACAGATTCACCAACTCTTTTCACCATGCAAAAAAAACTTATCAGAATATTAGTAAACATAGAAGATACCGACAGTTGCAAACCCCACTTCCAAAAGCTAAACATTCTAACCTTACCTTGTATTTATATTCTGGAAATCTGCAAATTCGTTAAAAAACATCAAAACTTCTTTACAAAGCGCGAAGATAAACCGTTACAGTATTCACTACGTCATAAGAATAGGCTAAACCTACCAAACTCGCGACTTCAAATCCACTCTTCAAGCACATTCGTAATGTCCATAAAACTTTACAATAAATTACCCGAAAAATTAAAAAACGAAAATAAATTACACATATTTGTAAAAAACGTAAAACAGCTACTATTAAGCAAATGCTACTACAATATAAATGAATATTTAAATGATAAATTCTAATCGTATAATAATTGTGTTCCTACTAAATTCCTAGCAACTACTCCTAGTAATTATGTAATAAATAAGTACAAAAGTTAATTGTAGAATGTAATAAACAATAATATATACAGGAATCTTTAAAAACAGTGTGCAATATGAATACCTAATTAAATAAATAATAATATGTTGGTAATATTATCATAATTATAGTATTAAATAAATTAAATGTACATAAATTAGTACCTATTTAATCTAAATAACAAGCGCAATAAACGTGCAATCTTAATATTTAAATAGATAAACAAATAATTACTCTAAAACATAAACAGGGTAAATATAGTACAAAATTGTATATAGGTAGTATAAATAAATTAAGTAAGTAAATATCTACCTTCATACATAGTGCAAGTTTCATTGTTATTCCGAATTAATAAAAAACAAAATAATATTAATATATAATTTAATTAATATAAGGATAAATTATAATATAAACTTTTTAAAATGCTAAACTTCCTTGTAAGGAAATTAAATTAGATAGGTATATTGATATTAATAATTTGTATATTAAGCTTCCTCTCTCCTAATATTTTTGCTGTGCCCGACAGGGTCCATAATGATCTCATATTTTTTTAAGTTACCACCTAAGTCTACATTGTGGAATGCAATAAACTTATTGAGTATTGAGAACTTTTTTTATTCTAGTTCAATTAATAGAACTAGACTGATAGAACAACACGGAACATACATACTTCCTCCTAGCGTTTCACATGGACTTTGTATTGCCTTGATCCACTGACCGTGCTTATCTAATCAATGGTTCCTCAAGGGTAGTGAAAGTAAGCCACTCAGTCCAAATAGGGTGGGTTATTCTTACTTACCTATTCTACTCGTATTCAAGAGGGGAAAGCTACTATATACTCATGCTATATCAAATCGATGGGTACCACGTATACTAGTGCAAGTGCAAAAACACAACTTTACAGGAGAGCGGTTTAAAGTTTCTAAAGGCTCATTTACACGGAGAGAGTTTCTCGAAGCGAGTCTCATGCTATCTCTGTTTTCATCGTAGAGAAAGATGAAGACAGAATGAGACTCGCTTTGAGAAACTATCTCCGTGTAAAATGAGCCTTAAAGCTTTAACTTTGACATAAGTCAACAGCCTCTGCCTCGTTGGTCTAGCGGTCGCAAGCGCGACTGCTGAGCGTGAGGTCCTGGGTTCGATCCTCAGGTCGGGCAAAAGTGATTATTTATTTATTTATTGACTTTTAAGAAGGCTTACACTAATAACATTATAGAAAAAAATAACATAAACAAGTTACTAATAACAAGCCTCCACAGATAGATACCAATATCGATTAAGTATTGTAAAATAATTCATACATGTATCTTAAGTTATACAATAAGGTTAATTTATAGAGACAATTACTTAGATTTGTTTAAAGTTAAGTGCCGTTATTGGATACTTCTTCACCAAAAAAATTGTTTGGCTAACAGCCTTCTTGCTATTGGGTTTTTCCGTGTGGAATTTCTCAGTAGCAGCACGGAGTCTGGATTTGTGCCCGGTCGATGGCAATAGGCTCGCCTCCTATTACATGGGATGTAAAACATAACGGCGAAATGTGGGTGTACTATACACCTCTGCCAATCCTTCGGGGAATACAGGCGTTAGTTTATGTTTTATAAAACAACATTGAAATTTTGAAATGGATCGTCCAGCAGACCATTTAAATATTCCTGTAAAGTTGTGTTTTTGCACTTGTTCTAGTCTACGTAGGACCGTCGGAATGCTGTAATTGCAACCAAAGCTATTAAGAAAACATGTCACAAACAGAAATCGAATCATTTTATAAAACTAAATGTTTTGAAACAACTATCTGCATTTTAATTTAATTCTCTCAAAAGAGAATATTCAATTTAAAACTTTTAATCAGATGCAAATCTTGTCTTTAATTTTGTCTGTTGTGCATTGAAACTTTGTAAGAATAGGGTTATGGAAAGTTTGCACGCTACTTTTAGGGTTGCCAACTCTACTATAAATATGAAGGCTGTTAAAAAATTAACTCTTTAAAATTTTGTGAGGTTGCTCGGTATCGGAAATTGAATAACTTTCAGAGAACAACTTTTCATTATAATACATGCTTTTTTTTATTTTATTAAATACTATGTAGCGTGTTAATTTTTTAACACCCTTGCTATATTACGAATCGTACTACATTTTTTTTATACTACTACATATTTTGTACAGAAATTATTTTTCCATAGTATACAGAATGATGACGCTTTCCTTCTAATAAAACGCTGAAAGGAAAAAAAAATGAATGAATGAAGTCATTTATTTAATTTTTCTGAATAAAACTTAAGATTTGAAACATATTAAGTAGCTATATATTTTTTAAATTTATTTCCCGATCTAATAAACTTTTGAATACACTGGGGCTTGAAAGTGCTACATTAAAATTTTGTCTTAAAAAAGCAGGCAACCCTAGCTTCTCTGTTCCGAGTTGAAGTCGGTTTATAATAAGCATAGAGATGGCCTAACTTATTACATGTAGGGGTTTTTGCTAAGTAGGTAATAAGATTGCGTATAATGCATAAAATTCAACCTATTACTGTCCCACTTCTGGCCTTAGGCCACCAAGCTGGCTTGAAGTAGTTTTACGGACTACACACACCATCAAGATCTCATTAGCAGGTAAATATGTCGTTTGTTATTCTGGAAATATGAGCAATGTTCACGAAGGTGAAACTACGTTACGGGGAACGCTATAAGGTATGTCTACACCAGTGGCGAAGGCTCCATACAACTCGATTCCTATCGGCTTCCCTTTCGAAACGAGTAGTTACTGGAATTCACGCATCACACTTGAGCAAGGTAAGCATTTTTTGGTCCGGTTTCCCTTTTAAGAAACTTCACCCTACTCCATTGGTCTACATCCCTGCGCTTTCATGTTCATCTTGCGCTTTCAACTTTCAATTCCTCTTGCGTCAAACGCATGCAATATTGATTGCCAAAAGACTCGAACTAGTATTAAGGGATGCGCTATTGCATGCGCTACGGCGCTTCAGGCATGCGTCAGACGAAAGCGCAAGATGAACATGAAAGCGCACTGGTGTAGACATACAAATACTAGAAAACTGTCATGCCGTAGCCGGAAGCAGTTCTTTTTTTTTAGAAATTCATTGCTCTTTCTTACATTATAAGCAACAGTGAAAAAACCGATTAAATATTTAATAAAATGCCCAAGTTATAAACGATTTAAAATTGTTCACAATTACAAGAGAGGTATCACTACTACCATCGTCATTACTTAAAAGTTACTTGAAATCACTCTGTAAGTATATCCGTTTCGTGTGACAAGGACAGAAAATTAATTCCCAACAAACTTCAAAATACACGCTGTAATCTCTATTTATTTATAGATTTAATTAATTTTTTCACATACCGTGTGTGTTCATTTTATATCCTAACTTAATATTATAAATGCGAAAGTAAGTTTGTTTGTTTGTTGCATTTTCACGCTTAAACCACTGAACCGATCATCCTGAAATTTTGTATATACCTATATACGTTGTCAGGTGTACAGAAACGGACATATGGTAACTTTCATCCCGTTTTTTTTTGGGCTGCTTGAAAAGAGCCTACACGAGTGACGATACTTAAGTACGTCCGGCGCACCCTGGGCAGTCAGCCCCGCTGACTGGCTAATCGTTTCACCACAGCATGAGCTATTTTCGTAAAGCTCGTGCTGACACGAGAGAAGATCCCGAAAAAAAGTACTGTTCCCGAGGAAAACAATAATAACGATAATAGATGGCGCCACTTGTCTTTCGAATCATGATTGAATTATACAGGGTGTTAACGAAATCGTGTAATTCCTTCAAACCACGTGATCTACTGGTGACACAAATTAACCCTAAATGGGAATTTTCGAAATTCAACCAAAAAAAAATAAAAAAAAAAATTTTGGTTTCCAAATTCTGAGTCTTTTTAGAGCCGTGAGTTATCTGACTGCAAAGAGCGATATCGCGTTAGTCGTTCCTGCCACTTTCATTAATTTATGCGTGGCATCGAAATGTTCACAAAAATAAAATATTTTTTTTGCAAAAAAAAAAACTTTTTTTTTTACTGAATCCTTATTAAGTGGTTTAGATACGATCGGTAACAAAGCCGCATGAAAAAAAAGAATTTTATTTTTTTATTTTTAATCAAGCTAAATCCCGTGCTGGGTCTGTCTACACCAGTAGTAGATCATGTGGTTTTAAGGAATTACACGAATTCGTTAACACCCTGTATTACAAAAGAAACTTTAGTAGTAAGCGTTTTTTTTATTATAAATTAATTCGAGCGAAGCCACGGGCAAAAGCTAGTTTTCTATAAAATAATTCTAAATTGTACCGGGTGTATTTGAGAGTATGCCCGGTTGCGTACCGCCCGTCGTCCCAGGACGACACTTAATTGTCGTTTCTATTGTGTCTATAATTACCGTGCTCGAGGTTTTAATACTCATCTAAAACAAAAACAATCCTAAAATTTATTCAACGCAAGACAATATTCATGTACTGTCCTATCTCCACCGCAGTTATCTACGATCACAGCATCCCCTTTATATTGTTGTCAGATGTTTACCGTAATGAACCGTTCTGTTTTGTTTTGACTGCCTTGTTTATGAGAGAGACGAGTTTTGTGGGCTTTATCAGAGGGAAATGAGAATCTGTTTATGAAAATGGCAGCGAGTCATTTCTGTCCCACTGCTGGGCACGGGCCTATTCTCATAATGAGAGAGGTTTATTAGGCGTAAGTCCAACATGCTGGGCAGCCGGGATACAATGCAGTGCAAAATAATTTTGTCATCGCATTGTCTCGTCACCTTGTGGGAGGTCTTCCTTTACGCGGTCGCCACTCTAGAACCTTTTGGCCCCATCGGCCATCCGTTCTGCGAGCAATGTGTCCGGACTTTTTTTTTGGATGCTCTTCTCCCAGGTTATGGCGAAGGGGTATGCCGGACTCTTACCGGCTAAAAACCCACGGTGTTCCTTCTCCTGACCTTTAGCCGGGGTCGCGGGATTCGCAGCTGCATGCACCGCGACCCCGGCCCCGGCAGGCCTCAGGAGAGGACCTCTCCTTCTGTCGGGCCTTGCCCCACGTCCCCCTGAGAGGCGCGCACGGAACACTGCGCGCCGCCTTCTCGGGCCTGTTACTGGTCGGGCGACGAGTCTACCTAACTCGCCGCCCGCAGGCCACACACTACAGTGGCCGGAGCCTATTGTCCAGCACTGGCCGTCTTTTGACTGAATGATAATGATGATTATCTTGTCTCGGCACGAGATAGTTCGCACAACGCATGTTAGGCTAGCTGGTGCTGGGTTGTTGAACACACACAGTCGAGATCTTTATGAAGTCTTCTCAGATTTGCATGTTTCCTCACGATGTTTTCCTTCACCGTTATCGCAAGTAATAATGAAATTATCCGCACATGAATTCGAAAAGTAAGAGGTGAGATCGAACTTAGAGTAGTTGGCCATGGTTTAATTTTCATATTGAGCGTGAAGTTATGTTGGAGTTGTCCGTTGGGAAATTTTCAGTACTGTGAATAGTAGAAATGAAGAGTGGAATACGAATCGATATAAATATTAGGAAGAATAAATTCTAATACTAAGCGTGTAACCGATCTTGCTTCCTTTCCAATAGGACATCAATCAATTTAGGTTAATGTCCCGCAAAATTAAGTCACAACACAGGGACTTTAGTAGAGGTCATTGTCTCAAGTCAAAGTCAAATATTCTTTATTTCAAGTAGACCAGATTACTGGTGCTTTCAAAAGGTCAACACTAGTTGCTCAATTCCAAGTAGTAGGTCCTATGGAGATGACCCTGCAAGAAACAAAATAGACACTCTTTAAAAAAATGGTTGACAATTTTCATTGGAGTAATGTAAGTACAATAAAGATTAATGTACATGCGGTTAACAACATAAACAGTAATGAGTTAATTAACCTTTGATTGATTGCCGTAGCAGTTACGAGTTAACCAGTCGCAACAGACAGCACCCGTTCACGCCCATGACGCATACGTTGGCGTCGTTCAGCTCAACCATGTTGCTTCTGCCCAACGACCTTAGCAATAGACTGCGATAGGCTGAGTTGATGATGACACGGATTCAGTAAGAAGACTAACTGTCTTCTTGAGGATGTACGTTGATCTGGATGAGAGATGTGCTGCGCACTCTTTGTCAGTTTGAAGTCACCATACAAAAACTCATCTGCTCCACGATAAATTGAAAAACAAACGCAAGCAAAAAATGTTAACGTCCAAGCAATTAATAAATAATTTACAAAAACAAATCCAACATGTCACGACCTGTCATTTAAAGGCTCGCCAGGCAAATTGCATGTCCGGCTGAGTGCGTTAGTTTACCCTATCGGCTTAACTTCCACCGTTAATTGAATTTACATGAACCCTATCATACAGACTGGGTACATACCTTTTAATAACGTTTCGCAATTGAAAATGTAATTAAAAGTTGGATTGGTGTTTGTCTGTATCGTTTTAGATGTGTTCAGCGAAAACTCGTCTAAAAATCACAATGAGATGGTAGATTGTCGTTGTTCGTAATTTTAAACAACCATAGTTGTCTTAATGCAACAGGAGGATTATGCTGGTCATTCTATTGACAAAATTCCTTAGGCTGAAAAGGATGAATCACTTTCAGCCGGACAACACACGTAGAAAAGCGAAGGAACGGAGCAATAGACGTGGAAACGTAGCCAAAGGGGTAGAATCGTAGCAGAAGCCATAGAAACGTAGCGAAAGCTGTAGAATCGTAGCAGAAGATGTAGAAACGTAGCAAGTACTGTACAAACGTAGCAAGAACTGTAGAAACGTAGCAATAGACTTAGAAATGTACCTAAAGGGATAGAATCGTAGCAGAAGCCATAGAAACGTAGCGAAAGCAGTAGAAACGTAGCAAGAACTGTAGAAACGTGGCAAGAACTGTAGAAACGTAGAAATATACTTAAAAACGTACCTAAAGGGATAGAATCGTAGCGAAAGCTGAAGAAACGTAGCAAGAACTGTAGGAACGCAACAAGATCTGTAGAAACGTGGCAAGAACTGTAGAAACGTAGCAATATACTTAGTAACGTAGCAATATACTTGGAAACGTACCTAAAGGGATAGAATCGTAGCGAAAGCTAAAGAAACGTAGCAAGAACTGTAGAAACGTAGCAAGAACTGTAGAAACGTAGCAAGATCTGTAGAAACGTGGCAAGAACTGTAGAAACGTAGCAATATACTTAGTAACGTAGCAATATACTTGGAAACGTACCTAAAGGGATAGAATCGTAGCGAAAGCTGAAGAAACGTAGCAAGAACTGTAGGAACGTAGCAAGATCTGTAGAAACGTGGCAAGAACTGTAGAAACGTAGCAATATACTCGTACTTAGAAACGTAGCAATATACTCGTATTTAGAAACGTACCTAAAGGGATAGAATCGTAGCGAAAGTTGAAGAAACGTAGCAAGAACTGTAGGAACGCAACAAGAACAGTAGAAACGTAGCAAAACGCTAAGAAACGGCAAAAGACGTAGAAGCGTAGCTAACGACGTAGAAAAATAGGCTGATAAACGTAGCAAAAGGCTGAAAAACGCAGTAAAATTCGTAGAAACTTCGCAAAACGAAGAAAGGCGGAAAAACACAGTAAACGGTTTTCCCTTTAACTCGCCCATCGGCTTCGACCATTAAAATAACCCATTAGGACAAATTTCCAAAATGGACTTTTTCAAACTCAATAAAATCCGATAGCTTGAAATACCAACCCTTAATATTCGTATTTAATTAAACCGTCACCCTGGGGACACATTATCGTCACGTACCTTCCCGGAATGGCCCATAAATTTATATGATTCACCTAATACGACTTGTTTCCTATGTCCCGTTTCGGCCCACAATATTATTGTTTTGATTTTAATGGTGGTTAGAATTAATACGGAATTGAGTGTGGAAAGTTTTGGGGTATTGTGGTTTAACTTATTTATTAGGTCCATTAAAAATAGTACTATTTTATTGACTTCGACAGGTTTTTCGTTTAGTAGTTTCAAATCTACATTCTACAGCCCTGAATACAATAACTCCATTTTGGACTATTTTGAATTATATACCTTATGGTATTATATATTAGGTATATAATTCGGAGTCGTCCAAGATGGAGTTATTGTATTCTTCATTAGCGCGGCAGAGCCACTAAAGTAATCTGTTCGGCCCAGCCTTTTCCCAACTATGTTGGATTCAGCCTCGAGTCTAACCAGATGCGACTGAATACTAGTATTTGACAATGCGAATATCCAAAAGGCTTCTACACACCAAAGCCGCCGGTTTCACCCGGCGGGTAATTGCTAGCGGGTTATTGCGACCAACTAAGCGAGCGAACATGACGCAAAACAAGCCCGGCGGGTTATTTCCATAAAGAAGCAATTTTGAACTAGTAATTTTATAGTTTAATTTTTAACTAAATAGATGAATAACATGAAATAGAATATAGTTAGGCTAGTTAGTAATTATTTATTTAATATTTATTATGAATTAAAAATCTCCTTAATTGTATTGAAGATTTTAACCAATGGCAGCACTGATCGTGACATTCGTGACGTAGTCTTTGGTCATCGTGGGAAGAGAATACCAGGCGTAGTTTATTATTATACCATGGTCAGACTTTAAGGCTTTTCACTACACGTAACAACTGTCATAGGTATTCGTATGATACCCGGGATCGACGATTTAACTTGCTCTCCAAGGCACGGAATCCACTTCTAGTTATGATTACGAACATAAAACGAAATATGATTTTCCAGAAGTGACGTCATTAGCGTCCCCGTTCCACGTAACATTATGTATGTTCATCATCATCATTTAGCCGAAAGACGTCCACTGCTGGACATAGGCCTCCCCCAAGCATCGCCACTATTCATGTTGGGGGGGTTTGCCATAGGTACTCAGCGAATGCTGCTGCCCATCCTAGTGAATCCCTTACGCGACGTCTTACGTAGGCGGTATAAAGCGACGCGAATTGCGAAGCGATGCGATGCGGTGACACGCGATGCGGTGCGAAGCGGCGGCATTGTCCTACGAGCTCGCGGACCGCTCGCCGCGCGCCGCCGTCATTCAGTAGCACTGTACGGCACCGCATCTAGTTCGCGTGAAAATATCAAGCCAACTGACAGCGTTCGCTTCGCGCCGCGCCGCGCCGCACCGCACTCCACGTGCGTTTGGTCACGTAGGCCACTTCAATAGGTATCGACTGTTTGTTGTTTTCGCGTCGCGCCGCGCCGCTTCGCGTCGCTTGTAGATCGCTCACGTAGGATGACGCGTTAATCGCCTTTTACAACACCCATAGGAAGAGATGGGGTGGTGATATTCTTAACGTCCGGTACCACACAGCATTATGTATGTTAAACATATTCTATTACAAAGTAGTGTGCATGCAAATTACATGAAAAATCTATTTCTTTTTGCAGCAACTTGTCTCATCGAATGCATTAGTAACGGATGACTAGGCCATTGACTACCGACAGTGGAATTAACATTTCCTTCTGTTTTTTTTACGGAGCAACAATCAGCTGATGACTCTTTATTACCCGGTGTTTAATTGCCACGAGTTTGATAGTTTTTTTTTATTATTTTGAGGTCGTCTTCCAAGGATGGGTAACACTTTTATATGATAAATGATATTTATTTCTGTAAATAAATCTGTTACAGATACTTTTACAAGTCAATGTAATGTTTTTTTAAGACTAGATGGCGCCAGCATTTCCTATCTGACTAGCTCTGAGAAGAAAAGCCGAAACAAACTCAGAGGTCAAGGTCTCTTTTAAAGTCCAGACATTGTGATATAAAACTATGCGAGTGTAATAATAATGTAGGGCAACGTTTGGAATGGCCTTTTGAGGAAAGAGCCATAGCAGGTTTGAGTTGACCTGTCCCAACTGACAGCACGCATGCATCAGCCATCGTGTAGCTCAACCTTATTATAGGGAGCTCAACGACCCGACTCACGACGCCACCAATCAGCCGGACATTTGAGAAGGTCACAAAAAAAAAACTCAAACCGCCAATATTTAAAGTAAGCACAGCACAGTAGGATATATCCTAAACCTGAATCATAGTTTTTTTTAATGTATTGGTTAGCAAACAAGCCGATGGCCCACATAATGTAGGTTACTGCTGCCTAGAAACACGAAGAGGATTGTGGACGCTTTGCCAATCTTAGCTTTGACAAAATTGGAAAGTCTCATGTGCCTGTAATTTCACCGGTACGCATACCTTTCAAACCGGAACACAACAATGCTGCTTAGCGGCAGAAATAAATGACAGATGGAAGAAACGGAGGGACGCATTTGCCCAGCAGTGGGACAGTGCAGGCTAATAATAATAGTACAACATTAAACAATGAGTTTTTGAAAAATGGTTTCCCCATCGAGATGAAAGGCTAACGCCTATAGCCGCTGCGTCAATTGGGTCGTCAAATTGTTGTGTGTGAGGTTCAACAATTTAATGAAAATTAAAAATGTTGATACATACAATTACTACTGCTAAACTGTACAGCAGTTTGATGGCAGGCGCAGCTTACTTTACGTAATTACTAATAGTTTAAATTAAGATACACTTTTTCACGTATGGTTCATACCAAACTCAACTTTTTCGAGACAAAACCTATCACTCCAACCTAAAAACCAATTATAAATTCAATTATAGACGTAAATATAAAAAATAAATCTAAAAGAAATATGGGTTGGATTCCACCATAGCGGCAGGTGCAATCGCTATGACAATAAATTGTGGACCTCATAATACACCCTCGTTTACCAATCTTGCATATTTCCCGTTTTTTCTACCCCCTGACGGTACCATTTTCTAACCCCTGAAAGTACAGTCAGCAAAAGCGTAAAGTATACAGGTACTTTCAATCGTATTTTAACAGAGGTATTGCGCTTGAGGGTGCCGTCTGTCGGGACTGATCAGCTCATACTTACTATGGCAACTGTAAGGCACTTTCTCATTATTATTCCTGTACATCTGATAATGACCCACATTATTCTCACATTATTGTAGGTATTGAATTAAATATATTGAGAGTGTAGAATTATGTGTACCTATATTGTTGAATTAACTATATTTCTGAGATAACTTTAGATGATTTTGTTTCCAATTCAACCAGAATTGTATTATACTTTGTTTATAATCCGCATTTTGCATAATTTCGTTATTGTAATTAACATTACCTTTTGCTGTGTATAGACTCAATTAATTTATTCACTTGACAGACAGATATGTGTTGCTGGGGAGTTTGTTGCTTCGTTTCTTCTTCACTGCAAAAACACTAGGAAGCGGTGAAGGGAGGGCGCTTTTGGGGGCTGTCTTTTATGTACCTAATGACGTTTAAAAAGAACTAAGTAATTCTAGTTTATTTTGAATAAAAGAGGTTTGAAGTTTGAGTGGCCAAGTCTTTGCCATAGTTTTGTCCGAGCGTGTCTTGCGTATAAAAAGACTTTACGTGGCAGTTGCCTGCGCAGTGCATTGATATTGGCTGCTTGCCTACCCACTTAATTATTTTGTTAACTGTACCATTTTGTAAGTGGAACGTTGTATATTTTCCTTGAATTAAGGTAATTTCTCGTCTCATGATCCAATTTGAATTAAGATGCTGGGGTCGAGCATTTTTGTAAGAATTTCCGGAATGGTTGTTCGGATTTGGGAGGACAGATGGGCTTTATTTTGGGGAGGTTGAATGCAGACGGTAGATAATCAATGGCAGAATTTTATTTTCGGGGAAAATATAGGGTGTAAACGAATTCGTATAATTCCTTCAAACCACATGATCTATTAATGGTATAGATTAACCCCGCACGGGATTTAGATTGATTAAATATAAAAACAAACTTTCTTTCCCCAAAAATTTTTTTTATGTTATTAAAAATTTCGATGCCATGCAAAAATTAATGAAGTCACGGCGACACAGCTGACGGGCACGACTAGCACGATATCGCTCCACGCAGTCAGTTAACTTGGGACGCTAAAATTACTCAGATACAGAATACCATGTTTAATTTTTTGATTTTTTTTTTGTTGATTCTGAAAATACCTATGCAGTGTCAATCAGTGTCACCAGTAGATCACGCGGTTTGAAGGAATTACACGAATTCGTTTACACCCTCTATACCGTACAAATAGAGACATTTCGATCGATTGAGAGATTCGGTGAACGAATGGAACATTTGAATGGAGATTTGTTCTGGAAGAATCGGTGAATGATTTTATCGAAGCACCTATAAAAGGTCGGTCGTCTGCGGTTTCTCTGCTACGTCATCGTAGGGTTTTTCTAGTATGCTATGCTAAATCTTTGGGTATTTCCGGCCTATAAAAAGTTACTTTGCGGAATTAAACGCACATTTGTAGAAAAGAAACAATTTAATGAGTTTATTTAAGCACAAGTAATAAATGATGTGGTAAGTTTAACATTTTCTGTTTTGAAGTTTGAAGTTGAAGGAAATATGATGGGATATTAATAAGGTCCAAACAGCAGTAGTAATAGAATTCCTTGTCTTCAAATTCAAAATTCTTTTTTTTATTCATCAATGTTACAAAAGACAATCCCCAAAAACTCCCGCCCTTCACCGCTTCCTAGTGTTTAAGCTGTGAAGAAGAAACAGCGCAACAAACTCCCTAGCAACACAGATCTGAGTGGTAGGTCTGAGTTTTTCGACTCACGTTCGATTGCGAGCGCGTTAGAATTTTGTATGGGAAATTAGGTTTCTCCTAGTGAACACCAGGTGGCGCTATAACTTTTTCCCATACAAAATTCTAACGCGCTCGCAATCGAACGTGAGTGAAAAACCTCACACTTAGCATCCTGTTCGTCAGGTGAATAAATTATATTATAAATTAATTGAGTCTATACCTACACAGAAAAAGGAAATATTAATTACAATAATGAAATTATGCAAATTGCGGATGAGAAAGAATGTATAAATATAGAGCAATTCTGGATGAATTGAAAACAATATTTGTGATAGACTTCGCTTGGGGAATTACTACCACAATGCCTATTTCTGCCGCCAACCAGCATTGCTGTGTTCTGGTTTGAAAGGTCGATGAAATAACAGGCACATGAAGACTTCAACTTTTTCTCTAGGGCCCTTTCAAATTAAACAGTTGTTGTCGGACTGCAGCTGTGCCGCAGCGGTGCGGCTGTCGAGCTGCAAACGGGCGGTTGTGTTTTTACATACAGTTGACGCGGCCAGAGAGCAGTGCGACGTCCGTATCGCGCACGCACGGTAGCTGCGGCACAGCTACAGTCCGACAATAACCGTCTAATTTGAAAGCGCCCTAAGATTGGTAACGGACCAGCAATTTTCGTGACGGCGGTAACTACATACGTACCATCAGATGGGCCAAAAAAAGCTCCGACAATTTTCTTTTTAAATCCATCAATCATACCGATAATTTATTAATTTCCTCCAAAACCTCCCTTAATCTTTTTACTGCCCAATCCAATTATACTAACAGTCGTTTATCTTGAGGAGTTAAAAACGTACAATATGCTATAAAGAGCGCTATAAATCAGAGGGAACGGGGCAAGAGGTAGCCCCTTTGTGGCACTCCCTTGCGTTGGAGTGTGACGCCCTCCTGAGTGATTCAAAGGCGATCGGACCTGCATATACCTACGGGTAATATAATTTGATTATAAATAAAACATGATTTCAGTTTCCATTTACAGAAAAGGTTGCAGTTTGTGCTATAATGAAATAAAAACCGGCCAAGTGCGAGTCGGTCTCGCACACGAAGGGTTCCGTACCATTATCTATAAAAACGGCAAATAAGTCACGTTTGTGGTATGGAAGCGGAAGCCCCCTTAAATGTTTATTTTATTCTATTTTTTAGTATTTGTTGTTATAGCGGTAACAGAAATACCTACATCATCTGTGAAAATTTCAGCTGTCTAACTATCACGGTTCATGAGATACAGCCTGGGGGTCTACTCCCTAATTCCGTCAACGAAGTTAGTCGCCCGTCCGAAAGTAGCCCGAAACGTAGAAGTGAACAAAACAAGTGTCAAGTTCAACTTTTCGGACGGGCAAAAACACATCGGTAGTAGGGACAACTGTCAAATCGTGTTGTCATTCATTCTTAGTTCGAGCCCCGAAATAATCGTATGTCCATAGGTGATAGAGCGTAGGAAACGCTCGTAACTAAGGCCGAAACCACGGACTTCGTGCTTAGGGAGTAGACCTCCTGGTGACAGACGGACAGACGGACAGACGGACGGACAGCGGAGTCTTAGTAATAGTGTCCCGTTTTACCCTTTGGGTACGGAACCCTAAAAATCAGGGTCAGCTTCCAGTCTAACCAGTAGCGGCTGAACACCAATATTTTACACGGAGCGACTGCCATCAGACCTCCGCAACCCAGTTTCTGCGCAATGCCGATATCCGTTCTCAGACTTTCGGGCTTCTGACTACCCGTAACGACTGTCATAGGGATTCGTATGAAACCAGGACCGACAGCTTAACAAGGTCTCCGAGTCACGTCAAGAATAAAATTTGTTTTAAGTAAAAACAATTGAAAAGACATTCATACACCAACTCAGTGTGTCACTGTAAAGAAACCAACTGAAAATCAACGCTGGGTGTTAGACGCCCAGCATATCATCAGTGAAGTTCTAACAGTGCGGAAGTCAAAAATGGCTACTTTACAAAAGTGAAAAAACTATCTAAAACGAGCGCAACCTACGCTGAAGCTGAACGCAATATTGTTTTTAATTATCATTACAAATAAACTCTTTGCTGATTTAACTAGCTTTCGCCCGCAGCTTCGCTTGCGTGAAATTTTGAACCCGTCAAGTGACGATTTTCCATACAAACTTTCAACCCCTTTTAACTCCCTTAGGGGTTGAATTTCGAAAAATCCCTTCTTAGTGGATGCCTACGTTACAAAAGGAACCTACTGTCAAAATTTCTACTTTCTAACCCCAGCGGTTTAGGCTGTGCGTTGATAGATCAGTCAGTCAGTCAGTCAGCTTCTCCTTTTATATGTATAGATAAACCTTTGAAAATCCTAAAAATCTTTTTCATTTCAAGTACCTAATATTTTGGTTTTCCAGTGTTGTCCGTTTTTATCACAAAATGACTTACGCATCGTTAGAACTTCACTGACGATATGCTGAGTGATCCTTTCAGCATGGGCATGCTCAACAGCATAAAATGTGTATGTTTAATTCTTTTTAATTGTTTATGCTGTCATTGTGTCCTTGGCTGGATAAAGTTTATCTGCTTTCTTTCTTTCTTCATCATCATCTTCTTGCCCTTATCCCATGTTACTTAGGGTCGACGCAACACGAATTCTTCTTCCATTCCATCCCATCACCCGTCATGATATCACTGACTCCCTTCTCTTTCATAGGTATCACTCTTCACACAATCCATCCATCTTTTCTTTGGCCTCCCTCTTCCTCTCCATCCATCCACATTTATATTCATAACTCTTTTGGTCACATGCGTTTCATCTCTCCCCTTCACATGCCCATTACATACGAAGACAAACGGTTCCCTTTCAACTTTTCTGTCACTGGCGCTACTTTCAAACTTCCTCTAATATACTCATTCCTGACCTTATCCATTCTGGTCACTCCACACATCCATCTCAACATTCTCATCTCCGCTACATGCAATCTTTTTTCATCCGTCTTCTTCACGGCCCAACATTCCGATCCATACAGTACGACAGGTCTTATCACGGCTTTTTTTCTTTCTTAGCAATAGCAACTCACTGCAGGACATAGGCCATTCACCAAAACACCCCGTTCTTGCAAAACCTAACATTGAACAATGCAAACAATAAAGAATTCGAAACAAAATAGTCTTAAAACAAACAACAGCATATCGTAGACACAAACACACGCTAGGTAAAACAGTTTCCATATAAAATTCAATATTTATGGAGTGCCGCGCTAGGGGTGATATATTAGCAAGTTTCCCAACAGATAACTAAAGGGTGTATAGTTTTACGGGTACGTGTTTTCGCGTTGTTGTATAGTTATTTTGAAGTAATACTATTCTTATTCTGTTCATTCATTTAACAAAGGTACTACCTACCTATGTTAAATGAATACATTACTTAAATTAAACCGCAGTTCAGACTAAGCTATAATTAGCACAACGACATTGCTCAGCATGCATTTTATATGGATACGTTCACACAAGGCTATGTTATAAAGGCTTTCTGTACGCAATAAACATGAGCGATTCTCAGAGCTATATCGTACGATACTCCGGTTCCCGCCCCGCCTCACTTCTACCCCGTCCGTCACCCGATGGATCGCCATCAAATAACTTGCTATACATAGTAGACCGGCTGAACGTCATGTTATATAGTTATGGCTTATGACGCAATATGCTTCACTATACTCAGGTATAGAGAAATAGTATAATGTCGTCTGAATTGCGCTTACGTATACTTAAATTATATTTTTAAATCAACATCATAAAAAAAAGAATGTTATTCAAAAATATGAAAAATAGTAGCCCACTGGCATTAGGAACATGGTCCAAGCTACCACTTTGCAGTGGTCAGGGCCTCAGAAAGAAGAACAATACACGCCGTGTCCAGAATTAGGTACTGTTTTCTGTATCAGGCCCTTGATCCAGCCGCCCAACGAGAGCCTCATCAGATGACAACAACAAGACAAAATTTTGTGCAGTAAAATAAATATAAAATTATTCACAAATGGACTTTATTGATTTCATTTAATTTTATTCTAATGTCTATAATTTTACGACATGTTATAATTCAATATAAGTAAGTAGTAGTTAGCTTCATTATGCAACTTTATGAATTATGAATTCTGTGCTGTACCCTAACAGGGTTTCATGTTGATCCAAACTATTTTTATTACACCGATATGTACACATGGAAGCAGTAAATACTTTGACTTTGATGTTGGTTGAGGCTCTTAAAGGATTAATATTCCTATAGCCAGCAGAAGCAAAAAATAAGCCTCCTTAAATATCGAAAAAGTAAACGGCCTTATGAAAAAATTGGCGTTTTGACAGTGTGATTAGATATTGAAATTGGTAATCGCAATGTTGTTATTATAATTCGTAGTTAGTGTTATAAAGAAACATCATAGGAAACTATGACTTTGAGCCGTTTGGGGTGGAAACGCTCGGGTCATGGGGTCCGAGTGCGCGCCTCCTTTTAAGGAAATAGGAAGAAGACTGGTCAACAATTCACGTGACCAGAGGGCTGGCTTGTTTTTCGGCCAGAGAATTAGCATTGCCATACAACGTGGCAACGCTGCCAACCTTCTGGGCACGCTTCCAGTCGACAGCGATGCGGAGGAATATTTTGATGCACTCTTCAAGTTTATATTGGTAGTTTAGTCTAGGATATAATTATTCTTTGTTTTTACTTTAGATTTAGTTTAGATTTATATTGTATTAATTTAGGATAAAGAAATATCTAGAAGCTCACGAAGTCTACGCTTCATAATCAGGGGAATGTCGAGGCGATCCAACTTCTCGACAACAGAGCATTAGTGAGAAAACTAAGGATAAAACGTTTTGTGTTAGTGTAGTGTAGTGAATAGTGAGCGTAAACTGTAGTGCTAATTAAAGTGCTGACTATAAAGAACACAATGAACTGAGTGTTTTGCCCTCAATATAGACTAAGACGATATTAGCGGCATTCTTAGTAATATTATTACATAGTTCAGAAGTGGCACCTAATGGGGGATTTAAACGGGTCGATTTTAGCCGTGCGGCAAGTCACCAGTCGCATCGCTTGTAAAAATCGAATCGCCACCCCATTTACACCGGTCGACAAAAATCGCATGCGACTTGTTCATTTCTAGCGGTACAACACAGCGTAAACAAAGCGTATGACTGACCTCTACGAAGATTCTACTAAAACTTTACAGCCGACAAAATATTGTAAAGTGAAATAAGGAACTGTTAAAATATTTTGTGGTAAACATGTTTTTTATCGGATAAAGGGGATTTACACGGGTCGATTTTCGCCGCACGTCTAGGCCGCACGGCGAAAATTGACCGTCTAAATGACAATTCGACTAGGCCGCAAGTGACTAAAATCGCAAGCCCCAAAGTTGGGTGCCATCCGACTTTTGCCGTGCGGCGACAAGCCGCATGCGGCGGGTGACTAAAATCGACCGTGTAAATGGTCAGTTGCAGGCGATCGCCCGCCGCATGAGGTGTGTTTTGCACCGTGTTGTTCCGCTAGAAATGAACAAGTCGGACGCGATTTTTGTCGACCGGTGTAAATGGAGTGGCGATTAGATTTTTTCAAGCGATGCGACTGTTTACTTGCCGTACGGCTAAAATCGACCCGTGTAAACCCTCCAGAAAATTGACTGATTTTCGATCTCAAACACAATAGGCAGACCCCGTCAGAGCGACGTATATTAGGACTGACAAGCAACTGAGCCTTCTACAGAATGGAAATGTCACACAAATGGAATTGAAAAACAATCAGTTCCATTTGCCAGTTCAACTATTCCATCCTAAATTCAGTGACACGTTTCATTCAATTATATAAGAATATTAAACGCGTTGGGATGTAACGAATACCTTTATAATGACAATGGTTTTCTAAATCTGTCATGTTTAAATGTATATGTATTTTGTTGTACACTTACGTCGTGATTAGCAGTTGATCCCAGGTCTACTTCTGGACATAATAGGCCTTTTAGAAAAAGAAGCAGGAAAGAAAAAAAAATGGAATTTATTTAGCACGAAGATATTGTTTGTAAGGGGAGCTCGTGGCTTGGCTCGCCGTCCGATCAGAACCAGGCCCGGGTCGACGGCGCGTTGTGTTCCACGCGCGCCTCAAAGAGATGTCAGCATTGTAGACGGGGCCCGCTAGGGCCAGTGCCTGCCAGGGTTGCGGAATTTGTTCAAAAGAGTTACCGCGGCCCTGGAACGCAAAGGGCACTAGGAGGAATACGGATAGGTTTTAGTCAGTAGGAGTCTGACACTCTCTTCCGCACCGCCCAGAGAGGAAGAAGTCAATTGATGATTTAAAACACTCAAAAAAAATATTGGGGGAGCTCGTGGCTAATTATCAACGACGCAGATCGTACGATCTGAGAGGTTAAGCTGCGCTTGCTGCGGTCAGTCCAAGGATGGGTGACCAATCGTTACAAGACGAAACCCCTCCGTGCTTCAGAAAGCACGTTAAACAGTCCGTCACAGGTGTCAAACGGATACCTATGTCAGTGGTTATGGGCAGTCAAAACTCCGAAACTCTGACAACCGGTCTAAACTAAGGATATCTGCATAGTCCAGTGTCTGGGTTACGGAGGTCGAAATCTAATCGCGAAAACTGGACCAAAATCCGTTCAGTAGTTATGGAGAAAATTGCGTATTACAGACAGACTCGGGGAAGACTTTGTTTTATAATATGTAACTCACGCCTGTATTCCCCGAAGGGTTTGCAGAGGTGTATAGTACACCCACACTTCGCCGTTATGTTCTACGTCCCATGTAATAGTGGGCGACCCTATTGCTATCAACCGGGCACAAATACAGACTCCGGACTCCTACTGAGAACTTCCACATGGAAAAACCCAATAACGCTTTGCCCTCACGCTCAGCAGTCACGCTTTCGACCACTAGCTTAACGAGGCAATCAACACGTTTATTAATTATACACATAAACAAATTGTGAAAACTGGACCAAAATCCGTTCAGTAGTTATGGAGAAAATTGCGTATAGACAGACAGACAGACAGACAGACAGACAGACAGACGCGGGAGACTTCGTAATAACATGTAGTCGTGATTCATTAGTGTACCAACACTTTTAGTTTGTTCCTTATTTATTGCGTATCTATTTATTTTCCTTCTTTACGTACACTACACATATACACACACATGTTCGTTTAAGTGAACGGGCATGACCGCTGACTGACATCCGTGGAGCACAAAGGTTCCAGACGAAAACCAGCGTCAAGTACTTAAGTGCTTGACATTAAGCTGATCTGGACACCTTTTTGGTTCAGCCGTGAGACACATACCCAAGACTGTTTTATTTGTATCACATTTTTTACCTGTTGTGTCTCTTTGTGCTGTGTATAAATAAATGATTCTTTATCTTATTGTTGGGGTTTTCGCCGTTGACGATACTCCAGTTATAGGTAGTCGTTGTAGGTAAATAATTCACACCACAGTCCCTATTTAGTTCAAGAGTTTAATAGTAGAATGTTTCTGCCTACGCGTATGTTTAGTATTCTGAGTCGCACTTTGTTGTTAGGTTATAATTATTGACACATTAGCGTGTGCCGGAGGGTTTGTTATGACTGGTATTAATTGTATACGAACGCATAAAGACAATTCGCTGTATGAGCATTATTGGCTCGTACACTTATCTTTATCTTTACTACGCTGGGCTTTGGATCTTTGCACTCCTCAAGTACAAACAACCAAGCTAAGTAGCTCCAGACTCCCCGAAGTACATTCAAATAAATATATATTTTAAAATTCGATTACCATACATTATATGGTATGAATTCGTTGCGAATCGCGCGGGCATAACAACGGCGAACAAATCGTTCAGACGGAATAAGTAATGAGGCTCGTCTGGCAATATTTTTATTTTACATCGACAATTTAATAAGCCTCTTTGTGTGCATCTCACTCCCCTCTGTAGGTAGATGGTGAATATTTTATGTTTGTAGCTATTAAAGTATATATTATGAATGCTTGTTATCAGAATTTTGTTCGTCTTCCTCTTTTTGGTCCGTTGATAGATTTCAAAATATAATGAACAGCATTCTAATCGCGCAACACACTTGTAATGGCTATGACTTTGATTTTGACAATACAACGGTTACAATGGTTGTCTAGAAGAAATTGCTTTAAGCGATAAGACCGCCATTTGTACTGTTCTTGATTATCTGTATTCCTTCTGTTTTATTTATTTTAGTGTACAATAAAGTATATCTATCTATCTACAACTGTAATGTTGGGGTTCCTAAGAGGTGGTAGAAAGGAAACAACCTCCTAGGTCGGACGTCATTTATTAAGTCTCATACAATATTATAAAAGAAATGCGCATATAAGGTAAAGTGCTCAGTAAGCATAATATTAAGTATAAATGTAAAGGAGCGTACACAATAGGTTAATTCAACTTAAGAACCTTCCACAATTATTACATACACTTCACAACAATATTCGTTGCGTGGTACATAGTTGTGGAGAAGTCGAATTGTTAATGTACAAATGTATACGTTGCTATGGAAATTGTTGACCTGTCAAAATGAAAGCCATAGCGATTACAAGTGTTTTGCGCAATTAGAATGCTCTGGTCATTCATTAGTAAGCTCATTACGACTTAGTTATCTGTAATACTGCGAGTGTCAAGTTTTTTAATGTGACGCTGGTATTTGCAGCCTTACTCCTCCCGTTGGAGGACGCATGGGGGCCGGGATCGAAACTCATTCTCTTGCATGGAACGCAAGCTTTGAACCGCTAGGCCAGGGGTTTCTAAATTACGGCTCGAGGGTCAACAACTGCCCGCGAGCACCACCAATACAGCCCGCGGCAGCGAGCTAGTCTGGTGGTGCTCATTAAAACTACAATATGATGAACTAACTAGGTCTAGGCGCCTTGCGGCTTAGTGGAGGAGTCAGAATGGTCTTTAGGCTAAAAGCTTGGAGACCCCTGCGTTAGGCTATCACTACTTATTTTTCTTGTAGGCTTAAGTGTAACAGCGGTTACGCACTGCGTCTGATCCGAATCCGTGAAAATACGTTCCGAAGTAGTCATAGAACTATTTGTATGGTAGTTTACGCACAAGATCCGACTTTCGTCATCCGATTTCTCTCCGTCATCCGTGAGTCTCCAATTCGGAAGAAATATTTACGGAACGAAGTAGCCGTACTACTGTGTGTATGAACGCTTTCACAATACCTCAGATTACCTCGCGATGGCCCCTGAATTGCTTGGATTTAGATCAGAGATTAGAGATTAGTGCGTAAGCAGTATCCGAATTAGGTCCGAGTTTATTATTTCCGTATTTTCACGGTTTCGGATCGACGGAGTGCGTAACCGCTCTAACACGATTTCCATCTTCACATAACTCTCACACATACAAATAATATGTCGCGAAGGATGGCTTGATTTTAGCTTGGGCCAAAAGACCATTTTTTGGGCTTTACTTTATTGCTATAAGCATTCTATCAAAGAATGAAGTCTCCAGGACGACATCTAAATAAAAAACAAGCTCAAAGCAACGTACATTCACTGACAGACGCCTTATACAAAGACGGATGGAATAACAGTCCGTAGTGAATCCCAGGCCACTAACAAGATTAGTGGGTCGAAAGTGATCCAGGCCTAAGCCGATTTAACGAGAATAGCCATGGCCTGCAACTATTGGGTGATGCTAATTCGATAAACCACTTCACTACGTAAACGTTTGCTACGTCATTCACATTTTTAATTGAATCAATTTCATAGAAGTTATAGATATTGCAAAGTTGTCGTGGTCCGGAGTTTTAGAGACCCGCTTCTTAACATCTGGTTACGAGTTTAATATCTGGCATGTATGTACACAACTAAGAAGAAAGAAATAAATTTGACGACACGTTTGGTGCAGTGGCTAAGCGATTGGCTTCTGCGCTACGAGTCGTGGGTTCGATTCCCACACGGAACAATAATTTGTATGGCCTACAGGTGGTTGTTTCGGGTCTGGGCGTTTGTTTGTGAGATTTGTGTCTGTAAACGCACCCACGATACAAGAGAAATCTTAGTGAGGGGCATCGTTTTTAAAAAATAAATAAATTTTGACACAGTACACTTAAGTGACACAACATAATACACATTTATGATTATTTACGGTTTACTCACGTGCATTTTTTTTCGACCTTGCCGCGTGTTCAGCTTACGATTAAGGGCTCCGTTTGGGTCCGAAACTAGTCGGGCAATCCCGAAAAATGCACGTGAGTAAACCGTAATCTAAATATATAAAAGGGAAAGGTCACTCACTCACTCACTCACTCATCACGAAATATCGAAAACCGCTAGACGTATGAAGATGAGATTTGGCAGAGAGGTAGTTTATAGTTAGTAGACGTCCGCTAAGAAAGGATTTTTGGAAATTCTACCCCTAAGGGGGTGAAATAGGGGATGAAAGTTTGTATGGAAAATCGTAACTTAACGGGTTCAAAATTTCACGCAGCGAAGCTGCGGGCAAAAGCTGGTTAATCATAAATATGAATGTGTCTCACGAAAGTTATAATACAAAAACATAATACACATTGAAAAATAGGAAAAAATATATACTAAAAAGATGGAAAGATATTGACATGAGCATAATCATACAGTTTTTGATGTCTCAACGCTTGACCAAACAGGTATCCAGATCAGCTTAATGCCAAGCACAAGTACTTGGAGCTGGTTTTCATCTGGAACCTTTACTCCACTTTGAAGAAGATACATTGATGTACCATATCGAATAACCAATGGCGGTCGCTCATTTCCGCGCCACTCACACTTATTGCGTCAGCGTAAAGATCTTTTACTGCAGCACTAATAAACATTCGTGGTTTTGAAGTCGCACTCAGTTCGGATATGATCGGTTTTACGAGGTTTGCCGATGCGACTCCTTAGTTGTGTCGTACTGTACCAATGTGGCTTTTTTAATGTCGTTAAGTACTTTCTAAGAGTCCACTATAAGAATGTATGAGAATAGCTATTGCCGTGGTGAAAAGATTAGTCAGTCAGCAAGCTCGGAGCTGACTTCCCTTGCTACTGACTGATACTTAAGTACGCCGGACGTACTTAATTATCGTCACGCTGGCTCTTTTGATGTAGACTCCACTGATTCACGGTGAAGAAAAAAGCCGTGAAGACCCTTGAATTGAATGGTTTAGAATAGACAATACGCAGTGAGCAAGCTTTATGATCAATGTTCATTTTTTTTATATGAGCCTCAGTTCCGCAGTGGGACAATTCGAAGCCGGTTATGTTTAGTTATTAGTTAAGTATTATTAATAATAATAGTAATATACCCCCTCTGGGAAAGGCGTTACCTCATCATGAGATTAACGTAAAACCGGAGGGTACATTAGACTAGCTTTCTACAACCCCATCATATAATAAAAAATGTATCATGAGGTCTACTGAAAAGCTTACAAACCGCAGGGCAGCTTGTGGCGAGCTGTTGGTGAGTGGCGACACTGCGTACCTTATTGCCTCAGAGAGTCGGTCAGGGCCTCGTCTCCAGGTTGCCTTTATTGGCTGGCTGGGGTGGAAGCCCAAGAGTGCCCGCAGGACTCTCAACTCTGACTTGCCTTTATCGGCCGGCCAGAGGGGGGCCGCCAGAGCTATATGCTCGGGGGTGGAAGTGTCTAAAGGCGTAATAGCGGGGAAACCCACTCCGGGTCTCTTAGACCCGCGACGGCGAAACCGGGGCCACACCTCTCTACACCTCTAGCCGCTCACACGTCTGTTGCCCCCTTCGCCTATGTACTGGCGGCTTTTCAGGGGGCCCAGCTAGTGAGCTGGCGAGTCACCGTCTGCCAACACTTCAATTTTAAATGTTGAAAGGCAGACGCCGTTTTCTTCCGGCAATAGAAGTTATCTAGTCCACCTAACACCCCATCCCATAGACCAGATATTTTTCACCATATTTTACAATAGTCTTGTACCCACCCGGGACGGTCCATGACTGTACTCCAATAGTGCAGCCGTGGATAGTCCCGGGTTGGTGCCCCACCCCATTTTAGATTAAAGCTCTCAAAGGGGCCTCTGCGCGTTGGACCTGTGTCCCCGTGTATGCCTTCCAAAGGACCGGACATCTTCCGCACGGAAGATGAGCCGTGATGTCCAAAGAGATAGTAATATATTAAATAATAGGTACCCATTTATTGCCATATAGTGCATATAAATGCTTCCGATTCATTGTGGGCGCATAATTACATTAAAACAATGCTATAATTTGTAATCAATACGTTTGGCACCTGACTAAAACATTGTATTTCGTACAATTCACAACACAGTGTGTTGTTTGTGGTATACAATTGAATGTAGCTATTTAACCTAATATTGAAAACCCTTTTATACTCAGTTCAACGAAAGATGAGTCCTGACATAGCCGTCATTTCGTAAATTGTAGCCGTATATAAAATAGCTATATCATCCTTGATTGTCTTTTTTAAATAAAGGATATTCTTTGTATGGTAATGTTTTTTAGAGAGACGTCAGGACTCACCTTACGTTGAAAAGGGTTATATATAGCCTTCAACCTACTCGGTTACTTACGAGCCGAGCCGGGCCATCACCTCCTTTTGCAAGGTGGTGATGGCGACCAAGGAGGGAGCGGAGAGGGAGAAAGAGGCGACGGCCATTGTCCCTTCCCGCGACAGACGCACCGGGCGCCGCTGGAGGGCACGTGACGGTCTCCGGCCAGTCCGGCCACCCTAGTATGTGGCCTGCGGGCAATGGGACCCGTCGCCCGACCAGTAACAGGCCCGAGAAGGCGGCACGCATGTGTTCCGTGCGCGCTTCTCAGGAGGACGTGGGGCAAGGCATCACAGAACGAGAGGTCCGCCTGGGGCTGGCGGACTGAGGCCTGCCGGGGTTGCGGTGCATGCAGCTGCGAATCCCGTGACCCCGGCCAAGAATCAGTAGAAGGAACACCGTGGGTTTTTAGCCGGTAAGAGTCCCCTATGACCCTTTGCCTTCCCCAGGCGCAGGGTATACATGAGGATTTACACACGATAAAAAAAGGGTGATCTATTCTGCAAACCTACCTAGGTAACCATCATCTCTTTCGTTACGAAGTCAGTTACGGTTTCATAGAAAGAAGTTGATGAACTTAACTATGTACCTACGCCACGGAAGGAGCAATGTTGTTTTTTACCTGAAACAAAAAAACAACAACATTAATCTAAAAATTCCCTCTCTATACCTCACCATCTATAACCTTATCGTTTCCGTGTTTAATATTAAACATACGTACATAAGCTCACGCCTTTTCCCCCATGGGGGTAGACAGAAACTATAAAACGCCACATGCTACGATCCTTCCATACTCCTTTCGCTTCGTCTACGTTCATACATCTTGTCATACACGTAAGCCTAGTACGCACCTGTCCTTTTTGAAGAACATCACCAATAACATTGATGTGTGTCTTTCTAGGGCGTTCCCTATCCGTTTTATAAATTCATTTTGTTAATCGCCATTCACTCATTCTCTCAACATGACCAAACCACCTAAGTATACTCCTTTCAATTTTAGTCACTACATCATCTTTATTCTTATTAAACAAGGTTCTATTAAAACTTTATAAAAAGCTACACCATCAATCCATCGCCCATCTACCAGGAAAACATAAAACATAGCTGTTTAATATTCGCAAATGAAGACAAATGAGCAATAGACTTAACAAGGCTTCAAGTTTATTGCCATTCTTGATGATATTTGTCAAAAATAATTAATCACGGCGAGGGGACAAAGGAGCCATTTGACAGATGATTAATTTTGGGAAGTAAAACGGTACAGGTGCGCGAATCCTTTAGGGTACACAAACAGCGAGTAAAATATTTTGGAAAATGGGGACGAAATAGGAATATACAAGAGATCACGTTGGCTGGCATTACAAACAAGATATAAATTTTTTCTTTTTGCTTTCTCATTGCTTCTTTGTGTGCTCCATTGTTTATACATTTTAGGAGAATAGTGAATACTCATCAACCTAAGGCTGATTGCAAGCAGACGCTTTCTGTCTGGAGACAGAGTTTTTTACCTAGACTGAAGAGTCAAGGCACAAAACTTTGTCTTTAGACACAAATTGCGGCGCCAGTGCCCCGTAAATGTTAGAAATAATGTAGTTTACTGATACTATTTTTTTATTGCTGCTTCTATTTTTTTACTGCTGCTTTTTTGCTGCAACTGTTTTTTAACTGCTGCTACTATTTTACAGCTGCTACTATTTTACAGCTGCTTCTATTTTATACTTCTGTTGCTTTTTAACTGCGCCTCGTTTTATTTTAATGCTGCTATTTTTTTTTTGACTGCTGCTACTATTTCTTATTGCTGCAATTTTTTCGACTGCTGCTCTTATTTTTTTTAGTGCTGCTCCCATTTTTTCAATGCCCGTAGTATTTTTTTATGTAATGTCGGTCCACTTCATAAGGCTGATTTACATGAGGATAATTTCCCCAAGCGATTCTCATGCTATCTCTGTTTAAATCGTAGAGAAAGACAAAGACAGAACGAGTCATGTTTCGAGAAACTACCCTCGTGTAAATCAGTTTTAGGGTCATACACCCTACACTGTTCATCGTAGCGGTCATTTTAAGGTGTACGTGCAGCAGTGGATGTTTTCGACCTCACAATAATTGCCAAGATAATAATAGACTGATGATACTTGTACGTCCAGCCTACCCTGTGCGGTCAGCCCCGCTACCAACCTTGCTGACTGGCTAATCTTTTACCACAACATAAGCTATTCTCGTAAATTCGCTCCTGCCGACACACGAGAAGAGGTACTTTTGCCAGGTTGTACCCTGGGTAGTCAGTCCCGCTAATAATTTTGCTGACTGGCTAATCTTTTACCACAACATAAGATATTCTCGTAAATTCGCTCCTGCCGACACACGAGAAGAGGTACATTTGCCAGGGTGTACCCTGGGTAGTCAGTCCCGCTACCAGCCTTGCTGACTGGGTAATCTTTTACCACAACATAAGCTATTCTCGTAAATTCGCTCCTGCCGACACACGAGAAGAGGTACTTTTGCCAGAGTGTACCCTGGGTAGTCAGTCCCGCTACCAGCCATGCTGACTGGCTAATTTTTTCATCAACACGAGAGAAGAAGACTACTCATCCAGTTAGCCAACATGCTCGCCATTCGTCTCGCTTGTAACACACGAACTAACGCGCGTAATAAGTCAGGGGTAATGATTAGAAAAGATCTGAAATATCTCGATTTATCTCTACAAGTGGATTATTTGTCAAGCAATGGCCATTTGACCGAAGTGTCCGCCATTTTGTATTCAGTTCCAGAGATTACTTACAGTTCGTGTGTTTATTCATCAAGATAAAAGTTTTTATTTCAAATAGACAAAATTACAGGTGCTTTTAAAACGTCCAAACTAGGTGCACGGTTTTAAAAAGTAGGGCTTATGGAGAAGAACTGGCAGGAACACCATGGATACCTACTCTTTTGAAAATTATAGCTAAATGCAATTCCACTACAGTAGTGTAAGATATTGTATGAGAATAATCCAGGTTTAATGTAAGAAATAAACTCAAAAAAAGCTTATTTTTTTATTCGTTACTCTTATAGTAACCAACTATAGCAGTTAAGAGCTGGCCAGCGGTGCGAGCAAGTATCTTTTTATCGAGTCGATTCGAGAAATGTATCCATTCTAAACGTCAAATTTGACATAAGATATAGATAAAATGACAACTGTTGTCGTTTTATCTATATCTAGTCCCGACAAATGGCATTAGTTCACGGGCATGACGTGGACATTTGAATCGTCATTGTTAGAACTAATTGGTGATGGCAGCATATCGTTGGACACAGGGGGAAAATCCCCTTGAGTCCCCTGTTAAACCAAGGAATTATCTCAAAAGGATTCTTTTTAAGACACCCGCCGGATCAGAAATCTTGGCGATATTGTGACTTACAACTTAGAGTAACAAAAGAGAAGTTCTCAATGGTGTGTGTAGTCCGTCAGCTCGCACAAGGCAGCGTGGTGGACTAAGCCTTAATCCCTTCTCATTCTGAGAAGAGGCCCGTGCCCAGCAGTGGGACAGTAATGGGTTAATTATGCGGGATTAGATGTACAATACTCATCGGACACAAAAGTCATCGTATCAGTTTTTAGGGTTCCGTATCCAAAGAGTAAAACGGGACCCTATTACTAAGACTCTGCTGTCCGTCTATCCGTCTGTCTGTCCGTCTGTCACCAGGCTGTATCTCATGAACCGTGATAGTTAGACAGTTGAAATTTTCACAAATGACGTATTTATGTTGCCGCTATAACAATAAATACTAAAAACTGAATAAAATAAATATTTATGGGGCTTCCATACAATTAACGTGATTTTTTTGCTCGATATTGATAACGGCAAGAGGTAGACGCTTGCAATATTCACAGGATAGGTATTTAGTTATACACTCACCGGCATAATTAGCGGAACGCAACAAAAAACCGTGTTATTTCCATAATTTTGTATTGTACACTAATGTTTTTGTTTAAATATTTTATAATTAGGGTTAAATGCATTAAAAGGACAAATAATCAATAATCATTTAATTGAATTTGGCAATTTAAATCTTCAATTTGCTAAAATATCCATTTTGTAACTTTCGGCGCATATTTTTTGGAATAATTAATTTGCTATTTATTTTACTTTTTTGTTTGTTTTATCAACGTTTCTATACTGCTAGGGTCCTTATCAGTATTATGACATATTTTTCCACTCAATTTTTTAATCCATTGTCTTTTCTTAAGACAAATTGTCCCCATACTCCCATGAAACACTTTTTAATCCTCTAATGTTTCTGGGTGGCTGGATTTTTTTCTCTAACCCTATTTTCCGTCAAGGCCAGGTCATATTCTATTGGACTCATGTCCGGGGTCCACGTTCACCCACCCTGGTGGGTTATTACAACATCTTATACGAAATTGCGGGCCACGAATACACATTCCGGTGACACATAATCGTGCATAATTTGTTTTTCTTGACTGATAATTTGTCAAGTGGCATCGCATGAGGTTTTGGGATGTCTATCCTGCAAAAATAAGCAGCCAGTAAACCTCCTTCAATAATGCCTAACTCCGTGTGCGCTTCAAAACAAATGACACCCCAAACCATTACTGGAGCCTCCAGTATAAGGCACATTCCTGTAAGATTTGACAGTTCAAAGCGATTCCCTTGACGTATTCATATTCTATGCCTCTCATCCAAAAAATGTATATCAAAAAACAGCTTGCCCCTGAGAAAAAAATTCTTTCTAACTCCTTAGTCCGATCTCGGTGTTATTGAGCAAAACTTAATTTTACTACGTGATGACCTACAGCACGTTTTGGAAATTCAGCAGTCGCGTTAGACATCAGATTACCTTCAATAAGACGTCGTCTTTCTTTCCGCATACTCACAAACAAAATACGGACCACCTTCAGGATGCTACAGGCCCGAATAGCAGCATTGCGCCAATTTTTCAGAGCCTTTACCGGTTTGAACTGTCATAAACCAATCATCAGCGGCGCTTTTTCCTTGATTTCTGCATTTTTCTCATCTTATAACGAAACATCCTGTCTGCTGGTACCGATGGACATTGCGAGGAATGACTAATATCGATACACCCAGTGCTTAACTTACTGCACGATAGGTTTGACTTTCATCGATCACTGTAACATCCCTCGTAGCTTTTGTCACAGGTAAATTACTTCTTTCAGCCTCTACGCAATGTTTATTCTCCAAATGCAATGAATACACTAAGGCCAAACCACCAGTACTTAAATAAAACAAAGTTCCGATCAAAAACACAAAAGGGCAAAATCTTTGTAAAATCAAAACTGGGCCTAATTTACCTCTAATCGCTTAGGAAAACCGAATTTTTCTTCAACATGCAAGTCCTAATTGAAGGTTCTTTTGAATAAAAAAATCGTCATAGCAATAGCAGTACCTTAAGATAAAAAAATTGAAAAAATAAAAACGTTCCGCTAATTAGCCGGTGAGTGTATATTTACTTTAAAAATAAATGATTAAATTAAAATAAAACAAATATTTAAAGGGGCCTCCCATACAACAGACATGATTTTTTTGTCGTTTTTATAGATAATGGTACGGAACCCTTCGTGCGCAAGTCCGACTCGCACTTGGCCAGTTTTTTTAACATAGAGATGCAAAGTACCTATTTAATTATTGCTGATATTTAATTGTTGCAGATATTTAATTGTTGCTGATATTTAATTGTTGCTGATATTTGATTGTTGCTGATATTTAATTATTGCTGATATTTAATTGTTGCTGATATTTAATTGTTGCTGATATTTAATTGTTGCTGATATTTAATTGTTGCTGATATTTAATTGTTGCTGATATTTAATTGTTCCTGATATTTAATTGTTGCTGATATTTAATTGTTGCTGATATTACCCTCGTTGACTGCCTCTTTGGTCTTGTGGTCGCAAGTGCCACTGCTGAGCGTGAAGGCCTGGGTTCGACCCTTAGATCGGGCAAAGCGTTATTGAGGTTTTCCGTATAGAATTTCTCAGTAGCAGCCCGCTGTCTAGAGTTGTGCCCGGTTGATAGCAACAGACTCGCCACCTATTACATGGGACTTCCGCGTTACGGCGAAATGAGGTTTTACTATACACCTCTGCCCAACCCTTCGGGAAATACAGGCATGACGTTAAATTATTCCTATTATATTACCCCTATCTTGTTGAACTGAAAGTTGAACAAAGGAAGTATGTTATGGATATAGAATTCTAAAAACAATACAAAAAACGATATTGTTAATTTAAAAGTAACTTTTAATATCAAATCAATATGGAGTACGTAAATTGAATTATAAAAGCTTTTAACTGTAGTGAACAACCCACATCAACATTTAATTAATTAAAGTTAATCCTACATTCGAATTTCGAACACAGCAGAACGGATCGAACCTTTTACCTCCATCCGTAGTTAATTCCTCATTTCTCCTCGCCTCAGTTTGCATCACTCAACCAAATTAACAGTACGTATAACAAGTATAAATACGTATTTAAATGTGCCCTAAAGAGTTCAATTTGTTTATTCACCCTAGAGTAGGGTTGTCAAATATACATTATCTACTTTAGATTTAGCCAAGCATGTTTGGTTTTAACAATTGTATGCCCGATTAAATTAGCACCTTTGGCATGTGCCTATTTCTTATTAAGAAAAAACAGTTAGATTATTTTTTGTGACCTTGGCAAAACTATGATGTATTTTTTTAATTGTCGTAATCAACCGGGCAGATGGGCAAAGATCGGTTAAGAAAGGTCGAGAACGACCGCGGCGTGACAATCTTGACATGTTTGCGGGACTAGCATGGTCAGAAACCGCACAAAATAGAGAGGTTTGGAAAATAAAAGGAGAGGCCTTTGCTCAGCAGTGGATTCAAAGGGAAAATAAAACTCTAAAGGTTGGTTTCAGACTTGTGCAACATGCAATGTAACTCGTGGTGTAATGCAACTAAATTCGCCAATCTGGACTGTTACCCGCTTCGCTCGCATCGCATAAATCCTGTAATTCAAATTTAATGAGCTGATTAAATCAAATTATGAGGTTTACACTTTCATGCCGTTGATATCGTGTACTTAATGCCCTTAATACCATGTTGCGTTACGCTGTACCTATGTGTATTGCTTATTGAGGGTTGTTGAAAACCAGCGCCAGGCACTGATTATCTGGCATTATGCTGAACAGTACTTATTTGGCGCAACCCTGAGAAAGTCTTCGCCCTCTTTTAAATTGCATTTTTTTTTTGTCGTTTTGTTTCGCTTTTCAACCGAATTTTGTTTCTTTTTTTATATTAAAATCTCTGTGCGTACCATAAAGGTGGCCACTGATCTGCATCCTAATTGCGCAAAACACTCGTAATCGCTATGGCTTTCGATTTTGACGGTCAACAATTTCTATAGCAACTATGTATTAACAAACCGACTTCTCCACAACTATGTACCACGCAATGAATATTGCTGTATTATCAAAATTAAAAGCTATCGAAATTAAAAATGTTATAAGCAATTCGGATGCAGAGCATTCGATCGTAATGTAACATTCGGGTCGAGCTAGTTACGTTACGTCACCTGCTAAAATCAGCGATAGGGCCTTTTTACTGTCATGCGAGTTTGTGCCCGCATGCGTGCGTCACCCGCACCCGTGGCGCCTGAATTTCACCGTTTCATACATGTATTTATTGTGATGCGTGAAAGACGCACGAAAAGGTGAACTGCGAGCGCCACGCATGCGGGCGACGCACGCACGCGGGCACGAACCCGCATGACAGGAAAAAGGCCCATAGTCATTCCGAACTCTGTGCTCGTTGTGCTGACTGTCGTAATGCTCGCTTTGTAACATGTTACATTACATGAACATGATACAGGTCAATCACGGCCTTAACAGTTATAATTTTAAGCTACCAACAAGAAGATCCAACAAATTTACCAGTAGGTGTCATTCAGGTTTTTTTAGCAGGAAACGTTCTGGAAAGCTACTGTTTTATTTATTAGTACAGTTTTAATTTACAAAAACTGTCAAATTGTTCGACTGCAAAAACAAAACCAAACATTTTGACAGAACGATTATAGAAACTTTCACGTTTCCTGCTTAAATTGCTTAAACTGATCTACCACAGACTTCTTTTGTTTTTCTTTTTTGATCTGGCAACCCTACCTCGTATTAACCCCCACTCTCCTAATAGCGAGGAAGAGTGATAAAACAGCAGTAAAAGTGTAGCAATCTGAATTACTTCAATAGATTGTGGGGAGCAAACAGATATTATGGCAGAATCATTCTACTTGGCGATCTTTGTTTTGAAAGCTATGAGTACCTACTTGAACTAACTTCAAGTCAATAAACCGCTTTGTTTGTTATCTTAACAGTTTGAGTTTTTCTTATTTTTCTAGGGACTTCAATGACTGTGGAAAGAATAAGTATATATTCGGGACACGCACAGGAAATAATAAAAAAAACCGGCCAAGTGCGAGTCGGACTCGTGCACGAAGGGTTCCGTAACATTATCTATCAAAACGCCAAAATCATGTCTGTTGTATGGAAGCCCCCCTTAAATATTTGTTTTATTGAAATTTAATTATTTATTTTTAAAATGAATACACAACTAAATAGGTATAGAACATTTCAAGCGTCTATCTGTTGCCGTTATCAATATCGAGCAAAAACGAGCAAAAAAATCACGTTTGTTATATGGGAGCCCCCTTAAATATTTATTTTATTCTGTTTTCTAATATGTGTTGTTATAGCGGCAACAGAAATACATCATCTGTGAAAATTTCAACTGTCTAACTATCACGGTTCATGAGATACAGCCTGGTGACAGACGGACGGACAGCGGAGTCTTAGTAATAGGGTCTCGTTTTACCCTTTCGGTACGGAACCCTTTAAAATATCAATTAAAACTAACTAACGAAAACGACCTGTGACCAAATGGGATCCTATCAACCTTCAAACATAGATTTTTTGCGTCGGTCTGGTCCTGATAATCAAATTCTGACTCGCACGTGAATTCAAAAAGTTGAAGATCCAGGCGGGTATAGAACTATGCACTCGATCCAACTTTTTTGTTTTTTATCGTGGGAAAATCCTCATGTGTATCCTTCGCCTGTGAAAGGCGAAGGGTTATGTGCCGGACTCTTACCGGCTAAAAACCTACGGTGTTCCTTCTCCTGACCCTTGGCCGAGGTCACGGGATTCGTAGCTGCATGCACCGCAACCCCGGCAGGCCTCGGTCCGCTAGCTGCTGGCGGACCTCTCCTTCTGTGGGCCCTTGCCCCACGTCCTCCTGAGACACGCGCACGGAACACATTCGCGTCGCCTTCTCGGGCCTGTTACTGATCGTGCATGGGAGGCGACCGTTTAACTGCTTGGATATCAATGCTTTTAACAGAGTTCGAAAAGGAGGAGTTTATCAATTCAAGCCGTGTCTTTTTTTTTCAGCGATTAGTGGACCGATTCGAGTAATTCCTTTTTTATTTGGTGCGGAATTCTCACGAGTTGGTCCATTATGAATTTCATTACGTTTGGTTGAATAGTTTTTTTATACAATAATATTAGTAGTTTGAAAATGTTAAAACCTATATCTACAAGATGTTAAAAAATCAACTCTAAGAATTTTATGGGGTTACTCGGTATCGGAAATTGAACAATTTTTGTTCTACAACTTTTCGAAATTCGAGTATTTTTTTTATAACTTTCCATAAAAATCAAATAAATATTTTAATTGATTTGTATGAACAGACATTAACACCTTGAAGGCGACGTACTAGTTGTAGTAGTGATCCTCACAGAAAAAGAAACTAAAAAGTATCTATAAATAAAAGCTAAAAAAATATTTAAAAACTGACAAAAAAAAAGGAGTAAAATAATTACGAATTATAAAATTTACAGTTTCAGAAGTCGGTGCTTTCAATTTGTTTCACCGTAAATTAACACCGACTTCTGAAATTGTTAATTTTATGATATGGTAATAGCATAGTAATTATTTTACCCCATTCGTTTTTTTTTCAAATCAGTTTCATACACACGCACTTTACATACTTATCTCTCCAATCCAACACGCCACTCACGCACTCCTTTCATTCCACACATGAATTATTCTCCACCAGTACGTAAATAAAGCTTCTATTCAGAACCAGCATTAGGTAAACATAATGTTATTTCAATAGCTTCGTATATTATCGCTTATTATACGGGTGTTACGGACGTCTGAGTGCCGATACGTGACCGCGCATATTTCAAGCGTTCCCTGAAACACGTTTCAATTTTCACGAGATTTTCATGAAAATATACGGTATTCTTCATAATCATGGTGATTTGGGTGCGTTTTGATGAGTGGGTTTTACCTGGGTTCGTGGCGTATATGATTACGTATTTTGTTTATGTTTTTTTTTTCTGATTTGCTATTCATGCTCTAAGTGTTGGTCCAGTGTCGGTGCTTCAATCAATCAAATAATTCAGCCCACAGCTGACTAAATGTTCATTCTAAATTTTCTGAATGTCGGTGTTCTCTATTAATACAACGTGTTACAAAAATACCCCTAAAGCCGAAAGGGGATTAAAAGGTCCCTTGTAAAGAGTCTATTGACAATATTTTAAAATAAAGAATTTGGATAAAACGTAAAATAATCATCATTGAAACGCAACCCTGAAAACATAAAACTAAAGAGTAGACTATTCAGAAAGTTATTTACATTCTTACCTAATTTCCTCTGAGAGGTAAATGACAACAACCATAAAAGACTACTTGATTAACATTTTCTTTTTTAAGGGGAATTATGTAACACGTTGTATAACAATTAGAAATACAACAATGTTGTTTTAATTACAAACTAGCTATGCATTCGCGGCTCCACTCGCGTATAGTTTTTTTTTACTATTTCAAAAACCTTTGCGTGCTTGCATAAACATCTCAAAAAAGTTTAATCGCAATCAGATGAATGGTATAGGAACGCATACAAACAAACGTTAATTTTTACTCGACTACGGTGAAGCAATAAGGAGGAGGGTTATGATTTTGTCCGGTATGTTTGTGGTCGTATGCCACCTACCATGAATCAAACTCTTAGACTTTACTCTTTAAAGATAATCTGGGATATCTTCGACCAGTTCCATTAGTTTCATTACCTAATGGTTGATCGTTTATGCAATATGAGTCACCATAAAGTGCACATATAAAATTGGGTGAAAGTAAATATATTTTAATGGAAGCAAAAAAAAAAAATGGTATCCATAAAACAAATAAAAAAACAACAAATCTTCCTTATTTTTAAGTGACGGTCATTTTTCGTGTGGGAAATTGTGTTTCGTTGTCATTGCCTGTTATTTACCATCATTAATATTTTTGTTTTAACATGATAGAACACTTGGTTTAAAAATTACATAACAAAAATATAACGGTGTTTTTTTTTTCGTCTTTAGTATATGTTTAGTTTCATCCAATTTCATAAAACTCACGCCTGTATTCCCCGAAGGGTTGGCAGACGTATATAGTACACCCACATTTCGCCGTTATGTTCACGTCCCATGTAATAGGGGGCGAGACTATTGCCATCAACCGGGCACAAATCCGGACTCCGGGCTGCTACTGAGAAATTGCACACGGAAAAACCCAATAACACTTTGCCCGACCTAGGGATCGAACCCAAGACCGGTGCAGTCGCGCTCGCGACCGCTAGACGAACGACGCAGTCCAATTTCATATGTACACTATATAGAGACTTACACTGTATAATACTCGTTGGCCACAAGGCCTTATATTATTCGTACTTTAATCATCATAAAAACACTCCATTCATCACAAAACCGACCACTTTCCAAAGAGGAAACCCATGTTTCTAACAGAAAATGTCACATAAAACGATAGTAAATTACAGTTACCCAAGGACGCGGTATTATTTACTATAACTGTAATAGTTACACATACCATATTAATAAGAACACTTTGCTGAATAGATGTTCGGAATAATACCTTAATTAGCGCTTGGCGTTTCCTTGCGTGATCATATCAGAAATTATGAGATCCGCAGGAGAACCAAGGTAACCGACATAGCCCGAAGAATTGCCAAACTTAAGTGGCAGTGGGCAGGGCACTACTCGCAGAACGGATGGCCGATGGTGCAGAAAGGTTAAATCAGGGGGCCTACTCCCTAAGTCCGTCAACGAAGTTAGTCGCCATCCGAAAGTAGCCCGAAACGTAAAGTGAACAAAACAAGTGTCAAGTTCAACTTTTGGGACGGCCAAAAACACATCGGTAGTAGAGACAACTGTCAAATTGTGTTGTCATTCATTCTTAGTTCGGGCCCCGAAATAATCGTATGTCCGTAGCTGATAGGGAGTAGGAAACGCTCGTAACTAAGGCCGAAACCACGGACGGCGTGCTTAGGGAGTAGACCCCCTGTCCAGCGACTGATCAATATTTTTGTTTGACCTGCAGTTGCAGAATGCACACATGTGCGTTGAACGAATGACGCGTTGTAAATATTCTTTCTTTCTCACATATTTTTACTTGCAGTACCAATGGAGGGATGTGCCATATTTAGTGTTGCAAAAAAACTGTTTTTTCCTGTCGTGAAAAAAATATATGAAAAAAACGCTTTTTTTTCTGGAGCATGTTTTTTTTCAAGAATACAGAATTCAATATTGATAAGGCAGTTTCCGTAGAAGGTTAATACGATACTTAACAGTTCATATTAGAGTTTTTTATTTATTTATAAACCTACAATACCTTTTTGGTGGAATAGTACCAAGTTTACATGAATATATTGGCAACGTTCAAATTGCGCTCGGGGAACAAGAATAGTGTAGGTGGCACTGGTACTGAAAGTGATACTGATATTGACACAGAGAAAGACTACATTTTTGTTTAATTGATTCATTAGTACTTACTTTTAGTAAAATGTAAGAAATTAGAAAACACAAATCAATAAAACATTTAATTTCCTATAGATTTTTTTTCTGAAAAAAAAACAAGGGTACCAAGTTTTTTTTCAACATTGTGAAAAAAAACAAAGTCGTTTTTTTTCATGTTACATCACTAGCCATCGTAGTTCATCTCTACTATCGATAGTAGTGTATAGTAAAGACACCGTATTGTTTACAACGGTTGTATAACTGTCGCTCAATTGTCGTACGTATTAGCTGGCTGTAGCTAATTTTATCGCAGTGGCCCTAATACTTTGTTCTAATTGGATTGTGTGGCAATGGCAAACCTGCAGTGAGGCGCGATCCAGAATTTTCCGTGGCACCTTGACAATTGTTTGTTTATTTTTGCTTGATGCGTAAATATACAAGGTTAGTCAGAAAGGGGGTACTAATCCGAAGCCCACTTATAGTATCGCTGATGACTGTTTGAAAGCAAGTAAAAAAATTTCAAAATTCGATATTATTTTTTTCCATATAAAATGATTTTTATTTTAGTTTTTTCAAAAATTATTCATCCCTGCTTTAGTTACAAATTCAGAAAATGGTGCTTCTAATTCATGACCCCAAATGTGACCTAAAATGTAAACACAAAAGATCTTAACTGGGGATGGATAGATTTTACAGATTTTTTTTGAGATTTTTGAACAACTGTTTCTCTTAAACTATTGACTTTTGGGAAAAATTGTAGAACAAAAGTTATTCATTATTATGTGTACTTTAACACCCTTTCAGATTAGTACCCCCTTTCTGACTAACCTTGTACATACTACACTCACACGATCTCCGAAGGGGTAAGCAGAGGTGTGCACCTACGTTACACCGCTTATTGTGTGGAGTTTCATGTAATGTGTGAAGAATCTATTGCCATTTTCGGGCACAATATTGGTGCCTCTTGCGACTTGCGATTCGCTTGCCGGCGACGGATGGGAATTTTATTCTAAATCCGTCGTTTAACGGACTCTTGTATAATTCGAAGACTTTTTACAATACCTGTTGTTGTCGCTGAAAGGAATTGTTCGTACCCTCAATATTATAAGTTCGTCATTAATTTTTGCATAATGGATGGCATGGCTGGTGATTCAAGGAGTAATCTGTTGTCATGATGGTTGGCCAAAGTTAATATAGTTGGTGTCCTAGCAATTTTAAAATAATCAAAATAAATCATCACAAAATTTGGTCTTGTTATTTATATAAAAAATAAACTTTAAAAAAAGTAAAAACCGACTTCAAAGAAAAACTAAAAGGAGTAAAATAATTACCATAATATAAAATTAACAGTTTCAGAAGTCGGTGGCTTCTATTTGTTTCAGTGTAGAGTTGCACCGACTTCTGAAACTGTTAATTTTATATTATGGTAATTATTTTACTCCTTTTAGTTTTTCTTTGAAGTCGGTTTTTACTTTTTTTAAAGTTTATTTTTTATTTAATACGTTTTAGTGTCATAAATTTAACTCCCTCCTCTTCATAACCCTTCTTTTTGGCTTTGACGTAGTCGGGCATAAAAAGCCCTTTCAAATGATACCTTACACGATATAATGAAAACATTCCAAGGGGGGGGGCGCACCCCCTCCTCTTTTCCAGTAGTCAGTTCCCAACAACAAATATAAACAAAGCAATATTAGTAATTTGAGAATTTTGCTTTGATCCGATGAGGAGTTCCGTTCCATATCTCTGAAGTTCATGGTCCAATCGTAACAAAATTTATATGGGACCAATCGGGAAGTATACCCTTTCGAACAAAAAAAGAATTTTTCAAATCGGTTCATAAATGACGGAGATATGAGGTAACAAACATAAAAAATAAAAAAAAAAATACAACCGAATTGAGAACCTCCTCCTTTTTGAAGTCGGTTAAAAATAAAGATGATTTAATCGTAAAATTGATGACTCTACGAATAAACGTGGAAAAAAACTCAGAGTTCGTACTTATTTGATACGTTTGATTCTTCGTGCACCCCAAAACAGCGCACATATTACACTGCATCCGATGCTCCAATCCGGACCCGATAAAATAGGTCCAGCTGTGTGAACCATCCACCATTTGTATGAACGTTTGTGCACTGCATCCGATCCGAATTCGAGCTGTCGTCATAGATTTCCGACCATATTTTCTCTAGCCATATTTCCTCAGATTCAGGGCAGTATACACGCGCTTCTGAACCATTATACGATTAATATTTATTCGAGCTGCCACAACCGCTTTTCCACCGCCACTTTACATGATAGAGTTTTATACATTAAGCTCAGAATACACGCCTGTATGCCTCACGTCATGCTCACAAGATTAATGTTATTCCAAACTCTAAAACAATCTCGTTTGCATTCTGATCAGGAAGAAAAACATAAACGTCTAATGGCGAGTCCAGACAAGTGTAATGTGTAATGTAATGTATAGGCATGTTGACAGCATCAATAAATTGCAAATCAGTCCGCCAGTTAGAGTTTTGAAAAATAATGGGACACGTATTTTTTCTTTTGTTAAATCTATGAATATTTGGAAAGATAAAACGCATCAAAACTCGAGAGTGGGGGCTTGTGACGTCAGAAACAAGTAAAAATTGTACTTGCTTGTGACGTTTTGCCAATTTTAAAAGTGTCGTATCTTCTCAATTTTAGTTTACGTAACAAAAGAAAAAATACAGGTCAAATATTTTTTGATAATCTAACCGACGGACTAATTATTTTTTTCTGTCAAATACCCTATTGCGATTTTTTTGTGTGGACAACACATTACGAGCTTGTAACGGCGCTCACACTGATCCATCGGATGAGGTTTTTTACACGAACACGAAGGCGCTCGCAGTGCTCGTTTGGACAGTGTTTGTAGCTGTTAGACGATGGACGTGCATGATGTGGAGTGAAGAACAATCACTTGAATTTATAAGTTTAAGATGATTTTCTTTCTAATGAAGATGTTCTTTTCTTATACAACTCTGTTGTCGACCATCACGCACCAATGGTTTTTGCTGTGATTCTGTTACTAAGTACATACCTATAAATAAAAGCAGCACCAGCAATCGTGAACTTTCTATTATAAATTCGTTAAAACTGACTGGATCAACTCGGACACCTATACCATTCGCGTTGAGCTTGTGTGCTGTCTACACAATTCGCGTTACATTACACGATACATTACATTACACGTGTCTGGACCTGCCTTAAGGATTCTGGCACACAAGACATGGGGAATAAAACCCGTCGTTGTCTGTTATGGTGTTCATATGGCCGATTGCCGAGCGTTATTAGTTTAATTAAAATTGTTGTGTCTTTACCAATAATGAAGCAAATATCCTCAGATTTGCATATTAGATACTCTTATACGTTAGTAACTATCACAGGTAAAATTTATTATATTACGAGTCCATTTACATGCATACATGCCATTTTTACTTAATTTTTAATTTTTTTTTTAAATTTATTTCTATTTTAATTTTATTTCAATTGTTATTTTATACTTTTTAATTTTCAATGTTTATTTTTTTTTTCTATTTCTATTTTTTTTAAATTTACTGGCAAGAAATAAAAGGCTTTTTTATTTTTATTTTTTTTATATACGCAGTTTGTCAATAAAAATTCTACTATTTGTAAGTAAAACGATTAGTTTATGCTTGAATCAGGCATTAATCGACTGCATTGGCCGCGTTGTGAACAACACCCGGCAATTTGGACGTCAAAGCACTATGAAGCAACATAATTATGGCAAATGTCAATACCTATTGGTCACTGAGGCTAAAATCGTACTGAACAGGAAATAGCAATTAAAGCAACAATAACAGTCGTTTAAGTCCAAAACTAGTCGGGCAATCTTGAAAAATGACCGTGAGTAAACCGTAACTAATCATAAATACAATATTCGTTCACTCCATACGGCGATTGTTGACGAGTAATTTATGTCACAGCACCTTTTGTTGATTGAATACGAACCATTTTACCGTCCAACACTAGTTCTATTCCAGATCGGGTTCCAAAAACAGTATTGAAGCGGGCAGGTATCGAGAGCGGAATTGTATGGCCACTACACACGGAAATGACACTGTTGTCCACTCCAACTATCAACGCTATCTTTACATAAGGTCAGGTGGGGTAAGAGGAACATAGTTTACTGGTTTTTGAACATTACGACCTCTAGCTATTAAAAATATGTAGGTACGTATTCTAATAGCAATACAAACAAAGTTTCGCTAACGAACCATGCTAACTGTTATTTTAACACAGAAATTGATTCTTCCAGTAATAACGGAACAATCTGACTACAAAGCCAGGTCTTCTAATTGTTTCTCTTTCCCGAAATTTGGGGTAAGAGAAACGCTTCGATTCGTACAAGTAAAAACACGTATTTTTATATGTATCTCTAAAAATTTGAGAACTGCCTTTCGACGTAATGGAAATGAAACCATACCACAGTTAAAATATGGTTTAATTTAGCAATACCGAACAATAAAAAAAAAATGGGGTAAGAGGAACATATTAGTAAGGTCAGGGGTTGTAAACTACGAATGTTAAAAACATTACTGTAATTTGGTTTTTAATAAAAATATTAAGGAAAATAAACGATGAATGTCACTAAGTGAGTGTGGTGTGTATTTATTATAAATGTATCTAAATCGGTTTTCCAACCGTGAGTAACTCAACTGAATAAAAACAAACACAAATAATTGTAAAAATCTTTGTTTTACTTAACAAACGTACAAAAAACTTAAAACACTTTTCTGTCATTTTTTCACTCTGATCGTTATGCATGAACGAATATACTGCACTGCGTTTATACATAATGACCAAAATAATTGTATGGTATGGTATTCCATAATGTTTTGAGGCTGCATAACCCGACAGTGCACCACTTTTAACAGCCGCCACTGCTTCTAACAATTTTTCTTTCGGGTAAGAACTCCGTTCCGTTTTTCTTATATAATTTCGAGGCATTTTACTTTTTCTGTAACAAATAAATATATGTACCTCCAATACGGTAAAAATAAACTACAGGAACAACTAACAAGCCTGTTGTATAGAGATATCAACACATTTTGGCGCGCACACATAGTGCCTTGTATATGGGTACGATGAATGACTGTCAATTGGCCCGAGTCACTACCACACAAATTAAAGCTGTATAATAATTATAAGCGCATGCACAAATAGCTCCGCGCGCCAAGATGATTTAAACCATGTATTTCTACCTACCTAATCTAGATAGGTGATTTTCAACTTGCAAAATGTTTGTTACCCCTAAAACCGGGAAAGAGGAACATAATGTTTCTCTTAACCTGGTATGGTAGTTCCTCTTTCCCGGCTTGGTATTTTGTAGCTTATGTTTTTGATGACATCGAAAAAGCACTAAAAACACATGCTACAAACAACTTATCATGCGGAAAATAAAGATTCAACATTAGAATTACACTTACCAACAAAATTGCGGCTATCACAGATGTTTTTATCCCTTAAAAAATCGCCCACAAAAAACACCGCTAGGTCACATTTTTATAGTTTGTCAACTGATTTTTTCTTTCTGTTTTACTCACGTACTTAATGTGTTGTAGTGACATCTATCCATAAAATATTGAAACTATACCTAATACTGTTTTATCGACAGAGTAACCATAGAGCTGGGCTTTATAGTTTTCTATTTATGAGTTACTGTTCCTCTTCACCTGGCGTCCCTCTTACCCCACCTGACCTTACTTACTGTTTTCGTTGGTACTTCTAAAAGTACGTGGTTTGGTGATAAAATATTGAAATTGCAAAGAACGTCGTTCAAGGTGATAGAAAACCTCATTTATTTCAACACTTAATGCATCGATTACACTTAGTCAACGAACTTAAACGAACGAGACACGATACCTCTAAAAACCTATATCTATAAAAGGTTCGTTATTTTCAACAAAATGATGAATGTTTGTTGGCTTTCGTTCACTAGGTGGGTACACTGCATAAAAAATGCAATTTTACTACAGCGAAAATGATTTATAAGGAGACGCTTCATAAAACGCTTAACTATACGAACATCAGTTGAGTTGTTTGTTTATTAGAAAGTACAACAACTGCACTTCAATTTTCAAACAACTTTCCTTCTACATTGTTTACCATCTCTGCAAAATGATTAGGCGCGCACTACACTCACTCAGAGAGTAGATTTCATCCCCACAGTACCCAACCCCGTTCCCAACGCGTCACGGTAAGATTAATGTTATCCCAAACACTAACAGGATATTAAGTTTCGTCCGTCCGTCCGTTCGGACACCGGGTTTGAATTCTGATTGTACTTCGGACTTTAATAATGTAAGAGGGGGTTGATAGTGAGTTTCTGTGTAAGTTACCGTTTCGTCGCTATTGCCAAGTAAACCAGAGATAATTTCTGTAAGTACAGATCAGCTACGATAATATGGCACGGCCCTCCAACTTCTATTTTCAATGTGTGTGTGCATATACCAACGAGATGTTTGTGTTTGACAGTACTTGAAATGTTTGATATTTTAGTAGATTTAGGGCGATTACGCACTGCATCCGACCCGGATCCGTGAAAATAAGCGTTAGAACGCACTAGCGGCCAGCCGCAAAGCGGCGTGCCGCTTGCGGTTGGCCGCACATCGATTTTTACATGAAACCGCAGATCTCAACGCACTGATTTCCGGCCAGCCGTCGTGCGCCAGTGCGTTGAGATCCTGCGGTTTCATGTAAAAATCGATGTGCGGCCAACCGCAAGCGGCACGCCGTATTGCGGCTGGCCGCTAGTGCGTTTTAAGCTTAAGAATGCAATAAACTCGGACCGAATTCGGATATTGCTTTGCGCACTACATCCGAACCGAATACGTCAAAATACGAATCTAGAGTCAAAAAAACTCGGACCGAATTCGGATATCGCTTACGCACTTATCCGATCTCTGATCCTAATTCAAACAATTTAGGGGCCGTCTTTGGCATATCCATTTAGCGTCCGATTTGAATCCGAGGTAATGCGAAAGCGTTCATACAAACAGTACTACGGCTACTTCGGTCCGTAAATTTTTCTTCCGAATTGGAAACTCACGGATGACGAAGAGAAATCGGATGACTGAAGACGGATCTAGTGCGTAAACTACCATACAAGTAGTTCTATGACTACTTCGGAACTTATTTTCTCGGATTAGGATCGGATGCAGTGCGTAACCGCTCTTAAGGTTCGTGTACATTATGTCGGGTCGCAGCGGGGCGGAGCGGGCCGCAGCGCAGCGCAAAATGCTTACTTAGCACATTAGTGACGGGCCGGGTCGCAGCGCATTGACGGATTTTGAGTACAGTGTACTGCCTTGCCAGATTTGCTAACTAAATTAATCAAAAGCTCTTCATCCATTCTTGTGAACACCACAGAAGTACGCAAATACCAAAAAAACGCAAATATCGTAAAATGAATATGTGCGCGCGTGCACTCCAATCCGCTTGTATTGTACACTGTGTCGGGACGCAGCGGGGAGGGGCGGACCGTATTGCATGCAGCCAAAATCCGCGGCGGAATATGCGGCCCGCTGCGCCCCGCGATTTTAGCGATTTGAGCGGATTTTTGCGCTGCGGCCCGACCCGCTGCGGTCCATCATAATATGCGCGAACCTTTATTGGTCGACTAGTGCATAGTGCAATGACGCGTTGTAAATCTACTTTTCCACATGTTTACTTGCAGTGCAATGGAGGGGCGTGCCATTATTGTAGATGATCTATATCGTTACAATAATTTTATTTTCCGCGGCGAGTTGCAGTCAACTTTTTCGTTGATCAGCCATAATCTAAGAAAATGTTTCCTGAGCAGTTGTCAAATTTCATGGCAACTGCTGTGATTGGTTGTTAGAATATTGTGCGACCAATCACATTTGTTGACGTGAGCTGTTAAAACAGATTAAGACCCTTAGTGCGTATACACGTAGAAAGCGGGTTGCCGGGGCCGATCTGCCAGCGCAGTTATTCGGCGCAGGTAGTCTCTATACTGTGTGACGAACCAGCGCCGACAAGCTCCGAACTTTGCCGACAAGTTCCGACTTGCGCCGATCAGCGCTGGTAAGTCGTCATTTGTTGCTGTATTTGCAAGGGAATAAGGCGTATTTTTGTAAAAAGTGTCAGCCCCTGCTTCTACCCGCTTCCTTTACGTAGCGGTTACCTGCACGGACCAGTACCGATAAGCGCTGGTAGGTCGGCGCTGGTTACCTGCTTCCTTTATGTATACGCCCTTACTAATAAACGATGGTTCAAGGTTATTTAACTAAAATGGCTTTTAAGCTTTTTGCCATCTCTATTAATTGGCATATAAATGACAAGGACAGGTATAATTTAATTAGTGTTTAAAAATTACAAACAGTTATAAATAAGGGTGTAAATTGATAAGCCTTTTAGAAACCAGGGGTTGGTACAGCTGAGCTACTCTAAGATCTTCTGAAATACACTCATCTCCAAAAATAACAGATAGGTAAGTATTTGAGCAAAACCTTATTATGAAATAGAACTCCGATCTGTAATAACCCAAACTTTAAAAGGATATAGGTCTCAACGCGGAATTGAAAAAAAAAACTAATAGACACCCCTTTATCAACCAGGGGGAACAAAATCAATAGGGCGCAAGTCGTGGGTAGTATGACTATGAAGCGTAAAATTACGTTCTAAAATAATTAATGAACAGAAGCTTTGTCAAGACAGCCTGATATTATGAGCGTACTACATATATTGTGTCATGTGAAAATTATGTTACCATGTGGGGCGGATGAACAGGATTAATTATGTAATGTAATAATATGTACATGATTTTCCTTCACGTATTTACACGGGCATTTGAAAGCCACGAAATTTTCTCTTCTACCGTCGTACATAGTTTTGCCGCATCTGTTTTTCCAAATACTAGCAACTAAGGGTAAGGCTACGGTTAACCGCGGGCGGTTTTTATCCGCATGATTCAGTGATTCCAAGAAATCAATACAAGCGAACATACTTGGCGGTTTTAAAACGCACTTAATAACAAATAAAATTCAACCGCGGCGGCTAACCCTTACCAACTTTACGGCTAACATTGTACCCTTCAATATATGATACTAGCGACCCGCCCCGGCTTCGCACGTGTACGTTTTACAGCTTAAAACCTTCTTTTTGAATCACTCTATCTATTAAAAAAAACCGCATCAAAATCTGTTGCGTAGTTTTAAAGATCTAAGCATACATAGGGACAGACAGACAGCGGGAAGCGATTTTGTTTTATACTATATAGTGATTGTATAAGAGCTGTGGTACAATTTTGGTGTACAAAAAATTATATTCTATTCTATTCTAACCGTTCTAGCGGCCTAGTCCTAGTCCTTCGGCTAAATGATAAAAAGCGGGGCAAGGACAAAAAAATTGAGACGTAGAAGAAACGTATAACAACGGTTAAAATCCTATAGTTCTAATAAGACTCCCCTAAACAAAATCACTGACTTTAATGAAATCATTCTTTTTAAATTACGGCGCCAATATTACCTTCTTAGGTGAAACAGCGGGATTTTAGGCGTCCCGCTCATAGTGCTGGCAAGACGCGTCCGTAGAGGGCTGAAAAAGGAGACGTCCCGCCAAAAGCGGTACGTCTGGTACAGTCCGCGAGGCCTAAGCTGAGCTTTGTATTTGTGTGAGAATGAACGCAGACGCGTCCTTTGTTTGTTTTAAACCAGTTTATACTGATTTTTGGCAATCGATTCTATGTGCACTCACACAAATGCAAAGCTCAGCTTAGGCCTCGCGAACTGTATCACTGGTCTATTTCCAGGGTTTGATTTGAAGCCCCAAGGGTTATAAAAGACGCATCACCAGCTTACCAGCACTAAAAGGCCACGTCAAAGGGATAGAGTGGCTATTTTTGGCATGACGAGTGCACATATATCTAATAAAGAAAGTTGATCTGCGTTCCATACTCAATCAAACTGTATCCCAGAAAAGTGGCCTAAACTATCATAGGAGAGCTTATACAGTTCGAATAGTGGTTAGTAACATGAGCTAGGTCACAATATATTAATTTACACAAGAACAGAAAAATAATAAGAACAAGCCAGTCAGATAATAGAGGTCAGACTTCTTCTTTATAGAAAGCGAGCTCCGTCGAATAACAACAGCTTTTATAACATCGGGTGTGTTCTTCTTTATCTTCTAAACGTTGTCCAGTGTTGCCAGCTACCGACAAAACTGGCATAAGGGACACTAAGATTAAAATAAATTTATTTTAATAGGCTGAGTTAGGTAAAATACTTTAAAGCTAGAGAGCTTGCGTAGAGATGCATTGTCCATCCGTTCTTTCCGAGCGAGGCGAAACGAAAGTACGTAGGATTGCTAGATAGTAAAATGCATGATTGTTTGCTGTCCAGCAAGAATAGGCACTTTCGTCTTGCATCGTGTATCGTGCATGGACGGAAAGCACTGATGGACAATGCGTTGAGGACTTTACAGAATACCAGTACTCTGAGAAACAAAAATCCAACAAAAAGCCCCGGGGGCTAATTTTACTAACAGCAACACTGATCAATCGCAACTGAACCGAAGCCGAAACTTTTATTCAGATAGTTTTCGGTTACAAAAACTCAATTTGTTTGACAACAAAATCAATACCAAACGTTTTGTCAATTTTTGTAAAAGAAAACTCACTGACGACTGTGGCTCGTTCGTAACAATTGTCTTAGTAGAATCAGCCTCCAGGAAAAGGAATTGAAAAGCTTTTAAACAATTTCCTCTTTTATTAAAATTTTAATAAAAACCTGCAAGCTATTCACCGTCGGCAGACCTACAACATCATCTCCGGTCGCCGGTCCACTAGCGACACCTACACCGCTTACATCTAACCAATATGGCCGCCGTCTGCGCCTTTTTCTTCCCTACACGTCACATTTGTAATAGTTAAGTTAGACTCGATGTGGGGTTTCGCAGGAAAAATTGGATTCGTTTTAGGTGACATTAGATTGTTTTTGATATCGACCTCAATGCACTGGTGTAGGATTCATTAAATGTTTCTTCAAAGTGATAGCATAGATACAGTTAACCAAATCTAAGAAATACCTTTTCACGTTTCAAATTCGACCACTGGTTTCTAAACAGAAGATCGCCGAGCAATCCTATTGGCTAGCGGCCAATCACGGCATCGAAGGTTTGCCTAATCCAATCAGTTTGAAAGTCTAAAAACTGTCAAACGCTATTTCTTAGATTTGGTTGACTGTAGGTAGAAACAACATAGCTAATGGTGAAATTCATACAAATATGAGGCGTGCTGGTGCTAACACATTAAGGAAAACCTTGAAAATATACTTAGACTTGGTAACGGAATTTCTTGAGGTTTGGCATGATGCTGCACAATTGCGACAAGTGGAAGGAACGGAGGGAGGTCTTTGCCCAGCAGTGGGACAATACAGGCTAATGATAATAATAACAGAATTTCGGTTTTAGCACATTTGTTTGGTGACTAAATCTACACTGAATCCAGGTCACCAACATAAACCTTAATATTTCGGAAACTAAGAATGCTAGCTTATTCAAATAAAAAATATTTTAAGACACTATTTAAGAAGTATTAATAATTTTATTTGAGAAGTATTAAATAGTCTATAAAATACTTTTTATTTGAATAAGCTAGCATTCCTAGTTCCCGAGATATTTAGGTTTATGTTGGTGACCCGGATTCATTGCTTCCGAGAGTTCCGAGTCTATGTATAATACAAAGGTATATTTAGTAATGTAAAGATGGATTTGCAAATGCCAGGAAAGTGAGAGTACTTACAGGGAAACGAGTTATTACGCGTAGGTAGTGTGCTTGCAACCTTATGTATTGCTAAACGCTGTGAATGCACCTCGTAATATTATCTTGAAATCTATTCCCTTTGCGAAAGGATAGGTCAAAAGCATGCAGAACAACGCAATCGTTAACAAATTCAAATACCATTTCACTGACTATCTCAACCCAGAGCTGGACGTGTATAGGATGAATTTCTCAAAAATTAGACGTTTCGTTTAGTTTGCCTTTTAACATTACTCCTCGTGTATTCCTTCTGTTTTATTTCTTTTAGTGTACAATAAAGTGTATCTATCTATCTATTAATTCTCAGAATTTGATCCTCATAAGCGACATATTTTTTTTTCAAATTCCCGTCTAGGAAAATTGTTTTTTTTTAAATTAAATATTCCGTCATATAGTTTTTATCAAAATCGGCCTCGAGACTCTTTCGAGAATTTTTCGAAATATTTTTCCCTAACTTTCGGATTTGGCCATCCATGTCCAGTTGAAAAATTCATCATGTTCACTCTTAAACGTAAATAATTATGGCTCTTTCAAAAAATATGTTAAAACTCTCCATGCTGGGCAAGCAAGATGGTGTTAAGCAAAGCGACTTTTTGCACCATTAACGTTACTGCATAAAAAAGACATGAAACTAAAAATTATGTCAACTTCATTTAATTTAATAAAAACAAAAACTACGGAACCATCCGTAATGTCAAATGATGCCATCTTGCGGGTGGCAAATAAAAGTAGAGGTGGCCACAAAAGTACCGCAGAGATGCGATGACACAAATGTACCGAGTGTACCAAATGTACTTACTTACCAGAGCAACGGTGGAGTGAAAAATATTTTAAAATTTCATTTCACACGGTCAGGGTTTATTTGATTTTTCTACGTCTGAGGTCATTCAGGTCACACGAATGCAAGAGAATACTAAGTAAATGAAGAAGTTTTGTGAAACGTGGAGTTTTCTACAATTTTCCATGAAGACATGATATTTATACACCCCAGTATTTCTGTTTGGACTTCTTGCAGTAGAATTTGATGTTAATTTCTTCAAACTTTTACACTTCAACTGTTCAAAATAGACTAGAATTATCAAGTTGTTTTTGAACGTCAATGTTAAAAAAGACAGCCCCAAAACCGCGCGCCCTTCACCACTTCCTAGTGCTTATGCTGTGAAGAAGAAACGGCGCAACAAACTCCCCAGCAACACAGATCTATACACCGAAAAATGTAATATTAATTACAATAATTGTATGGTCTCATCAACAGTACATTTTTTTGCGAACGCAGCAGCCTACTTGGATGTCGTGCGTCACAAATACTATGCTATAATTATAACGTTTTAAGCAATGCACATCGAGTAAAACAATAACTGTGGAACTAACCACTTGTTAACTTGTTAACCTTCTACATGTTAATATAACTTTAAACTTTGTGATTCTTTCTGTGTACTCCATAACTAAACCAACATTAACAAAGTGGTAATGTACGGTGTCTACAACCATTGGCTCCTACAATAATGAAATTATGAAAATTGCAGATGATAAACAAAGTATGATGTCATTATTAAAATAGCTTTCGTCAGCTATGATAGAATTAAGCGTAGGCTCCGGCCAGAACCGTTCATTAGTTCTTGAAGAGACCCCTGTTCAACAGTGGAAGACTTCAAACTACAGGATGATAGGATATCGATAGGTCCTATGTATAAGGGCCAAAGTCGCATTTTAGTAATTTCCAATTTGGACCATATAATTGTAGATATATAAGTTCACATTGGTAATGACAAAAATTCCACTTTAGCCCTTATACATAGGACCCATCGATATATTGCTTGCTAACCGATTTTGTACGACAATTACCAAACATCTATAGCATGACCCCATCTCTTCCCGTGGGTGTCGTAAAAGGCGACTAAGGGATTCTCTAGAGGATGAGCAGCAGCGTTCTCTGAGTACTTTAACAACCATACTGCGATCGCCAACCCGCCTGCCAAGCGTGGCGATTACGGCAGACCCCCCCTTTTGGGGGAGGCCTGTATCCAGCAGTGGACGTCTTTCGGCTGAGTGATGAAGATGACGATGATGATCTAGCAAGACTGATTAGTCGCTTTGAACTCTGTCCATCATTTTGTACAACTTTTAGTATGGGACAAACTCTTCGTATACAACCTTATTTTTACTTTATACGAAAACCGAGACACCCCAACAAGATTTTCATCAGAACTGCCTGAAGATGTGTTTTTTTTTAATAAATCTCTAAGTTACACCATAGTTTATGTCGCATTAAGTTCCCTAGTAAAGTGTGAAATGCCTGAGATGTGCTATGCATAGGTTGTATAATACACGGAAACTGACCGACAGGACCGTCTCAAGCCTCAGGGTGTCTATTCCCGTCAACTGTAAGTTATGGGTAGAAAACTACTGAAACAAAATTGAAATTTATGAAAAAAAAAGTGTTGTATAAAATATGTCAATCGATTCTCCTAGTGATTCTGAACAAACTAGTTTCAGGTTATACTAAAACTAAGCTTGTATAATCATTGACTGAAAAGCAGTTTTTTTTCACGAAATCAGAATTTGTCCCATAGTAAAAGTTGTTCAGTTTCATGAGCAGAGTTCATAGTTTTCGGATATAAAGCGAATAACCATTCACGCTGTACAGCTCTTAAAATTCTACTCACCCTCCACAGAACACATTAGACGGTCTAATACACAGTGACACAACACGAACACGCCGAACCCTGAAAGAAAGCTAAAAAAATCCAGGTAGTGTTCAGCCGTTGAGACCACAGGAGCACAGCAGACACATTAACACAAGCACGGGGTACACTTAGCTCGGAGTTTTCACGGAAAATACTTGAATTTTCACACGACCCCCGTTACCTCAGTGACGTAATTGAAGCAGATGTGGAATCGTATGGTGGCATAAGCGGTAGCGATTTTAGTAAGGTTTACATAATTATATGATGTGTTTTGTGTCCAGGATTTTTGCCATATGCTTATGCATATGCATGCTTGTATTCCCCGAAGGGTTGGGCAGAGATGTACACCCTCATTTCGCCATTGTGACTACCAGCCTCGCTCACTGGCTAATCTTTTCACCCCGGAATGACCCGGATGAGCTATTCTCGTATAGCTCGTGCCAACACAGGAAAAGAAGAAGAACCCAGTTTCCATGTTTCGAAAGGACTATCCAGTGATAAAGACGAGGAAGTAAAAAGGAAAGAAAACTACGGTCTATTGAAAAGTAAATACATTTTACTACGATTATCTACACGGGATTAAAATCATTACATGGTATTAAAATCCTAAGTGATAGATAAAAATGACTGCTTCTTCTCTTCGTTAGTCTAGTGGTCGCAGGCGTGACTGCTGAGTGTGAGGTCCAGGGTTCGATCACCAGGTCGGTCAAAGTGTCATTGGGTTTCTCCGTGTGGAATTTCTCAGTAGCAGCTCGGAGTCTGGGTTTGTCGGTTGATGGCATTAGGTGGGACTTAAACCTAACGGCGAAATGAGAGTGTACTATAAACCTCTGCTCTGCCTTCGGGGAATACAGACGTTATTTATGTGATAGGTAAAAATATTAAGCTTTCAAAAAGTTAAACTAATTTCTTCGCGAATTCGCTATCTCGTGAACAAAGACCTCTACCTAAGACTTCGCATGCCGCGAACCGGACCGACGCGTTCTTTACTTTCTAACAGTATTAAAAGAAAGGCTAAGTTAATTGAAAAAGGCACAATCGTGTGTGCTTTCCACTTTACTGCTCCTACTAGGAACTTAGCTTCGTGTGGTGGAGGTATTACGACAGTTTACCTAATAGGTTTTACTAGGTTTCGTGATAGTTTTCTTGTAAAAACTGACCCTAGTAAGTAGTGTATTTGAGTACTAGAATAGTTGTTACGTACCTAGAATATCGCTAGTCCATGACCGGACACATTGTATAATAATTTAATTAAGTAAATAACAAGTTGGTAATCGGATGCTCTTTGTAACGGAGCAAGTAGATAGAGTATTAGGTAGAGAAACTGCCAATCATAAATTATAATGTTCACGGTAATATAATAGGTTCGTTAAACAACTTCAAATACGCAACTTCAAACCTCAAAACATTCAAAATAGACTAACCTAGAATACCTACGAATTACTTAGTTTTTTTAAACGTCTATTTTAATAAAAGAAATTTACTAAAAACGCACGTCCTTCACCGCTTCCTGGTATTTATGCTGTGAAGAAGAAACGGCGCAACAAATGATGAAATAATCATAATAACTCGGACCGAATTCGGATATCGCTTACGCACTTATCCGATGTCTGATCCAAATTCAAACAATCCAGGGGCCATCTTTGGCATATCCATTTGGCGTCCGATTTCCAGGTAATCCGAAAACGTTCATACAAACCATACTACGGCTACTTCGGTCCGTCAATTTTTCTTCCGAATTAGAAACTCACGGATGACGGTGAGAAATCGGATGACGGAAGTCGGATCTAGTGCGTAAACTACCATACAAATAGTTCTATGACTACTTCGGAACGTATTTTCTCGGATTCGGATCGGATGCAGTGCGTAACCGTTCTTAAGTGGACAAAGTTTTTAACTAACAAATAGTTTAAATGTACTAATGGGCATTTAAAATAGTAAATTTAAATTTCAACAGCAGATATCATCTTTGCTAGACTTTGTAACTCCATAAACGAAAATATCCGTGTTTCGAGCTCATAGAACGGTTTATCATCAGTTAGAAGCGTTGTTAATGTAAAAATGTCATCTTTCAATTTTGTCAGATAACACCTTTGTCCACTTACCGCGTCAATAGGCATGTTGACAGCATCAATAAATTGCAAATCTAATTAGTCCGCCAGTTAGAGTTTTGAAATATAATGGACACGTATTTTTTCTTTTGTTAAATCTATGAATATTTGGAAAGGAAACGCATCAAAACTCGAGAGTCGCTTGTGACGTCAGAAGCAAGTAAAAATTGTACTTGCTTGTAACGTTTTGCCAATGTTAAAAGTGTCGTATCTTCGTCAATTTTGGTTTACGTAACAAAAGAAAAAATATGGGTCAAATATTTTTTGATAATCTAACTGACTGACTAATTAGATTTTTTCTGTCAAATACCTTATTCATAATTTAATCTCAGTTCGGTCAATTTTCAGTTCTAATTAAAATTGGCCTTCTAGTTCATGAAAGGCAAGCCAGAGTCAAGAATAAAGGAACGATGGAGCCTATTATCAAGAATGTGAAAGTGAAAGGTACGAAGGGCCGGAAAATGCCGAGACTACTATCGCGATTAAATACAATGTGTACTTTCCACGTGAGTGCAATAACAATGTCTATCTAAAACAGAGATTCTCAACCTGCTTAAGCATCGCTTGCGGCCGTTGGGAAGTTTCTGTCAGAGGCCTTCCGAGCGGTTTACTAGATTATAAAATCTTTGCATCGGTTTCATATACCTATAAATAATTATAATTTGTAGACTTAGCGGGTCTGAAAATTGGAAATATTTAAAAAAATTGCGTGGTCGATAAGGGTCAAAATATACGTCCGATAGTTGCTTCCGGGATCCGACTATCTGATCGGATTCATGAAATACACGTACGATTCTCGTGTCCGATTTTTTCTGGACGACGACGACGCCCGGACGATGCTTACGATTCTGACGTCCGATCCGATAGTCTGATCGTACGTGTAATTCATGTTCAAACAAATGTATGACGCGGAGGCCTTCAGATAGTCTGATCAGACTATCGGAACCGACTATCGGCGGCAAGTATCGGACGTGTATTTGGGCTCTTAAGGATGTAGTTAATTTCGATCATTATTTGCAATTTTCGTCTGTTTATTTGTTTGTCGGTTTGTTTGTGCACGCATCACGTAAAAAGTACTGACTCAATGTGGTTGACTTTTATAGATAAACATTATGCGTATCTTAGACTAACATTTAGTTTTTGTGTCATCGAAATCGGTTTGATCAATCAAAATATATTAGAAATTAAAGCTATCAAGAAAAATAAATGTTTAGTTATGTAACACAATATTGGTTTTCGACTTCCACGCGGACGGAGTCACGGGCACAGCTAGTGTAGAATAATTCTGATCGTCAATAGTAAGATTATCAACATCAAGACCCGCACTGCTGTTAGATGCTCGGACATAAAAATGTGGTTGCGTATAATATATTACCTAAATCCTCTCAAATGGAGGATTTGCTAATAGCCAACGTTTGGGGACGCCAGGCTGTGTCTTTTGGGAACTGCAGAACGTAGCCCAATTAAGACTATGTAGCTGTATACGTAACGTATAAATTACGGAATATAACTGTCTAAACACACTATGCCGAAGATGCGCGACCGAAGTTCGGCATGATTACGCCTGCAATGCTTTTAGTGTGGCGCCACACTATGCCGAAATTACGCGACCGAACTTTGGCGTCTATGTCTTTTATATAGGTAAAACACGACCTAATTTCAGCCTGGTGCGTCGCGGGTAATTTAAAAAGCATTGCAGGCGTAATCATGCCGAATTTCGGTCGCGTATCTTTGGCATAGTGTGTTTAGACACTTAGGTAAATAACCCGCGATACACCAGGCTGAAATTACGTCGCATTTTACCTATAAAAAAAACATAGACGCCGAAGTTCGGTCGCGTAATTTCGGCATGGTGTGGCGCCACACTAATATTCAACCACGGTACGTTAACGTTTTTGACATCTGACAATAGTGTTGCGACAGATTCCAAATTATTATCGAAACAATTATAGTCAAGGGTGAGACGTATAATTATTTGTGAGTAGTAAGTAGTAGCTACATGAAAAAGATTTATATTTATTAAAACACATTTTTCTAAGATAATATTTTTTTAAATATTTTTAATCACATTCATTAATCTTTATTGTTGCAAATACATCACAATAAAGTACGGCAATTGTTCCTTCATACGTAGCTGTCAATATTTACCGATCTTCATGGGCGGGCAAACGTCAACCGCCATTATACCGTGCTGCTATTTTAGCAATATTTTCGCCGAAATTACTAAAATATCTATTCGTTAGTCAATTAAGATATCCCGCGTATCTATGGACCATCCTATCGACTAAAGTAATACGCCATTTTCCCCAACCCCTAAGGCAAATAACATAAAACGATTTAATTAAATAATATAACGCATATTTACTTTAATATCCCTCCTGTTAAATAAATATTTCAAAGGGCAAATTATTTTCCTTACAGGAGGGACGTCGTTGCTAAGGTAATTACGGCCATTTACTGTTAAAAGTCGGGGTTGGATGCACCTGAATGGCGGTTTCTTACTTTTAAATTAAATATTTTTAGTAGCATACGTCAACTGTCGTGGTGGCCCGGAGGTTACAGACCCGCTTGTTAAGCACCGGGTTGTGGGTTCAAACCCAGGCATGTACCAATGTGACTTTTTCAATGTCATATGTACTTTCTTAGTTAATCTAAGACACCACTGACATACGGTGAAGGAAAACATCGTGAGGAAACCTGGACTTAATGTTCTGAAATCGCCAACCCGCAGTGAGCAAGCGTGGCGATCAATGCTCGTTCCTTCTCTGTATGAGAAGAGGCCTTTGCCCAGCAGTGGGACAGTTACAGGCTAATATTTATTTTATTTATTTATTTAGTAGCATACGTCATTACTAGAGATTGGATATTCGGATGCATATTCACCTAAACTTGAGATGTTGGCTAATATTGCACGCGCTTCTGTATTGAAAAATCCCGCGGTTGAGGGACAATATGTTTTTTTTTGGTTTATGTAACACACACCATTCTTCTTCTTACACTCTACATACACACATATTTGCATCGGGGGTTAAACGTTAATTTTAAATAATGATGCAATACAAGAATCCCGGAGTTTAATTTTTGAATAATACGTTTTGAGATGTCGCTGTCACTTCCATATTATACACCCGACTAGTTATGCATTTCCGGTGTTCCTGGCATCCCGGGTTTTTTCTTGCAAAAAATATCTATTTATTTATATACGCAAACTAACTAAATACACACAAAGTCATTCCTAGTACATATCATTTACAAATACAATAGCATTGCATGCATCTAAATTAAAGGTAAGCACAGCATTTTATTTAGATCTCACTAAACAATAATAATTAATAATATAAAGACGGATAACAATTTAATTAGTACTTACATCAATAGTCTTTTTTTATACTTAAAATTAAATTAAATTGAACTAAGGGCCGATTTTTCAACCGTCAGATAAATTTTATCCAAGGAATAAATATGATGGTTTGACATATTTTCTATACAAAAGCTGTCAAAACGTCAAACTTATTCCCCAGATAAAAGTTATCTGGCGATTGAAAAATCAGCCCTAAATAAAATAAGATTGAATTAAATAAAATAAGATTGAATTAAATAAAATAAGATTGAAAATATAATTATTTTAAAAAGCCGCTTCCATACTTTCGTAGCTAAAAATTAACTTTAGGTAAACATTATCCGAATATTCGATCCCTATTCATCACTTAGTGTATTTTAACCGTGACATACGTAGACGTACTTTAACGTGAAATAACACGGTTATTTGCTACCCAGTAAATATTGTTAGCAATAATATCCTATCTAAAACACCCATGTCTTCCACAAAACCTTACAAAGAAACACAAATATATGTAAAAGTACGTCTTTCCACAATAGACAAAATCTTACCCGACTCAAATACATTGAAATCGAGCCAAGATGCGGTAGTCACGAACAATACCGAAAGACCTGAACACGATCCTATTTGAATGTTACCCGAACATGCCACATACCCTGACAACTCCCAATAGGACCGAACTCAAAGGTATTGTGACCAAATTATTTTATTGTGCCGAAGGTATGTAGGTATTTTCTCGGTCGACATTATCTAACATTACGTACTCCATGACTGCGACGCACGAAAACTTGACAGCCACAAACATCGCTATCAGTTTCTTCCAAATAATAACTAAAGAGTTATGGAACGTTTATGAATTAAGGGCTTTCACGCTCTGTATTTTTCGAATAAACAGAAATTCAAAAATAACGCCGTGCCCACTTCGATGGCTGTCATTTCGTCCGGCGGACAAAAATGACCTCTTCGGGAGAAGCTACACGATGCGGTGCGGCTCCGGCGCGGTGCCTGTACGGTGCCGCTGCGGCGTAATACATACAAATTTCCATGGTAAACCACACGGTGCGGTGCGGTGCCGCGCAGCACGCTCGCCGGACCAAGACGAGGGGGGAGGGGTGTATGCGCCGGAGCGGCGCCGCTCCGACGTCGCAGACCGCAGATGTGTTCACAGAGAGCCGTTGCACACGGTGCGGAGCGGCGCCGCACCACACCGCGTGGCTCTTGCGACGCCGCGTACTAAGTGTGCATGCTGATGCGGCAAAATGGTCGCTGTGCGGCGGCGCACCGCACCGTGTGGCTTCTCCTTTCTGTTTGTTGTTGCCCGTGGGCGCGACAGCCACGAACTGAACGCACGCGGCAGACAATCTGACCGCGACATTCTGGTGGATTCCATCGGTGGGAAGCGCATGGAGCGGAATAAACTGACCACACTGTCTGTGTTAGCACGTACAACCAGTTCGTTTGATTCAACGGCGAGCAGTCGCGGTCCGTCCTGTCTGCCGGTGACCGCCGGGCACCAGTGGCGTTTTGTCCGGTGGTTGTTAGGTCCTACGTTTGCGTTGTTGCATAGGATTCCATAAACTTTATCATTAACGGCAAAATTGTCCAGCCATCGGCCCAGCGCCTGATTGCTCTTTAATTTCTGTATTGCTTTGCCATGTTTTGATAGCGGTAAGATTATTGATATTGAAAAATATAGAGTGACTGACTATACTTTGCATGGATGTTTTGAGACGTTTTAGTAGTAGGAGCTCTCTGTGAAAGATCTCGTCCGAGAAAGTACTAACACCATCACCATACCCAACATTGCTGTGTTTCGGATTGGAAGGAATAGATGTCGATGAAATTACAGGCACATCTTTTCCACTTTGTCTCTAGGGTTTGGCAATAGATTAGCAATCCTTTGGTGTTATCTATACAGGTGGCGGTAACTACTGGACTACTATCCATCAGGAGTGCGGCCTGTTTGTCAACTTATTACATAACAACAGAAAAAAAAGTTAAAAACTACGTAAAAGAAATCTGAAAGAAGTAAAACCATATTTTAAAATTAACAGTTTCAGAAGTTTGTGTCTTCAATTTGGTTCAATGTCGTCTTTGGCGTCGTGCTCGGTGAACGTTATGTTTTGACTAGTTTGTATCACCAGCTATGATGGTGTTTTGGTTATATCATTTTAAAATCTGGCCTTTGAGGAAGTTTGTATACATCAGTGAAAATATCTATTTAATTTTCATTGCTAAACTATTGAGGAAACAAACTAAAATAATCACAAATTCATGTTTAAATAAACCAGTCCTATTTTCCTCCTCTCCTGGTACTCGAGGCGTGAAATTTTCAGCGACCTCTTTATCATTGTCCACATAGGAACTATTTCGTGACTACCCTCGTTATTTCTCCGCTAATGTACTACATTTGTCACTGTGTTGGTCAAACGTTCTAGTTTTCAGCTCGTTTCGGTAAAACGAGGTTTAATGTTCACACCTTTATTTTATGGAGAAGTAATTTTCTGAATAGTGGTAAGAGATAATGGTGCTATCTGTATGAATTTATTTTGATATAGTGGCTGTTGTGAAATACTACTAGTGTACTATTTGGAAAGAACAGCCATGTTGCATCCTCCTTGGCGTTTACTGCTATCACTAATCCGTTTGCCATAAGTAATAACTTTGGAAACACTTTCCTATAATCATTCACTATAGGAGAACGTCTAGGCTAATATGATGATGATGATGATGACAGATTAGCATAGAAACTTGACATTGTCTAACTCTGAGGTTAGCAACGGGTAGATATTTGCAAAAACGATTGCAACTTGCCTTCACGTCAGTAACTTTGATATACTATACTCCTGATCTAGTAAAAGACAAGATAAGAATAGCTTACACAAGTATGCAAGAAAATCAATTCTAAACCTAACAGAATATACCATCTAACTTTTAAGCGGGCGAGCCGTAAGTTCGAGGCAAGTCGTATCAAATTTTGAAGTTTTATACAATTTTCAACACTATAACGGTATGAATCCGAGTTCGAACACATAGTTTACGAAGCAGAACATGTATGAGTATGTTCTTGTATGTTGAGAGTTTGTTCGTCTAACAATACACTAAGTTATCCGAAGAATTCGGTGTCAGATTTGTGTTTTCAGTTGGGACATGTTTGTTAGAATAATATAAGTTCTAGCTGATGTTTTGATGCTACCAAGATTCTTCATCTTCTTAGTATTTTCCTATTTTCTTGTCTGAGTCTACTTTACTAGGTCTTTTGTCATGAGCTACATTACTACTCTCTTCAACCATAAGCAAACATTTTTTATGAATCTGATTAATAATCTATTCTATCTGCTCTCCTAAAATTATGGGGAACCCAGATATTATCAATGTATTACGTAATAACAAAGTAAAGATACTACCATTATCACTTTCACCGATGAAAAGATCGGATCAGGGAGCACAAGCTACTATCTAGCATATTCTATTTAGAATAATAAGCAAATGGCCCACAGTTCTCCAGTCATCTACATACAGCAATAGTATTGGAACCCATTTTCATTCATAGCAACACTAGTATTAAAATAGAGTGGCAATACCGGCAATCCGCACAGGAGCATGCAGATTGCCTCGTAGACGATCACATTTTTCAATTTGTTCTACACTCTGCAGTATATGGTATTGTGGAGCCAGGCTTGGGGATAGCTACTGTGGTTTATAAATACGTTAGTTCTATTGTTTGTTTGTTTTAATGATTGGTGTTTGAGGTTTTACTTGCATTTTCCATTTCCTGGTCAGATTTTACAATCTAGTAGTCGGCAAACTTTTGCTTTTCAGCAATTCAGATGTATATGTGTACATATATTGTTGCACAACACAACTTTAAGTTGTCTACTATAATAATCATATTAAACAGCATCCATTAGCAAAAATGCGGGATGGTTTTAGACATATCACGCTTTCAGCTGCAACAGCCATCTATAGAATGAATAAGCGTGCATAAGCGTGCAAAAGCTGACAAGATACGAAAAAATAAAAAAGCGTGCGTATGCACAGTTTCAGACAAAATACTCATTTTCTCGAGGGAAATGTAAAATAAACTACAGATAATAATGTTAAAGTAGTTTAAATTCTCACAAAATAAATACAAGGCAAGTCGAGAGTAAATACTAGTTACCCAACAAACTTGGATGCATTTGATTAATTAATAAAGCCGTAGATGGACAAAGCTGATTAGAGACCATCAACGTATCAATAAAGTGACGCAGCGCATGATTGATTGATTGATATTAATGAAATCTTGGACGTCACTCCAAGCAGATAACGGTTAATTGATGCGAAATGTGCATCGAATATAAACGTACATCCAATATCTACAATTAACAATAGACATGCATAGGTATGTATGCTGGATGCGAGAAGCACAGGACCGGTCGATGTGGCGATGTTTGGGGGAGGCCTATGTCCAGCAGTGGATGTCTTTTGGCTGAATGATGATGATATTCATATTAATAAGGTATTATGAAAATTAATTAAGGCATTTGTTATTGAAATTTCCGTTTATTTAAATATGAAATGAACTTCTTATGCAGTGCTGCCTGTATCTATAAAAATAAAAATTCTATTACTTGTACAAACTTTAACAGATACTATTTTTTCAGAGCAAGCAACGATAATTCAATATTACTAAAAACCTGTTTGAGGCAATTTTCTAAACTGGCATGCTAAAGCCAAATAAAAAATAAGTCTACAAAGTGACTCAAACGACCAAAAAGCCTTCTAAACAACCTTCAAACTTCTCTCGCCTTTTACCATTAACTTGGCAAATCATGAAACTCCCACAAAACGCTTATCAAGCAAACCATTAAAGATTCAAACAGCGATATTTAAAAAAAGAACATCGCAAGTGACGTCATAACATTACACGGTACAGTTGGTCCCCTTTATGGTACGACGGATGCCATGAATGTCGAGATGGCGGGACATTCGACGGTCCATGGGGAAAGGGTTATTGAAGCTCTGTGGTTGAATGAAGGTGGAGGTATCGAGGTGAAACAAGATTTCGTGATGGTAGAAATTTGATCTAGGGTTTGAAGGTATTTTGGTACTTTGTGAATTAGTGAATTTAGCAAGGCAGGAAGCTCATGAAAAAAAGTACATTCTTGGCTATACCGGGTGCAAACGAGTTCGTGTAATTCCTTCAAACCACGTGATCTACTGGTGACATAGATCAATCCTAAAGGGGTATTTTTGAAAATCAATAAAAAAAGAACTTGGTTTTCTATTTCCGAGTCATTTTAGAGCCCCGACTTAACTGACTGCAAAGAGCGATATCACGTTAGTCGTGCCCGCCAACCGTGTCGCCATGCTTTTATTCATTTATGCGTGGCATCGAAATGTTCACTCAAAAGGTTTTTTGCAAAAACATTTTTTTTTACTGATTCCTTATTAGGTGGTTTAGATACGATCAGTTACCACGATCGCATGAAAAAAAAAAGATTTTTAATTTTAATGTAGCTAAATTCCGTACGGGGCCAGTCTACACCAGTGACCTACTGTCATGTGGTTTTAAGGAATTACACGAATTCGTTTACACCCTGTATATTCTCCTAAAAATTGTAAGAGAAAAACTTCGTGGGAACTGTCGGTCATTATATAAACTAATAAAATCATTCATTTCTATACTTAAAACGCACAGATTACCCCCTATCTGTGCTAAAAGGTGAACTGTTGAACATGGACCTTATGATAGACTGCTACAGTGAATTGGTGTCCATAAAGGATGCCCATGACCATTATCTTGACATAATTCATTCGTTTTTACGACACCCACCACCCTTCTAAGATCGCTCATTGTAGGTCAATCGGAGTGACCTTGTTCAGCGGGCTGCTACGGATGGAAAAAAAATCATAGTGAAATATGAATATTTTGAAACAGCGATGAAATCGCAACGCTGTCAAGTTGAGTAAGAAGGAAACATTAATTAATGCCAGTTCAAGTCAAACTCTTACTTTTATTGGCCTATTAACACCGCCTATTAATCACTGTTGACGTATTACTGGTAAGGAATGATAATTTGTGCTATATTCTTCCAATTTGTGGTAAATAATTATTGCAACAAGTTTATAGCGGTCTGGATGCGGAAGGCGGAGGACCTGCGTCTGTAGACAAATGGCAATCGATGATCGCTAAAGAATAGAAACGACAGTGAGATGTTTTGGATTGACATAAGCTTTCGACCGGTCAAGCGATCTGTTATGTCATTTCCATACATTTAATTGGCGTATCTATTCTCTAGCGATGGTCGATTGCCATTTGTCTACAGAAGCAGGTATTGTTCCGCAACTTGGGAGAAGCGTATGATACGTTAATGATGATGTTTGCTAATAAAAAGTATAGTTCAACTGCTACACTTTATGTAATCTTAGTCAAAGCAACAAAAGATCGTGACGATGACAATTTTCACGGAGAGAATAACGAACAAATCGACAATACTACCAAACCATACCGAGAATAGTTATGTCCCAGGACAAATAGTGACATCATTGGCACGCTACATGCCTTTACGTCTCATCGTCCTGGGACGCACAGGCACAGTATCCTTCGTTGGTTTATTCCATATTCAACGTACTCGTCCCGTATTTGGGTCATATTTGAAATAGTCGCGAGTTGAATGGGCTTTGATGGTAGAATAGCTGAAAGGCCGATCTCATATTGCATACGCGAATTTGCAGGTGAACGCGTGATGAATGGTGGATTTGTGAAGAGGATTTGTTTTGAATATTCCTGTGAAAAAATATACAGATACTATTTGTATATTCAATACAAATAGTATCTGTATATTTTTATACACATTCAGTGTTAGGTTTTTCGGTATAAAATGTTGATGCTTGCTCTCTTTTAATGGTTTCCACAAATTAGTTATACGGATAGGACTAAATGACCACCGTTCAAATTTGGTTTTAGTTCAGGAATACATGGTACAATTTTAGCTACAAAGTCCGGATTTAGATTTAAATTGCGTCGAACCTGAACCGAACCACAGTTATAATATGTTGTGTCATTGAAATTAGGCTAGTTAGGTGAATACAAATGCACGACTTCACAATCAAAAGTTTGTGTCATGCCAATTAGGCTGTTTTCAAACATGAGAAAAGAGTTCAAGAAGTGAAACACGAAATTGGGTGATGATGATGATGATGATGATGATGATGTTGTCCGACCGATTTCGGCCATGGCGATTGCTTCAGCTCCGCAGTAGTTGTCGTTCGTGAGCTCGCATGTGGCTTATGTAACCAATCTTCTGTGTGAAGATCCTCGCACATTGCGGGCAGGTGAGCACACCATCTATGTAGTTATAGTTAATTGCCGCAGGTGGTCGGGCTTTCAAGTGGTCACGCTTAGCATCAAGCTCAAGGCGCCGCTGTAATTCAAAATCATGAACTTTGGTTTTAACCAAAGTTCTCCACTCAAATCTTTGAGCGGCTTGCTGCTCCCACCGAGACGGCTCTAAGTCGCACTTATTAAAGTGACGCTTTAGCACATCTTTATACCTGAGGAGCTGTCCGCCCTGCTTGCGCTTGCCCTCCTCAAGTTCACAATTAAAGATGCGCTTCGCCACTCGCTGCTCCGTCATCCTCGACACATGTCCGCACCATCGAAGTTGACGCCGTATGAGATAAGACTCAATGCCACCAACATTAGCCCTGCGCAGCACTTCAGTGTTCCGCATGCGATCAGACCATCGTATCTTCAGAATTCTCCTAAGACATCGAAGGTGGAACCGGTCCAGCATGCGGATGTGCCGGCGGTACACGGTCCAGGTTTCAGCTGAATATAAAATGTTAGGCAGCACGACCGCCATGTATACTGAGACCTTGGTAGCTAGTTTTAAGTCATGCGACCTGAAGACCTTGGCATCCAGCTTACCAAACGCTGCAGCTGCAGCGCCAATCCTGCTGTTGATCTCTGCATCAAGGCCACACTGTGATGTCAACGTGCTCCCCAGATAACGGAACTTGTCGACCTGCTTCAGCTCATCCTCACCGAGTCTTATGGATAGTGCCTCGCGACCGTCGATGTCCAAAGACATCACCTCCGTCTTCCTGACACTGATTTTCAAGCCGAATTTCCGGCAAGACTCGTTGAGATCGGATATTAGCCGTTGCAGGCCGTCTGGGGTTTCTGCCACAAAACACAAGTCGTCTGCATACAAGATCTCAGTAACTACTGCGTAGGAAACCTTGGTGCGGGCCCTGAGCCTCGCCAAATTGAAAATGTTGCCATCGGTGCGGAAACGGATGCGGATACCTTTTGGTAACCAAAAGCCTTTTCAAGGTCGACAAAACAGAGATTGGGTAACAGCTTGTTAGACGGTTAGATTGTCCAAACAGATAAAATCATGGATTTGATGTGAATTATGTGAGCTATGAACAAAAACTTCCAAGCATAAAACATGTTTTGAAATACCAGGCAAGTGTTGTCAAAGTAAAAGAAGATCATCCAGATAAATCAGCAAACGGATTTTTAAATTCAGATAAAAAGTAAATAAATTGTCGTGATTCACACAATAATAAATAAATAAACATCGCAAAAGGTAACTAAATGGACAAAAAAAACAGTGAAACAGACGAATTTACTACATTGAGTGAATTATTGCCACATGTAGTAACGCTTGCGCTTGTTCCAACAAAAACGGTACAATTAATCGACACGAAAGCTCGTCTATTTTGAACTTTATTCCTTCGTTATAAGGCTCTGTAATCATGATAATGACATGATGTCAGCTTCACGGATGCCACCGCCATTGTTATGCATATTACATGTCTATAGCATTCACTCGTAGACTAAACATGGAGACAGAATTCAACGGTCTGGATAAGCTTTGATTTTTCTGTTTTGGTTGTTATTTTCCGAGCATTTGGCAATGAACAGAAAATAAAACAGACCTAAGATGGTTCAAAGATTTAAGAATCAATTGTTGGAAACGAGTTTCTATTGTGTTCGTGGCCGATTCTCTTGCAATCTAAAACTACTTACGTACATTCTACATCAATTTTTCAAACCGACATGTAACTTGTGTTTGTGAGTTCAATTTACGAGTAGTTATGTACGGGTACGGGTAAAAAGATTCACGAAGCAAAATTTAAGTGAGGTTCTTCTATAGATTGAAATATTTCACAAGACGTGAGAATTCGTACATGTTCATTATGTTTAAGTAGATACTTTGCACGATTTTATGTTTTTTTTTTTGGTACTAATGATTTCTTACCTTTATTTCTTGCAATAATTCAATTATTTCTTTTAAAAGTTTGCTTATGTATTTTATACAAGTGAATAAAAAATACTGCGGTTTATTCCAATAACACCAGGTGTCGATTTCATATTTGTAATAAGCGCGAATATTAAAAAATCGGAACGACGTGGAGGAGAAAATCCCCGGATTAAGTTTCACGAGTTCTCTTAAGAACTGATTAATTGAAAGATTGGAAACCAGCGGGGCCATAAAGAATTCAAGATTTATTGGGAAAGTAGTTATCAAAACGGTGCTCAAATTGAAAATGCGGATTTTTCTATTTGCCGTAGAAGATTGATCGAGATATTTTTAAATTGTATTTATTCTGCTCTTCTCTCAAGATTTATGTTGCTAACACTATTATACATTACTTTTTCATTACCTCTTTTAATTGAATCAATAACACTAAAATTAGTTCAGTCTCATCATCATCATCTTCCTGCCCTTATCCCATGTTACTTAGGGTCGGTGCAACACGTTTTCTTCTTCCATTCCGTCCTGTCAACCGTCATGATATCACTGACTCCCTTCTCTTTCATATCATTCTTCACGCCATCCATCCATCTTTTCTTTGGCCTCCCTCTTTCTCTCCATCCATCCACATTTATATTCATAACTATTTTCGTCACATGCGTTTCATCTCTCCTCTTCACATGCCCATACCAAGACAAACGGTCTAATATGCCATTAATTATCCAAAGTAAAAACGGAATCAAACTAAATTCTCCAAAACACATACAGCTTTGTCATTCATTCTTTGCTCCCTACCAAACACACTCCACTGAAACAAATTCCCAATTTTCATTGCCTCTCCTTCTGTTTTCTCGTTTCGAGTTTTTTCTTTTTCTTTTATATGCATACGTGGACTCATTCCATTTACCGGCTCCATTCCCTCTACATTGGTGTCCACACAGTTTAAAAGGCACCGGTGCACGTTGAGTTTTAATGACACGGGCGTGCGCTGTCATTTTACAACATTTAATGGATGCTCGATCGATACACACACCGCTAAAAAGGGAAAAAACCGTTCTTGTCACAAAAAGCGTTGTAAACTTTCATGTGCTTGTTTTTCATTGGAAGTTTATTGAAATTGTGTTAAACGGGGGAATGTGTGAGATTTTGTGAAGAATTAGGTTCAATCGCTTTATGAAGAGGCACGTGTTTACTACACCTACGGGTTATTTTCGACTTTGAAGTGTTTTTGTTTTGCTTTTGTCCATGTATGCGTGTAAATGCAAGCAGGTAGGACTTTGCACTTACAGGATATTGTGAAAACGAACAATCTAACCGATGAAGAAGAGTTATTAGGATTTTATCGAATTTAGCGTTATCCCTGGCAAGAAGTCGATTATTTTTTATATTTAGTCATATAATATAAAGAAACTAAGAGTAATTGGAGTTGGGGTATCAAAGGCGTATACGCCGTTCCTTCCTTTGAATTTATAACCACATTAAACCTTTAGGGGAGTGACTTGTGACTAATTAACAACCGCACGGATCATACGATTTGCAAAGTAAAGCTGCGCTTGCCGAGGTCATTCCGTGGATGGGTAACCGTTCGCTATACATCGAGATCGCTCCGTGTCTCGGAGAGCACCTTAAAGTGTCGGTCCCGGGAGTCATACGAATACCTATGGCAGTCGTCACGGGTGGTCAGAAGACACCCGGAAATTTGAAAATTGGTTGGGATAGGATATCGGCATTTTCCCGCGCCAGACGCACCGGGCGCCGCCGGAGGGCGCGCGACGATCTCCGGCCACCCTAGTGTGTGGCCTACGGGCGACGGGTTAGGGGACCCGTCGCCCGACCAGTAACAGGCTTGAGAAGGCGTTGCGCATGTGTTCCGTGCGCGCCTCTTAGGAGGACGTGGGGCAAGGCCCCACAGAAGGAGAGGTCCGCCAGGGGCTGGCGGACCGAGGCCTGCCGGGGTTGCGGTGCATGCAGCCGCGAATCCCGTGAGCCCGGTCAAGGGTTAGGAGAAGGAACACCGTGGGTTTTTAGCCGGTAAGAGTCCGGCATAACCCTTCGCCTTCCTCAGGCGAAGGGTATCCATGAGGATTAAAAAATAAAAAAGGATATCGGTATTGCCCAGTAACTGGGTTGCGAAAGTCTGATGGCAGTCGCTCCGTGTAAAATACTGACACCAACATAGGAAAAGGCTATGTAGAACATATAACCTTTACTTATAATTTTAGAAGGCACGACTCTTTTACAGGTTGGTAAAACAGAACTGATACTCCTGGATTTTTAAAGTAAAAACATTCCACCTAAAACCTAGAACCCAATAAATAGTTCAAAGAAAATAGAAGGAAAATAAACGGTAACATGTATAGAAAAAAAGAAAGTGCGATATAAACTGATGGGAGCATTTTGTATGCGACGTGCTGTGAATTTTAAAACGGAAAACCGCGTAGTTTTGATCTATTCCGGGGAATACGGACTACGGAGGTTTTTGTACGAATTCTGTTTGCGTTAAACTTGTGGAGAACTAAGTGATTGCTTCACTTTATGTTTGGAATTTCGGTGCCTGGAATATTTTAGAGTTACCTGGAATACATCTAACATCTGTGCTATGTTTTCAACAGTCCACGTGTAAGACCATTGCCGGAATACGTAAATATGATTCTGAAAATAAACGCTTTGTTTCTTTCGAAATGTCACTTAAAAAATATACGGTGTGAGACTCCATAAAGTGTACATATGAAATTGGGTGAAACTAGAAATCATTTTATCGCAAGGAAATAAAATAAAAATTGCCTTGGTTTTATAGACGTTAACTTTTTTAAAGCAATTTTAAACCAGTGGTATATCGCGTATCCACAGAAACTAAGGATTGTAAATAACAGGCGATAAAATTGAAATACAAATAATCCCAAAAAAACCGTCACTTAAAAATAAGGAAGAATTTACGGAACATTATATTTTTTTGTGTTTTTCTCGGTAATTGAAAACCAAGAAAAAAGATAATATTTTTTCATTACAGGTACATATTTTCCATCAATAAAATTATGAATAGTTTCACCCAATTGTGCACTTTATGGAGACTCATACAAAGAACATTTTAAAAGTTTCATATTCTCACATTGCTTTTTATTTGGTTTATCAGTATATTATTTTCTGCGTTAAAACTTGATAGTGGTTTTGGCGCTTTAAGTTCATTCTAGTGATTTTTATGCTTCTCTATCATTTTAACTTCATTTTTCGCTATTGAAGCCATCAATTTGAAAATAACTTCAATCTCATACCCCTTGTCATTCTATCAGCATTCCGAAACTTTCAGACAATCCCCCAAAAAAGCCGCAAGAAATCTACTGGGCATTTTATAAATTGACTGTCAAAGTAAAGAACAGTTTATTTATCGAGCTATGGCATTTTATATTGGAGTGCCGAAACTAATGGGTTCTGGACTATCCGAATTCCTTCGGAACAATTTGGGACCCTTCGCTCTGAAACTTGAGTAATGTAAGCATGAACTTGCTAAGCATTGTTTGATCGTTTCACTTTTCTTTTTGTGTTTAAAAGGAATTTAATATTGTTCTGAAACTTCTACGGCTACAAAAGGTAAATACTAATTAAACACAAAAATAGTATAAGACAAGGCCTAAGATTCTAATCTTTTATCCATCACGTTAAGTCTTTGATTGATTTGGATTAGAATTCGATTATAATTGACGGTAGTGCGTATACACGTAGAAAGCGGGTTAGGGGCGCAGATCTGTCAGCGCTTGTTGGTGCTGGTCCGCGCAGTCAGTCGGCGCAGGTGGCGAACCAGCGCCGACAAGCTCCGAACTGCACCGACAAGCTCCGAACTGCGCCAACAAGCTCCGAACTGCGCCGACAAGTTCCGACCTCATCCGATCAGCGCTAGTAGGCCTTCATTTGTTGCTGTATTGCAAGGGAATAAGGCGTATTTTTGCTAAAAAATGCCAGCCCCTGCTTCTACCCGCTTCCTTTATGTAGCGGTTACCTGCACGGACGAGTACCGATAAGCGCTGGTAGGTCGGCGCTGCTTCCTTTATGTATACGTCCGTAACGATGAAGGTAAGCATAGTAAAGAAACCTGCATATCAGAGACAGGTCTGTAAGTTCTCGTTGGTGTATATAGTCCACCAAACCGCACCAGGACAGCGTGACAGACTAAGGCCTAAACCCTTCTCGTTCTGAGAAGAAACCCTTGCCCAGCAGTGGGACAGTAATGGGCTGATTATATATGAAGAGTTTATGGTTTTATGTAAAACGATGATTGTGAAGTTATATCTGTGCCTACTGAATGCCTTTTCCTATACCTGTGAAAATAAATCTAGTGGTTTATTCACGGCCCTCCCTTAATCGGGCACAGGGAACTATTTTCCCACCAACTTTTTTGGAATACGTCGCGATGTTTCTTTCTTATATTTTCATTTTTAAACCTGGCAAAATATTTTTTTTTACTATATTCTTGAATAAAAAACAAAAATGATCCATAAAAAAAGGTTTTTTTCTTCTTTTTATTGTTTATTAAAAAATGCCAAATTGTTTGTTATTTACTTTTCTTAAAACCACCTGGTTAAAACAATTATAAATCCAGCAAATTGTTTGATAATTTACTTTTCTTAAAACCACTTGGTTAAAACAATTATAAATCCAGCAGTAACATCAGCCAACATTTTGGTTACTTGGCCAGTTAAAGCTTACAAACAGGGTTTATTTCGAGATCCAAACACGCAATCTGAGATTATACAAATTCGAGGAGCTGCAAGTAAATTATTAGATGTTTATTTATTTACAAATTCGCATTGCATGTTGTAGATTTCGCTAATTATTATAAATACAAATGTTTGGATTTACCAATGTTTGTGAAGCTGCATCACAATGTAACGGCAGAACGGAACTGATTGTTACTTCAAAAGTATTATATACCATAGTCACAGCATACAGAAAACCTTTAACTTTTAAAGCGGATGAAGCCGCAGGCAGAGCTAGTGGAACTATAGATACCTACTTACTTACTACTACTACAACTGGAAATCAGCGCTGGGTGTTTGACGCCTAGCATTTGCTGAGTTGGTGGTGACCTTTTCGGCATGGGCTGTGAGTTGGTGACCTTTTCGACAGCATAAAATTGAGTACCTATGTTTAGTTCTTTTTCTTTTTATGGTTTATGCTGTCATTGTGCCCTTGGCTGCATAAAATTTATTTTCTTTCTTTCTAGTTCTAAAAGGGCCTTAAAGTTTCAACGAATCATGCTTTCAAACTTATGTAGCTAGAGTCAATGGATGGCCTTAAGTCATTTGCGACTTGGATTAATATAAACGCTGTAATTTAAAAATTGCTCATCCTGATCTCACCTATCCTCAGGTAAAACTTTTCCTTAAAATTAAATAATAAATCTAAAGAAATAAACATACAACCAAGTTTTAATAAACGAAGTGCAAGCATCAGAGAATAAATGTTGCTCATTACGTTGCCCCACGTTGGGTGCCATAAAACCTCTCATCATATTGATGGAGTTTTTGATGGCGTCACATAAACGTAACAGCCTAACTTTGTTTATTCCCACCATGGTACACCGTAAAGAGTAATGAATCGAGAGTGGAGTATCCTCTATCAATACATATTAGGCCTTAGGCTTAATTAAATCTGGGGTAATATTTATTGTTATGAGGTTAAGTTAGTTTATGTGTATTTTAACGGCTTTGGTTTCGGTTAGAAATGGCCTACGAGTAATTTATAATTTTAGGCAGATATGTAATTTAGATGAGTAACAGAACGCGATGACATCGTATCTGTGATCATCTTTGTTGCTACCCCAGAAGTCACTCTCGTAAATAAAAACTTTATTGCGCATAAAGGAACTATTAGAATAGAAATAGAAGCTAACTTTGTAAAAAAATTGTAAAAAAAAGAAATAGAAGCCAACTTTGTAAAAAATCTGCACAAATTTGAGACCGATGCGGAAAGACAGGTTAGAGATAGTACTCGTAGGAAAGACTTACCTAACACAATTAAACCGAAACTAAATGTGGTTCAGCATAGTCCTAGAGTACAATCAGTCAATTTATACAATAGGTTACCCATAGAAAATAAAAGCATATACAGCACAAACTTATTTAAAAACAAATTAAAGACGTATTTATTGAAGAAGGGCTATTATTCTATCGATGAGTTTATAAATGACAAACGACAGTCATAATGTGTTTTCTATTTATTTAATCGTATATTGTGTGACTTAGTAATGTAATTGGAAATTTTAATGGTTTATTATTGTATAATTAGAATCACAATTTGAATTTTCAACACAAATGTATTTTGTTATGAAATAAATGACTTATGACTTAAGCATTTTATTAAAGTGCTTTTGCCACAGACACTCCAAAATATATAAACCCGAGAAAATGTGGATAAACCGTGAAACATAACATAAAACAGTTTCAAAATTAAGTCTAAGATATAAAGACCGTAAATATAAGAGATAGCTTAGTTAAAGTTAATACAGATAAATATGAAACTGAAAACGTGTTCATAATCTTGTCTGGGAGTAGATAGAATATTACAAAAACATGGCTTAGTCTAGGTTCAAATAGAAAATTAAGCAATCCTTTTAAAATAATTTCTAATAAAATAACCGGAGGGAGTTAGTCTGGAGTCTAGACGAATAAATAAGATAAAATGGTATGTCTGTGTTAAAATAAACGTATCTACGATACTTTTAATTGTATTAAATTTCATAACTATTACCTTTGATGTTGAAAAGCTGATTAAAAATGTTATCTCATAAAATATTTCTTTTCGTATGTTTGACTCATCAACACTACGCCCTGGAGGGCTGTAATGGGCCTTGAAACTGTAAGTATCAGTTTCAACAGCTTCTTTTAATTTTGAAATGCGTGGTGCATAGAATCGAATAAACATTTTTAACGTATACAAGGTTAGTCAGAAAGCGGGTACTAATCCGAAAGGATGTTGAAGTACCCATAATAGTGAGTAACTTTTGTTCTACCACTTTCCCCAAAAATCAATAGTTTTAAAGAAATACTTAGCTGTTCAAAAATTACAAAAAAAAAAAAAAACTAAAATCTACCTATCCTCAGCTATGATCAGCTGTGTTTACATTTGAGGTCATATTTGGGGCCACGAATTAGAAGCTCCATTTTCTGAGTTCGTAACTAAAGTAGAGACGAAGAATTTTAGAAAAAAACTAAAATAAAAATTATTTTACATGGATTTATTTTTTATCGAATTTTGAAATTTTAACACTTGCTTTAAAACCGTCATCAGTTATACTTTAAGTAGCCTGCGTATTAGTACCCCCTTTCCGACTAACCTTGTATAAAGAGATGACTTTACAATGGTCCATTTTTGTACTTCAGGTCCCTTATGAGAAGAGTAGCATAAAAGCCAGACTAAAAGTAAAGGATTGCACAAAAGCTGTGAGTAAACGCAGACATCGTTGTTCGCGGTCGTCAGTATTTCATAAATCTAGTATTAGCACAGTGTAAATAATGGCCGGAGACAAAGTCAATTACGCTGCAGTTATTCTAATTTCCCATGGGAATCACGAGTTTACTTGAAATATTACGAGCCACAGTACATTTTATTCAATCATCTTGCCTTTTGAATAATACAATTTTCAGTGGCTTTAAATGAATGGTGAAGACAGCACAAAAATAGAAGACACAGCCATTGTTCTAGAAGAAAGGAGAGTAGATAATGCTGATGTTAGGGTAAAGCTTCGTTTTGGTCCAAAATTAAAATTTCGGAAAAATAGAGTAGGCGCTGCTTATAATGCAAACAGTATTTAAACTATTGCTCGTGCTTTTGTTTTTAATTTATTTTTAGGGAGGGAAGAGTGCTGGCTCTATCAATATGAAATTCTAGTGTTCAGTGCCAGGAATAACAACACTTATTCATTTCCATTTGTATGTCTGTCCAAATAATTTCCTGTGAGTGCTTCCTAGGAACAGCGATGTGTGCCAATATGTCGAAAAAGTTTTGAATGTGGGTTTGTTCTATATTTACTTTTACCAATTTCGTCTTCTTGAATATTTAGATTCACAAGATTTATGAGGTATTTACTTTATATTGATTCTCTAGTTTCCATCGTGTTTAGTAGATGAGATTTCGTCGAAAACTAATCCAAGTATGTGGGTTGTGCTAACATAAGGAAATAGATATTGATTGGGAATTATTTGCTGTTTATTTAGTACTAGAATATTTATGAGCTTATAATATCTGAAATATTGATCAACGTACAAATTACTTATGGTTAGTAATATATCAGCAACGCTGTTATCAATGTTGTTATATGTATCTATTCCATACGTGAAAATCTTTAGTTCTTTAAGATAATTATAATCACTTAATCCTGTAGTTATTGCTTTAATATTAGAATCTGAAACAACAAAGCCGGGTGTTTTCGTAATCACAATATATTTTCTTACCCAAAGTCAGCGATATGATAATATGGGGACAACTTAAACGTTTTCCTCTTTACCTGGAACAAAGGGAACAATTTCGTTATTATTATTCTGTATGGGTAGAAAATTTAATAAAGATATTGTCATACGCCTTCACTTATAAACATTTTCATAATGTTCTTTCTATATTAAATTGCTTAAGATCTCTTGTGTAGAAAGAGATAAAATCTTAACGTTACTACGAATAAGAAGGATTGGGGAATAACAATAAAGTATTATTGTTTTTTTTTTGTTTATGTCGATTTCGCCTGCTGGAAAGCGATAGATGAGCGCACCCAGAAGATGTCTATTCACTCTTGCTTTACAGGTTAACGGGTTATAGGAATAGGGAACGGGTAATGGGGAACACTGACGCTAACAAGGACTTCCACACCTTGTCTTTGCGCACAATGAAGGATGTGGAGAAAGCTGTGGTACTAATTAAATAATAAATGATTTAAATAGAAGCGCCCGCGTAGACAAATTATATTAAAACGTTTTAAGGATGACTCACGTGTCCGAGCCTTGACCGGGCTGGAGCTCAGCGTTTCATATATTTTTTACCGAAGCAAGACCCCTGTCGCTCAGTGCTGGTCGGTTAGCGTCAGTGACCAGCCCGGAAGTAACGAAGCTCCTGCTTCGGTACAAAATGTATGCAACGATGAGCTCCAGCCCGGTCAAGGCTCGGACACGGCACGGTGTAATGTGAGTCATCCTTTATAGTGTTGATGGCGCCCAAAGTTTATACGCAGGACAGAAATAATAAATAGTGTCCTGACTTTTTGATTCTGTTGCGGCATTTATTGTGCTCAGAACCAAAACTTCAGTTAGGTGGATACTAATCTTGGGGTACTTGTGTACATTGCAAAGTAAAATAACATCAGCCATGCTAGCGAGTAGCAAGTTAGCGAAATGTAAGTTTGAAAAAAAAAACAGAAATTGGAGCTTTTAATCTGTGACCCTAAAAGTGACCTGAAATGTAAACACTATGTATGGTCATAGATAAATGTCAGCGCATTTTTATGAAATCTTTTTTTTTATTTATATATATTTTATGATAATAATACAATGGTGTTACTTAATTACTAACTCGCCAAACTGTTACGTTTGACGGCGAGAGGCGCTCTTTGACATAACAATGAACCAATAATTACATGAATGGGATACAATAACTACTACCTTCTACTTACTTACATGGTTTAAGGTTTAATTTACTACAATTCACAATCCTGTATTATTTTTTTCATTTCAATTTTGTTTTAAGTGATCCTTTACTAATTTTAATGTTTTCTCTTAGTAAGTCTATTTTATTAAACACTTTGGGTACCAGACACTTAGATGTTCTTTTCCCGTAGTAATTACATATCTGTAGTTGAACTAGCTTGTTCTCTCTGACCCTACGTGTGTTGAACTTATTTTTTACATTAACTTTAAATTCATTATTATAATAATATTCTAGACCTATTAAATACTATTTTTTTTTATCTATTGGTAAAATTTTACAAATGGGAAATAATTTATCATACTCTTTGTTACATTTCTCTTTAACATTTTTACTAACTAGGAACTTTATCAGTCTTATTTGTATGTCTTTAATATCTCTTAAATACGTAATAAAGCTTTGAACAGCTATTTCTTTAATACTATTGACTTTTGGGAAAAGTTGTGAACCAAAAGTGATTCATTATTATGAGTACATTAACACCCTTTCGGATTAGTAACCTCTTTCCGATTAACCTTATATAAGCAATAAACCAAAACCGTAAAAACAGGTACTGTATTAAGTTTTCCAATTTTTATACAAAGAAACTTAAATCAATCCTGCAGCGAGCGTGGACCGTGAGATTCAATGACTGCACCAATAAAAGCGAAATGAAATCCTGCTCAATGGGATTTTATAGAATTTCAAGACTGTTACTCTTGATAGAATTCTTCTTTATGTTCTGTATTTCATTGTTTGAGAAATAACAGTAGATTTGTTTATTTACTGGGCTAAGAATTTAAATAATGAATCTATTCCGAATGTAGCTGCAGCCAAAAAGATAAGTAATAGAATAATCAATTGTCTGAAATATGAGAAAAAAATGAGGACTGGAAATTACAAACATGCTGAGTGATTATGGCACAAAGCAAAGATAATTCGAACACTGTGTAAACTGTTTATTGAATAAAAAAACAAAAAAAAATTTTTGTTACTTTCTTTTGGATCATGAATACAACTAGTGTAATCACATGAAAATAAAATTGTAATTTCCATCAATTGTTCTACTAGGTAAATCTCTCACAATGTATACATTCACCGTTAACACAAGAGATGACAATTCTGATTTTGACATGAATTTCGAAAAGTCTAAGGTGTTGACCGGAATCTTGCTTAGACCATTCTGAAAGTAAGCGTTTATCCGCTGGACCATCACTTAACTACTCCTTTTGGTGCTAGTTGTATTTGCACTCAGCACGCTTGGTGGTAGGATCTATACAGTCCACATGGTTAGCTACCACCCTCACATTAAAGTCCGGCGCCAAGCAGTTTACTGTGTTTCGTCGTGTGGATGTGAGAGCCGGAGGGGTATAGAGGAAACCCTCTATATCTCTGATACTTAAATTCGTGTGCTCCATCTAAGATCCTGTCTGCACTTACCATCAAGTGCGACGAGGATAAAACTCAATAAAGACAAATAAAAAAGATACCTATCAAGGTAGGTGTTGTCAAAAAGACTCAAACCCGATTCACTAACCAGCGGTGCGAGCACGGATCTTTTTATCGAGTCGATTCGAGAAATGTATCTATTCTAAACGTCAAATTTGACATAAGATCGACAACTGTTGTCATTTCATCTATATCTTATGTCAAATTTGACGTTTAGAATAGATAAATTTCTCGAATCGATTCGATAAAAGATCCGTGCTGGCACTGCAGATCCTACGTATTCATAAAACAACAGTAGATAATATTAAAACCAACATGATAGAAATGTCACCTATTAGTACATAACAATTTCCAACTAAAATGCTACCGTCCCAACTACACATCCATAGCAAAATACAAAATACGACAACAGTTGACGAACAGTAGATACAAATTGCACAAAACCATCGTAAACAACACATAAGCGCCCAACTTAAACTATAAACTGTGATTCAAAACGAAATGGACTGTAGTTAGTGTGTCCTCGGAGACAGATCTATTACCGCTTGGCTTAAGTTAAGAGCGATTGTTTCCTGTTCACTAACCTAACAGTTTGGAAGTGTTTGTAGCCGAAATAATAACTATCAAGTCGTCTATGTAAACGAGATTTGCGTAAATGTTTATTGCGTTTTCTCTGCTCTGTGATTCTGAAATGATATAAATTTATTTGCTTAAATATGGGTACAAATGGATGTCATTACAATGTAAGTTCAGTACATTTATCCTATATTTTAAGGTTAAATTTTTTTTTAATCCATTTTCTATCGTTATACAATTTCCAAGTTACTACCATCGGTACCCAAATATCATTATCACAAAATTATAGAAAAAAATATGTAATAAAATGTCAAAATTAATGATAAGTAATTACTTACACTATACATATGTATAACCTGAATGGCTAATTGCTGATCATTGCTTTGCTAATGTCTTGGGAAGATTTCAAGCTACAGACGGCTTAAAAGTCATTATGGGGCTATTACACTATCAAATATCTAGGATCATAACGATCATATCTCCTATCTTATATAATGACCTCTAGAGTCATAGTATTACATTATCATAGTTATATGATCCTATTTTTAGTAATCTGGTTTTTGAACCTTATTTGTACACTCAGACCAGCCAGTTTGCAACGCCGCTTGCATACTTTACTTTTTTTTAGTTACCGCGGAACAGGCAAAGGGATGATATGGATGTACTACATATAGCCAAGTTTGAATTTTTGTTTCTTTGTTTTTCATGATACATGGCAATACTTGTTTCTATGACCCTTTAAGATCCTATCTTACAACAAATGTCAAAAATCTATGATCAAAGACGAAATGATTCATATGTCTATATTACATTGTCATTTATCTATGACTCATAGATCTATGATCCTAGATATATGATAGAGTAATAGCCCCCTTAAACATTTGAAGCATGTATATTAGTTTCGACTGTTTACGTCATCAGTGAATACTTCTATCATGAATACGAGCTCTGTTCATCTGCTCTTTCTTATGACTTCAAATAGCAGTATGGGATAGTATATGACCCTACAGGAAATTTATTTGCTATAATAATGATGATTGCATTAATACACCAGAGTATAGTACGACATTACATCAAAGCTGATCGAACCGCCAATGGCAATCGCTCATTTTAGCGCCACTCACACTTATTGCGTCAGCGTAAAAATCATTTTTACTGCAGTACTAATAAACATTTGTGGTCCTGAAATCGCACTCAGTTTTGAAGTGATCGGTTTTACGAAGTTTGCCAATGCCATTTCTTAGTAGTGTCTTATTGTACCTATTTTAAAAAGTTGTGGCTTATTCTTCTTTTTCTTTGCATTAGCATTCCTAGTGCACACGATGATTGCTCAACTTCTAATTACTTCTTGTTATCAACTATGCATGAAATCTGCATCTTTATAAACAACCGTCGGTTTTTGTTACCGTCGGTTCTTATTTATTTTCCAGTCGGATAAACTCTAATGCAACTCCCGCTACAGTTTCTTTTGTAATAAAGATTGCATCTCGCTGTTGACATTTCACCGCTAATGCTTTTTTTTAAATTCCTTCAGAGATACCAGAAGAATACAATCAAACTAATTTATTTCTTATTCCATTACTCCCGCTGACAGAGACCACGTGACCAAACCAAAATGGTCGCTAAAACGAGGTTGCAAGTGACCGCAAGTTAAATTAAACGTTTGCATTCTGCGGCCGACGTTCGTCGCGGACAGACGCGGAGACCGTTGACTTTTTAATTACATTTATAATTAAAATGCACGTCACGCCGTGTGGGCTTCGTTGTGCACGGGAAAATTGAATGTACAAATTAGAAAAAATAAAATAAAAAGACCACCCCTTGCTCTTTCATGTTATTTTCTACGTGAATTGCGAATTCGGTTTCATTTTCTCGTGAAGCGGTTTGTCTGAGATTCCAGTTTTTGTCTGCGAAGCAAAATAGTATTATTAAAATGTGAGCTTAAAGAGAATTTGAATTTGTTTAGACAGAAATTGAAAGGAACATAATGGTTACGGCACAAGTACCTAATGATTGTAATAGCGAAAAGTATGAATTGTAAACATACATTGTAAGGGCAGTATTAATATCAAATATTATTGAAGCCTTAGTAAACGTGACACAATATGCTGCTGTCTCAGGCACTTATTACTGAGACTATACAAAACCTAATTGATTGTATTCCCTTAGCGACATTCAACATTCAAAAATAAGGTTTTAATCATCAACATCTCCCTGCCCTTGACCACTCTAGGCGGGGTCGGCACAACACGTATTGCTCTTCAATTGTTTTCTATCAGCCGTCATCTCAGCACTCACTTCTTTCTTACCTATATCGTCTTTCACACAATCCATCCATCTTTTCTTTGGCCTACCTCTACTTGTATATCCATCCACATTCATATTTAACACTCTTCTTGTAAATTATTTTCTTCCCTCCGTAGAACATGTCCATACCACGTTAACCTATTACTCCTCAACTTTTCAATCACTGGCGCTACTTTCAAACTGCTTCTGACATGCTCATTCCTTATCTTATCCATTCTTGTCACTCAACACATCCATCTCAACATGCGCATCTTCGCTGCATGCACTTTCCTTTCATCCGTCCCCTTGGTGACCTAACACTGAGATCCATACAATACGACAGCTCTTATGATCGACTTGTAAATTTTCCAACAAAAGGTCAAAAATCGTAAAGACTAAAAATATAATAATTTGTCATCCTCCTGAATTCTCGTTGTAATTGTTTTTTAGAGAAAAGCGTACAATGTTTTGTTCAAAAGTAATTTCTCATATCGCCAACGCTAATATAACTATAAAAAGTCATGTAGAAGCTAAATCTGATAATAATAAAGAGGTACATAAGCTCTATGATAATCCCAAACGCATTAAGTACCTGATCACAAAATTCAATTTCAGTAAAGACACCTCTATACCCTTTTCTTGTGCAAAGAATACCGAAGAAAATAACAGCAACAATGGACACGATGATATTACTTAAGTAACGGAAAGTTTCACCTCGAATTGAATTTCAGAGTATACAGGCTAGACTAATAATAGGGGGAGGAGGGTAAACCGAATCTGAGGGAACCCTCATGTTCGCATGTGGGATCAAAAGAACGGTCGTATTATATTGAAAATCTTCAGAAAGCCGGGATTCGGTTTTAAAATTTTCATTAAGTTTCCCTAGACTGTTTTCTTCTATACAAAGGAGCTGGGTCTTTAAATTTTGAACAGTTGAGTGAGGTAAGTTTAAGTTTATTGTATGCGGTGCATCGTCAGTTTTAAGAGCAGCTTTAATTTAGAAAAGCTGTTTTGTTTGGCGCACTAGTCACAGTTGGCGGACGAATATACTCGAATAAAGATAGAACAAATTATATTACAAATCTGCCCATTACTTTCTTTTCTACCCATCTTCATCATATTTATTTTCTTTTCATCATTATTTCATTTTGTGGTGAGTTTAAATTCAATTATGATATATGCCGTGATTACTATAAACAAATGCGTTCTCCTTCATAGTCTGTTGCTCGGAGCTGCTTTTTTGCAACCACCACTTTGCCACACTCTTCAGGTCACATCGTTGGGATACCAAGCCGACGCACTAAATGATTCACTTCTCCATCCCTATACGGAGTAGATACGAAACTCACGAATATAATCACCGCTAAGGGTTGTACAAAAGCCTTATATAAATCATATAGTTGCTACAATGTGTGGAAACTTTACCTCATAAATAACGGTTTGCTGTGGCCAGTAGCCGCTTTTAGATAAATTTCAGTAAGTAGCAACATATTTTAGCTGGCACATATATCATGGTTGAGATGTTTTTAGTTTGCATGGAGTGGGATTAAACCTGAGTTGTATATGTGGCGAGTACTTTAGTAGTTTTTGTTGGGGTTATAAAAAAAGAAAAAACTGCTTTTTAAGTTTGGAGTAATTAAAATTCGATGATAAATTGTTACAAGTTTCGTCCAGTACAGCTGCTCTCATTCTGTGAGATATTGTTTCTAGTTTAAAAAACTCAATTTTACGTTATAAAAATTTTGAACACTGTACTAAAACCATAGGCAATGTCTGTATTGAAATTTACATTGACCCCAAAGTCAGTCTCATTAATAACGTCAAATTTACAATTTGCATCTAAACTTAAATCTTAGAACCAGTATGCGCATGAAATAGAAGAGAGGACGAATTCTTTTCTCAATCTGACAGAATGCCGTCTATTTTATTGCTTGAGTGAAGCCCATGGCAAGACTAATGATAAAACAAACTAATTAGGGAAACTAACCTTTTATTCGAATATATTTTTCTAGGAAACGACAAGGAAAAGTAAACGAGTTAATGAACCGACAGTCTTCCTTCTTAGAAATGTGATATATTGATGTCATGAGTCCTTGAGCACCAAAAGCCTGCTTTAGGCTTTAGAAAATGTGCTGTTTCTAAAGAAATCTGGTGGCCTTAATTCCCTAAGACATTTAAGAAAAATAATTATATTGTTGCTGTTAATGGCGTTGCTTACAAAAGCCATCTAAAATTCCAAATATTCGATTGCACATTCGGATAGTAATGAGGCTGTGTTATTTGCGTCCTTATTTTGATGTGTCATACTGAATCAGGCCCCAGCAAGTTATAGAATTTGACAAGGCCATGCATGCACTTTTGTCAAAAGGTAATAATATAATTGTTGTCCTTAAGTGACAATTTGCTCCAAGTTTAATTAATATCTTTCGCCTAGATAGGTACTCGTACACTGCTATTTATACCCTAAGAGATCGTAAGGTTTGAATTACAAAGTCTAATGTTCATTATAGTGACTATCATGTATTAAGAATCTGCGCACTTTGTCATTAGTATGTGCATGAAGCATTTTACTCTTACTTGGCGTGACAAATAAATATGTAAGACTACACTATAGTTGCATTTTAAGCTGTTTTGTTGTGTCAATGGCGTTGGTTACTACATAATTTAATTCAATGTGTAACATTTCAATGTGTTTAAGCTTTCGCGATTTCTACACATTATAAAAATACTGATTCGGGTGTATTCGCGTAAAATATTTGAAAAGGCACAAAATACCTTTTTTAACACGACGTTTCGACCGAATTACATCGGCCGTGGTCACGGGTAGACTGAAGTGGCGGAGCATTTGTCATCTTAGTGAAGCAAGGGTATCTTCATCTACCCTTACTTGATCTTGATTTTTAATAATGTTATCGTCAGCAAATCGACACACATTTTTGTGCCTTTTAAAATATTGTACGCCATTAGACCCTAATAAGTATTTTCATGTGTATCATTTCATCAGGTGGATTTTTACAAAAACCCATTCTGTATTCATCTTATGCTGATTACATTAGATAAATACAGATGACTGTTGCATTATTGCGCAAAATAATATAATGATCTACTATATTGTTTTCACGATAAGAAGATTAAAATGACACATGTCAATAGGAGTTGCTAGACATGTGACTGTAGTCGATTCAATATCGATAAAATTTGTAAAATTTCAGCGAGAATTTGACAAATTATTGTAATGTGATTTTATGTACATTTCAAATACTTGTGATTTAAGTAATTAGGATTAAGTCAATTAGCATGCATATCTTCAACAATAGACGATTACTTGCTGATGTGATAATGAATCCAGCAGGTATGGGATGAGTGAACATAAATGTTTATTTATCACCAATAATAAGCCCAGTAGCCGGGTCGCGAAAAAGAGGTTTATCTTTCGTTGTGTTCGGTAGGTTCGTCGGTCCTGAATTTTGGATGTGTTATGTTAGCTGTTTTTATGATAAGCCCACAAACAGACACACAGACAGAGAGAGAAAAAGACAGCCAAACAGAAAGACAGACATGGGCTTCAAACCTATAAAATACCTCTGATTTTGAGTCGGGAATGAAAAATAAGAATTTAATTTTCTACAAAATTGATGTGAATAATTTTTGGCATAAAACCCATAAGGAGTTATTTAATAAAAACTCATTTTTGGGTTCTTTAACCCAAGATGGCAGAGCGCGCCGAGGTCACTCAAGGTACAAAATTTGTAATTTTTATAAGAACACTTATCCATAACACGTATCCAAAATCTAGGACGGACCGACCTTTTGCAAGGCAACTGGGCTATAATGAGCCTTATTTTAATTATTCAATCAACTGAGCCTATCCTCTATAATTATTACGATACTCAAAATATTCATTCTGTTAATATAAATTTATCGAAATTATTTTATCGATACGCACGTCTCTGGCAACTGGTACCATCTGACGCAAGTTTGAAAACGCGTCGGGGTTTTTTCAAAATCATTTATGTAATATATAATTATGGCGTTAAACACATATAACTATATTGTTTCTATGTTTCTGATTTTAAAACAACCTTTTGGGTAACGCTTTATTAATATTTTAAATTGATTTAATACTTGTTGAATTAAATTGTCGTACACAAGCGCCATTACAATTTATTTTCATGTCATGAACTGACATCTGCCAAATTAATCAACTTATCGTGAAAGCAATATAAAATGTCCAAATACAGCTAGCAGAGAAAAAAAATGCAAGATTTTCGAATTTAGAAACCGGGCGATGTCGTCAGGACGTTGTGGAAGACCCCGGACATATCGTCTAAGGCCCGGTTACACGGAGCGTAGAACGGTAAAATCTGACAAACACTCGAACAGCTCGGACGGTACTTCCTATGCTCAACACGTGTCATACAACGGACCCCTCAAGTTGTGGCCTATTTCGCGCTACGATGGGAAACAGGAAACTGAGTAATAAGTGTTTGTGACGCGTTTTTACGGAAGTGTCGCTTAGTATGCGTTTCGACATGGATGTTTTTAATGGCACTAAATTCTTCTGCATTCTGTACACGTATAGCTTTAGGAAAGCTATGCAATTACATTATTTCTCTCTTATAAGCATGTAACATCTACGCTGTCTCCTTTCATCAGCTATTTGACTTGTTTGCTCTTGAAGTAAATATTTACATGAAGCAAATACTATGAAAGAGGGCAAAGGCAAAAATGTACGTGAAGCGAGTCATCACATTAGCAAGTTATGAGTATTTATGGGTTTTCAAAACTTCTGATTTAGCCGATCGGATTTTCCAATTAATGTGCAAATCAGAATTCGCATTTGCAACATTATGCCTGCCTGAAAGACTCAGAAAAGTTATTGATGGTGTGTAGTCCGCTAATCCGCACTAGGCCAGTGTGGTAGACTAAGGCCTAAACCTTTCACATTCAGAGAAGAGGACCTTGCTCAATAGTGGGTCAGTAACGAACTGATAGCAAGCAAGGATTATTGTCACATCGATGTGAGAAGCAAGCAAGGATGATTGCCACATCGATGTGAGAAGAAAATCACGTATATCATATCAATGTTCCGTGTGGTGCCGGACGTGAAGAATAGCATTACTCCATCTCTTCCCATGGGTGTCGTAAAAGGCGACTTAGGGATTCACTAGAGGATGGGCAGCAGCGTTCTCTGAGTACTTTAACAACCATACTGTGATCGTCAACTCGCCTGCCAAGCGTGGCGATCATGGCAAACCCCCCCTTCTGGGGGAGGCCTATGTCCAGCAGTGGATGTCTTTCGGCTGAATGATAATCATAACGATGATTAGATTCCACAGTGATAACAAGCTGCATCCATCAAAACAATTACAACCCATAAAAAAATTGTCAACATATTTTTTATACATTCATTTTTCAACACGTAACTCCTCATATATGTCCAAAACCCAATTTACATCGAATTTCGAAAGTCGTTCAATAAATGGCATAAGACCCTTTTTTCAACACACGACACGACAGAATCTCGTAAATACGAGACTGATAGTGGTGTGTCGTTTCGTGAGGAAACAGTTCAGAGTCGTCACTGAAAATCAGCGCTGTTAGTGTTGCATGTTGGGAAAATTAGTCCCAAAGCTGTCACGACACAGCATTATACAAAGGTTTTTATTTTGTTTGAGGTGGTTTTGCTTTTTTCTGGTCAAGGTTCACCCTTGTGAACAAGCTTCTTCTGGGTAAGCTCGCTCCATCGTAGACTTTGTCTTTGTCACCGCTGACCTTCACCAGAAAAAAGCAAGGACTTTAGACTGACTGGTAGAGAATGCCTGGTATTAAGTCCACGTTATGTAGGGACAACCATTGTGTATTAAAGTATTAAATAAATAAATTATGCTGAGTGATGACTTGAAATTAATGATTATGAAATGAATTTGGAATAATTGTTTCAGCTGAAGTAATTTCATCTTACGTAGAATAATCATTTGATATTCCTTGTACCATATTACAGCCAACGATTGAGAATTGTATTTGATTTACTTAGACATCATCATCATTCTGCCGAATGACGTCCACTGCTGGACATAGGCCTCACCCAAACAATGTTAGGGGGGTTTGCCATAATCGCCACGCTTGGCAGGCGGGTTGGCGATCGCAGTATGATTGTTAAAGTACTCAGAGAACGCTGCTGCCCATCCTCTAGTGAATCCGTTAATCGCCTTTTATGACACCCATGGTAAGAGATGGGGTAGTGCTATTTCTTACGTCCGGCACCACACGGACGATTTACTTACTTAGTAATGAGGTGTAATCTACAGGGTGTTAACGAATTCGTGTAATTCTTTAAAACCACATGATCTGCTACTGGTGTAGACAGGCCCCGCAAGGGATTTAGCTTGATCAAAAATAAAAAATCTTTTTTTTCATGCGGCTTTGTTACCGATCGTATCTAATCCACCTAATAAGGATTCAGTAAAAAAAGAAGATTTTTTTTTTTTGCAAAAAAAATATTTTATTTTTGTGACCATTTCGATGCCACGCATAAATTAATGAAAGTACGGCGACGCGGCTGGCAGGAACGACTAACGCGATATCGCTCTTTGCAGTCAGATAACTCAAGGCTCTAAAAAGACTCAGAAATTGAAAACCAATAAATTTTTTGAATCTTTTTTTTGTTTGATTTTCTAAAATTCCCATTTAGGGTTTATCTGTGTCACCATTAGATCACGTGGTTTGAAGGAATTACACGATTTCGTTTACACCCTGTATGTAGAGGCGCAATCTTCAACTTTTAATTTCAAAACTCATTTGTTTAAAATAGATTAGAATGACTTAGTTCTTTTTGAACGTCAATGTTACAAAACACAGCCCCCAAAAACGCCAACCCTTCACCGCTTCCTAGTGAATAAATTAATTGAGAATCTAAACAAAAAAAGGTTATATTAATTACAATAACGAAATTATGCAAATTGAGGATGAGAAACAAAGTTCTTATATAGAACAGTTCTTGATGAATCGAAAACAAAATTATAAGTGTCTAAATTATATCGATAATTCAAAACATAATTATATACTGTCAACATAATATCCAATCAAACATATAGATTGGATATTATGTCAAATCAGAGACACACACAGATCAATTATCACATCCCTACATAAACCTTAATTAGCTCTAATCACAGTCAATAAACACAATTATACAGCGTGGAAACGCCAAGCGTCAACAGGCGATTACTTTGTTTTTTTTTACAGATATTGAAAAATTGTTAGCTAATATCAAAACTAGCTTGTCTACGGAATACAATGATGTAAATATCTTAACGAAATTAAATCGCCGTTATGTTCGAAATTTATTTACTTACACTTTACATCATAAAACTTTAAACTGATATTTTTCAGGCAACCAAATAAATAAAATGCTTTTTATAAAACAAAAAAAAATGTAAAGAAAAAAATTCACGTTTAAAATATGGGAGTACGAAAAATTCTAATTTCGTGTAAGGTTTTATTTTGAAAAAATATTTATGTCACTTTATGCAGTAAGAATTTTAATTTTGATACCTGCTCTTTTTTATAACTTGTATTTTGACAGACTAATTCCATAAAAACCGTATTTTTGCATAATTTATGGGCGTACTAAAAATGAAATTGTGGACACAGAGCTTTAATTAAAAGAAAAAAATCTAGTGTAATTTTGTACGTTTGGTGACCTAATTTTGATATTAGCTATAAGTTTTTCAATACCAGTTATATTGACGAATTAATCGCTTGTTGACACAACGTTTCCACCCTTTATACTCTCAGTTCTCAGTATAAATATAATCTATTTCAGAGACACACAGATCAATAAACCGCATATCTGCATAAACCTTAATTAGCTCTAATCACAGTCAAGCCGTCCATGAATACCTTTGTTATGATATAAGCATTTACATTGCATTCCATGATATGCTAATAGATTCCATCATATTGCCCACAAATGTAAGGTTGTCCTTATAAATGAAAAGCTCTCTAATTCCAGGCTGAGATGGTACGGTCATGTAACACGAAGACCAGATAATCACTTTGTGAACAAGTGCCTTTCAATAGCTACAAAGAAGAGAGGGAGAGGAAGACCTCAAACAATCTGGTTGAAGAATATCCAAAGTGATATGAAGGTGAGCAAACTACAAGCGACGCGAAAACAACAAACAGTTGATACCTATTGAAGTGGCCTACGTGACCAAACGCACGTGGAGTGCGGTGCGGCGCGGCGCGGCGCGAAGCGAACGCTGTCAGTTGGCTTGATATTTTCACGCGAACTGGATGCGGTGCCGTACAGTGTTACTGAATGACGGCGGCGCGCGGCGAGCAGTCCGCGAGCTCGTAGGACAAAGTCGCCGCTTCGCATCACATCGCGTGTCACCGCATCGCATCGCTTCGCAATTCGCGTCGCTTTAAACCGCCTACGTAAGACGTCGCGTTAGTGAAGATGATGCATACCAGCGTGAGAGATAATTATAGTCGCATGGTTTGGAAAGCCGACCCCGAGTAAAGGGAAAAAGCGAGGACGAAGAAGAAGACTGCCTCGTTGGTCTACTAGTCGCAAGCGCGACTGCTGAACGTGAGGTCCTGGATTCGATCCTCGGGTCGAACAAAGTGTTATTGGAATTTTCCGTGTGGAATTTCTCAGTAGCAGCCCGGAGTCTGGATTTGTACATGGTTGATGGCAATAGAGTCGCCCCCTATTATATGGGACTTAAACATGTAGGTGTACTATACACCTCTGCCCCATCCTTCGGGGTATACAGGCGTGATGTTATGGTATAAAGAAGAAGATGTAAGCTCACAAATGTCCGCTGCTTAGCGTGGATCTTTTGGTAGATCGTAATAATGAACATTGGGAAGGGAAAATTGCCTTTATCACCTTCCTTGGCAAATAGATTGGTGATCGGTATCATTGGACAGAAGAATGCTGCCGCCCATTCTGTTAACATGATCATTATGACACCCACGTTCATAGAGCAGGAGAGGGTGTTTCTTGCTGTAGCCTTCTTTGCTGGTAACAATGCGGCCTATAAATAGAGTACGTAGTATTAGCAATTTTGGAATAAATTAAGTTGGCCAGATTACTTTAGTGGCTGTAGACTTTCTGTGGCAAGATTTAGGTTCCTATTTCTTTAGGAAATACATATTTGTATGGTCTCGTGTATTGCCGGACTTAAGGAATAGCACAACCCCATCTCTTCCCGTGGGTATCGTAAAAAGCGACTAAGGGATTCTCTAGAGGATGGGCAGCAGCGTTCTCTGATTACTTTAACAACCATACTGCAATCGCCAACCCACCTGCCAAGCGTGGTGATTACGGCAAACCCAATCATTTGGGTGAGACCTAAGTCTAGCGGTGGACGTCTTTCGGATGAATGATGATGGCTAAGAAATAATTATATTCTGAGTGTTAACGCCGACATACACTAGAAACGGTCCGTTTCATAATTTTAAAGTTTATTTTAAATATTTATGAATGAATTTTGTAGCGTTTGACCTTAGTTGCACATGATAGTAATCGCAGACAGGGTCTAAGATGGAGCGCACGAATCCAAGTAACAGAGATATAGAGGGATTCCCCTATACCCCTCTGGCTATCACATACACACGACGGAACACAGTAAATTGCTTGGCGCCGGAATTTGATGTGCGGTAGCTAGCCAGGCGGGCCGTATAGATCCTACCACCAAGCGTGCTGGGTTTTGTTGAATCTTACAACACGCGTCTATTACCAGCGTGCGGTGAGAAAGTTTTATATTCTAGTCCGTCCACACACGGGGAGAAATAAGCACCAAATTAGCAAAGTAAAATTAGCGTCTTAGTGCCATTACCACTCCTTTCCAACCGGAATAATTTCCAGGAACAAAGTGGCTGGGGTGTCCTTAAAAACATCCTGATACTCATTTTATTCATTCCTCGCTTAGCTTACTTTAGTACCTAAAGGTTTTTACAGGTCTCCCACGTAACCATAATAAAGGCACAGGTCATCGACCTCAGTGATGTGGGCACGAGAATGGCAATCGCTAAGCAGCCTATAAGGCCAACTTCCTGCATACAATGGAATAATTCGCGATGGTATGGCCATATTAGGAAGCTAAATATATTTTCATATGAATAGCGGTTTTCTGATTAATATCTTTGTTGAAAGACACATTGGACAGGGTCATAGGTCTTTGTATTTTATTTACATAAGCTATATTATAGCTTTTGCCCGCAGCGTTTGTTTGAAATTTGATTAATTGTTAAATGGCTGTTCGTAAACCAAAAATGAAGATCTTTTTTTACTCTAACCTACAAACTTTAAAGCCCAGTTACGCCCCTTTTTAGTTTTAAAAATCATAAAGTCCGTGTTTCAATATTTACTTTGAAGAGTGTGTGTGCCTTTTAAGTTTATAACTCGACTGGACATCCAGTTGCAACTGCAAACTATGCAACTGCTAAATGCCGCTTGAAGGCAATTAAGATGTAGGTAGTGCAACTACGTCACAACCGCCGACTGGATGTGCAGCCCACTTGCAGAAGATGACGAATATAAAACAAAATATGATTCACAAAATAGACGTTATTAGACCCCCTGAGCGCGAACAGCTGTGACAAGAAAGAAAACAGAAGAAAGAAAAGGGATTAAAAAGAATAAATATTTGAAAAAAAAAATTTTTGTCATGTTTTCACAGTAAAATCATTTCCCCGAAAGAATTATCAATCACCATCCAATTTTTTTTTGTAGGCATGATGAATAAAACAAAGAAAAAGAAATGAAACAAAAAAGTTTTGTCTTCACAATACAATAATTTTACCTGAAAGAATTATCAATTCAGCGTGGTTACTAAGATAAACGGTAAATACTACGTTTGTTGCGCATGCACTGAATGAGAGAAAGGGGCTTTTTTACCATTCCAACCTCTTTGGACTGTGGTCGAACAAACTAAGCACCCCGATTCGCACCGGTTCGCTCTATGGTAGGGCCGGCCCTGGATCGGAGTAGAACTACCTTTTTATTTAGCGAAATGCCTGCTAAAAATTTGGATGTTGATCAAAAAATCATCTCATACACCTCTACCGTGACCTAACTCTTTAAACGCACACATCGGTCATGTTTTAAAATAGGTACTTGAGTATACCATTTTATGTGTTTGTCGGTAATTTTAAGGACTAAAAGTGGACACAGTTTAACGTTTTGTACTTAAGTCTGCAGTACTTGTAAATTTTATTGTTGTCTGGTTATTATACGACTTTTAAACCTGCTTGGTCATCGACTTATAGTTGCTTGTTTTGGTCTTCAAGGTGGGCTTAAATGAGCATTAAGTACGACGGCTCCATTTCTACGAATGGACTTAAAGTTTCACCGATACCGACTTTGCACTAGAGTCTAGAGTACTCTGTGTTGTTGGTTCGTGTGAACCACGTGGTGGTGCATGAAAAGAGACTATTTTTTATTTATTTTTCTGTTTGACTGCTGCCGATTCTCCTTGCGGACCATCTCTACGTAACCGGACAGTTATTGGCGAGACCAGAAGGGTCTCCAGCCAATGATGGGGAAAATACTTAACCTAAGCTAACTACTTATACTACACTAACATCATGACTACTAGCAAAAACAGCGCTAAGGACAACTTCTGACTTAAGGGCATTGCTGGCTGGCTGGTTGGGGGGGAAACAGCTTGATGAGGGATGAATTACCGGTGTGATACAGAGCCTCCACGAATGACGATACTTATGTACGTCCGTCGCACCTTGGACAGTCAGCCAGCTACCAACTTTGCTGACTAACTAATCTGTTGCTACGGCATGAGCTATTCTTGTATAACTCATGCTGACACGAGAGAAGAAGGTTCGTGTGAAGTGCGGTTCTATGCAAAGACAAGATCTTCCTTTCTCTGCATAAGTGTTTCGGTCCCATGATGACTAGACATCGAAGCTGCAAAACCAACGAATTGCTCAATCATTTCTACCATCTACCATGTTAACTTCAAATTTTATATAGATGGCAACGAAGTTTCAGCCCTGGATGATTTGGGCCGTCGGGTTTGGGGCCGCCAAACATCAAGAGAAGCACGGATGGTGCTCGTGGGTAATTAACAACCGTGGCAAATCATATTATGATTTGCAAGGTTAAGCAGCGCTTGCCGTGGTCAGTCCGTGGAGGGTTGACTATGCAATTCACAACGAGACCCCGAGCACGTTAAACCGCCGTCTCGGGACAATGACAATCGATACGGGTAGTCAGAAGACCGAAAGTTTGATAGCCGATCTAACCTTAGGATATTAGCATTATCCAGTAACTGGGTTGCGGAGATCTGACGGCAGTAGCTCCGTATAAGATACTGGTATTCAGCCGCATCAGCGGTGCGAGAACGCTCGTTTTATCTATATCTTAAGTCAAAGGAGACTGGGCACATTTGTTTGGGAAGTGGTCTATGAACCAATAGCGACACTGTTGTGGTATTTATGGGGAGATACTTCAACTACACTTACGTGCGAAGGGGCATCAAAATCTGACCCGGCAGTTTTGAGAAAAATTATACTTTAGAATCTAAAACATTGACTGTCGCTTTTTAAATGGTCGACGCCAGTTCGCTATTGATCCAATTCATTTGTTTTTCTATTGTTCCAGACAGGTCAGGTAAAAAACCCTGTCCACACCAGTAACAAAAATATGTGAAAAAAAGTTGTTTAATTGCCCTGATATATTTTTTGTGCTTTGCTACTAGAAGTAGTCGTCCTTTCTTATGTATTAGTGACTGTATATAGCAGAAAAACACATTACTGAAGTTATAATACATTCAGAAATAGTCGATGTAAGCATCTCTTGAACAAAAAATTTTAGTATTCTATATTATATTCCACTTTCGCCCAGTCTTCTTTGACATTTAGAATAGATAAATTTCTCGACTCGACTCGATAAAAAGAACCGTGCTCGCACCGCTAGTTAGACGGGGAGCTGACCCCAACTTTGTTGGGAAAAGGCTAAACTACACGTGCATGAAACTCTTAATATTAATGTTTATTATCATATAAAGCTCTACTGACTTACAAAGAACAAAGCTTGAACCTCATCCAGTACAAATTTCAAGAGCCAGACACCCCATTAAATCTTGAACGTCGACTCGGTGTAATCCTACCAAATTAGTTATTCAAAAGTAATTTACATGCAGTGTCCGTCCCCGTATTAATAGTAATGTTTGTTGGAGAACTGGTTTACTGCTGAATTGTAGGTCAGATTGTATTTTGAGGATTTATGGATTTTTATTATTCATGCCTTTTTAGACTATGGTTTTGGCTTGGCTGCTCGGGTTTTTATTAAGGCTTCTACACATATGCCACCGGCTTTGCCGCCGGCTTATTGCCGCGCGGATGTAAGTCAATAGGCGTTATACCCGGCGGCCGCATTTAACACCCGTCGACAAGCCGCGCGGCAATGCCGGCGGCAAAGCCGGCGGCATTGTGTGTAGGAGCCTTTATAGGACTGTTGTTAGATAAAAAGCAAGAGAAGGAATTAAAAAAAGAAAAACAGACTTCAAGAATAACTGAAATTTCAGAAGTCGGTGCTAATCCACGGTGGAACAAATTCGAAGGTACTGAAATCGGTTTCTTTCTTTTTTAAAGTAATTTGATAAATCAAATTACTATAAGTTATTTTGAGTGGCATAAAAAATACATAAACATGCGATTACGGCAATCGCGAATGATTTGCTGTTATTCATTGAAGAGTTCTATTGTTTATCTTCGAAGGTCTTAAGATACGACACTTTTAAAATCGGCAAAACGTCACAAGCAAGTACAATTTTACTTGCTTCTGACGTCACAAACCCCCACTTTCGAGTTTTGATGCGTTTTATGTTTCCAAATATTCATAGATTTAACAAGAGAAAAAAATACGTGTCCATTATAAAAATACAGATTCAGGTCTAATCGCGTAAAAACTTAAAAAGGCACTAAATACCTTTTTTATTATCCCGACGTTTCGGCCGAATTTCACCGGCCGTGGTCACGGGTAGACTGAAGTGGCGGAGCAGTTGTCATCTTCGTGAAGCAAGGGCATTTTCATCTACCCTCACTTGATCTTGATTTTTTATAAAGTTATCGTCGGTACTTCGACACACCACACTAACGACGTCTTTACACTCGCCTAAACCGTCCCGTTGACGATAACACTTGCTGATGACCGGATTCCATGATGTTGATAGTTTGTATCCATCTTCCCGATTGAAATTCTTGTATTTCTTAATTTCAATCGCTTCACGTACAATTCTGGGATAATAGTGACGATCGGTGGAGAGGATTTTTGGACTATGTAATTCTATCCAATGATTGGAACCGGACTCCAGAAGATGCTCGGCTATTGCGGACTTATTTATCTGGCGATTTTTGACTGCGGCGATATGTTCCTTAACCCGTTCTACGATCGTTCTTTTGGTCTGCCCGATATAAGAACTACCGCAACTGCAGTCAATCTTGTAGACGCCAGGTGTCTGAAGAGGAATAACATCCTTTGGAGTACGCAGTTGCCTTGATACCTTGGAGAGAGGACTATATACAGTCTTAATGGCGTATTTCTGTAGTACTGTACCAATTTTATCTTTATATATATCTTCAATATTTAGTGCCTTTTTAAGTTTTTACGCGATTAGACCCGAATCTGTATTTTTATAATGTGTACAAATCGCGAAAGTTTAAAAACATTTACGTGTCCATTATTTTTCAGAACTCTAACTGGCGGACTAATCAGATTTGCAATTTATTGATGCTGTCAACATGCCTATTAGGGACAATATCGCTGAACCAACATAATGTTGAAAAATAAAAACCTCAAATTGAGAAACTCCTTACGACGATTGTCGTCGTATGATGTTAGAGGACAGAATTCCTAGTATTAGTGTTTGACTGTTGGCAACATCAGATGTAACTAGAAACCGCATCAAGACATAACTACACTGGTAACAGGCAATATAATGGCTTCTGTGAAGGAAACAGTAGTCGCTGAACACAAAACATGTAACGCCGTAAGATAAATAAAGTATCAGTGGTGCCACCAGCGGAAAATAAATTACTTCAAGCAAAACTACAAGGGTAACAAACCTAAGAAATAGCTTTTAGTCCAGTCAAAATAGACAAAAAATCCTTCAATTTTGGAATAATTCGCAGAGCTGAAAATTGGTACAGACCATTGTAAATGCAATGTCAATAGTACCCATCGATCGCACTTCTGCAAAAAAGGTTATTCGATGTCAAATGTTAAACGGTTATTCGTAAATAAACGGTAAGTGTTATCGTCATAGTTATACAAAGTTGTAGATTATGCGATTCTATATAAAAATGGTCGGAACATTTTTTTTCTACGAATCGCGTCGTTCATGAGTTGGAGCGATTTAAATATTGGAAAAATCATCTAAGTATATAAAGAACAAGTCCTAATGTAAGATTTTCGCACAGCTTAAGATAGATACTTGTTTGAAGAGTAGGTATGGGTAGTTGTATTTTATGGCGAAAAAGCACACAACAAACAGATATTTTAAAGTCTATTTCGACGTTTCACATGCGGCCACTACCGGTGTCTGAACGGAAGCTCGCCGAGCAATCCGATTGGCTAGTGGTCAAATTCGGCGGCCAATTACGGCACCAAAGACATAGGCATGTAGTCCAATAGATCTAAAGACGTTACGGCTGTCAAAAGGTATCTAGATTTGTTGCACTGTAACTATAAAAAATCGGTCAAATGTAAGTCATACTTGGGCACACGGGGATTTTCTTTTGAGAACTCTTGTGCTAGCTCCGTTGTAGTTTGGATTTGTAATTTTGACGAGTTATGCGAACGTAAATGTAGTAAACAGCTGTTTTTTTTCGCGATTTCAGTTTTGGTCCCACAGCAAAAGTTGTTCATAATGATGAGTACAGTGACCCCTTAAGAGGTTGTGCGTTATTTAGTTACACCTTGTATAAAGCTTAGGCTTAATAAAGTTCCGTTGGCCCCCTTCGGGTACGAAACCCTAAAATGGTCTCCGAGTACCCTAAAACCATAAATCAAACAATTTTGCAAAACAGTTTCACTACAAAAGGTTCTATTGAATGGCAAAAGAAATAGTTAAATCGAACTGAATTGAACCGACGCTACGGAAGCAAGTACTGGCGTTAAGCAAGTTAGATCGGTTCCGGTGCAAACGTCGCACTTGCATCCGCGCGACGGGATTGCTCTGTAAACTGTATTGTTGATTCAACATGGCAAGTGACGAAGTTTACAAACTTCGTTTTAGAATAAGTGGTTTAAGCCGGCAATACATGTTGGCTATAGCTCGTCGAGTGCGGGGTACCAACGTATCTAATATACTAGCCCATTTGTCTAGACTCGCCACTAGCCTAGTCTGCAGGTCACAAAAAAGGGGTTTACGTTGCAAAAAGTCGGTCAGATATGTGTTATGTTTAGGAGTTCTAAAGAAAATTTCAAATTTTCGGCCTTGAGTGACCTCGGCGTGCTCCGCCATCTTGGATTGAAGACCCCAAAAATGAGTTTTTACTAAATACCTCCTTATCTATGGGTTTTAACCCAAAAATAGCTCAAATCAATTTTGTAGACAATTTTATTTCCTACAATTGTTGTTTGCCTAAAACAACAATTGTAGGAATTTTCTTAAATAGCGAATAGTTTACGACATATTGAGCTTTAAAGTCAAAGTGTTATGAACACTTGTAGCCCACATTGCTCGTCGTCGCTCGTCTGAGTGCAGGCAAGCGCCAACGTGTACACGGTTCGTTTGGTGTGTCCTGCGGGTCCTGCCGACACTCGTGATCGCTCGCCACAACTCGTCTCACTTCGGAACAGTATCGGTTTTCCTGCACAAATCAAAGGCGGCTGGCTCACCGCACTCGGTAAGTCGTATCCACATGTCGGCCTTGGTCTCGTTCGAAGCAGACCAACATGTAGACTAGCATTCGCCTTGTATCGATTTGCAAACGCTGGCGTTGGCTGAGGTTTGGCCAACATGTATTGCCAGCTTTACAGTTTTATGTAGGTGCGCGCTAGAACATGTTGGTTTCTTGAACTAAGCGTGAAGCACAGAAGAATAATGCGTCAATATATCGTACCTCGAAAAATATGCTCCGCACATGCGAAATTGAGCTTTAGTGTTAGGCGAGAGAGTTTCCATTCCGCTGTGCGTTCGCGCTCTTATTACCTTTTGGTTCGGTCACTCAGTAACATTCGGTTCGGTTTTCTGTTGTGTTTCACTCCGGAGGAGGTGCATAAGCGGGTAGGCATGTTTTCATACCATGAAGTGGCAGGTTGCATGTAGTTTTAATACTGTAACTGAAACGTTGTTTTTATGGTATACCTCCGGTCCATTTCAGGCTGTTGTCACGACTGTGTCCTTCAACAACGCACTATGACTTTCTTTGAACACATGATTGTGTTCTAAGAAAGTCATAGCGCGTTCATTGCAACCATACCAGATTATATTTCTATTAGGTAGGTACGAAGACGTTGAGGGTCGATGGTTATAAAAATATCCGCCTACAAATTGGTCAATGCGAAATGATTATATATCTACCATGAATCATGAAATTTTCAAAGCAATACTTAGTTTACTAGTTTGCTCCACAAATCATTTTTAAACGAAATTCTATTTGAAATTCGAGTAAAGCAGCTCCCTTAACCAATCACTTTACTACTGAACATAGTACTGGTCCACTAACTATCAGTTACATTTACCAGTAAGCTCCAACACAGGCCAAATTCATTTAATGTTACCGGTCCATTGGCTTAATGACATACAATTAGCGGCGCCATCAACAAATCAAACAGATGATAATACGATCGCGGCCATTACTGCCTGATTACTGCGATCAAGGTAATTGTGCAGTCATAACGTTTGAACACGCTTTAATGTTCGATCATTTGCACAATTGTATGTTTGTGTTAATTATGTTTAGGACATAATTATTTGCGGCAGATTTGAAACATGTATGTACATACAATACGGCCGACGTATCTCGGCGAGTCTGAAGTTAGTTGTTTGGCTGCGCAATGAATCTTTTAGATACGAAATTGTCTACTGCGCAGCTAATCAGCTAACTTCAGACTCGCCAAGATATGTCAGCCGTATTGTGTTACTACCTAAGCTGCCTCGTTGGTCTAATGGTGGCAAGCGAGACTGCTGACAGTTAGGTCCTGGGTTCGATCTCCAGGTCGGGCAAAGTGATATTGCGTTTTTCCGTGTGGAATATCTCAGTAGCAGTCCGGGGTTTGGATTTGTGCCCAATTGATGGCATCTGGCTCGCCTTCTATGGACATGATGTACATTTATTACAAAAAAAAAAAAAAAAAAGGGGATGAAAATGAAAATAAGTAAAAGGATTCTCTCGCTTAGGCGTTAGTTACATAGAAACGGCGTCAGGTGCAGGCGCGGCGTAGACGCGTCGCTTTCATACGTTTTGTCATGCAGCTTCAAATCTTTTTCGTACAAAATGTATGAAAACGACGCGTCTGCGCCGCGCCTGCACCTTACCGACCTTACGTCGTTTCTATGTAATTTACGCCTTATGTCAAGTTTTGAGATCACGTGTCAGCCTCATTTCCTTGTGGAAGGTCAACTGGCGTATACTCACAACAAGGACAGCTATGAGATTCTCTAGTTGAAACACGTCGTGGTAGCGCTGCGTTCGTATACAAGTCTGTGCCTAAATTCAAATTCAAAGATTTATTGCATACTAAGTGTTCATAACAGGTGTTACATTAAATTTTAGTGTACTTACAACTTAGCGGCCTTTTACAAGCATTGCAATGCGGATGTAGAGGGCTTTAATTAATTACTATTTTATATTTATTTAAATTATTAATTCTAATAGCAATTTTGTATTTATCTATTAAATTATGTTATGTTTATATAATATTATAAATTAAATATCTAAATATCCTATCGCTGCGACAGCGCTGCGTTCGTAGACGAGTCCGTACCTATCGCTGCGATAGCGCTGCGTTCATAAACGAATTTGTGTCTATCGCTGCCGCAGTCACGTGCTTCTTCTAGAGAACCACACTGCTATAAATGTTTTTAAACTTTCGCGATTTGTACACATTATAAAATATGGGTAGACTACCCGTGACCACGGCCGGTGTAATTCGGCCGAAACGTCGGGATAAAAAAGGTATTTTGTGCCTCTTAATAGTTTTTACGCGAGTAGACCCGATCTATATTTTTATAATCGCACTGCAGTACCCCAAGTGTGAGTTTTTTACGTTACCTACTACTATAGTTGCGTCACGCCAAAAATGTCAAACAAAATTTTAGTCACGCTATTCGCCGCTAGAGGCTCTGCCTAAATTTTCATACATTTTTGACGTGACGTAACACAAAACTCACACTTGGGGTACTATTCAGAATGGGTCATCAACCATGGTCTTTTCCCATTGTCTGTACTTGGAACCTACCCATATTACGCAAATAAAGAATATTGAATTGGAATATTTATTATCATGCCATTACTCCAAAAGCATAAGCAGAATCTACCATTCGCTGCCCGATTTCCCATTAGACAGAACATGCACAAAACTTAATTACGCGGTCCCCATCGAAAATTCATGTTGAATCGATACGAGTCATTACCATAATTACCATTACCATAATTATCGAGCATCGAGTATCGGTATCGGGTTGAATCGATTATATAATCGAATGGAGCGATGACCGTAACCCTATCTCGGTCGTTCGACCTTATCATCGTATCTCATGGTGAATGATCGTAATGGGGTGTAAGTACAATTTATGGGCTCGGAATAGGTTTGCGTCCAATCACATTGGGAGCTGAGTATTCATTGATAAAAGGTTGCGCCTAGTATGCTGCCGTCATAACGAAGAGTGCAGTAAGTGCAAATTTTGAACATAGAATTTTGCACCTTAGTGTTGGGTTACGCAGATGCAAAAGGTTAAATATTCTATGTTCAAAAATTGCACTTAGGTACCTACTGCACTCTTCGTTATGACGACAGTATGTAGGTCTATCATTCTTGGGGGTCTACTACCTAAGCACGAAGTCCGTGGTTTCGGCCTTAGTTACGAGCGTTTCCTACTCCCTATCACTTACGGACATACGATTATTTCGGGGCCCGAACTAAGAATGAATGACAACGATTTGACAGTTGTCCCTACTACCGATGTGTTTTTGCCCGTCTGAAAAGTTGAACTTGAAACTTGTTTTGTTCACTCCTACGTTTCGGGCTGCTTTCGGACGGGCGAACAACTTCGTTGACGGACTTAGGGAGTAGGCCCCCTGATCAGTTCTTTCCTATGGTTCCCTATGTTTTAACTAATTACGCGAGACAAAAAGTACTAGGTTAGTTTGCTTTGTTTTCACGAGTTTTTAGTTAAGCCTATTGTAGTATTGTCAAATCCTTTTTTTTTCTTGCAGTTCGGATCGTATATAAACAAACTAATAAGGTTTCAAAAAATTATGCAAAAAAAAAAAAAAGTTCTGGCACATTTTGATGCAAAGCATAAATTAAGTGGCGTGTGGTGCCGGACGTAAAGAATAGCACTACCCCATCTCATTCCGTGGGTGTTGTAGAAGGCGACTAAGGGATTCACTAGAGGATGGGCAGCAGCGTTCTCTGAGTACTTTAACAACCATACTGCGATCGCCAACCCGCCTGCCAAGCGTGGCGTTTATGGCAAACTCTCCCTTTTTGGGGAGGCCTATGTCCAGCAGTGGACGTCTGGTCGAATCTGAGAATATCCCATCCAGGGTTAATCTGTGTCACCAGTAGATCATGCGATTTGAAGGAATTATACGAATTCGTTTACACCCTATAAAAGGTTAGTCGGAAAGGGGTATTAATCCGCAGGCCACTTAAGGTATCACTGATGAAAGTTTTAAAGCAAGTGTTAAAATTTCAAAATTCGATCATTCTTATTTCCGTATAAAATTATTTTTACTTTAGTTTTTTTTTAATTCTTCGTCCCTCCTTTAGTTAGGTACGAATTCAGAAAATGGACCTTCTAATACGTGACCCCAAATATGAGCTAAAATGTAAACAAAGCTGATCTTAGCCAGGGATAGATAGATTTTTGCTAGTTTTTTTTGTAATTTTTGAACAGCTATTTCTCTTAAAGTATTGACTTTTGGGGAAAGTCTTAAAACAAAAGTTATTCATTATTATGGGTATTATAACACCCTTTTGGATTAGTACCACCTTTCCGACTAACCTTATTCTTTATTGTACACAAGAAAATTACAATAAAAACATTACAATTCAGTGAAGTCATGTACAAAGGCGAGCTTAACTCAAAAATGAGTTTTCTACCAGTAAACCTTTGAGTGATAGAGAGAGATTGATAGTGTGGTTGAGGGCAAACTCCAGTGTACAACTGTCCTATTTACATTACATATTTATAACCTTGTATAATTATGTGGACAACATTTTTTAGGAATAAATAATAGCCTATATAAGTAAAGGTATTTTATTATTACACTACGGTCCCGTTAAATAAATATTACCTCGCCCATCACAATGCGATAACGCACGTACATCAGACATGATTCGGTTAACAAACTTGTTGCATCGCCTGGCGTCGTCCAGATGCAGGATACGAACGGGAAATCAGTGTCAGATCTAATCCAGACTGCGCGTGTTGCATTTTATGAGACAGAGAGTTGGTAGTATTTTAAAAATAAAATATACACGGTGTAACTGGGGAGGTGGGTTATCGGAAGCAGGGAGATGGGGGACCAAAATATACACGGTGTAACTGGGGAGGTGGGTTATCGGAAGCAGGGAGATGGGGGACCAAAATAGAGTATGTGAGTATTTTTTTGGTTTTACTATTACAAAAATGATACGCACCAGTGAAAAACCGGCCAAGAGCGAGTCGGACTCGCACACGAAGGGTTTCGTACCATTATGTCTAAAAACGGCAAAAAAAAACATGCCTGTTGTATGGGAGCCCCCCTTAAATCTTTGTTTTATTTTAATTTCATTATTTAAGTATGTAATAATTTTATTATATTTTTATACAAGGGTATTATTTATATTTTTAACCTAAATTAATACAAACTAAACTAAATCTAAAGTAAAAACAAAGAAAAATTATATCCTACATTAAACGAAGAATATAAACTAAAGGAGTGCATCAAAATATTCCTCCGCATCGCTGTCCACTGGAGACGTGCCCAGAAGGCTGGCAGCGTTGCCACGTTGTATGGCAACGCTAATTCTCTGGCCGAAAAACAAGCCAGCCCTCTGGTCACGTGAAGTGTCGACCAGTCTTTTTCCTATTTCCTTAAAAAGGAGACGCGCACTCGGACCCCATGACCCGAGCGTATTATTTAAGTATTTCTAAAGTGAATATACAGGGTGAAATTGTAAACAGTCGATAAACCGAAATGGGAGATTCTACTCATCACTATGAACAACATTTACTATGAGAACAAACATGAAATCGCGAAAAAAAAACTACTGTTCAATTACGCCAGTATTTTCCACAAAGCTCCAAAGATATCAGACAGACAACAGTTTCATATTCCACATATTGATATTGTACCGAGCGTTGACCGCGTAACCCGATCGTCTCGATCAGCGGACCTTATCATCGATTCTCACGCTCTTTGCCTCTGGACTGACGTGTGTTGTACTATTTAAAGACTGATGCTTATGTACGGCTTTTAAAGTAGGGCGAGCTGGGGTCGGTGGTAAAAAGGGATGTTAATTAGGGGATGACCTAGAATAAAGTAGGCAGTTTGGTGGGACACTGCAATATGTATATTACGAGCTACTCTGTTTATGTTAACTCTGTGGTCGCTCACAACGAGCCTCATAAGAAGGCTCAAGGTCACCCAAAGGGCAACGGAGAGGGCTATGCTCGGAGTTACCCTGCGTGATCATATTAGAAATGATGAGATCCGCAGGAGAACCAAGGTAACCGACATAGCTCGAAGAATTGCCAAACTTAAGTGGCAGTGGGCGGGGCACATTGCTCGCAGAACGGATGGCCGATGGGGCCGAAAGGTTCTGGAGTGGCGACCGCGTACCGGAAGACGCAGCGTGGGTAGGACTCCCACAAGGTGGACCGATGATCTGGTGAAAGTCGCAGGAAACTGCTGGATGCGAGAAGCACAGGACCGGTCGATGTGGCGATGCTTGGGGGAGGCCTATGTCCAGCAGTGGACGTCTTGCGGCTGAATGATGATGATGATGACTCTGTTTGTAAGTGGTGATAGGATGTTAATACATCTAAAAATACACCAATATCTCTTGTTTTGCCTAGCCTTTTCAACTGTGTATATTGGAGTCAGCGTCCAGTGTAGATGCGGCTGAATACCAGTATTTTACATGGAAAGACTGCCATCAGACCTCCGCAACCCAGTTACTGAGCAATGCCGAGTAGACCGGTTGTCAGACTTTCAGACTTCTGACTACTCGTAACGACCGGCATAAGTATTCGTATGACACCCGGAACCGACAATTTATCGTGCTCTCTAAGGCAGAGGGGTCTCGAGGTGTAGCGAATGGTCACCCATCCACGGACTGACCGTGGCAAGCGCAGCTTAACCTTGCAAATCATATGATACGCAAGGATGTTAATTAACCACGAGTATGGGCCCGTCCACATCTCCACGTCACGACGTCGTCAACGTGGAACGGTGCGGTAACGTGGCACGGTGCGTTGACGTAACGTGCAAATTTACGTCACTGTATCGTAACACATTCCGCCTCTAGCCGCAAGCACACACGTATCCGCCCGCGCTCTCCACGCCCGCAAGTTAGTCGCCGTCCATGTTCTTCGATGCTTTAAAACCATACCTTACTGTTTCTCTTAATAAAATTCAATTTTCAATTCAATTCGTTACGTCAACGCACCGTGCCACGTGACCGCACCGTTCCACGTTGACGACGTCGTGACGTGGAGATGTGGACAGGCCGTACCTCTTAAAATACTTAATTTTAATTAAAAATCCCACAAATCCTACCAATATAAATGTGAAAGTTTATGAAGATCGATGGATGTACGTTTGTCATTCAATCACGAATAAACGGCTGAACGAATTTGTATAAAATTGGCACACAGATAGACCATGTCCTAGATTAACGTGCTCTCCGAGGCACAGATGGGTCTCGATGTGTTAGGCCTCATTTACGGAGACGCGGAGCGTACCACGTCGCGTGCGGCGTGGCGTATCGCGGCGCGTCGTACGATTTTTGTTTACGGAGCGGCGGCGCGTGCAGCGGCCGGCATCATCATACGCGCAAACACAAACATAATTATGGCAATGTACGATGTTGTTTATGAAAATGCGGCGCGTGTGACGCCGCGGGCTCCGCCGCGGTTGACGCTACGTTTTACAGTGGACGGAGAATTGCAGAAATAGCTGGTCGCAACGCTGCGTGAGCCGCCGCGATAAACGTTACGTGCGACGCGGCGATGCCATCCGCGGACTCCGCCTGCATTTCAAGCAAACGCGTGTAAAATCACTTCTCCAAAGACGCTCTCATGCACCGCCATATGTATGAATTGAGTGCGGGCCGCGCCGCAAAACGCGACGCGCGACGCCCCGCGTCTCCGTAAATGAGGCCTAACGAACGGTCACCCATTCACAGTAGCTTTAACTATGTAAATTGTATGATCGGTGCGGTTATTAATTAGCCACGAGCCACTCTGAAGATACATGTTCCTTACTGCCTCAAATTCTTTTGTTACCAAAATCTTATGTTTTGAAACAGTTTAATTAAACAAGGGTACGCCCTAATGTGGTTGTGCCCAAAGCAAAATACATTACTGAAGGTTGTACAAAAAAATTAAAAGAAAACCTTCTTACTGAAGCCAAATCCCGGGGCTCCAATTAAAGTAGCAAAATGTTCAAAGAAAGAAAATAAAAATCGTTTAGAAGGTAGGTATATATCTATACATAAGTTTATATACATGAATTCCGTTCCCGACAAATCCTACTAAATCCGTACTAACGTATAGGCGTTCCCTTTAATATTTCATGAGTGTTTTTAATGTTCAAATCCTTTGGGGATTAAATGAGAATAAACAACATCCCCTTTGAAGCTTAAGATCTTAAAGTTAAGGCCATGCTCATAAATACGTATGGCTCTTGTATACAACATGCTACATATTAACCAGAAACCAATTGTTTGTTTATAATCGACTACTTAACCGACTACATGATTGATTTTAAATGATGCTTAATAATTCTACAATATTATGTTGAAATGTAATTACTTAAACTTAATTTAATTATATTTCAACACTAGCATTTGCTCGCGGCTTCGCTCGCGTTAATTTATAATTTTTTGATCCCAAAATATAGCCTATAGCACTCAGGGATAACGTTGCTTCCTATTGGTGAAAGAATTTTTGAAATCAGATGTGTAGTTCCGGAGATTACCTTCTACATACAAACAAACAAACAAATTCTACCTCTTTATCATATTAGTATAGATATAGATAATATTAAATTAAAGAAACCAATTGTTTGTTTATAAACGACTACTTAACCGATAACATGATTGATTTTCAATGATGATTAATAATTCTACAATATTATGTTGAAATGTAATTAAACTTAATTTAATTATTTATTCTACGTAAAATTTTGCACGTCGCTCTGCGATATAATGTATGTGGTACAGTACAGTAGGGTGCCAGTGTTTTTGCCCAAGCATTTTATATCGAATTTCATTACGTCGACAGCGATTCGCCGACGTAATCTTTGCCGAAGCAATTTTTACCCTAATTTGATTTCGCCGAATGATTATTAGCCATCATAATTATTTGGCCAAAAAATCATTCAGAAATTTTGTTTAGACGAATACTTATTTGGCTATTGTTTAATTTGCTGAATAAGTATTCGCACAACATTAATTTCACACAGCGGAATGTAATGTTTATCCGATTCAGCGCACCCCGTCTACACGTGGTCAGACTCTGTCCTACCCCTTGAGTGTTATTTAAAAGCGTGGAGCCAGAAACTCGCGAAGGAGGTCCTGAGTGGAATGAGTGCACAAGGCCGAAGCGTAGCGAGTGGGAGGAGGTGGTGAGCGAAGCGAATCGGCGACCTCCCGAGCGTAGCGCTGGTCGAGTGTGCGAGCGAAGCGAAGGGGTGACAAAGCGAGTTTTCTGGCGGGGCAAACCCAGAAACACTTGCTTGCTTGCTTGCATGGTGACAAAATGAACCATCTTACCACTGTAAAGTGGCCAATAATACAGTTGACTAATGAAACAGTGGCCAGCAGACTAGTCGGCGTAAAAAAAACTTACTAAACATAATTAGGGGCTTTAATCATTCGGCGTTTTAATTATTCGGCGAAATGAAAAGTGGCCAAAGGTTGTCGGCCAAATAAGAATCGGCTAAATAATATTTCGATATTCCAACAGAGAACCCTTATATTTATTAACATTTTACGCGAATCACAAAAAAAGCCTCTACTATTTAAAAAAAACCTCGTATTATTTTGAAATGTTATTTGTAAGTACTTATTACATTTTAACACGGAATACAACATTAGGTACAGTAGTAAAAGCTAAAATAACATTTACTTTATATAATAAAAACTTCCTTCCACGAAAACCACTCAGAATATTTTATTTGCAAACTTCACCTCTGTATGTAACTTTCAAAGACATAAGTTGACGTCATATTAGTTGCAAGGTAACGTCAAGTTCTGTAATAAGCTTCATAATAAGCTTAGTTATGCTTTCCTTTTGACTTCACTTACATAGGTATACCTATGTTTATGAAATAAGTTTGTTTACAATTACATACATAGCAAGCACCCGATGTATGTATACGACGTGTTACATAATTCCCCTTATAAAAGAAAATATTAATCATGTAGTCTTTAATGGTTGTTGTCATTTACCTTTCAGAGCAAATTAGGTAAGAATATAAATAACATTCTGGGTAGTCTACTCTTTACTTTTATGTTTTCAGGGTTGCGTTTCAGTAATAATTTTATTTTATGTTTTGTCAATTTTTTTTTTGGGTTTTCCTTTTATTTTAAAATATAGCCAATAGACTCTTTACAAGGGACCTTTTAATCCCGTTTCGGCTTTAGGGGTATTTTTGTAACACGTTGTATACATATATACACGTATTCACACACACAGAAAATAGTATCTAAGTATTTGTTGATTGACACTACTTATCCTAAACAAGCTTCCTGCCTCATTAGTCTAACGTGAGGTCCTCGGTTCGATCCCTAGGTTGAACAATGTTATGGTATTTCCAGTGTGGAATTTCTCAGTAGTAGCCTGGTATCTGGATTTTGCCCGGTTGATGGCAATAAGCTCGCCCATGGGACGTAATGACGAAATGAAGGTGTAGGTACTATACACCTCTACTCAAACCTTCGAGGTATACAGGCGTGATGTTATTTTATTTATAAACCTAACATGAAGGGGATGACGAGGGCTTCGCTCGATTGCTTTGCTCGCTCACTTGAGCCCCCGTCATTCCCTTCGAACCTAACCTATCCGTGTCGGGGTGCCCCAAATTCTGTATATTTGTTAAACTGGTTTACAGCCGTTACGTGGTGTGTTTAGTCCACCAACCCGCACCAGGCCAGCGTGGTGGACTAAAGCCTAAACGCTTCTCATTCTGAGAAGAGGCCAATGCAGCACTGGAACAGTAATGGGCTGTTATTATCTATGTATGTATTGCTTGGCGAAAGGATTGGCGATCGCAGTAAGTTTTCATGGAAGTACAGAAGGCTGCAAGCCTCATCCACCCATCATAATCCATTAATTACAGCTTCCACCACCGAAGGGACGAGATCTGTAAGTTTATTCTTAGCAGAACAAACAACACATCTGCATAAGTGAACAGCTTCTTCCAAACGTGATACCGCGATCACTTCCAATGACAACACAAATTGAACACAAACGTAGCCGAGGTATACATAATTAATTACGTAAGTAGCCTAAATAACCGGCCTAATTCTGCTAATTGACGAACGCTTCGATAGTGTGTCGATAGAATAGTTTCAGAGTGGTATTCTGCTAGTTATTTTATACCAGTGGCTTTCCACTGTTGGATAACTTTTTTATCATCATCCTCATACGTCATTTCGCCTTTTTTTAGTTATATTAAACCTTTTTTTATCACAGGCTACATCGTTTTGGAACATTTTATATTCAAAATTAGAAAAAGAGATTTTTGACGGAGAGCGGGGAAAGGATGGGAGAGTCAACCAGGAAAGTGAGCGGACTCGAATTGACTGGAAGGAGACTCGTACCACGTGATGGTAAGCGCAGACAGGGTTTAAGATGGAGCACACGAATCCAAGTTACAGAGATATAGAGGGATTCCCCTAAACCCCTCTGGCTCTCACATACACAGGACGGAGCACAGTAAACTGCTTGGCGCCGGACTTTAATGTGAGGGTGGTAGATAGCCAGGCGGACCGTAAAGATCCTACAACCAAGCGTGGTTGATTGGTTGTAATTGGAACCAAAAGATGTGCTGCCATCTACTTTAGTTTTGCTTTCGCCTCCCCATTAGCAGACATGACCTCCAGTTCGGTTGTATCAAAGTAAATGTACAGAAGGTTCACTCCCCGAAAAACTTTAGACCCTCATGTCTTTTGACGATGGCAGAGTAGTGAAACTTCTGCAATTACCTATTCATTGTATGTACATGATGTACGTACACCGGTCTCCAAACTTCGCTCCGAGCAATGTGTCTAGCGTTAACAAAAGCTTAGCTCGACAGTTTGATGCTCTTCCTGAAACTACAGTTATAATGACTTGGGTACTACAAACTTAATAGTCTAGTAATCCTTAAGACATGGAAATACTGGTTTCCAGGCGTTCCGTTTAGTCACACTTATGAATTCGAAAGTTTGGATGTGTGGTTACTCAGTGATCCAACTATACGCAGCAACTTGCGTGCGCAGTTTGTGCAAAAATTTGCACAAAAAAACACTGTTTACTGTGAGGCGTCCACACGACGAAAAGCTAGCGTAAATGGCTTGTGCAAACGTTTGCACAAACGGTATTAGTGGCACTGCGCGGTATACCGTGTTGCGGGCTTAACGTAAATGCTTTCAGAGTGCAAAATAAGAGTTTCCGCAAAAAACATGCTTCACTGTGAGGCGTCCATACGACAACGACTTGCATGTGAAAATGGCTTGTGTTTAGCTAGCAACTTAATTAAAAATCAGCCTAAAGAATATGAATTCTCCCGAGGTGGTCCCATTTTGGTGAAGCCTGATGAAGGCCTTTCGAGATAGACATTGGAACTCTGCAATGGAAACAAGCAAATCACTCGTGATCGCTGTTATCGAATGTTTATGTATTGTAAATGCCACTCAAAAAACTAAAATTAAATTACATTAAAGATTAAACTAATTTAAAATAAAACTGAAAAGACTAAAATAATTACCATATTATAATATAAACAGTAGAGATGCGCCGAATAGTGGTTTCACCGAATAACCGAATACCGAATACTATTCGGTTTAACCTTTACCGAACCGGATATTCGGCCGAATTATTCGGTTTACCATTTGATTGTTTTGCCGCGTAAACAGGTTCTTACATGAACGCTACGTGTTGCTGCTGGAGCGAGCCGTACCTCACCGCCCGCCACCCGCGCACACCGCGCTGTCACTTTGCTTCAAAACATCGCACGATTAGGTTACAAATAAAAACAGAGGAGCATACTATTACAAAAATATATTTTTTTATAAAGGGTTTAAACATAAATGTTGATCTAAGGTTTAAAAAATAATGTGGATTGGATTGAGATTTCAGTTGCTTTAAAATGTTGATTTGATGTTTAAAAATAAATGTTGATTTGAAGTTTAAACATGTATGTTGATCAAAGGTTTATAAATCGATGTTGGTTTAAAGTTTAATAATAAATGTTGATTTAAGGTATACAAAGAAATGTGGATTTGATTGAGGTTTAAAAAGAAGTTAATTTTATGTTAAATTGCTTTAAAATGTTTAAAAAAAGGTTTGTATTAGTTTAAAAATAAATGTTGATTTGAAATTTATTAGCTTTATTTAACTCATCTTTCATAGTATTTCTTTGACTTATATTATAACATGAATCTTACATAAGAAGTTTTGACTTTTAGTTCTATACCGTGTCATGTAGCCAAGAAAATAGAAATACTCGAACCGAATATATTCGGCACCAAAACCGAATAATTCGGCCGAAAACAAATAGTGAAAAATATGCCGAATACACCGAATACCGAATACCAAACGAATATTCGGCGCATCTCTAATAAACAGTTACAGAAGTGCCTTCAATTTGGTTCAGCGTGGATTAGCACCGACTACTGAAATAGTTCAATTGGAACGGCAGTGTTTCAAAGTTAAATATTTTTTAATTCAAGTAGAACAGATTACTGGTGCTTTCAAAACGTCAACACTAGGTGCTCGGTTCCAAGTAGTAGGTCCTGTGGAGAAGAGCCGGCAAGAAAAACCACGGAAACTCTTTAGCCGGGTTTGCTGCGCAGTGTTTTCGTGTTTGCAAACAGGATAACATTGTTTACTAACCGAATAGGGGCGTGGCCTAACAGTTTTGTTAGCAGAACACGTTTGCCGAGACGAATGGATAACATCCCCCGCATTCGCCTGCGGGGAGGGGAAATGACGCATTTTGTGTTCGCGCTCACTAGAGGAAGACGCCATCAGTGTTGTCAGGTCTCCCGATTTTCCGGGATATCTCCCGATTTTAGTAAATGTCTGCAGATGTCCCGAATTCCCACTCAAAACTCCCGATTTTGTTAGAAAAATGGCGCCGCGGAAACGGCTTTTAAAAAAATGGTTCGGCAATTTTCATTGGAGTAATGTAAGAACAATGTAAATTAATATACATGCGGTTATCAACATAAAAAGCATTGAGAAAATTAGCCTATTAAAACGATTGCCATAGTAGCCATAGTAGTCAAGTTTAAAAAGATAATCCCTAAAAACGCCCACCCTTCATTCCTTTCTAGTGTTTATGCTGGAAAGAACAAACCAGAGAATTAATGTACCATAACATCAACCTAAGTCAGGTAATAGAAATAACATTTACACGTACGCTAGGTACCTATTTATATATGGCATAACACAGACGCTCCAGAGTAACTAATTTCCCAAGTTGAACATTGTTGCACTGGTCGATACGGAAACTAAACGCAATAATTAATATCATAGATGGGGTATGTCCTAGACGGGAAACTTGATCAACTATTGTACGTTGACGATATGTTTCGAAGTAGGTATTTATTACAGGTTGTATTGGTAATACAGTTCATTGATTTTTATAAAAGGAAAATATGTGAGTAATTCTGTTAAACATTGCGCATGGTAGAATTTTAGATGTCATTTCAGAGTTTCAAAATAAAGTCTTTCTATCTTACGAAGACGAGTGTTGTTGCTTTTATGTCTTTGATATCCTAACTAATATTATAAATGCAAAAGTAAGTTTGTTTGTTTGTTACCTTTTCACGCCTAAACCACTGAACCAATCATCCTGAAATTTTGCATATACGTTGTCAGGTGTATAGAAACGGACATAGGGTACGTTTCATTCCGGAAAAAAAATAGTGTTCCCGAGGAAAACAACAATAACGATAATAGACGGCGCCACGTGTCTTTCGAATCATGATTGCATTATTATAGAAACTTTAGTAGTATGTTAAGAGTTTTTTAACGCGAGCGAAGCCGCAAAAGCAAAGTATTTCAATAAAAAATTAAATTTTTCTGAAATCGATGCTTGGTTACACATCAACAAACATGGCGCTGTTCTATAGAAAGTTTCCACAAATGCCAAGTAATCTATTTATGGACGCTGCAGATTGGCTAGCTTCAGACTTGTGCACTGGATCTGCTATGAGCATTATAATTTTCCATTTCCGTCTCTGACTTTTACAACTTGCACTATAAGAGATAAGACTGGCGAGTGGCGAGATCTCACAAGAGTTATGCATTTTTCTTCTTATGGTATGTACACACCAAGCCAACGAACGCATTTCGTCCCCCGACTAAACACGAGATATGGCGAATGGAATATGGTGTGACCAAGGTATAACAAAAGTAGCAACGCCGCGTTTTACCCTAGAAATTTGACTTGTGAATTTCCATAATCTATCTTGTAATTCAAGCTTTATTTGACAAATTATATTCTAGCTTTTCTTCTCTAATTAGGCATTGGAATCGATGGTGATGGTGGATACAAAGTTTGGTCAAATTAACAAATGACGAACGATGTTCGTTGGCGTTCGTTGGTATGTAGATATAAGTAGGTCCTTGCGAACATTTTCTACGTAACCAGACAGTTATTGACGAGACCTGAAGGGTCTTCAGCCAATATTGGGGAAGTACTTAACCTACGCTAACTACTTATACTACACTAACATCATGACTACTAGCAACAACAGCACTAGGGTCGACCGCTAGTAGGACTTGGACCTCGGCTTAGGGCGTTGCTGGCGGGAGATTGGGAGGGAGACAGCTTGATGAGGGCTGAATTATCGATGTGAGTAGGCATGGTAAGTACTTAGAATTACTGTGATCTTAATCTATCTATGTATATAAAAATGAATCCCTATTTCTCTTGGCCACGGCATCACGCGTGAGCGGCTGGACGAATTTCGCAATTTTTTTTTTGTTGTGTTCCTAATTGTCTGGATAAGGTTTTTATGAAAGAAAATTTTGATACCTTTTTAAAAAAAAAACTCAGTATGTCCATATTCTTCAGTTTACCGCATGCATGAAAATGCTTTTAACTTTTTGTTACTATTTTGATATTGTTTCTGAAGGTAAGTAGTAGGTAGGTAGTAACTAGGAAAAAGAGCATTGCAACGCATACAACACAACAGCTAGTTTATAAATAAATATTAGCCTATAATTGTCTCAGGGCAAAGCCCTCTTCTCATTGAGAGAAGGAACGAGCATTGATCACCACGCTTGCTCACTGCGGGTTGGCGATTTGAGACCATGAAGTCCAGGTTTCCTCACGATTTTTCCCGTCACCGTACGAAAGTGGCGTCTTAGATTAACTAAAATCTTTATTTATAGCCATGCTATTTATATTTACAAATAAAATTGTATGCCCTTTTTATTTATACAGAGAGCATGAAATTAAATTAAAAATATAAAGGGTTTTATCCCTAAGCCAAGCAAGCAAATAAAGCTTAAAATATACTTTATTTTTACACGTTTTAGGCCCGTTTTCCACAGCTCATGACTTGATATGATACTTAGCGTCAGTTTTAGAAATATATGGCGCTTGGAGAGGTCACTACATTTTGTCGTGACCCGTGGAAACGACCTTAGGAACAACCAAACACAAAAATAAACATATCACAATATCACACTTTAATCCTCAAAAGGTTAGGCAGAGGGTTATACTTCACCCTCATTTCGCCATTATTTTGAAGTTATGTAATAGGAGGCGAGCGTATTGCCATCAATCGGGCACAAGTCCAAACTCCGGGCTTCGGCTGAGATATTGAACACGGCAAACCCCAATAATACTGCCAGACCTGGGGATCGAACCCAGGACTTCACGCTCAGCGACTAGACCAACGAGACAGTCTATCAAAAATACAAAATCCATAAACTATTTCGTATCCTCCCAACATCCAATACAATCTCTATAATCTCGAAAAATCATTAAAGCAAACAAAAAATACGATATTTTATTTCTCCACCTGTTACTGACAACAAAAGGAGAGAGGTCATCAAAGAAACAATAATAGACTTACCTACAGAAGAGTCAAAACAGACCCCTTATTACCTTTCACTGGATACGGAATCTTTGAGCAAAGGTATAAAGGATAGGGATGGCAAACGTTTTATTCGAGTCATCCCGGGAAATGTATGCGAGGAAATTATCCCGATATTTGATGCGGGATAATGGAGACCATGGCAACGAGTTTATTGAGTTTTGTAACAATGATACATTTGCGTGAATGAAAAATGTTGAGGTTTATCTTGAATCGGAAGTAGTTTTGGTGTAATACAATATTTTTGTCGATGTAAAAGATGTGGTGAATTCAATGTTGCTTTTTAAAAAACTTCCGGAATGAGTTTTTTTCTTCTTTTTTGCCTTCTTTTGGTTTAGCGTGGATAAGCACCGACTTCTGAAAATGTTAATTTAATAATATGGTAATTATTTTACGCTTTATTTTGTCGGTTTTTCTTTTTTTTAAACGTAATATTATAAAAAGGAGCAAGCATTCCCTGTTTGTTCTAACCACCAAGATAGAAGACCAATCCGGGAGCCGGGGGTCGCGTTAGAATTGAAGCACCCTCAGATTTAGTTATAACAGTCCTTTATCAATGTCTAAATAATTAATGGACGGCTTGGTCGAAGGGTTGCGGCATACAAGACGGGCGTTGTGATGCTGTTTTTGAGACATCAATGTATGATCTACCTATATAGGGCTACGATAAAATTACTTCAACATAATTTTCGAGCAATGTTTCCTCAAAATAACAGCTCACTACCGAAATTCAAAAAATGAAACTTGCTGATCTACTACGTATTTTTTTCCGTTTTATCCCAACACATTCCCGGTCCCGGGAACCGCCCGCGAAGTCGTCGTTACATCACTACTACAAGCTGGTAATGGGTGAAACGGCTCTAATCCTTAGTTATTTCCCAAAACGCCCCGGGCTTATCTAAGGGCGGGCTATGCTGAGCCGTGACGTCACTTTCCATGAAATGTTTTGATTAATATTTGATGCGGTACAGAATGTGTTAATAATTAAACATGTTATTATAGAATTAGCACGTGATTGGAAGGTAGCAATGTTAATTATTTTAATCTACAAAGATGTTGGCCAAGCTTGTAATTTTAACTAGGAGAGCAACAAAACAGTAAATGTACTTTCCTACCACGTGAATTTTAACAAACAAGTACTCCCGGTGTAAACTTAATTCTAGCACTTGCAGTTGTTGACATTGGTAAAATTAAATTTCCGATCTTGGGAGGACAAAACAATATTTTTTACGATGGAAACAAGATCGGCCATAAAAACAGTAAAGAAAGAAAGAAAGTGCTGCTGCTCATACAGCGTCGGGCGGCCTAGCACGCAATACAATGACAAAACTTATATCAAGGTTTTATTTATCGAATCCCAATCAAAATTCGACTCTAAATATTTCTTTGTATTGCCCTGCATGACGAATAAGTACTCGTACAAGGAGGTGTTGACAAATGTGCCTTTTTATTAATCTCTTCTCCTCCATGAGCTCATTATTGTCCCACTATTGGGCACGGCCTCTTTACAGCAATTTGGTAGCGATGATCATCTTCTTCTCTCGTGTCAACACAAGCTATACGAAAATAGCTGATGCTGTAGTGAAAAGATTAGCCTGTCAGCAAGGTTGGTAGCGGGGCTGACTGCCCAGGGTACACCGGACGTACTTAAGTTTCGTCACTCATGGAGGCTCTTTTCATGCACCCCAGCGATGTAGTAGATGTAGTAGTAGTAGCGATGATAAAGCTTATGAAATCATATGCAACAACAGACACATAGGACAAAATGACCGTCAGTTAGAATGCCGCTGGTGCCGGGTCACCACAGATTAGTGCTACATGTCTACGTGCGGTCACCAGCGGACAGGATGGACCGCGGCTGGCCGCCGTTGAATCAAACGTTTGTACACGCTATCTATCGCAGACGGCGCGAACAGTTTAGTCTGCTCCCGCTTCAGTGTCTTTGTTTCCATTACAACGGCGTGGTCAGATTTTCTGCTATGTGTGTTGAGTTCGTGGCGATCGTGCTCGCGCGCAACAGCGGGCAGAAGGGGTAATTTTTGCTCCCCGGATGAAATGACCGCCGTCTGTCCAGCGCCTAATCAAATACTACACCGCACCTTCGAAAACTCAAAGTTCAAGGCCGAGTTCAGACCAAGCTTGGAAGGCAAGCTTTTAACCAATAGGTTATTTATTTATACTTCTGTGCACTATGGTGGTACGGTCAGCATCAAAAGTAGCTGAACATTTGAGTTTTTAAACTTGGCATTAATAAGAAAACGAATTGTTTTAAAACAAAAAGTTTAATAGATACATAGAGCTGCTAGATGTAGCTCTAAGTATGCCGTAAGTTTTTTGCTTCCTATCAATTAGTTATCTAATTAATGCAAAGTTTAAAAACTTAAATGTTCAGCTATTTTTGATGCTGACCGCACATAAGGCGAACTTAATGCCATAAGGCATTCTCTACCAGTCAACCTTTGGGTTAAAAAGAAAAGCATCGAAATAGGTACAGCAAAAAATAAATAAAAATGAGTTGACAATTTCGAACTGAATATAGTACTAACTCATAAGGTTATCACTACTTATCCATCCAATCAATCTAATTTGTCTTACTTACGGAAACAACACGCACTCCATCTTATTTCTCCATCCAGGTAAAACTAGGTTAACACCACACGTTTTATTACAAACTTGTTAAATATTACTGAAGTTAATTTAAGTTAACGTCGAGAGCATCCCGCCGACATAATAACCGTATAAGTTTATTTATTAAACTATAATAACGTGGATATTTTACGCGTGCACCTTGCACAGGACCAAATTGTGCTGTAAACAGGAAATTGCATACTTCAGCCAATATTGTGGGGGAATATCAACAAGCTAATGCTGAGGGTAGTGTGAAAATAGTTAATCGAGAGGTAGATAATGGAGTTTGTGCAGGAGAATAAACGGAGCCACAAATCACAATTGCGAATGGAATGAAACCAGCACGGGGCAGCGAGGCAGACGCAGTTTGCTTTAGCGAAAAGAGTATTGTTATCATCAAACAGTGTGTAGAAACGTACTTTTGTTTATTTTTCTCTATCTTACATCTATCATTACAGGTTCACCCAATGCGATAAATGCGCCTATATAAAATAATTGTTACTTAATTACACCTATAACTTATTATTAATAATGCATTTCTTGTGAATTTACTCATAGTACAAAATAATAGGTCCGTTCCACTAGCAATGAGGTTGAGCGTGTGAAGTGCGCGCATCAGCGGTGCCTCTCTTAAAAGATTGGTGCGACCGCGCGGCACCTCCAGTAGTGGCGGCTGCCGTCTTCGCCACACGTACACGCTTTTCTAGCTTATGTCAATACACTACAGGGTAGGACAGTCATGTCCCACTGCTGAGCAAAAGCTTCCTCTTTTACCTTCCAAACATCTCTATTTTGTACCGTTTCTGACCATGCCAGGCCCGCAAACGCGTTTAAATCGTCACACCACCTACGCCGCGGTCGACCTCGACGACTATGTCCTTTCAGGCGCCCAGTGAGTGACGATCTTAGCACATCTGTCCAGGTGCATTCGAGCGACATGGCAGAAACCAGTGTCGATAATAAATTCCAGCAGATTTTGGAAGAATTAGCCTTATCTCGGTCAGGAATCTACGAAACATCGCCGAAAACTTTTCTCACACAGCGATTTGAAACGAGCCGCCATAGTAGTTATTTCAGTATGTTACAATACCTACCTAATGATATAGGTATGTGTGGTTGCTATTGGTTCCTAGACCAGCTTCCAGCGTCGGGCACTAGTTGTCTGGCATTTTTGCTGAACTCGGCTTTTTTGGCGCAGCCGTGAGGCACACTTTCCTACTAATTTCTTTTTTTTGTTTCTGCTTTATGTTTTGTGTGCCTTTTAGTCTGTGCTAATTAAATGTATTTTCTTTCTTTCTTTCTTCCATAAATTTTTGACGATTCTCTTTTGGGGACATTCACATTGAATTGGAAACAAAACTGAGGTCACCTGTTCTACTTCAGCCGTTGCCTGTGATCGCAGAACTGAACAAGACCTTCCCAAAAAACAGCTTCACTTTACTATGTAACCACTTCAATTCCTACAACAAATTAAACAGCATGATGTCGCACGTACAAAATTACTTTCAGCTATAAACAGGAAATTCAGTAAAACAGGATATTGCACGCGACGGCCAATATTCTGCGGGATACTAAACTTATATTAAAGCTGTGTTTGCACCGGGACAGTCGTTAACTCGGTTATTAATGTCGGTTTGGTGTGGTCGTGTATGGTCTGTTTAAATTGTTAACGTGGTAAAGAAAGTTACGTGGTTTACCGATGTGTTTTATAGGGGAGGCAACCCTTCTCTGGGTGTCTGAAGATGGGGTTATAGTAGATTGGTGCACCGAGCGCAAAGTGAGTTATTAATGCACGAGTGTTATGTTGGTGCCCGAGCGCAAGGGAAGGCACTAAATTAACACGAGTGCATTAATTACTCACTTTAGCAAGGTGCGTAATCTACTTTTCTTTCAACTACCAATCTACCTACCGTGATAAAATACACCTACTCAAAATAAAAAAACTCAAGATAATGAAAACAAAGTTATTCCGCGCCTTTTGCGGCAAAAGGTTATTAACAATTTCATTTGCAGCTGTTTTTATACTTTCTGGAGTTGAATTCTTAACGCTATCACTGTCTTTTTGATCTATTTCCATTTTTTTAAACTTTTCTTGCTAATTAAGAAGTAGGTATCAAAATTTTACAATTTTTAATGGTACAAAATGTGCGCCTGTTGTTTTTTTTTTCACCAAGTCGTGTTTATTCAGCCGATTTTTATTTCCAGCCAGTATCTTTTTGATCTAATGCATTCATTTTATTAAACTTAGGGCTGATTTTTCAATCGTCAGATAACTCTTATCTGGGGAATAAGTTTGATGTTTTGACAGCTTTTCTATAGAAAATATGTCAAACCGTCATAATTACTCCTTGGATAAAATTTATCTGACGATTGAAAAATCGGCCCTTAATGGGAGACATTAACCTCTGTGGTAAATTTATAATCATCTAAATAAAAAATAAAAACAGTGCAATAATGAGATTTCATACAACATTTCTGCACTGTTTTGGTTCTAAGCAAAAAATACGTCCTTTGTGATCGGTTTCGTAGTGATTAATGATAACATTACTAAGTAGTTGAAAGAAAAGGTATTTTATCAATTACAAGTACAACCACGGATTAGAAAAAAATAAGTGGAAGTGCTTAGCTTTAGCTGCCTCGTTGGTCTAGTGCAGGGGTGGGCAGACTTTTCTCATCAAGGGCCAAAAAAACCGAGTCAATCTTATGGGGGCCAACATTTCTATACATTGATTTCATCATCATCATCATTCAGCCAAAAGATGTCCACTGCTGGACATAGTCCTCCCCCAAAAGGGGGGGTTTGCCGTAATCGCCACGCTTGGCAGGCGAGTTAGCGATCGCAGTATGGTTGTTAAAGTATTCAGAGAACGCTGCTGCCCATCCTCTAGAGAATCCCTTATATAGTCGCCTTTTACGACACCCACGGGAAGAGATGGGGTAGTGCTATTCTTTAAGTCCGGCACTACACGAGACATTGATTTATGTCGACGCAAACACAACGCAGGTATCTACTGTTTATTCTGGACTATTCGAAAGGTTCCTACGACTACGGGTGTTGGCGGTCCGGATCAAAGCGTTTCGAGGGCCGGAGCTGGCCCGCGGGCCGTACTTTGCCCATCACTGGTCTAGTGGTCACAAGCGGGATTGCTGAGCGTGAAGTTTTGCGTTCGATCCCCAGGTCGGGCAAAGTGTTATTGGGTTTTTCCGTGAGGGATTTCTCAGTAGCAGCCCGGAGTCTGGATTTGTGCCCGGTTGATGGCAATAGGCTTGTCCTCTATTACATGGCACTTTAACAAAACGGCGAAATGTGGATGTATTATACACCTCTGCCCAACTCTTTGGGGAATACAAGGCGTGATGTTATGTTTTAAGTGGAAGTGCCACGCAGTTATCGCGCGTGTTTCAGAATTATCCGCAACACTGACTCACGCGATTGCTACTTTCTGTGACACGACGTCTCAAACTCATACGTTAAATATTAGAATCACGCCTTATTGTGCAATTTGAACAGATTCGAGTCCACCACACTTTTCATAGAGCTCATACGCTATCGCGTCATACATATTGCTAGTGGACCTTCCAGGGGGGTCCTCGGCATTACGTTTGCGCTAAGAGTGAACCCTCGAGGAGGGTTCCTGGCATTAGGTTAAAAACCTTGAAAAATACGGTACTACGTCGTAAAATAGGTGTTTGCTTGTTTCATGACGGTGAATTTTTCAAGAAAAACCTGCATTTAAAATGAGCCCTCCACGAGGACACCCGGCATGGCGAATGCGACTACAGGGTGCTCTTCTGGAGTTCACCCGACACTGAACGTGTTAACATGTAAAAATGATAGGACGAAAAATGTATCTCACAGAGGTGTATACAAGGTTAGTCAGAAAGGGGGTTCTAATCCGAAAGGGTGTTAAAGTACACATAATAATGAATAACTCTTGTTCTACAACTTTTCCCAAAACTCAATAGTTTAAGAGAAACAGTTGTCCAAAAATCTCAAAAAAAAACTCTAAAATCTATCTATCCCCAGTTATGATCAGCTGTGTTTACATTTTAGGTCATATTTGGGGTCAGGAATTAGGAGCAACATTTTCTGGATTTGTAACTAAAGCAGGGATGAAGAATTTTTGAAAAAACTAAAATAAAAATCATTTACTTAATATGGAAAAAAATAATATCGAATTTTGAAATTTTAACACTTGCTTTCAAACAGTCATCAGCGATACTATACGTGGGCTTCGGATTAGTACCCCCTTTCCGACTAACCTTTTTCGATATAATTGTTATTCGAGTTTGACAACACTGCTTCCCGTACAAAGGAAGTATAAGGGCACTTCTCCTTGTTTTCTGCTAGTTGTGTGCAACAGTATTTTTCTCATTGATAGCATTAAAAAGCTGAGCTCAAATTGCACAGCTTCACTCTGCTCACGCTAGGGGTGTTAGAGTGCTAGAGTTGAATCAGTAAACTGTTTTTTTAGCGACTTTTCGTTCGGCAGCGAGTTAACTGTCATCAACGAAAAAACCGGTTAAAAACAGAGGCTGTTGATTTACGTTAGCGCATTAGCTGAACTCGCATTAGGTCATTTCAGTTCAATTAATTCTTTCCCCATTTCCATTCCCTTAAAAGCTTATCCTTCACGTAGTGTATCTTAACAGCTTCTGTAGACAAATGTCAATCGATGATCGCTAGAGAATAGAAACGACAATGAGATTAGTGTAGGACACGACTTGAAAAAGAGTTTGTAAGAGTAGCCTCTTTTTTGCTCTGAGCCAGTACAATGTACTACTTCAAATGAGGTGAGACGTACTGAAGCTCGGTGATACGATTGAAGTAACGAGTACGAATATGACATTTGACGTTACTGCGGCAAGTCGAGTCGCGGTCGCGTAATGTCCACTGACACTGACACACTGACAATGACGTGCTATTGTAGCATGTGCCTCGCTCCCTCTCTGTCTCATCCTACAGTTTACTTACCGAGAGTAACGAGTAATGCGTCTACCGCGACATAAAAGTTGAAGTAGTACACTTTTAAATGTCGAGCCGCTCTTACATTTTGACGTCATGTACGGGACAAATGTACCGCCTCTTGTATGTCCTACTCAACACTAAATGAGATGTACTGCATTGACATAAGCTTTCGACCGGTCAAGCGATCTGTCATTTCCATACATTTAATAGATGTATCTATTCTCTGGCGATCGTTAATTGCCATTTGTCTATAGATGCAGGTTTCTTAGAGTCGACATTCGTTCTACGTAGCCTTTTCCCAACTGTGTTGGAGTGAGCTTTAAGTTTAACCAGATGCGGCTGTATACCAGTATTTTACATGGAGCTACTGCCGTCAGACCTTCGCAACCCCATTACAGGTCAATGGCTATATCCTAAGATTAGACCGGTGGCCAGAGTTTCGGGCTTCTGACAACCCGTAACGACAGTCGACGTAATGATTGATATTTTTTTCGATAAGTATTTTTTCTTGGAATATGCAGATGTTACGCTAAAGCAATTAGCTAACGCCCATCTTGTCGTCAAAAAACTCTTCAACTCATTTAATATTTCACACTTAAATACAATATTAGAGCTGCCGGAAGGCAGGAAACTTCGTCACCTCTAACACCAGGCTCTCAACGCTAGTGAAACAAACAGAAACAAAACAACTTCACCAAACATTTACCGAACAAAAACACCTGTAATTGTAAACTCGCAGAGTTTGTTGAGAACGACTTGCTAACGTCCTGTTAGGCGAGCTGCACGCTGTGAAGAGCGCACGGATTTAGGCCGGCCTCATACAGTCTGAATATCTCTCTGAATTCATAATCTTAGTTGGAGTACATTGCTTGCTTAGTTCACTTTCAACCTGTGAGCACAGCCGCAGCTAGTCGACTTCTACAAATTTTACGAACTAAGCAAGCAATGGACTGCTATGAAGAATATGACATGTTCAGAATGTGTGAGTCCAGCCTTAGATACTAGAACTAGAAATTCAGATTCGAATTTTAAATGTTACAGAGTTGGATTTCGGGTTGTTTTTCGACACAAATCACAGCTATCATTTTGTTTTCAGATTCGGTCGCGAATGATTTATACCTGGCGGAAGTACGGTCACCATTTTCGTTCGTTCAGGGACTGAACACCATGTTCGTGCAGTTTTTATACCGCGCTTAAACTTAATGGTTTAACGTTCGTTTTTTTTTTATCTTATCCAATTTTTTTCGAGGCATTTGTTCACTTAACATGGTTATGGAAGCCTCATGGGTACCTCTTAATATGTTGGAATCCGGGAATCGCTATACAACACCACCGATACGGACTCCTACAACAGAGGAATCAATGTCGCTCCCAATCAACCTCCACCAAAGAAAGCATCAGCCACTCACAAATCTGCAGGATATGCGTCTCTGAGAAGGGCTGACCTTCAAAAAAACGCACCCCACAAACTCATAAAACGAAGTTGTAGAAGTCAAAGTCAAAGTTTTTATTTCAAATAGACTTGATTTCAGGCAGTTTTAAAACGTCAAAACTAGTTGCACGGTTCGAAAAGGTAGGTTCTATGGAGAAGAGCAAGAGAATCCATGGATACTCTTTTTCAAATAGTAGATCATGACAATTCCATTACAGAAGTATGAGACTTAGAATGAGAATAATGCACGATAAATGAAAATAATGAATATGTAGGGCAGTTAATTAACCGGAAGAGACCATGGTTTTATACGTTTAGATTCATGAACTGATGGTTTCTCAGCCACTAGGCCAGCGTGGTAGATTAAGGTCTAAACAGATTAAGTCTAAGGTCCAATATAACAACTCCTTCAGGGCGCTGATGGAGCTGCCGCGACTGCAGTGCCTCGGGCATGTTTGCCGAGGCGAGCGTCGACTGCTTCTTTGCAACGATGCGTAAGCGATGCGCGTCCCTAGTGCACAGGGTTCGCGGCAGCTCCAATGGCGTACTGATGATGATAGCCGACAGGCTGGACTGCCCTTACATCAGACGTTGTAGTGACTTGCACGTTACGTACAGACGTCGTCAGTTCAATTAATATGTAATTAATGTGTATTGTGTAATGTAAATAAGAAATGAGTCATTGTTACTTATAAATAAATAAATAAATAATAAACTCTTGTAATTCTGAAAAGATGCCCATGCCCAACAGTTGGCCAGGAATGGGATAATTATGCTATGCTCACAATGATTATACAGCGGGTTTTCAACAAGTGAATTCTCCTGCATCAATTTATAGGGAACTAGGGGGCGCTTGCGGCTTCACCCGCGTGAATGTCGTGTATTGCGTAGGTATTCCGTTTGTTTCAGGGTAAAATTAGCCTATATCCTTATCCGGGTTCCAGACTATCTCTGTCCCAAGTTTCATAAAAATCGGTTCAGTAGTTTAGTCGTGTTTAGGTAGCAGACAGACAGAGTTACTTTCGCATTTATAATATTAGTAAGGATTAGAAAACCATAGCATTTCGAAGCTTCGAGTATAGACCCTTAGCATTACCACATAGATTTTTATCATGGTTTATTTGTTTGTATTCTTCATTAAACAAAGACATCTTTTGGAGAAGATGGTATACGGAAGCAATGTGTACAGGATGACAGAATGAGATAACACTACATGCCAGCTGAATGCCAAAAAGGGACCAAGCATCACGCTTCATTCTATCATAAATGCCATATCTAAATAACCAGCGAAACACCTTAAAGGGTAAGACAATAAAATCGGCCCGTTTTATCACCCGTTTGCAACCACCCGAAACACGGCCGTCCTAATGGTTGTTCGCTGTTTACCTCATGACAAAAGCCCGGAGCTACGCTAAATATTTTATAATATTTGCTTAATGTGCCCTCGAGCTATTTTAGGGAATCCCTACTTTATGTTGCTCATTATAATATTAACTTTCGTGTTTCGGTAAAGGTTTCATACGAAATTATTTGAACTAAGGCCAATTTTGGGTAGATAAGTTTTAGTAGAGGAATTATTTTGATTTTTCGACAGTTTTTATACAGGTTGTAAATTAATTCGTGTAATTTCTTCAAAACGCGTGATCTACTGGTGACATAGATTGATCTGCAAGGGATTTTTAAAGAAAGAACAAAAAAACATTTTCAAATACAAAACATGGTGATCTGTTTATGAGTCCTTTTAGCACCTCGAGTTAGTTGACTGTGCAAAGCGATATCGCGTTAGTCGTGCCCCCTAGCTGTGTCGCCGTGCTTTAACTTATTTATTTATTTAATGCAAAATGTACACAATGTTACAGCTAGGCTTAAACTATTGAGTACATGACCCTGTTAGGGTGCAGCAAATTTATGCGTGACATCAAAATGTTCTATCATATTAAAATATTTATTTACTTAATTTTTTATTGAATTGTTATGAGGTGGTTTAGACACGATCACTTACGCACACCGCAAGAAAAAAAACGTTTTTCTTTTTAATCAAGCTAAGTCCCTTGCATGGTTAATCTATACCAGTGATAGATCGTGTGGTTGTAAGGAATTACACAAATACGTTTACATCTAGTATTTTGTGAAAATGTTAAAATCATTCCTTCGATGAAGATTATGTGACAATTGAAAGTTAACATCCAATAAAAATGGAAACAAATGAAGCCGACGCCTTGAAGAATGTGACTGAGGTGGACTAGATGAAGAAGACGTACGACTTAGTGTTATGGCGCTCCTTGCGAGAGGCCATACGACAATGTTACAATAGAAACTGAATTATGTGTGATTGCATTAAGATTCCTAATCCCAAAGCATATGAATTTTAAAATGAAAAGTGGCTGATGTTTACTTACCTAGGGGGCTTTTAATAGGGTAGTTAAGAGAGGTGCTTTTCGTTGACGATGTGGGATAAAGGTAAGGTATTGAAGTAATTATGCACAGGTACTAATAAATTCTCATGCTGTTCTAAGATGACGAAGATGGGAAGCAGATAGTCAAGGGGTTGAATGCTTGCATTCTATGCAGAAGATTCTGAGTTCGATCCAGGCCTATACTTCTATCTTTTCCAGTTCATGTGCGAATCATAATTTGATTATCACTTGCGTTAAAGGTGAAGGAAAACATCGTGAGGAAACCTGCACACCTGAGAAGGCTCCAAACGGTTCTCGATGGTGTGTGCAGTTCGTCATCCCGTACCAGGGAGCCTACTCCCTAAGTCCGTCAACGAAGTTAGTCGCCCGTCCGAAAGTAGCCCGAAACGTAGGAGTGAACAAAACAAGTGTCAAGTTCAACTTTTCAGACGGGCATAAACACATCGGTAGTAGAGACAACTGTCAAATCGTGTTGTCATTCATTCTTAGTTCGGGCCCCGAAATAATCGTATGTCCGTAGCTGATAGGGTGTAGGAAACGCTAGTAAGTAAGGCCGAAATGACGGAATTCGTGCTTAGGGAGTAGACCCCTAGGCCAGCGAGGAGTACTAAGGCCTAATGCTTCTCATTCTGAGAAGAAGCCTGTGCCCAGCAGGGAAATTAGGTAGCTTTTACGGCACCTACGAGTGGAGAGAGTTGCCTTTTATTTGCTGGGAATGACATGGTCGACTTAACTGTATTTTAACCTAATGAACGCAAAAATATTTACGAGAAAAAACCCTGGATATTTTGTATAAAAACACTAGATCTGAATTACGCTCCGAACTTCAAAGTTAGCCTGTTTATGTGAACTAATTAAAGGTAAAGTTTGTTTGTTTTATTAACAATAATGTTTGTAATTGTGTTGTTAAGGTAATTTGTAGACGTGTCCCGTTATTTTATCAGATAAGTTTGTTTACGTAGTTATATTTAATACATTGCCGATGATACTTACGTCGGAGTAAAATATTTCATTTTTTTTACGTTTGTGACGGTGGTAGTGTTGGGGACTAGCGGGGTGCGCCTATAAAAGGCCCAGCACGCTGCACTTCGTTCTCTCCCCCCCCCCCCAATCCCCCCGCCAGCAACGCCCTAAGCCGAGGTCCAAGTTCCACTAGGGGTCGCCCTTAGAGCTGTTGTTGCAGGTAGTCACGATGTTAGTGTAGTACAAGTAGTTAGCTTAGGTTAAGGCTGGAGACCCTTCAGGTCTCGCCAATAACTGCCTGGTTACGTAGGAAGGGTCCCCTAGGACCACCTACAGCAGTCGAATAGAAAAAAAAAACTTCTTCCTCTCTCGCACCTCAGCAGCCGCCCACTTAAGTTTCTACCTACACCTGAAGAGCCTGGAATCCTCGTTTTGTCATAGAACCACGCCCTGTATCTTAATTTGTAATAATAAAAAAATATTTATTGTAAGAAGTGTTTTCCTTATTATTCAGTGTACCTACTACCTACACGCCTGCTAAACTGCTTCTGCTTCTTGCTAGATTCTCATTTTATGTGCACATGCTCTTTAAGGGTTGACTCCTCAAGCCACCCTTAGGGGCCGTCTCCACGAGCGAGAGAATCGCGGCGATATTATCGTCGTGCCACGTATTTCTATAAACTCTCGTAGAACGTGTCTCCACACGGCGATTTTATCGCGGCGATAGTTAGTATTGAATTTGATGGCACGGCGAGAATATCGCCGCGATTCACTCGCTCGTGGAGATGGTCCCTTAACCCGCTAAGTGTGAAACTGGCGCCCAACGTGGGGCTTTACTTTACTTTTTTAACTTTGCATATAAAATGTATGCTGAGCGATATCGTTGTGCTTTATAATGTTTACTATATGCTATATATTATAGCGTCGTCTGAACTGCGCATTAAAGCATAATTTCTTTTAACATGACCAAACAAGCCTTTACAGGCAATTTTTCAGGTTAAACATTAAAATTACAACCCCTATAACTCCAGCCACAAACTAATTAGACTTCCCTCGTATTTTATTAAGAATCCGAAATCGCTCGTAAAATTAGTTTTAATGTTCGTTATACCGTAAAATGGCTATAAACTAATTTATGGTGGATGACGTAGCTACTACGGGAAGGTCTGTTGGTTCACTCAATCATAATAGAGGGGTGCAGTGATTCATCGATGGATTTCTACAAAACTGCTGTATCAGTTTTCGTGCAATTACCGATAAACTATTTTTCATGTGATGTTAACGTGGACTGGAAAACAGAAATAGGTACAGTGAAACCTGGTTAACTGGGCCCTGGATATGTGAGAAACCTGTGTTATGGATAACAATGAGGTCCCGACACTTTTGCTTTGAAATACCTCTGTTACTGGGACTTTTCAAACCTTGTAAACTGAGGTTAGGTTTCATAGATTTTTTCGATGTTTACTTCTACATATGCATAATTGGGGCTTCGTAGCTCAATAAACCGTATAAGTGAGACATTTTATCAGGTTTAGACAAGTTATGACACGCTTTTCTACAAACAGTCTGGGTAATTTCTTCCATTTCCATTTTTTTTTGTTTTTTAAAAAAAAACGTTGCCCCACACCAAGATTTCTCTTCTATCGTGGGTGCGTTTACAGACACAAATCTCACATACATAAACGCCCAGACCCGAAACAACCATCTATAGGCCGTACAAGTTTTTGTTCCGTGTGGGAATCGAACCCACGACCCGTAGCGCAGAAGCCAATCGCTTAGCCACTGCACCGAACGTGTCAATTGTGCTGTGTGCAACATAAAACATGCATTTGTTTTATAAACATTTCCACCTCTTTATATGATAAATGGTACATTTCGACCTCTCATAGTGGGACCCTCTATAAATAAGACAACTGTCATGTTAACCAGCCTATTTGGGAAACTGGGTAAACGAAAAGCCTCTGTAAGTGATAAAAAATCTAGGTCCCTTGAGATCCCAGTTAACCATGTATCACTGTATGCCCACACACATTTGTGGGCCTTGGTCAGCATATTAGTATTATCAGCCCATTGCTATACATGGGCCTCTTCTCAGAATAAGAAGAGAATAAGAAGAGTTTTTAGGCTCTTTTCTACCACGCTGACGTGGTACGTATTTGCGGACTACACACACCATCGAGAACTATTTTGGAGCCCTCTCAGGTGCGCAATTTGTCTCACGCTCTTCTTGCATCGCCATATTTAGCAGAACATTATTTATTTACGGGCTTGTTCATTTCTAGAATAAGTACAGAAGTATGAGGTTTAAAGGCTTATAAGAATAAAAAGAGACAGCCTCGTTAGTCTTGTGGTCGCAACCACGACTGCTGAGTGTGAGGTCCGATCCTTAGGTCGGGCAAACTGTTATTGGGTTTTTCCGTCTGGAATTTCTCACTAGAAGTCTTTTTTTTTATTGATTGTAAATCATCATATGACTCCTTCCGCTCTGGGCGGAGCGGAAGGGAGTGTCAGACTCTTACTGACTAAAACCCATCCGTGTTCCTTCTAATGCCCTTTGCGTTCCAGGGCCGCAGTAACTCTTTCGAATAAATTCCGCAACCCTGGCAGGCACTGCTCACTAGAAGCCTGGAGTCTGGATTTGTGCTCGGTTGGCAATAGGTTTAAACATAACGAAGATGAATGAGGGTGTACTATACACCTCTGCCTACCTCTTCGGGGAATACAGGCGTGATGTTGTTATGTTAAAGAGAAAGTACGAGTCTTTTCGTAATTATACAAATGATATCAAAAGTTTAGTTTAGAAATTACGAGTAAGTTATAATTAGTAGCAACAAGTCTATAAGTAAACAGTTTATTAGCAGCTAACAGCTAAGCTTTTATTACCAATGTTTTTTCAACATCCCAATTTAATTCGGGACGACAGTTATCACTTCTAGCTTTTTATTATTTGACTAGCTTTTGCCCGTAGCTTCGCTTGCGTGAAATTTTGAACCCGTTAAGTGACGATTTTCCATACACATTTTTATCCCCTATTTAACTCCCTTAGTGAGCGTCCTGAGTGCCGGCGCACCGCGCAGGCGGAATGAACGGCGCATTAAATAAATTTTCGAAACGTTTGAATTTTGATATCGACATTATTAAAACCAAAGTAAAATAAACGAAACACTAAACACGCGCGTACGCGTTAACTTTCCCGCGTGCACTAAGGACAGGTATCGACGGTAAAGCCACGGTAAAGCCGCTCCGCAATACGCCCGTGCGCCGTCACTCAGGACGCACACTTAGGGGTTGAATTTCGAAAAATCCTTCCTCATTCTTTATCTACATTATGAAGAGAACCTCTGTGCAAAATTTCAACTTTCTAGGTCCTAAAGGGTTTGGGCTGGGCGTTGATGAGTCAGTCAGTCTGGACTTTTCTTTTTATTTATATAGATTATCTCGCTTGACCCTAAGCACACTGGTAAGCGGTCTAAGATGGAGCACACGAATCCATATAACAAAGATATAGAGAGATTCCCCTCTACCCTTCTGACTTTCACATCCTACACACGACGGAACACAGTAAACTGCTTGGTGTCGGAATTTATTGTAAGGTTGGTAGCTAGCCACGCCAGCCGTATAGATCTTACCACCAAGCGTATGGTTTTGTTGAATCTTACAACATGCGTCTATTCCCAACGTACGGTGAGGAAGTTTTATATTGTATCCCGTCCTGTTTTATAACCATGATGGCTACTATGGCGGCTAGATGTAATTACCTGCAACAATCAAAATACAACAATTAGTTACAATGTTAAGCAGTGTATCGTGATTGGCTGTTCATATAAAAGGGATAAGCGGCATTTTTGAAATGGCTTATACAAGATGTAACATAAATAACCCACAACCTCATAAAGGGTGCCTGTACTCATCATTATAAACAACTTTTACTATGGGACCAAAACTGAAATCGCGAAAAAAAATCAGCTGTTCCCTACATTTTGACGAGTCATGCGAACATAAATGTAGGCAACAGCTGATTTTTTTTTTCGCGATTTCTGGTTTGGTCCCATGGTAAAAGTTGTTCATAATGATGGGTACAGTGACCCCTTAAGAGGTTGTGCGTTATTTATGTTACACTTTGTATATTAGCTTTTAATACTCATATTATGTTGGAATCGTCTTTTTTTTCTGCGACATAGTTTTTAACGCTTAGGCGGTATGTAAATTAATCTCCTTAGCCTAATTTCTTCGTCGTGAACGAACTTTAAACCACTCTCCTGTAAAGTATGTGAATTAGCGGTTATCCCTTCTTGGTTTTTATTTATCGATATTTAACGTAACGCAACGTTAAAAAAAGGACTTATCAATATTCAATATTTTCTCGCGAACAGCTTGTACAGAAAATAATGCCAAATGAGAAATGAAAGTAGGAACGTTTTAGTCACAATTCGATTGAACACGAAAGGACATGTTTATTATCGAAACGCATCGAATCAATTGGCGTTCAGCGTCGCGGGAAAGATAATGTTGGGGCTACGAGTACAGCGATCAGCACAGCAGTATTTTTTTTCATATTCGGATTTCATGTTTTTGTTATCCTGTTGATATTGTTTTAAAAGAAACGAGATTTATACAAGGTTAGTCGGAAAGGGGGTACTAATTCGCAGGCCAATCAAAGTATCATTAATGAATGACTGTTACAGCAAGTGTTACAATTGACAACATTTCATATTTTTAACCTGCATGTATTATTACGTTATATAAAAGTAAATCCAAATCCAGAGCACCCGTATTTTTCCGTTTTTCGAAATTATGTACTTTTCATTCATAATTTCAATTTTGAAATTCGGCGTATTCTAAAAAGACGTATGCGCCAAATGACGTCATACATACGGTGGAATGGCGATCTAACCTTTGCTTCACTGTGAGCCGTCAAAAAAACTGTTAGTTAGATGTCACTGTCATATAACACTTGTCTCGTTTAACTTCATAAGTGACATTGACATGTCTTGTGTGACATTAAATGTTTTCATCTAAAGCATTGGAACGCATAGGCAAAGGTAATTCCTCATTCCACCGTTTATGTGACGTCATCACATGTTTTTTGATTTTCATTTTTTTCCTCAGAAATGAGGAAATGAAAAAAATTAAGAAATATATATTTGAACTCAGGACACGAAAATAAAGAAACGGTATTTTTGTTTTAAGGTCGTGTCAGTTTTGAAATGTTGTCAATTTCAAAATTCGATAACTATCACTTTAGTTTTAAAACGGTTTTTTTAAATGGTCAGTATTTTGAGAGAAATTTATGTAGGTACTTAGTTGTTCAAAGATTTTTGGCAAAGTGTTAAACCACAAGTTATTCATTATTATAGGTACTTTATCACCCTTTTAGATTAGTACTCCCTTTTCGATTAACATTGTATGTATATTGGGAAAAGAAATTTGTACTAAGCAGTTAGTAAAAGTGGACTAGAAATTGAGCACGAATGCGAAACATGGCAAAAGCTGGGGCTAATAACGACAGGCCGTACGCTAGAACGATGAGTGGGCCTAGGACAACAGAATTTCCCACTTGCATAGTCACACACATAATAGGCAGGGATCCGGTCCCGAGTCAAATTGATTTATTGAGATTGATGTTCCTCAAATCCTACCGCTTTGTATCGAAAAAAAAGAAAAGGCGCTAAAAACTTCCGAAGAATAAAAGAGGAGCAATAAACTCGACGAAACCGATTCAAACTCTGTTGAAGGAGGCAAATAGAAAGAAAACGCAGCGCAAGAAACTCGACAAAAAACAAGCTACCTTGTAGGAACTAAGAAGTCGCATCGGCAAACTTCGTAAAACCGATCACTTCCGAACTGAGTGCGACTTCAAGACCACGAATGTTTATTAGTACTGCAGTAAAATGATCTTTACGCTGACGCAATAAGTGTGAGTGGTGCGAAAATGAGCGACTGCCATTGGTTGTTCGATCAGCCTTTACATTCAGAACCTTTTAGAGTAGTAGCGACCGTTTCGGTCTGTTATCTCGATCCGTCTATAATTCTCGTAATGAGAGGAAAAGAGATAGCTTACCGAATCGTTCGACAATTGAAGGGCCGTTCAGACTACGCTATAATATATAGCAAATATTGTATAGCACAACGATTTCGCTTAGCATACATTTTATATGGACACGTTCACACAACGCTATACTATAAAGTATTGGCTTACGCGGCGTCCTACGTGGGCGATCTAGAATCGATGCGAAGCGGCGCGGCGCGACGCGAAAACAACAGACAGTCGATGCCTGTGGCAGTGGCCTACGTGACCAAACGCACGTGGAGTGCGGTGCGGCGCGGTGCGAAGCGAAGTGAACGCGATCAGTTGGCTTGATATTTTCGCGCGAACTGGATGTGGTGCCGTACAGTGCTACTGAATGGCGGCGGCGGGCGGTTCGCGAGCTCGTAGGACAAAGCCGCCGCGTCGCACCGCAGCACTGAATTCGCGTGTCACCGCATCGGATCGCTTCGTAATCCCGTTCGCTTTGAACCGCTTACGTAGGTCGTCGCGTGACAGTGCGCGATAAACTTGAGCGATTCTCAGAGCTCTATCGCAAGATTCTCCGGTCCCCGCTCCGCCTCACTTCTACCCCGCCCGTCGTCCGATGGATCGCCGTCAAATAACTTGCTATACATAGTAGACCGGCTTGCGATATAGCGTAAAACGTGTGAACGTCACGCTATAAGTTATAGCTTATGACAAATATGCTTTACTATACAGCGAAATAGTATAGCGTAGTCTGAACTGCGCTTGCTTAATCGAATTGTTCTGAATCAAGGGGCAGGAGCCCAATTCTACTAACAGAATTTTTTATCAATTGCAGCTGAATCGTTCATTCAGAGAGTGTTTTCGTTTACAAAAACTATCAAATTGTTTGACAACAAAAACAAAACCAAACATTTTGAATGAACGATTCAGTTGCAATTGATAAAAGTTTCTGTCAGTAGAATTGGCCCCCAGGTCCATCGATGTAACTTATTAGTTGTTGTACTGTACGCGTTTCTTATAGCCACACTCAGTCGTCAACACCACACCCTTCTGTCATCTTTCAATCGTCTCTATTCACGTTTGAACATTAAATAGATGTTCCAATAAGATTATGTATTTACTGAAGTAAACAGCGTGTTTACAGGGTTGTCAAAACGCCAATTTGACGACGAAGTTACCAAAAAGCTCACAATTTTGCATACATACATAATACTCACGCCTGTAATCACCGAAGGGTCAAGCCAGAGAGAGCAAGAACACCTTTTTCTTCAGTTACAGGAGTCTATAGACCCACGGTTCGCTTCTCGCATTAAGTCACATAGTGGCGAGGTTATTGCCACTTTCCTGGCACAATTATTGTGGCAGGTTCGTTGCCTCTTACGACTAGCTTGCCTGGCGACGGAGGGTACTTATATTCTTAATCCGTCCCCCACAGACTATAATTACTTCAAAGTCTCTAAATTAAAAAAATGCGTAAAAACTGAAACTTTCTTCTGTTTTGATGTGACGCTGATCTGTGGTTAGATTTTCACTTCTAGTACTATTTTAGAACGCTAAAACCTGTCTTTATAGACACAGAAATAAATAATAGAACTGCTGCAAGAGGCTTAACGGAATTTGTTTGTTTTAGGGGACTTCTAACATACAAATAGGTACTGACTTGCCTAGTTGAAAAAAAAACGAAAGTTGGGCATTCAATTATCGACAACGATATAAGGAATTCCACACCGAACGCGGTGCGGAGGGGCAACAGCGTCGGTCCAACTTTGCATGCAGTTTGTATGAGACAAAGCACATTGTCCAGCGCCCCATCGCATTTCGTGTGTAGAGTTCTATTTTTCCAACTTTTTAGATTTTTTAGCCACGAAGTCTGTTCACCCACGTTTCGTCTCTGGTATTTAGTCTCATGGAGGCGAGCTTATTACCACTTTCCAGGCACAATTATTGTGCCAGGTTCGTTGCCTCTGACGACTAGCTTGCTTGGCGAGGGAGGGGACTTATATTCTTAATCCGTCCCCCACAGACCAGAATTACTTTAAAATCTCTAGATTTAAAAAAATGCGTAAAAGCAAAAATTTCCTTCTATATTTAGATCTGATGCTGATCTGTGGTAGATTTTCAGTTCGAGTACTATTTCAGAACTTGTCTTTACAGACACAGAAATAAAAAATAGTACTGCCACAAGAGGCTTAAATGAATTGGTTTGTTTAAGGGAACTTCTAGAAATATACAAATACCTACTGACTTGCCTGCGGGATAATATGCACAGAGAGACATAATTTTACAGTCGCACTATCTCGTGCCGTGACAAGATAAGCCATACATTATCTCGTCTCACTCACGCGATGACAAAACTATGTCGTGCTGCGCATTGAAGGCTTGCAGGTTGGAAAAAAAACTAAAGTTGGGCATTCAATTATCGAACACGATGTTAGGACGGAATTCCACACCGAACTCGGTGCGGTGGGGCATTAGCGTCTGCCTAATTTTGTATGAAGTTATATGAAACAAATCACACCGCCCAGCGCCTCATTGCATTTTGTGTTTGAAGCTCTTTACTTCATTACCTCTTTGATTTTTACGGCACGTAATTTTTTTTATTTGGCTTCTTCGTGTCTTACCCTAGCCGCACTTAATGGTAAGCGCAGACAGGGTCCAAAATAGAGCACACAAATCCAAGTAACAGAGATAAAGAGAGATTCCCCTATCTCTGGCTCTCACAAACACACGACGAAACACAGTTAACATTATTATTATAATAAAAAGTAACCAGTAACAGGTTTTTCCGTGTACCTCGACCTCCGTTCAAATCATTCGTGTGGGACTTCTGTCAGCTGATTCAACACTGTTTTTCTCCCAACATGAATAAAGAAAATATAACCGAATCTCAGCCCTTTACCATTAAAAATAGCAATGCGAAACACCGTGCGTTTCCACTAGAATGAGCATAAGGGGGTGGGTAGACATTGGCTTTGTTAGGTAAACGCACATATTGTGAGGAAAATCACGTGTCCCTATACTGATATATTTCTGATTTGTGTTTGCTTAAGGTTTTTTTGCGTTTTGGAATGTAGGTACCTATGGAATTTGGTTTGTATATTTTTTGGGTTCCTACCAGTCTTGATGGTTTTATAGAGGATTATACGAGTGAATATAAATCAGAGAGAGGGGCTCGTGGCTAATTGTGAACTGCGAGGATCATATGATTTTCAAGGTTAGTCCGTGAATGGGGATGACCGTTAGCTACACATCAACACCTCCATGACTCGGAGAGCGCGTTGAACCGTCGGTCCCAGAGGGCCTACTCCTTAACTTCGTCAACGAAGTTAGTCGCCCGTCCGAAAGTAGCCCGAAACGTAGGAGTGAACAAAACAAGTGTCAAGTTCAACTTTTGGGACGGGCAAAAACACATCGGTAGTAGGGACAACTGTCAAATCGTGTTGTCATTCATTCTTAGTTCGGGCCCCGAAATGATCGTATGTCCGTAGGTGATAGGGAGTAGGAAATGCTCGTAACTAAGGCCGAAAACACGGACTTCGTGCTTAGGGAGTAGACCTCCAGGTGTCATACGAATAACCTATGACAGTCGTTACAGGTAATCTGATGCCCGAAAGTCTGATAACCGGTCTAACCTTAGGATGCATGAAAAGAGCCTACACTAGCAACGATGCTTAAGTACGTCCGGCGCACCCCGGGCAGTCAGCCCCGCTACCAACCTTGCTGACTGGCTAATCTTTTCACAACGGCATAAGCTATTTTCATATAGCTCGTGCTGACACGAGAGAAGTAGACCTTAGGGTATCGGCATTGCCTAGAAACTGGGTTGAGGAGGTCTGATGGCAGTCGCTCCGTGTAAAATACTGGTATTCAGCCGAACCTGGTTAGATTGGAAGCTGACCTCAACGTAGTTTTGAGAAGGCTAGGTAAAACGAACATGAATTTGAAAAGTCAGAGTCGGGACCGCGCTCGAACCCGCCTGCATGAAAGGTAAGAGTTTAAACATATCACTTCTTCTCTTCTCTCGTGTTGGCACGAGCTTTACAAGAATAGCTCATGCTGTGGTGAAAAGATTAGCCAGCAGTCAGCAAGGTTGGTAGCGAGGCTGACTGCCCAGGATGCGCCGGACGTACTTAAGTATCGTCACTCGTGGAGGCTCTTTTCATGCATCCCACATACATAACATATCACTGCAGGCTCTGGACAAGTATTACCACCAAATATTCATATAGAATTTCCCTAATTAATACATGCCACCATAAAAACAACTCTAAATTAATCATAAACCCTAACCCGACTTCAAAACTTCCAGACCGATCGCGATGGAGGGTCTAAAAAACAAAAAAACCGCTAAAAAACTTAAATCATTAGCGTGGATACAACAGCCAGACTGTTAGCTTTCAAAACAATTTACATTGAGTTTCAGTTTCAAGTGCTCTGCGGAATATTTCGATGGGAAAAATGAACTGTTGCATAGTTCATGGGAAAATATTTAACGGCGATTCCGCTTTTTGTGAAGGAAAATTGAAATACACCGTGGGCCCGAGGTGCCCGAAAGATTTTAACCTTCGATTCCGATGCTTAATTGGAGAAGAAAAGGTTAGCTATAGTTTTTTGAATAAAGCTTAATTTTCGGAATATTCATTATTTACGGAAATTCACAAATCGAAACGTCTCTATGGTAACAAGTCCTATGAACGCGGCGTTGCGACTTTTGTCATACCATACCCCTCTCGCCGTATGTCTTATTTGTCGGGGAGGGTTGTGAAGTGAGAAATTTCTTATCCACTCACACGATAATTTATACATATATGTTGCCAGTTCAACCTAAGGTATTGTTTACAAGGAAGTACTGAAGTTAATTGATTTATTAAGTACGGAAAAACAAAAAAAAAGTAAAAAAAAACTGTGTTGGACTTTGGTTGATATACACAAGGTTAGTCAGAAAGGGGGTACTAATCCCAAAGGGGGTTAAAGTACCCATGATAATGAATAACTTTTGTTCTACAACTTTTTCCAAAAGTCAATAGTTTAAGAGAAATATGTGATCAAAGATCTCAAAAAAAAAGCTCTAAAATCTATCTATCCCCAGTTATGATCAGCTGTGTTTACATTTCAGGTCATATTTGGGGTCATTAATTAGAAGCACAATTTTATGATTTTGTAACTAAAACAGGAATGAAGAATTTTTGAAAAAACAAAAAAAAAAAAAAAATTTGCATTGAAAAACAAAATTACCGAATTTTGAAATTTTAGCACTTGCTTTAATGTCTTATAGCAAGTGTTAAAATTGACTGTAGTCATCAGTGATACTTTAAGTGGCCTGCGGATTAGTACCCCCTTTCCGACTAACCTACTACGACTAACATTTGACTCATAATACCATCTGAAAGGCGTGGTTAAATCTTTCATGTACCTCGGGCCCACGGTGTATAAGGAAAACATGGTGAGGAATCCTGCACACCTGATACGGCTCCATAAACTTCTCGATGGTGTGTCCAGACATAGCTAGAAGAATTGCCAAACTTAAGTGGCAGCGGGGCACATTGCTCGCAGAACGGATGGCCGATGGGGCCGAAAGGTTCTGAAGTGGCGACCACGTACTGGAAGACGCAGCGTGGGTAGGCCTCCCACAAGGTGGACTGATGATCTGGTGAAGGTCGCGGGAATCCGCTGGATGCGAGAAGCACAGGACCGGTCGATGTGGCGACGCTTGGGGGAGGCCTATGTCCAGCAGTGGACGTCTTTCGGCTGAATGATGATGATGATGATAGTATGTGCAGTCGCCGTCACCGCCGTGTGATGGACTAAGTCCTTAACCTTTCTTATTCTGAGAATAGACTCGTCCCCAGCAGTGGGCAGTGATGGGCTGATTATGCTTTTGCTATTGAGAGTTACTTAATCTCGCGTTATCGTCAACTAAAAAAGTAATTACATCCGACTTAACCGGTTGCGTACCGCCCGTCGTCCCAGGACGACACTTAATTGTCTTATCTATTGCGTCTATAATTACCGTGCTTGAGGTTTTAAAGAAAAACTGAAGGGAGTACAATTAATAAAAAAAACCGGCCAAGTGCGAGTCGGACTCGCGCACGAAGGGTTCCGTACTATTATCTATAAAAACGGCAAAAAAATCACGTTTGTTGTATGTGAGCCCCCTTAAATATTCATTTTATTCTGTTTTTTTTAAGTATTTGTTGTTATAGCGGCTACAGAAATATATCATTTGTGAAAATTTTCACTGTCTAACTGTCACGGTTCATGAGATACAGCCTGGTGACAGACAGACGGACGGACGGACGGACGAACAGCGGAGTCGTAGTAACAGGGTCCCGTTTTACCCTCTGGAAACGGAACCCTAAAAAGAATTACTCAAATGGATCTACAAGTAACGGAGAAATAGGGGATCATATATTTAAAAAAAAAACGCATAAAATAGATAACCTCCTTTTTGAAGTCGGTTAAAAATATAGTGTGTATTGAGAAAAGCATAACATGATCTGCAGTGCACTATGAACGGCTTATTTGATTTCGATGTGCGTGCTTCCTGTCAATTTCGCAGCGGATACTTAAAATGTAATCTCGTCTAAAATTTTAGAACAGCCGTTGCTAGAGGGAGAAAAAGATTTATTTGATACTCTATCTCTTTCACACTGACAACCCTAACACATCATAGAAACAGCCCCACACCTATAATAAATCCGGAAACACGGTAATTCTATAACGGAATATTAAAAAAAGGGACTTATATCCCACGATACGAGAAGCACAGGATACACCCGCAATACACAGTTTTCAGCTAAAAAACATTTTTCATAATCTGAAAACGGCGGTAAGTACGGGCATTTCAGCACCGCATTACGAGAAGATATGAAAGGAGTATTATTTTTAATCCCGCCATTCAGTGGCCCGAAGCTCGAAATATTTTTAATGAAAGTTATTTCTGCAGTCCGTTATTTTTAGAATAGGAATTCCGAAGTTTTGGTTCGCAAGTTCCTGTAGGGTTTAGATCTACTTCACTCGTTTTTGGCGCCAAAAACTGTGTTCGAAGGGTTTGCATTAGTGTCGTTCTACCTTTGTTGGTATATTTAGTGTTCCGCTCTTCATAAGTCTCGTTTGAAATATGGCTTGTTCCTTATGGCTTCACGTCAAATATGACTTGTTTTGTACATCTGAATAACGGAACAGCGCGCTTGAAACTAAACGCATTCATTCGTTTCTTGGCTCATTATAGTTTCAGTAGAAATAATATGTATTTTCCCTACTCTCATTAGCTTTGTTCTTTAATTAATTTAACGTTATGTTACTTAAATACGTTATGCGTAGCATTCACTGTAGTGAATGTTACAGAACACAAAAAAATTATGAAAGTACAATTCGACTAAATTTCATAACGGCGAATGCTCGTTGTTCTGTTACAAGAGAATGCTCAAGTTTATCACAGCACCTTCAAGTATATCAATACTTTTTAGATCAGTATATTCCTTTGATATTAAATTACAATTTATCCTATACACACACAAGACATGCTATTTCTATTTTATCTTCTGATAACGGCATTGAAGAGGAAAAAATCGATATCGGGCTCGTATTTACTCATTCAGCTTGTGTTTCTAAAGCTAGGCTTATAGCCAACTATCTCGTAGATAACCAATTAGCCTTGATTGACTCTTTAAAACGTGCGTAGGATGGCTCTGCACTATTATTTTCGCTCAGCTCTGCATCAAAAATAGATTCAGACTTTCAGATCAGCAAGAAAGTTGCGATAACCGTTTTCAACTTAGCATATTGCAGTCCATTGCTGAATATAGAGATAACCAAGTTGAAATGCTTTTCCTAAATTCAACTACAAACACTATTAGAAAAAGAGACGATCTGCATGTGAAAATATTCCCGTTTTGAGCGTTTATTTTTGAATTTTACTCATGCTCAAAAAAGAAAAAGAATTGTACCTAGTACCAATGAGGTATACATTGTAAAACTACACAATAACTTAGTACCACAATTAACAAGGGAGGCAACAAGAGCAGTAATCAACTGGCCGAAGGGAGCTGCGATGAATGCTAAAACGCTTCGTTCGCTACAATTCCATCACCGCTCTTTTATTTTTTTCGCAGTTTTAAAATTGGTTCTATTTGTAGCAGTCATTTAATTCCATTGTCATTAGTGCACCATTGTGGCACAACTTGGAACAGAAATCCCACACCAATCAGATAACCATGTTTCACGCCGGACTGTAATGTGTTTAGAGTTGTTCTACAAATAATAACAACTTATTCAGGGTGTAAAAAGACCCATCACATAGCCAAAATCTACGCACTCTGTACATCAAACTAAATTACATGGACCAAAAATAATAGCTGGGAAACGACTTTTATTTTTTGGCTTGAAAAAAAAACGCTTTTTTTTGTAGCGCGCAGATTATGGTTGTGGCGATGCCGCGCGTTTGCATGCGTGCAGCGGCCACACAGCCGAGCCAAGGCGGTCGTGTGCGTTTGATATTCATTGCGTTTTTGTAACTTCAAATGCGTAATTAGTTAGGAAAAATTGAAATTTTTGATAATGTTTGTATGGAAGAGAGTTTAGTATTATGACTTGAAATCGATTCTGGAAAAAACTAAAAAGAAAATGTGTACTCTGACCTTCAATATCTCCAAAACCAATGACTTCCCAGGTATGGTTTGTTTGAAAAAAATGATCCCAATGATGGGCAGAATACGTGGTTTTCGTTATCGTTAAGGGTCTTTTTACACCCGATATTTTACGAAATACCAAGCGTCGTGGTAAACTTGGGAAGGGGATGTGTAGAATTGGAACGCGCTGACTTGGTTCCTATGATAGGTAAAATTTCTTTACGTATGCGCTAATACTTACTATTAATTTGTTCTACTGTATTTCTTGTAGCATTACCACAAAAAAATGTAACGACATGATGTTATCATGATTGGTCTCACTATCAGAATCATTAATAATATCAAAGCCCTTCTTCTTTATCTTTTATTACAGAAGCAAAAAAAATGTTCCATTAAAAATACTATTTATCAACATTCACGAGAACCATTGGAATATTGAATAACGGAACTATTCCGATAAAACATCCTGACGATGCAGCTCGGGACAGACCTCAAAGCGTATGAAAGGAAAATTCAGATTTCCCGGAACAAATATTGACATTAAAAGGCTTTGTACATAAGAATAATGCAAAACACGCCCGCTTCCACGAATGTGGTATAGGAGTATTAGATGCACAGAATGGCTTTCCAGAATTTTTGCTAACATGTAATGTTAAGAATTTTTTGTATAATTTCATGGAACAATTTGTTCTGAAAGGCTTTGTAATTGAAAATGTGTAGAATGTTAAAGTAGAAATAGCTTGCAACTTATTAAAGAGAATTATTTAATATGTTGCCGGTTTTCTTGGAAAAAATCAGGTTAAACCAAAATGTATGGTTCTTATCTTGGCGTTTCATTATAAGTAATAAAATCATAACATGTTCACGATCCTATATAAATATTAATAAGCTTGTTTGTTATTAATGTGGTTTAAGATATACAGTACGTGGAGTATCGCATATCATCAAATGCTGGCCTATCTCTTTTTATTAACGTGGAGACCATTCCCATACTATTAGGTACTACTTAAATGAAAAAAATACATTTTTGCTTTTGATTTAAAATTTAAAGAATGCAAATTGACATTTGGCTGACCTGTTTACAAAGGTTGTATAAACCTTACATGTTCCTATCCTAATAAAGACAAGTGATAGCGGTCTTTGCATCTAAATAAGTCCTTACACACGATTTCGTGCAAAATCTATAGTGGGTTAAGCCAGAAGCTAATAAAGCTACGAATTCAAGACGGTAACAGTTTGGCAGCACAACATACATAAGTAAGCAACTTTTTACCGTATTTCTAGAAGGCAACATCTCAAGGACTGAGAGGCCATACCTCCAAAAAAATGACCTCCTTTATAAAATATTCAAACGTAGAAGGACGGAATTCTTAGAAATAATTATTACTCAGTAAAGCCAAGATCGTAGGAAAACAGAGTTACCCGAGGTAATGTCGAAATTTTTATTTCAATAAATTTGTCATAGCCCAAGATCAAACAAAAAGGAGAAAGAACGTTGGTCCTTGAATTTGATAAGGAAAAATGTTTCAAAGAACTTTGGTTATTCATGAACCTTGAGGTTAATATAAATAATAACTTTGTTCTACACTAATATAGGTATATAAAAGAATGATTACTTTTTCGAGTTTTGTTTCAAATACGAAGAAAATAACATAAAGTGAATAACATGCGTAATAAATTTTAAACATAATACAAATACAACGAGCCATTACAAAATTTTCCCGTTATTGATTTTAAAATAAAAACACCCAAAAACATGAAATTTAAACCAACAAGTGCTTGAGTACATCATTGAATTCAACCATGCAAATAACGTAACCGTTTTAACCCTTTACAAAATATTGATATTGAGGGACTTTGTTAAATATAAAAGGCCTGTTCTGCTCTGCAAATTTGAATTTTAATCTCTGAACTGTAATGTTTACTTTCGAGTGTCAACAGCCCGTCGATCGCACAACTTGTTTAATTTAGGCCCGACGCACCTTTGTGTGATAATAAAATAAAAAAAGTTTTTTCCCTACATTTGCCCAATACCCGGCGATAGCGCGTCAAAGAGAATTTTTGATGGGGAATTTGATTAAAATGTGTGCGGAAGGAAAATAAAGAGTTTTTAGCCAAAAAAGGGCAATTTTGGCAGATATTGATTGAGTTGTATAGGTTAGTGACGTGAATTCGTGTATATTGTTTTTGAATGCTAACTCGAATTATCTAGAACATAAAACCCACACTACATAATGTTCAAATATTTTCAAAGAGTATCACAACTAAATAAATATTTTAACTGTTGAATTAGTGGTACAAAATTATGTATATTAATTTAATAATTCACAGCTTTGTATAAACACAAGCATCAGTCAAAACCGATATTTGCACATCAAAATTCAACGCTATAACATAATTAATCCTGAATATCGAACCAAATAGCATTGAAAATGGCTTTCGAGAGCCCGTCTCCACTTCAGCCACTTACCAATGCTAATGCCGGCTTTTAGTTCCATTTGCAAATGGAAATTAGTTGACAGGGGCTCAATCTATGATAGTTTCGTTCACTGTCCTGACCGCATCAGTCTCCGTTTATACGATAATGTTTGGCGTCCCTCAAGGGTCTATAATTGGACCAGATTTCTTTGTAATGCATATTAATGGGTTTTAATGTTTATGTATAAGGTGTTAATGTGAAGGTGATTTGTTTGTTTCTGTTATATGAACACGTTAATTTAGTTTCGGGAACCAAATTGGTTAGTTGGCTTAGTATTGCAACTAACAAGCACATACAAATATTTATAACAATTTAAACTTCACTCGTCATACCATCACACGTCTTCAGGGAAAAACAATAATATGATCCCAATTTCAAGATTACCCCAACTTTATAGTTACAACAAAACTACCACAGAGTATGCTGCATCATCAATAAAACACAGGAACTAACTAAGAACAAAACTAAACAGCGATAAATCTTCGTTTTGCACACAATTATTCTCGTCTGGTACACGACTTATGTTTCAATGTCTGCCTTTAGTTGGAGCTCGCACTTCATTTGTTCCTGTCGAAAACTCCTAGCTAAAGTGTTTGTTTTTAAAACGATCTGCAAAAGGGCTATTATTGTTCCCATTTTATCTCTAGAGACGGAGTTTCGTTTTGCTGGTGTATACTGTCTGAGAGTAAAAATAGTATTTTATTATTGAGCGTGAAAGTTTTTAATTTATCGCTCGTAGTCTATCGACAGTTTATTTAATTTGTTTGGTAAACTTTAAACGAGCAATGATGATAGTGAGTTTACTGACATTAATTCGAGAACAGGATCTTGTTTATTTTGATAACTAATTTGAAAATGCTTGAACATACGTAGTTCGTAAACCTAAAGTCAAAATATCGTCCTCAAATGAATAAATCATAGGGAAATTCAAATACATTTTCAACACGACTAATACAACATGTTGTTGGAACCAACGAAATTCAAATTACGAACATTGTTTGCTCACAAAACAGAATTGCGATACAACAACTACCGAATCCCAATCATTAGCTCCTAAATCGAGTAACTACGTTCACAGACAAAGCGTTACCCGTTTGATGGTAAACCACAATTTCACTCACGGACACATTGTACGTAAGGCTGAAGGCACATTGTGGGGTTGTCGCATTACGACAGCCCACTTACTATCCCTCTTAGAAGTAATTAGTTTGCGACCTTCCAGATTGAAAGGGATGAATGTATTGCAATGTTTTACATCAATAGTTTATATAATTAGTGGGACACGGCTAATAGCTAAAGGTATTTGAAAACATGACAAATTATCAACCACCAGTAAGGTTGTTTTTATTACGATCACTATATTCATCACAGTATTTGTAAGAACCTTCTTTAAAATCTTTTAAATAAAGTTTTCATGAACTTTCCTTTTCATAATTGCCTTCAGTCATTAAGTATTCTGTTTGTGATCTTAGCATTATTTACCGTCATTTTGATTCTTCTCATTGTTTTGTGAACACTCGAATTTTACCTGAAAGAATAAGAAAGCAATTTAAATAATGATGAATTATTTCAATCAAGAAATTTAACGGACATTTTCCTAAAGCAAAGGAATATAATGTTTATTCATATTTACAAAAAACATGCAAAAAAAAGGTTATCAATAACCTGTTTGGTTTACCAATAAAAGTAATGAAAAAACAAACTTTTACGGACACCGTAAGTTGGAAACAATTTGCCAATTAAAAGTTTGATATAAGTACTGATTAGAATATCAGAGCCTTAGACGAATAGAGGCTTCTTCCAAATACTGGATAATAATGATAAAGCGATAGCACAAACAAATGTAAGTACTCAAACCACCTGTCCAAAAACCACAATACCTTTATAAAAATATACTAGCACGTTATACTATAGTCTCTATTACAGTAATGGAAACCCATATTGCTTCAGCACGCCAATAAACCGTCCCGTGACAGTAAACCTTATGAGTTGGGTCCCTGAATTATCTACGACAGTCGTAAACTTTGTTTCGTCATGTGGAGTATTGTCCTTTATTTTCTACTTTTCGTGGTCACAGATAGTTTTATTGAATTTGGTAGAAACACGCTAGGATAGAATTGTTAGTTCATTTTGAAGATTGGATAGTAGTGCCTAAAATATATGGGATTGGAGTGTTCAAAATTCAGTGTATGACTTGTAGTCTTCTGGAAACTATTTTTGGGAAATAAATTTTATAGAGATAAGAGCATAGGTACACACGACTACATAATAATATCATAATAACCTAGCCTATACAATGTGAAATCTATAGCTTGATGTTACCGTGCGTACTATCTCATTACTTTTATTTTCTTAAAACAAATATATGAGAACTTTGTTTTAAGTTAAATATACTTTAAAACATTGTTTTACAATCTACGAAATTCTTCATTGAAAAAATCATCTAGGCTTTCCAAGTATTCACACTCACTGGAAATCAACTGATCATGAGAAGGTTCTGTCTTCAAGGCAGATTCCTCCAACAATAACTGATCATGAGCATACTCACTGGAACTCAACTGATCATGAGAAGGCCTTCACCGCAGATTTCTCCAACAATTCCTATTCAAATACTGCTATGATGGAACCAAAAAAATTTGATGGTACTTTTCTGAGATCTAGGCAAATTATAAAGTTCGTTTGATTCCATACAGATAAGCTAAGTCATCTAGTGTCTGTAAAAATCTTGAATCGTATTTATATCCGGTAAGAAGCTTGACATTTATTCAGAAAAAAATCGTGGCTGTGACACTAGTAAGAGGCATTTCTACTTCGATACATTTCGGCGCAAACCGGTAATATCTGGTCGAATCCGCCGCAAATTGGATTGGACCGCACTGGCGTACCGCGACTTTTGCATCGTAACGTCTATTTTATTTATTTTCTACTCTACACGACTGGAACCATGATTTTTACATACTACCAGAATGTTGTGGAAAATTCAACATGTCCCTGAATTTGTTCAGCTCAAAATAAAATCTTGTGAGGACTTTTACGTTTTGTTGGACTAGGTCACAGCAAGCTAGTTCTAAATCGTATCATACCAATTCTAAAGAATATTCGTTTTAAGCATGAGTTCAGCAAAATCTGTCTCCCTCAGTAACATGAAACTGTCATGGATGATTCTATTGGTCATAAAATCCTGATGGACGTTGAACATAAAACAAAGTAAAGCCAATAGATCCCTTTTGCGGAGGCTGGCAGTTAGAGATACATACATAAATCCCCGAGACTGTTACTGATGCATCTCAGAGTAGATTTAAATTACCCTGGAATGCACTAATCTATCATGTCCTGTAGTGTGCTTTAGCAACGGCATTTGAGTTGAAATATTGAATACAACGTTAGCTATGTAGTATGCCACACACATAAATTTAATGCATACACCTGTTTACTGCAATTGTGTTTAATTTTATTAAATTATTAAACCAATTGAATTAAATAATTGTCCACCTGCCCCTTCTAAAGAAGAAACTCTAGTCATTGCTATTAAAAAAATGGTTACTACTCCATTAACGAATTCTTAAACGACAAGTTTTAACAAACAGGTATTTAAACTTTGTTTTTTTATTATTATTATTAATATTTAACACAATATGATTACATAATTATTATAAATTAATATTTCATTTGCCAATGTAATTTTAAAGATGTAAAATAAACACAAAATTTCCACAACACTGTAATGGTAAAATACAGCGTAGGTAACCTTAATGCTTGTTTCATCTGTGCTTCACAATCACCTGTATTTCGCAAATAAACGATTTTGTATTTGTATTTACATCCAAATTGTGGTCGTCAACAGAAATAATTTCCACATGCAGTGAAACAAAAATTATGAACATGGATAAAATCTTTCCGGTCCGTCCCCGCAAGCACCACTTTTCTCTGCTGTTTACTTTAAAATTTTGCATACGATGTCAAGCAGCTCACAAACAACAATTTTCTCATATTCTCCAACACTGAAAACCTCATTTTATTCGGAAAAAGAATATGCTTGAGCTAAAAAATAAGTTTCCACAAAACTCATGGTCGAACTGAAATTGTAGCAACGCTTTTCTGTCTAGCATCGTTTCCATTTTGTATCATTTTAAGATATTTTATTACCTTTCCCGTCTGCGTCAGTTTCACGTCACGTTTGCCGTAAAATTTAATTTGTCACAAATATGCGGTAACTTTATACGCTGACAAAGAGGTATGAAAAGTTCTCGGTTAAAATTCAGGAGCTCATTTTTGCTGTCGTCACGGCAAAATGATCGGCGAGTTTTATTTTATTTTTAGCAATGCTATTATTTTAGTCCGCTAATCAAAAATAGCAACTAAAAGCTTTTAAATTAAATTGCATAGCCGTCTTGTTTTATAAAACGGTAGTATAAAATGTATTTATTATTAGATGGATACATAATTTTAAGCATTTTCTGAACTTCTGTAATTACTTTTCAGACTTTTCCGAGAATTCCACAAAATATTGAAGAATCGACCATTTTTGCTTTAGAGACGAAATCTCATAATGGCGATGACGATGGCGCAGTCTTCTTAGTATCACCTGCTTCTTGTACAGATAAACTGTTAAGCACTTACTAACAAAAAACAATTTGCTATTTCAAACAAATTACTCATAAAAACAGAACAATAGCTCCAGACGAAACTGCGAAGACTGTCCAGAATAGGTCAGCGTATTGTTCCCTTGCCCTTTGATAGGATTATTGTCAAAGGCCTTTGTCTCTTGTACCTTTGTGAAGTTTACGCTGTGAATGGCCGGCATTGTTAATTAAGGTACGAATATAGACAGTTTTGAGTAGAAATTGGAGAAGCGGTGATACTGAATTTGGAAAACCTTTTTAAGAGTTTGAAACAAGGATTTCAATAGGATGCGAATTATGCAAAAGCGTTGTTGTTTGGTAGGTAGGTATTCTTTTGATACCTGCTATAACTTTGTAGTTAATTTTGAATGCATTTATGTATATGTTCCTTTATCCAGTGGTTTTAGTGCTTGTCCAGTGTATGTTTGTAGCTTGTCTAATATGAGCAAAGGTCTAAAAGCAAGCGCCTTGGCGGCCGCACTACCGTGCTTTTAGATTTCTACGACGGAATGCACAATCGAAAAAATGGATACAGCCAAGAAAAGGACCATTTACGTCTAAACTAAGAATGGGTAGAACGAGGCTGGTAGTGTTGATGATAAAACTTACACTGCCGAAAGAGCTGCACACGTGAAGTTAGGAACGTCAGCCGAGTGTTAAAGTTATCAGAACCGACGCTTGCGAAGGTAAAAAGGTACGTAGCGCAGTCTACTTCTGGATATACGATCTTAAAACAGGAAGGATGAAGAATGGGCGAAGGGAGAATCAGGGTCAGCCGTAGCAACGGTGAAGGTTTTGCTGTGGACAGTCAACCTTTTTTTCTTTCTGTTGTAAACCTTCCTTCCGACCCGGCCTTCGCGGATAAAACCAGGGAGTCTGGGATTCTAATCTCTCTAAAACCACCCCGGTGTTGCCTATTAGCACATGGAGGGGGCACTGTGTCCTCTTAAAAGACCCCCCTGCAACGCCTGTTAGGGCACATCCCTGGGGAGACTGTAAAGGGGTCTTCCCTGAACCTCGTTGTGCTACCGTCCTCTCTGAGGTCACCATGTGGCCAGTTAACCTACCGTCAATCAGTCAATGGTATGTACCTCAGCGAAGGTACCACTTACAAAAACTGATTACATTTGGAAAACTGGATTATGTGCACTTAAATTCCCACTGGGTTGTGAAAACCGTACGCTTTCAGTGAGGTCATACAATTCAATGATATATTTGGTGCTATCGGAAATTGGATCAGAAATTCCAATGCTGATTACATTTCATATGTATGCGGGCAGCATACATTGCTGTGTATGTTGTACAGTAGTCAAAGGCAACAATATTAACATGTCGTGGAATGTGCAATTGTAATCATTTAGATCGCAATTAGCTTTTATTAGCACTGTGGCCTGTGTAGAATATGTTTAGTGTTAACTAGGATTGAAACTATTGTATGCAAAGTGTGTACCTTGGTATACTATAGGTACGCTACACACTTTTACCACAGTAGATACAAAAGCTAAAGCAGTATAATCGCCTGAATAGACACACTCACTCAGACACGCACTGTATACTGAGTATAATGCACTCTTTATCATGTACTCTATGACAGCCGTGACTGACTGTATTCCGATGATAACTTAGAAGCCTTCGGCTGTCCCATTTCAAAACCTAGTAAGGGACACTTTTTACAAAAATCGTTTTATTGCATAATCTTGCTAACCTAGAAAGTCTCTACCAAATACAAAAACACCAGCGTTGAAAACTCACATAATAAGCAGATATATTTAAGCATCGATACCTAGTAAGTGCCATCTGACCATTTTAAAACCCAGTTAGTCACTTTAACCACATGGTTTTACCTAACATAAATACTTTTCAAAGGCTGACCGATTTAACGTTTTTGCGCTCTTCTGTAAAATTTCGTTTTAAGCCCTTACTAGGTTTTGAAATGGGACAGCCGCCTTGTTGCAGTGCGTGTCTGTGTAAGTGTGTCAATTCGGACGATTGTAGGTAATTGAAGTACTGCTTTAGGTTATGGTATATATGTATACTGTGCTTTATACCTACGTTTAAAATGCCATTCAAAGGTATATCAGATGAACGCGCACGCTATACTGAGCCGATGCCTGATTCACCTAACTAAAGAAGTTCAGTTGCAGTCTTGCAGGTAAGTTTTGATCAAAACAACGCTTTTCGTATTCCTTTAAAGCAGTCCTTCTCAAAGTAGGCGATAACGCCCCCTTGTGGGCGCTAGAGTGCTGTAGGGGGGCGGTACAGGTTGGTAAAAGTAATGATTGCAATAGTGATTTTGAAAAAGAGTTAAGTACAGTAAAAAAAATTAGGGGGCGTTAAGGAAATAGTTGATTCTCAAAGTGGGCGGTAGAAAAATAAGTTTGAGAACCTCTGCTTTAAAGGTACAAGTCCGAGACGGGCTGCAGACTGCCAACTGCAAAAGTAGTATCGCTTGCGGTGCGATCTGCGGCTGCGGTCTGCGGTTGCAGTTTTGCAGTCGCTGTCGGAATAGCACCTTTAAAGTGCACACCTTAAAGGCGCTATTGCGATGGCGACTTGCGGTCTGCGGTTGCAGTCTGCAGTTTGCAGCCTGTCTCGGACTTGTACCTTAATAGGCGATCGCTGTCACTTGCGCTCGCGTGAACTTAACTACATCGTCACTGTAACTTGACCGACACCTCATGAAATTAATTGAATTAGCCTACCGGTCATATTGATTTCTTTTTCATTCATTATAAACTGTGCCCGCGACTCCATGGAAGTCGAAAACCAATAATGTATCGCAATAACTAAATAAATATCTTCTTGATAAATTTAGATTCTAATATCTTTTGATCTAGCAAACCGATTACGATGAAACAAAAACTAAATCTTATTCCGCAATACGCACATAATCTATATATATATAAATTAATCCCTATTTCCCTTGGTCACGGCATCACGCGTGAGCGGCTGGACTGATTTAGCTTTTTTTTTTTGTTGTGTTCGTAATTGTCAGAAGGTTCATATGAAAGAAAATTTTGATATTTAAAAAAAAACGAAATTATCTCAGTATGTCCATATTCTTCATTTGTTTACCGCATGCATGAAAATGGTTTTAACTTTTTGTTACTATTTTGATTTTGTTTCTGAAGGTAGGTAGTAAGTAGGAAAAAGTGCATTGCAACGCATGCAACTACAGCTAGTTTGTCTATAACCCCCTTATTACAAAAGATGGTTTAAACCAAGACTAAGGTAAACCCAGGTTTAAAATATACCCATCACTTTCTTATGTCATATAACAAAAAGAGACGGGGCTATTACAAAACCAAGGATTTTCTTAGACCATCTTTTGTAATAAGGGGGTATAAGTTAACCGCATTGAGTCAGTAATTTTTACGTGATGCGTGCACGAACACACCGACAAACAGATAAACAGACAAAACATCCAAAAACGATCGAAATGGATTCTATTGGTTATCCTTTACACACCCGCTATTTCTAACTAGAGGTCGCCAGCGTCTTCGCCCGCGTGGATGTCGTTTATCGCACATTCCGCGTTTTTCTCTACCATATTATGCATGTATTATACATATAAACCTTCCTCTTGAATCACTCTATCTATTAAAAAAAACCGCATCTAAATCCGTTGCGTAGTTTTAAAGATCTAAGCATACATAGGGACAGACAGACAGCGGGAAGCGACTTTGTTTTATACTACATACATATGTAGTGATTTACAGACACGCCAAGTCTATAGATTAATTAATGTCATCATCCTCCTGCCCTTATCCCAAATTATTTGGGGTCCTCAGCACATGTATTTTTCTCCCATACATTACTATTAGCAGTCATCGCAGTAGTCACCCTCTTTCTAGTCTTATCATCTTTTACATTATCTTTTAGATTATTTATATGTACCTGTAGAAGATAGATATCTCTTTGTGATCACGGCTCATCTTCCGTGTGGAAGATGTCCGGTACTTTGGGAAGCATACACGAGGACACAGGTCCAACGCGCAGAGGCCTCTTTGAGAACTTTAATCTAAAATGGGGTGATAACCGGGGACTATCCACGGCTGCACTATTAGAGTACAGTCATGAACCGTCCCAGGTGGATGCAAGACTATTGTAAAATATGGTGAAAAATATTGGGTCTAACACCCCTTGTGTTGGGTGGACTGGATAACTTCTATTGCCGGAAGAAAACGGCGTCTGCCTTTCAACATTTAAAATTGAAAAGTGTTGGCAGACGGTGACTCGCCAGCTCACTAGCTGGGCCCCCTGAAAAGCCATATACATTGGCGAAGAGGGCAACAAACGTGTGAGCGGCTAGGGGTGTAGAGAGGTGTGGCCCCGGTTTCGCCGTCGCGGGTCTAAAAGACCCGGAGTGGGTTTCCCCGCTATTACGCCATTAGGCACTTCCACACCCGAGCATATAGCTCTGGCGGCCCCCCTCTGGCCGGCCGATAAAAGCAAGCCAGAGTTGAGAGTCCTGCGGGCACTCTTGGGGTTCCACTCCAGCCAGCCAATGAAGGCAAACTGGAGACGAGGCCCTGACCGACGAAGATAGATATTATTATTAAACCATCAGTAAAACTGTGTAAGCATTTCTCAAAAGCGATCAAAGTTTCAGAATAACTTACACGAATTTGTTACAAATTAATATCACACAGATATGACGCTACTCTAAACAGTTAATTAAGCGAAACAATATTTAACCTATCCCCATAGTTAAGGTTTACCGGATTACGTGTTTAACTATGGTAATTATCAACTAACCGCTTGCTAACCACGGGACACAGTTCCCATATAAACTGTTATTTATTAGCCTTTTTATTAAAGCTATAACATTATTTTAACGTTAGCTTTTATAATTATGAGATTGCTGATTTTAGTTTATAATTTTTATGGCTAATAAATTGTTATTATCGGAGAGCTAATTACTAATTGTTGGGCTAAGTTTTTCTGTTGGCAACTAATGAGGGGATGGAGCAATGTCGTCGTAGGCTGAGGAAAGGTCATGTCTCTCAGTGGGCGTAGTCGTAAGGTGGACATATGAAATTGGGTAAAATATTAGACATCATTTTATTTTCAGGAAAACTAAAATTAAAACCTAAAAAAAAACAACTTGGTGTTATAGACGTTAACTTTTTTATTAAATGCTTTGAACCAAGTGGTATGTCACGTTAAAACAAAAACTGTATGAGATAAGGCAATGAACACGAAGTACAATTTACCCCAAAAAAAATACCGTCACTCAAAAAATAAGCAAGAATTTCCGGAAAATTAGCTTTTTTACAGTGTTTTTCTCGATAATTGAAAACCAACACCTTTTTTTCCCCCTTCTTTATAGTGATATCTTGTTTTCCCAATTTTATATGTGCACTTTATGAAGACTCACATTGTATTTAACGAATGAAAAAAGAAAACAGCAACTAGGCCTTATATTGTAACTTTAAAAGCCTTGTTTATTCCGAATATTATCACAACATAGTATAAAACAAAGTCGCTGCCCGCTGTCTGTCTGTCCCTATGTATGCTTAGATCTTTAAAACTACGCAACGGATTTAGTTGCGGATTTTTTTAATAGATAGAGTGATTCAGGAGGAAGGTTTATATGTATAATAAATGCATAATATAGTAGAGAAAAACGCGGAATACGCGATAAACGACATCCACGCGGACGAAGCCGCTGGCGACCTCTAGTTCTATTATAAACCGCTACCAGTACAATGAACAGTGATTAAAATTGGTATAAAGGTACATACGATGCAGATACTATCAACAGTTCTGTCAGATACAAAATAAACGAAAAGATAATTTCTGCACATACAAATATTAACTGAGTCACCTGGTCGACTAAAAGTTAACTGAATGTATCGGTTTTGTTATCTTTTTTCCTTGTGACCTTTAGATACTGTAAGTTTTTTACGCATATACTCACAGATAAAATACTATGGTATCTATACCCTTTTCACCATAAGTTGATTCCTGACATTTCTCTACAAATTTTAACGTTACCTACCATACAAAGAAAATCAAATATTTTTTTAAAACTTAACATGGATAATATAGCAATTTTACGGTATTTGATGATGTCGTTTACGTTTTTTCGATAGCAGTCTCCTTACGGCTACAATTTACGAAATGACCGAGCTGGCAGGACTCATCTTATGGTGAAAAGAATATAATTCATACGAATAGCAAATTGCCATGTTTGCATATGTTTAGTAGCCCAGAAGAGAGTGCTACTGCCCATCCCCTTGATTTAATCCCTTGGTCAGCTTTTAAGACATTTATGGGAAAACTGCACGAACGACTGATGCTTTCTTTGGTGAACGTTGATTGGGAGCGACATTGCTTTCTTTTATGTGGGAGTCTGTGCCGGTGGAATTGTATAGCGGTTCCCAGATGTCGACATATTAGAAGTTACCTATGAGGCTTCCATAGTCACAAAAAGAGAATGAGAGATTGGAAAAAAAAGAAAAAAAAACAGCCCATGACTGTCCCACAGCTGGGCAAGAACCTCTTCTCAGAATGAGAAGGGTATAGTCCTTAGTCCACCTCGCTGGCCTGGTACGGTTTGGTTGGGGTGCATGAAAAGAGCCTCCACGAGTAACGATACTTAAGTACGTCCGGCGCACCCTGGGCAGTCAGCCTCGCTGCCAACCTTGCTGACTGGCTAATCTTTTCACCACAGCATGAGCTATTTTCGTATAGCCCATGCTGACACGAGAGAAAAGGCGGACTACACACATCATCGAGAAGTTTTTGGACGCATCCCATGTGTGCAGGTTTCTTCACGATGTCAATTAAATTATGACCCTTCAACTTGGAAGATAAGCGATCAAAAGAAAGGCAATCACTGCTTTTTAAATTCTTTAACTACCTTGAAAAATCAAATGAGATACACCCACCACTATTATTGTTCCATCAACATGTCTGCTCAACTTTGGCGTCAAAAGAAGAAAGTTCATCTGTAAAACCGCCACACTTGTCCGGGCGTAAATTAAAAAGTTCACACACTGCCGTCCACTCACTTATGGATGTCCGTATTCTGTTTATCTAGACGATATGTCGAGAATTATAAAATTGATTTATAAAAGTGTCTGTAACAGATTTATTTAAAGAAATAAAAATTAATTATCATTTATATCAGTCTCTCTCAAAGTGGGCGATAACGCCCCCTTGTGGACGCTACACGCCTACTGAGGGGCGCTAAAAGGCAATAAAAGTAAGGATTGCAATTGTAATTTTTAAGATGTGATAAAGGTAAAAAAATTAGGGGGCGCTAGAAAATAATTGATACCCAAAGTGGGCGGTAGACAAAATAAGTTTGAGAACCTCTGATTTATATACAGTATATGTTTTTTAAGACAAGATGGCGCTGGCATTTCCAATCTGACTATCTTTCAGAAGAAATGCCGGAACAAACTCAGAGGTCAAGGCCTTTTTAATAGTCCATGTCCATGGTGGGACTGTTAACGTCATCGTAAAATTTTTGAAAAACTTCTTTTAGCCTAGAACGACTACGCCAGGGCAGATGCCTCCACAACCCAGCTACTAGGTAACCGAAATCTAATGTTAAAAGTACAAGTCCGAGACGGGCTGCAGACCGCAAACTGCAAAAGTAGTATCGCTTGCGGTGCGATCTGCGGCTGCGGTCTGCGGTTGCAGTTTTGCAGTCGCTGTCGGAATAGCACCTTTAAAGTGCACACCTTAAAGGCGCTATTCCGATGGCGACTTGCGGTCTGCGGTTGCAGTCTGCAGTTTGCAGCCTGTCTCGGACTTGTAGGTACCTTAATTGTTACTCCCAGCCACTATATTACGGAGATCAAATAATATCAAGGGCTCCTTGACAAATATTTCTATTCAGCCACATCTAGTCAATGACATAAGCACTTGGAAAATGCGTAATAGCATTACAAAATCGTTTATTATTTTCACATTCAAAACACATACTACCACGCATTTGTTCACAATTTAGTTAGCATCTCACAAATATTTATTTGCATGGATAACATTTATTTATCTACCATGTTTATTTCATACGCTGGAGGCAACTAACGTTCGCCACGTTAGTTCTATCGAATAAATAGATTTGTATTTTAGATAAAACTATCTACAATAATAAAGCTATAATTCTAACGAATACTCGACCAGTTCATTCATCCCGGTGATATTCAGTTTGTAGTTTATATAGAACGACTTTGAAGAATTAAAATTATTTATTTTGTTTCTCGCCTGTTTATCACCAACGCAAATCCTTAAAATAACCAGATGTTCTTAGCATGGCTTTTTATTAATAGATGTTACTGATGTAATCTAAATGAAAATTTGTCGGAAACCACTCAGAATAAGCTAGTACTATGTATCTCTCATTTGATTTTACACTCGGGTCGTGGGGTCCGACTGCCTAACTGTTGATGTTGCAAGGCTGCTGGTCAACACTTCCCGTGAACCGACGGCTGGCCTCTACTTTGGCCAAAGGATTACCATTGCTGTACAACGTAGCAATGCTGCCAGTCTTCCGTGCACGATATACCACAAGATAGCAAAATTTTTCATGTTTTACATTGGTTTAATAACAGTTGGTCAAGTGCAAACCCAATAAAACAGTCTTTCAACACTCAAAAACACTTTACGACTATAAACAAACCATCGTAACACGCGGCAGTCCATAAATTAAAAGCTCTTTATTCGCTACCAATCGTATCTGATCCAGCGCTCATATATTTCATCCGGACGCCAAGTGAATGCTAAACGACTTCGGAAGTATTCGGAGCTGATCGGAAGGCGCCAAAAGTGTTGAGAAAGATTAAGTAAAAGTGAGGTATTCAATTCTACTTAGTTTTTTTATTTGAGATGGGTTTGCTCTTGACTCTAGGTCAGAGGTGACAGAAACAAAGTCTACGACAGAGCGAGCTTATCCAGAAGAAGCCTGATCACTCTAACTTTGAAGAGATTCGGATTGTAAGCGTTCGGGAACACAGACGCAGGTAGTGGGTCAAGTTCGGCGCAGTGTTGTTCTGATGTAAGACAGCTATGTATAAGATCATTGTAACAGTTCCCGATGTAGTGGAGACCTGCATCCTAATTGCACAAAACACTTGTTATCGCTATGGTTTTGATTTTGACCGGTCAACAATTTCCATAGCATTGTATGTATTAACAATCTGACTTCTCCACAACTATGTACCACGTAATGACTATTGTAGTATTGTCAGTATGAAAGCTATTGAAATTATGAAAGTGATACGCAATTCGGATGCAGATGATTGTATTAGATAAATGATCAGCAGTATTCTCCTCGTTTTAGGCAATGGCAAGCAAGGAACCACTCCACCTGATGGAAAATGGTTACAGCCGCCTATATAATACAATACTCTTTATTGTATACAAAACAAACAAGAAACATTACTACAAAAATAGAGATGTGCAATGGGCGGTCTTATCGCACTAGGCAATTTCTTCCAGACAACCATTGGATGGACATGATTTGCAAGAAAATAGAGAGAGGTAGATCTCGGTGTAACAAAACTATAAGCACTAACAACCACTCCCAAACTGAATTTCGACAAATCGTTCCACGACAAGATTTTACTTCGACACTATGGAACTCCGACATTACGCTACTCCGACAATTATGGAACTTCGACACCTAACTTGGGGCACCCCGACACGGATAGGTTAGGTTCGAAGGGGATGACATCATCCCCTTCGTGTTAGGTTACTTTAAACCCCACTGTCGAAGTTCCATAATTGTCGGAGTAGCGTAATGTCGGTCGAAGTAAAATCTTGTCGTAGAATGATTTGTCGAAATTCAGTTTGGTAGTCACCAATAACACAAAGAAGATTGCTGATACTTTGCCAGCCGAAGACGAAGTTGAACAGCCTCATGTGCGTGTAATTTCAATGGCACCCATACAATGCAATGCTGCTTGGCGGTAAAAATAGGTGGATGAATATTTTTTACCTTGACATTTTTGCAAATCGTTGTTTTCCTGGGTGTTGCTGGTTTATTCTTGTTTTACTGCTTAACTGCGGTGGTATTGTTTCAGTTTTCATTATCATAATTGGAGTTTTAAACATCAGCATTCATAACTTTGGGATGATGACAATGGCGTTCTTAATTATTGTAAATGTTTTTCGCATATTCACCCAGTGGTTGTACTTCTTCGGGCGAACGCTTTCACAGAGTTCTATTACTACTCAGCACTTGTGCATTGGAATTACCATATTGCTAATGGTTTCACTCAGGGTTGCGGCACTTGAGGCGGTCAGACAGCTGTTGAATTTGAGAGAAACTAATCAAATTATGGATGAGCAGACTAATCTTTGAGACTACAAACAATCAAACGCAAGGTAGGCAGTTGCCTAACTACCTACCCTATCCATGACCGACGATTTGATAAAATTAGATGGATGCGAAAGGTGGCAGATTGAGCATTGTGAGGAATCCTGAGAAATGCAAAACAAAGAGACAATCCAAGAATCTAGATATACCGTAAAGCTAGTTTCGGTTACCTAGGTATATGGAAATTTATTTATTGGTTAACCAATAATTGCTAAACGTTAAAATACAATGATTTCAGTCATGTAAAATTTATAACTAAGTGTACAACATCGTGAAGTAACTACATGCAAAAACTTTGCAAATAAAGATAGGGAAAAATCAAAGATTAAGAATTTATATTTATGATTAGTTACGACTGAGTATGAGTTAGTTCGACTCGCGACCTCGCCGCGTGATCAGCTCATGTTTAACCCTTTAACCGCCCCAGTCGGATATATCCGACAATTTTATTTACCTTTATATGGATAGAAACGGATGAACACATAAACGACATGGGCAAAATGGACACGAAATTTTATGTCAGATTTATCCGACTGGGGCGGTTAAAGGGTTAAGGACTCCGTTTGGGTCCGAAACTAGTCGGGCAATCCCGAAAAATGCGCGTGAGTAAACCGTAACTAATCATAAATTTGAATGTGTCTCGCGAAATTTATAATAATAAGATTCAGAATTTGTCACAGTAGTGATTGTTAGCTTTAGTACAATTTAAAAATTATGAATACATGGAAATCACTTAATTTAGTGGAAACTGACGGACTTGGTGCTTGAATTTTCTAATACCAAGAAATGATTTCAAATAATAGAGCTTGCTAATCAGCTCTTGATCGGGGCAATAAGTCCAGCCAGCGAGAAAGCCTTTTATAGCCTACGGAATGACAAGACACTCATTTTTTTATTCCTCGTCTCGGTTACAACTTTGTCAAAAGTTATGACAACCTCTTATTTTCTTTTGACGACCTCATATAAAAATAAGATTGTTTACCTGCACGTTGCCAAGCACGTTTACATTATGTTTGGCCGCTAAATTAGATAATCTGGCCAAGTTTTTCTTAAATGTTTGTTTTAATTCTAGACTCTCATGAAGATTGATCGGTGACTAAAAAAATTGAGTGAAGCATGGAAGATGACTCATTTTATTTGGCATAGATGTTGTAAGATGCCAATAGTCGTGTTTAAATACTTATTATTAATGCGTGTTAAAATTTGCTTTCATGGATGTTAAATCATTTGGGTAATGGGAAGGATCATGTTTAGAACGTGCATTATGTGAAGCAGCATGTAAGAATGAAAGAAAATCAATGTATTCAGCATGCAAATCGACACAATATAGACTGTAATGCCAAAAAGTGTAACAGTTACCCAAATAAAAATACATAACAAGCACCGTGTGAATAAATACAGAAATGCGTCGCATTCGCATGTGAATAGGTCATCACTCGGCATAATGCTATATTGTGGTAACATTGGGACTAATGCCATTATTTCCCAACAAGCAACACCAACAGCGCTGATTTCAGTAACGACTTTGGGTGATGCAATGGTGTCTTCCAGCGGCGAAAAAGTGTATGTACGAGATGTTCTGTGATTTCTGTTTTGACTAATGTCGGCAATGCTTTTCTAAAGAGGCCGCGGCAAACAAGCTGGTGACTTCGCAACCGGCCGCCGAAAAGTCGCCGCAAAGCGGAGAGGGGGAGGCGTTTATGAACTGCCATTGATCGCCCCACACTTGCACCTCCTCCAATCCAACATCAACTACTACACCAGGGCGCAGTACCTTCTACTCCGAAGCATGGCGGAGTGGTTGATCAACGTGGTTGTGGTTACCGAGCCGCACTTCATTCCGCCTAGGGATGACTGGGTAGACCCCATGGACGGCTTGGTGGCCTTGATAATCTCGCGGGCCGCCATTGGCTCTCTGTCCACTGAGAACGTCACTCGTGGACAGGGATACTTGGCGGCCCTTCTCGAAGACCGTGTGGCTGTTTGAGTTCATTCTCCAATTCTTCTAATTAGTGTTTTATTACAGGCTCTACTCCCTCCATTATTCAAAACAAGCTTATTATCAGATCTAAATAAAGGTATTTGAACTGTATATTTTGTTTCTACTGCTTGACATTTGAATGCCATACTTAATATGCTAATATGACATTGAGGTAGGTCATATCGGCTATTCACACCTCGTTTTATACCTGATATTATAAAGCTTTTATCGTTTATTCAACTCACCAATAAAGGTATAATGTAGTGACATCAGAACGCTTTCAGAATAAAAATGAGAACTGACAGATATGATTTCGCAACCGAATAGGTGTCTCGATTTAGAATCAACAGATTTTGTGTTTATTTGCATGCATTTTTAAGTCTTATTCGATCCAATTTGACAAAAATAGTAACGTGCTTTAACGAAAAAAACTACAAACGTAGAATTCAATCCGAGATAATTTTGATTTGATTTAAACAATACCTTATTTTTTACTGTTTTAAATAAAAACATTGTTTACCTTTTGTTTCAAATTGGTTCAGGACAAACTTTAATCGATTATGGTTTTAACTTTATAATTATTAGATAAGAAGATTTCCGATAGAAGATATAAGAAGGTAGAGAAATACCAATGAAACTAACGTGATGGATAAAGCTGTCAAACGGTCTCATGATCCGGGCGTAAATATAATTGCTTTGACAATTCATTGACTACAGTGCGTTCCCCGAAAGAAGTCTCTTCTGATGCTGGCAACACTGAATTCTTTTTTTTTTTCTTTTGGTCTGCTGTGGATGTTCCTAGGGGACCGTTTCTACGTAACCGGGCAGTCATTGGCGAGACCTGAAGGATCTCCAGCCAATGGGGGGGAAGTAAAATACTTAACCTAAGCTAACTAAGTATTTGTACTACACTAACATCATGACTACCTGCAACAATAGCACTAAGAGCGACCCTTAGTTGGACTGGACCTCGGCTTAGGGCGTTGCTGGCGGGGGCTTGGGGGGGGGGGGACAGCTTGATGAGGGCTGAATTATCGGTGTGAGCCACTGACTTCATTGTCCCGGACGCTTTTATAATGAAAAATCAGTAGTACCAACATAGCGCCGAAGGGACTTCTTTCGGTGAACTATTTTAAGGGCCGATATTAAAATCGATTTTATTCCAGTCCGGATTGATGTAGATTTTTGACATTACATTATATTTTTCTGTCAAAAACATACATCGATTCTGAAAATTTATATCGAGATCGGTTATTATACCGACCGATAGTCGATGCTTTTGCTTCATATTTACACTACACCAATGAAAATAACTTGATTGACAACGCTGTCAAACGGCCTGATCCGGGCATATATGTCATCATATGACAATTCATTGACTATATTCGTTTCCCATCGGAGATAGCCATCTTGTCGGGCATATTTAGCTTGATATATTTGGGTATTTTTCTTTGTTATGAACTCAAAGCTAATATCATGGAATCTATTATATCAGAAATCTGTACTCTGGCTTGGCGTGTCTAAACATAGGAAACTTAAAGTCATTAAAGACTATTAACAGAATCCATTTTGATCAGTTTTGGAATTTTTGTCTGTTTATCTGTTTGTCGGTTTGTTTGTGCACGCATGACGTAAAAAGTACTGACTGGATGCGGTTGACTTTTATAGAAATATATTGTGCGTATCTCGGAGTAACATTTAGTTCTGGTTTCACCGGAATCGGTTCACTCAATCAAAAGATATCAAGTTAAAGTAATCAAGAAGAAAGTTTAGTTATTGCGGCACGACACAGTATTGGTTTCTGGGGGTCTAATCCCTAAGCACGAAGTCCGTGATTTCGGCCTTAGTTACGAGCGTTTCCTACTCCCTATCACCTATGGACATACGATTATTTCGGTGCCCGAACTAAGAATGAGTGACAACACGATTTGACAGTTGTCCTTACTACCGATGTGTTTTTGCCGGTCCGAAAAGTTGAACTTGACACTTATTTTATTCACTCCTACGTTTCGGGCTACTTTCGGACGGGCAACTAACTTCGTTGACGGACTTAGGGAGTACGCCCCCTGATTTCCAGGCGGACGGAGTCGCGGGCTCAGCGAGTTAAAAAAGTGTTACCCTTGGTGCCGCAATTCAGAATAGAGGTGCGGGATGCATTTTTAATTTTCTAGTTTACAACTTGCCTATACTTGTAATTTTTAACAACACCAACACCGATGAAGGTTTCATGTTGATTAAATTTTTATAAGTAGACATAGTTTTGTTTTTAGAGCTAGTTCGGTCCGTTTTTAATTTTTATTTTGTGCTGTTCTAAAAACACTTAATACTTGTTCTGTATTAGAATGCTAGCAATTTATACAAAATGAAAATAGTAAGCGCCATAACAACTTTTTTCCAAGGCTATGTCTAACACGCGTTTCAGATATGAAAGTAGTATACATTCGCTAATGGGGTAATGGAGAAATCCTCGTTTTTGTGGAAGTGAGGTGGGAATGTTGGGACCAAATGACAATAATTTTTGATTTTTTTATTTCAGTTGCAAACCTCATAGAAAACAAAGCAATCAAGTTTTTTTTTTATATTTCTGTTCCTGTAACGGTTCGATGTCCTTTGCTCTGGGTCGTTAAAATAAATGAGCTTGTACGTTGCTTGGAAAAAGTGAAAAAAATAAAACAAATACAGTTCTGTACTTTATCAACAATAAACCCACAGTTTCACTTTATAATAATAGGTACCAGATATTATCAGCACCGCCACACGCACACGCGCATGGTATAATGACGTCACTGGCGCACGCGCGGCTTTCCCGGACGCAATTTGCGTGCGAAGCTCCCCCTATCTCACGGTCGAACAAGTACCACGTGTCAGTTGCACAATATCCAGCTATATGTAGAGCTTATTTGCATTAGAGTAGTTCATGTGATTAATTAATCACAAATGTTTCCTCCCATTTCAACTTTTAACATTGGTTGTGATTTTAATAAACAAACTAGTATTAGACGGAGAAGCACTAACCACTTGGTACCTATGAAGTTGTCAATTTTATATTTTTTGTAGAATTATCATTGCAATGGACTTTCGCGCCAACTCTATATACTAAGTCTTCTCATCTTCTTTTGACAGCGGCTAGTACCTATTTTACCGTCGTCGCTAGGGATGCGACACGTCGTTGAAAACCCGCTCATCACTAGTAATCATTTATGTTGGTGAAATTAACGCTCACGCACACGCATCGTAACAGATTAAATAATAGCACAAGCCATCGTCGTTTTATGACGTCATAGGCAAAGCGCGGTTAGTACCTGCTCGCATTTTGCTTGTCATGATTTAGGTACGTTTCTCAGGTACTGTCAGTCGGTTGGACAAAATTTTGAGTTGCTTGAGAATAGCAAATCATAACATGGAATATTCAGCCTAATACAGTCCCACTTTTGGGCACAAGCCTCTTCTGAATGAGAAGGTTTTAGGCCTGAATCTACCACGCTGGTTTGGTGCGGGTTGACAGACTTCAAACACCATCGAGAACTTTTTGGAGCCCTCTCAGATTGGCAGGTTTCCGCAAGATTTCTGTTCACTAATAACGGAAGTGATAATTAAATCAGATTCTCCCTCTCCTCTTGCATAGATAGCAATAATAGCAACTAGACTATTAATTTCCGGCTATAAGTCAAATCAGGAAGAGGAAAAAGGTAAATACACTAAGTAATAAAATTAGAAGATTTTTTTAATAGCTGTCCCCGTACACGCTATGCACGGTTGCGTAGTTTTATGACATCCACACACACCGTACACGCACATACACACACTGCTACACACACACTCACACATAAGCGCGCACACACTCACACATAACCGCACACACACAAGCAGTCGCAACGAAGTGCTAAACTTTTTCCATCCTCTGAAAGTGTCCCAACAAGTACTTATAACTTATTTAAATTCAGTCGCTGTAAAGAAGCGACTTCTTGTCTGTAAACTCCTAGCAAGTAGTAAAAATATTAATTTACAGATTGAATTCCTGACAGATAAATGCTTATCGTTGCCTTAGAGTAAAAAACCTCGCGAATGCATTTTGGTCATTGCAGGGTTCCTATGGGCTTAGACGCGGATAAGTCGCGGGCAAAAGCTTCTCAATTATATTTATTACAATTGTTGTATACCCAATAAAGGATTAATTTCAGTGCCTACAAACTAAGTTCGCATAGAGACTCTTTCATAAAGTACCTGTAAGATATGTCTATACCAGTGCGCTTTCACGTTCATCTTGCGTCTTCATCTGAGGCATGCGTGAAGCAATAGCGCATGACTTAATACTAGATCGACAAAAGCGCATGCCCCTAGCGCACGCTAATCCACCTATTGTATGTCGACTGACAACTGACCGGGGCGCACCGGTGTAGACGATAAGCTGCATGCGTCTTATGGCAATGAATATTGCATGCGCTTGACGCAAGAGGAATTGAAAGTTGAAAGCGCAAGATGAACATGAACGCGCACTGGTGTAGACATACCTATACGTCGTGATGAAATGAAAATGACCAAATTGCATTCCTGAGGTTTTTACTCTAAGACGAAGACATCTCCATTATCTTACACTCTTATCTATTGACTTTATAAACATAAATACTACCCTCATAAATCACCAAGGCATGCACACCAATTATAAGTTTCTTTACGGCTCATAAAAGAAGAATGATTTATGAACAAAACACATTTTTATGAACATCCATCTAAGCCACTCACGTACTACTTAAATCCTTGTATTAAGAACTGTACAAAACATCCATATTTCATTATTTAACGGATCTCTCTAAACTCCGTTAAAGACTTGCAAAAGTTTCTTAAAGTCATCGATCAATTTTGGCCATTTCCCTCCAAAACAAACATTTTAGTGGGAGCTTCGATCGATCGATCTGACAAACATAGAGTAGGAACTTGTGTTGATATTCTTGTCAAACATGATTGATGTAAATATTTGATGTGATTAACTTTTACACTGTGCTATAAGTACTTAGTAATTAAAGAAAATTTGTGAATTAGCAGCATGCGACGACCGGACATCAAGGAATAATATTGTGTTTTGAGCAGTGTCACAATTCATGCGCATCAACTTGGTATAGTTTTATAACTTCCTACTTACAACTCTAATGTGCAACTTTTAAAAATGTAGCACTCATTCTCATGACTACTGTAAACGTGAGACTCAATTTAGATTCAAACTTCTTAGGTCGGTTTCACTGCACGACCGACCGTCGCGTCGGTGCGTACGTCAGTCGATCACATCAATATCTTTGGAAATGTATGACAGTTACAGTGCTAGAGTGCGCGCAAGATAACTCTGCGCGCGGCTGAGGGCGTGCCAAACGTTTCCATGATCGCAGAAGTTCAAATTACCGCTTTTTAAGCTTAACTTTTTTATCTCTTAACATAATTTTCCCGTTAAATATTCCTACAATCAGGTAGTTCTACTATCAACATTGATAAAATGGCACACACTTTGGTGGACCATGATTAGTTCCGATTTCGGCCGCGCGCAGACTTATCTTGCGCGCACTCTACCCTGACGGTACGCACGCACATGTCCCACGCGCTGCGTACGAGGATCGGTTGAGCGCGTCCGTCCTGCGTCCGTCGGTCGACCGACGCTCTATAGAATCGTATCGGAAAATCCAGTGCTGCATCGACCGGTGACCATTATTAACTGTACCAATGCACACGTATTTGAGGTCAGCCACCATAGCACTGAAATCAACATTTCGATGGTCGGTCGGTGCATATCGTCAGGACCGTAGCTACGCATCGACGGTTGGAGATGCACTAAAACCGGCCTTCGAAAACAAAAATTAATTCCGAAACGATAAGGTTACGCGAGCGTATTAACAAATTTAACATTTGTTACTTACATTATTAGACACAATTGGAAGTGCTAGTGAATAGAAGCCTATCCTATTTGCTAACCGATAAGCACTAATGACAAGTACGTACTAAGCTCAAGTGAACATTGCATGGGTAAACAAATCACTGCCCACCGAGTCGCAAAATATTTAACTTAATTCAAAACACTTCTATTATAACATCACAAAAATTCCAATCAAAATGAAACGAGCAGTTAAAACTTTGGTATAAATTTTAACACTAATTCCTTAACACTTAAACGACAAACGTTTTACGATGGCACAACGTTCCTATCGGATTTAGTATCGAGTTTTTACCCCTTCCAGAACGTTCCTTTAACATTTCACAGCGTTTTCAATCGTCGGAATCTGTCGTTTATGGGTTATTTAGTCGTAAAACTCATTTAGTGTTTATTACTGTCCCATAATATCAATGCTGATGGGATCTAAAAGGAAACTGGCAGCTGCTTACGTCACGGTAAAGTTATACTGCCTACCCTTTTCCCATTATGTTGGGGTCAGCTCCCAATCTAACCAGATACGGCTGAATAGCAGTACTTTACATGGAGCGAATGCCAACCTCCGCAACCCAGCTACTGGGCAATGCCGATATCCTAAATCCTAGTTTTCACAGGCCCAGTAGCTGGCGGACAGTGAAGGACAGTTACTGTCTGGCAGCTACTGGGTCCGTGAAAACAAAGTTGAGCCAGTACTGACAGGCCAGTTGCGGTCGTCAGCTACTTCAAAAAAAATTGTTTCTACTGTCCACTGACCTTCCCCCACTCCCACAAGAACAGCTACTTGGTCGTCACTCGCTCCGTACGAACGCAACTAGATGGGTCAGAAACACCAGGCCAGAACTAGTAACACAGTAGCTTTGTACTGCTGTCTCCTATGCAGACCCAGTATTGAGAACACGTTGGGAAAGTGACAGTACTGTATAGACAGCAGAATGTACAGTTGCTGACTACTGGGTGGTCAGAAACTGGGCCTGTGAAAACCAAGCCTAAGGTTAGACCGGTTGTCACTTTCGGGCTTCTGACAACTCGTAACGACTGTCATAAGTCTTCTTATGACACCCGGGACCGACGGTCTATCGTGCTGAGTCACGGAGGGGTCTCGATGTATAACGAATGGTGAGTCATCCACGGACTGACAGCAGCAATCACAACTTCATCTTGCAAATTAGATGATCCACGCGGTTGTTAATTAGCCAAGAGCTCCTCACCTCACGTGATCTAACTATGTGTAAATAATGAGGGATGCGAGAAATCTATAGAGGTATTGATCAATTCTACAAACAACAACGTTGATCAATCGCAACCGAAACAAAGCCGAACCGTTTTCAGACAGTTTCGTTTATATTTATGATTAATTACGGTTTACTCACGTGCATTTTTCGGGATTGCGCGACTAGTTTCGGACCCAAACGGAGCCCTTAATCATGAGCTGATCACGCGGCGAGGTCGCGAGTCGAACAGTTATACTACGAAGCAGTTTTCGTTTACAAAAACTGTCCAATTGTTTGACAACACAATTAAAACCTCACGGTTTGGCAATCATTTTATTAATAGAAATGTACCACAGATCGATCATTTATGGAGTACCTATTCATGAATACTTCATAAACATTTTTTCCCTCATATATAATTACATAGGAGTTGAGGAGCTCATGGCTAAATAATTACAGCCGCATAGACCGATCTTCCGGGTTAAGCCACGCTTGCCGAGGTTGGTCTGTGGATGGGTGACCATTTACCATAGCGAGTTTCCTCCGTGCCTCGGAAAGCACGTAAAGCCGTTGGTCCCGGCTGTCATTTGTAGATCTTTGACAGTCGTTACTGTTGGTCAGAAGCCAGAAACTCTGACAACCAGTCTTACCAAGAGTATCGTATTACCCAGTTACTGGGTTGGGGAGGTCTGATATACAGTCGCTCCATGTAAAATACTGATATTCAGCTGCATCCGGTTCGACTGGAAGCCGACCCCAACATAGTTGGGAAAAGGCTAGGCAGATGATGACTTATGGTTTACTCACGTGCATTTTTCGGGATTGCCCGACTAGTTTCGGACCTAAACGACTGTTATTGTTGCTCTAATTGCTCTTGTTGGTGGTTCTTGTTGTGTGGTGGTTGATGGCAATAGACTCGCCCCTATACACAGAACTTAAACACAAAGGCGAAATGAGGGTGTACTATACACCTCTGCCCTACAGGGAATACAGGCGTGATAATATTATGTTTTTTTTTTAGTTTCAAAAGCTTCAGTTAAGAGTATCAGGTATGCTACAATGTAATTAAGAAGTAGTAACTACGAACCAAAAGCCAAGAACGAAATGGTATCTTAGGATAATTGCGTTTATTACTTACACTATTCTTAATTAGAAGTACGGAGTACTCCAATATGTATTTACGTGATATCCCTAGAAACACGTAAGGCTAAAACGAAGATAAACGGTTGACTATGCGGAGTGTAGTGTATGTTTAATCCAAGCAATCTTGAACAAGATAATGATATCGGATTTTGGACCTAAACTAACATTTCGTGAAGGGATGCCACCTGTTCGTTGTGAGAGGAAACTATTGAATTATGTTAGATTACTTGTTTGAGCAATTTGTGATTATACAAGAGGATACTGTAGTTCCAGCCCCAGCAGTTGTCGAGCGATTTAGTTTGTTGTCTCGTTCTGTCTATGATTATTTTAAGGAGAGAAAACGAGATACCATACATAATCGTTAGAAACGTGACTAATCGAAACTTTCTGAATCAGGGGGCATAGTGAGAGGCTCTAAGGTTCAGGGCAGCGAGGGATCGAGGCGCCTTGAGGCTTTTATCTAATTTATTGGAGGCTGCGTATGCTCGGGGGCTCGGGGCACTTCCCTGGCTATCCCGGCGGTCTCAGCTTCTGTGCTGATACTACATAAGCATAACATCACGCCTGTATTCCCCGAAGGTTTAACCAATAGAGTAGTACACCCGCATTTCGCCGTTATGTTCAAGTCCCATATAAAAGGGGACGAGCGTATTGTCATCAACCAGGCACAAATCCAGACTCCGGGCTGCTACTGACAAAATTCCACACAGAAAACCCAATAGCACTGCCCAACTTGGGGATCGAACCCAGGACCTCAGGCTCATTAGTCAGAGGCCCTGGTACTGTCCCATTTATTCATTCACCACCAAACGATCGTCTATCCATCTATTGCCAGGGTTAACTAGCACATTATCTAACCTACAACATGGTAAAACAATAATAATTAATTGTGATTGTGACTTTTCAAACACAAAAAAAAAACAAATAATAAAAGTCCATCAATTCATACTCAAGTCTGAAGGCTTTTGATATAAACATCGATTCTCAGTACCGTCGAAATGGTAGAGATATTCCTTAAGACCTTCACGAGTAAACGGTTACACAAATGTCAGCGGCTCACCTTTCATGACTATTAACCCGATTCTGGCTAGTTCTCATCGCATTTAATTGTTAAGGAGTTTGTCTGTTCACCTTTATGTGAATGTTAGATTTAGAATGTTGGGAAACACACGACTGCGCCTAATATTCACGACTAGCTGTACCGCGACTTCGTACGCGTAGAAGTCGGAAAACAACATTGTGTCGCAATAATAAAACAATGTGTTAATTGTACTCCATTTTTTAAATCTAATTTCATTTATTTCCAATAAGGTTACTGCTCATCACCCACACTCAATAGCGTGATAATTTGTACCTTACAACCTGACCCGCTTGAACGGTTCATCATCTGCCTAGCCTTTTCCCAACTATGTTGGGGTCGGCTTCCAGTCGAACTGGATGCAGCTGAATATCAGTATTTTACATGGAGCGACTGCCTATCAGACCTCCACAACCCAGTAACTGGGTAATACAATACTCTTTGGTAAGACTGTTTGTCAGACTTTCTGGCTTCTGACCAACAGTAACGACTGTCAAAGATCTACAAATGACAGCCGGGACCAACGGCTTTACGTGCTTTCCTAGGCACGGAGGAAACTCGCTATGGTAAATGGTCACCCATCCACAGACCAACCTCGGCAAGCGTGGCTTAACCCGGAAGATCGGTCTATGCGGCTGTAATTATTTAGCCACGAGCTCCTCAAACAGTTGTGGAGAAACTTGGTGTGGTGTTCCTCCAACCAAAGGGAGGATCCTCCAACCAGGCGGAGTCTTGTGCCTGGCGGGCTACTGCCCGCTTAAACGGTTATGGCTGCCAAATTTCTACTGGATCTGTCTAGAAGAACTGGCGTGAAGCTTAAAGGTACAAGTCCGAGACGGGCTGCAAACTGCAGACTGCAACCGCAGACCGCAAGTCGCCATCAGAACAGCGCCTTTAAGGTGTGCACTTTAAAGGTGCTATTCCGACAGCGACTGCAAAACTGCAACCGCAGACCTCAGCCGCAGATCGCACCGCAAGCGATACTACTTTTGCAGTTTGCGGTCTGCAGCCCGTCTCGGACTTGTACCAACGGACAAACAGACAGCAATTCTAAAAACTACATTTTTGGCATTAGTATCGTTCCTAAGATGCGTTGCAGTTTTTTTCAAAAATATTTGAAGGTACAGTTTTAGCATCGTTACGATGTAGGTAATTGTATAGATTTACTGATATTAAAATCAATTTATCTCACTGGCCTGCTCAGATCTTAATCCTAAACACACATGATAGTATAAGTCTCTTAGTCTTTTATGCCCACAATAGTAATTTTCTCTGCGCATGCCTTGACCTAGTTGTGGTGAATGAGCTCCCGAGGGAGGCCACTAGTTTAGTAGATGCTGTGAAAACGTGGGAGCCATCCATCTTACTATCGGACCCAAGGCATTCCTAATATATTCTTAAAGAGTTTTATAAAGTGTAACCTATTTCCTAGAATTCATTTTGTTTGGGTCACGTTGGATATAAAATTTCTGCGCTGCTTGTGTTTGGTACTGCGAAACATAGTATGCTCTCGTTGACCCTGATAGAAAGTAGAATGCAAATTGTTATTGGACTTACGGAAAGGTTAATTAAATAAAGACCTTTCTGTTCCTTTTACTAATTCTATCCTTCTCTTTTCGATATCTTTGACGTGGTTCGTTATTTGGAATTCTACTTACCCAACTAATACATATAAAATCGTATTATCGTCCGCGAGGCCTAAGCTGACCTTTGCATTTCTGTGAGAATGAATGCAGACGCGTCCTTTGCTTGGGTTACAGCGGTTTATACTGCTTTATGGCAATTGATTCTATGTGCACTCACACAAATGCAAAGCTCAGCTCACGCCTCGCCAGTTGTAACTATAAGATATCGCTCATCACTTGCGTTAACGGTGAAGGAAAACCTCGTGAGGAAACCTGCACAACTGAGAGGGCTCCAAATAGTTCTCAATAGTCTGTGTAGTCCGTCAACCCGCACCAGGCCAGAGTGGAGGACTAAGGCCTAAAATCTTCTCATTCATTCATTTCAGTAGTGGGACAGTAATGGACTGATGATGATGATGATAAACAGTAAGATATCACTGTACTATCATAATCCCAAAATCGGAAAAACATGAAGCTCTCCCTGACTTCTAAGAAGTTTCTAGCGAAAGACACTGAAGTTTTATATTGATTTATGTGCATAAAACAAAAACGTACATGATATAGAATCCAATCGCCATTTCACTTGGTCGCATTAGACCCTAATGGTGGTCGCACCTAATGGTAAACGCAGACAGGGTCTAAAATGGAGCACACGAATCTAAGTAACATAGATATAGAAGGATTCCTCTATACCCCTCTGGCTCTCACATACACACGACGGAACACAGTAAACTGCTTGGCGCCGCACTTTAATGTGAGGATGGTAGCTAGCCAGGCGGACCGTATAAATCCTACCACCAAGCGTGCTGGGTTTTGTTGAATCTTAACACATTCGAGTCCACCACACTTTTCATGGAGCTCTTATGCCATGCCGCCATACATATTGCTAGTGGACCTTTCAGGAGGATCTTCGGCATTACGTTTGCGCTAAGAGTGAACCCTCGAGGAGGATTTCTGGCATTAGGTTAAAAAGCCGTGAAAAATACGCTACTACGTCGTAAAAATGGGTACCTATTTGCTTGTTTCATGACGATGTATTTTCCTAGAAAAAACTACATTTAAAATGAGCCCTCCACGAGGGTATCCGGCATGGCAAATGCGACTACAGGGTGCCCTCCTGGAGGGCACCCTCCTGGATGGCACCCGGCACTGAACGTGTTAAAACGCGCGTCTATTCCGAGCATGCGTTGAGGGAGTTTTTTAATCCTATCCCGTCGCATCGCCATAATTTCCACGTAGATTTTTTAGTATCCATTAGATACCTACAATACTAAACAGTTTACATTAACCAGGAGTCTCTATGCTTTGTATTCCACTACATGCACAAATGACGTAGACAAACATCAATACTCGGAGCGAATACCTTTAATCAATGCAAACCTGCCTAATGCTGAATCAAAGCCAGACGCTACTATGCTATGCGAGTCGTCTATGGTTTATAGAAATATCTGTGATTTGTCAAACGAAGGCAAAGCTACATATCGATATTATAGGGGAATATACAGGATTTAAACCAGGGGTTCCCAACCTTTTCTTAGTCAGGGACCACTATGTAGGTATAATAAAAATAAACTGTAATAATCAAACTGAAACTTTAATTAAAAACTCAATAGGAAATTATTTAAAATCATTCGCGGACCATATTTTGGCTTCTGCGGACCACTGGTGGTCCACGGACCACTGGTTGGGAACCATTGGTTTAAACAAATTCGTGTAATTCCTTCAAACCGCATGATGTGGTGACAAAGATTAACCATGTTTTGAAAAACAACTGTAACAAAAAGGTTAAAAAAACTTTGTTTTCAGTTTCTGGTTACTCGTGTCCGCTAGCTGTGTCGCCGTGCTTTCTTTCATTTAAGCGTGGCATCAAAATGTTCTATAATTGTTTTTTTTTCTGCAATTTTTTATTCCTTTTTTTACTTAATCATTGTTAGGTGGTTCAGATACGATCACTTAAGTACGACTATGGCAAGAAAAAAAACTTTATTTTTATTTTTAATCAAGCTAAATCCCATGAGGGGTTAATTTACACCAGTAGTCGATCATGTGGTTTTAAGGAATTACACGAATTCGTTTACACTCTGTATATCTAGTATTTAATTCTATGTTGTCATTAGGGGCAGTATGTAGGTATGTTTCTATAAGTACTTGGCCTTAATCGATTTCGACGCACCTCATCTTCATATTCACTGAGATCTATCCACTCCATTAAGGGCAAGATACAAAGACCGCACTGCGACTTTACTTTGCTAAGTAAAGTAAGCGTTTCATACGAATATGAACCTTATTCGTATAAAGTTAATGTTCCTTACATAACAGGAAATCATACTTATATTCCTGGAAGGGTTGGGCAGAGGTGTATAGTAAGTACATCCTCATTCCACTGTTACGTTTAAGTTACATGTAATAGAGGCCTATTGCCATCAATCAGGCACAAACCCAGACTTCGGGCTGCTACTGAGAAATTCTACACGGAAAAAACCAAATAACACTTTGCCCGACCCAGGACCTCACGCGTTAATGTTCATATTCGTATGAAACTCTCATTTACATTTGCTTATACGAATATGAACATCATCAGTTTGAAAATAAGGTTCAGTATCGTATGGAATTCGCTTACTTTACTTAGCAAAGTAAAGTCTGATTGCGGTCTATGATTCTCGCCCTAAGACACACAGTTACTCGACAATGAACGTTTAGAAGATATTTTATATTAGGTATGTTCTTCGATGTTTAATACTTGATGAGTATTGTAATAATCATAAATGCTAGCGTAATTTTAATGCAGCGAGTTGTTTGTTTACTACATCTGAAGCTGGCATAGATGCAAAATGGTGGGAGAAAAAACATTCTACACTAGTTTATATACTGTTAATGACTACTGTGAATAACACCGCGACGATTGATACAAGAATGTTTGGCGCCAAAAATTAAGTGGACAATGTTTTGAGAAAAAAATTAAGTTAAAAACTGTCACCCGACTACGTAAAAAAAGGGGTCTAAAAAGGACGAAACAAGAAAACAATTCAAATAGAAATCCAAAAATACATAGGTTCAAAAATGGTCAAGGTAGAGCCGTGGTCGCACTTACTGTATACCTACTATGTTTATGTGGGTGCCAGGAACACCTTCATTAAACAGACATGGTATGTATAGTGTACAGTAAGTGCGACCACGGCTCTACCTTGACCATTTTTGTACCTATGCATTTTTGGATTTCTATTTGAATTGTTTTCTTGTTTCGTCCTTTTTAGACCCCTTTTTTTACGTAGTCGGGTGACAGTTTTTAACTGAATTTTTTATTTAATACTTTTCCGTTTCCCGATCGGGCATATACACTATCCGTGCAATATTTACATCGTCGCATTCTAAGAAATGTAACGTAAACGTAAATTCTAACATAATGTTGGTTTGTTATTTACTTAAACGAGTAAATAACTGAAACGACTGGACCGCGCGAACTGTACGACCGCATTTTAAACATATGTTTTGACTTAAACAATATGATATATATACATATTTGTAATGTGCTCGCCAAGACCTTTCTTTTAATATCAAACACGTGATGATTATCTCAGTTTAATTTTTTTCGAGATTAGAAACTTAGGTTTATATTCCTTCATATAAAATGTTGATAAAATTTATATAGCCTATGTTACCCGGGTCATTATTACAAATCTTTTGACACCTCATTCATTAAAATCGGTTCAGTAGTTTAGGCACTACGGTGGAACATACAAACTTACATACATACATACTTACATACATAGACTGCCAAAATCATTACCCTTCCTTTTGGCTTCGCCGTAGTCGGGTAAAAAGAAAACAATTTGGGAACTCTTGATTTTAAGCAGATATCTTTGTTTATCTTTGTGTTTTTCGGCCTATTGCCAAAGAGTTTTGTGATTTATATTTTCAGGAATTGCTCCTACATACGAACCGGGTCTATTAAAACCATGTACCATACTACAATATTGTGTACGTAGATGAAAGATGATGTAGTGACAAAAATTGAAAGGAGTAGCTTAGATGGTTTGGTCATGTTGAGAGAATGAGTGGAGGGGAATTAACAAAAGGAAAAGGCGGATGTCAGTGGAAACGCCAGTAGAGGACGCCCTAGAAGGATTTGCATCGATGTTATTGGTGATGTTCTTCAAAAAGGACAGGTGTATAGTACTCTCAACTGGCGTGCGTGTAGGATAAGATGTATGAACGTGGACGAGGCGAAAGAAGTATGTAAGGATCGTAGCATGTAGCGTTCTGCATGTTCTGCCTACCCTCGTGGGAAAAAGATGTGAGTTTATGTATATCTGTGATATTGCGTACCTATTTTTTACGTACATAATTATGTAGATACTGATTGAGGCTTCTCCAGATCCAAGTAATAAAAAAACCCTGCGAAGCCTCCGGAGACAAAGAAAGGAGAGATGAGGCAACATTTTCTTGGCTATGTATCACAAAACTTTGTAATAAGGCCATTATCCACGGCGATAGCGTATTTCCTCATCAACCAATTAAGAAGTACAGACACAAACTTAATTAAACCTATCACTTAATACGGATGTACGTCATTCCAGTTCAGATAACACAGGAAGATCCAACAAGCAATAACGAATTAACACGATGATGTTATTGAACTTGCACTAAAAATAATAACTCCACTCGTCAGAATTGGCGCTAAGAGTCCGTTGGAACTGTGCCAACGCGACCTTCAAGCGTTGCAGCGCTTCGCACATTTCACGCGCCAAATCGAGTGTGAAACGATAGGAAGCTTAAAGCTGCTGGATTGTGTGTTTTTGTTTGCAAACTTCTTGTCACACGTTCAAGTGTCGCCCGTGACTTGGTTTTTCTGGTCTCTGATATACGGTTTGAGGGGTTCAGTTTTACCTGCAGTGCTATGATAAGTAGCTTAAAGATCTGGGTAGATTAAATAAAGATCAGTCAAGATTGGTACATGGTTCAGAACTGAATGTAAAGGCTCGTAAGCTTTCTCGTAAAGGTATTCGTAATCTTGTTACTTTTAATATTAGTAGGAAGTATTTTTCTTTGCTTTGGCATACTTTTCTGAGGGAAATGAACGCACTTTTCCTTACTTCCTTTTATGATGCGTCGTCATTCAAAGCAACGTCTTGAAGTGAGAACTACACCACAAATGATAATTTCTTAGTCAGTAGATATTTTTCAACATCTCAACGGTGCTATACTCCAGCGAGTTTAACGTTACTGGGAACATCATAAGTTATTTTTGATCCTGAACGGAAATATGAACTATCTGTTTATATCCTTGGGATATGGAATGAATTATTACTTCCTTGGATAAAATTTTAGAAGATGAATCTTACTTACAGTCAACGTGGAATTCTTTTATTATTGGAAACAATCGAGCTCACGAATGCAAAACATTAATCTCACACAATAGAACTATTTTCATTCGGAGGCCTAGGTCACAAAACACACTTAAAAGAAAAATTGTTTGTGTTAACAGTTCAAAGATTTAAAACGTTATTAGCATGCAAAGTGGTGTATCCGTTTCGGAGAAAAAACTTGAAAAAGGCGTGATTACGCTTTGTTGTTAATGATACAATCGTAGATCATGTTGATAATTATACTGTTTAGAATTCTACGCATACTTAAGTATTTGCACGTTTTACATAAGACCATAAGACTCCTTTTTATTCGTTTTTTGCGTGTTCCATTCATGTAGCTTGCTTTGTTTTAAGAGGCTGGTCGTGCGCTTAGGAAGCGTAATGTTTCTCTACAATGATATTGTGAGCTTTTTCATTTATAAAGTCAAGAGGGATATGTTTCTTTGGTATGTTTATGCTCTTCACCATCATTATCATTTCAGTTGCAGTTAAATCAGCCACTGCTTCATTTACTTTTTGCTTATTCAATTATGCTGGGTGCTGTACTTTATAAATCACTTTTTTTTTTTAACAAAATTCCGAAAACGATTAAACAATTACACATAAACATTTAAAAAAACCCTGACTAACCAATGTTATTATAGTTTAAAAGAATATTTGAATGAATGTAATTTTAAGTGATAATACTGTGATAATGACATGGCCAAATATTTCAGTAGCTCACTTGTTATCCGATGCAACAGAGTTTTTAGTATTTAATGAATTTTACTTATTTAAACTTTTTAAGCTTTATTTTGCTTTATACGCCATAATGTGGCAAAACAGAGAAGGCCAATATATAAAAAACCCAACAACCTCCATTGTCAACAACCTGCATTGTAAATCTGATTTAGCAAATCTAATTAGTACTGTACACTCGTGTTTTCACAAATAAATTATCTTTATCCTCTGTCCATATTATCAGCCATTAGAGATTTACAGCTCTTTTTAAAAATGATTGACTCATTGCATCGCTATAACACCATATCATTTTCCGCGTTTTCATTCGGTGAAGGCCTGATGCCTGATATATCTAATCTCTTTATTACTAGCCTCTGTCAAACTAACTCAGAAAGAGATTACGTTGCTATAACCAGTGAATACATCATAATGCACCAATAGATATAGACAAGCACTGAAATTTCTAAGTGTTTGACTCATTAGTTTGGAAGAGAAGTTTCTGAACGTACTATTTTTTACGCTGTACTTGGCTTCCAAGCTAATAAAATTAAACTAGGCACTTAAAAAAAAGAACGGGAGTTGTTTATTACTTGTTGAAAACTAGAGTAAACATTCACAGCTAGTCAAGATAATATTTTTAAGCTCGTACAGTTGAGTGCTCGAGGCGTGAATTAATTAACTCCAAGCCGTAACTATTTTAAAACTTGAAATCTTTTAATTAGTCGAACGGAACCCTTCCTCTTAGTGCAAGAAAGTTGTTAAACCGATCCGTTTCCGTATTTCTGCTCGTAATTTTAGATCTGTAAGGAAAATCTGACGACCAACCTTCATTAGTGGAGAGGAAATGTAAAAAGACTTGAGGAAAGAAAACTTGTATTCTTGGTTATGTCAGATCTTGAAGTAATTTTTAACGGTGAATGAAAACATCGTTTGTAGATACGCACGTACGCACTCAAGGAGAGGCCTTAAAAAAAACTCGATTGTGAGCTAAGTCTGCCAAACTACAGTAGGCCGGCGTGGTGGACATCAAAACCCTTCTCATTTTGAGAAGAAGCCTGTGCCCAGTAGTGGGACAGTAATGGTCGAATTATGATTGTGTCTTAAAGTCTGCAACTTTTTGTATTCCAGACGTATTTTATACAACGTTATTTTTAGTATACAAAAACCGAGACACCCCAACAAGATTTTCATCAGAACTGCCTGAACATGTGTTTTTTTTAATAAATCTCCAAGTTACACCGCAGTTTATGTCGCGTTAAGTTCGCTAGTAAAGTGTGAAATGCTTGAGATGTGCTATGCAGAGGTTGTCTAATACACGGAAACTGACCGAGCGGACCATATCAAGCCTCAATTCCCGTCAACTGTTATGGGTAGAAACCTACTGAAACAAAATTGAAATTTAAGAAAAAAAAGAAAAAAACGTGGTGTAAAAAATTTGTCAATCGATTCTCCTAATGATTCTGAACAAACTAGTTTCAGGTTTAGTATACTAAAACTAAGCTTGTATACATCTTGGATCAAGGAGGCGTGACCTGCATCCGAAATATCCGAATTGCGTATCACATTCGTAATTTCAATAGCTTTCATTTTGACAATACAAGAATATTCATTGTACATAGCTGTGGAAAAATCGGATTGTTAATACGTACGTTGTTATGGAAATTGCTAACCTGTCAAAATCAAAGCCATAGCGGTTAAGAGTGTTTTGCGCAATTAGGATGCAGGTCTATCAAGCTGCTTAAAACGTTTGTTGTCTCTGATATTTTGGATTAGATGTAGACATTAGCTTTTAAAAATACTAGAACCATCTATGATTTAATGTGGGGCATAAATTATCATTCAACAGACAAAACTTTTGCAGTTTGAAATTGGAAAAAAACCGACTTCCCAAAACTAAAAACGTTATTAGGTACTTACCAACTGACAGTTTTTCTAAATTTGGCAATTTTTAGGTCGCAGCTTACCCCCAATGAAAAAGTGTAAAGTTACGATCCAACTTTGGCTATAAACACAGTCTCAATTGCAACAGTTTGGCAACAGTTGATAAAATCGACTGTTCTTTCGCCAAGTTCCCGTGTTAGTTTCTAAGACAAACATTTGTTTAGTGAATTTAGAAAGTAGTGTAAAGTGTCTGCTCTTTCTTTTGTATCTGGGTTTAACTGGCACTTAAGACCTCCTGAGGTTAAGTCAAACCTCTTTTTCAGTAGTTCAATACTTAAGTACATCCGGCGCACCTTGGGCAGTCAGCCCCGCTGCCAACCTTGCTGACTGGCTAATCTTTTCCCCATGGAACACTAAGTTCAATTTTACTTCAACTGTGGTAATGCATCCACTCCTTTAAGAGTAGAAGTAGGAGACGTTGACAAAAAATATAAAATAACTAGTTAGAAGATATTTTAATTTATTAAAGCAAAAACTTCTGAAGTTGGCATCCACTTTGCTCTCAGTGATAAGCACTAGACCAGACTAGAACCTCTTAGATTGATTAATGCACCAACTCCATCATCCATTAGAAAGTTCAGAGCACCTAGCAACTGTTCTCACTGTTCTAAAATTCCTAAGTCTAATACTCGTAGTTGGGCAGTTGAAGGTTGTACAGAATATTAATAAATATCAACCAACATGTCTACCGGTATTTGTTACGTATGACAAAGTTTGGAACACAACGGTATTTCAGTTTTGACGAAGGTTTCATTTCGGCCATGTTTCAATTTCTAACTGTTTGTAGTTGTCCGCCAACAGTGTCGTTTGCTAAAAAGTTTGTGTGAATAAGCCAGCTTTACATTTGTACACCTAACCGATATTATTCCTATATGAGGAATATTTTAAATCGAAGCACATTTTTCCACGTTGATATCCACATTACGTAATGCTATAGCTCCCCTCTTTATGTCACCCACGGGAAGAGAGAGGATGACCTAGTTTAAGCTTAGTGCTACAACGTTCAAAACATTAGAATCTTTATGCTCTCGTGTATACTTTAAATGAATTTAACATCACTTACATCTGCAATAGCCTTTCTGTTCACTTCATTTGAGAGCGCGATGATACACGGGTTGAAACCAACTCAACTTGCACAGAGGTATTTAATTAAGCTTCCTCTAAATTTGGGGCAGCATTAACATGGCGCCCCCGGGTATGGGATCTATCTTTTGTAGTCTTGTTAGCTTAGGTGAAGCGAATGTGTATTTTGGCCGTACACCAGTAAAATTGTACAGGTACAGCATAGAATTTGGAGTGATAACTCTTTTCAAAGGGAATTTATTGTTCTGGAATTTACCGCGGGTATTCATCAGGTGCTTATGTTGTGAAAGGGGCGGGAATTATTTCGATGAAACCTTTCACAATAGGAATATTTTGCAGAAATAATCAAAATTCTTGTTTATGTATCAGAATATTTTACAGTAAAATATTTTGCGAAACCATGTTGGAATTTTACTTTATCAATTCATAATACTTAATGGCTTTAAATTCGTCGTAGTTTTAAGTGAATTCCTACATATAATATAAAGCAGTTTTAACAGTTATCTATAGATAAAGGTGATCAGCGAAAATTAGGCACAAAATCAACTCTTAAACCACGACACCAAACATTTCTGGAAACCTCAAAATTTTAACTCGGAAAATATGATCACACGAATTTGAACAAGGCATTTGACAGCGAAATGTTCCTATATTTAGAGCCAAGAAAGGTTTTCGTATAATATTCTTGAATTCAGAGAATCCTCGTCAATCATATTCATCGTTTTATTTTTATCTTCACCTGAGAATGAAAGGAATAGAAATTATAAGAGCTTTTTCAGGGAATACCGGATAGAACTAAAGCGGTATAAAGGTATCAAGCCATCAGACGATTTATCTTCATAGATAGATACTCTAGAATATCTTAGAATTCTCCTCAAAGCGAATGCTCCCTTTATAATATAGTATCTGGATATTATATGGAAAACCAGACATCCGCTCACCGTTTATTAAATTGTTAAAGAGACACAGATAAGACTAATAAAAACTTCGAGTAGGTACACAATAAATAGTCTTATCACATGCGGCGATACCAGTTAATAATGTGGAAGCTGCAGCCTTATTGTCTATGTCAACTAGTAATCGACATCGACTTCATTTTTGACATTTGAGACCTAGCCTGGACTTCGATTGTCACTTTCGTATTGCGTAAATAGCTGTCACGTTGGACCAATTTCTTTTGACTTTATTACATTCGTTTGGACATTATTAGGTCAAGATTTTTTGGATTAATTGAAACCAGTCCAATGGTTTTAAAACGTAATGTGTCCTTGTGGACACATCACAAGAGGGGGACGTGCGTAAATCTGAAATCTTCGCGACCCATTTTTCTAATCTGACTCAACGTCTAAGAATTCCGTGTGACTGTTTATCCTCTAATTGAAGTCCCGCCAATTTAGGGTTAAACGGGCAAATTCAATGTGATGTCACCACTACATGTGGCGCGTCTATTTTTAGGGACACTATGTTCTCTATTAAGTGTTTTACTACTTGCCCCATCTGTGTAATATGGAAAAGATCTTATTCTAGAGAGAATTTACTAACAATCTTTTCTTAACTGAAATACCTGAAACTTCCTTGCTTACTAAAATGTTACGCACGTTAAAAATTAAATACGTGAAGTACCTAATGCCTTCGTAAAAACAAAGGGCATTATTTTGACTGTCAGTTTTTTATTTAAAGAATTTAAAAAATCAATTAAGTAGGTTCCCGTCCTATATAAAAAATTAAGCTTACAAGTTAGTTATTCTCAAGTCGAACGAAATCAACTCAATAAGAAAACAAAGATATGGCGACGCGAGACGTCTTGACTACAAAGGGCGGACTTTTCAATCTTCAGATAACTTTTATCTAAGGAATAAATATCACGTTTTGACAGCTTTTGTATAGAAAATCTGTCATAACGTCAAAATTATTCGTCAGATAAAGTTATCTGGCAATTGAAAAATCGGCCTTCAATATTATTTTCAAAATCAGCTTACAAATCGGAGTAAAGTAAAAATCTCCGGAAATTCCTAATCTGTGACACTTTTTTGTTGCATATTTTAATTTATATTCCTCATGGACTATTAAAACGGGTGAGTCAAAAAGATAAGGCTTCTGAAATATGCAGGCGGAGATAAAAGAGTTGAGTATTTTTCGCAATTTGTTAAGGTTTATCTTTTTGCTATCAATCTTTTATGTTTTTATCCTCTGCTTTTGAATACGAGATTTTGAAACATTTTGCTTCTAGTTCTACTTTAATAACTCTGTGTTACGAACGAAGATAGCCAACTTTACTGTTCGTTGCATGAATTATAAGGGCAACTACGAGTTTCGGGATAATCCATCTCTTGCAGACTCTAACAACTTCAACAACTTCACAGAACTCGTTTAGAGGTAGTTTATAATTTACAGAACGAAGAATAGCATCATCTATTTACTTGCTTGTTCTCCTGTAAGCAGAATACAGAATGTTCTGGTTTAAAATGACCCACATTTGTACTAGTACCTTTAACTCAGAGTGAGATATAATGTGATCTCTAGCAATGTCTTTTAAGCATATAGTAGTCGTTGGACTTTCTGTCAATTATGAACGCAGTTGGTAGTTGTTGCCGGTCGCGAAATTTTCAACGCACACGACGGTAGTTTTGTCCATAGTTTTCATTAGAACTCTAATGTCTTCACTGGCAAGAACTACCACCCACGTTCATTTCTGTACACGACAGTCGCCGGTCTTAAAGTCCGTCGTCTGCTACTACCTGCTGCCTTATCAAATACTATGCTATAGGCACTAGGAGGATCATCACTTAAGTACGTTATTATTGTAACATGAAACTGAGATGATTGAAGCAGTCCCGCTATGAGATTCTCTAGTGGAAACTTCGCTGCAGCAACGCTGTGAAAGTGCTGCGTTCGAAGACGAGTCTACTAGAGAATCACACTGCAGATGACGGTTATGTAAGTAGATCAACTATTCAAAACATTATTGTCATTTCTACTTCTCTTACTTCTGATTACTTTTTTTATTTTATTGTTTGAGTTGGTCCCGTTTGACTCTTCTTACATCTGATGGTAAGGACAAGGTCAAAGATGGAGCACACGAATCCAAGTAACAAAGTTATAGAGGGATTTCCCTATACCTTTTTGGCTCTCATATGCACACGACGGAACACAGTAAACTGCTCTGCAGTAAACAACTCCCTAAGCACGAAGTCCGTGGTTTCGGCCTTAGTTAGGTGCGTTTCCTACTCCCTATCACCTACGACGGGCATACGATTATTTCGGGGCCCGATCTGGGTCGCGCCCGTTTGGTAACGCTCCCGTTTGGTAACGCTACACATACTTACCTATAGCGATGTGTATCTTATGGACCAGGTACAGTCAGTATGTTAAGTCTAATTTTAAGGAATGTAAATTTGTTTGAAATGAAATAAGTAATTTAAGGTTTTTGTAGTGTATATTTATATATTATAAGTATTTAATTACATAAATTAAGCAAAGAAAAATCAATAACATACGTTAGTACCTACAATATACAATAGGTAAACTTTGTTTATTCATTTCAAATGTGTCTAATTGCGACTAGATATATCTACCTACAAAAATAAAAATCAATTAAATAAAGTATTAAGTCGAATATACAGGGTTACTGGTAATAAACTACTGAGTAGTTAGAGTAGTAGTAGTACTGAGTAGAGTTTCTTACGATCAACCCAGACAATTCAAGACAGACTACCCAAAGAGAGAAGCAGATTGTGGGAAGAAAGACATCCGCCACCTCATGACTTCTTGAAGCTCCAGGAACACCTGCCTCCCGGCAGTAAACTGCAGTGGAATCTGGAAGGCATTGAATCAAGTAGGCCGCTGCAAACATAATTTGGCGAAATGACCATTTTAATGGGGCATCTTAAACTTGTCTGATACCCAGTGCGATTGTGGAGCTCCTGATCAGACTATGTCCTACATGCTGAAGTGTCCCAAATGTCCGTTCACCTGCACCCTTGACGATCTGATTAGCGCCTTGAAAAATTAGACTTAACATACTGACTGTACCTGATACATGCGATACACCGTTATAGGTAAGTGTGTGTAGCGTTACCAAACGGGAGCGTTACCAAACGGGCGCGACCCCCCGATCTAAGGAATGAATGACAACACGATTTGACAGTTGTCCCTACTACCGATGTGTTTTTGCCCGTCCGAAAAGTTGAACTTGACACTTGTTTTGTTCACTCTTACGTTTCGAGCTACTTTCGGACGGGCGACTAACTTCGTTGACGGACTTAGGGAGTAGGCCCCCAGCTCCGGACTTTAATGTGAGGGTGGTAGCTAGCCAGGCGAATGGTTTAGATCCTACCACCAAACTTAATGTATTGGCGGGTTTCAAGACACCTAAAATCAGTTCCCTGGCTAACAAAACAGTGATGCTTGAATGCTTGGCTTTCTAAGCATCACTGTTAGGTTTCTCATTGACGACCACACCAGCTTGAGTCACATTATGAGCACATTAACATTGTATTGTCAGGAATTTTATCGATAAAGGCACCCACATGGGGTCAATGCCCACAGATAACAACTAGTTAATCTGTGCTCGTAAATCACCTCTATTAGGTAAACAACAGATAAGAAAAGCTAAACAAACATAATAAGCTTGAGCAATGGATATTTCAAACAAATATTATGGATTTACTTGTAGCTTACACAAGTCTAGCTAATTACTTAAGCACTCAGAAGCTACCGAGTAAGTGAATACTAAGCACCGACATTAATTATCTGGTTAAACAACTGTTTACATTCTAGTAAAGGAGAATGACTGAATTTTGTAGACCAAAAACCCAGAATCGGTTAGAATGAGACATATGCATATTGTTGGCTATAACAGGTACCTATATTACGCCAATGCTGATGCACCGATGAACCATTATTTTGTAGTGGAAAGCATACTTTTTGAAGTGTGCTTTAATAGTAGTTTATGAAACTGTTACTTATTAGGGGTTATTAAAACATGAGTGTCAGTTTAAAAACCGAACCGTAGGCGAAGTTTTTTTTAGTATCACATGAGTGTTTTTCATACCTTAACTAATTAATTTAATACCTTAATACCTTAACTAATACCTTAACTAGTAACTTTAGTTAGTAGTTAGTTAGTAGTGTAGTTAACTAGTAGTTTAATACCTTAACTAGGTGTGCAGTTACATACACTACTTTATCTAAACACACGCAAATTAAATAAATAAAACAAAGTTAAAGTTAAAAACAATATTATGGCGCCCAAGCCCAGCAGCCCACCGCGCATACGCAATGCGCATGCTTGCGCGCGCATGCGACTTAGCGCGTGCCCTGACAGATTTAAAAGGGAAGCCGCTAAAAAATAATAATTGAAAACTCCTTGGTCGGTCCGAAGTGTGTTTTAATAGAAAAAAGTTATTTTAAAGTATTATTTTGTTAAGAGAACTGAACCACATGAGTAGATAGGTAAACGGAACGGATCGTTTATCTACTCATGTGACTGAACTATGTATATTGAAACTTTTTTATTAGAGATGCACGTGAATAAAGTATGTAATTATGGTACAATTTTTGAGTTCATAATTGGAACTTCTGACATGAGTAGATTTACATTTTTTGTTGTTGTTCTCATGACTTTTATAGTGCTTTTACATACATACATCCCAATTAATAGAAGCTAGTTCGGATCGTATTTTCTCTGATTGGGATAGGAAGCAGTCCACAAGCGTTCTTACTATATTCATTTTTTAATCTAACATTCATTGTAAGTGACTTTTTAAAAGTTCCACCACACTTTAAGATGACTCAAATACTTGATCTACATTATAAATTACGAGTTCCATTTATAACACAAGTTGTCTGTTATAAATATCAATATTGCTATTAAAATGTCACAATAATTACTAATACTGGGACCACATTGGCGCGATTAGAAGAATGTTGGCGCTGTCGCGACATGTCGGGCCAAGAAATACGCTAATCACCATTTCGCTATTCTGGTATGGCAGTTGCTTCGTGTAGAATATTGGTATTCAGACGCATCTAGTAAGACTGGAAGTTGACCCTAACTTAGTTGGGAAAAGGGTAGGAGGAAGAAGATTAAATCCTAACTTTAATGTTATAAATGCGAAAGTAAGTTTGTTTGTTTGTTACCTTTTCACGCCTAAGCCACTGAACCGATCATGCTGAAATTTTTCATATACGTTTTCAGTTGTACAGAAATGGACATGGGGTACTTTTCATCCCGAAACAAAGTACTGTGTCCGAGGAAAACAACAATAACGATAATAGATGGCACCAAATGTCTTTCGAATTATGATTGAATTATATTATTAAAGAAACTTTAGTACTTAGTGTGTTAAGTGTTTTTATTATAAATTAACGCGATCGAAAGCTAGAAAGTGTATATTTTTCAACAGTCAGATAACTTTGAGAAATAAATATGACGGGTTTGACATATTTTCTATACAAAAGCTGTCAAAACATTTGTTCCTTAGTTGAATAAATAGAGTAATAATAATATTGCATAGATGTATAGATACTGTATTTTATGCGAATTTACACAATAGGCATAGTGATATTGCCCTGCTCCCAACACAACGCCGATAACATTTTATCGGAGAATAGAATTGAAATTGCAATATTTGTATCGAAACGGAAGCGTTCATAGTCTGTATAGTACCTAGTTTTCGTTTTTCTCAATTAAGTAAGCGCTTTTTACTGTATTAGATTAGACTTCTAATCTAGACTTTATGACATTTTGAGCAATCGTCAGACCTGTGTCACTTCACGGTTAGGTATGAAAACCGGCCTTTGCGCCGATGCAACTCCGGAGTGAAACACAAAACAAAATCGAATCGAATGTACGACTAAACCGAAATGTAATAAGAGCAGAGCGCGAATGGGAACTCACTCGCCTACCACTAACGCTTAATTTCGCATGCATGAAACACATTTCCTAGGTATTTGAAGTATTAGAAAGTGAGTTGCCTGTACTACTTTTTATCCGGGTACATGAAGTAGTTCCCTTAGGATGCGAGACAACAGCTAGTACATACATTTTTCGGAGTGGCGAGAGCCGAATATTGCAGCCGCTAGTGTGGATGGAGCCTTATCATCGGACAGCGTATATTTATAGCTTTATATTGAGTTTTAGATTGGGGTGCATGAAAAGAGCCTCCACGAGTGACGATACTTAAATACGTCCGGCGCACCCTGGGCAGTCAGCCCCGCTACCAACCTTGCTGACTGGCTAATCTTTTCACCATAGCATGAGCTATTTTCGTATAGCTCGTGCTGACACAACAGAAGAAGAATTAAGCTTTTGTTGTTATGTTATATTAAGGTCTACGTACCGCAAATGTTTACTGTGTACTCAACAATACAATTCCCATCAAATCTGGGTAATCTCATAAAAGAGGCAAAAACGAAACATAAAATAAAATTATCTTCTGTTTTCTGTATAGAAAACATAGCTTTCGTATTCGAAATTAATATTAATTTTGCAAATAAAACTATGAATTTGTTTAGTTACTACATTTAATAAGTAACTTTAGTGAAATGGCCAAATAAAGCAACACAAGTAACGATAAAAATTAAAATGAAGTGATAAATACAAAAATTTGTTTAAATATAACGTACAATATATTCATAAAACATTAACACAGCATTCAGCGATAATTTCTATTTCATATCACTAAAACAATAGAGCCTACGCCTCGAACAACGAAAACAAAAGTAAAACAAATATAATTCCCTCACGTTTGTTCAAATGAAGTCGCGGACAAAAATTAGTTATAAAAATAAACAGTAACACGAGTTGGTACAATACTCCACATTTTATTGTTCCAAACAGAAATATTCAAACGCAGAAACATTCAGAACAATAGAATCCGTAGAGAAGTTTCACACAATAAAAATATTTTAATTGTTCGTAATATTGCTCTTAGCATTGAGAATAATAACAATAGGAAATGCGGTCAGCATGAAAGCGACAGTTCTACAAGATATGAAAATGAGAGTCCTGTGAAAAAACACACAATACACACTTATTTAGTGAAAGTGGTTAATAATTAGCGGGTAGGTGAAGATTTCGCGGTCAAACATTGTTCACACAGTCAAGTTTTTATCGCGACGATCAGCAGAATGAAAAAGCGCCAGTGTTAGAACAAAACTGCACTATTTCGCGATTTTAGATAGCACTGTGACAGTTTTAGTAGTGTGAAACGATTTAATTTTAGTACCTTTATAGACTGCGTGTGTAGTCCCAACGTGGAACAAGCGTTGCGCAAGCGTCGTTCGCTGGAAACACGCTGCGCTGGCGTCTCACAATTGTACATTTTGTCAATGGAAAAACGTTGCGTACGTGAGCTATTTACATGATAATGAATCAACTCAATCTATCGCTGTTACTACTGGCTCTGATTAGGCCTGTCATGCGCCACATTACCCGGTTCTTCGCTGTATCCGTATTTAGGTCTTAATTTTCTTTATGAGGTTTGTCAGCCCATGTATTCAGAAGAGTCCTGAGATGAACCATCATGCTTGTATAGTGGTTTAGATATGATCAATGAAGTACCGCTACCGTATGAAAAAAAAAAGATTTTTATTTTTTTAATTAAGCTAAATCCCGTGCGTTGCCAATCTACAACAGTAGTAGATCATACGGTTACGGTACGGTACGGAATTACACGAATTCGTTGACACCCTGTTACATATTATTATTGGGTATGCGTGCTGTATGCTGCTCTGGTGTGCGGACTGTTTTAGACAACACCATTGCAATGAAACTCCTAAAGCAACTTTTAGATTGGTTTATTAAAGCTTATTACTGTAATAGCAATCTCAGTTCTATAACAATAAGACTACAAAAAATCCCGATTTTCTTGATACTAATTGGACTTTACAACCTGCGCATGACAACGGATAATTATAAAATATCGTTCTTCTATTTTTAAATCAATAGCAAATAAAAGAAAATGGTCAGTAAATGTAACAAACAAAAGAAATGATCAGGAACAAAGAAAAATTTAGAAAAAATCGAAGATGCTAAGAATAAACGTATTTTGTGAAAATCTGATCCACATTTAAAAGATTTGGTCATACAAAGGGATTTAGTTGATAACTCAAAGACCATTTTCTCTGTGTTACTTAAAGGCTTTTATAAGAATTCAGAATAAGTCAATGCTTATTTTGATTACACACAAAACTTTATGAATGTCTAAGCCGAAGGCATTGTTTTTGAAGGCTTAAGTAAATGTTTCCGTCATGAAAATTATTGTTGCAGTATGCAATAACCCACATTGAATACCTATTATAATGGTTCATTAATGTTTAGACAGACTTTCTAGTATTTGGGTCGGACTTTTAGTGCATCAGTCCGCACCAGGGGGTCAATTCTTCTAATAGTTTATCAATTGCAACTGAATCGTTCATTCAGACAGTTTTCGTTTACAAAAACTATCAAATTGTTTGACAACAAAAACAAAACCAAACATTTTGACAGTTGTCGTAAACGAAGCCTGTCTGAATGAACGATTCAGTTGCAATTGATAAATGTTTCTGTTAGTAGAATTGACCTCCAGGTCAGCGCCATGGTGGAGATCCTTTTCATTTTGAGAAGAGATACGCGCCTTGCGGTCTGTAAAGTATAAGCTGATTATGCCAGTCTAGATTTTGAAACTATTGCGACGTATTTTATCGTATTACAAAAACTTTCAGAATATTAGTTGATAAAACACAATGAAGAGCTGTTCTTAGTTACGGTAAAACTTTATAATGAACACCATAGTAACTTGATTACAGTACTTTGAATCACTCCTTGTCAACAACGCCTGCGCAACTTTTGCCTAATAATCTTACAACCATTGACGTAGAAACACTAGGACCTAGTGTCTAGTACAAAATTCAGGAAAAAAGTTTACTTACACCACCAGAGCAGGCACCATATAAACTTAGCCAAAAAACTAATTTAAATCTTATGTCTTCATACCAATGCCTAATTTAGCTTCTCACCATACGAAGATTCGACTGCACCCTTTGATGTAAATTAGTCATTTTCAGTCTACATTTGGTTCGGAAATTTTTGAGCGCTGACTCGAATTCCATGTGTTTCTTTGTCAATTTTTACCACCATCTATATTGAAAGGAACACATATTCCCCCAAAGCCCACAGAGTGATAAATCAAACACCAATTGTTTAAGTGTATCACACACAAAACACTGTGGCTTACCATCTGTTATGATCTTACCTCGGTGGTCCGCCAAGTGTGAAATGGCGTTGTACCGTTACGGCAGCAGATGTAACGGTGATGTACGATTAAATAAAAGAAGTCTAAATAACACTATCGCACATCGGTATTACGGTATAGCGAATTTATAAATCTAGTCGCGATTAGAGTGAGGGCACACTGAGTACTGATTTTAGTTTTTCCCACGATAAATATTGGAGGTCTGACAGCATTGTATAAAATGCTGTATGTATTCAGCCTCATTTGGCTAGACTGCCAGTCAGCCATGACATACTAGGAAAGATAGATGATGTTAAGAAAGCAACACCTGAGTTGAAATGCAGTATGAGACATAATCCATTTAACAAGTCTTTTGGAGACTCCAATAAATAAAAAGACATATTCCAAATTATACTTATATTGTCAAAACTTAATAGTTAACACTGTTATAATTAATTTGGAGAAATCTCTAAACATCAATAGTACAGAAAACTGACCAATTCGCGGGGCGTTTCATGCACCTACTTTTAGCTAATACAGTCATCTAGTCAGTACCATTAAATCTTATAATGCACTTATAATTATTTGTGATCTATGATAGCTTTGCTACCGCGGCGCACTCTTTGGCCAGGTTACTGTCAAAGATAGTTTGTTACTTATCACAAATACTAATCAAACATATCAACGCGACGCCACAGCATTTTACTTTGGCATTAAAACTCCGGCGTTGTGGAACCGCCACATTCAAATGTTACTTGGGAATTAGTAGTATACTATGACTGCAAAATCTGTGAAGGGCAATACTGCATTGTTTATCATCGTTGTAAATTTCAAAGTAAGTATTTTGGAAAGATGTTCTGTAACACAAGTTCTTTTAACAAAAAGTACGTGGATATAGTTTCGAACTGCATGCAACATATTGAGTGGTACGAAGGTAATGATGCGTAAGTAAAATGTGCCGGTTGGAACCCTCCTCGTGTCGTAACTCCATGGACTTAACTAAGTTTGCTGTGCTGTCGTAAAGAAATCTTTTTGACTTGTTCTTTTACTTAAAAGAAGTATATTTTGGGAGAGACTCAGCCCACATTACATATTTTTCTGCTACTATTTTCAAAGTAGCTTGGAGAACATCACATAATAAGCCTATTATTGTCCCACTGCTGGGCAGGGACCTCTTCTCAGAATAAGTAGGGTTGAGGCGTTGGAGGATTACACACACCATGGTAGAACTTGATGGAGCACTCTCAGCAGGTTTCCTCACGATGTTTTCCTTCACCGTTAACGCAAGTGATAATCAAATTCTGATCCGTACAGGAATTCAAAAAGTAAGAAGTGTGGGCCAGATTATAAGTCACATGGACCATCTTGTATGGAAGGCAAACGTTCAACCGCTAGGTTATCACTGTTTCTTCTAGCCTGGATAAATCGATATGGCTTATGCGATCTTCAAGGCTACCCAAAATAGCCACAGTTAGTCTTTCATTGAATTTATATGGTAATAAGTACGCCATTACAAAATCGTTTGATACGCAAACAAAACCAGTGACGTCATAGCACAGTGATTATTACGCGAAGTGAAATTACGGGCAGTTGTAATTTCCAAACCATAAAACTTTAGCCCCGATGTTATTGCTGCACAATATTTTCACGTTGAGTAACACTGTAACTAATGTTGCCAGCCCGTTTTTCCAAATGAAAAAAAAAGAGATGAATGAGAAAGCGGGACTGGGCTTTAAAAAATCGGGACGTAGAAGAAAAGCATAACAATTGTTAAAATCCTTTTATTATAATAAAACTCTCTAAACAAAAACAATAAGAAATAATTCTTTTTAAATACCTACATAGGTGAAATAGCGGGATTTTAGGCGTCCCGCTCAGGGTGATGGCGGGACGCGTCCTGAGAGGGCTGAAAAACGGGACGTTCAAAACCGACACATTCTGTAACGATTAAAATAAGTTTTCAGCAGTGTTAAACATTATGGTAATCGTCGGTGAGTCTGATACTTGCATGAAAACTACGATTTAAGTACACTGAACACTTTTAGGCTGTGAAGTAAGTTCAGATTACTATGGCCTTTGCGTTTGACTGTCTCTAATTGTTTTATTTTTACATGGGCTTTTTAAACTAAATATAAAAACAGGCAACAGAGCCAGAGGCCTGGCGCCCGTTAGATGAAGCAATGCAGTCAACAGTGTGGTTGGCGGTAACATACAACTAGCCGCGCACCCTACGTCAGACAAAACTTAATGAATTGGAGACGAATTTGTGGGCGCAATACTCAGAATTGAGGGACCGAGGATGAAGGGAAATACATAAAATTTTCGAGATCGACATATCCACAGAGTAATTCTCAATTCCGCACATAACATTGTACAAGGAAAAATCTGAAGGTATAATAACACGCCAAAATGTATTGCTATAAAATTTATTTAATAAACTAAAACAAAATCTGTTACTTAATGAGGAAACCCAGAATGAATTGCTCACCTACCCACGCCATTTACAAGAGTCAACTGAGATGGGTCAAGATGTAGGTGTTCAACAAATTATCATCATTTGCGTAGTACACGAATTTAAAAATAAACATTAATACCACTCAAGGACATCGACACCCACTATTGTACTGGGTGTTCCTCACAGACTGTTTTAATTAACGATCTGGACGGAAAAGTTATAAATGGTATAATCAACACTTTTGTTAGTAACATCTAAATCGCAGTTCTTGTTCTGCCTAGCCACAACAGGCTGGTCACCTTCTAGTTTAATCAGATGCGGCTGAATACCAGTATTATCCACGGAGCGACTGTCATCAGACCTCCGCAACCCAGTTACTGGGCATTGCCGATATCCTAAAGTTGGACAGATTAACATCTAAATCGCCGTATGAGTCACTGAATAATCCAGGAACGTTTAGTTAACTTTTAAATAAAGCATTAACATTACCACTAGAAGATCTTGCTGGCTTATTATTAGCGTGGTAGCACTATGCCGTAATATAATTGTAGCCTGACTTTTCGCAGTGTTTACTTCTGACGGTTAATTTGAAAATAAGCATCTCCCAAGGCGCGCTACTGAGACCTGTCTTCAACTCTGTGGTTATTGCTATTTCGACTTTGTTTTGCATTACATAAAAACTCATTTAGTTTGCATGCGCATAATGCATCTGATTTCCTAAAACAAAAATTCTGAGAAGTTTTCCCTAGACCATAAGCGAATGTTCTCCCAACATAGCAAAATGTTTTATTCTAAAACCAATGTATCTTTAGCCTAACAGCTACAGTCCGTGACCAATTGAATCCTAATATTGTTACGTCTCATACTCTAGTAAGACATGTTTGAATTTGAACATATAGCTTCACTGAATCATTTCTAAATCCGTTGTATGTGCTCGACCGTTCAAAATTGCATTGTTATATTCGGCCATTCGTTATAAAAATTATAGATCTGTTGTTTGGTTTAAATAGAAACATAGAGAAGGAACGAGTGCTATGAACAATGTTAGTTCTCTTTTCAGGAAGCTATACGACTCTTAATTAGGAACTTATATGACAATGATATTTTAAAGTTGATGCGCACTTACTAACAAACAAAATATGTTTACTAATACTTTTTTTTTAAATAATACCCACTTTTACAAAGAAAATTTTATGGCGCAAAAATAAAAACTTACATGCATTACAATTTATCATTCAAAAATAATAATGGTGGTAGTAATGATTCGATGAAATATTATTATATCAATTTTGCACCACTATTACGATATTTGCACGACTTCGCAATATCTGTAAATAGTTGATTTAAAAATTCAGACAAATTGCCTATCAGGGTTACTTTTGCAGCAACAAGACTGTAATTAGGAAGAAGTATTTAACATAAAGTACGATCATTCGTAAATACCATTAGATTGCACTGCAAAAAAACACATTTGTAAACTAAAGTGCTAATTAAGCATTAAAAGCTTAAACAGAAGTGAATTGTCACTAGCCAGTTAAAGAAACAGCTATATTTGGATTTGATCTTGTGTGGCCGACCGTACCAGAAAATGCAAAAACACGTGGGCAGGACCGGAATCATGTCCTTTAGTTCCACCGTAATACAGTGTGGATTTGGCTTGTACCTTTCGTCAAGTAAAAATATACCTTAACACTAGTGTGGATTAGGTTGAAAGTGTTGGATACTTTGACAGTGTATATTAACAGTAAGGTATATGCTTTCTGGAATTATGGATGAGTACAAGGACACGCCTACGAGGTAAAGTCTGGTGAGATGCAAACAATAAAACGTTTGTTTACCGTGATGAGTTTGTTAGTTTAATGGATGGCACACTCATTGCGACTAGCTCAGTTACACAACTTGGTTCACACGTAAATTGTAAAAAGGTATAAGGAAAATACTAAACAATTGTACGTTTTTTATTTTAAGTATAGGTAGTGTCCACTAAGATACTGAGCAAGCGCCGTATTTGCATCCAAGCATCTTGGATTTCGCTTCAAATATGTTTTCACGTTCACCATACTCGCTATGTAAATTCAAAACCAACAGAATAAACACAGTAAGATTCCCATTGTTAAACACCGCTTATAATTTCAAACAAACAACAACTTTACCTCATACGTTAACAGAAAACAGCTGTTTACTGTTGTTGTAAACGTATTCAAACAGAATTTACATTCATAAAATATCTTGTTAATGAATAAAAATAACGATATAATTAGTAAGCGATTATGCGGTTTGCCTCACGCGTCTAAATGAGGACTTATCATGGTTACTGATAGAAAACGTGTTTCTTTTGTGATTTTCGACAAAAACTTGGAACATCTGTCCATAGCAACTATACTTAATTGGCATCGCAGACGTGTTTCGAAAACTGGTGTGAAGAACAAACATGTGCAAGAAATTGCAATTTTTATGGGAGTAACAAAATTGATTTTAATGAAATCTTGTTCAAATAACAGTTCTTTTATATTGATGCAACTATCGTTATGGTTTGCCGACTTTTTCTTCAACTATAGGTATTATTCTATTCATTATTAATAATATTTTCACAAAAGATTTCGAAGCAACTATGACAGATGACAAAATGATTTTAGCAACCAAGTCTATTACAATATTTCCTATGGATGGTGTTTGTATTCTGGAAAAACAATTATCAAGTAAGCATTCAAATTATAGCTAATCACGTTTAATCTGAGCACAAATTAATTTAAACCTTCAACAATCCAATTCTGATTTTAATTGCCTTTTCGATACGACGCCACGTCCGATTCCACTTAACATCTTGTACCAAGAGCTAGTAATAACTGTCTACTTAAATTTTTATAGCCTCTTGAAAACATTTCTAGATCTCCACTAATAAGCTTACTATTAAGACTACAATTTTCTACCATTAAAAGCCAAGACTAATTCAAAGAAGAAAATACCTGAATAGGATAAGTTGCGGGGAAAGCTTTTTCTTAAGATTTATTATTTTCCATTCAGCTCTGTATGAATTTATTAAAATATGGTATTTTTTATTCCTGAATTTAAAAGAAGGGTGTTAATTTTCAACCCTTTGTCTGCCTGTGTGTCTGTAGCGCTGTAGCTCTTAAACGTATGAAGCGATTTCAGATTTTGTTTGAGCTGGGATGGTTCTATGTCTGATGATAATCACATCAACCATGTTAGACGGGGGTTTTTATTTTGTTTTAAGTATCTCTATGCCAATAGATATTGCCAAATAGTTGTTCATCACATCATCGTCATATTAATTCATAATCGGGTTCTTTTGAACATGAGTTTTCTAATACTCCTCAACAATGAGCAGGTTGAAGAGATGCTGTCGCTAATTTCAAGAAAATGACAGTACATTCTTTCGATAGCGAATCTACATCCAACGTAGTCATTCTACAATCAATAAAAAAATGAAAGTTTTCTAACGATCTTATAATAAAGGCGAGGATCCATTGCTGCGCATGTCCACGCTGCGCACGATCACGCTACGCACATTTTTCAACTTCGCTTTGTATGGGAGAGTATCCACTGCAGAGCACAGATACACGAGCAACGTCTCTTGTTTAGTTAAGGAGTTCCTGTGACCACCTTCCGGTTGCATTATCAGCTCCATGCTACCATATTCTTGCATTGTCACCAAAGTTACATAGGTATGCTAAATTTTAGCTCAATTGGATGCTAGCAAGTGCTTGAAAAGTGGATCACTAATTTTGAGACGGAAAGACTTACGAACGAAGCAAATTAAACAAAAGCATGTAGTAAAAAGCATGACTAGGTCGAATATGTTGCCCACGGCCACGCATGGCAGTGGATAACATACAAGTGTGGTCTCGCCGAGGTGCGAGGGTTCAGGGGAAGGGCAAGGGGAACCTGTGCACCGCAGTGCTGCCAACCGTACAATTTAAATTGTATTTATTTATTCGATATTTTATACTTAGAAATATACATTTATTTGAAGTTAAGTACCTTAAGGTACGATCTATCACAAAATATGTCTTAAGTTCATTTTTATATCTACTTAAAGCAAAAAAAACCCGAAACATTATATTTTTACATAGTCACTCACTAGTGGCTAATTAGTATGAGTTACCAAGTGTTGTTCATTGTTAGTTAAAATGAAGACTCTTGTATCTTTACCAATAATGGAGTAAAAATCAAATAGCTTTACATAGTAGGTCCTTCCACACGTTAGTAGCTATCACTGGTAAAGATAGCTTACGAGTTCATTGATATGCCCAGTTTGTCAATGAACGCTACCACTGGTAAGCAAAACGATTGGTTTTTGACCAAAGGAACTGGGCATTAATGGAATTGTAATCACATTCAACTGTATTCTTACTTAATATTAATAAATATACTTATTCCATCATTAGTGTTGCCAACACCTGAAGCTACGTGTGTCCGTGCGCCAAAGTGGATTCGTAGATACACGCAGCCGGCCACGCAACTAACGTGTGCAGCGTGATCGTGGATTTCATGCGCAGCAATGGATTCTCGGCTTAATTAACACCTCATATGATGCGTGAACGTGTAAACTGTAATTTAGTTCATCTCGTTGCCAGCAAAAAATTCTGTGTACATAACAGTCAATCAGTGGAAGCAAAAAGTACAAATTGGTTAATAATTCATCACGACGAGTTCGTTACACCAAATGGCGGGTGGGTCCCGGCTTTGGAAACACAAGAGTGATGTGAGGATGCAATGATTCAGTATTACTAAAATTTTGAAACAAGCACTTGGAATTTTTGTTTTCTTAATCTCTGCTAATTTACACTCAATAGTAAATACAACATCATTGTATTCAGAACAGCAGTGCGAGCACGATCTTTTTATCGAGTCGATTCGAGTAATTTATCTATTCTAAACGTCAAATTAGACATAAGATATAGATAAAACGACAACTTTATCTTATGTCTAATTTGACGTTTGACTCGATAAAAAGATCCGTGCTCGCACCGCAGGCGCAGGACCGGTAACTTCAAAGCCATAGCTAACAAATTCGAAATTCAAAATAAATTCTGAATGTAAACGTTAAAAACAGCTTCGAAAAACCAATCGATACTATTTGCATAACTTTACAAACAGATAAGAACATAATATTTACAATATATTGTTAAACAGTAAGGCAAAACCCCAACGATTCCTACTTAATTCGATAAAATACGATTATGCAAATACTGTTTAAAACAAAAGCACCCAAAGCGCACATTTGTTCAAAGATTACGTTATAGTGTAGAATAGATACTTCGTAGTCCACGCCTGACCTACATATTAGCATTACAGTAACCCATTTATTCCACTTTGCTGGTAAAGTTACAATAAAACTTGGTAACCACACAGTGAATCCCACAGCAGCAAACGAAACCCGGTAGGCCCTGGAGGAGATGGTAGGAAGAGCTGGAGTTCTATCTAAAGGATTGGCTCCAGAAGGCAGTACATAAGTGGAAAGAGAGAAGTGCGACTTTTGCCGGTCCATCGAGCTCTCCCGACGTAGAGCCGGTCGTCTCTTCAGACTCCGCAGTCACACCGATAATTCAGCCCTCATCAAGCTGTCTCCCCCCCAAGCCCCGCTAGCAACGCCCTAAGCCGAGGTTTGAGTCCTACTAGGGGTCGCCCTTAGTGCTGTTGTTGCAGGTAGTCATGATGTTAGTGTAGTACAAGTAGTTAGCTTAGGTTAAGTATTTTATTCCCCTCCCCCCTCGCATTGGCTAGAGATTCAGGTCTCGCCAATAACTGGCCGGTTACGTAGAATGGGTCCCCAAGGACCATCTACAGCAGACCAAGAGGAAAAAAAATCGTGATATTTAAATCTCGGGATTAAAACGTCATTATAATTATTCCGGGATTTGAGAGGAGGTATTATCCACTCTATGTTACTTCCTTCCACGAAGTTTAGGTAAATATACTCTACCTTTTGCCACAGAATAAATAGTACAAGTCTTTTGCCTAAAACTAGGCTAATAACAATATTTTATGACAAACTTAAAACAATGCGGCATGCAATGCAGTACGATAGCAGAGAACAAATATTTCCCATTGATTTTGTTAAAAAACTTTCGAGGGTAATGGATGTGTCTATTTTATGTAGCGATTGTTTATCAACCTCCTGACATTATTGAACTGTCCTGCCAGTGTGTTCAGAAGGGTAATGTAGACCTACAGTTTTTCGTTGTATTACAGTACGCCGATTACTCCAGAGTCTAGTAGGTCCCATGTGGTAGGGGACGAGCATACCGTCATTTATCGGCAATGGTTCCAATCACGAACGAATGTATCTTTATTTCTGTATCGATTTATTACATTTGTGATTGGGAATGATATAAGTATTTGTAGCAGTGGAAATGTGTTAGAACCAAAGTGTATACCGTATTGTGTTTAAAAGAATATTGATCGACGAACATATTTATTTTAAAAGAGTAACCATGGAGTTTTTTGCCGGCTCTTCTCTATTGGTATGTCTACACCCGTGCGCTTTCATGTTCATCTTGCGCTTTCAACTTTCAATTTCTCTTGCGTCAAGCGCATGCAATATTGATTGCCATAAGACACGAACTAGTATTAGGGCATGCGCCATTGCATGCGCTATGACGCTTCAGGCATGCGTCAGACATAGCGCAAGATGAACATGAAAGCGCACTGGTGTAGATATACCATATAGGAAACGACAAATTGGAACCGTGCACCTAAATTCGACTTTTCATAAGCGCCTGTATAGAATAAAAGCTTTTGATTTTGATGTTCAAGGCGGTTCTAATCAAAAATATAATAAATGGGTGAATCAAAATGACTTTAACCAACACAACATACTCAATACTATTGTACTGCAACATTCACTTCAAAAATCCAATTCCCATTTTCACTGAACCCTTCATCAAGCAAATAGCATTTCTATTTTTGTTATTTTTCATTTTCGTACGACACTCGTATCGAACACACGAATGTGCAAATATATTGTGCATTATTGATACGTCAATATCACCCGCTGAAACGGGACTTTTTAATCAGTCACATGATGCAAAAAATGCACTGTTGTAATAAAATTCTGTTTATCATCTCCATTCAAAGAGATTAAATGTTGAATGTCTTTGTCTACGTTCCATGTGCACTCTAGGTTTTCGATATTTGTTTCGTGTTTGTCAAAAGTAGTGTTAAAATGCATGCTATGCTTTTGTAAGCGTTATTTAATAGCTTCTTATTTTTGTATCAATAGACCAACTCAAATTTTCTTCAACTAATATGTAGCGATCTGGACAGCCGTGTCGTTTGCCTCATTCAAATATTACCGAGTGTAGATGGTTGTGCATACGAGTATCAGGCAAGAAAGAAGATGAAACATATTCGCGAGGGAGCTCCGTATCACACTGTGTTTGGGACGGGTAGAATACACCCCATTTAGCCAGATTGTTTTTGCAGCGGTCAACCTGAACCCACAATCGGTTAAGCGACTTCCATATTGGCCACTGCAGTTCGTGTCTAGGAAGAGAGCCACCCCGCGGCGCACCCTAGTAGCAGCTCGATCCGGTAATTCAGGTAATGTGGACCAAATGTGACCAATCTCTTTACCGCGATGACTCAAACTCATTAAGTTGCTTTATTGTTGTTTATAAAAGAAAGAAAAAACAATCTACTCATACCTGTGTAGATAGATGATTTTTATTGTATTTTGTAAATAACTTGTCAAAAACAATGTTGTAGTAGTAAACCTCTTGTTTGAACATGGCGGTCTGCGTTGGCGCCTGTTCAATACCTATTGTTCCATGTATTGTAACAAGTTTTTATCAAAATACCTAGTTATAAGTCTATGGTTAGGTACTCTTGAAAATGCTCGGACGTGCCTCATTGTGTAGTCCTTATTGTTTGTCCAACAAAATGTTTTGCTTCATCATCTCTTTCTTGAATCAATCACGATTATCCAAGTTTTTATTCCCAAGCATACAAAAACTAATATCCACAAGGGTATTGAATTTTCCTTTAACATCACAATCTAGAAAAAATGTGTCTGAAATATCTCATACAGTCTTATTTCAAGCCGATTCAGATTAAAATTTTTCTATACGAAACAAAGTCTATAAGTTTGAAACTACAATTGGATGGAGTACAATGACAGTAGATTCAGTAATGTTGACCGTGGCATGGCCTTGAAATATGTTGTTCATAACAGTGTTACTTCAAACCGGTTTGTGTCTTCGATGTTATAGTTACGAGTATGTATATTAATTAACATGTGATTGTATGTGGTTCCGATCTAATTAGTGTATGACAGGTTGATTACAATTTTGACGACCCAGGTTGCTGTAGTGTCTGTCTACTTTTATCAATGCTTGAGATAGCTGGTTTGATTCTAGTATGGTATACTACCGAACTAGAATCAAACTATTTTTGGCTTATTCGTTCTCGAAAAGCGATGTATTCCCATTGGCCTAAGTGGAACTATTTTTGAAATCTTTTGATTTTCCTTGTCCACCAGAGGCCACTTTAGTGGGGCCATTGGGAATTCATCCGAAAAAGAACAGGCTAATCTTTTTATTTCCGTGGATTTTGTAAAAGGCGGATAAGGAATTATGTATGTCGAGACTGCAGAGGGCAGACAACAGCATCAGTGAGTCTCCTCTAACTGAAAGAAAGAAAGAAAGAAAATTATTTATTCTGGACTCACACAGGCAGTTACAGAAACACAAACAAAATAAAAGACAGGATAAAAATTTAGACTACCTGCACGAGGCCAAAAAGGGCTCCTATCTCAGCATAATGCTGCGACATTTAAAAAACAAAACGTCGCAGCGCTGATTTTCAGATAATTGCACTTACAACAATACAATACTGCGATCACGAATCGGTTTGCCTGTTTTCCGAATGAGCATGCTTATTTATGATTATTTACGGTTTACTCACGTGCATTTTTCGGGATTGCCCGACTAGTATCGAGTGAGTTCGACTCGCGACCTCGCCGCGTGTTCAGCTTAAGGGCTCCGTTTGCGTCCGAAACTAGTCGGGCAATCCCGAAAAATGCACGTGAGTAAACCGTAAATAATCATAACGAAAGTTATAATACAAAAAAGCATGCTTATTATAGCAATATAGGGAACATTGGCGTCATAAAAACAGTAGCGATATATTCATGAGAAGACCCACTTTTTATAAATGTAATTGATGGGCAAACATACCGACGCGACGGTCCCCCTGATGGAAAGTGTTTACCTCTGCCTATGTACACCAACAACACTAAGAAGATAGTTGATGCGCAACCGACGTTCGAGACAAAGTTGGAGTCTCATGTGCCTGTAATTTCACCGGCACCCATACCCTTCAAACCAGAACACAGCAATGCTGCTTGGCGGCTGAAATAGGTATGGTGGTAATACTTCCCGGGACGAACTCTTTTACAAGGAGCTCTCATCATGATCATTCAGCCGAAAGACGCCCACTGCTGGACATAGGCCTCCCCCAAAAGGGAGGGGTTCGCCATATCGCAGTATGGTTGTTAAAGTACTCAGAGAACGCTGCAGCCCATCCTCTAGTGAATCCCTTAGTCGCCTTTTACGACACCCATGGGAAGAGCTGGTGTAGTGTTATTCTTTACGTCCGGCACCACACGGACTGACACGGACAAGGAGCTCTACTACTACTAAAACTACCGTATAAAGCAGTCGACGTTTAAGGGCTAGAATAACAGATATTATTGTTAATGTGGCGTACACTAGCGATATAAGGTTATATTCCATATCAACTTCACAGTTCTGCAAATCATACCTAATTGTTTCCCGGATTTATGCATGAGAGCGAAATATCACACATATCAATCGCATTGGAATGTCTTTGAATGTTATTGCTTTCCGAGCTCAAAGACTTTGATTATGAGAACATGCACAAATGTACCAATATTCACGTACGCCGATGCATTCCATTCAACGTTTATGCATTGATACTAAACTAGTTGTATTCGATACGAACTAACTAGACGCCCCCTGTCGCACATACTTTGTAATGATGACGGAAGCGAGGAACGTGTAGCTTATAATAAACATACATTGTTTGTATTTAATTTAGGATATGATTTATATTTATACGATAGTGATATCATATGCACAATTTTCAAAGTATTTTTTCATCCTGATTTGATTAATCTCCACTTTTTCATGGTACACCTCCCAAATCGGAAAATTAATTCTATGCAAAGCCTATACATTAACCAGCGCTTTAAAAAGGTGTCTTCTAAGAAATACAAGTTTCTTTACAACAACAGTTCTCCTTAAAATCCTTAGTTTAAACAAATTAAATTCCAGCTAATCACCAGACCCTTAGAAAATTATTTTGAATTGAAAGTTAAATTGGGCGAGTAAATCAAAGCATTTATAACTTAAAATGAAACAACTTCAACTGACGTGCAAACGTCAAACAAGAATCTAAATAACTTCAAAGGCACCTTGGAAGGAGTTTACTGTAATCTTAGAGAATTAATTTCCTTTCAGCTCTATTCTTGTCTTATTTAACGCAAAATTCTATTGAAGAGGTAAGTAAGAACTTAATTTATTCTTAATCATCAAGCCAAATGGGAACAACACTGGAAGCTTTAAGCAAACACATAAAGTAAGTAAAGTTATTTTTACACGACTACCCCAAAAAGGAGTGTTATGTTTTCAGGGTTAATGTATTGCTTTTATATTGATAAAAGGCGGAAGACCTAATGTTATGGCGCAACTTAGAAGAGACTTATGTTCATCGATGGACAGCTATTGATCAAGTTGATGATGAAGATGAAAAGTTGGATGATTATTTTTGATACGATAATGATCTTTCAGTCGCCCATTAAAATACTCACATAAGTAAACAAGCTTACTTATCTTAACCGGGGACGATACATCATACAATAACACAGTATTGTATTATTTAATTAAAATTAATTGCTGGAGCCAAAACATAATTAGATTCCAACTTTATTGTATCCAGTGACATTTGACATTAATTAGTTATTTGCACGTCAGCCACTGGAGGGTAGAATCGTATTCACCTTGGCTCAGGAGATTAATGATGCAGCGGAATGTTCAATATTAAATCAAAATTGAATGGGGAGAATTCGGCTGGCTCTAATAATAACTGGGTGGAATTGGGAGGCAATGAGCAATCGAAATATTTAGAATAGCATTAATGTTTATTTATGACAAGGTGGATAGAAAAAAAAGCGGGAAGCTCATGGACCTAATCTGGTAAAACATGGATAAGTTTATAAAATTGTAATTAGCACTTCAGTTAAAAACTCCAAAGAACGACGCCATTGAATCAAAATGAAATATTTTAGTATTCGAAATTTCTTCAATGTTGTATTTGGGGCAAAGTGCTTGAAGAGAAATAAATCTTTCGGGGTTTAATAATTCTAGCAAATGTGAACTAAGTAAATGGAATTGTCTTATAAAACAGAATTATTCTTCATATTCAAAATAACTATTCTATTCGATCAAAATAATATATTCCAAACTAAAGCCAAAAGAGACAACTGCTATTGGAAAAGAGGTACCAGTATCTAATAAAAAATTTAAATAGCCTTCGTGCAAAAATTACTTTACTTACATGACCTACTTTTATATCAAAGTTTTTGAAGTGAATTCTCCTGCTGGCTCTCTGCCAAGCGTTTATTTAATTAAAAAATCTGTTTCGCATGTAAGTGTTGGTGTAAAGTAGCCATCTAATGGAAACCCGTAAGGTACTTTCGACATACGTTCCGTGTTTAAAGCAAAAATGCATGAACAGCTCTAATCTAGATATCTACCTAAGTTCAATAAAGTAAGTATTTTCTTCTGTAGCTTTGATCTCTTCGCAGGAATATCTAGATTTGACAATACAATAAATCGTGGAGCGGTGAAGTGTCTGCCAACGAAAAATGTGAAAAATTTACTGGCTGGTGCATATCTTTGGATCTCTGTAAAGTGAATATATTTTCCAGATTTGAATGTTTGAAGTGTATGTGATTTAATTTTATTCTTGCGACGCTATTCGAAGTACAGGAAATCATAAAGTGTGAACAGTATGAAGCGTCTTTTCCAATAGAAATGCGGTCATATACTCGTAGTAGGTAGGTATAGCTTCATATCGTCGGCCTTTTGATCTCAGTCGACTGCCTCGTAACATCAATGCACTTAGATACTCTTCGAGATCAACACAACGTTAGCTTATTGACTCCACAGGGCACTTGTTGAAAACTTCTCGATTACTTTGATTAACCTCATATTTTACAACTGGAATAATTAATTATAAAGGATTAATTGTAAGAGGCTTGGCTATAAATCAATAATTAAACAAGCTTGTAAGATTTCTATCTTTGCTAATGAATTTTGTACTAACAATTACTAAGCTTTTCAACAAATACGGTGAAATTTATGCTACTAACAAAAGGGATGATTAATTAGAGGATCTTAAGGAACGTTTTACTATAGAAAATCTTGAGCTTTGGAATAAATTCCGAGACATCGGTCTAGATCTAACAAGACAGAATACAGTTACTAGTACTACTAGATCCGTACTTCATTGTAATTAAAGCAATCTAAAGCTACTTTTAATAACGAGACAGTTGAAGCACAAAGAAATATTACTCAATATTCTTCTGTGTAGTGAGTTTAATACGGTACTCTTGTTGAAACCCAGACTATTTGTGAGTGGTACCGCACTCCAAAGATGCACTCAAGAGCAAAATTTCAAGATCGTGGTCAGTTGAGAACTTTGGACAGTCGCGGGACTGAGACGGTTTCTTTTTGTTTTTATTAGAAGTAAAATTTAGAAGTGTTTTTGTTGACAGTTGAAAGCAAGAAGTGAAAAATACTGGAGACAAAAAGGATTTTGTAAGAAATTCGGGATAGCGTTTGATATAGAGGATCAAAAACGAGATAAATGAGCACTGCCCAAAACTACAAGCAATTCCTATTACTTATGAATATGATGCATATTAGGTATTGATCAGAAAGATAAAGTACTCTAGTAACAAAATGGCTATCGCGATGACCCGTTTCCTTCTGAATCATTTAATGAAAGGATGTGGATGGATAAGCGTGCGATGATAAACAATTTATACTAAATAAGTCAATACGTTCTGCAGGCCAATTTTACTAACAAAATCGTTTAAAATCGCAATCGAAACGCAGCCCAACCAAAGCCATTTGAGCTTTATCATTATAAGAAAAAAATCAAGTAGACGTGGTTAAGCAGGGATACGATTGAGATATAAAAAAACAATTGTAGAAATGGCCTCCTGTATTAGTGAGTTATTATAATACAGGTATTTTAAGTAGGTAGTCAGTTAGCTAAATGAGTTTATTGATGACTTTGTCCCCCGACTCCATCAAAATTTCGGATACATACAGAAATTGCTGTGTTATACTGAAAAGTTTAACTTGAAAGATATTAATTACTTCAACTGTATATGCGTACCTACATACGTAATTAGGTAACTCCTTTCCTTATAAAATTTGGATTCATAGCGAATTGTCTATGCCAAATAAAAGATTTCTGCGATATCTTATACCCATCCAAGACAACTTATTTTTTGACGTTTTGGTTTAATTTTTCTGTGCTCAGTTTTTTTTAACAGTCACTTTTTCTTTAGCTACACTGCTTAATCCTTAGTAGACTTGGGACCAGGAAAAAGACATGGAGTACTTGTTATCCCAGAAAATCAGTAACTTTATTCGCGAGTAGAGCCACTGGTATTACTAGTAATATAATAAAATTTAATTAATCGCTTCTATGCAATTATTACATGGTATAAAAATAACTAAGTATGGGACTAATCGAGGAAAAACCCAAGAATTTATTAAGTTCTCGTGTAATTGCCCACTCAGAAAATAGGTTAGTATGTGATAATTACATACACGGTAAACTGGACCTATTGATCTAATAATCTGCTTTGAGTCGATCACAATATCAATCATTATTGTAGAAAGCAGTCACTAATAGACAAAAGCTTTTCGTCGCCACTTCGTGAGAAACGAATTAGAGTCCGTATGGAGAAGCTGAATGACAGGGTAAATAAAGTACTAAAACAAAATCATTCAAACGAAAATCTACTCATCCCGAAAGCAAAACCAGGGTAGCATAAGCCACTAAGCATAATTGGCCTATCGTCAACGTCGAGTGCATTATTCAAATTTTTCAAGGGTGCGCTGGCACGCTGCCGGCACTTATCAGACGATGCCTACCGACATAACACTGCCGCAACGAAACGCACTTGCCAAGTTAAATGTCAAGATCGTGATTGCCAAGGATTTTTCGAGGCCAAGCTGTCTAGTTTGTGCGTTAAAATTGTTAATGTTATGCTTGTTGTTGCAGTTTTTATTTTTGCGTTTTTGAATTTTTTGGTAAGATACTTAATGAGTAAATTACTTTTGCTTGTCATGTCACCACACATTTTGAGATTGCCTGTCAGGCATCCCAATTTCAGGTGCAATTTGAATCTAAAATCTAAAAGCAAATACTAGGTAGGATTCGACTCATATTGGTTGGAATATCTCTGAAGATTATCCTTGGAATTGAAAATGTTGGAGACATCCACCTGAAATTAATTTCTCGTATAGTGGAAAGATATCTTTGCTAAGATATGCAATAGAGGTGACTTACACTCAAAAGTAAATAAGTGATTAGGTAACTGAAAAAGTAGAAGTCAAATACAAACGTAAGTAATTACGTAAAGGTATTTTGTCTTCTCAATGTTAAAATTAATAAACAAACTAATAAAACTTCTCTCATACCTGAGAGCACTGCAGTGACCCATTTCGCTTAGTAGCCCCTTAGTTACAACAGCGCGGAAATAAGCAACTGATTCATTTCAGATTTCTTCCAGTCCCAGGTGGGCAAATAGCTTCATCTATTTTATATTGTTGAGCACTGATTGCATTTTCTGACCTACATTTCGCGGGGTGCATTTCCTGAGACGTTCAATTGTAGTTCTTGATGAAGAAAAATGATTTATACTTGAATAGGGACCAAAAATACACCTGGGAAAGGAGAATAATAGAGAGAAAAGTGGTTGAGGTGATTCGGAAGGACCGTGTGCTGTGACAACTTGGGAGAGGCCATGGCATATTGCCATAGACTTCCAGCAACGCGAATTGCGCGACAAGCGGAGTGTTAAATGGTTCGGTGAAGCAGCCACTCCACGATGTAGCATAATCAGCCCATTAATGTCTCACTGTCGGGCAGAGACCCCTTCTCAAATTGAGAAGATTTTATACCTTAGTGTACTACGCTGTCTTGTGCTGGTTGGCGGACCACAAACACCATCAATAACTTTTTAGAGCCCTCAGGTTTGCAGGTTTCTTCAAGACGTTATTCCATCATCGTTAACGCAAATGATAATCAAATTTTGATCCGCACGTGTCTTCGAAAAGTCAGGGGTTCGGGCAAGGCTCAAAATAAAACCTCCTGCATGGAAGGCAAGCGTTCAACCACCTATACATGCGGCTAAAAGGGTTGTCGAGTGAAAATTCGGTTGAAGCGAATTTTCCCGTGACTGGCCGTAACAGTGTAGGTATTTTATCGATTGAAGAGACATAAAGCCACTAACTTAACTTTCTTTGAGTATGTCTTCTTGGACATTTCCATTATAAGAATCTTGTCCGTGACGTAACATTTACTGTAACAATAGACTTGGAGCTATTCAATGGCTTGAAAAGTTAATTCCAGGAACAGTCGTTTCAACAATTAATTCTAATCACTTCTTCTGGAGTTTGACCAAAGCAGACAAGAAGAAAATCAACTACAAAAGTTATACTTTTGTAGTTGATTTTCTTCTTGTCTGCTTTGACAAGCTGATAGTTATTTTACTTTCATTTCAGAATTAGCATAAAATATTATTCGATGAAGGTTTATTAATAAAAGGTATAACTTTCCTTACTTTCTTGTTTTCATTATACTTCGGACAAACGCCCGACGTATTTCTCATTAACGTTATTTAGATCATATTTCTAATACTTGGCATAACTCCACGTTATGCGAGATATTAATCTTACGTTAAATAATAACAGCATTCCATTAATTTTCAGTGCATTGTTTGACCTTAATTTGCGCTGGAATATCTTGTAAATGCTATGCATTTTGCAAATGTAGGACAACAAACTAAGCGTCGAGGATGCGCAAGTTTGCATAAAGTGGGAAAGACTTAGGCAGAAAATGGACTCTGGCAGAAAGCCAGGATAGTGTTAGGAAGATGAGGTGTCACCACTTAGGTACTTCACTCTAGTCTTCTTCTTATCTCATGTCAGCACGAGCTATATACGAATAGCTCATGCCGTCGTGAAAAGCTTAGCCAATCAGCAAAGATGGTCGCTGGTCTGACTGCTCAGGGTGTGCCGGAAGTACCTAAGCAACTAGGGTGATGGACAGCAACCGACGATCACGTCCACAATTTGGGTAAGATCGGCAACTGATAATTTCGATGACGATGTTTGGGAGTGTGGATACCAGTATTTTCGGTATCTGGATTATCTTACAGACAATATAAACGGTCGTGACATGTGGGAATATTCTCGTAAGTAAAAGCAACGCTTACAGCTTATGGTAAGCGGATTGCAGTAAAGGTAATTTCTATTTATAGAAATTACCTTTAAGTACTGCAATCATAAGCACTGCTTATAAGCACAGACCCGACGGTTCATTACTGCAGCCCATTTTTTGGCCGCTTTTACGCAATTTCCGAGAAGCAAGGAGGTGCACTTTTCAATGCCGGAAATCACACGACAAAGCCATAAATAACATTTGTTGTTTAATTAGGTAATACTGCCAACAGATATTTCTTTCCTGTCATCCAATTCAGGATGTTGCTAGCCATAATATATTGGAAAGTAGGTAAAGACCCATTTACACCAAGCAAGTTTCTTGTATCTACCAGAGCAATGATTGAATGCAATGAAATACGTGCAATATTTGCCGTTCAAGAATTTTAAGCAACTGTTTACACACTGATGATAAACATAAAATTTAATGCAATTATTGTATTCAAATCTCGAAACGAAATAATTGCTAGTGTCTTCTTACACCGTGGCAATTACTTATGTTTAGGAAATTATTGCTTTCAAGTTTTGATTTTTCTATGCACAGACTTGTACGTGCTTTTACCATTTTCTGACGCGTTGCTTCAAGTATTATTGTGTTTGCGTTAGCGAATTTTTCATACAATTGTTGAATGTTATAATACTTAATTGTAGTTGGTGTTTACACCAAGGACAGTATTGAATAGAAACTTGCTCCTATAGAGCAAGAATGTTACGTGTTATTTAGACGATGCAAGTCATTTATTGCTTCAGTTTTATTGTAAGCACAGCCAAGAAACTTGCATCGTGTAAATTAAGCTTAAGTATCGATTGGCAATCAGCTTATTTTACTTGAAGTAACACACAAATAAGGGAATAAATCAAGAAAACGTCTCTCTAATTGCCACTTTATTGATTTCAAGTCAACATGTTTAAAAATAACTGGTCGTTACCGACAGTTCGAGTTGCTCATAAATCGTTAACTTAGAAATAAACAGTCTCGGTAAGATAGCTAGGTCTTTCGGTCACCATTACTGTTAGTTGCTAATGATTATAATAGCATCTATCTGTACTATTCGCAATTAGTAATGAACATTCTAGATTAAATACATTTCTCGAAGAACCTCAGAATGGATTTCTTGTACTGGCGTAATTATGGCGTGTGTCGTTTGAATATGCTCCGTAATTACCTTTTCCTAATGTAGGACAAATTTAATAGATCTGACATCTGGCAATTTTAGCTTCATAGTGAGATGACCTGCTTAAAAACATCGATTAGAGTGAATGAATCGATACGGACTTCAAACATGTAAATCGAATTCAGTACATAATCATTGCATTGGAATCTATTTATCAACTTTTGATTTTTTTGGGTAACATCTCTAGTGTTTAAAAAGAAAAAGGGTTCACTGCCGCAACATTGTAACGACGCGGCGACGTTCAGTTCTCATTAGAACAAAAATTGTTTATTAGGTTTATTAGTGAAAGTAAATCGTAAAATTACCTTCTTTTGTCATTATTACAATAAATATGTAATCGTAATTGAAAAAAGTTAAGCAATTGTGCAGTTCTAACTTCGAAAAATAAATAATATTTTATGCCCGCCCGTTACAAGGTTACGTTGTTAAATTTTGATGAAATGTCAATTAATGTGTTCTATTAAATTGGCCCTACAGTAACTATGTTAGGCTTAGCTTCCAGTTTAACCAGATGCGGCTAAAAACCCATATTTTACACGGAGCTACTGCCATCAGTCCTCCGCAACATAGTTGCTGGGCTATGCTGATATCCTAAGGTTAGACCGGTTGTTAGACTTCCGGGCTTCTAAGTACCAGTAATGGCTTTCATAGGTATTCGTATGACACTCGGAACCGACGGCTTAACACATTCCCGAGGCACGGAGGGGTCTCGTAGTCTCGAAGTGTATCTTACGATCACCCATCCAAGGACTGATTGAGGCAAGCGCACCTTGCGAATGTATGGATCTGCTGTAGATGGTCCTAGGGGACCGTTCCTACGTAACCGGGCAGTTATTGACGAGACCTGAAGGGTCTCCAGCCAATGGGGGGGAAGTAAAATACTTAACCTAAGCTAACTACTTGCACTACACTAACATCATGACTACCTGCAACAACAGCACTAAGTGCGACCCATAGTGGGACTTGGACCTCGGCTAAGGGCGTTGCTGGCGGGGGCTTGGGGGTGGAAGACAGCTTGATGAGGGCTGAATTATCGGTGTGACTGAGGAGTCTGAAGAGACGACCGGCTCTACGACGGGTTATGGATCGTAAGACCCACGCGGTTGTTAAATAGCCACGAGACACGAGCCCCCTTATTATCGTATCGTTTAATATAATTATGTTTAAATCCATTTTTGGTTTCCTTGTTTTTGACAGTTGTTTCTTTTGAGTACAATAAACTTGTAAACTATTGAGAAATATTTTTCACAATCAGTGCTTTAAAAAAAACAATAGACTGAGGCTTTTGTTCTTTTTTATCCAAAAAGATTCTTTATTGTTGTTTCTACATAAAGAGAGCTAGAAGCAAAAAATACAGTGGAAACCGTTTATTACGACTTCGCTTATAGCGACGAATCGCTTATAGCGACTTACCAACATCATTTAGTTTGGTTTTCATTGAAATTGGTAAAAGAAAAAGTCTTTTATAACGACCAAACGACTCCAGATATAGCGCCCACTTGCTTTAAGCGACGAAATTTCAAGGGAAAATAAGGATTTTCTTCTGGTTATAACGACAAGTCCTTTATTTTGTTAGTAAATTAACATCACTTCAAGGCATTACTTACGTTTAAATCGGTGTTATAAATGGCGATTGTCATTCAATATGTAGTGGAAAATGTTTTTATATAAATTTTAGTTACATGGTATTTGAACATCTACTGATGCTTATAGCGACGACCGCTTAGTACCTACGACTAAATATCGCATGTCCCTTCGTCGTTGTTATAAGCAGACTCCACTGTATAGCCTTGCGACTATGGTAGGTGTAATAATTCTTAAATTAATTAATTACCGATACCTTGAGGTTAGACCGGTTGGCAGTCTTTGGGGCTTCTGATAGCCCGTAACGACTGTCACAGGTAATCGGATGAAACCCGGGACCGACGGTTTATCGTGCTCTTTAATGCACGGAGGGGTCTCGATGTTTAACGGTCACCCATCCACGTACTAACTGCGGCAAGTGCGGCTTAACCTTGCGAATCATAGCCACGAGATTGAGGATGCATGAAAAGAGCCTCCACGAGTGACGATACTTCAGTACGTCCGGCGCACCCTGTTCAGTCAGCCTCGCTACCATCCTTGCTGACTGGCTAATCTTTTCACCACGGCATGAGCTGTTCTTGTATAGCTCGTACCGACACGATAGAAGAAGATAGCCACGAGCCTCTCCTCCCTGTCACGGAAGAGACTACCGTTTTGTTATACCTACCTTGCCAACGACCATACAATCAATTCGGATCACGGTAAACTGCGACACTGAAAGATGTTATGGTTGATTATGAACAGAGGTGTGAACCGAATTTAAACAATAAGTACCTACAGGCTGGTAAGTTAGTAAGTTTGAAATCTACGAATACAAGAATACGTACCTTACCTACTACCAACCACACACCACCAAAAGTTCCTTTTTTAAATTCAGTGTCACCCTCTTCCTTTTTTAATGTTTTTTTTTCTAATCATGTTTTTATTTTCGTTTTTTATCTGTTTTTTTTTCTTAGTTCCATTTGTTATTGTGTTTTATGTCTTTTGTTACACTAAATAAAGTTTTTTATCTACCTTTACGCACGGGTACTTACCTACTCTACTTTAACACGTAAAATTCTATTATTATTAACTACATTACAATAGGTACCGGTTTACTGACAACAAAATGACTAATAAAGAACTTAACCTACAAACCTTGGCATTGACACGGAAGCCTTGTGTAGTTTCTTAGCGAACACGAGGAAATCCATCTTATAAAAACTGGATGCTTCGTACTAAGGATCAGGTTTGCGTCGATGTCGTAAAAACTGGAGAAAGTATAGCATTCTTACAACCACGTATACACACTTACCTACATAGGTATACCTATATCATTGAACGCTTGTTGGAAATGCCGGTTTGTTATCAAATGTATTCAATTTTGTATTTGAAATTCTTCATTTAGGCTTGCTAATGTTACTGGTTTAAGCATAACGGGATCTTCAGTCTTCTAATGGCCTATCAAGGAAACGGGTAGTAATATTAGGCTGGAAAGTAAGTATCGATGTAAAATATTTTACGTAAAAAAACAACAATATAGGTATTGTCATTTGTTTTGACTTCACGCAAACAATCGACAATCGAATTTAAAGTTCTAAATGTTCGTTACATTATAATTAAAATGAAACGCGAATAAATACCGGATGAAGCTATCAACAGCACTCGTGCTAATCGTAAATACAAGCTGCGCATTATTAGGTTATCCGACGTGATTTATCTAAGTATAAACAACGCAGTCGCCCGTAGAAACCATACGGTAACATGTAAACAATCAACCAGTACCAACCTTCTATGGCCACGACGTGGTCCCTTATCTGCTGGGCCAGCAATGGATCAGGTACCAACTCCACAAGGTCGTAAAGAGCGTAGATAGAAGGATGCACACTTTCAAATCTTTGTATCTCCTGTCTTATGGACAGGGACGTGTTAAGACACGCCTGGGTATGTTGCCTGCTACACATCGCGCCTCTGTAGCCCAGCATTGAGCCAGGAAACTTCGACTATCAGTATTATCACAACACTACACTGGACGATGCATTCTACCAACGCTTGGTGAGCGACCCGTCGCTCATCGCGCCGTTCAAAAACTTTACCAAAAATCACTTTTTCGTTTCCAAATGTGCATTCAACAAGCGTAGTACACAATAAACACTTTACACTATTATTGTATTGGTTATGATTGTGATGTAAATAAAGTAAACAACCAATCAACGCGTGTCGCAATGACAGCGGCGCGAGTCAACCACCTCGGCGGCGGCCATTACCGAACTGTGGCGTTTCGCGTGTGGCCAGGTTTTGTCAAAATAAAGGTAAACTTGAATACAACGCCATCTGTTGTTGACAAGCTGCGGCGATGAAGGAAGAATGGCTGCAGCGTAATGTTTTAACACTCTAATAGATGGCGCTGTTGTACGTATTTTTTATTATTTCAAATTAAACTGCAATTTTATTTGGGGTTAGCTAAAATTTTAGTTTTTAACAACGATGTAAATAAATGTCCTATGTAATTATTTTGATAAATAATTCAATTTGGTGTCCAGAAAACAGTAGGTAGGCCACTCCCTATCAGCCGTAGGTTTTACAAAATACGACTAACATTATAACAAACAAGAGGATGGGTAGCATCATCCTTCCATCTGCTAATAACAACAAACTGCGGTCACCATTCCGTCTGGCAAAAACGGTGATTCTGGCTATTTCCCCTTTGACCGGTCATTGTACCGGTCATGAGGCCGATGTTCAACCGTGTACAGGTTTATTACGATTTGATTTTATAAAACGATTTTTTGAAACAACACCATGACACGTACACCCGGCTACAATGTCTTTATAAGCTGACCTCTCATTGTACAGAAAGCCTATACACAGCGAGATCAGCTTATACTGGATATGTTTAGCTTGTTATAGTACCTAAACATAATGTGCAATCTACTACATATCTACTCAGAAGTTAACATAAAAGCAATTTACAGATCGTAAAATAAGAGAAAACCATTTATGGCTACAGTAGGTATGCATTGTTTTTTTACTATTTAGTGTGGCGTGAACTGCTCGGTCAGTTTATAGTATAATAATGATTTTTACGTGCTTAATTAACGGCCGAAGGAACGCACCTAACCCTTTGGCTCGACGAGATTTTGACATTTGTCATACCCGCTGACTCGGGGAGTTGTCGCGTCAATTAATTGAATTAAGTCACCAAATGCAGGAATTTGCACGCAAGTTTTAAGTATGAATTTAATGTGAAAAATATTTTATTTCATTAATATTGTACCTAATATGTCTAGTAAATTTCTTTAAAAATGTGCTGTTTACGTGAAGCTACGTCAACTTAATGCGAAATTAGAATAAAATAGATATTTAATATACCTATATCCAAATATTAGTTGAGATAGATTAGCTCAAAAACAATAATTAACGTACCTAGTTACGTGTTGAAACGCTGAAGGGACAAGCTAAACATAGTTTCTTTTTCTTTTCATTTTCACTTTTAGCATTATTCAAATACAAAAACGGATAAAAAAACACAATTCAATTTAGTAAAAATTGTACGTCGACTTAATTCGAACCTAGTGCTGACCATCAATCCAAAATTGTTAATACAATACAAATGTTGCATTCAGCCAAATCGATACTCATTCAGCCTAATCGAAACTCATTCAGGATAATCGAAAAATAATCATTAAATAAATAAAATCGCTCGAAAGCTAATTAATGACATTTATTTATTTTCGGCATAGCTACAAATAAATAATTTCACGTGAATAGAAATTATTTTTCAAAAACCTAAAGTATTGGCACAGATTCAATATTAGTACAAGTAGAATGAACACGAAGATATGTTAAGTATCTAATAGACATAATTAGAATGTATTACCACATTCTCTCCTTTATTACATGCAGTCGGTCAACGCGGTACATTGTCGCAGAGCATTCGTGCTAGGGTTTGCTGAGGAAAGCGATCAGCAGAGAGGCGGAGCTTATGTCCTAATCTGCCATACCGCAGCTCGGGACATAAATTCCTGGGCCTTTGCTTCCTGATTTCAAATAGAAGTGAAATAGTTCATAAGATAGAGGACGTACTACTATAATCAGGTTTTAATAATGTTAGAGGACATAAGGTCGGTTCACAAAACAAACATGGCTAAGATCGGTTTCTAAATCTAAGATAGCGGCTACGAAAACTTACTACTTATTCATCATGGGTGATATTTCCATGGTTTTCATGGCTCCTGTTGCAGAAAATGAGGTCAAAACATGAAAAGTTCACTAGTCGTCATGGGTGTCAATTCTGTAGTTTTCGGTGGCGCTGAGGCCGAAAATGGGGACAAAATGAAATTCCAAGATAGCGGCTACAAAAATTTGCAAATTAGTCGTCATGGGTTTCAAAATCGTGATTTTCGGGGGTGTTAACGCCGAAAATGAGATTAAAATCCAAATCCAAGATGGCGGTTACGCAAATTGGCTAGCTGTCATGGGTGTCAATCCCATGATTTAAGGGCTAGTAAATTTCATTTAACTAGGTAGTGAACTTTCATGACGGCTATCTTGGATTTAGGAGTAGAATTTATTTTCGGCTTCAGCACCCCCGAAATCTATGGAAATAATATAATTATGAAATAATAAGTAAATTTTCAAGGCCGCCATCTTGAATTTAAGAATAACTTATGTCTACCTACTGCTGCAAGGCTTATCCGCTGCGACTATCAGCTCGACAAAATGTTAAGGTCTAAAAAATGTTGTAAAAGTGCCAAGTAAAGATGGCTGAACTACTGTTGCCTTTGCACCCCTGTCCAAATAAAACGAGCAAAATTTCATAAAGCGTTTAAAATCGATCTCGAAATAAAATCCTACTTCAAAACCCAGAGGTGCCTAGTCTGAGGTGAAACATTTAAGAGTTCGTGTAATGTTACAATTATTCGCCATTTTCACATAACAGCATGTTCATTGCTCGTTTTACGTTCTAACTTATTCGAATTCTAACTACTACATTATAAGTAAATGCTTCCGGTCAGCATCCGACTTAAGATGGCCCAAGGCCTCATCAATGTCTCGCATCGAGAATGCCAAAAGCTTTCCGCCATTAAATCTTCCCCGAAATCAAATACTCACTACGCCTATGTCAGATATACTGGGCACCCTATACCATCTACGCCTTCAAAAAATAAAGTCTATAATGTATGACCTCTTCACCCTCTTCACCTCTCTTCTGTTTTTTTTTCGCTTATTCACAACCGTCAACCATCCTGGACATAATAAAATTAATATTCTATGTAGGTACCTATGCAATTTAAAATTAGTACATGAAGGCGTAGGCGAGGTACCTAGATTTTGCACTATTAAGATCCCGTTTAACAATTTTAAACCTTATTACAAGGAACGTTTCGTAGATAATTATTATTTTACTGCCGATATTGCGTCAAATTAGAATTTATTTTTTGAATTTTGAATAAAGAATATCAGTCTACGGATGCATTGGATTCCACGGTGAAGTTTCGGTACGAATATTTATTGATGTAGCCACAGAGGATTATGATTTATGATGAATCTAAATCTATTTTATTTTATTTAAATGTACCTACTGACTTATTACGATATTTAAAAAAAAGTATCTTTGATTGCTTGATTATAATTTTAACATAGATAGAATGTTAAATTACATCAAACATGTAAAATATTTACTATAATTAAAAAAATCGATTTTTGGTGTTACTTATTTTTTATTAAATCGATTCGAACAAAATCACAACGAAATAATCGATTCACATAATCACTTTCTCACATCATTAACCATAAAAAAGTAATATGGCGGCTGATTCCGAATCCCAAATTGAGTAGTGATAACAAAGATTTCGTGATATTTTACGTACGTTTACGTTTTACGTTAAAACATGGGCTTTTTCTAGTAGTATATCGCATTTGTCTATAGATGATGGATTGTTTTTAACCACGCCTACTGTGTAATTTGTGATATTAGTGATAAATGAACAACAACAAAAGTTCAACTGGCGGGAAGCTTTTACTTTGGATATCAAAAACTTTGTTATCACTACTAAAATTACCAAAACTATGGATGATTTCCTCGAGTTAATAAATGATTTACTCATTTTGTGATGATTGGTAGTCCAGAATCCATTCTTTTTATGATTTTTAGCGTCCACCACGACTGTCATCAAATGGCGGTTATCGCATTAATACATTCAGTTTTGTAAAGGTAAATATTAAAACTCGTGCGCTAAATAGGATTGATTCAATGGTACTCAAACTTGAGCTTTTTATTTAGTTCTTATAAATTTCATCCAATAACAAGATCCGATAAGTAGATAATTAAATATTTACATTATTAATTAGGATGTCGTATGACCTAATTCTGGGCCCCGATCGGGGTCGAAAACGAGTTTACGGTAGTTCTTGTGTTCGTCCCCTTTCGGGGCCCGCTACGGACTATACGGTTAAATGTTAATAAATGAATCATCATTAGGTACCTGTACTTGCTAACTGTAGTCGGAAAGAGGGTACTAATCCGAAAGGGTGTTAAAGTACCCATGATAATGAATAACTTTTGTTCTACAACTTTTTCCAAAAGTTAATGGTTTATGAGAAATACACACATCAAAAGTGTCTAGGGATCAACATATATTTTTGCAATAACTTTTCTCGTGATTGATATTAATTAAAATTTTCTTTAAGGATTCATCAAATAAAGTGTTTTCGTTTGTCACAGTAACGATAAACCAAGTCACCTTTGCATTAATAAAGAAATTTGCCATTTTCCTAATAAAGGGATTTTTGACATTTGAACCACTAACACAAAAGTTCGAAAAAAAGACTGAAATAACAGTTTTCTTTAAAATTTTATTGGGTAACTTAAACAATTAATAATCCGTGTTTCTACCGCGAACACTAACAACACAAGAACATCGGTTTGGCATACTCAAAATGAGTTCATCCAAATCACGCTGTGGAATGGCCGCCCATGTTCGTTGCAACAACAAAAAAAGGTCTTCTTGCGACTGGATACCCTCCATATTCGGCAGAGCTCTTCTCTGTAGCATATCCCATGCATGCTCAATCGGGTTCAAGTCTGGCGACTGAGCAGGCCAGGGCAGGACATTGATGTTAGCTGCGGCGAGAGTCTGTCTTACAACTCTTGCGGTGTGCGGTCGTGCATTATCATGCATTAACTGAAATAAGGGACCGATTTGCGCTTGTAGAGGAACGATGACGTCTGATACAATCGTCTCAGCATAAATTTGAGCGTTGAGGTTGCCTCTGATCCAAATCAACTCAGTTCTTCCGCCGATCCAAATACCCGCCCATACCATGATGGTTCCACCACTATAAGGATGGACTTCCTGGCAGGATTTTAATCGCTGTTGGCGTCCAGGGGTTCTCCAGTGTCGTATACGTCTTGTATCCGGTCTCATACCAAAACGAGACTCATCAGAAAAGCACACGAAACGCCATTGTTCTTCTGCCCAATTTCTGTGTCCAAGAGCCCATTGATATCGAATCCTACGATTGTGCATTGCTATAGGTGGTACCCGTAGCGGTCTTCGGGAATGAAGGTTCACTTCATGCAAGCGGTTTCTGACTGTTTGGTCGCTAATTAAGTTCCCTGAAGAGTGATGAAGCCTCACGGCTAACATCATGGCGGTTATTGTTGGAGCTCTTCGAGTTAAGATTTGAATGTATCGGTCTTGTCTCCGTGTGGTGCAGCGATACCGTCCTCCATGGCGCTCAGCCACGGTACCAGTGCTTCGGTAACGTGTCCAAAGTCGACTGATAACACTCTGATTTGTATTCAGAGCTAAAGCCACAGTACGTTGCCGGGAACCAGCTTCTATCATTCCCACGGCTCTGAGCATTTCTTCCCTGCTTAAATGACGTCGCCGCTCCATAATAACGTTGGTTTTAATCAGTAGTAGGGAAACAGTAGCACTAATAATGTCTTCAATGCGTTGTATGTTTTTATAGGGAAAATATTGACAGCTGATTTTCATCTTTTACTCGAATTTGATTCACAGTTCCTGATTCAAATTATGAAATGCACCAAAAAGGATCCATATAAATTTATAAAATCATAAATTTATTACAAAGCCACATCTCAATCTCAAGAAATCCGCATAAAAATGCTTGATCCCTAGACACTTTTGATGTGTGTATTATGATCTTTGGATCTCAAAAAAAAGCGCTAAAATCTATCTATCCCTAGTTACGATCAGCTATGTTTACATTTTAGGTCATATTTGGGGAATTAGAAGTACCTACCATTTTCTGAATCCTAACTTCCTAACTAATATTATAAATGCGAAAGTAAGTTTGTTTGTTTGTTACCTTTTCACGTCTAAACCACTGAGCCGAAACTGAAATTTTGCATAGGTATACGTTGTCCGGTGTACAGAAGCGGACATAGGGTACCTACCTGTTATCCCGAAAAAAGATACTGTTCCCGAGGAAAACAACAATAACTTTTGGGGAAAGTGGTAGAACAAAAGTTACTGATTCTTATGGGTACTTTAAGACCCTTTCGGATTAGTACCCCCTTTCTGACTAACCTTGTATTTACCTAAATTTTGAACCACACATGACTTCGAAATTTCAAAGGTACGGGCCGAATTCGAACTCGGGCCCTTCTGCATGGAAGGCAACTGTTCAATCGCTAGGCTATCACCATCACTGACTGCTTATGATACTTAAATGAAATATTAAATAATAAATGCTCGGTCATAAATAGGCATTTATTTTCACGATGGTTAGTCAAATACAGTGTTAAAAAAAATAGGTAAGTACTCTATGAATTTTGTGGGGTCACTCGGTATCGGAAATTAAACAACTTTTAATAATTCGTAATTTTTTGTAAGTATTACTTTCCATACAAACCAATTAAATTATTTTCGGATTTAAAGAAAATTTTATAAAATAAAGAAATGAATACGGAATATTCCGATCTGTCGCCCTGATCTGTCCCCTTCGAGGGGCCAATCAGGAATAAAAAAATCGATCTGTTCACCTGTCACCAAGCCGAACGGATAGATCGAACGAATTATTTCTGGTCTGTCCCCTGCGGTTCTTTAGGGGGACAAAAAGAAATAAAAAGTTTCGATCTGTTCCCCTGTTACCGACGAGGGGTCAGATCAGGGGGACAGATCGGAATAATCCTTTAATTAAGACTGACAAATGAGAAGGAGTTTAATGGACTTCATTTTAATTCACGACACTTCTTATTAACTCGAATTTTTCATTAAATGAAAGTGAAGGTGGACAAGCCGAAGTGATAAATGCTCTTGTACGGAACTTTAACTAGTAATTAAAGTTACCTGTAGTGTGTACAATTGTACACTATGGCTTTTTAGGGTTCCGTACGCAAAGGGTAAAACGGGACCCTATTACTAACCCAAGCAGCACACTTAGCTGTATAGTCTCTGGACAACAGAATTTTAGAAAACTCGAGGCTGTATTGTTTTCTGTACAAGGGCTGTATATCCAGCTACACAGCTCTTATAATTCTAAATTTGGCCCCAAATTAACCAGCCCTGAGCATTATAGTAGCTTGTTAACAGCTGTCCAGAGCATTGTAAGAGCTGTACATGGGCTGTACAATGGCTTAGACAGCTGTCAATAGGCCACTATCCAGCTTCTTTAATTCTCGTAGACAGCCAAAAGATGGTTTATAGCTTAGTAACGGTTATTGTTAAATCTACAAAGAAATACTCGTAGCAACAAAAAACTATTTGTTCAGTGCAAGTGTTACGGCCATTTTCTGTGGACAAATAATAATTTCTAATTAAGTAATTTTTCACGTTTGTTTTTCGTATCTCTGTTGGTAAATTGTACTGCGGGTGCCACTTTACTGTTAATATTTATAGGTGATATTATCAAATATTACACGCGCCATCGAAATAATATAGTTTTAATAAAAATATTATACAAAATAAATACGGTGTACGAATTATTCATGGATTTTTACTAATGTTTTTCCATTTAATGTGCATTAATATCTATTTGTAACAATTAAATAATGTGTTTTTACTTTAATAGCTCTCAAATATCATGAAAGATTAACAGATATTAGTAGTTTTTTCATATGTAATCGTCTTATTTACATTAAAATGGCGTTAATTTGTTATCCAGCAATAATTCTAACTAAATTCCCTTGTCCGTCTCTTTTCTGTTCAATGGCCATATTTAAGTCTGTTAATCAGCTGAAAACTGTATGCTAGCTGTACAGTGGTTTACAGTTATTCTAACGACTGGTTAAAGTGAGAAGGGATCTCTATTAATAGAAAATCATTTTGAGGTTATGACAAAATCGATGTTATCAGGGGGGCAATTCTCGTCTTAAAAGTCTATTTTAGATAAAAACTAGCGCTTATGATTATTCGTAATGGATGTTAATTCCTTAGTTTTCAAGTATGCTGATGCTGAAGATAAGATCTGTAACGCGCAAGAATCGCTTCCCAGCTGATTGTCGTTTGTTAAGGTTCGATTTCGAAATGTATATCTCGACCGATATCAACTGCTCGAAGCAACTCGAACGGCTATTCGTATTTTCGCTCGAGAAAAGTTCTAATTCGACTTTTTTCTCGAATTCGTGATTAAGTCGAATACACGAGAATTGCCCACCTGAGCATTACTAACATATGTTTACTCTTCAATAATTCTAGAGGCTGTAAAATAGCTCATATTTACGCTATAAGCTTTGGAATTAAAGTGGAATAACGCTGCACTAATTTACAGATCAGGCATTCATAAATGCTTTAAACCAGCTACTATTAAGCTCCTTGAGGTAGCATTATAATAGAATTAGTGTACACCATGAAAAAGCCAAGGGCAAAATTTGATTCTCTAATACAACTCACAGCTTAGAAGAGGGTGTGATTTTATCGTATTAAGCAGCCGTTCACAAGCTTTGGTCTTCTTAACCAGCTAGTGGCATTATACGTAGCCAAAGGCTGGACAATAGTTCTTTCAAATTCTACTAAAATGCATTTTGTTATTTTTTTCTCAATTGTACAGCCATTAGTCAGCTGTACTGTTTAACAGTATAGAGATTACCCCTCATACAGTCTCAAGAATCGTTTTATCCGTTAGTACAGCTGCATAAGAGCCTTTGACTGTAGTATAGCTTGTTTATGGATGTAATTTCCGCCAATGTGCTGCTTGGGAAGAGTCTGCTGTCCGTCCGTCTGTCACCAGGCTGTATCTTATGAACCGTGATAGATAGACAGTTGAAATTTTCACAGATGACGGATTTCTGCCGCTATAACAAAAAAGTACTAAAAAACAGAATAAAATCAATATTAAGCGGGCTCCCATACAACAGACATGATTTTTTTGCCGTTTTTTTAGATAATGGTACGGAACCCTTCGTGCACGAGTTCGACTCGCACTTGGCCGGTTTTTATACAAGGTGTTAACGAAATCGTGTAATTCCTTCAAACTTCAAACCGCGTGATCTACTGGTGACACAGATTAACCCTAAATGGGAATTTTCGAAAAAATGTTTGGTTTTCAATTTCTGATTCTTTTTAGAGCCTTGAGTTATCTGACTGCAAAGAGCGATATCGCGTCAGTCGTTCCTGCCAGCCGTGTCACCATACTTTTATTAATTTATGCGTGGCATCGAAATGTTCACACAAATAAAATTATACGATTTTTGCAAAAAAAAAAAAACTTATTTTTTACTGAATCCATATTAGGTGGTTTAGATATGATCGGTAACAAAGCCGCATGAAAAAAAAGATTTTTTTATTTTTAATCAAGCTAAATCCCGTGCGGGGCCAGTCTACACCAGTAGTAGATCATTGGTTTTAAGGCATTACACGAATTGGTTAACAACCTGTGTAGAAGATAGATAGACATGTCAAACCGCCATATTTATTCCTCAGATATAAGTTATCTATCTGACGATTGAAGAATCGGCCCTAAGTTAGGTACATTGGTAATGGTAGTCCGCCAATAAGACCGTTTAAATATAGCTTGTAACGATATTTTACGTACTCTCTAATGCGCTTGTTTGAGACTAGGTACTTTCTGTACTAATAGAGCCAGTGTAAACGCGCTTTTTTTGTTCTTGCCGTTGCACCTGTGTTCAAGCATGCCGTCCGTCCAACATCATCACACATACTAGCTTTTTTCCAAATACGGTTCACTTCTAGTGTAACCAGATGGATATCAGGTTGAACCCGTTGAGCATAAGACTACAATGACTATCTGTAGGTACTAAAGACACTCGCAGTTATGCAGATAGACATACCTAAGTCTCGGATAGAATTTTCCTTATAGGTTAATTTCTAGAGATGTATGAATAGTATGTAAGATGTAACATGTAGATAAGGCTTCGATGGAACTGACATATTCAAAAGATAAAAGTTCCTAAATGAAAAAAGATTTAAAAAAAAAGAGTCTACTACGCTCTATGAAAAATGGAGACTAAGAGCATTTGTCCACCGCCGCCGTCACCGAGAAATGAGATTATTTCGGACCGAGTTCGGAACGACGTGACGGCGATCGTGTGTCCACCGCGACCGCGACCGATCTCGGTGGTTCCCAACATAAGAAAAAATCCGTGCATCGGCGCTGTCAATCTCGGATGTAGTGGACAAGAGCAGACGCGTTTTGTATTGCCGTCATTTCGGACCGTCACGATCTCGGTGGAGTTCTAGCGGTAGCGCCGAACTACTTACAATCTCGGCGACCAAGATGACGGCGCTCGGATGACGGACGTGCGGGGACACGCAGTCATAGTCATAGTACGTACTTATGTATCGCTACTTCGGCAACGTCATCTCGTTCTCGGTGACGGCGGCGGTGGACAAACGGCCTAAGGGGATATTTCACCAAAATATCAATCATGTAGGTACCTAGTCCGTAACTATTCATCAGATAAGCTAAATGTGACCTACAAAATATGACATTTATGTGTTCAATATCTTGTCATTATCACTATTGATTGATCCGTGGAGAAATGCAAATGTTACCTATTGAAAAGTTTAATGACCGAATTAGTTTAATGAACAGTTAATGATAGGTTGGTAAAATACCCTATAAGTATGCTTCATTATTGTTGTAGTTTAAGGCACTTGTCACACCGCCGACGACGAGCGACGAGCGAGTAGAGCTAGAAACTAGAAATGAGTTGGCGAGCAGCGAGAAGCGAGTGTGTAGTTCCGATAGTTTTGTCGCTGGGCTATAAGCGAGTGTGCGAGTGCGACGGGCGATTACTCGCACCACTCGCAAATGACCGCTGGTTGGTCTCTTGGCGTGAGTTCTGCTGACCGCCAAGCGAGCATCGCTGAGCAAGTATCGCTGAGCGAGTATTATCTTTGATAGCTCTTGTTTTGTCTTGCTCAGCGACAACTTAGTGGAGCGAGTCCTCGCCGGCAGTGTAAACAGTCAGCGATCGACTATTAATATATTCATCTCTTTTGTTTATACGGAATGTATAATTATCAGAGATCGGAATAGGTAGAGTACATTTACTTAAACTTCGAGGAAGGAAGTAACATAGAGTGGATGATACCTCCTCTAAAATCCCGGAATAATTACAATGACGTTTTAATCCCCGGATTTAAAAATCACGAATTATTTATTGGACTTTATTTATAGTTGCAAATTATTTGTTTGAAGAATCATATAACATTTTTTAGGGTTCCGTACTAAACGTATTAAACTAAAGAGCTTTGTTTTACATATTGCATACATTGTTTTACATTTTTCATAGTTCGGAACCCTAAAAAATGTTATACAATGTTTCGAATCACTAATTTGTATGTATAAATAAAGTCCAATAAATAATTCGTGATTTTTAAATCCCGGCAATTAAACGTCATTATAATTATTCCGGGATTTTAAAGGAGGTATTATCCACTCTATGTTACCTACCTCGAAGTTTAGGTAAATATACTCTACCTATTCCGATCACTGATAATTATCTATTGTACGTTTCTTGAGCGAGAAAATAGCCGATAGTTAGTCGCTTCCTCGCCGGCGGTGGGACAACTGCCTTACAGACGTTTTAAATAATCTACCTACCGACGGTTTCCCCTACTAGTGATAAAAAATTGACAACTCTAGTAGGACAAACTGTCAATAGATCGGTTATTGAAAACGGTCGCTGGCCAATAGGATGACGTCACTGGATGGCGTATTAGGATATCCCCACACTTATCGACGAAGAATTAGGACGGTTCCGTTAGCTTAGCAAGTTGTAACTGCGAAAACCTTAACTGGGGGCTTACATGACCTCTTATGAAAACGCTCAAATGCCAGCCAGTCAACTTCCGTTCAAAAGCAGGCCTGCTTCTGGATCGCTAAAAATCGTACCATGACAGTACTAAAGGTGAACGAGTATTGAACCAAGTTGAACGGTTATGCTTGTTCATGGTACGAAAAGTCTATAGAAGAAAAAAAAGGTGAATGGATTTCGTTAACGTCAACGTAGCAGGCCTGCCACAGGCCTGCTCTAACGATGTCATGGTACAAAAAAGCAGAGCAGTTCAACTTCCAGGTAACTTCTGTCCTGCTTTAAGAGGTCATAGTAAGCCCCCTGTGTGATTTGCCACCCTCCTTTCTTCAAAAGACGTATGTGCAGCTGTGTTCAAAATTAGGGGAGACAGGCAAAAGACGGCCAGCATTCTGTTTCTTTGATTGCGCGGTTAGGCGGCTGGGATGTGCCTGTGGAAGCTCCAGAAGGTTCTAAATTATTATATTTCCGGATACTCGTGTCGTTCACAAAACGTACAATGACAATCCAATTACAATAATTAACTCGTAACGTGTCAATGATAAAGCTATTGGTGTTGTGGCGAACCACCTTTACATTAATGTATGTTTTATCTGTGGTCGCCCTAATAGTTTAACACTGATTGTTAGCCAATAGTAATCATGTAATTAATTCTCTCTGACATACTCTATGTTTCTCTATGATCTGGAGCAAGTTTGAACTCGCACTTTCTGACACTCGCAGCCCGTCTACACAAGGTATAATACGGGTTGTAACTTAATTCATGCAATTCATACACAAAGTGGACAGGTATTTTGATGCTCTAAAAACATTCATTAGTTTCATCATCAACAATTTGGTTGCATCCTTATTATCTGCATGTTTTGTTCAAATTATAACACCTACGCAGTAATGCTGATTGTTAAGGGGTCAAAGCGATTATACTATCAGAGATTTTCGTTTACAAAGTACTTTTCGAAATTTTGGCCCTAGCTTGACCTTATAACAATAGTCTAGCCATTAAAATTATGTATAAAAGGTAAACGAATCGTGAAAGATTCATTAATCGACTTCGAAAAAGAGGGAGGTTATTCATTCGATCATTTTTTTGTGTCATGTAATAGGTTGGTAAACAAGCCGATGGCCCACCTGATGGTAAGTGGTTAACGCCGCTTATATACACCAACAACACCAAGAAGATTGCTGATACGTTGCCAACTTTGAAGACAAAGTTGGAAAGTCTTATGTGCCTGTAATGTTATCGGCCCCCATACCCGAGCTGAACGCAGCAATGCTGCTTAGCTGTAGAAACAGGTTTGGAGGTACGTAATACGTCCCCGGTAGAACTCTTCCACAAAGAGCTCTACCACTCTTTGTCAGTTAATGGATGCAGGATGCATAATGTTCACATTCAGCTGGCCTTTGAGAAAGCTTATTTCCCCACGAAGTAAGTTTTGTTCTTCCTTACACTCAAAAAACCCTCAAAAAGACTATTGTGTCTGTATGTGAAGATTTTAAGAAACTCTCTATGCCCACTTTTTACTTTCCGCATGGAAAAGTGAAGTGAATAAGCAGAAGTGACAAACAGGGTTCCTTTTTTACCGTTTTGGTATCAAAACGGTAAAAAGGAACCTTGTTTGTCACATCTGCTTATTTCAGGATCTACTAATGCTGTAGTTTTAAATAATGCAAGAGAAAGAGTTGATTTTTTCTTTTATTTTCATTGCAATAAGAACCGAAGTAGGGGGTTGAAATTTTAAAATGGAGTTACTTATTTGCACATTTTAAATATATTTTTATTTTCGTTTATGCCGCACAGTTTTTGACTTATGATGAAAAATGTCTGTAATACCACTCCCCTTTTCTCCGAAGTTTGCAAAGCAAAAAATCTGGACTAAATCGAGTTGATAGAGGTTTGTGTAAAATAAAACAGTGTCTGTATCTATCAGTTTTTTTTTACAACGTAGACTAAATAACTTTTTTTGCATTTCCGGACTATCCTGTACCAAGTTTCATCACAATCGGTTCAGTAGTTTAGTAGTGATGAGGTAACAAACAGACAGAGTTACTTTCGCATTTATAATAAACATAACGTAACATCACGCTTGTATTCCCCGAATGATTGGGCAGAGGTGTAGGTATAGTACACCCTCATTTCGCCGTTATATTTAAGTTCCATGTAATAGAGGGCAAGTTTAAGGGTGCCTTTCCACCAAAGATGTGCTATGCAGCGTTGTTATGGATGCGTTTGATATCCACCAATCATATTGATTGGTCCACAGCGCATAGCACTGGTGGAAACGGATTCAACTAAGCTACGTTTTTTATATGGAAGGATACGTGCTATGGATGCGTGCTATGGATGGTCGCGAGTGGTGTAGCTATGTGCAGATGCCTTTCCTATTGTCGATACGTCGCATAGCTCGAGCTGCGCATCTTCCTTGCACAGCTACCTCGCGGCGGCGCATTTTCATAGCACATCTTACTCGCTCCACTACTTAACTTAGCATCAGTGGAAACGGTCCCATAGTTTCGTAGCTTAGCTTTTAAATTCTTGCAGCATAGCTGCTTAACACATCTCTGGTGGAAAGGCATTAATGCCATCAATCGGGCACAAATCCAATCCAGGCTGCTAGAGAAAAATTCTACATTCCCAAAAACACTTTGCCCGGCCTGGCGTCAACCCAACCTAAGACCTCACGCTGTGCAGTCGTTAGATGAGCCAGTGATATTATGTTTAAGTGGATGCTTCTTTTTGTTTGTAAACTGATGTCTCAAGTCGTTCAAACGAATATAAAATCCATGGCCGTTCTCAGCATATAAAAAGGGCTCCAGGATCTTTCATAGAAATATCTGCATCACTTTCTGTTTTTATTGCGACTAAATAATGCTACTCGTATAGGGATACATTTTTCACGTACCGCGGGCACAGATAGTTTATAATAAACATAACATAACATGACATAACGCCTATATTCCCCGAAGGATTGGACAGAGGTGTATTATAATCAGGGATGTTACGGACTCCGACGGAGGTGGTTTTATCGGAACGGAAGTCGGAGTCGGAGTTTTTAAATTTGGTTTGTCGGATTCGGAACCGGAATCGGAGTCGGAGTCGGAAGCGGAGTCGGAGGTGTTAGCAGAAGAGAGATGTGTTCAGGACAGGCCTAATAAAATAAAATAGTAAATACATAATTCAGTCAGCCTTTTTAATTTCAATTAAAAATAATAAACCTACATAATATAGGCGTAGACGATAAAAAAATGCTTCGACCTCCTATTCAAACCTCCGATTTAAAAGTATCGCAGCCGAAGTCGGAACCGGAGGTGTAATATCAATCGGAAGTTCCGACTTATCGGAGTCGGAGTCGAAGCTCCGTAACATCCCTAATTATAATACACCCTCATTTCGCCGTTATATTTAAGTCCCATGTCATAGGGGGCGAGCCTATTGCCATCAACCGGGCACAAATCCAATTCAGTACTGAGAAATTCCCCACGGAAAATCCCAAAAACACTTTGCCCGACCTGGCGTCAACCCAACCTAGGACCTCACGCTGAGCAGTCATTAGATGAGCCAGTGATATTAGTAAGGATAAAGACAAATAAATATACATAGTATCCGTGTAAGTGGCTGCTTCCTTTTGTTTGTAAACTGATTGTCTCAAGTCTCAAGGTTTGACTGCATTCTGTTACCGCACAATTATCTGAATAAATTGAGTTAAAGCCGGTATCTGGTACGTATTTACTTGCCCCGTTTTGACTAATGAGGAACAGCATTCTGTTACACGATAACAACGTATTAATGCAATCACCACTCCCATTGTCAATCTTGGTGATTTATTTATACCTAGTGGTTTTATTTCTAATTTTCAACTAAACGGTACAATATTCTTACTTCGATGATAAAAAACTGGTCAAGTGTGAGTCGGACTCACGCATCGACGGTTCCGTACCTTAGAAGGAAACGTATAAAAAGTTAATTAGTCTAATTTCTAAAAAACTGTGCTAGTTCCTGACATTGTTTTATTTTTTCTGCAATTGATACATAAACTTATATTGATTCAATAAATTCCAGATTTTTCGCTTTACAAATTTCGGGAATAAGGGATGGTTTTTTTTAGACAGTTTTCAAAAATTAAATCATCATCTCATCTGCCTAGCCTTTTCCCAACTATGTTGGGGTCGGCATCCAGTCGAACCGGATGCAGCTGAATATCAGTATTTTACATGGAGCGACTGCCTATCTATCAGACCTCCACAACCCAGTAACTGGGTAATACGATACTCTTGGTAAGACTGGTTGTCAGACTTTCTGGCTTCTGACCAACAGTAACGACTGTCAAAGATCTACAAATGACAGCCGGGACCAACGGCTTTACGTGCTTTCCGAGGCACTGAGGAAACTCGCTATGGTAAATGGTCACCCATCCACAGACCAACCTCGGCAAGCGTGGCTTAACCCGGAAGATCGGTCTATGCGGCTGTAATTATTTAGCCACGAGCTCCTCCTTAGAAGGAAACGTATAAAAAGTTATTTAGTCTAATTTCTAAAAAACTGTGCTAGTTCCTGACAATGTTTTATTTTTTATGCAATTGATACATAAACTTCTATTGATCAAACTTCGGGAATAAGGGATGGTATTTTTATAGACAGTTTTCAAAATTTTAATATATTAAATAATGTGAAAATGAAGCTGTTTCATATGATATACCTTAAACCATGTATGGTCAACGTACGGCCCGCGGGCCGGACCCGGCCGGCCTCGATTTATGAACCGGCCCGCGACATTTTGAAATTTCAGATAAACAGATGAAAATCTGGAAAACTCGTAACGCCTCTGTGCAACTGGAATTCGTCCAGATATTGATTAACTTGTTTCTGAAGTTCAAACACAAGTATCACATTAAGGCCGGCCATACACGGGCAGCTCGAGCAGTCAGCCAGTGATAAACATACACGGACCGCTCTTGCAGTCAGAGTCAACAGCTTGAAGCTGCCATTGATATATTTACCTTAACTGCTCGAGCAGTTAGCAATTTCAATGTTAGGCTGCCATCAGACGGACAGCATCGCAGCAACCGCGCGCAGTCGATATACCGCTCTGCCTCACTGTTCTGCCCTCGAGTGAAACCAGCATAACTACGAGAGAGCAGTCGACAGCTCGAGCAGTCAGTGAATGCCTGGCGACTGCTTGACCGCACGCCGTGCCGCCAACCGCCCGAAGCAGTTGCAACTGCTCGAGCTGTTTCGTGTATGTACGTACGTAGAAGGCTGTAGTTTACTATGCAGTTGCAGCTTAAAGCAGTCGACCCTGACTGCTTCAAGCTGCCCGTGTATGGCCGGCTTTTTCACAAACATCCAAACTTTCACCTTTATTATATTAGTAGAAAGAAGGATAGGATAATAGGATAAGTAGGATGAATCATAGGGATCCTGATTTGTCAATATATTTGTCATCTCGTCAATTCTGGACCAGCCGTGGTCAATGCCCAGCAGCCATAACTGAAGACTGCAGAGCACAAGGATTACAGGAAAGGTACAGTTTGACCCAACTAAAAAGTCAAATCGGCAAACTTCGTAAAACCGATCACTTCCGAACTGAGTGCGACTTCAAGAACACGAATATGAACGACTGCCATCGATTGTTCTATCAGGTACATCGATGTAACTTCTTAGTTGTGTCATCCCTACTGTTTCTAATATTCCGTGGCAGAGTCAGCCGACTCGAAATTCTACTCCGCGTTATTCGCGTCTGTAATTATTTCAATTTATTTCATTAATCAAATCATCATTAAAATAAATTATCCAACGTAATGAGGATATTAAAAGTAATCTAATTTGATAAAACCATATTTCGCAGACTAAATATTTGACTTTGTGAAGGACGAGTCGTTTCAGTAAGGAAAATGTAAAAGAAAAGCGGACAAGTGCGAGTGGGATCGCGCACTACTGGTTCTGTACCACCATAGATGTCTGTGAAATAACTGGTTTTATATTTTTAACCGACTTCAAAAAGGAGGAGGTTCTCAATTCGTCTGAATGTTTTTTTTTTTTTTTTTTGTGTTTGTTACGCGATATCTCTGCCAATTATGAATGGATTTTGATGATTCTGTTTTTGTTTGGTAGGCTATACTTTAGAGGTGGTCCCATATAAATTTTATTGAAATTGACTCAGCAGTTTTTGAAAAAATCAACAAAAACAAAAAAAAAAACACAAATCGTATACATATAGACGACGTTCTAGTTGTAGTGCTGGTCCGAGAATTTGTAAACTATTGTAATTGTAATTAGTGGCACTAAAAAGCATTAAATAAAAAAAAAACTTTAAAAAAGTAAAAACCGACTTCAAAAAAAACTAAACGGAGTAAAATAATTATCATTTAACAAAATTACCAGTTTCAGAAGTCGGTGTTCTACGCTGAAACAAATTGAATGCACCGACTTCTGAAACTGGTAATTTTGTTAAATGATAATTATTTTACTCCGTTTAGTTTTTTTTTGAAGTCGGTTTTTACTTTTTTAAAGTTTTTTTTAATTAACAATAGTGTATGCACTACAATCATACGAAGTTTCACGCTTGTATGTATTACCGTTTTAAAGAAAGAACAGGAATAAAAAACCGGCCAAGTGCGAGTCGGACTCGCGCAGAAAAGGTTCCGTACCATTATCTATAAAAACGGCAAAAAAAAACATTTCTGTTGTATGGGAGCCCCCCATAAATATGTTTTATTTATTTATTTTTAAAGTGAATATATAACTAAATATTCTGTGAATATTTCAAGCGTCTACCTGTTGCCGTTATCAATATTGAGCGAAAACGAGAAAAAAAATCACGTTTGTTGTATGGGAGCCCCCTTAAATATTTATTTTATTATGTTTTTTAGTATTTGTTGGTATAGCGGCAATAAAAATACATCATATGTGAAAATTTCAACTGTCTAACTATCACGGTTCATGAGATACAGCCTGGTGACAGACGGACAGACAGACGGACAGACGGACAGCGGAGCCTTAGTAATAGGGTCCCGTTTTACACTTTAGGTACGGAACCCTAATAACGTTGAAAAACTGCATTTTTGAGGACCCTTTCCCCCTTATTACAAAAGATGGTCTAAGAAAAACCCTGGTTTTAGAGTAGCCCCGTCTCTTTTTGTTATATGACATAAGAAAGTGATGGATATATTTTAATCCTGGGTTTACGTTAGTCTTGGTTTAAACCATCTTTTGTAATAAGGGGGTTTGGGTCTAGACTTTTTATAATTTTTATTTTGCCATTATACAAGGTTAGTCGGAAAGGGGGTACTAATCCGCGGAACATTTGAAGTATCACTGATGACTGTTTTAAAACAAGTGTTAAAATTTAAAAATTCAATAATTTATATTTTTATTTTAATGTTTTCAAAAATTCTTCATGCCTAGTTTAGTTACGAATTCAAAAAATGGAGCTTCTAATCCGTGACCCCGAATATAACCTAAAATGTATACACAGCTGATCATAGCTGAGCATAGATAGATTTTTAATGAAATCTTTGAACAGCTTTTTCTCTTAAACTATTGACTTTTGAGGAAAGTTGTAGAACAAAAGTTATTCATTATTATACAATGTGCACTTTAACATTCTTTCGGATTAGTACCCCGTTTCCGACTAACCTTGTATAGTAACACTAGCCTTTGCCCGCAGCTTCGCTTGCGTGAAATTTTGAGCCCTCGTTAAGGTTCTTAGGTGTAGTTATAAAATCAAAAAATCTTTCATCTCCTATTTCACCTCTTACGGGTAGAATTTCCAAAAACTTTCAAACACGAGTAAATTTATTTCTTACCAAGAGCCTACATTTTTAATTCCATGCTTCTTGCTTTAAAAGTAAAAGATTTCTCATACAAACTTTCAACATTTATTTCACCCCCTTAGACGTTGAATTTTCAAAAACGCTCAAACACGTGTAGCTTTATTTCTAACCAGAAACCTTTACATTTAATTTCATGCTTCTTACTTTTAAAATTACGGACTTACATGCAAACTTAAATCCCCTATTTCGCCCCCTTAGGGGTTGAATTACGAAAAATCCCTTCTTAGAGGATGCCTAAGTTACAAAAGGAATCTATTGTCAAAATTTCAAGTTTCTAACCTCAGCGGTTTAGGCTGTGCGTTGATAGATCAGTCAGTCAGTCAGCTTCTCCTTTTATACATATAAGTAGACATATTCTCTGAAAAATTCAACTAGCTACCTATTACGCTTAAAAAGGTACAGCCCTGTGATACGCGGACGGACAGACGGCGTAGATATTAGTAATAGGGTTCTGTTGGCCCTTTGGGTACGGAGCCCTAATGGCAGGTCCCTGGCTTTGACCGAGTTAGTCTGCTAATGCCCTCGTTCCTTCTCTCTACGTCTTTACTCCTAGATCTCAGAAGCCTTGGGATAATCAACTTTTACCAACATGTTCTACCCAGCCTCTTCCCAACTAACATAGTTGGGAATTATTGGTCACCATTAGGTACTGTTAGTTGCTAATGATTATAATAGCATCTATCTGTAATATTCGCAATTAGTAATGAACATTCTAGATTAAAGACATATCTCGAAGAACCTCAGAATGGATTTCTTGTACTGGCGTAATTATGGCGTGTATTGTTTGAATATTTTCTGTTCTGCGTAACCTTTTCCTAATTATGATGGGGTCAGCTTCCAGTCTAACCAAATGCGGCTGAATACCAGTATTTTACACAAAGCGACTGCCATCAGACCTCCGTAACCCAGTTACTAGGCAATGCCGATATCGGTGAGACTGATTGTCAGACTTTCGGGCTTCTGACTACCCGCGGCTATCCCATTTCAAAACCTAGTAAGGGACACTTTTTACAAAAATCATTTTATTGCATAATCTTGCCAAACTAAAAAGTCTCTGCCAAATACAGAAACATCAGCGTTGAAAACTCATATAATAAGCAGATATATTTAAGCATCGGTACCTAGTAAGTGCCATTCACTGCCTCTGATAATTTTAAAACCTAGTAAGTCACTTTAACCACGTGCTTTACCTAACACTAGCTTTTGCTCGCGGCTTCGCTCCCGTTAATTTACGGATCCCTAATTTTTTGATCCCAAAATATAGCCTATGGCACTCAGGGATAACGTAGCTTCCTATTGGTGAAAGAATTTTTAAAATCGGATGAGTAATTTCGGAGATTACCTCCTACATACAAACAAACAAACAAACAAATTCTACCTCTTTATAATATTAGTATAGATAACTACTTTTCAAAGATACAGATTCGGGTCTAGTCGCGTAGAAACTTAAAAAGGCACTAAATACCGTTTTTTATCCCAACGTTTCGGCCGAATTACACCGGCCGTGGTCACGGGTAGACTGAAGTTGCGGAGCAGTTGTCATCTTCGTGAAGCAAAAGTATTTTCATCTACATTCACTACACACTAGACCCGAATCTGTATTTTTATAATGTGTACAAATCGCGAAAGTTTAAAAACATTTAGTTTTCAAAGGCTGGACCGATTTAACGTTTATGCGCTCTCCAGTAAAATTTCGTTTTACGTCCTTACTAGGTTTTGAAATGGAACAGCTGCCCGTACTAACGATTGTCATAGATATTCGTATGACACCCGGGACCGCCGGTTTAACGTGCTCTTTGAGGGACGTAGGTGTCCGGTTGTGTAACGAACGGTCACCCATCCACGGACTGACCGCGACGAGTGCAGCTTAACCTTGTAAATCATATGATTTGCGTGGTTGCTAATAAGCCACTAGCCAGTGGCGTAGCTATATGTAACCAAGGGCCCCGGGGCAAAAATGAAATTGGGGCCCTATTTAAACCAAACTAAATACTTTGAAGGTGCAAAACTACTTCATCATCAGCTCCTTGTCGCCCACTGCAGGGCATAATAAAGCAAAGCTATTTACTAGTAAGCATTGTGTATAATGCAACAGATAATTATTTAATCGTAATTCCTAATCTTCTATGTTATATCGGGTGTAAAAAGACCCTTAACGATAACGAAAACCACATATTCTACCCATCATTGGGATCATTTTTTTCTACCAGACCATACCTGGGAAACCATTGGTTTTGGAGATATTGAAGGTCAAAGTGTACATTTTTTTTTAGTTTTTTCCAGAAACGTATTCGAAGTGATAATACTAAACTTTCTTCCAAACAACCTTATCAAAATTTTAAATTTTTCCTCACTAATTACGCATTTGAAGTTACAAAACCGCAACAAATATCAAACGCACACTAGGTACCGCCTTGACTCAGCTGTGTGGCCGCTGCACGCATCAAACGCACGGCATCGCCACAACCACACATTGCGCGCTACAAAAAAAAAGCGTTTTTTTTTATGCCAAAAAATAAAAGTCGTTTCCCAGCAATTATTTTTGGTCAATATTGTTTAGTTTGATGTACAGAATGCGTAGATTTCGGCTATGTGATGGGTCTTTTTACACCCTGTATACAGGGTGTTAACGAATTCGTGTAATTCCTTAAAACCACATGATCTACTACTGATGTAGACAGGCCCCGCACGGGTTTTAGCTTGATTTAAAATAAAAAAATAAAATTATTATATTTTCATGCGGCTTTGTTATCGATCGTATCTAAACTACCTAATAAGGATTCAGTAAAAAAATAAGTAATTATTTTTTTGCAAAAAAAGTGTTTTATTTGTGTGAACATTTCGATGCCACGCATAAATTAATGAAAGCATGGCGACACGGCTGGCAGGCACGACTAACGCGATATCGCTCTTTGCAGTCAGATAACTCAAGGTTCTAAAATGACTCAGAAATTGAAAATCAAGATTTTTTTTTATTTTTTTTTAGTTGATTTTCTAAAATTCCCATTTAGGGTTAATCTGTGCCACCAGTAGATTACGTGGTTTGAAGGAATTTCACGAATTCATTAACACCCTGTATATATAAATGAATCCCTATTTCCCTTGGTCACGGCATCACGCGTGAGCGGCTGGACCAATTTCGCAAATTTTTTTTTGTTGATTTCCTTTTTGTCAGGAGAAGGTTCTTACGAAAGAAAATTTTAATATTTAAAAAAAAAACTAAATTATCTCAGTATGTCCATACTCTTCTTCTGTTTACCGCATGCATGAAAATGGTTTTAACTTTTTGTTACTATTTTGATTTTGTTTCTGAAGGTAGGTAGTAAGTAGGAAAAAGTGCATTGCAAATTGCAACGCATGCCGGGTGCAGCTAGTCTTATGTATATAAAAATGAATCGCAAAATGTGTTGGTAAGCGCATAACTCAACAACGCCTGGACCAATTTCCCTATTTTTTTTTTGTTTTGTTCGTAATTGTCAGGAGAAGGTTCTTATGAAAAAAAATTTTGATAAAAAAAAAAAAAAAAAATTATCGGTAGGTAGTAGGTAGGTAGTAGGTAGGTAGTAGGTAGGTAGTAGGTAGGTAGTAGGTAGGTAGTAGGTAGGTAGTAGGTAGGTAGTAGGTAGGTAGTAGGTAGGTAGTAGGTAGGTAGTAGGTAGGTAGTAGGTAGGTAGTAGGTAGGTAGTAGGTAGGTAGTAGGTAGGTAGTAGGTAGGTAGTAGGTAGGTAGTAGGTAGGTAGTAGGTAGGTAGTAGGTAGGTAGTAGGTAGGTAGTAGGTAGGTAGTAGGTAGGTAGTAGGTAGGTAGTAGGTAGGTAGTAGGTAGGTAGTAGGTAGGTAGTAGGTAGGTAGTAGGTAGGTAGTAGGTAGGTAGTAGGTAGGTAGTAGGTAGGTAGTAGGTAGGTAGTAGGTAGGTAGTAGGTAGGTAGTAGGTAGGTAGTAGGTAGGTAGTAGGTAGGTAGTAGGTAGGTAGTAGGTAGGTAGTAGGTAGGTAGTAGGTAGGTAGTAGGTAGGTAGTAGGTAGGTAGTAGGTAGGTAGTAGGTAGGTAGTAGGTAGGTAGTAGGTAGGTAGTAGGTAGGTAGTAGGTAGGTAGTAGGTAGGTAGTAGGTAGGTAGTAGGTAGGTAGTAGGTAGGTAGTAGGTAGGTAGTAGGTAGGTAGTAGGTAGGTAGTAGGTAGGTAGTAGGTAGGTAGTAGGTAGGTAGTAGGTAGGTAGTAGGTAGGTAGTAGGTAGGTAGTAGGTAGGTAGTAGGTAGGTAGTAGGTAGGTAGTAGGTAGGTAGTAGGTAGGTAGTAGGTAGGTAGTAGGTAGGTAGTAGGTAGGTAGTAGGTAGGTAGTAGGTAGGTAGTAGGTAGGTAGTAGGTAGGTAGTAGGTAGGTAGTAGGTAGGTAGTAGGTAGTAGGTAGGTAGTAGGTAGGTAGTAGGTAGGTAGTAGGTAGGTAGTAGGTAGGTAGTAGGTAGGTAGTAGGTAGGTAGTAGGTAGTAGGTAGGTAGTAGGTAGGTAGTAGGTAGGTAGTAGGTAGGTAGTAGGTAGGTAGTAGGTAGGTAGTAGGTAGGTAGTAGGTAGGTAGTAGGTAGGTAGTAGGTAGGTAGTAGGTAGGTAGTAGGTAGGAAAAAGTGCATTGCAACGCATGCGGGTACAGCTAGTAATATTATAAATATGAAAGTTTGTTTGTTTGTCACGCTTTCACGTAAAAGTCGTTGGAATGGGCCAAACAATTTCAGTCACAAATTCTTTATTCAACTAGGATATTATATAACTTTTTCTAACGTCGTCATGGAGGCCGAGGGGCCCCTCGAGCTTGGGGGCCCCGCTGCACTGCCCCGCCTAGCCATACGGTAGCTACGCCACTGCCACTAACCTCTCTTTACCAACAACTTCTACCAACATATAATATTTATACTAAACATGGTACCAATCTCATGACGTAGGTAGTCCTTTGACACCATAATTGGTACTTTATCCCGTTGCGTCACACACGTGATGTTATGGAACGATGTGTTGTTATGTGATTCTCCACGTTGATTTCTAAACTATACAAGTGTGCTAGCATTCTTAGTATTGTCATTATCTCGTTATCAACCCGCGCAAGTTATAAAAATAAATGGAGGGAAATAGGTTGTAATATAATGCTCGTGGGCGATGAACTACTATACAGTCATTATGCAATGTTGTTTGCAATCTTAGAACAAGTTTCTTTTCTACGGCCAGAAATGGAAATTTGCGCAGAAAACTTGTTGTCTTTTGGCGCGTAAAAGAAAATTCCTGATAGTTGCTGGCTGGCCGAAAACGATTCCAAATTCAAACCGATCGTTTTCCATATTCAAAATTCGGCCGGTATCAATTTAAATCTATCAACACTGGCCAGCTTCAATTCGACTGTCTCAATTCCCGAATTCGTTCCATAATCAAATATCTATTACGGTTCTATTGTACTTAATGTCGACATATTTATTATCTGTATAGCAAAACGTTGTTTATTTCACAATTATTACACTAACACACATTTTTTTTTATCGTATGTCATTTATTGGAACTTTCGTTCTCGATCAGACAGAACAGTGACAATCCGACTGTAGCGTCGAGCAGTCGCTCCGCTCGCGAATTAAAGTGCTGTGATACACATGTAATTGGTAACAAGTCGACATGTCAAAACTCAAGGTAATATTGATAGTAAGCGTGCGAAACTCGCGAAAAATTTAATGATAAAAACCTTGGAATTTTATCTCGCGTTGATGCATTTTTAATCGTAGTTTAAAGTTAATCAGAGTGTTATAACTGCTTTAGTTATGTGTGACATAGGTTTTGTTTCTCGGTCAGGATCTTCTCATGTTATCGTCTGTTGTGTGTTGACACATTAATATTGTTTGGTTAAAACGTTTGAGAGATAATTTCAAATGTTTCTTGTTGTTTTGGTTGTGTTATTTGCGAGTTTTTTTGTGTGGCAGGTAAATTGGGTCGAGTGTTTTTTTTATTTGACTTAGCATAAAAATAATGGTAAATAAAATACGTCTGCATGTAAACAGTGATATTATATCATTATGTATTGTTGATGATATCATTTCTATAGGTATTTATTATTTACTTCCTATCTATAGATTTTCTTTAGAAAATTCTTTACAGGGATGCTTGTTACCTTTTCATAAACAATCAACATACATTTCATAAATCAAAAACAACATTCATTGAACAATTTTTCCATTTTCTTATGAATAACTTCGAGTTTATAATTACCGAGAATTCCGGAAAGGGGATACTATAATTTGAAGGGGTGTTAACGTATCCATAATAATAAATAACTTTTCTTCTACAACTTTCCCTAAAAGTCAATGGTTAAAGAGAAATTACTGTTCAAAGATATCAGAAAAAATACGCTAAAATCTTATTCATCCTGAGCTATGTTTAGCTGTGTTTATTTAGGTCACATTTGGAGTCACGAATTAGTAGCTCCATTTTTTAAATTCGCAACTAAATCACAGATGCCGAATTTTTGAAAAAACTAAAATGGATCTCATTTTTCATAAATAATATTTATTGAATTTTCAAACTTTAACACTTGCTTTAAAACAGTCATCATTGCTACTTTTCCCTTTTCGACTAACCTTTTATATGAACTTTAAATATTGTTAATTCCTCTACATAATTTTCACAATTAAATAGCTACATAACAGTCAAGCAAGAGGCACAGGTTCAGCTGATGGACAGTGGATACCTTTGCAGGATTTCTTGACACATTCCCAGTGATCGGAAAATCGGGCGCTAATATACCTAAACTTCACTTTTATTCCCACGAAAGAATAATACGGACATGCCTTTCAGAATCCCGGATCCCGGAATCGTTTGATTCTGAATCTCATAACCACATTGTGCACATTTTCATTTTTTAATGGTATTCCATTTGTTTTGAATAAAATAGATGTACTAAATCAAAAAAACCACTGCTATAATTTCATTAAGTTTGTTATACCTAGTTGTTTGTACAAAATTGTTCAATCCCGGGAACCCGGGATTACTTATTAGAAAGGAATGTCCACATATGATTCTTTCGTGGGAAGAAGTTTAGGTATATAAGCGCCCGATTAGCCGATCACTGCATGTTACATATTATAATCTGATCATTTACTTTATATCTAGTATTTTTGAAGTAAGAAGCATCGAATTAAACATTCATGCCTCTGGAGGCTCTGGATAAAAAAAAGGTATTTGAGCGTTTTTTGAAATTCTAGCCCTAAGGGGGTGAAATAAGTGTTGCGAGTTTGAATGAAAAATCTGGTGCTTTTGAAGAAAGAATGCATGGAATTAAATATTTTGAGCTCTGGTTAGAAATAATTAATCATAAATGTGTTTGAGGGTTTTTCGAAATTCTACCCAAAAGGGGTGAAATCGGGAATTTAACCAAGCGAAGCTGCGGGAAAAAGCTAGTATTGTATACTGTAAAAGGAAAACATTCCTTTTGCTTTTAAGAATCTTTAAACAAACACATTTTTATCATATGATAAACATTTACATATGACAAAATATTTGTAAAAGCGTAACAATTAGGTATTCTTCAAAAATAATACTGACTGTGTCGTTGATCTAGTGGTCGCAAGCGTGACTGCTGAGCGTGAGGTCCTGCGTTCGATCCCCACGTCGGGCAAAAGTGTCATTGGGTTTTTTCCTTGTGGAATTTTTCAGTAGGTTGAAGTCTGGATTTGTGCCCGGTTGATGGCAATAGGCTTGCCCCCTATTACATAGGACTTAAACATAACGGTGAAATGAGGGTTTACTGTACACCTCCGCCCAACCCTTCGGGTAATATAGGCGTGATGTTCATGTTAATAAAACTTGTTTTCTAAAAATGGTATTTTAATGGATTCGTTAAAGCAATTATGAATGTTTACCTAACCATCAAAGGTTTATTTACCTTTTATACATAAAAAATAAACTTTAAAAAAAAGTAAAAACCGACTTCAAAGAAATACTAAAAGGACTAAAATAATTACCATAATATAAAATTAACAGTTTCAGAAGTCGGTGGCTTCTATTTGCTTCAGTGTAGAGTGGCACCGACTTCTGAAACTGTTAATTTTATATTATGGTAATTATTTTAGTCCTTTTAGTATTTCTTTGAAGTCGGTTTTTACTTTTTTTTAAAGTTTATTTTTTATTTAATACGTTTTAGTGTCATAATTTTAACCCCCTCCTTCATAACCCTTCTTTTTGGCTTTGACGTAGTCGGGCATAAAAAGTCCTTTCAAATGATACCTTACACGATATAATGAAAACATTCCAAAGGAGGGGAGGGGGGGACACGCACCCCCTTCTCTTTTCAAGTAGTCAGTTCCCAACAACAAATATAAACAAAGCAATATTAGTAATTTGAGAATTTTGCTTTGATCCGATGAGGAGTTTCGTTCCATATCTCTGAAGTTCATGGTCTAATCATAACAAAATTTAAATGGGACCAATCGGAAAGTATACCCTTTCGAACAAAAAAAGAATTTTTCAAATCGGTTCATAAATGACGGAGATATGAGGTAACAAACATAAAAAATAAAAATAAAAAAAAAAATAAAAAAAAAAATACAACCGAATTGAGAACCTCCTCCTTTTTGAAGTCGGTTAAAAACTAGCTTTTGCCCGCGGCTTCGCTCGCGTAATTTATAATAAAAACATTTATTTACAAACTACTAAAGTTTCTTTAATAAAATAATTCCATCGTGATTCGAAAGACACGTGGCGCCATCTATTAACGTTATTGTTGTTTTCCTCGGGAACAGTACTTTTTTTCGGGATGAAAGGCACCCTAAGTCCGTTTCTGTACACCTGACAACGTATATGAAAAATTTCAGCTTGATCGGTTCAGTGGTTTATTCGTGAAAAGGTAACAAACAAACAAACTTACTTTCGCATTTATAATATTAGTTAGGATATTAATGGCCAGACTTCAGGTTACCTTACTGTGACAAAATGTATACGGGGTGGATATGATAATACGACAATACAATTTTTTGTGTTCCGTACTATGTAAAATGTAAAACAAAGCTCTTTAATTTAATACTTTTAGTACAGAACTCTAAAAAATTTTATATGAATCTTCAAATAAACAATTTGTCAAAAAATAAATAAAGTCCAATAAATAATTCGTGATTTTTAAATCCCGGGATTAAAATGTCAGTATAATTATTCTGGGATTTTAGAGGAGGTATTATCCACTCTATGTTACTTCTTTCCTCGAAGTTTAGGTAAATAAACTCTACCTATTCCGATCTCTGCTCATCACGGACTTTATATTCATTCAGCAGAGTCGGATTTGTTTGATAAACTTGTTGTGTGACTCCAGCTTCTTCATGCATGACCATGTGAGTTTCTAGGTTTATGTAGTGACCATAACCCGGATAAGTTCATTGTTAAGACTGTCAATAGGTGTGCTGCTAGACATACTCTAACCTTTTTTCGGGAGAATTTTCTCGGAGATTCTTTTTCTTTTGTTTTCAAAAAAATAAAAGACAATCTCCTTTTTTGAAAACAATAAACAATCTCTTTTTAAAAACAATGAAAAACGTGTCATCTGGTTTTGTGACCATTTTGGGAAACAAAAATAGGAAACGAATTTAATTGTTTTCTGTAGGTACTATTAATATTAAATGTACCTAAGTGATGTCCCGAAACCCGGAATAATTTTCACGAAAAAAAATGTTGTCGTAAGTAAGTCTCCAGTTTTTGTTTCTGTTCTTTGAAGTTTAGGTAAATTAGCTCACCTTTTTCCGATCACTGGTTATCACTCACTTTCGTGAGACATATCAATATTTATGATTAGTTACGGTTTACTCACGTGCATTTTTCGGAATTGCCTGACTAGTTTCGGACCCAAACGGAGCCCTTAATCATGAGCTGAACGTGCGGCGGATTATTCGACTCGTCGACTCTGTTATGGGTTCTTTAACACCCTTTCGGATTAGTACCCCTTTCCGACTATGCTTGTATATTATAGCGTAGTCTAAAATGCGCATTTGAGTCGACTCGCGACCTCGCCGCGTGTTCAGCTCATGATTATGGGCTCCGTTTGGGTCCGAAACTAGTCGGACAATCCCGAAAAAAGCACGTGAGTAAACCGTAACTAATCAGAAATACTCTAACTTGGAGATTTTCACAAAGTGGGTAGCGTCCAAAGTTCTGATGCTATCCTTTCCTCGGTATTATCTTAGTTTGTGAGGGCGTCTGGGGAGGGGGGGAGGGGAAGTGTACGTAATGAATATTTCATATTTTATTAAATTTTCATGGGCGTCCCGGCGTTCTATTTCGACCAAATGTCCAGAGTTTTGATATCACATCCAACGACCGAATGTTATCAATGATTTGTACTTTTTTTTTAAGTTAACTCTGCTTTCAAATGTCAACATCAATGTCTTACTATTTAGTCGATTATTGTCTATGCTAACAACATGAGTCTCAAGACACCCTGTATACGTTGATACACTATGGTGCTAAACCTAACAAAGGGCCGGAAAATCGCTAGAATAGAACGCTAAAGAAAATTCCCTATGCATTGTAAAATGCACTTATTATACTATCGATGTGTCCGGCTAGTTTTACGCATCATTTGAATAACTAACCGGTTTAAATACGTATAATACGGATGATGTCCTTATAGCGAAGATAATATCGTTTATTATTCGCTTGCGTGATGGGTAAACGGATAAATACTCGATAAACAATACACAAACATAATCAGCCCACTACTGTCCCACTGTTGGCCACGGGCCTCTTCTCAGAATGAGAAGGATTAAGGCCTTAGTCAGTCACGCTGGCCTGGCTCCGGCCGTGATTCTGTCCATGGTCGGGAGCGAGAGTGCTTGGGAATCCGTCGCCTCATTTTGCGAGGTGGTGTTGGCGACCAAGGAGGGAGCGGAGAGGGAGAGGCGACGGCCACTCTCCCTTCCCGCGCCAGACGCACCGGGCGCCGCCGCCACGATCTCCAGCCACCCTAGTGTGTGGCCTACGGGCGACGGGTCAGGGGACCCGTGTCGCCCGACCAGTAACAGGCCCGAGAAGGCGGCGCGCATGTGTTCCGTGCGCGCCTCTCAGGAGGACGTGGGGCAAGGCCCCATAAAAGGAAAGGTCCGCCAGGGGCTCCGGACCGAGGCCTGCCGGGGTTGCGGTGCATGCAACTGCGAATCCCGCGACCCCGGCCAATGGTCAGGAGAAGGAATACTGTGGGTTTTCAGCCGGTAAGAATCCGGCATAACCCTTCGCCTTCCCCAAGCGAAGGGTGTCCATGGTGATCTTCCAAAGATAAAAAAAACAGTTTAGCGGACTACACCCACCATCGAGAAATGTTTAGAGCCCTCTCAAGTGTGCAGGTTTCCTCAGGATGTTTTTCTTCACCGTAAACGCAAGTGATAATCAAATTATAATCCGCACATGAATTCGAAAAGTCAGAGGTGCGGACCAGGATCGATCTCAGACCCTCCTGCATAAATGGCAAGCTTTCAACCGCTAGGCTGTCATAGGCTGCATAAAATAAATAAAATATTAAATTGAAAGGAGTATGCTTCGGTGGTTTGGGCATGTTGAAAGATTGAGTGAACGGCGATTAACAAAAGGAATTTATAAGGCGAATGTCAGTGGAAACGCCATTAGAGGTCGCCCTAGAAGGACATACATTGATGTTATTGGTGATGTTCTTCAAAAAGGACAGGTGCGTAGTACTTTCAACCGGCGTGCGTGTATGACAAGATGTATGACCGTGGACGAAGCGAAAGGAGTATGTAAGGATCGTAGCATGTGGCGTTCTACAGTTTCTGCCTACCCCCATGGGAAAAAGGCGTGAATTTATGTATGTATTAAATAATAAATGCTCGGCCACAAATGGGTATCTGTTTTCACGATGGTAAAATACAGGTTGTTAAAAATTTTGCTCTAAGAATTTTCTGGGATTTCTTAGTAGCGGAAATTGACCAACTTTCGTAGAATAACTTTTCGAAATTCGCATATTTTTTTAATTACTTTACATGCAAATCAAATAACATAAACTCAAAATTCAAAAAACCCCCAACGTAGATAACAAAATACAGCTAATGACCCTGAAACGGCTGAACGGATTTTGATAAAATATCTCTAAAAACCACCGCTAGAAAACCAGCTTTCAAATTAAAAAACCGCACCTAAATCAGTCCACTCGTTTAAGAGCTATGGTGCCCACAGGCAGACACACAGACAGACAGACACACAGACACACATAGCAGTCAAACTTATAACACCCCTCTTTTTGCGTCGGTGTTTAAAAATAATTGTAAAATGTTCACGAATATCATATTAATGGTTATCAATAGTTACGCTGTTGACTATCACTGCTATTAAATTAAATAATCGATTTTATTCTATTGTACTTATGAGAATTTACTCGATTCCGAGTATTTATCCGAGTAAGAAATAATCGGAGTATCGTCGAAAGGAGGTTTGGCTTCCTTTTTTCTTTAATTTTCGTTTTTTTGGGGCTGTCTTCTAGTGCCTAATTTTAACGTTCAAAAAGAACTAAGTAATTCTAATCTTTTTTGAATAAATGAGTTTTGAAGTTTTAAGATTTTATCCAAAAATAGGGCACAAAGGCAAACTCCGAGATGAAACTTGGTCTAATGTCCTACTGATTGGTCGCGTCGTGCGTGCGTCGGGTCGTTGAGCTCCCTAAAATAGGGTTGAGCTACTCGATGGCTGATTCATGCGTGTCTGTCGGTAGAGGTCAACTCAAAGCTGTACCTCTGTCCTCTAAAGGCCATGGCAGACATTGCCCTACATTGTCAAACTCACACAAGTGTACCATGATATTATTATATGGACTTTAAAAGAGACTATCGCCACTAGATTTATATTTCGGCGTTTCTTCTAAGAAATCGTCACTTAGGATGAACCATAAAATAATAATAAAATTAATATAAAGTATTAATAATACGATATTAAAAAGGGTTTAATACCCTTTTAAGAAGTTTTAGAGAAGTTTAATACTTCCTCCTCTCTCCTGCATTTGCCGTGCCCAATAAGGCCCACACATGTTTCTTATATTATATTAATGTAACATCTATTAAACTTGTGGAGTGCAATAAATGTATTGAGTATTAAAGAACGGTGAACTAAAGAATATAAAATGGAGGATGTAAACGAATTAGTATAATTCCTTCAAACCACGTGATCAACTGGTGACTTAGATTAACCCTAAATGGGAGTTTTTGGGCAATCAACTGCAAACAAAAAAAAATTTTTTTTTTTCTTTCTTTTTCCCCGAGTTTCGTCAATCTAATCTATATCAGTAGTAAATCAGGTGGTTTTAAGTTTGCTATACGAATTGGTTTATTCCCTGTATATACTTATAAGTGTATTTCCAAGATGAAAGTTCTTATACAAGGGTAAGTACTAATCCGCGGGCCACATAAAGTATCACCGATGACTGTTTCACAGCAAGTGTTAAAATTTCAATATTCGATAATTTTATTCGAAAAACGATTTTTATATAAAAATATCCCTGCTTTAATTACGAATTGAGAAAATTGAGTTTCTAATCCGGGATCCCAAATACCAGTGGCGAAGGGTGAATTTTCTTAAAAGGGAAGCCGGACCAAAAAGTGCTTACCTTGCTCAAGTGTGCTGCGTGAATTCCAGTAACTACTCGTTTCGAAAGGGAAGCCGATAGGAATCGAGTTGTATGGAGCCTTCGCCACTGCCAAATACGACCTAAAATGTAAACACAGCTGTACTATCAGCTGAGAATGCTGAGATATCTATCTCATTAAATAGATTTAATAAAAAATACCATCCGAAGACCTAAATAAACACAGCTGATCTATCTATCCTCTGCTATGATCACTGGATCATAGCAGAGGATAGATAGATTTAAACGTATTTTTAATTAAATCTATGAACAGCTATTTCTGTTTCAATATAAAATTAACAGTTTCAGAAGTCGGTGCAATTCTACACTGGAACAAATAAAAGCCACCGACTTCTGAAACTGTAAATTTTATATTATGGTAATTATTTTTAATTTTTTAGTTTTTTTGAAGTCGGTTTTTACTTTTCTTTTAAAGTTATTTTTTTATGGTACACCAGAATTGAGATATTCTAAGTTATATAATAGTTACGTCGTAATGGAGTCTATTCAATGCGCTGTGGTCTGTGAAATCCCTCCAGTTCATCTTCTCAAAGTTTCTATTGAAAACGGGATGAAGTTCGCAGAGCCAGCATTGCCTTTCAGATTGTTATAACTTTTGTAAGGCTTGGTATGAAGGTTAAGCAATCTCAAGCATTATATTTGCTTTGCAAAATGATATCTATGACACACTAAGCCCGAAAATTTTAGTTTTCGGTAATTTTCCGAGCTTAGGAATAAAGTTATTGTTTTCAAACGACTTCCTAATAAAGGATGAAGTTCTCATTTCGACATGTATGTTTTTTCATGTGTGTTTCTCACCGATATCGTCGCCAACTGTGAACCGATTCATAAGATTACTTTTTGTTTGAAAGAGTATTTTCCCGAGGTGATCCCATTTAAACTTGGTGAAGACCCGATGATGACCTTCGGAGATAGACTATGGAATTTGAAAGAGTATTTACCCGAGGTGGTCCCATTTAAATTTCGTAAAGATTTGATGAAGACCTTCGGAGATATACAATGGAACTATTCAATGGATAACAGCAAATCTCTCGAGTTTGCTGTAAACGCATACTTATTTATTGTTTATGCCACTCAAAATAGAAAAATAAATTACAAAAAAACAAAATACTGTAAAATAGCAAGAGTTAATTACAAAAAAATAAAACAAAAAAAAAGAATGAAAGGAGTAAAATAATTACCATACTTAATTATAAAATTAACAGTTTCAGACGTCGGTGCGGTCAATTTGGTTGAGCGTGGATAAGCACCGACTTCTGAAACTGTTAATTTTATAATTAAGTATGGTAATTATTTTACTTCTTTCATTCTTTTTTTTTGTTTTATTTTTTTGTAATTAACTTTTGCTGTAGAACATTCTTGATGTTCATCAGTGATACTGTAAATCGCTTGCGGCTTAGTAACCGCTTTCCGACTACATGCCATATCATGTTTATAGCAGAATTAATGTTAATGTCTAAAGCAGAGATGCAACGAACTATAACGCCTAAACCATAGCCACGAACTGGCCATCAGAACGACTGAACCAAGTGATGAATCACGTGAATGAAGCATTTTGTTTGAGGAACACAATCAGATCCAGGAAGAGTAATTTAGCTATTATGACCCAATTCTTAAGAATCAGCTGAGACTTCCACGTTGCTGTAATCTGATAGGCTAGTAGCAAATTATTTGAGTGTGCAATTATCTATGCGTATGGCCTTGAAACGAAGCTGCACGTGGCATTGTCATATAAATACATACATACTATTAAAAGTAATTACCTTTCTTTTTTTATGTTGTCGGATAAAATATCATAATCATCATCATCATCATTCAGCTGAACGACGTCCACTGCTGGACATAGGCCTCCCCCAAGTATCGTCACACCCACTGGTCCTGTGCTCCATGTTGGGTGGGATTTGCTATAATCACCACGCTTGGCAGGCGGGTTGGCGATCGCAGTATGGTTATTAAAGTACTCAGAGAACGCTGCTGCCCATCCTCTAGTGAGTCCCTTAGTCGCCTTTTACGACACCCATGAGAAGAGATAGGGTAGTACTATTCTATACGTCCAGCACCACACGGCACTAACGGCACAAATACCATAATATTAAAGGCACAAGTCCGAGACGGGCTGCAAACTGCAGACTGCAACCGCAGACCGCAAGTCGCCATCGGAATAGCGCCTTTAAGGTGTGCACTTTAAAGGTGCTATTCTGACAGCGACTGCAAAACTACAACCGCAGACCGCAGCCGCAGATCGCACCGCAAGCGATACTACTTTTGCAGTTTGCGGACTGCAGCCCGTCTCGGACTTGTACCTTTAACCTTTAAAAAATAATATTAGTGCACTGTCTCGTTGGTCTAGTTGTCCTGGTCAGGTCCTGGGTTCGAGCGAAGAGTTATTGATTTTTTTTGTGTGGAACTTCTCAGTAGCAGCCCGGAGTCTAAATTTGTGCCGGTTGATGGCTAGGCTCGCCCACTATTACATGAGACTTAAACATAACGGCGAAATGAGGTGTGTACAATCTCGAGAGATAGTGTGCTAAGATTAAAAGCAGTACCTCAAAAAAAATACGTAAACTTGATTCTTGTGGCATCAGACAGTTTAAAAAAATACGCATCCAATGAACTAAACCAAATAGCGGTATTTTATTTAAAACATTCTCACACAACACACAAAAGTTTTCCCTATCTCAATTTTACCTCAAATCACTAAGAGGATAAGAAAACTATATTTACAAAACTTACATTTTCTCGAAACTAGCTTTCCCTGAGATACTGCTCTTGTGTTTAGCACGGCAAAATACACCTCTGCGTATAAGATTCAACAAAACCTAGCACGCTTGATGGTAGGATCTATACGGTCCGCCTGGCTAGCTAACACCCTCACATTAAAGTCCGGCGCCAAGCAATTTACTATTTTCCGTTGTATGTTTGTGAGGGCCAGAGGGGGATAAGGGACTCCCTCTATATCTCTGTAACTTGGATTCGTGTGCTCCATCTTAGTCCCTGTCTGCGCTTACCACCAGGTGCGCCGGTGCAAAAAATGAAATGCTTTTAGAACTCTGTGGTTTTTCTAGTAGAAAATTGCAATTTACATCGGTTAGTTATTAGTTGGCTGCATATTATGTCATGTCTATCTGCGATGTCATCTGTATATTCTTTGTCACCACGTAACATTTACGTGTACAATTGTATGTAAAGATGTAATCTGCGTGTAAATACATGTACGAGTACGACTATTTGATGTCTCTATTTATTTCTCTTCACAATGTATATCGACAATGTTAGCGTTTGGGCGTGGGGCAATATTGAACTATTGTTGCTTTTTATTTGGTCAGGAAATATTTTAGGTTTGGAGGTTTCGCATGTACTGTTCTGTCTAGCCTTTAGCCCAACTATGTTGGAGCGATTTCTTTTTTTTTTCCGTCTCGTAGTCCTCATCGATGCCTTCGCCCTGGGAAGGCGAAGGAGTATCTCTTACCGGCTAAAAACCCACGGTGTTCCTTCTCCTGACCCTTGGCTGGGGTCGCGGGATTCGCAGCTGCATGCACCGCAACCCCGGCAGGCCTCGGTCCGCCAGCCCCTGGCGGACCTCTCATTCTGTGGGGCCTTGCCCGGTTGCCCCACGTCCTACTGAGAGGCGCGCACGGAACACTGCGCGCCGCCTTCTCGGGCCTGTTACTGGTCTGGCGACGGGTACCCTAACCCGCCGCCCGCAGGCCGCACACTCTGGTGGCCGGAGATCGTCGCGCGCCCTCCGGCACCCGGTGCGTCTGACGCGGGCAGGGAGAGTGGCAGCTGCCTCTCTCTCCCTCTTCTAGCTTCCAATCTAACCAGCCCCCCGACTAAGAATCTTTTCAATTCGGTTTGTTATCTCGTCCCGTTTACGATTGTCGTCATCATCTTCCTGCCCTTGTCCCACTCCAGGTGTGGTCGGCACAACATGTATTCCTCTTCCATTCTCCTCTATCAGCCGTCATCTCAGAACTCACGTCTTCTTTCTTACCCATATCATCTTTTACACAATCCATCCATCTTTTCTCTGGCCTACCTCTACTTGTATGTCTATACACATTCATATTTAATTTTATCACTCTTCTGGTAAAATGGCTTTCTTCCCTCCGCATAACATGTCCATACCACGCTAACCTATTACTCCTCAACTTTTCAGTCACTGGCGCTACTTTGAAACTTTCTCTGCCTTACTCATTCCTTATCTTATCCAATCTTCTCACTCCACACATCCATATCAACATGCGCATCTCCGTCTACGATTCTCGCAATAAGAGAAAAAGAGATAGCTTCCTGAATCGTTCGACAACTGACCAATCAAATCGTTCTGAATCAGAGAGCAGGGGCCTACTCCCTAAGTCCGTCAACGAAGTTAGTCGCCCATCCGAAAGTAGCTTGAAACGTAGGAGTGAACAAAACACGTGTCAAGTCCAACTTTTCGGACGGGCAAAGACACATCGGTAATAGGGACAATTGCCAAATCGTGTTGTCATTCATTCTTAGTTCGGGCCCCGGAAATAATCGTATGTCCGTAGGTGATAGGGAGTAGGAAACGCTCGTAACTAAGGCCGAAACCACGGACTTCGTGCTTAGGGAGTAGACCCCCAGATACGGCTCAATATTGCGGTCACGTTGTGGCCTTTGAAAATGATAATATAGATACAAGTAGGTTAATTTAGTGACCCTTCATTAAAGGACAACGAATCGAAGATTTTCCTCTATAGGCTCTAAACAAGTAAGGAATGACAAGTAGCTAATTATAATCAAACATTGTGTTACTTGGCACATCTATGGACTTCTCAAGTTCACAATAATGTAATGTGGAATTAATTCGGATTCTGACATAGTGTCAATATAAGCATAGCATATTACTGTGCCACTGTTGGGAATGTGTCTTTTACTGTGCTCCGTCGTGTGTTTGTGAAAACCAGAAACCTCTAAATCTTTGTTTCTTGGATTCGTGTGCTTCATTTTAGACCCTGTCTGAGCTTATCATCAGGTGCGGCTAGAATTAAACGCGACCAAGTCTAAGTGTGGCGCCACACCATGCCGAAATTACGCGACCGAACTTCGGCGTCTATGTTTTCTATACAGGTAAAACGCGACGTAATTTCAGCCTGGTATGTCGCGGGTAATTTAAAAAGCATTGCAGGCGTAATCATGCCGAACTTCGGTAGCGTATCTTCGGCATAGTGTAATAGATCACTAATTGAAAAAATAAAAAACTACCGATACAGTGTAATAATACAATAGCCAATATCCTAGCGAACCTAAAAGAGAAAACAAGCGTGAACACAAGAAAGTTTACAATGTTTTAAGCCTTTTACAGAGTTCTCGGGCACGATCGAACGCGACCACGAACCCTGAACAGCGATTATGTTCCAGTTAATGGTAGAAAAACACAATTATGGGCTAGTTCATTGATACTACATTGGTTTTATTTTCTTGTTCATTTTGCTATAAAAGTTAGCTGTAAAAAAAGAGTTATTACTCTTTTAATATGTATTACTGTTATGTATGCTTGTTGTACGGAGTCCGTGCCAGTGGAATTATGTAGCGGTTCCCAGATATCGACATAATTAGGAGGCACCTATTTAGCTTGCATAGTAACGAAAAGTGAACTAAAGACATGAACAAAAAAAGATTAAAAAAACGTTCTTTCATCGTGATTTTTGTCGATACACAATGAATTTTTTGTGGCTTGGAAAACCTTTAGGGGTTGCTAACATAAACAAAAATTTTATTACGATAATTGGAAGTAAGCAAAACAAAACGTATTCCCTTAAAAATATGTTCTTTTTTTCTTAATTTTTGTAAAATATGTCTAATACGTATTTCAGTATAATGCCGTTTCATATAAAGTTGGCAAAAAGTGGTCTATTAAGGCACGAACATCATTTGAACCATTTTTTCAAGTAAAGTTTTACCTCATTTTGATTGACAATAAAATTAAAATTAATATTATATATATAATAATTATGGTTCTTAAAAGCATTTACTGTGTTCAATCTCTGGAAGCAAACACGTTACTCATTTCTAAACATTTGCTTGTCAAAATTGATCTTATTTGTCTAATGTTATATTAAACAGAGTATAACAGCCTCGTTGGTCTAGTGGTCGCAAGCGCGGCTACTGACTGTAAAATCCTGGGTTCGATCCACAGGTCGGGCAGTGTTTTTCCGTGTCAAATTTCTCAATAGTAGCCCAGAGCCTGGATTTGGGCTTGATTCATGGCAATAGGCTCGCCCCCTATTCCATGGGAAATGAGGGTGTACTTTACACCTCTGCCCAATCCTTGTAAACACAGTATAGTCCACCTTATACCCTAAAAAGTCATGAATCAGTTTTATATGAAGACATGAATTTAGTTCAGTAGCATTTGTCTGATACGACGAATTCAATACAATGAACGGTGGGCTCGTTTGCTATCCACAAAAAGTGATACACGACCGTTACAAAAAAACTCTAGAGTCGAGATCAACTGTATTAATTGCCACAATCAACTGCGAACGACGCACAATTTTTGAATCGTTCGCATAGTTCCAAACTCACATTCGAGTGATATTTACGAGTGACAAACAGTGCCCGTATTTGTAAAAAGAATCGAATAGGTTAGAATGAGAGAATTCAGCAGAAATATTAAGTAGGTATTTTTATTTCCCTTTTTTCTATCGTGTTTTTCTTGGCGCAATTCCAACTTAGTGTCTTCCGCTTTTCTCGATCTTAATCTTCCTCGGTTATTATTTCCTTTAAAAATAATATTTTTCTTTCTCAATAATTAATAGCGTTTTTCCCTGTCCCGCATGACGAGAATCTCGTGAAAGCCGAAAATGATAAAAAAACAAATAATAATATAATCAATAATGTATGGCGCCTTCGCCTATGTACTAGCGGCTTTTCAGGGGGCCCAGCTAGTGAGCTAGCGAGTCACCGTCTGCCAACACAATTCAATTTCAAACTTGAAAGGCAGACGCCGTTTTCTTCCAGCAATAGAAGTTAAGCAGTCCATTTAACACCCCCTCCCATAGACCAGTTTTATTTTTACCATATTTCACAATAGTTTTGCACCCACCTGGGACGGTACATGACTGTACTCCAATAGTGCAGCCATGGATAGTCCCCGGTTGGTGCCCCATCCCATTTTAGATTAAAGTTCTCAAAGGGGCCTCTGCGCGTTGGACCTGTGTCCCCCGTATGCCTTCCAAAGGACCGGATATCTTCCGCACGGAAGATAAGCCGTGACTAAAGCGAGATACAATAATAATAATCAATAATATTTGGCACACGAGGTTGTTGACATGTGCGATGTCGACTCAGCAGTCATTGTGCCTATTTTGTCGTTACAGCTAATGGCCTAATAGCCAAGAGCCTCGACCAACATCTGATGAGGCTCTTGTTAGGCAGCTGGATCAAGGGTTTGATTCAGAAAACGATACTTCTGGATACGGTGCGTATTGTTAGGAAATTCCTCTCTCTGTAGCCCTGACAGCCGGTAGCTTTTTTACTTTTTTCACTTTGTTGTTTTTATTTTTTTGTAACATATTTATTTAAAAATATTATTTAATATTTACTTACAATGAATAAACGAGAGAATAGCGTTTAATTAGAAATACTAATTATTACACGAGTGGAACGAAATCTATCTAAAATGGAGTTGTTAAGACTAATGGTTGGCGTACAACACTCGTTCCTTTGCTTATCACACTGTTAACATCAAAAGTTCGAATTTATTTTGTTAGTGAAATCAATCACTCGCGAATATGAAGTCTCCGATTACTGACTTTTTATCGAGCGATTCAGTAATTGAACTTCATATTTTATATTTGGACTGTTGCTTGGCAAACATTTTGGTGTGAAACAAATTAGTGGCATAGACTAAAAATTCTGTTTTCGTATGGCGCAGCTAAAAATAAAGGTTTTTGTAACTTGTTTGTGAGGATTTAAGTTTTGTGTGTTATCTAAAATGCTGAAGCAATAAACTGTTGAAAAGGCTTTGAGAAATATTATGTATTTAATAATGACGATTTAAAATAGTGATTTAGATTCAATGAATGAAACGTTCGTTCTGCCTTGCCTTGCCTTTTTCAACAATGATTTTGAAAAGAGTATTCTTGGAGTTTCTTCGGCTCTTCTCCATGCAACCTACCTTTTGGAACCGTGCACCTAGTTTTGACGTTTTAAAAGTGCCTGTAATCTGGTCTAGGTACTTGAAATAAAAAACTTTGACTTTGACTTTCAGCTAACGAAACATAAACTATAATTAAGTTCACAAAACATAAATGTGACTTAATTTATTCTAATGATTCAACTTACAGCTGAAATTCTTGGGGTAATTTTGTAAACTGAATAAGCCTAGGTATATCTAAGTATTCATAGTTCTAAGCAGAATATTGGAAATTGATCTAATTAGGTCTAAGTGGGGCTGGCCCAACCCAAAGCTATTTTGCGAAAAACGAACCTCAGACACTTAGTGACAACATTTTCTACTAAGTTATCAACAGCCTTGTCTATAGTAAGTCTACGAGTCTGTATAGTAAATATATAGCATAATAATGGATGGTGACCTAGCTATGGTCGTAGACTGTGAGTCACAGACTTCAAACCTGAAAGCCTAATAAACCAATCTATAGTTTCTATAAAACAACTTATGTAGGTATATCTAGAAAAAAAGCACCTGTGATCACGAAACAAGATGATGGAAAAGTGGAACATTTACCGAGAGCATTCGCGTGTAATGTAACAATGCAAAATTCGATTATGAGCATTATAACCAAGTAGTAAAGCTCAACATTTCATATTGCATTGTTATATTACACGCAAATGCTCCCGGTGAGTGATCGCCTCTAAAGGTACAGAAACGTTACATTCAATTTCGTTAAGAATACAGCGGATCGTCTCATAATATGTTAAAATTTTTACGTCGATGCATTAGCATAAGAATAAATAATTTAGGTATTCTTATAGCATTTAGTGCGATATTTCCCCTATGTATTTACTGCAGACAACTGCTAACCCTTCTTCCTAAATGAGCAGTGCAGTGCGTTAGATCCAGAGGGGTATAGGGAAATCCCTCTATATCTACATTACTTGGATTCTTAGACCTTGTCTGCGCTTACCATCAGGTGCAACTAGGGACAAATGCGACTAAGTCCAATTAAAAAAGACAAGCGTTTAGTCACTAGGCTATTAGAAAGAAAGAAAGAAAATCAACTTGTTCAACATCCAAATACATAACAAAATGCCAAGCAACAATTATGTAAAAAAAAAACTAAACAACCACCGTGTCTATTACACCTTAAATTAAACTATTAGTAGACTAAAAATACAGAAATGCATTGCATTCGCATGTGAATAGGTCATCACTCGGCATAATGCTGTATTGTGACAAAATTGGGACAAATTTTCCTAACATGCAACACGAACAGCGCTGATTTTCAGTGATGATCTCTTCTGCCTAGCTTTTTCCCAACTATGTATGTTGGGGTCAGCTTCCTGTCTAACCAGATGCGGCTGAATACCAGTATTTTACACGGAGCGACTGCCATCAGACCTCCGCAACCCAGTTAGGGACTGGGCAATGCCGATATCTTAAGGTTAGACCGGTTGTCAGACTTTCGGGCTTCTGACTACCCGTAACGACGGTTATAGATATTCGTATTACACCCAAGATGTGCTTTCCGTGGCACGGAGGCGTCCCACTCGGTCTGTAATGATCGGTCACCCATCCACGTACTGACCGTGGCAAGCGCGGTTTAACTTTGCAAATCATATGATCCGTGCGGTTGTTAATTAGCCAGGAGCTTTTCAGTGACGACCTACGAGGGTGAATCAAAAAGTTCTTAGAAACGTATATAATGAAACCTTATTTTGAAATTTTTTATTTTTTATTTTGAAGGTTCATTATGACATAGTATTTATGTCAAGTTTCAGTTAATTCTGTCCTGCCATTTTAAGTTTATTATTTTTTCTGCATAATAATTTGATAAAGTGTGTCAACTATGGACAAAAACGAGTTACGTGGAGTGATAAAGTACCTGTGCCTGAAAAAAATGTCCACTAAAGATATTTTTTCGGACATTCAGCAGACATTGGGGACTGATGCTTTACCATATTCCATGGTCGCTTACTGGGTAGCTGAATTTAAAAGAGGCGGATCGAGTTGTGAAGATGATTCTCGTTCTGGTCGACCGTCCACCTCTGTAAACGAACAAAATGCCAAAAAAGTGGAAAAAATGGTTCTTGAAGATAGAAGAGTAACTATAAAATATCTTGCAGAGACCCTAAAGATTTCATTTGGTAGTGTTCATTCCATTTTAACAAACACTTTGGGGTTTAAAAAAGTATCGGCAAGATGGGTTCCGCGAATGTTATCCGAAGCAAACAAGAGTCGACGTTTGGAACTTTCAAGGCAGAATCTCGAAATCTTCCAGCGTGATTCGGATAATTTTTGTCGTCGTTTCGTAACCATGGACGAGACATGGGTTCATCATTTCGACCTTGAAACAAAAAAGCAAAGCATGTCTTGGAAACGACCATCTTCGCCGCCAGTAAAAAAATTCCGTGTTGTTCCGACCGCAGGCAAAGTTATGGCCTCTGTGTTCTGGGATTATGAAGGAATTATTTTTATTGATTACTTGCCGAAAGGAAAAACTATAACTGGTGCCTACTATGCAAGTTTAATCCCCAAACTCCGTGATGCAATTAAAGAAAAACGCCGTGGAAAGTTGGCATCGGGCGTATTGTTTCACCACGATAACGCACCGGCTCATCGTTCCGACGTTGCACTCACGGCAATCTGCAAGGCTGGCTTCGAAATTTTGGATCATCCACCATATTCACCAGACTTAGCCCCTAGTGATTTTCACTTATTTCCAAAATTAAAGGAGCATGTTCGTGGAACAAAATTTGACGACGATGACGCGGTTATAGCCGCCGTAGAGGAGTTTTTTGAGACTCGAGGAAATGTTTTTTTTTCGGAGGGAATACGCAAGCTGGAGAAGCGTTACACTAAATGTATAGAGTTAGAAGGAGATTACGTAGAAAAATAAAATACTTTTACCAATTTTTTTTACCGTTTTATTGGCAATTCTAAGAACTATTTGATTCACCTAGGTATTACTGCTATAATATTTTCATACATCTAGGTACATGAAAACTTAAGGAACGACAAATGAAAACATGTGTCGCCATGACGCGATGACGTCCCAACGCCCAACCGTCTGTCGGACCCCATTAGTCCGAAGCAATTATGACCACCGAGGATTAGACAAACAAATCGTTTATGAGGAACATTAATCTTAACGCTTGAATGAAAGATATAATCGTAATTACTCGGTTAATGGACTATAAAGAGAGGCCCTTTATTAGCGTGGGTGTCTTATAAAACGGGTAGGGTAAGATTATTGCTTCTCCGTGGCAGACAACAAACTGTACTTGGACTTATGCAGGGTTAGATAGCCAAAACCGTCACCAGATCAGTCACAAGTCCAAGAAGGCGGCATGCCATGTTCCGCGCGCGCATTGTAGGAGGACGTGGAGCCAGTCCCCACAGATGGAGAGGTCCGCCAGGTACTGGCGGACCGAGTCCAGCCAGGTTTGCGGTGAATGCAGCTGCGAATCCCGCGACCCCGGCCATAGGTCAGGAGAAGGAACACCGTGGGTTTTTAGCCGGTAAGAGTAATAACCCTTCGCCTTTCCCGAGCGGAGGGTATCCCTGAGGATTTTACGTAGATACAAAAAAATAAGTGTCTGGTCATAGGGACAGCTGCCAGAGGCGCAGGACCATGCGGGGCGCAAATAAGGCCGTTTATCACGTAATTAATAAAAATCACAGCACATCTCGTGTTAAAATATGGTGTTGATTTAAATGAAAATTAATTATGGCTGGAGATTCAGAGCTACAAATATCAGAAGATGCTGCTACCTATCCTCATAAGTCCGTATGTCTATCTTTTAAACCGGGACTCCACTTACGCAGCCCCAAGAAGAGCTGGCTCATCCAGAGCGTGCCGCAGGCTGCAGCAAATTCATGCATCTCCATTTGAGCAACCTACACGATACGAGGCAGCTGGCCGCAGGAATTATTCCCGAAATTCCCACTGCTGAGGATTATAATAAGATTTTTTTCCCAAAATCCCATTAGGCGTGCTACGAATCATAGTGGAGATTTATGGGAAAACAAAAACGAAATTCCCACAAAGTTATTTAAAATTTATTCATCCACTTTAAACGGAGCTTAGCTTTAAGGTACAAATCCGAGACGGGCTGCAGACCACAAACTGCAAAAGTAGTATCGCTTGCGGTGCGATCTGCGGCTGCGGTCTGCGGTTGCAGTTTTGCAGTCGCTGTCGGAATAGCACCTTTAAAGTGCACACCTTAAAGGCGCTATTCCGATGGTGACTTGCGGTCTGCGGTTGCAGTCTGCAGTTTGCAGCCCGTCTCGGACTTGTACCTTTATTGATACCGCCCGCAATCCGAGCCCGGGTATCGAGCGCATCATAACCGTCTCTTATGCGCGCAGGGCTCACACAGAGGCACCTTTGAGCATGGATTGTTACTGACACTGAATATCTCGCCACGCGGGTGCTTCATTTGTTTCAAGTCGCGGCAGGCCTAGAGATGTGAAGCGGTAAAATTACCCGGGTAAAATACGGTGAAAAACGATATTTTACGTAAAATACGGTAATATTCGGTAATTTTCGGTAGTATTCGGTAATAATGGTAATATATTATAAAAACGTAGGTACTCATACGCACTAACACCATAAATATGGAAATGAGTATGTTTATGAGTATGTCACTACTTCACTTTTTAACGGATAAATTTGAATATTTGACAGAGATATAAGCAGGATTGGAATAAAAAAACAGAAAATTGGGTTCAAGCAAACAAACCTTACTCTTGCGCAGTGCGTGTAGTCAGCCGGACAAAACCAAATCAACTGGTCGCCGCCCGCTTGCTCAGTCGCTCACCGACAACGGAGCGGAACGCCAAGATTAGAGCGCAATATGGTGGACTACCTACACTAATCGGCATCGTCGCGTAATCATTTTGCAACATTACGCACCCGGGATTTAAAACAAATCGAAATTAAAAATGTCATAACTGCCGGTAATTTTACCGTAATTTATATAAATGACCGTAATACCCGTATTTTACCAGCGATTTCAGTAAAATTACGTAATTTTACATCTCTAGGCAGGCCTCGACCCGCGGCAGAGTCTTAATTCACTTATTATGCCGCGGGTCGAGGCAGCCGCTGTGGAGTCCCGGCTTTATTATGCCCACATGCAGTGAGCTCCTTTTCTCCGGGAAACACTCGGCGTTTCTCAGTGTCTATCTATGAAAAATCATGATCTGCTACAGAACATAGAACCCCGGTAGAGGATATTGACGATTCCGCGCGTGTCGCAAGAGTAGCACTCATGTAGGGCCGGGTGTTGTATCGAATTAGGTTCAATTAAACTAGCACGCGAGCTCTTTGTAATCTGTATGCGGTGCCCTAAAATGACGCTTCATGTGTCGATAGGATATGTTATTGACAGTCAACATTGGCACGTTTTTTTTAAGAAATTGATATCTATTCCTTAGCCATTAAACCAAAGTGTTTTTGAAGCGTGCTCTCGGCGCCGAGCTACGATTTCATCCTTTAAGTCTGTCATGTAGTCGTGACCGTGGCGTGCTAGACACATTTTGCTTTGTCAAAATGTATTATAAATGACTGTATGGGTCAAAAGGTTAAAAAAGATGAAGCTTGAAACTATAACCCTGGCCGATTCGCTTTCGGTCCTATTTTGAAGTCAGTCATAATTGCAGATCCAAAATCTATGGGAATCGGAGCCGAATGGGCGTCGTAATATCTGGGCTTGATTAGATATCTAAACAAACATCTCAGGCCGGTGACAGGTAGTCCAGGGATTGTTCGGTGATTAAAAACTAGTTTGACCAGCACATTGACTACACGCATTGCCTCCCTTTATAGGAAAAGCATTATATCAAGCATTAGGTTGCTTTTCCACCAGAGATGTGTGCTACGGCTGTGTGTCAAATCCACCAATAAGATCGCTTGATTTTCAAACATGTATCAAGGTTAGTAAAATAAGCGCCGCAATCCACCAGGCAACTGATCGCAACAGATGGAGACAGACCGTAGATAAGTTGAAATGGAGTCACGATCCTCAGTAGTGAGGAAACGATTAAGAAGAGAGTAAAATAAAGCGATTCTATTGGCTGATTTGAAAGTCCGTAGCACCTAACGTAGGACACATCTCTGGTGGAAGAGCAGCCTTATGCTCTGAAGATGATTGATTAAATCCCATGTTTAGTATTATTAATTGCAAGCACCACTATTTTATACCGCAAGCTTTTTAATTTGTTAGACTTCTGTTTTTCGTTCATTTTTCATATGAAGATTAAAAGTAAAATGCGGCACAAAGAAGCCTGAAAGGCATAGCGCTCTTTTTTATGTCTCATCGGGCCCGACACTACTTTGTCTCCTACGTTATGTGTCTTGTACCACATATTAAAAAAGACTTAGGTATGTAGAGGGTTCTTGCTATTTAAAATAATTAAAAACAACCTAAATATTCTTCTTCTTACAAAACTTGAGAAGTTTATCGTTAATTTTGTGCAGGAAGACGTTTTTTTAGGTATTTAACTATGTACAGGAGCGATAGAAAGACACTTGTTACTTTTATAATTATAGTAAATAACAGCTAAGAGCTTGCTAGAGTATTTTCGATAACCCTGTTTATTTTTTGATGTTTGCAAATTTAACTCAAAATATAAACAAATTAAACACAAATCAAATTAAATCGCGTTATAGAATATTTAAGGATATATTTTGTTGCGATTTTATTCTTCAAAATATTCAATGATAGTAAGTACCTAGAGTCTTCACTCCTTTCGATGAGTCATTAAATTTTACATAAGTAGTTATCGGTCAATGACGTTTCACTGTTCAATAGAAGCCACTTTCAGAAACTGCTACAAGCAATAATTTAACCCAAAATTAAACCTACATAAGCAAAGCAAGCATAAATGGTCCGATGCAGCATATTAGCACTTCCGTGCACGTCACTCCGTGGGAAGAAACCCAATGTCTAAACAAATCTAATGGGGCGCGTAAACTGCTCAATCTAGCCGCTTTATTGTGTGAATGTCATTCTCAATGTATTTGCTATATTAGGAAACTAGCTTTTGCTCGCGGCTTCGCTCTCTCTCTACTCTTAACACACTACTAAAGTTTCTATAATAATATAATTCAATCGTGATTCGAATGACACGTGATGCCGTCTATGAACGTTTTTGTTGTTTTCCTCGGGAACAGTACTTTTTTTCGGGATGAAAAGTACCATATGTCCGTATCTGTAAACCTGACTACGTATATGCTAAATTTCAGGGTGATCGGTTCATTGGTTTAGGCATGAAAAGGTAACAAACAAACAAACTTACTTTCGCGTTTATAATATTAGTTAGGATTAGGATATTAGGAAATCTACGTTGGCCAACGTCGTATAAGATACCTAATCATTCGGTGTTTTGATGCCTGATTTAAATAAATAAATGGGAACGATGGCTTAGATTAGCTTAGGAACAGATCTGTAACAGACTCTTGCAATTATGCCAACAGTGTGTTAAGCACTCAGGCGAAAAACAAAAGATTAGAAAACTTATAGGGTCATATTATTAGGGACTAGCGACCTTCCCCGGGTTCGCACGTGTACGTTTTATAGCTTAAAACCTTCCTCTTGAATCACTCTATCTATTAAAAAAACGCATCAAAATCCGTTGCGTAGTTTTAAAGATCTAATCATACATAGGGACAGACAGACAGCGGGAAGCGACATTGTTTTATACTATGTAGTGATTACTCATGTGCATATTTAGAAATTGCCCGACTAGTTTCGGACCCAAACTGAGCCCTTAATCATGAGCACGATAATTAAATTCTGATGCGCAAATTAAAAAGTCAAAGGTTCCAGCCAGGATCGAACTCAGACTCTTCTCTGGTTGTTGTGTGTTAGACTGGTATTCAACTTATCAAATATCTTTGTCCAATGTATATTTGATCAAATAAATTGAACGACTTCATCAACACCGTTATTTGACGAAAGATTAATGACATTTAAATCAAAATGGCTGCAACTAAGATTTCGTGGACAATTTCAATGACGATTATTTTTCACTTCGCCGTTCGATCCTTCAACCAAAGCTTTTTTTTGTTTTCTTTTTCAACAATAATCTAATGATAATAGCAGCACATAAAGTCGCTCCATTCTCTCAGACTATGTAAAATCTTCGACAAAGTTATTGGACAAGTGGAATGGGCATCTCTCAAAGAAAAGAGAATGACCGAAAGTGGTACCAAAAAGTCTCATGCATCAAGATCAAAATATTATAGTATTAATTTTCATAATTTTTTACGACATTACGCGTCGTGGATATGATTTTTGAACAGGGAATTTAATTTAAACTAAAAAAGTGTTGATTGTGTTTTATTCCCTTTACATGACGTAACGTTTCACATGATTTGTGATTACTATACCCTTGAATTTTGAAAGTGTCATGACCACATCTTTCAAAAACATGTAAAAAAATTATACATTTTGCCGATTTTACATTAATTAAAAACAACTAGAATAGATTATGAGTTTTATTTAAACGATTATCATTTTTTTATCTATGGTTAATTGGCCGTTCAAAGCCGGTCATAGAGATGTAGAATGCAATAGATGCGGATTACTGTTTTTTAAAGCAACAATAAATCGTGAATGACATGTCCACATTGTCAGGTTATTTCGATTATTTCTAAAATCTCCCAAACTCGCGTTTTGTTTACAAACAGAACTTTTGTAGGAGTTTATATGATAAGTGTAGTCTATAAAAAACAAAGTTTGACTTTGATGCAGCATGGTACGGGACTCCATACATCCATGAGCATTGTCCTTTGATCAATTAGTGGACATCGATATTGGACAAAGACATTTGATAAGTGGAATACCAGCCTTAGTAATGTTTTTGGGGTGCACGGATGCTGCGAAGATGCAAAGCTCAATCATCTTTTTACCTGACTGCGCGACAGCAAAGACAGGGTTATGTTTTTCACGCGTATCTAATGTATCTATGTATGTGGAATTCTTCATACCCTCGAAGCATCCAAACGGCTGGATGGGTTTTAATCGATGAGGTTGTTTATCGATTCGTCTAAACCGTGCGATGGTTATAGGCTAGGTTTTGTTTTTATAAAACCAAAATGGCGTCCGTGAAAGACAAAAAGGAAGGAGAAACAAAAAAAATTGTGGCCACTCATATCATGTGGGGTATCACTGAATAGGTCTTTTAAAATCAATATGTTTCCTTAACCATTCTACAGTCATAAGCTCCGTTTATGAATTACACAACCTAAGTTGTGTAGGATCTAGATTGCGGATTAGAGCGAGTGATGGATACCTACAATAATAATACAAAAAATGACAATAAAAAAAAACTAAAAGACGTAAATAAAAAATTAAATGAAAAATATCAAAAACCCCGCTCCAAATTAAAAAGCCTATAGCTCCAAAGCCTCCGACTGCATGTTATGATTCGACAGCATGACTTTTTGAAAACCTACGTAAATACGTTACGTTATTATGTTATGATTAGAAGAAGTACATCTTGTTTACATCTTTTCAGTTCTTATTGTTTTAGTTCACTTTTTATTGGATAGTCACTTTTCGAATTACTTATTTTTTGAAAACCTACGTTAATCACTACATGGTATAAAACAAAGTCGCTTCCCGCTGTCTGTCCTTATGTATGCTTAGATCTTTAAAACTACGCAACGGATTTTGATGCGGTTTTTTTTAATAGATAGAGTGATTCAAGAGGATGGTTTATATGTATAATACATGCATATTATATGTAGTAGAGAAAAACGCGGAATACGCGATAAACGACATCCACGCGGGTGAAGCCGCTGGTGACCTCTACTTTTGATAGAATTAAAAGTACGTTTTGTTTACATCTTTTTAGTTCTTACTTTTTATTTTTTTAATTCCTTATTTTATTGCTAAAACAGTTGCAACTTTTATAGAACAAGGTTGTTTGAGAAACAGGCATTAAATTATTTATAATGAATTTAAAGACACGATTAGCGCAATGGTTTAGTGATTGGCTTTTGTAGGCCTAGCAAGAATGTTGTGACTTATAGTAACATAAACGTAACTTTAATTAAAGTTAATTTGAATTGGAAATACTTGCTTTGCATGTTATTATTCAATTTAATTGAAAACTTTAGTCATATCTACCTACGATACAAATTGTGCTTGTCGCATAAATTTAAACCAAAATGCTACAGGATAGTAGTCTTTTCGATTCAAAGTTCACTCACATTATCGTTACGATAACTACACTATACGTCAAAACATTCGTGCCAGGGGGCCTACTCCCTAAGTCCGTCAATGAAGTTAGTCGCCCGTCCGAAAGTAGCCCGAAACGTAGAAGTGAACAAAACAAGTGTCAAGTTCAACTTTTCGGACGGGCAAAAACACATCGGTAGTAGGGACAACTGTCAAACCGTGTTGTCATTCATTATTAGTTCGGGCCATGAAATAATCGTATGTCCGTAAGTGATAGGGAGTAGGAAACGCTCGTAACTAAGGCCGAAACCACGGACTTCGTGCTTAGGGAGTAGACCCCCAGGCCTACAGCAGTACGCGTCGCGGGTTCGATTCCCGCACGGAACAAATGTTTGTATGGCCTACAGATAGTTTTCTGGGCCTTGGTGTTTGCATGTTGGATTTGTGCTTATAAACGCACCTATGTGAGGGCCTATCCACATCTCCACGTCACGACGTCGTCAACGTGGAACGGTGCGGTAACACGGCACGGTGCATTGACATAACGTGCAAATTTACGTTACCGTATCGTGTTCCGCCTCTACCCGCAAGCGCACACGTTTTACTATATGCGCACCGCCCGCGCTCTCCACGCCCGAAAGTGAGTCGCCGTCTATGTGCTCCGATGCTTTAAAACGAGTGCTAATTAAACAGACTTCTTTTTAATAGCATTATTCGCGTCTAAAAATCTACCTCCTAAATTACTAAGTCAGCCACAATTAACGAGCGTCTGAATGATACTATCTTAGCCACTAGTTATCTTCTATATAAGCCACTGTTCGTCACCCACTTTCATTTTTACAATAAAAACAATTAATGAAAAACAAAAAGAGTCGACGGAGCCCCGCTGCGCGCGGCTCCTATTTCTGTCTGCAGGGTTTAAAGCAACCTAACACGAAGGGGATGACGGGGGCTTCGTTCGCTCGCTTTGCTCGCTCACTCTACCCCCCGTCATCCCCTTCGAACCTAACCTATCCGTGTCGGGGTGCCCAAAAATGTTGTTGGCGTTGTAAAAAAGTCGAATTAGTTTATTAGAGGTTATCTCATTTTCCCGTTGCTTAGTTATAAAATGAGAAGTTTGGTCACGTGGCCAATAAATAAATTTGTGGCTTGATTTATCTGATTTATCCTTTAAAACCATACCTTACTGTTTCTATTATTACAATTCAGGATCTCCATGGTTAACGATAAATCAAACAATGATTCTGACGTGCATTTTTACAATACGGTAACGTAAATTTGCATGTTATATCAACGCACCGTGCCGCGTTACCGCTTACCGCACCGTTCCACGTTGACGACGCAACGTCGTGACGTGGAGATGTGGACAGGCCCTTATCCCTTATGGCGTGGCGCGCAAAACGCGCGATGATCGATGTTGGTGTCTTTTAATTCGCGGATTAATTCGCGTAATTAAAACGTCGATATCTCTTATGCTACGATAGCTAGCTCTCTACAAGTTACGTCGTTGGAATCGTTATTCAATTACCTATCCGATGATATATGTATTAGTATAATTAGACTTACAATGTATTAGCAATTTTCGTGTATCTTTCCGTTTAGGGAAATTTTCGCATTTTTTTGCGAAAATTATATTTTTCATAATAAAACTAAACTATTATTTAACAAAACTATTGTTTTATTTGCATAAATACACCTTATTCCACACTAATAAAACAAAAGAACAGTACTCGAAACAAATATTTATGATACTACAAGCTTATCAGTTAAGTGCCGACAGCTGTGGGTGGGCCGTCGCGTTACCGCTTACCGCACCGTTCCACGTTGACGACGCAACGTCGTGACGTGGAGATGTGGACAGGCCCTTTAGGAAAAATCCAAGTGTGAGACAATCTGACAAAGTGAGAAAAAAGTCTGACCTTAACTTTCAAAGAACAAGGTTGTTGCTAAGTAGTTATGCAGTAATTAAAAATTAACTAGCAAAAACTGAATCCATTTTCCTCTTATTTTAGTTGCGTGCATGGATAATTAATAGCGGACAGTCTAACGTAAGGAATTAGCTGTTACGTTGTATTGACGGAAGCAATCTTACCGGAGATTGCTGCAAGTGACAATTACGGGTCAATATTAAGTGATACACACACCAACGACGTGTTCTCTTCAAGGGGATGGGTAGTAATTGCGTTGACAGATCTGTGTTTTCAAATACCGGGACCTAAATTAAAAAAAAAACGGAATTCTATCGCGAAAATCGTGACGTAAAAAATGCATAAATACATGTAGTTCAAGATTCAAAGTATTTTATTTTGAATAGGCACAGTATCTATCTATATAAATAAAAATAAAAGTCCTGACTGACTGACTGACTGATTGACTGACTCATCAACGCCCAGCCCAAACCCTTGGACCTAGAAAGCTGAAGTTTTGCACAGAGGTTCCCTTTATAATGTAGGCAAGGAATAAGGAATAATTTTTCGAAACTCAACCCATAAGGGAGTTAAATAGGGGATGAAAGTTTGAATGGAAAATCGTCACTTAACGGGTTCAAAATTTCACGCAAGCGAAGCTGCGGGCAAAAGCTAGTATGCAATAATGTTCAATATGCATTATTTATAGACACATAAAAAAAATACAATGAAATATACAATACAATATAGGTATGTTAAAATTAGAAAAAAAAAACATGGATAATATAGGTTTGACGATGTCGTTTACGTTTTTTCGATAGCATTCTCCTTACGGGTGTACTACGCCATATCGAATGCCAAAACATCGAATATCAAATGATCGAACACTATAAATCGAATGTTCAAATAGTCGAACGTTCATTTCATCGAATGGTTAATAAATCGAACATTCAATAAATCGAACACTCATATATCGAGTATTCAAAATATCGAATTTTTTTTCCTCATTATATCGAAATATTAACATACTGACTACTTATTATATTGAATATTAGTTTACGAAAATTACGGCTATGTCGAAGAAAAACACAGCTTAATCTTTTTTTTTTGTTTGTTAGTTATTAATTAAATTAAATGTCGTGTTGGCCCTGAGGTTACAGACCCACTTGTTATATGCACCGGGTTGTGGGTTCAAACCCATGCAAGTGTTTTTAAATATTCAATGTAATAAGTAATTAGTATGTTAATATTTCCATATAATGAATATGCGATACGATGAACGTTCAATGAAACAAACATTCGATATTTTGAACACTCGATGTATTGAGTGTTCGATTTATTGAATGTTCGATTTATTACCCATTCGATGAAATGAACGTTCGACTATTTGAACATTCGATTTATAGTGTTCGATCATTTGATATTCGATGTTTTGGCATTCGATATGGCGTAGTACACCTCTCCTTACGGCTACAATAACGAAATGATCAGTAATAAGGACTAGTAGCCAATTGAGTTGGTTATTAGTAGTTTAAGTTATGGAGTCACTTTATGTACATAAATAATAAACAATTTTCGTATTATTTATATCAAAAAAGTCTTTCAGTGTGTCAAACACTGGGTATTTACCTTGCTAAGAACTTAGTTCAAAGCCAATTAAATAAACCAATAAACAGAAAATAAATATAATGGCTTCACGTACTTATAGTGTCGCAAAACAGACAATAAACATGTCTTAGTATCTTTCGACATCAATCACTCACAGTTTTCTCTTCAATAATTTGTTTTTATATCGTTAACTTTGAAATAACTTTGAAAGTAGGACAGACACGTTTTATATTGGGTTTAAGTAAATAATTTAGGTTTGAGTACATAACATCATGCCTGTATTCATCGAAGGGTTAGGCAGAGGTGTATAGTAGTACCACAGTCTACCTACATCTTATTCCTTACAGTCGGTCAACGTAGAACATTGTCGCAGAGCAATCGTGCGGAGGGTTGCGGGGTGAAGGAGCGGAGGTTATGTCCCGAGTAGCCATACTGCATACTTGGGACATAACCTCCGCCCCTACATAATTTTGACATTTCATAGGACCTGTTAAATGTATGGGCGTTGACTCACTGTATGTAGTAAGTAGGTACACTGTGGTAGTAGTATTACACCCTCATTAAGCCGTTATGTTTACCTAAGTCCCATGTATGGTGGCGAGCCTATTGCCATTAACCGGGCACAAATTCAGACTCTGTGCTGCTACTGAGAAATTACACACGGATAAACCCAATAATAATGCCCGACTTGGGGATGGAATCCAGGCTCAGCCTTCGTGTTACGACCACTAGACCAACGAAGTTTAAGCCATACATTATCTCGTGCATAGACGAAATAATGTATGGCTTTGTATGTTTTTTTTTTTTTAAATATAGATTTGAATTTAGATAGCCTAATCATTTCATTTCATGATTCTATGTAAAGACTTTATAGTATGTAAAAAAACCGGCCAAGTGCGAGTCGAACTCGCGCACGAAGGGTTCCGTACCATTTTCTATAAAAACGGTGAAAATTTCAACTGTCTAACTATCACGGTTCATGAGATACAGCCTGGTGACAGATGGCCGGACCGACAGCGGAGTCTTAGTAATAAGGTCCCGTTTTACCCTTTGGGTGCTTTGGGTACGGAACTCTAAAATATTTAAGGGGGCTCCCATACAACAAACGTGATTTTTTTCCGTTTTTATAGGAAACTAGAGGTCGGTCGCGGCTTAGCCCGCGTGGTTATCGTTTATCGCGTATTCCTTATGTTTGGGGATGATAATTATAATTCAATCATGTTTCGAAAGACACGTGGCGCCATCTATTGTCGTTATTGTTGTTTTCTTCGGGAACAGTATATTTTTCGAGATGAAAGGTACCCTATGTTCGTTTCTGTACACCTGACAACGTTTAAGCAAAATTTCAGGATGATCGGTTCAGTGGTTTAGGCGTGAAAAGGTAACAAACAAACTTACTTTCGCATTTATAATATTAGTTAGGATGTATACGCAAGTAGGTTACAATACTTACAATAAAGCTTAAAAGGTGTCGGGCCTGTCGGTTGATCCAGCGTCCACAGCGCTTCCATTTCTATTTTGTTCAGTACTAACGTATAACGGTCCAGCTGGCCACTGATGGAATTTACTTGTTCCCTAGGCTACAGCGAGCGCAGATGGCTTTAAGCTGAATTTAAAACTACTAAGCTAAAGCTGTGCCGGGCCGTGTACCCGGTAAAATTTACAGTATAACTATTAACAGAAACGAAACGTAATTGTTGGCATAAAAGTTTGAAGAGTTTAGATTCAGACAAAAACTTTAAAAAAGCTGCATCTCATTAAGCAAATACTTTTACTTCAAGCGATTCCCCCCGCGAAAGTGACGCCACTTCAGAATAAAAGCATAATTTCTGTCAACACACAACATATTGAAATTTCGTACATGCAACATTTTAGTCAAGTGTTGTTGAAATTTTCGAACACCAAAAAACAACACTTGACATCCTAGGTTAGAAGTTTTAGTAATTAATGCTAAAAACGGCCTTTTTTGGTACTTATTGCTAAAACTTCGAATCCAGAAGTTCTAGTGTTGATATTTGGTGTTCGAAAATTTCTACAACACTTGACTAAAATGTTGTACGTACGAAATTTCAATAGGTATGTTGTGTGTTGACAGAAATTATGCTTTTTTTCTGAAGTGGCGCCATTTTCGCGGGGGGAATCGTCTTTACGTGAAAATGTACAAAACAAATTCACATGGTCCTACATACTTTTAAATGTCTTTTTCTCACTGAAACCAATAAAAACCAGTACTATGTTGTTAACATTGCAGCCACGCTTGTGTCGCTGATTCGCCAGAATCAAAATTAGCGCCAAACGCGTCTGTGAGTTCTGCAACTACGTTATCGACTGGGGCACGTTTACCATACGACTAAGTCTTAATTCGTGAAAAGAAATCAGCTGTTCCGTACATTTTGTAACGTAACATTGATTATTTAGTATGGAACAGCAGTTTTTTTTTTACTAAATCAGACTTTGCCCCATGTTTGAATTCGGAGTTTGTTTTCCTTCAATTTGGTTCAGCTTAGCTGGCTTCCCACGGTGCGTGGTAACGCGCACCGGCTGTGCGTGGTATCATCTGTAAAATCACGCACCGTGGGAAGCCACATTATGAGGGTGCGTGATTCGAAGCAATTTTTCATTCGAAAGTACCAAGTGAAAGAGAACTCGCACCGCACGTTTGCATTTACCGACTTGCGGTGGATACGGCGCACCGCTCCGAACGCGTCCGCGTTACCACGGACGAGTCTCTTCCCATGGTGCGTTGGTGCGAGCTCGTGCGGTGCGGTGCGCGATATCACGCACCGTGGGAAACAAGCATTAGATTAGCACCAACTTCTGAAACTGTTAAATTTATAATATTTTCAATTGTTTTAATGTCGGTTTTTCTTTTTTTATTAAAGAGACATAACAATCATAACATCATCACAACTGTTTTCCCAGAAAGGTTGGGCAGAGGTTTGTAGTACACCCTCATTTCGCCGTTTTGTTCAAGTCCCATGTAACATAGGGGGCGAGCCTATTGCCATAAATCGGGCACAAATCCAGACTCCCGCTGCTACTGGGAAAATCCACACGGAAAAACCCTAACACTTTGCCCGAGCTGGGGATCGAGAACTCGGGATCTCACACTCAGCAGTAGCGCTTGCGACCACTAGACCGACGAGGCAGTCGGATTATTAAAGTAATTAGTAATCAATACCTATAGTGAGCATTAGACTGTTCATGTAAGTAAATTATCAAAATAATGAGCATGAGCGATCAACTTCCCGTTGTAATTTCCACACGAGGAACCACAGAACTTACTCAACAATATTTATAACACATCCGCATTATTTACAATGAAGTTTAATGATTTCACCTGTTCATATTAATTAACAGTGCGATGATAGCGGTTGAATGCTTGCCTTTCATGACGTAGGGTCCGAGTTCCAGACCTCTGACTTTACCTACGAATTCATGTGCTGATCAAAATTTGATCATCACTTGCGTTAACGGTGAAGGAAAACGTCGTGAGGAAACCTACACACCTGAGACTCAACTGAACTCCGTGCATTGTACCTACCAATGATGGTAGGCACGGATGTTATTATAATTAAATTAATTGATTTATTCATAAAATTATTTTTTAACCAAAAAGATAAATTATTATTTTATTATCTATGTCCTATATTTTTAATTGTTTTGTTATGTATAGTTAATTAAGTCGCAAATATCCTTTTTTTTATTTTTATTTTTGTACCTCTTTTCGATGCTGTTCTCTTTGACCCAAAGGTTGACTGGTAGAGAATGCCTTGTGGCATTAAGTCCGGCTTATGTACCACCATTGTGCTTTGAAGTATTAAATAAATAAATTATACCATCAGATTAATTTTTTTGTGATTTGTACTTCATCTCTAGCATTTACACTATAAAATATCATGGATTTTAAAATTATGACCTTTTGTACAAGGTGTAACATAAATAACGCACAACCTTTTAAGGTCACTGTACTCATCATTATGAACAACTTTTACTATGGGACCAAATACGAAATCGCGAAAAAAAATTCAGCTGTTCCCTACATTTATGTTCGCATAACTCGTCAAAATGTAGGGAACAGCTGATTTTTTTCGCGATTTCTAGTTTGGTCCCAGGTTAAAAGTTGTTCATAATGATGAGTACAGTGACTCCTTAAGAGCTTGTGCGTTATTTAAGTTAGGTACACCTTGTTTAAATTGAAATGTTCTTTCAATACTTACTTATTAAGAAAATGAATTATAATCTTTATGTGATCGCGTGCGTGCGTGTCGACTCCAAATTATAATAATATTTATCGAACAGTTCAACAATGGAATCGTTGATTTTTTCTTGATAAGAAATTATTTATTCTTATCAATGTTCATTAGATTTGTTGCTGGACCTATACTTATCTTCATATCGTCACCTTAAAGTAAAAACCTCGGGAATGCAATTTGGTCATTTAATTTTCTTACGAAGTGTAGGTACTATAATTATATAAGAGCCGTTCTATGCGAAATTATTTTGTAGGCACTGAAATTAGGCCTTTATTAGGTACTAGCTTTCGCCCGCAGCTTCGCTTGCGTGAAATTTTGAACCCTTTAAGTGACGATTTTCCATACAAACTTTCATCCCCTATTTAACTCCCTTAGGGGTTGAATTTCGAAAAATCCCTTCTTAGTGGATGCCTACGTTACAAAAGGAACCTACTGTCAAATTTTCAACTTTCTAACCCCAGCGGTTTAGGCTGTGCGTTGATAGATCAGTCAGTCAGTCAGTCAGCTTCTCCTTTTATATGTATAGATCTAAAATTCGTAATAAATATAATTGACTAGTTTTTGACTTCGTCGACGTCAAAGCTCACAGGAACTGTGCAATGACCAAATAAAATTCATTCCCGAGGTTTTTACTCTAAGGCGACGGTTGACTTTGTAAGATCCAAATATACATATCTTACAAAGTCAGTCTAAGATGCAGTCAATGGAGCTGCATGAAAACTGCTTGCAGTTGTAATCTATACATACATATAATAAAACAGTAAAAAAACTGTGTCTGTACATTGAATATATTTAAAAAAAAAATTGAGGGGGGTTTAGAAACAGTAATAGAGCAAGAATCCAAAAAAAAAAATCTGTCTGTTTGTCTGTGTGTCTGTTTGTTTGTACACGCTAATCTTCGGAACTACTGGACAAATTTGAATGATTTTTTTTTGTTGTATAGATATTATGTCTAGGCAACATATAGGCTATAATTTATCTTGGAAACTTGAACACCTGATGCAGAACCGCAACAGACCAACTAAACTATAAGAGATACAAAAATGGTACCATAGCAAAAATTGTTTCACATGATGAGCATTTTCTGCTGAGAGAATAAATTTGAAGATCTGGAACACCTGATGTGGAACTCCAAGAGCCCAGCTACACTATAACATAATATAGGAATGACGTCTTAGCAAGAGTTGTTCAACCTGATAAGCACTCTCTGTTGAGGTATAAAAATTGAAGATCTGGAACACCTGTTGTGGAATTCCAAGCGCCCAGCTACACTATAACATATATATGAATGACGTTTTAGCAAAAGTTGTTCAATCTGATAAGCACTCTCTGTTGACTAATAAAAATCGAAGATCTGGAACACCTGTTGTGGAACTCCAAGAGCCCAGCTACACGATAACACATATAGGAATGACGTCTTAGCAAAAGTTGTTCGGTCTGATGGGCATTTCCTGTTGACTTAATCGAAGATCAGAAACATCGTCATCTGCCTAGCCTTTTCCCAACTATGTTGGGGTCGGTTTCCAGTCGAACCGGATGCAGCTGAATATCAGTATTTTACATGGAGCGACTGCCTATCAGACCTCCACAACCCAGTAACTGGGTAATACGATACTCTTGGTAAGACTGGTTGTCAGACTTTCTGGCTTCTGACCAACAGTAACGACTGTCAAAGATCTACAAATGACAGCCGGGACCAACGGCTTTACGTGCTTTCCGAGGCACGGAGGAAACTCGCTATGGTAAATGGTCACCCATCCACAGACCAACCTCGGCAACCGTGGCTTAACCCGGAAGATCGGTCTATGCGGCTGTAATTATTTAGCCACGAGCTCCTCGAAGATCAGAAACATCTGATGTGGAAATCAAAGCTATCACTATTTCACTGTATAATTATAAAATAACATAAGCTGGGAGTACCTCCACGTGGTGAAGGCGGTAGCAGTGTAGGACTGATTTTCGATGACGATGGTATATCTTTGAAAATTTGACTCTACTGGGCAAAACTCCCATTATTCTTTTATTTTCCGAATAAATATGCCTTCGGACTTATGTTATTTGAGTGTTTAATTTACTTTTCCATTTATCTTCGTGACACGGTAGCCTATCCGGTAACGCAGGGGAGCAGTCACTTAGATTTTAATTGATCAGGTATCTTCACAATAAAACTATAACCATGCCTAGAAAAAGGTCAAATCTTTCCCAATGTTTCAAAGGAGCTAAAAGGTTAAGGGTCATAAGATCCCAAGAATCTACCGAAGAGTGTCAGGAGAGACTTGATGCTGTTCGAGAACATCAAGCTGCAACTCGCTCCATGGTAACCTCTTCGGATCGCGAAGCATGCCTGCGTTCTCAGCGTATTTACGCATCTAAATCCAGGTTTCTAGAAACCAGTGAAGAATATGATGCGCGACTGACCGCTGATCGTGAACTTCATGCATTGTTTCGCGAGTCGGAGACGTTCACGGAAAGAGAATTACGCTTGAGTTCTCAGCGTATATACACATCGACTTTGAGGTCTCTAGAGACAAGTGCGGAACGTGATGCGCGACTGACCGCAGATCGTGCAAGTCATGCATTTTCTCGCGAATCGGAGACGTTCACGGATAGAGAATTACGCTTGAGTTCCAAGCGTATCTACGCATCGACTTTTAGGTCTCTAGAGACAAGTGGGGAACGTGATGCGCGACCGACCGCTGATCGTGAACGTCACGCATTGTCTCGCGAGTCGAAGACGTTCACGGATAGAGAATTGCGCTTGAGTTCCAACCGTATCTACGCATCGACTTCTAGGTCTCTAGAGACAAGTGGGGAACGTGATGCGCAACTGGCCGCTGATCGTGAACGTCACGCATTGTCTTGCGAGTCGGAGACGTTCACGGATAGAGAATTGCGCTTGAGTTCCAACCGTATCTACGCATCGACTTCTAGGTCTCTAGAGACAAGTGGGGAACGTGATGCGCGACCGACCGCTGATCGTGAACGTCACGCATTGTCTCGCGAGTCGGAGACGTTCACGGATAGAAATTGCGCTTGAGTTCCAACCGTATCTACGCATCGACTTCTAGGTCTCTAGAGACAAGTGGGGAACGTAATGCACGACTGACCGCTGATCGTGAACGTCACGCATTATCTCGCGAGTCGGAGACGTTCACGGATAGAAATTGCGCTTGAGTTCCAACCGTATCTACGCATCGACTTCTAGGTCTCTAGAGACAAGTGGGGAACGTGATGCGCGACTGATCGCTGATCGTGAACGACACGCATTGTCTCGCGAGTCGGAGACGTTCACGGATAGAGAATTGCGCTTGAGTTCCAACCGTATCTACGCATCGACTTCTAGGTCTCTAGAGACAAGTGGGGAACGTGATGCGCGACTGACCGCTGATCGTGAACGTCACGCATTGTCTCGCGAGTCGGAGACGTTCACGGATAGAGAACTGCGCTTGAGTTCTCAGTGTATCTACGCATCTGCTTCTAGGTCTCTAGAGACATCAGATGTTTCAGATCTTCGATTTTGACGACCCCGTTGTCGCTGGCATAAGCAACAGGATCCGCGTACGAAGTCGCGGGCAGAAGCTAGTTACGAATATGAAACGAAATATTATTCACTAAATGTGAGGATATTAGCTCCTCTGATGAAAGTCATAGAAATGTAGATGTTTGTGGATTTGTAAACAAAAATACGATTCTGGCTACCGTTTCAGGATTATAGGTACACGCTTACATACCATAGCCATGGCTTCATACGGTTTTAGCAGTATCGAGCCCCATTCGTTAGCCAAGTGTGTATGCTGCAAGCTGCGATACACAGTAGAAGCAAGTGGGTTAAACTACTTATTATCACACAGCTCTCACTTAAATTCTTACAAAATTAAATCAAATTGCACATAAATGTTCTACTTAACTATTGCTAACGTAAACAGAAAAAAACTCAGTCTATTGTTATTGGCACGTGTTAACGACGTAGGTAGCCGTTTACCGGCCGGTTGCCATTTTCGCTGCTGCTATTATGAGCGTGCCAGTGTCACCCACAATGGTGCGCCTGCGCCATTATTGCACAACAACGAGAATTATAATGGTTAGTCCATTAATGGACGCGGGTTGGCCTGGCGATTGTAAATTAAATGTATGTTGTGGGTTTTTTATACCTAGTTGCGTGACTAGTTTCGGTGATATGTTTTTCTATTTGTGTTAACGAAATTTGTATTGAAATATGATTTAGTTCAAAGCTAGTTTCTATTAAGGTATTTTATTATTATTTTGAGTCACTTGAAATTGTATTTTTAAACATTGTTGAGAGAATTTTATATATTTCATTTAACGCCATCTATGAAGGAATCATAAAACCTTTAGCTTCACTATAGTTTAGCTACTCGACGCCAGGTGTCACTGATACAAATAATTAACAGGACAGTAGAACTATTGTGACTTCGAAATAAATACATTTTATTATGTATGAAGGGTAATTTTTGTATAATTATACATTTTAAATAATACCTTCTCCTTTGATTTTAATTATGTATAGTCAATTTGGTTCCAATAACTTTTATGACACTTAGTGCCAGCTATCTGCGATAGATGGCGTTGTCCGCTAATGTTTTTAGTTACTAGTATCATAGAAAAACATACAGTAATTAAAACATGTTGTGGATCTTGGTATATTCTTGAAATAACCAGATACAATACAGTACCTAGCGATAGTAGTTTGAAATTATAGCTATTATGAAAATTGCTCATGCTGTGGTGAAAAGATTAGCTAGCAGTGGCGAAACTCCATACAACTCGATTCCTATCGGCTTCCCTTTCGAAACGAGTAGTTGAGCAAAGTAAGCATTTTTTGGTCCGGCTTCCCTTTTAAGAAAATTCACCCTTCGCCACTGTTAGCTAGTCAGCAAGATTGATGGCGGGGCTGACTACCCAGGGTGCACTATTAGTACGGTACCAAAAACAGCCGTTTTTAGCATTAATTACTATAACATCTAACCTAGGAGGTCAAGAGTTGTTTTTTGGTGTTCTAATATTTCTATAACACGTACATAACTAAACAAAATTTCAATACGTTGTGTTAACAGAAATAATGTTTTTTTTTCTAAAATGGCGTCACTTGCGCTGCTGTAAGCGCCTTAATACCGTCACTAGTGGGTGGGGGCTCTTTTCATGCACCCCATCACCATTATCCACATACCACCACTAATGCCTCCCTTTGACCCATTAGCATTGGCACACCCATCAATTATCCATAACGGTTCAATTACCATTTTTTAGGGTTCCGTCCCCAAAAGGTAAAACGGGGCCCTATTACTAAGATTCCGCTGTTCGTCTGTCCGTCTGTCACCAGGCTGTAACCTCATGAACCGTGAAGCCACGTATTCACTTGTAAACAAATGTTTCAGATACACGTTGCCAGAAGTTTCAGAAACATCACGTAAATGTTTGTAGAAACAATGTTTCAGAATAAAATAAATATTTATGGGGCTCCCATACAACAAACGTGATTTTTTTGTCGTTTTCATTGATGTCGTTTACGTTTTTTCTATAGCAGTCTCCTTAACGGTACAATTTACGGAATAAGCGATATGCCAGAACCCACCTTTGAACAGAGTATAGTAACATAGTTTTTTTTTTTAGCATTCATTTGAACAACACGAATACATAGACAATCATACAAAATTTAACATGTTATTTCACACACCTACATTAGCTATTCACAACTTCAATTACCTTATTCACGTTAGATTTAAGGTGCGACAGATGAGTTCATGAGCCGATGAACTGAGACAGTTCAACGACCTTTCTGAAACTGGATGTGGAGTCCAAGTCCATGGATGTGAGAAAATAAATCAAAGAAGCATACAATTATAACTTGCATAATAATATCACGCTTATTTCCCCTAATTGGGTATGCACGGTTATCGTTAACGTCTTTGCAAATTAAAATTCTCTTATTCTTAGAATTAACTGCCCCGTTGGTCTAGTGGTCGCAAGCGCGACTGCGGAGCGTGAGGTCCTGAGTTCGATCCCCAGGTTGGACAAAATGTTATTGGGTTTTTTCGTATGGAATTTCTCAGTAGCAGCTCGGAGTTTGTGCCTGGTTGATGGCAATAGGCTCGCCCTCTATTACATGGGACTTAAACATAACTGTGAAATGTGAATGTACTTATACACTTCTGCGCACACCTTCGAGAATTACAGGCGTGATGTTATGTTTAGAGTTAAGTTTACTGAGAAAATCAATAAAACTATTACAAAAAAATGTGGCCAATTAGAAGTTATAATATAGCTTCAGCTAGCGGCTAACATGCTAAAGGGGGTCGTCGGGGGAGGGGAGGGGAGGGGAGGGGAGGGGGAGGGGGGCTCGTGTCTAATTATCAACCGCGTGGATTTGCGAACCCTAACAAAACAATACATTCTAACAGTAGTAAGTTAGTAAGCGATCATAATCTTTAAAGTGGCATATCGACGGCGTAATATCAATATCTGTTAACTGCAAAACCGTGATTTAACAGGAGGCAAAAAAAAAACGTTTCATTTCTATAGTTATTAGGTATTTCTACAAGCAAATATCTCATAAATAAGAACAATTCGTGACCTAGATCAAGATCAAGAGTCTTTGCAAATACGAGCTCTTTCATATTTAACTACAAATATGCAATAAAGTGAAAATCGCTAAAATGGTAGTTGTAAAACTTTGATTAACATTGATATTTCACCATCGATATATGACCACGGGCCACGGCTATCCTCTGAACATCATTATCGTTATGTTACGTGTAAGTTTTTTATTTAATTTTATTTAATCTTCTATACAACCTTATTTTTACTTTATACGAAAACCGAGACACCCCAACAAGATTTTCATCAGAACTGCCTGGATCTGTGTTTTTTTTTTAATAAATCTCCAAGTTACACATTAGTTTATGTCGCGTTAAGTTCCCTAAAAAAGTGTGAAATGCCTGAGATGTGCTATGCAGGGGTTTTCTAATACACGGAAACTGACCGAGAGGACCGTCTCAAGCCTCAAGGTGTCTGGACCGATTTGGCAATTTTTTTTTTTGTTGTGTTCCTAATTGTCTGGAGAAGGTTCTTATGAAAGAAAATTTTGATAGTTAAAACAAAAACGAAATTATCTCAGTATGTCCATATTCTTCATTTGTTTACCGCATGCATGAACGTGGTTTTAACTTTTTGTTACTATTTTGATTTTGTTTCTGAAGACAGGTAGTAGGTACTTATTTAGGTAGTAAGTAGGAAAAAGTGCATTGCAACGCATGCCGGGTACAGCTAGTAGACGATAAATATTGAATATTTTGCACATAACAATTTCAGATGTTAATACTTTCTTGTTTCATTCATTTTTTAGTACCTAGTCAGGTGCATTCGGACATTTACAGTACTTAATATATAAGTACATTTTCTATTGTAGTCAAAATTGTAAAGGACACAACAATATAATCGTTCAGGGGTGATTCTATCATTACAGTTCTAGCTAATATCGGTATGTCAGGATTGCGAGCAAGGTAAACACAGTAAATAAAACCAACATAGACTCTCCACCACTGAGAGTACTTGTATTTGGGTTAGTATTAGTAACATTAACTAGATCACAGTATATTACTTTACACAATTATTACAAGATCATAAAATAAGGACAAGCTAATCAGATATAAAAGGTCAGACTTCTTCAGCTGTTCAACACGGAATGCTCTCGCTTCGTCGAATGACCACCGCCTTTATAACCTCGGGTGGGCCGATCCATATCGACGACTACCCTCTCTTGTCAACATTGCCCAGTGCTACCCGCTACCGATAACAAAATATCCTATTTCGTCTATCGCCGCAAGTCGCGAGGTCTTTAATAGTGATTATTTCTGTTACGTCCCGTGTTTTTCACAAGAGCGAAAAAATTAAGATAAACAATACCTATTAATTTGTGGGTTCAGAAGGTTATCTCTACTCGAGGTCAAGTGAGGGCTCTCCGGATTCCATTATCTTATCACGTGGGAAATAAATACACGTTAGTCGTAGGTCAATACTGCGTAGACTAAATAAATATAACCCAAAACCGGTGTGTGTGGGTAAACCGTCTCGGTCCCGGGTGTCATACGAATACCTCTGACTAGCGATGCCCGATACATCGCTCTGTATCGATATATCGTATCGTAACGTATCGGAACTCATTGTATCGATACACGATATATTATATCGTATGCCTTTGTATCGATACTGTGAATATCGTATCGAAATATCGTATTGGATTAAAGAAAAAGTAAACATCTCAAATGTAAATATGCTATTTACTAAAATTTACAAAAAAAAAAAACTAATAAAATAGTATTTAGCTAATAAAATCAACAAAGTCAAAAGTAATATTTACATTACCTTACCTATTTACATTTGGACTCTTTGTTACTGTTACCTATCTTAATATTTCATAAACCAAATTAATATCACTCTAAGTACCTAGTCAATACAATACGATATTTTTAATGCGATATTCCGGTGAAACGATACGATACAGCTAAATAGCTAAATATCGCATTGCCGTGTATCGATACAAAATATCGATATATCGCATTCCGTTGTGTCGATACACCTAAATATCGATACGTATCGGGCATCGCTACCTCTGACAGTCGTTACGGGTAGTCAGAAGCCCGAAAGTCTGACGTCTAACCTTATGGTATCGGCATTGCCCAGTAACTAACACTTGGTGGTAGGATCTACAGTCCGCCTGGCTATCTACCATCCTCACATTAAAGTCCGGCGCCAAGCAGTTTACTGTGTTCCATCGTGTGTATGTGAGAGCCAGAGGGGTATAGGGGAATCCTCTATATCTCTGTTACTTGGATTTGTTTGCTCCATCTTAGACCCTATCTGCGCTTGCCGTCAGGGGGTCTACTCCGTAAGCACGAAGTCCGTGGTTTCGGCCTTAGTTACGAGCGTTTCGTACTCCTTATCACCTACGGACATTACGATTATTTTGGGCCCGAACTAAGAATGAATGACAACACGATTTGACAGTTGTCCCTACTACCGATGTGTTTTTGCCCGTCAGAATAGTTGAACTGGACACTTGTTTTGTTTACTCCTACGTTTCGGGCTACTTTCGGACGGGCGACTAACTTCGTTGACGGACTTAGGGCGTAGGCCCACTGGTGCGACCAAGCAAAATAATTAAAAAAAAGTTTGCTCTTTGTTAAATCTTGCTGGTGGATGGAGCATGACAAATAAAGCTAGCGCACGTGTAAGACATATTCGCGAATCACTTGCTAAACGTTTTGACGTCTCAACGCAGGCTTCTACTAGGATTGCCAACCCTACTATGTAATATAGTATCCTACTATATTAGAGGCCCGACTACTATGTTTCTGAAAAAAGTATATAGTAGGCGAAACTACTATATTTTAAAGGCATTAAACTCAAAGCAATAATATTCGTTTCAAAATTTGTAAGCGTAAAACTAAACGTCAATATCTATTTCTGCACGATTCTGGTATGTCAAGTTGACAGTTCGTTGACTTTTGACAGATTGGCAATTTCGATTTTCGCGGTCTCGAGTATGTGTTTTGGTAACTACCTACTTTTTAACTTTTAGGAAATAAAGACCTATTCTGGAACTTACTATATTTTTTTTCATCCTTTCGTTATCTACTATACTTTTGTGGGTAATCATTTTAGAAGTACTATTTTTGACCGACAAAGAGTTAGCAACCCTAGCTTCTACTCACTATTCGCACATCGTAAAGCAACGATATTCAGTTATAAAGCAAATAGGAAACTACCATTACTAACAACAATTAACACATTATATTGTACATAATTCACACTTTAGTATTTATTAAATAGGTTTATGGAAGTTGAACATGATGCTACCTACTTCTACTTTGTAAGTGACAATAAGCTAAATTGTTGTTACTTTGATCATCACTACATAGTATAAAACAAAGTTGCTTCCCGCTGTCTTTCTGTCCCTATGTATGCTTAGATCTTTTAAACTGCGCAACGGATTTAGATGCGGGTTTTTTAATAGATAGAGTGATTCAAGAGGAAGGTTTATATGTACAATACATGCGTATTATTGTAGAAAAAAACGCGGAATACGCGATAAACGACATCCACGCGGGCGAAGCCGCTGGCGACCTCCAGTGGTATAATAATACCAGGTATACTCGTCCCACATTGGCCCAAGACTACGTCATGAATGTCACGATCAGTGCTACCATTTTTTAACATCTTCAATACAGTTAAGGAGATTCATAATGAATATGAATATAAAGTAAATTGCGAACTAGCCTAATTAAGAAGCAAGTAAGTGAAAACATGCATTTTGCTCGGGTAATTTATTTACATTAGTGGCAGCACCCACAGCCGATGTGTTATGTGTACCTAGTCTTGGGCCAATCACGTGACCTAGCTGTCACGGGCTCACGGGATGAGAATACCTGGCGTAGCATGTTATTATACGACTTTGATGAAGACAAATACTCATTCCATATTGTATTCCGCACAGTTTAACCGTATAGTCCGTAGCGGGCCCCGAAAGGGGACGAACACAAGAACTACTGTAAACTCGTTTTCGACCCCGATTGGGGCCCAGAATTAGGTCATACGACATCCTAATTAATAATGTAAACATTTAATTATCTACTTATCGGATCTTGTTATTGGATGAAATTTATAAGAACTAAATAAAAAGCTCAAGTTTGAGTACCATTGAATCAATCCTATTTAGCGCACGAGTTTTAATATTTACCTTTACAAAACTGAATGTATAAATGCGATAACCGCCATTTGATGACACTCGTGGTGGACGCTAAAAATCATAAAAAGAATGGATTCTGGACTACCATACATCACAAAATGAGTAAATCATTTATTAATTCGAGGAAATCATCCATAGTTTTGGTAAATTTAGTAGTGATAACAAAGTTTTTGATATCCAAAGTAAAAGCTTCCCGCCAGTTGAACATTTGTTGTTGTTCATTTATCACTAATATCACACATTACGTAGTAGGCGTGGTTAAAAACATTCCATTATGTAAATGACACAACAATATAATCGTTCAGGGGTGATTCTATCATTACAGTTTTAGCTAATATCGGTATGTCAGGATTGCGAGCAAGGTAAACACAGTAAATAAAACCAACATAGACTCTCCACCACTGAGAGTACTTGTATTTGGGTTAATATTAGTAACATTAACTAGATCACAGTATATTACTTTACACAATTATAACAAGATCATAAAATAAGGACAAGCTAATCAGATATAAAAGGTCAGACTTCTTCAGCTGTTCAACACGGAATGCTCTCGCTTCGTCGAATGACCACCGCCTTTATAACCTCGGGTGGGCCGATCCATATCGACGACTACCCTCTCTTGTCAACATTGCCCAGTGCTACCCGCTACCGATAACAATTATCTATTGACAAATGCGATATACTACTAGAAAAAGCCCATGTTTTAACGTAAAACGTAAACGTACGTAAAATATCACGAAATCTTTGTTATCACTACTCAATTTGGGATTCGGAATCAGCCGCCATATTACTTTTTTATGGTTAATGATGTGAGAAAGTGATTATGTGAATCGATTATTTCGTTGTGATTTTGTTCGAATCGATTTAATAAAAAATAAGTACAACCAAAAATCGATTTTTTAAATTATAATAAATATTTTACATGTTTGATATAATTTAACATTCTATCTATGTTAAAATTATAATCAAGCAATCAAAGATACTTTTTTTTAAATATCGTAATATGTCAGTAGCATTTTAATAAAATAAAAAAAGATTTAGATTCATCATAAATCAGAATCCTCTGTGGCTACATCAATAAATATTCGTACCGAAACTTCATCGTGGAATCCAATGCGTCCGACGTGATATTCTTTATTCAAAATTCAAAATATAAATTCTAATTTGACGCAATATCGGCAGTAAAATAATAATTATCTACGAAACGATCCTTGCAATAAGGTTTAAAATTGTTAAACGGGATCTTAATAGTGCGAAATCTAGGTACCTCGCCTACGATTAAATTGCATAGGTATAGATAAAAATATTAGATTAGATTGATAGAATATTAATTTTATTATGTCCAGGATGGTTGACGGCTGTGAATAAGCGAAAAAAAAAACAGAAGAGGTGAAGAGGGTGAAGAGGTCATACATTATAGCCTTTATTTTTTGAAGGCGTAGATGGTATAGGGTGCCCAGTATATCTGACATAGGCGTAGTGAGTATTTGATTTCGGTGAAGATTTATCTCTGTGATTCTCGATGCGAGACATTGATGAGGCCCTGGGCCACCTTTGTTACAGGCGTACTGATTCGGGGTTTGTGGAACACAAGTGAAACACACGGAGTCTGATGTAATAACTGATTTAATTAAAATTTGGTAAAGCTTATATACAACTTAGAATACAATAAAGTGGTTATTTAACGTAACGTCTGTGTTTTAATAATGAATCAACTGTTACCAAGAACAGAGCGCGGTCAAAGGTTTTCTAATCAATGATTTCATTCATTCACAACTTAGTACTTAAACTATAGTACAGTGGTAAGTTATTTAAAATATTTTTGTTTTAATAATAAATCAAACTATTCCCAAAAGTAAAGAGCGATCAAGGGTTTTTCTAATCAATGATTCTATTCATTAACAATGCAGTACAATGGTATATTATTTTAGAATATTTGTGTTTTAATAATAAATCAAACTATTACAAAAAGTAGAGAGCGGTCAAGGGGTTTTATAATCAATGATTCTATTCATTTACAATGTTGTACAATGCAAGCTATTTAGAATTTTGGTGACACAATGTAATTGTTGTTATAAATAAAAAGTTAAGAGTTTTCTAATCAGTGATTCCATTCATTCGCGATATAGTACAATGGATTTATTGTATTTAGAGTGTTAGTCATAATCATCTCTTGTTGATTTACTATGTGTGAAAAAAAAGGTAATTAGAGTAAGGGTTGGTTACACCTTAAGTCGGAAGCTGACCGGAAGCATTTACTTATAATGTAGTAGTTAGAATTCGAATAAGTTAGAACTTAAAACGAGCAATGAACATGCTGTTATGTGACAATGGCGAATAATTGTAACATTACACGAACTCGTAAATGTTTCACCTCAGACTAGGCACCTCTGGGTTTTGAAGTAGTATTTTATTTCGAGATCGATTTTGAACGCAAATTTATGAAATTTTGGTCGTTTTATTTGTACAGGGGTGCAAAGGTAATAGTAGTTCAGCCATCTTTACTTGGCACTTTTACAACATTTTTTAGACCTTAACATTTTGTCGAGCTGATAGTCGCAGCGGATAAGCCTTGCAGCAGTAGGTAGACATAAGTTATTCTTAAATTCAAGATGGCGGCCTTGAAAATTTACTTATTATTTCATAATTATATTATTTCCATTGATTTCGAGGGTGCTGATGCCGAAAATAAATTCTACTCCTAAATCCAAGATAGCCGTCATGAAAATTCACTAGTTAAATTAAATTTACTAGCCCTTAAATCATGGGATTGACACCCATGACAGCTAGCCAATTTGCGTAACCGCCATCTTGGATTTGGATTTTAATCTCATTTTTGGCATTAATACCCCCGAAAATCACGATTTTGAAACCCATGACGACTAATTTGCAAATTTTTGTAGCCGCTATCTTGGAATTTCATTTTGACCCCATTTTCGGCCTCAGCGCCACCGAAAACTACAGAATTGACACCCATGACGACTAGTGAACTTTTCATGTTTTGACCTCATTTTCTGCAACAGGAGCCATGAAAACCATGGAAATATCACCCATGATGAATAAGTAGTAAGTTTTCGTAGCCGCTATCTTAGATTTAGAAATCGATCTTAGCCATTTTTGTTTTGTGAACCGACCTTATATCCTCTAACATTATTAAAACCTGATTATAGTAGTACGTCCTCTATCTTATGAATTATTTCACTTCTATTTGAAATCAGGAAGCGAAGGCCCAGGAATTTATGTCCCGAGCTGCGGTATGGCAGATTGGTACATAACCTCCGCCTCTCTGCTGCTCGCTTTCCTCAGCAAACCCTAGCACGAATGCTCTGCGACAATGTACCGCGTTGACCGACTGCATGTACAGCCGTCATAACGAAGAGTGCAGTAAGTGCAATTTTATAACATAGAATTTTGAACCTTAGTGTTGGGTTACGCTTACGTAGACGCAAAAGGATAAATATTCTGTGTTCAAAAATTGCACTTACTGCACTCTTCGTTATGACGGTAGTGTAGTAATATAGGAGAGAATGTGGTAATACATTCTAATTATGTCTAATATATACTTAAAATATCTTCGTGTTCATTCTACTTGTACTAATATTTAATCTGTGCCACTACTTTATGTTTTTGAAAAATACTTTCTATTCACGTGAAATTATTTATTTGTAGCTATGCCGAAAATAAACAAATGTCATTGATTAACTTTCGAGCGATTTTATTTATTTAATTATTATTTTTCGATAAGGCTGAATGAATATCGATTAGGCTGAATGAGTATCGATTTGGCTGAATGCAACATTTGTATTGTATTAACAATTTTGGATTGATGGTCAGCACTAGGTTCGAATTAAGTCGACGTACAATTTTTACTAAATTGAATTGTGTTTTTTTATCCGTTTTTGTATTTGAATAATGGTAAAAATGAACATGAAAAGAAAAAGAAACTATGTTTAGCTTGTCCCTTCAGCGTTTCAACACGTAACTAGGTACGTTAATTATTGTTTTTGAGCTAATCTAACTCAACTAATATTTGGATATAGGTATATTAAATATCTATTTTATTCTAATTTCGCAGTATGTTGACGTAGCTTCGCGTAAACAGCACATTTTTAAAGAAATTTACTAGTCATATTAGGTACAATATTAATGAAATAAAATATTTTTCACATTAAATTCATACTTAAAACTTGCGTGCAAATTCCTGCATTTAGTGACTGAATTCGATCAATTAACGCGACAACTCCCCGAGTCAGCGGATATGACAAATGTCAAAATCTCGTCGAGCCGAAGGGTTAATATAAAAAATCCCATTTGCCACCAGTGGTGGCGTTGTCGGTGGGGGCAACTGGGAATGACCCATCATTCCCAGTTGCCCCCACCGACAACGCCACCACTGGTGGCAAATGGGATTTTTTATATTAAAATGTATACAAAAATCCCATTGTCGGTGGGGGCAACTGGGAATGACCCGTTTTTATGAATAGAATAATTTAAAAGCTTGCAGACTATACAGGGTGTTAACGAATTCGTACAATTCCTTAAAACCACATGATCTACTACTGATGTAGACAGGCCCCGCACGGGATTTAGCTGGATTAAAAATAAACAATTACAAATTTTTTCATGCGGCTTTGTTACCGTTCGTATCTATACCATCTAATAAGGATTCAGTAAAAAAATAAGAATTTATTTTTTTGTTTTATTTTTGTGAACATTTCGATGCCACGCATAAATTAATGAAAGCATGGCAACACGGCTGGCAGGCACGACTAAAGCGATATCGCTCTTTGCAGTCAGATAACTTAAGGCTCTAAAATGACTCAGAAATAGAAAATGAAGATTTTATTTTTATTTTTTTTTGTGTTGATTTTCAAATATTCCCGTTTAGGGTTAATCTGTGTCACTAGTAGATCACGTGGTTTGAAGGAATTACACGAATTCGTTAACACCCTGTAGTGAGGCGCATAACGGCTCGTCAGGCTGTGGCGAATAAACAACCGAGCAGGAGCCCAATTCTACTAACAGAAACTTTTATCAATTGCAACTGAATCGTTTATTCAGACAGTTTTCGTTTACAAAAACTATCAAATTGTTTGACAACAAAAACAAAACCAAACATTTTGACAGTTTTCGTAAACGAATGAACGATTCAATTGCAATTGATAAAAGATGCTGTTAGTAGAATTGGGCTCCAGGTCATCCGATTTGTAAGCTTAAGCTAGGTTTGCCGCGGTCAGTCCGGCGGATGGGTAATCTTTCGTGACACATGGAAACAACTCCGAGCTCCAGAGTATACGTTAAATCGCCGGTCTTGTGTGTCATACGCTCTCAGGTCTCATACGAATACCTATCACAGTTGTTTCGGGTAGTGAGAAGCCCGAAAGTCTGACAACCGGTCTAATCTTAGAATATCAGCATTACCCAGTATTCGGGTTACAGAGGTCTGACGGCAGTTGCTCCTTGTGAAATACTGGTATTCAGCCGCATCTGGTTAGACTGGAAGATGACCCTGACAAGGTTGGGAAAAGGCTGTGTAAAACACCAGTGCTCTTTTATGTTCATCTTGCGTTTTCGTCTGAAGTATGCATGAAGCGCCATAGCGCATGCCTGAATACTATTTCGACAAAAGCGCATGCCCCTAGCGCACGCTAATTCGTCTATTGTATGTCGACTGACGACTGACCGAGGTGCACCGGTGTAGACGATAAGCTGCATGCGTCTTATGGCAATCAATATTGCATGCGCTTGACGCAAGAGGAATTGAAAGTTGAAAGCGCAAGATGAACATGAAAGCGCACTGGTGTAGACATAGCAAAAGGACTAGTGCGTTATTTAGGCACTGGTCCGTATTGACGACCACTTTATCTGTCGTGGCCAGATCATAGAATTGATCACTTCATGATGTGGCTGACCATTTATTTCATGAAATAGTTGTATTTCATGAAATGGCCAATACCCGCTGCCCACATCATGATATGGCCTGACCAGATCAATGAATAATCAGCGTTTGACGATATCAACAGCTGAACGTACGGCTACTTCATGATATGGTCAAACATTAGTGATCATTTCATAAAATTAGTTACATTATCCACTGTTAGAGGCGCTGATATCGTTTTGTTTTTGTGATGCATCACGGCGGCTAACAATTATTCTGACAAAAAAGCTAACGTTGACGTTAAAATGATATAGTCAGTTTTAGCTGGCCATATTATGAAATACAACCATTTCATGAAATGTCCGGCCTCATCAAAAAGTGATCAATTCTAAGATAATTATGGTCACGACATATCCATCAATCCAAAATTTAAGTGCTGAGCACTTGTCGGTGTAGCAATCTCCATCTTTCTCTATCCAGAGCCAATTCCTTCACTTCTCTGTATGTTATCACTTCTTTCTTATCCTTCGATTGGTCTGTGTACTTTCTTCTTGGTCTACCTGGTTTTATTTTTGCTTGTAATGTATACATGAGCGTATTATATTCACATATTTATCTTCCAACGTGTACAACACAATAACCGTCTTAACGGTTAAATAATGCTTGTGTATAGTATGTGTGTACAATACAATAATACCAACACACACGTGTGTTTCATTCATAAATACTTTGTTTGTAAGTTAAAACAATTACTAAACCGTATTGTCGTGCTTATTATGGTTTGTGTACCAATGAATTGTTTTTTTTTTATAATTGATATGAGGAATTCCATTATGTTATTAAATAATGTTCTAACGTCATGGTTGTAGGTATTTCCCGAAGAGATAGGCGGGGGTACTTAATACATAGGTACATACCATACTGCTTTGGAAACCCAAACAACCTTAACTTTTCTATAAGCATCTTCCGATATATGATCATATCGCTAGGCATAAAGGCATTCGTATAACGGCTATAATCATGTTACTGCGACAAATATAATTATTGTTTTATTTGATTCTATGGTAGATTTATAACTATTTATCCAGATTAGTTTATTCAGATAAACATTTATTAGATTGCGACCGTAAGATAGTAATGAATCGCTTTCGTATAACTATGGTTGACTATGACTATACGGTATATAATTATATCCCTAGGGATATAACCATATTACGGCTTTATCTATCATACTGCGACACATACACTACTATAGGTATATAGTTCACTAGTGACCATTTCAGGGCTAATGTGTTTTTTTTTCTTTAATAAAACTTTGACTGTCTCGTTGGTCTAGTGGTCACATTATGCGTGACTGCCGAACGTGCGGTTCGTGTGAAATTTCTCAGTAGCAGCTTGTAGTCTGGATTTGTACCCGGTTGATGGCAATAGACTCGCCCCCCTATAACATGGAACTTAAACATAACGGCGAAATGAGGGTGTACTTCTTCTACTCCACTTCTGACTAACTCTTCTGGGATCAAGGCGTGATGTTATGTTCTGTAAAATGTTGCACCACACTCGGAAGTCGGATGACTCCAGTATCATTGGTGCGTTTACAGAGACAAATCTCATATGCATAAACGCCAAGACCCCGAACAACTGCCTGTTAGGTCGTACGAATATTTGTTCCGTGCGGGAATCAAGACCGCGACCAGCCGCGCAGAAGACAAGCACTCAGACACTGCACCAACAATATCATCCTAAATGGATATAACTATAATATGGAAATCCACCTAAGTGCCGGCCCAAAATCAAGAGCATGTGATCAGCTTACAACAGTTTGTAAAACTTTTCGCGGGTCCATTGATGCACCAGATCTGCATAATGAGCCGGCTCGATTCTTTGCTCCGGACTATTACCACCGCAACAGGAAGCACAAGCTTCTTGTTGTGTCTTCATGTCGCACTGTAGCGCGAGCTAAATCGCCAATACCTCGTACTCTCACCGCAATCAATGAACTCTTGTATTATAATACGAACTGTGATCTGTTTGCGGATGATTGGAAGAAGATTCTATTAGTACCTATGTCTGAAGCATTGCGAGAGAGATTCATGAAAGATGTCTATTTTACTATGTTTTTATGTTTCATTTCTCTATCTTTAATTACTGTAATTGGTCCAAGACCGTTGTTATTAAAGTAAATAAATAAATCAAAACTTAAAATTATTAACTAAGAATAGAAAAACCGACTTAAAAAAAATGAAGAGTAAAATTATCATTAAAATTAACCGTTTCAGAAGTCTGTTCTAATCCACGCTGAACCAACATAAAAAACCCTTCCTTTTTTGAATTCGGTTAAAAATTAATGAACGTCAAATTATGATTAATTTTCTCTTAAAAAGGGAACATAACTAGTTACAACTGGTCACTTATGTTCATCTTGAATACAACAGGTAATGTGTCATGTAAACTGTTGCAAATTATAATGATGCGCCCGCGATGCGTGGGAATCACACGTTGTGTCGCTGATGCGCGTGCGCCATGGATATGTGCGTGTTTACTTCTAATTTACCTTGGTTAGCGGAAAATTGGCTACCCAAATGCAAATAACAGGCACATGAGATTTCCAACTTTGTTTCTAAGGTAAGCAATGCGTCGGCTATCCTCTTGGTGTAGATGTAACCAACGGCGGTAACGTGTGATGTTGAGAAAACGCGCGACTATCCAAACAAAGCCTTAAATTAAAACAAAATTTCAGTATTAGAATTATTATTTTAATACTGAAATAAGTAAATTTTATTTTAAATCACTTTTGTTTAAGGCGCGATTCCATTAGGCAAGTCTTGCATACAAGTATGACGTCACATTTGCGTACAAGTTGCTTACATTGGAAACATGTTATCGAGAATGTGCAAATTGCATGCAGGTTTTACTTGCAAACAAGTGGAGACGTTCAACAATTCAGTTGGACATCAATTGATATTATTTTGATACTCCTCAATAAAGATGATTATTTTCTCGTGCGGGCCCACCTAACAGCCATTATGTTTCGATAATTTGTACAGCGAGAGATTTATGACCGTACCTATACATCACTCGTTCGCAATTCGAAAAGTGCAACTAACGTTTGCGTGTCAATTTGCACGTCACTTGAATAAAAAAGTACAAGTTCAACAAACACCTCATACAAGTTGTAGCTTGTATGCAGGTTTGTTCAAGTTGTATGCAATTTGCAACTTGCCTAATGGAATCGCGCCATTAGTCTAATTAACATCCTTAATGACGTTATGACAATGAAGTATGACAGGTGCAAAAATAAATTTGAAAAGCATCGTGGCCATTTGATTTCTATCGTAACATCTAGTTTGCCTTTTCTATGAAGGTAGACAGAGCTGTAGGTACTGTTATACACTGACATTTCATCGCTGAAGAAGACAAAATATAACATTACAACACGCCTGTATTTCCCGAAGGGAAGGGCAGAGGTGTATCATTATGTTACACCCTCATTTCGCCATTATGTTTAATTCTCACGTGATAGGGGGCGAGCCTATTGCAATCAACCGGGCACAAATCCAGGTTCCAGGCGAGAAAATCCACACGAAAAAATCCATTAACGCTTTGTTCGACCTGGGGATCGAACCAAGGACCTCACACTCAGCACAACTAGACCAACGATGCACAGTATACCAGAATAAGTTTTATTTAAAGCCTTTACAAATCCACCTTCAAACTCAAACTCAAAAACTCATTTATTCAAAATAGACTAGAATTACTTAGTTCTTTTTGAACGTTAGTTTTACAATATTATAGACATCCCACAAAAAGCCCTCCCTTCACCGCTTCCTAGTGTTTTTGCTGTGAAGAAGAAACGGCGCAACAAACTCCCCAGCAACACAGATATGTCTGTCAAGTGAATAAATTAATTGACTCTATACAACGAAAATCATCAATTTTTTATTTTTTTTAAAAAGAGTATTCGCTAAGAGTAAAAAGAGTATGGGCGTAGCCAGGATACAGCGGATGGTAGATTCGACACCTATGTCTACTAACTTAGGCAGATCATTGTCCGTCTATATTATTATTATATTTGTGTCTCTTTATAGGCACGGCTCATCTTTCGTGCGGAAGATGTCCGGTCCTTTGGAAGGCATACGGGGGATACAGGTCCGACGCGCTGAGGCCCCTTATTATTTGGTCTTCAAAAAGGCGTACATGGACAAAAATGCATCATACTCTCATTCTGTACTTTCAGATTTATTGAGAAGATTTTATTTACTGTTTGACTGAACTGCTTTGTTCCAACCTGGACAAAATCCTGGCTACGCTCGTGCTTAGCTGAGCAAGATATGCCCCAATAAGCCAGGACCTCACGCTTGATAACTGAGCTTCAGCAAAGCATAATCCGCTCATTACTGTTCCACGACTGAGCATGTGCCTCTTCTCAGAATGAGAAGCATTAAGGTCTTGTTTCACCCGCTGGCCCGGTGAATGTTGGTGGACTACGCACCATCAAGAACAGTTTATAGTCCTCAAAGGTGTGCAGGTTTCCTCACGATGTTGTTGTTCCACATTCAACGCAAGTTAAATTCTTATACGCACATAACCGCTTCTGACCGCTACTAAACTGTTAAGGAGGCAGAAGGTCCGTTTTGCTTAAAGTAAAATGGTAGCAGTATTCCACCTTTAAAATTAAATAGAAATGAAAATCTTGAGTTAGAGCCATTACGCACTGTCGACTGGTCGCCAGAGACTTGGTCGACGGCGACTGTGATTTTCTATAATTTAAATAGGTGTTTACGCACTTGGTCGCCGGTCATCCGGGTGACTATGCTTATATTTTGGTCGCCGAGAGACCAAGTATCCTGCTACCAGTCGACAGTGTGTATTGGCTCTTACACTTTTATCTGATTTAACACTTAAAAAAAAACAGTGATAACCTAGCAGTGTAACGGTTGCCTTCCATGTAGGAGAGTCCGAGATCGAAACCGGCCCGCACCTAACTTTTTCGATCAGAAAGGACCATGGGACAAAACGTCCCCATACCCCAACAGATCTGAAATGTATCTCAGTTGAAACATTTTAGTAGAGTGATAAATTTTTCCTATGGCGACATTCCTCAAAGGAGCGGGATATTCCGGGAAAAACGCATTTTTATTATTATTATTTTATTTAAATGAATATTCGCATCGTACATCCGATTGAGTTTAAACTTTGTACTGTTGTTGTTGGCACTCACGCAAAAGTTTCTGACATAGTACCATCAACGAACAATAGGTGGCGCGCGAGTCGTATCGGATAATTGTAAATAAAAATTCGCATGGTTCATCCGATTGAGTTGAAACTAAGTACAGTTATTGTTAGCACTTGCGCGAGAGTTTCTGACATAGTACCATCAACGAACAATAGGTGGCGCGCGATTCGTATCGGATAATTGTTAATAAAAATTCGCATGGTTCATTCGATTGAGTTGAAACTTTATACAGTTGTTGTTGCCACTCACGTGACAGTTTCTGACATAGTACCATCAACGTACAATAGGTGGCGCTCGAGTCGTATCGGACAATTGTTACTAAAAATTCACACGGTTCATCCGATTGAGTTGAAACTTTTTACAGTTGTTGTTGCCACTCACGGAAAAGGTCATATCGTCCTCCACAATTACATTAATAAATTGTCTGCATAACCCCTGAAAGACGATGCCTACCAAATCCTAAATACTACACTAGGACCAATAACAACCACACATATGTCATTAGATAGGTATTGCATTATACTGCAATAATTGCTATCGCGGCTCATTTAAAATCGCTGTGTGAAAAAAGTTATGGCGATGTTTCATAGGTTTGGTTAGGTCAAGTTAGGTAATTTCACCTATCACCTATTTATTAGATGTGATTTTGAATGACGACATATAATTATAACACTGTTTACTCACTCTACTTGCATTTTTTGCTATTACCGAACAATTTATAAGAAAAAAAAACACCTAACCTAACCTACGAAAAAATGCCCTAACTTTTTTCATACAGCGATTTGAAATGAGCCGCCATAGCAGTTACTGCAGTATATTAAAATACCTATCTAATGACATTATGTATTGTTGTTATTGGTTATGTTGACCAATTTGTCCGGTCCTCCTTTACCACCCTGTATATACTAAACCCCATCGATTTTGAAGTTAAAACTGGTTGCAAGTCTTGTCATAGATCCTTATAAAACTAATGACACATCAAAAAAATCTGTTGGAAGGGGGGGGACAGGTCTCATACAATTTTGCCCATCACCCTTTGATTATCACAAAACATCGTAAGGAACCCTACACACCTAAGAGGGCTCCATAAAGTTATCGATGGTGTGTGTACTTAGTTTGCCAACCCGCAGTAGGGGGCCTACTCCCTAAGTCCGTCAACGAAGTCAGTCGCCCGTCCGAAAGTAGCCCGAAACGTGAACAAAACAAGTGTCAAGTCCAGTTTTTCGAACGGGCAAAAACACATCGGTAGTAGGGACAACTATCAAATCGTGTTGTCATTCATTCTTAGTTCGGGTCCCGAAATAATCGTATGTCCGTAGGTGATAGGGAGTAGGAAACGCTCGTAACTAAGGCCGAAACCATGGACTTCGTGCTTAGGGAGTAGACCCCCAGAGCAGCCTGGTGGCCTTATACCCTTTTCATTCCGAGAAGAGGTTCGTGCTCGGCGTGGGAAAGTAATTGGCTAATTATGACTATGCTCAACAGATCAGATGATTAGGTAGGTATTAAGTCATTACATTAATTACACCTCAAACAATGCAATTTATCGAGTAACAGTTATCCCAGTTCCAAGAACGATTACATTCCACTGTCAGTAACCGCGGTTGTATAACATCCCCCACCTGATGCACGTTAACGGCGCGAGCGGACTATCGCTTCCTCGTGCTAGTGTCGTGCGTTTTGCCCACAAAACTGGACGTGTAAACATGTGTTGTGTTGGATTGTGACATTGTTTTTGTTATGAAGTTGTGTAAGGAATAACGCAGTAAGTGTAGTTAATTGCTAAGTCTATTTTTGAGAAGAAATTGTTGGTGATTCATGCCCTAACTTTTGTGGGGACAATTTCGTGGTTTACAATTGTGAGATGTGAAGTTTTGTTTGTTATAAGACTAGTTTCGTTTCTCATTAGCTTACGTTTAGAGAAGTTCGTGCTGTTAATGTATATTGATAGCTTTTACTTTTGTTACTACACTACGTAAATAACAAATGATTTTTATTTCTGTAAATAAATCTGGAAGGATTGGCTGCGGAAATTATCAAACCTAGAGGAGTGAAAGGAGGGTAGGGAGACCTTTGCCCTACAGTGGAATGATCACGGCAGAATAATAATAATAAAAAAAACTGTTACAGAAACTTTGACAAGTCAATGTAATGTTTTTTTTTTAAGACTAGATATCGCCGATATTTCCTGTCTGACTAGCTCTGAGAAGAAAAGCCAAACAAATTTAGAGGTCAAGGTCTCTTTTAAAGTCTGGCAGACATTGTGGTATTTGTGGTTTAAAACTATGCGAGTATACCTAACAATGTAGGGCGACGTCTGGAATGGCTTTTTGAGGAAATACTTTGATTGCTGGCTTGTAGTGTGAATTTCTGCTATCAAAATATTTGATTTCATATCTTTTGTTTCTTCGATCCAGAGCCAAAGTGGACCACTGGTCATTGATTTTGTCTAGCTCGTCCCGCCATCTTCTTCGAGGTCTGCCGCGACGCCTTCTGGCTTTGTCAGAGCTCCATAAAGTGGTTATTTTGGCCCACAACTCATTGGGCATGCGGCACACGTCATGGAAGTCATGGGGAGAGGCCTTTGCCCAGCAGTGGGATGACACAGGCTAGAAATTAATGAATGAATATCTTTTGTATGTGTTGGTATCGTCTTAATCCATAATATAGTCATTGAGAGCAGGGCCCTTCATTTATTTTACTTTTTCTAATGGAATTCATGTAGATGTTCCTTGTGGACGTCTACGTAACCGGGCTGTTATTGGCGGACCTGAAGGGTCTCCAGCCAATGGACAGGGCCATACTCTATGCCATTTAAGACAACAACACGAGACGCGTTTCAATTATATTTTTGCAGATCTTGATGGAGTTGCATACAAAGGCTATTTGATAAGAATATGTTAACTTCAGTTCATTTAAAATGATTACCCAATTTTTTCGTATGCTCATTCCGGTCGTGTTATTTGAGTGCGTTGGTGTCATAGTGAAAACCCCAGCTAGGTTTTTGTGGGAATTTCATTCAATTTAATGTTTAATTTATGAGTGATAGTAAAATGCATAAAGGTTTACAACTACTGCTTTCGAGGAGAATCGATTAATATGCTATAAATGTTATGCAATTGGTTTATTTTGTGGTTTTTTAAGACTAAAGGCAGTAAATATAGCCATTATTAATTATGTTTTGACCATGAATGTTGTTTACTTAGTTTGTAAAAACATGAACGTACAGTTTTTGTGTTGCAACAGAAGAGTGATGGCTTGCGAATGAGTGCGCGACCAGGTTTTCAAGCAGAGCGAACCCTGACACTGTTTCTTATGAAGTTTTTTGAATAATAACAAGTTAGTACAGTCGCTATCTGTTGCGTTCAAACGTTTTGTTGTTATAATTATCCGGATATTAAGAGAACGTAAATTCTTCGTCGCGATCTTCTACTTTAACACTGACTAACTGATTGACACAACGCACAGCGTAAACCCGTGGATCTAGAAGCGTGAAATTTTGCACAGGAGTTCCTAATATAACGTTGGTGAGCACTAAGAAAGGATTTTTGGAAATTCATGTCCTAAGGAGGTTAAATAAGTAAAGGATTACAGTTTGTTTGGAAGTTAGTCATTTTTGAAATCCCATCGGGCATACGTTATAAAGAAAAGTTGATTAGTAGTGTCCGTTTTCAGAAAATTCCTCAGTCAGCCGAACTCAACTGCGTCACATTGTCACAACATCCGGCTTCTGGCTCAAGGCCGTTTGATTCCTGTCTTAAAGCACATTTCTTTATTGTGACTTGTGTAATGACAACAACAAACGCGAATCCTTGAGTTACGTCAACGAAGCATTTAGATTTTAACGTTGCAAAATTCATATTTTCTATGCATCCGGAGAATTTTATTACCTTATTGAAATAATCAGCGTAAGCGAAGTAAAACAGCTGTTTTCTGCTTGCAAATTGTAAAATTTTTGCTGTGTAGGGTGAAATAGTTATTTCGTAGCATACCACGTACGAGCGGCTACAGATCAAGCTATAATTTCCAGTATAAGCTGATCTCGCATTGGATTTCCTTACAATGAGAGGTCAGTGTAAACTGGAAATGTATAGCTTGATGTGTAGCCGTGTGTACCTACAAGAAAATGCTTGGTGGTAGGATCTATACGGTCCGCCTGGCTAGCTACCACCCTCACATTAAAGTCCAGTGCCAAGCAGTTTACTGTGTTCCGTCGTGTGTATGTGGGAGCCAGAGGGGTATAGGGGAATCCTCTATATCTCTGTTACTTGGATTCGTGTGCTCCATCTTAGACCCTGTCTGCGCTTTCAATCAGGTGCGACGAGGGTCAAACGCGACCAAGGCAGTTAAAAAAAAATGGTCACTTAAAGTGAATGCAAAACATACAAACATGCAAATAGAATATCTAGCTTTAATTCCGCTGAACAAGATCGCTAATTCGGATGCAGTATGCAGCACCACCCTTCCGCCCACAAGTATATGCACATGCAGAAAGAGTGAAAAAATAATGCAACATGCAACCAAACCAATACGCGACACGTGTTTCGCCCCTGCACGGGGCATCCTCAGGATATGTTGACTCCTCGACCGCTAGGACGCGAAGTGATTCGAAACACGTGTCGTGTATTGGCTGGGCGGGAGGGTGGTGCTGCATACTGCATCCGAACTAGCGATCTTGTTCAGCGGAATTAAAGCTAGATAATTTCTATTTGCATTTTTGTATGTCATGGATTTCCGCAAAGTAACGCCTGATTCTATCATTTATCTGAATGCAAATCATAAAGAAACCATGACTTTACATATTGGTGAAAACTTAGAAAGAACATGTTGTATGAATTTTAATGTTGTTTAAGTAAGTAAGTAAGTCCGGCGCACCCGGGCAGTCAGCCTCGCTACCAACTTTGTTGAATGGAAATTTCACCACGGCGTAAGCTATTCTCGTTTCGTTCGTGTCAACACGAGAGAAGTAGGTGCTTATACTGCTCGTATAATGGCGGATTAGTCCTAATTTATACAAGGTGTAACATAAATAACGCACAACCTCTTAAGGGGTCACTGTACTCATCATTATGAACAACTTTTACTATGGGACCAATAAAGAAATCGCGAAAAAAAATCTGCTGTTCCCTACATTTTGACGAGTCATGCGAATATATAACCATTATTATAAGACCTTACTAAGGGTGCTTTTCCATCAGAGATGCGCTATGCAACGTTGCTATGGATGCGTTTGATATCCACCAATCATATTCATTGGTCCACATAGCATAGCACTGGTGGAAACTGATTCAACTAAGCTACGTTTTTGATATGGAAGGATGCTTGCTATGGATGCGAGCTATGGATGCGTGCTACGGATGGTCGCGAGTGGTGTAGCTATGCGCAGATGCCTTCCCTATTGTCGATGCGTCGCATAGCTCGAGCTGCGCATTTTTCTCGCTCCGCTACATAGCTTAGCATCAGCGGAAATGGTCACATAGTTTCGTAGCTTAGCTTTTACATTCTCGCAGCATAGCTGCATAGCACATCTCTGGTGGAGGGTGCTTTTCCACCAGAGATGTGCTATGCAACGTTGCTATGGATGCGTTTGATATCCACCAATCATATTTATTGGTCCACATAGCATAGCACTGGTGGAAACTGATTCAACTAAGCTACGTTTTTGATATGGAAGGATGCTTGCTATGGATGCTTGCTATGGATGCGTGCTACGGATAGTCGCAAGTGGTGTAGCTATGTGCAGATGCCTTCCCTAAATGTCGATACGACGCATAGCTCGAGCTGCGTATCTTTCTCACACAGCTACATAGCTTAGCATCAGTGGAAACGGTCACATGGTGATGCTAAGCTATGTAGCTGTGCGAGTAAGACGCGCATCTCGAGCTATGCGACGTATCGACAATAGGGAAGGCACGGGGTGCGGCGGGCGTAGCTACACCACTTACGACCATCCATAGCACGCATCCATAGCTCGCATCCATAGCACGCATCCACATCACACATCCTTCCATATAAAAAACGTAGCTTAGTTGAATCAGTTTCCACCAGTGCTATGCTATGTGGAACTTAGAGCATAGGACCAATGAATATGATTGGTGGATATCAAACGCATCCATAGCAACGTTTCATAGCACATCTCTGGTGGAACAGCACACTAATACTACTGCGGCTGTCTGTACACTTTTTTGAAAAAGTTTATATATACTATTTTATTGCAACGACTTCTATTTCTTATCGTCTTTAACGACAGCAATAAAAAAGGAGGGGTGGCCTTTTACAAGCCTGGGAACTCCCAAGAATTAATTATTCTTATGAGTCACTATGCAAATCCAGTGTTTTATATAATATTACGTACGTTGCAAAATAAACAGGTTTTGCAACTATAATGTCAAACTGTAATAAAATATTATCGTTTTAGAAAGAATTTTGAGAGAATGTCGTTGTTGCAGTATTATTATCTAGGTTGTATTTTTATTTAATAACGTATTTATATTAGTTGCTATGTTCCGTGTTGTTCTGGTGACTAATTAAACTAATTATAGTTGTTGGTTTACTGACTGTATGTTCGCTTTCTGGTCTCAACCTACGAATATTATGTGGTAGGATCTACGGTTTGCCAGGCTAGCTACCATCCTTCCATCACAGTCTGGCGCGAAGCAGTTAACTGTGTTCCGTCGTGTGTATGTGAGAGTCAGAGGGGAATAGGGGAATCCTTCTATATCTCTGTTACTTGGATTCTTGTGCTCCTTCTTAGACCCTGTCTGCGCTTACTACCAAGAAGAATGTAGGTCTCAAGTGTAATAGGCCTTTTTTTACATCTGTTTATGAACAGAATCTCGTCTAATTACCAGTGATCGGAAAAGGGTGAGCTAATTTACCTAAACTTCAAAGAACAGAGACAAAAACTGGAGACTTCCTTACGACACCATTTTTTTTTGGGAGAATTTTCTCGGAGATTTTCTTTCATTTGTTTTCAAAAAATAAAAGACAATAGGTATCCTTTTTTGAAAACAATAAACAATCTTTTTTTAAAATCAATGAAAAACGTGTCATCTGGTTTTGTGACAATTTTAGGAAACAAAAATAGGAAACGAATTTAATTGTTTTCTGTACTATTAACATTAATATTAAATGTACTTTAGTGATGTCCCGAAACCCGGAATAATTTTCACGAAAAAAAATGTTGTCTTAAGGAAGTCTCCAGTTTTTGTCTCTGTTCTTTGAAGTTTAGGTAAATTAGCTCACCTTTTTCCGATCACTGCTAATTACGGAAAACTACCGATTAATATTTTAGAGTCTCACATTTTTTAAGAAGTTGGTCTGGCCTCGTAAAATTGTAAGAAAATTGTTGTAGTAGGCAATTGCCAGTTCTACAATTCTACATAAACTGTCAAAATTTTTGGTTTACATTGTTTTTGTTGTCAAATTTGACAATTTTTGTAATCGGAAACTGTCTGAATGAATTGTTCGGCTTCTGTTCGGTTGCGATTCAATATGAAACATCGGAAAAATAGGTACCTATTAATTTAATCATAACATAATATCATCACGCCTATATTCCCCGAAGTGCGTGGCAGAGATACATCTTTATTTCGCCGTTATGTTTAAGACCAATGTAATAGAGGGCGAGCCTATTGCCACCAATCGGTCACAAATCCAGACTGTTGTGTTGGACAGAGGTGTTTAATACACACTCATTTATAATAGGGGGCATGCCTATTGCCATCAACCGGGCACAAATCCAGATTACGGGCTGCTACTAAAAAAATCCATACGACAAAACCCAGTATCACTTTGTCCGACCTGGGGTTCGAACCTAGGACCTCACGCTCAGCAGTCGCACTTGCGGCCACTAAACCATCGAAATAGTCAGACATCGGAAGAAAGCGTGTACATGGGTGTAAATGTACTGAATTTGACAACTTATCGTCATAAACCTGTTCTACTATTGCTTGCAATGTTTCATTTTATTTGGAACATATCAGCAGCATATAGCATACACACTCTCACTCTAACATACACACACATATACACCTTAAAAGTCGTTCCCAATATCCTATAATATTCTTTCGTTGTTGATTTTAATATACAAACTTTGTAACCTGTCAGTGACTATTTTTGTAATGTTAGAAGTCGGGCAATCCCGAAAAATGCACGTGAGTAAACCGTAATTAATCATAAATATGAATGTTAGAACACAACATAAAAGGTTTTTGGTATCACAGTGACAGCAGAACACTGACTCCTAAGTCACAGGATCACCTAGTTTAGCAGTTAGGGTTTACCTTATCCGTATGACCTTCACTTTATCAATTTATGTATCCTAGTCTTAAGTAATGTCAAAGGTTTTTGTATCAATAAAGATTTTTATTATTATTATTAAATGGCCTTAGCAAGGAACGCCATTATGCACTGCAAAAATATAATTGTGACACATTCGCTATTTTTGCATTTTCCTCATGTCATAGAGAATAAGGGCTCTCTCTGATTCGTTGGTTTAGTAGTCGCAAGCGCAACTGCTGAGCATGAGGTTCTGTGCACGATCCCTAGGTCGGGCAAACGGTTCTGGGTTTTCCGTGTGGAATTTCTCAGTAGCAGCCCGTAATCTGGATTTGTGCCCGGTTGATGGCAATAGGCGTGCCCCCTATAATAAATGAGGGTGTATTATACACCTTTGTCCAACCCTTTGGGGAATACAACGTGATGTTATGTTATGTTTAATAAGGGTTCTGCACAATATGTTTATCCACGTGCAAATAAGTCTTATTTTTTATCTTCGATTTCCACATCAAATGTAATAAAAATTACAGAACTTTATGGATATGCCTTGAACTTACATGCAATCCACATCATCGAATTTACATAAGTATACATATATTTTAGGAACGTTACGATAATTGCATCGACTTAAAACATTTTTACTTGGCACGAATGTGTTCGTATGTACCGTTGTCAGCTAGCTTTGTGTATGTAAACTGTGATGAGTCAACGGTAAACCGCGCGAACGTGCTTAGTGGCTGTACAGTTGCGGAGAAAAGTGATTAGAATTTTAAAAACGGGGATTTTTTGCTGACATTTTTATTATAATATTATGCTATGCATATGCACAACATGTAGTATAGATATTGGATACGTGCTTTATTCTAACATTCTATAATAAAACAATAGATATGTAACTGTTAATGGTTCTGAGTGGTTATGTGATTATTCATGACTATTGAGTACCTATGTTTCCTGAATTTAAATATATTGTGAATTGTGAGTACAATAATTAACTTTAAAAAAAATAAGGGTAAAAACACATAGTTTATTTTTGTATTAATTATTGACCTACCTATCGTATAAAATAAAAAGATTTTTTTTTGGAAAATTGTTCTTACATAAAAAAATTGGTAAGCTATGCTTATGATGCATACTATGCACACATCGTCAGCACATTGATTTTCACCATTTAGCAGACCGTCTTAAACAAAGAAAGACTTCCTCGTCCATTCACGACAGACTACACTTGATTCTCTTTTGCTAGTAGAACAAAGGTATTGACATAAATATCTACCCCAAACATTGCGCAAAAACAGCTGATAGTCTGTCTCCATTCATATAACCAAGATGTTTACATATAGCACTGTATTTATATAGGTGCAAACCAACGCACTCATTAATGAGTCAGACTAGCGTGTAGATAGGACACGTGTCACACTATTTACTGTCATGCGGTTCGTTTGTGATTAATAAAGTGCTGTTCAATATGATTTTAAGTCAGACTTATCCTTGAATGAACTGCACGGTGTAATCGTAAGTAATCGCTTCATAAAAACATTCGGTTGTGTTTTTAAACAGTGTCTAGACGTAATGTTTGTAAAACATTTTTTTTAAAACAAATTTGTATTTCGTGTCTTTTGTGCCTTCGTTTCCTTTGTTTGTTTCGATGTACGATTTTAGGCTAACTTAAATATGTGTGTTAGAAATGAATAAATACACTGGACAAGTTTTAGTAAACAGTTTTTTTTCACTGTTAATTACAATCATTCTTCGACCTAGTACAATAATACAATCAGTGGAAACTAACATAGTCTGATAAAATTAACATCTGTTTCTATAAAGAATACGTATAAATACAGCTTGGAGTTCGTTAGTTCATTCAACTTATAATGCGCAGACCTTGTTTAATGAACTTTAATGTAATAATGCGTTTATTAATAATTTGTTTATTATGCATAAATAAAATAATGGTAATCAAGAATATAAACCAAATGTACCGTGCGGTTGCTAAATCAAATTAAGTACCAGCGTCTTTTTTCAAAATGAATTTGTTATTTTGAAAATACTAGTATCTTCGTAATTACAGCAACATTTAAAAAAAAGAACAGAATTAAATACCCAATGCAATCAAAGAAAAGAAAAACGTTGTTAATTTATACGATTAGCATAGTCGAATTCAATAAGAACCGTAAACAATTCAATTAACAGCTCTATTAAATAAAATTAGATTTAAATAATATTTATGTAAATTGAAAAATCGAACACAAAAAGTGATAGTAACAAAGTGATTCACAATCACACAGTCTTAACTACGAATCAAAAATTAAGAAATTATGCATAATAATTATATGCTACGTTCAAAATTGCTTTCATCATTACAGTGACAGTCAAACTTTCAAGCTATCTTGTCACGAACTGACGACATATAAGAAAATAATATTATGTCAAAAATTATAATGTAGAGGTTACAGAAATATAGGTTTTGCCAAAACTTTGTGTAACACTTCTGTTGGTGCCAGTACCGACGGTGACAGTCAAGCTTGCAAGCTGTCTTGTCGCAGCACACAAGTAAATACTAGTCAAAGATTATGCTGTAGATGTGAAAAAGATTACCTAATAAGCATTTAGTCGTAATTTAATTTTAAATATTGTGTGTCAAACTAATTGATGAATTAAAATTATTGGGCCGAAAACAGTTTCGCTGCGTTTACATTCTGTTATTGAGTTACATGGGGAAATAAGTTAAAGATATAATTTTCTATGGGTAGATCTTCAAAGGATGGTACTTAGTCTTAGCAAAATAAATTATTGAATATTTTCGTCATTTGATTTTGTTATGTGATTGAATAACTTGAAGTCTTTTAGGCAAATTCGATGTTTTTCTTCTCGAAACGAAATTTTCACAAATTGTCTGGCAAGTTTTTTTGCGCAAATTGACTTGCGCAACCGACTTTTAAGCTGTGGATACAGCCGCAGCAAGTTGGCTTCTGCAAGTTTTACCAACTGAGTGAGCAATGAAGTGCATAAAACCTGGTCAACAGAACTTGCTAGTGGATTTGGTGATTTTAGAAAATAATGAAGATAACATAACAGAATATTCAAAATAAATAAAATTCACCATAATTTTTTCCAAAGTACAGTCACAATAAGAATACACTTCGCAGTTACCGCACTGAGCAAAATGAAATGAATAAAACGCATAGTTTTAAGTAAAATCACATCTCCAATCAATGATACTCAATAAAATCTATGGCCGAATCCGATACCCTTTATCGTAGTGCGCATGTGTGAGTGGATAGCGAGGCTGCGCAAGCGCCGAGCTCAGTCATCGGCCGGTCGGACGCGGCGACTGGCCGTTCCATTTTCAAATTCGCCAACCAGTAACGGCATTCATAATTTGATTTCTTCGTATTCCGACATATTTTTTGTCGGATTTTTCTTTCTGATACCACAATTGGAAGGTATGTATTAAGTACTTGTTTCAATGTAGTCATAGGTTTTTATTGATTTTCGTATGAATGAATTGGGATAATAAATAATACCACGCTTTGTTGATATTCGCTCATTGTTTTGCGATTTTTAATTCCAATGAAATTTAAATAGTTATGGTTATTACTACTTGTAAATATCGTGAAAGCATTTGAATGTTGGAACATGATTGACAGTAAATTCATTTAAAATTAAATAGTTTGTTGTTGAGTTGGTACCAACAACAGCGTTAGCTTTAATAGTTTAGGTAATAAAAAGTAAATTGGTGATTAGTCCGTTTTTCGGTAAGTACCTACCTGTTAATATATACCTACATACCGATAAAAATATTTTACCGTGAAATTTGACTGCATAAAAAGCTACATCGAAAGCTATAAGAAGAGGGTATACAAACTAAGAATCCATGTCGAAAAAAATTGAACAACGCTTGTTACTAATAATACTTAAAATTGTAAAAATTCAAATATTATGACAAAATTAACCAAATTGGATTCAAGTACTTAATTTAATATTTTTTTAAATAAAATAAAACCTTGTAAATATTTTTTTAATATTACTCTGGTATTCAGAACGCGAGAATTGCGTCCTTGTTTCTGAATTTTGGCAAAGCCAAAACTGAGTACCATTTTCACGAAATTTTGACGGCAATCAAAAGCGTATTTTATATCAATTTTTTTTATGACCATTGTTTTGAAAATGTTGTAGGTTTTTGGATGATGTTATAATATATTTATTTCATTTAAATATTCGATATATTTTTTAGTTTCAACAAAAAAAATAATTAAATGGTTTTACAAAAATATTTTCATTTGGTATTTATCTATCACTATAATTATTTTATGATGTCAGTTTTAACTAATCTAGCGATTAAAAAAGGACTGGAGTTTTGTGACTGATTCGACAGTCTTTCATATGGTACAATAAATTATGATGATAAATTATTTATGCATCGTTTATGACGTTTACATAAACATTATTTAAATGATTACGATTTATAAATACGCAATAAAAGAAGAAATTAACATTGCATAGTAATGCAATGCTAATTCTATTAATAACACGATCTGTTTGACTTTTCTAAGTGACTGTACATTTTTTTGTTAAGTAAATAAAAGGCGCTAATTGCACGTTTATAATAATAAAATAATCGACTGCAGCTTAATCCAGCCCACGGCTGAACATTTATTTATTTACTAACACACACAACTATAACATCTTGACAGTAAAAACCAAAGCGGTGCTATAAGTAACATATTAGAACTACACTATAAAATATTATAAATTATAACAAACGTAAAAAGATTAAAAACATATTATACTATGTACTATAAAATAAATAACACCTTAAATACAATAGCTTCTGTAAAATTAGCTGGACAGCTTGGAATAATTTCGGCAGGTATATAATAATAACATAGATCTCTCTTAATGACAAGGAATGTTCTGTAATCACCTGCTAGGCAAGGGTAGGTGACCTCAGAGCCTGTCCTCTCGCACTAGTAATCCTGCCCAGCACTAGCCTGATATAAAGATTATTATTTTGTTTTATTATTGCGGGTCAGTAAAGAGGGGCTCGTGGCTAATTAATAACACGTGGATCATAATTATGATTTGCAAGGTTGAGCTGCACTTGCCGCGGTCAGTCCGTGGATGGGTGACCATTCGACCCCTCCGTGTCTCTGAGAGTACGTTAAATCGTCGTCCCGGGTGTCATACGAATACGTTATGGGTAGTCGAGAAGCCCGAAATTCTGACAATCGGTCTAACCTTAAGATATCGGCATTGCCCAGTAACTGGGTTGCGGAGGTCTGATGGCACTCGCTCCGTGTTAAATACTGGTATTCAGCCGCATCTGGTTAGACTGGAAGCTGACCCCAACAAATTTGGGAAAAGGCTAGACAGATCGATTGCGGGTCAGTCTGATCAATCATGATATAAAAAAAAAACAGTCAAGAGCTATATATCTATAAAAACGGCAAAAAATCACGTTTGTTGTATGGGAGCCCCCTTAAATATTTATTTTATCCTGTTGTTTTAGTATTTGTTGATATAGCGGCAACAGAAATATATCATCTGTGAAAATTTCAATTGTCTAACTATCATGGTTCATGAGATACAGCCTGGTGACAGACGGACGGACAGCGGAGTCTTAGTAATAGGGTCCCATTTTACCTTTTGGGTACCTACGGAATCCTAAAAACTGACCGACCTGAACAAGTTAGCTTTCTTGCAAATCATGTCCATCCACAGGTTGTCTGGAAGAAATTACCTAGTGCGATAAGACCGTCCATTGTACATTTCTATTTTATAATAATGTTTCTTGTTTATTTTGTGTACAATAACGAGTATTGTATTGTATTGTTAGCTGGGGTAGATGCGGAGGACTGAGTGTTGCGATTGTGTCCAGCAGTGTATTTGATTGATTTGGACACAGACTTTTCCAAGAAATAAATATTTCCTATGGGTAGCACGTAGAGTGGGTGAATGGGAAATTGATTATCCCACCATTTATCAATTATCACCGTAAGAGACTTGTCAGTCAGCGCAGGGTGCATGTTTGTTGATGTTAAGCCTGATTTACACAGGGTAAGTAACTGACTCCAAACTCGAGACAAGTCAGTGCTGACCCGATATTTACCTAGTGTAAATTGATTTGGAGTCAGTACAGCGCTGTCGCGATCAATTTACACTAGGTAAATATCGGGTCAGCACTGACTTGTCTCGAGTTTGGAGTCAGTTACTTACCCTGTGTAAATTAGGCCTAAGATGTTCTGCGCTGCTCACTAAATAAAGGCTGTGCCACAAGGCTGTGCTGTGCAGCGCGTGAGCAATGCACACTTGTAATTTATTTATTATTTAATTGCTACATAAGATTACCTACAGCTGAAAAAAAAACAAAACGCTTTTATGTTAGAGGAAAAATAAAAAATAATAATTACACAACTAGAAACAAAATAAAAAATGATTTGTTAAACATTTATTGAACAAAACAGTTCTGCTTAATGCGTTAAACGTGTCGGCAAATATATCGGCATCCGGGTATCTATCTACAAACCTCTTGACTAAGGCAATCGCTCCGGCAGTTGAGCTATTACTGGCTTGAGGTAAGCGTCAAGCTGTTGGGCACGCTAGAAAACCGGTGCCATCTCTGTCCTGGCCCGCACGTCTTGGGGGTCTACTCCCTAAGCACGAAGTCCGTGTTTTCGGCCTTAGTTACGAGCGTTTCCTACTCCCTATCACCTACGGACATACGATTATTTCGGGGCTCGAACAAATGAATGACAACACGATTTGACAGTTGTCCCTACTATCGATGTGTTTTTGTCCGTCCGAAAAGTTGAACTTGACACTTGTTTTGTTCACTCCTACCTTTCGGGCTACTTTCGGACGGGCGACTAACTTCGTTGACGGATATAGGGAGTAGGTAGACCCCCTGGCCCGCATATGCTGGTCCAGTGCGTATAAGTGAATGTGATCTCGTACCGTATCTATCTAAGTTAAGGTACAGGAACAAAAATAATGCAAGATATGCATAGATGTACGCTTAAGGCATGAATTACATAGAAGCGGCGTAAGGTACAGGGGGCCTACTCCCTAAGCCCGTAAACGAATTTAATCGGCCGCCGTCCGAAAGTAGCCCGAAACGTAGGAGTGAACAAAACAAGTGTCAAGTTCAACTTTTCGGACGGGTAAAAACACATCGGTAGTAGGGACAACTTTCAAATCGTGTTGTCATTCATTATTAGTTCGGGCCCCGAAATAATCGAATGTCCGTAGGTGATAGGGAGTAGGAAACGTTCGAAATTAAAGCGTGAATTACATAGAAACGGCATAAGGCGCAGGCGCGGCGCAGGCGCGTGGCTTTCATAGATATTGTACGATAAAGATTTGAAGCGGCATGACAAGATGTATGAAAGCGACGCGCCTGCGCCGCGCCTGAACCTTACGCCGCTTCTATGTAGGTAACTCAGGTCTAAGTTGTAAAGTATCATATCCAACCACCCCTGACTCAAATAGGGAAGGGTATAATAATGGGTAATATCTGTACGTACGTACTGTACGTGTACGGAGGAGCTCGTGTTTAAATAATTACAGCCGCATAGACCGATCTTCCGGGTTAAGCCACGCTTGCCGAGGTTGGTCTGTGGATGGGTGACCATTTACCATAGCGAGTTTCCTCCGTGCCTCGGAAAGCACGTAAAGCCGTTGGTCCCGGCTGTCATTTGTAGATCTTTGACAGTCGTTACTGTTGGTCAGAAGCCAGAAAGTCTGACAACCAGTCTTACCAAGAGTATCGTATTACCCAGTTACTGGGTTGTGGAGGTCTGATAAGCAGTCGCTCCATGTAAAATACTTATACTCAGCTGCATCCGGTTCGACTGGAAGCCGACCCCAACATAGTTCTGAAATCTGAATCTGGTGCGTTTTTAGCAGCTGTGTGTGTAGTATGCTGGGCCCGGTCCAAATTCACTTGCTGCGTTGTAAACGAACTGCAGGAGGCTAACTAACAAAAACGTTGATCAATAGCAACTGAACCGAAGCAGAACTGTTCATTCGGTTAGTTTCCGTTTATGAAAACTGCCACATTGTTTGACAACACAAACAAAACCACATATTTTAACAGTTTTCATTTACGGACCGACGCGGCGACAGTTGTAGTTCGTTTACGGCTTAGCAACCATTTTGTTAGTAGAATGCCCTCCTGCATTCGGTGAGGCCAAGCTTTTACATCAAATTGTATAAAAATCGTTCAAAGCATAGCATACATGCATGAAACTTTTATAATACCTATAATTATGTTGATATCCCTTTCGATATCAAACGTTACCTACTGATTAGTGCCATGTATCTGTAATTATAGCCAGATGTCTGAAAGTCCTGTGTTTTTGTTGTCATTTTTTATATCTGCAATTGAATATGGCATATTAAAGATAATAATTAGCAGACATGTGGAATTAATAAAAAAGATCTGGCTGGTTTTTGGATCGTGGCAAAGTGAAACCGGATCTAGTGAAACCGTTTTTGGCTGAAAAAGAGATGGCGGGACGACGAGATACGTTTAACAAAGATAGGTCAACTTTAATCCATGCAAACTAAAGAGTCTTGGCTTAGCAGTGGAATGATGTAGGCTGATAATAATAATAGCATCATTATTTGGAAGACCATAAATATATGAGCTATTTATTCGAAGCTTTGAATCAAGTCCACTCCGGAGCAACGAATCCGGGTAACCAACATAAACCATAGGTAATATCTCGGAAACTAAGAATACTAGCTAATTTAAATGAAAAGTATTTTAAAGACTACTAGCTTTTGCCCGTGGCTTCGCTGGCGTTAATTAAGCTCAAAAAACTCTTCACACTAGGTACTAAAGTTTCTATAATAATATAATTCAATCGTGATTCGAAAGACACGTGGCGCCATCTATTTATTTATTTATTTACTTTAATTAAAACGGTCTTAGACCAATTACAATAATTAAAGATAGTGATAAAAAAACGATACATACATAAAAGGACAAGAAAAAATAATTCTAATAAACTCTTTCATAAATCCCTTACAGTGCTTCTGACAGTATATTCTTTCACTCGTTCATCATGCATTCCTCTCGCAGTACTCCAGACATTCCGACAAAATCACCTTCCATTCATCCGCAAACATACCAAAATTCGGTCTGGCTTCCAGGAGGGCATTGAGCGCAGTGAGACTTCGCGGTATGGGTGATCTTGAACGAGCCACAGTACGACTTGTCGGAACAGCAAACAGTTTATGTTTTCTGCTCCGGTGGTAATTGTTTGGAACAAATAATCGGCACAACTCGCAATTAAGATCCGGGGCATCTACTTTCCATCTATGAAATGTATTGTTGTTTTCCTCGGGAACAGTACTTTTTTCGGGATGATAGGTATCCTATGTCCGTTTCTGTACACCTGGCAACGTATATGCAAAATTTCAGGATGATCGGTTGAGTGGTTTAGGCGTGAAAAGTAACAAACAAATAAACTTACTTTCGCATTTATAATATTAGTTAGGAAGTTAGGATTAAGATTTAAAAAGTGTTATTAATTTTATTTGAGTAGTATTAAATAAAAATAAAACACTTCTCATAGAGTATTTAAGTACTAATAATGGTATAAGAATGAACAATGAAAGAACGAAAATCAATTTATTCAGCATGAAAAACTACACAATCAATAATATGGATAAGGTATCATTCTTATAGGGTTTATGTTGGCGACCCGGATTCGTTGCTTCCGAGTGTATACTAGAGCAGGCTTTCAGTTGATTCAGAACAATTCGATTAGTTAAATTGTCGAACGAATCGGTAAGCTGTCTCTTTCTCTCTCGTTACGAGAATCGTTGATGAAACGAGATAAAAAACCAAATCGGTCGACAACTGCTTATCGAAAAGGTTCTAAATCTGGGGGCAGGTGCTGCTGTACATTAGGTAGTATTTTAATCGGAGCGATTTCTGTCTCTTCCAGCAGCATACATTTGAGTGTGAGTGTATCTAATAAGTTCCATATTATCTGTTCGATCGTGGGAATAGTTCGATGCAGTGGCACCACTGATTTGATTACGCATTATGAACCTACCATTATAATTACAGGTTGAGGTGTATTGTTTGACAACCCAATTAACCGTTTAATTATGGTGATATTACACGGTTCACTTCTGCCTTTCAATTTGGATGAAGCAACCAAATTGAACCATGTAAACATAAAGGTGAAAGAATCATTCAATATCATTGATCAATAGCATATGCTTTTATTTTTGCACCTTTCAACCAAAGTGAATCAATTTGGTTGAACCGTGTAATATCGCCATTACGTACAAAATGTAACGTACATATTCAATTAAGAATATATATCTAATAGAATAGAATAGAAATAATTTATTTGCATTGAATGTAGGTAAATACATGAGTTGTTACATTAATTTTAGTTTTTGTTCCTGGTACATTCTACCATTTGGCATGCAAAAATTTATACTTTTCAATTACAATTTAAAAACTTTCACAAAAAATCTATATCAAATTATCTTGTGACAAATAATAAAAAAAAAAACAAAACGAGTTATAAATCATAATAATTAATAACATAGCTATACTTTGTCTATTATGAAATCCGATACAGAATAATAACATTTTTGTATTAAAAAGGAAGAAAGCTGTTATTTAAAAATTCTTAATGGTTGCTCCTTGATACTATTTATATACTAACAAACTTTAATTTATACATATACTAAAAAACTTTAATTTATATACTAACAAACTTTAATTTCACGGCTACATCGATTTTTAATTTGTACAATGTTAATCTATTCGATTATAATTATATCGATGAATTGATCAAGCGTATAGTAACGAATGCAAAAAGTTGCAGTTGTCCGATCCGGTCTAAGGACGTTGCCTTCGCATCTTAATACATTCCGTTACTTTTTTTATTTAGAAATTATGCAAGATATGGCGTGTCAGCGACCCTCGTCGATGGTCGATGGTACCAGTTTTAAAGTACCGTAGCGAAGGGTCTTATATATTCTGAAGCATGCAGATGATTTGGCGTCTTATTTTTATAGCTGGATAGTTTCTTGTTGGTTTGGATTCCAGCTTCAGTTAATGAGTATTGAAAAGCCTTGAGAGTAGATGGTAGACTTGCTTCGAATCTATTTACGCTGTGCTCATTAAAACTTCCATGACATAGTTGATTTATATTGCTATTTTTAGTATATACGAAAACCGAGACACCCCAACAAGATTTTCATTCAATTTGCGTTTTTTAAAATAAATTTTCAAGTTACACCTTAGTTTGTGTCGCATTAAGTTCTCTAGTAAAGTGTGAAATGCCTGAAATGTACTATGCAGGGGTTGTCTAATATACGTAAGTCGTAAGACGTCTATTCTGGTCAACTGTTATGGGTGGAAACATACTGAAACAAAATTGAAATTAATGAAAAAAAAAATTGTCCTTTAAGAAATATGTCAATCGTTATAAAAATACAGATTCGGGTCTAATCGCGTAAAAACTTAAAAAGGCACTAAATACCTTTTTTATCCCGACGTTTCGGCCGAATTTCACCGGCCGTGGTCACGGGTAGACTGAAGTGGCGGAGCAGTTGTCATCTTCGTGAAGCAAGGGCATTTTCATCTACCCTCACTTGATCTTGATTTTTTATAAAGTTATCGTCGGTACTTCGACACACCACACTAACGACGTCTTTACACTCGCCTAAACCGTCCCGTTGACGATAACACTTGCTGATGACCGGATTCCATGATGTTGATAGTTTGTATCCATCTTCCCGATTGAAATTCTTGTATTTCTTAATTTCAATCGCTTCACGTACAATTCTGGGATAATAGTGACGATCGGTGGAGAGGATTTTTGGACTATGTAATTCTATCCAGTGATTGGAACCGGACTCCAGAAGATGCTCGGCTATTGCGGACTTATTTATCTGGCGGTTTTTGACTGCGGCGATATGTTCCTTAACCCGTTCTGCGATCGTTCTTTTGGTCTGCCCGATATAAGAACTACCGCAACTGCAGTCAATCTTGTAGACGCCAGGTGTCTGAAGAGGAATAACATCCTTTGGAGTACGCAGTTGCCTTGATACCTTGGAGAGAGGACTGTATACAGTCTTAATGGCGTATTTCTGTAGTACTGTACCAATTTTATCCGTCACTCCTTTTAAATACGGCATGAACGCTGGCACTCTGTTTACCCCCGGTTTTTTATCTTTCCTCTTCGGACGTCGTAGGTACCCACTGTATCCGTTTGTCTTCAATACCTCCTGAACATGAGCGAGCTCCCTATCTAAATGTTCAGCGTCGCACAGATCGTATGCTCTGTTCGTCAGTGAGGTAACAACTGATTGAAGGTGACGCGGATGGTGGTGCGAATGGGCATTAAGGTACCTATCTGTGTGTGTCGGTTTTCGGTATACAGTGTGTCCTAGGGTACCATCATGTCTCACCTTTACCTGTACATCGAGAAAAGCTAACTAAGGTATTTAGTGCCTTTTTAAGTTTTTACGCGATTAGACCCGAATCTGTATTTTTATAATGTGTACAAATCGCGAAAGTTTAAAAACATATGTCAATCGATTCTCCTAATTATTCTGAACAAACTAGTTTCAGGTTTAGTGTATGCTAAAACTAAGCTTGTATAGGGTGGAAATTTGAGATGAGCAGTAAGGATAGTTACTTCAATCGTTGCAGCTACAGGAAAATCTTCTAAGAACACTGTCCACAACTTTTGAAGAGACAGTGAGCATGCACAGATTTTTTTCTTTTCACAGTTGGTGTAGGGAATTCAGCCAAACAGTATTATCAATAAATTGTACAGTCACCATAAAAGAGGGCAAAAGGTCACAATTTTATTTTACGCCTTTTGGTTCCATTGTAAGGATTAAAAGACTCTTTCGGACCAACTGAGGTTAGAGTACTAGAAAAGTCAGAAATCGTATAAATCTTACACATTTCGTATGGAAATCAATCAGTCATCAAGACTTTGTTGACATAAACTGACGAAAAAATATCAAACTGACAACGAACAAATAGTACATTGTTTCAAAATGAGAAACGATGCTATAATTATTTTGATCTTATGTTTAAGCTTTACAATGATAGGTGCTAGAAATGGTCAATGTTTTAATTGCATACGTGTACTGTTTTCTGCGACGAGCGCGTATCATCCGATCTTGTAAGCGGCATAGCTAAATGAAGTTCTAACAAGTCTGAAGCGTTTTAGACTGGAGGTCATTCTTAACTCACAACAAATGACAACTTTCCTGGTTTTTGTTTCCGAAGCAAATAGAAAGAAAAAAGAAAAATGAAGGATAATTTAGGATAAAAATAAAACATCATAATCACCGCCAAGTAAAGTCCTAATCACATTAAAGTTACATTGTTTATGTCTCATTGGTCATCAATTTTTGTCACGGGATCATAATATGATAAACTTTAATGGGCATAAAACGGCAATCTTATTTCCATATACGAAACTTATGGGATACATACAATTTCTGACTTTTCTTGTAGTTACTCTAACCAATAGATCCAAAATAGTCTTTTAATCCATAAAGGAAATAGAATTGATTGGAGTTACAAAAAAAATTGTGAATCTTTTATCGTGGACTGTACATTTTTTTGATAATCTTTATATGCAGTTCGCAATATATTCAAAATTAATGGACTCTGTTAAGAGCTTTTCTTAGTTGCTACAACGGTTAAGGTTATACATTTTACTGAATTTGAAAAATCTGATACAACAACTAAAATACAAATCAATTTCATGATAGTACTTAAGAGTGGATCAACATAATGCTTAAACGGAGCAGTATTCGAGCTCACGCCTGCTTAATCAGCATAACCGTCTGGGCCATTCTCAAGGGAATACAAGCATAAACTACCTAAATGCGACACAAATGGTACAATATGTATAAAAACCGAATTATCCACGGTTGATGCCGAAGACAATGCTGTTAGTTGTCAAGATGGTTAAGTCAAGGACTGTTTCGGTTCGACGCACACCACTGCCTCTGCATGGTGGAGCGACAGACAGACAGATTGTATGAACGTGATTTGCAACGTCGTTATGTATGGGAATTTCCTGCAGTTTTTGTGGACTAAGTGGTCTGTTGTGCTGTGTTGAAGATAAACTTATGGATGTAAGATGTAAGGATGAGGATGAAGCATATTTATGTGATCTAATTTCTATACAGATACATGTTAGTGGATATTACGAATACAATTCATGATTAATGCAAGCTCCTTACCGTATAGATAACTTTAATGCTTTGCGTCAGACTGCTGCGAGAGAAATGCAAGTTTTTCATAAGGCTTCTCCACTTTGGTCGGTCTTACATCCGTTCTTTCAAATTCTTTTGTCACTTTGCATCTTTTGTTATATCTTGGGATTCCTTCTCTATTCACACATGTTTCAACTTTTGATAATGGTAAATCCAACGTATTTGCAGTTGCAAGTTTAACTGGAGAATGTACTTCTGAATCTATTTTAACGACCCTACGAACTAAGTTTACATTGTGAGAAGTTTTACTTATCACTTGTCCGGGATGAATAAAACTACCTTTCTTTTCTTCTCTGTAAATCAAAAGAAGTCAATTAGAGTTTTTAGGGAGTTCTTGAAGACGAAAATGAACAATGAATTTAATGCCACTATTTTTGATAAATCCTTAGCTATTTTAGATAGCTCTATTAAAAATAAATCAGTCACTCATAAAGTAGTACTTATTACTTCTATGCTCATAAATTAATTGTTTTGACATTTTGGTACGTCAAGTTTTAAGCGAAAGTTTTGTCTGTTTATTATCATAATATTGGTTATTGTTATCTATTTCTAGTTTTGATAGTAATTTTAGGGATTGTTATCACTACATAAATCATAATTCTATTCTTTATTTGCAACTGTTTCGTAAAGTCGTTTCATAGGTGTAAAATCGATATTATTTACAATTGCGTGGATGCACAAAGCATTGTTGCTGACGCCGCAAGGTAATATAGGACAATAAATAATCAAAGAGGACAACCTTGTTTCTTCTTTAAAATTTTTAACCCGTAACGTATCATATCACGCTGCGTCTGCGTCACGTACTCTGAATGGCTGTCTTGTGTCTGTGTTGCGAGCTATTATTCTAGAGAAAAATGTACCATAATATAATATTCATCTATTTGTATGCATTTTTGTGGATAAAGACGCACATACTTCGTTAAACAGAATTGCAGCACAGTAACACAGTGTACTACTTAAACGCAACAGACGCGCGGCATTAGTGTGATCAGTTGGTGCGTTTACGCATACTACTAACAAACAATCTGCCTTTGGCAAACACAGCGAAAGGTCCACTCAACTTTCAAGTGTATCAGACATCTTTTATATTTTTGTTTTTGCGTACAATACAATATTATTGTACACAAAACAAGAAACATTATTATACAATAGAGATGTACAATGTGCGGTCTTATCGTACTTACTTATTTATTGCTAAACCTATTTTCTTCCAGACGATGTTAAAAATCGGCGGCGGAGCCTTGCTGCTCGCGGCAATAGTGGCGGTCTTCGTGGTCGCCACGCAGGGCCGTGATCCTGACCTGGAGGCCTTAGAACATGAGGGTCGAGAGTACATCTTCCAGCTCGACAAGGCCATGGGCAAGAGGAAAAACAGGGCCAGCCTCTCCGAGTGGGATTACACGTCCAATATTACGAAAGAGAATGAAGAGAAATGGGTAAGACAAATACTTGAACATTACAAATGACGATGAGGATGATGATGAATTACGAACATTAAGAACGATAAAAATCTCGTCTTATGGGTTGAATAGCCAACAACGGATCGATTTACATACCAATGGTGGTATTTTCGGGCATTTTTTTTGTAATAAGTTGGCAAACAAGCCGTCTCGCTGCCTCTATACACCTACCAAGACGTTTTGGTCAATTACTTAGGTGTAGGCTCGGCTGCAAATACTCCACTCCATTATTTACGCCATGCTTTAATAATGTCCATAATAGAATCTTGTGTCACACTGCATTACCAATCAACTGCTAACCGAATTGATTTTACCATTGCAATTTGATTAAGTATTGACAAGCTAACATAAAGTAATAAACCTTGACGGGCTTGTTATTAATATATCGTTCAACAGAATTATGAAATTGAAACGATTAACGTAAATATTATTTTCAATGAGCCACGGGGTTCTAAAGAAATGTTTAAACCCATCTTTGGCTCCGTTAGCTTGAGACGATAGGAAGAAATAAAAGCGAAGAAAACGTGAGGATATTTCAACCAATTTTGATCAAAACGTGATTAAAAATTACGTAATCATAGTTGTAAAAAAGCTATAATTGTTATTTTAAATGCATACTGCTAACGATTTTTAATTTGGACGACGTGTTCGTTGCATTGCGGAAATTCTTCAAATTCACATTAATTAGGCAAAAATACTTTTTTAATTTGAGGAGAATCACAATCATCAACAACCATTTAGTTTAAATGATTGTTGATGATTGTGATTCTTATAGGAAAACTTATCAGCAAAATAAATTTGATAGCAAAAACGTGGATTTGGAAACCTTATAGTTCCAGGTCTTTAGGTGTATGGATCTAGGTTTAAATGTTGTTTTCAAGAATTTTACACGTGTCGATTCGAAGTTGCTCTTGATGGACGAGTATTGCAGATTTTTGCTTTAAGAACATTTAGATGTTATATTCGTATTAACACTTTCTGAAATTCACAGAAACCGTTACTGGTTTGGAAAACTCTACAGACGAAAAGAAAGACTTTACATCTAGCAACACAACCTATCTCCTAGTTAATCAGTCTCATAAAAGTTGTCTAAAAATTTCAGATTCAAATTCGCCTAGAACTATCTGCACAAGAGAAGCAAGCTTGGGAGGAGACCAAAATGTACAAGTGGCAGGACTTCCAAGACTTTACACTACGGAGAATGTTCAAAAAGTACAGTCAGCTCGGAGTGTCAGCTTTACCTGATGATAAGTACAAGCTGCTGATGAGATCGGTGTCCGGCATGGAGTCCAACTATGCGACAGCCAAGATTTGCGATTTTAAAGATCCCACAAAATGCGATTTATCTTTGGAACCTGGTAAGTCTGCAGTCAATTATTTGGTGTCTGCCGTGCAGGCCCTAAAGTGCAGTATGAGAGAAAAAGCGGTTTCGAGTAAATCGCGAAAAACTTTTTGACGCTGTTTTTTTTTATATTATTCATTTGTGTGGTGGATATTTTTATTGCCACGAGGACTACCTGAGAACAAAGATTATATCTACGAATAGAAATATGAATTTAGTTTATTAAGTTCTAAATAAAACGATTTTTTCCAAAATCATGGCAGTTACTGCACGCAAAAAGGTACACGTATACAGATTAAAATGCGGTAAAAATACTTGATACTGCAAAATCTTTGATTTATTTGCTACTTTGCAGAGTAATTTGCAGCATAATACCTTTTTTACTGCATTTTAATTTGTATCCTGACTAATTGCACGTGTAGTATGTAACAAATTTTCCAACTTACGAATTATGTCCTAGGTAGGAATTTACAGAATAAAACAATTTTATGTATGGAATAAGAATAACGTTTATTTTTTAACAATTTCTGCTAATATTGTTACTTATCTTTAGGCGTTTCGAGCACATGCGGCTATAAATATACTTAAGAAACAATATTAAATAGTAAGAAACTTTTTGCTTTCGCCAGAAACATGAGATCTTTTACTTAAATGGCACATGGTTTATACCTATCTAAAAATAAATCACAAAAATCTTAGGTATCAAAATAACAAAATAAATGCTCAACATTCGGTTCATGTTTACAAGTAAAAGCTATCCCGAAGGATAGCTAATCAACTAACTGAATTTACTAATAGGATTAATAGCTTTTTAGCTTTCTGGGGTGATTCTATCATTACAGTTATAGCTAATATCAATATGTAAGTATTGTGGGCAAGGTAAATGGAATAAATAAAACCAACATAGACTCTCCACCACTGAGAGTACTTGTAATTGGGTTAGTGTTAGTAACATGAACTAGATCACAACATAATACTTTACACAACCATTATTAAGATGATAAAATAAGAACAAGAATCCCTAGCCAAAACAAACAACTAGTATAACAATTGTGAACGTCCGTCCCATTCGACGGTCTGCCCGAGAATGCCCCCTCTATTCTGCCTCTGTCAACTTGTTCTTATTTATTACAATCCGTTGTCAGTACTTCTTAATCATAAACAAGTTAAATAAATAAGAAATAATTATCCAAATATAATTCTTACAATTTTAGACTATTCCTACATTTATTAAACATATTTTGCTTCACTTTTAATTGTAGTCAAATAACATACTTTTAAATGTATTCTATTAAACGTTTTTAAATTAAACATAAATAAATTAATAAGCCTAAGTGTATATAGTTCCGAATAGTAGCGGTGTAAAAGGTATGATTACCCTTAATGCTAACATTCGGCCTTTCCTGACAATAAGTTTGTCCTCAAACTTAACAACAGGTAAATATATATAATTCTACGTAAATCTATTCTATTACATATTATCTCAAAATAATTAAATATCAAAAACACCCATGGATCTGTCAACATGGTCACTCAATATTTTCAACCTTCGCAATCAAAATGCTGATTGATCTATCAAAATCAAACATTTTAACCGCATTTTCGTACCTTTTCACGCTTATCATATCTCTGAAGAGATTGAAAATACCCATGAATCTGTGAACATGGCCAATATTTTCAATCTCCTTTCATTGGCCAGAAAAATGTTGATTGCTCTATCAAAATCAAACATTTTAAATGCCATTATAACAATATCACACAACATTCGTTTTTTTTTTTTTTTTTTACATTTGTATTTAGCAACACGTTCACATTTTGGGCGGCAAGTTCATATGCCACTCATGCCCAACACACCACTTCGACTCACATTCGCGATAATGAGTTTTCTCATTTGGGCGACAAAATCATATTTTTGTTAATCTATCTTATTCTCATCATCTCATATTCATAATTATTGTACATCTGCTACCCACTGCATCGCAAGCTTCACTGGTCAAGCTCTCTCACATACCAGCCACTGTACGACTTCCAGTAAGTAACCTATGTCTGTGATGGTGGGACAATAATACATTTAATCACACCATCTTAATCCTGTATTCATAATTTCATCATAACATCCTGCATTTGCCACAAATTGCACCGCAAGCTTCACTGATCAAGCTCTCTCACTTTCCAGCCACTATACGACTTCCAATAAGTGACCTATGCCCGTGATGGTGAAACAATATTACATTTAATCACACTATTTTAATCCTATATTCATAATTTCATCATAACATCCTGCATTTGCCACAAATTGCACCGCAAGCTTCACTGATCAAGCTCTCTCCCTTTCCAGCCACTTTACGACTTCCAATAAGTGACCTATGCCCGTGATGGTGAAACAATATTACATTCAATCACACTATTTTAATCCTATATTCATAATTTCATCATAACATCCTGCATTTGCCACAAATTGCACCGCAAGCTTCACTGATCAAGCTCTCTCACTTTCCAGCCACTATACGACTTCCAATAAGTGACCTATGCCCGTGATGGTGAAACAATATTACATTTGATCACACTATTTTAATCCTATATTCATAATTTCATCATAACATCCTGCATTTGCCACAAATTGCACCGCAAGCTTCACTGGTCAAGCTCTCTCACTTACCAGCCACTATACGACTTCCAATAAGTGACCCATGCCTTAGGAGATGCACCGTGAGACTTCACCGGCGGTCGACGACTCAACGTCTTCCAACCGTCCATAGGTTGCAACGTGAGCTTCGCCAACCCTAACGAGCCGACCACCCCACGACTTCCATCTCACCATATATTATCACATACATCATCATCTATTATCATATATATCTGGTAGGTAAGTATAACCATATTCCTATTCTCATTTTAACATAATCAAAATAATACAAACAATCTCTCTTTTTTTTCTGTTAATAACTTGATTTCTATAATTACCCAATCATAAAATTCATGAATGATATATAAAAGTGTCAGAAAGGTCGTCTATGGTACTAAACAGCACCATAATCGCTTTTTCATATCTATTACAGTGCAACACTTTAAATATTCTTTTGTATGGTCCTGTAAGCGTTCTAAGAGCTAAATTATATAACTTAAATGCTCTGTTCTAAATCTCATTGTAACACACATAAATAAATCTCATGACCATTTCATATTGCAATAATGGTAATCACGTATCTATAATTCCTCAATGATGTTCATCAACAAAATTCATTATTACATTTACACCTCTGTGCAATGTAAACAAGGGAGTGTATGAACCACACTAGTTAAAAGGTTAGACAGAGCCCTCAGGTTGTCTTTAAACATAAAAATAATTCACAATTACATTCACACCTCTGTGCAATGTAAACAAGGGAGTGCATGAACCAAACTACTTATAAAGCTTAGACAGAGCCTTAAGGTTGTTACACATAAAAATCATCGTAAAAAAACATGAACTCAAAATTTAATCTAGCAGTTTTTAGGTTACCAAAAATAGTAGGAGTACAGAGCTCTAAGAATAAACAAAATACCAAACCACATCCTCGTTATATTTTCTTCATTTCTTTGCTGCAGGCAGAAGCTCATCATAAATCGATGAAAGCCTGGAACGATGCTCGGCGTTGCACGGTGCCACGGGCTGTAGCTCGGTATCACCTCATGTACATAAGCACGGCTCATACTCGTGACTGGCAGCAACTAGACCAGGCGTGGTTTCTTAATTGTCAAAATCCTCACCTGTATTACATAAAAGCACACATTTTTAGTAAAGCCACAGGTATCTTTTTAGCAACGCAACTTGCTAAAGAGAACTCGTAAGACCACGCAGGCTTACGTAAACGGCCTATGAAAAAGAAGCACTACATTAGCGATTCCTCATCATCAACAGAGAAGTGGCATAACGTTAGCTCTCCCTGTGATACCAAACCAGACCGATAAGAAGGTGGCACAACGTTAGCTCTTCTTACGGCACATATTACATCATTTGGTGAAACACACTTATTTTTGTTGTTGCACCTTCAATGTCTCACTCATACAATGTTAAATTGTACAAGGCCAACTTCACACGTTACCGTGTTTGCTGGACTAACGTCCAATACACATACACTATGTGTCTGCAGGACTTATGCCCAATACACAAACACTATACGCTTAAGTACACAAATACAAACAAGCAAAAATAAATAAATTTGAGAGTTCTTATTTTATAACTCTCCAAACATTACCAGTTCAAAGACCATATAATGGTAACTCTAGGTGATGTAAACCAGCACAGTTCCAGTGAACAGATCAGACAGAAGGCGTCCCAAGTAAATATTCAATTTCTTTTGCAAGAAATAATACTTCTCAAATAATTGCCTTTACGCGCCAAACACATATTGAATACACAGATCACGGAATAGAGGATATCTCGTCCGCATCCATTTAAATTACACTCATGATCTACCACACCACAAGTTAAAATCATTAAAAGACGTATCGGAAGGATGAAATACAAATGGTTCAATCTTACCAGGCTTATGGCATTGATTGCAATCATAAGTTTGTCCGTTACCTCGCTCGCACTCCAGTACCTGACGGCGATACACATGGTGACATGACGCAATCACACATCATGTCACACTGGGCAGCAGCACCGACAAGTCCATGCGAGGTTCGACGTGTTGCAACAGGTCGGCAGATCCTCTGTCCAGTGTTGAGAGTCCTAGAATCAACTTTCAACACATTTAAAATAACAATTACGATTAGACAGATTCGTAAAAAGGAGGAACGTTCACAATTTTTTTTTTTTTTCGTAGGTAGGTATACGTTTTTTTTTCTTTTTTTTTTCTTTAATTATCTTTCTGTCTTGTAATAACTTGTACTCTATATACAAATCTACACAGAAAATAAGATAGGCAATGGAGCCTATCCCACTTCTGATAAAAGCTATCCCGAAGGATAGCTAATCAACTAACTGAATTTACTAATAGGATTAATAGCTTTTTAGCTTTCTGGGGTGATTCTATCATTACAGTTATAGCTAATATCAATATGTAAGTATTGTGGGCAAGGTAAATGGAATAAATAAAACCAACATAGACTCTCCACCACTGAGAGTACTTGTAATTGGGTTAGTGTTAGTAACATGAACTAGATCACAACATAATACTTTACACAACCATTATTAAGATGATAAAATAAGAACAAGAATCCCTAGCCAAAACAAACAACTAGTATAACAATTGTGAACGTCCGTCCCATTCGACGGTCTGCCCGAGAATGCCCCCTCTATTCTGCCTCTGTCAACTTGTTCTTATTTATTACAATCCGTTGTCAGTACTTCTTAATCATAAACAAGTTAAATAAATAAGAAATAATTATCCAAATATAATTCTTACAATTTTAGACTATTCCTACATTTATTAAACATATTTTGCTTCACTTTTAATTGTAGTCAAATAACATACTTTTAAATGTATTCTATTAAACGTTTTTAAATTAAACATAAATAAATTAATAAGCCTAAGTGTATATAGTTCCGAATAGTAGCGGTGTAAAAGGTATGATTACCCTTAATGCTAACACAAGGCATGCATAATCATAAAAATAATAAAATAGGGTATATGATACGCGTATCATTTACTCGGTATTATTAGGTAGGTAGGTACCAAAAACAAAAGATATAAGTAAATAACAAAGTCAAACCATAAGTCCTCAACATTACCCGTTTTAAAAGACGGGTATTTAGTCTGAACGGCCCAAAGCGAATGGACCGCGGGCCATTCGACCGTAACCAAAAATCGTCTACGTTCCAAAGGACCGGTGATAAAATGATTTTGAATTTTCATTATCTTCATAACCGGTTGGCACGACTTAACAATGACCCTTTATTTTAACTTTTGCACCCGAATGTAGGTACTTGATGTACTTTTTATCACCCGGTCCTTTGAAACGCAGACGATTTTTGTTTACGGTCGAATGGCCCGCGGTCCATTCGCTTTGGGCCGTTCAGACTAAATACCCGTCTTATAAAACGGGTAATGTTGAGGACTTATGGTTTTTTTGATACATTCGTGTTTTGTTATTTACTTATATCTTTTGTTTTTGGTACCTACCTACATAAGAGATAACAAAGTTATTTACACACATTTACATAATTACAAACAAAAATATACAAATAACGAAAAATATATCGTAATATAACTATAAACTAAAATAAGGCATCGAAATATTCCTCCGCATCGCTGTCCACTGGTAGCGTGCCCAGAAGGCTGGCAGCATTGCCACGTTGTATGGCAATGCTAATCCTTTGGCCAAAGTAGAGGCCAGCCTTCGGGTCACGGGAAGCGTCGACCAGCCGCCTTGCAACCTCTCTATATACAAGTCGGGCACTCGGACCCCACGACCCGAGTGTTTCGACCCCAAACGGCTCGAAAATATAATTACTGATGAAGTTATTATATTTTCGCCGCTTGAGGGCCTCCGCAGCTGCAGCAGCAGCGCCAGCACAGCCTGCCGAGCTAAGAAGGTGGGATGGTGCAAGGGACGCACGTTGCGTCCCATACCAGAGGCCTACCCATCTTCCATGGTACCAATGACATGCCATCTGGTCTCTTACCATCGTCACGTGCCAAGCCATTGGGTTCTAATACAGCTGGAACGCCGGCGGTGACAAGAGCACGACGGATAATATCATTTAAGTTGGCGTGCCGTGCTATACGACCTGCACTCCTGCTGCAAGACAAGCCGTGGTGTCCGAGGCTGTCGACGGCTTCACCGCAATGGCAGCGATGCGGAGCACTGCATGGAGCACCCAAACGAAGGCATGTAGCGATCCGGAAAGTAGTGTCGCCCAACATAGTACCTATGTTGGGCGACGGAAGTACCTGAAGCCATAGGTCCGACTCCCATTCACCCACAGCCAGCAAGCGAGCACGCTCAGCGGTTGTGATTGACGTATTTATAAGTTGATTCCGTATCACAACGCAGAGCGGCTCATCCCACTGTCTCTGGGAAAATGGGTTGACGGGCGGATCCGTATTCGGACAAGCGATTTTCCAAGCATTCAAAGCCTCGGTGAAGCACGTTACCTCAAAATTAACCAGTGAGTTGGCTAAGATATTCCTGGTTAATTTTTCAGTACTGTGAACCAAGGATAGGAATGCCGGTAGACTTATACTGGTAATTTTGCGGACGCCGAGGCCCCCAAAACGGATGGGGAGCGTAGCTTGTTCCCAAGCTCGGTCGTCCAAAGCTACCTAATAATACCGAGTAAATGATACGCGTATCATATACCCTATTTTATTGTTTTTATGATTATGCATGCCTTGTAAACATGAACCGAATGTTGAGCATTTATTTTGTTATTTTGATACCTAAGATTTTTGTGATTTATTTTTAGATAGGTATAAACCATGTGCCATTTAAGTAAAAGATCTCATGTTTCATGCGAAAGCAAAAAGTTTATTACTATTTAATATTGTTTCTTAAGTATATTTATAGCCGCATGTGCTCGAAACGCCTAAAGATAAGTAACAATATTAGCAGAAATTGTTAAAAAATAAACGTTATTCTTATTCCATACATAAAATTGTTTCATTCTGTAAATTCCTACCTAGGACATAATTCGTAAGTTGGAAAATTTGTTACATACTACACGTGCAATTAGTTCAAGATACAAATTAAAATGCAGTAAAAAAGGTATTATGCTGCAAATTACTCTGCAAAGTAGCAAATAAATCAAAGATTTTGCAGTATCAAGTATTTTTACCGCATTTTAATCTGTATACGTGTACCTTTTTGCGTGCAGTAACTGCCATGATTTTGGAAAAAATCGTTTTATTTAGAACTTAATAAACTAAATTCATATTTCTATTCGTAGATATAATCTTTGTTCTCAGGTAGTCCTCGTGGCAATAAAAATATCCAAAAGTTTTTCGCGATTTACTCGAAACCGCTTTTTCTCTCATACTGCCCTTTAGGGCCTGCACGGCAGTATTCACTACCTACACCACCGGCACGACGCGGACACAAACGTCTTTCTTCCGCGGCAGCGTTCGACACGACTGATTGACCGAGAGAGAGAGCGACAGATCCTAACTAGAACGCAGTAAAATATGGTCTCGATTGCAGTGGAATGAAGTAGCATTGTTCAAGTTACCAATTATAATGCAGTAACAGCTACTCATACTGCTATTTAATTAGCATTAAGTTATTTTCACCTTTAAAATAATACCGACTATACTGCAGTGAATAATGATCATACTGCAATTTAAACAGTAGCATTCATACTCGAACGTGATTTGCGATTAAAGTAAAAGCAGTAAAAGAAAGAATTTTAATTTTGCTGCACTTTAGTTGGTTTTCGCTCTAAGAACCTACTTGAATAAGACTAAATAAAATACCACATACAAGTACTTTGCTGCGTTTTAATCAGTAGTTCGCCTGAAATAAATTAGTGATCAACCATGCAGTATTTATACTGTTGGTACAAAACCTACTTACTGCGTTTTAATTTATATGCGTCAATATTTGTTTGAGTGTAGAATACAGATTTTTAGTGGTAATAAAGACATTTACTGCATTTAAATAGGTAAAGTGACGAGTCGTGGCAGACGTAACAGCTGTTACTGTATTTTAGTTAGTTTTATGACATATTTAGACCTGCAAAAGTAAGTTACTGCTTTCACTAATTCGGTTTTTTAACCGTTTAGAACATCCCAACTAAAAACCGGCAATATCACTGTGTTCCTTATAGCGTGACCGTCAAGGTTCAATATTCAACTCAAAAACGTGAAAAAACCTGTTACTGCGTTTTAGGGCCTGCACGGCAGTGCTATACCTAGGTATTTCCCAGTATTAATTAATACTCGCCAACACAATTTAAAATGAATCAAAACATAATTAATGTTAAAAGACGTAATGTAACAGGTTTTGAATTTTTCGGATATTTTTTCCTTTTGGCTTTGAAAGTTTTGCGTTATTGGTATTTAATTTCAACTGGAAATCAAAACCAGTAAGCTCAAATGTTTCGACTCCAATAGTCCCTATTGCATAACGTTATTTAAATACTTCAATATTGTCTATTCCAGATATCACGGAACTGTTTTCCAAGAGTCAGGATCCTGATGAGCTGAGGCATCTGTGGGTGGAATGGCACAAAGCAGCAGGTGCTAAAGCACGCCACAACTTCACGGAATACGTCAACTTGTATAATGAGGCTGCTAAACTTAATGGTGAGGAATTTGATATTCATTATTGAGATCTAAATGAGAATCAGTCTTCAATATTATATATCATGGAATCGATTTCTAGTGGGATAGAAGATTCTGGGATAGTTAAAGGCTGGCGTCAAATAGTAAAAGCTTCCCACTGATAAAATGTTGACAAAGACGCAAAAGATAGAAAAAACAGAGAACTGCTAATTTGACCTCACATTGTAGATTATAGTGGTATTAATTGGTACATAGGTAGGCTTATTATGCAAATAGTTATCCGCCTGGTGGGATTTTTAAATCATTTTTACCGACTTTGCGTATTAATGAAGTGACAATGTTGACGTAATTCCGTCAAAATAGGACCATGCATGATGCTTACCTAATGATTTCTCGCACGTCAGTATCGTGATGACATCACGATACTGACGCGTATGGTTATTGATTTTTTGATAATAATGGAAATGTAAGTATTATCTGCATTTATACAACTGTTAAACGTTTAACTTCTAAGCTATGATTTACCTTATTGCCAATAAGTTATAACCTTAATTCACTGTGCGAATTAGTACCTATTAAAATGTTGACGGTAAGTATTGCAAAATATTCTAAAACGAGAAAAACTATTTCAAAATTTATTAATTTCCCAGGTAAATGTCCATGTATTATGTTTTGTGTGCTCATTAATAAATAAATAATATGTCTATTGTTATGAATGCAAAAGATGGATGTTTATATGTGATGTACGAAATTCATCTATTTGTAATAGAGAGACAGAATTTGTGTAGAGGAAGAATGCGTCCTAGTTAACAAACACACTATTACTATATTTAAAACTTTTACTGGTCACCAAAACTGGTCTCTGACAAATACTTTTACTCACGATGAATGTTATCAAAACGAGTAAAAGGCAATTTATCTAAAAATAAAAATGATGGAAATATTATAATACCATCAATTCTAAGAAGTCATTATGTTCTGTATAATATTTTTTACGGTATATGTCTGACGCAATGAGCATTTTTAACATTTCGTAGAATTTTACCTGTCGGATCAACTTGAATGGTATAGTTACTCGTACCTGTTTAACTTTCAAAGAGGTTATATCATAAATGTAAAAAAACAACTGTTTAATGATCGATTCTGGTTGTGCGTTATCAAAAAGCCGATAAAGTTAAAGAATATGATTAAAAAGCCATTAAAAAAACTTGCATACTTATACTATCCTACAGTTCTTTTGAATGAATAATATTTTCCCTCTCAATTCCAGATTTCAAAGACGTAGCAGACTGGTGGCAGTCTGAATATGAAGTGGATGACTTTGAGCAGCAACTGGCTAAACTTTGGGAGGACGTGAAACCATTGTACGAGCAGTTACATGCGTACGTCAGGAAGAGGCTGAGGGACAAGTATGGAGACCACGTGGTGTCCGCTCGAGGACCCATCCCTGCGCATTTGCTGGGTAAGGGATTTTTTTACCATAGTACAAGACCTCGAAGATCAGACAATCTAGTTGTGGTAGATCAAGGAGAGGCTGCGAACGAGCAGGAAGTGTACATACGGCCAATAATGATCCACTTTACTGATTCGACGATCAGCTCTGTAAACCTGTTGCTCCGCCGTCGTTCAGTTCTTGATTTCAATAATTCGTTGTAATAAGTGTTGACGCTCATTGATACGGCGACCAAGATCCTAAACACTCTCTCTCTTCAACTGTCGCCGGTAGCTAGTCAACACTGCCTAATGGCTTTTCTACTAGATTACTATACGTTCTAACTCGAAACATTCAAATTTCAGGCAACATGTGGGCCCAAACCTGGAGCAACATAGAGCCTTTCACCCGCCCATACCCTGACAAGAAAGAAACCGACATCACCCAAACTATGAAAGACCAGAACTTCACAGCTCTAAAGATGTTCCAAATGTCTGATGAATTCTTCCGGTCATTGAATTTGACTGCGATGCCTGAGAAATTCTGGAAGAACTCCATCATTGAGAAACCTACAGACAGGGAGATTGTTTGCCATGCTTCCGCTTGGGACTTTTATGATGGAGAGGACTTTAGGTAATTGGTTCAAACACAGAGAACTTTGTGAGAATTTCCTGATTGAATGTGTTTTGACCAAAGAAAGTAGAGATGGGAATAACGCTTTATTGAATATAAAATAATATAAGGAAGTTGTCAGAGCAAACGCCATGATTTGTGTAGCTGAGGGTGCAGCAATACTAAATATTTTTTATCAATACTATCCTTCCTCAGTTTTCTGACCTATCGTCATATTAAGGCCGGGGTTAGCATATGTATCATTGTGGCGTATTGTATCTCCGTATCGTGTTTCGTATCTACATTCTTTTAACTTCTAGAATAATTCCAGAATTACTACGTTTAGAAGCTAGATTCGAGATCGCAGTTTCATATTATTAGAACACAACATTCAAATTCTGCCTATCCTCGAAATATAAACCTCGAGTCGCTTTCCAGATATCTTCCCTATAATTCCTTGGTAACAGTTGGTTGGCAATAGTCTACATTATGGCAAGACACTCGGTAACCATTTGAGAAGGATTTTATCTATTTCTTCATCGCCTTATTGTTATAAATTGCCTTGCTTTGAAGGATTCACAGGTGTAACATAACCAACTGCATCAAAATTCTGGCTGTAGTGTACCCATACATAAAAATTAACAAAATTCTAAATTTCAACTAACATATTGTTTGGATTAATTTTGAAGGATCAAACAGTGCACATCAATTGATAACGAGTACTTTGAAACCACACACCATGAAATGGGACATATCCAATACTTCCTTCAGTATAGACATCAACCTTTCGTTTTCCGGGATGGAGCTAACCCAGGTAATTAATATATATTTGTTATACCAGGATCAAAATGTGTACATCAATCAACAAAGAACATTTTAGAACGGTGCATCATGAAATGGGCCATGTCCAATATTATTTGCAGTATAGACATCTACCGTTCCAGTTTCGGGAGGGTGCCAATCCAGGTATTTGGAATTTGGGAACGAATAAGCTTCATTATCATTTGGACCTGTTGTATTGTTATACTTCTACAATTTCTTTTCTATTTATGTGTGTATGTCTACGGGGGACCTCTTGTATATTACGTACATGCATTGTCATCCTCACCATCTCGATATATTATTTATATCACAGCTTACATGATCCCTAACTGGTAATTGATATTTACAATTGGTGTTAAAGTACTGCTGTTGTGTCTTTCTTTTCCATTACGTGGTCATTGGCAATCATTAATGATTTTGATTATCTACTAACGCTTCCAAAAATACTTCGAGTTCTTTCAATATGATATCTTTTCTTACAATATTTTTATGTTTTATTCTATGTAGAAGTAATACATGTATGAAATCATCGTAATCTATTATGTTTGCAAGCCTATCTTTAGAATCTAAGTTAACATCTTCTATAGTCTCTTCTAATTCATAGGTAATTTATTTTAGGTTTCCATGAGGCTGTAGGCGATACAATTGCTCTGTCAGTATCTTCTCCTAAACATCTTCGACGTGTTGGTCTAAGTACCGGTGACGCTGAAGATGAACAGACTGAAATAAATCAGCTTTACAAAATGGTGAGTGATTGTTTTAATTTAATAATAATAAATAATGCCTAAGAACACTTCAATTTGTCTGTGTACTTTCTTCTTGGTCTACCTCGTTTTCTATTTGCCTCTAATTTGTCTTCTATCATGTTCGTTATAAAGCTGTCGTGTTGCAGTAAGTGGCCAATCGTTTTCCTCGTCTTCTTTCTAAATATTTTAAAATTTCTAGTAAAAGAATTAGTAATTAGTTTTGGATAGAGAAAGATGAAGATTGCTACACTGACAAGTGCCCAGCACTTAAATTTTGGATGGATGAGGAACACCGCCATCTTTTCAGAACTTAAAAAGAATCAGCATTTGAACTTATTTTGTTCTTTCTTTTACGAACGCAACAGTCAAACCAATACACCACAACTTAATAACATCTTTTCATTAATTTTCCAGGGTATCGACAAGATTGTGTTCCTCCCATTCGCCTACACCTTGGACATGTTCCGATATGGCGTATTTCGTGGAACTACTCTTCCCGAGGACTACAACTGTCACTACTGGAAGCTCCGGGAGATGTTGCAAGGCGTGGAGCCACCGATAAACAGGACAGAGGAGGACTTCGATGCAGCTGCCAAGTACCATGTGTCGGCTAATGTAGAATATGCAAGGTGAGGAGGATTAGTTTTTATCATTTGAAGAATGAGCCCCCCGATTCAGAACTATTTCGATAAGCAGTTGTCGACCAATGCGGTTTGTTATCTCGCTTCGTTAACGATTCTCGCAACGAGAGCAAAAGAGATAGCTTAACGAATCGTTTGACAAATAAGTAATCGAATCGTTTTGATTCATGGGCAGGTGTCATTATTTTCATCAAAAATAGGAAACTGTGTAGTTAAGAGTTTACCAAAATGCTACCTGTAAGGTAAAATTTTCAGATCGGAAAAACTTCGGGCTCTCCTAGAAAACCTTAATTATAGGCGTTATACAAAGAACGTCATACACTTTACTGTAAATAAACGAGAATATCCCTAACCTCTGGCACAGTAGACATATAAGCTAAAGCAGTACCTCAACTTACTATAATCTCAAGAATTGAAACACTCACACAGACACGCTCTATATACTGAGTAGTTTTTTGTTTTTGTGTGGAACTGTATCCCGAAAATACCTTATTTGTCTTGTTGCAGTGCGTGTCTGTGTGAGTGTGTCAAATCGGACGATTGTAGGTAGTTGAAGTACTGCTTTAGCTTATATGTCTACTGTGCCTCTGGTGATAATATAAGGCGTCCCTAAGTTAAAAAATTCAATCAACTTATAATTATTCATTCATACTGCCTCATTGCTCTAGTGGTCGCAAACGACTGCTGAGCATGAAGTTCTGGGTTCGATCCCTAGGTTGGGCAAAATTTCATTGAGTTTTCCGTGTGGAATTCCTCAGCAGCAGCCCGGAGTCTGGATTTGCACCCGATTGATACGAATAGACTCGCCCCTATTACATGAGAATTAAACATAATGAGGGTGTACTATACACCTCTACCCAATCCTTCAGGGAAAAAAGGCATGATGAGTGATGAGTGTTATTCTTCCATATTCCAGATACTACGTATCTTTCATAGTGCAGTTCCAGTTCCACCGCGCACTCTGTCAGCTGGCTGGAGAGTACGTGCCAGAAGACCTGAACAAGAAGCTGGTCGACTGCGATATTTATCAGAGCGTTGCCGCTGGGAACGCGCTGTCGTAAGTATTTCCTGCTGTCATTTTATAGACAAAAACACGACTTGACGTGTCGTGTAAAAATCCTCCGGATCTTTTGAGCTGTGGTTGCTGAGCGTATAATAAATAATTCCTTCACCAAGATAGTCAGTTTGTGGTTGTGCAGGAAGCGAATGACGTGAGCCCTGCACAACTTTTGGAAAACCAGATTTTTGATGATTCTCTGTATACCTACATAAATGTGGCATCTACGAAATTAATTTGAACATGTTCACCCTTACTTATAAACGATGGTTATAGGTTGTTTAGCTAAAATGGCTTTTAAGCCTATTGTTGTCTATATTCATTGACATACAAATGACAATGACACGTGTAATTCAATCAGTGTTTAAAAATGAAAATCTTTTATAAGTAAGGGGGTTATTTATAAGCCATCTTATTGAAGTAAACTGTCCTTGTGATTCCCCATATGGTTTGCATGGAAGCCTGTTCATAATATTGTACATTCTCTATCCTTGCTTTCCACAGTAACATGCTCAAGATGGGCTCATCAAAGCCGTGGCCGGATGCGATGGAGGCTCTCACTGGTCAACGAAAGATGAAAGCCGATGGTCTCCTGGAGTACTTCAGACCTCTCCAGGACTGGCTAACGATAGAGAACCAGCGCACCGGAGAATATATCGGATGGGAACCTAGTAGAACACGTCAGTATATTTGGATTTTTTATAGACTTTAGAGTGTGACACCAGATGCAGCTGGATATTCATTTTAGTACTAGTATTTGATTGCACCTGAGGGGCTCGTGTGATTTGCAAGGTTAAACTGCGCTTGCCGCGGTCAGTTCGTGGATGGGTGACTATTCTTTACACATCGAGACACCTTCGTGCTTTGGAGAGCACGTTAAACCGTCGGTCCCGGGTGTCGTACGAATACATGTGACAGTCGTTATAGGATAGACAGAACCTCGAAAATCTGACAACTGGTACACCAGTTACAACCTTAGGCAGTTGTCCCACCGCCGGCGAGGAAGCGACTAATGCCTCATTTACACGAGAATATTTTCTCGAAGCGAGACTCGTTCTTACTTTGTCTTTCTCGGCGGTGAAAACAGAGACAACATGAAACTCGCTTCGAGATACTAACCTCGTGTAAATCAGCCTTAACTATCAGCTATTTTCTCGCTCAAGTAACGTACAACAGATGTACATTCCGTGTAAACAAAAGAGATGCATATATTAATAGTTGATTACTGACTGTTTACACTGCCGGCGAGGACTCGCTCCACTAGTTTGTCGCTGAGCGACAAGAGCTATCAAAGATAATACTTGCTCAGCGATGCTCGCTAGGCGGTCGGAACTCACGCCGAGAGACCAACCAGCGGTCATTAGCGAGTGGTGCAAGTAATCGCCCGTCGCACTCGCACACTCGCTTATAGCCCAGCGATAAAACTATCGGAACGACACACTCGCTTCTCGCTGCTCGCCAACTCGTTTCTAGTTTCTAGCTTTACTCACTTCTTGTTCATCGTAAGCGGTGGGTCAGTGCTTTAGGATATCGGATTTTCCCAGTAACTGAGTTGCGGAGGTCTGACGGCAGTCACTCCGTGTGAGATACTGGTATTCAACCGCATCTGGTTTAACTGGAAGCTGATCTCAACATAGTTGGGAAAAGGCCAGGCAGAAAAAAAGGTAGATCAAAGATAAAAAAGTTTGCTACAAATTCTGGTCAGTTTTGGCTTAAGATAACGTTGCTATTCAACCGTTCTCCGCCTTATGGTATGATATCTTAATTAATATACAGGATCTGATAGACCTCCACAAGTGGATAACAATAAAACACGTAAAGAAGATCTTTTGGAAGGATTTTTTATTTCTGCATATGGTTTGATTGTGACGTTTATCCAAACCTACCTTTTGCTGGCTCCGTCTAAAATAACTTCTGTTTCCTTCTAGATTACTGCACAGCGGAACAGCGGGCGGCGTTAAGCGCGAAAGAGGTAACAAAGCCAGAAATACAAGAGCCGGCGGAGTCGTGACGCGATGAGTACTTACTACACTTAGTCTAATTTATAGCAGACAAGCAACACAGTATTCATAATAAACGTTTTTTTATAAGGAATCTTCTGGATTTTATTTTGCAGTCTTGAATTGTTATCACCTTCGTTATTTTGTAAGAGTGGTTACGCACTGCATCCGATCCGAATCCGTGAAAATACGTTCCGAAGTAGCCATAGAACTATTTGTATGGTAGTTTACGCACTACATCCGGCATCCGTCATCCGATTTCTATCCGTCATCCATGAATCTCCAATTCGGAAGAAATATTGACGGACCGAAGTAGCCGTAGTAATGTTTGTATGAACGCTTTCGCACTACGTCGGATTCAAATCGGACGCCAAATGGATATGCCAAAGATGGCCCCTGAATTGTTTGAATTTGGATCAGAGATCATTTCATTTCATTTCATTTCATTTATTCAGAACAATTCAGGGATCAGGGATTCAGGGATCGGAGTAGTGCGTAAGCAACATCCGAATTCGGTCCCAAATTTTTACTCTAGATCGGTATTTTCACGGATTCGGATCGGATGCAGTGCGTAAAGCAATATCCGAATTCGGTCCGAGTTTTTATATCCGTATTTTCACGGATTCGGATCGGATGCAGTGCGTAATCGCTCTAAGCAGTTCAAAGCATTACCTTCTTCATACGATGGTTCAAGGGCTTTCTAATTCTGCCGCTCGATTTCAAAAAGGCTGTTAAATAGGTAAATCTTATTTTGAGTTATGAGCAAAAACTTAAAAAATGTTGTCCATAGAAATTTTGAAGACATCCAGATGTTTTTTTTATACCAAATTGTTGAGCTACTTTTAAGCTCGTTGTATAAGTTATAATGACATATCTGTATCTGTATTGTACTGATTGTGTGTATGTAACAAACTTTAATTTTAAAAACATAAACCCCCTTATTGCAAACGATCTAAGAGAAATCCTGGTTTTAAAATAGCCCTGTCTCTTTTCGTTATATTGTGTTAGAAAGTGATGGGTAGATTTTATGTCTGGGTTTATCTTAGTCTCAGTTTAAACCAGCTTTTGTAATAAGGGGGTGTTCGGACTAATATTGTTTTTAAAATTAAAGTTTTTGTTTTTATGTTGTCATGTTTTTCTGTACCTACTGATGACCAATACAATTTAGTGGAATACAATATTCTACAATATTAATGTCTCCATAACATAGTTTATAAAACTCAAATTTTTCAAAATGTCACTGGATGGTCTTTTAGAAATCGGACAGCAAAATTGTTAACTGTATTAGAACGCCTTTGCCTGAAGAACACAATCGAGCTACTGTTCTGCAGCTCGGGCCTACATTACCCATTTCCATAATTTTTAATTAGGACTAATACTTTATATTTCCTTCCATCTGCCACATGAGGCAAGCAGTTCCGAGTTTGAGGAGTTGATTTCCATGCAAGGTAGTGTTTCAAACATTTTCATTAGCGATACGTGCTTTTATTACGAAATAACTTAACATCCACTCGACGACAACGACAGACAGTTTTTAGATAAAACAGAATAAAGATAAAATTAATCTCTTATCGAATCAATTGTCACATAACTAAATACTAAAGTGGAGTTCAAAGCCCGTGCGTAGATAAAACAAAGATGACAAAGAATTTATTTATCTTACATAAGTTTCAAAACATTAAAATATTTGCTAGGTCATTCTGGTAAAGAATCTTTATTCCTCATATGAATTACAAAAGGATTACATCTACTTACATGAGAAACAAATAAAATTAAAATAAGTGAACTTAAACTTACTAATGAGCGTAGGTACAGAACATCAAAGTATTATTCATATACAACAATAAAACAGGTAGTTAATCTACTTAATATTGTACAGTAAAGTCATTCTATATACCTATAACCTGCGTCTTAAATTGCTTTGGATTTGCATAAAGAGCTGTGGAGCTTATTTGTATCCAATATATACCATTCCACAAGAAATCTTCACTAAGAGTATGTCCTCGACATCTTCTCTCATTAGACGATGATCAACTTAAGGAATGGTTTCTATGAGTGCATTGATTCATCGTCAAACCAATGTAACAATGGACAGATGCTAAGAGCGATTACGCACTGCATCCGATCCGAATCCGTGAAAATCCGGATATAAAAAACTTGGACCGAATTCGGATATTGCTTTACGCACTGCATCCGATCCGAATCCGTGAAAATACCGATCTAGAGTAAAAATCTCGGACCGAATTCGGATGTTGCTTACGCACTATTCCGATCTCTGATCCAAATTCAAACAATTCAGGGGCCATCTTTGGCATATCCATTTGGCGTCCGATTTGAATCCGAGGTAGTGCGGAAGCGTTCATACAAACATTACTACGGCTACTTCGGTCCGTCAATATTTCTTCCGAATTAGAGACTCACGGATGACGGATGCCGGATGTAGTGCGTAAACTATTATACAAATAGTTCTATGGCTACTTTGGAACGTATTTTCACGGATTCGGATCGGATGCAGTGCGTAACCGCTGTAAGGTTTAGATTGATTTGCCGATAAATATAAGATGGTAAGCATCCAGCTAGATGCGGTAGCTACCAGGACGATGATAGACATGTCCGATCAGCGACACTTTCTCTGTTAAACGAAGTTTATGGCAAAGCCCTGGAGCCGCCTGGAGGAACAATCGAGCAAATACCTGCATTTGCTCCTTTTTTGGCAATCACTTGTGTGGTTCAAGGTGTTACAGGTAAACACAATTTTATCAACAATTATTTGATTCCAAACACGTTAAACTCTTCTAGAGAATTATTTATGCAAAACAAACACGTTTGTAATTGAGCCAATGACAAGTACACAGGAATAAAATTGTGGATAAAACTAGTTTCATACTGCAGCGTTGTTTATTAATAAGCGAAGAAACACAACAAAGAAGAAAACTACAACTACTGGACTTCTACTAACATTTTAAAAGGTTCAGACACAGCTTAGGATCCTCAGGTTTTACTTATACTTTTATCTTATCTTATAATTTGCCTATCCGACACAGTCCGATTAAAGGGTCAGACCTCGAAATCTATCCTTCTGCAGCGAGGTGTGAGGCATGAAGACGTCATCTCCCCGACATTATTCACCGATACATTGGAAGATATCTTCAAGGTTCTGGACTGGAAAGGGCTAGGCATCAAAATAATAATAATAATGAATAACCCTAAGAAGAGGCCCGTGGCCAGCATTGGGACAATGATGGACTGATTATGATCATGATTAAGAAAATTATATGGACACAGCATAAAACGACACGTACAATGATAAATGACGATATAACAAACGAAAAAATAGTAATTATGAAATAGGGTTCTCCTTTAACACTAATAACTGTGTCTCACCAAGCCATGCTTTCAATAGTTTATTGCAGCGGTCTATAAGAGGTCTAGTACTGGATGTTAATGGTTTGATCTACTGACGATGATCTATCTATACCATCAGTCGAGGATCAACAGCATTGAACACACATGAACACACTATAGACCATTTTATCTAGGGTACAATAAATGTCCTCCGCAACTCCAATATGGATGGATATTGATTGCAGAGGTCTGTTTCTAATTACGCAAGACACTTGTAATCGCTATGACTTTGATTTTGACAGGTCAACAGTTTGCATAGCAACATATGTATTAACAATCCGACTTCTCCACGACTATGTACCATGCAATGAATATTGTTATCTTGTTAAAATCAAAGCCATAGCGATTAGGAGTGTTTTGCGCAATTAGGATGCTGGTCTTTTGGACGCATATTGCTTTATACATTCTGAACATCGATAAGAGAAGTAGAAAGATAAGTTTGAAATTATGAAATAGTCCTTTTTGCACCTGAATAAGCAAGCAAAATTGAATAATACGATAAAAGTCTTGAGTAAAAACTAATGAAACCAAATCAAAACAAAGCCGAAGACTCGTTACAACTCTACAAAGCAATAAAAAATGCAACGTACCTTAAAACTAAGGTTCTGATAACAAACGAACAAAATTATTTCAATCTTGTATCAGTATCAATTCAACTGTGTGAGATTATCATTCAAGGAGTGCCGTAGATAAATACGTAGCACATCTCGTCTCAAGTAGTAGTGTTTATTTGATAGCAGGCGGAACTAGCCGGTGAGTTTTGAATTTTTATAACCAGATATAGGATAACTGGACGCATATTTACCCAAAGTTGAAGTGTTTGCTGTTATGGAATATACTTTTGTATTCATCGTAAAAATCTCGCGATCACGGAATCGACTTTAATGTTTTTTTCTGACTATAGAATCGGATGTATACCTATTTAATGTTGTAAAGTAGGTAGTTGCCAAACAGGCACAGCAAAAAAGAAAAAAGTTTAAACAAAAAAAAAACTTTAAGCATCCGCTCCCTTTTTTTTTCTTGTGGTTATCCTCATGGGTGCCCTTCGCCCGGGGAAGGCGAAGGAGTATGCGGCACCCAAAAATAACGCCATTGGGAACCGGCGGTACATTACTGCCGGCAGCTGAAATTAAAAACGTCGCGTCGGCTGCCGGCATCCAAAATGGACATCGGTGGTTGTAATAAGTTGTTTGGTAGGTATGTTAGTTGAAAGGTAGATTCGAATTTGGGCCAAACACTGAATCGTAGTGTCATCCAACTGACTAATTTCAAGAGCGAGCGAAGTGAGCTCGTTATTCTGGGCACCCCGACACGGATAGGTTAGGTTGGAAGTTGATGAACCCCTTCGTGTTAGGTTACTTTAAACCTTGCAGACAGAAATAGGAGTCCCGCTAAGCGGGGCTCCGTCGACTCTGCTTTAGAAAGCCAAACAACCTTACAAACATCCCCTTAAGTTTTCATTTGTTTTTATTGTGAAAATGAAAGTGGGTGACGAATAATCGTCTCATGAAGAGTTTGAAAAGGCTTTGAAGGTGTATAAAAACAGTGTATGTAATTGGCGCGGCGCTGGCAGCGAGTTTGGAAGCCAGCGCCGGCACTCGTAATGGCAACCGGCGCCGGCAGCGGAGGCACACCACAAAAGTGGTGTAGTCCACGTGTAGTCGGTTAGACTGTGGGATCGAGTCTCTGTACAATAGTCGAACTACTAATTATACATGAATATATCTTAAATTAGTATCCAACAATTATCTAGGTAATGTTTTTTAGCTTTCTCTTTAGTATGCGTTTATTACTTTCGTGCCTTATGACCTCCGGCAGACTTCAATAGATAAGGCAAGCGTTTTTCAATAGTTTATCATTGTTTACAGGAACTATGAAAGACAAAGTTTTCCTCATAGTATTTAGGTATTAGTAATAATTACAATTAAATTAAGATTACAGCGAAACAGCCTTATTATTGTACGGAGTGTCATCAAAGATGATCGTGATCTTGATCCCGTTTATTACACAATTTTATTTAATTACTAAGTCGACAGGATTTTATACTTTGTGGTTTGGACAATAAAGTGTAATTGTGAGAGCAACTAATAAATAACTTTAAAAGGTTTTTTCGAAGAATTAATTGGTATGAAATCAAAGGGAGAGAAGCGTTTTTGTGTGAGTAATTGAATGTGTATTTTTGAGTACCTACCTATTTATAAATGCATAACATTTGTTCATCTCTCAGAATAAATGAGTTGAAACGGGCCGCCCTTAGATATCTGGGTTTGGTTTAAAGCTTTTTTTTTGTCTACCTATACTATCCAACAGCTGGGCAAAGGTCTCCCCCAACTTCTTCAATGTACTCTTTTACTGCGCGACCTCAAACCAGCCCTCGTCGTATGCGTCTAGGTCATCTCGCCTCCTCTTTCTGGGCCGACCTCGGCGGCGCAGTTCATCTTCAGGCACCCATTGTGTGGGGAATCTTGCCCAGCGGTCATTATGCATACGACTGAAGTGACTTGTTACGAGTAAAAAACGAAAAGGAAATCTTTAGCTAGCAAAAGCAAATGAAAATCTAATTTTTGCGGACTTAATTAGTATCGCGATAGTCCGTATACACGTAGAAAGCGGATTGCCAGCGCCGATCTGCCAGCGCTTGTCGGTGCTGGTCCTTGCTGTTAGTCGGTGCAGGTAGTCTCTATATTGTTTGGCGAACCAGCGCCGACAAGTTCCGACCTGCTCCGATCAGCGCTGGTAAGCCTTCATTTGCTGCTGTACCTATTTGCAAGGGAACAAGGCGTATTTTTCCAAAAAAATGCCAGCCACTGCTTGTACCCTCTTCCTTTATGTAGAAGTTACCTGCACGGACCAGTACCGATAAGCGCTGGTTACCTGCATCCTTTATGTATACCTACGCTCATTGTAGGTTAAATAATTGCAATCACAGATACGTATAATACGGTTGAGTGTGTAGTCAGCGTCCTATCGTAAGTGGAAGTTAAGGTAAATAATGGAATTAGGCGTTACTTTGCGGAAATCCATGGTATAAAAATTTGCAATTAAATATTCAGTATTAATTCCGCCAAACTAATTCGCTAGCTTGGATACAGTTTTCAGCATCGCCCTCCCGCCCACAAATATATTCACACGCAGAAGGTGCGATTAACAATTCAACATGCAACTCTAACCGAGACGACACGTGTTTCGCCCCTCCACGGGGCGTCCTCAGGAGATGTCGATCGCTCGGTGCTGCATACTGTTTGGTGGAATTAATACTAAATATTGTAACTGCATATTAAGCAGTCAAGATGATCAATTATTTAGTAAAATCCAAATTGGTCACTAATACAGGTTGTAAACGAATTCGTATAATTTCTTAAAACCACATGATCTACTATTGATGATCTACATCAGGAGATCCAGCACGGGATTTAGATCGAACAGAACCACCTAACAAGAATTCAACAAAAAAATTGGTTATGTATCATAATACCTACGTTTATTCTAACTATTTTCAACTTAACTACGATCAAAAGACCTACCGTTTAAAACACCTAAAGATCGTTTCACCTATTTTTGTAATAACTAATGGACGAAATCCATAATGGAGAATTCATCTACGGTTTATTCGACTACAATTAATTCACCTAACGTTGATTAAACTAACGGACGATTCACCTACTGTTGATTTATCTGTGGTCTTGTGTTTGTCTTACTGGTGATTTTGTATATGTGACAACATTTCTGCGAGCAACTTGGAAGTAGCGCTCGCCGGCCGCTGCCGCGGCACCGCTCTCTTCGCTCGCTCGGCTCGCGCGCGGTTTGTCACAGTTCTAACCTAACCTAACCTATTTCACCCAGTTCAAAATGACGAATCATACAATCTGCCGCAGAAATGTTTTTACCATTGTCTAATTATCTAGTCGCAGGCAGATTGTATGATTCATCATTTTGAACTGAGTGAAATAGGTTAGGTTAGGTTAGAACTGTGACCAACCGCGCGCGAGCCGAGCGAGCGAAGCGAGCGGTGCCGCGGCAGCGGCCGGCGAGCGCTATTTCCAAGTTGCTCGCAGAAATGTTTTCACCATTGTCTAATTATCAGTATTAATAAACTGTAGGCGAGTCGTCCATTAGGTATTTCATACATAGTTGAAACATCCAATATCTTAAAAAATCATTAGATGAATCGTTCGTTAGTGCAATTAATTTTAGTTTAATCAAGATTAGGTAAGTTAAACTGTAGTTGAGTCGACCATTATGCGTTATGAACATATGTGAATCAACCGTAGTTAAGTTGAAAATAGTTAGAATAAACGTAGGTATTATGATACGTAACCAAAAAATTACCCAAAATAAACATTATGCATGTTTTTCTTATACTTGAACTAGCTTTCGCCCGCAGCTTCGCTTGCGTGAAATTTTGAACCCATTAAGTGACGATTTTCCATACAAACTTTCATCCCCTATTTAACTCCTTTAGGGGTTGAATTTCGAAAAATCCCTTCTTAGTGGATGCCTACGTTACAAAAGGAACCTACTGTCAAAATTTCAAGTTTCTAACCCCAGCGGTTTAGGCTGTGCGTTGATAGATCAGTCAGTCAGTCAGTTAGCTTCTCCTTTTATAAGTATAGATAGAAGATAGATGAACATTTCGATGCCAAGCGTAAATGAATGAAAGCACAGACAGACACAGCTGGTGGGCACGACTAGCGCGATATCGCTCTTTGTAGTCAGTTTAAGTCGGGGCTCTAAAATGACTCAGAAACAGAAACCCAGTATTTTTTTCAAAAAGCCCATTTATTGTTAATCTGTGTCACCAGTCTACGCGGTTTAAAGGAATTACACGAATTTGTTTAGACTGTATTCACTTTACCAAAGGTGTCTAATTATTCAGACCAAATTGAACCAACTCCGTTATTCTGTTGTCGTCTTCAAGGTATTGGGTACAAAAATACACATAAAGTTGTCTTAAATATTTGACTAACAACTCTTTTAGTTACGCTCATGAATACTGAACGAGAGTCTGACGAGATGAATGTTGTCCGCTTCATGCAGTAACGTGCAAGTATGGAATTTTAGGAGGCTGGTCTAGAAATGAAAAAGTAAAATAAAAGTATACAGAGTGATTTACTAAAAATAATGGTTGCATCTGTGTCGGAAGGCACATTCGAATACGTTACAAATCAAATGTTCGAATGCACCTCCTGGGGCCTAATTCTCCTAAAATAAATTGTTGCCAAACGCAATAGAACCACAACCGTCAGTCAGTTTTTGTTTTCGAAAACTTTCAAAATGATTGATTTTGTTTTTTGTGTCAAACAATTTGATAGCTTTTGAAATTGAGAACTGTCTGAATGAATGATTCGGCCTTGGTTCGGTTGTGATTTATCAAGATTTATTTTAGGAGAATTGGGCCCCTGGCCCGCTCAGCTTTTGATAATGAATGAATGAATAGTACAAGATCGAAGGCTCTGTGTGTTGCCGGACGTAAAGAATAGCACTACCCCATCTCTTCCCATGGGTGTCGTAAAAGGCGACTAAGCGATTTACTAGAGGATGGGCAGCAGCGTTCTCTGAGTACTCTAACTACTATACTGCGATCGCCAACCCGCCTGCCAAGCGTGGCGATTATGGCAAACCCCCCCAACATGGCTTGGGGGAGGTCAATGTCCAGCAGTGGACGTCTTTCGGCTGAATGATGATGATGATGATGGTATAAGAAAGAAGAAAGGAAGAAAATCTACACAATCAACAATATATTGTCAAAAGGTGTAACAGTTACCTAACAATACTAAACAAGCACCGTAGCAATACACCTAGCCTCCACGAGTGACGATACTTAAGTACGTCCGGCGCACCCTGGGCAGTCAGCCCCGCTACCAACCTTGCTGACTGGCTAATCTTTTCACCACAGCATGAGCTGTTCTCGTATAGCTCTTGCTGACACGAGAGAAGAAGAAGAATACACCTTATACTATTAGTAATAACTAAAACTCACACTCACTCAGCAAAATGCTGTGCTTTGCCAGCATTTGGACTAATAATACTATTAGTATGCTGTACAACTTTGATGGGACAAAATCAATTCGTGAAAAAAATAATCTGCTATTCCATACAAATAATCTTTTTTTTTTTTTTTTTTTTTTTTTAAAACGTTGCCCCACACTAAGATTTCTCTTGTATCGTGGGTGCGTTTACAGACACAAATCTCACAAACAAACGCCCAGACCCGGAACAACCATCTGTAGGCCATACAAATTTTTGTTCCGTGTGGGAATCGAACCCACGACCCGTAGCGCAGCAGCCAATCGCTTAGCCACTGCACCAAACGTGTCGTCTACACTGCACCAAACATTTTGTTAATCAATGTTGCTTAACAAAATGTTTGCAACCGCTGATTTATTTTCAAAAATTTAGAGTTTGTCCCATAGTCTATTACTATGGCTAGGCCACACGGCGAAAATCGACCGACTAAATGACAATTCGACTAGGCCGCAACTGACTAAAATCACAAGCCCCAAAGTTGGGTGCCATCCGACTTCTTCAGTGCGGCGACAAGCCGCATGCGGCGGGTGACTAAAATTTACCGTGTAAATGGTCAGTTGCAGGCGATCGCCCACCGCATGAGCTGTGTTTTGCGTTGTGTTGTTCCGCTAGAAATGAACAAGTCTCATGCGATTTTTGTCGACCGGTGTAAATGGGGTGGTGATTCGATTTTTACATGCGATGCGACTGGTGACTTGCCGCACGGCTAAAATCGACCCGTGTAAATCCCCCATAAAAGTTGTACAGAATGAAAGCAGAGTTCACGGTTTTCGGAAGTAAAGCGACCAAGCACTTTAGTACTGACGAACTCAAATTGATCTTGTGTTTCTGATAAATCTCATCGTCCTAAAAAACTGCGTTTAGAAGGAAACAATGTTGTAGGATTGGAATGGAAAAATTATAATAGGAGAATTCTAAAGATCTATATAATTGGCCGACCTCAAACTAATTGCTACTTTAGCCTGATAACTGTGAGAAATCAAGGAAACAATGTTGAATTACTACTTATGTTTTTGTGTTGTCTTTGAATAGGGTTGTACTCATCGTAAATTATATTAGACTTAGAATACGGAGAAAAAGAAGACGTCCAAATCTAGATACGGAGCTTGATTCGATATGGTGATACGATATCATAATCGGATCGGTCAAATGATACATAGTTATGTGGACCGGTCTGAAGAGGGCCCACACTGGAAGACTTTTGGGCTGGCCGCACATGGGCTCTAAGTTGCTCGAGTGGCAGTTGATCGTCATTTGTTTTTAGCTGCAGGCCATGCACCAGCAGCCAGATAAATAGCGATCAACTGTGTCTCGAGCAACTTAGGTCCCTTGTGCGGTCAGCATTAAGCCGGATCCGCTGCGCCGTGTTTTCGTGTGTGCAAACAGGATAACCTTATTTGCTAACCGAATAGGGGCGTGGCCTAACAGTTTTGTTAGCAAAATTGGCGCTGCGGACCCGGCTTAACATTGTTTGCTAACCGAATAGGGGCGTGGCCTAACAGTTTTGTTAGCAAAATTGGCGCTGCGGACCCGGCTTAACATTGTTTGCTAACCGAATAGGGGCGTGGCCTAACAGTTTTGTTAGCAAAATTGGCGCTGCGGACCCGGCTTAACATTGTTTGCTAACCGAATAGGGGCGTGGCCTAACAGTTTTGTTCGCAAAAACACAATAACATGTTAGAAAATTCGCGCTGCGGACCCGGCTTTATGCTTTAATGTGACGGCGTTGTAGTGTTACGACGTGTGTCGGTGTAGTTCTTTCATCTACGTCGTTTTTTAGCTAAGCAACTGCCTTGCTATCTCAACAATCCTGAGATATGTCTTTGGGAATTCTTCGAGGAGTTAGAAATAAATAATTACCTCATTAAAATTGTTTAACTATTTTAATTTATGTCTTTGCAGTTGCCATATTTTCATTTGTTTCATTAAGCATATCCCGTTGTTTTATTTAAAGAATGAAGTAAAAATCTATACTAACTATGTCAATGTTACACAATGTTGCCATACAAACTGATAGTCCGAAAAGTATTCAGCTTCTTCTTTCGTATCGGTAGTTATATGAGAATAACTCATGCTGTGGTGAAAAGATTAGCTATTCAGCAAGGTTGGTTGTAGGGCTGACTGCCCAGGGTGCTCAGTGTTCTGCTGAATATGAAACACGAACCTTCCTCATGGACCGCTTTAGAATTACAGTCGTTTGCAGCTGTATCAATGCACCTGATGACTTTGTTATGTAACACTTTGAATTACTTGTTATTCTTAAAATCACACCTATATTCCCCGAAGGATAGGATAGAGGTGTATAGTACACCCTCATTTCGCCGTTATGTTTAAGTCCCATTTGATAGGGGGCGAGCCTATTGCCATCAACCGGACACAAATCCAGACTCCGGGCTGCTACTGAAAAATTCCACACGGAAAAACCCAATATTTGCCCGATCTGGGGATCGAATCCAGGACCTCACATTTAGCAGTCGCGACCAACGAGGCAGTCAATTCCCGGCAAGGCGAGGGTCGTTATTCAATTCCTAATTGTATTTATTTGAAGCATAGCTTCATTCGGCTTGAACCATCCACATGTCCTATTTGTTTCGGCGACAATTTTCTTGTCACACAAAACTATTGAAATCTTAAAAGCATGACACGCAAGTAATTAATTTACATAATAATTAATGTTCTTGAGTACGGACCACTGATTTTTAGTACCTACGTTGCGCGCTGCGAGATCTCGTTGGTTTTGTGTGTAAAAGTGGTCAAAATTGCGGGGAATAGGAAGATGCCTTGTGGATATTGCAGTCAGACTGCTAAAAAAGTTCTATTTGTGAGTACGAAAGGTATCAAAAGTGTGATTATGGCTACAGGCTGAAGAGAAACAGTTTTCTGCTTTGAATCCAATGACATTTTATATTATAGACATGTTAAGTTCATAGAACAAGGCGTTTAAAATTCGATCTTGAATTATTTTTACTAGTATCGTCTGGCATAGTTATAGCAAGAAAATGTTACGGAAACAGATCTCTGGTGACGTCGAGCGATATCTGGCAACGTCTTTACCATGTGACAGGCGACCAATTTCTTGCGACATTTGTCCCCAAGTGAATAGAAGTAGTATTACACTAGTAGTGTAGTTGACGATGTGATGATGCAATTGCATCTCAAACTTCATCGAACCACTACACTAGATAATGGGACCGCTTAATTAGGCCCTCCACAAGGTGGACCGATTGCGTGGTGAATGTCGCGGGAATCCGCAGGATGTGAGAAGCACAGAACCGGTCAATGTGGCGATGCTTGTGAGAGGTCTATGTCCAGCAATGGACGTCTCTCCGCTAAATGATGATGATGATGAATTTGAGAATCTAATCGATTTACACTGACAAGATCGTACTGAAAACACCCACGGTAACGATGAGGAATGTAGGGTTTAGGGTTACGTTAACCGCTTACGAGGCGACCAGTATTTTTTCGCAGTGTCATAACACATCTGGCAGATAACACGGACGGAAAGATAATTCGAGATAATGATAATATTTATCCACTTAAACCGTTACAAAACACATCACAACAAGTTTATTTGTCTATCTTGAATAGATTGACTATTTGCAACTTTTTCACCGTGATCAAATAGGTTTAGTTTACCCGAATTTTAAAATAAAAGATTTCAAGCAGCCCCCCGATTCAGAACCTTTTGATAAGCACTTGTCGATTCGGTTTGTTATCTCGTTCCTTCTACTATTGTCGTAACGAGAGAAAAAGAGATAGCTTATCGAATCGTTCGACAATTGACTAATAGAATCGTTCGGATCAGGGGGTTGTAAAAACAATTTGTTTTTTATAAATTCATAAGTCTTAATTTCATCATCATCATCATCATTCAGCTGAAAAACGTCTACTGCTGGACATAGGCCTGCCCCAAAAGGGGAGGGTGTAATCGCCACGCTTGGCAGGCGGGTTGGTGATCGCAGTATGGTTGTTAAAAACTCAGAGAACGCTGCTGCCCATCCTCTAGAGAATCCCTTAGTCACCTTTTACGACACCCATGGGAAGAGATGGGGTAGTGCTATTCTTTAAGTCCGACACTACACGAGCCGAGTCTTAATTTGATTGTCTGAAAACTATAATTGTACTGATAAATTAAAAGTATGTACTACATGTTTACTTTGAGGATAGTATTGAAAATGACAGATTTGCTATCTGCCTTTCACTCACAAGGAACGTGTGTGAGCAAGATGCAAATAACGACAACAATAGAAGCGATGCATTTTGAATCCTTTTCTTTAAGTAATCAGGTTGTGTTTGGGCTGACGGTTTATTTAGAGAGCGAGATGGGTCAACCGCCTGGGCTGATTTAGGTCTTGTTTTATTATTTAGATTTCTGTGTAAGGTCTAATTTGACGTCATTCGAATCGAGAAATTGGCTTCAGGGTATTGCCCTAACTTGATTCAGGTTCTTGTTTAGCTCTGGAGATGTGTAGGTACGAGTTTTTTTTAGTTTCTGTATTAGGTATGTCATAGTATCTTTCAGTGAGGCGAAATCGAGGTTACATCTAGTAGTATAATACGCAGCTTCTTAATATTTTTTCCCACCCGTTCAGCTCAATTTGCCGCCAACAATACTGCTACTTGGATCATTCACCTTTCGATCCTAAATCCTTGACACACTGTTTTGTTCGACTTTTTTGACTGAGCCATCAGTATTTATGCATTGATATGAGTTTGTTTTCTTCATTGCTGTTTGTGAAATCGAGTGATCTTAAAGGTTGGTCTGTCTTTTTACTTTCGTATGGATTTGTGTTTTTATTGTTTGGAATTCGATCAAATTCATTTGGGTGAAGATCAGTTTAGTTATTTTAGCTAGGAAGTTTAGTTTCTTGTTTATTGAACTTCTTTTTATAAATTCCATTATTCAAGTCTTGTACCAATTCATAATCACATTATTGTTTTAACCCTATAGGGCAGATTTTACATTTAGGCACATATGAAACCACAATTTCTTCTAGGTTTCACTGGCGATCATTTTGGTTAAATTCATGTTAATGGTCGCGTGTGAGTGCTGTGCCCGTTTAAGGTCGATGCGTTTTTAGCACAAGGGTGATCATTCTTACAATAGTTTCGATAAAATCGACATTAAAGTCAGACTGTGGGATGGTTACAAGAGCTGTACAAACGTTTGTGCTCTATCGAGGGTCAATACAGTGTTTTATATCGTGTACAACAAAATGTAAATGTATGTAAGGTGGAAGTTAGTAGTAGTTCTTCACTACAAAAGCCTTGACTGAAAGTCTTACAACTGGTTTAATATAACGATATCGATATTCCCCGTAAGTGGGTTACTGAGGTCAAATGGCAGTGGCTGGTTAAAAGTTAAATGTAAAGAGTCTCCACGAGTGACGATACTTATGTACGTCCGGCGCATCCTGGGCAGTCAGTCCCGCTACCAACCTTGCTGACTGGCTAATCTTTTCACCACAGCACGAGCTATTTTCGTACAGCGCGTGCTGACACGAGAACAGAAGTTAAATGTACCCACAGTCAACTTCAACATGCATGCATGGGGTGCATGAAAAGAGCCTCCACGAGTGACGATACTTAAGTACATCCGGGACGCTCTGGGCAGTCAGCCCCGCTACCAACCTTGTTGACTGGCTAATCTTTTCACCACAGCATGAGCTATTTTCGTATAGCTTGTGCGGACACGAGAGATGAAGAAGTTAACTTCAACAAAGTTTAAAGGTTGGTGGGCTGATCTGATATCTGGAACTAAACACTACATGCCCAATTTCAGTTGGTAATGAAGATCTTCGGCGAACTAGTCCTGGTGGGCCTCATCGCCTCGATCTTCGTGGTGGCTGCCAGGGGTCGAGCGGCGGAGAGAGCGGCAGAAGAAGCAGCTGGCAGAGACTACATGAGACACTTAGATGAGCTGATGTCAAGGAACAAAAACAAAAAAACTATTGCGTCGTGGGACTATCAGTCTAATATCACGAAGCATAATGAGGATCGGATGGTGAGTAGCTTTGTGAGGTCTTTGTTGTGCCTAGCCTATCCTTTGTGCAAATGTTTACGAACCTATTGCATGATTTTGTAGAGATTCCTACCTAAAGGGGAATGCAGCCTTTAGTATGGACTTGTGGCAAAAAATATTTTCACTTGCGCCTACTCGTATAACTTAAGACTTTATTAATCTGTGGACAATGGTGTGGGTTATATGTTTACCAATTTTTGTTACGACACATAATTTTAAACTTGAACATGTAACTGTTTTTTTGTCCCTAATAAATAAATAAATAAAATAAAATAAGTAATAATTAGAGAATTATCTAAGAAGTCCACACAAAAAAGAATTAATTCTCTAAGCCGTAACCTACCAGACATACACACATCAAAAAAAGTTTGCGATCACTAGCATAATTATGTATGTGAAGATTCCGAATTCAAAGTCCAACTGAAATCTGATTTATATTTATCTAGTTATATCAATCTTCTATATTTATCATGATAATCATCGCTTTGAATCCCGATTCGAAAATTCGGCTTCAAAAAGGCTACATAATTTTTCAAAGTGATCGCAAACTTTTTTTGATGTGTGTACGACGATTGCTCTTTTTTTCTTATTAGGCGTTATTTTATAGGAATACACACATTGACTTATTGCAGTGGCGTGCCTTCCATACAAGCCGAAAAGCCCGGCTTTATATCAGGAATGCGAGATTAATAAAAAAAAAAGACAAAAAAAAACTCATGTAAAGTAGTATTGAATTAATTGAATCATCATGTCTCATATCAACTAATACCTACTGTATTAAATAAAATGTTTAAACTCCGCGCGTAATAAAGCGCGCCTCCGTATGGAGCTACGTTGCCAGATTTACATAAACAATATTTTTCGCGTCGCGCCTCGGCCGGCCTCCGTAACGTAACGTTGCCAAACCGCCTGCAAGATCTTGCATTACAGTCGCACGCGCTGGCTTCTTACGCGGCTTAAGACGTATGTCTCTTTTCCTTCAATTTCATTGATAAATCGGGCGTAGAAGCGTAGATGTTCATATACATATAGCTACATATACCTAGCTAATTTGTATGAAGAGAAAAGCCGGGCTTTTGACTCTGTTAGTTTGACGAAATTGAACATTACGGTAGTGTGTTTACGAGTACAATTTGTGTGGCATGCGTGTTTAGGCAAATAGATGCCGCGATGTTTGTATTTCGACAAAAATGATACAATTTCAAATTAGTTCACTTATTGTTTTGAGCGATACTGGAGCATTTTTTTGACGCGATACATATTTTTTCAGTTTCTGTGATTTAAAGTATTGTGTAACCTTTATTCGTTTGTTTTAACGTTTGTGATTAAGTTTCTTTGTGATTTGCCTTTCTTATAAGATGAATTCGGAAATAATTGTTCCTTGTGTGTGATGGATTAAAGTGTGTGCAATCGTTACTCGGGAAGGAGGGACTTTGAATTTTGCAGACAAATACCGTTTTATTACGTCACCTGAACTGAACCTACTCCTGATTTGAGTATTTCTAGTAAATCAAAGTCACAATAGGCATTTTCATAGATCGGCTTATAAAACTCTTTGGATTGTAGGTTGCTCTCATTTAAAGAAATTATTCTGCAACACCAGTTGCATATTTTTCTCTAATGATACGAACGCCTGGAATACATCAGGTCACGATGATTTGAATAACTTATCTGGTGCCAGGATTAATTGCTCTAAACAAATAGAACGAAACAACAAACGGCTTTTATCAAAGCTACCGAAGGTATGTGATTGCTGATAGATATGTCTGTAAATCTATCTAGTGATACCATGCCTTCAGTGTGCTTTGTTGTTTGTCATCAGCAGTAGTAAAGAAGCGAAGAATGAAGAGTTATCACGGCTGTTTACATCGAAAGTAATTATAAATTGTTTTTAAACTCATGCGATTTGTACACATCATAAAAATATAGATCGGGTCTATTATAAATTAACAATATTTTTTTCAACCATTGCGTAATTTATACTCATCAATTATTTCTGAGCCATCTATTGGCGGCGACGGGCGATTGTGTCTTTTTTCCCGTCGAACTCGAAGAGCGCAAAAAAGCACCTGTAATGCTCATAGATGGCTCTTAAACCAAATTGTATGTGATTTTGCAAAATCACAGAATTGTATTATTTGCACTCTATTTATTATTAGGGTGAAAATAATAGTTGTGTGATTTCGCAAAATAACGAATTTTGTCAAATTTTACAGGGTTTTTTTTTCTAAAAATCTATCGGGCTTGCCCTAACTTTGAACCCTAGGCACGCCACTGACTTATTGTAGTGAATATCGACTGTGTTTTGTTCGTAACAGTGCTCAGAGGACCTTGTGGCTAAGTAACATCCTCACGGGTAGTAGGTGTTTTAGTTTAAGCTACGCTTGCCTCGGTCGGTCCGTAGATGGGTTACCAAGCCTATCCCTTACATATCGTCACCCTCCGCGCTAACTGTCGTATCTAGCAATTGTCTGTGGCTTTATTAATGAATTAATTATTTTTTTATATTGCACTTAGCTTACTCTTGGCTTGGTTAGTAGTTGCCCTTAATCCCTAAGGTATCTATTTATTTATTTCTATTCATTTAAAGCAGATACGCCACTCTGTGAGAATTTCTCTGAAAAATTATCAATTGCTAGTTACGACAGTTAGCGCGGAGGCTGACGATATCATAGTCGTCAAAGTCCGAAAATCTGACAACGACGGGTCTACTCAGATATATATATTTTTTATTTTTTTAATTGACTTGGTCGCGCTTTACCCTAGTCGCACCTGATGATAAGCGCAGACAGTCTAAGTCACTAAGTCTAAGGGTCTAAGATGGAACATACGAATCCAAATAGCAGAGATAAAGAGAGATTCCCCTGTACCCCTCTGGCTCTCACAGTAAACTGCTAGAGTTTAATGTGAGGGTGGTAGCAAGCCAGGCGGACCGTATAAATACTAAAACTAAGCAAAAAAATATATACAACTACGTTTTGTAGGAAGGTTACAGCTTAAAGACTTATTTTTTTCTTCTATAGACTTCTTAGATAGTTCTACAATTATGACCAAAGTATAGTTAGAAACGGGAGAAAGAAAAAAAAAATGACGCCTAAGATTGCATTGGCCTTGCATGGTAAACCATCATCGATTCGCACCGTAGCCACCGATACCGGTTTATTCATAAAAAATATTTTCTAAATTTAGAATCGTTTTGGTATTGACCTAAATATAGATTTTTTGACCTCACGAAATCGAATCTTTTTGTCCAAAAACAAGCAAAACTGTATTTTGCATTATATTGACCTCAGAATGTATTGCTTTCAGCTCCAAATTTCCTTAGAACTGGCAGAACAGGAGAAAGAATATTTGAAAGACACGATGAGCTACCTCTGGCACGAGTATGAAGACCCAGACCTCAAGAGAATGTTCGAGAAGTATAGCAAGCTTGGTACTTCTGCGCTCCCTGAAGACTTGAACGAAAGACTGATCAATGCCATCAGTAATATGCAGTCGACGTATGCGAAGGCCACCATTTGTGACTACAAGGATAGAACCAAGTGCGATCTACATGTGGAACCAGGTTAAGATAAGATAATCAAAGGTTGTGGAAATTTAGTGGTCCCAGTTAGAAAATCATTTTGATTCACTGTCAATCGTGACAATATTGCATAGTTTAATTTCAAGTCTCGGTCGGTAAAGTACAGTTTAGACTTCGCTATAATACATAGCTTATAGCAAATATTGTATAGCACAACGATATCGCTCAGCATACATTTTATATGGGCACGTTCACACAACGCTATGGTATAAAGTATTGGCTTGTTGTACGCGATAAACTTGAGCGATTCTCAGAGCTATATCGTAAGATTCTCCGGACTCCGGCCCACCTCGTTTCTACCCGGTCCATCGCCCGAAGGATCGCCGTTAAATAACTTGCTATACATAGTAGACCGGCTTGCGATATAGGCTTGCGATATATGATCGTCATGCTGTATAGTTATAGCTTATGACGCAATATGCAGCACTTTATAGCGATATAGTATAGCGTAGTTTGAACTAAGCTTAAGAAATACTGACTACTACTATGCAGCATGGCAAATGAAAATGGTGAATGTTGACACTTCAATCAAACAATCTCTAGACATAGGGTTCTCCTAACTCCTCCCAATGATTGAAATAATGTCAAAATTCAAATTTTCACTTACTCCAGAGATAACAAACATCTTCGCTGCCAGCAACGACCCTGAGGAGTTGAAGTATACTTGGTTGGAATGGCACAAGGTCGCCGGTGCTGCCTCCAAAGGCAACTTCACTGAGTACGTCGCGATGAACAACGAGGCTGCTAAGTTGAACGGTAAATATAATGCATTCAAGTGCCCTGTCGATTATGCTGCCGTCCTTTAACTAAAACCACGTTAACCCCAAAAAGTGATTTTGGAGAAAAACGCAAAAAACGCGGGAATCGTTGTTTCTAGAAAACTATTATACATAGCTCAGTGATTGTTAGACATAATTAAAAAAAATATTTTCCTGCATCACTTAGGATATTTTCTGCGCAGAAATATACTTTAAATTATTTAAAAAAACAAGGATTTTTGGTTTAGTTAAGCAATACACATATTTTTTGACATTGATTGCCGCACTAAAACGTCTCTAACCTACATTTAGAGACTCTTTAGTTAAGCATTTTCTTTAAATATGTAAGGTTTGTAATGTTTGATAGATTTACCCTGAAATGCTTAACTATAAACTCGCTAAATCAATTAACTGTTTTGTAGCTAAGACTTTTCTTAATATTTATACATTATTACCTTTCGTAAGAAGAGGCTAAAGCACCTAAGACTCTTTTAAGCTAAGTGTTACCGAAAAATAAAAAAAACTTTTGTAAAACATACGCTTGTTTACTAAGCTAAAAAAAAGCAACTCTTACTTCGATTGTTACTAACGTCTTTATAGCTAAGCATCTCATAACAAAAAACTGGAAAATTAAATAAAATGCAATATGAAAATTTAATCAAATTTTATTAACTATAAAGTTTTAACTAAATAAAAGTTTCCTTCACTTACCATTAATTTTAACAGCAATTTGTAAAAACAGGAAAAAAAAGTAATCTCAAAAATAAATTAAAAGTTCTTCTTTTATTCATTATGAATAACATTATTATTTCCTTTATTCATCTTATAAACATATAAACTACATTTTTAAATATTTCTATATAAAACATAAAAACATTTAAAAACTTAAAAAATAGTAGCCCACCGGCATCGGGAACAGGGTCCAAGCTACCGGTGGTCAGGGCCTCAAGAGAGAAACTTCCTAACAATACGTGCCGTGTCCAGAAGTACCGCTTTCTGTATCAGACCCTTGATCCAGCTGCCCAACGAGAGTCTCTTTAGATGTTGGTCGAGGCTCTTGGCTATTAAACTATTGGCCGTAACGACTATCAGCACAATGATTGCTGAATCAATAGGTATCCCACATGGCGACAACCTCGTGTGCCAAGTCTTGATACTTAATTTCTTTATCTTTCTCGGCTTTCACAAGGTTCTCGTCATGCGGAACAGTGATATCAACAATCATTGTGAGACGCTCTGATCGATCTATCACCATGATGTCAGGCTCATTGGCAACAATAGTCCTGTCGGTGATGATAGATGGACAATGAGACATGACCATTCTCGAGAACTGGGTCGGGCAAATACCTGTAGTATGGTACTTCTGCGTCCACAAGGTTGTATTTGAGAGCAAGTTGCTGGTGGAAAATCCTAGCTACGAGGTTTGCCTGTGCAACTCACCGTTAGCAAGACGAGAACAACCAGAGACAATATGTCGGATAGATTCACCGGGACAGTGGCATGCCCGACAGATGTCAACCGTGCCGTCCTTCACAATATATTTTCTGTAGTAGTTCGTCATCATTACTTCGTCCATAATTGCACAAACAAAACCTTCGGTTTCCCCAAATAGGTCACCGAAAAGTAGCCAGGCCACGGACGCTAGAAAATCTACATCGGGTCCATGAAGGGCCCGGTAGAAGCGTCCGTTGGCGATAGTATTGGAATTTAACAATACTATCGATAGTTATATGTATATTGATGACCACTAACAGTATCAATTAATAGTATCGATAGTATTGAGTTGTGGTACTATTGATATTATCAATGTAAAAGTGTGTTTTACAACAATTACTGGCGATACTATCGATGGTATTAGAACTATCAATAATTTTACCCCATTGACATCTAACGAAAATTCAATAGTATTGCTTCAGGATATAAGTCATCATTACTTGTTAGAATATAAAAAGGATTAAAAAACCTAAATTGTTATGGTTGAGTTCACCATTTGTGTACATCGCATATAAGGACTTTTGCATCATCCACGCTCATCGGTAATGAGACTAGATCCCGCGTAAGTGTGGGGATCGAGGCTTATTAAATGCTAAGACCCTTCACAACCGCGAGGTGTGCAGTCCCTGGGAGTACTTGTTCCAAGCCGACGTGGGGATGCATCGAGATGTGGTCGCAGTGGACAAAGGATTCACCCCGCTCTCCTTGGGTTAAAAGAACTGGCACCAGCCTGTAGTACTTGATACTAATGGCCGCAAGGAGGAATGGCGGAGCAAGGAGCTTCACGGACGCTTCTACCGGGCCCTTCGTGGACCCGATGTAGATTTACTAGCCTCCGTGGCCTGGCTACGTTTTGGTGACCTATTTGGTGAAACCGAAGGTTTTGTTTGTGCAATTATGGACGAAGTTATGATGACGAACAACTATAGAAAGTATACTGTGAAGGACGGCAGGGTTGACATCTGTCGGGCATGCCACTGTCCCGGTGAATCTATCCGACATATTATCTCTGGTTGTTCCCGTCTTGCTAACTATGAGTATTTGCATAGGGACAACCTCGTAGCTAGGATTGTCCACCAGCAACTTGCTCTCAAATACGACCTTGTGGATGCAGAAGTACCATAATACAGGTATGTGCTCGACCCAGTTCTTGAGAATGGTCATGTCACATTGTACTAGGATCGATCTATCACCACCCACAGGACTATTGTTGCCAATATGCCTGACATAGTGGTGATAGATCGATCAGAGCATCTCACAATGATTGTTGATATCACTGTTCCGCATGACGAGAACCTTGTGAAAGCCGAGAAAGATAAAGAAATTAAATATCAAGACTTGGCACACGAGGTTGTCGCCATGTGGGATGTTGATTCAGCAGTCATTGTGCCGATAGTCGTTACGGCCAATGGTTTAATAGCCAAGAGCCTCGAACAACATCTAAAGAGACTCTCGTTGGGAGGCTAGATCAAGGGCCTGATACAGAAAGCGGTACTTCTTGACACGGCACGTATTTTTAGGAAGTTCCTCTCTCTGAGGTGAGGTGAGGTGACCACCGGTAGCTTGGACCCCGTTCTCGATGCCGGTGGGCTACTACGAGTATTTTTACATTTTTAAATGTTTTTATTTTATATTTAAAAAAAGGTATTAAATATGTTAGAAAATGAATAAAGAATATAATAGAATTTCATAACCACATACTTTATTGAAAATTTCACCGATACACCTATCTGTTTTTGTTTCGTTATAACGATTTCGATATAAAAAAAATTTTTTAATGTCGTTTGACATACATATCGATACTTTTTGGGACTTTTCCTTCTGGTCGCGGCGGCGAACGCCACTGCCCGTGGCCTGCAAACTGTGCCGCGTGGATTGCCGCCCCGCCAGACGAACCGCCGTTCGCGCCGCCCATTCCCGTGGCCAGGCAGTAAGGGTTGAAATAGGGGATGAAAGTTTTTTCGAGGTTAGGAGATTTGTATGAAAATTCTTATTCCATTGGGTTATTAACTTGAAATTTTTGGCACAAACACTTCAAAGTGAATAACAAAAGACGGACTTTATGGATTTTAAAACTACACCTAAAAAGGGGCTTAACGAGAGTTTAAAATATCACGCAAGCGAAGCTGCGGGCAAAAGCTAGTGTAACATAAATAGGGGAATTTAGGTATTAATTACTACACAAAATTGACAAATTTTACCTCGTGATACTCCCCGACATATTTGAGTTTTGGCGGGAACAAGTTACGATGACGCACTCTCACACCTTATGAGCGGTCTGAGCGGAATGGCAAGGCTCGGGGAACCTTGCCATTTCGCTCAGCACGCATATTGCATCCCCGCACATTCCCGGAATGAATGAAGCGCGAGCAACGGAAAACGTGTTTCTAGTTAAGGAACATGGGTTAGCGGTTATTAAGTTAAGAATGACTAATATTTTTTTGAACAAATTCCATGTTAGAAGTAAATAACGTTTTTTTAACGAATTGTTTTGAGAAAATCGCAGTATGGAATACTTGACTAAAATATCGTTATGGTGGACTAACTAGAATTAAGACAAGTTTTTCATCATAAATAGTTTATAGTATTGTTTTTTTTGTGTTTTATGAAAATTGATCCTTAACTATAAATACGTTATACGCTCTTAGTGTATTTGTAGTCAAGAATAATCAAATAACGTACTTTAAGCTAATAAAACGTTAAAAAAATAATAGGCGAATTTGGAAACTAAGGTACTTAAACGTGCATCAAGCTAAGAAGTGTGGTATAGTCACTTTTTAGTCAAGAATTTGTTGCATATTTTGTCATTTAACGGTATATCATGTTTTAATATCTCCAAAACTGTAAGTGATAGAGCTATGGTGCTTAGACAGAAAGATAGAGAATTTAAAACTGTAATACTTTGCATTCAAAACTCAAAATCGACGATTTGAGGGTTAACGGGGTTCTAGTTAAAGGACGGCAGTATGGTGAACCTTGAAAGGATGTTGGAAGATTGCTCTTAATTTCTTCCCCTCCTTAATTTCTTCCTCTTAATTTCTTCCTACGATACCAATGAGAAGTAAATGTAAACTTTACGCAGGTGCTGTGCTATCGTCATTAATCTTATCATCGTTCTAACGTGGGGCTCATTCACACGGGTTCAGTCATTGACGATTCGTCATAAAACACGATACGTCATGACGGATGGACGTTCACATTGCATACGGAATCGTGTTTTATCACGATTAGGCAAAATATCCGAATTGATGTTCACATTCGTTTCGTGATTCTTACTCTTGGATGAACTAACGAACACGATGGATCCGTCACTAAAAAGTGTTTTTCGACGAACGTGTTTTTTAATAGACGATACGTGATTTAAGACGTGTCCGACATTTTTCACGATTCGTGATGCGTGTGAACACGGGCATTTAAAATGAAAAGACGCCGTCAAAAAAAAAATCGAATCGTGAAAAAAGATGATACGTCAAAAAAAAACGAATCGTCTTCGCGTGAATGAGCACTAACCCATCTTGAAATGAAATTCGTTAATCTAATGTTTTCTTATATTGTTTTTTTTTCTCTATTTCGCTTTAGTCGAAGTACCTAATCGATGAAATAAATTGGTGTTATTGTAATTTATTTTACAGCTATTAATGCAACAACTGTTCTATGTTTTCAGGTTATGACAGCGTAGCCGAGTGGTGGCTGAGTAAGTACGAGGCTGATGACAGTGAAGAACAGTTTGCGGCTCTCTGGGCTAAAATCAAGCCCCTATACCAACAGATCCATGCATACGTCAGGAGGCTTCTAAGGCTCAAGTATGGAGAGAGTGTTGTGCCGGCAAGAGGACCAATTCCTGCACATTTGTTAGGTAACGTTTTGTAAATTCTTGTATTTTCTTTTGAAATTTTCACATTTTTTTATGTATTGTCTAATGTGCTTCTCCATTATTATCAGGGGCCTAATTCTCCTAAAATAAATCTTGATAAATCACAACCGAACCAAAGCCGAACCGTTCATTCAGACTGTTCTCAATTTCAAAAGCTGTCGAATTGTTTGACACAAAAAACAAAATCAATCATTTTGAAAGTTTTCGAAAACAAAAACTGACTGACGGTTGTGGTTCGATTGCGTTTGGCAACAATTTATTTTAGGAGAATTAGGCCCCAGTTCTGTTTCTTGTTTTTCCTATGTAAGTTGACCAATAAGTACTGACTGATTGCATCGGTTAGTTTAGACCGAAAATTTTCTGTGTGAAAGCACGGAATCGGATCAGCCAGAATGCAGGATGTTTAAGAAGTGAATTAAAAAATGATCTTGAAAATGATAAATTCAATCCTCGTTTCAGGTAATATCTGGGCTCAATCTTGGAATAACATAGAGAAATTCACCAGGCCGTTCCCGGAGAAGCCTGATATTGACATCACTGAGGCTCTGAAAGCACAGGTAAAGATTTGATCAATCACAACAAATCATTTGTACAAAATACAAAATTAAATTAGGTCTCGCAAACACAAACAATAATTAAACCTAATATTTTAACCCTTTATAGAGCATAGGGTTTCAGGAAAAGTAAATCACAAACAATTTCTTTTGTCAAAAAAAAAACAGAATTTTTGTTACATTTTTTTTTTAATTTAACACTTAATAGGTATTACCTATCTCGTTTTAAAATGTAACAAGGACAGGACAGGAAGACGCTTTCGCGACATCTTCCAAAAAGGTTGGTGTCTTTTATGGGGACAAAGCCGTATTAATAAAGGGTTCGCTCCGTAGGTCCGTCAAAGCTGATGCTTTAGACATAGATTTCTCATGTTCCATGAGTGCTTTTACAAATCTGAAGAACATTGTTATACATATTTTCCTTTTTTCAGAACTACACGGCACTGAAGATGTTCAAGACTGCAGAGGAGTTTTTCACGTCTATGAGGCTGAGCGGCATGCCGGACCTGTTCTGGGAGAGGTCGATAATCGAGAAGCCTGACGATGGACGTGACATGATCTGTCATGCTTCAGCCTGGGATTTCTTTGACGGTGAAGATTTTAGGTGGGTTTATGGTTTTCATTGAACATAATTTGTAGTTGTACCTTGCTTTTAAGAATGAGATGAACTCCAAAATCAGTGATGAGTGACCTCTCGCTGCATTTTAAATATTGATATTATTCGAAAAGAAGGTGTCAAAATAAGCCTGCTGTTTTTGATATTGGCCTCGATTTTAACCAAGCAGTTTTGGAAATATTTAGGTTCGAAATCTTAGAGATCAAAGCGGTCAATTTTTTATTTTGGAGATTAAGCCAAATACCCTTTTCCTATATGATTGTTTTCCTGTGCTATTTATTGCTAGGATCCAGGTTGTGTTAATTTATAGGACGTTGTTTTTTTTTTGCTTTGTGACGTGCCGGCTGCTTTCATGGATGTTTGAGATGATTATAGTGTACGGTAACCATAAGTTAGTGTAAACCCTGAGTAGGTTTTTACTATTATAATCGAGAAGTAGTAGACTAGCCCCTTGAATCAGAACTGTTTGATAAAGATTCGGTTTGTTATCTCACGAGATATGAAAAAAGAAAGAAAGAAAAAATATTTATTCTATACTCGTACAGGTAGTTAAAAAAGAGATACAAATTTAAACAACCTGTACGAGAGACCAAAAAAAGCTCCTATCAGCATAATGCTGCAACATTAAAAAAAAAAACAAATTCCACAACGCTGGTTTTCATTTAGGACCGTTGTGATGCCACGGGCAACAACGATACGGATACTAATATTATAAAGGTGTGTTTGTGAGTGTGTGTGTTTGTATGTTTGTTACTTCTTCACGCTCAAACGGTTAGACCAATTTTGATAAAATTTGGTATGGAGGTAGCTGTCATCCTGAATTAACACATAGGCTACTTTTTATCCCGAAAAAAGCGGGTAACACCGCGGGGCGGAGATACTAAATAAATAGTCGGAAATTTAAAACCGAATCGGTCGAAAACTGATTTATCGAAGCGTTCTAAATCAGGTGGCTAATCTCTACATTCAAGTTTAATTTCACTATTCTCGCTTCGCTTCTTCTCACATTCATATACATTTTCGTCAACAGGATCAAACAGTGCACGACCATCACTGGCGCCTTCTTCCAGACCACGCATCACGAGATGGGTCATATCCAGTACTACATTCAGTACAGAGATCAGCCTGTCGTTTATAGAGAAGGAGCTAACCCTGGTATGTTGAGTTTGTTCGTTTTAAGAAGTATGAAAACCGATTATGTAAAAAATACTGAAAGTTATTTGACAGAGATTCTTCTCTCGTGTCAGCACGAGCTATACAAAAATCGCTCATGCTGTGGTGAAAAGATTAGCCAGTCAGCAAGGTTGGTAGCGGAGCTGACTGCCCAGGGTGCGCCAGACGTACTGAAGTATCGTTACTCGTGGAGGCTCTTTTCATGCACCCTGGCATGGCATGCCATGACAGAGCAAATAATGATGCACCTAAAAGCCAAGATTGAGAATAGCTGAGATGTGATAGGGTGAATTAAACCAGTAGGACATTTCAAACTGCAGTCAAAACAAAGAAAAATATGCAGAACGAAAACATGTTCAACATGCACCAAACAGCATAAGTAATGCTTGTTCTGCTTAACCTTTTGGCCCGGACTCCACCAAAGCGGAGATGTGCGGAGATGTCTCGATCAAATAATAGGATTGCGTTATTTTTAAATCTCTCCGCTTAGCTTCAACTCAAAACGAATTCCTATTGGTTGTTTACGAGACATCTCCGCACATCTCCGCTTTGGTCCACCAAACGTCGTCCGGGCCTTTCCCAATTATGTTGTGGTCAGCTTCCAGTCTAACCAGATGCGGCTGAATACTAGTATTTTACACGGAGCGACTGCCATCAGACCTCCGCAACCCAGTTACTGGGCAATGCCGATATCCTAAGGTTAGACCAGTTGTCATACTTTCGGGCTTCTGACGACCCGTAACGACACTGTCAATGGTATTCGTATGACGCCCGGGACAGACAGCTAATCGTGCTCTGCGAAGCACGGAGGGGTCTCAATGTGTAACGAATGGTCACTCATCCGCGGACTAACCGCAGCAAGCGCAGCTTAACTTTTAGCTTAGCTTAGCTTTGGATGCTGTTGCGACTGCCTCGTTTTTGCAGTGCCTCAGAAATGTTCGCGGAAACCCATACCAATGGATTTCATGCCATCATCCGCATAAAAACGGCCTCACTCCTAAGCAGAATAAGAGGCAACCACAATAGCATCCTGAAGGCTGTGGCGACAGATGCTTCCTCCATCATAATAAAGCAATTTGTGCGAAGACTTGTTCCATAGTTTCTGGGTGTCTAGCTGTTGGATGGTCTTCACATTCATTCGTCTTTAGTTTAAGTTACTAAAAATAGTACGAGTATTTTAAGTGCAAAACTGTTACCAACAATTATGGATCTCGTAGCTGTCCTTGCAAATCATATTATATGATCCTTTCGGTTGATACTTAGCCACGACCCCTCATAAGCATGAGTAATGCTTCTGATAAAAATAATTATCAAAGAATTTATACGTTCCAGGTTTCCACGAGGCAGTTGGTGACGTCATCGCTCTGTCAGTTGTCACACCCAAGCACTTGAGAGTAATGGGTCTCCTAGAAGAAGGACCTGATGATATGGAGGCAGGCATCAATCAGCTTTATAAAATGGTAAGCACATTAATACATCTGTATCATCATCGCGTAACGTTAATATAAATTCTTGCTATACGGGGTCTAAACTAGAGATGTAAATTGAAAAAAAACAAAATGTTTTTTTTCACAATCTTGAAAAAAAACATGAAAAAAAACTTGGCACCGTTGTTTTTTTTCTACGTTTGGTTTTTTTTCAGAAAAAGTGAAACAGTATAACTAAAGTGGAATAAAACACTAAATTTGATTGTTTTGTTTTTATTCAAGTCAAATTATGTGTACATCAATGGGTAACATTATTATGAACTTAAAAAATACTTAGTGTGTTACACTCATCTGTATCAGTATCAGTAGCTACGGCTACGCTTGTTTTATCAGCATCGGAATAACGTTCTGTGTCTGTATTTGTTTCATCTGATTCTGAATCAACGACTATACTATCAGAGACTCTATTACCTTCTGCTTGTGTTATTATTGTTGATGATTATACTGATTGCAATCTTAAATTGTGCGCAATGTACACTATTTTCCTAGCCCTGTCATTTGTCAGTCTATTACGTTTCTTGGTATGAATGTCGCTGTACGTACTAAATGTCCTTTCGCACGCAGCTGATGTAATAGGAAGAGAGAGAAACTTGACGGCTACTTTAGACAAAGCAGTTGATTTGCAAAGTCCTGCCCACCAAGCAAAGGGATTCAATTTGTTCACCGATGACCACAAAAACGTCTTAGAAAAAAACTCTTGTTTTGCTATGTAATTTGCAAGCTCTGCCAGTACTATGTCCTCTTCGATATCTGGTATCTTTGTAGCAGCATTATAAATTTGTTCTACAGCAGCCGTTTCTTCTTCTGGAGTCAGATCGCATCCTTTAAAATGAGGATCCAATAGGTTGGCGATTTTATGAACGTCATATATAGCGAATGCCTTTCTATTTTTGAGTATTTCTGACTTTTTTTTCCTCGGATTTTAACAGGGGGCTCTTGTCCAACATGTCTTCCACATTGACTTCAATTTTTTTATATAAGCTTAAAACATGAGACATCTGCGGAGTGCCACTTTCTACAATTGTAATAGTGTCTAATATAGGTTTCAATAAATTGTAGAATCTAGTAACATTATCCCAAAAGTCATCGCTCAACATATTTACTTTTAATGTTTCCACTTTATTTATAACATCTGAAAGACTCTCATCAATCGCCATGGTTTTTGTGTAGTTAATATTTGGTGTTGCCGATTATGTTATGACATGTATGTACTATTTAACAAAAAAAAACAATTGGTATTTTCTTATTAAACAAAAAAAAATTAAAGTAATATCAACTCATATACGATAACCGCCTTACTATATTTTTATTTTCCTACTTATGAAAAAAAACCTGCTCCAGAAAAAATACTGTTTTTTTTCATGTTTTTTTTAAACGTTTTTTTTCATCTCAGAAAAAAAACCGTTTTTTTACAACTCTAGTCTAAACGAATTCGTGTTACTTCTTAAAACCATAATTCAATTCAATTCAAAACATTTATTTCAGACTTTTCAGTCCTTAGTTAGACTTAGACTTTTTGGTTACTTAGTTTGGAAGTCAGTGATACTATGTTTATTTGTGTGTCATAAAGATTTCAATTTGCATTTAATTTTTCTGCTCTCACATTGAATTAAAATTTCTTTAATTCCAGGGTTTGGAGAAAATAGTATTCCTACCTTTCGGTTACCTACTTGACCTGTTCCGTTACGGCGTCTTCAGAGGCACCACCACGCCTGATGATTACAACTGCCATTTCTGGCACCTGAGAGAAACCCTCCAGGGTATCGAGCCACCAGCACCGAGGTCCGAAGAAGATTTTGATGCGGCAGCCAAGTATCATATTTCTGCTGATGTTGAGTATATGAGGTGAGGGTGATTTCTAGTATGTTTGTTGGGATACCACGTAAATGCGAAGGAATAGGAGCTTGATAGGAGTTTGACGCGATCAGTCGATCCTAATATGGCTAAACTATTGGTCAAAATCAGCCATGGTCCTAATAAAACTGATGTTGAAGCACAAAAAGTGGAATGAAACACTAAACTTTGTCTACTTACTTCTTTATCGCTTCTTCATTGCGTCTTGCTATTATCACTTCCAGCTAATTTTATTTGTCCTCATTCCTCTTTATTGTCATCATATCTGGAGGATGATCTGATAAAGTACATTCAACTATTATCTAAACATCTTCAATACTTTTGTAATCTTATATTCCAGATACTACATCTCGTTCATCATCCAGTTTCAATTCCACCGCTCTCTGTGTGAGCTAGCAGGCCAATATTCTTCCACAGGCTCGGACCAACTGCTCTCCAACTGTGACATCTATAAGAGCATCGAGGCTGGAGACGCTTTGGGGTAAGAAAATGTTTTTTTTTTATGTAGAATATGAGTATGACGCAGAAGAGTGGAAACTCAAGCGAGCATCAGATGAGGCATTTGTAAATTTTTGGGTCTCATGTATTAATTACCTAACCAGGCAGTGCTTTAGACAATTCTAGAAAAATGGAGGAATGGGGAAAATGGCAAATAAGTCATGCTCCACTATGGAAAAATTACTAAGATGTACTTAAAATAGTGTGTATGACTTAGGGAGAATTCACGTGTACAACAGCCACACCACATTGCAGCGACAAAAAGCGGTCAAGGTTATGTGTGAATAATGTCGCTGCAGCTTTGGCGAGAAAATGTGGTCCGTGTGAAGTCCAGTGTGCTTTCATGTTCCTCTTGCGTCTTCGTCTGAAGCATGCGTGAAGCGCCATAGCGCATGCAATAGCGCATGCAATAGCGCATGCTTTAATTCTAGTTCGACGTCAGCGCATGCAATAGCGCATGCCTTAATTCTAGTTCGACGTCAGCGCATGCCCCTAGCGCACACTAATCCGTCTATTGTATGTCGACTGACGACTGACCGAGGCGCACCGGTGTAGACGATAAGCTGCATGCGTCTTATGGCAATCAATATTGCATGCGCTTGACGCAAGAGGAATTGAAAGTTGAAAGCGCAAGATGAACATGAAAGCGCACTGGTGTAGACATACCAATTCATATTCATGTGGGGAAACTTGGTGTGGTGTTCCTCCAACCAAAGGGAGGATCCTCCAACCAGGCGGAGTCTTGTGCCTGGCGGGCTACTGCCCAACGGTTGATGTTGGGAGGTTGTATATATACTATCTGCGTGTTAAATCTTGATTGCGCGATGTAGGATAGTTCGCATGTGGCGAGATAGATGCCGCCACATTCATATTAGTGCCCGCCTACATGTTGTTGTTATGGTGTGGTTGTGGTACGTGTGCAACAAGCCTTAGATCCCTTTTTCAATTTGTATAGATGCACAGTGTGCATACACCCTACCACCCTAATAAAGTTAAGAACATTATACCGTCATTCATTAGGGGTCATACATAAATTACGTCACACGTTAAGGGGGGGGTTGACGAAGTGTGACATTGTGTGACCTCCTAAATTCCGTCACATCACTAGATGTAAAATTGCAAAATACGTGTGACGTCACACTAGGGAGGGGGAGTCACAAATGTGACAATATGACCAGCTGTGACAAGAACGGTGGGAGGGGGGGGGGGGGGTTAAAAATCTCATGAAATTCCTGTGACGTACCTAATTAATAGATGACCCCTTATTGAAGGTGATAGTTATTTTTTCTTTTAGTAAAATGCTCCACCTTGGCTCCTCAAAACCTTGGCCTGACGCGATGGAGGCGCTAACCGGGCAACGCAATATGGACGCCGATGGACTTCTGGAGTACTTCGCACCATTGTACGACTGGCTTGTCGCCGAGAATAGCAAGTATGGCGAGTTTGTGGGCTGGGAACCTAGCACTGTCCGTAAGTTATCATTTTGAAATCTTCAATATTGAGGGTTGGGGGCAGGTCATACCTCATCATTCAGCCGAAAGACGTCAACTGCTGGACATAGGCCTCCCCCAAGCATCGCCACATCGACCGGTCTTGTGCTTCTTGCATCCAGCGGATTCCCGCGACCTTCACCAGATCATCGGTCCACCTTGTGGGAGGCCTAACCACCCTGGGTCTTCCGGTACGCGGCCACCACTCCAGAACCTTTCAGCCCCATCGGCCATCCGTTATGCGAGCAATGTGCCGCCCACTGTCACTAAAGTTTGGCTATTCTTCGAGCTATGTCGGTTACCTTGGTTCTCCTGCGGATCTCACCATTTCTGATATGATCACGCAGGGTAACTCCGAGCATAGCTCTCTCCATTGCCCATTGGGTGACCTTTAGGTCACACCTATTAGAGGTCAACTACGATATCATGACGCGCCCCTCCAACACCTGTCTATGTGTGTGTGCATATGACAACGTGTCACCATGTTTGTGTTTGATATTTCGTAGATTACTGCTCGTCTAGTGCTTAATTAACGTGACCGCTCGACAAGGCGCACGTGTGTCATTCGTACAAACCTCCAAACGGTACCACACTGTTACTTAGCGACGTCAAATCTGTCGAGAGACTGATCCATGTTTTTGTTTAAGAGGACTATTACACTGTCATATATACAATGTGTCCGGTCATGAACTAGCGATATTCTAGGTACGGTCCGGTTGCGTACCGCCCGTCGTCCCAGGACGCTGAAGTGTCTTATCTATTGTGTCTATAATTACGGTGATTGAGAGTTTATATAATAACTATTCTAGTACACAAATACACTATACACTAAGGTCTAATCCATTTCCATTTTTTTGTTGAGATATTCTGTACGTGTGTACAATAAAAGTCATATATCTCAAAGTTTTGATCCTACTGAGATAAAAGTGGGTTTGTTTGAAGGGCAACAATATTGTCTATCGTTTACATTACGATACAATGGGTTCACATAAAGACATACAGTTCTAGACAATATCTCAACAAAAAATTAAAATGGCTGCCAAATAGCGGGGAAGTGTATTGGACCTTAGTGTGTAGTGTATTTGTGTACTAGGATAGTTGCTATTTATGTACCTAGAATATCGCTAGTCCATGACCGGACACACTGTATGATCATAGATCTATGAGTCATAGATATATAAGATAATGTAATATAGACATATGAACCATATTTCAATACAAAGATATGATTCTAGAGGTCAAATAAGACATATGATCCAATATTATGATCCTATATTTGATAGTGTAATAGCACCCTAAGTTTGGCCTACAGCTGTAGAATGCACCCATCTGCGTTAAACAAATGACAGGTCGTAAATATTGTTTCTCACACATTTTTACTTGCGGCGCGAATGGAGGGGCGTGTTATCGTAGTGTCGTAGTTAATCTCTACCCTTACTCTTTTTTTTTTTAACGGAAATTTAACCAATGTTTTTTGTTTTTTCAGCGTATTGCACAGATGAACAACGTTCTTCGATGACGCAGTCTAGATTTGCCAGGATGACAATGATGAATTACGGTTCGCTGTAAATGTTTTGACACGAATAAACCTATTTATTGTAATCCTATCTATTATAACTATTAAGCAGATGCATTTTGTTTTATTTGTAGTAAAGTAGAGTCACTCGTGGCTTTGCCCACGTGGATGTCGTTTATCGCGTATTCCTCGTTTTTCGGGATAAAAGCCTATTGGTATGTACACCAGTGCGCTTTCACGTTCATCTTGCGCTTTCAACTTTCAATTCCTCTTGCGTCAAGCGCATGCAATATTGATTGCCATAAGACGCATGCATCTTATCGTCTACACCGGTGCGCCTCGGTCAGTCGTCAGTCGACATACAATAGACGGATTAGCGTGCGCTAGGGGCATGCGCTTTTGTCGAACTAGTATTGAGGCATGCGCTATGGCGCTTCACGCATGCTTCAGACGAAGACGCAAGATGAACATGAAAGCGTACTGGTGTGGACATAGCTTATGTTCTTCTCCAGGTACCAGACTATCTATGTACCAGATTTCAACAAAATCGGTTCAGCGGTTTAGGCGTGAATGTGTCTCAGAAAGACAGAGTTACTTTCGCATTTATAATATCAGTAGGGATATATGCAAACTCAGATCACCGATGTTGGTCAGAAAACCACAAGCTTATCAAGGAACTGGGTTGGTCACGTCCGACGCATGTCGGATGAACAAAACTCATCACTGAGAGCCCACACAACGTTAGGCGACGTCGCGGCAGGCCCAGAAGGAAATAGCGGGACGTTAGACACTTACTGGTAGGATTAGCCGCAGAAATCCTTAAACCAAATGGGCTGGAAGTAGGCTAGGGAGGCCTTTACCCGGCAGTGGGATGATCATGGCTCAATAATTTATAATAAGCTGCCGAAATCTGTAACAGACCTTACCGAGGGAAAGTTCAAATACCCATATTAAACGTGTCCTCATTCAAAAAGCATAGTACAAGACTAAGGACTACGTTGACGATAGGGATGTTTGGCACTAGTTTCTGCACATGTGGCTTCCCTGATACATCATTAATGACTTATGTGTATGTCTATTATCTATCCTCAATTATGATTATTTTTTATTTCACTTTTATTGCGATCGTTATTCTTAAGATATCTTTATCTTATTTTCATGACAATTAATCATGTCAATTGATTTATGTAGCTTAGCTTCCTTTTTACCTTTTGTAAATGTGAGAACTTCGTAGGCTTGCTTGATGCATAGCCACTTGTAAATTACTATTATTCAAATACTGCTTTTTTTGTTGTTAATTCTCGTACTCATCAAGACTGGTCTGTGTTCAAGACTACATTGTTCTCTCATATCTATCCTAAATCATAGTACTGTATTTACTGAAATTGTTAAAGATATTGATTTTAAAAGTGTAACCATGGAGTTTCTTGCCGGCTCTTCTCCATAGGAAACGACTAATTGGAACCGTGCACCTAAATTCGACTTTTCATAAGCGCCTGTAATGGTTTATGTGAAATAAAAACAATTGATTTCATTTGAATGAATTTGTATTTAGCAGTTGTTTTTTAACATACGTTCAGCTCAATTTGGCGCCAACAAATCCGTGACAGTCAACAATCAATTTTGACATTTGTCGATGCATAAGCTTATTATTATTTTATCAATTTTGAGCTTGATTGCTATTGTTGCCGTTTCGCGCAAAGATGTTTCAACGCCGGACTCATTCATAGCGGACGCAGAAACGTGTTTCTACTAGAGAATCTGTTTTTTTGACAGAGCCAGTATTTAGGCATTATTATGACATTGGTTTCGTCATTGTTGTTTGTGCAATCGAGTGATGTTGCAGGTTAGTCCGTGTTTCTTTTATATTCGTTCCGATTTGTGTTTATGTGAATTGTGTTTTGAATTAGATCTTTTTCGTTTCAATTAGTATTTTAAAACTTTCTCGTAAGTACCAAAGTTGGGTAATCTTTATTAATTTTCTTTACGTAATATATTTTACGCTAAATTAGTTTTAATAACTAGTAGCTTTAGAATAAACAAGCCTAGTAACCCACTGGCTTTGGGAACAGGGTCCAAGTCACCGGTGCTCAGGACGACCCCAAAAATCGGAACCTCCTTACGCGTTATGTTCAGGAGTATCGTTTTCTATAACAAGCCCTTGATCCATCTGCCCTAGATACTAAACCATTGGCTGTAACAACTATCAGCACAATGACTGCTGAGTTTACATCCCAACATGTTGACAACCTTGCGTGCGGGTGTAACAAGATTAAAGAACGAAGATATTCCAGGTCTTGGTAGTAGGAATCTTCTATATCATTTCATCTATATCTATAAGAGGAGAAGCTGACTGACTGACTGACTGATCTATCAACGCACAGCCTAAACCGCTGGGATAAGAAACTTGAAATTTTGACTGTAGATACCTTTTGTGACGTAGGTATCCACTAAGAAGGGATTTTTCGAAATTCAACCCCTAAGGGGATGAAGTAGAGGATTTAAGTTTGTATGTAAGTCCGTCATTTTTGTAGTAAGAAGCATGAATTTAGATATTATGGTTTCTGGTTAGAAATAAATATACACGTGTTTGAGCGTTTTTCGAAATGCAACCCCTAAGGGAGTGAAATAAGTGTTGAAAGTTTGTATGAGAAATCTAGTATTTTTGAAGTAAGAAGCATGAAATTAAATATTTAGGCTTTTGGTGAGAAATAAACATGTACATGTTTAAGCGTTTTTGGAAAATCTACCCCTAAGGGGGTGAAATGGGTAATTAACATTTGTATGAAAATCCTTATTCCAGGGGTAATTAACTTGAAATAAACACTCTTCAAAATAAATAATAAAAGCCGAACTTTTTGGAATTTATAACTAGGTAGGTACACTTAAAAAGGGGGTAAACGCGGGTTTAAAATTACACGCAAGCGAAGCTGCGGGCAAAAGCTATTTATTATAAAACAACGTGTTCTAGAACGTCCAGTGTTGCTTTGTTTTGATCCAACACCATAATTTACAGTATAATGTGGTTGCGGCGAGTTTTAGTGTACTAAATATTAGCTCCAGGTTAAGCAAGTTGATACGAGGCGAATTTTGAAATAAATTCATGTGCAAATGGTTTCTTATTCTTGAAACATAACATAACATCACGCCTTCTAATCCCCGAAGGGTTGGGCAGAAGTGTATAGTACACTCACATTTCGCCGTTATGTTAAAGTCCCATGTAATAGGGGGCGAGCCTATTGCCATCAACCGGGCACAAATCCAGACTCCGGGCTGCTACTGAGAAATTCCTCACGGAAAAACCCAATAACACTTTGCCCGACCTGGGGATCCAACCCAAGACCTCACGCTCAGCAGTCGTGCTTGCGACCACTAGACCAACGCGGCAGTAAATCCTTGAAACATCTCTATATAAACAAGTTTTTATAACGTGAGTGTGTAGTCTATACATATGAATGTAAATATTGTGATTTGTAATCTTGATGGTTTTGAATATATGTCAAAGAATATTATTTCAATGAACTACGGAAATATTCGTGATGCTTAGCATTCCGTCCGTCGCCTTCGGCCGGCGCACCGCGCATGGTTTCTGACAATACAAAACAAAAGCAACAGCCTAATTTGTCATTATTATAGTAGGCGCTTTTTTCTGGCGAGCCTTGTGCAAACTATAATGGAGTCAGCTTTCAGTATAACCAGATGTGACTGAATACCATTATATTACACGGAGCGACTGCCATCAGACCCCCGCAACCCATTTACTGGGCAATGCCGATATCCCAAGATTAGTTCAGTTGTCAGATTTTCAGGCTTCTGAATACACGTAACGAATATCATAGGTGTTTGTATGACACCCAAAACCGACAGCTTAACGTGCTCTCCAAGGCACTGGGGGTCTCGATGTATAACGAATGGCAAGCGCAACTTAACCATGTAAATCGTATGATCGGCGCGGTGGCTTATTTGCCACGAGCTCTCTCTGTCTCTTTGAGCAGGCACTACAGGTTGTTAACGAATTCGTGTAATTCCTTCAAACCGCGTGATCTATTGGTGACACTGATTGACCCTGCATAGATTTTTTTCAGAATCAACAAAAAAAGTTTTCAAAAAATGAGCCACGGTATTCTGTACCTATCTGATTAATTTTAACTTCCCAAGTTAAATGACTGAGTGGAGCGACATCGCGCTAGTCGTGCCCATCAGCTGTGTCGCCGTGCCTTCATTAATTTATGCATGGCATCGAAATTTAAAATCAAATAAAAAAAAAAGTTAATTTTTATTTTTAATCAATCTAAATCCCGTGCGGGGTTAAACTATACCATTAATAGATCATATGGTTTGAAGGAATTACACGAATTTGTTAACACCCTGTATACACATTTATCGTTACATGGAAATTAAACAGCTGGCCAACTCATGGCTAGAGTACTACTGTGCAGATCAAGGAATCGAAAGTCGAAAGGTGGATCGTTGTTTATACATCGAGACTCTTCCGAACTTGACCAAAAGTCAGACAACTGGTCTTCCATTTAAATACTAGTATTCCCAGAAATAATAACGCTACTCGTACCTACTCCATCCTAGTCGATAATGAAGGTCATCAGCCACCTAGCCCTGATAGCCGCCATCGTGTCGGTCTTCGTGGTGGCTGATACGGGTCAAGCTGTAGTGGAGAAAGAAGCAGCTGACAGAAACTACACGATATACTTGGATGAGCTGTTGTCGAAGGCCAAGAACAAGAAGGTTGTGGCGACTTGGAACTATGAGACTAATATCACGAAGCATAATGAGGAACGGCTGGTAAGTAGGTCCGTTAGAAGGTGTTTCTTGTGCCTGATGTTTGACGTTCACTGGGTTGTACTAATTCTGCTTTGTAGAACTATTTTGTGAATAATTATTAGAAATCAGAGGTCGCTCGAGGCTTCGCCCACGTGGATGTCGTTTATCGCGTATTCCGTATTTTTCAGGATAAAAGTAGCTTATGTCCTTTTCCAGGTTCCAGACTATCTCAGTACCAAGTTTCATCAAAATCGGATCAGCGGTTTAGGCGTGAAAGCGTCACAGACAGACAGAGTTACTTTCGCATTTTTAATATTAGTAGGGATAACACCTGGTTCTCTATTGTGTCACCTACCTTTTTTATCCAAAATTTAAAGTGCCATAACTTTTTTGTCCTTATCAACATTTGTCCGAATGATAACTTATCCGAACTTAATATCACATAATATCACATGCCATAAAATTGAAATCCCTAAATATAATATGTCCTAAATCCGTTTGTCATAAATATTACAATCAATAATATACAAAAGACTTAAAACCGGTTTCAATAAAAGTTACAAGCCCTAAATTCAGAGTAGACGGAGCCCCGCTCAGCGGGGATCCTATTTCTGCCTGCAGGGTTTAAAGTAACCTAACACGAAGGGGATGACGGGGGCTTCGTTCGCTCGCTTTGCTCGCTCACTTTAGCCCCCGTCATCCCCTTCGAACCTAACCTATCCGTGTCGGGGAGCCCCAAATATCGAGCTCGCTTCGCTCGCTCTTGAAATTAGTCAGTTGGAAGACAAGTTATAGTGTTTGGCCCAAAATCTATGTAAATTAAAATTTAAAAGTTGTGTTTTCACTGTGTTACTATTAGGCGTATCAATAGTATGACTTCTACAGTTATGGAAATAAGATTATGGTGAAGAAAATTAGGGCAAATTATAGGGATACCATTCGGAAAAATACAAATTATATAACACAATACTTAGGACATATAACTTTAGATCATGTAAAATAAGAAGATTCAATTATTATAATACTCGATTTTATGACAGAATACTTTTATGCTAAACAAAATTTCGGGATTTTGAACATTATGGTTACTGAAGTTTATAGCAAACGTGTTATGGATAATGATTTTCGGACAAACATTACAGGAGAAGAAAGGGAGTACCATAACACCTACCGAATATGTTGCCAAAAAACAAGCAAAAACTATCTCTGGTAGATGGAGCTGATAATATTATTGTTTCTAGCTCCAAGTTACGTTAGAACTGGCAGAAGAAGAGAAACGGCTTCGAGACTGGGATCGCAATTCAATGTTCGATTATACCAAGCTTGGTACTTCTCCCTTCCGTGAAGACTTGAACGAAAAACTGATCAGTGCCATCAATAATATGCAGTCGACGTATGCAAAGGCCACCATTTGTGACTATAAGGATAGAACCAAGTGTGATCTGCACGTGGAACCAGGTTAAATATAGTAATTTATTTGTTCAGTAGTAAGATAATCGAAGGTAGTGGAAACGAATTTAGAATAACAAACCTAGATGCATTTCCACGTCTTAGCATGCTATTTTTTCGTTTATTAATTTACTATAACTTTATTATTTAAATTTTTAAATATCATACGATTTTTTTTTTAAATATAAAAAATAGTAGCACATCTGGAACAGGGTGTAATCTGCCGCCGGTCAGGACTCCATAGAAAGGAACCTCCTCACTATGCGTGCCGTGTCAAGGAGTACTGTTTGCTGTATCAAGCCCTCGACCCAGCCGCCCAACGAGAGCCTCACAAGGTTTTGATCGAGGTTCTTGGTAGAGCTCATGCTATTATAATATTAAGAAATCAAAATAAGTATATTCTATTGTACCAGATGGTGAATGTCCACGTTTCAATCAATCAATCGCAGGACATAGGCCTCTTGTAATTTCTTCGAATGAATTAACTGACATTTATTAAAGAGGTTACAAATATCTTCGCGACCAGCAACGACCCTGAGGAGTTGAAGTACGCCTGGTTGGAATGGCACAGGGTCGCCGGTGCTGCCTCCAAGGGCAACTTCACTGAGTACGTCGCGATGAACAACGAGATTGCTAAGCTGAGCGGTAAATATGACACTTGCTTTATGGATAAGTCGTTCATTGCTGAATATAACTACTGGCAAGATTCAAAGCTAAATAATCGAATTCTGTTGACATTAAGTAAATCGATGGACCGTGGTATCTTTTCAATACAATTTAGAAGTAAATGCAGAATTGAAACTAGTTTACGGTAGGATAATAAGTAAAGTAATATAAACTTATAGAGATTATATTATTGTCTTCATCTTCAACTACATTATTTTTCTTTAGAATGAGATGAGATTCGTTAGTCTCTTGTTTTTTTTTTCTCTATCTTTCTTTGCTCTTAATTAATATCATGTGAAAGAAATTAATTTATGTCATTACATACTAAATGCTATTAAATACGACGCGGCGACGTCTGTTTCATATTTCCAGGTTACGACAGCGTAGCCGACTGGTGGCTGAGCGAATACCAGACTGATGGCAATGAAGACCAGTTTGTGTCACTCTGGGCTCAGATCACGCCTCTGTACCAACAGATACATGCATACGTCAGGAGGCATCTGAGGCTGAAGTACGGAGACAGTGTAGTGCCGGCAAGAGGACCTATACCAGCTCATTTGTTAGGTATGATTTCGTGAATTTTAAGTCTTACTCGTGATTATTTTTATTTGATGAGTTGAGGGAGTTTAGTTGTTCTGGAGAAAACCAATTTTTTGCAGTATGAGACTTCTCTATTGCGGCCTCTGTCCTTCTCATGATATTTATGAGATAAACACATTCATTTTTTACTTTCATAGCGATAATTCAGCCCTCATCAAGCTGTCTTCCTCCCAATCTCCCGCCAGCAACGCCCTAAACCGAATACCGACTCCCAATAGGAGTCGCCCTTAGTGCTGTTGTTGCTAGTAGTCATGATGTTAGTGTAGTATAAGTAGTTAGCTTAGGTTAAGTATTTTACTTCTCCCCCATTGGTTGGAACCCTTCAGGTCCCGTCAATAACTGCCCGGTTACGTAGAAACAATTCGCAAAGCCCACACTGCCGAAAGTCAGAGAAAAAATGCTACATAATGGTATTTTGTTACTTTGTGAATGTTTTAGTCCCATAGACAACCGATTTTTATTTACATAAAATTTATATTCTAGGTAACATTTGGGCTCTAAATTGGATCAACGTCGAAAAATTCACTAAGCCGTACCCGGACAAGGCTGAAATTGACATCACTGCTGCTCTGCAAGCTCAGGTGAAGATTCGATCAATCACAACAACTCTTTGGGTTAAGATCTAAAGGCGCTCCGTCGCAGGGAGCATTTGCGTGTAATATAACAATGCGAGATTAAATTTTGAGCATTACTACTTGGCGATAATGCTCAAAATCGAATTTTGCATTGTTACATTAAACGTGAATGCTCCCGGTGATGGAGCGCCTTAAGAAATTACTTGATAGTGTGATCCTAAGTTTATAAGTGTAACGGTAACTGACAATTCTAGAACTACACAGCGCTGAAGATCTTTAAGACTGCGGAGGAATTCTTTACTTCTCTTGGCCTGAGCAGCATGCCAGAAACTTTCTGGGAAAAGTCTATAATTGAGAAGCCTGACGATGGACGTGACATCATCTGCGAGGCATCAGCCTGGGATTTCTTTGATGGCAAAGATTTTAGGTAGGTTAATGGTTCTCAATGGTATATAATCCACCCAATCCGCACCAGGCCAGCATAGTGGATTAACGCCCAAATCCTTCTTATTCAGCAGTTGGACTGTAACGGGCTGATTATACTTATGTTTATACTATTGGTTTTACAAAATAATTAGTAGTTATATCTTTACCCTTTCCCTAAATTATTGTTTTCTTGGCCAATTTATTGATAGGATCCACTTAGTGTTTAGAATGAGTTTTTATGTCTTTGCCATGTGTGTGACGCGATGACAGCATTCGTGAATGATTGAGATAATTTTAGTGTACCATTGACAATGACCATCTGTGTAAACCCTTAGTCGCTTATTATTACTATCATCGAAAAGTAGTGGCCTAGATCTTCACATAACTATTGGTTTAATTTCATATTTCTTGCCCTGCAGCTTCCCCTCACATTCATGTACATTTTGGTCAACAGGATCAAACAATGCACGGATATTACGGATGAATTCTTCACGACCACTCACCACGAGATGGGTCATATCCAGTACTACCTTCAGTACAAAGATCAGCCTGTCGCTTATAGAGCTGGAGCTAACCCTGGTATGTTGAGTCTGTCAGTATAAGAAGTATAGAGATGGATGAAAAAGTTAACCATGTTGATATAATCCGCGGTCGTGAGAGCATAATTTATGCATAAAAGTAATGAACCAAACAGAAAAAGCTAATTCTCCTGATTAAAATAACTATCAACCTATTTTTACGTTCCAGCTTTCCACGAGGCCGTTGGTGACGTCATTGCTTTATCAGTTGCCACACCCAAGCACTTGAGATTGTTGGGTCTCTTAGAAGACGGACCTGATGATGTTGAGTCAAGCATCAATCAGCTTTATAAAATAGTAAGCATTTCAATACATCTGTATACAACGTTATTTTTAGTATATACAAAAACCGAGACACCCCAACAAGATTTTCATCAGAACTGCCTGAATATGTGTTTTTTTTATAAATCTCCAAGTTACACCTTAGTTTATGTCGCGTTAAGTTCCCTAGTAAAGTGTGAAATGCCTGAGATGTGCTATGCAGGGGTTGTCTAATACAACGAAACTGACCGAGCGGACCATCTCAAGACTCTAACCCCCTTATTACAAAAGATGGTCTAAGAAAAACCCTGGTTTTAGAGTAGCCCCGTCTCTTTTTGTTATATGACATAAGAAAGTGATGGGTATATTTTAAACCTGGGTTTACCTTAGTCTTGGTTTAAACCATCTTTTGTAATAAGGGGGAAGGTGTCTATTCCCGTCAACTAGTAGAAACCTACTGAAATAAAAATGAAATATATAAAAAAAAGTGCTGTAAAAAATATGTCAATCGATTCTCCTAGTGATTCTGAACAAACTAGTTTCAGGTTTAGTGTATAAAACTAAGCTTGTATAAGACGCCTAGCAGGGTCCACTCAAACCCAGGTTATCTTCAAGTTGCGGAGGTGCATCATTAGTCGCGTTACGTCAATTCAGAATCTATTTGCCATATTATAGTAATTTAAGTAATTTAGCCACGCATAGGGATATCTTCATTATTCTTTCAAAGTGATATTAGGCAAAATTGCGTTTATTTATTTAAACATTATGCACAATTATGGTAGCGGGCTTACGTAATGCCATGAGGCATCCTCTTTTAGTCAACCTATAGGTTGACAGGTAAATCTAACAGCTCTATCCAGCTTGCTAATTTTAGTTTGGTAGGGTTTCCCTTTACAGTGAAACTTTGTTCATTTCTGTATTAATTAAGATTTTTATTTTATTTTGCTGTTATATTTTATTTAGATTAATATAAGTTTTTTTTCATTTCAGGGCTTGGATAAGATAGTCTTCCTACCTTACGGCTACCTAGTTGACCTGTTCCGTTATGGCGTCTTCAGAGGCACTACCAAGACTGAGGACTACAACTGCCACTTCTGGCAGATGAGAGAATCCATCCAGGGTATCGAGCCACCAGCACCAAGGTCCGAAAATGATTTTGATCCGGCTGCTAAGTACCATGTTTCTGCTGATGTTGAGTATATGAGGTGAGGCAGATTTCAGATATCTTCTTCATTGGAATGGCCATTAGCTTTTAAAAAGTGCAAATAGGTCAAGTTCAAAATATTTCACGGCATTGATAATTTTGATTTTGGAACGAAAACTTCTTCTACTCACTTCTTCATTACTGCATTGCCTATGTTTAGATTAGATTCATCTTAAACATCAATGCTTCTTGCTATTATTTCTTCTAGCTATATTCCTACATTTAAGCTATTAGAATTAAAACAACTTTATTATTTTCCGTCGTGTAACATACAAATTCTCTTAGATCATCTTACTCTTTATTGTCAGCTTATCTGCAGGATGCTCTGCTAACTTAATAAGTTTATACTATTATCTAAACATCTTCAATACTTTAGTAGTTTTATATTCTAGATACTTCATCGCGAACATCATCCAGTTCCAATTCCACCGCTCTCTGTGTCAGCTAGCCGGCGAATATACTATTGGAGACTCGAATCAGCTGCTCTCCACCTGTGACATCTATAGAAGTATCAAGGCTGGAACCGCATTGGGGTAGGAAATTAAAGTATTTGTTGTATCGAATGTTCCTATCTCTCCTTTATAAAAATGCCACAGAATTATAATAAAATAGAAGGCTTGCATGACCTCTTATTGCTATTTACTTTCAGCACTGCAAATAAACTAGAGCGCGCGCAAAATAATTCTGCGCGCACTCTAGATGCTGCGGTCGAAATCGGAACTAATCACGGTCCGCCATAATGTTGCCGTTTTATTAATGTTGCCACTAGAATTACCGGTTGATAAATAAGAATGTTTACCGAAAAAATATGTTTAGCGAGAACATATCTACAGTAGAGTTAATGGCCCGCCATTTTGCAAGTGACGTGTTGTTATAAATTACGTAAAATTGATAAGTATAATTATTACTAAACTTTAACAGACACAACTAAGCCCATAAAAAAAATTATAAACCGCAAAAATAGGGCTGCCCAATTTTAATGCTCACGAATATATTACTTTTTCTTAAAATGCGGTACTTTTAATTTTTGCGATCATGGAAACATTTAGCACGCCCTCCGTTGTGTGCAGACTTATCTTGCGTGCACTTTACCCTGCAGTTCAGTCATAATACTGCAAGCAATTTGGATTAGTTCATATTATAAGACAGGACAGAGGCAAGGATAGAACGATGGCAAAGCAATGTTTTTTTGATCATTTGATTTTCTTTGTCATCTCTTGTAATTAATCTGCTAGATACCGAACGAAGAACTGACGTGATATTTTTGTTTTTCAGTAAAATGCTTCAACTTGGTTCCTCAAAACCCTGGCCAGAAGCGATGGAGGCTTTAACAGGTCAGCGCAATATGGATGCCAGTGGATTCTTGGAATACTTCGCACCATTGCACGAGTGGTTACAGGCTGAGAATGAGAGGACTGGCGAGTTTGTTGGCTGGGAATCGAGTTCTGTCCGTAAGGCATCATGATCACTTCTGTCACTGGACTGGACTCATAGAGAGCCAAGGAACATCATTCATTTTTGGCTAAATTTCAAAGTGCCAAACAAAATAATGTTATAATCCGTTAGGATGTGTTATTATAATGGGGTGTTAGGCTTTGGTACTATATTAACAAATGAATAGAATAACGTATTCTAACAGAATTTTATAAGCATGATTTTTGTTTGTCATTTTCAGATTTAGCCCAGAAATGTGTAGAGTTTAAATGATGTCCTTTAAGTATGCATGTATGCAATGGTATGTTGGCATTTAATAGTATTCATGCAGCAATGGGCAATGGCTAAGGATTTGGTTCGACGGTCGGAGGGTAGTCATTGGAACTTCGGCACTCTTGAAATAATTTCACTTTTAGTGCAGTAACTATGCGCAACCCAAATTACAACTTACCTTTTTCAAAAAAGGACCCTTCGTATCCTTGCCAATCTGTCAGTAAATTTTGTACACAGTCGAAGACATTCACTATACTTAAGTACAATATACTAAGGTTAGAGATGTTAAATAATTAAACATGTCTCATTAATGTTCTTTCTCGGGGATTATGTGTGCATTTTGTAAAGCGCACGAGCACTAGCCTTGAAAATAAGATAAAACTATTCGTCTTGTTAGGGTCAAGCGGCCATATTTAGTTTTACAGTAGTGATTATACAGACTGAACGTATTCACGTATTCCTTTTCGTAATCCCGAAAAATGCACGTGAGTACACCGTAAACAATCGTTAATATATTTATATTTTCTGTTCCAGCATATTGCACAGCTAAACAACGTTTGGCGATGGAGACGTCCGGCTTCAAGAGGAGATTGATGAAATACGCTTCACTGTAAATGTTTTGACACGAAATATATGCATCATGTACCTATCTATAATAATTATTAAGTAGATGCATTTTTTTATTTGCGCCGATATCTCTATCTTGATGAAAATAATTTGTTTTGAATGGAAAAGTAAGTGCTTTTAAAGACTAGCGGCGCTGTGCCGATTACACCCGAAAAGTATGAGGTGTTCTTATAATTCTGCACAACTTTTACTACGGGACAAATTCTGAATTTGTGTAAAAAAACAGCTGTTTCATGTTGCTTAAGGCGCTTCCCCCACCGAAGTGGGAAAAACACTTCAGAAAAAAACCATTATTTTCGTCAACACAATTGTTGTTGTAGAAATTTTCGAACACCAAATAAATATCAACACTAGAACTTCTGGATACGAAGTGTTGCTTTTTGATGTTCGAAAATTTCTACAACACTTGACTAAAATGTTGTACGTACGAAATTTCAATATGTTGTGTGTTGACAGAAATAATGCTTTTTTTTGAAGTGGTGGTGGTGAGGGAAGCGCCTTAACAAAATGTTTGGAACAGTCGATTATTTTTACGAATTCTTAATTTTTGTCAGAGTAAAAGTTGTAGAAAATGATGAGCAGAGTTCAGGGTTACCGGAAACTGTTAACTGTAAACGCTCGAAAAAACGCCTCGCTGTACGAAAATCCGCTTCAAGCGGCGTTGTTGTTTTAAAATACAAAACAATTCATTAATAAAAACCGGCCAAGTGCGTTGGCGTGGTTCCGTACCATCACTACATAGTATAAAACAAAGTCGCTTCCCGCTGTCTGTCCCTATGTATGCTTAGATCTTTAAAACTACGCAACGGATTTTGATGCGGTTTTTTTAATAGATAGAGTGATTCAAGAGGAAAGTTTATATGTATAATACATGCATATTATAGTAGAGAAAAAGACGGAATACGCGATAAACGAGCGAAGCCGCTGGCGACTTCTAGTTATCTATAAAAACGGCAAAAAAACATGTCTGTTTTATGGATACAACAGACATGTTTTTTTGCCGTTTTTACCTTAAATATTTATTTTATTCTGTTTTTTAGTTATTTGTTGTTATAGCGGCAACAGATTTCTCCTTGTGACTTGTATTTACATCATCTGTGAAAATTTCAATTGTCCAACTATCACGGTTCGTGAGATACAGCCCGGTGACAGACGGACAGCGGAGTCTTAGTAATAGGGTCCCAGGGGTTTTACCCTTTGTGTACAGAGCCCTAAAAACTGGCAATGACTATCTAAAAATTCTAGACCGTTGCTAAAATTGGCAATACTTTTAAAGTTTATAATACAAGTCATGTTTTATAAAAACTAAATTCGCTCAATGGCAGGATGGTATACAATCATACAATAGTATGGCGTAACGACAGCCCTGACCTCGTGTTGACAAATTTTGCGCTACTTTAAAAGGCTAGTATCATTACGCTATCCCTTGTGGGGATAGTGAGAAGTAATTATCAGCTAGGTACTCGTTTAACCTTCGATTTCAATGCTCCATTGCTATATTCATAAATCTCTCCGGGAAGGTGTACGAGGTGAAATTTTAACGGTATAATATTTTAGTCTACACCCGGCAGCAATGAATCCGGGTCACTAACATAAACCTTAATATCTCGGGAACTAGGAATGATAGCTTATTCAAATAAAAAGCATTGAATAGACTATTTAGTACCTACTGCTCAAATAAAATTTCAAGAATACTTTTTTTTTGAATAAGCTAGAATTCTTAGTTTCCGAAATGTTAAGGTAGTTGGTCCATCATTGCTCCTGAGTGTAATAAATGAGTTGATTTAAACTATGTAGATTATGTGATTTTGATGATTAACTAACAAACATTTATCAACATAAATTATGTTTATTTATCAAAGCCAGCTTTTCAATAATTATCAGTTTTAACAACCACATATTTATGAAAAAGCTCTCATTTGAGAACTTGCTCTTTAGGTCTGTTTCGATATAATTTGAGATGCCAATTTGACAAACATGCATGATACTTTATTAAACTTCTCCTAGGATGCTGTTCCCTGGCACATGTTTAGAGGATTACCTAAATACGGGCTTTAAATTTGATCTGTCACATACGAGTATGAGCCGTTTTAGAATACTGTCTTAATTTCCTCTGCATTCGTGCATTACACTCGGACGGAACTCTATAGATAACATTGCTCAACGTCCACGGCTACATAAATGGCTAACACTTTACAGTGTCAGATTTTAACAAAGATTCAGCAATTAGCAAATTCTGAATCCACTGTAATTATTAGAGGGACAGCGCGAACGCAGTCCCTCACTACCAAAAATTACGCGTCCGAGTTATCCACATTAGGGATAATCGCAGGGGTCAACCCAACCGCAGTGCAATGGGAAGGCCTCGCCCTGGGGGAACCGCCTTTATGATCACGGTATCCCCTACGCCAGGTAAGTATGATTTGGATACAGTTCGGCGGGAGGGTCGTTCAGCGGCGGAGACTCTTAACACCGCGATTCAGAAAATGGCCCGAATTGCACAGCGCCATCTAGTCGTACAATTGGAACCAAACAGCGACGATGGGGTGAATAAATTATAGCAGGCATGGACCAGTTTAGGATAATATTAGATTCTCCTGATATTGTTAATTATGGTGTTCGTTTTAGATTGATAAACATGACAAAATCGTTACAGCTTGGTCCGTTATGCAATCAGACGTATCGTTAGTACTGCAAAGTATGAATTCCCGAAAATTTGAATTTTGCAATGGCAATGTGGCTATTTTTACCGACTCCAAAAAGGAGGAGGTTTTCAATTCGATGCGTATCTTTTTTTCAATGTATGTTTACATTTATATTATTTCTCTGAGGTTTGTAGACCGATTTGAGTAATGTATGCGAGTATTATTTTTTATTTGGTGCGGAATAACTTTTGGCACTAAAAAGTTAAATAAAAAACTGAAAAAAAGTAAAATCGATTTCAAAAGAAGCTGATAGGAGTAAAATAATTACCATATTATAAAATTAACAGTTTCAGAAGTCGGTGCAGTCCTACACTGAAACAAATTGAAGGCTTCAAGTTACGAAACTGTTCATTTTATAAATGGTAATGTCTGTTTATTTTATAAGGTTTTTTTTTGTCTGTTTTTATTTTTTAATGTTTTTCAGGGTTCCGTACCAAAAGGGTAAAACGGGACGCTATTACTAAGACTCCGCTGTCCGTCCATCCGTCTGTCACCAGGCTGTATCTCATGAACCGTGTTATAAGACAGTTGAAATTTTCACAAATGATGTGTTTCTATTGCCGCTACAACAACAAATACTAAAAAACATAATAAAATTAATATTTAAGTGGGCTCCCATACAACAAACGTGATTTTTTGTTGTTTTTATAGATAATGGTAGGAAGGTACGGAACACTAGTAAGTACAGTAGTAAGTCCGACTCGCACTTGGCCGGTTTTTATTTTGTTTCTTTATCTGACTGAGCATTATTTTAAATAAAATTTGCAAAATCGTCCTTCTAAGTATTTAATACGAGAAAAAATAATTGAGCTTACCTCACTAAGCTAAAATCTTAACCTTCAAACATGTTACATTATATCAATGTCACTTAAACCATTTATTATACCAGCCTAAAGTCGTTATTATGGGACACCATTAATTTGGCATTATTATTTTTTATAAAGAGCTTCCTGCTATCGAAGGGCGAGAATTGTGACTTAATTTTGAATGACATGCGAACATACTGTAGTTTGGTTAAGTAAAATTTTCATATTACTGTAAAAAATATTATAGGAAAACAGGAAAACATAATATCAATTTTTCTGTTTTCTTCATTGATAGTTACTAAAAATATTGCATTTGGTCATATATATCTCTATAAAATGGAACTTATGCATTTTAACATTTTTAACTTACCTATATAGGCCACATTGACAGTTCTCCTATTTTACCATTCGGTATAGAGGTGTCTGCGAAGTTAGATGGCGAAGATAGAATATACTAAATCACACCCCTGAGTAAGTACAAAATTCGAGTCCTAATTGGGGTTACTTTGACACTGAATGATAAAACAAGGATTATCAAAGTAACAGCCTACGGTCCGACTTTGATAAGGAAATTTCTCCTTTTTTTATCGAAAACTATGCTCTGTATTTTTTTTTTATCTAGTCTATGTGATTTTATATATCTCAGTTAATTCAGTCTGTAAGAAATATTTTTGATGTAGCAGCTAAAAGCGAAAATAAATAAGATACAACCCCATGAAGCTCAAAAAATTGAACCAAGTAACCCCGTTCCATGGTACCTAATTGAATATCTTCTTATTTATTGTTACACCACGCACTACCCCTCTCTATTTTCTTGCAAATTATGTAAATATTGACCAGGTTGTCTGTCAAAAAGCGCCGAGTGCGATAAGACCACCCATTGTACACACGGCTACACATCAAGCTATACAAAACCAGTTTATCTTGACGTCGCTTTGTATAATCTTTTCGCACAAGTAACGGTCAGCTTATACTGGTTTTGCATAGCTTGAAGTGTAGCCGTGTGTCATCATCATTCTCCTGCCCTTATCCCAATTTATTTGGGGTCGGCGCAACATGTCTTTTTCTTCCATACTTCTCTATTAGTCGTCATCTCGGTAGTCACCCCCTTTCTAACCATATCATCGTTCACACATTCCATCCATCGTTTCTTTGGTCTTCCCCTACTCTTATAGCCATCGACATTCATACTCAAAACTCTCCTCACTACATTTTCCTCATTTCTCCGTAACACGTGCCCATACCATGACAACCGATTTCCACACAACTTTTCAGTTATCGATGCCACTTTCAAACTTCCTCTTATGTACTCATTTCTTATTTTATCCATTCGTGTAACACCACACATTCCTCTTAGTATTCTCATCTCTGCTGCATGCAATTGCCTTTCATTCATCCCTTTTGTGGCCCAACATTCTGATCCATACAAGACAGCAGGTCTAATCATGCTTTTGTATATCTTCCCCTTAAGTTTAAGGGGAATGCGGGAGTCGCAGATTGTTCCCGTGACCTGCCGCCATTTCATCCATCCAGTGTTAATTCTGTGCTTAACCGTCCGATCTACTTCACCATCGCTTTGCACAAGTGAACCGAGATACCGAAAGTCGGAGCAGACTGGGAGAAGTCCGCCATCAAGCGCTATGGCTTCAGAACTGGAGAGACCGCCGAAATCGCAGAACATATATTCGGTTTTGGTTCTGCTGATTCTCAAGCCAACATTCTCCAGCTTCTGTTGCCATTTCTCCAATCTGCTCTGGATCTCAGGTCCATCTTCACCGACAAGGACAATGTCATCGGCAAACAACATGCACCAGGGTGCCTCCTCCTGGATGTCCCACGTAAGAGCGTCCATAATCAACAGGAAGAGGTAAGGACTTAAAGCCGAACCCTGGTGCAAGCCTACAGCCACACTGAACTCGTCGGTATTGCCAGCAGCCGACCGGACGTAGGTACGAGATTGACTGTACATAGCACGAATTAACTCTACATACTTCCCGGGCAAACCTTTCTCTTTCAAGGCCCACCACAATACATCCCGAGGTACCCTATCATACGCTTTCTCCAGATCAATGAACACCATGTGCAAGTTCTTGTGTGCACGTCTGTACTTCTCGCACAATTGGCGGAGTGCAAAAGTGGCGTCCGTTGTTCCTCGACCTGGCATAAACCCAAACTGGTTTGGGGTAATCTCACTCTCCTCTCGCAATCTTTTCTCTATTACTTTCTCCCATACCTTCATACTATGTGACATGAGCTTTATCCCTCGATAGTTGTTGCAGTCCTGTACATCACCTTTATTCTTGAAGATGGGCACTAGCGAACCATTGCACCATTCTTTTGGGATCCCTCCTTCATGCAACAACTTATTGAAGAATAAAGTCAGCCACATGCATCCATCTTCTTTTAAACACTTCCATACTTCTACTGGTATATCATCTGGGCCCATAGCCTTTCCATTTTTCATATTTTGGACTGCCTTTCTTACTTCATCCATGCTAATTTCCCTCACCAAACCCACATTTACTTGTACCTCTTTGAGCACACCGTTCCATTTATTCTCTTCGTTCATTAGTTTTTCAAAATAAACCTTCCATCGTTCTTTTATTTCGTCATCTTTGGACAGAACCTTACCCAGCGTCGTCTTTCATACACTTAATGTGAACTATATCTCTCGTTCTCCTTTCTCTTGCTTTTGTTATCCGGTAGAGCTCCTTCTGGCCTCTAGGGCTGTCCAGTGAGTCATACAACTTCTCCTGCGCCTTAGCCCTCGAAACTGCTACCGTGTAGCCGTGTGTACATCTCTTTATTTTCATAATTATTTTTCTTGTTTTTTTTTTTGTATTGCATTGTTTGGTATTGTTTTGTAATGTCGATATCCCATAAATACCTCAGAGGGCCTCGTCGCTAATTTATCAACCGCGCGGATGATATCATTTGCGAAGTTAAGGTGCGCTTGCCGCGGTAAGTCTGTGGAAGAGTGACCTTTTGTTACACATCGAGACCCGGTTCTTGCGGACCGTTACTACGTAACTGGGCAGTTATTGGCGAGACCTGAAGGGTTTCCAGCCAGTATACTAAACTAACATCACGTCTACTAGCAACAACAGCACTAAAGGCGAGCCCTAGTGGGACTCGAACCTCGGCTTAGGGCGTTGTTGGCGGGAGATTGGGCCGAAGACAACTTGATGTGGCCAAATTATCGGTGACCTAAGTACAAATGACGTCAGCACCTGCCACAGGACAAATAGCTGGTCAAATAGGTTAAGACGACGATTTATTCATTCTTCATAATACATTTAAAAAAATGTACCAAGTATTGTCCAAAATATTTTACTCTGTATCTTCTATGAATTTTGACTTGATTTTCCTTAAACAGAAAAAAACGTACTTAATTGGATGAATGATCGATCGAATGATCAAATCTTCAATCAAGTGGACAACAATAGATTTCAATTAAACGGATCGGTGGTATATAAAAAATTGTTGACATCGTTATATTAATAGATTTCATACTGATAAGAAACTATTAAAAGTAAGGTATGCTATATAAAGCACCTCATAGTACAATAATAGCCTTTACTCGTAGTAAAAAAATGCCATGATGTGTGGTTCCTAGAAAACATGGGTGAGTTATACATGTATAAGAGGCGGCAATTATATCAAGTTGGACGGCTTAGTAGATCTTTTTGAGTAATACTGTAAATACAAATAAGGTCCAATCAAAATAGGTTTACAAACTTTTACAGACCACAGTACTCATGAATATGAACAACTTTTACTATGGGACCAACTCTGAAACATAAAAAAATATCAGCTTTTCCATATATTTTGATCGTGTAGGTATTGCACTTTTGTATGGAACATATTATACGATATTTTTTTTTATATTTCAGACTTGGTCCCATAATAAAAGTTGTTCATATTCATGAGTACTGTGATCTGTAAAAATTTGTCCACCGATTTTGATTGGACCTTATATTTGATTCTCTAATGATTAATACGTGAGCAATACTGATAATGAGAAAAATGACTGCATCTATCTTAAAGTAAAACGAATAAGGACCTAAGGCTCACACAAAAATTTAATACAGGGAATATTTAAGAATTCCGAGCGACTATCCCATTAAGGCAAGGAATCGTAGGATAGATACTCGGAGAAGAAAACGATACGACGATAAATTAAAGTTTATAAATGTTTCAACAGCAACAATGACTTTCATAATACTAACGCAGGTATAGCCCGGACATTAACATTTTGTATTAAATGTAAATAAACCAGTCGTCAAATATTTATTGAAAAATCTATTGATTCGTCAATTATTTTTGTTTTCGATAAATGTGTATTTTATGTTATGCGGAGGGAAAAAGTAATGTTACCATTGGAGTGTTAAACATGAATGTGGATGGATATACAAGTAGAGGTAGACCAAAGAAAAGATGGATGGATTGTGTGAACGTGATGATATAAATAAATAAATAAATAAAATAAAAATAGTTTATTTCTTTAACTTTGCTTATACAACACTATTTAGTTGCCGGAACTGCCCAGGAAGCATGTAATAATGCTTGTGTTGGGTCGTCCCGCTCCTCCTTAAGACTAATATATTGCGGTGGTACGATAGTTCCTTAAAAAGAAGTTAAACTATTTTAGATAACTACAGTAAATAAGAGAAAGCAAGTACAAAAATTGTTGAAAGATAACTAAAAGATACTGGTATGGCGTGTGGGGGTGTGCGTGCGTATGTGTGTGTGTGTGTGTGTGTGTGTGTGTGTGTGTGTAAGTGTGTGTTTGTTTGTTTGTTTGTATGTGTGTGTCATATAGTTGTATGAATTATGCTCTTATTCGGTGTTATCCACCCCTGCGATGTTATAACAACTTGAGATTGGTAAGTCACACAGGAAGTTATGAATATTATTCTAACGTTCGAATTTAAATAATAAGTTCTCTGTTTCATTGTACCCAAGCGGCTCAAGTTCCTGGACAATTATTTTTTTACATTTATGGAGTTGCAGATTATATATTGTATATTTATTGTGAAGCTTATTGTAAAGGTAGGCAGAGTGTGCAAGAAATTGACGCCTGGCGAATAGAGTTTTACAGGGAGGAGCAGTGGCAACATTACATTTTCTTCTACCTGTTTGGGCTTTATGTACGTAAGGTAAGGTTTTATGTAGTTTAAGTACTGAATTGACAATGTAAAGTTTTCTTATTGACAGTATTTTATGACTTATATATAATTCGTCAGTGGGAAATCTAAAGGGCTTAAAGAACATAGTCTTTAACAAGCATCTCTGGGCTCTTTCTGCTTCGAGGAATTTAATTTTGGTAGCACCGCCCCAGATAGAGATACAGTAACACATAACAGATTGCTCTAATGCAATGTAGATACGCTTTAGGAGGTCTTGGGAGGTGACATGTCTCAGCTTTTTAAAAACCCATACGAGTTTACGGATTCTATCATTTACAGCTTCTATTTGAGGGTGCCAAGAAAGTCGGTGGTCCAGTATTACTCCAAGGTATTTAGTGGATTTGACACAGCTAATTTCTTCGCAACCACATTGCTCAGTATTAGTAAAGTCACAAGTGTGAATACTTAATTTTAAGTTTGGGGGGGGGAAGTGTGCGCTTATTTATTGCAAAGCAAATGTAATTAGTTTTGGCGATATTTAGGGTAAGAAGAGCTGATTTAAGCCAGTTTGCGACCTTATGAAGGCCATGCGCAGCCGACTCAAAGACGGAGTTCCAGGAAGCACCATTAAACACAATGGCAGTGTCATCTGCATATGAGAACACTTGCCCTGTGTCTATCTTGAGATTCGTTAATTCGTTTAAGTATATTAAGAATAACGTGGGCCCCAAGACGCTTCCCTGGGGCACGCCGTATTCAATTTTAGTGTCAGAACTAGTGAAACTGTCAATTTTAACGCTTTGGGTACGGTCTTTTAGGTAGTCAGTTAGTAGATTTAGCGGCATACCCCTAATGCCCACATGCTCCATCTTTTTTACAAGGGTGGGGACAGATACAGTATCGAACGCTTTTTTTAAGTCTAAGAAGACTGTGAGACATTTTACTCCACGGTCTATATACTGCGTCACCAGGGAGGTCAGTCCTGATATGGCGTCTTCTGTGGATTTTGCTTTTCTAAACCCGAATTGTGATTTAGATAGAATGTTATATTTTTCGAGATAGGAAATTAGGCGTGAGTTGATAAGCCTTTCAATAATTTTTGAGATAACGGTCAAGACTGAGATAGGTCGATAATTATTAATATCTCTTTTATCACCACCCTTGTAGACCGGTGTCACGATGGATTTTTTAAGCAAGACCGGGAATATACCTTTTCGGAAACAGAGGTTGGCAAGATGGCTGATAGTGGGAGCAACGAGTGGTTTGACCAATTTCCCGAACCCAGTAGGGATACCGTCCCAACCAGAAGCACTGTCAGTTTTCAAGTTTGATATAACACAGTCTACCTCCCATGGGTCAGTCTCAAGAAGAACAAATGAAGTCTGTTGTGTTTTTGGAGCAGATACTGGGCCGTCAATCGGATGCGAGGGCCCATTGTGGATGCTTTCTGCAAGGCGCTTACCGACACTGGCGAAATAACTGTTCACACAGTTAACTGACTCTATAGGTGAACTACGAGTACTAAGTAATTCATAACTTCCTATTTTAGATGTGTTAAGGTGCGTTATCTGCTTAATAGACTTCCATAGATTTTTAGAGCTTTTAATATTATGATTATTTTATATTATGATATGGGCAAGAAAGAAGTGAGTACTGAGATGACGGCTGGTAGAGGAGAATACAAGAGGTACATGTTATGCCGACCCCACCTAGACCGGGTTAAGGACAGAGACATGATGATAAATGTGTATTTTAATGAAATCTGCAAGCAAAATGATTTATTTATTTTACCTTAATTAAACGGTCTTAGACCATAATTAAAGATAAGAAGAAGAAGAGGAATAGAAGAAGATACATAAAAGACAAGGAAAAAATAATTTGAGACACCTCTTTCCTAAATCCCTCACAATGCTTCTGATAGTTTATTATTCCACTCATTCACGATTCATTCCTCTCACAGTACTCCAGGCATTCCGACAAAATGAAAAAACACCCTCCATGATTGTTTCTGCATCAAAAGTTTGTTTACCTCTTTTATGTTTAAGTTAAAATGGTCGTACTATAGTCATAAACAGAACAGTTGCTTCCTGATTCTGACCCTTCACATATTACATGAGTTCTCTGTCGTTCAATGGTTCCCACAATACATCATTTTTTTTTTTGTCAAACATTTTTTGCTTCATAATTTTTCCGGTCCACTTGTCATTTTGTGACAAGGACTTTTAATGTTATTATATGTAAATACCTTTTGTTTATGAACTATTGTAGCAGCCAATGTCATAATTAGATATGCAGAGGCGTCACCATCGGTCATTAGTTAAGGTAAATGATTCATGGAAGATGATTCATATAATCATAGTTGTTGTAAGGATTATTATGAGTGACGAATGGTTCACTTTAATTATACAGGAACAGATCATCATCATCTACCTCCTGCCTTATCCCAACTTATTTATGATCCGCGCAGCATGTCTTTTTCATAATTCGTAATTCATTTATTCACATTTAAATAGAGTAAGTACAATCGGTGGTTTCACATGTTACATTATTTTGGTCTTATATTCTATTTAGCCTTAGTATGGCATGTGAAGCTTTATTTTTATTTTTAAACAATTTAATACGTTAAATACATAATTATCTAATACTAGCTTTTGCCTGCGGCTTCGCTCGCGTTAATTTATAAAAAAAAAAACTAATATATAGCCTATAGCACTCAGGGATAACGTAGTTTCCTATTGGTGAAAGAATTTTTGAAATCGGATGAGTAGTTTCGGAGATTACCTCCTACATACAAACAAACAAACAAATTCTACCTCTTTATAATATTAGTATAGATTTTATTCTTTTAACCACTCATTTATTGAGTAGATCATTTTTTTAAGCAGTAGCTCTTTAAGCTCTTTCTTAAATTTTGGTAGAGGGAGATCTTGAATGTCTGATTGTAACCTATTATAAATTTTAACACACATAGCTGAGCAATTTTTTCCAAACACCGCAGTCTTTGGTGCAAATTCTAACACTAGTCGTTGACCATGCCTTGAATTACGAGGATGGGCATTATTTCTTAGATACATCTCTACAAAGTACAAAGTTAGTCGGAAAGGGGGTGCTCATCCGCAAGCCACTTAAAGTATCTGATGACGGTTTTAAAGCAAGTGTTAAAATTTCAAAACTCGATAATTTATTTGACAATTGAAATTAATTTTATTTTAGTTTTTTTCGAAAATTCTTCATCCTTGCTTTAGTTACGAATTCAGAAAATGGAGCTAGAATCCGTGACCTCGACTCGCGACTTAAAATGTAAATACAGTTGATCATAACTGAGGATGGATAGATTTTAGCGTATTTCTTATGAAATTTTTGAACAGCTATTTCTCTTCAACTGTTCACTTTTGGGCAAAGTTGTAGAGCAAAATTTATTCATTATTCAGGGTACTTTAACATCCTTTCGGATTAGTACCCCCTTTCCGACTAACCTTGTATATGGTCGGCGCACTATGTCTTTTTCTTCTGTACATCTCTATTAGCCGTCATCTCAATAGACACCCACTTTCTAGCCATATCATCTACCACTTTCATCTTTGTACAGGGTACCTACTATGATGGTTCAATCTGTTAACCATCATGGTTCAATGGATCATGGGGCCCGTACACGGAATTTACTAATGTCTATAGATTACCCGCCTTCAGGGCATCAGTCTGCGTAGGTTAGGTAAGAACTATAGGTACCCAGTAATGCGCTAGGCTCAGTTGATAAATGATATACAGTTCTTTAACTGGGACTATCGGGAAAATCCTAAACCAAAGGTGTTATAGGAAAACTTTCTTCGGAGACATTTGCTCATTTTCCATGAACACAATATTGGCATATTACATTTTTTGGTCAAGCGTGAACTTCCCATAATAATTTATAAAGTAGTCATTTTTTTTTTATTAAATAATGGACACAATTTCATGTATGGTTCAATTTGTTGTAAGTATAAGTATAATAATAAACTTTTTCAGACAATTTTATTAACTTTAATGCAATGTTCACGCTTGAGCAGAAATATATGAATATTGTTTTCATTAAAAATGTGAAAATGTCTGAAAACAAAATTTTCCTGTAGCTCCTTTGGTTTAGTATTTCCACATATAGTTATATAAATCATACTGTATATTGATGATCTAAGTGTGCCTACTCATAGGGTGGTTACTTGCGTTTGATAGTAAGGACTTGTAATTCACTGTATAATCTGTGGGTTATTACACATTACCTATCGATAGTAACACCAATGTTTTTTTTAGCAATGTTGGTCAAGTTACTAGAGCAAATTTTGTATACCTACATACAAAGAAAATCTGTAAAGAGAAAACAAAAAAAAAACAAACCTAAACCACAGAGTCAATAATAATTTGTGTAACAAAAAACAACAAAAAGCTATCTTAATCGTAACACCTAACACAATCTTAGGTTTTCTAAAAAAAAGTGCAAAATATAGGTTGCACTACTCACATACCTAATAAAAAACTCGTCCTCAACATTTTTGTACTTACCAAACTTTATTCCACATCGCTCTTATATCTTGAACAATAAAGTTCACAATAATTTGTCACCTGCTTGTGATAAATCATTGCTGACCTTGGACACTGCGGTCAGCCCAGTCGTGCGCGTAATGAATATAAAACAATTTTACTATTATAAATAAATGTTTGTTTGAGTAATTTTACGGCAATTTGAGTACAGACTAGTAAAACGTCAAGTGGAATGTCTTAGAACAAGATTTTATTGTGAGACTAGATAGACATTCGGTGTCGTACCCATTGGACCTTCATAATTGGACCCTACCTACTCAACAGGACCCATTGGATCTTCTATCAAAAACCTTGTACCCACTGGACCTTCAAAATGGAACCTTCCCTGCAACATAGGACCCATTAGACCTCCTGTTAAAAACCATGTCCCATTGGACCCTCTTTTATGGAGCGTACAATCGTGCATAATAGTGAAAGTGAATAAAAAAGAAAAAATATAAAATAAAATAGAACCCCGAAAGACCGCTGTATTATATTTTGGCGCCGTGACAGGATTGGAGGTAGAAGCCAGCCAGAAGGGTAGTTATGGTGGTCCTGTCTCCTACTGAGTTTATCAAACAGGTTTTTTGATGTGCGTTTCCTAGCAACCGCAACAGTAAGGTCGCTAAGCTGTAGCCGTCATCGTGAAATCGCTGTCATTTAAAAAAATTGACTTTATTTGTATTGTATTTGTGATATGGTTTACGACGACGAATAAAAACACAATAGTGAAAATCAACATTTTAATCAACATATTTTATAACATTAGAAAACCATCATCAGAAACAAACAAATCACAGAGTGAGAGATTAACATCAGTATTTGAAGCACAATGTTATTCTAAATTTTACTTTGACCAAATTGGTAAATAAAAATAAATATGGGTACATATTTGAACGTTGAAAATTAAAATACCTACGGGTAAAATATCAATGTTCAAAACATCGAAAACTTTAATATCGAATGACCATATAACCGAAAATTAAAATAACGTAAGTTTATAATGTCGAATGGTTAGATAACCTACGTCCAGTAAATCTAAAATCTAATTATTTCGAGATCGTTTAGGCGCATGTTTTTTGTATATTTCTGTCACCCTGGTACTTTTCAAAACAACAAATGATTCAATTTCAAAGCCTGTATTTTTACCATTATTGAGCTAAGTAGTAAGTTGCTTTTAAGCACCTAGCTCCAGTTCATTTCTGCTTTCCTGGTAGTTTTAATAAATAAATAGTTTTTTTAAAACGTCTACCGATATCATTTTTATTACGTATCCTTTCATGCTCTTTTCTCTGTTTCATCGTTGGTGCGTTTCGAGGAATACCCCATATGTATTTTGATACTTACGTTTTATTTCGCACCTTTTTTTCATTTTAATGAAATTAAATCCAATGGGTCGATTTAACTACGATACTTTTTTCCCATGGTATTCTGGCCCACGCATTCGGCCAACTTTTCCACTACTGTTCCTACTCCGTGTAATTTGGGCCGCGGATCAGAGGTCAATTTCCCCCTAATCCATAGACCAAGACCAAAATAGCCGTTTTTTTGTTAATCTTTATGTACTTCAGAGCAACAAAAGGTGAGAGTAGAACGAACGTCGACAGACAGAGAGAAAAGAGAGCGCCCTATGACGAATCTTTCTTATATTTTTTCTTATAATTATATTTAAATCAACAATTTTTTACATAATTGTACCTTTTCTTAATAAAACTATCAATAAGATCAAAATATTTTGAAGAAGGTCGAATGGGGCGTGTAAATGAGGTCCAGTGGGTATTTTGCGATTGGGTTTCGTCTTGAAGGTCCAGTGGGTACCAAAAAAGAGGTCCAATAGTCATTTTAATATAATATTTTTAAGAAGGTCGAATGGGGCCTTGGAATGGGGTCCAGTAGGTACTTTTTACAATTGGGTCTAATCTTGAAGGTCCAGTGGGCACTGCACCAGACATTCTGCCTAGCCTTTTCCCAACTACTTTGGAGTTAGCTTATAGTCTAACCAGATGCGACTGAATACTACGTCGGCGTAGGTGGAGAACTAAATAACTAACGCGACGTCTTACGTAGGCGGTTTAAAGCGACGCGAATTGCGAAGCGATGCGATGCGGTGACACGCGATGCGGTGCGAAGCGGCGGCTTTGTCCTACGAGCTCGCGGACCGCTCGCCGCGCGCCGCCATCATTCAGTAGCACTGTACGGCACCGCATCCAGTTCGCGTGAAAATATCAAGCCAACTGACAGCGTTCGCTTCGCGCCGCGCCGCGCTGCACCGCACTCCACGTGGCCACTTCAATTGGTATCGACTGTTTGTTGTTTTCGCGTCGCGCCGCGCCGCTTCGCGCGCCGCTTGTAGATCGCTCACGTAGGATGACGCGTAACACTTTTGTCGAAATTTACTTTTTTTACATTTTCTTGTAGCCCAAGTAATCCCGCACCTTTTAGGTGCAGCGCAGACGACGCACTTTTTGTCCATCGGACTGTCGCGCGCAAGAATGAACATGGTTGGTAGTTGTTGCCCGTCGCGAAATTCGACACGGACTCAACGCACACGACGGTCATTTTGTCCGTAGTTGTCGTTAGAACTCTAGTATCTTCACTGGCAACCACTACCAGCCACGTTCATTCTTGTGCGCGGCAATCCGCCGGACAAAAAGTGCGTCGTCTGTGCTGCGCCTTAGTCTTACACACGTTTAAATATCTTAAGTCAATAAAACAATATCTTTATTTAATGAAACCAGATGGAAAAATGAACATCGTTATATTCACGTTAAATAGGAGAAGCAAAATTAAATAACTCGATAAATAAATGAATAACTTTAATTTATCTTTACTTGAGTAACGAAACAATTGAAAAAAGTATCTTATTTAAATTTGGCAGTAAGTACCACATGTCAATAAAGTTTAGGCAGAAATTAATAAGGGTACTTATTTGACGTTTGAAGAGAGTTGAATGTTTTGACGCTGTGCTTTTTGTGACTTGAGAGTTGAGTAATTTCATACGTGGGAGAAGTAAACAACTGACAGGAAAAAGTAACTAATTACATAATATTCGTAAAGTTATGTAGAGGGAAAATTGGATAACTTGTTTTTTTTTTCTTACTTACGGTAACTGTTAGCGATTGGAAAATTATCCTAAAAGATGAAAATGATAAAGATATACAACATAATATAAAAATAGCGACATTCAAATTGTTATTATAAGTAAAGTTATGAATAGTACATTGTTACCCTAGGGGTGACAGTAACTTCTGTCCCGAGACGGGGTTTGGCGTCTTTAATCCGAGGTAAACACTGTGTTTTTCATTACGAATACAAGGAAAGTAAAAATCAAAACATGAATTAGTTAAAGAAAAAATCAGTGATTTTATTTTCCGCCTATTTTTATTATGTGTGATGGGGAGTCCGTTTCTACACAGTGAAGTAGTACTTTGGGGTGGAGCTACTCTAAATCTACCCCACCTGGAAGCACAATATTTGCCTGGGGGAGCTTACTATTGTGTGTCCGTCTCTCATGACGACGTCTCGTACAGGTCTTCTCATAGCCTGTAACCCAAGATGTGCCTGCACGACGCTGGGACTGTGCTGCCAAAGCACTCTCGCTGTGTATCTAGCCGTCAATACGCACTTAGCTGCCGCTATTCTCAAGGTTATTTTGAATCTGGATTTGGATTTTTTTTCCGCATATTTTTATTATTATTTATATCTCTTTGGACATCACGGCTCATCTTCCGTGTGGAAGTGGTCCGGTCCTTTGGAAGGCATACACGGGGACACAGGTCCAACGCGCAGAGGCCCCTTTGAGAACTTTAATCTAAAATGGGGTGGGCACCAACCGGGGACTATCCACGGCTGCACTATTGGAGTACAGTCATGGACCGTCCCAGGTGGGTGCAAGACTATTGTAAACTATGGTAAAAAAATATCTGGTTATTATTATTATCATTATTTTTCATTTTCATCATTGAAAAAATGGTAAATATTTTGCCAGTTCCCGTCTTTATTATTAGATATAATATATCTTTGAAGAATTGGGTGAAACTAGATATTATCTAGTTTCACCCAATTCCAAATGTGCACTTAATTTTACGTTTATTATCAGTGTAGAGCGGACGTGCAACACATACAAATAATGTCTTTGTCTTTACCTATGTCAAGGGCACATTTACCAACAATTTTATGTTAAAAATTGTCCTTGCTTTACCATATTCACCAACACTTGCATTAATATGTCACTTAGTATGAGCGTATACATACCTAGTGGTTATGTATAGGTAATGTAATGTACGCAGGTACAGAATAATTCCCACGGTAAAACTGGCACAATAGGAAAATTGCGTCGCCGATGTGGTATGTTGCTAGAGTTGCTGATACCAAGCAGATAGAAGTTCCCCGTGTGGGTACGGGCTAGAATATACAAGGTATGACATAAATAAGGGCACAACCTCTCAAGGGATCACTGTACTCATCATTATGAACAACTTTTACTATGGGACCAAATATGAAATCGCGAAAAAAAAAACAGCTGTTCCCTAAATTAATGTTTGCATAACTCGTCAAAATGTAGGGAACTGCTGTTTTTTTTTCGCGAGTTTTGGGTTGGTCCCATAGTAAAAGTTGTGCATAATGATGAGTACAGTGGTCACTGTACTCATCATTATGCACAACTTAAGAGGTTGTGCCCTTATTTGTGTTACACCTTGTATACGTAAAGCTTCCTCACCGCAAGCTGGGAATAGACGCATGTTGTAAGATTCAACAAAACCCAGCACGCTTGGTGGTAGCATCTATACAGTCCGCCTGGCTAGCTACCACCCTTTCATTAAAGTCGCCAAGCAGTTAACTGTGTTTCGTCGTATGTATGTGAGAGCCAGAGAAGTATAGGGATGTCCCTCTATATCTGTACTACTTGGATTCGTGTGCTCCATCCTTGTTTGCGCTTACCATCAGATGTGAGTAGCGTGAAACGAAATAAAAACAGTTTAAATTAGTTCATGTTTAAGTAATACGAAGCAGTTGCTTGGTTGGTTTCGGCAATAAAATATTATGCCTACTTTCTTGGGTGCGGGAACCAATTCGTTTGCTAAATGTGGTGATTTCTATAATATTCTCTCGCAAAGAGAAGTGGGACTCGTCTTCGTGGATTGAATGCACTGTACTCAGTCCGACTCGCGACCTCGACGCGTGTTTAGCTCACGATTAAGGGCTTCGTTTGGTTCCGAAACTAGTTGGGCAATCCCGAAAAATGCACGTGAGTAAACCGAAACTAATCATAAATATGACTTCAGTGTTTGGCGCAGAATAGGATTTCCTATTGTGGATATCAAATAAGCGATGTACGATGAAAGGTTTGTAAATAAAGGAAATCGCAGCATTCACTGCGATCTTCTCTTTTGTAATAGCTATTGCTAGGGTTGACTAGATTCAGCAGAGTACGAGAAGGGACGAGGCAAAAAGTATATCAATTATGATGATATCATCAGTAGATGAGGACGTTTGCTGCATTCGATAACCTAATGATAAGCTTATACTCAGCTCTATACAATTCCTCACAGTTTTCTTCCACACGCGTTTAGAATTCCCCTTTGATTTGTGTAGAAAATGATGGTATCTTGGATATTACGAATGTGCATGCACTTCAACTACTAACTAGCGTTTTGTAATTTAAATGTACGATCTCGGTAAAGCTTAACTTTTAGCAGCATCAGTAATAATCATTGAGGTTATAGTCATTTGTGTTCTATATAGTATCTTTTATACCCACAGAAATCTAAATAATAAGACAATTTAAGCAGCAGAAACGTATAGTTTATCGCTAATCGACGATCGGGCGGGACGGTCATTATTCTAACTTCGTGATTGAAAACTTGACGGAAAAGAAAAAAGACTTGATCCAAATAATTTAATTTGTAATGCCTAGAAGGCTCGCAGCGTTACCACGTTGTATGGCAACGCTGATTCTTTGGCCGAAAAACAAGCCAGCCCTCTGGTTACGTGAAATGACGACCAGTCTTCTTCCGATTTCCTTAAAAAGGAGGTGTGCACTCGAACCCCATGAATCGAGAGTTTCGACACCCGATACTTAAATATGTTTAAAAAAAAGTTTACTTGTTTTTTTTTCAATACCTTTTATGAACTTTGTTCCCGGCTATGACGGCGGTAATCAATTTCCATCAGATGAGCCATGATCTTCATTGCCAAACTTTTACATAAAAAAACACGTGGAATTTCAGTGTAGATAACAAAAATAATTCACTTACCTCCGACCTGAATTGAGAATTCTAGGATAAGCAACATTTGAGTACGGAGTTGTCAAAAAAATGACGGATTTTACAGCATTTTTTTGACAACTCCGTACTCAAATACTACTTAAGTATTGCTTATCCAGAATAGGCATGTTGACAGCATCAATAAATTACAAATCTAATTAGTCCGCCCGTTAGAGTTTTGAAAAATAATGGACACATATTTTTTCTCTTGTTAAACCTATGAATATTTGAATATATCCATAAAACTCGAGAGTGGGGGCTTGTGACGTCACAAACAAGTAAAAATTGTACTTGCTTGTGACGTTTTGCCAATTTTAAAAGTGCTTGTATCTTCGTCAATTTTGGATTACGTAACAAAAAAAAAACGGATCTAATATTTTTTGATAATCTGATGGATTAATTCAGTCAAATACCCTGTTCTCATTTCAGAAACCGGAGGTTAGCTTACCCTAGCAAATTAATATGTACCATAAAGCATATTCTATTCTATTCTAGACCACAGGAACACCGTTACTTTGCTCCATTAAATAACACCAAGTACCAGGAGATAATAACTGCTCATTAGGTCACAACTTCCTCCGTTGCGTTATCTATTACTTTCGCTGTCATCGCTTTCTTTGTCACACCTCAGACGTGGTGGGAATATTAAGTGTCATTGCTATGATCTAATTGTACAGGGAATGGTATTGTTTACCAAGGAAATGTATATATTAAGGTAGGAAGCTGTTATGTCAGGGCGTAGAGAGGTGAGCGTATGTTGTGTCATATCTGCAAACAACTTTTTTTTAGTTATAACTAGCGACCCGCCCCGGCTTCGCACGGGTGCAATGTAGATTCTCGCCTTTTCTCTACAATAATATGCATGTATTATACATATAAACCTTCCTCTTTTTTTATTTATTTATTACTAGGCCTGCGTTTGGCCGCCATCTCACCTGATGTTAAGCGATGATGCGGTCTTCGATGGAGCACGCTTGCCCAGAAGAAACCGATTCACTCGTGACTTGAAGACACCCAGATTATAGCTGTCGGGGAACACCCACTCGGGCAGCGTATTCCACTGTTTGGCGGTTTTCACAATGAAAGTGGAATCAAAGCGCTTCGTTCGGGTTTTTGGTATATCAACAATGAACCGATGGCGCTTTTTCGTGCTTCTGGCCGTCCGATATAAAAAAGGGCAGGGGGGTATTAGATCATGCAGATCTGAAGCACACTCTCCAAAATGTGTCCGATAAAAAACCGACCTCTTGAATCCTTCTGTCTATTGATGAAAACCGCATCAAAATCCGTTGCGTAGTTTAAAAGATCTAAGCGTACAGACGGCGGGACGCGACTTTGTTTTCTACTATGTATAGATAGAGCTTCTTGTAAATGATTTCACCCGGGAAAGTACTTCATCCGAGGCTGGCAAGAACCATAAAACAGAGGACAGTTGCATACCTGGGACATATCTTGAGACACGACCGGGAACTGCTGCAATTTATAAGGGTAAGAGGCAAGAGAAGAGTAAGTTGAAGGAAAATATCGTGGCTGCGTAACATCCGATAGTGAACCGGCGTTAAGAAAGCAGGAGACCTGTTCAGATTGGCTCAGGTCAATGAAAAATTTTGGAGGATGACTGTCGGCCTTCAGTAATGAAGAGGCACGAGAAGAAGATGAAGGAGAAGTACAACCAACATACCTCTTCCTACTGCCAAGCAGCGTTGTTGTGTTTTGCTTTGAAGGGTATACGGTGGAATTACAGGCTCATAAGACTTCAACCTTATCTCTAGGGTTGGCAATGTATTAGCAATCTTCTTGGTTTATGTGTATACCAGATGTAACTTAAATAACGCACAACCTCTTTAGGAGTCACTGTATACTGTACATTATGAACAACTTTTACTATGGGACCAAACTATTTTTCATTTTGTTTTTTGTGTGGTTCCTGCTCTTAAGTCTACTTTGTTCTCTCATATCTAAGTCATAACTGTACCCACTCAAATTGTTAAAGATATGGATTTTAAAAGAGTAACCATGGAGTTTCTTGGCGGCTCTTCTCCATAGGAAACGACTAATTGGAACCGTGCACCTAAATTCGACTTTTCATAAGCGCCTGTAATGGTTTATGTGAAATAAAAACTTTTGATTTTGATTTTGAAACCTGAAATCGCGAATGTAGGTAACAGCTGTTTTTTTTTCGCGATTTCAGGTTTTGTCCCATAGTAAAAGTTGTTCATAATGTTGAGTACAGTGACCCCTTAAGAGGTTGTGCGTTCATTATGTTACACCTTGTATAGGTGGCGGAGTCAGAAGCAGTCAGACGACCGGTCTGTCCTTAGGATATCGGCATTGTGCAGTAACTGGGTTGCGGAGGTCTGATGGCAGTCGCTCCGTGTAAAATACTGGTATTCAGCCGCATCTGGCTAGATTGGACGCTGACCCCAACATAGTTGAGAAAACGCTAAGCAGATAGGCTAGCAGAACCACCTGATCTTCTTCTCTTGTGACAGCACGAGCTATATGAAAATAGCTCATGCTGTGGTGAAAAGATTAGCCAGTCAGCAAGGTCGGTAGCGAGGCTGACTGCCCAGGGTGCGCCGGACGTACTTAAGAATCGCCACTCGTGGAGGCTCCTTTCATGCATTCCACCTGATAAATGTCTTTTTCTGATTATAGTTGGGAGAACTTACTTTTTCTAAGACCTAGTTACTAGGTCACAAATATTCTAAGAACCTAAATAAAATATTCAGACTTCAAAGTTTCTGCGTAATCCCTAATTGTTAAACGATGTTAGGCGCAGTACACACAACGAGCGCACCTAACAATTGACGCAACAAATAAGTGTAACATCGTGTTATATAAGTAAGAATTCATTACAACTGGGATTTTACGTCCTTTGGGTAATTGTGTACACACCTTGGTTTGGATTTCGAAAATGGTGACTGTTGAGTGAGTGTCGATAGTCGTTTTTGGGTATTGCGTAAACATAGGGATTAGGTATAAGTAACAATAAAAATAATGTCTGTTGCCCCCTTCGCTGAGCTTGCGAGTCACCGTCTGCTAATGTATTTCAAATTTAAGCTTGAAAGGCAGACGCCGTTTTCTTCCGGCAATAGAAGTTATCCAGTCCACTTAACACCCCTTTCCATAGACCAGATATTTTTCACCACATTTTACAATAGTCTTGCACCCACCTGGGACGGTCCATGACTGTACTTCAATAGTGCAGCCGTGGATAGTCCCCGGTTGGTGCCCCACCCCATTTTAGATTAAAGTTCTCAAAGGGGCCTCTGCGCGTTGGACCTGGTGTCCCCCGTATGCCTTCCAAAGGACCGGACATCTTCCACATGGAAGATGTTCTGTGAACCTACAGACAGACACAAAATAATGTAAAAGAAAATTAAACTGCTTCGTTGGTTTAGTGGTTGTAAGCACGACTGCTGAACGTGAGGTCCTGGGTTCGATCCCCAGATCGGGCAAAGTGATATTGGGTTTTTCAGTGTCGAATTTCAAAGTAGCAGCTCGGACTGGATTTGTGCCCGGTTGAAGGCAATAGGCTCGCCCCTTATTACATGGGACTTAATATAAAGGCGAAATGAGGGTGTACTATTCACCTCTGACCAACTCTTAGGGGAATACAGGCGTGATATTAAAAGATGTTTTATTTTATTTAGAAAACCAACAGCGATACATAAAATATATTACAAAATATGTATAGTACAGCATTGTATGGCTAATAATAGGTTTCCCTATACAGAATGTTCCTGGAAGTATGGATCAAATCGAATAGGGCGTGGGCAAGGTCATTTCCAAACTTTTTAACCCTAAGAATGTCGGTGCAATTTTTTATGGTTCATAAGTTATCACCAATTATTTTCTTTTTTTTCAATCACTTCGCATAAAAAAAATCATAAAAAAACTATCAGAGCTATCATTTTTTTTAAGGACTTAACGAACAGTAGGCCTTTCTTGTGGTAATACTTTTACATTTACTGCAAAGGCTTTTTTGGTCTGGCAAACATTTTGCTCAAGTTTTTACTACTATATACAAGTTTTGAAATGACCTTGCCCACGCCCCTATTCGATTTGATCCATACTTCCAGGGACACCCTGTATAACAAGAAAAAGTAACATGCGAACGGATCATTCGTAAAATAAACTCCAAAATTTAAATTCAAAAGATACAGTAGGATAACCGATTAGTTTCAAGTTACATTACTTTAAATTAAATTACATTAAATGTTATGTCAATAAAGGCTGTTTTGGTAATCTTCCTTTTCCATTGAAAGTTAACTATTCTGATCGAACCGTCTCTCCGTAATATTCCTAACCTCTGTCTTCTCTTTCATTAAATAATTAAGATGTATTTAATTAAGTTCGTCATCATTCATGCGTTAAATTATTTCATAATAACCAATTTATTTTCTACCTATAATTTAATGGTGATTCTTACGCCCGACAATATATCCATGTCATCGTCACGCCATAAAGTGTCACAAATTAATGTTATAGCATTGAAATTATTTATCAATGCTTTTCAGTCACCCTTTACGAATTACATTCTGTGGAGGCTCCAATAGGCTGATAAAATACAATGTAACCTAATTACAAAGCTGCTGTTTAAAAGATGATGTAGTGACAAGAATTGAAATGAGTATTCTTAGGTGGTTTGGTCATGTTGAAAGAATGATCGAATTACGATTAACAAAAGGAATTTATGAGGCGAATGTCACTAGAAACACCAGGAGAGGACGCCCTAGAAGGATATACATTGATGTTATTGGTAATATTCTTAAAGAAGGACAGGTGCGTAGTACCCCAACAGGCGAGCGTGTATGGAAAGATGTATGAATGTGGACGACGCGAAAGGAATATGTGACGATCGTAGCATGTGGCGTTCTACAGTTTCTGCCTACCCCCATGGGAAAAAGGCGTGAGTTTATGTATGTTTATAAAGGCATTTAGAAAATGGCTGAAATGGTCCTAGTTTTCTATAAAGGGTACTATTGCCAGTGGGCTAATATCCGCCATTGCATATATCACCCATAATTTCCAACCACATAACGGTGGACATCAAAAAATATCTTGTATTCTATAATCTATAAACGTATCTTGACCTAAAAGGGATAACAAAACAATAAGATAATTCATTACTCCAAGGCTTCTTATTGTGTCCCAGTCATTATTATATACCTACATATATAGCTAGAGGAAAAGCTTATGGTTGTATATAATGGCTTTGTGACCATAGTAATTGCATTTGATGACACTTGTGAGGTGGTTTCGAATGGGATTCAAGTGTGTTATAACTTTGTTTCCTGTTAGTCAGTTTGGTTTTTGTTAGAGGATCAATTCCTTCTACAATTTTCCCGTGAATATAATATAACATTACGACTGTATTCCCCGAAGGATTGGGCAGAGGTGTATAGTACACCCTCATTTTGTTAGGTTTAAGTCCCATGTATTAGGAGGCGAGCCTATTGCCATCAACCGGGCGCAAATCCAGAGTCCGGGCTGCTACTGAGAAATTTCACACGGATAAACCCAATAACACTTTGCCTAACCTAGGAATCGGACTTAGGATCTCACACTTAGCAGTCTCTCTTGCGACCACTAGACCAACGAGGCAGTCATTTCATATTTTAGTCATAGTCATTTCCGGTAAAATTCACCAAAAATTGCTGAGCAGTCTAAAAGGGTGGTTGGTAGGAGCTGGATGGGAGGGCCGAGGATCAAACTCAGTGGCGTGCAATTGGACAGGCATAGTTGTCCACTGCCGGACATAGCTGGTAGTACTTTTTTTTGTGTGTAGGTAGACTGAATTAGTTTACTAGACAGACAGATCTGTGTTGCTGGGAAGTTTGTTGCGCTATTTCTTCTTCATAGCATAAACACTGGGAAGCGGTGAAGGGTGGGCGTTTTTGGGGGCTGTCTTTTGTAACATTAACGTTCAAAAAGAACGAAGTAATTCTAGTCTATTTTGAATAAATGATTTTTGCCTTACGACCGTTTTTTGTGCCGGTACCTATATATGGCAACCATAGTCGACGTCGGTAGGCTCCTTTTGTTGTCGGTGCGATAGATGCCAAAGTATGACCAACGTAGGTCACGGTACTCAGTCGTAGTTACTGCAAAAATGGTGTTAAAGTTCATGAACAATAATTATAATTCCAATGAAAATAGGTTAATATTTTTTTTCTCTTGATTTAACCCGATTCAGTTAGTCAATGACCAGCCTCTAAAAATCAACAAAAAATAAACAATAGAATTCAATAATTTTACGAATTACACAAATAAGATTGATCTATAAGATTTTCAGTGGCACCTTGAAGTTTTTCGTGTAAAAAAAACTCAATTTATTCACAATACAAAATTAATGGAAAAAACCTCTCTGTCTCTTTGAGCAGGCACTACAAGGTGTTAACGAATTTCTGTAATTCCTTCAAACCGCGTGATCTATTGGTGACACTGATTGACCCTGCATAGATTTTTTTCAGAATCAAAAAAAAAGTTTTCAAAAAATGAGCCATGGTATTCTGTAAGTAATTTTAACTTCCCAAGTTAACTGACTGAGTGGAGCGACATCGCGCTAGTCGTGCCCATCAGCTGTGTCGCCGTGCCTTCATTAATTTATGCATGGCATCGAAATTTAAAATCAAATAAAAAAAAAAGTTAATTTTTATTTTTAATCAATCTAAATCCCGTGCGGGGTTAAACTATACCATTAATAGATCATATGGTTTGAAGGAATTACACGAATTTGTTAACACCCTGTATACACATTTATCGTTACATGGAAATTAAACAGCTGGCCAACTCATGGCTAGAGTACTACTGTGCAGATCAAGGAATCGAAAGTCGAAAGGTGGATCGTTGTTTATACATCGAGACTCTTCCGAACTTGACCAAAAGTCAGACAACTGGTCTTCCATTTAAATACTAGTATTCCCAGAAATAATAACGCTACTCGTACCTACTCCATCCTAGTCGATAATGAAGGTCATCAGCCACCTAGCCCTGATAGCCGCCATCGTGTCGGTCTTCGTGGTGGCTGATACGGGTCAAGCTGTAGTGGAGAAAGAAGCAGCTGACAGAAACTACACGATATACTTGGATGAGCTGTTGTCGAAGGCCAAGAACAAGAAGGTTGTGGCGACTTGGAACTATGAGACTAATATCACGAAGCATAATGAGGAACGGCTGGTAAGTAGGTCCGTTAGAAGGTGTTTCTTGTGCCTGATGTTTGACGTTCACTGGGTTGTACTAATTCTGCTTTGTAGAACTATTTTGTGAATAATTATTAGAAATCAGAGGTCGCTCGAGGCTTCGCCCACGTGGATGTCGTTTATCGCGTATTCCGTATTTTTCAGGATAAAAGTAGCTTATGTCCTTTTCCAGGTTCCAGACTATCTCAGTACCAAGTTTCATCAAAATCGGATCAGCGGTTTAGGCGTGAAAGCGTCACAGACAGACAGAGTTACTTTCGCATTTTTAATATTAGTAGGGATAACACCTGGTTCTCTATTGTGTCACCTACCTTTTTTATCCAAAATTTAAAGTGCCATAACTTTTTTGTCCTTATCAACATTTGTCCGAATGATAACTTATCCGAACTTAATATCACATAATATCACATGCCATAAAATTGAAATCCCTAAATATAATATGTCCTAAATCCGTTTGTCATAAATATTACAATCAATAATATACAAAAGACTTAAAACCGGTTTCAATAAAAGTTACAAGCCCTAAATTCAGAGTAGACGGAGCCCCGCTCAGCGGGGATCCTATTTCTGCCTGCAGGGTTTAAAGTAACCTAACACGAAGGGGATGACGGGGGCTTCGTTCGCTCGCTTTGCTCGCTCACTTTAGCCCCCGTCATCCCCTTCGAACCTAACCTATCCGTGTCGGGGAGCCCCAAATATCGAGCTCGCTTCGCTCGCTCTTGAAATTAGTCAGTTGGAAGACAAGTTATAGTGTTTGGCCCAAAATCTATGTAAATTAAAATTTAAAAGTTGTGTTTTCACTGTGTTACTATTAGGCGTATCAATAGTATGACTTCTACAGTTATGGAAATAAGATTATGGTGAAGAAAATTAGGGCAAATTATAGGGATACCATTCGGAAAAATACAAATTATATAACACAATACTTAGGACATATAACTTTAGATCATGTAAAATAAGAAGATTCAATTATTATAATACTCGATTTTATGACAGAATACTTTTATGCTAAACAAAATTTCGGGATTTTGAACATTATGGTTACTGAAGTTTATAGCAAACGTGTTATGGATAATGATTTTCGGACAAACATTACAGGAGAAGAAAGGGAGTACCATAACACCTACCGAATATGTTGCCAAAAAACAAGCAAAAACTATCTCTGGTAGATGGAGCTGATAATATTATTGTTTCTAGCTCCAAGTTACGTTAGAACTGGCAGAAGAAGAGAAACGGCTTCGAGACTGGGATCGCAATTCAATGTTCGATTATACCAAGCTTGGTACTTCTCCCTTCCGTGAAGACTTGAACGAAAAACTGATCAGTGCCATCAATAATATGCAGTCGACGTATGCAAAGGCCACCATTTGTGACTATAAGGATAGAACCAAGTGTGATCTGCACGTGGAACCAGGTTAAATATAGTAATTTATTTGTTCAGTAGTAAGATAATCGAAGGTAGTGGAAACGAATTTAGAATAACAAACCTAGATGCATTTCCACGTCTTAGCATGCTATTTTTTCGTTTATTAATTTACTATAACTTTATTATTTAAATTTTTAAATATCATACGATTTTTTTTTTAAATATAAAAAATAGTAGCACATCTGGAACAGGGTGTAATCTGCCGCCGGTCAGGACTCCATAGAAAGGAACCTCCTCACTATGCGTGCCGTGTCAAGGAGTACTGTTTGCTGTATCAAGCCCTCGACCCAGCCGCCCAACGAGAGCCTCACAAGGTTTTGATCGAGGTTCTTGGTAGAGCTCATGCTATTATAATATTAAGAAATCAAAATAAGTATATTCTATTGTACCAGATGGTGAATGTCCACGTTTCAATCAATCAATCGCAGGACATAGGCCTCTTGTAATTTCTTCGAATGAATTAACTGACATTTATTAAAGAGGTTACAAATATCTTCGCGACCAGCAACGACCCTGAGGAGTTGAAGTACGCCTGGTTGGAATGGCACAGGGTCGCCGGTGCTGCCTCCAAGGGCAACTTCACTGAGTACGTCGCGATGAACAACGAGATTGCTAAGCTGAGCGGTAAATATGACACTTGCTTTATGGATAAGTCGTTCATTGCTGAATATAACTACTGGCAAGATTCAAAGCTAAATAATCGAATTCTGTTGACATTAAGTAAATCGATGGACCGTGGTATCTTTTCAATACAATTTAGAAGTAAATGCAGAATTGAAACTAGTTTACGGTAGGATAATAAGTAAAGTAATATAAACTTATAGAGATTATATTATTGTCTTCATCTTCAACTACATTATTTTTCTTTAGAATGAGATGAGATTCGTTAGTCTCTTGTTTTTTTTTTCTCTATCTTTCTTTGCTCTTAATTAATATCATGTGAAAGAAATTAATTTATGTCATTACATACTAAATGCTATTAAATACGACGCGGCGACGTCTGTTTCATATTTCCAGGTTACGACAGCGTAGCCGACTGGTGGCTGAGCGAATACCAGACTGATGGCAATGAAGACCAGTTTGTGTCACTCTGGGCTCAGATCACGCCTCTGTACCAACAGATACATGCATACGTCAGGAGGCATCTGAGGCTGAAGTACGGAGACAGTGTAGTGCCGGCAAGAGGACCTATACCAGCTCATTTGTTAGGTATGATTTCGTGAATTTTAAGTCTTACTCGTGATTATTTTTATTTGATGAGTTGAGGGAGTTTAGTTGTTCTGGAGAAAACCAATTTTTTGCAGTATGAGACTTCTCTATTGCGGCCTCTGTCCTTCTCATGATATTTATGAGATAAACACATTCATTTTTTACTTTCATAGCGATAATTCAGCCCTCATCAAGCTGTCTTCCTCCCAATCTCCCGCCAGCAACGCCCTAAACCGAATACCGACTCCCAATAGGAGTCGCCCTTAGTGCTGTTGTTGCTAGTAGTCATGATGTTAGTGTAGTATAAGTAGTTAGCTTAGGTTAAGTATTTTACTTCTCCCCCATTGGTTGGAACCCTTCAGGTCCCGTCAATAACTGCCCGGTTACGTAGAAACAATTCGCAAAGCCCACACTGCCGAAAGTCAGAGAAAAAATGCTACATAATGGTATTTTGTTACTTTGTGAATGTTTTAGTCCCATAGACAACCGATTTTTATTTACATAAAATTTATATTCTAGGTAACATTTGGGCTCTAAATTGGATCAACGTCGAAAAATTCACTAAGCCGTACCCGGACAAGGCTGAAATTGACATCACTGCTGCTCTGCAAGCTCAGGTGAAGATTCGATCAATCACAACAACTCTTTGGGTTAAGATCTAAAGGCGCTCCGTCGCAGGGAGCATTTGCGTGTAATATAACAATGCGAGATTAAATTTTGAGCATTACTACTTGGCGATAATGCTCAAAATCGAATTTTGCATTGTTACATTAAACGTGAATGCTCCCGGTGATGGAGCGCCTTAAGAAATTACTTGATAGTGTGATCCTAAGTTTATAAGTGTAACGGTAACTGACAATTCTAGAACTACACAGCGCTGAAGATCTTTAAGACTGCGGAGGAATTCTTTACTTCTCTTGGCCTGAGCAGCATGCCAGAAACTTTCTGGGAAAAGTCTATAATTGAGAAGCCTGACGATGGACGTGACATCATCTGCGAGGCATCAGCCTGGGATTTCTTTGATGGCAAAGATTTTAGGTAGGTTAATGGTTCTCAATGGTATATAATCCACCCAATCCGCACCAGGCCAGCATAGTGGATTAACGCCCAAATCCTTCTTATTCAGCAGTTGGACTGTAACGGGCTGATTATACTTATGTTTATACTATTGGTTTTACAAAATAATTAGTAGTTATATCTTTACCCTTTCCCTAAATTATTGTTTTCTTGGCCAATTTATTGATAGGATCCACTTAGTGTTTAGAATGAGTTTTTATGTCTTTGCCATGTGTGTGACGCGATGACAGCATTCGTGAATGATTGAGATAATTTTAGTGTACCATTGACAATGACCATCTGTGTAAACCCTTAGTCGCTTATTATTACTATCATCGAAAAGTAGTGGCCTAGATCTTCACATAACTATTGGTTTAATTTCATATTTCTTGCCCTGCAGCTTCCCCTCACATTCATGTACATTTTGGTCAACAGGATCAAACAATGCACGGATATTACGGATGAATTCTTCACGACCACTCACCACGAGATGGGTCATATCCAGTACTACCTTCAGTACAAAGATCAGCCTGTCGCTTATAGAGCTGGAGCTAACCCTGGTATGTTGAGTCTGTCAGTATAAGAAGTATAGAGATGGATGAAAAAGTTAACCATGTTGATATAATCCGCGGTCGTGAGAGCATAATTTATGCATAAAAGTAATGAACCAAACAGAAAAAGCTAATTCTCCTGATTAAAATAACTATCAACCTATTTTTACGTTCCAGCTTTCCACGAGGCCGTTGGTGACGTCATTGCTTTATCAGTTGCCACACCCAAGCACTTGAGATTGTTGGGTCTCTTAGAAGACGGACCTGATGATGTTGAGTCAAGCATCAATCAGCTTTATAAAATAGTAAGCATTTCAATACATCTGTATACAACGTTATTTTTAGTATATACAAAAACCGAGACACCCCAACAAGATTTTCATCAGAACTGCCTGAATATGTGTTTTTTTTATAAATCTCCAAGTTACACCTTAGTTTATGTCGCGTTAAGTTCCCTAGTAAAGTGTGAAATGCCTGAGATGTGCTATGCAGGGGTTGTCTAATACAACGAAACTGACCGAGCGGACCATCTCAAGACTCTAACCCCCTTATTACAAAAGATGGTCTAAGAAAAACCCTGGTTTTAGAGTAGCCCCGTCTCTTTTTGTTATATGACATAAGAAAGTGATGGGTATATTTTAAACCTGGGTTTACCTTAGTCTTGGTTTAAACCATCTTTTGTAATAAGGGGGAAGGTGTCTATTCCCGTCAACTAGTAGAAACCTACTGAAATAAAAATGAAATATATAAAAAAAAGTGCTGTAAAAAATATGTCAATCGATTCTCCTAGTGATTCTGAACAAACTAGTTTCAGGTTTAGTGTATAAAACTAAGCTTGTATAAGACGCCTAGCAGGGTCCACTCAAACCCAGGTTATCTTCAAGTTGCGGAGGTGCATCATTAGTCGCGTTACGTCAATTCAGAATCTATTTGCCATATTATAGTAATTTAAGTAATTTAGCCACGCATAGGGATATCTTCATTATTCTTTCAAAGTGATATTAGGCAAAATTGCGTTTATTTATTTAAACATTATGCACAATTATGGTAGCGGGCTTACGTAATGCCATGAGGCATCCTCTTTTAGTCAACCTATAGGTTGACAGGTAAATCTAACAGCTCTATCCAGCTTGCTAATTTTAGTTTGGTAGGGTTTCCCTTTACAGTGAAACTTTGTTCATTTCTGTATTAATTAAGATTTTTATTTTATTTTGCTGTTATATTTTATTTAGATTAATATAAGTTTTTTTTCATTTCAGGGCTTGGATAAGATAGTCTTCCTACCTTACGGCTACCTAGTTGACCTGTTCCGTTATGGCGTCTTCAGAGGCACTACCAAGACTGAGGACTACAACTGCCACTTCTGGCAGATGAGAGAATCCATCCAGGGTATCGAGCCACCAGCACCAAGGTCCGAAAATGATTTTGATCCGGCTGCTAAGTACCATGTTTCTGCTGATGTTGAGTATATGAGGTGAGGCAGATTTCAGATATCTTCTTCATTGGAATGGCCATTAGCTTTTAAAAAGTGCAAATAGGTCAAGTTCAAAATATTTCACGGCATTGATAATTTTGATTTTGGAACGAAAACTTCTTCTACTCACTTCTTCATTACTGCATTGCCTATGTTTAGATTAGATTCATCTTAAACATCAATGCTTCTTGCTATTATTTCTTCTAGCTATATTCCTACATTTAAGCTATTAGAATTAAAACAACTTTATTATTTTCCGTCGTGTAACATACAAATTCTCTTAGATCATCTTACTCTTTATTGTCAGCTTATCTGCAGGATGCTCTGCTAACTTAATAAGTTTATACTATTATCTAAACATCTTCAATACTTTAGTAGTTTTATATTCTAGATACTTCATCGCGAACATCATCCAGTTCCAATTCCACCGCTCTCTGTGTCAGCTAGCCGGCGAATATACTATTGGAGACTCGAATCAGCTGCTCTCCACCTGTGACATCTATAGAAGTATCAAGGCTGGAACCGCATTGGGGTAGGAAATTAAAGTATTTGTTGTATCGAATGTTCCTATCTCTCCTTTATAAAAATGCCACAGAATTATAATAAAATAGAAGGCTTGCATGACCTCTTATTGCTATTTACTTTCAGCACTGCAAATAAACTAGAGCGCGCGCAAAATAATTCTGCGCGCACTCTAGATGCTGCGGTCGAAATCGGAACTAATCACGGTCCGCCATAATGTTGCCGTTTTATTAATGTTGCCACTAGAATTACCGGTTGATAAATAAGAATGTTTACCGAAAAAATATGTTTAGCGAGAACATATCTACAGTAGAGTTAATGGCCCGCCATTTTGCAAGTGACGTGTTGTTATAAATTACGTAAAATTGATAAGTATAATTATTACTAAACTTTAACAGACACAACTAAGCCCATAAAAAAAATTATAAACCGCAAAAATAGGGCTGCCCAATTTTAATGCTCACGAATATATTACTTTTTCTTAAAATGCGGTACTTTTAATTTTTGCGATCATGGAAACATTTAGCACGCCCTCCGTTGTGTGCAGACTTATCTTGCGTGCACTTTACCCTGCAGTTCAGTCATAATACTGCAAGCAATTTGGATTAGTTCATATTATAAGACAGGACAGAGGCAAGGATAGAACGATGGCAAAGCAATGTTTTTTTGATCATTTGATTTTCTTTGTCATCTCTTGTAATTAATCTGCTAGATACCGAACGAAGAACTGACGTGATATTTTTGTTTTTCAGTAAAATGCTTCAACTTGGTTCCTCAAAACCCTGGCCAGAAGCGATGGAGGCTTTAACAGGTCAGCGCAATATGGATGCCAGTGGATTCTTGGAATACTTCGCACCATTGCACGAGTGGTTACAGGCTGAGAATGAGAGGACTGGCGAGTTTGTTGGCTGGGAATCGAGTTCTGTCCGTAAGGCATCATGATCACTTCTGTCACTGGACTGGACTCATAGAGAGCCAAGGAACATCATTCATTTTTGGCTAAATTTCAAAGTGCCAAACAAAATAATGTTATAATCCGTTAGGATGTGTTATTATAATGGGGTGTTAGGCTTTGGTACTATATTAACAAATGAATAGAATAACGTATTCTAACAGAATTTTATAAGCATGATTTTTGTTTGTCATTTTCAGATTTAGCCCAGAAATGTGTAGAGTTTAAATGATGTCCTTTAAGTATGCATGTATGCAATGGTATGTTGGCATTTAATAGTATTCATGCAGCAATGGGCAATGGCTAAGGATTTGGTTCGACGGTCGGAGGGTAGTCATTGGAACTTCGGCACTCTTGAAATAATTTCACTTTTAGTGCAGTAACTATGCGCAACCCAAATTACAACTTACCTTTTTCAAAAAAGGACCCTTCGTATCCTTGCCAATCTGTCAGTAAATTTTGTACACAGTCGAAGACATTCACTATACTTAAGTACAATATACTAAGGTTAGAGATGTTAAATAATTAAACATGTCTCATTAATGTTCTTTCTCGGGGATTATGTGTGCATTTTGTAAAGCGCACGAGCACTAGCCTTGAAAATAAGATAAAACTATTCGTCTTGTTAGGGTCAAGCGGCCATATTTAGTTTTACAGTAGTGATTATACAGACTGAACGTATTCACGTATTCCTTTTCGTAATCCCGAAAAATGCACGTGAGTACACCGTAAACAATCGTTAATATATTTATATTTTCTGTTCCAGCATATTGCACAGCTAAACAACGTTTGGCGATGGAGACGTCCGGCTTCAAGAGGAGATTGATGAAATACGCTTCACTGTAAATGTTTTGACACGAAATATATGCATCATGTACCTATCTATAATAATTATTAAGTAGATGCATTTTTTTATTTGCGCCGATATCTCTATCTTGATGAAAATAATTTGTTTTGAATGGAAAAGTAAGTGCTTTTAAAGACTAGCGGCGCTGTGCCGATTACACCCGAAAAGTATGAGGTGTTCTTATAATTCTGCACAACTTTTACTACGGGACAAATTCTGAATTTGTGTAAAAAAACAGCTGTTTCATGTTGCTTAAGGCGCTTCCCCCACCGAAGTGGGAAAAACACTTCAGAAAAAAACCATTATTTTCGTCAACACAATTGTTGTTGTAGAAATTTTCGAACACCAAATAAATATCAACACTAGAACTTCTGGATACGAAGTGTTGCTTTTTGATGTTCGAAAATTTCTACAACACTTGACTAAAATGTTGTACGTACGAAATTTCAATATGTTGTGTGTTGACAGAAATAATGCTTTTTTTTGAAGTGGTGGTGGTGAGGGAAGCGCCTTAACAAAATGTTTGGAACAGTCGATTATTTTTACGAATTCTTAATTTTTGTCAGAGTAAAAGTTGTAGAAAATGATGAGCAGAGTTCAGGGTTACCGGAAACTGTTAACTGTAAACGCTCGAAAAAACGCCTCGCTGTACGAAAATCCGCTTCAAGCGGCGTTGTTGTTTTAAAATACAAAACAATTCATTAATAAAAACCGGCCAAGTGCGTTGGCGTGGTTCCGTACCATCACTACATAGTATAAAACAAAGTCGCTTCCCGCTGTCTGTCCCTATGTATGCTTAGATCTTTAAAACTACGCAACGGATTTTGATGCGGTTTTTTTAATAGATAGAGTGATTCAAGAGGAAAGTTTATATGTATAATACATGCATATTATAGTAGAGAAAAAGACGGAATACGCGATAAACGAGCGAAGCCGCTGGCGACTTCTAGTTATCTATAAAAACGGCAAAAAAACATGTCTGTTTTATGGATACAACAGACATGTTTTTTTGCCGTTTTTACCTTAAATATTTATTTTATTCTGTTTTTTAGTTATTTGTTGTTATAGCGGCAACAGATTTCTCCTTGTGACTTGTATTTACATCATCTGTGAAAATTTCAATTGTCCAACTATCACGGTTCGTGAGATACAGCCCGGTGACAGACGGACAGCGGAGTCTTAGTAATAGGGTCCCAGGGGTTTTACCCTTTGTGTACAGAGCCCTAAAAACTGGCAATGACTATCTAAAAATTCTAGACCGTTGCTAAAATTGGCAATACTTTTAAAGTTTATAATACAAGTCATGTTTTATAAAAACTAAATTCGCTCAATGGCAGGATGGTATACAATCATACAATAGTATGGCGTAACGACAGCCCTGACCTCGTGTTGACAAATTTTGCGCTACTTTAAAAGGCTAGTATCATTACGCTATCCCTTGTGGGGATAGTGAGAAGTAATTATCAGCTAGGTACTCGTTTAACCTTCGATTTCAATGCTCCATTGCTATATTCATAAATCTCTCCGGGAAGGTGTACGAGGTGAAATTTTAACGGTATAATATTTTAGTCTACACCCGGCAGCAATGAATCCGGGTCACTAACATAAACCTTAATATCTCGGGAACTAGGAATGATAGCTTATTCAAATAAAAAGCATTGAATAGACTATTTAGTACCTACTGCTCAAATAAAATTTCAAGAATACTTTTTTTTTGAATAAGCTAGAATTCTTAGTTTCCGAAATGTTAAGGTAGTTGGTCCATCATTGCTCCTGAGTGTAATAAATGAGTTGATTTAAACTATGTAGATTATGTGATTTTGATGATTAACTAACAAACATTTATCAACATAAATTATGTTTATTTATCAAAGCCAGCTTTTCAATAATTATCAGTTTTAACAACCACATATTTATGAAAAAGCTCTCATTTGAGAACTTGCTCTTTAGGTCTGTTTCGATATAATTTGAGATGCCAATTTGACAAACATGCATGATACTTTATTAAACTTCTCCTAGGATGCTGTTCCCTGGCACATGTTTAGAGGATTACCTAAATACGGGCTTTAAATTTGATCTGTCACATACGAGTATGAGCCGTTTTAGAATACTGTCTTAATTTCCTCTGCATTCGTGCATTACACTCGGACGGAACTCTATAGATAACATTGCTCAACGTCCACGGCTACATAAATGGCTAACACTTTACAGTGTCAGATTTTAACAAAGATTCAGCAATTAGCAAATTCTGAATCCACTGTAATTATTAGAGGGACAGCGCGAACGCAGTCCCTCACTACCAAAAATTACGCGTCCGAGTTATCCACATTAGGGATAATCGCAGGGGTCAACCCAACCGCAGTGCAATGGGAAGGCCTCGCCCTGGGGGAACCGCCTTTATGATCACGGTATCCCCTACGCCAGGTAAGTATGATTTGGATACAGTTCGGCGGGAGGGTCGTTCAGCGGCGGAGACTCTTAACACCGCGATTCAGAAAATGGCCCGAATTGCACAGCGCCATCTAGTCGTACAATTGGAACCAAACAGCGACGATGGGGTGAATAAATTATAGCAGGCATGGACCAGTTTAGGATAATATTAGATTCTCCTGATATTGTTAATTATGGTGTTCGTTTTAGATTGATAAACATGACAAAATCGTTACAGCTTGGTCCGTTATGCAATCAGACGTATCGTTAGTACTGCAAAGTATGAATTCCCGAAAATTTGAATTTTGCAATGGCAATGTGGCTATTTTTACCGACTCCAAAAAGGAGGAGGTTTTCAATTCGATGCGTATCTTTTTTTCAATGTATGTTTACATTTATATTATTTCTCTGAGGTTTGTAGACCGATTTGAGTAATGTATGCGAGTATTATTTTTTATTTGGTGCGGAATAACTTTTGGCACTAAAAAGTTAAATAAAAAACTGAAAAAAAGTAAAATCGATTTCAAAAGAAGCTGATAGGAGTAAAATAATTACCATATTATAAAATTAACAGTTTCAGAAGTCGGTGCAGTCCTACACTGAAACAAATTGAAGGCTTCAAGTTACGAAACTGTTCATTTTATAAATGGTAATGTCTGTTTATTTTATAAGGTTTTTTTTTGTCTGTTTTTATTTTTTAATGTTTTTCAGGGTTCCGTACCAAAAGGGTAAAACGGGACGCTATTACTAAGACTCCGCTGTCCGTCCATCCGTCTGTCACCAGGCTGTATCTCATGAACCGTGTTATAAGACAGTTGAAATTTTCACAAATGATGTGTTTCTATTGCCGCTACAACAACAAATACTAAAAAACATAATAAAATTAATATTTAAGTGGGCTCCCATACAACAAACGTGATTTTTTGTTGTTTTTATAGATAATGGTAGGAAGGTACGGAACACTAGTAAGTACAGTAGTAAGTCCGACTCGCACTTGGCCGGTTTTTATTTTGTTTCTTTATCTGACTGAGCATTATTTTAAATAAAATTTGCAAAATCGTCCTTCTAAGTATTTAATACGAGAAAAAATAATTGAGCTTACCTCACTAAGCTAAAATCTTAACCTTCAAACATGTTACATTATATCAATGTCACTTAAACCATTTATTATACCAGCCTAAAGTCGTTATTATGGGACACCATTAATTTGGCATTATTATTTTTTATAAAGAGCTTCCTGCTATCGAAGGGCGAGAATTGTGACTTAATTTTGAATGACATGCGAACATACTGTAGTTTGGTTAAGTAAAATTTTCATATTACTGTAAAAAATATTATAGGAAAACAGGAAAACATAATATCAATTTTTCTGTTTTCTTCATTGATAGTTACTAAAAATATTGCATTTGGTCATATATATCTCTATAAAATGGAACTTATGCATTTTAACATTTTTAACTTACCTATATAGGCCACATTGACAGTTCTCCTATTTTACCATTCGGTATAGAGGTGTCTGCGAAGTTAGATGGCGAAGATAGAATATACTAAATCACACCCCTGAGTAAGTACAAAATTCGAGTCCTAATTGGGGTTACTTTGACACTGAATGATAAAACAAGGATTATCAAAGTAACAGCCTACGGTCCGACTTTGATAAGGAAATTTCTCCTTTTTTTATCGAAAACTATGCTCTGTATTTTTTTTTTATCTAGTCTATGTGATTTTATATATCTCAGTTAATTCAGTCTGTAAGAAATATTTTTGATGTAGCAGCTAAAAGCGAAAATAAATAAGATACAACCCCATGAAGCTCAAAAAATTGAACCAAGTAACCCCGTTCCATGGTACCTAATTGAATATCTTCTTATTTATTGTTACACCACGCACTACCCCTCTCTATTTTCTTGCAAATTATGTAAATATTGACCAGGTTGTCTGTCAAAAAGCGCCGAGTGCGATAAGACCACCCATTGTACACACGGCTACACATCAAGCTATACAAAACCAGTTTATCTTGACGTCGCTTTGTATAATCTTTTCGCACAAGTAACGGTCAGCTTATACTGGTTTTGCATAGCTTGAAGTGTAGCCGTGTGTCATCATCATTCTCCTGCCCTTATCCCAATTTATTTGGGGTCGGCGCAACATGTCTTTTTCTTCCATACTTCTCTATTAGTCGTCATCTCGGTAGTCACCCCCTTTCTAACCATATCATCGTTCACACATTCCATCCATCGTTTCTTTGGTCTTCCCCTACTCTTATAGCCATCGACATTCATACTCAAAACTCTCCTCACTACATTTTCCTCATTTCTCCGTAACACGTGCCCATACCATGACAACCGATTTCCACACAACTTTTCAGTTATCGATGCCACTTTCAAACTTCCTCTTATGTACTCATTTCTTATTTTATCCATTCGTGTAACACCACACATTCCTCTTAGTATTCTCATCTCTGCTGCATGCAATTGCCTTTCATTCATCCCTTTTGTGGCCCAACATTCTGATCCATACAAGACAGCAGGTCTAATCATGCTTTTGTATATCTTCCCCTTAAGTTTAAGGGGAATGCGGGAGTCGCAGATTGTTCCCGTGACCTGCCGCCATTTCATCCATCCAGTGTTAATTCTGTGCTTAACCGTCCGATCTACTTCACCATCGCTTTGCACAAGTGAACCGAGATACCGAAAGTCGGAGCAGACTGGGAGAAGTCCGCCATCAAGCGCTATGGCTTCAGAACTGGAGAGACCGCCGAAATCGCAGAACATATATTCGGTTTTGGTTCTGCTGATTCTCAAGCCAACATTCTCCAGCTTCTGTTGCCATTTCTCCAATCTGCTCTGGATCTCAGGTCCATCTTCACCGACAAGGACAATGTCATCGGCAAACAACATGCACCAGGGTGCCTCCTCCTGGATGTCCCACGTAAGAGCGTCCATAATCAACAGGAAGAGGTAAGGACTTAAAGCCGAACCCTGGTGCAAGCCTACAGCCACACTGAACTCGTCGGTATTGCCAGCAGCCGACCGGACGTAGGTACGAGATTGACTGTACATAGCACGAATTAACTCTACATACTTCCCGGGCAAACCTTTCTCTTTCAAGGCCCACCACAATACATCCCGAGGTACCCTATCATACGCTTTCTCCAGATCAATGAACACCATGTGCAAGTTCTTGTGTGCACGTCTGTACTTCTCGCACAATTGGCGGAGTGCAAAAGTGGCGTCCGTTGTTCCTCGACCTGGCATAAACCCAAACTGGTTTGGGGTAATCTCACTCTCCTCTCGCAATCTTTTCTCTATTACTTTCTCCCATACCTTCATACTATGTGACATGAGCTTTATCCCTCGATAGTTGTTGCAGTCCTGTACATCACCTTTATTCTTGAAGATGGGCACTAGCGAACCATTGCACCATTCTTTTGGGATCCCTCCTTCATGCAACAACTTATTGAAGAATAAAGTCAGCCACATGCATCCATCTTCTTTTAAACACTTCCATACTTCTACTGGTATATCATCTGGGCCCATAGCCTTTCCATTTTTCATATTTTGGACTGCCTTTCTTACTTCATCCATGCTAATTTCCCTCACCAAACCCACATTTACTTGTACCTCTTTGAGCACACCGTTCCATTTATTCTCTTCGTTCATTAGTTTTTCAAAATAAACCTTCCATCGTTCTTTTATTTCGTCATCTTTGGACAGAACCTTACCCAGCGTCGTCTTTCATACACTTAATGTGAACTATATCTCTCGTTCTCCTTTCTCTTGCTTTTGTTATCCGGTAGAGCTCCTTCTGGCCTCTAGGGCTGTCCAGTGAGTCATACAACTTCTCCTGCGCCTTAGCCCTCGAAACTGCTACCGTGTAGCCGTGTGTACATCTCTTTATTTTCATAATTATTTTTCTTGTTTTTTTTTTTGTATTGCATTGTTTGGTATTGTTTTGTAATGTCGATATCCCATAAATACCTCAGAGGGCCTCGTCGCTAATTTATCAACCGCGCGGATGATATCATTTGCGAAGTTAAGGTGCGCTTGCCGCGGTAAGTCTGTGGAAGAGTGACCTTTTGTTACACATCGAGACCCGGTTCTTGCGGACCGTTACTACGTAACTGGGCAGTTATTGGCGAGACCTGAAGGGTTTCCAGCCAGTATACTAAACTAACATCACGTCTACTAGCAACAACAGCACTAAAGGCGAGCCCTAGTGGGACTCGAACCTCGGCTTAGGGCGTTGTTGGCGGGAGATTGGGCCGAAGACAACTTGATGTGGCCAAATTATCGGTGACCTAAGTACAAATGACGTCAGCACCTGCCACAGGACAAATAGCTGGTCAAATAGGTTAAGACGACGATTTATTCATTCTTCATAATACATTTAAAAAAATGTACCAAGTATTGTCCAAAATATTTTACTCTGTATCTTCTATGAATTTTGACTTGATTTTCCTTAAACAGAAAAAAACGTACTTAATTGGATGAATGATCGATCGAATGATCAAATCTTCAATCAAGTGGACAACAATAGATTTCAATTAAACGGATCGGTGGTATATAAAAAATTGTTGACATCGTTATATTAATAGATTTCATACTGATAAGAAACTATTAAAAGTAAGGTATGCTATATAAAGCACCTCATAGTACAATAATAGCCTTTACTCGTAGTAAAAAAATGCCATGATGTGTGGTTCCTAGAAAACATGGGTGAGTTATACATGTATAAGAGGCGGCAATTATATCAAGTTGGACGGCTTAGTAGATCTTTTTGAGTAATACTGTAAATACAAATAAGGTCCAATCAAAATAGGTTTACAAACTTTTACAGACCACAGTACTCATGAATATGAACAACTTTTACTATGGGACCAACTCTGAAACATAAAAAAATATCAGCTTTTCCATATATTTTGATCGTGTAGGTATTGCACTTTTGTATGGAACATATTATACGATATTTTTTTTTATATTTCAGACTTGGTCCCATAATAAAAGTTGTTCATATTCATGAGTACTGTGATCTGTAAAAATTTGTCCACCGATTTTGATTGGACCTTATATTTGATTCTCTAATGATTAATACGTGAGCAATACTGATAATGAGAAAAATGACTGCATCTATCTTAAAGTAAAACGAATAAGGACCTAAGGCTCACACAAAAATTTAATACAGGGAATATTTAAGAATTCCGAGCGACTATCCCATTAAGGCAAGGAATCGTAGGATAGATACTCGGAGAAGAAAACGATACGACGATAAATTAAAGTTTATAAATGTTTCAACAGCAACAATGACTTTCATAATACTAACGCAGGTATAGCCCGGACATTAACATTTTGTATTAAATGTAAATAAACCAGTCGTCAAATATTTATTGAAAAATCTATTGATTCGTCAATTATTTTTGTTTTCGATAAATGTGTATTTTATGTTATGCGGAGGGAAAAAGTAATGTTACCATTGGAGTGTTAAACATGAATGTGGATGGATATACAAGTAGAGGTAGACCAAAGAAAAGATGGATGGATTGTGTGAACGTGATGATATAAATAAATAAATAAATAAAATAAAAATAGTTTATTTCTTTAACTTTGCTTATACAACACTATTTAGTTGCCGGAACTGCCCAGGAAGCATGTAATAATGCTTGTGTTGGGTCGTCCCGCTCCTCCTTAAGACTAATATATTGCGGTGGTACGATAGTTCCTTAAAAAGAAGTTAAACTATTTTAGATAACTACAGTAAATAAGAGAAAGCAAGTACAAAAATTGTTGAAAGATAACTAAAAGATACTGGTATGGCGTGTGGGGGTGTGCGTGCGTATGTGTGTGTGTGTGTGTGTGTGTGTGTGTGTGTGTGTAAGTGTGTGTTTGTTTGTTTGTTTGTATGTGTGTGTCATATAGTTGTATGAATTATGCTCTTATTCGGTGTTATCCACCCCTGCGATGTTATAACAACTTGAGATTGGTAAGTCACACAGGAAGTTATGAATATTATTCTAACGTTCGAATTTAAATAATAAGTTCTCTGTTTCATTGTACCCAAGCGGCTCAAGTTCCTGGACAATTATTTTTTTACATTTATGGAGTTGCAGATTATATATTGTATATTTATTGTGAAGCTTATTGTAAAGGTAGGCAGAGTGTGCAAGAAATTGACGCCTGGCGAATAGAGTTTTACAGGGAGGAGCAGTGGCAACATTACATTTTCTTCTACCTGTTTGGGCTTTATGTACGTAAGGTAAGGTTTTATGTAGTTTAAGTACTGAATTGACAATGTAAAGTTTTCTTATTGACAGTATTTTATGACTTATATATAATTCGTCAGTGGGAAATCTAAAGGGCTTAAAGAACATAGTCTTTAACAAGCATCTCTGGGCTCTTTCTGCTTCGAGGAATTTAATTTTGGTAGCACCGCCCCAGATAGAGATACAGTAACACATAACAGATTGCTCTAATGCAATGTAGATACGCTTTAGGAGGTCTTGGGAGGTGACATGTCTCAGCTTTTTAAAAACCCATACGAGTTTACGGATTCTATCATTTACAGCTTCTATTTGAGGGTGCCAAGAAAGTCGGTGGTCCAGTATTACTCCAAGGTATTTAGTGGATTTGACACAGCTAATTTCTTCGCAACCACATTGCTCAGTATTAGTAAAGTCACAAGTGTGAATACTTAATTTTAAGTTTGGGGGGGGGAAGTGTGCGCTTATTTATTGCAAAGCAAATGTAATTAGTTTTGGCGATATTTAGGGTAAGAAGAGCTGATTTAAGCCAGTTTGCGACCTTATGAAGGCCATGCGCAGCCGACTCAAAGACGGAGTTCCAGGAAGCACCATTAAACACAATGGCAGTGTCATCTGCATATGAGAACACTTGCCCTGTGTCTATCTTGAGATTCGTTAATTCGTTTAAGTATATTAAGAATAACGTGGGCCCCAAGACGCTTCCCTGGGGCACGCCGTATTCAATTTTAGTGTCAGAACTAGTGAAACTGTCAATTTTAACGCTTTGGGTACGGTCTTTTAGGTAGTCAGTTAGTAGATTTAGCGGCATACCCCTAATGCCCACATGCTCCATCTTTTTTACAAGGGTGGGGACAGATACAGTATCGAACGCTTTTTTTAAGTCTAAGAAGACTGTGAGACATTTTACTCCACGGTCTATATACTGCGTCACCAGGGAGGTCAGTCCTGATATGGCGTCTTCTGTGGATTTTGCTTTTCTAAACCCGAATTGTGATTTAGATAGAATGTTATATTTTTCGAGATAGGAAATTAGGCGTGAGTTGATAAGCCTTTCAATAATTTTTGAGATAACGGTCAAGACTGAGATAGGTCGATAATTATTAATATCTCTTTTATCACCACCCTTGTAGACCGGTGTCACGATGGATTTTTTAAGCAAGACCGGGAATATACCTTTTCGGAAACAGAGGTTGGCAAGATGGCTGATAGTGGGAGCAACGAGTGGTTTGACCAATTTCCCGAACCCAGTAGGGATACCGTCCCAACCAGAAGCACTGTCAGTTTTCAAGTTTGATATAACACAGTCTACCTCCCATGGGTCAGTCTCAAGAAGAACAAATGAAGTCTGTTGTGTTTTTGGAGCAGATACTGGGCCGTCAATCGGATGCGAGGGCCCATTGTGGATGCTTTCTGCAAGGCGCTTACCGACACTGGCGAAATAACTGTTCACACAGTTAACTGACTCTATAGGTGAACTACGAGTACTAAGTAATTCATAACTTCCTATTTTAGATGTGTTAAGGTGCGTTATCTGCTTAATAGACTTCCATAGATTTTTAGAGCTTTTAATATTATGATTATTTTATATTATGATATGGGCAAGAAAGAAGTGAGTACTGAGATGACGGCTGGTAGAGGAGAATACAAGAGGTACATGTTATGCCGACCCCACCTAGACCGGGTTAAGGACAGAGACATGATGATAAATGTGTATTTTAATGAAATCTGCAAGCAAAATGATTTATTTATTTTACCTTAATTAAACGGTCTTAGACCATAATTAAAGATAAGAAGAAGAAGAGGAATAGAAGAAGATACATAAAAGACAAGGAAAAAATAATTTGAGACACCTCTTTCCTAAATCCCTCACAATGCTTCTGATAGTTTATTATTCCACTCATTCACGATTCATTCCTCTCACAGTACTCCAGGCATTCCGACAAAATGAAAAAACACCCTCCATGATTGTTTCTGCATCAAAAGTTTGTTTACCTCTTTTATGTTTAAGTTAAAATGGTCGTACTATAGTCATAAACAGAACAGTTGCTTCCTGATTCTGACCCTTCACATATTACATGAGTTCTCTGTCGTTCAATGGTTCCCACAATACATCATTTTTTTTTTTGTCAAACATTTTTTGCTTCATAATTTTTCCGGTCCACTTGTCATTTTGTGACAAGGACTTTTAATGTTATTATATGTAAATACCTTTTGTTTATGAACTATTGTAGCAGCCAATGTCATAATTAGATATGCAGAGGCGTCACCATCGGTCATTAGTTAAGGTAAATGATTCATGGAAGATGATTCATATAATCATAGTTGTTGTAAGGATTATTATGAGTGACGAATGGTTCACTTTAATTATACAGGAACAGATCATCATCATCTACCTCCTGCCTTATCCCAACTTATTTATGATCCGCGCAGCATGTCTTTTTCATAATTCGTAATTCATTTATTCACATTTAAATAGAGTAAGTACAATCGGTGGTTTCACATGTTACATTATTTTGGTCTTATATTCTATTTAGCCTTAGTATGGCATGTGAAGCTTTATTTTTATTTTTAAACAATTTAATACGTTAAATACATAATTATCTAATACTAGCTTTTGCCTGCGGCTTCGCTCGCGTTAATTTATAAAAAAAAAAACTAATATATAGCCTATAGCACTCAGGGATAACGTAGTTTCCTATTGGTGAAAGAATTTTTGAAATCGGATGAGTAGTTTCGGAGATTACCTCCTACATACAAACAAACAAACAAATTCTACCTCTTTATAATATTAGTATAGATTTTATTCTTTTAACCACTCATTTATTGAGTAGATCATTTTTTTAAGCAGTAGCTCTTTAAGCTCTTTCTTAAATTTTGGTAGAGGGAGATCTTGAATGTCTGATTGTAACCTATTATAAATTTTAACACACATAGCTGAGCAATTTTTTCCAAACACCGCAGTCTTTGGTGCAAATTCTAACACTAGTCGTTGACCATGCCTTGAATTACGAGGATGGGCATTATTTCTTAGATACATCTCTACAAAGTACAAAGTTAGTCGGAAAGGGGGTGCTCATCCGCAAGCCACTTAAAGTATCTGATGACGGTTTTAAAGCAAGTGTTAAAATTTCAAAACTCGATAATTTATTTGACAATTGAAATTAATTTTATTTTAGTTTTTTTCGAAAATTCTTCATCCTTGCTTTAGTTACGAATTCAGAAAATGGAGCTAGAATCCGTGACCTCGACTCGCGACTTAAAATGTAAATACAGTTGATCATAACTGAGGATGGATAGATTTTAGCGTATTTCTTATGAAATTTTTGAACAGCTATTTCTCTTCAACTGTTCACTTTTGGGCAAAGTTGTAGAGCAAAATTTATTCATTATTCAGGGTACTTTAACATCCTTTCGGATTAGTACCCCCTTTCCGACTAACCTTGTATATGGTCGGCGCACTATGTCTTTTTCTTCTGTACATCTCTATTAGCCGTCATCTCAATAGACACCCACTTTCTAGCCATATCATCTACCACTTTCATCTTTGTACAGGGTACCTACTATGATGGTTCAATCTGTTAACCATCATGGTTCAATGGATCATGGGGCCCGTACACGGAATTTACTAATGTCTATAGATTACCCGCCTTCAGGGCATCAGTCTGCGTAGGTTAGGTAAGAACTATAGGTACCCAGTAATGCGCTAGGCTCAGTTGATAAATGATATACAGTTCTTTAACTGGGACTATCGGGAAAATCCTAAACCAAAGGTGTTATAGGAAAACTTTCTTCGGAGACATTTGCTCATTTTCCATGAACACAATATTGGCATATTACATTTTTTGGTCAAGCGTGAACTTCCCATAATAATTTATAAAGTAGTCATTTTTTTTTTATTAAATAATGGACACAATTTCATGTATGGTTCAATTTGTTGTAAGTATAAGTATAATAATAAACTTTTTCAGACAATTTTATTAACTTTAATGCAATGTTCACGCTTGAGCAGAAATATATGAATATTGTTTTCATTAAAAATGTGAAAATGTCTGAAAACAAAATTTTCCTGTAGCTCCTTTGGTTTAGTATTTCCACATATAGTTATATAAATCATACTGTATATTGATGATCTAAGTGTGCCTACTCATAGGGTGGTTACTTGCGTTTGATAGTAAGGACTTGTAATTCACTGTATAATCTGTGGGTTATTACACATTACCTATCGATAGTAACACCAATGTTTTTTTTAGCAATGTTGGTCAAGTTACTAGAGCAAATTTTGTATACCTACATACAAAGAAAATCTGTAAAGAGAAAACAAAAAAAAAACAAACCTAAACCACAGAGTCAATAATAATTTGTGTAACAAAAAACAACAAAAAGCTATCTTAATCGTAACACCTAACACAATCTTAGGTTTTCTAAAAAAAAGTGCAAAATATAGGTTGCACTACTCACATACCTAATAAAAAACTCGTCCTCAACATTTTTGTACTTACCAAACTTTATTCCACATCGCTCTTATATCTTGAACAATAAAGTTCACAATAATTTGTCACCTGCTTGTGATAAATCATTGCTGACCTTGGACACTGCGGTCAGCCCAGTCGTGCGCGTAATGAATATAAAACAATTTTACTATTATAAATAAATGTTTGTTTGAGTAATTTTACGGCAATTTGAGTACAGACTAGTAAAACGTCAAGTGGAATGTCTTAGAACAAGATTTTATTGTGAGACTAGATAGACATTCGGTGTCGTACCCATTGGACCTTCATAATTGGACCCTACCTACTCAACAGGACCCATTGGATCTTCTATCAAAAACCTTGTACCCACTGGACCTTCAAAATGGAACCTTCCCTGCAACATAGGACCCATTAGACCTCCTGTTAAAAACCATGTCCCATTGGACCCTCTTTTATGGAGCGTACAATCGTGCATAATAGTGAAAGTGAATAAAAAAGAAAAAATATAAAATAAAATAGAACCCCGAAAGACCGCTGTATTATATTTTGGCGCCGTGACAGGATTGGAGGTAGAAGCCAGCCAGAAGGGTAGTTATGGTGGTCCTGTCTCCTACTGAGTTTATCAAACAGGTTTTTTGATGTGCGTTTCCTAGCAACCGCAACAGTAAGGTCGCTAAGCTGTAGCCGTCATCGTGAAATCGCTGTCATTTAAAAAAATTGACTTTATTTGTATTGTATTTGTGATATGGTTTACGACGACGAATAAAAACACAATAGTGAAAATCAACATTTTAATCAACATATTTTATAACATTAGAAAACCATCATCAGAAACAAACAAATCACAGAGTGAGAGATTAACATCAGTATTTGAAGCACAATGTTATTCTAAATTTTACTTTGACCAAATTGGTAAATAAAAATAAATATGGGTACATATTTGAACGTTGAAAATTAAAATACCTACGGGTAAAATATCAATGTTCAAAACATCGAAAACTTTAATATCGAATGACCATATAACCGAAAATTAAAATAACGTAAGTTTATAATGTCGAATGGTTAGATAACCTACGTCCAGTAAATCTAAAATCTAATTATTTCGAGATCGTTTAGGCGCATGTTTTTTGTATATTTCTGTCACCCTGGTACTTTTCAAAACAACAAATGATTCAATTTCAAAGCCTGTATTTTTACCATTATTGAGCTAAGTAGTAAGTTGCTTTTAAGCACCTAGCTCCAGTTCATTTCTGCTTTCCTGGTAGTTTTAATAAATAAATAGTTTTTTTAAAACGTCTACCGATATCATTTTTATTACGTATCCTTTCATGCTCTTTTCTCTGTTTCATCGTTGGTGCGTTTCGAGGAATACCCCATATGTATTTTGATACTTACGTTTTATTTCGCACCTTTTTTTCATTTTAATGAAATTAAATCCAATGGGTCGATTTAACTACGATACTTTTTTCCCATGGTATTCTGGCCCACGCATTCGGCCAACTTTTCCACTACTGTTCCTACTCCGTGTAATTTGGGCCGCGGATCAGAGGTCAATTTCCCCCTAATCCATAGACCAAGACCAAAATAGCCGTTTTTTTGTTAATCTTTATGTACTTCAGAGCAACAAAAGGTGAGAGTAGAACGAACGTCGACAGACAGAGAGAAAAGAGAGCGCCCTATGACGAATCTTTCTTATATTTTTTCTTATAATTATATTTAAATCAACAATTTTTTACATAATTGTACCTTTTCTTAATAAAACTATCAATAAGATCAAAATATTTTGAAGAAGGTCGAATGGGGCGTGTAAATGAGGTCCAGTGGGTATTTTGCGATTGGGTTTCGTCTTGAAGGTCCAGTGGGTACCAAAAAAGAGGTCCAATAGTCATTTTAATATAATATTTTTAAGAAGGTCGAATGGGGCCTTGGAATGGGGTCCAGTAGGTACTTTTTACAATTGGGTCTAATCTTGAAGGTCCAGTGGGCACTGCACCAGACATTCTGCCTAGCCTTTTCCCAACTACTTTGGAGTTAGCTTATAGTCTAACCAGATGCGACTGAATACTACGTCGGCGTAGGTGGAGAACTAAATAACTAACGCGACGTCTTACGTAGGCGGTTTAAAGCGACGCGAATTGCGAAGCGATGCGATGCGGTGACACGCGATGCGGTGCGAAGCGGCGGCTTTGTCCTACGAGCTCGCGGACCGCTCGCCGCGCGCCGCCATCATTCAGTAGCACTGTACGGCACCGCATCCAGTTCGCGTGAAAATATCAAGCCAACTGACAGCGTTCGCTTCGCGCCGCGCCGCGCTGCACCGCACTCCACGTGGCCACTTCAATTGGTATCGACTGTTTGTTGTTTTCGCGTCGCGCCGCGCCGCTTCGCGCGCCGCTTGTAGATCGCTCACGTAGGATGACGCGTAACACTTTTGTCGAAATTTACTTTTTTTACATTTTCTTGTAGCCCAAGTAATCCCGCACCTTTTAGGTGCAGCGCAGACGACGCACTTTTTGTCCATCGGACTGTCGCGCGCAAGAATGAACATGGTTGGTAGTTGTTGCCCGTCGCGAAATTCGACACGGACTCAACGCACACGACGGTCATTTTGTCCGTAGTTGTCGTTAGAACTCTAGTATCTTCACTGGCAACCACTACCAGCCACGTTCATTCTTGTGCGCGGCAATCCGCCGGACAAAAAGTGCGTCGTCTGTGCTGCGCCTTAGTCTTACACACGTTTAAATATCTTAAGTCAATAAAACAATATCTTTATTTAATGAAACCAGATGGAAAAATGAACATCGTTATATTCACGTTAAATAGGAGAAGCAAAATTAAATAACTCGATAAATAAATGAATAACTTTAATTTATCTTTACTTGAGTAACGAAACAATTGAAAAAAGTATCTTATTTAAATTTGGCAGTAAGTACCACATGTCAATAAAGTTTAGGCAGAAATTAATAAGGGTACTTATTTGACGTTTGAAGAGAGTTGAATGTTTTGACGCTGTGCTTTTTGTGACTTGAGAGTTGAGTAATTTCATACGTGGGAGAAGTAAACAACTGACAGGAAAAAGTAACTAATTACATAATATTCGTAAAGTTATGTAGAGGGAAAATTGGATAACTTGTTTTTTTTTTCTTACTTACGGTAACTGTTAGCGATTGGAAAATTATCCTAAAAGATGAAAATGATAAAGATATACAACATAATATAAAAATAGCGACATTCAAATTGTTATTATAAGTAAAGTTATGAATAGTACATTGTTACCCTAGGGGTGACAGTAACTTCTGTCCCGAGACGGGGTTTGGCGTCTTTAATCCGAGGTAAACACTGTGTTTTTCATTACGAATACAAGGAAAGTAAAAATCAAAACATGAATTAGTTAAAGAAAAAATCAGTGATTTTATTTTCCGCCTATTTTTATTATGTGTGATGGGGAGTCCGTTTCTACACAGTGAAGTAGTACTTTGGGGTGGAGCTACTCTAAATCTACCCCACCTGGAAGCACAATATTTGCCTGGGGGAGCTTACTATTGTGTGTCCGTCTCTCATGACGACGTCTCGTACAGGTCTTCTCATAGCCTGTAACCCAAGATGTGCCTGCACGACGCTGGGACTGTGCTGCCAAAGCACTCTCGCTGTGTATCTAGCCGTCAATACGCACTTAGCTGCCGCTATTCTCAAGGTTATTTTGAATCTGGATTTGGATTTTTTTTCCGCATATTTTTATTATTATTTATATCTCTTTGGACATCACGGCTCATCTTCCGTGTGGAAGTGGTCCGGTCCTTTGGAAGGCATACACGGGGACACAGGTCCAACGCGCAGAGGCCCCTTTGAGAACTTTAATCTAAAATGGGGTGGGCACCAACCGGGGACTATCCACGGCTGCACTATTGGAGTACAGTCATGGACCGTCCCAGGTGGGTGCAAGACTATTGTAAACTATGGTAAAAAAATATCTGGTTATTATTATTATCATTATTTTTCATTTTCATCATTGAAAAAATGGTAAATATTTTGCCAGTTCCCGTCTTTATTATTAGATATAATATATCTTTGAAGAATTGGGTGAAACTAGATATTATCTAGTTTCACCCAATTCCAAATGTGCACTTAATTTTACGTTTATTATCAGTGTAGAGCGGACGTGCAACACATACAAATAATGTCTTTGTCTTTACCTATGTCAAGGGCACATTTACCAACAATTTTATGTTAAAAATTGTCCTTGCTTTACCATATTCACCAACACTTGCATTAATATGTCACTTAGTATGAGCGTATACATACCTAGTGGTTATGTATAGGTAATGTAATGTACGCAGGTACAGAATAATTCCCACGGTAAAACTGGCACAATAGGAAAATTGCGTCGCCGATGTGGTATGTTGCTAGAGTTGCTGATACCAAGCAGATAGAAGTTCCCCGTGTGGGTACGGGCTAGAATATACAAGGTATGACATAAATAAGGGCACAACCTCTCAAGGGATCACTGTACTCATCATTATGAACAACTTTTACTATGGGACCAAATATGAAATCGCGAAAAAAAAAACAGCTGTTCCCTAAATTAATGTTTGCATAACTCGTCAAAATGTAGGGAACTGCTGTTTTTTTTTCGCGAGTTTTGGGTTGGTCCCATAGTAAAAGTTGTGCATAATGATGAGTACAGTGGTCACTGTACTCATCATTATGCACAACTTAAGAGGTTGTGCCCTTATTTGTGTTACACCTTGTATACGTAAAGCTTCCTCACCGCAAGCTGGGAATAGACGCATGTTGTAAGATTCAACAAAACCCAGCACGCTTGGTGGTAGCATCTATACAGTCCGCCTGGCTAGCTACCACCCTTTCATTAAAGTCGCCAAGCAGTTAACTGTGTTTCGTCGTATGTATGTGAGAGCCAGAGAAGTATAGGGATGTCCCTCTATATCTGTACTACTTGGATTCGTGTGCTCCATCCTTGTTTGCGCTTACCATCAGATGTGAGTAGCGTGAAACGAAATAAAAACAGTTTAAATTAGTTCATGTTTAAGTAATACGAAGCAGTTGCTTGGTTGGTTTCGGCAATAAAATATTATGCCTACTTTCTTGGGTGCGGGAACCAATTCGTTTGCTAAATGTGGTGATTTCTATAATATTCTCTCGCAAAGAGAAGTGGGACTCGTCTTCGTGGATTGAATGCACTGTACTCAGTCCGACTCGCGACCTCGACGCGTGTTTAGCTCACGATTAAGGGCTTCGTTTGGTTCCGAAACTAGTTGGGCAATCCCGAAAAATGCACGTGAGTAAACCGAAACTAATCATAAATATGACTTCAGTGTTTGGCGCAGAATAGGATTTCCTATTGTGGATATCAAATAAGCGATGTACGATGAAAGGTTTGTAAATAAAGGAAATCGCAGCATTCACTGCGATCTTCTCTTTTGTAATAGCTATTGCTAGGGTTGACTAGATTCAGCAGAGTACGAGAAGGGACGAGGCAAAAAGTATATCAATTATGATGATATCATCAGTAGATGAGGACGTTTGCTGCATTCGATAACCTAATGATAAGCTTATACTCAGCTCTATACAATTCCTCACAGTTTTCTTCCACACGCGTTTAGAATTCCCCTTTGATTTGTGTAGAAAATGATGGTATCTTGGATATTACGAATGTGCATGCACTTCAACTACTAACTAGCGTTTTGTAATTTAAATGTACGATCTCGGTAAAGCTTAACTTTTAGCAGCATCAGTAATAATCATTGAGGTTATAGTCATTTGTGTTCTATATAGTATCTTTTATACCCACAGAAATCTAAATAATAAGACAATTTAAGCAGCAGAAACGTATAGTTTATCGCTAATCGACGATCGGGCGGGACGGTCATTATTCTAACTTCGTGATTGAAAACTTGACGGAAAAGAAAAAAGACTTGATCCAAATAATTTAATTTGTAATGCCTAGAAGGCTCGCAGCGTTACCACGTTGTATGGCAACGCTGATTCTTTGGCCGAAAAACAAGCCAGCCCTCTGGTTACGTGAAATGACGACCAGTCTTCTTCCGATTTCCTTAAAAAGGAGGTGTGCACTCGAACCCCATGAATCGAGAGTTTCGACACCCGATACTTAAATATGTTTAAAAAAAAGTTTACTTGTTTTTTTTTCAATACCTTTTATGAACTTTGTTCCCGGCTATGACGGCGGTAATCAATTTCCATCAGATGAGCCATGATCTTCATTGCCAAACTTTTACATAAAAAAACACGTGGAATTTCAGTGTAGATAACAAAAATAATTCACTTACCTCCGACCTGAATTGAGAATTCTAGGATAAGCAACATTTGAGTACGGAGTTGTCAAAAAAATGACGGATTTTACAGCATTTTTTTGACAACTCCGTACTCAAATACTACTTAAGTATTGCTTATCCAGAATAGGCATGTTGACAGCATCAATAAATTACAAATCTAATTAGTCCGCCCGTTAGAGTTTTGAAAAATAATGGACACATATTTTTTCTCTTGTTAAACCTATGAATATTTGAATATATCCATAAAACTCGAGAGTGGGGGCTTGTGACGTCACAAACAAGTAAAAATTGTACTTGCTTGTGACGTTTTGCCAATTTTAAAAGTGCTTGTATCTTCGTCAATTTTGGATTACGTAACAAAAAAAAAACGGATCTAATATTTTTTGATAATCTGATGGATTAATTCAGTCAAATACCCTGTTCTCATTTCAGAAACCGGAGGTTAGCTTACCCTAGCAAATTAATATGTACCATAAAGCATATTCTATTCTATTCTAGACCACAGGAACACCGTTACTTTGCTCCATTAAATAACACCAAGTACCAGGAGATAATAACTGCTCATTAGGTCACAACTTCCTCCGTTGCGTTATCTATTACTTTCGCTGTCATCGCTTTCTTTGTCACACCTCAGACGTGGTGGGAATATTAAGTGTCATTGCTATGATCTAATTGTACAGGGAATGGTATTGTTTACCAAGGAAATGTATATATTAAGGTAGGAAGCTGTTATGTCAGGGCGTAGAGAGGTGAGCGTATGTTGTGTCATATCTGCAAACAACTTTTTTTTAGTTATAACTAGCGACCCGCCCCGGCTTCGCACGGGTGCAATGTAGATTCTCGCCTTTTCTCTACAATAATATGCATGTATTATACATATAAACCTTCCTCTTTTTTTATTTATTTATTACTAGGCCTGCGTTTGGCCGCCATCTCACCTGATGTTAAGCGATGATGCGGTCTTCGATGGAGCACGCTTGCCCAGAAGAAACCGATTCACTCGTGACTTGAAGACACCCAGATTATAGCTGTCGGGGAACACCCACTCGGGCAGCGTATTCCACTGTTTGGCGGTTTTCACAATGAAAGTGGAATCAAAGCGCTTCGTTCGGGTTTTTGGTATATCAACAATGAACCGATGGCGCTTTTTCGTGCTTCTGGCCGTCCGATATAAAAAAGGGCAGGGGGGTATTAGATCATGCAGATCTGAAGCACACTCTCCAAAATGTGTCCGATAAAAAACCGACCTCTTGAATCCTTCTGTCTATTGATGAAAACCGCATCAAAATCCGTTGCGTAGTTTAAAAGATCTAAGCGTACAGACGGCGGGACGCGACTTTGTTTTCTACTATGTATAGATAGAGCTTCTTGTAAATGATTTCACCCGGGAAAGTACTTCATCCGAGGCTGGCAAGAACCATAAAACAGAGGACAGTTGCATACCTGGGACATATCTTGAGACACGACCGGGAACTGCTGCAATTTATAAGGGTAAGAGGCAAGAGAAGAGTAAGTTGAAGGAAAATATCGTGGCTGCGTAACATCCGATAGTGAACCGGCGTTAAGAAAGCAGGAGACCTGTTCAGATTGGCTCAGGTCAATGAAAAATTTTGGAGGATGACTGTCGGCCTTCAGTAATGAAGAGGCACGAGAAGAAGATGAAGGAGAAGTACAACCAACATACCTCTTCCTACTGCCAAGCAGCGTTGTTGTGTTTTGCTTTGAAGGGTATACGGTGGAATTACAGGCTCATAAGACTTCAACCTTATCTCTAGGGTTGGCAATGTATTAGCAATCTTCTTGGTTTATGTGTATACCAGATGTAACTTAAATAACGCACAACCTCTTTAGGAGTCACTGTATACTGTACATTATGAACAACTTTTACTATGGGACCAAACTATTTTTCATTTTGTTTTTTGTGTGGTTCCTGCTCTTAAGTCTACTTTGTTCTCTCATATCTAAGTCATAACTGTACCCACTCAAATTGTTAAAGATATGGATTTTAAAAGAGTAACCATGGAGTTTCTTGGCGGCTCTTCTCCATAGGAAACGACTAATTGGAACCGTGCACCTAAATTCGACTTTTCATAAGCGCCTGTAATGGTTTATGTGAAATAAAAACTTTTGATTTTGATTTTGAAACCTGAAATCGCGAATGTAGGTAACAGCTGTTTTTTTTTCGCGATTTCAGGTTTTGTCCCATAGTAAAAGTTGTTCATAATGTTGAGTACAGTGACCCCTTAAGAGGTTGTGCGTTCATTATGTTACACCTTGTATAGGTGGCGGAGTCAGAAGCAGTCAGACGACCGGTCTGTCCTTAGGATATCGGCATTGTGCAGTAACTGGGTTGCGGAGGTCTGATGGCAGTCGCTCCGTGTAAAATACTGGTATTCAGCCGCATCTGGCTAGATTGGACGCTGACCCCAACATAGTTGAGAAAACGCTAAGCAGATAGGCTAGCAGAACCACCTGATCTTCTTCTCTTGTGACAGCACGAGCTATATGAAAATAGCTCATGCTGTGGTGAAAAGATTAGCCAGTCAGCAAGGTCGGTAGCGAGGCTGACTGCCCAGGGTGCGCCGGACGTACTTAAGAATCGCCACTCGTGGAGGCTCCTTTCATGCATTCCACCTGATAAATGTCTTTTTCTGATTATAGTTGGGAGAACTTACTTTTTCTAAGACCTAGTTACTAGGTCACAAATATTCTAAGAACCTAAATAAAATATTCAGACTTCAAAGTTTCTGCGTAATCCCTAATTGTTAAACGATGTTAGGCGCAGTACACACAACGAGCGCACCTAACAATTGACGCAACAAATAAGTGTAACATCGTGTTATATAAGTAAGAATTCATTACAACTGGGATTTTACGTCCTTTGGGTAATTGTGTACACACCTTGGTTTGGATTTCGAAAATGGTGACTGTTGAGTGAGTGTCGATAGTCGTTTTTGGGTATTGCGTAAACATAGGGATTAGGTATAAGTAACAATAAAAATAATGTCTGTTGCCCCCTTCGCTGAGCTTGCGAGTCACCGTCTGCTAATGTATTTCAAATTTAAGCTTGAAAGGCAGACGCCGTTTTCTTCCGGCAATAGAAGTTATCCAGTCCACTTAACACCCCTTTCCATAGACCAGATATTTTTCACCACATTTTACAATAGTCTTGCACCCACCTGGGACGGTCCATGACTGTACTTCAATAGTGCAGCCGTGGATAGTCCCCGGTTGGTGCCCCACCCCATTTTAGATTAAAGTTCTCAAAGGGGCCTCTGCGCGTTGGACCTGGTGTCCCCCGTATGCCTTCCAAAGGACCGGACATCTTCCACATGGAAGATGTTCTGTGAACCTACAGACAGACACAAAATAATGTAAAAGAAAATTAAACTGCTTCGTTGGTTTAGTGGTTGTAAGCACGACTGCTGAACGTGAGGTCCTGGGTTCGATCCCCAGATCGGGCAAAGTGATATTGGGTTTTTCAGTGTCGAATTTCAAAGTAGCAGCTCGGACTGGATTTGTGCCCGGTTGAAGGCAATAGGCTCGCCCCTTATTACATGGGACTTAATATAAAGGCGAAATGAGGGTGTACTATTCACCTCTGACCAACTCTTAGGGGAATACAGGCGTGATATTAAAAGATGTTTTATTTTATTTAGAAAACCAACAGCGATACATAAAATATATTACAAAATATGTATAGTACAGCATTGTATGGCTAATAATAGGTTTCCCTATACAGAATGTTCCTGGAAGTATGGATCAAATCGAATAGGGCGTGGGCAAGGTCATTTCCAAACTTTTTAACCCTAAGAATGTCGGTGCAATTTTTTATGGTTCATAAGTTATCACCAATTATTTTCTTTTTTTTCAATCACTTCGCATAAAAAAAATCATAAAAAAACTATCAGAGCTATCATTTTTTTTAAGGACTTAACGAACAGTAGGCCTTTCTTGTGGTAATACTTTTACATTTACTGCAAAGGCTTTTTTGGTCTGGCAAACATTTTGCTCAAGTTTTTACTACTATATACAAGTTTTGAAATGACCTTGCCCACGCCCCTATTCGATTTGATCCATACTTCCAGGGACACCCTGTATAACAAGAAAAAGTAACATGCGAACGGATCATTCGTAAAATAAACTCCAAAATTTAAATTCAAAAGATACAGTAGGATAACCGATTAGTTTCAAGTTACATTACTTTAAATTAAATTACATTAAATGTTATGTCAATAAAGGCTGTTTTGGTAATCTTCCTTTTCCATTGAAAGTTAACTATTCTGATCGAACCGTCTCTCCGTAATATTCCTAACCTCTGTCTTCTCTTTCATTAAATAATTAAGATGTATTTAATTAAGTTCGTCATCATTCATGCGTTAAATTATTTCATAATAACCAATTTATTTTCTACCTATAATTTAATGGTGATTCTTACGCCCGACAATATATCCATGTCATCGTCACGCCATAAAGTGTCACAAATTAATGTTATAGCATTGAAATTATTTATCAATGCTTTTCAGTCACCCTTTACGAATTACATTCTGTGGAGGCTCCAATAGGCTGATAAAATACAATGTAACCTAATTACTAAAAGAATAGTATTGAAAATGGCGGTATTGATGTCATTGTTTGCCTCTCGCTCACGCATGTTCTCTGTTAGCGAAAAGCAAATAGTGGATTTCGAATCCTATTCTAGTAATTGGGTTATACAAAAAGGGCCGTATTTAAGTGTTCGGAGGCCCTGGAACAACGAAGAAGTGGAGGCCCGTTGAAATCCTTATTAATATTATAAGTGTGAAAGTAACTCTGTCTGTCTGTCTGTCTGTTACCTCATCACGACTAAACTACTGAACCGATTTTTACGGAACTTGGTACAGAGATAGTCTGGAACCCGAAGAAGGATATAGGCTACTTTTACCCAGAAACCCGCGGAATATCTATGCGATAAACGACACCCACGCGGACGAAGCCGCGAGCGACCCCTAGTATTTTTATAAAAATACCTCATTAATGTGAACTTTTTTCCTCTTTGTCGGAAAGGATGTCACTTTTTTCTTACCTAAAAATTTCAAGAACTGTATTGTGGAGGTCTCTCTCTTGTGGAGGCCCTAGGACTAAAACCCCAGTTGCCGTCCCCTATATCCGGCCCTGAGTACTACACGCTCTTTTTTTTATAAATCGGCCTATTCTCTTCGCGTGTATGGCGTAAGCTGGCAGATCATAGTAGCAACATCTAAGTTATGGATCCATAAGCCCGTAAACTCCTACTGTTTCTCTTTATGTTGAATGTTAAAATAGCGAATTGCCATTATGACAGCAGCCCAGTAGATTACTTGTAACTTTTCTCCGTACTACATAGTATTATGGTTATATTTACAGACACAAATATTCACATGCACAAACATCCAGACTCAGAACAATTTAATTATCCGTGCCGGAATTGAGCCCTCGACTTGTTGTGGGATAAAAATTTATAAAATGACGAATTCCTGTAGTTACGCTATCCCAATATCCTCGGTAAATACGAAAACGCTAAACCCCTGCAATCTCTTCATACAATACAAACGTCGGCGTCGCAGCCGCAAGCTGTAAATTACTGTTTTGAAAGATCCAATCAATTCGATAGAAATGCGTATCTACATAGTTTCCGTGGGATAATAGAAAAATTGAGTAATCCACGGATAGTAGATACTATACAGAAACAAAAACCTACCCAGCATTTAATATAATTAGCATGTGAATTTCTAAGATAAACTTGGCAAATATTGAATCTAAATTTCGTAGCTTAAAAGTTAAAATATCATAACATCACGCCTGCATTCTCCGAAGGGTCAGGCAGATGTGTATAGTAAACCCTAATTTCGATGTTATGTTTAAGTCCCATGTAATAGGGGGCAAGCCTATTGTCATCGACCGGGCACAAATCCAGACTCCGAGATGCTTGCTTGCTTTGTTTGGTGGTAGAATCTATACGGTCCACCTGGCTAGCTACCACTCTCACATTAAAGTCCGGCGCCAAGCAGTTTACTGTGTTCCGTCGTGTGTGTGTGAGAGCCAGAGGGGTATAGGGGAATCTCCCTATATCTCTGTTACTTGGATTCGTGTGCTCCATCTTAGACCCTGTCTGCGCTTACCATCAGGTGCGACTAGGGTCAAGCATGACCAAGTCAAAATAAACAAAAAAAAAATGCTACTGTGAAATTCCACACGAAGAAAACCAATAATACTTTACCGAGCTGGGTATCGAACCCAGGATCTTACGCCCAGCAGTCGCGCTTGCGACCACGAGACCGCGACAGTTTTAAAAGTTAGTTTTTAGCTAAAAACTAAAAGTATTCTATATTTATTTTCTTTCCAAGACAACCTGTGTATAAATAAGTATACATTGTAAATGATACCTAAAGACAAAGATACAATCGTCGCCCGGGAGTGAAAAACTCGGGAATGCATTTGGTCATTGTTCGGTTCCTGTGGGCGACGCGGACTAAGTCGCGGGCAAAAGCTAGTCAATTATATTTATGATGAGTGTTATATACCCAATAAAGGCTAGTTTCAGTGCCTACAAACTAATTTCACATAGAGCGGCTCTCTTATAAGATATAGTACCTATACGTCGTGATAAAATAAAAATGACCAAATTGCATTCCCGAGGTTTTCACTCCCGGGCGACGATATTGCCCTGAAACGGCTCATAATAATTCGGAATCTAAAGAAAATCATCTGCGGTTAATACAACCCCATCAATTAAAACTTACAAAACCCGATGTAACCCCGTGCATCGACAATAAAACGTAAGACGTGACGCATTATGACCTCAAGTCTATTAGGTACGCAGAAGTATAACCAAACAAAGCCGATTCACACGACCCGACTGTAGAAGCCAGTACAGCGACGGACAGTCGTAAACGCGATACCAAACAAGCACCACGCACCATTGGCTGCTAAGAACCTCGCGCAACTAGGTCAAACAGACCACCTTAACATGAACTATCTTTTAATCAAAAATCCCATAATGTGGTTCCAAGTTATTTTGGTGCTTCTATCGTACTCCTCCGCTGAACCGCAGTTGGATTTGCCGCCGATATCGAGCACGCAGCGCAATTTCGCTGGATACGGCTTTTCTAGCACTCAAACGCCTATAAATTCTCCTGGAAATCAATACGATGTGAACAGAAACTTCCAGTACAGTTCTGCAAGGCCTGTATCTAGCCAGTCGCCTGGAGTATACCCAGTTTCATCCACCCCATACAGTATAAACCCCGATATAAGTAACAATGGTTACCCAAATCTCGGGAATAGTCGAAACCCCAGTTCGACGTCAAGACCTTACGATGACAGGAATCGGGATGACTCTATAGATATAAATAATGACCCGAATTTCAGGAAGAATGATCCGAATTTTGTTCGTAATGATCCCAATTACGTTGGAGCCAACCCTTATGAATTTAATAGGGGTGTTGACAGCAATAATATAGATGATAGGCTGCAGCATGTGAATTTGCAGCAGATTAATGAGTTCTTGGCTCAGGCGGACGATCAGGCGTCGAAGGAATGTACCAACAATGTTGCTGCTCAGTGGAACTTTGAAACTGATGTCAATGATGCTACTCAACATGCAGCGGTAAGTTTGTTGTTTTTTTTTTAACTCATCAGCTGTAATCCAGGGCTGAAACTTTGTCATCTGCTGGATAGGCCCTTCTCAACTTGACCTCCTTCATTTGCTTATGCTAATCTTATGTGATATCTATCATTTCTCCAACAAAATACACTTGTACTATCGTAAATGGGTTTACGACAGCAGTTTTTAGTGTTTTAAGGAGCGCTTTTTCTTTATCTCTTTATCTATTGATTGTAGTTCATTTCAATTGATAAGCATAAACGTGGTTTGCTTCGAATACTGTCTGTTCGCATTCGTTGGTGGTTCATTTTATATTCTAAACAAGTTCTTTCAAATTATTCTATCGATGTAGCTAACTTGCATACTGTATTTTTAAGCATCATTCTGTCTGTAGAATATAAGTACTTAAAATGTATGATCCAAAAGGAATTTTCAGTAAAACTTCTTAGTTCCTTTACAGTATAGGTTCCCTCAGAAAATATTTCAAAATTGAAAAGGATGTTGGTCTGTAGGATGGTTTTCGTTTTCCGTTTCAAAATCTTATTTTCAGTTATTTGTTATTAATTTCTAAAGTGTTTCGTACTTAGATTGAAGTCATATTTAATACTTAACGTCCATCCGGTGTATGCATAAAACAACCACATAAGTACTTATATTAAAATGGTCGTCCGACCACAATAATTACAGGCAAATGACTCTACTATTTGAGATTGTTATCAAATAAACAATGTAGTACCTACCGCCACATTAAAATGACATGCAGCATTTTATAATACCTTGGGAACATGTAGTTTTGTTCTTAATTATCGTCTTAAAAACATAACTCTAACTTAATCATTCTTTGTGTGGTTTTTATTCAAGTTGATTTTTGTGTACCTACGGAAAAAATATAATTATTCAGACACATTTTATTTATACTCGAGAGCAATTAATCCGGGTTACCAACATAAACCTTAATATCTCGGAAACTAAGAATGATAGCTAATTCAAATAAAATGTATTTTATGGACTACTAGAGGTCGCTTGTGGCCTCGCCCGCGTGGATGCCTTTTATCGAGTATTCCGTATTTTTCGGGATAAACGTAGCCTATGCCCTGCTCTAGAATCCAGACTATCTCTGTACCAAGTTTTATCAAAATCGGTTCAGCGGTTTAGGCGTGAAAGCGTCACAGACAGACAGAGTTACTTTCGCATTTATAATATTAGTAGGGATTTAATACCACTCAAATACATTAATAAAATTTCTTTTCTTCTTAATTTAAATAGTATTTAATTTTTTTTTTTTTTATAATCTCGCGTTCTTTTTCGTTCTTCAAGTAGGTATTCTTAGTTTCCAAGATACGGTTTACGTTGGTGACCCAGATTCATTGCTACCGCATGTATTTTGTGCAGTTTGTTTTTTTCTTGATGCTTGTGTCTTTATAACGTCGCGCAAACATCCTTTGCTAAACAGGGGCCTATTAATAGAACATTTTAATTAACAATCTTCATATTGCCGAAATCACCACGCTTGGCAATGAAATTGGTGATAATGGAGGAGAAAGCTGGTGTCCATCCTTTTGGCATTAATACTTTAGTGGTCTTATACGACACTTACGGGTGGCTTATTCATTGCAGAGCAGGCACCCACACCAGGGACACATAAAGCAAACGCAGATCGTCAAGAAATTTTATTCAACTGCGCCTCTAAGGCACAAATCCATAAAGTGTACTTAGATTTTGCTCAGACTTTACTTTCGAGTTAAACCAAAGTCGATATTTACATAGCAATCTTCGAATCCCTCTGAATGCATGCTTAGCAAATGCTTGTCCACGAAATCGATGATTAACCAAAAATTTACGACTATTAGCCAAACAAAAATAATGTTCCATTTTACGAAAGTCAAATTAGAGCAAAGTCTGATAGACAAATATAATTGTGACCTCTAGACAAAAATTATTTCTCCCAAACCAATTACAAACATAGAATTTCTTATTTGAAACATTCCCATAGGCAGTTTATCTGGTGGAAAGTTTCCGGGTAGCGGTTCCCATGGATGAACAATGTATGTGAGATCTACACCACGTTTCTACGGTGTCTTCATAGTTTTTGTAGAGAGTGCTGTATTGTCTCTAGTGGCAGATTATTACGTGGTTGCTGTTTTGTTCCCTGTTATGGGTAGGTTTCTAGATGCCATGATTTATGATGATGTGGGTGTTATAAGATTGTGTTGTTCAAAAGTAAGTAGAAACATTATTCAGGTGGCATTTTAGTATAGTACCTATAGTAGTTGGCACAGAAGGCAGGTCGAAGGAAAGATACCTCGTGGATGTATTCGTTGGTCCAACCCATGAAATAGAAACAAGTGCCCATAAACTTCTTTAGTACGGGAATCAGTGTCGCCAAACTGACATAACAAATTATATTGAAAGATATCAAAGTTTTATACTTTATACACCTTTGTGAGATACAGTTTTTGATTGTGCTATCATTTTTACAATTTAAAATTGCACAATAAGGCAAGATAATAATATAATAATAATAATGTAATATAATGTATGTATTGTAATATTTTATGTATGATTTCGAGACGTCGTGTCCACAGCAAGTAACTAATTATTTGAGCCAGTCAGTGTTGTGAATCTCCGCATAATTGAAACACACACGAGATAGTTGCATCGGGCACTTCCATCGTAGTCCAAACAAATACGAACGGCCCTAGATGTCACCATGTGTAAAGCTCTTCATGCTGTTGAAGATAAGGATGCCTGGCGTGACTATCAGAAATGGAAATGAATAATGTGGATTTTACATTTGATAATTACACGCGTCCATTTCGATGGATGAGGAGCCCCGTATCACAGTAGACATATAAGCTAAAGCAGTACCTCAACTTACTATAATCTCAAGAATTGAAACACTCACACAGACACGCTCTGTATACTGAGTCATTTTTTGTTTTTGTATGGAACTGCATCCCGAAAATACCTTATTTGTCTTGTTGCAGTGTGTGTCTGTGTGAGTGTGTCAAATCGAACGATTGTAGGTAGTTGAAGTACTGCTTTAGCTTATATGTCTACTGTGCCCGTATCCATATAGTTATTGATGATCCAATTAATATGTTCTGCCAAGCTTTTTCCCAACTACGTTGGCATCAGTTTCCAGTTTAACCAGATGCAACTGAATGCCAGTATTTTACATGGACCGACTGCCATCAGACCTCCGCAACCCAGTTACTGGGCAATGCCGATACTCTAAGACTAGACTGGTTGTCAGACTTTCGGGCTTCTGATTTCGTAATGACTGTCATAGGTATTCGTATGACACCCGGAACCGACGGCTTAACATGCTCTCCGAGGCACGGAGGGTTTTCGAATGATGTGTCACAAATTTCCATCAATCTATGGACTGACTGCAGCAATGATGATGACCCAATTCATATTAAAATCATATATTTTGCGCGGCAGCACGGTATGAATGAAAAATTCCGACAGCTACGCATTTTATCAAACCACGGGGCTACTACAGCTTCCACAACAATGTTCTACGATCAAGATCTAATTGATATATTTCTTATTACACCTGTTCGTGGGAACCATAAACTAAACATGTGGGTCGTGACTAGTTTCGATATATATTTCTACGTGGACGTTTTTTGTATTAATGACCTTATTATCGACGACATCAGCATAATGAGGTGATGACTAAGTGTTTCAAGCATGTCCAGCACTTCTGTTGTCATTTGTTTTTTTATGACCTTGGACGGCTTTTGCTTGAGGGGTTTGTGGCTAATTAACAATTTCGTCGATTAAACGATTTTCGAGGTTAAGAAACGCTTGCCGCGGTCAGTCCATGGATGGGTGACCGTTTACACAGTAAACTGCTTGGCGCCAGACTTTAATATGAGGGTGGTAGCTAGCCAAGGACCGTAAAGATCCTACTACCAAGCAAATTATTTATACTAATTCGTTTACACCTTTTATACTTAGGTAACAAAACAATATTTTCGTAAGGGACGAACACACAACCAATCGCTATGATCACTACAACTCATTTTCCTCTGTTAGAATAAAACCATTCATCATCGTATCGGTTATCAAACATAAACTTCCTATTCAACGGGGTGACATAAGGCCACCTATTGAATAATAAAATCATAAAGCAACACGTAAATAAAAGCGTTAACAGAGAAATCAGCAATCCGTCACAAATCACGATCAATAGATACCCATTGATGCCGGTAATATCCGCCATATTGTATCAGAACAATGAAGCTATGGTGTCACCAATCATGGTCACCTTTATTTGTTCTGCAATCTATTGAAATGTCATCATTTCTGTGGAAATGCACCGGAGATCCGCAGGATGAAATGTAGAAATAGAATTGGAATTTAGGTCATTCTACCTACCACACATCAAAGTAGAACAATTCAGAGAAAACGACGATAATTATGGTCGCTTGACCAGAAGTGATTTTGGCCAATTGTTCGAAGTCAGCGCGACAATTTTTGGTGACACAGATTAAACCTAAACAGTGTTTTTTTTTTATGATATGCTCTTGACTTTAGTCTAGGTCAGAGGTGACCGAGACAAAGTCGACGATTTTTGAAAATCAAGTAAAATTAAAATCTTGGTTTTCTATTTCTGAGTCATTTTAGAGCCCCGAGTTAACTAACGCAACGCAAAGAGCGATAACGTGCTAGTCGTGCATTCAATCATGCGTGGAATTAAAGTTTTCACCTATATAAAATATTTTTTGCAAATAATTTTTTGTTGAGTCCTTATTAGGTGCTTTAGATAAGATCACTTACGACTACCGCAAGAAAAAAAAAACTATATTTTTTTTTTATTTATCAGTCTAAATCCCTTGCTGGGTAAATCTAAACTAGTAGTAGATCATGTAGTTTTAAGGAATTACACAAATTCGTTTAAACTCAGTATTCATTAGAAATATGGTTAAAGATTTTCGTTATACTGGAAACCAGAATCGTATGTCAATGTCAACATTTAATCTCGTTGGTCAATTTTACAAATCATATTTTTTGAGGATGACAGATTGTGACAAATAACGTTAAAGTTATATTAAGTTCCTTTTTTTACACTATAAGATGTCAGTTAGTGACAAATAACATTGAACATGTTCCTTTTTGTCCATTATAAGGCGATTATGTGCCAGATTAGTAGTGACAAATGAGTTTTAATACAAGATTTTTATTTAAAAATTACCATAATGATGACGTGATTACTATGAAATAATATTGCAAAACATAACATCACGCCTTTAATCCCCCAAGGGTTGGGCAGAGGATTATAGTTACATCCTCATTACGCCGTTATGTTTAAGTCCAAATCAAATCAACTAGGCACAAGTCAAAACTCTGGGCTGCTACTGAGATACTAATAAATTTCACACGGGATAACTCAATGACACTTTGCCCAATCTGGGGATCGCATCCAAGACCTCACGCTCAGCAGTAGCGCTTGTAACCATTAGACTAACGAAGCAGTCAAAACATACCTTTACCACAGTCTATCTATAACTTACTCCTTACAGTCGGTCAACGTAGAACATTGTCGCAGAGCAATCATGCGGGGGGTTGCGGGGTGAAGGAGCGGAGGTTATGTCCCGAGTAGCCATACTACATACTTGGGACATAACCTCCGCCCTTACACAATTTTGACATTTCATAGGACCTGTCAAATGTATGGGCGTTACCCCACTGTATGTAGTAAGTAGGTACGGTCAGCAACAAAAAGTAGCTGAACATTTGAGTTTTTAAACTTTGTATTAATTAGATAACTAATTGATAGGAAACAAAAACTTCAAGACATACTTAGAGCTGTATCTAGCAGCTCTAGGTTTCTATTAAAGCTTTTGTTTTAAAACAATTCGCTTTCTAATTAATGCTAAGTTTAAAAACTCAAATGTTCAGCAACTTTTGTTGCTGACCGTACACTGTGCCTTTACATAACTTTGCTCTTAACAACCATGATAAATATTTTAATTATCATCAAGAGTAGGTACATACATAGCCAAATTGTTATTGATACTTCAGTTAAGCTTAGCATAGCTTAACTGTCCAACAAAATTGGGCATATTCCTATGTTTAGGATTAATAAATTATTATTAATTAGAAGGTTGTTCTTGACGATGATGAACCGCAGAATAGAACTAGCCCTTGGCACTGAATTTAATTAACTACTTCTAACAAACAAATCCCGAAGTTGGCCTCATTCTAATTTGGTTAATCGGAACTATTCTTCAATTATTGTACATGATACACATCTAGTGATTACTTTGTATAGAGGTTGTCCCGAAACTCAACGTCAGGCAAAGAATAAATGATAGGGCAGATTACGAACGAAAGTACAAAAAAAAAATGTTAAATGGTTTCCAATTTGGAGGATGTTCGTTTTGGTACTCATGTCCAATCAAAATGAATTTACCATCGTTGGATAGCTCTTTTCAAGAGTACAAAAAACTACTATCGCAAACAACCCGTATCAATTGTCCGTTTTGAAATATAGTCTTCAGAAGATACTGGATATTCAGTTCGGAATAGAATTAAAAAAAAAAACATATTTCCGGTTTCGCTTGACCGATTTTGATGATATTTGCACAGATTTTGAGCTAAATAAATTTCAGTTAACGGATGAAAATCACAACAAAATCGGTTTAGTATTTTTTCAGTTAGGAGTGATCTATCTATTAAACAAATCGGACGCGTTTTTTTATGCCTAAAAATAAAACTCGTTTCCTAGCAATTATTTTTGGTCAATATAATTTAGTTTGATGTACAGAGTGCGTAGAATTCGGCTATTCGGGTTTTTTTACACGCTGTATACTTACATACAATAAATGATAAAACTTCGAACTTGTTTTATTTACCTAGATAGAGAAAAATATTAATAATTATTATTGTAAATATACCATGCCAAAATGGAAAGAAATGACGATAAAAGTATGTGTACTCACTAGGATGTAACAAAAATTAAAAAACTTTCAAGCAGGATTACTTCTATCGGACAGTGAATCAGGAGTAGCGCCATGGCTATTCTTAATCTACACAAAAATACCTTTCCAACGGTGTATCATTCATTCCGATTGGTGCCAGTACCAGACCCCATACATTTGTGCCCATCATCCTTTAAAAGTTACCATGAAAAAAAGTTTACCTCATGAATCTAAATATTAAATGTGTTTTGTAGGGGACTTATCGGATCGTGGGCTTCTTGGACGAATGCGCTCTGCACTGTTAGTCATTGCCTGATTTGATTTAAAAAATGAAGAAGTCTTTTTTTGGAAGCTTCTTTATTGTGTGAATGTTGTGTGTGTAGTTTAATAAAGTTTTACACCAAGCTCTTATCACTGAACCGACCCACCCCGACTATAGTAGTATACAATTTTAATTTTATTTGTTTCTGTATAGTCATAAACTGCCCTGTCATTTGTTCCCGGTTTGACGCTGAGTTTCAGGACACCCTATACATATCAATATACCAATTAGCCAACAACAATTTCCTAGCCCATAATAATTTTGATTGTCAATCGCTACATAATTTAAATGGCACCAGCAATCATCAAGTGTCAAGACGTGCAATTGATAGTAATTATTATTAGCATTTACGATATCGATATCTAGTCACAATAATAATTGATATTCGTCGTTTATCTGTTCCCTTTTAAGTGTTGTAGAGACTAAAGCGTGAATTACATAGAAACGGCGTAAGGCGCAGACGCGGCGCGGGCGCGTCGCTTTATACATTTTTTGCGAAAAAGATTTCAAGCGGCACGACAAAACGTATGAAAGTGACGCGCCTGCACCTTAGGCGTGAATTACACAGAAGCGGCGTAAGGTGCAGACGCGGCACAGGCGCGTCGCTTTCATACATTTTTTGCGAAAAAGATTTCAAGCGGCACGACAAAACGTGTGAAAGCGACGCGCCTGCGCCTTATGCCTTTTCTGTGTAATTCACGCTTAAGGTAGGACCGCACTAGGCGGAACTGCACCGCAGCGGAACTGAGCGACACGACGCGTCATAATATTCTTTATATGAAATTATATGAGACAACACGCATTAAGCGGCAACGGAACTGCACTGCAACTGAACTGCGCGGCAAAGTAGAGCAACTGACCAAAAGTGTCGCAACCTGTCGCGACGTGTAGTTCCGCTGCCGCGGAGTGCGGTTCGACAAACTTCATTCCACTCCTATCGCTTTTCAGAATAGTGTGTCTATCCTTTCTATATGCGGCTGCATAATTTGTAATAACTCATTGAATTTGTATTGAGACATTCTAAAATAAGTATGGAATCTTATTGGATCCTTCTTAAGTCGAGGCAAAAGCGTAAAATACGGCGAGTATTTTACGCTTTTGCCTCTTTCTTCATTAGGCGAGTTTGATATGTCATGTAGCCATATTCTTTGCTTTTTTCTTGCCTGTTCTTGCTCGATCCTTTCCTCGCACAACAAGGAAATAATAATCATATTATTATCCATTTCGTCGTTCATCTTGTTCAGAGGTTGCCTAGCTACTGAATATACTTTTGTAGCGCCGCTGCAGTTCAAGTGCGGCTTACTTAAAAAATTACGCGTCGTGACGCTCAGTTCCGTTGCGGTGCAGTTCCGCCTAGTGCGGTCCTACCTTTAAGGAAAAGGCATTGCTGGTACTTATGCTTATGTATGGAAGTGAATATTGGTCGTGCCAGAAGAGTCATGAAAGTAGAATAAATGCCGTGAAAATGCGTTCTTTGCGAAGTAAGTGCGAAGCTTTGAATGATAGATTGAGGAATGAGATAATAAGACAAAGCTGCTGTTTAAAAGATGATGTAGTGACAAGAATTGAAATGAGTATTCTTAGGTGGTTTGGTCATGTTGAAAGAATGATCGAATTACGATTAACAAAAGGAATTTATGAGGCGAATGTCACTAGAAACACCAGGAGAGGACGCCCTAGAAGGATATACATTGATGTTATTGGTAATATTCTTAAAGAAGGACAGGTGCGTAGTACCCCAACAGGCGAGCGTGTATGGAAAGATGTATGAATGTGGACGACGCGAAAGGAATATGTGACGATCGTAGCATGTGGCGTTCTACAGTTTCTGCCTACCCCCATGGGAAAAAGGCGTGAGTTTATGTATGTTTATAAAGGCATTTAGAAAATGGCTGAAATGGTCCTAGTTTTCTATAAAGGGTACTATTGCCAGTGGGCTAATATCCGCCATTGCATATATCACCCATAATTTCCAACCACATAACGGTGGACATCAAAAAATATCTTGTATTCTATAATCTATAAACGTATCTTGACCTAAAAGGGATAACAAAACAATAAGATAATTCATTACTCCAAGGCTTCTTATTGTGTCCCAGTCATTATTATATACCTACATATATAGCTAGAGGAAAAGCTTATGGTTGTATATAATGGCTTTGTGACCATAGTAATTGCATTTGATGACACTTGTGAGGTGGTTTCGAATGGGATTCAAGTGTGTTATAACTTTGTTTCCTGTTAGTCAGTTTGGTTTTTGTTAGAGGATCAATTCCTTCTACAATTTTCCCGTGAATATAATATAACATTACGACTGTATTCCCCGAAGGATTGGGCAGAGGTGTATAGTACACCCTCATTTTGTTAGGTTTAAGTCCCATGTATTAGGAGGCGAGCCTATTGCCATCAACCGGGCGCAAATCCAGAGTCCGGGCTGCTACTGAGAAATTTCACACGGATAAACCCAATAACACTTTGCCTAACCTAGGAATCGGACTTAGGATCTCACACTTAGCAGTCTCTCTTGCGACCACTAGACCAACGAGGCAGTCATTTCATATTTTAGTCATAGTCATTTCCGGTAAAATTCACCAAAAATTGCTGAGCAGTCTAAAAGGGTGGTTGGTAGGAGCTGGATGGGAGGGCCGAGGATCAAACTCAGTGGCGTGCAATTGGACAGGCATAGTTGTCCACTGCCGGACATAGCTGGTAGTACTTTTTTTTGTGTGTAGGTAGACTGAATTAGTTTACTAGACAGACAGATCTGTGTTGCTGGGAAGTTTGTTGCGCTATTTCTTCTTCATAGCATAAACACTGGGAAGCGGTGAAGGGTGGGCGTTTTTGGGGGCTGTCTTTTGTAACATTAACGTTCAAAAAGAACGAAGTAATTCTAGTCTATTTTGAATAAATGATTTTTGCCTTACGACCGTTTTTTGTGCCGGTACCTATATATGGCAACCATAGTCGACGTCGGTAGGCTCCTTTTGTTGTCGGTGCGATAGATGCCAAAGTATGACCAACGTAGGTCACGGTACTCAGTCGTAGTTACTGCAAAAATGGTGTTAAAGTTCATGAACAATAATTATAATTCCAATGAAAATAGGTTAATATTTTTTTTCTCTTGATTTAACCCGATTCAGTTAGTCAATGACCAGCCTCTAAAAATCAACAAAAAATAAACAATAGAATTCAATAATTTTACGAATTACACAAATAAGATTGATCTATAAGATTTTCAGTGGCACCTTGAAGTTTTTCGTGTAAAAAAAACTCAATTTATTCACAATACAAAATTAATGGAAAAAATGTTTTATCATGTTTTTACGTGATGTATCGAGAAGCACGTAGATATTTGTTGACTGAAAGGTTTGTCAATGCCATGAAGAAAAAAATCAGGACATAGACTTAACATGGTAAACAAATGTTAATCTGTGTCAGAATTATTAAGTTGTACAAGCAGGAAGGGCAAATGATAAATGATTTTCATTTCTGTTAATAAATCTGATAAAGACACTTTTATATGCTTTTTAAAGACTAGTTTGCTCCGGCATTTTCTATCTATCTATGAGAAGAAATGCCGAAACAAACTCAGAGGTCAAGGTCTCTTTTAAAGTCTATACATTGTGATATAAAAACTATGCGAGTGTAACGATGTAGGGCAACGTCTGGAATGGCTTTTTGAGGAAAAGAGCCATAGCAGGTTTGAGTTGATCTATTCCAACTGACGGCACGCATGTATCAGCAATCGTGTAGCTCAACCTTATCAATCTTGTACCTTAGAGTAGGCAGAACAAATTCTACTATACGCACAGTAACCCCACTCCCCAACTAATGTGTCAAATATCTAGAAAAATGTGCTCCCTCATACGAAATTGAGCTTGTTAGTCCAAGGAGTACCTATTCCGCTGCGCGTTCTCTTAATCTCTCAATCACTATATTCGGTTCGGTTTTCTTTTAAGTTTCACTCGTAGGCGCAGCGGCGCGTAGGCATCTTTTCACATCGTAACCGATACATGCATTTAGGAGAGTCAGATGAGGGAGGAGGGGGAACAAGTGAAAGAAAGAAACAAAAAGTATTTATTCAGGACACGCATAGGAAATAACAAAACAATAATAAGAAAACAGAACAGTTAAAACTAACAAATGAAAATGAAAAGAAGCGAATGAAACATCATAACAAGTGCTGCTTCCTAAATTTTGATAACCTTGTGCCAAAAGGTGCAAGTAAAAACCTAAAACTATGCCATCACTGGATGTAAGGTCTGATTTGATTAGCGGAACGTGAATAGTAGTGACACATCGATTTTACAATACTATGTTAGATTGCTTAACTTGTTAGCACAATTATTTTTCATTCATAACATTCTTTTATTCATTAAATAACAATTTCTGCCTAGTCTTTTTCCAACTATGTTGGAGTCAGCTTCCAGTCTAACCAGATGCGGCTGAATACCAGTATTTTACTTGGAGCGACTGCCATCGGACCTCTGCAACCCAGTTACTAGGTGTGGGGCCTGGCGCGGCTGTGGTAAGCAAAATGCAAGAGTACAAGCTTGCAGATAGGAAACCCCGCTCGGCCACGCAGTCATTTCCTACGAAATTAAAACTACGATTCGTTCATTCTGAACTAATGTACCGTTACCGAAGTTCACTAAAAAGCCTCTAACTAGTCGTAGAAAGACCTCGCCTGGAAAAGTACTAGCACCATACCCATTTCTGCCGTCAAGCAGCATTGCTGTGTTCTGGTTTGAATGGTATGGTACGGGTGCCGGTGAATTTATAAACCCAGGAGATTTCACGACTTTGTTTCTAAGTTGGGCAACGCATCACCAATCCTCTTGATGTTTTCGGTACTCTTTAGGAGGTCCGTGGGCTTTTTTGCTACTCTACTATGCATATAAAAAAACTTCATTCACAAAACGCTTCAAATATCCATTAAGAATCTGCAATTGTTAGTGATTTCTTGGTGATTTTGAACATTCGATTTCCGTTTTGCATAGAATCTCATATATAACATTCTACTTTGAAACCCAGATTATCTTAAAATATTAAAATTGCGGACGTGTATCATTAGTCACGTTACGTCAATTCAGAATCTTGCTATCATCATCTCTCTGCCCTTATCCCGCGCTAGGTGAAGTCGGTATAACATGTACTCCTCTTCCACTCCTCTCTATCAGCCGTCACCTCAGTACTCACTTCTTTCTTATCCATATCATCCTTCACATAATCCATCAATTTTTTCTTTAGCCTACCTCTACTTGTATATCCATCTACATTAATATTTAACACTCTTCCCTCCAAATAACATGTCCTTACCACGCTAAACTATTACTTCTCAAGTTTTCAGTTACTGGCGCTACTTTCAATTTTCCTCTTATTAATTAGCAAATTATAAGGAAAGACTCCAACGACATAAAAATGAACTCGCTGTGACACTTCTAAAGTCCTCAGAATCTACCTACAGACTTAAAAGAGATCTAACCAACACTACTAAATCTATTAACGAGGTGACGCATCGCAGGATGTGAACAATCTCGAACTGGCAGTAAAGAATCAACCAATCTGATTAAAGCTTAAGGGCTGATTGCAGATCGAAGAGAAAAAGGAAAAAAAAAATCCTTAGCACAATCCATCTATCTTTCCTCTGGCCTACCTCTAATTGTATTTCCATCCACAGTCACAATCAAAAGACACAATTATGTCAATCTTTGCCATGGCTCTTCCGCGCTCTTTATACTTGTCCTAGTTTACATTTAAGTCGCAAAGATACAGAAATTATGTCAAATTACATATTTTCAAAAGAATTTGATAACTATCTACCTTCACCTTGGCTTGGAATCAGCAGTGTTCAGGGTCGAGAGACCTGACGTCACAATGCTCGTATTTTTTTCATTTCGCATTTTGTGTGACCACGACTGCGTTGTTGCGGTCTATTGAACAATGTACAGCTGATAACAGATATTTATTTAAGTAATTAAATCTAAGTACTTAATAAAACTCTAACACTGACTGACTGACAGACAACGCACAGCTTAAACCGGTGGGTCTAGAAGCATGAGATTTTGCACAGGAGTTGGGCTCTTTCACACCACGTTTTTTTCAGGCGCTGTCGACGCGCGTCGCACGCAACTATAACGCGCTGCAAACGCGATGTTATCGCAACCAATTTACCTATTCACACGTTCATAAAATTGTAGTATGCAGACGACGACTTTTTCGCGAGCTGTCGACGCGCTCGTAGCGCGGAGTTACATCGATACAGACGCGCTGGCACAGCGCGTCTCTTTATCTGCAAACACATACGTACAGCGCGTTTTAATCGGTTACTTGCCGACACGTGCGTCTGTAGCGCGATACACGCTCCTTCGCGCGCGTGCTACACGCGTTTTACTTTGCAAGGAGAGTTGCTCACGCGCGTCTGTAGCGCGTTTCTCGTGAGGTTGCAGCGATGCAATCGCAAGTAATCTGCCTATTTCAAGTTTAGCAGCGCCGACAACGCGCGATAGCGAAACGCGCGTCGACAGCGCCTGAAAAAAACGTGGTGTGTAAGAGCTCTTATACAAGGTTAGTCGGAAAGGGGGTACTAATCCGCAGACCACTTAAAGTATCACTGATGACGGTTTTAAAGCAAGTGTTAAAATTTCAAAATTTGATAATTTTTATTTCCATTTAAAATTATTTTTATTTCAGTTTTTTCAAAATTTCTTCATCCCTGCTTTAGTTACGAATTCAGAAAATGGAGCTTCTAATTCGTAACCCCAAATATGACCTAAAATGTAAACACAGCTGATCATAGCTAAGGATAGATCGATTTTAGCAATTTTTTTTTGAGATTTTCGATCAGTCATTTCTCTTAAACTACCTATTGACTTTTGGGGAAAGTTGTAGAACAAAAGTTATTCATTATTATGGGTACTTTAACACCCTTTCGGATTAATACCCCCTTTCTGACTAACCTTGTATAACGTAGGTGCACTAAGAAGGGATTTTTGAAAATTCATCCCCTAAGGGTGTTAAATAGGGGGTGAATGTTCGTATGGACGTTTTGAAGTATGGGAAATCTCATCAGCTCACGGTTAGTATTCATAAAAATATGATTAGGTCCTGGGTCTTTTCCGATATATGCAGGATGGTATGGACTCCTCTATACGTCTATACTCGGCAGGACATCATCACGAGATTGTCACTCGTGGAGGGTCTTTTATGCACGCATACGAGTAGGATTAAACTAGGTCGACAAGGGAAACAGAGGAAACATAAATAGTTATAAAATGTTATAGAACGACACAAAAAGAAGTTGCATCGGCAAAGTTCGTAAAACCGATCGCTTACGAATTGAGTGCAACTTCAAGACCAAAAATGTTTATTAGTATTGCAGTAGGAAATCTTTACGCTGACGCAATAAGTTTGAGTGGCAAAAATGTTGTTCGATCAGATACATACGTAGATAATAACATACCTTTGATACCTAACTCATCATTACTTTGTTCATATCACATTGCTAGACTTAACCAGTTCACAACCACCTATTAAACTAAACAACTTAATTACGATCGTATATATTGTGAATTCTATAAATTATTTAATATTTCTAGGTAAACATTCCATAATTATCTGCACTCAATCGTAGGTACTACGCTGTTCAAATATATAACTTTTCTACTTAACAGTACAACCTTTTCACACAACCCACACACGTAGTCCGCTAATTGATGACAAAAGACGATCCTGACCTTAGAATCTTTTCAACCACTTCAACAAACACCTAACAACCCTATCCGAACCTTATTGCTTTAATTTTTAAGTCCAAAATCACATGGCATTAAGTTTAACAAGTGCAAATCTAAGTTTGCAGTAAAGTGCAAATGGATTGCATAGTGTGCCAAATATTCAAGCAGTGTTGTGCGCGATAGTACATCTGTTTGTAAACTTGAACTAGTTTCGGCATGAATGAGTTTTTTGTTGGCTTTGGTCTCTTAGCTTTTGTTAGCTTCTTTAGTAGTCAAAGTGATTACGATGGATGGGTTTTCTAACAAAGAATTTGTTTTGGATTTTGAAGTACCTACCAAGAACTTAGAGTTATGGAAGTTGGTAATTGATTTGTTTGAAATTTAAATGCTGTGTAATAATTTACCCAATCTCTTGCCTGGGGGCAAGAGATTGGTTTGTTTGGTGGATTACAAAAGATGGTCAAGGAATAACTTAGGTTTTAAAATAGCCCAGTCTCTTTTTGTTATATGACATAAGAAAGTGATGGGTATATTTTAAACCTGGGTTTAGCTTAGTCTTTTAAACCATCTTTTGTAATAAGGGGGTTGGTTTTTTTTTTTCTATTGGATTGCTTTTAGATTGTCCTTCTGGATGTTTCTACGTAACCGGGCAATTATTGGTGAGACCTAAAACGTCTCCAGCCAATGAGGTGGAAGTAAAATACTTAGCCTAAGCTAACTACTTATACTGCACTAACATCATAACTACTAGCAACAGCAGTATTAAGGGCGACATCTAGTGGGACTCAGCTTAGTGCGTTGCTGGCGGGGGGTTGGGGGGGAGACAACATGACGAGGGCTGAATTATATGTAACTTTTGGTTGAGTTGAGACGATCCTGTTCGGGAAACGGGATTGTCTCAAGTAGATATTGTGAGTGTGGAAGTTAAGTACTCGTAAGAATTTCGATTACTGTAGCGTCAGCGGTTTGCCAAAGCTTTGTTTTGAGGCGAAACGGGGTCACGGCTTCTTAATCAATTCCTGACCCTAAAATGGTTTACTAATTGCAATTATTGAAGAATCGCGTCGAAAGTACTGGTAGACTAATAATAAACACCATCAAACTACGAAGATCTTATTTCCTCAGAAGCTACTAATCAGCATGAAACATTTCCTGGCTGTTACAGTCAGCATTAAATATACCGGGACGAATAGGCTATTCAGAATGAACATCGTACACAAAAAAAAAAATGTCATTCTGCCAAAAATTGTATTCCATTAAGTTAAAGTTTAATTTCTATAGTTGTTTAGGTGATTAACTGATTATGCTGATGCTGACTGTATCCTTGACACTGGACATTTTATTTTAGTGCTACACATAGCTACGTTTGAGTGCAACGCATTTTATTATCCACATTACCGTGGGGTGTCCCGAAACTCAACGAATGTTAAAAATAAAAAAATCTCACGAAATAATCTGCAAAAAAATCTGCAAAAAAATCTAACGTTTAATGAGGTAACATTTATTCATGGTAACAATGAAATGCAAAAACGACTAACCAAAAAATGATTTATAACTTTTCTTATTTGCCCTTTTAGTCCGGTCAAGTTAGCTCAAAAAATAGGGGTAGTTTAACAGAAATTCGCATAGAGCTGAAAATTGGTACGAATATTCGGAACACCATTATAAATCAAATGTAAAAAGTCCCCAGCGATCCCACACTTGCAAAAAAAAATATTCAAGGTCAAAGTTCGCAAATATGGGTTTTTTGCGTTTTTTAGCCAAACGGTAAGTTTTATGATAAAAATAGGTCAGACAAAAATTATAGATTATGCAATTCTCTATAAGAATTGTCTACAATTTTTCTCCTAAACGTCACCGTTTCTGAGATATAATGGTTGAAAAAGTTGTATTCTTTATAATATGCGTTTCCACGCCACCTGGAAGGTAGTGTACTTGGCGCGTTTTTTTAACGTGGTTTCTCCAACAGGCCTATCCCACAATCTATTGTGATCCTGTTTAATTCAATACTAATTCAAAATATATAAAAACTGGTACTATTGGAAATGATGAAAGCCGTATGAATTCTAAAAAATTAGGTCAAATTATCCGTCTCATTCATAATCATCTGATAATATTAACAGCGATGTATCAGATGTCTCCTCACTGATATTGTACGAATCCTCTTCTGATGGTGATTCAACATTGGAGCACGACTGACCTTGTCAACTGGTACATGTTAATCGCCATCAGAAGAGGATTCGTACGATATCAGTGATAAAGAATACAACTTTTTCAACCATTATATCTCAGAATCGGTGACGTTTAGGAGAAAAATTGTAGACAATTCTTGTAGAGAATTGCATAATCTATAATTTTTGTCTGACCTATTTTTATCATAAAACTTACCGTTTGGCTAAAAAACGCAAAATACCCATATTTGCGAACTTTGACCTTGAATATTTTTTTTTGCAAGTGTGGGATCGCTGGGGGCTTTTTACATTTGATTTATAATGGTGTTCCGAACATTCGTACCAATTTTCAGCTCTATGCGAATTATTGCACTTTGAAATGTCTAATTTGACCGGACTATTTCATTTGTTCCCAACCTAACGTTGACTTTCGGTACAATCTGTGTATAAAAACAAATGAAACAAAACGCGATGAAGCTCAACTGCCGAAGATAAAGCTAAGACCTTACGGTAGCCACTTCAATGCCGTCACAGAATAATGAGACGCCTATTAATTCTCACACGAGTTAACGTGTGTCCATTGTCAATGATAGAGGACATTCCCATACTGTGGCGTTTCGCAATCAAAACGTGACGATGACTTCTGGTAATTGGGTTTTAAGGAAAATATAGAGAAAATGTTAACGGATGTTATGTTCATATTTGTAACGGCTCTATAAATATGGGCGCAGGTACATTGTAATGGTAAAGTCACGTGTAATTGTAAGTATACACATAGCAAACTTAAACAGCGATGTTTGGTACCGAGATACTCTGGAACCCGGAGAAGGACATAGGCTAATTTTATACCGAAAAACGTGGAGGACGCGATAAACGACTTGCTGACGACTCGGACACAATATATTCGGACACAGTGTCCGAATTGACACATTTTAATATTTTTTTCATTGATTTTTCGGACACCAATAAAAAAAGCTGTTTTGTACAGTCAGATAAAAAACTTCCAACAATACCTTAATTGTAGAAATCCGTCCTCCGCCCAGCCTATAGTTGTAAAAAAAAAGTTTTAAACCGGATTTTAACGAAAGCAGCCGTATTTATTTTAAAACTTTTTATCTGAAGTACACTAAACAGCTTCAATAATTTGATGGTGTCCGAATCATCAGTGAAAAAATATTAAAATTAAAATGTGTCATTTCAGACACTGTGTCCGAATATAGTGTGTCCGAGTCGTCAGCAAGTCCGATAAATGACATTCACGAGGGTAAAGCCGCGAGCAACTTCTGTTATTCTTTTAAAATACTTTTTATTAACCTTACTAATAATCTCTGGTGACGCGCATTGATTGCTCCCGAGAGTAAAATGCTAAAATTAATGGTTATTAAGGATTTTTCTACTAGCAATCGACATTATCCTTTTGTCAGAATGCATCATTCTCTACCAGTCATAGATGAAATAGCTTCTCATCATAAACGAACAAGAAAATATTATCATCTGAAATTGTTACCCGTGGTCGTATGCCCCCTACCCTAACCAAACAATACATTTTAACAGTAGTAGGCGATCATAAGCTTTAGAGCAAAGTGCCATACGACCACGGCTAACAATTTCAGATGACAATATTTTCTTGTCTCATTCATTTTTCAGTAGTCGGGTTTTAGTTTTTGAACTTACTTTTTATTTAAATTATTTTGTGGTTTTAATATACATTTATAAAATGTGCTAATTAACCTCTTTCATTTGATATCAAACACGGCTTCATTAAAAAACATTTTTTTTTTACTTCACGACTTTCTGCACTCTAGAGGGCGCCATATTCAATTTAATGTGACGTCATATATCCTATAACCAGCGGACGATCAAGACGCTTCCAACGATATCTCAATTGTCAAATTATGATGAGTACTTTCGAAGTTAGTAGGGAACAGATGAACATACATATATACCGGTCAAAATACCGTCTCTTTTTCTTCGCCATAGTTGGGTAAAAATAGACCAAACAGCTGATAATCAGAAAAGTATCTATTAGATACACTGTGTGCATACATACTCTATATTGTACATACTTTAACACAATTAAGTTAAGATCGTGACAAGGCAAAATGTGCGATAATATAAATGAATAATTAACGCATAAACATAGTCTCAAGTTCAAAACCAGTTTCTTACCGTGAGAAACTGAATTTGTTGTACTGTAGGTACGTAGAGGGTAATGAGTAGTTATTTATTTGAATTGTCCAGTTTTCTCGTTGAATTGGAGTCAAGTTCAACATTTATCTTTACTGTATAGGTTTAATATGGTCGTTTGTTTCTTGGCATTATAACGATCACCCCTGCTGTTCTGGTGGGTGTCAAATATTTTACTCTGGGTTCATCCGAGCTGCGCTTGCGGCGTGTGTTAAAGCAGCGTGTTACGATGCAGTCGACGTATCTTAGAAGCTGCATTGTAATACAGTCTTTATAGTTTTGATTAGTAAGGCTAAATTGAAATTTCTGTTACAGTCAAACCGCTAAAAACAAACTATACGCGCCGCTGTAACTAGATGCACTGCTCACGTAGGCCACTACTATAAAAGGCATATCTTTTGTTGTTTTTGCGACGCGATGCTCGACGCAATGCAACGCATTGCATTACCTAGCTAGGACGAAGGCTAAGGGATCTTCATTCGCACGAATTTTCGCCTGAATTTCAAAAACAAATGAAAAATCACACAATCACGGAATTTTATGTCAAAACTGTGTATTGTTGTAACGAAAAGTGTTCATCATTTGATAAAATATTTTTTTATCTTTTTTTTATGGCGTTTTCAAAAAAGGATGTATTGCATATCTGTTTAATTTCCAAAGCTGATGCATAATGGGTAGCAGCATCGTATTTTCTTTCAACCAAAAACAAGTCAACACACTCCAACACTGTAACTATAGCCAGAAGTATTGCAAAGGACTCGAATCTTCTACGTTGTAATTTGAAAAGTAGGGTTTGACAAATCGTCTCTAAAATAAGTCTTTTAACCCTGAATAATAATTAGCAATATTATTAGGGTTGGGTTTGACAAATCGTCACCAAATTAAGTCTTTTAACCCTGAACCTTGTGTTAGCAATTAATAATTGACAGATAATATTTTGACACTGTTGGTGGATTATATTATCATTGATAAAAGAATTATAATTTATTTTGTTAGCGTTACATAGTTTTTGACATGTAATATTTTAACATTGTCGGTAGATGACAGTTTAATATTTATATGTATAAGGTCTTATTTTAATAATCCATGGTACTTTAAATAGTGCCTTAATAAATGCAAAAGATGATGAATCCCGAATTTATTCTATTCTTCACGTCCCGATCTATTTCGCCATCATTCTGGATTAATGAACCGACGTACCGAAAGTCGGAGCATACTGGTGTGGATATTGGAGAAAAATTGAAGGGACTATCAAAGTCGCAGAACAGGTGTTCAGTTTTTGTTCTGCTGTTCCTCGATACGATACTCCAAGTTATCCTGCCACATTCCCAGCGTGCTTCGGACCTCAAGTGCCTTTTCTAGAAATGCATAGGGTGATATGTAGCCGTGCGTACCCTCAATTACGTGTAAAATTTATTTTTGGTTGTTGAGAATCAAAATTACCTGTAATTATCAAAATATTCTTGCCTTTTCCATTTTGCATTAGACAATGGCGTGCCTCTTTCATCCGCTAAGCAGCGTGTGAATTATAAAAGTAGGTATACGTTAAAATTAGTAATTTAGGTAAGTATGTTAATTCGAAATGTCTAAACTCTAACTCCATCTCTGATCTAAATCCTGCTTGTAACTAGGTACTTTTCTAACTCATTACATAATTTATCTTTGTAGGCAATATCTAGTTTTTCTTGTGGAAACTAGATTTTTGCAAGATTTTATTTGATACAATCCGCGAGGCTTAAGCTGAGCTTTGCATTTGTGTGAGTGCACATAGAATCGATTGCCAAAAAGCAGTATAAACCGGTTTAAACCAAGCAAAGGACGCGTCTGCATTCTTTCTTACACAAATGCAAAGCTCAGCTTAGGCCTCGCGGACTGTACAGCTGATTATTCAATTAATCATCCAATTCTCATCTGGGTGTTATTAAAAGGCTGTTGAATTATAAAATTAAGTCTTTTTAATTGGTCTTGATCGCGTTTGACCCTAGTATGGTTAGAGCAGGAAGGGTGTTAGATGGAGCACACGAGTCCAAGTAGGTAACAGAGACATAGAGAGATTCCCCTTTACCCCCCTCTGGCTCTGACGTACACACGACGGAACACCGTAAACTGCTTGGCGCCGGACTTTAATGTGAGGGTGGTAGCTAGCCAGGCGCACCGTATAGATTTTATACGGTCCGCCTGGCTACTAATCGTGCTGGGTTTTGTTGGATTTTACAATACGCGTTTTTTCCCAGCATGTGGTAAGGAAGTTTTATCTTCTAGCCCATCCTTACACAGGGGATAACTTGTAATTAAACCCTTGTCAACCAAAAAATAAACACCGATTAATGTAATTCGTCTACACAATACTCATTTAAACAAATGATTAAAGCACCGAATAATTGCTACTATGAGTAAGATACAAATCCACTTGAACTTGAGTCTAGAGCGACGATTAGATCTCAAAGTAAATCAAGGTTGGCTAATGAATTGTTTTGTTAAGGGACTTATGGCACTTGTTCACTGTAATTCGTTGCGAACAAGGTCGTGCTAGAACAGTGTCATTAGCACGCTTTACGAAATTTGCAGTAAGGTCTTGAACTTGAGGGTCACCTAAATCGCTTATATTTGCCCTAGTTATTTTAAGAGGTGACAGCGACCGTAAAATTACATATTTCTTTAGGGATTCACGGCTCATCTTCCATGCGGAAGTAGGCCGGTCCTTTGGAAGGCATACGGGGGACACAGGTCCAACGCGCAGAGGCCCCTTTGAGAACTTTAATCTAAAATGGGATGGGGCAGCAACCGGGGACTATTTACGCTGCACTATTGGAGTATAGTCATGCACCGTCCCGGGTCCACAAGACTATTGTAAAATGTATAAAAAAATCTGCTGTTCCATACATTTTGCTAAACAACATTAAGCATAGTAAAGGTTGTACAGATTTATGAGCAGAGTTCACGGTTTTCGGATGTGAAAAGACTAACAGTCATGCTGCATAGACTCCTTTCAACTCAGATATTTTGCTCACACAGACGCTCTACAATCCAGACGATATGAACCCAACTTAATATTATTGTCTTTTGTCTCAAGTTTTTCTTCTCCGTCTTTGTCTGGCTGTTTTGGCAATGTCCTCGGTCCATCTAGCTAGGTGACTTACCAATGGTTCGGTGGCTCATTGACTTTTTTTTGTCTTTGACTGCTGGTAAATTGTCTTTGCGGAGCATTCCTTCTTCATAACCGGGCAGTTACTGGCGTGGCCTGAACGGTATCCAGCCGGTTAGAGGAAGTAATAGTACATTTACCCTAGGGGTGAAAGTAACTTATTTAGTCCTGAGCCAATAGTTCGAGGGACTAAATACTTCTTTAATCCAAGGTAAACACTGTGCTTTTCATTACGAATACAAGGAAAGTAAAAATAAAACATGAATTAGCTAAAGAAAAAATGAGTGATCGGATTGCCGCTTTCCCACCTATTTTGTTTTTTTTCTGTGGCCGTCCATCTGATATTCAGCCATTCTTTTCCATTTTCATCATTAAAAAATGGTAAATATTTTGCACAAATCTATGTTATTTTAAAGAAATTGTTGAAACTACATTTTAATATAGTCATTTAAAAAAATACATTCTTTAATTAATACTTACCTAACCTTATGTTATTACAATTTTACATCGCGCTGTAATTGAGTGGTTTTATAGAAAGTTGGAACATGGTTCAATAGAAATGTGAAAATATAACTCGTTTTTTTAATAATTTGACAGCTGTCAGTTGAAAACGATTCTCTCTAGGGCTGAAAAGTATTACTTTCAACCCACTCCTCAGGCAACTTTAGACTTACTTTCCGAGTATCAGTAATGAAAAATATTTAACCTAAGCTAACTACTTATACTATACTAACATCATGACTAGTAGCAACAACAGCACAAAGGGCGACCCCTAGTGGGACTTGGACCTCGGTTTAAGGCCTTGCTGGAGGGAGATTGGGAGGAGACAGCTTGATGAGGGCTGAATTATCGATGTGACTGCGGCGTCTGAAGAGACGACCGGCTCTTGGCTCGTTTTCTGTCTCTTTTCTGTATTTATAGTCTGTCATTTGGCATAGGTACCTATATTATATTTTTAGTATATAGGCATCTTTTGGTTTATTTGTACTTAGAATGACGATGCAGATACATGTAATCCGTCTCTTACATGATCCGTTCAGACAAAAAAAAGTGTGAATAAATCTTAATCTATGGTTTTTAATTATGCGATTATTCCGCAAAATTAGTGTTTTTAATTGCTGTTCATCCGGGTTTTAAGATAATTATCATTATGAGTCATATGAGGGACTTGACCTGAGTACATATTTTGACCCGTGAACACGAGTTATTTATAGTCTCGAAGTGTCGAGAACAGAGAAACATCTTTAAATATTCCTTAGCATATTAAGTTTTTTTTTTAAAGGTAACAAATATAATTATTATACATAGTTTTTTTGGTTGCCAGAAAAACTTTCAGAAATTATTACACCGTGTATTTGGTGTTGGACTATCGAAAAAATAACGACATGTTAAACATTTAATTCTATCTAAAACTTAAACTCCCTCCTCTCCGAATGGCAGCATTTTGATTTTTGACCTACCCAGTAATGTAGCTTTTCATCAAAAAGCTTTGGATTTAGGAGTGTTAAAGGCTTCAATACTTTTTTATTTGCAAGGTGACAATATCCCTCATCTTGTCAAATTCGAATGAAGCCATTTAAAAATTTCAGTGATAGTTTTATGTGCTCTTTACGTGGTGCAGTATTTACAACAAAACATCATCTTTGCTTTCGTGTGTACAGCTGCACAGTAGCAGGCGCAGGTTGACAGAATTTCGACCAATAGGATAACAATATGGCTGCGCCTACCTGTCAACTACATTCAGCACTTACGCAGACAAATGCAGCGCTCATAAGTTCGTTGCAAAGATGCAACAGCGTGTCCTCCCGCTCACTGGCGAACGTTCACAGGCAAGAGTCCAGTTTTGGCTTGCAAGGGTTCTCTACCCACTTCGTTTGGTACCTCTTCCGAAGATCTCCCACCTGGGCATGAGTTGCCTTGGCTGACCTGGAAGTCTCTAAATAGACTTCGGACTCAGGTCGGTCGAAGCAAGGAAAACCTGCTCAGGTGGAGATTTGCGGATAACTCAAACCTGGAGTGTAAATGTGGTGCCGTTCCGCAAACTATGGCGCACTTAACATCATGCCCCGCCTGCCCTGTTACCTGTACGCCACAAGAACTAATGGACGCTACGGATAGTGCTAAACTCATTGCTGAGTTCTGGGCCGACACGGTGTAGATTGTCAACGAAACGCTAAGAATAAGAAGAACTTCGTTGCGAAAACTAAAGCGTACTGCAGTTGACAATTTTATTCATGTACCTTAAAAGCCAATCTCAATCAAAAAGGTAGCCTAGCGGTCGAACGCTTGCCTTCTTTCTTTTTGAATTCATATGCGTATCAGAATTTGATTGTCACTTGCGTTAACGATGAAGGAAAACATCGTGAGGAAGGAACACGACGCAAATACAAAGGGAAGGAAGCACACCTGAGAGGGCTTCAGAAAGTTCTCGATCGTGTGTGTAGTCTGCCATCCCACACCAGGGGGTCTACTCCCTAAGCACGAAGTCCGTGGTCTCGGCCTTAGTTACGAGCGTTTCCTACTCCCTATCACCTACGGACATACCTACGATTATTTCGGGGACCGAACTAAGAATGAATGATAACACGATTTGACAGTTGTCCCTACCACCGATGTGTTTTTGCCCGTCCGAAAAGTTGAACTTGACACTTGTTTTGTTCACTCCTACGTTTCGGGCTACTTTCGGACGGGCCACTAACTTCGTTGACGGGCTTAGGGAGTAGGCCCCCAGCGTGGTGTACTAACTCTCATTCTTATAAGAGGTCCATTCCCAGCAATAAGACAGTAATGGTCTAATTACGTTAATAACAACCACTTATATTTCATTTACCTCATCTAATCGTTAGCAAAACATTGTTTCTTTTTCTAGAGGAGATTGTTTTTTTTTTCTTCATGGGAATCGATAGCATTGCATGTGTGATAATGTCACTTTACAACAATAACAACTTTTAACAACAACCGACAATTATTATGATAGCCGCATTACTGTGATTCATACAATCATCACGCTATATCCACTGAGTCAGGTAAATAATTGCCATAAAAAATAGACTGCAATTTAACTTTGTTTTCTTGCTGTCCGTCATGTTTTAATGATGTCATCGATCTTAATTATTATTGTTGACGTCGGTAAGGAGATTGCGGAAGGAGGTGAGAGTAATTAAAAAAAAACATAAATGACTTCTATTTCTGTAAATAAATCTGTAACAGACACTTTTGTACCATAATATACCTTATATACAACTAGAGGTCGCCAGCGGCTTCGCCCGCGTGGATGTCGTTTATCTCGTATTCTGCGTTTTCCTCTACTATTATATGCATGTATTATACATATAAACCTTCCTCTTGAATGATTCTATCTAATAAAAAAAAACCGCATCAAAATCCGTTGCGTAGTTTTAAAGATCTAAGCATACATAGGGACAGACAGCGGGAAGCGACTTTGTTTTATACTATGTAGTGTGTAACGTTTTTTTCAAGACTTAATGGCACTGACTATCTCTGAGATGAAAAGCCGAAACAAACTCAGAGGTCTAAGTATCTTTTATAGCCCAGACATTGTGGTAGAAAAACTGTGAGTGTAACAATGTAGGGTAACGTCTGGAATGGCGTTTTGGGGAAAGAGCCATAGCAGGTTTAGTCCCAACTGACGGCATGTATGCATCAGCCACCGTGTAGCTCAACCTTATAAAAATAAATACCGTAAAATCCTCAACTCATATGCCTATTTCAGGGTTAATTTTAAAATAAGTGTATCTGTTCCTCATAGTACTCCTTGGGACAGTAACATTGAACGCTTGTGCACTGCGGCCGTTCCGGAGTCGTTCGACGTTCGGACGAAATGCGAGTTATAAAATTATGCTATTTTGTATTCTGCATTTCGTCCAATTACTTATTATAAAAAGTAATTTTATAAAAATCGTCAAAATCAGATTTTGATACAATTCGTCATTTCGTCAACATGGGACGTAAAATCCTTAGATGAAATGACGAACGACTCCTGAGCCGAATCTAAGAAAACACGATCCGTACAAACTGCAGTACTATTTGTATGTACGCTTGCGCACTACATCTGATACGAATTTCATAAATTTGTAGCAGAGACCAGATTGTATTTTCTTGGTTCGGGCGTAGTGTGCAAGCGCTCTTACTCAATTTTTCACTTTAACACACCATAAAAGGATGTCAGTGGTTCACACGACTACTTAGAATACCGCCATTAGTCATTCATGTCACCATACGTTATTTGTTTTAGTTTGAAAAATGGACTGTGTCAAAATGTTTTGACGGGCTGTTAAAATGCAGAAGTTTTAACAGCTGCTTTTTTTCTTTAGAATTGCCCAAACATGCTTTATTGCAGGCACAAAGTTACAACCAACGTCAACCATTTTAGATAACATACATAAGGGGATTTTTTTAAAGCTAAAACATATCTGTAAAATCGGATTAATATTGAAATTCAGTTACAGATAGTTCAAACAACGAGCATAGGGGAGTACAGGGCTCTAGTACCGACGCCACCACACCAAACTACCCAAAACTGTCTTTTCCTAATCAACCTTGAACCTAATGCTTTTGCGATAAAGATGAAAATCTATTAAAGAAATTTGACAGATTGTAGTAGCTTTATGTGCTGGCGTTTATACAAAAAGTATGAGCAGAGTCGCTCATCAAGGTTTCCACACACCAAAGCTGCCGGCATGGCGGCTTTACCCGGCGGGTCATTGCAGCCAACTAACGCGAACTAAGTGAGCGAACATGACGCAAAATAAGCCCGGCGGTATAACCCGCCGGGTAAAGCCGCCGAGCCGGCTTTGGTGTGTAGAGGCCTTTAGAAATTTTCTGACTGGGTATAATGTACGGCCGGGCTAGCTCTGAGCTCTTTCTAAAGCAAAACTAACTAATGTTCTCTCTATTACAGTTGGACGCACAGCAACGCTATACACTCTTCCAGCGTGGTCTATGGGAAGCTGCACAGCAGATACCTCGGGGAGGCCTCAGAGACTTCGCCTCATATAGGCAGCTGAGGCTGCTGTCCATCATCGGACCGGCCGCCTTACCACCTGATCAGCTTGATAGAGTAAGTCTCTTTCTGTTTTATACGAGTGATTAAATAAAAATCTGATTTTGCAGTAATCAATATAGGTAGGCATCAGTGGCGAAGGGTGAATTTTCTTAAAAGGAAAGCCGGGCCGTCTATTTGTTTAAATGATAATTAAAAATAATAGATACTAGTATTTGCCATATTTCGAAAGGGAAGCCGATAGGAATCGAGTTGTATGGAGCCTTCGCCACTGGTAGGCATCCTGTTGTCATAGAGAGCTTTCAGAATCGTGTAAGACAGAATACAAGACAGTGTAAGACAGAACGGGTGCGTTTATCCATGACGACGAATATCCTTCTTTATCTTCTAAACCTTGCCCAGTGTTGCCAGCTACTGACACTAAGTAATATACTCTGAGAATCTTTGTTAACTAATGAGTGGCTGAATCGGACACACAAGCCAACTGAAAAACCAATCTACCTGATCGTTCTGCGTACCGAGCGTGCAAAAATAAGGCACCGTGGTTTGTTATTTAATAAAATGAATAGAAGATGCAAGTCTTAATCAATTTTCCATCTCTTTTCAGTACAACCGGATAATCAATGACATGCTAGCAGTCTACAACACGGCTGAGATATGCGCGTACAACGAGCCCTTCAAGTGTGGTCTCCATCTGCAGCCTGAGCTCCAGTACATCATGTCTCACTCCCGGGACTGGGACGAGCTGCAGCATATCTGGACCGAGTGGAGGAGGAACACTGGCAGGAGGATCAGGGACCTATATGAACAGCTCGTAGACTTGACCAATCAGGCTGCGAGATTGAATAGTGAGTACTCTTGTTCTGACTGGGAACCAATAAGCTGACCTCTCATTGTACGGACAGCCTGTACAATGCGAGAGATCAGTTCCTTCTGGAAATGTATAGCTTGATACGTAGCCGTGCGTACCAAAGCAATGTCATTGGTTAAAATGTGTTTTGACATTATTGTTAATCTCAATTTAACTCGTCCTGATTGGTTGTGATGAATACTTACAGTGTGCTGTCATTAAAAATCTTTGGATCTAGGAAGGTTAAAGGTTACTGTTTTTTTGTTCTTGTTTACCACCTCTTCTATAAAAAAATCTTTTCATTAGTATTTCATTATTATTCTAAGTACCCCCTTACATGGGGAGTAACCATCTATCCTTAGATGTTTACCGTTTCGTAGCCGGGACACATAAGTAACATTCATTTACTGTAGCCAATAATGTGAACAAACGCCTTCAATATTTGAACGAGCTAACGTGGTTGAGGTACGTGCTCCGACGATATTATACGGCGCAACATTACGACTAAGTACTACGTAGTACTTATTACTTCTATGCTAAGTATATACTGGTAATATTGCAGCTGTGGGCTTTGATAGGTTAATTCCAGTTTCTGAAAGGCTGAACGGGAGAAAGTTAATGGATTGAAAGTTTTTGAGTTATCTCGTTCATTCGTCGTAAAAAAAAAACAACACATATTCAAAAATATAAAAATACCAGCCCAGCGGCATCGGGATCAGGGTCCAAGCTGCCGATGGTCAGGGCCTCAGAGAGAGGAAATAGAAATAGAAATAGAATAGAAATAGAAATATTTATTCGCAGGAGATATGGAATACATAGTAGATGTTACAAAAAATTATAGAGCTTAACACATCTCACCTGTACAAGGTATGCGAAATTAGATTACTTACTAGGTAAGTAGGTGCTTAGTGAGTTTATAGTTATTAATACATTTTATAGTTAAAAACTCACTTAATGTATAAAAACATTTTTCTATCAGCCATCGTTTTAACTTTTTTTTAAATTGATTTAAAGGGAGTTCTCTTATTGAGCGTGGGATATTGTTGAACACTTTAATAGACATCATTAGGCTGTTTTTTTATGAAATGTGCTTCTACATGTATCTATTTTTAACCTAGTAGGAACTAGTAGGAACTTCCTAGCAATACGCGCCGTGTCCAGAAGTACCGTTTTCTGGGTCAGGTCCTTGATCCAGCCGCCCAACGAGAGCCTCATCAGATGTTGGTCGAAGCTTTTGGCTATTAAACCATTGGCCGTAACTACTATCGGCACAATGACTGCGGAATGAATCGCTCCAATCAATTTTGTGTTTTTTTCAACTCGGTTACTTTGTTTTTTCCAGATTTCACGGACGCCTCAGCTTACTGGATGTTCCCCTACGAGACTAGCAACATGCGACAAGAAGTTGACGAAGTCTGGGAACAGGTAATACATCTTACTTCTCTATTACCCGACTACGCGACACCAAGGCAGGGTTATATTTTCAAACCGTACTTTAGTTTAGCAACTTGTAAGTCAAACCATTGTGCATTGTAAAAAATTGCAGTCGTTAGTTTGTTTTCTAATTCATACAAAAACATTAAAAACTGCCCAACAAATTATTAAAAAAACCCAGTAACGTAAACCTACCCAAATTGGTCCGCCCACCATAATCCGACCACTAATTGTTACTAAATTTTTTTATTAATACAGTGTATTATTAAGCTAGGTCTTATTGGAATTGGAAACTACACTTTTAACTTTGTTTACCGCTAAAAGAGATTTTATAGATATTTGTTTTGTTTCGCGATAATATTACAATTCATAACGAAACGGTGCATTATGCGTGTTTTTAATAGTCAAAACGTCAAAACCAGACATGGGACAATTAGAGAGTTCTGTTAAGATTTAAACTGAATTTAGTAAGTATAAAGTTTTTGTGGTATAGTATAATTGATAGACTTGAGTTACAAGTAGTTAATAAGTGATTTAATTTATAATTAGTATGCAAAACTTATCAAAATAAAGTGGACGGTGTTATAGCTAGTAACACTACAGTACTGATCGAATACCGACCGGAGGTCGGTATAGGGGCAATTACCGTGTTCACTTTAACTGATAAAATTATATTTGAGTTATAATATATCAAACCTAGAAATATTTTTTATTATTTACCTATTTGATAAAGAATCTTGTGACCGAAATACGACCTACCATAAATTGTTTATTTTTTTGGATAATTGTAATTTAATTTTATTAAAATTCATTATTAGCACCGTCGTTTACGGAGAAAAGCAGTATAATTCTTACATGATTTTCAATTAACTGTACTAGTTATTGGTTTTATTCTAATATAATTTATTTCTAAAAAATGTTTACTATGTATCGAAATTGACTATTTCTCAAAAATTATTAAACTTTTCAATAATTGAAGTAGTTGAAAAGCGGTCGGTTGTTAGGTAACCATTTTACATCATTTCATAACACCGACCACCCTCAAAACCTATCGTGATTTGTACTCATTTCGAAGAGCTTAAACTTTTTAGCTGAAACTTAAAGTTTATATGTATAACTACATTGTAGACTTTATGTTAGCACCTTTCGGCTCCTTTATCTGACCTTGGATATCAATCAACTAGGAAAAGAGTGCCCGTCGAGACAAATCAAACGAGCCGAAACCATTGATAGAACAAAACAACTCGAAGGGCTTACATTAATACATTGTGGAGTAGACGGATTTTTTCTGTGACAGTCACGTTGTATTTGGATTCCGACCTCATTTCCAGAATCGTCATACCCAAAAACCATGGACACAAAACCATAAAAAAACCATACTCATGAAAATAACTTTAGGAATTTTGACCATCCTCGGCTTCAGCACCGCCGAAAATTATGGAATTGTCACCCATGACGAATCATTTCCAAATTTTTATGGCGACGATCTTGGATTTTGAAGTTGCCCTCGTTTTCTTCATCAGCACACCCGAATGCCATAGAATTAACACCATGACGACTAACTCTTAAATTTTCATGGCTGCCATCTTGGACTCTGGGTTTTTCTACAATTTTGGTATCATCAGCCCCGAAAACCATGGAATTGACACCCATGATGGATAATTTTCAATTTTTATAGCCGGCATTTTGGATTTTGGTTTTGCCCACATTTTTGGCATCAGCAGCCCCGAAAACCATGGAATTGACACCAATGATGGATAATTTTCAATTTTTATAGCCGCCATTTTGGATTTTGGTTTAGCCCACATTTTTGGCGTCAGCAGCCTCGAAAACCATGGAATTGACACCCGTAATTAATCATTTTCAATTTTTACATACGCCATCTTGGATTTTGGTTTTGCCCACATTTTCGGCATCAGCAGGCCCGAAAACCATGGAATTGACACCCATGACGAATAATCAGTAATTTTATATAACCGTCATCTTGTATTCCAAACTCGACCAATTTTTTAGCATGGGCACCCGAATAACCCATGCAAATAAGAGTTTTGTTACAATAAACGCATTTGTTACAACTAGATTAAAGTAATCAAAAAAAAGATAAATTATTTAATATAACTTCAGTAGTTTAACATCTTTTGGCGAGGTTGAGATTGCGAGTAAAATTGGGACCAGCGGTATAAGCTCTAAGAGAGCAGCGCGCGCACACCGTCACGAAAAAGTTTTAAACGTTGATTCTTATTTATATTCCGTTCCTACAGACAAACCGTGGAAATGGTTTTGTGTCATTAATCTTAATTAATGTAACGTTTTTGTACCATATAAAAAAATAAATAAACCTCTTTTCTACATGACACCATGAAGTTAGTTGTTTACATAGACATACAAGGTGTCTAAAGCTCTGCAAAAAAGAGTACGAAAAATGGGGGTGCCACTAACAATAAGCGCTCTGGTAGAAAGTCGAAGTGAACTTCTGCCGCGCATAAATAAGTAAACGCACCGTTTTTTTACTTTAATCTAAAATGGAATGGGGCATCAACCAGGGACTGCCCACTGGTGCTCTATGAGAGTGCGGTCAAGGACTGTCCCCGGGGGATGTAAGACAAGAGGGCACAAGAATGAGTAATGCAAAATATAGAACCTTAAATTATTGGTCTATTGATACGGGTGTTCAATGAACAAGTCCAACTTCTTTTCTGGTAGAAAATTGGTTTGGCAGACGGGCCAACATTGGTTTGGCAAACAGGCAAAAGGGGGCATCACCACTGTGAGCTGTTAAGGCTATCGAGATCGAGAGGTGAGACCCTGGTTTCAGCAAGTTTACAAGGGCAAATTTGGTGGACGGTATTAGGTATGCCAGTGGTCGGATTACGGCTGACAGTTATTTTCCGGTCGGAATTAAGGCGGGCAGCAGATTTGAAACTACTTGTCACTTTTTACTTCATATCAAAACGAATTAAAAGTGAATTTTATATTCCTTGCTAGATTTAATAAATATATGAATTTTACTTTAATATGAGATCTACAGCACCAGAGTTTCCCTTATCAGTCGCTATGTCTGAATAAAACAAAAATGATGATCCTTAGGAGGTCGGTATTTGGTGGGTTTACGTTATATCAGTTCTAGTTAACACTCACAATATCTTAGAAAAGATCTTTCTTAAAAACTAGTTCTAAGTATTCGAAACTTCGATTCTGTCTACTGGACCCTTTTTTCACACAGACATTATTTTGAAACTTATAGGGATTGTTGTTGCAAGCTTTAAACTTTTAGGGTTGTACAAACTTTTTAACATTACTCCTTAGACTAATTGTACTTATATAATATTAATAAATATAATTCTCTCTATTTTTCCGCAGATCAAACCTCTATACGAACTCCTCCACGCTTACGTCCGCCGTCGTCTCCGCGAAGCCCACGGTCCTGAACGTATCTCCCGCTCAGCGCCCATCCCCGCGCACATCCTCGGCGACATGTGGGGACAGAGCTGGTCTGGCATCGTGCCAGTCACGTTACCATACCCTGGCAAGACTCTAGTGGATGTCACTCCGGAAATGGTTCAGCAGGTGAGGAAAAGTTTAAAGTTTTTTTTTTAATATTGATGTTTTATGTCCTTTGATGCTTGGTGACGTAACATTGCCTGACGGAAAATTGATTTTCTTGGGCTTATTGCAAACTAATTTGTTTAAATATTAGTAAAAAATTACTGCCTCGGTGGTCTAGTCGTAACAAGCACGACTGCTGAACGTGAGGTCCTGGATTCGATCCTTAGGTTGGGCAAAATGTTATTGGGTTTTTCCGTGTGGAATTTATCAGTAGCAGCCCGGAGTCTGGATTTGATGGCAATAGGCTCGCCCTCTATTAGATGAGACTTAAACAAAACGGCGAAATGAAGGTCTTCTAGTAACACCTCTGCGCAATCCTTCGGGCAATAAAGGCGTGAACAATGTTATGTTATTTGAAAAAATAATACTTCAAGAAAACGTTTGTGACTCTGTGTATAGTCTAGATCATATGTTGAGGAATAGCAGTAAATTAGTATTATCGGTAGCGGGTAGCATTGGGCAATGTTGACAAAAGAAGGTAGTCGTCGATATGGATCAACGCACCCGAGGTTATGAAGGCGGTGGTCATTCGAGGAAGCGAGAGCATTCCGTGTTGAACAGTTGAAGAAGTCTGACCTTTTATATCTGTCTAGCTTGTCCTTATTTTATGATCTTGTAATAATTGTGTAAAGTATTATATTGTGATCTAGTTCATGTTACTAATACTAACCCAAATACAAGTACTCTCAGTGGTGGAGAGTCTATGTTGGTTTTATTTACTGGGTTTACCTTGCTCGCAATCCTGACATACCGATATTAGCTATAACTGTAATGATAGAATCACCCCTGAACGATTATGTTGTTTTGTCATTTACATTAGTATATTTAAGAGTATAATCGTAAAAAACTTTTTTTAACCGTCGTTGTAGCCTTTTCGCGAAATCTGATGTGTGATGTGCGTAGTACTTTACCTGAACACACAATAGAGCTTTTTTATTCTTTGTCTCATTTGATGATAAGCGCAGACAGGGTCAAATGTTAGTCATTACTAAAAAGGTTATTAAAAAAGTAAAAAGTTATAATTATTACTATCTTATCATGACTATATAATTTCCAGGGCTACACTCCTTTGACGATCTTCCAACTTGCCGAAGACTTCTTCGTCTCACTGAATATGTCCGCAATGCCACACGACTTCTGGGCACTGAGCGCGCTGCAACAACCCACAGACAGGCACATACACTGCCAGCCATCGGCCTGGGACTTTTGTAACCGACATGATTATAGGTAAGGTTCATTGTTGCTCATCATTTACTATCGTATATGGGAAGCGCCATATAACCAACTGTCCCAAAAAACCAACACGTGCAAGTTATTGTAAGTGGAACATTCTGCCACTTACGCTGCATCCTACGTGAGCGATCTAGAAGCGATGAGAAGGGCGCGCGGCGCGACGCGACTCGAAAACAACAAACAGTCGATACCTATTGAAGAGGCCTACGTGACCAAACGTACGTGGAGTACGAACGCAATCAGTTGGCTTGATATTTTCGCGCGAACTGGATGCGGTGCCGTACCGTGCTACTGAATGACGGAGGCGCGCGGCGGGTGGTTCGCGAGCTCGTAGGAAAAATCCGTCGCTTCGCACCGCATCGCATTGAATTGGCGTGTCACCGCATCGCATTGCTTCGCAATTCGCGTCGCTTTGAACCGCCTACGTAAAACGCCGCGTTACTGATAACTTGTCAGCTCAAATACCCCAGACCAAAGATGGATAGCAACGTTAACTATCCTCTTGGATACCCTCCATTTGGGAAAGGGGTATATTGGACTCTTACCGACTTAAACCATCCGATGGTTGTCTTTAGCACAAAAGAGGCTTCGGCATCTCTGGTGGAACCCACCGGTGCCCCTCTTGTGCTACGCATCTGGTACGTCCAGAGGAAACAATTTGTATTCGCAACACCCTCGCGGTGTATAGCACCACGTGACCTCCACCTACTGCTGTCCTCCCCAGTGATACCTATCGGTTACATATCTACTGATTTCAAGTTTTTTATTCTTTTATGATTTGATTTGATCGGTTTTGACCCTCGTTGCATCTGATGGAGCATACAAATCCAAGTAACAAAGATAAAGAAGTATACCCCTTAACCTCTCTGGCTCTCACATAATATACTCGGTAGTTACAAAATTACTTTCCATACTTTTCAGAATCAAGATGTGTACGCACGTGGACATGAAGGATCTGGTGACGGCACATCACGAAATGGCACACATCGAGTACTTCCTGGCCTACAGGAACTTGCCCAAGGTGTTCCGTGACGGTGCCAACCCAGGTTAGTGAACTATTGATTTCTTTTTCTTTTAGTCCTTCGTAACCGGTCCTGGAACCGTACTGGGGATCGTGTATTTTTAATGGATTCTTGAAGCAAAATGAATTACAGTGTGAGTCTCCAGAGACTGCATGAAATTGGGTGAAACTAGACACAATTTAATTGATGGGAAGGTTTTTTTTCTTTATTATTTCATTTTGAACAAAGTGGTCATGTTGAAACAAATACAGTAATGGTTTCTAAAAGCTTAAATACATTGAAAAGTTTAAAATAATTACCCTGTACGAAAAACTACCGTCACTTAAACATAAAGAAAATCTGTTTTTTGTTTGGGATTTTCTCGATGAACATAGAAAAATAGCGTCTCTTTTTTATAAATTTCCTTCTTTATAATAATGTCTAGTTTCACCCAATTTAATATGTGCTCTTTATGGAGACTCGCACTGTAAATACAGGCTTTTCGTCTGCAACATATTATTACATCAACAGCCCGAATGTCTGACAACCGGTCTAACCTAAGTATATCGGCATTGCCCAATAACTGGGTTGCGAGTGTCTAGTGGCAGTCGCTCCGTGTAAAATACTGCCATTCAGCCGCATCTAGTTACACTGGAAGGTGACCCCAACATAATTGAGAAAAGGCTAGACAAAACAGAACACGTCTACAACATAATATATTACATCATAAAAAAATTAAATAAAAAAAAAACACATAAACCATTACAGGCGCTTATGAAAAGTCGAATTTAAGTGCACGGTTCTTAGTCGTTTCCTATGAAGAAGAGCAGGCAACAAACTCCATGGTTACTCTTTTAAAAAAGGATATCTTTAACAACTTCAGTAAATACAGTACTATGATTTAGGATAGTTAAGAAAGAACAATGTAGAACATAAAATATAATGTCAATTGCGTAACGACTACTTTCATCGATAAACCATTTTTCATATTTTCCGGTTCATAGCACATGTCAATCAATATACGGTTCTATTAATCTTAATCATTAGGAAGTATACGTTTAGTACATGTTCTTACTTTCACTTCTGTAAATCTGCAGCCGTATTTATCCCATTAACATTAAGATTAAAATGTTCACAAGAGCTGTTAAGTACGTTATCTCTATACCTACTGCATAAATATATTATAGGTCTGATTCAGGGCATGTGTTTCAAAACGGTTGAAAGTCATTCAATTTTAAAGATATGGTTAGCTTTTTATGACTTAGGGCCAAAACACACTTAGTGAATTTTGCGCCGCGTACTGCGCTAGGTACGCGACGCAAAATACGCTTAAATGTGGGCTGTAGTCGCTGTAAATACGCCGAATATAGTTAATATCGATCGAACGCAAGATGCGCGCGAAACTTCTAAGCCCAATTACGCTCGGCGTAACGACGTAAAATACGCGCAGGAGAATATTTATGTAGTGCGATGCATACGCGTAATGCGACGAAACATGAGCCGTGCAACATGCTAGTGTTCATCAACAATCTTTGGTCAAACAACCGTTTAGTCGGAAAGATTTTAGGTAACCAGGGAATGAATGTTGGGGAAATCCAGCCTTATTTATCTACTGGCGAAACCTTACAAACTTGTTCTTGTAGAATAAAAGTCGGTACGCGTATAGAAAGACAGGAGGAGCTCGTGGCTAAATAATTACAGCCGCATAGACCGTTCTTCCGGGTTAAGCCACGCTTGCCGAGGTTGGTCTGTGGATGGGTGACCATTTACCATAGCGAGTTTCCTCCGTGCCTCGGAAAGCACGTAAAGCCGTTGGTCCCGGCTGTCATTTGTAGATCTTTGACAGTCGTTACTGTTGGTCAGAAGCCAGAAAGTCTGACAACCAGTCTTACCAAGAGTATCGTATTACCCAGTTACTGGGTTGTGGAGGTCTGATATATGATAGGCAGTCGCTCCATGTAAAATACTGATATTCAGCTGCATTCGGTTCGACTGGAAGCCGACCCCAACATAGTTGGGAAAAGGCTAGGCAGATGATGACGCGTATAGAAAGACACAAAAAATCAAAACAGCAACAATCTAACACACTTTAATTCTCTCTAACATAACACGCTAATAACATAACACTAGAACCACCACAGCACTCACAAACGCCATCTGTTGGTAGTTCTCCGCAACGCCAGAGTTGCACAGATCTGTTTTGCAAGTGCAGTAAGTGACGAACACGTCACCGTTGCCCGAGACGCGTCGACACGACTGGCCTGTGATGTTATCTTCAGCTAAGTAGCCGCATTGGCGAACTACTCGGGTCTTCCCGTAGACTGCGAAGAAGAATTTGATTTAGAAAGTTGTATGAACAAAGGATAACGTTTTAGCATGATATCATCATGCTAAAACGTCATCCAACTTAATAAAAAAAACTCAAAAACCCTAACGGTAAGGATACACGGCGACATATTACACTCGACACTCAGTGTCGACACCGAGTGTCGTGGTGTGTACATCGCCGTTACACTGAGTTGCGCATTAGCTCTGGTTTAATTTCAGTGTCTCGATTGAATTGTGTCGAATGTCAGTGTCACCGTGTATCCTTACCGTAAGAAGAGAACCCTCGTATTGCATGATCTGCTCTAAATTGCGCTAGTCACGATCGATTTGTGGATAGGTGACCATTCGCTACCGTCACCGTTTTCATATGAATATCTATGACAGAAGATCGAAGGTCTGGCAAAGGTCTAATTTTGGTTGTCGGTATTGCCTAGTAGCTGTCACACGTTGTAAAATACTGTTAGACAAGAAGCCAACTCCATCATAGTGGGAAAACGTTAGGAGGAGAAGGGAGAATTATCTTCCCTGAAAATTTTAAATGATGGCAAAAAAAAAACTGATTGCAATTTGAGTGATACCTACATTATCTCCAGCATTCACGAAGCCGGTATGCAAAACATCGTGGATTATTGAAGTAAGACCTTGTACTAAGTGCAATGCTAAACAAGGCTCAATATCAAAACCATTCATGCTGATGGAGCCGCAGATAACCAAGTATAGAAATTGATACTCACTCTCCATCTTGATAGACCGACAGAAGGTCGGCTCGATAGGTTCTATATGTTCCGGCGGGTCTCTCAAGGAGCAGTTGACGATGCCCAGGCTGAAAGGGTCGAACTCCTCTCCACAACGAGGGTCGAACGCGCTGTTGCAGTCGTAGCAGAGGATCGTTGATGCTGGAATGTGGATAAATGATATTTATTTCTGTAAATAAATCTATTACAGACACTTTTACAAGTCAATGGCGCTGATTTTACCTTTCTGACTAGTTCTGAGAAGAAAAGTCGAAACATACTTAGACGTCAAGGTCTCTTTTGAAGACCAGACATTTTGGTCTGAAACTATGCGAGTGTAAAAATGCCTGTAATGGCCTTTTGAGGAAAGAGCCATAGCTGATTTGAGTTAATCTGTCCCATCTGACGGTATGCATGCATCAGCCATCGTGTAGCTCAACCTTATTTTAGGAAGCTCAACGACCCGACGTGGGGTGAGGAGAGAAGTGTGAAGAAGATTCAATTTGATACTGAAAGGCATACCAGAAAGTCCACTGCATAAAAATGCCCCCCCCAAAGACATTGTGGAACAACAATCTACATAATACATTGGGTTGGCAGATATGTACTGTCACGCAGTGACAGTTTGGTGAACTAGTAATTATAAAGCATGACTGGTTAGAGTTACTTTACATCCGAAAACCATGAACTCTGCTCATCATTCTGTACTATTACGGGGGATAAACTTTGAAAAAAAAACTGTTGTTACAGACATTTTTCTAAGCAAAATTGATTATTTAATACGGAACAGCAGATTTTATTTATTTGTCTCGTAGTAAAAGTGACTAATCAGTCATGCTTCTATTGTTATATGTATGTATATAAGGTCTATCTATTCATACACGAAATATTTTAAGGGATACATCTATCTATAGGTGGTCAAGAAGACAATTACAAGCGATTTTTTTTATAAAAATATTGTTTTAATTAGATTAAAGTTCTCAAAGGGGCCTCTGCGCGTTGGACATGTGTCCCCGTGTATGCCTTCCAAAACACCGGACATCTTCCGCACGGAAGATGAACCGTGATTTAAAGAGTAATAATGCTTGAGACATTCTGAATAAATTTGAAAAAAAAATGTCCTATTCATTGACAATAAATACTACGTAGAAACTAGCGTAATGGATGTAGAAAATAGTAATGAGCCAGTATTTGATACGTGTATCAAGTAAATTTAAATTATTTAATAAAAAAATAATATACTTACTTTAGTTTTTCTTTTTTTTTATTTATATGGCTTCTTTACCACCTATAGATGTATCCCTTCAAATATTTCGTGTATGAATAGATAGACCTTATATATTGTTCAACAGAACAGGAGAGATTTTACGATGATGGCGGTTGAAAACGATTTAAGATAATTTGGTGTTATTTGATAAACACGAAGACGTTTTTGAGTAGGCTGTACCTCTACCATGAGATGTCATCGAAAAATTACTCGCTAGCGTTCAACTCGCTAGCGTGCTAACGTGGATCAAATAGATTTCGATAATGGTTGCACCATGAGATTTAAGGAGTCTTACGCAGACGCTAAGGTAAGCTCGATAGATCATGTCGTCTAGCTAACTTCACTCTACTCGCTACAATCTTCACTACTTATGTTTTGTTTCTTTCTTTCTCGCTAATAAGAAGAGAGAACGGCTCGTAAGCTGAAAATGTTGTGTTATCGCTATGCTAAAAATTTTAAGACAGTCAATCTCACAAAATAAACCGACTAAATAGAAAAGTTGACGGTTAGTGGACTACTTACGTTATTTAGTGGTTTTTTAATTTTTATTCCTTATAAAATGTTACTGTCGTCTATTCAATTTGTAATTTTGTTTGTTTACGTTGTGTCACAGAGCTGCGTTGTGTGTTTTGAAAGTTTTAAAATAGATTATTTGGATTATTTAATACAATGAGGACCAGTGTCACACAGTTTCAATTGTTGGTGGACTTCATGGAAATATATGTTTCTACTTTCTATTACATTATTTTAAAACTTTAAGTTGTAAAATTCCTAAATAGTGGCCCCTCAACGTAAGTAGACATCCAAGCCACTTAAAACTTTGAAAGTGTAATAAGTCAGCTAAGTTCAAGTGTCTAAAAATACTAAAAACGTGAGGAATGCAAGAAATAAACAAAAAAATGGTTATGAATATGATTTGACTAAAGTTAATTTAAAGGCACAGCTTGCTAGTAACTACTTAAAATAGAAATTCCATGCTAAATAAGCTCTTGCAGACATTATTTTGACTTTATTAGACTCAAAAACGTATATAATTTAAATGTAAACATATGTTTCACACGTCAAAATGCTAGTGAGCTACGTAACTACTATCGTAAGCGTATTACTCGATAGCTTCTGTCTAATTAGTGACTCATGGTACCGTTTTGTATGGTGACAGCTGAAAAACGTTAGTGACTATCGAATAGATTACGTTAGGTTTTTAACCTATCGAAATCTATAGTGCTCATGGTACGAATTTTAATTCTTTCTGTGACCGCTAGTGGCGCTATACAATATTTCATACAAATAATTTACGGAGACGCTAGCGAGTTTTGGCTGCGTAAACTCATGGTAGAGGTACTGTACCTCTACCATGAGATGTCATCGAAAAATTTCTCGCTAGCGTTAAATTCGCTAGCGTGCTGACGTAGATCAAATAGATTTCGATAATGGTTGCACCATGAGATTTACGGAGTCTTACGCAGACGCTAAGGTAAGCTCGATAGATTGTGTCGTCTAGCTAACTTCACTCTACTCGCTAGAATCATGTTTTGTTTCTTTCTTTCTCACTAATAAGAAGAGAGAACGGCTCGTAAGCTGAAAATGTTGTGTTATCGCTATGCTAAAAATTTTAAGACAGTCAATATCACAAAATAAACCGACTAAATAGAAAAGTTGACGGTTAGTGGACTACTGTAACTTACGATATTTAGTGGTTTTTTAATTTTTATTCCATATAAAATGTCACTGTCGTCTATTCAATTTGTAATTTTGTTTGTTTACGTTGTGTCACAGAGCTGCGTTGTGTGTTTTGAAAGTTTAAAATAGATTATTTGGATTATTTAATACAATGAGGACCAGTGTCACACAGTTTCAATTGTTGGTGGACTTCATGGAACTAAATGTTTCTACTTTCTATTACATTATTTTAAAACTTTAAGTTGTAAAATTCCCAAATAGTGGCCCCTCAACGCAAGTAGATATCCAAGCCACTTGAAACTTTGAAAGTGTAATAAGTCAGCTAAGTTGAAGTGTCTAAAAATACTAAAGACGTGAGGAATGCAACAAATAAACAAAAAAATGGTTATGAATATGATTTGACTAAAGTTAATTTAAAGGCACAGCTTGCTAGTAACTACTTAAAATAGAAATTCCATACTAAATAAGCTACTGCGGACATTATTTTGACTTTATTAGACTCAAAAACGTATATAATTTAAATGTAAACATATGTTTCACACGTCAAAATGCTAGTGAGCTACGTAACTACTATCGTAAGCGTATTACTCGATAGCTTCTGTCGAATTAGTGACTCATGGTACCGTTTTGTATGGTGACAGCTGAAAAACGTTAGTGACTATCGAATAGATTACGTTAGGTTTTTAACCTATCGAAATCTATAGTGCTCATGGTACGAATTTTAATTCTTTCTGTGACCGCTAGTGGCGCTATACAATATTTCATACAAATAATTTACGGAGACGCTAGCGAGTTTTGGCTGCGTAAACTCATGGTAGAGGTACAGATGTGCAAAAGTAGACGTCTTCAGGCAAACATGATACTTAGAGGCTTACGTCATTTATCGCCCACTACCTCAGGGGTATAAGTTAATTGGGATAGTAATAATATGTTGAAATCTGTTAAATGAGAACATAACATACACGCCATATTCCTGGAAGGGTTTAGCAGAGGTGTAAGTACACCCTCATTTCACCGTTATGTTTTAGTCCCAATGTAACAGAGGGCGAACCTATTGTCATCAACCAGGCACAAATCCAGACTCCGGGCTCCTACTGAAAAATTCCACATGGACCCAATAACACTGCCCGACATGGGGATCAAACCCAGGACCTCACACTCAGGAGTCGCGCTTGCGACCTCAAACCAACGAAGCAGTGTTCCTGAGAATTTTATTGAAAACTTAACAAATGGTTTACAAAACGAACCCAGGTCTTCACACTTAGCATCTGCACTTGCTTTGACTACATGACCCATGAGGTCACATTTGTATATAGGAAGACATAGGTACGTTCTATCACTTTCAGTAGAATTTGAGTCAAGTTCAACTACTCGCGGTCAGTAATCCAATTTCGATGTACATTGTACGGTTTCACGTATCGAGTGACCGCTGTGACCCACTTATAAATCAATGGATTTGGGACAGGGTAGCATGATAGGTAACGAATCGATATAAGTGATCATGCTGTAGATCAGAGGTCAGAAATCAGAAATTTAAGATCAAAGATCAGAAAATACTAGAATAAATTATCATTCATTTATCCAGGTAAAGGAACAGCTCTGATTCCTATGATGCATCAGCACAATTTTGGGGAAACCAAATTGTTGCAGTTTAAATTTATTAGTGTGTGGCGGCATCTATCCACGCCACATGCGAACTACGCAACACGCCGGCGGTGTTATCGACAACTCATCATAGATGACAGTTCCTACATTGCGCTATCATGGTTTAACACGCAGATAGTAAATATACAACCTCCCAACATCAACCGTTGGGCAGTAGCCCGCCAGGCACAAGACTCCGCCTGGTTGGAAGATCCTCCCTTTGGTTGGAGGAACACCACACCTCGTTCCTCCACAAGTGAAATTATCGGTTTAAATTAAAAGGATTTAAGGCAATCAATTGAATCCAGCGTATCGCATCACTTCTGAAGTTTCATTTCGCAACTAGACACGGCCCTAGCTACGACCGGGATGGTACCCAGGCCCCAGAGTATATGGAGCCTCCAAAAAAGTAGACAAAAGGGCCTCAATAAAAGCCTTCGGTAAAGGCTTTTATTTGCTGCAGCGGGACCCGAAAGCCTTTCACTATTGTCCGGCAAAGATGTGCTGCAGTCGGTTAATAATTTACCCATAAGCCACAGTTCAACTTGCTAAACATAAACACGAATTATGTATGTGGCTAGTGGCTCAATGGCAACTTTGCAACGGTATTAACGAGGGTTTACAACCTGTCTAACCTAAGGATGTGAAATAGAAAGAAAGAAAGAATGCCGTGCACCTAGTTTTGACGTTTTAAAAGTGTTTGAAATCTGGTCTATTTGAAATAAAAAACTTTGACTGACTTACTGGTTGATATTTATCGGCAGCTACTAATACTGGAAGGTGACCCCAAAAGGCTTAGCTAAGATTGATGATCACGATTCCGTGATATGTTAGTTAGTAGATGAAAGAAAAGATGTATGAGCTATTCTTATTATAGCTCGTGCCGATACGACAGAAAAAGAAGAAAGCAAAGATGTATGTTAAGAGCATCATCAGTAGAAAGCGCATAAGGAGTGCGCTAAAAATAAAAAATAAAACACTTCAATTATTAATCCGTTTGCAAATCCTGATGGTTAGTGTATGTGAGGTAGGGTTCTTAGAAGCTCTGTTCACGCACGAACAAAGGGGCGCGATGCGCTGGTTGAAGTAAATGGTTGGCAACACTGCTTCAAAATAAATGAACATATAAACGAAGGAAGATGACGTTCAAGAACAAATGATTTGTGACAATTCATTTGATCATTTTATTCTTATAAAGTTTTTAGCTCGTTTACATCTCGTCTCCATATTGTTCTCCGTAACACACTTCTAGCTACTGCGACCTGCAAAGATTGATTTTTAAACCTCTAGCAATATTACGGCACCTCCTAAAGCCTCATCAAATTTACTATGGGTTTGGGGGTGGAGGATTCTATAGGTGATTTTAGGTGGAGGTCTCCAAGATACTGACTTCTTTTGTGATGCAGTGCTTTTTATTGGCAGAGATATGTTCAGCCAACTCATCCTTTTCTTGACTAAATTTAAAAAAAATTGTGTCAACAAGCCCATGCTGGCTTGTTGCCTAGCAAGGGTCCTGGCGTGATAATTACAGTGAGACTCTCCTGGTCATTGCAGCTGTCTACAATAAGCCCCGGAGAAAGATCACCATAACAAAGCTAGGGTCTCAATGATAACCTACAACTATGCTGGTGGGTTCATTATTGGGTACATTAAAAGAGCCTTTACGGGAAATGGTGCTTTGGCTCGGGCAGTCAGCCTCGGTATCAACCTTGCTGTCTGGCTTATCTTTCTACCACGGCATGATAGATCATCTATCAATAGATTGTATAGCTCGTGCTACGAGAGGACTAGGGTCAACTTCAGGTTCAGGAATGCCTTCTATTTGTAGCCTATTACCTAAACAAGAACCATCACATTTTCGACGTAGCTCTTAATTTCGATTGAATTTGAATTCTCTGAATAAATAAACGTGGCTTTCTGACTCACCATATTGGACACAATACAATAAACTGACGATGCACGACACAATAGCGGATTTAGATAAAGATTTCATAATTAAATCCTGAAAACTCCGAACACTGACAACGGTGGAAGTGAACTGAATTACATTTGTATGACGACACGTAATTCAATTAGTGAAGACTCGTGTGATAGTTGGAGAAACATCGATACTATTAGGTAAACCAAATGGAGAACCTGTAATAGAAAATGTATAATTTTCAGGATATGTTCCGCCTAGCCGATAGACCCAGGTTGTCATGGTATGGGCACAGTAGACATATAACTAAAGCAGTACTTCAACTACCTACAATCGTCCGATTTGACACACACACACACACAGACACGCACTGCAACAAGACAAATAAGGTATTTTCGGGATACAGTTCATACAAAAACAAAAAACTACTCAGTATACAAAGCGTGTCTGTGTGAGTGTTTTAATTCTTGAGATTATAGTAAGTTGAGGTACTGCTTTAGCTTATATGTCTACTGTGGTATGGGTGTGTGATGGGAACGAATGAGGAAAATTTCGTGAGGAAAGTTTTCAGTATAAATGTGGATTCATACTAAGGAGTGGTTAGGTTTAAGAGTAGAGGAAGACCAAAAAAAACTATAGATAGATAATGTAAAAGATGTTAATAATATGACTAGAATGAAGGTGACTACTGAGATGACGGCTAACAGTAGTAAGGAAGAACAACACATGCTGCACCAACCCCAAATAAATTGGGATAAAGGCAGAAGGATGAGGATGATGATATGATCCGCCTAGCCTTTTCCTAACTATGTAGGGGTCAGCTTCCAGTCTAACTAGATGCGGCTGAATACCAGTATTTTACAGTGAGCGGCTGCCATCAGACCTCCGCAACACAGTTACTAGGCAATGCCGATATCCTAAAGTTAGAACTGTTGTCAGACTTTCGGGCTTCGGACTACCCGTAACAACTGTCAAAGGTATTTGTATGACACCCAGGACAGACAGCTTCACGTGCTCTCCGAGGCACTCGAGGTAACTCGATATAATTTTCAGGATATGGTGGAAGAAAAAATTCTTTCCTGTGATTTGTGATAACCATGATCTCTACCGTACTCATCATCAATAGGTTAAGGCAGAATCAGACGGTAAACTATTTATTAATGTTGTTTTAATTCGGCCGCTTTCACTCAGAATGAAACTTCTGAACGCAAAATGAAATAAAAGTGAATTTGAAATGAAAGAAAAATTAATGAATTAAAAGTTAAATTAAAGCCATTTTGTTTCAAAAAATCTGTTGCCCAGCCACCTGCGCAGTTCAGAGTGGCCAAGATAAATCAGCCGTTCTGTACTTTTTGGTAGGGTTCATTACTACAAAAATATACCTACCAAAAGAATTAGGATGACTCCTTTGTCCGTTCACCATCTCGGCTCTTTTAAAAGCAATGGCAAATATGACAAGCCCAGTAGGCCAAGCACGAATATTTTGACGTACCTATAGTAACGTAAACGTAATGTCAATGTGAGTGAATTTTAAATCGAAAATACAACTATTAAATAGCATTTTAGTTTAAAATGCGACAAGCACAAGTTGTATTATACTTAGATATGAATAAAGTTTTCAATTCGATTAAATATTATGTGCGAAACGAGTATATCCAATTCAAAATTCAATCGCGTTAACGTTACGTTTACGTTACCATACGTCAGAACATTCGTGCTAGGCCTGCAGTTTAATTCGCAAAAAATAAAACTGCAATATCTCATTTTTAATTACTCCTCTACTGATCATCTTCAACAACGATTCAACTATTATTTAGCTACGTTTATCCAACACAAAAACGTTACAATAGTTAAATAACAAGCGACTGCGATACATTTTACATAATAATTAAATCTAAACTGTAGTTACGACGTTACGAAATGTGGAACACTGCGTGTTGGGAAATTGTATGAATAGACGTAAAATTGTAATTCATACGACGGTATAGGATGGATCTCGAGAAACTTAGGACGTGCACACAAGTGTGATATGAATTTATTTGGTTCCTTGAACCGCGAAACCGTTGTTTATTCTATACTAGCGACCCGCCCCGGCTTCGCACGTGTACGTTTTATAGCTTAAAACCTTCCTCTTGAATCACTCTATCTATTAAAAAAACGCATCAAAATTCGTTGCGTAGTTTTAAAGATCTAATCATACATAGGGACAGACAGGCAGCGGGAAGCGACTTTGTTTTATACTGTCCCCCTAGGTAGTGATTGGGTTTTTTTACGGGTATACTTTATAGTTTAATTTTCCGAAAGAAATTACCTAAATCAAGAAGAAAACCGCATCAAAGTCTATTGAGTAATTTCGAAGATAAAGCAGACAAACAGACAGACGCGAAGATCGACTTCAATTTGATTGTTTTTCAGTTTGATATTTATGACTAAAAACTAGTTCCGCCCAAAGCGCCATCCGCGGGAAATCTTACTTTTCTAGGATTTAAATCACTCGCATAGGGTTATACAAGGTTTGTTGGGGATATTCCGGATATGCGGCAAATTAATTTACTTACCGCAGAATGCGTCGTCAAAATGTTACGACGCGGACTGAAGTGAGGGTTAGAAAAATGGCGTCGCATTCTATTCTTAAAATGTCATCACATTCTACGGTAAATCCGTTTGACCGAATTTTCATATCCGGATTTGCCCCAATGCAATATAATTAATGTTTACTTTTAAAAAATAGTTTATAGTAACGGTGGAAGTCTTCTTATTTTTAATTTTGTTGTAACCAACTTGATACGTGTTTTCAGACTATTATTGATCGAAGGTTTTCAAGAAAGATATACTAATGAAATGCAGGTTATCTTTGAAAAATTTGGAAGACACGTAATAATTGAATCTATTTATAAAGAATACACACTTACTAGTCGCACGCGTTGTAGGAAATTCACGGAAATTAATGGTAAAGATTACGGTGCCTCGTTACGCAACTCACGCGCATCTCAACCGCGTACGTCCACATCTCAGATATATGTTATATAGAAGAGACAAGGATATAAAACGTTGGAATCATTATTATTATTGCAAGTTTTCTTACCAATGCTATAAATATTATAATATATCTTTCTTCTCGATAATATTGATGTTAATTTTCAATACACTATTTAACCTGCTACAATCCACAGTTTTCATCCGAAAAACATACTTCGGTCAAAGAATAATAACTATTGCTGCGTAAAGAACCGACACTCACACCCCTCCGCCAATTTATCGCCCCCTGGAAGGCAGCAGCAGGCCTGGCAGTAACTAACGTGCCGTGATTGGCTTAGCTCAGCCCTGACAATGATTACACACACATACAAAACGTGTGCGGACAGGCTGTGCTCCTATAATATTAGAAGGCAGTTTTATGAGTTCGTTTGTATGAAATGTCAGGGGTGTGCTAAGGTTCTGTTTGTAGTGAAGTAGAAGTTGTTGTTCACCGTAATTTCTTGGAGCAGTTTTTACTCCACTAATAAGAAAAACAAAGTTCATTCAACGCTCAATTGGACTCGCATATTGGTCACACAGACACAGAGAAAGCACGTCTTCTTCCTGCCCTGTTCCTAAGTTACTTGGGGTCGGCGCAATATGTTTTTCTCTTCCATTCTTGCTTGTCAGCCGTCACTTCATAATTTATTCCCTTTTCCTTCATATCCTCCTAACACAATCCATCCATCTTTTCTTTGGTCTCCCTCTCCATCCATCGACATTCATATTCGTCACTATTTTAGTCATATGCGTTTTATCCCTTCACGTTATATCATATTATGACTTCAATTTAATTCTAGTCACATCTAGAACCTTTTCTTTCCGTGTATCATCAAATACTTTTTTGTTTTGTCTGTCCAACTGCGCGAGCGCACAACGAGGTCAAGTTTAGCCTGCGCCAGATTCGTTTCTATAAAATACGAAATGTCACGGTTCCGTATTTATTATGACTACAGTTTTTTGTATAGACACACTCGAAAATATTCAAACAATGGTGATTTGACAAGTTTGTATAATGGGTATATATTTAGTATAGTGGATGCTTCTTTGGGTGGTTATATCGATATAAAAATGTGTGGTATCGCATTTAATTAATTTTTATTCAACTTTGCACGACGCTCCTAGAAAACTATTTTTTAATAGGTAGTACTCACAGCCTTTGGACTTGGACTTTGCCTGAAATCTAGCTCAGTAATCTAGGTAGCTACTTTACATAAATTGTTCCCAATCTAGTTGGATATTACTTGATAGGATATGTAAAAGAGAAATACAAATTTTACGCTTTCAAGATCTCTACTGGAATGTAAATTTTTCCTGCTACCGTTTTCAGGAATAGTAAATGTTATGGTTACGTAGGTATTACGATACGACCATACATATAGTTTTGTTATACTTGGTCAACGGATACGACAATTAAGTATGTTTAGGTATATAATGTATTAATATACATTTAGTACTTTGTGTTCACTTACACCAGTAGGTGTGTAAACAAAAATTTTATGATTTCTTATGGATTACTTAATTTAATACCTTTAGTACAATACGCGTAAAATTACTTTGCCCCTCTGAAGTGAGGAACAAAACGCTCAAAGCCTGTTTCAGGGCGGCAAAGTTATTTTACGCGTAGGTACCGTTGGTTTCCGGAAGAAACTTATATTATTAAAACGATTATTTTACTAAATGACATAAGTAAAATTTATAAAAAAACAGCTAGAAAGTCAGATACGAATTCATATTTTCGGCAAAAAAATTGTCGCATAACGTAATAATTGCATAACTGTAGATATTTTTAGTATCAAGTTCGAGAGGAGAAATTAAAATTAAACGATACTTCAGGCATCGTTTTAATTACCTAAGATAGCACGTGCTATAAATACTATAATAACACGAGAAGATGCCTAATAACAGTCATCAGTTCAAATCATGTAAATTTAAGTTAATTTCCACTCAATATGCATCCAATTAGCAGAACGTAAACAATTATACAAATATACATGTTAAAGTTTGAGATGGATCTGTCTGTATGTTTACAATGATTTTGAATTGATTTTAGCTCGGAGTAGCATTTATTTTTCTTTTATCTTCATCCCATAAAGCTCATGGGATGGTCTCATTTACAGTTATTTACTTATTTTAGGAACTTAATAAGTCAAAGTAAAATTAATTACCTACTCAAGTACTTAAGCTTTTAATGTTGTAAATTCTTTTAGGATTAAAATCTGAGGCGCGGCCGCTGGTAAAACCTAGTCACCAATATAGCTAATACTGGATTTTATTTCCGCCATTTTGTTGCGCTCGAGTTTATCAATCGGGACCAGGTTAACATCCGCGTGCGCGGGCAGCTTTCACCTGGCGCATGCGCTGTTTGCATCTCTTTTGTTATTCAAGAATTTTTAAATAGTTTTTGGCGAAATTTTGGGAGAAGAATTGACGTAAATACCTTTATTGTGCCTTGGAACCATGTGGTATCCGGCAAAAAATAGGCCATTCCCTCTACGTCCCTCTGCTTCCACGGGTGTCACAAAATAGGAGTAATGCTTAATTTACACACACACATTAGTAAGCTGCTTGCCGTGTGGGGAACGGGCAAGAATATAAAACTTCCTCACAGAACGCTGGGAATTGACGCGTCTTGTAAGATTAATACAAAACCCAGCTTAGTGGTAGGATCTAAACGGTCCGGCTAGCTAGCTACCACTTTCACATTAGATTCGGCGCCAAGCAGTTTACTTTGTTACGTCGAGTGTATGTGAGAGCCAGAGGAGGATAGGGGAATCCCTCTACATCGTGGACCCGAAGTACCCGAAAGATTTTAACGACGCCTTTCTGATGGTATTATGAGTCAAATGTTATATCAACGAAAGTCCAAATCAGTCACTTTTTTTTTTCTTTTTTTTCGGTACTTAATAAATCAATTAACTTTAGGACTTCCTTATAAATAATACCGTAGGTTGAGCTGGCAACATTTATAAATTATCGTGAGAGTGGATAAGAAACTTCTCACTTCACAACCTTCCCTGACAAATAAGACATACGGCGAGAGGGGTATGGTATGATAAAAGTCGCAACGCCGCGTTTATAGGACTTGTTAGTACCACAGATATTTTTCGATTTGTGAATTTCCGTAAATAATGAATAGGTACCTATTTCGAAAATTAAGCTTTATTCAACAAACTACATCCTAGCTTTTCTTCTCCAATTAGGCATCGGAATCGAAGGTTAAAATCTTACGGGTATGGTATTGAAAATCTGCCAATAAAAAAAAAAAGCAAAAAAATAATTTAAAAAATTGCACCTGAATATTTATTGACAGATTAAGGGGGTTAATACTTACATATCAATAAGTAGTCCATTGACCAGATAATAAGCTAAATGTGACCTACAAATATGGCATTTATGTGTTCAATAACCTTTTTATTATCACTAGGTATTGATATTATGGTAGAGCATTTCAGCATCATGTCAAAAGTGATAATGACAAGATTATTTTATACTTAAATGTCATATTTCTAGGTCACATTTAGCTTATCTGGTGAATAATTACGGATAACATTATTGATATGTTGGTGAAATACCCGCTAAAAGAACCGGGTAAGTACGAGTCGGATTTGCGCATCGAGGGTTCCGTACCTTGAAAGGAAACGTATAAAAAGATAATTATAGTCTGATTTCTTAAAAACTGTGCTAGTTATAGACATCGTTTTGTTTTTCTTGTAATGTTTACATAAATCTCTATACATTCGATTTATTCCAGATTTTTTGATTTGCAAACTTCGGAGATAAGGGGAGGGAAAGGGAATGGTATTTTTACAGATTTTTTTATCATAAATCAAAAACTATGCGGCATAAATGAAATTAAAAACATATTTTATAATGTGCAAATGAAACTCTTTCTAATGATACTACAATTGAACTGGCATATGTACCATTTTAAAATTTTAACCTCCTACTTCGGTCTCTATTGCAATGAAAATGAAAATATTTTTTTTAAATCTTTCACTTGCAACGTAGATGAACGAGCATTATTTTAAACTATTCCAAATATTAAGTCATAAGCATTAGTAGTTATTGAAATAAACAACTGCAACAGACAGACGGAAAAACGAACCATTCATGTTCTTTTTTACCATTTTAGTACGGTACCCTAAGAACAATTTGTCCCAAAAATATTCAAATAAGGACATCTCAATCCATTGCCGGATTAGTTACAAAACAGAAGCCACATTACGTAAGGTTACGCGCATTGTTATCCGCGCAGTCGGAAGTCACCCATATTTGGACGCGGCGCGCATGTTGATCACGCAGTCCCCATCCTTAGAGCGCGCAGTAAATTGTCACTTAGAAATAAGCTGAGAATCTACGTGACGTGCATCCGCCCCATCTTGACTTACGCTAGCGTCGTGTTCGCACACGTTAAGCCTTGTCGCTTCAATTCCTTCCAAACCCTCCAGAATCGAGTGTTGCGCAGAGCCGCGGCTGCCCCGTGGTTCATGCGTAACGTCCAACTCCATCTCGATCTAAAAATGCCAACCATCAGGCAATACCTCAAACGCATTTCCAAGCGTTACTTCGACAATGCCCCCCGCCATCCGAACCCCTTAGTCGCCGCAGCGGCCGACTACAGTCCCTCTCTCATAAGTAAAGTTCGCCGTCCCAGGCACACACTTTTAGAACCCGACGACGAAATAACCCTCCTCCAGGAGGCGAGTAAATCGACCAGCACACTACACAACGTCCGCCGCCGTCCGGCATACCGTCCTCGCCGACGAGGCCCGTCGCGACGTCCCACCGCCGCCGGTCACGATCCACCGAGCTCTCCCGTCGTAGAGCCGGTCGTCTCTTCAGACTCCGCAGTCACACCGATAATTCAGCCCTCATCAAGCTGTCTCCCCCCCCTATGTCCACGCCAGCAACGCCCTAAGCCGAGGTCCGAGTCCCACTAGGGGTCGCCCTTAGTGCTGTTGTTGCAGGTAGTCATGATGTTAGTGTAGTACAAGTAGTTAGCTTAGGTTAAGTATTTTACTTCCCCCCCATTGGCTGGAGACCCTTCAGGTCTCGCCAATAACTGCCCGGTTACGTAGAAACCGTCCCCTAGGACGACCTACAGCAGTCCAATAGAAAAAAAAAAAAAAAAAAAAAATTGATCACGCAGATTAAGAATACATTGTTTGCGCGTGCGTGAGATGTGCTGCTTTTTTTGCTGCTAATAAGAAGTAAACATGATGTTATAAATCGCTTAGATTGAATATTTATGGCGAGAGACACGTTCTTTTGTCATGTTATATCACGGAAGTTAAGATGATAATTCATGTTAATGATCATATGACATTATAAGTAATTTTAGTATCGCTAAAAATGGCCGGAACTTTGATTCCTTGTGAAATGGGGCAAGTCTCTTGTCATTTACTTCTGGGACTGTATGAGATTTTCCTCAAGGTGTAATATAAATAACGCACAACCTCTAAGGGTCACTGTACTCATCATTATGAACAACTTTTATTATGGGACTAAACATAAAATCGCGAAAGAAAAATCAGCTGTTCCCTACATTTTGACGAGTTATGCGAACATAAATGTAGGGAATAGCAGATTTTTTTTTCGCGATTTCAGGTTTTTTTTACGCACTACGCGTGCTTGCAAGCTGTGACACCGTGGATCGATGCTTTGGATACCAATCCCAGGTCTTCATAGTCGGAAGATGCGCTTGCGCACGGTACGCCGAAAATATATGTCTCGATCCAAAAATCAACCCTATAGAATCAAAATTCAAATGTCATCCTAATTTCGCATGTAAGCCTACTTTTATTTTATAACTAGCTTTTGCCCGCAGCTTCGCTTGCGTGTAATTTTAAACCCGCGTTTACCCCTTTTCAGATATTTTATTTTTAGTTGTATAATCCAAAAACCCTTGGAATAAGGATTTTCACATTTCACCCGTTTAGGGGTGCAACCAAGGGGTAAACGCGGGTTTAAAATTATAATTTAAGTGTACCTAGTTGTAAAATCCAAAAAGTTCGGCTTTTGTTATTCATTTTGAAGAGTGTTTATGCCAAATTTCAAGTTAATTACCCCTGGAATAAGGATTTTCACACAAATGTTAACAACCCATTTCACCCCTTTTGAGGTGCAATTTGTAAAAACGCTGAAACATGTGTATTTTTATTTTTAACCAGAAGTCTAGATATTTAATTCCAGGCTTCTTACTTCAAAAGTACCAGATTTCTCATACAAACTTTCAATACTGTATAGATAATCAGCATCTTAATAGATATCAAAATATCGATTTACTTAAGCTCGAGCTCAAACATACAACAAACCGTTCCGGTTCATTTATACCGATCCAAGATCGATCTCGTTCACGAGAGCGATCTAATAATTAGGGCCACATTCATCAGATCAGCATTCCAACATGAGGCCAAGTACCTGTCTAAGTACTAACTCAGTGACGTAATGTTTATTGACACATTAAACATACTAATATGGCGTACAGGAATTTATGATTTGTAGGAACTATTCCGTTCTATTTTTGTCACAGTATCGCTTTCCCTTCGACTTGTGAGTTCCTGTTTATAATCTGATACTCTTCGTAATACCTACGTATCTTGTTTCCTCTTGTAAGTATCTAAAAAGTCGCACACTAGTCGTGTGCCGACCAATTTTCGTCCCCTATTTAACCCCCTTAGGGGATGAACTTTCAAAAATATATTTTTTCCACTCTTACGTTATATACCTAAGGAACTTTTGTGCATAATTTCATGCTTCTAGACTCACCGGTTTAAGATATGCGATGTCTATCAGTTACACTTATAGATAAACTACGATAACATGGCGCGCCCCTCCAACATCTGTCTTCAATGTGTGTGTGCATATGCCAACGAGTCACCATGTTTGTGTTTGACAGTATTTGACATGTTTGATATTTAGTAGATTTATTGCTCGATTAGTGCATAATTAAAGTGACCGCTCGACAAGGCGCACGTGTGTCATCCATACAAACCTCCAAGCGGTACCATAGTTACCATAATGTTATTTAGCGACGTCAAATCTGTCGAGCGACTGATCTATGTTTTTGTTTAAATTGCAGAATGCACACATGTTCATTGAACGAATGACACGTTGTAAATATTCTTACTCACACATTTTTACTTGAAGTGTCAATGGAGGGGCGCGCCATGTTATCGTAGTTTATCTCTACTGTGTTAGAATGTTATTAATTAGATTTCATTACTTTTCTAATTATTCAATTAAGCAAACTTAGAGATATGATAACATGTATTGTTCTGCCTAGTATTTTCCCAAAAATGTTGGGGTTAACCAGATGCGGCTGAATACCAGTATTTTACACGGAGCGACCGCCATCACACCTCTACAACCCAGTTACTGGGCAATGCCGATACCCTAAGGTTAGACCGGGTTGTCAGACTTTTGGGCTTTTACCCGTAACAACTGTATGTATGACACCCGGGCACGGCGTTTTAACGTACCTTCCAAGGCACGGAGGGGTATCGAAGTGTAGCGAACGGCCCGGATTAACCGTGGCAAGCGCAGCTTAAACTTGTAAATCGTGCGATCTGCTCAGTTGTTAATAAAACATCAAAATTTTTACGTTTATAATATTTATTTATTTAAACTTTATGTACATTGGTGGTACACAAGGCGGACTTAATGCCATAAGGTATTCTCTACCAGTCAACCTTTGGGTCAAAAATAAAGCACTTCGAAAGTGGTACAAAAAAGAGTTTAAAACAAACATTGGAAACTTAAATAAAAATTATTGACTAATATAATAACTAACACAGTATACATTACATACATATATGTATATACTTATAATAAACATACATATTATACATACACATACATAAATACACATACATAAATAGTATACTTATACATACATAAATACACATACATATTTATAACTATGATGGACAGTTACTTCAGACTAGGGTTGCAGCGATTTTAAATAATATTCCCGAACTTTACGTTTGAAAATGAACTTACTCGGAGCTTTTTTCATATCGAGGGGTAGCGCGTTCCAGAGTTTGATTGCTGTAGTAAGCTAATATCAGTAGGATAAGGGGTAGTTTACTGAGATGAATCGATTCGAATGTTCCTTTCTATACCTAAATCCGGTAATTAGTCCTTGCATTTTCAAGCTTCCAAACATTCATTGTTTCGCAACAGACATATTGTTTACGGCCTAGTTGCAGTAGCTGCAGCGAGATTACTATTGTTTCATTAAAAACCTTTGTTGCTCAACTTATCAGAGACGTCTAGAACAATCATTGAGTTATATCTTTACGGTGTTGAGTGTAGAGGAAAGTAACGCATCGCTTGGAGAATTAAGTGGAGATTTCGGTGTGTAATGTCATGGGTTTCTGTGTAGCGGTAGAAAAGAAACATGAAAAAAAACCCGTCCAAGTGCGGTTCCGGTACGGTACCTCGGAAGAAACCGTATAAAAAGTTATTTAGGCTGATTTCTAAAAAAACTGTGCTAGTTACAGACATCGTTTTAATTTTCCTGTAATATTTACAAAAACCTACAAACTATTCCAGATTTTTTACTCTGCGAATTTCGGAGATATACTTAAGTGAATAACGATGCGGCAGAATAAAAATAAAAACATATTTTGCAATGTGCAAATAAAGCCCTTTTACATGATTTAACAAATAATACAAGAACTCCCCATTAAAAAAATCAATGCCTCCTTCGGTCCCTATGGCAATGAAAATGGACATAGTCTTTCACTTGTAATATCGATGGACAAGCATTATTTAAAACTATTCCAAATTTCAAGTCAATAACATTAGTACTCGTATTTCCTGAAATAAGCAGCTGTGACAGACGGACTGATGGACGGACGGACTAACTCACACCATAAGGGTTCCTTTTTACCATTTTGATACGGAACCCTTATTAAAACAAAAATATCTTGCTAGTGAAATACCTACACATGATTTCGTTTTCCATCCGTGCCTCCGTCAGTCTCATTTGTCATTCGAACCATTGTCATGTACTAAAGAAGTGCCGAAGACAGTCGTCATGAGACTAAGAACCTGACAACTTGTGTTAACTTAAGGATATAGGCAGGTATTTCTCTGTAATTGGGTTACGGAGGTCAAGGCCGTGTTAAATACTGACTCTGCCGCATCTCGTTAGACTGGAATGATTCCAACATCGTTAGGCTGGAACAGTTAGCTATAAAACTCAGATTATGTGTTTGATTCGCGTTTTGATGAAGTTTTTACTCACGCAGCCAATCATGTACCTAGTTTTATGGTTATAATTATTTGCAGGTTACACTTAAAGAGTTACTAATAATATTGCAAGCGATTTCTTACGTGGATTGACTTATTATAAAACTAATCACACAATTTTTCCAACAGGTTTCCACGAAGCCATCGGGGAAACGATTGCCCTCTCTGTCTCCTCACCTCGCCACCTCCAAACCCTGGGCCTGGTGCAACGTTCGGTGGACGATACAGCACACGACATCAACTACCTATTCACCCAGGCTATGGACAAACTGGCCTTCCTACCATTCGCCCTGGTGATGGACAAGTGGCGGTGGGATGTCTTTACTGGGGACGTGAGGAAAGAGCAGTACAATTGTCACTGGTGGAGACTCAGGTTGGTGATTTTTGGAGTATTAAGTGTTTTTATTATGATTATTTGACTCGGTCATGTTTGATCCTGGTGGCACCTGAGACGGTAAGCGCAGACAGGGTCTAAGATGGAGTACACGAATACAAGTAACAGAGATATAGAGAGACGGATTCTCCTATACCCCTCTGGCTCTCACATACACACGACGGAACACAGTAAACTGCTTGGCGCTAGACTTTAATGTGAGGGTAGTAGCCAGGCAGACCGTATAGATCCTATCACCAAGCATGCTGGGTTGTGTTCAATCTTACAACACGCGTCTGAAGTTTTATATTCTAGCTCGACTCTACACGGGTACGGGTACACGATGACTTCTAACTACAATCGAAAAAAGTGAAAATTACAGAGTTTATAGTAACTACAGACATGGTAAGCTCGCCTTCTTTGGAGCGTTTACTTAGGCCGTGGAAACCCGTAATGCACGACTCACACCTAGCGAAGCGCACCGGAGTGGATGGAAGAGCAATTTACAATGCAATACGAAAAAAATGACTTTTATCTACAATTATTAAAGTTCATATTTGCATGTGCATTAGTGGCGGCGACCGTTCGCTCGGTTGTCAATTGACGTTTCAACTCGCTTTATCAATTAGGCGTGAATCATATTAAAGATATGCTACGAAAAAAAGTCCCTAAGTTAACGGTAGATGTGGAGGAGAGGGAGGGCAGCCCCAGCAGTAGCCTACAAATCTACTAGGATAGAGTAATACGCGTTTAGACTGTAATATGAGTAAGAGTTAAGAGAAGTAGAAGCCCTTGTGACAGAGTTCGTCCAGGGAAGTAGCTATTTCTGCCGCTAAGCAGCATTCCTGCGTTCCGGTTTACATAGTAAAGGGGCCGGTGAAATTACAGGCACATGAGACGTTCCAACTTCCCCGAACTTTGTTTTTAAGGTTGTCACCGCAGCTCTTGGTATTGTAGGTATATAGGCGGCGGTAATCACTTACGATCGGGCTTGTTTGCTTACATAAAATAACACGCGTATCCGAAAAAAATTGTGTGTGTAAAAATAAATCGATTATGTTCTTTAACAATTCAATCAGATCATAATTCACATTCATAACAGTTATAATGAGTAAGATCGTACGCAAGTAATGACTGCTCATCGGGCAGCATGAGGTAACCGTCACCCTCAGCTGGGTGTTATAGCATGCTTGAGAATATACCGCTTATCTTGTCTATCTTCATAGTTTATTATGTATTAGGTACTAGCCTTACATTCTTTGGTGTGCAGACTAGATTCTGTAACGTATACCAACGTGAGAAATAAAGAAAGAAAGATTTTTTTGCGTCTTGAGGTGACGAACATAATCACCAAAAAGTAACAAAAAATAAAAAGGTTGTAATAAAAATAAAAATGGTGAACAACACAGAGGTGTAGTATACCTTATTTTTGCTGTTGTGTTTAAGTACCATGTAATAGGGGGCAGACCTGTTGCCATCAACCGGGCACAAATCCAGACTCCGGGCTGCTATTTAGAAATTCCACATGGAAAAACCCTATAACACTTTGTCCGAGTTGGGGTTCGAACACAGGACTTCACGCTCAGCTATCGCCCTTGCGACAATTAGATCAACGAGGCCTCATTAAAAATCTCCCGACTTCTACTTTACGCAAAATGATTAGCGCTTATTGGGACACAATCTTAAATCCACTACCATCTGCACCAGCTACTAGAAACGAGTTGCGGCAGCGCTGCGTTCGAAGACGAGTACACGCCCGCGACGTGTTTCTCAAAGAGAATTTCCATCCAGATGCACTGTTGATAATTCGGCTGTCGCTGTAAATTTGCTGAGGCTCTGTGTTGTACGCGTGTCACATCATAATGCTGAGCGATGGCCGCTTTGCGCGGATCTGACGCATATTTTCCCAACAGTTTTTTTTTGTTTTGTTTATATTTTTATCTAGACTCATATCGTAATCTATGATTATGATACATGTGCATGTCTTATAAATTTAATTTTTTTATTATAGTATAGTTTTCTTAACAAAATAATGCTTTAAAATAACTTTTATTCTATTTAAGTACACTTCGCACAAACCAAGGAATTTTAAATTCAATTTATTTAGCGGCTGCAAATTTTCTGTGGACGCATGTGCCCACACGCACGCGTATGCGCGGTGGGCTGCTGTGTTTGGGCGCCATATTAATTCGGTCTTTCATTCAAAATAGGTACCTATCTACCGATTGCATGAGTTTAGATAAAATAGCACTGCAAGTAGTAACTGCACATAACTAGGTATTAAAACACGGGTGTGATAAAACCTATTAAAAACCTCGCTTACGGCGTGAGTTTTTAAACTCACACTCGTGTTTTAATAACTCTTATTATTATAGTACAGCAGTTTCGGCGTGAATAAGTGAATAAACATATTTTCTTTCTTTCTTTTCTTTATAATAGATATGTACAGGGTGTCCCCAAAAAGTAGTGTCAAGCGGAATTTCAAAAGTAGAGCACCCTTAAAGGTAACGGAATTACCCCCATATACTTAAGTTCCGCGATTTTTTGTATTTTTCGAGTTATGGCTTATTTTTATGTTTTTACCAAACTTTACGTCACTTTTATGTCAATTTTGATCATAGTGACGTTAAGATGTGCAGAGAAACAATATCAACTAATCATGATATTATGATAAAAAATGTCATTAAATTCAGAGTTTGGTTAAAACGTGAAAATAAATCGTAATTGAGAAATCGGAACATACATGGGGGTGATTCGGAAGGATGCTCTAATTCTGGACTTCCGCTTGACACTATTTTTTGGGACATTTTGTATAGCGATAGATTATTTAGCTACCAAGAGCGTTCAGATGAGAAATGGTTGATTACAATTTATCTCTCTCAGCAAGCTGCTTCTCATTTTCTCGATAAAATCTCTCAATAATTAGTCAAAACACACTAGAAGAGAATCTGCGGTCTATACTTACCGCTACAAACAATAACTAAATTAAATCGCTTCACACGTCTTTCCTCTATTATGCATTACAATTTTTTAACCGTCCAACTAACTGGTTCGCTCATTATCAGTTAGATAATTCAGTTAACACACGCAACTACATGACATAATGTTAACGGTTCGGCGATCAGTAAAAATATTCTACTACTACTAGTATCTTCTAGGTCAAAACAGTGAATTATGTAGGCGTACTGTTATTTTATTCAAATCAATCAACAAATTGACATAACAATTTTTGATATAAATATTTTTCGTATAATTTATTAGTACCGGTAAAAGTCAAATGTTTCGGTAATATACAGTGTGCTAATAGTATCTAAGTGTTTTTTTTTATAAATTGCGTCATCATTATTTTATCAAGTATTCCTAAATGATTAGGTATATTTTTTGATAATTGGACAGTGAGACGATGACGTCCTAGGCCAGAAATTTAATAAAAAAAACTGAAAAAAAATTAGATTAAAACTCAACAGACATTAATTATTCAATTAGATTCTTAAGGAAAGAACATAATGTAAGGCATCATACTTACGGGCCTTTTTAAGAAAGAAATTACACAATTTATCATTGAACTTATAAATTCATCCACTAATTATTAATATTGCAATCGTAATATTAAGAAAACTTGATGAAACAATCGAATATTGCAAGAACCCGCCTTAAGAGCATAATAAAAACCAAAAAAAACCACCATAGCAATTGCTACCGGTTGCAAGAACGCAAATAAACTGGTCCACGTCGTGATGGGATTGCGGTCGTCTGTCGGCCTTGACTCGGTAACGGGTTCATATCTCGGTTGAAAGCAAGAGTTGTTTGTGCACGGTGCATGAGCGGCAGCGGGATTTAAAGAATTTTTTGGATATTAAAAAAATAAACAGATTTGAGATACTAATGAAACCAAATAGAACAATTACTATTATAGTTAATGAAATCAGATTGTTCAACTATTTTCAGCAGAATCTATGGTTGAACAGATTTTGGGGCAACATTGGAAAGAAAAAATATGTTTATATCGGTTAGTGTTGTTTCTTTTACGGGCCGCACAAATTTTTCATTAAATTAAGTTAGAAAAATAAATTAAATTAAAAATTTGTACAAAAAAAATAGAATGTCATGTAAAATGTCAAGTAACCGTCAAATAGCCTTCAAAAACGTCAAATAACGTCAAACCTGCATGATCCTCAGATTAGAATTATGTGAGGTCCAAGTTTAGATATGTTTTGCTATAGACCTAATCAAAACTTTGAAGTCAGTTTACAGAACACAGAAACGCAGTCTGTGTGCGCGAGCTTTAAGCAGTCTGCTAAGTCCAAAGTTTAACCCGCTCTTTGTCATCACTATGCCCTCTACCTTAACCGTACTATGTTACAGAATGCATTTCTATATTATGTAAGTTCAAAATCTTATGTGTTAATCAATTGACCTAATTTAATTTAATAATACACTTAATTTGATATTACACAGTTTTAATATACCTATGTTTCAAATAAGCAATTTCAATAATGTCATGCTTAGGAAAGAGTGCTTGATCTGATCGAATGAACTAGATGAAAATGCTGTTTACACAATAAGTATTAGACAGAAAAAAAGTGATTTAAGATTGCATGATGCCATAATGCAATAAGATGCCATTACAGAGTGAAAAATAAATGTTTAAATAGTTTTTTTTGGTTTATTTCACTTATACACCAGGCACGTATGGAAAGACGAATAAAATAAAAAAGAAAATTCTCACAGCAAAACAGTAATAGGTACTTTTTCAGAGCAAAGTACCTAGTAACTATAAAAATATACTTAACTATGGATAAAAGGATTAAGTAAAAGTAATGATAATTATAATTTATCCAAGAGCCTCGACCAAAATCACATGAGGCTCTCGTTGGGCGGCTGGATCAAGGGCCTGATACAGAAAGCGGTACTTCTGGACACGGCGCGTATTGTTCGGAAGTTCCTTTCTCTGAGGCCCTGACCACCGGTAGCTTAGACCCTGTTACCGATGCCTGGGCTATAATTTTTTTAATATTTAAAAATGTATTTAATACGATTATTATTTTCTACACGGCATTTCAGAATTTTGTTATCTTTAGTGTATCCGCCTTAAAATAATGTCAATCCTTCACTGCCAGTAAATTTTGCACTAACCTATTATTTTTCTCTCAGGGAGCAGTACCAAGGCATCAAGCCTCCTGTGCTTCGTTCTGAATTGGACTTTGATCCTGGCTCCAAGTACCACATTCCTGCCAACATCCCGTATATAAGGTAAGTCTAGATGTTAGAAATACAACATTGATTTTTAAACTAATCGTCATCGGTTCTTACAGAACGATTATATTTTTGGGACTCCGTCAAATACCGTCATATCGTCGATTGAAGAACACTATACCAATTTATTTTCATTTTTTCATTTCAACTATCTTTTTAGCGTTGTAAGACTTTTGTTTTTACTATTGAAAATAGTTTACAGCGAAACTAAAATCATTCGTGGCATCAATTTTAATTGTCAGCATAGACCGTATATTACTTCATATAAAAACACCGTACAGACCGTCATCAAATGATCACATCGATAATTCAGCCCCCATCAAGCTGTCTCCCCTCCCAATCTTCCGTCAGCAACGCCCTAAGCCGAGGTCCGAGTCCCACTAGAGGTCGCCCTTAGTGCTGTTGTTGCTAGTAGTCGTGATGTTAGTGTAGTATATGTAGTTAGCTTAGGTTAAGTACTTTACTTCCCCACCATTGGCTGGAGACCGTTCAGGTCTCGCCAATAAGTCCCAGTTACGTAGAAACGTCCCGCAAGTACCAAAAAAAGGCATAAAAAAAAAACTAACAAACGATTCTGAGACCCTTTTTTGCATTATGATTTTCGTGAGACACATTTATATTTATGACTAGCTGTACTATGCGTTGCAATGCACTTTTTCCTACTTACCACCTACGACTTACCTACCTTCAGAAACAAAATCAAAATAGTAACAAAAAGTTAAAACCATTTTCATGCATGCGGTAACCAATGAAGAATATGGACATACTGAGATAATTTCGTTTTTTTTTTAAATATCAAAATTTTCTTTGATAGAACCTTATCCTAACAATTACGAAAACATCAAAATTGTGATCAAAATTGCGAAATCGGTCCAGCCGCTCACGCGTGATGCCGTGACCAAGGGAAATAGGGATTCATTTTTGCATAAATAGATTAGTTACGGTTTATTCACGTTAATTTTTCGGGATTGCCCGACTAGTTTCGGACCCAAACGGAGCCTTTATTCATGAGATGATCACGTCGGCGAGTTCGACTCGCGACCTCACATGCTGAGCCTTCATTGTTGATTGATATGTTTGATTCAGATTAAATTGTTTGTCAACATTGAGAATGAGAGAATATCCTACTTATAGCGTGCAAAATTTTTACAAAACATTAAAACAAGCTCGATATTCTTGTGACACAAACCATAACCCTTATAATTTAATCACCAATTAGTTGTAAATACCGCCTCATATAGTCTTACAAGATCAGTCTTGATTACTTCACCGATAATAAGCAGAGAAATGTATTGAATTACTTATGATTTTATTGTATTCCGGTTGCATAATGCTTCATAACATTATTATCTTGATGGCATTTCAGTGGACTTATTCATCATTGTTTAACTTTCATTTGTTTTAAATGTCATTTTAGTGTCAGTCTTGGCATTATTAAAATTGATAAAGCTTTTAATTCCGTTTCATTTTTGAAACATTTGATTTCGGCAAGAAAATTTCAATAAGGAGAGTGAATATTCGAATTTCCTCAACATTTTTTTCACAAATCAATGTTTTCCTGGTCCGTTAACATAATAGTAGATTCTTTTATTATTGTCGTGACAAATGTTTTACTTATTCCTGAACTAAGTGCAAACCTGTTATCGGTCAGTCAGTTAACAAAGAATGGCTGTAAAGTGGAATTCACTGATTTGGGCTGTAACATATATAATGCTAATAAGATCCTGTAGCAACTGCAACACTGATCAATAACATGTATAAACTTAACACTGTTACTGGCAAGGCTTATGCTGTTTCATGTGAAAATAAGACAGATATTGTTACATGGCATAAATGCTTGACGGCAGTGGTATAGTTTGAGTTTTGATTATCATACTTAACCCGTTCAGTGCCAGGTGCCCTCCAGGAGGGCACCCTGCAGTCGCATTCGCCATGCCGGGTGCCCTCGTGGAGAGCTCATTTTAAATGCAAGTTTTTCTTGGAAAATTCACCGTCATGAAACAAGGAAACATCTATTTTACGACGTAGTAGCGTATTTTTCAAGGTTTTTAACCTAATGCCAGGGACCCGCCTCGAGGTTTCACTCTTAGCGCAAACGTAATGCCGAGGACCCTCCTGGAAGGTCCACTAGCAATATGTATGGTGGGGTGGCGTATGAGCTCTACAAAAAGTGTGGTGGCCTCGAATGTGTTAATTGGAGTTTTAAACATCTGCATTCATGACATTAGGATGATGATAATGACGTTCTGATGTTTTGTTAATGTATTTCAAATATTTACCAGGAGCAATCTACTTTAAAATAATGTCACGCGGTTGGATATCGGACTTTGTTGCTCCAACAAAATAAGCTATCAACAATTTCGAAAACAATTCTCCATCGTTGTTTATACACAGCGTTCTAAACATTCTCGAATCTAATTTCTCAAAACACAAATACACGGTATTGCACAATCTATTACACCATTCCTTTTAGGGATAAATGGACTGTCGAGGTCCATTGTGGTGCCTACATTCACCACAAAATCGTGTCAAGCTGCCAGTAATTCATGTCCGATACAGTTTCGATTCCGACTGCCGCCGTTCACACGGTGTTGCGTGTAATTTGATTTCAATATCCTTAAAGGTAGATGCATATTTTTGTCGAGGTAAAGGGTTCTAAGTTTCAGGAATAGATACATCTATTGAATGAGGAGGTGGGGAACAAAAATCAACATTTCCACTTTGGAAAACTTTTCAGGATTTAAATTATATAAAAACTGTTTAGTATCTTATCAAAATTATTAGGAAAATGTAGGCTTTGAGATATACATGGCGTTGTAGATAGGAAATGTAATGTCACCAATAACAAATCCATAAAAGCATGAAACGTCGAATGTGGATACCTATGTGAGATATTGTTCCTCACTTCCTCAAATGATCAATCGAGCTTCTTGCAGTGAAGTTAAAAAACTGATGGCCAATTCCTACGATTAACCAAGCGTTATTGGTTAAAATTAATACTCTTGTATCTTTACCAATAATGACGCAAAGAGCACACAGCTTTGCATAGTAGGACCTCCCATACGTTAGTACATACCACAGGTAAAATTTGCTTACGAGTCTATTTATATGCCAAGTTTGGCAATTAAAAATGCCACCATTGATTGGTAAGCAAAACGATTAGTTTTTTGTTATAGGAACCGGGCATTAGTCAACTTGTAACTTATAACCTTTAACGAATCTAATCGTCGTCAACGTTTATCCTCAAACTAAAAGAATTAGACTTTTGGTCTGAGCTCTTATTATCTTTTTCTTCTTATTATTTCTAGTTTCTGCCGTACACTACGTTATGGCATTTTTCTTGGGTGCTCGTTGTTTCCCACGAAAGAGTACGATATGGTAGATAATACGCAAAACAAAAGCCGATGGCAGCACAACCGTAAGACCACATCACAACCAATCAGAACGAGTGAAATTGTCACTTTTAATAATGTCAAACACATTTATACCAACGAAATTGCTTAGAGTTTGCGGCGGAGTCTCCCAGTTGTACGTCCTACAGTCATGGATTACTAAAAACTAGTTAATCTCTAAACTACATGCGAAAGTTGCCTGCACGTTGAAGGAAACTACTTGGTTAATAAATCGTATCGTCGAATGAAGTGACAAATTATATAATTATAGAAATATTGTTAGGTCACTGGCCGTTCGATAGAATAATATGTCAATTTAGTACAATTCCTGCGGCTCTAGACAGGAAAACAATCTTCGGTCGCTAGAACCATTATCATAAATAAACTGAATTGACATAAGCTGTCAAACTGTCAGCTGACCTAGTGTCATTCTCATTCGTTTCATTGGCGGATATATTTTTTATTCTCTCATGATTGGAGATTGACATCTTATCTTGACTACTTACAGCCGATATAAATAACTTACATCAATCGAAAGTCTCTGGATTATTTATGGATATTGACGTTTGCACTTTTACAGACGAGAGGCACTTTGACGACAACAAAACTTCTACTGAATTTCTGTCAAAAATCCACAACAATCCAGAGATTTGGATTGGTATCGGTTACTGGTTTCAGCCATTAGACATTCGTATTTATTGGCGATTATATAAATGTCATCTAAATATCTAAAGGGAAAAGCTATCATCTTGACTAAGCCTCCAAACATGACTCTAGTAAATTCCTTTTTAAAAGGTACTGCTTTGTTTGGTTGCAAATTCTGACTGTAAAACATTGGAAATAAAGAACTGTAACAATATTCGAACGACAATAAATAGAAAGCGAGTGAACAGAATAGATTTCCTTACCATCTCATTACTTATCCGGGGATAAATAAAGTTGATACTACGTGTAACCTGATGAAGCGTTACTTATGTAACACTTACGTAATGCAGCGGTTTCCTTAATGACGACGCAGTTATGTACAGGAAGTTGACTTGACGGTAAGTTGGACAAGTGTGGTTTTCGGGTACGTGTTGATGCTCGAGATCAAACTAATCACACGTAAAAGATAAAAGAAAATATGTTAAGTTAAAATAATAAATTTCGGGAAAGAAAACTGTAGAGTTATTTAAAACTGAACTAGTTTTTTAAAGAGCTAGCTAATGCTAATATCAATGTATTGAGTATTAAGGAACCTTGGCAAATAAAGGTGCGATCGATAAGAAATTAAGCAGACTATGAAATTAGGCAAGAAACAACTACTGGGATGTTAGAAAAGAAAGAAGCTAAAACTTGAATTCTTTCGAAGTCGTTTTCTTTGCCAGTGGGTGTATTCATAGCTATGATTTCGTTGTCATAATCCCCATAACCAATTGGAGAATTGAATATAAACATTTATATTCTATGTGTCAACGTTTGAATTACAAAATTGATATTGACACCTATTTCATCAATTAGATTTCATACATTATTATTTTCATCTAAGACTGAAATCATTTTATTGGACATAAAATTAATTTTGACGAAATCATATAAAAATACGGTGCTCGTTAAGATGATCATGAGTTATATATTATGATTATGAGATTTGGATTACTATACAGCGGAAGTACTGAGATATAAAGAAAATGAAAATACTTAAGTGATAGTAAATTCTCTTGCCTATTGCCCAATAACTGGGTCGCGGAAGTCTGATGGCAGTAGCTCCGTGTAAAATACTGGTATGCAGCTGCATCTGGATAGACTGGAAGCTGACCCCAACATAATTGGAAAAAGACTAAGATCAATTCTCTTGCCATTTATTTAGCGTCTTTGTTTCTTTAAGTTTCATAACTCATAATTAAATAGATCTCGATAATAGAATTACGTAGATGCTGAACTTACTTAATAAATATTTATCAAGTCAGTCTCTCTTGTGTATGGTTAGGTTCATGGTTGATGGCTTTGCTTAGAAATCATTGAATTACGAAAAGTATATTTCCCTTTCGTAGATTTTCATTGTTATCCGACTGACGGTAATATGAAACTTTTTTACTTCTTTATTTAAAATTATCATTGTTTAGTCGCTCAGAAATTCATCATCATCATCATAATAGTTTATAATGCATATTCTTGTACATATACTCGTATTTGGAAGCTATTAGGCTTCCACATATAAATACAAGTTAATTAAATAAATGCTACTTTATTCTATTTTATTATTATTACTTACGTCCACTGCTGAACAAATACTACTTCCATAGATTTTCACAACGGCCGGTTACATGCCGCATTCAGCAATTGTTCATTTGTTTACGAATTAATTTACTTTCTTTTAAGTAATACCTATGGTTAATACAAATTACTAAAACTGAACATTATTGAATGAGTTGGTAGAAAATCTTTGTATTCCGATGTCTTCCGACTATTGAAAAGAGCTTCTAAGAACTATGACTTTCAGTTTCGAAGCTTAAGTTTAATTAATTACCAATACTGCGTCGTAAATTATGTGTCTCGGCAATCTTCGTTTTCCGAATTTGTACGAATATTGCCACCAATTATATGAAATATTAGAAAATTATCCAAATAGGACTTAGTTGGAGTTATATAATATTATAAAAACTCACAAAGAAAGATTGACCGGTTCGCGTAATTCGTATAAATTTGGAACACGAAGATGGCCAAGCCGCTTAGCTTATGTCGTTGTACTGTATTTTATTATAAATTTACAATTACATTTCTAATAACTACGTACATAAAAAAACGTATTCAGATGTTCCGAAATAAAATCGGATTAACTTTTAATATCACTGTGGTTCGTGGGGTCATTTTGACCGCACGATGTCAGTTGTGTTACGTGTATGTGTTACTTCAAGTTTCACTAGATAATTACCATCTTACGCCAACTATAAGACGTTTTAATCGTTTGAATTAATATTATAAGTTCAGATATCACAAGTGTTGATTTTATTTTGATTTATGTAATCTTTATCTAATGTTATGGTATAATTACGAGAAGTTAAATCACCACACAGTTTTACAGCATTGTAGGCTGCTGTATTATTATTATATCAAGGTGTATTGTCATTTTGCACGATATCAATCTGTTACGAATGTCTCAAACAACTAGGCTGGCTGGTGAAAGTGACTTGGTCTGCTAAAACTTGATATGCATAATTTAGGATATGCAATTCGAGTTTTTTTGTATTATATCATATTTGTGGTCTATCGGTGTTCCTATTTTGTTTTCTTTAAACAGGTTTTATTGTGAATGTTTCAATTCTCTTCCATCATTACTATATGCCTTTAGTTTAAAATTTTACATCTGATTTAGTCGAGATTTGGAACTAGTATCCCTAAACTAATATTAATTCCAATATTAATCAATACTAGCTATACTATATTTACTGCTTTGCTTCTGCGGTCAGTCAAGTCATGGTTTTAAACAGGCCTTTACTTTCAATTCGAGATTATTATGAAAGTCTATGTAATAATTACTTTTACCCAAGCTTACATTTCCATTTAATTGTTCTGTATAGGTAACAATAAAACGTAAACATTTATCATTTATATCACTTTTTTAATACTTTCGTTACTATTTACATCGTCACAGGTACCTGTGTGCTATGTACATAGCAGTCATAAAACAATATTTAAAAAAAACAATTACTAAACAAGATAACACTTTAAAGCTAAAGAAAAAATAAAGAGATCAGTTCTTTTAATGGTGGTGCTCTTCTAGACCGCCTTCGTAACCCCCTTCATAACCTCCTTCCTGACCTCCCTCGTGACCCCCTTCGTGACCACCCTCGAGACCACCTTCAAAACCCCCAAAGTGACCTTCGCTCTCACCATGGCTTTCGTGGTGTGACTCCTCATGGTGTTCATGATGAATGATGGGCACATGGACCTTTACAGGGTAAGGCACATGCTTCTCGACTGGGTATGGCACATGTTTCTCAATATGCACAGGGTAGGGTCTGTCTACTGGGATCTTAACTGGATAAGGCACCTTCTTCTCTACTGGGTAAGGGATGACTTTCTCAACTGGGTAAGGGACTGGTACATGTACTTTAACGGGTACTGGTACTGGTTTATCGACGTGCACGGGCACGGGGTTGTCGACATGCACCTTAACTGGGTAAGGCACGCGTTTTTCTACTGGATAAGGCACCGGTTTCTCAACGTGCACCGGCACTGGCTTCTCCACGTGTACGGGCACCGGGTTGTCAACGTGCACCGTCACTGGGTAGTGGATGATTTTCTCAACTGGGTAGGGTACTGGCACCTTGACTGGTACTTTCACGGGGAACGGCACTTTCTTCTCGACGGGGTACGGGTGAGGTATGGGCACTTTGACTGGATAAGGCACGTGTTTTTCAACGGGGTACGGGACGTTTTCGTACACTTTCACTGGGACTGGGTTGTCAACGTGAACTTTCACGGGAACAGGCACGTGTTTCGTCACGGGGTACGGCTTAGGGATGTATTCGGGTACTTTGATGTATTCTTTGACTGGGAAGTGGACCGTTTTGACGACGGGGTAGGGCTGTGGTACGTGCACTTTGACGGGGTATGGCACCTTCTTCTCCACTGGGTACGGGATGTGTTTCTCGACGGGGTACGGCACGGGAACTTTCTTGATAACCGTTATGGTTTTATGTACGTGTTCATCGTGGCCACCGTAGTGTCCTTCAAGGCCACTAGAGCCTCCTTGATCGTGTCCGTAGGATCCTCCGAAGTCGCCACCACTAAAGTCTCCGCCACCAAAGTCTCCATGGTCACCGTAGAAATCCGAAAGTCCTCTCTTGTCTTGTCTCTTTGTTTCTTCTGCGGCTTTTGGTTCAGCCTTTGTGTCCTTCTCCGCCTTCTCCTCTGCCGTGGCCAGGCTTAACGCCACGGCCAGGATTAAGGAAGACCTCTGAAATTGAAAAGGTATCTTTTAATATTTATAGTACGAAATTAAAATTTTTCAAGACGTTAATTTATTGGGGGATGAGCAGAAATAGTCGAACAACAGTCACTATGCATTATTTACCATCAAATTCACCATGTCTAATCCAAATCAGCGGCAATTAGAAACAAAATTGCATAGGAAACGTTAAATGAAAAGTGAAATTAACTCAGTGAAATCTAACTGGAAGTTAACACAAGAACTTTCCGAGCATTGTGGGACAAGTCATAACGACCTGTTATGCGAATAAGGAAACAAATTTACGTAATATTGATCTAGTAACGTGTCATTCATTTATGTATTGTTAATTCTTTAATATTTATTTAATAATGACACGTGCAAATACAATAGAATGTTATTTATACATTCTGTTATAATTACGTTCTTTATTTAAAAATCAATTAATCTGAATTCCTTTGCCACAGTAAAAAAAAAACACAGAGCACTTGACATCCGAACTGCACACAGATAGAACACTGACACTATATTTTTTTACTAACCAGTAGCTTCATTTTCGCTTCGCTTGTTGTTCAGCGAATGTTACGCCGTGAGTGTATTCCGAACACGCCAGTTACCAGGTTTTATACCTCATGCAAGTAGTTTCGTATGTACGAATGTTGCAAACACTTTCGCTAGTGTGAGTAACAGTTGAACGTGTGAGTTGTTTTTTTTTTTGTGGAAGATGGGCCGTTGCGGCCCCCTGCTTAGTTTCTGTAATCGATATAAATTAGGACAATTTATGTTGTGAGGCCTAAAAGCTTGTGAATATTGTTTTATCTCATTTTTCCTTTTTGCATGCGGTTTTATGTAATCGATTGAGTTTTTTGCGTGGGAATATGTTGATCATATCGATTGTATTCCACATCATTGCAGAGGATTATTTGTTTCTGGAAAATTGTCTTGTTATTTAATTAATCTTAGGGCCGATTTTTCAATCTTCGGATAACTTTTATGTAAGGATTAAATTCAGCTGTTTGACATATTTTATATATATAAGCTGTAAAAACTTCAAAATTATTCCTTAGTTAAAAGTCTGACGATTGAAAAATTGTCCATTAATATTTTTTATTTTATGCTTGTATTAAAAAAATATCGTCATACAGGTTGAAATTGTATAAACTCGACAAATCGAAATGGGAGATTGTACTCATCACTATGAACAACTTTTACTATGGGACCAAGACGGAATACGCGAAAAAAAAAACCGATGTTCCCTACATCTATGTTCGCATAACTCGTCAAAATGTAGGGAACAGCAGTTTTTTTTTCGCGATTTCAGGTTTGTTCCCATAGTAAAAGTTGTTCATAGTGATGAGAACAATCTCCCATTTCGGTTTGTCGAGTGTTGACAATTTCAACCTACATAGTAATTTTAATAAAGCCGTTCGTTATAAATTATAATGATATTCTAAATTTCAAATTAACATAAATAATGGAATCAGGCGTTACTTTGCGGAAATCCATGACATACAAATATGCAAATACAACGCAAAGCTTTAATTCCGCCAAACCATAATTTGATTTAGCGGAATTAAAGCTAGATATTGTATTTGCATATTTTAAAAATTAGCAGTTTCAGAAGTCGGTGCTAATACACGCTGAATAAAAATTGAAGGCACCGACTTATAAAACTGTTAATTTTATATGGTAATTATGTTAATTCTTTTAGTTCTTTTTGAAGTCGGTTTTTGTTTTTTTTTAAGTTTTTTATTTAATACTTTATGTGCTACAAATTACAATTGTGTACAAATTCGTAGACCACTCCTACAATTAGAACGTTGTCTATACATAACATAAACCCACATTTCGCCGTTTATGTTTACGTCCCATCATCATCTGCCTAGCTTTTTTCCCAACTATGTTGGGGTCGGCTTCCAGTCGAACCGGATGCAGCTGAATATCAGTATTTTACATAGAGCGACTGCCTATCAGACCTCCACAACCCAGTAACTGGGTAATACGATACTCTTGGTAAGACTGGTTGTCAGACTTTCTGGCTTCTGACCAACAGTAACGACTGTCAAAGATCTACAAATGACTGACTCCGGGCTGCTACTGAGAAATTCCTCACTGAAAACCCCAATAACACTTTGCCCGACCTGGGGATCGAACCCAGGACCTCACGCTCAGCAGTCGTGCTTGCAACCGCTAGACCAGCGAGGCAGTCTATACATATACCTAGATAACTCAATTTCGAATTTAATGAAATTCATGTGGGACCAATTCTCGGTATTTCTTTCTTTCTTTCTTTTTAAAAAACGTTGCCCCACACTAAGATTTCTCTTGTATCGTGGGTTACAGACGCAAATCTCACATACACAAACGCCTAGACCCGAAACAACCATCTGTAGGCCACATACATTTTTGTTCCGAGTGGGAATCGAACCCACGACCCGTAGCGTAGAAGCCAATCGCTTAGCCACTGCACTATACGTGTCGTCATTCACACCAAATAACAAAAGAATTACTCAAATCGGTCCACAAATTTCAGAGAAATCAGTATACAAATATAAAAAGAAGTTACCTACTCATCAAATTGACAACCTCCTTCTTTTCGAAGTCGGCTAAAAAGACTTTCAAGTCGTCTACTTCATTACTGTTATAATAATGCAAATTATATTATGATTTTATTGATACTTTTCCACCCGCAGTCTTTGTACGCATCAAAACAATCGGAGCATGACCTGCCATAAACCCTGACAGGTTATAAATTAAGGTTTCAATCATGTCACGCCTGAAAACTTTGAGCCAAGTATACAAGTATACAACTCCGTTACCTAACAGTTTGCAAACTTGTGGTCCTGTTCCATGGCTTCCAGCAAATGGTATACCGAGGAGATGGCCATTTCCTCAAATTTCATTATTGTAACTCACGTCACGCGCAATTATATTAACTAACTAGCTTTTGCCCGCAGCTTCGCTTGCGTGAAATTTTGAACCAACGTTAAGCCTCTTTTTAGTGTAGTTATAATATTCAAAAAGTCTATCTTTTATTATTTACTTTGGAGAGTGTTTGTGCCATATTTCAAGTTAATAACCCCATGGAATAAAGATTTCCATATGAACGTTAACAACCCATTTCACCCGTTTAAAGGTGGAATTTTCAAAAATCCTTCCTTAATGGATGCTTACGTTATTAGAGGTACCTACTATCAAAATTTCATTTTTCTTACTTTTAGCACTTCTAAACGATGATAGTTCAGATTCGAATAATTTATAGAGTATTTTACATGTGCACAATCAACTTTGATTAAGAAGATTTTATTTGGATAAGGATTAATATCATGATAGGAATGTCTTCATCTTTCGATTCTACCCGTGTTTTGATCAACTAATTTGAACAAAAAACGGTTGATGTGACTTAACTATAATAGTTGGACATAAACCCTTACGAACTTTTTGTGGATAATGAAGAGTACTATAAACATGTAGTACATTATTTTTATGTCTCATCAATAGTTTTCGCAGCGCACGCCAAATAATAACTTTTATAAGCAAATTTTTGATACCTTGGGTTACATTATTGTATTTTTCTTACGGATCCCTATTTTTTTGATAATTAAATATAGCCTATAGCACTCAGAACTAACGTAGCTTTCTATTGGTGAAAGAATTTTTGGAATCGGATGAGTAGTATCGGAATTACCTCCTACATACAAACAAACAAACAAATTTTACCTCTTTATAATATTAGTATAGATTTAACTTAAGTATACACACGTAAATATCGTAAGAGATATCTTCATTATATTTATCACGTGTATAGCGAGATAGTTCAGACACGTCGTCATATGTCACCCCTCCCGTGCCGCCCCCATTACCCCAGGCACTGACTCAGTTATGCGCTAGACCTATATAGTTCACGCCTTGAACTTCACTGTGTCTTTAGTCGACACGTCCTTGGTGGGTCGTCTAAATTTGTATAGATTTTTTTCACGTCCGACAGCTTTTATTTACGTCCATGTCTTTCTTATTTTATTAACCGACTTCAAAAAGGAGGAGGTTCTCAATTCGTCAGTTTTTTTTTTGTTTTTTTTTTTTTGTGTGTTTGTTACGCGATATCTCCGCCAATTATGAATGGATTTTGATGATTCTTTTTTTGTTTGGTAGGCCATACTTCAGAGGTGGTCCCATATACATTTTATTGAAATCGATTCAACTTTTTGAAAAAATCAATAAAAACAAAAAAAAAATACACAAATCGTATATAGACGACGTTCTAGTTCTGCCGTGCAGGCCCTAAAGTGCAGTATGAGAGAAAAAGCAGTTTCGAGTAAATCGCGAAAAACTTTTTGACGCTGTTTTTTTTTATATTATTCACTTGTATGGTGGATATTTTTATTGCCACGAGGACTACCTGAGAACAAAGATTATATCTACGAATAGAAATATGAATTTAGTTTATTAAGTTCTAAATAAAACGATTTTTTCCAAAATCATGGCAGTTACTGCACGCAAAAAAGTACACGTATGCAGATTAAAATGCGGTAAAAATACTTGATACTGCAAAATCTTTGATTTATTTGCTACTTTGCAGAGTAATTTGCAGCATAATACCTTTTTTACTGCATTTTAATTTGTATCTTGAACTAATTGCACGTGTAGTATGTAACAAATTTTCCAACTTCCGAATTATGTCCCAGGTAGGAATTTACAGAATAAAACAATTTTATGTATGGAATAAGAATAACGTTTATTTTTTAACAATTTCTGCTAATATTGTTACTTATCTTTAGGCGTTTCGAGCACATGCGGCTATAAATATACTTAAGAAACAATATTAAATACATAGTAAGAAACTTTTTGCTTTCGCAAGAAACATGAGATCTTTTACTTAAATGGCACATGGTTTATACCTATCTAAAAATAAATCATAAAAATCTTAGGTATCAAAATAACATAAAATAAATGCTCAACATTCGGTTCATGTTTACAAGGCATGCATAATCATAAGAATAATAAAATAGGGTATATGATACGCGTATCATTTACTCGGTATTATTAGGTAGGTAGGTACCAAAAACAAAAGGTATAAGTAAATAACAAAAACACGAATGTATCAAAAAAACCATAAGTCCTCAACATTACCCGTTTTATAAGACGGGTATTTTAGTCTGAACGGCCCAAAGCGAATGGACCGCGGGCCATTCGACCGTAACCAAAAATCGTCTACGTTCCAGAGGACCGGTGATAAAATGATTTTGAATTTTCATTATCTTCATAACCAGTTGGCACGACTTAACAATGACCCTTTATTTTAACTTTTGCACCCGAATGTAGGTACTTGATGTACTTTTTATCACCCGGTCCTTTGAAACGCAGACGATTTTTGTTTACGGTCGAATGGCCCGCGGTCCATTCGCTTTGGGCCGTTCAGACTAAATACCCGTCTTATAAAACGGGTAATGTTGAGGACTTATGGTTTTTTTGATACATTCGTGTTTTGTTATTTACTTATATCTTTTGTTTTTGGTACCTACCTACCTAAGAGATTACAAAGTTATTTACACACATTTACATAATTACAAACAAAAATATACAAATAACGAAAAATATATCCTAATAAAACTATAAACTAAAATAGGGCATCGAAATATTCCTCCGCATCGCTGTCCACTGGTAGCGTGCCCAGAAGGCTGGCAGCATTGCCAAGTTGTATGGCAATGCTAATCCTTTGGCCAAAGTAGAGGCCAGCCTTCGGGTCACGGGAAGCGTCGACCAGCCGCCTTGCTACCTCTGTATATAGAAGTCGGGCACTCGGACTCCACGACCCGAGTGTTTCGACCCCAAACGGCTCGAAAATATAATTACTGATGAAGTTATTATATTTTCGCCGCTTGAGGGCCTCCGCAGCTGCAGCAGCAGCGCCAGCACAGCCTGCCGAGCTAGGAAGGTGGGATGGTGCAAGGGTATCGACGCACGTTGCGTCCCATACCAGAGGCCTACCCATCTTCCATGGTACCAATGACATGCCATCTGGTCTCTTACCATCGTCACGTGCCAAGCCATTGGGTTCTAATACAGCTGGAACGCCGGCGGTGACAAGAGCACGACGGATAATATCATTTAAGTTGGCGTGCCGTGCTATACGACCTGCACTCCTGCTGCAAGACAAGCCGTGGTGTCCGAGGCTGTCGACGGCTTCACCGCAATGGCAGCGATGCGGAGCACCGCATGGAGCACCCAAACGAAGGCATGTAGCGATCCGGAAAGTAGTGTCGTCCAACATAGTACCTATGTTGGGCGACGGAAGTGCCTGAAGCCATAGGCCCGACTCCCATTCACCCACAGCCAGCAGGTGAGCATGCTCAGCGGTTGTGATTGACGTATTTATAAGTTGATTCCGTATCACAACGCAGAGCGGCTCATCCCACTGTCTCTGGGAAAATGGGTTGACGGGCGGATCCGTATTCGGGCAAGCGATTTTCCAAGCATTCAAAGCCTCGGTCAAGCACGTTACCTCAAAATTAACCAGTGAGTTGGCTAAGATATTCCTGGTTAATTTTTCAGTACTGTGAACCAAGGATAGGAATGCCGGTAGACTTATAATGGTAATTTTGCGGACGCCGAGGCCCCCAAAACGGATGGGGAGCGTAGCTTGTTCCCAAGGTCGGTCGTCCAAAGCTTCCTAATAATACCGAGTAAATGATACGCGTATCATATACCCTATTTTATTATTTTTATGATTATGCATGCCTCGTAAACATGAACCGAATGTTGAGCATTTATTTTATGTTATTTTGATACCTAAGATTTTTGTGATTTATTTTTAGATAGGTATAAACCATGTGCCATTTAAGTAAAAGATCTCATGTTTCTTGCGAAAGCAAAAAGTTTCTTACTATGTATTTAATATTGTTTCTTAAGTATATTTATAGCCGCATGTGCTCGAAACGCCTAAAGATAAGTAACAATATTAGCAGAAATTGTTAAAAAATAAACGTTATTCTTATTCCATGCATAAAATTGTTTTATTCTGTAAATTCCTACCTAGGACATAATTCGTAAGTTGGAAAATTTGTTACATACTACACGTGCAATTAGTTCAAGATACAAATTAAAATGCAGTAAAAAAGGTATTATGCTGCAAATTACTCTGCAAAGTAGCAAATAAATCAAAGATTTTGCAGTATCAAGTATTTTTACCGCATTTTAATCTGCATACGTGTACTTTTTTGCGTGCAGTAACTGCCATGATTTTGGAAAAAATCGTTTTATTTAGAACTTAATAAACTAAATTCATATTTCTATTCGTAGATATAATTTTTGTTCTCAGGTAGTCCTCGTGGGAATAAAAATATCCCCCATACAAATGAATAATATAAAAAAAACAGCGTTAAAAAGTTTTTCGCGATTTACTCGAAACCGCTTTTTCACTCATACTGCACTTTAGGGCCTGCACGGCAGTATTCACTACCTACACCACCGGCACGACGCGGACACAAACGTCTTTCTTCCGCGGCAGCGTTCGACACGACCACGACTGATTGACCGAGAGAGAGAGCGACAGATCCTAACTAGAACGCAGTAAAATATGGTCTCGATTGCAGTGGAATGAAGTAGCATTGTTCAAGTTACCAATTATAATGCAGTAACATCTACTCATACTGCTATTTAATTAGCATTAAGTTATTTTCACCTTTAAAATAATACCGACTATACTGCAGTAACTATTGATCATACTGCAATTTAAACAGTAGCATTCATACTCGAACGTGATTTGCGATTAAAGTAAAAGCAGTAAAAGAAAGAATTTTAATTTTGCTGCACTTTAGTTGGTTTTCACTCTAAGAACCTACTTGAATAAGACTAAATAAAATACCACATACAAGTACTTTGCTGCGTTTTAATCAGTAGTTCGCCTGAAATAAATTAGTGATCAACCATGCAGTATTAATACTGTTGGTACAAAAACTACTTACTGCGTTTTAATTTATATGCGTCAATATTTGTTTGAGTGTAGAATACAGATTTTTAGTGGTAATAAAGATATTTACTGCATTTAAATAGGTAAAGTGACGAGTCGTGGTAGACGTAACAGCTATTACTGTATTTTAGTTAGTCTTATGACATATTTAGACCTGCAAACGTAAGTTACTGCTTTCACTAATTCGTCTTTTTAACCGTTTAGAACATCCCAACTAAAAACCGGCAATATCACTGTGTTCCTTATAGCGTGACCGTCAAGGTTCAATATTCAACTCAAAAACGTGAAAAAACCTGTTACTGCGTTTTAGGGCCTGCACGGCAGAGTTGTAGTGTTGGTCCGAGAATTTGTACACTATTGTACCTAATTGTAATTTGTGGCACTAAAAAGTATAAAATAAAAAATAAAACTTTAAAAAAGTAAAAACCGACTTCAAAAAAAAAAACTAAACGGAGTAAAATAATTATCATTTAATAAAACTATCAGTTTCAGAAGTCGGTGTTCTACGCTGAAACAAATTGAATGCACCGACTTCTGAAACTGATAGTTTTATTAAATGATAATTATTTTACTCCGTTTAGTTTTTTTTTGAAGTCGGTTTTTACTTTTTTAAAGTTTTTTTTATTACAATGAAAAATATGGCAGTAGTCTAAATTACATTTTGTTTGTGCACAATAGAATCGGTGTCAATGTAGATGTAACAGTAAAGATAATACAGGAAGAACGGTAGGATGGATGAAAGTAAACAGCTCATATGTATTACAGTTAATCTTATAAGAGCAACATAAACATTCTGACCGCGTCCTTTATGTTGACCGTTACGTGCAAAACATCTAAACGTTCATTTTTATCGATATCCAGTAACAAGGAGGAACTCAATTCGACAGTTCAGTTACTTAGATTTAACATAAATATAACATCACGCCTATATTCCCCAAAAGGTTCAGCAGAGGTGTATAGTACATTCGCCGTTATGTTTAAGCTTCTTGAAATGGGGTGCGAGTTACCATCAACCGGACTCAAATCTAGAATCCGGGGGGCTGCTACTGTGAAATTCCACAAGGAAAATCCCAATAACATTTTGCTCGACCTGGGGATCGAAAGCAAATATTTCAGCAATAGGTGTACCTATAGCACCTTTAAAATAGAATAGAATAGAATATACTTGATTGTACACCAAAATTGTAACACAGCTCTTATACAAATATATTGAAGGATACATGGCGGTCTTATCGCTGATAGCGATATCTACCAGACAACCTTTGGATGAACAGGGAGACAATGAATAAGATAGAGGGGGTAGTCCGTGGTGTACTGCTGCAAAATACATACTACACACAATACATAGACATAATACTTACATACAAAAATTATATATTGTATATAGGTATACATATGTTATATAATTATGTGATAAGGAAAAACAAGGTAGGTTGATGATGAGGTATTAAAATCATGAAGAAATAGAAATGTGTTGAGAGAAGAAATGATCTACGACTAATTTTTTAAAAGAATCCAGTGCCTGTGCTCCTTTTTACAATCACTACATAGTATAAAACAAAGTCGCTTCCCGCTGTCTGTCCCTATGTATACTTAGATCTTTAAAACTACGCAACGGATTTTGATGCGGTTTTTTTTAATAGATAGAATGATTCAAGAGGAAGGTTTTGAGCTACAAAGTGTGCACGTGCAAAGCCGGGACGGGTCGCTAGTAAGATATAAAGAAAAGTAGAGCTCCTTGTGAAAGAGTTCGTTCGGGGAATTCCATACCTATTTCTTCGGCCAAGCAGCATTGCTGTGTTCCGGTTTGAAGGGTATGGGTGTCGGTGAAATTACGGGCACATGAGACTTTCCAACTTTGTCTGTAAGATTGGCAACGCAGCAATTATCTTGGTGTTGTAGTCCATCGGCAAATAAAATAAAACAGCTGATGATTTAGAAGAAAAATTAAGTTATCTTCCATTTGAAAATGTGGTCCTCCTCCTCTCGTGTCAGCACGAAAATACTCTATACAATATGTATATGTATACAGGGTGGTAACGAAATCGTGTAATTCCTTCAAACCGCGTAATCTTCTGGTGACACATATTAACCCTAAATGGGAATTTTCGAAAATAAACCAAAAAAAAAAATGTTGGTTTTCTATTTCTGAGTCTTTTTAGAACCTTGAGTTATCTGACTGCAAAGAGCGATATCGCGTTAGCCGTTCCTGCCAGCCGTGTCGCCGTACTTTCATTAATTTATGCGTGGCATCGAAACGTTCACACAAATAAAACTAATTTTTTGCAAGAAAAAAACAGCTTTTTTTTCTTATATTAGGTGGTTAAAATACGATCGGTAACAAAGCAGCATGAAAAAAAAGAACTTAATTTTTTTATTTTTAATCAATCTAAATCCCGTGCGGAGCCTGTCTACACCAGTAGTAGATCATGTGGTTTTAAGGAATTACACGAATTTGTTAACACCCTGTATAGATATAATAGAGCTATACGAAGCTCATGCTGTGGTGAAAAGATTAGCCAGTCGGCAAGGTTGGTAGCGGGTCTGACTGCCCAGGGTGCGCCGGACGTACTTAAGTATCGTCACTCGAGGCGGCTCTTTCCATGCACCCCAATGTGAAACTGTGTGAATTAAGTGATAATGTGGTAAAAGGCGACTAAGGAAAGGGGGTAGGCGGAGGGGTGTCAAGAGGACTGGCAGCAACGTTCTCCTAGACTGCTAATGACGATCACTAAGGTGCTATACGGCCATCGTTGTGGCTGTAGCGGTCATTGAAAAGCTCACGCTACCAACCTCTCTGCCTGATTAATATTTTTACGCAGGCATGAGGTATTCTCAAATAGCTCATGTCGGCAAGAGAGAAGAAGAATCAACCGTGTGACGATCGTAACATGCTAATGGTTATTAAAACACAATATTGTTGCTTCAACTTTTAGGGTTCCGTACCAAAATGGTAAAAAAGGAACCCTTATGCGACTTCGTCCGTCCGTCAGTCCGTCTGTCTGCCAGAGTTGCTTATTTCAGGAATTTCTAATGCTATCGACTTGAAATGTGGAATAGGTTTAAATAATGCTCGTCGATTTAATATAATAATAGTTTATTTCATAATGGGATTGCAAAGTTTAAAATTGTGGAATTTATATATTTTTAGGTTCAATTATACAATAAAGATGGGTGAAGTACTGTTCTCCTAGATAGGCTACAATTTAGGCTGTGTTAAGGAGAGACAGTGCCGGTCCCCTGATTGGCGGATTATTGTAAAAATAATGTGTGCTTAATATAAAATTTGAAATTTAAAATTTGAAACAGCATCTGAACATAAGTGTTGTTACTATACAATAGTTATTTATAATAAATAAGTTTTATTTATAACGCAAGTGAAAAAATTGAAATAATATTTTTATTTTCATTACTGGGGTTACAAGGTCTTGGTATCATAAATGAAAGGGATTTGTTGGCACACTATAAAATATATTCTTATGTTCATTTATGCCGCATAGATTTTGACTTATGATGAAACATGGCTGTAAAATCACCATTTCCTCCCCTTATCTCCGAAGTTTGCAAAGCAAAAAATCTGGAATAAATCAAGTTGATAGAGGTTTATTTATAAATTACAGAAAAAATAAAACGATGTCTGTAATTGGCACAGTTTTTTTTAGGAATCAGCAAAAATTCTTTACAAATATAAAGGGTGTTAACGGATTCGTGTAATTCCTTCAAACTACATGATCTATTAATTGTATAGAACAACTTTAGATTTTATTCTAATGAGACTTAGCTTAGACTTGCTTTTAGATTAGATTAGCTTCGACTATTCGAATAAGACTAAATCCCGGGATTTAGCTTGATTGAAAATAAAAAGAAACTTTTTTTTCCCATTTTTTTTTTGTTTGATAGATAATTTCGATGTCATGCATGAATGAATGAAGGCACGGTGACACAGCTGACGGGCACGACTAGCGCGATATCACTCCACGCAGTCAGTTAACTTGGGACGCTAAAATTACTCAGATACAGAATACCATGATTTTTTTGTTCATTCTGACAAAAATCTATGCAGGGTCAATCAGTGTCACCAATAGATCACGTGGTTTGAAGGAATTACACGAATTCGTTTATTACACACAGAACAGAGGAGCGGTTCCAAAAAAAATAAACTTTTTATTCGTTTCGTTCCAAGTTACGGAAAACTTGGTGCGCGAGTCCAACTCGCACTTGACCGGTTTTCGCCATAATTCCAATTATGAAAGTAGTTTTGAACTCCTACCCAAATAAGTATTATTTTTTTCAAGATACCTGTTTTTTTGTAATTTACTAAGGTGCTTACATTGAGATGCCCTTAAACGGCTTTGAGCCCTTGACTGCTTGATGCTTCACGCGCTGCGCTGTAAAGTTTATTGCGGTCAACGACCTGTTATCTTTATAGAAGACTGCATACCTAAAACTATGTATACAAGGTGTAACATAAATAACGCACAACCTTTTAAGGGGTCACTGTACTCATCATTATGAACAACTTTAGTATGGGACATTTGCATAACTCGTCAAAATGTAGGGAACAGCTGATTTTTTTTTCACGATTTCAGGTTTCATCCCTTAGTAAAAGTTGTTCATAATGATGAGTACAGTGACCCCTTAAGAGGTTGTGCGTTATTTATGTTACACCTTGTATACCTAATAGTTGAAACTTCTCTATACAACGTGTATCAGAAATTTGTGGTCATATTTAAGAGGGTTATTTGAACTCTTATTTAGAGCAACATTTGAAAGGTCAAGCAAAAAATTTGGTTTTTTTTTGACTCTCCTTACTTTTGACGTTAGCTGATCGGGTTAATTCGTGTAGAAAGTCCAAAACTTTATGACGGCTTTTTTTATTTGACCTATCAAATGTTGCTCTGAATAAGAGTCCAAACAACTCCTATAAATGTGACCAAGCATTTTTGTTACACGTTGTATAAATACGGTTCGTATAGGATAGGATACCTTTGTCATGGAGTCTGTTATGGGTGATTTAGTAAGGACTATAAACCATTTATTTTTGTTACACATACACGAGTTACATACACATTAACAATAACGAATTAGAAAGTGTAACAAGGGGTCCAGCTCAGTATTCACTGTGCTAGTGCACAGCACTGATTTTCAGCTGGCCTCTGACATTTAAAATAACAATATAAATTATACGCGCACACGAAATTCAACAAAGTAAAAAGGAATTTAAAAACAAAAACACACATTAAACTTAAAATTAAACAACAAACTCACACTTAACATAGAAATTACGATAAGAAAATAAAAAAACGCCCTTCAAATAAAATGAAATAAAATAAATAAAATGAAATCTGGCTGACACTATAACACCTATGACACCAATCTGCTACAGGGACTTTTGTTCTCTAGACAAATGCTTTTTCAAGGTTACTTGGGACTATAGCCTGGATGTAGGCCGCCAAACCGCACCGGGCCAATAGATGGACTAAGGGCTAAGCTCTTCTGATTCTAAGAAGCCCGTGCCCAACAATGGGACAGCTATGGACTGATTATGGTTATGCTTATGGTAAGCTTGAATGAGACCTGCAAGAGAACCAAGGTAATCGACATAGCTCGAAGAATTGCTAAACTTAAGTGGCAGTGGGCGGGGCACATTGCTCGCAGAACGGATCGCCGATGGGGCCGAAAGGTTCTGGAGTGGCGACCGCGTACCGGAAGACACAGCGTGGGTAGGCCTCCCACAAGGAGGACCGGTGATCTGATGAAGATCGCGGGAATCCGCTGGATGCGAGAAGCACAAGACCGGTCGATGTGGCGATGATTGGGGGAGGTCTTTGTCCAGCATTGGACGTCTTTCGGCTGAATGATGATGATGATGATGAAGCTTGAATGGGGGCCATGTTTAAAATCCCAGGATGACGCATGCGTCTATGTCAAATACGGAAATCTAGATAAAAAGTCATTACAACACTTTTAAAATTAGGTAAATTAGATCATGCAAATCGAGATAATAATGAATAATTTATTTTTAATTCATTTCTAATAATAGCTATCAGAAATATTTTAACGACGATGAGCATATCAACGTTTTTGTAATGTCTAAGCTTTATGAAACACCGTCTCTTCATAATGTGTAACACACTTTCCCGGCTAAATGGCAGACATGAAATTGCAAAATTAAAGGAGAATATAATGTTGACACTTGAAATTTATAAATAACTAGAATAGACTAGATGGACTGCTTCGTTGGTCTAGTGGTCGCAAGTGCGACTGCTGAGCGTGAGGTCTTGGGTTCGATCCCCAAGTCGGGCAAAGTGTTATTGGGTTTTACCGTGTGGAATTTCTCAGTAGCCGCTCGGAGTCTGGATTTGTGCCCGGTTGATGGCAATAGGCTCGCCCCGTATTACATGGGACTGAAACATAACGGCGGAACGTGGGTGTACCATACACCTCTGCCAATCCTTCGGGGAATAAGGCGTGAAGTTATGTAGAATAGAATAGACTAGAAAAGGATATTCTTGATTGCACACATATAATAAAATAAACAAAATTAATACATCTTGGTTAGAAACTGTACCAAGGGCGGCCTTATCGCTAAAAGTGATCTTTACCAGATAACCTTTGGATGGACAATATTTAACACTATACAAGGTGTAACTTAAATAACGCACAACCTCTTAAGGGGTCACTGTACTCATCATATTGAACAACTTTTATTATGCGACCAAACCTGAAATCGAGAAAAAAACAGCTGTTCCCTACATTTTGACGAGTAATGCGAACATAAATGTAGGGAACAGCTGTTTTTTTTCGCGATTTCAGATTTGGTGATCTAGTGCCTTACCCCACGCTCTTCAATACGCCTAAGCCTATTTTTTTAACGTGGAAAAATCCTAATGGATACCCTCTGCCCCGGGAAGGCGAAGGGTTATGCCGTATTCTTACCAGCTAAAAACCTACTGTGTTCTCCTGACCTATGGCAAGGGTCGCGGGATTCCCTGCCACATAACAACACCACTACTTCCTATATATTATTATACAAGGTGTAACATAAATAACGCACAACCTCTTAAGGGGTCACTGTACTCATCATTATGAACAACTTTTACCATGGGACCAAACCTGAAATCACAAAAAAATATCAGAATGTAGGGAACAGCTGTTTTTTCTCGCGATTGCCGATTTTATCCCATAGTAAAAGTTGTTCATATTGATGAGTACAGTGACCCCTTAAGAGGTTGTGCGTTATTTATGTTAAACCTTGTGTATGTCTAACCCTGCAAATTTTCCTTTCGAATTCACGGTGTATAGATAATCATTTTCTACGACAAATCAATGAGTTATCAAATTAGTAACGCACGTTAGTATAAAAACCGTGTCAAATATACAGACGGGAAACTATCGAAAGTGGTCCAAATAGCTCAAAATAAATAGCGACCTTGACTGGACTGAACGGTGTTGCCCAATAGATCCATTCATTGATACTTGAAACTATTAATTACCCATAACGGTTTTATTGGAAAAGGAAGGATATTGTTTTGAATTGAGTGTTGGTCACGGCCGTAGATACTTGACTATGGCATGTGTGAGATGGAAATAGAACTTATTTAAGTATTCCAGCTGCAAACCACTATACTGTAGGCTTAGTCTGATTGTTTGTTGTTTTTCTTTATAGGTGTTTCCCATCTAGTATCTATTTTATACGTACTGTAACTCTCTATATGATGATGACAAAGAAAAACATATCTGTTCAACCGTTTATTCATTTAAAATAAATATAAAATTACTACAGCAAAAAAAGCTTTAATAATATAGTAGAATAGAATAGAATCATTTATTTGTTAAACATAGGTATTTACATTTAAGATCTTAAATAATAAGGTAGTGCACTATGTTTTGCCATTAATGACATACAAATGTTAAGTAAGTACAGAAACAATATCAAAAATATCAAAAACTTAAAACATAAAGAGAAAAAAGAAAAGAAAAATGTTGTAGGTACGTATAAATTATAGTGATTTGTCATTTATAAACTCATCTATTGTATAGTAGTATTTCTCAAGCAATAACCCATTAAGAGACTTTTTCAATTTTTGTAAGTAGTTGTAGTAATGTAGTAGTCCACCGGCATCGGGAACAGGGTCCAAGCTGCCGGCGGTCAGGGCCTCAGAGAGGAGCTTTCTGTATCAAGCCCTTGATCCAGCCGCCTAACGAGGTTCTCGTCATCAGATGTTGGTCGACGCTCTACATCTTTGTTATTATTCTTTATTCTAAGTCTATAATCTATTTTAATCTAATTCTGCATTTGCATAAGCGCGGATCTAGCAAATACATTCGGGAACAATCTTGGTCACCAACATAAACCTTAATATCTTGGAAAAGCTTATTCAAATAAAAATATTTCATAGACTTTAGACAATTTAAGAAGTTTTATTATTTTTATTTGAATAGTATTAGATGGTCCATAAAATAGTTTTATTATTCAAATAAAACTATTTTATGGACCATCTAATACCTACTATTCAAATAAAAATAATAAAACTTTTGAATAGTATTAGATGGTCCATAAAATAGTTTTATTATTCAAATAAAACTATTTTATGAACCATCTAATACCTACTATTCAAATAAAAATAATAAAACTTCTTAAATTCTCTAAAGTCTATAAAATACTTTTTATTTGAATAAGCTAGCATTCTTAATTTTCGAGATATCAAAGTTTATGTTGATTGTTTACCAGGATTCATTGCTCCCGAGTGTTTATAGTTATTTTCCATGTTATGGTCATATGCAACTCTAAGAAAATCAAGTTTTTTAACTGCTAGCTTTCAATAAGTGTAATTGGGAAGAAATGTAGATCGAAATCCACCCTTAGTCGCGTTTATACATTCGAAGTACGGTAAGAGAGATGATGGTCCACGCAATAATTCGATACCCATAAAGCCAGATTATTTTGTAAGAAACGTTTTTAAATTTTCGCGATCTGTACACATCACTACATAGTATAAAACAAAGTCGCTTCCCGCTGTCTGTCCCTATGTATGCGTAGATCATTAAAACTACGCAACGGATTTTGATGCGGTTTTTTTCAATAGATAGAGTGATTCAAGAGAAAGGTTTTAAGCTATAAAACGTACACGTGCGAAGCCGGGGCGGGTCGCTAGTTAAGTATAAAAGTATAGATCGGGTCTACTCGCGTAAAAACTATAAGAGGCACAAAATAATTCTTTTATAAGTTTTCCGTACCTTAAAAGGAAAAACAGAACCTTTATAAGGTCTCTTTGGTTGGTCCGTCTGTCTTAGAGGTTATTTATGAAATCTTTTTCTGATACGCAGTTGCAAGAGGAAGCCATACACGATAGTAATCAGGGGCGCAGAGCTTGCTACCTGTCATTATATTTACACTAAGAATTGCGTTATTTAATATTGCGATATATTTCCATGTTGATCTAGAAATGGAAAAATATTTCGTTATGGATTGTATCATGTATATATTATTACATCTGTCTTGGAGAAGAGATGTAATGTTATTAGCATGTCGCATCCCACGGAAAGACTTGAGCAAGATCCACGCAAAACGGAAAACCAGCGCATAAATGGGAAGAAAGGCGCAAAACAGGGATGAATGGCGCAAAACAGGGTAGAACGGCACAAAACAGGGAAGAATGGTGCAAAATAGGAAATAATCGCGCAATACTGGAAAAAATGGCGCAAATCGGGGAATAATGGCGTAAAACAGGGAAATATGCGAAACAGGGAAGTATGGCCCAAAGAGGGAAGAACGGCGCAACATTGGGAAGGATGTCGCAAAACAGGGTTGAGTGGCGTTAAACAGGGAAAAAATGGCACAAAACAGAAAAGAATGGCGCAAAACAGAGTAGAATGAAGTAAAAGGGAAGAGAAGTAGAGTAACAAAAGCTGCGTATGGTTATGATGGTGCCGATCTCATTGCTGGACAAGGGATGCTCCACTTAATTACGCCCCATTTAGTAAGATTTAGGATCATCGCTATTTACTGACCAAATCCCTAACTCCGGGCTATTACTGAAAATTATTGCAGAAGGGGAAGATACACGGAAGAGTTTATTACCACTTTACCTCCAGCAATTGAACCCAGACCTTTCAACTGCGCTTTTTAACAATAAATAAGCTTGCAACGTGACCTTATAATTAATATTCAACACACTGACATTAAAGTTTTGTCATTCCATCACATCCACCAATAATCTCATTTAAGACTAGTTGCATTCAAAATACGCAACATTATCCGACGTTTCTCAACACGTACCAGTTCACTTTCCACTCTGCTTCATTACATCTCATAACTGTATTGAATAATCTTCAACAGTATAACAGTAAAAAAAACAACAATTACAATTTAATAAGTACTTATTAGCATACACAGGCGGCCACGAAAACCGGTCATTATAAATTATAATGCATAATATCCGTCTGTTAGTCAGTTGTAGTTGTAAGCCTAGATGAGGACGTAATAGTTGCAAGTTTATGAAGTGATGTGTACGCAACTACGTTTAGCACTTAGTGGCAGATTTATTGACTCAACATTTGTTGTTTTTTTTTCTTATTTATTGTTGCGGGTTTTTGTTTGTAGTGTTTTTATTTTATGTTTAAGTAGTAGTGGTTTTTCGTGCCTCATTTATTTATAAACATTTGAAGTTTTTTTTTCTGTCAATGCGTAATACGGCATTACGCTAAGTTCTTTAGCATTACCACAATAAAGGCCAGTCAATTTTACAAAGCATTAGTTAAAATGCGTCTCGAAATGACATAATAACCAAACAATAATATTATAAAAAGATTCTTAAATTACAAAAAATATCTAATTTAAACTCTATTTCAAATTCAAGACATTAAGATCAAAATAAAACCAAACAGTTTAACAAATGGATGACTGCATTTAATTAAACTCATTGCAATTGCAGGTTACGAGTTAATTACCATAATATAATTAATTGGTTGCAGACAATCCGCTATCACAGACAGGTTTAGTAATGTAGACGAAATTGAATATGAATTGTGATGTAAATATTTAACTTTTTTTGGTTTTAATTCTAGCTAATTACTCACTACAATTTTTATTACATTAAATATATTTAGTTTCTCTTGTTTTTATGCCGCTGTTACGTTATGTTTACGTCTTACTTATCTACATAAATACCAAAGTAGTTACTTCATTTATAAGCAATAAAGAAAGGGTGCTAATTAAACAGACTTCTTTTTAATAGCATTATTCGCCTCTAAAAATCTACATTGGCTTTTAAATTACTAAGTCAGCCACAATTAACGAGCGTCTGAATGATACTATCTTAGCCACTAGTTATCTTCTATTTATGCCACTGTTCGTCACCCACTTTCATTTTCACAATAAAAACAAATGAAAAACAAAAAGAGTCGGCGGAGCCCCGCTGCGCGCGGCTCCTATTTCTGTCTGCAGGGTTTAAAGTAACCTAACACGAAGGGGATGACGGGGGCTTCGTTCGCTCGCTTTGCTCGCTCACTCTACCCACCGTCACCCCCTTCGAACCTAACCTATCCGTGTCGGGGTGCCCAAAAATTTAGTTGGCGTTGTAAAAAAGTCGAATTAGTTTATTAGAGGTTATCTCATTTTCCCGTTGCTTGGTTATAAAATGAGAAGTTTGGTCACGTGGCCAATAAATAAATTTGTGGCTTGATTTATTATTTCTCATAAAGAAAACGATAGAAATTTTCCCATTCCCATGGAATACTTAAAATGGTTTATTCTGAGCCCGAGACCTTGCAAAGATAAACAGTAGGTACTAACAATTAATTATTATTAATAACACGTAGCCAACTTAACATGCCCGCCATTGCATTCGCTATTACGGCCACACACTTTTGTCGCCAACTACAATTACGTTCATTTTGTTTTCTTCACACCTTTGCAAACACCTGAACAAGAATTAAGATTATTAGCTACGTGTTTTTATTGTTTCCTTTTAAATTTTACAGGTAAATTATGTAATTGACTTTTTATTGAGGGTGGGAAAATAATTTTGTATTGAAGTGTAATCAAAGCTTTACTAAAGAAACTTTGAAATCAAATTAAGGTTTGACGAGATTTTAATGATGTTTGATTATTTGTTGTAGGCCCTACTGGTGAAAATTGTTGTGAATGGGTCCGTCTGAGAACAATGAAGCGAATCTTATAAAACTATGCTATAATAACTCTACAAATTCCCTACAAATAAAGAATACATTGTTAAAAGGTTATGCCAAAGTACATTTAGGACCTAATTTCCATTCATATTTATGATTATTTACGGTTTACTCACTTGCATTTTTCGGGATCGCCCGACTAGTTTCGGACCCAAACGGAGCCCTTAATCACGAGCACGCGGCGGAGGTCGCGAGTCGAACTCACATTTCCATTCACAAGCTTTTTACATACGTTTTGTCGGTTAAGGACGTATTCACAAAAATGCTATTAAATAAAATATATAAAAATAATTGTTTTTAGGGTTTCGGGCCAGATGTTATGGTTAGGTACAGATAGACTATTCTTTTGTCTAAAAAAGGCGGAGAAAATATTTTTTGTAAGTTTTCATTATTAATTTTCTGTACCATATTCCAACAAAAATAAAGAAAGGTTTCAGTATACATATATTCCTGAAGAATTCAAGGATCTTAATATAGTATAAATACAATACCCTAATGGTATTCGGAGACAAATTTACCAGAAAAGTGTGAAAAAAAAGTTTGGATTATGCACAGGAGAAGAAAAAATGTTTTTTTTTTTTAAATTTAGCGCTGTTTAAAATCATAATTATTCTGATCCGCACATGAATGCTGTAAGTAAGAAATAGCTTCTCACGCATTTAACATAAAGAAGATTGTAGGTCGTTATGATAGTTCTAGTTAACGAAATAGCAATTTGCTTTTACTTGTGTAATTATTACCTTTTTAATGGTTAAAAATAATTATTTTTCTGTCGTAATTGCTTAAAGCAAAATTGGTAACAACTGCTCGTAAAGCCTGGCGTCGACTACAGCCGAAACGCGTCGAATCGAGTCGAGTCGCATTTGTTCCGTGTGAGGCGAAACGGTCAGTAATCGCAAGTCGTTAAAACAGAAATTCGCGTGACAAGCGATGCGCGTGTTGGATTATACATATAGACATATAATAATATAAATATAGCTGTAGGTATGTATAAATATAATGAGAGAAAGATAGAATAATATATAAACCAGAATTATTTACCATGAATAGTTTATTATGAAAACTACAAATATCTTTGACTAAAGTATACTAATAATTACTTATTTCACTTGAACAATAATTTAGCAATATCAATGTACTAGATATTAGGAATAGCAATAATGTAGGCTGTTATGGTTATAGAAATGGATATAGTGAGCATAGCATTACAGTTAAGACCAATATCTACCTATCAGGGGCAAAGCGGGTATGGTAAATGAAACCAACATAGACTCTCCACCACTGAGAGTACTTATATTTGGGTTAGTTGTTAGTTACATGTTATACACAATATAATTCACAAGAATAGAAAATAATAAGGACAAGCTAGTCAGATAATAAAATAATATAGGTCAGACCATAGCAATGTCAAGCTAAATAATATACATAAACACACATAGCAAATAATATATAATTATTTACAATCAAATTAGCATAGACATATTTATAATCAGACTAGCATAGTAACAGTGTAAAATAACAATCAGAGTACTTAACTTAGTATCTTCCTGTAATCGTTCCAAGACTAATGTAAACCTATTTTGAGAATTACCTCCCTTTTTATAACTTGATCAAACAATAGCACAAAAGTAATCATAAGGCGCCATTTTCAACCAATCAGAGATTGTCATACATTTTAACTAAATAACTTTAAACATTGGTAATAATAATAAGATCTAATTTAGCAGAACTGTTTTGAAACATAGTCAGATAATTACGTTATTTTTATAAGCATTAGATTGTAACCTTTAAATAACATTCCATAAAACATAACATCAACTGAGCTTACTTTAATTACTAAATCTATCTAATAATGACAAATTAGTAAGTTGAAATAATAAAATAAAATATAAGGAGCATTATAAACATCATACATGATAATGGCATTGTTTCTTTTTAATTGTGAAATAATTAATATTTTGTATTGAATAAACATTGCCACAGATCATAACTTTCGTTCGGAAATCATGACCCATGGTTGTCTGTTCGTTTAGAAATGCTTTTAAAAGTAAAAAGAAACAAGAAACACAATAAACGGAACATAATATAAAAAGCTTTAATTATTACAATTCTACATACTCTGACACGGCCATACTGACACGTACTTCGTCCCCGAAGTACCTGCTTACTAAAAAAAATACTCATTATTTATTTACAATAATTCGTACCCCGTCACGGCCATACTGACATATACTTCGTCCCTGAAGTGTTTACTTCTAAATATACTTATAATTTATTTCTAATAACTATTAGCCTATTACAATAATGCATTGTCTTTCTGACAACGGTCAGTTGCTTCCTCTTCTTCTAACCCCACACCTGCTGCACATGCTTGTTAGAAGTGAAACAACAGACTTCAGCAGTTCTAACATATACATAAATATCATACATATAGGGGCATGTGCTCTACCCGTGGACGATTTCCAGAATTTGACAAAAAAGTATTTTTTGAAAAAAAACCTCATACTTTTATCAATAAATTATTTATCGTACGGCTTAGTAACTAATCAACTCTTAATAATTATCAGTCTCCAATGCGATGGCGGAAATAATTGCTCAGAAAATTAAAGATTTTCAAAAACCCTTATTTTGTCCCTAGGTACAACGTACAAATGTACCTATGGACAGCACAAATGTACTTATGGACGGTAATGTACCTGTAGACACGCATTTAATATTGCAAAAAAAAACAGGTTTTCGTAGCGATAATTCTGGAAAACGTTGTCGATAACATCGAAACCATCCTATACCAGCCATTTTGTATTGACGCCAGCTTTTAAGAGTATTTTATTTATTTTTTGCACAGAAAACTGGTAGACAAGTTCCCGGACTTGTTTGGAATCTAGACCCATATGCATGTAGGCTGCTTTTTCTAAATATTCACGTAACATCATTTCTCCATGCTCTTGAAACACCTTTTTTACGTCATTCTTCAATAATATAACGATAAATCTATCTAATAATTAATCTATAGTTTTTTCATTGAGATAATGATCTCATGATAATATTTGTTGAGTTGAAAATATTTCAAAATTATATATTTTGGTATTTTGTATTTTTCAGACACCCTACGATCTAAACATCCACTTTTGACTTCTATAACTGCTTTGGAGAGAGTGTCTGGACATATTTTATCCCGTTTCACTCCGGTTTTACTACGAGGCACTGAAAAAAACCCAAATCAAATGTAGTAATTTGTCTGTGTAAATTACTGTCCACAGGTGCAACCGATATTATGTACCTATGGACAGTCCACAGGTACATTCATTCCCCCGTCCACAGGTACAAATATTAAGACATAACCTAGAAAGGGTTAAATCTTTCTACAGAGCATTAACAGAATCGCAGAATGGTCCTTATTTCAATGAAAAACAACGAAGTTCTGTAAATCATCTACAATTATACTTCTAGTTTAAGTTATCTCACAGAAAAACACCTTGAAAATGTACAAAAAAACTTACTTTTTCAAATAAAAATGTTTAACAGCACATAACAACAGATTTATCACTGACAGCTTAGTGACAGTTAGTCAGAGTTGCCATTCGTCAAAAAAAGTTTACGAATGCGTTCTAACTACGAATTTACGCCGTTTGGTTTTTGAAATATTGGTAGTGTCCATAGGTAAAGCCGTCCATAGGTACAACACTTGACCCTACTACATATACATAATAATGTTATGTTTATATTTCGAATAACATTCTTAATTCTATTACAATAATGCATTGCCTTTTTGACAACGGTCAGTTGCTTCCTCTTCTTCTAACCCCACACCTGCTGCACATGCTTGTTAGAAGTGAAACAACAGACTTCAGCAGTTCTAACATATACATAAATATCATACATATACTACATATACATAATAATGTTATGTTTATATTTCGAATAACATTCTTAATTCTATTACAATAATGCATTGCCTTTTTGACAACGGTCAGTTGCTTCCTCTTCTTCTAACCCCACACCTGCTGCACATGCTTGTTAGAAGTGAAACAAAAGACTTCAGCAGTTCTAACATATACATAAATGGGTGAATCAACTTTTAAGGCACTCCTTTCATGTCCTCGTCATAGAAGTAACCATATTTTTTTAATTTCTCTTCAAATTTTGAGATTGTTAACCTTAGCACATAATACGATTTTTAATTACCACAACAATATAATCATTTTTTTTTATTTAAAGTAAGATTTACGAGATTTTTTGGTAACTCAGTGGAACAAAATCATTCTTCATACTAAAAATACTTGTCCCCAAGCCTAGGTGACGAAACAATTTGTGACATTCTTAAAAAAAATATGAAAACATTGAATATTTACGAGGAGTTTCGATTCAGAATTAAATAAGCTTTACATTTAAGTACAAAATTGTGGTTATTTAACTTAATTAGTATTTATTTGAAATCGCTTAACATTTGTCCCAGGTATTGTTAAAAATATGTGTTCTACTGCGTTATTGTAAAAGTTTAAGACAATTTTCAAGAGATGGCGTCTAATTCAATGTCAGTAGAAGCGACTATTGTCTAATAATTCTTCGGAGCGGTCCGACAAGACCGGCCTCACGTCACCCGCCCCTCAGTCCGCGGTAAGCTCTCAAGGAGTGCGCGTGGGTTTATTGCCATTCTACTGTGTTACGACGGAAATCGCGGTGAGTTTTTTAAATATTTTGCTATTATTACGTTACAATGTGACTCATGTTGTCTGATTTGAAGGTCGTGACCTATTTTTTGGTTAGTTTCAATTGTGCAATTAGTTGTCGTCATTTTAAGCAAAATTTTCTCTTGCGTTATCAGTAACGCAAGATACTGTTCTCCTGAGTTACCGGTAACGCTAGAGAACTTTCTCTCGCGTTACCGATAACGCCAGAGAATGTTAGGCAGAATGGCATAGCTAATTAGGGATATTTTCAGTGTTTTCTATTTTTCTGAGAGATTGATAATATTTTGTTTATTTTGTCTCAGATCTGGGCAACATAAACGAAAATGCCACTAAGTGCAGCTGAGAAACAGAAACGCTATAGAGAAAGATTAAAAAATAATAAAGAAAAGTACGAAGAAGCCAAGAAAAAGCACCGAGAACGATATCATAAGTCTAAGAGAAAAAAAAGATTTGACTCCTAAAGAAAAATATAACGCAAATGTGATATGGAGATTACGAAAACGACAACTTAAAGAACGAAAACGGGCTGTAGAAAGTTTATTACAACAAACACCCCCAGACTCGCCTAGATCTGACTCCAGATTGGAATACTTTGTAGAATTAAACGAAACGCCACCACCAGCATCACCTACTCCCCTATGCCCATCGCTATTAGCTAGGTCACCACCGCTTTCAGCAAAATTAGGTCGAAAAAAAGTGAAGAAGGACAGGTCAAGAGTACATAGAGAAAACGCAAAACTAAGACAAGATAATGACAAATTAAGACGAAAGTACGAGAAATTTAAGAAAAGATATAATAGACAAATCGAAACTAAAACCAATAAAGTTGAAAACAATGAAGACATAAGGTACAGAATATTGAGTGGTGCTATTAAGAATACATTCAAAAAGACAAAATCTAGGAAGGAAAGAGAGGTAATTAAGAAGATATTTGAAACTGTAGATGTCAAAGACTCACGAATGAAAAAACAGATACTTAGAGAGAATTTAGGCGTTGACAAAATTGTTAAAAGGAAAGAGAGCACAGATAAAAACACAGTGTTAAAGAAGAAAATTAGGGAATTTTACTTGAGAGATGACATATCACGTGCAACAGCTGGTAAAAAAGAAACGCTCACAAAAGCAGGCATAAAAGCACAAAAAAGATTTATGCTAGACACAATGAAAAATTTGTTTAAAACCTTTATGAAAGAGAACCCTAATCTTCGTTGTTCCTACTTTTATTTTACCAAGAATAAACCTTTTTATGTCGTTAGTGCTTCTGTCGACGCCAGAGATATGTGCCTTTGCAAAACCCATACGAACTTTGCGTATAAGGCAAAAGCTTTAAAAAGAAATGCCATAACGGGCACTGATAACTTAAATCTTCTTATCGAATCAACAGTTTGCAGTACTAACTCCAAAGACTGCATGTATGGTATATGCATTCAGTGCATCAATAAAACAAATAGTTATTGTATTACAAATGTAAAAGGTTCAATAACATGGACAGAATGGGTAAGAAAGGAAGAAAAATACAAAAAAGATGGAAAAAATCTTAAAACTATTAAAACATAAAAGAAGATAAAAATGAAGAAGCAGATACATTTATAAAAATATTTGAGAATGACCTTGCAGCATTTAAAAAGCACGTATTTAATATTAAGACACAATTTAAAAAATTTCGTTGTTGTCTTGAATATGTATATTCGCTCGAACGAATGCGTTGTGGTCGCAGACTTAAGTGAAAATTATAGTTGTAAGTCCATACTTACAACTATAATTTTCACTACACTACTACTAAATGATGTGATTGTACTTCTTGGCTATCCAAGAAGTACAATCACATCATTTTGGAGGATCACGCAAACAAGTTTCACTTCACACGGTTGTGGTCTATACTTTTGACAGTGATTCTGCAAGAGGTTATAGAGTCAATTCTTTTTGCAGCATTTCCGCATCAAACAATCATCAACCTGCCGCCATTTGGTGTCACTTAGATCCAGTATTAAAATGGATAAGATCTAACTTTGATACCGTCAACACCGTGCATTTCTTTTCGGACGGCCCGAGTACACAGTACAGGCAAAAGCAGAATTTTTACTTCATGTGTACGAAGTATTATGATTACGGGTTCTCTTACATGACGTGGTCATTTTTTGAAGCTGGCCATGGGAAAGGCCCAGCTGACGGCGTTGGAGGCTTTCTGAAAAGAACAGCAGATAAAATTGTAGCCAATGGTGATGATATTTCGGACGTTCTGCAATTTTATGATAAGATGAATAACATCAGCAAAATTAAACTATATCTAATCGATGAAAAAAAAATCGAGGACCAACATAGAGCCGTGCCAGTCAATATTCCCAGGCTTGTAGGAACCCTAAAAGTTCATCAAGTATTTTCGAGCTGCTATGGTAAATTAAGATTTAGGGACTTAAGCTGTTTCTGTGAGACGGGTAGTCCGGAAGGAAGAGGATTCTGTATGTGTCTCAATCCAAAGGCATACGATATCGGAGTGCCCTATGATGCGGAAGTAATTGGACTGAGTGCTCTCATTCCTGACTTTACGAATGTTGAGACTTTGTTGAACAATTCAATGACAAATGAAAGAATTGATGTCATGGCTACGGACGCTAATTTGGAGCTCACAAATCGTAATCCGACATCAAAAATACCGGACTTGGAAACTGCGTCAGATGATGATGATGAACCCTTATGTAACCTAAAAATTGCAAAACAATTACTGGACATGACGAACAGACACCGAAGAATATATGACGCAATATATGGTGGCTCTTCATCGGACGAAGAATTACCATGTGGCAGTCATGACCAAAGTACGAAGATTGGACGTGGAGATTTTTTGTTAGTGAAGGTGCACGTAGACGCATCTATAAAAAAATCATACACCTATGCGTGCAAAACATTGAGTGATGTTGAAGAAGACGGGGAAGTAAAAGTAATGTTTTTACGAGTAGTGGACGAAAACGCCAAACGTTTCCGTTTGGATGAAAAGGATATTTCTTACGTGGATTATGTAAACATTATCCAGAAATTACCTGCACCAGACATTATCAAGAAAGGACATCGCTCATATTACCAATTCGAAAAATCTGTAGATGTGTTTGAAAAGAAATAAGACTAATTATGTTCAATCAAGGTTCCTATTAGAATAATTCAGATTACCTGTGATCTCGTTTAATTTTAAGTTTTGTTTTAATTTAGTAGATTTGTTTTTAAAATAGTGTGTACCTTTCAAAAAACTGATTGGACAAGTTGATTTAAATTGTTATTATTATGATTACACACATTATAGTGCTGTTATTACTTTTTAGATAGTCTAGAATTCTCAGGTGTTACCAATTTTTCTCTGGCGTTACCACTATGTCCCTAAATTTGTGTAAGGATTTTTGAATATAGCTCGTGTCAAAATGTTATTACATTATTAAATACTTTCCATTAGCAAACCTCAGGGTTAGAATTCAACTTAGAAATATGTAATGAATGACTGATTACCTAATACAGCGATTTACCTTAAAGTATAGCATTTAATTATGAACAACGTAACGCAGTGGACTGTCAAATGTTTCTATTTATTGTTACTGTTATTATAAATTAAGGTTGATTATTTATAAGACTGCATTTTAAGTTGAAATAAATATTTACTATTTTAGTTTTTCAGTATATTTAGTTTTATTTCAAATTTCCATACTTTCAAAAACGTAACTCAGGGGACAGTTTTATGACACGGGCACCAGCTTTTCTAAAAAAACTCAGGAATACTAACTTAGATGTCGTGGCCAACCACGTAATCTAAAAATAAGACAAATTATATAACACATAACACTTTATTTTATTAAGTTTTCGTTATTTTATTTTTTATTTTTACTGTTGCAAAATGTTGTCAAAGGAGTGCCTTAAAAGTTGATTCGCCCAAATATCATACATATACTACATATACATAATAATGTTATGTTTATAATTCGAATAACATTCTTAATTCTATTACAATAATGCATTGCCTTTTTGACAACGGTCAGTTGCTTCCTCTTCTTCTAACCCCACACCTGCTGCACATGCTTGTTAGAAGTGAAACAAAAGACTTCAGCAGTTCTAACATATACATAAATATCATACATATACTACATATACATAATAATGTCATGTTTATAGTTCGAATAACATTCTTAATTCTAGTTACATAATTGCATTGCCTTTTTGACAACGGTCAGTTGCTTCCTCTTCTTCTAACCCCACACCTGCTGCACATGCTTGTTAGAAGTGAAGCAACAGACTTCAGCAGTTCTAGCATATACATAAATATCATACATATATACATATACATAATAATGTCATGTTTATATATTTCGAATATCATTCATGTCTTATCGATTAAATTTTCGTAAATTTACACCACAATTTAATATATAATACTCTTTATTGTATATTGCATCATCATTATCTATTATGTTTTCGTTGATTTACACTACAATTCAATGTATAATACTCTTTATTATATATTGCATCATCATTATTTATTAAGTTTTCGTAGATTTACACCATAATTCAATATATAACACTCTTTATTATATATTGCATCATCATTATCTATTAAGTTTTCTTAGATTTACAAGCACAATTCAATGTACAATACTCTTTATATATTGAGTCATCATAATTCATAAAGCAAACTTATTTAGGAACATCATTGTGACCAACAATATTTTCGTAATAATTATGGGTGAATCAACTTTTTTTGTTAAAACGTGTCCCCGACCTTATAAAATTTAAAAAAATAATTTCTTTGAGGATTTAGGGTATTTTTTTTAATATGGTTATAAAATCAGATCTTTAATAGTTATTCTTCAATTAATATCTAGTTTAAATTAAACTTTAAAGAACGAAAAAAAACATCGTAACCCAACAGACAAAATAGCGTTCCCATACAAATTCTTGCTGTCCCCGTGGCTTGTCGGCCTAGTATTCAGCGATGCTGTCACAAATTTTTCCTAAGGATGTAATGAACTTTTGGTCCGAAAATTAACTACAACACACCTACTTTCTCCATCTCGTTCTATGAATCCGCAAACTTAGATTTCGGTATAAAAATCAAAATTATAGTTTATGTCCCCACTATAGCCAGTCAATCACACGTCCTCTAGGTCATACACATTAAGCAATCCTAAATGCGAGGGAAATAGCACGTTAATAGCTTAACTAATAGGAAATAGTTCTGCACATCGTATGATCGTGTCTACGTTTATTATAACCTGAATTTGGCTCGGCCATTTCATCCGTGGTTCCAAGAGAGGCAGCGTGTCTTTATTGTGCTTCCGCTGGAAGACGTCAAAATTTCACTAAGCTAATATATTATTATGTTAATTTAATGTAGTTTGATTGAGTTTTAGGTCTGAAATTCCTTTTAAATATGTTATCATCTAGTTATTGTATATGTTTTGAAGAAAAACGTTAAAAACCATAAAACTTCTCTTAGGTCACGGTTCCACTGAGTCACAAAAACCGTAACCCAAGAGACAATTTTAGTGACCCAAAAGACTTTCTTGCTTTTTTGTTACAAATTATAATAAATTAGTCTTCTTATTCAATATTTGCCGTTTGTTCTAATGTTCAATGTACCTAATCTACTTGTTCTATATAGAAATTGATTGAAATTGTAAATTTTTATTTTTGCCATGTTATCTAAACAAAAGCTGTCAAAAAGTCAAACTTATTCCCCAGATGAAAGTTATCTGACGATTGAAAAATCAGCCCTTAGACTACAAAAGAGAATTATTGACTGAATGTTAAAATTTATATATTTTTTGTTTTATTATTGCTACTTTAGTGAAGCTCCTAAAAAATATGGTATTTTTATGTCTCCTAGGTCACCGAATTTGTCTCCTGGCTGACATATTGTCCCCATATTTTCCGCAGGATTTTTCGTCATTTAAATAGAAATAAATATATAAGGCCCATTTTATTTTTAGATTATGATAAATGAATAAAAGGTGGTAGGTACAGTATAAGTTTGATTTTCTCACTATATCTAGAAAAAAAAATATTACAAAAGTTTGTTCTGTATTATTTCACGAGTGACCCAAGAGACACAATGAAGGTTATTATTTTAAAAATAAGACTGATTTGTTAATTTTCCATGTCCTATAATGATTCCTTTAGATTTGTTGTAATATTTTAATATACTAATTAACCATTCTGTTTTGTTTCACTTACAAGATATCGTAATTTGCAACCGTTACCCAAGAGAAGTTAAAAGTAGTCGGGTCTGACACTCTGGCTTAAAAACAATAGAAACATTTTAAAAAGTCCGCTGCTCTACATAAAATCATCAAATTCAATGATTAGGCTATCTATATTCAGCGGTAAATTAATAAAAACACCATGTTTATTTTTTTACACAAAAAGTTGATTCGTTACAGAAAATAGTTGATTCACCCTTATATCAAGTTTAAGATTGTTCATTTATTACAACGCCATCTATTATAATCATATCAAATGATCGATAATTAGTTCTGTTAGAACACTAGATGTCCCTATTTCAAATAATAAAACAATTTAGGATAATAATGTAAATAAATATTTGTAATCTTTATTAAAGAATAGTATCTTGTCTACGATTCCTTTGTAGTTATATTATAGGTACCAATTTTTTTTTTGCGAGGCCCGTATAATAGGTAAATAGGTATCAATATTTTCAAAACATTTTGTTTTTTTTTTTCATTTATCAATTTATAGCATCACCCGCTTGGGATCCTGCTTTATCAACATTTGCTTCGTCATGTTAGGGTTTCAACTTTTTCCAGGCGATGCCTTTGGCCAACCCCGGTTTGCCGGGCGTTACCTTTGACCAACCCCGGTTTTTCCGGGCGTTGCCTTTTGGCCAACCCCGGTTTACCGGGTGTTGCCTCAGGTCAACCCTGGTTGCATTTCACCACAAACCCTAATACAACTGTAACGCATTTATTTACACAAACAAATATAGATACCATATTTATTTTGCACGAAATACTATCGGACTTCCTTTTAATTAATGAAATATTTATCACTTTATTTCTATAAGATTACATATTATTATCATTCACTTACATGAGAAATACACACTTCTTGTCGGCCAACTACCTGTCATTAGCACAAATCACTAAGCAATCCAGTTACTATACACAATAAGTCATGGACTTATTAAAAATAAAAATAAATATTTTACGATTTTCAAATAATACAATTAATTACAATTGACGGTAAAAAAATATTCATAATAATATTTTTTTCATATTTTTAACATGTGGGTATTACTAAATAATTATCAGAGATTTTTAATTTTATACGGATTAAGACGCAACTGGATGTGATCAGTGAGTTGAGATTATGATAACGTTTCATATTCAAATCTATCAATCAGGCCAGACTTGCAATTTCATTGTTATAGATTTTATTTATTTAAGCAAGTTATGCATTTATTTATTTTAATTATACAATAAACTTATCAAGAGGGTTCATTAATATTTGCATCAGTCAAATCAATGTTCAGAGCCCCTGAGGGCCTTACCGGCTTTAGCCACAGTCTTGAATTTCTTCACAATTTTTGTCAGGGGTAAAAGATTGGCAGGGCGATGTCATCCAAGATCGGCTTATATCCCCTGTCTTGACGCCGCGCCGCTCCACGTGAAGTCCTTCGAAAGGGCCACAATGCTCGTACACCAGTGCGCAGCTCCGTCGTCGTACTTCTCGGGAACAAGGATCGGCAGCGCGATGTCATCGTCGTTTTGAGATGGTGTTGAGACAGCATCCATTCTTAAAATAATTAAATTGATTAATAATTTGTTATGCGAGGCCAGAGATCGATCCCACTTCTGATGTTGGATTATACATATAGACATATAATAATATAAATATAGCTGTAGGTATGTATAAATATAATGAGAGAAAGATAGAATAATATATAAACCAGAATTATTTACCATGAATAGTTTATTATGAAAACTACAAATATCTTTGACTAAAGTATACTAATAATTACTTATTTCACTTGAACAATAATTTAGCAATATCAATGTACTAGATATTAGGAATAGCAATAATGTAGGCTGTTATGGTTATAGAAATGGATATAGTGAGCATAGCATTACAGTTAAGACCAATATCTACCTATCAGGGGCAAAGCGGGTATGGTAAATGAAACCAACATAGACTCTCCACCACTGAGAGTACTTATATTTGGGTTAGTTGTTAGTTACATGTTATACACAATATAATTCACAAGAATAGAAAATAATAAGGACAAGCTAGTCAGATAATAAAATAATATAGGTCAGACCATAGCAATGTCAAGCTAAATAATATACATAAACACACATAGCAAATAATATATAATTATTTACAATCAAATTAGCATAGACATATTTATAATCAGACTAGCATAGTAACAGTGTAAAATAACAATCAGAGTACTTAACTTAGTATCTTCCTGTAATCGTTCCAAGACTAATGTAAACCTATTTTGAGAATTACCTCCCTTTTTATAACTTGATCAAACAATAGCACAAAAGTAATCATAAGGCGCCATTTTCAACCAATCAGAGATTGTCATACATTTTAACTAAATAACTTTAAACATTGGTAATAATAATAAGATCTAATTTAGCAGAACTGTTTTGAAACATAGTCAGATAATTACGTTATTTTTATAAGCATTAGATTGTAACCTTTAAATAACATTCCATAAAACATAACATCAACTGAGCTTACTTTAATTACTAAATCTATCTAATAATGACAAATTAGTAAGTTGAAATAATAAAATAAAATATAAGGAGCATTATAAACATCATACATGATAATGGCATTGTTTCTTTTTAATTGTGAAATAATTAATATTTTGTATTGAATAAACATTGCCACAGATCATAACTTTCGTTCGGAAATCATGACCCATGGTTGTCTGTTCGTTTAGAAATGCTTTTAAAAGTAAAAAGAAACAAGAAACACAATAAACGGAACATAATATAAAAAGCTTTAATTATTACAATTCTACATACTCTGACACGGCCATACTGACACGTACTTCGTCCCCGAAGTACCTGCTTACTAAAAAAAATACTCATTATTTATTTACAATAATTCGTACCCCGTCACGCGCGAGTTATGCGACTCGGCGCGTCTCGGCTCGTCGCTGATCGACGCAGTTTTATAGTAAATGTATAGGAGGCGAATTATTGCGGTTCTATTCGACTCGACTCGGCGAGCCTAGTGGACGCCAGCTTTAACAGTGCGTCTCATGAAAGAATTCCCTTTGGCGCTATGTTGGTACCACTGATTTTTTATTGTTACAAGCCGATTTTGTAATGAACGCTCAGTAGTGCCAAAATAGCGACAAAGGCATCCTGCATAATTTGAATTGCCTATAAAATATTCTCATTTTACACTGATTACATTATGCCTGTCCTTGTCATTTATACGCCAATGAATAGAGATGGGAATAGAATTAAAAGCTATTTTAGTTAAACAACCTTTATAAGTAAGGGATTAAGAATTAGTATAGTGAAAATGTAAACAACCAGAATTTTTTATGTTTTTGTTCTACGAACATTTTAGTTATTGCAAAATATGAAAATATTATTAATGTAAGTTAATGAGGAATGTTAAACAAAGGGTAGCCTAAAGATTGAAGGTTATTTGTAAATTACAAATGACGAACTTTAATATTCATTGTCTATCTACCTAATTGACCGTGTAATCATACGCATCAAACATAAAGATAGATTCCGTGGTCAAGTAGGTAGATAGACGTATAGTAGCAGCGGCAAGCCGACAACCCTAGCGCCACAGCTAGCGCGTCACTCCGCGCCAGACAGCGACAGAGTTGCGCGTTAGAAGAGAGCGGTAACGTTTAGGTGAATATAGCGTTAGGTACTGAGCGCTTATGCGAGCTGAATTGCACTTTGTTGCTTTGTAGCAAGAGTCGCTATTTCTATTAATTGTTGCGCGAAGTGGTGCTTCTGTACTATTCTGTGGTAAGGGTTTAAGTTCATACTTTGATGGGGCGGCCTAGCAATGACGTATAAAAAAGAGTGGCTCTACAATGTTGCAATTTCGACAGCTCTGACGGGTTTCTCATATTTATCTGATTTCGAAAAGTTAAGGGGTATACAAGGTGAACCTATAAAATAAGGAAAGTTGATCAGTAAATTAATTATTATATTAACGTTTTTTGACAAGTTGATTTTACCCATTTTAAGTTCACTTGCAAAACTTAGTCACCTTGATGAACTTATGTAGATCTATTTCGAAGCTTGTAGAAACAGTAAAAAAAACTTAATTTTTCTATTGTACTGCCGTTATGTCTAAAAGGCCGTTAAGTGACTAAACCTAATTTTCAGTTATGAGCAAAAACGTCGAAAGTGTTGTTTGTCCCTAGAAATTCTGAAGACTTGCCAACCTAATAATAATAAACCTACAGGGGGTAAACGAATTTGTGTAATTCTTTAAAACCACTATTCTATTAAAACTACTATCTATTACTGGTATAGATTAATCCCACACGGGATTTAGATATATTATTATTAAAAATAATTATATTTTTTTTTGCTGTATGTTTTATTGATTGTATATTAATCACCTAATAATGTTTCAATTAAAAATGAAGCAAAAATAAATATAAAAAAAAATATAATTTATGTGATAGAACATTTCGAACTAGGGTAATGCATAAATTAATGAAAGCACGGCGACACAATTGGAGAGCACGACTAGTGCGATATCACTCGGCACAGTTAGTTAACTCGGGTCGCTAAAATTACTCAAAAACAGAACACCATTTTTTCACTTGTTTTTTTTTGTTTTTTCTTATAAATCCCATTATGGTCAATCTGTGTGACCAGTAGACCACACAGTTTGAAGGAATTACACGATTTCTTTTACACCAATTTAAAAAAAAAAAACTAATAACAATAAACAAACACGCATCGAACTTATCTGACCTATTTGACATAATCGAAAATCAATCAATTTGACAAAACGCTCACGATCTAGTTACTGCGTGATTAGACTGGGAGATAGACACGTGTTTATGTTCTGTAACTATCTAGAATGTTCTCTCCAATGCGGAATAGCGTTGTGCAAGCTCACTTAGTTTATTACTGTAAGGCGTGGTGTCAGTGGTGACAAGATCTTAAGCTTACATCTATTAACATTTAATTAAGAGATGTCGTGGTGGCCCGGTTAGACTCGCTTGTTAAGCACCGGGTTGAAGATTTAAACCCAAGCATGTATCAACGTCATATTATGTATAACTAGCTTTCGCCCGCAGCTTCGCTTGCGTGAAATTTTGAACCCGTTAAGTGTCGATTTTCCGTACAAACTTTCATCCCCTATTTAACTCCCTTAGGGGTTGAATTTCGAAAAATCCTTTCTTAATGGATGCCTACGTTACAAAAGGAACCTACTGTCAAAATTTCAACTTTCTAACCCCAGCGGTTTAGGCTGTGCGTTGATAGATCAGTCAGTCAGTCAGTCAGTCAGCTTCTCCTTTTATATGTATAGATATGTGTGTATGTGTGTGAGGAAACCAGGAATTAATGGTCTGAAATCGCCAACCCGCAGTGAGCAAGCGTGGTGAACAATGCTCATTCCTTCTATAGAGAAGGAATCATATAGATGGGAAAATCATAATTATATTTATATCAATAAAATCTATTTTTGTATTATATCTTTCGTGACACACATTAATATTTATGATTAGTTAGGTTTTCATGATTTCCCGACTAGTTTTAGACCCAAGCGGAATCATGAGCAGAACACGCGGTGAGGTCAGGAGTCGAACATTCGACTCGCGACCTTGCCGCGTTTGTGAAACCAGCGCGGAAAACTATATAATAGCATATATAAGAAATATTTAATTCTTATAGTAATAACAATCGCTGACTAATTCCCGCTGGCACAGGCACCAAACCCTAGGCCCTCAGGCGCTGCACCGGCCGCAACGGCGAATCGCTAATGTGCTATTAACATTAAAATTTATGAAATCGCCACAGCATCTGCGTTTGCTTTATGATACGGCTTCCTCGCTCCTGGTAGTGAACACGTTTTCACAAAGACCCAACACTTTCAGAAAGCAATGTTGATTGTAATCAATATTGGAACATGAACGAGGCTTTTAAAACCAAGGTTGTGCTATTAATTAAAAAAAAGAAAAACCGACTTAAAAAAAACTAACAAGAGTAAAATAATTACCATATTATAAAATTAACAGGTTCAAAAGTCGGTGCTAATCCAAGCTGAGCCAAATTGAAGGCAACTACTTCTAAAACTGTTAATTCATAGTATGGTAATTATTTTGTTGTTATCAGTTTTTTTTATTAATTTTAGTTTTGTATTTTGAGAAGTATAAACGACACATAAATAGCGATTAGAGTATTTGCGAGTGATTTGCTGTTATCCATTGTGTTCCATTGACTATCTCCGAAGGTCTTCATCAGATCTTCACCAAATTTAAATGAGATCACCTCAAGAGAAAACACTCCAACAAAAAAAAAATACATTAAAACCGGGTCACAAATGGTGACGATTATATAGCTGAAAAAAACCCAACCTTTCCATAAGCTTAGCTAGGGTAGGGCGGATGGGCTCAATAAGGTTGTCTATGGGCAAGATTGCCCCATAACCTCATTAAGCACTTCTGAATGTAGTAAAAAGATAAATATTGAGCTGCATTGCCTAACCCTGGACAAAATCCCGGCCACATCTAGGAACCTATTACTATTATTGAAAAAAAATAGAGAGTGGGTAATCCCAATCCACCGCATCCACACATTTCTATGAGTGGCGGCGGTTAGATAGCATTTACTTGTCATGCTTTAACTAGTCTCTGAATAATTTAAGGGTCTCCACACACTTATCGACGCGGAACCGGGTTAGGCTGGTCAGAAAGAGCTTTATGTCTACGGACATAAGGGTGTAACCATTTTTTTTTTTTTTTTTTTTTTTTTCTCGTGGGAAAATCCTCATGGATACCCTTCGCCTGGGGAAGACGAAGGGTTATGCCGGACTCTTACCGGCTAAAAACCCACGGTGTTCCTCCTCCTGACCCTTGGCCGGGGTCGCGGGATTCGCAGCTGCATGCACCGCAACCCCGGCAGGCCTCGGTCCGCCAGCCCCTGGCGGACCTCTCCCTCTGTAGGTCCCTGCCCCACGTACTCCTGAGAGGCGCGCACGGAACACATGCGCGCCGCCTTCTCGGGCCTGTTACTGGTCGGGCGACGGGTCCCCTAACCCGTCGCCCGCAGGCTACACACTAGGGTGGCCGGAGATCGTCGCGCGCCCTCCGGCGGCGCCCGGTGCGTCTGGCGCGGGAAGGGAAAGTGGCCGTCGCCTCTCTCTCCCTCTCCGCTCCCTCCTTGGTCGCCATCACCACCTCGCAAAAGGAGGCGACAGCTTCCCACGCACTCTCGCTCCTTACCATGGACAAAACCACGGTCGGAAGCGAGAGGTCACCACCGATCGCCGCGACTAGTTCGCGGCGCTGCGTCGCCCACGCACGGCACTCCTGCAACGTGTGCAGCGCCGTGTCTTCCGGGCAGTCGACGCAGTGGTGACAACCGGACGTCTGCTCCCGGCCTATGCGACACAGGTACTTCCCGAAACATCCATGTCCCGAGAGTACCTGCGTCAGCCGGAAGCTGAGGGCGCCATGCCGCCTCTCCAGCCACTCCTCCATAACGGGTCTTACCGCCGCTTTCGCGGCGTGCCCTATAAGGGTGTAACCATGCGTTTGGCGTAACGATGTAATAATACGAGGCCCCGCAGTACAATTTGTGTGAAGCGCGAAGAATACGCATAACGCGACAAAACATGAGCCGCACAACATACGCTCATTGTGACAGCGGCCTAAACACACATTCGTTTGGTTTAGAAATGTAATTATGGAAACCAGAACGGGCATTTTAACACTAGAGCGCACGCGCGGGCTACATATGTAACCCAGCGTGTAATATTGTCGTATATTTTCTTAACTTGGCGCACTACAGTGCAATCGTCTAGTGTATTCCTCAAGTACTAGCACCCGCTCCCGCCAGTAGCGTGCCGGCTCCCAGGGCACACGGACTTCTTCACAAATCTTCTTTGAAGTTGGTGGGCTACACCTGTAGCCCGCGCGAGCGTTGGAGGAAGTAAATTTTTTATAGTACAGTTGGTAAAATTGAGGTAAATATGATACATTGGCTGTAGTATTACTATAAAACGTACTGTAAATTACTTTTTTAAGTATTTGTTGTTTGTATTTATGGATATTTGATGCAGCTTAATTATGTTTTGGTATTTTTTTAAAAGTCGGATAACTTGAACGATTTGTGTAAATAAGTACAAAGATGGCAGCTGGAAGATGACGAAGACGACGATATTTTGAGTGAAAGTGAGGTAGAAGGTGGATTCGCGGAACAAAGTGACCCGCTTAGATCTCCTCACCATTCTCATAAGGAACAAGATGGCGAGCGGGACGAGGACGAAAATGAAGACGTTCCGCTGTTGCCTTTCGCTTCCTACCAGTCCGTTGTACCATTATAAAATGGTACAAAATGGAGTAAGTTTCCACCGCCCACTTCAAGAACCAGATCTCAGAACATTTTAGTTCGTCTAGTAGGCCAAATAAGTGAAGCAAAAGACGCAAATAGAAGAAGTGAATCGATCTTGCAAGAACTTCTATTGAGCGTCGTATATCCCATCAAAATATATCCAGAGATATAAAACTGAAATCACACTACTTCTAGGACTGGCAGAACAAACCCCAGAACATAATGTGCCTATTCGGGGAGGAGTTGGTTGGTGTTCTTTTTACAGCAGGGTTAGCGACCGCAGTAAACGATGGCGCATTTGTACCGAACATCAGGCAGTCGTGTGACGTGAATGTATACCAACAGAGTGATTTATTACCAATTATTTTGATAATTGGTTCAATTAGATACTTAGAAACCAATTTTATGATAAAAATAACGTTCCTAAATGAAAATAAGCCTAACAGATCGCAAACCTTCCAAATATAGTAAATTTTTAAGAAGTTTTTGTTTATGTTTCAAATTATAATTAAAAAGCTAAATTTTGCTGATTGTATGAGCCATTGTGGTTAAAATAAAGATGTATAGTAATTATAGACTGTGTTTTATTCATGTTCTGTCTTATTTGGAGAATTAATTGACCTGTAAGTGGGCTACGCCTGTAGCCCGCGCGTGCGCTCAAGGAGTATTTACGGGCGCGTGCACTCTAGTGTTAAAATGTCACTAAGTGATTGAAGCTGAGCTGAGTTTTCGTATGTATTTGTAGATGGTATGTATGAAATATTTCAATCATAAACAAGTGTGTACATAACTGAAGTTGGCCCTTACAAATAATAAAAATATTTTGAAGCAATACTTTAAATTCTACGCAAACTAGAAAGAAAACAAGAAAACTTGCTTCTTCGCGCCGGCATGACGCACAAAAACAAAATTAAAATTTAAAAATGTTTAATACTTAATTAAACAAAACTAAAATAAGCTCAAACCCACTTTTTTAATATCTAGGCTCATAACATAAGCAATACAAACTTCACTAACTACGTGTTAACACAAGTACATAACTGATCATGATCATCATTAAACGTAATCAGCGCCACCAGACTCTCTGATCACCTATTAACGAGAAGTTAACAATGAATAATAACACGCACAATATAACTAGCGGTAAACATTATCGAATATGAAAAACGTGTACATCTCGATCGACAGAACGTAACTTTTAGTGATGGGCGCAATGCGATCGAAATCTTTACGATTAATATCGATAACTTTTAGACGTCTCAATATTCCGTTGTTGTTTTACGAACTTTAGATTAGAGCGAGCAAATTTCGGATTTATCAACTTGTTGATTTCAACATACCCTCATAAAATGATATAATCAAATAGCAATCGCTTGGTTTTTATAAATGCACCAGAGGTGAAATGATAATTGTTCCGCGCTGAACCTCAAAGTCGATGAAGGAAAATGATTGTAATCAATACTAACAATTATATTCCTATTTTATTAATTCCTTTATAAATGAACACTATAATTAAATACGATGAATATTTTTACGAATTAACCGTTTCTCAAATGGGTTTACGTAACTTAATGGTTTGAATAAAAGGTATAATCAATTCTAGTTATTAATTACTCTGATTCGTTGTAACTGGCCCTGGAGTATCGGGCAGAAAACTTCGTTTATGGACCTGGGTGGTCACTAATATAATCTTTAAACGATAACTATTATTATTATTTCTCAATCAATTTTAACGCTGGATAATGGAGTGCTTAAAGTCTGCATCACCACAGAAAGTACTATAAAAACATACGTAGATATCAACTCGAAAACTACAGGGTTAATTTTGGCAAAGAAGTCTATACACATGAATTATTTGTTGTGTTACGGAAACAGAAAATAGCAAAATAAAGATGTAGGTACTTCTTTAATTTTTACACTTGTCGTGGACTAAAAATACTTCTGCTCTTCTTACAACATAGTACTAATTACTACGCACCAAACTACTTCTCCAACTATCCGTTCGAAATAAAATATCGCAACGCAGAGCAAACAACGCTTAAGTAATCCAATTACTCAGCTATGCATTCTTATCAAGATAAATTATTTTATCGATTAAGTAACAACACTAGTGGTTACATAAGCGGTGTGATCGCGGCCAGCGCTCACTCTTCCGTTTAATTTAATTGCACTAGCTAGCTAGCTACAGGTACAGTTGAGAGGAAAACATAAAAGAAAATGGTAAGCAAAGTAAATAAAAATGAACACTGTAACGACTGAAACGGATTAAGCTGCTAGAGACTATAACTTTGTCCAAGCTGTAGCACGTTAAGTATTTTCAATATTACCTAAATATTAATACACAAGCAAAACCGCGGATAGAACCAGTTGTTTATACAGATAGTTAAGTCCACGAAGACGCGCTCCACTCTTTATCTGAGGTGCTACAATGCAAAAGTGTGCATTATAAATTGTTATTGTATTAATTCTACCGCTATAAAATAGTTAGATGTAAGTGTTACGGGTAATAGCCGAAGTGTGGCTACACCTAGTTCTAGCCGAGTACAACTAGGTGCAGCCGGCCACATGCGGTTAAACTTAGATGTATCCTATTTATCTTCGGTTAGAACTAGGTTTACCCTTCATCATAGCGGGTAGAACTAGGTGCAGTCGCACACCGGTGGTGAAGGGGAACCCCGACACGGACACAATAGGTTCGAAGCGAGCGAACAAAGGCCCCATCATCCCCTTCGTGTTAGGTTACTTTACACCCTGCAGACAGAAATAGGAGCCTCGCACAGCGGGGCTCCGTCGACTTAAGCTACACCTAGTTCTAAACAACTGCTACTGGTTGCACCTAGTTGTACCCGGGTAAACTTAGGTGTAACCGCCATTCGGTGTTTACCCGTAACATATGCATACGTACACAAATAAAAGATAATAATAAAAGATGGTGTGCATACGCACCACGCGGGCACAAAAAGGAATGAGACGCGTCTTCAGGAATTGAACGCTTTGTATAGTTATTAATCTTACCTACCATATTTTGACAAACTTGATTTTCACCTTGTAATTAACCATTAGGTACTTCACTTAATCCTTCAATGAATCATCATCATCTGCCTAGCCTTTTCCCAACTATGTTGGGGTCGGCTTCCAGTCGAACCGGATGCAGCTGAATATCAGTATTTTACATGGAGCGACTGCCTATCAGACCTCCACAACCCAGTAACTGGGTTATACGATACTCTTGGTAAGACTGGTTGTCAGATTTTCTGGCTTCTGACCAACAGTAACGACTGTCAAAGATCTACAAATGACAGCCGGGACCAACGGCTTTACGTGCTTTCCGAGGCACGGAGGAAACTCGCTATGGTAAATGGTCACCCATCCACAGACCAACCTCGGCAAGCGTGGCTTAACCCGGAAGATCGGTCTATGCGGCTATAATTATTTAGCCACGAGCTCCTCCTACTTAATCCTTCAATGAATAATTAACTAAAATTGACAAAGCTTTATTAAATTAAATGCTTTTACATTTTTATAACTCATTCATATACTTCCATACTGTAATACTCGTGTATGCTTCGTTTTTGATCAAACTTAATTATGTTGAATCAAAATTACTTACATAACTGAAAATTATGTTCCGTCATCTCAATTATTATAAATATTCATCCAATTATCTAACTCATACGTGATTCCCAATTACACAATTATCTATGTCAAAGATCAGCAAGTATTTAAATTATTTGTTCATATTGATCAAATTGTATAACTCATCATTATTCTTAGTAAAGCGTTCCATACATTTTTCTAAAGAAAAACCGTGCTTCCAGTTTTTTATCTAAGGCAAATTCTCGTAATCAACGTAAAGCTATAAATTTTCATGAGTAGAAATTATTTTATTAATTTTTATGGTGCTCTAATGCCGCTAATGACTGCAACTGCCGTTACGGCATCACATAAGAGATGTTATTTATTAATAATGAGCCATAATTTATCACATTACAGTATAAATAATATAATACCTACTTATCCAAATATTTATTTTAATTCTTGGATTAATTCCTCCTTTCTATTCTTTTCATAAGATATGTATTTTATATGTATATAGGTACGTACGTATTATTATGTATGTATGTTTTATGTATGGGATTTTATATAGTAAATTATTCTTAAATAAGTATTGAGAATTTTAATTATTTTGTACTTTTCAATTTATTTGTGTAATTGCTTTGAGTTATTTTTTTTAATCTCTATCGTTATCGTTTTACTGTCGACGAGATGTCCACTGCTGGACATAGGCCTCTCTCAAGCATTACCACATCGACCGATCCTATCCTTCTCTCATCCAGCGGATTCCCGCGACCTTCACCAGATCATTGGTCCACCTTGTGGGAGGCCTACCCACGCTGCGTCATCCGGGACGCGGTCGCCACTCCAGAACCTTTTGGCCCCATCGGCCATCCGTTCTGCGAGCAATGTGCCCTGCCCACTGCCATTTAAGTATGTAACAAATATTTATTTAGTAAACAAATATTTGTTTCATACATTTATAATTTTTAAGTGTTTGAGTAAAAACAACAACAGCCTGTAAACTCCAGTTTATTAATTTGTCAATCCCATATTTCATTTATCCATTGACACAGAATAGTCATTAAAATCTTTTATATAATCTTTAATAATAATCTTTATTGTAAAAATAAACTTACATTTGGCACTAGCTTCCACACTAGGATTCCCTGTATCGTGGAAGCTAGGCGAAACCACTACATAAAGTATACATATTAACAAAATACAATAATACAATACAATATAAAACTTACAAAACTAACAAAAATACTATACATAAACAATAAAATATTAACACTATATCACACGAGGAGTCGGCGTCGTGTGTCGCGCGGTGTCCGGTAGCCGGCCCCGAAATCGTCGGAACGCTACACCTCTCGGCCAAAATTCCTCCTTCATGAACGTCGACAGCTGCTCAGTCGGCACTCTCACCACAAAGGAATTGAAATTAACATTGTGGCGAGACTCCAACCGTTCGACCCTCAGGGTGGAATTGGTCTTCACTCGGATGTACTCTACAATCTCCTGGGCCTTTGTAGAGTAATGTAGCCGAGACACGTATAGCAGCGTCGTTGGTACAGCAGGACGCAGAAGGTGATTCGGTCCGGTCAGTGCGGTACCACACTGAAAAAATGTATGAGAGTGAAATTACTGACGTGACTTTTTAAAATCTATGTTAATCGATAACATTTCATAGATTTGTGTGTTAACAACTTGTCACTTTTTCTTAGGAATTTGTTGGCTAATGTAAATAAAAATACAGACAGGATTTAAGAATTTTCTCCACGATTGTACTCCGCTTTGCGTCGACTCCCGCGCACAACCGCAACATATCGCGCGCGCGCAACACGCTTCCCTATTTTTTATCGATCATTGTACGACACGATGACAGTTCACATCTATCGATATAATCATAGTGTTTTTATGATATGTCACCACACTATTTCCGGTTTAATCACCTATGTTATTATGCATTATAGTATGTAGTGCGTCGATTTGCATGCTGAATACGTTGGTATTCTTTCTTTCTTTCTTTTTATTTTACGTTATTTACTTTGATTATTCTAATGTACAAATTAAACATTAAGGCAACATATTATTAATTATGTGCGTAGTGCATTATTAATAAAATCTTATTACAAAATGTAACACGACATTCAAATGGTGCCATACCTGCGATTGGACAAAAAAGGGGCATTCCATTTAGCGCATCAATTTGAAGACCACCAATACGAATCACACCGATAGTAGACATTCCTATATATTCATTTAAAATCTTACTATTTACATTTTAAAATAATTAATTAACACAATCTATAAATATAAAAGAGAAGCTGACTGACTGACTGATCTATCAACGCACAGCCTAAACCGCTGGGGTTAGAAATTATCTATAAAAAATATAGGAACATTTGTATTTTCATTGGAAGCAGGGTCCAAGCTACCGGTGGGTAGGGCTCTAGAGACAGAAACCTCCTAACAATACGTGCCGTGTCGAGGAGGACTGCTTTCTGTATCAGGCCCTTGATCCAGCCACCTAACCTAGTATATAGTAGTAACCTATTACTATTGGTGTGATTTGAATTGGTACTCTTCAAATTGATGCATGACAGCATAAACACTAGGAAGCGGTGAAGGGTGGGCGCTTTTGGGGGCAGTCTTATGTAAATTAGACGTTCAAAAAGAACTAAGTAATATAATAGTAAGTAGTTTTGATACGAGTTTTGAGTTTGATGTGCTAAATGTAATGCCCCAAAATATCAGAATGTCGTGCCTGACATCATCTTCCTGCCCTGGTTCCAATTTACTTGTGGTCGGCGCAATATGTTTTACCCTTCTATTCTTCCATATCAGTCGTCACCCCATCATGTATTCTGTTTTTTTATTGTTTTTGTTTTTTATAAATTGATTTTGTAACTGTCTGTGTAAGTCCAAAATAAATATTTTTTCTTTCTTCTTTCTATTCCCTTTTCCTTCGTATCCTTCCTCACAAAATCCATCCATCTTTTCTTTGGTCTCCCTCTTCCTTTCCATCCATCAACATTCATATTCATCACTCTCCTTAGTCACATGCATTTCATCCCTCTTCATCACATGCCCAAACCAAGACAATCGATTTGCTTTAAATTTTTCTGTCGCGACACTTTCAAATTCCCTCGACATTTAGGCCTCTTGTTCAGACATGTTTTTTCGCCGTAAAAACGGCGGTTACGGTTAATTAGCCATGTGTAGGCACGGTCGTCAGTGTTGTATGGGCTTCTATGGAAGTTTGTTGACGAACACGGCGGCCCAACGGCACGCCTGCGCCGCCATATGCACCGTGTCTAGTCCTCTTTTGCGTACGGTTTGATTTAAATTAGTGTTGTATGAGAGTTTGTTAACGGCACCGGACGTTTTCGCGACGGGCAATTATTGCATGACAGTTTTCCAACGCAGATTTTTTCACAATTTTTCTACGGCACGGCTAATACGCCGTACGATTAAGAAACCGTGCCATGAACATGAGTCTGTCAATCTACTAACTCAGCCTAGCGTAGTCCACATACTACATACGATACTCCTAAACTGCGCCAAAAATGAGTGTGTGTTGTAATAGGTCTTCTTCCTCCTAGAATTTTCCCAACTATGGTGGTGTCAGCTTCCAGTCTAACCAGGGAGTCTACTCCCTAAGCACAAAGTCCATGGTTTCGGCCTTAGTTACGAGCATTTCCTATTCCCTATAACCTACGGACATACGATGATTTCGGGGCCCGAACTAAGTTTTTCCCGTCCGAAAAGTTGAACTTGACACTTGTTTTGTTTACTCCTAGGTTTCGGGCTACTTTCGGACGGGCGACTAACTTCGTTGACGGACTTAGGGAGTAGGCCCTCAGATGCGGCTGAATACCAGTTTATACGGAGCAACTGGCATCAGACCTCCGCAATCCAGTTAGTAGGTAATGCTTATTCCTAAGATTAGACCGGTTGTCAGACTTTTGCGTTTCTGACTACCCATAACGACTGTCATAGAATTTCATAGATTGTTGTGTATCAGTGATTGATTCATGTCATAGATTCATATGACACCCGGGACCAACTGTTTAACGTGCTCTCCGAGACACAGAGGGGTCTCGATTTGGGGGCCTACTTACTCCCTAAGTCCGTCAACGAAGTTAGTCGCCCGTCCGAAAGTAGCCCGAAACGTAGAAGTGAACAAAACAAGTGTCAAGTTCAACTTTTCGGACGGGCAAAAACACATCGGTAGTAGGGACAACTGTCAAATCGTGTTGTCATTCATTGTTAGTTCGGGCCCCGAAATAATCGTATGTCCGTAGGTGATAGGGTGTAGGAAACGCTCGTAACTAAGGCCGATATCACGGACTTCGTGCTTAGGGAGTAGACCCCCTGTAACGAACGGTCACCCATCTACGGACTGACCGCGGCAAGCGCGGCTTAACCTTGCCAATTAATGATCCGCGCGCTTGATAATTAGACTATAAAACCCACACAAACCCAAATGCAATTAAATAATCTAAACCAAAGCAATTATTATTGCATTTTATAACAACGGGATGTAATAGTTCTAAGTAACTATACAGTAGTAATTGCAAATAACAGTCATTAAGTAAGTATTATGCGTGCATCTAATTAAGCGCGTAGCTTTAAGTGGGTTATTATAACAATGTTTTTGTTTGTGTTGTAATAAACTGTAAATTGTCAAGGGATATTCTGTTTAAAAGCACTTTATAGTTAATGAAAATAACAATAAAAATGTTTAAGGCACACTTCAGAGATAATGCTTTTCGCCACAAAATTAATGCTTCGCACTATAATTAATCAAAAAGCATTTGTTTCTGAACGCACCCATTAAACGAATGGTGGAAAGTAATCGGTGAGGCCTTGCACCAATTTTTTTTGGTCCAAGGGTGATGCGAATCGTTTCTGCCACTCGCCGGCCGCTGCCGCGTCGCTGCTCGCTTCGCTCGCTCGGCTCGTGCGTTCAATGGTAACGGTAATCTACCGTTTGTCATTTTGTTTAATTTCTTATTGGGGGGAACTTCGAAGTTAAAATTATGGTGCAGACAATATAATTATTATATTTTTAAAGAAAACTTAAAATTACAAGGAATCAAATTGAAGTGCAAAATATTAATTTTAAAGCTAAACCTTTTAAAAGTGGAAATTATTATAGATATTTAAAGTTCATAATATGCCTACCGAAATATATTCCAATTGCAAAATACGTATAGCAAGTGATACTACTATTATCAGAATCGCTTAAAGCACATTTTAAAACCTAGTAACTCATAGCGGATTATTTCAAAACATAGAAAGGGACAGCCCCTTGCTATGTTTTAAAATGGTTACTTGGGATATGGTGCGACATACTAGGTTTTAAAATTATCAATGAGACTTGAATTTCGCGGGTTCGTCAAACTGTCAAACCAGTGTACAGCTGTAGGCTAATTCAGATAGTTTTCGAAGCGGGAAATGTGCATTAATCTCGTTTGCCAACCCGTTTTTGGCTCTCCTGTAAAATTCGTTTCTAGTCCTTTGCTGTTTTAAAATTGCGATCAACACAGATCCTAACACAATGTTAGGATTTACATGCTTTATCAACACGCGTTAAGAAAAGCTTTCCAACAGAACATGTTTATGGCAAGCCACACGGCTTGAACACACACACAACACACTTTATTGATCAATTCTTACACAAATGTTTGTGCGATTCAGGCCTTTAACCCTGTAAAGGGCATAAGATTTTAGGAACGGCAAAAAAAACAAACATTTTGGCTTATAACTTTCGTGAGACACATTAATATTTATGATTAGTTACGGTTTACTCACGTGCATTTCTCGGGATTGCCCGACTAGTTTCGGACCAAAACGCAGCCCGTAGTCATGAGCTGAATACGCAGCGAGGTCGCGAGTCGAACCCAAGATCGAAACTAGTTGGGCAATCCCGAAAAATCCACGTGAGTAAACTGTAACTAAAACAATTTTCCAATTTTTTATAAATAACAAAACAAGTTTTTTTTATTTATCATTTTTATTTTCTACAAAAGAAAATAATAATTATTAAAAACACTTTTATTTTTTATTAGAGACTAGAGGTTGCCAGCGGCTTCGCCCGCGTTGTTGTCGTTTATCGCGTATTTCGCGTTTTTCTCTACTATAATATGCATGTATTATACATATAAACCTTCCTCTTGAATCACTCTATCTATTAAAAAAAACCGCATCAAAAACCGTTGCGTAGTTTTAAAGATCTAAGCATACATAGGAAAAGACAGCGGGAAGCGACTTTGTTTTATACTATGTAGTGATAATAGTGAAAAAACATTATAGGTATTGCCAGCATTAAAAAAAACATATAACAAAGAGGCTTTCCCGACATCTCCCAATAATATTTATGGCAAATTTATTACCATTGCCCTTTAAAAGATTAAGGCATGACTCCAACAGCCATCACTGTCCGACCCAACTTCACAGTATCTATCTCCACATTATCAGTGAACAGATAACTGAGAGTTACCGTAATAAAAGGCGTTATTTCATGTAAATTGCTTCAGCTATGCAACTTTACCGGTTACCTGAATTGTGTAATAGCGCGTCCAGCTCAGTTTCCTGGCTATTAGTTTTAAATCACCGTGTACGTTAAGCTTGCATTATTTATTGTTGTTATTGACAAGCTAACTTAACTCCCGATTTATGTAAGGGGTTAATAATATTGATGTAAATGTCAGTTATGTAATGCTGACCGCACACGAGCCATTAAGGGCGAGATTCACGGACTTTACTTTGTTAAGTAAAGTAAGCATTTCATACGAATATAATCATTATTCCTATAAAGTTAATGTTCTTAATCATATGAAACGCTTATTCACATTCCCTTATACGAATATTAACATTATTCGAATAATGATATGGTTCATCTTCGTATGAAACGCCTACTTTACTTAGCAAAGTAAAGTCTGGCGACGCCTATAATATAAAGCATTTAAAATCAGATTATAAAAGCCAGAAAGCTATTTTCGTTAAAAAAATATTTCACACTTCGAAAACATGTTTGGCTCAGTGGCTGAAGGATTGACTTTCCGCACTATACAACGTGTGTTTTTTGATATCCCATAACTCTAGGGTATGGTTGAGACCATATTAAAGAACCAACTGGCATATGAATTATTCTTCAATCATCATTTTTTTTTGTTTTAATTTTTCATTCAAAATACTTAATTCGACAAGTCACGATTATTAATGTAAAACACCCTTACGTGAAATATGACAACGTCGCATTTTCTTAGCTTTAAATATGAATGACTAGCTTTCGCCCACAGCTTCGCTTGCGTGAAATTTTGAACCCGTTAAGTGACGATTTTCCATACAAACTTTCATCCCCTATTTAACTCCCTTAGGAATTGAATTTCGAAAAATCCCTTCTTAGTGGATGCCTACGTTACAAAAGGCACCTACTGTCAAAATTTCAACTTTCTAACCCCAGCGGTTTAGGCTGTGCGTTGATAGATCAGTCAGTCAGTCAGCTTTTCCTTTTATACTCGTATGTATAGATTGATTTGAATAAAAATTAATTACTCTTATTTATCAATTAAACCTATAATTTAATTATGATTGATTTTATCTTCGAAACGATGTATTTTTGGACCACCTATTCTAGGAGATTTTGTGTTCTTTTTACTTAAATAATATAACCCTAGAGTTATGGGATATCAAAAAACACACGTTGTTTATAGGTCGCGGATTTGATTTCTGCACGGGCCAAATATTTGTGCATGTGAAGATTTTTGTCTGTAAACGCAACCATGATGTTCTTAATATTTTAAATAAAATATACCTGGTATGAAATATGCATCATTATAACTATAATCAGGTGTTCTAGAATGAAGCCATTACGTAAAGTATTTTGTACTGCGGAGTGATTACCTCCTCCAAACGTCGTGACGGCCCAATTGTTAAGCGGCGTGTGTACCGCGTTATAATATACTGTTGGATTATTTATTGATATCAAACTCGTTTTGAGATAACATTAAAAAAGAGAGAGAAAAAAACTATTAAAATAATTAGCATATTATTATGAAATTAACAGTTTCAGAAGTCGGTGCTTATCCACGCTGAAACAAATTGAACTGACTTCTGAAACTGTTAATTTTATTATACAGGGTGTTAACAAATTCGTGGAATTCCTTCAAACCACGTGATCTACTGGTGACACAGATTAACCCTCAATGGGAAGTTTAGAAAATCAACAAAAAAAAAATTCAAAAAAAAAAACTTGATTTTCTATTTCTGAGTAATTTTAGAGCCTTGAGTTATCTGACTGCACAGAACGTCGTGCCTGCCAGCCGTGTCGCCGTGCTTTCATTAATTTATGCGTGGCATCGAAATGTTCACACAAATAAAACATTTTTTTTTGCAAAAAAATAAATTCTTATTTTTTTACTGAATCCTTATTAGGTGGTTTAGATACGATCGGTAACAAAGCCGCATGAAAAAATAGTTTTTTTATTTTTAATCAAGCTAAATCCCGTGCGGGGCCTGTCTACATCAGTAGTAGATCATGTGGTTTTAAGGAATTACACGAATTCGTTAACACCCTGTATAGTCATTTTCTCTATTTTTCTATTTTGAGTGGCGTAAACAATACATAAACATGCGATTACAGCAATCGCGAGTGATTTGCTGTTTTCCATTGCAGAGTTCCATTGTCTATCTCCGAAGGTCTTCATCAGATCTTCACCAGAATACTCTTACAAACAAAAGTCAGAATCATTGAAATCGGTTCACAATTGACACAATAAAACAAAATAATCAATATACAAAATAATACTTGTGAATACACGTCGAATTGAGAACCACCTTTCGTTTAAGTCGGTTAAAAGGTTAAGCGCGTTTATTGCTCCTAGGATTTTTTTAATAGAGATTTTCATATTTACTTATTTTCGACGCCGGATACTAAATGTTAAAAAGACAAAAAATCAATGGGCAACATAGTCCTAGTGTCAAAATGTACAAATTGCCTAGTGCCAAAATGTAATTTTGTCCAAATGCCACAGAACAGAACAAATGAAATGACATTTCTATCATCTTTTTCAAGGATATCGAACTTTCAAGGAGTATTTATACTCAAAGAGATTAGGTAGAGAAGAGATTTTAATTAGATATCCAGTGCAGAGAAGTATGTTGGTTGATATCAAGTAAGTAGCAGATAGGTGTATGTAGGCTCAGTCGTTAGTGATCCTACCTTCGAAGCCCAGGTTTGTGGGTTCGAATCCTGACTGTGTGACAATTGGACCGCGATGCATTTTGGCACAATTATGTTTTATCTTTTGTACATTTTGGCAATCTAACAATTAGACCCTTATGCATTATATCACAATTATTTTTTGTCATTTGCACATTCATAATTATACATTAAGACTTTTGTACATTTTGACACTAGGACTATGTTGCCCATTGATTTTTTGTCTTTGTAACATTTAGTATCCGGTGTCTTATTTTCTACTATTCTAACAAGACCGTTGTAACCTATTGGTTGGTTATTGGTGATTCCCAATTACCTACTGGGTTGGCGGAAATCACACACCATTGATAACTTTATGGAGCCCTCTCAAGTGTGCAGGTTTCCTCACGATGTTTTCCTTCACTGTTATCGCAAGTGATAATCAAATTCAGTAGTGTCATTCTGTAAGAAACCCACCTCAATATCGTCGGTTAACTCGATATCCATAATGTCACAGTATGGATAATACAAGCAAATAATACACAGATAATCGACAGTATAATCAATGACGCGTAGTTTTGATATCCACGCTGTGTCACGACAAGTGTCTAATTATTGACAGTCGCGATCGAGGTGAGATTCTTACAGAATTGCACTGCTGATCCGCTCATGAATTCGAAAATGTCAGAGGCTGGCTGAAAGATGACCGCAATTGTTTGAAAGAGGCTAGAATGTTGATTATCACACTCTATAATTATTGTGTAGTGATATTACACAATTATAGGAAATGTTTTATTCATTTTATTTGAGTACATAGTAATAAATAGTCCATAAAATACGTATTATTTGAATATGCTATCATTCTTAGTTGCCAAGATATTAAGGTTTATGTTGGTGACCCGGATTCAAAGCTCCCGTTTCGAGTGTGTACTTAGTGTTATTTTTAAGATGTTTTCAATGAAATATCAATTAATTATGTTTCTTTTTCTTACAGGTAAGTCGGCTGTTACTCAGTAATATTCACAGAATTGTTTCAGGTAAGTGAGTTGTACTTTCAGCTTTTAATTTAACCTCATGGCATTTTTCAGGAATTATAAGTTAAACCTGGTGTTTATAGATAAAAGTGAAATATGAATATTATGTACTTTGATTAATTTTGAATAATTTAATTGAGCCTTTAGGTATATCGAAAGATTTTTATCTGTGGCCTATCTAGACCATTTTTTTACAAGATACTTCGATAAGCCTTGGCTCACTACCGCCACCAATAAACGGACGAATGCCGAACTATTACGTTTTTGTGCGTACTAACTAATGACTGAATTAAAAATAAAGTTCCTTTCACTTACATACGTTTTTTCTGGTGGTCACTCACTCACGTGCCAGTTCTGCGGCGATCGAGTAGATGGCGCTGTCGGTCTCTTGCAGAGCGAAGCTCTAGAGTCTAGAGGTCTATTTAGACTCTCTTGCAGGATGACACATTAAATATATTTAGCGCTAAACATAATTAAAATAACCTTGTATTTTTCCTAAAACGTTTTAAGTTGATTGAGATAGAATTATTTTTTAATTATGTAAACATTGATAATTGCAATTAGGTATTAGATGTGGCCCAAATTTACCAACGTCGGATAGCATTTATCTGAGGAATAAGTTAGACATTTTGACAGAATTTCTGTACAAAGCTGTCCAAACGTCATCTTCAGATAAAAGTTATCTCACGTTGTTGAAAACGCTCCTTAGAACTTTATTCAACGAGTGATGAACATATAATAAAATTGACTCATGGAATAATTAGAACATTTTGAGGCAGATAACATAGTTATTTCCCTTTTCTCTTTTAGGGAGTTGTTTTTTCAAAAGAAAGGTTTTTTTTTTAAATAATATATTGCATTACATTAACAGAAACAAAAAACTGCAACAAAAACTAACATCGCTCGCAGCTCTCGGTACGTTTGGATGTGTCACCGAACGGCCTTGTTTCCATGATATGATAATTTTTTTGGTTCGATTTTATCCTTAAAACATTATTAGGTTAAAAGGTTTTTTTTTATTAATGTATTTTTTATGGCCCTAGTTGCAAGAAAATAAAACAAATAAATACCAAATACGCCATTTAAATGACATCCCTTTTAAACATAGGTAAACTACGAAATTTGATTACCACAGTAACCTAATTATCATAACTTAGCACATGCTTGCCGATCTGAGAATTCAATTAGACCAGATACCACTGTTTAATGAGTGCTTATTATCTTGTAAAAATTATATGAATCAAGTAAAGGAAATAGGTTGTTGAGGTGTTCAGGTGATAGCAACCTGCCATTACTTATTACGATACCTATTGCGATATTTAAACTTAACACATTATTGCTTAATCATAACTTGCAAGCATTTAACTATGTACTAAAATGGTCTTTTCTAAGTTATGTAGTTTCAGTATTAAATGTCGTATAGTTTCAGTCTTAAATGTAAATACCTATGTTTAACAAATAAATGATTCTATTCTAAATGATTCTATTCTCAGGGATACCTAACCTTAAAAAAAATATTTTCGTAATTGACACTACGTTAGTAGCACAGAAATCTAAATAATATCACATCACGCAGAAAATTATTTACAGCGACATCGAAAAGAGAAAAGCAAAAACAAACCCTTTTTAAAATGATGTTTAGTTTCACCTAATTTCATATGTGCAGTCGCGGAATTGATATGTTTACCACCCTAACGTCTATAATCGCTTGCAGATTACTTTTTCATAAGGTCGCTCGGTGGCTAGCAAAGAATTGACAGGGCAAAGATATTTTTTTCTTAATTGACATAAAATGTTCCTTGAAAGAAGATTTATACCAGGTAGCATAAAAAAAGAAATCAATCTAATTAGTAAATTCAGTCAAATTCGCTCTATACAACTTTTAACTAGACACATCCAAGAAAGAGTTCATAACATCAAAACATGGTTAATAGACTTTTTGTTATAGCCAACGCTTCACAATTTTAAAAAGTAATATTTCTGTAAATTGATATGACATCTTAAACTTTATTGCGCATAGTGTGAGAAGGAATCGAATAGGGTATTTGACTGAAAAATATACCTAATTAGTCCGTCAGTTAGATTATCAAAAAATATTTGACTCGTATATTTTCTTTTGTTACGTAAACCAAAAAGGACGAAGATACGGCACTTTTAAAATTGGCAAAACGTCCCAAGCAAGTACAATTTTTACTTGCTTCTGACGTCACAAGCCCCCTCTCTCGAGTTTTGATGCGTTTTATCTTTCCAAATATTCATAGATTTAACAAAAGAAAAAATACGTGTCCATTATTTTTCAAAACTCTAACTGGCGGACTAATTAGATTTGTAATTTATTGATGCTGTCAACATGCCTATTATAAATCTGATAAACATTTCAAGTACACTTTATAGAGATTCACAATGTATATTTTTAAACTAAACATGAAGACAAATAGAGACAAAAACACACAACAAAACAACAAACAAGAGTTCACACCTTTACCTCTTCCAACAAAAGCGAGAGTAAACCACCATTTCAAGGTCAAGTGCACGTCACAACGCAACGGAGTCAATGAGATGAGACACAACGATAGCGAAAGTTATGTCATAACGGAACGGAACCCGCGGAACGGATCCGATGCGCACGAGTGGCGTCGACCGGGTTCTAAAGAAAACCTGCTACGTGTTAATTTGATAGGTGGATCCGATGATATATTATGCTGGTGTATTTAGTATTGATTTCAAGTTTATATAATGTGTATGTAAGTGGTGATATAATTATTATTTAACATTTTATTGAATTTAAGCTTTACCACGTTCAATTAATGTCGATATTGGTGTCGATTTTCTTGTTTACCAAGTAAACTGAAATTAGAGAATTGCTATCTTTTACTAACAGACAGCGCGAGAAAAGGACAGTGATGAATAAGAACCACATAAGAACTAAGTTAGAGATGTCAAATTAGTTTAGTTTAACTAGTCAAACTAGTTTAGTAGAAGTGCACCGTGTTTCTAGTCTTTGCATGGAAATTTTAGTTCAACTTTGACAGCTCTTATTTACGTCCGTCTCTTTCTTATTTTATGAGAGTGACAAATATGGCAATAGTCTAAATTAAGTTTACTTTGTGTACAACAGAATCAGCACCTATGTCAACTATTTTGTTTAATGATACAAAATTTTCTTTAACTTCTCTCTTACGCTCTTCTTTTTTGTCTTTTCTGGTAGCGTCCTTCCTATTATGGTTTTAATCAAGAACTAATTAATGTTCAATATCATTAGCTCTATCAATCTTACATGATTAGATAGCCGCGCTTCTTAATTTTTTAATTAACTTCGCAACTATCACGATTCTTCCATCACAAGTTATCAAAACTAATCGCCTGTAACTGTAATAGTCATGTTAGTAAACAAGACAGTTAAAACTAAAGTTTACACCAGTAAATGGAACACAATATTAATCAATCAACAATTTTAATGATTATTATCAATCATACAAAAACAAATAGAGTATTGCAAAGCGGCCGACGCTGTAAAATTTTAATGTTTGTTCGAATAATAAAAGATCATCAATTATAATAGTTATTGTAGTGCAATCGTTATTGCGTACGTTAAATTGGATTTAAGGTTATTAATAATAATGTGATGTTTTTATTGTTTTGTTTAAGTTAGTTTTAAAAATAACATGACCAAGAATTAATTACTCTGAGGCTGAGGCTGTACTTAGCAGCAACGCGAACTACAACACGGAAGCGATTGAAACAAGTGTATTAATATTGTCTCATGTGGCTACATACAGGATTTATTTTTATTTTATTTATTTATTTATTGCAAAATGTAGTTTACAGAAAACTTATAGAATAGGTTATTCCAAACATATATAGACTCTGATAGAGCAAGGCATACAATAATGTAGCTTATAAGTTATTCAATTATTAGGAAAATTAATCACATTAAAATAAGGTTACATTGGCGATTACATTAAAATTCTATTACTTAGGGATATAGGTTAATTATTTCATTCATATAACATTCATAGTAGGTAGGTATTTTTAGAATTAGTATTAATATTATTTCATCCTTTATTATATTACTATTACTTTGGTATATTATAGGTAAATTATTTTACTCAGATTATTATTAAAAAAAATGTGTAATTCCTTCAAACTGCGTGGTTTACTGGAGACACAGATTGACCCTGAACAGGATTATTATCAATACAACAAAAAAAAACATGGTGTTCTTAACGTGAGTCATTTTAGTGCCCCAATTTAACTGACTGCGTGGAACGATACTGCACTAGTCGTGCCTTCCATTTATCTTGCCGAACTTCCATTAATTGATACGTGAACCTTAAATTTTCTATCCGATTTAATAAAAAAAAAATGCATAAAATATTTTATTTTTAATCAAATTAAATCCCATGCAGGTTTAATATTATTGAATTCGTTTACACTCTGTTTACACGAAGCCGATTTTTGGTGGATAGTAAATAAAATAATATATCATTTATTCTCTCTTCACAATAAGTGGTCTTAAGATGAATGTAAACATAAAACTATATAACTTTTCCACCTTTGTGAGAGACTGGTGCCTGAAGTAGGTTTTACGAATAAAACCTGTGTTACAGGTCACCAGGACCCTCACTTCGGTAAGATTTGTATAGAAATGACCATAAGATAACAATGAAAGATACATCGAAAAAGTACAAAGGACAAAATAGCTACTGAATTAAAATAATAGAAAATATTACAATGTAGCAGAAATATCCAAGTGTGTTAATAAAATATATGTGTATGAGCGTGTGAGGTGTATGAAGTGCAAATTGAGTATATATATTATATTAATAGTGTAGCAACACTCGTAAATATTAATAATACATTTATTTCAATCGCATTAAACATCGCAATGTGTATCGCTGCTAACTGTAGACCAAGCTTGAGACTATTTCATCTTATGAGTTTTTTTTGTGTTAGTATAGCAAACGTAATGTTTCGCAAAACAGAACACAATGTAAAATTATTGTCCATTCAGATATAATCATCAATTATTATGGTTGTTATGGAGTAACCACTGTTTAAATTATAGACTTCGGATGTTAACATTGAGAGGGATCTGTGGAAACAGATGATGTGTGGAATCCGGCTCAGCATATTGCAACTATGGCAAAAGATTAATGAAGAGATTAGTTTGAGTAAAGAACTATTAATTTTAAATATAACGTTCGTTACAATCTGGCATGTTACATAAATCATGCGAACAGAAGAAACATTCAACTTTTTCATTTTTTTATCAAACCGAATAATTATATCAATTTAAAAATATCAGCTTCTAAATAATAGGAGACAAACTGATTCTGTAGCTAAATAGTTACTTTTCATGTCTTTCCTATCCAAACAAAAGGTTGTCTGGGAGATATCGCTTTTAGAGATAAGAGCGCCATTGTACCCTTAATTAACAATTAATCCTATGGTGTACAATTAAGTTTATTGTCTACTAGCCGTGTGCCCAATGGGATTTCCCATACGTCAAAAATGACGAACTTGGATACAAAATTTAACCCCTATTTAACCCACATAGGGCTAGTTTTAAATCCTTTCTTAATCCTCATCTACGTTACATAAGCAACTCCTGTGCAAAATTTCATGCTTCTAGACCTACCGGTTTAAGCTGTGCGTTGTCTGTCAGTCAAACAAAATATTTACACACCCCACCCTTCCTAGACACACACCATGCACATACATACACCCCTACCCCACACACAAATCATCACTGTATGCACACTGATCAACACCCTACACACACTCAACCGCACCCTACTCACTCACACGCACTTTTAATTATAGCAATTTAATTATTATTTTCTTCCTTTTTCCCTTTACTTACAAAAACTTGTAACCTTTAAACACTGATTAAATACTTAACTATCCATGTCACTCTAAGCCAATGGATAGAGATGGCAAGTGATTGATTGATAATCCTATTTGTTAATTGTTAATACTTAGCTTTAGTTCATAACAAAGGTTTATATAATTGTTATATCTTATAAATATTCTGTTCGAGGGGAGGCCTGGTAATCTGTGTGACAGGGTAACCTAGTGCAGATACCAGTCTCCCACAAAGGAGAGATTATAAAATATGTATTTAAATTTTAAGTCACCTTTGTGGAAGAGAAAATAAACAAATTTATTATTATTTATCTATAAAAAATTAGGATACTTTGTTTTCGAAAACAAATGAAACTAGTTTGAAAAAATAATCTCACACTGGTAACAAGTTCTACTTTATCCATATTTTATAAATATATAGTTTCTAGCTGTGAGGATTGTTGCAAGAAGATATTCCATAACTGGAATGTTGTCTGGACATTTCTATAATGTTGCTTAACAATAAATACTGGTCTAAATTCCCTTATATTGCCTTTTATGACAGGCTAAGAAAGTCACATCGCTGTATTACTCGTAGTAAACTCATAACATATACTTATTATTAGGTAACCGATTCTTGAAAACCCACGGCCGCTCGATCTATTAGAAAGACTAGTAGTTCAGTTTCATACAACTAGAATGCAAGGAATGCTGGTTAGCAACAGCATAATTATCTAACGGTAAAGGAGTTTGTATATTTAAGAGCGCCTCGTATTGAGTTACTTTGATGACTTTGAACGAGGCACAGGGACAGGCCTTTGCTTTTGTCGAGGCACGAAAATTAAAGCTGGAGAAATTAGCAAAAAAAAATTAAGTGTTCTTTTTAAAATGTTTATTTCAAGTAGTGACTGAGTTGAACGAGTTTATAATTTTAACGACTAAAAGATTTTTGTTTTTAGAAATTATGTGCTACTCAGTCGCCATTTTTTGTCATAATCATACATCAAAACTAACTTTATTTATTTCTATTCTGGGGCTTACAAAGCAGTTAATTGTACCTTAATTCACTGCTATTTCAATCTATTAGAACATCAGCAAGGCCGAGTATTTCGGTTCGAGGCAAGGCTTTTCCAAAATCGAGGCAGCCTCGTTCAAAGCAAAAAATTGCTCACTTATGTGTACAAGACCTCTATTCTGGTAGAATTTACACATAATTGTAGATGTATGACAGCTTAAAGTGCACTGGCATAAAATTAAATAATGCTGGGCTATCTGACATTGTTGGAGGCTAGTCAAAACACTCGAGGCAAAGCATCTCCAAGATCCAGGCAGCTTTTTTTTCTATTGGTCCTTGCAGAACGTTTCTACGTAACCGGACAGTTACGTAAACGGATAGTACTAGAGTCGAAACCAAGGACTACATTGTATCAGAAAAATTGTTATGCCATGTGTATCCAGATATTTAATAAAATACCAGAACCAATTAAGGAACTTCCACTAGTACAGTTTAAGAAAAGCCTTAAACACTGGCTTCTAGACAAAACATATTATGCGGTAAATGAATTATTCTAACATTATTTGTGACATTATTATTTTTTTCATTGTATTTGTAATTAACATTAATGTTGTTGATATTAATCATTGATGTTGATACATTTTAAAATGTTCACATGCCACTTTGTGGCAAAATAGAAGAACTATTGAAACCACCCAACACCATAATGTACTCTATTTTAAGTGGAATAAATTTCATTTCATTTCATTTCATATTGGCGAAATCTGAAGGGTCTCCAGCCAATGGGAGGGAATTAAAATACTTAACCTTAGCTTACTACTTATACTACACTAACATCATGACTGCTAGCAACAACAGCACTAATGGGACTCGGACCTTGACTCAAGGCGTTGCTGGCTGGAGATTGGGAGAGAGATAGCTTGATGAGCTCTGAATTATCGGTGTAAATCGAGGCAGCCTCGTTTAAAGCAATAAATTGCTCACTTGTGTACAAGACCTCTATAATGGAAGGAGTCACACATGATTGCAGATGTGTGACGGCTTGAAAGTGCATTGGCACACAGTTCAATAATGCTGGGCTATCTGATTGTCTGTTTCAAACCAGTTTATTTACGTTGTGTTTCGTAACAGTCTAGTCTCAATCAAAATTGTTTATGAAGCATTATTGTGTTCAGAATTTTTAATGTGTTGTATAATTATATTCTTTTCGCTTGTCGGGTTTTGTTTGGTAATTGGTTGCTTATATCAGAAACAGATACTTTTCCTACTAATAATGTATACAATACATAATTTAGTATATGAATACTTATCTTAATATAAGGTTAGTCAAAAAGGGGGTATCACTGATGACTGTTTAAAAAGAAGTGACAAAATTTCAAAATTCGAAAATGTGCAATCCGTTGCAAAAAAAAGGAAATGCTTCATCTCTTCTTTACTTACTAATGCAGAAAATGGAGCTTCTAATTCGTGACTCCAAATATAATCTAAAATGTAAACACAGCTGATTATAGCTAAGGATATATAGATTTTTTAATGAAATCTTTGAACAGCTATTTCTCTTAAACTATTGACTTTTGGGGATTTGGTAAAACAAAAGTTATTCATTATTATGGGTACTTTAATGCCCTTTCTGATTAGTACTCCTTTTCCGACTAACCTTGTATAGTCACTACGCTTGTCGACGGTCATCATAAGTTGTTGTTATTAATTTCTCAATTGCTGTTGTAACAGGTAATTGCGTATATAAGACCTTCAATATATTATTTGTATGAGCATTACTACAAATTCCTTCAAGTAATTATTATAATAAGTGAAACTTTGGTTGATACAATAGTAGATAATTGTCTTTACAACACTCCCTCCGCCTCCTCCTTATTCTGGCTAGCCTTTTCCAAACTATGTTGGATCAGCTTTAAGTCTAAAGTTAGTGATAGACGTACAAATTTAAAGTACGCGGTTTTTAAGTTCGTGAACTTACTCGGCTCGACGTCGGTTACACACGTGAAGCTTGCTCATTACTCTGGTATTAGGGGTACCGCGATGTCGTCAATGGAGGAAACATTGTGTGATTCAGGAATAATATTATATTATATTCTTAGAACCAAAAAAGTTCTAAGAATACAGGGTGTTAACGAATTCGTGTAATTCCTTAAAACCACATGATCTACTACTGATGTAGATAGGCCCCGCACGGGATTTAGCTTGATTAAAAATAAAAAAATAAAATTAGCATTTTTTCATGCGGCTTTGTTACCGATCGTATCTAAACCACCTAATAAGGATTCAGTAAAAAAATAAGAATATTTTTTTTTGCAAAAAAAATGTTTTATTTGTGTGAACATTTCGATGCCACGCATAAATTAATGAAAGCACGGTGACACGGCTGGCAGACACGACTAACGAGATATCGCTCTTTGCAGTCAGATAACTCAAGGCTCTAAAATTACTCAGAAATAGAAAATCAAGATTTTTTTTGTTTTTTTTTTTTTTAAATTGATTTTCAAAAATTCCCATTTTGGGTTAATCTGTGTCACCAGTATATTACGTGGTTTGAAGGAATTACACGAATTCGTTAACACCCTGTATAATATAATATTAATAGTCCCCAGATAGTAGTCTCTCCGTGCAAAATTCTGACATACAGCCGCGTCTAGTAACGCGGCGTCTTACGTAGGCGGTTCAAAGCGAACGCGAATTGCGAAGCGATCCGATGCGGTGACATGCGAATTCAATGCGATGCGGTGCGAAGCGGCGGCTTCGTCCTACGAGCTCGCGAACCGCCCGCCGCGCGCCGCCGCCATTTAGTAGCACTGTACGGCACCGCATCTAGTTCGATCGCGTTCGCTTCGCACCGCGCCGCACCGCACTCCACGTGCGTTTGGTCACGTAGGCCACTTCAATAGGTATCGACTGTTTGTTGTTTTCGTGTCGCGCCGCGCCTGCTTCGCGTCGCTTCTAGATCGCTCAAGTAGGACGCCGCGTTAGACTGGAATCCGACCTAAACACACTTTGGAAAACATGAGGCGGAATAATTTTGGCTAAATTTAAATCCACAAAAAAATCTAATACCTATGTTTGTCAAGGTAAGGATGCTTTTTCGAGAATACAATTCCGAAAAAGTAGCTTAGCCTTGATTGATTGTTACACGTTTGACGAATTTGGCATTCAAGGTTAGCTGTGTGACTAATTCATCTTATTTCTATTTATTTAAGCAGTTTTAGAATTCACTGTGAATACAGACAGCGAAAGTTGATGAATACGTTTTTAAAAATTAATTACCTACCTCTGGCGTTAATTATTAAATTAATATTTTACCATTATAATATTATTTGAAGAATTCTCTTCTTTATAGCTAGTACTAAAAAGTGGCATTCAGTTTTGTCTTAATCGTTAAAGTTTGTTTCGACTCTACATTCACTTGATTATTTTAAATTATATTCTTGTGTACGAATACTTTTCCGTATAAATATTTTTTGGGATATTACTTAAAGGTAATAGGTATACAGCATGACTGGTTAGTCATTTTAGGTCCGAAAACCATGAACTTATTTCAACATTTATACAACTTTGCTAAAGTTGTGTAAAAAATAGAAAGAATAGAAAAAAAATGCATTTTCATACATTTTGTTAAGCAATATTGATTATTTTTAACCGACTTCAAAAAGGAGGAGGTCAATTCGGTTGTATTTTTTTTTTATTTTTTATGTTTGTTACCTCATATCTCCGTCATTTATGAACCGATTTCAAAAATTCTTGTTTTGTTCGAAAGGGTATACTTCCCGATTGGTCCCATTTAAATTTTGTTATGATTAGACCATGAACTTCAGAGATATGGAACGGAACTCCTCATCGGATCAAAGCAAAATTCTCAAATTACTAATATTGCTTTGTTTATATTTGTTGTTGGGAACTGACTACTTGAAAAGAGGAGGGGGTGATTGTCCCCCCCCCCCCCTCCCCCCCTTTGGAATGTTTTCATTATATCGTGTAAGGTATCATTTGAAAGGACTTTTTATGCCCGACTATGTCAAAGCCAAAAAGAAGGGTTATGAAGGAGGGGGTTAAAATTATGACACTAAAACGTATTCAATAAAAAATAAACTTTAAAAAAAAGTAAAAACCGACTTCAAAGAAATACTAAAAGGAGTAGAATAATTACCATTATATAAAATTTACAGTTTCAGAAGTCGGTGCAACTCTACACTGAAGCAAATAGAAGCTACCGACTTCTGAAACTGTTAATTTTATATAATGGTAATTATTTTACTCCTTTTAGTATTTCTTTCAAGTCGGTTTTTACTTTTTTTTAAAGTTTATTTTTTGTGCAGAACAGCTGTTTTGTTTGGCTAGTGTTTAACAATCGAATATAAATTCAAAGTATGAGTGTCAAAAATACTGATTATGGCGTACTAAAATACTAAGTGGGCGAAAGACTGAAGGCGAACACATATTGAAAACGGCGACTTAAAATTACGAATTTGAGGTACAAGTTATTCAGAACGATCAGTATAATAATAATTCTTAAGCGAACAAATTTAACTCAAATTATTGTTGTATGTTTGTAAGGTTGTTTGGGTTTCCAAAGGAGCGTCGACGGAGCCCCGCTGGGCGGGGCTCCTATTTCTGTCTGCAGGGTTTAAAGTAACCTAACACGAAGTGGATGACGGGGGCTTCGTTCGCTCGCTTACTCTAGCCCCCGTCATCTCCTTCGAACGTAACCTATCCGTGTCGGGGTAAGGAAATGTATATTTTCGCCCACTCAGTATTTTTTTTGCCCAAATTAGTATTTAATTCGGGGCTCCTATTTCTGTCTGCAGGGTTTAATGTAATTGTAAAATTAAGGTTGAGCTTTGCACAAAAATCCTTTATTTTCTTTGTTAAAGTAAAAACAACTCTAAATCGTTTACTGTCAATACCTTCACATCAAAAGATTAAGAAAATAGTTGTTTGACCATCCCACATCATTCCTCAATATGATTGTGAATAGTATTGGTTGACATTACGAAAAGGCTAAGGTTAATAACCTCACCACATATGAATAATTATTGTGCATACATTAATATGACGCACTAGCTATTGCCTGCGACTCCACTGCCTGCATTATTTCGTCTCGGCACGAGGTAATGCGACAAGCGACGTAAAAATTAATGCGTGCTGCGCATTTCAGCCCGGTTGGGTTCCTTATTTTTTTTAGCGAAATATAAAACTTCACTTTGAATCCAAATACAAACTTAATGTATACTAGAGGTCGCCAGCGGCTTCACCCGCGTGGATGTCGTCTATTGCGTATTCCGCATTTTTCTCTACTATATTATGCATGTATTATACTCGAGGAGCTCGTGCCTAAATAATTACAGCCGCATAGACCGATCTTCCGGGTTAAGCCACGCTTGCCGAGGTTGGTCTGTGGATGGGTGACCATTTACCATAGCGAGTTTCCTTCGTGCCTCGGAAAGCACGTAAAGCCGTTGGTCCCGGTTGTCATTTGTAGATCTTTGACAGTCGTTACTGTTGGTCAAAAGCCAGAAAGTCTGACAACCAGTCTTACCAAGAGTATCGTATTACCCAGTTACTGGGTTGTGGAGGTGGAGGTGGAGGTAGATAGGCAGTCGCTCCATGTAAAATACTGATATTCAGCTGCATCCGGTTCGACTGGAAGCCGACCCCAACATAGTTGGGAAAAGGCTAGGCAGATGATGATTATGCATGTATTATAGGTACATATAAACCTTCCTCTTGAATTACTCTATCTATTAAAAAAACCGCATCAAAATCTATTGCGTAGTTTTAAAGATCTAAGCATACATAGGGACAGACAGCGGGAAGCGACTTTGTTTTATACTATGTAGTGATTCTAAAGCCGGCTCCAGACATGTGTGCAAAGATTTGAACAATTGTTTGAAAACTTTTGAACACAAATGTTGTCGCAAGTATACCTGCCAGACATGCTTTGCAAACATTTGCGCTCAAAGCCATCGCTAAGATGACAAATGTAATGGCGGACGTGAACGCAGTATACCTGTACCATTTACGTGAAAGAAAGAAAGAAAAAAAATATTATTCAGCCAAGGACACAATAACAGCATACAGGGTGTAAACGAATTCGTGTAATTCCTTCAAAACACATGATCTATTAATAGTATAGATTAAACCCGCACGGGATTTAGATTGATTAAAAATAAAAAAAAACCTTTATTTTTCCAAATATATTTTTAAATGATAGAAAATTTCGATGCCATGCATAAATGAATGAATGCGCGGCAACACAGCTGACGGCTACGACTAGCGCGATATCGCTCCACGCAGTCAGTTAACTAGGGACGCTAAAATAACTCAGATACAGAATACCAAGTTTCGTTTTATGAAATCAATTTTTTGTTGATTTTGAAAAAACCCTATGCTTGGTCAATCAGGTCACCAGTGGATCACGTGGTTTGAAGGAATTACACGAATTCGTTCACAACCTGTATACAATAAAATCAAATCAAACACACTGAATGCTGACCCCAGCATAGTAGAAAAAAGGCTTGGCAGAAAATTATTAATGTTTAAACAAACTGACAGGATTCAACACTCGCACTGTTATAAAGGATGTGTAATATGTCAAAACTGTAAATGTCAGATAATGATTAATATTGTTGCCTCACCTCTACTTGATCAACGGGTATTCAACGTAACTCTTCTGAGATCACAAAAGGAGTCAATAATACTTGTTAAGATGCTGTAACTTAACCGCATGAGTTTAAGATTCAAGTTACGTCAATTTCAAGTTTGTTCAACACACAATGACAGTCAATTATGAGGATATCAGATACTAGTGCTGATTGTCTTGCTCACCAACTAAAGTAAAATTAGAGAATTGCTATCGTTTACTAACAGACAGCGCGAGAAAAAGACGGTGCCCGATGGCAACCCCTTCTCCCTTCTTTTCAACTTCGTCTCCTGCCCTAACTACACTTACGAGATCGGATCCTGGCTGTTCTCTACCGTCATGACTAAATGCGCTCCAGCCGGTCTGTTTGCTGCCGCCAGTTTCTATCAAATGACTGTGTGGGCCATTGGCGAACACCGTAACTACAAGAAGGAATTCGCTGCTTACCCCAAGGGACGTAAAGCTATCTGGCCTCTTATTTTATAAGCATTTTATTATTGTTATCTATAGTATTAGGTATTGAATACTTAATGCGATTCTTTGTAACTGGTGTAGCAGACGTGCTCAGGAGATCCTAGGGCCGTCTGCTACATTACAGTCGTCATCGCACGCTGTTGTTATTTACGTCTCTGAAACCAGGCTTTGAGCGTTCTGTTAATTACTTCAGAGGGGTAACGTTATTTGGTACGCGTAAAATAATTTTACCGCTTTGGAAGCTTTCAGCAGTCTGTTCCTCACTTCAGAGCGGCAAAGTTATCTTACGCGTACCAAATAACTTTGCCGCTCTGAAACCAGGCTTTCAGCAGTCTGTTCCTCACTTCAGAGGGGCAAAGCTATCTTCTGCGTACTGTAATATGGAATGAAACTTTTCTATGATGAGTGCAGTATATCTATAGTTAAAATCAAATACATTGACTCGAATCAAATAAGCATTTACACGTGTAATTATAATCAAAGAATTAATGACTCTAATTAGTCTTACATTTCTCGTTCAATTCCAATTAAATACACATTAATTATACAAGATCACAATAATTAACCTTAAATGAAATTAATATGTATATCTAATCACAAAAGAAATATAAGTTGACAAATATATTATGACAATAAGACGATCAAGGTCAGGACCAATTCATTTATATTTATTTATTTATTCAATATTCAAATTTTCCATCTTCAAGGTCTTCAAATATATAGGGCGTCCCGAAACACAACGTCAAAACGGGAAACAAATGACAGGGAAGAATGAGAGGGTTCCGAAAAAAAAAACTACTTTTTTTCTATTTTGATTTTTAACCTTTACCGCATAAATCTAACTATTAAATGTGTTTCTCAAAAAAGGGAAAAAAACTGTACAATTATAAACTGCTATACAAGGTTAGTCGGAAAGGGGGTACTAATCCGAAGCCCACTTATAGTATCGCTGATGATTGTTTGAAAGCAAGTGTTAAAATTCAAATAAAATGATTTTTATTTTAGTTTTTTTCAAAAATTATTCATCCCTGCTTTAGTTACAAATTCAGAAAATGGTGCTTCTTATTCATGACCCCAAATATGACCTAAAATGTAAACACAGCTGATTGTAACTGGGGATAGATAGATTTTAGAGATTTTTTTTGAGATTTTTGAACATCTGTTTCTCTTAAACTATTGAGTTTTGGGAAAAGTTGTAGAACAAAAGTTATTCATTATTATGTGTTCTTTAACACCCTTTCGGATTAGTACCCCCTTTCTTTGTTCCTGGCTTGACGTTAAGTTTCAAGACACCTTATATACAATTTCGAGTGTGCATAACTATAACACATTCTTTTTCATTCTTGCGATTTTTAGATCAGCTGTCAAGCACATCTTTGAAAGAAGGGCACAAGCACAACCACAGCGATACGTACAAAGGGCGTTAAAGACATTGGTACCGAATCTAGTACCAACTAAAATAAATTTTAAATATTGCTGTCAAAAGTTAAACAAAAGAGTGACGCAATATTTTTGGAGTTGCCAAACTGGTCTACTTGTACATCACCGTGTTTTTAGACAGTATATTATGCGTGCTAAGTAACTTTGCCCTGCTGAAGTGAGGAACAAAACACTGAAAGCCTGGTTTCAAACGGAAGTTTTTTCACACATACTGTACACTCCAAACCCCTCACGAAACCCACGGAAGATAGGGTTACATATCGTCACCCTCCGCGCCAACTGTCGTATCTAGCAATTGATATTTTTTCAGTAGTTGCGTTAGCTGTGGCTTTATTAATGTATTAATAACTTTTTTATATTGCACTTGGCTTACTCTTGGCTTGGTTAGTAGTTGCCCTAAAGCCGTAAGATATCTATTTATTTCTATTCATTTGAAGCAGATACGTCACTCTATGAGAATTTCTCCGAAAAATTATCAATTGCTAGTTACAACAGTTAGCGCGGATGGTGATGATTAATCTCAGATAGGGGTTTTTACGATATTAACGGTGTCAACATGGACGTAAATTGTCTTGTCAAATTGAATGCGTAAGCTGCTTAACATACATAATGTGAAAATACATGCTAAAGCCACAAGTTGCATTGTATCACCATAGTGCGAATAAGTGAATACTTGCTTCACTTAAATTACTTGAACGTGTGTGGGATGACAAACATGATTATGTTACACACTTCCATTGCAGCATTACATTTTAAAGATTTTATTAACTTCCATTAACCACAAACCTAATTGAACTCCAATTATTTTGAAACAAGCCATTAAAAGTACACGTATTGATACCAATGAAATTGTATTCGAGCATTTAAAAACAAAGCTTACGTAAAATAAGGTATACATTTTCGTAATGTTGAGAGACTGTACATTTTGTAGCATTACGTTGACAGTCAACAACGGCCAAGTAATGACATTTTGCAATATTTAATGCTCATAAAACATGCATCGTAAATCAAGTAGGTAATACCGATTTTGAAAGATCAGCGTTAAGTTATAATCAATCTGCAATTTGACAAATGGATGCTCGACGAATTGGTAATTTTATGCAATGAATTTATGATTAGATGCCTGAGGTCTTAGACGGTTTAAACTGTTTTTGTCTTATTGATGGTTGTGTGCGAATTAAACGCGATTATCTCATAGGCTAATAAAAATGTGATTACGCTCGCGTAATATCGCGGTGTATTGCGCAAAACAAAGATCGCGCGCCGTGTTTATTGTCAAGAGTGAAAATGTACCACGTTTCGACACACGCGTAACTAGCGGCTATCCGCTTACGATGCTACTATCTGGGTCATATTATTTCGCATTTCGTAAAACTTACTTACAAACCCATAGCGTCACACTCAATTACACGACGACAATGGAGGAATTAAAACAACGGACATATCATAATTGGCGAGGCCATTTATTTTCACAATCAGTTCGTTCATCCAAAATTCAAGGGAAATTCAAAACTTATTTTTTTCGTCTTAAAATAACAGGTACATAAACTCAAACATAACTTCAACCGATTAAAAAAAATTAACAAAAAAAAGTAGACTAATAGAGTATTTAGATCAGTGCGTTCGATCGCGGGTCGTGGAATACGAGTTCCTTGGATCTGGTAGCACGACCACTATCCAATGCTGGGGTATTTCACGTCCCCCGTTCATTATTAGTGCTAAGCTTATATTTATGTATCACATTCAGACGTCTCTGCTCCCTGCAGCCTTAGTAGCTACCATGATGGCCATATTCGTGGCCGTGTCCGTGACCGATAACAACTGGGACTGGCACCTTCACTGGGTAAGGCACTGGCTTCTCAATGTGGACTGGTACGTGTTTCTCGATGTGGACGGGGTAGGGCCTGTCGACGGGGACCTTAACGGGGTAAGGCACGGGCTTCTCAACGGGGTAGGGGATGTGTTTCTCAACGGGGTACGGCGCTGGCACTGGCACCTTAACGGGGTAGGGCACTGGTTTCTCAACGTGCACAGGTACGGGACGGTCGACATGGACCTTCACGGGGTAGGGGACAGGCTTCTCTACGGGGTAGGGTACGGGCTTCTCGACTGGGTAAGGCACAGGCTTGGGGATGTGCACGGGGTAAGGCCTGTCGACGGGGACCTTGACGGGGTAGGGAACCTCCTTGTATACGGGGTAAGGAGCGGGTACATGTACGGGCACCTTGACGGGGTAGGGCACCTTCTTCTCTACTGGGTAAGGAGCGGGGACATGGACCTTGACAGGTACGTGGACCTTCTTCTCAACAGGGTAGGGTTCAGGTACGTAGACCTTGACGGGGTAGGGCCTGTCTACATGCACATGGACGGGGTAGGGAACCTTCTTCTCAACTGGGTAGGGTTGGGGCACATGCACGGGTACCTTCACGATCTCTTTGACTGGGTAAGGGACGTGCTTAACAACGGGGTAGGGTTGGGGAACGTGCACCTTAACGGGGTAGGGCACCTTCTTCTCCACTGGGTAGGGGATGTGTTTCTCTACGGGGTAGGGGACAGGGACTTTCTTGACCACAGTGATGGTCTTGTGGACATCCTCATGTCCGCCATAACCACCTCCGAAGCCGCCACCGTAACCACCGTCGAATCCACCGTGACCACCGCCGAATCCACCGTGGCTACCGCCGAATCCACCGCCACCGCCGCCGTGTCCATAGCCAAGTCCGATGTCAAACACTCCTCTTTTCTCGTGCTTCTTGTCGTCCGCCGCAGCTTCCTTGTTATCGGTCACTGCCACTTCTTTTTCTGCTTCCTTGGCTTCTTCAGCATAAGCGAAGGCCAAGAGAGCCACCAGACTGGCGGCCACGAGCTGTTAACAAAAAAGTCAAAAATTAGTACCGAAAACTGGAACGAATGTGATTGTAAGAATAGAATCGAAAGTTATTATCGCAGTTGACTAATTATCTGGTGCAAATATGCTTCGAGGCTTGTTGTTTTAATGAGTGGTCGAGTTAACATCGCCGCAGACAACTACACACGAAGTACGCAATTTCCTTGTTGCGTAAAATGTTAAAAGTGGGACAAGGGGGTTTTGCATATCCAGGCACTGTCACAACCCTACGGTTTGATAATTATTTTATTATTTAGCACTGTCACTTAATATACTTTTTATGAATTTTGATTATTTTAAATTTCGAACACACCATGTGCCTCATGATGCTGCACTTGTAGGTTGCACTGAAGTCAGCAAAGTCCTGAATGCGAATGATGCGTGATCGTTCGTAGCTTCGCTATATATATGCGGTAAGAGCGGCCGAGCGAAGAAAAAAAATGGCGGCATTCTATAGGACCATGTTACACTTTCGCTTTCGAGGGGGTTCGGAATCGAGCGAGCCGAAATGCTCTATATCTGTCTACACTGAGATTCGTGGCGACCGGTTCTCGAGCAATGATATAATTTAAATATAATTAACGTAATCTTCTACCGTTGATCTGAGAATGCTTTTTCTTTGTACGACCTCAAGGTTGCTGTGTTCATGTTTAGGTTGTATGCGTTGTTTATTTGAAACGTATTTCGTATTTGATGAATATAACTTGATATTGAATGTTATCCTTGGACTTTTCTTGAATAATCTCTTTTGATGTGTGTTGTTTTTAAATGAAGTGAATATTGAAATAATTTTGTTACTTAAGTGTATTTTGCGGTTTTAGTGTAAACGCTTTTAAAAGGTGTTTAATTACGAAAGATAACAATTATTTTTACACATTATTGAGAACATTTGCAAGATAATTAGCGTATTTTGAATTGTTTCTGATCTTCAGATTAGCAGTAAAAAAACTTTATGAAAAGCTCATATTATGCGAGCTATTCTTTCAAAAAACGTAATATTTTTTCAACTAATTGTGATGCCTCATACCTTGCCGAAAGAAAGTAAATTTAATTTAGCCAAGGACACAATGACAACATAAACAATAAATACTTAAAAATAATTAAACATATTATAAGCTGTCGTTTCAACATAATTTATATTTTTTTTTTTGGTTTATCTAACACACACCATTCTTCTTCTTACACTCTACATACACACATATTTGCATCGGGGGTAAAACATTAATTTTAAATAATTATGCAATCCAAGAATCCCGGAGTTTTTTTTTTTATAAATAATTTTAAGGTGTCGCTTCCATATTATACACCCGAATAGCATTCCCGGTGTTCCTGGCATCCTGGGTTTTTTCTTACAAAAAGTATATTTTAAGAAGCCGCTTCCATACTATCGTAGCTAAAAATTAACTTTAGGTAAATATGTATCCAAATATCCGATCCTTAATCATCATACTCTCCCAAACAAAGGGTTTGGGATTTAAAGAAATCCAAGATATGAGAAGAGTTACAATGAGAAATGAAAACTAAAAAGTTTACATAACTTAATATTACTTTTAGTGCACCCAAAGCAAGCAATCAATAGTACCGATTCTCTTGTTCATCAACTAAAGAAAAATTAGAGAATTGCGATCTTTTACAACACGAGAAAAGAACGGTGATAGATAGGAACTAAGGTAGAGATGTCAAACTATACAACGTGTGTTTTTTGATATCCCGTAACTCTAGGGTTATGTTATTTAAGTAAAAGAACACAAAATCTCCTAGAATAAGGTGGCCCAAAAATGCATAGTTTCGAAGATATAATCAATCATAATTAAATTATAGGTATCTAAGTTTCATTCATAAATAAGAGTAATTCATTTTTATTCTAACCAATCATTCATATTCAAAGCTAAGAAAATGCGACGTTGTCATATTTCACGTAAAGATGTTTTACATTAATAATCGTGACTTGTCGAATTATTTTGTATGAAAAATGAAAACAAAATAAAAATGATGATTGAAGAATAATTCATATGCCAGTTGGTTCTTTGATATGGTCTCAATCATACCCTAGAGATAATGGGATATAAAAAAAACACCTTGTGTAGTAAAAGTAACGCCTTGAACTTCACCATGCTTTTTTAATCAACACGTTCTGACGTCAACTAAATTTGACAGCTCTTATTTACGTCCATCTCTTTCTTATTTTACTAAAATGAAAAAGATGGCAATAGTCTAAAGTAAATTTAGTTTGTGCACAACAACAATCGGCTTCAATATCTACTTATTCTAATGACTCGTGATCTAGGAATATAAATGTTCGTTTCGTGTTTTCGCATACAAAACATGCGTATCAGTTACATGCTATTACAGTATCTATACCTAATTTGCATTTATTTGCAATTTCGTGTTATCTACAAGTTTTTGGTTATTTCATTGAAAGAAATGGATTATTATGATGTTAGTAGGGATATCAACTTAACATAATTATCGAACGACGATTAACAAAAGGAATTTATAAGCCGAATGTCAGTGGAAACGCCAGTAGAGGATGCCCTAGAAGGACATACATTGATGTTATTGGTGATGTTCTTCAAAAAGGACAGGTGCGTAGTACTTTCAACCGGGGCGTGCGTGTATGACAAGATGTATGACCGTGGACTAAGCGAAAGGAGTATGTAAGGATCGTAGCATGTGGCGTTCTACAGTTTCTGCCTACCCCCATGGGAAAAAGGTGCGAGTTTATGTCGCCTTAGAGTTAAAAACTCGGGAATGCAATCTTGTCGTTGTCATGTTTATTTTATCCCGACGTACCTGATGGTATTACATAACAGAGCCGTTCTACCCAAAATTAGTTTGTAGGCACTGAAATTAAGCCTTTATTTGGGTATACAACATTCGTAATAAATGTAATTGACTAGCTTTTACCCGCGACTTTGTCTGCGTAAAAGCCGTAGAAGGAACCGTGCAATGACCAAAATGCATTCATAAAGTCACAGCCTAAAGCTGAGAAACTACCTAAATTCTTATGCACCATGCGACGCGCAAATTCAGGTACCTACTCATTCAATTAATTATGTATTTTTTATTAGATATTGCAAGATGCCTAGGTAACCACAGACTAAATATGCAAACTTGCGACAGATTGCAAAGGACATGGAACAAAACGTACCCACCTTGTAGCAAATTGAGACTAGTACCATTAGAAAGGTCTTTAAAAATACATAAATATTTTGTATGGTGACAACTCTGTACCTAACGGGAGAAAAAAGTTATTCGACGTTGAAATATGCTGAAAACCCTTTGTGAATTCGCCCCGCGCGCCATTCAATCATTCCTTGAACTAGCCCAATATTCTGCTATGGGTACCTACATATACGTAGGTGTATCTATACACCCTCTTATGCACCTAAACATCTATGCGTGCATATTTTGCTATAGAGAAGATTTTCTAAAGGGAATTGGGAATGCATGCATGAATGATGTTCCCGGATGGAAAACTAAACAGGAAGACGGGAGGAGGAATACGCTCAACTCTACCGCACTTTCTGAAGCTTAAAGGTTCGCGCATATTATGACGGGCCGCAGCGGGTCGGGTCGCAGCGCAAAAATCTGCTCAAATCGCTTGTATGTATTTTATATGAACTATCGCACACCATGCCGGGGCGCAGCGGGCCGCATATTCCGCCGCGGATTTTGTTTGAGTGCGATGCGGTCCACCCTAAGTAAGCATTTTGCGCTGCGCTGCGGCCCGCTCCGCCCTGCTGCGATCCGATATAATGTGCGCGAACCTTAACACAACCGAAAATTCACATTAAACACACGAAACGGAAGGGAACTACAAACATGTGAATACGCCGAATGTAGGAGCCATTTTAAATAAAAACATCGATTTAATTGCGAAACTAAAAAAAAATGGTATTCTATGATTATCTAAATGAATATTTTTTTTAATAATTAGGCGGTGCATATGTGATAATTAATTTAAAAAATATATTTATCACTTTGCACTTAGTTTTTAATAAAATTCGAAAAAATAAACTTCGTCGGTCCGGCAAATACTTGGACGAAATAATCATTGAGAGAAACTACCATTTAGTGATGATGTTTATTTTGTGTACCTTAATAAATAAACAAACTGTACTTAATTGAATTCATGGCGTTTTAATTAATATTTTCCGTAGCAAAAAGTAAACCTTAGGAAGCTGGGTCAGTCTTTCTCTATGAAACAAAACGACTGGTTATTCATTGGGCCTATAAAATAATTATTATAACACTACATAGATGATTGAAAATGCAAAATAGAAGTGATCATAACTTCGGTCTCCCATTCATTCATTCACTCGTTCATTTATTTTTGAGTTGTTCACTTAAGCCTCTTCTAAATGACACCTAGTCTAAAATGCTACAAGGTGGGTACGGGTTCCAAACAAAATTACCCATTGTTCTTTAGTCATAATTTTATTTTTTACTTTTGAATTGTTTTGTGTTTGGGTTGCCAGGCAATTATACGTTTAAATTTAAGGAAAACTGGTGTTAGATTAATTAATTTTAAGAGTAATTATGTTTTTAGATTTAGGTATGCGTGTGCGTCCATTTGGGCGTAGGATTTTTTTTCTTTTTTTCTTTCATATCCGAGCTTTCACTCTAGGGTGACGATATTCACGATTGTATGAAGGTGTATCTACCTAGTTTAACGGTCAGAAAATTTTCAGTACTGCGTATAGCCTAGCGGTCCCGATTCTCCATGGCACATAACACACGCAAATAACGCGACCGCATTTCAGTTATATTATTACAGTTCACGGTGGCAATGCTTGCAAAAGCCATTTGACAATTTATCAAATTCAGTACTACATTCAATTACTTCATTCGAATCCGACTCGGCTGGGTAGCGTTCGGGAAGCTGCGTAGAATCTTTTCGTCCCCCACCGCAGTGTCTCAAGAAGAAAGTCTTTGACCAGTGCGTGTTGCCAGTGATTACATACGGCACTGAAACGTGGGCGCTCACAATGGGCCCATAAGAAGTCTCAAGGTGTAATGTAACAGACGGCCCTAGGATCTCCTGAGAGCACGTCTGCTACACCAGTTGTAAGGAATGTGTAGGGCATTCCATACCTAGTAGTGTACTTAACAATAATAAGATGCTTATAGAATAAGAGGCAGGACTGCGTCACGTCCCTTGGAGTAGTCAGCGAGTTCCTTCTTGTCGTTACGGCGTCCGTCGATGGCCCACACAGCCATCTGATAGAAACCGGCGGCAGCAAACAGACCGGCTGTAGCATTTAGTCATAGTCATTAGTAGACGTAGACGACAGCCGGTCCGATCGCCGATCTCGTATGTGTAGCAGGAGACGAAGTGTAACAGAAGGAAGAAGGGGTTACCCTCGGGCACCGGAATGCATCTCACTTTGGTACCATGGGAGCGCAGGTTCTTGGATAGTATGTGGCTGCTCAGGTTGTCCAGCTCACATCATGCTCACATAAGATAAGTCCTCCTAGTCCACGTAGAAGCAGGTGATGCAGGGAGCAGTGTACAGGGAATGGTTGATGTGATGGCATACCACATATGTATAATTAAACGGCCAGTTGTTTTTAGATCTGTGTATATTATATACATATACAGACAATAATCAAATTAAATAGTACGTTTATCAAAATTCACTTCCATCGTCCTCTCAAAACAAATCCAAAGTCCCGTCCGATTTAAATTCAAAATTCCAATATCTGTCATCGTAAAAAAAGTATAAAATATAAAAATATAAAGCAAAGAGGTGAAATGATGATGAAGGTGATACTACATTACCCCAAAAACCCGGAAAAAAAAATTTTTTTACTTAGAAAAACAATTTTTTTTCAACCTATAAATTTTGAGGTTAGGAATATATTACCTTGACACATGCATTCATCATTCTATCAAACAATCAAGCACTCACACTAACAGAGGGAGGGGATATGGCTCACGACTACTTTGAGATCAATGGCGCATACTCCACAAGGATATATTTGAGATAATGAAGGCTTATTTTTAGGGTGTCATAACCCGCACCGCTTAGAAAACCCAAAGAAAGATTATAGATAATGAAGGCTTATTTTTAGGGTGTCATTACCCGCACCGCATAGAAGAGAATAGATAATAGATAAATAATAGATAATGAAGGCTTATTTTTAGGGTGTCATTACCCGCACCGCATAGAAGAGAATAGATTATAGGTAATGAAGGCTTATTTTTAGGGTGTCATTACCCGCACCGCTTAGAAGAGAATATAGTAGATAAGGAGGGAAAGATAGTAAAGAGAAAAAAAAAGGAATGGGGATGATAGCCACGTGATGTAAAAAAAAAAGCCAAATAGTTCCCAATAATGAGATGAGATGAGATGAGATAGGTACAGTAATATAAAAACAGAATGTAGAAAAACAGAATACACAATTTAAAAACATAACTAATTAATAAAAAAAATACAAATGACAGATAGGAAATACAAACGGTAGAGTTAAAGTGCTAAAGATTATGTTGCTGCATTCTGGCTATGAGCAAGTAAGGCGATTTGAAAGTTATCGAAAAAAAATTGTAAGTAAACAGTAAAAAGTATGCAAACCCAAGTTTAAAAATAACTTCTTCTAACTCGTTTCATCGTGAAGTGATGAATGTAGTACTATTCAATGTTAGTAGTAGTGTAGTGTAGTTAGTAATTACTAGTAGTGTAGTTAGTAATTACTAGTAGTAGTAGAGTAGTTAGTAATTACTAGTAGTAGTAGAGTAGTTAGTAATTACTAGTAGTAGTAGTGTAGTTAGTAATTACTAGCAGTAGTAGAGTAGTTAGTAATTACTAGTAGTAGTAGTAGTAACATTAATAGAAGTGTAGTAGTAGTAGTAGTGTAGTTTAATGTTGTAAGAGTACTGAAGAATGTGCTACGTTCGAGTAATGTTTGAAGTATATCGTAAGTTCACACAGAGTCGAAAAATAGTTCGCCAAATATTCGTACTTTAATTTAGGATTCAGAAAAAAAATCTTTAAGAAAGAAGATTTAATTCCAACTTAAAAGATCAAAAGAGTTCGCAATTAACCATAAAGTTGTCAAACTCAAAAGAAAAATAAATACGTCAATATATTATGACAAATTTATGTTGACGTATTATATGTCAACATCCTAAAATAAATAATATTGAATTATTTTAAAGGAAAATAATTCAGTATTTTATTTCCGTAAAACGTTAAATTAAACGCGCGAATCGTAAGTATGAAGGAAATATGTAGGTAAGATAACCGTTCCACACAGAAATAAAACCACACAAATTTTATTCCTAATAGTGAGTAACAGCAGGAATAGAAGAATTTATTTTTCTAAGAATATTGCGGCAGACGCAATCTAAGTAGACTAGCTAAGCTACAACTTGGGTTTACTACAACCAACCAACAAGGTAGAAAGCATAATCATCTACAGCAAAAATATTAAGTCACCTTACAGGATAGCAAGATGAAACGTAGAACGTAGGGTACGGAGGCTCACCAGAATGCAACACAATATCTCTGAAAAGACAAATAAATGTTAACAGAGGGTTAGGAGAGAGGGAAAAGAGTAAAAATAGAGGATACAAAGAGATAATAGAGGCCAAATGAATATCCAAACTATACAATTCGTAGCCGAATTATTTTTGAATTTAGAGGAAAGGGAGGGGTTCAGACAAAGTTGGGCGCCAAACTGTAATGTAACAGACGGCCCTAGGATCTCCTGAGAGCACGTCTGCTACACCAGTTGTAAGGAATGTGTAGGGCATTCCATACCTAGTAGTGTACTTAACAATAATAAGATGCTTATAGAATAAGAGGCAGGACTGCGTCACGTCCCTTGGAGTAGTCAGCGAGTTCCTTCTTGTCGTTACGGCGTCCGTCGATGGCCCACACAGCCATCTGATAGAAACCGGCGGCAGCAAACAGACCGGCTGTAGCATTTAGTCATAGTCATTAGTAGACGTAGACGACAGCCGGTCCGATCGCCGATCTCGTATGTGTAGCAGGAGACGAAGTGTAACAGAAGGAAGAAGGGGTTACCCTCGGGCACCGGAATGCATCTCACTTTGGTACCATGGGAGCGCAGGTTCTTGGATAGTATGTGGCTGCTCAGGTTGTCCAGCTCACATCATGCTCACATAAGATAAGTCCTCCTAGTCCACGTAGAAGCAGGTGATGCAGGGAGCAGTGTACAGGGAATGGTTGATGTGATGGCATACCACATATGTATAATTAAACGGCCAGTTGTTTTTAGATCTGTGTATATTATATACATATACAGACAATAATCAAATTAAATAGTACGTTTATCAAAATTCACTTCCATCGTCCTCTCAAAACAAATCCAAAGTCCCGTCCGATTTAAATTCAAAATTCCAATATCTGTCATCGTAAAAAAAGTATAAAATATAAAAATATAAAGCAAAGAGGTGAAATGATGATGAAGGTGATACTACAAAGGTCACCCAAAGGGCAATGGAGAGGGCTATGCTCGGAGTTACCTTGCGAAATCATATCAACAATGATGAGATCCGCAGGAGAACCAACCGACATAGCTCGAAGAATTGCCAAACTTAAGTGGCAGTGGGCGGGGCACATTGCTCGCAGAACGGGTGGCTGATGGGTACGAAAGGTTCTGGAGTGTCGACCGCGTACCGGAATACGCAGCGTGGGTAGGCCTACCACAAGGTGGACCGATGATCTGGTGAAGGTCGCGGGAAACCGCTGGATCCGAGAAGCACAGGACCGGTCGATGTGGCGATGCTTGGGGGAGGCCTATGTCCAGCAGTGGACGTCTTTCGGCTGAATGATGATGATGATGACTACATTTAAGACTGGCTGTAACCGCGACTTTGCTACGGAAACATAAGGTACATACTGCTCATCACCAACACTCAACAGTGTGATAATTTGTACCCTATATCCTGCTCCCGCTATGCCTGCTCTTTAATGGATGTGACTGCTAACTGGATCTGTTGAGTAGCACTGGCGTGAAGCTCAAGCATACAAAGAGACCAAAATTCTAAAAACCGGCCAAGTGCGAGTCGGACTCGCGCACGAAGGGTTCCGTACCATTATCTATAAAAACGGCAAAAAAAATCATGTCTGTCGTATGGGAGCCCCCCCTTAAATATTTGTTTTATTTTAATTAAATGATTTATTTTTAAACTGATATAACTAAATATTCTGTGCATATTTCAAGCATCTACCTGTTGCCGTTATCAATATCGAGCAAAAACGAGCAAAAAAATCACGTTTGGTGTATGGGAGCCCCTTTAAATATTTATTTTATTCTGTTTTTTAGTATGTTTTGTTATAGCGGCAACAAAAATACATCATCTGTGAAAATTTCAACTGTCTAACTATCACGTTTTATGAGATACAGCCTGGTGACAGACGGACAGACAGACGGACAGCGGTGCCTTAGTAATAGGGTACCGTTTTACCCTTTGGGTACGGAACCCTAAAAACGACATTTTTGCATCATTATCTTCCCAAGTTCGTTTTCAAAAAAAAAACGTGTCACTCACCCTCAAACGGCATACGAGCAATGCGTCCTACCTATCCTTGTATATGGTTCAGAAACGTGGACCCTCACCCGCCAGCATATCAACCAATTGCAAATAGCCCAGAAAAAGATGGAGAGAGTTTTGCTGGAAATTACACTGCCTGATAGAGTTAAGAACACCGAGATCCGGGGGCGCACGAAGGTTGTAGATGTGGCCCTGGTTTTAGTACAACGTAAATGGAGGTAGACGGGTCACATAAGTCGCAGAATTGATGGTAAGTGGAGTAGGAAGGTACTAGAGTGTAGACCTAGGACCGTACGGAGAAGTGTCGGGGTTCAGTCGGATAGCTGAGCTGACAACATTGTAAAAATAGTTGGGAAAAACTAGATAAGCGGATGGCGTGCAAAGGAGTGGGCCAACACTCAGCTCCTAGGATGCGTTGCACTTATTTTTTTCCAAATATTTCAATGTACAGTTTTAGCACAGTGTACCTACTTACTACATACAGTGGGTCAACGCCCATACATTTGACAGGTCATAAGAAATGTCAAAATATAAGAAGGGGCGGAGGTTATGTCTCAAGTATGCAGTATGGCTACTCGGGACATAAGCTCCGCTCCTTCACCCCGCAACCCCCCGGACGATTGCTCTGCGACAATTTTCTACGTTGACCGACTGTAAGGAGTAAGATATAGGTAGACTGTGGCTTTAGCATCGTTACGATTTTATTATAATTATGTATAGATAAATACTCTGTTTTGTGTGTTATTGTTAAGGTTGTTTAAAAATGTGCATGATAACAGATTCATAAATTAAAATAATCAATGCTTTTTTTTAACTTGTATACATAATTTTATTAAATGTACGAGTAAGATTTTATTAAATGTAAGAGTACGTTGTGTGTTATTGTTAAGGTTGTCTAAAAATGTGCATGTTAAATAGATTCTTAAATTAAAATAACCAATATTTTTTTTAACTTTTGTTTTGTGTGTTAGTGTTAAGGTTATCTAAAAATATGCATGTTAAATAGATTCTTAAATCAAAATAACCAATGCTTTTTTTTAGCTTTTATACATAATTTTAATGGCCTGGACAGTAGATGGGTCATAAAATAAAATTCGTCACTGTACCGTCATCGTAAAAATGAAGGGTTTGTGGCTAATTAACAACCGCGTGGATCATATTTATACGATTTATAAGGTAAACTTCGCTTGCCGCGGTCAGTCTTTGGATGGGTGACCATTCGTTACACACGAGACCCCTCCGTGCCTTGGAGAGCACGATAAGCCGTCGTTCAAGAGTATCACACGAATACCTATGATAGTCGTCACGGGTACCTACTCAGAAGCCCGAAAGTCTGACAACCGGTCTAACCATAGGATACCGGCATCATCCTGTAACTGGGTTGCGGAGCCCTGATGGTAGTCGCTCCGTGTAAAATACTGGTATTCAGCTGCATCTGGGGGCCTACTCCCTAAGTCCGTCAACGAACTTAGTCGCCCGTCCGAAAGTAGCCCGAAACGTAGGAGTGAACAAAACAAGTGTCAAGTTGAACTTTTCGGACGGGCAAAAACACATCGGTAGTAGGGACAACTGTCAAATCGTGTTGTCATTCATTCTTAGTTCGGGCCTCGAAATAATCGTATGTCCGTAGGTGATAAGGAGTAGGAAACGCTCGTAACTAAGGCCGAAACCACGGACTTCGTGCTTAGAGAGTAGACCCCCTGGTTAGACTGGAAGTTCACCCCAACTTAGTTGGAGAAAGGCTAGGCAGAACGAACCGTCATCATCAAAATATGGGCGTAAAAATAAATAAATATTAGCCTGTAACTGTCCCACTGCTGGGCAAAGGCCTCTTCTCATACAGAGAAGGAACGAGCATTGATCGCCACGCTTCTTCACTACGGGTTGGCGATTTCAGACCATTAAAGTCCAGGTTTCCTCACGATGTTTTCCTTCACCGTATGTCGGCGGCGGCGTCTTAGATTAACTAAGAAAGTACAAATGAAATTGAAAAAGTCACATTGGTACTTGCCTGGGTTTGAACCCGCAACCCAGTATGGGCGTAGATACAATAAATAGATACGTAACCTAACCCCTCCGGCATTGAAGGCGTAACAATATCGTTATGTAGTAGCTGCAGTTTCCGCTCTTGTTTGTCAAATTCATGAGTACCAAACCTATTTGTAGTGTTGCAAAAACAGGTTTTATGGTTTACGGAACGCTTTGAAACTTTTATATGCCATTTTATCGTATTTACTTTCAAGCAAATGACAATCGCTCGTTAAAACTGTAAAGCCGGGTTCACAGCGCCAATTTTCTAACATGTTGTGTTTTTGCGAACAAAACTGTTAGGCCACGTCCCTATTCGATTGGCAAACAATGGTAAGCCGGGTCCGTAGCGCCAAGTTTGCTAACAAAACTGTTAGGCCACGCCCCTATTCGGTTAGTAAACAATGTCTAAAGCCGGGCCCGCTGCGCCGTGTTTTCGGATTTGCTAATTACTATCTATCTGCATTGTTTGTTATACGTTTTTGTCATCTTCTGAAAAATTTAATTTTTTTGAGTTGTCTCTGTTTAGATCTAGCTGTGTGATATATAAAATAACTGACAAAGACAATTGTCATAAAAACACATTCCAAAAAAAACACTAGGTATAACAAGATAAATATATTTTTGTATTATAACTTTCGTGAAACACGTTCATATTTATAATTAGTTACGGTTTACTCAACTAGTCGGGCAATCCCGAAAAATGCAAGTAAGTAAACCGTAACTAATCATAAAGATATCTTGAGAATAACGATAGACGACATCTTAACTTCAAAAATAATTATGTCAGTATTTCAAGAGTTATCAAAAGTACACTTCAATTTGACGTTCAACATAAGTGGGTTTATTAATACAAGCCTTAATTTCAATTTATGCTTTCATTGCGTTGGCAATTTGCATAATAATCCTTCGTCCTAGCTGGGTAGCGCAGTGCGTTGCTTTGCGTCGGGCATCGTGTCGTGATAATAGCAAACGATATATGTCTTCTATACTAGTGGCCTACGTGAGCAGTGCATTTGACAGAGTTGCGCGTATAGTTTGATTTTGGCGGTTTGACTGCGGCAGAAAATTTAGCCACACTCATAACATTCTATAAAGACTGTATAACAACGCAGCTGTTAGAACACGTCGATTGGTACTGATAATGACGTCGCAATGTCCTACGCAGCTTAATGCAACGCGCCACCCAGCTAGGGCGAAGCCTAAGCGAGATGAAGTAAGTAAAACGTGTAATAGTTTAGCTTGAAATGAATCTCAACATCGGACAAGTGACAGTAATACTCACGGATTATAGAAACAAGGGAGATGCGTCATCATTAACAATGGACTACGGCAAGGGAGGGCATAGAAGGATTTCTCGCATAAGGGCCAGACTGACAAGGAGTGTACCCTACTAAGGGTCTGCTTATTAAGTTAACTTACATATCTAACTTAATAAGGGGCTGGAGGCTAATTATCAACCGCGTCGATCATTTGATTTGAAAGGTCAAGCTGCCCTTGCCGCGGTTGGTCCATGGATGGGTGACCGTCTGTTACACATATGGACCCCTCCGTGCCTCGGAGAACACTTCAAACCCTAGGTCCCGGGTATCACACGAATAACTACCTAGGTAGTCGTTACGGGTAGTCAGAAGCACGAAAATCGAACCTTAGGATATCGGCATTGCCCAGTAACTGGGTTGCGGAGGTCTGATGGAAGTCGCTCCTAGTAAAATACTGGTATTCAGCCGCATCTGATTAGACTGAAAGCTGATCCCAACATAATTGGGAAAAGGCTAGGCAGGACGATAATGTTATCTTCTTATATCTGCAGAAGGCGTAGCATGACCACCGTAGATAAGAGTTTTGTCGACTGAAGAATAGACAAAATTACATATTGCCATTGTGTTAATGTCTTGTCTTGTCTACGGTGATCATCAGAGATCGGAATAGGTAGAGTATATTTACCTAAACTTCGAGCAAGGAAGTAACATAGAGTGGATAATACCTCCTCTTAAATCATTTAACATTTTTTAGGGTTCTGTACTATGTAAAATGCAAAACAATGTATGTATTAAGTAAAACAAAACTCTTTAATTTAATTAATACTTTTAGTACGGAATCCTAAAAAATTGTATATTATGATTCTTCAAATAAATAATTTGTAACTATAAATGAAGTCCAATAAATAATTCGTGATTTTTAAATACCGGGATTAAAACGTCATTATAATTATTCCGGGATTTTAGAGGAGGTATTATCCACTCTATGTTACTTCCTTCCTCTAAGTTTAGGTAAATATACTCTACCTATTCCGATCTCTGGTGATCATGGTTCGCCTGCTGAAGAGGCCCTCGTAAAACTAAACAGACATTTTTATTCAGGAAACCAATCTATTTGTAAATAGTCGGTGTCGATCATCTCGGCACGGCATCAGGTCTCGGCATCGGGCACGTGCGGCGGTGTTATTTCGAATCAAACTCGACTGGTTCAGAACTCGAAGCTGCCGAGCCCTCTGATTGATTGATTAGTCTACGTGCTTTCTAACTTCACTAATCCGTATTTGCAACGTTGTAATAGCTGTTAGGTGCTTGCTCATCGCCTACGCTTAGAACAAGTTTCAGTTGACCAACAACTTGTGCGGTATGGTAAATAGATGTCTATGTTTTACTCTGTTATTCCTTGATTAATTGGGTTTTGTAACTTGCTAGTAATTGTAGTGTATGTATTAGGCAATGTATTACTGGTTTATTATGTAAAGCTCTTTTAGATTGGAACAACGTATACAATAATTCACGTTTATAGCTTCTTAGCTTTCTCACAGTTCGTCTTGCAACCTCGTCGCATGATCAGCTCATGATTAAGGGCTCCGTTTGGGTCCGAAACTAGTCGGGCAATCCTGAAAAATGCACGTGACTAACCATAAATATTAGCTTTCTCAGCTTGTAAGAGCTTTGGTGTTCAACGTTTGGAATCAACACCTGCCAGCGAGGACCAAAGCGTATATGTTCAAGATAAAGAAAATAGAAAAAATATAACACAAAAATAAGAACAATAGCAAAATCAACTTATGCCTTGAGCGATGCACAAAAACCAAAGTGGAAATAGGCAGGTCACGTAGCGAGGCTTACAGACAAGAGATAAACCGTAAAAGCAACCCTGTGGTTGTCAACAAGGCAAAAGAGGCAGAGGGAGACCACGACACGATGGGAAGACGAGAAGCTCAAACTAGGGCCAAACAGCTTTTATTTATTTATTTATAAGAGCTTTGGTCGTCTCCATATTTATATACGGTGCAGAAACCTGGAGCATGAGAAGTCGTGATCGAAACAAATTTGGTGCCATCGAGATGTGGTGTTGGAGAAGAATGCTCAGAATACCGTGGACAACATTGAGGACAAACGGGTCCATCCTTGAAGAGGTCAATATTAAAGAGCAACTCTCATTGATTTACCTGATGTTTTTCGGGCACATTTGGAGGGGAATCTCATACTGGGTCACATAGATGGCAGGAGTGCCAGAGGTCGGGCTCCCGTTAGATAGAGCGATGCAGTCAAGAGTGCGGTTAGCAGCAACATACAACTAGCCGAGCATTCCACGTCTGACAAAACTAAATGGAGACTAATTTGTATTCGCGACCCGAGGAATTGCGGGACCGCGGAAGAAGAAGATAAGGTTCTCAATAGGTTGTTACTATATTTTTGTTCCATTATGGGAATATAACCTGCGGCCCTGCTGCGTATATTTCACTAGGGTTGCTTGGATTTTTATCTATATAATTGTTTAAGATACCCGAATACAACGCCCTTAAGGCGGTTACTCGGGTTCGTGAAATATGGCAGATTGACATCTAGGATGACACGGTGACTGTACGATTTATTTTAGAATAATGTTATTAAACTAGATGCGATTTAATAAAGGAAATAGGGAGTAATTTTGGAACATGCTTAATCTAACTTGTGTTTAAAATTCAAACATTTGGAATAAGCGGTTCTCGAGCGAATTTGCACCATTAGTTGTGTTTGAAAATGATTATTAATTATTTTTGAAGTTATGACATTTATACATGTATGTGAGTCGAGACCCTGGTCGTATTACAAAACAGGCAAAGCCAAACAAAAAAAAAACATTTTCAATTCTTTTCAAAAATATTAATGAAGACATTCCATGTCAAGGTGTACTGCTATCATTTTTCAATAGACGCTCATCAATCTGTACCTATGTTACGAAATATGGGCGGGGCGTATTAGCATACCTAATTTTTATTTTATAGTCTAAGTCTTTACGTTGAATGTCTAGATTGTGATTCTTCATTTTTTGTGGTGTTGGCACGAGACTGACTGTAGTCTATCGGTTTTTTATCGGATACATTTCGGAGAGTGTGCCTTTTCTATCGGACGGCCAAAAGCACGAAAAAACGCCATCGGTTCATGGTTGATATACCAAAAACTCGAACGAAGCGCTTTGATTCCACCTTCATTGTGAAAACTGCCAAACAGTGGAATGCGCTGCCTGAGTGGGTGTTCCCCAACAATTACAATCTGGGTGTCTTCAAGTCACGAGTGAATCGGTTTCTTTTGGGCAGGCGTGCTCCATCATAGACCGCATCATAGCTTAACATCTAGCGAGATGGCGGTCAAACGAAGGGCCATAATCAAATAAAAAAAAACTGAGGCTAATCTTTTCACTACTGCTCATGCCAAAATGATAATACTAGCCAGTCAGTAAGGTTGGTCAGACGTTGCGAGTGTCAACTACCTGCTGCTATGCGATGAACATATACAAGTTAAGTTTTAGTATACACTAAACCTGAAACTAGTTTGTTCAGAATCACTAGGAGAATCGATTGACATATTTTTAAAACACTTTTTTTTTCATAAATTTCAATTTTGTTTCAGTAGTTTTCTACTCATAACAGTTGACGGGTATAGACACCTTGAGGCTTGAGACGGTCCTCTCGGTCAGTTTCCGTGTATAAGACAACTCTTGCATAGCACATCTCAGGCATTTCACACTTTTTTAGGGAACTTAACGCGACATAAACTATGGTGTAACTTGGAGATTTACTAAAAAAAAACACATATTCAGGCAGTTCTGATGAAAATCTTGTTGGGGTGTCTCGGTTTTCGTATAAAGTAAAAATAAGGTTGTATATAGATATTTTACAAGAATCTATTATGTCGGCGCATCTTTTTCTCCTCTTATTGAACTCTGTAGGGGTTTCAAACATTTTTTAAATACTTACTTAGTACCTTTTTTTATGTATTGGAAATCGTCATAATCACTCCTTCCGCTCCGCCGAGAGCGGACGGAGTGTCAGACTCTTACTGACTAAAACCCATCCGTGTTCCTCCTAATGCCCTTTGCGTTCCAGGGCCGCGGTAACTCTTTCGAACAAATTCAGCAACTCTGGCAAGGAATACTTAGTACCTACCGTTGTTATTTACGTAAAGTGCGTGACATTTTAATCAGGGGATTAACTATGACACATCAGTAAAATTCCAAGAAAAAGGCATCAAAAGTTACCAAACCGAAAACGGCTTACGAAATCAAAATCCAAAATAATTTGCCAGTTAATGACATTTTGTCAACCCACACACTGTGTTCATAATCTTTTCTTTTCTAATCTTTTTTTTTTACGAAATATTTAAGTATTCATATAATAGACATAAATTACATCGATTTTGACGTCGAGATGACCTTCGCATGTTTAGTTATTGTTTCGTATATTTTGAATTAGTGTGTGAATTTCGAAAAAGCCTTTGTTTTTCAACGGAAGTTATTCTAACGCATAGTTTACACACGTTTGAGTATGTTTTATCTTTTAATCTTGTTCCTGCGATGTTATCTTTTTAGGATCCTCAAAAATGTGACATTGAATTTAAGCATGCTCTTTTTATTTCAAAGTTAATACAATTAGTATTTTGATATTTGAATTTAAAACGAAAGAAGTATCCAGCTCTTCATCATCATCACCTCAACCAGTTTCCGTCTACTGCTGGACATAGGCCTCCTCCATAAACTTCCACGTCGGACGGTTTTGAGTCGTTTCTATAAAACGGCCCACCGCGACCCACATAGGTTCGTCTGTACATATAGCTTTTACCTTTGACCTGGTCGTGTTTGACCCTTATCACACCCGATGGTAAACGCAGGCAGGGTATAAGGAGCACAAACTCAAATTCAACTCAAAACTCATGTATTCAAAATAGACTAGAATTACTTAGTTCTTTTTGAACTTCAATGTTACAATAGACAGCCCACAAAAAACCTCTCCCTTCACCGCTTCTTAGTGTATATGCTGTGAAGAAGAAACGGCGCAACAAACTCCCTAACAACACAGTTCTGTCTATCAGGTGAGTAAATTAATTGAGTCTATACAAAGAAAATCATAACATTCTTTTACAATAATAAAATTATGCAAATAAAGGAAAACTAATAATTAAACATTTAAAAAAGTATATAAATCAATTCTATATGAATCGAGACAAATCTCAATCGTATCTAAATAATATAGATACATTTATACCTACATAAAAAACTGTTGGTTTCCAGGGAAGCCATATGTGCAGAAAAGAACTAGCGCCATACGTCCTTAGCACACACAAATCCAAGTAACAGAGATATAGAGGGATTCCCCTATACCCCTTTGGCTCTCACATACATATGACGGATACAGTAAGCTATTTGACGGTGGTCTTTAATGTGAGGGTGGTAGCTAGCCAGCCAGACCGTATAGACCTGGCATCAAGCGTGCTTGGACTATGAATAAAAACTCATTTATTCAAATTTAACTAGAATTACTTAGTTCTTTTTGAACGTCGATGTTACAAAAGACAGCCCACAAAAACGCCCGCCCTTCACCGCTTCCTAGTGTTTATGCTGTGAAGAAGAAACGGCGCAACAAACTCCCCAGCAATACAGATCTGTCTGTCAAGTGAATAAATTAGTTAATTAGTTAGTTATTAACACAGAAAAAGGTAATATTAATTACAATAACGAAATTAAGCAAATTGAGGACGATAAACAAAGAATAAATATGGAATTATTCTGGATGAATTAAAAAAATAATTAATCTATACATATAAAAGAAGAAGCTGACTGAGTGACTGACTGATCTATCAATGCACAGCCTAAACCGCTGGGGTTAGAAAGTTGAAATTTTGACAGTAGGTTCCTTTTGTAACGCAGACATCCACTAAGAAGGGATTTTTCGAAATTCAACCCCTAAGGGAGTTAAATAGGGGCTGAAAGTTTGTATGGAAAATCGTCACTTAACGGGTTCAAAATTTCACGCAAGCGAAGCTGCGGGCGAAAGCTAGTTAATTATAATTGATGAAGTTCGCATTTTATTAAAAATCGAACATAAATAAGATTAATTCAATTAATTAACGAACAATGGCGTGCATATATACCATACAACCTTCAAAATAAACACATATACATAGATTTATACACATTGATCAATTATTAAGAACTGCAGTCTGAATTATTGCATCATATTTTATTGAGGATGCTATTAATTTAAATCAACTCAAGGTAAAATGATTCAAGTTTCTCTATATAAAACGTTTTATTATAACAACAGTGGTTTTATACATGTAATAGACCGCGACTAAAGCCCAATTTACATGCTTCCAGTTTTTAGTATAGTGAGAATCTTATTTACTTAGTTATGTTATTAGTTCTACTATTTATCTCATACATTTTTCAGAATATTTGTAATACACTCGGTTTCTTCTTCTCTCGTGTCAGCACGAGCTACACGAAACCAGCTCTTGTTGCGGTGAAAAGATTAGCTAGTTAGCAAGGTTGGTAGCGGGGCTGACTGCCCAGGGTACGCCGGACGTACTTAAGTATCGTCACTCGTGGAAGCTCTTTTTAGCACCCCAAAAATATAACATTTAATACCAACCGCCCAAGTGTACCGAAAACGGTACGGCCGCCATTGTTTGTCTATTGTGTCTATAATTACAGTACTAGACACAAGATAAGATGTTTTATTAATTCTATTTGAGTAGTATTAAATAGTCTATAAAATACTTTTTATTTGAATAAGCTAGCATTCTTAGTTTCCGAGATAGAAGAAGATTTATGTTGATGTCCTGGATTCATTGTTCCCGAGAATAAGTTATGAGCTAAACTAGGTAGGTAGTTAACATAGATAATGCAAAAGGAAAGCTCCAAAAACCGAACCAAACAGCTCTGGCACTAACACTATGAGAGTAAATCGGCTGTGACATACAGATGGACACGACGAAGCTTCAAGGGTTCCTAGTTTGACTAAGGCATCCTAGAAAAGCATGCTTTTTTGTGATCTTTATTACGTGCAAACTCTCACTAATCCTTATTCTACTTGCTCCAAAAACTGGAAAATACTCGTAATATACATAACTCGGATTGCGAACTGCGTGAATGTAAACAGGTAATTTTAATAAAGTTAAAGGTGCATGCCCTTTAAGTGACGTAAGGAATGCAAAGACTCCATAATCTCAATAAATGACGTCACAATGTTGTGTGCTACCGTGACCCGACAGCTTACTACTTGTCTTATGTAATAATGTGACCTGAGTCACCTGTACACAATCCGGGTTTAATTATAGCAATAAAATGTAAATGTTCTTTATAATTTTATAGTCTTCGAAGGAGCTACCAGACGTCTGATTTCCATGAAATGCCCGGTTTTAAGCAGTATTTTTTTGTACTAATATACAACATTATTTTTAGTATACACAAAAACAGAGATACCCCAACAAGATTTTCATCAGAACCGCCCGAATATGTTTTTTTTTAATAAATCTCCAAGCTATACCGTAGTTTACGTCGCGTTAAGTTCCGTAGTTTACGTCGCGTTAAATTCCCTAGTAAAGTGTGAAATGCCTGAGATGTGCTATGCAGGGGTTGTCTTATACACGGAAACTGACCGAGCGGACCATCTCAAGCCTCAAGGTGTCCATACCCGTCAAATTTTATGGGTAGAAACCTTCTGAAACAAAATTGAAATATATGAAAAAAAAATGTGGTGAAAAAAAAATGTCAATCGATTCTCCTAGTGATTCTGAACAAACTAGTTTCAGGTTTAATATATACTAAAACCATAGTCTACCTATATCTTACTCCTTACAGTCGGTCAACGTAGAGAACATTGTCGCAGAGCAATTGTGCGGGGGCTTGCGGGGTGAAGGAGCGGAGGTTATGTCCCGAGTAGCCATACTGCATACTTGGGACATAACCTCCGCCCCTACATAATTTTGACATTTCATAAGACCTGTCAAATGTATGGGCGTTGACCCACTGTATGTAGTAAGTAGGTACACTGTGCTAAAACTAAGCTTGTGTAAGAATATGCTGCTTTACACTCGATTTAATTCATAAATGATAATGATTTTATATCTGTAAGTAAATGTTATAAAGAAACATTTAAGTTGCAAACACACTGTAGGCGAATTCATGTTGTAATTTCATGACGCGCCGCTAAAGTTGCAGTAGCCCTGCAGTTAAGTTCACGCGAGCGTATCGATGACAGCGATCACCGATTCAGAGTATATGAAAAGCGTTGCTTAGATCGAAACTTAACTTCAACTAAGCTGCAACTTCGGCTGTCCCATTTGAAAACCTACTAACGGACACTTTTTACAAAAATCGTTTTATTGCATAAACTTGCTAACTTAGAAAGTCTCTATCTACCAAATACAAAAACACCAGAATTGAAAACTCACATTTTTTATTTATTATCTTTATTTAATTCGGGCTTTTTATCCATGTGGATACGTCAACCCCATCATGCCTTATACAATGACTACTAAACCAATACTACTTAGATCACCTTATTAAGGGAATAATTTTAATCAATGAAGTGCATCAACTGACATAGTCTTTTTGCAACATCTGATTTTGGTTGTGCTAAAATTGTTTGGATTAACCCCACAACTCACATAATAAGCAGATATGATATTATATACAAATTCTCATGCACTACGTCACTACGCGTATTATACGTCGTTAGCTAGTCAATAGCTTTATGCTTAAAACGGCATAAAGAAAATAGTAGTTTTAGCCTATTACATACGCCAAAACTACACTCAAAGTTCACGGTCACAACACCCAACTGCGCGGGTAAAACCAACAGGTGATAATTTCACGGCAAATAAAGTTTAACTTTTGTTAATGTCCGGCAAAGAAAAAAAAACCTCTTTAAATAAATGCAATGAGGAAATTGCATGGCTATCTACCGGTCTCTTTATTTTTAGATAAACAAATTGAAAAAAGGTTTCTTTAAACTTTGCTTAGTATGAGAAATACTGTAGATTTTCTTTCATTTATTTTAGTGTATTATAATATAACTTTCGTGAGACTTATTCATATTAATGATTAGTTACGGTTTACTCACGTGCATTTTTCGGGATTGTCCGACTAGTTTCGGACCCAAACGGAGCCCTTATTCATGAGCTGATCACGCAACGAGGTCGCGAGTCGAATCTATACCGATAGTTCATGAATAATGGCTCCGTTTGGGTCAGAAACTAGTCGGGCAATCCCGAAAAATGCACGTGAGTAAACCGTAACTAATCATAAACATTAATTTTATCGTCCACCGTTGAACGTTGAAGGATAAACCTCGTAAGGAAACGTGTACACCTTAGAGGGCTCCATAAAGTTTTCGATGGTGTGTGTATTCCGTCGACCTGCATCAGGCCAGTGCGGTGGATTAAGGCCTAAACCTTTCTCATTCTGAGAAGAGGCCCATGCCCAGCAGTGGGACAGTAGTGGGCTTGATTATGTTATGTCATTTTAGCATAAATGCCTGTTAATACAACGTGTTCCTGAAATAAAGCAAAACCTAAAAGTAGTTCGTATGCACAGCTGCGGGTTGAGTGCGGCGGGAAATGGGCGTAGGTATATGAATTGATTATTATTATTTTGTTGATTTTGTTATGTTACTAACATAATCTGTATGTTGCATTTACTAAGACTTTATGGATCATGATCTGAATTAAATAAATAAATTAAAAAAAAACACACACGGGACACGTTCATTATATTTCATGATTAGTTACGGTTTACTTCGCGTGCATTTTTTGGGATTGCCCGACTAGTTTCGGACCCAAACGGAGCCCTTAATGAGCCGAACACGCGGCGAGCTCTCGAGTTGATAAAGGGTTCCGATTGCGTCCGAAACTAGTCGGGTAATCCCGAAAAATGCACGTGAGTAAACCGTATCTAATCATACATTTGAAAGTAGTTTGTTCAGATTCGATAGTGGAATCAATTCAACTAATTTTGAATGTAGGTCAATTGGAGTGTCTGTGGTTTTGCATTATTTAAATAACGCGTTGTGTGGGTAATAAGTTCGGTTTGGATGATCTCCGTAACGACATGTAACCTTTATGATTTGTATGTCAAGAGCTATGCAGATGTCAAAAATGGCCCCTAAACAAATAAATTCTTCTCATCAATGTTTATAAGAAATTCGATGAGGACATCTTGGTTAATTATTATTAACAATCGCACTGATCATACCATTCGCGAGATTAAACTGCGCTTGCCGCATTCAGTCCGTGAATGAGTAACCGTTCGTTACACATCGAGTCCCTCCGTCCCTCTGAGAGTATGTTAAGCCATCGGTCCCAGTGTAAACAATTATCTATGACAGTCGTTACGGGTAGTCAGTAGTCCGAAAGTACGACAACTCTAGGTCTAATCTTAGGATATCGGCATTGCAAAGTACGTAACTGTGTTGCGGAGGTCAGCCGCATCTGATTAGACTAGAAGCTGACACCAACATCGTTGGGAAAAGGCTAGGCAGAATGAATGTTTATAAGAAATTGATAATTTCAACTTTGTACAAAGAAAAACAATAGGCATACAAAATATAAAATAGTAGGTCAGAAGTGCTAAAATATAAAATAGTAGGTCAGAAGTGCTAAAAGGGTCATCAGCTCAGTATGATGTCAAATAGCAGTACCAGGTACCACTACCTAACGCTATTAAGGCGCTTCCCCCACCGAAAGTGGCGCCACTTCAGAAAAAAAAGCATTATTTCTGTCAACACACAACATGTTGAAAATTCGTACGGACAACATTTTAGTCAAGTGTTATGGAAATTTTCGAACACCAAATATCAACACTAGAGCTTCTGGATTCGAAGTTTTAGCGATAAGTACCGAAAACGGCCGTTTCTAGCATTAAATACTAAAACTTCTAACCTAGGATGTCAAGTGTTGTTTGTTGGTGTTCGAAAATTTCTACAACACTTGACTAAAATGTTGTACGTACGAAATTTCAATATGTTGTGTGTTGACAGAAATATTGTTTTTTTTCTGAAGTGGCGCCACTTTCGGTGGGGGAAGCGCCTTAAGATTAGGCATTATTTTCACGGATAAGGTAGAACTACTGCAGGCATTTGTCATCTATTGTAATGTAACAGACGTGTTCAGGACGCCCAACGTGGTAACCCCTTCTCCCTTCTTTTCACTTCGTCTCCTGCCCTACCTACACTTGTGAGATCGGCGATCGGACCTGCTGTCGTCTACGTCTACTACTATGACTACGACTAAATGCTACAGCCGGTCTGTTTGCTGCCGCCGGTTTCTATCAGGTGGCTGTGTGGGCCATCGACAAACGCCGTGACTACGAGAAGGAGCTCGCTGACTACCCCAAGGGATGTGACGATGTCCTGCCTCTTATTCTCTAACCATTTCTATTATTGTTATTTTATGTACTAGGTATTGAATGCTCTACACATTCTTTACAACTGGTGTAGCAGACGTGCTCTCAGGAGATCCTAGGGCCGTCTGTTACATTACACTATATTAGACTGCATGCATTCGACTTGAGTGATGATGAAGAGGCAAAATGTAAATGCTCCTGCTCATCTAACAGAAACAGTCGAAATAAAAATCCAGGAGAGAAATTGTCATGTCTTGTCATGCTGCCAATCAACCGCTTCCAGAATCGTTTGTTAGCCAGAGTTGGCAATAGACGACCAGCCAAATTGTTTTTTTTAAACTTTATATTTATTTGGTCGTCTAATTCCGACTGTGACGACCTCGTCATTTCCCGACTAGTTTCGAACCCAAACGGAGCCCTTAATCATGAGCTGTACACACGGTGAGCTCGCGAGTTGATTAACACATTCGAGTCCACCACACTTTTCATAGAGCTCATATGCCATCCCGCCATACATATTGCTAGTGGACCTTCCAGGAGGGTCCACGGCATTACGTTTACGCTAAGAGTGAACCCTCGGGGAGAGTTCCTGGCATTAGGCTAAAAACCGTAAAAATATGCTATTACGTCGTAAAATAGGTGTTCGCTTCTCTCACGACGGTGCATTTTCCAAGAAAAACCTACATTAAAATGAGCCCTCCACGACACCTGGCATGGCGAATGCGACTACAGGGTGCCCTCCTGGAGGGCTCCCGGCACTGAACGTGATAAGGGCTCCGTTTCAGAAACTAGTTGATCAATCCCGATAAATGCACGTGAGTAAACTGTAACTAATTATAAATCTAATCCCGAATGTGACGAGGTGGGCACAATTTGGATGGGCGGCTATTGCCGACGTTGCGTTGGCGGTATATTGGCGGATAATTTTGTCCATTGTTATCAGATTTAGAAATTTCTCCTTGTAGCATAATATAAGGTAAATGCGTCGTAGGTCTGTCGGTCGTTAGGTACGATATTATCGATAGGCCGCGATAAAGTTTCGTAATCGGCTTCGGAGTTACGCACTGGGTATAAACCTCGCACCGTTTTTGTAAGACGCGTGGGATTAGGCATCCAATGTTACTATCATAAGTTTATCCTTCTCTGTTTTAATGGCGTCAGCAGAATTTGAAAATGTTATCAATATTACGTTAACATTTTTATTTTTTTGCCTCGACTTTTGTCTAGTGTTCTTGATTATTAAAATAATTTGGGTGTTTTCGTTTTCAACCCGCATTTTCTATCCACAAGCTAAAATGAATAATGAGGAGCTCGTGGCTAAATAATTACAGCCGCATAGACCGATCTTCCGGGTTAAGCCACAATTGCCGAGGTTGGTCTGTGGATGGGTGACCATTTACCATAGCGAGTTTCCTCCGTGCCTCGGAAAGCACGTAAAGCCGTTGGTCCCGGCTGTCATTTGTAGATCTTTGACAGTCGTTACTGTTGGTCAGAAGCCAGAAAGTCTGACAACCAGTCTTATCAAGAGTATCGTATTACCCAGTTACTGGGTTGTGGAGGTCTGATAGGCAGTCGCTCCATGTAAAATCCTGATATTCAGCTGCATCCGGTTTGACTGGAAGCCGACCCCAACATAGTTGGGAAAAGGCTAGGCAGAAGCTAAAATGAATATTAAAACCTCCAATTTGAATCTTCTGAAACGGAATAAAAATATTCATGGATAGAAAATGTGGGTTAAAAAGTAACAACCAATAATTTAACTACCGTTTATCAATAAAATATTGGTTTAACGCCAATAAATTTTTGAGATCCTGTATTTACAATTGAATGTTCAGCTGCAGACATTTAAGAAGTTTGAGAGTAGTAGAGCTCTTTGTGAAAGAATTTATTCGGGGATGTACTACCTTCATACCTACTTCTGCCACTAAGCAGCATTACTATGTTCCGAAATTAAGGGTATGGGTGCCGCTGAAAATACAAGCTCATGAGACCTTCCAACTGGGTCTCTAAAGCGTGAATTACATAGAAACGGCGTAAGGCGCAGGCGCGTCGCTTTCATACATTTTGTATTGCCGCTTCAAATCTTTTTCGCAAAAAATGTATGAAATCGACGCGCCTGGGCCGCGTTTGCACCTTATGCCGCTTCTTTGTAATTCACGCCTAAGGTTGGCACCGCATCACCAATCTTTTTGGTGTTGTAGGAGTATACAAGGTTAGTCAGAAAGGGGGTACTAATCCGAAGCCCACTTATAGTATCGCTGATGACTGTTTGAAAGCAAGTGTTAAAATTTCAAAATTCGATATATTTTTTTTCTAAATAAAATGATTTTTATTTTAGTTTTTTCAAAAATTCTTCATTCCTGCTTTAGTTACAAATTCAGAAAATGGTGCTTCTAATTCATGACCCCAAATATGACCTAAAATGTAAACACAGCTGATCATAACTGGGGATAGATAGATTTCTGAGATTTTTTTTTGAGATTTTTGAACATCTGTTTCTCTTAAACTATTGACTTTTGGGAAAAGTTGTAGAACAAAAGTTATTCATTATTATGTGTACTTTAACACCCTTTCGGATTAGTACCCCCTTTCTGACTAACCTTCTAAAGGCGGTGGTAACCACTTAAAATCAGGAGGGTTGTCGGTTTGTTTGCCTATTAAATTAAGAAAAAAAATTACCGTTAAATTGTAATAATTCAAGTAAGATCTACAATAACAACATAGACGCACGCTAAAACTCTCAGATCTAATGTTTCATAAATAGCCCATGCTCCATATACATAACTTTATTCCACTTACATATGTATTGGTACGCGTGATTGGCCTTAATTCGTCGGTTACTTTGAGAGAAATATTCGAAACAGCAACGCGGACTCAGCTAATGTTGAATAGTAATGTCTAATACTTGATTATGCCACAAGTTTGCCTAGTTGACATCAATTACGTGATTCCATTTGTGTAACATCTACTTACATTGTTGTTGTTATTGTTAAGACTATGGGTTCCAACAGCAGAGCAAAGGTCTCCTTTACCACTTTCCACTGATTCCTGTTTACAACTGTCTGGTGCCAATTCCTTAGGTAGGAATCCAGGTCATTTCGCTATCTACTTATGGGCACGCTGTCATGATGTAGTTTTGAACTACTTATTCTCGCGTATCGGCACGAGTGTAAAAGACACAACAACATAATCGTTCAGGGGTGGTTCTATCATTACAGTTATAGCTAATATCGGTATGTCAGGATTGCGAGAAAGGTAAACACAGTAAATAAAACTAACATAGACTCTCCACCACTGAGAGTACTTGTATTTGGGTTAGTGTCAGTAACATGAACTAGATCACAGTATAATACTTTACACAATTATTACAAGATCATAAAATGAGGACAAGCTATTCAAATATAAAAGGTCAGACTTCTTCAGCTGTTCAGCATCGAATGCTCCGCTTCGTTGAATGACCACCGCCTTTATAACCTCGGGTAGGTTGATCCATACCGACGACCACCTTCCTTTGTCAACATTGCCCAGTGCTACCCGCTACCGATAACACGAGCTATACGGGAACAGCTAATAGCGATGTTTGATTGACATGATGTTTATTAGTGAGGTGAGCCTGACTGCCCAGGGTACAACGGATATATTATAGTGACTGACTACAATCACCAATTCCGTGAGCCAATTTTTTTTTTTTTTTTTTTTTTTTTTTTTTTTTTTTTTTTTTTTTTTTTTTTTTTTTTTTTTTTTATAAACGTTGCCCCACACTAAGATTTCTCTTGTATCGTGGGTGCGTTTTACAGACACAAATCTCACAAACAAACGCCCAGACCCGAAACAACCATCTGTAGGCCATACAAATTTTTGTTCCGTGTGGGAATCGAACCCACGACCCGTAGCGCAGAAGCCAATCGCTTAGCCACTGCACCAAACGTGTCGTCATTATAGGCAATATTCCATCACTCATCACTGTAGTGTCACTTTACAATTAGCACGCTGAAGTGGAAGTGGGCCGGCCATGTCTGCAGACGAACAGATGGTAGATGGAGCAGACACGTGTTAGAGTGGAGACCGCGTTTGGGCAAACGTAGTGTGGGATGCCCTGCGGCACGATGGACCGACGATTTGAAAAAGGTGGCTGGTAGCGGATGGATGCGGGCTGCTCGAGACCGGGATGGTTGGCGATCTTTGGGGGAGGCCTACGTTCAGTAGTGGACGGCAATAGGATGATATGATGATGATCACTGTAGTAGCCATTATTGAGAGTCCCTTTTTCAACTGTGAACGATTCTAAGGCCCAGACTCCACCGAAGCGGAGATGTGCGGAGATGTCCGAAGCGGAGACGAGAAGAGATGTTTTTCAGCTAGCTAGTGTATCCACCGAAACTGTGCGGAGATGCGTACTGGCTAGACTGTAGCGGAGATGTGTGCTGGGTAGGGTGGAAATGTGCGCTGACTAGAGCGGAACTGAGGTGCGTACGGCAAGCCTTGGATGTGAACGCACAGTTTAGTGCGATCTGACATTGCACGCCGCACACATCTCGCGTCCGCTACGCGCCGTCGTCAGCTTGCGAGGTAAAGCTCACATCTCCGCCTTGAACCGCGGCCCAGCTCAATCTCAGCGAGAAATAACTCACATCTTCACTTCCTTCGCGCCGTACAAATATGATACATCTCCGCTCAGTGGTATCCACTTAAGCTGAGTGGAGACGAGATGTGTGAATAACGAAATTCTACCAGTTTTTTAAAACACATCTCCGCTCCGCTCGTCTCGTGTCCGCTTTGGTGGAGTCCGGGCGTAATCCATTTTGCGTGCTGTTTTGCCGTTTGTAAATAAATGTTGACACAAAATACCAGTTACAGTAGACCTGGCGTTAATAAGCACATTATTAAATGTGTGTGAACTATACCAGTTCTGCATGGTGTTATTGTGCTACCAAAATGGGCAGATACATTGTTCCCATGTCTAATATTCGTTTAAGAGATAAGTATTTATAGTTCCATAGTTTTATTATTTCGGAAGTTTGTGTGTTACTTGTTTTCTATTACGTTTGATAATTGGTTTTTTAATTGTTTCCTGTTATGTTTTGCTACTTAATGAAGAGAGATCATGACATTTTTTCTTGTAAAGTGTCTTCGGAGGAAAACTAAAAAAAATTAAAGTTTTTAAATATCAGGAGTATTAAAGTAGTGAAAGCATTTCAGACTTGTTATATCATTAGTTATCATTAATCCGCTAATGACTAAGAGCTGAACATGACATTTTTTATCATGATTATTTATCACTGAGTTTTTGACAGTTAAAGTTATTGCTAAAAATACGCAGTCTTCAAAGGACAAAGCAAAAATAACCATTTCATAGTATTGAAGCAAACTTCTTTTACCACAAAGGACACAATGGGACGTACAACTGAGGTATTATTGGCGCCAGCACTGCAATTCCAAGCAATTCCTTGGTGGTAGGATCTTTACAGTCCGCTTGGCTAGCTACCACCCTCACTTAAAAGTCCGGCGCCAAGCAGTTCACTGCGTTCCGTCGTGTGTATGTGAGAGCCAGAGGGGTATAGGGGAATCCCTATATATCTCTGTTACTTGGATTCGTGTGCTCCATCTTAGACCCTGTCTGTGCTTACCATCAGGTGTGACGAGGGTCAAATGCGACCAACACAAGTAAAACAAAAATTCCTTGGTTAAAATGTGTTTGACCTTATTGATAAGACAATTTAACTCGTTCTGATTGATTGTGATGAGGTCTTAAGGTGGTACTGTCATCTGTAACTTCTAAATAGGAGATAATACGCAAAACGAAAGGTTGTTTTGCGTATTATCTCCTATTTAGAAGTTATGAAAAAAAAAAAAATTTAATAAAATAACCTAAGTATTACTGCGTTCAAAGTCAAATTCAAAGCATTTATTTCAATTAGACCACTTATACGCACTTTTGAATTTGCGAAAAAAGAACTTACTTTCGCGGTCCAAGGTTTAAATTCCTATGAAGAATCATCATCATCTTCCTGCCCTTATAACTACTTATTTGGTGTCGGCGCAGCATGTGTTTTTCTTCCATACATCTCAATTAGCCGTCATCTCAGTAGTCACTCTCTTTCTAGTCATATCATCTTTTACATTATCCATCCATCGTTTCCTTGATCTTCCTCTACTCTTATATCTATCTATACATACATAAACTCACGCCTTTTTCCCATGGGGGTAGGCAGAAACTGTAGAACGCCACATGCTACGATCCTTACATACTCCTTTCGCTTCGTCCTCGGTCATACATCTTGTCATACACGCACGCCGGTTGAAAGTACTACGCACCTGTCCTTTTTGAAGAACATCACCAATAACATCAATGTATGTCCTTCTAGGGCGTCCTCTACTGGCGTTTCCACTGACATTCGCCTTATAAATTCCTTTTGTTAATCGCCGTTCACTCAATCTTTCAACATGCCCAAACCACCGAAGCATACCCCTTTCAATTTTTGTCACTACATCATCTTTTAAACCGCAACTTTGTCTTATCACATTACACTCTATCATTCAAAGTTACACCGCACATACTTCGCAAGGAACGCATTTCCACGGCATTTATTCTACTTTCATGACTCTTCTTCCAAGACCAACATTCACTTCCATACATAAGCGTTGGTACCAGTACACCATTATGGACAGCCAGCCGTGCCTTTTTGGACATCGACTGGTTAGCCACAACAGCATGCATAGCACCATTCACTTTATTTCCCGCATTTGCTCTCCTTTCCACATCTTCATCAATCTTACCATCTCTTGTAAACATAGTTCCCAAATAAACAAACTCATTCACCTGTTCAATACTTTCATCTATCTATCTAATCTACATTCATACTCAAAACTCATTCCTATGAAAAAGAACGGGCAATAAACTCCATGGTTACTCTCTTTCATCAAATATTTACAAAAAGTTGGTTACGTTGTGAATAAGAAAAATTAATGAGAGAACATTATAAGTTTGAACCGCAACGGCATTCCAAACGCAGCGTTTTCCCCCAACAGTGCGTCTATAGCTTAGATCCGAGCGACTTTTAAGTGTTATTTCGCAAACGTTTCCCACCGAACGGTTTTCGTGAAGCGATTGTCATTCCAAGGTCCTTATTGTTCTTTTAAATTGTGTTATTTTTATTAGGATTATTTTGTTTAATTATATTGAGATCAGTTGCGTTATGTGTTGCTAAATGTATGAGTACTCTTATACTAGTATGTAATACCTTTATAGTGAGGTATTTAAATGCGTGTGTTGTTCGTTTGTTTTTTATTTTATGATATTATTTATGAGGCCACATTAATTTGACACAGTAGCAGTGTCGCTGCAGTCGTGGTCATAAGAGTCAACGCTAGTAATAATTGTCAAATGGCGACTTTTATTCGTTCATTTTGTTTTCAATTCATCTAGAATTGTTCTCTACCTATACTTTGTGTATCATGCTTATTTTGCATAACTTCATCATTGGCATCTCTTTGGAATCACGGCTCATCTTCCGTGCAGAAGATGTCCGGTCCTTTGGAAGGCATACGGGGGACACAGGTCCAACACGCAGAGACCCCTTTGAGAACTTTAATCTAAAATGGGATGGGGCACTAACCGGGGACTATCCACGGCTGCACTATTGGAGTACAGTCATGGACCGTCCGAGGTAGGTGCAGACTATTGTAAAATGTGATGAAAAATATCTGGACTATGGGAAAAGGTGTTAGGTGGACTGGATAACTTCTATTGCCAGAAGAAAACGGCGTCTGCCTTTCAAGCTTAAATTTGAAATATATTGGCAGACGGTGACTCGTCAGCTCACTAGCGGGGCCCCTTGAAAAGCCACCAGTACATAGGCGAAGGGGGCAACAAACGTGTGTCATTACTATTATCTATCTTTTTCTGTATATAGACTCAATTAAACGTATTCACTTGACAGACATGTGGTACTGGGGAGTTTGCGCCGTTTCTTCTTCATAGCATAAACAATACGAAGCCGTGAAGGGCAGCCCCTCTTATGAGCTGTCTTTATTGTTGACGTTCAGAAAGAGTTTATTGGCCTATTTCTTTTTAATACTTGCTATTTTGATTTTGTCTGCCTTGTTGGTCTAGGTGAAGGGGAGCGTGTTTGGGAGCTGTCATTTCCAAAATTGACGTTAAAAAAAAACTAAGTAATTCTAGTCTAATTTGAATAAATGAGTTTTGAAGTTTGAAGTTTGATCACGGGTTCCTGATAAGTTAAATAAAAAACTGCGTAGTTATAATTTTAAAGGAATAAGGACATAATTTGTGTTCAAAATTAATTTCAAAATAATAGAAAGGTATAACTATCAAAGAAAATAAGGAGTCGCTAAAACTAAATTTATTATATTTTTCTCAAAAATAACCAACTATTCATTAACTAAATTAAATTACTTTTATTTCAGACGATGGTGTCCATTTTGTTAGTAACATATTCTTATAGACTAGTGTTAGTAATACTTAAAACTACCAAAAACAAAACATATGAAAGAAAGTAAACTAAAAAAACTAAACTCAACAATCACTACCGCGCCATTCCATGACAAATGGCGCAGCAATGATTGATGTAACCACAGTCCAGCCGACTAGCGATCATGCCAAGGATGCTGTTGGCGCTGCCACGTACTCTGTGTACACTATATTAATGAAGGGAGGATAAAATATAAAACTAAAAGCACACATTATGTTGTTGGCATCATTGATACAGTTGGCAAAAACGTTGTTCGATCTTCAAGCCACTACGTAGCACTGACAGCTCTCGTAGAAGCAGAAACAACCCGGGCCGTATTGCTGTTCGCATATCCGGTCCGTAGAACATTCTGTGGATGAGATAAAGTGCCGACATGATTATAGTCCGACAAGTTCGTATGTGACCGTCCTATGGGGCGACAGACGTTGAAGGGACGCGGTAGCATCTAGTAAAAAGCGCGCACGTTTCCCTTCCGCGCTGCACTTTAACAAAGTACCCATAATGATGAATAACTTTTCTTCTACAACTTTTCACAAAAGTCAATAGTAGGATATAAGAGAAATAGCCGTTCAAATATTTCATAAGAAATACGCTAAAATCTATTTATCCACAGCTGTGTTTACAATGTAGTTCGTATTTGGGGTCACAGATTAGAAGCTCTATTTTCTGAATTCGTAATTAAAGCAGGAAAGAATGATTTTTGAAAAAACTAAAATTAAAATAATTTTAAAGGACTTGTCACACTGGATGCGTTCTGCGTCCTCCGGTCCGGTCAAATCGAACGCAGCCCGCATCCTATGTGAACTTCATAGTCAGGGCAACCGGTCAGCGATCCGGGCACGGCATCCGGTCAGCGATCCGGGCACGGTCAGCGATCTGACGGGCAGGGCAAACCGCAGCCATTTTATATTTGATTGCGTGTACTCGTGTTTGTATCGATGTTTTGTGTTCGGTAAACATCAAGTATCGATGTTCAGCTATGATGTCATTATCGATGTCATCATTGATGTTTTTGCAACATCGATCACCCCTGTGAACTGTCCGGACCGCCGCCCGTCGCCCGCCGCCCGCTTCCCGCCTGCCCGCAACCGGGCACCCCGTCTGCTACCTTCCCACCCCGACCGACTGACCGGTGCGTTCCCTAAGTTGGTTCTTTGCTTGTGCCCGCATAGTCAGATCGTAATTACATAAAATATATATAAAACGCAAATGATGTTCGCATAGGATGCGGGCTGCGTTCGATTTGACCGGACCGGAGGACTGTGTGACAAATCCTTTATACATGGAAACAAAAATGATCGTATTTTGAAATTTTAACTCTTGGTTTAAAACAGTCATCAGTGATATTTTAAGTGGCCGGAGGATTAGTAGTACCTAGGGTTTCTGCTCGAGAATTCTCGAGTCGAGAAATGTCGAGAAATCATGCCAACTTCGAGACGAGAAAAAATACCTCGAGAATTCGAGAACTCGAGAAATCGAAGATTTTCTTTTATTACTGTAAAATTGGCTTAAAAGTTACGTAATCTTTGCATTCTGGCTTCTGATCGTTCTCCTTACGAGGCACGAGTAAGCGAGGCAAGCGAAGAGACACATAATATACCTGCAACTCCAAGTATTCTTATTATAATGTGACATTAAAATGTCAAATAAAAATTAACTGTAAGATAAACTCCGTTCATCTATTGTTGGGTTTCTGAATACAAAATCGACGACTAGATAACTATCCAAACAATAAGTGAGTTTGTAAATTGATCACTAGATGGGGTCTCTTTTTAAAGCCCATCTAAATATACTTTTCTCGCCTTAAACTTTACATCTTTTTGCAATTAGGCCCCAAGTTTAAATGAAAATCTCCTCTGGTACCTATGTGCAATGATTTTAAAACGAATCATTACACACATGAAATATAAAATTTAAATCACAATATTTTCTCTTTGTTATTTTTAATCATAGCAACAGCACAATAAAACTATTAAAACAAAATAAGTAGGATTTTAAAGTTTTATTGTAATTTATAATATTGGGCGGTAAAGTTTATTTATATCTGAAAAAAAAAACTAAGCTAACGTACCTATTTGTGGTGTAAATGAATGGGTTCTAGGGCAGGACTGGTTATTTCACAAAGGTAAATATCAAAGTGCCCTAGTTAAAGATATCTCATGTTAAACTTTTCATCCGTGAGCATTTCGGATGGATTTCTTTCGATGCCTTTTTATTGGTACTGATTTATTTGAAATAGCCTCCAGCACTTCCAAATCAGATTCCGATGAACTACTCGAGTCCATTTCGCTGGGAGTCCAAAACTCACTATCGATTAACGATTTACGCCCCAAATTGGTCAGTCAAGTTAACTGAAGTTTGAACTAAGTAAGATCATCTTCTGACTGGGGTGTCCAGAAACGCAATGTGTCATTTTATCGAACCAATAGCGGTGGAATAGATAAACTACGGTTAGGAGTACCTGAGAAACTGAAAAAATAAGTTATCTGAAGTTTGAAATAGGATTATCTTCTGACTGGGGTGTCCAGAAACGCAGTGAGTCAGCTTATCGAAATAATAGCGCTATCGAACAGATAAACTACGTTCAAGAGTACACCAGAAAACGGGAGTATGCTGATTTTTTTAAGGTTTTTAAAAATTTCTCGAATGACCCGAGAAACCCGAGAAATCGGGCTCGAGAATTCTCGAGACCCGAGAAAAAAAATATGTCGAGAAAACAGAAACCCTAGTAGTACCCCTATTTCGACTAACCTTGTTTAAATCAAAATTTTGGGGCTAACTCCGTGCGCTAAATTTAGCATAACGCAAATTAGTGCTTACGTCGACTAGAATTGTTGTAGACTATAATAACTTCGTATTTCTTGATTCTCAAGTCATGTAAATTTAAAAATATAAATACCTGGGTGCGGCGGCATATAATATCTTAAATAATGAACAGCAAAAACAGTATCCATTAGAATCAAAACCGAGAACAGCAGTACAACTCTTAAAAACATCATAATCACTGTTAAACTATTATTGTAACTGTTATAACTGTTTTCCACTCGTTCCCAACTTATATGTATAATACTCGTATGATTATAACATTATTCGATTAAAATAAAATCTTGTTTAATACCAGAACTAACTGTACACAGTAATACGTACACGATCTTTAAAATATTAGAATTCTTTCCAGTTTTTAGAGTTCCGTGGTCAAATTAGGAAACTTACCCCCTTATTACAAAAGTTGGTTTAAACCAAGACTCAGGTACAGCCAGGTTTAAAATATACGCATCACTTTTTTATGTCATTTAACAAAAAGAGACGGGGCTATTTTAAAATCTAGGTTTTTCTTAGACCATCTTTTGTAACAAGGGGGTTATAGTTTTGCTGTGTCTGCCTGTCTGTTTGTAACTCACAGTCTTTTTCCTGGCATACTGTAACTCTCCGTCCTAGCTGGTGATCGAAGTGCGTTTTATAGCGTCGAACATTGCGTCGCGGAAATAACAAACAATATACTTGTACCTTCTATACGAGTGGTCTACGTGAACAGTGCATCTAACAGAGCGGCGCGTCTAGTTTGTTTTTTTAGCGGTTTGACTGCGGAAGAAATTTTAAGTTAGCCTTACTCATCAAATACTAAAAAGACTGTAAGACATAGCTGCTAGGACTTGACTGTATTGTAACACGCTGCTTTAATGGTAAGAATACACGGGACACTGACATTCGACACAATGCAATCGCGACACTGAAATTAAACCAGAGCTAATGAGCAATTCACTCACTACGACACTCGGTGTCGACACTTAGTGTCGAGTGTAATTTGTCGCCGGGTATCCTTACCATAACACGCGCCGCCCAAATTGCCCGTTGCAATGCAATACGCTGCTCAGCTAGGACGAAGCTTTATAACATTGAAATTTGTTGCCAGCAATACGGTGTCCTAAAGTGTCACGTTGCCGAGATATTTGGACTTAAAGATTTTTTTTTCAAGATTGCAGCGCACTTTGTAATATGGGTAGAGGACACTCAAACAAACAAAAAACGTCAGCAATACAGTGCCCTAAAGCACAGTAGACATATAAGCTAAAGCAGTACCTCAACTTACTATAATATCATGAATTGAAACACTCACACAGACACGCTTTGTATACTGAGTAGTTTTTTGTTTTTGTATCGAACTGTATCCTGAAAATGGGATCCCTTCTTTTCGCATAATGTTCTTTGTCCTAATATACTTCGGCATAACGATTTTGGCACAATTTGTTTTGGCATAATAATACTTCGGCATAATTTTTTTAGGCATACATTTTATGTTGGCATAATCATCTTAAAGACTAATTTGTTTTGGCATAAATTTGTTTCGCATAACGTTAGTAGGCCTAATGACTATTAGCATAATGTTAGTTATGATAATCAGAAATGTTTTTACCATTGTCTAATAATCTAGTCGCAGGCGCACCCCGACACGGATAGGTTAGGTTCGAAGGGGATGACGGGGGCTAGAGTGAGCGAGCGAAGCGAGCGAACGAAGCCCCCGTCATCCCCTTCGTGTTAGGTTACTTTAAACCCTGCAGACAGGAATAGGAGCCCCGCTCAGCGGGGCTCCGTCGACTGTGCTTTGGAGCCTCAACCTTACAAACATCCCCTTAAGTTTTTATTGTGAAAATGAAAGTAGGTGACGAATAATCGTCTCATGAAGAGGCCTTGAAGGTGTATAAAAACAATTTATCCAGTAATCCATTTTGACCTTTAAACGATTTGGTCAATAGTGTAATAAATAATTTAAACATTGATATTCCAGACTTTGATCAGCTGAACTTTTGATCAAATGACCATCGTTATTTTAAACTTTGTTGATTTGTACGTTGTTCTTTTGAAATTTGCTCCGGAAATTATTTCATTGTTATACCTATAAAAATATGTTTTAATATCATTATGCGTAAATAAATTTATGCTTTAAGATATTATGCTTAAAAAAGTTATGCTTTAGAACTTTATGCTTAATCATTATTATGGTTAGAGAAATTATGCTTCATAAAATTATGCATAAGCTGTTATACGTAATTATATTATGCGAAAATATAATTATGCCAAACAAAATTATGCTAAGTTATATTAGGTCTTAAAATTTTATGCAAATGGATAGGGAACCCCTGAAAATACCTTTTTTTTCTTTTTACTTTATTTACAGGGCTTTGTCGCTTAGCGACCACATCGCCCAGTGCGGGAAAAAATAATAATTGATAACTTATAAATACGTTACTTATCACTAGCTTACGATCTACTAACCACTAATTTATACAAAAGCTTTGCTTTATCGGACACTGGAAAAGCAAGAATGGTGTTACAAATGCCAATGTCATTTATTTGAATGAAAATACCTTATTTGTATTGTTGCAGTGCGTGTCTGTGTGAGTGTGTCAAATCGGACGATTGATTGATTTATTGACGTTGATTGTTGAAGTACTGCTTTAGCTTAAATGTCTACTGTACCTAAAGTGTCACGTTGCCTGCACATAGGATACTTTTTATCCGGGTACATCAAGAAGCTCCCCTGGGATGCGCGTAAAACCGCAAGCAACACCTCGTTATTTATTTATAAATATGTTTTCAGTGACTTAGGTATATTAATATTATCTATTAATTTTATAACAGTATTAATTATATTTCATTTTCTTACAGGTAAGTCGGCTGTTAGTAATACACACGGATTTTGTTCAGGTAAGTACGCTTTACTTTCAGCTTTTATTTTGCCCGCATACATTCTTCAGGAATTAAATTTCCTATTTAAGTTAAAACTAGTGTTTATTGATAAAACTGAAATATTTGTACGTACTTTGTGAAATTGACCCTTGAGTTAGTATGAAGTAGTTCCAAACGCGAGCAACAGCTAGTAAAGTATTGTACACCGTGGGCCCAAGGTACCTACGCAAAAGATTATAACCACGCCTTTCTGATGGTATTGAGTCAATAATGTTTCACGACACGTTTGGTGCAGTGGCTGAGCGATTGACTTCTGCACTACGGGTCGTGGGTTCGATTCCTGCACGGAACAAAAATTTCAAACTCAAACTCGTTTATTCAAAGTAGACTAGTATTACATAGTTCTTTTTGAACGTCAAATTTAGTTGGGGGTGATTTCTTCTTTATTCGCTTCTTTCCTCGTTTAAACCGTACCAACCTGTAGACTGTGGCACTCGACTTGTATCAATTTTCCTACGCTCGCGTTCGCTGAGGCTTGACCAACAAATATCGCTGGCTTAACCCTTTATACGGCAGTGGCAATATTTCCGCCACCTCCCCCCCATTGGCTGGAGACCCTTCAGGTCACGCCAATAACTGCCCGGTTACGTAGAAACCGTCCCCTAGGACGACCTACAGCAGTCAAATAGAAAAAAAAAAAAAAAACCGCCACCAACTATTTTGGAAGATGTCTCGAAAGCCTCCTTGTTATATTTTTATTTTTAAAGTTGGCAATATTATTATTTTTTCCTATTTTCTTTAATAAAAATAAACTAACACCAATTTTTTTTTTCTTTTCTTGTTTTTATTGTTTTATAAAAAATGCCGAATTCTTTATTATTTACTTTTCCTAAAATCTTCTGCCATATAAAGGGTTAATTAATTGTGTCAAGAGGAAGAGCAGCGGCATCTTCCTGTCTGCTAGACATACTGCGATCACGAACTCCGTGAGCCAATCGTAGTTATTATGGACAATATTCTATCACAGCTCATTGTAGTAGCCGTCATTGGTAGTCCCATTTTCACCAGCAAACCAGTGCTGTCTTGTTGTTTGTAAATGAATGCTTGGCCTAGCCTAGCCTTTTTCCAACTATGTTGGGGTCAGCTTCCAGTCTAACCAAATTCGGCTATGAGGAGCGACTGCCATCGGAGTCCGATGGCAGATACATCGCTTTGTATCGATATGTCGTATCGTAATGTATCGGAACTCATTGTATCGATACACGATATAATTATATCGTATGCCTTTGTATCGATACTGTAAATATCGTATCGAAATATCGTATTGGATTATGGTTTGCTTTTTTCCTAAAATATACAAAAAAAAACCAATAGTTAAAACGTATTATAAAAAAAAAGTAAGAAGACGTACCCTCGATTTTCTACAACTGCCAGTTTTTTTCAAAACTAAACTTTTAAGAAATAATAATCTTGACAACCGTTGTGGGCCCAATCTATGTATTTCGATTTTCTGTCAACGTATTATTAGCTGAAGAAAATAAACGCTCGGACGGCACTAGTGTCGCAACCACTGATAGATATTTGAGAGCTTAAGTAATAAACTAATAAATAGTATTTGACTTCCGCAACCCAGTTACTGGGCATTGCCGATATCCTAAGGTTGGATCGGTTGTCAGACTTTCGGGCTTCTGATTACCCGTAACGACTGTCATATTATGTATTCGTATGACACCCGGTTTCCGCTTCTAAATGGATGTTGACACAAAATACCAGTAACAGTAGACCCAATGTTACTAAGCACATTATTTAAATGTGTGTGAACTACCTATACCTGTTCTGTATGGGAGGTTATTGTGCTATCAAAATGGGCAGTTACAGGGTTCCCATGCCTTTTTTTTTTTTTTTTTTTTTTATCGTGGGAAAATCCTCATGGATACCCTTCGCCTGGGGAAGGCGAAGGGTTATGCCGGACTCTTACCGGCTAAAAACCCACGGTGTTCCTACTCCTGACCCTTGGCCGGGGTCACGGGATTCGCAGCTGCATGCACCGCAACCCCGGCAGGCCTCGGTCCGCCATCCCCTGGCGGACCTCTCCTTCTGTGGGGCCTTGCCCCACGTCCTCCTGAGAGGCGCGCACGGAACAAATGCGCGCCGCCTTCTCGGGCCTGTTACTGGTCGGGCGACGGGTCCCCTAACCCGTCGCCCGCAGGCCACACACTAGGGTGGCCGGAGATCGTCGCGCGCCCTCCGGCGGCGCCCGGTGCGTCTGGCGCGGGAAGGGAGAGTGGCCGTCGCCTCTCTCTCCCTCTCCGCTCCCTCCTTGGTCGCCATCACCACCTCGCAAAAGGAGGTGACGGCTTCCCACGCACTCTCGCTCCCGACCATGGACAGAACCACGGCCGGAAGCGAGAGGTCACCACCGATCGCCGCGACTAGTTCACGGCGCTGCGTCGCCCACGCACGGCACTCCTGCAATGTGTGCAGCGCCGTGTCTTCCGGGCAGTCGACGCAGTGGTGACATCCGGGCGTCTGCTCCCGGCCTATGCGACACAGGTACTTCCCGAAACATCCATGTCCCGAAAGCACCTGCGTCAGCCGGAAGCTGAGGGCGCCATGCCGCCTCTCCAGCCACTCCTCCATAACGGGTCTTACCGCCGCTATTGCGGCGTGCCCTGCGCTGGGTTGCGCAAGTCGTTCTCTCCACTCGGCCACTAGGATCTGGCGGAGCTCACTCCGCTCAGGCGCCTCCTCGCGCTGACGATATCTCAGCGCGAGGGCCCTCGCCTCCAGATCCCAGGGCATCGATCCGGCTAGGAGGCTCGCCGCCTCGAAGGAGATCGTACGGTACCCCCTTATCACCCTGACGGCCATCGCGCGCTGCGGTCTGCGCAGGATTGCGACGTTGCGCGCCGTCAAGGTGTCCGCCCATATTGGCGCCCCATATAGGGCCATGGACCGTACGATCCCCGCGTAGAGCCTCCGGCAGGAGGTGTTGGGGCCCCCCAGATTGGGCAGCAGCCGCGACAATGCAGCCGCTGTGCCCATCAACTTTGGAGGGTTCCCATGCCTAATATTCGTTTAAGAGATAACAATTTATAGTTCCATAGTTCTATTATTTCGGAAGTATTTTGCGTATGTTCCTTACTGCGTATTGTTTTATAATTATTACGTTTAGAAGTTTAGTAATAAATATAATTAGTTTCTTAATGATTTCCTGTCATGTGTACTGCTAAACGGCATCAAAGAATGGTGTCACATAAAGTAAAGGTTCAACACAAATTATAGGAATTAGGGTACCTAGTAGTAAAAAGCAACTGTGTACTTGTAATACCATTATGCAATTATCATGCATCTAACCAAAGTACTCCGCATGTCATTTTCATCAAGGTCGTTCATTACATCAATTTATGTTGGTAACTCGTGCTTTTTGCACGCATATTTGACTGATTAAAAACATCATATTGTTATAATATTAGTAATAAGATGTTGTGAGTTATTCCCAACGAATCACATGATTAGGATCGTTGCTAGTTGCATCTGATCGCGCAAAAGCTTCCCATCTGATCACGCGATTGGATGCAACTACAAAATAATACAATTATATTTCCAAATTATACTTATAGTCCGGTCAAATTAGACATTTCAAAGTGCAATAATTCGCATAGAGCTGAAAATTGGTACGAATGTTCGGAACACCATTATAAATCAAATGTAAAAAGTCCCCAGCGATCACACCGTTGCAAAAAAAAAATATTCAAGGTCAAAGTTCGCAAATATGGGTTTTTTGCGTTTTTTAGCCAAACGGTAAGTTTTATGATAAAAATAGATCAGACAAAAATTATAGATTATGCAATTCTCTATAAGAATTGTCTACAATTTTTCTCCTAAACGTCACCGATTCTGAGATATAATGGTTGAAAAAGTTGTATTCTTTATCACTGATATCGTACGAATCCTCTTCTGATGGCGATAAACATGTACCAGTTGTCAAGGTCAGTCGTGCTCCAATGTTGAATCACCATCAGAAGAGGATTCGTACAATATCAGTGAGGAGACATCTGATACATCGCTGTTCGACCAATTTACTTACACCCTGCTGGAAGAAGAAGAACAAGCAGAAGAAGAAGTACAAGAAGAACACACATATTATCTACACTCATGTCGTAAAGTTCCAATTATGAACTCAAAAATAGTACCATAATGAAATGCTTTATTCACATGCATCTATAATAAATTAAAAAAGTTTTATTAAAGTAGGTACAGTTCTTATATCAAATAATGCTTTAAAATAACTTTATCTCTATTGAATTACACTTTGAACCGACCAAAGAGTTTATAATTCAGGTTTTTAGCGGCTGCATATATTCTGTGCTGGCGAGCGCAACGGCGCAATTATAAAAAACATTATACTACCAAAATAGTATGCAATACCTTGGGGAGGTATTATGCCTGTGTTTTTTTTTTTCTAATTTATTTTTTACACTTTCATCGCGGGAACATCAGTGTCATCAGTAGCAATAATTTAGTTTTGTAACGATGTTAGTCCTAATATTGATCACCGGTTCCTGATACGTTGGAAAAAAACTGCGTAGCTATAATTTTATATTCAGGGAAAAATAAATTTAAAATTTTCTAAACCTTTACATTATAAATAGAATGCTCCTGTAACAATTTCAAAATAAAAAAGGTAAAAAAAAACAAAAAAAATAAATGTATAACTAACTTCATTATAATTATATATTTCTTAAAAAAAACCGACTATCCTTTAATGATGGGAAAAAAATACAGAAATTAATATAAAACTAAAAGCACACAATATTTTTTTGACATTATTAATAATATTAGGATGATACGCTGTTCTATGATGGACCCAGCCCCATGCACTCACAACTTCCATAGAGGCAGAAACAGCTGGGGCCGTATTTTTCTTTGCACATCCAGTTAAGACATTCTGCAAACGAGATAAAGTCGTCACCCTCGGCGCTAACTGTCGTAACTAGCAATTTAATTTTTCAGAGAAATTCTCAAAGAGTGAAGTATCTGCTTCAAATGAATAGAAATAAATAAATAGATACCTTAGGCCTTTAGGGCAACTACTAACCAAGCCAAGAGTAAGCCAAGAGCAATATAAATAAGTTCTTAATTCATTAATAAAGCCATAGATAACGCAACTACTGAAAAATGATCAATTGCTAGATACGACAGTGAGCGCGGAGGGTGACGAAGTATACTGAGTATGGCCAGCTACATCCCCCACAAAATCGGATAACAATTTGTTGACGTAACAGGGCTCTGCATTTGATAAGAGTCGCGCCGACAGCCATAGAGCTCAAGCTCATCAAGCTTCAAGACCGAGTTCGAACGAGAAACGATTTTCGTTTTTTTTTTTAACTTAAACGTAGACTGTACGTCATAGCCATCAGGTCCAATTAGATTTATTAGCAAACACGCTTTAACACCATCTGCTTCTTTGTATACTGCAGAAGCTTTGAGAAATACTGCAAACTGTTGGTACTATTTGCGCCACGCTTCTGCTCGCGCGGCCGGGCTGCCTTCTAAACGCAACTCTGCAGGTGCTCGAGCATGTTCCATTGTTAAAAACAAGTTGTATCTATTTAAGTAAGTTAAGTGTTCTCTGATGCTACGACAATCACTTATTTTCGCACAATACCTAACTACATAGTATTGTATATTCACAGCACCGCTGTCACCATGATGTGAATAAAACGACAATTGGATCACAAGCGAGATATGTGACTGGCACAGTATCCAAGCGAGTGGGATAATTCAAGAGAGCCTTATCCCAGCTGTGTGTTATACGGGTATCAAAAAATTAACTCGAAAATATTTTGTGGGTTACTGGGTATCGGAATTTGAACATCATTCGTAGAACAACTTTTCGAAATTTGCGTATTTTTTTATTGAGTGACAGAAAAATAAAAAATATAATACGCGAATTTGGAAAAGTTGTTCTACGAAAGTTGTCCAATTTCCGATACCGAGTAACCCCATAATTTTTTTTGTATTAATTTTATAAAACTGTATATTAATAATTCAAAATTTTGGGGCTAATTCCGTCCACTTTTAGCATAATGCAAATTAGCACTTAAAATAGAGTGCAAAGCTTTGACCTCTCCTAAGTTGCGCCAGTCACTGAAGCAGTTGCTGTTACCATTAGAATTTAGTAGTCTAAGGGCTGATTTTTCAATCGTCAGATAACTTTTATCTGGGGAATAAGTTTGACATTTTGACAGCTTTTGTATAGAAAATATTTCAAACCGTCATATTTATTCCTTGAATAAAATTTATCTGACGATTGAAAAATCGGCCCTAACAAGACATAACTTTATATTTATTGATTCTCAGATCATCATATTTGTATACCTACATTATTGGCAAATAAATGATTTCTATTTCTATCTAAATATAAAAATAATAAAGATAAAAACGTAAATACCTGGTCGCGGCAAATTATTTCTTAAAAAATAATAATCGGAAAAAACAGTATCCATTATAATAAAAACTGTGAACAGCAGGGCAACCCTTAAAAACGTCATAGTCACAGTAAATTTATTCTGGTACTCGACTGTGTTTTCTACATTTAAGTAGGAACGATCTCACTTAAATATATAATACTCGTATAATTATAACATTATTCGATTAAAATAAACTCTTGTTTAATACCGGCACTAACTGAACACACTAATACGTACACGATGTTTAAAAAATATTAATTTCATATGGTTTTTTAAATCACCGAAATATGATCTGAAACGGTAGGTATTTCAATATTTTTTTCTATTACGAAACGTCGCCCCTTTATTTTAGGTGTGTTGTCACATGATGTTCAATAACTAAAGGGGTTTGAGTAACTTTGTATGACTAGTGGCGTCATTTTTTTTTTCAGCGGCCACCTTCAATTTTCATGTTACTTTGTTGTGCTGTGTTAAGTACACATATATGTTCAATTACTTTTGTCCTAAGTAATATCGAAGATGAGATATTTGCATTTGAAGATTATAAAAATGTCGTCAATATAAGTACTTCAATTACTGTCCTGCGTAAAGAAATCGTAGTTATGTTTTTAGAAGGTTGATATTAGAGATTGGCTTTACTGTTTTACGACCGTCTGTCATTGTGACTTTAGTATTGGGTCTTGGAAAATAATAAAAACACATTATTATACTTTACTGAAGTTTATTACATGATAAGTAAAAACACATTTTTTAACTCTCTTCGTCCATTTCGTTCCGAATGTCGTCGAATAATCTGATCGAAAAATTGTGCCGGCGGAGTCAGATTATTTAGATATCTGCCCCATCCCATGTACTATATAATGGACATGGACATTACATGCGAACAGCAGCCTAAGGTCCGTTTCGCAATAATACATGAGCAATAGTGGCCCAATATTGCATCCAGCACTTGTGTAGCTCTTTCTACAAGAATATGCACGTAATATATCCGTCTAGATGAATGTCTGGATTGGATCCTGCCTCTAAGAAGCCACGGATCAATCCAGTTTAAGGTTTCCGCCGAAAAATCATTAATGTTGGGTTCTCTACATACTTCAGTCACATATGAGCCGTCACTTTTTACATGTTCTCCGTAGTAGTTACGAGCTTGTTGTACTTGATACGTTCCAAAGGCATAGATAATTAAATCATCCAGGAAAGTCATCCAGCCCAGGAACTTCAGCATTCAGCGGTCCATTCATCTACGTCATTTTATTTGATTTATTTTATTTGGATTTCTTAAAAAAAACGGCAGAAACCTAAAAGAGTGCAGTAGAATATAATAACTTCTTCGATTTTAATGAACAATACAAAAGCAAATATCTCCGTTCCGATATGGTTTAGAGAAATGTATCCATAATAAATTTTGATCGCTTTATTCTGTTCTTTCATAATATCTAAGTTTGATTACTGGCCGCTCAACTTCAAAACGACGCCAACTTTACCCAAACCCCTTTGTGCGTAGTTCAAACCTCTAAAAAAAATCCGTCTCTTTCTTGTTTTCTTTGTTAATAAAAGATAGCAACAAAATTTGGTTTATTCGTCCTATATACATATACGATTTATTTTGAAATACAAATCGTCAAAAAACAAAAAATAATAGTAGCCCACCGGGAACACAGTCCAAGCTGCCGCCGGTCAGGGTTCCAGAGAAAGAAACCTCCTCATTATGCGTACCGTGTCAAGGAGTACTGCTTTTTGCATCAAGCCCTTGATCCTCATAATGATCCTCATGATGAAAGCCTCATAAGTTGTTGATCGGGGTTCTTGGCTATTAGGCCATTCGCGGTAACGAATATCGGGACAATGACTGCTGAGTCCACATCCCACAACCTCATGTGCTAAATCAAGATATTTTATTTGTTTAAAAGATATGTTTAGTTAAATTTACTTTATGCGCAAAAGAATCGGCACTAATAAAATATGTTACTTACTGCAAAACATAACATTATAAACATTCAACTTATATTATACACCATGCAGATTTATGTATAAGTAAAATGTTTGTTTCAAATTATATGCCGTTTGACCCGACACGTATGCGCTTGTGCTAGTTGTACCCAATTTCACATTTACAAAGTATGTTATTTGTATTTTCTGTTGTGTATTATTATAACAAATGTTATCGAGATTGTAGGTACCATATTTAAAAAGAGTATTTCTTTTCTTTAACTTTTTGGAAGGGTGCAATTAAATTCGCGACATTTCTTAAGAACATATTTACTGCTATAAATTAGCTATTTTTCGGTACATTTTCCGAAAAAACCGTTAAACTTAGCCTGATAATATAGTTAAAATGTTAGAAAACTACGGATAGACTACTCCTTTGTCTAAAAGAGATGTTTTTTTTTCTAAATTTGTAAATTTTGAATTCATTAATATTGAATTTCCATAGCTATTCCCACGATAATAACGAAAATGTTAAGTTTCTGTACAAATTCCTGAAGAATTCAATGGTTTTAATATATAAATAAATACAACACAAATAGTTAGTAGATATATTAATTATTTCACTTTAAAAGGTAAAAAAAGGACTGAAACTGCATTGTAAATCAGTGCTTTTTCAACGTCAAAATTACAATAGACCTAAATTGAATCACCCTTCACGTTCTTTTACCGAATGGAGGTTCTGAATTCAACGTGTATGGTTTTTTAATTGTAACAATGTACACCGATTACTTGAAAAGGCCTCAACCGCTGGATTTAAATTGTATTGTGTTATGTTTAGACTCTTGGTGCCATTTTTTTTATAAATAGGTACCACTTGTCTTAAAAAAACATCCTCACGAGTTCTAAATAATAATGTAACGAACAAACAAAAAATTTTAAATTTCTAATTACCTTTAATTTTGACGATCGTTCGCGTGAATAAATATGATAAAAAAAAAATATGTCGATATAGAAGTCGATAATACCTTTAGGGCCGATTTTACCAACGCCGGATAACTTTTATCTTAGGAATAAGTTCGACGTTTTGACAGAATTTCTATATAATAGCTGTCAAAATGTCACCTTTATTCTTCAGATAAAAGTTATCGCTGGTAAAATAGGCCCTTAAAAAAATGTTTTATTGTTCTTTTTTTAACCCCCGACGCAAAAAGACGGGAGTTTGTCCGCTATGTCTGTTTATGTGTCTGTCTGTGGCACCATAGCTCTTAAACGGATAAACCGATTTAGGTGCGGTTTTTTTAAAATTTAAAAGCTGGTTTTCTAGCGGTGATTCTTAGACATGTTTTATCAAAATCGGTTCAGCCGTTTCAGGGTCATCAGCTGTTTTGTTACTTGCGTTGGGGGTTTTTAAATTTTAAATTTAAAATAAAGCGACTTATCGTTGATGTGTCTTGGGGGTTTAAATATGTCATTGGGTCCTTCGCTTGGCTTTACTTGCCTAGTGAAAGGCCTGCAGTTGTCGCTAATTGTTAGAACAGTATTATTCTTAAGCCTGTATCCACCTCATTGTTCCAATTACAGTATTGAGAATATTACACCCGGTATGTTCCCACGCAACGAATAATTTATTTCTATTAATCTATGCATACTATGTACAAGGCTTTTATTTTGAAATTCGATCAAATGCACTTGATTAACATACTAAGATAACGATGCTAAAATAGACATTTGGATGTTATTTAAATAGTCATTTAGTAAGCTAAGCTAAGACTGTATTCTGCATTTTTATGATGTGCGAATGGTAGCTGATTATTTATGCGGCTATTTTTAGATTGGTTTTAATCGAAATCTCTTTTTTCGAAGCCTTCTATCACCTAATGCTGAGTATAGGCCTCCTTCTTTGCACGTCATTCTTCTCGGTATTTATTAGCATGCCTCATGCTTGAAAAGAGCCTCCACGAGTGACGATACTTTAGTACGTCCACCCGCTCACCCTGGGTAGTCACTACCAATCTTGCTGACTGGCTAATCTTTTCACCACAGCACGAGCTATTTTCGTATAGCTTGTGCTGACTTGAGAGAAGAAGCATACCTCATCCAGTTTTTCCCCACAATTTTTCGATAGCCCATCTAGCCGGCTGACGCCCGACACTTCTCCGTCCAGTCTTGGGTCTCCAAGAACCTTCCCACCCCACCTGCCATCATTTCTGCGACTTATGTGACCCGCCCACCTTTATTTACGTTGTGCTCTGATAAGGGCCACATCTAAAACCTTCGTGCGATCACGGATCGCGGTGTTCCTAGCCCTTTCGCGCAGTGTAATTCCCAGCATAGCTGTCTACATTTATCGAAAAAGCTTACAATATTAGTGATACGATAAATCTGTACTCTACCTATAAAAATAAAAAGAAAAGTCCTGACTGACTGACTGACTCATCAACGCCCAGCCCAAACCCTTGGACCTGGAACGCTGAAAATTTGCACAGAGGTTCCCTTTACAATGTGGAAAGAAAAGTCCTGACTGACTGACTGACTTATCAACACCCAGCCCAAACCCTTGGACCTAGAAAGCTGAAATTTTGCACAGAGGTTTCCTTTGTAATGTAGACAAGGAATAAGGAAGGATTTTTCGAAATTCAACCCCTAAGGGAGTTAAATAGGGGTTGAAAGTTTGTATGGAAAGTCGTCACTTAACGGGTTCAAAATTTCACGCAAGCGATGCTCCGGGCAAAAGCTAGTCTAATATAGACAAATAAGAGCCATTTCAGCAAGGAAATATACCAAAAAGCAACATGTTTGCTTCTAGCAGGGATTCAACACAGTTTGATGGTTTCGTCAATGTTAACAGACAACCAAGATGAGCTGAAACTCTACTTGAAGAATTGGTTAAAACATGTGCGCGCTTTGGTAGGTCACTTTTGTCTAATGTTATTTAAAATGGAGAATATGTTCCATAAAATTATGTACCTAAAGTCAAATGTATGGTTGACGGGTTTAGGAAGATTAAGCTGGTGCACCTACTTACCATAGATAAATACGTTAACCTAAGCATACGTAACATTGTAATAAAAACAAGAAACCCTAAAGTTGGGAATTCGTTTTCGCTCTCGCTTCTTTGTAGCGACGGAACGCAACTTCTGTCTATGAAAAGTCTGGGCTAAAGAAAACGAACTTGTGTATTGCGAGAATTTGAAGGTTGACGAAGGCTTGAAGCTTGTAATCCTGCTTCAGCATCACCATTCACCATCCTGCGGCACTGACTTTACTTTGGCTCCTCTTGATAATGTATTTGACGAGCATGTCTCCCAATTGTCTCTTGATTTTACTTACACCTCACATTTACAACCAGCACAGGATTAAAACATCCGATAAATTATCTGTTTTTGCTCTCAGAACATAGAAACTTGCGCCATCGTTCCACCTTCCGCTATCTTGGATTTACAACACACAAAAACACTCTTTTTATTCGCATTCACGACTGCTCGGATTACCGACGTCTGTATTATGTATGTTCAATTAATAAATTCTCATCATCAATTACACCACAGTAATACAGTGTATAGTTTCCTAACGCTACCTTTGCGTTAAGAAAAATGGCGTGACGCAATGTCGCAGCAAGATGGCCACATTACGTATGTGGAGCAAAACGTACAGACGTCCAGCTGTAACGTGCGTTCTGTGGTACAAGTTATAAGAGAAAACAGATTTAAAATAAAGTGTCAAAAAGGAAAAAGCTGATGCTATTTTTAAAATTGGGGAACAGCGTTTTGTTTCTTGAGGATAGGTCAAACCAGACTCTTTGCCGCTTCTTCTTCTTCTATCGTGTCGGCACGGTGGTGGGGTGGTGAAAAGATTAGCCAGTCAGCAAGGTTGGTAGCGGGGCTGATTGCCCAAGGTGCGCCGGGCGTACTTAAGTATCGTCACTCGTGGAGGCTCTTTTCATGCACTCATGCCGCTTATAATGTAAGTAGGTATTGCGATACAATGGCTGTTAGACCAGCGCAAATGAATAGCAGCGAAGTCTGGGTGTCAAAAAACACTCACGAACAGAAGCTCCATACAGCAGAAATGTGTACCTATGCTACGATGGGCGGGAGGATTAACACTAAACGACAAAGAACGCAATGAATTTATAAGAGGTAGTTTTAAGGTCGCTTCTATAACGAAAAGCTTTCAGAATCTAGGCTGAGATGGAACGGTTACGTAACATGAAGACTAGATGACCACGTCGTGACAAAATGTCTTTCCATGGCTACAAAGAAGAGAGGGAAAGAAAGAAAGACCTCAAACTCCCTGGTTGTCAAATATCTAAAGTGATATGAAGGTACTAGGCCTTAGTGAAGTTAATGCATACCAGCGTGATAGATGACGCCACATGGTTGGGAAAGCCGACCCCGAATAACGGGAGAAACCGAGGACAAAGAAAAAGTAGAAACTGCAATCACCAGTCTGTTGGCTAAGTCTGGTGATTATACGATGTGATTGTTATGGCAGTGTATGACGAGGTTTATATGCAGCAGTAGAAATTTGGAGGCTGATATAAAAAGATACAGAATGTTTTTTTTTCTTCTTCTAAAATAGCAAATAACGGCAAAAAAACATACAAAAACACACACATACCTTAGTATCTACCTTACCACGCCACTCGCTTATAACTCGCACCACGCAACAGCTCATAAACGCAAGACTTACTATAATTTGATACTGAATCATTATAATTGCGAAACTCATTATGCCCCACATAGGATAGAGGGCGTTACGTGCGCTGATCGAAAATACTATTTCATTGTGTAATTACATTTTGAACTTAATTAAAATATATTTTTTGTGTTATAAGAAATGTCTAATTGTTAATTCAGACTGAGATTGCAATCGGTTACGTTAGTCTCTCTCTGTAGAGCTAGACAATTTATTAAGTGTGTAATACACTCGGTAGCAACGAATCCGAGTCAACAACATAAACTTTATTAACTCGGAAACTAATAATGATAGCTTATTGAAATAAAAATGATGTATTTATAAATTATTTGTAAAGTTTTATTAATTTTATACTTTAATTTTGGAGTACTATTAAATAGTCTACAAAATGCTTTTTATTTGAATAAGATAAAATTCTTAATTTTCGAGATATTAAGGTTTATATTGGTGACCCGGATACATTGCTCCCGAGTGTTTGAAGGTCCCGCTGCCAATTTCCGTTCATAAAGAAGACAGCTATTGGAATGTTTTTTTTTTTTTAATAGAAAAGCCTCCGATCTTCTTCTCCTGACTGAACTAATGTAAACCAGAATCTACAATGTCAGTCACCCAGAAATACATCGGACGAAGATGCTCAGGATATTCAAGGGAATAATTTAACTGTCTGGAAATCTGGAAAAAACTCATATCCCTTGTGGGACTGGCAAGAATATAAAACTTCCTCACAGCTCGTTTAAAATAGACGCGTGCTGTTAGATTCAACAAAACCCAGCACGCGACGTGGTAGGATCTTGGTCCGCCTGCCTAGCTACCACCCTCACATTAAAGCCAGCAGTTTACTGTCATCCTTCGAGTGTATGTGCAAACCAGAGGAGTTTAAGGGAATCCCTCTATATCACTGTTACTTGGATTAGTGTACTTCATCTTAGACCCTGTCAGCGCTTACCATCTGCAACTGCAACTGGGACCAAAAGCGGGCAAGTCATCTGAAAAAAATGGGCAAGTCATCTGAAAAAAGCGGGCAAGTCATCTGAAAAAAGCGGGCAAGTCATCTGAAAAAAGCGGGCAAGTCATCTGAAAAAAGCGGGCAAGTCGTCTGAAAAAAGCGGGCAAGTCATCTGAAAAAAGCGGGCAAGTCATCTGAAGAAAGCGGGCAAGTCGTCTGATAAAAGCGGGCAAGTCATCTGAAAAAAGGCGTCTAGCTGTTTCACTTTCATAGCAGGGTGCTAGAAAAGAGCCTCCACGAGTGACGATACTTCAGTACGTCCGGCGCACCCTGGGCAGTCAGCCCCGCTACCAACCTTGCTGACTGGCTAATCTTTTCACCACAGCATGAGCTATCTTCGTATACCTCGTGCTGACACGACAGAAGACTTTCAAAGCAAGCTTAACCTGAATATTTAGTGTTGTGGTTGTAACCACAATCTCAAAAATGGAAGATGAGTAAGTGACCTTTATAACTAGTTTTTGATTGCAAAAACTGAACATGTCTGATAGTCAATATTTCTGTAACTGACATTTTCAATAATATTAGAAAGTATTTAGATATAGATCTTAATCTTACTAAAGCATTGAAGGACGAGGATTACCTACTATAAAAATGCAAATCGATTAAATGCATAAAGCCGTGTAAGCTCGAACGAACACAACCATCGCGAACACGAACATCTCGAACACGAATCAACATAAACGTGTTCGTCGATCACTCTGGTAATGTACGCACATGCAAACAACGTGTTCGAAATTCTTGTTCGCGATGTTCGTGTTCGTTCGTGCGTACACGGCTTAACGTTTTAATACTGCAATATATTATTTGAGTGGCTCGTGGCAAATTAACGACCGTGCTGATCAAATTATTTGCAAGGTTAAGCTGCGCTTGCCGCGATAAGTCAATGGATGGGTGACCATTCGTTACATATTGGGACCCCTCCTTGCCTCGGAGAGCACGTTAAACCGTCGGTCCCGGTTGTCATACGAATACTACAATCGTTACGGGTAATCAGAAGCCCGAAAGTCTGACAACCGCTCTAACCTTAGGATATCAAAAATTTGTATGGCCTACAAATGGTTGTTTCGGGTCTGGGCGTTTGTGTATGTGAGATTTGTGTCTGTAAACGCACCCACGATACAAAAGAAATCTTACTAGAGTTTGGCAAGGTAGTCATTTAAAAAAAAAACTCGGCATTGCGTTGAGGGTTGCGAAGGTCTGATGGCAGCCGCTCCGTATAAAATACTGGTATTCAGCGGCGTCTGGTAGCTAGGAACTGACCCCAACATAGTTGGGGAAAGGTTACGTAGAACATTACAATAATTATGTTACGTGAAAGTAATAGGTAGATACTTGTAAACTGTGACTAGGTAACCCAATCCATTCATGAAACTTGACATTTGCGAACTTGCACTAAACAATAAGCAATTTATTTTGTTCTTTCTTACATCATTCTTTTACTTGAAACTATTGCTACGTACCACATCACATGATTATTTTTTAAATCGTTGCGAAATTATACAATCGAAACACTTGGGTATAATTTAAAACACTTTAAATTAAAACCGCAAGCTTTCAAAGTCGGATGAGACTTTTACCTCTCTTCTATTTAGATAAATAAGTATGTCTATCTGACGAAGCAAGGCTATGCCCAGCAGAAAATATTATCGTACGCAAAACGCGTATAGGACACAGATCTGGGGGGTTACCATGATCTGTTAGAGCAGGAATGTTTTAATATTATTCCGAGAGTGGGAAAGTGACAACGCTAGACAGCTCTCTAGCACCATCTCTTACTCACTCTCGTAATAATACTAAAACATTCCTGCTCTATACCCTTTTCACTATAAGTTGATTCCTGACGTTTCTCTACAAAACGTTACCATTCAAAGAAAATCAAATATTTTTTTAAAACAAAACATGGATATTATAGCAATTTTACGGTATTTGATGATGTCGTTTACGTTTTTTCGATAGCAGTCTCCTTACGGCTACAATTTACGAAATGACCGAGCTGTCAGGACTCATCTTATGGTGAAAAGAATATAAGAGATCATGGTAAGCCCCCTGCTCTATGTTGCTTTTCATAGTGGGCACTATTATTTTTGAAGTTCATTTATTTAAGCTGACATTTAATTGGTTGTTTTGCTAGAACAAACGTCATTCAGACCATGGTCTACTACAAAATGCACCAAATAAAAAAAACGTCATTGGTCTTTAAAAAAAACTCAAAAAAGACACCACCAAAGACACAAGGGGGCCCTGCGGAGTCGGCGCCATGATGGTTCAAGTTATTTGCTGGGAACTTTACCGAGATTGCCGCGATGAGTATTTTAATATTACGGTTAATGTTTGAACACGTTTGATCAAGAAGACTTTTTAAGAATGCCTAAAATATTTCTTTCTGGTTTTAAACTATGGTCTGAACAACGTCTGTTCTAGTAAAACAACCAATTAACTGTCAGCGTGTATTAAAACATGTGGATCTGTATCCGTGTCTTAGTTAAGGAGGTGACTATCCCACCGAAACTGCCCACGAATAAATAAAAAAATCGATGCCAAAAAATTACTTTTTTATTTTAATTATTTTGTAAACAAACGAAGTCCTCCGCGTGTGTCGTGGCGTGACATAAACGACGCGTGCAAAACCACAAAACAAATATGCAGAATACGTGCTGCTGGCGCTGGTGACTTACTCGGGTTATTCCCTGAGTACCCCGATCTCCGAGGCCCCCGTCCCGGAGATCCCCGAATACGATACATATTATTAATTTCTTTTTTCTATTGTTTTGAACTTGTATGGTCAACATAAAAAGTACTTAAATGTATGTGTTTGAAATACATAAGACGAAAGTAGTTTTTTTTTATTTGAAATTTTGTACAATGTCGAATCATACTTTTAATAGAGGTAACGAACGACGACTCAACGAAAAAGTTATGTCAAAACTGACAAAGGACTATGAAGAAAGACATATTGCATTAACTAAGTTTTTAGAAGACCTAAGTAAAATCGTGCTCATAACGCCTAAAAAGACATTAAAATTGATAATATTTTGTTTTTTAATTATTTTTTTACTAAAGTTAATTATTTATAATTATCAAATTACTGTGAGAAGAATGATTTGACATCACACTGATTAATTTTAACACTAAATCATTATCATCATCATTCATCCGAAAGACGTCCACTGCTGGACATAGGCCTCCCCCAAGCATCGCCACATCGACCGGTCCTGTGCTTCTCGCATCCAGCGGGAAGCACAGGATTTATTTAACATATCATCTCGGAGCCCCTCGGAGATCGGGGTACTCAGGGAATAAGCCACTTACTCTTGAAGTTGTTTGGAACACTTCGGGATTTATTCTCAAACCCTCGCTAATGTTTCTTAGTTTAGTTATTAAATAACCGTAGAATAATATATGTATTTTTAGATGATCAAGCACACTTTTAAACATATGCTCTAGAAATATTGCACGGTTACAGATCAACATCTTGTATCCGTTGTGAATCATTCCTTTAACATACTTACGTAGGCCTTTACAATAAAACTCGTAATCGTAACAGATTTGACAATCTTCATTATAAAACCCAAAAAACCGCACATCCAAATATGAAGAAGCAATTCGTCAAAACCATACAAAAAGCGTGAACATTAAGATAATAACCTTCATTATGCAAGTAATTCGATGAGCGACATTTTAAAAGGGTATTTTTTCAATTTCACATCCAAATGGAGCAATGATACGGTTGACATCTGTCATTTGAGTAATCTGAATGACGTTGCAATTAAAATCTTATATCATTGTGTTAAGAACGATGTGTATCGTCATCGTGAAATGCGACTATACTTTTTGCTGTGTGCATGCGAATTGGGTTAGGTGTGCAAGATATCTGCATAATCGTAGTGTTATGTATGTATTTTTTTTTGCTTTTATTTCATGGCCAACATATTGTAATGAAACTGTATTACTGATTACATCAAGACAGTTTGCATAGGGCAATTTCAATTTAACTGGTGAAACTTTACAAGGTTACTAGGTATAATAAAATTAATAAAACACATTGAAATAAAAAAAAATACAATATTATGGCGCCCAAACCCAGCAGCCCACCGCGCATGCGTCCCAGTGCGCGCCATGACAGACAATGTGCAGCCCCGAAACAATTGAATTATACACTCTTAGTTACGTGCAGTTTGATACACTACTTTATCTTAACGCTTTAAGCGCTCTTGTTTCAGTACCCACTTCTCAAAAATGTCTGTCAGTTATAATCAAAACAGAAATAAAGCTTATGTGAAAACTATCAAGCGATGCGTTGAGAAAAACCGTAGAATAAATATGGCCATACCAGTAAACGGCTCGAAGTGGCTATATTCAGAGAGAATATTTCGTTTATTCATTTAAGGACATACATAAACAATTACATTTTCAATATTTCAAAACAAAAAAAAAAAAAACATTTAAAAATATAGTAGCCCACTGGCATCGAGAACAGGGTCCAAGCTACCGGTGGTCAGGGCCACAGAGAGAGGAACTTTCTAACAATACGCGCCGTGTCCAGACGTACCGCTTTCTGTATCAGGCCCTTGATCCAGCTGCCCAACGAGAGCCTCTTTAGATGTTGGTCGAGGCTCTTGGCTATTAAGCCATTGGCCGTAACGACTATTGGCACAATGATTGCTGAAACAACATCCCACGATGCGACAACCTCGTGTGATCGAACCCAGCCCCATTTAAGACCAGGATTATTTTTATTCATCATTCAGCCGAAAGACGTCCACCGCTGGACATAGGCGTCCCCCACTAAGGGGGGTTGCCATAATCACTCCGCTTGGCAGGCGGGTTGGCGATCGCAGTATGGTTGTTAAAATACTCAGATAACGCTGCTGCCCATCCTCTAGTGAATCAGCCGTCTTTTACGACACCCACGAGAAGAGATGGGGTAGTGCTATTCTTTCGGCACCACAGGGATATTTCTATATCATGGTGTAATTTGAAATACGGACCGTTGTCTATTCTTTCCTCAATGTTGCAATTAAATAAATATTCGCAATCGAGATTACAGACACACATACCGGGGCATTTCACACCTGAAACCACTCATTACATCATTAACTTTTTTTCCAACTTGCTACATATTTTATTTAAACCTAACTACGAAGCACAACTGAACGGCTCTTTACCGCAAATTGTATGTAAATTCTCTTCATAAATTAATTCTAATGGCAACATTACCATATAGGCAATTGGGTGTGAATGTGTTAATCGTATTTTTTTTGCTTTTTCCTTTTAAATGGCGCTACACATTCGAATTGACTATTAATTATAGTGACTTAATTAAAAGTGTAATTGTTAGGGCTGGCAGTATTCATAAGTCTTATAAAGTTGAGCTTTTAAGGATGCCATCGAGTCTCTCGTGTCTCAATGAATACCATACGCTTGCACTCATACTCATCAATGTTAACAAACCGAAAATCTCAAACATTAATAAATTCTTAGGACTACTGCTGTTCACGCGCGCCACTCAGATGGAAATGGGGAAAAAAACCAAATGTTTTTTTTTTTCTCGTTCGCGTCTGTCCCGTGTCGCACCAGAGCGCACGTAATCGCAGACAGGGTTGAAGATGGAGCACAAATTCAAGTAACGGAGATATATAGAGGAATTCTCCTATATCCCTCTGGCTCTCACATACATACATACGACGGAATCCAGTAAACTCTTACTTCCGGGGTCGTAGGTCCTCGGAGACATATCGTGGTAGTTTTAGCCGGTAAAAATCCGACGTAACCCTCTGCCTGCTCCAGACCATCCACTTGGATTTTACCACGTACAAAGAAAAAGTTTCACCAAGTACCTGGATTGTGAAGTTCAGGCAGCCGTTGTTCCGTGTATAATACCTACTGAAATTCTGAAATACTGGATGCCACTAGTTGGGAAAAAGCGAACCTTTCGGTTTCCGAGTTAATGATATTTTTGTACAAGTTTTGAGTGCCACCCCTACAAATAATGAATGAATCAGATCAGATATTAGCATTACACGTGTTAAGGCCACTACTATGCATATTAATTAATTAGTTTTTAAGTGTCGAAAAATTAGTGTGTTCTACTATTAACTGTGATAACAATTAATAACTTCTTCCGTAAAAAAAAAATACTTAATATAAAATGTTATTGATGGTATTCATCAAGCTATACAGTGTGTCTTTAGTTGACACGCAAAGACTTAAATGGGTGAAAGTAAAAGAAAAAAAAAATACAAAGATAATGGTTTTTTTTATCTTATGAATGTTTTTAAGGGATGTTTTTTATTTTTTGCTATTCATCTTCAATTCTTAGCCATCATTATCGTTTTTATAAAATCGAAATACACGCAATTAATAAAAAGTTATAATTTTTTATCATTAAAATGTTAAAAAAAGCTATAAATAAACCTTTTATTTTTGTTTTGTTTTTATAATGAAAATATAAAAAGATATTAACTTCTTAAAACTTCTTTTTTTTTCGTCTCTAAATCTTTGTCTACTTTCACCATTTTTCGTATGTGAGCACACTGTAGCGTTCATTTAAAAATTATGCCTAGTGACCACAAGATCATTGCAATTATTTTGTGTGAATTGCAATTTAATAACATTTTAATTTTAGCAATGCACGTGAGTAAACCGTCACTAGTCATAAATACGAATGTGTGTCACGACTCACGAAAGTCATAATACATTTTTTAAAATTTTAATTATCTTCTACACATTTTACAATGTTGTGTTCATTACAATTGTACGAAGAAAGTATACATCCATGTAATTTTTATTATTTATTAGCTTTCAATTGCATTAAAGGTACCTACAATTCCGTGCATCGCGGCTCGAAGCCGCGCGCGGCTAATGCGTCAATAGTCGTGTCTATAATATACTGACTAATCTATCGTTAGCCGCACGCGTCTGTCGCAGACTTCGGAAGCGGTGCCATACATTTTCATACTCTGACTATTGACGCAATAGCCGCGCGCGTCAGCCGCATGCTATCGATCGCGCGCGGCTGCGATCGGCCGCGATGCACGGAATTGTACCTTTAAGGCGCTTCCCCCACCGAAAGTGGCGCCACTTCAGAAAAAAAGCAATATTTCTGTCGACACACAACATATTGAAATTTCGTACGTACAACATTTTAGTCAAGTGTTGTAGAAATTTTTGAACACCAAAAAACAATACTTGACATCCTAAGTTAGAAGTTTTAGTGATTAATGCTAAAAACGGCCGTTTTTGGTACTTATCGCTAAAACTTCGAATCCAGAAGCTCTAGTGTTGATATTTGGTGTTCGAAAGTTTCTACAACACTTGACTAAAATGTTGTACGTACGAAATTTCAATATGTTGTGTGTTGAAAGAAATAATGCTTTTTTTCTGATGTGGCGCCACTTTCGGTGGGGGAAGCGCCTTAAGGATGACAATGCAATGCATTATAGGATGACAATGCAATTGAAAAGCTAGCTAGCTTTTGCCTCTTTTTGTGGAGTCGATCAGTCCAGCCCCGATTTTTTACTCTTTCCATAGTCCTAGTAGTTATTGCTTACTATGTTGATATTTCAATACAGTGAATTTGCGAGGCGTTGAACGCTCGATTTAACAAACATTCGATATTTTGAACACGATTGTACGATTTACTGACTGTTTATTGACTGTTGAGTGTTCGATTTATTAACCATTCGATAAGATGAACGTTCGACTATTTAGACATTCGATTAATAGTGGTCGAGCAATTGAAATTCGATGATTTAGCATTCTATATGGCATAGTACACCCAGCCCTGCAGCACAGTATATACAGGGCTACTGGTAATTCGACGTATTCCTTGCACCACGTTATAGGGGGGCTAATATGCAACAAATTTAACCCCACATATGTTCTACGAAATTCAATGGATTTCGAGATATTGCAATTTTTATATTATTTTTAATAATACCCAGAATTCCTTCTTAAACACTATTTATCTCTAAAATATCAAATTGATCGGCTTTGATTATGATATTAGCTTGTAGCTGATACTTTTACAAAGCTTTCTGCGTATTTAACTGTTCTTAATGACCATCCAATTGAAAGTAATCATTAAAAGTTCAATAAGTGTATTAGAAAATCATCGAGGTACACGATAAAGAATGATGTTTATCTCAAAAATTTACTATGACACTAAGTGTACAAAATGCAAGACAAACATCCTTATTTAATCAGCTATCCAACCAGGTATAGACCTTCAAAAAATATTTAGAAGCTAATGTAAAAATGTCTTATAATACTGACAAAGGCGATTTCTGAAAAATCTCTACAAGCACGCAGGTGGCCCTTTAAGTGCAATTCATTGCATAATCCTCGCGTAGAGATTAAACAACAGTCTGTTGGGCACTAACTGTCCTCTAAATGTCAGGATTAGATTAGGTCAGGTCGTTAGGTTATGTTTGGTCAGGGTTAGATAGGTTAGGTTAGGACCTAAGTGTGCGAGGGAACACTGGGGTGATTTTAGTCAGTAAGAGTCTGACAGACCCCTCTGCCCACCCCCAGGACGGAGGACATCCATGAGGATATCCAGTAGGCAAAAAAAAATGGTTAGGTTAGGTCACGGTAAGGTTTAGGTTAGGTCACAACTTCGATGCCCTGGGATCTAGAGGCAAGGCCCCCGCGCTGAGATATCTGCATCTACGTCATCTGGAAGCTGAGGTCGCCATGCCGCTTCTCCAGCCACTCCTCCATTACGGGTCTTACCGCCACTATTGCGGCGTGCCCTGCGCTGGGTTGCGCAAGTCGTTCCCTCCACAGCCGCTAGGATCTGGCGGAGACAACTTCGCTCAAGCGCCTCTTCGCTTTGGCGATATCTCAGCGCGAGGGCCCTCGCCTCCAGATCCCAGGGCATCGAAGTTGTGACCTAACCTAAACCTTACCGTGACTTAATCTAACGACCTAACCTGACCATTTTTTTTTGCCTTCTGGATATCCTCATGGATTTCCTCCGTTCTGGGGGTGGGCAGAGGGGTCTGTCAGACTCTTACTGACTAAAACCACCCCGGTGTTCCCTCGCACACTTAGGTCCTAACCTAACCTATCTAACCCTGACCAAACATAACCTAACGACCTGACCTAATCTAATCCTGACATTTAGAGGACAGTTAGTGCCCAACAGACTGTTGTTTAATCTCTACGCGAGGATTATGCAATGAATTGCACTTAAAGGGCCACCTGCGTGCTTGTAGAGATTTTTCAGAAATCGCCTTTGTCAGTATTATAAGACATTTTTACATTAGCTTCTAAATATTTTTTGAAGGTCTATACCTGGTTGGATAGCTGATTAAATAAGGATGTTTGTCTTGCATTTTGTACACTTAGTGTCATAGTAAATTTTTGAGATAAACATCATTCTTTATCGTGTACCTCGATGATTTTCTAATACACTTATTGAACTTTTAATGATTACTTTCAATTGGATGGTCATTAAGAACAGTTAAATACACAGAAAGCTTTGTAAAAGTATCAGCTACAAGCTAATATCATAATCAAAGCCGATCAATTTGATATTTTATAGATAAATAATGTTTAAGGAGGAATTCTGGGTATTATTAAAAATAATATAAAAATTGCAATACCTCGAAATCCATTGAATTTCGTAGAACATATGTGGGGTTAAATTTGTTGCATATCAGCCCCCCTATAACGTGGTGCAAGGAATACGTCGAATTACCAGTAGCCCTGTATATAAGTTAAAGGAGTACTTCTACTACCTACAGTCGTCCAATTTGACACACTCACACAGACACAAACTGCAACAAGACTTCTAAGGCATTATTGGAATACAGTCCCATACAGAAAAGAGTGCATTATACTATGTATACAGTGCGTGTCTGTGTGAGTGTGTCAATTCAAGCGATTCTGGCTTATATGTCTATTGTAGCTGCAGCCAATCAAACTGGGTACAATACTTCGTAAATTATCAACAAAGATCGTTGCGTAACTAATTTTGTATTAAAAAATGTGTCAATGAGATGAAATACTCATAAATATTTTAAAATTTATATCTCAGAATAAATAGATTGCAACAATAAATTTTGATTGAAATGTCACCATTTATGTGGTTTTTTATTGTCTGTTTTGAATACCATTTTAATATTTTTGATGAATAAAATTGTATTTTTAATTACCACGTATTTTATATAGCTAGGGGCTCATGGCTAATTAACAACCGCGCGGATCATGTGATTGACAAGGTGAAGCTTGCCTTGCCGCGGTCAGTCCATAGATAGGTCACCGTTCGTTAGGGAGAAGCCACACGGTGCGGTGCGGTGTGGCGCGCCGCCGCACTGCGACCATTTAGAGCGGGGGCACACGATGCGTTGCGGCGCCGCACCGCAAAGATTTCACCGTATCAGCGGGCACACGAGCAGTGCGGCGCCGCAACCTTGTTATGTCGCAGCGGCGCCGTAGCAGCGTTGGACAGTCTGTTAAGGACTAATGTTATGAGGTAGTCCATATCAGTAACATCTAGGTTGGTACTTATTTTTTAAAACCTCAATCACAATAAACAAAAAACTTGGAAAAAAATCGAAACGAGCGAGCGTGTGTCCTTTCTTGTGACGAATAAACAACTGCGCGATGCCGCTCCAACGTCGCAACGCATTCACCCCTCCCCGCCTCGTCTCGATGGTTGCAAGTCCGGTGCGGCGCCGGAGTGTATCGTGTGACATACCACAGATATTTCTATGTAAGACGACGGCGACGCAGCGACACCGCTTCGGCGCCGCACCGCGGCCGCAACGCATCGTGTGCCCCCGCTCTTAGCCGCATCAGCGTGCACACGTAGTACGCGGCGTTGCAAGAGCCACACGGTGCAGTGCGGCGCCGCACCGCACCGTTTAAAACAGTTCTCCATCAACACATCTGCAGCCTGCGACGCCGGAGCGGTGCCGCTGCGGCGCATAAACCCTCCCCCCTCGTCTTGGTCCAGCGAGTGTGCGGCGCGGCGCCGCACCGCACCGTGTGGTATACCATGGAAAGTATGTATTACGCCGCAGCGGCACTGCTCAGGCGCCACGCCGGGGCCGCACCGCATCAACTTCAACTTCAAAACTCATTTATTCAAAATAGACTAGAATTACTTAGTTCTTTTTGAACGTCAAAATCAGGTACATCAAAGACAGCCCCAAAAAGCGCCCTCCCTTCACCGCTTCCTAGTGTTTTTGCTGTGAAGAAGAAAATCGTGTGGCTTCTACCTTAGGCGTGAATTACACAGAAGCGGCGTAAGGTCATATATTTTTTGCCAAAAAGATTTGAAGCGGCACGACAAAACGTATGAAAGCGACGCGCCTGCGCCGTATCTGCACCTTATGCCTTTTCTGTGTAATTCACGCTTTACACATCAACACCCCTCCGTGTCTTGGAGAGCGCCGTCGGTCCGGGATGTCATACGAATACCTACGACAGTCGTTACGGGTAGTCAGAAGCCCGAAAGTTTGACAACCCTATAACTGTAATTGCGCGATTGGTGCAGTGATTGAGCGATGGGTTTCTGTCTTACGGGTCGTGGGTTCGAAGGAACCAGAAGGAACAAATATTTGTTCAGCCTACAGATAGTCGTTCCGGGTCTGGGTGTTTCTGCGTGTGAGATTTGTGTCTGTAAACGCACACACGAAGAAGAAATTAAAGAATAAAATATAAAAAATGTTTACTTTCTCTACTTTCAGAATGAGATAACGCTTAAAATTAAATAATCTAACCGCAACGCCACTAATGACTTTGCAAAAGAATAGTTTTGTTATTTTATTTATGATATATTTTATTGGTTATGTTATGATAAATGATTTATGGCTAAATTAATTCATTAAAATATAGTCTGCAAAATTATTATGAAAAGGAAAGGAATGCAAGTTTTTAATGTCAATTAACAGCAACCATAAACCATGAATATTTTTGTCGAACTATTTTTAATCTAATCTTTAATATAAAAATGAATCCCTATGTCAAATGATCACGGCATTACGCGTGAGCGGCTGAACCGATTTCGCTAAATGTTTTTTGTTGTGTTCGTAATTGTCAGGAGAAGGTTCTAATGAAAGAAAATTTTAATATTAAAAAAAAACGAAATTATCTCAGTATGTCCATATTTTTCTTTTGTTTACCGCATGCATGAGAATGGTTTTCAATTTTTGTTACTATTTTCATTTTGTTTCTGAAGGTAGGAAAGTAGGAAAAAGTGTATTGCAACGCATGTCGGGTACAGCTAGTATTGAATAAAAAAACCTATTTTTTTTAAATATTTTAGCAATAATATATACATAGGTACATTTAATACACTACATATACATAATACACTCGGGAGCAATGAATCCGGGTCACCAACATAAACCTTAATATCTCGGAAACTAAGAATGATAGCTTATTCAAGTAAAAAATAATTTATAGACTATTAAAGAAGACTTATAAATTTTGTTTGAATAGTATTAAATAGTCTATAAAATACTTTTATTCGAATAAACTAGCATTCTTAATTTCTGAACTGGTGACTTGGATTCATTGCTCCCGAGAGTTCATGAGACATCCCTGGGGGGACGGATTAACAAAATCCCTATCGTTCGCCAGAAAAGCGAGTCGTAAGAGGCGATGAACCTGGCACCATAATTGTATAATCAGCATCAAATATATCGGAACGAACAGACTGTTCATAACTCATAACTACCTAAAAAACTAAAAAAAGAACTTTATCTCAATGAGATAAAATTTATGTCAAAATGACAGTAGTCGTGTGCTGTGTTCATTCTGAAATACCCCTTGTATCATTGAGATATAGTTTAATTTTCTTAGTTGTTCAGATCATTTTGAACAGTCTGTTTGTCCCGATATATTTAATGCTGACTGTACCATAGTTGGATCCACGCATTAAAGACGCTTATCAGGATAATATCTCTCGTATTTATAAAAAAAAAAATACAAACGCTTTTCGCGTCTGTTTATTTTGTCCACTTACTTCTTCTAAACTACTCAGTTGATTTTGATGCAGTTTTCTTAATTTAGGTAATTTCTTCCGGATGGTTTTAAGTTCTGAAAAGTACACGAGCGATGCCAGGGCGGGTTTCTAGTTTATCAATAAATAAAAGCCGCTGCCTTATGTCGACAACATAAACCAAGCTAGGAAAAAAATGCTAGGGTGTGTCTCAACTCCAAATGCAAAATGAAAAAAAAACTCGTACATTTTTTGTTGCAAGATGGCGTAACGGCTTGCGTCAGCCAACGTTATTATAATATATACCTATCAAGTGTTAAGCACACACATTAATAAATTATTGCACACACACACATTGTTGATTTGCACAACCGTACTACTACTAGTGATAAATTATATACCTACCTATATTTTGTTTTTATTTTGTCTGTAACGCCTTTCACGTTAGCATGTAGGTACTGGCGAAGCCAAAAGTTTATATTACACATACAATAGTAGGCTATTTGGTAAAAATATAAGTACAGCGGATTTTTTTATTAGCAATAGAATACATTATAATTATTTTTTGTACATTGAAAATACACTGTGGAAACAGTAACACTATGCATGCACTATGTATGCTAGTGGCGAAGGGTGAATTTTCTTAAAAGGGAAGTCGAACCAAAAAATGCTTACCTTGCTCAAGTATGATGCGTGATTTCCAGTAACTACTCGTTTCGAAAGGGAAGCCGATAGGAATCGAGTTGTATGGAGCCTTCGCCACTGCTATGCACTAATACAGGTAATACATATTAGTTGAACACTGGTACGTTTTAATTTTTGTTTTGGATAACAGGGTCATCGCAATTAGAAGATTTTCTAGTACTAGGTACAGTTCGTGTGAGTTTCCATGAAGTTCCATGTAGCTGCTTGCCTTGTTTCCTTGAAAATATTTTTAAAAGACAACTTTCTTTTGAATGCTTTTGTTGGAAAATCGGATCAAAATCTGCCTAGTAGTTTGGAAAGCAAGCCTTAACGTTATTATAATAGACAAATCGGAAAATCTTGTTGTTATCCCATATGGCTTAATATTAAAAATGTGGAAGTTTGGATCTTTGTGAGTTTGTGAATCTGGATGTTTGTTAATCAATCACGCCTTAACGGCTGAACAGATTTAGATGAAATTTGATACACAGGTAGACTATGACATGGATTAGGACATAGGATACTTTTTATTCGAGTACATGAAGTAGTTCCCCTAGAATGCGAGTGAAACCGCGGGCAACAGTTAGTATGAATTAAACATTAGGTATAGAAATAAGTTTTCAATCAATCAATATTAGTTGTCCGATGGAATAAAACTTTTCTGTATCAGTGTACTTTCACAATTTTGACTAGTTTACTGTTGAGTGCAAAATTTTATTTTTGATGATCTCATTTCTAAAAGAAATAAACCAGTTTGGATTGTTCTGAAACTCCTTTCGAAATACTGCTCCTCGGTCGCCATGTTGAGAGGAGTTTAGTAATACGGAATTCGGTTCTGGACGAGGGTTCAATAACGACTTCAGCTAGAAACTTGGCAACAAATACCTATAGCCTAAAACTCGGAGAAGCATATAGGATTTTTTTATCCAACAACTCAAACAAAGCCGCGATCTTCAGCTAGTTATTATTGTTAGCCAGGAAATAAAACACGTAACGTTTTTCACAATTTGTAACTTTTTATTATTACACCACTGTACACTTGTTACTTCATTCAGAGCTCAAACACTACTGCCTGTTCGAAACACTCCCACCTCACTCGCAGGTGAAGTCGTTACAATGTCAGTCTACCCCACCATTAAATAGTGGGGATACCTCAATCAATCAGTGACTTATAAATAGTAAATTGAACAACTAAAATACATTAACAATGTAATAAATTCGACTAACAGTAGATATTACAAGAGACTAATTTATCAACCATTAGAAGTATAATAAATTAATTAATTAATCAGTTCATGACTTCATATAGGTACATAAATTGATAGAGTACTTGATGACATCATACAACAAAATAAACAATAATTCCTCTTTAATGTGATATAACCTAACAGCTCGGCCATCCTGTTTTAAGCGAGTCCCATCGCTTTTATTTTTCTTTAACACATTTGCTTACAATTAATTTACAAACATTCAAAACAAACAAAATCATAGTTTGTAATCATAATTACTCATAACTTAATACTATGATACGGTAATCCATTGATATTTCCTGTCTTAGTCACTCATCTGCTCGTTTTCACTAGCGCAATCATTCTCAGATGAGTCTGATTCTAAATCTCTGTTAAAATTCATCCAGGGTTGAATTTTGTCTATAGCAACAATTCCTTCATATTTTCTGCCATGTTTACGAGTCAAAGGTGTGTCTTCGACGAGGAATCTATCATTGGGAAGTATTTTTATTATGCGATATGGGCCCTGATACTTTACAGTAAGTTTCTGCGACTTACCATCATGCGGTACCTGTCTCTCCACCCGTACTAAGTCGCCCTCTTTGTACTGTGTTGGAGCTTTTCTGTGTTTATTGTAATTAGTAGCGTCTCTTACCTGTTGTTTTTTTATCTTCTCTCCTACGTTTTGTCTCAGCTCATCTAATTCTTCCGCCGGAGTCCTATTGAGAGTCTCTTCAATAATTTCGCTTAACTTACCTTCTGTTCTACTGGTTACATTGAACCCAAACAATAGTTCCGATGGGCTCTTTTGAGTCGTTTTATGTTTTGTTGTGTTGATACCAACTTGTATATCGAAAATGTGGTCATCCCATGACTTGTCATCTTCACCATGGCTAGAGGTCGATAATGCATCTAAAATTGTCCTGTTGAACCTTTCCACTTGTCCATTCGCCCTCGGAGTAGCAACGGCATTTTGAACGTGCTTTATGCCATAGGATTTAATAAAGTCCTGAAATGTTTTACTGGTGAAACTCGTGCCCTTATCAGTAATCAGACGTGTAGGAACCCCAAAATAACTTACGTATTGCTTTATCACCCTAACCGAAGTCATTGATTTGGTATTCCTTACCGGATTTATGCTTACATATTTTGTAAATCCGTCCACAATTATCAATAAGTAACAATTTCCTTTCTTGCTCTTAACGAACGGTCCCAGGTGGTCTGCATGAATGGTATGAAATGGTGTGCTGACCTTTTCAATAGGGTGTAATTTGCCTTCTTTTCTACCACCAGGAGTCTTGTGGTGGGCGCACTCTAAACAAGAAGATACATACTTTTTTACGAACCGGCGCATTTTCCTAAACCAGTAATGTTCCTTAATACGATGTAGTGTCTTCTCAAATCCGCCATGACCAACATCATCGTGGTTCATTTTAAGGATTTGCCAGCGCACACCTCGTGGTACTAACCATTTCAAGTCTTCCCCAACAACGCGAAAAATCCTATCGTTCTTTAATTTGTAGTTTTTATGCACATCGATAGCTTCTTCGGCAGAGGGATCCAATAGAATTTCTCTGATTTTTTTAACTTCTTCGTCAGCGGATTGTACAGTTGAGATCCAGTTCTGGTCCGTTTGCTGTATTGGTAAGATATCTAGAATATGTTGCTCACTTACCGGATTGTCCACTGGATTCCTGCTGAGTGCGTCTGCGTGCGCCATTCGAGCCCCGGGCCGATATTCTATGGTGCAGTCGTACTCCTGAAGTAAAACCCACCAGCGCGCGATTCGAGGTATGAGGTCTCGTTTGACTAACGTTGACCTGAGCGCATTGCAATCAGTTAGGATTTTAAACGGTATACCTACGAGATATACTCTGAAGCGATTTAGCGAAGCGATTACCGCCAGGGTTTCGAGTTCATAAGAATGCATCTTACGTTCGTCAATATTCGTTTTACGGCTGAAGTACGATACTGGTTGCAGAACACCATTTGTGTTGCGTTGAAGTAATATCCCTGCCAAGCCATCCTTGCAGGCGTCCGTATGTAACTCTGTCTCGGCTTTCGGGTTATACAAGGCGAGTATCGGGCGACTTATAAGCAACTGTTTTACCTCAGTGAATGCTTTTTCTTGTTCGTTACCCCAAAGCCATCCGGTGTTTTTCTTAAGTAGATCAGTCAATGGTGCGGTAATTACAGCATATCCTTTGATGAATCGTCTGAAAAACCCAGAAAGGCCAAGAAACTGCCGTACGTCGTGCTGATTACTTGGTGTTGGGAAATTAGAGACTGCTTCACTTTTTCTGCTACCCGGCCTGATACCACTAGCGCTAACATCGAAACCAAGGAAATCTATGGAATCTAGAAAAAAGTGGCACTTACTTAATTTTAAAGTTAACCCACCTCTTTTGAGTAACTGCAGCACCTCTTCCAGCCGTTGTAGTCCTTCACCAAAATTCTTGGATGGAATGAGAATATCATCCATATATATAATCGCGTATTTTATTTTAGCTTCCATTAGGATTTTGTTTATTGTGCGTTGGAAAACCGATGGCGCATTGACTAACCCAAAAGGCATGCGATTATATTCATACTGCCCGTCAGGTGTCACGAATGCAGTTTTAGACCGGGATTCTTCGGATATTGGGATTTGATAATAGCCAGAGGCTAAATCTAAAGACGTAAACAAAGCATTACCTGAAAGTAAATCCAGTTGATCTTCCACACGTGGTAAAGGGTAGTGGTCCTTTTTGGTCTTCCTATTCAGCGCCCTGTAATCGACGCACAAACGTTTGTCACCTGTTTTTTTCTGAACCATGACGATTGGGCTTGCATAAGGTGACGATGACTCCCTGATTATATCGCTGTCCAACATCTCTTGAATCATATTTGCAACCACGGATCTTTCGGCATACGACATACGATACGGACGGTAAACCACTGGGTCTGTGTCGTTGAGTTCGATGGTCATCTCAGTAACTGGTGTATAACCCAGGTCATGTAGTCCACTGGAAAAACAATCACTATACTTCGCAAGCAAACCTTGTAGTACCTGGCGCTGCTCTTCATTCAAACAAGGATTACAATTCACTGAGGTCTTCATTTCAGCGTCATCGAACGTTATGCTAAACGAATTCAGCGTATTACTCGATGAGACCGAGTTTCTTTGTAAAGATCGAGTTAACAGAGTACCTTTAGTGATGTGCATAGGAGTTGCTGATAAATTATAGATCAAAACTGCACCTCGTCCACTCTTGATTTCATACTGCCCTGGAAGTAAATAATATTCCTTACCTTCAGGACCTCGTAATGTACCATTTACATAAACATCACTATCCATCAGCACATCCGTGCAAACTTGTATTGCTCGCAGCGTATTGCCAGGAATTTCAGTATCATCAGACACCATTACATTTAATTTATTTGGTGGCATTCTCTGAAACTTGATTTCATCCGGTGTTTTAATAATTAGTATATCAGGCTTTTCTGTAAATGAATGCCCCAACAAGACGGGATATAACAACACATAATCCTCTACTACGTATAAGTCTATTATTTCGCGCAGCCCTTGGACTTCGACGGAGGTCACAGCGACTCCTAACGGACATATCAAATTAGCACCTATGCCTCTGAGTACAGGCAAGTTCGGGCGCGTAGTAATCTGAAGATTTAAATATTTGGCATCACTCATCCTGATGAGAGAACATTGACTCCCCAGGTCAATGTGACACGAGATCGCCAATTCATTCACTTTGATATCTAACACGTACTTGCTTAAACCGGTGTCCTCAGCAGCTACTTCCGATACCTGTTTTTGGTTCTGATCATTACTTGATGTTTTTTTTTTATCAGCTTCGTTTGTCATATTCATACTCTTAAGACAGTTAGTGGTTTGATGACCAAACCGGTCACAGTTTGTACATTTTGCACGAGGCTTATCACATTTGAAACTCGGGTGACCAATCTCGCTACAATTATAACATTTTATATTAGAATTGATATTCATACCTGGTTTAGAAGAGCCTGGTCGATTCGGATTGCTTCCAAATCGTCGATCGTATGGTTTCCGCGTAGAGTCTTGAATGTCTCTGCTATGGCCACTTTTTACAGTCCTGAAATATTTAAGTACCTGTTCTGGTTCTGCAAACTGAGCTGCCTGAGCGCCAACCTTCACAGCACGATCCTCTACTCCATACAGAAGGCAGTCTACTGCCTGCTTGCCATAAATTTTACATCTGTTTAACATGTTTACTTTCGCATAATAATAACACTCCAGTGATTCCCCGAATTTTGCTTTCTTAGCTAACATCTCGGTCAAGAGCTCGGCATAATCTTCTCTACATGGGAAAGATTCGATAAGTTTTGTTTTCCATTCCGACCATGTATGCAATATCGAAGTTAGACCCTGATACCATGTCTTTGCTACGCCAGTTAACTTAGGCAGAGAGTAGTGAATGATTTCTTTCTCCTCCCAGCCATAAATTTCGGCACATTCCTCAACTTTAGTCAACCATGTCAACATGGTTTGTTCTTTAGATAAAGGATCAAACTCCGGTATCACATTAGTGTTAAAAGTCATTTTTGGTTTATCCGAGCCCTTAACCTTTTCTAAAATAGCAAGAAACTTATCCATTAACTTGCTTTCCGATTCTTTTCTGCTTGATCTCTTTGTTCTTTTTGGCGATGGTGAGTCGTGTTCAGAATCCGAAGAAGTAGAGTAATGGCGTCTTCTCCTTGGCCGTGATGGCCTTTTAGAAGCCTGCTTTCTGCGTCTTTCCTCCTCTTCATTCCAGTCCTCAAATTCCATCCGCTGATACGTCCCTAAAATGACGCTCTGACTCCCATCCGAAATTGAGTGCGCATGCTCTTGCCTCGAGCGTAGTGAATTTCTTTCTGAGTGGACATCAGTCAAAATTGGATTATGACCCGTTACCTCGGGTTCTCCTTCCGGTGTATATGCCAATATTTCCCTTTCATAGGTCACATCATCGGTATGCCTCAACCCTTTACCCTGGGTTTCCTTTCCATCGGGTCCCTTACCTTGGGTTCCCTTTCCATTAGGCCCTCGGGCATTTCCATTATGATTATCCATCACAGCGTGATCTGAAACTTCAATTATAAGCTTAATACCTATCACATACTACTATAATTACATTTACGTAAAGCTCATTTGGTACTATAAACATAGTTAAGTAGTAGAAAAATAATAAATTATCTGCAATAAAATCTATAATTTTAAAGCCTTATCTCAATCAGTTACATTAAAATCAAAACTTCTAATTTATTAATCAACTTGCTTAATCACGGCTGTATCTGAATTTCAGTTCAATCACCTACCACACATCAATGGACATAAAATATGTATCATGATTATTCATGATACATTTCACGACACGCCTATCAATTGTTTTCTTTTTCTGTTATTTTCATTCAGTTAATAAAAGGAGTCCTGGATAATATTATAAAAATAATTTTAAACCATACAGGTATTTGTGCAGTTAGCCCCCTTTTTTTTTTAAAATTACTAATCTGTTTTCCTTTACTAATCCCTATAAGTAATTAAACGTGTTAGACATACACCGATACAATATGCGAAATATAATTATCAACTACCAACAGTTGAATATATTTCTAATTAAATTGAATCTCAAATTTTACAATTCTTGATAATTACAAAAATAAAAGTCGCAAGAATTTCCTACATCCTATTATCAATTTGAACCAACATATCCAAAAGCCATAAAGCCTTTTTATAAACTTACAGAAATTAAAACATTTTCATGCGTCATTACTAACCAGAAAAAGAAAACAAAGAAAAAAAAAACGATTAACTTGGTAACCACATAAAAATAAATGTTATAAATGAAATTATTGTAAAAGTTAGGTAATTAAAACCATTACGTGTGATTAGAATTACAACCACACCTTACCAGAAATAGTTTTTATTATTGTATAATCAAATTCCAGAATAAAAGATGAACACAGTTATTTACTTTAAAACAGATAAACATATTCAATTACGTTACTTACGTTTTATCCGAGCCGTGAGCGTATCAAGAAAATGTGGAATTTTCTTGGATATCCCGCTTCTGACTTGTTAGCCAGGAAATAAAACACGTAACGTTTTTCACAATTTGTAACTTTTTATTATTACACCACTGTACACTTGTTACTTCATTCAGAGCTCAAACACTACTGCCTGTTCGAAACACTCCCACCTCACTCGCAGGTGAAGTCGTTACAATGTCAGTCTACCCCACCATTAAATAGTGGGGATACCTCAATCAATCAGTGACTTATAAATAGTAAATTGAACAACTAAAATACATTAACAATGTAATAAATTCGACTAACAGTAGATATTACAAGAGACTAATTTATCAACCATTAGAAGTATAATAAATTAATTAATTAATCAGTTCATGACTTCATATAGGTACATAAATTGATAGAGTACTTGATGACATCATACAACAAAATAAACAATAATTCCTCTTTAATGTGATATAACCTAACATTATGTAGGTACCACATTTTACCTCCAAATATCATTCCGATTATTCAGCCCTTATCTAGCGGTCTCCCCCCCTCCCCTACCAACCCCGCCAGAAACGCCCTAAGCCGAGGTCCGAGTCCCATTAGGGGCGCGCTTAGTACTGTTGTTGTTGCTAGTAGTTATAATGTTCGAGTAGTTGGCTTAGGTTTATTATTTATCAGCCATTGTCTAGCACGTTCAGTGTCAAGCGCCCTCCAGGAGGGCACCCTGTAGTCGCATTCGCCATGCCGGTTGCCCTCGTGGAGGGCTCATTTTAAATGCAGGTTTTTCTTGGAAAATTCACCGTCATGAAAAAAGCAAACACCTATTTTACGACGTAGTAGCGTATTTTTCAAGGTTTTTAACCTAATGCCAGGGACCCACATCGAGAGTTCACTCTTAGAGCAAACGTAATGCCGAGGACGTTCCTGGAAGGTCCACTAGCAATATGTATGGCGGGATGGCGTATGAGCTCTATAAAAAGTGTGGTTGACTCGAATGTGCTAGAGACCCTTCCGACTTCGCCAATAACTACCCGATTATGTAAAAGTAGTCTTAACGAACTATCTACTAAGTTCATTAATTAAGGACCTCTAAATGAATGCAAAACTATGGATGTAATAAACTACACCTCTGTTCTTTCTTTCATGATTAAAAGCGTAACGGATTTACATAACATTAAGTGGATATAATACACACATCAAAAAAAGTTTGCGATCACTTTGAAAAATCGAAATCTTTTTGTTACAGTAGATTCTATTATGATTTCTTCTTCTTTTTAGATTCTTATTTAAAATATAGATTTAGAATATAAAACAATAAAACAGTTCAATTGTTGATAAAGTTCAATTTAAAAAATTATATCAGCTTATGCTAGTGATCGCAAACTTTTTTTGATGTGTGTATGTATTAGATTCACGCTTTCCTCAAATCACTATTGCGTTAATAAAATGTAAAAAAGTTGGTGTTAGTTATTCTTAGATTGTGCCTTTTTTCAGTAATTAGAGTTATTCTTAAAGTAAAAGTAGATCTACTGGTGTTTTTTATAATGTAAAGGTGTACACATACCTACTTTAGATGAGGTTCGCGTAACTGTCTTCATGTACAAAATTAATACGCGTTCTTTGATGTGTCCACAACCTAAGACGCACATAAGCATAAAACATACCTATCATACATACATAACATAATCAGCCCATTATTCTTCTCAAAATAAGAAGGGTTTTAGACCTTAGTCCACTACTCTGCCCACCATTTTTTAGAGACCTTCTAAGGTGTGCAGATTTCCTCACGATGTTTTCCTTCTCCGTTAATGCACGTGGTAATCAAATTATGATCCGCACATGAATTTGAAAAGCCAGAAGTGCGGACCGGTTTTGACCTCGTACCCTCCTACATGGAAGGGAACCATTCAACCGGTAGGCTATCCGTAGATAAAGATAACAAAGTATCCGTAGATAAAGATAATAAAGTACCAGTCCCATATGGACTCCAAGCCGCTTCTGGATAAAATGCAACCTGACCAAAAAAATCTCGAAAAAGTCCAGATTGAGGGCTCTAACACACAGCCATAGACCGTGAAGACTGTAAGTGCTACGAAGCTACGAATTTATTATTTTCATGACTGAATTCACATCTGCCTACTCTTTCTGGAAATTAAAGCGTAACGGTTATAAGCACTAAAGGTGAATGCGATCGGTCGGCCCACAAAAATCAATTTTTAAAGTTTAAGTTTTTATATTTTACGTAAAAATTTACATAACATTAAGAAGTACTTAATCTTATTATTGGTACAGACAAAATATTACTTCGTGTTGATATGTGTATTTGTTTACCTTTTAAAACGACATATTTTACTGTAATTGCATCAAGAATGATATTTAAAACAACTTTTTTTTGTTCGCCTCGATTGCTGTCAAATTAGTCGTTTCAAAATGTAAACAAACATACTTACACATCAGTACAATGCAACATTTTGTCTACGCTATCCATAAAATTACGTCTCCGAGGCCCTGACCACCGGTAACTTGGACGCTGTTCTCATTGCTCTGGGCTACTATTTTTGAATGTTTTTGTTATTAATAAAAATATATTAATAAATCATGTTAGACGAATAAACGAAAAAATTACTTCTTTACTTATGGTGTTTAGTTTTAAAATAAAACATCAAAACTCAAAAAAAAACAATTTGGTGGAACGACTGTTCCCATTCAACCTTAACTATTTATTATACCCGATTGCGACGCCCTCTGCCGGTGACGTAAAGAACTATTAAATTATATAGAAACTACCAGTCACCCATACTTTCTAAGCCTTGAGCTGGCGTAACTAACGTAATATTATAAACGTTTGCGGGTTATAAGCGTTTACATGCAGTTGGCGTAGATGGCGTTGTGCATAGAAGTGACATTATTAAGCCTCTCTAATAGGGTAGGCAGAACTCTAGATCTATAACCCTGCCTAGCCTTTTCCCAACTATGTTGAGGTTTAGCATCAAGTCTAACCAAATGTGGCTGAGTACCAGTATTTTACACGGAACGACTGCCGTATATCCGCAACTCAGTTATGGTGCCTTTTCACCAGAAATATGCTATGCAGCTATGCTGCGAGAATGTAAAAGATAAGCTACGAAACTATGTGACCGTTTCCACTGAAGCTAAGCTATGTAGCTGTGCGAGGAAGATGCGCATCTCGAGCTATGCGACGTATCAACAATAGGGAAGGTACGAGGAGCGGTGGGCATAGCTACACCACTCGCGACCATCCATAGCACGCATCCACATCACACGTCCTTCCATATAAAAAAAACGTAGCTTATTTGAATCAGTTTCCACTAGTGCTATGCTATGTGGACCAATGAATATGATTGGTGGATATCAAACGCATCCATAGCAACGTTGCATAGCACATCTCTGGTAGAAAAGCACCCTTACTGGGCAATGCCGATACCTCTATCTACCTCCTTAAACACAAAAAAAACCATAGAAAAAAGGTATTACAGGGATTCCTATCAAAGAAATACTAGCGTTTCTCTCCCTGTGGTTATTGTCGTCAAAATTGAATAAGGAATTCCATCAAGATAATGGGAAGTAAAACCTTCCAGCCGGGCTAAAATGCGCAGCTCGAGATATTGTCAATGCATTGTCTCGTTAAGCCATACATTATCCCGTCTCGGCACGAGATAATTTGACGACAAAATAGTCTCGAGCTGCGAATAGGCTAAGTTAGGCTGGTTGCGCATTATAACAGGATACTATTATGATCACGAATCCGTATATCAAGTTTGGTGATTATGTATCTTTTAATTCTTTGCATTGGTTGCGTTTGTCCCTCATAGCACCTAATAGTAAATGCAGACAGGGTTTGAGCACACGAATCCAAATAACAATTATGTAGAAGCACTCCCCTATACCCTTCTGGCTCTCACATACACATGACAGAACACAGTAAACTGCTTGGCGCCGACTTTAATGTGAGGGTGGTAGTTAGCCAGGCGGACCGTTTAGATCCTACCACCAAGCGTGCTGGGTTTTGTTCGCGCGTCTGTTCCCAGCGTGCGGTGAGGAAGTTTTATATTCTAGCCTGTCCCCATTCTTGATGATAGTCTTCTTCCTTTAGTTCCATAAATATCTATAGTTAAACATCGCTTTATCAATGTTTTCAGAACTGAGTCATTCAAACAATTTTATAAAAAATGCTTCACATTTTCACTAAAAATCTTTCGCAAAAAATTACTCGACATCCTCTGTTCCAATTTTGGTGCACATGAAACAGTATTTCTTTATTTTCATAACATTGCAGTGCTGACCTCTTTCGCAATGAAAACAGCGAATTAAAAGCTTTTCCCAAGAAACCTGCTAACTCAGTACACTGGCGGACAATACGAGGTACACTGTAATTTTTGCACACCACCAATTATGGTTACATTCTAAGTCATTGAGCAATGTGGTTTGTGGCTGATTCTTGTTTGATACGAGTAATTATAAGTGCATTTCATTTCCTTATTTGTAACTTAATAATTTGAAGAATTTGAGCACAATTTCTTTCGTGATCTCGTTCTTTCAACACGTACTATTAGCTAAATAAGGGTAGTTACGTAACTTACGTAAGCACTGAATCCAAATCACTATAATAATTTATAAATTTCGTTTATCTTTGTCTTTTATCGTTGTAGTTATTCGACTGTAATCGAGATATCCAATTAAAAATCTACTTAATATTCAAATGTAATTATCAAATATTTTTTACTCTATTGTGTGCAAGTTTTTTTGCCCTCATGTGTACACGAATGCGTGTGAGCATGTTGGTAACAATGGGACAAAGAATGCTTTGTGCCGTGCAGTAACATTTTAATACATATGTACATACACACGAACGCATGGGTTGCAGTTAGATGTGCAATGGCTGAGAAACTGTGTATTTTATGTGACTTAACAGTTCTTATATTGTTGTCTGTACCGATCTAGGAATACGTGGAAAATATGAGTGGAGATTTATTTTGGCACGCAATGTAATTGTCAACCTTTTACTTGATAATACTTTAGTGTGACTGACAGACAACGCGCAGCTTAGACCTGTGTGTCTAGAAGCATGAAATTTTGCACAGGAGTTCCTTGTAAATGTAGATGAGCACTAAGAAAGAGATTTTGAATATTCATCCTCTAAGAAGAAAGTTTGTATGGAAGCTTTTTATGTATGGAGAATCCCATCGGGCACACGGCCAGTTAAAGAATAAATTAGGAATTATAAGTTTCCATACTAATCCAGTTCTGTGTGGTACCTGTTAAAGAACGAGCCATCTCTTTTTACACTCTCTTCTTCTTTTGTACCACTGGGTACAGAATTGGGATTATTTCTGATAATAACAACTTGAGTACTTCGATCATCAATGCGTTCGTCAAGCAACTATGGCAATTTTTCCGATGACTGTTCATTGTAAGTCATCATCATAATCAGAATTAAAAAGGTTTAGGTCACGCTGGCCTGGTGGCAGTTGGCGGATTACATACCCCATTGATAACTTTATAGAGCCTTCTTAGGTCTGCAGGTTTCCTCACTGTATTTACCTTCGCCGTTAACGCAAATGATTATCAAATTTATATCCACACATGAATTCTAAAAGTCAAAGGTGTGAGCTGGGTTCGAACTGACTCAGACCCTCCTCCATGGAAAGCAACACACTATCACTACGACTATTATTGTAATATTGCAAGTGCTTAATTGGAATGATCATTAGAAGACTCGTAGCTTTCAACATTTCATGCTTATTAATATCAGAAGTAATAATCTTAATTACGTCCGACGCACCCTAGGCTGTCACCCTGTTACCAACCTTGCTGACTGGCTAACCTTTTTACCACAGCATATTCTATTTTATAGCTCTTGCCGACTCGAGATAAGAAAATTATCCGAACAGCATTAATGTATTGTTAATTGTTAAACATGCAATAATTGAACACATTGCACACTAACAAACATGCACTTGACCGAATTATACACCATGGTACAAAAATAAGTGTGTCAAAATTTAGAAGTATATCATAACAAGGTCAGTAAATAAATACGGACGGGTTACTCCACTTTTGTTAACCTTAACCATCTTACGTAAAAGCGATTCTCACGTAACGAGCGACCGCGGTGACTGGGGACTTGAGACAACTTCTTCAAAAGAATTTCTTCTAGAAGTGCCAAAAATGTAATCTTTCGAACTCAAAACTCATATACCTATTCAAAATAGACTAGAATTACTTAGTTTTTTCTAAACGTCAATTTGACAATCAACACAAACCGTCAACAAAAATACCGCCTTTCACCGCTTCCTAATTCCCTTACTTGATCTATAAATTCTAACAAACGCTTTTCAGACCATAATAAATTTTGAGATCTATGTTGGTTAATGTAGAGCCAATATTCTAGAGCTGTATATAACTCTGGTTCCTCTCATTTAGAAATCACTCCCACAAGCCTGATGAATGGGCCATTATCTCGTCTCGGCACGAAATAATGCGACGACAAAATTATGTTACGCTGCGCATGTTGGCCCTGACTTTTTGTTTTGTTACGTAGCACATAATTTTACTCTTGATGCCTTTATTATAATATTTAGATGATCGTTTTTAGTTGTGTCGTTTAAACATATATAGAAAGTACTTAAATACCTACTGTGTTATAAATTGTTAAAAAACTATTTATGAGGGTACAGTAGAAAATTAACCTAAACTCCTCCCATTACCAAATCCATAGATATTTGGCCATTATACTTTTACAGCTATAATATCATCAAAATAATAACCAATGTAGAGACGCTCTATTTCTTCAGTCGACCTGAAGGGCTAGTAGCATGAAAAACACTTTATACTCTGTTTTACTTTTTTCTTGCATAAGAGTGAAAGCGCTGCAACTATGTATAGTCCACCTTTAGTCAATTTAACAAACAGCTTGACGTAGTCCATTGCATAGGGACATTTTCCAAGTTGCACCAGATTTCGAGACATAAGCCAATTATGACTGCTCGAAAGAGTATCCACTTGATTTCATGACAGCCTAGTACTTTTTTATTTATTACATTAAAAATGTTATTGATTTGAATGTAATCTCATATTAAAGTGAATATCAATGATATAAGATATATGAAAAGCATATTCATATTTGGATAATACAGTCCTTGAATTGTTTTCCTAATAACAAACATTCAAACTTAAGTCATGTAACTTATGCTGAGTTTTTTTTTTTTGTATTATGTCTATCTTTGCAAAGAAAATAGTAGACATGCTTTGTTACATTAACTATACGGTCTTAAAATAGTTTTATTATTTTTTCAATGTATGTTTGTGAATCGAATTCCAAGTTGACAAAAAATATTCAATTTTTTATTTCTCAAGTCTACATTTATCGTGTTTGCTCTTTTATAAAAGCAGTAGTTCTCGCAAATAAAATAAAATAATATTATACAATCGAGTGGCGGTTAAACGAAGGTCATCTATTATGATTGTTTAGCTACACCTCACACTGCGATTGTTCATTTCCTCAATCGATCGATTATTTCCTCAACAAAATTTAAAAGGCCTACGTTTTTGGAGGCCAATCCTTATAAAATGTATAGTTTTTTTTCTGAATAGGAAATTGAATAAAATGCGTTACTGGCTAAGTGTTTACTAATTATTATTATTTGTAAATAAAAAAATAATGTGTGAACCTGTTTTGCAGCTTGTAAAGTACGAGTATTTTAATTTATTCCAGTATATGAGTGTTTGGTGGATTGCGTTTTTAATTTTTTTAAATCACTCGCTCATCCTTTGTTTTGTGTTTTAAAATATATTATGTGGCCTTTCAAATTTTTATTTGTTAGGTCATATTATGAAAACTATAATTATAAAAATATTTCTAATCTAGAATATTTCGAAATCCTTTAGTCTGTAATAGCAGGTAGTCGGGTCAGTTCTTGGGTAATTGAAACAAAGAAAATAACTATTAATTATTTAATTTTTTCATACTTTTTTACATTCATCTTAAACCTAAAATGGTAACCTTTATATCACTACGTACACGTACGCTCATACATGCAAGACATGTTTACATATAAATATATAAAAAATGATGGTTTTTTTGCTGGTGTCCCGGCCAGTACTAGGCGAGATTATAAATAATTCTTCAATGATCGCTTGGCGGATGAAAACATTATATTAAAGCTAGTGTATTATTCTAATGGCTGTAGTAGGAGCCTCCAAAGCTCAGGTGGCTGGAGTGGTCGTGGTCGTGCTCGCTTACGAGGACTGGGACCTTGACGGGGACGGGGTAAGGCTTCTCAACAGCAACAGGCACGGGCCTCTCGACATGGACGGGGTAAGGCCTGTCGACGGGTACCTTGACGGGGTAAGGCACTGGCCTCTCAACTGGGTAAGGCACGTGTTTGTAGACTGGGTAAGGCTCTGGGACGGGCACCTTAACGGGGACAGGGTAAGGCCTGTCTACATTGACGGGGTAAGGCCTGTCGACGGGCACCTTCACGGGGTAGGGCACTGGCTTCTCAACGGGGTAAGCGACCGGGACGGGCTTCTCGACGGGGTAAGGAGCAGGTACGTGTACGGGGTAGGGCCTGTCAACGGGCACTTTAACGGGGACACCAACGTGTTTGATTACCGGGTAGGGTTGGGGTACGGGGACCTTAACTTCGACCGGGTATGGCACGTGTTTCTCCACGGGGTAGGGCTGGGGAACGTGCACCTTGACGGGGTAAGGAATGTGTTTCTCAACGGGGTAGGGCTGAGGGACAAGGACCTTCACGGGGTAGGGCCTGTCGACGGGAACGTGGACGGGGTAAGGTACCTTCTTCTCAACGGGGTAAGGCGCGGGCACATGGACTGGAACTTTAACGTACTCTTTCACGTGAACAGGCACGTGTTTGACGACCTCGTAGGGCTGTGGTACTGGCACTTTGACGGGGTAAGGCACGGGCCTTTCGACGGGGTACGGGATGTGTTTCTCGACGGGAACAGCGTATGGGACACCTTTCACGAGTGTGATCGTTCTGGTGGTGTCTGAGTGCTGTCCTAGGTCGATGCCATAGCCGCTGTAGGCATGGTCATCAACGAAGTTGTATGCTCCGCCGAGTCCGTGACCGCTGCCGATGTAGCCGACGTCTAATCCGTGGATGCCGTATCCATAGCCGAGGTTCAAGAGACCACGTTTGTCCAACTTCTTCTCCAATGGCTCCGCTTTCTTGTCTGTCGTCTTCTTCTCGCTGGCAGCAGCGGCTGCTACCAGCAGGAAAACTAAGCAGAACTGTAAATGAAGAGAAATAATTGTTAGGAGTTGATAAACAACTAATTATTTTCCTACAATATACGTCAATACACAAAGGTTTCGTAACGAATCGTTTTGCTGATCAATATTAGCGTGCGATAGAAGCTACTAACGTATGGGAGGGTCTACCTTACAAAGCTATGCGGCCTTTGCTTCATTATCGGTAAAGATACAAGAGACTTAATTTGAATCAATAATGCTCTAATCATAGAAATTGATCATAAGTGAATTTTGTCGCGCGATTATATAACAAACGATCTAATCAATCAAACCAATCTAGCCTTTAATTGAGTGGTAATTCTGTAATATGCTGTAATTATTGTGCCACAATATTATCGTATAATTAGCAGTTAATAAAGACTGCTATGCCAACTCAAGTGTGGACAGGAATTCGGTGAAAAACTGAGGAAATAATACTCAGACGGGTTTTCTAGAGAGTTAAAAATATCAATGTCAGAAAAAAGTTGTTAAAACAACTGATATGGTGGAAACATACAGAATAAAAATGGTAAAGAAACGCCTTGAATCAATTTTAAAGCCAATAATATTTTGAATACTAACTAGCTCTAGTATGGAAAGGCGAATGACTAATAAACTATAAATAACTTTAGGTATTAGCAATTAATTATTTAAAAATAGATGTGTTGAAAATGACACAAATTTGTTATTGAAATTCCGATTCACTTTATCCGAAACCAATCAAGTTTTATTGGCATTTGAACTAGATATTTCAATGCCAAGAAGATTATATAATTTGAAATTATAATACTAATTTGTTAAATTTTAAGAATCTAGAAAACATGGCTCAAATTTAGTACTAATTTGAAAAAAATATAAAAATCTAGACTCAAATGTCAGTTGTTCTAGAATACGCTCAAAAAACTCCTTATAAGTACGTTTTGAATACTAAATCTATAAAAAACCGTATATAGACGGACAGATCTAGTTCATAACAATAAATTATACGCAATAATAGCTGCATAAAGAGCCTTAATAAATTAAACTCAATTACTTAATGCTCCACTATTTGCCAAAAAATGCCTCATTAATTCATAATCGTTGTAATCGCACTTGAAGCATCGAGGCGAATCGTGTCAATACACTCTTATATAACCTTAGTTAACGTATCATTGCCGATCGTTAAGTATTCACTACAATATTGCAAATAGTTGGTTTATCAAGGTTGTGTAATGATTGCAACCGGGTGACATGGAAATTACTATCATCAATAACTAGTATTACGAAACCGATGTTGTTGATATATATTTCTCCTTTTCAACCTATTGAATGGCCGCATAAAAGTCTTAAACGCCAAATCCACTGACTTCTGCAATCGACCTTAAAACTGTGGACACGACTTCTGCAAAACAAACTAAGCAAGCAATGAAGTACAATAACTATGCACAATAAAATTTACTAGTAAATTTGGCGCTTAAAGAACATTTAGACTATTTATCAGACGTCATCAGGACTTTTATAAGAGCTTTCTAATAAGGTACTTGTTATACATCAGCATAATTATAAATTTCATTTACTAGTACAAAAAGATTCTTATACCTACGCCTATGATTATGCCACGCATATTAATTCCGAAATAAAAACCTATTCAATTCTTGCTCATTACATAAGTTTACAACTTTCAACTAGTGAACAAATAAAATTAATCTAGGCTTACTAATACTAAACCATCTAATTAAGGTCACCGTTACTTTATATAATTTCATTTCGTTAATAACTGTTGTCACTAGGACGGTTTGCAAAACGAGGAGAAGACGGTTTCATTTCCTGAAAGTTTATTTTATTGAAAGTTAAGTACGTTAGCATTAGCAACCTTGAGGAATCTTGAACAAAATCTACAAAGTCATCGGCTGTTTATTATAATACCAGATTTCAGCCTTAATTAAAATAAGGATGTAAAGTCGAAGGTACTGCACACAATTTTCTGAAAAAGCAACAATCGTATGACCTCCGCAAATCTAGGAAAACCAGGTTTATTGTACCGGTTGATGCAGGTGCCTATCTTTCTAAACAAATCCCTTAATAGCCTTTTACAACACTAATACATTTCCCTTGTAATATTCTAATTCCAACAGTACCTATATTTAATAAAAAGATACCATTCTACCTATAAATTGTGAAATATTCTTCGTAGCCTGTACATCTATTGCAATACTCATTTAAATAATATCACGCTAGATACAAACGGCTCTATAACCGCTCTATACTCTATAATCGTCGGTCACAAATGGCTAAGTAAAGTTCTGTGGTGCAATGCAGCCTGAATCGAGAATTCTTTGTTCGTAAATTTCCCAGCACTTTATTTGTTTTTCTTATGCAATTGCGACAATTGTTGCATGGGAATAACGTGGCCTTGAATTGTTGTAAATTTTGGTGCAATTCGTCCGAATTTTTTAGAGACATTCATATTTGCATCTTTCTTGAGGAATTTTGATGTTATTTTAGTAAAAGGTAATGTGACTAAAGTGGTTTTAGAATGATCAACAACGTTAATTAAGCTTCTAAGTTTACGACTCAGGTCCAATTAAATTAATAAATGAATAATGTTTAGTGTCCGTATACTTTGCGAAATGAATACCGTAACCACAGATTACTTATTAGTTACTACCGTAACTGCCAGATCTATTTACTTACACATCTACTATTACAAAACCAGAGTAGCTGGTAAGAACGTATCATTACAACGACATAATCCACAAAGTACCTCTCTCGCACGCGTCACTGTATGTAACCGTCTGATTAAATCTCACAATATTCAAAAAAAGTATCACGAACGTTGTAAATTATCCAACCGCAGCTTAAGCGCATCTTTATGACATCATGTGACATCATAATGCGCTTACAAACTCGTAAAATTGACCTCCTTGGCACGTGGTAGCAGTAAAACATTATTTGTTTGTAAACGGCACATTTTTATGACATTAGATTTCTTTTTTTTTATTTAGATTGTCATTTGAGTAATACGCGGCACAGATTTGACAGATGTGTAATAAATTCTTTCGCCATCATGACTCAAAATGGTACTAGGAAGAACAAAGTTAATCACATTTATATGATAAACCAGCAGAATGTATTAAAGATTTCTCAAAAGCTATCGAAACTTGCGTAATTTTCGATTCTCAATAACAAAACAAAAGTTGAAAATTGGATCGCAAACAACATTTTCATTCGCATTGTTTTGACAGAAAAGATGCTAATCAGTAAGGAAAGAGAACGAGGTCGGACGGCGATCGGGTTGCCTCGGCGTGTGCCTCGTGGGATAATATTACCTCTTATGGTGCTTTCGCAACTTAGGAAATGGGTCGCGGATACTTACCTAACTGCGACTTTAGCGATACGTTAATTGTGGGTTGCCAAAGTTCGTTCAAGTTTTGTTATATTTAAAGTGACGATAATTTTTAGTAACCTTAGTTTTTAACAAGGTGTCTGCCATGTTAATTTTAGGTTAAACATTCCAAAAATGACGACTTCTATTCTATTCTACACTGATCGTATGTTCACCGTCGCCAATACTCACATGGCGATTCTACGACAAATTGCGTCAATAGAAGCCAATACTATACCAAGAATTACAAGTATGGTCAAAGATCGCGAGTTGCAGGTCACTATTACAGAAAATGTGCCAGTTTTACTTCTCTTATGTAATGTAATGCTACCTACAGTAGTAAACATTGACCTGGAGATTTTGACATGGACATATGCACATCTTTAACATTAATCAAACGTGCGAGATATAACCCGCTGATTGGTACAGTGCGTATGAGAAATTTACGATGAAGAAAAAGAGGTAGAACTGGAAAAATAAACATTTTCGTTACTACTGTTTTTCTATGATATTATACAATCGTAATTAATTTTATTTTCTAAAAACCTGTCTGCGAGCGTGATTTGTGTGCTGTAGATTTGTTGTATTAGGAAAAACGTTAATTTTATTAACCTTATTATAACAGAATGCATCAATCAAGCATTTAATTTGATTCATAATTTTTATTACATAAAAACCATGACTGTCCTCAGTATGAGAGACAAAGCCGTTAGCCACAATTACAATGATTCTAAAACCGCACGTTAACGCCGAGACCGCGGGATTCTGTATGTTTTCAGACAAAAATAGGTCTTAATAGGAACGTGCCAGTTTAGGACTAATAACTTAAGCCTTATAAGGCAAACTGGGCGATACAGGAAACCAATAAATTTATCGGCTTTGCAATTCTGTTGGCGCTTGCCTTTGAATAAGTTATATTACGTTTGCTAAAACCTTTTAATTACTGCAAAGTTATTAAAGCTATATTAATTGGTCAGGAAGCTGCTACTAATAACATTTATTAAAATGGGACTAGATTACACAATCTGGATGACTTATGCGTAGTTACATCTAAATCATCTGATCAGAATCTCTAAAGGTATCCTAGGCAGGTCAACAGTAATGCTCCGTACAAAGCCAGAAGCTGGTCTGCTTATAAGCATATAATCAGCTATTTGAAGAATAGCGAATCCTAATTCAGTGACTTCAATATTCCCATTAGCCTCATAAAAGTTTAACTTTGCTTTGTGATCTGTTGACAGCATATCGTTGAAGAAAGCTTCATAGATCTCAAGCATAATCAGTACATTTCTGTCCCACTGCTGGGCAAGGCTCTGTTCTCAAAATGAGAAGTGTTTACTTCTCAGTCCGATCGACTATGACCAAGATCTTCGACCGACTTTATTTTACCACAATCGCGAACGATATAAGTTTTTAAACTGACATGGTCACTAACACAATCTTTAGAGGTTAAAACGGGATATTTACCATGGTTATTATTTGATGTGAGTTTCCGATATTTCGGCACATGGCGCTTGTAACGGTGCCGAAAAATCGGAAACTCACATCAAATAATAAACATGGTAAATATCCCGTTTTAACCTCTAAAAATCGCGAACGAATCAGCTATTAAATATAGTTTATTTGATTTTATCTTAACTGTTACAATTAACATTGAAACCAAGTGTTTAACAGTTAATCTCTTTGACTTTGTAAACGATTGTTGTCTTTTCTCACAGGTTAATTTAGCTAAAGTTATTGTTGTGTTAAATTCTCATAGCTTTAAAAACTTGTGCTATGTTTTTTTATTATTATTATTTTGTTTATGAAGCTTATGGTATTTCTCTGAGATTTATTTATATTTAGATAATATTATTTATTTATAATTTCTATTTCGTTCATATGTTTTTCTCTCATTATGTGGTTTATTTTTCTGCGTAGTATTTCCTCGGGTGCCTTTATGCAATTCACGCATTAACTGGGCGTTGCATTGACTTATACCTTCCTGGACTCTCTTCCTAGTTAAACTAGACTGAAACCTGTTAGTCTTGATCGAGAGTGAATTCTCTATTGTGACGTAATATTCCATGAGATTACTCATCAGAAATGCAAGTAGTGATTTATAGATAATTCATAGCAGCTTTACGATTTATATTTTCATTACCATTGGGTCGTTTGAGTTCGAATTTAGAATTTTACGTTCGCATTTCAATGATGTAAAAATTATTTATTTTAAATTGAAATCGTTTTTAGATTATCGAATTGCTATTTTTTGGTTTTATTATAAATATAGATTATAATATTCATCAACTTCAGTTTTTCATGATAAATTATGAATTTATCCGTAAACATATTGTGGTTTTATAAATGATGTAGTTACTTAATTAGCAAAATGTTGACTTCAAAAAAGTGTGTCACATCCCGTTTTTCACACATTAATTTTGGTGATATTTTACGTAGAACCTGTTTCGCCATTGTCCAAACAATTAAGTTAAACATTAATTAAACTAATGAAAATCACTTTAATTTAAAACCGTAACAAACAATGGTATAACAGGCCCTACAAATCACTTTTTCACAAAACCACGGGACACACTTTGTTCACTTTTTTGAAGTCATCACTTGCACTACACTGCACTTCACGCACTCACCGTTGTTTTCATAATGCCTCTTCAACGGTGGTTGGTGTCGGGAATCGAACTGGATACTGTGTTGAGTGTGTTGTGTGTTTTTATAGGTGGTTATTTGGCGATACTTTCGCCATTGCCCCCCTAGCGGGAATAGGCTGTTTTGTGTACGCGAGTCCTTCGTATTCGGCTGGCCGTCGGACAGAAGACAGACGCGCCGCGCGTTCGTAGTTCGAAAAAAATAATTCAAATAATTCCTCGCTCTAATTGCTCTATTTTTTTTCTTTAATAACAAATAGTTCTTATTCTTAGATTTAAATATCGAATCGTGAGTTCACGCGTATAAATTTGAATTACGTATTTTAGATCACTGCGTATTTTAGTTACGTGTATTTTGCAATTGCGTATATTGAAGTAAATATTAGTGTTTCCGGTTGATATTTAATACTGGTCAGCATCCTGTACATAGATTACAACTTTGTTCGTAATAATTGTAGTTTGCGTATGTCGGTAATAGTTTAGATCGTAAATTATAACGATGTCTAGCAGTTACCGATATTAGTTCATATCCTTTTGATTGTTCCACTTTTTGGCTGATTAGGTAAACAATGTGGGAGTTGTTGAATTAAAAATATCTTGAAAACCGTATTTGAAGAATTTTTAATAATATTATGAAACATATTACAAAAATAGATGTTATGCATTTGGTTTAGTCTTAATTTGTTTTGAAATACGGAGATACAAACAATTAACCTGTTTCTTAATTTTTATAAAATTTATCTATTTAAACGAAACTATAACTCTTTCTTTAAAAACATAAGTGCCCTTACCCTTTGTTACATAAGTCATTAGATTGTTGTCTATGTTTGATTCTCGGGTAAGTCGTAATTAATGTTGTGATGATTTATACTAATTATACACCGTGGACCCTAGGTATCCGAAAGATTTTAACCACGCCTTTCTGATGGTATTAAGAGTCAATAATGTTATATCAACATAAGTTCAATTCAATCAATTTTACTATTTTGTTTTTCGTAACAAAATAAATCAATTAACTTTAGTTCTTCCTTGTAAACAATACCTTAGGATGAACTGGCAACGTCTATTTATTATCGTGTGATTACATATGGCCTTAGATCAAGCTGGCTATGTAAAAATTATCATGTGAGTGGATAAGAAAACTTTTTAGTTGACTTAGTTAATGGTATCAGTGCCCTACTTAAATTAAAGATAAGTAAATTAATATTGTGTGCCTTGCCATATTCGAACTCTTTGTCTGAGCAAGAGAACCAACATATTTACAATTTAAATAATTTAATGCACATGTTGACATGTCGTCATAGTGACTGTTTATTGTTTTTTGATACTAACAATTTTGTTAGAGATTTTGTTTTAACTCAGAAACATATGTTCTTGTCGAAGAAATGTCGACATTTATTAGCTACATTGATAGCTTATAATGTACACGCAGTTATTGATAATTTAACTGAGACTAGGTTAAGTGAGGAATCACGAACCTCCTCGATAAAACACGACATAAATATGGCGACTGAGGTATGGTATAACAAAAGTCGCAACACCGCGTTCATAATAGGGCTTGTTACCCTAAAGATTTTTCGACTTGTGAATTTCCATAAATAACGAAAATCTCGGAAATTAAGCGTTTTTCGACAAACTATATCCTAGCTTTTCTTCTCTAATTAGGCATCGTAATCAATGGTTAAAATCTTTCGAGTACCTCGGATCTACGGTGTATATTACTTAACAGTTCTATAATTACGCAATTAAAACATTTTATTGATAAACATACCGCCTACTTACTGAGAATAAAATTTTATAGACCGGGAGTCAAGTAAAAACTAGTTCTATCAATACGTAAAATGGGTAATAAAAATGTTTATAATTATTATGCAATGACAGTCGGTGATCTTAGATTTTTTTATTGAAGAGTGCGGTTAGAACTATACGCGAAAATTGACTTCTCATAACGTTAGAATAAACAGTTTGGAATAGGATAAACAGCATGACTGGTTTAGTCACTTTACATGCGAAAACCATGAACATGAACAGAGGAGTATAGGGGAATCCCTCTACAAGGTGTGGGGTCACCATACTCATCATTATGAACAACTTTTACTAAGGGACAAAACCAGAAATCGCGAAAAACAAATCAGCTGTTCCCTACATTTATGTTCACACTAGCTTTTGCCCGCAGCTTCGCTTGCGTGAAATTTGAACCCGTTAAGTGATGATTTTCCATACAAACTTTCATCCCCTATTTAACTCCCTTAGTGGTTGAATTTCGAAAAATCCTTCCTTAATCCTTGTCTACATTAGAAAGGGAACCTATATGCAAAATTTCAGCTTTCTAGGTCCAAGGATTTGGGCTGGGCGTTGATGAGTCAGTCAATCAATCAGTCAGTCAGGACTTATCTTTTTATTTATATAAATAACTCTTCAAAATGTAGGGAACAGTTAATTTTTTTTTCACGATTTCAGTTTTGGTCCCATAGTAAAAGTTGTTCATAATGATGAGTACAGTGACCCCTTAAGAGGTTGTGCGTTATTTATGTTACACCTTGCCTCTGTTATTTGGATTCGTGTGCTCCATTTTAGACCGTGTCTGCGCTTACGGTCAGGTTCGACGAGGGTTAAACGCGACCAAGTAAAGGAAAAAAAAACTGAGCTCATCATTTTGTACAACTTTTACTATGGGACAAAGTCTGAATTCGTGAAAATAACAGCTGTTCTATATCCTTTTGTTAAGCAATATTAATTAATCAGATTTTATTTTCACGAATTTCCAGTTTGTCCCTTAAAAGTTGGACACAATGATGGACAGAGTTCATGGTTTTCGGATTTAAGGCGACTAACCAGTCATGCTATATCGTTTATGGAGGGTCTACCATAGTAGAACAACCACAGGATCTTTTTCTATCGTGTCGGCATGAGGTAAACGAGAGTAGGTCATGCCGTGTGAAAAGATTAGCCAGTCGGCAAGGTTCATAGTGGGGCTGACTGCCTAGGGTACCCTAGACGCCAGGAGTAGGTCCCACGAAAGGGTGAGCTTACATAATTCCAACCTGATAGAAAAGTATAGGGTTGACAGGATTTCATACTATGAGCAGTGCATTGACATAATTGTACATAACAAGGTACAGTATGACACAACTAAGAAGTTACATACATGTACCTGATTGAACAATCAATGGCGGTCGCTCATTCTCGCGCCATTCGCACTAATTGCACTAATGCAACAGAACTTCTTTAGTTAGGTGAATTAGACCCCTGAGTGCGATTTCAAGATCACGAATGTTTATTAGTACTGTAGTAAAATATGATTTTTAGGGCCAGCGCACATATGACGAGGCGCAGCGCAGAGCATTTTTCACTGTCAAACTATTATAGACATTGTTCGCGTTGAAAAAATAGCGAAAATCAAGGAACTATGTGCGTCTGCGCGAGTATGCGCGCGCCCGCGCGCTTGCTAGCGCAATCTTGTTCCTTGTTTAAAAGCGAACAATGTCGATAGTAGTTTGACAGTAAAAAATGATCTGCGCTGCGCCTCGTTATTATGTGCGCCGGCCCTAAAATCATTTTTTACTACAGTACTAATAAATTTGAACTACTAATGAACTTGAAATCGCACTCAGGGGCCTAATTCACTTAACTAAAGAAATTCTGTTGCATGGAGTTTCGATCAAAACAACGTTTTTCGTATTCTCTTAACAGGCGATCGCTTTCAGATACGTTCGCGTGAACTTAACTGCAGCATCACTGCAACTTGATCGGCGCGTCATAAAAATACGTGAATTTGCCGATGCAACTTCTTAGTTGCGTCGTATTATACATAGATAATATTGTTTGACCGTGACCTAGATAATTATCATACTGATGCATTTCTTATATAGATCGATTCTTTAGACTTATTATTATATTACACCCACATTCATGGACGATTTTGTTTGTGTGTGAATGTGTAACTAGAGGTCACTCGCGGCATTTAAGAAGTTTTATTAATTTTATTTGAGTATTATTAAATAGTCTATTAAACTATCATTCTTAGGTTTATGTTGGTAACCCGGATTCATTGCTCTCAAGTGTGGTTTGTTTATTTGTTGTTAATTTTCGTTTGATTCGGCATTGCGGCGTAAAAAATGTGTCAAATTAACTCACTTGATAATTGACGTTTGTTTGAAAGTAGATAATCTAAGTACAAACTTATTTTGACTTGAGAAACTTCAGTCGCGATCTAACTGACCAGACGTAGGTCACTTGACTGTAAAAAAGTTACGCACGATTAAATTGATGGCTTACTATACAAGGTGTAACATAAATAACACAAATAACGCACAACCTCTTAAGGGGTACTCATCATTATGAACAACTTTTACTATGGGACCAAACGTGAAATCGCGAAAAATAATCAGCTGTTCCCTACATTCATGTTCGCATAACTCGTCAAAATGTAGGGAACGGCTGATTTATTTTTCGCGATTTTTTCTAGTTCCTTAGACTTTTGAAGGTTAAGGCCCCCTTAACATTCCAATTGTAACTTTACGTCGATTTCATTAGCACCCTGTATAATAAATTTAGCTAGTACGGTCAGCATCAAAAGTAGCTGAACATTAGAGTTTTTAAACTTGGCATTAATTAAAAAACGAATTGTTTTAAAACAAAAAGTTTAATAGATACCTAGAGCTGCTAGATATAGCTCTAAGTATGCCTTAATTTTTTTGCTTCCTATCAATTAGTTATCTAATTAATGCAAAGTTTAAAAACTCAAATGTTCAGCTACTTTTGATGCTGACTGTACGCACTATAGGTATTAAAAAAATTGTTGACACTAAAATAGTACTCTTTTTTAGTGCGCCACCTCAAACCAGCCCTCATTGAATGCATGTAGGTCATTTCGCCACCTGGTTTGAGGTTGGGCAAGAAAAGAGCACATTGAAGAACTTGGGGAAAACCTTTGCTCAGCAGTGAGATAGTATAGGCCAGTCTTTCTCAAAGTGCACGATAACGCCCCCTTGTGGCCGCTAGAACCCTACAGGGGGGCGGTAAAAGTAACGATTGCGATTACATTTTTAAGATGTGGTAAAGTAAAAATTTATACGGGGCGCTAGATAATAATTGATTCTCAAAGTGGGCAGTACACGAAATAAGTTTGAGAACCACTGGTATACGCTGACCTAAAAAAAATATAGCAATGAAATAGTATTGCTGTTGAATAAGAAAGCAAATACGCTTCCTAAACGCAATAATAGGTAACTATGACCATAATTCCATTGACTTATGACCCGCTAAGAACATCGCGTGTGAATGTGCATGGTTTTCTACTAACACCATATAAGTTTCGATATGTGTATGGAAACTTGGAATGAAGCTATGGTATATGGTACATGGAGTCTCCACGAGTGACGATACTTAAGTACGTCCGGCGCACCCTGGGCAGTCAGCCCCGCTACCAACCTTGCTGACTGGCTAGTCTTTTCACCACAGCATGAGCTATTTTCGTATAGCTCGTGCTGACACGAGAGAAGATCTATCAATTTTGACTTTTCTTTTTAATTGTCGCCTCATTATGCTGATATAGGAGCCTTTTTTGGCCTTGTGCTGGTAGTTTAAATTTTTATCCTTTTTCCGTACCCAAAGGGTAAAACGGGACCCTATTACCAAGGCGCTGCTGTCCGTCTGTCTGTCTGTCCATCTGTCACCAGGCTGTATCTCATGAACCGTGATAGTTAGACAGTTGAAATTTTCACAGATGATGTATTTCTGTTGCCGTTATAAGATAGACAGATAGATAAGACATTTATTTGGCACTACTGACACTACTCTATAACAACAAATACTAAAAAAACAGAATAAAATTAATATTTAAGGGGGCTCCCATACAACAAACATGATATTTTTGCTCGATATTGATACCGGCAACAGGTAGACGCTTGAAATATTCACAGAATTAAGCTATAAATTCACTTAAAAATAAATAATTAAATTAAACTAAACCAAATATTTAAAAGAGGCTCCCATACAACAGACATGATTTTTTTGCCGTTTTTATAGATAATGGTACGGAACCCTTCGTGCGCGAGTCCGACTCGCACTTGACCGGTTTTTTTTTGCATATTGTTTTTGTTTCTTTAACTGCCTGTGTGAGTTCATAATAAATAATTTTCTTTCTTCATTTAGTATGTTCTAGTTTCTTCGGTGGCTTCCTACATCCTTCGCAATACTTTCGATGTTATAAGTGTTAAGACTGTTACATCAAACTATAAATCAGTTTTTGTTCGTATTACCTAATTAGGTGACTATACTTTACCTTACTTAGCAGCTAATTACGAGCTCATGACGTATAACTCAAGAGAATTCAATTATATCGTAATAACTCATAAAACACTTCGATAATTACACAGGAAACATTTTTTTATCGAGTACTTTAACATTGAAAAGGTTTCAAGTCCTTGCTTGTGCTAAAATGTGATAAAAATCTCCACCTACGCGGAAATAAAATCGATTCTCATACCGATTGTTGTATCGACTTTTATTACCAACTAGCGACCCGCCCCGGCTTCGCACGGGTGCAATGTATTATACATATAAACCTTCCTCTTGAATCACTCTATCTATTAAAAAAAACCGCATCAAAATCCGTTGCGTAGTTTTAAAAATCTAAGCATACATAGGGAAGCGACTTTGTTTTGTACTATTTAGTGATTTTTATAATCGATTCGTAAAATTGTTATTTTAAAAAACTCGTGACTGCCTCGTTGGTCTAGTGGTCGAAAGCGCGACTGCTGAGCGTGAGGTCTTGGGCTCGATCTCCAGGTCGGACAAAGTGTTATTGGATTTTTCCGTGTGGAATTGTATGAATTCTAAGAAAACATCTACTGTTTTTTTAGCTTTAAAATTCTAATTAGATGTATTCAAGTGGAAAAAATATTGTATAATACAAAATCTGTGTAGTTTTTTGGCTGCATCAATAGTATAATAATTATCAGGTAAATCGAACAAGCCACACATTTTTGAATTATTCCCATACACTAGAGCAGTAGTGGTAGTGCATAGTGTATTAGCACAGTCTACCTATATCTTACTCCTTATAGTCGGTCAACGTAGAACATTGTCGCAGAGCAATCGTGCGGGGGGTTGCGGGGTGAAGGAGCGGAGGTTATGTCCCGAGTAGCCATACTGCATACTTGGGACATAACCTCCGCCCCTACATAATTTTGACATTTCATAGGACCTGTCAAATGTATGGGCGTTGACACACTGTATGTAGTAAGTAGGTACACTGTGGTTGTAGCATGGAGTCTGGATTTGTGCCTGGTTGATGGCAATAGGCTCACCACCTATTACATGGGAGTATAACATAATGGCAAAATGTAGGTTTACTATACACCTCTGCCCAACCATTCGGGGAATAAAGGCGTAATGTTATGATACGTAAAATGCCGTAACAGGATTTTAAAATTGACTCAAACCGGAATTCAAATGTTATTTTCTTTTAAGGATATTTGGTCATTTTATAGACAGGATGTTAGGTTTAAATAAATCAAATATTTTGATGTGCCTGCAATTATATCGAATTATGTTATTAAACAATGTTGGTAATGCTATATTTCGTTTTGATATGACGTATTCAGGTTAGTGCCTTAATTAATCAAAAGAATTGTGGAATCAAATAAACATGACTGCTAAGGTTGTATCGATTATAATATATTGTAGTAATTAAGTTTCTAACCGACAACTACTTAAATAACTGCTAATGACCGAAACTTTTCCTTAATTCGTATATTATGCTGGGAATTCCAGAACGTACAGGAAGCTTCAATGTGAAAAAGTTTCTGTAAAACTCTAAATACCAAAGGTCGAATAAAAAAAAAACACAATTGTTATCCTATACAATGTGTCCGGTCATGAACTACCGATATTCTAAGTACTTATATAACAACTATTCTAGTACACGAATACACTACACACTAGGGTCCAATCCACTTCCACTTTTTTATTGAGATGTACGTATGTGTACTGTACGTGTGTACAAAAAAGTCCTATCTCTCAAAGTTTTGGTCCTACTGAGATAAAAGTAAGCTTATTGGGAGGGTATCAATACTGTCTATCGTTTACATTACGATACAATGAGTTCACATTTTCATAACTTTAAGATAGAGAATATCTCAACAAAAAAGCAAAATGGCTGCCAAATAGCGGGGAAGTGGATTGGACCCTAGTGTGTAGTGTATTTGTGTACTAGAACTGTTGCCATATAAGTACCTAGAATATCGCTAGTAAATGACCGGACACATTGTATACAATATGTCCCAGAATAATATGCACACGAAAATGGGTGAAACTAGACCACAATAATAACGACAAAAAATGGAAAAAAAATTAAAAATCGTTTAATTTAATATCGCTTTTGTGGCTTTTTATTATAATAAATAATTACTTTTTATTAAGTGCGTGTGTTCCGTTTAAATAAAAACAATAATGATGGCTAAGAATTAATGTTGCACAGCAATTGAAAATCAAGCATTAAAAAAATAGGTTTCATTCACCATTTTTTTTTTCCTTTTTTTTATATTATCTATTTTCACCCATTGTCGATAGTGCACGTTATTTAGGGACACATTGTATAGCCCGAATCTAGCTACATTTTGCTACTATCAATTTTATCAGTCTAGCGCTCATCACAGTAGCGATTACATCTGCTACGTACTCTTAATTCTGCCATCCATCCACTTCCAGGCCGAGAACTTCAAACAGCCAATGATAGCCATGTATAATCTTCTATTTTGTTCATAATTATCGCGGGTATATCCTAACCTTACTATTCCCTAATTCACTTTAACCCATATAAAATTTAATTTTAAATATTTCCATAGAAAAAAAAAAATATATAGTAGCCCACAGGCATCGGGAACAGGGTCCAAGCTACCGGTGGTCAGGGCCTCAGAGAGAGGAACATCCTAACAATAGGCGCCGTGTCCAGAAGTACCGCTTTCTGTATCAGACTCTTGATCCAGCCGCCCAACGAGAGCCTCTTAAGTCGAGGCTCTTGACTATTAAGCCATTGGCCGTAACGACTATCGGCACAATGATTGCTGAATCAACATCCCACATGGCGACAACCTCGTGTGCCAAGTCTTGATACTTAATTTCTTTATCTTTCTCGGCTTTCACAAGGTTCTCGTCTTGCGGAATGGTGATATCAACAATCATTGTGAGACGCTCTGATCGATCTATCACCACGATGTCATCCTAACCTAATTATTGCGTTAATTAAGAGTAAATAGAAGTTTTAAAGGCTGGTGTACTTTATCATAGATTACATCACTACTTACCGTGTGATAAGATCGGGGTCAATCATTAACATTATCCTAATTCCAATAATATTACAAACATGAAAGTTTGGATGATGTGAGTTTGTAAATTTAGATGTTTGTTAATCAATCACGCCTTATTGGCTGAACAGATTTGAATGAAATTTAGCACACAGGTAGATGATGACCTGGATTAGGATATTTTATATCCAGGTACATGAAGAAGTTCCCCTAGGATGTGAGTTAAACCGCGGGTAGCAGCAATTTTTTTTCTTTTATTTCTTTGTTTAAAAAGCTGATTCGCTAAGGCGAATATGGCGCTCTGTAAAAACAAAACAATACAAATCAACTTAATATAACACTAGTTACACAATCATTGAGTAAATTATCTATCCTTTAAACAACACTTAACCATTTGTAGAATTATTTTTGATTTATCTGACGTCGGACAAGCCAGATAAGAATTACATAATCCAATGGAACTATCACTAAAAATTTGTCGTATCTCCCTCTCATTCCAGACAATTTTTTTATTTTTTTTTTAACATGTCCCCACACTAAGATTTCTCTTGTATCGTGGGTGCGTTTACAGACACAAATCTCACAAACAAATGCCCAGACCCGAAACAACCATCTGTAGGCCATACATTTTTTTTTTCCGTGTGGGAATCGAACCCACGACCCGTTACGCAGAAGCCAATCGCTTAGCCACTGCACCAAACGTGTCGTCAATTCATTCGTGTCGTACATTCCATCAAAACACGGTATGCATCCTCCATCCATCTCGACCACACGTACTGCATAAAGGAGAACTGACTTTCACAGCATTTTATATAAAATGTAATCTACCTACTTCTAATCATTGTTTACCTCCAAAACGTAATGTAAGGTAAACCACCTCAAAAAAATGTTTATTATTATTGTAAACAATCGCTTATAAGGAAGTACATTTCCAGTTTATTGTAATTAGCTTCGAATCTTGACCCAGAATCGAAATCGTGGTCATTTTGATACAATTTTTGACCTTAAAATACTACTAGTTAATTCCAGTCACTTCCTTTTTCAATATATGCCATTATATCTATTAAAGCTAAATTGGAATCGTGAATAGCCCTTATTGACTCATAAAACTCATTGGCTGCTAAATTAGCTACGTGCTCATATTGGGTTGATGTACTTATATTAAAATAAATTAGAAATATAATTAAGTGTTAGAACAAATGATTGACCGTGCGATTCAGTAGTGTCATTCTGTAAAAAACCCATATGGATAATAGAAGCAAATAACACACAGATAATCGACAGTATAATCAATAACGTGTAGTTTTGTTATCCACGCTGTGTCCTGACAAGTGTCTAATTGACAGTTGCGATCGAGGTGAGATTCTTACAGAATTTCACTGCAGAAACCAGCCCACCAAAAAGGGCTCCAAAAAAAGTTCTTGATGGAATGTGTAGTCTACCAACCCACATAACCATCAAGAACTTTTTTTGGAGCCCTTTTTGTTTGGCTGGTCAGCGGTCAGCGGTCAAACGCTAGCCTAAGCCTAGCCTTTGTCAAGAAATGTCAAACTGCGATAATCAATCCTTACAATTAAATCAATTTTAGAAGTCTCCTGTGCACCAATGGACAGCTACGAAATGAAATGAGTCTATGACAAAGACAGAAATTATCCATTTTTAGCTACAACAACGCCTAAGTAGTAATAGTACTTAAAAACAAATCGTATGCAATTCTAAATACGGTTTTAGACCGTTCCGCTCTCGTTAAGTGGATAAAAATCAATCGATTAACATGCCACAATACATAGTGTACATTCAAGTATATAAGTATCTATAATTACACTGAATATTGGAAAGGCTCGAGTCGATCAAGCGTACAGTACAATCTTATTGTAGGTTAGGAGTCTGGGTGGAGTATTTTATCCTTATGTTGGAGTGTTTTAATTTTAAAGGTAGCAAAAGTAGTTAAAAAAGGCTTATGTCTAATAGTGGGCTGTGACAGGAGCCTTTTAGGCCTTGCACGGACTTTTTTCGATTGTTAAGTTTAATTGTTGTTCTTATTTTCTTATTGTAAGTGTGTAATACTTTTTTATAATGAAGAATAGCAGAAAAAAAATGCGTAAAATTAATATGTATAATAAGATTATGCACAATATTAATTCTACAAGGAAATTATAACATAAACATAAATTATTTGTTTGTGAGTCAACCTTACAAGTCAGTATAATTTTGAAGATGCACTTCCTATGAGATAACACTGCCATTAACTAGTTTACCTATATCATAAATTAAAGTACCAATCATAAACTTAAATGCTATTTACATAACTTAGTAGCGATTAAGTAAAAAAACACCAATTAATTAATGTAAATGTTAGTAATAATGTTAACTCAATCGTATCGTATATCGTAAATGTCAAGATGGAAGTGTGATAACAAAATACCTACAAGAGAATATAGGTAATAACAATTGATTTAAATGTAGCTTTACTATGCACATTAGATTTTATTGGTTTCTAATTGAAATAACAAATAAAGTTTAATTGTTCTAACGCACAATGGTCAACGATTTCGAATAAATCTAATATTTGAATGGAGTTGAATATAAATGCAAATATTTCATGCCAGTTAAGATTCAAGGTTTAAAGAAAACATACGAATTCGGATACACCCTGAATAGATACAGTAATTACTTACATTTATTAAAAAAAAGTGGAGAATTTAGTGGCACAGTTTCTAAAAGGAGGTTCCATACAAAGGAGGTGGCAAGAAATTAATGGATACTTTTTATAATAAATAGTACAATCGACTATTCTTAGAATGTAAAAACTATATAAGCAACATTATTTCAATGGACACAAATAACCTGTCTATTTAGATTAATAGACACCATATAGTTTAGACAATTGCCATTAGCCGCTTTCCTTAAGACAAGTTGTTTACCAGCCTAAAAGCTTCCTCAAAAATAAACATAACATTAAGTTTTTTTTTCTCTTGTCAACTCGACGAGCTATACAAGAATAGCTTATCCCGTGGTGAAAAGATTCACCAGTCAGCAAGGTTGGTAGCGGGGCTGACTGCCCAGGGTGCACCGGACGTACTGAAGTATCGTCACTCGTATAACATTAAGTAAAATACTGAGACTGCAACTCCGGGCCTATACTCCGACCGGTTCCGATCTCCTCCGACCTTGAACTCTGACGAATATACCCTAAAACTGGTGCATTGAACGAGATGTTGTTCCAAAAATACGAGATAACATTAGTACTTTGTTTATGAGCTCCATTTCTTTGTGACGTGAGCTGTTTATTGAGTATTCGACTTACATTATCGTCGCATAAGTAGTATAATAGAAGAAACGTATTGGTTTACAGATTTTACTATGTATGTTCTGCCTAGCCTTTGCCCAACTGTGTTGGGGTCAGCTTCCAGTCTAACCAGATGCGGCTAAATACCAGTATTTAACACGGAGCGACTGTCATAAAGCCTCCGTAACCCAGTTAGGCAGTGCCGATATCCTAAGCTTAGACCGGTTGTCAGACTTTCGGGCTTCTGACCACCTGTAACGACTGTCATAAATATTTTGACAGTACATTTTCTGACAGTTCTGGTAATGTGTGACCGGGCTTAATTACTCAAGTACTGTAATTATAGACACAATAGGTAAACAATGGCGGTTTCGTCCTGGGACGACACGCGGGACGCAACCGGTCGATGTAGATACACATATACACACACACACACACACTCACTCACTCATTAGAAAAACTCCTATGTAATTGGTCAGGTTGTAGTGAGTCGAATAATTTCGAACTATTCTTATTTGGCGAGTTTAAAAGTAAACAAGCTCAAGTCGAAATTAGGCCAAGTTACAGGAGTTGACGGTTATTACGAAAATAATTCTCCGTTCTACAAGCTGAGTGCTTTATTTCTACTAATCTGTTCACAAAATTATCATATATCGGGGTCAAACACTTGATATGACAGTGTCGGTATTAAGTTCTGTCTAAAATGGTTAAGTTGACATTCACCCAATTAACGTTAAGGTCTTAGGTGTGAAGTATATGGACCCGTCTAAATATAGATTGATAAAGATCAAAACATAATAATTATACAAGGTTAAACTGGAAGGGGGTACTAAACTGACTGTTTCAAAGCAAGTGTTAAAATTTCAGAATTCGGTATTTTGTATTTTCCTGCAGAAATTATTATTTTTTTTTTATTCTTCACCCCTGCTTTAATTACGAATTCAAAAAATGGAGCTTTAAATCCGTGACCTCAAATATGATCTTAAAATATGTAAACACAGCTGATCATAGCTGAGGATAGACAGATTTAAGCGTATTTTTATGAAATCTTTGAACAGCTATTTGTCTTAAACTATTGACTTTTAGGGAAAGTTTTAGGACAAATGTTATTCATTATTATGTGTATTTTAATACCCTATCGGATTATTGTCCCCCTTTCCGACTAATCTTGCATAGTTTAAAAGTAACGAATGTGTGTAGAAACAATGATTTTAATATTTAGGTATTTACGGTTATTAATTTCGTCTGAATCAGCTAATTCCCAAAGTTACATTTAAGGACAGAATTATAATTAGGATAAAATATATTAACTTTATTGCTAATTACAAGCTTCCAATATGAAGCCTATTTGATATAAACTCTGCAAGACTGCACTCCATACTTTGAACTTTAAGTTGCACATAAGTTCAACTCAAGAGTTCAAAGTGCAGACTTGCAGAGTGAATAGTTACATCCAAAAGGCCCCTGTGCATATTAGTAAATAAATTAAGTTAGTTACACAAGCAAAGAAAAAGAAAGCAAAGGAAAATAAAACAGCAGAACTAAAAATGCCAAAAATTTAAATTAAGTACTAAAAACATTTTCTAAGGCCCGCTTAAACAACGACTCGCTTAATACATTCAGTGCTAAACATATCCCATCAAAAACAATCATGTAAAAAAGCCAAGACTCGCGACTCTTTTGCCGTGAAAAGTTCTGAGATCTAATGTACAGCCACGTCAGGTATTTCATTTATAAAGACATTTTTCGGATTCAGCAATCACGCAGCATAAGGATATACTAGACTACTTGTTTACCGTAGTACAGATTTGTTTATAAAATTAACAAGGTATCTTACATCCCAGTAATCCTTATGCTGCGTGATTGTCAAGTTCGAAAAATATCTTTATAAATGAATTGCCCGACGTGGCTGTACATTGGATCTCAAAACTTTTCACGGCAAAAGATTCGCGACACATGACTTTTGAAAAAAAATCGCGGAACATACATGGGGATGATTCTAGAGTGAGTAACCACCAAATCCGTGATTCGAGTACTTCTAAGGGCGTTTGTGCACTACAAGGAATTTTACTGTCCGGCAGTCCGATTTTTTACGGTCCGATGTGGCATGAATAAAACGGATGATTGGCTTGTGCACTTGTCCGTCTTTACTCGGATCGGTGCGGCGCAGTTTAGGGTAGCTCTCTTTGAAACTACACGCCCCGCCCGCTCATGAATAATACTGATCGCGGACGCAGTGCACAAGCATAAACACGTTTTTCATTACTGTCATCCCGGACCGGAAAAACGGTCCGGATATGGAGAAAAGTAAAATGTCGGACGGTAAAATTCCTTGTAATGCATAAACGCCCTAAGGGTGGTCTGTTAGTTGAGACTATGTTTTAGCCTAAAATACCTATATGTTTACTAACAAAGTTGACATTTATGACTCACTCTAAAATATAGACATTTCAATCGGATCTTACTCAACTTCCTACAAAATGAGGTTGACCGTTTTCACACATATTTCAATCTCGCATAAACTCTCGCATAACTAATAGAACTTCCTGTCAATTAATATTAACCTTTAAACGAGTAGCTTTGGGTTAAAGTGAACCAAAGATTAGAAAGGTTACATTCAAGTTCAAGATTTAATCGGTCAACCTTGTGATTTGCTCGTAATATCGTAGGTTAGCTCAAAATGTCACTGTTGGTTTAGCAGAGTTGTGAACAGTAGGTATATAGATTTGCAGAAAAAAAAAGGAATGATCTTTTTAGTTTTAACGTGTAACGTACAGGGTGTAAACGAATTCGTGTAATTCCTTCTAACCGCGTGATTTACTGGTGACATAAATTAACCCTAAAGGGGTATTTTTGAAAGCCAACTAAAAAAATTGAAAATAAAATTTTGCTTTTCTATTTCTGAGTCATTTTAGAGCTCCAAGTTAACTGACTGCAAAGAGCAATATCGCATTAATCGTGCCCGCCAGCCGCGTCGCCGTGCTTTCATTCATTTATGCGTAGCATCGAAATGTTCACTCACATAAAATAATTTTTTGCAAACATTTTTTTCTTATACCTTATTAGATGGTGTAAATACGACCACTTAACCCTACCGCATGAAAAAAAAGTTTTTATTTTTTTATTTTGCTAATTCCCTTGCGTGGCCAATCTACACCAGTAAGGTATAACGGGCTGGTATCCGCAACTCCACGTCTAAGCGCGTATTTTGCGTGATGGGTAGTAAGTAGTTAATTAAATAGAGATTAAATAGTAGAGTAATTACTCGATCCACCCTAGCTCCTCGAAAAAGGCCAGCACACCCTTGATGTTACTGGTGATCTCTCGGAGAGTACCTGGGTTACCGAAGTACTTGGCCCTGTATGTGGCTACCTCAGGGCAGTTTATTAGCACGTGGGCTGCCGTCTCGTCCTCCTCCATGCATGCTCTGCACAGTGGGCTGTCTGATCTACACCAGTAATAGATCATATGGTTTTAAGGAATTACACGAATTCGGTTACACCCTGGGTAAATAATATGTACATATAAATGGAATCAAACTTTCATGAAGAAAAACATCTTGAGGAAACCTGCTCACATGAGAAGACTATAAAGTTCGCGATTCTGTGTGTAGTCCGTTAACCCGCACTAAGTCAGCGTCACTAAGTCCTAAACCATTCTCATTCTGAGAAAGCCCTATGCCCAGCAGTGGGACAGTAAAGACTGTTTTTTTTTTTTCTAAATTATTCTTTGCAGCAGACATGAAAATAGGACAATGACCAGTAAGGGCCTTCAGGGTACTGCTACTTACGTTTAATGAACTTGTGTCAACACTAAAACAATTTACTCATACAAAAGAATGACTTGAATTCGTTTTAAAACAATTAGCAAAGAGCACACATCATCCGAGTCTTCGGTCAGCTGGACCCACTCGCTACTGGACCCGCGGGTCCACTTGACCACATAATTTATTTTCTGTATTTTTATTGGTTAACTGGACCCACATTCAAATTAAAAAAAAAACTCTTGTTTAAAACTACCATTGGATACAGTCGAGTGCAAAATTGGTTAGTCGAAATATAATAAAACGCAATTCAATTAGGTTTAAGCGTTTATTCTCAGGCATAGTATCCGACCGAAACAGGATTTTCAGCCCAAACAGAAACCGAAACCGAATCTTCGGGGCCAGTCTCAGTTTCGACCGAAACCGAACCTTCGGTCGAACGCTAATCAGAATCTAAAATCTTTTTAAATTAGGTACATGTAATTAAAATCAAGACAAACCTTTAATAACGAAAAAATTAACTAAATGTAATACTTAAATTTAACACAGAAAAAAATAAGTACTACTTAAGTACTTAAAAATCACAGACAGATAAAAGAACATTGATGAATAAAATTATACAAATCAACGTAGGTAGTAGTTGCATAAATCAACTATATCAATCTACAATAACTTACTATACTGCTATATTTACAAACATATACAGGGTGTCCCAGAAAGTAGTGTCAAGCGGAAGTCCCGACGTAGAGCACCCTTATTTGTATCCGAATCACCCCCATGTATGTTCCGCGATTTTTTGTAGTTTTCGAATTATGATTTCTTTTCATGTTTAGTGTCATGAGTAGTTCAGACAAATGCGTATTCTATTCATCTAATTTAGAAAAAATCTTTATTCACGTCACTATGATCAAAATGTCATTTAAGTCAGAGTTTGGTTATAACATGAAAATAAATCATAACTCGAAAACTAAAAAAAAACGCAGAACATACATGGAGGTGATTCGGATACCTCTAAGGATGCTCTACCTCTGGACTTCCGCTTGACACTACTTTCTGTTACACGGTGTAAAAATCACATTGAAAAAGTTAAAATCAGTCAGATACTCAGCATATATCTCACTCAGTACGTCTTTTTTGGTCACCTTCACGCCTTATTTAGTACTATTTAAAAATAATCCTTAGTACTATCTATTTAAAATCACAGACATAAAAGTTACAATTTAAAATACAAAAATTATACAAGTCAACATTCTAAATATCTAAACAAATCAACAATGAGTAAATCATTTTTTTTCAACGTTTATACGAGGGCGGTTCAAAAAGTACCTGTGTTAGGAATGAAGATCAAATTTTTTTCAAAATCTTTTTTTTATTTCTCTTCGTAGAGTCCTTTTAGAGATATAAGCTTCTCCCAATGGCCCTGCCATATTTTTAACCCATCAAAAAAATAGGATTTGTTAAACGCTCAAAAATAGGCCTCTGTCTCGACGATGACCTCCTCATTTCAGCTATTTCTTTTCCCCGTGAGCCATTTCTTTAGGTTTGTGAACAAGTAGAAATAGCAAGGATCGCCAGGACGGGCGAATATGGGGGATGCGGTAGCATTTCATAACACAATTTATTCAGTTTGGCGGCGACAACTTCGGATAAATGTGCTTGTTGCATTGTCGTGGTGAAACAACTCTTTCTTCTTCGCCAAAGGGTTGTGTCTCCTTTAATTTCATGTCAAAGCGGTCTAATAACTTACTTAGTATTGTCCAGTGATCGTTTTTCCTGTTTCTTCGAAGTCCATGGAGTATGACGCCCTTCGCATCCCAAAGAATCGTCGCCATAACTTTTTCGGCCGATGGAACCGTCTTCGCTTTCTTTGGAGCAAATTCTCGGGGAGTAACCCATTGTTTTGATTGTTGCTTGGTGTTCCGCATATAATGGTGAATCCAGGTCTCATCAGACGACAACAGACCGCAAAAAAATACTTCGAATGTCGCTTAAATTGGTCCATACGGTTTCGAAGTTAAGAGCCGCGCCCGCTTGTTGTCCGCCGTGAGCAATCGCGGCACGCATCGGGGTGATAACTTTTTCATCGCCAAATTATCAGGTAAAATATTAATTAACGTTCCCGTCGAAACACCTATAATCTTCGCTACTTCGCTACCCTTTCGTTCGTCTATCAGTGAGAATCATGTCGTGGACTTTTTCAATGATTTCCTCAGTAACCACATCTGCCGGGCATCCTAGGCGCTCCTCATCAAAAACAAATGTAAGGCCACGTTTAAATTCATTAAACCAATATTTGACTGTAGTCATAGATGGCGGAGGGTCCCCATAAGCAGCATCCAACTTCGGTTTTATCTCCTCACATGTTTTTCTATCCAAAAGTAGAAAGCGAATCACTAAACGATACAGCACTTTTTCTATCTTGCCGAAAACTACGTTACACGACTTACTGAAATTGCTGTAAAATCAAAACTCATCTATGAATCAGCATCAAAATTATTTTGGCGGCTTTTTATAAATGCACACGATGGTAACACCAACTTGCCTTAGCAACGTAAACTGTCTTCAAACACGGGTACTTATTGAACCGCCCAGGTATATCCATAAAATAGTATATAAAACAGTAAGTCAGTTGAAAATCAGTCTCACTTGATTAAAATTTCAATCTTTCACTTTGATATTTTGATACCGTAGCGACATTTTACCGCGGTCGAGTAATAAACCGCATCCTTACTCAATCCTTCTAGAAGTTGAGCAATATTTGGCTTAATTTTGACGTATTTTTTAATGTGATTGTTGCATACTTCCACGGTGTTATTGGTTTTGTGCAATTCTTGATAAGTGTTCCAAGTATTTGCTAGTATTGAGTTTTCCAACCAGTCTTGACAAAGTAGTAGTAGTAGACCCGAGCAGATAACCGGAAAAAGGCCCATTTGGTTGACCTTGAAATTAGCGGTGCTCGTGCAATTAATTTAGGTAGTATTACAGTCAAAAAATATTTATTTTTAGTGTTAGTGAATAAGTCGGGTTCGTAAGTGTAAATACCTAATTGAATAAAAATAAAAAAAGTATTCATAAAAATAAAACTAAAAGATTCGGCTTTACTCCGTGACTGTACTAATAATGAAATTGAGCAGTGGGTCCAGTCAACCTATTCAAAATGTGATTGGGTTGAGTGATCCCGCGGGTCCATTTCCAGTGGGTCCGGTTGACCAAAGACTCATCCGCGCTCAAAACTGGGTCATATACGTTCTCATATGCAATTAAGTTTGAAACCTTGACTGGTAAAACAAAGGCAATCATTGCAGAAGATTAGAAGCTGTAGGAGTCACCCAGGTCACGCGACACGAAGAGTACGAGTGCTCAAACAGGCCGTGTCGTTCGTGGGCCCGCATTAGATGCATTCAAGGGATTACTATCTGGACAATACATGACTACAAATCCCTTTAACCCGTAGACATCCGCTGTTGGAACTTCGTCTTCTTCTTCTCTGGTGTCGCCAATACCCAAGTAACAAAATTTTATACTATAAAAGTCCTGAGAACGTTTTGGAGCGTGCTATTTAGTGTTTATGATTAGTACTATAATGGTATTGTAAACGTTTACAGAACCCCAAATAGGCCCTAGTTTTATCACTGATTTATTCTATAAACATTACATACAGGCTCTCACGGTGATAAATCAGCTCTATAGTTGAACTGTAAAAGTATCGAGAAACGCTTTTTAGTACTAAAATAGTGTTTCTGCATCGTTTATGTCACAAATTTGCACTATAAAAGTAACCAAAACATCTTTATAGTGCTATTTTGCACCGTAAACGATTCCAGTGATCTTTTTTATCACACATTTTGTTCGTGTTGTGAAAATATATCGGAAATTGTTGCTTAACGTAACATGTAATAAAAAGGAAAACTGCAAAACATTCATGGATCGTAATTCTGCCCTAACTTGCACTTGCGAAAATAATTGTATCGATAAAATAATTATGCTGATTTCAAATTTGACAATGCGCCCTCATAATTTTCGTGTTTTAATTAAATTTTAATTAATAAAATAAGGACTTGTCCCAACTATGGCTGCTATAGTACACATTGGCTCCAGCCGTGCTGCTAATGTGCTATCATGGCAGAAAACAGCAGCCATTATTTCACCGAAAACGAATTAGTCCATTAATTATTGATTTTAGTGCTTTTATGTCACGATTTAGTACCGTAGCAGTAACACAAACTCACTTATAGAGCTATTTAGAATTTACGTTATTTAGCAATTGCATTAGGAGTCGCTATGGTACTATTTAGTACTATAGAAGAGTTTTCATGACTTTTACAGAATTAGCGCCGTAGCGATGTTGAAGGAGCTGTTAAGGAGCTAAAAGGTTACGTAATAGTTGTGCAAGGTACTTTTATAGTGCAGATTGATACTGTAATAATGTTTTCGATACTTCTACAATACTAGTACTGTAAAAGTTATTTTTATGCATTATTAGTGCAAAATAGATACATAAAAGTGTCAGAAAGGTCGTCTATAGTACTAAATAGTACCATAATCGCTTTTTTCATATCTATTACAGTGCAACACTTTAAAGATTCTTTTGTATGGTCCTGTAAACGTTCTAAGAGCTAAATTATAGAACTTAAATGCTCTTTAATCTTATAGAACCAAAACGCTCTTTTAAAAACCTTTATAGTACAAACAGGCACAATGGTTACCACTATAGGCCTACTATATCACTATTTGGTGTTATAACACCCTGGTTATAGAAGCTTTTGTTACTTGGGTAGGTACACTCTCATGCCGTGGTGAAAACATTTGCAAAACAGCTAGGGAGCATGGCTCACTACAACGTGGAAGTCTCTAATATAGGTACCTGCCCCAAAATAAGTCTTAAATATGACCACGCGTCTTTTTCGAAATGCCTGTGTGTTATAGGTTGGTCTCCCCAGGTAGGCCTAATCCACGTGGGGAACTCCTTCATATTCTCCATCCAGAAGAAGGGCTATGTCGAAATCTTACCAGCCAAAACCACGATGTTGGTCAAGGGGCAATATTTGCTCGTGCATTCACCGCTTTCAGCAGACCTCCAGAGCTAGTCCTCACGCACTGTTGCTGTCCTTATTAGGATTTTACTGTTTTTATTACCTCTCCGCTGATTCCACGTTTTCGTTGACCCGATTAAGTCCGGAATCACTAGAGGCCGCACGTTGCCAGATCCGGCAAATTCTGGCAGTGTGTTGGTTCTAGTTTAAAATGTATGAGGAGAATGCATTCCGGCACGTGTCAGTTTTCTGATAGAATGTTTCTTACCTTGTGCGGTCGTCGAAGAATGCGGGCACGCAACTTATGTGCGCATCCTACAAGGATGTTGATTCCCAAAATAATAATGACATTTAAGATCTTGTTCCATTAATTTCTGAAACAGGTAGATTAAAATTGATTAGAATGCGTATAAAACATTTTAAATGCGACAAAAAATGCGTCTGGTTTCAAAATTTGCAACTAAACGAGTTCAGTCTTATTTGAGTATATTATATGGATATAATAAATTATGATTAATGTCAAATGTTTCCTACTGATTTAGCTAATAACTTAATAGAGGAAGCTGACTCACTTAGCATTGGCTTGATATGTAGGAAAATGAAACTACATAACATCAAACTCAAAACTCATTTATTCAAAATAGACTAGAATTACTTAGTTCTTTTTGAACGTTAGTTTTACAATATTATAGACATCCCACAAAAAACCCTCCCTTCATCACTCCTATATTCCCCGAAGGGTTGGGCAGAGCTGTATAGTACACCCACATTTCGTCATTATGTTTAAATCCCATATACCTAATAGGGGCGAGCCTATTGCCATCAACCGGGCACAAATCCAGACTCCGGGCTGCTGACTGAGAAATTACACAAGGAAAAACCCAATAACATTGCCCGACCTGGGGATCGAACCCAGGATCTCACGCTCAACTCTAGCCCAAAGAGGCAGAAAATAAAATTAAGTCGGCTCGTCCGTTTTGCTGTTTCGCCATCTGACAATTTTACCAACCTGATAATTTCCTGCGTCATACTTAAGACGGGAAGTAAGCTTCATACATAAAAATTAAATTCTCATCCTGAAAAGACCTAGATACACTTGATTAAAAAACCTTCAGCCCATGTCGGCCGAAATCGTCCGATCAATCATTTTAGCAACAAAAGCAATCGATATGGGAAAATCTGCATTATATGAATAACAAAAGAAAATTGGAGCCATTGTTTTTATATCACCTTCACAAAGTGGGCCAGTGTGTTCCCAGATTAATATGCAAAATCTTATGTAATATGCAAAATGCTATAAGACCTGCTAAATACCGAATCACCTGGTGCAATACAACCCGAGCAAAACCTTGAGTCTTACATTGGTTGCACTACATATCCTTGAGAATGCAGAAACACGAGCATCTGTTTCCGGTCCACTATAGCCCTCGCTTATCGAGATGATCTGCACCCCTAGTGCGGTCAACTGCCTAGCAGTAAACGATGTACAGATCTTTTGTTCGAGAAATTTTTTATCAACACAAACCTAAAATGTAAAGACACAAATAAAATTCTATTGTAAGAACTACGAGTATTAGTACTAGAAGAATAATGAAATAAATAAACGAATGCTTACCTTCTGCCACGGCTCGATGGTCGATGCACCACCTAGTGCATGCTCTTCTCTCGTCTCTTCTGTTGTCTCCCACAACTGTTTTATAAAGGTCAGTGGACACCTGAAAGCGAATGAACTTTTATAAATCTTCATTTTTCTATGCGTAGGAAAGGAAAATATGCCTTCAACAAAAAACATAGACAAAAACACACCTTTCAGCTTTCATTCAATCCTCAGAGCAAATTCAATCACGAAAGCAATCTACGATTCCGAACTAAAGAATTAAATGCGAAATAAATTCATGGTAGGTCCCTTCATATTTCATTTTTCGTGCGTGTCTCGTTCGGCTCCCAAGTTCCAGTTAGACTTTTTCATGGTAGATCTAATGGATTGTGATATTTATTGCGCGTTTAATACATCAATACACTGACCTAAACGGTCAAGAAATATCGTAATCCAGGATCGCTATCCAAATAATAAGATAAATATTGAACATGTAGCATTCACCAAATACTTTAGGAGCAAGGGTCTGTAGGGGGAAATGACGCGAACCTGTTTTTGAGGAAATACTAAGAAGTAGGACTACATAAAAAATTACACGATTTATTACTCATTTCATCTACATTACCTTCTGACCTAACTTTAATGATTTTAAACTACTTACAGCCTCCCACGTCCTTCAAATCAAAATGCATGTTTATTATTTCATAACGATTTGTATCTAAGTATTTAATGATCTTAGTGTATCGAATGATAATCATCTATCATGTTACGAACGAAATCGAGAGCTTTTCGAAATACTGTTAATGATATTTTGAAGGTCTTTAAATAAATTATATAATGTGAAGAGCGAAATAAGAAGCAATAAAGATTGAATTAAGAACATAAAAACTTATTAAGCAATTTGTTCTACTGTTTTTTTTTTCAATTGGAATATTTACTGAAAAACAGTGGAAAATATGTATTTCGTTTGGTTCCAAAAATTATTCGGTGCCTCCAAACCTTTAAATACGGATCTGAGGGCCTTCTCCAAAAATCGCACGAAGATCGCACGGATCGCAAATTTTCCAACCACGAATCGTTTCGGATCCGAAGTTCGATACGATTTTTGCCATTTTACATTTTGTCTTTCGTTCAACCTATTAACAAATATGAAGTGACATCTGGTAGTTCGTTGTTTGACAATACTTTGATCGTTATAAGTTCGATGTACATCGTTGTTTCGCTTCGATCCGAAACGACGTTCGTTTTTCAGAGTAGGTCCGCTGGCGCCACACCATGCCGAAAATACATGACGAAATTTCGGCATGATTACGCCTGCAATGCTTTTTAAGTTACCCGCAACACACCAAGCTGAAATTACGTCACATCTCGCCGATAAATGATAAGTTATTTTTATTTCTGTAAGTAAGTCTGTTACAGACACTTTTAAAAGTCAATTTTATACGTTTTTTTAAGACTAAATGACGCCAGCATTTCTTCTCTGACTAGCTCTGAGAAGAAAAGCCGAAACAAACTCAGAGGTCAAGGTATATTTTAACGTCCAGACATTGTAATAGAAAACATAGCCGCCGAAGTTCGGTCGCGTACTTTCGGCAACTTACATAGCATTATACAGACGCCATATAAGTTCAATACTGTGTCTACTAAACAATAGAACACACAGATAATATAACACCGAGAAAGCCAACTTTCTCAATACGTTAGTGACCTCTACAACCTTCGTAACTTAGAGGCAAGGTGAGGTTCGATCTCGTAAAACCAGTAATTCACACGAATGAAGGGTCTGGTTGTGAACTTGTCCATGTTCATGGTAAATAGGGCTAGAACGAAGAAGAATTCCTTTGAACTTTGCTTGAAGTGATTTCAACACTTTTTTTTCATTTTTATTCTTTGATTTTGTCACCTTTGACCATATTATCACACCCGATGGTAAGTAAAGACGGTCTAAGATGGAGCACACGAATCAAAGTATCAGAGATAGAGAGAGATTTCCCTTATACCCCTCTGGCTGTTACATACTCACGACGGAACACAGTAAACTGTTTGGCCGGACTATAATGTGAGGGTGGTACTCATAGCTAGCTAGGCGGACCGTATAGATCCTACCATCAAGCGAGCTGGATTTTGTTGAATCTTACAACACGCGTCTATTTCATCGTGTGGTGAGGCAGTTTTATATTAAGACCGTTTAATTGTTACTTTCTTGACGTCGAAAAAGGAGCAGACAGTGGTGCCCTGTCTTACATCCACAGTTCACGTACAATAGTAATAGGTCCTATGCAGAGGGTAGGACAAACGTCAAAGATCAAGAACAAATTCTAAATGAAAGTGTACCTAATTGCTCATTGATATAAGTCGGTGACCGAATGCGTCGGCCGCATTTGGTTTAACCGAAATGTTCGTTTACATTAGCTCGGTGGCCGAATGCGTTGACTAAATACGGCCAACCACGGCCAAATGAAAAACAATTTACACCGATGACAGCAAACGGGCTGCGACCAAATACAGCCAAACCGAATAATGTAAACCAGCAGCCATAAGTATTTCCTAACAGAAAAATCTATTAACACTTTCCCCGAACTGCATCCGAATTGCATATCACATTCGTAATTTCAATAGCTTTCATTTTGACAATACAACAATATTCATTGCGTGTGACATAGTTGCGGAAGTCGGATTGTTAATACTTACGTTGCTATGGAAATTGTTGACCTGCGAAAATCAAAGCCATAGCGAAAAGGGTGCTGGAAATGCAATCGTGTTGAAATGCGCACCTTCTCCAGATATTCCTTAAACTATCTTGATAAAAAATGCGGAAAATATAAAAAAGAGGCTATAAGTAAATTCGACCGAACCAAATTCTTATTAAAGGTCATCATTGATGCACCATTTACCGGCTTGTACAATGTCAAGACCTGTCTGTTACTATGCGTTTCTGCTAATAGTGCTCGAGTAACATGTCACTGGAGGTCAGCTAGAACCCAGAAATGGACAACCCGTACGACGACTCCATTTTATTTGTAATATTTCGAATAAGAAAATTTTGGTAATAATATAATTATGGATTAGTTGGTCATTGTGTAATAGAAAACTTAGGTACCTACAGACGATCCGATTGACTCATGGCTAAACGATCGGTTTTCTATGTTTAATAAGATAAGAACAGTAGAATTATGCTTAAGATTAATTACCTGCTTCTATTCTCTTAAGTTCGTAGGTTAAAATTAAATGAGGAAATGAAATTTCATTTTGAAAAGTTCTTTGAGAGTAGGAAATTTCCATTGAGGAAAACAGGCATGTTTTGTTATGTTACCTAATTTGGAATTTATCCTTGATAGTTTATTAAAATTTTAGCTTTTTTCTGCATGCCAAATCGCTAAATATGGTGATACCAAATTGTATATAATTACTTTACATCTTTAATATCTACCATATTTGCAAATAAATTATTCGAATTTGAATTTCAGTTCCCGCTTGGGACAAATATTTGTTTGCGTTATTGATATTTATGAGTCTGGATTTTTTGTGCTTTTATAAAAAAACATATATATTAAATATATTTATAATGTTTATTTTTATTGTTACAGGTAAGGCGGTTTTTATCTTCAAAAATCCTTAACAAGTTGGGTTCCTACCTACAATACGTTACCACGGTAAGTATCCTATGTTAACTCTTAATCCAGATGCGGCTATTACTTTAAACGGCGGAAGTAGTAATAACAAGCGAACTTAATTAAATATTTTAGTAACTTGTCGGTTTAATCGACGTTAAAATGGAAATACAAAACAGTTGCCTCGTGTAGACGGTCTGTGTTACGCCGAAGAAAACACAACCTAAGGGCCAAAACACACTCAGCGTATCTTGCGCCGCGTACTGCGCAAGATACGTACGTGTGGCTGTAGCCGCTGAAAATATGCCGAATATAGTTAACTTAACATCAATCGAACGCAAGATGCGCGCGAAACTTCTAAAGCCTTATCACGTTTGGTGTAACGATGTATAATACCCGTGGTGAGGCCGCGCAGGAGAATTTGTGTAGCGCGATGCATACGCGTAACGCGACGAAACATGAGCCGCGCAAGATACGCTCAGTGTGTCTGTAGCCTAACAGAGTATGCACCTATCTTGCAAGATCAAAAAGTTTTGCTAAATTATTCTATGTTTTTATTTTGCTACTCAGTACTTATTACCGTCACAATATTACTACCCATATTTTTATTATTATTCTAGTTACGTTTTATTTTTGTCCGCGGAATTGGTCTACACAAAAATGCCTAATGTCCTTTCTAATAAGTAATCTATTCCTAGTGTCATCATCATCAGTCCATAACTGTCCCACTGCTCGTAACTGGCCTCTTCTCAGAATGACAAGAATTTAGGCCTTATCATTAGTCCACGCGTGTAGTCCGCCAACCCGCAACAGGCTGGCGTGGTGGATTAAGGCCTAAAGGTCATTAGAGCCACCCGGCATCCGACCCGCATCGCCTCGTCGCTCGGCGTCCACTCGTTGTCAGCAGGTGGTTCACGGGTGGACGCCGCGTTATCACTAGTAAACGTCGCGTGGTCAGCGCGCGGTTCACTCTGGATTTGTGCGTAGGCAATGCGCAGCAACACAAGGCAAGCATGCGAGCAGCGAATTGTGACCGAGTGGTCAACTCGTCGTCCGCGCATGGACGGCATACGCCTGAGGCGATCCGGGGACGCTACGGAGTTGATGTAGTGAGCGCACACCCATACAAGCTCATATAAAGAATACTAACCGCACGAGGCGAGGCGATGCGGGTCGGATGCCGGGTGGCTCTAATGAGCTGTGACCTTAAACCCTTCTCATTCTGTGTAGAGACCCGTGCAATAATAGGCTAATTATACTAATAACGTTATTTTTACTTACTTTTTTTTTACGTACTAAAATTGTATTTTATTTTTAAAAAAATGTCTTCTTGGTTCTGCTGATTTTGCTGTTGGCATTACTGTGTAACTATTATACCTAAAGGGAATACACTGGCTCCTGTAATACAGTATTATACTAGCTCAGGGGCCAGGGATTTCAAATAATTGTATGTACGAAACGTTATTGACGAAATGTTTGAGAGCGTAGAGCACCTCTACTACGTACTACTTACTATGTTACAACAATTTTCTTTAAATTCAGAGTCGATTAGTCATATTCGCAATGGCGAAAAAACTCTTTAAATAAAGATTAGTCAGAAATCCGGTGCAAGTATAAATGACGCATTGCCAAGGTTAGATAACGGCATAAATCAACAACTAAAAGGTTATAAATTCAGAAGGGTTGACAAGAGAACGGTTCCGGGTAATTTTTTTACGCGCAAAAAAACCCTGGCCTTTTACCCTGTAAAAGTGACAAGACTGTAATGTAATGTGTCACTATATTGTCGGGTGTATAAGGAAACCCCTATTCATTTCATTGATATAGGTTTCTGTCGAACTTGGAAGACGCATGCATTGAAGGGTTACGTAAATGGACTATTTATATATTTATGGATTGCCAACGAGTAAAAAATAAATTATTCTAACTATAGAAAAAACTAACACTATTGCACATCCAATTATAGGGAACCACAGCTTACGCTAAAATAAAGTAAGTATTAGTAAAAATTCTAATTATTATTTATTTAAAATCAAATAGAATAATGTACAACCAAAATCAAATAAATTTTATAATAATGCTTTTATTTGTAAGACATTGAGAATTTTGAGCCAGCAATTTTATCTAAAGTGATTGCTAGTTTACCAGCTTTTAGAAAAGCATCAATTGAGTGCCCAGAAAAGAGTAATTTTTTACAAGTCTTTTTTAGATAAGAAGTCAAAAAATTAAAAACCCCGATATCTCGAAAACCGCTCATTTCCGACCGTTGACACAGGTTAATTTATTGCCAATGATTTCTAGTAATCACTGGTAATTCGAACATTTGAAAGGATAAATAACCCTTTTCAAAAAATAGGTCGAATTACCAGTCACTCGTAATAATTTTATTCATTTCGATTGTTTGTTTTAACTACTGAATGTAGTGACATTCTCTAATAAAAATAATTTGCAACAATTCACGTTGATAATTAAATCTATTAAACTTCTCCATGCATGGTAAATCTCAAGGTAATAAATAGTATTCCGCATTCTGTTAAATTATAATAATTTTTCATTCATTCTTGCAACATTCTTTGTATAAATGTTACGGCTAAACTTCGATTCATTGCAAATCTAATATACTCCAGGAAATATTTAGGTTTAAAGTACCGTAATGAATAAAGTATTTATTCTAAGTTGTTGGTTGTTTCGTTTTTGTAGCATTGATTCACCTCAAAAATGTTGAGAACTGAACTCCTAAGAGACTAGAGGTAGATTTTTAAGTATGTGAGGTGAAAGTAATTATTCTAGTCTGTCAACGTATAACGTAGCATGAACAAAAACCTAGTAGAAACATTCTGACAAATCTATTTTCTTCTCTTGCCTTGCTTTTGTATACTTTAATTCTTTTTTTTTCTGTTCCTATTTCACTTTGAGACTATGGAAGCCTCATGGCTACCTCCTAATATTTCGACATCAGAGAACCGCTAAACAATTCCACCGGCACGAACTCCCACAATATAAGAACCAATGTCGTTCCACTTCAATCAACTTCCACCAAAGACAGCATTTTTAAGATTTGCCACAGATCGCAGTTTTACAGTAACATTTTACATAACCTGACGTATTAATTGCATCCATAATGTTATAATGCAGGCAATTAACTGGTTAAACAACCTAATACATAGTAACTAATAGGTCTAGTTTTATTAGTTTCTAGTCAAGGAAATCTAGAAAATCTTATTAAAAATTAAACAAAATTAAAAAAAAACAAACTCGTTTTGTATGAATTCTAAGAAAACATATACTGTTTTTTAGCTTATAAATTATAATTAGATGTATTCAAGTGGAAAAATGATCGTTTAATAGAAAATCCGTGTTATTTTTATGTCTGTATCAAAAGCATAATAATTATCAGGTAAACCAACGACATCTATTTATTAATCTGTTTAAATGTATGTATTTTTTTTTAAATTTTGCATGACACCAGCCTGAATGTGGCGATCATTATAATTTTTTTATTGTAACACCATGTGTACCTACCCATATTACGCAAATAAAGAACATTGAATTGAATTGAACCAACAAGCCAGACATTTTTGAATTATACCCATACGTTAGAGTATGTTCAGTCTTTTTATCTCACGGAGACACGTGTTGTGACTTCTATGTCAAAGAGATAAGTTTTATAATAAATACTGCAATGATTCAAGAGTCTAGTGCAGACCTTAGTACCTACTTACGTATACTCGTAAACAGGGGAACACCCAAATATTCCGAAATATTTTATTCCGAATTTGGATATTCCGATGTTCAAAAATCCGAATTTGATAATTCCTTAAAAATAAAATACCGATTATTAAAAAGCACGAAAGTTATTTTACCGAATGTCATAAATACGATTTATTTGTTTTCCGACTTTCAAAAGTACGAAGAATTAAACATCCGATGTGTGCTTGGCCCGAAAAACAGCATTCCGATTTGCAATTTTCCGAAAACAATAAACATATGTCAAGCAATAGAGTATTAAACATAACACAGAAAGGTGAGCAGTTGGTTAGGTTAGGTTAGAACTGCGACCTCCTACGCACGAGCCGAGCGAGCGAAGCGAGCGTGCCGCGGCAGCGGCCGGCGAGTGCTAGAACCGATTAGTTACATATACTTAATAAAAAAGCGCGTAATGCGTAATGGTGAGTTTAAAGAAAAAAATATTGAAATGAGAGAAAAATATTTTTCCCACAATTATGTTATCATAAGTAGGGAAAGTGATTCTGTCATTAGTTTCTTTCTCTACCTTCCTATGAATAATTAACTTGCTCCATTTGGATAAAGTTGAACCATTGTGTGTTAATCTGGTTTACTAGGCGTTTTGTTTCGGACTTTTAATTAATAGGTATTTTAATAATCGGAATTCGTATTTTTGATGTTTCGGATTATTGTTGAATCTGACTTTTTATTGTTAGGTGTACTTATTGAAACTCGGCATTTTGATATTCGTAATTGTAAACGTTAGGCGTTTTGTAATTTAGGAATTATAAAAGTAGGTTTTATGATTAATCGGAATTGTCGTAATAGGAGTTTTAAACCATTCGGAATTATGAAAATCGGTATTATAAAAATCGGGATTAAGAATATCGGAATTTAGTTTTTCGTATTATTGTAGTGTACCCCGTAAACAGAGCTGCAGCATTTCGGTTTGGCGACTATTGTTGATATCCAATATTATGTTTTCGTCTACCAAGTTTCTTTTTTTTTCATTGTTTTGTCTTGTTTGGATTTGTTTATTACGTTATGAACGTTTTCTTCTTTCTTTCTTCTTTTAAAACATTTTAAATGTGTATGTTATCTCATCTGTAAATGGTGAGATATACTTTCCAGAAAAAAAAACAGGATCTCGCTGCTCAACTTCTTCCTACTTAATATTATAAATGTGTGAAAGTTTGGATCTTTGTGAGTTTCTCAATTTGGATGTTTCAAAAATCAAAATCAAATTTTTTATTTCACATAAACCAATACAGGCGCTTATGAAAAGTCGAATTTAGGTGCACGGTTCCAATTAGTCGTTTCCTATGGAGAAGAGCCGGCAAGAAACTCCATGGTTACTCTTTGAAAAAAAGGGATATCTTTTACAATTTCAGTGAATACAGTAAGTACTATGAGAGAGAACAATGTAGTCTTGACCACCTTGGAGTATAGTACCAAGTCTTGAGTACAAAAATTAACCAAAAAGGGAAAAAAAAAAGAAATACAATATGAATAATAGTAATTTACACAATTATATGTATAGGCAAGTCCACAAAGTTTTCACACTTACAAAAAATAAAATGAAGCTAAATTATATAAAACAATTGACATACTTAAATTTTAATGTCATCTAAACTTAGACAAAAAATCATTATAGGTAGAGTAAGATAAAATATATCTTGAGAGTAATGATAGCAATAAAAATAAAAAATAAATAATCATAATTGAGGATAGTTAATAGACATACACATACGTCGTTAATGAGGTACCAGGGAAGCCACATGTGCAGGAACTAGAGCCAAACATCCCTGTCCTCGACGTAGTCCTTAATCTTGTAGTATGCTTTTTGAGTGAGGACACGTTTAATGTGGGTTTTGAATTTTCCCTCGGTAAGATCTGTTACAGATTTCGGCAGTTTGTTATAAAAACGTACGCCATTGCCCAAAAATGACTTACTAGTTTTGCTTAGTCTAAATTTAGGTATTACAATTTTATGTTTATAACGTGTATTTTTATCATGAAAATCACTCCTAACATTAAACAAATGCAAATTTTTGCGTACATATAAAATATTTTCTAAGATATAGAGTGACGGCAAAGTGAGTATTTTAATATCATTAAACACGTTTCTAAAGGACTCGCGGGAACCCAGGTTGTAAATGGCACGGATTGCTCTCTTTTGTAAAATAAAAACCGAATCGACGTCAGCTGCTGAGCCCCACAACAGAATGCCGTAGGACATAATGCTGTGGAAATAAGCGAAGTATACTAGCCTAGCTGTAGCCACATCAGTCAGCTGCCTAATTTTCCTAACTGCATATGCAGCAGAACTTAACCTCGCCGACAGGGCAGTAATGTGAGCACCCCACTGCAATTTTGAGTCAATAGTTATACCTAGGAATACGGTTTCATTAATTGTATCAAGTTTGTTGCCATCAAGCATTAAATTTAAACCTACTTGGGGTACATTTGGTAGAGAAAATCTAAGGCATTTTGTTTTATTTGCATTAAGTAATAGATTATTAGCTGTAAACCATTTGGAAAGAACAGTTAGGCTCTCATTGACATGTAAAACGTCCCTATCTTGCCAATCTATTTTAAAAATTAGGGAAGTATCATCAGCAAATAAAATTATTGACACCCACCTTTTGCTGTCTATTTGATAGATAAGAAAAAACGAGGTCAGCAGCTCGTCCACGAATTCCGTAATGGTGTAATTTACAAATAAGTGTGTTGTGGTCAACGCAGTCGAAAGCCTTGGAGAGATCACAGAAGATGCCAACAGCATCCTGAGAGCTCTCCCAGGATTCCAAAATTTGAGTGACTAGTTTCACTCCTGCGTCTGTGGTCGACCTACCTTTCGTGAAACCATACTGGCGACTGTGCAATATCCCGTTTAGGTTGAAATGAAACATCGTCTGATCAAGCATAATCTTTTCAAAAATTTTACTTAGTGCTGGAAGCACAGAAATGGGTCTATAATTAGAGGGGTTTGTTAATCAATCATGCCTCAACGGCTGAACGGATTTAGATGAAATTTGGCACACAGGTAGACCATAACCCAGATTAGGACATAGGATACTTTTTATCCGGGTACATGAAGTGCCCCTGGGATGCGAATGAAACTGCGGGCAATAGCTATAGTAGCCTTAAAATTTCATAAGACATTGCAACTTCGATATTACCTAATCGCAGTTACGAAACAGGCCCTGAAGCGGCCGCTGTAACAAAGGCATTCAAAACTAGCATTAGTCCAAATGCACAGTCCCTTAGTCAGCTATTACAACATCCATGCAAAGGGTCCTTTCCGATCGTACTCGTAACCGAGAACCACAGAGCAAGGCAAGCCGGCTACTTGTCAAAATTCCTAAGAGGTTTTACAAACATGGCGACTTTTTGTTGCGATACAGTCGCGCGACAACATCTCTGCACAAAATCATTTGAGTAGATGGTATCATTGATTTGATGATTTTGCTGATGTTTTTTTTTATTAATTATACGCTCTCGTTTTTGCACTATCTCAGCTGATGGTAAGTGAAGATGGAGTCGACGATGTTGCACGCTTGCCTAGAAGTTCTCGAGATTTGATTTGAAAACTCCAAGGTATAGCTATCGAGAAATGACTAGATAGACTCTGGCAGGGAGTTCCACGTATAGAAACGTATTTCCTACGTTTACAAAAGAACGATGTTAGTGACAGAATCTGGATATTGATAAGCATTTCCTGTTGAATGAACGATTACTTACTGTCGCTAAACTCGCAGCACTATTTGAGTGAATATTGGTTTAAATCATAACATCTCGGGATTTCATTTATCATTTATCGATGGTGCATCTGTAAGGCTGCTGTGCCATACTGCGATAACGCTTCTGTCTACGTACACAGAAAGCACTGTATATAGCTATAGCAAAACAGTAGTTTACTGTGTTCCGTCGTGTGTATGTGAGAGCCAGAGAGGTATGGGGAATCCTTTTTTATCTCTGCTACTTGGATTCGTGTGCTCCATCTTTGAACCTGTGTGCACTTCCCATCAAGTGTGACTAGGGCCAAAGGGACAAAAATAAAATGCAGTTGCGACATGTAGCGTGCGTATTGCGACTGCATCGCAACAAAAAGTCGCCACATGTAAATCCTAAGGCCGTGTGACCGAATCTTACTACCTAACCTAGTCTATTAATGAGTATATGCCATCGGTTGATATCGCAATGCATCCGGCCAAGCGTCCTTCATTCACACCATACTTTTACTAGTCCTACGATTTGTGAATTAAACTTTACTAGATATTTGTCGCGTAGTTTCGTTCAGCTAAGTCTGATGGAATGGAAATGGAATGAGAAGGATTTAGACCTTCTTCTCTTGTGTCAGCACGAGCTATACGAAAATAGCTCATGCCGTGGTGAAAAGATTAGCCAGTCAGCAAGGTTGGTAGCGGGGCTGACTGCCCAGGGTGTGCCGGACTTACAGTACGGCCGACGTATCTTGGCGAGTCTGAAGTTAGCTGATTAGCTGCGCAGTAGACAATTTCGTTTCTAAAAGATTCATTGAGCCAAACAACTAACTTCAGACTCGCCAAGATATGTCGGCCGTATTGTACTTGTATCGTCACTCGAGGAGGCTCTTTTCATGCACCCCCTTTGCACATTAGGCCTTAATCTGCCACGCTGGCGTAGTGCGGGTTGGCTAACTACACACAACATCGAGAATTTGATGGAACCCTCTCAAGTATGTAGGTTTTCCTCACGATGTTTTCCTTCACCGTTAACGCTAATGATAATCAACTTCTGCAGCGCACGTGAATTCGAAAACTCAGAGATGTTTTTTTCTTTCTTTTTTCATCACGGGCCAAAAAACGGAAAACATGGAGGAAAGGGCCAGAATTAAAAAAAAACATTTTTCTCTGCTAAAACTAAAATTTTTGGCTCAAATATTAACGGCTATTTGTTATGGTTACACTCTTGCTCTTAAAAGGGAGAGTTGGTGGGCCAGATTTAAAACCTTCGCGGGCCGTAATTTGCCCACATATACAAGGTTAGTCAGAAAGGGGGTACTAATCCGAAAGGATGTTAAAGTACCCATAATAATAAGTAACTTTTGTTTTACCACTTTCCCCAAAACGCAATAGTTTTAAGAGAAACAACTGTTGAAAATTACAAAAAAAATGTGCTAAAATCTATCTATCCTCAGCTATGATCAGCTATGTTTACATTTAAGGTCACATTTGGGGTCACGAATGAGAAGCTCCATTTTCTGAATTCATAACTAAAGTAGGGACGAAGAATTTTTGAAAAAATAAAAATTACTTTACATGGAAATAAAAATTATCGAATTTTGAAATTTTAACACTTGCTTTAAAACCGTCATCAGTGATACTTTAAGTGGCCCGCGGATTAGTACCCCCTTTCCGACTAACCTTGTATAGAAAAAAAATTAAGAAAAATTATTTATTTTAGACTCGCAAAGGCAGTTACAGAAACAAAAAATAAACAAAAAAAAATTTAAACAACTTGCACGAGGCCAAAAAAGGCTCCTATCTCAGCATAATGCCGCAACTCTGGTTTTCAGAAAGGACCGTTGTAATGCCACGGGTAATAACGACACAAATAAATTAATAAATAGAAATACTTCACGGTTTGCTAATTATTAGCAGTGGTATATAGCCTCTATTACCTGTTTCCATATACTTCTGACTGGTTCACTCGCGTAGGTTGATAATCACCTAGTACCGGAGTTTTAGTACGGGTTAAATTGAGAAAATGGTAAATAAAAAAAATCTTTCTAGATTTAATCCTATGCATAATCAGCTCATTTAAGTACATGTCCGAGACGGGCTGCAGACCGCAAACTGCAAAAGTAGTATCGCTTGCGGTGCGATCTGCGGCTGCGGTCTGCGGTTGCAGTTTTGCAGTCGCTGTCGGAATAGAGCCTCTAAAGTGCGCACGTTAAAGGCGCTATTCCGATGGCGACTTGCGTGCAGTCTGCAGTTTACAGCCCGTCTCGGACTTGTACCTTTACTGTCCCAAGGATGTGGACAGGCCTCTTCTCAGAATGAGAAGTGTATAGGCTATATTCCAACCACGTTAGCCTGCTAATTTAAGATGCGAAGCGCGAGATAATTTTGTCGTCGAATTATCTCGTACGGATATGAGATAATGTATGGCTTATTTCGTTTCGGTACGAGATCATGCGACGACAAAATTATCTCACGTTGTGCATGTTAGACTGGTGTAGACCTAGGTGCCTACGCCGAAAAACGAACGTCGAATCGCCAAACACGAATCGATTGTTGGGTCCGAAATACTTTCGTGGTTAGAAAACGTGCGTCACCCGGAATTTCGTGATTGTTTTTCGGAGAAGGCTCCTGGGGCCCAATTCTACTAACAGCACCGTTGATCAATCGCAATCGAACTGAAACAGAACCGTTCATTCGGACAGTTTTCGTTTCCATAAGCTGTCAAATTGTTTGACACAATTGGCCTACTGAATTAGAATACACACATCGACAACTTTTTCTGTGTCGCGGAACACTTGTAGTGAACACAAGGCTTAAGTGTCGTAATGGAAAGGCATTCTGAAGCTTAGTTTCTTTGTACAAATTGCTCTCTACTGAAGTTCCCGGCACCCTGTAAGGTGATCGACAAGATAACTTAATCAGAATGTCGTATGTCGTCACAAAATCGCCAGTGTCACTAAATGTCGCAATGGTGAGGCATTTTAACACGCAGTTTCCTTCTCCCGAGCGGTGTTCCGCTTGCGACACGACATTGCGTATGTCTAGGATTAGTCGCACGCGCCACTGCGACGCGATTATCAAACGTGATGACATACCGTCGTTATAGCTTTTGATTTGTTTGAAGAATTAATTGAATAAACACAAGGAACACGTAACAATACTATCTAGAGCAATATTCCACAAAGTCTGTGTCGTGGTCGTTATTTCGTATCATCATTCAGGCGAAATACGTCCACTGCTGGACATAGGCCTCCCCCAAAAGGGAGGGTTTGCCGTAATCACCACGCTTGGCAGGCGGATTGGCGATCGCAGTATGGTTATTAAAGTACTTAGAGAACGCTGCTGCCCATCCTCTAGTCGTTCATTGTTAATGACACCACCAAATGATACCCCCAGGGGTGTGGTTGCCAAAAAGGATTATTTTGTTAAAGACACCACTAATGAATAGTGTTGTTGCCCTTCATATTTGTGAACTAACTCTCATATTATACTATTACTAATTGCGGCATCCCAACATTACGGTGGTGTCATTAACAAATCCTTTTTGGCAACCACACCCCTGGGGGTATCATTTGATGGTGTCATTAACAATGAACGCCTCTAGTTAGTTCGTATGCCGCGGAAAAATGGCAAGTTTTGTCAGAAATTTATGAAGATATATTACCTCACTACTTACACTACACAGCGGTCCTATGGTGTACTTCTCAAACAAAAAGTTTGCGGAACGCTGATCTATAGTATTATTTGGATTCTGGGAATATCTGTTCTCTTCCTCTTAGCCTTTTATCCCAACTATGTTGAGGTCAGCAGCAGTCTAACCAGATGCGTCTAGATACTAGTATTTTACACGGAACGACTGCCATCAGACCTCCACAACCCAGTAAATGGGCAATGCCGAAATTCAAAGGTTGGGCCTGTTGTCAGACTTCGAGCTTTCTGACTACCCGTCATAGGTATTACGTTGGTTTAACATGCTCTTCGAGGCACCGAGGGGTCTCGATGTGTAATGAATGGTCACCCATCCACGGACTGACCGCGGCAAGTGCAGCTTAACCTCGCAAATCGTATGGGTTGTTAATTACCCACGAGCCCTACCAACTACGAATCCTCCTCTTATTCTCCACATCGGCTAATCAAGGCTGATGACCTGAAAAAATCGTATTATCTACCTAACATCAAAAATGCACGCCTGTATGAAAAAAATAATATGTTACCTAGTACGCAGTTTACCGACGTGGAGAGAGGCGATCGCGCGCCCTTCAAACGAGTCCGGCTGCCAGTTCCGGTAGCTGCAACCAACGCGAACTGCGAAGGCAGTGGATGTGGCATTGGGTCCTGATTTTACTTCAGAATGAAAAACGCTAAAGTTTGTTCAACTGTCTTCGTTAGTCTGCTACCATTTGTATCGCACTTTTCTAGATAAGTATACGGTTTAGAAATCAAACATACAGAAGGTCGTTAAAACATAGAAAGGGACTATCCCTCGCTATGTTTTGAAATGGTCTCTGCGAGTTAATAGGTTTTATATAGATTTTTTATGCGATTCTGAAAGTAGTACATAATGTTAGAAATTTCGTTCCCTATAATTTTGTTTGTAGGTGGTTTTTCGAGTTTTGAACGCTGTCATTCTATGAACAATAACTAACACGTATAAAAACCCGAATTATTCAAAGAATGTCACTTAGTAGGTTTTAAAACTTCACAGCCTGTCTGTTAGATTCAATACCTACTCACTCATATTTATGGAGCTGGCCTTTTCACTGAGAGTCGTAAATAAAACGTCATAGGGTCATAAATTGTATATATGGGCATCAGATACAATACGTATAACTTGATTTGCCTCGAAAAGAGAGATAGAATGTGTAGGTACATCTGTTGTATTCACATCGTTAGTTACGACATAATTATCCCCTATAGTGTAAGAAAGGCTTAGGGCTAGACGTGACGCGAAAATGTATGAAAGAAATTCGTCTTGTGTATTCTATTGCGGCTCCTCCAACCACTTTCCTACATCGGAACCAGTATGACACATTGCAACAACACTAAATAATTAAAACTTCATTCACATATAGATCACGAGATACTGCTAGGATAAGACAATCACGGTCTATTAATCACGACCGAACTTAAAGGAAGTTGGTTTTGCTTGTTTACACAAGAGTACCTAAGTACTCTAAATAGCTAATAGCTACACTGGGGTTTAAGGTAACCTAACACGAAGGGTATGAGGGGGGCTAGAGTGAGCGAGCAAAGCGAGCGAACGAAGCCCCTGTCATCCCCTTCGAACCTAACCTATCTGCGTCGGTGTACCCCAAATTAGGTGTCGAAGTTCCAAAATTGTCGGGTCGGAGTAGCGTAATTTCGAAGTTCCATAGTGTCGAAGTAATATCTTGTCGTAGAACGATTTGTCGAAATTCAGTTTGGAAGTGCGTTTTCTCACGATGCTTTCCTTCACTTTTAACGTGAGTGATAACGAAAGCTACGTATAACATCGCTTTTGACGAGTTGAACTGCGTTAGACTGTAAACATTTTTTCCAGGACCTTGCTTATTTAACCGAGTTTAACCGAGCGATTTAATTAACGCTGCAATTTTTTTTATTACATATTAATTGATTGTTTTAGTTTGTTTCTAATCAGCGTATTACTAATTATTCGTAAGTGCATGTAACCTGATCTACATACTTATTATATTTGTCCTCGCGTGACAGCTGAACGGATACTCGCAAATATTGATCTATAGATTAATTCATATCCTGTGTGTGGTAAGATGAAAGATATTGACCTGAATTCGGTTGCATTGGATGGAGTATGTCTACAATGTACGTGTCTAAAGCCTAAATTATGATATACAAGTAAGTGAGAAAGGGGTACTAATCTGCATGCCACTTAAAGTATCATAGATGACTGTTAAATTTAAAGCACGTGTTAAAATTTCGAATTTCGAAAATTCGAATATATCGGGTGTAAAAAGACCCTTAACGATAACGAAAACCATTCTACACATCATTGGGATAATTTTTTTCTACCAGACCATACCTGGGAAACCATTGGTTTTCGAGACATTGAAGGTCAAAGTGTACATTTTTTTTTAGTTTTTTCCAAAAACGTATTCTAAGTGATAATACTAAACTTTGTTCCAAACAACCTTATCAAAATTTTCAATTTTTCCTCACAAATTACGCATTTGAAGTTACAAAAACGCAACGAATATCAAATGCACACAACCGCCTTGGCTCAGCTGTGTGGCCGCTGCACGCATGCAAACGCGCGGCATCGCCACAACCACACATTGCGCGCTACAAAAAAAACGTTTTTTTTTATGCCAAAAAATAAAAGTCGTTTCCCAGCAATTATTTTTGGTCAATGTAGTTTAGTTTGATGTACAGAGTACGTAGATTTCGGCTATGTGATGGGTCTTTTTACACCCTGTATAATATACAACTTAATTTTATTTAGGTATTTAAAAAATCGACAACCCAGCAGACCTAGCACGAATATTTTGACGTATAGTAACGTAAACGTAACGTTAAATGTGAGTGAATTTTAAATCGAAAATACAACTATTCTATAGCATTTTAGTTTAAATGTATACGACAAGCACAAGTTGTATCATACATAGATATGAATAAAGTTTTCAATTCAATTAAATATTATGTGCGAAACGAGTATTTCCAATTCAAAATTCACTCGCGTTAACGTTACGTTTACGTTACCATACGTCACAATATTCGTGCTAGGCCTACTGTTGTTGTAATGAATTCGAAAAATACAATTACTAAAAATTACTTAAAAAGTAACACACCTGATGAAAGCTTATAAAAAATTTAACCACTTTCCCTAAAAGTCAATAGTTTAAGAGAACTAGCTGTTCAAAGCTTCATAAAAAATACGCTAAAATATATCTATCCTCAGCTATGATCAGATGTTTACATTTTAGATCATACTAGCGACCCGCCCCGGCTTCGCACGTGTACGTTTTATAGCTTAAAATCTTCCTCTTGAATCACTCTATCTATTTAAAACAAACCGCATCAAAATCCGTTGCGTAGTTTTAAAGATCTCAAAATCAAAATCAAAATCAAAAGTTTTTATTTCACATAAACCATTACAGGCGCTTATGAAAAGTCGAATTTAGGTGCACGGTTCCAATTAGTCGTTTCCTATGGAGAAGAACCGGCAAGAAACTCCATGGTTACTCTTTTAAAATCCATATCTTTAACAATTTCAGTGGGTACAGTTATGACTTAGATATGAGAGAGCAAAGTAGACTTAAGAGCAGGAACCACACAAAAAAACAAAATGAAAAATATGGTTACAAATTAACTAGGTATCCAGGCATCTAGCAAGTCTACAAAGCTCTCACATTTACAAAAGGTAAAAGGACGCTAAACTATATAAAACAAGTGACATGGTTAATTGTCATCAAAACACATTACAAAGAAAATCACTGTATAAGATAAAGATATCTTGAGAGTAACGTTAGTAATAAAAAAAAAAAAAAGCTAATCGAATCAGGTTAGTTAATAGACATAGGTACACATACGACGTTAATGAGGTACCAGGGAAGCCACATGTGCAGAAGGAGTTATTTCCAAACACCTTTATCGTCAACGTAGTCCTTAGTCTTGTAATATGCTTTTTGAATAAGGACACGTTTAATATGGGCTTTAAACTTTCCCTCGGTAAGATCAGTTACAGATTTCGGTAGCTTATTATAAAAACGCACGCCATTTCCTAGAAATGACTTATTAGTTTTACTCAATCTAAATTTGGGAATCACAATTTTATGTTTATTACGTGTATTTTTATCATGAAAATCGCTTCTAACATTAAACATATGCAAATTTTTCCGAACATACATAATATTTTCAAAGATATAGTGTGACGGCAAGGTAAGTATATTAATATCTTTGAACACGTTTCTAAGGGACTCGCGGGAACCCATATTGTAGATTGCACGGATTGCTCTCTTTTGTAAAATAAAAACAGAATCTACGTCAGCTGCTGAGCCCCACAACAGAATGCCGTAGGACATAATGCTGTGGAAATATGCGAAGTATACTAACCTAGCTGTAGCTACATCAGTCAGCTGCCTAATTTTCCTAACTGCGTATGCAGCAGAACTTAACCTAGCCGACAGGGCAGTGATATGCGCACCCCACTGCAATTTTGAATCGAGAGTTATACCTAAAAATACGGTGTCATTAATTGTATTAAGATTATTGCCTTCGAGCATTACATTTAAACCTACTTGGGGAACATTTGGTAGTGAAAACTTAAGGCATTTTGTTTTGTTTGCATTAAGTAACATATTATTGGCTGCAAACCATTTAGAAAGAACAGTAAGGCTCTCGTTAACATGTAAAACGTCCCTATCTTTTCTATCTATTTTAAAAATAAGGGAAGTGTCATCGGCAAATAAAATTATGTCTGATAAGTCGGTCATCATATAGGGTAGATCATTTATATAGGTCAGAAACAGAAAAGGTCCAAGAATTGAGCCTTGAGGCACGCCCATCTTAACCAGAGACCCCGAAGATATCGCACCGTTAGCACCAACTTTTTGCTGTCTATTAGATAAATAGGAGAAAACAAGGTCAGCAGCTCGGCCACGAATTCCGTAGTGGTGTAATTTACAGATGAGGGTGTTGTGGTCAACGCAGTCAAAAGCCTTGGAGAGATCACAGAAGATGCCAATAGCATCCTGAGAGCTCTCCCAGGATTCCAAAATATGAGTGACTAGTTTCACTCCTGCGTCAGTAGTCGACCTACCTTTCGTGAAACCGTACTGGCGACTATGCAATATCCCGTTCTGGTCAAAATGAGACATCATCTGATCAAGCATGATTTTCTCAAAGATTTTACTTAGTGCTGGAAGCACCGAAATGGGTCTGTAATTTGAGGGGTTATTCTTGCAACCTGATTTGAAGATTGGTATTACTTTACTATGCTTCATCAAATCAGGAAATGTACCGCTATCTATACATTGGTTAAATATGTCTGTAAGTAAAGGTGTAATGGTGTTAATGATAGCTCCAAGAACCCTAACAGAAATGCCCCATAAGTCTTCAGTATTTTTTATATTTAGACTTTTAAAAGCTTTTATAATCGAGGTAGCAGAAATGTGCTTAAATTCAAAGATAGGTATATCTTTACAGAAATTCTGTTTAAGTAAGGATTCAGCTAGTAAAGAGGACGAAGCAAGGGATTTCGTGACCTCTATCGGGATATTCGTGAAAAAGTTTTCGAGTGTCTGAGCGACTTCAGACTTATCTGTAATTAATTTATTATCTGATTTTAAAATTAGTTCGTTATCCCGTTTTTTTGTGTTTCCGGTTTCTTTATTTATTACCTGCCACACAGTTTTTATCTTATTATTAGAGGCACCTATTTTATTACAAATTAATCTAGATTTAGCTTGAGTACAGACTCTCTTAAATATCTTTGAATAATTTCTTACATAATTATGAAAAGCTAGATCAGATGTCAATGATTTCTCATGATATAGACTATACAAAGTTTCTCTACTTTTTCTTATACCTAGGGTGGCCCATTCACTAAATTTAGATTTACAATTAATTTTACGTTTCTTGACTGGACATGTGTTGTTAAATTCTTGGCAGACTGTAGCGAACAATGTACAATAATTTATGTTGGGGTCCCTTGAACTAGAGCAGGATGTAGGAAGATTAGTTAATACATTATTATTAAATTTTTGCAAATTATTTTTAGTTAGTTGTCTTAATTCAATGATTTTGTCTAATTGAAGCTGCTTATTTAACTGAAAGGACACTAGTTGGCCTGTATGATCAGACCTAACGCTACTAATTAAAGAAGAGTCTTTTATTTGACAGTTTGTAAAAATATTGTCTATACATGAAGCTGAGGTAGCAGTTATTCTAGTTGCTTCATTAAAAATATACTTTAAATTAAAACATGTAAACAATGACACAAGTTTACATTTTTCCGGCGACTCAATTAAAAAATCTATATTCAGGTCACCACAAACAAAAATTAAGTTATTATTCCTAAAAAGTTTTCTCAATATGTCTTCCATTATGATCAAAAATGATGACAAGTTTGATGCGGGTGGCCTATAAACGCATAATATAGTGTGGCCCTCTACCTCTGCACATGCTACCTCACATAAGCAATCAACAGAACAGGCAGTGATATCTTTTCTTTCCTTATGTCTAAAACAACTATTACAAAGAATTAAAGTACCGCCCCCTAGCGAAGTTCTGTTGTACGCACTGGCAACCGCAAAATTATTAACATTGAACAACATTTTATGTGGTTTCAACCAAGTTTCACAAAAACATAAAATATCCATATGGTACTTATCTATTAACATTTCCACATCTAATATTTTGCCAGAGAAGCGATTAATATTTTGGTGATAAAGTAAAATATTATCACTATGCTTCTCTTTTGTCGGCACTAAAAGTTTAAACAGTCTATGACAGTATTATTAGAATAACTAGTTAATACTGATTCAACATCTAAACATACATAGGGACAGACAGACAGCGGGAAGCGACTTTGTTTTATACTATGTAGTGATTTGGGGTCACAGATCAGAAGCCCCATTTTCTGAATTCGTAACTAAAGCAGGGCAGCTTTAGAACGAACTTTTTTGAAAATAATTTTGCTCGTAAATCAAAACTACTTATCGAATTTTGAAATTTTAACACTTTCATTAAAACAGTAATTGGTGATACTTTAAGTGGCGCGCGAATTAGTACTCTCTTTCCGTCTAACCTTGCATAAAAAATAAAATAAGATAAGTACTTAAATGAACAAAAGTGCATTAAAGCCCAAATGTCAATGACCTCATGCTGCGGTATATGTCAACGATCAAGGCTGACACGCCCGCAAATGTCATATAATGCTCACATTACCTGAAATGTACAAGGTTCAAGCCCTATACGAACTGTACTTGTCTGTGTTATAATTTAAATCTGTTTTCTTTGTCAACAAAACGGTATCTCAAAAACAATCGTAAAATTGATTCATAGGGCATCGGGTAGCTTAAAGAAATATGTATCCAATGAACTATGCCAAATAGCGGTATCTTATTTGACACGTTCTCGCACAACACAAAAAAGTTATTCCTATCTCAGTTTTACCTCAAACCACTAACCGCCATTTTCAATATCCTATCTATCGGCGGTTTGCCTTACTACAGATAGAAATTTGACATTACTTCTGTGGAGCTTATGTCAAATTTCTATCTCTAGTAGGCGAAACCGCCGATAGATAGGTTGTTGAAAACGGCCGTAAGAGGATAAGAAAACGATATTTACAAAACTTTAATTTTCACGAAACTACCTTTCCCTGAGATATCACTTTTTAGTCTACCACGGCAGTATCTGACTTACTCAACGTTTTACAACTCCTCCTAGACATTTATGATAACTCATCCACGGATTACTTACCAAATCTTGATTTACAAAAAAATAAAAAAAGTTGTCGATCATTTATTACAACATTAACCGCAGCCCGTCAACTTAATGAATTAGGGTTATTTACGGCATTAACTGGTCCTCACAATAATTTACCAGATTCCACCGGGCATGTTTATTTGCGTGTAATCATGTAATCTAGGCAATCTACAAAATAAACGTGGCGTGGTAACACTAATAAATTACCTATCAATATTAATTGGTGGTTATGTATAATTTAAAAGACTATTCGTTACATCATCGATAAATCATAATGTGTCGAATAAATTTTTTTTTTTAAGAGATCTAGTTGTCAAAAAGGCCTGATATTATGATTTTAGACTTGGTATTAGTCATTGTTGATTTCAGATGAGTATCTGTTCGTGTCGCGGTGGCCCGGAGGTTACAGATCTGCTTGTTAAGCACCGGGTTGCGGGTTCAAACCCAGGCATGTACCAATGTGACTTTTTCAATGTCATATGTACTCTCTTAGTTAATCTAAGACGCCACTGACATACGGTGAAGGAAAACATCGTGAGGAAACCTGGACTTAATGTTCTGAAATCGCCAACCCGCAGTGAGCAAGCGTGGTGATCAATGCTCGTTCCTTCTCTGTATGAGAAGAGGCCTTTGCCCAGCAGTGGGACAGTTACAGGCTAATATTTATTTATCTGTTCTGAGCAACACCAACAAAATCATTTGGAAGGAAGGTTGATGTCAGGCAGGCGGCCGGTCGTAATACTTAGCCAAAACATTTGCAGCATGACAAGTGAAATGAAAAATACAGGCTGCGCCGACCCCAAATAAGTTGGAATAAGGGCAGGAGGAAGGAGGAAGATGATTATTTTAATTTATTTGCGGTTCTTGCGGTGTAATGGCGTTTTACGTTTTATATTCCTTCATTAAGAAGCCTTGTGCCTCGCAAAGCACAATAAGCCGTCGGTTCTAGGTGTCATACGAATACCTATAACAGTCATTACGGGTAGTCAGAAGCCCGAAAGTACTGACAACCGGTCTAAGCTTAGGATATCGGCATTATCCAGTAACTGGGTTGCGGAGGTCTGATGGCAGTCGCTTCGTGTATAATACTGGTATTCAGCCGCATCTATGCTAGCGGTTTGTCCAAGAAAATACGTTTATATAGTGATAGGCTCAAACATTTTAATATGGCTTCTCTGGACAAACGTCGGCGTCTGAATGACGCGATGTTTGTGTGTAAGGTTATGGCCCACAAAATCGACTGTCCGCAAATATTAAATAATTTTTACTTCCGTGCCCCCTCAAGAATTCCTCGCAGTCCTATAACGCCGCTCTGCCCTCCGCAGAGAAGAACGGTTCTGGGTGAAATTCACCATACGCGAGGTTTTGCAGGGTTGTGGACGGTTGCAGTGATCGGATCGACCTCCATTTTGACGGTTTAGGCAAATTGAAAGCCAGTTTTTATAAGTATCTCCCCGAGCACTGAGTTTCTTAGCCCTGGATTATCTAGCTGGATGGGTGAACTAAGTACCTAGTTTTATTTAGTTTAATTTGTTTATTAAGTTAGATTCAGAGCAATTTTGATAATAGTCTCTATATTTCTTTTGTTTTTGTATGTTACGACAACGTTTTTTGTGCATGCAGAGTTTACCTGTAAGTGATTGTTACACTTTATTCTGATTTGTTGCTTCTGTTGCATTTGCTTATACCAGTGTATACAATTGTTGGTGAACTAAATAAATAAAATAAATAAAATCTGGTTAAACTGGAAGCTCACCACAACATAGTTGGGAAAAGGCTAAGTAGAACTAAATTACATTGTGAATATCAGCGAATACAATACGACAAATCTTAGATGGAATGTATTAACATAAGTCAGGTCAAAAAAAAACATCGTAACGTACAGAACAGTTATTTATATAAATAAATGTATTTCAAAACGTTATTTATAATAATATTCAATGTTGAATCATCGCAGGATACATAATTTATTAGAAATTTACTACAAATAAATTGGGATTATAGTCACATGCCTCCACCAAAAGATGATTGCTAAGCGAAAATATTGCAGATTATGTGTCCTCATAAATCTTTAGGTCACATAATCTGCAATGTTTATAGAGCTACCGATCCGGTGTATTTATATTTTTTCTATAATTACCTAGTTTACCTATATGTAGGTATTATTTTATTTCATTGTATGTGATGTGGTCTCTGCTCATTCAAATACCATAATTATTTTTTGTCTTTGGCATTTGTACAAGGCGATTTTTTTTTAATACAGAAGCCTTTTGAATAATTTCCAAATTGTGAAATATACCCAAAAGGGAAAAAAAGTTTTTTTTTTAATTGTATTATTTTCTTCAGCAGTCTGTGTTAACTCTTAATATTATGAATTGAAGTTGCTTTTCTTGTCTGTCTGTTTGTCCGCTTATTTCTTCTAAACTACTCAATGGATTTTGATGCGGTTTTCATCTTCATTTAGGTAATTTCTTCCGGAAATTTTTAAGCTATCAAAAGTAGTCGAGCAAAGCGTGAGCAGATCGTTAGTATTAGGTATATATAAATTTATGTCCATAGCTGATCGAGGACCTCCATGCATTCACAGGTTTTACTACGAACAAAAAGAAGACATCAAAAATGAGAAATATATAAATCTCCTCTCAACTTATTTGTAAAGGCATCTTCAGCATATCTTACTCAGGAGCACCAGCTCAAAACCGGTCGCTTGACCGCGCCTCGTTACGCAGTTAAGAGCAACGTTACTTGGCATTACATAAACAAGACGACACTAAATTGACACTTTTGCTACATATATGGAAAGTGTAATATAACACTGACAAATTGTACGCGTTTGAGATCAGTGTGTCACTTAAATGCGTTTCGCCATCTTTTTGTGTGAATCTTGATGATCTTTTCGTTTGGGGCTGTGTAATGCTTCAAGTAGCCATATGGTGTTTATACCACTTTTTGGAGAATTCCTTCTTCATTTAGGTCTTCAATGTCGATGACATATTTGTCGAAGTCTGTACATTTTTTTCAAAATCTGTAAATGAACAGCAAAATATTTTCAAAAAATATGGACAGTCTCCTAAGAACGCTTTCTTGTAGCTACAACGGTTAAGGTAGCTGCTCTTACTGTCCCAAATTACCAACTCTATAAGCATTATTTTTCTCATAACTGGCAGGTCAGATTTTGATACCCCTTTGCACAAGAATATAGGGTGTTAACAAATTCGTGTAATTCCTTCAAACCACATGATCTATAAATGGCATAGATTAACCCCGCATGGGATTTAGATTGATTAAAAATAAGAAAACTTTTTTTTTCCCAAATTTTTTTTTTAAGTGATAGAAAACGATGCCTTGCACAAATTAATGAAGGTATGGCGACACAGATGACAGGCACGACTAGCGCGATATCCCTCCACGCAGTTAGTTAACTCGGGACGCTAAAATTACTCAGACACAGAATACCATGTTTAATTTTTTGAAAACTTTTTTCTGTTGTTTCTGAAAAAACCTATGCAGGGTAAATCAGTGTCACCAGTAGATCACGCGGTTTCAAGGAATTACACGAATTCGTTAACAGCCTGTATAGGTAGTTGAGGTATCCCTACACAAATACCAAAACCGTATCGCTATTGGTTCATAGACCATTTCCCATACAAAACCCACTCGCCTTTGACTCTAGGTCTAAAACGAATGCACAAATGATAAGGTCTATTTATTTCTGTAAATAAATCTATTAAAGACACTTTTACAAGTCAATAACAAACGTACTCGATGCAAATAACTGCTGCTGTACAAATATTTGATCTGTGTAAGAACCGCGGGCTCCATGATTCTTAGCGCGCAAAACCAATCAATCAGGGACAATTAGGTCACCAATTACTAAAACTCATAAAAGTTAAGCAATATTCTTCAAAGAAGAAGCAATAAAACATCAAAGTCAAAGTTTTCTCACATCGTTAACCCAGGTGTCAATACGCACATCTTCTTATTACGTGTACCAATGATAAATCATCAATAGCCTTGAACTAACAACTTCGATGATTTCTAATGCAACCTCCATGATTGCTCACAACTACTGATTTATATATTTCCTTGATCTATTAATAGATTCAGTGTGGTTTCATGGTTTTACGTCACCCACTTTCTTCCCGTGGATAGTCTTGAAGGCGTGTGGTGGATTGCATCAAAGGGTTGACAATATTCTTGGATCATCATTCCGTTGGTCAAGTGTGGGGATTCTGGCAATGTAACACTCGGGAGCAATAATTAATACGGGTACCAACACAACTTTAATATTTCGGAAACTAAGATACAGTCCGCGAGGCCTAAGGTGAGCTTTGCATTTGTGTGAGTGCACATAGAATCGATTGTCAAAAAGCAGTTAAAGTTATAATAATGAGTAACTTTTGTTCTACCACTTTCCCCAAAAGTCAATAGTTTAAGAGAAATAGCTGATCAAAAATTACATAATAAATATGCTAAAATATCCTCAGCTATGATCAGCTGTGTTTACATTTTAGGTCATATTTGGGGTCACGAATTACAAGCTCCATTTTTTAAATTCGTAACTGAAGTAGGGACGAAGAATTTTTGAAAAAACTACAATAAAAATATTTTACATGGAAATAAAAATTGTCGAATTTTGAAATTTTAACCCTTGCTTTAAATCCGTCATCAGTGATATTTTAAATAGCCTGCGGATTAGTGCCCCCTTTCTGACTAACCTTGTATAACTCCTTATCTATGGGCTTTACGCCAAAACTAGATCAGACCAATTTTGTAGAAAATTGAATTCCCTACAATTTGCCAATTTGCTATTCATATTTTTTTGTATAGCTAATAATTTACGATATATTGCGCTTTAAAGTAGGCAAAAAGAGAGGTGTTTTTCTTTTGAAGCCTGTTCCTTTTACAAGGAAAAACTACCTGGCGACTGGGCTATTTTATTTTCTCGCTCTTAATACCATAGATTCTAATGCTTGTGTTGATAAACTGAAGTAATGTTTCGAAATTAAAAGCATGATGATTATATGAACATTATACCAGATGAAGTTATATCAGCTATTCACATTTCCGTGTACCTCGCAATAGGCAAATGAGATAAAAAAAACTCTATAGCTCCTACATTGGGTTCACCAACCTGGTTTTAAAACAACTATAATATACAGGGTGTAAACGAATTCGTGTAATTCGTTCAAACCACGTGATCTACTGGTGACACAGGTTAACCCTAAAAGGGTAATTTTGTAAATCAACCAAAAATAAAATTCAAAACAAAATCTTGGTTTACTGTTTTTGAGTAATTTTAGAGCCTTGAGTTACCTGACTGCAAAGAGCGATATCTCGTTAATCGTGCCTGCCAGCCGTGTCGCCGTACTTTCATTAATTTATGCGTGGCACCGAAATGTTCACACAAATAAAAGATTTTTTTACAAAAAAAAAAACTGATTTTTTTACTGAATCCTTATCAGGTGGTTTAGATACGATCGGTTAAAAGCCGCATGAAAAAAAAGAATTTTATTTTTTTATTTTTAATCAAGCTAAATCCCGTGCGGGGCCTTTACACACCAGTAGTAGATCATGTGGTTTTAAGGAATTACACGAATTCGTTAACACCCTGTATATTTATGTCCTTGTTCCCGGAAAGTAATATCATAAAAAGGCTAAGGGATTATGTAGTAGTAGAGCTCCTTGAGAAACTCCTTGAGAGCCCAGGGAAGTTTTATGCCGTTAAACAGCATTACTGTGTTTCGGTTTGGAGGGTATAGGTACCGGTGAAATTACAGACACATGAGATTTTCCAACTTGATCTCTAAGGTAAGGCAAAGCATCCGTAATCATCTTTATAATAATATAAGCGGTGGTAAGTTCCACTTCCCATCAGGATCACGATCCACCGAGCTCTCCCGAGCCAGTCGTCTCTTCAGACTCCGCATTCACATCGATAATTCAGCACTCATCAAGCTGTCTCTCTCTCAATCTCCCGTCAGCAATGTCCTAAGCCGGTTCGAGGTCCCACTAAAGGTTGGGTCCGAGGTCGCACTTAGTGTTGTTGTTGCTAGCAGTAGTTGCTGTTAGTGTAGTATATGTATGTAGTTAGCTTAAGTTAAGTATTTTACTTCCCCCCATTGACTAGAGACCAATCTGATCACGATGTTCTACGAGATTATTGCCGATGTGATGTCACGTAACACACTCTATTAATATGACTAAATATCTCTTAGATTAATATTTAGTGCATGAAGTGCATCTGATAATGCAATTTATATAATTGTAATCTAAATAAAATACTTGAATTTCAATGCAAAAAAAAATCTTGAGAAACGAATACCAACGCCTCTGTGCAACATCTTATAATACTAAAATTGCTTTTGATTCACCGTTTTCTAGACCAATGTTTGTGTAATACATTTGAGGCCTGTGTAATAATTTAATATCGCCCGTATTCACACACGTTACACGGTATAGATACGAAAATATTAAAAAAAAATATATTATCTGCGCCGCCGCCGTGTGTTAGTCCATTAATTTTTATGAAGATTTTTTTCATATCGTAAGATATGCGCTCAGAATATACAAGGTTAGTTGGAAAGGGGATACGAATCCGCGGGCCACTTAAATTATCATTGATGATTGTTTTACAGCAAGTGTTAAAATTTCGACATTCGATAATTTTTATTTCCATGAAAAATTATTTTTATTTTAGTGTTTTCATAATTTCTTCATCCTTGCTTTAGTTACGAAATCCGTGACCCCAAATGAAACCTGACCTAAAATGTAAACACAACTGAGCTAAGGGTAGGCTTATGTTTTATAACATTTTTGAACAGCTATTTTAACTTTTGGGGAAAGTCGTAGACAAAAAGTTATTCATTATAATGATTACTTAAACAAACTTTCGGATTAGTACCTCCTTTCCGATTAACCTTGTACAGATATCTCATAGTATCTGCAACGTTTTTGACAGCCTATACTACGAGGTCTCATACTGTGCTCGAACGCACCGCTTTGAATACGGCTCCGTGATAGGTTGCCTTTATTCTCGCAACATAATACTAACCAATCACCGAGCCGTATAAAGCAGCGCTCGAGTGCTGTTTGTGAATACGAGCTTAAGCACCTCTTATACAATTTCACCGACCTTGTACACGAACTACTTCGTCTTTAAAATTATTACTAAATCTTAAGAAATTATGTCGTACGCAGTAATTTTTTTGTCGTTGCGACACGATGACGATACGATTTTGGTTATTTTTAATACATAACGAGTTACGTCTGTAATTTTAAAAGAGATTGGCAGAGATTGTCACTGACATTAGTTTATAAATTATGGTATGAGGTCAAATGTGATGAGGTCAAGTTTATGGTCAATTCTTGGCCATATACTAAGCGGACAACACAGTTACAAATAACAGGCTACATATCAAGCTATTAATTTCCAGTATAAGCTGATCTCGCTTTGTATAGGCTTTACGTACAATAGGAGTTCAGCTTATAGTAGTCGTTTGTACTACGCACAGAAATTCTATTCCTGAATGAAAGCATCTAATACTTAGGTACAAAAAATGAGCCCCGCGCATGCGTAATTAAAAATAATTGAAATAACTTAACATTCGGTTCGGTTCTCTTTTGTGTTTCACTCCGGAGGTGAAGCGGCGCGTAGGCATCTAGGCATGTACTTAAATGGCGGATTGACACGGGCCTGCGCACAGCCAGTCCTATGCAGGAAGACTGAATTTTTTCCCTGTAAATTAGACCTGAAAACCCAGGACTCAGGAAATCCAGGAAAATCGTACCAAGATGATGATAGTTGAATTGTTTATTCTTGTCACCAAACGTACTTATCACACATAGTATAAAACAAAGTCGTTTCTCGCTGTGTGTGTCCCTATGTATGCTTAGATCTTTAAAACTACGCAACGGATTTTGATGCGGTTTTTTTAATAGATAGAGTGATTCAAGAGGAAGGTTTTAAGCGATAAAACGTACGCGTGTGAAGCTGGGGCGGGTCGCTAGTAAAGAATAAGTCAGAAACAGGGACAGCCTAGCGGGTAAACGCTTGCCTTTCAAGCAGCTGGCCCGCATCTGTGACTTGGCGAAATCTAGGTTATGAGGGCTTCAACAAAATCTCGATGGTGTGTGTACTCTGCCAACCCGCTCCAGAAAATCGTGGTAAACAGAGGCGTATACACTTCCCATTCTGAGAAGAGCCTCGTGCCCTTCAGTGAGCCAATAATGTGCTGATTATGCCGTATTTATACTTATGTACTTCTAAAGCAGGGATGTACAGACCGCGGCCCTCCGCCGATGTAAGTACCTACATGCGGCCCGCCAGCGAATTAATGACAAGCGTCCAAGTGTACCGAAAATGGTGCGGCCGCCATTGTTTATCTAGTGTGTCTATAATTACAGTACTACACAGGTTAAACTCTTTTATGCGTTTGTATGAAAATACTGCATTCTATCAGTAATGGCAGCTTCTGAATAAAGTTTTTGTATTTTATCAAAAGCCCACGCGATCCTTATATTTTTTAAGATCTCTAATTTCAACTTTTTTTATTGTTTTTAATTGTGGTGGCCCGCCTTTAGCTCATAGTCCGCTTGAGTGGCCCCAAGTCCTAGTAAGTCTATGCAATGTGCATCCCTCTTCTAAAGCTACCAAGCTGTGTAGGGCACCAATAACATCGATGAAAATATCTGTCTTTAGCTAATTTCAACTGTCAATATTTTAACGAACATAGATTACGATAACCGCAACCTTGAAGCAAGTAACCGTTAATTTAGTCTTATAAATCTTGTAACTAATTAAATATTTAATACAAACTTCACACGTTTTTACATCATCACTGTGTAGTGTGTACATTTATACACTCACCGGCACGGAAACTTGGCCACATGTAAATTTGTCGATAATTCATACGTAAATATATTTTTGAAACTGAAATAAGGGTAGGTGCACTCAATAAGTGTTTCTTGTGCTTTTAAACCTTGAAAATTAAAACTTCACAACAAAAATAACAGTTTTTTTTTGATATGGCACTTTTGCAGCAAAATTGGAATTTTACACTATTAATTTAAAAACACTACAAAATTTAAAAAAACCTAAATTTCTTTATTATCTCTACGTTTTAATATCGTATGATTCCTCCTCTAGCCCTAATAATGGCCTTCATTTGATCTGGCATGCTTTGAATGGTGTTTCTGACATCAACTTGTGGTATGCTCTCCCAAGCGGTCAGTACTGCATTTCAAAGTTGGCAAAGAGTTTCTGGCGGGTCCGGAGGTGGACTTTATCTTTCTTTTAAGCTTGTCCCAGATATGCTCAATCGGATTTAAGTCCGGACTACGAGCTGGCCACTGCAAATTTTGAATACCAACTTCTTGAAGATGTTGCTCCACGCAATGTGCAACGTGAGAACGTGCATTCACGTGTATTAAGAGGAATTGCTCAAGCCCAATGTATCCCGAATATACCAAAAAATGTTCCTGAAGAACCTCCTCGATATATCGTGTTGCAGTTAGCCGGTTGTCTACGATAACCAACTCCGTACGACTATCGGAACTTATTCCTCCCCAAACCATTATAGAGCCTCCACTGAAACTCGCAGTTTGTGTGGTGGTAGTGGTAGAAACCTCTCTCCTCTTCTTCTCCGCACTCGCTTTTGACCGTCTGGATCACGCAAAGCGATTCGACATTCATCTTTGAACAGCACTCGAGCCCATTGCTCGTGGGTCCAGCTGGCGTGTTTACGTGCGAATTTAAGTCGAACTACTCGGTGATGTCTGAGAAGTTCTGGACTACGTACTGGTCTACGGGTTTTTAAATTCACTTCCTCCATTTGTCTTCTTACCGAACGCTCACTAACATTCACGCTTCTTGCGATTTGGAGCCGCTGGCGCATCTCAAAAGAGGTCAGGAAGCAGTTTCTTAAAATTTTCAGGACAATAAAGCGGTCGTCCCGGGTCGATGTGCATCTGACGCCTCCATTACCTGGTCTGTGGGAGTAGTGGCCTGTATCCCGGTATCATTTCAGCGCATACTGTATTGACGAACATGGTACATCAAGCAATACAGAAACTTTACGCTGTGTCAACCCTTGGTCGATTAATGCTACAGCCTGTGCAACCTGTGCTGGTGTTAGTGGCATTTTTTTCGGTTTTAAAGCATCTTCAGTCATTCAATTAAAAGCACGAAACCTCAATAATTCCTAACCTAACCGTAAACTTTTACAACACACAAATTTAAACTTGCAACTTAGTCGCTCAAGTGACACAATTCAACAAAAAATTTAAAGTTACACCGTTGTGCAATCAAACATAATGAATTACCCTCTTGAACTAAGGGTAAACATTTGTTTGACCTGCCCTCATACTAAACAATCATTGGAAACACTTGAAGTTTTTGTTATCACGACATAACCGTTTGGCCAAGATTCCGTGCCGCTGAGTGTATATGTTTGGACTGGTCTCGAAAGGTACTGGAAGGGTAGTACGTTTTTCATAATTATAGTTTCCCAGGAGTGTTTCTACACAATCGTACTATACTATCTTACTAGTCCTACTATCATATTCTACTAGTCCTACTAATACTATCCTATTCCACTAATCATGTTATCTTATCCTACTATTCCTACTATCCCATCCTACTAGTGCTCCTAGTACTTTGCTTGGTGGTAGGATCTTAACGGTCCGCCTGGCTAGCTCACTTTACTGTGTTCAGTCGTGTGTATGTGAGAGCCAGAGGGGTATAGGGAAATCTCTCTATATCTCTGTTACTTGGATTCGTGTGCTCCATCTTAAACCCTGTCTGCGCTTACCATCAGGTGCGACGAGGGTCAAACGCGTACAAGTAAAAAAAACCTTTCCTACTTCATACTATCTTATCCTACTAGTCCTACTATCCTGTCCTACTTCCTACTATCCTATCCTACTAGTCCTACTATCCTATCCTACTAGTCCTACTATGCTATCCTACTAGTCGTACTATCCGATCCTATCGTACTAATATTATAAACGTGAAAGTTTGGATGTTAGTGAGTTTGTAAACTTGGATGTTTGTTAATCAATCACGCCTTAACGGCTGAACGGATTTGGATGAAATTTGGCACACAGGTAGACCATGACCTGGATTAGGACATAGGATATTTTTTATCTGAGTACATCAAGTAGTTCCCCTAGGATGCGGGCGAAAACGCAGGCATCAGCTAGTCACTTGTAATATAATTATACTATGCACTTGCACATTTAATATATAATATTACATTTATATACTTGTCGTCCTTGTTACAAACAAGCTTTTTTTTGATGTTTCAAGATTTTACTTCATAATAAAGGATATTATTTTGCACATTATAAAATGAAATGCCCTGACTTATTTCATTGACATGAATTTCAGAGCGTGAGACACTTTTGTGTAAACAATATCAGTCTTATATAGGCCCTGCGCAGACGGCACACTTTTTGTCCGATCGAGTCTGCGGCGCACAAAAAGTCTGCATGGCGCGCAAAAAGTCGGTCGCGGATTTTTAACAGACTCAACGCACACGACGCACATCTTCGATCATTTTGTCGGCAGAGCTGTAGGGACGTAGACGCTATGGAAATCGTGCAGAGATCGCGAAGTATTATTTTGTACATGAAGTACAGAAAAAGAAGAAGAAATAGAGAATTTTGGGTGCATCCTATACTTTCGGAAAGATAACTGAAGGGACAGTTCCATACTAAACATTCAATTCTGAAACAACATCCGGCAAATTTTTTCAAATTTTATAAAATGTCTGTTACTACATTTGATGAGTTGCTATTTATTTTGAGACCTGCTTTGACTCATTCAGAAACAACAATGAGGAGGTGAATTAACATAGTTACATCGACCTCTGGCGCCATGATAATACATCGCGTGCGTTACGTCCACCCCTAGCAAATGCAGATTGCCGACTAAAGTGTGCGCCGTCTGCGTTAGCGCGCGTTGAAGCAAACGTTCAATTTTTTTCACACACTTTTTGTGCGGAGCGGCGCGCCGCGGCGCGGTGCGGTCTGCCCGAATTACACGGATTTTTTGTGCGCCGGACTTTTTGCGCGTCGTGTGCGTTACTGCATATAATTGCATAGGTTCTATTTTCAAAGACTAAAAAGTGCGTCACGGATAGTCTGTCGTCTGCGCAGGGCCTAAGTAATTATTCACTAAAACGTGCTTGGCATTTTGTTACTTATTTAATTTTATGAACATTAAAAATAATGCATGGTCTCGACAACACGGTGTCTTAGACAACTTGCAGATCCGGCTATAACCATCTTTGTGCTTACTCAAATATCTGTTCCGTGCGGGAATCGAAACCGCAAATGGTAGCGCAGGAAGCCAATCGCCCAGCCATTGCGCCAAACGTATCGTCAAATTACTGGGTTATAGGTTATGAAAATCTAAGGTCAGGACCGGTACCGACGGAATTTAGAAAAGAAGATGGAAAGAAAATCTATTTATTCAGCATACAAATCGACACAATACAAACTACAATGCGAAAAGGTGCAACAGTTACAATAAAAATACTTAACAAGCACCGTGTATCAGTGGCAAAGGCTCCATACAACTCGATTCCTATCGGCTTCCCTTTCGAAACGAATAGTTACTGGAATTCACGCATCACACTTGAGCAAGGTACGCATTTTTTGGTCCGGCTTCCCTTTTAAGAAAATTCACCCTACGCCACTGCCGTATATACACCTTAAAGTATTAGTACTGCCTCGTTGGTCTAGCGGTCGCAAGCGAGACTGTTGAGCGTGAGGTCCTGGGTTCGATCCCCAGTTCAGGTAAAGTGTTATTGGGTTTTTTCCGTGTGAAATTTCTCAGTAGCAGCCCGGAGACTGGATTTGTGCCCGGTTGATGGCAATAGGTTCCCCCTATTACATGAGACGTAAAACATAACGGCGAAACGTGGGGGGTGCTATACACCCCCGCCAACCCTTCTGGGAATATAGGCGTGAGATTATGTTTTATGTAAAATATTAGTAGATTAAAAATACTAAAATGCGTCGCATTCTCTTGTAAATAGATCATCACTCAGCATGAAGGCAGGTATAAACGAGCCCAGTTATGTGACAGTATAGTAAGTCAGTCCAGCGCTGACTTGCAACTGGGCTCGTGTAGACACTAGTTTCAACCCAGTCAAGTGCTGACTTCGCCCCCACAAGTCAGTTCAGGTGACTAACCTACCCGTCTATTTCACGTCCAGTAGCTTCCCCCGCCACACCAAAGACAGTCCAGTGCGTCTACATAAACCCAGTCTCCAGAGACTGGGTTTATGTAGACGCACTGGAACAGAATTTCGGATCCAGATCCGAAATTCTGTTCACACCGATAATTCAGCCCTCATCAAGCTGTCTCCCCCCCTAAGCCCCCGCCAGCAACGCCCTAAGCCGAGGTCCGAGTCCCACTAGGGGTCGCCCTTAGTGCTGTTGTTGCAGGTAGTCATGATGTTAGTGTAGTACAAGTAGTTAGCTTAGATTAAGTATTTTACTTCCCCCCCATTGGCTGGAGACCCTTCAGGGCTCGCCAATAACTGCCCGGTTACGTAGAAACGGTCCCGTAGGACCACCGTCTACAGCGGACCTATTTAAAAAAAAAACGAAATTCTGAGTCACTGGGTCCAGTCACTGCCATCGTTTAAACCAGACATAATGCTATGTTGTGGTAGCATTGGGACTAGATTGTCATTTAAATCAGCCCTATATTTTTCCTTACCTTATCAGAACGAAAATATATTTTAAAGGAAACCTTATCAAAATTTACAAAACCGCCTCACATAACTTACCCAAAACTTGAGCAGTAAAAAAAACCTTTTAAGATTAAAGTAACAATTTCACAGTCACCGAAAGAGATCCACATTGTACATTACGACTGTAATTACCATTGTTAAGTAAACGACATTTTTTGTCTTTATCTGTTGTATGAGGAAAAGTCTGTCCGTCTCTTTCCGACGTAGAACCTTTTGAATGACAATACGAAAGGCACAATTCGACCTTTGGTGTATTTAATAATGTACATTATTACGGTTATTGTCGCTGTTTATGTTATTATTGTTGTAATAATTCGTTCACGGTTTGGTCGTTAGTGGGTATACAGATTAGAAGGCGCCTGGGGTAAAATTGTACGTGTTTTGGGTTGGTTGTAATTTTGAGTAGCTACTATACTTTGTTTCATTTAACATTAGATAAATACAATACAATACGTTTATTTGCATTTCCACAATATTTCACAGGATGTTTACAAAGAAAATAATAAGTATCATCATAGAACCCGTCGAGCACGGCAAAAAATGGTTAGACAGAATAGGATGGTTTTTTTAAATTTAATTTTTAATTAAATTATTCGTCCTTTATCAGAGGTTCCCAGAGTGGTCCAGGTGAACCCCCAGGGTTCCACGGGAGACTCGACGGGGGTCTACGTTGGCGTGACAAAAAGATCTAATCTTTACATTTTATGGTAATATGGTAGAAATGTAGCCGCAGGGGGTCCACCTAAATTTAAACCCGCTAAATTTTGAAAGTGGTCTACGAGAAAAAAAATCTGGGAACATCTGGTCTATATTAAGTAAATACGACTCATTATAGCAGGGAAATGTATAGGATAGAATATAATAGAATTATACAGAAACCACAATCAAACAAAATCTTAATTCGTGAAAAAAAACCAGCTTTTTCATTGAAAATAATCAACAACGTAGTGAACTAAGGACTACACTCTTCTCAGTCTGTGAAGAGGGCCATACTCAACAGTGGGACAGAGCTGATTATGTTATGTGTGCGCAGCGGTTTTTTTGAAGTCACCGACCTATCTGTCCAGTTTGGTAATAACGGACAATGGTGACGATTCTGTTGCGCATACTTACCCTAACCTTACTTAACTTAGCTAAAAATATTTCTATATTTTATCAACAGGAAAAAAGAAAAGGAAGTTTCAGCTATCAAACTACACTAGGAATCAATGAATCCGGGTCACCAACATAAACCTTAATATCACGGAAACTAAGAATTGTAGCTTATTCAAATAAAAAATATTTTATAGACTATTCGATACTTCTCAAATAAAATGAATAAACCTTATTAAATAGTCTTTAAAAATACTTTTTTTTATCTTATTCTTAGTTTCCGAGACATTAAGGTGTATGTTGGTGACCCGGAATCATTGCTTCCGAGTGTAGTTTACTTGCACATCACCGTGATTTTAGGCAGCAAGCTGAGGTGTCATCTAAATCTGTTTGGAATAGTTCAACCTAATATGATTGCTCTAATAATCTTCCATCTGTCTCGTGTTTTATCTCTACGAAACGGATTAGTATTTTAAGTTAAGTTTAGTACGTGCCGAACATAATTGTTTAGTACCTTCTTTGGAGCCTATATCCTGCGATAGACTGCAGGATACGCGCCTAATAGCCTGAGGTAACAAACAACATGAACCAACGAGTATTACGCGCCATCTCGTGATAATTACGCAACGTGAGTTTTCCGACATTTGTTACGCAATGTTTTTTACTGCCTACCCAGTTGTGAAGCAAGTAGGGTTGAATGACATTCGAAGATTCATTACGGAAGAAGCTGCGTACAGAGGGTTATGTTCGTACGTCATAACATCACGCATATGGTCTGTGACGGAATAAGTAGTGTTACAAAAGGCGGGAAACAGCGCCCTTATTCTCTACGAAATATAAAAAAAAAAAACTTAAAAAAACTGAAAATAGTAGAATAATTACCATATTATAAAATTAACATTTTCGGAATTCGGTGCTAATCCATGATGAACCATTTTAAAGGCAGCGACTACTGGAGCTGTTTTCTATTTTGCGGGGCATAAACAATACATAAACATGCGATTACAACAATCGCGGGTGATTTGCTGTTATCCATTGAAGTGTTCCATTGTCTATCTTCTGGTCTTCGTCAGAATATCACCAAATTAAACGTGGCCACCACGGAAGAATACACTTAAAAAAAACAACATTAAAATTGGTTAACAATTGCCGACGATATTGCTGATCAAACATAGAAACATTGACTTAGAATTCAATGCATAGAAAACTAAAAATACATGTCGACTTGAAAACCTCGTCATGTTTTTGGAAGTCGGTTATAAAACACGCAAAAAACAAAGATAATTCTATCCCGCGTGGGGACGGAGTAGAATATAAAACTTCCCCACCGTACGCTGGGAATAGACGCGTGTTGTAAGATTCAACAAAACCCAGCACGCTTGGTGGCAGGATCTATATGGTCCGCCTGACTAGCTACCACCCTCACATTAAAGTCCGGCGGCGCCGAGCAGTTTACTGTGTTCCGTCGACTGTATTACTGAACTTTGAAGTTTAAAATACCGATGTACTGTATTCATAAAGTTTAAAAGTACGAATTACGTGGGTTAGAAGGTACGCTATTACGAATTACTTTATTCAGAATGTTCATCATTCCGATGTACGTTACTCCGAAAGTTTACTATTACGAATAGGTCATTGAGAATGTTCATCATTCCGTTGTACGGGACTCCGAAAGTTTACTATTACGAATTACGTCATTAAGAATGTTCATCATCGCAATGTACGGAACTCCGAAAGCTTACTCGTACTATTGCGAATTACTAAATTTCGAATGTTCAACATCGAGATTCTGAGAGAGTATTTCGCTTGTATGTATATCGGGTGTAAAAAGACCCTTAACGATAACGAAAACCACATATTCTACCCATCATTAGGATTATTTTTTTCTACCAGACCATAACTGGGAAACGTGTCGTGGCGTGGTCGTGTGTATGTGAGAGCCAGAGGGGTATAAGGAAGTCTCTCTATATCTCTGTTACTTGGATTCGTGTGCTCCATCTTAGACCCTTCTGCGCTTACCATTAGCAAAGCGACGAACCAGTCAGCTGTAGATTTGAAAAGAATTAGGTAACTACATAACATCTTACGTACATACCCTCTAGGTATCGACACAATAATTATAGGGTAGTCATAAATTTCGCAAAATCATGACGCAATCTTGTAGAAACATCTCAAAATTGTGCGTTAGTCAATTTTATTAGATCTACTTCTAATTCGAGGTCAAACAACCGGCTTTTGATTTCGCCAGGTGAAATTTTTATTATGTATGTACATAGTTGATTATGTACATAGCTGATTATGTACACAGATAAGTTAAGAAAGATGATTTTGATTGTCCTAGTTTGAAGTTGGTAACTGTAGGTCAAGCTTGATTTGTGTGGCAAGAACCCACAGAAGGAGAGGATCGAGGCCTGCTGGGGTTGCGGTGCATGCAGCTGGGAATCCCACGACCCCGGCCAAAGATACGGAGAAAGAACACCGTGGGTTTTTAGCCAGTAAGAGTCCAGCATAACCCTTTGCCTTCCCCTATACATGAGGATTTTTCCAAAACAAAAAAGGCCTAGCACGATTTGACGTATAGTAATGTAAACGTAACATTGAAAATGCAACTATCCTATAGCATTTTGACCACTCCCAAACTGAATCTCGACAAATCGTTCTACGACAAGATTTAACTTCGACACTATGGAACTCCGACATTACGCTATTCCGACAATAATGGAACTTCAACACCTAATTTGGGACACCCCGACACGGATAGGTTAGGTTCGAAGGGGATGACGCGGGCTAGAGTGAGTGAACAAAGCGAGCGAACGAAGCCCCCGTCATCCCCTTCGTGTTAGGTTACTTTAAACCCCAGTGACGAAGTTCCATAATTGTCGGAGTAGCGTAATGTTCCATAGTGTCGAAGTCAAATCTTGTCGTAGAACGATTTGTCGAAATTCAGTTTGGTAGTCCATTTTGATTTAAATTTATGCAACAAGCACATTTGTATCATACATAGATATCCTCCGTGCCTCGGAAAGCACATCAAACCATCGGTCCCGGATGTCATACGAATACCTATGACAGTCGTTACGGGTAGTGAGAAGCTCGAAATCTAACAACAGGTCTAACCTTAGGATATCGGCATTGCCCAGTAACTGGGTTGCGGAGGTCTGATGGCAGTCGCTCCGTGTACTCGTAAAATACTGGTATTCAGCCGCATCTGGGGGTCTACTCCCTAAGCACGAAGTCCGTGGTTCCGGCCTTAGTTACGAGCGTTTTCTACCTACGGACATACGATTATTTCGGGGCCCGAATTAGGAATGAATGACAACACGATTTGACAGTTGTCCCTACGACCGATGTGTTTCCGCCCGTCCGAAAAGTTGAACTTGACACTTGTTTTGTTCACTCCTACGTTTCGGGCTACTTTTGGACGGGCGTCTAATTTCGTTGACGGACTTAGGCAGTAGGCCCCCTGGTTAGACTGGCTCACCCCAACATAGTTGAGAAAAGGCTTGTTAGAACGAACATAGACATGAATAAAGTTTTCAATAAAATTAAATATTACGTGCGAAACGTTACGTTTACGTTACGATCGTCACAACATTCGTGCTAGGTCTACTGGTAGTCAATCTTACGTGACTAGGTACTTAAGCTACTCGTTTATAGATAATCATAAACTTTGTTGACAGTTGCAAACCGCAATTTGAAGTCTGTTTACTTTAAGCGTTGAGTAATTTATTAGTTTTTGTCGTGTTTAAATTGAATGACTCTTTATTTAAACTCGGAAGCAATTAATGCGGGGCAAGAATGCTAGCTTATTTAAATAAAAAGTATTTTATAGATTATTTAAGAAGTTTTATTGATTTTATTTAAGTAGTATTTAAATATTCTATAATAATAGACTCATTTATTTCCAGGCTACTTTGGCACATAGATACAAACATACATACCTTACAAACTTTTTGTTGTTGTAGGTATAGGTATTAAGTCTGGGCAACATATAGGCTATAATTTATTTTGGAAAATGGAACACCTGATGCAGAACCGCAACAGACCAGCTAAAGTATAAGAGATATAAAAATGGTGCCATAGCAAAAATTATTCCACGTGAAGAGCATTTTCTGCTGTGAGAATAAATTTGAAGACCTGGAACACCTGTTGTGGAACTCCAAAGCCCATCGACACTATAACATGTATAGGAATGACGTCTTAGCAAAAGTTGTTTAGACTGATGGGCATTTCCTGTTAACTTACAAAAATGAAAGATCTGGAACGTCTCGAATCGTCTCGCGCATCCCGTTGTTTACCCGTCCCCAGGCTCTTATAATTCGACATCAGACGTTTCAGATCTTCGATTTTGACGACCCCGTTGTCGCTGGCATAAGCAACAGGATCCGCGTACGAAGTCGCGGGCAGAAGCTAGTGTTAAATAATACAGTCTATGTTAGTAATTAAACGTAAGCCTATGTTAGTAAAAACACATCACTTGCGCACTATGTCATCCGCAGTGCGATCGTGTGGCACTTGTCCGCGGAAACGACGGAACACCATTCCCAGCGGCCAAAAGTCCTCTTCCATGACGAGGTGCAGAAGACAAGTTGGTACTCGCACCACGAATGCCCTGAAATTGACATTGCGGCGCAATTCCAGCAGCTGCACTCTCGCCGTGTTCTTGGTCCTTTGGCGCACGTACTCCTCGATGTCCTCCGCCTTAGTGGTGTAGTGTATGCGGGAGATGTACACCGGAGTGTTCGGCTTCGTGGCACGTATAATTAAGTTGGGCTCTACAGGAGCCGTGCCGCAGTGGTTCTTGAGGGTCTTCTGCCGGCGCTTCCTCCTTTACACCGTCACAAAACCATCATCATCAGCCCGCACTTAGTTTCCATGAGTTTATGTTGCCGAACCGGATTTATTACTCCCGAGTGTAGTTTAACAACGCTTGTCAGTTGCCCGTTGCTCTGCGTAACATGAGAAACTTACGAAGTCATGGATGTAGAAAACGAAAACTTATTAAGCTAATAAGGACATTGTAAATCACATAAAGCACGACTTACACAGGCTTTGAAGTTACTTTGGTTCAATTTCGTGGTCTAGAAAAAAGTGTTTAACGAAATGAACATTAACTACGGTCTTTGACGAACTTCGGGTAAAAGAAATTATTTTCTTACAGAGTTTGAAGCGATAATATTCATCAATTTAATTAATTATTGCGAAGTTTGTTGATTTTCTTGTTTTGTTTGCAAATATTGTTTTGTAAGTTTTCAATCAAGAAATTTTGGGCAACAATAAGTAAAAGAATACATAATTGTGATAAAATTAATTATTAACGTATTGTTTGTACGAAACTACTTCCTTCTAACGTAAAAGTTGATAGGTAGTACCAATAAGAATTGGTTGTTTAATAATTATCAGAAGGCATGTTAATCTTCATTATTTCGAACCCTGCTTTCTTGTGAGAGCTACCTTAACAGTGGACTACGAAAGGCGGCCTTGATTGTTTGAGAACCGTTGAGAAACATATATTGTAAATTCGCACATAAAATCCACTGCCCATCACACACGTATGATACAAATTATTACAAGGCATATTATGATATACTAGCTTTTGCCCGCGGCTTCGCTTGCGTTAATTAAGCTCAAAAAAACTCTTAACACACCACTAAAGTTTCTACAATAATTTAATTCAATCGTGATTTTTATTATTGTTGTTTTCCTCGGGAACAGTACTTTTTTTCGGGATGAAAGGTACCCTATGTCCGTTTCTGTACACTTGACAAGATATATGCAAAATTTCAGGATAATCGGTTCAGTGGTTTAGGCATGAAAAGGTAACAAACTAACAAACTTACTTTCGCATTTATAATATCGACGGTCATAAATTCAATTGGCGTAAGGGACAAAGTACAGGTTTTCAGTACGAGCAAAAAACAAAAAAAGTATGCATTATCTACCATAACTTTCTCATTTTTAAAGCAATTTTCATGATGTCTTTGGCAAAAGAACTTGAAATAAAGCTCTCTTTTGACTGGTAATACTCAAAATAACTTTAATTTAATAGTTTCGGAGATAGTGTCCTTTACTCTTGCTTTAAGGTGCATGTACCGATGGACCGTCCGTACAATGTTTGTAGGGATTATACGCTAAAAATAGACACTCTTTGTTTAAAACGAATCATTTTATCACTTTTCTACAATCAAATGTGCTCGCGAATTCACTCTTTAGGAAATAACTTACACTAATTACTGAGAAAAACAATCATGAAATTCAGACAAAATTTGACACTTCTTTACATGTGTGGGTTTGTTTTGACAAGCAAACTAAGCGCCATGTTTGTTATAGTTTAAAATTGTAAGCGATAGATGGCGTGCAGGCGATATTGTAAATAGATATTAAAATATGCAGCGTTGCCGGTCTTCTGTAACCTTGACGGCGGCTGCGTTGCCAGCTAATTTGACTATGATTCGAATGCATGTACATTAGGGATGTCGGAAGTGAAAAAAAATATCGATATTTCGATATATCGATATTTATTAAAATATCGATATCGACTTCAATATCACGAGGAAAAAATATCGATATATCGATATATCGGTCAAATTTTCAGAGATTTTCGGTTTTAAATAATAATGTATTTAGTTCAGTGTGGCTCAATAATAGGTAATAGTATTTTTTACACAAAATGCACATTATTTTAATGTATGAGAATCTTAATAAAAACGAAGGTAATTCAATCATTATTCCTTTTTATTAGGCAAAATCGATACTTCAGTACGTCCGGCGCACCCTGGGCAGTCAGCCCCGCTACCAACCTTGCTGACTATCTAATCTTTTCACCACAGCATGAGCTATTTTTGTATAAATCTTACTGACATGAGAGAAGAAGAAGATTAGGCAAAATTAGAAAATATCAAAAACTAAATAACAAATTCCTAATATTTTTAAGACCAATTTATTTTTTCTTAAATTTGAAAAAAAATATCGTTTTTGATACGATTTCGATATTGAATATTTTGTATCGATATATCGATATATCGGATTAAAATATATCGGGTAAAAATATCGATATATCGAATCAAAAATATCGATATTTCGATATATCGATATTTTTTCAACAAGCCTAATGTACATTTTCAATTTGTTGAACGTAATGTTGATGCACTAGGATTTGCGCGCGGAATTTGTTGCGTGTTATATTTTGTATGCTATTTTAATTTATTCAAATTGCAATATGTCTAGTAGGTACTTATGTAATTGATTTCAATTGAATATAATTATTGCAATTTATTATTGGTAGGTAAATAATTTTATTAATTATTCAAAATACGCAATTTTATTGTAAAATAAAATTACCTAGGTATATTTCGACGGTAAGTATTAGAAACAGCAAGTTGGCCCGTGAGTTGGGTTTTAGACGCTGCAATCTCGTTACAATACTAATTACCTACGTACCTACGTGTCGATGTTGTCATTATGTATATTTTATGGTCAACCATGAATTAAATTATTCAGTAAGTCACCAAAGTAACCACAACATTAAATTTCGTGAAAAAGCAATCTTGGGGTATGTTTTTACCAGGTAAAGAATACTTTGTATGCATATAGCCCCCCGCCGAGACGCCGTCGCGAGCAGACGTATTTTTGAACGTTCCGTGTTTTAAATTCAAAAAAAATTGTTTAAATTGCAAAATATTGTGTAAACTATCAGTGAAACGATCAATTAATTAGTGATTACCATCTCAGTGATAAAATATTGAAACAATTACAACACACAATTAACAATATTATCAAAATTATCAACAGCAAATCAAGACAAGTTGTTATAAAAAATCGTGTTAGCGTGCGCCGGGCCAAGTGTCCTTGAAAGTGAATGCAAGGACAAGCTTTACACCTGCAGCTACAGTACCTATTTTTATTAAATAGAACGCTATTTTCAACTCTCTTAGTAACGACGACTTGGTCCGATGACACATGGGCCGGACTGTAAGTGAACGTGATCGTGTGAGTATCAAGTTCAAACCTCCGCAAAACACATTACTTTTTGGAATGTTTTTTATTATGCTGCTAAAATACCAGAAAAATCTGAGATTTTTTTACGAAAAAATTGGAGAAATTTCTGAAATATTATAATTAATACTTGCACAAATTGCTGCCTGCAACATTGCTTAATTAAAGAAAAATCCGCATTCATTGTTGCTTTATTTTGCTTTTGGTGCATTTGAACGCCCAATATGCCGCTAAATCGAACACCGCCAACCTCACCGAAATCTAACTTCAAAAAAAAAAAAAAAAAACAAAAACATTCAGACGAATTGAGAACCTCCTCCTTTTTGAAGTCGGTTAAAAATCAATGATGGTGACGCTGGTACTAATATACTAAGTAAAGTTATTTTTTACAAATATACTAAGTAAAGTTATTTTTCTTTGTAGCACCTGTGAAGCAGTGGTTTCAAGACAAGAAGAAATAATTTTTGTTCAATTGAAAATTTTTTGTAGTAGTTTGTTTAGAATCTACATAATCATTGTATAAAGCTTTTAATTTGTATTTACTATAAAAGGTGAAATAATACCTTATTGAACTCAATAAAGATTTAGATTTTTGTTTTACTAAAAACTTAGGTAATAAAATAAAACTATATTTTACTGTGTATATTTGACATTATTTATTTCCTTTTTTTATTAATCAATTAAATGTTTTACGCCTTAAAATATAACTTTTATTTTCTTAAAATAGTACTAGTTTTAATTTATCGTAGGTGTCGTTCTGCCTACCCCTATTGAGAGTATTTCTACAAAATATTTTAGCCCTTTTTTAAATGCACGCCATCTAGTGGTAAACTTTGTAAACGTAGGGAATACGTCTATGTGTGTGTAAAAGTGTGTAAATTCAATGACAGATGTTATTATGGGATTCTGTGTCAAATTGGGTGGATTTTGAGGCATTGTTATGATCAAGTTCATTAAAAGGTAATGACCAGGTGTCGCGAACACTACTTCTACAACTTTGTAATGCTCAGATTTCACATAAAACGAAATAAACTCAAAATAATGATTTCAGCGCCATCTAGCGGGAAAAGTGCTGGGAACAGCCCGTATCTTTCACCTTAATATGAGAACTTGTCCCTTACACCGATACATAGTTTGTGTCAGTTTGGTCGTAAGTGACTATAATACTATAAAGTCTTATGAAAAATATGCCGTAAGTAACATGTACCCAAATAGAAACACCCCAAAAGGGATGTAAATGTAGCACATCGGAAAGTCTTTAAAGCTATATTTTACTTTGTGTTACCTATTTTGAAGTAAAAAATGAATAGGATAATTGAAAATGCCGCCATTATTATGGAATCAACTTTTAATAAGAACAAAAACAATAACTTTCTAGTTTTAATCATTTTGAGATCAACACCACATTATCAACACAACATCACGCGCTATTGTGCACGCCGAAAATCCGGGGAGCACCTTAAAGAAAATCAAATAACGAGTAATTACATTCTTAAGCTCGTTTTAAAAGAAAAGTTAATACTAGAAAACCAATAATTCCCCCTCTGGGAAAGGCGTTACCTCAGCATGAGATTAACGTAAAACCGGAGGGTACATTAGATTAGCTTTCTACAACCCCATCGTATAATAAAAAATGTAAGATGAGGTCTACTGAAAAGCTTACAAACCGCAGGGCAGCTTGTGGCGAGCTGTTGGTGAGTGGCGACACTGCGTACCTTATTGCCTCCGAGAGTCGGTCAGAGCCTCGTCTCCAGTTTGCCTTTATTGGCTGGCTGGAGTGGAACCCCAAGAGTGCCCGCAGGACTCTCAACTCTGGCTTGCCTTTATCGGCCGGCCAGAGGGGGGCCGCCAGAGCTATATGCTCGGGGGTGGAAGTGTCTAAAGGCGTAATAGCGGGGAAACCCACTCCGGGTCTTTTAGACCCGCGACGGCGAAACCGGGACCACACCTCTCTACACCCCTAGCCGCCCACACGTTTGTTGCCCTCTTCGCCTATGTACTGGCGGCTTTTCAGGGGGCCCAGCTAGTGAGCTGGCGAGTCACCGTCTGCCAACACTTTTCAATTTTAAATGTTGAAAGGCAGACGCCGTTTTCTTCCGGCCATAGAAGTTATCCAGTCCACCTAACACCCCTTCCCATAGACCAGACATTTTTCACCACATTTTGCAATAGTCTTGCACCCACCTGGGACGGTCCATGACTGTACTCCAATAGTGCAGCCGTGGATAGCCCTCGGTTGGTGCCCCACCCCATTTTAGATTAAAGTTCTCAAAGGGGCCTCTGCGCGTTGGACCTGTGTCCCCGTGTATGCCTTCCAAAGGACCGGACATCTTCCACATGGAGGATGAGCCGTGATTTAAAGAAAGATATAATAATAAGATTCACTTAAATTAATTTATGAATTTTTTTATAGTAAGGCAGAAATGCAACATCGATTACATCAGAAACTTGTTAGATTGAATCAATTAATTCGATCTATTGGCATCTCTAAATGGCGCGAAAAACAAACCGCCCGTCACGCGTATTTTGATAAATACTTACGAGTGATAATTGCTCGCTTTATTGTTATGTGTTAGAAGAAAAAAAAATCGTTTTAGATAAAAATACAACAAAGAATCAAACTTTCTTTGATTTTAACGTAAGTAGGTAAATATTACTCAAACAAAAATTATAATTGTTTTCACGATAAGAAGATTAAAATGACACATGTCAATAGGAGTTGCTAGACATGTGACTGTAGTCGATTCAACTATCGATAAAATTTGTAAAATTTCAGCGAGAATTTGACAAATTATTGTAATGTGATTTTATGTACATTTCAAACACTTGTGATTTAAGTAATTAGGATTAAGTCAATTAGCATGCATATCTTCAACAATAGACGATTACGTGCTGATGTGATAATGAATCCAGCAGGTATGGGATGAGTGAACATAAATGTTTATTTATCACCAATAATAAGCCCAGTAGCCGGGTCGCGAAAAAGAGGTTTATCTTGCGAAAGGTTCGTCGGTCCTGAATTTTGGATGTGTTATGTTAGGTGTTTTTATGAAAAGCCCACAAACAGACACACAGACAGAGAGAGAAATAGACAGCCAAACAGAAAGACAGACATGGGCTTCAAATCTATAAAATACCTCTGATTTTGAGTCGGGAATGAAAAATAAGAATTTAATTTTCTACAAAATTGATGTGAATGATTTTTGCCATAAAACCCTTAAGGAGTTATTTAATAAAAACTCATTTTTGGGTTCTTTAACCCAAGATGGCAGAGCGCGCCGAGGTCACTCAAGGTACAAAATTTGTAATTTTTATAAGAACACATATCCATAACACGTATCCAAAATTTAGGACTGACCGACCGTTTGCAAGGCAACTGGGCTATAATGAGCCTTATTTTAATTATTTAATCAACTGAGCCTATCGTCTATAATTATTACGATAGTCAAAATATTCATTCTGTTAATATAAATTTATCGAAATTATTTTATCGATACGCACGTCTCTGGCAACTGGTACCATCTGACGCAAGTTTGAAAACGCGTCGGGGTTTTTTCAAAATCGTTTATGTAATATATAATTATGGCGTTAAACACATTTATCTATATTGTTTCTATGTTTCTGATTTTAAAACAACCTTTTGGGTAACGCTTTATTAATATTTTAAATTGATTTAATACTTGTTGAATTAAATTGTCATACACAAGCGCCATTACAATTTATTTTCATGTCATGAACTGACATCTGCCAAATTAATCAAGTTACCGTGAAAGCAATAAATGGACAAACAATACGATGTAATGATGCTTATCGGACAAGATTGTTACTTCGATTTGGCGTAAGGGGCTTTTTATTTTGAGTCATATGTCGTATGGGACAAAACGGAAACTTCGTGAACCTTAAAACAATTTTCTTTTTTCTTTTTAGTACTTACGTCAAATGTTTGAAATATTTTTTTAATTAGTGTCCTTTAAAGCAAAATGCAGCGTTTTATGTACCAAAATTTCAGGGGTGTAAAGGAATTATTTTTAGAGCTACAATAATTTTAAGCATGCAGAAAGATAGAGGAGAAAAAATCAAGTACGATGGTGTAATAATATTTTTTTTGTCAAATGTCCCTTACGCCAATTGAATTTATGACCGTCGATATTAGTTAGGATTTCTCATGATAATCTTTGAACACGCAACTATAATATATACCTATATTTTAAATCTATATTAAAAAAGCAATATATTTTCATATTAATATAAATCATAGCTACATGCGTGACGGGCTTCACACTATAAATAAACAAGGAATCTACAAGCTATTAGATAATAGACAAACATTCATAAATATTAATTAAGAAGTTAAACAGCAAAGCAGATAATTTAAATACCTTTCCTTGTATTTTCTCTGGTAATTTATTAGTAAACCAGTAGCTACTATCAGTTGCTAGTAAGTGGTACTAAACAACATTTTTGTAAAGCCTGGTTTTTGCTTTGAGAGTATTTGCATGCAACCTGCAAATGTATTAGTTCTGGGAAGTGTTGCACGGAAGTATACGAACCATTTTTTGTTTGCTTGAGTAATTGGTTTAAAAAAGCTTAAACTATCTAACATTATTCATATAAGAACTGAAATGGTAGGACTACTCACAGAAGCGGCGTTTTAGGGGATTTACACGAGTCGATTTTCGCCACACGGCTAGGCCGCACGGCGAAAATCAACCGTCTAAATGACAATTCGAATAGGCCGCAAGTGACTAAAATCGCTAGCCCCAAAGTTGGGTGCCATCCGACTTTTGCCGTACGGCGACAAACCGCATGCGGCGGGTGACTAAAATCGTCCGGGTAAATGTAAATGGTCAGTTGCAAGCGATCGCCCGCCGCATGAGGTGTGTTTTGCGCTGTATTGTTCCGCTAGAAATGAACAAGTCGCATGCGATTTTTGTCGACCGGTGTAAATGGAGTGGCGATTCGATTTTTACAAGCGATGCGACTGGTGACTTGCCGCACTGCTAAAATCGACCCGTGTAAATCCCCCATAAAGAAGAGGCGGTGGGAGCGGTCTGCCCCGGGGAGTCTACTCCCTAAGTCCGTCAACGAAGTTAATCGCCCGTCCGAATGTAGCCTAAAACGTAGGAGTGACCAAAACAAACGTCAAGTTCGACTTTTCGGACGGGCAAAAACACATCGATAGTAAGGACAACTGTCAAATCGTGTTGTCATTCATTCTTAATTCGTGCCCCGAAATAATCGTAGGTATGTCCTTATGTGATAGGGAGTAAGAAACGCTCGTAACTAAGGCCGAAATCATGGACTTCGTGCTTAGGGACGTAGTAGACCCCCTGGTGCGAAGCTCCAAGGGGTGACAGCCCGCGCCAGCGGAGAGCCACTGTCATGGACTTTGACTAAGGAAATTAAGAAATTGTCTGCAGCGCAGCACAGAAAAAATAATTGCTCAGCCAAGAGCACGCGCAGCAAGTGGGTCGCGTACGCCCGTTTAGTATTTTTTGCTTTATTTTGGGGGTGCTCAATAAAAAACCGCCCGGGTGACAACCCATGCTACGCCGCCACTGGGAACTCATAAACATATCGAAGAGGTAATGGCTTTTTTCCACGCTTCGGATAAAATCATTCTTTTAACACTTACTTGTTCGTTGTTATTATTATTTTTTAAACTGACAATTTATCTTATTTTATTTAAGTATGCATATACACGTTGTATCATAAAACTGACTTACATCCGTCACCTCACACTTCAGATCCAGTTGAAAACCAGCATCAGGCACTAGTTGTCTGGCACTTTTGCTGAACTGGGCCTTTTTAGCGCAGCCGTGAGGCACACTTTCCTGCTAATTTTTTTTTTTTGTTTTTTTCTGCTTTGTTTTAGATTGTGTGCCTTTTTAGTCTGTGCTAAATAAATGTATTTTCTTTCTTTCTTACTTAAGGACAAGACCAACCCAAACCAATTTTCAAATGGCCCGAGCGCTACGAGCCGAGTGATGTAGGGTTTCCCGACACTTATCGCCAAGGAATCGGCTTAGGCGGTAATCGGTATGCTCGGGCATAAGCCCGTACACATAAAGCTTTTTTCCGACCGGCCTAAGCCGATTCCGCGTGGATAAGTGTGTGGAGCAACGCAACGATTCCTTCTTGTAATTTTAGTTTTTGCTGCCTATTATTTATTTATTTTTTACTCAAATTATTATTAACCAATACACTAGCTAGAGCATCATAAAACCTATTTTGAAAACCGAATTGTTAATAAGTCGCATAAAATTAGCTTCAGGGAAATTAAGTAAATAAGACCAAAATGGTGTTCGCAATAAAAAAAAATAAAGCAGCATTCATTGATTTAAATAAAAAATAATCAACATCTTCACTATAAAAATAATGAAATAACAACATTTTTTTTTTGAATTTTCACTTCTTTTCCTTCACATGCCCGCGCCACAGTTTCTAGGTATTTGAGGCATTCCTTCGGGAGTAATGTTTCTGTACCTAATACTATTTATTATTTTATACACAAATAAAATATATCTGCCTAGCCTTTTCCCAACTACGTTGGGGTCAGCTTTTAGTCTAATCAGATGCGGCTAATTACCAGCATTTTACACGGAGCGAGTGCCATCAGCCCTCCGCAACCCACATACTGAGCAATGCCGATATCCTAAGGTTAGACCGGTTGTCACACTTTCAGACTTCCGACTACCCCTAACAACTGTCATAGGTATTCGTATGACACCAGAGACCGACAGTATAACGTACTCTCCGAGGGACGGGGTGTCTCGATGTGTAACGAATGGTCACCCATCCACGGACTGACCGCGGCAAGTGCAGCTTAACCTTACAAATCATATGTTCCGCGCGGTTGTTAATTAGCCACAAACATGTAAGAGTAATTATTTTTACAACACCAGTAAAATGCAAATACCTTCTTTACTAACAGACTACGTGATGTTTACTTCACTCATTTCGTAATGATTCATCTTACTTCATTAAGTAACTATACATCTATCAATGAGTACGCTTGTTATTGACCTAGACACATGATTAATCTTATTTAAGGTAGTTACGATAGTTTTGCGTAAGTATCGAATCTGCGCAGTATTTTGTGTTAAATGAGCTTAGATTTTATGGGGTTTAAATCAAAATCAAAAATAGGATTCCATGTAAACCATTACATGCGCTTATGAAAAGTCCAATTTAGGTGCACGGTTCCAATTAGTCGTTTCCTATGGAGAAGAGCCGACAATATATTGATTTTAAAAGAATAACCAAAAGGTAAAGGCAAAGGTAAAGGGGGTGCATGAAAAGAGCCTCCACGAGTGACGATAGGTACTTCAATACGTCTGGCGCACCCTGGGCAGTCAGCCCCGCTACCAACCTTGCTGACTGGCTAATCTTACGAAGAAGCTTAAGAAGAAGCTATTCTTGTATAACTCGTGTCGACACGATAAAAGAAGAAAAGAGCAACCATATAGTTTCACATGGTTACTCTTTTAAAATAAATTTTCGGTGTTAACCTAGTGATTGAACGAGGAGGGCAAGCTCTCCATGCAAGAGGGTCGGAGTTCAATCCCGGCAAGAAGTTCTGGCTTTTCGAATTTAAGTGCGTATCAGAAATTGATCATTAACAACGGTGAAGGAATATATCGTGCAGAGGGCTCCAAATAGTTCTCGATAGTGTGTTTGGTGCACGGGCCGACTGATCACATTCACCTTAACTTTTTGTTGGTTTTAATAGAACTTATGAGGCCTACGTTAATGATTATGTTTTTACTGGCATTGGTATTGAAATTCGAAAAGTGCTGTGGCGTAATTTCGACTGCAATTTCTATATTGAAACAAACATTTGTATAGCCTAGTTTATTTCTTCCAAGTCATTTTGTTGCCCAATTAAGTACCTATGACAACCAATTAATGGAGGTTGCAATGTTCATCTAATTTTGCGTTATTTTATTAATTTAAAATGAACATGGTCGCAAACTTATAAAAAAAAATCCTAACCTACAAACATAACATAACATCACGCCTGTATTCCACGAAGGGTTGGGCAGAGGTGTATAGTATACCCTCATTTTGCCGTCATATTTAAGTCCCATGTAATACGACGCGAGCCTATTGCCATCAACTTGGCACAAATCCAAACTCCGGGCTGCTACTAAAAAACTCTAAGTACACGGAAAACCCAATAATACTTTGCCCGACCTGGGGATCCAACCCAGCATACAGCTGTAACCGCTTGCGGCCACTAGACAAACGAGGCAGTTTTTTATTTTTATTTAATAACTAGCGACCCGCCCCTGTTTCGCCCGGGTGAAATGTATTATACATATAAACCTTCCTCTTGAATCACTTTATCTATTAAAAAAACCGCACCAAAATCTGTTGCGTAGTTTTAAAGATCTAAGCATACATAGGGACAGACAGCGGGAAGCGACTTTGTTTTATACTATGTAGTGATAGGCTTTCGTTTGACCACCATCTCGCCTGATGTTAAGCGATGATGCGGTGTTTCTATTCATTTCTACAGGATCTAATAAAATAGAGAACTATTCTAAAAATCTCCACTTTATTGTGTCAACCTGTTAGTTGGTTCGTTTCTTCCATAATTCAACCCAAGTTTGAACGCTTCCCTATTACGTAATAATACTACGACCAACGTGCTCGACAGTTTGTTTACAGACTACTGTGTATGTGTGGCTGCAACGTAAAACAGAATGTAAATTAAATACAGAAGGCCCACTCACGTTCAGTTTCCTGAGAAAGATGACCTAATGATCGGCTACTGTTAAGAGCACATTGCTCGCAGAACGGATAGCCGATGGGGCCGAAAGGTTCTGGAGTGGTGACCGCGTACCGGAAGGTGCAGCGTAGGTAGGCCCACAAGGTGGACAGATGACCTGGTGAAGGTCGCAGGAATCCGCTGGATATGGGAAGCACAGAACCGGTCGATGTGGCGATGTCCAGCACTGGACGTCTTTCGGCTGAATGATGATGATTTTAAGAACAGGGGTGAGCAAACGTTTCTCAGCCAAAAAAACCGAGTCAATCTAATGGGGGCCAGAATTTCTTAACATTGATTTATGCCGATGGAAACTCAACACAGGTACCTAGATTTATCTTCGAGACTATTCGGAAGGTTATTGGTGGCCCGGATCAAATCGGTGCGCGGGCCGGAGCCGGTCGGAGGCCGTACTTTAACCACCGGTGTCTTTGCATAGCGTATATATGTCTCATTGCATTAAGGAAAAGAAGTATAAGGATGGCCACAGCGATCTGCAAATAACTGTTGAATAGATATGTCACAAGTACTTTTAACAGTAGATGGATTTACGGCATTCAAAAAATTACTTTTTGTATACGTTAAGCTCACTGCAATTGCAGATTGCACGCCCTATGGAAGAACAACGGATAAACCTAACCATATCCTTAAAATGGGTGATAGAAACCCAACCAAATTATTAGCCAAATCTTGCCTAGCCCTGTTTTCCTGTCTTGCCTTGCAGGATGCAATCTTAATGCTCACACAACTTGTGCAAAAGTTTCCACAAACAGCTTGAGCAAAAGTTTGCGCATTTTTTTCTTTCTGTTCGTCTTCTGTAGATGGTCCTTGCGAACCCCTTCTACGTAACCAAGCAGTTATTGGCGAGACCTGAAGGGTCTCCAGCCAAAGTTTGCGCAGACAGTATCGTCAGTAATAATAGTACTACGTGGTACACCGTTTTGCCGCCTCAACGGCCTTTTTTCACATAGGTAGGTATTTGAATTTGCACACGTAAGTATTTATAAGCTGTGCAAATTAGAATTTGTGCAAATAAGATGAAGCATGTAGCCGGGTCTTTACGCGAACCTTCTGTATTATATTTCTTAGTGTAATATAATGTTTGTACTAGGATCCTGTACGACCACATTTTCTGCTGACATCCCAACAAATCAAGTGGACGTAACAGTTAATTGGGTCTGTTTTGTTTTGCTATAGTTTTTGCACGCGGCCCTGTTTGGTTATCGGGAAGTCATTTCCATTTTGGATTGGATAGGAAGGTACAGGGACTCAGATTATTATTGATGCCTTTGTAGAATTTAATTTAACAACAAAATACTCAAGTATATTCCGAGTATCGTATGACAGACGATACGTCACGGACGTACAACTTACGGCAGATTTTATTGGAAACCTTTAACCATAATAAGGCAGAGTCTTTATGAGTAGAATAGTTTAGACCAGGGGTGGCCAAACTACAGCCCGCGGGCTGATTTCGGCCCACGAATGGTTTCAATTCGAGCCACCGACGACCCTCCCTTTTCGAGCATGAGTGTGCAAGGCCCTTAGAAATATATTTTTGTATCCTCATCGACACAAATAGGTATAAAATAAATACATAGATAATCAATTATAAAATGCTATAACAAATAGCAGTCATTATTTGAGCTAAAAATGAACAAAATGCATATTTTTATTCTACTATAATTTCTAGACAGATCTAAAAACGATAACTAGGTACAACAACTCGCAAATTATTCATCATACCAACTAGCAAACAAAACTGCAATGACTTAAAAATTGCATAAGTAGTCCAAAACGTATGTTTTTTTTAACTTCGCAATCAACATTGCACATAATTATGACGACTTATGAACGTCAACATTGATGACAGTTAGAAGTCTGCTCACCCACTAACGTGTTGAAGCGTGAATACATGTTCATCAACCAGATATTGAAGTGTGGTATACTTGTTCCGTTACAGTAGTTGGTAGGCTTATAAATTTATATGATTTACTGGTGTAGTGCGCTTCAGCGGACTAAATTGATGTGACTCGGACGTTTGAGGTTCGGTCCGAGTGTCAGCGATGCTTATAGAACAAAACATTTTTGGTTTTAATTTTGCAATTTAATAAGATTCCAGACTGCCTCGTTCGATCGCCAGGTCGGACAAGGTTTTATTGGGTTTTTCTATGTGGAATTTCTCAGTAGCAACCCGGAGTTTGGATTTGTGCCCGTTTGATGGCAATTGGCTCACCCCCTATTACATGGGACTTAAACATAGTGGCAAAATGAGTATAGACCTCTTGCTAAGCCTTTGAGGAATACAGACTTGATGTTATGTTGTAGTAGCTACATTTCACTGTGTGTTTCTCTTCGTTAGCAGTTGTAGATTTGTATTTTGTTAATGAAGACAACTCATGTTTACCAAACAGCAGTGCCTGAAGCCCGCAATCAATGAGAATTTTCGTCGAGTAAATAAGAGAAGAGATGTTTCAAATCGTCATCTGTATATTGCTTGTATCCCCATGGCTACAGTCTAAATTGTAACAGTCATTGACTGTTACAATGAACTGTAGCCAATAGGAAAAAGAGCATTATTTGCCTCCTACTTTTTTTCAAGAGGTCACGAATGCCTCCTTCTTATATTTTTGTTTTTGAACCTGGCAATATTATTTTATTTACTGTTTTCTTTAACAGAAAATAAAAATGGTTTTTTAATTTAGAAAATTGCGGAATTGTTTATTTTCTTAAAACCGTGTGCCGATTAAGGAGTAGTCAGAATCATCGGGCTCTGCTGTCGAATTGGTATACGCCATTTAAATGTCGTGAAGCTATTTTCACTAGCTGCTATGTCCAACAGTATACTCTAAAAAGCTAAGTTGCAACATAATTCTTAAAAAATGTACATGGCAAAACTCAATTGAAAAATCGCTGTAACTGACACCACACCCCAAATTACATCATAAAGCTTATTACAGACTATCAATAACTCTTGCTATCATTACTAAAGAGTTAAATAATTTCTACTGATTGATGGTGCATTAGCACTATGCAGTAACAGGTGTTACAAAATTCCTGTGTTGTTTCCTTTGTGAAGTAACGGATACAGAATTCTTGGAAATCGCAGACGGAAATCATAAATAAAAATTGTTAATTTTAAAAGTCAACGTAAGACTTCCTTATTGGTAAAAGATATATAACATTACGCCTGTACTCCCTAAAGGGTTGAACAGAAATGTTAAACACCATCATTTTGCCATTTTTAAGTCCCATGTAATAGGGGCGAGCCTATTGTCATCAACCGGGCACAAATCCAGACTCCGGGCTGCTACTCATAAATTCCATACCGAAAAACCTGATAACCCTTTGCCCGCCCTGGGGATCGAACCCAGGTCTTTACGCAATGAAAAAAGGAGAAAATAAAAAAATAAAAATTGTCGGTAAAAAAATGCACATTAAAATGTATATATCACACTATATGTAAAGTATTTTAATACACAGCTGGAAATAGGAAGGTAAGCTTAAAGGCACAATGCTGGGCAATTGGGCAACCTATTTGAATTATGGGTTTTTAGCAGTCAAACCATACAAATTTAGAACGTGTCAAGTAAAAACACGGTGAAGTTCAATGCGTAAACTAGTTAGTTCTTATCTATTACCGTCCTTTTCTGGCACTGTCTGTTAGTAAAAGACAGCAAATTCTCTAATATTAGTTTAGTTGGTGAAAAAGAGAATCAGCACCAATGTAAAATTAACTTTTTGTGATCGTAAACTACAACCAATACATCAAGTAAAAACTAACCAATCGATGATTAATAACTCTATTCAGTTATACATTACCCTTATTTCACATTGGTTAAACTTTAAGAACGGACATCCAATAAATTATAGTTATTATCTTCCAAGTAGAACCACTGGTTTATTTTAACTGGATTCTTATAATTATTCGTCATTATTTTTCACCTTGGCGCCTAAAATGTTGCTGCAAGATATTTTTTTATTTTATTTTTATGACAACGCAATAAAGTAGGTTGTTAAATTATTTGTAATTAGTGTAATTACGTCTTTGTTTTAGTATTCAGTTAGTACATTAGGAAATAGGAATTTTATATTGAATAGCTTATTCGTTTTGATTGTTTAAACACAAAGAAACTAGTTTATGAGGCAATAACTTAAACTAAACTTATCAAGATTGCAGGACAAAGGATGGCGACGAAAATTTTTATTAGTTTAACTATAATATAAAAAGTCCTTTGTGCAAGTGTTGGAGCTTTCAGACTTGAAGATGAGAAAATAATAACTGATTTTCTCTTCTGTTTATTCTTTTACCTCTTTTTTATCATTTTCGTCACAACTTTCGAGTTTTTTTATCTTGTGTTAATTGTTATTTCTCAGTGGTATTCCTTCCTTCCACCTAAACATGAGTTTTTTCAAGTGTCAGTACTGATCTTTATCTTAAAGAAAGTCTACAAAAGGAATTGGTTTATTGTGGCTCTTGAGACAACGCGACAACGACTTGCTAACAAGCTGTCAATCGCCATTACTTACACTAAGCAACAGCTGTGTAAGGACCACATCAATCTGTTCTCTCCACGACTCAATAAACTGTCTGGCCATTTGAACTATTTATAACTGATGCGAATTCTCATTAGGTTTCTAAAATAAAGTTTTTGTAGCCTGTATTTAGACTAGCCTCTATAAATACATTCTTACAGTCATCAGCGTCATTTTAGGGCTTAAGGTAAACAATACCATTTTGACCTGTTAGATACTAGCTGTACCTACGGAAACATAAGGTCTACTGCTCATCATCCACACTTAATAGCGTGATATTTTGTACCCTATAACCTGACCCGCTCTTTAACGGACATTTTTGCCAAATTTCAACTAAATCCCCTCAGTAGTATTGGCGTGAAGCATAAACATACAAACAGACAGAAATTCTAAAAACTTCTGATTCGGCATCAGTATCGTACACGTAGCAATTACAATGTAGGTACAATTTTTGCTTCGTTACGATTTTATTATATGTATAAATATAGATAATTCCTTTTGCTCCATAAATTCTTATCTATGTATATAAATAAAAAGAAAAGTCCTCACTGACTGACTGATTGATTGACTGACTCATCAACGCCCAGCCCAAACCCTTAGAAAGCTGAAATTTTGCACAGAGGTTCCCTTTATAACGCAGACAAGGAATAAGGGAGGATTTTTCGAAATTCAACCCCTAAGGGAGTTAAATTGGGGATGAAAGTTTGTATGGATCGTCACTTAACGGGTTCAAAATTTCACGCAAGCGAAGCTGATTGCAAAAGCTAATAGATACTTAATAAGTAAAAAAACTGATTTTTCCGAATAGTTGGACAGTAGAAATATGCAGCATAATACAAGGCGTGACATCATAATATTAATGATTTGATTCTAAATCGTATCACATCAAAATGAGCTCGATAATATTATTTTATAACGATCCACTTCATGCACCATTTTACTTACCACCGATGCTACTATTACAAAAACACGCGATATAGCCATGACGTTTCGAAACAATTCTAACATGCAAACTGGGCCAATTTCTTAACATACCAGTCGCACGCACTTGTTGAACCAGAGAAATGACTTCGATAATTAAGTGTAATAGCTATTAGTTTTAGTGGACCGATTCGGATGGCAGGTTTATGTAATATTGATGATTGACACCCTTTTTTAAATGTAGGTGCGTTTTTAGCAACCTGTTGATAGTAATTAATCCAACAGGTTATGTATTGCAAATAATTTGTAATTATTTTAGCGTGTATGCAGATCAGACGGGCTGCATTCCAAGTGGAATCAGTCAATAAGGTATTTGATTGAAAAAATCTAATTAGTCCATCAGTTAAATTACCAAAAAATATTTGACCCGTATTTTTTCTTTTGTTACGTAAACCAAAATTGACGAAGATATGACTCTTTTAAAATTGGCAAAACTTCACAAGTAAGTACAATTTTTACTTGCTTCTGACGTCACAAACCGACTCTCGAGTTTTGATACCTTTTATCTTTCCAAATATTCATAGATTTAACAAAAGAAAAAATACGGGTCCATTATTTTCCAAAACTCTAACTGGCGGACTAATTAGATTTGCAATTTATTGATGCTGTCAACATGCCTATTATGTAAATACTCAATTAGCCAGCCTATCACCGTCCCGTAGTGGATTACTTCTTTTAATCTGCAAGCTGGCTGCTAAATGCAGTATAAATGAAGTTTAGATTCTAGCATGCAGTCAGACCAATTAAGCCCAGCTGCACATAAAAATAAATTTCTGTCAGAAAATTACTGACGCGCGACTATGCTCGTACATTTTATACTAGACGCCGCATCATCATTCAGCCAAATGACATCCACTGCTGGACATAGGCCTCCCCCAATCAATGTTGGGGGGGGTGTGCCATAATCGCCACGCTTGGCAGGCGGGTTAGCGATCACATTAAGGTTGTTAAAGTACTCAGAGAACGCTGCTGCCCATCCTCTAGTGAATCCCTTAGTCGCCTTTTACGACACACATGGGAAGAGATGGGGTAGTGCTATTCTTTACGTCTGGCACCACACGGACCGAAGACGCAGCATATTGTCAGGATTTGCCGGATCCGATAGCTTTCTGGCTCTAATACTATGGCTATAATAAACCGCAACAGGAAGCACAAGCTTTTTGCTGTGCCTTCATGTCGCACTGTAGCGCGAGCTAAATCGCCAATACCTCGTACTCTCACCGCACTCAACGAACTCTTGGATTATAATACGAACTGTGATCTGAATGCGGATGATTGGAAGAAGATTTTATTAGTACTTATGTCTGAAGCATTGCGAGAGAGATTCATAAAAGATGTCTATTTTACTATGTTTTTACGTTTAATTTCTCTATCTTTAATTACTGTAATTGGTCCAAGACCATCATCATCTGCCTAGCCTTTTCCCAACTATGTTGGGGTCGGCTTCCAGTCGAACCGGATTCAGCTGAATATCAGTATTTTACATGGAGCGACTGCCTATCAGACCTCCACAACCCAGTAACTGGGTAATACGATACTCTTGGTAAGACTGGTTGCCATGTCAGATTTTCTGGCTTCTGACCAACAGTAACGACTGTCAAAGATCTACAAATGACAGCCGGGACCAATGGCTTTACGTGCTTTCCGAGGCACGGAGGAAACTCGCTATGGTAAATGGTCACCCATCCACAGACTAACCTCGGCAAGCGTGGCTTAACCCGGAAGATCGGTCTATGCGGCTGTAATTATTTAGCCACGAGCTCCTCCAAGACCAATAAATGGTAAAATAAATAAATAAAATACAAAATGTATGAGCAAAGTTTGAAATTTTCTGAAAGAAATTCTTTCCATCCAATGGTTGTCTCGTAGAAATTGCTTTAAGCGATAAGACCGCCATTTGTACTGTTCTTAATTACGTGTATTCCTTCTGTTTTATTTCTTTTAGTGTACAATAAAGTTAATCTATCTATCTAAATTTCTTATAAGTGTGGTCGGGCCAAATTGTATCGTAACTGCAACATCTTTGCACTGTTACCTCTTTCTTCAGCAGTAATTTTGACAGTCGCTGTTGTTGCAGTTGCTTGTAGTTGTGCCAACTGTATGCTAACTGCAATTTGCATCGTTATTGCATTTCGCAGTAAGCTCTGTATATCATAAACCGGTCTAAGTAAAAGAAAATTTAATTAATCTAAAATTCTTGTCACGCTGTGTGTCGTTAAAGTCAGTTAAGATTATGAGTGTTCGAAGGTAATCTGTCATAATAAGCGCGCATAAGAAATATTAGAATTAAGAAATATTGTCATAAATTAGGCGGTCACAACCAAATTAATCTAAATATACAGGGTGTCTCGGAACTCAACGTCAATCCGGGAACGAGTAATAAGAAAAAGTTATTTTTTTTAAAGTTGTATACTTTTTAAAAAAACACATTTAATAATTAGATTTATGAGATAAAATTTAATTCATGGTAACTTTGAAATTCGAAAAAGAATATTAGTAAAAACAAAAAAAAAACATTATTAAATGTTTTTTTTTGCTCTTTTATAAGAATATATGAATTAAAAATATAATATATTATATACTGCGAGTCTACGATCAACATTCTGATTCTCACGACCGCTCATTCTAGCGATATACATATTTCGAAGTCATTGTTCAGCAGAGAACGTTATGGGCTCATAATATAAGGATATAACAGTGTCTATTAATAGTCGTTTGCAGAATACGTTAAGGGGGCCAGCACACGGGCCACTCGCCACAGCCACAAGTGTAGTTTAATTTTTCCATTCATTTCGCAGGGACTCGCCGAAACAGCTTGTGGCCGGCCACTAGTTGCTGTGACGAGTAGCCCGTGTTTGGATGGCTTAACTAACCCTTCGTCCTAGCTAGGCGTGTCGTTAAAATAACATGCGATATGCCTTCTATACTAGTGGCCAATGTGAGCAGTGTACCTAAAAGAGCGGCGCGTATAGTTTGTTTTTAGCGGTTTGATTGTGGCAGAAATTTGATTTGCCTTACTCGTCAAATACTATAAACGCTGTTTTACAACGCAGGTGCTAGGACACGTTGACTGTGTCGTAACGCGCTGCTTTAACACGCGCCGCACTGCCCTACGTAACGCATGCAATGCGCTGGCCAGCTAGGACGAAGCCTAACAAAATCGACATATTTTACGCTTGCCACACAAACAAGTCAAACTAATAATTTCTATCTATCCACTTCCTTCAACCGTTGATTATTTACTTCTAAACGTTTGCCAACTTGTCATTTAAGTATTAATTCACTGAACCGGTGTTATATCAACGTAAATTAGCATGACTTACGTAATGTCAGTACTTGATTCCCGTGAGAATATAAGATATTTGAATACGATTAGCTGTCATAGCGATCACGGAATCAAAATGTGTGTCAGTTGAATTGACATAATTGACGTTTGTACAAATGCAGGATGCCAATTCTACTGATAAAATTGTTTCTACACCGCAAACGAACCACAGCTGTCAGTTAATTTTCGTTTATGAAAACTGTCAAAATGTTTGGTTTTGTTTTTGTTGTCTATTTGACAGTTTTTTAAACGAAAACTGTCCCTATGAAAGGCTTCGGTTCAATTGCGATTGATCATCGTTCCTGTTAGAACAATTAGGCCTCAGGTTCCTCTGTTGTAAAATGGTGCATATGCTCACTCTTGCGAGAGCACTGTGTCTACTTTCAGTTCGATTGCTAGGTATGGTGACCACGGCCATTGTGTCCTTTTTTTCGAATTTAAATGTTTGTGGAAACCATCGGATGCTCGTCCTCCACACCAGGAGAGCTCCGAGATCTCCGGTGGAATGCACCGTTTACGGCAATAAGACCCTACGCGGTTGGAATATCCTCCATTTTCATTTGCGGAGGAACATCGTCCTTCCACAAGTTCACTACAACGAACACAACACAAAATCAAATCTATTTCCGTTATAACTACTAATATTATAAAATTATGAATCATCGTCTATAACCTTCAGGGGAAACCAAGATTTCAGAACTCTTGATCGACGAAAACCTAATAAAACCTTTTTTCTATTGTTCACAGATACTTCGTGAGCACAGTGCTACAGTTCCAGATTTACCGTGCAGTCTGCGAACGGACCGGTCAGTTCATACCCGGTGACCCATCACGACCGCTACACAAATGTGACATCTACAGGAACCCTGAAGCTGGAAGGATTTTAATGTGAGTGTCTGTTGCCTTACAAACCGTTGTGATCTAGTAATTTAAATCTAAGAGCAAACGCAGGGAAGACGGCAAATCCAAATTGCAAAGAATGACTTCCAGATTTGCATCTCTGTGAATCAATGCAAATGATTGGTGGTGGTGCATGAAAAGAGCCTCCACGAGTGACGATACTTAAGTATGTCCGGCGCACCCTGGGCAGTCAGCCTCGCTACCAACCTTGCTGACTGACTAATCTTTTCACCACAGCATCAGCTATTTTCGTATAGCTCGTGCTGACACGAGAGAAGAAGAATGCAAATGCAAACCAAAAGGCGGAACCGCCAAAAGCAAGTAAAAACAATAGCTCCACAAATAAAGTTTGATATGATCAGCCCCATGATTCGAAACAATATTCGATTCATCAGTTATCGAACGATCTGATAAGCTAAGTATCTCTTTCTCTCTTGCTACAAGAATCGTAGACGGAACGACATAGCAAACCGAATCAATCGACAACTGCTTATTATCGTAAAGGTTGTGAATCGAGGGGCAGTTCACCGTAACTTAGTCGTCCAGCATTCTAAGTGCGCATCACACTCTTAATCTAGGCTATGATTTTGATAGGTCAACAATTTCCATAGCAATGTTTGTATTAACAATCCGACTTCATCACAACTATGTAGCACGCAATGAATATTGTTTTTGACACATCAACTGTCATGATTGATGTTGTTTACGTTACGCAATTGCCCTACTCCACAAATAAGAACATCTGTCGACATTTACAGAATTGCAAATGGCACTAATTTGACCACTTTTTTATCAGTCAAACAAATTATCTGAATTAAGTGACCACCGAAACCTTCACTTCCACTACTATTATCACTTATCTGGTCTAAGTACATACACAGATACAAACAGATACTGCGTCACTCAATAAAAAGCGATAGTTATCAACAATTTTACATAAAGCGAAGATATAAATCTTGGAGCGTGAAGCCGAGTGGCCTTGACCGTAACGGTTCCATTTGAATTATGCACGTTATGATTTATTTACTGTAGTGAGACTAGCCAAGTGCCGTGACTGGAGTTATGGATTAAATTTTTATCGAAGGAAATTATTCTTATACTTCACATCCAATAAAATATAGGGGAAGGAGAGAAATAAATGAGGGTTTATTTTGAGAAGCGATATTTACTTTCTTTTTGTAAGGCTTTGCCCAAAAGTTACAAGCTTTCGGGCTTCTGACTACCCTCACGACTGTTGCGACAATCATACGTAAAATTCATATCTGGGCGGTTGTTCAAAAGCAACGAGTATTTCAATTAAAAAAAACTTTATTATTGAATGCTATACAATTTTTCTTTCGTAAATCTCACTTGCACCTTGCCTCTGGCCGTCAAGGCTCTAAACATCAGCAGATGACAGAATTACTATACGATTTGCCAACCCTATGCCTGAAAGCAGTACTTGTGCCGTCGATGCGAAAGGATTAGCTCTAAGCCGACTAAGACTGGTGTTTACAACCGTTTAATCAAAAAAAAACCCGAGTTTTAGGTAAAAAATTGTTGAACCAGAAAAAGAATTTGGGCTAAATCAACCTGCTTCCTCACCTGCATAAATTACATTAAGGAGAGGCTTCTTACCAGCTGTGAACTGCGGTTGGCTTCTAAAACGAGCGTCCTACAAAAATCTAAATAAACAAAAATACACTAAAACAATAATATTTTCAACGAACAGACACACTCTTTGAATCTTATAATAGTGGATACAAATACATTATACCATAGATATAGTTTTTTTTATTATACTATTCAGATTCATTTTTTCTTTTGCTTTATATGGGAAATGACTATTTTGACCCTGATTACCCATATACAGCATAGCAAGACCGGTTGTTATTTATACATATACAGATTGTCCCGAAAAACAACGTCAAGCCGGGAACAAAATGATAGGGCAATTTATGAAAACAAAGGGAAAAAAACTTGTCTACTTTAAACGACGACACGTTTGGTGCAGTGACTAAGCGATTGGCTTCTACGCTACGGGTCGTGGGTTCGATTCCCACGCAGAACAAAAATTTGTATGGCCTACAGATGGTTGTTTCGGGTCTGGGTGTTTGTTTGTGAGATTTGTGTCTGTAAACGCACTCACGATACAAGAGAAATCTTAGTGTGGGGCAAAGTTTTACTAAAAAAAAAACACCTTTATTAGTAAGATTTGTGGGATCAAATTTTATTCATGGTAACTTTGAAACTCGACAACGATTAAACTTCTTGTTTTTTTTCTGAAGAGTCATGCTGCTCCATCGTTTTTGTTCCCGGCATGACGTTGAGTTTCGGAACACCATGTATTATTATTATTATTGATTGGGTTCTAGCTAACGGTTTTAGCAAAGTTTTTACCAGTATTCGAAAAGAAGGAAAAAATCTCTTCGCGGTGATCGCAAGAAAGGAATTAAAAAAAAAACACTCGATATAATTAGGAATCTTCAAGCAAGAATTAGTTTACATAAATACAAACAGAATTAGATTACTTGTCACTAGCATTGACATAGATTGTCCTTGGTAACAAATTGCAACATCCAGAAATGTGTGACACAAAATGCATTTTAATTTCAATAAAATTTAATTTATTCACATCACTAATTACACACATTCCTTCCAAAGAAATATCTCTCTTACACATTTGCAATACAGTCTAGAATACTATGCAGTAATATTTTTTAAATAGAGCATGTATCCAATCTATTTCCAACTGTACCTCTTTCACGCAGAGTTGAATTTCATTCGGGTGTAAATGTCCAAAAATAAACAAAATGTTTGGTGTAATTTCATCTCTAAGCCATAAACTTAAGGTTGAATTTCGTTTAACTGTAAATTAAAAAATAAAGCGTGGTGCAGACAATTGCGCGTCTCCGCACGGATGTGACCACTTGACGCTATGGATGCGGGCCGCATTATTAAATTTTATTCGTTAATATTGTTACATTGAATTTTGTTGTAATGCTAGTTATAAACTTTGCCCATAAATATTAAGGATTTACCATTCATGGTTTAAAATTTGCCACTAGTGAGGATAGCTTTAAATGAGTAACCATGGATTTTTTGCCGGCTCAGAAACAACAGATTCTGAAACTGTGCACCAAAATTTAACTTTTAATAAGTGCCTGAAATTATTAAAAAAATAACACCGGCCAAGTGCGTGTCGGGCCACGCGCAGTAATAGGGTTCCGTAGTTGCACAATAACACGGACTAAGAAGAGGGCTTAGTAATTTTTCAATGGAATTTGTATGTCATTTTTACTTTTCCGGTTGGTCGACTATTATTCGTAAACTTGTGAAGTCTACTTAGCTGTGATAGTTTTCCTTTTAACTTCGTTGTATAAACTACTACCGTGAATTTTTTTCACCTATCCAAAACTAACCGTTTAGCGGGCAGAGGGGGGGGGGGGAGCCTGTTGAATTAGAATCTGTCATCAAGTACCTACCTGAAGTTGAACCTAAGGGAACATCGCCATCCAGAGAAAGAAGGCTCGTCATAGGAAGCATCCGTAAATTTCATTCTATTATTCTGTAGATAGAAGGATACAATTACCTACTGACCAATTAAGGCCACAACACGCAATTCACTGGTGTGGATTACAACAACATTTTATAATTTCACATTTGTTTAAAATTCGTCATGTTAGTAATGTGACGAGTTTCAAGCTTTTTTGTTGCATGTTGCAACATTTGCATGTGGAGCATAACCACCGGAGACAAGAGTTTTGTCGACAGAAGAATAGACAAAATTACATAAATTGCTATTGCGTATAAGAGCCCAAATACACGTCCGATACTTGCCTCTGATGGTCGGTTCCGATAGTCTGATCAGACTATCTGAAGGCCTCCGCGTCATACATTTGTTTGAACATAAATTACACGTACGATCAGACTATCGGATCGGATGTCAGAATCGTAAGCATCGTCCGGGCGTCGTCGTCGTCCAGAAAAAATCGGACACGAGAATCGTACTTGTATTTCATGAATCCGATCAGATAGTCGGATCCAGCTCCCGGAAGCAACTATCGGGCGTGTATTTTGACCCTAAGTCACTCTGTCAGTTCTTCCGTCGAAAAAACCCATGTCTACGGTGATCATGCTACGTTTGCTGCTTCAAGCAATGTGATAATCTAGTGTAGACGAGGTATCAAATATGTCTTCTTTTTCTCCTATCTCATATCCAAATTGATTATCTTCCGATGGGTAGTAGTTTCCACTTGTTTCCATCTGCTGCTAGAGTATATAATCTTTTATAACCTATCATTAACTGTTCATTAAGCTAATTTGGTCTCTAAACTTTTCTATAGCTAATATTTGCATTTCACTACATATCAATACTGATAATGACAAGATTATTGAACACATCAATTTCTTATTTCTAGGTCACATTTAGCTTATCTGGTGAGTAATTACGTACTACATTATTGATATGTTGGTGAAATACACCCTGATTGGAGTCCATTAAGAGCCTCCAAGAGTGACGATGCTTAAGTCACTCCCGCTACCAACCTTGCTGACTGGCTAATCTTTTCACCACATATTTTATTCCATTGTCATCAATGATTACGAAATGTGAAGTGACTGAATAAATATCAAATGTTGCCAGATGTTGATTTTGACCATTAAATTTTAGTGAATACGAATTGCCTATTTCAAAATTTATAAGAATATTCACGATATTGGCAAGAGACCATGAAATCATGTACTCATACAACTCATAGGCGAGATTTAGTTCTCTTCATCCTGGCCTTCCGCACAATCTCTCATCTCTTAGCCAGTCTTAAATTATATTATTGTGTTAAAGAAATGACACAATTTAAAGCAGTCTTCTTCTTTGAGTAGTCTTTTCGAAAATAGCTCATGCTATGGTGAAAAGATTCGCCAGTTAGCAAGGTTGGTAGTGGGGCTGACGGCCCGGGTGCGCCGGATGTACTTAAGTATCATCATTCGAAGAGAATCGTCGTTTTAATGCACCCCATATTAATATACTTGTGGTATTCCTCTAACCTGTGTAACCTTAAGATATCGGCATTGCCCAGTACCTAACTGGGTTGCGAAGGGCTGACGGCAGTCGCTCCGTTTAAAATACTGGTATTCAGCAGCATCTGGTTAGTCTGGAAGCCCAACATAGTTGGAAAAACGCTAGGGTGAAGAAGTATTCCTTTTTGCTGAACTTCGGATCTCTAGTGAGTCTAATGTTTGTATGGGGAAGTTCACCAACTGAAAACCAAAAACGACGAATGGCGTAACATTCTACCTTATTATGATGTCCTAGTACTGGTCCCAGTTACGGCGAGCGAAACGCGTTCACAAGTAGATAGTACCGTCCATCGATATTGTTACACTTACATAATATTCACTTAAACGCTATCTTTCGTATTTGCGTTTGTGAACGCGAGAAAAACGTCGTATACTCGTTTAAAACGTGAGCGGTTATTACATAATTAAACGTAAATAATGTGAAATGTGGATCAGCTGTTTACTGATGCAATTAATGATATACGTATTATATATATTACTGCCTATTGTCTGGTAGTATGAGTCTGTCATACTCACTAAAATGTCCTGCTGATGGTGGCGTTTCAAATAGTTGAGCTGAGCGATGCGGATGTGCACGTCATGCTCTTCAACGAGTGCTATCTGTCGGGACTGGTCAGCTCTTAACTGCTATGGCAATCCTAAAAGGCATCTTTTTCTATTTGTTACTCATAAGTGAGTTTCTTTCTTACATTAACCTGCTTTATTCTCATTCTATTTCTCACACTACTGCAATAAAATTGTCATGAACTACTACACTTGTGGGCAAATAAATCGAGCCACTCCCTTTTTCACGTGTCCTGGTTATTAGTTTTGGTTTCATGGATTATAGGTATACTAAGTTGACAAAAAACTACCCTCATTGTAAAGGTTATCAAATAACCTTTTAGGCGATATATGTTTCGAATTGATCTGTTCCATAATAGGTACCAAAAATAATAACAATTATACGTGAAAAATAGAAGTGGCTTGATTTATTTGCTCCCAAGTATATTTTAAAAAGAGTAGTCATGGAGTTTCTTGCCGGCTCTTCCCCATAGAACCTACCCTTTGGAACCGTGCACCTACATAGTTTTGACGTTTTAAAAGTGTCTGAAAACTGGTCCATTTTAGGTTTCTATTGACGTTTTGAATTGAAAACAAAACAGAGTAATAAATTTATGTCGTTAACAAGCAATCTGGCTAACTCTTACTTAGAGCATATACCTATGGAGGGAGCAAGAATACGCTTACCCCTCTGACGTACCCCCGTGACGTATGCCCATAGACGATTATAAAAACTAGTTCAAAAACTGTACCGTGTCACGACACACACCTCGTAAAAATGGTTAATTGTTCGGTATTTTCGTGCAAAAAGCGGTCTGCTTCCTCAAACATGGAGTTTTCTGTCACTAATAAGCATTATTCCGGCAAACATGTATACATTTTGCGTTATTTTCAAAAATATAATTCACGCCTTAGCTGTCATCTTTTGTGACAGAAATTGACAGAAATATTTTAAAACGAGAGGTAGTGACGGGACAATGTGAATATAATTGAATGAACGAAAATTACAAAGAGGTTTACCGCTTCTCATAATGTTCTCTGTTATTGATTTTATTTCATTTTGCCTTGTTGATACTATTTAACAAAAAATAAAAGGTTTTTTGCCTCCAACAACAATGATAGAACTAAGTTTCAATCAAGAAATTTAACTTAAATTAATATTTAAACCCTATTACGTGTGCAGCGAACACAATCGACTGAATCGTGGTTAAAATGTTCTCAAATACATCTATCTATGCAAGATTAGTCGGAAACGGGGTACTAATCTGAAGGGGTGTTATTGTTAAAGAACCCATAATAGTGAATAACTTTTGTTTTACAACTTTCCCGAAAAGTCAATATTTTATATAGAAATAGCTGTTCAAAGATTTCATGAAAAATACGCTAAAATCTATGTATCACCAGCTATGATCAGCTGTTTATCTTTTAGGTCATATTTTGGGGTCACTGTTTAAAAGCTCCATTTTCTGAACTCATTTATCTAAAGCAGAAATGAAGAATTAAAAAAAAAATTATTAATCGTTTTGCATGAAAATAAAACTGATCGAATTTTGAAATTTTTCTCATAACACTTTGCCCCAGGTCGGGCAAAGTGTTAATGGATTTTTTCGTGTGGAATTTCTTAGTAACAGCCAGAGTCTGGATTTGTGCCTGGTTGATGGCAATAGACTCGCCCCCTATTACAAGGGAAAGGAACTAAACATAACGACAAAATGAGGGTATACTATACACCTCTGCCCTACCCTTCAGGGAATACAGGTGTGATGATCAAATTAACGAGGCAGTCACGCACGGGTGTTCTTAACGTGAGGCATTTAAGCTCCCCGAATTGACAGACCACGCGTAGCGATACCGCGATAGTACTTAATATTTATTTTCACCAGGTACCTGTTTAACTTTTTGTTTCTGCCGTAGTCTCTGTGACTATTCTTTATTTTATTAAAAAAAACATGAAAACACTGTAGTTCTTATCCACTTGTAAGTTAAATTGCGGAAGTTGATTGCCGTGATTTTAAAATTTTTATTATTTAGTTATTATTTTAGTTAAGTGTTGATTTTTTTTAATATTTGTTAATGGTACCTAACTTTAGCGAAAATAATATAAGACTCATTTTTATTATTATGTCCCTGACCGGACATCTTCCGTGCGGAAGATGTCCGGTCCTTTGGAAGGCATACACGGGGACACAGGTCCAACGCGCAGAGGCCCCTTTGAGAACTTTAATCTAAAATGGGATGGGGCACTAACCGGGGACTATCCACGGCTGCACTATTGGAGTACAGTCATGGACCGTCCCAGGTGGGTGCAAGACTATTGTAAAATATGGTGAACAATATCTGGTCTATGGAAAGGGGTGTTAGGTGGACTAGATAACTTCTATTGCCGGAAGAAACGGCGTCTGCCTTTCAAGTTTAAATTTGAAATGCGTTGGCAGACGGTGACTCGCCAGCTCACTAGCTGGGCCCCCTGAAATGCCGCCAGTATATGTATAGGCGAAGGGGGCAACAAACGTGTGAGCGGCTAGAGGTGTACAGAAGTGTGGCCCTGGTTTCGCCGTCGCGGGTCTAAAAGACCCGGAGTGGGTTTCCCCGCTATTACGCCATTAGACACTTCCACCTACGAGCATATAGCTCTGGTGGGATAAAGGCAAGTCAGAGTTGAGAGTCCTGCGGGCACTCTTGGGGTTCCACTCCAGCCAGCCAATAAAGGCAAACTGAAGACGAGGCCCTGACCGACTGTCTGAGGCAATAAGGTACGCAGTGTCGCCACTCACCAACAGCTCGCCACAAGCTGCCCTGCGGTTTGTAAGCTTTTCAGTAGACCTCATGACACATTTTTTATTACATTATGGGGTTGTAGAAAGCTAGTCTAATGTTCCCTCCGGTTTTACGTTAATCTCATGGTGAGGTAACGCCTTTCCCAGAGGGGGTTTATTATTATTATTATTAGCTTGCACTGTCCCACTGCTGGGCAAAGGCCTCCCTCCGTTCCTTCCACCTGTCGCGATTCTGTGCAGCTTCATGCCAAACCTCAAGAAAGGCATCCAACTCGTCCCGCCATCTTCTCCGCGGTCTGCCGCGACCCCGTCTCGCTGTCTCAGGACTCCATTCTTGTGCTATACGGGCCCACAGCTCATTTGGCATATTTGGCAGACATGCCCTGCCCATTCCCACTTCAGCTGGGCGGCCTTTTCAGCCACGTCGACAATTTGAGTTTTGGAGCGCAGTATTGTGTTTCGAACTCGATCAGTTAATTTAACACCAAGTATACTGCGCTCCATAGTCCTTTTTTAAAATAAATTATTGTTATTCTTATTACAATTGTTTTATTTTAATTTTAAGAACAATAATTACGTACAAATTGTTTTCCACGAGATGAAATTATATATTTAATTTGTTCATTCCTTTATCATTCAGTTTATCGGTCTTTTATCATACCACATCACTATATTTTGCGTTTGTGTTAAACGTCAACATAAATAAATACGACGAAGTTATTGTTAGTGTGCGTTTTTTTTGTTTGTATTCCGGCTTTTATTTTAGTGTGAGTTCATAGCTACACGATATTTATATGTGTTAAGCTGTAAATGTGTGCTGTACGTGTTTACCGCGTCCCCCCCCAAAATTTGGCAGAATAAAATGTTTGGGAACTTGCGCATTGCTACCTCCATAGGTATATGCTCTAAGGGCTAACTCGATGTCATCTATCATATCTAGTGATGTAATAGATAGATAGAGACCAAACTACGCTACTACAATTTGGCAAAATCCCAGTGTGCTGTGTTTAGAGCTGTACTCGTTGCCGCTACATCAATTAAGCTTATGGCTTAGCCTATTTAGCCATATACAACAATGTGTAACATAATAAACGCAAGCCTTGCTATGGTTTGGTAAGAATCAGTTACTGAATCGATTCCAGACATTTAATGTGTATTTTTTTTAAACTTCCTTTTTACAAATCCATCTTTTAATTGAGATACATAATTTTTGAGCTTTAAATCAGGGCCATAAGACTGAATTTTAAATGCAGTTAACAATGAAATGTAGACCTTAAATAAAAAAATCATAGAACGCGAACGTTCCGTTGATCAAACAAAACACAACAGCAGTGTACAAGAAACGCAAATGTAAAACTCAATTGTAATCCAAAATCGTGACTTCACCGCTGCCCTAATTACCATTGTACAGAGGTATAGGAAGCCTGGGCATATGGGTCGGAGCGGTTGCGAAAACCACGCTGGACCTAAGTATTGGACGCCTAAAATGTGCTTTGTTACTAAATAAATAAAAGCTTTTCTTTTGCATCCCCATTTTCGAAATAAATAAGTCACTTTTGGTTTTTCTACGGACGTTATCTTTGCGAAAGGTTCTGGAGTGGCGATCGCGTATCGGAAGGCGCAGCGTGGGTAGGCCCACCACAAGGTGGACTGATGTCCTGGTGATGGTCAGGGAATCCGCTGGATGCGAAAAGCACAGGACTGGTCGATGTGGCGATGCTTGGGGGAGGCCTATGTTGAGCAGTAGACGTCTTTCGGCTGAATGATGTCTTTTAGGCTTGAAAGGGAACCATGTCAGATAGATTAACAGTGGCACCTTCCTTTTCCCGTATAAAATCATAATGCAAACAATAAACCCACCTTCCCAGGTTGCATATTAGGATTTGGAATAATGTTTTGCCTATTAAAATATACAAGAGAAGCTAGTAGATGCTTACATTTTGAATATTTAAAATCGTAATACTCGGTAGCTGGTAATGTCCTTGCAATTCAGGAAATGGTGCGAATGCTTGAATATTTCAAACAAATGTACACAGTTTATCACGTGCCTGTGCTGCTATACCATAAAAAATTAAAAAAACAATGTAGCTCCTTCATAGGCATTTGTAGTACCAGTAGGTCTAACATAGGCAGCACGACATAATTTTGCCGTCGCAATATCTCGTGTTGAGACGAGATATTATACGACTAATTTCGTCTGGGCACAATGTGGCTATAAAACTTATGTCACGTTGCGCATGTTAGGTCTGCTAAAGAAACTTTAAGGATCAACACACTCGTTATTAAAACAAATTTTGGTTGTGATAGCCTGCTAGATAGAAAAGAATACATAGGTCAAAGTCAAAGCATTTATTTCAACTAGACCATTTACAGGCACTTTTTAATTGTCTAAAAAAAGAAGTTACTGCCGCGTTTCAAAGTGTAGATTCCTATGGAGAAGAAATGACAATATATGGTTACTCTTTTACATCAAATATTTACAAGAAGTGTTTTTCATCATTGAGTATTCACAATTACTTTCATCTCTTCCTAACAAAAATTGGTATCGTACCAAGCGCCATTTTAACGCAACCGTGCAGTCTACATTTTATCCCATAGACTGGACATTTATGTAATCGCATGCAGATTTAAATCAGTTTTATAGTAGCTGTTACTATTGCACTGTGAGAATCTTATTGAATCATGCTTTACCTGGCTTTAAAGTTTAGTAATTTAGGTTAGGCTACTTTCACTGGGGCTTGGAATTTGATGGGGGCTCGCTTGAAAGCGTTGAGATAACGTTTTACAAATTTTTATTAGCTTCAGCAGTCTGTTATGAAAAGGAGGGAGGAGGGGAGGAGCTCCTTGTCACACCGACAATTCAGCTCTCATCACTGTCTCTCCCCCCTAAGTCCCCGCCAGCAACGGCCTAAGCCGAGGTCCGAGTCCCACTAGGGGTCGCCCTTAGGGCTGTTGTTGCAGGTAGTCATGATGTCAGTGTAGTACAAGTAGTTAGCTTAGGTTAAGTATTTTACTTCCCCTAATTGGCTGGAGACCTAAAAGTCACGAAAGTAACTGCCAGGTTACGTAGAAAGGTACCGCAAGGACCATCAACTGCAGTCGAAAAGAAAAAAAAAAGGAACTCCTCGTCGCTAATTAACAACCGCATGTATTATACGATTTGCGAGGTTAAGCTGCGCTTGCCCCGGTCAGTCCGTGGATGGGTGACCATACATTACACACATCAGGTGGGAAGACCGCTTGTTTGCCAACATGTAAAAAAATGGGTTACTGCAATTAGCTAAGCTTACTGTCGACAAGTGGCCGCTAACTTTGATCCATATTTGGTCGCAGCCTAAATACTCTTCGAGATCTCGTAACGTACTCAGTTATCTTTTTATGTCAGTTTTATTGCTATAAAACCTCCTAATATAGCCGTTTATAGAATGAAATACGACATTAATATATATTTGCATATATATTATTACATAAAAATATACGTAAGCGAGATGAACTCGTGTTGCATTGCGTAGGAAAGTTGCTGTAAGGATATTGTTATTTTCTTTAGTAAAACATTCTATAGGTCTAGCGCATAACTGAGTCAGTGCCTGGAGTATGGGAGCGGCACGGGAGGGGTGACATATGACGACGAGTCCGAACTACCTCGCTTTAAACGTGATAAATAATAATGAAGATATCTCTTATGATATTTACGTGTGTAAGTGTTAAGTTAAATTAATTAATATAAAGGCGCGTGACAATGTATACAAAAAAATAAGTTACAATAATTACATTATTTTATTTAATAAGTATTAATATTTTCAACTGAAACAACAAAAAACAACAAACAAATCCCGAAATCCCAAATTTAATTCTACACCCGAATCACTGTATGAATGGCTCGAATCACTTTCATTATCTAGTAGTAGTGAAAATATCGTAAGAGATAGGTATCTTCATTACATTTATCACGTGTATAGCGAGATAGTTCGGACACGTCATGTCACGTCATATGTCACCCCTCCCGTGCCGCTCCCATACCCCAGGCACTGACTCAGTTATGCGCTAGACCTGTAATAAGGCCGTGAAACCACAGAATAGTAGTGAAACCCTTCAAACCTGTCCCCTCGATTCAGAACCTTTTCGATAAGCAGTTGTCGACCAATTCGGTATGTTATCTCGTTCCATCTACGATTCTCGTAACGAGAGAAAAAGAGATAGATCAGTTTTATCTGAAGTAATCCGATGCGGGTTCAATCTATGTCACCAATAAATCACGAGGTTTGAATGAATAAGGTTCAATTTACACCGCTGCGTCTTCCGGGGAATCCTCGCGACATTTTTTTGGCTCGTATTTAGTTTGTACTTTATACAATTGACATAAAGTTCATTATGCTACGTACAATTTCGTCGCTTCCATTCTGAGGCGGTGTAAATTGAGCCTTAGAGCGATTACGCACTGCATCCGATCCGAATCCGTGAAAATACGGATATAAAAAGTCGGACCGAATTCGGATATTGCTTTACGCACTGCATCCGATCCGAATCCGTGAAAATGCCGATCTAGAGTAAAAATCTCGGACCGAATTCGGATGTTGATTACGCACTATTCCGATCTCTGATCCAAATTCAAACAATTCAGGGGCCATCTTTGGCATATCCATTTGGCGTCCGATTTGAATCCGAGGTAGTGCGAAAGCGTTCATACAAACATTACTACGGCTACTTCGGTCCGTCAATATTTCTTCCGAATTGGAGACTCACGGATGACGGATAGAAATCGGATGACGGATGCCGGATGTAGTGCGTAATCTACCATACAAATAGTTCTATGGCTACTTCGGAACGTATTTTCACGGATTCGGATCGGATGCAGTGCGTAATCGCTCTTACACGAATTCGGATATACCTGTATAAAAGCTAGACATTCTTATGACGAAATCTACATCAAAATAACAAGGAAAGTGCTCATTAATCCACATACCCGCAAGATGCCGGAACGGTCCAGTGCATACATAATCTGAACGTAGGAAGCCTTACTTTATTACACAACCTGGTTTAGTAGCCCTAGTTCGGCATTGTCTTACGGTACACTGTTATATAATTTCAGGTTCCTTGTCTCGTGTTACCTACAATTGACACCCTACCTGAATTAAGGTTGTTATGTGAGTTAACTAGTCTTAGGTAAACTGATATTGTAGGTTACGGCGGCGTATATGGTTTGATTTCACGCGATATTGTGGTGTTAGTTCTCACTAAACGTCTTTCTAACTTCTTCCTGTAATACTTCATTACATAAAGAATGGGATTAGAATGCTATTGAAAATAGTAGCGATTGTTGTCGTTATTTACGTCTTGATTACACACGTGCTTCTTCTTCTCTCGTGTCAGCACGAGCTATACGAAAATAGCTCATGCTGTGGTGAAAAGATTAGCCAGTCAGCAAGGTTGGTAGCGGGGCTGACTGCCCAGGGTGCGCCGGACGTACTGAAGTATCGTCACTCGTAGATGCTCTTTTCACACACTAAATCTGCCATTTTCAATCCCACTGTTGTCAGTGACTTCGTCAGTCGACTAGTATTTCTATTATACAGCATAGTCATTCTGTACCACTATTACTATGAGACAAACTCCAAATACGTGAAATTAGGATAATCTAGTAAGGATAAATACTGTTTTCCATGAAATCTAATCAAAACACCGTTGATTCCAGGCGCATAATGGAGAGAGGATCTTCAGCACCCTGGAGCCAGATCCTTCAAGAGACAATCGGTGAAGGTAGACTGAACGGAGAAGCTCTCAGGGACTACTTCAGGCCTTTAGAAGACTGGCTGAGGAGCGAAAACTTGAGGACCGGAGAGTATCTAGGCTGGAGTTACGACGGAGACTACTGCAAGTTCAGGTGAGTTTCTTCTCTGTCATCAATTCATCATCCATTATCCACCCGTTGACAGTACGCAGTTGGTGAACATGGTACTCCTACCTAAACAGGAGGCCTATGAAACTGACGTAAAGCCACAATAGGTATGTTAAGGCCGTGACCTACAAAAAGTCCCATGGAACTTGGCGCAAAATAACAAGAATAAAAAAAGCCTGTAATGCCTTTGGCCGCGGCTGAACTTAAAACGAATTGTTTTTTTTTTCTCTTTCTTTTATCATTATATAAATCTGCTTTTCAATGAGCTACGGATTGGATCACATTGCTGACAAAATGCACTAAAAGCAATGTTAATGAGGAATAAATATAAACGAAAAACGCTAATTAAAAAAAAAAAAATGTGGGTTGCCCAAAGTTCCATGGACTTTTTTGTTGGTAAAGGCCGAGAAACACAACTATTAAAAAAAACTGCAATGCTTTTGGGCGCGCCTGTATTCAAAATCTACTGGGAATATATCTAAAGTTCGGCGTCTATAATATCTCTATTGCGGCTTGACATCAATTTCATGGGCACCTGTATAACCTATAGGAGACTTATGGTCCATAGAAGTAATGTCACATTTCAATCTCCAGTAAGGCAAACCATTTAAGTTTTTGAAAATGGCCATTAATAAACGTATGATAATGTACTATCGTCACTATATAGTATAAAACAAAGTCGCTTCCCGCTGTCTGTCCCTATGTATGCTTAGATCTTTAAAACTACGCAACGGACTTTGATGCGGTTTTTTTTAATAGATAGAGTGATTCAAGAAGAAGGTTTATATGTATAATACATACATATTATATTACCCGTGCGAAGCTGGGGCGGGTCACTAGATAAAATATAAAGAGCTATGTGTTGGATTGGTCATCAGAAAGAGAATTGCTTATTTAGTTGTAATATAAAAACTTCAATAATATTTCCTTCTGTTTCAGTATCGAGACGGCTGGCCTCCAAGTGTACGGCGGCTTCTACAACGCAGCTCATCGGCACTTCGACGTCACCAGTTTTGTCACCATCCTACTAGCTTCTGTACTTACCACCGTCTTTGCGTTACGCTGGCGGTAAAGTTGTAGGAACTCGTAGTTTATGGCATCAAAATAAGTACATCATTTTTGTAGTAAAACAGTAGCACAGTACAATTATAGTTGTCATTTAACGATTATTTATACATGGTGTTACATCAGATACTTCTTTTTTGTAAAATAAATGTTTTTCTTACTTTTAATTTGAACCTCTTTGTTTTTTATCTCTTTTCTATTTAAATGTGAATTGTATTATGTTCTTACACTTTTTATAATAAAATAGGTATATGTTGTGTCTAATAGGTAATTTAATTATAATAAAATCTGTCTCTCTCAGGGTTCATTATAATAAATAATAATACATATTTTTTAGAAAGTTTAGATAATAAGGAATTTATATATTTTTGTAAATAGCATAAACTAACTTGAGATTTTATCGTGTTATTGTGATATAAAAATAAAATAAAAAGATTCAGTTTCTTTTCAAAACATGTTGAGTATTATTTCCTATCTTTATGTAGGGCTCATAATTATTTATATTTAGGTATATATTTTTGATTAAAATATGGTACAGAAGTTGTTACACAAGACCAAAGCATACCTATTTCACCAGTAATGTAGGCATGTAAAATATTACAATAAACTATACTTGGGAGCAAATAAATCGAGCCACTTCTATTTTTCACGTAGATACAATTGTTATTATTTTTGATATTATGGAACAGATTAATTGTAAAAATATATCGCATAAAAGGTTATTTGATAACCTTTACAATGAGGGTAGTTTTTTGTATTTTGAATTATATAATTCATGAAACCAAAACTAATAACCAGTACACGGGAAAAAGGAGTGGCTCGATTTCTTTGGTCCCAAGTATATTTCGATGTGAAAATGATGTTAAAATTGTAAGTAAATAACGATATTAATGTAATTTAAAATTCTCAATTACAATTATAAAAAAATTGTATAAAACAGAATCTTTCAAAAAGCTATTATTTAAATAATCGTCAGTACTATATTCGATAATATTAACTGATACTAACGATTTTACTGACTGATTTGACGACTGAGTTACACATTGTATAAAAGACATAAAGATACCAATCATAAAACCACTGTATGCGGGCTCAGCACAAAAGAATAATGTTATAAATATCAGTTATAATTGAACAGACATGGATCAACCAATTTGTCTGACCCCTCTGATTTAATGACTTATTCATGGGTTACAATTGAGATCAAGACATTAGATAATATCTTAACTTGCCTATCAGATTTATATTTATTGTACAAATCTGCCGTCCTATTTCTAAAAGACCGTAACGTAACATTTTGTAAAATGAGAGTTTTATAAACTACGTAAAAGCGCAACATTTTCTGTATCGACCAGTCTGGTCCGTATTTTTCTATTACTTATCAATTACGAGATCCAGAGACTTTTACTGAGACATTACCATATAATACCATACCATACCATATTCTAGATGGTCAAATTTCAGTACAAAAAAGCATGACATAAAAACAAAAACTTTAATTTTAAAATCTGTATTAGTCCTGTAACTCATTAAAAGTTATACAATGAGCTTAAAGTAGCCCAATAATTTGGTATAGTCAAAAACATCTGTATGTCTTCAGAATTTCTAAGGACAACACTTTCGACATTTTTGCTCATAGCTCAAAATTAGGGTTAGTCAATACAATACAACACAATACTCTTTATTGTACACAAAATAAACAAGAAACATTATTTTAAAATAGAAATGTACAATGGGCGGTCTTATCGCACTAGGCAATTTCTTCCAGACAACCTTTGGATGGGCCTTAACGGCCTTTTAGAAATAGGACGGCAGAAATATATCTTCCACTGCTTTGCAAAGGGCCTTAACATGACTTCCGACGTACTAGACCAGCACCCTAAAGCCCAGCACAGGTGAGGGACAGTCCTCGGGTTATTTTTTGTCCGTGAAAATCAGACCATTAGCATAATCAGCCAGCGTGGTGGATTAAGGCCTGAATCCTTCTCATTCACAAAAGAGACCAAACATAAATTAGTAGTCCCTAAATTTAGATTATCCAAAACGAATAAGTCATTCCTAGGAAATTGTGTTAGATTTTATAACAAGCTTCCCAAAACAATTACGGATCTCACCGATGGCAAATTTAAATCATACGTTAAATCAGTTCTCATTAAAAAGGCATACTATAAGATAAACGACTATGTTGACGATAGGGACGTGTGGCGCTAGTTCTTTTCTGCACATGTATTGTGGCTTCCCTGGAAACCATTAGTTTTTATGTGTTGGTTTATATAAGTAGGTATCTATATTATTTAGATACGATTTTGATTTATCTCAATTCATACAGAATTAATTTACATACCTACTTACCATTTTAATTTTTACTATTCCTAAAATTGCATAATTTTATCATTGTAAAAAATGTTATGATTTTCTTTGTATATAGTCAATTAATTTATTCACTTGGCAGACATATCTGTGTTGCTGGGGAGTTTGTTGCGCCGTTTCTTCTTCACAGCATAAACACTAGGAAGCGGTGAAGGGAGGGCTTTTTGGGGGATGTCTATATTGTAAAACTGACGTTCAAAAAGAACTAAGTAATTCTAGTCTATTTTGAATAAATGAGTTTTGAGTTTGAGACCAGTGATCATCAGTGGGAGTAATGAGCTGGTTATGTCATGTGTGTTATGATTAGAAGTACGTCTTGTTTACCATCTTTTCAGTTCATTTTTAGGGTTTCGTAATCAACAAATCAATACACAATACAATAATCGTTTATTTTCTCCACAAACATACTTACTTAAATTAAACGTACAAGGGTTATTATTTTTTGTTAGGTGTAGACAATTTATGTTGTGGAGACTGGAGCCTGCACTAGGTATAACCTGTGTTGCAAGTCTCCAGGCCTCCAACTCAGACAGTTATAGTTTCGCCATGTCCCTCCGTCCGTCCGCAGCTTAGCTAAGAGACTCTTAGTAGGTACTAGAAAGCTATAATTTGGCACGGATATACATATAAATCACGCCGACAAAGTGGTCAAATAAAATCATGAAAACATTTTTTTTGAGGGTGCCTCCTGTATACATAATATCTAAAGTGGGGATGTTTTTTTTTTCTCGTCTACCCCATGGGGTGTTGTTGGATAGGTCTTTCAAAAATATTGTGAGTTTGTTAGCACAATTTTTCGATTAAGAGATCCATTTCTGAAATATTAAACTTTAAAGTGCTAATTTTTGTTAGGGTCAAGTGTCCCCCCACCCTGCCAGCTAAACGGCTGGTTTTGGATATGTGAAAAAATTCACGGTAGTAGTATACACAATGAAGCTAAAAGGAAAACGATCACAGCCAAGTAGGCTTTACAAGTTTACGAGTAATAGTCGACCAACCGGAAAAGTAAAAATTTCGAACAAATTCCATTGAAAAATTACTAAGCCCTCTTCTTAGTCCGCATTATTGTGCAACTACGGAACCCTATTACTGCGCGTGGCCCGACACGCACTTGGCCGGTTTCATTTTTTAGAGTTCCGTATCCAAAGGAAAAACGGGACCCTATTACTAAGGCTCCGCTGTCCGTCTGTCCGTCTCTCCATCTGTCCGTCTGTCTGTCCGTCTGTCACCAGGCTGTATCTCATGAACCGTGATAGTTTGACAGTTGAAATTTTTACAGATGATGTATTTCTGTTGCCGCTATAACAACAAATACTAAAAAACAGAATAAAATAAATATTTAAGAGGGCTCCCATACAACAAACGTGATTTTTTTGCTCGTTTTTGCTCAATAATAGGTAGACGCTTGAAATATTCACAGAATGTTTTGTATTCACTTTAACAATAAATAATTAAATTAAAATAAAACAAACATTTAAGGGGAACTCCCATACAACAAACATGATGCTTTTGCCATTTTATAAATAATGGTACGCCCTTCGTGCGCGAGTCCGACTCGCACTTGGCCGGTTTCGTTTTTTTCTACATCATCTTCTTTTAGTTCGCTTTATCCTGTATATATGCTGCATTTTAAGCAGAAGATAAATTATAATAATTAAACACTAATTGGTCAGTAATTTGCTGATCAAACTCTGCTTGGTCGAAGGTCAAGTCTAATCAGGTTTATCTTGGCAAATTCCTATGTTTGTGATGTAGCGATGTTACACACGTAGTACACCTACACGAAAACAAACATGATTGGAATTTAAAAAGTTCTAAATGTTAATTTAAAAGCCCTGCAATCTTTGGTTCTCAGGTTTCTGACAACACATTTTTAAATACAGAGTGGTTAGTATAGATACATTTTACGTAGGTTTACAAATATTCACATAGCTATACATAAATACACGCGAAAAATATAACCCTGTCTTTGCAATCGGATGAAAATGTAATGAAAGTCCAGCCGGGCTAACATGCGCAGCGTGACATAATTTTGTTTTCGCATTATCTCGTGCCGAGACGAGATACGACATACATTATCTCGTCTCGGCACGATAAAAATGATATATTCCACTTTGTTGAATAAAGTCCACAAAATTAATAAAAAAGTCGCCACTGTTCACTTAGGGTCAGCTCACACCGAGACGCGACGCGACGCGACGCTGCGCGCATACTTTAAAAGAGCGACTCAAAATACAACTTTATTTTCTACACGAAAAGATACACATTTCATTGTATGCGTATCGCGGCGGCGCGCGGCGCAGCGCGTAGTCACGGGCTTCTTCCAGTATCGTCGCGTCGCGTCGCGTCTCGGTGTGAGCTGACCCTTAGGTTATTTTAATTCCAAGGTGAACAAAGGACACAAGATATATCAAATTACTTCACCTGCCTGGGTGATATTACCTAAAGGTGAAATAAATCCGAGGTGATATATGAGGACACTAAAAATTTTACTTTGTTTACCCAGGTAAAATACGACGTAAAAATAAGGCAGCGCATTTAAGAAATTTAGTTTAAGAAACCTGCATTGTATAGCCAATAAAGTAAAAATTTGCATCTCCCTTTAACCCTAATTATATAAAAGGTACACCATTAGAACCCCCCAGTAGCTATAACGTGATTAACCGTGTCACTTTGTACCTTGAACACGTGGACGCAAGCCCCCGCTTTTTCCATGAAAGTGAAGTCGACGCGGGCTCTTACGATTTCTTACCGCCTAGTACCTCTGATTGAATTTCAATTGAATAGATTCTGTGGAAAATTCTTGAGCAAAGGTTTTTTTTATTTTATCTGTGGTTGGATAATGGATATTGTTTTGTTTATTGATCCATGGCGAGAAAATAATAAAAGATGAAAGTAGTATTTTAATTAAATTTTAATACTTATTGTAAGCAACGATTTGAACGAAAAAGAGTTCGTTGCAATTTTTGACCCGCATAACATCCCTCAGATCTCTTATAATATAATCCAAGTGGCAAAAAGCATTAAAAAAATTAAAAAACAACCGGCTTGGGTCAAATTATTGCGTCAGCGATCCCTGCATGTAAGCAACGCGCGGCAGCTACGTTCTCCGGCAGACAGGCGCCCACGTTTTGCTCTTGCGTTTTCTGATAGCCTGGTACTTGTGATCCTATTAGTATTGAACGAATTCTGTTGTAATTTGATTAATTAGCCAGAAACACACACCATTTCAGTCGTAACTCGACCATTAGGGCCAGTAAACTGACATTATTTCCTTTATAGGACTACCAAAGGTATTCTATTGGATTCACGTGGTTTTTTAATGAAAATAAAAGAACTACTTTCAGAAAAGGTTGTCGTTTGTACGTTAGTTTTTTTATTGAGGATCTTTTTTATAAATTAAATAAGTACACCATGTTGCATTATTTTAGTGACTGGAGAACTCAGCTTGTGTTTTAACGCTTTTGGAAAAATAAACCAAAAAAAAACATCTATCAATACAAATTGAAAATTATTCATACGTTTTCAAAATACGACGTAGGTAATTCATTGATAAAAATACGCTTGTAAAACAGCTGGATGGAACACTAGCCCACTAGTCTGGTAAACAAGTCTCAGTCTTGTGATTACTGATATCCTGGTAGTTTTGATACCAATTAAACGAACTAATGCCCTGTTCCGTCTCTATCTTGGTAATTCACAAAATACTGTTTTGTAAAGTACCTTTGTGTTTCCAGATTTTACGAGATTTTGGCATAGGAAAATAATATTACCTAAATACATACAGTCACGCCTTTTTCCCATTATGGTAGTAGGCAGAAGCTGTAGAGTGCCCCTTGCTACGATCCTTATATACCTACTGCTTTCGCTATGTCCACGTTCATACAAAATATAAATATTCTTCTTGCAGTAAATTGATTAAAATGTGCTAGCAACAAATTTACACGGAGCGGTACGAAACTCCACTAAAATAAAATTAATATCAATGAGCGCTCCACAAAGGCATGCAAAGTAAACAATGCACCCAATGTCCCCCTGCTGATTCTATTAGCTATAATAGGGCCGGCACGCATCCTCCAACGAGCGGCGCTTGTAGAGTGTACAATAGAATCACCTCTTACGCCTCCTGGTCGCCTAGTACTTCAGAAATTGTTTCGATATTGTATTTTAGTGACGTAACTTTACACTATTTACAATTCCTACGGGTCTTGTGTGCCTGGTACTTCTGATGCCGTATGAATAGTTTTGTAGTGTGCCGCTAGTTTAGTATGTGCACAAACTAGGAACTTTGGAAATAGCAATAAGAGGCAAAAATATTATGTACAAAAAAACAATCAGACGAATTGAGAATCTCCTCCTTTTTGAAGTCGGTTAAAAATAGGTTCTATGGCAGCTAATAAAGAGATCGAAAACATGTATGAAAAAAATGTTGATCTTTCACAATTTACTAACTGCACACAGCATTGTGATAACACAACTTCGCCGAGGTACTTCTACAGTGAAATTATGAAGGGCCCGCTTGCAGACAAACACCGTTTTCTAAAATTATTCCAAAAGCAAGCGAAGCACATAACGGTTACCTAAAACGCGCGTTTAATAGTTCTGAAACAAATAAACCTCGCATCCCCCTGTGAACAGTCTCCCGCTGATAACATTAGCGTGTCAGTAAACACTTGAAGATAGGGGCGGGAGACGCCGACGACACGGCGACGCAGTGACGCCGACTGTACCTAATGTTCAGCGTCCCGTCTCTTGCGTTTCATGAGAGCCTAGTACATTTTTGTAGTTAAATATGCTGCTTAGGCAATGAAAAGGACGCGTTCGGTCGGAATTAATCAGCTTGTTCTTTTATAACTCAATCAGCTGACTGCTGATGTAATGATTCACATAATAAAAACTTGACTATTTAATAAATAATTAGTGTTAATTATTATTTCTTAACTCTTATTTAGTTATAAGCCGCATTTATGTAGCTTTATAATTGGCCCATAATAGAAAACAACTACGGTAACAAGCGCCAAAATTAAATTAAAACATATTTTTTCATCAAGCTCAAAGAACATTTTAATATTAACATCGAAATTGCCGGAACTTCAAAAAATAGTTTCACTCCCCTTTTATGTTCTCCCAAAAACTTGACTACTGGATTCAATCTCGCGAGAGCAATATTCTGTAGTTTTCGTAAACAAGCTCCCTAGCCCGCCGATATGACGCCGCCGCACCGAGTCGGTCTTGTTTTCCGTGCAAAAGAAAGAAATAAATTGTAAGTACCTATGTATAGATCTAGTAAACCATCAGCTAACTTTGTTAGCGTAGCGCAGCTCAACACGGTTTTGATTTTGACTGTTTTCATTAGGAAAAAAAGCAGTGGTTGAGCTGCAGTTCGATCGATTGCAATTTTTTAATTAAATAATTGGCCTTCATTTCTATACAAGGTTAGTCGAAAAGGGGTACTGATTGTTTAAAAGCAAGTGTTAAAAATTTTAAAATTCGATCTTTATTATTTCGATGCAAAATGATTTTTATTTTTTCAAAAATTCTCAGTCCTTTCTTTATTTAGAAATCATAAAATCCGTGCCATCCATTCGCCATAATATTACCCAAAATGTAAACACTCGTAGCTAGCATAGATAGATAGATTTGAGCGTGTTTCGTTACGAAATCTTTGAACAGCAATCTTTTTTTTTTCTTAAACTATTAAGTTTTGGGAAAAGTTGTAGAACAAAAGCTATTCATCATTAAGGGTGCTTTAAGACCCTTTCGAATTAGAACCCTCTTCCCGACTAACCGTGAAACGTGAACCTTATATTTCTTCAGAATATTCAGATATATTTGTGTGATAAATAGTGATCTGGGGGGTTACCAATTACCATGATCTGTTAGAGCAGGAATGTTTTAATATTATTCCGAGAGTAGGAAAGTGACAGCGCTAGACAGCTCCTTAGCGCCATCTCTTACCAACTCTCGTAATAATATTAAAACATTCCTGCTCTAAGAGATCATGGTAACCCCCCTGGACGAATGCACAATGCTTTGAAGAAGGTGGTTTTATGACATGATTTCAACTAGTAGGAGTCATTAAACATCGTCATGACAAAAGACAACTATTACAGACAGAAAATACATTATTTCTTTACAAAATTTTACTTGCCGCTGCAATGTTGCCTGCCGCTGCTTCCGCTCCCTCTAAATAGATGCCTCCGCTCGGTCTTATTGAATCTGGAAGCCAAACATGTTTTGCTGCTATGTAGTCTTGGTACTTCACTGTGTTATTTGTAAGGAAATTGTGTTTATTTTCCCCTGAAACTTGAACTTTTATGGCAAATGAGATTTTTTAACGAATTGCCGAAACTTTGCCGTTAAGAGCGTGTACGCCGTACGGCATTTCATACAAATTTTCAAGTCTTTGTTTTTCGTAATGACTGAACCGATTTTGATGAAACTTCACACACAACATAAGCAGGGTACTTAGGTCTAAAAAGTTAGTAGAAAACATTTTCGAAATGTCGTACTTAAAAAAAGATAATTGGAAATTTCTGTTTGTATGGAAAATTTAAAATCGGTCTAATTTAACTGTAACACTATTTTTCGAAAATGTTTTCTAATAACTTTTTAGTCCTATGTATCCTGCTGATGGGTGTGAAGTTTCATTAAAATCGGTTTAGTCATATTGAAAAATAAGGACTTGAAAATTTGTATGAAATGCCGAACGGCGTACACGCTCTTAAGACAAATAAATACGAATTTGGTAACTAGCCCAACTCATTTGTAATGTTTCTTTTTCTATTAACGTCAGTGCTTGTAGGAGCCAATGATCGTAGGCACCGTATATTACCACTTTGTTGATTTTGGTTTAGTTATGGAGTACACAGAATGAAACACAAGTTGAGTTTAAAGTTATATTAAAAAGGTAGAAGGTTAACAAGTTAAAGTGGTAGCGATTCTTTCTCTTGACCAGTGGTTAGTTCCACAGTTATTGTTTTACTCAATGTGCATTGCTTATAACGTTATAATTATAGCATAATATTTGTGACGCTCGACATCCAAGTAGGTTGCTGCGTTCGCAAAGTAAATGTGCGGTTGATGAGACCGTACAGTGCTTGTTCGTTAGTTTTATTCAAGTACTAGTAGTAAGCCAACATCGTCATAAATAGTATTATAGGTATTAATTATCATCAGATTCAGTGGCTGACTTGACATCCTCGTTGGTCTAGTGGTCGCAAACGCGACTGCTGAGCGTGAGGTCGTGGATTCGATCCACGTGTTACTCGTATTGAGTTTTTCCGTGTGGAATTTCTCAGTAGCAGCCCGGAGTCTGAATTCGTGCTCGGCTGATGGCAATAGACTCGCCCCTGTTACATGGGACATAGACATATCGAAATGAGGGTGTACTCTATAATACACATCTGCCCAGCCCTTCGGGGAACACAGGCGTGGTGTTATGTTATCAGTAGCCTGCATGACATGAATCTTGTGAAAACTGATAAAGAAATTAAATATCTTGACTTGGCACACGAAGTTGTTGATTCAGCAGTTATTGTGCTGATAGGTACTACGGACAATAATCTAGTGAGCTAAAAGACTCGACCAGCAGAAGAGGCTCCCGTTAGACGGCTTGATTCAGAAAGCGGTACTCCTTGACATGGCGCGTATTGTTTAGGAGGTTCCTCTATCTGACGCCCTGACTACCTACAATTATTTACATGATTATGTAAAGCGATCAAATCAAATCTCTTATTAATTTGCGAATATTAGAGTTATATTATTAGAGCTTATTTATATATAAATAATAGTAACCATTAGCCATATCCTATTTTCTAATGATCAAAAAGGTTTCCGAAAAAATAAGTCCATAAACTTAGCCATCTACGAATTTTTAAGTATGATATACCCTAGAATAGATGCTAGGCAGCCTGCGTATGCCTTATTTATGGATATGTCAAAGGCGTTTGACTTCGTGGACCATGAAACACTATTAAAGAAACTCGAAATATATGGTGTTAGGGGCAATACTCTAGATTTATTGAACTCGTTCCTCTCAAATAGAACTCAGATAACAAACATAAGTAAAATTTGTCCCAAAACTAAAAATGAACTAAATTTTAGATCCAGTCCAAGAACAGTTAAATTTGGAGTTCCACAAGGGAGTGTTTTAGGGCCACTCCTCTTTATTATCTATATTAACGACCTACCCAAATCAACAAATAATCGGATGATATTGTTTGCAGATGACTGTACAGTTGTCTATAATGATGAAAATATTATAAATAATAGCTTAAATTCAATAATAAATTGGTTAAAAAACAATAATTTATTAATAAATATAGATAAAACTAAAATAATGCAATTTAAACAGAAAACGAATCGTAACATAAATATACAAATACAATATAATGAAAAAGAAGTACAATTAACAACAACAACCAAATTCCTTGGTGTACACATAGATAATAACCTTAAATGGCAAAGTCACATAGAATTTGTATGTCAAAAATTATCACAATCATCATATAGCCTGTACATGCTAGCAAAAAAAGTCAGCCTCCCTACATTACTGGTGGCCTATCATGGATATGTTGCTTCTAGGCTAAGATATGCAATAATTTTCTGGGGAAATGCCACTAATTGCGATAAAGTGTTCAAATGTCAAAAGAGGTGCATCCGTGCTATGTGTGGTCTAAAAATAACTGATAGCTGTAAGAATTTCTTTATAAACTTAAAATTACTTACCTTACCCTCACTATACATATTTGAAATGGCTATTTTTATCAGGTCTCATCCATCCTTGTTTACACTGGAGCATAGGTCTCGCAACAGAAGTAAATTATATAATAACCTTAGTAGACGATATAAAACTAGCCTGTATGAGAATAGTGTGTTTGTTATGGCACCAAAGATTTATAACAAGATCCCTAATAGTATCAAGGAGTTTAGAGACATTCGTGTTTTCAAAAATAAGCTGTTCCAATTCCTCATTGAATATTCATTCTATTCTGTTGACGAATTCTTAAAGTGTTAATGTCCGATTGAATCTACCTATAATTATGATTACAACTTTTTAATGAATTACGATCTTAAACTATTTTTTTTATGACATTTGTATGCCCATGAGGCTGATCACAGCATGACCTTTGTATAAATAAGACCTAATTATTACCTGTGAATCACAAATAAATGATTTGATTTGATTTGATTTGATTTGATCCTAACACGAGGCTGCAAAATTACAAGATAGATAGGTACTATCGTGGACACTGCCGCCTGATCACCACTAAGCTCATTTTTGGTTGCACTCAAAACATTGAAGCGCTCTCTAGCCCCGCCCCCTTGACTTTGAATAGCAACAATAAATGAAAGAGACAGAAATGAATGAAAGACAATGCCTACCGGCGGAGCGCACTGACGGGCGGCGGCGCACGCCGAACGAGATTTATTGTTATTTTCAAACTGCTATTATTAGACCTTACTTGAAATTGGCTTACGTTACTAATCACGTGTGTGTGTGTCTGTGTGTGTGTCAGTAATTGTAAATTAAAAATTCAAAGATTTCTGTAATGAATGAAGATTTCTCTTGTATCGTGGGTGCGTTTACAGACACAAATCTCACAAACAAACGCCCAGACCCGGAACAACCATCTGTAGGCCATACAAATTTTTGTTCCGTGTGGGAATCGAACCCACGACCCGTAGCGCAGCAGCCAATCGCTTAGCCACTGCACCAAACGTGTCGTCAAAAAATAATTTCTAATTTATTATCGAAATCTTATAAATCCTATACTATTAACAGGCAATACGTATCTGTAATCGCGTTCTTTAAATCGGCTATAACTATTTCGATAAAATTTCAAATAATGAGCCACATTATTACATATTAGTGGGTGAAAAGTTGATCTAGCTAGATCTCATCTCTGGGAAAATTCTTCGTCAGTTAATATTTGTCCTGAGCAAAGCTTGACCACCCAGATATTTTACTTATACTACCTATTCTAATTATAATACTATGTCTAACTAGAACTTTGATTTGTTAAATCCTATTATCGGTTAGGCATTCTAAAAAGTAAAATACTGTTTAAAGGTTTATCAGTTTTATTACATGAAGTAAATAAAAGAAACAGAGATATTCATAAACTATTTATTGGGTCCAATATAGGAATTGGATACAGTAAATAGATTAAACAAAAAAACAAGTACTTAATAGAATCAACTGAAAATAGTTTAAAAGTTTAAACAAATAAAAAAATATCCCTTCCTGTGACCTATTACTACAAGCAACATTTTTTGTAAACAATAGTTATTCCATTGATGTAATTCTTTACAAAATAACGATCTACTATCGGTGGTAGATTTAAATAAAAACAATAAAATTTGAAAAAATCAATAAAATCTGAAAATAAACATTTTTTTTTCAATAATTCATGAATCAAAAATATCTACAGATGAAAGCCACAAATGACAGTACTTATACTTAAACATTTTGCAATACATGTGAAAACTTCAAAATTATCTGAAAGTAAACATAAAAGAAACACTAATAAAAAGAACAATAAACAAAAACTTCCCATAGTTGGTAAATAATATTTTTTCTACTAAATATTAAATACCTACAAGGTTATAATATAATCAGTCTAGAATCAGTCACTCACTAATTCTTATAAGAAGCGACTTCATTTAAAAGAGATTTTTAATCAAACTAACTACATAAATAAAGTCATGTATTTAAAAAAAGTTAATTATATGATACGCAACCAAATTATAATCAACCAACAAACCTAAGAAATTGAAACAGATAGTGCGTGTGTGAGTGAGAAAGTATTCGAGTTCGCCCGTAACAACAAAACGATAATCCGTGCATAGATTTTTTTTTAAATAAAATAGTAACCATAAACAAAAACTTCTCTAGAATTAAATTAACAGTTGGTAAATAATGTTTAATTGCTTATTAAATATTGAACACAAGGTTATAATATAATCAGTCTAGAATCAGTCACTCACTAATTCTCATAAGAAGCGACTTCATTTAAAAGAGATTTTTAATCAACCTAACTACATAAATAAAGTCATGTATTTAAAAAAAGTTAATATAGATACGCAACTAAATTATAATCAACCAACAAACGTAAGAAATTGAAACAGATAGTGCGTGTGTGAGTGAGAAAGTATTCGAGTTCACCCGTAACAACAAAACGATATCCGTCCATAATTTTTTTTTTAAATAAAAAAATCACAATAAACAAAAACTTCTATAGTATTAAAATAACAGTTGGTAAATAATATGTTTAATTGCTTATTAAATAAGGTTATAATATAATGAGTCTAGAATCAGTCACTCACTAATTCTTTTAAGAAGCGGCTTCATTTAAAAGAGACTTTTAATCAACCTAACTACATAAATACTGTCATGTATTTAAAAAAAGTTAATATTGATACGCAACCAAATTATAATCAACCAACACACCTAAGAAATTGAAACAGATAGTGCGTGTGTGAGTGAGAAAGTATTCGAGTTTGCCCGTAACAACAAAACGATAATCCGTGCATAGAATTTTTAAATAAAAAAGGCACAATAAACAAAAACTTCTCTAGAATTAAATTAACGGTTGGTAAATAATATGTTTTATTATTATAACTTTCGTGAGACACATTCATATTTATGATTATTTACGGTTTACTCACGTGTATTTTTCGGGATTGCCCGACTAGATTAAATAATATGTTTAATTGCTTATTAAATACAAGGATATAGTATAATCAGTCTAGAATCAGTCACTCACTAATTCTTATAAGAAGCGGCTTCATTTAAAAGAGATTACTATAGATATTAGATTTAGAAGAGAGACAGAGCAATGGTCAATATTCAAAAGGTCCGGTAAGCGCGCCAAGGTTCGTTCGTAAAATTCGCAAAAGAAGTACACAGGAGACGTCACTCAGCTGCGCAGTGCAGATTGCAACTAATTGCGTAAACGCTTCCCTAATAGGCCCAAACTTTCAGGGGGCGTGGCTTGGCGCCTCCGCATGATTTAGGCGAAAAAATTTTTAACTGATCAGGCAGGAATGGCCGTGATAGTACCTAGGTACCTTTGAAAATATGTGACAATGATAAAAGAAAAGACAGTAAAAGTAAAATTACATAAGTTTATCCTGTAAAAATATACAAATAAAGAAAAATATATCCTAATAAAACTATAAACTAAAACAGGGCATCAAAATATTCCTCTGCATCGATGTCGTCTGGTAACGTGCCCAGAATGCTGGCAGCATTGCCACTAGGGTTTTCGCCCCGGGTACCCGGAACCGGGAATTCCCGGGAATTTGTGGATTTTAGGACCCGGGAATCATTTGGCGGGAATCCCGGGTACTCGGGAATTATTTAAAATGAAGAAATGATGATGAAAAATGAGGGATCTAGATGCTTCCGAAGATTTTAGAGCATTTTCTGTATCTCTCGCGTGAAACGGATATTGTACTGCGTGGTGTGAACACTGTGAACTTAGAATGGTGTAAATGTATCGTGATGTCAGCACTCAGTACTGTTGTCTCTGTTTAGTAAACAAATTCTAAACGCTTAATTTTTTTTGTAAATGTTTCATTTGTAGAAACTATTCACAATGCTTTTCTTTTGTGTAATAGTTTCGAGATTAATAATGAAAATATACAGGCTGTAAACCAATTCGTGTAATTCCTTCAAACAGCGTGATCTACTGGTCACAGATTAACCGTAAATGGTTTTCATATTAAATACAAAATACCATAATAATATTTTCAAAAAAAAGAAGAACTGTTTTCGAGCCGCAAAGAGCGATTTCGTGTTAGTCGTGCTAGCCAGTTGTGTCACCGTACTTTCATTTATTGATGAGTGGCGTCTAGCAATTTTTTTATACCTAATAGCTGGTTAAGTTTCGATCACATCGCAACCGCAAGAAAAAAAAAAGTTAATTTTTTTTTTAATCAAGCTAAATCCCATGCTCGGTCATTCTACACCAGCAGTAGATCAAGTGGTTTTAAGGTATTAAGTACAGGAATTTCACTTTATTTTTTTAAATAAGTGTAAGATTTTTTATTTTAATAAGAAAAGTCGATTGGTATGTTAGACAATTTATCAATACAACATGTTTAAAGTACTTACACAAATGTAATGCTGAAATATACGAGAAGAACTATATTTATACAAAAAACATGAAAATTCCCGGGTACCCGGGAATTCCCGGGAATTAAGAGAAAAAATTCCCGATTCCCGGGAACTCAAAAAGGCCGGGAACGCGAAAACCCTAATTGCCACGTTGTATGGCAATGCTAATTCTTTGACCAAAGTAGAGGCCAGCCTTCGGGTCACGGGACGTGTCGACCAGCTGCCTTGCAATATTTCTGTATAGAAAGAAGTTGGACACTCGGACCCCACGACCCGAGTGTTTCGACCCCAAACGGCTCGAAAATATAATTACTAATACTTAACGTTAATATGGTATAAATTTATTTTCCCATAAATATTCAGTGACAGAGCAATATTTTTTTTAGTAACAATGTTTTAATATTGTTTTTAAATATGTTTATATCAACAGTGGAGAGGACTGAGTTTGGTAAATGATTATAAATTCTTGGAGCCATACATTATAATTTCATATTACACCGATAATTCAGCCCTAATCAAGCTATGCCCAGCCCCTCGCCTGCAACGCCCTAAGCCGAGGTCCGAGTCCCACTAGGGGTCGCCCTTAGTGCTGTTGTTGCAGGTAGTCATGATGTTAGTGTAGTACAAGTAGTTAGCTTAGGTTAAGTATTTTACTTCCCCACCATTGGCTGGAGATCCTTCAGGTCTCGCCAATAACTGCCCAGTTACGTAGAAAGGGACCGCAAGGACCATCTACAACAAAACAATACAAAAAAAAACCAATTATTTTGTAATGCTGTCTTATTTTCTGTCTTAATATCTATCATTCATACTTCAATCATCAATCTATTTGTAAAGCGAGGTGGGTAATAGCAATTTAATAATGATTCGAGTCATTATTAAATTGCCATTATTACCATTACAATTGCTAATAATCGTTCATTGTAGTGGTTTGTGAGAACTACGTTGAACAGTGGAATTTTACTGTGTTAGTTAAATCTTACATAACCATAACCATTGAACTGCTAATAATAACATGACGGACAAAGCCGTCACGTTTAGTGCAGTGGCTAAGCGACTGGCTTCTGTGCTACGGGTTGTTGGTTCGATTCCCGCACGGAACAAATATTTGTATTGCCTACAGATCTAGGCGTTTGTGCATGGAAAAAAATGTGTCTGTAAACGCACCCACGATACAGGAGAAATGCTAGTGTAGGACAACGTTCAATACGAAGGAAGGTAAGGAAGAATAATTTATCCTAATTAATATTATAAATGCGAAAATAAGTTTGTTACCTTTTCACGCCTAAACCACTGAACCGATCATCCTGAAATTTTGCATATACGTTGTCAGGTGTACAGGAACGGACATAGGATACCATTCATCACGAAAAAAAGTACTGTTCCCGAGGAAAACAACAATAAAGTTCATAGATGGCGCCACGTGTCTTTCGAATCATGATTGAACGATATTATTATCTATAGACACTTTTGTAGTGTGTTAAGAGTTTTTTTAAATCTAAATTAACGTGAGCGAAGCCGCGGGCAAAAGCTAGTTAAAATATAATGCACAATCTAAATTAAGCAACCTGTGCATACTTAACAAAGTATCACCCCATTTATTCAATTCAATTCAATTCAATATATTTATTTGTGAACATAGGTATATAATAGATGTTACAGTCCATGCAGTCGATCACTATGCCTACCATTTAATGGTGTACAAATGTTAATTAATTCTATTAAATTATACATCAAAGAATGTAATAAATCAATAACATAATAAATCAATAACAGGGAAAGAGTCAATAGGAATGTCAAGAACAATATGAAATATAAATGAAATATTGTGGTATAAATGTCAATTTTAAAACTTGAAAACACATCATTATTCGTAATGTCATAAAATGAAAACAATGAGAAAACTTTATGTCAATGTCAATTATAAAATTCGTCAACCCACAACATCACAACATAATATTATCATTAAAAAATTCCTCAATAGAATAATATGCCTTATCTATTAATAATTTAAATAGCATTTTTTTAAATAAATATAGTGTCTCTGCTGCCTTTATACATTTCGGAAGTTTGTTGTACAGTTTAGGACCCATAGTGAAAATGCTTTTCTGAAACATTGCAGTTTTACTTGGAATTAAGTTTAACTTATCAGCTCTACGAAGGCTGCTGACCCGGGAATATTTTGACAGGTTGCGTCGAACGAAAAGAACACTTTCATAAATGTACATACATGGTAGGGTCAATATCTTTAAATCTTTAAAATGAGGAGCACAGCTGTCAGTTTTTTGAAGATTGCATATAGCACACCGTTTCTGTGCAATGAATGCAGTTTCTTTTCCAGTCGCATTACCCCAAAACATGATTCCGTATCTTAAGCATGATGCGACTAGACCGTGATATGCAGTAAGTAGTGTCGATTTATTAACAGTATCTCGTAACTTTTTCAAAACATAAGAATATTGGTTCAGCTTATTACACACATTTTCAATTTGTATACCCCAAGCCAATTTATAGGGCAACCCACAACAACCAAACCGTAAAATTGGCCAAGATATTCTAAAAACAGCCTACAATCCCGTTTGAAGTAAACAACCCTTACTTATCGATATTTTTATCTAAACAAGTCCCATCTGTCCCGTATCCCAGTCGCGTCCTAACTGTATCGCGCGTCACATGTGCTTCGCGCTCCGTTGCATTTCTGATCGCCTAGTACTTTTGTGAACTTGTGTGTGTTAGTTTCATGTGGTTTTGGGCTGTTCTGTGAGTAAAAAAATATATTTAATGTTCGTTATGGTGGTTTATTATGTTCGATGATGAGTTTTTAGTTAATGAAAAAAAATGTTAATGATTAATTTTATTTAGTACATTTTCGCCCCCTATCAGTTCGGAGCAACTAATAAAACTTGTTTATTGCTAACGAGAATTTACATACAAATAAAAATTAAGTTTCAAGCTACTAAATTATAATTTATTGAGATACTTATTTATTAGCAGAATAAGAGCTATCCCACTGTTTATTTATCTTTGAATCATTATTAGAAACAGTACCCTCATGATGAACTTCTACCCTACTACCAATCTTGAATAGACTCAGATAAAACAGCTACGTACCAATATGAATTCATACGAGAACTTTCCTCAGCTTAATTTCTTTATATTCACTGTAATAAACCACGAAAAATATACAAGGGCTAACAATGTCTATACATTATATATATTAAGTAAAATAATACAAGATCAACTACTCATTCACATTCGAAGCAACATCAACTCTTGTTTGGCTGGAGACACTATAGGTCTCGCCAATATAGTCCAATGGTAAAAAACAACTATTGCATTAAAGTATGTTCTCCATCCAATAAAAAAGGCATGTAAATAACAAAGAAAGTTAAAATTCTTCCTCAATTCATGCTCAAATGGATAATAACGATAATTCTTATAACCGGACCGAGTTGACAAGTGTATGCTATAGTCATTAAGCCAATTAATCTTCATTTCAGTACGCTTGTGACCCAAATAGCATCTGCTTTGTGTATTAAATGAAAAGCTTTTCATATTAACAATGCTGTTGTTATTATCTTGTAGATAATGCGAAACAAATTATGAGGTTGTGGATTACGTGAGGTCCTGGATCGATCCCCAGGTCGTGGAAAGTGTTATTGCGTTTTTTCGTGTGGAATTTCTCAGTAGCAGTCCGGAGTCTGAATTTGTGCCCGGTTGATGGCAATAGGCTGGTCCCCTATTACTTGGGACTTAAATATAAAGGCGAAATGAGAGTGTACTATACATATCTACCCAACCCTTCAGGAAATACAAGCGTTATGTGGTGAATTATATCGCTCATTATTCACTGAAAAATACCAAAACGTTAAGCTACTTATGAATAGAAGATGTTATGATGAGATAATAATATATTAGACTCAATTTACATCGCCGCGGAATGCAATGGAAGCGTCTATTTCGCCTCATGACGCTAGAAGGCGCGCGAATTCGCGGGAATGCTAGAGAATCCCCGCGCATTCCAGCGAATCATTATCGTAAACGCTTGGCACTGCACTACTGTGACCATCCCGACTGCCTCCCCGTTCGCGCCACTTCGCGCTGATTCCACAGACAGCGCCGACAATAGCTAGGGGAATTCTCGAGAATGCGCGAGAATTCCCCGGAAGACGCGCGACCTTTTTTTGGCTCATATTTAGTTTGTACTTTATACAACTGACATAAAGTTCATCATGCTATGTACAATTTCGTTGCGAAAAGTCGCTTCCATTCCATTCCACGGCGTTGTAAATTGAGCCTTATTCTCACTACATTAAGATTGCTAGTTTATTTAGACAGTGATAGATAGTCTAGCGGTTGAACGCAGTAGGGTCTGTGTTCGGACCCAGCCCGCACCCTAATAACTTTTCGAAGTCATGTGCCGATCTGAATTTGATTATCACTTGAGTTAACAATGGTGATGGAAAATATATTATGGTGAGGAAACTGGTACGCACGGCTAAATATCAGGTTCTACATCCCTAGTATTAGCTGATCTTGCACTGTATAGGCTTTCAGTACAATGAGGGGTCAGCTTTAGACTGGAAAATATACAGGTTGAAATTGTAAACACTCGACAAATCGAAATGGGAGATCGTACTCATCACTATGAACAACTTTTACTATTGGAAGAAAACGGATATCGCGAAAAAAAAAATCTGCTGTTCCCTACATTTTGACGAGTTATGCAAACATAAATGTAGGGAACATCTGTTTACAATTTCAACCTGTATAGCTTGAAATGTGGCCGTGCGTACACCAGAGAGGTCTAAACAAAAAGTTATCGGTGTGTAAACTCGACCAACCCGCCTCGCACCAGGTCGTCGTGGAATAAGGTCTAAACACATCTCATTCTGAAAATAAGCCCGTGCCCAGTTAGTGGTACAGTGATGAGCTGATGAAATCTACCTACCTATATAAAAATGAATCCCTACTCTCCTTGGTCACGGTATCACGCGTGAGCGGCTGGACTGATTTCGCTAATTTATTTTTTGTTGTGTTCGTAATTGTCAGGAGAAGGTTCTTATGAAAGAAAATTTTGATAATTAAAAAAAAGCCGAAATTATCTCAGTATGTCCATATTCTTCATTTGTTTACCGCATGCTTGAAAATGGCTTTAACTTTTTGTTACATTTTGATTTTGTTTCTGAAGGTAGGTAGAAGGTAGATGTAAGTAGGAAAAAGTGCATTGATTGCAACGCATGCCCCGACAGCTAGTTATTTTATAAGCCGAGCTTCTAATCCATTCTATCCAAGATAGATAAGGTTGTTTTTTTAATTCAGTCTTTATTTAGTCTACAAAGCACTCCATACTTCAAAGAGACTACTACTAGGATAAACACAGCAGTTAATTATTCACCCCTATAATTTAAATTCCCTTGCGAAGTAATCAATCATACTTATTGAAGAGTCAATAATGAGGGTCGCCCCGGTTCGTTGACATGCGATGTAACGTAACCTAACGTAACTCTTCCGGAGGGGTTCCCAAAAGGGGTAACCAGACAGAAGTTAACTGCACAGGATATTTTATAATAGCTACGTCAGATCTTTAGCACTCTGAAAAAGGTGTGTGCACATGTGATAAGGAGTGAGTTATGGGTCAACTTATCGCCAATTATAGAGCACAGCTCTAACTGAGGGTATTCACCATCATCAGCCCTTTACTGTCCCACTGCTGACCTTAGTCCGCCATAGTATATCCCGATGATTATATGTGATTTAAAATGGAATTGTTTTATATTGTTTGGCAACTACATTTTGTTGACAGATCTACTACTATTTTGCGGACAAACCCTATTATTTAAGAAATTCAAAATAAATTAAATTGACGACAGCTTAAATCATATCATATTTATGATCAATGAAAAATTAAAAGCTGCAGCTTAATATCCTGTAATAATTAACCCTTTAACCAATAATGCATTAGTTATCTCTGACTAAACCATACGGAAACTTCACTCCATGAACACTCATAAAATATTAAACAAATAATGTACTGCGCGTTACCAACTGCGCAACTTACATTACCTATCTAAATAGTTCACTTCCTTTCAGATAGGAATACTCCTATTTGTATACAATGAACTAATGACTCTGTTGCACGGTCTAGGAAAGACAATTAAAAAGTACACCAATTAAGCAACAATACAAATGGATAAAGGTACAATCAGTTTTGTTATTGTAAGCGGGTCTGGCTCGGCTAAGATGAAAATCAAATCAAAAAAAATTATTTCACATAAACCAATACAGGCGCTGATGAAAAGTTGAATTTAGGTGCACGGTTCCAATTAATCGTTTCCTATGGAGAAGAGCCGGCAAGAAACTCCATGGTTACTCTTTTAAAAAAGGATATCTTTAACAACTTCAGTAAATACAGTACTATGATTTAGGATAGGTATGAGAGAACAATGTAGTCTTGACCACAGACCTGTGAGTAATATAATACCAAGTCTTGAGTAGGTACAAAAATTAACCAAAAAGAAAAAAATAACGCAATATGAATAATAGTAATTTACACAATTGTATGTCTAGGCAAGTCCACGAAGTTCTCACATTTACATAAGATAAAATGAAGCTAAGCTATATAAAACAATTGACATGATTAAATGTCATCAAAACTTAGAGAAAAAATCATTGCAATAAAAATAAAAAAATAATCATAATTGAGGATAGTTAATAGACATACACAGACGTCGTTAATGAGGATAAAATACCATAAATACCATAAATAAAATACCATAGGTACATTAAAGTTGTGCGCCAAGCAGTTTACTATGTTCCATCGCGTGTACGAGTATGTGAGAGCCAGAGGGGTATAGGAGAATCCTTCTATACATCTGTTACTTGGATTCGTGTGCTCCATCTTAGACCCTGTCTGCGCTTACCATCAGGGGGTCTACTCCCTAAGCACGAAGTCCTTGGTTTCGGCCTTAGTTACGAGCGTTTCCTACTCCCTATCACCTACGGACATACGATTATTTCGGGGCCCGAACTAAGAATGAATGACAACACGATTTGACAGTACCGATTTGTTTTTGCCCGTCCGAAAAATTGAACTTGACACTTGTTTTGTTCACTCCTACGTTTCGGGCTACTTTCGGACGGCCGACTAACTTCGTTGACGAACTTAGGGAGTAGGCCCCTAGGTGCGACTAGGGTCAAACGCGACCAAGTTAAATATTAATTTTAAAAAAAATAGAAATTAATTAGTTGTGTATGAAATTTAACATTTTATTTGTCTTTGTTATTTTCTTTTTCACATAGCAATTAGGATAAAAACCCTTCTAGTTTCAGGGCGAGATTCACAGACCATGCTTAAGGCTCATTAACACGGCGATAGTTTCTCGAAGCAAGACTCATTCTGTCTTCTTCTTTCTCTACGATGAAAACAGAGATAGCATGAGACTCGCTTCGAGAAACTGTCTCCGTGTAAATGAGCCTTTAGACTTTACTTTGCTAAGTAAGCGTTTCATACGAATATCAAACTTATCGTATTATAAATAATGTTCAATTTGTATAAGCGAATGTGAATAAGCGTCCCATACGAATGTGAACATAATTTTTATAAGGTGGGTGGACCATGGAAGGCCACCTTAACAACTAAACATCACCATCACCATAAACAAATATTATTCCTTTATTTACAGGATCAATGTAATAAATTCAGTATTAAGTAACACTTTGTTTCATTGTTTAACGTAAAGAACAAAAATAATAATTATAGAGCGTATAAATCTTTGTAAAATTTGAGTTTTACTAAATCCTTCCAAACGGCCTTCTTAGTAACAGGGCTCCATTTCAGGCCGACTTAATAAATCAGTCATTTAACTTAAAAGTAACGTTATAACAATAAAACACTGCGGTAATACTTAAACTACATTTACTTAAGAATCTTTTGTTAAAATAAAACAACTACATTTAAGAATCTTTTGTTAAAATAAAACAAGTAGGTACATTTAAGAATCTTTTGTTAAAACAAAACAACAAACTTTTTCCCACTTTGCTGCGGAAGTACCAATAACAATGCATTTTAACGTACTATAATGCAGTCACACATAACATTTTATGTTCTATCAATCAGTTGTTAACTATAAATATCTATAATATTTTGTCAGCGAACACTTACAGTAACTATTTAATGGACCCCTCGTTCCAAACAATCTGCATCCGGTAGTCAAACGCAATGGTTATAAAATAAATGGGTACCCCTTTGCTCCCAGTTAATATTGTTGGAAAAGCATAGACGGTATACCTACTAGACTAGGATAATGTAATAAACAGGGTAACTAGTTATTCGACCTATTACTTAAAATCTTCTTCTTCTTCTTTCGTGTCAGCACGAGCTATACGAAAATAGCTCATGCTGTGGTGAAAAGATTAGCCAGTCAGCAAGGTTGGTAGCGGGGCTGACTGCCCAGGGTGCGCTGGGCGTACTTAAGTATCGTCACTCGTGGATGCTCTTTTCATGCACCCCATTATTATTATTACTTAAAATTATACTAGAGATCATTGCCTACAAATTAACCTCCATAAAAGTGAGTCTAAAAAATAAATCAGTATATCACTATCTACTTTATCAATATATCACTAAGACCTTTTATTTAGAGAATTTTGGGCATTTTTGTCTAAAGTGATTATTTGACCAGCTTTTAGAAAAGCATCTATTAGGCACTTGTCCGACCGCCGGCGAGGAAGCGACTAAAGGCTCATTTACACGAGGATATTTTCTCGAAGCGAGACTCGTAAGAACGAAAGCAAGAGCTTTCTTTGTCTTTCTCAGCGGTGAAAACAGAGACAACATGAAACTCGCTTCGAGAAACTCTCCTCGTGTAAATCAGCCTTAGCTATCAGCTATTTTCTCGCTCAAGAAACGTACAATAGATATACATTCCGTGTAAACAAAAGAGATGCGTATATTAATAGTTAATCGCTGACTGTTCACACTGCCGGCGAGGACTCGCTCCACTACGTTTCTCGCTGAGCGACAAGAGCTATCAAAGATAATACTCGCTCAGCGATGCTCGCTTGGCGGTCGGAACTCACGCCGAGAGCTCAACCAGCGCAGCGGTCATTTGCGAGTGTTGCGAGTAATCGTCCGACGCACTCGCACACTCGCTTATAGCCCAGCGACAAAACTAACGGAACTACAAACACGCTTCTCGCTGCTCGCCAACTCGTTTCTAGCTTCTAGCTCTACTCGCTGCTCGCTCATCGTTCGCGGTGGGACAAGTGCCTTGAGTGCCCAGAAATTAGTAGTTTTTTTACAAGTCATCATACCTCCGGTTTCTGAATTGAGAATTCTAGGATAAGCAGTATATTTATACAGTAAGCATAAAGGTACAAGTCCGAGACGGGCCACAGACAGCAAACTGCAAAAGTAGCATCGCTCGCGGTGCGATCTGCGGCTGCGGTCTGCGGTTGCAGTCTGCAGTTTGCAGCCCGTCTCGGACTTGTACCTTAAGCAGTAAATATATGCAGTAACATTTGAATAAGGAGTTGTCAAAAAAATTACGGATTTTAAAGCATTTTTTTGACAACTCTTTTCTCAAATACTACTTAAGTATCGCTTATCCCGAATTCTCAATTCAGAAACCGGAGGTTATTTGATAAGAAGTCAAAAAAAAACAAACCCTATTATCTCGGAAAACGCTCATTTCCGAGCCACAGTTGATGAAAGTTAATTTATTGCCAATGATCTCTAGAATCACCAGTCACCCTTTATTATTCATTCAAACCAGAAAGAAGAAACCGGAACCACAACACTGGCCTGTCTGATTCAGAACCTTTTCAACAAGCTGTTGTCGACTGATTCGATTTGCTATCTCGTTCTGTCTACGATTCTCGTAATGAGAGAGAATGAGATAGCTTACCGAATCGTTCGACAACTGACTGACTAATCGAATCGTTCTGAATCAGGTGGCTGGTACGGGTTGGCGGATTTCACACACCATTGAGAACTTTATGGAGCCTTCTCAGGTGTGCAGGTTTCCTCACGATATTTTCCTTCACCGTTGACGCCAGTGATAATAAAATTCTGAATGAGTTCGAAAAGTCAGAGATGCAGGGCTAGATCCGAATTCATACGATCCAACAAGTTTTTCGTTGTTTATTTAGAATGTAGGTATACCATTTGTTGTTGTTGTTACACCATTAATTTTGAGTTTTTTTTTAAATGTTACGTATGCGTGTGCGTCCGCTTGGGCTTAGAAATAAATATTATTTCTTTCTTTCAACATGGAGGGCAATCACTCAACCGCTAGGCTATCACTGCTCCTACTACTAAAGATAAACTAATTTACTCAGTATAATAAAAACTTTTCAGACAATTACTCACAATATCTACTCAGGACAAAGATCTTAAAATACCACTCAACACTTGGTTCCATCTCTATCAATTTAACAAATCAAGTTAAGCTGAGTAGCTGGCTTTCATTCACAATTCAGAAAGAGGTCGACGGCACGATTGATAAAGCAGTTGTGACGCGCCAATCGACGCATCCTGCCCAATTGCGCACACGCATGCGAAACGACGCGCTCGCGTGCGTACACACACATAAATGAGACTTGTATGAGAACAATAGATAAACAATAGCTGATCGCTAGACTAGTGCTTCTAATTTCATCAAAATCTAGGTTTCCCAGAAGTCATGTTCACCTTCTATTTACACCTCCACCCTGGAGAAGACAGAGGGTCATGTTGGACTGTTACCGCCACGGTTTTCCTCCGAAGAACTATGACCGGGGTCGCGGGGTTCAGTATTACATTCAACGCAAGCCCAGCCATATCCACCTACATGTACTCACTGATATTGATGAGGCTCTAAGAACACACAGATAGAGAGATAACTACCAAAATGACGTCAACTGGTGCTAAAACGTAATTAATCCCGCGTGAGGACGGGGTAGAATATAAAACTTCCTCACCGTACGCTGGGAATAGAAGCGAGTTGTAAAATTCGACAAAACCCAGCACGCTTGGTATACGGTCCGCCTGGCTAGATACCACCCTCACATTAAACTCCGACGCCAAGCAGTTCACTGTGTTATGTCGTGCTCACGTGAGAGCCAAGAGTGATGTAAGGGAATCCCTCTTTAAGTTTGTTACTTGGATTCGTGTACTCCATCGTGGACCCTGTCTGCGTTTATCATCAGGTGCGACTGGGGTCAAACATTGGTTTATAACACGCACAACATCCGCTCGATGGCCACTGGCAACTACGAGGTACCAAGAATATTTAATTACTTTGGTGATAGAACACACACTAAAAAAACGTTTTCCGTATCTGTTAAATAGCCTGCCGGAGGATATTCGATGCGAAGGTATTAAGGCATTTTAAGCGTAAGCTTAAAAAATATTACCTGATTGTTAGCCGCAAATTAGATTGTAACGTTTCTAATGTTAGGTTTTTTTTATGTTATTGTTTCCTAGTTATTTTTTGTTTTTTATTTTTATTTGTATATTTCGACTAATGTACGAGACTCAATACCACAGTCAAACCGATAACACAGTTTTGTGGGGCAAATGTACGAGTATGTAACACATTGAACTATTTGAATAATAAATAAAATAACGCGACCAAAGCAAAGAATAAAAAGAATATAGAGATGCTCGCGCACACAAATGTATTCAATCCAGTCACCAGTCACACATGTGCAATCAATTAGTGAGGTAGGGTGAGTTGAATGTAGGCATTTCAAGTTCAATATTTCTACTGTTTGAAAATCGAATTATAGTATTTTGTAACGTGAATACCAGTAACTGATGTTGAACTGTGCCTTTGTTTGCTTATGTTATTAAGAATAGTAACAAAAAGTTTGTAAGAATTTGCATTCAAACTTTTTTGATAATTTGTTGCCTACCAACGCAGCGTTGGAAACTGAACTCTGGCCAACGATTGCCGTTTATATGAATGAAAGTATTTGTGGAGTTTGACTTTTGACCTTTCGGGGATTTGTAGTACTTAGAATCTATTTTTGTGTAAAGTTACGTTACAATCTGACATTGACCGCTTTTTCTCAAACTCTTCTTACTCATTAACAAATAAACAACTAAAAATATTGCTCTTGCGACGTGCCTAAATAAAGAACACTATCTTTCTTTAATCCCATAGTTTCTCTTGTTTGCGATTTAATTGATATATGTATTTATCGTTTACTTTAAGTATATTTTTATTCTTTTTGTATTTATGTGGATTTTTGTGTCTGTAATATAATAACGCCATGCTGCACATAGTTTTCACTTTTATTCAGTAGACGTAGCGCGAATGTTGTGACGTATATGGAGATACGTTAGTAAAGGTTACGATGTGAGTGAATTTTGAATTGGAAATACTAGTTTCATTTTTCATTATTAGCCTATACTTTCCCACTGCTGGGCAAAGGCCTCCCTTCGTTTCGCACATAATATTAAATTAACTTGAAAACTTTATTCGTATCTATCTATGATACAATTGTCCTTGTCGCATAAGTTTAAAGCAAAATTCTATAGAATAGTTGTATATAACTATTCAAAATTAACTCACGTTAACTTTTACGTTACTAATACGTCAAAACAGCGTACTACGCCTATAGTTAACGATTAAGTTACGTTATTACGTCCACATGACGTGTAGGTAATATCCTTACCATAACTGTTCAACATCCCGTATTACAAAACGCCAGTATCACACAGTTATTGCTACAATTAAAATGTTATTAAATTGAAATTTTTATTCATATTGATCTATGATACAAATTATGCCTTTCGCATTTTAAACCAAAATTCTACAGAATAGTTGTGTTACCTATTAAACATTCACTCACATTAACTTTTACGTGACTAATACGTCAAAAAAGCGTACTAAGCCTACAACTGACCATTAAGATACATTATTACGTCCAAATGACGTGTAATATCCTTACCATAACTGTTCAACATCCTACAAAACGCCAGTATCACACAGTTATTGCTACAATTAATTCAGCTGCCCTATCCCTCCCGTCAGTTAGTTGACCCCAAGGGCCTGTCACGCGTTAGACAAATTATTGTATTGTTAGTAGAAAGCGAGGATGTGGATCAAATAGAAAGGAATTCCTTTTTTATTCTTCTGAATACTGTGGAGGATAACAGATCTTTGTGTTAAGGCTTTTGTTAGGGTATTTGTGTGTGTAAAGGTGATATAATTTTTCGTTCATTTGCGTCTTTCATTCGGCATCTTTCACTCGAAATAAAACGTTTAAACACGGAATGAAAGAAAAGTGCCGAATGAATTCATCAGCAAACCGATCCAAGAATGTTGAATATTGGCATTTGGCATCATTCACTCCCACTCCGAATGAACGAAAAATGAACACCTTGAACAGAGAGAGAACATTCACTCGGATTCCGTCAGCCTAATTCCAAGACGCACAACTTCATTCGACGACATATTGAAGAGAGTAGGTGAATTTTCTTTTCTATGGCATTCTAGTTTAGTCGTATGAATATGGAATGAAAGAAAAATGAAGTATTCACTCGAGTGAACAACGAGTGAACCGTCTGATTCCGCCTTAAGGGACTAAGTTACATTTTTTCGTCAAAACTGCAGCAACACTATTCATACGTAACCACTGCTTGAACACTTTTGGTCGCTATGATGTGGTGTGGTTCGGTTGTGGTGTAGTTGTGGCACGTGTGAAACAAGCCTTAGGGCTAGTGCATAAGGTTATTCGATTTTGGTTTGACAGATGAGTTTAGTCCATAATAAAAATATTAAGGTACAATGTTATTATGTTGAGATAACTATATACCCCCTTGTTACAAAAAATAGTCTAAGAAAAACCTAGGTTTTGGAATAGCCCTGTCTCTTTTTGTTATGTGACATAAGAAAGTGATGGGTATATTTTAAACCTGGGTTTACCTTAGTCTTGGTTTAAACCATATTTTGTAATAAGGGGGATTGAGTCTAAATTATGTTGAGTGTAGATACATAATTATGTGTATAACATATAATGTTAAATTATCTAAAAGATACCTACTTCTAATTTTGTTTTAAATTAATTCAGAATTGTTCTAGGTAAATACTTTCTTTACAATACTTGATTTAAATAATTTAATTAATGTAATTAAACCTTTTTTTTGCGTTAAGCTCGATTAATTTATTTACTTGACAGACAGATTGTGTTGCTGGAGAGTTTGTTGCGCCGCCCGGGCGGCGCCGTTTCTTCTTCACAGCAAAACCACTAGGAAGCGGTGTAAGGCGGGCGTTTTTGGGGGCTGTCTTTTGGAACTTCAGTTCAAAAAGAACTAAGTAATTCTAGTGTATTAATGAGTTTGAAGTTGAAGGTTTAACGATAAAATGCAATACTTCGTGAACGTTCGACTTAATTCATAGGTATACATACATTTACGTACATAAATGCATAACACAACATGTTGGGGTATGATGCCCAACAGTGTTTATGTTACTTAAATGTTATGTCGACTTTTAAGGTCTATTATGTTAAAGTAAAATGAGTAGACGAATGATTCCCTTGATGGATTTATTGCTACTAAAATATAATTATAAAATTACATGTCATGTATGTTACAGAAATGCATACCTAAACAATATCGATATGCATAATTATTATGGGAGTACGACATACAAACTACTTCAAAGGTCAATGTACAGCGTAGCTCGTACACAACACAACAGTTCTGTGACAGACTGTCTGACTGACAGACAATGTACAGCTTAAAATTGAAGAAATGTGCACTAAGAAATGGTTTTTCGAAATTCAACCCCAAAAATGTAATGGGGGTTCAAAGCTTACGAAGTCGTGGTTGAAAGCTAGTCCACCTACATTTTTCCTCCTAGCCTTTTGCCAACTATGTTGGGGATAGTTTTCAGTCTGAGATGCGGTTGAATACCAGTATTTTACACGGAGCGACTGCCGTCAGACCTCCGCAACCCTGGTTACTAGGCAATGCCAATATACTAAGGTTAAATGTAAAAAAAAAAACTGTCTGTTTGTTCCGTATTCACAACAAAATTTTCAAACCGATTTTGATAATTTTTCGCAATAAAGAAGCCTGACCTGGGGATGAACATGAGTTCTCACTCCTTAAAACTTTAATCCTAATAAAAACAATAACCCACAGGAACCCACACCACTCGAAGATGACGCTGCGACATTAAGACCATGGATCGAAGATAGTGTTAAAATGTTGGTGCCCATAGACAATGTGCTAAGAACTATAAAGACTAAAGCATGGTGCGCGGTGGCAGTGTGTGTGGTGGTGATGGTGATGGAAGCGGCGGCCCTCAACGGAGACAACGTCTGCATGGTCAAACAAAAGTAAGTGAAAATATTTTTACGATTATTTTGAGTTATTCCCAACATGTCACGTGATTTGTTGCCAGTTGCATTGGATTACGGAAAAGATTCCCATCGAATCACGTAACTCTATGCGACTACAAAATAATGGGCGGGCACATTACTTGCAGAACGGATGGCCGATGGATAGAAAGGTTCTGGAGTGGCGACCACGTACCGGAAGGCGCAGTGTGGGTAGGCGTCCCACAAGGTTGACCGATGGTCTGGTGAAGGTCGTGGGAATCCGCTGGATGCGAGAGGCACAGGACCGATCGATGTGGCGATGCTTGGAGGAGGCCTATGTCCAGCTTTGGACGTCTTTCGGCTGAAGGATGATAATGATGATGATGACAAAATAATGTAATTATATTCCTAACGAATCACGAACAAACTTCTTTATTAAATTTATTTTTTTCCAACCACTGATTTCATTTAAATTGAAGGTTTTAATTAGTTTTGCTTGTTCTGAAAAAATAAGCTACGGTCATATGATTGTTATTGTAAATATTCCTACGTGATTCGTTGGGAATGTAATTCTATTATTTTGTAGTTGCATCCAATCACGTGATCCGATGGGAAACTTTTGCATGATCCGATGCAACTAGCAACGAATCATTAATGATTTGTTGGGAATAACTCGTCTTTTTCGGTACGGTCGTCAGTCTGGGTTGTCAGATACCTATGATATTTGTTACTGGATCAAGAGCCTCAGAACCGGAAGCCCACAGTAATTGGGTTGCTGAGGGCCATTCAGCTACATCTGGTTAGACTAAAAGCTGACTGCGACATTGAGGATGATGTGTGCGATATTGTTTAGGCGCGAGCTAAACCAAAGAAATCCCTGTCAGCGGCCAATCAAACTTCACTTACCGAGATTAACTATACTCGTATGTACACAATATCGTGTATTGTAAATTCAACAACTTTCGTAGAACAACTTTTCAAAATAAGCGTATTTTATTATTATTTTCTATACCAATCAGATATTACTATTTCTGATTTGTATTGAAAATAAAAAAATAAATACCCCACAAAATTCTTACAGTTTTGTTTATCATATTTATGTCAACATTTTCAATATTTTGTAAGTGAGCCTTATTATTATAGTAAGGAAAACGCTATCTTTTCTTGGTGTACTGTAGAGAGATCAAATATTGAGCCGCCCACTCGCACACTCAAAATAGGGATGATTATGTACCTCGCAGACACATAGTAACAGAAAAGATCGATATGAGTAGGTATGACAAAATGAGAGTAGGCGCCATGTTTAACCGATGTTGTCGTGAAAAGTCGCTAGAGTATATTGGCAACAGTGTCCACTAGTATCCAAATTATCATATTGTAATTTTTCTCTTTCTTTTTGAGTGTCAATTAATCCAGCCGTGATCGTCTCACTGCAGGGCAAAGGCCTCCCTACTCTCCTACCACTCCTCTCTGTGGAAAGATTTCTGCGGCCAATCCTTCCAACAAGTGTCTAACTCGTCCCGCCATCTCCTTCTGGGCCTATCGTGACGTCGTCTAACGTTGTGTGGGCTCCACTCAGTGGTGAGTTTTGCCCACAGTTCGTCCGACATGCAGCAGACGTTACCAACCCTGTTCCATTTTAAGCTTGCAACTTTCTGGCCAACGTCGGCGATCTGAGTTTTGGAGCGCAGTACACTATTCCTTGCGTGTTAATAACTGAACTTAATATTGTATGTCATGTACGTGGCCTATTCTATGCCTTTATCTGTAGCCTGCATAAAGTCCTACCGAGTTTTTTTGTAATTTCAATGTCCCAGCAAAGAATATACGCCCCTTCTCTACCTGTAGGAGTCATAAGAGACGACTAAGAGTTTAAATCAAGATGATGGGCAGCAGCACCCTTCTATGCACAATTGACATGCTTGACGCATGACTGCGGTTACCAACCCGCTTGCCCAGCGTGGTGACTATAGGCAGTTACCTCCATCCCGTGTGGGGACGAGCCAGAATATATACTTCCTCACCGCACGCTGGGAATAGAAGCGTGTTGTTTGTAAGATTCAACAAAACCCAGCACGCTTGATGGTAGGATCTATACGGTCCGCCGGGCTAGCTATCACCCTCATATTAAAGTCCGGCGCCAAGCAGTTTAATGTGTTCCGTCGTGTGTATGTGAAAGCCATAGGGGTATAGAGGAACCCTTCTACATTTCTGTTACTTGAATTCATGTGCCATCTGAGACTCTGTCTGCAGGACAAACAGGAGAAATAGTCAAATAAAAAAAAAAGTGTATATGTCCAGCAGTGGAGGAAAAAGACTGAGACGATGAGATAATAAAATTTATCTAAAGCGCTTTCCTTAAATATTGGAGGATGCAGAGGCCAGGAGGAAGTTCTTCCTCGTTTAATCGCAAGCCGTCATGGCTACTGTACACTCAAGCTCATTACAAAATTTTCTCAATCCCTCTGGTCCTTTCACTCTGGAGGCAGTATGGCCTCAGGCTTCGTCATAGATTATGGAACTGCTACAACATAGCTGCTTTATCTGATGGTTGAACGTTGTATCACTCAGCAGTAGGCATTCACTTTTCAGAAACAGTTAGTAGTGTGCATTGCAATGTAATAATTATTTTAGGGTTGCCAGAACGTTGTGAAACCCCCTTTATAATAACAAAAAGGTTTGAAAACCTTTAGAAAACAAAAGTTCGGGTGAATAGGGAATATGCATGTAATTCAAAAGTCTTTCATTATTTAAATATACATTGTACAGGAGTCAAGAAACAAATTGCATTGTTTTTTACATTTTTTAACGCATTACTTATTTTACAATTCATTATTTTATGTTACGTTTTTTTTTGTGGAACGGAACGCAATCTCGAAACGCGTCGTCTTCGAAAATGCCGGAAGTGACATCTGATGTCCATGATCCATGCGAATGAATTTTAAATAAGTAATCTTTTCTTAGCAAACTGTTTCATTTCTCACTGAGGTAAGTTAGTAAATGCGATTTCTGCTTGAATAAAGCACAAGAAAGAATTTAATTTATATGATTTGTGGCTAAAAACAAGATGTAAACAAAGCAGTATCGTGGATTATGACGTCACATTATGGCAGCGACAATAAAGGCTGTTTGAACTGTAGAAGAAAATTGTTGAAGTTCAATAATTGTTTTAAGCAACAAACATTTGACTTTTAATGCTTTTCTTGCGTTTATATTAAGTACTTTCTTTAATCTTTCTTTTATTTCCAAAAGAAAGATTAAAGAAAGTTATTATTATTATATTAAGTACCTACTGCGCTTTATTGATTAAGAGAAAAATATAATTACATGTATATTCCCTATTTCTAAGTAAAGTTAATATTTAGACCAATCAGTGTTCTTTGACAGCACCTGAGAGGAATTATGGACGTTCGTTCTGCTTAACTTTTTGCCAACTGCATGTATGTTTCCCAATTATGTTGGGGTCAGTCTAACCAGATGTGGCTGAATACCAGTATTTTACACAAAGCGACTGCCATCAGATCTCCTTAACAGGGCAATGCCAGACCAGATGATCAGACCAGTTGTTAGACTTCCGGGCTTCTGACTTCCCGTAACAAATGTCATAGGTACTCGTAGGACACCTGGACTGGGACCGACTGTTTAACGTGCTCGCCGGAGGAAGAGGAATTATAGCCACACGTTATAATTTAATAAATCATACTTATGTACAAAAATCTGGTTATGCTATATCGTCGCCTCAAATTGAAAACCTCGGTAATGCAATTTGGTACGATAATGTATAAGAGAGTTGCTTGCAAAATTAGTTTGTAGGCACTGAAATTAGCCTTTATTGGGCATGTAACATTCGTAATAAATTGACTAGCGTTTGCCCGCAACATCGTCCGCGTGAAAGCCCGCAGGAACCGTGCAATGATCAAATGCATTCCCTAGGTTTTCATTCTAAGGTGCCGTTATAGACTTGCCAAATTAATTTTCCTTAGAATTGTACAGAGCAGATAGCAGTAGACCAAACAAATATTTTATAATAACTTAAAAAAAGTAAAAACCGACTTCAAAAAAAACTGAAAAGAGTAAAATAATTACCATATTGTAAAACTAACAGTTTCAGAAGTCGGTGCCTTCAATTATGTTCAGTGTAAAATTGCACCGACTTCTAAAACTGTTAGTTTTATAATATGGTAATTATTTTACTCTTTTTAGTTTTATTTTGAAGTCGGTTTTTACTTATTTTTAAAGTTATTTTATTTTTCTATTTTTAGTATTTATTTTTAACATTTTTAGTTAGTTCATATATTCAACGCAAATTGTCATACATATTTCTTTTGTATGCGCACTAGTATTTTTTATTGTAATCCGTAGTAAAGATAATTACATCATCCACATAGCAGTAATCAAAAAAATTCTCACAAAATAAAAAGTACTGAACAAATTGGATGAAGTTTTTTTTTTCTCTTTATTTTTTTTAGAGGCTTTTGTCGTATTTCGACAATGTCAGCCCAGATGTCAGATGAAGTTTTTATGGGACCAAATGGCAAGTATACTGCATCGAACAAAAAAAGAATCACACTAATCGGACTAGAAACCTCGGAGTAATCGGTGTACATACATAAATAAAAAAAACCGACCGAATTGAGAACCTCCTCCTTTTTTTGAAGTCGGTTAAAAACAAGAGAAGTAGGTATAATGTCTAGAACTGATTGTATCCTAGATAAGACCAAACAAAAAATTCTATCACTTTGACATAAAGAACGTTCGATAATTTTATTGACATTGCCTTCTCAGACTGAGTCAGGGGCAACAGCTAAGAAATTATAAACAAATAACCTTGAACGATCCTAAACCAACATGGCTCGCAGTTCGGGTATCTGAGAACCCTATTCCACGAGGGCGTTACTAATCCCGGTAGCTTTAATTAATATCACTTTCTATGTGAGTCGGTTCTAAGGAGTTTTGGGTATGCGGTTTATTAATAAAATTTATTGGAGAGGCGTTGTTAAAAGTTATTTAATAGTTGCTTGTAACCAGTTTTTTGATCTAACTTAGGTCTTAACAGGGAAGTAGAAACACAGTTATTTTATAGCTAACGTAATACATAAGATGGTGTCCCGAAACTTAACGTCAAGCTGGGAATAAAGATAGGGAAGTTACTTACTTAAGTTTTTTTTTTTTAAGTTTATTCCTTTTCTTGTTTCAAAATTACCATGAATAATATTTTACTTCATAAATCTAGACATAGAATGTGTTTTAAAAAAAAGTATAGATACAACTTTTTTTTTCTCAACTATTATAAACTGCCCTAAGACGTCCCGATTTTGAAATCAAAATTAAATGTACCGCGCGGGATAGGGGGTCTACTCCCTCAGCACGAAGTCCGTGGTTTCGGCCTTAGTTACGAGCGTTTCCTACTCCCTATCACCTACGGACATATGATTATTTCGGGGCCCGAACTAAGAATGAATGACAACACGATTTGACAGTTGTCCCTACTACCGATGTGTTTTTGCCCGTCCGAAAAGTTGAACTTGATACTTGTGTTGTTCACTCCTACGTTTCGAGCTACTTTCGGACTGGCGACTAACTTCGTTGACGGACTTAGGGAGTAGGCCCCCTTGCTCAGTGCCGCTTTTCGGGGATTACTAGGAAGGAAATTTAAAAGAAGTTAAATCTTCACAGAAATATGAATAAGTAATTCTTATAAATAATTCTTACTTAATTGTGTTATCTAATATGGTTTATAATTATGTTCCTCTGAAGACTCAATTGCCTGACTATAGGGTAAACCAGACAGTTGTTAAAGTAACGTATTTTCATACATTTTCTAGGGCTATTTTTGCTATCTATTGTCATGTACTTAAACATAATTTAAAACTCAAATAAAAAGATGAGTATTTAAAAACGACTGATTACGCTTTCGACGAAAAAAACTCGCTTTGTCAAAAAAACAACTGGCAACGCCGGCTGGTATCAAGGATTTAATATACAAGGTTAGTCGGAAAGGGGGTACTAATCCGAAAGGGTGTTAAAGTACACATAATAATGAATAACATTTTGTTCTACAACTTTTCCCAAAACTCAATAGTTTAAGAGAAACAGTTGTTCAAAATGCTCAAAAAAAAAACTCTAAAATCTATCTATCCCCAGTTATGATCAGCTGTGTTTACATTTTAGGTCATATTTGGGGTCATGAATTAGAAGCACCATTTTCTGAATTTGTAACTAAAGCAGGAATGAAGAATTTTTGAAAAAACTAAAATAAAAATCAATTTAGTTGGAAAAAAAGACGAATTTTGAAATTTTAACACTTGCTTTCAAACAGTCATCAGCGATACTATAAGTGGGCTTCGGATTAGTACCCCCTTTCCGACTAACCTTGTATTAATTGCACATAGCAACAGTTCTATTCTGAAGTCTATTTTGTCAAGAGCAACATAACGTACAATTTATACAGACTATATCTATCAGTGTATTTAATTTTCGATGGGCCAAGATGCAAACAGTCATATCAGACCATAAAAGTCATCTACTAAACATGGGCTTCCCCTGACACTGCTACAATTACCAATCATGAAACCTTTCTTCCTAGCCTTGTTCCCAGCCATGTTGGGTTCGGCCTCCAGTCTAATCAGATGCGGCTAAATACCAGAATTTTACACAGAGCGAATGCCTTCAGCCCTGCGCAACTCAGTTACTAGGCAATACCGAAATCCTAAGGTTAGACTTTCGGGCTAACAACAATCATAGGTATTCGTGTGACACCCTTTTTTTAAAGGATGGGACGTCATCAAATGATTTCTTCCGCTCTGGGTGGAGCGGAAGAGAGTATCAGACTCTTACTGACTAAAACCCATCCGTCTTCCTCCTAGTGCCCTTTGCGTTCCAGGGCTGCGGTAACTCTTTCGAACAAATTCCGCAACCTCGTGTGACACCCTGGATCGACGATTTAACGTGCTCTCCATGCTACGGAGGGGTCTCGGTGTGTCAAAAGCGCAGCTTAAATTCGCAGATCTTTCCATCCGCGGAAACTATTATGCCTTTTGTGTTCTATAGTCATGAGGAATTCACAGTCCGAAAGTCTGAAAACCGTTCTAGCCATAAGATGTAGGCATTGCCCAGTAACTGGGTTGCGGAGGTCTGATGGCAGTCGCTCTGTGTAAAATACTGGTATTCAGTCGCATCTGGTCAGACTGGAAGCTGACCCCAACATCGTTGGGAAAAGGCTAGGTAGAACAGTCGAGGAATTGACGCCAGTAGTATAACATCGGGATTTGACGTCCACAGGTACAATATCACGAAGAGGGTGAAGTATCGGGCTCCAATGTCGGTGAGGACCTACGAGTGGTGCTTCTCCATGCCGCCGAGGTGCTCAAAGTGGAATACCGAGATGAGAGACTTAACGAGACTGGAGGTTTGTACTTTTTACTCAATTATAATAAACACTTCGTTCTCCCTGCTTTTCCACGACTCACCATACGACACGACAAATCGTGGTAACGACTCCGAGAGTAGTACGTAACTGTTAATACAGTTCCAACGGCACGGACTCCCACAGCTGAAGAATCAATATCGCTCCCTATCAACCTCCTCCAAAAAAAGCATCAGCCGCTCAGAAATACGTAGAAAGTGCGTCGTCTAGAAGGGCCCTTTCAATTGTCAATATCATAATGCGGAAAAATATATTTTGCTTACGTAATTGACAGAATGGTTTTGGAAAAACCCCGATGATTTTTAACAACTTAATTAAATTCCTTTTTTTACTTAGCTTGTTCTTTTGGGTGGCGCAATATTTGGTTCTTGGCCTGGGCGCTCATGACCCCAGCTACCACACTGGGTCTTTGCAACTTACGTTCCTACTAGGGTGAGTAGGAGCGTAAGTCGTTTTAGAGGTCCTAGCTTATGTCGCTTTCTACAAAAACATGGAGATGCTAATGAATTACCTACACGATATTCAATTACAAAGTTAACGAGAATCAAGGTATACAACACAGGTCAATCAATTAAATTTAAATATTCTTACGACTTAATGAGGAAAATATACAGTTTAGATGTCAACAACTTATTACCTAGGACTATCCTTGAGAAAAACTAGATCGATTGTGAAGTGACTGTTACTAGCCATAATTATAATATCAGAGAATTCTTAATAACACCACACAACACGCGTTATATCTTTAGATCAATCTACCGATTCATATATTTCAATGAAAATCAAAATAATTTCATCCATAAGAATGTGTTGATAACGCTAGATGCCGCGCTTCTTCCAGTCTGTTACGGCTTTCGGTATCCCGGTTCACTTGTGCAAAGCGATGACGAAATAGATCGGATTGTCAAGCACAGAATTTACACAAAGTGTATAAAATGACGGCAGATCACGAGAACAATTTGCGACTCCCGCATTCCCCTTAAACTGAAAGGGAAAATCTATAAAACAATGGTTAGATCTGCTGTCTTGTATGGATCAGAATATTGGGCCACAAAAGGAGTGAATGAAAGGCAATTGCATGCAGCTGAGATGAGAATGCTAAGAGGGATGTCTTGTGTTACGCGAATAGACGGAATTAGAAATGAGTACCTATGTAAAAAGAAGTCTGCAAGTGGCGCCCGGTGGCTTAGAAATTGTTTGGGAACCGGTTGTCATGATATGAGCATGTGATGTGGAGGAATGAGGAACATGTCACGAGAAAAGTTTTGAGTATGAATGTGGATGGTTAAAAGAGTAGAGGGTAACCAAAAAATGATGTTTGGATAGTGTGAAAGATGATATGACTAGAAAGGGGGTGACGACTGAGATGGCGGCTAATAGAGATATATGGAAGAAAAACAGATGCTGCACCGACTCCAAATAAGTTGGGGTAAGGGCAGGAGGATGCTGATGCAGAATGTGTTGATGGTGGAAGGTCTACACTTTACTTCTTATCGACAAGAACTAAGTTGAACATGTATTTCAGTTTATACACATTTTCAACTAAAGCTTTTAACACTAAAAACTTCAGCTATGAGATTATATCCTGCGATCTATCTCATGATGTATTTGATCTCAAATCGTAACATGTATTGCTAGTTTTACGTAGCAATCATTATATTTACACGATCGTGGATCATGCTAGAGCTATTCTAATGAGATCCCTTTCTTAAAGTTGCTTCAAGTTCATGTTTTGTTCATACATCTTACTGGCGCGTTCGTTTATCTACAAGGCGAGAAGAGGTCGCGAAATAATAGATTGAGAACACGTCATTAGTGTGGCTAAGAGGTAGTCTGGATTGTGGGCACTTCTTTTAGTAATCCAACTGGGATTGTATAGGGCCTGATTTAAATAAAAAAGGAAATCAAACTCTAAAACATCTACTCCTGAACAATCAACTTTCTAATACTCACTTCTTCTTCTTCCGAAATATATTTTTCTCTTCCATTCTTCCCTGTCTGCCTTCACCTCATCATTTACTCCCTTTTTCTTCATGTCCTCCCCAGCAAAATCCATCCATCTTTTCTTTGGTCTCCCTCTTCCCTTTTATCCATCGACATTAATATTCACTTCTATACCTGATTTTCTAATTCCAAAGCTACAACACTACAATTAAGGAATTGATGGCAAAACCGCCACGCTTGGAAAAGGAATTGGCTATTGCAGTGCCTAACCATATTTACTATATTGTTATGAAACCATTGTATTCTTTTTTACGTGTAACACATTAAGAATAGGAATCAAATAGAGATTTGATGTACATACGCGAGTTAACTCAGAACTGAGTTCTCTAACAGCAAACCTTACAGCAATCGAGAAAATTAAAAATAATGAGGACAAATCAAATATACAACAAGCATGAGATAATTTACACTTAAAGTAACAAAACAAGTATATAACAAACATAACTACGGCATTCGCATGTATCCATTCCCTTCTCAGAATTTCTTGGGGCTACCAAGGAATTCTGAGGAAAGGAAGGAAAGGAAATCTTACAGCACCCATTAGAAAATTAGGGGTAGCCAATTTCTTTACCAAAAACACCACCATGTTTGATGCTACCTATAATTATGTTTCCAGACAGAAGAAAGGACGGCGGAGGTGGCGGTATGCTGTCCAGGGTATAAGATGAGGGACGTCACCTGCGTTCCTATCTGTCCTAATGGGAAAACGGGGCATGGATGCTCAGAAGGTAACATTAAAAGTAGCTGTGCTAATCCCATCGGAAATAAAAAACCAGCTAAATATGTGGCGGACTCGCGCACTAAGTGTTCCCTACCACCACTAGTTTTTCTTCTTTTTATTATTTGTTTTTTAACCATATGTAGAGTATGCACTACAATCACACGAAGTTTCACGCTTGTATGTAATACCGTTTTTAAGATAGAGTAGGAACAAAAAACGTTTGAAACATGCCCCTTTGGATTTAAACTTTTTGTTATTTGTCAAATAATTCATATTCTGTAAAAAAATCAACTGGCTACCTATTACGGTTAAAACGATATAGCCCTGTGACAGACAGACGGACGTACTGACGTACAGACGGACTAACGGATGGACGGACAGACGGTATAGTAATAAGGTTTCCGTTGGCACCCTTTGGGTACGGAATGCTAAAAGGACGAGACCGTCGATTAAAGAAAAAAACTAAAACTTAGTTTTTATCGTTTAGAAAGGATCCGTCAATTTTGCATTTAATGACATTGATCTAGACGGTGAAGCTTGACGATAATCGCCATCGTGCACCATTACAATTTGCGTTGCAAAACATAAAAAAGAACAAAGAACCAATGACAGTTCTTGAAAATCTAAATCCTTTCACTGATAAACAATCAAATGATCCATATTTTCAGATTGTCCGGACAACAAATGGGGTCCGAACTGTATCCACGAATGTAATCGATGTAAGAATGGATTCTGCTCACCCATCACGGGTGAATGCGAGTGCTTGGACGGATGGCAAGGTGAGAGGTGGGTTGCCACTTTATTATAACTAGATTAGTGACTACTTTGTCAATCGAATCAATTGATCAAACAAGCCGTGAGCGGCTGAACACTGGCTTACTCATACTTACTACTTCTTTATTTTGTTAGGTAAAATCTTTATCCCACTAAACTTATGTGTTGGTACTTGTTAAAACAAAAGTAAGCTGAAAGCCTAATTTTATAAAAATAAAAACAAAATGTGATATATCATACAAGGATAGGCAAAACTTTACAATGTTTTTTAAAGTTGTATATAAACCTTTTCCCATTTTTATTTACAGTTGCGATGCAAGCATGCCCCCTACGACAGCAACACCGTCGTTAGAAGAACTACTAACAACACTGACCATTAAAATTACAAGTCCTTCTACTACACCTAAAGTAACAACTTCCAGTACTACAGTAACAATCCCTAGTACAACAGCAACGACTCCTAGCACTACAGTAACAACGCCTAGAACCACCGTAACAACACCTAGAACCACAGTAACAACGCCTAGAACTACAGTTACAACTTCTAGGACAATAGTCACAACTGCAACGACTGTTGTCACTACTCCTACGACCACAATAGCCCCTACGACTAAAGTCACGACTGTAGCTGTTACTATTCCATCAACTAGCAATACTTTTACTTCTACAACTATGTCAAGTACTTCACAAATCCTAACTACAGAAAAACAGGAGAAAATTGAAGACATGATACCTATTCTCACTTCTACAGAAATACCTAAAATAGTTACAATATATGATAATACAACATTTGTTACTACAAGTACTGCGAAAGTTTATGGTCCTACTACTGAAGAAGTAACACAGAAAATCAACATACATCCGATTAACAATAAAACTGAAGTTATAGAAACTACAAAAGCTACTGAACCAGCTATAGTAATAAAGACTGTACCAACTGTCAACGTACAACAGAAACCTGTTGAAATTGTAACTACAACTCAGATGCCAAAACCAACGATACTGTCAACAACACCTATGGAAACAACATTAAAAACAGAGACTACAAAAAAGGAAACCACAATTAGAGTACTTCCAACTACAGTCAAATTCAAACCTAAAGAAATATGGATAAGACCAGCCCAAAAAGGTGAATCTCCAATAGTTGAGACAAAGATTAAAACTACTCATGAATTTCCAAGGTACAGAAGTGCTAATAACAAAGAATTGACACCAGCAATTACCACACCAAAGACGATAATTGTATCCATAATACCGACTTCGGTGTCATATTCAACATTCAAAAAGATTGCTTTTACTTCGTCATACATATCATCGAAGAACAGCACGAATATTCAGTCGTATAATAAAACAGAAAATGAATCTACGAAGCCAATGTTAATTGAAACAGCGACACAATCCGTAAAATTGAGTCCATTGTCAAGAAAAGACTTATTGGCTACATCATATTTTATAAATACTACACTCGTGTCAAGCACTTCTGTAACTCCAAAAACATCTTCAACTAAATTGACTACTTTAGTAACAAAACCTTCGGAAGTTACTGAAACTATATCTCACATTAATAGAACTAACAGCATGACGACTGATATTAACAAGAATGTTCCTACTTCTATAACAGCTACTTCTTCTAATGCAATAAGAACTACACTGAAACAGAATGATTTACTTACGAATCCTTCAACTAAATCTTTTCAAACTTCAAGTGCAACACAATCTTCAACGGAGCAGACAACAAAACACTTTGTCAAACATGTAACACCTAAAAAAGCGATCGTTGCACCAGTAACAAAAAAGTATAAAACGACTAATCCACCAAAGACAGTTGAAAAAGAATTTAAAAAGGCTAACGTTACTAAAAGTCTAACTAAAGTCACAACAGATGACCCGACAGATGATGAAGAATTTCATATTTTGACAGAGCCTGAACATATAACAGCAGTTATGGGGGACAAAGGAACTGATAGACCGTCAGTAGACTTGATATCAGTGATAAGTATAGCAGGAGGCGTGATGATGGCAGTCATCACTGTAGCAGTAATCATTGTGATGATAGAGAGGTGCAAGAAGCCGAGATATGAGGATGTGAGAAAGATCAATGATATACGAATGCAAGTAATGATTGATAATAATGATGTTCCACCGCCGTATGTACGAAGCATCTTCCATACACCATTGCCTGGTAAGTTTAAACGTATTAACTATAGCTAAATTATCTATCTATCTAGCCTTTTCCAGACTATGCTGTGATCGGCTTCCAGTCTAACCAGATGCGACTGAATACTGGTATCTTAAACGCCCGTCAGACCTTCGCAACCCAGTTAGGTACTGGGCAATGCCTATATCCTGAGGTTAGACCGGTTGTCTGATCGCGGCTAGCGCAGCTTAACCTTACAAATCGTATGATCCGCGCGGTTATTAATTAGCCACGAGCCCCTCCTTAACTAATTACTGATTGCATCACCTTCACTGAAAACATTTGGGTGTTTTCGTGTGGAATTTCTCAGTAGCAGCCTAGATTTTTGCCAGGTAAACATTTAATAGGGCGTACCTATACATAAAGGAAGCAGGTAACCGGCGCCGACATACCAGCGCTTATCGGTACTGGTCCGTGCAGGTAACTGCTACATAAAGTAAGCGGGTAGCATTTTTAAACAAAAATACACCTTGTTCCCTTGCAAATACAGCAACAAATGACTGTCTACCAGCGCTGATCGGAGCACTTTAACTTGTCGGCGACGTTCGGAGCTTGTCGGCGCAGGTTCGCCACACAGTATTGAGACCACCCTGCGCCGACTAACTGCGCGGGCCAGTACCGACCACCGAAGCGCTGGCAGATCGGCGTCGGCAACCCGCTTTTTAAGTGTATACGCACTTACATGGGACTTAAACATAGCGGCGAAATGAGGTTGTACTATACACTTCTGCTCATCCCTTCGGGGAATACAGGCGTGATGTTGCATTATGTGTACTGTGTAGTCCGTGTACCATGTCATAAATATGAAAAAGTCCACTGCAACACATGACTAAATAAAATAGCCGAAGTAAGAAAGCCGTGAGTAGCTCTCAGAGAATAGCGTAGCGAAATTTAAAAACACACACGGCTACATAATGATGAAGCTATAATCCAGTATAAGCTGACCTCTAATTGTACGGAAAACCTATACAATGCGAGATCGAAAATATAGCTTGATAAGTACCTACCTACATTTGCGTATAAGTTACACACACTCATTGCCCTTTTTATTATAAACACTGAGTCAATTCAAGCATAATTCAAGCAGTTAGAAAAAACACTAAAATATTAAAAGAAACACTAAAATATTAAAAGAAACACTAAACTCTAGTAAAACTATGTACCTTCAACATTTAATTTTTTTCTCCGAGTCTATGCAATAGAATACTCATACTTCTTCATAGGCAAGAGAATATGGCTCATAATTTCGCACATGTCAACATCGGCCCATTAGCTCAGTTGGTTAGAGCGTCGTGCTAATAACGCGAAGGTCGCGGGTTCGATCCCCTCATGGGCCACAAGAACTTTTTGTTTTTTTATTCTTATTGTTTTGTTGTTTTAGATCCACCTACTTCGGAAAAATGTCACTATCAACCAATATCGACATTGGATCGAAATTTAAAACAATTTATGAGGCCAGTCGTTGTACAAACTATTTCTCCTATAATGCTGGAAAATTTCAGAGGTAAAAAATTATAACATGCTACGGTTTCAAATGAAAATAACTTCACTTACATATTTAAATTGAATGAATGATTAATTTCAGGTATTCTCGAATGTCATTACGATCATTTGCCAAGGAGGAGCCACGATTTCGGAACAATGCAAAGTCGTTCCTCAATAGCGCCATCTATGAACGAATGCAGCGAACTACGTCAACTTCGAGCTAGCGTAACCGAGTCCGCGATAGAAGCGTTGAAGTGCGAAGCCAAACTGGACGTTATAGATAATACAACATCAGAACCACTTTATGCAGAGATTCCTTGTTGGAGACCACCATCTGAACATGCTATTGAAATCATGAACCTGAACGGGGAGGCTGTAACGGAATTATGACCGCGATGTTCTGATAACAACTGTTCGTTCAGCCAGTAGTTCTAGGCTATTCTAATAGATGGCGTTGTATGAATGTTTTAATGTGTTAAAACCAAAGATATTGTTTTGTGTGAATTATTAAAATTATCTAATAATTATTGTATTAGAACCGTGAATAAATAAATCTAAAACCAAATTTATACATTATTTCCTAGTATTATACATAATATACAGGGAAAATGATAATTGTTTATGAAATTATTGTAATTTGCGAGAACAGCTGCAAGTTTCGAGGAAATCGAGATAAACCTTATCGGGGTTAAAGTGCGTGGGTATTAACTGCTATCAAAATAACATCCTATATTATGTGGATGGATTTCAGCACATAATAACTACATATTCAATTATCTTACTAATTAACTATAATTCCAGCAGCCGACTTGGAAATAGAATTAATCAGATCCATCCTTTCCATGATTATTGTATCTAGTATGGCGCAGTGGCTGAGCGTTGTGGGTTAGATTCCCCGAATACGGCCTATATATAGTTGTACCGGGAAAATATACAGGGTGTTAACGAATTCGTGTAATTCCTTAAAACCACATGATCTAGGTACTACTGGTGTAGACAGGCTCCGCATGGGATTTAGCTTAATTAAAAATAAAAAAAATAAAATTCTTTTTTTTTCACGCGGCTTTTTTACCGATCGTATCTAAACCACCTAATAAGGATTCAGTAAAACAACAAGAATTATTATTTTATGCAAAAAAAATTTTTTTGTTTTTGTGAACATTTCGATGTCACATTATAAATTAATGAAAGTACGGCGAAACGGCTGGCAGAAACAACTAACGCGATATCGCTCTTTGCAGTCAGATAACTCAAGGCATTTTTAGAATTATTTTTTTTTGCTTGATTTTCGAAAATTTCCATTTACGGTTAATCTGTGACACCAGTAGATCACGCGGTTTGAAGGAATTACACGATTTCGTTAACACCCTGTAGTGTGAGGAAGCATAAAAAAACAAGCTTAAATGTCAAGATGGCCAGCAGCGAGAGTTAATTCATCATCATCATTCAGCTCAAAAGACGTCCACTGCTGGACATAGACCTGCCCCAAACATTGCCACATCGACCGGTCCTGTGCTTCTCGCATCCAGGGATTCCCGCGACCTTCGTATGTTAGGGGGGTTTGTCATAATCGCCACGCTTGGCAGGCGGAAATGACGGCTTACCAGCGCTGATCAGAGCAGGTCGGAACATGTCGGCGAAGTTTGGAGCTTGCCAGCGCCGGTTCGCCAAATCGCCACACAGTATAGAGACTACCTGCGCCGACTAACTGCGCGGACCAGCACCGACCAGCACTGGCAGATCGGCGCCGGCAACTCGCTTTTTATATGTAAGCCCGGTTTCCACCGCGAGCGGAACGAACCCATTAAGGACTCCGTTTAACTCGCAAAAGTAAACAGCATACTTGTATTACCACCAATAAATAGTCGGGCAGAAAGGACTGGGCGAGCAGAAAGCGGTGAAATGAACTCGCTTAGTTCATTTTCCTTTTGCAGTGGAAATCAACAGACTAAACTCTTTGTTGGTGGAAATTTAAACCTATTTCATTAAAAAGGAGCCCGTTCCGTCTAACCATTTCCCGCACATTACCCTCTCGCGGTGGAAACCGGGCTGTATACGCAATAATGCGTTAGCGAAGCGTTGTACTTTTGACCCACTTTTAGTACTTTACTAGACTGTAAATTGTACGACTGCCTCGTCTGTCTAGTGGTCGCCAGCGCGACTCCTGAGCGTGAGGCCCTGTGTTCGATCCCCAGGTCGGGCAAAGTTTTATTGGATTTTCCATGTGGAATTTCTTCGAAGTCTGGATTTGTGCCCAGTTGATGGCAGTAAGCTCGCCCCTTATTAGGGACTTAAACATAACGGCGAAATGGGTGTACTAAGTACTAATACACCTCTGCCCAATCCTTCGGGTAATACAGGCGTGATGTAATGATGTTATATGATAAATTGTACCTAGCTGTCTTGTAGAGGCTAGTTCAGTAGACTTTTAGTAAGTACCTGAAGTCTAATTTGAAATAAGACTGGAGGTTGACCGAACTGCGATTAAATTATGAATTGAATAAAAAATGGTCTTCTGGTACACTTAAGTTCGGTCCGGTTTCAGTATCATCTCAGTCTATCTCGTTATAATGTCAATTCAGTCTCTATCTATCCCTAGTTATTATCAGCTGTTTACATTTTAGGTCATATTTTGGGACATAAATCACCATTTTCTGAATTTATAATTAAAGCCGGGATGACGAAATTAATTTGACTTGATTTGAAGAATTTTTTGAAAAAACTAAAATAAAAATAATTTCGCATAAAAATAAAAATTACTGAATTTTGAAAGTTTAACAACTACTAAAGCAAGTTAGGACAGTCATCAGTGATTCTTTACGTGGCCTGCGGATTAGTACCCCCTTTCCGACTAACCTTGTATAATATAGTTGGAATCATCTTTTTGTTCTGCGTCTATTGGTCTAAGTCTCATGACTCTACGACATACTTTTTGTCGCTTAGGCGGTATGTAAATTAAGGTCGTTAGCCTAATTTCTTCGTCGTAAACCAACTTTAAACCACTCTCCTGTAAAATTTGCAAATGGGGGTTATCCCTTTTGGCTATTAGGGGCATTGATATTATCATCAATTTTGTAAGTAATAAATAAATACACGTGTTACATATCTAGCTACACAATCCCAGTATAAGCTGATCTCGCATTATTTAGGCTTTCTGTTCAAGGAGAGGTCAGCTTATACAGGGAATGTATAGTTTCAATGTCGGCGTGTGTACAATCATAATTGGATTCAAATTCAAGTAGTTACTAGGTGACAATGATCGATGTCTGAGTCCCACTAGGGGTCGCCCTTAGTGCTGTTGTCGCTAGTAATCATGATGTTAGTGTAGTCTTAGTAGTTGGCTTAAGTTAATCCATCATAGAGCAGAAACGAAATTTGTATAGCGCTTGTAAACACCCCACTAGTCTGACTTTAATGTCGATTTTATTGATACTATTTTAAGAATGATCACCCTTATGCTAAAAACGCATCGATCTTAAACGAGCACAGCACAAACGCGATCACCAATATGAATTTAGCCAACATGATCGCCAGTGACGCCAAGTAACATTTACAAAACTAAAACTTTACTTGGTGTCTGGCGGTTAGAGCATGTCATGCTCACTCAAATGCCCCGCTGATGGTGGCGTGTGTGTTGGATCGTGCGGTTCCCTACAAAATGGTTGAGCTGAGCAATGCTGATACGTGCGTCATGTTCGTGAACGGGCGCCGTCAGTTGGGATTGGTCATCTCTAATCTACCATAGCAAATGAATTGTAGTTACTCTTAAAGCATAGTATATCTTACATTGTTCTCACATTTATTTTCTTATTCACAATGTAACCTTTTTGTAAATATTTGTTGGAAACGAGTAACCATGGAGTTTATTGCCCGTTCTTCTCCATAGGAATATACACTTTGGAAAGCGGCAGTAACTTGTTATTTTTTGTCTCTACAATTCAAAAATGCCTGTAAATGGTTAATTGAAATAAATGCTTTAACTTTTGACTTTGACTTTGAAATGATTCACCAAATGTGACGTCATTACATGACATTTCGGTCTTACTGTAGTAGAGCTCCTTGTGAATGAGTTTGTCCTAGTGATGGATAACTCGTCCATTTTATATGAGTATGAGGTACAACCTCATTTTACCTCGTGAGGTACTCATGAGACACCCTTCATTCGAGGAGAAGATAGTTGAGAAAGACTGGTATCGGCGGGCTCGCTTGTGCGCTTCCGCATGCCGCTGCGTTGGACGAGGGAAGGAGAGAGAAAGGGCGCTGAGAACGAACGAACACTCGTCATCAAATATTTGCATCCCTATCTCTTACACGCTCACTCGCTCAGCAGACACAGACTCGCGCTTATACAATAATAAATTGAGAAATTAGATGAGGTGGTTCAAAGTTGAGTAACTCCCTCATTTTAAATTTTGAGGGACTCGAACGAGGTAACTCACGAGTGAGAGGCACATCAGTAGTTTGCCCTGGTTTACTACCACATAACTATTTCTGCCGCTAAGTATTGGGTGTGTTCCGGTTTGAAGGGATGACGATGAATTGAATTACACGAGACAATCCTATTGGCGTTGTAGGTGTTTATGCGACGGCCACTTTCCATCTGCTGGATTGTAGGCGTCTTATTTGCCGATAAACGGCGGATGTTCTCGGGGGCTGTCTTTTATTGTTTAACGTTATAGCACTAATTGATTTCTAGTCTAATTTGACTACGCGATGTTTTGTTTATGCCATAAACCAACTCACCAAGCTTGTACTGCTGAACATTGGCTGAACGATACAGCGAACGGTCGTGAGGGGATATTGTCAAAATGATAACGCTTGGCAACTCACACAATATTTTTGTTTTAAATACATCAAAAATATTGCAAAACATGTAATTTGCATTATCTCATCGTTTCCGACAAGTGATGATATCAACTGAATTAGGGTTCAGTGTTGAAATACTGAAACTATTGTGGTAAAGTTGTCTAGTTGCCACTAGACAACTTTTTTAACAGGATTTTTCTACTAGGTACTGGATGATGTAAGTTTAAAAAGAGCTGGGTAAACAGACGATGCTGTGAACGCACGAGCAAATCCCGCGACCCCTGTCATACTGACATGCTAAACGCAAAAGCGTTATCTCAGGGAAAGCTAATTTAGAAGTTTTGTAAATATAGTTTCCTTATCCTCACAGTGATTTGAAAACTTTTTTCTATTGTGGAAGAATGTTTTATATGTATAAGATACCGCTATACATATGTCTTAGTTCATTGGATGCGTATTTGTTTTTAAGTTATCCGATGCTATAAGAATCAACTTTATGTTTTTTTTTTTGAGATACAGCTATTCAGCTTAGCACGGCAGCATAGGTCCTCAGAGGAACACCGTGGTGGCTTTAGTAGGTAAGAGTCCGACATAACCCTCTGTCTTCCCCGGTATGGAGCCCCATCTATGAGAATTTCCCCACGAGAAAAAATAAAATGTAGGTCCGTACATATTCCATACGCACAAAACGTTTTGGCAACACGTTCTTTGTGCATACAGCTAAGGAGTGGAACTCCCTGCCAGAGTCTAATTCCCGATAGCTATAACCTTGGAATTTTCAAATCTCGAGTGAATAGGTTACTTCTAGGCAAGCATGCACCATCGTCAACCGCATCTGCACTTACCTTCAGGGGAGATAGTAATCAAAGGTGAGCCGATAGTTAATAAAAAAAACATCTATGCACTACGCAGACAATTGTAACTAATATTGTATGGGTAGTAACTTTTTTATACACAAAACACGCCTACACAAGCGATGACAAACACTTGGCCACTCAGTCACTCAGCACACGTAGGTACAACTCTGTTAAATTGCAAATGAAATTAGTTACCTGCATATGGGTGAGGTCAGACTTCTGAGATCTGAGGGTCAGACTTACGCGTCATCCTACGTGAGCGATCTAAAAGCGACGCGAAGCGGCGCGGCGCGACGCGAAAACAACAAACAGTCGATACCTATTGAAGTGTCCTATGTGGCCAAACGCACGTGGAGTGCGGAGCGGCGCGGCGCGGCGCGAAGCGAACGCTGTCAGTTGGCTTGATATTTTCACGCGAACTGGATGCGGTGCCGTACAGTGCTACTGAATGACGGCGGCGCGCGGCGAGCGGTCCGCGAGCTCGTAGGACAAAGCCGCCGCTTCGCACCGCATCGCATCGCTTCGCAATTTGTGTTGCTTTAAACCGCCGACGTAAGACGTCGCGTAAGGGACTGTTACAACATCACAGACACGCTGTCGTAATATGAAAAGTCCCTTAAATTGATGGTTATTTCTGTTCGCATATTCTTACCTACAGCTCAATATTAGCCGTCAAATAGAAAGAAGAAAAAGAAAGAAAGATTGTTTATTCGCGCCGACTTGACGTGTGTAGGTGTTAACTTAACTAGCAAATGGTTAAAATAATAGGCGTTTTAAAATAAGTAGTAAATATTTAAATTAATTTATAAATTAATGAAGAATGCACATTGAAACTTTGAGTTTTACTTGATTTTATTTTAATATTTACCATTTTAAAATGCCCATTACTACATTTGAACTATTTGCTAGTTAACACCTTTGTCCACTTAACCCTTCAATTGCCCTACAGAACAGGGTCGCCAAACAGAGATTTTTATACAGAACCCAATGATTAATAAACAGTCACGCTTTTTATCCTAGTAGAACTATGTTCGCTAATAATAGCGTCAGTGTGACATGAAGACCAGTGAGGCAAACAAGTAAGATACGTCGGTAAGTTTGTTATGTCATACTTATTATAAACATTATTAAACAAAGAGATAGCGTTTATTGAGAGTTTAATTAATAATCGCTTGTGTAATATACCTATTGGAAATTACTTATACTACATTTCAAATATCTGTGCCCCTAGTGAAAAAGGGGAATAATATAAGTCCTTATTTATACAAGGTTAGTCGGAAAGGGGGTACTGGTGGGGCCTAATTCTCCTAAAATAAATCTTGATAAATCACAACCGAACCAAGGCCGAACCGTTCATTCAGACAGTTCTCAATTTCAAAAGCTATCAAATTGTTTGACACAAAAAACAAAAGCAATCATTTTGAAAGTTTTCGAAAACAAAAACTGACTGACGGTTGTGGTTCGATTGCGTTTGGCAACAATTAATTTTAGGAGAATTGGGCCCCTGATCCGAAAGGATGTTAAAGTACCAATAATAATGCATAACTTGTGTTTTACCACTTTCCCCAAAAGTCTAGCAGTTCATAAATTAATAATAAATTATAAAAAATATGCTAAAATCTATCTATCCTTAGCTATGATCTGCTGTTTATACATATTTTAGGTCATATTTGGGGTCACGAATTAGAAGCTCCATTTTCTGAATTCCTAACTAAAGCAGGGATGAAGAATTTTTGAAAAATATAAATAAAAATAATTTTACATGGAAATAAATATGGTCGAATTTTGAAATTTTAACACTTGCTTTAAAACCGTCATCAGTGACACTTTATGTGGTCTTCGGATTAGTACCCTTTCCGACTAACCTTTTATAAGGATTTATACCCTTTTTCACTAGGGGCACTGTTTAAATATAATATTATTCAACGTAAGGGTTTTTCTACAAAACGTTACCATACATATAAAATATTTTTCAAAAACAAAACATGGATAATGTAGCTATTAATTACGGTTTTTGGTGATGTCGTTTACGTTTTTTCCGCTATTACCTATTATATACAGGGTGTAAACGAATTCGTGAAATTCCTTCAAAGCGCGTGATCTACTGGTGACACTGATTGACCCTGCATAGGTTTTTTTGAGAAAAACCAAAAATAAAAGTTTTCAATAAATGAACCATGGTGTTCTGTATCTGAGTAATTTTAGCGTCCCAAGTTAACTGACTGCGTGGAGCGATATTGTGCTAGTCGTGCCCGTCAGCTGTGTCACCGTGTCTTCATTCATTTATGCATGGCATCGAAATTTTCTATCACATAAAAAATATTTGGAAAAAAAGTTTAATTTTATTTTCAATCATTCTAAATCATGTGCATGTGTGTGTGTGTGGGGTTAATCTATACCATTAATATATCATGTCGTTTAAAAGAATTACACGAATTCATTAACACCCTGTATAATAATATTATTATTTACCGCTGTTAGGAGTCATCTCTTGCTGAACAGAGTATAAGGCACGTACAGTCAGCAACAGAAGTCGTTGAACATAATTTATTTCCAATATTTTGTAATCATTATTATTTAGCATAAGTTACTGACTAAAGTAAATTATAAAACAACTTGTCATAATTGAATCACAAAAGTCGCTGAACTCGGTTAAACCATTAATTGCTGTACATTACTACCGACAAAATTGTATGATCTGTAATAAATACAAAAGTCGCTGAGCATAGCTAATTTCCTATATTTCCTGTTCGTTAAACCCGTTTGCTCCAAGCCACTATCTGGCGAAGCGCAGCGCACCGTATTTTTATAATCAAAACATTGCCGAATAAACACAGCTACTAGTTCAGAATATAAATTAAATATAATTTAAATACTATTAATAGGCAGCTGAATCAAGGGTTTGATTCAGAAAGCGGTACTTCTGGACACGGCGCATTTTGTTAGGAAGTTCCTCTCTCTGGAGCCCCGCCGGTAGCTTGGACCCTATTTCCGATGCCGCGTGCCGATGGGCTACTATTTTTTTATATTTTTAAATGTGGATTGTTTTTATTTTTTATAAAACAATTACGAGTTTACGATAATATGTTTACATGCGATCCTGTTAGGGTTCCGTACCCAAAGGGTAAAACGGGACCCTATTACTAAGACTCCGCTGTCCGTCCGTCCGTCTATCACCAGGCTGTATTTCATGAACCGTGATAATTATACAGTTGAAATTTTTACAAAAATGTATTTCTGTTGCCGTTATAACAACAAATACTAAAAAACAGAATAAATAATAATTAAATAATAATTAATTAATAATAATATAAATAATTAAGGGGGCTCCCATACAACAAACGTGATTTTTTTGCCGTTTTTATAGATAGTTTTTATAGGGTCAGCGTCAGAAGTAGATGAGCAACTCAGGTGTCCAAATAATTAAACACATTCAAGATACCAAAAACATCTATGCAACCACGGACTAGAAAAAAAAGAAGGACTCCGCGCCACGCATATCAAAAGTGAAGCACCGTACCGATCTATGTGTGCGTGATTTGAGGGATACCAGATAAATTAAAATTTCCCCATTTTTTTCAATATTTTGAAAGTTTCATTTCTTTAAATGAAGCCATATAAGAAGTCCGCTTACATTATTTAATTGAAATTACAAACATTTGATTAGTTAAAACTTAAAATTAAGTATTTATTTTGTATGAGTGACAAGAAAAACGTTTTCGACGGAATTCAATGTTCTTCATCTCTGCAGGCTCTTATTATTTTAATCCAATCATTATTCCATGGTTGATTTGCTGTAGGAAATCTATAAAAATAATCATAATATTCAATACTTGCAAAAAACTCATAAAGAACACAAAAAAATGGATTACCCAATCTCTCGGGAAAATTACCCATTTATTTTCCGACAGCACTCCTATGTCTTTTGAGGTTTTGTGTTCCAATAGTAATGATTTTAAAATATCAAAAATACAATAAATCAACAGGTTAAATAAGTGTCTTACTTGTGAATGTTATTCTTTGACACTTTTTCTGGGATGTAGAATTATTTTTAAATCATTTCACAACACAAGAAGGCATTATTTTATTTTATTACTTGACGTAAACAGTACCTACAATGACGGCGCGGTGCCGCGTAATGGCGGCCAGTCGGCACCTTATGATGTGAATGTGTGCGTGAGGCATGTTTGTACAAACGGTCCGGCATACTTAAAGTGCTTCACTTTCGATACACGTGGCGCGGAGTCCTTGCAACAAAAATTGTTTTGAGCATCATAATCTCCAAATATAACTGAGCAGTCACAATGTCAAATATTTATTTACAAACTAAAGGTCTATGGTAAGTAAACAAGCTAAACATTCAAAGGTAACTAAGCAACACGTTATTCATAAAGTCAGGATGGCAACGTAAAATGAATTGTATCTGATTGTACTTAGAGTCATAAATGAAAAGTTCAAAAATAGATACAATGTGTACTATTGTGTCAATACAGCATTTTTTCTTTTTCTTCATATAGCTATATCCCTTTCATTTCGTGCGTGACGTCATTGACGTGTCTTTTGTTTATAATATAATCTGATAGTCAAGTTATAGGAAAACATCGTAAGGAAATTGAAACGAGTATTTATTCCACGCGAAAGCCATTAAATTCGAAACAATCAGTTTGAATGAAACTGACATTTTAATATAGTATATCTTCAGGAATTGAATCTATATATATAAAAGAAAGTCGTGTTAGTTACTTCACTTATAACTCAAGAACGGCTGAACCGATTTAGCTGAAAATTGGCAGGGAGGTAGTTTAGAGCCAGGAGAAGGACATAGGATACTTTTTATCCCGTTCGACATTTTGATATTTAAAAAAAAAAAAATTATATCAGTATATCCATATTCTTAATCTGTTTAGGTAGTAGGTAGGTAGTAGGTAGGTAGTAGGTAGGTAGTAGGTAGGTAGTAGGTAGGTAGTAGGTAGGTAGTAGGTAGGTAGTAGGTAGGTAGTAGGTAGGTAGTAGGTAGGTAGTAGGTAGGTAGTAGGTAGGTAGTAGGTAGGTAGTAGGTAGGTAGTAGGTAGGTAGTAGGTAGGTAGTAGGTAGGTAGTAGGTAGGTAGTAGGTAGGTAGTAGGTAGGTAGTAGGTAGGTAGTAGGTAGGTAGTAGGTAGGTAGTAGGTAGGTAGTAGGTAGGTAGTAGGTAGGTAGTAGGTAGGTAGTAGGTAGGTAGTAGGTAGGTAGTAGGTAGGTAGTAGGTAGGTAGTAGGTAGGTAGTAGGTAGGTAGTAGGTAGGTAGTAGGTAGGTAGTAGGTAGGTAGTAGGTAGGTAGTAGGTAGGTAGTAGGTAGGTAGTAGGTAGGTAGTAGGTAGGTAGTAGGTAGGTAGTAGGTAGGTAGTAGGTAGGTAATAAGTAGGAAAAAGGGCATTGCAACGCATGCCGGGAACAGCTAGTTCGTTATAAATGCCTACAAAATATCTCGGTTCATTTTAACCATGTTTCGGATTGATAACCGTGCTCAAAAAAGTACAAAATCTGTTAAACGTCAATTTAATTACTCGGTTAAAAGATATCTGACGATGTCAAATCAGCCCGACTAAGCACGCACTGAGTTGGTGTATGATTTTACGCAAGCGGTTTTCAAATGCTTCTTTTTCTATCGTGTCGGCACGAGCTATACAAGAATAGCTCATGCCGTGGTGAAAAGATTAGCCAGTCAGCAAGGATGGTAACGAGGCTGACTGCCCAGGGTGCGCCAGACGTACCGAAGTATCGTCACTCGTGGAGGCTCTTTTCATGCACCCCTTTTTTTTCAAATGCTAAAAGCACCACAGCTTATCCATGAACATGCACTGTAGCCTGATTTTAGTAGCCAGTTATCATCGAATCGCATCGAATATACAAGTCTTTAGCCAAAATCTAGCACGATACGTTTTAAAAGTCATTTTAAAAAGAACCGCTAGTGCGTGCGCTGGTATAGAAAGCCATACGCGTTACATTTTTTAGTAGCTCACCTTTAATTGCAATGCCTGCATTTTAATCTTAATAATGTCACAGGACACTGTACACCTTACAGCGATAACACACTGGCAAAAGGTCGAATCCATATTGCTACAGAGACCCACTGGCAGTACGAACAGTAGCATATTATACGTGCGTTCGGTTTTGCCATGATACATAATTGCATATCTTGTAAAATTTCATAGCCGCCATCTTGGATTTTGACGTTGACCTCATTTTCGTCATCAGCACCCCCCCGAAAACCACGGAAACGACACCAATGATGCTTATCTTGTAAAATTTCACAGCCGCCATCTTGGATTTTGACGTTGACGTCATTTACATTTGTATTTTACTGAATCCTGTGGTTTAGATTCGATCACTTAGCCATAGGTACAGCATGAAAAAAAAAGTTTTTTTTTAAATCTGCCTTATTTCCATGCCGGGAAAATCTACACCAGTAGCAGATCAGATGGTTTTAAGGAATTACACGAATTCGTTAACATCCTGTATATTTTAAAACAACTAAAATACATAGACGTTAAACTAATTTACGGGTTTACCAGAAGAGGTTAAAACTTTAAAATGGTCGCCCTGAAAAATTGCAATTATAGACATGTCACATTTACGCCAGCCACGGAACTAACGTGCGGTGCACCATACACGGCGCGGCGCCGCGCCTTTTCACGGCGGACGGCGCCGCACCGTGGACATGGGGCCACGGCCTAACATCACTAATTTGTAGGCTTTACTATAAAATAACAGCATATACCTTAAAAACCACATGATCACAACTGTTTAATTGTGAAATAAATCAGAACGATGTTAGGTCAACCAATCACATTCGTTGACATAAGATTTGACAGCAAATTAAATTGATCAGCTTCGTAATTGCGCAAAAAAGGTAATTCTGTAGTACCTATCTTGTATTCAATTATGAGATTCAACAACTCATGCATTATCAAGTTAAAAAACTCGCGCATAACATGTTTAGCGACTTACGGTAAAATGATAGTAACCGACTTACGCTGTAATGATGTTTAGCGACTTACGGTAAAATGATAGTAATCGACGTATGCTGTAATGATGTTTAGCGACTTATAACATATTAATGCTTAGCGTTTTTGAAACATTGAAATGATAACCTTATTCTGTACTCTATTCTGGTAAGTGATTTATGGTCCGTTTTAGTGTTTAGGTGTTTTGTAAATTAGTATCTGTTCATGGACTTTCGTTGCTGACTGTACATATTTGAAAAATATTTCTTTAAATAGAATTTTAAGTCATGTTGGATGGCCGTTAAATATCATAAAAGCGGAAATACCGTGTCGAATCCCTAATGGAAGCAAACGTGTTGCTTATCTCTGTACATTTCCTAGCTAAAATGTTTCATATTTGTCTAACGTTTATAGTGTAGTACCATTCTCGATAGCTAATTTAATTTGAGTGATAAATGTCATTGGGCATTTTTGACCCGGTACCTCAAAAGTACGCATCCATTAATGAAATATGGTTTGTTTTGAAGGTTTAGAGTTAACATTTCACGGAATGTATTAATTTTAATCCAAATGTATGGGAGAAAAAAGTTATGTGGTTCAAAAAACTGCGAGGAACAAGATAGAAAAGCTCCTAAACATTCTTGTACCTTTTTAGGAAGATCTTTGTGCATTTTTGTAAGCATTTTATATATTTAGAAGGATATGGATATACGAAAATCCTTTTTTTATATTAATTCTTGTTTTGCTAAAAAAACTTTCCCATACTTTTGAGGAATGCGACTCATCTCGTTGGGTAGTATTCATGGTTTATAACATACTCCGACTAGTTTCGTTAGTGGTCACTAGTGGGTCACAGGTCTGAACAAAATGCCCATTTACCTTTTGTGTTTTTTTTCCTTGTGAATAAGGATAAAACTCAATTGTCTACAGTAGGAACTTATACAAGGTTAGTCGGAAAGGAGGTACTTATACAAGGTTAGGAAGTATAGGGTACTTCCACTTGTTTTTTTTATTTCGTGTTAATGTTACTGAAATATAATTGAGGAGTTCAGGATCAAGTCTTATAAATAATTAAAATAATTAAATAATTAATTTACACTTTTTGGCTCGATGCGTCTTTTTTTTCCATTGGAATGAAAGCCTTAGATTTTATCAATTTCTGAATAGATTTGGCTCAAAAAGTGCCATTTTCTATGACAAAACAACATCTCTAAGTCGCATTCTAATCAAAAAGTGAAATTTACAAGGCAAACAGACCTATTTGTAAAAGTTTTTTTCTGATTTCTGAACAAAAATGAAACGTGAAAATGACACTTTTTATTCCTAAACTCCTCAATTAACGAAGTGTGAATATAATGTAAGTACACAGAAGTGGCCACGCCCCGTTATTCCAGCCTAAAATTTATTTCCCATTAATTATAATTATTATTTAAGTGCGACAATTAGATCATTAATTAACATTATCAACATTAACTAAGAGTCCTTTTGTTTCAGATCAAAATGCGTTTATTTATACTAGGGCTACTAGTAATATGCGCAAACGCATCCCCACAGTACGTGAAGACTGCGGGTGTTAAAGGTGGATACAGTGGTCGAGGGGGGTACCAGTATCATGGCGGAGAAAGTCTTGTAAGGTCAGTTTTGAAAATCGAAATAGTTTTGATTGAAACTCGAAGATAAATATTATTTTTTTTGTTCGTCAGTTTTTTTGCCTTTCACCCTTCTTGCTGGTGGTAAGTGCAGATAGGGTATAAGATGTGCAGCACAAGAATCCAAGTAGTTAAGATATAGAGGGACTCCTCTATACCCCTCTGGCTCTCACATACACACGACGGAACACAGTAAACTGCTTGGCGCCGGACTTTAATGTGAGGGTGGTAGCTAGCCAGGCGGACCGTATAGATCCTACCACCAAGCGCACGCGTCTATTCCCAGCGTGCGGTGACGAAGTTTTATATTCTAGTCTGTCCACAGACGGAAAAAAAACTAAGCATTTAAACATTCGCCATACAGTCATGCATGCTGCCAAAATAATCAATGATACACTCATAATTATTTGTCCTCCATATTTAACTAGCGCAAAGATAAGCTTTTTAAGACAAATCTTAGCACGTCTCCACACAGGAAAACCGCACATAATTATTATGAATACGAATTTCTTCGAATTTAAGCATGACGCATAATTATATCTAATCAACAATAAAGTACGCACGGCTACAGATCAAGCTGTAATATCCAGTATAAGTTGATCTCGCATTGTATAAGATTTCCTTACAGTGAGAGGTCAGTGTAAACTGGAAATGTACAGCTTGATGTGTAGCCGTGTGTACATACAGTACGACACAACTAAGAATTCGCATCGGCAAACTTCGTCAAACCGATCACTTCCGAACTGAGCGCGACTTCAAGACCACGAATGTTTAATATAGTAGGTATTAAAAACATAAAATTTACACATTCAATATTCACATAATTTCAAATAAAAGTATACTTAAACAAAATAAAGAAAAATATATCCTAGTAAAACTATAAACTAAAATAGGGCATCATAATATTCATCCGCATCGCTGTCAACTGGTAACTTGCCCAGAAGAATGGCACCGCCCCAGTATTACGAGTATAGTACTGCAGTGAAAAATGATCTTTACACTGACGCAATAAGTGTGACTGGCGCGAAACTGAGCGACTGCTTTTGGTTGTTCGAGCAGGTACATCGATGTAACTTATTACTTTTGTTGTACTGTACCTATACTTACTTCCTACTTAATATGACGTAAGCTTATACGAATGTATTTCTTGTGGCCACGGACAGCCTATAGTCATAGTTATTTAAACTACGACAACGTCATTCATATTTTTACGAGGAGCCTCTTCATTCCTTGAGAGAGTTACTTTAGACCAGATCTTGGCGCTTGGAGCCATCAACAATGACGATGCTTTTTTTATATTATCGGTTGTCAAATAAGCGAGCGGCCCATCTGATGTTAAGTAGTCACCGCCGCTTATACAAAGTTAGTCGGACAAGGGATACTAATCTGCAAAAGGTGTTAAAATACCCATATTAATGAATAACTTTTGTTCTATAATAAAATATTCCCCAATAGTCAATAGTTTAACAGAAATAGCTGATCAGAAATTTCATAAAAAACGCTAAAATCTATGATCTATCCTCATCCTCAGCTATGATCAGCTGTGTTTACATTTTAGGTCACGGAGAGAAGATCTATTTTCTGAATTCGTAACTAAAGAAGGGATGAATATTTTTGGAAAAACTTAAACTAAAACATATTTGAATGTATTTTTTTTTTAATTTGGTCTTTTAACACTTGTTTTTAACATATTAGTGATACTTCAAGTAGCCCGCGTATATCCATTATTTTATATTTTTCTAGAATAGGTATTCTTCTCATGATCCGTTTCTTTGCATGTTCACAGTAATTACAACAACACCCAACATGGCTACGATGGATACATGATGCGGACCAACATGACGCAGTCCGTGGATTATGAAAAGGGAGTCTGTTATGTAGAAGTGCCGTAAGTATCAAAATCATCCTGTTCTATAGGTACCAACTATTTTTAGAGCCCTCGCAGACCACAGACTTTCTATCGGCAGATAGTATGGTCGGTTTCTTAATCAGTATGAGTATGTATGCAAGTGCACACATTATAACGATTCGGTTTTATCGGCCGATAAAAAACTTTGATGGGCTACACGATTGCCTTCAAACTGAACTGTCACCGAACCATCGGCCGACTACTAAATCAGTATGGCCACGGAGTAGAGAAAGAAGAGTATGGCGCTCTTCCACGCGTTAGCACTAGAAAATCGTTCGAGAGCAATCGGCCGACTGTTATCTGGTATGCGGATTCAACACCAACCCGACTGCTTAGTTGTTGGCCCAGTGTGCGCGCTAGCAGCCCATCGAGATCATTTTGTCGTGCCAAGATAAACTATTCATTACTTCGTCTCGTCACAACAGAGAATTCGACGACAAAATTATCTCGCTCTGCGCATGATAGCGTATGTTTAAACCTCGGGAATTGATTTGCTTTGTTCGTTTTTTAATGTAGCATTTTTTTAATTCGTAACATTTTTCAGAACTGCCAGTCTAGTAAGGGATCCCTCCCATGTTCCGGCTGGAAACGGTGTAAGTATATATCTCAGCCAAAATTAATACACAATAATTTATGCCGGGCAAAGCGTTAAGAGTTAAAAAAGTTTAAAGAGTTTTTCCGTGTGGAATTTCTCAGTAGTAGCCCAGATTTGTGCCCGGCTGATGCCAATAGGCTCGCCCCTATTACATGGGACTTAAACATAGCGGAATAAGGGTGTATTATACACCTCTGTCCAACCCTCCGGGAAATACAGGCAGGGTTATGTAATAACCTACTCAAAAGTCCCTTTTTCTTTATTTAGATATAGTGCATTGAGGCAAATCCGAATATGGGGTGAGTGAATTCGGTCAAACGGATTTGCCGTAGAATGTGACGATATCTTTAATTGTTGTCAAGAATAGAGTGCAACGCCATTTTTCTGCCCCTCACTTCAGTCCGCATCATAATATTTTGACGACACATTCTGCGGCAAATTCATATGAACAAAACCCCATATCCTGATTGCCCCAACAAACTTACCAAATAAGTATTGAAATGCTATTTTACCAATTGTAATAAATAAACACATGACATTTGAAAGGACATTAAAAACTCAGTGAGCATTGTTTTCCAGTCCCGTCCAGACCTAAGCCGCATCAGGAGCTGCTGCAGCGGCTACACCAGGAACATACATAACTACAGAATCTGCGACCCAGTCTGCACGAACGAGTGCGTCAACGGTCTCTGCACTGCACCCAACACCTGCAGTTGTTTCCCTGACCACGTTAAGAACTTGGCTGGCTTTTGTATCGCCACGTGCCCGATTGGATGCCAAAACGGGCAATGCTCTGGAGGCGAGTGTATTTGCAAGGATGGATACAGATTGGACTCTGAAAGCAAGTTCTGTGTTCCGTATTGTCGAGAGCAGTGCGGTGGTATGGGAGGAGGTAAGCATTCTACTTTTGTTATAATTATCGTAAGATGTAGCGACATCTATGAAGAAAATAATGTAACTAAAGGGCCACAAGATAGCACCATCATCATCATTCAGCCGAAAGATGTCCACTGCTGGACATAGGCCTCCCCCAAAAGGGGGGAAGTAGCCATAATCGCCACGCTTGGCAGGCGGTTTGGCGATCGCAGTAAGGTTGTCCTCTGGTGAATTCCTTAGTCACCTTTTACGACACCGATGGGAAGAGATTAGGGATGTGATATACTTGCAAAATTCAATACCAGGGCTTCCAAGTACGAGTATGTAAAATACCAGGGTCAAATACTTGAAAGTATTTCAACTCTAGAAGCCAAGGGCACGGAGCTCGTGGCAGCGGAAGCGCGCGTCCCGCCGCCGCCGCCGCCGAGTTGTAAATACTTGCACAGGAAATCGGTCCGTGTTTTCATGTTTATAAGGAGTATAATCGTAATTGCGAAAAAAAAACTTGGAACTTCAAAGTATTTTTTTTTTCTCAACTACTATTTTGCTCCTTATTTATAGGATGACATGGATCGATTTGCTTTACAAGTATTTTCAACTCTGGCGTGTTCCACCTCTGCCGGCCTGACTAGCAAATACTTTCATACTTGCAAGTATTTCCCGTCGGCACTAGGGCGCCCTACTTCGAAGTGAGGCCCTGGTTTTAAAACGTGGTAGCGTAAATACGTCTCATCCCTACAAGAGATGGGGTAGTGCTATTCTTTACGTCCGGCGCCACACGGACAAGATAACAAACTAACGGAATGTGAACACCGCCTTGATCCTTACATTATATTAAATTCCGTCGTCCGTCGTGTGTATGTTAGAGCCAGAGGTGTATAGGGGAATTTCTTTATCTCTCTGTTGCTTGTTATTCGTGTGTCTGCGCTCTTACCAGCTTACCATCCGTTGCGACTCGTGTCAAAGAGACACAAAAAAATATAATATTATATATTTGGTACCTCTGGATGTCATGATTACAGTAGGAATTATGCAAGTAAGAAGCATAATGACGACCTCTGTGGTCTAGTGGTTCGAGTGTCGGACTGCTGATCACGAGGTCGTGAGTTCGATTCCCACACAACACAAATATTTGTGTGATGAACACAAGTGTTTGTGTTGGTCTGGGTGTTTCTTATGTATTATAAGTATGTATTTACAAAAAAAAAAGTATTCAGTATTATATCCATTGTCTAGTACCCATAGTACAAGCTCTGCTTAGTTTGGGACTTGATGGGGCTGTGTAAAAAAATGTCCCAAAAATATTTATTATTAATAATATAATATACAAAATTAGTAAGAAAACTGAGACAAAACACCGTATCTTCTGTCTCTTAAGCCCGGTTCCCACCGCGAGCGGAATGGACCCATTAAGCACTCCGTTTAACTTGCAAGAGTAAACTGCATACTTGTATTCCCACCAATAAATAGTCGGGCGGAAAGAACTGTTCGAGCAGAGCGCGTTGAAATGAACTCGCTTGGTTCATTTTCCTTTTGCAGTGGAAATCAACAGACTAAACTCTTTGTTGGTGGAAATGTAAACCTATTTCATTAAAAAGGAGCCCGTTCCGTCTAACCATTTCCCGCACATTACCCTTTCGCGGTGGAAAACGGGCTTTTTATAGTGCCGTTTTTTCGCTTGACGATGTTAGCCAATTCACTGTGACAGAACGTCGGTTTCCCCTTATTCTTGTATTTATGAGAAATAGGCTCTCCATTAGTGTATACTGTATGCTCAAAGATAGGAGGCCGCAGTATTATAGTTTTATATTGGTATCCAGAGGTAGGCGTATAATCTAAGGTGATAAAGATCGATACTAATCACGATTGAAGGCAAATAACAGCAATTTAAATTCTTAAAATATCTATTGTTCAAAATATGCGCGACGTCCATTACGGCTACTTATGATAATATTATGACCGATTATTTAAAACATTTCGCGTATAATGCGTCCTTGGTTCCTATAGGCATCTGGATAAAACCTATACTTCGCATTCAAATTGCAAAAATAACGCAAATCCGATGACGTGCATTGGATTTGCCTTAGGGTGCTTTTCCACCAGAGATGTGCTATGCAACGTTGCTATGGATGCATTTGATATCCACCAATCATATTCATTAGTCCACATAGCATAGCGCTGGTGGAAACTGATTCAACTAAGCTACGTTTTTTACATGGAAGGATGTATGACGTGGATGCGTGCTATGGATACGAACTATGGATGCGAGCTATGGATGCGTACTATGGATGGTCGCGAGTGGTGTAGCTATGCCCGCCGCTCCCCGTGCCTTCCCTATTGTTGATACGTTGCATAGCTCGAGAGGCGCATCTTCCTCGCACATCTGTATTTTATAACAAGCTTCCCAAAACAATTACGGATCTCACCGATGGCAAATTTAAATCTTCCGTTAAATCAGTTCTCATTAAAAAAGCATACTATAAGATAAACGACTATGTTGACGATAGGGACGTGTGGCGCTAGTTCTTTTCTGCATATGTGGCTTCCCTGGAAACCATTAGTTTTTATGTGTTGTTTTATAAAAGTATGTACGATTTTGATTTATCTCAATTCATACAGAATTGATTTATATACCTACGTATTATTTTAATTTTTACTTTTCCTACAATTGCATAATTTTATTATTGTAAAAAATATTATGATTTTCTTTGTATAGAGTCAATTAATTTATTCACTTGACAGACATATCCGTGTTGCTGGGGAGTTTGTTGCGCCGTTTCTGCTTCACAGCATAAATACTAGGAAGCGGTGAAGGGAGGGCTTTTTGGGGGATGTCTATATTGTAAAACCGACGTTCAAAAAGAACTAAGTAATTCTAGTCTATTTTGAATAAATGAGTTTTGAGTTTGAGTTTTGAGTTTGATCACATTTTTTGACATTTGACATAGCTTAGCATCAGTGGAAACGGTCACATAGTTTCGTAGCTTAGCTTTTACATTCTCGCAGCATAGCTACATAGCACATCTCTGGTGGAAGGGTGCCTCCCATAAAGTGAAAACCTCGTTAATGCATTTCGTCATTGTACGGTTCCTGTTGGCATTCACGTGGACGAAGTCGCGGGCAGAAGCTAGTCAATTATATTTATTACGAATTTTATATAGGTACCCAATAAAGGCTTAATTTCAGTATCTACAAAATAATTTCGCATAGAGCGGCTCTCTTATAACTATATGACCAATACATCATTCTCCTGCCCTTGTCCCAATTTATTTGGGGTCGGCGCAACATGTCTTTTTCTTCCATACTTCTCTATTAGTCGTCATCTCGGTAGTCACCCCCTTTCTAACCATATCATCATTCACACATTCCATCCATCGTTTCTTTGGTCTTCCCCTACTCTTATAGCCATCGACATTCATACTCAAAACTCTCCTCACTACATTTTCCTCATTTCTCCGTAACACGTGCCCATGCCATGACAACCGATTTCCATACAACTTTTCAGTTAACGATGCCACTTTCAAACTTCCTCTTATGTACTCATTTCTTATTTTATCCATTCGTGTAACACCACACATTCCTCTTAGTATTCTCATCTCTGCTGCATGCAATTGCCTTTCATTCATCCCTTTTGTGGCCCAACATTCTGATCCATACAAGACAGTAGACAACTATTTGACCAATACGTCGTGATAAAATAAAAATTGACCAAATTGCATTCCCGACATTTTCACTCTAAGGCGACGAAGTATGAAATAGAAAAAACAAGCGGAAGAGCCCTTATACATCCTCAGTATGGGAACTGTGTCGACAAACGGACATATCAAGGATTTTAGGTTAACACGTCTGTGAGAATTTTTTTTCGTCCTGCTATCGTTTTTATACGATAAAATTGAACAATAAGGCATGAATCTATAGTAGACTAGCTTTTGCCCGTGGCTTCGCTCGCGTTAATTTAGATTTAAAAAAAAGTCTTAACGCACTACTAAAGTTTCTATAACAATATAATTCAATCATGATTCGAAAGACATGTAGCGCCATCTATGAACGTTATTGTTGTTTTCCTCGGCAACCCTATGTCCGTTTCTGTACACCTGACAGCGTAGGTATATGCTTTCAGGATGATCGGTTCAGTGGTTTAGGCGTGAAAATGTAACAAACAAACAAACTTACTTTCGCATTTATAATATTAGTTAGGAAGTTAGGATTATACAAGTGGAAAAAAGGGAATTTAATTCAAGGGACTAAATTGGATCCCGAGAGCAACGAAGGATTCTAGAGTGGAATCCAGAGCGTAGCGAGGTATTTTAGATTAGAATCCTGAGCGGAGCGAGGGATACAAGGACAGAGATGAATTAAATTATTTTTTTCGCGAGTTGTGTACATGACTGCGAGAAAATAAATAGTAGTAGGTATATAGTATTTATCACATTTTATTTTATAATCGGTAATAAGAGAATAAAGGATTAATTTATAAACATTAAAAATTAATAGTGAAATTAGAACAGTTTTCGAAATTCAGTGTAATGTTCTTGTTTGGTTGGCGCCATTCCTGGTTTTCCAGTCGCAGAACAAATTGTATGTTTTCGGGCACAACTCCCGAGATTTTGGCGGCAGCAAAATTATCTACTATAATTGCTGCTTTATTTCGAAATGATTCAGTCAGTGTCTCATTTTCGTCACTGGAAGAACTCATTTTATTATAATGTTATTAGATTTTCCAATGACTTAAAACAACCACGATAAGCAGATAGAAAAGAACCTAAACTGGCGGTTTTTTTTAAAATTAAATTTTATAGCTCTATGGAATAGCTCCATTTAGCCAGACGGTACTAACTTTCAGCACGTTTTGTTTATTTTTGTACATAATTCGTATATTCGTGCTCGTTCTAAATTCAAAAGGTTTTTATTCACTCAGTGACAACCCCACTAAAAACCGCGATGACTGGTTAATCTTTTCAGCAGCATAAGCTATTCTCAAATAGCGCGTATCGACAGGATACAAAGTAATTGCAAGCCACTCAATTGTATCTTCACCTCGGCAAAATCACAACTTATTCTTGACTTTCCAACTTCCAGGTAACTGCACAGCCCCAAACACATGTGAATGCAGGAATGGGTACAGATCAACTCCTGAAGGGTCATGTAAACCAGCCTGCGATCGGTGCAAGGACGGCGAGTGTGTCGCCCCTAATGACTGCCGCTGTCGACCAGGCTACGTGAAGAACCAATATGGAGACTGCGAGCCACAATGCTCAAGGTGACTCTTCATGCCTTTATTAACATCATCTCCATTGCTTAGTTACCGCGTAAGTGCGAGGAGCTCGTGGCTAAATAATTACAGCCGCATAGACCAATCTTCCGGGTTAAGCCACGCTTGCCGAGGTTGGTCTGTGGATGGGTGACCATTTACCATAGCGAGTTTCCTCCGTGCCTCGGAAAGCACGTAAAGCCGTTGGTCCCGGCTGTCATTAGTAGATCTTTGACAGTCGTTACTGTTGGTCAGAAGCCAGAAAGTCTGCCAACCAGTCTTACCAAGAGTATCGTATTACCCAGTTACTGGGTTGTGGAGGTCTGATAGGCAGTCGCTCCATGTAAAATACTGATATTCAGCTGCATCCCGTTCGACTGGAAGCCGACCCCATCATAGTTGGGAAAAGGCTAGGCAGATGATGATCTGCATTGCTTAGTTCGTAAATGAAGAGAGACCTGTAACGAAAAAGCGTTTCCCTAAAACGACGAACCAACCACGCAGGCAGGTGACCACCGACCCATCTTTCTGGTGAGTGGCGATGCTGTAGCCTAGGATATAAACCGACATAGTTGGTAAAAGGATTAGGCTTATAACGACGACTCTGGGGGTCTACTCCCTAAGCACGATACCGTGGTTTCGGCCTTTAGCTACGAGCGTTTCCTACTCCCTATCACCTACGGACATACGATTATTTCGGGGCCCGAACTAAGAATGAATGACAACACGATTTGACAGTTGTGCCTACTACCGATGTGTTTTTGCCCGTCCGAAAAATTGAACTTGTCACTTGCTTTGTCCACTCCTACGTTTCGGGCTACTTTCGGACGGGCAACTAACTTTGTTGACGGATTTAGGGAGGTAGGCCCTCTGTACCCACAATTTTATTTACGATAATACTTAGAGACCACAGCCACATTCGAAAGCTGATTTATGCCCAGTTCCTATGGCGAAAAACGAATCAAACGACATATTCGCCATGGCTTGCATTCGCATGGCTTACGGTAGCATTTGTTATTGCCGAACTTAGCTTAAAAATGTAAATCATAGGAATTGGCCATTAAACAATTTTTGTGTACAATCCTTTTCTAGTGAATGAAAATAGTACTAAATACAAATGAAATAACTTTTTTTTCCAGTCCTTGCACGCCACCAAACCGCTGCATCGCTCCGAATGTGTGCGAAAACCCTTCAAACCCAATAAGCACTACAACGCCCTCCCCCTATGGCCAACAACCAACGAGAGTTCCTTATGGTCAACAACCCCAATACCCTAACTACCCCGGCAGTCAACAACCTAACTATACTGGTAATCAACAACCTCACTACCCCGGCAGTCAACAACCTAACTACCCCGGCAGTCAACAACCTAACTATACTGGTAACCAACAACCTCAGTACCCCGGCAGTCAACAACCCAATTACCCTGGTAGTCAACAATCTTACTACCCTGGTTATCCCCAATCCGGCCAACCTGGTAATCCACAGTCTAGTTACCCCGGCAATCCACAATCTAATTACCCTGGAAATCAACGACCATACTATCCTGGGCAACCGCAACCTAACTACCCTGGCGGTCAACAACCAAATTATCCAGGTAGCCAACAGAATTACCCTGGAAATCGACCATCCAACGACACTGGCAATCCACAAAATAACCGGCCCGGTTACTCGCCATCTAACTACCCGGGCAATCAACCCAATCAAACCAGCAACCAACCTCCCAACTATCCCGGTCAAAGACCCTCAAATTATCCCGATGGCCAACCTATCTACACCCACATTCCCAGCAACCAACCATCTCTATACCCAGACAGCCAACATCTCTCCCCTGATCAACGCCCCAATTCTCCTAACCAAGGCCCTAATTCAAGTCAACCATTGCCCAACGGCGGAGTTTACTACCCCATTAGTCAATACTACCCCGGTAGTCAACACCCAGACCAACAACGCCCCAACCCCAACTATCCTAACAACCAACAACCTAATCATCAAAACAATGCTGAACCTTACTATCCCAACAGCCAATACTATCCAGGCCAACAAAACTATCCTTATGACCAAAACTACTATCAAAGTCAAAACCAGGCTGGTTCCAGCTACTCGTCGCATACCCAAGGATCTGAATATCAGCACAGTTACTCGAACAGCCAGTTTGCTAATGTAGAAATGGTATGCTCGCAACCCTGCATCAACGGGACTTGTGTTGCAAGAGATGTATGTGCGTGTAATACTGGATATGTACCCATCGGTTCGGACACAAGCAGGTGAGGAATTTTGTTTGGATTTTTATACCAGAAACATGATCATACATACAGTCTGGCCAAAGAAAGAAGACACTCGAATTATTTGCAAACTTTTATATGGCAATGATTTTTCAACAAAAATATTTATTTCTAAAGTATCAAATTAGGTTATTTCATACAAATTGGGGATGCCATGCGGAGATTTTTTTTTAAATTTGCCGCGCTTTTTCAGTGTCTTCTTTCGTTTGCCAGACTTTATCAAAAAGCCTTCGTCCTGGTTGGGCAGTGCATTCCATTGCGTTGCGTCGGGCAGTGCGACGGTGTTAAAGAGTGGGCAGTTCAGACTACGCTACACTATTTCGCTATATAGTAAAGCATATTGCGTAGTACATAACGTGACCATAATTTTTTCCCTCAAACCGGGACACCTCAAAGATTTAATAATTTTTACTAGAATTAAACTCATGACTGTCTCGTTGGTCTAGTGGTCGCAAGTGCGACTGCTGAGCGTGAGGTCCTGGGTTCGATCCCCAGCTCGGGCAAAGTGTCACTGGGTTTTTCCGTGTGGAATTTCTCAGTAGCAGCCCGGAGTCTGGATTTGTGCCCGGTCGATGGCAATAGGCTCGCCCCCTATTACATGGGACGTAAACATAACGGCGAAATGTCGGTGTACTATACACTACCTCTGCCAACCCTTCGGGGAATACAGGCGTGAGTTTATGTAGTGAGTTTATGTTAAACTCATATTTATGGAAGTTTTATATTTATTTATAAGAAAAATGAAAATCGGAACAAATCTCGTGTAGGCTTGTGGGCTGGTTCTATATTTTTCGGATGAGGTTTTCAGAATGTGTTATTAGCATGACTTGATGATGCTATCCTGAGTTATCAAAATATTTTCTGATGCGATTAATAAATACGCGCCAGTTTTATATTGCATTATATTGCCACGGAATACCAGTTTTTCAAAGCGGGACATTTCTGTGTTTTTGGGGACAACGGGACACATAGCTCAAAAGGGGGACTGTCCCGCTCATAACGGGACACGTTAGTCATAAACTTTATCTTTATAGCATGACGTTCATACTATACGCTATATCGTAAGACGGTGTACTATGTATAGCATGTTATTTGACGGCAATCCGTCGGGCGACGGACGGGGTAGAAGTGAGGCGGGGCGGGGACCGAAGAATCGTACGATATAGCTCTGAGAATCGCTCAAGTTTATCGCGTACAGCATGCTTTATAGCATAGCGTTGTGTGAACATGTCCATATAAAATGTATGCTGACACAACGCTATGCTTGTTACTTTCGCGACGCGGTGCTCGACGCAATGCTGTGTAGTTATGACGAAGGGTACGTGGTTAGTGAAAGTCTAGGTCATTCAAGGAAGCCACATGCCAAATTACAAGTTTTAGATCCATTGGCATGAGCTATGCGTTGATATGTCAGTCAGCTTTTTTTATAATTTCAGGTTAAAAATCAATATACCATATTCACAGAACGCACCTTTAAAGAAAATAAACGAAAAATCATAATTAAATTTGTTCTATTAAAATAAAAATTACTATTTAAAATTTTAGGATAAAGTGTTATTAAAATATCCATCATTAAAATCTCAAAAAATGGCTCGAAGCACCATGATCTCGAATTGTATTCGGAAAAAGCCGTGCATTTTCTTTATTTAAGCTCCTGTGTAAAATTTTATATTTTCGTTTAATAACGGTTTGTCTTTAAAGGTGCGAGAAGCGCGAGACAAAATGTAAACATAATATTATCCACTCTATAATTATCGCTATTGTATTTCGTGTAATTGGCACCTAAAGCTGCGTTTACGTTAAGCAAGCCAAGCACGAGCGAAGCCGTTCTGTGCGCGGTGTGTCAAGTGCAGACGTATAACGAACGTACAAAACAAACAAATGGATACCTTGGAAGCCAACTGATCCAAGTGTTATTTTGTTTTGTTAAATTGGACTTGAATACTTAATTTCAGAGTTGATACTCAATCCTACGATTTCTGAATTCAGAATTCGAGCTACGCAATACTTAAGTAGTATTTGAGTACGGAGTTGTCAAAAAAATGCTTTAAAATCCGTCACGTTTTTGACAACTCCGTCACCAAAAATGTTACTTGGAACAGTTGGCTTCTACGCTATCCAAATTCATTTGCGCGTCGCAAATTTCCAGACTCCGTCAAAAAACTGACAGTTGACGGAGCGCAGTCGAGCGCGAGCCAAACGCTCGACGCGTGCTCGTTCGAGGCTCTTTAGTCTGTCTACGCTACGCTAATTCGTGCTCCGCTCGTGCTCATCGCCTAGCGTAGACGCAGCTTAACAAACGAATTACCTATTCAAAAAGTGTAGTTGTTTGTGTATATTTTGTCTCATGCTTTAATAAATATGGTATAGTTTTTTAACAGTGTCCGGCCTTGTTAGCCAGATATCCGGCTGAACTGGCTGGTAAATCTGGGTTTCTGATTTTTGTACCTGGCAAGCCTAGGCGGAAACAATAGGATCTAATAGATAAGGAACTAATTCTAATCCCTCTTTTTTATGTTTAGGTGTGAGCCACACTGTTCGGGCTGTTCGAACGGTACCTGTGTTTCTCCCTACGTGTGTGTGTGCAACCCTGGCTATTTCAAGGACTTCAGCGTCAAAGGGAGGTCATCATGCGTGAGGCGTATCAGGCGATCTATAGACGAGAAATCTGCGCCCGTAAATGTAGCTGACCTGCTTGTTTTTGAAATACCTGATGAGTATGTTGATTAATCAAAGTTAAATAAAGTTTAATTGGAAGTGTTTTTTTTTTATTTTAATGTCCGGCTGATTGGTAACGTCGTGCGTCGGGTCGTTGAGCTACACGATGTCTGATGCATGCGTGCCGTCAGTTGGGACAGGTCAACTGAAACCTGCTATGGCTCTTTCCTCAAAAGGCCATTCCAGACGTTGCCCTACATTGTTACACTCGCGTTGTTTTATACCACAACGTCTGGACTTTAAAAGAGACCTTCTTGACATCTGAGTTTGTTTCGGCTTTGAGCTAGTCAGATAGGAAATGCCGGCGCCATCTAGTCGTAAAAACAATATTACATTGACTTGTAAAAGTGTCTCTAACAGAGTTATTTACAGAAATAAATATTATTTATCATTTATTTACTGCAGCTTACCTATACGTGGCGGAAGATACTGCCACTACTGAATACTACCCGATCTTGTGCCAAAGATAAATATGCAGAAGAAGTAAAAGTAAATCGTGGAGCAGTTTTAGGCAGTTTTCCATCGAGTCTTTATTTATAACGTGCAAAGTCTTGGCCAAATTTTTTTGTGTAAACTTGGTGTTAGTCATTGTTGATTTCATATGAGTAAATGATCAGGGGGCCAATTCTACTAACAGAAACTTTTACCAATTGCAACTGAATCGTTCATTTAGTCAGTTTTCGTTTACGAAAACTGTCAAAATGTTTGGTTTTGTTTTTGTTGTCAAACAATTTGATAGTTTTTGTAAACGAAAACTGTCTGAATGAACGATTAAGTTGCAATTGATAAAAGTTTCCATTTTAGTAGAATTGGGCTCCTGTTCGGAGCAACACCAACAAATGCATTCCCAAGGAGGGTTGACGTCTGGTAGGCGGCCGGTCGTAAAACTTAGCCAAAGTACCTACATATTTGCATCATGACAAGTGAAATAAGAAGTACCTGCGTTAAGTATGGAAGAAAAATAAGGGCAGGAGGATGATGCGGATGATATTCATTTCGGTTCGTATACACCTACCTAAAGGCGTATAGTTCGTGCAGGTAACCGCTACATAAAGGATAAGCGGGTAGAAGCAGGGGCTGGAATTTTTTAACAAAAATACGCCTTGTTCCCTTGCAAATACAGCAACAAATTGAACAAATGACGGCTTACCAGCGCTGATCGGAGCAGCAGTGCGATGCGAGCACGGTTCTTTAATCGATAAACTTCTCGACTCGATAAAAGTTTAAACATACCGAATTTTATCGAGAGTCGGTAGCATGGAACTTGCCTCGGTATCTTTATCGAGCTTTGTCGACGGCTGTCTTCTCGATAGCTTATCGACTTTTCAAAATGGCAACACCAGATTTAAAAATATCATTCACTCATGTAGACTTTATTTTATTTACGAAATAATCTTTTCCTGGTTATTTCTCGCGACTGAAAACTATTTCGTTATATTATTTTGTTAGAAATATTGTAAAAATTTTTTTATAATCTTTGTAAGATTGTAAAAAATATTATTTAAATGGCATACAGTCTGTCAAAAAAGAGTAGAAAAATTGGGGGCACCACTAGTCATACATTATTGAATTAAACTTAAATTCGCGTCTCTAAACTCCGCTTGTGGATCCTTTTCATGTCACGATGCGTTCTGCTTTCAACATCTAACAAAATGAATTCTCCAACATCCATTTGTTTTGCAAAAATAGCTTCAAAGAATCTTAACTACCAAATTTTAACTGACGACAACAATTCGTGATAATCAAGTCTCGATTTGGCCGCGTTTCGATGCGGACGTGTTGCTGACAACTTTATAAATAAAAATCGTGTAGCGCGGTGCAAGCCGTCGCTCGTAATATAAATCGCCATGAGTCATCAACTTGTGGCGAACGAATTACTGGCGTTCCTGCAGCAGAAGCTGGACGTGATGGACGAGGTGTCTGCAGTCCAGATCTGCTCCACCAACTTCAGCGAAGAAGACATCGCTGCTTCCAAGCTGCTCTTGTTCAAATCTTTGAACAAGACAGACCAGATGGTGTCCCGCCGACGTGACGGGACAAAGAAAAGCGTGCAGGACATCATCACGCTGCTAAAAGAGACCGACCCTGACGATGTGCCGACGTTTGTGGCTAAGGATTTGCGCAAGCTCCCTCCTGTCACATTCGACCACGTCGACGTAACCTGCCTGTTGAAAGACATCGTGTTTTTGAAGGCAAGCTTAGTGGATGTGCAGAAGAGGTTGGATGCATCCCAAAACACCGTTACAGATTTGCGCAATGACCTTTTAGAGTTGCGTAAACAGGTAGCGGTAACTGGGTCACCATCGAGTGCATCGAACGTAAACACGCGTCGCGGAGCGAACCTCGATTTATCGGCGGTAAGTTTCGCGTCAGCAGTTTTATCTTCGCCGTCACCGTCAAATGCTGAGCCTGCAGAGTGCGCACCGTGCGCGCCCCGCAAACCCTCTCCCGCCCCTGCGGCTCCCCCCAGCACGGTCGCACGAGCTACCCGACCCTCTGACCCGCTGCCCGTGTCTACCGTGTCAGCGAAAAGTATCGCCAGCGTCGCCGTGAAGACTCTCGACGCTACTACGAAGCCCTTGCTTGATAAAGCACCGAAGCGGGCTGATGATGATGGTTTTGTGACGGTGCAAGGGAGGAAGCGCCGGCAGAGGACCCTCAAGAACCACTGCGGCACGGCTCCTGTGGAGTCCAACTTTATTATACGTGCCGCGAAGCTGAACACTCCGGTGTACATCTCCCGCCTACACTACACCACTAAGGCGGAGGACATCGAGGAGTACGTGCGCCAAAGGACCAAGTACACGGCGAGAGTGCAGCTGCTGGAATCGCGCCGCAATGTCAACTTCAGGGCATTCGTGGTACGAGTACCAACTTGTCTTCTGCACCTCGTCATGGAAGAGGACTTTTGGCCGCAGGGAGTGGTGTTCCGTCGCTTCCGCGGACAAGTGCCACACGATCGCACAGCGGATAACATAGTGCGCAAGTGAAGTGCGTTTACTAACATAGGCTTAAGTTTTATTACTAACATAAACTGTATTATTTAACATATATGTTAGTTTGTAAGGTATGTATCTATGGGCCAAAGTAGCCTGAAAATAAATGAGTTTATTATTATTATTATAATTCGAGAAATTTACCACTAAGAACTGTCATAACTCGACCTACCTTTGTCGTTTTATCAATATCTTATGTCAAATTTGACGTTTAAAATAGATAAATTTCTCGAATCGACTCGATAAAAAGAACCATGCTCGTACTGCAGGTCGGAATCGGTCAAGTTTGGAGCTTGACGGCGCAGGGTTCGCCACGCAGTATAAAGACTACCTGCGCCGACTAACTGCGCGGACCAGCATCGACAAGCGCTGGCAGATCGGCGCCGGCAACCCGCTTTCTACGTTTATACGCACTTAAGCGCGGATGCGGGAGAATGCATTCTTTATTTAGCGCTAAACAATTCCCCCTTATTACAAAAGATGGTCTAAGAAAAACCTAGGTTTTAAAATAGCCCCGTCTCTTTTTATTATATGACATAAGAAAGTGATGGGTATATTTTAAACCTAGGTTTACCTTAGTCTTGGTTTAAACCATCTTTTGTAATTAGGGGGTTTAAGTTTATTGTAGGTTGACGTTATCACTACATAGTTTAAAACAAAGTCGCTTTCCGCTGTCTGTCCCTATGTATGCTTAGATCTTTAAAACTACGCAACGGATTTTAATGCGGTTTTTTTAATAGATAGAGTGATTTAAGAGGAAGGTTTATATGTATAAGGGATGAAATTGAATGACCACCAAAAAAACAATCGTTACACTAAACAGCATCATCCCAAAAAAAAAAAAAATTTACAAATACATGAAACCTGTACCAAAATCTTTTGGGCTATTTAAGTCATTCCTGCACTACAAAAACTTTTCATAACCCAAAAAGGCCACGCGTGCACCAAATTTTAACTAGCAAAGTTTTGTGTCATTACTACCCAAATATTATTATATCACTACGTTTGCCATAAAATGTATGCATATAACCAAGAAGACTGATTTATTCGTTAAGATTTTAAAAGGGGAATTCTTAATCGGGCGAATAAATAATATATGGAAGACTGTTAATGAGATACTTTAATACTAAACCGAGCGGAATTAAAATAATTATATTTGCGAAAAATTAACTTAACTGGCGATAATTAATGAATGATTAAAATTCGTAAAATGAGTTACTAGCAGTGCGAAACAGTTAATTTGAGCTAGCAACTAAAATTCCAAGTGTCCGAATTAAATACTAACTTGGGCGAAAAAAATACTGAATGGGCGAAAAAAATACTGAGTGGGCGAAAATATACATTTTTTTACCCCGACACGGATAGGTTAGGTTCGAAGGGGATGACGGGGGCTAGAGTGAGCGAGCGTAGCGAGCGAACGAAGCCCCCGTCATCCACTTCGTGTTAGGTTCCTTTGGAAACCCAAACAACCTTACAAACATACAACAATAATGTGAGTGAAATTTTTTCGCTTAGAATTATTATGCTAAGAAGCTCAGCCTTTAGTATACATTTTACGGTAGTATCGGTGAACCTTTAGAACTTCATTTATATTTTTTGGGTAAACAATGATTTTTGTATATTAATTTACTTTATTAGGATAAAATTGTGTAACATATTTGAACGAAATTTTTAAATAAAATACGAGTACATATTTGGTGCATGCGTGGCAATTTTTGGGTAGCTCAGCGATTATTCTGGAGATACTTGACTTTTTTAGGTTAGCAGACTTTACGTTGATTGGTGATAATTTCATATTAAAATGGGGATTAAATTCTGGTAAGTACTTACGATTTTTTGGGCGTTATATTTCATTATATTTGGTGATTGCTTAAACATAAGCCTATGTATAATACATGCATAATATAGAAGAGAAAAACGCGGAATACGCGATAAACGACATCCACGCGGGCGAAGCCGCTGGCGACCTCTATTAAACGAATAAAATACGTTTTATCGTTCATAAGCACTATTGTTTTTTTTATTTTTTATTCGTGTTTTCACTTATCCAACAATAAATTAAAATAGTTGAGCGCTAAATTGGAAACGCATTCTCTCGTTAGCTGCATTGTACCTTGACCTGCGTGCTGCACAATCATGGTTAAGTACCTACACTTTGTTCATTTGTTGACCATCCGGGCTAACATGCGCAACACGAGATAATTTTGTCGACGCTTTATCTCGTGCCTATGCGAGATAAGCCATACATTATCTCGTCTCGGCACGAGTAAATTTTGTGTATGTGAGACACAAGTACAGTCAGCACCGACACTAAGTGATCATTGTACAAACTTGCAAATTAGGGACTAAGCACATTTCTTCATGATTCAGCCGAAAGACGTCGACTGCTGGACAATAGGGCTCGTCTAAGCATCGCCACATCGACCGGTCCTGTGTTTCGCATCCAGCGGATTCACGCGACCTTCACTAGGTCTGCCTACCCACGCTGCACCTTCCGGTACGCGGTCGCCACTCCAGAATCTTTCAACCCCATTGGACTTCCGTTCTGCGAGCAATGTCGTCACCCTCCGCGCTAACTGTCGTAAGTAGCAATTGATAATTTTTCAGAGAAATTCTCACGGAGAGACGTATCTGCTTCAAATGAATAGAAATAAATAAATAGATACCTTAGGGCTTTAGGGCAACTACTAACCAAGCCAAGAATAAGTCAAGAGCAACATAAAAAAGTCATTAATTCATTAATAAAGCCACAGCTAACGCAACTACTGAAAAATTATCAATTGCTAGATACGGCAGTTAGCGCAGAGGGTGATGATGTGTCCCACCCACTGTCACTTAAGTTTGTCAATTCTTCGGGCTATGTCGGCTATGTTTACACATTTAGCAATAAATTCGCATTTCACTCATAGAAAATAGCCATTTCATATGAACATGCAATGCATGCCTCTCGCATGTTTTCACCTTTTTGCATCGATTTAGCTTTCGCATGCACGTTCGACATCTTTTATAGGTAACAAATGCGTCTAAAACAATCCATCTTTTAGCGAATTGATGCTGATTAATGACTGCCTTGTTGGTCTAGCGGTCGCAACCGCGACTGCTGAGCGTTAGGTCCGGGGTTCGATCCCCAGGTTGCTGGAGGCTACCTAAGACTTATGTAATTCACAAACTGACTGACCAAAAAAAACATACAACGTAGCCTCCGACAACTTAACTTAATCAACTTTTTTTGTTTCCCAAAAAGGTTAATCTTGTCACCAGTAGATCAGGCGGTTTAAAGGAATTACACGAATTCTTTCACACCATGTATAATCATTTAAACCAAATAAAATTGTTTATTTAATTAAATAAACAATAAAACACAGGAAAACAAGTTGTGTAAAACAGGAAAGACATTACATAATACATTGTAATCGTTGAGCCACTTGCCATCCTTATTTAGCCATATTAAGTATACGTCTTCCATAAGAATACATTCTGTTTTTCCCCGATTTTGGTATATTACGGCTAAATGAGGTATAGTAACAAGTGGCTTCATGATTAAATGTGATGACTGTAGATAATATAAGGCAGTTGTGATAGATAGACGCATTTCCCGGTCACGATCCACCGAATATTCCCGTCGTGGAGCTGGTCGTCTCTTCAGACTCCGCAGTCACACCGATAATTCAGCCCTCATCAAGCTTTCTCCCCACCAATTCCCCGCCAGCAACATCCCAAGCCGAGGTCCGAGTCCCACTAGGGGTCGCCCTTAATGCTGTTGTTGCTAGTAGTCATGATGTTAGTAGGTATAGTACAAGTAGTTAGCTTAGGTTAAGTATTTTACTTCCCTTCCAATGGCTGGAGACCCTTGAGATTTCGCCAATAACTGGCCGGTTACGCAAGAACAAGAAAAAAAAAGAAAAGTTGATGTCCTTTCCGTGTATTAGACAAACTCTGCATGGCATACCTCACACATTTCTTACTGGAATGGGGAACTTAACACAAAATAAAGTAACATGTTTGGAAATTTATTTAAAAAAACATATAAGTACTTATTCTACTCAGGAGTATTCTGATCAAAATCTTTTTAGGGTAGGTATCTCGGTTTTTGTGAATACTAATTAAAACCGGCATAAAAAAAACTAACAGTTTCAGAAGTCGGTGCAATTCCACGGTGAAACAAATTGAAAACACCGTCTTATGGAACTGTTAATTTTATAATTATTGTAATCATTTCACACCTTTCACTTTTTGTTGAAGCCGGTTTTAATACTTTTACAAAAAAAAAACTTTACGTTTGTAGAAAAAAAATCACTCAACAAAATTTTACGAAATTCATAAAGCACCAACTCGAGAATATTCCGCACAAAATAAAAAAGAATTACCTAGTCAAATCGGTTTACAAACCTCGAAGAAATAGGAGCAAATAAATTTTAAAAAAACGATACTCATCGTATGGCTAACCTCCTCCGTTTAAAAATTGTATTGCACAGATCAAAACATATTTAAGAAACACAAAGTTAAACAAGGTAAGAAGGCATAACAACATATAGAACAGTCACAGCAGTCCAAACAACGTCTCACTGAACAGTTCCGGCAACACGTCTTGTCTTCGTTTTCTAGCGAACTACTCGGCACACGCTCTAGCCTTGAACCCTTAAATTGAATAGAGCAATCATCCGATACTGATTCATCTTGTGGCGCCGTGGCTCCATCTAGCGGATTTTGTGAATACTCCACTAGAGGCTGAGATGTTACAACTTCAAGCTCCGCTGCAGATGACGTCATTTTTGTATTTAATTAAATAACTGCGCTTACGTCACTTGTTTGCTTTGTGCACTATGCAATTGTAATGATTTTGAAATGATGTTAAATATTGAGAGAAAAGCAGTTTATAAAGTAATTTTTTGGATTGGTTTTCCTTTATATGGTAACAGACCGTATAGATCGAAACAATAATAGATATACAATGATTCATTGTGGCATGCGCTACTCGTCGCACGCGCTGCCGAGCAAACTAAAGTAGGTAGGTATTGCTCGCTAATTTTGTTGTTTAACCTTTTGCCCGCTTGGTTTTTTTACAGTTGCCGTTATTGATCGAAGGTTGCCGTGCCCCTAGCACTCAGCTCATAAATCGGCAAAATAAAAACGACTATGAAAAGATTATTATAAACATGTTATGTCAATAAATTAATACATTTTAAACAAAGGTTTTTTGTCGTACTTATCCGATATGTGCGAAATGGACACATTTTTTTTGTCGGATGTTTCCTACTTGGGCTATTAAATGAGATGGGATGATGGTCTCCAGTTGTTTGGCTGTCTTTCCTGCTAGCGAAATTATTGTTATTTGCGGACAAAGAAAATACTGCGCCTGCGCAGGAGTCGTTTTTTACTCGACTGCGCGACAGCAAAGACAGGGTTATATTTTTCACGCATATCTATTCTCTACAAGCTTAGTTTTAGTATATACAAAACCTGAAACTAGTAGTCATGATGTTAGTGTAGTATAGTAGTTAGCTGAGGTTAAGTATTTTACTCCCCCCCTCCCCCCCATTGGCTGGAGACCCTTCAGGGGCCTAATTCTCCTAAATAAATCTTGATAAATCACAACCGAACCAAGGCCGAACCGTTCATTCAGACAGTTCTCAATTTCAAAAGTTATCAAACTGTTTGACACAAAAAACAAAATCAATCAATTTGAAAGTTTTCGAAAACAAAAACTGACTGACGGTTGTGGTTCGATTGCGTTTGGCAACAATTTATTTTAGGAGAATTAGGCCCCTGGTCTCGCTAAGTCCTGAATTACACAGAAACGGCGCAGGCGCGTCACTTTCATACATTTTTCGTGCCGCTTTAAATTTTTTTCGCTCAAAATGTATGAATGCGACGCGCCTGCGCCGTGCCTGCGCCTTATGCCGTTTCTGTGTAATTCACGCTTAATAACTGCTCGGTTACGTAGAAAGGCTCCGCAAGGACCACCTACGGTAGTCCAATAGAAAAAAAAAACAAAAAAAAAACTTTATCGCAAGCGCATTCGCTGAGACAGCAAGAAATTAACATTGTGACTCCAAAACAATATTAAACCTATTTATTATAAAAAATCTATTCTATACATAATTAAATTTAAAAAAATTATGAATTCTTCATTTTTTTGCTCCCTTTGTTTCCTTGGCATATGTTGATGAAATCTGTATATCTTCGAATGGGTAAGATCCATTATTATCCAAGGGATCGCCTGAAAATGAAGAAAAATATCTATTAATTTCAGCAATGTCTACATTCATTTAAAATGTGCGGATTAAAGGTCTGTTGGACGCTGTTTCGACAGATCTACCCAATTAATTTCATTTAATCATCTAAAAAAAGTGAACTATAAAGATAGGACACAAGATGCTGTAGAAAATAAAAAAAAAGAACTGAAAAGATGTGAACAAGAAGTACCGTCAGAAGCAATAAATATCTTCCTGCCGACGACGGTTTCAAAATCGCCAACAGTAGCAATCTGAATATGGATAGAGCGGATAAATACAGGGTGTTAACGAATTCGTGTAATTCCTTCAAACCGCGTGATGTGACACAGATTGACCCTGCATAGGTTTTTTTTTCAGAATGAACAAAAAAATGTTTTCAGAAAATGAACCATGGTATTCTGTATCTGAGTAATTTTGGCGTCCCAAGTTAACTGACTGCGTGGAACGATATCGCGCTAGTCGTGCCCGTCAGCTGTGTCGCCGTGCCTTCATTTATTTATTCATGGCATCGAAATTTTCGATCACATAAAAAAAAATTTTGGGAAAAAAAAGTTTATTTCTATTTTCAATCAATCTAAATCCCGTGCGAGGTTAATCTATACCATTAATAGATCATGTGGTTTGAAGGAATTACACGAATTCGTTAACACCCTGTATAGGCCTATGTATAGAACGGATAGCCGTACTACCCATAATCACCTACTTATTCTCTTGGCTTTTGTCAGATGATTATTATCGGCGGTTTTAAATCATTCGATAGGAAGATAGTTAGAGAAGAAATAATAATTAGACGTACAGTCAGAAGCAATAATGCTTGTGACTGTACATCTAATTATTATTTCCTTTATTCACTCTTATACATATATATAGATTACATTTTTAAATATTTCACTAAAAAAAAAAAAAAAACATTTAAAAATACAAAAATATTTAATTTCTCGGCTTTCACAAGGTTCTCGTCATGCGGAACCGTGATATCAACAATCATTGTGAGACGCTCTGATCGATCTATCACCACGATGTCAGGCTTATTGGCTACAATAGTCCTGTTGGTGATAATAGATCGATCACAGTACAATGTGACATGACCATTCTCGAGAACTGGGTCGGGCACATACCTGTAGTATGGTACTTCTGCGTCCACAAGGTTGTATTTGAGAGCAAGTTGCTGGTGGATAATCCTAGCTACGAGATTGTGCCTGTACAAATACTCGCCGTTGGCAAGACGAGCACAACCAGAGATAAATATGTCGGATAGATTCACCGGGACAGTGACATGCCCGACAGGTACATCTAATTATTATTTTAACATACATATCATAACTACCCCATTACTGTTCCACTGATGGGCAAGGGGCTCTGGCCAGTATAACAACAACTTTAAAGCAGTAGTCAAAAAGGCAGTAGGAAATCAGACGACTTTATAATTTTGAAAACGAAAATATATGTAGATATATTTTTAGTTTATTTTATTAAAACCATTTAAACGCGCGTTAATCAGCGGACTTTTCCTCCTGATAAAAAAACTAAGACATTGATTTAAAAAATAATTTAAAATCTATTTGTTATTTTACTTAACTGATAAATAGGTTTTTTTAAACATAGCTTGCCGATGTTAAATACATCAATCTACACACTGAAAACTAAACTGTTATTTTAATTTTTAAGTTACTACTTGACCAGGGACAGGGTGAAAACCAGCTTTTAGCTTTATTACATTAAAACATGATGAATAAACAAATAAACAATGAAAAAAAAATACAGAAATGCTACCAATTTTATGATCAACAAATGACGTGAAAAAAATATTAGTAGGTATAATACGATAACGGTGTAAGTAAAAAAAACAAAGTTAAAGGACACCGAAAAATACAAGGTACCTACACTTAAAAAAATCCGACGGTGACAGTGTACGGTGACGTCACTGGCCAACAGAAAAGGCACTTTCGATCGTCAGGTAGCAGCAGGGGGCACGGTACGAGTGCAAGTAGGAATAATGATTGATGAATCTTATTAACACATTAATCTAGAGGACATACCTTGAACAACATAACTCTTTCCTTTGAAGAAAACAATAATAGGTGTCCACCGCCAAACCAGTAGCATTATAATTCCAGCTGTTGCTACGATCAATAATGGTATGAAAATGGACACCCAATTTTGCTGGATCCTGAAAATTAAGACATCATGTTATTCATTATACTTATAGCATGACTGGTTAGTTCGCTTTAAATCTGAAAACCACGAATTCTGCTCAAACAAATAAACACGAAATTCGTGAAAAAAAGCTGCTGTTCCATACTATACAAGGTTAGCTGGAAAGGGGGTGGGTACTAATCCGCACGCCACTCGATAATTTTATGTCCATGTAAAATAATTTTTATTTTAGTTTTTTCAAAAATTCTTCTTTCCTACTTTAGTTACGAATTTAGAATATGGAGCTTCTAATTCGTGACCCCAAATATGATCTAAAATGAAAACACAGCTGATCATAGCTGAGGAGATTTTCGCATACCTATTTGTTATGTAATTTTTGAACAGCTATTTCTCTTAAACTTACTCTTATACTTCTTAGACTTTTGGGGAAAATGGTCATTAATATGGGTACTTTAATACCCTTTCGGATTACTACTCCCTTTTCTGACTATCCTTGTATAATCAATGTTTTGCTTAGCAAAATCAAAATCAATTTTTTTTATTGACATAAACCATTAAAGGCGCACGGTTCCAATTAGTCGTTTCCTATGGAGAAGAGTCTTCAAGAAACTCCATAGTTACTCTTTTAAAAAGAATATCTTTAACAATTTCAGTGAATACAGTACTATGATTTAGGATAGTTATAAGAGAATAATGTAATCCTGACCACAAACCAGTGAGTAATGTAGTATTAAGTCTTGAAACATATGGAACAGCTGATTCTTTTTTACAAATTTAGTGTTTGTCCCATAGTCCTAAAACTCGAACAGAACGATAAGCAGAGTTCATTATTTTTGGATATAAAGCGTCTAACCATTCATGATCTGGAATACACTCTATAGAATTTTAAATGACTTTGTTAGATCAGGATGAGAGGATAGTTGACTGCACTTACTAAGAATTTTTTGGAAATACCTACGTTAGTCGCTTCTTCTGACATGGAGAATAAAGGAGGTAAAGTTGCATTTTTCTTTTGGAAGTAAGTCTTTTTTTTTCAAAGTCAAAGTTTTTTATTTCAAATAGACCAGATTACAGACACATTTAAAACGTCAAAACTAGGTGCACGGTTCCAAAAGGTAGGTTCTATGGAGAAGAGCCGGCAAGAAACTCCATGAATACTCTTTTTAAAATAGTAGATCATGACTATTCATGACAATTCCATTACAGTAGCGTGCGACATAGAATGAGAATAATGCAGGTTAATTTAACAAATAAATTCACTTAAGAGTAGAAAATAGAAAAAGAAAATATGCCTTCTAGAATTGCCATAGTAGTTATGGGCTGACCAGTCCCGACAGACAGCACCCGTTCACGAGCATGACGTGCACATCCGCATCGCTTAGCTCAACCATATTATAGGGAACCCAACGACCGGATATACAACGCCACCATCAGCAGGACATAAGTGAGCATGACAGACTCATACTACCAGACAATGGGCAGTAATACGATATGATTAAAGGTGTATCATTAATTGCTGCATGATGCTCAAACTTTACAGTTTAGAAAATGATATTATCAAAATTATACATATAAAACAATATCAGACTATTAAGGCACAGTTTATACAAATGAAATTGTAGTGGGATATAAAAATTTCAATATTTGAATGTAAAAAATAATAATAAGTATGAATAATTCTTACCATGAATTTGCCATTGATTCCGCTTTTCTGTCACCAGAAGATGCATCAGCAACTTTACTTGGGACACTACTGCTCACGTAATCTGGTTCAAGAAATGGAATACCCGTTGAATAATCATCTGCACTGTAATCATCGTAGGCATCTTTCGTTTTAGCCGAGAGTGTCACAGAGGTTGTATATTCGTTTGTCGTATCTCCGTTTGTCGCACCTCCGTTTGTAGTATCGGTAGAACAGTTTTGGAACACCTCACACAAATTTTCCATGGTCGTCGTTGAAACATCTTCAGTCACACATTGGTTAGGAGCAACGCAAATTCCTTTCTTTTCAAGGCAACCAACACAATGTGGTACGCATACTTCCGTATTGGTATCCAATTTAATCATAGAATTGACATGGTATCCAGGTAAGCAACTACAATAATTTGGGCTGATACACGTTCCATTGCCACACGGATATCGACATTGAGCAACGCATTTATCCCCTTCCTGCTCCCACCCAGGTAGACATTCTGGCACACAACTGCCGCTTTCTAATTTCCTGTATGAAGGCCAACATTTGCATGTTTCTGGTGCGATGCAAGAGCCGTTATCACAAGGTTTTGAACAGAATGGCTTACAAATTTTGTTTGGAAGACCTTTACTTTCTGTTAAATGCCATCCGGGATTGCAGCGACACTTTTCAGGTGCAGCACAGAATCCATTGTCGCAACCGTTTGAACAATAAGGCTTACAAATATTCGATTCAGATTTTCTGTAGCCGGAGATGCATTCACACGTTTCTGGTGCTACACAAGTGCTATTATGGCATGGTTCAGTGCAAACAGGCTGACAAGTTTGGTTCTGAAATGAATATCCGAAGTCACATTTGCAAGTGTTTGATCCGACGCATGTGCCATGGACGCAGCCTTTTTCACACACAGGAAGACAGTTGTGACTATCTTCGGCGTCTGGGATGTACCCACTATCACAAGCACACTTCCCTGGAGATTCGCACTGCCCATTCTTACAAGCAGGCATGCATATTGGTTTGCATTTAATATCGCTGAAAGTTCAAATTACTTGTTAGATATTGTTGTCCTACTATCCAACAAATATTATAAGTATGAAATTTTGGATGTTTATGAGTTTATGAATTTGGATGTTTGTTAATCAATCACGTCATAACGGCTAAACGGATTTGGATAAAATTTGGCACACAGGTACACCATGACCTGGATTAGGACGTAGGCCACTTTTCATCCGGTTACATGAAGAAGTTCTCCTGGGACGCAAGTGAAACCGCAGGCAACAGCTATAATTTTATACGTGTCATTGCTTGATAATATAATAATTACATCGATGTTGTCAAATGAAACAAACTAAAACTAAGCGTAGATATAAGTACAGTAGTAGTACCCTTGCGTTATTGTATGAAGGGGTGCCCGTGTTTTTGCCGAAGTAGTTTATATCGAATTTCATTACGCCGACAACGATTCACCGACGTAATCTTTGCCGAAGCAATTTTTACCCTAATTTGATTTCGCCGAATGATTATTAGCCACCGTAATTATTTGGCCAAAAAATCACAAAGAAATTTTGTTTTAGTCGAATACTTATTTGGCTATTGTTTAATTTGCCAAATAAGTATTCGCACAACATTATTTCCACACAGTGAAATGTAATGTTAATCCGACTCAGCGCACCCCGACTACACGTGGTCAGACTCTGTCCTTATAGAGTGTTATTTAAAAGCGTGGAGCCAGAAGCTCGCGAAGGAGGTCCTGAGTAGAACGAGTGCACGAGGCCGAAGCGCAGCAAGTGGGGGGAGGTGGCGAGCGAAGCGAGTCGGCGACCTCCCGAGCGTAGCGCTGGTCGAGTGTGCGAGCGAAGCAAAAAGGCGACAAAGCGAATCTTCTGGTGGAGCAAACCCAGAAACACTTTCAAGCTTGCTTGCTTTCTTGCTTGTATGATGGGAAAATGAGCCATCTAACAAGTGTAAAGTGGCCAATAATACAGTTGACTAATGAAACAGTGGCCAGCAGACTAGTCGGCGTAACAAACAGTTACAAAACATAATTAGGGGCTTTAATCATTCGGCGTTTTAATTATTTATTTATTTAATTATAGACGAGCAGCAATATTGCTGATATGTCTATATCACACAGTGTTGAACGTTCATAGTTTATTGATATAGTTCACAGTTATAATGTTCACAGTTTTTTGACGAAAGTTTATTAGTTCGTAGCCAGTTGTCGATTCTGTTTTTAAATGAATTTATAGAGGTTACAACATCTTTTTATCAGTTACAGCATCTTTTTATCAGTTACAACATCTTTAGGAAGTTTGTTCCAGTTGTGGACCACCCTATTGCTGAGGGTGTGATGTGCAGTGTTTGTTTTCGCTAGTATACGCCAATTATCCGGCGAAATGAAAAGTGGCGAAAGGTTGTCGGCTAGATAAGAATCTATTAATATTTCGATATTCCAACAGAGAACCTATATGAAGCTCTCTACAGTAGTAGAGCTCTGTTGGCTTGCTGGACTGCAAATAATAATGCATTTTGATGTCCAGCATGCATCGTGCACGGATGGACAGCATAGACGGATGTAGAGGGTTGCATCGTTATCAAACCCACGAAATATTTTATTATACAGGCTGTTAACGAAATTGTGTAATTCCTTCAAACCGCGTGATCTACTGGTGACACAGATTAACCCTAAATGGGAATTTTCAAAAATAGAAGAAAAAAAAAATTTGGTTTTCAATTTCTCAGTTGTTTTAGAGCCTTGAGAGTTATCTGACTGCAAAGAGCGATATCGCGTTAGTCGTTCCTGCCATCCGTGTCACAGTAATTTTAATAATTTATGCGTGGCATCGAAATGTTCACACAAATAAAATAACATCTGTTGCAAAAAAAAAAAAACTTTAAGTATCCTTATTAGGTGGTTTAGTTAGATATGATCGGTAACAAAGACGCATGAAAAAAAAAAAATTTTTGTCAATTTTAATCAAGCTACATCCCGTGTGGGGCCAGTCTACACCAGTAGTAGATCATGTGGTTTGAAGGAATTACACGAATTCGTTAACATCCTGTATATACCTGTCATCGAATATTATTCCGTCTGCGTCTGCACTCACGTAGCCTGGACAGCAGTACTTTTTGGGCTTCCACTCTCTCGTCTGAAAAATCAAGTTACATGTTTAGTAGCAAGCAACCTAACAAATATTTTGAAACAATTGGTGAACGTTGTTGCATAGTTTGCATACGTACATTCTTGTTGCTATGGTTTAAGTAACTTCTAACAAACTTGGCACCTATTTCGATCTCAATTCTTTAATCGGTGAAGGCGACTAGTACCAGTAATCCATCCTTTGTACCGAACTTGGCCCCTATTTCACGTTTATCTTTTGTTGGGATATCATAATTTTTTGTAAAGTTAGGTACCTCACACATTCTCTCTCTACTCATAATGACACACATTCGAGATCGTTAAGGTCATCAGAGAATCTGACGTTAAAAATGCCAATGCATTCTACCAACTTCTTTGGTAAATCATTCACAGTCCAGGCTGTTCGGCTTTGGAATGCTTTGCCAGTTATAGTTAGACGTGCGCAATCCTTGGCAACTTTCAAGAGACTCGTCAAGGATCACTACCTATCGCTATAGTTATGTTTGCATCTTTCTAAATATTTATTTATTGTCTGTTTATGTTATGTATTACATACACATTACCTACACAATATATATATACTTCATTTAAAATATGTTTATTGTATGAAATATTTATTTGTTTATTTGTGTTTTTAGGTTTATTTAAAGTACTTAATTAATGTCTCCTTATTTATTGTTACACTGAGAACTACCCCTCTCTTTTGTTTCTTGCACTTCATGTCCATCCAAAGGTTGTCTGGAAGAAATCGCCTAGTGTGATAAGACCGCCCATTGTACATCTCTATTTTTATAGAATGTTTCTTGTTTGTTTTGTGTACAATAAAGAGTATTGTATTGTATTGTATTGTATTGTACCTACCTTTTCTTTATTTATAAGTACAATGTGTCTGGTCATGGACTAGCGATATTCTGGGTATTTATATCGGGTGTAAAAAGATCCTTAACGATAACGAAAACCACATGTTCTACCCATCATTGGGATCATTATTTTCTACTAGACCATACCTGGGAAATCATTGGTTTTGGAGATATTGAAAGTCAAAGTTAACATTTTTTTTTTTAGTTTTTTCCATAAACGAATTCCAAGTCATAATACTAAACTTTCTTCCAAACAAACATCAAAAATTTCAATTTTTCCTAACAAATTACTCATTTGAAGTTACAAAAACGCAATGAATATCAAACGCACACGACCGCCTTGGCTCAGCTGCGTGGCCGCTGCACGCATGCAAACGCGCGGCATCGCCACTACCACACATTGCGCGCTACAAAAAAAAGCGTTTTTTTATGCCAAAAAATAAAAGTCGTTTCCCAGTAAGTACTTATTTTTGGTCAATGTAATTTAATTTGATGTACAGAGTGCGTAGATTTCGGCTATGTGATCGGTCTTTTTACACCCTGTATAACAACTATTCAAGTACCTACACAAATACACTAGATACTAGGGTCAATCCACTTCCCCGCTATTTGGCAGACATTGTGCTTTTTTTGTTGAGATAGTCTACCTCGACGCCAAATATCAAGTTTCTAACTCATCTGGAAGTGATCTAGGTTTTTGATGAGTGAGTCAGTCAGTGAGTGATAAAAATTGTGATTTTCGGACTTTCGTATCTCAAGAAATAATAAGACATGTGGCGACATCTATCACGCCACATGCGAACTATCCTGCATCGCGATATCAACATTCGCCGTGCAGATAGTATATAGCATATATGTTAGTTTGTAAGGTATGTATCTATGGGCCAAAGTAGCCTGAAAATAAATGAGTTTATTATTTATTATTATATATACAACCGCTCAACATTGATCGTTGGGCAGTAGCCCGCCAGGCACAAAGACTCCGCCTGGTTGGAGGATCCTCCCTTTGGTTGGAGGAACACCACACCTCGTTCCTCCACAGACACATATCCCAAAATGTCATGTGTGTAGGTCATATACATTTTGAGTTATGGAGCAGTCGAAAGTCATCCGTTGCCCGACGAGTAATAGGCCCGAGAAGGCGGCGTGCCGTGTTCTGCACGCGCCTCTCTTGAGGACGTGGGGCAAGGCCCCATAGAAGGAGAGGCCAGCCAGGAGTTGGCGGACCGAGAAATGCCTGAGTTGCGGTGCATGCAGCTGCAAATCCCACGACCCCGGCCATAGGTCAGGAGGAGAAACACCGTGGGTTTTTAGCCGGTAAGAGTCCGCCTTCACCGGACGGAGGGTATCCATTAGGATTTACCCGCGATAAAAAAAAAGAAACTGACTGCTTCGTTGGCCTAGCGGTCGCAAGCGCGACTGCTGAGTGTGATGTCCTGGGTTCGATCCCCAGCTCGGGCAAAGTGTCACTGGGTTTTTCCGTGTGGAATTTCTCAGTAGCAGCTCGGAGTCTGGATTTCTGCCCAATCGATGGCAATAGGCTCGCCCCCTATTACATGGGACGTAAACATAAACAGTGAAATGTGGGTGTACTATACACCTCTGCCAACCCTTCGGGGAATACAGGCGTGAGTTTATGTTTAAAAGAAAAGGGGTTGAAAGCTGCTCAAAATGGTTCGTGTAATACATGGCCGGCTTTTCTTTTTAGGGTTCTGTACCAAACAAAATTGTAAAAAAGTAGTCCTTATGGTGCGACTTCACCCGCCGGTCAGTCCGTCTGGCTGTCACAGCTGCTTGTTTCAGAAACTACTAATGCTATTGACTTGAGGAATAGTCTATCTATCTATTTTGACGACGTCTGTGCTCTAGTGGTTCGAGTGTCGGACTGCTGGGGCCTAATTCTCTTAAAATAAATCTTGATAAATCACAACCGAACCAAGGCCGAACCGTTCATTCAGACAGTCCTCAATTTCAAAAAACATCAAATTGTTTGACACAAAAAACAAAAACAATCATTTTGAAAGTTTTCGAAAACAAAAACTGACTGACAGTTGTGGTTCGATTGCGTTTGGCAACAATTTATTTTAGGAGAATTGAGCCCCTGATCACGAGGTCGTGGGTTCGATTCCCACACAACACAAATATTTATGTGATGAACATAAGTGTTTGTGTTGGTCTGGGTGTTTCTTATGTATTATAAGTAGGTATGTATTTACAAAAAAAAAGTATATAAGTATTATATCCATTGTCTAGTAGCCATATTACAAGCTCTGCTTAGTTTGGGACTAGATGGTGCTGTGTAATAATGTCCCAAAAATATTTAATTAAATAAAGGTATAAATAAAACGAAAAGTCCTGACTGACTGACTAACTCATCAATACCCAGCCCAAACCGTTGGACCTAGAAAGCTGAAATTTTGCACAGAGGTTCCCTTTATAATGTAGACAAGGAATAAGGAAGGATTTTTTGAAATTCAACCCCTAAGCGAGTTATATAGGGGATGAAAGTTTGTATGGAAAATCGTCACTCAACGGGTTCAAAATTTCACGTGCGGGCAAAAGCTAGTTATAAATAATGCTTATCTTTTTATATTGCAAGTGAAAGAATTGAATAAATATTTTTATTATCATTGGAATAGGGACCAAAGTGGGGTCTGAAAAGGGGAATGCCAAGATCCGGCCATTACAAAGTAGTATGAACTGACATGCCGTAATTTTGATAATTCGCGTTTATTTTTTGTAAGATTTATGTAATATAAATAAAGTCTGGAGAAGTACACCGTCGGATAGTCATTTTAAATAGTATTTCAATGTTTTGGTTAGTAAGTTTCAATGCTTTTTATCTACAACTACAAATAGAAATGTTGCACAGATTAAAAATAAAATTATATCGATACTAAAATTATATTTATAAATCGATTACAACTATGAAACCATAATGTAATTGTAAATAATTATATCACAATAATATCATGTTATTTATTTATTTTATTTACACAAGAATTTATTTTTTATTCACGTTTTCTTTTTTGAATAATGTGTTAAGTGAATTGTGCTCTTCCATTATTAGCTATAAATTATAGTACTAAGCTTTATTAGTAATAAGCTGTTACGAATAATCCTAGTAACCACTATAACACAACAGGTTTGTCACTATTGTTGTGATTTATCTTAAACGGGCTACTTTTCTTATACGAAACAAAATAAATAACATACCTAATATTTTATTAAGCTGAGTATGTATAGGTACCAAACACGTTCAAGTGTTATTAACATATTTAATTCATCTCTTTGATTTAGGTATATTAATTTAAAATTAATATTATGAAATAATTTACAAACATGCTATTATTACTATCAACTATTTATGTAGCGAAATAAGTGCCTATATTTCTTTTTTTATTTTATATTCCATTCGATGATATGCATACTTGATAATCGATTACGTTTAAAATCGAATATTGTTATGATTTTATTTTAATGGCGACAACACCTTTGTCACAATTAAAATAACTTCCACTTGTTTCTTACGATTAATTATGCGACAAAGTAAGTATCTGTATCGAAGTAAGAAACCATATTAAATGTAATTATTCCTTATCGTGAATACAATATTATGAATTCCGGTTGGGCAAGATTTTTGTTAAATAAAATACTTTGTTTAGTAAAAGTATGATTTTTATATAATTTGGTATTAAGACATGCATGTTTTATCATCGTTGCTATGGCAACGTCAATAAAGGCCAAATTCAAAATAATATAAGATTTATTTTGACTTGGTTCTGGTTTGGTTATTTAGGTATTATTCTGACCAAAAATGGTTTAATTTTGTTATTTACATAATTAAATGCTTTAATCAAACAATAATATTAAGATTTTTACAAAAATATTGAAGGTCTATCAATATGACAAGGATTAAAAAAATTAGTCATGAAAATGTAGACGGAGTATAAAGAAAGTGTTAGTTCGATTTTCGAATTACTTTTCTTCCCTAAGTTAAAAATCTACTATTAAGGTCAACTTTATCGACCTATAACTTTTCTTGGTGTACTTCCAGCGGAAATGTTGTTATTGTAATACATTCTACAATATTTGCCCTTTTTAATAAGATATGTTTCATTCTTGTTCCTTCTGGCCGAGTCGTAAAGGAAATCTTGGCATTCCCCTTTGAAATGGAGTTACTATGTCAAGTGTGGTATCATTAAGTACGGTTTTCATTTGCATATAGCGAAATGTATTTCTATTTTCATTTAAACTACCTACGTAGTGTTTGAGTTATGGTAAAAAATGACTCATATTTTTAATCATTTTCATTCCATTCCCCGCCCCTTATCTCCGAAGTTTGCAAGTTGAAAAATCTGAAAAAACCGAGTTGCTAGAGGTTTATCTAAATATTACAGGAAAAGTAAAACGATATCTGTAACTTGCACAGTTTTTTTAAAACCAGCAAATATCCTTTAAAAGTAAAGTATCGCCGTTACAAAAGAATAAAAATTAAACTTTCTAAGGTACGGAACCCTCTTGGCCGGTTTTTTTGAACTTGGCCTAACACTGTCATGCGTCTAGATATTTTGATGATGGTGGAACTGCATCATTCTCTCTGCGATTCATCATCATCATCATTCAGCCGAAATACGTCCACTGCTGGACATAGGCCTCCCTCAAGCATCGCCACATTGACCGGTCCTGTGCTTCTCGCATCCAACGATTTCCCGCGACCTTCACCAGATCATCGGGGAACCACGCTGCGCCTTCCGGTACGCGGTCGCCACTCCAGGGGCCCAATTCTCCTAAAATAAATCGTGATAAATCACAACCGAACCATGGCCGAACCGTTCATTCAGACAGGGGCCTAATTCTCCTAAAATAAATTGTTGCCAAACGCAATCGAACCACAACCGTCAGTCAGTTTTTGTTTTCGAAAACTTTCAAAATGATTGATTTTGTTTTTGTGTCAAACAATTTGATAGCTTTTGAAATTGAGAACTGTCTGAATGAACGGTTCGGCCGTGGTTCGGTTGTGATTTATCAAGATTTATTTTAGGAGAATTGGGCCCCAGTTCTCAATTTCAAAAGCTATCAAATTGTTTGACACAAAAAATAAAATCAATCATTTTGAAAGTTTTCGAAAACAAAAACTGACTGACGGTTGTGGTTCGATTGCGTTTGGCAACAATTTATTTTAGGAGAATTGGGCCCCTGAACCTTCTTCTTTCTTTCGCGCGACTACTTAGCGAAAACAAGCAAGGGACGTAGTTACACGAAAAGGATCCAATCCACACAAAGTCACTTTATAGCCCGGCTACACGCTCCGTCTTGCCTGCGAGCATGCCTGCATTAACTAGTTTGCGCAGATCATATCGCATGTGTGGACGGCAAGACGGTAGCTCGCGCAGACCCGAAAGCGCGGCTTACGCAATCCTTGACATGCTGAAGATTGAACTGCGCAGTTTTAGCTTGCAGCGTGTGGCCGGTCATTCAAGCCGCACTTCAGTCCGGCAACATTATTTTCGACGACACAATGAGTGATGTAAAAAGTGGGTCTACCTTTTATAGCAGAACTTTTTTACGTCATGATATTGTTTTGCATAACGGGTCTACCTTTTATAGCAGAACTTTTTACGTCATAATATTGTTTTGCATAACAACGGATAGCATAAACTTCATTTCGCAGAAAATCATTTCGCATACACTCAGTTGTCATACATTCAAAACTCATAATTTTGTTAGTCAGAATCATCTTTAGGCATAATGTTTTTATCCATAATAATTAAAAAGCAGAAACATCATATCGCAGAAAATTCACAGTCAGAATCGTCTTTTGGCATACATTTTATATCGATAGTCATTAAAAGGCAGAACTGTTTTTTTTCGCCACACACATGCGACGATAACGTTAATTGCTACCTCTTTCTGATCAGGCGTTAATGAAATCATTTATTTTTAGTTTTACAGTGGACATGCATGCAGCATGCAAGCAGGCATGCAACATGCAGCAGGCATGCAGCATGCAAGCAGGCATGCAACATGCAGCAAGCATTGTTTCTGTCACGGCTCCGGCGCTGCGGGGTTTGGGCGGCGCCACGCGAGCTTATCGTCACAGATGGTTTTAACGCTCACCACCGCAGCTTCGGCTTGCTGGCCGGCTCCGCCGGCCAGCCTCAGCCGCGGTGGCGGGCCTTCAAACCACCTGCTCCTCAGCTCGCGGGCCGCCCTACCCCTCCGCGCCTACGCGGGTTTAAATTACACTCTAGGGGTAGGGCAGACAAGACTGCGTAAAGTCGGTTTCGCAGCGATTCGTTTCTGTCACAAAATTTTGCAGCACAACGTATTGACTTTTTATGACACAAATTTAATTTAATATTGAAAATGCTACCAATACATGCTATATTTAGAACATTCTATGTCACTTTTGCAGACCATTCGATTTTAAATACATTGCACGTAGGTTATCTAACCATTCGACAGCATAAATTTACTTTATTTAAATTATCAGTTTTATTCCATATATTATAAGTTTTTGATGTTTTGAACACTAATTTTTACAAGAAGATACTTACATCTATTTTAATTTTTGATGTTCAAATATGCACCCATACCAAATAATCGTATCTCTAAATAAATGTTATGCTAAACAAAATTATGCATAATATTAATTATGGCAAAGGTAATTATGCGAAACAAAATTCTGCCAAGATAAAAGTATGCCATTGTAAATTCGGACACGTAAATATTCTGCCAAACAAAAGTTATGCTAAATATTTTTTATGCCTTAAAAATATTCGATTAAATAAGATTATGCCATGTGAGTTATGCCAAATAAAAATCGGAGTATCAAGATTCTGCCAAATAGAAGGAACCCTTTGCATAACAACGGATAGCTTAAACTTCATTTCGCAGAAAATCATTTCGCATACACTCAGTTGTCATACATTCAAAACTCATAATTTTGTTAGTCAGAATCATCTTTAGGCATAATGTTAATATCCATAATAATTAAAAAGCAGAAACATCATATCGCAGAAAATTCAACACCAAGGGACAAAACCAAGTAAAGTATTAAACGATTGCTTATTACGAAGCAGGCATGCAACATGCAGCAGGCATGCAGCATACAAGCAGGCATGCAACATGCAGCAAGCATTGTTTCTGTCACGGCTCCGGCGCTGCGGGGTTTGGGCGGCGCCACGCGAGCTTAAATTACACTCTAGGGGTAGGGCAGACAAGACTGCGTAAAGTCGGTTTCGCAGCGATTCGTTTCTGTCACAAAATTTTGCAGCACAACGTATTGACTTTTTATGACACAAATTTAATTTAATATTGAAAATGCTACCAATACATGCTATATTTAGAACATTCTATGTCACTTTTGCAGACCATTCGATTTTAAATACATTGCACGTAGGTTATCTAACCATTCGACAGCATAAATTTACTTTATTTAAATTATCAGTTTTATTCCATATATTATAAGTTTTTGATGTTTTGAACACTAATTTTTACGAGAAGATACATCTATTTTAATTTTTGATGTTCAAATATGCACCCATACCAAATAATCGTATCTCTAAATAAATGTTATGCTAAACAAAATTATGCATAATATTAATTATGGCAAAGGTAATTATGCGAAACAAAATTCTGCCAAGATAAAAGTATGCCATTGTAAATTCGGACACGTAAATATTCTGCCAAACAAAAGTTATGCTAAATAATTTTTATGCCTTAAAAATATTCGATTAAATAAGATTATGCCATGTGAGTTATGCCAAATAAAAATCTGAGTATCAAGATTCTGCCAAATAGAAGGAACCCGTAAAAAGTCGCACATCGTGAAGTGACGAGTTCTCAAAACATTATGAGGTTTGCACAGTCCAGTTTGCACGATCTTACCTGCACGTGTGGCCACTGTACGGTATTCCGTCTTTTTGTACAGTGATGATTGCGCAGTTTTGGACTGCGCAGGCAAGACGGAGCGTGTGGCCGGGCCATTAGAGATATTGACGTTTGAAGTTTGGAAGATATTTGACGTGCCATCTGTGTGGGTTGGTTCTGAGGTTGATAATAAGCAGTGATCGGAAAAAGGTGAGCTAATTTACCTAAACTTCAAAGAACAGAGACAAAAACCGGAGATTTCCTTACGACAACATTTTTTTTCGTGAAAAATATTCCGGGTTTCGGGACATCACTAAAGTACATTTAATATTAATGTTAATAGTACAGAAAATAATTAAATTCGTTTCCTATTTTTGTTTCCCAAAATTGTCACAAAACCAGATGACACGTTTTTCATTGTTTTTAAAAAAGAGATTGTTTATTGTTTTCAAAAAAGGAGATTGTCTTTTATTTTTTGAAAACAAATGAAAGACAATATCCGAGAAAATTCTCCCTCTAAAGAAATGTTGTCGTAAGGAAGTCTCCAGTTTTTGTCTCTGTTCTTTGAAGTTTAGGTAAATTAGCTCACCCTTTTCCGATCACTGATAACAAGTCATAGACAGTTGTTTTTGCTTGGATCTTTTTTACTGGCCGTTAGTATTGTATTTAGAATCAGTTTGGTGCACTTTTTAGGTAACTCATTTTTGACCATTTTGTGGGTTGGATCGTTTTCGTATAGCTACGTCCGACTAGGTCCTATGAAATATTACTAACCGGTTCATGTCTCCGATTCACAGTATTAGCAATTCGTGTTCTAAAGCAGCCATAGTAGCTGCACTGGCCGTGGTACGTAACTATACGGCGAGTAAGGAACGTTACTTGCACCATACGCGTGACACTGAAAAAAAATAAAAATAGGTACTAAGGCGCCATCTTCACGAGCGAGTGAATCGCGGCGGTATTCTTGCCGTGCCATCAAATTCAATACCAACTATCGCCGCGATAACATCGCCGTGTGTAGACACGTTCTAAGAGATTGTATGGAAATACATGGCACGACGATAATATCGCCGCGATTCTCTCGCTCGTGGAGACGGCCTCTTACAGTACGACATGGATCGAAATGAACGTGGCGAAATGATAAATGATAAATAATATTGATTTGTGTTAATAAATCTGTTGCAGACACTTTTACATCTCAAGATACAAGTCCGAGAAAGGCTGCAGGCCGCAATCAGCAAAAGAGTATCGCTTGCGGTGCGATCTGCGGCTGCGGTCTGCGGTTGCAGTTTTGCAGTCGCTGTCGAAACAGCACCTTTAGGGCCGAAACACAAAACCGCGTTGCGGCGCCGCGCCGCCGCGCCTCTCCGCCAAAATCGGCAGTGCCGCCCGCCGCTACGCAGAATTTTGCGGTGTGTACCGCGCCGCACATTCCAGCGCGTCTACATGGATGTATCCAGTATCTTCTCTGTCGTCTATTTAAATTGGTGTAATGTCTTCTTAATAACAAACGAGCAATACGTTTATTGCGATTCATGGCAGACATACGTCCAACAACATTAAAAAAATTACAAGGAAATGGTTGCCTTACAGTGTGGCAGGACGGACCTTAAAGTGCACATCTTAAAGGCGCTATTCCGATGGCGACTTGCGGTCTGCGGTTGCAGTTTGCAGCCCGTCTCGGACTTGTACCTTCAATGTAATGTTTTGTTTTAAGACAAGATGGCGCCTGCATTTCCTATCTGACTAGCTCTGCCTCCACGAGTGACGATACTTCAGTACGTCCGGCGCACCCTGGGCAGTCAGCCTCGCTACCATCCTTGCTGACTGGCTAATCTTTGCACCATGGCATGAGCTATTCTTGTACACTCGTGCCGACACGATAGAAGAAGAAGAAGCTCTGAGAAGAAAAGCCGAAACAAACTCAGAGGTCAAGGTTTCTTTTAAAATCCAGACATTGTAGTATAATACTACTTTTATGAGTATAACAATACAAGGAACGTTTGGAATAGCCTGGAAAGAAATAGAAAACTATCTCTATCGATATAGAAGACTATTCCGTTTTATTTAAAAAAAAAAACTATCGGAAATATAAAGTATACATACATACAAGGTGTAACATAAATAAGGGCACAACCCCTTAAGGGGTCACTGTACTCATCATTATGAACAACTTTTACTATGGGACCAAACATGAAATCGCGAAAAAAAACAGTTGTTCCCTACATTAACCTTTTGACCGCTTGGTTTTTTATCTGTTGCCGTGCCCCTAGCGCCCGCCTCGTGAATCGGCAAAACAATAACTACTATGAATAGAGTATTATAATCATGATAAGTCAATAAATGAATACATTTTAAACACAGTTTTTTTGTCGTATTTATCCGACATGGGCGAAATGGACACATTTTTTTTTTGTCGAATATATCCGACTTGGGCGGTTAAAGAGTTAACGTTCGCATAACTCGTCAAAATGTAGGGAACAGCTGATTCTTTTTTCGCGATTTCAGGTTTGGTCCCATAGTAAAAGATGTTCATAATGGTGAGTATGCATAAGAGCGTATTCTGCTTGGTGCCAATAATACAACCTTAGTTTTAGTATATACTAAACCTGAAACTAGTTTGTTCAGAATCACTAGGAGAATTGATTGACATATTTTTTTCACCATTTTTTTTTGTTTTTTTTTTTCAAAAATTTCAATTTTGTTTCAGTAGGTTTCTACCCATAACAGTTGACGGGAATAGACACCTTGAGGCTTGAGACGGTCCTCCCGGTCAGTTTCCGTGTATTAGACAACCCCTGCATAGCACATAACAGGCATTTCACACTTTTTTAGGGAACTTAACGCGACATAAACTAAGGTGTAACTTGGAGATTTACTAAAAAAAAACACATATTCAGGCAGTTCTCATGAAAATTTTGTTGGGGTGTCTCGGTTTTCGTATAAAGTAAAAATAAGGTTGTATACAGGTTGTCCCAAAAAGTAGTATCAAGCGGAAGTCCAGAGGTAGAGCACCCTTGGAGGTACCCGAATCACCCCCACGTATGTTCCGCGTTTTCTTGTAGTTTTCGAGTTAGGCTTTGGCCGGTCGGAAAAAGCTTTAAGTTTAGTACAATTCCGAATACCTATGGGGTAAATTAGTTCAAATGAATTTGCCGCGGAATGTGCCGTGAAAATATTACAACGCGGACTGAAGTGGGGGCCGAAAAATTGGCGTCTCACTCTATTCTTGCCAGCGATTAAAAACATCATCACATTTTATGGCAGTTAATCACCATGGCACCCAAGAGCATAACCTAGCCCACGTAATCAATAACCATAATACACGATCTATGGCTGCCGGCAGATACAATGTACGGTCAGCATCAAAAGTAGCTGAACATTTGAGTTTTTAAACTTTGCATTAATTAGATAACTAATTGATAGGAAGCAAAAAATTTAAGCCATACTAAGAGCTATATCTAGCAGCTCTAGGTATCTATTAAACTTTTTGTTTTAAAACAATTCGTTTTCTAATTAATGCCAAGTTTAAAAACTCAAATGTTCAGCTACTTTTGATGCTGACCGTACCTAGAGTCACCAATTACTTTGGTGACAGAACCCTAAAAAAACGAATACCATATTTATTGAACAGTCTACCGGCAGACAAAGAGTGAAACAAATAAAAACAGATTTAAAAATAAATTGAAAAGATATTATTTAGAAATGTGTTAAAGTGCTACCTATAAATTAAGTCTTAAATAAGTAGCCTAAAAAGTGTATAAAGACTCACCAGATCCCACAGTCAAACCATTACTACGGTTTTGTGGGGCTTAGTTTATAATTTATTTGCTAATGTGAACTTAAAATAAAATAACAATAATAAAATAATTTCACGGTAAATCCTGCTGTCCGAATTTACCCCAACGAACTATGTCTTATTTGTAATGGTGTAACTGACGTTGTTGGCTTCAGCTCGGTATGACCGAACGGCCTGAGCTGATTCCGCGTCGATAAGTGTGGTAAGACCTTTAATTCCCTTTTAGGTCACCCAGCCGTGGTGGGGTGGGCGCCTTACGGAGATTGAGCCCAACATCCTTAAACGCAGAAAGCAGTACGCATGCGCAACTGTGCCAATCGGCCATCTTTAAAGAGGCCTGTAAACGGGCTACAAAAATTGCATGTTGTTGGCAATTTTATTGACCAATATAGCGCAATATATTTGCAACATATACCCTTGCTGCAAAATCATTGTGCAATACATTGCCGAGTGTAGTCTAGCAAGATTCTGCAACTGGATTGCTGAGGAATTTTGTTTGTATACGCGGAGCTATATTGAGGCTAGATCTCAGCAGTTGCGAGGAGACAGAGGCGTCAGCGAAAGAACGAGGCGAGGGGAGGCGAGCGAGGGAAAAGAGATGCACCTATACATCAGAGCAAAGACGATATACGGCGATATTGCAGTAAAATCAAAGCGGGATAAATCATTTGCAATCTAGCCGGCTAGACATTGAATACTTGCGACTATTATGAAATATCTTGGCAATATCACCGGGCTACACTGCAAGATTGCAGCAATTGTTGCACTGTGTTGAGCGATATAATCGGCAATTTGGCGGCTATACAATTGCAGCAAGAAATTGTCAAAAAACTAGCTCGTTTAAGAGCACCTTAAGATTTTTGTTAAGACTAGTTAAAAAAAGTGACGGCGTCTTTGGTCTAGTGGTCGTAAGCACAACTGCTAAGCTTGAGGTCCTGGGGCCTAATTCTCCTAAAATAAATCTTGAAAAATCACAGTTCTCAATTTCAAAAGCTGTCTTATTGTTTGACACAAAAAACAAAATCAATCATTTTGAAAATTTTCGAAAACAAAAACTGACTGACGGTTGTGGTTCGATTGCGTTTGGCAACAATGTATTTTAGGAGAATTAGGCCCCTGGGTTCGATCCCCAGGTCGGGTAGTGTTATTGATTGGATTTTTCCGTGTGGAATTCCTCAGTAGCAGCCCGGGGTCTGGATTTGTGCCCGTTTGATAACAATATTACATGGGACATAAACATAACGGGGAAATGTGGGTGTACTATACACCTCTGCCGAATCTTTTGGGGAATACAGACGTGATTTTATGTTATGTAAATTAAAATTGCTTAAAAATAATAACTTACGCTTGTAATCTCGTGCAAATTTGAGAGTCCACCCCTATCAACAAAACAACAATAGCACAGAAGTAAATAACAGAATATTTGATGAACATTTTTATTGTCAAAATAAATTGTTACAGTCACTGCGGGAACGATAACTTATTTATGACTGCACATAGCAGTCAACAAGGGGCTGATGTGGGATGCGAATAGTGTGACCACAATCTGTATTTTGTTCTTTTACATGTAAACCGAGGTTACTTTGATTAGATTTGAACTTCATGTATTTATATCTCATTTATTTTTGTACCTAAGGGATGGTGTACCGAAAACTGAAACAGTGAATTCAGCTTATTATCATACATTATTCTGAATTGAAAATAAGTGGAAATTTTGCTCGGATTTTTCCGACATTTCCGATTTTTCTTTTCACAAATTTTACATTTCTCTGCTGTAAAATAAGCAATCCTATTAGGACACACAGCACGTTGCAAAAATTAAATGTATTTTTTTTATAAATCGGAAAATTAGAAAGATTTCGTTGATATTTTCCACGGATTTTCAATTTAAAATAATGAACTAACTTCGCTGCGTCAATTTTTGGTAACCTGTCCTTTACACTCAGTTTATTTACCTGCCAAAACACTTATTGAAATACAATAAAACGTGGGCAAATTAGCAATTTCCAGGAAATTCGGAAAATTTCGAGAAAAGAAACCACTTCATTTCGATTCAGAATAATGGGCTGAATTCACTGTTTCAGTTTTCGGTACACCGTCCCTTACCGAGTATAAACTGAATAAACAGATATACAACCAAATGGTCTAAATAACCCCAAGACGACCCTTTGATCAAATAACAGAGCATTGTTTTCGAGAAAAAAAAAGGAGAAAATATTCCTTATCAAACTTGAACCGTAGAGCTTCTACCTTGATGATCTCTGTTCTATCATTGAGTTTCAAAGTAGACCCAATCGAGAAATCTAAAAATCATTTCTTTTACATAATCAGGGGTGGCATTTTTTTATCTTTGCCGTGTAACATCGCAGACACCTCTGTACTGAATCTATATAAATAAAAAGAAAAGTCCTGACTGACTGACTCATCAACACCCAGCCCAAACCCTTGGACCTAGAAAGCTGAAATTTTGCACAGAGGTTCCTTTTATAATGTAGACGAGGAATAAGGAAGGATTTTTCAAAATTCAACCCCTAAGGGAGTTAAATAGGGGATGAAAGTTTGTATGGAAAATCGTCACTAACGGGTTCATTTCACGCAAGCAAAGCTGCGGGCAAAAGCTAGTGGTAAAATAGGAAAACTGTCACTATTACTTATACAAGTAAATTAAAATGTATAAGTTCCACTTCCACCGAGATATATGACCAAATGCAATATTTTTAGTAACTATCAATGTTGCCCCTGTATTTGAAAGTAACCCCGGTTTACCGGTACTTAGGGGAAGTCCGAGACACTCGAACCCCTTTTTAAATATTAAAAAAAAAACCTGGGGATGGTGATCGATCAGAGATGCCATTTTGATATTAGTCCTATTTATGTAGCTAAAACTTTGTATCAATAACTATGTCAGTCAAAGAGAATAAGAAAAAAAACAGGTTTTTTACAAAAAAAAATGATTTCGTTCAAGTCGAAAACGATCGCCCGGCGTCTCTTCTAAGTGGCCTGCACATTACGGCTCGACAAGACAGGCCGGGTACATTCCATTTACTCACGCAACACACCCCCGCCTCCCGCCCCTTACGCCCGGTGCCGAGCTTGTATTAGTCTAGGGTAGGGGTGGGCAAATGACGTCATACCTTAAAAACTTCATTGTGATTTGAAAATACTCCATAATATTATCCGTTTCGTGTGACAAGGACAGAAAACGACAGAAAACGCCCCTCCAGTCCCAGTCACGATCCACCGAGCTCTCCAGTCGTAGAGCTGGTCGTCTCTTCAGACTCCGCAGTCACACCGATAATTCAGGCCTCATCAAGCTGTCTCCCCCCCCCCCCCCCGCCCCTCCCTAAGTCCCCGCCAGCAACGCCCTAAGCCGAGGTCCGAATCCCACTAGGGGTCGCCCTTAGTGCTGTTGTTGCAGGTAGTCATGATGTTAGTGTAGTACAAGTAGTTAGCTTAGGTTGAGTATTTTACTTCTCCCCTATTGGCTGTTGAACCTTCAGGTCTCGCCAATAACTGCCCGGTTACGTAGAAACGGTCCCTTAGGACCAGATACAGCAGTCTTTCTATACTTTCTGCCTTTGAAGTGTAACTTTTTGGGCCCCACACACGTATTTCTTTGCACAAGTTTGGCAAGTACGTGTGTGGGAAGAATTTGCACAGGTACCTAGGCACTACGACGTTATGCAGTCGTGTGCAAGTCTAAGCTTGCACAAAGAATCGTAACGTGTGTGGGACCCGTTATTTACTAGGTTGTTTGCTTTGGGATTCCCTGGGAAACAGTGTTTTTTATTAGATTTTTTTGTTTTACTGCATTAGCGGGAAGTCCTCATGGACGCCCCAGCCACCTCACGGATGAGATGGCTGGGGCAGTGTCGGACTCTTACCGACTAAATCTCAAGCTCCTTCAGCTGTTTCAACAGCTATTTCTTATGCAGCAACCTTGATTCTATTATTTTCTTTTTATTCAGTTTTATAAACTCAATGGTTAGGTAGGTATGTAAGGTCAATTTTTACCCTAATTTGATTTCGCCGAATGATTATTAGCCACCGTAATTATTTGGCCAAAGAATCATTTAGAAATTTTGTTTTGGTCGAAATATAAGTATATATGGCTATTGTTTAATTTGCCGAATAAGTCTTCGCTTATCATTATTTTCACACAGCGGAATGTAATGTTAATCCGACTCAGCGCACCCCGACTATATGTGGTCAGACTGTCCTGTCCTAACCCTAGAGTGTTATTTAAAAGCGTGGAGCCAGGCCAGAAGATCGCGAAGGAGGTCCTGAGTGGAACGAGTGCACGAGGCCGAAGCGCAGCGTGTGGGGAGAGGTGTCGAGCGAAGCGAGTCGGCGACCTCCCGATCGTAGCTTTGGTCGAGTGTACGAGCGAAGCGAAGGGGCGAAAAAGCGAGTCTTCTGGCGAAGCAAACGCAGAAAGACTTGCATGCTTGCGTACTTGCATGATAGGAAAATGAGCCATCTAACAAGTTTAAAGTGGCCAATTGTACTGTTACTGTGTGCTGACATAACGATACATTTACCCCATTCTAAGTTCACACCACGCAGTACAATGCCCGTTTCACGCGAGAGAGACAGAAAATGCTCTAAAATCTTCGGAAGAGTGCAGATCCTTCATTTTTCATCATAATTTATTCATTTCAAATAATTCCCGGGTACCCGGGATTCCCGCCAAATACTTTCCGGGTCCTAAAATCCCCAAATTCCCGGGAATTCCCGGTTCCTGGTACCCGGGGCGAAAACCCTAGTGCCTATGTCCTGAAAATTAGAATCTTATGTTGGTCACCGTAGTTGCGAACAATATACCTAACACATAATATGAATTTATTATGTACAATATAGGCATGACGATGACAAACCATACACATCCGTTGTGATATCCATAAAATGCGAATAAAGTGATAACGCCTGGTCAGCCATGACAAAGACATGAATGAAGGACGAAGTGCGACGCTGCGTAGATAGGCTCTGTTTTTTTTTAATTATAATTTTACTTGTTCGCGATTGACAAGTCGCAATAGCAGTGCAATTCTGTAAGGCCTCATTTACGGAGACGCGAGGCGTCACGTGTCGCGTTGTGCGGCGCGGCCCGCACTGAATTCAAACATATGGCGTTGTATGAGAGCGTTTACGGAGAAGCGATTTTACAGGCGTTTGCTTGAAATGCAGACGGAGTCCGCGGATGGCATCGCCGCGTCGCACGCGACGTTTATCGCGGCGGCGCACGCAGCGTTGCGACCAGCTATTCCTGCAATTCTCCGTCCACTGTAAAACGTAGCGTCAACCGCGGCGGGGCCCGCGGCGTCGCATCTTCATAAACAACATCGTACATTGCCATTTTGTGTTTGCGTGTGTGATGATGCGGGCCGCTGCACGCGCCGCCGCTCCGTAAATGAGGCCTAAGAATCTCACCTCGATCACGACTGTCAATAAGACACTTGTCATGACACAGCGTGGATAACAAAACTACGCGGTATTGATTATACTGTCGATTATCTGTGTGTTATTTGCTTCTATTATCCATACTGTGACATTATGGCTATCGAGTTAACCGTCGATATTGAGGTGGGTTTCTTACAGAATGACACTACTGATGGTCGGCGCAGACAGGGTCTAAGATGGAGCACACGAATCCAAGTAACAGAGATATAGAGAGACTCCCCTATAGCCTTCTCTCATACATACGACGGAATACGGCAAACTGCTTGGCGCGACTTTAATGTGAAGGTGGTAGCTAGCCAAGCGAACCGTGTAGTAGATCAGATCCTACCACCAAGCGTGCTGTGTTTTGTTGAATCTTACACAGCACGCGTCTATTGCCAGCGTGCGGTGAGAAAGTTTTATATTCTAGCCTGTCCCCACACACAGGATAAGTCATTTCTACTGATCTAAGCACGGCGATGTCAAAAATGAAGGAAAAAAATGTCGTCCCGTCTACACGGGATAAAAACTTATCAGCTGTCTATTTTCCCAACTAAGCCATCACTTGGGAAGGCTCAAAACCCCAGACTTAACCCTACATTGTACTCACATAAATATAAAAGTCAAGTCAGGCGAGCCTTCGACCAACTTGTAACTGCTTGCAAAATTATACACGGAGCCATTCACGCACCTAGTATGCATGGTAAGCTGTGTGTCTTTTTTGTACCCGACAACTATTGCCGGGCGAGGAGACATAATTTGTTTGCGCAGCCGCGTTGTCGCACGGTTCCGCGATGTAGGTATGTCACCTATTCTAAGGATGCTGAATGCACTCAACGCTCTCCTGCAATCTAATCCTTCACTGAATCTATTTGCTGATGAATGGAAGGTGATATTGTTGGAATGCTTGGTGTATTGCGAGAAGACTGAGTGAAAGGGTTATTATTTTATGTTCTATTATATTAATTAATTTCAGTACTTACGTTATGTGTAACTATCAGTGTAATTGACTTTGTGTCGTTTTCATTTTTAAATAAATTACTAAAATAAAAAAATATGTTCACACCTGTAGATATTCCCCGAAGGGGTAAACAGGGCGGGGTGTTCTCCTATTACACTCTGGGGTGCATGATAAGAGCCTCCACGAGTGATGATACTTAAGTACGTTCGGTGTATCATGGGCAGTCAGCCCCGCTACCAACCTTGCTGACTGGCTAATGTTTTCACCACGGCATGAGCTATTGTCATATTATAGCTCGTGCTGACACGACAAGACAGGAATCTGTACAACCACGTTTTGTAGTACCTAATAGGCGGCGAGCCTATTATCATTTTCCCGGCACAATTATGGTGCCAAGTTCGTGGCCCCTTGCCCGGCGACGGGAGGGAACGATATTCTTAGTCGCCTCACAGATGTCCATGTAAGTCTATTGCGCTCAAGTTATTGCAACAAGTAGGTACTTGCGTGCCAGTTTACACTGAAAGCAAGATTTGTTAAAACCTTACGGGACGTCCGGCAGGTCAGCTTGCAGCAACAAGCAACTTCCAGAAGTCGACTTGCTCTGGGAATGACCACAGTGTAAGTCAGTTGCAAAGGTAAACTTGCGTGTTTTTTTTATTTTTAGCCCAAATACACGTCCGATACTTGCCTCCGATAGTCTGATCAGACTATCTGAAGGCCTCCGCGTCATAAATTTGTTTGAACATGAATTACACGTACGATCAGACTATCGGACCGGATGTCAGAATTGTAAGCACCGTCCGGGCGTCATCGTCATACAGAAAAAATCTGACACGAGAATCGTAGGTACGTGTATTTCATGAATCCTATCAGATAGTCGGATCCAGCTCCCGGAAGCAACTATCGGACTTGTATTTTGACCCTTATACTTATACCTACTTATAATCTTTCGGGGACCTTGCCCTTACTGAAATATCTTCCGTCGCAGGACTTGGCAACAAGCACATAGGATTTTCTTTTTTACTTTTTTTTCCCTTTTCATCTGCCTTGACACCAACTTCAGCCGCTACAAAAAAAGTAAGTTACAAATTATCAAATTACTTGCTAGTGATTTCAACTCTCATGATCCCGAGTTTGTTTCAGTATTCCTTCTCAAGGGTTCAGTTAACTAGGAAACGCCGGAGCCATTTAGCAGAGTTACTTATGTAGGTAGATACTTATGGGTTGAAAACAACTTCTGTATAGGATAAATATTTGATTTTATTGTTAAGACCGTCTTAGGCCTCATTTACGGAGACGCGGGGCGTCGCGCGTCGCGGTGTGCGGCGCGGCCCTCACTGAATTCAAACATAATTTAGTATGGCGTTGTATGAAAGCGTTTACGGAGAAGCGATTTTACACGCGTTTGCTAGAAATGCAGGCGGAGCCCGCGGATGGCATCGCCGCGTCGCACGCGACGTTTATCGCGGCGGCGCACGCAGCGTTGCGACCAGCTATTCCTGCAATTCTCCGTCCACTGTAAAACGTAGCGTAAACCGCGGCGGGGCCTGCGGCGTCGCACGCGCCGCATCTTCATAAACAACATCGTACATTGTCAAGTTTGTGTTTGCGCGTGTGATGATGCGGGCCGCTGCACGTGCCGCCACTCCGTAAACAGAAAAATCGAACGACGCACCGCCAGACGCCACGCCGCACGCGACGCGCGTCTCCGTAAATGAGGCCTTAGGTAATTTGAAGACAACTGTGACTGACGGTCAGACCAGGATTTAAATAATAATCATTTCAGGTTAGGCGGCCCTGGCTGCCGCGCTAACGACGAATACAATAACTCGATTTTCCACGATTTTGAGTTATACATTATACTTATTCGGAATCAGCGAATCGAGATCTGTTAACTCTCCCTAAAGAACTTTTTATGAATCCTTCAGGAACTCGGTTTTTCAGTAAGCAAGAATGCAATAAATTAAACATTTCAAAAGCGCGTTTTTTTCGTAAGCGGTAAAATCGAGTTATTGTATTCTTCGTTAGCGCGGCAGCTGGGGCAACGAAGTGGAGGCCCCAAATATTTTTAGAAACCAGACGAAAAAAAAAATTATGTCTGTTTCCAAGTGTTTTTAACAACAACCAAAATTTATGCAGTCAGGCGCATAAGCTTTGAAATGTTTTTAACCCTTTAACCGCCCAAGTCGGAAATATCCGACAAAAAAAAATGTGTCCATTTCGCCCATGTCGGATAAATACGACAAAAAAACTATGTTTAAAATGTATTAATTTATTGATATAATATGTTTACAATAATCTTTTTATAGTTATTATTCCTCCGATTTATGAGCTGGGCGCTAGGGGTACGGCAACTGTTTAAAAATCAAGCGGTCAAAAGGTTAAAAAGGTACCTCGTACCTTTTTCTCTTTGTGAGAAAGGGTGTACACACGGCTACACATCAAGCTATAAGTACATTTCCAGTTTACACTGACCTCTCATTGTAAGGAAATCCTATACAATGCGAAATCAGCTTATACTGGAAATGTATGGCTTGATCTGTAGGCGTGCGTACATATTTTTCTTACTATATTTCCCCAAATCCGACTTTAATTTCATTATAGGAGGAACAGGGAGGCATTGCCCCCTCTAGACTTTCCTAGTATGAAGGTGTATGTTTTTTAACTAACAGTCAGAAAGATGATCACACCTTATTCCGCCCCACCACATTCTGGGCAGGAGGGGTGGACCTAGAATTTTGGATAAGCCAATACCTTTGGCATCCCCATAAACACTAATAATCACACTGCGATCACCCGTCTATACGCCTAGCTTAAGAATCACAGCAACATGTTCTAACAACATGTTGGTTGAGCAGAAGATAAAAACAGGCGCAAATATTTTAATCTGCGAGGTTAAGCTGCGCCTGCCAAAGTCATCTCGTGGATGGGTAACCATTCTACTCAATTGGGAGAACACGTTAAATAAATAACAAGCATTTTCTAATAAGAAGTATATTATTAAATCCAATAATACTTTTGTAAGATCAAAAAATTGATTCCCGAGATTTGTAAGTTTCGAATGTGTCCTCCGCCTCTGAAATAACGTTAAATATTTTTCTTTTCACTGTGTACTGGAGCCAAGTGGGAAACTGTTTCGTTGTCTCACACATACTTTCAAAGAACGAATCCAAAGGATGTTTGGTGCTCTCTCCGTATCGACAATTGTTTCGGTCATCCATATCAATCATTATTTCTCCTATTTCGGTATCAATTTTTCTTTTTCTGAACTTGTGTTCATTTTGCACGGGTATTTCTATTTTGTCTGTGTGAGGTTCAGCTGTGAAGTTCAATGTGTCGGTATTAGAAGTAGAAGGTTGAACAACTAGGAATGAGTCCGATGGGGACGGTGATGACTCCTTGTTTTCATCACTTGAAGTTGTTAGGTTCCTTCTTCTTTTTCTTGTTTTCATGTATGGTAGAAGGAATTCCATTATTTCAGCGTATTTCCACTTGTTGTTGATGACTGTATCTTGCCCATTGGCCCCTGCTCTGGCCCTTTTTAGAGAATCTCGGTGGCTGTCCCGTAGTTTCTTCCACTCTGCTTTTGCAGATTTTACTGGAAATAATATAAATAAAGCTGTATTATAAAATCAAAATAAATGGTTTGAAGTATATGTTTTACAAAAATTACAAACATACAGTCAGAGGAGAACTTGTAAGTATGTGAAGGGTAAGGCTGTTTTTTTTCATAAGTTTCCTAAGTAACTGTTGATCAATACTTGTTCCTTCTCTGTATAAGAAGAGGCCTCTGCCCAGCAGTGGGACAGTTACAGGCTAATATTATATTATTATTTGTTTTTTTTTTTTGTTAATATATTTATGTCTCCAATAAAGATTTATTTAATTTTGTATTTATACTAAATAAATAAGTTGTGATATCTCTAATACTAAAAACCAACAATAAGGTTTCACATAATATGATTTATTTTACTTTAATTAAAAAAGGCCTAAGATAATTGTTAATGAAAAGCAGGTTTTAATAATAAACGGTGATAGCCGTCTGTCATCACATTTCAATTTTAAACTTGAAAGGTAGACGCCGTTTTCTTCCGGCAATAGAAGTTAACCAGTCCACTAAACACCGCTTCCCATAGACACAGTAGACATATAAGCTAAAGCAGTAAGTAAGTACCTCAACTTACTATAATCTCAAGAATTGAAACACTCACACAGACACGCTCTGTACACTGAGTAGTTTTTTGTTTTTGTATGGAACTGCATCCCGAAACGAAAATACCTTATTTGTCTTGTTGCAGTGCGTGTCTGTGTGAGTGTGTCAAATCGGACGATTGTAGGTAGTTGAAGTACTGCTTTAGCTTATATGTCTACTGTGCCATAGATCACATATATATTTTTTATACATTTTACAATAGTTTTGCACCCACCTGGGACGGTTCATGACTGTACTCCAATAGTGCAGCCGTGGATAGTCCCCGGTCATCCCATTTTAGATTAAAGTTCACAAAGGGGCCTCGGCGCGTTGGATCTGTCTCCCGTATGTCCTCCATAGGACCGGACATCTTCCGCACGGAAGATGAGCCGTGAACAGAGATACATAATAACAGTGATAGCGTAAGTCACTTTTGCTTGCCTTCTATGTAAGATGGTCTAAGTTTATTACCGGCCCGCAGCTCAGACTTTTGAAATTCATGTGCGGATCAGGATTTGATTAGGTATCCAAAACTAACCGTTTTACTGGCAGGGGGGCCCCACACTTGACTCTAGCAAAAATTAGCTCTTTAAAGCTTAATATATCAGAAACGGATCCCTTAATCGAAAAATTGTCGTCACAAACTTACAATACTTTACTTTAATTGATTATTATGAATGTGATGTAATCATTATTTTATTGCCCATCTAGTGGCCCTCATTATCATATTTTTATTTGTTAATATGCGGATAATGTAGTGGGCTGCAATATTGTTCATACTTTGTAATGACTTTTTCTCTGTCACAACACATATTGTAGCTGTTTATTGTCCCTGAATAAATAAAATAAAAAATAAAATAAAATACTTTTTAAAGACCTATCCAACAACACCCCACACGATGGGGTGAACGAGAAAAAAAAAAAAAACATCCCCTCTTTAGATGTACAGGAGGCACCCTCAAAAAATTTTTTTTCAAGATTTTATTTTACCACTTTGTCGGCGTGATTGATATGTATATTTGTGCCAAATTATAGCTTTCTAGTACTAAGAGTCTCTGAGCTAAGCTGCGGACGGACGGACATGGCGAAACCATAATGCCGGCTGTACACACTCGCCGAGACAGCCCGAGACTTAGCAGCTGTCCTTTACTATTTGATGTAAAAGTTAAGGATAGAGATAGCATCTCGGGCTATCTCGGCGAGTGTGTACAGCCGGCATAAGGGTTCCTTGTTTCAAAGTCAAAGTTTTTTATTTCAAATAGACCAGATTACAGGTACTTTTAAAACGTCAAACTAGGTGCACGGTTCCAAAAGGTAGGTTGCATGGAGAAGAGCCGGCAAGAAACTCCAAATATACTCTTTTCAAAATAGTACTTCAGGATAATTCCATTACAGTAGAGTGAGAAATAGAATGAGACGATAGATATTGACTACGGAACCCTAATACAAAAAATGCGCTACACAGAACACATACTTTTAAGAGTAGTAGAGCTCCTTCTGAAAGAGTTTGTCTGGGGAAATACTACCTCCATACTTATTTCTGTCACTAAGGAGCATTGCTGTGTTCCGGTTTGAAGGGAAAATTTAAACAGGACAAACTACCAAACAGTTATAGGGTACTAGAAGTCGCCAGCGGCTCCGCCCGCGTGGATGTTGCGTAGGCGTATTCTGCTATAATATTAAGTATTCTCTACTATAATATCGACGGCCGCAAAGAACAAACGGCTATCTACAAAATCACTAGTTTTCAGGAGAGCGTTTTTAACGCGAAAATGTAATAACTTCTACAAGAACAAAGCTAGCTTCTTCAAATTTGCAATAGTTAATTAATTCGGCATTTCGCACAAAATAATGAAGGTCAATTAACTGTTTTTTTTTTCTTTTTCGAAATACGGCATATGTCTTTTTCTACTTCGCACAAAATAAATAACTAACTGAGTCAACTGCCATATGTTCGCTTCTACGTAGGACTTTGTAATTCCTGATTCCCAAATAATTTTACATATATGAGGAGATATTGCTATTCTATTTTATAATATACAGGGCGTCCCACGACTTTGCCACATGGAGGGGAAGTACCTTAAATACTGTAGATAGAAAAAAATACTGAATGAAGACTTCATTTTTATTTTAAAAACAATACGAACTGCATTCAAAGAATTTTAAATAATCACCTGTCTGAACCAGGAATCGAACCCGCTAAATGTGAAAATAAAAAAAACTGTAATTTTATTATACTAATCGAAAGGCTCGAGTAGATACATTTATTTCTTCTAAGTAACATAGCATCTAAAATAAAAGGAACACCATGAAATTTAACATTTAAGTTAAAATTTTGTTCAAAATAATGAATAGCATTCTCTAGCAACTGACTTTATGTACTACTGCTTTATTACTATTTCGAAGTATTATTTCAAATAATTTCACTACCTATGAAAAAAGAAATAAATCAACGGTAAGCGAGATTAATAAAAGAGTTACAATTTGTATACAATAGGAAGAGACACATTTTGAGTATTCAATAAATTTAATTGTTTGTAAGTTGCACAGTTAAACGTGTCTTAATATTTCAAATAAATGTTAAATTTCATGGTGTTCCTTTTATTTTAGATGCTATGTTATTTAGAAGAAATAAATGTATCTGATTGAGCCGTTCGATTAGTACAATAAAATTACAGTTTTTTTTGTTTTCACATTTAGCAGGTTCGATTCCCGGTTCAGACAGGTGATTATTTAAAATTCTTTGAACGCAGTTCGTATTGTTTTTAAAATAAAAATGAAGTCTTCATTCATTCATTTCAATCAAACTTACTAAACAAAAAATAATTTCTTCGTAATCTTTTCTTCAAGAAATAATCAAATTACAAACTAAGTTATTAAAGGTTTTTGTCGTATAAAATGATCAATCGGCAGTCTGTTTTTCTACCGTAGGACGTTGATGATAGCTTCAGCAAGTGTTATTTAACGATTCTGGCTATATTTGGATGTGCTTTATCAAGCATAAGTTGAAATAAAGCACACAACTGGGTCCGCAAAGAAATGACAATATCCGAAACAATCATTTCAGCGTAAATCTGTGCATTGAGATTGCCTCTGATTTAAATCAGTTCGGTTCTTCCACCGATTCAAATACTCGGCCATATCATTATTGTTCCACGTTTTTAGCGTCCTGAGGGCCACCAATACCGTATACCGTATACATCTAGTATCTGGTCTCACGTCAAAGCGAAATTCATCAGAAAAGCACACATAACGCCACTTTTCTTCTGCCCAATTTCTGTGTTCACGAGCCCATTGTGAATGGGCCCTACGATTGCAGGGCTCAACTGGTGGCACTCGTAGCGGCCTTCGGAAACGGATATTAACTTTGTGCAAACGATTTCTAATAGTTTGATCGCTTATTAACAACCCTGAAGAGCGATGAAGCCTTTGAATACTCATCTTGCACAGCATGAGAAAAATATAATTATATTACATTGAATAATGTATTTACATGTCTTTATTTTTTATTGTACTGTGCGTTCAGTAGTCCACGAAGACGCGCCCCACTCCTTTTTATTGTCGGTAGCCGCGTGGTGCTTAAGCATACATTTCTTATTATCATCTTATTTTAGTTTCCGTGCCCCGCAGAGCACGTTTAGCAGTCGGTCCCGGGTGTATACAAATACTTGTGATAGTCGTTACGGGTAGTCAGAAGTCCGAAAATCTGACAACCGGTCTAACCTTAGGATATCAGCATTGCCCAGCAACTGGGTTACGGAGGTCTGATGACAGTCAGTCCGTGTAAAATACTGGTATTCAGCCATACTGGTTAGACTAAAAGCTGACCCCAACATAGTTGGGAAAAGGCTAGGTGGAACGAAGAGCGATAAACCCTCGTAATTAACATCATCGCACTAATTTTAGGATTCTATCGAGCAGTGATTTGTATGTAAAGATCTTGTCTACCTGTGGTAATGCGAGTTCGTCCTCCACGGCGCTCAGCTACGCTGTCAGTGATACGGTAGTGTCCAGAAGTGACTTCTTATACTCTGCGTAGTGCCCAGAGCGATGGCCACAGTACGTTGCCGTGAGCCAGCTTCCAACATTCCTACGGCTCTGATCGTTTTTTCTCAACTCAAGTGACGTCTTCTATCCATATTACGAGTAGCATTCATGTATATTGATCTGACTCAGAAGTGTGGTAGAAATGGAACCGGTTTTGTTTCAAAACCGTTGCTGGATTTTATAGAAAAACGACTAGACAGAAGATTTTCAACTTTTAATCGAAATTCAAAAACTTTTGTTTTTTATATTATGAAAAGGTAGCTAAGAAACTATGAGGAGTCAAAAAAAAACAATTTAAGAACTTGCAGTAATTCGCTAATATATGCATTATCCCTAGACACTTTTGATGTGTGTATTATGAAATGTAGATTAACAAAATTGAAGTCGTAGAAATAATTAAGTATGCAAGTTAAAAAAAGTCAACTGCCCCGCCGCCCGTGATAAAACGGTCATGTAACTGATATCTTTGTTTATGGCATGCGACGCGCCGAATTTGACGACGCACATACGGACAATTGTAGATGTGCGTATGTACTTCGTTACTTTGTAAAAAAAGGTGTAGTTGTCTTTAAATACGCGACAAAATACAAGGAAAAAATGAGATTTTTTATGAAAAAAAAATATCACCAAATAAAATAAAGAATTCTGATTTCAATTATGTAAAAAAGTGAATTTCGCAAAAATGCAGTTGTCTTTTTGTTCTTTGCGGCCGTCGATATGCATGTATTATACCTAGTCTTGCCATAAATATTGTCACGAAGAAAAAAACTTTTTTTTTTATTGCACATACCAAACATTTGACTAATACCAAGCGTATGGAGAGTTTTAAAAATTGCATTTGGTTCCATACCAACTTTGTGTAATGCAATCATAGCGATTCGGTTCTCTTTAACACCCCACTCCATTTTAATATCGCAAAATATTGTACAATGTATTGGCGCCAAAATTAGAAAACTCAATGAACAATCATATAAAAATGACAGATTCCAAATTCAAATGTAATATCTTTGTTATTTTTAACTGTAACAGTATTTATGGCCAGACTAAGTACATATAAACCTTCCTCGTGAATCACTCTATCTATTAAAAAAAACCGCATCAAAATCCGTTGCGTAGTTTTAAAGATCTAAGCATACATAGGGACAGACAGCGGGAAGCGACTTTGTTTTATACTGTGTGAGTGATAGGACAGTTTGTCGGTGAAATTACAGGCAGTTGAGATATTCCAATGTTGTCTCTAAAGTTGGTAAATGCATCAACAATCCTCTTGGTGTTGCAGGTGTACTTAGGCAGCAACTTACCGGCATCAGGTGAGCTGTTGGTTTGTTTACCAAAAAAATACAAAAAAATGGCACAATTTCTTCTATCGTGTCGACATGAGCTATACGAGAATAGGTTATGCCGTAATGGTACAATCAAATTAAATGATTATGTAGTTGCCTCAAATCTGTTGTTTTTCCAATACTGCAACAGCTTTGAAGAGTTTTTACTCAGGTATTAAAGTCTCAAGTACTGTAATTATAGACACAATAGATAAACAATGGCACTGAAGAACCGGTTCGTCGGTCGGGCTGCTAACGGCTAATATTGTACAACCTACTATCGTTGAATGTTGTGGTGGCTCAGAGGTTACAGGCTAGCTTGTTAACCACCGGGTTCAAACCTGGGCATGTAAAGGTCTTTCACTCTAAAAATGCACACCCCTCCACTGTTTGTAACATACACTTTTGACGTATTGTATAGAAAAAGAGAAAAATCAAAAATGTATGGGGCGTGTCCCCATCCAGCAATAACTGCACTTGTGTCATTAGAAAGCTCTCTTCATGACTATCATTTATTACTTACTATGGCATTTACTCCAAAATTTTTGTTTGAAAAAAAAAGTTTTCCATACAAAAATTGTTTATTCCAAAAATCAAACAATCACATTATAGTAAAAGACAAATGAAAAAATCAATAATAACATTGGCTTTGTAATATGCTACTCTAGGGCAGATGGGTTAGTAGGACTTTTAATAAAACACGCTGTATAGCACATAAATCATAGACTTAACGGGTCATCAATAATTACATTATTCAAATGCTGCTGGAGCAACGAAAGGGGCATGCTTTGCGTATCCTATGTACCATATTATCGAAGTTATTCAGGTATTTTTACATAAATCATACATTTTTTTTAGCTGTAACTTTTTTCACAGTGTTTTGGACTAAATGCCCATAGTAATAAATGATAGTCATGAAGAGAGCTTTCTAACAACATAAGTCTTGTTGTTATTGCTGGGTGGGGACATTTTGATTGTCCTCCTTTGACCCACTTTCCGGTTTCCGATTGAGCTGAAATTTTGCACTAATATGCAAATCGTGTGACAATGTACTATTATGATGAAAAGCGTGTTACACCTTCTTTAGTGTTCTTGCTGTCAAAATGTAACGCTTTTATGTAAAAATATGGGATATAATGTACCTATCAATTGGTATATTTCTTAGCACTATAAAACTCGATTGCATCAAACTTTTCCTAATGCTAAATATAATGTTAGTGTCAAATCAACTGTCAAATCCTATAGAAAAGACAATTTGTAGCACTAACTTTAGCAGTAGCACAAGCAAGTGCTTGGTGCAACTAAGTTACATATTACATACTCATACTTATTTTGAAGTTTTTAGTTCTTTTTACTCCCCAGTATTAAAAGCTTGTTTTTAAAAAAGTATTTTTTTCTTTATTTTTAACTTACCATCAGGTATGTCTTTGCATTTTAATTCAGCAACGATTCTTTTCCATGCTCCATCCTTCTTCCTCATGTCGCGATATTCCCTGCATTCTGTATCCCACAGACACGGCAGTTGCCGAACCATATCTATGAACGCTTCCATGATAGGACAGAAATTACAAACCGGCCAGTTTCAAGTAATAAATAAACTTTTAAACAGAAATAACATTGTTTTGTTGGAATACTTCAAATACACGAAATTGTTTACTTTACGTAAACATGGTTTCTCCGTCGATTCGAGTTGAACGTTCACTTCATTTATTTTTTAATATAGTTTTTGATTATAAAAGCCGGATGCTTTGTTTTATTGTAGTAAATGTATTAATTCTTCTACTTTTCGGTTTCGGCTTCTTTTACGCTTGACACTTGAATTCTTTTTGACTTGACAGCACAGACTAAATAGGGATACAATCTTGACAGACAGTGACAGGTGACAGATTCGCTGAGTATGACCAGGACTATAAAAAGCTTGCATTCTCTATTTTATGCCTATTGTATCATAGTGTTGTATGGATCGGTAATTCGGTATGGATCATGTCACGCTTAGCGGGTTAAGGGTGGCTTGAGGAGTCAACCCTTAACGAGCATGTGCACATAAAATCAGAATCTAGCAAGAAGCAGTTTAGCAGGAGTGTACTTACTCATGAATATTAAGGAAAACACTTTTAACCATACAGTATTTATTTTATAATAGTTACAAATTAGTTTAGTTTACAGGGCGTGGTTCTTTGGACAATACGATACGAGGAGGTCTTCAGGTGTAGTAGGTAGTACTTAACTAGGCGGCTGCTGAGGCGCGTGAGAGGACGAAGTTTTTTTTCTATTTGACTGCTATAGGTCGTCCTAGAGGACGGTTTCTACGTAACCGGGCAGTTATTGGCGTGACCTGAAGGGTCTCCAGCCAATGGGGGGGAAGTAAAATACTTAACCTAAGCTAACTACTTGTACTACACTAACATCATGACTACCTGCAACAACAGCACTAAGGGCGACCCCTAGTGGGACTCGGACCTCGGCTTAGGGCGTTGCTGGCGTGGACATAGGGGGGGGAGACAGCTTGATGAGGGCTGAATTATCGGTGTGAAATTATTAAATGCTCGTATTTCTACTTTTATAGTAGTTATTGGCTTAAAATGGATTTAGATGAATAAAACAATGTTTATTAATAAGTAAGAAAATAAGTATTTTAATGAACACTATGAAACATAAATGCAACTTCTAAAGCAAATAACAAATCAACTTATTTTTATTTTCTAATTTTGACACAATAAAAAATCTTACTTAACAAAAACTTAAAAAAATAACCCTTCCATGAGATCTAGATGAGTGTGCCTCTCGAAAGACATTGAACACATATAATTATGTGATCTGTTTGGTGCAGAGTAATGAGGGTGTTTACGAAAATTTGCGCCACTAGTTGGCGCCACTTCGGCAAGAGGTCTCCCATCCCAATAAAATAATGCGCGCTGTCTAAACATAGTTTCTGCACAGTTCCACTAATCGTTTTCCAGTGTTTAATTTTAAAACCTATAAAGACAAAAAAAGCTTGAACATTCAGATGCTTTTTTCACTGTTTATTTTCGCCAAATTATAAAATATTTGTGATGATAATGTTTTGATGTTTCTCGTAATCGTCTTTACTGAAGTGATCTTTGCATATAAGACTATTATTTGTAAGCGTAAACCGATCTCTACGAATGGCTATAACTATACACGTGGACCCGGAGCCGATCATCCGACTAATATCTACGCTCCACTTACGAATCATTCAAGAAACACACACACACACAAATATCCAGTCTGTGTCAGTGAACACACATAAACGAACATACACGCTCTTCAAAATCTACTTTTTGTTTTCAATTACCGATCCGAAAGGTTCATTATCTCTAGTATTTTCGTGTTGTTTTTTCTAGTTCAAACCAGTGTACGACTGAAAATAACCCGTGGCGACATCTCATTAAGCCCGTCAGCGGTCGAGCCCGCTTTGAAAAATGTCTCATTTAACCCCGAAAGTCCCTTAATAGCCGGTGAAGGGATAAGCCATTGTTTTAAACGTGTTTTATCCTTAAGAAACTTATGACCTCCCGTTTTTTTTGAGCACATAGGAACTGCACAACATTGTGGCATTTCGATTTTGAGAGAATATTTATTGTAGGTACATACTTATTTAAGTTTATTAAAAAATACAAAAAAAAATCAGATACGAAAATATAGGCACTCTGACACTTTTGACAGGTTTCTGGACCTGACGTCTCAGTGCTGCTGCCTAGTGGGCGTCATTTCAGAAAACCCTCATTGCTTGCACAAAGTGCGAGCTTTTTGACCGTCTATTCTTACGTCTAGGACATATTGATCAGTATCCACTTGGCCTAGGCTCTGCAATAGGTCTAGGAGCCGGCACACATCGCTTCATTAGGAACTTGAGATCTGACGATATGTTCTCCAAGCAAATCCCCAGAACCTCTTCCAGCCAGTCTTCTTGTCCTTGACGTCGATCGTCCATTTTACATGTGTGTTATACCCAAAAACAAAAAAAAAATATTAAAATATTACAGAGTACCTACCTATTTACGTAAAAATTAACCAGTATAATATTTTATAAATAATTAAAATAATGTAGGGGAAGGTTGCGATCATTGGACGAGTTCTTTCATTGGACCACCAAGGTATTTCCAAAACTGTGCAAGCTAGCAACACCCAAACTAGTCGAAACGAGTCCTTGGAGACTCAATAGCACCCCCCTCTTACCTCAGTGATGCTGCGGCACATGGCCAGGAGAGACACGTGTGGTTGTATTTGCGGCGGTCAAAATCTAATAATTTCACTCAGTAGTTACAATTTGACGTCATTGTATTCATATTTGTCTGCGTGCACTGTTATGAAATATTGGACAGTTTATTTGAAATTCCATGAGTGTTATTCAATTTTGTCTAATCATGACCATTTATATTTTAGTTTAGTTTTTCTTAACCAGTACCTTGTTGCCATCAATGGACCTCAAGAGAGTTCCACCGTTGGACCGGTCCAATCATAGCAACTTTTTATTGTATTTTTTTAGCTATAATAATGGGAATAGGTCTTGAGTATTTCACTAATTATGTATTAAGTATTTCTCTTATTATATTTCATTAAAACCATAGAAAAATCATTCATCATCATTATTCAGCCGAAACACTGCTGACTGCTGGATATACCTAGGCCTCTCCCAAGCATCGCCACATCGACCGGTCCTGTGCCTTTCGCATCCAACGGATTCCCGCGACCTTTACCAGAAAAATCATTATAAATATAAATTCCAAAATGTCGCCAAAAAAAGAAAGCTTTTTGTCATAATTTAGTAATATAGATAATTAATTATAATTAGTTGCCTCGATTGGACCTCTAGAACAAATTTCTCGAAGTCCATTGATGGCAACTTGGTGGTTCAATGAAGGTGCCCATGGTCCAAAGAAGGCAACAGCCCAAAATGTAGTTTTCTTCGTTTATTTCAAAAAGTGTTAGCCCGTATTGTTTGTACCGTGGTTTGATTATTATAAGTAAAGGTCCTACGAAATAAAAATATTAAGGTGAAAGATACGGGCTGTTCCCAGCACTTTTCCCGCTAGATGGCGCTGAAATCATTATTTTGAGTTTATTTCGTTTTATGTGAAATCTGAGCATTACTAAGTTGTAGAAGTAGTGTTCGCGACACCTGGTCATTACCTTTTAATGAACTTGATCATAACAATGCCTCAAAATCCACCCAATTTGACACAGAATCCCATAATAACATCTGTCATTGAATTTACACACTTTTACACACACATAGACGTATTCCCTACGTTTACAAAGTTTACCACTAGATGGCGTGTATTTAAAAAAGGGCTAAAATATTTTGTAGAAATACTCTAAATAGGGGTAGGCAGAACAACACCTACGATAAATTAAAACTAGTACTATTTTAGGAAAATAAAAGTTATATTTTAAGGCGTAAAACATTTAATTGATTAATAAAAAAAGGAAATAAATAATGTCAAATATACACAGTAAAATATAGTTTTATTTTATTACCTAAGTTTTTAGTAAAACAAAAATCTAAATCTTTATTGAGTTCAATAAGGTATTATTTCACCTTTTATAGTAAATACAAATTAAAAGCTTTATACAATGATTATGTAGATTCTAAACAAACTACTACAAAAAAAAATCAATTGAACAAAAATTATTTCTTCTTGTCTTGAAACCACTGCTTCACAGGTGCTACAAAGAAAAATAACTTTACTTAGTATATTTGTAAAAAATAACTCTACTTAGTATATTAGTACCAGCGTCACCATCATTGATTTTGAAGTTAGATTTCGGTGAGGTTGGCGGTGTTCGATTTAGCGGCATATTGGGCGTTCAAATGCACCAAAAGTAAAATAAAGCAACAATGAATGCGGATTTTTCTTTAATTAAGCAATGTTGCAGGCAGCAATTTGTGCAAGTATTAATTATAATATTTCAGAAATTTCTCCAATTTTTTCGTAAAAAAATCTCAGATTTTTCTGGTATTTTAGCAGCATAATAAAAAACATTCCAAAAAGTAATGTGTTTTGCGGAGGTTTGAACTTGATACTCACACGGTCACGTTCACTTGCAGTCCGGCCCATGTGCCATCGGACCAAGTCGTCGTTAGGAAGATAGTTGAAAATAGCGTTCTATTTAATAAAAATAGGTACTGTAGCTGCAGGTGCAAAGCTTGTCCTTGCATTCACTTTCAAGGACACTTGGCCCGGCGCACGCTAACACGATTTTTTATAACAACTTGTCTTGATTTGCTGTTGATAATTTTGATAATATTGTTAATTGTGTGTTGTAATTGTTTCAATATTTTATCACTGAGATGGTAATCACTAATTAATTGATCGTTTCACTGATAGTTTACACAATATTTTGCAGTTTAAACAATTTTTTTTGAATTTAAAACACGGAACGTTCAAAAATACGTCTGCTCGCGACGGCGTCTCGGCGGGGGGCTATATGCATACAAAGTATTCTTTACCTGGTAAAAACATACCCCAAGATTGCTTTTTCACGAAATTTAATGTTGTGGTTACTTTGGTGACTTACTGAATAATTTAATTCATGGTTGACCATAAAATATACATAATGACAACATCGACACGTAGGTACGTAATTAGTATTGTAACGAGATTGCAGCGTCTAAAACCCAACTCACGGGCCAACTTGCTGTTTCTAATACTTACCGTCGAAATATACCTAGGTAATTTTATTTTACAATAAAATTGCGTATTTTGAATAATTAATAAAATTATTTACCTACCAATAATAAATTGCAATAATTATATTCAATTGAAATCAATTACATAAGTACCTACTAGACATATTGCAATTTGAATAAATTAAAATAGCATACAAAATATAACACGCAACAAATTCCGCGCGCAAATCCTAGTGCATCAACATTACGTTCAACAAATTGAAAATGTACATGCATTCGAATCATAGTCAAATTAGCTGGCAACGCAGCCGCCGTCAAGGTTACAGAAGACCGGCAACGCTGCATATTTTAATATCTATTTACAATATCGCCTGCACGCCATCTATCGCTTACAATTTTAAACTATAACAAACATGGCGCTTAGTTTGCTTGTCAAAACAAACCCACACATGTAAAGAAGTGTCAAATTTTGTCTGAATTTCATGATTGTTTTTCTCAGTAATTAGTGTAAGTTATTTCCTAAAGAGTGAATTCGCGAGCACATTTGATTGTAGAAAAGTGATAAAATGATTCGTTTTAAACAAAGAGTGTCTATTCTTAGCGTATAATCCCTACAAACATTGTATGGACGGTCCATCGGTACATGCACCTTAAACTGCTTTCATTTTAACACTTACCTATACTTTTTGAGATATGAGGTCGTAAAGTTATGTGGTCCATTCATAGCAACCTTCCCCTAATTATTGTAGAAAATACAATAATACTTTTTTTATTGGAAAAATAATACTTACATAGATGGGCGCGTGATGAGCAAATTACCGCACGATGAACGCAACTTCCACAAACACTTCGCTGCGCGGTCGCATTCGCAACTGAACTGGGGCCTAATTCTCTTAAAATAAATCTTGATAAATCACAACCGAACCAAGGCCGAACCGTTCATTCAGACAGTTCTCAATTTCAAAAGCTATCAAATTGTTTGACACAAAAAACAAAATCAATCATTTTGAAAGTTTTCGAAAACAAAAACTGATTGACGGTTGTGGTTCGATTGCGTTTGGCAACAATTTATTTTAGGAGAATTAGGCCCCTGACCGGCATGAGAATTGCGTCAGGGGGAAGGGGATGAATAGTTAGGAAGGTACCTAGGCGCTTGAGACGTTAGGGCGTCGCCGTCGGTATCACCAAAAATTTTTGCTTTCAATTTTTGTGTGAGTAAATTGCTCATAGCGCGCCTTCTCACGGGTTAAAGTAGTGTGAGTAATTTGCTCGCGCAGTCGCGCGCGCCTCTCCGTGTAACAAACTGAGGCGCGCCTTCTCACGGGTTAATCATCAAAATATCTGTAACAGCTTAATTACCTCAACCCTTTTTATGGCTAAAATCTATTATGAAATTATAATGTGTCATACTTTTGATAAAAAAATAAGGTACTAGATTTTGCCCGCGGCTTCGCTCGCGTTAATTTAGAATTTGACAATCAACTCTTAACACACTACTGAGTTTCTATACTAATATAATTCAATCATGATCGAAAGACACATGGTGCCATCTATTATCATGAGAACGTTATTGTTGTTTTCCTCGGGAACAGTATTTTATTTCGGGATGAAAGTTACCTGTCCGTTTCTGTTCACCTGACAACGTTATGCAAAAGGAGGATGGGCGTCTTGGTAGTTACTCATGTCCAATCAAAATGAATTTACCATCGTTGGATAGCTCTTTTCAAGAGTACAAAAAACTACTATGGCAACAAACCTGTATCTATTGTCCGTTTTGAAATATAGTCTTCAGAAGAAACTGGTTATTCAGTTCGAAATAGAATCTAAAAAAATCATATCGCCGGTTTCGCTTGACCGATTTTGATGATATTTGCACAGATTTTGAGCTAAATAAAATTCAGTTAACGGATGAAAATCACAATAAAATCGGTTTAGCATTTTTTCAGATAAGGATGATCTATCTATTAAAAAAATCGGACGCGTTTTATTATGCCTAAAAATAAGAGTCGTTTCGCAGCAATTATTTTTGGTCAATGTAATTTAGTTTGATGTACAGAGTGCGTAGATTTCGTCTATGCGGGTCTTTTACACACTCGTCTACACATTGTATACTTACATACAATAAACGATGAAACTTACTTCGAACTTGTTTTATTTACCAAGATAATGAAAAATATTAATAATAATTATTGTAATACCATACCAAAATGGAGAAAAATGACAATAAAAGTATGTGTACTGTAATGTAACAGACGGCCCCAGGATCTCCTGAGAGCACGTCTGCTACACCAGTTGTAATTAAAGAATGTGTAGAGCATTCTATACCTAGTACATAAATAACAAAAATAGAAATGGTTAGAGAATAAGAGGCAGGACTGCGTCACGTCCCTTGGAGTAGTCAGCGAGTTCCTTCCTGTAGTTACGGCGTTCGCCAATGGCCCACACAGCCATTTGACAGAAACCGGCGGCAGCAAGCGTGTATTGACGGCTAGATACCCGGCGAGAGTGCTTAGGCAGCACAGTCCCAGCGTCGTGCAGGCACATCTAGGGTTACAGGCTATCTAGAGAAGACAGACCTGTACGAGACGTCGTCATGAGAGACGGACACACAATAGTAAGCTCCCCCAGGCAAATATTGTGCTTCAAGGTGGGTTGCTGTGGCATGCCACATAATCAAACAGTCACAGATTTAAATTTATAATATTTATATCAATATGTAAATTATACAGAAAATAATTGTATCAAAAGAAATCGCCATGGCGTAAAACAATCCAAAGTCTCCCTTTTCATTTTAAATTCCTCTCTCTATCCGTCATCATCAAAAAAAGTATAAAATATAAAAATGGCCAGTAGGTAGGTGAAAGACTATGAAGGTGATACTACAGTACTTAATAGGATGTAACAAAAATTAATAACTTTCAAGCAGGATTACTTCGATCGGACAGCGAATCGGGACTAGCGCCGTGGTTATTCTTAATCTACACAAAAATACCTTTCCAACGGTGTATCGATCATTCCAATTGGAGCCAGTACCAGACTCCATACATTTATGCCCATCATCCTTTCGGGATGATCGGTTCAGTGGTTTAGGCGTGAAAAGGTCACAAACAAACAAACTTAGTTTCGCATTTATAATATTAGTTAGGATTTTCGGCATCTATCTCCTATAATGATAATTATGATAATTCCGTGTAGTCAGCCGTCCTGTTTAAATAAAAATACAGGATGAATCGTGAATGATAATACGGTGCAACTGATAATAATTAAAATTCCCCTTTTAACTGCAGAGCGCCATTACGACGAGACAAGTTCACGAGACAAGTTCGCGAGAATGGGGACACGGTTCGCATTATTTTTAATAGTTTTTATACAATTGTTCAATGTACATCACATGGAAAGTGGCATTTGTACTAAAGTGAACTAGTAAGTGCTAAGTGCTTCTATTATTTTATTCTTAAACTACCTAGCTGTGCCCGCGACTCCGTCCGCGTGGAAGTCAAAAAACAACTTTGTGTCGCAACAACTAAAAATGTAAATGTACTCCATTTATCACATTTATTTATAACTAGCTGACCCGGCGAATTTCGTACCACCATATTTTTGCTGACAACTGCTGGCTGAACAACTGAACGTCAATCTGTCAAAAGCTGTCAAAGTTTGGTCAATATATTGAAGATCTCTCACAGTCTTCTGTCTCATTCACTCACTCACTTTTCATATTATGAGATTTTTAGAAAAAAAAACGTTTTTTTTTTGTAATTATGATCCATCTATCCATCTATCTATCTACCTATCTATTTATCTATCTACCTATCTACCTATCTATCTATCTACCTATCTATCTATCGATCTACCTATCTATCTACTTATCTTACCCATCTATCTATATACCTATCTATCTATCTATCTACTTACCTATCTATCTATCTATCTGTCTACTCTCTGTCTCTCTTTACTTACTTACAACCATTTTCATGCATGCGGTAAACAAAGGAAGAATATGGACTTTGAGATAATTTCATTTTTTTTAAATATCACAATTTTCTTTCATAAAAACCTTCTCACAGACAATTACGAACAAAACTAAAAAAAAATTGCGAAATCGGTCCAGCCGCTCACGCGTGATGCCGTGACCAAGGGAAATAGGGATTCATTTTAAATATATATAAAATATATATACAGGGTGGTAATTTGAGATGGGGCATGAAGGGCAACTACCTTAACCATTGTAACTACAGGAAAACGTGCTTAGAAGACTACCCCTAACTTTTGGGATAATTACAATCAGCATTCACAGATTTTGAAAAAAAAGTACAGTCAGCGAGAAAAAGGGCTGTTTTCACAAATCTTTTTTATGATGCCAATCGATCCCATTTCCCATAAGGATCAAAAGAGTCTTCCAGACCAACTGAGGTTGGAGTACTAGAAAAGTCAGAAATCGCAAAAAACTTATTTGAGATGGGGTAGTAATAAGGGCAGCTACCTTAATCGTTGTGGCTGCAGGAAAATGTTCTTTAGAAACTGTCCATATTTTTTGAAAATATTTCGAACTTCATTCACAGATTTTGAAAATAAAAAAATCTTTTTTTTCTGCGTGAACGTAACTTTTAACGAAATGTTGTTTTTCGTGATTTCTGATGTCTCTAGTACTCTAACCTCAGTAGGCCCAGAAGAGTATTTTGATCCTTATGGGAAATAGGATCGATTGGCATCATAAAAAAAGTTTTGTGAAAACCGACCATTTTTTTGCTGACTGTACCAAATTTTTTTTTCTCTTTTTTTTGTGCATTTCGAAATAATTTCAAAAATTATGGCCAGTCTCCTATCAACATTTTCTTGTAGCGACAACGATTAAGGTAGCTGCCCTTATAACTAACCCATCTCAAATAGTTTTTTGTTATTTCTGACGTTTCTAGTACTCAAACCTCAGTTGGTCCGGAAGAGTCTTTTGATCCTTATGGGAAATGGGATCGATTGGCATCATAAAAAAGATTCGTGAAAACAGCCCTTTTTCTCGCTGACTGTACTTTTTTTTCAAAATCTGTGAATGCCGATTGAAATTATCCCAAAAGTTAGGGGTAGTCTTCTAAGCACGTTTTCCTATAGCTACAATGGTTAATGTAGCTGCCCTTCATGCCCCATTTCAAATTACCACCCTGTATATAGAAGATAAGGTCACGCATACTCAACAGCGTGATAATTTGTACCCTGTAACCTAACCCGCTCTATATCGGTAATTTTTGCCAATGTCAACTAAATCTGTTCAGTAGTATTGGCGTGAAGCTCAAACATATAAACAGACAGATATTTTAAAAACTTCTGTATCATTTCTAGTAAACGATTTTATTTTTCTATTAATTCATTTTGCTTCGTTACGGTTTTATTCAAGCGTAATTTTATTTACATCTTTTTTTCTCTAATGTAAAATTCAGTTTAGCAAACGTTATTAAGGATGACATTTACGGTCGATAGCTGTTCTTTACCTGATGATGCAGAGAAGGTTGTTTTGTAAATTCGCAAGAATAAAACAGATTAGGTATGTCTGCTTACGCCCGGTCCCTATGGCCAAAAACGAATCGTTTTGCTGTGCTTTGAATTTTTTGGCACGCGAACTTAAATGACATAATCCGTCGGGCTCTTGTCACCGCCGACGTGCCAGCTGTATTAGAACCTAATGGCTTGGTACGCGACGATGGCAAGAGACCTGGTGGTATGACGTTATTGCCGTGGAAGATGGGTAGGCCTCAGGGGCCTAATTCTGCTAAAATAAATCTTGATAAATCACAACCGAACCAAGGCCGAACCGTTCATTCAGACAGTTCTCAATTTCAAAAGCTATCTTATTGTTTGACACAAAAAACAAAATCAATCATTTTGAAAGTTTTCGAAAACAAAAACTGACTGACGGTTGTGGTTCGATTGCGTTTGGCAACAATTTATTTTAGGAGAATTGGGCCCCTGGTGTGGGACGCGACTTGTGTCGACACCCTTGCTCCATCCCATCTTCCTAGCTCGGCGGGCTGTGCTGGCGCTGCCGCTGCGGCTGCGGAGACCCTCAAACGGCGCAAATATAGCAACATCATAGGAAACTATGACTTTGAGCCGTTTGGGGTGGAAACGCTCGGGTCATGGGGCCCGAGTGCGCGTCTCCTTTTTAAAGAAATAGGAAGAAGACTGGTCGACACTTCACGTAACCAGAGGGCTGGCTTGTTTTTCGGCCAGAGAATTAGCGTTGTCGTACAACGTGGCAACGCTGCCAGCCTTCTGGGCACGCCAAAGTAGTTCTGTCTGCAGGGTTTAAAGTAACCTAACACGAAGGGAATGACGGGGACTACTTTCGCTTGCTTCGCTCGCTCACTGTAGCCCCCGTCATCCCCTTCGAACCTCTTTTTTTTTTTTTTTTTTTTTTTTTTCGGGGTGGAAATCCTCATGGATGTCCTCCGCCCTGGGGTGGGCGGAGGGGTCTGTCAGACTCTTACTGACTAAAACCACCCCGGTGTTCCATCTCACACCTGCGCCGAGGGTCGCGGGAACTTACGACACTTCCGCAACCCCCGGCTGGTGCCGGCCCGCCGCAGCGGGCCTCCTCGGGTTAGCGGGGGGAGTGAGGTGTTAGACTCCCCCCGCGCCGTCTAAGAGGGGCGCGCTTGGAACACTTCGCGCCGCCGCCTCGGGTCCTGATGTGTGGGGGGCGACAGACTTCCCCAAGTCCGTCGCCCCTGGAATCCCCTTCGAACCTAGCTTATCCTTGTCGGGGTGCCACGGGGGTGCTAAAATTTGGTGATCATTTACTTACTACATTTGGTGTTCGAATACAATTTGAAGTGCAGTTGTGACTAAAATAGCTAGTACTATTGTAATTTTAGACTTTATTTTTCTGGTGTCAAGTATATATTTTTGGTAAAAGAACTAAGGGTATCAAAGCATTTTATGGTGGTCATTATTTAACCCCAGATACTTTTGCCGATTCTACATAGAAAAAAAGATGCAAATAAAATTACGCTTGAATAAAACCGTAACAAAGCAAAAACTATACAATAAAGAATTAATAGAAAAATAAAACCGTTTACTAGAAATGATACAGAAGTTTTTAGAATTTCCGACGTTTCTAGTACTTCAACCACAGTTGGTCTATAAGTCTTTTTGCTTCTTATGAGAAAGAAATAAGATCGATTGGTATAACAATGTTTTGTGAAAACTGCCCTTTTTCTCGCTTTTTCAAAATCTGGCCAGAAAAATATTTTAAAAAAATATGTACAGGCTGCCTCGTTGGTCTAGCGGTCGCAAGCGCGGCTACTGAGCGTGAGTTTCGGGGTTCGATCCTCAGGTCGGGCAAAGTGTTATTAGGTTTTTTCGTTTGGAATTTCTCAGTAGCAGCTCGGAGTCTGTGCCCGGTAGAGTGCAATAGGCTCGCTCCTATTACATGGGACTTACACATAACGACGAAATGAAGGTGTATTGTAAAACTCTGCCAATCTTTCGGGGAATAAGGCTGCCTGTCCACTGAAGCGGAGCGAAGCTGCGGAGCGGAGAAACGGAGAAATATTAAACAATAGGATTGCATAAAATCTCCGCTCCGCTCCAATTATATGATCCTATTGGTTAAGATTTCTCCGTTTCTCTGCTCCGCAGCCTCGCTCCGCTTCAGTGGACAGGCAACCTAATGCGTGAAGTTATGTATGTATGTAATCTCATAAGAACGTTTTCCTTTAGCTAAGCCCATCTCACATCACTTTTTTTCCATATTTCTTTCAGTCGTTATCGTGATGTACCTGAAACTTATTGGGAAACATACGAGACTTATGAGGAAGACCCAGACTGTTGGTTTTTTTGCAAAGACATTGTAGTGGTCTACAGTTATAGAAATACCAGAACTATCTCGGTGAGTTTTACTGGTTCTATTTTGAAAGTTTTATTTTATTTATAGGCTGTCTGTCTGGGGTCCGTAACTTAACTTCGAGAGTCATATGTTCGATTAATGGAAAGTCGACTGTACGATTGTTCGAATGGAATTTATTGCGAAACAACATTTTATCGCCAAACGCGAGGAAATCAAACACTTTTAACACGGACTAGAAAAAAAAGAAGGACTCCGCGCTACGCATATCAAAAGTGAAGCACCATACCGATCTATGTGTGCGTGACTTGAGGGATACCAGATAAATGAAAATTTCCCCATTTTTTTAATGTTTTGACAATTAATTAATTTATTTAAGTGAAGCGATATAAGAAGTCCACTTACATTATTTAATTGAAATTACAAACATATACTTAGTTAAAACTTAAAATAAAGTATTTATTTTGTATGAGTGACAAGAAAAACGTTTTCGATGTAATCCAATGTTCTTCATCGCTGCAGTTCTTATTATTTTAATTTAATCATTATTCCACGGTTGATTTGCTGTAGGAAATCTATAAAAATAAAGACCACAAAAAATGGATTATCCAATCTCTCGGGAAAATTACCCATTTATTTTCCGATAACACTTATACATCTTTTGAGGTTTTGTGCTCCAATAGTAACGTTTTTAAAATGTCAAAAATACAATAAATCAACAAATTAAATAAGTGTCTCACTTGTGAATGTTATTCCTTGACACTTTTTCTGGGATATGGAATTATTTTTAAACCATTTCACAACACAAGAAGGCATTATTTTATTTTATTACTTGACGTAAACAGTACCTACAATGACGCCGCCGTGCCGCGTAATGGCGGCCAGTCGGCACCTTACGATGTAAATGTGTGCGTGAGGCATGTTTGTACAAACGGTCCGGCATACTTACGGTGCTTCACTTTCGATACACGTGGCGCGGAGTCCTTCTTTTTTTTCTAGTCCGTGACTTTTAAGATAATTATCGTACGTTCTTGCCGTAGATATGAAATAATATGTGACGAAGAATCTTTTTTTTATAATTTTATTTCAATTATTAAACTATGTAATAACTAAAACTCATTCGAAAGAGCAGTCCATCGATTAATCAATATTCGATGAATCGTTCAGTCGAAGTAGCGTTTGGCGATAAAAGGTTGTTTCGCAATAAATTCCATTCGAACAATCGTTCAGTCGACTTTCCATTAATCGAACATATGACTCTCGAAGTTAAGTCACGGACCCGTCTGTCCTGTCTGACCGCTCCGAATCTTGCAAGTCAATTTTGAGGTAGGTAGTTCTTGCCCGTCTGTTCGGAAAAGAATCATAGCGAGTCCCATACTTTGATTTGTACAGAAAAATAAAGAATTTTAGGGAAGTTGGAATGTCGATATAATTAATCTTTGGTGCCTAAAGAGTAGCTTTAGGTATACAAAATATTTTTATAACCCTGCACTAAAAATATAATTTATTTTATGATTTCTAAAAGAATGGCAGGGTGTAGAAAACGGGTATGATAGTTTGAAAGAAGATAAGAAGGAAATTTATAAAGAATGGAAGAGAAAAGCAAAAAAGGCGGTAGCAGTTTCGAGGGCTAAGGCGCAGGAGAAGTTGTATGACTCATTGGACAGCCCTAGAGGCCAGAAGGAGCTCTACCGGATAAGAAAGCAAAAGAAAGGAGAACGAGAGATGTAATTCACATTAAGTGTATGAAAGACGACGCTGGTAAGGTTCTGTCCAAAGATGACGAAATAAAAGAACGATGGAAAGTTTATTTCGAAAAATTAATGAACGAAGAGAATAAATAGAATGGTGTGCTCAAAGAGGTACAGGTAAATATGGGTTTGGTGAGGGAAATTAGCATGGATGAAGTAAGAAAGGCAGTCCAAAATATGAAAAATGGAAAGGCTACGGGCCCAGATGATATACCAGTAGAAGTATGGAAGTGTTTAAAAGAAGATGGATGTATGTGGCTGACTTTATTCTTCAATAAGTTGTTGCATGAAGGAGGGATCCCACAAGAATGGTGCAATAGTTTGCTAGTGCTCATCTTCAAAAATAAAGGTGATGTACAGGACTACAACAACTATCGAGGTATAAAGCTCATGTCACATAGTATGAAGTTATGGGAGAAAGTAATAGAGAAAAGATTGCGAGAGGAGAGTGAGATTACCCCAAACCAGTTTGGGTTTATGCCAGGTCGAGGAACAATGGACGCCACTTTTGCACTCCGCCAATTGTGCGAAAAGTACAGACGTGCACACAAGAACTTGCACATGGTGTTCATTGATCTGGAGAAAGCGTATGATAGGGTACCTCGGGATGTATTGTGGTGGGCCTTAAGAGAGAAAGGTTTGCTTGGGAAGTATGTAGAGTTAATTTGTGCTATGTACAGTAAATCTCGTACCTACGTCCGGTCGGCTGCTGGCAATACCAACGAGTTCAATGTGGCTGTAGGCTTGCACCAGGGTTCGGCTTTAAGTCCTTACCTCTTCCTGTTGATTATGGACGCTCTTACATGGGACATCCAGGAGGAGGCACCCTGGTGCATGTTGTTTGCCGATGACATTGTCCTTGTCAGTGAAGATGGACCTGAGATCCAGAGCAGATTGGAGAAATGGCAACAGAAGCTGGAGAATGTTGGCTTGAAAATCAGCAGAACCAGAACCGAATATATGTTCTGCGATTTCGGCGGTCTCTCCAGTTCTGAAGCCATAGCGCTTGATGGCGGACTTCTCCCAGTCTGCTCCGACTTTCGGTATCTCGGTTCACTTGTGCAAAGCGATGGTGAAGTAGATCGGACGGTTAAGCACAGAATTAACACTGGATGGATGAAATGGTGGCAGGTCACGAGAACAATCTGCGACTCCCTGCATTCCCCTTAAACTTAAGGGGAAGATATATAAAAGCGTGATTAGACCTGCTGTCTTGTATGGATCAGAATGTTGGGCCACAAAAAGGGATGAATGAAAGGCAATTGCATGCAGCAGAGATGAGAATGCTAAGAGGAATGTGTGGTGTTACACGAATGGATAAAATAAGAAATGAGTACATAAGAGGAAGTTTGAAAGTGGCATCGATAACTGAAAAGTTGTGTGGAAATCGGTTGTCATGGTGCACGTGTTACGGAGAAATGAGGAAAATGTAGTGAGGAGAGTTTTGAGTATGAATGTCGATGGCTATAAGAGTAGGGGAAGACCAAAGAAACGATGGAGGGAATGTGTGAATGATGATATGGTTAGAAAGGGGGTGACTACCAAGATGACGACTAATAGAGAAGTATGGAAGAAAAAGACATGTTGCGCCGACCCCAAATAAATTGGGATAAGGGCAGGAGAATGATGATGATTTTATGATTCCTAACTTATCATTGGGCTAATTTCTGATCGCGGCAACATTGACAGGTGATTAGTATGACATTCAGAAATTAACTCACTTTCAAAAGATTTTGTTTGGAATATTAAACGCTTTTTTTTGTAGCGCGCAATGTGTGGTTGTGGCGATGCCGCGCGTTTGCATGTGTGCAGCGGCCACACAGCTGAGCCAAGGCGGTCGTGTGCGTTTGATATTCGTTGCGTTTTTGTAACTTCAAATGCGTAATTTGTGAGGAAAAATTGAAAATTTGGATAAGGTTGTTTGGAAGAAAGTTTAGTATTATCACTTAGAATACGTTTTTGGAAAAAACTAAAAAAAAATGTCTACTTTGACCTTCAATATCTCCAAAACCAATGGTTTCCCAGGTATGATCTGTTAGAAAAAAATGATCCCAATGATGAGTAGAATACGTGGTTTTCGTTATCGTTAAGGGTCTTTTTACACCCGATATATCCTTAGCTATGATCAGCTGTGTTTGCATTTTAGATCATATTTGATGTCATATGGTCATGGCGACAACCTCGTGGGCCAAGTCTTGGTATTTAATTTCTTTATCTTTCTCGGCTTTCATTCAGTGTCACATAAATAGAAAAAAAACATTAGTTATTATTATTATTTCTACATAACTTCAGACACATAGAATCCCCAGACTAACAAATAATAATATGTTATGCTAACCTACCTAAACTATCGTGATGTGACATTAAAAAAACCGAGAACCTCCTTTTTTGAAGCCAGATTATAAATAAAAAAAAAATATTTTGTCATGTTTTTCAGAAACGAATAACCTATTCAGACACAGAATGCTGCAGTGGTTACTATAACGAGGGGGATTCAGAAAAGTAAGAAACTAAAACTTAATTATCAGATATTTAATTACGAACTACTTTTTTACTAGGCCTAAAGATTCTAACTAGTGCTGTGTTTAATTGACTTTTTGAGGCGTTACAGAGCTTTAAAATAATTTTATTACTAACTGAACGTAAAACAATATTATACATAGTATGTAAATAAAATAATAGAGGGCGTTCCTTTACACCCATTAGACTGGTTTTATAGTCACGCCGCTAGACGCGCCGCTGGGCAGCGCGCGCTTGAACCACATGAATAAATAAACCGAACAGAATGAAAGCTTCCTTACAGAGTTCAAAATTCTTACCTACTTTCATAGGGCTGTCTACTATTTCACGACCGTAAGTTAAGTACCTACCTACCTATCTAATAGAAAAGGCCAAATGAAATCTTACTAAGACGGCCTACAAATATTTATTAATAAAGATTGAAGACTGATGATTCAATACCTACTTATGTTTTATTCTTAAGTAATTTAATGTGGAATTAAATGTTCATTACATTTTTTGCATCTAAGCCAAAAATCCGGGCAAAGTCCGGATGAAAGGCCGAAAGTCCGAACATGTCCGGATAAATCCGGACGGATGGTAACCCTACCTTTAATTCAATGCAGTAACTTGACAGTTCAACGCAAAATAATGTTACCATACTAAAACTAATAGTGTTGGGGGTACTGAACGATTTTGCGAAAAGAACGAATAAGAAAAATAGTTCAATTTAAATAAATCTCTACAAATTAGTTTTCAATATAAGATTAAAGGAGGATGTTTTGATCGTCAAGTTCATCATCTGCCTAGCCTTTTCCCAACTATGTTGGGGTCGGCTTCCAGTCGAACCGGATGCAGCTGAATATCAGTATTTTACATGGAGCGACTGCCTATCAGACCTCCACAACCCAGTAACTGGGTACTACGAAACTCTTTGGTAAGACTGGTTGTCAGACTTTCTGGCTTCTGACCAACAGTAACGACTGTCAAAGATCTACCAATGACAGCCGGGACCAACGGCTTTACGTGCTTTCCGAAGCACGGAGGAAACTCGCTATGGTAAATGGTCACCCATCCACAGACCAACCTCGGCAAGCGTGGCTTAACCCGGAAGATCGGATTGATCATCAAGTTATATAATTCAATAAAAAGTTTGCATTTAAGTACATTATTAAGTTCATTCTATTTCGTTCAATCTTTTATTGTGCCACAAACTTATCTGGCCCGGTGGGCAAAAGTGAAACTAATGACGCACTACGCTATTTTGAAATGGTTTCGTTTTAAATTTTCATTTTCTTTTTGAAATGGCGCATTTGAAAATTAAATATGGCAGTGTTTCCATTTATATATTATATTTACCAACTTTATTGCAAAAAATATTCTAAAGCAACTATGTATTATAAATGAGACAACAGTGACGCTGTCAGATAAGTTTGCGGTAGTAAAAACATAAAAAAAAAAACACCTCACCCCCTTTTTTGTCAAAAACTGGTATCCCTCTAACTGTCAAGTTACTGCATCGAATTAAATGTCCAACTGTACGTCTTTACAGTGTGTACAGTACATTTTATCTTGGCAGATGGCGAAATAGGGAACTAAACTCATTTACCTTAGCAAACAGCGCCGTTACGAACTATCAAGTTATATTGGCCACCAGGTCATCCACGAGCCACGAGGTCGTCTATGGTGGCCGCGTTGCTCTATGCATTTGGCACAAGAAACAGGAGGCCAAAGGAGGCAAAATTGTTACAATCGCAATCAACAAAAAAAAGTTTTCAAAAAATGAACCATGGTATTCTGTATCTGAATAATTTTAGCATCCCAAGATAACTGACTGCGTGGAGCGATATCGCGTTAGACGAAAAAAAGTTATTTTTTTGTTTAATCAATCTAAATCCCGTGCGGGGTTAATCTATACCATTAATAGATCGAGAGAGATAGAGGTTTGAAGGAATTACACGAATTCGTTTACACCCTGTACATGTTTTCCTGATCTGAAATGCGTAGCAATATCACATTTATACACTAATAGCTAAATCTAAACATATAAGCATTTATTAGCAAAATTATACGAAAAGAAATTTGGACACCCTTAAGAAAGAAATAGAGATATTTACATGACAGCCAGCGAAATAAAAAAAAATATGCTGTTATTTTTTACTCATGATAGTGCATAAACTGAGACACATTTCTTTAGCGCCAGGCGTTATGAAAATTTTGGGTCAATTTTGACCAATCTTCTTTTACAAATATTTTGGCCTCCATCCCAGAGCCAAACCTTCAGGGTAAGCAGTGCGTGTCAAAGTCCGAGGACCGCGCGAGTTGTTTGTAAGAGCTTTGCGGCGTTAAGATGTTATACAAATAAATAACCATTTATATCTTTTTCAGCCTCCGCTGTAAACCAAAATGCTCAAAGCCTTGTCAAAATGGCTTTTGCCGAAGTCCCGAGGAATGCGCTTGCAACAAAGGTTTTATGCCGGACCTAAATAATAAATATAACTGTTTGCCTATTTGCTCTAAATCATGCGGCAAAGGTACTTGTATCGCCCCAGAAAAATGTCAGTGCGTAAAGGGGTATAAATTCGAAAATAAAACTTGCAGACCAGTCTGTAGTAAAAGCTGCGCAAATGGCACCTGTATCGTCCCAGACACTTGCCAATGTCTGCCAGGATATAAAAAATCGGATAAGAATATTTGTAAGCCTCACTGTTCTACGGGATGTCCTAATGGAAGTTGTGTTGGACCTGAAACTTGTGCCTGTAATTCAGGATGGAAGATGGTTCAAGCGAAAAACACAAAAAATAAAACTTGCCAACCAATTTGTACCAAACCTTGTATAAACAGTACGTGTGTAGCGCCAGAAACTTGCCAGTGTTTAAAAGGGTATGTAAAATCAGAAAACTATATTTGCAAGCCTCACTGTTCCGGTGGGTGCATTAATGGCACTTGTATACGTCCAGAAATGTGTGTCTGTAACTCGGGATGGCAAATGATTCAAACAAAAGGCACTACGAATAAAATTTGTCAGCCAATATGTCATAAACCCTGCATGAATGGCACGTGCATCGCCCCAGAGACTTGTCAGTGTCTGCCAGGATATGAAAAATCGGAGAAGAATATTTGTAAGCCTCACTGTTCAACGGGATGTCCTAATGGAAGTTGTGTTGGACCTCAGACGTGTGCCTGTAATTCAGGGTGGAAGATGGTTCAAGCGAAAAACACGAAGTATAAAACTTGCCAACCAATTTGTACCAAACCTTGTATAAACAGTACGTGTGTAGCGCCAGAAACTTGCCAGTGTTTAAAAGGGTATGTAAAATCAGAAAACTATATTTGCAAGCCTCACTGTTCCGGTGGGTGCATTAATGGCACTTGTATACGTCCAGAAACTTGTGTCTGTAGCTCAGGATGGCAAATGATTCAAACAAAAGGCACTAAGAATAAAATTTGTCAACCAATATGTCATACACCTTGCATGAATGGCACGTGCATCGCCCCAGAGACTTGTCAGTGTCTGCCAGGATATGAAAAATCGGAGAAGAATATTTGTAAGCCTCACTGTTCCACGGGATGTCCTAATGGAAGTTGTGTTGGACCTGAGACTTGTGTCTGTAATTCAGGGTGGAAGGTGGTTCAAGGAAATAGTACAAAGTATAAAACTTGCCAACCAATTTGTACAAAACCTTGTATAAACGGCTCGTGTGTGGCGCCAGAAACTTGCCAATGTCTTAAGGGATATGTAAAGTCAGAAAACTATACTTGCACGCCTCACTGTTCCAGTGGGTGCATTCATGGCACTTGTATACATCCAGAAACGTGTGTCTGTAACTCAGGATGGCGAATGATTCAAACAAATACCATTATAAATAAAACTTGTCAACCAATATGTACCAATTCCTGTATGAATGGCACATGCATAGCCCCGGAGACTTGCCAATGCTTGCCAGGATACAAAATTTCAGAGAAAAATATTTGCAAGCCTCACTGTTCCACTGGATGTCTTCATGGAAGTTGTGTGGAACCTGAGATCTGTGCCTGTTATACAGGATGGCAGTTGGTTAAAACAAATAACACTAAAACGTGTCAACCAATATGTAGCAAACCCTGTGTAAATGGCACATGTATTGCACCAAAGACCTGCAAATGTTTGCCCGGCTATAGAATATCAGGCAAATTTTCCTGTAAGCCTCACTGCTTCAGTGGATGTCCGCATGGTACATGTGTAAGCCCAGAGAATTGTATCTGTAACCCGGGATGGAAATTGATTCGAATAAATGGTATAAGTAACAAAATTTGTCAACCAATATGTACCAAACCCTGCACGAATGGCACGTGCATCGCCCCAGAGACTTGCGAATGTTTACCGGGATATAAAGAATTGGAAAAGAATATTTGCAGGCCTCACTGTTCCACGGGATGTCCTAATGGAAGTTGTGTTGGACCTGAGACTTGTGCCTGTAATTCAGGGTGGAAGATGGTCCCAGGAAATAGCACAAAGTATAAAACTTGCCTACCAATTTGTACAAAACCTTGTATAAACGGCACGTGTGTGGCGCCAGAAACTTGCCAGTGCCTTAAGGGGTATGTAAAGTCAGAAAACTATACTTGCAAGCCTCACTGTTCCAATGGGTGCATTCATGGCACTTGTATACATCCAGAAACGTGTGTCTGTTACTTAGGATGGCGAATGATTCAAACAAATACCACTATAAATAAAACTTGTCAACCAATATGTACCAATTCCTGTATAAATGGCACATGCATAGCCCCGGAGACTTGCCAATGCTTGCCAGGATACAAAATTTCAGAGAAAAATATTTGCAAGCCTCACTGTTCCACGGGATGTCGTAATGGAAGTTGTGTTGGACCTGAGACTTGTGTCTGTAATTCAGGGTGGAAGATGGTTCAAGGAAATAGCACAAAGTATAAAACTTGCCAACCAATTTGTACAAAACCTTGTGTAAACGGCACGTGTGTGGCGCCAAAAACTTGCCAGTGTCTTAAGGGGTATGTAAAGTCAGAAAAGCATACGTGCGAGCCTCGCTGTTCTAGTGGGTGCCTTAATGGTATTTGTTTACGTCCAGAAACGTGTGTCTGCAACACAGGATGGCAAATGATTCAAACAAAGGGCACTACGAATAAAATTTGTCAACCAAAATGTACTAAGTCCTGCATGAATGGCAAGTGCATCGCCCCAGATACTTGTCAATGTTTGCCAGGATACCAAAAATCAGAGAAGAATATTTGCAAGCCTCACTGTTCCACAGGATGTCCTAATGGAAGTTGTGTAGGACCTGAAACTTGTGCCTGTAATACAGGATGGCAAATGATGCAAACCAATAACGCTAAGAATGACTCGTGCCAACCAATATGCAATAAAGGCTGCGTGAATGCAACTTGTATAGACCCGGAGACATGTCAATGTTTGCCAGGATATAAAAAAACAGAGAAGAATATTTGCAAGCCTTACTGTTCTAAGGGATGTCTACATGGCACATGTGTAAGCCCAGAGAACTGTATTTGTAACTCTGGATGGCAAATGACACAAACAAATGACAATAAAACATGTCAACCTAAATGTTCTAAACCCTGTGTGAATGGCACATGTATAGCCCCAGAGATTTGCAAATGTCTTGCCGGCTATGTTGAATCAGACAAGAATATTTGCAAGCCTGGCTGCCCTGGCAGATGTTTGCATGGAATATGCGTGAGTCCTGGCTTATGCATTTGTGATCCTGGATGGTACAATAACAAAACTAATCTGGGTGACGTGTGTGTGGCCAACACTGAAACCGGATCTGATAAAATGAAAAGCATCGGACATTGGTAAGTAACATGATTAGCAGTTACTCAGAAGTAATGTTAACTGGATTATAAAACAGCGTTGGAAGCAATCTTATGCTTGACACGCTATTTTTTATTAGGACCATATACTTATTAAGTGAAATGGGTTCAGTTTTTATGTCTGACTCTTCAAACCACCTTGGAGTTCTTCCTAGTACCAGTGGCCGGGGGCGCGAGTTTCGCTTGTGCATACACCGCCCCCACGGTAGATCTCGTCAGGCCACTTGTAGGCCAACTCTATCTCCCTGTGCGGCCTCCAAATTCGGCAACACCAACCCCTATAGAGACTCGTGCCTACATGAATACTCCCTCTCTTCTGTTATAATTTCCCGTTTTTATCAAATTTATCTAATTTCACTCCGGTTCGGCTTTCGAGATGGATCAACTACCTAGCTTTGAACTCGATCAGATGCTCTTAATACGGCGACGCCAAAGCCGCGCCGCCGTCGGCTTGTGAGATTGCGACCTCCGCGAACTTCGCACCCATACTAAAAAACTCATTTATTCAAAATAGACTAGAATTATTAGTTCTTTTTGAATGTCAATGTTACAAAAGAGAGCCCGCAAAAACGCCCGCCCTTCGCCGCTTCCTGGTGTTAAAGCTGTGAAGAAGAAACAGCGCAACAAACTCCCCAGCAACACAGACCTATCTGTCAAGTGAATAAGTTACATAACTTTCAATTCTGAATTTATCAATACTGTCATTAGTAGTAGTAGTAGTAAAAAGCAATTAATTTTATTTACTTTTTCAGGGTGCAATCTTATTGGGTCTATATTTTGGCCGCTGCAGTAATCAGTCTGGTAGCTGCTCTTTTTATTATTTACATATTAAGATTATCCAAAAAGAAAAAATCATTTGAAGAAGGTAAGTTTATTTTTCTGAAATTAAATTTGAACTATGATTTGTGTAATATTTACTTTTAGTACTCAAAAAGAACTTTGTATAAATCTAAGCCGTTACACAACGTGTCACATAATTCCCCGTGAAAAAGAAAATGTTAATCAAGTAGTATTTTATGGTTGTTGTCATTTACCACTCAGAGGAAATTAGGTAAGAATGTAAATAACTTTCTCGATAGTCTACTCTTCATTTTTATGTTTTTAGGGTTGGGTTTCAGTGATGATTATTTTATGTTTCATCCAAATTTTTTTTTTTTGGTCATGCTGTAGTTTTCAAATATTATTATTATTGCCAAGAGACTCTGTACAAGGGACCTTTTAACCCCCTTTCGGCTTTAGGGGTAGTTTTGTAACACGTTTTATAGGCACAAGTGTCACCTATGTAAGGATGAGTTAACTTTGTGATGACAAAGACAACAGTCTGGCAGTAATGGCCTCTCCACATTCCCGCGCGAATCGCGTGCGAATCGCGCGCGAAGGCGCGAATCACCCGCGATGAGTATGGATCCGATTCGCATATTCTTCGCGGGTTCGCGTCGCGTTCGCGCCTCGTTCCCGAAAATTGACGGTTTTTTGTCCCGCGACAAAGGGTTCGCAAGCCGCGAACTTGGCGCGAAAGCGACTAGGCTCCACATTCGCGCGCAGCTCAGTCGTGTCGAGTCGAGTGCAGCGAGCGGTTGTCTGTAATTTATATAGGGATACCTACAGAACATTACGTACAAGATAGTGAAATATGCACGTAAGCTTTGAAAATGAGCACGAATTGGTCTAACCAATTAGAACTAGCATTTTTAGAATGCTTTCAAGCAGAACCCGTAAATCGCTAATGCGCAAAGTAGCCCCGCTCCCGCAGCAGCAATATCGGCGTCCATGTTCGTTAAGTGCGCGAACTGTACTGTAAACCTGGCGCGAACCTCTGCGAATGTGGAACTTGGCAATTTTGCCGTGGTTCGCACCGCGATCCGCGCCGCGATTTCACGCCGTGATTCGCGCGCGAATGTAGAGAGGCCTTAAGGCGAGCTGAACCCTGGCGCGGTAGGTTTTGCTTGTTTTAGAACTCATTTTTGATAGGCAAATTAAAACATTTAGAACACAAAATAAATTTATATTTTAGGATACATTCCTTCTCTATACCATGTACCCGTTCAATACACGATGCAATACAGTTTTCTCGATAGAAAAAAATACTGAAGTTACTTCGATTTGCAGTTCTTTACAAGCAAAATTTCATTTTAAACAAGTACTTACTATAATACTGCTTAACAAACCCGCATCGGGATGCATTTACACAAATATGTGTAAATCCAGGAAGGTTTTTAAAGATAAGCTAAAATATTGCCAGGATAATGTACAGCAAATAAAAATGGATATTTTAGCTAAAAATCAGACTGACAAGCAGTTTGGTGCATTTTGGAAGGCAACAAATAAATTGAATCCGCGGTCGAGTTTTCCGGTGAGCGTGGCAGGCGTGCATGAGCCAACAGAAATAGCAAACTTATTTAAGCAGCACTTTAAGGTTGAGTCACCACTTATTAGAACGACACAGGTTGTCGATGCTGAGGCCGTTTCTGGGGACATTAACGTTCGATTTACTGCTAAGGAAGTTGCATCGGTGGTAAAATCAATGAAAAGAGGTAAGTCACCAGGTCACGATGGCCTCAGTATCGAACATCTGAAATACGCCGGTGTGCACTTACCACGCGTACTTGCCATGTTTTTTAATTTGTGTGTCAGTCACTGTTATTTACCAAATAGCTTCATGTTTACAGTTGTGGTGCCTATTATTAAAAATAAAACTGGGAATGTCTCTGATGCCTCAAATTACAGGCCTATATCCTTGGCAACTGTTTCAGCCAAGGTGCTGGACAGTCTGCTTGACGAACAATTGGCTAAGCATTTAATACTGCATGACGCTCAGTTTGGCTTTAGGCCGGGGCTGTCCACTGAAAGCGCTATATTGTGTCTCAAGCAGACTGTGCAGTACTACAAGGATAGAAAAACGCCTGTCTTTGCCTGTTTTTTGGACTTATCGAAGGCGTTCGATCTTGTCAGTTATGATGTTATGTGGAGTAAGTTGTCAGAGGAAACTTCTGTACCAATGGAAGTTATATCAATATTTAAATATTGGTATAGCAACCAACGCAATTGTGTAAGGTGGAACGGATCATTGTCGAATATGTATCGGTTGGAATGCGGAGTGAGGCAGGGTGGATTAAGCTCACCTCGCTTGTTCAACCTGTACATTAACCGGCTGATTGTTGAGCTCAGCAGCACCAAGGTCGGATGTCATATTGATGGAGTGTGTACCAATAATCTTAGTTACGCAGACGACATGGTGTTGCTGAGTCCATCAATCAGTGCTATGAGAAGGTTAATGTCGATATGTGAATCATATGCGGTGGCTCATGGGCTCAAATATAATGTCGGGAAGAGTGAACTCATGCTCTTTAAAGCCCGTGGTTTTTCTTACCCTACATTTCCCAATGTATCACTGTGTGGCACTCCTTTGTGTAGGGTATCTAAATTTAAATATTTGGGTCACTGGGTCACCGATGATTTAAGTGATAATGTAGATGTAGAAAGGGAACGCAGGTCGCTGGCTGTCCGGTGTAACATGCTGGCCCGCAGGTTTGCACGGTGTACGAATTCGGTTAAAATAACGCTTTTTAAAGCATATTGCCAATCTTTTTACACCTGCAACCTGTGGGTCAATTATTCGCAGCGGGCATACAGCGACCTGCGTGTCCAATATAATAATGCACTCAGGGTACTGTTGGGGCTGCCATGGCGTTGTAGTGCGTCAGGGATGTTTGCTGAGGCGCGGGTTGATGGCTTTGCTGCCATCATCAGGAAAAGATGCGCCTCCCTACTCACTCGCGTTCGTGGCAGTACCAACACTATACTGGGTGTTTTTACTGATCGGTGGGAGTCCCCCATGCTGCAAAGGTGGGTGCGGCTTCATACCGTAATTTAATTATTAATTTTATTTAATTATTATTTCCCAATCCTAACATTAGTTTTTTTTAAGTAAATTGCTACTAACAAAATATGGACCTGGTCTGAATTAAATGATTATTATTATTATTATAATACATTTTCTAAAATTAATATTAATTTATAGGTAATTAATTTTGGAATCGATTCTACCCGATCGTTTTTTTTTTTTACATTTACATATTTTTTATCGATTTTTTAAAGTGATTTTCGGCCCGCGCGTCGTCGCTTACCCGATTGCCGTCGCTTACCCGATTACCGCGCCAGGGTTCAGCTCGCCTTAAGGCCGTGGGCCTAGGTCTACGCCGCGGCGCCGGCCGCCGTGTGACGTGAACTTTTGAAAATGAAAACAGTCTGGATAAACGTTTCGGCTTTGAAACGGTTGCGATTTATCAAGATTTCGTTTAGGAGAATTGGGCCCCAAGATGGCTGTGCTCAAGATGATCTTTTAAATTACTATTTGTTTTACAGACAGTTTCGTGGCAGTTCCAGCTCAAGAAATTGCTCCAACAATGTTTAATAAGACGAATCATAAGTACGATGTAACAGAACAACTGTAAACTTTTCTTGTTGGCCTTCTCATTATAATTGTGACAAGCTGTGCCCGCGACTCCGTCCGCGTTGAAGTCGAAAACCAATTATTATGTCGTAATAACTAAACTTTCTTCTCGATAACTTTAAATTCTTATAACTATCTTTTGATTGAGTGAACCGGTTACACAAAGACTAAATGGTATTCCGAGATGCTCACAATATTTGTCTATAAAAGTGAGTCAGGACTATTTGCGTGATGCGTGCATAAATAAACTGACAAACAGATATGAGACAAAAGTTTCAAAAATTATCAAAATGGATTCTATTGTTATCCTATGATAACCTGTGTTTTTTTAATATTTGCTACGTCAAAATACGCCAAGACTACATATTGATAATATATACAGGGTGTAAATGAATTCGTATGATTCCTTCAAACCGCGTGATGTACTGGTGACACTGATTGACCCTGCATAGGTTTTTTTCAAAATGAACAAAAAACAGTTTTCAAAAAATTAACCATGGTATTCTGTATCTGAGTAATTTTAGCGTCCCAAGTTAACTGACTGCGTGAAGCGATATCGCGTTAGTCGTGTCCGTCAACTGTGTCACCGCGCCTTCATTCATTTATGCATGGCATCGAAATTTTCTATCACAAAAAAAAATATTTTGGAAAAAAAAGTTCATTTTTATTTTCAATCAATCAAAATCCCGTGCGGGGTTAATCTATATCATTAATAGATCATGTGGTTTGAAGGAATTACACGAATTCGTTAACACCCTGTATAGATATTGATTTATGTAACCTGCATTTCTGAAACCTGCATATATTTATTTATAAGTAAGGTGGGTGAGCCATTTAAGGCCCTGCTCAAGTAATAATATTGGCATTTTAGTTTAGATTTGTATTTTGCATTGATATGATGACTTTGCTTTGCTATTGAAGAAGGAATTTATTACTTTTGTTTCATATTATATTATAAAACCGGTACTGTTCCTAGGAAAGCCAACGGTTCCATGTAAGGCCAATCAAAAAATTAACGGTTAAACGGTATTAAAATTAACGTTTCCCCAGAATTATATGAAAATATAACTAGTGAATGTGTATTAAGTACGTGTCGGTTAATGTAAAACAATGCATACGCAATATAATGATTATGCTTTTAGTTTTTTTGGATTTTCCTTTAATGCACCATTTTAAATACAGATTTAAAATGAAGTGAGAGAAGATGAAATTAGAATCATTATATCATTTTTTTATGTAGCCCGGTATAACTACTCGTACTTACTTATCTATTGTTTTCATTCGTTTTTGTTGGTCATCCGTTTAATTTTAGTGTATATCTATTCTCAGGGTTCAAGAATGCTCGGACAAATTATTCTATGTCCTTATTAGGAACATTTTGGCCTTGCAAAGAACAGGTACCTAGAAAGGCCAATTTCGCGTGTTTTTTTAAGTTTATTGTTTCATTAGAAAAGTTGTTTGCATCTTACCTGAGTTGAATATAATACTCAACAAAATGTTTTTTCAAACATTTACACGACAACTTTTTTAGTTATACTATCGTGTTCTTGGTTATGTTCAGTGAATATTTTTACTTACGCGAAAATATATTATTATCAAAGGTGTTTGTTGTTTTGTTTTAACAAAAGATTCTTAAATGTAGTTTAAGTATTAGAATAGAATAGAATATACTTTATTGTACACCAAAATTGTAACATAGCTCATGAACAATATCATTTAGTGAAGGGTACAATGGCGGTCTCATCGCTGATAGCGATATATTACCACAGTGTTTTATTGTTATAACGTTACTTTTAAGTAAAATTACTGATTTATTTGGTCGGCCTTCAATGGAGCCCTGTTTCTTGAAAGGCCTTTTGGAACGGTTTAGTAAAACTCAAAGGAGGATGGGCACAAATGTATGGAGTCTGGTACTGGCACCAATCGGAATGAATGATACACCGTTGGAAAGGTATTTTTGTGTAGATTAAGAGTAACCATGGCGCTAGTCTCGATTCACTGTCCGATCGAATTAATCCTGCTTGAAAGTTGTTTATTTTTGTTACATCATTTATGTATTACTTTTATTGTCATTTTTATCCATTTTGGCATGGTATTATTATCTCCTTTTAGTCACGGCTCATCCTCCGTGCGGAAGATGTCCGGTCCTTTGGAAGGCATACAAGGGACACAGGGTCCGACGCGCATAGGCCCCATTGAGAACTTTAATTTAAAATGGGGTGGGGTACCAACCGGGGACTATCCACGGCTGCACTATTGGAGTATAGTCATGGACCGTCCCAAGTGGGTGCAAGACTATTGTAACATAAGGTGAAAAATGTCTGGTCTAAAGAAAGGGGTGTTAGGTGGACTGGATAACTTCTATTGCCGGAAGAAAACGGGCGTCTGCCTTTCAACATTTAAAATTGAAAAGTGTTGGCAGACAATGACTCGCAAGCTCACTAGCTGGGCCCCCTGAAAAGCCGCCAGTACATAGGCGAAGGGGGCAACAAACGTGTGAGCGGCTAGGGGTGTAGAGAGGTGTGGCCCCGGTTTCGCCGTCGCGGGTCTAAAAGACCCGGAGTGGGTTTCCCCGCTATTACGCCATAAGACACTTCCACCTCCGAGCATATGTATAGCTCTGGCGGCCTCTGTCTGGCCGGCCGGGCACTCTTGGAGTTCCACTCCAGCCAGCCAGTAAAGGCAAACTGGAGACGAGGCCCTGACCGACTCTCTGAGGCAATAAGTTACGCAGTGTCGCCACTCACCAACAGCTCGCCACAAGCTGCGGTGTATATTATAATTATTATAAATATTTTTAATTATCTAGGTAAATAAAACAAGTTCGAAGTAAGTTTTATCATTTATTGTAAGTATACAGAATGTAAAAATACCCATTACATAGCCGAAATCTACGCACTCTGTACATCAAACTAAATTGCATTGACCAAAAATAATTGCTGGGAAGCGACTTTTATTTTTAGGCATAAAAAACATGTCCGAGTTGTTTAATAAATAGATCACCCCTAACTGAAAAAATGCTAAACCGATTTAGTTGTAATTTTCATACGTTAACTGAATATTATTTTGCTCAAAATCTGTTCAAATATCATCAAAGTCGGTCAAGCTGAACCGGAGATATGATTTTTTTAAATTATATTTCGAACTAAATATCCAGTATCTTCTGAAGACTATATTAAAATTTCAAAACAGACAATTTTTACTTGTTTGTTGCCATACTAGTTTTTTGTACTCTTGAAAAGAGCTATCCAACGATGGTAAATTCATTTTGATTGGACATGAGTAGGTACCGAAACGCCCATCATCCTTTAACAAAGATTTATTAGCTCCATAATTATTATTTCTGTTTTTTTTGTTAAACAATGAAACAAAGTGTTACTTAACACTGAATTTGTTACATTTATCCTGTACATAAAGGAATAGGTAATACTGTTTAGTTATTAACCCTTTAACCGCCCCAGTCGGATATATCCGACAAGTTTATTAACCTCTATACGGATAGTAACGGACACAGGTATATCCGAAATGGCCGAAATAGAAAAGATTTTTTTTGTCGGATTTATCCGACTGAGGCGGTTAAAGGGTTAAGGTGGCCTTCCATGGTCCACCCACCTTACAATTAAGTGCAGTGTGTGTATGTAAATTATTAGTCTGGCAAACAAAAGTAGACACAGTATATACAACCTTATTTTTACTATATATGAAAACCGAGACACCCCAACAAGATTTTCATCAGAACTGCCTGAGTATGTGTTTTTTTTTAGTAAATCTCCAAGTTACACCTTAGTTTATGTCGCGTTAAGTTCCCTAAAAAAGTGTGAAATGCCTGAGATGTGCTATGCAGGGATTGTCTAATACACGGAAACTGACCGAGAGGACCGTCTCAAGCCTCAAGGTGTCTATTCCCGTCAACTGTTATGGGTAGAAAACTACTGAAACAAAATTGAAAATGAAAAAAATAAATCAAAAAAGTGGTGTAAAAAATATGTCATTCGATTCTCCTAGTGATTCTGAACAAACTAGTTTCAGGTTTAGTATATACTAAAACTAAGCTTGTATAATGCACTCTGTGTGTACAGCTAACCGCGACAGCGAATACACGCCCGTTCGTCCCGCTCCCGCTTTGCAAACATACTCGCTAACTTGCCTTATTTTCTATTCTTATTCTTCCCTATTTTCGTATCTATCAATAATTTCTGATGCCTGTATAGACTGTAGACTCTGTTGCTCGCGAGTGATATACAGGGTGTTAACGAATTCGTGTAATTCCTTAAAACCACATGATCTACTACTGATGTAGACAGGCCCCGCATGGGATTTAGCTTGATTAAAATTAAAAAAATAAAAATTATATTTTTTTCGTGCGGCTGTGTTACCGATCGTATCTAAACCACATAATAAGGATTTAGTATAAAAATAAGAATTTATTTTTTTGCTCAAACAATGTTTTATTTGTGTGAACATTTCGATGCCACGCATAAATTAATGAAAGCACGGCGACACGGCTGGTAGGCACGACTAACGCGATATCGCTCTTTGCAGTCAGATAACTCAAGGCTCTAAAATGACTCAGAAATAGAAAGTATAGATATTTTAAAAAAAATTTTTTTGTTGATTTTCAAAAAAATCCATTTAGCGTTAATCTGTGTCACCAGTTGATCACGTGGTTTGAAGGAATTACACGAATTCGTTAACACCCTGTATTATGTGTGGAACCACCTTATGAACAATAAACTGGTGTGATATTATTTCTATAGTCAGTGCGTATAATTTATCTCCTGTTAGGTTCCCACACAGTCAGCCCCTGCCACTGCTCCTGCCGCTGCCAGAAATATTGGCCTAAATACTTTTGCTGACGTCAAGGTTGTTGCGGCGACAGAATTATGCCGCTTAGTATATGAAATGCCGACTCCTAGAGTTAAAACGCAGCACAGAGTAATAATAAATAGTTGCCATAGACGGGTAACAAGACGACACGCGTTCCTTCGCGCTTAAACGCCGGCGGCAAGTGAGCAAGAGTGCTGAATGTAAACACTCACTCGCGCTCGCACTGCCTGTCCTTTGACTTCCACACGAAAAACCGACAATCGAGGGAGCACCGGGTAATGGCAGCGGCATGAGCAGTGACAGCGCGAGTGACCTATTTACATACTCGCGCTGCCCACTTCCCTGCTTACTTCCCTATCCAACAAGCCTGAGTGTATATGTGGCAAAGGTTCCAATTTTCAAACTGGCGCCACAAAGAAAAAACAAATCAAAGTCAAAGTTTTTTATTTAAAATAGATCAGATTACAGGCACTTTTAAAACGTCAAAACTCGGTCCACGGTTCCAAAAGGTAGGTTGCATGGAGAAGAGCCGGCAAAAAACTCCATGACTAATCTTTTCAAAATAGTAGTTCAATTCCATTACAGTAGTGTGACTGTGAGAAATAGAATGAGAATAATGCAGGTTAATGTAAGAAATAAACTCACATTAGAGTAACATATAGAAAAATATGTCTTCTAGAATTACCATAGCAGTTAAGGGCTGACCAGTCCCGACAGACAGCATCCGTTCACGAGCATGACGTGCACATCCGCATCGCTCAGCTCAAGCATATTGTAGGGAACCCAACGACCGGATATACAACGCCACCATCAGCAGAACATATAAGTGAGCATGACAGACTCATACTACCAGACAATAGGCAGTAATATGGTATGATTATAGGTGTATCATTAATTGCTGTATGATGCTCATACTTTAAAGATTGGAAAATTATATTATTAAAATAATAATTATAAAACAATACCAGATTAATAAGACAGAGTTAGTACAGTATACTTACAGTAAACAATAAAATTATAATGGTTTATAAAAATTTCAATATTTGAATCATGGACGTACAAAAAAGATCGGACAGATTTTCGCTAACAAAAAACTGTGTCACTCAGAGTCAGTCAGTTTGCTGTACGTACAGGCTGGCAAGCACACATTCACAAAATGTCAGTCATTACACGCGTAAACGTCAACAGAGTCGATACAAAAAGCGGCAAAAAAAATTAAAATATAGCATGTCTTGTGTGGTGAAATGGTGTAAAAACCGTAGTGATCGGAAGAAAAAAAATCCAGGAATCACGTTTTATAAGTCAATGAATAATTCAATCACTTAATTCCCAATTGTATACAATAAAATCAATGTATTCACCAGAAGAAAAGAATCCGTCACAAGGCCAGTGTTGTCAATATTCACGTGTGCAAATTACCCTAATTATAGGAAATTTATAGTTTTTTGTTCAATTCAATTTATTTATTACTAGGTATTTTATTTATATATTTTTTAAATAGATTTCCTAAAGAAAATGAAGTATGGAGAAATGATTGGATTAAAAAAATGAGAAATTGTAACGGTGAAAACGATTGAATTCCAAACAAATACAGTGTCATTTGCAGTCTACATTTTGAAGCTAACGACATATACAACTAAAGGAGGACTCCGGTGTGTTGTTACATAATTATGCAGTACCTCAAAATGTAAATTAACAATCTAAGCTAACATGACATTTATTTTGCAGATATTTTCATAGGGAGATTTGGTTCTTACCATTAACCTTTTCAAATGGCACGGTATAATTCTGCCTACATTTCCAAGAAATTTGTCTGCCAACCTGTATTTGTCTTAAAATAAAATGGGTAAATTTGGCTAACATGACAACCCTAAATTCATTCACACTTAGATAGTCGCCGCCATTACGGGACACAGTTTTGTCTTAGCGGGAGTTCCGTCCGATCTTTTTTGTACGTCCATGATTTGAATTTAAAAAGAATATTATCCCTTCATCTGTCCAACTTCCCAACTTGCCAAAGGTTCCATTTTCAAAAGTAGGAATTACTTTTATTATCTTTAACGCAAGTGGCCAGTTCCAGAAACATTCAGTCATAGAAGTAATAAGTACTACGTACAACAGTATGGCCCACTTAAAACATCTAGAGTCTGGCAAACGAAAGTAGAGACTGAAACAGCGAGGCAAATTTAAAAAAATATCAGCATTGCAACCCCAAAATTAGTATGAAATACCTGAAATAACCAAATTTGATACTTTGAAACAATGCCATATAAAAGTTTATAAATAATTCGATTGTCTACTTTTGTTTATATCTATAATACCTACTCTTATAATCTATACACATTTTGCTCTTAATTCTACTTATAAATAAATAAATGAAGGTTTTAGAAATGCAGGTTACATATATATCTACATAAGTATTATAAATATGTAGTCATAGCGTATATTTGGACATAGAAAATATTTAAAAAAAAACGGGTTATTATAGGATAACAATAGAATCAATTTTGTTTTTCTAATTTTTGTCTGTTTATCTGGTTGTTAGTTTGTGAGTTTGTTTGTGCACGCATCACGTAAATAAAGTCCTGACTCAATGCAGTTGAGTTTTATATGTATACAAATATTGTGAGCATCTCGGAATAACATTTAGTCTTTGTATAACCGGTTCACTCAATCAAAAGATAGTTATAAGAATTTAAAGTTATCGAGAAGAAAGTTTAGTTATTGCGACATAATAATTGGTTTTCGACTTCAACGCGGACGGAGTCGCGGGCACAGCTTGTCACAATTATAATGAGAAGGCCAAATATAAAAATTTACAGTTGTTCTGTTACATCGTACTCATGTTTCGTCTTATTAAACATTGTTAGAGCAATTTCTTGAACCGGAACTGCCACGAAACTATCTGTAAAACAAATAGTAATTTAAAAGATCATCTTGAGCACAGCTATCTTGGGGCCCAATTCTCTTAAAAGAAATTTAGATAAATCGCAACCGTACCAAAGCCGAAACGTTTATGCAGACTGTTTTCATTTTCAAAAGTTGTCAAATTGTTTGACACAAAACCAATCATTTTGTCAGTTTTCTTAAACAACAACTGACTGACGTTATTGGTTCGTTTGTGTTTGGCAACCATTTTGTTCACAAATGTTGCACAAATCTACACATGCACAAACACCCAGACCCGGAACAACTATCTGTAGGCCATACAAATATTTGTTCCGTGCGGAAATCGAACCCACAACAAACGTGTCAAACGTGTTATTCATTTTGAATCAAAAATCCTTAATTGTATTGAAGGTGTTAATCACTGACAGTACTGTAGTGTCATTCTGTAAGAAACCCACCTCAATATCGACGGTTAACTCGATATCCATAATGTCACAGTATGGATAATAGAAGCAAATAACACACAGATAATCGACAGTATAATCAATAACGCGTAGTTTTGTTATCCACGCTGTGTCACGACAAGTGTGTCTAATTGACAGTCGCGATCGAGGTGAGATTCTTACAGAATTGCACTGCTGTTCCTGCCACTTGTGACGTAGACTTGGGCCATAGTGGGAAGAGGATACCTGGTGAAGCATATTATTATAGCATGCTCTAGGCTGCTGAACGCATTACGGACTTACTGCTAGACTGTTGTCTTTGTCATCAGAAAGTTAACTCATCCTTACATATGTGACACTTGTACCTATACAACGTGTTACAAAAATACCCCTAAAGCCGAAAGGGGGTTAAAAGGTCCCTTGTAAAGAGTCTATTGGCAATATTTGGAAACCGTAGCAATGACCCAAAGAATTTTTTTTTTGGATGAAACGTAAAATAATCATCACTGAAACGCAACCCTGAAAAAATAAAACTAAAGAGTAGATTACCCAGAAATTTATTTACATTCTTACCTAATTTCCTCTGAGTGGTAAATGACAAGAACCATAAAAGACTACTTGATTATTATTTTCTTTTTCATGGGGTATTATGTAACACGTTGTATAACGGCTTAGATTAAGATAAAGTTCTTTTTGAGCACTAAAAGTGAATAATACACAACTCTTAGTTCAAGTTTAATTTCAGAAGAATAAAACTTACCTTCTTCAAATGATTTTTTCTTTTTGAATAATCTTATGTAAATAATAAAAAGAGCAGCTACCAGGGCCCTGTTTAATAAAGCTGACAATTCGACAAGTCCGACATATGTCAAAAGGTGACAATTCGACAATTTTTCTGTTTAATAAAACTTACAGGCGACAAAATTGTCATGGTGGAAAATTCACAAATATGTCGGATTGTCGTGACAATCCGACATTTTTCTGTTTAATAAAACTTTTTGAGCGACAGGTGATAGGTGACAATTTGTCGTGAAAAACTTGTCAAATCTGCTTTATTAAACAGAAAATTGTCATGACATATTGACATATTTGTAGAATTGTCCGACAATTCTGACAGGAGCTTTACCCTCTGTCGCGAAATCATACTTTCAATTTTGAAGGTGTAAAAAGTGTTTGTAAGAAAGAAAGAAGAAAGAAAGAAAGAAAAATCATTTATTCAGCACAAATGAATAACATATAAGTAATAATAACATAATTAACACTACCTATTTATATAAATTGCGCTGAAAAGGCAAGTAGAAGGTTTACTACAAAAATTGAAACATACATCGAGCAGTGATAGTAGTGATGATGAATACTTGGAACAAATACAAACGAGGAGGCAACCACGTTCATTTAAAAGTAGAATCAATTTCTCCTTCACAATTACAGACGTAAGCTTTAAAGAAAATTTTCTGCTGCTTTAATATAAACTAAACCTAAACTAAGCTAACAAACTACCTATGGTCCTAAAGAATATTTGCAAATATGTTAAAAGTCGACATAATTGTCACGACAATTCGACAATTGTCAGGATTAATTTGACTGTGGTTTTTGACTTATGTCGAGTTTTATTAAACACGTTTTTAAATGACAAACATGTCAAGATTTCACCTGTCGATTTTTGACATATTTGTCACTTTTATTAAACAGCCTAAGTGCGACAATTCTACAATTTAGTCATTTTTTGACATATATGTCAAATTGTCAGCTTTATTAAACAGGGCCCAGACTGATTACTGCAGCGGCCAAAATATAGATCCAATAAGATTGCACCCTGAAAAAGCTAATATAATCAATTGCTTTTTACTACTACTACTAAATTACTAATTACAGTTTTGATAAATTAAGAATTGAAAGTTATGTAACTTATTCACTTGACAGATAGGTTTGTGTTGCTGGGGAGTTTGTTGCGCTGTTTCTTCTTCACAGCGTAAACACCAGGAAGCGGCGAAGGGCGGCCGTTTTTGGGGGCTCTCTTTTGTAACATTGACATTCAAAACGAACTAATAATTCTTGTCTATTTTTAATAAATGAGTTTTTTAGTATGGGTGCGAAGTTCGCGAAGGTCGTAATGTCGCAAGCCGATGTCGGCGCGGCTTTGGCGTCGCCGTATTAAGAGCATCTGATCGAGTCCAAAGCTAGGTAGTCGATCCATCCCGAAAGCCGTACCGGAGTGAAATTAGATAAATTTGATAAAACGGGAAATTGTAACAGAAGAGAGAGAGTATTCATGTAGTTTGCGCACGAGTCTCTATAGGGATTGGTGCGGCCGAATTTGGAGGCCGCACAGGGAGATAGAGTAGGCCTACAAGTGGCCTGACGAGATCTACCGTGGGGGCGGTGTATGCACAAGCGAAACTCGCACCCCCGGCCACTGGTACTAGGAAGAACTCCATGGTGGTTTGAAGAGTCAGACATAAAAACTGAACCCATTTCACTTAATATGTATATGGTCCTAATAAAAAATAGCGTGTCAAGCATAAGATTGCTTCCAACGCTGTTTTATAACCCAGTTGACATTACTTCTAAGTAACTGCTAATAATGTTACTTACCAATGTCCGATGCTTTTAATTTTATCAGATCCGGTTTCAGTGTTGGCCACACACACGTCACCCAGATTAGTTTTGTTATTGTACCATCCAGGATCACAAATGCATAAGCCAGGACTCACGCATATTCCATGCAAACATCCGCCAGGGCAGCCAGGCTTGCAAATATTCTTGTCTGATTCAACATAGCCGGCAAGACATTTGCAAATCTCTGGGGCTATACATGTGCCATTCACACAGGGTTTAGAACATTTAGGTTGACATGTTTTACTGTCATTTGTTTGTATCATTTGCCATCCAGAGTTACAGATACAGTTCTCTGGGCTTACACATGTACCATGTAGACAGTCATTAGAACAGTAAGGCTTGCAAATATTCTTCTCTGTTTTTTTATATCCTGGCAAACATTGACATGTCTCCGGGTCTATACAAGTTGCATTCACGCATGGTTTATTGCATATTGGTTGGCACGAGTCATTCCTACTGTTATTGGTTTGCATCATTTGCCATCCTATATTACAGGCACAAGTCTCAGGTCCTACACAACTTCCATTAGGACATCCTGTGGAACAGTGAGGCTTGCAAATATTCTTCTCCGATTTTTGGTATCCTGGCAAACATTGACAAGTTTCTGGGGCGATGCACGTGCCATTCATACAGGAGTTCGTACATATTGGTTTACACATTTTATTCGTAGTGCCCTTTGTTTGAGTCATTTGCCATCCTGTGTTGCAGACACACGTTTCTGGACGTATACAAATGCCATTAAGGCACCCACCAGAACAGCGAGGCTCGCACGTATGCTTTTCTGACTTTACATACCCCTTAAGACACTGGCAAGTTTCTGGCGCCACACATGTGCCGTTTACACAAGGTTTTGTACAAATTGGTTGGCAAGTTTCATACTTTGTGCTATTTTCTTGAACCATCTTCCATCCTGAATTACAGACACAAGTCTCAGGTCCAACACAACTTCCATTAGGACATCCAGTGGAACAGTGAGGCTTGCAAATATTTTTCTTTGTAATTTTGTATCCTGGCAAGCATTGGCAAGTCTCCGGGGCTACGCATGTGCCATTCATACAAAAATTGGTACATATTGGTTGACAAGTTTTATTTATAGTGGTATTTGTTTGAATCATTCGCCATCCTGAGTTACAGACACACGTTTCTGGATGTATACAAGTGCCATGAATGCACCCATTGGAACAGTGAGGCTTGCAAGTATAGTTTTCTGACTTTACATACCCCTTAAGACACTGGCAAGTTTCTGGCGCCACACACGTGCCGTTTATACAAGGTTTGGTACAAATTGGTTGGCAAGTATTATACATTGTGTTTTTCGCTTGAACCATCTTCCACCCTGAATTACAGACACAAGTCTGAGGTCCAACACAACTTCCATTAGGACATCCCGTGGAACAGTGAGGCTTGCAAATATTCTTCTCCGATTGTTCATATCCTGGCAGACACTGACAAGTCTCTGGGGCGATGCACGTGCCATTCATGCAGGGCTTAGTACATTTTGGTTGACAAATTTTATTCGTAGTGCCTTTTGTTTGAATCATTTGCCACCCTGAGCTACAGACACAAGTTTCTGGGCGTATACAAGTGCCATTAATGCACCCACCGGAACAGTGAGGCTTGCAAATATAGTTTTCTGACTTTACATACCCTTTTAAACACTGGCAAGTTTCTGGCGCCACACACGTGCTGTTTATACAAGGTTTGGTACAAATTGGTTGGCAAGTTTTATACTTTGTGTTTTTCGCTTGAACCATCTTCCAACCTGAATTACAGGCACAAGTCTCAGGTCCAACACAACTTCCATTAAGACATCCTTTAGAGCAGTGAGGCTTGCAAATATTCTTCTCCGATTTTTCATATCCTGGCAGACACTGACAAGTCTCTGGGGCGATGCACGTGCCATTCATGCAGGGCTTAGTACATTTTGGTTGACAAATTTTATTCGTAGTGCCTTTTGTTTGAATCATTTGCCATCCTGAGCTACAGACACAAGTTTCTGGGCGTATACAAGTGCCATTAAGGCACCCACCGGAACAGTGAGGCTTGCAGGTATAGTTTTCTGACTTTACATACCCCTTAAGACACTGGCAAGTTTCTGGCGCCACACACGTGCCGTTTATGCAAGGTTTTGTACAAATTGGTTGGCAAGTTTTATACTTTGTGTTTTTCGCGTGAACCATCTTCCACCCTGAATTACAGGCACAAGTCTCAGGTCCAACACAACTTCCATTAGGACATCCCTTGGAACAGTAAGGCTTGCAAATATTCTTATCCGATTTTTTAAATCCTGGCAGACATTGACAAGTCTCTGGGGCGATGCAAGTGCCATTGATGCAGGGTTTATGACACATTGCTTGACAAGTTTTACTCGTAGTGCCCTTTGGTTGAATCATTCGCCATCCTGAATTACAGACACACGTTTCTGGGCGTATACAAGTGCCATTCGCGCAGCTTTTACTACAGACTGGTAAGCAAGTTTTATTTTGAAATTTGTACCCTTTTACGCACTGACATTTTTCTGGGGCGATACAAGTACCTTTGCCGCATGATTTAGAGCAAATAGGCAAACAGTTATATTTATTTTTTAGGTCCGGCTTATAACCTTTGTTGCAACCGCATTCCTCTGGACTTCGGCAAAAGCCATTTTGACAAGGTTTCGAGCATTTCGGTTTACAGCGGAGGCTGAAATAGATATAAATGGTTATTTATTTGTATAACATCTTAACGCCTTAAAGCTCTTATAAACAACTCGCGAGGTCCTCGGACTTTGACATGCACTGCTTACCCTGAAGGTTTGGCTCTGGGTGGAGTTCAAAATGTTTGAAAACGAGATCATTCACGCTCTATACATTTTTGGTCCGTAGCTGAAAGTGCCTAACAAAAATTTTGTTATATTCCGTTAGAAGGTGTTATTTTGTTCATTTGTTACTATGGAACCAAATCTGTAGAGTCATTCTCCGCCAAGTTACATGTTCGAAAAAATCCATTTTTTATACTGTTTAGTTATAGGTATAACAGTGATGTAATAAACATGACTGACTTTTATACAGGGAAACATCATCATGAGCATGTTGTATTAAGTCTCTGAAGTTTAAGCCCATTGTACTAGTTATATTCGTAATAACATGTGGCTTTGAGTTCGTTTAAATGGCTTTGTAGGTGGATACCGTGTCCTAAAACTTGTTACAACATCGCGTAAACAAAAATGTTTAAAAAGGTAATCAACTGTAGGAAGGGTCATTCTCTGCTCTGTTACACGAGTACGATAAATAATTTTTACCTACACTATTTTTTATCCACCTGCACTACAGCAAAGGCAGGGTTATGTTTTTCGCGTATATCTATGTATGTATATGGGATTCTTTGTACCATTGTACCATCTAAAAGGCTGGATGGATTTTAACAAATGAGACATGCAGATTTGGTCCCATAGTAACCAATGAACAGAATAACTCATGCTAACGGTATATAACAAAATTTTTGTTTGGCCGGCACTTTCAGATATAGCCCAAAATAAATGATAAGTATCTATGATGATGAATCAATTTTAAATAAATTTGTTTAAAATTGCAGTTGAACCGCAACCCAACCAGATTTTTGACCGTTATTTTTACAAAAATAACTAAAGACTAAAAGACTGCATCAATGGTCTAGTGGTCGCAAGCGCGACTGCTGAGCGTGAGGTCTTGGGTTCGATCCCCAGGTCGAGCAAAGTGTTATTGGGTTTTTCCGTGTGGAATTTCTCAGTAGCAGCTCTGAGTCTGGATTTGTGCCCGGTTGATGGCTATACGCTCGCCCCCTATTACATGGGACTTAAATATAACGGCGAAACGTGGGTGTTACTACACACCTCTGCCCAACCCTTCGGGGAATACAAGGCGTGATGTTATGTTATGTTTATTTTTACAAAATAAAAGTTAAAGGCCACGGTTAAGCTGCGTGTTGATTGCGATTGTAACAATTTTGCCTCCTTTGGCCTCCTGTTTCCTGTGCCGATTGCATAGAGCAACGCGGCCACCATAGACGACCTCGTTGCTCTAAGGCCGAATGCAATAAATCTACGGAGTTGGCCAATATAACTTGATAGGTAGTTCGTAACGGCGCTGTTTGCTTAGGTAAATGAGTTTAGTTCCCTATTTCGCCGTCTGCCAAGATAAAATGTACTGTACACACTGTAAAGATGTACAATTGGACTTTTAATTCGATTCAGTGACTTGACAGTTGGCGGGATACCAATTTTTGACAAAAAAGGGAGTGAGGTGTTTTTTTTTTTAAATAATGTTTTTACTACCGCAAACTTATCTGACAGCGTCACTGTTGTCTCATTTATAATACATAGTTGCTTTAGAATATTTTTTGCAATAAAGTGGGTAATTAATATAATATGTAAATGGAAACGCTGCCATATTTAATTTTCAGAGGTGCCATTTCAAAAAAAATGAAAATTTAAAATGAAACCATTTCAAAATAGCGTAGCGCGTCATTAGTTCCACTTTTGCCCACCGGGCCCGATAAGTTTGTGGCACAATAAAAGATTGAACGAAATAGAATTTTTATTGAATTTTAAGAAACAAACTTTTTATTGAATTAAATAACTTGACGATCAAATTATCTTCCTTTAATCTTATATTGCAATCGAATTTGTAGAGATTTATTTAAATTGAACTATTTTTCTTATTCGTTCTTTTCGCAAAATCGTTCAGTACCCCAACACTATTAGTTTTAGTATGGTAACATTATTTTGCGTTGAACTGTCAAGTTACTGCATTGAATTAAAGGTAGGGTTACCATCCGTCCGGATTTATCCGGACATGTTCGGACTTTCGGCCTTTCATCCGGACTTTGCCCGGATTTTTGGCTTAGATGCAAAAAATTTAATGAACATTTAATTCCACATTAAATTACTTAAGAATAAAACATAAGTATTGAATCATCAGTCTTCAATCTTTATTAATAAACTACATACAATTAGTTAGTCAGTCTCATCTCAACTTAAATCAACCAATTATTTCATTTTGTGATTGTTTTGTATTTTATTTGGGACTTTTTCTGAAATGTCCGGTCTTTTTGACAAATGTCCAGCTTTTTGTCAGGACTTTTCAAATTTCGAAATGATATACCTAATTGAAGACCTAACACAAAATACAAAGAGGATTTACATTCCCATAATCATATGAACATGTGATTGAAAAATCTATTTATGAAAAATTGCCTAGTGGATACGAGGCTTTACTGTACATGTGCATTTAAAACGTGGAAGACACAGCAACATCGCATTTAACCTATCTACGCTACGCTACTGTTTTGGTTTTAAACAAGCAGTTCCGAAATGTAATCCTTCCTTTTCGTTTTTTTTGCTTTCCTTTCTGTTTGTTCGTATTTTTATTTTAATCTATTAATGATGTAGATTAATGCTGGTTTTATTGTTACGCGTTTCGGCAGCGCCGTTCGAGCGCGCGCGTTCGTAGATATATGGGGTACCTACTAGTTGCGTTTCAAAGTCGCGCGCTTGAGCGCCGTTCAATAAACGCGCGCTGTTCGCCGGCGCTGCCGAAGCGCGCGCCGCTCGTGCGCTTCTACGGCCAGTATGCGTTTTAGTGAGACGCGCCGTAAGATATTTGTTTACAAAATGAATTCACAATGTGCACCGGTGTTCAAGCACATGAATAAATAAACCGAGCAGAATGAAAGCTTCATACTAAATGCCGTGCGTAGGTACACTACTACACGCTCAGCTATGTGTGCGTGACCTGTCACCTACAAGGCGCGCGGGGAGTGCGCCGGCGCCCGCTCCCGTACAAACCGGTTTGAGGCAGTTCAGTAAGCGGACAAAGTTAAGGTGTGTCACAGCGGCAGCGGCAGCCGTACGAGACGCGGACGTTTTATTTTAATTGTTTTTAAAGATGCTAAACTGTTGTACTGTGTGTATGTGTACAAATAATGGGAGGAAAAACAAGGATACTTCTTATTTTGTACATCCAAAGGATCTTGTCAGTTAATTATATCCACTTATACCTACATACACATGTTTAATGCTTATTACAGAATATTTAGTTACGAGTAGATAATATCCAAAATAACTAAGATGACGATAGAAGATAGACGGCTTTCCCATAAGAATTATTATTTGTAAGTAATTATATTGGCGTATTATTTGTTTCGTATTTTTGTTTTAGTAGGTTTGTAGAATAGTACCAAAGTATTTGTAGGCCGTCTTAGTAAGATTTCATTTGGCCTTTTCTATTAGATAGGTAGGTACTTAACTTACGGTCGTGAAATAGTAGACAGCCCTATGAAAGTAGGTAAGAATTTTGAACTCTGGTAAGAAGCTTTCATTCTGTTCGGTTTATTTATTCATGTGGTTCAAGCGCGCGCTGCCCAGCGGCGCGTCTAGCGGCGTGACTATAAAACCAGTCTAATGGGTTTAAGGGAACGCCCTCTATTATTTTATTGGGTGATGCCCGATCTCCCCAAGTTCCAAGTTCCCCAAAGCTTATATTATTAAATAAAATTTTACGAATCTGTCTTGACCGAAATCTAGAATGGTACAGTCGCCGAATCAATGCTTACATACATATTGTTTAATGTTATTTGTTATTAACCGACTTCAAAAAGGAGGAGGTTCTCAATTCGGTTGTATTTTTTTTTTTATTTTTTTTTTTATGTTTGTTACCTCATATCTCCGTCATTTATGAACCGATTTGAAAAATTCTTTCTTTGTTCGAAAGGGTATACTTCCCGATTGGTCCCATATAAATTTTGTTACGATTAGACTATGAACTTCAGAGATATGGAACGGAACTCCTCATCGGATCAAAGCAAAATTCTCAAATTACTAATATTGCTTTGTTTATATTTGTTGTTGGGAACTGACTACTGGAAAAGAGGAGGGGGTGCATGTCCCCCCCCTCCCCCTTTGGAATCTTTTCATTATATCGTGTAAGGTATCATTTGAAAGGGCTTTTTATGCCCGACTACGTCAAAGCCAAAAAGAAGGGTTATGAAGAGGAGGGGGTTAAGTTTATGGCACTAAAACGTATTTAATAAAAAATAAACTTTAAAAAAAGTAAAAACCGACTTCAAAGAAAAACTAAAAGGAGTGAAATAATTACCATAATATAAAATTAACAGTTTCAGAAGTCGGTGCAACTCTACACTGAAACAAATAGAAGCCACCGACTTCTGAAACTGTTAATTTTATATTATGGTAATTATTTCACTCCTTTTAGTTTTTCTTTGAAGTCGGTTTTTACTTTTTTTATTTTACCTTAGAGAATCAATGGGGTAAAAACGTAATAATTATGTATTTTCATTGCAATTTATGCTTAATTCATTAAATATTGTTAACATTATGCAATACTGATGAGTGATGCTAACAAACGACGTTGTTCTGTACTTCAAAAACAAATAGGTGCTCATCAATAGTGGTGTTAATGAGTGCGAATGAGAGGGAAATATCAAATATCTACTATTTTTGCACTTGTGCGAATGAGAGGGAAGTATCAAAACTTGTTTCACTTCCACGTCCTGGATTCCTGTTTTTTATCTATCAGGCAGTTTGCATAGCGTTTGCATAGCATTTATAGTCTAAATCATTACTCATCTCACTTAATCATTGTTTACTTACAATTTTCCTGAGTTAAAGAATTGCTTGCTAAGATGCCTCCAACACAACCTAAATTCTTCCCTCACTCTACATTTTTCCCCAGAACAACCTGGATACATTCCTAATTCACCCCCTGGATACATCCCTAACACACCCTGGATATGTCTCGAAACAACCTCAAAACACATAGTACAAATTATACATAGAGAAAATACACCGTGGGCCCGAGGTACCCGAAAGATTTTAACCTTCGATTCCGATGCCTAATTGGAGAAGAAAAGCTAGGATGTAGTTTGTTGAATTAATTTCTTTATTTACGGAAATTCACAAATCGAAAAATATATCTATGGTAACAAGTCCTATGAACGCGGCGTTGCGACTTTTATCATACCATACCCCTCTCACCGTATGTTTTATTTGTCGGGGAGGTTTGTGAAGTGAGAAGTTTCTTATCCACTCACACGATAATTTATAAATGTTGCCAGTTCAACCTAAGGTATTGTTTACAAGGAAGTACTAAAGTTAATTGATTTATTAAGTACAGAAAAACAAAAAAAAAACTGATTTGGACTTTCGTTGAACATTTGACTCAAAATACCATCGGAAAGGCGTGGTTAAAATCTTTGGGGTGCCTCGGGCTCACGGTGTATATCTTCCAGAATAAGGTTAATTTTAACTAAGTACTGTTTTTTTTTATTCTAACACTTTTGAAGACGTCAGTACGAGGAATGGTCAAGTGTGAACTTTACAAATAAATTAATTTTACATTTTGGGGAAGTTGGGAATGAATGTATGAAAAATCATTTTGGGGAACTTGGAACTTGGGGAGATCGGGCATCACCCATTTTATTTACATACTGTGCATAATATTGTTTTACGTTCAGTTAGTAATAAAATTATTTTAAAGCTCTGTAACGCCTCAAAAAGTCAATTAAACACATAGCACTAGTTAGAATCTTTAGGCCTAGTAAAAAAAGTAGTTCGTAATTAAATATCTGATAATTAAGTTTTAGTTTATTAGTTTCTTACTTTTCTGAATCCCCCTCGTTATAGTAACCACTGCAGCATTCTGTGTCTGAATAGGTTATTCGTTTCTGAAAAACATAACATTATATATTTTTTTTAATTTATAATCTGACTTATCTGAGAGGAGGTCGTGGCTAAATAATTACAGCCGCATAGACCGATCTTCCGGGTTAAGCCACGCTTGCCGAGGTTGGTCTGTGGATGGGTGACCATTTACCATAGCGAGTTTCCTCCGTGCCTCGGAAAGCACGTAAAGCCGTTGGTCCCGGCTGTCATTTGTAGATCTTTGACAGTCGTTACTGTTGATCAGAAGCCAGAAAGTCTGACAACCAGTCTTACCAAGAGTATCGTATTACCCAGTTACTGGGTTGTGGAGGTCTGATAGGCAGTCGCTCCATGTAAAATACTGATATTCAGCTGCATCCGGTTCGACTGGAAGCCGACCCCAACATAGTTGGGAAAAGGCTAGGCAGATGATGAATTTATAATCTGACTTCAAAAAAGGAGGTTCTCGTTTTTTTAATGTAGTTTAGTAATGTATTTGTTAGTCTGGGGAGTCGATGTGTCTGAAGTTATGTAGAAATAATAATATTTTTTACGATATATGTGACACTGAGTGAAAGCCGAGAAAGATAAAGAAATTAAATATCAAGACTTGGCACACGAGGTTGTCGCCATGATCATTTATGACATCAAATATGATCTAAAATGCAAACACAGCTGATCATAGCTAAGGATTATACATTTTGGCGTATTATTTATGAAATCTTTGGACAGCTATTTCTCTGAAAGTATTGACTTTTGGGGAAAGTGGTAGAACAAAAGTTACTCATTATTATGGGTACTTTAATACCCTTTCGGGTTAGTACCTCCTTTCCGACTAACCTTGTATGCATTTTATTGAGAAATACATACAAAATAAGAAGCCGAATAGTCGGCGCTCTTTGCTGAATAGTCGCCAACTAATCGCCGACTACGAAAGTGGCCGGATAGTCGGTTTTACCGACTAGTCGCCCATTAATCGGAACATCCCTAAAAAAATATATAAGTAGGTAAAGATAAAAAGTTTATAGTTTTATTAGGATATTTTTTATTTTTATTTGTATATACTTTTATTTGTAATTATGTAAATATTGTTTGTGTAAATATTATAAGAGTAATGTATATAGGAATTGTATAGAATTAAGTAAAGATAAAAAACAATGTTGGAAAAAAAGATTTATTTCGAAAAAAAGTACCTACTAATAAGCTTGCCAGGTGTGTGCTGGATCCATAGAAGTAATAAGTGCTGGATCACGCAGTGTAGGGTTGGGTAGGTACTAAGTACCAAGGAGTATCTATATTTTACAATATTTCATAATTACATTGTGAAATACAAAGTTATTTTTGCAGTCAATAAACTCAAAATTGCATTCAGCTGAAAAAATGGAATACCTATTTCAAAAACTTAATTAAATGTACTTACCTATCTTTTCAGAAAAAAAATCGTTGAAATTGTCTGTTAATTGTTAAAAGCTTGTTTTTTTTAAGTTGTGAACAACTTTCGGAGCTTATAATTTCACCAAATAGGTATTCACCTAAACAAGAAAACTCTTAGCACCTAACCTTCATGTCATTTTAAAATATCTATTTAACGTTTAGAGCTTTATGCTCTAAGATTCAACGATATCCCACGACGAGGAGAGCAAAAATGTTTTTTTCATTCCCAGTTTCATGTAGGTATGAAGCCCTTATTTTATCGTCACTTTCACAACCCGCCTGTATGGCGGTTTACAGAAGACACCTACAGTGGTGGACATATAATTAGAAACACCAAGTGTGATTTTTATGTTTAGTATAATTTAACTTGATAATTAATGTTTTACGTATCATAGAGGGCTTATACCTATTTATTTATAATCCACATCATGAAGTATTATTGTCAGTTTTGTAAATGTCATGTATAACCGTTTATGTAAAAACTGGTATACTTTATATAATAAAATGAAGCAGCACAACGTACTAAGGTGGACAACTAATTAGAAACAGAAAAAGAACATTAGCATAAATATGAACAAAGGTAACGAAGCAATAAATAATGAAGTTAAATGGTACAAACGTTTTATAATAAACAATTAATGTTTGGTTGGGAAGCCTCTGCTGTCGATTACAGCTCTACAACGACGTGGGATTGATTCTATCAATGTTTCATACATTTCCAGGGAATTTTTCTCCAAGCTTCTACAAATGCGTCTTAAAGTTGTTGTAGTATGATACTAGTAGTACTGCAAAAGTGGCCCCATTGTTCCTCGACCTGGCATAAACCCAAACTGGTTTGGGGTAATCTCACTCTCCTCTCGCAATCTTTTCTCTATTACTTTCTCCCATACGTTCATACTATGTGACATGAGCTTTATCCCTCGATAGTTGTTGCAGTCATGTACATCACCTTTATTCTTGAAGATGGGCACTAGCGAACTATTGCACCATTCTTGTGGGATCCCTCCTTCATGCAACAACTTATTGAAGAATAAAGTCAGCCATATACATCCATCTTCTTTTGATCACTTCCATACTTCTACTGGTATATCATCTGGGCCCATAGCCTTTCCATTTTTCATATTTTGGACTGCCTTTCTTACTTCATCCATGCTAATTTCCCTCACCAAACCCATATTTACTTGTACCTCTTTGAGCACACCATTCTATTTATTCTCTTCGTTCATTAGTTTTTCAAAATAAACCTTCCATCGTTCTTTTATGTCGTCATCTTTGGACAGAACCTTACCAGCGTCGTCTTTCATACCTACACTTAATGTGAATTACATCTCTCGTTCTCGTTTCTTTTGCTTTTGTTATTCGGTAGAGCTCCTTCCGGCCTCTAGGGCTGTCCAGTGAGTCATACAACTTCTCCTGCGCCTTAGCCCTCGAAACTGCTACCGCCTTTTTTGTCTTTCTCTTTCATTCTTTATAAATTTCCTTCTTATCTTCTTTCAAACTATCATACCCGTTTTCTACACCCTGCCATTCTTTTAGGAATCATAAAATAAATTATATTTTTATAGCGGGGTTATAAAAATATTTTATATACCTAAAGCTACTCTTTAGGCACCAAATATTAATTATATCGACATTCCAACTTCTCTAAAATTCTTTATTTTTCTGTACAAATCAAAGTATGACACTCGCCATGATTCTTTTCCGAACAGACGGGCAAGAACTACCTCAAAATTGACTTGCAAGATTCGGAGCGGTCAGACAGACAGCCTATAAATAAAACTTTCAAAATGGAACCAGTAAAACTCACCGAGATAGTTCTGGTATTTCTATAACTGTAGACCACAATAATGTCTTTGCAAAAAATCCAACAGTCTGGGTCGTCCTCATAAGTCTTGAATGTTTCCCAATAAGATTCAGGTACATCACGATAACGACTGAAAGAAATATTGAAAAAAAAAGTGATGTGAGATGGGCTTAGCTAAAGGAAAACGTTCTTATGAGACTACATACATACATAACTTCACGCATTAGGCTGCCTGTCCACTGAAGCGGAGCGAGGCTGCGGAGCGGAGAAAAGGAGAAATATTAAACAATAGGATTGCATAAAATCTCCGCTCCGCTCCAATTATATGATCCTATTGGTTAATATTTCTCCGTTTCTCTGTTCCGCAGCCTCGCTCCACTTCAGTGCACAGGCAGCCTTATTCCCCGAAGAGTTGGCAGAGTTGTACAATACACCCTCATTTCGACGTTAAGTGTAAGTCCCATGTAATAGGAGCGAGCCTATTGCACTCTACCGGGCACAGACTCCGAGCTGCTTCTGAGAAATTCCAAACGAAAAAACTCAATTACACTTTGCCCGACCTGAGGATCGAACCCCGGACCTCACGCTCAGTAGTCGCGCTTGCGACCGCTAGACCAACGAGGCAGCCTGTACATATTTTTTGAAAATATTTTGCACTGCTCTGCACAGATTTTGAAAAAGCGAGAAAAAGGGCAGTTTTCACAAAACATTGTTATACCAATCGATCTTATTTCTTTCTCATAAGAAGCAAAAAGACTAATAGACCAACTGTGGTTGAACTACTAGAAACGTCAGAAATTCTAAAAACTTCTGTATCATTTCTAGTAAACGGTTTTATTTTTCTATTAATTCTTTATTGTATAGTTTTTGCTTTGTTACGGTTTTATTCAAGCGTAATTTTATTTACATCTTTTTTTCTATGTAGAATCGGCAAAAGTACCTATATGGGGTTAAATATAATGACCACCATAAAATGCTTTGATACCCTTAGTTCTTTTACCAAAAATATATACTTGACACCAGAAAAATAAAGTCTAAAATTACAATAGTACTAGCTATTTTAGTCAGAACTGCACTTCAAATTGTATTCGAACACTAAATGTAGTAAATGATCACCAAATTTTAGCACCCCCGTGGCACCCCGGGTTACTTTAAACCCTGCAGACAGAACTGCTTTGGAAACCCAAACAAATGACAATTTGGTGTTCATTAACTACAACATTTACTACTTTTGGATTAACAATGATTTAAGTGGCTGCTTTGGAAACCCAAACAAATGACAATTTGGTGTTCATTAACTACAACATTTACTACTTTTGGATTAACAATGATTTAAGTGGCTGCTTTGGAAACCCAAACAAATGACAATTTGGTGTTCATTAACTACAACATTTACTACTTTTGGATTAACAATGATTTAAGTGGAGTCGTAGGATAGCGATATGTTAAAACTTTGGTTGTAATTTTATATTAAATTTCTTTTCTACAAACAATAGTACAAATACAGAATAAGAACAAATACTATACAGGGTGTAAACGAATTCGTGCAATTCCTTCAAACTGCGTGCCGTACTGGTGACACATATTGACCAAGGACTGGTTTTTTCCCAAGAGAGAGAAAAAAAACATAAATAAACCTGGTTATCTGTTTTTGAGTCATTTTAGCGCACCGAGTTAACTGACAACACGGAGCGATATCGCGTTACACGGCGTCTTACGTAGGCGGTTCAAAGCAACGCGAATTGCGACGCGATCCGATGCGGTGACACGCGAATTCAATGCGATGCGGTGCGAAGCGGCGGCTTTGTCCTACGAGCTCGCGAACCACCCGCTGCGCGCCGCCGTCATTCAGTAGCACTGTACGGTACCGCATCCAGTTCAACTGATCGCGTTCACTTCGCTTCGCGCCGCGCCGCACCGCACTCCACGTGCGTATGGTCACGTAGGCCACATCAATAGGTATAGACTGTTAGTTGTTTTCGCGTCACGCCGCGCCGCTTCGCGTATCTTCTACATCGCTCACGTAGGATGCCGCGTTAGTCGTGCCCACCAGCCGTGTCGCCGTGCTTTAATTCATTTACACGTGACATCAAAACGTTCTGTCTTTGTCTTGGTCGCGCTGACCCTAGTCCCAGTCGTAGACCCTATGGTAAGCGTAGACAGGGTCTAAGATGTAGCACACGAATTCAAGTAACAGAAATATAGAAGGATTCCCCTATAATCCCTCTGGCTCTCATACAGGGTGTAAAAAGACCCATCACATAGCCGAAATCTACACACTCTGTACATCAAACTAAATCACATTGACCAAAAATAATTGCTGGGAAACGACTTTTATTTTTTGGCATGAAAAAAAACGTTTTTTTTTTTGTAGCGCGAAAATTATGGTTGTGGCGATGCCGCGCGTTTGCATGCGTGCAGCGGCCACACAGCAGAGCCAAGGCGGTCGTATTCGTTTGGTATTCGTTGCGTTTTTGTAATTTCAAATGCGTAATTTGTGAGGAAAAATTGAAAATTTTGATAAGATTGTTTGGAATAAAGTTTAGTATTATCACTTAGAATACGCTTTTAGAAAAAACAAAAAAAAAAGTACACTTTGACCTTCAATATCTCCAAAACGAATGGTTTCCCAGGCATGGTCTGGTAGAAAAAAATGATCCCAATGATGGGTAGAATATGTGGTTTTCGTTATCGTTAAGGGTCTTTTTACACCCGATATACACCCGACAGAACACAGTAAACTGTTTGGTAGACTTTAATATGAGGGTGGTAGCTAGCTAGGCGGACTGTATAGATTCTACCACCAAGCGTGCTGGGTTTTGTTGAATATTACAACACGCGTCTATTCCCAGCGTGCGGTGAGGAAGTATTATATTCTATCCTGTCCCCACACACACGGGATAAGATATTTCTACTGATCTAAACACGGCGATATCAAAAATGAAGGAAAAATGTTTCTATGCTTCTGCCGACAAGCAAGTGCCTACATCGTTAAGTATGACAAACTATTTTTTTCTACTTTTTCTACTTGGTTTTAATGTGAGGTAGCTAGCCAGGCAGACTGTATAAAGTCCCCGTCGCGAGAAGCTATAAATTTTGTAAACACACATTTAGGGGTTCGCAACCTTTGGAACAAATAAAAAAAACAGTTTTGTAATGATTTTTATTTTTATATAATGGTTTTTATTTTATTTATATAATAATAAATAATAATCTACGAAAACAACACAAACAAACTGAAACGCATTCAAAACTCAAATGACAGCATTGACAGCGTCAGTGTGAACTTACTTCAAAATGGCGGGCCAAATGTTGACGTTCCATGAGTCAGACACGTTCCGGTACCACAAAACATTAGACGATAGCGCTTTATATCGCTAAAATATAACCCGACTAAGTGAAATTGCTCGTTAGTTTCGTATTACACGTATGTAACTTTGAGTTGATTGAATTTGGGATTATTTGTTGTTGATTGAATTGTCGCTACGTAACTTTGTAGAAGTTCTTTATTTACAAAATTTATAGCTTCTCGTGACGGCCACTTTAGATCCTACTAAGAAACAAGGATGGATATTTGTCTATTTAAGTTTTTTTTTTAATAAATGTTTGTTTTACACTATACCCTTTTCATCGTAAGTTGATTCCTGACTTCTCTACAAAACGTTACCATACAAAGAGTATCAACTATATTTTTCAAACAAAACATTGGTAATACTTAGTAGGAACATGGTTTTGACCAAAAGGTTTGCAATCCATGCTCAGTCAACGAATTAAGGACGCCCCTTACCACGATACGTTTGTTTTGATCGTGTACCGACACTGCTAATACATTTTTTTCGAAACGTTTTGAAATATTGGAATACATTGGTAGACGGGCGTCAACGACTTTTATTGCAGCGCTATCTGGCGGCTACTATACATTCAGTAAACTCAGTCAAAAAACAAAAACACAACACAACCACGCCGCACGCCGATCGGCGAACTCAGCTGGCAACCACATACAAATCCCGAAGTCACCCGAAGTTAGCCGAACGACGTCGACTCGCGACAGTTCCTGTAGGCCTAGCCCGAATGTTGTGACGTATGGTAACGTAAACGTAACGTTAACGCGAGTGAATTTTGAATTGGAAGTACTCGTTTCGCACATAATATTTAATCGAATTGAAAACTTTAAGTATTCATATCTATGTAGGTATAATACAAATTGTGGCTGTCGCAAAAATGTAAACTAAAATGCTATAGGATAGTTGTATTTTCGATTTAAAATTCACTCACATTAACGTTACGTTTACGTTACTATACGACAAAATATTCGTGCTAGGCCTACCGAACACTGTGTTTCGGCGCGGCCGATATTTCGGCTGATTGTTGGCCGAAACAGAAGCTGTAGCCGAAACTAAATTTTTTGATCGAAACTGGCCGAAACCGAAACTCCGATCGGACACTATTAATTACGAACGACGTTTTTACTAGGCTTAACGTTTCTAAATAATTTATGTGCTTAATTGACTTTTTGATGCGTTACAGAGCTTTAAAATCATTTCATTAATAAATTATACTCAGTTCACCCATAGATGACTACTGACAGCTCACTCATTTCGTAAATTGTAGCCGTAAGAAGACTGCTATCGAAAAAGCGTAAACGAAATCATCAAAAACCATAAAATAGCTATATTACCCATGTTTTGTTTAAAAAATGTATTTGATAGGTACTCTTTGTATGAAGATCTCATAACAAGCAAAAAGACTCCGAGATCCGGATCCGTGAAAATAAGAATGTAAAAAACTCGGACCGAAATCGGATATCGCTTATGCACTTATCCGATCTCTGATCCAAATTCAAACAATGGGGCCATCTTTGGCATACGCCAAATGAATATCCATTTGGCGTCCGATTTGAATCTGAGGTAATGCGAAAGCGTTCATACAAACAGTACTATGGCTACTTCGGTCCGTCAATTTGTCTTCCGAATTGGAAACTCACGGATGACTGAGGGAAATCGGATGACGGAAGTCGGATCTAGTGCGTAAACTACCATACAATTAGTTCTATGACTACTTCGGAACGTATTTTCTCGGATTCGGATCGGATGCAGTGCGTAACCGCTCTTATAGACCAACTGGGGTTGAAGTACTAGAAACGTCAGAAATCGCAAAACACTTATGTGAGATGGGGTGGTAATAATCTTAATTGTTGTGGCTACAGGAAAATGTTTTTAGGAGACTGTAAATAATTTTTGAAAATATTTTCTACTTTGGTAAGAAAAACGATTCGTTTTTAGCAATAGGAACCGGGCGTAAGAAGACATAGTCTGTTTTATGCTTGCGAGTTTACAAAACAACCTTCTCTGCATCATCAGGTAAAGAACAGCTATCGGCCGTAAATGTCCTCCTTAATAACGTTTGCTAAACTGAATTTTACATTAGAGAAAAAAAGATGTAAATAAAATTACACTTGAATAAAACCGTAACGAAACAAAACTGTATGTGTAAAGAATTAATTGAAAAAAAAAACGCTTTCCAGAAACGATACAGAAGTTTTTAGAATTTCTGTCTGTTTGTATGTTTGAGCTTCACGCCAATACTACTGAACAGATTTAGTTGAAATTTGGCAAAAATTACCCTTAAAGAGCGGGTTAGGTTACAGGGTACAAATTATCACGCTGTTGAGTATGGGTGAGCAGTAACCTTATTAGAAATTAATGTGAAAAATGGAGTACATTTACAATTTTAATTGTTGCGACACAATGTTGTTTTCTGACTTCCACGCGGACGGAGTCGCGGGCACAGCTAGGTAGTTCAAGAATTGAATAATAGAAGCACTTACTCTTTCACTTTAGTACAAATGCCACTTTCCATGTGATGTACATTGAACAATTGTATAAAAACTATTAAAAATAATGCTAACCGTGTCCCCATTCTCGCGAACTTGTCTCGTGAACTTGTCTCGTCGTAATGGCGCTCTGCAGTTAAAAGAGGAATTTTAATTATTATCGGTTGCACCGTATCATTCAGGATTCATCCTGTTTTTTTGTACTCGTGTTTAAACAGGACGGCTGACTACATGGGATTACCGACGGCAGCAAAGAACAAAAAGACAACTGCATTTTTGCGAAATTCACTTTTTACATAATTGAATTCAGAATTCTTTATTTTATCTAGTGATATTTTTGTTCAAAAAAATCTCATTTTTTCTTTGTATCCTGCCGCGTATTTAAAAACAACTACACCTTTTTTTACAAAGTAACGAAGTACACACGAACATCTACAATTGTCCGTGTGTACGTCGTACGATTCGGCGCGTCGCATGCCATAAACAAAGATATCAGTTACATGACCGTTTTATCATGGACGGCGGGGCAGTCGACTTTTTTTAAACTTGCATATTTAATTATTTCTACAACCTCAATTTTGTTAATTTACATTTCATAATTCACACATCAAAAGTGTCTAGGGACAAAGCACATTTTAGCGAATTACTGCAAGTTCTTAAATTGATTTTTTGGACTCCTCATAGTTTCTTAGCTACCTCTTCATAATATAAAAAAAATAAAGTTTTTGAATTTCGATTAAAACTTGAAAATCTTCTTTCAAGTCGTTTTCCTATAAAATCCTGCAACGGTTTTGAGACAAAATCGGTACCATTTTTACCACACTTCTGAGTCAGATCAATATTCATGAACGCTATTATGGATAGAAGACGTCACTTGAGTTGAGAAAAAACGAACAGAGCCGTAGGAATGTTGGAAGCTGGCTCTCGGCAACGTACTGTGGCCATCGCTCTGGGCACTACGCAGAGTCTAATAAATCACTTCTGGACACACTACCGTATCACCGTATCACTGGCAGCGTAGCTGAGCGCCATGGAGGTCGAACTCGCATCACCTCAGGCAGAGAAGATCTTTACATACAAATCACTGCTCGATGGAATCCTAAAATGAGTGCGATGATGTTAATTACGAGGTTTCATCGCTCTTCGTTCCGCCTAGCCTTTTTCCAGCTATGTTGGGGACAGCTTTTAGTCTAACCAGTGCGGCTGAATACCAGTATTTTACACGGAGCGACTGTCATCAGACCTCCGCAACCCAGTTGCTGGGCAATGCCGATATCCTAAGGTTAGACCGGTTGTCAGATTTTCGGACTTCTGACTACCCGTAATGACTATCACAAGTATTCGTATGACACCCGGGACCAACAGCTTAACGTGCTCTCCGGGGCACGGAAACTAAAATAAGATAATAATAAGAAATGTATGCTTAGGCACCACGTGGCTACCGAAAACAAAAAGGAGTGGGGCGCGTCTTCGTGGACTGAACGCACAGTACAAAAAAAAAAAACATGTAAATACATTATTCAATGAAATATAATATGATTTTTCTCATGCTGTATAAGATGAGTATTCAAAGGCTTCATCGCTCTTCAGGGTTGTTAATAAGCGATCAAACCATTAGAAATCGTTTGCACGAAGTTAATCTCCGTTTCCAAAGGTCGCTACGAGTGCCACCAATTGAGCCCTGCAATCGTAGGGTCCGTTCAAAATGGGCTCGTGAACACGGAAATTGGGCAAAAGAAAAGTGGCGTTATGTGTGCTTTTCTGATGAATTTCGCTTTGACATGAGACCAAATACTAGATGTATACGGTATACGGTACTGGTGGACCTCAGGATGTTAAAAACGTGGAACAATAATGATATGCCCGAGTATTTGAATAGGTGGAAGAACTGAACTGATTTAAATCAGAGGCTATCACAATGCACAGATTTACACTGAAATTATTGTTTCGGATGTTGTCATTTCTGTGCAGACCAAGTTGGTTGCTTTATTTCAGCTTATGCGTGATAAAGCACATCCAAACACCGCCAGAATCGTTAAATAACACTTGCCGAAGCTATCATCAACGTCCTACGGTAGAAAAACAGACTGCCGATTATTCATTTTATACAATAAAAATCTGTAATAACTTAGTTAGGAATTTGATTATTTCTTGAAGAAAAGATTAAGAAGAAATTATTTTTTGTTTAGTAAGTTTGATTATTGTGATAAAATAAGCTTTACTTACGTGTAATTAACACGGGTTCGATTCCTTTGATCCTTTGCTTTGCTTTTGTGTGATTATAGCTTGTATACTATTTGATTATTTAATTGTTTTTGAAGATAGTAACTCCTTAGAAATGTTATTTTCTCTGCAAATATTGCATTTTTGTTACTTTGTAATATGGTTACAATGATTAAAAAAGAATCGCTTACTAAGAATAACTTAATTCTTTTCTTGAACTCCAAAAGCTCATCATATTAATAGTATATTATCTGCAATATCAGAATCTTTAGAATTACGAAGTAATTTGAGACAACTACAATATTTTGATGTCAATCATAGTTACCCTTTATTTATTGTCGTAGTTAGATATATAATATAAAAGAGAATAGCAATATCTCCTTTTATAAGTAAAATTATTTGAGAATCAGGAATTACAAAGTCCTACGTAGAAGCGAACATATGGCAGTTGACTCAGTTAGCACTAGAGTGCACGCGCCCGTAAATACTCCTTGAGCGCACGCGCGGGCTACAGGCGTAGACCACTTACAGTTCAATTAATTCTCCAAATAAGACAGAAAATGAATAAAACACAGTCTATAATTACTTTACATCTTTATTTTTACCACAATTGCTCATACAATAATCAAAATTTAGCTTTTTTATTATAATTTGATACATAAACAAAAACTTCTTAGAAATTTACTATATTTGGAAGGTTTGCGATCTGTCGGGCTTATTTTCATTTAGGAACGTTATTTTTATCATAAAATTGGTTTCTAAGTATCTAACTGAACCAATTATCAAAATAATTGGTAGTAAATCACTCTGTTGGTATACATTCAGGTCACACAACTGCCTGATGTTCGGTACAAATGCGCCATCGTTTACTGCGGTCGCTAGCCCTGCTGCAAAAAGAACACCAACCAACTCCTCCCCGAATAGGCATATTATGTTCTGGGGTTTGTTGTGCCAGTCTTAGAAGTAGTCTGATTTCAGTTTTAAATTTCTGGATATATTTTGATGGGATATACGACGCTCAATAGAAGTTTTTGCAAGATCGAATCGCACTTCCTCTATTTGCGTCTTGCGTCACCCATTGGGCCTACTAGGCGGACTAAAATGTTGTGAGATCTGGTTCTTGAAGTGGGCGGTGGAAACTTACTCCATTTTGTACCATTTCATAATGGTAAAATGGACTGGTAGGAAGCGAAAGTCAACAAAAGAACGTCTTCATTTTCGTTCTCGTCCCACTCGCCATCTTGCTCCTTATGAGAATGGTACGGAGATCTAAGCGGGCCACTTTGATCCGCGAATCCACCTTCTTCCTCACTTTCACTCAAAATGCCGTCGTCTTCGTCATCTTCAAGCTGCCATCTTTGTACTTGTTTACAGAAATCGTTCAAGTTATCCGACGTCTAAAAAATTACCAAAACATAATTAAACTCCATCAAAAATCCATAAATACAAACAACAAATACGTAAAAAAGTAATATACAGTACGTTTTATAGTAATACTACAGCCAATGTATCATATTTACCTCAATTTCACCAACTGTACAGTAAAAAATTTACTTCCTCCAACGCTCGCGCGGGCTACAGGGTGTAGCCCACCAACTTCAAGGAAGATTTGTGAAGAAGTCCGTGTGCCGTAGGAGCCGGCACGCTACTGGCGGGAGCGGGTGCTAGTACTTGAGGAATACACTAGACGATTGCACTGTAGTGCGCCAAGTTAAGAAAATATACGACAATATTACACGCTGGGTTACATATGTAGCCCGCGCGTGCGCTCTAGTGTTAGGTATTCATTTTGTGAGAAGTAGAAAAAGACATATGCCGTATTTCAAAAAAGAAAAAAAAAACAGTTAATTGATTTTCATTATTTTGTTCGAAATGCCGAATTAATTAACTATTGCAAATTTGAAGAAGCTAGCTTTGTTCTTGTAGAAGTTATTACATTTTCGCGTTAAAAACGCTCTCCTGAAAACTAGTGATTTTGTAGATAGCCGTTTGTTCTTTGCTGCCGTCGACATTATTATCATTAGGTGCGGAAAATCCTAATCTATACATAATTATAATAAAATCGTAACGAAGTAAAATCTGTACATTTAATATTTTCCAGAAAAAATAAGAGCAAATTGTTGGAAAAACGCTACAGATGTCAAAAAGAGAGTTGTTAGAATTTTTGTCTGTCTGTTTGTCTGTTTATATGTTTGAGCTTCACACCAAAACTACTGGACAGATTTTGTTGATATTTGGAAAACATATTTGTTGCAGGTCGGGTCAGGTCAGGGTATTGTGGCGGCATCTATCTCGCCACATGCGAACTATCCTACATCGCGCAATCAAGATTTAACACGCAGATAGTATATATACAACCTCCCAACATCAACCGTAGGGCAGTAGCCCGCCAGGCACAAGACTCCGCCTGGTTAGAGGATCCTTCTTTTGGTTGGAGGAACACCACACCTGGTTCCACCACAATGCATTTCATTAATTCGATTCTGTAGGTAAGCTAGTTTTGATGTAAACAGCTAACAGTTTTTCAATATATGTAAAAATAACAAATTAATCGTCTACTGACACTTAAATTTTCCATCCTGTATGATTTGAACTAACTAATAAGTTTAATTACAACAATTAGTTAGTGAGTTAATAAATATAAACTTACGCTGATAAGGCCCGCCGTATTTTGGACTCGATCTTTGTTTCTTTTTGGCGTGTAATGTGTGTGTCGTCTAATTAAATATCATAGTCTATAGCCGACGCAATGACGTATTGTTTTTTTTATTTATTGTCTGTAGATGGTCCTTGCGGACCGTTGCTAAACCATACAATGATCATCATCATCATCATCATCATTCAGCCGAAAAACGTTCACTGCTGGATATAGGCCTCCCCCAAGCATCGCCACATCGACCGGTCCTGTGCTTCTCGCATACAGCGATTTCCCGCGACCTTCACCAGATCATCGGTCCACCTTGTGGGAGGCCTAACCACGCTGCGTCTTCCGGTACGCGGTCGCCACTCCAGAACCTTTCGGCCCCATCGGCGATCCGTTCTGCGTGCAATGTGCCCCGCCCACTGCCACTTAAGTTTGGCAATTCTTCGAGCTATGTCGGTTACCTTGGTTCTCCTGCGGATCTCATCATTTCTGATATGATCACGCAGGGTAACTCCGAGCATAGCCCTCTCCATTGCTCATTAGGTGACCTTGAGCCTTCTTATGAGGCCCATTGTGATCGACCACGTTTCAGTACCGTATGTAATCACTGGCAACACGCACTGGTCAAAGACTTTCGACTTGAGACACTGCGGTAGTTGGGACGAAAAGATTCTACGCAGCTTCCCGAACGCTAAACCATACATAGATATGCGTGAAAAACATAACCCTGCCTTGCAGAAAATCAGGTTCCGCTAGGAAAACAATTCAAGCCCGCCTCTAGAGTCAGTTACTGTGTAGTGAATACGTAATATGTATTTTAAAATAACATAGATTATGGAAAACAAAACATAAGCGTTTTAGTTAATCAGGCTCACGTACAGATTACTAAAACAACGTGACCTTTTCAAATACAGTCAGCATATTAATATAATACATACGTTTAGCTTTAACTTTGGGGTGTATGAAAGGAGCCTCCATGAGTGACGATACTTAAGAACAAACGCCAGCAGGTCAAGTTACCCAAAACTGTCAAATTTTCCCAATCAATCTTTAACCTAATGCTTTCGCGATAAAGATGAAAATCTATTAAAGAAAGACAGATTGTAGTAGCTTGATGTGCTGGCGTCTGTGCGTCCAGCGCACCTTGAGTAGTCAGCCCCGCTACCAACCTTGCTGACTGGCTAATCTTTTCACCACAGCATGAGCTATTTTAGAATAGCTTGTGCTGACACGAAAGAAGAAGAAGCTAGAACTTTAATTACTTTGTATTTGAGTTAATTTCATACAAAAATCGAGACTCCCTGCCTGTTGAATAGAGCCTAACAATATCGTAGACTTGTTAAAATATTTTTTTAACCGACTTCAAAAAGAAGGACGTTGTCATTTCGATGCGCACTTTTCATTTTTTTCTCTCCGAGCTTTGTGGACCGATTTGAATTATTCTTATTTTCTGTTTGGTGCGAAATAGTCTCGAGTTGGTTCCATGTGAATTTCATTAGGTTTGGTTGAGTAGTTTTTTTCTTATAATTTAGAACGGTAAATAAATAGAAAAAAGAAATAGAAAATAAGGTTCCGGCTTCGGAAGTAGGGTCCAAGCTACCGGTGGTTAGGGCTCTAGAAACAGGAACCTCTTCACAATACGCGACGAATCGAGGAGGACTGCTTTCTGTATCAGGCCCTTGATCCAGCCATCTAACGCGAGCCTCGTGAGATGTTGGTAGACGCTCTTTGCCATTAGGCCATTGGCAGTAACGACTATTGGGACAATGGTTGCCGAATCCACATCCCACATGTTTACAACCTCGTGTGCCAGGTAAAGTTATTTGAATTGTTTATCTTTCTCAGCTTTCACGAGATTCTCATCATGCGGGATAGTAACATCAACAATCATTGTGCGGCGCTCTGATCAATCTATCACCACTATATCAGGTTTATTGGCGACAATAGTCCTGTCAGTGATGATAGATCGATCCAATACAACGTGTTATGACCATTTTCGAGAACGGAGTCGGGCGAATACTTGTAGTACGGTACCTCCGATTCCACAAGGTTTTATTTCAAAGCAAGTTACTGGTGGATAATCCTGGTCACTTGGTTATGCTTATGCAAGTACTCGCCGTTAGCAAGACGAGAACAACCGGAAATAATATGCATGAGTCCGGGATTTGCCCGGATAGAGGCATAACCCGACATTATGTCAACCGTCCCGTCCTTCACAATATACTTCCGGTAGTTATTCGTCATGATGGTTTCATCCATAATTGCACAGATAAAACCTTCGGTTTCCCACAATACGTCACCGAACCGTAGCCAGGACACGGTCACTAAGAAGTCTACATCGGGTACATTGCGGACTCGGTAAAAGCATCCGTGTAGGTCCTTGCTCTGCCATACCTCCCTGCGGTCATTGGTACTGAGTACCACAGGCTTGCGCCAGTTCTCTTTAGCCGGATTTTTAATGTGACGATGGAAGCTAGCCAGGTGGACCGGTTCTCTGTTGGAATATCGAAATATGTTAAGCCGATTCTTATCTGGCCGAAAATCTTTCGCCACTTTTCATTCCGCCGAATAATTAAAACGCCGAACGATTAAAGTCCCTGATTATTTTTTGTAAGTTTTTGTTACGCCGACTAGTCTGCTGGCCACTGTTTCATTAGTCAACTGCATTATTGGCCACTTAACACTTGTTAGGTGGCTCATTTTCCCATCATGCAAGCAAGAAAGCAAGCAAGCATGCAAGAATTTCTGGGTTTGCTCTGCCAGAAGACTCGCTATGTCGCCCCTTCACTTCGCTCGTACACTCGACCAGTGCTAAGCTTCGGCCTCGTACACTCATTCCACTCAGGACCTCCTTCGCGAGCTTCTGGCTCCACGCTTTTAAATAACACTCTAGGGGTAGGACAGAGTCTGACCACGTGCAGTCGGTGTTCGTTGAGTCGGATTAATATAACATTCTATTGTGTGACCAAATTAAACATTTGCCTAATAATTATTCGACTAAAACAAAATTTCTGAATGATTTTTTAGGCAACCAATCATTGTGGCTAATAATCATTCGGCGAAATCAAATTAGGGAAAACATTGCTTCGGCAAACATTACGTCGGCGAATCGTTGTCGGCGTAATGAAATTCGATATAAAATACTTCGGTCAAAACACGGGCACCCCAGGTTAGGGTTACCAGGCCTAAAAATGCAAAATCCTGTCTGACATGTCTAAAAATCCCGATTTTGAAAAAAAAGTCCGGTCACGCACCTATAATAAATAAAAATCATACCTAGTATTTAAGTACGTTTTTATTTACTTATTTATTTAGACCCATATTTTTGGTTGCTAGCAACCGCATGCAAAAAGTTGTTTTTTCCAGCTATTTCGCAATAAAATTGTTAACACGTCACGTGTTTATAGTTATATTGCGTAAGCAATATGGCTCTCACTGACTCCACTGCAAGTCTGTTTCTCTCTTTGGACTTCCGGGCTCAGTGCGTGCGGCACCCGTCGCTTGAGCGGGCGAGAGGACATGCAAGTATGACAAAAATCCGGTCTGACGTAAAATCCGGGCGGAGTCCGGTCTAACACGTAAAAATCCGGTCTAGACCGGCTTTATCCGGTTAGATGGTAACCCTACCCCAGGTGGACCGTATAGACCACGAAGCAAATTTGTATTTGCTTCGTGGTATAGACCCTACCTTACTTTTAAATACTATTTCACGTTAATTCTTAATTGTCTCTTGTTGCTGACTGTATCTAAAAACATGTTTATTGTATAATCAGCTTTTGTTTCTTTAAAGGTTTTTTTTTATCTTTAAAGTTGTAAGGATTTTCATAATTTATCCGCTCTTACAAACTGTTGGACGAGCAGTTTTTGTAATATCATCAATTCACCATACGTCAGCTACTTAATAGTTATTATTTTTATAATTTTCAGATTCGAAAATGGTAGAAAAAAATATTCTTAGTTGTACAATGTGGAATTTTATAATTATATTTCAATTTACGGTAGTTTTTAGTCAAGTATGTGTGGAAACAAAAATGTAAGTACCATTTTTTATGAACTTATTATGGAACTGAGACTGCTTCACTGATCTAGTGGTCGCAAGCACGACTGCTAAGCGTGAGAGGTCCTGGTTTCGGTCCCCAGGTGGCGCAAAGTGGTATTGGGTTTTTCCGTGTGGAATTTCTCAGTAGCAGCCCGGATTTTAGATTTGTGCACGTTTGATGGCCAGCTCGCCACCTAGTTAGTACATAGGATTTACCTACATACGGGTACAACATAAGGGTGAAATGAGGGTGTACTATTACACCTTTGCCCAACCCTTTGGGGTATACAGGCGTGGAAAACACAGACTCCAGCAAGGGTTTCCACTTCTCACGGAGTCTGGATTTGTACCCGGTTGATGGCAAGCTCGCCCCCAATTACATGGGACTTAAACTGGTGAAATGAGGGGGATACCTTCTTTTCGCATAATGTTCTTAGTCCTAATATACTTCGGCATAACGATTTTGGCACAATTTGTTTTGGCATAATAATACTTCGGCATAATTTTTTTAGGCATACATTTTATGTTGGCATAATCATCTTAAAGACTAATTTGTTTTGGCATAAATTTGATTCGATAACGTTAGTAGGCCTAATGACTATTAGCATAACGTTAGTTATGATAATCAGAAATGTTTTTACCATTGTCCAATAATCTAGTCGCAGGCGCACCCCGACACGGATAGGTTAGGTTCGAAGGGGATGATGGGGGCTAGAGTGAGCGAGCGAAGCGAGCGAACGAAGCCCCCGTCATCCCCTCCGTGTTAGGTTACTTATACCCTGCAGACAGAAATAGGAGCCCCGCACAGCGGGGCTCCGTCGACTCTGCTTTGGAGCCTCAACCTTACAAACATCCCCTTAAGTTTTTATTGTGAAAATGAAAGTAGGTGACGAATAATCGTCTACCGTATACCTATAAAAATTTGTTTTAACATCATTATGCGTTAATAAATTTATGCTTTAGGATATTATGCTTAAAAAAGTTATGCTTTAGAACTTTATGCTTAATCATTATTATGGTTAGAGAAATTATGCTTAAAAAAATTATGCGTAAGCTGTTATGCGTAATGATATTATGCGAAAATACAATTATAATAATAATAATAATAACACCCCTCTGGGAAAGGCGTTACCTCACCATGAGATTAACGTAAAACCGAGGGAACATTAGACTAGCTTTCTACAACCCCATCATATAATAAAAAATGTATCATGAGGTCTACTGAAAAGCTTACAAACCGCAGGGCAGCTTGTGGCGAGCTGTTGGTGAGTGGCGACACTGCGTACCTTATTGCCTCAGAGAGTCGGTTAGGGCCTCGTCTCCAGTTTACCTTTATTGGCTGGCTCGAGTGGAACCCCAAGAGTGCCCGCAGGACTTTCAACTCTGTCTTGCCTTTATCGGCCGGCCAGAGGGGGGCCGCCAGAGCTATATGCTCGGGGGTGGAAGTGTCTAAAGGCGTAATAGCGGGGAAACCCACTCCGGGTCTTTTAGACCCGCGACGGCGAAACCGGGGCCACACCTCTCTACACCTCTAGCCGCTCACACGTCTGTTGCCCCCTTCGCCTATGTACTGGCGGCTTTTCAGGGGGCCCAGCTAGTGAGCTGGCGAGTCACCGTCTGCCAATAGGTTTCAATTGTAAATGTTGAAAGGCAGACGCCGTTTTCTTCCGGCAATAGAAGTTAAATAGCCCATTTAACACCCCATCCCATAGACCAGTTTTATTTTTACCATATTTCACAATAGTTTTGCACCCACCTGGGACGGTCCATGACTGTACTCCAATAGTGCAGCTGTGGATAGTCCCCGGTTGATGCCCCACCCCATTTTAGATTAAAGTTCTCAAAGGGGCCTCTGCGCGTTGGACCTGTGTCCCCGTGTATGCCTTCCAAAGGACCGGACGTCTTCCGCATGGAAGATGAGCCGTGATGGCCAAAGAGATACAAGATAATAATAAGGACCCACTTAGGACGGTCCATGACTGTACTCCAATAGTGCAGCCGTGGATAGTCCCCGGTTGGTGCCCCACCCCATCTTAGATTAAAGTTCTCAAAGGGGCCTCTGCGCGTTGGACCTGTGTCCCCGTGTATGCCTTCCAAAGGACCGGACATCTTCCACACGGAAGATGAGCCGTGACTGAAGCGAGATACAAGATAATAATAATAATAAAACTTTTATTAAGATAACTATGATCCAATTGGTTAGTAGTACAATAACTTATAACTAGTGTTAGTAACAATACAACCTTAATCTACTCGCCCCCTGCCCGACCCATGAATCGATGTATCAATAGTCATGTGAGCAGTAATACATCGATTCATGTACCGACAGTCCAGTCTACCGGCTATCATACTTAAAACGCTGTTGCGACTAGCCCGCACTCTGCTCAGCATCGACGCGCACCGCCAATTATGCCAAACAAAATTATGCTAAGTTATATTAGGTCTTAAAATTTTATGCAAATGGATAGGGAACCGAAATGAGGGTGTACTTTACACCTCTGCTTAACCCTTCGGGGAATACAGTCGAGATGTTATGATTTCTTTGTTTAGGGGCTACCGCGATGTTCCTGAAACTTACTTGTATACATACATGGAAGCTTACGAGAAGTATGATTGTCTGTTTTGGTGCACGGACACAAGAGTGGCCACTGCGGTCGGGACCAGGACAGTTCAGGTAAATTGAACTGGACTTTTATATAGCATGACTGGTTCGACACTTTACACCCGAAAAACACGAACTTTGCTCATCAGAGCATCCGATCCGAATCCGAGAAAATACGTTCCGAAGTAGTCATAGAACTATTATGGTAATCTAAGGTTTAAGACATTTATTCTCACAAAGAACTTACAGAGTTCACTTAAACATAAGAAACTTAAAAATTGCTATACAAAATGATGGTTAGTAGATGATCTTAAGAGGTAATTGAGTGTTAGTTTAGTCTATATGAGTATAGTATTATAAATACTCCTTTGTATAATAAAAAGAGAAACAATCAAAACAAAAGTCAGCCGATTAATGACCACCAGATAGCCACCAGACATCGCACAGCTTACAAGAAAATAAAATAAATCTACGGGTTGATAGTCAGTTGGATATTCTTACCTAGGAGAGACTCTTTTAATTTTTTCTAAAATGTCTTAATTGAAGCGATATCTACAATATTTCTAGGTAGTTTATTAAATATTTGTGCCCCTTCGTACATTACATTTCTTTTACCATAATTTGTTCTTGGAATTGGTAGATTTAGTTTACCCTTATTTCTTGTATTGTATCTGTGATTCTTTTTAGTAAATTTTATATCCGAATCAATTGTGTCTGTTATAATTTTTTTGATGAGAATACATGTTTCATATTTGTATATATCTATATTTGTATAATCTACGCACTAGATCCGACTTCCGTCATCCGATTTCTCTCCGTGATCCGTGACTTTCCAATTCGGAAGAAATATTGACGGACTGAAGTAGCCGTAGTACTGTTTGTATGAACGCTTTCGCATTACCTCGGATTCAAATCGGACGCCAAATGGATATGCCAAAGATGGCCCCTGAATTGTACTGATGTGGTGGTATATTTTGGTGCCTTTTAAATTTTCTACGCGATTAGACCCGAATGAGTATTTTTATAGTGTGTCTAAAACGAGAAAGTTTAAAAAATATATTTCATGGTATGTCATTTTCATCAACACAGTCGATGCCCGTAAAGCCTTAAGCAAGGTCCTAATATCACAAAAATGTTTACAGAAATTAATACCAGAACAAATAAACGTATGTTGCGAAGGTTACATAAAAGATGAGGACAACGACGGTAACAGGTGTGTAATGCAGGCCTAAGTACTTCAAATAAACTGGCGCTGGCGAAACTTCACAGGTTTACCAGGTACCATTAATAAACACATTCAAATAAGTAAGTAGGTACCTAAACTTTAGTTAATGAGATAACAAGATATCCAACTAATACAGTAGTGAAGAGCGTGCACTATTAATGATACCTTAGTACCCCTGGGAAGTTTCGCCAGTGAATTTGAAATAACCATAATATACAACATGTAACAGGAAAACACTCAAACACCCCAATTAAAATATTCAGATATAATCCATACATACACTAAAATTTTACTTTTATATGCCTAAATAGTGTTTATTAAAGAAAATAGTATTACTTTTCCTTGTTAACGGCATTTAAAATACAGTCTTATGCCCTAAACATAAGGCTCAATTTTCTTCATCTCAATTAAAGGACTGATATGTAAAAAGCACGTTTAAAAAAACCACCAAAAATGGCTAAAATCGATTCGGTTACCGATTCTTAACTTACTTTCAGGGTTTGCGTTTACACGTTGTATATTTCTCATCTATGCAAGTTGAGAACCAACCCTGTATCTTACTCACTTTTATTCCCAATTTCAGTATACACTGCAATCCAGTTTGTTCACCTTCCTGCAAGAATGGTTACTGCAAATCTCCTGGACTCTGTGTTTGTAACCCCGGATTCATACCCGACAGTTTTGACAACCAAAACTGTTCACCTTTGTGCATTCAAGGATGCGACCACGGGACTTGTACCGCGCCAAACACTTGCCAATGCGACTTAGGATATAATCTAGCAAATGGAGCTTGTGAGCCAATTTGCTCTGAGCCGTGTCTCAACGGCTCTTGCGTGGCCCCTGAAACATGTCGGTGCCTCCCCGGCTATAAAAAATCAGAAACCGACACTTGCGAGCCTTATTGCTCCAGTTATACAGCCAGTGGTGAATGTATTAACACCATTACTTGCGAGCCTGGATGGATGAAAGTGATTAAGGGTTCAGTTGAAATTTGTGAGCCTGAGTGCACAGTACCTTGTGTCAATGGCACTTGCGTAGCACCAGAGACGTGCGAGTGCTTAAATGGGTACAAAAAGTCAGTCAACGACACATGTGAACCTTACTGTTCTTTAGGATGTTTCCATGGCAGCTGTATTAGTCCAGAAACATGCGTTTGCGATCCAGGATGGTATAAAAAGCAGTCTAATGGCACCTGTCTAGCCCACTGCGACTCTAAATGTGGTAATGGCACATGTGTCGCTCCCAATGTTTGTGAGTGCTTTCCTGGCTACGAACTTGAAGAATTAAAGTTTTTGGAAGACGAGGATGCAGCTTTATGTGTTCCAATTTGTGATTACTGTGGGGGTTCTTGCGTTGCCCCTGGACAATGTGTGTGTCAGCCACCTGAAGAACTACAGCTTGTTAGCGCTGATGGTGGCCCTTGTGACTGTTTAGACAACTGCTCCGACGCTGCAATTAAATGTGAAAGAAGGATATGTTTTCTAACTACTACTACAGTTTACGTAACTACATATGATATAGATGAGACTGTTGAAGAAACAACCGTAGCAACGACTATACTAAGTACAGCTAATATGGAATATGATGATGAAGAAGATAGCAATGACAGTGATAATAATGAACTGAAAATTGAGAGAGTGTCAGGGTAAGTGACAATATGATAACGAATCAAGGCCCCTGATTCATAACGATTAGTCAACTGTCAAACGATTCGGTAAGCTATCTCTTTAGTACTTATTCTAAGAGGTATCTCTTTTTTCTTTCGTTACGAGAACCATAGGCATAGACAGAGCGAGAAAACAAACCGAATCAGTCGACAACTGCTTATCGAAAAGATTCTGAATCCCGACCCGAAGGCTGGCCTCCCCCTTGGTTTGTACACATTGCGATTCAATGTGGCAATGCTGCCAGCTTTCTGGGCACGTTACCAGTCGACAGCGATACAGAGGAATATTTTAATACCCTATTTTAGGTCATAGTTTTATTAGAATATTTTTTTTTATTTGTAAATGCTTTTATTAATTTGTGATGATGTAAATATTGTATGTTGATAATTACCTATTTGACGTTACATCTAGTAATTCAATTAATTTATAGTACCCATTTCCTTTTTCGATAGGTTTAACTCCAACTGGTTCTACGCAGTAGGATCTATTCTCATTTTGATAATAATAATGATGACAGTCGCAATCGTGAAGAGAAAAAAATCGAAATTATTAAACAGAAACATGTTTAATGGACATAGTAAGTACATAACTTATTTAATTGAATCTCATACCCCTGCTTGCCCAAAACAATTTTGGCATTAGCAAAACAAAATGGACCAAACCCCCGTCTCTTCCTGTGGCTGGCGGGAAAGTCAAACTAAGGGATCACGTCAACATAATGGGTAGAAGGTCGTTTTGTTTGCCAATACCTAGTAGTTTATTTTATATTATTTCGCTTGGTCGCTTTTGGCGAGCAGAGTCTAAAATGGAGCACACAAACCCAAGTATCACAGATAAAGAGGGATTCCCCTATACCCCTCTGACTCTCACATACACCGGACGGAACACAGTAAACTGCTTTAATGTGAGGGTGGTAGCTAGCCAGGCGGACCGTATAGATCCTACCACGTCACGTGCTGGGTTTTGTTATATCTTACAACACGCGTATATTCGTAGCGTGAGGGGAGGAAGTTTTATGGTGGCTTCCCACGGTGCGTGATATAGCGCACCGTGATACACGAGCTCGCACCGGCGCACCATGGGACGAGAGTCGTCCGAGGTTACGCAGACGCGTGCGTAGCGTTCGTAATTCGTATTCGTCGCGAGTCGGTAACTTCAATGGTGCGGTGCGAGCTAGTGCGAGGTGGTCCAAGGTCATCCGTGTAAGCACAGACAAGCATATCAAAACCTGAGACAACTCGTCGATTTTAAACGAGAATGAGGGACCTTCTTTTAACTCGACAGGTACTCATGATGCACCCCACATTCGAGGAGAAGTTAGGTGAGAGGTGAAAGAGACTAGTGAGCTGCGGGCCCGCTTGATCGCTACTTTCTACTAGAGTACTTATTTTTAAACTTGAAATTTTTCAAGTATGACTAGTGGCGCCCACATTTTCGTACTCTTCTTTGCAGAGCTTAAGACATCTTTGAGGTTTATGTCAACGACTAACTTCATGGTGTCATGAAGAAAAGAGGTTTTTATTATATCTAAATATTATTACAACAAGAGCTGCAGCGTACGTTCTCTTTCACTTGGCATTTTAAAATGACAAAAATAAACTTTAAAAAAAAGTAAAAACCGACTTCAAAGAAATACTAAAAGGAGTAAAATAATTACCATTATATAAAATTTACAGTTTCAGAAGTCGGTAGCTTCTATTTGCTTCAGTGTAGAGTTGCACCGACTTCTGAAACTGTAAATTTTATATAATGGTAATTATTTTACTCCTTTTAGTATTTCTTTGAAGTCGGTTTTTACTTTTTTTTAAAGTTTATTTTTTATTGAATACGTTTTAGTGTCATAATTTTAACCCCCTCCTTCATAACCCTTCTTTTTGGCTTTGACATAGTCGGGCATAAAAAGTCCTTTCAAATGATACCTTACACGATATAATGAAAACATTCCAAAGGGGGGGAGGGGGGACAATCACCCCCTCCTCTTTTCAAGTAGTCAGTTCCCAACAACAAATATAAACAAAGCAATATTAGTAATTTGAGAATTTTGCTTTGATCCGATGAGGAGTTCCGTTCCATATCTCTGAAGTTCATGGTCTAATCATAACAAAATTTAAATGGGACCAATCGGGAAGTATACCCTTTCGAACAAAAAAAGAATTTTTGAAATCGGTTCATAAATGACGGAGATATGAGGTAACAAACATAAAAAATAAAAAAATAATAAAAAAAAAAATACAACCGAATTGAGAACCTCCTCCTTTTTGAAGTCGGTTAAAAATAAATTCGAACCACGCACTCACACAGACGGACACGCACCGTTGCAAGAGCCTCGGTGCGGTACGTGGCTGTACGTGGTCGTCAGATATGCGTGGTATCATCCGTAAAATCACGCACCGTGGAAAGCCGCCATTATATTCTAGCCCGTCCCCAAACGGGATAAATTTTAGTAATAGCTCCTTGTGAGTAAGTTCGTCCGGGGTAGTAGATACTATCACCATATCTATTTCTACCGCCAAGCAGCATTGCTATGTTCCCTTTTAAAGGGTATAGGCATAATAGACATATGTATAAGCTAAAGCAGTACCTCAACTTACTATAATCGCCTGAATTGACACACTCACACAGACACGCACTGTAAACTGAGTATAATGCACTCTTTGTATGGGACTGTATTCCGATAATACCTTAAGGTGTGTACGGACAGCGCGTACTTTAGTACGCGTAGTCGGTTACGCGTACGCAAGAACGCTTAAGGTGTGTACGGACAGCGCGTACATTGGTACGCGTAGTACACAGGAACGCTTAGTTCGTACAAGGCTTAAGACAGGCACCTCCATACTATTACTAAGCGTTCTTGTGTACGCGTAACCGACTACGCGTACATTGGAACGCTTAGTCCGTACACACCTTTAGTTCGTACTAGGCTTAAGACAGGCACCTCCATATTATTACTAAGCGTTTCTGTGTACGTGTAACCGACTACGCGTACATTGGAACGCTTAGTTCGTACACACCTTTAGAAGTCTTGTTGGAGTGCGTGTCTGTGTGAGTGTGTTAATTCGGACGATTGTAGGCAGTTGAAGTACTGCTTTAGCTTATATATGTACTGTGGTATGGATGTTGGTCAACCGCACACGGACCACTCACCACAACTAAGTATAATTACTATAAACAGTACCACCTTTTCTCTCTTTTTTCTTGCACTTTATGCCCATCCAAAGGTTGTCTGGAAGAAATTGCCTAGTGCGATAAGACCACCCATTGTACATCTCTATTTTTATAGTAATGTTCCTTGTTTGTTTTATGTACAATATAGAGTATTGTATTCTACAACCCAACTGTACGCCTCTTTCCAAAATCTGAAATGACCCTAATATACATTTCTTATGTTTCAGAGAACGACTTAACAACAGCCGTGCATTACAAGCAGAACTGTGACTCAACGTGATTGATAGTTATCCTTCATCATTATACACAACTACTCACTAGCTTCTCTCAACACACACACTCACCTATCCACACATGCACAAAACACACACAAACCCACACTCATCCCCATTCACATACAGGCTGTAAAAAGACCCATCACATAGCCGAAATCTACGCACTCTGTACATCAAACTAAATTTTATTGACCAAAAATAATTGCTGGGAAACGACTTTTATTTTTTGGCATAAAAAAAACGCTTTTTTTTTGTAGCGCGCAATGTTTGGTTGTGGCGATGCCGCGCGTTTGCATGCGTGCAGCGGCCGCACAGCTGAGGCAGTCGTGTGCGTTTGATATTGATTGCGTTTTTGTAACTTCAAATGCGTAATTTGTTAGGAAAAATTGAAATTTTTGATAATGTTTGTATGGAAGAAAGTTTTGTATTATGACTTAGAATTCGTTTTTGGAAAAAACTAAAAAACAATATGTATACTTTGACCTTCAATATCTCCAAATCCAATGATTTCCCAGGTATGGCTTAGTAGAAAAAAATGCTCCCAACGAGCGATGGGTAGAATATGTGGTTTTCGTTATCGTTAAGGGTCTTTTTACACCCGATATACACAAGCACCCGAATATTGTTATTATTATTTATTTATTTAAATTACATTTAACCATTTACTCACACACACACACATACACACAAAATTTATTTTTATTTTACCATTTAAAATTACCTTGCTGTGGAAGAGCGGAGTCTCCTAATGCTTGTTTTCCACGGTGCGTGATATTGCGAACCGCCACACACGAGCTCGCACCGACGCACCATGGGAAGAGACTCGTCCGTGGTGACGCGGACGCGTGCAGAACGGTGCGCCCTATCCGCATCACGCACCCTCATAATGTGGCTTCCCACGGTGCGTAATTTTACGGATGATACCACGCACAGCCGGTGCGCGATATCACGCACCATGGGAAGCCAGCTTAAGGCTGAACATCCACCAGAGATGTGCTAAGCTGCGTAGCGAGGAATGTGTTTTGCAAGCACCAATAGTATCACTTCATTTACCTAGCTTCGCTCTGCGCAGCTCTGGTGGATATGGGCTTAGCGGTGCGAGGTTTTTGTTCATACAAAACAAGCAATAAATGCGAGCAAGGGATGTGTTGCGAGGAATGTGTTGCGAGGAATGTGTATTATTCTCCTTCATATTCGAAAAGAGTCCGCTACTTATCCTCGCACCGCTAATTTGTACACATTACACATTCCTCGCACAGCTCTGGTGGATAGGGTCACGCCGTTTCACATCCTCGCTACACATTTTCGCACCGCACATTTTCCTCACACAGCTCTGGTGGATGCTCTGCCTTCTACTTGCATTTTTTGCTTAAAAGGAGGCTCCTATCACTAATGTGTTATTTAAATAATTATTTTTAAGAAATAAACATTTTTTTTACTTAATTTTTACAAATATGTCACAAATCAAGATTTCCACTTTTAAATTGTTTTTTATTTATGATTAATTACGGTTTACTCACGTGCATTTTTCGGGATTGCCCAACTAGTAGACTAGCTCATTTCATACGTTTCGATAAGGCTTCCGTACTAGCGAAGGAAAAATATTTCGTGCCGCGAAAAGTACGTGAAGCCATTGAAATCAGCCGTCATCCGAATTTTAATAGAGATGTTGGTTGGACACTGCCTCCTGCCTGGAAACCAGCTCTGAAGTCTACTTCATATAAAAGTGAGTTAAGTCTGGAGTGTGACACAGTTAGCGCGGCATGCACTCGACTCGCGACCTCGCCGCGTGTTCAGCTCATGATTAAGGGCTCCGTTTGGGTCCGAAACTAGTCGGGCCATCCCGAAAAATGCACGTGAGTAAACCGTAAATAATCATAGATATGAATGTGTCTCACGAAAGTTATAATACATAAATTGTTTTTTTTTAGTCTTTGACTTGTCACGATTGTCCCTAGTCACCTTATGGTAAGCGCGACCACGAATCCAAGTAAGAAAGATAGAGGGGTATTTATTCTAGATCGAAAGCAGTTTTTAGGGTTCCGTACCCAAAGGGTAAAACGGGACCCTATTATCACAGTAGACATATAAGCTAAAGCAGTACTTCAACTACCTACAATCGTCCGATTTGACACACTCACACAGACACGCACTACAACAAGACAAATAAGGTATTTTCGGGATACAGTTCCATACAAAAACAAAAAACTACTCAGTATACAGAGCGTGTCTGTGTGAGGGTTTCAATTCTTGAGATTATAGTAAGTTGAGGTACTGCTTTAGCTTATATGTCTACTGTGCTATTACTAAGACTCCGCTGTCCGTCCGTCCGTCTGTCACCAGGCTGTATCTCATGAACCGTGATAGTTAGACAGTTAAAATTTTCACAGATGATGTATTTCTGTTGCCGTTATAACAACTAATATTAAAAACAAAATAAAATAAATATTTAAGGGGGGCTCCCATAAAACAAACGTGTTTTTTTGCCCTTTTTATAGATAATGGTACGGAAACCTTTGTCCGCGAATCCGACTCGCACTTAACCGGTTTTTTTCGATTTTCTTTACTTCGAATAAGTTTTCTCTGTGGTTTCTTACTGCAAAGCATTATTAAATCGATGACATTTTTGTCCTATGTAACGTTACTTCGATAAACTCCTATGCGAATTTAATTTTATCTTTGAATTGATTTAATAATAATAATTAACGGGTTTTGTAGGTGTTTTATTAACAAATTGTCAATTTTTTTTCGTGTTACTAATTCATTATGATAAGCATAGATAACACGACATAATAACTATGTATTTAATCATTAAATTACTTCATTTTCTATACTAAATGTTTAATTTTACTACTGAAAAAATATTATTTTTAGGAAAATCTTACAATAAGGCCCTTAATTATTTTAATATGTATCTAAAAATAATGTGTGTATTGTAAAAAAGTAGGTAGAGGAAGATTCGGAACATGTCTATTATTATTTAGATATCAAAGGGATCTATCGAATAGCTAACTTGAAATGACCTAAATCTCTTGGTTATATACATGTTCCAAATCTTCATCGACTCACTATTTTATAATACACTAACGATAACGTATCAATTAAAATGATTCAGAAACACGTAAATATAAAAGGCTCAAAAATTAACGCATTTTTTAAAATAAAACTTTTAATTTTATATTTTTCTGATCATTCAACAATAACCATGAAATAAAACAAACGTTTGATTTATGTATAAAATTCTTATATTTTTCAACATTAAGAAAAGGACAATGGAAAAATAATAAATAGTCCGTACCGTTCCAAAAGAGCTACCAAGTTTTAACTAAATCTGTATTTTTAACGTGCTTATTAAATTAGTCATTGTCATTTTCTTGTATCGTTATATCCTTAGCTTACAAACATAATCTATATAACTACAAGCCAGAATTAAGGTCATGGCACATTATACCGGCAACGCAACTGCACAGCTCGGCGTGTCATCGCCTCGAATTTAGGCTACGGCTAGCCGCCAGCGCGCTTGCCGCTACCATACAACTCAACTCAGCGGAACGTGTTACAATACGCTAATGTAAAGAACAATGGTAACTTTAGACTAAGAAAAAACAGAAATTGTTACCGAGATGAAACTGTCACCAATATATTAGTGCATTGTTAGTGAATTTATTGGATATCTTCGTTTATTTTTAAAAGCTGGGGAAATAATATCTAATCTTATTTCAAAAATACTACTTTATTTATCAGAACGCTGTATAAAATATCTTACTTCGAACGCATCCGTAATTACTTACGTTACTAGAGAAGTCCATACTTTTTCTAGTCTATTATAATTTTATTTCATAAATCGAAATAAAATCCCAGGCAATGTCAACCGTATAAATTCACATTAATATTATACTAAGCTTAGCCACTAATAGAATTTGATGTTACTTCGTGGTAAATTGTTTTAATAAAGTCATGAATTAGATAAAAACTAATGATTTTACATCTAAAAATCGACACTGTCATAAATCGATCGATTACGTCCCTCCCTATTCTTGACAAGTAAAAATAAATTGACGGTTTTCTGCGCTGACCGTGTCCATGGTAACCGTGTCGTTGTAGTTTCGGCGACGACTGTGTTCTCCTCCCATATTGTTACAATATTCTTTGGTGTTCTGTGCGATTTTATATTATTTTCCCTTTTTTTATATTTTTGCATTGCTTACAGACTCCGATTGATCTTCTACTCTTGTTGACTTGGCATTCGTTTAATGGACTTGGAATTGCATCACGTTTTGAATCTGATATTGAAAGTGGCAAAATATCTTGTCTCTCCGACCTTTTAAAAATATATTGAAGGCTGTACTTAGTTATATTTATGTAAGCAAATGAAACGACAATATGTTTCATCAAGTTACGTTTTGTTAGATTTTACTAGTCCAAGCATGTTAGCCGAGTGTCCATTGTTCTTTGCACGTTATGTCAACGCACCGTGCCGCGTTACCGCACCGTTCCACGTTGACGACGTCGTAACGTGGAGATGTGGACAGGCCCTATGTCGGACTATATTACAACTTTTGAAGGTGTAACCACACTAGCGATGCGCTACGCAACTCTCTCGGCGACAGTTACCCACGCGATCCGCTATACTAAAATCGTGAATAACTAAATATAAAGGACCATGGGCAAAAATGTATGGGACTTGGTCCAATCCCCACAACAGTTATAAAACCTATGCCATGTGAAAGCTATTGGGGTACGATTTATTTTATTCTATGGCGGTTAAGTCAAAATCGAGCGCGAACAGGGTGTTTTGCTACATTTTATTTGTTAAAAATTGACAAGCATTTGATCACAATCCCATCTGATAGTAATATGTTGACGATGTGATAGAGATATTTATTCATTTTTTACCAGTTAAAGGGTCATAATCATCATCAACAACCCATATACGTCCCACTGCTGGCACATGTCTCCTTTATGGAGAGTAAGTTAATGAGTATATAAGTATTACTATACAAAAACTTTGTATTTTTTATTGTACATATATGAACATTTTTGCTTTCATTTAACTAAAATACTGTCAGTATCATTGCTAAAAATAATCAAAAAATACCTTCCAGACAACCGGTAGGACAACATTCTCAGTTTTGATAATGTGCCCAAACACCATGTTTGCGCTCGATTTTGACATAACCGCCATAGTATAAAATAAATGGTACCCCAATAGCTTTCATATGGCACGGGTTTTATCACTGTTGGGGGATTGGACCAAAATGACTCAAGGTCCTTTATATTAAGAATGCTGCTATGCTAATGCTGCTGCAGAGTAATGCAACAAATGCTATTCAACTGTAGTTAAAAAAAAATTGAGACTGGTGATCTTCTTTGCTGGTTCTAGATAATTATGGCTTCAAGTGATTACTAGGCATTCAAGATGGCGGTTCATTAACTGGCTGATGAAGGGAATATTCTGATAGAACCATAGTCTAGCGCCGCTTTCAATGATGGCAGGATCAGAATCTGGCTATCGAATCTTCGTAATGTGTCCTTCCACTAAGCACTGCGGCGGTAATTAAGTACTGAAATGTGTAGAAACAAAAATGTTTATTTATTTATACTTCTATGCACTATGGTGGTACATAAGGCGGACTTAATACCATAGGTATGGCATTCTCTACCAGTCAACCTTTGGGTTAAAAAGAAAAGCATCGAAATAGGTACAGCAAAAAAATAAATAAAAAAGAGTTGACAATTTTGAACTGAATACTTTATAATACGAATTCCTAAGATAAATATAAATTACATAAAATACATATAATAAAATATAGATATTATAATATCCATATATCAAATACAAAATGTTATGGAAATCTAAATGTTAATTATGACGAAGACTAATTAGATGATTAGTGCAGCGACTTCAAGTAGGTAGTATTCCTTAACTTTGCGTTTGAACGAGAATTTACTCGGGGCTTTTTTAATATCAAAGGGAAGCACGTTCCAAAGTTTGATTGCTGAGACAGCGAAATAGTTAGATATGAAACCAGTGCGGTGGGAAGGTATTTGAAGAACTAAATTTTCAGAAGCACGAAGATTGCGATTGTGAGAACTGCCCAAAACTTGAAAATATATTTTAGATAACCAGGAGCACATGAATCGTTCATAATGGAGAAGAGCAGATGTTTAATATATTTTGAATGTATTATACATACAAACCTTTCTCTTGAATCACTCTATCTATTAAAAAAACCGCATCAAAATCCCTTGCTTAGTTTTAAAGATCTAAGCATACCAGTGGCGAAGGCTCCATACAACTCGATTCCTATCGGCTTCCCTTTCGAAACGAGTAGGTAATGGAAATCACGCATCACACTTGAGCAAGGTAAGCATTTTTTGGTCCGGCTTCCCTTTTAAGAAACTTCACCCTACGCCACTGAAGCATACATAGGGATAGACAGCGGAAAGCGACTTTGTTTTATACTATGTAGTGATTATAGTCTCGAGTCAGATAATGAATTATGTCTCTTGTTAAACCAAAATTTGAAAGTAGACTTGTTTTCTATGTTTAAATTATAAATCAGGTTGGAACAACAAGCCGTATCCACACATGCGTCCGTGCAGCTCATGTGAACGGATCATACAATGCGCAGCAAACAGCTTTGGACGCGTCACACAAAGAAAACTTATTGTCACAAGTTCAAGTACTCGAAAAAATGAGCGATGCATGCACACAGGATACACTCACTCGCGCAGACATCCACACTATTTTCTCAAGATGCACGTAGAAAGCATAGTGTATAATACTGCCGCGCTAACGAAGAATACAATATCTCGATTTTGGACGATTTTGAGTTATATATATTCGGAATCAGCGAATTGAGATCTATTAATTCTAATTTTATGAATCATTAGGAACTCGGTTTTTCAGTAAGCAAAAATGCAATAACTAAAACAGTTCAAAAGTTAAGCGCGTTTTTTCCGGAAGCGGCAAAATCGAGTTATTGTATTCTTCGTTAGCGCGGCAGAATAATAATATACGTGCGCAAGTGCCGACGCGGCATTACATAACACTAACATATAAATATATTTTATGGTATTAAAAAATAATAAACATACCATAAATTCTTCTCCTGTACCGATTATATGACATTTTGGTGGCAATGGAAAGGAGTACGCCAACAGCAAATCCACAAATACCGAGAGCTATGATGGTAGGCATCGAATACTTCATATCTTTCGTTTGAACTCTTTGAAACTCCGGTAAAGAGGGGCTGAAATGATTAGGAATTATTTTTAAACAATTAACAGATGTTTACAGGTTGATGTGATATACAACATGTACCAGGAATAACGCAAACATTCAAACACCCCAATTAGAATATTCAGTTATAAGTTATAATCATAATACATACACTACAGGGTGTAAAAAGACCCATCACATAGCCGAAATCTACGCACTCTGTACATCAAACTAAATTACATTGGCCAAAAACAATTGCTGGGAAATGACTTTTATTTTTAGGCATAAAAAAACTCTGTTTTTTTGTAGCGCGTAATGTAGTGCACGTACCCGAATGTGCCTGTGTGGGTCGTGTAGCGGCTACACAGCTGAGCCAAGGCGGTTGTGTGCGTTTGATATTCATTGCGTTTTTGTAACTTCAAATGCGTAATTTGTTAGGAAAAATTGAAAATTTTGCTATTGTTTGTTTGAAAGAAAGTTTAGTATTATCACTTAGAATTCGTTTCTGGAAAAAAAAAGTATGGTCTGGTAGAAAAAAATGATCCCAATGATGGGCAGAATATGTGGTTTTCGTTATCGTTAAGGGTCTTTTTACACCCAATATAGTAAATTGTCACCTAGGGGTGAAAGTAATTTATTTAGTCCCGAGACGGGGTTTGGTGCCCGAGCGTGGCGAGGGCGCCAATAGTTCGAGGGACTAAATAAGTTTTTAACCCGAGGTAAACACTGGGCTTTTCATTACGAATACAAGAAAAGTAAAAATAAAAACAGGAAAAAACGAATGAAGAGCGGATTGTCCCTTTCCCGCCTATTTTGTTTTTCTTTTTTTTCGTGGCCGGCCAGCTATTCAGCCATTATTTTTCATTTTCATCATTGAAAAAATGGTAAATATTTTGCCCAAATCTATGTTATTTTAAATAAATAGTTGAAACTAAATTATAAAGTCATTTAAAAAAAAATCTTTAATTAATACTTAACTTTATGTTATTACAATTTTACATCGCGCTGTAATTGAGTGGCTGTATAGAAAGTTGGAACTTGGTTCAATAGAAATGTGAAAATAGAACTAGTTTTTTTTTAATACCTAATTTGACAGCTGTCAGTTGAAAACGATTCTCCCTAGGGCTGAAAAGTATTACTTTCAACCCGCTCCTCAGGCAACTTCAGACCGACTTTCCGAGTATGAGTAATGAACCAATTTTAATGTGCCTAAATATTGTTTATCTACACTCATGTCATAAAGTTCCAATTATAAACTCAAAAATAGTACTTGACATACTTTATTTACATGCATATTGTTGTGAAAGTACAAACGTTGTACAAAAGTTTTATTAAAGTACATTTTTCTTAACAAAATAATGCTTTAAAATAACTTTTTTTTCTGATAAAGTACACTTCGAACCGACCAAGGACTTTTCAATAAAAAAATTTGAGCGGCTTTACTTCGTCTGTGGTTTGGCGCTAGGGCGATGCCTTCTGGGTTTGGGCGCCATAATGGTACCGATTCTATTATGCACAAACTAAACTTAATTTAGGCTATTGCCACCTTTTTCACTCTAATAAAATAAGAAAGAGACATAAGTAAGTAAGAGCTGTCAAATTTAGTTGAACTAAAAATTCCATACTTGACGACATCTCAAAACGTGTCGACTAAAAACACGGTGAAGGTCAAGGCGTAAATTGACATCTCTAACTTAGTTGTTATCTATCACCGTCCTTTTCTCGCGCTATCTGTCAGTGAAAGATAGCAATTCTCTAATTTTAGTTTAGTTGGTGAACAAGAGAATCGGCACCATTATTTTATTTGTTCTAACTTCAGTTATTTATTTAAAATAGGTATCTACTTATTGCATGAGTTTAGAAAAAGTTGTGTATGAAACTGCACTTATGTATGTAAATCTCGCATACGGCTCGGTTTTTAAACTCACTCTCGATTTTTAATAACCCTTATTAAGGATGCAATAGTTTCATAAAATACTATTATTTCAGAACACAGTATTACTTTTCATTCATAATTCAGTCTTATCAAGGCTCAATTTTGTCTGTGAAAATTAAAAGAGGGAAAGAAAAAATTACGTTAAAAAAAATTACACTAAAAAAATGTACTAATAAAGCTAAAATAAATTCAATAGCTGTTTCTTAACAAACTACTTTCAGGGTTCGCGTTTATTATGTTACACGTTGTATATTTAAAATTGTTTTTCCTTTAGTTTTAAAGCTTACATTTCTGGTTTGGCAGTAGACGTCTCCGGTAATGTTGTACTATTTGAGGGCTCTGTAACTTTTGTGCTATTTGAGGGCTGTGTGACTGCTGTACCCTTTGAAGGCTCTGTGACTGCTGTACCCTTTGAGGGCTCTGTGGCTGCTGTACCCTTTGAGGTCTCTGTGACCGTTGTACTATCTGTGGGCTCTGTGACTGCTGTACCCCTTGAGGGCTCTGTGACTGTTGTACTAGCTGAAGGCTCTGTTACTGTTGTACTAATTGAGGGCTCTGTGTCTGCTGTACTCTTTGAGAGCTCTGTGACTGCCGTACTCTTTGAGGTCTCTGTGACCGTTGTACTATCTGTGGGCTTTGTGACTGCTGTACCTTTTGAGGGCTCTGTGACTGTTGTACTCGCTGAAGTCTCTGTGACTGCTGTACCCTTTGAGGGCTCTGTGATCCTTGTACTATCTGTGGGCTCTGTGACGGCTGTACCCTTTGAGGGCTCTGTGACTGTTGTACTAGCTGAAGGCTCTGTTACTGTTGTACTAATTGAGGGCTCTGTGGTTGCTGTACCCTTTGAAGTCTCTGTAACTGCTGTACCTTTTGAGGGCTCTGTGACTGCTGTACCCTTTGAGGTCTCTGTGACCGTTGTACCATCTGTGGGCTCTGTGACTGCTGTACGCTTTGAGGGCTCTGTGACTGTTGTACTAGCTGAAGGCTCTGTTACTGTTGTACTAATTGAGGGCTCTGTTTCTGCTGTACCCTTTGAGGGCTCTGTGATTTCTGTACCTTTTGGAGGCTCTGTGACTGCTGTACCCTTTGAGGGCTCTGTGGCTGCTGTACCCTTTGAGGTCTCTGTGACCGTTGTACTATCTGTGGGCTCTGTGATTGCTGTACCCTTTGAGGGCTCTGTGACTGTTGTACTAGCTGAAGGCTCTGTCACTGTTGTACTATTTGTGGGGTCTGTGACTGTTGTACCCTTTGAGGGCTCTGTGACTGTTTTACTACTTGAGGGCGCGGTCACTGTTGTACTATTTGTGGGGACTGTGACTGCTGTACCCTTTGAGGGCTCTGTGACTGTTGTACTACTTGAGGGTGTGGTCACTGTTGTACTATTTGTAGGGTTGGTAACTGTTGTACCCTTTGAGGGCTCTGTGACTGTTGTATCCTTTGAGGGCTCTGTGACTGTTGTACTACTTGAGGGCGCTGTCACTGTTGTACTATTTGTGGGGTCTGTTACTGTTGTACCTTTTGAGGGCTCTGTGACTGCTGTACCCTTTGAGGGCTCTGTGACTGTTGTACTACTTGAGGGCGCTGTTACTGTTATACTATTTGTGGGGTCGGTGACTGTTGTACCTTTTGAGGGCTCTGTGAATGTTGTACTACTTGAGGGCTCTGTAACTGTAGTACTAATTGAGCGCTCTGTAGTTGTTGAATCAATATTTTTTTCTCTGATTTTGCTGTAAAATAAATTTGACATTATAATACAAACATTTCAACAACATTACAACAATTTGTAACTAATAATACAAGATTTTATTTAAAATGCAAAATATTTGGAACAATATTAATTTACTCACCCAATTGATTCGCAAAAATGGTCTAATTTACCCAACCTGTAACAAATTGTTATTTATAAATATAGTCTTTGTTATTTATGCAATAGAATTCAGAGATGTGCAAAATAGTATATTAAAAGTATTTAAATTCAAAATACAAATGCTTGGTTATATTTTTATTTCAAATAAAATTACAAAATGGTTTTCAATGAATGTATTTAAATACAAAATGCAAAATACGTATTTTCAAAATAGGTTTTTCAAATAAAATACCTTTTTTCACTGATTTTAACACTAGTATTTGATCAAAGAGTTCCTCTTTCATGTTGAATCTGCGAATAATCATTCATGAGATATAGCGATTTAAAGATTGGAAAAATCATCTATATACACATACATGCATATAAAGAACAAGTCTTAGTGTAAGATTCTCTCATAGCCTAAACCGCTAAAGGTAGAAACTTTAAATTTGGAGAGTAGTTGTTTTTTATAGCGAAAGCGCACTCTAAGGGAGTGAAAAGGGCTGATAAAGTTTATTTGAAAAATCTTATTTCCAGTATTTATAAACTTGAAACTTGGCACAAATACTCTTTTAAGTAAATAACAAGAATTTAAGAATGAAAAATATGAAACATGAATTAAAAAAAAATAACAAAACCATTTTGCATTTTACAAATATTAAATATTTTTAAAAAGTATTTCAAATAAAATAGAAAATACATTTTGAAAATAAAGGATTTCAAATGCAAAATAAAAATAGGTATTTTGTATTTGTATTTTAAATAAATGTATTTCAAATAATTCACATCTCTGATAGAATTATACAAACTGAATTGCTTATAGTCCCAAAATACTGAAAGTGCAGTACAGGCGTGTACTACAAGGCTAATCGAAAAGGGTATACTAATCCGAAAAATCCGAAAGGGTTTTAAAGTACCTACTCATAATAATGAATAAGTTTTCTTATACAACTTTCCGCAAAAGTCGAACTTTTTAGAGAAATTGTGTTCTAAACTTTCATAATAATAATGCTTAAATCTTTATCTATCATCAGCAGCTGGGTTTACATACATTTTAGGTAATATTTGGGTTCAAGGAACAATTGCTTTATTTTATGATTTCGTAAATAAATGAGGGTTGTCGATTTTTTAAATAACAATTGAAATAAAATAAACAAATAAAATATTAGCCTTTAGCTGTCCCACTGCTGGGCAAAGGCCTCTTCTCGTACAGAGAAGGAACGAGCATTGATCGCCACGCTTGCTCATTGCGGGTTGGCGATTTCAGACCATTAAAGTCCAGGTTTCCTCACGATGTTTTTCCTTCACCGTATGTCAGTGGCGTCTTAGATTAACTAAGAAAGTACATATGATATAATGATATAATTGAAATAAAAATAGTCGAATTTAATGACACTTGCTATAAAACAGTCATTGGTGCTACGTTAAGTGGCGCACGGCTTAACCCCCTTTCCGATAAATTAACCTTGTATAAACATGTACAGTCCGCGAGGCTTAAGCTGAGCTTTGCATTTGTGTGAGTGATCACACAAAAATGTGCCAAAAAGCAGTTTAAGCTTTTGTATGCCGGAACGTGGATCCACGCGAGCCACAATGGAATTTCTATTGTGTCTATGATTGCGGCATACGAGTGGTTAAACCAAGCAAAGGCCGCGTGGCGCTCTAGGCCAACGTCACACCTACACTATATATGTGCACTCACACAAATGCACAGCTCAACTTAGGCCTCGCGGACTTTATACCGGATGTCTTTTAAGGAGAGCATATGATCAGCTTCAGCTTACAACAGTTTGTTAAACTTTTCGCGGGTCCATTGATGCACCAGATCGACATAATGAGCTGGCTCGATTCTTTGCTCCGGACAATTACCACCGCAACAGGAAGCACAAGCTTTCTGCTGTGGGAGCCAGCCGTTTAGCCAAAATTATTTTGACAAAATTTTAGTATTATTAAATTTTTACTCGGCAGAATATTACTTAATGTTATTATCCTTGATAATATTCTGCCGAGTAAAAATTTGACCAAATGAAAATGTGCGTACTACAATCATTCCAAATATTGCATTGGTATAAAAAAAGTTGCTAAAATGCGTTTGGGTAGTGAAATTTTGTCAAAATAATTTTGGCAAAACGGCAGGCTCCCGTTTGACATTCTTAAGGATTTGTCACACTGGATGCGTTCTGCGTCCTCCGGTCCGGTCAAATCGAACGCAGCCCGCATCCTATGTAAACATCATGGTCAGGGCAACCGATCAGCGATCCGGGCACGGCATCCGGTCAGGTCATCCGGTCAGTGATCCGGGCACGGTCAGCGATCTGACGGGCAGGGCAAACAGCGGCCATTTTATATTTGATTGCGTGTAGTTGTGTTTTTATCGATGTTTTGTGTTCGGTAAACATCAAGTATCGATGTTCAGCTATTGATGTCATTATCGATGTCATCATTGATGTTTTTATTTATTTATTTAGGACAACCAACAAAGCATACATCAAAATTACATGACATAGTACTCATATTATTTTTACATTTTATAGTGTAGCCTTAATTAAAGGCTGCCACGGCATGCATTAAACATAGAAGTAGCAAATGTATTTAAAGAACAGATTTTACTTATTTAGGTACATAAATACAGTTAAATTATAGTTAATTACTGATAATTGTTATATAAATCTGACATACAAATATAAATGAATGAAAACTTACTAATTAATTAATTAGTGCTGGCTTGGATTGGTTCGATTAATTTAATAAGAAAAAGAATACAAATATTTTTTGCAACATCGATCACCCTTAAGAACTGCCCGGACCGCCGCCCGTCGCCCGCCGCTTCTGCCCGCCTGCCCGCAACCTTCCCACCCCGACCGCCTGACCGGTGCGTTCCCTACGTTCTTTGCTTGTGCCCGCATAGTCAGATCGTAATTACATAAAATATATATAAAACGCAAATGATGTTCACATAGGATGCGGGCTGCGTTCGACTTGACCGGACCGGAGGACGCAGAACACATCCTGTGTGACAAATCCTTTATGTCTGTTTCGTGTGTTTTATGTTTTTCGCTACGTGGTTTTGAGCGAAAGCAATTAGCCTTTTACAAACAGACAACGTGTTACGACAGTAAACAAGAAACAACAATAAATATGAAAAGTAATAACTTACATTGTTGAACTTAAATTGTATAGTGCCATCGGGATCGTACACGGCACCTGAAAGAAGTAAGCGAAAGTTAGTTTCCTATTACTTTAAAAAAGTGGCAATACAGCATTCTAATTTCGCAACACACTCGTCATCGCTATGTCTTTGATTTTGACAATATAACAATATTCATTGCGTGGTACATAGTTGTGGAGAAGTCGGATTTTTAATAACATACCTTGCTATGGAAATTGTTGACCTGTAAAAATCAAAGCCATAGCGATTACGAGTGTGTTGCGCAATTGCAATGCAGATATCGCATGTATGTATTGTAATTGCGATAGTTTTTTTTATTTTTATTTAAAGACTGGTGTAAATTTTGTATATTAAATTATGCAAATTCATTATTTTGTAGGTTTATTTAATGTGGACTGACCGAAAAAAAAAACTAAACTTTTAACGACCTATTTTATCGACATCGGATAGCTTTTATCTGAGGAATAAGCCAGATTTTGACAGAATTTCTAAACGTAAGCTGTCAAAACCATGGACGTACAAGAAAGGTCAAAACGTTATAGGTATACCTTATATAAAGGTAGGTAGGTACCTTGGATAAAACCTACCGAAAGTTGGTGAAATCGGCCCTTAAAAACATATTTTTAAACTGTTATTATTGTAATTGGAAAAACCAGTGCGCTTTTATGTTCATCTTGCGCTTTAAACTTTCAACTCCTCTTGCGTCAAACGCACGCAATATTGATTGCCATAAGACGCATGCAGCTTATCGTCTACACCGGTGCGCCTCGGTCAGTCGTCAGTCGACATACAATAGACGGATTAGCGTGCGCTAGGGGCATGCGTTTTTGTCGCACTTGTATTAAGGCATGCGCTATGGCGGTTCACGTATGCCTCAGACGAAGACGCAAGACGAACATGAAAGCGCATTGGTGTAGACATAGCTGTAGCTGTTCTTTGCGTTGTAGTCGTGATGTTCTTAGTGTCTAAACATACTATGCCGAAGATACGCGACCGAAGTTCGGCACGATCACGCCTCTAATGCTATTTGAATTACTGACGACACATAATGCCGAAATTACGTCGCGTTGTAGCGTACAGCACAACTTCGGTCGGGAGTAAGTTCAACGACAATTCGGCGGCAACGTATTCTGTAGAGCACATATTATACGCGACCGAAGTTCGGTTAGATTGCCGACGAAGATCCGGGGCGGGGAGCAGCGGGAGGCAGGCATGCCCGCGCTCCAGGTGTCCTGCCACAAGTTTGTGCAATTGAATTTCTGCCACGTACATAAAATCAGCCGCGAAATTTCGGTCGTGTATCTTCGGCATAGTGTATTTGGACACTTATAATTTATAATTTTCTACACTTACCGCGACACCATCGAATGTATTCTTGCTGAAAATTAAAAACATAAAAATTAATAATCGTTGAATACAAAACTATCAAACAATAAATACCTTCGGACTTGTTTTTTGGTGAATTTTGAATATTCTTAAAACTTCGAAATCGACCAAGCATTTTGCACTATAAAATTAATAGTTTGCACTATAATTAATTAAAAACAATTTATTTCTGAACACACCCATTTTCATTCATTCGTCAGATTTTTATTGAAGTTAGAAGCATTAAAATTATAGTGCAAACTATTATTTTTAAAGAAGACTTTTAGGCTCAGTTGCACCAACTACACGTGAGAGCAAAGACACTCCTTTTCACGTGTCCTAGTTATTAGTTTTGGTTTCATGAATTATATAATTCAAAATACAAAAAACTACCCTCATTGTAAAAGTTATCAAATAATCTTTTAGACGATATATGTTTAGAATTTATCTGTTTCATAATACCGAAAATAATAACAATTATACCTGCGTGAAAAATTGAAGTGGCTCGATTTATTTGCTCCCAAATATATAACCATAACCTTACCATATTTACGTCAAAGGACATGGAACAAAACGTACCCACCTTGTAGCAAATTGAGACTAGTACCATTGGAAAGGTCTTTAAAAATACAGATATATTTTATATGGCGACAACTCTGTATCTCACGGGAGAAAAAAATTATTCGACGTTGAAATATGCTGAAAAGCTTTTATGAATTCACCCCACACGCCGTTCAATCATATCCCTTGAACTAGCCCGATATTCTGCTACAGGTATATGCGTATATGTTTTGCTTTAGAATAGGTTTTCTAATGGGAATTGGGAATGCATGCATGAATGAAGTTCCAGAATGGAAAACTAAACAGGAAGACGGGAGGAGGATTACGCTCAACTCTAACGCATTTTCTGAAGGTTAACACAACCAAAAATCCACATTAACACACTAAACGGAAGAGAACTGCAAAGATGCGCATACGCCGAATGTAGGAGCCATTTTAAATAAAAATATTGATATTGTTGCAAAACTTTAAAAAATATAAGGTATTCTATGATTATCAATTTTTTTTTAATGATTAGTTGGTGCTTATTTGAATAATTAAAAAATAATATTTATCACTTTTTACTTCACTTTTAATAAAATTCGTAGGTCCAGCAAATGCTTGGGATGAAGTAATCATTGAGAGCAACAATACCATTAAGTGATGATGTTTATTTTGTGTACCTAAATAAATAAACAAACTGTACTTAATTGAATTCATGGCGTTTTAATTAATATTTTCCGTAGCAAAAAGTAAACCTTAGGAAGCTGGGTCAGTCTCTCTCAATGAAACAGAACGACTGGTTATTCATTGGGCCTGTAAAATAATTATTATAATACTACACAGATGATTGAAAATGCAAAATAGAAGTGATTATAACTTCGGTCTCCCATTCATTCATTCGTTCATTCATTTTTGAGTTGTTCACTTAAGCTTTTTCTAAATGACACCTAGTATAAAATGCTATAAGGTGGGTATGGGTTCCAAACAAAATTACCCATTGTTCTTTGTACTGGTTTGCCAGAAATTTTGTTTTATGGTCATAGTTAGTTGGTTCAGCTGAGCCTTAGTGTGGCGCCACACCATGCCGAAATTACGCGACCGAACTTCGGCTTCTACATTTTTTATATAGGTAAAACGCGACATAATTTCAGCCTGGTGTGTCGCAGGTACTTTAAAAAGCATTGCAGGCGTAATCATGCCGAACATCGGTCGCGTATCTTCGGTACAGTGTGTTTAGACACTTATAGTTAGAAGTATTAACATTAAAGTGCAAACTAGTACTTTTAAAGTTCATTTAAATAGGTACATCCCATTAAAATACTAAAATAAAACTTACTGAGAACACGCGCATATTTCTTTCACCACTTTTATGCTGCAAAAGAAAAAAAAAGGTTAAGTATCTTTTCCAGTTCTTACGTTCCTAATCTTAAGTTATTTTTTCTCAGATTAACTTTAATATGCACTAGTAGCTAGCTAAGTGGACCATATAGATCCTACCACCAAGCGTGCTGGGTTTTGTTGAATCTTACAATACGCGTCTATTCCCTGTATACAGTGAGAAGTTTCCCGTCCCGACGCGGTCTATTCTGAGCGGCAGGATTTTCTCACACTGCTCATTTTAGCGGGTTTACGGACGTCTATGGTGTAATGTGATGTGATAAAATAAAAATATAATAGATAGTTTAAATAGTAGGATGAACTTACACTCCTTCCAAGTCCGTTTCGCTGAAACACTTTACCCCGACTTTTTTGTCAGGAAGCTGAAATAAAATTATGTACAAAATTATTTAACATTCACATGATTATTGTGGCTGTATTGTGCCGGCGATAAATTTGGCCATCATTTCACTTCTCCTGGATAACACAAAAGGCAAGATGCAGTAGTATTATTAAGTATACTCCTGTTTTGTTTTGATCAAAAATTTGTTTACAAACTTGCTGTTTATTGCAATATTCTTCTACGTTCGTTGTACATGTTAGATGTTAGGGTCAAAGAGACCCCAGTACTGTGAATGTACAGTATAATGCTGTCATTAAACTGGTGGACATTTCCGCCGATCCACCTGATTATAATCACAAAAAGTAGATTCATAATATTTATACAAACCATGGATGTAGCATACGTAGTAGTAGTTAAATTTGATGCTTTAGTAGTAGTAATAATTGATTCTGTAACTGTTGTAATATCCGTGATGTTTGATGCTGTTGAAGATTCTGTCACGTTTGAAGATACTTCAGGTACATCAGTAGTAGTTAAATTTGATGCTTTAGTAGTAGTAATAATTGATTCTGTAACTGGTGAAATATTCGTGATGCTTGATGCTGTTGATGATTCTGTCACGTTTAGAGATACTTCAGGTACATCAGTAGTAGTTAAATTTGATGCTTTAGTAGTAATAATAATTGATTCTGTAACTGGTGTAATATTCGTGGTGTTTGGTGCTGTTGAAGATTCTGTCACGTTTGGAGATACTTCAGGTACATCGGTAGTAGTTAAATTTGATGCTTTAGTAGTAGTAATAATTGATTCTGTAACTGTTGTAATATTCGTGATGTTTGATGCTGTTGAAGATTCAGTCACGTTTGAAGATACTTCATGTACATCAGTAGTAGTTAAATTTGATGCTCTAGTAGTAGTAATAATTGATTCTGTAACTGTTGTAATTTCTGTGTTGTTTGATGCTGTTGAAGATTCTGTCACGTTTGGAGATACTTCAGGTACATCAATAATAGTTAAATTTGATGCTTTAGTAGTAGTGATAATTGATTCTGTAACTGGTGTAATATTCGTGATGCTTGATGCTGTTGAAGATTCTGTCACGTTTGGAGATACTTCAGGTACATCAGTAGTAGTTAAATTTGATGCTTTAGTAGTAGTAATAATTGATTCTGTAACTGGTGTAACATTCGTGATGCTTGATGCTGTTGAAGATTCTGTCACATTTGGAGATACTTCAGAAGGTTTTTTTGTCGTACTGATTCTTTTTTCCTTTCTAATAAGTTTTTCACTATATTCTTCAATTATACTGCAGACAAAATATGATAAATATCACATTATTTTTTATTGAAAATCAAAATATGTATAACTTCTATACTATTAATAAAACTCAAAGTGCACTTTGTCTGTACATTAAATATTTTTCCAAAATTTCAATTGGGGGGTACTATACTATCGATACAGAAGCCAAAACTTTTTTTTTAAATTATTTTCTTCTGTCTGTCTGTCTGTGCCTCTGTCCGGGCATCACTTAAAATCCCGTGGACGGATTTTGATGCGACTTTCGCTGATGTATTGCGTTAAAAGCAAAGATTTTGCTGGTACATATAACATCACACTATTGTTCATAGGAGCCGAGCAGCGGTACATTATTTCCACATATTGCGACATATAAGCTTGATATGTCGGATAGGTACCTTATCCACGGATAAATTCAAAACGTGAGATATGTGTTATCGCGCTACTTACAATAGGGACTGACCAGATGATTCATCAGAATATGATCAAAAATTTCAGAAAGTTTGTCAGAAGTCAGCATACGCAATTGCTGTAGTGAAATATGGAAACAGTGTATAAAATCAAAGTTATAGAAAATTATATAAGCTTTCATTTCATCCCAATACTTTTTTCGCTACAACGCACCGTTTTTGAGATGTTGGCGAAAAACGTAAAATTGAGACCTTTGTCACCCCTCCTCCCTCCGGCTCGCCTCCTAGACGTCAGGACTTTTAATATTTTTTCTCCCTAAGCACCCTGAATAAGTTTCTGAAGAAATCGCTTAGGTTCCCACTCATGCACTCTATACCCTCCTTTGAGTCATTCCTTAATGAACTATTTCTACTTTTTAATTATTATGGATATGAAATTTATGCCTAAAGATGATTCTGACTTATAAAATTATGAGTTTTGAATGTATGCTATATGAGTGTGTGCCAAACGATTTTATGCGAAATGAAGTTTATGCTATTCGCTGTTATGCAAAATAATATTATGACATAAAAAGTTCTGCTACAAAGGGTAGACCCTAGAAATAAAAGTACACGTGTTTGGAAGTTTTTGTAAATTCATCCCATAAGGGATGAAATAATAAGGGTTGATAGTTTGTATGAGGAATCTGGTACTTTTGAAGTAAGAAGCATGGGGAGAAATTTACTGACTGGGTGACTGATCTGCCAACGCACAGCCTAAACCGCTGGAGTTAGAAACTTGAAATTTTGACTGTAGGTACGTCTAATATCGTAGGCATCCACTAATGAAGGGTTTTTGGAAATTCCACCTCTAAACGGGTGAAATGGGTTGTTAACGTTTATGTGAAAATCTTTATTCCTTGAGGTTATTGGCACAAACACTCTTCAAAGAAAATAATAAAAGATGGACTTTCGAATTTTATAACTGCACTAAAAAGGAGCTTAACGAGGGTCCAAAACGTTAATACGTTCCCGTGGGATATTTTCCGAAATCCACGCGGGCGAAGCCGCGGGCAAACGCTAGTTGGTAATAAAAGTACTTACTCCCACGTGTAAACGTCGCATGCATTTACAGATCTGTAACAAAAAAAAAATCTTTTTTTATGAACTGGGGCCTAATTCTCCTAAAATAAATCTTGATAAATCACAACCGAACCAAGGCCGAACCGTTTATTCAGACAGTTCTCAATTTCAAAAGCTATCAAATTGTTTGTCACAAAAAACAAAATCAATTTTTTTGAAAGTTTTCGAAAACAAAAACTGACTGACGGTTGTGGTTCGATTGCGTTTGGCAACAATTTATTTTAGGAGAATTGGGCCCCTGATGTTTTTTGTTCCGTAGTCAATCTAGGAACCCTTTTAGTTTCATTATGTCCGTCCGTCTGTATGTCACAGACAATTTACTTGGAAACGATTGGGTCTTCTGTAAACCGCCATACAGGCAAGTAGAGAAATTTATGAAAAAAAAATTAGGGGTGGTACTCCATACATGAAACTGAGGGATGTTTTTGGGCACATATTTTATGTCGTTAGATAGGTCATTAAAAATTACATGAAAGTTCCTAAGTATTTTTTTGTTAATTTAAATACTCGGTGAGATATGTGCCCCGAATTCGTAAATAACGTGTGCCTCCTATTGTGTCCTAGGGGTGAAAGTAACTTATTTAGTCCCAAGACGGGGTTTGGCGCCCGAGAGTAGCGAGAGCACCAATAGTTCGAGGGACTAAATAAGTCTTTAACCCGAGGTAAACACTGTGATTTTCATTACGAATACAAAGTAAAATCAAAACATGAATTAGCTAAAGAAAAAATGAGTGAATTTTATTTTACAAAACTCTACAACTCGAAAAAAAATGAAGATCGGATTGCCGCTTTCCCGCCTATTATGTTTTTTTTTCTGTGGCCTGCCTGCTGTTCAGCTATTATTTTTCATTTTCATCATTGAAAAAATGGTAAATGTTTTGCCCAAATCCAAGTTATTTTAAACAAATAGTTGAAACTAAATTATAATAAAGTGATTTAAAGAAATATAAGGTGTTAAATCTGACTCTACAACTCGAAAAAACAAATGATCTTCATTTGTCTTTTCGAGTTGTAGAGTTTTATGAAATAATTTTCACTCATTTTTTCTTTAGCTAATTCATGTTTTTATTTTTACTTTCCTTGTATTCGTAATGAAAATCACAATTTTTACCTCGGATTATAGACTTTTTTAGTCCCTCAATTGCCCGTCTCGGGGCTAAATAAGTTACTTTTACCCCTAGGGTAACAATGAATCAGACCGAGGCCTGCCGGGGTTGCGGTGCATGCAGCTGCGAATCCCGCGACCCCGGCCAAGGGTCAGGAGAAGGAACGCCGTGAGTATTTTGGCGGTAAGAGTCCGGCATACCCCTTCGTCTTCCCCGGGCAAAGGGAATCCATGAGGATTTTTACACGAAAAAAAAAAGTCAGATTATACAAGGTGTTAAAAAATCTACTCTAAGAAATAAGAATAAGAAAAAATTAAATCTTACAGTAGAAATAAAAAAAAAATTGATACATATCGACAGGCATAAAAAAAATTGGCGAATTTCGAAAAGTTGTAGAACAAAAGTTGTTCAATTTCCGATACCGAGTAACCCCACAAAATTCTTAGAGTTGATTTATTAACACATAATATTTACAAAAAATTTAGAAAAAATACACGGTGTGATTTTAGTTTTCTTCCAAACATTCTAATTTTATTTTGTTATTCAATTGTGGTAAATATTGTTTCATAATTAAAAGGCAAATATCTCAAACATTCAAAACTAAAGGCCGCTTGACATTAATCTAGGATAATATTAAAAAGTTATACTCACAACAATAACTCAGCATTTGGGTCATCTGGATTCACGGTACACGGCTGAAGAAATAACACAAAAGTAAATACACACAGGCTGTCCCGAAATTCAATGTCAAGTCGGGAACACATGATAGGGCAGTTTATACAATTACAGTTCGAACAACGTAATAGGTCAAAGGAGATGTTTGATTTTGGGCCACCACTATGTACAGTATATAGAAAAATAGGAGAAAAAATGGGGATTTCCATAAGAATACAAGTAAATTAATTTGAAGAAGAGTACTCTTGTACTGGAATTATTATTTGGGGACGTTTTTTTAGTATTTTAACCCTTTTTTTTGGCAGCCATAACAGTTGTGTTTGACATTGACATGAGTTTGACAACTTTGACAGTCATAAACCTATCCTTCCATCCTTAAACATGTCAACAAATGTCAAAATGACATATTTCACATAGTTTCGATCCACCATATTTTTGTGTGTTGTGTTGCTCTCCTTGACCAAGATATCTTGAATGTAGAATTAAACGAAGTAAAATTATAAAAAATTAACATTAAAAAACGGTTACTTTATTGTACAGCTATATTTACATTATAGTGTACATGGTGCTAGCCCAGGCTCCATACATTTCTCAAACATCTCCTTTGACGTTTGCATAAAAGCACAAAATAAATGTGTACAGAAGTTGCACGCCTTCGCTCTTAAAGAAAGTCGCCTTTTTATTTATCTGAACATGGCGCACCCATGATAAAATGAAACTAAACGTGATGCATTGGAGTAATTATTACTAGTGTTGACATAACTCCTAGTATTTTGACAGGTGTCAAATCGGACCTATTAGATTGTGACAACTATAAAAGAGAGTTTTTTTTTATTTTTTATTATTATTTTGTTGTTTCAAAGTTTCCATGAATAAAATTTTACCTCATAAATGTAACTAGGTATTAAAGGTGTTTCAAAAAGCTATTCCCGGTATGACGTTGAGTTTCGAGACATCATTATTGTATAATGCAACTCCATAGATGTAGTACATCCGTACAATGATCATTTATAAGTTTTATCATTTTCACCTTTTAGGATAATTTTCGAATCGCTAATTGTTACAGTAAGAAAAAAAAACAAGTTATCCAATTTTCCATCTACATAACTTTCCGAATATTAAGTATGTAAAACTCACAACAAAACCTTCATTAATTCTTGCCTAAACTTTATTGACTGTACTGCCTAAATAAGAGATATTGTTCAATTGTTTCGTTACTCAAGTAAAGATAAATTAGAGTTATTTATTTATTTCTCGAGTTATTTATTTTTGATTCTTCTATTTAACATAAATATAACGATATTAATTTTTCGACCTGGGTTAGTTAAATTAAGATATTGTTGTTTTGACTTAAGATATTTAAACGTGTGTGCTAAAAGGTGCGGGATTTTTGGGCTACGAGAAAATGTAAAAAAGTCAATTTCGCCAAAAGTGTTAGTTATTTAGTTCTCCAACTACGCCGAAGATATGTATGTATATACAACCGCCCAACATCAACCGTTGGGCAGTATCCCGCCAGGCACAAGACTCCGCCTGCTTGGAGGATACTCCCTTTGTGTTGGAGGAACACAATACCTCGTTCCTCCACAATTTTAAATTAAAACAAAAGTATTTTCGTATCTTTTATTCTTACCCAGAACTCCCCGTTTTAAAACTTTTAAGAAATATCGATAAATTAAAAAAAAGAACAAAAGAAAAAGTACTAAAAAGTTAATTATTAATTCAGAATAATTGGCTGAATTTTACCCTGGTCGTTACACACGGTATTTATTTTAGAAATCGGTGGGCAGAATGTATTTCAAGCTTACTAACACTACGGTATTATTATACACTTACAAAGTCCATGCCAGGAACATCAATTCTGAAAATTAAAAACGCTCATATTAGTATGATGTGATACAATCAAAATAATAACATTACATAACGCCTGTTTTCCCCGGAGGGTTGGGCAGATAATAACACTTTGCCTGACCTGGAGATCGGACCCAGGACCTCACATTTAAAAACATAAATAAAAATAACCATATTTATAAAGATAAAAATACCTAACCTTTTAAAAAAAAAATTTTCATACAACGCAAGATCAGCAAAAAAAAAGTACTATTCCGAACAAAAGACTTAAGTAGTTGTGCAAATAAATACACAATTATGACAATTAGAATATGTAAAATAACGGAGGGCGTTCCCTTAAACCTGTTAATCTAAATCATAAATAGATTAAAATAAAAATATTAATCTAAGAAAAAAAATATTACGAAAAAAATAATATTATGAAAAACAAATCGAATCGGCCTGTTTATAACCAAAATAGTAGCGTAGATAGGTTATATGCAATGTTGCCGTATTTTCCACATTGACAGACAAGTGCGCATGTTGTAACGAAACGTTACATGACTAATCATGTTTTGATAATTAATGTAATTCAAAAACCTTAAAACTAAATTAATTAATTAAAAACTATCTTTAAAACTAAATCTAAATACTATAAATTTTAACTAAGCCAATATTTAAAAAGAAAGAAACATATTTGCAATAAACTAATGTTTCGTTCTTTGGTTGTATGCATTTCCGAACGCGCGGAGCATCTAGTCGTGTGGGGAGTTTTTGCATAGCAATATAAGGTCATACGTTTGCGCAGCTTGGGTTATTGGCTGGAGACCCTTCAGGTCTCGCCAATAACTGCCCGGTTACGTAGAAATGGTCCCCTAGGACCACCTACAGCAGTAGAAGAGAAAAAAAAAGAGCATCTCGGGGAGTCGCTACTAGGCTGAATCTGAGTGCACGTATCACTATTCCGAAATCGCGTCCCGTCGAAGCGCCCTAGAGACGGACGTAATTAGTTTGTTGAAGTAAAGTAATATTGGTGAAAGTATTGGTGTTTTGTATTCCCGAATTAGGGAACTACGGCCAGGTTAAATACTGCCCCATTGACTACATCAAGAGAACTACGGCAAGATAGTCATCATCCGTGACGCGCTGAGGAAGTCGCCACGCTGCACTTTTCCGCCATACTCGCCGTCCCCTCGTGCAGCCACGCTGCACTTTCCCGCCACACTCGCCGTACCAACGTGCCGCATCGGCCAACCACCATCTCCGGCCTTGGAGGACTTCTGCCGAATTCTGCAGGGAAGTCCCTTTCACAGCAGGTGTGACAACAGACAGCCGTAAACCCACGACTTTACAAATTAGTGTGCCTTCGCATAGTAGCCATTTAAATTTTATTATACGTTTTAGTATCGGACACATTCGTTTTTTAAATTTTATTTTAGACACCGTTCTAATTAGGTGACTATAAAACGGATGGAGGTTACAATGTACAGTAAGCGTTGCTTTTACGTACCATTTTTTTATTTTCTGTGTTTTTTTTTTGTTTTCATTGGGGTTTTTTTTAATATGTACAGACGCTACAGTACTGCTGGTTAACGGGAACGCCTTTCGTTAGTTAACATGCTATATGTTGAGATGTTATGTTGTTAAACTTTTTATTTGAATAAGCTATCATTCTTAGTTTCGGTGAAATTAAGGTTTATGTTGGTGACCCGGATTCATTGCTGCCGAGTGTATTTTGTTCAAAACATCGAATACATTGATATCATTGGTATTAACATAAATATGCCTAAGTAGTTAAAAAAGGACTTACGTAGTACAAAGGCAACCATTTACATCAAACCTGCAAAATAAAAAAAAAACGTTTTAGTTACTTTTCTTTTGTGTAATAAACGTGCAAACAGACCAACCCCCCACCTTGATGGAAAGTGGTTAACAACACTAACGCGGCATCCTGCGTGAGCGATCTAGAAGCGACGGAAGCGGTGCGGCGCGACGCGGAAACAACAAACAGTCGATACCCATTGAAGTGGCCTACGTGACCAAACGCACGTGGAGTGCGATGCGGCGCGGCGCGAAGCGAAGCGAACGCGATCAGTTGGCTTGATATTTTCGCGCGAACTGGATGCAGTGCCGTACAGTGCTACTGAATGAAGGCTGCGCGCGGCGGGCGATTCGTGAGCTCGTAGGACAAAGCCGCCGCTTCGCATTGAATTCGCGTGTCACCGCATCGAATCACTTCGCAATTCGCGTCGCTTTGTACCGCCTACGTAAGACGCCGCGTAAGAGGATTGCTGATTCGTTGCTAACGTTAGTGACGATATAAGTTTTTAAACTGACATGGTCACTAACAGTATCATTAGAACTTAGAACGGGATTTTTACCATGTTTATTATTTGTTTTGAGTTTCCGATATTTCGGCACCGTTACAAGCGCCATGATCACGGATGAACTGAAGTAATTGCGGGTGGATGTTTATAAGCAGACAAAACGGTCTACCCTCTTTCTTGTTCGTTTTTTGCGTTCGACGCCACTACCATTGTCACTTATGTCACTCACAACACGATTCTGTTCCCGGCACACAAAACTCAATGTATCCGCTCGCGAACTTTTTTTAGTAGTTTTTCGGTTTTTACACAATTGAACGTTACGAAAAATTGTAACGGTACCGAAATATCGGAAACTCAAAACAAATAATAAACATGGTAAATATTCCGTTCTAAGTTCTAATGATAGTGTTAGTGACAATGTTGACAAGCAATTTCACCGACATTCATACCCTGCAAATCGAAACACAGCAATGCTGCTTGACGCTAAGAAATAAGTATGTTAGTAGTACTTCCTCGGAGGAACTCTTTCACTAGGAGCTCTACCACTGAACATAATCTAGAACTTTTCCATTACTTCTTGGATTCTTGTCCGTGTGGTGCCGGACGTAAAGAATAACACCACCCCATCTCTTCCCGTGGGTGTAGTAAAAGGCGACTACCGGATTCATTAGAGCAGCGGTCGGCAACGAGCGGCCCGCGGGCTACATGCGGCCCGCGGGCTACATGCGGCCCGCGAAGCGTCTTGGTGCGGCCCGCATGATTCTTACCTCAACGCACGTGACAGACGATATCATACACAACAAAGTGAAAGGGAACGAGAACTACTACTGACATATAGCCCAAGTGTGGCCCATACTAATCTCCACGTAAAATATTTGGTCCTCTTACAACAAAAGGTTGCCGACCCATGCATTAGAGGATTGGCAGCAGCCAGCGTTCTCTGAGTACTTTAACAACCATACTGCGATCGCCAACCCGCCTGCCAAGCGCGGCGGTTATGGCAAACGCCCCCCAACATGCTTGAGGGAGGCCTATGTCCAGCAGTGGACGTCTTTCGGCTGAATGATGATCACATCTTGAAGTATTTTTTTTACAATATATTATCTTAAAATGTTATCTCTAAGAATTTTGTGGGATTGTTTTGCAAAAGTTGTTCTATTTTCGATAACGAGTAACGCCACAAAATTCTTATAGTGAAGTTTTTAACAGCCTGTAGACACACGATCGCTTTAGCCCGGCCGCATAATTATTATCAGAAAGGAGAATGGGCAAAAAAAAACAGAACCAACAAAAATTACACATATGTATACCTATAGGTAACTGGATCACCTTCAAAACGTTGATAATGTTTTAATTCATTTTCTGAGCAAGCAGCTAGTGTGGTGATAATTTATAGGAGGTGCCTATACCCAGCAGTGATTTGCGGTAGAATTATTAGTATTCATATTCATTTAATTCTGTAGTACAGAATTACTAAACGAACAGATTATTTTTCAAACTTTGACCCCATTTTACTGTGTTCTCCCGGCGCTTAGGAAAAAAAAGATAAGCAGGATTAATAAGGACCTTAACCCATTCAAGGCGGCTCAAAAAATCGCCGTTATTACACAGGGGCGGGCGATTTAAAGGACTAACGCCGATCGGCGTCGAACGCATCTCATATTGAAAAACGTTTACGCCGATTGGCGTTTTCCGCACATGAAACTAATTTCTAGCTTATTGTGACAGAATTTTATTTATTTTCAGTATTATTGAAATATGACCAGGGATTGCAAACCTTTTTTCCATATTTGTTAGGTTGAAAAATACTTTTAATATTAATATTTAGTCTACTATTTTAAATGTACTAATTATAGTAAGTAGTGTTTTGAATTAGTGGTTGAATGGAAGAGAGAACATCAAGAAGGGTTTTCAGTTACATACTATTTCTAGTGCATAGTAATTTGTTTTACTTAATAATTACTTTCTCTTGAAGGTGAGGCTCGATCATCATCACCGAGTTTATTGAGAGACGGTGTGAGATTTTCGATTTCTTCTAAGATCTTAGACAATTACTTCATCATATAGACGTCGCCAGACGTCATTGTGCATCTCTTTCTAATCCAATTCGAAGAATCACCCTCAGTGATATTTTTATTTGGTAGGAACTGTTGTCAAAACTGGTAGACCACTTATTTGGCCGACCATACGTACCTATAACTCTTTTTTAATCCCATAAAACATTTAAATAAATAAATAATATTTAATAAAAATGTTTTCAATGTTGATAACCTCTGAAAACGCCGTTCGGCGTTTTCCGTACCTGAGTATAGTTTTGTTATTTTTCTAAAATCATCATTTACAGAAACGGTGACTATAATGCTGTTAGTCTATATTAGTAACAGATCATGTGGTTTTATGGAATTACAAGTAAACTTCTATACCTACAGGGTGTAAACGAATTCGTTTACAACCTGTATAGAAGTTAAATAGCTGAAAATACACTTTCATGTGTTTTGTTCTTTTTGAATATAATTTTTAACAGTTTTAGTTTGTATATCTACCTAAGTATAGGCAGAACCTAGGATACTCGTAATGTCTACCAAAACATAGGTACTAAAGTTCACTAGGCATGTCGGATAACTTTTATCTTAGGAATAACTGTCACATTAAAAGATAAGTTCCTTAGATAAAACTTATTTGACGTTTGTAAATCGTAGTAGGTCCATAAAAATGATAATATACATACGTTTCTCCGGTATCAGGAACTCTGGCTGCTGTGTTATAATATAACTGAAATGAAATGAAATATTATGTTATTGTACTATCAATGTAAGCCAGATGAAGACGACCTGCAGAAGTTATATAAGCTAAGTGGAGAAGGAGGTACTAATCCCAGAGGGAGTAAAAGTACACATAATAATGAATAACTTTTGTTCTACAACTTTCCCCAAAAGTCAATAGTCTAATAGAAATTGCCGTTCAAATATTTTGTAAACAAAAACTTTAAAAAAGTAAAAACCGACTTCAAAAAAAACTAAACGGAGTAAAATAATTATCATTTAATAAAACTATCAGTTTCAGAAGTCGGTGCATTCAATTTGTTTCAGCGTAGAACACCGACTTCTGAAACTATAATGATAATTATTTTACTCCGTTTAGTATTTTTTGAAGTCAGTTTTTACTTTTTTAAACTTTTTTTTATTTTATAAGTACTTTTTAGTGCCACAAATTACAATTACAATAATGTACAAATTCTCGGATCAGCACTACAACTACAACGTCGTCTACACACGATGCGTGTTTTGTTTTTTTTGTTTTTATTGATTTTTTCAAAAAGTGCTGAATTAATTTTAATGAAATTTATATGGGACCACTTTTGAAGTATGGCCTACCAAACAAAAAAAGAATCATCAAAATCCATTCATAATTGACGGAGATATCGCGTAACAAACACACAAAAAAAAAAAAACATTCAGACGAATTGAGAACCTCCTCCTTTTTGAAGTCGGTTAAAAATACACTAAAATCTATCAATCTTCAGCTATGATCCGTGTTTACGTTTCAGGTAATATTTGGGGTCACAGATTAGAAGCTTCATTTTCTAAATTCGTAACTAAAGCGGAGATGAAGAATTTTTGAAAAAACTTAAAACGAATATAATTCTGCGTGGAAAAAAAAATCTCGAATTTTGAATTTTAAAGACTTGCTTTAAAACAGTCATCAGTGATACTTTAAGAGCGATTACGCACTGCATCCGATCCGAATCCGTGAAATTACGGATATAAAAAACTCGGACCGAATTCGGATATTGCTTTACGCACTGCATCCGATCCGAATCCGTGAAAATCTCGGACCGAATTCGGATGTTGTTTACGCACTATTCCGATCTCTGATCCAAATTCAAACAATTCAGGCTACTTCGGTCCGTCAATTGTTCTTCCGAATTAGAAACTCACGGATGACGGATAGAAATCGGATAACGGATGCCGGATGTAGTGCGTAAACTACCATACAAATAGTACTACGGCTACTTCAGTCCGTCAATTGTTCTTCCGAATTAGAAACTCACGGATGACGGATAGAAATCGGATGACGGATGCCGGATGTAGTGCGTAAACTACCATACAAATAGTTCTATGGCTACTTCGGAACGTATTTTACCGTTTACGTAACCGCTGTAAGTGTCTCACGGCGCGTGGGTGCGTGTTAGCGGACTACATATTAAACGTGTCCTTATTCAAAAAGCATATTACAAGACTAAAGACTACGGTGACGATAAAGATGTTTGGCAATAACTCCTTCTGCACATGTGGCTTCCCTGGAACCTCATTAACCTCGTATGTGTATGTCTATTAACTAATCTCATTACGATTAGCTTTTTTTTTTTATTACAATCGTTACTCTCAAGATATCTTTATCTTAATATACAGTGATTTTCTTTGTAATGTGTTTTGATGACAATTAACCATGTCAGTTGTTTTGTAGAGTTTAGCTTCCTTTTAGCTTTTGTAAATGTGAGAGCTTTGTAGACTTGCTAGATGCCTGGATACCTTTTTAATTTGTGACGATATTTTTCATTTTGTTTTTTTTTTTTTGTGTGGTTGTTGCTATTAAGTCTACTTTGCTCTCTCATAACTATTCTAAGTCATAACTGTACCCACTCAAATTGTTAAAGATATGGATTTTAAAAGAGTAACCATGGAGTTTCTTGCCGGCTCTTCTCCATAGGAAACGACTAATTGGAACCGTGCACCTAAATTCGACTTTTCATAAGCGCCTGTAATGGTTTATGTGAAATAAAAACTTTTGATTTTGTTTTTGACATACACCAACACATCGTGCACGCCCGAGAGGGCACTAAAATGTTCTTCGTGGTGTGTATAGTCTGCCGACCCACACCAGGCCAGCTTGGTGGATTAAGATCTAAACCCTTCTCACTCGGAGAAAAGGCCAGCGCACTAGCCACGTGAAGAGTTACAGCGGTTACGCACTGCATCCGATCCGAATCCGTGAAAATACGTTCCGAAGTAGCCATACAACTATTTGTATGGTAGATTACGCACTACATCCGGCATCCGTCATCCGATTTCTATCCGTCATCCGTGAGTTTCTAATTCGGAAGAACAATTGACGGACCGAAGTAGCCGTAGTACTATTTGCATGGTAGTTTACGCACTACAACCGGCCGTCATCCGATTTCTATCCGTCATCCGTGAGTTTCTAATTCGGAAGAACAATGACGGACCGAAGTAGCCTGAATTGTTTGAATTTGGATCAGAGATCGGAATAGTGCGTAAGCAACATCCGAATTCGGTCCGAGATTTTCACGGATTCGGATCGGATGCAGTGCGTAATCGCTCTTAAGTTTATTTTTGAACTGTCTTATACATATAGGTGTTAAAAATCAACTCTAAGAATTTTATGGGGTTACTCGGTATCGAAAATTGAACAACTTTCGTTCTACAACTTTTCGAAAGTTGCCAACTTTTTTATGCCTGTCCAAGTCAATTAAAATATTTTTTTGATATGTATGGAAAGTTATAAAAAAATAAGCTCATAGCTAAAGATAGATAGATTTTAGCTTTAGATTTATTTTTATGAAATTTTTGAATTGCAATTTCTCTTAAACTAGGTATTGACTTTTTGGAAAAGTTTTATAACAAAAGTTATTCATTGTAATGTGTTCTTTAACACCCTTTCGGATTAGTATCTACCCCCTTTCCGACTAACCTTGTATAGTGTGCATTGAAAAAGTAAAATATGCAAGAAAAAGAAATAAAAATTAAAGTCACTTACCAATGCAGAAAACCACAAAACACGTAGCCAAACCATTTTGAATAAAAATTGAACAACCACTAGTATACGTTGTATTGAAATAAAACTAAATGAAGCGAAAGCAGTCGATTGTTTGGCTTATAATCGCTAACTTACCGCAGGCTACTCAACTAATTACAAACTTGGTAAGTTCGTTGATAATAATAAATGTAGATTATTAGAAACACGGAAAATCCCCGGTTTTCCTGGTTCCGATACTGATAACATTTTTGCGCAGACTAACAAAACTAATTAAAAACATTATTAGGCATGCTTATTTTTAATCTCGAGAAAAAAATATTGGGGTACCGTATTTTTTTAAACACTGCTAATTTTATAGTCCCATAAGATGTCCGGTCCTTTGGGTTCCAAGCGCTGCGGCAGCAGCACGTGCAGATGCCGTCGGCTGCTGCAGCGGCGCTTGGAAGCCATTTCATATAGGTAAATACATACAAACCAGTAGTGCAGCTGCGGCCGACTTCATGCAGCCGCTGCACGTGCTGTCGGCAATTGCAGTTGGCAGCTCGGTTCGGAATAGTACCTTTATACTAGGGATGTGCGATCCGATCCGATACTTGTGTGGATCGATACAAAGGAATACGATCCACACGATTTTTGTATCGATACAATGGCTTTCGATCCGCTAGTGGATCGATACATGTACAATGAGTATCGGATCGAAAATTCGGACCAACTAGAATTAAATTTTAAAAAAGATAAACAATCTTTAATCATAATATTTATTTAATTTTGTAACATTAATACCGCGTTCTTTAAACTACAAAGTATACCACAACGAAGAGGTTTATATTACACTAAAATAAATATTTATCTGGCGTAGCGATGTGAAAAAATAATCGAAATGCTACGACATCTGGAAATTTCATAGTGAAATGGAGACGCAAGTTGGCGCGAACAGACCACAGGAAGGCCTTCACACATTTCAAACAGTATTTGTCAGAACCTTTGTTGGACAGAAAGTCTGATCCAATTAAGTATTGGTCAGCGAGAAAAGTCGTTTGGGGAACACTGAGCGATATAGCCCTACGTTATTTGTCAGTGGTAGGAACGTCTGTGCCCTCCGAACGTCTTTTTTCGTTGGCCAACCACACTTTAAATGAAAGCCGCAATCGCTTAAAGTCCCCGTCGCGAGAAGCTATAAATTTTGTAAACACACATTTAGGGGTTCGCAACCTTTGGAACAAATAAAAAAAACAGTTTTGTAATGATTTTTATTTTTATATAATGGTTTTTATTTTATTTATATAATAATAAATAATAATCTACGAAAACAACACAAACAAACTGAAACACATTCAAAACTCAAATGACAGCATTGACAGCGTCAGTGTGAACTTACTTCAAAATGGCGGGCCAAATGTTGACGTTCCATGAGTCAGACACGTTCCGGTACCACAAAACATTAGACGATAGCGCTTTATATCGCTAAAATATAACCCGACTAAGTGAAATTGCTCGTTAGTTTCGTATTACACGTATGTAACTTTGAGTTGATTGAATTTGGGATTATTTGTTGTTGATTGAATTGTCGCTACGTAACTTTGTAGAAGTTCTTTATTTACAAAATTTATAGCTTCTCGTGACGGGGACTTTAGATACAGAGCGGCTATCATAATTATTATTTTTACGCACCCTAAATTTAAAAAATTGGCCAATGTAAAAAAACATGTTTTGTTTCTTTATTACAATAAATAAACTTTGACGCTATAAAAACATGTTTTATTAAAAAAATACTTGATACGATATTGGATCGATCCAAAAAATTGCATCCAATCCATGGGATCGATATTTGTATCGATATAGTATATTACGATCCATCACGATCCAGAATATCGATACAAAGCACCTGGATCGAACATCCCTACTTTATACAACACTATTTTTAAGGTGCTATTCCACCGGCGACTGCAAACTGCAGACTGCAACCGCAGACCGCAAGTCGCCATCGGAATAGCGCCTTTAAGGTGTGCACTTTAAAGATGCTATTCCGACAGCGACTGCAAAACTGCAACCGTAGACCGCAGCCGCAGATCGCACTGCAAGCGATACTACTGTTGCAGTTTGCGCTCTGCAGCCCGTCTCGGACCTGTACCTTTAATATAAACAAAAACCGAGACACCCCAACAAGATTTTAATCAGAATTACCGGAGTGTGTATAATAAATCTCCAAGTTTCACCTTAGTTAATGTTGCGTTAAGTTCCCCAGTAGAGTGTGAAATGTGTGAGATGTCCTATGCAGGTAGGGTTACAATTTAGAATTTTGAAAAGTCCTGACAAAAAGCCGGACATTTCAATAAAAGTCCGGACATTTTAGTCATAAAATGCAAACATACCCACTCAGTTAAGTATACCCTAAAATCCTAACTCAGATAATTTATGTAAACAAAGGGGATAACAGATCAAAAAAAATATTTTATTAATGGTAATTTACTAAAAATGCCGGAAAAAAGATTAGATTCCCTTTTATGTGTATTAGAAATAATAATTTAAAAAATATCATACCGTAATTATTTTTATAAATTTTCTGTTTTTAAACAAAGTTATTAAAAAAAGGAGATTTTCTGGTATAAAGTATTTTATGGTACTGGTAACACTGTAGGAGTACCAAACATTTTCAAATTTCGTTTGACAAAATATCAAAGTTGTTTTCTTAGCGTCATGTCAATACATTCGTTTTCTTTTCCCGTTTTCGCTGCGTGTTTGTTTATTTTGTTATTGTGCTATTTATCATCGTGTTAAGTTTTTCATTTAGTTGTTGTCATTGTTTCATCTGATTCTGAAAGTGAAGTTATTCAGATTCAGACACATCATGAAAAAATATTTCATAATAGTTAATTCTAATCGAAGCTACTGATTTGAAATCAGATCTTGAATCAGATGTTTTATTAAACTACTTACATCTTCAATAACACACTTAACTCTCATTCATAGATTAATTTTGTAAGTAGCAAGTCTTGCCACATGTTGGATGAAAACGACTGTAAACTGTTCCAAGTGGAAATTTGGTTCGATTTTGAGAAGTCTAATATTGGACTTAAAAGGACTGATTAAAATGATTATAAGGCGCGTCTCCGACACACTACACAAGACATTGTTTGGCTACAGTATTTTGTTTGCATTGTTCTTATAATTAACTTTAATTTTTTAAATGATTACTTAGTAAAAGTTTAATGATAAAATGTTTTGTACCACTAACCTGTCATTTTGACAATGACATTTCTTTGTTTACATAAATTATCCGAGTTATGGAATTAGGATATAGTAAGGTAGGCATGGTAGCAGACGCTCGCGAGGGGAGGGATCACCCGCCACGCGCGGCCCGTTGCGCGTCGGCGATGCGACCAGTGCAACCACGATAAGCCAAGGGATCGCACTTGTTTTTATAATGATACGTAGTGGCACGCTTCTTTTAGCTTCACGATAGTTCGCAATAGACGAGTGTAAAAAAGAATTGTGCGTATGTTTTCAGTACAAAATGGCTTCAACTAGTAAGCGATTATGCACTTACACGGACACTTTGCAATCCAAATTCCCGTTTTTGAAAGAAGGAAGAAATTTAAATGAAGCGAAGTGTACAATTTGTGACTGTTACGTCTCAATCAAACACAAAGGAGCGGGAGACATTGAAAAGCATGTTAAAACTGAAAAACACTTGAAGATGAGTAGAAGCGCTCCAAATATTCTCAAAATTGACTCAATATTTCAGCCTAAAAGTATTTCTATTGCTGCTAAAGAGTCAGCGGCAGAAGTTACCCTGGCGTTTCATACCGTGAAACACCATCAATCATTCAAATCGATGGACTGCACTAGCGGCCTAATGAAAGTTATGTTTTCCGACTCGAACGTAGCCAGTTCTATTTCGTGTGCTCGGACAAAGACTGAAGCGCTTGTAAACAATGTCATAGCTCCATGGGTAATACAACAAATTCAAACATCGATTAAAAACGTGAGCTACGTAGGTGTTTCGACCGACGCCAGTAACCATGGTGCCGAAAAAATGTTCCCAATTTTAATTCAGTTTTTTGACTGGCAAGAGGGAATTCAGTCAAAACTTCTGGAAGTTTTAAGCACACCAAATGAAACAGCAGAGACCGTTTCAGAAATAATAAAAACAACTCTCGAGAAGTATGACCTGCTGGCTAAATGCGTATCTTTCACTGGAGATAACGCCAATGTCAACTTTGGTGGCGTCAACCGTTTACCCGGTCAGAATGTGTGGTCTAAATTAAAAACCCTTTTAGAAAAAGACCTAGTAGGCGTCGGATGCCCAGCGCATATACTTCATAATTGCGTCCAACATGGAACGGATATTCTGAAAATAGATTTAGAATCCATAATTATGAAGATTTTTAACTATTTTTCAGTTTACACTGTCCGTACCGAAGCGCTAAAGGAAATTTGCAATTACATTGACATAAATTACCATAAATTACTCTACCACAGCAAAACAAGATGGTTGAGCCTATTTCCGGCGATAGAGAGGGTTCTTCAGATGTACGAACCTCTAAAACAGTATTTTGCAACGGTTACTGCTGTTCCTATAACAATCAAGAAGTTTTTCGATGATGAATTGAGCGAAATATATTTGTTTATGGTGCATTCACTGATGTCAATTTTTCAACCTAGAATCCTGGAGATCGAGACAGAATGTAACTCAATTTTAGATGTTGCCAGAATACTGCGTGACACTCAAGAATTACTGTGCTCTCGCGGAAACAAGAATTTTATTCCGCTAAAAGTAAGGGAATTACTCGGGAAATGCACCCCAGAAAATCAAGAGGCGTTTCGAGAAGACGTGAAACTAATGTAGGTACAGAACTTGTATCCAATACCTTGATAAATGGACTATTTCGCTGTCAGACTTCAAAGTTTTTGACTGGATTCAGTTAAAAAAGAGCAAACGAGTTTGAAAAGCTCGTGGATTCAGTCGTATATATGAAAGACAAAGGAGTTGTTGTCGATGATGTTAAGCTGTTCGATGAAATAACTGCCGTCAATTCATTTTTATCCCAATAAAACGATGCATTTTTCAGTATGATGCTCCATAAAATATGGGTTACCAGTTTTAAAAACTTCTCAATCGCATCGTATTTGCGAGTTTATTTTTGCTATCCAGGCCCAAAACGCAAGCGTGGAAAGAGTGTTTTCCCTAATGGGAGCACAATGGACAAAAGAGCGAAACAGATTGTCTGTACCCTCGGTTAGATCTTTGATGATGATTCAGTACAATCTTAAAAATATGAGCTGCGAAGAATTCTACAAGAAAAGTTTGAATGAACGGGAGCTGCTCCGTCAAGTATCTGGTGCTGAAAAATATAAAAATTAATATACCTACCGAAAACTAGCCTTAAGTTTGATTATTTTACGTAAAACTATTTTTGTTTTGAAAAGAGATATTTTATGTTTGAACTAGTTGATTATGTGCAATGGAAGATTTATTGTTTGATCTCGTTAAGTTGATTATATTATAGAAGATTTATATTTTGTTTTTAGATAAATGAGAAGTTAGTAAAGATTAAAGACTTATTTGATATTACTTATGTAAGTTTCATTACTCGTATTCCATCTAAGCCAAAAAATCCGGACAAATTAAAGAGCCGGATAAAGTCCGTACAAAAGTCTAGAAGTCCGGACATGCCCGGATAAATCCGGACGTATGGTAACCCTATATGCAGGGGTTGTTTAATACACGGAAACTGACCGAGCAGACCGTCTCAAGCCTCAAGGTGTCTATTCCCGTCCACTGTTATGCATAAAAACCTATTGAAACAACAGTATCACTCATGACGGTTTTAAAGCAAGTGTTAAAATTTCAAAATTCAATCTTTTTTTTTCCGTGCATATTTATATTTATTATAGTTTTTAAAAAAATTCTTCGTTTTAGTTTTTACGAAATCAGAAAATGGAGCTTCTGGTTTGTGACCCGAAATATGACCTAAAATGTAATCACGGCTGATCATAGCTGAAGATAGATGGATTTTAGCGTATTTTTAAGACATTTTTGAACATCTATTTCTTTTTTAAACTATCGACTTTTGGGAAAAGTGCTAGAACAAAAGTTGTTCATTATTATAGGGACATAAACACCCTTTCGGATTAGTACTCCCTTTCTGACTGACCTTGTATTCAACTACAAGAGGATTGCTGATACGTTTCCAACTTTAGACACAAAGTTGAAAAGTCTCTTATGCTTGTAATTTCAACAGAAACCATACCCTTCAAAATGAAATACAGCAATTTTGCTTGGTGACAGAATCAGGGGTGATAGTACTTCTCCGGACAGCATTTTACAAGGAGCTATATTACTACTGCTTTACTTTGATGAAGGTTAACAAACCTTGGTTGACCTTCTTGAGACACATTGGCAGCAGAAAGAAGTCGGGATTGAGAAACCTTCGATCGATATCTAGATAGATCGAACTAGGATCGCGAGTGCTATCTCAGCTGAAGCGGCATTCGCATTCGGCAGACTCTCTCGCTGACCCAATTCGTCGCAGGAGAGCAGGACGACGCAGGCGGCGAAATGTCGATTTGATGCCGCCATAAGACGGGCCAGCGGACGATAAATCGGGGACTCTATCGTTTACGCTGCACGGTCCCTGGAGTTGTAGTGATGTCCCAGTGCACCCGGACATCGCTGAAGGAGGAGGGAGCCTGGAGGCGGGCAAAAAAGAGAGGCCCAGAAGTGGGCCACGCTGGATAGGTCGCGAATGTCATGCGTAGCAGTTCTCGCGGTCCACCCATCAAGGCGAAAGTAGGTGCACAGGCGGAGTTTTTAGTGGGTGCAAGCCCAAAACCACGTCGTCTCCCCGGACTGCGTGGTATGCGTTAGGCATATATTTTGCTCAATAAAAAATTAAAAGTATTGCGAGTGCTGCCCTACTATTTTACCTAACGATGGACTGGAGGGATTAAGCGAAGCTGATTGCTAACTTTCGCTAGTCAGAGAGGCACTTAAAGAAGAAGAAGAAATGACCTCCTGTTGCATAATATTTAGTCTTGCCACCCGGGATAATTCGCAACGTTCTTGCGAACTACTCACCTTTATGAGATTAAACTTTCAAAGGAATTTGGCAGACCAAAAACTTAAAGGGCTCAAGAAGATAAGGGGTGTGTTTTAACATAAAGCGGCAATCGTACGCGGCTGCCGCGCGCGTTTTGATTGGATGTCTGCCGCGCGTGAACTGTAGTGTAACGTGTTCATTAAATTTTGTCCTGAGAACGCTGAGTGTTGCTGCCGCGCACTTGCCGCTCTATGTTTAGACACACCCTTACATTTCGACCAAAGATTTCAACTCAAAATTACCGGCACAGATTCATTCCTCACCAAGAGTGTATACGAATTCGTGTAATTCCTTCAAACCGCATGATCTACTAATGGTGTAGACCGAACAGGATTTAGCTTGATTAAAAATAAAAAAACATAAAATTCTTTTTATTCTTCCGCTAGTAGTAAGTTAACCCACATAATAACCTATGATAAAAAAATAAGCAAAAAATTATAATTTATGTGATAGAACATTTCGATGCCACGCATAAATGAATGACAGCACGGTGACACAGCTGGCGGGCACGACTAGCGCGATATCACTCATCGCAATCAGTTAACTCGGGAATCTAAAATGAATCAGCTACAAAAAAAAAGTTACTTTACTAAAAATGTTTTTTAGTTTATATTAAAAAAAAATCACTTTAGGCTAATCTTCTGAGAACAACAGATCCAGTTGAAATTTGGCAGCCACATCCAAATGATCAAGCTATTGAGTGTGGGTGATGAGCAGTATACATTTTTTAATTGTTGGGACACAATATCCTTTTCTCACTTCCACGCGGATGAAATCGCGGGTACAGGTAGTATATATATTACCGGCAATGTGTATAATGCAGGCATTCTATACAATGCCTAGGCATTGTATAGAATGCCTAAAACGTTCAGGTAATGTATGAAATATTATTTATTTTATGCTTTGCATTCGAATGCGCAGCCGGTAATGTGTGAAAAAGACGAGAGCGGCGAAGGGGAAGACGTGCGAGCAGGCAGTAAACTCCACGCGAGACACAATAAAAACAAATGAAAAACTTAAGGGGATGTTTGGAAGATTGTTTGGGTTTCCAAGCGGGGCTCCTATTTCTGTCTGCAGTGTTTAAAGTAACCTAACACGAAGGGGATGACGGTCATCCCCTTCGAACCTAACCTATCCGTGTCGGGGTGCCCCCAATTAATGACCAAATCTATTTACTTCCCACATTGCCGGTGGACCAGCAGGTATTCTATACAATCCCTAGAAAATGTATACATTACCTAGGCAAAGTATGTAATGGACCATAATATTTCATACATTGCCTGGAGGCCCCAGGCATTCTATACATTGCCTAGGGATTATATAGAATACCTGCATTATACACATTGCCGGTAACATATATAAATAAAAAGGAAAGTCCTGACCCTGACTGACTGACTCATCAACGCCCAGCCCAAACCCTTGGACCTAGAACGCTGAAATTTTTCACAGAGCTTTCCTTTATAATGTAGACAAGGAATGAGGAAGGATTCTTCGAAATTCAACCCCTGAGTTATAAAGGGAATGAAAGATTGTATGGAAAATCGTCATTTTTGACGTAAGAAGCATGAAATTAAATATTAAGGTTTCTGGTTAGAAATAAATGTACAGGTGTTTGAGCGTTTTTGTAAATTCAAACCCTAAGGGAGTGAAATAAGTGTTGAAAGTTTGTATGAGAAATCTGGTAGTTTTGAAGTAAGAAGCATGAAATTAAAAATGTAGGCCTTTGGTGAAAAATAAACATACAAATGTTTGAGGGTTTTTGGAAATTCTACCTCTAAAGCTTTGGTTTCCTAGGATAGCGGTGCCGTCATAAAGCGGCCGTAATACAGCGGTGAATGACGTCACTAGAACGTTGTCTATGTAAACAAAATGGCGCGGTTTCCTAGAGAGCGGTAACTGACACCGTAACGTCAAAAAGCGGTGCCGCCATTTGCATGACGGCCGTCTTGTCGGTGTCAGATAGTTTCGTGAACGTTTCCTTGGTAGCGGTGAAGCTATTTTTAATACGTATTTATGTTTTTTTTACCGGAACAACGTACAAAATGAGTTCCAACTCTTGGAGCAGCGAGGATGACGAAATTTTATTTGAATATTTTTTGATTTGAATAAATCGTCTTCCGCCTTACGACTATTTTCCTCTTCTGATGATAGTTCATCCTCCAAGTAAATTACTAAAGCTAAGTCAAGGTCGTCCATTTTCTATCTTGAATACTTTTCGTTTGAAGTTTGTTTTAAATAAATGACTGATTGTGTGTTAAAACGGCCGTGGAACTTTCCACATGTCGTCACCGTAAAGACGGCCGCCTTTTTGCGTCCGTAATATTACGGCCGCTATATGATGGCACCGCTTTCCTAGGAAACCAAAGCTTAAGGGATGAAATAGGAGATGAAAGATTGTTTGAAGTCAAGTATGAGACCAAATAGTAGGGTTTCTGGTTAGAAATAAGGGTTCCCTCTATCTGGCAGAATCTTGATGCTCCGAAATTTATTTGGCACAACGCACTTGGCATAATCTTATTTAAACGAATAGTTTTAAGGCATAAAAATTATTTAATATAATTACTGTTTGGCCGAATGCTTATATGTCTGAATTTACAATGGCATACTTTTAAGATGGCAGAATTTTATTTGGCATAATTATCTTTGGCAATGTTAACATCCCGCATAATTTCGTTTAGCATAACTTTTATTTAGAGCGACGATTATTTGGTATAGTTTTACTTGGCATACTGGATTTTTGGCCAATCCCAACTGACTAATTTCAAGATCGAGCGAAGCGAGCTCGTGAATATGGGGAACCCAGACACGGATAGGTTAGGTTGGAAGGGGATGACGGGGGCTAAAGAGAGCGAGCATAGCGAGCGATCGAAGTCCCTGTCATCCCCTTCGTGTTAGGTTACTTTAAATTCTGCAGACAGTAATAGGAGCGTTGACTCTTTCTGCGACATGATGGTTCTACTCTTTAAATATTATGGATATGAAATTTATGCCTAAAGATGATTCTGACTTACAAAATCATGAGTTTTGAATGTATGCTATATGAGTATGTGCCAAACGATTTTCTGCGAAATGAAGTTTATGCTATTCGCTATTATGCAAAATAATATTATGACATAAAAAGTTCTGCTATAAAGGGTAGACCCTAGAAATAAATGCACACGTGTTTGAACGTTTTTGTAAATTCATCCCCTAAGGGGATGAAATAATAAGGGTTGGTAGTTTGTATGAGGAATCTGATTATTTTAAAGTAAGAAGCATGGGGAGAAATTGACTGACTGGGTGACCGATCTATCAGCGCACAGCCTAAACCGCTGGGGTTAGAAACTTGAAATTTTGACTATAGGTACGTCTAATAACGTAGGCGTCCACTAACGAAGGGTTTTTGGAAATTCCACCTCTAAACGGGTGAAATGGGTTGTTAACGTTTATGTGAAAATCTTTATTCCTTGGGGTTATTGGCACAAACACTCTTCAAAGTAAATAATAAAAGATGAACTTTCGAATTTTATAACTACACTAAAAAGGAGCTTATCGAGGGTCCAAAACTTTAGTACGTTCCCGTGGGATATTTTCCAACATTCACGTGCGGGCGAAGCCGCGGGCAAACCCTAGTTTAAAATAAAAATAAATAAACAAGAACACATAACATAAAAACGACACTGTTTATTAATAAAATTATTTAATTACTTATCCTAACGTTTACATTAAATTAGCTAATAAAGACTTTCAAAATGATGGAATCCTGGCTTAACCCGTGTCAATTTATTGACAATCATATTTAGCCAATTCACATTTGCATACCCTGCTCAGGCGGAAGAACTGAAACAAAAAGAAATATTTTATTATTATCTCAAAATTGGAGATGATGAATGAAACGTAATAATAAAACGAATGTTCCAGTTCTCGAGAATGGTCATGTCACATTGTAGTGGGATCGATCTATCATCACCGACAGGACTATTGTTGCCAATAAGCCTGACATCGTGGTGATAGATCGATCAGAGCGACCCACAATGATTGTTGATATCACTGTTTCGCATGACGAGAACCTCGTGAAAGCTAAGAAGAAACATAAATAAATTAAGTATCAAGACTCGGCACACGAGGTTGTCGCCATGTGGGATGTTGATTCAGCAGTAATTGTGCCGATAGTAGTAACGACGAGTGGCTTAACAGCCAAGAGCCTCGACCAACACTTAAAGAAGCTCTCGTTGGGCGGCTGGATCAAAGGCCTGATACAGAAAGTGGTATTTCTCGACACAGCGCCTATTGTAAGGAAGTTTCTCTCTCTCTGAGGCCCTGACCACCGGTAGCTTGGACTCTGTTCCTGATGCCGGGGAGCAATTTTTGTTATGTGAATTATTTAATAATGTAATTAATAAGCATATTGATGAATAAAAGAAACGAATGTTAGGGGAAATCCTGGGGTAGGTAATTAGTGGCCCTTGATACCGTGATGCGCATGAAAATATGTATATGAATACCTATGCTAAAAGCATAATAAAGAAACACTTCATTTTAACACAAGGCCACGAAGTCAAAAAATAGAATTTATTTAAGAATCGTACGAGTAGCATCGTGGCGCTTTCTAGTTTCTACCTACATCCATGAGAAAAAGGTGAGATGTTATACATATTAACTATGCTGTAAACACTATTTGTTTATGTAACAATTAGAAGAACCTAGTTATACAAGGTTAGTCGGAAAGGGGGTACTAATCCGAAAGGGTGTTAAGGTACCCATAATAATGATTAATTTTTGTTCTACAACTATCCTCAAAAGTCAATAGTTTAAGAGAAATAGAAGTTCAAACATCTCAAAAAAAATCGCTAAAATCTATCTATCCCTAGTTATGATCAGCTGTGTTTACATTTTAGGTCATAATTTAGGGTCGTGAATCTGAACCACCATTTTCTGAATTTGTGACTAAAGCAGGGATGAAGAATTTTTGAAAAAAACTAAAATAAAAATCATTTTGCATGTAAAATAAAAGTTACCAAATTTCGAAATTGTAACACTTGCTTTAAGACAGTCATCAGTGATACTTTAAGTGGCCTGCGGATTATTACCCCCTTTCCGACTAACCTTGTATATAACAATTTCGTTATTCCTGCTCGATAAATTTCTTTAAACATTTTTTTAATCATCTCTACGGAGAACTTTGATGGTTCACGTCAATGGTAACTTAAAATGATTCCAATGCATTCAGGGTTGCATCTCCCTATGTAGATCCTACATGATGACTTTGAAAATGACCATGAAGATTTGCACCACCTTTGATTACAGGACCCTTCTTGCAGATGTGTCTTCTTGATGTATTTCCCCACTAGGCCCGGTTGTTTGCACCCCCTACGGTAAGATTTCGAACTTTAGTAAGACGTATTGAAAAAGTTGGGCTAGACGTAATTCAGCTAATGAATCATGGACCGGATTCATATAATCAAGTGTTTTATGTCGTGTAAGAAAAACTCCTTTATTAACCCACTGAAAATACACTCAATTAAGAATACTCTAATAGGGTTTATAGTATTACAAGCATTAAAAATAATATTTAACATACCGTATGAACGTTTTCTGTAGCGGTCGAATACCATTTTGCTTACAACGGCAACGAGCATGCCAGCACCGAATGAGCAAAACAGAATAATAAGCAGCGTTCCTAATGGATACATTTTAGCTTCCTGAGTTTTAACTAATCCTCCTGCATTACCGTCTCTGAAAAATAATCAGAAATCAAAAATAAGTTTTGGTTAATTACTTAGTTATAAGACACAATTTCAAATTATCAATTTAGCCGTGACAATTTATTTTAGAAGAATTAGGCCCCAGGCATAAAAATAAAATTTCTCCGGCCAATAAGTAGTTTCACAATCGTTCACCCGAATAACTACCTACCACTTATTGATTGCGATTTCCGATATGGACTTTCTGTTGATAGAGTAACTAAATGTGGATATATCACATATTTGCTAGCCATGTAAAATAAACATTATTCTACCAGAATTGGTATTGTTTAAAATGAGGCTAGTGCTGCACTACTTATGTTAACTAAGGCTTTAGCTGTATTACTTGTTTTGAATTTTATCGGCAATTGGCAATAGGCAATAAGCTCGCCCCCTATTGCATGAGACTTAAACATAAAGGGGATATGAGTGTGTACGATTTACCTTTGGCTAACTCTTTAGGGAATACGGAGATTATGTTACGAATTTTATCGTTAAACTTACTCAGTTGGTGCTTCTGTGGTTTTATCTGTTGTAGGAATTGTTACAGTTGTCGTTTTTGTTGTGTTTGTTTCTTCAACTTTAACTGTAGTTTTTGCAGTGGCTTTTGGTGTTGTGGCCACTGCAGCACCAGTAGTAACACCAGATTTTTTTGTAGTGGGTTCAGTGGTTGTTGGGGCTGATGGTGTTTTGGGCGATGTACCAATAGATCCACCTGTAGTTTTCGTTGTAACAGTAGATGTTTCTGTAGTAGGTGCAGTGGCTGTTGGGTCTGATGGTGTTGTGGGCTCTGCACTACTAGATCCACCCGTCTTTTTCGTTGTAACACTAGATTTTTCTGTGGTAGGTGTAGTGGCTGTTGGGTCTGATGGTGTTGTGGGCTCTGCACTACTAGATCCACCCGTCTTTTTCGTTGTAACACTAGATTTTTCTGTGGTAGGTGTAGTGGCTGTTGGGTCTGATGGTGTTGTGGGCTCTGCGCTACTAGGTCCACCCGTTTTTTTCGTTGTAACACTAGATTTTTCTGTGGTAGGTGTAGTGGCTGTTGGGTCTGATGGTGTTGTGGGCTCTGCACTACTAGATCGACCCGTCGTTTTCGTTGTAACAACAGATTTTACCGTAGTGGATGCGTCCCCTGTTGAACCCACCCCAGGTACATGGAACTTATCATTAATACGTCTGAAAAAAAAAATGTTCATTACAGTCTCAATTTCCTTGTTTCTCATTTTTTATATTCAGGAACATAAAAGGTACTTACTTTATGCTTTCGCAAACATCATCAACATTTCCCGATCTGAAATAAATAATGTTGTCTTAGTACGAATTTTTGTTACCACATTAATCTTGGATTCTTATATGAGAACTTTGGTGATGGTAAGAGATTTGTGGAGAAACTTGGTGTGGTGTTCCTCCAACCAAAGGGAGGATCCTCCAACCAGGCGGAGTCTTGTACCTGGCGGGCTACTGCCCAACGGTTGATGATGGGAGGTTGTACATACTATCTGCGTGTTAAATCTTGATTGCGCGATGTAGGATAGTTCGCATGCAGATTTAATTTAAGTTCATTATCTTTATTATGTGTAATCTCAGTTGTCACGAACGCGAGGGTGATATCGCAAGAGTTCTTAAACTTGCTTATATTTGTGTTATCTGCAACTTATCTTGGGGCTGCAGTGACTAAAATTGTGAATAATTTAAAACGTTTAATCTACGAAAAGAATGTAAAGACTCACAATTCTGACCCCAATGTATCTAAACCAGACCCGCATTTGTCGTTCTGAAAAATAAAACTATACTTAGTTATTTATGAAAAATCTTATGCCTGTAGTTTTCAAATGAGAAATTTTCTTTCACATCTCTGAGTTGATGTAGAGTGAACGTACACAAACACTCAGATGTGGAACGTAGATGGATCTGCAGGCTTTATTTTCGTAACTGTCGCAGAGAGCGAGAAAGGGATTACATTGCTCTAAAGCTGTGTCCATACCAGTACGCTTTCATGTTCATCTTGCGTCTTCGTCTGACGCATGCCCCTAGCGCACGGCATGGCAATCAATATTGCATGCGCTTGACGCAAGAGGAATTGAAAGTTGAAAGCGCAAGATGAACGTGAAAGCGCACTGGTGTAGACATACCATTACGTGCTTACAAGAATATACTGCGTTCTCGAATGAGTACGTAATCTAGGCGCACAGAGTGCGACAGGCCAAGTTCTCACAAAACCGGTCGGTTTTCACCATATTTGCACAACCGATTTCGAGGCCCTTTTCCCTCTATCTCCGAGGCTAGTTACGTTACAGTATTGATTTTTTTCAGGAAGGTTGAGTTTACCAGAAAGAAGCTGTATATCAAATGCCTACACGTTATTAGCAGTGTTTTGATTAGCACTAAAAAATATTATTGCATGAACAATAAAATAACTTTAAAAAAAGTAAAAACCGACTTCAAAAGAAACTAGAAAGAGTAAAATAATTACCATATTATAAAACTAACAGTTTCAGAAGTCGGCGCCTTCAATATGGTGCAGTGTAAAATTGCACCGACTTCTGAAACTGTTAGTTTTATTTTATGGTAATTATTTTACTCTTTTTAGTTTTTTTTTAAGTCGGTTTTTACTTTTTTTTTAAGTTATTTTATATGGTTCCCAGTGAAACGCGTAATCTAATTATTAAAAAATGTGATCTAACAGTCTAACTGAAAACAACAGAGTCATTAATATTCGTGTTATCAACAAGAGGAAATAATAACAATGTATAAACTGCTATTATGCGTAATAAATAACCTACTCATGTGAAATGAATTCGTACTCACTCAACTGTATTTTATATTTAACATGATGGCTCTTTTTTATCACGGTTCATCTTCCGTGCGGAAGATGTCCGGTCCTTTGGAAGGCATACGGGGGACACAGGTCCAGCGCGCAGAGGCCCCTTTGAGAACTTTAATCTAAAATGGGAGTAGACCTCATGATACATTTTTTATTATATGATGGGGTTGTAGAAAGCTAGTCTAATATTCCCTCCGGTTTTACGTTAATCACATGATGGCTTATTACTTATTATTATTGGGATCAGTTTAGGCAGGTAGCAATCCAAAAATGAAATGAAATCATTCTGCAAATTCAATATTTAAAAATCACTTTTAAAGGTCATTTTTAGTTCCGTACCCAAAGGGTAAAACGGGACCTTATTACTAAGGCTCCGCTGTCCGTCTGTCCGTCTGTCACCAGGCTGTATCTCATGAACCGTGATAGTTAGACAGTTGAAATTTTCACCGATGATGTAGGTATTTCTGTTGCCGCTATAACAACAAATACTAAAAAATAGTATAGCGTAGTCTGAACTGCGCTTAAATGATGGAATGTACTGAAGCCGAGCCGATACGAAAAGGTGTAGATGTTGTACACTTACCGTGTCCGTTTCGTGTAATTTCTTCCTGAAAGTAAAAAAAAATATTAATTTAATATAATGATGATGATTCAGCCTCACCCAATAGGGGAGTTTGTGATAATCACCACACTTGGCAGGCAGGTTGGCGATCGCAGTATAGTTGTTAAAATACTCAGAGAACGCTGCTGCCCATCCTCTAGTGAATCCCTTAGTCGCCTTTTACGACACCCACGGGATGTGATGGGGTAGTGCTATTCTTTACGTCCAGCACCACATGGAATTTAATGTTTTTTACAATCCAAATGAATTTTGCATTGACAAATTGTGTTACGCCTCAAATGTAGAGTAATATAACGGCAAATTAATGCACTAAATGTCTACATTGCATTACAAAGGTCCGGCACGCTCAATAACGGTAAAGATAAACTGATCCCTAGTATGCAACGTATGCGATGCATTATGACATCTGTAGTGTCATTCTTTAAGAAACCCACCTCAATATCGACGGTTAGCTCGATATCCATAATGTCACAGTATGGATAATAGAAGCAAATAACACACAGATAATCGACAGTATAATCAATAACGCGCAGTTTTGTTATCCACGCTGTGTTTAATTGACAGTCGCGATCGAGGTGAGATTCTTACAGAATTGCACTATTGGGTAACTGACGATACAAATATTTTCTATGAAAATAAATGATTTAGAAACACTCTTGTCTTAAGCAATGCAATGTGTAACAAGTCTGTTTATTAGTTATGTAAGTACTTTGATAGAATGCCTTGTCAGTTGCCCAGATGTCATGATTACAGATCGGATATTCGGAAGCATATTCACCTAAACTTGAAATGTTGGTTAATATGGAACGCGCTTTTGTATCAAAAATTCCCACGGTTCCGGGATAATTATTGTAATTTATGTTTTTTTTTTATTTGTTTATCTAACTCACACCGTTCTTCTTCTTACACTCTACATACACACGTATTTGCATCGGGGGTTAAACATTAATTTTAAATAATTATGCAATCCAAGAACTATACCGGGGTTTTTTTTTTGTAATAAATTATACACCCAACTAGTTATGCATTCCCGGTGTTCCTGTCATCTCGGGTTTTTTTACAAAAATATATTTGAAGAAGCCGCTTCCATACTTTCGTAGCTAAAAATTAACTTTAGGTAAATATGCATCCGAATATCCAATCCCTAGTCATGATGCATCGTATACGTTGCACGCGTGGTTTGTCTCTACCTTTATGCGTGCACAAACGGTTTGTGCAAACGTATGCGCAAACGGTATTGTAGTTTTGGTATTAATGGTACTGCACGGTATATCGTTTGGCCGCCTTAACGTAACATGATTCATCATCATCATCTGCCTAGCCTTTTCCCAACTATGTTGGGGTCGGCTTCCAGTCGAACCGGATGCAGCTGAATATCAGTATTTTACATGGAACGACTGCCTATCAGACCTCCACAACCCAGTAACTGGGTAATACGATACTCTTGGTAAGACTGGTTGTCAGACTTTCTGGCTTCTGACCAACAGTAACGACTGTCAAAGATCTACAAACGACAGCCGGGACCAACGGCTTTACGTGCTTTCCGAGGCACGGAGGAAACTCGCTATGGTAAATGGTCACCCATCCACAGATCAACCTCGGCAAGCGTGGCTTAAACCGGAAGATCGGTCTATGCGGCTGTAATTATTTAGCCACGAGCTCCTCCACTAACGTAACATGATTATTTGTGCAAATTAAAATTTGTGCAAATAAGATTATTATAGAAGGAAGAAGAAAAGAAATAAATAACGGAAAATAAAGGCAGTTAGTGCACAAAATTTTTAATTATGTAAAGGCAGTTTTAAATCCTGTAGTTCAAAGTGCTCAGTCTAAATTGGATAGTCTACTAAAAACATAAGAAAAATACTTTTATGAAATCAATTAAAATATGCGAAAAAATAAACCATTACTTACTTAGAACATGCGCATAGCTTTATCGCTGGTTTAATACTGTAAAAGAAAACAAATATGATTAGAAAAAAAATCTTTATTCAAATTCTAAGGGGGTATTTCACCTACCTATCAGTAACTGGGGCCTAATTCTCCTAAAATAAATTGTTGCCAAACGCAATCGAACCACAACCGTCAGTCAGTTTTTGTTTTCGAAAACTTTCAAAATGATTGATTTTGTTTTTTGTGTCAAACAATTCGACAGCTTTTGAAATTGAGAACTGTCTGAATAAACGGTTCGACCTTGGTTCGGTTATGATTTATCAAGATTTATTTTAGAAGAATTAGGCCCTTCATCAAGCTAATTCGGTCTCTAAACTTTTCAATAGCTAACATTTTCATTTCACCACATATCAATAGTGATAATGACAAGATTGTTGAACACATCAATTTCACATAATTCTAGATCACATTTAGTTTGTCTGGTCAATAGTTACGGACTACATTATTGATAAGTTGGTGAAATACCCCCTAAGTCCTTAATTCATCTTACGATAGTTTTAACCTTTTTTTTTGTGTGTAAATCCTCATGGATGCCCTTCGCCCGGGGAAGGCGAAGTGGTATACCGGACTCTTACCGGCTAAAAACCCACGGTGTTCTTTCTCCTGACCCTTGGCCGGGGCCGCGGGATTCACAGCTGCACGCACCGCGACCCCGGCAGGCCTCGGTCCGCCAGCCCCTGGCAGACCTCTTCTTCTGTAGGGCCTTGCCCCACGTCCTCCTGAGAGGCGCGCACGGAACACAGCGCGCCGCCTTCTCGGGCCTGTTAAGGTCGGGCGACGGGTCCCCTAACCCGCCGCCCGCAGGCCACACACTACGGTGGCCGGAAATCGTCGCGCGCCCTCCAGCGCCCGGTGCGTCTGGCGCGGGAAGGGAGAGCGGCAGCTGCCTCTCTCTCCCTCTCCGCTCCCTCTTTGGTCGTCATCACCTCCTCGCAGAAGGAGGCGACGGCTTCCCACGCACTCTCGCCCCCGACCATGAAACTTAGATGTATCCTACTTATCTTCGGTTAGAACTAGGTTTACCCTTCATCATAGCGGGTAGAACTAGGTGCAGCCGCACACTGGTGGTTAAGAGGAACCCCGACACGGATAGGTTAGGTTCGAAGGGGATCATCAGATCATCCCCTTCGTGTTAGGTTACTTTAAACTCTGCAGACAGAAATAGGAGCCCCGCGCAGCGGGGAGCCGTCGACTTAAGCTACACTTAGTTCTAACCAACTGCTACTGGTTGCACCTAGTTGTACCCGGGTAAACCTAGGTGTAACCGCCATTCAGTTTTTACCCGTAACAGATACATTGTTGTCACTCTTGCATATAAAATTTTGAATGCATGTTTAACTTAGTTCGGAGGGTTTGCAAGGATACTAGAAAACTTTAAATAAAAAAATGCAGACAGTTCAGATGAACTGAAAATAGCTGTCCCAAAAATGAACTTAAGTAATTATATAAAAATAACTTACACTTCATTCCAATCCTTATCATCGACACTTAGATCCTTTGCTATAGTATTTAAAACCTGAAATTAAATAAGAAAAATATTATTATTTGTAACTGTAGTCATTCAAATATGTATTATAATTTTTAAAGTTTTTAAACCTTGTGGTATTTAAACGATTAACGACTAAGTTTATATTATTAGATTACCATTTATATATTCCTAACGTATGTACATAATGGATTTATTCCGAAATAAATGATTTATTATTAAACACATGACATTGAAATGCCCGCTCTTTTCCCTATGCAAGATGAGTCAACTCTGAAATAGGAGTTGAAATCAATGAAAATATCGATGACACAATATTGAAACCACATTAAAATTAAAAGTTACCTCAAAGCATGGTGTAATAATATGCTACGCCAAGTATTCCCTTTCTACGATGACCCAAGAGTATCATCAATGTTGCCATTGATTAACATCTTCAATATGAATCACAGAACGAAGCTCAAGAAGGAAGGATTTTGAGCATAAAATGGCACCTTTGAACATAGCTAAACATTGCTCCAGATATCAATTCAAGCAGTAGAATTATTTAATAGATTACCGTCTCAGTTCAAATTATTAATTTATAACTCTCACTTATTTAAAACAAACCTAAAAGCCTTCTTATTGGATTTTTTTATACTCAGTGTCAGATTTTATGTTTGCATAACTCGTCAAAATGTAGGGAACAGCAGATTTTTTTTCGCGATTTCACTTTTGGTCCCATAGTAAAAGTTGTTCATAGTGATGAGTACAATCTCCCATTTCGGTTTGTCGAGTGTTTACAATTTCAGCCTGTATAATCCATGAAACCAAAATGAATAACCAGGACACGTGAAAAAAGGAGTGGCTTGATTTATTTGCCCCCAAGTGTATTTGTGAAAACTTGTAATTGGTCATATTCATGTTATTAACAAATTACCTACTGTGTCTGCCTAGCTGTAAGTTTTCCGAAAATTATAAAATTAAATTAAAATAAAAAAGGCCCCTGGCCCTCTTTCGTAAGGGCCCTTCGACTGACCCGGGGTACACAATAAATGGCAGTTGATTTTTCTATAAGGTTAAAATTAAATTACCTAAGTAGAATTAAATAAATAATGAAAACTATGGCAAAATAATGTGGGCTTAAATTAATAAACAACTAGCGACCAGCCCTAGCGTCGCTTGGTTACGTTATACAAGGTTAGTCAGAAAGGGGGTACTAATCCGAAAATGTGTTAAAGTACACATAATAATAAGTAACTTTTGTTCTACAACTTTTCCCAAAACTCAATAGTTTAAAAGAATCAGTTGTTCAAATATCTCAAAAAAAAACCTCTAAAATCTATCTATCCCCAGTTATGATCAGCTATGTTTACATTTTAGGTCATATTTGGGGTCATGAATTAGAAGCACCATTTTCTGAATTTGTAACTAAAGCAGGGATGTAGAATTTTTGAAAAAACTAAAATAAAAATCATTTTATTTGGAATTGTTTTTATCGAATTTTGAAATTTTAACACTTGCTTTCAAACAGTCATCAGCGATGCTATAAGTGGGCTTCGGATTAGTACCCCCTTTCCGACTAACCTTGTATAGCTTAAAACCTTCCGAGAGAGATAACCTAAATTAAGATGAAATCCGCACTTAAATCCATTGAGTTCTTTAGAAGAAATAAGCGGACAAACAGACAGACACGAAAAGCAACTTCAGTTTATTTTATCACGTATAATGCTAACTGCAATTAAGTTTAAACACTTCGTTTTTACATCACTTGATCACCCCTTACAACTCCCACAGAATACCACAAGGTCAACCCAGTAGATACTTGGCGAAAAAAACAGGAATTTTTCTGTCAAATTATTTGAAAACAAAAAGAGAAAAGAAAAAACACTCACCAAAACAGAAAATAATAAAAAACTAAAATAATACATATTGATGAATTAATCCAACTACTCAGACCCGTGATGTTATACAAAATGAAACAAAATTGGTCAAAGTGTAACACTTTGTAGTCGCTAATACAATGCGATGTCTGCATGTACGTTTATGTATAAACTTTGTATGCTCCTAATTATCGTAAACTCCCGTTTTCCTGAAATGATACTTAACCCTTTGGGACATAAATGTAAGGTCATGACCAAAAAAAAATTCGCGAATTGTGAGTTTGGTCACGACGTGACCAATTTAGGCGCGTCGTGTTCCTTACCAAATTTGGCATAGTAAAGTTGTGTTTGACACGCTAAAATTTTTTCGGATGCAACTAGAATATCAGGCAATATAAAAAGCCCATGTGTCAAAGCTTTAAAATGTACGGTTGACAAGTAATAAGAAAAATAAAAAAGGTGCGGCGTCAGTCCGCCATTTTGCTCGCGCGCTGTAAGGTCGTGTCGTGTTGTTTTGTGTTGTGTTAATGCATTATTCGTGTTTCTGCGTGTATCTTTGTGCTAAAATGTGCCTGAATAAGTGCTGATTGTGTATCAATAATTATATTGTGGATGTGAGAAGGATTTCTATGCGAAATCTCAAAATGAACGGCGCTGGAGGTCATGTTTTGGCGCGAAACGCGGCGCATGACGAAACATTATCGGTAAGTTTTTTTATTAAAATATGTTAATAACCAATTATAACAATGTTTATATGTATCGTCATATTGTTAGATAGGCATTATACTGTATTTTTTTCAAAAAATCAAAAAGTCACATTTTTTTATTATCAAGAGGCCCCCAAGGGGTGGAATTTTTCGTAAAATTGATCATTTTGATTGTTGATTATCTTTACGTATTTGTTAGGCAGCATACCTTTTTTTGTGCTTAATCAATTCGTAAATATCTTCAAAATGTAGAATGTAACTTTGTATTTTCCATTTAGTCAACATAATTTGATCTGTGACCCAGTTTTTCCTATTGTTAATGAACTAACTAAGAATAATTTTGGAATTGAAGAGGATTCTTTTGGGTTCTGCGTGTAATTTTATATACCGACTAGCTTCTGCCCGCAGCATCGCTTGCGTGAAATTTTAATTCCATCTTGTTTGTAATTTGTCTTGAAATTTTCATTTGAACCTATGTCGCTCCACATACAATGTGTATGTTAATTCTTTCTTATGTAAGCTTATTGTAAGTTCTTCCTAATAATGACAACAACACGGCCGCCGTTTATATTTGCGTCTTTGGTCAATTTTTCTATTGGCAGGTTTGCACCAGAAAACCTGAGTTAAAAAAAGACAAGTTTTAATAGTAGGTACCTATTATTGAAATTCACGTATTACTGGAACCTTATTGAATTAAAAAAACAACACATCAGTAATTAATATTTAACTTAAAAGTAGACGGGTAAAAACAGAAAAAGATGAAACAGAACCCGGTGTAAATACTAGTATATTTGCACAGGAAAATTGTTCAGGGCACTGTTATCAATAAGTTCATACTTACTCAATAGTTAATTATAAAAGTTTAATAAATACCGTTATTTCCAGAATAAATGAGGATAAAACCCAAAGGTTTAAATAAAAATTTAACGTATGCACCATGATAAAGAAAAAAATAATAATCGCTCAAGTGCAAGTAGTACCTACTCACCGTCCCGTAGCTACCTTACCCAGATCTGGATTGCACTGAAATCTAAACATTATCGAAACATTCAACGAAACAGATTTATAAGTTTATTAGTTTGTCACAATAATAATTTACACTTTTTTTTTAAACTTTGCCCCGCACTAAGATTTCTCTTGTATCATGGGTGCGTTTACAGACACAAATCTCACATAGGTACACAAACACCCAGACCCGAAACAACCATCTGTAGGCCATACAAATTTTTGTTCCGTGTTCATATTATACAAGGTTTGTCTGAAAGGGGGTTTTAATCCGCGGGCTACTTAAAGTATACAATTAAAAACTACAGTAAATTAAAGTATACTCTTTAAACTGTCATCAGTTTTAAAGAAAGTGTTAAAATTTCAAAATTGGAAAAAATAAATTACAAAATATTTTTTATTTCAGTTTTTTCAAAAATTATTTATCCCTGCTTTAGTTACGAATTCAGAAATTGGAGCTTCCAATCCGTGACCCCAAATATGGGCTAAAATGTAAACAGCCGATCATAGCTCAGGATACATACACATATCAAAAAAAGTTTGCGATCACTAGCATGATTATGTATGTGAAGATTCCGAATTCAAAGTCCAACTGCAATCTGATTGTTGGGGTATGATGCCCAACAGTATTTATGTTACTTAAATGTTATGTCGACTTGTAAGGTCTATGATGTTAATGTAAAATGAGTACACGAATGGTTCCCTTGATGGATTTATTGCTACTAAAATATAATTATAAAATTACATGTTATGTATGTTACAGAAGTGCATACCTAAACAATATCGATATGGATATATCGAACTTCTCCAACTGTTTGCGCCGGTTAAATACTACCGTAATAGGAGGCATACATTGTTTGCCGTCCCTGTGAGGCGCACCGTAGCCCGTGCACAGTCGCCCATCCCACGTGTTCTGTCCTCGCTTAACGCTCTCTTGGACGCCAAGCCTGACTGTGATGTGTTCGCGGATGAATGGAAGACGATCTTGTCAGTATGTTTGGAGTATTGTGAGATGAGCGTGTGAATGTCGTTAAATATATTTTATATGTATAATGTCTTTAACTAATGTAATTGGCCAATGGCCGTTTTATGTTAAAGTAAAATAAATAAATAAATCGATATCGAGGTGGTGCCTCAGGTGTTTGTTGACTCCTGCAATGTTTGCCAAATCGGTGGTAAGCATATATTGCGCCTGCTATAGCTGCTACTGTTGCCAATATGTATATAATAACGTATTGGTGGACATCGTGGTATGTTGCCCGTTCTGATATAATATCTTCTTCTGCTGTCGCGGCTTTAATCTGTTCTATTTGTTTTCCCAGCTCTCGCAGTAACGAACTCTGCTCCATTACTGTGTTATTCTCGGGTTCATGTTTTAAAATCGGTACAGATAGGTTGATGATCCGATTGATTGGAGGGATTTCCACTGTGACTTCTTCGACCTGGGCATGAATTGTATCCATCAATTGCCTTTGGGAATGAACAGTGAACGTCTCACTATTGATAGTGCAGTCGCTACCGAGTGTCATTACCCCTGCGTTGCTTAGTGCTTCAGTTGAAACTTGATTCCCGCATATGACACGTATTTTGCACGCGTCACAGCAAAAATACAGGTAGCTATTTACGTTGCTAAGTTCCAACCAAGTGTCTCGACAGCTCTCATGTTTTGTTTCGCAGTCAGGCGAGCCTTTGCTCCTCTTGCAGAGGCTCTCGTCAGACTTCATGTGGTATACTGGTGTCCTCATGGGGCACAACAGAGTCGTACTGTCGTAATGCATGCATTGATGTAGGTCGGTTACAGTCATCGGGAGGTAAGAATCCTTTTGTATATTGACTGCTAATAGTTCCGCTATAGGCAGTAGGGTAACCATGTCAAATGCGTTCCTTTTTGGGACAGGTATAATGTGGTGAACTTCGTAATTTTCTCTGGTGATCAATGGCACCCGTATCTCAATGATAAGATATCTTTCTGACATTTTCGCCTTCACTTGTAGAAGATGATACAGGCGGAAAAAATCTTCTTGAATGTTGGTGATGGGAAGTGCTAAATCCTTTGACAGCTGACCTGATATGACGTTCAATTCATCCTGTAGCTGTTCTGGCGTAATGAGGTGTAAGTTCATCTGGCCATTGTAAATGTTGGTTACGGTGTCCAACAGAATCTCTTGAACGTTTCTTAGATGCTCTATAAAGTTATTTGCAGAGATAGCAGACATCACAAACTCGATTTTCTTGAGACTCAATCTCTTGCTGAAGGTTGCCTGTAAGCTTGTCTAGTCTTAGCAGATGTTGATTGAATAATTTGTATTGTTTTTCGATTGTTTCTTCCGATCTCCTAAGTATGTTGTATTCAGCTTCTATTATTGTTGTCTGATTTTTCAATTGTTGATTTTGTTGGAGGATTAACTCCTTGACTTCTTTATAACACTGCAATGCTGCGTTATATAAATCACTTGTAAAATAAAGATGACTCACACTTATCTCTGTAGACAGACGGTCATGGTTGAACTGGAATACACCCCATAAGTTTTCCAACATCTGCATACGCCTTTTGAAGTATTCCGAGTTCTTTCTATCCCAGCCATCCTTCTTGATGTTGATGCCGACTTTCTTGATGTTTTCGTAAAGTTCGCACTGATTCTCGTACATATCTGCTGACGACGTCATGTTGGCCAACTTCACGATGAATTCAAGACGAACTTTTGTTTTGAGTAGTAGACTGTTGCTCCACACTCCTGGTTCTTGGTATTGTGCAACCTTTCCCTTTTACGATATGCGCCTTCTCAATTGGTTACTGGGGCGACTCGCTTGTGAGAGACCAGTCCAACCGATTCGCGACCGTAAAAGATGTAAATCACACAACACAAAATGCTCGAAGGACCAAATGTTGGGGTATGATGCCCAACAGTGTTTATGTTACTTATATGTTATGTCGACTTGTAAGGTCTATTATGTTAATGTAAAATGAGTAGACGAATGGTTCCCTTGATGGATTTATTGCTACTAAAATATAATAATAAAATTACATGTTATGTATGTTACAGAAGTGCATACCTAAACAATATCGATATGCATAATTATTATGTGAGTACGACATACAAACTACTGCAAAGGTCAATGTACAGCGTAGCTCGTACACTGATTTATATTTATCTAGATAACTATCAACCTATATTTATCATGATAATTATCGCTTTGAATCCCGATTAGAAAATTTGGATTCAAAAAGGCTTCATAATTTTTCAAAGTGATCGCAAACTTTTTATGATGTGTAGATTTTAGTTAGCGTACTATTTATAAAATCTTTGAATAGCGATTTCTCTTAAACTTTTGACTTTTGAGAAAATGAGAAAGTGGTAGAACAAAAGTTATTCGTTATTATAGTGTTATCGGTAGCGGGTAGCGCTGGGCAATGTTGACAAAGGAAGGTAGTCGTCGATATAGATCAACACACCCGATGTTATAAAGGCGGTGGTCATTCGACGAAGCGGGAGTTCCGGCATACCGTCCTCGCCGACGAGGCCCGTCGCGTCGTCTCACCGCCGCCAGTCACAATCCACCGAGCTCTCCCGTCGTAGAGCCGGTCGTCTCTTCAGACTCCGCAGTCATACCGATAATTCAGCCCTCATCAAGCTGTCTCCCCCCCCCCTAAGCCCCCGCCAGCAACGCGCTAAGCCGAGGTTCGAGTCCCACTTGGGGTAAACTAACCCGGAGCTTTCTGTGTAGATCAGCTGAAGAAGTCTGACCTTTTATATCTGTCTAGCTTCTCCTTATTTTATGATCTTGTAATAATTGTGTAAAGTATTATATGGTGATCTAGTTCATGTTACTAACACTAACCCAAATACAGGTACTCTCAGTGGTGGAGAGTCTATGTTGGTTTCATTTATTATATTTACCTTGCTCGCAATCCTGAAATACTTAGCTATAACCGTAGTGAAAGAATCACCCCTGAACGATTATGTTGTTGTGTCATTTACAATAGGTACTTTAACACCTTTTCGGGTTAATACTCCCTTTCCGACTAACCTTGTATAATTAGAAATTAATAATTTCTTAATTTCTTCCTTAACCTTTTGTTTGTTGAGCACAAAAAACATGATCTTAGGTTATATCTTTGTCAGTGAATTAGAAGCTTGAAAGTATTACAGTACTATGGAGCTATCAACATTAATACTTGGTATTAATTTTAACCTAATATCTTTAGCTATATACAATGTGTCCGGTCATGGACTAGCGATATTCTAGGTACTTATGACAATTTATTGTCATTTGTGTACTAGACACGAATACACTATATACTAGGGTCAAATACACTTCCACTTTTTTGGTAAGATATTCTGTACGTGTGTACAAAAAAAGTCATATCTCTCAAAATTTCGGTCCTACTGAGATAAAAGTAGGCTTATTCGGAGGGCAACAATATTGGCTATCGTTTACATTACAATACAATGGGTTTACATAAAGACATACAGTTGTAGACAATATCTCCACAAAAAAGCAAAATGGCTGCCAAATAGCGGGGAAGTGGATTGGACCCTAGTGTGTAGTGTATTTGTATACTAGAATAGTTGCCATATAAGTACCCAGAATATCGCTAGTCCATGACCGGACACACTGTAAGTATATCTGAGGCAAAGATTTAGACAGATAACAAGGTCCAATAAGGGTTCCATCTCTTCATTGCGAGGACAACGGCAATGCTATCGACGTGGTAAAGTTTTGGTATTGCATAATATGAACCATCGACAAGACGAAGAAGATTGTGAGATACGGAACACAAAAAACAAGATACTCCTGTTTTTTCTGTATGGGTAGACATCTCCTCCGAGACAAGCCTAGGGGCTATTACACTACCATATATCTATGAGTCATATATATATGACAATGTAATATAGACATGAATCATTTCCTCGTACAAAAGTATAACTATGGAGGTCATAATTATATAGGATAAGAGATATGATCCTATACAAAGTGGCGATGTCGATACAACATTAAATGGGAATCAAAACTGTAAATTGTCTTCGGGTACTGTACCTATCTAACCTATTCTTGTTGTGTAGCCGCTGCGTCACCTTATGTAATTTAACTTAATTAGATATAAGTTTTTCTCATGTAAGTGAATATCATTCTTTTTAAGAAACAAAGTTCTTAAACCTTTCCCCTATACCCCTCTGGCTCTCACATACACACGACGGAACACAGTAAACTGCTTGGCGCCGGACTTTAATGTGAGGGTGGTAGCTAGCCAGGCGGACCGTATAGATCCTACCACCAAGCAAGCAAGCTTTATGACACTATGTATCTACTTAAAAATGCACTTGTGCATATTATATTCACAAATTCTGGCAGTAGATTTTACAGTTTATTTTATAGCAACTTTATTGGCACGTAATAGGTAATCGCGGAGGTCCCCGTTTATTAATTGACGTGACAAGGATAATACTATGCAGCAAACGTTTAGAGATAAACGTTTTATCTCTATTTGCCATTTGCTCACGTTTGATTTGGCGACTTTTATAACATCTAGGTACATAATATCTTCGTAGGTGTAAGATGTAATTAAAAGTTGTTGATTTGTGTCAAAATTTGTTTTATTTTTTGATGAAAATGTGTGAGTATTTTGTGGGGTTTCTAGGTTTTCCTCTCTCCAAATTTTGGGATTTTAACCAAGGTTTGTGGGTAATTTAGGACTTTAGCATTGACAACACTGACTAGACTTAGAGCCCTCTCTCCTAAACACACTACGCCGAAGTTACGCGACGAAAGTTTGGCATGATTACGCAAAAGCTATTTGAATTACTGACGACACATTATGCCGAAATTACGTTGCGTTATAGCGTACAGCCGAACTTCGTTCGGGCGTGAGTTCAGCAGCAATTCGGCGGCAACGTATTCTGTAGAGCACACATTATACGCGACCTAAGTTCGGTTCGATTGCCGACGAAGATCCGGGGCGGGGCACAGCGGGAGGCAGACATGCCCGCGATCCGCGTGTCCGCCCACAAGTTTGCGCAACAGAATTTCTGCCGCGTAAGTTCGGCAGTTATGGTGTGTCATATCAGCCGAATACGTCGGAATGTAAAATCAACCGCCGAACTTCTGTCGCGTACCTTCGGCATAGTGTGTTTGGACACTAAGAGTAATAGAGCTCGATATGAAAGAGTTCGTCCGAGGATGGAGGTAGTAACCTCCATACCTATTTCTAAGCAGCATTGCTGTGTTCTGGTTTCAAAAGTATGGGTGCTAGTGTAATTATGGACACATGAGATTTTCCAACTTTATAGCAATTCTCTTGGGTTGTAGATGTAGGAAGCGGTAACCACTTACCATCAGGGGCCTAATTCGCCTAAAATAAATTGTTGCCAAACGCAATCGAACCACAACCGTCAGTCAGTTTATTTGTTGTTTTCGAAAACTTTCAAAATGATTGATTTTGTTTTTTGTGTCAAACAATTCGACAGCTTTTGAAATTGAGAACTGTCTGAATGAACGGTTCGGCCTTGGTTCGTTTGTGAGTTATCAAGATTTATTTTAGGAGAATTAGGCCCCAGGTGGGCTTGAAATCTGTAATATTAAAACAAAATAATCCTTGCCTTTTACTGACAATTCGGGGACCCTTTTAAAATTCCCCTAAAGTGAGATTAACTATTTACCATCTTATTTATGAACGCTTATACAAGGTTAGTCGGAAAGGGGATACTAATCCGGGGGCCACTTAAAGTATCACTGATTACGGTTTTAAAGCAAGTGCTAAAATTTCAAAACTAGTTAATTTTTATTTCCATGTAAAATAAATTTAATTTTGTAGTTTTTTCAAAAATTCTTCACCCTTGCTTTACTCGGTTACGAATTCAAAATCCAAAAAATGCAGCTTCTAATCCGTGACCCCAAATATGACCTAAAATGTTCACACAGCTGATCATAGCTGAGGATAGATAGATTTTAGCGTATTTTTTATGGAAACTACGAACAGCAATTTCGCTTAAACTATTGTCTTTTGGGATGGAAAAGTTATAGAACAAAAGTTATTCATTATTATGGGTACTTTATCACCCTTTCGGATTTGTATCCCCTTTCCGACTAACCTTGTATAAATGTTCTACAATGGGCGGTCCTACACCAAACCAAAGCAGATGCTTCCAGCAGAAGCTTACAGAAGTTACGTCGTATCGTGGTTGCATCAACTACGGTTCGAAACGCGTCATGACATCTTCATTGATGTGCATCTGAATTGAGGGATCAAATCTTAAATCCTTGCTGGCAAAAAAGCAGAATTAGTAAAAAACAATGTAAAATCCTGATGGAATACTCGAACAATTTATTAATCGCGATTTAAGAAAGTTATGGTCAAAATCTTGATCACTCAGTTCAGACGCTCAAAATAAATGTCTTATTATGATGAACATGACATGAACATCACATTGCTCGCAGAACGGATGGCCGATGTTGCCGAAAGGTTCTGGAGTGGCGACCGCGTACCGGAAGGCGCAGCGAGGGTAGGCCTCCCACAAGGTGGACCGATGATCTGGTGAAGGTCGCGGGAATCCGCTGGATGCGAGAAGCACAGGACCGGTCGATGTGGCGATGATTGGGGGAGGCCTATGTCCAGCAGTGGACGTCTTTCAGCTGAATGATGATGATGATTATCATGAATCTCAGAATGTAACGAATGAGCGAGTAAAACTTTATGCTTAATAATTTGTAAAGAATTTGTAAAAAGCTTTTAACAAATTCCCAGCTCACTAGAACGCTGCATCACAAAATTATTGCGGTTTAAATAGATCCTTCAGATCATTACACATTGTGTGTGCCAAACATGGCTTTACAGCGATTACGCACTGCATCCGATCCGAATCCGTCATAATAAGAATGTAAAAAACTCGGACCGAATTCGAATATTGCATTTCGCACTGCATCCGATCCCAATACGTGAAGAATCTAGAGTCTAAAAAACTCGGACCGAATTCGGATATCGCTTACGCACTTATCCGATCTCTGATCCAAATTCAAACAATTCAGGGGCCATCTTTGGCATATCCATTTGGCGTCCGATTTGAATCCGAGGTAATACGAAGGTATAAGGTATAACGGGCTGGTGTCCGCAACTCCACGTCTGAGCGCGTGTTTTGCGTGACGGAGATAATGCGAAAGCGTTCATACAAACAGTACTACGACTACCTCGGTCCGTCAATTTTTCTTCCGAATTAGAAACTCACGGATGACGGAGAGAAATCGGATGACGGAAGTCGGATGTAGTGCGTAAACTACCATACAAATTGTTCTATGACTACTTCGGAACGTATTTTCTCGGATTCGGATCGGATGCAGTGCGTAACCGCTCTTAGACTGGAAAAATTCTTGATAATAAACGACATAGGTATTATGGCGTTTGTATTTTGTAATTAGAGTAATGGGATAATTTGTAGAAAAGAAATTGTGACCCAGAAGTTACCGGTTGAAAAGCTTTTTATCTTTGTTGGACCGCTGTAGTGTAGATAATCCTGCGGACCCTTTCTACGTAACCGGGCACTTATTGGCGAGACCTGAAGGGTCCCCATTAATGGTGGAGAAGTAAAACACTTAACCTAAGCTAACTACTGAACTACACTAACATCATGACTACCTGCAACAACAGCAATAAGGGCGCTAGGACGTTGCTGGCGGGGGCCTGGGGGGGGGGGGGGGGGACAGCATCATGTAAGCCACGACACGAATTTCGCTCTGGTCTTTCTGTGTTTGCCACAACGAGTCATGGGCGTTTTATAAGTGCCACAACACGAATTTCACGATGTGGATGTTTTAACGAAACCACAACGCGTTGTGGGCTGGGGCCCAATTCTCCTAAAATAAATTGTTGCCAAACGCAATCGAACCACAACCGTCAGTCAGTTTTTGTTTTCGAAAACTTTCAAAATGATTGATTTTGTTTTTTGTGTCAAACAATTTGATGGCTTTTGAAATTGAGAACTGACTGAATGAACGGTTCGGCCTTGGTTCGGTTGTGATTTATCAAGATTTATTTTAGGAGAATTAGGCCCCTGTTCTTTAGCTTAATTGACGTTTTCGTTCTCTGATCTAACATATGCAATACGAACACATGAATTTTGCGTTTTGGATGAGATACCACCACGCGTTCTGGTTATGTTTTTCGCTCAATGAGCTTTTTTGATCTGTAAGCCTTACATAATACGCGTCCATAAACATTGATTATCGTAATAATTTAAGACAATGGGACGGGGAACAGGACATAACATAAAAACAATCGGTTTTATTTTCCAGTAGATCATTATTTCTATAGTTCCGGATATATTAATTTATTTATATAAAAACCCAAGCTAACTATGCTAGGATTTTCCGGTGAATTAACACTTTGTATACATTGTTTCATACTTATATTTAGAATATCGACTGAAATAAGTACAGGGTCATTTTCCTATAATAGTTAATACTTCAAGGAAAACCTAAAGCGTGAATTCAGATTACAACGCGCTAACGTCATCATTTAACAATTTATGTGTCTCATCAAATTACTAATCAGGAACTAATTTATCATATAATATTTACACAAACATTATTTACATAATTACCAAGTATATACAAATAAAGAAGAATATAACCTAATAAAACTACTAATAGAGCATCAAAATATTCCTTCGCATCGCTGTCGACTGGTAACGTGCCCAGAAGACTGGCAGCATTGCCACGTTGTATGGCTATGCTAATCCTTTGACCAAAGTAGAGGCCAGCCTTCGGGTCACGGGACGTGTCGACCAGCCGCCTTGCAATATCTTTGTAGAAAAGTTGGGCACTCGGACCCCACAGCCCGAATGTTTCGACCCCAAACGGCTCGAAAATATAATTACCTACTAATAAAGTTATTATATTTTCGCCGCTTGAGGGCCTCCGCAGCTGCAGCAGTAGCGGCAGTACAGTCTGCCGAGCTAGGAAGATGGGATGGTGCAAGGATATCGACGCACGTTGCGTCCCATACCAGAGGCCTACCCATCTTCCATAGCATCAATGACATGCCATCTGGTCTCTTGCCATCGTATCGTCACGTGCCAAGCCATTTAGTTCTAATACAGCTGGAACGCCGGCGGTGACAAGAACACGACGGATAATGTCATTTAAGTTGGCGTGCCGTGCTATACGGCCTGCACTCCTGCTGCAAGACAGGCCGTGGTGTCCGAGGATGTTGACGGCTTCACCGCAGTGGCAGCGATGCGGAGCACAGCAAAGAGCACCCAAACGAAGGCATATAGCGAGCCGGAAAGTATTGTCGACGGAAGCGCTTGAAGCCATAGACCCGACTCCCATCTACCCACAGCCAGTAAGCGAGCACGCTCAGCAATTGTGATTGACGTATCTACAATATCATTCCGTATCACAGCGCAGAGCGGCTCGTCAATTAACTTTAGTACTTCCTTATAAACAATACCTTAGGTTATAAATTATCGTGTGAGTGGATAAGAAACTTCTCACTTCACAACCCTCCCCGACAAATAAGACATACGGCTAGTGGGGTATGATATGACAAAAGTCGCAACGCCGCGTTCTTAGGACATGTTACCGTTACCATAGAGATTCTCGAGTTGTGAATTTGCGTAAATAATTAATATTTCGAAAATTAAGCTTTAACAAACTATATCCTACCTTTTCTTCTCCAATTAGGCATCGGAAAAGGTTAAAATCTTTCGGGTACCTCGGGCCCACGGTGTATTAACGAACTTTAAAAAAAGTTTTTTTCAATTGTTTTTTGACAATACCTGATTTTAAACGAAAAAAAAACGGTACCTACTCAAACAGATGAGAAAATGGTACTTGACTTTGTCTTTGCTTATTTATATGTCGGAATCGAGTCGTATCCAGGACACCAACGCCATCTGGTTGGCGTTCGATGGAGTTAGTGACGCGCGCACCATCGAGTAGTGACTTCAGTACAAGGACTTTACGCGTAGTACTTATTACTTCTATGCTTCTATCTCTTCTGGCGGTCGACTGAACCATCTCGTGTTCTATGATACGTGACTTAGTAGTTTATATTATCATTGACGTGACTTGTTTTAATTGCTTGCCTATTTACTGTACCTAATAATAACTGTTATAATTATAATCTGAGTGTACGATTACATTTTCATTATCTAATACTATCCACCGGAGCCCACAGGATCAACAATGAGTGCTAATGAGGATTGTGAAGATGTTCATCCGTCATATATAATAGTAGTGTCAAGCGGAAGTCCAGAGGTAGAGCACCCTTATAGGTATGACCCTGAGGCCTTATTTACGAAGAAGCAGGGCGTCGCGCGTCGCGTTGTGCGGCGCGGCCCGCACTGAATTCAAATATATGGCGTTGTATGAGAGCGTTTACGGAGAAGCGATTTTACACGCGTTTGCTTGAAAGGCAGGCGGAGCCCGCGGATGGCATCGCCGCGTCGCACGCGACGTTTATCGCGGCGGCACACGCAGCGTTGCGACCAGCTATTCCTGCAATTCTCCGTCCACTGTAAAACGTAGCGTAAACCGCGGCGGGGCCCGCGGCGTCGCACGCGCCGCATCTTCATAAACAACATCGTACATTGCCATATGTTTGTGTTTGCGCGTGTGATGATGCGGGCCGCTGCACGCGCCGCCGCTCCGTAAACAGAAAAATCGTACGACGCGCTGCGAAACGCCACGCCGCACGCGACTCCCGACGCCCTGCGTCTCAGTAAATGAGGCCTTAGTCTTTTAGTGTGAGCGTCTCAGTTTACTGCGACGTCCGCCAAGGTCACTAGTTGTCCTGTAAACCAATTAGGGTTTTCTACTGTACTAAGATGTTCATATCGTCGGTGCGTTCACATATGTGCACAGCCAAAAGATCTGACATGTGCACGAAAATTACAAAAAAGTAGGTATATCGGGTGTAAAGAGACAATTAACGATAACGAAAACCACATATTCTAACCATCATTAGGATCATTTTTTTCTACTCGACCATACCTGGGAAATCATTTATTCTGGAGATATTGAAGGTCAAAGTATACTTTTTTTTTAGTTTTTTCCAAAAACGAATTCTAAGTGATAATAGGTGCTAAACTTTCTTCCAAACAAACATTATCAAAATGTTCAATTTTTCCTAACAAATTACGCATTTGAAGTTACTAAAACGCAATGAATATCAAACGCACAGGACCGCCTTGGCTCAGCTGTGTAGCCGCTGCACGACACACACAGGCATAATCGGTTACGTGTATTACATTGTGTGCTACAAAAAACAGCGTTTTTTATGCCTAAAAATATAAGTCGTTTCCCAGCACTTATTTTTGGTCAATGTATTTTAGTTTGGAGTACAGAGCGCGTAGATTTTGGCTATGTGATGGGTCTTTTAATTTACACCATCTATGTTGAGCTTAATGAAGTAACACCAAAAATATATTTTTATAACAGCATAAAAACAAGATGTTTTGTTAGCGTTTTGAATTTTTAGATATCAAATAAAACAGTCCGCTTCCTGAAGAGTTGATAAAATCCACGTAGGGGTTTTGGCAAGCTTCTTCTTCTTCCTGCCCTTATCCCATGTTACTTGGGGTCGGCGCAACACGTTTTCTTATTCCATTCCGTCCTGTCACCCGTCATGATATCACTGACTCCCTTCTCTTTCATATCATTCTTCACACAATCCATGCATCTTTTCTTTGGCCTCCCTCTTCCTCTCCATCCATCCACATTTATATTCGTAACTCTTTTGGTCACATGCGTTTCATCCCTCCTCTTCACATGCCCATACCAAGACAAACGGTTCCCTTTCAACTTTTCTGTCACTGGCGCTACTTTCAAACTTCCTCTAATATACTCATTCCTGACCTTATCCATTCTGGTCACTCCACACATCCATCTCAACATTCGTATCTCCGCTACATGCAATCTTTTTTCATCCGTTTTCTTCACGGCCCAACATTCCGATCCATACAGTACGACAGGGGCCTAATTCTCCTAAAATAAATCTTAATAAATCACAACCGAACCAAGGCCGAACCGTTCATTCAGACAGTTCTCAATTTCAAAAGCTATCAAATTGACACAAAAAACAAAAAAAACTTTAAAAAAGTAAAAACCGACTTCAAAAAAAAACTAAACGGAGTAAAATAATTATCATTTAATAAAACTATCAGTTTCAGAAGTCGGTGCCTTCAATTTGGTTCAGCGTGGATTAGCACCGACTTCTGAAACTGATAGTTTTATTAAATGATAATTATTTTACTCCGTTTAGTTTTTTTTTGAAGTCGGTTTTTACTTTTTTAATGTTTTTTTTATTTTATACTTTTTAGTGCCACAAATTACAATTACAATAGTGTACAAATTCTCGGACCAGCACTACAACTAGTACGTCGTCCACATACGATTTGTGTACTTTTTCTGTTGTTTTTATTGATTTTTCCAAAAAGTGCTGCACCAATTTCAATAAAACTTATATGGGACCACCTCTGAAGTATGGGCTACCAAACAAAAAAGAATCATCAAAATCCATTCATAATTGGGGGAGATATCGCGTAACAAACATACAAAAAAAAAAAAAAACATTCAGACGAATTGAGAACCTCCTCCTTTTTGAAGTCGGTTGAAAACAATCATTTTGAAAGTTTTCGAAAACAAAAACTGACTTACGGTTGTGGTTCTATTGCGTTTGGCAACAATTTATTTTAGGAGAATTGAGCCCCAGGTCTTATCACGGACTTGTAGATTTTCCCCTTTGACTTCAGAGGCATCCGTGGGTCGCAAGTTATTACATATGGGTTTTGGCAAGCGCACCGACAATATAGAAGAAAATATTAACTGGGTAATTGAATTCTCCTACTACCTTTTTCATTTTAATCTTGAGCAATTATATTCGCTGAACGGATATCGTTATATGTTTTTTTCCTGTAGGAAATAATTATTTTCGTTATCGCATAGTTATTTTTAAGGTACAAAAACCCGAAAGGTATAAAATACGGGAATAGAAACACAACATGTACTTGTGTAGGAACTCGATTGTGTACAAAATGTTGTCACCGACAGCTATGCGGGTAGTGCTATCGGTAATATTAATAATTCAGATGTTGGGTTTTTGTGAATCGTTACGAAAAGATGATGAAGGTGTTTGCGTAGAGAATTACGTGTAAGTTTTTTGTCTTTATTATATCTTTCAGTACTTAGTATTCTCAAGGACTAGGACTAGTATTAGTAGGAGCTCGTGGCTAAATAATTACAGCCGCATAGACCGATCTTCCGGGTTAAGCCACGCTTGCCGAGGTGGGTCTGTGGATGGGTGACCATTTACCATAGCGAGTTTCCTCCGTGCCTCGGAAAGCACGTAAAGCCGTTGGTCCCGGCTGTCATTTGTAGATCTTTGACAGTCGTTACTGTTGGTCAGAAGCCAGAAAAGTCTGACAACCAGTCTTAACAAGAGTATCGTATTACCCAGTTACTGGGTTGTGGAGGTCTGATAGGCAGTCGCTCCATGTAAAATACTGATATTCAGCTGCATCCGGTTCGACTGGAAGCCGACCCCAACATAGTTGGGAAAAGGCTAGGCAGATGATGATGAGTACTTAGTATTCAGTACGCTAATTCTGGGGCCTAATTCTCCTAAAATAAATTGTTGCCGAACGCAATCGAACCACAACCGTCAGTCAGTTTTTGTTTTCGAAAACTTTCAAAATGATTGATTTTGTTTTTTGTGTCAAACAATTTGATAGCTTTTGAAATTGAGAACTGTCTAAATGAACGGTTCGGGCTTGGTTCGGTTGTGATTTATCAAGATTTATTTTAGGAGAATTAGGTCCCAGGTAACGTGCAAGATGCTTGCAGGTTTCTTTTAAGCGCTGTTCAGACTACGTTATACTATAAGCTGCATAAGTGCGCTTTCATGTTCATCTTGCGTCTTCGTCTGAGGCATGCGTGAAGCGCCATAGAGCATGCCTTAACACTAGTTCGACAAAAGCGCATGCCCCTAGCGCACGCTTGCAATCAATATTGTATGCGCTTGACGCAAGAGGAATTGAAAGTTGAAAGCGCAAGATGAACATGAAAGCGCACTGGTGTAGATATACCAATATAGCCATACAGGGTGGTAATTTGCGATGGGGCACGAAGGACCTTAACCATTGTAGCTATAGGAAAACGTTTTTAGGAGACTATCCTTAAATTTTGCAATAATTTCTAAAAGAATTCAAAGATTTTAAGAAAATAAAAAAAATACAGTCGGCGAGAAAAATGGCAATTTCCACAAAACATTTTTATGATGCCAATCGATCTTATTTTCCATAGGGCGTTTGTGCACTACAAGGAATTTTACTGTCCGGCAGTCCGATTTTTTATGGTCCGATATGGCACGTCATAAATGTATACAAGCTTAGTTTTAGTATATACTAAACCTGAAACTAGTTTGTTCAGAATCACTAGGAGAATCGATTGACATATTTTTTACAACAATTTTTTTTTTATTATTTCCGTTTTTGTTTCAGTAGGTTTCTACCCATAACAGTTGACGAGAATAGACACTTTGAGGCTTGAGATGGTCCGCTCGATCAGTTTCCGTGTAATAGACAACCCCTGCATAGCATATCTCAGCCATTTCACACTTTATTTACTAGGGAACTTAACGCGACATAAACTATGGTGTAACTTGGAGATATAATAAAAAAAACACATATTCAGGCAGTTCTGATGAAAATCTTGTTCGGGTGGTTTCTCGGTTTTTGTATAAGTATGCTAAAAATAACGTTGTATTCTAGTTTGTGCACTATACGTAATTTTACCGTCCGACATTTTACTTTTCTCCATTCCGGGCCGTTTTTTCCGATCCGAGATGACAGTAATGAAAAACGTGTTTATGCTTGTGCACTGCGTCCGCGATCAGTATTATTCATGAGCGGGCGGGGCGTAGTAGTTTCAAAGAGAGCTACCCTAAACTGCGCCGCACGGATCCGAGTAAAGACGGACAAGTGCACAAGCCAATCATCCGTTTTTTCATGCCACATCGGACCGTAAAAAATCGGACTGCCGGATAATAAAATTCCCTGAAGTGCACAAATGCCCCATAAGGATCAAAAGACTCTTCCGGATCAACTGAGGTTGGAGTACTAGAAACGTCAGAAATCGCAAAAAACTCACTTGTGATGGGTTAGTTATAAGAGTAGCTACTTTAATGGTTGTGGCTACAAGAAAATGTTCTTACGAGATAGTTCATAATTTTTAAAAATATTTCGAACTGCTTTCAAAGACATTTGAAAGCTAATTAAATATTAAAAAGGTTTTTTCATTACTCATACTCTTAAAGTAGTCTGAAATTGCCTGAGGAGCGGGTTGAAAGTAATACTTTTCAGCCCTAGGAAGAATCGTTTTCAACTGACAGCTGTCAAATTATAAAAAAACTAGTTCCATTTTCACATATTCCACTGAACCATTTTTTTTTCTTGGGAAAATCCTCATGGATACCCACCGCCCGGGGAAGGCGAAGGGTTATGCCGGACTCTTACCGGCTAAAAACCCATGGTGTTCCTTCTCCTGACCTATGGTCGGGGTCACGGGATTCGCAGCTGCATGCACCGCGACCCCGGCAGGCCTCGGTCCGCTAGCCCCTGGCGGACCTTTCCTTCTGTGGGGCTTTACCCCTTTGCCCCACGTCCTCCTGAGAGGCGCGCGTGGAACACGGCGCGCCGCTTTCTCGGGCCTGTTACTGGTCGGGCGACGGGTCCCTTAATCCGCCGCCCGCAGGCCACACACTAGGGTGGCCGGAGGTCGTCTCGCGCCCTCCGGCGGCGCCCGGTGCGTCTGACGCGAGAAGGGAGAGTGGCAGTCGCCTCTCTCTCCCTCTCCGCTCCCTCCTTGGTCGCCATCACCTCCTCGCAAAAGGAGGCGACGGCTTCCCACGCACTCTCGCTCCCAACCATGGTCAGAACCACGGCCGGAAGCGAGAGGTCACCACCGACTGCCGCGACTAGTTCGCGGCGCTGCGTCGCCCACGCAGGACACGCCTGCAGCGTGTGCAGCGCCGTGTCCTCGGGGCAGTCGACGCAGTGGTGACAACCGGGCGTCTGCTCCCGGCCTATGCGACACAGGTACTTCCCGAAACAACCATGTCCCGAGAGCACCTGCGTCAGCCGGAAGCTGAGGGCGACGTGCCGCCTCTCCTCCATTACTGGTCTTACCGCCGCTATTGCGGCGTGCCCTATATTCTATTGAACCATGTTCCAACTTTTTACTACATAAATTAACTTTTTTTATACAGCCACTCAATTACAGCGCGATGTAAAATTGTAATAAGTAACATAAAGTTAAGTATTAATTAAAGAATATATTTTTAAATAACTTTATTATAATTTAGTTTCAATTTTTTTTTATTTTATTTGTATATACTTTTATTTGTAATTATGTAAATATTATAAGAATAATGTATATAGGAATTGTATATATTATGTAAATGAATATTTAAATTAGCCGTTAAGAATTTTATCTAGATACAGTAATAAATGGGTTCATATAGTGATTCGATATAAAAAAAAAAAAAAATTTAAAATAACATAGATTTAGGCAAAATGTTTACCATTTTTTCATCGATGAAAATGAAAAATAATAGATGGCCGGCCACAGAAAAAAAACAAAATAGGCGAGAAAGCGACAATCCGATCTTCATTTGTTTTTCCCGTTTTTATTTTTACTTTTCTTGTATTCGTAATGAAAAACCCAGTGTTTACCTCGGGTTAAAGACTTATTTAGTCGCTCGAACTATTGGCAAACCCCGTCTTGGGACTACATAAGTTACTTTCACCCCTAGGGTAACAATTTACTATTTCTTGGGGAATTGAAATCTGTTAATCTGTTATTGGTAGATCACGCAGTTTAAAGGAATTACACGAATTCTGATCATGCACAAACCATTTTTATCAATACCTAACTAAATCATCATGTCTAATTTAGTTTTTTTTTTTTTATTACAGCGGCTTTCAGCACGGGTACTTAACTTCAATGGTATGTATTTATTTATTTCTTAAATTATATTTGTCACACGAAGAGATAGCGAGATATACGTATGTTTATGAGGTTCGCTTTAGCAAGCTTTGATTAGCTTCACCTATAACTAACTTTGTAAACAAATCCAGGGGGGTTACCATGATCTGTTAGAGCAGGAATGTTTTAATATTATTCCGAGAGTGGGAAAGTGACAGCGCTAGACAGCTCTCTAGCGCCATCTCTTACCCACTCTCGTAATAATATTAAAACATTCCTGCTCTAAGAGATCATGGTAACCCCCCTGGAAGTCGGTATTCTCCACTTCACACACTGTCGCATTGATTTGAAACTTTACAAATGTGTGTAATTCTGATGAAGATGGGCAAGCAATTTTTCTTTTCTTTTCTTTTTTTTCACTTATAGAGGAAATCATTATAGCTTTACTTTTTATTAATAATAATAATAATAATAATAAATAAAACGGTAATAAAACACCGACATGATTAACAAACGAAAAAACTCACAAAACAATAGTAATCTGGAGTGGACATTGTAATAATTACTATGAAATCATGGACGTTATGAAATGAACAAGAACAAGGAATGTTGACAAGAAGCCGGGCCAAAGCCACACGCCCACCATCTTCGGCTTCGTCGCTCAGCTCCGCCTCGCAGCCGCCGGAACCCGCCCCTACCGTGAGTGATGTGACACCGGCCGCTGCAGTTGCGTCGAGCTCGAGCGACGAATACTTTTCGCCGCCGACATCACCACCACCACCACGGCGACGAGGAAGAGGCCGACCGCCGGCCAGCATAGGACCTCGAGGCCCACCGGCCTCTGACAGGGTCCCCGCTCCCGGCGGAAGTGTGCAGCGCATGCGATGGACTCAAGCCATGAACGAGAACTGCATGCGCGCATACTTTGGGGCTACAGAGGGGGGAACTAATCTGACCGCGTACCGTGGCCGGATGCTCTCTCTGTTTCAGGCGCTTGAACCAGCTGTCAACGTGTCGGCGCAACGATTGTCGGATCAGGTGCGAGTCATCCAACGTGATCATAGGTTGGATGGCGCCGCGCTTGATAGGCTTCGCTCTGAAATGCAGAGTAGCCATGTCGCACCTCTCCAGTCGCAGACTGCGGCGCAATCGCAAGTTCCATCCGTGGTTGCACCGCGGTCCATTCCCGCTGACGAGGAGAGCGATGACAGGGTTACAAATGTAAGTACCCAGTCCAATGAACAATTGAGGAGTGCTTTGGAGCTCGCGATTCGGGAGTATCGGTCCACTCTGCCAGACCTTAGACCACGGTTACCTCGTTTGCCCATGAATAAAAAAAACAAGGCGCTAATGTGTGCTCTAGATTCGTTGTTATCAAGTTATTTTGATGGCAGCGAAGACCTCGCTGATACCCATTCCATCCTGTACTGTGCGGCTGTTGCGGCATGTCGTGTAGCTCATGTCAAAGTTGATAATAATGACAGAGCTACACGACCAAAACCTGCCGTACCGGCGTGGCAGTGCAGGATTGAGCGGCGTATTGGCGGGGCTAGAGCACTCATTGGCAAACTAATCTGCTTCAGGGAGGGCAATACTCGCCCAAGAGTGATGCGCTTTGTAAGGCGGGCGTTCTCGGGGACTGATACCAGTCCTCGAGATTACATGTCCTGTGTTACAGAGCGCATCGACTTCCTGAAGCAGAAGGTTTATGCATGGGCAAACCGTATCCGAAGGTATAAGCGGCGAGTGGAGCGATACACCCAGAATCGCATGTTCCAACGCGATCAAAGGTGGGTATACAGAGCTTGGGAGCGGGCAGACCAAGGTGTGGGGGACGCGCATCTACCGGATGATGACGCCACGAATTCATTTTGGCGCAGCATCTGGTCGGTGCCTGTCTCTCACACCGAGGGTGACTGGATGCGAGACGTCGAGCGAGTATGTGAACCGATATTAGACATGGGGGCTATTTCAATCAGCCCCCAAGACGTGGCCAGTGCAGTCCGTCCGTTGCCAAACTGGAAATCTCCAGGGCCGGACGGGCTGCACAATTTCTGGCTAAAATGGCTGCGCAGTTCACACGCTCGCTTGGCGTCTCAGTTCCAGTCATCTCTGGAAACTGGCACGCTCCCACAGTTCTTAACAACAGGAGTTACCCACCTGCTCCATAAATCAGGTAGTACCGCGGAACCCAAGAATTATAGGCCGATCACATGCTTGCCGACGGTCTATAAGCTTCTTACGTCCATTTTGAGATGCAAAATTAATAGTCATATTGAAAATAATTCCATTATGTCTGCCTCTCAAAATGGATGTAGGAATGGGTCCCGCGGTACTAAGGAGCTACTCCTCATTGATATGGCCATCAGCCAACAGGTTCGCCGATCCCGAAAGGATCTGTCGACATGTTGGATAGATTATAAGAAGGCCTACGACTCGGTGCCACATACATGGCTCATGAGGGTGCTGGAGTTGTATAAAGTAAATACAACTCTATGCGCCTTCCTGACGTCATGTATGGGGCAATGGAGGACGGTCCTTCACTATCCGGGATGTCGGCAAATTCAAGGGATAGGTGAACCAATCAGGATTGAGCGGGGTATATTCCAGGGCGATAGTCTGAGCCCGTTGTGGTTTTGCCTGGCCTTGAACCCTCTAAGCACATTGCTGGAGGGATCGGGGTTAGGCTATCGGTTGAGAAGAGGTGGTCAGGTAATATCCCACCTCCTTTACATGGATGATCTGAAACTCTTTGCCCCCAACAATTTGCAACTGCTGGACTTACTGAAGGTAACTGAAACTTTCAGTAATTCCATCAGGATGGAATTTGGTGTGGACAAATGTGCAGTCATGCATGTAAAGCGAGGGAGGATTATGGAATCCGTGGGAACCCAACTCTCGGATTCCATACAACTTAGATCCCTCTCCTCAACCGAAACCTACAAATACTTGGGCATGTCGGAGGCGTTAGGCATCAATGAGGCTGACATGAAGCAATCGTTGAGGGAGCGCTTCTATGGCCGCCTGAAAAAAGTACTTAAAAGTCTTTTGTCGGGCGGAAATAAGGTGCGCGCCTTCAACGGTTGGGTCATGCCGGTCTTGATGTACTCCTTCGGCATACTCAAGTGGACTCAGACCGAACTTGACGCCCTGGATAGGAGGGTCCGTACGCTGCTAACTGCATATCGAATGCATCACCCACGCTCATCGGTAATGAGACTGTACATCCCGCGGAAGTGTGGGGGTCGAGGCTTTTTAAATGCTAAGACCCTCCACAACCGCGAGGTGTGCAGTCTCAGGGAGTACTTCTCCCAAGCCGACGTGGGGATGCATCGAGATGTAGTAGCGGTGGACAAAGGACTCACCCCGCTCTCCTTGGCTAAAGAGAACTGGCGCAAACCTGCAGTACTGGATACCAATGGCCGCAAGGATGTATGGCGGAGCAAGGAGCTCCACGGACGCTTTTACCGGGCCCTTCATGGGCCCGATGTAGATTTCCTAGCGTCTGTGGCCTGGCTACGTTTCGGTGACCTCTTCGGGGAAACCGAAGGTTTTGTTTGTGCAATTATGGACGAAGTAATGATGACGAACAACTACAGAAAATATGTTGTGAAGGACGGCACGGTTGACATCTGTCGGGCATGCCACTGTCCCGGTGAATCTATCCGACATATTGTCTCTGGTTGTTCTCGTCTTGCTAACGGTGAGTATTTGCACAGGCACAACCTCGTAGCTAGGATTATCCACCAGCAACTTGCTCTCAAATACAACCTTGTGGACGCAGAAGTACCATACTACAAGTATGTGCCCGACCCAGTTCTCGAGAATGGTCATGTCACATTGTACTGGGATCGATCTATCATCACTGACAGGACTATTGTAGCCAATAAGCCTGATATAGTGGTGATAGATCGATCAGAGCGCCGCGCAATGATTGTTGATATCACTGTCCCGCATGACGAGAATCTCGTGAAAGCCGAGAACGATAAAAAAATCAAATATCTTGATCTGGCACACGAGGTTGTCGACATGTGGGATATTGACTCAGCAGTCATTGTGCCGATAGTCGTTACAGCCAATGGCTTGATAGCCAAGAGCCTCGACCAACATCTGATGAGGCTCTCGTTAGGCGGCTGGATCAAGGGTTTGATTCAGAAAGCGGTACTTCTGGACACGGCGCGTATCGTTAGGAAGTTCCTCTCTCTGGAGCCCTGACCGCCGGCAGCTTGGACCCTGTTCCCGATGCCGGTGGGCTACTATTTTTTATATTTTTAAATGTTTTTTTATTTTTTATTGAAATATTTAAAAATGTAAATAATGTGTATAGAAAATAAATAAACGAATAATAATAATACCCCTCTGGGAAAGGCGTTACCTCATCATGAGATTAACGTAAAACCGGAGGGAACATTAGACTAGCTTTCTACAACCCCATCATATAATAAAAAATGTATCATGAGGTCTACTCAAAAGCTTACAAACCGCAGGGCAGCTTGTGGCAAGCTGTTGGTGAGTGGCGACACTGCGTACCTTATTGCCTCAGAGAGTCGGTCAGGGCCTCGTCTCCAGTTTGCCTTTATTGGCTGGCTGGAGTGGAGCCCCAAGAGTGCCCGCAGGATTCTCAACTCTGTCTTGCCTTTATCGGCCGGCCAGAGGGGGGCCGCCAGAGCTATATGCTCGGGGGTGGAAGTGTCTAAAGGCGTAATAGCGGGGAAACCCACTCCGGGTCTCTTAGACCCGCGACGGCGAAACCGGGGCCACACCTCTCTACACCCCTAGCCGCTCACACGTCTGTTGCCCCCTTCGCCTATGTACTGGCGGCTTTTCAGGGGGCCCAGCTAGTGAGCTGGCGAGTCACCGTCTGCCAACACTTCAATTTTAAATGTTGAAAGGCAGACGCCGTTTTCTTCCGGCAATAGAAGTTATCAGTCCACCTAACACCCCTTCCCATAGACCAGATATTTTTCACCACATTTTACAATAGTCTTGCACCCACCTGGGACGGTCCATGACTGTACTCCAATAGTGCAGCCGTGGATAGTCCCGGGTTGGTGCCCCACCCCATTTTAGATTAAAGCTCTCAAAGGGGCCTCTGCGCGTTGGACCTGTGTCCCCGTGTATGCCTTCCAAAGGACCGGACATCTTCCGCACGGAAGATGAGCCGTGATGTCCAAAGAGATACAAATAATAATAATAATAATATTTTTTGGGACATTTTTCTACACAGCACCGTCTAGTCCCAAACTAAGCAGAGCTTGTACTATGGGTACTAGACAATGGATATAATACTTATATACTTTTTTTTTTTTTGTAAATACATACTTATAATACATAAGAAACACCCAGACGAACACAAACACTTAAATTCATCACATAAATATTTGTGTCCTGTGGGAATCGAACCCACGACCTCGTGATCAGCAGTCCGACACTCGAACCACTAGACCACAGACGTCGTCGTATTCCACGAATAAAAGCGCGTTTTTTTTTGTTAGTAGCTATACAGAATGTCCCGAAACTCGACATCAATCCGGAAACAAATGATAAGGTAGTATGGGAAAAAAAAAGTTTACGAGTTTCAAAATCATGAATTAAATTTAACCTTATAAATCTAAATCTTAAATGGCTTTTAAAATAAAATGTATAAATAAATACAACGTTATTTTAGTATACCAATACAAAAACCGAGACACCCCAACAAGACTTTCATCAGAACTGCCTGAATATGTGTTTTTTTTAATAAATCTCCAAGTTACACCGTAGTTTATGTCGCGTTAAGTTCCCTAGTAAATTGTGAAATGCTTGAGATGTGCTATGCAGGAGTTGTCTAATACACGGAAACTGACCGAGCGGACCGCCTCGAGCCTCTAGGTGTCTATTCCCGTCAACTGTTATGGGTAGAAACCTACAGAAACAAAATTGAAATTTACGAAAAAAAAAAAAAAAAAAAATGTGGTGTAAAAATATGTCAATCGATTCTCCTAGTGATTCTGAACAAACTAGTTTCAGGTTTAGTATATACTAAAACTAAGCTTGTATATAAAAAAAGAAACGGATCTTTCATAAACTGCCCTATCATGTGCTTGACGTTGAGTTTCGGGACATTCTGTATTACCTATGCATAGTATATCCTAAATAAAGAATCCCTTACGTTAGTTTGACCGACCAAAAGCTCTTCCAGGCAGTTTCGACGCACCTCCTTTGTCCTATCTTGCCTAGGAGACTACTTCAAGGCCCAAAATACTTATTTTATGTACTCATGCGTTCGAAATACAAAATAGTCCATTGAAAAAAAAATGCAATCCTCGGGGTTTGTAGAGGGACAAGTTGTGTAAATGACACAATAAATAATCGTTCAGGGGTGATTCTATCATTACAGTTATAGCTAATATCGGTATGTCAGGATTGCGAGCAAGGTAAACACAGTAAATAAAACCAACATAGACTCTCCACCACTGAGAGTACTTGTATTTGGGTTCGTATTAGTAACATGAACTAGATCACAATATAATACTTTACACAATTTTTACAAGATCATAAAATAAGGATAAGCTAGACAGATATAAAAGGTCAGACTTCTTCAGCTGATCTACACAGAATGCTCCTGCTTCGTCGAATGACCACCGCCTTTATAACCTTGGGTGCGTTGATCCATATCGACGACTACCTTCTTTTGTCAACATTGCCCAGTGCTACCCGCTACCGATAACAGTTGTTGACCTAACTTTCTATATCTAAATTTCAGGAAAGGTTAGTCTGCTGCAGCGACTACAAATATATCCCTCAGTTCGAAGAGTGCTGGCCGTTGTGCAGTTCAGAATGCGTCAACGGGACGTGTGTCAACGCAACGTGCATATGCACGCCCCCACTCACGCTCGTTAACGGCACATGTGTTTCTCCCATTGGCTGTGAACAAGGCTACATGCAATCAGATGGGATTTGCGTACCGACATGTGATCACACCTGCTGGAATGGAAAATGTACTGAGCCAAATAAATGCGAATGCAATCCTGGCTACGAAGTAAGCCCCTACAATGAATTTTATTGTAGACCGATTCCAGAATATGTTACTACTGTTACTGATACATCCGAGATTTCCAATGAAAGCTATGTATACACAGAAAATACTCCAGATTATAAGCCTACATGCGATGGATGTGATGATGGACAGTGTGTCGCGCGTCATAACTGTACCTGCTGCGAAGGATATGAGCGTATTAACTCGACATGTAAGCCGAAGTGTAGTTCATGCATTAATGGGGATTGCGTGTTGCCTGGCGAGTGTCGATGTCATAATGGGTATGTGGTGTCAGAGAGTGGCTGTATACCAGTATGTTCACCACCCTGCGATAATGGATACTGTTGGGCACCTAACCGATGCGCCTGTAATGAGGGGTATTACCTGCAGTGTTCAATTACTTGTATTAATGAGTATTGCTCGGCACATAACAATTGCTCATGCATCGCCAGTTACCAGAAGTATGAAGAATTAGGAAATAATCAACAACAGTCTACTAGCCCCCGTCGCGAAACCGTCTTAGTCACAACACGGTACTACAGTAATTCACGATCAACTTATGATACGCCTATGACAGAACTACACACATCCCCCTCGAGTACAGAACGATACTACTATAATACATCGCCATCAACAACTAGCTCAACATATGATACGCCTACGACAGAACTACACACATCCCCCTCGAGTACAGAACGATACTACTATAATACATCGCCATCAACAACTAGCTCAGCTTATCCTTACTGGTGGAAATGACATCATAGGAATAGAGCATAGGCTACGCAGGTAGCAGCCAAGAAGCCCACATAACAAAAAAAAATGTATACAGTTATTCCGTTATTTTCATAATTGAAATAAAGAATCGTTTATAAATCTTGTTATTTGACTATGAATTTTAATTCCTTTGAATTTTATTATCTCAACAATTTACGAATTTAATTTTGTGCATGAGCTCCATAATGTAAATAAAAAGGCAATCACTTATAAACTAGGGGTTAACCCCCTTCTGTTCACGCTGTACACCAGCGACATTCCCAAACGTGGCTTGGCCAAGTTGGCTCTCTTCGCCGACGACACGGCTATCTACTATTCCGGTAGGAGTCTCGATAGCATCTCTCGAACCCTTCAAACCGCAGCCGACGCCCTCGGGGTCTGGTTCCGGAAATGGAGAATAGAGGTGAATCCCGAAAAGAGCGCAGCCGTTCTTTTCGAGAGACACGGTGATTCCCACACCCACATCCGTCCCGTCCTCATGTTCGGCAAACAGATCCCTTGGGAGATGAAAGCCAAATACCTGGGGGTTATCCTAGACCACCATCTGAGTTTCCGAGACCACATCAAAGCGGTGCGCGCTCGCGCCGCTTTCGCTGTCGGTCGCCTCCACCCCATCCTTAGAGCACGCAGTAAATTGTCACTTAGAAATAAGCTGAGAATCTACGTGACGTGCATCCGCCCCATCTTGACTTACGCTAGCGTCGTGTTCGCACACGTTAAGCCTTGTCGTTTCAAATCCTTTCAAACCCTCCAGAATCGAGTGTTGCGCAGAACCGCGGCTGCCCCGTGGTTCATGCGTAACGTCCAACTCCACCTCGATCTAAAAATGCCAACCATCAGGCAATACCTCAAACGCATTTCCAAGCGTCACTTCGACACTGCCCCTCTCCATCCAAACCCCCTAGTTGCCGCAGCGGCCGACTACAGTCCCTCTCTCATAAGTAAAGTTCGCCGCCCCAGGCACACACTTTTAGAACCCGATGACGAAATAACCCTTCTCCAGGAGGCGAGTAAATCGACCAGCACAATACACAACGTCCGCCGCCGTCCGGCATATCGTCCTCGCCGACGAGGCCCGTCGCGACGTCCCATCGCCGCCGGTCACGATCCACCGAGCTCTCCCGTCGTAGAGCCGGTCGTCTCTTCAGACTCCGCAGTCACACCGATAATTCAGCCCTCATCAAGCTGTCTCCCCCCCCCCTATGTCCACGCCAGCAACGCCCTAAGCCGAGGTCCGAGTCCCACTAGGGGTCGCCCTTAGTGCTGTTGTTGCAGGTAGTCATGATGTTAGTGTAGTACAAGTAGTTAGCTTAGGTTAAGTATTTTACTTCCCCCCCATTGGCTGGAGACCCTTTAGGTCACGCCAATAACTGCCCGGTTACGTAGAAACCGTCCCCTAGGACGACATACAGCAGTCAAATAGAAAAAAAAAAACTAGGGGTTAACGTTTAAATTGCACTCTTTCTTTTGTACAATTTATTAAAGGGCAATTACAATTTATTATTGTATTGTGTTCATGCTACTTTTGTAGCAGCCGACGGATCACGGTACTCCGTCGCCACGGTCGAGAGTGAACCCTAGACTCCTTCGTTATGCTCGTCATTCAATATGGCGCCCGTGACGTAAGGCACTTCTTTATCCCTTAGGTGAATAATCTACTTGTACGCCCTTCTGATCTTTTAGATTATGTCGGATACTTACATCAATTTGACGCTGATTGTACATGATTGTCGGGGCTCCTTACTATTACAGGAAAACCTATAACCCCCAGGTCAGCATCCGCCCTTACGACCACCAGACCAATGAGAGCGTGCAGTACATTACAAACATACATTTATTAATGTATGCATGTATAATTTTACCTTAACGCATATTGGATAGGTAGAGATAAACTACGATAACATGGCGCGCCCCTTCATTGACACTGCAAGTAAAAATGTGTGAGTAAGAATATTTACAACGTGTCATTCGTTCAATGCACACGTGTGCATTCTGCAACTTAAACAAAAACATGGATCAGTCGCTCGACAGATTTGACGACGCCAAATAACATTATGGTAACTATGGTACCGCTTGGAGGTTTGTATGGATGACACACGTGCGCCTTGTCGGGCGGTCACTTTAATTATGCACTAGTCGAGCAATAAATCTACTAAATATCAAACATGTCAAATACTGTCAAACACAAACATGGTGACTTGTTGGCATATGCACACACACATTGAAGACAGATGTTGGAGGGGCGCGCCATGTTATCGTAGTTTATCTATACTTGGAATGATACCTATAATTTCATCCATGGATATATTTACAAAAACAATACTAACTTAATTATAAATACAAATATACAGTATGTTCACTGACGAAAGGTGTTCCCGTTAACCAGCAATACTGTAGCTTCCGTACATACTAAAAATATTCCAAACGAAAAGAAAAAATACAAAAAATAAATATGTAAAAGCAACGCTTACTGTATTAGCGCACTTGTCTATCATGTGGAAAACATCGCATTTAACCTATCTACGCTACTATTTTGGTTTTAAACAGGCCGTTCCGAATTGTTTTTAATTTATTTATTTTTTCCGATTTTTTTTTTGTATATTTTTGTATTTTTATGTTTTATTTTAATCTATTCATGATGACGGGTTTAAGGGAACGCCCTTTGTTATTTTACAGACTGTATGCAAATAAATAAAAATATACTTATCCTAATAAAACTATAAACTAAAATAGGGCATCAAAATATTCCTCCACATCGCTGTCGACTGGTAACGTGCCCAGAAAACTGGCAGCATTGCCACTTTGTATGGTAATGTGATATCTTTAAATCGTCGATCCTACAATCCCTTAATACCAGGGACTTTAACCAGTGCGTCCTACCCGTAATGACTTACGAAGCCGAAACGTGGACATTCACCATGGGCCTAGTCCACAAATTTAAGGTTGCTCATCGTGCTATGGAGAGAGCGATGCTCGGGGTTTCTCTGGTGGATAGAATTCGCAATGAAGTCATTCGCCAGAGAACTAAAGTCACCGACATTGCGCGTAGAATTAGCACGCTGAAGTGGAAGTGGGCCGGCCATGTCTGTAGACGAACAGATGGTAAGTAGATGGAGCAAACAAGTGTTAGAGTGGAGATCGCGTTTGGGCAAACGTAGTGTGGGACGCGCTGCGGCATGATGGGCCGACAATTTGAAAAGGTGGCTGGCAGCAGATGGATGCGGGCTGCCCAAGACCGGGATGGTTGGCGATCTTTGGGGGAGGCCTACGTTCAGCAGTGGACGGCAATAGGCTGATATGATGATGGCAATGCTAATCCTTTGGACAAAGTACAGGCCAGTCTTCGGGTCATTGTAAGTGTCGACCAGCCGCCTTGCAACATCTTTGTGTAGAAGTTGGGTTCTCGGACCATACCATATAAAAGTTCGAACACCAAGTTACATGTCTTCATCACAGGTACAGGTGGGTAGCCCTTGGGTAGACAAGTGCGCCCCATGGCGCTGCACAGCATCTCAGACGGATGCCGCTCCTCGTCATCAATGAACTCTCCTGATCTGGCATTGGCGCCCAAAGGCTCCAGTTTTCACAATAATATTATTCTTCTTATTTTATATCTCTTGTTATTGAAATATTTTTTTCAAATATTCTTGACCTTGCGATGAGTCAAGCACGTTTTTAAATTACTTAACATGCCCATCAGCACTGCCCATAAGGCAGCACTGGCAGGGTCGCCATGTAATGACGGGTGTTAGGTGTAATAATAAAACACAAGTATACGCAAGGACTGTCTATAATATACTCACTAACTTACAAGCTAAGTGACGATATACAGGGCGTCCCACGACTTTGCCACATGGAGGGGAAGTACCTTAAATACTGTAGATAGAAAAATTTACTGAATGAAGACTTCATTTTTATTTTAAAAACAATACGAACTGCATTCAAAGAATTTTAAATAATCACCTGTCTGAATCAGGAATCGAACCCGCTAAATGTGAAAACAAAAAAAAACTGTAATTTTATTGTACTAATCAAAAGGCTCAATCATATACATTTTTTTCTTCTAAATAACATAGCATCTAAAATAAAAGGAACACCATGAAATTTAACATTTGTTTGAAACAATAAGACACGTTTAACTGTGCAACAAAACAATTTAATTTATTAAATTATGCTCAAAATGTGTCTCTTCTTATCGTGTACAAATTGTAACTCTTTTGATAATCTCACTTACCGTTGTTTTTTTTTTTCATGGTTTACATTTGAAATAATGCTTCGAAATAGTAATCAAGTAGAAATTAGTACATAAAGTCAGTTGATATAAGCACGACATAGAGAAAATGCTATTCATTATTCTGAACATAATGTTGAATTAAATGTTAAATTTCATGGTGTTCCTTTTATTTTAGATGCTATGTTATTTATAAGAAATAAATGTATCTGATCAAGCCTTTCGATTAGTACAATAAAATTAGTTTTTTTTTTATTTCAGATTTAGCGGGTTCGATTCCCGGTTCAGACAGGTGATTATTTAAAATTCTTTGAATGCAGTTCGTATTGTTTTTAAAATAAAAATGAAGTCTTCATTCAGTAAATTTTTCTATCTACAGTATTCAAGGTACTTCCCCTCCATGTGGCAAAGTCGTGGGACGCCCTGTATAGGGAGGAGGCGCGACACACACTACACCCCACGACCCGAGTGTTTCGACCCCAAGCGGCTCAAAAATATAATTTAGTACTAATAACGTCCGTGTGGTGTCGGACGTAAAGAATAGCACTACCCCTTCTCTTACCATGGGTGTCGTAAAAGGCGACTAAGAAAATGGGCAGCAGCGTTCTCTGAGTACTTTAACAACCATACTGCGATCGCCAACCCGCCTGCCAAGCGTGGCGATTATGGCAAACCCCCCCAACACAGCTTGTGGGAGGCCTATGTCCAGCAGTGGACGTCTTTCGGCTGAATGATGATGATGATTATCGTTATTATTATTTCCGCCGCTTGAGGGTCTCCGCAGCTGCAAAAGCAGCGCCAGCAACAACAACAAATCTGCAGAATATGCGGCTCCAAAAAGGGCCGTCTTTCTCAAAAAGCCCACAAACTCGTAAACAGCTCGCCTCCCTCGAAAGAGACTGACTAAGGACAACACCAATTCCCCCATTGTTATAATGACATCAACAAAAGCAAATCAACAAAAAGAACAATGGCAAAATCATTGCTGGGATTTAAATAAGCGTCTAATGGTAAGAGGTATAGTAAAAAAAGCCTATTTTTTTTCTAGATATTCTTGTAGCTTTAACATTTAAAAACGAACTCTCTGAAAAAAATGTATAACATTTCAAAGTTTTACTGATATTCCCGTTAATTTGAATAATTTTTATTTGTTCTCCATGCTTCTTTAATTTTTTTATTATCATAAATATTCTAACCTAAGTAAATACACTTTGAGCTATTTTCTCATATCCTAGGGATAAGTGGCGAATCGCTCATTTTATTCTTTCAGAATTATAAAAAATATTGCGAATACACAAAGCCTACGATTACACGAAGACGTTACAATTTATTTATACAGATACAGTGATACAGTACGCGAATCGCTATTGTTCTTTCTATTTCTAGCTAAGCAAAACTTCAAACTAGAATATCTTGAATTCGAGAGTCTCTTTAATAATAAGCCTGAAGACAAATCTGTTCAGGAATTCAAGCTCTATACTTTTACATATGTTTCAATAGCAGACGCAAAAGATTATTTCAACAATAGTTTGTTTGGGAGTTTGCCGTTGTTCTTTGTTTATCTGTCTCAGCTTACACGACATAATACATTCTGGGTAAAAAATACCGGGAGTTGTTCCAAAAACCTAAAATATAATCTAGTAGAGGTCGCTTGAGAATGCCGAGGACCCTCCTGGAAGGTCCACTAGCAATATGTATGGCGGGATGGTGTATGAGCCCTATGAAAAGTGTGGTGGACTCGAATGTGTTAAGGCCTAAACCCTTCTCATTCTGAGAAGAGGCCTGTGCCCAGCATTGGGACAGTAATGGACTGATTATGTAAACAATGTTAGTCGAAAAGGGGGTACTAATCCGCAGACCACTTAAAGTATCACTGATGACGGTTTTAAAGCAAGTGTTAAAATTTCAAAATTCGATAATTTTTATTTCCATGTCGAATAATTTTTATTTTAGTTTTTTCAAAAATTCTTCGGCCCACGTTATTAACGAATTAAAAAACTGCAGCTTTTAATTCGTGACCCTAAATATGACTTAAAATGTAAACAGCTGATCATAGTTGAGGATAGATAGATTTTATTAGCATATTTTTGATGTAATTTTTGAACAGCTATTTCTCCTTAAGTATTGAGTTTTGGGGAAAGTGGTAGAACAAAAGTTACTCATTATTATGGGTACTTAAACACACATTGGAGTATTACCCCCTATACCACTAACCTTGTATAATTAACATAGTTTCAACGTCAAGTTTGTTTATCATGAAGATTAATTAAAAAAGATAAATGAAAATATAATCATTTTATTTTACTGATATAGGTACAATGATAGCTTGGTGATGATGGTTCTAGCCAGACTGCCAATTCTAAATTGGGTGTTCTCGGTCTCGAAAATTAAACAATTTTCGTACGATAACTTTTCGAAACTCGCGTGTTTCTTTATTAGTACCTACAAATAATATTACAATAACTTCTGATTCGTACGGAAAGAAAAAAATACAGTTTAAAAAGTGGTTCCATTTCCGATATCGAGTATCCCAAGTTAATTTTGTAACACCCCCTATAAAATTAGCACTCTGGCTAGTACCACCAACATCAAGCCATAATTGTAAAAAACTAGAAAAAAAAATGTATGTCTGTTTTTATTAACATTTTGTTAGATTAGTTTTATGTGTAGATGTTGTGCGTCTTTTGTGTGTTAATAAATGTAAAGGCATTTGATTGTCCTTACGAGTATCAGAAGCAGCCACCGTACTATGCGTGGGTTTGCGGGCGAGGAAAAGCAAATTAAAGTCTTTGATATCAATTACAAGTTATACTTTGACAAACACAAATAAAATGATGCACAAAGATAGACGACGTTTCACCGAGTACGTGGGGCGCGAGCGCACATGCATTCATTCCCAATCACTTTAGTTATCTTAATAATGATCACCATTAACCGTATAGTCCGTAGCGGGCCCCGAAAGGGGACGAACACAAGAACTACCGTAAACTCGTTTTCGACCCCGATTGGGGCCCAGAATTAGGTCATACGACATCCTAATTAATTATGTAAACATTTAATTATCTACTTATCGGATCTTGTTATTGGATGAAATTTATAAGAACTAAATAAAAAGCTCAAGTTTGAGTACCATTGAATCAATCCTATTTAGCTCACGAGTTTTAATATTTACCTTTACAAAACTGAATGTATAAATGCGATAACCGCCATTTGATGACACTCGTGGTGGACGCTAAAAATCATAAAAAGAATGGATTCTGGACTACCATACATCACAAAATGAGTAAATCATTTATTAATTCGAAGAAATCATCCATAGTTTTGGTAAATTTAGTAGTGATAACAAAGTTTTTGATATCCAAAGTAAAAGCTTCCCGCCAGTTGAACATTGTTGTTGTTCATTTATCACTAATATCACACATTACGTAGTAGGCGTGGTTAAAAACATTCCATTATCTACTGACAAATGCGGTATACTACTAGAAAAAGCCCATGTTTTAACGTAAAACGTAAACGTACGTAAAATATCACAAAATCTTTGTTATCACTACTCAATTTGGGATTCGGAATCAGCCGCCATATTACTTTTTTATGGTTAATGATGTGAGAAAGTGATTATGTGAATCGATTATTTCGTTGTGATTTTGTTCGAATCGATTTAATAAAAAATAAGTACAAGCAAAAATCGATTTTTTAAATTATAATAAATATTTTACATGTTTGATGTAATTTAACATTCTATCTATGTTAAAATTATAATCAAGCAATCAAAGATACTTTTTTTTTTAAATATCGTAATATGTCAGTAGCATTTTAATAAAATAGATTTAGATTCATCATAAATCATAATCCTCTGTGGCTACATCAATAAATATTCGTACCGAAACTTCACCGTGGAATCCAACGTAGACTGATATTCTTTATTCAAAATTCAAAAAATAAATTCTAATTTGACGCAATATCGGCAGTAAAATAATAATTATCAACGAAACGATCCTTGTAATAAGGTTTAAAATTGTTAAACGGGATCTTAATAGTGCGAAATCTAGGTACCTCGCCTACGCCTTCATGTACTAGTTTTAAATTGCATAGGTACCTACATAGAATATTAATTTTATTATGTCCAGGATGGTTGACGGCTGTGAATAAGCGAAAAAAAAACAGAAGAGGTGAAGAGGTCATACATTATAGCCTTTATTTTTTTCGAAGGCGTAGATGGTATAGGGTGCCCAGTATATCTGACATAGGCGTAGTGAGTAGGTATTTGATTTCGGGGAAGATTTATCTCTGTGATTCTCGATGCGAGACATTGATGAGGCCCTGGGCCACCTTAAGTCGGATGCTGACCGGAAGCATTTACTTATAATATAGTAGTTCGAATTCGAATAAGTTAGAACTTAAAACGAGCAATGAACATGCTGTCATGTCAAAATGGCGAATAATTGTAACATTACACGAACTCGTAAATGTTTCACCTCAGACTAGGCACCTCTGGGTTTTGAAGTAGTATTTTATTTCGAGATCGATTTTGAACGCAAATTTATGAAATTTTGGTCGTTTTATTTGTACTGGGGTGCAAAGGTAATAGTAGTTCAGCCATCTTTACTTGGCACTTTTACAACATTTTTTAGACCTTAACATTTTGTCGAGCTGATAGTCGCAGCGGACAATCCTTGCAGCAGTAGGTAGACATAAGTTATTCTTAAATTCAAGATGGCGGCCTTGAAAATTTACTTATTATTTCATAATTATATTATTTCCGTAGATTTCGAGGGTGCTGATGCCGAAAACAAATTCTACTCCTAAATCCTAGATAGCCGTCATGAAAATGAAATTTACTAGCCCTTAAATCATGGGATTGACACCCATGACAGCTAGCCAATTTGCGTAACCGCCATCTTGGATTTGGATTTTAATCTCATTTTCGGCATCAGCACCCCCGAAAATCACGATTTTGAAACCCATGACGACTAATTTGCTAATTTTTGCACCCGCTATCTTGGAATTTCATTTTGACCCCATTTTCGGCCTCAGCGCCACCGAAAACTACAGAATTGACACACATGACGACTAGTGAACTTTTCATGTTTTGACCTAATTTTCTGCAATAGGAGCCATGAAAACCATGGAAATATCACCCATGATGAATAAGTAGTAAGTTTTCGTAGCCGCTATCTTAGATTTAGAAATCGATCTTAGCCATTTTTGTTTTGAGAACCGACCTTATATCCTCTAACATTATTAGAACCTGATTATAGTAGTACGTCCTCTATCTTATGAACTATTTCACTTCTATTTGAAATCAGGAAGCGAAGGCCCAGGAATTTATGTCCCGAGCTGCGGTATGGCAGATTGGGACATAAGCTCCGCCTCTCTGCTGCTCGCTTTCCTCAGCAAACCCTAGCACGAATGCTCTGCGACAATGTACCGCGTTGACCGACTGCATGTACTGCCGTCATAACGAAGAGTGCAGTAAGTGCAATTTTATAACATAGAATTTTGAACCTTAGTGTTGGGTTACGCTTACGCAGACGCAAAAGGATAAATATTCTGTGTTCAAAAATTGCACTTAATGCACTCTTCGTCATGACGGTAGTGTAGTAATATAGGAGAGAATGTGGTAATACATTCTAATTATGTCTATTAGATACTTAAAATATCTTCGTGTTCATTCTACTTGTACTAATATTTAATCTGTGCCAATACTTTATGTTTTTGAAAAATACTTTCTATTCACGTGAAATTATTTATTTGTAGATATATATATAAAATAAATAAATGTCATTAATTAACTTTCGAGCGATTTTATTTATTTAATGATTATTTTTCGATAAGGCTGAATGAATATCGATTAGGCTGAATGAGTATCGATTTGGCTGAATGCAACATTTGTATTGTATTAACAATTTTGGATTGATGGTCAGCACTAGGTTCGAACTAAGTCGACGTACAATTTTTACTAAATTGAATTGTGTTTTATTATGCGTTTTTGTACTTGAATAATGGTAAAAATGAACATGAAAAGAAAAAGAAACTATGTTTAGCTTGTCCCCTCAGCGTTTCAACACGTAACTAGGTACGTTAATTATTCTTTTTGAGCTAATCTAACTCAACTAATATTTGGATACAGGTATATTGAATATCTATTTTATTCTAATTTCGCAGTATGTTGACGTAGCTTCACGTAAACAGCACATTTTTAAAGAAATTTACTAGACATATTAGGTACAATATTAATGAAATAAAGTAATTTTCACATAAAATTCATACTTAAAACTTGCGTGCAAATTCCTGCATTTAGTGACTTAATTCGATTAATTAACGCGACAACTCCCCGAGTCAGCGGATATGACAAATGTCAAAATCTCGTCGAGCCGAAGGGTTAAAATCAACACCAGGGTTTTGATCGATAGCTCTGACGTTATCCGTCTAGCTTTTTGCGGGCCGCCTCCCCAGTCCCCGGTGTTACGTCAAGTTGACATTGATAGCTGTCATCTGGTAGATGTCATTCGTCCAGGAATCAATTAAGTTTGGCGTCGTCAAGCCAATTCTCTCGACGCGCCGTCAAATGTATTTCTTCTTCAAAACAGATAAATAGTTTTTTTTGTGTTTTTTACACCAAGCTAGAATTGTTGAAATAAAGATGAGGGGCTCCAATTAAAATTCATCTTAAAAGATACAATGTTTTATTAAGCATACTAGGATGCAGATGATGATGAGGATACAAAATTACTGATTAATATATTTAGGTACAATATAATACACGCCAATACAATCGTGTATTTGAGAATATAAAACTAATGAGTCAGCAGAGGCCACTACAGAATCGAAAGATATAAATAAAGAAACCACATATTTTATCATTATTTGGCTAATCTATCTCTGTGCTTACCTATTGGTAAAGAATTCATCCAACCCAGATCATGGTCATCAATGTAATCATGCATGAAATTCCTCTGATAGCTGGCGATGCATGAGCAGTTATTATTTACCGAGCAGTACTCATTAATACAAGTAATTGAACACGACAAGGTATACCCTTCATTACAGGAGCATCGGTTAGGTGTCAAGCAGTGTCCATTGTTGCAGGGTGGTGAACATACTGGCTTGCAGCCTTCTTCCGTCGCAGCATACCCATCATGACATCGACACTCGCCAGGCAACACGCAATCCCCATTAATGCATGAACTACACTTCGGCTTACATGTCGAGTTTATACGCTCATATCCTTCGGAGCAGGTACAGTTATACGGCGCGACACATTGCCCATGCTCGCATCCATTGCATATAGGCTTACAATCTGAAATATTTCCTGTTTTTTCATATCCAACGTTGCAACGACACTTGTTATGAGAAACACAGGATCCATGAACACACTCGGTGTCACATATCGGGATACAATTAAATGCGTTGTTGGGGTCAATCTTGTATCCGAAATTACATTCGCATTTATTTGGAACGATACATTTTCCATTCACGCAGAAGTAATTGCATATCGATTCACAAGTGCCATTTTGTTTCCAGTACCACATATGGCACCTGCAGTTATTTGGTGCTACACAGTCGCCATGTTCACAGCCGGTACATGTGGGTTGAACGCATGTGTTGTTTACGAGCGTGAGAGGAGGCGCGCATACGCACTTGTTGATGTCGACGCAAGTGCCGTTGACGCAGTCTGGATTGCAGATCGGCCTGCACTTGTCCGACTTAGGGTCGTGTTTGTAGTTTTCGCAGCAGACTAACTTTTCCTGAAATTCAGATAGTAAAAGTTAGGGACAAGGTTATAACGGCGCGCGAAAATTACGTTGCGTTTCGGACGTCTACAGGGTTAATTGAAAAACACCGACAACCTCTTTAGGGGTCATTGTACTCATCATTATGAACAACTTTTACTATAGGACAAAATCTGAAATCGCGAAAAAAAAACAGCTGTTCCCTACATTTATATTCGCTTAGCTCGTCAAAATGTAGGGAACAGCTGTTTTTTTTCGCGATTTCAGATTTGGTCCCATAGTAAAAGTTGTTCATAATGATGAGTACAACCCCTTAAGAGGTTGTCGGTGTTTTTCAATTAACCCTGTATAAATGTGTTTGAATTTCGATGCAGCGGATTTCATCAAATGCCCGAAGTTCGTCGAGCGCGCGTTATACTATTTTCCTTGTCGTTTTCTCTGCAATAATAAAGATAACACAAACAGCACGAATCCTTTTGATGGTTCCAAAGTTATAGCAAAAATGCGGACATTTTGTCGCATTTGTCGCGCATCGGGCGAGTGTAGGACTGTAGGATAAGCGTAAAACGCGCGCCCGGCGCACGCTCGACGAACGCCCCGGGAACGCGCCCCGTGCACTTATTATTACTAGTCCCTTAGGTAAACGACTTGTATTTCTAGATGTGCTAGTAAGCTTGACGCCCGCCGTGACAGTATCAACGCACAGGCTAAACCGCTAAAGATAGAAACATAAACGTCTTTCTTCGAGGATATATGCCAGATAGTACGCCAGAAAAGGGGTTTTCGAAAATCAGATGTGCTACGGTGTAAGTGTGTATTGTAAAATTAGATTCCCTGTGTCCATCAACTTGAAACTTGGTGGTTTAAATAGTCTTCAAATCAAACAAAGTTATCAAAATCCACATGGCCGAAATCGCGAGCTAAAGCTAGTATAGGATAAGTGCATCTATAACAATATTTATAAATTAAAAGGAACATTATGCATATTAACAAAATAGGGATGTTAAAATACCATACTGAGAGAGGCAAGAAACAGGACTATTCCAAAAAAAAATTGTGAATACCTTCCGATGTAAACCTGTGATGTAATGGAACTGAATGAGACAACGTAGGTTTTTTTTCATAATTTACTTTATACGACTAGTTTTTTTCTAACTCGAATTTGATCTGAGTGCCTAGTGCGAGTTTGTAAACCACGAAAACGGAGAAAGAATCGTGAGCTTACTAATCTAAATAATATATTTGTCTCTTTTTCTTGCGAGTGTGTAACATAATAACACTACCACCCTCACATTAAAGTCCGGTGCCAAACAGTATACTGTATTCAGTGATATATGGGAACCCCTTTATATTTCTGTTACTTTAATTCGTATGCTCTAGCTTAGACCCTGTCTGTGCTATCAGGTGCGAACAGGGCAACTAGAGAAAAAGTAAAAAAAAAAAAACTCACACCATAGCGTCCTACAATTTCTGCACAGACTCCTCTTTCACCTCTTTGCAATGGTTCGCAAAAACCCAACAACTGAATTAAAAATATTATTGAAACTGCAACACGCACAGCTGTTGGTCCCGACATTTTGTTGAAACTGAATCATTTCTATAGAAACGCACGTTGGTGTTGTTTCCCTTGTTTTACAAAGAGTCCCTTATACTACGATAATAATAATTATCACATCCTGTGCAGAATCATGTTATTATACGGGACATAAAGAACTCTTTGTCTTACAATGAAAACAGAACAGCAACATGCATAGAAACAATTCATTTGCGAAAAAAATATCATTTCCTGCAGGATAATTTCGTGTTGACCGTTTCGTGAATAATATACAAAGTTAGGGTACAGGGGGTACTAATCCAAAAGGGTATTAAAGTACCCATCATTATGAATAACTTTTATGTTACAACTTTGCCCAAAAGTCAATAGTTTAAGAGAAATAGCTGTCAATGATTTCGTAAAAAATACACTAAAATCTATCTATCCTCAGCTATGATCAGTTGTGTTTACATTTAAGTCATATTTGGGGTCACGAATTACAAGCTCCAATTTTTTGAGTTAAAATACTTTTTTTTGGAAATAAACTGTTTTTTCAGTTGTTGTCGTATTTTGAAATTTTAACACTTTCTTCAAAACAGTCACCAGTGATACGAGGATCAGTACCTCCTCGACTAAGTTCCTTTTTGACTTTTCGACGAGGATTCAACCCATACATTTTTGTTATCATACCATACATTTGTACCATGCTCGTTGCATACGACTGCCTCGATGGTCTAGCGGTCGCAAGCGCGACTACTGAGCGTGAGGTCCTGGGTTCGATCCCCAGGTCGGGCAAAGTGTTATTGGATTTTTCCGTGTGGAATTTTTCAGTAGTCGCCCGGAGTCTGGATTTGTGCCCGATCGATGGCAATAGGCTCGCCCCCTATTACATGGAATGAAAACATAACGGCGAAATGTGGGTGTACTATACACCTCTGCCAATCCTTCGGGGAACTACAGGCTTGAGTTTATGTTATTTGTACACACATCAAGCTATAATTTCCCAGTTTACACTGACCTCTCACTGTAAGGAAATCCTATACAATGCGCGATCAGCTTATACTGGAAATTAATAGCTTGATCTATAGCCGTGCGTACCATGTCTGTGGTATCTTATTATTTTAATTTTGACGACACATTTGGTGCAGTGGCTGAGCGATTGGCTTCTGCGCTACGGGTCGTGGGTTCGATTCCCATACGGAACAAAAATTTGTATGGCCTACAGATGGTTGTTTCGGGTCTGGGCGTTTGTGGATGTAAGATTTGTGTCTGTAAACGCATCCACGATACAAGAGAAATCTTAGAGTGGAGCAACGTTTTTCAAAAGGAAAAAAAAAAAAAAAAAAAATCTCTACCTACATAGAATGACAACTAATATCCGATTCCTATAACTTACCGAGCGTTATTGGTTAAAATTAAGGCTTCAGTATCTTTACCGATAGTGAAGCAAATACTTACCTCATAGCTTTGTATAGACCCTCCCATACGTTAGTAGCTATCACAGGCTTAGGAGTCTATTTATATGCCAAGTTTGGCAATAAAAAATGCTACAATTAATAAGCAAAATAATTCATTTTTGGTCATAGGAAGTATATAGGATATTTCAAGTTTTTTGTTTAATTTTCAGACGAAAGTAACATTCTCTGTAACTTACCGCAAAACAATAATTATCATGTGCGGATCAGGATTTGAGCATCAGTTGCGTTAACGTTGAAGAAAAACATTGTGAGGAAAAAAACAAAACAAAAGTCGAAAAAAGCACACAATTTTTAAAAAAAATCTTTAAACATTCGTGTTTTCTAATTCGATGACTGTTTTTAAGGGTTACTTTTTATTTGCTATGCAACATCAATTCTTGGCCATCATTATTGTTGTAATTTAAACGAAATACGTGCATTTAATAAAATGTTATTATTTTTCATTGTAAAAACTCTAAAAAAGCGGTATTATTAAAGGGTACCTACAATTTAAATGATCACCAAAATATTTTTTTGTCCCTAAGACTAAGTACCCAGTAAAATATATTAACTTCAAATAATATAAACCCACCAAGGTGCCTAAAGAATAACGTTTTAAGTTCCAAAATAAATATACACTCATGAGAATAATTGTACGTGTTGTATTAAACATCCGTTTTGCTTACCAAAATGGATAAATGCTCACCAAATCTTGTAACCAAACGCTGTTACTTGTCTCCCAACTGACTAATTTTAAGAGCAAGCGAAGCGAGCTCGTTAATTTGGGGCACCCTGACACGGATAGGTTAGGTTCGAAGGGGATGACGGGGGCTTCGTTCGCTCGCTCACTCTAGTCCCCGTCATCCCCTTCGAACCTAACCTATCCGTGTCAGGGTGCCCCAAATTAACGAGCTGTTAGGTTAGGTTAGAGCTGAGTGTTAGGTTACTTTAAACCCTGCAGACAGAAATAGGAGCCCCGCCCGGCGGGGCTCCGTCGACTCTGAAGGCGTTTATAAATCTTTAAGACATAGAATAAAAAGCAAAATAGGTTAATTTCTAATACTTTATGAAACACAATTTGGTGAGCATTTCTCCATACTGGCAGGTATTTCAAATTTTTTGTTAGTAAAATAGATACATTTCTGGTAGGCGTTTAAACACAAGCCATAATTAAAGATTTGTTTATAGTCTTTTTTTCCATTTTTTTCCTTGATAAATTGAGGTCTATTTTCACCCATTGTCGTTTGTGCACAATAACTAGAGACACACTAAATAACATAGGTATGCGGTGCTAAAACAAGGAGTGATTCCACCTAATTACAGTACCCAGCAATAAATATTACCTACACACGAGCTTTAGAAAGAGATATCGACTAGTTTCGAGTTTATAGAGAGTCATCTTCATCAAATGGTCCAGTTAAGGTTCTTACAGACGAGCGACACTGCCAACGGCAGATACCACTGCAGCCGTCACCACCTGCCGGCGGCAGCCGTTGACGCGTCGGCAACAGCCGGCAAAACGTTCATACAATGAATTTTAAGCATCATAAAAAAATCGCGGGTACAGGAAGAACGCCGTTGGTAGAATGACATTAATTATGATTTATAACCTCAAAGCCATAACTAACAGAGAGACCCCCAAAAAAATGTTTTTAACCCCCTACGCAAAAAGAGGGGTATTATAAGTTTGACCGCTTTGTGTGTCTGTCTGTGGCACCGTAGCTCTTAAACGGGTGAATCGATTTGCAAGCAGGTTTTCTAGCGGTGATTCTTAGACATGTTTTATCAAAATCGGTTTAGTCGTTTCAAGTTCATCAACTGCTTGCATTCTGCATTAATACACTCTTGAAAAATAATAGCAGGTATGTCATGTTTGGATTCGTTTTGATCATTATTTGATTCTACATCCAATGCAATGGTGAGGAGCTCGTGGCTAAATAATTACAGCCGCATAGACCGATCTTCCGGGTTAAGCCACGCTTGCCGAGGTTGGTCTGTGGATGGGTGACCATTTACCATATCGAGTTACCTCCGTGCCTCGGAAAGCACGTAAAGCCGTTGGTCCCGGCTGTCATTTGTAGATCTTTGACAGTCGTTACTGTTGGTCAGAAGCCAGAAAGTCTGACAACCAGTCTTACCAAGAGTATCGTATTACCCAGTTACTGGGTTGTGGAGGTCTGATAGGCAGTCGCTCCATGTAAAATACTGATATTCAGCTGCATCCGGTTCGACTGGAAGCCGACCCCAACATAGTTGGGAAAAGGCTAGGCAGATGATGACATCCAATGCAATGGTGGCAATACGACGAGCTGATGCTGTAGCCAGGATATCCAGCACACTAGTACACTCTTGAAATAATTAAGTTTAAAAATTTAATATAAAAAATAGTTTAAAAAACCCCGACGCAAAAACAACGAACATTTAAAAAGTGAAACATAATAACTATCGTTGAACCATCAAATTCGATTGAGTAACACGTATATAAATTTTAATTATCGAAATTGATGGATGGCACGATAAGGGTTGGACCTCATCTGGCAGCACGGAATCGCCTTTTTCCGTCGCCCTTTCTCTTTCTGTCGCTTAGAACTGCCATTGCCGCCATTGCATTTTGTCCGTGATGCCGATCGCCTCGAGGATTCCGCCGCGTGCTATCGCATTATGCTTTCTGTCTCGGTCTAGCAAATGGCAGTTCTAAGCGACAGAAAGAGAAAGGGCGACGGAAAAAGGCGATTCCGTGCTGCCAGATGAGGTCCAACCCTAAGGTTTGCTCGTTGAAATGGCGCTATAATGTCGCGTCAGGGTACCGCTAAGTTTAAAGCAATAACTAAATAGCTAAAATAGGGAGATCGCTTCCAGACTTAACAATTTAACACCCAATGTAACTAGATTTGCAACAAAAATTTGATCATATCGAAGCAAGTTGGTCGGAAATGCTAGTAAATTAATAGAATTCAATCAAGTAAAGGGTCTGACTTACCCCGACGCGACATTATAGCGCCATTTCAACGAGCAAACCTTATCGTACCATCCTTGAATTTCTATAATTAAATTATAGTATATAGGTGTTACTCAATAAAAAATGGCTCAACGATATGTATTATTTTTGACTTTTTAAATATTCGCTTATTTTTGCGTTGAGGTTTTTTTTTTAAAGTTTAAATTTTCTATATTTCTCTCTTCACACATATGACACTTCTAATGTGACAGAAAAAGATAAAACATACTTGACTCAAGTTTGAAAACGGAAATTTAAATGAATTTATTGGAATGTACATACTAGAGGGCATGCTCCCGGGAAATCCCGGTCTCGAAAATACCGGGAAACCACAGGATTTTGAAGCAATCCGGTACCGGATCTTCATCCCGTAGTCCCGGTTCTTTCGATACTTTCGGTACTTTATTCTTTTCTTTCTTTTTTTCAATATAACAATCACAAATCATATTCAATAAACTTCTTTTTTAAACCATAATGGTAATATAAAACATTTTTAATTGAAAATACTGAGAATTTTCGCGCCATACAATTTTATTTGCCTTGCATTACACTAACATTTATTCAAATTTTGTTTAATTTTAAATGTCGTGTGCACGCACACGTGCCCTTCATACAAAAAATTAATAGGGACATTTGTACCTAAGTATCGAAAGTACCGAATTTCCCGGGAAATCCTGGTTCCAAGGCCAGTACCGAATATCCAGTCCCAGTTCTTAAGAAGGAACCGGTACTGCATCCACTGGTACATACCTACCTAATTAAACGCCTGCAAAATCATAATGGCAACTAGAAGACAAAAGATGTGTAACAATACATTATAATATCAGTGTGAGGCGTTCCGCCGAAATAAAGGCTGTAGACAAATTCGTGTAATTCCTTCAAACGTGTTTTTGAAAATCGAGAAAAAAAAAATCAGAAATCAAACTTTCTTTTCTCTTTCCAAGTCATTTTAGAGCCCCAAGTTAACTGACTACAAAGAGGGATATCGCACTAGTCGCGCTCGCCAACTGTATCGTACTATCATTCATTTATGCTGGCATCGAAATGTATTATCACACAAAAAAATTTTTTTTTTGCTTTTTTTTCCTTATTTGATGGTTTAGATACAACCACTTGCCCCTACCGCAACAAGAAAAAGATTTTAATTTTTTTATTTCTAATCAACCTAAATTCCGTGCGAAGCCAATCTACACCAGTAAGAGCGTGTCCACATCTCCACGTTACGACGTCGTCAACGTGAAACGGTGCGGTGACGTGGCACGGTGCGTTGACGTAACGTGCAAAGGAGAATGGGCGAATTTCATATATATGAAACCCAGATCCAACAGAAACGGCTTGTATTGGTATTTGTCACACTTAATGTCCTAAACAATCCTGCATAATTATTTTTTTCTTCGGCTCCGTCTGGACCCATGAAAACGGGCTCAAAGATCGAAAAAGTGTCTGTTCGTGTATTATTGAAATCATTAAATATTTATTCTAATCATTATATCGCAGTGTACTGCTGGGTATAGGCAGCTCCTATTAATCGTCACCACACCAAGTGCTTGCTCAGATAATGGATTAAAACATTATCAAAGTTGGAAAAGTGGTATAATGAAAAATGATATTAAGTACATATTTTAAATCTATTTATTCGACATAAGTACCTAATTATTTCATCTCAATAATGTGAGATATTTACATGGTCAGAGAACACAGGATGGTTGTCCAGAGAACTTCTAGTGACTGCATAGTCAATCCTCTACCTTGATGATAATTATTAATAGGCCGAAGGACCTATTGACAGCCTTGGGGGCTTCGGTTGACTAGTTCAGTGGTTATTTTCATTTTTCATTGTACTAACCACTTTTACAACTTTGATAATGTTTTAATCCATTATCTGAGCAAGCATCTGGTGTGGTGATGATTAATAGGAGCTGCCTATACCCAGCAGTGCACTGCGATACAATGATTAGAATAACTATTAAATGATTTCAATAATACACGAACAGACACTTTTTCGATCTTTGACCTCGTTTTCATGGGTCCAGACGGAGCTGAGGAAAAAAATAATTATGCAGGATTGTTTAGGACATTAAGTGTGACAAATACCAATACAAGCCGTTTCTGTTGGATCTGGTTTTTTTTTGCCCATTCTCCTTTACGTTACCGTATCGTACCACGTTCCGCCTCTAGCCGCAAGCGCGCACACGTATATGCGCTCCGCCCGCACTCTCCACGCCCGCGAGTTAGTCGCTGTCTATGTGCTCCGATGCTTTAAAACCATACCTTACTGTTTCTCTTATTAAAATTCAGGATCTACATAGTCAACGATAAATCTAACAATGATCCTGACGTGCATTTTTACGATACGGTAACGTAAATTTGCACGTTACGTCAACGCACCGTGGCACGTCACCGCACCGTTCCACGTTGACGAAGTCGTGACGTGGAGATGTGGACGGGCAGTAAGTAGTAGATTATGTGTGGTTTTAAGGAATTACACGAATTCGTTTACACCTTGTATATTCCTGATCATTAAAAGCGTGCTTACAACCCTTCAGTTATTCAGCGGCAGAGACGATTAAGGGACTATTCAGCTCTATTCAGCTTATGTCCATAGAAAACAACGATTTTGTATGGAGACCATACAAATACGCATCCGTTCAGCTTTCCGCGTCTATTCTGCTTTCGCGGCAAACAAGTATAAAATGAGGACAAATGTGTTTTTATCATGCGAGTGCTATAAATAGAGTTCAGCGCTGTTCTGCCGCGTTCAGCGCTGTTCTGCCGCATTCAGCGTCGAACGCGGCGGAACAGCCTTGTACGCACGGCTACAGATCAAGCTATACATTTCCAGTATAAGCTGATCTGGCATTGTATAGGATTTCCTTACAGTGAGAGGTCAGTGTAAACTGGAATTGTATAGCTTGATGTGTAGCCGTGTGTACACGGATGGTTCTCGACTCCCAATTTTGTTAAATTTTACAATATCCATCCGAAAATGCTCTTTAATTTTCTTTTATTTGGGGTACCAATGTCGCGTATTCTCCATATTTCTCCAAAGTGGGTCGACCCACTGTCGTTATTTTTTTACGTAATTTTTTTTCTATTTTTTCTGCAAGAAGCGAAACGATAAAAATATCCCACATAGAACTGTCCATGTTGAGGGCACAATACTAAATGAGTAGCTAGCCGTCTTTGCAGCATATTCAGTGCCGTCCGCAGTAGATAAAAGCGTTTCAGCGGAGATAACACGCTATGACGGCTTTTCTCATTCTTACGACGCTGTACGCGGCTGATAGAAGCAGAACTGCATTAGTGTGACCAAAATCGTTCAGCGAAACGCAAATGTAGCTGAATAAGTGTAATTAATGTTCCTAAAGAGGCGCACACAACCTCGAGAAGTTTTATTGTTTACGAGTCTCGCCACTCCATCTGGATTGTGTCCTACTGCTGCTGTCTTCTTGACAGACTATTTTAGTCACCTTTACGAAACCCATGGGAGGAAACAGGGTCACCTATTGTTTATCCAAAAAAAATAAACTTAAAAAAAAAAGTAAAAACCGACTTCAAAGCAAAACTAAAAGGAATAAAATAGTTACCATAATATAAAATTTACAGTTTCAGAAGTCGGTGGCTTCTATTTGTTTCAGTGTAGAGTTGCACCGACTTCTGAAACTGTTAATTTTATATTATGGTAATTATTTTACTCCTTTTAGTTTTTCTTTGAAGTCGGTTTTTACTTTTTTTAAAAGTTTATTTTTTATTAAATACGTTTTAATGCCATAAATTTAACCCCCTCCTCTTCATAACCCTTCTTTTTGGCTTTGACGTAGTCGGGTATAAAAAGCCCTTTCGAATGATACCTTACACGATATAATGAAAACATTCCAGGGGGGGGGGGGGTATGCACCCCCTTCTCTTTTCAAGTAGTCAGTTCCCAACAACAAATATAAACAAAGCAATATTAGTAATTTGAGAATTTTGCTTTGATCCGATGAGGAGTTCCGTTCCATATCTCCGAAGTTCATGGTCTAATCATTACAATATTTATATGGCACCAATCTGGAAGTATACCCTTTCGAACAAAAAAATATTTTTTCAAATCGGTTAATAAATGACAGAGATATGAGGTAACAAACATAAAAAATAAAAAAAAAATACAACCGAATTGAGAACCTCCTCCTTTTTGAAGTCGGTTAAAAATAACAACAACGGCCTGAAAAAAAATAAAAAAAGACAAATTTTTCAAAATATTTTTTATATCTCCTTAAAACCTACGTTTAACTAATTTAAGGCATCGATCACATCGATGACGGCAGGTACGGACTAAGGCAGTTGAGCTTCTCTTCGTAGTAAGGTGTCGGTGGTCGGTTCCTCGTCACAGGAACATTCCTGTTCTTCGAACCCCTCACTCGTTTTCGGCCGAATCAGCGTGTGTGGGACGGTGTAATGTACTACACTACCACCAAACCCTTGATCTGGAAATAACAATTATAATTTTTACAAGCTTTTATTTAACTTGCAATGTATGTATGTTTGTCCGGGTGGAATCTTGCAACTGAATTTTAAATCAGTTATCTGTAACCGATTGAGCTGAAATTTGGTATACACGCTTATTTTAGATGACAATGCATGCTTAGCTATGTGATGTCATTCTAATTCTAATATGGCGGATCATCCAAGATGGCGGACAAGTTATTTTTTCTGTACTACCACAATATGGGTATCAAATGAAAGGGCTTGCTGAGGAGAACACGAAAACAGACTTAGAAACATTCCCAATCATAAGTAAAAAATAAATTAAATAAAAAAAACTTTTTAAAAACAAGCTTTTATTTAATTGCCTTATAAAAAAGAAATTAATCTTTAAATTAAATCAAACTAATCAATTTAGTACATGTATTACACAATTCATTAAATTATACTAAAGCTTGTATTTAAAAAGTTTTTTTTTTACCGTTAATGTATTATTATAATTAAAGCGACTACAGAATTAACGTAATGGTTGAACACTTGGCTGCTGCGTAATGAGTCGCCGTTTCGATTCCCGCACGAAACAAGTATAGTACATTCGAAAACATTATTGAGAGACAATAAAGAAAAAAACAATTTAATCAGACAAAATCCCGACCTTATCTATACCAGTGATAGATCATGTGGTTTTAAGGAATTACACAAGTTCGGATACATCCTGTATAAATATAAGTCCAATACCGATCCAGCACTTGAATCCAGTAACGCTGGATCCAACGCTTGAATCCAGGGCTACTGGATCCAGCTACTGGATCTATGTAAATCCACCTTAACTTGGGAAAAGGGTGTGTCCAGGAATAGATTGTGGCTTACCACTCACCGTCATTAGTAGGCTTGTTGCCGTACTCCTTCCTCTTGTGCCAGATTCGCTGCATGACGACGACGACCAGGATGAGGAGTAGAAGACAGGCACCGCCTATCGATATCAACGTGAGATCCAAACCGGCCATCCTGGAAATAACAGTAAATAAATTAGAGTTTCACTTTCAGACATGGCCACGTTTGAATATTCACAAACAATGGAAGAATTTGAAATATTGGCATATGACGAAAGGCATGTGACTAAGAGAGTGATGAATATACGTGTTGATGAAGTGAGAGAAAGAGGGAGACCAAAGAAAAGAAGAGTGAGAGATGATATGAATGAAAAGGGAGTAGATGATAGCTGGACGGATAATAGCGAAGAATGGAAGAACGAAACCTTTTGCGCCGACCCTAAGTAACTTGGGATAAGGGCAGGAAGAAGAAGAAGAATGGAAGAATTTAGAAGAAATTTACTAAATGCTGCAATCATGTTACGGACAGCTGCAAACATGATAAACTTTGGTTTGAATTATTTAAACAGTAGTTACTTCTACTGATGGTAATCTAAATTATCCGCCCAGAACTCCGCTGCGAGTATTGCTTTATCAGTAGCGTCCAAGTTCATCTGACGTGCAGTTATTAGAGCATGCAGGACATGATATGAAGTGTCCCATCGTTAGCAGAACAGCACCACATTTGCACTTCAGATTAGAATTGTCTGTGAATTCTCCTGAGCAGATTTTCCTTACATTGGCCTACTTGAGTCTGTTTAGAGACTTCCAGGTCAGCCAAGGCAACCCATTGGCAGCTGGGAGATTTCTACAAGGCTGGACGAACGGGGTAGGTAGCGAAGCACTTTCTCGAGGTACTAAAAGGTTGCTTATAATGCATGTAGAGCAGGGATGCACAGACCGCGGCCCGCGGGCCGCATGCGGCCCTCCGTCGATGTAGGTACATGCGGCCCGCCAGCGATTTAGGGCTCTTACACACCACGTTTTTTTCAGGTGCTGTCGACGCGCGTCGCACGCAACTATAACGCGCTGCAAACGCGATGTTATCGCAACCAATACCTATTCACACGTTCATAAAATTGTAGTATGCAGACGACGACTTTTTCGCGAGCTGTCGACGCGCTCGTGGCGCATAGTTACATCGATACAGACGCGCTGGTATAGCGCATCTCTTTAGCTGCAAACACATACGTACAGCGCGTTTTAATCGGTCGGAGTTGCTCACGCGCGTCTGTAACGCGATACACGCTCCATCGCGCGCGTGCTACACGCGTTTTACTTTGCAAGGAGAGTTGCTCACGCGCCTCTGTAGCGCGTTTCTCGTGAGTTTGCAGCAATGCAATCGCAAGTAATCTGCCTATTTCAAGTTTAGCAGCGCCGACCACGCGCGATAGCGAAACGCGCCTCGGCGGCGCCTGAAAAAAAAGTGGTGTGTAAGAGCTCTTAAACTCTTTAGCTGCTGAATAAAGATTTTGAATTTTATCAAAAGCCCACACTACGATACTCTTATATTTTTTAAGAAATCTAATTTCAACTTTTTATTGTTTTTAGTTGTTGTGGCCCGCCTTTAGCTCATAGTCGGCTCGAGTGGCCCCAAGTCCTAATAAGTCTGTGCATCCCTGATGTAGAGCATTCGCTTCCACACGCGAGTCGGCTTTGGAAGCTACTGACGCAATAAAAATCTCACCAATAAGTGAGCATAACTGGAAACTAAAAACTTTGAAGCGGTCATATCACTATTACACTGCTTGATCAATTGACCACCCCCCAATGCTTTTAGTTACAAGATGTAACAAAGATTTTTGAAAACTTTATAACTGTTTAATTTTCTTTTATTTAGTCGTTTTTCTTATTTGACTTGGTCACGCTTTACCCTAGTCACACCTGATGGTAGGCGCAGACAGGGTCTAAGATGGAGCACACGAATCCAAGTAATAGAGATATAGAGAGATTTCCTTATACACCTCAATTTTTTTTTAAACAAAAACTTTATGTAAAAAAATCATTATGGTATAGAAAGTCTTACTTGGTACTTGGTGCAACCTCCGGGGGAAACTCCGGAGGTTGTAAATAACAAAGCGTGCCGTTGGCACACCGGCATTCTTTATCAGCAGCAAGGCAGCTACCATTACAGTCGTTACACTCGATACTGAAAGAAAAACACACCAACAATTTAATCTATTGTACAAACTGTAGTGGACATTCACGACATCTATGTTATTACTACTTACGGTTTAACAGCTGTACATTGGCTTGTGCCTTCGTCAAATTCGAAGTCGGTAAAACAAGAGCATTTCCCATGCAAATTGCAAGTACCATTCAAACATGGTGGGTTACAAGGCCTGTAACAGAGGCTGTGGTCTATGTCACTCTTCTTATAGCCGTCGAAACAGGTGCAGTTGTTTGGTGCCGTGCAGTTTCCATTAGTACAAGGTATGGAACACACAGGCTGGCAGCCTGCTTCCGTCAGATTATATCCTTCATTACAGGAGCATCGGTTAGGTGCCCAACAGTGTCCATTGTTGCAGGTTGGTGTACATGTTGGCGTGCAACCTTCCGTCGTTAGGTTATACCCTTCATTACAGGAGCATCGATTAGGTGCCAAACAGTGTCCATTGTTGCAGGGTGGTGTACATATTGGCATGCAACCTTCCTTGGTAAGGTTATATCCTTCATTACAGGAGCATCGATTAGGTGCCAAACAATTTCCATTGTTGCAGGGCGGCGTACATGTTGGCATGCAACCTTCCTTCGTCATGTTGTATCCTTCGTGACATCGACACGTTTCAGGCGCTACGCAATCCCCATTTTTGCAAGAACTACACTTCGGCGTACATGTTGAGTTTATACGCTCATATCCTTCGGAGCAGGAACAGTTATACGGCGCAACACATTGTCCATGTTCGCATCCTTCGCATTTAGGTTTACAAACTGAACTATTTTCTGTGCTTTCATATCCCAAAGTACAAATGCACTTGTTATGAGAAACACAAGATCCATGAACACATTCTGGTTCGCAAATTGGGATACAATAAAATGTATTGTTAGGGTCAACTTTATAGCCCTTTTTGCATTTGCATTTATTTGGCTCGACACACTCTCCATTCACACACAAGTAATCGCATTTTGGTTCGCAAGTGCCCTTTGGTTTCCAGTAGCCAGGATGGCATTGGCAGTTGTTTAGCCCCACACAGGTTCCGTGTTCACAATCGGTGCACGTGGGAGGAACGCATGCGTTGTTAACGAGCATCAGCGGGGGCGCGCATACGCAAGTATCCACGTCGGCACAGGTACCGTTGATGCAGGTTTCATGACAGATCGGCATGCACTGGTCCAAGTCAGCGTCGTACTCGTAGTTGGTGCAGCAAATAAGCGTCTTTTTCTTGGGGTCCTGTTATTTTTTGGACAAAGTTTTGATAGAATATCATTTCAAAGACAACAATTTGTAGGCATTTTAATCTTGTTGTTTTTTCGACAATCTTTTATTAGAATATCATTTCACAGACACCGATATGCAATAGTTAATGTACTTAAAACATTTATTTATTAAAATTTTGTTTGGTAACCTATGCTTTTTCTAGTTACCACTAGAAAAACTTTTCGGAGAATTTTGTTTGTTTGATTATGACGACACGTTTGGTGCAGTGGCTAAGCGATTGGCTTCTGCGCCACGGGTCGTGGGTTCGATTCCCACACGGAACAAAAATTTGTATGGCCTACAGATGGTTGTTTCGGGTCTGGGCGTTTGTTTGTGAGATTTGTGTCTGTAAACGCACCCACGATACAAGAGAAATCTTAGTGTGGCGCAACGTTTTAAAAAAAAAAAAAAAAAAATTATCTAGAATCACTGGTCGTCGAAACTAACTTAGTCAACGCATTAATTCGAAATATTTATATTTAAACTAGAGCAAGCGAAGCGAGCTTGGGAATTGGAGCACCCCTATTGGTTCGAAGGGGATGACGGCGGCTAGTGAGCGAGCAAAGCGAGTGAATTAAGCCCCCATCATCCCCTTCGAGTGGTTTTTCTTGTGACCAATATCACTCATAAATAGGAGGCCCACCCAGCGAGACTCCGAACCGACTTGACCTTGGTTTTCTTTTGATCTTGACTGTTTCCTTGTCTCAATCTCTCAGGCATTTATGTCTTTTGATTATAGGTCTAGCGCTTAACTGAGGCAGTGCCTGGGGTATGGGAGCGGCACGGGAGGGGTGACATATGACGTAACATGACGTGTCCGAACTATCTCGCTATACACGTGATAAATATAATGAAGATATCTCTTACGATATTTTTACTACTACTAGATAATGAAAGTGATTCGAGCCATTCAAACAGTGACGGTAGAGAAAGCGATAAGGAACCTGATTAATTAAATTGGGGATTTCGGGATTTATTTTTTCTTTTTTGTTGTTTCAGTTGAAAATATTAATAATTATTGAATAAAATAATATAATTATTGTAACTTAATTTTTTTATTTACATGGTCACGCGCAATTATGTTAATTAATTTAACTTAAGTATACACACGTAAATATCGTAAGAGATATCTTCATTATATTTATCACGTGTATAGCGAGATAGTTTGGTCACGTCGTCATATGTCACCCCTCCCGTGCCGCTCCCATACCCCAGGCACTGCCTCAGTTAAGCGCTAGACCTATAGTTGTACATACTATCTGCAAAACAAACCACAGCGAAATATTATTCTAGTTAAAGTCTATCATGGTAGTACTAATATAATAAGTTGATGACGATTTGTTGAAGTGACAAATTAGTTAGCGAACATTTAAAACTTCTAAAAAAATGTGAATTATTGTATAGGGTAAAACTCGGTAATACGCCCCAAGTGACAAAACGCCCCACCACTCCAGCACTCACACTATCAAAGCTGCGCCGCTCACAACTAGACGCGCGGAGACCCACTAGTAAGCGAACAACATGGCCGACATGTGCACGTAGTTTGTGATGTTCGTTTAAAAAATATTGCAAAATCTGTATTTATTGGAGTGAAATAATTTGCGGTAAGTTTCTAAGAAATTCATATATATTCATACTTTTAGATTTTGTTTTATAATGACCCACACTATCGTAAAATAGATGAAATTACCTTTATACTTTTATTTTGTCGAACGTTATAACCTTGAATCTACTGCTTTGACCTCGGTGGGGCGTATTGAAAATCAAATTTGACAATATGCCCCTAAGTCAATTTACAAAACGCCCCAATATTTGAACTGTGTTAAAGTATTTTTTATCGCGTGTTATTATTTCAGATTATGTCTCGGAAGTATCAAAGAACAACAGTACGAGCATCATGGAGTGCAGATGACTTAGACAAAGCCATGCGCAGTGTACTTAGCAAAGAAATGGGTGTTAATGAGGCATCCAGAAGCTTTGGCATACCATCTCGAACCCTAAGAAGACACATTTTATCGGGAAAATCAAAGGGCCCTCTTGGACGCAAACCAGTATTTTCTGTAGAACACGAAAAAAAACTGGTTGCCCATATAAAGAAATTGGAGAAAGGTGGATTTGCCCCTGATAGAAAAGATGTTAAAGAAATGGCATTTCAACTTGCTAGGAAACTCAATATTAAAAATCCATTTTCATCAAGTTCAGCATCAGCTGTAAATGTCTGGTTTTCGGGATTCATGGCTCGCAACTCAGAATTAAGTCAGAGAAAATCAGAAGGCTTGTCAAGTGACAAGCCTTCTGATTTTCTCTGAGAAAAGGAAGGTAATTGCCGACAAAAAGAAGCCAGCAGCTAGAAAATTAAAGCAGACTAAGACCACAAAAATAACTAAACCTATCGAAGAAAAAGATGCAAGAAAAAGGAGGTAAAAAGAAGCCAAAGAAAGTGTCTGTCAAAAATAAGAAGAAGAAAAAAGTAAGCTATTCATCCTCTTCTGAAAGCAATGATGAAAATAAGGGCAGGGTAGATACTTCTGAAGAAGAAATCTCAGACGAACATGACGACATTATCAGATGCGTGGAATGCACGGAAGATTACTATAATACAAAATCCACAGAAGATTGGATTCAATGCCTGTCTTGTTTAGCGTGGTTACATGAGTTTTGTACCATGTTTATTTAAAAAGTCTGATTTGATAAAGAGACTGAGTAACTGCCTCTTATTATCCTAAGTTAAGATTGAGAGTTAATTTTTGTCAAAAACAATTGTTGTTATAGTTTAAAATATGCAAAAATATATGATTAATACACTGGGGCATTTTATAATAAGAGTGAGTCGTATTAGCCAACGATCACACTACAAAACGCCCCACCTAAGGTTTTTTTTAAATAATAAATATTATTGTATCCTTAGTTCCTATTATCATTATTACTTGTAGTATTGTTGTTAAAATACTAAATATTGTTCCAAAATAAAAAGTTTGATTATATCTTGTAAGATTTTTTATTTATTACAATTTTAAAAAAAGTGGGGCGTTTTACCGAGTTTTACCCTATCTGTGAAACAAATGTTCGGCTACCTCAATTATCGGCGAATTTAAATTATGCGAAACGTTGTCTGCGAAATAGTATTCGATTAAAAGTTTGTCGATATTTCATTAGTAAACCCTTTTTTCTGTAATTCAGTTAAAGAAAGGCAGAAAGCATTTTAAGCGTCTCACCCTCTTACTTCAGAAAAATGGTCATTTTTAAACACTGATAAAATTATACCTATCCTTATCATTTGTATGCCAATGAATAGAGATGGCAATAGACTTAAAACCATTTTATTTAAACAAACTTTAACCATCGTTCATAAGTAAGGGTGTGAGTCTTCTAAGGGTGGTGTTCACCAACATTAATGCTCTAACTGTTTACTCTAAAACTGTGCTTGAATTTTGGATAAACAGTTGTTTAATCAGAGAATGAACGTTGATGAACATCAGCCTCAAGCAGCTCTATAGCGTGAAGTGCACTGCTTACTTAACTTTAAAATGTTCAATGTACTTCTAATTATTGTTTTGTTGTTAATGTTAAGCCGGGTATGCAACGCCAATTTTCTAACAAAACATGTTATCAAAACAAGTTAGCAAAACAACCACTCCACTGCGCAACACTGATGGCGTCTTCCTCTAGTGAGCGCGAACACAAAATGCGTCACTTCCCCTCCCCGCAGGCGAACGCGGGGGATGTTATCCATTCGTCTCGGCAAACATGTTATTGAGTTTTTGCTAACAAAACTGTTAGGCCACGCCCCTATTCGGTTAGCAAACAATGTTATCCTGTTTACAAACACGAGGGCGTGGCCTAACAGTTTTGTTAACAAAATTGGCGCTGCAGACCCAGCTTAACATTGTTTGCTAACATTGGTTGCCACACCAATCGATCGATGATGGGTCGATGGTCGATCGATGATAGGTCGGTTTGAAAAGCCACCATACCAATCAATCGACGTTGATCGATGGCATCGATCGACAATCGAGCGATTGGTGTAGTAGCACCCTTAAGCGACAGCCCTTAAATCGATCAAAAGCACACGTACCGCTTTAGGTTTCCATTTGCGCCTGTAATGAAAAAAAAAACACTGCATTAGATAGTTTTATAAACATATAAATGAAAATGGCTTGTCATGGTAAATAGGCCATGTGACCAGGGGAGCTAGTAACGCCGCGTTTGGTGAAACATATTTCGTTTCATATTCGTAATCACAACTGCAAGTGAGCTGCAGTCCTGCCAGGGTTGCGGACTTTGTTCGAAAGAGTTACCGCGGCCCTGGAACGCAAAGGGCATTAGGAGGAACACGGACGGGTTTTAGTCAGTAAGAGTCTGACACTCCCTTCCGCTCCGCTTAGAGCGGAAGAAGATACATGATGAAAAAGGATCATTAAAAAAAACGGTTGGCAGTTGTCACGCAGTTGCACTGATTACATCCTATTAGCCTTCAAGTAGTTGCATTTAGCAGATGGGTTTACAATTGGGACATAGAACAAGAACTAACTTAAAACATTCCTGGGGCCCAATTCTCCTAAAATAAATTGTTGCCAATCGCAATCGAACCACAACCGTCAGTCAGTTTTTGTTTTCGAAAACTTTCAAAATGATTGATTTTGTTTTTTGTGTCAAACAATTCGACAGCTTTTGAAATGGAGAACTGTCTGAATGAACGGTTCGGCCTTGGTTCGGTTGTAATTTATCAAGATTTATTTTAGGAGAATTAGGCCCCTGCTCAGACTGAAGAGATCATTGCAGGAAACGACTAATTAGAAGTACATAGTTAAAGTGCTGACTATAAGGAAACTGATGAGCTAATAGCGCCACCATCGCTGATCCCATAGCAATTTGATTGGTTAAAGTTCATTTGACATGATTCCTAATGTCAATTTAACTCGTTCTGATTGGTTGTAACTAGTACCAACAGAGGTGCTACCATCAAGGAATCAAAGGGCAGATAATATTATGTGCAAATTTTTATCATCAACAGTTGGCACGGCATTGAGATATCTAATGGAATATTATTTCACATGTATTTCACAATGTGTTATTGTTCTGAATTGAGCAATATTACTGGTGTCCCAAAACACATGTACTTTTAATATAAAAACAGCAAATTTTACTTAAAGGACACTTTTTTTAGGTAGAATATACTGCATTCTAGGACTTTCAAAAAGTCTTTTGCCTGACTTGGAACTCGGACTGACTGACGAAATTGCGTACAAGTACTATCCCACAAAAGAAAACATGTAAAAAATCAGACCAATAACTAGTCAGGTCTGAAATAAAGACATTATTCCTAGCTTTCATGTGTCCAAGTTTCCTCACGATATTTTCCTTCACCGTTAACGAATGTGATAATCAAATTAATGAATTCGAAGTCAAATATGCTGGCAAGGATCGAACACTGATTTTCCTGAATAAAAAGCATGCGTTCAATCGCTAAACTATCACTACTATTTAATTTTGACCTTGTAACGATCTGGCAATTCCGACCTAGAACACATAGTCACTGAAAAGTCAATGATAAAATAGATCTTTCCATATTCAAGACTCATCTTCCGTGCGGAAAATGTCTGGTCTTTTGAAAGGCATATGGGGGACACATGTCCAACACGCAGAGGCCCCTTTGAGAACTTTATTAGACAGATTATTACTTAGTATATTTTTTACACTAACCTTCATTGTTCTCACATAATTTTAAACACTACATTGTAACAATACGCGATTGCACTTGAAACTATTTTAAAAGAGTATCCATGGAATGTCTTGCTTTCTCTTCTCCATAGGACTTTGGAACCGTGCTACTAAATTGTCGAGACGTTTCCTAAGTGCATTACTGTGCCTATTCGAAAATAAAACGTTGAATTTGAATGTTTATTGAAGTTTGATCCTTATTATGGACCCTTTCGATTGTTGCCCTTAAATATACAAATGTCAGTTCGAATTCCGTCTCATTCGAGTTACAAATGCCATATTTGTTTTTGCTTAAAAAATATTTTGGTCCTTTCTTCAGTAAAACTTGCCGTTTTCACTATTTGAGGAACATCACGCCTGTATTCCCCGCAAGTTTGTGCAGAGGTGTACAGTACACCCTTTCGCCGTAATGTTTTTTTAACTCCCACGTTATAAAGGGTGAGCCTATTGCCATCAACCGGTTACAAATCCAGACTCCGTGCAGAAATTGGTCACGGAAAAACCCAATAACACTTTGCCCAACCTGGGGATCGAAACCACGACCTCACTACACCAACGAGGCAGTATATTTCAGAAACTTTCGCTCTATACTCCATTTCATATAACATTAGACAAAAGTGGCCAATCAAGACAGGAATATCTTTTGAAACAACTTCAAGTATAGTTTCAGCTCATCTTGATTGACCGTTAAGGTTCCTATAAGGATAATGGTGTGTGAAATCCCTGCTGGCAGCAAGCATATTGTTTATTTCTATACATTTCCTTGATAAAATACTAAAACTTATATGTCTAATATTATATTAAATAGAGTACAGATTACATTAGTTTTTTCCACTCTGTTTGTAAGGTCCTAACAAAGTACCTGGACAAACGTTTACAGATCATAGTACTCATGAATATGAACAACTTTTACTATGGGACCAACACAGAAATATAAAAAAGCTGTTCCAAACAAAAGTGCAATACTTACACGATCAAAATGTATGGAACATCTGTTTTTTTTTTATATTTCGGATTTGGTCCCATAGTAAAAGTTGTTCATATTCATGAGTACTGTGATCTTTAAAAGTTTGTCCAACTATTTTGTTAGGACATATAACCCTATTACCACTACTAATATACAAGGTTAGTCAGAAAGGGGGTACTAATCGGAAAGGGTGTTAAAGTACACATAATAATGAATAACTTTTGTTCTACAACTTTTCCCAAAAGTCAATAGTTTAAGAGAAAAAGTTGTTCAAAAATCTCAAAAAAAAAAACTCTAAAATCTATCTATCCACAGTTATGATCAGCTGTGTTTACATTTTAGGTCATATTTGGAGTCATGAATTAGAAACACTATTTTCTGAATTTGTAACTAAAGCAGGGATGAAGAATTTTTTAAAAAACTAAAATAAAAATCATTTTATTTCGAAAAAAATATATCGAATTTTGAAATTTTAACACTTGCTTTCAAACAGTCATCAGTGATACTATAAGTGGGCTTCGGATTAGTACCCCCTTTCCGACTATCCTTGTACAAGAAGGGTGATTTATTTTGATAAATATTTGTGAAATGTTTCTATGATGATCATAATAATATAGTGCAAATAGTATGTACAGTGTAAATACATATATATGTTGCAGTAATATAGCCAAAAGTGTCCTTCTTCTTCTCTCGTGTCAGCATGAGCTATACAAAAATATCTCATGCTGTGGTGAAAAGATTAGCCAGTCAGCAATGTTGGTAGCTGGGCTGACTGCCCAGGGTGCAAAGTGTCCTTAAAGCGCAAATTGCTTTGGCAAGTTTTATTGAGAAGTTCACTGTAACCAATATTCAAACTGTGAACACATACGCAGCAAAATTTCTGCAATTTTGACGAAGTAAGCGAGCAATGGAATACAATAACTTGGACAATGAAACTTGCCCTATAATCTATACTCTTTTCACCGTAAGGTAATTCCTGTCGTTTCTCTACAAAACTTTAACATACAAAGAATCAAGTATTAAAAAAAAACAACATGGAGAATATTTTATTATTATTTTCTATTTTACGGTTTTTGATGAAATCTTTAACATTTTTTCAATAGCAGTCTCCTTGCGGCTACAATTTATATATATACAAGGTTAGTCAGAAAGGGGGTACTAATCCGAAAGGGTGTTAAAGTACACATAATAATGAGTAACTCTTGTTCTACAACTTTTCCCAAAAGTCAATAGTTTAAGAGAAACAGTTGTTCAAAAATCTCAAAAAAAATATCTCTAAAATCTATCTATCCCCTGTTATGATCAGCTGTGTTTACATTTTAGGTCATATTTGGGGTCATGAATTAGAAGCACCATTTTCTGAATTTGTAACTAAAGCAGGGATGAAGAATTTCTGAAAAAACTAAAATAAAAATAATTTTATTTGGAAAAAAAAAAGTATCGAATTTTGAAATATTAACACTTGCTTTCAAACAGTCATCAGCGATACTATAAGTGGGCTTCAGATTAGTACCCCCTTTCCGACTAACCTTGTAAGTATATTACTCAAAATCGTCCTTAATCGCATTATTGTATTCTTCGTTATCACGGCAGCACAGAGGGACCACCTACAGCCGATGACGTATTCTTAGGCCAATCACGTGACCTGGCGTAACATATTATTATACCGTGGGTCTACTAAGGGTTTACATACTAAAACGATGGGTATATTACTGCAACATAATCACAAAAACGTAGTGTTCACTTGCTTACCTGTGTATGCTCTCGGCATTTTTTATTTCTTGTTTTATTTTCTCACATTCTTTTTTATTTTTATTTAGACACGCTTTTAATTGACTATAAGAACAATAGGTTTGCGTATTAGTTTCATATTATTGTATATATATGTTATAATGTGTTGTGTAGTTCGTTTTCCCTACATTAGTTTTGACATATGTCAAGACTATTCGAGATTTTCATTTAAATCTATGTAGAGTTTGTTTTGTTGTTACGTTATGTTTGAAATAACGACTCATTGATACATAGATACATTCTGATGTTTACTGTATAGTAAGTAATGTATTATGTATGTGATGTTACATTAAGAAACTAGAATGACATTGTTACATTCGCAAATCGAACAATATTGCAACGTTGCAACCAAGTGTAACATTACAGAGATTCTGTTTATTAAAAACATTAAAAAAAATAAAGAAAAGTATCTTACGGGACAGCTTGCTCACAGACACCTTTATCGCCTCTTTTCAATGATTCACTAAATTCAATCAACTGAATTATAAGTATCACTGTTAGAACCACACGCGCGGCTTTCGGTTGAAACATTTTGTTCACATAAGTGTTACTTTGCATCCAGTGTTACTATACAAATGCACGTTGTTTGTTCTATTTCCCTTGTTTTATAACACATTAAAGCTCCACACTGTAATGGACAATGAGTAATAAGTGATAACATATATAATCACTTCCCGCGGGAGTATTTATTTCCACAACGCTTCAGTGAATATAAATTGCCTAAACTGTGATTTGATGAACTTAATTTTCAACACGCTTAAAACAATCGATGAACAACTGTGAAAACAAATATATGAAATCAAATTCCTAATTAAAGTTTAAATTTTTATGTACAGGTTGTTTTATTTTTGTTGCAATGTCGATGCGTTTTGGTTGTACGTTTGATGCGTTCACGGCGATAGTCTCACGACTGTAATGCGGTAAAGAGTTGAGTCGATTAGTTTAACATCTTAATGCGAAGTGCGAGTGACGAACAATGCCATTTTGCATAACGTAAGACAGTTTTATAGACGTCCGGCGCTTTGTAATAAATTTTCGTCGTGACGTCGTTCGGGATAGGAATACATAATTTTAATTACAATGCAATATTAGTAAAATGTTAACGCACTGAGGACACTATTGTGTGAGGTTGAGAACGAGTCACGTTTGCTCGCGGCTACGACAAATGATACTGTGATTTAAACAGACGAATTGAATTAATATTCTTATCAGTGGTTTGGTTATATATAGATATAAGTATATAGGTACAAACCAAGTTGTATTTGTAGTTATTCAAATAACCAATGAAAATATTTCAGCTCTATACGAACGAACTCCTTAAATGTGTTTTAAAAAAGACAGATAATACATTTCTAACTGTAACAAAGCTTTGTAAAATAGCTTAACGTGATCAAATAACCACTTGAAGATATCATTGCAAATACAATTAGCGAATTGTAAAATCTATAAAGGGATCGTCCATTAATCACGTGAGGCTAGAAAGAGAGGGGAGGGGTTTCGGAAAAAGTCACGAAATATCACAAAGAGGAAGGGGGGTGTAGTGAGATATCACGGTATTAATTTTTTTGACTCGCCGTTGCCAGGTAACGATTTTTGCAACCTAAATGTCTGCCTAGACATTTTATCACAGTGCTAATTTTCCAGAATTAAATTATATTATACCTGTATTTAAAGATAATATTCTGAAAAATGTTAAGACACTTTGTACCAAAAAAATACACGTGATTTTGGGTAGAAGAGGGGGGGTTAGTCTAAAACCTCACCACTTATCACCAGGGGTAGAGAGGGGGGCTAAAAAGTTGCTAAAAAACATCACGTGATTAATGGACGACCCCGAATTAGTTAACATTTGTTTTTCTGTTATACTTTACTTCTTTTAGATGGTTCTTGCGAACCTTTTCTACATAACCGAACAGTCATTGGCGAGATCTGAAGGGTTTTCAGCCAATGAGGAGGAAGTAAAATACTTAACCTAAGCTATCTTCTTATACTACACTTACATCATGATTACTAGCAACAACAGCACTAAGGGCGACCTTAGTGGGTCTCGGACCTCGGCTTAAAGCGTTGTTGGCAGGTTTGGGATGGAGACAGCTTGATAAGGGGGTTACCATGATCTCTTAGAGCAGGAATGTTTTAATATTATCACGAGAGTGGGTAAGAGATGGCGCTAGAGAGCTGTCTAGCGCTGTCACTTTCCCACTCTTGGAATAATATTAAAACATTCCTGCTCTAACAGATCATGGTAACCCCCAAGGGCTGATTTATCGGTGTGTGTTGCGGTATTATTGTACTTTACAATTATTTGACGCTATTTTGAACAGCATTCATTTCATTCATCATTCATGCAACTCCGCATCGTTTTGCAAAAGGCAACGGCATAACGTTGCCTTAAGCTGGCTTCCCACGGCGCGTGGTATCATCCGTAAAATCACGCACCGTGGGAAGCCATATTATGAAGGTGTGTAATGTGGATACGGCGCACCACTCCGCACGCGTTCGCGTTACCACGGAGGAGTATCTTCCCATGGTGCGTCGGTGCGAGCTGCCGTGACTGCCGTACGAGCAATAAACGCAGTATGAGTTTTTTTTTAATAATGTACTATAAATGATAGGCTTATATAAATAAGGTTTAATTTTCTATACTCTAAAATTGCACTTACTGCATTTATTGCTCGTACGGCAGCGTGGGAAGACGGTATTAGAGTGGAAACCGCGGGATTGCAATTTGGGCACTTTTATTTTATCACGATGTTTAAGTACTATACTTATAAAAGAGCCGCTCTATACGACATTATTTTGCAGGCACTGAAACAGGCCTTTGATATTCTTTTATTACTTACTAGCTTTCGCCCGCAGCTTCGCTTGCGTGAAATTTTGAACCCGTTAAGTGACGATTTTCCATACAAACTTTCATCCCTTATTTAACTCCTTTAGGGGTTGAATTTCGAAAAATCCCTTCTTAGTGGATGCCTACGTTACAAAAGGAACCTACTGTCAAAATTTCAAGTTTCTAACCCCAGCGGTTTAGGCTGTGCGTTGATAGATCAGTCAGTCAGTCAGCTTCTCCTTTTATATGTTTGTAGACTAGCGACCCGTCCCGACTTCTCACGGGTACTATAATATGCATGTATTATACATATAAACCTTTCTCTTGAATCACTCTATCTTTTAAAAAAAACCGCATCAAAATCCGTTGCGTAGTTTTAAAGATCTAAGCATATATAAGGACAGACAGCGGGAAGCGACTTTGTTTTATACTATGTAGTGATTTTAATAAATATAACTGACTAGCTTTTGCCCGTGACTTCGTCCACGTGAAAACCCACAAGAATCGTGCAATAATGACCAAATTCATTCCCGAGGTTTTCACTATAAAGCAGGGATTCCCAACCTTTTCTTGGTCAGGGACCACTTTTATATTATTCTTGTTAGCAGAGACCATATGTATAATAAAAACTAACTAAAACTAGGTATAATAAAAATAAACTGTAATAATCAAACTGAAACTTTAACTAAAAACTCAATAGGAAATTATTTAAAATCATTCGCGGACCATATTTTGACTTCTGCGGACCACTGGTGGTCCACAGACCACTGGTTGGGAACCATTGCTCTAAAGCGACGACAAAACAGTCAACAATGTCACTACAAAAGTGGAACAACCTGTACTATAATGTTTCAGTATCAATTTAATAATATTAACGACTTCCTCGTAACTGTTAACTAGCCCATAATAAGGTATAACTACATTGAGTTAATTAACTAGTATCAAAGTTATGTGAAGAACGTTGTTGGTGGTATATAAGTGCTATGGTTTTATAATCGAACTATTGTTATTATCTCCAAAATAGTATTTATTGACACTTCCATATATATTTCCTGTTTATCATTAATATAATACATATACACCGTGTACTATTGTACATATACAAGCTTAGTTTTAGTATAATAGTAAACCTGAAACTAGTTTGTTCAGAATCACTACATAAAACTTTTTTTTTCATACGTTTCAATTTTGTTTCAGTACTTTTCTACCCATAACAGTTGACGAGAATAGACACCTTGAGGCTTGAGACGGTCCTCTCGGTCAGTTTCCGTGTATTAGACAACCCCTTCATAGCACATCTCAGGCATTTTACACTTTTTTAGGGAACTTAACGCGACATAAACTAAGGTGTAACTTGGAGATTTACTAAAAAAACACATATTCAGGCAGTTCTGATGAAAATCTTGTTGGGGTGTCTCGGTTTTCGTATAAAGTAAAAATAAAGTTGTATAGACAAAGGTCAAGACTCACTTTACGTTGGAAAGGTATATCAACATCTGTTTAACCTACGCCCACAATAAAAAGATTTGATTTGATTTGAAAGGGTATATTAGTAACAAATGATAGAAACACTAATCCTTGTGTTATGAGTGACGATTTCGGTAATATTTCCCGAGACCGCTCTGTAAGCTGATTCAAGTATTTTTAAAGCGAAAAACGTGCTGGTATCTGGCACGTTTTATACAGGTTTGAAACTGTTAAAATGCTTGGTTTTGATTTTGTTGTCAAACAATTTTACAGGTTTTGTAAATGTAAACTGTAGGTACTATTAAAAAACGTGCTGGTATCTGGCACGTTTTGTACAGGTTTCAAACTGTTAAAATACTTGGTTTTGATTTTGTTGTCAAACAATTTTACAGGTTTTGTAAGTGTAAACTGTACTATTAAAAAACGTGCTGGTATCTGGCACGTTTTGTACAGGTTTCAAACTGTCAAAATGCTTGGATTTGATTTGGTTGTCAAACAATTTTACAGGTTTTGTAAGCGTAAACTGTACTTTTAAAGAAACCTGCAAATCCTGCAGTTTCCTGCTACAAAAACATACCTGAATTAGCTTACAGAGTGGTTGAGGTCCTTGTTGTATAAACATTTACGGATTGATGATGAAAATGATGATCAGCATTCTAATTACGCAACACACTCGTAATCGCAATGGCTACGATTTTGACAAGTCAACAATTCCTATAGCAACGTACCTATGTATTAACAATCCGACTTCTCTACAACTATGTACCACGCAATGAATATTGTTTTTGACACATCAACTGTCATGATTGACATTGGTTACGTTACGCAATTGACCTGCAGATTTTTATCCGCTGATTAAACACACAAAACGAAATCACTCTATGTTACCTACAAAATCGTCCCAAGATACGTTTGGTAGATTTCAAAATTGGTTTTGAACACAGACTCGGCTAGTAACTTTAATGATTTGAGTACACAAACACACCTAGTTTTCAAAGTAAAACAAATTGTTAATGAATATTTTGTTAAGTGAAATTGTATAAATGTAAATGTTGTGTTAAAATAATTATTTTTGTAAGTTAAGTTAACTTGTTTGAGTTTTAAAGAAACACTGCGTTGTTTTAACATGTTTATCAATTCCTTATCCAATGTCGCCATAAGGATAATGTTACACTTTAATTTTAGACCCCCGTCAAGTGCGAGTCTGACTAGCGCTGTGGGTTCCGTTTTTATGGCCAAAAACAAATGAAGGGTACAGAGGGAGAATAATCATAGTCAATCTATCCTATCCTGACTTCCTAATCCTAACTAATATTATAAATGCTAAAGTAAGTTACTTTGTTTGTTACCTTTTCACGCCTAAACCACTGAACCGATCATACTGAAATTTTGTATATACGTTGTCAGGTGTACAGAAACGGACATAGGGGGTGTTTTCCTCGGGAACAGTACTTTTCCCGAGGAAAACAACAATAACGATAATAGATGGCGCCACGCGTCTTTCGAATCATGATTGAATTATATTATTATAGAAACTTTAGTAGTGCGTTAAGAGTTTTTTTTTATTTTAAATTAACGCGAGCGAAGCCGCGGGCAAGAGCTGGTGAAAAATAAAAACAACGTTTTTTTTATGTGGTACTTTCGAACCGGAACAAAGTCTAATTAGAAGGTTTTTTGCAAATTAAAGGAACTATAGCTGCCCACCATAGCTTATCAACATGGGGAAGTTACAAGGTCATGGCTTATTAAATAAATAAGCTCTTGTAGGCGATAAACAAGAAACTACTCTTTAATTAGTTACGCTTTACTCACGTGCATTTTTCGGGATTGCCCGACTATTTGTATAATCAGCTCATGATTAAGGGCTCCGTTTGGGTTCGAAACTAGTCGGGCAATCCCGAAAAATGCACGTGAGTAAACCGTAACTAATCATAAATATGAATGTGTCTCACGAAAGTTATAATACAAAGAAACAACTCATTTAATTTGTATAATTCGCGTGTGAGTTATCTGAATATTTCTGCCGCTATTGATGGCCGACGCTGCGCTATAGTCCCATGATCCCATCTCTTCCCCTGTGCGTTCATACCTACAAAAATTTCCCATCTCTAAGAAACGTAATAGAGGAAGAGATGGAACTAAACCGACGCTGCAGGTAGGTACTGGCTAAACTATTTTTCATTAATATTTATGTATCCTACTAACAGGTAGATCAAGAAAGAGATGAGATTAATTTAGAGCAATCTTTAAAGCAATTTCTTCGGACACCCTGCGAAATTCCAGCTGTGCGTGCTATACGAAAATAGCTCATGCTGTGGTGAAAAGATTGCCCAGTCAGCAAGGTTGGTAGCGGGGCTGACTGCCCAGGGTGCGCCGGACGTACTTAAGTAGCGTCACTCGTTAAGACATGGAGATCGCAGTAAAGCGACTAAGGGATTCACTAGAAGAAGGGCAGCAGCGTTCTCTGAGTACTTTAACAACCTTACTGCGATCGCCAACCCGCCTGCCAAGAGTGGCGATTATGGCAACCCCCCCCCCCCCCCACCCCTTTTGGGGGAGGCCTATGCCCAGCAGTGGACGTCTTTCGGCTTAATGATGATGATAATGATGATGCTATGAATATCTTTAAGCCTTTATTCTGTTACTAATTTTGAGCCCAATGGGATTTACAATACTTCAAAAATGATGCCCTTCCATACAAACTTTCATCCCCTATTTAACCCCTAAGGGCATGAATTTTCAAAAGTCCTTTCTAAGTGCTCATCTAAGTTATACAAGGTGAGTCGGAAAGGGGGTACTAATTCGCGAGCCACTTAAAGTATCACTGATGACGGTTTTAAAGCAAGTGTTAAAAAATTCAAAATTCGATAATTTTTATTTTCATGTAAAATAAATATTATTTTGTTTTTTTCAAAAATTCTTCGTCCCTTCTTAAGTTACGAATTCAGAAAATGGAGCTTCTAATTCGTGACCCCAAATATGACCTAAAATGTAAACACAGCTGATCATAGCTGAGGATAGATAGATTTTAGCACATTTTTTATGTAATTTTTGAATAGCTATTTCTCTTAAACTGTTGACTTTTGGGGAAAGTGGTAGAACAAAAGTTACTCATTATTATGGGTTCTTTAACACTCCTTTTTTTTATTAGTACCCCCTTTCTGACTAACCTTGTATAAAGAACTCCTGTGCAAAATTTCATGCTTCTACAGCCACTGGTTTACGCTGTGCGTTGTCTGCGAGTGAGTCAGCGTTACAATTTTGTTTAGTAGATTCGCGGATATACAACATTGCATTGTATTTGTTTACAATTTAAACAATGTAGGTAAATTACTAAGCAAAGTTGTTACAACCAATGACTACACGTATCGTTATCATTTTTAATACAATGCAATGTCTCATAGTTGCGAAATAACAGATGATTAATGACCGATTCGGCATGTAAAGTTTATTTTGGTATTTTTTTAAATATTTTTTGCTAAGAGTTTGGCTATTTTAAGAAACTAATTTGAATATTTTTGTTTACAACGCGGTAGTTATTTTTAAATTATTATTTAAACTTTTTCTAGTGACCCTATCCTGTGACGTCACTGAATGCTTTTAATGTTGATTTCTTTCACAACATTTAATTAGAGAGTTAGTTTTTAGCTTTGATTAAAATTGAAATTCATAAACTTGTTTTTATATTGAAGATGATCTCGAACGTATTTAGCCACTTCCGCTGAATCTGTGACGAAATTTGAGGTCAAATAAATGTCAAGCGTTTTCGTGTATTTATGTAAAAATAAGCATCATCTTTTAATAAAATAAAAGTGGAATCGATTATTGATTCTTTTTACATGTAATTTAACTGTACAATGCTTTGGTTGAAACTGTAATATTGTGCATGCAGGTTGTTGGTGTTTTTCAATTAACCCTGTATATAAATAATTTCAAGAGCTGGAAATAGCAAAATAAGGTTTAGAAAACTAAAGTTTCGAAATGGTTTTGGTATCAGCATAGGTTAACTTTTACTTTACATACCGAATTCCTATGCTTTACCGAATGTGATTGGTTAAATATTTAGACTCCTTGTTTCGTTACCAATAATGAAGCAAAGTCCCCATAGCCTTTCATAGTAGACTCCCCCTTATGTTAGTAGATATCACAGGCAAAATTAGCTTACGAGTCTATTTATATGCCGAATTTGACAATAAAATGTTACCATTGGGGAGCAAAAAGATCCGTTTTTCGCCATAGGAACCGGCCAAACTCAACTCAAACTCAAAACTCATTAATTCAAAATAGACGAGAATTATTATTACTTAGTTCTTTCCCACAAAAAGGGCTCCTTTCACGTCTTGCTAGTGTTTATGCTGTGAAAGAAGAAACGGCGCAACAAACTCCCCAGCAAATAATAAGTATACAGGCTGGAAAAAATCAATGGGCCCTCAAAGGCAACCACTTTGAATCATTAAGATAGATTACGAGTATTTTACAAGGAAACATTCCTTTATTTTTAAAAAGAAACAAAACTTCTTTCACAGATTTCTCGACATGCTTACCTAAATTGGGAATCGAACCAGCAGTGCAAGCACGGATCTTTTTATCGAGTCGATTCGAGAAACGTCAAATTTGACAAAAGATATAGATTAAATGACAACAGTTGTCGCTATATCGATATCTTATGTCAAATTTGACGTTTAGAATAGATACATTTCTCGAATCGACTCGATAAAAGATCCGTGCTCGCACCGCAGTTAAAAATTCAAAAAATAAACACTCGCTATTTTATTTCACTAGTCGATACAGTCAATGTTAAAGATAAAATTTCTCCAAGAAACATTAGGTTACACTCGTCTGTCGTACAAGATATTCATGAAATCTAATATTTAGTACACAACATTACCTAGACTAGAACTGTTCACTTTCTACAAGTAAAAGACACGTTATAATTTTCTTTCATATTTACGTGTCCTTCATTATAGTTGATGATAAAATAAAAATTAATGTTAGATTTCATGATCTTTTATGCATATTTCTGAGACCAAATGTTTATGAGAGAGATTTTATCGTGAACAATAATTATCGATTAGTAGAATAAAATATCGAGTGTTTATTTTTTTAATTTTTAGCCGGTTCGATTCTCGGTTAAGGTAAGCTTGTCGAGAAATCAGTGAAAGCAGTTTTGTTTCTTTATAAAAATAAAGGAATGTTTCCTTTATGTCAAATAATCTATCTTAATGATTCAAAGTGGTTTCCCTTCAGGGCCCATTGATTTTTTCCATCCTGTATAAATAAAGAAGTTAATTTATTAATTGAATGAAGGGTATTTAATGTCCTGAAAAGGTTCCTTCTAGAAAAACAAGGAAAAATAAATTCAAAGGACAAAGAAAACAAATATAGCGGAATGTGGAAGGAAAACAACATACGTATTATGTTGTGTTATTCAAATATAACTGAAGCATTGAGGTTGGGACTCGGTCCATCCTGTCACGTGTTTTCAGACTGGTGCGCCCGCGCCGCTATCGATAAAACACCTAGTCGTACTGCACAACCGCAGTCTTATAGGAAAATTACTAGTTTTGCATATTATTATACTATTTACAGTAAATAGTTGAGGATCGCAGGAGTTAAGCTATGACGTCAAAAGGACAAACCCTGGAATAATTATCTAATTAACGACAATTTAATGTGCAATTGAATTTAGTTTGCTTGTATATACATTAGTAATTATATTTAAGCACAAACAAGCAGAAGCCCAATTCTCGTAATTAATTTGAAGTAAGACTGAAGGTTGACCGAACTGAGATTAAATTATGAATTGAATAAAAAACGGTATTCTGGTACACTTAAAGTTCGGTCCGGTTTCAGTATCATCTCAGTCTATCTCGATATAATGTCAATTCAGTCCACTTAAAATCTATTACCGATAGCATACCGATATATCAACAGTCATAGACTAAAATTCTAGAAATAAATGAGAATTCCAACTTGTCAAAATGGCTCAGTACATAATAATGTAACCAGAATACCCTTTTGGCTTCAGTCAGCTTTCAATCTCATTTCAATATAATCTCACGTTTGACGTTGTTTGTTAATGGACGAGAATACCATTTGTCATATTTATGAGATTGAGACTAGACTGAGACTAGATCGAAACTACATTTTGAACATTTTTAATCACGAGAATTGGCCTTCTGGAATTAGATGATTGGTTACTTGTATAACTAAAGCAGTTACCGGTTAATTTCTATTATTAAACTTTAACTGGTCACTCATTGGTCTAATGGTTGCAAGCGCGCCTGCTGAGCGTGAGATCCTAGGTTCGATCCCCAGGTTCGGCAGTGTTATAGTGTTGGGTAGGACACGACTTGAAAAAGAGTTTGTAAGAGTAGCCTCTTTTTTTGCTCTGAGCCAGTACAATGTACTACTTCAAATGAGGTGAGGCGTACTGAAGCTCGGTGATACGATTGAAGTAACGAGTACGAATATGACATTTGACGTTACTGCGGCGAGTCGAGTCGCGGTCGCGTAATGTCCACTGACACTGACACACTGACAATGACGTGCTATTGTAGCATGTGCCTCGTTCCCTCTCTGTCGCACCCAACAGTTTACTTACCGAGAGTAACGAGTAACGCGACTACCGCGACATAAAAGTTGAAGTAGTACACTTTTAAATGTCGAGCCGCTCTTACATTTTGACGTCATGTACGGGACAAATGTACCGCCTCTTTTAAGTCCTACTCAACACTGCAGTGGTATTTGGGAATTTCTAAATAGCAGCCTGGAGTCTGTATTTGTGCCCGGTTTATGTCAATAAACTCGCCCCTAATTACATGGGACTTAAAAATAACGGCGAAATGAGGGTGTACCCACCTTTTCGAGGAATTCAGGCGTAATGTTATGAAATGAAATGATGATATGAAATGATATTTATTTCTGTAAATAAATCTGTTACAGACACTTTTACAAGTCAATGTAATGTTTTTTTTAAGACAAGATGGCACCGGCATTTCCTATCTGACTAGCTCTGAGAAGAAAAGCCGAAACAAACTCAGAGGTCAAGGTCTCTTTTAAAGTTCAGACATTGTAGTATAAAACTATGCGAGTGTAACAATGTAGGGCAACGTCAGGAATGGCCTTTTGAGGAAAGAGCAGGTTTGAGTTGACCTGTCCTAACTGACAGCACGCATGCATCAGCCATCGTGTAGCTCAACCTTACTATCGGGAGCTCAACCACCCTAACTTTATGTTGTGTATTAAACTTTTCTGTTAAAATTAAAGGAAGGCACTAAATTTGACAGCTCTTGTTTTCGTACATCTCTTTCTTATTTTATCAGAGCGAAAAAGATGGCAATACCCTAAACTAAGTTTAGTTTATGCAAAACTAAGTTTAGAGGCACTATTGTAGAGTTATTGTAAAGCCCCTTATTCATCATAAACATTTGTTTATAAACATGATTGCAACATGTTGCTGTCAACATTTTGCAGTCAACATCTGTGTTGCGGAGTTGATCACGGCATGTTGAAGAGTTGCCGCTCGGCGAGCGAAAACATCAGTTTAGCAACTAATGTTGACGTGTATGGACGTGTTTGTAAATAAGTTTTAAACATGGCAGTAGTGTGGGATTCTTCGAGCACTACTTCCTCGGGCAACATTTTGACGCAAATTGGCGTGTGGACGGGACGTATGGCTGTAAACATTGTTGCCAAAAACTTCGTATTGAGAAACTTTGGTGTTGAGCAACTGTTGTGCAACACATGTTTACAATGACTACAGGCCTTAATTTTTAGGCCATGCCAGTTATCCTATAAACCGTTTTACTAACAATTCCAAATACGCTTAAAAATAATTAGCACTAGCTGTCACGTCTCCAATATTTTGGGCTCACAAAATCTAGGCATCATACTTTCTTCGTAGACTATGTTAGTGAATGTACTGTACGTAGCACGTGACAGGAAGGCTCGTCCTCGAATAGCTTTGCTTTATTGCCCCTGCAGTTTTATTGACTTCCTAAAAGGAAGTTGCACCCCGTAACGACCGATTAGATAAACCAATAGAACGACTAGGCTCATATAGCACTAGTGTTGCCATATGTCCCGCTTTTGGGTGGATGGCCCGTTTTTGAGCCCTCTCAGGATGCGTCCCGCCAGCGACCTGTATGCTAAGGCAGTTGCCCCACCGCCGGCGTGGAAGCTACTAACTATCAGCTATCTTCTGGCTCAAGTAACGTACAATAGCTATACATTCCGTGTAAACAAAATAGATGCATATATTAATAGTCGATCGCTGGTTGACTGACTGAGACTGCCGGCGAGGACTCGTTCTACTAGTTTGTCGCTGATCGAGAAGAGCTATCAAAGATAATACTCGTCCAGCGATACTTGCTCAGCGATGCTCGCTTGGTGGTCAGAACTCACGCCGAGAGACCAACCAGCGGTCATTTGCGAGTTGTGCGAGTAACCGCCCGTCGCACTCGCACACTCGTATAGAGCCCAGCGACAAAACTATCGGAACTACACACTCGCTTCTTGCTGCTCGCCAACTCGTTTCTAGTTTCTAGCTCTACTCGCTCGATAAGTGCCTAAGGGCGTTTGCCCACCGACGGCGTCACCGAGAACGAGATGACGTTGCTGAAGTGGCGATACATACAGCTATGGCTAGCTATTCACCGCACGTCCGTCATTCAAGCGCCGTCATCTCGGCCGCCGAGATTGTGAGTAGTTCGGCGCCACCGCTAGGACTCGGGCCGAAATCGTAACGGGCCGAAATGCTAGCAATACAAAACACGTCTGCTACACCCAAGATTGTCGGCGTCGGTGCACGGATTTGCGAGAGCAAAATTAACCCACCAAGATCAGTCGCAATGGACACACGATCGCCGTCACGTTATTCCGAACTCAGAACGAAATAATCTTGTTTCTCGGTGACAGCCTGACAGCAGCGGTTGACAAATGCTCTAATTCACGTAAAATCATGACGCGCCGATCAAGTTGCAGCTGTAGTAAAGTTCACGCGAGCGATCGCCTATTAACAATACGAAAAGCGTTGTTTTGATCGAATCTTAACTGCAATTACACTGCAATTGAAGTTCTTTAGGACGCCCTTAATCCCGCTATTTCGCCTAAGTAGGTAATGTTAGCGCTGTATTTTGAAAATAATGATTTCATTTTTGTTAATGATTTTGTTAAGAGATTATTAGAATTCAAGGATTTAACTATTGTTGTGCTTTTCTTCGTCCATGTGGTGCCGAACGTAAAGAATAACACTATCCCATCTCTTCCCGTGGGTGTCGTAAAAGGCGACTAAGGGATTCACTAGAGGATGGGCAGCAGCGTTTTCTGAGTACTTTAACAACCTTACTGCGATCGCCAACCCGCCTGCCAAGCGTGGCGACTATGGCAAACCCCCCCAACATTGTTTGGGGGAGGCTTATATACAGCAGTGGATGTCATTCGGCTGAGTGATGATGATGCTTTTCTTCTACGTCCCGATTTTTCGTCCCACTCCCCCTTTTTTTTGTTTAAGTCCCGGTATTTAGAAAAACAGATCTAGCAACACTAACTCATTTCGTATTGCATTACTTAGACAAAAGTTGCCCCTAAAACACGAGTATCTTTGAACCATTTCTTCAAAAGTTTCAGCTCATCTTGATTGACCGTTAAGGTTCATAAAAGCGTAAAGGCATAGAAAATGTTTGCATTATCAGTTGTCCAGATGTTATAATGCATCGCATAGGTACGTTGCATCAGGGATCAGTTTGTCTCTACCTTTACGAGTATACTGTGTTAAATCTGTGCTGGAAGCAAACATGTTGTTTATTTTTAACCGACTTCTAAAAGGAGGAGTTTCTCAATTCGTCTGAATGTTTTTTTTTGTATGTTTGTGACGCGATATCTCCGCCAATTATGAATTAATTTTGATGATTCTTTTTTTGTTTAGTAGGCCATACTTCAGAGGTGGTCCCATATAAATTTTATTGAAATGGATTCAGCACTTTTTGAAAAAATCAACAAATACAAAAAAAAATACACAAATCGTATGTAGACGACGTTCTAGTTGTAGTGCTGGTCCGAGAATTTGTACACTATTGTAATTGTAATTTGTGGCACTAAAAATTATAAAATAAAAAAACTTTAAAAAAGTAAAAACCGACTTCAAAAAAAACTAAACGGAGTAAAATAATTATCATTTAATAAAACTACCAGTTTCAGAAGTCGGTGTTCTACGCTGAATCAAATTGAATGCACCGACTTCTGAAACTGGTAGTTTTATTAAATGATAATTATTTTACTCCGTTTAGTTTTTTTTGAAGTCGGTTTTTATTTCTTTACTAAAATGAGTCATACTCGTATTTTTATAATGACATAGATTATAGGTAAAATGCATTTTTGAACAAAGAGTCTACCTAGAAACTGACTGGCTGAAGATATTCTGTTCTGCCTAGCCTATTCCCAACTATGTTGGGATCAACTATGTTGGGATCAACTTCCAGTCTAACCAGATGCGGCTGAATACCATCAGTATTTTACACGGAGCGACTGCCATCAGACCTCTGCAACCAAGTCACTAGGTAATGCCGATATCCTAAGATTATACCGGTTGTCAAGACTCTCAAGCTTCTGATTACCCATAACGGCTGTCATGGTTATTTGTATGACACCCAATTAGATTACACATTTTTTAATGTTATTACAAACAAGTTTATTATGTATTTTAATTGCTATTAACTATTATGTTGCGCATAAAAGCGATAACATTCTATTATGATAGGAACAAAGCCCCCGGTGAAGTTATCGTTACAAGGAAAGTTATTTATAACGCATCCAATGTGAATTATTATAATTGTTCACTGCAACTTTGAAGTGAGGTAGTTCTAGATATTACCCTATCCTACTTCCCAGTATCCTATCCTACTAATATTTTAACATGAAAGTTTAGATGTTTGTGTTTGTTCTTCGCGCGTTAACAGCTGAACGGATTTGGATGAAAGGACAATGACCAAATTAGTATGAAGACTGGTGCGTTTTGTTTTTTTGGCGGCAGTCGATCAAATATGAAAAAAACGGTGCAGAATAATATTATTATCTATGAATTATTGTATGAGGTCTTACATCGAAAACTCAGTCCGGACTGAGTTATATCAGTTTAAGAATTAACTAATATTTTCATATAATATGAAATAATTCTTGTCACAAAGCATATTTTTGACCTTCCCAAGCGACACTAAATATTTAGTTTTAGTTACTACTTATAAATATCTTCAAATACATGTGTGTCAAAGGTGAAAAAAAACAATTTGGCAATTCATTATAAATATTAAAAAAAAATCATTTTTTTTTTCCTTTAAAAGAAAACGGTAAAAAAATGTAATTGGTTTAAAAAATAAACAAATAAGTAGATTTTCGCAACATCTTCCAAAAAAGTTAGTGGGCCTTATTTTATTAATCTTTTGACCGCCATGTCAATAACAAAAATCTGTGTTCTCTACGCCAAGCGACAAATTCCTTCTTTCATACCTACAAAATAATAGTTACGACAAAAGTCTAAATCGATGAAACATCGATACATTTTACTTGTGCATGGTCGACGTGCCATGCCGTCGGAGGCGTCGAGAGCACGTTTTAATTTGACGTCCATAGACGTCTGTGGCGGTCAAAAGGGTTAACTAAACTAAAACTATAGAATTGCTATCTTTAACTAAAAGACAGCGCGAGAAAAGGACGGTGATAGATAAGAACTAAGTTAGAGATGTCAAACTAGTTTACGCCTTGAACTTCACCGTGTTTTCAATTGACACGTCGTTGTATAGAATTTAACTAAATCTGACAGTTCTTATTAACTTCCGTCTCTTTCTTATTTTATCAGAGAGAAAAAGATGGCAATAGCCTAAATTAATTTTAATTTGTGGTCAACATAATCGACACCATTTTCATGCCTTTAGCTACAAAACGTCCTGCTTGACGTATCAATGTCTTTTATATTTCTTTATTTCCTTTACGAGCCTTTAGCTACAAAACGTCCTGCTTGACGTATCAATGTCTTTTATATTTCTTTATTTCCTTTACGAGCCTTTAGCTACAAAACGTCCTGCTTGACGTATCAATGTCTTTTATATTTCTTTATTTCCTTTACGAGCCTTTAGCTACAAAACGTCCTGCTTGACGTATCAATGTCTTTTATATTTCTTTATTTCCTTTACGAGCAGTTCTCTATCGCTTGCATTGAACGGCTTCCGCGACCTTCACTAGGTTGTTGGTCCATTTAGCGAGGAGGCCGTCCCACGCCATGATTTCCGGTTTGTGGTTCACTTAGGTACATTAAGGGACTTGAAAAATGTAAAAGAAATGTTTCTATAGGCTGGTACAATTGAAGTAGAAATACATGGACCAAGGATCTATGTAGTAGAAAATTCACAATAAAAGTGTCCTGAGTTTACATCGACTACCAGTGCGCGTGGCGAGGAACACCCCTATATCAAATGAGAAATACCAACAAACTGAAGCCCAATTCTCGTAATTAATTTGAAGTTTTGAAGTAAGACTGAAGGTTGACCGAACTGAGATTAAATTATGAATTGAATACAAAATGGTATTCTGTTACACTTAAAGTTCGGTCCGGTTTCAGTACCATCTCGGTCTATCTCGATATAATGTCAATTCAGTCAACTTTAAAATCTATTACCGATAGCATACCGATATCAACAGTCATAGACTAAAATTCTAGAAATAAATGAGAATTCCAACTTGTCAAAATGGCTCAGTACATAATGTAACCAGAATACCCTTTTGACTTCAGTCAACTTACAATCTTATTTCAATTAAGTATAATCTCACGTTTGACGTTGTTTGTTAACGAACAAGAATACTATTTGTCATATTTATGAGATTGACACTAGACTGGATCGAAACTATATTTTGAACATTTTTTATTACGAGAATTGGCCTTCTGATTTAAATCTCATGTCGTCATCATAATGTCTAATTTAGCTTACAACCATACGAAGATTCCTTCGACTGCATTCATTGACGTAAACTAGTCTTCTTTTTAACCGACTTCAAAAAGGAGGAGGTTCTCAATTCGGTGGTTTTTTTTTTTGTGTTTATTACCTCATATTTCCGTCATTTATGAACCGATTTGAAAAATTCTTTATTTGTTCGAAAGGGTATACTTCTCGATTGGTCCCATATAAATTTTGTTATGATTAGACCATGAACTTCAGAGATATGGAACGGAACTCCTCATCGGATTAAAGCAAAATTCTCAAATTACTAATTTTGCTTTGTTTATATTTGTTGTTGGGAACTGACTACTGGAAAAGAGGAGGGGGTGCGTGTCCCCCCCCCCCCCTTTGGAATGTTTTCATTATATCGTGTAAGGTATCATTTGAAAGGACTTTTTATGCCCGACTACGTCAAAGCCAAAAAGAAGGGTTATGAAGGAGGGGGTTAAAATTATGACACTAAAACTTATTTAATAAAAATTCCATAATTTTTATTAAATAAATAAAACTTTAATAAAAAATAAACTTAAAAAAAAGCAAAAACCGACTTCAAAGAAATACTAAAAGGAATAAAATAATCACCATAATATAAAATTAACAGTTTCAGAAGTCGGTGCAACTCTACACTGAAGCAAATAGAAGCCACCGACTTCTGAAACTGTTAATTTTATATTATGGTAATTATTTTACTCCTTTTAGTATTTCTTTGAAGTCGGTTTTTACTTTTTTTTTAAGTTTATTTTTTTCGCGTATTAATACATACGGTTCGGACATTTTTAAGCGCTGAGCATCGTTTCCTACGTCAATGGCTGGTATACATGATGTGGATGTTAAAAAAGGATTTTAATCATCAAAACTATATTTTTTTACTTAATAGCGAATTGACCAACGCCATCTAGCAACCTACATAAACACGCTTGTTTCACAGGATCACTGTCCTGTCTGATAAATTAAAACGGGACAGTGGGGGATTTTGAACTCCCCGCCAGCAACGCCGAGGTCCGAGTCCCACTAGGAGTCGCTCTTAGTGCTGTTGTTGCAGGTAGTCATGATGTTAGTGTAGTACAAGCTAGTTTAAGTATATATATACAGCTTAAATATAAGCTTAGTATAAGTTAGCTTAGGTTAAGTAGTTTATTTCCCCCCCATTGGCTGGAGACCCTTCAGGTCTCGCCAATAAATGCCCGGTTACGTAGAAACGCTCCCCTAGGACCAACTACAGCAGTACAATAGAAAACAAAATAAAAAAGGGATTTTGAACTATTAGAGCTAGATATTTTTTTTATAAGGAACTATAAAACAGAATGCTTTAATTTTTTTTACTCCCAGAACAGAACTTAGCAAAATAAATTAAAATTGGAAAGATACCTAAAAGTCAGGTGACTCACTTGCGTGACTTGGCTTATCAACCATAACTTTGGCACATCTAAATATGGAAACACCCGAAACACCAAATCCATGTTGCGGAAAAGATTAGCATAAAACTAGGTACTAACTAACGGTACCTATCCCATTTTGGAAGGCGAGGCCAGTAGTACCAAAAATGGTCGTTTAAAATGTACAGCCATAGCTGAATACGGTCAGTCGGCCCGCGAAATTCAATTTTTTTAGAGTTATTCATATGTTGCGTAAACTGAAAATCTTTAAGACTAATGTAAAAAAATATTCTCTAATAAAAAATACAAGGTGTGTCGTAAATAGTGGTCCGACGTTAAGGGGTCGACACACCGTGTATTCAGCTATCACATACCACTATTTGAACCATCTTTTACCATAGGTTTCAGTTTTTTTTTTTTATTTACTCCTGTTCTTACTAATTTAGCTGTAATTTCAACGCAATACATTATTTTCCTATTTTGTTTTTTGTATATAACTGCTGAATACATGTGCTATATGCAGGTAATTTTTAGTTAAATATTTCGAAAAAATAAAAAAAAATGTTTTATTCTGAGACATATTATGGTAAAAAAAAAACAAATTGTGGTATGTCAAAGCTAAATATATCGCGTATCGACCCTTTAACGTTGGACCACTATTTACGACACACCCTGTATGAAAAATAGTAGGTCACCGTCATAGGGAATAGGGTCCAAGCTACGGTGATCAGGGCCTCGGAAAGAGGAACTTCCTAACAATACATGCTGTGTAGAGAAACATCGCTTTCTGAATCCGGCCCTTGATCCAACCGCCCAACGAGAGCCTCTTTAGATGTCGGTTGAGGCTCTTGGCAGTTAAGCCATTGGCTACTATCGGCACAATTACTGCTGAATCAACATCCCACATGGCGACAACCTCGTGTGTCAAGTCTTGATATTTAATTTCTTTATCTTTCTCAGCTTTCATGAGTTTCAAGACGTAGTTTTATTATTAGCCCAGACAAAATATTGCATTGTATTAGTGTCATAAAGAACGACACATTTTGCAGTAATGACGTCGAACAAATTAAAAGTTGTTTACTTATATCATATTTTTAAGACTTTTTTAGTATTTTTGTCGATAAATTGTGGTCTGGTTCATCCATTTTTCCCTGTACACATTATCCAAGAACAAACTGTATAATTAATCGTAATAAAAAGCAAATTTCTAATAGCTTATTAGGCCAAAATTTACCTCAGCTGCCCTCTTTTAGATTTGTCGTAAACTAGTTGAATCATTTTTGTTGCGACTACTAACGCCATCTAGTTTGGCGCCCTCGAATTAAGTAAAGCCTTGTACAGATGGGTGCTCCGTATCTGTCGGCTATTTACGCAGTAGTGCCGCCACTTGTCACTAATACGCAGTACCATAATTATTATTTTATTATGCAGTTTGATTTGATTTAATTAAGTTATTCATAGTTTAGTAGATTAGTAAGCTAACGGGAAATAATAATCAGTGTTTCCGTAATACGTACATAATACGGGGTTCCTGGTTTATTGTTCACAATCCCGTACCTAGCAGGATAGTAGTATTTAATTATGTTATCCACTATCTAATAACCCAGTAATGCATTATACAAAAATAAACCATTTCCGAGATAGTATCTATTTTAAAATTATGAATCTTTGTAAGTAATTAAAAAATAATGAAAATGGTTAAATTTAGCATAACCTATTTCTGGGTTATGAGATAGTGGATAACATATCCTAGAACCCATTAACGCTTTGCCCGATCCGGGCATCGAATCCAGGACCTCACACTCAACAATCGGACCACTAAATATACGAGGCAGTGTTTACCTTTAAAATAAATTGCATTTTTTTATCACAAATTTGAACGCATTAACAACCAATAAATAAATCTAAACCGACCAATATAACAAAAATCACGTACGTACACAAATAAAAAAACTATATCACCTATCCAAAACAAAATCGTTCGCTCTTAAAAGCGGTTTGCGAAATCAAAATAGAAGTATTCAAAACAGACCGCGTCGACTTCCCACGGACATCGAATAAAAATGCAAGCGCCGCTACATGTAAGCACTAGTGTACACAGTCACCGGACTCGCGTCATACGTGTCCGTGCATACAATATCGGACAACGTCCTGTCCGGCGATAAATCTGATACGCACTGATGAATGAACCTGTCATTACACTTCCTAATGCGTGCTGTGGTCGAGTTTGATTTGTTTCTGCATTTATAATTATTTATTTATATTTTAAATAACTTACAAATCGCACAAAATAAAGCTATTAAAACACTCTACGATTACTTGACACCCACTACTGAACTTTAGGATGATCTTCAAAATCAGCGTATTTGGTTGATCTCTCTGGCGCATTTTATATACCTGTTGATATTAATAACCCTATTAGGTACCCACCTATTTGACTGAAAAAATCTAATTAGTCCGTCGGTTAGATTATCAAAAAATATTTGACTCGTATTTTTTCTTTTGTTACGTAAACCAAAATTGACGAAGATGCGACATTTTTAAAATTGGCAAAACGTCACAAGCAAGTACATTTTTTACTTGCTTCTGACATCACCAGCCCGGGACTCTCGAGTTTTGATGCGTCTTATCTTTCCAAATATTCATAGATTTAACAAAAGAAAAAATACATGTCCTTTATTTTTCAAAACTCTAACTGGCGGTCTAATTTGATTTGCAATTTATTGATGCTGTCAACATGCCTATTGTGTTCGGTTTATTTTCGAAAATAATGTGTCCTAATAAGCTTATTTTTATATTAGCCTCGATTTTAACCAATCAGTTTTGGAAATATTTAGGTTTGAAAGTTTAGAGACTCGAGCGATCAATTTTTATTTTGGAGATTGAGCCCTTTACAGCAAAACTAATTTCTTCAACATTAAAATAAAATATACAAATATAAAACTAGTATTCTTATAAAAAAATTACAACAGACACAATTCATTCGGATATAAAATTTACTAAAAATAATCACAGATGCAATACAAGAATAAATCTACCAATTCCAAGAACAGATTATGGTAAAAGAAATATAATGTATGAGGGGGCACAAATATTTAATACTTTACCTAGAAATATTGTAGCTTCGATTAATATATTTATGAAGAAATTAAAAGAGTATCTCCTAGGTAAGAACACCCAATTGACTGTCAACCCGTAGATTTATTTATTTTTTTGTTATCTGTGCGATGTCTGGTGGTCATTAATCGGCTGACTTTTGTTTTGATCGCTTCTCTTAGGAGTATAATACTGTATAGACTAAACTAATATTCAATTACCTCTCATCTACTAACCATCATTTTGTATTGCAATTTTTAAGTTTCTCATGTTTAAGTGAACTCTGTAAGTTCTTTGTAAGAATAAATGTCATAAACCTTATCTAAGGTTATCTTCTTTGTTTAAAGTTTTCTTCTTTGTACGAATAAATGTCATGAACTTTATGGTTAGCTTCCATGGACGTACAAAAAAAGCTTCTTTATTTTGACGTTTTCTCGCTCGGTCAAGATCTATGCTTCGAGGCTGTATGACGCGACAACATTTTAATTTTTCGCAAATAAGAATAAAACTGTCTCAAAAAAATTACACAAAATTCAGTTGAAGTCCTAGAACTCACACTAGAATTCCCTGTGTCATGAGGTCTAGGTTCTTTCGTTGCGTTTACAAATATTACTGTATTTAAAGGAGAATTTTTTTCGGAAGTAATGTATTTGGGTAAATTTTTATTTCATAATCTAATCGGAATATAAAGTAAAATAGAAAAGACATCTTTAGTGTGCCATTATTTTCTCTTATGGATGAAACCAAACCGATGAACGTTAGGGACCTTACTTTTTGGCAATAGGTAAATAGCAGTATAAAGCCCTGAGCAGACAACGGACGTTTTCGCAGGCAGACCGCCGCGGACAAAAATTATCGTGGTTGATAGTTGTTGCCAGAAGACACTAGAGTTCTAACGACAACTACGGACAAAATTGCCGTCGTGTGCGTTGAGGCCGTGCCGAATTTCGCGAAGGGCAACAACTATCGACCACTCGTTCTTATTGTCCGCAGCAGTACGCCGGACAAAGAGACGGTCATCTGCTCAGGGCCTAAAGAAGACACATGCCCTTCCACCTAATATAAACAAAGAAATTGACCACTATGAATTACCTCCACAAATTTCATAAGCTCCTTTTTTGTTTGCAAATAAAATAGAAATAGAATCAATTAAAATTCCTACTCACTGTATCGGCGTCCTCGAGCAGTTCCACTTGACACATCCACCGTCTTCACAATAACCCTTACAGTTTCTATCGCAGGGTACCACACAGACATTTGCACTGCTATTACTTTTCACGTAACCATTCTTACAAGAACACACGTTTGGAGCAGTGCAGAAACCATTGACACAGTCTTTAGAACACTTTGGCTTGCAAACACCTCTGACTTTAACATAACCACTATGGCAGGAACAGTTGTTAGGAGCGACACAGTCTCCATGGGTGCAGCTGCTACACTTTGGGGCACATGCAGTCTTGTTCACGCGCACATAGCCTTTGAAGCAGGAGCAAGTGTCAGGAGCAACACATTCGGCGTTGACACAATCGCAAATCGGTTCACAGACTGAACTGTTCTTGGATCTGAAGCCGTCGAAACAGGTGCAAGTGTTAGGGCCAGTGCAAGTGGCGTTGACGCAAGATTGTTCGCAGATAGGGACGCACTTGAGGTTCTCGTCTGCAGTGTAGCCTGGGTCGCAATGGAAACAATGTGTGGAGTTGTACGGCGTGAAGTTTTCTTTGCATACGCATGTGTTGTTGGCGTAGCAGTCGGCGTTGGTGCATGTTGGGTTGCAGACGGGCGTGATGCAGGTGTTCGGTCGTTCGGGGTCGAGGTACGCGGGCGGCAGGCACTGGCACTGGTCTGGGGAGACACACTTGCCTCCGTTGCAGCCAGTGCTGCAGATGGGCGCGCAGACGTCTAGTTCGCTGTCATGCTGCCAGCCGTTGCAGCAGACGGTGTGGTTCGTCCATGTTAGATATGTCTGGAATGAGATTGAAAACGAGATTAATCTCATAACTTACAAGTAACACTCAAACCGTTTGAAAATGGGTGTTAATTATTGCAATTAACACACACATTAGTAGCGAGTGAACTTGCCGGTTAGGCGAGATAAGTAGAAAAACCTCATTCGGATGTATAAATGCGAGGGAAGTTCAGTACATGCTCTAATCGGCTAATTAGCTTCGGATTAAATCGGAGAAAATTAATTGATTGAAGACAATCTTTGCTTCAACACTTATTACTTTTATTATTTTATTATATTGGAAAGGGCTCGTGATTAATTAACAAACGCGCAGATCATATGAACATATGATTTACAAGGTTAAGCTGTGCTTACCACGGCCAGTCCGTAGATGGGTAATCATTACACATCAAGACCTCTCTGGCCTTGGAGAGCACGTTAAACCATCGGTCCCGGTTGTCATACGAATACTTATGATAGTCAGAAGCCCGAGCCTGACAATCGGTCTAACCTTAGGATATCAGCATTGCCCAGTAACAGGGTTGCGGAGGTCTGATGGCAGTCGCTTCATGTAAAATACCGGTACTCAGTCGCATCTGGTTAAACTGTAAGCTGACCCAAACATAGTTGGGAAAAGTAAAAAAATGCCAAATTACCTCAAATCTATATTTCTTTACGACGCACTTTCTTCGTCCACACATTTTGTTGATAGCCACGTTGTATGGTCTTTTTCTTCGTTGACGAGAACTAGAAAAAATATAATGAGTACGTACTCGTAGTAGCTTTCGACTAGTGTATGTACTAGTCGCGCGCAGAAGGTTTGCCGATGACTGCCCCTCCCACTTCACCGACCGCTACCCGCGCTCGTCTGGCCTACCTACGAATCGTACCGACCATCGACGCGTGACGTCATGAGGCTATCGGCAAACCTTCTCCGCGCGACTTAAACGTACATACACTAGTCGAAAGCTCCAAAGGCGATTCAACGCTCCAAAGTATTTCACTCTTTTACGTAAAGTAATTTTTTCGCATTATACCTACATGTTTTATTTAGCTCTATGATCGTACCATATTAGGTACAGACGGCAGCAGGTCAAGTTCCCCAACTGTCAAATTTTCCCAATCAACCTTGAACCTAATACTTTCGCGATAAAGATGAAAATCTATTAAAGAAATTTGACAGATTGTAGTAGCTTGATGTGCTGGCGTCTGTACATCGCGTCACCAAGCTTTTAGCCCGGCCGTACATTATAAGAAAGGACCATGGGCAAAAATGTATGCGACCTGGTCCAATCCCCACAACAGTTATAAAACCTATGCCATATGAAAGCTATTGGGGTACGATTTATTTTATTCTATGGCGGTTAAGTCAAAATTGAGCGCGAACGTTAAAATTTGACAAGCATTTGATCACAATCCTACTTGATAGTAATAAGTGACGATGTGATAGAGATATTAATTCATTTTTTGCCAGTTAATGGGTCATCATCATCATCAACAACCCATGTATGTCCCACTGCTGGCACAAGTCTCTTTTATGGAGAGTAAGTTAATGAGTATTTAAAAAAAAAACTTTGTATTAAAAAAAACTTTGTGTTTTTTTTATTGTACATTTATTAATATTTTTGCTTTCAATTGACTAAAATACAGACAATACCATTGCTAAAAATAATCAAAAAATACCTTCCAGACAACCGGTAGGATAACATTCTCAGTTTTGAGAATGTGCCCAAACACCATGTTCGCGCTCGATTTTGACATAACCGTCGTAGTATGAAATAAACGGATTAAACGGTACCCCAATAGCTTTCATATGGCACAGGCTTTATCACTGTTGGGGGATTGGACCAAAATGACTCAAGGTCCTTTCTGTCATACGTCTGCGCATACATTTTATACTAGGCTCCGCAGACTGCCGGACCCACCAAAATCTGACAGTGTGCGGTATGTACAAAATGTCTGCACAGAGTGCCTTTTGGCGCGCATCAGAAAGTTCCTGGCAGAAAAATCTTAGAATGTACGGTTGGGCTTATGAAAAGCTCTGAAATTTTAGCTAGTTTGCACGCATGAGCATAAGATTACACTACATTAGATTTTTATTTGTTAATTAAAATCTAAACAAAATGTAAGTTTTAAAATTTGTATTATTTGAGAGTTTACTAGTGACTTATGGGAAACATTTGTACTTAACTATACTAATGGATGTCTACTATAACTTGAACGCTAAAGATTTATTAAACTCAACATCTAACACGTATAGAAAATTTAAACATCAATTAATATTCATTGAAATACAAATATCACTCACGATCACAGACTTCAAAGTAATTCTAAGTAATGACGTCACGACTTAACTTTACCTGAGTTTGACTACACACACTCCATCGCCGTTGTCATCTAAAGCTTCCGTATAACAAACAAAATCTACTAACAAAACCACTAATAAACAAAGCACTATCGTTTTTAAACACATCTTTACCAAACTGCCTAATTTATTCTTTATTCAAAAAATTATTTACATAAATAATAAAACTTTTTTTCTGTTAAAAAAGGAACGAGCTTTTTTTTAAATCCTATTTTATAAATCACGCCACCACTGTGTCAGTCAGTCAACTACAATATAATGATGCGCCCTATCTCCTAAACTATTCACAATGCTCGTAAAATAGGCCGACACCCCACTGCGAGCGATTTGATGATAACTTCAAGTCAAACTTTTAACTATTATTACTCGTAGCTCAGTTTACAGAAATGTTAATTCTAATTACCAAAAGCAATTAGCGTGATTTCCCAGTAACTACTTCCTTTTCGACAGAAAAAAATTTGGTGTAAAGTTGCTAGTAACAGATAACTTAAACTCGAAACAGACTGATCTCCGCTTACTACTCCAAATTAAGATGGTTTCTTCGAAAAATTAAGATTAATTATATAATATCACTACTTCAGACACGCAATTTGAAAACCACAGGGATAGTGCTCTAACAGCGTCTGCAGCCAATTACCAGCTGGTCTATTGAGACTGACGAGTTGGATTCACATCCCGTCACCTGGCCTTCTGGGCTACATGGTTTGAGGGACTAAAAAATAAAAAATGACAAGATTAATCACCTGGATTGCCCGACTAGTTTCGGACCCAAACGGAGCCCTTAATCATGAGTTGATCACGCGGCGAGGTCGACTCGCGACCTCGCCGCGTGACAGGCAATCCCGAAATATGCACGTGAGTAAACCGTAATTAATCATAAATATGAATGTGTGTCACGAAAGTTATAATACAAAAATACATCACCCGGCTCAAAAATTGAGTTTTTATTCTCAGCCAAAAATCATCAGCGATTTTTCGAAACATTTAATTCGATACACATAAGCCAATATAAAATGCATGTTACCAAAAATAATACAAATCATTACCAGTATCAACAAAGACGCAATTAAACTATATCAATCAGTTAATTACTTCTGCAATACCAACAAAAGGTAATGCTACTCATATCTGACCTCCAATTACAACTAATTAAAACAATAGTAATCCCATATAATAAGTATAATCAGCCCATTGTTATCCCACTGCTGGGCATGGGCCTCTTAGAATGAGAAGGATTTAGGCCTTAATCTACCACGCTGGCCTGGTGCGGGGTGGCGGACTACACCATTGAGAACTTTATGGAGCCCTCTCATGTGTGCAGGTTTCCTCACGATGTTTTCCTTCACTGTTACCGCAAGTGATAATCAAATTATGATCCGCAAATAAGGTTACCATCTCTGAAGAAATCTGTGGCTGACTTATGAAATAAAAATTTCTAATTTTGACTAAGAACGCCTGGTTATAAGGATATTAAAATGAATACCTACTTAAAGAACTAAGAAAAAAAGACATTGCTGAATGAAATATTTTTATTTTCATTTAAAACATCAATTTTCACATACACAGGACTAATTAGAAAATCAAACAAGTATATGTTTTTTTTATACACAAAAAAGGAAACATTTTTTTTTAAATCTCTGTCTTTCATTCAGTCCACGTGCCGCCGCGCGTAACCGGCGCGGATGTATACACAGTATATAGTAATTAATCATTTAGTAAGGTGCACAGGCAAATTACTAATAGGAAAATGTTATTGTTAATTAGTAAATTAGCTTCCAAAAATGTCAATTAACAACTTGTGTCACCTTAATTTCTTCCAGTTCGTATCTATAAATAGACAAGAATAAAAGGATAGCGGATTGCATGCAAATCCACAGGACGCACACTCATTGTCTCACCCTTCAGACAATTGGAGCTTTATGACTAAGAGATAGGGCACAAATTAGCAAATGACAAATTATGACATTAATAATCATAATGATAGGAGGACACGCCGCACTGCGAGCGGTTTTTTGGTTAATTTAGATGTTATTTGAATAATTGTTTAATAAGTTAAGTGATTACCTGTAGCAGTGATAGCCTAGGGCAAGGGAGGGCAAACTTTTCTCATCAAGGGCCAAAAAAACCGAGTCAATCTCATGGGGGCCAAAATTTCTATACATTGATTTATGTCGACGCAAACACAACGCTGGTATGTACTTTTTATTCTAGACTATTCGAAAGGTTCCTACGACTACGGGTGTTGGCGGGCCGAATAAAAGCGTTTCGAGGGCCGGAGCTGGCCCGCGGGCCGTACTTCGCCCATCACTGGCCTAGGGGTTAGACAGGTGCCTTCCATGCAGGAGGGTCCGAGTTCGATCCCGGCCTGCACGTTTTAGTTTTCGAATTCATTTGCGGATAGGGTTGCCATATGCCAGGCTTTTGCCTGATTTGCCAGGCATTTTACCACTTCATCAGGCGTCCGGCCGGCATTATTCTAAGTCAGGCATTTTATACATCCGCGCCGGTTACGCGCGGCGGCACGTGGACTGAATGAAAGACAGAGATTTAAAAAAAAATGTTTCCTTTTTTGTGTATAAAAAAAACATATACTTGTTTGATTTTCTAATTAGTCCTGTGTATGTGAAAATTGATGTTTTAAATGAAAATAAAAATATTTCATTCAGCAATGTCTTTTTTTCTTAGTTCTTTAAGTAGGTATTCATTTTAATATCCTTATAACCAGGCGTTCTTAGTCAAAATTAGAAATTTTTATTTCATAAGTCAGCCACAGATTTCTTCAGAGATGGTAACCTTATTTGCGGATCATAATTTGATTATCACTTGCGGTAACAGTGAAGGAAAACATCGTGAGGAAACCTGCACACATGAGAGGGCTCCATAAAGTTCTCAATGGTGTAGTCCGCCACCCCGCACCAGGCCAGCGTGGTAGATTAAGGCCTAAATCCTTCTCATTCTAAGAGGCCCATGCCCAGCAGTGGGATAACAATGGGCTGATTATACTTATTATATGGGATTACTATTGTTTTAATTAGTTGTAATTGGAGGTCAGATATGAGTAGCATTACCTTTTGTTGGTATTGCAGAAGTAATTAACTGATTGATATAGTTTAATTGCGTCTTTGTTGATACTGGTAATGATTTGTATTATTTTTGGTAACATGCATTTTATATTGGCTTATGTGTATCGAATTAAATGTTTCGAAAAATCGCTGATGATTTTTGGCTGAGAATAAAAACTCAATTTTTGAGCCGGGTGATGTATTTTTGTATTATAACTTTCGTGACACACATTCATATTTATGATTAATTACGGTTTACTCACGTGCATATTTCGGGATTGCCTGTCACGCGGCGAGGTCGCGAGTCGACCTCGCCGCGTGATCAACTCATGATTAAGGGCTCCGTTTGGGTCCGAAACTAGTCGGGCAATCCAGGTGATTAATCTTGTCATTTTTTATTTTTTAGTCCCTCAAACCATGTAGCCCAGAAGGCCAGGTGACGGGATGTGAATCCAACTCGTCAGTCTCAATAGACCAGCTGGTAATTGGCTGCAGACGCTGTTAGAGCACTATCCCTGTGGTTTTCAAATTGCGTGTCTGAAGTAGTGATATTATATAATTAATCTTAATTTTTCGAAGAAACCATCTTAATTTGGAGTAGTAAGCGGAGATCAGTCTGTTTCGAGTTTAAGTTATCTGTTACTAGCAACTTTACACCAAATTTTTTTCTGTCGAAAAGGAAGTAGTTACTGGGAAATCACGCTAATTGCTTTTGGTAATTAGAATTAACATTTCTGTAAACTGAGCTACGAGTAATAATAGTTAAAAGTTTGACTTGAAGTTATCATCAAATCGCTCGCAGTGGGGTGTCGGCCTATTTTACGAGCATTGTGAATAGTTTAGGAGATAGGGCGCATCATTATATTGTAGTTGACTGACTGACACAGTGGTGGCGTGATTTATAAAATAGGATTTAAAAAAAAGCTCGTTCCTTTTTTAACAGAAAAAAAGTTTTATTATTTATGTAAATAATTTTTTGAATAAAGAATAAATTAGGCAGTTTGGTAAAGATGTGTTTAAAAACGATAGTGCTTTGTTTATTAGTGGTTTTGTTAGTAGATTTTGTTTGTTATACGGAAGCTTTAGATGACAACGGCGATGGAGTGTGTGTAGTCAAACTCAGGTAAAGTTAAGTCGTGACGTCATTACTTAGAATTACTTTGAAGTCTGTGATCGTGAGTGATATTTGTATTTCAATGAATATTAATTGATGTTTAAATTTTCTATACGTGTTAGATGTTGAGTTTAATAAATCTTTAGCGTTCAAGTTATAGTAGACATCCATTAGTATAGTTAAGTACAAATGTTTCCCATAAGTCACTAGTAAACTCTCAAATAATACAAATTTTAAAACTTACATTTTGTTTAGATTTTAATTAACAAATAAAAATCTAATGTAGTGTAATCTTATGCTCATGCGTGCAAACTAGCTAAAATTTCAGAGCTTTTCATAAGCCCAACCGTACATTCTAAGATTTTTCTGCCAGGAACTTTCTGATGCGCGCCAAAAGGCACTCTGTGCAGACATTTTGTACATACCGCACACTGTCAGATTTTGGTGGGTCCGGCAGTCTGCGGAGCCTAGTATAAAATGTATGCGCAGACGTATGACAGAAAGGACCTTGAGTCATTTTGGTCCAATCCCCCAACAGTGATAAAGCCTGTGCCATATGAAAGCTATTGGGGTACCGTTTATTAGGCTTGTTGAAAAAATATCGATATATCGAAATATCGATATTTTTTATTCGAAATATCGATATTTTTACCCGATATATTTTAATCCGATACATCGATATATCGATACAAAATATTCAATATCGAAATCGTATCAAAAACGATATTTTTTTTCAAATTTAATTTTTTACCAATATATTTAGCAGAACAAAGCCGTAAAAGATAAGAACGAACGGAAAAAAGGAACTGTGTTGTCTATGACTGGCACTAGCTGCTGCAGCCAGTAACAATGCAGCTAATTTAGCCTCCCAAAGTAACAGAATGCCGGACGCGTTGAAGCAATTCCTAGATGCTCCAAATCTATCCCGCAAGGAAAACCCGATAAAATTTGGATAGACACGAGACATCTTATCCCAGTTCTTTCGAATCTGGCATTTAAATACTTGACACCTACGGCTTCCTCTGTGCCTTCAGAGAGAGTAGTTTCTGCTGTAAATCTGTAAAGGCTGACAATAGTAACTATGGAGCATGTAAAGAGCAGAGTTTTTCTACTTTCGCTACCAAACAAATATTGGTTTGCCTAAAATAATAAATTGGTCTTAAAAATATTAGAAATTTCTTATTTAGTTTTAGATATTTTCTAATTTTGCCTAATCTTCTTCTTCTCTCGTGTCAGCAAGAGTTATACAAAAATAGCTCATGCTGTGATGAAAAGATTAGATAGTCAGCAAGGTTGGTAGCGGGGCTGACTGCCCAGGGTGCGCCGGACGTACTGAAGTATCGATTTTGCCTAATAAAAAGGAATAATGATTGAATTACCTTCGTTTTTATTCAGATTCTCATATTTTTCATCATTAAAATAATGTGCATTTTGTATAAAAAATACTATTACCTATTATTGAGCCAGACTGAACTAAATACATTATTATTTAAAACCGAAAATCTCTGAAAATTTGACCGATATATCGATATATCGATATTTTTTCCTCGCGATATCGAAGTCGATATTGATATTTTAATAAATATCGATATATCGAAATATCGATATTTTTTTCGCTTCCGACATCCCTACCGTTTATTTCATACTACGACGGTTATGTCAAAATCGAGCGCGAACATGGTGTTTGGGCACATTCTCAAAACTGAGAATGTTATCCTACCGGTTGTCTGGAAGGTATTTTTTGATTATTTTTAGCAATGGTATTGTCTGTATTTTAGTCAATTGAAAGCAAAAATATTAATAAATGTACAATAAAAAAAACACAAAGTTTTTTTTAATACAAAGTTTTTTTTTTAAATACTCATTAACTTACTCTCCATAAAAGAGACTTGTGCCAGCAGTGGGACATACATGGGTTGTTGATGATGATGATGACCCATTAACTGGCAAAAAATGAATTAATATCTCTATCACATCGTCACTTATTACTATCAAGTAGGATTGTGATCAAATGCTTGTCAAATTTTAACGTTCGCGCTCAATTTTGACTTAACCGCCATAGAATAAAATAAATCGTACCCCAATAGCTTTCATATGGCATAGGTTTTATAACTGTTGTGGGGATTGGACCAGGTCGCATACATTTTTGCCCATGGTCCTTTCTTATAATGTACGGCCGGGCTAAAAGCTTGGTGACGCGATGTACAGACGCCAGCACATCAAGCTACTACAATCTGTCAAATTTCTTTAATAGATTTTCATCTTTATCGCGAAAGTATTAGGTTCAAGGTTGATTGGGAAAATTTGACAGTTGGGGAACTTGACCTGCTGCCGTCTGTACCTAATATGGTACGATCATAGAGCTAAATAAAACATGTAGGTATAATGCGAAAAAATTACTTTACGTAAAAGAGTGAAATACTTTGGAGCGTTGAATCGCCTTTGGAGCTTTCGACTAGTGTATACGTTTAAGTCGCGCGGAGAAGGTTTGCCGATAGCCTCATGACGTCACGCGTCGATGGTCGGTACGATTCGTAGGTAGGCCAGACGAGCGCGGGTAGCGGTCGGTGAAGTGGGAGGGGCAGTCATCGGCAAACCTTCTGCGCGCGACTAGTACATACACTAGTCGAAAGCTACTACGAGTACGTACTCATTATATTTTTTCTAGTTCTCGTCAACGAAGAAAAAGACCATACAACGTGGCTATCAACAAAATGTGTGGACGAAGAAAGTGCGTCGTAAAGAAATATAGATTTGAGGTAATTTGGCATTTTTTTACTTTTCCCAACTATGTTTGGGTCAGCTTACAGTTTAACCAGATGCGACTGAGTACCGGTATTTTACATGAAGCGACTGCCATCAGACCTCCGCAACCCTGTTACTGGGCAATGCTGATATCCTAAGGTTAGACCGATTGTCAGGCTCGGGCTTCTGACTATCATAAGTATTCGTATGACAACCGGGACCGATGGTTTAACGTGCTCTCCAAGGCCAGAGAGGTCTTGATGTGTAATGATTACCCATCTACGGACTGGCCGTGGTAAGCACAGCTTAACCTTGTAAATCATATGTTCATATGATCTGCGCGTTTGTTAATTAATCACGAGCCCTTTCCAATATAATAAAATAATAAAAGTAATAAGTGTTGAAGCAAAGATTGTCTTCAATCAATTAATTTTCTCCGATTTAATCCGAAGCTAATTAGCCGATTAGAGCATGTACTGAACTTCCCTCGCATTTATACATCCGAATGAGGTTTTTCTACTTATCTCGCCTAACCGGCAAGTTCACTCGCTACTAATGTGTGTGTTAATTGCAATAATTAACACCCATTTTCAAACGGTTTGAGTGTTACTTGTAAGTTATGAGATTAATCTCGTTTTCAATCTCATTCCAGACATAAAACACTCTACGATTACTTGACACCCACTACTGAACTTTAGGATGATCTTCAAAATCAGCGTATTTGGTTGATCTCTCTGGCGCATTTTATATACCTGTTGATATTAATAACCCTATTAGGTACCCACCTATTTGACTGAAAAAATCTAATTAGTCCGTCGGTTAGATTATCAAAAAATATTTGACTCGTATTTTTTCTTTTGTTACGTAAACCAAAATTGACGAAGATGCGACATTTTTAAAATTGGCAAAACGTCACAAGCAAGTACATTTTTTACTTGCTTCTGACATCACCAGCCCGGGACTCTCGAGTTTTGATGCGTCTTATCTTTCCAAATATTCATAGATTTAACAAAAGAAAAAATACATGTCCTTTATTTTTCAAAACTCTAACTGGCGGTCTAATTTGATTTGCAATTTATTGATGCTGTCAACATGCCTATTGTGTTCGGTTTATTTTCGAAAATAATGTGTCCTAATAAGCTTATTTTTATATTAGCCTCGATTTTAACCAATCAGTTTTGGAAATATTTAGGTTTGAAAGTTTAGAGACTCGAGCGATCAATTTTTATTTTGGAGATTGAGCCCTTTACAGCAAAACTAATTTCTTCAACATTAAAATAAAATATACAAATATAAAACTAGTATTCTTATAAAAAAATTACAACAGACACAATTCATTCGGATATAAAATTTACTAAAAATAATCACAGATGCAATACAAGAATAAATCTACCAATTCCAAGAACAGATTATGGTAAAAGAAATATAATGTATGAGGGGGCACAAATATTTAATACTTTACCTAGAAATATTGTAGCTTCGATTAATATATTTATGAAGAAATTAAAAGAGTATCTCCTAGGTAAGAACACCCAATTGACTGTCAACCCGTAGATTTATTTATTTTTTTGTTATCTGTGCGATGTCTGGTGGTCATTAATCGGCTGACTTTTGTTTTGATCGCTTCTCTTAGGAGTATAATACTGTATAGACTAAACTAATATTCAATTACCTCTCATCTACTAACCATCATTTTGTATTGCAATTTTTAAGTTTCTCATGTTTAAGTGAACTCTGTAAGTTCTTTGTAAGAATAAATGTCATAAACCTTATCTAAGGTTATCTTCTTTGTTTAAAGTTTTCTTCTTTGTACGAATAAATGTCATGAACTTTATGGTTAGCTTCCATGGACGTACAAAAAAAGCTTCTTTATTTTGACGTTTTCTCGCTCGGTCAAGATCTATGCTTCGAGGCTGTATGACGCGACAACATTTTAATTTTTCGCAAATAAGAATAAAACTGTCTCAAAAAAATTACACAAAATTCAGTTGAAGTCCTAGAACTCACACTAGAATTCCCTGTGTCATGAGGTCTAGGTTCTTTCGTTGCGTTTACAAATATTACTGTATTTAAAGGAGAATTTTTTTCGGAAGTAATGTATTTGGGTAAATTTTTATTTCATAATCTAATCGGAATATAAAGTAAAATAGAAAAGACATCTTTAGTGTGCCATTATTTTCTCTTATGGATGAAACCAAACCGATGAACGTTAGGGACCTTACTTTTTGGCAATAGGTAAATAGCAGTATAAAGCCCTGAGCAGACAACGGACGTTTTCGCAGGCAGACCGCCGCGGACAAAAATTATCGTGGTTGATAGTTGTTGCCAGAAGACACTAGAGTTCTAACGACAACTACGGACAAAATTGCCGTCGTGTGCGTTGAGGCCGTGCCGAATTTCGCGAAGGGCAACAACTATCGACCACTCGTTCTTATTGTCCGCAGCAGTACGCCGGACAAAGAGACGGTCATCTGCTCAGGGCCTAAAGAAGACACATGCCCTTCCACCTAATATAAACAAAGAAATTGACCACTATGAATTACCTCCACAAATTTCATAAGCTCCTTTTTTGTTTGCAAATAAAATAGAAATAGAATCAATTAAAATTCCTACTCACTGTATCGGCGTCCTCGAGCAGTTCCACTTGACACATCCACCGTCTTCACAATAACCCTTACAGTTTCTATCGCAGGGTACCACACAGACATTTGCACTGCTATTACTTTTCACGTAACCATTCTTACAAGAACACACGTTTGGAGCAGTGCAGAAACCATTGACACAGTCTTTAGAACACTTTGGCTTGCAAACACCTCTGACTTTAACATAACCACTATGGCAGGAACAGTTGTTAGGAGCGACACAGTCTCCATGGGTGCAGCTGCTACACTTTGGGGCACATGCAGTCTTGTTCACGCGCACATAGCCTTTGAAGCAGGAGCAAGTGTCAGGAGCAACACATTCGGCGTTGACACAATCGCAAATCGGTTCACAGACTGAACTGTTCTTGGATCTGAAGCCGTCGAAACAGGTGCAAGTGTTAGGGCCAGTGCAAGTGGCGTTGACGCAAGATTGTTCGCAGATAGGGACGCACTTGAGGTTCTCGTCTGCAGTGTAGCCTGGGTCGCAATGGAAACAATGTGTGGAGTTGTACGGCGTGAAGTTTTCTTTGCATACGCATGTGTTGTTGGCGTAGCAGTCGGCGTTGGTGCATGTTGGGTTGCAGACGGGCGTGATGCAGGTGTTCGGTCGTTCGGGGTCGAGGTACGCGGGCGGCAGGCACTGGCACTGGTCTGGGGAGACACACTTGCCTCCGTTGCAGCCAGTGCTGCAGATGGGCGCGCAGACGTCTAGTTCGCTGTCATGCTGCCAGCCGTTGCAGCAGACGGTGTGGTTCGTCCATGTTAAAGGGGAAAATCTACAAGTCCGTGATAAGACCTGTCGTTCTGTATGGATCGGAATGTTGGGCCGTGAAGAAGATGGATGAAAAAAGATTGCATGTAGTGGAGATGAGAATGTTGAGATGGATGTGTGGAGTGACTATAATGGATAAGGTCAGGAATGAGTATATTAGATGAAGTTTGAAAGTAGCGCCAGTGACAAAAAAGTTGAAAGGGAACCGTTTGTCTTGGTATGGGAGATGATATGGGAGAGATGAAACGCATGTGACCAAAAGAGTTATGAATATAAATGTGGATGGATGGAGAGGATGAGGGAGGCCAAAGAATAGATGTATGGATTGTGTGAAGAATGATATGAAAGAGAAGGGAGTCAGTGATATTATGACGGGTGACATGACGGAATGGAAGTAGAAAACATGTTGCGCCGATCCCAAGTAACATGGAATAAGGGCAGGAAGATGATGACCCCTTTTCCGATTAATCTTATATAGGTACAGGATGACTGGATAGTATCTTTACATCCGAAAACCTTGAACTCTGCTCATCATATTGTACAACTTTTACTACAGGACAAAACTGGAGTTCAAGAAAAAAAATCAGCTGTTCCATTCATTTTGTTAAGCAACATTGATTAAGTTTTTTTTCACGAATTTCTTTGTACCATAGTCTTCTTCTCGTGTCGATGATACATCTAATTATACCACTTGGGCCCAGTAGGTGGCCATGTTTATTGCCGCGTCTGAGGCGTTAATCAGATCGTCAAGGGTGCAGGTGAACGGACAGTTGGGACAATCCAACATGTGGGACATAGTCTGACCAGGAGCTCCGCAACCACACTGGGTGCCAGACGAGTCTAAGATGCCCCATTCTGCCAAATTGTGTTTGCAGCGGCCTACTTGGGTGCGCAGTCGATTCAATGCCTTCCAAATAGACCACTGCAATTCACTGCCGGAAGGCAGGTGTTCCTGGGGCTTCAAGTAGTTGTGAGGTGGTGGATATCTTTTCAAATCAAATCAATTTATTTGCATCATACAGGTTACATACAGTTGCACACCAGGAGGAGCTCGTGGCTAAATAATTACAGCCGCATAGACCGATCTTCCGGGTTAAGCCACGCTTGCCGAGGTTGGTCTGTGGATGGGTGACCATTTACCATAGCGAGTTTCCTCCGTGCCTCGGAAAGCACGTAAAGCCGTTGGTCCCGGCTGTCATTTGTAGATCTTTGACAGTCGTTACTGTTAGTCAGAAGCCAGAAAGTCTGACAACCAGTCTTACCAAGAGTATCGTATTACCCAGTTACTGGGTTGTGGAGGTCTGATAGGCAGTCGCTCCATGTACAATACTGATATTCAGCTGCATCCGGTTCGACTGGAAGCCGACCCCAACATAGTTGGGAAAAGGCTAGGCAGATGATGACAGGTTACATACAGTTGTTACAATAAATGTTTGATTCTCTGTAGACTACCATTTCTGGTGTGCAAATTTTACAAGAATCATCCGTCATTGCAGGAGTTATTCTAAAATTTACATTTAAATCTTTCTTCCCACAATCTACTTCTCTCTTTCTGTTCTTCTTTCTTTTCTTTCTGTACCATAGTAAAAGTTGTACAAAATTATGAGCATAAGCTATGTCTAAACCAGTGCGCTTTCATGTTCATCTGATGTTAAGCAAATAACCAGTCATGCTGTATGCATAAAAATCTTGCCTTATTAAGGAAACGAATAACTTACCATAAAATACAAAATAGCAAAAATCCCATTCGCCTTCATGATTACACTTCAAATAACACAGAACAGTAATTTAAATATAATTCACATATTATTATAGTTACACATTCATTGTGATTCAATCGGCGACGTTTTGGACAGAATGATACAATTATGTATAAACGGTTATTCATATTGTTAATAAATAGAGCAGTTCGTATTAATACAAGGTTTTCCTTGTGGACTAGAATCCTCAATAATAATTTTAAAATAAAATAAGGTTTAATTCAGAATCTTGTAAACTTTTGCAGTAAATCTTACATAGGGATCTCCTTTTAAGTAAAAAATATACCTGTGCTAGGAGGCCCTGCTCTTGAATATCAAATTATAAATTGTATTATGACGATATAATTTAAACAAGAAACAAAACAAATATATAATTAACAAGAAAAGAAAAAACCGAAAGATATTATCTAAATTAGTGTGTGTTTGAGTGTGTGTGTGCATGTGTGTAAGTGGATGTGTGTGTGTGAATCTTATCAACTTATAATGACGATGCTTGCAGCAATAATTCAATGTCATCATAGGTCTTCAGTTTTAGCCATTGAACTATTGCCTGTTTGCAGTCTTTAGTAGTCATGGGGTAGATGCCAGTCACCCTATATGAGATGTGTGTCTTTAAAAGAAATGTTTTTAATAACAAAAACTTAAACACTTTTTAAGACAGCAATGGATGAAGCTGTCGCATTCCTTGCTGGAAATCAAACGCTTTCATAAAAGTTTTTTTTTAATACTATTTAAGTATTTAAAAAACGAGGATTAACATTTATACAATAAGTTTTTTAACCTAAATTAATACAATATAAATCTAAACTAAATCTAAAGTAAAAACAAAGAATAATTACCTATATCCTAGACTAAACTACCAATATCAACTAGAAGAGTGCATCAAAATATTCCTCCACATCGCTGTCGACTGGCCGAAAAACAAGCCAGCACTCTGGTCACGTGAAGTGTCGACCAGTCTTCTTCCTATTTCCTCAAAAAGGAGACGCGCACTCAGACCCCATAACCCGAGCGTTTCCACCCCAAACGGCTCAAAGTCATAGTTTCCTATGATGTTGCTACATTTAAAAAACTTAATAAAACATAAATTAATCAGGACCATAGCGAACAAAGGTACTGTTTATTTCTTAAAGAAATCTCTTCCAGCAGATCTGTGAGCGGTGAGTTTACAACAAGAAATGAAGACAACTACCGATATGATCATTCAAGATTCAAGCTAAAATTAAAAAAAAAATAACATCTACCCCATGACTACTAAAGACTGCAAACAGGCAATAGTTCAATGGCTAAAACTGAAGACCTATGATGACATTGAATTATTGCTGCAAGCATCGTCATTATAAGTTGATAAGATTCACACACACACATCCACTTACACACATGCACACACACACTCAAACACACACTAATTTAGATAATATCTTTCGGTTTTTTCTTTTCTTGTTAATTATATATTTGTTTTGTTTCTTGTTTAAATTATATCGTCATAATACAATTTATAATTTGATATTCAAGAGCAGGGCCTCCTAGCACAGGTATATTTTTTACTTAAAAGGAGATCCCTATGTAAGATTTACTGCAAAAGTTTACAAGATTCTGAATTAAACCTTATTTTATTTTAAAATTATTATTGAGGATTCTAGTCCACAAGGAAAACCTTGTATTAATACGAACTGCTCTATTTATTAACAATATGAATAACCGTTTATACATAATTGTATCATTCTGTCCAAAACGTCGCCGATTGAATCACAATGAATGTGTAACTATAATAATATGTGAATTATATTTAAATTACTGTTCTGTGTTATTTGAAGTGTAATCATGAAGGCGAATGGGATTTTTGCTATTTTGTATTTTATGGTAAGTTATTCGTTTCCTTAATAAGGCAAGATTTTTATGCATACAGCATGACTGGTTATTTGCTTAACATCAGATGAACATGAAAGCGCACTGGTTTAGACATAGCTTATGCTCATAATTTTGTACAACTTTTACTATGGTACAGAAAGAAAAGAAAGAAGAACAGAAAGAGAGAAGTAGATTGTGGGAAGAAAGATTTAAATGTAAATTTTAGAATAACTCCTGCAATGACGGATGATTCTTGTAAAATTTGCACACCAGAAATGGTAGTCTACAGAGAATCAAACATTTATTGTAACAACTGTATGTAACCTGTCATCATCTGCCTAGCCTTTTCCCAACTATGTTGGGGTCGGCTTCCAGTCGAACCGGATGCAGCTGAATATCAGTATTGTACATGGAGCGACTGCCTATCAGACCTCCACAACCCAGTAACTGGGTAATACGATACTCTTGGTAAGACTGGTTGTCAGACTTTCTGGCTTCTGACTAACAGTAACGACTGTCAAAGATCTACAAATGACAGCCGGGACCAACGGCTTTACGTGCTTTCCGAGGCACGGAGGAAACTCGCTATGGTAAATGGTCACCCATCCACAGACCAACCTCGGCAAGCGTGGCTTAACCCGGAAGATCGGTCTATGCGGCTGTAATTATTTAGCCACGAGCTCCTCCTGGTGTGCAACTGTATGTAACCTGTATGATGCAAATAAATTGATTTGATTTGAAAAGATATCCACCACCTCACAACTACTTGAAGCCCCAGGAACACCTGCCTTCCGGCAGTGAATTGCAGTGGTCTATTTGGAAGGCATTGAATCGACTGCGCACCCAAGTAGGCCGCTGCAAACACAATTTGGCAGAATGGGGCATCTTAGACTCGTCTGGCACCCAGTGTGGTTGCGGAGCTCCTGGTCAGACTATGTCCCACATGTTGGATTGTCCCAACTGTCCGTTCACCTGCACCCTTGACGATCTGATTAACGCCTCAGACGCGGCAATAAACATGGCCACCTACTGGGCCCAAGTGGTATAATTAGATGTATCATCGACACGAGAAGAAGACTATGGTACAAAGAAATTCGTGAAAAAAAACTTAATCAATGTTGCTTAACAAAATGAATGGAACAGCTGATTTTTTTTCTTGAACTCCAGTTTTGTCCTGTAGTAAAAGTTGTACAATATGATGAGCAGAGTTCAAGGTTTTCGGATGTAAAGATACTATCCAGTCATCCTGTACCTATATAAGATTAATCGGAAAAGGGGTCATCATCTTCCTGCCCTTATTCCATGTTACTTGGGATCGGCGCAACATGTTTTCTACTTCCATTCCGTCATGTCACCCGTCATAATATCACTGACTCCCTTCTCTTTCATATCATTCTTCACACAATCCATACATCTATTCTTTGGCCTCCCTCATCCTCTCCATCCATCCACATTTATATTCATAACTCTTTTGGTCACATGCGTTTCATCTCTCCCATATCATCTCCCATACCAAGACAAACGGTTCCCTTTCAACTTTTTTGTCACTGGCGCTACTTTCAAACTTCATCTAATATACTCATTCCTGACCTTATCCATTATAGTCACTCCACACATCCATCTCAACATTCTCATCTCCACTACATGCAATCTTTTTTCATCCATCTTCTTCACGGCCCAACATTCCGATCCATACAGAACGACAGGTCTTATCACGGACTTGTAGATTTTCCCCTTTAACTTGAGAGGCATCCGTGGGTCACAAGTTATTCCAGTGACCTGTCGCCATATCATCCATCCTGAGTTGATCTGGTGCGTTACGTCTCGGTCTACTCTACGGTGTTAAAGAACCCATAATAATGAATAAGTTTTGTTCCACAACTTTCACCAAAAATTCATAGTTTAAGAGTAACTGTTCAAAAATATCAAAAAAATACGCTTAAATCTATATACTCTCAGCTATAACTATCAGCTGTGTTTACATTTGAGGTCATATGTGGGTCACGGATTAGAAGCTCCATTTTGCTGAATTCGTAACTAAAGCTTACCTAAAATAAAAATCATTCTGCATTTTTAGGGTTCCGTACCCAAAAGGGTAAAACGGGACCCTATTACTAAGACTCCGCTGTCTGTCTGTCACCAGGCTGTATCTCATGAACCGTGACAGTTAGACAGTTGAAATTTTCACAGATTATGTATTTCTGTTGCCGCTATAACAACAAATACTAAAAAACAGAATAAAATATATAGTATTTAAGGGGGCTCCCATACAACAAACGTGTTTTTTTTCCGTTTTTATAGATAGTTTTTTGCCCGCGGCTTCGCTCGCGTTTAATTAAAAAAAAAACTCTTAACAAACTACTAAAGTTTCTTTAATAATATAATTCAATCATGATTCGAAAGACATGTGGCGCCGTCTATTAACGTTATTGTTGTTTTCCTCGAGAACAGTACTTTTTTTCGGGACGAAAGGTACTCTATGTCCGTTTCTGTACACCTGACAACGTATTTGCAAAGTTTCAGGATGATCGGTTCAGTGGTTTAGGCGTGAATAGGTAACAAACAAACAAACTTACTTTCGCCTTTATAATATTAGTTAGGATGGTACGGAACCCTCCGTGCGCGAGTCCGACTCGCACTTGGCCGGTTTTTTTTTAATTTTGACACTTGCCTGAAAACAGTCATCGGTGATATTTTAAGTGGCCTGTGGATTAGTACCCCCTTTCCGACCAGCGATGTACCTACATTACAAAGTTTGATTAAATTCAACAAAGGTCGCCGTTCGTTGATGTTCGTTTGTCTTCGTAGACTAAAAAGTAAGAAAGAGCGACCTTCCCATACTGAATATTATATCTCCCACGAAGTAGGAGGTTCAATAACTTCTAGTGTAAACAATTGTAAAGACAATTAAAATTAACATGTATGGTAGAGCTATAAAATACAACAATAGATTTTATGACAATTAGCATGTGTGTTCTTTTGATTACAATAAAACGCTTTTTAGTAAATGGTGTTACCACACTGAGGTTATGAAATATTATTATATTAATAATATGTTGTGAAGGACAGCACGGTTGATATCTGTCGGGCATGCCACTGTCCCGGTGAATCTATCCGACATATTATCTCTGGTGGTTCTCGTCTTGCTAACGGTGAATATTTGCATAGGCACAACCTCGTAGCTAGAATTTCCACCGGCAACTTGCTCTCCAATACAACCTTGTGGACGCAGAAGTACCATACTATAAGTATGTGCCCGACCCCAGTTCTCGAGAATGGTGATGTCACATTGTACTGGGATCGATCTATCATTACCGACAGGACTGTTGTTGCCAATAAGCCTGACATCGTGGTGATAGATCGATCAAAGCGTCTCACAATGATTGTTGATATCATGGTTCCGCATGACGAGAACCTTGTGAAAGCCGAGAAAGATAAAGAAATTAAGTATCAAGACTTGGCACACGAGGTTGTCGCCATGTGGGATGTTGATTCAGCAATCATTGTGCCGATAGTCGTCACGGCCAATGGCTTAATAGCCAAAAGCCTCGACCAACATCTTAAGAGGCTCTCGTTGGGCAGCTAGATAGCGGTTGGAAAGCGGTACTTCTGGACACGGCGCGTATTGTTAGGAAGTTCCTCTCTCTGAGGCCCTGACCTATTCTGTGCCCTGACCACCGGTAGCTTGGACCCTGTTACCCGGTTCCCGATGCCGGTGGGCTACTATTTTATATATTTTTAAATGTTATTATTTTATATTTAAAAATGTACTAAATATGTATTGTAAAAGAATAAAGGGGATAATAATAATAGCCTGTAATTGTCCCACTGCGGGGAAAAGGTCTAAATGCAAATGCAGCTAATCATATCTGAGGATACATAGATTTTAGCGTATTCTTTATGAAATCGTTCAATAGCAATTTCTCCTTACTGTCTTTTGGGGAAAGTTGTAGAACTATGTCCAGCAGTAGACCGTCTTTCGGCTGAATGATGATGATGATGAATGTACACATTTAATTTCAGATCCTCTACGTTTTTGACATTAGTGACGCCAAATGCGACGAGTACGTTATTGTATTTGAAGAATTTTCATGTGGAAAAATTTATTTGTTGAAGCCTATGAAATTGTAAGTTCTTACTATCTTTCTTATCGACTTACAGTGCAATTCTGTAAGAATCTCACCTCGATCGCGACTGTCAATTAGACACTTGTCGTGACACAGCGTGGATAACAAAACTACGCGTTATTGATTATACTGTCGATTATCTGTGTGTTATTTGCTTCTATTATCCATACTGTGACAATATAGATATCGAGCTAACCGTCGAATGTGAGGTGAGTTTCTTACAGATTGACACTACTGTTCACGAATATCCCGGTAGAGGTTAGGAAATCTCTTGCCTCGTCCTCTACATTAGCTGAATTGCTACTAAAACAGAATTTCTGTAAAGATATACCTATTTTTGAAATTGAGCATATTTCTTCTGCTTCGATTAAAACAGCATTTAAATTCAAATGATCTATTACTGGTATAAATTAACAAAGCACGGGATTTAACGTGATTAAAAAATAAAAATATCCAAACCACTTATTAAGGACCTAATAAAAAATTGAGTAAAACAAAATTGCAATTTAATAATTTTTATGTGATAGACCGTTTATTTATACCACGCATAAATGAATGACAGCACGGCGACATAATTATCTGGCGGGCATGACTAGCGCGATATCGTTCCGCGTAGTCAGTTAACACCGAGAACATCGTGTTTTCTATTTGTTTTATTTTTTATTTTTATTGTTCTGAATAAATCCTAACAGGTTCAATCTGTGTCACCAGTAGATCACGCGGTTTGAAAGAATTACACGAATTTAGACAACCCCTATATTTTAAACATGAAATATTTAATTATTAGTTGTGTGTAATAATTTTTACTAATTTTGTATATATTTTTAGACATGAAATAAATTGGGACGGACTGACCTATCCATACAACTCAACGGACATATACGACGAAATTCATGGTTATAAAGAATGCATGTTAGAATTCGATTGCATGGGTTCGGAATTATCATGCTTAGACGATATTAAACCAAAAAATTATGCAACACATTCCTTTATACCTGGAAACAATACAATGCAACGTTTTACATACAATAACGACGAACTAGATGAACCAAAAATAAATATTAGTGAGAGTGAGAAACCCAAGGATGGTAATGAAGGAATTGATACGTCTATGTATGATGTGAATCTAATTTATATGAATGAAAACGATATGCAAAACAGTTCAGAGTTCTTTCAAAAGGAATCAAGAAATCAGAGACATATAGTACACTGTCATTATGCAGAAACTGTCTGTATTAAGGAAAAACACTCGGAAAGTCATAGTTCCAGAAACGTCACTAACAAAATTAGCACCACTCATCATAATGAAACCGCAGGAACACTTATAGTAACATTAACGCGAGACCAAAACAGTACGATACAACCAATTTTCACAGGATACTTTCCTCAATTGTACAACGATTCTAATAATAAAAATGTAGTAGATCCTTCGTTTAACGAATTGAAAACTGTAACGTTTACATGTAAATTTTTAGAAGGCTTTAATTGCAAACAAAACGTCATGAATGAAACAATAAAACAAATCAATGTATACCTTAAAACGAATTATATTCAGAATAACACTAGAACAAAATATCTTAATTGTACAAAAGACTTCAGTTCTACAAATAATTCACTAAATTTAACATGCAACGCTAAAGAATTTGCTAATCACAACCCACATATATTATATACTCCACAACCTAATAACAAAACTGAAATTAAGTCTAACAGTCAAGCAAAGGAAAAAACAATATTAATTTGGAACTGTCAAATCATGAAAATAAATCATACGTTACCTACTAAGGAACACAATGATTATAACTTAATATATTTAAAAAATTGTTCTAACAATAGAAATACAAGTTGTAAAAACAGATCTGGCGACAACAATAGCACTCTAGTTATAGATAATACAGAGCGAATCATTGGGAATTCAACGACAAACGATGTTTTTGGATTGAACAGGGCAAAAATATCCGGAAGAACAACTGGAATAAACAAAGATAATTCATCTAGCACTGATGACGAAAATGTTATCACAATACATATAACAGAATCTGGGAATAACTGTAGCCTATACTCACCTTTTAGTTTTCACGAAGGAAAGATTATCGAGTTAGAGACAAATAAAGAGAAACTTCTAGAAAATGACGTTTTGGAATTGAAGCTCTTCAATTGCATAAACATTAAATCTTCTATCGCAAACAATACACAAATCCATGAACAGACAGAATTAGCCATCATTGTAAAAAATGGTTCATTAAATACTTCTAATTTAAAATTATTAAAGAGCACCCCAAAAGAAGCATATATCAAAGAAAGAATAGTATTACAATGTGACCGTCCTGATGGTGATTTAAGTATAGAAACTGCTAAAAATGAAACAGTATTAGATTGCAAGTTTATAGATTTGGATAATTTTAATAATACAGCAGGTTCAGAACATACTACAGGATTAAGTAATACATCTAATACAAGTAATGATGAGGGGAAGATAAAACATAATATTCTAACCAAAGTCAATCCCGAAATAAACGCAAGCAGCAATTGTAGTTCAAATAAAACAGTTGCACTAAACAAATGCAACATTACAAGAAATGAAACTACTATCAAAGTAGTTGAAAATAAAGCAATAGAAAATGACACTCTTAGTAAAGATAAGATTACAAGGCAAAATTTTAATAGAAAAAAAGATATTGAAGGTTCGGGACAAAATAGTCTTGCTTTAAAAGATGATAAAACAGAAAAGATAATGCTCATAGTAATTGCGTCAATTGCTGGTACTAGTCTACTGATAATATTGGCGCTGAAAAAATGTACCAAGAAAGGAGAATACAGTAAGTAATTTATCATAATTTTGCTAAGGACGATTCTAATTTAAATTCTGCATAAGCAGTTAGTAATGCAAAGTGCCGCTCAGTAACTGCAGGAGATCCCAATGTACGAAATTGTATATTATAAGAAGACATGCCGTTGGTCCTAGAGAATTGACAATACGTGTAATTCGCAGTTTGTACCTAAATGATATTTATTTCTGTAAATAAATCTGTTACAGACACTTTTACAAGTCAATATCTATACATATAAAAGGAGAAGCTGACTGACTGATCTATCAACGCACAGCCTAAACCGCTGGGGTTAGAAAGTTGAAATTTTGACAGTAGGTTTCTTTTGTAACGTAGGCATCCACTAAGAAGGGATTTTTCAAAATTCAACCCCTAAGGGAGTTAAATAGGGGATGAAAGTCTGTATGGAAAATCGTCACTTAACGGGTTCAAAATTTCACGCAAGCGAAGCTGCGGGCGAAAGCTAGTAGTGTATAAATGTTAATGGCATCGGCTTTTCCTATCTGACTAGCTCTGAGAAAAAAAGCCGAAGCAAACTCAGAAGTCTCTTTTAAAGTTCAGACTTTTTTTTTTTTTTTTTTTTTATTTTTTTTTATTTTTTTTTTTTAACGTTGCCCCACACTAAGATTTCTCTTGTATCGTGGGTGCGTTTACAGACACAAATCTCACAAACAAACGCCCAGACCCGGAACAACCATCTGTAGGCCATACAAATTTTTGTTCCGTGTGGGAATCGAACCCACGACCCGCAGCGCAGAAGCCAATCGCTTAGCCACTGCACCAAACGTGTCGTCAAGATACATTGTAGTATAAAAGCTATGTGAGCGTAACAATGTAGGGCAACGTCTGGAATGTCCTTTTGAGGGAAAAGCCGTAGCAGATTTGAGTTGACCTGCCCTAACTGACGGCACGCATGCATCAGCCATCACGTTAGCTCAATTTTATTAAGCCGTGGTTTGTTACAAACGCCGAAGGCCGCGTCCTGCGTGACGCTTTACGCTCCCGACAAATGCTTACCGTGGAAATGCACTATTGTGGCCTCTTTCAGACGCCTGACGCTGAATCAGGCGTTTGAAAGAGACCACGTAAGCATTCGTCGACAGCGTCTAAAAGCTGCATATATCTCTTATCTAATGATACGCATAAATTCTTTGTTTCAGCTCCAGCCGCTACAAGAGAACCGCCAAATGAAGAGGAAACAGCGTTTTAAGATTCATTTAATGCTACGCACACACCAAGCCCATGAACGCCAGTGAAGGCCAACAAACGGGATTCGTTCTATACAAAGTTCGGTTAAGTTCAACAAATGACAAACATTCGTTGGGGTTTTTTGTCCTTCGTTGGGTTGGTGTAGACGCTTCATAATATAAGCTTTATGTTAATAGTTGTACATACCAAAATATTTGCTCATTATTAGTAATTATTATAAATTATACATTGTTTTATATTACGACCTCGGAGGAGCTCGTGGCTAAATAATTACAGCCGCATAGATCGATCTTCCGGGTTAAGCCACGCTTGCCGAGGTTGGTCTGTGGATGTGTGACCATTTACCGTAGCGAGTTTCCTCCGTGCCTCGGAAAGCACGTTAAGCCGTTGGTCCCGGCTGTCATTTGTAGATCTTTGACAGTCGTTACTGTTGGTCAGAATCCAGAAAGTCTGACAACCAGTCTTACCAAGAGTATTGTATTACCCAGTTACTGGGTTGTGGAGGTCTGATAGGCAGTCGCTCCATGTAAAATACTGATATTCAGCTGCATCCGGTTCGACTGGAAGCCGACCCCAACATAGTTGGGAAAAGGCTAGGCAGATGATTGTTTTATATTACGAAATTATGAACCCTTAACCCGCGTTGGTCTAGTGATCGCAAGCGCGACTGCTTAGCGTGAGGTCCTGGGGTCGATCCCTAGGTCGGGCAAAAGTTATTTGGTTTTTCCGTGTGGTGTTTCTCAGTAGCAGCCCGGAGTCTGGATTTGTGCCCGGTTGATGGCAATAACCAGTGCGTGTTGCCAGTGATTACAACCGGTACTGAAACGTGGTAGCTCACAATGGGCCTCATAAGAAGGCTCAAGGTCACCCAAAGGGCAATGGAGAGGGCTGTGCTCGGAGTTACCCTGCGTGATCATATCAGAAATGATGAGATCCGCAGGAGAACCAAGGTAACCGACATAGCTCGAAGAATTGCCAAACTTAAGTGGCAGTGGGCGGCACATTGCTCGCAGAACGGATGGCCGATGGGGCCGAAAGGTTCTGGAGTGGCGACCGCGTACCAGAAGACGCAGCGTGGGTAGGCCTCCCACAAGGTGGACCGATGATCTGGTGAAGGTCGCGAGAAACCGCTGGATGCGAGAAGCACAGGACCGGTCGATGTGGCGATGCTTGGGAGAGGCCTATGTCCAGCAGTGGTCTTTCGACTGAATGATGATTATGATGATGATGATGGAAATAGGCTCGCTCCCTATTACATGGAAATTAAACATAACGGCTAAATGAGGGAGCACTATACACCTCTGCCGATCCTTTCGGGGAACACAGTCGTGATGTTATGTGTTGTCAACCTTTAACTCAAGAATCAATTTTAATTTATTTCAACAGTCTTTGATCTGTTTATTAGCATTAAGTATTTTCATTCATACTGATATTATTATTCCGAATAATAATTTCCTAAATCGACTTCAAAGCACCTTATTCAAGCCAACTTTATTAAATGAACGTTTTTAATTACGTAGAAGTTACTAATCCGTAACTAACGAACGAGTTACCGCTTGCAACCTTTATAGCAGTTGCCAAGCAAAAAATAAATCGTTTTCCGAAATGAGGTACGCGTCATAATTAATTTTAAAGCATCAGCAACGTGTATGAAAAAATAGATTACCAATAGAATCTTTCTCGCACAAGTTTTTTTATGTAACTATGATTATACAGTAAGTAAAATAACAGAGGTATTCTCTTAAACCCCCTCACACACAATCTACATCATTATTAGATAAAAATACAAAAATTAGCAAAAAAATATACGAAAATAAAAAAAAAATTACAAACAATTTGGAACGACACGTTCCAAACATTTAACGAAACGAAACATTTGACGACACGTTTGGTGCAGTGGCTAAGTATTGGCTTCTGCGCTACGGGTCGTGGGTTCGATTCCCACACGGAAAAAAAATGTGTATGGCCTACAGATGGTTGTTTCGGGTCTGGGCGTTTGTGTATGTGAGATTTGTGTCTGTTAACGCACCCACGAGACAAGAGAAATCTTAGCGAAGGGTTTTAAAAAAAAAACGGCTTTTTTAAAATCAAAATAGTAGCGTAGATAAGTTAAATGTTGTTATGTTGCAGAGTTTTCCACATTGATAGACAAGTGCGCATGTACCTACAGTAAGCGTTGATTTTACGTATCATTTTTTTGTGATTTCTTTTTCATTTTTTGTTTGGGAATATTTATTTTAATATGTTCGGACGCTAAACGATTGCTGGTTAACGGGAACGCTTTTCGTTAGTTAACATGCTATATACATACATATACATCATTCAAACAAAAGACGTCCACTGCTGGACATAGGCCTCCCCCAAAACGGGGGGGGGGGTTGCCGTAATCGCCACGCAGGCGGGTTGGCGATCGCAGTATGGTTGTTAAAGTACTCAGAGAACGCTGTCGCCTTTTACGACACCCACGGGAAGAGATGGGGTAGTGCTATTCTTTAAGTCCGGCACTACACGAGACTATAATTATACAAGCTGTAAACAAATTCGTGTAAATAATTCCTTAAAACCACATGGCGCACAAGATCTAGCTTGACCAAAAATTAAAAATTAAATCTTTTTATTTCTTGCCATACTGGTAAGCGATTCTAAAGAAATGAAGGCTTCACAAAAAAATAAGTCAATACCTTTCGTTACCACGCATAAATATTATGAACGGTGACACAACTGGCAGGAACGACTAGCGAGATATCGCTCCACGCATTCCAGTAACAGATCACGCGGATTGAAGGAATGACATGAATTCGGATACATCCTGTACACTCACGCTTGTTATCCCCGAAAAGATAAGCAGAGGTGAGCTCTGTATTACAGGAGTATATACACCCACATTTTGCCTCTGGTCCCATAATTATGGTCCCAATTATGGCGCCAGGTTTGTCGCCCCTTACGACTCATTGCCCGATGACGAAAGGGAATTATATATAGTCTTAATCCATATCCCAACGAACTATCTTCCAAAATTTAAAATAACATCTAAAATTGGACCTGATCCAATTATTTATAGTAATTTACAACACAATAAACGACTAGTATTCTGGAAACACCTGCCTTTACCCGATCCATCGATGTGCGACGCGCATGCCCCGTTTACCCTAACCACGGTAAGGGGAGCTCTTATGCTAAACATTATTACGTTCTTCACACCCTATAAACGAGATTTTGAAGGCGGGGGAGGAGCTCAACTTATACTGGACATCGTAACAACTTCAGACAGGTTGGTCTTCGGCAAAGCTCGGGAACGATCGGGTGTTTCCGTTGTGAGTGAAACCTCCGTAGTTTTTCAGACGATAAGGGTCCAACTTGGAGACGTAATTTAATTTTTAAATTTAATATTACATAAGTTGGTTAAAATTGGAATGGTACTTGCATAGACAAATGATGTGGAAGCGTCGAGTGACAGGCTCGTCCGGAAATGCTTAAACCTGCTTTTATATTATTTTTCTGGTTGACATTTATTTATTAATAACTTTATTGACTATTACTACACACGATTATTAGTACACACACACACACGTTACACATATGATTATAATAAACTATTTATTGATTTTATTTAGTAGTTAGTATTTGAATTATATTTATTGTACGTAATCTATTTATTATTTGTGTCGTTATTGCCCGTAGCGGGTGGTTGCCGTGAATAAAATAAATAAATAAAATAAATATAGTAATTAAATGTCTAACCTCTCATAATATCAAATATTAATCACTACATAGTATAAAACAAAGTCGCTTCCCGCTGTCTGTCCCTATGTATGCTTAGACCTTTAAAACTACGCAACGGATTTTGATGCGGTTTTTTTTAATAGATAGAGTGATTCAAGAGGAAGGCTTATATGTATAATACATTGCACCCGTGCAAAGCTGGGGCGGGTCGCTAGTTGCAAATAAAATGAGCTCGAAATGATTTAACAATTATTTAATACTAGCTGTGCCCGGCATGCGTTGCAATGCACTTTTTCCTACTTACTACCTACCTACTACCTACCTTCAGAAACAAAATCAAAATAGTAACAAAAAGTGAAAACCATTTTCATGCGTGCGGTAAACAAATGAAGAATATGGACATACTGAGATAATTTAGTTTTTTTTTTTTTAAATATCAAACTTTTCTTTCATAAGATCCTTCTCCTGACAACTACGAATACAACAACAAAAAAAATACGCAATCGGTCCAGCCGCTCACGCGTGATGCCGTGACCAAGGGAAATAGGGATTCATTTTTATGAAATAAATTGTGTGTCGTTAATTAATCATTCCAGACATTAGTAGGTATGCAAATAGGTATGCAAAACTTGTCTGGCTGAAATCGCCTTGAGCGATGTATCCTGAATATACCAATACAATAAAGAGTATATTTGTATTGTACGTAGTCGTTTTCCTTGCTGAGCTTTGTGATTTAAGAAAAGTATAATATCGTATGTTGTTGCTCGTACTCGTGTTGAATGCAGTGCGTTATTAATAGTGTACAACTGAACTTTATAATGCCGATTATGTTGAACGCATCCCGAATTCCCTATATACGATAACCATGATCGTAGAGAGCTTACCTATTTATGCCGCAAACCACATTGCTTACGGAAAACGTAGCATTTGGCGTAGTCAAACGTAGCAATTTTAGAAGACGTAGTATTTACCGAAATAAAACGTAGCAATTTGAGAAGACGTAGTATTTGGCGAAGTAAAACGTAGCAATTTGAGAAGACGTAGCATTTGGCCTGCATTTAAAGTAGCAAATTTAGAAAACGTAGCATTTACATATGTAAAACGAAGTAATTTCAGAAAACTTACCATTATTATTAGTCAGCCGACATGTAACGTTGCAATTTTAGAAAACTGAGCATTTGACATACTGATGAATGATGATGTATTTATCTTTTAAAATAGTTATCGATGAAACAAGCCAAGCCAAAATTCTAACCTCTAGATGTATGTCACTCAATATTGGATAAATCCAGTGTTCAAGTACCTCCCTGCTGCTTGTAGGGGTGCAATGTCCGCGCCGGCGCGCCCCGTCGATACGCCGCCACACCGCCGCCCCAGCCCGAGCGGCCGAATGCACGCGCTCCGCACACAACGCCGAAAACCCAACGTTCACACAAAAATTATTAACAGAAAACCACGTAATATCACAAAATATAACAACCGATCACAAAGAGTCGCGCAAATTTTGTTCATTAAAAAAAAGTGAGACCGCCATCTCGAAAAAGTATTTATTTTTCGAATTTATATATTTTCGTGTGCCAGTGACACAATGACTAGAGTGCTGTGATATTTGAAATTGGAATTAGTTTTTGAAATCAGTGTTAATTTTTTGATATACTTTTTTCATGATTCAAGTAAAGTTAATTTAAAAAATATTATAGGACGCATAAATAGATTTGTGATGTGACAACCTTCTTGCGTAACAATCCGTAGGTGAGTATTTGTCTCATTCGATATTCATTTGACTCATCGCTGTGATCAAACTCATCAATCAGTGAATCAGAACAGGTCAATTTATAAGCTCTGAATCAATATTGGCAGCTTTTTATTTCACTTCACGACCTTTGCTGACAAACGAGGTAGGCGTTATTGTAGGCAGACATCATCTCAATTAAAAATTTAATATAATATAATGATTAAGAGAGGTACAGTAATATTATCTCTTTATTTACACAATGACCTGAAAGATCCTTGATTTATGATTTATATATTGGCTCAGTATTGAAATACACTTACTAATTACATACTAAGTAAAATATATACCTACCCACATCGTCGCGTCGTGCATACATAGCATTTGAAATAACTATTTCCAATTACTTATTATAATCGTAGCATGTCATGAAAGGCTTCTGCTGTCTAATACCGGGTTTAGCTATCTCAATAGAAGGTGTAACATCGAAGAAGTATATTTTTTGAAGCATTTTGGAGTCAGGGGCGAGACCCACATCCCAACGCTTCGAAAACACATTTACCATTTGCTGATACAATATCCAGAAGCGAATGTTTTACTTACCAATGGTAGTTCTTATGAAGTCGACAATTTTATTTTCGAACCCCAAAAACAGAGGGTTTACTATGTTAAGCTATAGATACTACGATCAGTTATTGGTAAAGATACGAGAGTCGCTGTCCAATAACGGTTGGTAAGATTATAGGAACCGGGAGTGGCAAAATCGAGTCTTTCAAACGTTAGAAGCGCTGAAAGAGGCGAAGAAGGTTTGTTTAATATAAATACTCTTTATTGTATTACACCAAAGAATTTAAATATTTATAAGTAGAATGTAAACAAAATAATAGTACAATAGATATTCTCGTCGTAATTCGTGAATCTTTACGAAACAACTTTTAACCTAACCTAAAAACTCCTTGCCCTCTTATGTAACATAGACACGAAAATAAATTTGCATTATCGATCAGTTCCTAAAACTTCTGGTGAATTTTACGGAGAACGTAGCAAGTGCTGGCAATGTGAGCACTGAGCAATAAGTTACAATTTAACACCCAAGGACAATTCAAACTACGCTATACTTCTGCGTCATCCCACTGCTGGGCAAAGGCCTCTCCCCATGACTTCCAGTTTCTTCGACCCAGAGCCAAAGTGGACCGGACCACTGGTCGTTGGTTTTGTCCATCTCGTCCCGCCATCTTCTTCGAGGTCTGCCGCGACTCCTTCTGGCTGTGTCAAGGCTCCATAAAGTGGTTATTTTGGAACACAGCTCATTGGGTATGCGGCACACGTGGCCGGCCCAGGCCCACTTCAGCTTAGCGCTATACTATTTCGCTATATAGTAAAGCATATTGAGCAATCCCATACTTTAAACCAGGCATGGGCAACTTTTACCAAGTTTCGTGCCAAACTTTACTATAAAACGTTATTTTTACTTTATGCGAAAACCGAGACACCCCAACAAGATTTTCATCAGAACTGCCTGAATATGTGTTTTTTTTTTAGGAAATCTCCAAGTTACACCTTAGTTTATATATATTATATTATATAAGTTCGCTAAAAAAGTGTGAAATGCCTGAGTTATGCTATGCAGGGGTTGTCTAATACACGGAAAGTGACCGAGCGGACCATTTCAAGCCTCAAAGTGTCTATTCCTGTCAACTGTTATGGGTAGAAACCTACTGAAACAAAACTGAAATTTATGAAAAAAAAAACAAAAAAAAAATGTGGTGTAAAAATATGTCAATCGATTCTCCTAGTGATTCTGAACAAACTAGTTTCAGGTTTAGTATCTACTAAAACTAAGCTTGTATAAATGCAGTCGCGGGCCATACCAGGACATAAAAAGGTTAATTTATTTATTAGGTTACTAGTGAAGGTAATTTAATGTAACAGTTAATGTGAAAGTTAAGCGCAGACAGGGTCTAAGATAAACCACACGATTCCAAGTAACAGAGGTAAAATGGAATTCCCCTATACCCTCTGGCTCTCACATACACTCAACGGAACACAGTAGACTGCTTGGCGCCGGACTTTAATGCGAGGGTTGTAGCTAGGGACCGTATAGATCCTACCACCAAGCGTGCTGGGTTTTGTTGTATCTTACAACACGCGTCCATTACCAGTTTTTTTTTCTTTTGGACTGCTGTAGATGGTCCTTGGGGACCGTTCCTACGTAACCGGGCAGTTATTGAGTGTCTCCAGCCAATGGTGGGGAAATAAAATACTTAACCCAAGTTAACTACTTATACTACATTAACATCATGACTACCTGCAACAACAAGCACTAAGGGCGACCCCTAGTGGGACTCGGACCTCGGGGGGCTTGAGGGAGGGAGACAGCTTGATGAAGGCTGAAATATCAGTATGACTGGTCTATTTTCAGTGTGCGGTGAGGAAGTTTTATATTTTAGCCCGTCCCGACAAGGTGGCTGCATACAGCTAACAGTAAATAACGATCAACTGTGTCTGGAGCAACTTAGTGTCCCATCTGCGGTCAGCCTCAGTTCCTAGATCGATACCGGTAAACTACATAACATAACATCACGCTTGTATTCCCCAAAGGAATGGACAGAGGTGTACAGTACACCCTCATTTCGACGTTATGTTGGAGTTCCATGTCTTCTTCTTCTATCGTGTCGGCACGAACTATATGAAAATAGCTCATACCGTGGTGAAAAGATTAGCCAGTCAGCAAAGATGGTAGCGGGGCTGACTGCCCAGGGTGCCGGACGTACTTAAGTATCGTCGTCCTCGGAGGCTCTTTTAATGCACCCCCACGCAGTCCTATGTAATAGAGGGCGAGCCTGTTGCCGTCAACTTGCGGCGGGCATTTTTGGGGGCTGGCTGTTCTTTTGTTAAATTGATGTTCAAAAAGAACTAAAACCCTTCGCACACGGCGACTTTTTGTAGCGATATTGTCGCGCGTTTTGTAAACGCGCTTCGGCATCGCTACTATCGCGCGTTAGTCGCGTTTGCAACGTGCGTACAGAATCTGGGCGAAGGTATACAGCCAACGACAGCGTCGCGGCTGTATCGATAAACATGCGCGACAGCATCGCTACAAAAAGTTGCCATGGCCGAGGCCGCTAAGTAATTCTAGTCTATCTATCTATATAAATAAAAAGAAAAGTCCTGACTAACTGACTGATTGACTGACTCATCAACGCCCAGCCCAAACACTCGGACCTAGAAAGCTGAAATTTTGCACAGAGGTTCGCTTTATAATGTAGACAAGGAATAAGGAAGGATTTTCCGAAATTCAACCCCTAAGGGAGTTAAATAGGGGATGAAAGTTTGAATGGAAAATCGTCACATAACGGGTTCAAAATTTCACGCAAGCGAAGCTGCGGGCAAAAACTAGTTTTGATTAAATGAGTTTGAGTATGTTAATCATACTTGTCACCAACACATCTCACACTTCAGTTGACTATTAATAGCAATATACATTGTCACTGTCTGCAATCCTTGACGGTATTGGCTGCATCATACTGGGATAGTCCGTGAAGGGGTCAGTTAAGATTAAAATTCCCTTCCGTCGCCATGTAAGCGAGCCGTGAGAGGCGACGAACCTAGCATTTTAAATGCGCCCGGAAAATAGCAATGGGCTCGCCAGATACGTGGGACTTGATACCAGAAACGTGAGTGTACAGATTCCTGTAATAGGACAACACCTTTGCTTAACCTTTGGGGATTACAGGCCTGATCTAATCCGACATGGATCTAAATGAACGTAGCAAAATAAAGAACTAACATGAAATGTACTGAATTTGTCAGGTTTTTGATATCTTCCTTCACAAGCAGCGCCGCCGTCCGCGTACATTCAGACTCTTGTCAGACTGCATGTACAGTTGTACAGTGTATGTATGTTATGGGTAGGGTTGCCAATTTTTTTTGCCAAAAAAAACGTATGCAATTGTTGGAATAGGAAAAAATAAAGTATTTGGAAGAAAAATAAAGTATTTGGAAGAAAAATAAAGTATTTGGAAGAAAAATAAAGTATTTGGAAGAAAAATAAAGTATTTTTCAAAGAACATGACTAGTGCCTGCCTTTCTGTTCGGAGCTATGTGCGGGATTCCAGGTTCTACACTAAGATTTAAAAACTAAGATCTAAATTATTCATCATCATCTGCCTAGCCTTTTCCCAACTATGTTGGGGTCGGCTTCCAGTCGAACCGGATGCAGCTGAATATCAGTATTTTACATGGAGCGACTGCCTATCAGACCTCCACAACCCAGTAACTAGGTAATACGATACTCTTGGTAAGACTGGTTGTCAGACTTTCTGGCTTCTGACCAACAGTAACGACTGTCAAAGATCTACAAATGACAGCCGGGACCAACAGCTTTATGTGCTTTCCGAGGCACGGAGGAAACTCGCTATGGTAAATGGTCACCCATCCACAGACCAACCTCGGCAAGCGTGGCTTAACCCGGAAGATCGGTCTATGTGGCTGTAATTATTTAGCCACGAGCTCCTCAACTCGAACTTCAAAGAACAGAGACAAAAACTGGAGAATTCCTTACGGCAACATTTTTTTTCGGGAGAATTTTCTCGGAGATTTTCTTTCATTTGTTTTCAAAAAATAAAAGACATTCTCCTTTTTTGAAAACAATAAACAATCTCTTTTTTAAAAACAATCCAAAACATTTTTTTTGTGTCAATTTTGGGAAACAATAAAAAATAAACTTTAAAAAAAATAAAAACCGACTTCAAAGAAATACTAAAAGGAGTAAAATAATTACCATAATATAAAATTAACAGTTTCAGAAGTCGGTGGCTTCTATTTGCTTCAGTGTGGAGTTGCACCGACTTCTGAAACTGTTAATTTTATATTATGGTAATTATTTTACTCCTTTTAGTATTTCTTTGAAGTCGGTTTTTACTTTTTTTAAAGTTTATTTTTTATTTAATACGTTTTAGTGTCATAATTTTAACCCCCTCCTTCATAACCCTTCTTTTTGGCTTTGACGTAGTCGGGCATAAAAAGTCCTTTCAAATGATACCTTACACGATATAATGAAAACATTCCAAGGGGGGGGAGGGGGGGACACGTACTCCCTCCTCTTTTCCAGTAGTCAGTTCCCAACAACAAATATAAACAAAGCAATATTAGTAATTTGAGAATTTTGCTTTGATCCGTTGAGGAGTTCCGTTCCATATCTCTGAAGTTCATGGTCTAATCATAATACAAATTGATATGGGACCAATCGGAAAGTATACCCTTTCGAACAAAAAAAGAATTTTTCAAATCGGTTCATAAATGACGGAGATATGAGGTAACAAACATAAAAAAAAAAATAAAAAAAAAAAAATAAAAAAAAAAATACAACCGAATTGAGAACCTCCTCCTTTTTGAAGTCGGTTAAAAACAGGAAACGAATTCAATTGTTTTCTGTATTAATAACATTAATATACAACCGCAGGGCAGCTTGTGGCGAGCTGTTGGTGAGTGGCGACACTGCGTACCTTATTGCCTCAGAGAGTCGGTCAGGGCCTCGTCTCCAGTTTGCCTTTATTGGCTGGCTGGAGTGGAACCCCAAGAGTGCCCGCGGGACTCTCAACTCTGGCTTGCCTTTATCGGCCGTCCAGAGGGGGGCCGCCAGAGCTATATGCTCGGGGGTGGAAGTGTCTAATGGCGTAATAACGGGGAAACCCACTCCGGGTCTTTTAGACCCGCGACGGCGAAACCGGGGCCACACCTCTCTACACCCCTAGCCGCTCACACGTTTGTTGCCCCCTTCGCCTATGTACTGGCGGCTTTCAGGGGGCCCAGCTAGTGAGCTGGCGAGTCACCGTCTGCCAACGCATTTCAAACTTAAACTTGAAAGGCAGACGCCGTTTTCTTCCGGCAATAGAGGTTAACCGATCCACTAAACACCCCCTCCCATAGACCAGATATTTTTTTTACCATAGTTTACAATAGTTTTGCACCCACTTGGGACGGTCCATGACTGTACTTCAATAGTGCAGCCGTGGATAGTCCCCGGTTGGTGCCCCACCCCATTTTAGATTAAAGCTCTCAAAGGGGCCTCTGCGCGTTGGACCTGTGTCCCCGGGTATGCCTTCCAAAAGACCGGACATCTTCCGCACGGAAGATGAGCCGTGAATAGAGATACATTAATATTAAATGTACTTTAGTGATGTCCCGAAATCCGGAATAATTTTCCCGAAAAAAAAATGTTGTCGTAAGGAAGTCTCCACTTTTTGTCTCTGTTCTTTGGAGTTTAGGTAAATTAGCTCACCTTTTTCCGATCACTGGTGATCATAGTAAAATACCATTGGCTGGAGACCCTTCAGGTCTCGCCAATAACTGCCCGGTTACGTAGAAACGGTTCTAAAGACGTAAAAAAAAGGAACAGTATAATATGTGTCTTCTCACTCCTTTTGATGTGGATGTGCCTATCTAAAGCCTAATCCATTTTGCGGGCTGTTCGCTGTAAACCTCAAACGGTTAGATAGCCCGGCTCTACCGCTTAGGGATAGCAAATGCACTTCGGAATAAATGAGGTTAGGCGGATCATGTTAAGCTGAAAATGGATAGTGCTATCCTTACACCACATAACCGAATTGACGCAACAAACTTGACAAAATTCGTACATTACGTTAATTTTCACAATCATTTTAAATGCCGCACAGCATTTCACTTCTTGATGGTAATCTGATTCAACTGACTTGACAGTTCTAGCAGTGTTCCTAGTTGCACAAGGTAATAGTTTAGTAGTTTTGATTTTTTTTATGCGGAAAAAGCAGTTCACGGAACTACTGTCAATCAACAATTGTAGGACCTGTACTAATAATCCTATTTTATCAGCTCGGTCGTTTATCAGGTCGGTAGCTCTACGAGAGCTCCGTCGAGCTACGAGAGGATGTCGGAAAATACGTGATTTCAGCTAGGATCATTCTTTTATAACTTATATCTACATATGTCTGAGTACAATTTGTTTTTGGTTACTCTAGCTAAAACCTTTCCACCATTGTTGGTTTCGAAACGGGAAAAAGTATTTTTAAGCCACAAATTCCAGGCAGATATATTTATAACTCCTATAGATAGCCTTTGCCCGCCACTCTAACCGTGCGGAAACATCAATCTAGCCGGCAACTTCTATTTTTTTTTTGTCGGCGCTCTAGATACTACGGCATCGATTTACCAGTCCTTTGTTGCAACTCCAACGAAGGTCGACCATAACGATTTCAATACTTATTATTGATCTAGGTTTGAGTGTCCGTATTATCTTTTAACATATCGATCTGGGAAAAAATGTTTGGTTTATGATATTGATGTAATTATTTATACAAGGTTAGTCGAAAAGGGGGTACTAATCCGAAAGGGTGTTAAAGTACCCATAATAATGAATAACTTTTGTTCTACAACTTTTTCCAAAAGTCAATAGTTTAAGAAAAATAGGTGATCAAAGATCTAAAAACAGCGCTTAAATTTTAAGCCGGTTCTGCTGCGCTGTGTTTTAGTGTTTGCAAACAGGATAACATTGTTTGCTAACCGAATAGGGGCGTGGCCTAACAGTTTTGTTCACAAAAACACAATAACATGTTAGAAAATCGGCGCTGCGGACCCGGCTTTACTATCCCCAGTTATAATCACCTGTGTTTACATTTTAGGTCATATTTGGGGTCATGAATTTGAAGTAACATTTTCTGAATTTGTAACTAAAGCAAGAATGAAGATTTTTTTTAAAAACTATAATAAAATCATTTTGCATGTTTTTTTTATCGAATTTTGAAATTTTGACTCTTGCTTTAAGGCTGTCATCAGTGATACTTTAAGTGATCTGCAGATTAGTACCACTTTCCGACAAACCTTGTATAAAAAAATTAAGAGTATGCCTAGGTAGTTTGGTCATGTTGAGAGAATGAGTAAAACGCGATTAACAAAAGGAATTTATAAAACGGATGTCAGTGGAAACGCCAGTAGAGGACGCCCTAGAAGGACATACATCAATGTTATTGGTGATGTTCTTCAAAAAGGACAGGTGCGTAGTACTTTCAACCGGCGTGCGTGTATGACTAGATGTATGAACGTTGAAGAAGCAGAAGGAGTACGAAGTAAGGATCGTAGCATGTGGCGTACTGCAGTTTCTGCCTAACCCCATGGGAAAAAGGCGCGAGTTTATGCACATGTAATATTAAAATTTATTCATTCTCCTTACACATGATTTTCATTTTTAAATATTTCAAAAAAATACTTTAAAAATATAAAAAATAGTAGCCCACCGGCATCGGGAGCAAGATGCAAGCTACCGGTGGACAGGGCTTCAGAGAAGGGAACCTCTTAACAATACGCGCCATTTCCAGGAGTTCCACCTTCTGTATCAAGCCGTTATTCCAGCTTCCTAATGAGACCCTCTTGAGACATTGGTCGAGGATCTTGGCTGTTCAACCATTGGCCGCAACGACTATCATCACAATGACTACCGAGTCATCCCACATGTCGACAACCTCGGGTGCCAAATATTATTGTCGCATGTATACGAACGTCCGTCCTTGTTTCCTCCCTTCATTTCTCTACTTCCTGTGACAAGTATTTATTTATTTCTTTAGTGATTCACGGCTCATCTTCCCTGCAGAAGATGTCCGATCCTTTGGACATACGAGGGACGCAGATCCAACGCGCAGACGCCTTTGAGAACTTTAATCTAAAATGAGATGGGGCACCAACTGGGGACTATCCACGGTAGCACTATTGGAGTACAGTCATGGATCGTTCCGGGTCGGTGCAAGACTACGAGTATTGTAAAATGTGTTAAAAAATATCTGGTCTATGGAAAAGGATGTTTAGTGGACTAGTTAACTTCTATTACCGGAAGAAAACAGCGTCTGCCTTTCAAGTTTAACATCGAAATAAGTTGACAGACAGTGACTCGTCCGCTCACTAGCTGGGCTTCCTGTAAAGCCGCCAGTACGTAGGCGAAGTGGGCACCAACATGTGAGCGGTTATGTATATTATTTATTAATTTCTCTTCATTTTACATCAAAAAAAATATATAAGTACAGTAACAATCTTAAAAATAGGTACAATGGGTGGCCATAGAGCATCCGGTGATTTCGTTCAGGCAACCTTAGGACGGAATAGAGTGAACTGGAGAAGATATGGGGCAGTCAATGGCGGACAAAGATATAAATATTATACGTATATTAAAATACGAAACTTAATATTAAATACTAGCTTTTTCCCGCGGCTTCGCTCGCGTTAATTAAGCTCAAAAAAACTCCTAACACACTACTAAAGTTTCTATAATAATATCATTCAATCATGATTCGAAAGACACGTGGCGCCATCTATGAACGTTAATGTTGTTTTCCTCGGGAACAGTACTTTTTTTCGGGATGAAAGGTTTCCTACGTCCGTTTCTGTACACCTGAAAATGTATATGCATTTCAGGATAATCGGTTTAGTGGTTTTGGAAAGGTAACAAAGAAACAAACTTACTTTCGCATTTATAATATTAAAATAAGGAATATATAGATACAATATAGAAACTGCCTCGTTGGTCTAGTGGTCGCAAACGCGACTACTGAGCGTAAGGTCCTGGGTTCGATACCCAGGTCGGGCTAAATGTTATTGGGTTTTACCGTGTGGAATTTCTCTGTAGCAGACCAGAGTCTGGATTTGTGCCCGGTTTATGACAATAAGCTCGCCCCCTATTAGGTACATGGGACTTAAACATAACGGCGAAATGAGGGTGTACTATACACCTCTGCCCAACCCTTAGGGGAATACAGGCGTGATGTTATGAATATAGATATAAAAATATATACATCAAGACTAAACACTATATGCATGATATGTCTACGCCAGTGCGCTTTCATGTTCATCTTGCGCTTTCAACTTTCATGTCCTCTTGCGTCAAGCGCATGCAATATTGATGCTTCATTGCCACTAGTAACATTAACAGTTCCATTTTGGAACTACTGATGTTTTTTTTTTTATCACTAGTTCAATTTTAAAAGAATCTGAAAATAATGAAACTAATGTTGAATTTTGTTATCATTAGTTCCACATTATTATTTTAGGCACTTGTGTTTTTTTAAGGGTGTAATAAATAACACTAGAGGTAAAAACACTTGTGATTTTTTTTAAAGGCTGTAATAACACTAGATGTAAAAGCACTTGCCATAAGACGCATGCAGCTTATCGTCTGCACCGGTACGTCTCGGTCAGTCGTCGAGATGGACGCGTGTGAACTTGGGAGCTATATATGCGGCCTATTTAGACGAATTAGCGGGCGCTAGGGGCATGCACTTTTGTCAAACTAATATTAAGCGCTTTTTGCGCTTCACGCATGCTCCAGATGAAGACGCAAGATGAACACAAAAGTGCACTGGTGGTGTAGACATAGCTATACATATGCAGCAGCAAAAAGAAATACAGAAATAGAATAGAAATTACAGCGACAAGTAAGTTCCTCCACTAATTTTTCACAAGTACTAAGCTAATTAGTTACTGAACTCGTTAAACTATGCATAGTTTGTCTTTTAGCACCCACAGGGACTGGTTGACCTATTTATTTCTTGTTTCGGCGTACACGGTTCTTAGATCATAACTTACTTAAGTAAGTGGTTTCGAAAATTTTACAAAAAAAGTATTTTTTACCCAACTGTGCGATAGCAAAGATAGGATTATGTTTTTCACGCGTATTTATTGAAGCAAGGCTATTATTCTATCGATGAGTTCATAAATGACAAATGACAGACCTAACATGTTTTTATTTTTTTATTTATTTAATCATATATTGTGTGACTTAGTAATGTATTGGAAAGTTTAATGTTTTAGTATTGTATAATTATTAGAATCACAATTTGAATTTTCAACACAAATGTATGTAAATGTATATTGTTAAGAAATAAATGACTTATTTGTCGGGTGAGCTAGTAATATTAAAAATATGATAGCCCATGATGTTTAGATGTTTGTTACTCAATAACGCATAAACGGCTATACAAATTTGGATTAAATTTGGCACACAGATGGACGATGTCCTTCATCAACACATAGGATGCTTTTTATACGAGTACACGAATGAGTTCCTCTAGGATGCAAGTGAAACCGCGAGCTATAGCTAGTATGTAATAAGTTTAACGTAAAAGCTCCTTTATTTTGCCCTTGCGTAATATGATAATCTAGTTATAGTTTATCAATACACAATATGAGGAAGCGTTATACATTAAGCCCAACTTATTAGTTGAAGTGGTTCCTTGGTTTCGTAATATAAATATAGGTACCTATATGTATAGGTATATTTATTATTACTGGATACTATATAAAAACTTCTATTCGTTTACTACTAGTACAGTCAACCAAAGAGATAAGTATACAGGCAACTAATTAGATTTGTGTTGAGTGGCCAAGTTTTTGCCATCGCTTGTCTAAGCGAGTCTTGCATATAAAAAGTTATTACGCACATAATTACAATGACAATTGCCTGCGTAGTCCATTGATATCTGTTTTTTGCCCTTAGGTTATACCTAACTGTTTTGTTAACTGTACTATTACCGGTACATTATACTTATGGTATTTATTAGTATCATTGCTGGCAAACTTTGAATTGAGATACAGCAATACACTATACGCACAGAAATCTGTTTAAATTCTGTGACTATAGGTACCGTTCGGTATATGTTTATTTTACTCGAAGATAGCCGCAGGAGACTGTTACAAAAAACTTTACTTTACTTATTTATTAAGAAGAGTGCTACAGTCTACATGCTGGTCAGGTTCGAACGAGACCAATGCTAACAAGCCGATTAAACACGACTTGGCAAATGTAGACGAGCCGCCTTTGAATTGTGCAGAAAAACTGACACTGTTCCGAAGTGAAGCGAGTCGTGGCGAAAGATCCCGAGTGGTGGCAAGGCATACCAAACAAACCATATACACACGTTAGTGCTAACTTGCACTCGGCCAGCTAGGCGAGCGACGACGAGCAATGGCGAGGCGACAAATGGGCTGTCTGTACGTTGGTATGTGGAATCTAGGTTCGGCTTGTTTTGCTCAGAAACGCTTGGTGCAGACACTGCCGTCTGAAATGTTGAGATCAGACTACTTTGAAATGGTACACTCGCATTTACAGTATGCAACATATCGCATTAGTTTAATTGTGAATTCAATAAAATTTAAACGTTTCCCGACACTGAGATTTCTCTTGTATCGTGGGTGCGTTTACAGACACAAATCTCACAAACAAACGCCCAGACCCGAAACAACCATCTGTAGGCCATACAAATTTTTGTTCCGTGTGGGAATCGAACCCACGACCCGTAGCGCAGAAGCCAATCACTTAGCCACTGCACCAAACGTGTCGTCTAGCTAGATTAATAATAATCAATTATTTATTTGCTACTTAGAATAATTTAGAATTAAATGGATTGTAATCTGATTATTGTGACTATAATAATTACCAAATAAACCGCAGGGCAGCTTGTGGCGAGCTGTTGGTGAGTGGCGACACTGCGTACCTTATTGCCTCAGAGAGTCGGTCAGGGCCTCGTCTCCAGTTTGCCTTTATTGGCTGGCTGGGGTGGAATCCCAAGAGTGCCCGCAGGACTCTCAACTCTGTCTTGCCTTTATCGGCCGGCCAGAGGGGGGCCGCCAGAGCTATATGCTCGGGGGTGGAAGTGTCTAAAGGCGTAATAGCGGGGAAACCCACTCCGGGTCTTTTAGACCCGCGACGGCGAAACCGGGGCCACACCTCTCTACACCCCTAGCCGCTCACACGTTTGTTGCCCCCTTCGCCTATGTACTGGCGGCTTTTCAGGGGGCCCAGCTAGTGAGCTGGCGAGTCACCGTCTGCCAACAAAATTCAACCTCAAACTTGAAAGGCAGACGCCGTTTTCTTCCGGCAATAGAAGTTAAACAGTCCATTAAACACCCCCTCCCATAGACCAATTTTATTTTTAGCATATTTTACAATAGTTTTGCACCCACCGGGGACGGTCCATGACTGTACTCCAATAGTGCAGCCGTGGATAGTCCCCGGTTGGTGCCCCATCCCATTTTAGATTAAAGTTCTCAAAGGGGCCTCTGCGCGTTGGATCTGTGTCCCCGTGTATGCCTTCCAAAGGACCGGACATCTTCCGCACGGAAGATGAGCCGTGATCTCAAAGAGATACCAAATAAATAATAATATGTCTATCCTCCGGTTTCTGATTTGAGAATTCGGGATAAGCAAATACTTAAGTAACATTTGAGTATACTCGTAGAGTTGTCAAAAAAATTACGGATTTTAAAGCATTTTTTTGACAACTTTGTACTCAAATATTACTTAAGTATTTGCTTATCCGGAATTCTCAAATCAGAAACTGGAGGTGAGTCTATGTGTGTCGCCTCCGCTCGGCAAGCTATAGCCAACATGGTATTGCCGGTGATTTCCTAGTACTCAATAAAAAGCGTCGCACATTCGTGTGACATATTTTAATTACAGAATTGCATAACATAATTAAAATTAACAAGCTGCAGTTATCAATTTCGTGGCTCTCATTATTTCACAATCACTATGGAATTGTTTTTTCATGTTCAAGTTCAACGTGTGATATTACAATGGTCACTGCTGTTAATTTCCAGTCATCATCAGTCGTCCGTCATCAAAAGCCCAAAATAATAAAATTATACGTGTTTAGCAAGTAATCAATTTTCATCACTTTTTTAGGGTTACGTACCCAAAGCGTAAAACGGGACCCTATTACTAAGGCTCCGCTGTCCGTCTGTCTGTCCGTCGGTCACCAGGCTGTATCTCATGAACCGTGATAGTTAGACAGTTGAAATTTTCACAGATGATGTATTTCTGTTGCCGCTATAACAACAAATACTAAAAAACAGAATAAAATAAATATTTAAGGGGGCTCCCATACGACAAACGTGATTTTTTTGCAGTTTTATAGATTGGTACGGGACCCTTCGTGCGCGAGTCCGACTCGCGCTTGGCCGGTTTTTCAAAAACATTTTAACGGGTCTCCACTTCTTCGTTGGCCCAACAATCGGGCCCTGGAACCCACACGGGAACTTTAATTAAATTGGAAATCTAGATGCGATTTATACCAACCAGGGAAACATGACAAGAAGAGGCTAATCATTCTCAACAGTGGGTAACATGAGGCCGTCGATGATGATAATAATGAAAGCGAATATTTATGAGTTCCTTATCTTTATTACTTATCGTTTTCCTAACGTTCTGCCTAGCCTTTTCCCAACTTTGTTGGAGTCAGCTTCGAGTCTAACCAGATGCGGTTGAATATCAGTTTTTTACACGGAATCCTAAGGCCAATCCAACGGATCCTAAGATTAGACCGGTTGTCAGACTTTCGAGCTTCTGAATACCCGTAACGACTGTCATAAGCTATGTCTACACCTGTGCGCTTTCATGTTCATCTTGCGTCTTCGTCTGAAGCATGCGTGAAGCGCCAAAGCGCATGCAATAGCGCATGTCCTAATACTAGTTCGACAAAAGCGCATGCCCCTAGCGCACGCTAATCCGTCTAATGCAGTCTTTCTCAAAGTGGGCGATAACGCCCCCTTGTGGGCGCTAGAGGTCTACAGGGGGGCGGTAAAGGGCGGTAAAAGTAATGATTGCGATTGTGATTTTTGAGATGTAGTAAAGTTAAAAAAAATAGGGGGCGCTAGAAAATAATCGATTCTCAAAGTGGGCGGTAGACGAAATAAGTATGAAAACCTCTGGTCTAATGTATGTCGACTGACGACTGACCGAGGCGCACCGATGTAGACGATAAGCTGCATGCGTCTTATGGCTATCAATATTGCATATGCTTGACGCAAGAAGAATTGAAAGTTGAAAGCGCAAGATGAACATGAAAGCGCACGGGTGTAGACATACCAATAGGTATTCGTATGACACCCAGGACCAACGGTTTAACGTGCTGTCCGAGGCACGGAGGGGTCTCAAACGGTCATTCACGGACCATAATAACCTTGCAAACCACGATCTGAAAATCAGTGTCCGATAATTTGACAAAAAAAAAATAACAAATTTTCATTTGAAAAATAACATTTGACAAAATTATACTTGATAAATTTATTATTTTACAAACTATTGTTTAAGAAACTACTCATTAGACAATATATTTACTAAAAATAAATTATTATGCTAAAACATTAATTTACAAATTGATTATTTTTTTAAACATGCTAGTTGGCAAAACAACGTAAAGCATACATAACCTTTGAGAAAATGCATTGCTTGGTAAATACACACATCAAAAGTGTCTAGGGATCAACATATATTTTTGCAATAACTTTTCTCCTGATTGATATTAATTAAAATTTTCTTTAAGGATTCATCAAATAAAGTGTTTTCGTTTGTCACAGTAACGATAAACCAAGTCACCTTTGCATTAATAAAGAAATTTGCCATTTTCCTAATAAAGGGATTTTTGACATTTGAACCACTAACACAAAAGTTCGAAAAAAAGACTGAAATAACAGTTTTCTTTAAAATTTTATTGGGTAACTTAAACAATTAATAATCCGTGTTTCTACCGCGAACACTAACAACACAAGAACATCGGTTTGGCATACTCAAAATGAGTTCATCCAAATCACGCTGTGGAATGGCCGCCCATGTTCGTTGCAACAACAAAAAAAGGTCTTCTTGCGACTGGATACCCTCCATATTCGGCAGAGCTCTTCTCTGTAGCATATCCCATGCATGCTCAATCGGGTTCAAGTCTGGCGACTGAGCAGGCCAGGGCAGGACATTGATGTTAGCTGCGGCGAGAGTCTGTCTTACAACTCTTGCGGTGTGCGGTCGTGCATTATCATGCATTAACTGAAATAAGGGACCGATTTGCGCTTGTAGAGGAACGATGACGTCTGATACAATCGTCTCAGCATAAATTTGAGCGTTGAGGTTGCCTCTGATCCAAATCAACTCAGTTCTTCCGCCGATCCAAATACCCGCCCATACCATGATGGTTCCACCACTATAAGGATGGACTTCCTGGCAGGATTTTAATCGCTGTTGGCGTCCAGGGGTTCTCCAGTGTCGTATACGTCTTGTATCCGGTCTCATACCAAAACGAGACTCATCAGAAAAGCACACGAAACGCCATTGTTCTTCTGCCCAATTTCTGTGTCCAAGAGCCCATTGATATCGAATCCTACGATTGTGCATTGCTATAGGTGGTACCCGTAGCGGTCTTCGGGAATGAAGGTTCACTTCATGCAAGCGGTTTCTGACTGTTTGGTCGCTAATTAAGTTCCCTGAAGAGTGATGAAGCCTCACGGCTAACATCATGGCGGTTATTGTTGGAGCTCTTCGAGTTAAGATTTGAATGTATCGGTCTTGTCTCCGTGTGGTGCAGCGATACCGTCCTCCATGGCGCTCAGCCACGGTACCAGTGCTTCGGTAACGTGTCCAAAGTCGACTGATAACACTCTGACTTGTATTCAGAGCTAAAGCCACAGTACGTTGCCGGGAACCAGCTTCTATCATTCCCACGGCTCTGAGCATTTCTTCCCTGCTTAAATGACGTCGCCGCTCCATAATAACGTTGGTTTTAATCAGTAGTAGGGAAACAGTAGCACTAATAATGTCTTCAATGCGTTGTATGTTTTTATAGGGAAAATATTGACAGCTGATTTTCATCTTTTACTCGAATTTGATTCACAGTTCCTGATTCAAATTATGAAATGCACCAAAAAGGATCCATATAAATTTATAAAATCATAAATTTATTACAAAGCCACATCTCAATCTCAAGAAATCCGCATAAAAATGCTTGATCCCTAGACACTTTTGATGTGTGTATTTCATGGGGAATTATTAATCGGGCGAATAAATAATATATGGAAGACCGTTAATGAGATACTTTAATACTAAACTGAGCGGCATTAAAATATATTTGCGAAAAATTAACTTAACTGGCGATAATTACGAGTAATGAATGACTAAAATTCGTAAAATGAGCTACTATCAGTGGGAAACAGTTAATCTAAGCTAACAACTAAAATTCCAAGTGTCCGAATTAAATTCTAATTTGGGCGAAAAAAATACTGAGTAGGCGAAAGAAATACTGAGTGGGCGAAAATATACATTTCCTTACGCCGACACGGATAGGCTAGGTTCGAAGGGGATGACGAGGACTAGAGTGAGCGAGCAAAACGAGCGAACGAAGCCCCCGTTATCCACTTCGTGTTTGGTTACTTTAAACCCTGCAGACAGAAATAGGAGCCCCGCGCAGCGGGGCTCCCTCGACGCTCCTTTGGAAACCTAAACAACCTTACAAACATACAACAATAATGTGAGTGAAATTTGTTCGCTTAAGAATTATTATGCTGATCGTTCTGAATAACTAGTAGTTACCTCAAATTCGTAATTTTAAGTCGCCGTTTTCAATATTTTTGTTCGCCCTCAGTCTTTCGCCCACTTAGTAGTTCAGAATTATTTAGTCATGTGATTATCATTAAAATAATATTTTAACAGTTTAATTATTTCCTAAGTAAAACATTTGCGAAACCTGTATTATGTCAAATGATTGTTTTTAAAGTAATATGTTTGCGAAATGAAAGCTTGTCAAATGATTAGTTTTTAAAACGTTGTTTGTAAAATAATCTTTTGTCATACGTTTTTTGTAAAACAATAGTAAACCCTGAAAATCACTTCCTCCTTTACATTTTCCTAACATCTTATTAAAATGCATAGCTTCGATAAATACGTGTCCCTCGTGCAGGAAAATTGTGTACAAGTGTACACCATTATTACAGCGAGGTGTTGGAAGTGTAAGGTCTTTTGTGCCGTTCTTTTGTGGTAGGAGCGAGGGAAAGCAACTCAATGGCGCATCGCGTGTCTATCTAGGTTAACGGTTACCGCGCTAAATATTCATTCGAAATTTGTAATGCTATTGGAAGCGGGTGTTGATTGTATGTAGTTATCATAAAATTCATCGAATATGGAAGGAACTAGCGCGTTGGTCTAGTAGTCACAATCACAACTGCTTACGGTGAGGTCCTTAGGTTCGATCTAGGCTTGTTGAAAAAATATCGATATATCGAAATATCGATATTTTTTATTCGAAATATCGATATTTTTACCCGATATATTTTAATCCGATACATCGATATATCGATACAAAATATTCAATATCGAAATCGTATCAAAAACGATATTTTTTTTCAAATTTAATTTTTTACCAATATATTTAGCAGAACAAAGCCGTAAAAGATAAGAACGAACGGAAAAAAGGAACTGTGTTGTCTATGACTGGCACTAGCTGCTGCAGCCAGTAACAATGCAGCTAATTTAGCCTCCCAAAGTAACAGAATGCCGGACGCGTTGAAGCAATTCCTAGATGCTCCAAATCTATCCCGCAAGGAAAACCCGATAAAATTTGGATAGACACGAGACATCTTATCCCAGTTCTTTCGAATCTGGCATTTAAATACTTGACACCTACGGCTTCCTCTGTGCCTTCAGAGAGAGTAGTTTCTGCTGTAAATCTGTAAAGGCTGACAATAGTAACTATGGAGCATGTAAAGAGCAGAGTTTTTCTACTTTCGCTACCAAACAAATATTGGTTTGCCTAAAATAATAAATTGGTCTTAAAAATATTAGAAATTTCTTATTTAGTTTTAGATATTTTCTAATTTTGCCTAATCTTCTTCTTCTCTCGTGTCAGCAAGAGTTATACAAAAATAGCTCATGCTGTGATGAAAAGATTAGATAGTCAGCAAGGTTGGTAGCGGGGCTGACTGCCCAGGGTGCGCCGGACGTACTGAAGTATCGATTTTGCCTAATAAAAAGGAATAATGATTGAATTACCTTCGTTTTTATTCAGATTCTCATATTTTTCATCATTAAAATAATGTGCATTTTGTATAAAAAATACTATTACCTATTATTGAGCCAGACTGAACTAAATACATTATTATTTAAAACCGAAAATCTCTGAAAATTTGACCGATATATCGATATATCGATATTTTTTCCTCGCGATATCGAAGTCGATATTGATATTTTAATAAATATCGATATATCGAAATATCGATATTTTTTTCGCTTCCGACATCCCTAGTTCGATCTTCAGGTCGGGTAGAGTGTTATATTGGGTTTTTCCGTCTGGATTTTTTTAGCCTGGTGTCTGCATTTGTGCCGGCTGATGGCAATGGTATATTCCACTATGTCTAATTTACATTAAATTGGTTTAAATATTAAGTTAGCTTTGATTTGAAAGTTTGTAGCATGTTGTATATTATGGTTGAATAAAATCCACAAAATAAATAAAAAAATGTCGCCACTGTTCACCTGGGTGAATAAATTCCAAGGTGAACAAAGGTCACCAAATATGTCGAATTACTTCACCTGGGTGATATTATCAAAGTGAAATGAATCCGAGGTGGTATGAATGAGGACACCAAAAATTCCACTTTGTTCAATTAAGCTCGCTATTACATGGGACTTAAACATAATGGCGAAATGGAGGTGTACTGTACACCTCTGCCCAACCCTTTGAAGAATACAGGCGTGATGTTATGTTATACAAGCTTAGTTTTAGTATATACTAAACCTGAAACTAGTTTGTTCAGAATCACTAGGAGAATCGATTGATATATTTTTTACATTATTTTTTTTTTCTTAAATTTCAATTTTGTTTCAGTAGGTTTCTACCCCTAACAGTTGACGGGAATAGACACCTTGAGGCTTGAGACGGTCCGCTCGGTCAGTTTCCGTGTATTAGACAACCCCTGCATAGCACATCTCAGGCATTTCACACTTTACTAGGGAACTTAACGCGACATAAACTACGGTGTAACTTGGAGATTTATTAAAAAAAACACATATTCAGGCAGTTCTGATGAAAATCTTGTTGGGGTGTCTCGGTTTTTGTATATACTAAAAAAAACGTTGTATATGTTTTATTTTGGGAAGGAATTAATTTGATTATTATCGAATGATAATATCCTACTAATATAATTATCATCGGTGCGAATTAGTATAAAACTGTTTGTCAAAAAATGTCAGTTAAGATAAGAGTTCTTGGTAGTTAACCGTCGTTATGTGGATTTTATAAACTTTCCAGGAAGCAGACTGTTTTATCTGATAACTAATAAGTTCAAGAAAAATCTAAAAAATCAGAACTCTAACAAAACACCTTGTTTTCATACCGTGATAAAAATATTTTTTTTGTGTTAGGGCCTGTCCACATCTCCACATCACGACGTCGTCAACGTGGAACGGTGCGGTAACGCGGCACGGTGCGTTGACATAACGTGCTACGTTAATTAATACATATTACAGACTACAAATTTACAAAGGAATACATACATTCATTCATTGCATATGAGTTTTGGCAAGCGCTCGGACGATATGTGAATGTTTGTGAAAATGGATGCATGGATGTTTGTGACTCAATTACACATAACGGTTGAACGGATTTGGATGAAATTTGGCACACAGATAGATAATGATGCAGAATGCAATTAATTCCTAATTAAATATCGCTAGTAATTATCACGCTTGGCGACTGGATGATCGCCAGTACCAAGGATAGTCGGAAAAGGGGTAGGTCCGCTGGCAACTTGTAGGTATCAGTATCAGTGTTAAAAATTAAATATTCGTTTATTATATTTATAAAAATAAACTAGCTTCTGCCCTTCGCTCGCGTTAAAAAACTCTTAACACACTACTAAAGTTTCTATAATATAATTCAATCATGATTCGAAAGACACGTGGCGTTATCTACTATCGTTATTGTTATTTTCCTCGGGAACAATATTATTTTTCGGGATGAAAGGTACCCTATGTCCGTTTCTGTACACCTGACAACGTATATGCAAAATTTCAGGATGATCGGTTCAGTGGTTTAGCCATGAAAGGATAACAAACAAACAAACTTACTTTCGCTTATACAAGATTAGTCAGAAAGGGGGTACTAATCCGAAAGGGTGTTAAAGAACCCATAATAATGAATTACTTTTGTTCTACCACGTTCCCCAAAAGTCAATATTTTAAGAGAAATAGCTGTTCAAAAATTACATAAAAAATACGCTAAAATCTATCTATATTTAGCTGTGTTTACATTTGAAGTCGTATTTGAGGTCACGGATTAGAACCTCCACTTTCTACATTTGTAACTATAGCAGGGATGAAGAAATTTTGAAAAAACTAAAAAATAATTTTACATGGAAATAAAAATTGTCGAATTTTGAAATTTTAACATTTGCTTTAAAACCGTCATCAGTGATACTTTAAGTGGTGTGCGGATTAGTACCCCCTTTCCGACTCACCTTGTATAATATTAGTTAGGATTAGAGTTTTATTTATTTTAAAATATCGAGAACCCAGCATTCTAATTGTGCAACTCACTCGTTATTGCTTTGGCTTTGATTTTAACAGATCAACAATTTTCAGAACAACGTATTAATAATCCGACTTCTCCACGTATGTAATAAGCAGTGATCGGAAAAGTGTGAGCTAATTTACCTAAACTTCAAAGAACAGAGACAAAAACCGGAGACTTCCTTACGACAACTTTTTTTTTCGTGAAAATTATTCCGGGTTTCGGGACATCACTAAAGTACATTTAATGATAGTGTTAATAGTACAGAAAACAATTAAATTCGTTTCCTATTTTTGTTTCCCAAAATTGTCACAAAACCAGAAGACACGTTTTTCATTGTTTTTAAAAAAGAGATTGTTTATTGTTTTCAAAAAAGGAGATTGTCTTTTATTTTTTGAAAACAAATGATAGACAATATCCGAGAAAATTCTCCCGATAAACAAATGTTGTCGTAAGGAAGTCTCCAGTTTTTGTCTCTGTTCTTTGAAGTTTAGGTAAATTAGCTCACCCTTTTCCGATCACTGGTAATAAGCAATGAATATTGTTGTATTGTTAAAATCAAAGCCGAGCCGATGATGAGTGTGTCGCGCAATCAAAATGCTGATTTAGTTACTAATTCAGAAAATGGAGCTACTAATTTGTGACCTCTAATAGATGCTACATACATTTTACATTTTAGGCGGTTTGCCAACGGTGACGCATGACCGTGCGACTCCATACAATTCAATGCGATGCTAAAATCGTTCTGACGTATGTCGCTCTGACGTGCGTCACCGTGGGCGAACCGCCTTAGCTTTGTTTTAGGAAATCTTTGAACAGCTATTTTCTCTAAATATATTGACTTTTGGGGAAAGTTGTTAAAACAAATGTTTTTTATTATTATGGGTACTTTAATACCCTTATGAATTATTTCCCCCTTTCCGGCTAACCTTGTTAATTATTCTAAAATAAGACAAACAGTAATAATTTCTGGGAATGATGAAATATTAATATAAGTACGCACCAGTTATAATAATGTTATGATAATCTTTTACTTTTCGACAGTTAAAGTTTAACTTAAATCGAATAAGATATTTTCTTGAACTTTGTGGCTATCTAAACTTTCTGTCTTATGATATTATTATGAGAAGAAATTTCCATTATGATCCATATCTTTGTTTAAAAAGTTGCTAAAACGTTTATTATTTTATACAAGGTTACTGATTATTTATTGGTCATGACCCCGTGGCAGGATTGTAGCATATGTTATCCACTGTCTATACCAGGGGTCTTCAAGCATTTTAGCCTAAGGGCCACACTGACTCCTCCACAAAATCCGAAGGGGCCAAGACCTAGTTCAACATACTATAGTTTTAATGAGCACCACCAATCCAGTCCACTGCCGCGGATCAGATTGATGGTGCTCGCGGGCCGGAGGTGGCCCGCGGGCCGTTGTTTGGAGACCCCTGGTCTATACTCTGTTCACCCAAAGATAAGTCCAAACAGATCTGTAAATAAATATTTTTTCTTTATTTGGCCGGCCATACACGGGCAGCTCGAGCAATTAGCCACTGATAAACATACACAGTTGCAACTGCTCGAGCTGTTTCGTGTTTGTACGTACGTAGAAGGCTGTAGTTTACTATGTAGTTGCAGCTTAAAGCAGTCGATCCAAACTGCTTCAAGCTGCCCGTGTATGGCCGGCCTTTTCTTTCTTTCTTTTCTTTTTTCCTTTTCTTTCTTTCTCTCTCTGTGATTTCATAAATTATACCCTTTTTACCGTAAGGTGAGTCCTGACGTTTCTCTACAAAACGTTACCATAAAAATAATATCAAATATTTAAAAAAAAAAACAAAACATTGATAATAGGTATAGCTATTTTACTATGATGATGTCGACTAGGCTTTTTCGATAGCAGTCTCCTTACCGCTACAACTTACGAAATGACCCATGTTAGGACTCATCTTTCGTTAAACAGAAGTAACTTAGAACGCATGATTATTCGAAAGTGGACACGTAAGAACGCGGCATCTTACGTAGGCGGTTCAAAGCGACGCGAATTGCGAAGCGATCCGACGCGGTGATATGCGAATTCAATGCGATGCGGCGGCTTTGTCCTACAAGCTCCAAACCGCCCGCTGCGCGCCGCCGTCATTCAGTAGCACTGTACGGCACCGCATCCAGTTCACGCGAAAATATCAAGCCAACTGATCGCGTTCGCTTCGCTTCGCGCCGCGCCGTACCGCACTCGACGTGCGTTTGGTCATGTAGGCTACTTCAATAGGTGTCGACTGTTTGTTGTTTTCGCGTCGTGCCGCGCCGCTTCGCGCCGCTTCGCGTCGCTTCTAGATCGCTCACGTAGGATGCCGCGATAGGACATGTTTCATAATAATTAGAGCTACTCTTTAAATTAAATCTTTCTACCTACCCTTTTTACCTTTTTCCCAACTACGTTGGCGTCAGCTTCCAGTCTAACCAGATTCGGGTGAATAACAGTATTTTACACGGAACCACCATCAGACCGCCAACCCAATTACTAGGCAATACCAGTTAGACCAGTTACTTGACTTTCAGGGCTTTTAAATACCCGGAACGGCTGTTATACGTATTTTTGACACCTGGGACCGCGACCTGCGACATTTTAACGTGTTCTCCCGGGCACAGAGGGGTTTCAATCTGTATCGCACGGTCACCTATTCACGAACTGACCCCGTCAAGCGCAGCTTAAACTTACAAATCATATGATCCACGCGGTTGATAATATAATATAATTAGCTACGCGTCCCTCAGGGGGCTATTACACTATCATATCAGGTGTAAAAAGACCCTTAACGATAACGAAAACCACATATTCTACCCATCATTGGGGTCATTTTTTTCTTCTAGATCATACCTGGGAAATCATTGGTTTTGGAGATATTGAAGGCCAAAGTATACATTTTTTTTTTTTTAGTTTTTTCCAAAAACGAATTCAAAGTCATAATACTTAACTTTCTTCCATGAAAACATTATCAAAAATTTCAATTTTTCCTAACAAATTACGCATTTGAAGCTACAAAAACGCAATGAATATCAAACGCACACGACCGCCTTGGCTCGGCTGTGTGGCCGCTGCACGCATGCAAACGCGCGGCATCGCCACAACCATAATTTGCGCGCTACAAAAAAAGGCGTTTTTTTTTCATGCCAAAAAATAAAAGTCGTTTCCCAGCAATTATTTTTGGTCAATGTCATTTAGTTTGATGTACAGAGTGCGTAGATTTCGGCTATGTGATGGGTCTTTTTACACCCTGTATTTATACGATCGTAGATCTTTGAGTCATAGAAATATGATAATGTAATGTAGACATATCCTCTCTCTCTCTCGTGACAGCACGAGCTATACGAAAATAGCTCATGTTGTGGTGAAAAGATTAGCCAGTCAGCAAGGTTGGTAGCGAGGCTGGCTGCCCAGGATGCGCCGGGGGTGCATGAAAAGAGCCTCCACGAGTGGCTATAGATATATGAATCATAGGTATCTCCATACAAAGATATGACTCTAGAGGTCAAATAAGACATGTGATCCTATACCAGGTGTAAGGGACGGTGTACCGAAAACTGAAACAATGAATTCAACCTATATCATATGTTATTCTGAATTGAAAATAAGTGAAAATTTTGCTCGGAATTTTCCGACTTTTCCGATTTTTCTTTTCACAAATTTTACATTTCTTAGCTGTAAAATAAGTAATCCTTTTAGGATACAGAGCACGTTGCAAAAATAAAATGTATTTTTAAATAAATCGGAAAATTCGAATGATTTCGTTGATATTTTCCACGGATTTTCAATTCAAAATAATGAACTAAATTCACTGTGTAATTTTTGGTAATCTGTCCTTTACACCCAATTTATTTACCTGCCAAAACACTTATTTAAATCCAATAAAACAGGCAAATTAGCAATTTCCAGTAAATTCGGAAAAATCCGAGAAAAAAACACTTATTTTCGATTCAGAATAATGGGTTGAATTCACTGTTTCAGTTTTCGGTACACCGTCCCTTACACCCAGTATATGATTCAATATATTTGATAGTGTAATATCCCGCTAAGTCAAGTGGTCAGCCATCCACGAATTGACCGCGGCAAGCATCTAACCACGCAGATCGTACGATGCACGTGGTTGTTAATTAACCACGAGCACATCTCTTTACTCTTTTAATTAAATGTCAAGTCCATCACAGTTTTAATGAGGTTACAGAACAGACAACGTTGAACATTGAAGGACGGTGCATCCTTAGTTTCAAGGCTTGCAAATACCCACCTTGATGTCTCATTTCCTGCTGCAAACAATAAGGTGAGTATACACTAGAGCATTTTCTCGAGCATTTCCATGTAATGTAACGTTCTTACGAAGGGTTAGGGGGAAACTGGCCTCTGGTCCGCGGACCACATTACACGGAGTAGGAACAGTAGTGGAAACGTTGGCCGAATGCGTGGGCCAGAATACCATGGGAAAAAAGTATCGTATTTAGGGAATTTCATTAAAATGAAAAAAAGGAGCGAAATAAACCGTAAGTATCAAAATATGGGGTATTCCTCAAAACGCACAAACGATGAATTATAGAAAAAAGCATGAGCTACGTAATAAATCGATAGACGTTTTAAAATTCGACTCTCCTAATTGTTTATTTATTAAAACTACCAGGAAAGCAGAAATGTACTGGAACTAGGTGCTTAATTAACTTCGCAAGCTTCGAGGAATACCCCCATATTTTGATACTTACGTTTTATTTCGGACCTTTTTTTACTTTAATGAAATTAAATCCAATGGGTCGATTTAACTACGATACTTTTTTCCCATGGTATTCTGGCCCACGCATTCGGCCAATTTTTCCACTACCGTTCCTACTGCGTGTAATTTGGGCCGCGGACGAGAGGCGAGTTTCCCCCTAACCCCTTACGAATGGTACAATACAAGCAAAAGCTCAATTTAAAAAAGCATTTCCATGTAATGTAACGTTCCTGCGAATGCTTGACACGGTGTTTGAAGTAATGCTCACGGCGAGTGAGCATTTACCTGTAACCTACCTTTCTATTTTGCGTTTACTCTTCGCTGAAATGTCGGATCTGCAGGTCGCATGTGCTGCGTTCGCGCTCGTGTCTTTGTCCGACGAAATGTTACACAAAAATGCTCGTTGGTTCTTGAAATCAAGTTGTAACAAAACATCGAGCGTCATGTTCGAAATGTGGTTCGAATAAATTTAAAAACAGCGAATGCTCGATGTTCAAGTAAATGCTCTAGTCTATACCCACCTTTAACAATTCACCCCGCAACAGCGACAGATAAAAGTTTAAATGTTGTACATATTTTCCCTTTTATAAAATTCACAACAAACATTTTGTTACCACAAACAAAATATTAACAAAACACAAAAGGCATAAGTACTTTTTATGCCTATTCATTCCAAACTTGTTTATACCAACGGAACGAGTGCAAACGCTGCATTATACCCGGGCATTTTTCACATTTCGCCCTCAAATGCGTGTAAGCACTTAATAGAAGTGGGCATTTCAGAAAATCCCCACCATTTGACTGCAGATATACTGCGCCATTACCGCAGTGCAGCAAACCTGTGCAATTTATTCTTAAAATAAACTGCTGTTCCATAAAATAGGACATAAAAAACATGTACAAGTTCTTAAAAATATAGACAGATACGATAGATAGCTACGTGCTTAGCATACTATAAGTAGTGAACTATACAGGCTGTAAACGAATTCGTGTAATTCCTTCAAACCACGTGATCTACTGGTGCCACAAATTAACCCTAAATGGGTACTTTTGAAAACCAAGTAAAAAAAAAAACAAAAAAAAACTTGATTTTCTATTCCTGAGTCATTTTAGTGCCCCGAGTTAACTGACTGCAAACAACGATATCGTGTTAGTCGTGCCCGCCAGCCGCCTCGCTGTGGTTTCATTCGAGTGTGCATCGAAATGTTGACTACGATAAATTTTTTTTTTTTGCAAAACAATTTTTGTTTTTTTTTTTTACTGTATCCTTATAAGGTGGTTTAGACACGATTACTTAAACGTACTGAATGAAAAAAAAAGAATTGAATTTTTAATTTTATACAAGCTAATTCCCGTGCGGGGGCAATCTACACCAGTAGTAGATCATTGTGATTTTAAGGAATTACACGAATTCGTTTACACCTTGTATATAAACATACAAGGTTAGTCAGAAAGGGGGTACTAATCCGAAATGGTGTTAAAGTACACATAATAACGAATAACTTTTGTTCTACAACTTTTCCCAAAAGTCAATAGTTTAAGAGAAACAGTTGTTTAAAAATCTCAAAAAAAAACTCTAAAATCTATCTATACCCAGTTACGATCAGCTGTGTTTACATTTTAGGTCATATTTGGGGTCATGAATGTCTAGCACTATTTTCTGAATTTGTAACTAAAGCAAGGATGAAGAATTTTTGAAAAAACTAAAATAAAAATCATTTTAATTGGAAAAAAAATATATCGAATTTTGAAATTTTTAACACTTGCTTTCAAACAGTCATCAGCGATACTATAAGTGGGCTTCGGATTAGTACCCCCTTTCCGACTAACCTTGTATACTCCATTTCATAAACATTAGACAAAAGTGGCCAATCAAGACACGAATATCTTTTGAACCATTTCTTCAAGGAGTTTCAGCTCATCTTGATTGACCGTTAAGGTTCATATAAACATAATACTGTGTTGAATCCCTGCTAGAAGCAAACGAGATGCTTATTTCTATAGATACGTTTCCGTACTAATATAGGTCTTATTCGTCTAGTATTATATTAAACGAGTTTCTGCCCGCGACTTCGCCCACGTGGCCTACAGGAAACAAATGACATTTTTTTTTTCAGAATCTAACATTATAAGCGCTCTCACTTCCTCTCAATTGAACATACAAACTGACAATATCCCAAACAAAGCAATAAGGACGAAGCTCTCCGTAAAACTGAACTAATCTCTGGGATAGGGTATAATACCGGCTTCCCACGGTGCGTGATAGCGCGCACCGTGACACACGAGCTCGCACCGACGTACCATGGGAAGAGACTCGTCTGTGGTAACGCGGACGCGTGTGGAGCGGTGCTCTATATCCACATCACACACCCTCTTAATGTGGCTTCCCACGGTGCGTGATTTTACGGATGATACCACGCACAGCCGGTGCGCGCTACCACGCACCGTGGGAAGCCAGCTTAATATTGATATATGACTTTCTATAATGAAAATCAAAGTTCTCTTATGGGTTTCGTCATCAAACTACAATAGGTAAGTATTTATTGGTGAAATCTCTCCCAATATGAAATCCTAAACCAAAGGAGCTACAAGAAAACTTTCTTTGGAGACATCTGCTCATTTTTCGTAACAACAATATTGGCATATTACCTACATTTTTCATCAACCAAGTTAGTCTTTATGATAAACTTTTACATTCAAATTCTTCTACGGCAGTCGTACGTAAATTTTCCTGTAGCTCTTTCGATTTAGGATTTCATCCATCATTCCATGGAGTCCCAGTTAAATAAATCACACTGTGTAATCTACATTCCATGCTTAGAAGCTGGCCATTTATTATGTCAACAAATATTTTTTTAAATAGAATGAATGACTTATTATTTGAGTGAATCGTCGACCGCATAGCTCTAAGGAGTGAATGAATAATGTTCTGCAGAACGTTCGCCTTATTATCTATGTTAATCAGCATCGATACACGATTTAAGTATAGAATAAGTAACATAACGGAAAGAAAATAAAAAAATAGGATACTCAACACCTTAAAATCTCTACAAGTGTAGTTTGTCTGTATATTAAATATTTTTCCAAAATTTCGATTTCGGGTACTATAGGTAAGTACTATCGGTACAGAAGATAATTTTTTTTTTTTTGAATTATTTTCTGTCTGTCTGTCGTTCCACGCGCACGGAGACTTTTTATGCTGGGGGCACAGCTAAAAATTTATAAAATAACAAAAAGTGTGATGGCGCAGGTCCCTATCTCAGCATAATACTGCAACAGTATACAGCTGCTGCAGCGCCACACAACCGTTACTAAATAAATGCCTAGCTGACTATAAGTCTGATTATCTAAGATCGAATATTCCTATTCCGTTACTAGACTAACCTAGCTTTTTCCTCTTTCGTTACCATGGGAAACCATAAGTGTCAACTAAACTTGTACGTCGTCTCATAACTATTTATTAGACCAGCCACAAAACATTCCAACTGAATCTTGCTTTACAAATAGCTCCACAAATCGTTCGTCATGGCACAAAATATTCACATTAATCAAAGTCGAGTGTTATTACTAGCATTCCTGAACACGACCGCTTTCCGAACAGAATGTGACAGCTCACACTATATTGGTTGTCATGTAACATGTGAAATAACCAGCATTATTTGATCGGTTAAGTGATTTTGCGATTTTATAATGAAAAGTACGGCAAACTACGGTAATTCTGTATGAAGGAGCATGGATTTAAAACTTTTGTCTAATTCAATTCAATTCAATTTTGTTTATTTCAGACTGATGTGTCCATATAGTGTTAGTAAATACATAAAAAGAACTTAATAATAAATGTTAGTACTTTATACATGAGGAAACTATTTAACATGGATGCGTATCCATTGCCTCCATAGAGGACTTTCTATTTTACAAGCAATTACTCTCAGGTAGCTGTTGGAACTGTCCCTCACCCTGCGCATCAGCGATGCCGCTCTCTTACGAATTATGGCATGGAAGCCATCCACTTGAGCGTCAGCAAACATCGCTGAGGCGCTGCAATGTCTAAGACCGTAAAATATCATTAAGTCAAATATTTTAGAAAAATGAAATTTTTAGATTATCTTCATACAAGCTTGTTTTTACTTTTCTGTCTGACTCGCACTTGACCTGAAGAAGGGTTCCGTACCAGTATCTATAAAAACGGCAAAAAATCATGTCTGATTTATGGGAGCCCCCTTGAATATTTATTTTATTCTGGTTTTTAGTATTTGTTGTTATAGCGGCAACAAAAATACGTCATCTGTGAAAATTTCAACTGTCTAACTATCATGGTTCATGAGATACAGCCTGGTGACAGACGGACGGACGGACAGTCTTAGTAATAGGGTCCCGTTTTACCGTTTGGGTACGGAACCCTAAAAACCATCTCGTGTGACGTCAGCTTGTCCGCCAGCCTATTTCATAAAGTAAAAAGACATAAAGAAAACACTTTACCGAGTATACGACAACGATGTCGTAATATTATTGTTTTGATCCTTTCATTTCCTCATTGTTCCTTCATGGAGAGCATCGCTCCCAAGCTCATATAAAATGTATAGCTCTGGGTACTTGATCGGAATAATGATTTGAATTCCATCTTCACAGGATGAATTGTAGTCCATTCTTGCTGCAACTAGGGTTGCCAACTCATCATACTGTATTTAATAAGGGTTGTTGTCTAGTTTCACGCAAAAAGCAAATATCGTCGCACGGGAGTAAAAACCTCGGGAATGCAATTTGGTCATTTTATTTTATCACGACCTATAGAGACTATCCTCCGGTTTCTGAATTGAGAATTCGCGTTAAGCAATACTTAAGTAGTATTTGAGTACGGAGTTGTCAAAAAAATGCTTTAAAATTGTAGTATAAACTGTAATGTAACAGACGGCCCCAGGATCTCCTGAGAGCACGTCTGCTACACCAGTTGTAAAGAATGTGTAGAGCATTCAATACCTAGTACATAACAACAATAATAGAAATGGTTAGAGAAAAGAGGCAGGACAGCGTCACGTCCCTTGCAGCAGTCAGCGAGGTCCCTCTTGTACTCCCAGCGTTCGTCGATGGCCCACACAGCCATCCGACGGAAACAGGGCCGTCTGTTACATTACAAAATCCGTCATTTTTTTGACAACTCTTTACTCAAAATTTTACTTAAGTACTGCTTATCCTAGAATTCTCAATTCAGAAACCGGAGGTATATCTTATAAGAGAGCCGCTCTATTTGAAATTAGTTTGTAGGCACTAAAACTAGCCTTTATTGGGTATATAAATATCGTAAAAAATATAACTGACTAGCTTTTGCTCGCGACTTATTTCGCTTGAAAGCCAACAGGAACGGTGCAATGATCAAATGCATTCCCCGAGGTTTTCACTCCCGGGCGACGATATACAGAATAATTTACTCATAAAAAAATACTTAAAGTGTTATTTGCCTAGTGGGTAAAAGCATAATCACTTTAAAAGAGTATCGCTTCCTAATATTACACGTAGGTACGTTAGTAAGTTTTCTAAATAATACAGAAAACTGCTTCTAAAATCATTCCTTTCTGTTTTCAACTAGAGATTTCAGCAGACTCTTTAATATTTAATTGTCTACATTCGAATTTATGAATTTAATTATTACGTACGTAATAATAAAGCCGAATTCATGATCTTATTCCTATATTACTATCGATAAGCTAAGACGAAGTTAAGAAAGAAAAAGTTTTAATTTTTCATGCATCTCCACTTCATTACTATCCGTACCGTCCAATCGTTTTGCGGAAAGTAATGAATTTGAATTTAGACAAGAAGGATTAAGATGCACGTTCAAAATTAGAGCTTCCATACGTTTAATAAAAATGATGAGGCTAAACTGATAAGTTCTAAAATATGTATTACAAATAAACAAAACAATAAATACTGTTTGTTTTTCCTTCTCCGGCTTTAATACACTTTATTTTTTGTACAAAAAGTTGGCAACAGTCGCTGGAACCGTATCTTATCAGTCTACTCGTGATTAGTCGTAATTTCATACTTCTTCTTCTATCGTGTCGGCACGAGCTATACGAGAATAGCTCATGCCGTGGTGAAAAGATTAGCCCGTCAGCAAGGTTGGTAGCGAGGCTGACTGCCCAGGGTGAGCCGGACATACTTATGTATCGTCACTCGTGGAGGCTCTTTTCATGCACCCCTAATATCATACTTACTTATTTATACAAATACATCTCCGATACTTTGATCACAATTTAATAAGTTTTCCCGGAACTGAAAATGTTGCAGCAAAAATATTAGAAGTCTCGGTTTTCAATGACAAAAACTAGCTTATTTCATTCCCCTCAACAAAACAGTTTGAAAATATTCCTAAAACCATATTTAGCGTAGAATAGCACCACTCATAGCCTGTTGCAGCCCTAAATCAGGCTACGAGTGGCGCAGCGACGCCGCAACGTTCAACAAAAGCTAGGCGGCTAATTGATATAAAGTGCATTGTTTTATGGTGTGGGTCGCCGCAAATTTCTAAGTTGCGGTGCCGTTCCACACTGATGTACTTATTCTCTGCTGTATTTCTTAACTAATCTGGAAGATTAAATACACACCATGTTTTAAGGCATTAAGTCCGCTTCTATACTAATTTTGTGCGAAAGTATAAATAAATAACTCGTTTATTTATTTATTTATGTTGACATATTCTTATACATTTTTAAATATATCTATAAAAATAAAAACCGGTCAAGTGCGAATCGGACTCACGCACGAAGGGTTCCGTACCATCCTAACTAATATAATAAATACGAAAGTAAGTTTGTTTGTTTGTATCTTTTCACGCCTAAACCACTGAACCGATCATCCTGATCTTTTGCATAATAAAATACGTTGTCAGATGTACAGAAACGGACATAGGGTACCATTCATCCCGAAAAAAAGTACTGTTCCCGAGGAAAACAACAATAACGTTCATAGATGGCGCCACGTGTCTTTCGAATCATGTTTGAATGATATTATTATAGAAACATTAGTAGTGTGTTAAGAGGTTTTTTTTTAATATTGATAATATCTAATAAATTCAACACTTTTCAATTTTAAATGTTGAAAGGCAGACGCCGTTTTTTTCCGGCAATAGAAGTTATCTAGTCCACCTAACACCCCTTCCCATAGACCAGATATTTTTCACCATATTTTACAATAGTCTTGCACCCACTTGGGACGGTCCATGACTGTACTCCAATAGTGCAGCCGTTGATAGTCCCCGGTTGGTGCCCCACCCCATTTTAGATTAAAGTTCTCAAAGGGGCCTCTGCGCGTTGGACCTGTGTCCCCGTGTATGCCTTCCAAAAGACCGGACATCTTCCGCACGGAAGATGAACCGTGATTTAAAGAGAGATATCTAATAAATTTTATTTCTCTCTCCACAAAGGTTATCTTCATATGCATAACTTAAAAATAACAACAAAAAAAATGTTTAATCTAAATAACGCGAGCGGACAAAAGCTAGTAGGTTGATATATGCAATAAGGTCGCTTCCTATTACATGGGGCTTAAACATAACAGCGAAATGAGGGTGTACTAGACACCACTGCCCAACCCCTCGGGGAATACAGGCGTGATGTTTTGTTATATTATGTAATAATAGGTTTAAATTGTAAAATAGTTTAATTTTTATTTTATATCAATTAAGTTTCCAACTAATGCAAAGTTTAATAATTACCATATTATAAAACTAACAGTTTTAGAAGTCGGTGCAATTTTACACTATAATTAGTGTAAAGTAACAGACATAAGTGGTATAAACAATACACAAACGTGCAATTACAGCAATCCCGGGTAATTTGCTGTTATCCACTGAAGAGTTCCATTGTCAATCTCCGAGGGTCTTCATCAGATCTTCACCAAATTAAAATGGGACCATTTCGGAAGAATACCTACTAATTTAATAATATAATAATATTTTTTTTTGTATGTTACGACAACGTTTTTTGTGCATGCAGAGTTTACCTGTAAGTGATTGTTATTTTGTTATTCTGATTTGTTGCTTCTGTTTTATTTGCTTATACCAGTGTATACAATTGTTGATGAACCAAATAAATAAAATAAAATAAATAAATACTCTTTCAAACAAAAAAATAATTTTGCAAATCCGTCTTTACATGACGGAGTTATGCCCGAACATACATAAAATAATTACATCATCCACATAGCAGTAATCAAAAAAATGATCACAAAATAAAAAGTACTGAGCCAAATTGGATGAAATTTTTATGGAACCAAATGGCAAGTATACTGCATCGAACAAAAAAGAATTACACTAATCGGACTAGAAACCTCGGAGTAATCGGTGTAGATACATAAATAAAAAAAATACCGGCCGAATTGAGAACCTCCTCCTTTTTTTGAAAACGGTTAAACACTCAAATGTTCACCTACATTTGTCTCTCACTGTACCTATTGTGTAGGTACCAAATAAAAGGCATAAAATTTACAACACATATCCGAACATCGTAAAATACAAGCCAAGCTAAGCTGTTCAAACATTTCCCATAAACATTAATCATTGGCGGGCGATAAAAATGCCCATAGGTTTCTTTAGCGCACGCTACCACGCAAACCTGCTGACGCGCCTCGGATTTACTAAGCTACATCGACAGGTTAACTATATACTATATGTTTACATATATATAAACTATGACCACTGCGTCATTTTGGGTAAGAATATGCCTAGCTATTATAGCTCTAAGGGTCTCGTATTATCGGGCAATTGCGTAACATAACCTACATCATTTATGACAGTTGATGTGTCAAAAACAATATTCATTGCGTGTTATCTAAATAGTTGTGGAGAAGTCGGATTGTTAATACACATGTTGCTATAAATCAAATCCATAGCGATTACGAGTGTGTTGCGCAATTAGAATGAAGGTTTTGAGACTGCGAATTCAAAAATGTTTATTTATAGGCTTTTATTTATAAGCCTAATGGTTGAACAGTTGCCTTCCATGTAGGGTCTGAGTTCGAACCCGACCCGCACCTCTAACTTCGAATTCATGTGCGGATCATTTGAGTATCACTTGCGTTAACGGTGAAGGGAAACAACGTGAGGAAATTTAAACACCTGGAGAGGGCTCCATAAAGTTCTCGATGATGTGTGTAGGCCGCCAATCAAGCCAGCCTGGTGAACTAAAGCCTTATCTGATATCATTCTGAGAAGAGGTCAGGCAAAGGCTGATTTACACGAGGATAGTTTCTCGAAGCGATACTCGTTCTGTCTTTGTCTTTCTCTACGATAAAAACAGAGATAGCACGAAACTCGCTTCGAGAAACTATCTCCGTGTAAATGAGCCTTTAGGGGCTCATTATTATGCTATAGGCTTTTGACCTATATGAGCCTCCCCCATGGCGAATTATTTTCACACGTTTACACTTAATTCAGCGCTCAATGCTACGCCGCACTATGGAAAATATAGGTGCTTTGCTGATTAAAAATCTGTAACTTTTTTATTTTCAGTCATAGTAACTTAAAATTTTGCACACATATAGAACATAGTATAAGAATTTTAATAATAGTACTTTTAATATGAACTAGTGGTAGGTCGTGGTTTTACTCGCTCTTTATTTTAGGAATCCGTAAAAACTTTATACAAATGAATGAGTTTGACTTCAATATGATATTTTAATTCTTTTTAAATTTCAGGACAACTAAATAATACAGAATAAATTAAAAATAAAATATATTTTGACACATTTTACAATATTTTTATTTAAATTTTTATTACTAAGTAAAATATAGGTACACTTAGCTTTAGATAGTGAACTGCAGTAATAATTTCTCCTGGATGGCACAAACAATAAATTCAATATTTTCAGATGGAACATGACGATTTTCACGTAAAAATGTAGACAGAGTCTGGGCACAGTCTTATCGTTTTCAATATAGAAAAGTATTATTTCACGCCTCGAGCAACTGAATTAGTTCATTGTTATAGTTATAAATAGTAACTAATTGCGGATTGCAAATAATTAATATAATGAAACATTTTTTGTGCTTCACTTTATAAAGGAAAAACAAATGAGTTTAGTGTGCATCATGTACCGACTTTTATCATAGATTTCTTTATTCTCACGTAGAGCGTGTGCAAAACCATATTTACGCTGATAATGTATATTAAAACCACAGATATTTGACCAAAGATAAAAAAAAACTTTTTCTATCAATTTGCCACAATTATGCATTTTGGCACCTCTGCCACATATTACTTCATAACTTCTGAACGCGCAAAAATGCGCAGCTGATTCTTTACTAAAATATTATTAGGTATCCAATGAACGTAGTAATACCAAATTCAGAATGTAGGCAAGTGTAGCTAACAGTCAAAAGTCTCGACGAAATTTAAGAATTTAATTTTTTCCCATCTTTGACGAAAATATTTACAGCAAAAATATTACTTCACATAATTAAATAAAAACTACTGTTTTTAAATCTGTAATAAACAAACTTTCGAATGATATGTAAGACTATATGAGGTTCTTTAAAGAAACAACCAAAATTCGACTCTGTAAGTCTATGATTTTTAAGGTATATTTAACAGAAATTTCTAAGTGTCGGAAATTAACGTTTTTACGCAATATTTTACGTGACAAGTTATTGAAAAACAATTAAAATATGAAAGAATGACTCCTTATCTAAAAAATAAGACCAAGATGATGTCTAATTTGCATCATTCAGAAAAAGTATTTTTAATCAGCAAAGCACCTATATTTTCCATAGTGCGCCGTGCGTATCCGCTACGCCGCTACGCCGCTACTACGCGCCTATCTGACAGGCAGCCAAACTTCTCGCGTGTACTTTGATCGGAAATGGAGATTAGGTACTCCTTACTTGGGTACAATCTTTTTTACTTTTACTTTTATGTGGTACTGTGTACTGGTATGTGGACTATTCGTAAAAAATGAAAAGATAGGTGTACAGTAGGAATACAGATTAGTTATTAAGTTATGTTACTTTAAATTAAACTAAATCACATTAAATCTTTCCGCTTTGCTTAAAATAATAGCTCAGTTGCTTGTTATTTGCCTTCTTTTATGGTTTTTTATCTGTGCTTTAAAGGTAGATTTGGTATAGCTAAAAATGAGTGTTATAGCATAAAACTATAAATTAACTTAAAATAAATAAAGGCGTCCAGCCAAAAATAGCACCAGCAATGTCTAATCCAATCCCGGGCTATTAAAAGTTTGTGCTAAAAGAGTCGCGCGCTAATTGGAGAGAATCTTAAAGAAAACGTTCTCTTTTCACCTTGCATCGCTTGAGAATATAAAATGTTCTGGCGGTTTGTATGGAGGTCAGACTTGCTGCATTGGAGAATCAAAGTGGGGAAAGTTCACGGGTTACTTCTAACTCAGTATGGTAAAATTTATAGTGCCCTTATTCGTGTATTCGTCTTTCAAACTTAGTATCTACATTTTTTAAATTACATAAAAAAAAAAATTTGCCCACCGGCATCGGGAACAGGGTCCAAGCTGCCGGCAGTCAGGGCTCCAGAGAGAGGAACCTCCTAACAATATGCGCCGTGTCCAGAAGTACCGCTTTCTGAATCAAACCCTTGACCCAGCTGCCTAACGAGAGCCTCATCAGATGTTGGTTGAGGCTCTTGGCTATTAAGCCATAGGTTGTAACGACTATCGGCACAATGACTACTGAGTCAACATCCCATATGTGGACAACCTCGTGTGCCAAATCAAGATATTTGATATCAACAATCATTGTGCGGTGCCTGATCGATCTATCACCTTGGCTACAATAGTCCTGTCAGTGATGATAGATCGATCCCTGTACACTGTGACGTGACCATTCTCGAGAACTGGGTTGGGCTTGTAGGACTTGAAGTATAAGTAAAACACAGTACAGTGCCCTCTTTATTAAAAAATAATGTTTGATCAATTTTACGAGTTTTAGGATTTTCTAAAACTCGAACTCGTTTCACCAACATATCAATAATGTAGTCCGTAACTAAATTTACCAGATTTAAAGCTAAATGTGACCTAGAAGAATGACATTTATGTTCAATAATCTTGTCATTATCACTATTGAAATGTGGTGTAATGCAAATGTTGGCTATTGAAAAGTTTAGAGACCGAATTAACTTAATGAACAGTTAATGATATGTTGGTGAAATACCACCTAACAATAATAAATTGTTGAAGACGCATCTCATGTTTGAAAAAATCATAATATCAATTCGTCAAGTCGGGAACGAATTATAGGGTAGTTGTAATATCACCTTTTTCATCATCATCCTTACCTCCTTTCTTTTGATACTAAACCTTTTTTTCTAACACTGGCCACTTCGTTTTGGATTATCATATTCTAAAGGACAATGGGCAAAATTGTATGGAGCTTGTCCCATCGGCGGCCACTTCTGTACTACACACATCAAAAGTGTCTAGGGATCAACATATATTTTTGCAATAACTTTTCTCCTGATTGATATTAATTAAAATTTTCTTTAAGGATTCATCAAATAAAGTGTTTTCGTTTGTCACAGTAACGATAAACCAAGTCACCTTTGCATTAATAAAGAAATTTGCCATTTTCCTAATAAAGGGATTTTTGACATTTGAACCACTAACACAAAAGTTCGAAAAAAAGACTGAAATAACAGTTTTCTTTAAAATTTTATTGGGTAACTTAAACAATTAATAATCCGTGTTTCTACCGCGAACACTAACAACACAAGAACATCGGTTTGGCATACTCAAAATGAGTTCATCCAAATCACGCTGTGGAATGGCCGCCCATGTTCGTTGCAACAACAAAAAAAGGTCTTCTTGCGACTGGATACCCTCCATATTCGGCAGAGCTCTTCTCTGTAGCATATCCCATGCATGCTCAATCGGGTTCAAGTCTGGCGACTGAGCAGGCCAGGGCAGGACATTGATGTTAGCTGCGGCGAGAGTCTGTCTTACAACTCTTGCGGTGTGCGGTCGTGCATTATCATGCATTAACTGAAATAAGGGACCGATTTGCGCTTGTAGAGGAACGATGACGTCTGATACAATCGTCTCAGCATAAATTTGAGCGTTGAGGTTGCCTCTGATCCAAATCAACTCAGTTCTTCCGCCGATCCAAATACCCGCCCATACCATGATGGTTCCACCACTATAAGGATGGACTTCCTGGCAGGATTTTAATCGCTGTTGGCGTCCAGGGGTTCTCCAGTGTCGTATACGTCTTGTATCCGGTCTCATACCAAAACGAGACTCATCAGAAAAGCACACGAAACGCCATTGTTCTTCTGCCCAATTTCTGTGACCAAGAGCCCATTGATATCGAATCCTACGATTGTGCGTTGCTATAGGTGGTACCCGTAGCGGTCTTCGGGAATGAAGGTTCACTTCATGCAAGCGGTTTCTGACTGTTTGGTCGCTAATTAAGTTCCCTGAAGAGTGATGAAGCCTCACGGCTAACATCATGGCGGTTATTGTTGGAGCTCTTCGAGTTAAGATTTGAATGTATCGGTCTTGTCTCCGTGTGGTGCAGCGATACCGTCCTCCATGGCGCTCAGCCACGGTACCAGTGCTTCGGTAACGTGTCCAAAGTCGACTGATAACACTCTGACTTGTATTCAGAGCTAAAGCCACAGTACGTTGCCGGGAACCAGCTTCTATCATTCCCACGGCTCTGAGCATTTCTTCCCTGCTTAAATGACGTCGCCGCTCCATAATAACGTTGGTTTTAATCAGTAGTAGGGAAACAGTAGCACTAATAATGTCTTCAATGCGTTGTATGTTTTTATAGGGAAAATATTGACAGCTGATTTTCATCTTTTACTCGAATTTGATTCACAGTTCCTGATTCAAATTATGAAATGCACCAAAAAGGATCCATATAAATTTATAAAATCATAAATTTATTACAAAGCCACATCTCAATCTCAAGAAATCCGCATAAAAATGCTTGATCCCTAGACACTTTTGATGTGTGTATTTACTTTCTAGTAGGCTATTATGTATACAATAAGACTACCACAGATTGTTTCTGTAACTTCCTTGGATAAAAAGTTATCATAGGTGGATTATATTAAAAAAAATATCGAATTAAATCATTTAAAGGAATTATCACAGTTTGTATCTTTCACACAATATTTTGTACACCTCGTGATGATGTTACATTGATGTAATAATTAATTTAAGCATATAATAATGATATGATTATGTTATTATATACGTAATATACAAATATAAGATAATGATAGGTTAAATAAACCTGAAGGTTTATTAAATACGATGATTTATTGAAATGAAAACATGTATACCAGATTACACTAATGCAATATAGTGATTAACTTAATAACTACATTAATGATTGGGCTTTAATCATCATCACCGATTAATTCATTTAAAAAATCAGCTGGCAAAAGAATTTCTTCCTCTTGGTTTCTTGCCCACCTTATGTGGGCGCAGCAACCCGGAGTGCGCTTAGGGCCACAACAGAGACGATGCTTTTAGCATCAGCGATCGGCGATTTTGCGTTTGCATCGCGTTTAGGAGACTCGTTTGTGTGCGGAGTGAAGTGTTCAGTCGCGGCATACAGCGACCAAAAAGCGATTAAATCGTCGATCGCCGATGCTAAAAGTATCGTGTCTGCAGTGGCCCTTACCGCTAGGTTATGACAAATAAGTATTTTACATTTACATTTAAGCCTAATAGTTTATTATCATTATTTATTGATGCACACGTCAATAAAGTAAACAAAATGCAATGATTTTTCGTATGTTTTATCATTATAACAAACATTGCAGCATGAAAAAAATATGATAATTCATTAAAATAGTATTTTGCCTGTATCTTTTTTCCCAAATTATATTTAACCGTACTCCTTGAACAATATTTGTTCTAAAAGCACTCGCCTTTCAAATGATACTAGTTTCATTGATGGCCGCTGATGGGCCAGAACGCCCATTGTCCTTTGATAGGTTTGGTATCAAAGGAAAGCAGGTGAGGATGATGATGAAAAAGATGATATTACATTACATTACATAATTCGTGAAAGAAAAGAAAAAAAAAAGTTGTTCTTATACTTTTTTTGAAAACACACTTAATAGTTAGATAACTTTAAAACTCGGAAACCATTATACTTTAATGAGTTTCAGGACATTCTGTATGTTAGGCTTACATTTATACCTTACGTACAAATTCTTTTATAAATCGCGCAAAGAAAAACTTTGTACCAAGAATTATGCGCTTCGGCAATCTTTGTGTTTCCGAATTTGTACCAATTATGCGACCCGGTCCATCTTTCTTTGTGTGTCTTTCTAATATTATTTATGTAACTCCGACTTCGTCCTCTTTGGATCAATTCCAGCGAGGTTCCTTATTTGATCGCATAATTCGTTCAAATTCGTAAACATAAAAATTGCCGAGGCGCATGATTGATAAAGATAAAGTTAACATAAACTCACGCCTGTAATGCCCGAAGGGTTGGCAGGGTGTATAGTACACCCACATTTCACCGGTAAGTTTACGTCCCATGTAATAGGGGGCGAGCCTATTGTCATCGACCGGGCACAAATCCAGACTCAGGGCTGATACTGAGAAATTTCACACGGAACAACCCAATAAGGCCTCATTTACGGAAACGCGGGACGTCGCGCGTCGTGTTGTGCGGCGCGGCCCGCACTGAATTCAAACATATGGCATTGTATGAGAGCGTTTACGGAGAAGCGATTTTACACGCGTTTGCTTGAAATGCAGGCGGAGCCCGCGGATGGCACCGCCGCGTCGCACGCGACGTTGCGACCAGCTATTCCTGCAATTCTCCGTCCACTGTAAAACGTAGCGACAACCGCGGCGGGGCCCGCGGCGTCGCACGCGCCGCGTCTTCATAAACAACATCGTACATTGCCATATATTTGTGTTTGCGCGTGTGATGATGCGGGCCGCTGCACGCGCCGCCGCTCCGTAAACAGAAAAATCGTACGACGCGCCGCGAGACGCCACGCCGCACGCGACGCGCGACGCCCCGCGTCTCCGTAAATGAGGCCTAAACTTTGCATGACCTGGGGATCAAACTCAGGACCTCACGCTCAGCAACCGCACTTGCGACCAATAGACCAACGCTCTAAAATTACTCGGAAATAGAAAAGCAGATTTAGTTAAGAATTTATTTTTTTGTTGATTTTCGAAAATACCCCTTTAAGGTTAATCTGTGTCACCAATAGATCACGTGGTTTGAAGGAATCACACGAATTCGTTTACACCCTGTATTAATTAAGGCATTAATCAACAATAGAACAACTGTCAGCCTTATCTAACAATTGTCAAATTATTAACGCAATTAGATAACGAAGTATTGAGAGTACCCGCACTCGTCCATCATCAATCATCATTAACACAGTTATCTCACCACTAAACTACGTTAGTACCTACACTGAAACTTCATGTCGGGCATACGAATCGTGGTTAAGAGCCATTACGCACTGTCGACTGGTCTCCGTTCGATCCGGCCGGATCCGGCCGGATCCGGTCGGATCGAGCGGAATCCGGCCGGATCCGGCCGGATTGAAATTGATGCCGGATTGCAATCCCTCCCACATGGAAGGCAAGCGTTCAACCGCTGGGTTATCACTATTCTCCTTTAGAATTTAAGCGAGCTTTTGAAGAGGTTTGCCTATTTGCCTATATATGATCCGGTATACTAAAAATAAACCGACACGCCATTTTTATAATCGACTAACTTTTGCCCGCAACTTCGCTCGCGTTAATTAAGCACAAAATAACTCTTAACACACTACTAAATTTTCCATAACAATATAATTCAATTGTGATTCGAAAGACACGTGGCGCCATCTATGAAGGTTATTGTTGTTTTCCTCGGGAACAGTACTTTTTTCGGGATAAAAGGTACCCTATGTCCGTTTCTGTATACCTGACAACGTATATGCAAAATTTCAGGATAATGGGTTCAGTGGTTTAGACATGAAAAGGAAACAAACAAACAAACTTACTTTCGCATTTATAATGTTAGTAAGGATTTTTTCAGACATCAGGCTAAATATAACTTTGTGAATTCATACAGTTGTTTCTTTATCTTCTTCGTGTCCACACAAGCTATACCTACAAAAATAGCTCATGCCGTGGTGAAAAGATTAACCAGTCAGCAAGGATGGTAGCGGGGCTGACTATCCAGGGTGCGCCGGAAGTACTTGAGTATCGCCACTCGTGGAGGCTCTTTAACGCACCCCAAACGTTTTAATGCTTTCTTTATAATTAACATGTATTTCATTATCTAAATTAAATTAAAAATATGCTTACGAGCACAAATGGTTGTGCGTATAGAAATACATGACTAGTTAACACTAATAGTATCGCGTGTACACGGTAGCCGATGTTGATCGAACGATTACTAATTGTTATGTACCACACTTTATTTAACAACTACATTCATTATGACTCCACGTTTTTGTTTTATTAATATTACGAATGGGAAATTAAATACTACGTAAATCATTTAATTATCCTCAAAGGATTAGCTTCACGAGCTATACACAAGGTGTTAAAAAATGTGAATGGTCTTGAATAAGTAATCTGTACGTTAATATTTCGATATAATGAATATGCGATACGTTGAATGTTCGATCAAACAAACATTCGATATTTTGAACGTTCGATCAGAGAAACATTCGATATTTTGAACACTCGATGTATCGATTTATTAAATGTTCGATTTATTAACCATTCGATGAAACGAACGTTCGACTATTTGGACATTCGATTTATAGTGTTCGATCAATTGATATTCGATGATTTGGCATTCGATATGGCATAATACACCCCCTTTAAACCGCGTGATCTACTGGTGACACTGATTGACCCTGCATAGGTTTTTTTCAGAATCAACAAAAAAAAGTTTTCAAAAACTGAAATATGGTATTCCGTATCTGAGTAATTTTAGCGTCCCAAGTTAACTGACTGCATGGAGCGATATCGCACGAGTCGTGCCCGTCACATAAAAATTAGGAATTACACGAATTCGTTTACACCTTGTAGAAATAGGTATTACTATGTACACTGACCTTATTAGTGATGTCCTTCAAAAAGGTCAAGTGTTCACAACCGGCGCGCCAGTACGAAAAGATGCATGCGTGTGGAAGGATCATGAAAAGCCTTCCACGAGGAGAAACCGTAACGTTATGTCAAAGAATTTCCTTTCTATGAATAGGCCTACCCACTTCTCTCGGAAATACCAAGAAACAAGTTTGTTTCGCAGTAGCAGTAGTACAATCAACAAAAGAGTTAGTTATACAGGCAAACATCGGATATCAATGTACTACACAGTAGTGATGTGAGGGGCAAACTCATGAGTTCCCTCGTTTGAGTTCCTCAAAATGACAAACCGGCCAATTGCGAGTCGGACTCGTGCACAAAGAGTTCCGTACCGTTATCTATAAAAACGGCAAAAAAATCAGGTTTGTTGTATGGGAGCCCACTTCAATATTTATTCTATTCTGTTTTTTAGTATTTGTTGTTATAGCGGCAACAGAAATACATCATCTGTGAAAATTTCAACTGTCTAACTATCACGGTGCATGAGATACAGCCTGGTGACAGACGGACGGACGGACAGCGGAGTCTTAGTAATAGGGTCCCGTTTTACCCTTTGGGTACAGAACCCTAAAAATAAGGGAGTTAAGTACTCGTATTTCAACATTAATAATAGTAATAAGCGTGAGTGCGCATCAGCGAGTGAGTCTGTAAGTGAAAGGGATGTAAATATTTAATGAGGAGTGTTCGTTCGTTAGCGTACTCGGCGCTCTTTCTCTCTCCTTCCCTCACCTAGCGAAGCGGCAGGCGGTAGCGCACAAACTAGCCTGCCGCTCACCTATCTCTCTCACATATCTTCACCTCGAATGAGAAGTGCCTTTTGAGTACCTCACGAGGTAAAATGAGGTCCTCCCCCATACTCGTTTCAAATAGATGACTTATCCATCGCTACTACCTAGGTAATTGTTACTGTAATTGAGTGCGTAATAACTTTTAATTAAATAAATAAGACACGGTCAGACAAGCGATGGCGAAGATTTAGCCACTCAACACCGTTCATTTTTAATGACACCACCAAATGATACCCCCAGGGGTGGAGTTGCCAAAAAGGATTTGTTAAAGACACCACTAATGAATAGTGTTGTTGCCTTTCATGGCAACAACGAGTATGTGTAAACTAACTCTCATATTATATATTACTAATTGTGACATCCCAACATTACGGTGGTGTCGTTAACAAATCCTTTTTGGTAACTACACCTCTGGGGTATCATTTGGTGGTGTCATTAACAATGAACGCTCAACACAAGCATAACTCTGTTAAAAAGAATGTAATTAGTTGCCTGTATACTCACCTCGTTGGTTGATTGTACTATTCCTGTTAACTTCTCCAACTAAGCTAATTTCTTGTTCTAGGGATAAATTCTCTAGTGGTCGCATTCAAAGTCAACACCTCACCAGCCTGACGACAAACTTTCGGCTGCTGGCGTTTGGTAGTTTAACATCGAACTGAGTAAATCTTGTATCCCTAAAGTCAGGTGAAACAGGTTATATGAAAGGAACCGTTCCCAAAATAATTGTAAATAGTTTTTTAAGAGTATCCATAGAAAACTATATTATTGAACGGAAATTTTTGACTTTCAAAAGTACTTGTCTTGTTATAGTCTAATTAAAATAAACGATTTAAGCTTAGATTTACATGAAACTTGAGTCTTGGTTACAACTAAAAATTTAAAAACGAGATAGGGCAAATTTTCGTGTGAAGTGGTATATGAACCAATAGCGAAGCGGTTTTGGTATTTGTGTAGGGATACCTCAACTATACCCTCGTGCAAAGAGGTAACAAAATGTTATAGAGATTTTCTAAAAGAAGAGCAAAATAATATCAAAAAATATGGAGCGTCTCCTAGAACGTTTTCATGTAGCCACAAAAATACAAGTAGCTGCGCGTAATCCCATGTTAAATTACCACCTCTAAAAGTAGATTTTTTCTCAAAACAGCCTAGTCAGATTTTGATACCCCTTTGCACAAGAGTATGGTTGAGGGATACCTACACAAATACCAAAACCGTATCGCTATTAATCGATGGACCATCTTTTGCCCAGCCTCCTATACAAGGTTAGTCGGAAAGGGGGTACTAATCCGAAAGGGTGTTAAAGTACACATAATAATGAATAACTTTTGTTGTACCTACAACTTTTCCCAAAAGTCAATAGTATACGAGAAACAGTTGTTCAAATATCTCAAAAAAAAATCTCTAAAATCTATCTATCCCCAGTAATGATCAGCTGTGTTTTCATTTTAGGTCATATTTGGGGTCATGAATTAGAAGCACCATTTTCTGAATTTGTAACTAAAGCAGGGATGAAGAATTTTTGAAAAAACTAAAATAAAATTCATTTTATTTGAAAAAAAATATATCGAATTTTGAAATTTTAACACTTGCTTTCAAACAGTCATCAGCGATACTATAAGTGGGCTTCGGATTAGTAGGTACCCTCTTTTCGACTAACCTTGTATATCCGGAAGTTAAGCGCTTATTACACTTGGCTGAATTTAGTCGTCTTAATTCAGTCGATACTGAATTTAGTCAAGTATAATCGCGATTAGCAAGCTAGCATCTTAAATTCAGAAACCAAATTAGCTTGCTAATTGCGATTATACTTGACTAAATTCAGTACCGACTGAATTAAGACGACTAAATTCAGCCAAGTGTAATAAGCGCTTTAGGCACTACTACTCAAATTTTAAAAAGAATATATCCTATCGTCCATCTACGCCTACCTTTATTTGCTCATCTCATACAGATCTTAATTTATGAACACAGCCGTGACACTTGTAATGTCGAGAAAAAGCGCGGCGAGGAGGAAACCGACACATGCAGCCTACTGTCTATGGCGTGTAATTTCCGGTGAACGCGTGTAGGTAGACCGGTCTACCTACACTGTCACCTTGTGCATAGTCTAACGAACGGGAATACTGAAGGATGTATATATGAACTTGAATTATAGATCACTAGGTGTTGCCCGCAGTTTCATTCGCATCCTACGGGAACTACTTCATGTACCCGAATAAAAAGTATTCTATGTCCTAATGCAGGTCATGTTCCACCTGTGTGCCAAATTTCATCCAAATCCATTCAGCGGTTAAGGCGTGATTGATTAACAAACATCGAAATTCACAAACTTTCACATATTAGTAGAATCTTAAGCTGCTTTTTCACCAGAGATGTGCTATGCAACGTTGCTATGGATGCGTTTGATATCCACCAATCATGTTCATTGGTCCACATAGCATAGCACTGGTGGAAACTGATTCAACTAAGCTACGTTTTATATATGGAACGTGCTGTGGATGCGTGCTGTGGATGCGTGCTATGGATGCGTGCTATGGATGGTCTCGAGTGGTGTAGCTATGTGCAGAGTACCGCGCCGCCACTACCTGTGCCTTCCCTATTGTCGATACGTCGCATAGCTCGAGCTGCGCATCTTCCTCGCACAGCTACCTTGCGGTGGCGCATTTTCATAGCACATCTTACTCGCTCCGCTACATAGCTTAGCATCAGTGGAAACGCTCACGTAGTTTCGTAGCTTAGCTTTTACATTCTCGCAGCATAGCTGCATAGCATATCTCTGGTGGAAATGCACCCTAAAGGTCTGTAGCCTAGGTAGCCTATGATAGTTTTATTCAGTTTTGTTATGTAGTTATATGACAAAGTTATCGACCAGCGCAAACAAATACTTATTGAGATACTCTACATACCTGCGCTCAATATTTTGGAACAATTCAGCTGAATTTATGTACCAAAGTATGGAGTGCAGACTTGCAGAGTATGGGCTCCAGGTGTTCCTGGTCGAGCGATACCCTGATTATGTGTGATACATATAGATACTTCGACTATTCATTTCACCATTGTAATAATAATCGCGTTTAAGTCTGTCCGTCTGTCTGCATGGCTGTCTGTTTGTCTGTATATCTGTTTATCTGTTTGTGGCAACGTAACTCCGAAACGGATGACTCGATTTCGTTAAGTTTTTTTTTGCTCGAAAGCTGGTTTAATCAGGATAATTATAAGCTACATTTGATGGAAATCGGTTCAGCCGTTGCGTAATAATCAGCTCAAATGTAGCAAAAGTAGCAAATTCACTTCCAAGATCTTGCAACGGCTGCAACGCCGTGCAATGCACACCTATCTAACCTAACTGAGAAAACAGCTGATAATTACGCAACGGCTGAACCGATTTCCATCAAACGTAGCTTATAATGTGTGATACATAGGTACTTCGACTATTTATTTCACCATTGTAACTAAACGCGATTAGTAAGCTAAACTCAGTTTATGCGTTAACACCAATTTGCATTTCACCAACATCAACTGAGCGCAGTTAAAGCTGAACCTAGTTTAAATTCTGAGCGCCGATTTGACGTTTAGGCCTTAAACGCGTTTAGAGAGTTGACAATTGTCATGTTGTTATTATTGTCAGTGACTTTATTTTGCATTGTATTGTGAACAATTAATAAAATCGTCCATTGCCCACATTTCCAAACGTTAGTAGGCATACAAACAAGCATTTTCTTTTTCTTTCGGACTTCTTGTGTATGATTCTACATTTCTACGTAACCGAGCAGTTATTGGCGAAACCTGAAGGGTCTACAGCCTTTGGTGGGAAAGTAAAATACTAAATCTAAGCTAACTACTTATAGTACACTAACATCATGGCTAACACTATGACTACCAAACTAAGACAAATCGTTCTACGACAAGATTTTACTTCGACACTATGGAACTCCGACATTACGCTACTCCCACAATTATGGACCTTTGACACTGGTGTTTATAGTAACCTAACACGAAGGTGATGACAGGGGCTTCGTTCGCTCGCTTTGCTCGCTCACTCTAGCCCCCGTCATCCCCTTCGAACCTAACCTATCCGTGTCGGGGTGGCCCAAATTAGGCGTCGAAATTCCATAATTGTCGGAGTAGCGTAATGTCGGAGTTCCATAGTGTCCAAGTAAAATCTTGTCGTAGAACGATTTGTCGAAATTCAGTTTGGTAGTGGACTACTAACAAAAACAGTGTGAAGCAAACACAAGAGCCTCAGCGAAAACAAAGCTTGCCGTAACTTGCAATAGCTGGATTTACCTTAGACGTCACCTGTCACCACAGATATAGTGTTAATATCTGTGTATGGCACCTATGTCACAAAATATTATGTATACAAGGTTAGTCGGAAAGGGGGTACTAATCCGAAGCCCACTTATAGTACCGCTGATGACTGTTTGAAAGCAAGTGTTAAAATTTCAAAATTAGTTTTTTTTGCCAAAAAAAAAGATTTTTATTTTAGTTTTTTTCAAAAATTCTTCATCCCTGCTTTAGTTACAAATTCAGAAAATGGTGCTTCTAATTCATGACCCCAAATATGACCTAAAATGTAAACACAGCTGATCATAACTGGGGATAGATAGATTTTAGTTTTTTTTTTTGAGATATTTGAACAACTGTTTCTCTTAAACTGTTGAGTTTTGGGAAAACTTGTAAAACAAAAGTTATTCATTATTATGTGTACTTTAACATCCTTTCGGATTAGTACCCCCTTTCTGCCTAACCTTGTATTAGCTAAAGCAGTACTTCAACTACCTAGTACCGTCCGAATTGACACACTCACATAGACACGCACTGTAACAAGACTTTTAAAGTAAATTCGGAATACAGTCACGTACAGAAAGTGCATTATACTCAGTATACACTGCGTGTCTGTGTGAGTGTGTCAATTCACGCGATAATAGGTAGTTGAGGTACTGCCTTAGCTTATATATCCACTGTGCTTCAGTGGCGAAGGCTCCATACAACTCAATTCCTATCGGCTTCCCTTTCGAAATATGGTAAATACTAGTATCTATTATTTTAAATTTTCATTTAAACAAATAATTGGTCCGGCTTCCCTTTTAAGAAAATTCACCCTGCGTCACTGCTGTTATCGGCTAAGTGCCGTCAGTAAGCGGCCTGCGCGTTGACCGCTAGTCAACGCCTCACTGACCACGCGTCAGAGGGGTGTCGTGACGTAACTAGTAATTTACCGCGCCCATATTAGATTGTATTTATTAAGGCCCAAATTGTATGCTGAGGCGTTCGTAGAGGCGTGATTAATATTATGTTTTTTTTTTGTATACAACGTGTTACATAATAGGGTATTTGACTGAAAAAATCTAATTAGTCCGTCAGTTAGATTATCAAAAAATATTTGACCCGTATTGTTTCTTTTCTTACGTAAAGCAAAACTGACGAAGATACGACACTTTTAAAATTGGCAAAACGTCACAAGCAAGTACAATTTTTACTTGCTTCTGACGTCACAAGCCCCCACTCTCGAGTTTTGATGCGTTTTATCATTCCAAATATTAATAGATTTAACAAAAGAAAAAATACGTGTCCATTATTTTTCAAAACTCTAACTGGCGGACTAATTAGATTTGCAATTTATTGATGCTGTCAACATGCCTATTCCCCTTAAAAAAGAAAATGTTAACCAAGTAGTATTTTATGGTTGTTTTTGTTATCATTGTCCGTCCGCAGCTTAGCTCAGAGACTCTTAGTACTAGAAAGCTATAATTTGGCACAGATAAACATATAAATAACGCCGACAAATTGGTAAAATAAAATCATGAAAAATATTTTTTTTGAGGGTGCCTTCTGTACGTCTAAAGTGGGGGTGTTTTTTTTTTCTCGTCTACCCCATCGTGTGGGTTGTTGTTGAATAGGTCTTTCAAAAATATAGTAAGTTTGTGAGTACAATTTTTCGATTAAGGGATCCGTTTCTGAAATATTAAACTTTAGTGCTAATTTTTGTTAGGGACAAGTGTCCCTCCCCCCTGCCAGCTAAATGGCTAGTTTTGGATATGTGAAAAAAATCACGGTAGTAGTATACACAACGAAGTTAAAAGGAAAACTATCACATCTAAGTAGGCTTTACAAGTTTACGAGTAATAGTCAACCAATCGAAAAAGTAAAAATTTCGTACAAATTCCATTGAAAAATTACGAAGCCCTTTTCTTATTCCGCATTATTGTGCAACTACGGAACCCTTTTACTGCGCGTGGCCCGACACTCACTTGGTCGGTTTTTAATTTTGAGGAACTCAACCGAGGTAACTCACGAGTGAGGGGACATCACTACACCCTGGGAAGTCAGCCCCGTACCCGTGCAAGTCACTGACTGTCGCTAATCATTTCACCACGGCATTATTCTCGTATAACTAGGGTTACCATTTCGGAATTTGAAAAGTCCGGACATTTGCCAAAAAGTCCGGACATTTCAAAAAAAGTCCAGACATTTTAGTCACAAAATGAAATAATTGATTGTTTTAAATTGAGATGAGACTGATTAACTAGTTGTATGTAGTATTAGTATGTAGTTTAATAAAGATTGATGACTGATTTAATACTCGTTTTATTTTTAAGTAATTTAATGCGAAAATTGAACATAAATTTAATTTTTTTCCATCTAAGCCAAAAATCCGGACACATTAAAAAGCCGGACAAAGTCCGGATGAAAGGCTGAAAGTCCGGACATGTCCGGATAAATCCGGACGGATGGTAACCCTACGTATAACTCATACCGACAGGAGCGAAGATATTATTATTAACGCATAAACATTTATGTGTAAAATTTATGGAATTGACAATAGCTGTCACAGATTCACATGATAACGACGATGCAGCCGCTGAAATGGCTTTGTCTTGGCGTGCTGCCAAACATGAATGCATTCTAGTATTATTGATAGAGCCCTTGAATGGACGCTATCGCTGTGATCGCTGTTGTTGTAAACCAGCGCTATGGCTCTGCTCTGGGCATGTTGCCATAGCAATATACTGAGCAATCGTCGATTTGTTCAGCTGTGAAAGTGAGTCATTTTTATTTGATTTACTTCCTAGTTTTATTTTGGTGGGTATTTGTGTCAACACGCAAATAAATACAGGTTGAAATTGTAAATACTCGACAAACCAAATTGGGAGACTTTTACTATGGGACAAAACAGGAAATCACGAATAAAAACAGATGTTCCCTACAAACGACTAAAAAAATTTATAAAAAAAAAATAAGAATGTCTACTTTTTTTTTAACATTTAAGGAACGATAGAATAGTTTTAACCTCTAATTGAAAAAGTGTCACTATAAAAAATTATGTTAATTAGTAGAAAAAAAAGGAGCTACCTCTGCCAACAACCAACAAACTGCTTTGCAGTTTGGCAGAGGTAAATATATCTTGTAAATAATTATTTCTGTGAATAAAACACTTTTTCATTTTCATTTTTTTTTTACATTTATGTTCGCATAACTCGTCAAAATGTAGGGAACAGCAGTTTATTTTTCCCGATTTCCGGTTTGGTCCCATAGTAAAAGTTGTTCATAGTGATGAGTACAATCTCCTATTTCAGTTAGTCGAGTGTTTACAATTTCAACCTGTATGTTTTCTTTCTTTTTATCCTTTATTGGGTTTATTTGTTCCACGTGTCATAGAAATTATTAATTAGAAATTGATTACAAGTTGTTTACTATATTAGTTTATTAGATATTAACTTCCAATTAGGGTTGTCTAGCGTACAGCTAAAGGTTGGCCCAAATAAACAAAATTTTGGGTTTTTTTGTTTTTAACTTATACCAGCCAATACTGTATGGGTCTCTTCTTCTCAGAATGAAAGGTTTATACCTTACTCCAACACACTGACCTCATGCTGGTTTGATTCTTACTTACATAATATCGCAAAAAAAATAACATCCCTAAATACATTACACATATTTTCCTTTTTTATTGACTTGGGCGCGTTTGGCCCTAGTCGCACCTGATGGTAAACCACACCTAAGTATAGACAGGGTCTAAGATAGAGCATACGAATCCAACTAACAGAGATATAGAGCGATTCCCCTATACAGGGAGTCCAGTAAATAGTACGACATACTGTAGGGAGTGATAGCTTAGGTCAATACCTACCAAAATAGCACATAACATTTTCCGGAAAATGTTACGGTTTTCAAATTAAACAAAATTTTCCAAAATGTTGAATAATGTAAGTAGGTAAGTTTTTTTTTTTTTTGAACATGTTCTCCTTGTAAATGATAAATGATATTTATTTCTGTAAATAAATCTGTTACAGACACTTTTACAAGTCAATGTAAGTTTTTTTTTAAGACTAGATGGCGCCGGCATTTCCTATCTGACTCGCTCTGAGAAGAAAAGCCGAAACAAACTCAGAGGTCAACGTCTCTTTTAAAGTCCAGACATTGTGGTATAAAAACTATGCGAGTGTAACAATGTAGGGCAACGTTTGGAATGGCCTTTTGAGGAAAGAGCCATAGCAGGTTTGAGTTGACCTGTCCCAACTGACGGCACGCATGCATCAGCCATCGTGTAGCTCAACCTTATTTTAGGGAGCTCAACGACCCGACGCACGACGACACCAATCAGCCGGACATTTGCGTAGGTCACAAAAAAAATACTCAAACCGCCAAACAGTTCTACGAAATTTATGTATAAAGCTAGCCTACATAGTACTCACATTCACAATTTAATAAAATAAAAAATAATATAAAACAAACGACATATTAATAATAATAGTCGACAAAATGTCAAGTTAAAAAAAAAAAAACAATAATAATAATTATCAATAAATCATCATGCAGAATGTAAAAACTAGAAAAAACAAAAAAATATATGAAATAATTTCAATGATTTCAATGATATCTCTATGATAAGAGCGAGCGGCTCAATTCCAAGCATTTTTATCGTCCATTTAATCTTTAACTTTATAGAAACCCTTATTACAAAGTTTCTGTTTTATGAAGGACTTAAATTTATTGAGACTTAATTCCTGAATATTGCTTGGAATCTTGTTGTAGAAACGTATACTTTGGCACCTAAATGAATTACTAATTTTTTGGAGCCTAGTCATTGGTAGTATGAGTTTATTTTTATTTCTAGTATTGACGCTATGAATGTCGCTGTTCTTCGAGAACAAACTAATATTTTTCTTAACATACATCAAATTTTCATAAATATATTGGGATGCGACCGTCATTATATTAATTTCTTTAAATTTATCCCTCAGTGAATGCCTAAAGCTAAGGTTATAAATTGCTCGAATAGCTCTCTTCTGCAAAACAAAGATAGTTTGAATGTCGGCGGCATTTCCCCACAACAAAATGCCGTACGACATAACACTATGGAAGTAACTAAAATATACCAATCTGGCTGTCTCTACATCAGTTAGCTGGCGTATCTTATAGACCGCGTAAGCTGCAGAACTGAGTCTCTTCGACAATTTATTTGTATGTGGGCCCCACTGCAGTTTCGAGTCTAAAGTCATACCCAAGAACGTAGTGGTGTCCACAAGATCCAACTCGGCTCCATTTATTATTACACTGGTTTTCACCTGCTTAACATTAGGTGTCAAAAATCTAATACATTTAGTCTTTTTCTCGTTCAAAAGTAAATTGTTAACATTAAACCAGTGCACTACTTCAGAGAGAGCGTTATTAACATCGACAGTAACCGGCTGCTGCCGTTTAAGTTTGAATAACAGTGATGTGTCATCTGCGAACAACACAATCTCTTGATTATCTTTTATGAGATAAGGTAGGTCATTAATATAAACGAGAAACAGGAATGGGCCAAGAATTGAGCCCTGTGGAACACCCATTGTCACCACAGACCCCGGAGATCTCTTCCCATTAACGTCCACTCTCTGGATCCTATTACCCAAATACGAAATAAGAAGATCCAGAGCGGTGTTTCTAACTCCGTAGTGATGTAGTTTCCTGACCAATGTCTCGTGAAAAACGCAATCAAATGCCTTAGACAAGTCACAAAAGATGCCTAAGGCATCATGTGAATCCTCCCAGGCATTGAAAATATTACCCAAAAGCTCAACACCAGCATCAGTTGTAGAGCGACATCTTGTGAAACCAAATTGTTTCCTATGTAATAACTTATTTTTATTAAAGTGGGTTTGCAACTGATTAAGGATTAATTTTTCAAATATTTTACTAAAGGTGGGTAGCACAGAAATAGGTCTAAAGTTTGTGGGGTCAGATGTGCTACCTGATTTAAATAAAGGTATAATCTTACTATCTTTCATTAAGTCAGGAAATACACCACCGTCAATACATTTATTGAAAATTACAGCTAACTCAGGTGCTATTATGTTTATAATAGATTTCGTAACCTCAACAGAGTTACCCCAAAGATCGGCGGTCTTTTTGACATTAAGGGTATTGAAAGTTTTTACAATATCTTTACCACTTACATATCGGAAATTTAATTCATCGTTACACACATTAACATTTTCTTTTAATAGGGATTCCGCAACAGTGGGGGATGACTTCAGGGATTTCGTAGTTGAGACTGGAATGTCCGCGAAGAAGTGTTCAAAAGCTGTGGCAACTTCTAAGTCTGATTTAATCGTCTTATTATCAATAGTAAAGCTGTAGTCACTACTTCGATTCCTGACTCTTCCAGTCTCATTGTTGATTATATCCCAAGTCATTTTAATTTTGTTATTACTATTCTTAATTTTTGAACTTAAATATTGAATTTTGGCTACAAGACAAATTCTTTTAAATAATTTTGAATAATCTCTAACGTACTGACAAAATTCTTCACTATTGTTATAGTGTTTTTCTTCATACGACTCATAAAGTCTTTTTCGACTTTTATGTATACCTATAGTTGCCCATTCACTGAAGGTTGCAGTACCTTTAACTGAGATCTTCTTGGGAATAAAAATGGAATTAAATTCTGTACAAAACATGTTAAAAAATGTATTGTACAACTGGTTAGGATCGTCACTATAACACAAGTAAGGCAATTTGCTAATAAGTTTATTTTTAAATCCTTCCAAGCGACCCACAGTTTTAGGCACTACAGTAATATCCTAAAACTGTGGGTCGCTTGGAAGGATTTAAAAATAAACTTATTAGCAAATTGCCTTACTTGTGTTATAGTGACAATCCTAACCAGTTGTACAATACATTTTTTAACATGTTTTGTACAGAATTTAATTCCATTTTTATTCCCAAGAAGATCTCAGTTAAATCTCAAAGATCCTTTTTGATATAAACGAAATCAATGAGTATGTACAGTAACAATTCACGAATAAATTGATGTAAAAAAAATCTGAAAAGGAAATTTTCTTTACAACAGAGTGAAAAATCGGGTACGTATTTGAATATCGAAGATTAAAATACCTACTGTTAAAATATCGATGTTCATAACATCGAAAATGGAAATATCGAACGACCATAAAACCGAAAATTAAAATAACGAAAGTTTATAGTATCGAATGGTTAAATATCCTACGTCCAATATATCTAAAATCTAAATATCTACAAAAGTTACATCGAAAGATCCAAATATCGAAATACAGATTATCGAATGTCCTAAATATCGAAGTACAAACTATCGAACGTCCTAAATATCGATGGGTACATATAATATTTGAACATCGAAAATTAATATACCTACGTGTAAAAATGGGTTAATTTTCAACATTTAATACATTCATTAATTCACCCTAAAAATACGTACCTACAAGTTAAAATATCGAAAAAAAAATGATATAAGTAGTATGAGTGGAAAAAGGTTGCTTCTGCAACGTCTCCGGCGCTACGGGAAGTGCAACCCCTTCGCCCTTGCGTAACAAAGAATAGGCACCCATGTTCACCTCCGCAGCCTCCGCCGCCTCCGGCGACCAGCTTCAGCCGCTACGGCTCCCACGGGTGCCTATGCTTTGTTACAGCGGGCGGGGGTTGCCCTCCCTTCGGATTTTTATATACACTCTAGGGGTAACAGCCAAAAGACTACGTAAATTCGGGGTGCCCCAATTCGGTTTTGGAACAATTTCGACCTATTTTATCCATGAAAATCAGTGTCTAGTGTACAAGCATAGGTCAATCGTGAAGGGTCTTTAAATTAAAATATTTTCTTGAAAGTCAATATGTTGTGCTACTAAAGTTAGTGACAGAAACGTATCGCTGCAAAACCGACTCCACGTAGTCTTGTCTGCCCTACCCCTTGAGTGTAATTTAGAATCGCGTAGGCGCGGAGGGGCGAGGCAGCCCGCGAGCTGAGGAGCAGGTGGTTTTAACACCCGCCGCCGCAGCTGAGGTTGGCCGGCGAAGCCGGCCAACAAGCCGAAGCTGCGGTGGTGAGCGTTCAGACCATCTGCGACGTTAAGCTCGCGTGGGACTGCCGGAGCCCTGCAGCGCCGGAGCCGTGACAGAAACCATGCTTGCTTGCATGTTGCATGATTGCTGCATGCATGCTTGTTTGCTGCTAGATGGTAATCAGTTACTGGTTTGCAGGGTGTGACAATTTCACATCTACCTACATTTATGAATACACTCATACTGCCTATATAATTTTTTTTCGGTATTTCAACTAATAGGTATTTTTAACGTAGATATTATGAATTTAGATGTATGAAATGTTGATATTTTGAACTTAGGCATAATGTCATTCGATATTTTGAATCATTCGAAATTTTAATCACTCGGCATTTCAATCTTCGACGTTTTAAGCTTAGGTATAACAATTTTCGACATTTTGATATAATCGATATTTAAATTTTCGATGTTTTGAACATTGGTATTTTAAGCGTAGGTATTTTAATCTTCGATATTCAAATACGTACCCGAAAAATCAGATATTCGATATTTTGGAAAATTTTGTATAACTTGAAAACCGTAACATTTTGCGGTACATATAATTTGCTATTTTGGTAGGTATTGTACCAAGCTATCACCCCTCGCAGTATGTCGTACAATTTACTGGACACCCTGTACATCCCCTATATTCTACCACCAAGCGTGCTGGGTTTTGTTGAATCTTACAACACGCGTCTATTCCCAGCGTGCAGTGAGGAAGTTTTATAATTCTAGCCCATCGAGGACGGGGGAACTAAATGGTACAAAAGCATAACTTTATAAAACCTAATTTTTACAACGAAGGCTTCAGCAAAAAGTCCATTTTCTGACAGATTTATTAAGCTTTTATAATTTTTGTTTTCGTAACCCTATTTCCAAATAACGGGTTAAATCTCCCGGCAATGAAAACGCAAACGTCAGTTACAGCCCAGCCCGTAACTTGACGCGACAACGTCGTTACGCTGAGCAACTCTGACGTAATTTGACAAAGTGACGCTGTCCGCCATTTTGACGTTAAGCACACGATTGACTTGTCCTCTGTCAACTTTTACGGATTTATACGGAAAGGAAGTTGTTTGAAAATTAACAATTCATGGAGATTTGTGTCTTTGAAACATTTTAATGAGTTTAAGGCAGTGGTAGGCATGAAAAGAGCCTCCACGAGTGACGATACTTCAGTACGTCTGGTGCATCCTGAGCAGTCAGCCCCGCTACCAACTTTGCTGACTGGCTAATCTTTTCACCACGGCATGAGCTATTCTTGTATAGCTCGTGCTGACACGATAGAAGAAGAAGTGGCAGGCAGAGGCCCATGGCCAAATATTGTCATAATTGATTATTTCCGACTTTTACTGGTAGTAGTAGAGAGATCTCGTTGGTCTAGTGGTCGCAAGCGCGACTGCTAAGTGTTAGGTGCTGGGTTCGATCCCCAGGTCCAGCAAAGTGTTATTGGGTTTTTCCGTGTGCAATTTCTCAGTAGTAACCCGGAGAATGAATTTGTGCCCAGTTGATGGCAATAGGCTCGCCCACTTTTACATGGGACTTAAATATAACTGCGAAATGTTGGTACGCTTCTGCCCAACCCTTCGGGAAATACAGGCGTGATGTTGTGTTATGCAGGCACGGGAAAAAATGTAATGGGTCTCTATACTGACTGCTTTGGGGACCACTGGAGTAGAGAGTAGATAATACTTTAAAGACTAGTATCATAATTTTGCAAACATGATTAGCTCCAATGATAATTGAGTTCAGAATTACGAAATATTCATCGAGTTATGCTGTTGACTGTACGAGAGTTGTCGCAGGCAGAAGCATGAAATTTTTCTGACGACTATTCGTACCTTAGAATTCGATATCACTTTAATATTCCGCAAACTTAGGTCGGATAACATTAGTTTCATGCAATAAACTAATATTCGGCGGCTTCTAGTTAAACTAAAAAGTGATCACAACGTTCTAGTTAAACTAAAAAGCGATCACAACGTTCTAGTTAAACTAAAAAGCGATTCTAACATCCTAGTTATACCAAAAAGCGATCACAACATTCTAGTTAAACTAAAAAGCGATCACAAAAATTCTAGTTAAACTAAAAACTAACCCAACGTTCTAGTTAAACTAAAAACTAACCCAACGTGCTAGTGAAAGTTAAAAGCGATCACAAAGTTCTAGTTACACTTCTTCTTTTATCGTATCGGCACGAGCTATACGAGAATAGCTCATGCCGTGGTCAAAAGATTAGCCAGTCAGCAAGGTTGGTAGCGGGGCTGACTGCCCAGACATACTTATGTATCGTCACTCGTGGAGGCTCTTTTCATGCACCCCATTCTAGTTAAACTAAAAATCTATCACAACGATCTAGTTAAACTAAAAAGCGAACCCAACATTCTAGTGAAACTAAAAAGCGATCCCAACCTTCTTAAGTAAAGGCCGGATAGTTTCAGTATAATATGACTCCGTCTGAATACAACGTCGGAGACAAAAATTGGTCTTGATGCGGAGAGTCCTTTATAATTTATAGCCCGAGATTGTAGTTATATCCGATAAAGGCGATACGCACGCCTCATGCCTGAGGTATTAAGGACGGGTGGTGAACTGGTACATACTTTACCCTCGCTGGCCCTTCGGGTATCCGTCGGGAATTTAAGCGTGACGGATATTTAGTTATTTATGGACTCAAACATGAAATATGTTTTTCTTTTTAGTTAAAAATAGATGTTTACCTGATCAATGATAGACTGTATACCCATTTAAAATAGACATTTAAAAATACACGTTATTCTAATATATGTTTAAATCGGTCCTCTGTTGGAATATCGAAATATGTTTAACCGATTCTTATCAGGCCGAAAATCTTTCGCCAGTTTTCATTTCGCCGAATAATTAAAACGGCGAACGATTAAAGTCCTTAATTATATTTTGTAAATTTTTGTTACGCCGACTAGTCTGCTGGCCACTGTTTCGTTAGTCAACTGTATTATTGGCCATTTTACACTTGTTAGATGGCTCATTTTGCCATCATGCAAGCAAGAAAGCAAGCAAGCATGCAAGTGTTTCTGGGTTTGCTCCGCCAGAAGTCTTGCTTCGTCGTCCCTCGCTTGAGGACCTCCTTCGCTAGCTTCTGGGTCCAAGCTTTTAAATAACACTCTAGGGGTAGGACAGAGTCTGACCACTTGTAGTCGGGGTGTGCTGAGTCGGATTAACATTAAATTCCATTGGGTGACCAAATTAAACATTTGCCTAAGAAGTATTCGACTAAAACACAATTTGTGAACGTTTTTTTGGCCAACCAATTATTGTGGCTAATAATCATTCGGCGAAACCAAATTAGGGACAACATTGCTTCGGCAAACATGTCGGCGAATCGTTGTCGACGTAATGAAATTCTAAAGATACTACGGCCAAAACACGGGCAGCCATTAAAAGCAAAATGAATGTGTCACGATCAAAGGTTTGTTTACCTTTTTACAACATTTTAATGGAAGAAGTATACGTAATATCAATAAGGAAAATAATTCTTAATTTTTATTACTTCTTTATTGAGTGTATCCTATCGGGTTCTCGAATCGGTCCCCCGTGTTTATCTTAAAGTCATCTCCAAATTGCGAAAAAAAGAAATCACAATGAATCCGAAAAGGAAAAAAAGTAATCAGGGCAGCGCAAAGGTCGAACGAGATATCATATTTAAATTGTCAATTTGTAGCCTACAATACGATTGTGGGAGAAGTCGTTGAGGCCGAAAGCCGAAGTATCCGGCTTCCGTTCTCAAACACAATAATGTCGTTTTTCCGGGTGTCTCTCCTGTGACCAATGTAAAGGATTGGACAGCTTTGTAGAATATTTTTTTACTTTGAATTTTTTGATGTCTGCGTCGCTCTGCTTGGAAATTAAATGTTTTTCTTTGAAGGTTATTTGGGACGAATCCATGAGATGTTAGATGTTTAAATGTACATATTTTCTCTTTTAATAAGAAATACGAAATAGTATTTTTTATATTGTTTTTATCATTATAAAGTACAGTTCGTTTTGAATGCAAAGAGTTTTTTTACACATTCAAACTATAGCTAGAATAGTATTTTTTTTTTGGAAATAAAGGTGTTTTTCTTATTGATATTACGCGGCACGTTTTCTTCGAACTATTTAGATTGCCAACGATAAAACTAAAACAAAATACATTCCACAAAAACTTTGTCCCATTGGCTATCTCTCAAAAAAACGCCAAAACAAATAGTTTTACAATTTATTGTGCTCACGCTAACCTGTTGAACATAGCGCTATTATAATATGTTATATGTGACTTATACAGGCCGACTTTTTAAACGACCGAAAAGTTGACGAATAAATGTAAAAAAAATACATTGATTTAGGATCTTTTTTTATAGTCTATCACTGATGCAGACTGCTTTTTTCTAAGGGCAAATGTAACTAGGTTTGACGGTATGCGGTTAAGGCGAGCTGAACCCTGGCGCGGTAATCGGGTAAGCGACGGCAATCGGGTAAGCGACGACGCGCGGGCCGAAAATCACTTTAAAAATCGATAAAAAATATATAAATGTAATAAAAAAAAACGATCGGGTAGAATCGATTCCAAAATTAATTACCTATAAATTAATATTAATTATAAAAATGTATTATAGTAAGTACTTGTTTAAAATGAAATTTTGCTTGTAAAAAACTGCAAATCGAAGTAACTTCAGTATTTTTTTCTATCGAGAAAACTATATTGCATCGTGTATTGAACGGGCACATAGTATAGAGAAGGAATGTATCCTAAAATATAAATTTATTTTGGGTTTTAAATGTTTTAATTTGCCTATCAAAAATGAGTTCTAAAACAAGCAAAACCTACCGCGCCAGGGTTCAGCTCGCCTTAACAGTTTCTGCTCGCAAAGTACGCCTCTTTTTGATTTAATTAACCCTTGATGAAAACTAGCTGTGACTTTATATCAAGTAAAATATTTTTTTTTACATTTTTATTCATCAAGTATCGAGATTTGTTGACATTTACGCACATCATGATTGCTAAACCAAACTAAAAAAACAAAATCTTTTTTTTTTATTTCAACATATTCCATTACAGCACATTCCTACGAAAAATCGAATTTAGCTGCATGGTTCCAATTAGTTATGTCCTATGAAGAAGTGTCGACAAGAAACTCCATGGTTACTCTTATAAAATCATTATCTTTAACAATTTGAGTAAACATAACAATGTAGACTTTGAGTGCAGGAATCACACAAAAAAAACGTAAGATAATTGCAGGTTAACAAACTACCACGCCGGAATATGTCCTCGTTTAATAACTCACCCTGTAGTAATGGAAATGTTCCAACTTCCACTACCATGCGTGATCAACAGGAGTATGTCATTACCATGTGACGATAAAATTATAATTGCTTGTTGTAGTTTAAGTTTGGTAATATTCCGTTACAGTTCTATACATTATTAGTCCTAGGCACGTGAACTATTTCTTTGCCTAGCTTTTTCCAAACTGTATTGGGGTCAACTTCCAGTCTAACCAGCCATGCGAACACGGATCTTTTATCGAGTCGATTCGAGAAATGTATCTATTCTAAACATCAAATTTGACATAAAATATAGGTAAAATTACAGCAGTTGTCGTTTTATCTACAGTGGTGGACATATAATTAGAAACACCAAGTGTGACTTTTATTTTTACTACAAATTAACTTGATAATTAATGTTTTACGTATCATAGAGGGCTTATACCTATTTATCTATAATGTATCCGCATCATGAAGTATTATTATGTCAGTTTTGGAAATATCATACAACCGTTTATGTAAAAACTGGTATACTTTATAAATTAAATGAAGCAGCACAACGTACTAAGGTGGACAACTAATTAGAAACAGAAAAAACACACTAGCATAAATATGAACAAAGGCAACGAAACAATAAATAATGTAGTTAAAGGGTACAAACGTTTTAAAATAAACAATTAATATTTAGTTGGGAAGCCTCTGCTGTCGATTACAGCTCTACAACGACGTGGCATTGATTCTATCAATGTTTCATACATTTTCAAAGGAATCTTTCTCCAAGCTTCTACAAATGCGTCTTGAAGTTGTTGTAGTATGATACTAGTAGTAGTAAGATGTTAGTCATATGTTTATTGGACAATATTTTCTTCACAAACTACCAAAAAATTGGATTGGATTCAAATCCGGACTATTTGCAGACCACTCTAACACCGACACTAAATTAGTCTCTCAGAAATGCTTTAACGCTGTATGTTTGCTTTGGATCATTGTCGTGGTGAAATATCCAAGTAACTGATAAATTGTAGTCGTCGGAATATGAAATTATTGTGTCTTCTAATAAACTTTTATATTGGAACTGATCCAACATCCTCTTAATCTTTCTCACGGGACCAACCAAATATCTAACAAAACGTCCCCATACTTTACTATTTCCACCGCCATGCATAACTATCTTTTTTGTAAACTTGATAAGTGATGCCTCGTTCATTGGGCGATGCACATATCGTTTGCCATCGTAATTTATCAAATTAGTTTAAGTTTCGTCAGTAAATCAAATTAATTGGATGTTTTACCACGACAATGATCCAAAGCAAACATACAGCGTTAAAGCATTTCTAAGAGACTAATTTAGTGTCGGTGTTAGAGTGGTCTGCAAATAGTCCGGATTTGAATCCAATCCAATTTTTGGTAGTTTGTGAAGAAAATATTGTCCAATAAACATATCACTAACATCGTACTACTACTAGTATCATACTACAACAACTTCAAGACGCATTTGTAGAAGCTTGGAGAAAGATTCCTTTGAAAATGTATGAAACATTGATAGAATCAATGCCACGTCGTTGTAGAGCTGTAATCGACAGCAGAGGCTTCCCAACTAAATATTAATTGTTTATTTTAAAACGTTTGTACCCTTTAACTACATTATTTATTGTTTCGTTACCTTTGTTCATATTTATGCTAGTGTGTTTTTTCTGTTTCTAATTAGTTGTCCACCTTAGTACGTTGTGCTGCTTCATTTTATTTTTATATAATATACCAGTTTTTACATAAACGGTTGTATGATATTTCCAAAACTGACATAATAATACTTCATGATGTGGATACATTATAGATAAATAGGTATAAGCCCTCTATGATACGTAAAACATTAATTATCAAGTTAATTTGTAGTAAAAATAAAAGTCACACTTGGTGTTTCTAATTATATGTCCACCACTGTATATCTTATGTCAAATTTGACGTTTAGAATAGATAAATTTATCGAATCGACTCGATAAAAAGATCCGAGCTCGCACGGCGCGACTGAATACCAGCATTTTACACGGAGCGACTGCCATCAGACCTCCGCAACCTAGTTACTCGGCAATACCGAGATCCTAAGGTTAGACCAGTTGTCAGACATTCGGGCATCTGACTACCCGTAACTGTTGAGAAATAAATTTTATATGTAATCTCTTTAAAGCGCACTTGTCTATTAAACTCTGTCACTCGGTAATAGGGGATTTACACGGGTCGATTTTCGCCATACGGCTAGGCCGCACGGCCAAAATCGATAGTCTAAAAAATGGCAATTCGACTAGGCCGCAAGTGACTAAAATCGCAAGCCCCAAAGTTGGGTGCCATCCGACTTTTGGCGTGCGGCGACAATCCGCATACGGCGGCTGACTAAAATCGACCGTGTAAATGGTCAGTTCGATCGCCCGCCTCGGTACAATATCTTGAATAATTGAACTACGAACCATTACGATGCCGGCACCCCGCTCTGCTCAACATTTTCTTCGGAAACGAACAAGTCGCATGCGACTTTTGTCGACCGGTGTAAATGGGGTGGCGATTCGATTTTTACAAGCGATGCAACTGGTGACTTGCCACACAGCTAAAATCGACCCGTGTAGATCCCCCATTAAGGCTTTGTCAAACATAACTGCAAATCGAACCGAACCGAAAACATTGCGAATGTGAACCGAAGCGGAGACGTCAAACTAGGTGCAGCGAACTGAACTCTTGTAGAAAGAAAGGTGTCGTTCGGTTCGCAGTTATGTTTGACAAGGCCGTCGTTTGGCAAAAATTGTTTCATTTCAATTCATGTTCGGCAGATCGTTGACGAGCATAGGTACGTAGCTTAGCGAACATGGTTTTTATGAACGTTGTTTTTGAAAGCGATATTTACGATGAAACATCAGTGAACTCGTCGTTGTTTACATCTATGATGAGTCTGACATCCGATCCGATAGTCTGATCGTACGTGTAATTCATGTTCACACAAATGTATGACGCGGCGGCCTTCAGATAGTCTGATCAGACTATCTGAACCGACTATCGGAGTCAAGTATCGGACGTGTATTTTGGCTCTTAACTTGATACAGGATGGCACCATCGAGAACGTTTATTTTCTTTTTTAATATTCTCTGATGCAGATTTCCTCACGGTGTTTTCTTTCACCGTTAACGCAAGTGTTCAACCGCTAGGCCATCACTTCTATCAGTCATTAGCTTTCGCCCGCAGCTTCGCTTGCGTGAAATTTTGAACCCGTTAAGTGACGATCTTCCATGCAAACTTTCATCCCCTATTTAACTCCCTTAGGGGTTGAATTTCGAAAAACCTTTTCTTAGTGGATGCCTATGTTACAAAAGGAACCTACTGTCAAAATTTCAAGTTTCTAACCGCAGCGGTTTAGGCTGTGCGTTGATAGATCAGTCAGTCAGTCAGTCAGCTTCTCCTTTTATATGTATAGATAAGATTAATAATTTGTTTTTTATCGTCGTATTGTAAGGATAACGTTAGCATAACCAAGGATCTTTGATTAAAGCCAGAATTAATTAATCCAATCAAAATCAATTTAATTTCCGACCTCAATAACTCCAAGTCCTTGTTCTGTTATTAGAACATTTCGTTTCTAGAATTTAGCGATCAAAGACTTACTTAATATGTAAATAAGACACAGTTAATTGGTTTCTCCAATTTTCCTTATTCTTTGTCCATGCCAACAAAGTAACAAAAAACGAAATTATATTTATGAAAAAATGTTTCTGCTAAGGGTTGCCAACCGTACCTAACAAGGTTAGTCGGAAAGGGGTTACTTATCTGCAGGCCACTGTTTCAACGCAAGTGTTAAAATTTCAAAATTCGATAATTTTTATTTCCATAAAAAATGATTTTTATTTTAGTTTTTTCAAAAAATCTTCTTCCCTGCTTTAGTTACGAATTCAGAAAAAGGAGCTTCTAATTTGTGACCCCAAATATGACCTAAAATGTAAACACAGCTGATCATAGCTGATAATAGATAGATTTTAGCGTATTTTTATGAAATCTTTGGCGAACTCTTTCACAAGGATCAACTACAACTAATGATAATAATATAAAAGGTATAAAAAGGACCGTGAAGAATTTTGATTTAAGATTCCCTCAAACATACACTTTTTTTTAAAACCCACTTATTCATCAATCTTGAAAAAAATCGTATCTTTAAAACGGTTCTTACAGCAAAATTTATATTTCGCGATCAAAGGTTTGTTTACCTTTTAGGCCAGGCGCAGATGACGGACTTTTTGTCCGGCGAACTACCACAGACAAGAATGAAAGTAATTAGTAGTTGATGCCATCGCAGACACTAGAGTTCTAACGACAACTACAGACAAAATTACCGTCGTGTGCGTTGAGTCCGTGTTAAATTTCGCGACCAGCAAAGACTACCAACCACGTCAATTCCAATCCGCGGCAGTCCGCCGGACAAAAAGTCCGTCGTCTGCGCCGGGCCTTATACAACATTTTGTTGGCCATATTATACTAAAATGTACTTATCTTTGTCCCTGCAGCGTCCGTGTGGTAAGCGGTGCGCGGTGATGTCGTCATGGAGGTTGTGCTGCCGCTGGCGGTGGTGTGCGTGCTGGTGAGCGCGGCCCCCAACGTGACGCGCGCGCGCCGCCCCGACGACCTGCCCGACGAGCCGGTGCTGCCCGATGACGATGACGAACTCTTGCACAAGCTTGACTACTACGATGAGGAGCGGATCAATATATCAGGTCAGTTGCTTTTCTTCCTTTTCTTGTGTACCATCCATACGTGCCGTAGGTACACACGGGCAATAGAAAACATGTGCACGGCCAAGATTGGCGTAAAGGAGATGTTTCAGAAATGTAAGGAGCCTGGGCTAGCACCATGTATACTATATGTAAATATAGCTATACAATAAAGTAACCGTTTTTAATGTTAATTTTCTATAATTTTACTTCGTTTAATTGTACATTCAAGATATCGTGGTCAAGGAGAGCAACACAACACATAAAAATATGGCGGATCGAAATTATGTGAAATGTCATTTTGACAACTGTTGACATGTGAATGACCACCTAATATTTATTTCTCGTGTACTTACATAACCTATCTACGTTGTTTATAGTCGAAAATACTTGGACTTCGTTATAATTTTAATAAAATAGAACTATTGGTGTTGTACACGAAACCTAGGGCTGTCAAAGTTATCAAACTCATGTCAATGTCAAACACAACTGTCATGGTGTGTAAGAGAAAGGTGTGGATTTGAAATGACTCACCGGTGATCTTCTCTTCCACTGCCTCGCGCTCCTTGGGCTCGGCGGTTTGGTCGATTCGGATGAGGCTAAATCCAGCAGGGAACCTTACACGAACTATTCCACAGGTGCTGGTCTTCCGTACGGTCGATAGTGTGAGTTGCGGAGATAGAAAGCGGGTCTCAACACAACAAAAGTATTTTATTTGATTTTAAAGCGCGGAGCGCGGTTTCGCCGTGTGGGCAAGGATTCGAGAGAGATATATAGTTTGCGGAATTGCCGCTTGGAGTGCTAGCTGCGCGACATCCGCGGTGCCGGGATTGGCTGCCGGATTCTACCACTAGCCAATCGGATTGCTCAGCAAGCTTCCGTTCAGACACCAGCGGTCAATCAAATCACACCAATTATCAATACACATACTCAAAAATATAAAGTGTCGTGTGATGAAAAAATCGAATTATTTATGTTTATATTATTATTGTTTCGGGACGGAACATGCCGCTCGCCTTGAAAGAATGTAGTTCTTTTAACACTAAGTTAAACTAAGTTAAATATTAACTGTCTCAAAAATAGAGACTTACAATGAAAACTGCTGAAAGCATGAAAGAATTTATGTAACTAATTTACTAAACTAAGTACTAAGCTAAGATTCGCAACGAAATAAACGAGTCATTATTCTAACGGTAATGGACAAATTTTTACAACAGAACGTTTAGCGTAGGTGTTACCCATTTGTAGGGTTACCACACGAGTAATATTATCCGAACCAGGATGAAGAGCATGAACACGAGCAAGTCTCCACTGCAACGGTGGTAAATTGTCGTCACACACTACAACAATAGTGCCTTCTCGGATTGGTGAACCGCGACTACAAAACCATTTATTACGTTGTTGGATTTCATGTAAATATTCACGACTCCAGCGTTTCCAAAAATGTTGGATGCACTGTTGTATCCAGCGCCATCTCGTGAGTCTATTGGAATTACTTTCTATCAATGAAACGTCCGGTAGGGCCGTTAAAGGACCTCCTATCAAAAAGTGAGAGGGTGTTAAGGGTAAAGGATCCGACGGGTCGGAACTTAACACGCAAAGTGGACGTGAATTTAATACTGCTTCGATTTGGCAGAGAAGTGTATGCATCTCATCATAAGACTGAGTCTGAGTACCTAATACACGATATAGGTGATGCTTAAAACTTTTCACACCTGCCTCAAATAGGCCCCCAAAATGTGAAGCATAGGGAGGCTGAAAGTGCCAAGTAATACCCTGCTGTAAGGTTTTACTATTAAGGTCGGACTGAACCTTATCATTTCGTAAAAATTTATATAATTCTTGTAGGTAATTATTACACCCAACAAAGTTCTTTCCGCAGTCAGAATAAATGTCTGTACATAAACCTCTACGGGACGTGAAGCGTCGCAAAGCTGCTAAAAATGCGTCGGTTGACAACTCAGACACAAGCTCGAGATGTATGGCCTTAACGGACATACACACAAAAACTGAAACGTAACATTTAATAATTTTGGCATTACGAACTTTATTTGCCCGTACATAGAATGGACCTGCGTAATCAACCGCAGTCTTAAGAAACGGTCGTTCAGGTGTAACTCTGACGGCGGGTAGCGGACCCATGCAGGGTTGCGTGCGCGAGGGCTTCGCGCGAAAACAACGAACACATCGATGTGTGCGTGAGCGTATTATATCACGACTACACAAAATCCAGTACTTCTGGAAAAGTATGTATTGAATGGACTGTGGACCCGCATGTAGGTGGGTAATATGAGTATCGTCAATAAGTAAATTTGTGAAATTATGTTTTTTAGGTAATATTAATTGATGTTTTGAATTGTAAGGTAAACTCGATTTGTGAATCCGCCCACCTACACGCAAATTATTTTCTTTATCAATGAAAGGGTTTAATCTTCGTAATTTGTTAGAAGGATATTTACCTTGTGAAATGTTGTGAAAGTCATCATTAAAACATGAATGTTGAACTATGGTAATAATTCGATGCAAACTAAAATTATACTCGGGCACGGTAATATGTTTTGGATAAGAAATGTGAACTTTCTTGCATTTGTTATAAAATCTAAATATGAGTGCAGTCACTCTTACGAGTTTTCTTAAAGAAGAAAAGCGTGATATGAATTCTACATCATCAGGAGGTGATGTAGTGGAAGAATTAGCTAGTATAGGTAAGTTACGTTTTTCTTCGGTAACTTTAGGTATAACCTTGGGAACTGGCCAGTAGGTAGGTTCACGTACGAGCCATGAGGGACCATGGAACCACATGTCATTTTCAATGAAGGTCGCAGGCAACATGCCGCGTGAAGGTGCATCTGCCGGATTATCGGCAGAGGGAACATGTCTCCAACTACTCGATGGAAGTTTTGACAAAATTTCACTCGTACGATTAGAAACGAAAGTTTTCCATTCGTGTGGTGGGGAGCGAAGCCACGCTAACACGATGGAGGAATCAGACCACGCGAAAACGTGTTCATCGTTTACGCGGTCACCATAAATGTTTAACACTTTATCAATCAGCTGTGATAACAAAACAGCGCCACAAAGTTCAAGACGCGGGATAGTGAGAACCGGTTTAATTGGTGCAACTCGCGTTTTAGCGAGTATAAGAAAAGAACTAACGTCATTGTCATTGTGCGCTATACGGACATAGACACAGGCAGCATATGCCCTCTCGGACGCGTCGGAAAACCCATGTATTTGAATGGAACTAGTGTCTGTAAACACGTGACGCGGAATTTTTAAACTGGGTAAGAGTGGTAACTCATTAATAAAATTAGACCAAGCGTTAACAATATCTAAGGGGGGAGGTTCGTCCCAATCCACCCCTGAGATCCATAGCAACTGAATTAAATATTTAGCATATAGCGTTACGGGAGATAACCACCCCATGGGATCGTATATTTTAGCAATTTGTGACAATATGGATCGTTTTGTGATCGTATCTGTGGTTACTTGAACGCTGAACGTGAAAGAATCTAATTGTGGGTTCCACTGAAGCCCTAGAACTTTTACTTGTTTGTCATTCTCCATTAGAGCGAAGGAAACATTCTCAGGCCGCTCGCCATGAGAATCTTGCGGGTGTACTGCAGCGAGCACCGCTGGCGAATTACTTTGCCACTTACGAAGTTCAAACCCTGCCGACATACAAATACCTACTAATTCCCGTTGTAAAACAAGAGCCTGCGAAACGTCGCTAGCACCTGTCACCACATCATCTACGAAGACCTGATCTTGGAGGATCTTGGAACCTAACGGGAAGTTAGAGGATTCATCTTGAGCTAGTTGGTGAATAGTTCGAAGAGCTAAATAAGGAGACGAACTAACGCCGAAGGTGACTGTACGGAGGCGGTAATCGCGTAACGGCTCAGATGGAGATTTGCGCCACACAATGCGCTGGTAATCCCTATGAGATTCCTGAACTGAAATATTTCGATACATTTGTTTGATATCAGCCGTAAGGGCGATAGGATGAATACGGAATTTTAATAAAATATCCACTATATCTTGATGAAGCTTAGGTCCCGTAAGGAGCACATCATTGAGAGAATTCCCATTGGAAGTTTTACAACCTGCGTCAAACACGACGCGTGTGCGAGTAGTCGCACTCGACTCTTTGACCACGCAGTGGTGCGGAATATAATAGGTATTAGCTGAAGAAGTAGGTACATCGACGGGCTCCATGTGGTTGAGATCTAAGTACTCTTGGAGGCACTCGTGATAATCCAATTTCAGCTGAGGATTACGCTCTAATCTATATTCTAATTTTCGAAACCTGGCGACCGCAGTATTACGAGATTCGCCTAGGGGAGAAGCATCAGATTTGAAAGGAAGAGGAACAACGTAACGCCCTGTATCGTCGCGAGTATGCGAGCTAACGAATATAGATTCGCACAATAATTCGTCGGGATTAAGTAATTTCTTTTCGGGAAGAGATTCTAACTCCCAGAATCTTTTGAGGTTCATGACGTCATCGTAAGAGGAGCTTAAGCTACTAAAACAAACTCGAAGTGAAGTAGGTGGATGTTGATCAAACGAGACACTACCCAACAATAAATAGCCAAAAATACTATTCATAGCCATCGGCGAACCGGGTACGCCTGTGATAACATTATTAAGCATTATGTGGGATAGTATATCCGCTCCTAATAACATTTCCACTGGTTGTGGAGTATAAAAATTCGGATCAGCTAAATTTAAATTTTTAATGTGTGACCACCCTATATAAGGCAGTGGCACACTCGGCATTTGTGAAACGAGTTTAGGTAAAATAAAAGCATCAACTGGAATCGAAGGCTGTTCCGCGTTTCTAGGCGTGATACAGCATGAAACTAAACCATTCGGGTAAACAGGTTCGTTATCACCAATACCGAACACAGGGATGTGTGCGCGTTTACGTTGTAAAGCTAATCGTTGCACACAAGCCTCCGTAATAAAAGTTGCTTGGCTACCCGTGTCAATAATGCACCGAACTGTGTGTTTATTACGCAGGTCCACGTATACATCGATGAGCGCCGTAGATAAGAGCACCGTACTCGCGCGAACTGAAGGAGCGATGGATTGCGTACTATCGCCACTCGCGTGATTCACGGCTGCCATTGCGTGTGAAGAACCGCCCGCGGAAACATCTAACTTCTCCGAAGGAGAGAGTGAGTAAGCACTAGGATTCGGTTCATTAATAACCGGCAAACTATGTGTTTCAAAATGAAGTAAAGTATGGTGCCGTTTACGACACGAACGACAAACAAAGTTAGATTTACATCGTACTACATCGTGACCTACGTTTAAACAATTATAACAAACGTTTTTGTCTTTTATAAACGAATACCTATCTCGCGGAGAAAAGTTAAGGAACTTAGTACATTTTGTCAACGTATGTTGAGCATCGCAACACAAACAATTTTTAAATTTATCGTGAGACTGAGTGTCTGCATTATTATTATTATGCTTATCGTAAGTCGCTGGTGCGACGTTAGATGCGAGCGACCGGCGTGGATACGCGCTGCCGGCGCCTGCGCCCCCGGTGCCGGCAGCGCGCGTCGACACCGGTGTTCGTAAACTACCTACTTTTTCGGAGTGATTGTACTTATTTGGCGGATTGGAGTTAGGATTAGAAAACTCATCTGCAGATAATTCCCGTTCCAAGAAATTAATTAACACACTCACGTCAGGTATATCTGACGGTTTTGATAATGATAATTCGAATCGTTTGCGGGTATATGACGGAATTTTACGTAATAAAATCGTCACCAATAAAAAACTCCATTCCGCTATGGGAAGATGCATAACTTCTAATGCCTTGATGTTTTCTTGATAAACATTAAGTAAGTTTCTTAAATTATGACTATTTCTATTATCAGAACAAGGTGCAATATCTAATATTTTCTCAAGATGTTTAGTGGCAATAGCTCGTTTATTGTCGTAACGCGAAAGCAACATATCTAATGCGACACTATAATTCTCGTCTGTAATCGGAATAGACTTTATTAAATTGTATGGTTCATTTTTCAAGGCCAATAACAAGTACCTAAACTTCTCCGTATCCGAGTAGGCATTCCTGTTGTGCACTAAAGATCGAAATAAATCGTAGAATGAGGGCCAATCCGTGGATTCCCCAGAAAATGTAGGCATTGGAAGGGTAGGCAGTCTACTAGCGCAATTATTATTGTAGTTAGGTATTACAGAATTATTTAATAACGGACTATTTAACGAACTTCTACGTCTATGTTCTTCATCTAGTTGTTTTAATTTGTTCATGTGAACAACTATCGCGTAATAAAAATCGTTAAAATCGTTACGAATCTTAAGCTGTTCCTCTTTGTCAAACCTATTGGACTTTATGAGAGATTTTTCGATTTTTGATTGAAGTTTAGAGAATTTCCTCTGTTGCAAGGTTAAATCTTTAATACGTGATCTAAATTGTTCATCATCGGTATCTACGAATCGTAATATACGTTGAAGATCGTCGAGAATTACTTCTCGCTCGAAAATATCTTGTTGAATTTCCGCCATTTTGGGATAGCCGCGTGGCGACGTAAAATAAACGACAATTAAATGAAAGAAGGGAAACAACACGACACTTTAAACCAGTACGAAATTAAGATCCGCTCGAAGGATCAAAAGTATGTGTAAGAGAAAGGTGTGGATTTGAAATGACTCACCGGTGATCTTCTCTTCCACTGCCTCGCGCTCCTTGGGCTCGGCGGTTTGGTCGATTCGGATGAGGCTAAATCCAGCAGGGAACCTTACACGAACTATTCCACAGGTGCTGGTCTTCCGTACGGTCGATAGTGTGAGTTGCGGAGATAGAAAGCGGGTCTCAACACAACAAAAGTATTTTATTTGATTTTAAAGCGCGGAGCGCGGTTTCGCCGTGTGGGCAAGGATTCGAGAGAGATATATAGTTTGCGGAATTGCCGCTTGGAGTGCTAGCTGCGCGACATCCGCGGTGCCGGGATTGGCTGCCGGATTCTACCACTAGCCAATCGGATTGCTCAGCAAGCTTCCGTTCAGACACCAGCGGTCAATCAAATCACACCAATTATCAATACACATACTCAAAAATATAAAGTGTCGTGTGATGAAAAAATCGAATTATTTATGTTTATATTATTATTGTTTCGGGACGGAACACATGGCTACCAGAAAAAAAGGGATAATAATTCCAGTACAAGAGTACTCTTCTTCAAATTAATTTATTTGTATTTTTATGGAAATCCCCTATTTTTTTCCTATTTTTCTTTATACTGTACATAGTGGTGGCCCAAAATCAAACATCTCCTTTCAGGAAATAATCAGGTCAGGGAACAGGCTACACGCCACAGGTGGACTAACTTTTCCACACATTTCGCAGGGACTCAATTTACATCGATGCACTTGTTCGAACAACCAATAGCAGTCGACCATTTTCACGCCACTCACACTTATTGCGTCAGCGTAGAAATCAGTACTAATAAACATTCTAGGTCCTGAAGTTGCACTTAGTTCAGAAGAGATCGGTTTTACGAAGTTTGCCGACGCGACTTCTTAGTTATGTCGTACTATACGTTTGCTCACTTCGTAACCTCCGGGCCACAACGACGTTCCCATAACAATTATTTGCCCTTAGGTTACTTTTTACGACACCACGCTCGTTGTATGGAACTTAACGTTCCATCCAGTTTCAAGTAAACCAAAAATGACGTTATAGTTATGTACCACTTCGTTGAGGGGCTCGTGGCTAATTATACAAGGTTAGTCAGAAAAGGGGTACTAATCCGAAAGGGTATTAAAGTACCCATAATAATGAGTAATTTTTGTTCTACCACTTTCCCTAAATGTCAGTAGTTTAAGAGAAATAGCTGTTCAAAAATTACATAAAAAGTACGCTAAAATCTGTCTATCCTCAGCTATGATCAGCTGTGTTTACATTTTAGATCATATTTGAGGTCACGAATTAGAAGCTCCATTTTCTGAATTCGTAACTAAAGCAGGGATGAAGAATTTTTGAAAATACTAAAATAAAAATATTTTTTATGGAAATAAAAATTCTCGAATTTTGTAATTTTAACACTTGTTTTTAAACCGTCATCAGTGATACTATAAGTGGCCTGCGGATTAGTACCCCCTTTCCGACTAACCTTGTATACCGTGCGCGGTGTCATACTATTTGCAAGGTTATGCTGCGCTTGCCGCGGTCAGTCTGTGGATGGGTGACCATTCGTTACTCATCGAGACCCCTCCAGTCTCGGAGAGCACGTAAAACCGTCGGTTCCAGGTGTCATACAAATACCTATGACAGTCGTTACGGGTAGTCAGAAGCCCGAAAGTCAGGCAACCGGTCTAGCCTTAGGATATCGGCATTGTCCCGTAACTGCGTTGCGGAGGTCTGATGGCAGTCGCTCCGTTTAAAATATTGGTGTTCTGCCGCGTCTAATTAGACTGGAAGCTGACCCCAACATAGTTTTGAAAAGGCTAGGTAGAACAAGCTCTCGTGCCAAATCATAATTTATACAACACAAAGAGAAACTTCTAGTCTCAACTCGACAATAGAATATAAACATGTAAAACACTTGCACTATGAGTACAGAGTAGAAACTTCGTCCTCACAGCTAGGGTTTCCACTTTCTTTTGTAACTTATGTATTACTAGCATTTGCCCGTGGCTTCGCTCGCGTTAATTAAGCTCAAACAAAATTCTTAACACGCTACTAAAGTTTCTATAATAATGTAGGTAATTCAAACGTGATTCGAAAGACACGTGGCGCCATCTATGAACGATATTGTTGTTTTGCTCAGGAACAGTACTTTTTTTCGGGATGAAAGGTACCCTATGTCCGTTTCTGTACACCTGACAACGTATATGCAAAATTTCAGGATGATCGGTTCATTGGTTTAGGCGTGAAAAGGTAACAAACTTACTTTCGCATTTATAATATTAGTTAGGATGAGCAGTGATCGGATAATCGGGCGCTAATATAGCTAAACATCACTTTTATTCCCACGAAAGAATAATACGGACATGCCTTTCAGAATCTCGGATCCCGGAAAAAATACAATAAATTAGGTGATTCGATCACTAATCTGTCAGATAGATAAATCAATTTCCACTACTTGAGCACATTGTGCACATTATCATTTTTTTATTGATATTCCATTTGTTTTGAATAAAATAAAGATACTAAATCAAAATAACCATTGCTATAATTTCATTAAGTTTGTTATAGTTGTTTTTACAAAGTTGTTCAATCCCGAGAACCCGGGATTACTTATTTATTCACAAAGGAATGTCCATATTATTCTTTCGTGGGAAGAAGTTTAGGTATATAAGCGCCCGATTATCCGATCACCGTATAGGAGTTAACAAAAAAAAATTCACTGCATAAAAAAAGTACTTTTATTTTTCAAAACTTTAATGACATTTAATTACGGCTGCATTTGGAGACGTTAGAATTGTTATAATTAATGTAATTAAAAGAAAAGTCTAACCAATAAAATTACGCAAACAGGAAATAACGTACAATACCGGTAAAATAGGGGTATTTGGAAACCACATGGCTAATTCGTATCAACATAGGATATTTTTCTACGTATTTTTTAAACTATCTACCACTTCAAATATTGAAATATACAATAACATAGAAATCGTTAATACATAAGCACATGCGGCCGTAATGGTTTGAGAAGCAGGTGCCTTAACTAAATTCCGATAGGCTCCGTGGCTTTCAGTAAGCCCCAATTTACGGTACTCAATTTTAGACTACAGGAGGCAACCAGTGTTTTTCCGTTTCCGTTGCCGTTTTTCCGCCCTCTTAGGATGCGTCCCGCCAGCAACCTAAGCGGGACGCCTAAAATCCCGCTATTTCACACACAAAAATGAAGTCATTCTTTTAAAATAATTAAAAAGAATGACTTCATTTTTGTCAGTGATTTTGTGTCATATTATAGTTAAAAGAGTTTAACCATTGTTATGCTTTTTTTCTACGTTCCGGATTTTTTCTTCCCAGTCCCGCTTTTTTTCATGTATTTCCAGTTATTTGTAAAAACGGATTTGGCACTCTAGTGGCAACCCTACTAACAACACAAACTTCGCGACTGTATGCGGAATTACTACAAGGTTAGTCAGAAAGGGGGTACTAATCCGAAAGGGTGTTAAAGTACACATAATAATGAGCATCTTTTGTTCTACAACTTTTCCCAAAAGTCAATAGTTTAAGAGAAACAGTTGTTCAAAAATCTCAAAAAAAAATCTCTAAAATCTATCAATCACCAGTTATGATCAGCTGTGTTTACATTTTAGGTCATATTTGGGGTCATGAATTAGAAGCATCATTTTCTGAATTTGTAACTAAAGCAAGGATGAAGAATTTTTGAAAAAACTAAAATAAAAATCATTTTATTTGGAAAAAAAATTTATCGAATTTTGAAATTTTAACACTTGCTTTCAAACAGTCATCAGCGATACTATAAGTGGGCTTCGGATTAGTACCCCCTTTCCGACTAACCTTGTATAGTAATCTGTTTAGAGGAAGTCGAAACAAATGCCGGCGAACATTAATGGGGACGAAAACGGGGACAAGACTTTGTCCCCATTCGTTCCCAGTTCCTTCCAGCTGCACTTAAGTAGTGCAGTTGGAAGCAACTGAACAAGTTGTAAGCTCTCTATTACCGTTATGTAGGCTTTTGTAGGCTTTTTCTTTAACCTAGACTGCCTACAGTTTAAGCTGAGCTAGATCGTTGTTCTACTTCTTACTCGTACTCGTAGTGAAACTTCTTAAATCCTAATCCTAACTAATATTGTAAATACGAAAGTAAGTTTGTTTGTTTGTTACCTTTTCACGCCTAAACCACTGAACCGATCATCCTGAAATTTTGCATATACGTCAGGTCAGGTGTCACGTGTCAGGTGTACAGAAACGGACATAGGGTACCTTTCATCCCGAAAAAAAGTACTGTTCCCGAGGAAAACAACAATAACGTTCATAAATGGCGCCACGTGTCTTTCGAATCACGATTGAATTATATTATTAAAGAAACTTTAGTAGTGTGTTCAGAGTTTTTTGAGCTTAATTAACGCGAGCGAAGCCGCGGGCAAAAACTAGTAGTCTATAAAATATTGTTTATTTGAATAAGCTATCATTCTTAGTTTCCGAGATATTAAGGTTTTGTTGGTTACCCGGATTCATTGCTGCCGAGTGTATATAGACAGCTGTCAAGTTGTCAGATTAATGTTCAATACAAAAATATGCATGCATTTTTTTGCAGCTGAGCCAAAAAGCAAGCTCCAACTTCAGCTTAATTCGAATTCATTCCACACAATAAAACAAAAATAAAACTACACGACTCTTTGCATAAAAGCTCTGCTAGAAAGTCGGACATAAATGCAAAACTTTACAATGATTGCCAGGTCGGGACATTTGGGCGTTGCAGTCATGATTCAGACATCATCTCGAAGTTAAGCACAGAAGAGCAACTCCTTAAACTTATAAGAAACTCACACATTAGTCCTGGAATACAGATGCTATTAAAAAGCATACTACTAGGTAGAATGCTAATTTGTAGCATGCCCTCCAAGTGTATTTTTAAGCGTGCTGGATTCGACTGACTTCGAATTTATATGTCGATCAAAATCTGATTAAGTGGCGTTAATGGTGGAGGAAAATATCGCAAGGAATCACACAACCGAGAAGGCTTGAAAAAATGAGTTCTCGAATGTGTTTGTAGTTTGCCAACCCGGACCAGCTGATTCAGAAATATTGTTATCTCGTTCCGTCTATTATTCTCGTAACGAGAGAAAAAGAGATAGGTTACAGAATCGTTCGACAACTGACTAATCGAATCGTTCGGCCAGCGTGGTGGACTGAGGTTTAAACCCTTCTCATTCAGAGAAGAAGCACGAGGTATGCAGTGGGACAGTACATAACATCACGCTTGTAATCCCCAAAGGGATGGGCAGAGGCGTATAGTAAGGACACTCGCATTTCGCCGTTATGTTTAAGTCCCATGTAGGCATGAGATATACCTGCAACATTCTATACCCGGCCTCAAAGGTATGGGTATGGCCGTATACCCAGTACTAAAACCCAGTATCAAAATACCTATAGGTATATCCATTTATTTCCGCGGGACTTCTTTCGTTGGACGGACTCTATGAACGACGGCGGCGCAGCCACCGTGCCGTACCCGCCGTACTGGGTATGACGTCAAACCCGATGACTGGTTATTGGTGTAGAATATGCTCGTAGGGCCGTACCGTTTAGTTTGGCGCGTAGCTCGGCATTATACCCATAGAGAAAAGTAATAAGTAGGATAATTATACCTATCGGGTACGGACTGGGTCTCTGCTCTACATACCCGGTCTGCGTACTGGTAAGCTCATACTGGGTTTTTATACCTGTACCAGTATATACGTACCATCCCTAGTCCCATGTAATAGGGGGCGAGCCTATTGCCATCAACCAGGGACAAATCCAGACTCCGGACTGCTACAGAGAAATTCCACACGGAAAAACCCAAAGTCACTTTGTCCGACCTTTTTTTTAAGGACGGGTCGTCATCAAGTGACTTCTTCCGCTCTGGGCGGAGCGGAAGAGAGTGTCAGACTCTTACTGACTAAAACCCATCCGTGTTCCTCCTAGTGCCCTTTGCGTTCCAGGGCCGCGGTAACTCTTTCGAACAAATTTGTCCGACCTAGGGATCGAAACTAGGGCCTCAAGCTCAGCGATCGTGCTTGCGACCTCTAGACCAACGAGGCAGCCTAGTATTAGGCATACTATTCTAAAATTAATTGTTATTCCATATTAGGTACACTATTCCATATTTGCTTAACTTCCTACACTGATTATGTACGTAAGCTCGTTATTCCGTTGTTAGGAGTCAACCTTCGTTCTCTTTTTATTCAGTGGTAGCAGTGGTGTTTGAAACATTATGCAAGCGAGTTGGCAGCATGCCAGCTTCGAACAAACAGCCTTCCAATAATGTATAATGAAATTGCTGAATTGATGTGGCCCCGCCCCTTGCCCCCGGCGGTATATTTAGATCGATTGTTTTTGAAGTTCAGACGTTCGAGGTTGTAAAAATTGCATTTTGAAGTAATCGAAAAGACGGTTTGGTCGATATTTAGGTACGGATCGTGTAACTAGAGTAGGATTCGCGAAATAAGTGTTGGCGTTATGTTGGCAGCACTGAGGGGTAATAACGACGTATTAGGTGAATCATAGATTTGTACATCTATGTACACATTATAAAAATACTCGATTATCTAGATTCGAGTCTAGTCGCATAAAAACTTAAAAAGGCACTAAATACCTTTTTTATCCCGACGTTTCGGCCGAATTACAACGGCCGTGGTCACGGGTAGACTGAAGTTGCGGAGCAGTTGTCATCTTCGTGAAGCAAAAGTATTTTCATCTACCCTCACTCGAACTTGATTTTTATTTTATTTTATTAAGTTATCGTCGGTACTTCGACACACTACACTAACGACGTCTTTACACTCGCCTAAACCATCCCGTCTACGGTAACACTTGCTGATGACCGGATTCCACGATGTTGACAATTTATATCCATCTTCCCGATTGAAATTCTTGTACTTCTTAATTTCAATCGCTTCACGTACGATTCTGGGATAATAGTGACGATCGGTGGAGAGGACTTTTGGACAGTGTAGTTCTATCCAGTGATTGGAACCGGACTCCAGAAGGTGCTCGGCTATTGCGGACTTATTGATCTGGCGGTTGTTTGATTCTGGCGGTGAATCATATTTCGTTTTATACCCTGAATCATAACTGCAAGTGAGCACCCATTCGGCAGTTATACCTACAAGGTTAGTCGGAAAGGGGGTACTAATTTGCGGGCCACTTAAAGTATCACTGATGACGGTTTTGAAGCAAGTGTTAAAATTTCGATATTCGATAATTTTTATTTTAGTTTTTTTTTTTTAAATTCTTCATCCCTACTTTAGTTACCAATTCAGAAAATTGAGCTTCTAATTCGTGACCCCAAATATGATCTAAAATGTAAACACTGCTGATAATAGCTGAGGATAGATAGATTTTAGCATATTTTTATGTAATTTTTGAAAATCAATTTCTCTTAAACCGTTGACTTTTGGGGAAAGTGGTAGAACAAAAGTTACTCATTATTATGGGTACTTTAACACCGTTTCGGATTAGTCCTTTCTGACTAACCTTGTATTAAGCAAACTATTTTTTTTTCTATTTTTTTTTGTGATATCCTGCTCTCAAAACTACATTGCTGTCTTATAACTATGCTAACTCATAACTATATTTCCTCAAATTTTTAAAGATATTGATTTTAAAAGAGTAATCATGGAGTTTCTTGCCGGCTGTTCTCCATAGGAAAGGTCTAATTAGAACCGTGCACCTAAATTCAACTTTTCATAAGCGCCTGTAATGGTTTATGTGAAAAAAATGATGATTTTGAGTTGTTACGCTGTTGCACTGACTGCATCGTTAGCAGTTCCGACTGGATGTGCAGTCTACTTGTAGTTTAAGCACTCCTGCCTCTAATACAGGTTTATCCTAGTACAGGCACATAATATTCTAAATACTTACCTTTATAATTACTAAGATTTTTATTGTATTTCACCATTTCATTTTTTGAATAAATATTTTATTTATTTATAGTTATGATTACGAATATGAAACGAAATATGATTCAGCTAACGTCCTCCAGTTTTTCCACTGTTTTTAAACAAAAACTCAGTGTGCCAACATATCGCCAGGGAATTGTTCCGTGAAACGAACTCTAAACCAACATGACGCGTCTTTCCACCGATTTCATTCTTGGATGGAATATAAAAAAATACTACCTCTGAATACAAAGACTGCCTCGTTGATCTAGCGGTCGCAAGCGCAACTGCTGAGCGTTGGGTCCTAGGTTCGATCCCCAGGTCGGACAAAGTGTTATTGGGTTTTTCCGTGTGAAATATCTAAGTAGCAGCCCGGAGTCTGGATTTATGCCCGGTTGATGGTAATAGGCTCACCCTGAGGCGAATGAGGGTTTACCTTACACCTCTTTTTTTTCAAGTTTGTGAAATCCTCAAGTGACTCCTTCCGCTCTGGGCTCGCGCTCTCTATATTCCTCATAATTCCCTTTGCGTTCCAGGGCCGCGGTAACTCTTTCGAACAAATTCCGCAACCCTGGCAGGATACGTCTCTATTCCCAACCCTTAGTGGAATAGAGACGTGATGCTATGTTACGTAAAAAATTGCGCAAATGCGGCGGAGGCGCGCTTCATTTTAGTTTTGACGATCACTACCTACTTTAATTTTCTAATAATGCTAGGAAGGCTAACTTCAAGCCATATTAAAATTGATGCAATCTCCTCCTGTATTTTTCCGGTAGATACTTCGTGAAATGGATCAAGAAATATCTTACAATCCGAACTGCATACTACAATTTCGTTTGCATAATTCATAGTGTCTGGTAATGGTAGTCTACACAATCCTATCTCACTAATAATAAAAATGTGAAAGTTTGGATTATTGTGAATTTGGATGTTTGTTAATCAATCACGACTTAACTGCTGAACGGATTTGAATGAAATTTAGCACACAGGTAGACCATGACCTGGATTAAGACATAGAATACTTTTTATCCAGGTATTTTATTTCAATCCTTGCTTATTTGACTTCTATTACCGCTTTCTTCCTTACATGCAATAGTTCGACTGGGTTGCAGCAGCAGAACAGCGAGTGTTAAATACCCAAATATCCGTCCATTATCTACTGAAATTGTCCGTGTGGTGCCGGGCGTAAAGAATAGCACTACCCCATCTCTTTCCGTGGGTGTCGTAGAAGGCGACTAAGCGATTGACTAGAAGATGGGCAGCAGCGTTCTCTGAGTACTTTAACAACCATACTGCGATCGCCAACTCGCCTGCCAAGCGTGGCGATTATGGCAAACCCTTCCCCACTTTTGGGGGAGACCTATGCCCTGCAGTGGACGTCTTTCGGCTGAATGATGATGATCTACTGAAAGTAAGACATCTCTTTCTTTTGGTAAGGTTAAATAAAATTATGTCTTGGGTTTGAATCTTTATTAAAACGCCAAAATTCTCGCAATTTTCTGCTGGATGACCAGAGGTATTATACACAAAGACCCTTTTTCATTAATTTGGAGATAGTAAATAGGACTAGGACCTCAGAAACAAACTTCAAAAAGAAGGAGGTTCCATTTCGTCTGAATGTTTTTTTTTTTGTATTTTTGTTACGCGGTATCTCCGCCAATTATGAACGAATTTTGATGATTCTTTTTTTGTTTGGTAGGCCATACTTCAGAGGTGGTCCCATAGAAATTTTATCGAAATTGATTCAGCGCGTTTTGACAGTTTAGAAGTCGGTGCAATTCTACACTGAAACAAATAAAAGCCACTGACTTCTGAAATTGTTAATTTAAAAACAAAATTATATCATGCTAATTATTTAACTCTTTTTTTTAGTTTTTTTTTTTGAATCCGGTTTTTACTTTTATTTAAAGTCTTTTATATTATTAGTGAAGCTCCTTATTAAAGAGTTCGCCCGAGAAATTACTATCACTATACCTATTTCTGGGTCCCCTTGAACTTGAAATCGAATGCCGTAGGATCGAATAACACTTGCTCGAAAACGTTTACGTGTACCTACTTGAAATCGATAAATTATGAGCGCGACAGTTCACTGTCTCGATGCATCAAAATCTCGAATAACTATAAGCTCGAATCATCGGCAGCGCGAAAGCTCATTATCTTGATACATTCTGCCGCGTAACAGCATTGCTTTTGTTGTTCCTCGTAACCCCAAGCTGATAAAATTTTCATTTTACCAATATTTAAATACAAACAAACTGGGGTGCATGAAAAGAGCCTCCACGAGTGACGATACTTCGGTACGTCCGGCGCACCCTGGGCAGTCAGCCTCGCTACCATCCTTGCTGACTGGCTAATCTTTTCACCACGGCATGAACTATTCTTGTATCGCTCGTGCCGATACGATAGAAGAAGAGAGAGAACTCAAGTCAAAATTCATAACTCATTTATTTAGTTCTTTTTAACGTTACTATTTTACATTAGACAGCCCCCAAAAACGCCCTCCCTTCACCACTTCCTAGTTTTTATGCTGTGAAGAAGAAACGGCGCAACAACTCCCCAGCAACACAGTTCTGTCTGTCAGGTGAATAAATTAATTGAGTCTATACAAAGCAAAACATAATATTATTTACAATAATAGAATTATACAGGGTGTAAAAAGACCCATCACATAGCCGAAATCTACGTACTCTGTACATCAAACTAAATAACATTGACCAAAAATAATTGCTGGGAAACGACTTTTATTTTTAGGCATAAAAAAACTCTGTTTTTTTTGTAGCGTGTAATGTAATGCGCGTAACCGAATGTGTGGGTCGTGCAGCGGCTACACAGCTGAGCCAAGGCGGTTGTGTGCGTTTGATATTCATTGCGTTTTTGTAACTTCAAATGCGTAATTTATTAGGAAAAATTGAAAATTTTGATAATGTTTGTATGGAAGAAAGTTTAGTATTATAACTTAGAATACGTTCCGCGAAAAAACAAAAAAATTTTTTTTGACTTTGACCTTCAATATCTCCGGAATTAATGATTTCCCAGGTATGGTCTGGTAGAAAAAAATGATCCCAATGATAGGTAGAATATGTGGTTTTCGTTATCGTTAAGGGTCTTTTTACACCCGATATAAAAATTAAGGATAAGTTATAAAAAAAGTACCTATATAAAACAATTCTGTAGGAGGACATCAAATAATATTTAAATTATCATATATTTCATAATTAAGAAATTATTAATTAGGAGTACGTGACAAACCGTCATACTGTGTTCCGGTTTGAAGGGTACCAATGGGTGCCGGTGAAATTACAGGCACATGAGACTTTTCCATTTTGTCTCCAAGGTTGGCAACGCATCAGCAATTCTTTTGGTGTTGTAGGTGTATACAGCATGTAACAGGAATAACGCAAACACTCAAACACCCCAATTAGACTAGTCAGTTATAATCATAATACATACACTGAAATTTTAAGGCCTTTACTTTTGTGCTTAAATATTGTTTATTTAATAAAATAGTATTACTATTCATTGTTAACTGCATTTAAAATTCAGTCTTAAAGCCTAAGTATAAGGCTCAATTTTCTTCATCTCAATTAAAAGATCGATATGTATAAAGCACGTTATAAAAAATTACAGACATTAAATTACCTAAAATGGCGATTCTTAACAAACTTCCTTCAGGGTTTGCGTACACGTTGTAAAGGCGGTGGTAACTACTTACTAGGTGGTTCGTCAGTTACTTTGCCAACATACTACATCAAAAAAAACTTCGGACATCGAGTGCTTGTTACCGATAAGACGAACGGATAAGTACATATCAATTGTGAGGACAAAGTTGAGTGGCCATTATAACTACCGACGACTTCGCAACATAGCAACACTACCTATGTATAGTTTGATAGTAACTATAAATAGCAAAACATGTAATACACCTCCTTGTGAAATTGCTAGTTCTACACCAGTGCGCTTTCGTGTTCATCTTGCGCTTTCAACTTTCAATTCCTCTTGCGTCAAGCGCATGCAATATTGATTGCCATAAGACGCATGCAGCTTATCGTCTACACCGGTGCGCCTTGGTCAGTCTTCAGTCGATATACAATAGACTAGTGGTGGTTAATAAAACGTATAGCGCCAAAATATAACAGACTATGTGTACATAGCGTATAGCGTTTGCTATAGCGGCTCTGACTTCGCGCTATATTATAACGCCTCAACCTACTCAACGAATAAAAGTCTAAACGCGCACAGCGGGGCCAGAACGAGATAGCAAGATAGCGTAGCGACTAGTAACAGCGCGTAAGGGAATGAAGTATTATTATATTCTTTAGTGTACAGCGCGTTGCGAGATAACATTTACCGCGCATCATCAAGTCCGTTTAGCGTGTTGTTAAATAAAATTATACCGTCTCCGCGTTCAGACTGCGCCTGAGTTTTGTAACACCGCGTTATAATGATAGCGTATAAAATAACAGACTATATGAATATATTTTATAGTTTATAACACGTCTACAGTTTATAGCGGATTTGAACATCACAACAATAGACGGATTAGCGTGCGCTAGGGGCATGCGCTTTTGTCGAACTAGTATTAAGGCATGCGCTACTGCATGACAAAGATGCAAGATGAACATGAAAGTGCACTGGTGTAGACATAGCTAAAGAGTTTCCCGGGAAAGTACTATTTCTGACGTCAAGAAGCATTTCTTGTTGCGGTTTCAAGGGTATATGTGCCGGTGATATTACAGGAACATATTATTGTAACTTTCCAACTTTATTTTTTCACTTTCTTTAGTTGACGGGCGCAACACAATGACACGTAGAGCACGTCCTAGTTGCACGTAGAGTTAGCAAACGTCAGGATTTGTCCGTACATGTCAGATTTTAGGCACTGGTCTAATGAACGGTGCCTAAAATAAATCCTAAAAGTCGATTTCCGGCGGGACTTTGAAAAAATTACCTACTTGTTTTTTACTATTTCATGAACTACTATTTTTTTTTCTGGAATTCGGGAGAATCCGGTAAAGCGACCGACACATATTTTTAAACTTGCAGTGCATCGCTTGCGGCGTATAAAATGTCATAACATTTTTATAGAAATCACACTTTTTATCAGAACTTTCAGTTTTACATCTGGTAACCCTTTTTTTCGTGGGAAAATCCTCATGGGTACCTACTCTTCGCCCGGGGGTGGCGAAGGGTTATGCCGGACTCTTACCGGCTAAAAACCCACGGTGTTCCTTCTCCTGACCCTTGGCCGGAGTCGCGGGATTTGCAGCTGCGTGCACCGCAACCCCGGCAGGCCTCGGTCCGCCAGCCCCTGGCGGACCTCTCCCTCTGTAGGTCCCTGCCCCACGTACTCCTGAGAGGCGCGCACGGAACACATGCGCGCCGCGTTCTCGGGCCTGTTACTGGTCGGGCGACGGTTGTGGGGCTAAGCACCTAGCTGTGCACCTAGATGCACGTGAACTATCAGAAATTGCAGTTGTCCTAGGCAGAGGTACTGCTTAACATCAGGTAGAACATCTGCAACTGACGTCACTAAAACAAATAAAAAAGCCCACTTTCCACCATAATCATCCAATTACTTTCCCACTGCTGGGCAAGGGCCTCTTCTCAGAATTAGAAGGGTTAAGATAAGACCTTAGTAGATCTAATAATTAAATAGTAGTTAGCAGAACACAAATGAAAACCGCAAACTCAAGCCTTCGGTCCCCAACTTCGAACTGAATAAAAAACCGCAGCTGACTGTTCGGAAAACTAATTTAACTTAAAATCCACGACGATCCCAAACAAGAGACGGAAATGTTAACGAAGTAAAAATATTATGCAAATGTACGAAATTGCATTTTCGTCGCGTTTTTCATAAGTTCAAAATTTATTTCAGTGGCAGCGTGAGACTTCCTACGTTTTTCTTATTTATTCTTCAAGACATGATATGCAGTGAACTGAAAGAAAATAGGAACCTACTTTTAAAAATTGGAAAGGTAATATTTTTGACCTTCGTCGTTCTGGTTCTTTTTAGGGTTCCGTACCCAAAGGGTAAATCGGGACAATATTACTAAGACTCCGCTGTCCGTCCGTCCGTACATCCGTCTGTCACCAGGCTGTATCTCATGAACCGTGATAGTTAGACAGTTGAAATTTTCACAGATGATGTTGCCGCTATAACAACAAATACTCCCATGGTACGGAACCCTTCGTACGCGAGTCCGACTCACAGTTGGCCGGTTTTTTATAATTTTTAACGCAAGTGATAATCAAATCATGATCCGCACATGAACTCGATGGCAGAGGTGCGGGCCGGTATCGAACTCAAACTCTCCTATGGAAGATGAGACCCTAAGCCTTAAAACGCACTAGCGGCCAGCCGCAATACGGCGTGCCGCTTGCGGTTGGCCGCACATCGATTTTTACATGAAACCGCAGGATCTCAACGCACTGGCGCACGACGGCTGGCCGGAAATCAGTGCGTTGAGATAATGCGGTTTCATGTAAAAATCGATGTGCGGCCAACCGCAAGCGGCACGCCGCATTGCGGCTGGCCGCTAGTGCATTTTAACGCTAAGTGTGCGTCCTGAGTGACGGCGCACCGCGCAGGCGGAATGAACGGCGCATTAAATAAATGTTCAAAACGTTTGAATTTTGATATCGACATTATTAAAACCAAAGTAAAATAAACGATAGGTACACTAAACACGCGCGTAAGCGTCAACTTTTCCGCGTGCACTAAGGACAGGTATCGATGGTAAGGCCACGGTAAAGCCGTTCCGAAATCCGCAATACGCCCGTGCGCCGTCACTCAGGACGCACACTAAGATGGATTAGGGCTGATTTTTCAATCGTCAGATAATTTATCTGTGGAATAAATTTTACGTTTTGACATCTGTTGTAAATAAAATACATAGAAGTAATAAGTACAAAATATGTCAAACCGTCATATTTATTCCGTATGTCGATATTACACGATTCAGTTCTGCCTATCAATTTGAATGAAGCAACCAAATTGGTTGCTTCATCCAAATTGAATCATTCAATGTCATTGTGCAATCGCGTTCAATCGTGTTGAAAGAATTGAACAAGCTCAATATTTTTACTTTTGGCGCTCACTATCCAACGCAATTGAACGATAAATGGATGTGTAAACACAATATTGAACGATTCACTCGTCGATATTCACTCGTGCGCACCGCAGCGTTGCGGAAGAATGTCAGAATTTTCAATTGATGATGAATCAATTGGTGATTGATGTATGAATCTGGATCCTCTTCTGCCAATTCTCTCAATAGACTATTTGTAGCTCCCAAGCCTGGGACCCAATTCTGCTAAAATAAATTGTTGCCAAACGCAATCGAACCACAACCGTCAGTCAGTTTTTGTTTTCGAAAACTTTCAAAATTATTGATTTTGTTTTTTGTGTCAAACAATTTGATAGCTTTTGAAATTGAGAACTGTCGGAATGAACGGTTCGGCCTTGGTTCGGTTGTGATTTATCAAGATTTATTTTAGGAGAATTAGGCCCCAGGTCCTCTTAATATCGATGGACACACCCACAAACGTCATCGATTTCTTCGCATCTGTTTCGATAATTCTTTAATTAAATGCTCACAAATTACAACCCAAGCGTACGACCTGATTTGACGACATCTTCCGAGCTTCTTCTTCTATCTTTCTGATTTGAACAGTTCACTTGTAAATACTGTGTATACAGCGCATGCTTTATTTTTTTCATTTTTGAACCAAAATGAATCAATTTGGTTGAACCGTGTAATATCGCCATTAGATAAAAGTTACGGCCCTTAATATAATAAATAATATTTAGATCCATCTAATGGTTCAAATACGCAATTAGTCCGAACCAGACGATATCAAGGACTAGGTTTAATATTATTTACGTCTACGTCTAAATTAATATTTACTAAGATCGCTTGAAGCTCATTGAGATCTTATTATCGCCTAGATTGAGTGCGTAGGTAGAATAATTTTGATACCTGACGTCTGCCTAAATTGACTATTATTGAAGGGAATAAAAACAAGCTCGAAGCCGATATAGCTCTCAAAACAAATTAGATATATACCACGTTATGAAACTGTGGCACTGACACTTTCGGTAATTGTTTCTTTAAAGAAACGTCATATTTGATGTTTTCAAATGGGTTTTTTAAGCTACTTCTTTTGACAAAAAAAGCCTCAAAGATTTTAAAATTGTTTTTTTCACGAAGTTCTCCATTTCGTGACCACCTCATTGGTCTAGTTATCGCAAGCACGACTGCTGAGCAGGTCCTAGGTTCGATCCCCAGGTCGGGAAATGTATTATTGAGTTTTTCTGTGTGGAATTTCTCAGTAGCAGCCCGGACTCTCGCAGTTTGTGCCCGATTGATAGAAATAGGCTCCCCCCCCCCCCCCCCCGTTACATGGGACTTGAATATAACGGCGAATTGTATTGACGTCCGTCTTTTTCTTATTTTATCAGAATGAAAAAGACAGCAATACCCTAAATTAAGTATAGTTTGTGCAAAACAGAATCGGCACGCTGTATGCTTATTTCAGTGTAATATGCAACTAATTTCAACATCCTACAAGATAACCAATTACATTTTAGCTTATTTGCCTCATAATATCTCCCGCTGGTAATAAATGGGATTTTTGCTACAAATCCACGCCGGATTGAACAAATAGGTTTGTGTAACGCGACTCGAGTGACATTGCGTTTTGTATAACATGGACATTTCCCAATCGCAGTCGATTTTGACATGTATGAATAAATAACAGCAGAAAAATGTTCCCCTAAAAATACTCGTTGATATTTGCGTATTTTTTTATTTTAATTGGTCTAACGGTATTGTTGTTTTTTCATATCAATGAACTAACAAGGTGGGAGTGAGTGCTGTAGTATTTTGTACAAATTAAAATCCCTTTTTTAAAACACAAGCTACCGCAATGCAGTTAGAAGTTGACTAATACCTGATTAAGTTATTTCAGCGCTTGTCTTTTAATCCGGATTAAAGTTTAACAGGCAATCAATGCAATTACATTTAATTCCTTCGCTCCTATTATTTCTTTTCTCTTTTACTTAAGGTTTTTATTGGCCTAATTTAACATCAAATCATGTTAAATTATACATGTTAAATATTACTGACTTGTTTTAAAGACTTCATGTATACGAACGAAGAGGCATTAGGCATTCAAGTGGGGCCAACAAATAGCCATTTTTTACAATATCAAACCGTATGACAATGATATTCTAATTTAATTTGGCAATTAATACAACGATGTGTGTTATAGATTTTCAAGGTGAAGGAGGAAGTACCTGCCTTGACCTTGACACACACTTTCAGTGCCCTAGTTTGGATAACTAACTTGGAGGTTTTTGTTTCCATAACATAGAAATTGTTACCATACCCTACATTAAACTAAAACTGTCCTCAATATTGAATATATGTTTAACTAAAAAATCAGCCCTTCAGGATGACAACTAGCAGATTTACACACAGATAATATCAAGTACAATAAAAATACGCTAGGCATGAAACACGATTTTATTTAGTTACTAGCGACCCGCCCCGGCTTCGCACGTGTACGTTTTATAGCTTAAAACCTTCCTCTTGAATTACACTATCTATTAAAAAAAACTGCATCAAAATCCGTTGCGTACTTTTAAAGATCTAAGCATACATAGCACAGGCAGACAGCGGGAAGCGACTTTGTTTTATACTATTTAGTGATACAACTCTCTTTTGTACGTACACGTGGAAAAACATTTTACACAAAAAAAATGCACAAAGGGCGGCCTTATTACGAAACGCGATCTCTTCCAGCCAATCTTTGGAAGGACTGAAAGAATGGAAAGATAGAAGTACAGAAAGATTTTATAGTTGTATGACATATGCTATGTCTACACCAGTCTTCGTCTGAAGCATGCGTGAAGCGCCTAGTTTGACAAAAGCGCATGCCCCTAGCGCACGCTAATCCGTCTGTTGTATGTCGACTGACGACTGACCGAGGCGCACCGGTGTAGACGTATAAGCTGCATGCGTCTTAAGGCAATCAATATTGCATGCGCTTGACGCAAGAGGAATTGAAAGTTGAAAGCGCAAGATGAACATGAAAGCGCACGGGTGTAGACATACTAATAGAACAGTTTCATCATGTGGTCGGCGAGGTGGCCAGTATACAGGCTGCAACATCTTCAGTCCTGCCTTTGCTTGAAGGAGAGTCACCCTACGACTAATTCTATCATTCGCGTGCCCGGTGCTATGGAATTTAAAGAGATAAGTGGCTATTTCGAGCTTGCAATCAGAGTTGACTCGAGTTGATGAGACTGCTACCATAGAATAATAAATAGTACTACGGACAGAAATCTCATTCCTGAACTAATTCGTCAAATGCCTAGTAAAAAGTTCTCCGTGCATTCGAAATTGAGCTTTAGTGATACGCTCACATTTTTCTGTACGCTTGCGCTCTTATTACATTTCTGTTCGTACACTCACTTCGGTTCATTCAGGTCGGTTTTTATTTGTTTCACTCCGGTGGTAATGTGTGTAGGTATGTTTTCATACCTAAACCACGGAATGACGCAGCCTTGCTGTTACACAAAATTTGTGTTTGGCCTACAGATACTTGATGTTATTTAGTTCATGTGACACGGACACATCTTAACGCTAGAAAATGGCTCGATAGAGTGTTTGGTCGTACAAGGCAGAGTGGAAAGCACCAGCTCGCGCGGATAGTGACCTATGCGATGGGCCGACCAAATAAAATCAGACGTGGGCCCCTTGTGCGAATGTACCAGAATGACCACCAACAGAGAGATGACGAGACACAGCAGCTACAGTAAGTCATAGTGCTACATAATGACCACGACCGCTCTGACAAGAGCGAAGCGAATAAGAAGAAGAAGTGCATTTGATTTTTGGTTTTGAACCTGGAAGCAAAATTCCAAGAATCGCAGTCAAAATGTAAACGATATTTTAATTGCAAGTAACCATCACACTCTCTAAATTACAAGCATCTATCTAGACTTATTTACGATGGTTCTCTTTTATGAGAACGGTTTAAGCCCACTGACAACGGAGGCGTCTCGTCATAAATGCTTCAAAATGTATCGTGCTGTCTGCACAGCAACGCCCTAAGCCGAGGTCCGAGTCCTACTAAGGGTCGTACTAAGTACTGTTGTTGCTAATAGTCATGATGTTAGTTAAGTATAAATATAATTGGAAGCAAATAAATCGAGCCACTTCAATTTTCACGTAGGTATAATTGTTATTATTTTTGGTATTATGGAACAGATCAAGTCTAAACATATATCGCCTTAAAGGTTATGTAATAACCTTTACAGTGAGGGTAGATTTTTTTATTTTGTATTATATAAATCATGTAACCAAACTAATAACCAAGACACGTGAAAAAAGAGTGGCTCGATTTCTTTACTTCCAAGTGTAGTTAGCTTAGGTTAAGTATTTTACTCCCCCCCATTGGCTGAAGACCCTTCAGGTCTTACCAATAACTACTTGATTACGTAGAAACGGTCCACAAAAATCATCTACAAGCAGACCAATAGAAATAAAAAACGTGATGCCAGTGCTGCAGCCTGGCGTACAAAAACTCAACCACGAAGCGTATTAGAAGCGTACAATTTCACTCTATTACTGCTTAGTGGCTTTTACCGCCATTACTTTATATTATGTGCGTAAAGCTCGTTACGCGTGACGAGTGGCGGCCTGAAGCTTGCTTACAGCGACGGGAGCGCGACGTAGCTGCGCCGTCGACAAAGTTTTGAGAGTTTGTATGTAAGCAGCAAGCAGGCGTACAATAACGATTAAACAACGTGTAACATAATAAACGTAAACTTTGAAAGTAGTTTGTTAAATATTGGCTACTGAATCGATATTTATGATTAATTACGGTTTACTCACGTGCAGCTGATCACGCGGCGAGGTCGCGAGTCGAACAGTTCGACTCGCGACCTCGCCGCGTGATCAGCTCATGATTAAGGGCTCCGTTTGAGTCCGAAACTAGTCGGGCAATCCCGAAAAAATGCACGTGAGTAAACTGTAATTAATCATAAATATGAATGTGTCTCACGAAAGTTATAATACAAAAATACTGAATCGATTTCAGGCATTTTTAAAGGTGTGTTCTTTTTTTTAAAACGGTCTTACTTGTCAGTCTTTTAATTCAACTAAAGATCGTTCGTGCATGGAGTAGGTACTGCTCGCACCTTTGGGATGGCTCAGCCAAATATCAGCTTGAGGCGTTGAAGTGCATTGAGAAGCGAGAAGCGTGCCAAGAAGCTCATCAGCAACGACTCCCTTGTTCAGACCAAGCTCCAAAGTATTGAGCATCGGCGCCAAGTTGCTAGTCTATCGGTTTTGTATCGGATACATTTCGGAGAGTGTGCTTCAGATCTGCATGATCTAATTCCCCCCTGCCCTTTTTTCTATCGGACGGCCAGAAGCACGAAAAAGCGCCATCGGTTCATGGCTGATATACAAAAAAACCCGAACGAAGCGCTTTGATTCCACTTTCATTGTGGAAACCGCCAAACAGTGGAATGCGCTGCCCGAGTGGGTGTTCCCCGACAGCTACAATTTGGGTGTCTTCAAGTCACGAGTGAATCGGTTTCTTCTGGGCAAGCGTGCTCCATCGTAGACCGCATCATCGCTTCATCGCTTAACATCAGGCGAGATGGCGGTCAAACGCAGGCCTAGAAACAAATATATAAAAAAAAAAGATTATTGAGACTTATGACAAGGCCAGACTAAAGGACGGTGGGCAAAATTCACCCAGCTCCGCCAGCCATACAGTAAGTGTGACCTAAAACATCTACCAAAAACGAGCATCTTTTCTTATGAAGGCATAAAAAAATATCCCAGAGATAAAAATGTATACATACTCGAACCTAAACTGAAAAAATATTTTTAATGAATATTATACATAACTATTTAGATGAGTCTAACGATATGAATGCGCCAGACCGATCATAAAATCCCCTGCGACCCTCTTATCGCCGTAGTCGTGTCGCTTTACAAACCGTTGCTTGCTGGTCGCAGGAAGTCGATACGTCATCGATGCAGTCTTTCGTGTTACGTCGCGGTGATTGTGCGCTCTCTTGTTACTTTACGATACTTAATTAATTACTACTTACTTTATTACTTATTTTATTACTTTGTGAATTGTTTTTTGTTGAATTGGAATCATGTTTCGTTTTTATAACAATAAAAAATGTTTTTGTCGGGCATGCCACCGTCCGGGTGAGTCTATCAGACATATTATTTCTGGCTGTTCTCGTCTGGCTAACGGCGAGTACTTGCACAGGTATAACCAAGTGGCCAGGATTATTCATCAGCAACTTGCTTTGAAATACAATCTTGTGGATTCTGAGGTGCCGTATTACAAGTATGTGCCCGATCCAAGTTATCCTGGGATCGGTCTATCATCATCGACGGGACTATTGTAGCCAATAAGCCTGATATTGTGATATACCATTGGCGATATTACCATCCCGCATGACGAGAATCTCGTGAAAGCTGAGAAAGAGAAACAAATCAAAGTCGTTACGGCCAACGGCTTGATAGCCAAGAGCCTCGATCAACATCTTTGATCTCGTTGAGCGGCTGGATCAAGGGCCTGATTCAGAAGGCAGTTCCCCTCGATACGGCCTCGACACTACCTTGGACCCTGTTCCCGACACCGGCGGACCACTATTTTTTATATTTTTAAATGTTTTATGTATATTTTTTATAATAGATGAATAAAGGATAAAAATGTTTTATAAGTTAAGTTGTATTTTGTTTCAATAATACCTATTATTCAACTTTTAATAAATAGAGAACCCCAGGACAGAATTTGATGTACATTGGCACAGAGAAACATGGATGTAGTGCCTTCTAAATAAAAGTAGTGAAAGCTGTGGCGGGTGTGGGTGTGCCGCCCATACATTCTTGCCCACTATCCTTTTAAATGCATTTAACAACGAAATGTAATATTATTTTCTTAAATGAACAATATTTAAGCACAGATTGCCAAACTTAAATGGTAGTGGGCGGGGCACATTGCTGACTGATGGGCCGAAAGGTTCTGGAGTGGCGACCGCGTACCGGTAGACGCAGCGTGGGTAGGCCTCCCACAAGGTGGACCGATGATCTGGTAAAGGTCGCGGAAATCCACTGGATGCGAGAAGCACAGGACCTTTGTCCAGCAGTGGACGTCTTTCAGCTGAACGATGATGATAATGAAGAAGCACATAAAAATTCAATTTTCATAACTGAATTTGCGTTATTGCTGTGACGTGTTGTACAATACAGGTCCTATCTATTATACTGCAAGCCTACAAGTATAATGCATTTACTTATTTACAGTAGGATTTTCTCAGACATTCTTCTTCCAAGATTTGTGCAGTTTATCCGACACGATAAATTTACGAAAGCACATCTTACTTACATACTTACTCTCGGGAAATACGAGCGTGCTTTAGATTTTCAAGCATTCCCACGATTTATGATATCATGGTGTCCGTAGTCGCAAGGGAAGCGGCGACCCAGTATGTTTTACGGCCAATAGCAACAGAATAGATAAGCTATCGATGCGACCCGAATAGGACACGTTCTATTTAACAAAAAATGTTCGGGTATTGTTCGGACTTGTTTTAGAAAAATCCTTCATTGTGATGAAATCCTTGAGAATGGGAGACTAGATGAGAATCTTTATTAAATGATCTTATCTGGACGTGTTCTGTCTGTTCTGTATTACCACGGTATAATATGTACCTAACTACATGTTGGAAAGAAAATATTTTTTATCTCAGCTTTTCGGAGTACCCAATCAATTTCTTCTCGTGGGTAACAAATGAAAAAACAAAGAAAATAATATCTTTTTCTTTTTTCCAATATCTGAAATAAACCCTGACCTAAAAATCAAAAACCTTTTTTTGTATGAGAACAAAATTCGTCTCAAATTTTCACCTTCTGTATTGAAGGTCTAACTTCAACTCCAAAACTCAGACTAGAATTCCTTAGCTTTTTTGAAAGTCAATGTTACAATAGACAGCCCTTCCTTCACCGCTTCCTAGTGTTTATACTGTGAAGAAGAAACGGCGCAACAAACTCCCCAGCAACACAGATATGTCTATTAAGTGAATAAAATGGGTCTAAACACAAAAAAAAAACATAATTACAAAAATAAAACTATGCAAATTGAGAATGAAAAAAAAAGTAAGTATATTTAACAATTCTGGGGGCCAATTCTACTAACAGAAACTTTTATCAATTGCAACTGAATCGTTTATTCAGTGTTCGTTTACGAAAACTGTCAAAATGTTTGGTTTTGTTTTTGTTGTCAAACAATTAATGTAAACAAAAACTGTCTGAATAAATGATTCAATTGCAATTGATAAAAGTTTATATTAGTAGAATTAGGCTCCTGAGGCCCAATTCTCCTAAAATAAATTGTTGCCAAACGCAATCGAACCACAACCGTCAGTCAGTTTTTGTTTTCGAAAACTTTCAAAATGATTGATTTTGTTTTTTGTGTCAAACAATTTGATAGCTTTTGAAATTGGGAACTGTCTGAATGAACGGTTCGGCCTTGGTTCGGTTGTGATTTATCAAGATTTATTTTAGGAGAATTAGGCCCCTGGATGAATTGAAACAAAATTATAAGTATCTAAATAATTTCGATAATTCAACATAATAATTGTATACTTTTTTTTATTTACAGCAAAGCCACTCTTGCAGAAAAGACCTAGAGCCACACGTCCCTATCCAACATAGTCGTTTATCTTTTATTATGCCTTTTTAATGAGAACCGATTTAACGTACCAGCGATTGGGGTTACTTTGATATAAAGGGGCGACATTGATAGTTACTAAAAATATTGCATTTGGTCATATATATGTGTAAAAATGGAACTTATGCATTTTAACTTAACTGTTTAGGCAACATTGACAGTTTTCCTATTTTACCATACAGTATAGAGGTGTCTGCGAAATTAGATGGCGAAGATAAAAAACACTAAATCACACCAGTGGTGTACCAAAGTAGCCCCAATTAGGATTCGAATTTTGTACATAATCAGTGGATTATGTACAAAATTCGAATCCTAATTGGGGCTACTTTGACACTGAATGACAAAACAGGGATTATCAAAGTAAAAGCCTACGGTCTGACTTTGATAAGGAACATTTCTCGTTTTTTTTTATCGAAAACTATGCTCTGTAGATTTTTTTATCTAGTCCATGTGATTTTATATATCTCAGTGAAATCAGTCTTTATGAAATACTGGCCTTTGAGCGCAGCTTCGCTTGCGTGAAATTTTAAAGCTGCTTTTACCGCTTTTTAGGGGTAAAATTTACAAAAACGCTCAAACATGTGTACATTTATTTCTTACTAGAAACCTTCATATTTAATTTCATGCTTCTTACTTCAAAAATGACGGACTTACATACAAACTTAAATACCTATTTCACCCCTTTAGGGGTTGAATTTCGAGAAATCACTTCTTAAGGGGGTGTTTACAAAACTGCTATTAATTAGCTGTTTTTCGGTACATTTTCCGATCAATCCGTGAAACTTAGCTAGATGTTATGGTAAGTTACGGATAGACTACGCTTTTGTCTAAAGATGGTAGATAAAACATTTTTAAATTTGTTAATTTATAATTAAATAATATTAATTTTTCGTAGCCTCCTCCCACGAAAATACTGAAAATGGGGTGAGTTTCGGTACATTTTCCTGAAGAATTCAAGGGTTTTAATAAATAAATACAATACCATTAGTTAACAGACATATTAACGTTAAAATGGTAGATAAAATAAAATAAGAAAATTGATGGAATATACACAGGAAAATAAAAAACATTTTGAATTTTTTTCATATATTTTGCTAGGCCGATGAACCTTAACTGTGTGAAAATAAAGTTGGTTTTCCATCTGTCATTTTAGTGTCAGCCATCATTGTGAGTTGACTCGAGTCGCTTGACATCAGAAATAAGCGGTCAAATAGATCCCTCGACGGTCACAAACATTTGATTTGACCTAACTTGAAGATAAAGGTACGCTGTCTGTGTGTTGGTCGTCCGGATATCGTAATTATACTTTTTACCTACGCTTTCTGCAAACGCGTCCTTAATGAATGCCTACGTCACAAAAGGAACCTACTGTCAAAAATTCAAGTTTCTTACCCCAGCGGTTTAGGCTGTGCGTTGATAGATCAGTCAGTCAGTCAGCTTCTCCTTTTATATATCGAGATTTTTGATGTAGCAGCTAAAAGCGAAAATAAATAAGAAACAAACACATGAAGATCAAAAAATTTATCAAAGTAACCCCGTTCTACAGTACGATTTTTTGCCATCATCGGTGGGATCCGTAATTCTTGTGCCTCCCTATCCCAAGTTACTTATAGTCGGCGTAAAATACTTTCTTCTTCTATTCTCCCCTATCATCCGTCCCGCTATGGTTTATACTCCCTTTTCATCGTATTATCTCTCATACAATCCATCCATCTTTTCTTTGGTCTTTCCCTACCCCGGTGGGATTCGAAATTGTTTTGGATATTTCTTTGTTCTTATTTCGTAATGAACTTTGACGTAAGTAATTATACCGATAGACAAATAATATACAGTGTGTCCGGTCATGGACTAGCGATATTCTAGGTACTTATAAAGCAACTATTCTAATACACAAATACACTACACACTAGGGTCCAATCCACTTCCCCGCTATTTGGCAGCCATTTTGCTTTTTTGTTGTGATATTGTCTACAACTGTATGTCTTTATGTGAACCTATTGTATTGTAATGTAAACGATAGACAATATTGTTGCACCCCGAATAAGCCTACTTTTATCTCAGTAGGACCAAAACTTTGAGAGATATGACTTTTTTGTACACACGTATAGAAAATCTCAACAAAAAAAAGGAAGTGAATTGGACCCTAGTGTGTAGTGTATTTGTGTATTAGAATAGTTGTTATATAAGTACCTAGAATACCGCTAGTCCATGATCGAACACACTGTATATAGAACCAGATGTCGCTCGCGGCCCTGTACCAAGTTTCATCAAAATCGGTTCAGCGATTTAGGCGTGAAAGCGTCACAGACAGAGTTACGTTCGCATTTACAATATTAGTAGGGATTATATATACCTACACCAAAGCTTCAACACAGCATTATGAAAACACGTCGCATGTTTAAATCTTAACCGTGACTAAACGAATAGCTTTTTTTATCGTGTTTAAAAAGGCTTAGGGGGCTATTCGGACACAAAAAATCTCGGCACCGGCCGAGTTTCCTATTTTTAAATTTTGATGTCGGAAACTCACCCGAATATTTTTGCGCATGTTGCCGAGTTTACAACTTTTATAAATCGTAATAGTACATTCGGCCAAAATAAGATTTCGTATATATTAATAGGTATGTTATATTTCAACATAAGCATAGTGCTATTTTGTCGATACAGTGACCTATTGTTATTTGATTATCAAGTAATTCTTTAATTAATGATTCCGATTTCTGATGGCGTTGTTTTATTGACTCTACTGTTCTTTTAGTTAAGTATATAATTGTTTTTTTTTCCAAAATGTAAAGTAATAGTTAGAATCTTTTGTATAAGGCTGCAATAGTTGCGCTATATTTGGTTTAGGTCTTACTTTTTTATTAAGCCTAGAGTTCCAAGACTCGATAGCATTATTTGTTTTAATACCGACTTGTTAAAAACACCATTTATCTGATAGGTAACTATTACCTTTTAACCAGGTTTCTTCAAAATAATGGTTGAAAACTGCCGTTGTTGAATCCATTATGCATTCTCCCAATATGTACAGCCAACCATCAAGTCTGTGCTCTATCGGCAGATATGACAAAGCAACGCAGCGCCGTACATGGGCTTTGTATAATTTAGATTTGGTCAAATTATGTTTCTCCGCTTTTTTCCAGACCGCTTGGGAAAAATGAAATAAACAGCCTCGACTTGTTGATTCAGGAAATATTTTCCGTCATCAGCTAACGTAAAATGATTATATTTATCGGGTTTCATCACGTCTTTCAATTTAAAAAATCTAATTCTATCCATCTGTAATGATTTGTTCCTATAGTTGTAAATAGTTTTTTTTATGTTGTCATATTTTGGTAAGTTTTGTAGTAGATCTAAACCAGCATCTTTCATCTCTTCTATTGTATAGGCGTAAATTGTCGGTACAGAAGTGGTTTCAATTTTGGCTCTTCAAATGCACTTATTTAAACGATTTTTTATTTTATTTTTATTCGCGTCATATACACATTTATGGTTTTCTGTTTTTATGACAACGGAACTGTCGTTAATTACTAAAGAAGCGGAACATTCGTTTTTCTTCGAGCATTGCCATACCGTATCTCCGTTCTTGTTTGGGCGTCTAAAAGTGTATCTATAACCATCATACAATAGAAGTTTTCCACCTCTTTGTGAAGGAATTATTGTGAATGAATGGTTCTTGCTGGTAGAAGCTATGTCGTAAACCAAAACCAAATATAGCGCAACTATTGCAGCCTCTTACAAAAGATTCTAACTATTACTTTACATTTTGGAAAAAAAAAACAAATAAATAACTAAAAGAACACAAGAGTCAATAAAACGCCATCAGAAATCGGAATCATTAATTAAAGAATTACTTGATAATCAAATAACAATAGGTCACTGTATCGACAAAATAGCACTATGCTTATGTTGAAATATAACATATTAATATACAAGGTTAGTCAGAAAGGGGGTACTAATCCGAAGCCCACTTATAGTATCGCTGATGACTGTTTGAAAGCAAGTGTTAAAATTCCAAAATTCGATATATTTTTTTTCCATATAAAATGATTTTTATTTTAGTTTTTTCAAAAATTCTTCATCCCTGTTTTAGTTACAAATTCAGAAAATGGTGCTTCTAATTAATGACCCCAAATATGACCTAAAATGTAAACACAGCTGATCATAATTGGGGATAGATAGATTTTAGAGATTTTTTTTTGGGATCTTTGGTCACATATTTCTCTTAAACTATTGACTTTTGGAAAAAGTTGTAGAACAAAAGTTATTCATTATCATGGGTACTTTAACCCCCTTTCGGATTAGTACCCCCTTTCTGACTAACCTTGTATACAAAATCTTATTTTGGCCGAATGTACTACTACGATTTATAAAAGTTGTAAACTCGGCAACATGCGCAAAAATATTCGGGTGAGTTTCCGACATCAAAATTTAAAAATAGGAAACTCGGCCGGTGCCGAGATTTTTTGTGTCCGAATAGCCCCCTAAGCCAAAAAGGCTTAGGGGGCTATTCGGACACAAAAAATCTCGGCACCGGCCGAGTTTCCTATTTTTAAATTTTGATGTCGGAAACTCACCCGAATATTTTTGCGCATGTTGCCGAGTTTACAACTTTTATAAATCGTAATAGTACATTCGGCCAAAATAAGATTTCGTATATATTAATAGGTATGTTATATTTCAACATAAGCATAGTGCTATTTTGTCGATACAGTGACCTATTGTTATTTGATTATCAAGTAATTCTTTAATTAATGATTCCGATTTCTGATGGCGTTGTTTTATTGACTCTACTGTTCTTTTAGTTAAGTATATAATTGTTTTTTTTTCCAAAATGTAAAGTAATAGTTAGAATCTTTTGTATAAGGCTGCAATAGTTGCGCTATATTTGGTTTAGGTCTTACTTTTTTATTAAGCCTAGAGTTCCAAGACTCGATAGCATTATTTGTTTTAATACCGACTTGTTAAAAACACCATTTATCTGATAGGTAACTATTACCTTTTAACCAGGTTTCTTCAAAATAATGGTTGAAAACTGCCGTTGTTGAATCCATTATGCATTCTCCCAATATGTACAGCCAACCATCAAGTCTGTGCTCTATCGGCAGATATGACAAAGCAACGCAGCGCCGTACATGGGCTTTGTATAATTTAGATTTGGTCAAATTATGTTTCTCCGCTTTTTTCCAGACCGCTTGGGAAAAATGAAATAAACAGCCTCGACTTGTTGATTCAGGAAATATTTTCCGTCATCAGCTAACGTAAAATGATTATATTTATCGGGTTTCATCACGTCTTTCAATTTAAAAAATCTAATTCTATCCATCTGTAATGATTTGTTCCTATAGTTGTAAATAGTTTTTTTTATGTTGTCATATTTTGGTAAGTTTTGTAGTAGATCTAAACCAGCATCTTTCATCTCTTCTATTGTATAGGCGTAAATTGTCGGTACAGAAGTGGTTTCAATTTTGGCTCTTCAAATGCACTTATTTAAACGATTTTTTATTTTATTTTTATTCGCGTCATATACACATTTATGGTTTTCTGTTTTTATGACAACGGAACTGTCGTTAATTACTAAAGAAGCGGAACATTCGTTTTTCTTCGAGCATTGCCATACCGTATCTCCGTTCTTGTTTGGGCGTCTAAAAGTGTATCTATAACCATCATACAATAGAAGTTTTCCACCTCTTTGTGAAGGAATTATTGTGAATGAATGGTTCTTGCTGGTAGAAGCTATGTCGTAAACCAAAACCAAATATAGCGCAACTATTGCAGCCTCTTACAAAAGATTCTAACTATTACTTTACATTTTGGAAAAAAAAAACAAATAAATAACTAAAAGAACACAAGAGTCAATAAAACGCCATCAGAAATCGGAATCATTAATTAAAGAATTACTTGATAATCAAATAACAATAGGTCACTGTATCGACAAAATAGCACTATGCTTATGTTGAAATATAACATATTAATATACAAGGTTAGTCAGAAAGGGGGGTACTAATCCGAAGCCCACTTATAGTATCGCTGATGACTGTTTGAAAGCAAGTGTTAAAATTCCAAAATTCGATATATTTTTTTTCCATATAAAATGATTTTTATTTTAGTTTTTTCAAAAATTCTTCATCCCTGTTTTAGTTACAAATTCAGAAAATGGTGCTTCTAATTAATGACCCCAAATATGACCTAAAATGTAAACACAGCTGATCATAATTGGGGATAGATAGATTTTAGAGATTTTTTTTTGGGATCTTTGGTCACATATTTCTCTTAAACTATTGACTTTTGGAAAAAGTTGTAGAACAAAAGTTATTCATTATCATGGGTACTTTAACCCCCTTTCGGATTAGTACCCCCTTTCTGACTAACCTTGTATACAAAATCTTATTTTGGCCGAATGTACTACTACGATTTATAAAAGTTGTAAACTCGGCAACATGCGCAAAAATATTCGGGTGAGTTTCCGACATCAAAATTTAAAAATAGGAAACTCGGCCGGTGCCGAGATTTTTTGTGTCCGAATAGCCCCCTAAGCCTTTAAAAATATCGTCATGAAACTTGCGCTTTTTAGCGAATTGAATTAGAAGTGTGATGATCAGTGATCGGAAAAGGGTGAGCTAATTTACCTAAACTTCAAAGAAGAGAGACAAAAACTGGAGACTTCCTTACGACAACATATTTTTTCGGGAGAATTTTCTCGGAGATTTTCTTTCATTTGTTTTCAAAAAATAAAATTCTCCTTTTTTGAAAACAATAAACAATCTCTTTTTTTTTTTAAAAACAATGAAAAACGTGTAATCTCGTTTTGTGACAATTTTGGGAAACAAAAATAGGAAACGAATTTTCTGTACTATTAACATTAATATTAAATGTATTTTAGTGATATCCCGAAACCCGGAATAATTTTCACGAAAAAAAATGTTGTCGTAAGGAAGTCTCCAGTTTTTGTCTGTGTTCTTTGAAGTTTAGGTAAATTAGCTCACCTTTTTCCGATCACTGGTGATGATTTTAATAACTAAAAGTCACAAATTTTCTTTTAGTAGGTACGGTTTAGATTTAAGCGTGTGACATTTAAAAAGGATTTAAATCATAATATTCATTGAATATGATAATATAATGACGACACGTTTGGTGCAGTGGCTAAGCGATTGGCTTCTGCGCTACGGGTCGTGGGTTCGATTCCCACACGGAACAAAAATTTGTATGGCCTACAAATGGTTGTTCCGGGTCTGGGCGTTTGTTTGTGAGATTTGTGTCTGTAAACGCACCCACGATACAAGAGAAATCTTAGTGTGGGGCAACGTTTTTTTTAAAAAAAAAAAAAAAAAAAAAAAAAAAAAAAAAAAAAAAAAAAAAAAAAATATCGCTGCCTAACAGCCATAAAGGGTTAAGCATCATTATTTGCGAAATGGAATTTACAGAGTGTAACAAAAAGTAGTGTCAAGTGAAAATCAATCAAGATATTGCCAGAAGTCCAGAGTTAGAGCGAGGTACCCGCATCACCCGTATGTTCCGCGAGTTTTCTGAGATCGAGTTATGATTAATTTCATGTTTTAACCAAACTCTGACTTTGATGACATTTTTGATCGTAGAGCCGTGAATAGCTTTTTTCTAAATTAGACGAATATAGAATCTAAGAAATTTAAAAAATAAACACGCCTTTGTACCAATTGTAAAAAAAAAAACTCGAAATCTATGAAAAATTGCGGAACATACATGGGGGTGATTCGGGTACCTCGCTCTAACTCTGGACTTCCGCTAGATACTATTTTTTACGACTTCATTTACTTGTACATATCGTTGGAATCGTCTTTTTATCCTGCGTCGATCGGTCTAAGTCTCATGACTCTACGACATATTTTTTGTCGCTTAGGCAGTATGTAAATTATCTTAGCCTAATTTCTTCGTAGTAAACAAACTTTAAACCACTCTCCTGTAAAGTTTGTAAATTGGCGGTTATCCTTTTTTGGCTGATAAGCATCAATATATAAAATTTTAAAAAAGGTATAAAATTCAAACGACCATTTAACATTACCTAAATACGATTTTAATATATTCCCCAAAACGTTTCGTTCCACGTTACAATTATTCGTATGATAAACAAAATTGGCACGGACCGGCATTTAGAACCTCACCACGCCTGAAAACTGCCTAGCTAACAAAATTGGGTCGGCCATTACGTATTCATAATTTAATTTGTCTTTCCAAACCTGTTATATGATATTAATACCCGCTTGTTTGCCAAAAAGAAATAATTATGCAAATAATTCATGCATAATGGTTTTTGTTTTACATAATATACATAATCTCTGAAGTCTCGTGTAGCGCCGGACATAAAGAATAGCACTACCCCATCTCTTCACGTGTGTGTCGTAAAAGGCGACTAAGGGATTCACTAGAGGATGGGCAGCAGCGTTCTCTGAGTACTTTAGGGTTGGACCTCATCTGGCAGCACGGAATCGCCTTTTTCCGTCGCCTTTTCTCTTTCTGTCGCTTAGAACTGCCATTTGCTAGACCGAGACAGAAAGCATAATGCGATAGCACGCGGCGGAATCCTCGAGGCGATCGGCATCACGGACAAAATGCAATGGTCGGCAGGGAGACTCCGGAACGCTGAAGCGCGCGATAGCATGCTAACGCATCCTTTCACCGCCGATCACTTGCTATCGCTATTATATTTTATTATTTTGATTTTGCATTTCTTGCAAAATACACGCTAGAATCACTGCTCTCTCTTCCGTGGTCCTATTCCATCTCGCGCTTGAAACTACACTGATCATGAAAGAACGCGGCAGTATGCCACCCATGCTGCAGCATGCTGACGCGTGCGATCGCCTTTTTTGTCTGCGGAATGCGACAGCGCGCGTTCGCATGCGGCAGCATACTGCAGCACGTGGTAGCACAGGCGGAACAAATGCGATTCCGTGCTGCCAGATGAGGTCCAACCCTTAACAATCATACTGCGATCGCCAACCCGCCTGCCAAGCATAGCGATTACGGCAAACCCCCCGTTTTGGGGGGGGGGGGCTATGTCCAGCAGTGGACGTCTTTCGGCTGAATGATGATGATGATGTAGCACTACGCCATTTGGCGTACAAATATACATTTATAGGAGGCTTTTACCAATTAAGTACTTATGTTAATTTATAATAATAATTCAGTAGTATCAATGTCAATTTGTATATATTTATCCCTTACTTTGGGTCAGCGCAGCGTGTATTTTTCTTCCATACATTGTTTAACTATCATTGTCCACTTCCTATTGCCCTTTATCAAGCTCAATTCCAAACTCCGGCCGCTACTTAGAATTTCCGAACAAAAAATCGCTGGAACCTGGATTACCCTGCCTGAGCAAGCGACAGCAGAATTTATAAACACAACCAATCAGGTGGTATCCTAATTTTGCTGCTAATAAAATGCTTTGTAAAATGTAAATAAACATTAAATCGTGAAAAATTCAGAATCCGTTAGTGTGCGTCCTGAGTGACGGCGCGGCGCAGCGCGCAGGCGAAATGAAAGGCGCATTAGGTAAATAAATGTTCGAAACCTTTGAATTTTGGTATTGACATTATTAAAACCAAAGAAAAATAAACGAAACACTAAACACGTGCATACGCGTCAACTTTCCCGCGTGCACTAAGGACAGGTATCGATGGTAAAGCCACGGTAAAGCCGCTCCGCAATCCGCCCGTGCGCCGTCACTCAGGACGCACACTTAAGGACGCATTTACAGAGAGCGTCAGTAAAAAGTAAAATTACGATAATATGCGGTCGGCCCACACACACAACGTACCTTTATCTCCAAGTTGATGAATTCAAACCTTTGTGACCGTGTAGGGATATATTTGATCCGCTTATTTCTGCTGTCAAGCGACTCGATTCCACTCACCATGATGGCAGACCGTTAAATGATGGAAAACCAACCTTATTTTGAAACAATTAAGGTTCATCTGTACTTATAGCAAAATGAATAAAACATTTTCAGTATTTTCGATTGAGAAGTCTACAGAAATTAATAGTATTCAATTACAAATTGTCAAATGTTTTCTCCACATTTTTTAGACAAATCGTATCGTCTATCCGTAGCTTAACATAATTTACGGATTGATCGGAAAATGTACCGAAAAACAGCCTTACTTATAGCAGATTTGTAAAGACGTCCTATTCTTCAATGTGATCTATAAAATTTATATTTTTATAGCAATTTGAACGTTTTACCTTATACACAAAGTTTAAATGGCAAACCACGCCGAACAAGGAAAAAAGGAAGTGACAATTCTCCTAAAATAAATCTTGATAAATGTCCCCCTATTCTCAGAACCACACAACGTATCTCTTAAATCAACCTTTGACAAAAAAGCCCCATCTTATTTCCTCGGTCTTTATGTAAGAGCAATTAATACTACTTCAGCAAGCGAACGCCAGCCATCTTAATTATTCAGAGACTTGGAGGTGTGAATCTCGAACATCGAGTAGTTCGTTGGGAAGGAAGCCAATTAACTATCCTGGAAGTATTTGGTATTCCAACGTAGGAACGTTTGAAGGAAATATCGACGCTTAAGTTCTAACACTACGAAAGTCAACATTTTAAATATAAATGCAATATAAACTTAAGTTGTTTTCAACTCGGATGCATTTTTTTTATGTTTGATACCTCAGATCTCCGTCATTTATGAACCGATTCGAAAAAATATTTTTTTGTTTGAGAGGGTCCCTTATCCTTCCCGTTTGGTCCCATATCAAATTTATCGAAATAGATTCAGCGCTTTTTGAAAAAATCAACAAAAACTAAAAAAATATACACAAATCGTATGTAGACGACGTTCTAGTTGTAGTAGTGGTCCGAGAATTTGTATACTATTATAATTGTAATTTGTGGCACTAAAAAGTATTGAATAAAATAACGTTAAAAAAAGTAAAAACCGACCGTTTGTTTGAAGACGGTTATTACATTTTTTTACGTTATTTTTGACTTATGTGGTGTTAGAAATTAGCGCCTATATTATTTTGTCTGTTTTATATTTCTTTTCTTGTAACCTTTTAACAGGAGGCTCGTGTTCATGAACAGTAATGGACGTATATTGACTGGTATAGATGTTTATTTGTTTTCATCTTTTAAAACAGCGTTGTCCTTAACTGTCAAAATATATTGGACACACGTTCCTGTTTCATTGCACTACATTACACGTGTTGTTTAAATAAACATTGTGTTCCAATTAAGAGATAAGTACTTCCGAATATACAGGTTGTTAAAAAGTTTGTCCTATGTATTTTGTGAGGTTACTTTGTATCGGAAACTGAACAACATTCGTAGAACAATTTTTCGAAATTCGCGTATTTTTATTACTATGCATTCAAATGAAATAAATGTAATTTCAAATCAAATAATTTGATCTACGAAATTGTTTCAAATTCCAATACCGAGTAAGCCCACAAAATTCACAGAGTTAATTTTTAACACCCTGTATACATTGATTTTGAACCATAAATACTATTAATAATTCTAGGAAGCATCTGCGGTGTGGTGCATTGCATAAACTACAGTACGACGTTAATTTTGTTCGGAACAGAGCGTCCACATTTAATTTCAAATTCAGTACATTTTAATTTAGTTCTGTTTCGCCGTATACTGAAATATAATGGACTAGCTTTTGCCCGCGGCTTCGCTCGCGTTAATTTAAAGACAATCAACTCTTAAACACACTGTGGCGGCATCTATCTCGCCACATGCGAACTATCGAACTATCCTACATCGCGCAATCAAGATTTAACACGCAGATAGTATATATACAACCTCCCAACACCAACCGTTGGGCAGTAGCCCGCCAGGCACAAGACTCCGCCTGGTTGGAGGATCCTCCCTTTGGTTGGAGGAACACCACACCAAGTTCCTCCACAACACTACTAAAGTTTCTATAATAATATAATTCAATCACGATTCGAAAGATACGTGGCGCCATCTATGAACGTTATTGTTGTTTTCCTCGGGAACAGTACTTCTTTTCGGGATGAAAGGTACCCTATGTCCGTTTCTGTACACCTGACAACATGTACACAAACAAACTTTCTTTCGTATTTATAATATTATTAAAATATAACATAATAGTTAGGATAGGAAGTTAGGATTAGGATGCACATCAAACAAAAAGAGATAGCGGAAGAGACAGACATCGTTGTTCTACGCTATGGTTTCCCACCCAAGAGGGCCTGGAGTGACCCGAACGGGGCTTATTTTCGTTTATTCATTTAAAACACATATACAATTACATTTTTAAATATTTCTATACAAAAATAAAAACATTTAAAAATATAGTAGCCCACCGGCATCGGGAACAGGGTCCAAGCCACCGGTGGTCAGGGCCTCAGAAGAACTTCCTAACAATACGTACCGTGTCGAGAAGTTACGCTTTCTGTAGCAGGCCTTTGATTCAGCCGCCCAACGAGAGCCGCTTTTGATATTTGACTGCTGAACCAACATCCCATATGGCAACAACTTCGTGTGCCAAGTCTTGATATTTAATTTCTTTATCGTCGCTCGGGAGTGAAAACGTCGGGAATGCAATTTGATAATTTTTATTTTTATCACGACTTATAGGGACTATATCTTATAAGAGAGCCGCTCTATGTGAAATTAGTTTATAGGCACTGAAACTAGTCTTTATTGGGTATACTTTAATCATCATCATCTGCCTAGCCTTTTCCCAACTATGATGGGGTCGGCTTCCAGTCGAACCGGATGCAGCTGAATATCAGTATTTTACATGGAGCGACTGCCTATCAGACCTCCACAACCAGTAACTGGGTAATACGATACTCTTGGTAAGACTGGTTGTCAGACTTTCGGGCTTCTGACCAACAGTAACGACTGTCAAAGATCTACAAATGACAGCCGGGACCAACGGCTTTACGTGCTTTCCGAGGCACGGAGGAAACTCGCTATGGTAAATGGTCACCCATCCACAGACCAACCTCGGCAAGCGTGGCTTAACCCGGAAGATCGGTCTATGCGGCTGTAATTATTTAGCCACGAGCTTCTCCTCCTCGCTCCTTATTGGGTATATAATATTCGTAATAAATATAATTGACTAGCTTTTGCCCGCGACTTATTCTGCGTGAAAGCCCACAGGAACCGTGCAATGACTAAATGCATTCCCGAGGTTTTCACTCTCGGGCGAAGTTATCTTTCCCGGCTTTCACAAGGTTCTCGTCATGCGGAACAGTGATATCAATAATCATTGTGAGACGCTCTGATCGATCTATCGCGCTCCCCTTCGGGTCACTTCACGCTCCCCTAGCTGGGGTGCGGCGGCTCCGAAAATAAGGTAAAATAAATAGAGGACAAAGAAACAGGCTCCACGTTGAAAATGATCTCTGCTTTTTGTTTCTATTGGACTGCTGTAGTTGGTCCTAGGGGACAGTTTCTACGTATCCGGGCAGTTATTGGCGAGACCGGGTCTCCAGTGTAACAGACTTCCATAAAGCCAAGGGTTAATCGATAGGTCAACAAAATGCAGCCACAGTGCACAGTTGAGTAAGTAGCACACGTCAGATCAATGTAGATTGCCTTAAAAGTCAAGGTGACCGCGGTGTATTAGGATTTCATAACTGTCTGGCGGTTAGAGTATTGTATGGCCTACTTTCATGGTCCTAGGGGTCTACTCCCTAAGCACGAAGTCCGTGGTTTCGGCCTTAGTTACGAGCGTTTCTTACTCCCATCACCTACGGACATGCGATTATTTCGGGGCCCGAACTAAGAATGAATGACAACACGATTTGACAGTTGTCCCTACTACCGATGTGTTTTTGCTCGTCCGAAAAGTTGAACTTGACACTTGTTTTGTTCACTTGTACGTTACGGGTTACTTTCAGACGGGCTACTAACTTCGTTGACGGCCTTAGGGAGTAGGCCCCCTGGCTACTAGTAATTTTGTCCGTCGGGTCGTTGAGCTCCCTAAGATAGGGTTGAGCTAAACGACGGCCGATACATGCATGCCATCTGTTGAAAAAGGTCCTCTCAAACGGCTCTGGAACATTCCTCAAAAGGTCAATCCAAGCATTGCTCTGCATTGTCCTCACACGATTTTTTGCGACGGAGCGTCTGGACTTTAAAAGAGACCTTGACCCCTGAGTTTGTTTCGGCTTTTCTTCTCAGATAGTCAGATAGAAAACGCCGACATCATCAGACTACATCTATTTTTGAATATCCAATTTGCAGAATAAATAATTTCATTTCATTTAGGAAGAAAATCGGGGGGCGTGGCTGGTAAAAGGTCAGGAACCCCCGTTCTACACTAATTAATTTTCCTTATGTTTCTAGCTAACGTATAAATTGTCTTATTTTCTTATTGTAATATTTGTTTCTCGACTGTTGTTTGTCTTTCATTACCGAATACCGAGCCACAAGAAAATACTAAAACAAACTATTTCTTACGCTAATGAAAAAACAACGTGATTTTTTGCATATTTCTGTATGCTACCTACAGCTCCATAATTGTGTTTACATATGAATATCATCTGATTTCTCCCGTTAACCCACTCCGTGCCTCAAAGTGCGCTGGCCGGATTGTCTACGTCGGATAGTCAGAAGTCCGAAAGCCTAACAGTCTATATTGACAGCTTCGATTTGGAAATCCCCCATCGCCCTTCTTCCGATGATCCACCTTTCGTAGGTATTACACCTTGTAATGTGTAGAATCAAAAATAGAGAGAGAAAATAGCCGATAGTTAGTCGCTTCCTCGCCGGGCGGTGGGACAACTGCCTAACGCAGTCTTTCTATGCTCTTCGAAGTCATAAACACATTAACTTCATTTACCTAAGTCATACAATATACAATGTGTCCGGTTATGACTAGCGATATTCTAGGTACTCGTACTTATATAACAACTATTTTAGTACACAAATACACTATACACTAAGGTCCAATTCACTTCCATTTTTTTGTTGTGACATTCTGTACGTGTGTACAAAAAAATTCATATCATTCAAAGTTTTGATCCTACTAAGATAAAAGTGGGCTTATTCGGGGGGCAACAATATTGTCTATCGTTTACATTACGATATAATGGGTTCACATTTTCATAACTTTAAGATAGAGAATATCTCAACAAAGCAGCAAAATGGCTGCCACATAGCGGGGAAGTGGATTGGGCCCTAGTGTGTAGTGTATTTGTGTAGTAGAATAGTTTGTTATACACCACCATAAGCACCTAGAATATCGCTAGTCCATAACCGGACACATTGTAGGGTTGAGGAACTGTAAATGTTTTTTAAATTTTTATCCAAAAATTGTTTACATATTTTGCCAAATAAACAAAAAAACTCATGAATGTACTCGGTCACCAAAGGGTTACGAGTGCGACCCGCAGCGTTTTATAATTACGTTCTCCGTACTAATTTCGCAGACTTTTAATATGGCTACCAGAGGGCGCAACAGTGCAAACAAACAGGTTAAAACCCACAGAACGTACGGTCCTGTCCTCGTTTTTTTTGTTTTCGTTGAATTTTCGTGTACCTTGTTAAGTCCATTACAGCCGCACTTGTGTCAACAGTCCGCACGGCACTTTTTAAATCCTTTTTTGGGTACCGTACTTTTAAAGGGTGCCAACGGGATCGTTACTGAGCCTCGCTGTCTGTCCGTCTGTTACAAGGGTATATTATAATCTCGGCGGCCGTAAGAGGCAACCAGTTGAAATCTGTACAGATTATGGTTGTTATCGCATGCATTTTGGCAAATAACGTAAAATACATAAATCCTAGTCCTAAGGGGTTCCAGAAACAAGAACAAAAAAATAAACGAAGATTTGAATATTCTTTTTTTTTTGTTTTTTAATTTTCGTGTGGCACATTCAAAATGATAATTACGGTTTACTACGGTTACGGTTAATTGCGGCAACTAGTCGAGCAATCCCGATGCACGTGAGTAAACCGTAAGGCCTCTTGTTCACACACGTTTTTTCGCCGTGAAAATCTACGGTTAATACGAATACGGCAGCGCCGTATTCGCCGTGTGTGTCAACAAGCTCCCCTAGTGATCCATACAACACTGACAACCGTGCCTACACACGGCGAATTAACCATAGATTTTCCCGTCAAAAAAAACGTGTGTGGACAAGAGGCCTAACTAACCATAGATTTAATTGTTGGCTGGAACCACGTCTGAACCTTGTTTGCGCGAATATGACTTCGTACTTGACCGGTATTTTGTTTGTTCTCAACAAAAACGTGACCTACTTTATTTTAAACATGTAGGTAAATTATTAAATTAGTCCATAAACTTACACTGCTGAGCTGAACACAGGCCTAATCAGCGCCACAATTAACGATCAAATGCGAAATCATCTTAATCACCACGCTTGGGAGACGGATCAGTGATTGCTGTTTATTGTTATTATCAGACATGGTGGATGCTACTGCTTAACTTTCTGACCTGCGACACCCGCGGGTAAAGAGCTGGTGATCAATTATTTTATCTAATATCATCGCCGCGGCATTTCTTTTAAATGCTGAGGTAGGTATGAGACTTTTTGGCCACGCACAGTCATCTTTTGTTTGTTTGCACAGGGTTATAAAAATAATAAAAAGAATAAAAAAACTCTTTCATTATGGTTTTGTCATTTCCTGTGCGTTTCCCGAATAAATGCGATTTCTTTCTTTCTTTTCATAAATCACTCGACGTGTATTGTTTGGCTATTTACATTTTGTTTAAAAGGTTAACAGACATTTGAACAGAAAATATTCTTTTTGCTTTAAGAAACCATTTAAAATACATTTTAGAAATCTAAGATAATATAAAAACAAGTTTTAAGATTTTCCAAAAATGTTTAATGTGTTCTTAAATTAAAATGGACAGCCAAATGTTTTTTTACCTTTTACTCAAAAATTAAATGGCAGTGCTATACAAGGTGGTTCAAAAGTCGTGGATCAAACGAAACAGGGCGATAGTTGGGGTTATTTGCAGTTAAAAATATCTTTGTGGCAGAGCCCTAACTTGATCTCCTTAAAAGTTATGACACTAAGAGTGTTTTTTAAAAAAATATCAAAATTTGTAATAAATAGGCAATTAGAGTAAAATGGGTACCTATTTTAAAACAATAAATGGTGTTTAGTTGCTTGAAAGTGCTTTTATGACAGTGGGTACCCTGATTTATGAGTATTGGCACTTTTTTCAATATCTTTTAAGTCTCATGAAAAAATATTTATAACTTTAGAACCTTACTGTAAAAAAAAATGTTCTACCATAAAATGCTGCAAATAACCCCAACTATCGCCCTGTTTCGTTTGATCCACGACTTTTGAACCACCCTGTATAAACTTACACGTGCATAAACATGTGTATTTACACGTGCACTACACACCGTAACACGTGTCATACTCAGCATATTGTTCATAAAAGAATGACGAGGAAAATTATAATTATTACACGTCTTACTTATTTATACTCCTACATATTCATCAACAGGATTAATTAATAATTCTGTCGGCATTCTAATTATGTGACGACACGTTCTTTAAAGATCAGAGGTAGATATATGACAAAAAGGTATTTACACACGTTAATTAGATTTAAAGGTCACACCAACGAATAAACAGGGAATCCAAATTTGTAACTCATAACATCACGCCTGAATTCCCCGAAGGGTGAGGCAGAGGTGTATAGTAACACCTTCATTTCGCCGCTATGTTAAGTCCCATGTAATAGGGGCGAGCCTATTGCCATTAACCGGGTACAAATCCAAACGCCAGGCTGCTACTGAGAAATTTCACACGGAAAAACCCAATAACACTTTGCTTGAATTGGGGATCGAACTCAGGACTTCACGCTCAGAAGACGATAAACGCGGCAGTTTAAAAAGTCTTATAATGAGAAGGGTTTAGGCCAGGGATGCACAGACCGCGACCCACGGGCCGCATGCGGCCCTCCGTCGATGTAGGTACATGCGACCCGCCAGCGAATTAAACTATTTTAGGCGTTTGTATGAAAATACTGATTCTATTAGTAATGGCCAGCTTTAGCTAAAAAAAAGCCTACACTACGATACTTATATTGTTTAAGATCTCTAATTTCAGCGTTTTTTATTGTTTTTAATTGTGGTGGCCCGCCTTTACCTCATAGTCCGATCGAGTGGCCCCAAGTCCAAGTCTGCATCCCTGGTTTAGACCTTAGTCCACCATGCTGGCCTGCACCGACTTTTCGTATTCATATGCAGATCAGGGGGACTAATCACTTCACATTAGGTGAATCATAATTATGTATTTGAGGAGTTAAGGAACAAAAGGTGTTAATTTCACTTTTGGGACGCCGCGTTTTTTTTCTCATTGGACTCAAAGCCTTAGATTTTATCAATTTCTGAATAGATTGGGTTCAAAAAGTGAAATTTTCTAAGACAAAATAGCATCTCGCAAGTCGCATTCTGATCAAAAAGTGACTTTACAAGACAAATAGAAGACTCGTAAAAAGTTTTTTTCTGATTTCTGAACAAAAATTAAATTAACTCCTTTTGTTTAGAATGCACATCTAGTGGCAACTGCTAACAATGCAACTGCCAAATGCAGCTTAAAGGCAGTTAAGATGCAACCGGGCAACTGCGTGGCTACTGCCGATTGGATGAGCAGTGCACTTGCAAATTATGATTACGAATATTGAACGAAATATGATTCACCATGACATTATTGTCCCTCCTGAATATGATTACACTTGCGTTATGCGTTATGCGATGAAGGAAAACATAGTGAGGAAACCGGCACACAGGGAAAGGTTTAAAAAAAGTTTTTGATGGATTATGTAGTCCGCAGTAGGGTTTTCGCGTTCCCGGCCTATTTGAGTTCCCGGGAATCGGGAAGTTTTTCTCTTAATTCCCGGGAATTCCCGGGTACCCGGGAATTTTCATGTTTTTTGTATAAATATAGTTTTTCTCGTATATTTCAACATTAAACTTGTGTAAGTACTTTAAACATGATAAATTGTCTAACATACCAATTGACTTTTCTTATTAAAATAAAAAATCTTACACTTATCTATTTAAAAAATTTTACAAGGAACAGTTACAGTCAAGTAATGAAAAAAAGTCTTCTGTTCATATAATATGGCAAAATATTACGGAATAACAATAGGTTGAATGACTAACTAAAGGGTGTTAACAAATTCGTGTAATAACTTACAACCACATGATCTACTACAGGTGTAGAATGACCGAGCACGGGATTTAGCTTGGATAAAAATAAAAATAAGGTTTTTTTTCTTGCAGTAGCAATATGTGATCGAAACATAACCAGCTAATAAGGTACAAATAAAAAAATAGCAATTGCCAAATAAAATTTTTATTCGTTGGAACATTTTGACGCCACTCATCAATTAATGAAAGCTCGGTGACACTTCTGGCTAGCACGACTAGCACGAAATCGTTATTTGCAGTCGGTTAACTCGGGGCGCAAAAAGGGCTCGAAAACAGAAGTATTTTTTTGAAAATAAACTATTTTGTATTTAAAATAAAAACCATTTAGGGTTAATCTTTGACCAGTAGATCACGCTGTTTGAAGGAATTACACGAATTCGTTTACACCTTGTATATTTTCATTATAAATCTCGAAATTACACAAAAGATAAGCATTGTGAATAGTTTCGACAAATGAAACATTTACGAAAAAAAAACAAGCGCTTAGAATTTGTTTACTAGACAGAGACAACAGTACTGTGTGCTGACATCACGATACATTTACCCCATTCTAAGTTCACACCACGCAGTACAATGTCCGTTTCACGCGTGAGAGACAGAAAATCCTCTAAAGTCTTCGGAAGCGTGCAGACCCTTCATTTTTCATCATAATTTCTTCATTTCAACTAATTCCCGGGTACCCGGGATTCCCGCCAAATAATTCCCGGGTCCTAAAATCATCAAATTCCCGGGAATTCCCGGTTCCGGGTACCCGGGGCGAAAACCCTAGTCCGCAGACGCGCACCTGTCCAGTGTAGTGAAGTAAGGCCTAACCCTTCTCATTTTAAGCCACATAACCCTATTTTTAACGGACTTGCAAAAAAAGGAGGAGATTCTCAATTTGAAGAGTGTTTTCGTATGTTTATTTAGCGATATTGTCGCCAATTGTTAACCGATTTTAATTATTCTTTTTTAGTTTGATAGAGTGTTCTCATGAGGAATTCCAGTTTGGTAAAAATCTGATGAAATCCTTCGGAGATAGACAATGGAACTCTTCAATGGATAACAGCAAATCAGACGCGATGGCTATGATCGCATATTTATGTATTGTTTATGTCACTCAATCTAGAAAAATTAAATTACATAAATAAAAATAAACATAAACAAGTGCGAGTCGGACTCGCGCACGACGGGTTCCGTACCATTATCTATAAAACAGCAAAAAAATCACGATTGCTGTATGAAAGCCCCCTTAAATATTTATTTTATTCTGTTTTTTAATATTTTTGTTATAGCTGCAACAGAAATACATAATCTGTGAAAATTTCAACTGTCTATCACGGTTCATGAGATACAGCCTGGTGACAGACGGACGGACGGACAGCAGCAAAAAAATCACGTTTGTTGTATTGGAGCCCCCTTAAATATGTATTGTATTCTGTTTTTTAGTATTTGTTGTTATAGCGGCAATAGAAAAAATACATAATCTGTGAAAATTTCAACTGTCTAACTATCACGGTTCATGAGATACAGCCTGGTGACAGACGGACGGACAGCGGAGTCTAAGTAATAGGGTCCCGTTTTACCCTTTGGGCACGGAACCCTAAAAAACAGACTTAATAAAAAGCTGAAAAGGGTAAAATATGTACCATATTATAAAATTAACAGTTTCAGAAGTCGGTGCCTCCAAACTGGTTCAGAGTGGATAGCACCGAATTCTGAAACTGCTAATTTTATAATTATGGTAATTATTTTACCCTTCTCAGATTCGGTTTTTCTTTCTTTAAAGTAATTTTAAGCCCGTCGCACCCAAGTCTTTCCTTTCCTCCCTCCTTCTTACCGAGTACCTTAGAGTGTACTCCTTAAATCAATATTATGGAATTGTAACTCACACCTTACACTTTCGTTCCCCTTCGAGATCAAACTGAAGATATACTAATTTATAGCTTACAAGATTAAACAACCTAATAGTTTCCACTAAATAAATTAAGGGTTGTTATCAAATAAGGTCCTAACACAATAAATCTTCACCTTATAATCTTGGCCTCGTAAACGTGATGTAGGCCAGATAATAAATTATTTATTAATACAATTGTCCTCTTTATTGTTATGGGGTACATTTGGCAGGTCCAAGCGTGCCAAGGATGCGGGTCTGGCAGCTTGCCAGCCCTGCCAGATGTTACAGCCATACATTGAACGCTTAAATTTTATTTGGCTTTATTTTTTGGCAATTTCTCAGCTATGATTGCCTATATTTTATGTGGTTAACCCGCTGCGACAACGCCAAAAGTATGGTTAATGTTTCTGCAATAAGGCGTTCATTGACTTTCTATTGACTCACATAGTTTTATACTACAGTGTCTGGACTTTAAAAGTGACCTTGACCACAGTAGATATACAATGGTTCCGGTTATGGACTAGAGTGCGCGCAAGATAAGTCTGCGCGCGGCCGAAATCGGAACTAATCATGGTCCACCAAAGTGTGTGCCGTTTTATAAGTTTTGATAGTAGAACTACCGGATTGTAGGAATTTTTAACGGGAAAAATATGTTTAGCGATAAAAAAGATAAGCTTAAAAAGCGGTAATTTGAACTTTTGCCATGATTGCAACGTTGAGGACGCCCTCAGTCGCGCGCAGAGTTATCTTGCGCGCACTCTAGCTATATTCTAGGTACTTATATAGCAACTATTCTTACACAAATACACTACACACTAGGGTCCAATCCACTTCCTCGCTATTTGGGGTCATTTTGCTTTTTTATTGACAAATTCTCTATCTTAAAGTTATGAAAATGCGAATCCATTGTATCGTAATATAAATGATAGACAATATTGTTGCCCTCCGAATAAGCCTACTTTTATCTCAGTAGGACCAACACTTTGAGAGATATGACTTTTTTTGTACACAAGTACAGAATATCTCAACAAAAAAATGGAAGTGAATTGGACCTTAGTGTATAGTGTATTTGAGTACTAGAATAGTTGTTATTAAGTACCTAGAATATCGCTAGTCCATGACCGGACACATTATACAAGGTTAGTCAGAAAGGGGGTACTAATCCGAAAGGGTGTTAGCTGAGTACACATAATAATGAATAACTTTTGTTCTACAACTTTTCCCAAAAGTTAATAGTTTAAGAGAAACAGTTGTTCAAAAATCTCAAAAAAAAATCTCAAAAATCTGTCTATGCCCAGTTATGATCAGCTGTGTTTACATTTTAGGTCATATTTGGGGTCATGAATTAGAAGCACCATTTTCTGAATTTTTAACTAAAGCAGGGATGAAGAATTTTTGAAAAAACTAAAATAAAAATCATTTTATTTAGAAAAAAAACATATCGAATTTTGAAATTTTAACACTTGCTTTCAAACAGTCATCAGCGATACTATAAGTGGGCTTCGGATTAGTACCCCCTTTCCGACTAACCTTGTATAAGCTCAAGCATTAGAGCGATTACGCACTGCATCCGATCCGAATCCGTGAAAATAAGGATATAAAAAACTCGGACCGAATTCGGATATTGCTTTACGCACTTCATCCGATCCGAATCCGTGAAAATACCGATCTAGAGTAAAAATCTCGGACCAAATTCGGATGTTGCTTACGCACTATTCCGATCTCTGATTTAAATTCAAACAATTCAGTACTACGGCTACTTCGATCCGTCAATTGTTCTTCCGAATTAGAAACTCACGGATGACGGATAGAAATCGGATGACGGATGCCAGATGTAGTGCGTAAGCTACCATACAAATAGTTCTATGGCTACTTCGGTCCGTCAATTGTTCTTCCGAATTAGAAACTCACGGATGACGGATAGAAATCGGATGACGGATGCCGGATGTAGTGCATAAACTACCATACAAATAGTTCTATGGCTACTTCGGAACGTATTTTCACGGATTCGGATCGAATGTAGTGCGTAACCGCTGTTACGTCAACTAACTATAATCGCCTGAATTGACACACTCACACAGACAAGCAGTGTATAGTGTATACTGAGTATAATACACTCTTTGTAATGTACTCTGACAGCCGTGATGACTGTATTCCGATGATAACTTAGAAGTCTTGTTGCAGTGCGTGACGTATTCCACATTGGGCACCCGCTTTTACGGCACCCAAGTTAATGGCACCTGAGGTATTCCATATTCGGCACCTATCGGTATTTTTCGCAGGTGCCATTAGTGGAACAGTTTATTATTTAAAATTTTATTCCACTTTCGGCACCTACGAACCAGTAGGTACTAGTGATGGGACGTTTACTTTTTATAGGACGTTAAAATTAAAAATTCGATTAAAATCAGTAGAGTTTAATAACATGATAAAATATAACTTCTTTATGTATTTTAATATCACAATCGGTTTCCTTAATCACATATATTGCAAAATCAGCCTTGAGTTACAACAGTTGTTTTTTTAATGTTTTGAGGCTTTTTATCAAACATGATCATGCCAGCCTCATCGTACTCAATAGAATTTAAAAACAAATACTTTTTAGGTTTACATACAATTATTTCTCTTCTTGATTAACTTTGTAATTAAAATTCAATTGTCTTTATTTATTAAAACTACCAGGAAAGCAGAAATGATCTGGAACTAAGTGCTTAAGCGACTTTACTACTTAGCTTAATAATGCTAAAATTATATATATTTTAGGGGATAAGCTTTAAGCTAAATTTATATATAATAAAAGTTTTTATTGAAAATAGTATGATTTATATTGTTAAAATTTTTAATTTACTATACATAATTTAATTAAAAATTAAATTTAATTTAATTTTTATATTTTTAAATAAAATTTAATATAACGATAAAATTAGTTTTGAAATTGAATCAATTGTTGTTTTGAAAAGTACCAGGGTGACAGCCTAAACGATGTCACTTAGATGTGCACCAATGATTAAACACAAAAAGGAATATAAAGTATTCCTTATTATTCACTATATCGATAGAAGTCTTAAAACTGTTCTATATCTTACCTGTAACTGTCACTTAGTGATATCGTTTAAGCGCCTATTTTCTGTTCATTTCTGTCGCCCTGGTACTTTTCAAAACAACAAATGATTCAATTTCAAAACCTGTATTTTTACCATTATTTGAGCTATGTATGTTAAGTCGCTTAAGCACATAGTTCCAGTTCTTTTCTGCTTTCTTGGTAGTTTTAATAAATAAAGACAGTTGAATTTTAATTACAAAGTTAATCAAGAAGAGAAATAATATGTAAACCTAAAAAGTATTTGTTTTTAAATTTTATTATGTACGATGAGGCTGGCATGATCATGTTTGATAAAAAGCCTCAAAACATAAAAAAAAAACTAATGAAACTCAAGGCTGATTTAAGGAAACCGATTGTGATATTAAAATACATAAAGAAGTTATATTTTTATCATGTTAATAATAAACTCTACTGATTTTAATTGAATTTTTAATTTTAACGTCCTATAAAAAGTAAACGTCCCATCACTAGTACCTACTGGTTCGTAGGTGCCGAAAGTGGAATAAAATTTTAAATAATAAACTGTTCCACTAATGGCACCTGCGAAAAATACCGATAGGTGCCGAATATGGAATACCTCAGGTGCCATTAACTTGGGTGCCGTAAAAGCGGGTGCCCAATGTGGAATACGTCCAGTGCGTGTGTGTGTGAATGTGTCAATTCGGACGATTGTTGGTAGTTGAAGTACTGCTTTAGCTTATACAATGTTAGTCGGAAAGGGGGTACCTACTAATCCGTGGGCCACTTAAAGTATCACTACGATAAAATTTCAAAATTTGATCAAAAAAAACATGCATTATATAATTTTAGTTTTTTCAAAAATTCCTCGTCCCTACTTTAGTTACAAAATATGACCTAAAATGTATACACAGCTGCTCATAGCTGAAGATAGATAGATTTTAGCGTAATTTTTACAAAATCAGACAGGAAATGCGCGCGTCATCCAGTCTTAAAAAAAACATTACATTGACTTGTAAAACAAAGTAAGTAACCTTCAGTTTCTGAATTGAGAATTCGCGATAAGAAATACATAAGTAGTATTTGAGTACGGAGTTGTCAAAAAAATGCTTTAAAATCCGTAATTTTTTTGACAACTCATCCGTACTCAAATGTTACATAACCATAAGTAACTACTGCTTTTCCTAGAATTCTCAATTCATAAATCACAGGTGTAACTGATTTATTTACAGAAATAAATATCGTTTATAATTTATCTTAAAAAAAACGGTACCATGAAGGGTACACCAGTACATATAACGGTACCATGAAGGGTCCCCAGGTGTCCGTCTCCGATTTTATTCGTTTTAAGATGTTATGTTGCAGAGCCCTTTCAAATAACGGTATTTCGAAGGGCGATTTACCCACACAAATAAATAACTTTAAATAAAAGTAAAAACCGACTTCAAAACAAAAACTAAAAAGAGTAAAATAATTACCAAGATATAAAATTAACAGTTTCAGAAGTCGGTGGCTTTTATTTGTTTCAGTATAGAATTGCACCGACTTCTGAAACTGTTAATTTTATATCTTGGTAATTATTTTACTCTTTTTAGTTTTTGTTTTGAAGTCGGTTTTTACTTTTATTTAAAGTTATTTATTATATACGTTTTAGTGCCATAAATTACACGGTTTAAGACTACAAATTTAAATGACACGATTGCGTAATCTTTCCTACAATTAAGTAGTTTTCTATAAGAATTAATGTATAATTATCATGACGGCTCCTTACAAACACATACAAACTTCTTTGTTCTTGGCTAATGTTTCTGTGATCACAGTTAAAACAGAGATTGAAAGTCCTTATCAAAACTTTTGCATAAGGGAACAAACGAAAACGTCATCTAAGTATATTTTTTTTTTGTTTTTGTTGATTATTTCAAAAAGCGCTGAATCTATTTCGACAAAATTTATATGGGACCACATCTGAAGTATGGTCTACCAAACAAAAAAAGAATCATCAAAATCCATTCATAATTGGAAGAGATATCGCGTAACAAACATACAAAAAAAAAAAAAAACAAAAACATTCAGACGAATTGAGAACCTCCTCCTTTTTGAAGTCGGTTAAAGAGGACAGGGCTGATAAAAAAAATACTGTTCAATCAATCAAAAATGTTTATCTTCTCTAAATAGTATGAATTGAGGTCGCTTTTCGCGTCTGCCTCTTTGTCCGCTTACTTCCTCTAAACTTGTCAATGGATTTTGATGCGGATTTAGGTAATTTCTTCCTTAAAGTTTTTAGTTATAAAACGTACCCTACCAACGCCGGGACGGGTCGTTAGCTTCACACAAACCATTACAGGTACTTATAAAACGTCGAATGATGGTTATTTTTTTATGCTTTGCAACATATTTTAAAAACGCTTCAAATCAGAGTCGGGGCACCTAAAAACCTTGCTTTGTTAGGTAAAGTTTCCGTTTGTTCCCAACGAGTCACACTGTAACATGTCACAGTGTGACTCGTTGGGAAAAATTGTGAATAAATATCCCAACCAGTCACACGGTTACTAGATAGGACAACTTTTTATCGTTTGTTCCCAACGAGTCATACTGTAACATGCCACAGTGTGACTCGTTGGGAAAAATTGAAAATTAAAATGCCAACCAGTCACACTGTTACTAGATAGGACAACTTTTTATCGTTTGTACCCAACGAGTCACACTGTAACATGTCACAGTATAACTCGTTGGGAAAAATTGAAAATAAAAATCCCAACCAGTTACACTGTTACTAGATAGGACAACTTTTTTTATTTATTCCCAACGGATCACACACCTTGTGATGAGTGTGACTCGTTGGGAACAAAATATTCTCATGCAGCAATTGTGACATATTGGAACTAAAACCCAATCAGTAACACTGTTGAGATTCACTCGTTTTTTAAAGCTTGGTAATTACAGAAAAATATGTAATGTGTAAAAAATAATTAAGTACATTGTTAGTTAATTATTGAGAAATCACAAAACAATGACAGTTTCAAATTAACATAATGTAGCAGACGGCGCCAGGTTCTCTTGAGCTAGGGACACGTCTGCTACACCAGTTACAAAAAATCGCGTTGAGCATTGTAGGATCACCTTTTTCATCATCATCCACTTCACACATTTCACCTTCTTTTTATTTACTATAAACCACTTTTTTATCACATTCCACATAGTTTTGGAAAACACTCAATTTTCAAAATTCGAAGAGCACTCGAAAAAGAAAAAGCAAAGTGGCTTTTGCGCGGATTCGAAAGGCAAAAATAAAAATAAATAAAAAAAGGTGGGAAAAGAAAAAAAGTTGAGATAATAGAGGCCGAATGGATATCCAAACTGTGCAAATCGCTGATATTTTTTTTTGAATTTAGGAGAGGAGGGAAAAGGATGACGATGAAAAAGGTTTACATTATCCTCAATTTGAAGGGGACTACTACTGAGCCTCCGGCACTGCTGCTCTGCTGACCTACCAGCACTCCGCCTAGTCGACCTACTACTGAGACTTCGGAACTGCTGACCTAGCAGCACACCGCCTAGGCGCTGTACTGCTGAGCCTCCGGCACACCGACTTATTGGAGGGAGTCGCCGCACTGCTGACCTTCCTTCCAGCCCTTTGCCTAGTTACCATATTACTGAGCTTCCGGTCACCACAAATCTCTCAGAGGAGTTTTTGTGTATTCATCAGTTTTACGTGTGCTTACGTTACTCTGTACTATTAGGGACTCGTTAAGTGTTTTACCTATGTTATAAAGTTGTCTTCTTTTAAGTGTTTTTCTTGTTTGTCCGGCTAAGGGTAGGTAGGACCCTTACTAATAACTCTTCCCTACAACTTTTGTGGCAGACGTGTCCCTAGGTTCTCAGGAGACCCTGGGCTTTATGTCCCTTGGAGTAGTCAGGGAATTCCTTCTTGTAGTTACGGTGTTTGCCAATGGCCCACACAGCCATTTGATAGAAACCGGCGGCAGTAAACAGACCGGCTGGAGCGCATTTAGTCATGACGGTAAAGAATAGCCAGGATCCGAACTCGTAAGTGTAGCTAGGGCTGGAGACGAAGTGGAAAAGAAAGGAAAAGGGGTTGCCATCGGGCACCGTGATGCGTCTCACTTTGGTACTAGGGGGGCGCAGGTTCTCCAATAGAATGTGGATGCTCAGGTTGTTCCGCTCACATAAGATAAATCCTCCGAGTCCTACGTAAAATCAGGTATTGCATGGAGTAATGTATAGGGGATGGTTGACGTGGCATGCCACATAATTATAATGTAAACAGCCAGTAGTTTTAAATATTATTTATACAGTAGCGACCCGCCCCGGCTTCGCATGGGTGCAATGTATTATACATTCAAACCTTCCTCTTGAATCATTATAATTATCTATTAAAAAAACCGCATCAAAATCCGTTGCGTAGTTTTAAAGATCTAAGCAAACATAGGGACAGACAGCGGGAAGCAACTTTGTTTTATACTATTTAGTGATACAGAAAATAATTATTATTGTAGTATCACCTTTTTCATCATCATCCTCATACGTCATTTCACCTTCTTTCTATTTATATGAAACCTTTTTTTTATGACAGGCCACTTCGTTTTGGATGATTATATTCGAAATTTGTTAGACCGTTTTTCAATTTGGACACGGAATAGAGAGATTGATAAAGCTTGGCGTCGACTACAGCCGAAACGCGTCGCATCGAAGTGAGTCGAGTCGAGTCGCATTTATTACTCATGCGTCCATTTCAGACGAATCGAATCGAGGCCTTTCGAATCCGCGCAAAAGCCACTTTGCTTTTTTTTTTCGGGTGCTCTTCGAATTTTGAAAATGGAGTGTTTTCCAAAACTATGTGGAATGTGATAAAAAAGTGGTTTATAGTAAATAAAAAGTAGGTGAAATGTGTGAAGTGGATGATGATGAAAAAGGTGATCCTACAATGCTCAACGCGATTTTTTGTAACTGGTGTAGCAGACGTGTCCCTAGCTCAAGAGAACCTGGCGCCGTCTGCTACATTATGTTAATTTGAAACTGTCATTGTTTTGTGATTTCTCAATAATTAACTAACAATGTACTTAATTATTTTTTACACATTACATATCTTTCTGTAATTACCAAGCTTTAAAAAACGAGTGAATCTCAACGGTGTTACTGATTGGGTTTTAGTTCCGATATGTCACAATTGCTGCATGAGAATATTTTGTTCCCAACGAGTCACACTCATCACAAGGTGTGTGATCCGTTGGGAATAAATGAAAAAAGTTGTCCTATCTAGTCACAGTGTAACTGGTTGGGATTTTTATTTTCAATTTTTCCCAACGAGTTATACTGTGACATGTTACAGTGTGACTCGTTGGGTACAAACGATAAAAAGTTGTCCTATCTAGTAACAGTGTGACTGGTTGGCATTTTAATTTTCAATTTTTCCCAACGAGTCACACTGTGACATGTTACAGTGTGACTCGTTGGGAACAAACGATAAAAAGTTGTCCTATCTAGTAACCGTGTGACTGGTTGGGATATTTATTCACAATTTTTCCCAACGAGTCACACTGTGACATGTTACAGTGTGACTCGTTGGGAACAAACGAAAGTTTCGGTTTGCAGGCGGTGCAGCAGCATCACTAAACAAGAACTGTTTGTACCTAGCCGGAAAGCGTCTCACATTTCGTTCGAGGTTATTGCCATCTTTTCTCGCTATATGACCGAAAAATTCCTAAACTCTGCGGAGACAAGTCGTAGAGAGTCTATCGATAGACATGGCTCATTTAATATTACGTTAGCTTGCTAATTTCGCTAGCTGAATTACTGCTGGCATAACATTCGGGAGCAATGAATCCGTGTCACCAACATAAACCTTAATATCTCGGAAACTAAGGATGATAGCTTGTTCAAATAAAAAGTATTTTATAGACTATTTAATTCTACTAAAATAAAATTGAAAAAACTTCTTAGTAACTTTTTGGTAGATTCATTGCTACAGCGTGTAGGTATATTCAGTTCTAATTCGAATAAGGTTATCTGACCTTCAAAGAAACCCCCATGGGGTACCATCATTCAGCCGAATGACGTCCACTGCTGGACATAGGCCTCCCCCAAACAATGTTGGGGGGGTTTGCCATAATCGCCACGCTTGGCACTCGGGTTGGCGATCACAGTATGGTAATTAAAATACTCAGAGAACGCTGCTGCCCATCCTCTAGTGAATCCCTTAGTCGCCTTTTACGACACCCACAAGCAGAGATGGGGTAGTGCTATTCTTAACGTCTGGCACCCCATGGGGTATACATATCTCAAACTACTGCCAAATGACTTTGAATTTATGAACTACCTCCATACCTACCTTAGAAGTCGCGACATTTAGGGCTCTTACACACCACGTTTTTTTCAGGCGCTGTCGACGCGCGTCTCACGCAACTATAACGCGCTGCAAACGCGATGTTATCGCAACCAATTTACCTATTCACACGTTCATAAAATTGTAGTATGCAGACGACTTTTTCGCGAGCTGTCAACGCGCTCGTAGCGCGGAGTTACATCGATACAGACGCGCTGACACAGCGCGTCTCTTTAGCTGCAAACACATACATACAGCGCGTTTTAATCCAAGGAGAGTTGCTCACGCGTTGTAGCGCGATACACGCTCCTTCGCGCGCGTGCTACACGCGTTTTACTTTGCAAGGATAGTTGCTCACGCGCGTCTGTAGCGCGTTTCTCGTGTGTTTGCAGCGATGCAATCGCAAGTAATCTGCCTATTTCAAGTTTAGCAGCGCCGACAACGCCCGATAGCAAAACGCGCGTCGACGGGCGGCGCCTGAAAAAAACGTGGTGTGTTTGAGCTCTTAAAGTCTGTAATTATGTACGAAGATTGAACGATTTATTTTGATTAATCTTTCTTGGTTCATTCCAAGATTTTTCAATATTTTCATAACTTTGAGGTAACACAGGTAGGTAATAATTAACTCAGCGCTAAATCCATAAAATTGCCCTGGCGAAGCGAATAAATAAAGTAAACGAAATCTAAAATGTATTGAAGTAAATATTATGTTTCATTTTAAAACTAATTTACAGAATTTCTAGTTTCGAACTGAAGCTTCGTTTGCTACGTTTCAATAGTTTCTGAAGGATTAACTAACAAGTATTAACTTTGCTACACTAGCTTATGTGCACCTAGGTACACAAGTATTAAATGTTTGAAGTAAATCAGTTTTTTTTTTTTATAGTTATACCTAACTTTGTCTTGCCTGCTTTAGAAAGAAAATAGCTAAGGCAGTCGTATTTCTAGGTAGTAAATCAAACACACTGTTTTTATTCAAAGATCCAAAGTTACTTATTATGCATTATCTAAGTGTACAGAACAGACGTCTGCACATCAAGCTACATCTGTCAAAGTACAGACGCCAGCAGGTCAAGCTACCCGAAACTGTCAAATTTTCCCAATCAACCTTGAACCTAATGCTTTCGCGATAAAGATGAAAATCTATTAAAATGGTGTTACAAAATAAAAATAGTGCTCATAATTCCGGTTTCTGATTTGAGAATTCGGGATAAGCAAATACTTAAGTAACATTTGAGTATGGAGTTGTCAAGAAATTGACGGATTTTAAAGCATTTTTTTGACAACTTTGTACTCAAATATTACTAAAGTATTTGCTTAGCCCGAATTCTCAAATCAGAAACCGGAGGATAAACTAAGTTGCCTTTTTCGAAAATATAAGAGTTTTAATAAAAAAAAACTTGCCGCTTTTCCCAACTATGTTGGGGTCAGCTTCCAGTCTAACCAGATGCAGCTGAATACCAGTATTTTACACAGAGCGACTGCCATCAGACGTCCGCAAGCCAGTTACTGGCCAAATCCTAAGGTTAGACCAGTTGTCAGACTTTCGGGCTTCTTACTGCTCGTAACGACTATGATAGGTATTCGTATGGCGGCCAGACAAACAATGGCAAAACATCAGTGAAGTTCTAACAGTGCTAAAGTCATTTTGTGACAAAAACAAACAACACTGCGAAAGCCACAATATTACTTGAAATGAAAAAGATTATTAGGATTTAAGGTTTATTAAATCATCAAAGAGTTCATTTGTAATGATAATTAAAAACAATATTGCGTTCAGCGTATGTTACGCTCGTTTTAAATAGTTTTTTCACTCTCTTGTAAAGTAGCCATTTTTGACTTCCGCGCTGTTAGAACTTCACTGACAAAAGACTAACCCACTCAACACACGCATAACTCTGTTAAAATACGAATGTAATTAGTTGTCTGCATACTTATCTTCTTGGTTAACTGTACTATATGATCTGGTCAAAGCAAGCACAATTTTTGCATACCAAGCAAGCTCCACGTACACCACATTCATTTTAATTACTAACATTGCTCAGCCTACTCACTTTGAAACATTACCTCTCAAACTTCAGCAAAGAATTTATAATAACAAACTCATCTTTTGAAACGACACACGTTCTTTTTAAAATACCTTGAATTCTGTCCCTCCGAAGTGGAAAATGTTCTATATTGCGAATTTCTCCTCGTCAACGTGAGTTAAATGACAGTTGCAAACATACATCTGTTGTTATTACAGCCAAAAGAATATGAACTTTACTCCTGTAGTTATAAAGTAGGTTGTTCGTGTATGTGGAGGCTCAAGTAGACTCATTTGAAAAGGTGTTACGGGAGACGAGGGAGCCTTTGTTTTATGTAACTGAAAAAGGCTTGATGAAGAAAACATGGCTGTGTTTGGACATTCGTCTACGTACGTCGAATAGGTAGACTACAATGCCTTAGTTTTTCATCTCCTCGTGTTTCTATGCCTTTTGTGTTTAAGCTACGTAGCGTTTCTCGGTACAAGAAGGAAATATTAAACGTTACCAAGCTCTGGGGCACTGAAGCAATTCTTTCCTTTGATTGCAAGTAATATTATGCATTCCGATCTTTGTATAACATTAAGTACTTAGTTTTAATAGCAGTGAGCTCGGCCAGATGTTATAAACGGATCTTGAAGGGCGTAGCTAGGGTGGGGCGGAATGGGCGCTTGCCCCACCCTGGCATGGGGAAGAATAGGTGAATAATCGAAATTCTGTAAATTTTGACACAAAATAGGCAGACCCATGCGGCTGTACTTATTTGGGCCTCAAAATACTCAACACATTTATTGCACTCCACAAGACAAGTTAAATAGATGTTACATTAATATAATTTAAGAAAGATGTGTGGGCCTTGATGGGGGCATGGGCAAAACATAGAAGTAATAAGTACTACGGGGCAAAATTGCTCCATAACTCTATTTTGCACTTCCAGATTAAGTGAAACTGAGCTGCTTTGCCCAACCCTGGACAAAATCCTGACCACACCCATACCTGGTGGTTATCACTGGTGGTTTTATACATAGTATAAAACAAAGTCGCTTCCCGCTGTCTGTCCGTACGTATGCTTAAATCTTTAAAACTACGTAACGGATTTTGATGCGGTTTTTTTTTAATAAATAGAGTGATTCAAGAGGAAGGTTTATATGTGTAATACATTGCACCCGTGTGAAGCCGTGGCGGGTCGCTAGTTAAGAATATAATACACTATTGCAAACTTCTGTTAACGTTAAAATAATCTCATATAAAATATCTACAACAACTACATACTCAGGAAACATTTCCCTGAATCATAAAGCCACATAAAACCACATTGTTACATGTTCCCCACATACTGGTACATAATAGAATCTTAATTTGCTACCGAAATATGTGTACGGTTCGTAGAGCTTTATGCAGTCACACGAAACGCCTACATAAAATTGTATAGCAATATATCGCAGTTAAGCGGACCATTGAGTTTTTATTTGTTGCGCTAGCTTTTAAAAATAAAACGCTCGCTGCAGTTCCGTTATTTCTAACCGGGGAATATTTTTCAAATGTTTCTTTTAAACGTTGTTTATAGTTTTTCAAACGCAGAATTATTTCTGCACTGAGTATTTATTTCTAAATCGAACAATAGGAAGAACAAAACATGTACGATGAACAATAGGAATTAAAACGGTCAATTGTGAATTCTCAATTTATAACTGCAGCAATAGCTTCCACAATCTAAGTACCGATAGAAATCAGCTAATAACCTTCCTAGTTCCGCAGCAGGCGCCGGCTGTGACAGCTGACCTCGCGGTCTGCTGACCTTGCATCGGAGCTTGCAGCACTATACTATACCCACACTGTAGTTAGCTTGCCTGTTATGGTGGTTAAATCGAATTGTAGATTAGTTGTCGGCACCGCTAGATTGTTAGACTTTGCAGGGAAGTTTATGATTTCAATATATGTCCGTATGAAATTGTGAATTCGTTCCTTAAACTGTAGGTATGTGTGAAATAATTAAGAGTTATTTTCGACTGTCTCGGTGGTCTAATGGTCGCAAGCGGGACTACTGAGTGTGAGGTCTTGGGTTCGATCCCCGGATCGTACAGTGTTATCGGGTATTACCGTTTAGTGTATCACAAAAGCAGCCCGGAGTCTGGATTTGTGCTTGGTTGATGGCAATAGGCTCGTATTCAGTTTCATAGAACTTAAACGTAGCGGGGAAATGAGGGTGTATTATACACCTCTGCCCTACCCTTCGGGGAATACAGGCGTGATGTTATGTTATTTTAGTTTCGATCTAGGATTTTAGACACTCCTTTTTTTCCTCAAATGTCGTTGTTTGTTCCTTCTAATTCTCCTGTCGGCACGAACTCAAAGCCAGGCTTGAGGGGAAGAATAATAGACAGTTTTATTCGCTATTCCACGAATACTGAAAAAATTACGAATAATGTCGAATATCGAATAATAGCGCGGCTAACCGCAGCATCTCTACCGAAGATGTGCTGTATATTTTTTCCAAAATAAAATGTCTCACAAATTGTAAATTCTCTTTGCAAACAGACTGCTATCTAGATGTATATGCTGATTAAAAAAAGACCAAATACTTAGCTCGTGTTATTTACTAAGATAAAATAAGAATTAAACATAAGTATTTGCTTAAATACTTAAGTTTGTTGTCAGTACTTTGTGCCTGCACGAATCACGAATCTTATAAAACCTTCTGTAAATGTAGCCCCAACATAAAGAAACAGAAAAGGCGACCTGGACAAGGACTTAAGGACCTCGTTAACTACAAGTACTGTAACACAATCTGTAGTAACATACATATTATATATTATGTATAGTCGTAACAGCTTGCCTTGCGGTAGAGAAACCTTGTACACACAGATATGGTCTGGTTCCTACATACATGGATTGCTATTTGATGGCTAAATTGTTCATACCATATGGCCAGCGTCCGGTATAATATTGGCGCAAAGGTCATTCAGAATGTAGTGGAAACCAATGTACGTAGGCTTTGATTTAAGAAAAGGACATATTGAATTTCAGACGTAAAGTCGCCAATAGTCTTCATTTAGTTAATGTTAGAATTGCTTTTGTGTAGGAACGAGGTGTGTTGTGCCTCCAACCAAAGGGAGGATCCTCCAACCAGGCGGAGTGTTGTGCCTGGCGGGCTACTGCCCCACGGTTGATGTTGGGAGGTTGTATAAACATACTATCTGCGTGTTAAATCATGATAGCGCGAACTGTCAACTATGAGAGCTGTCGATATTGTCGCTGTAGTCGTCTACACCACCGGTGTGTTGTGTAGTTCGCATGTGGCGTGGATAGATGCCGCCATACTTTCCTTGATAAAGTCGCTTACTATAATCATTATCTAAAAGAAAAAGCAATGAAATGTGTTTTTTTTTTTTTGGTAAGCGCATTCATGGTCTAGAGCACATGAATCCCAATAACAGAGATCTAAAGGGATTCTTCTAGACCCCTCTCTCACATACACACGACGGAACACAGCAGACTGCTTGGCGCCGGACTTTAAGAGGGTGGCAGTTAGCCGGTCGGACCGTATGGATTCTACAACTAAGCGTGCTGGGTTTTGTATAATCTTACAACACACGTTTATTCCCCGCGGTGAGGAAGTTTTATATTCTAGCCCGTCCACGCGGGATCAAACGGGCTTTTGTAACCATGTTGAAACATTATGATACCTTATTGTTCAAGAAGCAAGGAAATATCTCAATTGCAGCTTTCTTATGTCGTTACGCTTGTTATTTTCGTCCGATACCTAACGGTATGTTGAGACTTTTCTTTATCCGATGAACTTCCAATCACAGTTTACAGAGGGCCAATTCGACTAATAAAATTGTTGCTAAACGCAAACGAACCACAACCGTTAGTCATAAAATGATTGGTTTTGTTTCAAACAATTTAACAGCTTTTGAAAACGAAAACTGTCTGATCGAACAGTTTGGCTTTGGTTCGGTTGCAATTGATCAATGACGCTGTTAGTAGAATTGACCCCAGATCCTGATCTATACCCAATTGCAAATTATTCCAGGATCAGCGGTGATAAGCGCTTTTTGTAGCCAAAGACTTATGCTTTATTTATTGCTTATGCTAGGCACGAGCTATACGAGAATAGCTCATGCCGTGGTGAAAAGATTAGCCAGTCAGCAAAGTTGATAGCGGGACTGACTGCCCAGGGTGCGCCGTCACTCGTGGATGCCCTTTTAACGCACCCAACCTTCGATAAACAATGGAATCAGGCGTTAATTTGCGAAAATCCATGCAATACAAATATGCAATAATATTTAGCTTTAATTGTACCCCAACTTTTTTTTTAAACTCTTTTATATTTTTCTTAGCAATTCTTTCCATCCAATGGTTGTCTGGAAGAAATCGCTTTAAGCGATAAGACCGCCATTTATACTGTTCTTAATTATGTGTATTCCTTCTGTTTTATTTCTTTTAGTGTACAATAAAGTATATCTATCTATCTATATTCTTTCCTAAAGAAATAAAACAATGTAGAAGCCATACATACGCCTACAATTTATAAACTAGCTTCCCAGAAACTGTCCCTCAACATAAGACAAGTAAGAAACCCAATAAAAGTTCAATCATAGTGGCATTTAATAGCTACAGCTGACCTATATGTTGCAAAACTTGAAACCAATGAGAAAAAAAGAGGAACAAACGGAGAAGTTCCAAGGCGAGGCGGCGGCGTCCTCAATCGAACGTCGAGTTCGCTTCCGGTGGAGGCTACTTCCGCTCCCACGCCAGTTCCGCTATACTTACTTATGTACAACACTTCGTACAACATAAACTATGTTTTAACTTGGCAATTTATTGTTAGTAATATAGGTAGTGTTCTGCTTAACCTTTTCCCAACTATATACAGAGTGTAAACGAATTCGTGTAATCCTTAAAACCACATGATCAAATCTTTTTTTTTCATGCTTTTGCAGTAATTGATCATATCTAAACCACCTAATAAGGAAAAAGTAAAAAAAAAAGTTTTCTTTTTTTTTGCAAAAAATATTTTTTATTTGAGTGAATATTTCGATGGCATGCATAAATTAATGAAAGCACGGTGACTCGGCTGGCGGGTACGACTAACGCGATATCGCTCTTTGCAGTCAGATAACTCGAAGCTCTAAAATTACTAAGAAAGAGAAAAAAAAAAAATTTTTTTCAATTATATTTCCGAAATACCCATTTAGGGTTAATCTAGGTCACCAGTAGATCACGCGGTTTGAAGGAATTTCACGAATTCGTTAACACCCTGTATGTTAGGACACAGTTAAATAAGCTAAAGCAGTACCTCAACTATCTACCTTTAATCGCCTGAATTAACACACTCACACAGACACGCACTGTATACTGAGTATAATAATTATACTCTTTGTAATGAACTCTTAGCTACTCAATACTTTTGTTGCAAACCACATGTATTCTTAGGTGGTAAAAACTTATAATCAGATCACATGGACCCTGTCGGGCACAGCAAATTAAGTGAGCTTAGGAGAGAGGAAGCATTTATTAATTGTAGGTAATAAACATTACTTGTTAAACTACTATTAAATACAAAATATAATCAGGTATTTATTAATATTATATTGAATTAAATTGACTTAGATTTAATGAAACTTAATTGAATTAAATAAAATGAAATTAGATTAAATAGGAATAAATTGAATTGACTTTAACGGAATTTAATTGAATTATGTAGATTGATGTAATAAAGAGAATGTCTCGAGGATTTAAATTATGATTTTATAAGTTTATCATTTAGGTATTCATTTATCGAGTAGTAACTTTTATTTATCAAAGCTATGTCTACACCAGTGCGCTTTCATGTTCATCTTGCGTCTTCGTCTGAAGCATGCGTGAAGCGCCACCATAGCGCATGCAATAGCGCATGCCGTAATACTAGTTCGACGTCAGCGCATGCCCCTAGTGCACACTAATCCGTCTATTGTATGTCGACTGACGACTGACCGAGGCGCACCGGTGCAGACGATAAGCTGCATGCGTCTTATGGCAATCAATATTGCATGCGCTTGACGCAAGAGGAATTGAAAGTTGAAAGCGCAAGATGAACATGAAAGCGCACTGGTGTAGACATACCATATGACAGTTAATTGAGGTACTGCTTTAGCTTAAATATCTACTGTGGTTGGGGTCAGCTTCCAGTCTAACTAGATGAGACTGTATACCAGTGGCGACCCAGGCAGCACACAAGTCAGATAACCGGCCAACAATTTAACCTTATGCAGGGTTAAGCTTTATTATATATGTATAGAAGCTGTGTGTATTACGAAGTTCTGTATTAAAGTTTTTTTTTGCTATAATAATGCTATTAGCCGAGTTAGTTTAGTAATTTGCGGATTTTATTTCTTAAAACTGAATAATCATCATAAAAAGACCTGTTACTCAAGAGTTTGTATAACCTTTTGTATAACATTGGTATAAAATTCCATTATCAAGCATGATACTTCATCATTCATTCATCATCTGGCTAACAGAGCTGTAATACTTGTATTAAAGAACAAAATGCTTTTATGCAGAAGATACTCAGCTTGTCGTACAATTATTCAAAACTTATTCATCTGTAACGTTGCTATTACACAGCTATTAGCAGTATAATTTTGTGCCCAAATTGCTTGAATAACGTCTGAGTAAGCGCCAAATCAGCTAATTACGGTAGTCTTATTCAGCAATTAGTTTCTATGACTGCTGTTAAACAAAACTTACTCAGAAGGTTTGTGCTGGCTGGGGAAGGCTCCATACAACTCGATTCCTATCGGCTTCCCTTTCGAAACGAGTAGTTACTGGAATTCACGCATCACACTTGAGCAAGGTAAGCATTTTTTGGTCCGGCTTCCCTTTTAAGAAAATTCACCCTACGCCACTGATGAATACCAGTATTTTACACAGAGCGACTGCCATCAGATCTCTGCAACCCATTTAATAGGCAATGCCGATATCATAAGGTTAGACCGGTTGATAGACTTTCGGACTTCTGACTACGCGTAATGACTGTCATAGGTATTCATATGGCATCCGGGACGAACGGTTTAACATGCACGGAGGGGTCTCGTTTTGTAATGCAACTAGCCGCGGCGCAGTTTTTAGAATTCCGTACCCAAAGGGTAAAACGGTACCCTATTTTTTTTTTTTTTTTGTTTGGCAGGTGTGGGAAATCCTCATGGACACCCAAGCCACCTCACGGATGAGATGGCTTGGGTAGTGTCAGACTCTTACCGACTATAACCACACTCCTGCCCTGGCGTGAGCCCCTGCCATTCAAGTTACGCAGGGATATTAATATGGGCTGTTTGTTTTGTCTAGTGTCTGTTCTTATTAACTGTATATGTACTTATTAAATTAAATCCAATTTTTTTATATCTACTACTATTTATATGTCTGTTTCTCTATCTATTTTATTTTTATTAAGTGTCTAAAATCTTGAAGCTACTATTTATTTTTGTTATTCACTAGTTTTACTATTTTAATCATGTATTCGATAAATTTCCGTCTATAACGGGACCCTATTACTACAGTCTACCTATATCTTACTCCTTTAACAGTCGGTCAACGTAGAACATCAATCGTACGGGGGGTTGCGGGGTGAAGGAGCGGAGGTTATGTCCCGAGTAGCCATACTGCATACTTGGGACATAACCTCCGCCCCTACATAATTTCGACATTTCATAGGACCTGTCAAATGTATGGGCGCTGACCCACTGTATGTAGTAACTAGGTACACTGTGCTATTACTAAGACTCTGCTGACCGTCCATCTGTCACCAGGCTATATCTCATGAACCGTGATAGTTAGACAGTTGAAATTTTCACAGATGATGTATCTCTGCTGCCGCTATAACAGCAAATACTAAAAAACCGGCCGGTTTTTAACCTTGCAAATTGTATGATGAGTGTGATGAATTTTAGCTTTAGATGTAATACAAGCTATTCAGTTATAATTATAAATCGTTAATGAAACACGTTTGCCTGACTAACACAATTCTTCTGACGATTTGAGAGTGAACAATGCTGAGACTATCGCCTTATTAAACACAATTTGGGATCAACTCAACGCCCTCTTTTTGTCCTTGGTTACGAGCGCACCCCTTCAAAGTTTCAAACAAGGGCGATGGAAGGTCAACCGAGAGTCGTCTCAATCAATCAGATTTCAAAACCAACTCGACCAAGGTGACTTCTGTTGGTCAGTTGCTCCAGTCGTATACAAGGCTTTTAACTAAGCTGACATATCGTCGCCTAAGAGGGAAAACCTCGGGAATGCAATTTGGTTATTTTTATTTTATCACAACGTATAGGTACTATAATACTAAGAGAGCAGCTCTATGCGAAAATATCGTGGGCGTATGGGGAGAACTAAATAACTGACAAATTCAAAGTTCCGAGAAAATCGCGTTTTACTGGTTTTTTACAAGCTTTTATTTAGCTTGCAATGTATGTATGTTTGTCCGGGTGGAATCTTGCAACTCAATGTAAATCAATTATCTTTAACCAACTGAGCTGAAATTTAGTATTCACGCTTATTTTAGATGACAATGCATGCTTAGCTATGTGACGTCATTCTAATTCCAATACGGCGGATCATACAAGATGGCGGACCAGTTATTTTTTTTTTCTCTACTACCACAGTATGGGCACAGTCTACCTATATCTAACTCCTTACAGTCGGTCAACGTAGAACATTGTCGCAGAGCAATCGTGCGGGGGGGTGCGGGGTGAAGGGGCGGAACTTATGTCCCGAGTAGCCATACTGCGTACTCGGGACATAAATTCCAGGGCTCGCACTTTTTGATTTCGAATTTGATTGATATCGTTCATAGAAATTATATTAATTTGTTATCAATATGTATGGACCTATTACGAGAACTTTATTATAAAGTCTGTTTACTAATCCAATATGGCAGCATACATACATTTTCAAATGATTGTTACTGGGAAGTCATTTCCACGGCTTGCGGGGTCACTGATGCCGAAAATGACGTGAAAATCCAAATCCAAGATGGTGGCCATGAAAATTTTCATGTAATTATCATGGGTGTTAATTTCATGGTTTTCGGGGTCACTGATGCCGAAAATAACGTCAAAATCCAAATCCAAGATGGCGGCCATAAAAATTTTCATCTTTTCATCATGGGTGTTAATTTCATGGTTTTCGGGGTCACTGATGCCGAAAATAGAGTCAAAATCCAAATCCAAGATGGCGGCCATGAAAATTCGTAAATTAGTCGTCATAGGTGTCAAATCCATGGTTTTCTGGGGTGCGGATGCCGAAAATGAGGTCAAAATCCAAATCCAAGATGGCGGCCATGAAAATTCGTATATTAGTCGTCATGGGTGTCAAATCCATCGTTTTCTGGGGTGCGGATGCCGAAAATGAGGTCAAAATCCATTTCCAAGATGGCGGCTATTAAAATTTCAATTTAACCATCATGGGTGTCATTTCCATGGTTTTCGGGGATGCTGATGCCGAAAATGAGGTCAAAATGTATATGCGAGATGGCGGCCATGAACATTTTCAAATTAGCCGTCATGGGTGTCAAATCCATGATTTTCGGGGACGCTGATTACAAAAACAAGATTAATTCTCAAACACTAAGTGTAGTAAGATATCACGTGTATTTATTTTTTCGTCAAACGCGCGATTTCTAAACCAAAAAGCGAAATATTTTATGCCAGTCAAAAACAACCTGCAACCTTTCGTCTAGACATTTTTATCATGGTCCTTAATTTCAGAATAAAATTAGATTATACTTTATGCCTAAAAGAATTCTAAAAATTTTAAGATTCTTTTTAGGTACCTACTAACTTATTTTGTCAATCGTCAAAATTACGCATGCATGGTTTTCTTTTTGCGTATCACTGTTTCTATAAAACGTTAATTAATTTGGACGTTTGTGTGTAATTTCTTTTATGTGATAACCCTTTGAAAAGTGTTACTAATTTTGACATTTCATAGGACCTGTCAAATGTATGGGCGTTGACCCACTGTATGTAGTAAGTAGGTACACTGTGGTATGGGTATGAAATGAAAGAACTTGCTGAGGAGAACACGAAAACAGACTTAGAAACATGCTCAATCATAACTAAAAAATAAATTAATGGTAAAAAAAACTTTTTAATAAAAGGTTGTTTTTAAAAAGTGTTTTTACCGTTAATTTATTAAAATTTATTTTCATAACTTTACTTGGAATAACAATTTATGCGTCACTATTTTTATATTTTGTATATCTTTATCATTTTCATATTTTAGGATAATTTTCCAATCGCTAACTGTTACAGTAAGGAAAAAAAAAACAAGTTATCCAATTTTCCCTCTACATAACTTTCCGAATATTATGTAATTGGTTACTTCTTCCTGTCAGTTGTTTACTTCTCCCAGGTATGAAATCACTCAACTCTAAACTCACAACAAAACATTCAACTCTCATATAACGTCAAATAAGTACCCTTATTAATTTCTGCCTAAACTTTATTGACATGTCGTGCTGCCAAATTTAATAACAAACACTAAAAAACAGAATAAAATAAATATTTAAGGAGGCTCCCATATAACAAACGTGATTTTTTTGCCGTTTTTATACAGGGTGTTAACAAATTCGTGTAATTCTTTTAAACCACATGATCTGTTAATGGTATAGATTAACCCCGCACGGGATTTAGATAGATTAAAAATAAAAAATATTTTTTTTTCCCCAAATATTTTTTTATGTGATAGAAAATTTCGATGCCTTGCTTAAATGAACGAAGGCACGGCGACACAGCCGACGGGCACGATAGCGCGATATCGCTCTACGCAGTCCGTTAACTCGGGACGCTTAAAATTACTCGAATACAGAATACCATGGTTCATTTTTTGAAAACATTTTTTGTTTATTTTGAAAAAAACCTATACAGGATCAATCAGTGTCACCAGTAGATTACGCGGGTTGAAGGAATTACACGAATTCGTTAACACCCTGTAGATAATGGTACGGAACCCTTCGTGCGCGAGTCCGACTCGCACTTAGCCGGTTTTTTTTCTTGTGTCCTTCTTTGGTGGTTAAGTTAAGAAAATGAACGATAAAACAAAGAAAAAAAAAACTATTTGAATTCCACGCAGGGTCTATCTACACCAGTAGTAGATCACGTGGCTTTAAGAAATTACCTACACGAATTTGTTTACACTCTGTAGAGATTTGCCCAGAGGCGACCTTTCCGTCAACAACCGAACCAGCCCCGCGAGCACGGATCTTTTATCGAGACGATTCGGGAAATTGATCTATTGTAAACGTCAAATTTGACATAACTTTAGATAAAATGACAACAGTAGTCGTTTTATCTACACTTGGGAGCAAAGAAATCGAGCCACTCCATTTTTCACGTGTCCGTTATTAGTTTTGGTTTCATGAATTTTATAATTCAAAATATAAAAATGTACCCTCATTGTAAAGGTTATCAAATAACCTTTTAGGCGATACATGTTTAGAATTGATCTGTTCCATAATAACAAAAATAATAACCGCTCACACGTTTGTTGCCCTCTTCGCCTATGTACTGGCGGCTTTTCAGGGGGCCCAGCTAGTGAGCTGGCGAGTCACCGTCTGCCAACAGTTTTCAATTTTAAATGTTGAAAGGCAGACGCCGTTTTCTTCCGGCAATAGAAGTTATCCAGTCCACCTAACACCCCTTCCCATAGACCAAATACTTTTCACCATATTTTACAATAGTTTTGCACCCACCTGGGACGGTTCATGACTATACTCCAATAGTGCAGCCGTGGATAGTCCCCGGTTGGTGACCCCATTTTAGATTAGATTAAAGTTCTCACAGGGGCTTCTGCGCGTTGGACCTGTGTCCCCGTCTATGCCTTCCAAAGGACCGGACATCTTCCACAAGGAAGATGAGCCGTGATCCCCAAAGAGATACATATAAAAATAATAACAATTATACCTAAGTGAAAAATAGAAGTGGCTCGATTTATTTGCTCCCAAGTATATATCTTCTGTCAAATTTGACGTTTAGAATAGATAAATTTCTGGAATCGACTCGATAAAAGATCCGTGCTCGCACCGCTGCCACTACGAACCAATGAGACGGTTATATTCGTGCTTGCTACTAATCCATGGGCATCACTAATGCAACCGATAGATCTAAATCCACCTAAATTAAAGCAAGGCACGTTGCCAAAGACAATACGTATCGTCGCCTTAGGGCGCTTACGCACCCGTATCCGGTTCGTATTCGATTCGTGTTCGTTTCTGTGGCCTACTCCCTATCACCTACGGACGTACGATTATTTCGGGGCCCGAACGAAGAATGAATGACAACACGATTTGACAGTTGTCACCACTACCTATGTGTTTTTGCCCGTCCGAAAAGTTGAACTTGACACTTGTTTTGTTCACTCCTACGTTTCGGGCTACTTTCGGACGGGCGACTAACTTCGTTAACGGACTTGGGGAGTAGGCCCCCTCATCCAGTTTGACCAAATACGGTTCGTATTCGGTTCGTGTTCGATTTGTAAATTCTCACTTCGAGTTGTTTTTGATGGATCAAAACAGATTCGAAGTGGCCGCCATAAAAATTGTACGTCTGTCATTACAAATCTTTTATCAGCTATTCCTTACTTGGGAACAATATTAGTAAATTGAATTTGAGGGGGATTTGCAGTTGATAATGCAACATTAACTCGATTTTATACATTTCATTTCTTATTACCATTTATTATTTTAATAATAACTATAATTCATTTATTATTTTTACATCAAACAGGATCTAATAATCCCCTAGGACTAAATAGAAACTTAGATAAAATTCCATTTCACCCATTTTTTTACATTTAAGGACTTAATTGGATTTATTATTTTATTTATTTATTTATTTATACTTTCGCACATAATTAGTACAGAGGCGGACATAATGCCATAGGCATTTTCTACCAGTCGACCTTAGGGTGATGAAGAGAAAACATCCCAAGTAACAAAAGCTTCTATAACCAGGGTGTTATAACACCAAATAGTGATATAGTAGGCCTATAGTGGTAACCATTGTGCCTGCTTGTACTATAAAGGTTTTTAAAAGAGCGTTTTGGTTCTATAAGATTAAAGAGCATTTAAGTTCTATAATTTAGCTCTTAGAACGTTTACAGGACCATACAAAAGAATCTTTAAAGTGTTGCACTATAATAGATATGAAAAAAGCGATTATGGTACTATTTAGTACTATAGACGACCTTTCTGACACTTTTATGTATCTATTTTGCACTAATAATGCGTAAAAATAACTTTTACAGTACTAGTATTGTAGAAGTATCGAAAACATTATTACAGTATCAATCTGCACTATAAAAGTACCTTGCACAACCATTACGTAACCTTTTAGCTCCTTAAAAGCTCCCTCAACATCGCTATGGCGCTAATTCTGTAAAAGTCATGAAAACTCTTCTATAGTACTAAATAGTACCATAGCGACTCCTAATGCACTACTAAGGTACTAAATCGTGACATAAAAGCACTAAAATTAATAATTAATGGACTAATTCGTTTTCGGTGAAAATGGCTGCTGTTTTTACGCCATGATAGCACATTAGCAGCACGGCTGGAGCCAATGTGTACTATAGCGGCCATAGTTGGGACAAGTCCTTATTTTATTAATTAAAATTTAATTAAAACACGAAAATTATGAGGGCGCATTGTCAAATTTGAAATCAGCATAATTATTTTATCGATACAATTATTTTCGCAAGTGCAAGTTATGGCAGAATTACGATCCATGAATGTTTTGAAGTTGTCCTTTTTATTACATGTTACGTTAAGCAACAATTACCGATATATTTTCACAACACGAACAAAATGTGTGATAAAAAAGATCACTGGAATCGTTTACGGTGCAAAATAGCACTATAAAGATGTTTTGGTTACTTTTATAGTGCAAATTTGTGACATAAACGATGCAGAAACACTATTTTAGTACTAAAAAGCGTTTCTCGACACTTTTACTTTTCAACTATAGAGTTGATTTATCACCGTGAGAGCCTGTATGTAATGCTTATAGAATAAATCAGTGATAAAACTAGGGCCTATTTGGGGTTCTGTAAACGTTTACAACACCATTATAGTACTAATCATAAACACTAAATAGCACGCTCCAAAACGTTCTCAGGACTTTTATAGTACCAAATTTTGTTACTTGGGATGGTAGGTGCACTAAAAAGAGCTAAGTGATGTGTTTTATGCTATTAAAAATAAACTCAAAGATAACTGAAACATTTTTGGCAATAATGTTACCTACATATATGACATTTACGTAGATGTTAAATAAAATTATAAATATTAGATAACTATTATATAAATATATATATATTAATAATATACTATACAATACCTACAAATATATACAGAGTGGAATCGTTAAGTGTCAACAGACGATTTTTTCGTCAATTTAAGAGATATTTAAAAAGTTAAGGCTATTATCAAAACTAGGCTACATGGAAAATAAAATAACATAAATAACTTCAGGAAAAATAAAAGCCAGATATTGAAAATTTGGTTTTTTGCTCCCTCCCTACATTTAGTATGAGAATTTCTTTCAACTGATTATACCAATCATGCTTACGTAATCTCTGTCTTCCTTACTGTTAATATGGCGGCGGAGTTAGCCTTACTCGACTTCGGTCTATCTTATTCTTTGACGACACGTTTGGTGCAGTGGCTAAGCGATTGGCTGCTGCGCTACGGGTCGTGGGTTCGATTCCCACACGGAACAAAAATTTGTATGGCCTACAGATGGTTGTTTCGGGTCTGGGCGTTTGTTTGTGAGATTTGTGTCTGTAAACGCACCCACGATACAAGAGAAATCTTAGTGTGGGGCAACATTTTTTAAAAAAAAAAAAAAAAAATCTCATTCATCATGCACAAAAATGTCGCGGAAGTAGGTAAAATCAAAATTCTCGAAATATGGCGATTATTTTTTCAAAAATATTTATGTTATTTTAGTAACTAAGCGGCCTAGTTTTGATATTAGCCATAAATTCTGAAATATTTAGTAAACTGACGGAATAATCGCCTGTTGACACTTAACGATTCCACCCTGTATATATAAAGATAAATCAACGCTGTGATGATTCTGCCAATTCTTTGTGAAGATGTTCACGCACTTTAATTTTAAAGGAGTAACGACTGTTCGCCATCCTGATTTCCGAGGGAAGAGCATTCCACAGAAGAATAGACTGGACGAAGAAAGAAGAGTGTATGAAGTCAGAACGGTGAGAGGGACATTGAAGGAGTCGGTTGTGTGTAGAGCGAAGATTTCTGTCATGGTTGGAGCATAAGTACTGAAAGTGAGAAGTTAGATAAGTAGGAGAAGTGGGAGAGTAGAGAAATGAGAACAGGGTAGTCAACGCTCTTTCGACTCTACGTTGGCGAATAGGCAACCATTTAAGAAGCACACGATACGCAGAGACATGATCATATTTGCGAAGATTGAAGACGAAACGAATGCAGTTATTGAGAAGGCGATCAAGTTTGTTGAGTAGATCTGCATTCAGGTCATAGTAACACACATCACCATAGTCAATCATGGGAAATATTAAGGTCTGCACAAGCATTGCTTTCGTGTTGGATGGTAGTAGATTTCGTAACCTATAGAGAGATCGCAACGTTCCGGTGACTTTCCGGCTGACATTAGTGACCTGAGTTTGCCAATGGAGAGTAGAGTCAATGTGCAAACCAAGATCCTTAACATCAGGGCTTAGAGGAATAATAGTACCGTTGAATATAACAGATGTTAAGGATGCACTGTCCACCCTGCTTACATTCCGAGGACTCCCTACAAGAATCGCTTGGCACTTAGCAGGGTTTACCGCCACACCGAACCTATCAGACCAGTTCTTAATAGCCAACAAGTCCCGGTTTAATCTGTTGATCGCGTCAGATACATCGTTAACATTTGCTTGGCAGTATAACTGTAAGTCATCGGCATAAAGATGATACGCACACTGAAGCTCTGAGGTAATGAGATTGATAAAAATTGAAAATAAAAGGGGAGAAAGAATACCGCCTTGAGGAACGCCAGTTTCTAAGTCGCACCAACTCGATGAAGACTCGCCCACATGAACTGACTGCTGGCGTTCCTGAAGATAAGAAGAAAACCATTCCAATGCCTTCGGAGACACCATAAGATAGGAAAGAATGGATAGCAGGATGTCGTGACTGACGGTATTAAAGGCATTTGAGAAATCGACCAACACTAGGACCGTGACTTTGGTGTCTTCCATACCAGCCCTAATATCGCCAGTCACTTTAAGGAGGGCAGAAACGGTACTATGACCAGGCCGAAACCCGGACTGAAGAGGACTGATGAGGGAGTTATGGTGGATAAAATAGGAGAATTGCTTGTGAACGCAGCCCTCAAGCACTTTGGATAAGAAAGGAAGAATGGAAATCGGACGGAAGTGGCTGAGAAGAGAAGGGTCAGGAATTTTAGGAAGGGGACGAACATAGGCTTTGCGCCATAAGGAAGGGAAGACTCCAGAGTAAAGGGAGAAGTTGATAATATGGGTGATTGCTGGAAGGAGATGGTCCAGAACTGTTACAATCATATGGCGGGTAATATTATCGCAGCCCACCGCCTTGGATTTAATGGATAGGATAATCTTTTTGATGTCTCCGGGGTCTACTGGGATGAATTTGAAGGTATCAATATTAGGACGCGTTAGACCAGATATGTAATTGAGAGTTTGATATTTGGTTAGACGATCTAGAGTAGGGACGGTGGAGAAATGGCGGTTAAGATCATCTAAACCAATTGTGTTTGGAAGGTCTAAACCTCGCGGTCTGCCGATGCCTAGAGTTCCAAAGAATTTCCAAATATCGGCAGGCGAAGAAGCTGTGATATTATCTTGAATATGACAGCGTTTGGCGTTGCGTAGGTTACACCGATTCCTAGCAGTTTTGAAGAAGGCCCAATTCTCTTCGGTACGATCCCTCTTAAATTTCCGAAACGCACGGGCCCTCCGTCTCATTACCATCTGAATTCCCCTTGTCATCCAAGGCGCAGGGGGACGCTTCAGCTTGATTTTCCTAACGGGAGCATGAACGTCATAAAGTGTTACTACACTATCGTTAAAGATGCGAACCTTGTCATCGAGAGTAGCAGCCTCCTCGAGGGGTTCCCAGCTTATCTCAGATGCATCTTTAAGGAGTTTTTCGACATTCATGCGCGCAAAACAGCGCATGTACAGAACCTTGGGAATGGGTTTAGGTGGTTTCAGGATGTAGGAAAGGAAAATAAGGTCATGATGAGAAAAGCCAGGAGCAACGTGTTGACCATGAGAGGAAACAAGGGAAGGATTGGAGGTGAGGATGAGATCGAGCCAAGTGTCATCACCAACGGTATTTAAATGTGTGGCTTGTAGAGGCAGAACGTGCAAGCTAGCTGACTCGATGAGGTGCAGGAGTTTAAGGGGCCGAGGGGAATTGTGGGCAAGGAGGTTCGTGTTAAAATCGCCCATGATGATGTGATGTGCATACCCTGAACCCAAAGATTCTAGAACCGATTCGAATTCAGTGAAGTAATCAACAGTGTTACAGTTTTAAACAACAGTTTTATTATTTTTACTAACTATTTTAACTTTAACAAACCAAAGTTAAGGTGAATGCGGCCTCTGCCAACGAAATCATTATGCTTGGTGGTAGGATATTTACGGTCCGCCTGGCTAGCTACCACCCTCACATTAAAATCCGGCGCCTAACAGTTTACTGCGTTCCGTCGTGTGTATGTGAGAGCCAGAGGGGTATAGGGGAATCCCTCTATATCTCTGTTACTTGGATTCGTGTGCTTCATCTTAGACCCTGTCTGTGATACATAGTCTTAAGCCTACCACCTGCTAAAATTAATGCAATAAAGTATTGAGTTTTAAATACCATCAACTTTTCAAGGTTTCTTTTATACCTTGTTTTTCCGACTGTACATTATCAAAAGACTTCCAAAAAAAGAAAGTTAAAACGACAATATCCCTCACTCCGGCCTTATTAAAAACTTTTGTAATATCATTAATGTTAAACATAATGATATAAAATTATAAGTAATTACTTTTGTTTGCGGTGCCTCCAGTGTTCATAACACTATCATATTGCTAGTGACGATAACAAGGAAACTTTAGCTCTTTGATGTTATATTAAACACCTTTAAATATAACGTACTGCGTGCTGAAGTTTCTTCAAGGTTTTTCTACCAGAATATAATTATTGTAGGAAACTTGCTATCTGCTAGGAAGTGGAATCCCTTGCTGGAGTCTGTGTTTTCCAATACATACCATCTATAACTACATAATATATCATCCCGCCATTATTCTCCGAAAGGTTGGGCAGAGGTGTAAAGTAAACCTTCATTTCACCGTGTAGGGCGAGGCTATAGCCATCTACCGGGCACAAGACTCCGAGCTGCTACTGATAAATTTCACACGGAAAAACCCAATAACACTTTGCCCAACTTGAGGATTGAACCCAGGATCTCACGCTCAGCAATCGCACTTGCGACCACTAGACTAAAGAGGTAGTCACCTAGAACTACGAGTATAACAATAGATATAATTTCAGTGCGTGTAAAATAACGTTGCAGCTCTGAATCCAGCCTTTCAACGTTCTGTTCCTCACTTCAAGGGGCAAAGTTATTTTATTCGTATTGTACATACAATCCGCGAATCAATAGGTCCTTTCGAGGCAAGCGCGCTTCATCGTCGACATATACACATTTCTCATCAAGGAAGATCATGGTCGTGGTCGAACTCAAACCAATCTGAAACAAAAAAATTGTATCGAACCTGAATAAGGAAAGTAAAACAACAACAGGCTTGATGTGATAGACCGGCAACCTTCTAATCCGTACGTTAGGACCAACGAAAATCGCTCTAAATTATAACAGCTCCTTCATTGCTTAGCTTAGATCTCTCGCATAGTTCGCTACATCGAAATATGAGCCCATAAGACGAGTTTTGCGATATCGTGTAGTTAACATAGGTATTCATTTAGTTGTCGACTGCCCCGACGACACGGTGCTGCAGACGCTGCAGGCATGCCCTGCGTGGGCGACGCAGCGCCGTGAACTACTCGCGGACGTCGGTGGTAACCTCTCGCTTCCGGCCGTGATTCTGCCCATAGTCGGGAGCGAGAGTGCGTGTTAAGCCGTCGCCTCCTTTTGCGAGGAGGTGATGGCAACCAAAGAGAGAGCGGAAAGGGAGAGAGAGGCGGCTGCCACTCACCGTTTTCCTCTTTCCCCGGCGAAGGGTAGCCAAGAGGAACCAGGAAAAAAAGTACTCTTTTGTTCGTTATCTACACGAAACTCTGAAAGGCTTTTTGCCATAAAAATCAAGATATTCTAAAGTAAGTAATATGGTTATGGATATAAAACAGCGCCTTGTAAGTCTAAGATAAGACCAAAACATAGTAGGTAACTAACTTTAAAGCCTAACCAAAGCCGAAGCCTCGTTTCAATCTCGTGTCGTACCTAGGGTTACCATTTCGAAATTTGAAAAGTCCTGACAAAAAGCTGGACGTTTGTCAAAAAGTCCAGATATTATAGTCACAAAATTAAATAATTGATTATTTTAAGTTGAGATGAAACTGATTAACTAGTTGTATGTAGTTTAAAAAGATTGCAGACTGACTTAATACTTGTGTTTTATTTTTAAGTAATTCAAAGCGAAAATTAAATATTAATAAGAAAAAATTCGGACAAATTAAAAAGCCGGACAAAGTCCGAACGGAAGGCTGAAAGTCCGGATAAATCCGGACGGATGGTAACCCTAGTCGTACCTCCACCTATTGTACCCTCAAGCACACACATAATCCTATTGGTTTTATATTCATAGCTAAGATACAACGAAGTACTGAGTGTATGGAAATCGATTTTTCATGCTTCTGCTTGTAGGGCGGGTTTTCGTTACTTATGTGCATTAGATGTAGGTAGGTACAGTCACGACACAGTATACAAGGTTAGTCGGAAAGGGGGTACTAATCTGAGGGCCACTTAAAGTATCACTGATAACTGTTTTAAAGCAAGTGTTAAAATTTCAAAATTCGATAATTTTTATTTCCATGTAAAATGATTTTGATTTTAGTTTTTTCAAAAATACTTCACCCCTTCGTACTCTAGTTACGAATTCAGAAAATGGAGCTTCCAATTCATGACCCGAAATATGACCTAAAATTTAAACACAGCTGATCATAGTTTACTGAATTTTAGCGTGTTTTTTATGGAATATTTGAACAGCGGTTTCTGTTAAACTATTGACTTTTGGGGAAAGTTGTAGAACAAAAGTTATTCATTATTATGTCTACTTTTTAATACCCTTTCGGATTAGTACCCCCTTTCCGATTATCCTTGTATATAAGCGAAAGCAGTACATCAGCTACCTACAATCGTCTTGACACACTCACACAGACATGCACTGCAGCATGACTTAAGTTATCATCGGAATACAGTCAGTCACGGCTGTCAAAGAGTACATGACAAAGAGTACATTATACTCAGTATACAGTGCGTGTCTGTGTGAGTGTGTCAATTCAGGCGACTATAGTAAATTGAGGTACTACTTTAGCTTATATATCTACTGTAGTCACAAGCACCATCATGAATACACGTAGTGAAATGCAAGTATTTTTTTCCCTGAATACCAGTTGAATTTATGAAATATTTTACGTTCTAAGTATTCGTAAGTGAATTTCTATGTAAAATATATTTCATCACAACTCTTTCGTTTATTCACCTTCACATTTCGCTACGTGTATACTTGTTGGTGGTCATGGGTGTACCTACATATCTGTAGCAGGCAAGGAAACAATACCAAGCGTTTATCTTTGCAGTTATAATTACTTGATTGCCTCATAGGTCTAGTGGGAAGCGCGACTGCTGAGCATGAGGTCCTAGGTTTTATTCTCAGGACGGGCAGTGTTATTGGGTTGTTCCATACGGAATTTCTCAGTAGCAGCAATAAGCTTGTCCCCTTTTACATGGGACTTTAACATAATGGCAAAATGAGGGTGTACTAATACACAGGTCTGCTCAACCCTACGGGGAGCACAGGCGTGTTGTTATGTTATAATTACTTTAAGATGTGATTGCACTCAGTCCCAGAACTTTACTTCAGAAATACCAAAACAATCATAATTTATATTGAAATGGGAATCAAAAGCAGCACTAACTTCATAAACAAAGCAGCGCCCTTCCACCAGAGATGTGCTATGCAGCTATGCTGCGAGAATGTAAAAGCTAAGCTACGAAACTATGTGACCGTTTCCACTGATGCTAAGCTATGTAGAGGAGCGAGTAAGATGCGCATCTCTAGCGATGCGACGTATCGACAATAGGGAAGGCACGGGGAGCGGCGGGCATAGCTACACCACTCACGACCATCCATAGCACGCATCCACATCACATATCCTTCCATTTAAAATACGTAGCTTAGTTGAATCAGTTTCCACCAGTGCTATGCATATGTGGACCAATGAATATGATTGGTGGATATCAAACGCATCCGTAGCAACGTCGTACTCTTAAGCTATCAAGGATTTAGATGTATTATTGAGCCATCGATTTGTAGAACCATCATTCATCCTATCTTGTTAGACTGGTAGCTAACTTGAACATCAATGATGGCTGGGCCATAATTATACTTGGGCAGAGAAGCAGAGGCCCGAAGAATCTAAAATATAATACTTTTTATTCTTTATTATTTGAGTTGGTTGCGTTTGGCCCTAGTCGTACCTGGGGCCTACGTAATTCTCCTAAAATAAATCTTGATAAATCACTACCGAATCAAGGCCGAACCGTTCATTCCGACAGTTCTCAATTTCAAAAGCTATCAAATTGTTTGACACAAAAACAAAATCAATCATTTTGAATGTTTTCGAAAACAAAAACTGACTGACGGTTGTGGTTCGATGGCGTTTGGCAACAATTTATTTTAGGAGAATTGGGCCCCTGATGTCGCGCAGACAGGGTCTAAGATCGAGCACACGAATCCCAGTAACAGAGATATAGAGGGATTCGCCGACACCCCTCTGGCTCTCACATACACACGACGGAACACAGTAAACTGCTTGGCGCTGGGCTGTAATGTGAGGATGGTAGCTAGCCAGGCGGACCGTATAGATCTTACCACCAAGCGTGCTGGGTTTTGTTGAATCTTAAGGAGTCCCTAGACGGTCATGCGGCATGACATGCATTACGATAGTTCATTGATAAATTAGGTGCTGTCATGCATAGTTCATTGATAATTTCATATCATTCGCATCAATCAATACAATTAAACGATCATTCATACATGACAGCACTTAATGCATGTCATGCGGCATGACCGTCTAGGGACCGCTTTACAACACGCGTCTATTCATTGGGTTTTTTTGTCCTGTAGATGGTCCTTGGGAACCACTTCTACGTAACTGGGCAGTTATTGGCGAGACCTAAAGGGTCTCCAGGTCTCCAGCCAAGATTCCCAGCGTGCGGCTAGGAAGTTTTATATTCTAGCCCGCACGTAGGGTTACCATCCGTCCGGATTTGTCCGGACTTCTAGACTTTTGTCCGGACTATGTCCGGCTCTTTAATTTGTCCGGATTTTTTGGCATAGATGGAATACGAGTAATAAAACTTACTTAAGTAATATCAAATAAGTATTTAATTTTTATTAACTTCTCATTCATCTAAAAACAAAATATAAATCTTCTTTAACAATCAACTTAACGAGATCAAACAATAAATCTTCGTATGTTTGCAATTTGTGACTAAAATGTCCGGACTTTTATTGAAATGTCAGGCTTTTTGTCAGGACTTTTCAAATTTCCAAATGGTAACCCTACCTACCCGCACGGGATAAAACTGAATCTACAATCTAAATGAACCGTTTTTTTTTTGTTTCCAGAGAAAGGCATGTACCTGGGCTCGCCCTGCGAGTTCACCTGCAACCCCAAGCTCATGCACGTGTACTGTGACCCGACGAGTGCCTCCTGCCAGTGCGACCCGAAGCACCCCGTATCGGTCGGCGTGGCCCAGGGATGCGCTAAAGGTATGTAATACGTTAAACCACAGATTATATAAGGTTAGTCGGAAAGGGAGTTCGCATCTGGGGGCCATTTAAAGGACAACTGGCGAGGCGTAAGTGAGCTTTGCATTTGTGTGTGTGCACATAGAATCGATTGCCAAAAAGCAGTATGAACCGGTTTAAACCAAGCAAAGGTCGCGTCTGCATTCATTCTCACACAAATGCAAAGCTCAGCTTAGGCCTCGCGGTCGGTATCACTGATGACTGTTTTAAAGCAAGTGTAAATATCAAAATTCGATCATTTTTATTTAAATGCAAAATGATGTTTACATTAGTTTTTTTTTTTTAATTTTCATGTCTGTTTTAGTTGCGAATTCAGAATATGGAGCTTCTAATCCGTGACACCAAATATGACCTAAAATATAAACACAAGGATAGCTTTGAACAGTTATTTCTCTTAAGCTATTGACTTTTGGGAACGATGCAGTCATTGATATACAAAAGTTATTCTTTATTAATATTATGGATACTTTAGCAACCTATCGGATAGTAACCCTTTCCGAGTAACTTTGTATAGATGTCTTATAATTGAGACACGAAATCTTTCTAATTACTTTTCTGAGCGTACTTCACATATCTCACTGTGATTTTTATCAGTCTAGATTTACAATAGTCACCAACGAATAAACACCGATTAAGATGCTCGGCACGTCCCATACAACTCTAACTGGGACCGACAACGAAAATAAGAAATACTAGATAAAATAGGAGGGATAGGAAAGAATCTAGACACACAGCAGTGTTACAAACCACACAAAAGTGTGAAATATATAGGGTTACAGGGAAAGTCGTACTGAATATTAAAGGACGTTATTTTTCAGGTAATTTCTGATGGATTTGATTCCGTAATATGATATCCGAAACTTAACCGTTATGGAGATATTGAATTTTAAAGATATCCCTAACCGTGTGTTAAATTAATGTCGCCATTGTAGCGCCACGCTGTTATTCTTCATAATTCTTTTTGTACAAGTCGTAGAACTCGTCTGCGGGGTTAAACTAACAGTATTTGCATACAATTTGCATGTTTGAACTCACATTATTATTGCACGGGACATCTACAAATTTTGTTGATTTAATTTGAGCTAGAATCACATAGAATAGGTGTTCATTGAGTAAAGAGCAACCGGTGACCTTTCTAAATCAAACAATGTAACCGAATAATATGACAGAATTTAGAATCTACCTAAAACCATATTGATATTAGTAATGGGTAACTCGTCTATTTTAAACGAGGATAAGGGAGGACCATATTTTACCTGGTGAGGTACTCATGAGACACCCCCTATTTGAGGAGAGGATAGATGAGAGAAATTGGTGAGCGGCGGGCTCGTTATGCGCTACCGCGTGCCGCTTAACTGGGTGAGGGGAGTAGAGAGAAACTAAACTTCAAAGAACAGAGACAAAAACTGAAGACTTCCTTACGACTACATTTTTTTTCGGGAGAATTTTCTCGGAAATTGTATTTCATATGTTTAAAAAAAATAAAAGACAATCTTCTTTTTTGAAAACAATAAACAATCTCTTTTTAAAAACAATGAAAAACGTGTCATCTGGTTTTGTGACAATTTTGGGAAACAAAAGTAGGAAACGAATATAATTGTTTTCTGTACTATTAACATTAATATTAAATGTACTTTACTTTAGTGATGTCCCGAAACCCGGAATAATTTTCACGAAAAAAAATTTGTCGTAAGGAAGTCCTCAGTTTTTTGTCTTTGTTCTTTGAAGTTTAGGTAAATTAGCTCACCTTTTTCCGATCACTGATCATTAGTCAGATACACACTCGCGCTTAAGTATACAAAATAATAAATTGAGGAATTAGATGAGGCGGTTCAATGTTGAAATACGAGTACAGTACGCATAGAATATCTTGGCCCCTCTGAAGTGAGGAACAGAACGCTCAAAGCCTGTTTTCAGAGCGGCAATAGTACATTGTTATCCTAGGGGTGAAAGTAACTTATTTAGTGCCGAGACGGGGTTTGGCGCCCGAGCGTAGCAAGGGCGCCAATAGTTCGAGGGACTAAATAAGTCTTTAACCCAAGGTAAACACTGTGCTTTTCATTACGAATATAAGGAAAGTAAAAATAAAAACAAAAATTTACTAAAGAAAAAATGAGCGATCGGATTGCCGCTTTCCCGCCATTTTTTTTTTCTGTGGCCGGCCATCTTTTCAGCCCTAATTTTTCATTTTAAATATTAAAAAATGGTAAATATTTTGGTCAAATCAATGTTATTTTAAAGAAATAGTTGAAATTAAAATAAAGTCACTTAAAAAAATATGTTTTTTAATTAATACTTAACTTTATGTTGTTACAATTTTACATCGCGCTGTAATTGAGTGGCTTTATAGAAAGTTGGAACATGGTTCAATAGAAATGTGAAAATAGAACTAGTTTTTTTTTATAATTTGACAACTGTCAGTTGAAAACGATTCTCCCTAGGGCTGAAAAGTATTACTTTCAACCCGCTCCTCAGGCAACTTCAGACCTACTTTCCGAGTATGAGTAATGAAAAGTTATTTTACGAATACCAAATAACTTTGCCCCTCTGAAGTGAGTAACAGAACGCTCAAAGTCTGGTTTCAGACAGGCAAACTTATGATATATATTATATACTGTAACTTCCTCATTTTTCATTTTGAGGAACTCAAACGAGGTAACTCACGAGTATGGGGCATTTCACTATTTGATATCACGTTTCCGAATCGCATGTCTTTGGAACTGAAACCTTAAAATTATACACAACTGTAACAAAATTGTTCAATCGCTTTTATTATTTGTTGGCCTTCAAGTCGAGAGCTCGCAAGGCCTCCTTTATCCCTTTTTGGAACAAGTTACGTTGTTTGAAACTTGGGTGAACAAGTGATAGAGTAAGTTGTACAAGTATATTATGTTTTGTTGGGTCCTGTCGGAAAATTCAATGTTTCGTTATATGAAAATATCGGTTGTTTGTTTCGGTATTGGAGTTTAAAGGCTTTCTTGTAAGAAAATTATGAGGCACGTTTAAATAGTAAGGGGCCGTCATAGTTCGCATTATTTTGTTGAATAATGATTGGATAGTAATCGTTATAAGATGATCATAATATTTTTTGTTAGATTTTTGTATAGATTTTTTCCGAACAATACTTATTAATGTACCCTTTTCACCGCAAGTAGATTCTGAACTATTAAGAAACAAAACATGGATAATATGGCTATTTTACGGATTTTGATGATATCGTTTACGTTTTTTCGATAGCAGTCTCCTTACGGCTACAATTTACGAAATGACCGAGCTGTCAGGACTCATCTTAAGCGCTTATTACACTTGGCTGAATTTAGGAATCCTAATTAGGATTTTGGAAAGTGTAATAACAGTTAGGACGGTTAGGATCCTAACTAGCCAGTCAGAATGTAAAGTTGCTTCTGAATTTAGAAGACTGAATTCAGTCAAGTGTAATAAGCGCTTTAGGTGAAAAGAGTATTAGAAGAAACCACAGAATAGAAAAAAAAACGGCCAAGTGCGAGTCGGACTCGCGCACAAAGAGTTCCGTACCATTATCTATAAAAACGGCAAAAAAACACGTTTGTTGTATGGGAGCCCCCTTAATATTTATTTTATTCTGTTTTTTAGTATTTGTTGTTAAAGCGGCAACAGAAATACATCATCTGTGAAAGTTTCAACTCTCTAACTATCACGGTTCATGAGATACAGCCTGATGACAGACGGACGGACGGACAGCGTAGCCTTAGTACTATGTCCCATTTTACCCTTTGGGTACGGATCCTAAAAATGTATCTCACAGAGGTGTATAAAGTATAAAACTTTGTTACCTTTCAATATAATTGTATGTCAGTTTGGCGACACTGGTTCACGCACTAAAGAAATATAAGAGCACATCCACTTGTTTTTTGTACTTCGTGGAAGTAACGTATTCGTCAACCAAAGGAGAAAGGAAAAACGCAAAAATAACTACAAAGGGAACATTCAACAACCCTTCTAATGTCGGTCGGACGGAATAGATTGTAAATAGCCTTCGTTTGAGAGATTGTGTTGTTTTGATACCAAATGAAAGCCTGATTTGATATTTTTAAAAAGAAAAAAACAAATATATGAAATTAGGGTATTTGACTACTAATAAAATGTACAACAATTTAGTATTATTTTATAGAAAGTATAGAAAGAAAACGTGTAAACAAAAATCAAGAGAGAAATTCCACTAACACTTTGCTCGACCTAGGGATCGAACCCAGGACCTCACGCTCAAGAGTAGCACTTGCGAAATTTAGAACAACGAGGCAGTCGCAAATAAAAAATAGTTCTAATAAAAAAAAGTCCAATATATGTAACCAAATAACCAAAGTCAAATATAGAAATGTCACCGTCATCTAAATATCCTATTCGACAACTCTTGGAATGTTACTGCCGCCATGGCGTCTCATTAACGAGCCTTTAACACCCATTAGTTTCACAAACCATAATGTTTTCTCATTTAACTTGCAGCTAAGAAACTGGGCGAGCAGTGCTTCTACCGTGAAACGTGCAGGGCGTTTGACGCGCATGCGTCGTGCGTGCAGGTCAACCACAACGCGTATTGCCAGTGCGACTCCGGCTACCATCAGACCAGCCACACCAGGCCTACTTCCAGGGTCTTTTGTACCGAAGGTAATGATTACTATTGTATGTTACATGGACCATCAGATAATTGTATTGGCAGACTTATCAATTACTATAATACAATATTTACATATATAATTATACAAACAAAGAAAAATATATCCTAATAAAGCTATAAACTAAAATATTCCACCATTATTCATTTGAATATACCCCGCATTGCTGTCGACTCATAACGTGCCCAGAAGACTGGCAGCATTGCCACGTTGTATGGCAATGCTAATCCTTTGGCCAGCCAACCCAAAGTAGTGGCCAGGCTTCGTGTCACGGTTGTGCAATCGATCCCACGACCCGAGTGTTGCGACCCAAAACGCGTAAGGATCTCCGCAGCTGCTGCAGCAGCGCCAGTATAGTCCGCGGAGCTAGGAAGATGAGATGGCGTAAGGGTATTCAAACACATTGCTTCCCACACCAAAGGCCTACCCAATTACCTACAAAAATTATAACCATCATGTAAATATGAGCCTCGTAAGCAATACAAATAAAGGCCAAAAGAGAACTTGTGATATTACCATTAACCACCACGCTTAGCAGACGAAATGGTGATCACAGTTTGTTATAACCGCCCTTTATGATACCCACAAGCGAATTTTCTTCTCTTTCATTCTAATGCAATCCTCTTCCAGACCTGGTGTTGCTGACGGCCGACATGCCGACGCTGCTGGGCGTGGCGTCGGGCATCTTCGTGTTAGGTGGCCTGCTGTGCATGGTGCTGCACTTGTACACCAAGGCCCGCTACCACCCCACGCACCTGGCCGACGCGAGGCTCACGCCGCCTTGTCTATACTCGCTTAATGACACAGGTCAGTATTATAACTAGTTGTAGAGACTAGCGTTTCTTAGTCCAGTGCTTTGTAGGACTCATTAAGTAGAAAGACCATCATTGCTGAGCAAACGGATTATTGATCGCAGAACCAGCCAGAAAATGAACATCATGGCTTGTCGCCACCATGAACAGTAAAATCATGCCATTTTTAAGGCTCTACTAGAAGAAAAGACGTCTTCAGAGCCTCGTCATTCAGTGACAGGATAAACCTGGTATGGTGGACAATGTACATTTTGGGGAAGCTGGATAATAAAACATAATAAATAATCATGAATAAATAATCATGTTTTAAGTGTGTAAGCTCCTAATTCTCTCGTGTCAGCACGAACTATACGAGAATAGCTCATACCGTGGTGAAAAGATTAGCCAGTCAACAATGTTGGTAGCAGAGCTGCCTGCCCAGGATATACCGGACGTTCTTATATATTGTCACTCGTGGAGGCTCTTTTCATGCACCCCATGCTCTAGCTTAGAAGTGTATGTTGTCAGGATTGTCTGCCTTGTTGGTGGGTGTACTAAGTGTTTCTGTTGTCCCGTCGTCAGGTGGCACGCTGAGCGCGACGCGCGCGTCGTCCCGCGCGTCGTCGCGCAGCGGCTGCACGAGCGGCACGCTGGAGCGGGAGCTGGAGAGCTCGGGCGGCGGCTCGCGTCGCGCGTCGCGGCGGGGCGGCGTGGCGGTGTCGGCGTCGCGCGCAGGTGCGGCGCGCACCGCGGCCATCTTGCTAATCTCGCGCCACCTCAAGGCCGTAAGGCGGGACGGCGGCGCGCACCCGCCTAAGTGCGCCGCCAAAGGTGATCTGGATAATGTATGCGGCGCGGTCCCATCATCTGCACGTCTGGGTGTCCGGCCGCCGGCGGCTCCCGCGCCCAGTCTCAATGCAAGCCTACTCCGCTTTACCGGGACCTGAATCAGTTTGGTCGACTGACTTTTAAATTGGCCAACCTTTATAAATATAGGAAGGTAGATCCTTCATTTTCTCTCTGAACGAGAATTTTAGACAGTGGCACCCTTATCTCGGTGTGACGGACAGCATAGTCGCTCGTTGAATGACGGAAAGATCAGAAGACTCTTGGGTGGCTGTTGGCTCAAAGACCGACTAACAAGTAAAACCAACACACAGTAGATGATACTGACTAGTTGCCTACTATAATTTCTTGGTTAGATAGAATTACAGAACATAAAACTTCAAATATCAGTCAAGAAACAACTTTGACGTTGTACAAATTATCTGGCATACAAGCAAAATTCCTTTTGGATGGCGAGCGGAGTGGGCTGAGCATTCAGGAGGGGTCGCGGGCGCATGTAAGGTCGTCGTCGGCCGTGTCCGTTAGATGTTGCGTCTCGGTGTTAGCGACCAGGACTGACTCCAGACTGCGACTGATCAACCACAATACACCGAATATGCTGAATTTTACCCGAAAGTCCTCAAAACCACTTCTAAACTCGAAGGACCAAATCTTTTTAGTAATGGTACAGGAAGGGGCTGTAAGTATTTTTGGTGGAATCTACAGAATTCTATTTTAAATCAGCCTGTCGCAGTTCACTGCTGGACAAAGGCCTCTCCCAAGTTACGCCACAACCAGAATCTAATAAAATCATTTCTGTCTTCAGACTTTTGTGTCCTTTTCTACGAAAATCCGCATTTAGGTTTCAAGCAGCCGATTACACATTTTATTGAAATATTCCACTTACTGTAACAGGAAAATAAGAGTGATTTAAGGTAAATAATAGTTAATTTAATAATATGTCGCTACATCGTTTATCATTACAAGAATTCTTCCATGTATCCTGTTTACCTCAAACTTATTTGAAGATACCTGTTGACGTTATTTATGTGTGAAGCTTATCGAAGTATTTTAGGGTTTATTTCCGTGGCAAAATTCATCCGTAATCCGTAGTTCCCAAAATGTTTAGCTAAATTCTTATTTAGCTAAATTCTTATTTCAAAATTTGGTCCTCTTATCTCCTCATTTTCTAGGATCTGGTCATTCAGAAAACGTGGTGCTTATTCTCCTCAAACATAAGCCCCCTTATTACAAAAGATGGTCTAAGAAAAACCTAGGTTTTACAATAGCCCCGTCTCTTTTTGTTATATGACATAAGAAAGTGATGGGTATATTTTAAACCTGGGTTTACCTTAGTCTTGGTTTAAACCATCTTTTGTAATAAGGCCCTAATTATCCAACTCTTACAACTTGGTCCTTTTGCCCCACTAGCTCCCTCTTCTCAGCATATTTGGTGTCTGACATTTCTGGCGTAAGTACAGCTTAATGTGTGAAGCTTTACTCGTGATTGGCTGGGCTTGATGGAAACGTGGCGCGACAGTCGCAGGATGAAGTGTTTTGGCGGCGCGAGCAAGATGGCCATGGTCCTTTCTGTCTATCTCTTTCCCACACGCCTTATATGTATGTGCTAACGAAACTGAAGATGCAAAAACATGGGTTTGAAGATGGCAGTATGTGCCAGAATTGTTGAATGTATGTATTTTCAATTTGCTTCACACTATACACAGTGCTGCATGGAAGTTGATCGCTTCTACAAATTCCGTTTTATATCGATACAATGAATAAATGAACACAGACATTTGTCAAAAATCTATTTCATTTATCTATCAAACCCATACACTTCAACACTGAATTTTAGCTTTCAAGAAATCTCGATCAGCGAAACATCAGCACAAAGTCCAAAATCATGCAATCAATTCAAAAATACGCCACAGTCACACGCTTAAATTTTCAATTTATCTAAAAGGTCACAGTTTCTGCGATTGACATACATGTAGTACTGTTCGCAAGCACAATCGGAGGTGGGCGAAGCTTCAGTTTCATGGGCCCAGTTCCCCTGACGATCTCACTCCCTAAAATTGTTACCGGTCACAGAAATATCAAGAATGTATGTTCTCATACCCTCTTATATTTTCTATCAACGTTAACGATTGTAGAAAGTGTTGTTGTTGCGGGGGGCAGCACTGCTTCTACGCTTATATCTGTCAACACCTCACTGGCTGTGCATGTAAGCGTTCGCTTTCTGTCACCAATATGTTTTATGGAGCCCAAAATAAGTGCAGTACTGACTAACACACTGAGTTCATTCGGATTTGATCAGTTGCCCTCAAAAATATATACTTAAACGAATACCTGAAATAGAAGAATACATTATGGTGATATATTCCAATTAAAGCTGCTGCCACGGTTTAAAAGAAGTAGATTTCTTTTTTCTGATCACGATCCGAATCCTGAAGCTATTCTAAAGAATTTATAACCTTAATACAAGGCCCAGCGAAGATACAATTCTTCTGATAAATGTGTTTATTTTATCACGTGGGTTTCTTAATTGTTGTATATAATATGTATTTTGGCTGTTCCCTAAACCTCTCCGTACATTATGTAGTTAGATTGAACCCAAGAAAATTATTTCTTCTAAGTATTTAGACAAGACCTTATTTCGTAATTCGTTTTAATGTAATCCCAATGCTTGCATTGGCTGGATTAAAGTTATTCCTAATCGTAACTTTTTCTCTGTACCTGTTAGATTGAAAGTTATGAACTAAATGTAAATTGCGGTCTTCCCAAGTCTATAAATGTTATTTGTTGATTGCTTGCTACTTGCTATATTTGTTCGTACCTATACATACATGTTTTTAATTCTAAGAATGTAATAATATCAATCAAATATGAAATAAAAATATTTTATCAATTAAAATTACTTCAACTAAAGCTTCCACAATTTTTACAGCTGTACTGTACATTTCTGAAAACTCTATCAAAAGAAAACAAGCAACTATCGCTTCTCACTTAACACAAATATACTGAAGAACATTCTAAACGCACGCATCACCTGTCCCTTTCTAACCAACATGACGTTCTAATTCCATCCCTTTTACGCAGGTTCGCGACGTCCAAGTCTAACCTCGGTGCAGAGCAGTTCATCGTCGATCAGGAGCTACAGTGCGAGGCGGTGGGAGAGGGAAAGAGAACAGAAGGAGAGGAGACAGATGAGCATGCGTCTTGCTCAATTGCACGACAAGATGGCGGCGGGACGTGAGGTGCCGAAGCACGCTCCGACACCGTCACCGCGGTCGCCGAACAACTCTACAGATGGACTGCTACCGTCTGTATGTGAAATTAGAGAAGTATGATCATTCCTCTTGTCCTTAGTAGTGGAGACGACGAAGTAAGGTTAGATGTTGTGGCTAATTTCACGAAGGCGTAAAAAGCAATGAATACGAGGAAGAGTATGCTGATGACATAGTCGTTGATGATGTTCTCTGTAACAATATCTATTTAGATGCAGCAATATTATGAAAAGATACCCAATTTAATTCAAAACTAACATTGCTAATGCGTAATTTCGCACTTTTCATTTCTAAACCTTTGCCTTGAGTAAATATAATATTGTACTTCGTGAACTTAGGCACTTATTATACGTTTACAACAATTAACACCACAACTCCCTACACAGTTAGACCCTTGAATTTATACATTACACAATGTTCGCATTTTTGCTTCCATATACGAGAGCTGAGTCATTGATTTCCTTGCACATGCCCCAGATTTGACCGAGACCTCTTTTACCTTAATTGTATGTTCTTGATGTTGTCTTTTGTGTCGTATCCCTATAAGTGTCATCCTGCTACCTTTAGTAACACCCGATAATCCATTTAATTAGAGCGTACGATAGTTTTCTATAGAAAATTCGAACAATCTCATGGTCAAAAATCGAGGGACTGAATATTTATGGAAACTCATCGTAAATGAATTGTACCGATTTTAAAATAGATGCACTCAATTCTATATTCTATGTAAAAATAAAATAAAATGATCCAATTAGCAATAGACATAAAAGTAGATACAATTAAATATTTTAATTTCGTACGAAAAGGACCAGTTTTCACTGGTTCTTCCGTACTTAAATGAAACAGATTTAAACTAAAAAAGAACTTTAAACTACTTTCAAACACAAAACCATTTTATGGCTTAGATACTAAGATTTAAGAAGCAAAGAACTAACAAAACTGTTTCTTTAAATTCTCCGTTGCAGTTGATGACGAACCCGGAACAACAATTGCAAGGAGTCGACGGGCCCTGCTCCAGCTCTTCGCTTTACTGACACCCGGCTCACTCCAAGACGACTAGGAGGTCTTTAGACTCCTTGTCGTCCGACGGTTCTCCGGCCATCGCTTGGATGTAAACCGCCAGAATTCATGGAGTGACTGAACTTTAACAAATATTAGGTACCCACTAAGAAACGTTTAGTGTATGACCATCGAAGCAAGTCGTATGTAAATAGAAGACGTATCGAGTGTTTTTAAGGAACTAATAATGACCCCTATATGAAAATCGCGTCAGGTATACTCGTAAGCCTCGATGAAATCCCAGTTGTTGATATTGTAAGTAAACGCTTATTGCTTATAGTTAGATCACTCAGAATTTCGGGTTTCGTACGTATGTTGCTGCAAATGGTACGCTTATAAAATGTGGAGATTGACCGGGATTTCTTGTTCTAATTTTATTTAAATCTTCTATCAAGTCCTAAAGCACATAATTATTCAATTCAAGAACCAATTTCAAAGTTACATTTATTTTCGAGATTTAAACCAGAAAATTAAAGAAATAGAAAGAATAAATGTTTGATAAAAAGAAAAAGGAAATATTTGTAGAATATTGAAAACTATCAAATGGGTACCGTCCGCGAGGCCTAAGCTGAGCTTTGCATTTGTGTAAGAATGAATGCAGACGCATCCTTTGCTTGGTTTAAACCGGTTTATACTGCTTTTTGGCAATCGATTCTATGTGCACTCACACAAATGCAACGCTCAGTTTACGCCTCGCCAGTTGTACAAAGATTTGAAAGAAAAGGTTTGGCAATGCTACTCAACCTTGAAACCTAATTTTTAATATTTATTTTTATTCGTAGTACGAATGAAAATAGATATTGAAATCAAGCGACATATGTCGGGACCTCGAACAATCCAGAAAATAAATTAAGACTAGTTATCGATAGCGTTGTAAAGACATTAACGTAATTAACAAAGTTGTTATAAGCGCATTTATATGATTTGTATTGTTTAAATGTGAATTTTAAATAAATATACGCAATAAGTTGATGTTAAAACGCAAAATATATTCATTTGTTAATTATTATTAGAGTGAATTGTTTTATTATTAATTATTACAGAATTTTTAGATTGTGTTTAACATATCGTTTTATAAGTGTAATAATGACTGTGTACAACGGCCATAATAATTTTTATAATTATCTATTTTATAACTAATGTACCTGATTGTTGGTTTGATTTATAAGTGAATTCAATGCATTTATTTTATTTAATGAAAATATTAGCGAGAATTTAGGCTTATTAAATGTCATGGTAAAAGTTAATAATACAGTTAGTTCACGAAACAGCCGGTTAATATGCAAAATAGACAAGAGAATCGTTGAACAAAGTTGTTATATTTTATACTACCATTTAAAAACCGGTTAGTTTTAGGATTAACTGTATTATTGACTTTGTTTGTAACACATGTACATTATAAGGTAATATAGGTATGGAGTGGATGCGATGTGGCTCCGGCCAGGCCTTATAGTTCAGGAAACTGGAAAACGGAAGTGTGTTGAATGACTATGCATAGTAACAAAACATTTTGTACTCGTAATGTAAATAAATAGTTTGAAAAATAGTTAATTTAGTGTTCGCTTGCTGAAATTGATTGTCTGACACTGTCTGCTTATAATAATATTGTTTTCTCAAATAATTCACTCAACATAGAAATAATGGAAACGCACATCTAGGACGATACTTCTTAGAAAATATAATCTAGGCTCTTGTCGATACAGCAATATCATTCATCCTTGTAATTTGCCAATTCCTGGGCTTCCTTGTACGTCATTACTATAATTTTGTAATATAAGGTCTTATTATAATAATCTACTATAATTTGCAGTGTCTTAGTCATTTCCTAAAGATATAAGACTACCACAAAAAAAATCGAAAGGTATTTAAAATTCTGTTAAAAATAATTAATTATGAATCAATCAATTCATTTGCTGGTTCGTTTAGGTGTAGTAACATCCTTGCACGCTTCAATATGTGCTTGATGCTTTCTTGCTAGATGTACGGATGTTATTAGAACTTAGAGAACCAGTAAGTATTGAAATGATTGTTTAATTAAAATTACAACTGTTTTCATTTTTTGTGATCTACGTTATCTTCAGCGTTCACTAAGGTGTTATGCAAAATATCGTGGACTGTTTATGTAAGACCTTTTACATATACTTGAGTTGGATATTGTGTAGCTTCTTCTAAGTCTTCCCTGCCCTTATCTTTCCTTCCATGGTATTTCTAATAAAATATCTGAAGTATGGCCACCATCTTGCCGCTACTATCTTCAATAATTTGTAATACTTAGGCCTCTTATTCACGGCAAAGTTCCTTAACCGTACGGCGTATTAGCAACGCCCTAGAAAAATCGTGTGAGCTTTTACACAACACGGTAAACTACCAGCTTATATCCATTTTGTAATACAAAATCAGCGTTGGAAATCTGTCATGCAATAATTGCCCGTCGCGAAAACGTTCGGTGCCGTTAACAAACTCTCAAAGACTGTCGTACAACACTAATGTAAATCAAACCGTGCGCAAAAGAGGAGTAGCCACGGTGCATACGGCGGCGCAGGCGTGCCGTTGGGCAGCCGTGTTCGTTAACAAACTTCCATAGTAGCCCATACAACACTGATGTCCGTGCTTACACACGGCTAATTAACCGTAGGTTTTAACGGCGAAAAAACGTGTGTGAACAAGAGGCCTTAGGCAGTTGTCCCACCGCCGGCGAGGAAGTGACTACTATCGGCTCTTTTCTGGCTCAAGTAACGTACAATAGATATACATTCCGTGTAAACAAAAGAGATGCACATATATGCACATATTAATAGTCGATCGCTGACTGTGTACACTGCCGGCGAGGACTCGCTCCACTAGTTTGTCGCTGAGCGAGAAGAGCTATCAAAGATAATACTCGCTCTGCGATACTTGCTCAGCGATGCTCGCTTGGCGGTCAGAACTCACGCCGAGAGACCAACCAGCGGTCATTTGCGAGTGGTGCGAGTAACCGCCCGTCGCACTCGCACACTCGTATAGAGCCCAGCGACAAAACTATCGGAACTACACACTCGCTTCTCGCTGCTCGCCAACTCGTTTCTAGTTTCTAATAGCTCTATGTACTCGCTGCTCGCTCATTCTTCGCGGTGGGACAAGTGCCTTCGTCTTTATTTCTATTCTCGCAAGGTTGGTAGCGGGACTGACTGCTCAGGGTATCCCGGACATACTTCAGTATCGTTACTCGTGGAGGCCCTTTTCATGCACCACCTATTTCTTCTTAAGAGCACAGGATAATAAATAGTACTACTTACAGAATCCTCACTCTCTCTCTCTCTCCTCTCTCTCAATATCTAGAATAATGTGCATTTCTTCTCTTGTGTCAGCATGAGCTATACGAAAATAGCTCATGCTGTGGTGAAAAGATTAGCCAGTCAGCAAGGTTGGTAGTGAGGCTGACTGCCCAGGGTGCGCCGGACGTACTTAATTATCATCACTCGTGGAGGCTCTTTTCATGCACTCCATAATAATGTGCACTGCAAATGCGACATTAAGCTTATAGGCGACAAAGTTCCCAATCCGCTGTGCTGCTCTAATTACAGTTCGGTTCGGTCACAAGTGTTCGCCTCGGTTTTCTTTGGAGTGTGGAATGACAGACCTGTTCTTCTACTCTTATGCCGTGTCCGCACAAGCTAGGTAGGTATGTGAGAATAGCTCATGCCGGTGTGAAAAGTTTAGCCAGTCAGCAAGGTTGGTAGCGGGGCTGACTGCCCAGGGTGCACCGGACGTACTTTAGTATTGTCACTCGTAGAGGCTCTTCATGCACCCCACGGACCTGATAAGCTATGTCTACACCAGTGCGCTTTCATGTTCATCTTGCGTCTTCGTCTGAAGCATGCGTGAAGCGCGCATGCCTTAATACTAGTTCGAGTCTTATGGCAATCAATATTGTATGCGCTTGACGCAAGAGGAATTGAAAGTTGAAAGCGCAAGATGAACATGAAAGCGGACGGGTGTAGATATACCGTTAAGTGTTGACTTTAAGTTTAGCATTATCATTCGCTTTCTTCTAAGTCCAACTGATCCGCATTATATTTAAAAATTCTTTTAATCTTCCTACATACATAATCTTGTATGATTCGAGCTAGACACTCTTTCTTCAGCTGAGTGAACCATCCTTGTATTTCATACACACACACACATATTTTTTTGGGGTAGGCAGAAACTGTAGAACGCTACACGCTACGATCCTAACATAGGTACTCCTTTCGCTTCGTCCGCGTTCATATATCTTGTATTTCCTTCTTGAAAATAAGTGAGTATCATGTTGGATTATTGTAATTAAATAGCCAACAGCTCTTCTTATGATAGAAACAAAACAACATGACAAAACAGTAGATAGGATAAAAAATCTATCTTTCCATTCAATTCTCGGCTTCGATCTTTGTTAAACACATGTTTTTACCAACTTCTGCCTCATCGGTCAAGTGGTCGCAAGCACGACTGCTGAGTGTGAGGTTTTCGGTTCGATCCCCAGGTCGGGCAAAGTGTTATTGGGTTTTTCCGTGTGGAATTTGTCAGTAGCAGCCCGGAGTCTGAATTTGTGCCCGGTTGATGGCAATAGGCTTGCTCCCTATTACATGGGACTTAAACATAACGGTGAAATGAGGGTGTGCTATACACCTCTGCCCAACCCTTCGGGGAATACAGGCGTGATGTTATACAATTATTTAATTTTAATAGAACCTAAGTTCAATTTGTCATTTTCGAGTCCTTTCTTCGTTTTTAAGCAGACAGTGACAGATAAATACAATTAAAATTCGATCAAATTATGTAATCGTGATAATAAACTGTAGTCATTTATCGAGAAATATCCCGTTGTTTTGTAATAGCACAAATTGAAACGCGGTTCAAACAAATACTATGGATTCGACGTCGGATATGTTGTGTTATCGCTGTTTGCATTGCCAAAATAAAATGTCAACTGAAATTTCGTTGTTTTATTTATGCATCTGAAGCCCTAAGAGCGGTTACGCACTGCATCCGATCCAAATCCGTGAAAATACGTTCCGAAGTAATCATAGAACTATTTGTATGATAGTTTACGCACTAGATCCGACTTCCGTCATCCAATTGCTCTCCGTCATCCGTGAGTCTCCAATTGGGAAGAAATATTGACGGACCGAAGTAGCCGTAGGTAGTACTGTTTGTATGAACGCTTTCGCATTACCTCGGATTCAAATCGGACACATTCCAAAGATGGCCCCTGAATTGCTTGGATTTGGATCAGAGATCGGATTAGTGCGTAAGCAATATCCGAATTCGGTCCGAGATTTTTAGACTAGATCCCTATTTTCACGAATTCAGATCGGATGCAGTGCGAAAAGTAATATCCGAACTCGGTCCGAGTTTTTATATTCTTATTTTCACGGATCCGCATTGGATGCAGTGCTTAACCGCTGTTAAGCTTACGAACTTCTAAGTTGTCAATCTTCTGCTGGCCTGACATACGCAGCACGAGATAATGTACGGATTATTATCTCGTCTCGGCACGAAATAATCATCATCATCATCATTCAGTCGAAAGACGTCCACTGCGGGACATAGGCCTCCCCCAAGCATCGCCACATCCAGCGATCCTGTGCTCCATGTTGAGGGGGTTTGCCATAATCGCCACGCTTGACTGGGTTGGCGATCGAAGTATGGTTGTTAAAGTACTCAGAGAACGCTGCTGCCCATCCTCTAGTGAATCCCTTAGTCGCCTTTTACGACACCCATGAGGAGAGATGGGGTAGTGCTATTCTTTACATCCAGCACCACACGGTACCTGGTACACAAAACAATGCATCGACAAAATTATCTCGCGCTGGGCATGTTAACACGGCAGGCGTCTTACCTTGGTCAGTAGGCGAGCTAAGCATAATCAGTCTGTACTGGACTGACTACTGGACTGTTCCACTGCTGAAGTCGAAGTTCTTCTCAGAATGAGAAGTGTTTAGGCTTTAAGCGCACCAGCGTGGTCGACACCACGTTAGTCTGGTGCGGCTGCCGTAGCTCATGATCGAAAATCGTGAGCAAAAGGGATCGTAAACATACCTTAACCACGGTAATGTTATCTTAACTACGTTATAATATAATGGTAGGTATTTATAAATGTTAAAACCGGAGTGTATTTATAACTAAGAACATAAATAACAACATACGAAGGGTTTCAGTTATTGTGAGTCTGTTTACGTCGGCTGATGACGCAGAACTGCCCTTGTGAGGGCTTAAGACTTCATACCTTGGCACATAATTACCCAGTATCCGTAATATGTAGCTATCTAGTTCTTTTATTTACATGTTTTTTTGTTCTACAGCGGAAGTAAACAAGTCTGATTTACCCTACGTCCTAGCTGGGCAGCGCAGCCTAGTGCGTTGAATTGCGTCAAACATAGCAAAAATAACAAACGACGTGAGCAGTGCAACAGAGCGATGCGTATAGTTTGTTTTTAGCGGTTTGACTGCGACATAAATTTGAATTTAACCTTAGGACCTGTCCACATCTCCACGTCACGACGTCGTCAACGTGGAACGGTGCGGTAACGTGGCACGGTGCGTTGACGTAACGTGCAAATTTACGTTACCGTATCGTAAAAATGTACGTCAGGATCATTGTTAGATTTATCGTTGACCATGTAGATCCTGAATTTTAATAATAGAAACAGTAAGGTATGGTTTTAAAGCATCGGAGCATATAGACGGCGACTAAGGGTCTTCCCACATTTATCGACGCGGAATCGGCTTAAGCCGAGTACGTATCATCACACTACTCGACTTATCTATACAAACGGCTCGTTTCGCCGTCGGCCGGCGTCGCGACGCTTCGTCCGAGCCGAGCCGATGTGAATGGTATTAGTAACACCCATATTACGTAGACATAAAAGCTTTTTTGACTGGTGTTAGCCGATTCCGCGTCGATAAATGTGGGAAGACCCTAAATCGCGGGCGTGGAGAGCGCGGGCGGAGCGCGTATACGTGTGTGCTTGTGGCTAGAGGCGGAACGTGTTATGATACGGTAACGTAAATTTTCACGTTATTTCAACGCATCGTGCCGCGTTACCGCACCGTTCCACGTTGACGACGTCGACACGTGGAGATGTGGACAGGCCCTTACTCATCAATTAAGTTTGTACTATTTATAGACTGTATTACAACGCAGCTACTAGGACACGTCGACTGCGTCGTAATCGTAAGTGCGTATACACGTAGAAAGCGGGTTGCCGGCGCCGATCTGCCAGCGCTTGTCGGCGCTGGTCCGCGCAGGTAGTCTCTTCACTGTGTGGCGAACCAGCGCCGACAAAATCCGAACTTCACCGACAAGTTCCGACCTGCTTCGATCAGCGCTGCGAAGTCGTCATTTGTTGCTGTATTTACGCGAATTTATATGAACAAGGCGTATTTTTGTTAAAAAATGCCAGCCCCTGCTTCTACCCGCTTCCTTTATGTAGCGTTTACCTGCACGGACCAGTAGCGATAAGCGCTGGTAGATCGGCGCTGGTTACTGCTTCCTTTATGTATACGCCCTTACGCGCTGCTTTAAAACGCGCCGGACTGTCCGACGCAACGCAACGCAACGCGCTGCCCAGCTAGGACTAAGCCTAAGCTTCCATCTCATTCTTACGTACATTTGACTGACTCATATTAAAAAACACGCTGATGTTGTGGACTGTTATACGGAAATTGTTGAATAAACAAAATCTTCTTCCGTGACCATTCTCGTCATAATTACTCATTCAGATAAAAATGTCTTGAGTTTCGCCTGTAGCGCTTATCTGAAAACAATAGGTTAAAAGAATGTCTTTGTTTACTTACCTATGCGGAATTTGCTCGTGAATATCTATTAGGAAATAAGAAAAATTACTTTAAAAAATGATATGTTATTATACGAGATAGCTCATGCCGTGGTGAAAAGATGAGCCAGTCAGCAAGGTTGGTAGCGAGGCTGACTGCCCAGGGGGCTTACTATGACCTCTTAAAGCAGGGCAGAAGTTGCCTGGAAGTTAAACTGCCCTGCTTTTTTGTACTATGACATCGTTAGAGCACGCCTGCTACGTTGATGTTTACGAAATCCGTTCACCTTTTTTTTATAGACTTTTCGTACCATGAACTAGCATTTCCGTTCAACTTGCTTCAATAGTCGTTCACCTTTAGTACTGTCATGGTACGAGTTTTAGCGATTCAGTAGCAGGCCTGCTTTTGAACGGAAGTTGACTGGCTAGCATTTGAACGTTTTCGTAAGAGGTCGAGGTAAGCCCCCAGGGTGCGCCGGACGTACCTACTTATGTATCGTCACTCGTGGAGGCTCTTTTCAACCACCCCGATTTAACTGAAAAGAGTAAAATAATTACCGACCACATTATAAAATGAACAGTTTCAGAAGTTAGCGCTACTCCACGCTGAACAAAATTGAAGAGACCGATTCTGAAATTGCTCATTTTATAATATCATCATCATCATTCAGCCGAAAGACGTCCACTGTTAGACATAAGCCTTCCCAAAAAGGGGGAGGAGGTTGCCGTAATCGCCACGCTTGGCAGGCGGGTTGGCGATCGAAGTATGGTTGTTAAAGTACTCAGAGAACGCTGCTGCCCATCCTCTAGAGCAGAGGTTCCCAAAGTGGTCCAGGTGGACCCCCAGGGGTCCACGGGAGACTCGACGGGGGTCTACGTTGGCGTGACAAATAGATCTAATCTTCAAATTTTATGTGGTACCTATTATGGTATATATGTGGCTGCAGCGGGTCCACCGGAACCAGCTAAATTTTGAAAGTGGTTTATAAGAAAAAAAAGTCTGGGAACCGCTGTTCTAGAGTATCCCTTCACTTGTTATTATTTCTAGAGTTTCGCCTTTTTCGACACCCACGGGAAGAGATGGGGTAGTGCTATTCTTTAAGTCCAGCACTACACGAGACGAGTGACTACACAAGATTTTATAATATGGTAATCTGTTTTCAGCTTTTTTAACAGACCGAAAAAGTAATCTTATTTTTCTATTTTGAGTGGCATAAACATGCGATTACAGCAATCGCGAGTGATTTGCCGTAATCTCTTGAAAAGAGTCCCACTGTCTACCTACGAAAGCCTTCATCGCGTTATCTTAACGGATCCACCTCAGGAGAACACTACTTTTTCTTTCTTAGTAGCGAGGCTGACTGCATAGGGTGAGCCGAAGGCAGGGGCGGATTTTTCTATAGGCTAGGTAGGCCCGGGCCTAGGGCGGCAAAATTTACGGGGTGGCAAAATTTGCTGGGATTTTTTTTAGTATTCGCGCCTTCTGTAAACTTATCCGCCAACTCAAACTCGATAAACTCAACTCAAATGTAAAAACTCAAGTGTAAAAACTCAAAAATGTGTCCATAGCATCTCGCAAACCAGACAAAAGACAAGACAGACATTTGTGAATAACGATTCATTGTTACTTACAAATAGGAATGGTAAGCGTCAGTATTTGAAACACTGATTGAGATAATTTTATCATTTACTGACTTTCGTTGTATTTTATTTGAATTTAATTCATATAGTTCATTTTATTTTTCTTGATTTACAGCGAGTAGGGGGCGGCAATATTTCATAGGCCTAGGGCAGCCTACGTATCAAATCCGCCCCTGGCCGAAGATAAGTACTTAAGTATCGTCATACGTAGAATAGAAGCTCTTTTCACGCACCCCTTCACTCGTCACTCTTTTCATGCTCCCCTCAGCCATAGGTACAATTCAAATATATTACGTAGATAAAAAATCACGTAAAGCCAACAAACACTACACTATTACTGAATTTCCTTGTTTATCTCGTATTGTATAAAACAATAGATTAGCTGTACTGTAAAGTAAACTGAGCCACTATAATAAACGGGATATTGTGGCTTCCGCTGTACAGTATACTAGACGAGATAGGTTAACGACACGCAACCGTGAACGACTGACCCGACACGACACAATACTGTGTAGGTACCTATGTGACAGAATATCCACTAATATTTTAGAGTCCCGTACGGTATACAGAATTACCCTTGAACGATGTAATTGTTAACAGAAAGCATGGTTCACCGTTGAACGGTAATACGAAAAAACTATTAGTCGATACCATTATTTACAGACAGTACGTTTCGCCGAAAAACGCTACAACGAAAGAATGATTGGCCGATACTAAGATTTGCCGATGTCATGGTTCGCCGGAACACGGTTGAACTTGAACACGCTTGAACAGCCGTCGATTAAATTGCATTCACTTCTATTACCATGCGGTTATCTTGACTCCAAATCAAAGTTGCGACAAACAAATACCTACACGACACATGTTAGGGCGACAGTAGGATATGGCGACCATCAGTGGTGCGACAGCACATCAGCTCGACTATATTACTGTATGTGTGTTTGTTTGTCGCAACTTTGAATATGGAGTCAAGATAACCGCATGGTAATAGAAGTTAATGCAATTTAATCGATGCCTGTTCAAGCGTGTTCAAGTTCAACCGTGTTCCGGCGAACCATGACATCGGCAAATCTTAGTAGGTATCGGCCAATCATTCTTTCGTTGTAGCGTTTTTCGGCGAAACGTGCTGTCTGTAAATAATGGTATCGACTAATAGTTTTTTCGTATTACCGTTCAACGGTGAACCATGCTTTCTGTTAACAATTACATCGTTCAAGGGTAATTCTGTATACCGTACGGGACTCAATATTTTAAGCTTTTAAAAAACAGGCATAAGGCTTAAAATCATAATATCATTACCAAACTAAGCTTAGGCTGGTAATGACGAACATTAATTATCTTGTTAAACAACGATTTACCTAAAATTATTGTGGGTACACACAATAATTTTAGGCAGCTATACTTTTGTAGCATAATATGCTGACCTTTCATAGTACGGAAAGCGTATGTAATGCGATATCAGTCTATACTGGAACTTAATAGCTTGATACCGCCGCCCGCCTACAATCAGCGCAGATCATACCACCTTCATGTCAACCAACAAACTGAATCACAATAATAATCAATTAAGCATGAGTTTTTGAATTTGATTATTGTCAAAGACATACATTTTTATGAAAAAAAGTTCCAATTAGTTAGGTATATTATAAGATGTATTAAATAAGATATAAATGTTATAATACTTACAACTAAAACTAGCCAGTTTTTTATAAAAGAGACCTATTTCATCTGGGTTCCCTACTTGAAATCGAATGCCGTAGGATCGAATAACACTTGCTCGAAAACGTTAACTCGATAGTACTTGAAATCGAACATTTATGAGCGCGAAAGTTCACTGTCTCGATGCATCAAAATCTCGAATAACTATAAGCTCGAAGCATCGGCAGCGCGACAGCTCATTATCGTGAAACATCATTTCTCGAACGACCAATAAATCGAATTGACAAAATAGTTTCAAGGATTCTTATTTGAGATCAGCGTAATGAAATACACGAGTAGAAATATAAATCAAGTTTAAGGGATCCTGCCGTTTTGCCGAAAAGATTTTGCCAAATTTTCATTACCCAAACAAATTTTAGCAACCTTTTTTATACCAATGTAATATTTGGAATAATTTTAGTAGGTACGCACATTTTCATTTGGTCAAATGTTTACTTGGCAGATTATTATCAAGGATAATATCATTAAGGCATTTGGTCTTTAATCAAATGATTTATTACAGCAAACAATCTTTAAACATTTAGTCAAATTATTGTAACACGCATAAATGTTTTTTAAGTCGAAACAGCTAGGTTAGGTTAGGTTAGAACTGTGACCATACAACGCACGAGCCGAGCGAGCGAAGCGAGCGTGCCGCGGCAGCGGCCGGCGAGTGCTAGAAAAATATTTTTTATTTTGCGTAAAATATGTTATACCAACTGAAATATTTGACTAGATAAAAAATGGTAAAAGTACTACTTAGTTGGTGAACAATTTATTGTTCAAACGTTCACTTGCCAAACATAGGTTTTCGTAACAATTATTTGTAAAGAGATTTTTTGGTAAGTAATAATTTGGCAAATGAAACACAAACAAGTAAACACCAAACACGCAATAGAAAAAGCCAATGCCGCAGTAGACAAGACACCACCTAAAAAGAAAATGAGACAACGCAATGCCTCTATTATGAGGTTATGTGAGAATAAAGAGAAAATGGGCTTACTAGACTTTTTGAGAGGTATTGCAAATCGTACAAAGTTGTAATTATTGCTTATTTCTTTTTTTTGCCATATTTAAATTATGTTTGAACTAATCTTTTAATTTATTTCGTAATTTCGTACATAAGTAGGTACTTACTTGGTAAGTTTGAGACTGAGATTATTTTACATGATTAAACTTGATTTATATTTCTACTCGTGTATTGTTTCATTACGCTGATCTCAAATAAGAATCCTTGAAACTATTTTGTCAATTCGATTTATTGGTCGTTCGAGAAATGATGTTTCACGATAATGAGCTGTCGCGCTGCCGATGCTTCGAGCTTATAGTTACTCGAGATTTTGATGCATCGAGACAGTGAACTTTCGCGCTCATAACTGTTCGATTTCAAGTACTATCGAGTTAACGTTTTCGAGCAAGTGTTATTCGATCCTACGGCATTCGATTTCAAGTAGGGAACCCATTTCATCTCGCCTACGCGGACTTCAAATCGGGAGGGGGGCCCGCGTACGCTAGGGCCCGGATGGCAAACGCTACTCTATGGCCAGTCCGACACTGGATGAAAGGAACACCGCTGTGGGAGTCCGACTTACCTTTTGTCTTTTCCAGGCGGAGGAAATCCAGGATGAACATCCCCACGAAAAACAAAGGACTCGGTGCATGCATACCTAATGGTTATTTTAAACCAGTACTACGTCTATAATAATTAACCAGTGTGTTGAGCAGTTGCTGTAGATAGGTACAGTCAGAATTTTGTGCCCTTATAATGTACCTATGTAACTTGGAGTGGCAGTGAGTAACTCATTTGATGTGTAAACTATTTGTCATTACGAGTGGTAACCAGTTTGTTTATTTCCTTGTAAAATAAACAGAACTCTGTTTAATGCGAAAAACAATGCGATTATTATGACGATCATACCACGGAAAAAGAATTTTGTAGGTATTCCGTGGATCAGACGATGGTTTCTAATTCAAGATGTTTTCGTTGGTCCATAATCTTAGATTGGTACTTCATTCATACGTTGTTCTAGAACACAAAAACTTTATAATCTTTATTAAAATTATCATATACTACCTACCATCAATTATTATAAATTACACATACACGTGTTACATCACTCCCCTTAAAAAAGAAAATGTTAATCAAGTAGTCTTATAATGGTTGTTGTCATTTATTTCTCAGAAGATATTAGGTAAGAATGTAAATAACTTTTTGGGTAGTCTACTCTTTACTTTTATGTTTTCAGGGTTGTGTTTCAGTGATGATTTTATTTTATAATTTGTCAAAAAAAAATGTTTTGTTTCCTACTTTTCTTTTAAAATATTGCCAATAGACTCTTTACAAGGGACCTTTTATCCCCTTTCGGCTTTAGGGGTATTTTTGTAACACTTTGTATATTATTACCAAAACATTATTGCGTCATTTTCATTTACCTAACTGACTGGTATCTAGCTGTACCTACTTACTAATCTTTGCGGGAAGTGGTTTCCTGTAGACTCCAAAGCAAATAACAATGAATAACATATACTTAACAGAACTATCTAGTTAGTAACTACTCTGATTCATAAATAACTCTTGTTGGTGATCAGTAATCACTTGTCTACGCTATTAATAGACGACGACTCTAAAAGTTCTCAGAAACGCTTTAAATAACTTTTCCAGATGATTCTACCGAATTATAATTTTACATTTTAAACAACTATAACCACTGGAATCCAAGATTCCGCTAAACGGTAGACTTTGTAATAAAAATAATATGTTTATTTTGTAATCCGATGGTATTGCTCGTAATAGCAATAGCAAGCAAGCCAAAAGATCTTAGATTGCTTCGATGATTGGTCGAGTGCACCGGGCGCCGAAAAGCAAAAAAATTGTTATTCATTCCTAGTCTTCGTATGAAAATATGGATGGATTATGTGAAGGATGAAGGAGTGAGTACTGAGATGAGGGCTAATAGAGGAGAATGGAAGAGAAATTCGTGTTGTGCTAGACTTAGAATGGGATAAGGGCAGGGAGATGATGATATAATTAATTGTCTTTGTATAATTATTGCAGCAGACTTGTCCTATTTTGCAGAATTGTGTTATAATTATGATGAATTGTATGGTAAAAAGACCTGTTAATATTGTGTGGATCATTCTGCTTATTCGGCTAATCGCTTAACTAGTGACTCCGGACTTTATGACGCTTGGGATTGAATTAGATTTTTCCAGAATAAGTCTGTTGATCTAGAGAATGTCCTTTAAGTTTACCGTGCCTGTGGTTTAATTGATCATCGTTGGCTAATACCTTACTTACCTTTCCTCTTTAGGTATCCCTGCAGTTATAAACAGATTGCAAGCAAAAACAGATTTTGTTTTTTTTAAATACGTTGCCCCACACTAAGATTTCTCTTGTATCGTGGGTGCGTTTACAGACACAAATCTTTACATGCGCAAATACCCAGACCCGGAACAACTATCTGTAGGCCCGTAACACAGAAGCCAATCATTCAGCCACTGCACCAAACGTGACGGGTTCGTGACGTCAAGGGTCTGATTATGATACCGGCCCGCACCTCCGACTTTTCGGATTCATGTGCGGATCAAAATTTGATTATCTCACTTGCGTTAACGGTGAAAGAAAAACATCGTGAAACCTGAGAGGACTCCAAAAAGTTCTCTTGATGATAGGTATGTGTAGTACGCCAACCCGCACAGACCAGCGTGCTTGACTAAAGCCTAACCCAAGTAACAAAATTTGATACTATAAAAGTCCTGAGAACGTTTTGGAGCGTGCTAATTAGTGTTCATGATTAGTACTATAATGGTGTTGTAAACGTTTACAGAACCCCAAATAGGCCCTAGTTTTATCACTGATTTATTTATTCTTTATAGGTAGGTACATTACATACGTAAACACTTCTCATTCTGAGAATCCTTCTGATAGACTACTAACCTGCTGTAAAATCTTATCTAGGTACCCATTCTACGTAGGTATCTGCCTAATTTATACTTAGGTTAACAAGTCTGAAAGTTAGCGTGAGTTAAGTAGCATACATAACTTGATTCACTTTTTTGCTTGTGGATATTTTATCTAATTAGGTAGGTATGTGTTAATGAAATAATGATTGAATGTCCAAGTGAAATAGACTATGACAATCTTGACCGTGGTGTTATATTAATGACAATAATTAATTATTTACTACTTACAATCACAATGTTATCAACTAGTTACTCGTAAAAACTTTACGCGTATTAATAATTATAAGAACTTCACTAAGTACCTAGTAGATAAGAGCGTCTAAAATAATGTACGTACCACCTACTTACTACGAATAACGGTTGTAGGTACCTACGCAAAACAGACACCTATCAATTTAAGCTAAAAGGCTACAACTTGAAAACAATATACGTATTATTTATCACTCACTGAGTGTCGCTCCACTACGTGTCCATAACGATAGTTCACACATCTGCCTTTTCTATCGACGTAGGAATGCTAACCCTCTTTAAAATTGTTAAAAAGTACATATTTTAGAACAACCTTCTATGTATAAATTGCAATGGATTCAAGCTCATTATGAATGCTGATGCCATTTCTTAGTACCTAGGTATTGTCTACCAGCGGACTGCAATAAGAACTGAGAGTTGATTCATTGATGGATGCTATGCTGATGCAACACCTAAAACGGAAGTGGGACATTACGCTCAAGGGACGTCGACCTTTTAACATTCTCACTATTTGAGAGTACATACAGGTAGGTACCTACCTAATCACAAGATTATTGTGAATCATACTCGTCGTCAGTATAACTAGTAGTAGGTAGGTACCTACATCCTATTCATTCATGATCTGAAGAGCGGAGAAATCATCTTAAATCTGTTTGTAAGTAGTAAGTACCTACGTAAAATGAATAAGTACCTAGTGTACCTGTCTGGCATGCTGAGTTTTTGTGTGGCTGACTCTGGCTTGGCCACCATCAGGGATTTTAATTTTGATAACACAAATATTTAGTCGCTAATTAGTCGAAATTAGTCGCCAAATATCAGATTTAGTCGGTCACTGGTTCAAAAGTTAGAAGGGTTTATAGGTGGCCGATCTGGAAGGACTCTCCCCGGCTTGGCCACATTTATATCTCAAAAACTGGGGCACCTAACGAAGATCTGTTTTCTCCCAGATTTAGTCGCTAATTAGTCGAAATTAGTCGCCAAAAATCAGAATTAGTCGATCACTGGTTCAAAAGTTAGAAGGATTTATAGGTGGCCGATCTGGAGGGACTCTCCCCGGCTTGGCCACATTTATATCTCAAAAACTGGGGCACCTAACGAAGATCTGTTTTCTCCCAGATTTACTCGCTAATTGGTCGAAATTAGTCGCCGAGTCACAGATTTAGTCGGGTCTTAGTTTAGAAGATAAAATGAGTTCAACTTTTAAGGTATAGTCCAAGAGCTAGATCGAAAAGATAACGAAAAATTGCCAAGATAAAAATATTTCTGTTAATATGTGTAATATACTTCTCGTTTTATCGGTCTAAAGTCATTAGAAATGTCAGAGAGATATAAATTCTCAATTAAATAATTTTGTTTATGTTATAAATTGCTATGTTAGAGTAGGTTAATTTTCTTTGAAAACATTACACCTGGCTCTTGGCCTATTTGGTGTCAAGATGTACAGTCGCATACAACTGTTTTACCAAATTATAATGTTAAGGCCTGAATTACGTTAGAATAATAAAACTTCTGTTTCCAAATAAGAATATATGATGTATCTACCTAATACTATGCTAGCACGGGAACCCAGCTGTTAGAAAATGTAATTTCACTATCTGTTTGGTTTTCCAAATCTTCATTCAATACATAATTATCTCCGGCAGATGACGTTCTGGTTGAAAATTCTGTCTCCAACACGAGTTCATTACTCGAAATCGATTGTTTTTCTCTTTCTTCCTCTTGTTTAACATTTGAACCAAAAAAAAGTGCGTGGTTTTTCTTTATGCTAAGAAATATTGCATCCTTAGACATTTGTTTGTCAAATTTATTAAACAGGAGATCATAAATTGCATCATTTCTTTTTGGCTGTATTGGGTAAAGTACATCTTTATGTTCAAGATATACGGTTTTCTGGCTATCTAAGTTAACTTTAAACCCGCGACCGCGTCTTGACATTTTAGATGGTTTCTGAAAGTAAATAAGGGACCAACTGAGTATATTAACATCACTATTTAGAAGCTAAACTGGTCAAGAGGAGAATAGACGTGTGGTGTCAGGAGGAAAAGCGCGGCCGCCGCGGTGACGCTGGCCTCGCTGCCTGCTGCTGCCGGTCGCTGCTGTTCCGGTGTGAATCGTCCCTGATATACCACACACAGTTTGAACTTATAATATACTAGCTTCTGCCAGCGGCTCCGCCCGTGTGAATATCGAAAATTATCCCTAGTGAACATATTCCCGCAATAAAAAGTATCTTATGTACTAAAAAAACAAAGATAAAGAAATGCTACTAGTTAATTTACGTAGAATTTTAAGTTTTGTACTTAAATAGTCATAGAATTTATTCATACTTAGCCATGTTTACCTACGTAGATCAGCCGCAGCCCTACGTAAACATGGCTATGTACGAATGTGAGATTAATCTAGGTAAATAGCTTTTTTTAATACAAATATCTCATCCACTGGAATTTATTCAAATTACATAATAACTGAATGTTAAATTACTAGATAATTTTGCTTACCTACTATATTGTTTGCATTAATAATATATATAATTTCAAACTTACCCAAAGACTTCTCCATAATTACACAGATATAATTAGTTATGTGCAGTTTCATACACTGCTTTATCTACACTCACACATTGGTAAATAAACCGGTATTATTTGAGTTCATAACTATTCTTAACAAGTTCCACTTTATACTGGCTGACTTTAATTTACGTCACGGGCAACTCGCTCTATGTACTCGTAGTTCATCTGTACACGCGCATCTATCTCTTTCTTACTTACCATACATAAATGAAACGGAGCGCACAGGAGCGCAGCGATCTTGCTGCTAGCGACTTCCACATTTTGTTCTATAATAATAATAACTTTATTGATGCAAACAACCTTTGCTACAAAAAAAAAATTAATTGTAGATCTGTTTCTAGGTAATGCTTGCTTTCCTTTTTTGGTAGATATATAATAACAAAGAATAACTATATATTTAGGTTTATTTAGAAACAAACATTCCACCTTAAGGCGATCCCCGCGGCAAAACCGCGTTTTTTGTCGTTATTCAGAGGCTATTAACTCAGTAATGAAGCGTAATTAACTATATCTAAAAGCATTTTATTAGTTAGTTTATTGCACATTTTAATTTATTTTTATGTGTTATAAATACATTTAAAATCTCCTTGTAAAAAATGTTCTAAAATTATTGATAGCATGCTTCTTTTGCTAAAGTTGACGTTCTGTTAATTTAAGAATTACACCAATGGATAGATAATTTAAAAATCTAAATATTCCACATTTTATTTTATTTGAAAAGATCGCTATCTTTTTTTATTAAAAGAATTCCAATTTTTTTGTGGATTTTGAGATAAATGCGCGGGCGGAGTGAGCGAGACTTATCAACGGGACAGAGAAGGACCGAATACTCAAGGTCGTTTGGTCGGGGTAGCGTCTTAAGACAATACGTATTGTCTAGAAACTACTTAAAGTGTTTTGTACATGCTTGTACCAATGTATGGAGAAATTTATTACTTTAATATCTTTTTAATAACACACCGACTAAATCTGTGACTCGGCGACTAAATTCGACCAATTAGCGAGTAAATCTGGGAGAAAACAGATCTTCATTAGGTGTCCCAGTTTTTGAGATATAAATGTGGCCAAGCCGGGGAGAGTCCCTCCAGATCGGCCACCTATAAATCCTTCTAACTTTTGAACCAGTGATCGACTAATTCTGAATTTTGGCGACTAATTAGCGACTAAATCTGGGAGAAAACAGATCTTCGTTAGGTATCCTAGTTTTTGAGATATAAATGTGGCCAAGCCGGGGAGAGTCCCTCCAGATCGGCCACCTATAAACCCTTCTAACTTTTGAACCAGTGACCGACTAAATCTGATATTTGGCGACTAATTTCGACTAATTAGCGACTAAATATTTGTGTTATCAAAATTAAAATCCCTGATGGTGGCCAAGCCAGAGTCAGCCACACCGATTTATATCGTCCACGAGTATAGGTAGGTAGGTACTCAACCGTTTGCATCATAACTCCTGTAGCTATTTCTAATAACGACTGGATAAGTTCCGGAGGGGGACCATAGTCCAAAGGTTAACTCTAACCAGTTTCGGACACCGAAAAAGAACAAGGGCGTCTCGAATGGATTAGGTATGACGTCATCCTACATGTATGTGGATGTCAATGAACGAGAAATGACAAACGTGGTATTATGGTCAGAGCCATATATTTTGTGTTGCAATGTGATTTTAATATTACGCAACAGCCCATGGGTTAACTAAATTGGTACCAAGCGACTTTAGTGGTTCGCTCCAACGTGTAAGTTGGAAATGTTGAGTTACACGTATTGTAGACTGTTCTCTAATAATGTGACTTTGTCACATTCAAGTAGACTGTGCGACTAACCAGGCATGTCTATGAAAATTGAAAAGGTTATAGGGATGTAACATAAAATACAGAAGTGAGTTTCAATTGTTTATTGTGGACACTGTACTGTAGTTGAATACTGCAATATCAGTAAAAGCTTGTTGTGTTATCTGTTGGAATGTTTAGTCGACCTCCTCGATGGTAGGTCCGGCACCGCCACCGGGGGCCGCGCCTCCGGCTCCGGGCGCGCCGCCGGGGAAGCCGGGCATGCCACCGGGCATACCGCCGGGCATGCCACCTGCTCCCTGGTACATCTTCGTGATGATGGGGTTGCAGATGCCTTCCAATTCCTTCTGTTTGTGCTCATACTCCTCCTTGTCAGCCAGCTGGTTGGAGTCTAGCCACTTGATGGTGTCATTGCACTTGTCGAGGATTGTCTGCTTGTCAGAGTCCGAGATCTTGTCCTTGAGCTTCTCGTCCTCCATGGTTGACTTCATGTTGAAGCAGTAAGATTCCAGAGCATTCTTAGCTTGGATGGTCTCCTTCTGCTTCTCGTCTTCAGTCCTGTACTTCTCGGCCTCGTTGACCATGCGCTCGATCTCCTCCTTCGACAGGCGACCCTTGTCGTTGGTGATGGTGATCTTGTTCTCCTTGTTGGTCGACTTCTCGACGGCAGATACGTTGAGGATGCCGTTGGCGTCAATGTCGAAGGTGACCTCGATCTGAGGCACGCCACGTGGCGCGGGAGGGATGCCGGTCAGCTCAAACTTTCCGAGCAAGTTGTTGTCTTTGGTCATGGCACGCTCACCCTCGAACACCTGGATGAGTACTCCGGGCTGGTTGTCAGAGTAGGTGGTGAAGGTCTGGGTCTGCTTGGTGGGGATGGTGGTGTTACGCTTAATCAGGGTGGTCATGACACCGCCAGCGGTTTCAATACCGAGCGACAACGGAGTCACGTCGAGCAGCAGCAGATCCTGGACCTCCTCGGACTTGTCACCGTGCAAGATAGCGGCCTGGACGGCGGCACCGTATGCTACGGCCTCATCGGGGTTGATGGATTTGTTAAGCTCCTTGCCATTGAAGAAGTCTTGAAGGAGCTTCTGCACTTTGGGGATACGGGTGGAACCACCAACAAGTACGATGTCGTGGATTTGGGACTTGTCCATCTTCGCGTCACGAAGGGACTTCTCCACAGGCTCCATGGTGGATCTGAACAGGTCAGCGTTCAGCTCCTCAAAACGAGCCCTGGTGATGGATGTGTAGAAATCAATACCCTCGAACAGAGAGTCGATTTCAATGCTTGCCTGGGTGGACGAGGAGAGAGTTCTCTTCGCCCTTTCACAGGCAGTGCGCAATCGTCGAAGGGCCCTCTTGTTGGTGGCGAGGTCCTTCTTGTACTTCCTCTTGAACTCCTGGACGAAGTGGTTCACCATGCGGTTGTCGAAGTCCTCTCCTCCCAAATGCGTGTCACCGGCGGTGGACTTTACTTCGAAGATACCATCCTCGATGGTCAGGATGGACACGTCGAAGGTACCGCCGCCGAGATCGAAAATCAATACGTTTCGTTCTCCACTACCCTTTTTGTCAAGACCGTACGCAATCGCGGCAGCAGTCGGTTCATTAATAATACGGAGAACGTTCAAGCCAGAGATGGTACCCGCATCTTTCGTGGCTTGTCTTTGTGAGTCGTTGAAGTACGCTGGAACCGTGATTACTGCATTCTGCACCGTTTTGCCAAGATAGGCCTCGGCTGTTTCCTTCATTTTTGTGAGCACCATTGAGCTTACTTCCTCAGGGAAGAAGGTTTTGTCTTCACCCTTGTATGAGACCTTGATCTTTGGTTTACCACCGTCACTGACAACCTCGAAGGGCCAGTGCTTCATGTCGGCTTGTACGGTGGCATCTTCGAATTTGCGGCCGATGAGACGTTTGGCATCTGTAACAAGGATATGCAATAGTTGAAGACATTGTTCCTTGAAATATCAAGTCGATGCTTAGAATTATTTTCTCAGAATACTTTTATCATTCAATATGTTCAGAGACTCTAGTCTAGTATATTGGGTATCATCATGAAAGTGCAATAAATACGAAGTTAACGTGACTAATAAATCTGCAACAGAGGTATAATAAATCTGTTTTTATCTAACCTTGTCTTGTAGTGACAAGTTGACCTTTTAAGACCTTTGGCTACGCGTGTAAGGAAGATGACTCATCAATATTTATGAGCTGGACAAGTTATGAAGCTCTACAACTTTTCTAAAACCCAGATGTGAGAGCTTAGTCATCAATCGTGAAATTATGATTACAGCTGTGTAATCAATGACTCATAACACCTACGTTTTCCGCCTATTGTCGATTATGTGCAGGCTGTGTTGCTGCCCAAACTATAATCAATAATACCTACATTATTTAATGTTTACGTTTCGAGAATTTGGATAAATAAATTAATCAGATATATTTAAAGTTTCATTAGATCCATCATTATAATGCATACATACAGGTACTCGAAAGACCTAGTTTCATCCATGACGACACAGGTAGTTGAATGACCTAGTCCTGTATTGATCGCGTGACCTGTTTAGATAACTAGGATGCAATCTACAGTCCGGTAAGTAAGCCGGCGCCCAGTAACGTGCCCTAACACTCGCGATTCACGTGCCGGTCGGCTGATAATGTTATCTTTTCCTGTTAGTAGGAGTAGGTATAGAATAGTTATTAGTAGTCGGTATTTTGGCGAATACGCCCGAATGAATAACCTATGAACGTTATGTAAATTAGCTGCAGGTTAAAATCAGGTAGGTATAGGTACCTAGTTTATAATTATTGAAAACTACTATCTACCTAAACTGTTGGTAGGTACGTACTTTCATGTTTATAAGATAAAGTACCTATCGGATTTCCTATCTAGAGTCGTCGAAGGGAAACTTACCGAAAATTGTGTTGTTTGGGTTCATCGCCACCTGGTTCTTGGCGGCATCACCGATGAGACGCTCGGTGTCTGTGAACGCGACATATGAGGGCGTGGTCCTGTTGCCCTGGTCGTTGGCGATGATCTCCACCTTACCATGCTGGAATACACCCACGCATGAGTAAGTGGTACCCAAATCTATACCTACAGCTGGTGCTTTAGTGGCTGCCATCTGAAACAATCAAAACTTCGTGTTAAATAGGCTGAATGACACGACCTTTGCACCTTGCATGGTCATAGATGGTCATGATCGAGAAAACCGCAATATTAGAGGTTATGTTCCGCCATTTTGACAGGAGCTTAACTATAATCCCAAATTAGCACGTGGGGGTTTGATGAGATCTAGAAAATGTAGGGTTTATCAAATTTATTACAAAAGTACCTACTTAAAAACTATTAGCTACACTGATAAGGCGGAAAATGTAACGGCGGCCATTACAAGAAAAATCGATACGATGCGGGGACGGAAAGTTCCAGAACGCGTTGTGAAAATACGTGGATACAAAAGGAAGAGTCTAGAAACCGTAATTAGAACGTGAATAATGAACACCTTGGAATAATACACCTGCCAGGACTACCACGTGCCTATTTCCACTCGAACAAAGAAACTGAAATATTCACGCGCGGAACCTTGAAATTATATTATTTCAATAGAAAGACAGTATGATTAGGGCACTGGATTATTTATTAACATAGGTTTCTGTAATTAATCGCACAAAAGAATGGAAACGTGGAGAAGGAAGTTCCCGCCTCGTAAAAACTGTCATAGCAACAACTCGAATACAAAAAAAATTACCGTTGCAAATAAATAATTTCACACACAAATTAAAAACACATTATTGAAAGAAATTAAGATATTGTCTCATTACTTACTTTTTGATTTTAATGTATAACTATCTCAGTCGTTGACTTAACTCGTAGAGTAAAACTCAGCAAACGTGCGCGATTGACGGCTTCTTTTCACGAAATAATATGGCGTCGGAATTTCACCAAGTAGTTTATAAGCGCGGGGATGCGTCACTCGACGTCACTCGGGTGTTCTGGAATATTCCCCGTTGTCAACCAATAGGATCAGCTCCCTCGTAGCGTACTGCGCCGTCATTGGTTAAAACTTGACATCTGCAACGCTTTTGCAGAACATGTGTAATTTGCATAGTGATGTGCTATGTTGGGCGTGGTTTAGAATTATATCGATAAAATCATATTCTTACTTCAGTCAATATTTTAAAAGATTTAAAACGTGCACTTGATGTCAATATCCCATTTAGGGCCGATTTTTCAATCGTCAGATAAATTTTATCCATGGAATAAATATGACTGTTTGACATAAATATTTTCTATACAAAAGCTGTCAAAACGTCAAACTTATTCCCCAGATAAAAGTTATCTAACGATTGAAAAATCAGCCCTTATATATATTTACTTCTGACGTATCCAGAAGGATAGTGATCAAAGTTGAATACGAGAAACGAGAACAAACGGAAATGTTTGTGCGTAATTGAAAGGTTCCAAAGTTCCCTTCGTTGGTTTAATCTTTAGTGCCAAAAACACTAGCAAGTTCTGTTGCGCAGATTTTCGTACTCCATTGTTCGCTTAGTTTGTAAAACTTACAGAAGACGACTTGCCGTAGGTGTGTCCATAGCTTGAAAGTCGGTTGTGCAACTTAAAATCATCTCTCGCAAGTCACAACCTGTCATAAGTAGGTAAAGAAATCTCTACTCTTAACCTCTTAATGACCGAAGCTGTGTTTTTGCGGCGGCTTCCATTGTTTATCTATTATGTGTATGTTCCCGTAATCAATACGACTTAATATTTGTATTGCAACCTGCGGCTGTGTTCTTATATTCTTCATTCTTATATTCTCAATTAAACGGTTTCTTATACTGTTATCTTATATTCGTTTGGTATAATTTCTTATTAGTATTTCGTCACGATGAATATTCTAACTAAACTGTTGGAAGTCACACTGACCCTGATTCAAACTCAAGGTCACCCCGAGTGGTGAGTCGGAAACACCGGAGCCAGCTAGCAAAGTTACTGAACTACTATATGTGTAGAAAAAGTTGGTAACAACCTGTTTATTGACAAAATAAATCTTTGACTTAGAATTCAATTATATCACGTATCAAGCACATGTCTGTGATCGAAGGTTAAGAACGTTTGCTTCATGAAACTTGAACTTTAGAATATTTTGATTGATTTCAATTTTGTATTAGATTATTTTGTAATATTTGCGACGCGTGGTGTTAAGTTGAAAACATAAAATACAAACCAAGAGATACCACGTGTGTAAGCACGTGGTTTAATAAGAATTTAATGCGATGTGTTGGCAATTAACTACTTATTAGAGTTTAGTTTACCAGTCTTTTATGTGTGTGTGATTAAACACTGACTAACACAGAACTGGCAAAGATCAAAATTTGTTTCGTTATTAGACTTTTTGTCAAGCTGCACTTTAGTCTGAAAAACATTATCAATAATCCATTTCGACACCAATCTCATCACTAAAAGCTCGTAACGGGTATTTATTTTATTATTACAATGTTGCAAGCCTTATCTTGGTTTCATTTTTTAAGTTATAAATTGAAATAATCATATTCTGCAAAAATACAAGATATATAATATTTTTGATTATAAGCTTTTCATTTATGTTATCATTGTAAATAAATTGTCATTGTTCTTCGTCAGTAAATTGATGGACATGCAATACCGCCCTCTGTTGTGTAAACTTATGAGTCACTATATTTATTACGTGGTCAATTTCTAGAATGTAGAGGAATGTCGAGAAGGGCGGGAACTCTGAAAGAAATTCTAGAAAGTATTATTAATTGAGGAAGATGTAGATTATTATATGATATTCTTTGTCTTAGGTATTTGATGATAAATTGATAATACGTACACATACGTATGTATCCAAATAAACTTAGTAATTCTGCTCTTTCTATATATTGAAACGGATGGGAAATTACACAAAATAAAATTCAAGAGTAATCTTTTAATATTTTAATAGTAAAAAACAGTCCAATACAAAGAAATAAATAAATAGAACATTCCTAATCATTGCAACATGCATCTTATTCTAACTTTTTTATCTTACTTTATTTTCATTCAGAAAACATTTTGTGCTCTGTAACTTTTCATTGTACACACGGCTACACATCAAGCTATACAAAACCAGTTTATCTTGGCGTCGCTTTGTATAATCTTTTCGCACAAGTAACGGTCAGCTTATACTGGTTTTGCATAGCTTGAAGTGTAGCCGTGTGTACAGTCAGCAACGAAAGTCCATGAACAGATACTAATTTACAAAACACCTAAACACTAAAACGGACCATAAATCACTTACCAGAATAGAGTACAGAATAAGGTTATCATTTCAATGTTTCAAAAACGCTAAGCATTAATATGTTATAAGTCGCTAAACATCATTACAGCATAAGTCGATTACTATCATTTTACCGTAAGTCGCTAAACATCATTACAGCGTAAGTCGGTTACTATAATTTTATCGTACCTAAGTCGCTAAATATGTTATGCGCGAGTTTTTTTAAGTTGATAATGCATGAGTTGTTGAATCTCTTTGAATACAAGATAGGTACTACAGAATTACCTTTTTTGCGCAATTACGAAGCTGATCAATTTAATTTGCTGTCAAATCTTATGTCAACCAATGTGATTGGTTGACCTAACATCGTTCTGATTTATTTCACAATTGAACAGTTGTGATCATGTGGTTTTTAAGGTATATGCTGTTATTTTATAGTAAAGCCTACAAATTAGTGATGTTAGGCCGAGGCCCCATGTCCACGGTGCGGCGCCGCGCCGCAACACGGCGCCGCGCACGGTGCCGTTTACGGCGACACGGCGTGGTGTACGGTGCACCGCACGTTAGTTCCGTGCAGGGTTGCCAACCGTACGAGGTTCCTCGTACAAATACGAGATTTGTGGTCTTCCGTACGAGGTACGAGGACACTATCAACCTCGTACAATTATGTACGAGATTTTGATAATATGGCCATACGAACATTTTGCATCACCATTAGATAAATAGTAAAAACTAGTGCTATCTATCAGAACTTGTAGGAACTTCTTACACCAAAAATTTCATTGCCGTATTTACGCGATGATTATCTATGGTAGCTATCCCGTCAACCGGAAATCCCCTGCCTAGTAAAACATTTCGTTCTTCGCAAGTCGTCTCTGTCACACAGCGGACATTTCTTCTTTCTCTGTTCCTTAGGTGTTCCATTCGTTGCATGCTGGCCGTGTTTTTTGCACTAGGTACGTTAGTGCGTGTAGCTACATGAAGTTATTGTAAAAAAGAAGATTTTTATTGTTAAATACCTGGTCTTTTCGTTGTTTCGTCAATTGTTCAGTGGTGTAATAGAAGTATCGTTATAAGTGATAATAACGAAAACAATGACTGTTTTTTTTTGTGATTTTACTTGAGTAACAATAAAAAAAAATTGAAATACAACACAAACTGAAGTTTTAGTTAGTAGGAAAGTTGCAATAGTTTATTCCTTTGAGTAAAAAATCCTAAATCCAGTAGTTCAATGTACCTTTATTTTGTTTTTAGCACGTTTTCGATGCATCATAAATGTACGAGGTTTGAAAGTCAAAATACGAGATTTTTTGCTGCATTTGTACGAGGGAATTTTGTTTACGGTTGGCAACCCTGGTTCCGTGGCTGGCGTAAATGTGACATGTCTAAAATTGCAATTTTTCAGGGCGACCATTTTAAAGTTTTAACCTCTTCTGGTAAACCGGTAAATTAGTTTAACGTATGTATTTTAGTTGTTTTAAAATATACAGGATGTTAACGAATTCGTGTAATTCCTTAAAACCATATGATCTGCTACTGGTGTAGATTTTCCCGGCATGGAAATAAGGCAGATTTAAAAAAAACCTTTTTTTTTTTCATGCTGTACCTATGGCTAAGTGATCGAATCTAAACCACAGGATTCAGTAAAATACAAATGTAAATGACGTCAACGTCAAAATCCAAGATGGCGGCTGTGAAATTTTACAAGTTATGCATCATTGGTTTCGTTTCCGTGGTTTTCGGGAGGGTGCTGATGACGAAAATGAGGTCAACGTCAAAATCCAAGATGGCGGCTGTGAAATTTTACAAGTTAAACATCATGGCAAAACCGAACGCACGTATAATATGCTACTGTTCGTACTGCCAGTGGGTCTCTGTAGCAGTATGGATTCGACCTTTTGCCAGTGTGTTATCGCTGTAAGGTGTACAGTGTCCTGTGACATTATTAAGATTAAAATGCAGGCATTGCAATTAAAGGCAGGCGGTGAGCTACTAAAAAATGTAACGCGTATGGCTTTCTATACCAGCGCACGCATTAGCGGTTCTTTTTAAAATGCCTTTTAAAACGTATCGTGCTAGATTTTGGCTAAAGACTTTTAAATTCGATGCGATTCGATGATAACTGGCTACTAAAATCAGGCTACAGTGCATGTTCATAGATAAGCTGTATGGCGCTTTTAGCATTTGAAAAAAAAGGGGTGCATGAAAAGAGCCTCCACGAGTGACGATACTTCAGTACGTCCGGCGCACCCTGGGCAGTCAGCCTCGTTACCATCCTTGCTGACTGGCTAATCTTTTCACCACGGCATGAGCTATTCTTGTATAGCTCGTGCCGACACGATAGAAAAAGAAGCATTTGAAAACCGCTTGCGTAAAATCATATAGCAACTCAGTGCGTGCTTAGTCGGACTGATTTTAAATCGTCAGATATCTTTTAACCGAGTAATTAAATTGACGTTTAACAGATTTTGTACTTTTTTGAGCACGGTTATCAATCCGAAACATGGTTAAAATGAACCGAGGTATTTTGTAGGTATTTATTACGAATTCAATTCCTGAAGATATACTAGAAAATGTAGCAAATTAAAATGTCAGTTTCATTCAAACTGATTGTTTCGAATTTAATGGCTTTCGCGTGGAATAAATACTCGTTTCAATTTCCTTACGATGTTTTCCTATAACTTGACTATCAGATTATATTATAAACAAAAGACACGTCAATGACGTCACGCACGAAATGAAAGGGATATAGCTATATGAAGAAAAAGAAAAAATGCTGTATAATTGACACAATAGTACACATTGTATCTATTTTTGAACTTTTAATTTATGACTCTAAGTACAATCAAATACAATTCATTTTACGTTGCCATCCTGATTTTCTGAATAACGTGTTGCTTAGTTACCTTTAAATGTTTAGCTTGACCTTTAGTTTGTAAATAAATATTTGACATTTTGACTGCTCAGATATATTTGGAGATTATGATGCTCAAAATAATTTGAACAGTTTTGTTGCATAGCTGTTTTTGGTATCTTGAATGTGTTTAATTATTTGGACACCTGAGTTGCTCATCTACTTCTGAAACTATCTATAAAAACGGCAAAAAATCACGTTTGTTGTATGGGAGCCCCCTTAATTATTTATTTTATTCTGTTTTTTAGTATTTGTTGTTATAACGGCAACAGAAATACATTTTTGTGAAAATTTCAACTGTATAACTATCACGGTTCATGAAATACAGCCTGGTGACAGACGGACGGACGGACAGCGGAGTCTTAGTAATAGGGTCCCGTTTTACCCTTTGGGTACGGAACCCTAACAGGATCGCATGTAAACATATCGTAAACTCGTAATTGTTTTTTAAATATTGTGATATTACTGTCTAATATATTTTTATGTTCTGTATTTTATTATGTATGAGATGCCTACACATTATTGATATTTGTTTTATACTAGAAATAAATAAATACTGTCCTTGTTTTTAATTTCAATATGTATTAATATTCGTTTATTCATTGTAAATACATATTAAATTATATTTTTAAATACATACCTACGTTGTAAAAACAAAAACAATCCACGTTTAAAAATATAAAAAAATAGTAGCCCATCGGCACGCGGCATCGGAAATAGGGTCCAAGCTACCGGCGGGGCTCCAGAGAGAGGAACTTCCTAACAAAATGCGCCGTGTCCAGAAGTACCGCTTTCTGAATCAAACCCTTGATTCAGCTGCCTATTAATAGTATTTAAATTATATTTAATTTATATTCTGAACTAGTAGCTGTGTTTATTCGGCAATGTTTTGATTATAAAAATACGGTGCGCTGCGCTTCGCCAGATAGTGGCTTGGAGCAAACGGGTTTAACGAACAGGAAATATAGGAAATTAGCTATGCTCAGCGACTTTTGTATTTATTACAGATCATACAATTTTGTCGGTAGTAATGTACAGCAATTAATGGTTTAACCGAGTTCAGCGACTTTTGTGATTCAATTACGACAAGTTGTTTTATAATTTACTTTAGTCAGTAACTTATGATAAATAATAATGATTACAAAATATTGGAAATAAATTATGTTCAACGACTTCTGTTGCTGACTGTACCTACTACACACTTTTACTTCATTATTCAGACATAATTTTACTTTTTCAAAAACTACAAACAGATAGTATTTTTTTCAAGAAGTAAAACTTTTCTGATATTAGTAGGTAGGTAACAGCTAACAGCTGATACACGATGAGTCAGCATGAGACACAAAATAAAACATTTACAGCAAGCAAACGGCATGTTGCGTCACGCATGCTCAAGAAATACATCAACAATCTTATCATTAAAAATAATAGATAATTGCGGAAGTACGGTGATTCGACCTTTGCTTAAAACTATAGGACTTACACACTTGAGTACATAACATAAAAATATTGTGAAGTCGGAATTGTGTAATGTGTAATTTACGACCACACGACGAATTTTGGACGAAAATAAAAGAAAACAGAGTAACCAACAAAAAAAATAGTGTTAACTAATGCTTTTACAAAGAGTAACGTCTTATTCAAAACACAACTGGGTCAAGGATAGATTTACTGTAGTATTTCTATTTTTATATTTTCTAAACATTACAAAACTAACATTATGCCAGCAACGCTTTTAATACACCGAAGAAATATCGTTTTTTTTTCTCTGTATCAACACTGTGTGACAACTTTATTTGTAGGTGTGTTGATTGTGGGCTACACATCCCTTCAAGGCGGCTTTACATTGATCCAGTTACTGGATTGACGATAGACGAGTATTCTATTAAAATCCTGCGCTACTGGTCTGGATTGAAACGTGTTTACATAAGTCCAATCCCAATCCAGCACTACATTTTAGTGACACTGGATCCAGCTACTAGAACAATGCAAATTCGACTTTATTGGAGAGGATATAGAATATGTAGCAGTGGACCATAATATGCTTGTGGTATACACGGCTACATATCAAGCTATTCGTTTTCAGTATAAGGTGACGTCGCATTCTACAGAAAACCTATACAACGCGAAGTCAGCTCATACTGGACATATACACAGTGTCTTAAAAAGTAGTGTCAAACGGAAGTCCAGAGGTAGAACACCCTTAGAAGTACCCGAATCACCTCCATGTATGATCCACGTTTTTTTTTTGCGAGCCCTGATTCCTTTTAATGTTTTAACCAAACTCTGACTTTAATGACATTTTTGTTATAGTGACGTGAATACAAAGATATTATAAACTATGGATGCGTTGCCCACGCTCAATATTAAAGCAAGGTAATTGCCCGGCATTCACTTAATCACGCACCAACCAGAGTCGTGGCACGTTCTAAAGTGTCACTCTTGCAATATTTTGCGGAAAAAAAGCCATCTTGTCTTTACAGTTTACAGACGATGTACGAACTATACAGTGTAATTAATTGTATAATTTGCACTGTATAATTAAATGTACTGGTATGTGAGTATCGTAAATATTTACGCTGTTTTGTAGTGCAATGATGTTGGTGTATGACGCGTCTATTTATGAAACGTCATTGCGTGAATAGTTATTTTTTCTAATATAAATTATATGAATAGAGAATCTAACTCAACTATTAATGACACTGATCAAAAATAAAATGAAATCATAACTCAAAAACGACAAAAAATCGCGGAACATACATGGGGGTGATTGGGGTACCTCCAAGGGTGCTTTACCTCTGGAATCTCTGCCTATATAGCTTCATATGTAGCCGTTTTTACAGTAATGACTTTATATCTATTATCAATACACAACAAAACAGAACATATATATTTAACCTTATAACCAATTATATTATTTTGCTGTCAAACTATATTAACATGTGACTAGAACTCTAAGAGCTACAGTGTGCTGGTATCACGAGATTCTGAAGTAGGTCTGGTAGCCGAGACCGAGGGAAGTGGTCAGGAACCAGGCGAAGCAACACCACCACGTAGCGAAGCCGAACACGCCTCGGTATACGTCAATTGTGAATACCTGGGAAATGAAAGTTATGTTAAAAGGAAATCACTCATTAGAGCTCTTACACACCACGTTTTTTTCAGGCGCGGTCGACGCGCGTTTCGCTATCGCGCGTAGTCAGCCCTGCTAAACATGAAATAGGCAGATTAACGCAGATTAAACGCGCTACAGACGCGCGTGAGCAACTCTCCTTGGATTAAAACGCGCTGTACGTATGTGTTTGCAGCTAAAGCCAGCTCGTCTGTATCGATGTAACTCCGCGCTACGAGCGCGTCGACAGCTCGCGAAAAAGTCGTCGTCTGCATACTACAATTTTATGAACGTGTGAATAGGTAAATTGGTTGCGATAACATCGCGTTTGCAGCGCGTTATAGTTGCGTGCGACGCGCGTCGACAGCGCCTGAAAAAAACGTGGTGTGTAAGAGCCCTTATCGCCGGCAATTTTTTATGCTGGGTTCTGTTAATCTGTTTTCGAGACAGGTCTTTGAAAGAGGAGGAATTGTTATTTTTTATTGGATAAAATCGTCCATGCACGCCATCTTGGTCCAATTTGGGACGTGTACAATGGATGTGCGCCGCGGCTAGACTGAACAAATCTTAGAACTGTGGATGCATCGCGAGTAGATGGTGCATATTTGTTTTTAAGAAACCGACTCATGTCGGACTTTTTGCGATTTTCTCGATTTAACGTTGGGCGAACAGTGTAGGGGCGAGCGTTGGGGCCAACGTGTGTAGCGGCCTAATGGATGTACACACACAAGTAGATTGCTATACTATGCTATATGCTACTACATTATTTGTAATATCGTCGTTGCGACTTTAAGACCTGTAAAAGTGTTTAAGATGTGTAAAAATCACTTTTATGAGAAAATTGATAAAAACCGTCTACTGAAAAAAATATAATGAAATCAAAAAATAAAGGTATCAGCCACATGATTTCCTGCTTTTTACTTTGCTATTGTAGGTTGAAATGAAAAGTAATGTCATAGTAAAACAATTTAAAAAGTGATTTTGCCAAAAGTGACACATAAGAGGTCTTAAAGTCGCAACGACGATAATGCTTCCTTGATTGAACCGCAGTGTATATAGCCATTAATGTTCTATTGCTTATCCTTTAAATATAAATTTTGGTAGCCTTAGGGTGGATTTTACCAACGTCAGATAATGTTATCTGAGGAATAAATTCGACATTTTGACAGATTATCTATATAAAATCTGTCAAAAAGTTTCATTTATTCCTCGAATAACGTTATCTGACGAATAAATTCGACATTTTGACAGATTACCTACATAAAATCTGTCAAAAAGTTTCATTTATTCCTGGAATAACGTTATCTGACGTTGGTAAAATCCACCCTTAGTAGGTTACCTATGAGAAGGATAATTTAAAATTGAGGACAATTTAATAAAAAAATAAAAAAATCCTTACCATTTTCAAATTCTCCCACGCAAGTTGGAACTGCTCGATACCATCGCCCTCCACACTCTCGGTCACTCCTACTACCTTATCCTCCATAGTACAGACCTCCTCTGTTTCGTAAAACAGTGCCGTCCACGTGTACCCTCCGAGGGTCTTGTACATCAGAGCTAGGTACAGACACATTATGATGGGACAGATGTATTGGAGAGCTACCACGCATAGGTAGTAGAATACTGACGCAATCTGGAAAAAGTATTTTGTAAATCTTTAGTTAAGAATTTCGTACATACAACTATATTTTTCAATAAAAAGTTGTTTCTTTTCATTCCTTGGCCCGTCTACTTTTTGTCCTGTATCGTGGGTGCGTTTACAGACACAAATCTTGACATGCACAAACGCCTAGACCCGGAACAACTATCTGTAGGCCATACAAATATAACCCGTAACGCAGAAGCGAATAGGGTATTTGACTGAGAAAATATAATTAGTCCGTCAGTTAGATTATCAAAAAATATTTGACCCGTATTTTTTCTTTTGTTACGTAAACCAAAATTGGCGAAGATACGATACTTTTAAAATGGGCAAAACTTGTGACAAGCAAGTACAATTTTTACTTGCTTCTGACGTCATAAGCCCCCACTCTCGAGTTTTGATGCGTTTTATCTTTCCAAATATTCATAGATTTAACAAAAGAAAAAATACGTGTTCATTATTTTTCAAAACTCTAACTGGCGGACTAATTAGATTTGCAATATATTGATGCTGTCAACATGCCTATTGCTCAGCCACTGCACCAAACGTGTGCTATTGTATATTTTACTTTAAGTAAACGAATATTACAATAATTAAAGACGTAATTGAATATAAAAAAACAACTAGAGACTCTTTCATAAATTCCTCAATGCTTCTGATATACTGATAGCACAGTCTATCTACATCTTACTCCTTACAGTCGGTCAACGTAGAACATTGTCGCAGAGCAATCGTGCGGGGGGTTGCGGGGTGAAGGAGCGGAGGTTATGTCCCGAGTAGCCATACTGCAGCTTGGGACATAACCTCCGCCCCTACATCATTTTGACATTTCATAGGACCTGTCAAATGTATGGGCGTTGACCCACTGTATGTAGTAAGTAGGTACACTGTGCTGATAGTATTTATTTCACTCATCCGCAAACAGATCACAATAAATTTATTTATCTACCTATCGTTACTTCATGTTTAGTGACACTGCCGTGTTAATTACGCTAGCGCTATATTCAGGACGTGTTATGTCACGAACAGTACCATTACCAATAAATAAGTAAAATACAATAAAAAACAGTCAAGTATTCGGGCGTTAGTGTAGAGGAAACTCCCAGCATCAACGTTTCCCGTCAACGTCATGACTCCCGTGACGCTAATTGCTTTGCACGCACGCACAATCTTGCCCAAGGTGCAACTACAAGTTATCAATTTTCGAGAGAGGAATCTTTCAAGTAGTGGATAGTTGTGGTATTACTACGGATTAACACCGATGTATTCGAGTTCACCACACTTTTCATAGCACTCATACGCCATGCCGCTATACATATTGCTAGTGAACATTCCAGCAGGGTCCTCTGCATTACGTTTGCGCTAAGAGTGAACCCTCAAGGAGGGTTCCAGGGAGCATAAACACTAGGAAGCGGTGAAGGGAGGGCTTTTTGGGGGATGTCTATTTTGTAAAATCGACGTTCAAAAAGAACTAAGTCATTCTAGTCTATTTTGAATAAATGAGTTTTGAGTTTGAGTTTGGTTCTTGGCATTAGGTTAAAAATCGCATCATAAAACACACTACTACGTAGCAAAATAGTGTTTTCGGAAGATCTTGTTGCTTGCTTTATGACAGAGTATTTTCTAAGAAAAAACTACTTTTAAAATGAGCCTAGACTAGAGGCTGCCCGGACAGCACCCGGCACTGAATGTGTTAAATAATATAGTACGTAAGTATTACCTTCTTCTGCAGGTCAATATTGGTGATCCTGCCGGCCTCCTTCTTCTGCACGTCGAGGCGTCGCTGTGCCATGTCGAGGTACGCTTGTAGCTGACGCGGCATCAGAGCCAGGCGGATCACTACTGTGCTCGCGACCAGCATTAGACGGAGTGTGTCGTACGCTTCTGATGTCATACTGCAAACAAATGGAACAGTTTAGAGACGATTTTATTTCTATTAGTACTTGTTTAGGTGGGATCCCAGCAAGTCACACCCAATCCTGATACAGTGTGACTCGTTGGGATTTTTTTCCCCATCAAGTTACAGTTATTTGTTTGTATGTTAGGTTAAGGTAAAGGTTGCAAACCTTTGTTTCCAAAAGGGTTCCAAACGAGACACACCCAATGTAACATAGATAGAACTTTTACTATGGGACCAAAAATGAAATCGCGAAAAAAAAATCAGCTGTTGCCTACATTAATGTTCGCATAACTCGTCAAAATGTAGGGAACAGCTGATTTTTTTTTCGCGATTTCTGATTTGGTCCCATAGTAAAAGTTGTTCATAATGATGAGTACAGTGACCCCTTAAGAGGTTGTAAAGTTATTTATGTTACATCTTGTAGATTATATATTATAATTTTTGTAGGAAATAATAAACAATGATAGTTGTGATTTTTTTAAATTCAGTCCCTAACATCAAAATAAAAATTAAAAGGGGTGGAAAAGTATTAAAGAAAAAACGCGCAAGCGAAGCTGCTGGCAAAAGCTAGGATAAAAATATTATGTTAAATCGAATTAACTCACAGTGGTTTCTCCATGCCGCTGAACACTCTGACGGTGAGGTAGTGTCTGGTAATAGGTCGCACCCACAACAACACCAACACGAACGGCATCGCGAAGTTAAAGTTTAGGAGTAAAGACTTTACTTTGTTGTCTCCATAGTACCTGCAAAACAACAATAAATTAAATTATTTATAAATATCGACTTGGCACACAAGGTTGTCCCCATGTGGGATGTTGATTCAGCAGTCATTGTGCCGATAGATGTTACTAGCCAAGAGCCTCGACCAACATCTGATGAGGCTCTCGTTTGGCGGCTGATACAGAAAACGGTTCTTCTGGACACGGCGCGTATTGTTAGGAAATTCCTCTCTCTGAGGATCCATACATATTTCTTTCGTCAGTTGTGAGTACTACGCCTAAGAACATCGTCAATAACATGTCGATGTATGTCCTTCTAAGGCGTCCTCTATCGGCATTTCCACTAACATCTGCCTTTGTTGGTCAGTTTTCATTTTCATATATACTTATTCCATAAGTTGATCTTACCTAAGCGAGTCCCAGTGCATTCTGGCGACTCTTAGTCCAGGGAAGGTGAATAGAGTCCCAATAATAGCCGCCCACACAGCAAAGAAGAATTTCAATATCAACTTGGAAGCTGGACCTCTGAAAACATGACAAAAAAAGATTATATTTTAAGAAGATATTTTTGTTTTGCGCTATTGTACTGCCTATCATTTTCCCAACTATGTTGAGGTTAGCTCCCAATCTAACCAGATGCGGCTGTATACCAGTATTTTACACAAAGCGACTGTCATCAGACCTCCGCAATCCAGCTACCGATAATCTGAGGTTAGACCAGCTGTCAGACTTTAGGGCTTCTGACTACATTAACGACTGTTATAGGTATTCATATGACACCCGAGGCACAGAGGGATTTTGATGTGTAGCAAATGGTCACCCATCACGCAAAATACGCGCTTAGACGTGGAGTTGCGGATACCAGCCCGTTATACCTTACCTTATGGTCACCCATCCACGTATTTTGTTTTGCGCTATCCTAATCCTTAAATTCGCCAGTCAGCTAGTTCATAGGTTTATACTAGTACATCACCTTGGTAAATTAATTACAAATAAAAGTATTCCCACCAATAGAATTTTAATTGCTATCTGGAAGGTTTCCAAATATTTTCGTTACATTTCCTTAACAATGTTGTGTTGGCTTAATAAATTGAGCACAACATTGTTTTAAGATCTACTTATTTGATCTTCAGTTGACCAAAGGATAGGATGATTTAAAAAAAAAAACTAATTTCTTTTTTACCCTAATTGCACCATATGGTAAGCGTAACTCAGGGTCAGGGACAGGGTCTGTGATGAAGCACACAAATCCAAATAAGAGAGATAAAGTCAGATTTCCCTATACCCCTCTGACTTTTACATACACACGAGGAACACAGGTAAAAAGCTAGGTGTGTTGTGGCTTGTATGAGAGAGCCAGAGGGGCATAGGGAAAGCTTGTGTTACTTGGATTTGTATGCTCCATCTTAGACCCTGTTTGTGCTTACCAACGGCTGCTAGTAGTTTAAAACATATTTTCATAATTATTTCAATACAATTACACAAAACATAAATTACACGAAAAACTTACACAGATGATAGCCCCTGCATCTCAAGGAACTTAGAAGCATTTTCATAGAAGCTGTCGTAAGCAGGGTCCACACCTACTTCCAGGTTGTCTTCACTCACAATCAGCACCATCATGGCCACTAGAAGGAACACACAGAAGGCTACTATGCAGGTGGACCGCTCTCCAATTGATTCTTCACTAGTGAAATACTGTTTTGTCAGGCTTAGTAGGATTTTGCTGTGGTTTGAGTTAAGGTATTACTGATTACATACAAGTTCAATACAAGATATTTGAATAATAAAGGTAATGAGGCATGTATTTTGTATAAAAGGTAAAGAAACCTTTGAAATGAATTGTATCAAGAATAATGTTTGATTAAAAAATCCAAAAATATTATTACATCCTTACTCTTCAATTATTTAGGTTTTCAAAAAATGGGTAGTTTATTAAGCAAAATACACATTTTTAAAGAAAACTGTTTTTTTTTTTCATGAATAAAGGTTTGTTTTTACCTTTTATACAAAATTTAAATGGACATGGTGTCACCAACATCCTATCTTGGGAACACATTCTTTAATTACAAAATTAAATAAGAATTGAGAAATAGATATGGCAGTCAACATTGGCCTCTGTCTGCCGTTATTGTCAGCTTAGCCTTTTGCCAATTATGTTGGGGTTAGCCAGTCCAGTCTAACCAGATTGGCTGAATACTAATTGGCTACTGACTATAGAACCTATCAGTTATTTACAGGGAGTAAATTCTCAAAATACTACTTGTAAAGGATACAATGAGAACAGTACAACTAGGAGGCACCAAACCATGCTCAAGTTGAACTCATCCTTCAGCGGGAATATGGATGTGTACACCTGCAAATAAAAATATTAATCATTAATATGAATGTGTCATATGAAAGTTATAATAAAACAATATGGTGTATTACAATTAATAGTGCAACTACTTCTTAATTTGATGTGAATTTGTAGTGTAAATGACTATGTATTTGGCAAGTGAACACTTACCTCAGACATGAGATAGACTATGGCAGTGTACAATGAAAAATCCACAATCCACACATATTCCGTGTAGAACCTCAAGTGCACCACATCTAAATCCGTCACCGGCGCCGTCTCCAACTGAATATCCAGACTCCGAGGCACATGGAAAGTCTCCGGCTTCCCATTGGACTCATTTTTACTTCCTTTCTTACCCTTCGTTTCCTTCGGCACTCCCGCCAAAGTTTTCAACTCACTGTTAGTAGGGTACAAGTACCTATACAGGTTTTGAGAACATAATAACCACCTCGCGAACGAATAACTTCCCAACTTCTGTATCACTGATACCATAATCAGGGTAATAACTAATTGAGCGCCGAGTAGTGCCTGCAATACGAAATAAATGCAATGATCACGTGAACTATGCACAGCAGCTATCTTTAGACCAATAAATCAAGTTTACACACCATTTTGCCTGGATTTTCATTCACATTTAAGTCTATTCATAGTCTAAATTTGATAAATTATTTTGGTTTCAAGCTAAATCTATTACTATTATAACCTCAATTTTTAACACCCACTCATTATTAAACAGATTATTTTAAAATGTATGGTTTGGAAACTAAAGAAAGAAATAGATATAAACGAATCAAATGAGAAAAGAAAGAGATTGACTAGATCCTACTGTCAAAATATGTCCGTTTTAATTTAGTTGCATTGCATTTCAAGTGATGTACGTTTTCAAAGTAGGTTTTAATCCATTTATTTATTTATGAACCAAAAATATTAGTTACTTTATAGTTTTCAATACTTATTACTTTGAACGACACCTACAAAACTAATTTGATAAAGTTAAAATTAATATCCTTAAAATCATCAGCAATAATTCATTACTAAATTAATAATTCAAATGAATTTAAACATACTTCACAAATGTACCTCGTCTAATCAATGGCGTGAAAGAGATGTCCATATTGATGAAAGGAGAAGGAAATATTAAATATTGCAATGAATAAAAATCATACGTAGTTTTCGGGTAAATCTATTTCATGTAAGCTAATTTCAATTCAAAAAGAAGCATTGAAACTATTATTACAAAATGATTAAAAAAAAACGTGACCCACGACCAAGTTACCCTTACCCATAACGCTGCAACGTTGGAGTTGTAATAATAATAGAGTCAGTTCAGAAAATAAGTTAACTTTATCCGGTCGTTAAATGGCATTCCAGTAAAGTACTTTCCGTGCTTGGTTTAATTTGTTGCTCTCAAATAAAATCAATTCGTTAGCATTTCGCACCTTTAGAATTCAAGAGACTTATTCGAAATTTTAAGATTTCAACTTTTACGCATAGACTGACCCATCTTCATCGACTCTTAATAAAACAGAGGCCTATTGTGGCGTAGAAATGTAATACAACCGAATAATCTCCCGTTTCTACAAAATTTACAAGGTTAGTCAGAAAGGGGGTACTAATCCGAAAGGGTGTTAAAGTACACATAATAATGAATAACTTTTGTTCTACAACTTTTCCCAAAACTCAATAGTTTAAGAGAAACAGTTGTTCAAAAATCTCAAAAAAAAACTCTAAAATCTGTCTATCCCCAGTTATGATCAGCTGTGTTTACATTTTAGGTCATATTTGGGGTCACGAATTAGAAGCACCATTTTCTGAATTTGTAACTAAAGAAGGTATGAAGAATTTTTGAAAAAACTGAAATAAAAATCATTTTATTTGCAAAAAAAAATATCGAATTTTAAAATTTTAACACTTGCTTTCAAACAGTCATCAGTGATACTATAAGTGGGCTTCGGATTAGTACCCCCTTTCCGACTAACCTTGTATAAATATACGAAACTTTGTTCAACGTTTTCCAAAACCTTAGTTATTTAGAAAGATCAAGCCTCGTCCCCACTAGGAACATTTGTCGAGGGACATGTGTCCCCGGAGACATCGGGCGATGTCGTCCTACATCGCCCCACGTCGCCCGATGTCACCGGGGACACATGTCGCTCGACAAATGTTCCTAGTGGGGACGAGGCTTCTATCACTACTCTTCATCGACTGTGCGACAAGGAACAGTTTCAACAATGTCGCGGCGATGTCGTCCGACGTCGCCGACATCGCCCGATGTCACCGGGGACACATGTCGCTCGATAAATGTTCCTAGTGGGGACGAGGCTTAATTCTAAACGAGTGATTTGTTTTGACAGTGACATGAAATGACATGAATATTAACAGCAAATGTAGGGAAAGCAAATTTTTCGCACGGTATCCCAAAACAAGTCCGCGCTCCGCGTTGCGCACTGATGACTAATGTGAAAAGTTATTCATATCGATTGATTTGTCTCCACAAAGTAATTTGGTTTCGTCGCTGCCAAAGTCTGCGCGCAGACTGCGACGGAGCCCTTTTCTGTAGTTGATTAAATTTTTATTTTGTGTAGTGTTGTAAAAACCGTGAAAGATGGGGTCGTTGTTTAGGAGTGAAGAAATGACATTATGTCAGCTTTTCTTACAGAGCGAAGCCGCGTATGCATGCGTGTCTGAACTCGGGGAGCTGGGACTTGTACAGTTCCGAGATGTGAGTAACACAACCATGTGGATCATGTTATACGCCCCTTTTATCATTAATTCCTAATATGTTAGACCTAGCCAGTTGAAAATATTGTATAGTTCAGCTAAGGGTATAATATAATAGGAAATCTGTGACCTCGTTTCGCTTTTGATCGAGTTTCATGCCCTGATTTCATGATATGCCGACTTATCTGACAGACTAGAATAAATAGATTAGTTTAAAAGCTTTACCCAGCAAAATGTAAATGCTGTTCATCTACACATTCTACCGCTAAAGATAAAAAAAAATTGAATCATCCACTGGAATATTTTATTCTGATAATGTTTATCAATACTACCTATAGAACATTGCATCCTGTTTCTGCAAAATCATCTGATACCTACCTATAATTGTTTCTTCAAAGCACTAGTTATAATTGTTTATTATAGGAATTGTATAAACAATGGCATAGTTCACTAGATGCAGTTTATTGTTGATAATACTAATTGATTGTCTATTGATTAAAATAATTCAAGGAAACATTCAACATCAAATAAGGCTTTTTTTAGTGGGAGAGATATTATATCGAGGGCTTCATAAAAGAGAAAAGCTGTGTAAAGTTGTACTTTTGTCTACACCCAGAGAGGGGTGTAGACAAAAGTGCAACTTTACAGAAGAGACAAAAAACTGAATAAAACCAAAATCAGTTGACGGTTAAGGCTGATATTTGGAACATATCAGTTTCTAGATAAAATATGGGGGTTTAATTAAATTATGAGGGCTATAATAAACTATCCTATGCAGCAAAGCAAGTGTACGCCCCTTTGTTATGAAGCCCTTGATATAAAAGGCAAACCAAGAATGTATAGGAACCACAAGAACATTTCAATCTTGCCAAAGTACTTAAAAGTTTTTTTAATGGAAATTATGGAGACTGTCACATCTGCTTTACAAGTTTAGGAAACTGAGCGGGTGTATTTAGAAATGGATAGTCAGTTAACTTCAACTTCAAAACTCAGTTATTCAAAATAGACTAGAATTACTTAGTTATTTTTAAAAGTCAATGTTACAAAAAACAGTCCCCATTAATGCCCACCCCTCATCGCTTCCTAGTGTTTATGCTGTGAAAAAAAAACTGCACTATAAAGTCCCCAGTAAAACAGATTGTCTGTCAAGTGATAAATTTGGAATTATAATATTAATTGAAAATTTAATCAATCAAATCTACTACTTGACAAAGCCTCTCCCAGTTGGACAATATTCCAATACTTTCTAAAACATACTTAAATTATAGTGGCTCTTAACCATCTACTTTCACAAAGTAATTCTAAATACAACTTTATGATGTAACTTTATAGCACCTATAGACAAAAACATGTTTTTCAAAAAAAGAATATCTTTTCCTTTTTTTGTATAATCCCATAGGCAAGACTTAGACTTCAATACTACTCAATAAATATTGTCATATCCATTTTGTTCTATAGATACACATATCAACATCAAAAATGTATGAGGAATTAATCAAAGAAAATTCCTACAAAATAGACCACATATATTGTTAATAGTTATCAAGTGTCTAAACCCACCATACATTCATTCCATAAGTCATGAGTGAAAAAAAAAACCACCAATTTAAAGAAATCATGTGATTGATTAAAAAAATGTGATTGTTATTAGCTATGATTGATGAAGTTAATTACTTCAATATATCAGATAAAATATGATATTGAGTAAGATAAAGTCACACCTAGACAGAAAACGAATGTATTTATAATAATAATAATAATAATAATTGTTTATTTTCAGGCATTAGCACCCATAGCATTACAAAAATGACAATAATTGTACTTATAGACTAATAAAACTTAAAGAAAACAATTAAAACAAAATAACTACCCTCCTCCCCCTATTTCATCTAAGGGAGATAAAACAAATGCACCCCTATAGTGGATATGTAGGTACATTTATTTTAACTCTCTCAGCAAATGGACTGATTGCAAAATAGCAGTAACAAGTCTATTGTTACTTGCACCCACTCGAGTATAGAACGATGCCCTGAGCTTCTTCATTAGCCCAAAGAAGTCAGTCACTGTGTTCTCAGCGAACATGTCAGTCGCACTACACCGCCAGGGCAAGTTGAGCATGGCCCGGAATGCGTTATTGTACTGTACACGAAGAGTGTTGTATGCACTCTTCGTGTATTTGTACCAGAGTTGACTTGTGTAGAACGACTGACAGTAAGCCTTGAACAGAGTTATTTTTACTTGCTTTGAACAATGGTAGAATCGTCTGTTTAACATATTACTTCTACATGCTATACTACGTCTTTGCCTTTCCAGATCATCATCATCTTTTAAGTTTTCGGTTATTATGTGACCAAGATATTTAAACTTATGAACAACTTTAAGTTCTGTGCCACACAAGGCAATTGGCAGGAGCTTATCAGGCCCATTACCATGTTTGAAAATCATTACTTCCGTTTTAGTAACATTGTATGTTAGCTGGTGTTGAACTGCATATTTCTCACATAAAGTAATGAGTCTTCTAAGGCCGTTGACCGACGGGCTAAGCAGCACCATGTCGTCTGCATAGCTGAGGTTATTTAAACATTCACCACCAATATGGCATCCGACTCTGGTGCTGCTCAGCTCCTCGATCAGGTCGTTAACATATAAGTTGAACAGAACTGGGGACGTCAGCCCACCCTGTCTTACCCCACTAGTCAGCCTGTATGTCTCCGACATGACACTATCCCATTTCACTTGGTTTGTTTGATTATTGTACCAAAATTCAAACAGATCTACAATTTTCGGAGGCACTTTAGTTCTTCTTAATTTATTCCATAGTATGTCATAATTAATTGTATCGAAAGCTCGACTGAGGTCTAAAAAACATGAGTAAACTGTTGTATTTCTACTGATATACTTATAGATGGTATTTTTTAGTGCAAAAATTGCTAAGTCAGTGGATAAGCCTCGACGAAACCCAAACTGTGCGTTATTAAGGGGAATATTATTTTCATTTAAATGTTTCATAATCAGGTTTTCAAATATTTTAGAAAATATGGTTGCTAAAGATATCGGCCGGTAGTTAGACAGGCTAGATACATCACCAGTTCTGTTCTTTACGATGGGTACAACGGTGGTTTTCATGAAGTCATCAGGTAAGTAACTATGGTCAATGCAAACGTTAAATAGAAGCGCAATTTTATCAAATAACAATGCAGGTGCAAATAGCATGTGTTCAACACTGAGCCCGTCGTGACCCGGAGACTTGCCGCGTTTCATAGATTTAACACACCGAAATACATCTTCCGCCGTGACGTATAACTCACTTAGTTCTTCGGGCGAAGCCGACGGAGATACAAGTGGCGATGGCACACGTGTTTGCGCAGGCGCGCGCGGCTGCGCGGGCGGGGTGTCCGTGTCACTCCGAACCAAGTGTGTCCCACTCAAACAGCTGTCCATAGTGTTCGAAAGTGATGATGATTGCGAAGGTGGAGGTGGATTAAATTTATTGACAAACATATTTGCTATATTAATTGGATTCTGTTCACCATTTATGGATAACGGCAGACTAGACTTATAATTTAATTTATTAGTTTCTTTCCAGAAACTTCCGAAGTCTTTATTGTACCTGTGTGTAGCTATTATATCCATTTTTATTTTTGTTTCATTTAACTGACACCATTTGATCTTATTTTTAAAAACTTTTTTACTATGAATCATTTCATCGTAAATCCTACCCTGAGTAGGGCGACCATAAAAATTCCATAAGTGATAGTACTGCCTAGCTGCCGTGTGACAATCTTTTACATGATAATTCCAACCAATCACTGTTTTACTGGTGTTAAATGTTTTACCTTGATATTAGCTAGATATTTAGCTGCTTTTGATATACTGTTAACAATCTGAGAATAAAACTTATCAATTAAACAAAAGTGATCATTATTTTGGCATGAGACGCCTTGGCAGGGAAAACTAGGCCAATCAAAAGAATTTAGAAATTTATTACATAATTTTGCATAATTACATTTTTGCTCATAATTTCTAGAACCCCAAATTACTTTATTACTTTTCTGACTGTGTGATTTATTAACTTTAGGTATAATGACATCAATATTGCAACTAATTACTAATGGAAAATGATCTGAATAGTAAACATCGTTTAAAATGTGAATATTATCAATTACACTTAACCCAGCTGAGGTAGTAATACAGTGATCGAGCCAGCTTGTGGTGCCATGCGCATCACTTAAATAGGTAAAAGTATTTGAGTTAGACATACCAAGCATAGCAAGATCCGCACAAACCCAGCTCTGATCATGGCAGAACTCCATCAACTTACATCCAAATAGACTGTTTGAACGTGACACGTCAGCATTAAAGTCGCCAAGCACTAAAACACTCTCAACACTGGACACTTCTATAACCGCACTGATAATACCTAGGCATTCCGTGTATAGAGGCAAGTTGTCCGCATCTTCCGTAGGCATGTATACCGACATTACAATAAAACTTCGGCCGGCGTCGAGCTGTATACACACAGCCGCCACGCGCGTCGATCCTGTTTCAATCGGTGTCACATTGACAAACAAAGAGTTCTTCCATAATATTGCAACGCCTCCATAAGGTCTTCCTTTTAAGACTCCTGCAGTCGTGTCCACTGCCGATACTCCATGGTAGGAGAAATCAGGGTGTATATTATTAAGGTAACCCAAATCATCAGGTAGTAGCCAATGTTCCTGTAGGGCAATCACTTCATGTGTTTTGCATAAATCTGCGACATGATTACATGACCGTTTTATGGATCGACAGTTAAAGGAGACTACTTTAATTTTCATTATTGTTTTTTGTTTAGCCCAGTTCGATTACTTTGATCAGTAGAATAGCGTTTTGCTATATACCTTCTAAACTCCACACCACACGTATTTAATCTGATAATTTATAAATTAAAATGTTACCTAACTAGCAGCTAGTTGCTAAGCTAGGTCTCATTACATAATAATATAAAAGCACCAGTTACAGGGCTACAAACACTCAATGATGTTACCAAAAAAGTTGACATATTTTCCTGTTGTCTGAACAAATTTGCAAAAATAACTTTGTATTATTATGTTAAGTATAATGAGATAACTTTAAAACAAATTAAAAATGAGCCTATCACATTGGGTTATCTTGTAATGAAGGAAGTGGTTGTTTCAAAATAAATAATACAAAAATTAGGGTTATAATCTGTTTGGGAACCTAAAGTTCACTCATGTATCTGAATCAAAAAATTAATCACAGCTTTCTTAGCCTGTCTGATCATCAGGTTCATTCTAAAGATTAGTGGTCACAGTATGATGTTATGAACACATCGGAAAATGCCACTGTCTATAATCCCTTTGTTGCCATCTACAACAGCCATGGAAAGAGACAGAGAAGCAGGGCCATAGCTAGAGACTGGTGTCCTGGGGCATCAAGTAATTGCCGCTATTTGTCTAATTTTTGGAGGGCCCTAATTGCTCGTTGGATATAGGTTTTGAGGAGTGGCTTTCAAACTGGCCATTCTTCTTCTACTTGCCCATATCCCAATTTTATAGTATCCGTAATTAATATACAAGGTGTAACATAAATAACGCACAACCTATTAAGGGGTCACTGTAGTCATCATTATGAACAACTTTTACTAAGGGACCAAACCTGAAATCGCGAAAAAAAAATCAGCTGTTCCCTACATTTAGGTATGTTCGCATAACTCGTCAAAATGTAGAGAATACCTGATTTTTTTTTCGCGACTCACACTCGCGGCTTAGTCACATGCTTTTCTTCCCTACTCACTACACAGATAATATAAAATATTCAGGTCAGTGTATGACTCCAATATTCCAAATTCAACAATGGATCATTATCCTTATAAGTCTAGCTCATATGACTCATATGAATCATCTTAACACAATGCAGATGACTACAAAGCCTTGATTTAATAGAAGAATACAATGAACTTATAACTCTAATCAAAATTATAATGTTTTGATTAGAAAAATATGCAATTAGGTATAAAATTAACTTGTGTGTAATGTAGGTATGTATTTAAATATACAATTAAATTAAAACTAAATATAACAATCACAATTAAAGCTACAACAAAAGAAAAACATTTTATTTAGTTTGTAGTACCTACCTAGCTGTTTTGTTCTCATAAATAGTACTTAATTGTTTGTTACAGAAATTCACAGAACATCATGTCTTAAATGATAAGGATAAATAATAATATGTTTTTCACATGCTTATTACAGTGAAATCCTAACTTAGGTCAATATTATTTCATTCATACAAGTATGCAATTAATTTAAAGCTTATTTATCACTTAACATTTTACTATTGGATATTCAAGTAGCCACTCTATTATTCTATCTCCCTACCTAAAGTCGAATTGATTAGTTCAACCTATTTTAGTAACGAAGTGTACTTACTTAGTTTCTCTGTCAATCGAAATGTATACAGAATACAAATATCTAGCAATTTGCATGCGTTATGGCGCGTGCGCCAATTGTGGACATCAATACTGCGTTGCGGAACATCGTAACGCCACCAAACCTTCACGTATTGGCTACACAATGCCAATCTTTTTTTCCTAGCCTTTTTACTGTCAACTGCTGAGCCAAAGCGTCCCCTTTTGCCTTCCAAACATCTCTATTTTTTGCCGTTTCTGACTGTTAATCCCGCAAACCAGTCGTAAATTGTCACACCACCAACGCCGCGGTTGACCTCGACGACGAAGTCCTCCTTCAGGCGTCCAGTGAGTGACGATCTTTGCCCATCTTTCCTGGTGCATTCGAGCGACATGACCGGCTCACTCCCACTTTAACCTGGCTGTTTTTTCTCCAACATCTGCTACTTGCATCATGGAGCGCAGGGTGATGTTTCTAACGCGATCGGTTAGTTTAACACCCGGGATACTACGCTCCATTGCTAGTCGGCAATCACCACATGAACCAATACCCAGATGGATCTCCTCTTGAATTTCGTAAAGCCAAGCTCGCGTTGGTCGCCAATGTTTATTATTATTTTATTACAAAAAAGCCCCACAAAACCGTTTCCATGGTTTGTCCGTAGGAACGGAACACGAAGCAGGTAACAATAATTGTTTATAGTGCGGACACTTAAATAAAATAGTTTACAAACTCTCAAGAAATAATAACTTAATTAATTTGGCAAAGCCCTGTTTATGCTGACTTCTTATATCGGCAGGTAAACGGTTGAGAAGGTATGGTATTCTTTTATCAAGCGTTCTGTTGCCAAAGTAATTACTTACTCTAAGTTACCTGCTGATACTGTCCTAGTTCCGTGGATATAAGTAACCATGTTTGTCGTAACATCCTTTTTCTATCGACCAACTTCTTCATCTAGCCTAGCCATTCCCAACATTTCGGTCAGGTACCGGTCTTACCAATGCGGCCGAATGTCCGAATTTTACACGATTTTTCACGGATCATCTGACCTCCACAACCTCTTAAAAACTTATCCAGAGCATACCTCTCGGTACCGATATTCTTAGCTTGGGTTATTTGTTTCAAGCTACCAATTGTTACAAATACATTGTAACCTACTTTTCTCGCTTGAAATAGTATACATTTTTCATTGAAGTAAAATTGTATTGTTTCTGAATATAACAGGTTGACCTCCAAACCCAGGAAGATGAATGGTTCTAGCAACAAAACCATTTGTTCCTTTGTCTGTGACATGTTCAGAGAAATGCACACGCGATGCAGATCACCTGACTGTGTTTTAATAATTATTTAATTTGCTCTCGTATCTAAGCGAGTTTGCTATTATTATCTACAAGCGGCCCGGTAGTTCGTAGGTGTTGAATTAATTATTCGTAACAGATCTTTTCAAGATTGATTGCCTCTTCCGTCATTCATTTCTTTAATGTATCTTTGAAACTGTTTTCTCAGATTTGTCATAAAAAAAACCTATTTTCAGTCATCTTACATAAATTGCATTAGCTAGATAATAAATGTGCTACTAAGCAGGCCTAGGTAGAAATGAAATATTACTGAATTCCATACGTAAGATATGAGCATCAAAATTTGATTTGAATTTTGGATCTCATCTCATTCAAGCAATCGAAAAGTTTGTTTTTATAAATAACAGATTCTGATAAACTCAAAGGTCATGCAATCGAAAAGTTTGTTTTTATAAATAACAGATTCTGATAAACTCAAAGGTCATCACTATCATGATCAGTAAACTTCGGCAATTCGGCAAATTGCTATAATTAGCGGCCATGAAGAACCGAAGAACGCCATTATAATCACGATTGGCAGCTGCGAAGTGAATGCTGTATCCCATCAAAATCATTCATTTCCGGTAATTGATCAGTTGGATGTCATTAAATGTGAACAGAACGTCTTTAAAGGCGAATGTGGCATCGTCTTATAACTTTTTAAGTCGGTTTCTAATTATTTTACTTCATTGTACGATTGTTCTTTTTTTACATACTGTGATGAATTGATTTGACCGATCCGTTAGCCACCCAAAAGTTCTTGATTGTGGGTATAGTCCGCGAACCCGTATCAGGATTCAGGCTAGCGTTGTGGCCTAAGGCCTTGTCATTCTGAGAAGAGACCTATTCCCAGCAATGGATCTTTGTGTAACAGAATCAGATGCCAAAGAAATTATTATAGTCGATGTAATAGAAGCTACTTACAAAGTACATTGTACCATAGACGATATTCAATGAGATGACAATCTGCCCGCATTGATCGTTATTCCATTACGTGTAGTTGTTGAGGGGAATTAGATAAATATTACTGTACAATGTATATCATTTCAAAAGCTATAGATAGCAATACAATAGAAAGACAAACACATGATTTTGCCTCATGTTACAGACATATACAAAAAACAACAGCAAAGCCAGACAAAATTATTATCTGTCGAAGTCGAATCATGAAAAATAAGGCTTCTATTCTATTCTTCCATCGCTAATAACGATAGATAATAATACATACAAATACATCGAACATAACATTATATCCAGAATTTTCGTCCCACAGTTAAACCCAGACGTGAATGCGTTCCAACGCAAGTTCGTCAATGAGGTTCGTCGTTGCGACGAGATGGAGCGCAAGCTCCGATACTTGGAGAAGGAGATCCGCCGGGACGGGATCCCGATGCTCGAGATCCCCGGCGAATGCCCCGAAGCCCCACAGCCCAGGGAGATGATCGATCTTGAGGTGAGAAAGAGTACTTACTTGAATTTTTATTTATGTTGGCAAACAAGCTGATGGCTCATCCGGTGGTAAGTGGTTACCGTCGTCTATATAATATACTCCTAGGAACACAGAGGATTGCTGATGCGTTTCCAACCTTAGAGACAAAGTTGGAAACCCTCATGTGCCTGTTATTGAATCGGCATCCATACCCTTCAAACCGGAAGATACCAATGCTGCTTAGTGGCAGAAATTGGTATGGAGTTAGTACTTCTCCGGACGAACTTTGACAAGGAGCTCTACTACTCTTATTTCTGTTATACAAACCAAAATATCAATCAGGATGTTGCCATTTAAATTTTCTGCCTTGTTTTCGAGATTTTTAAAGCTGTTTATTGAAATGAAAGCATTAAGAAAAGTGTTGGGCCTTCCAATGAAATTGATGGCGTTAGAGTTCGTTTGAGCAAAATCGACTCTTACAATAAAAAGATAAGCCTAAAGAAGACAAGGGTAAAGAATACGAAACAGTTAAAGCTAGATTTATATTATACTAGCTGTACCCGCATGCGTTGCAATGCACTTTTTCCTACTTACTACCTACCTACTACCTACCTACCTACTACCTACCTACTACCTACCTACTACCTACCTACTACCTACCTACTACCTACCTACTACCTACCTACTACCTACCTACTACCTACCTACTACCTACCTACTACCTACCTACTACCTACCTACTACCTACCTACTACCTACCTACTACCTACCTACTACCTACCTACTACCTACCTACTACCTACCTACTACCTACCTACTACCTACCTACTACCTACCTACTACCTACCTACTACCTACCTACTACCTACCTACTACCTACCTACTACCTACCTACTACCTACCTACTACCTACCTACTACCTACCTACTACCTACCTACTACCTACCTACTACCTACCTACTACCTACCTACTACCTACCTACTACCTACCTACTACCTACCTACTACCTACCTACTACCTACCTACTACCTACCTACTACCTACCTACTACCTACCTACTACCTACCTACTACCTACCTACTACCTACCTACTACCTACCTACTACCTACCTACTACCTACCTACTACCTACCTACTACCTACCTACTACCGACCTACTACCTACCTACTACCTACCTACTACCTACCTACTACCTACCTACTACCTACCTACTACCTACCTACTACCTACCTACTACCTACCTACTACCTACCTACTACCTACCTACTACCTACCTACTACCTACCTACTACCTACCTACTACCTACCTACTACCTACCTACTACCTACCTACTACCTACCTACTACCTACCTACTACCTACCTACTACCTACCTACTACCTACCTACTACCTACCTACTACCTACCTACTACCTACCTACTACCTACCTACTACCTACCTACTACCTACCTACTACCTACCTACTACCTACCTACTACCTACCTACTACCTACCTACTACCTACCTACTACCTACCTACTACCTACCTACTACCTACCTACTACCTACCTACTACCTACCTACTACCTACCTACTACCTACCTACTACCTACCTACTACCTACCTACTACCTACCTACTACCTACCTACTACCTACCTACTACCTACCTACTACCTACCTACTACCTACCTACTACCTACCTACTACCTACCTACTACCTACCTACTACCTACCTACTACCTACCTACTACCTACCTACTACCTACCTACTACCTACCTACTACCTACCTACTACCTACCTACTACCTACCTACTACCTACCTACTACCTACCTACTACCTACCTACTACCTACCTACTACCTACCTACTACCGACCTACTACCTACCTACTACCTACCTACTACCTACCTACTACCTACCTACTACCTACCTACTACCTACCTACTACCTACCTACTACCTACCTACTACCTACCTACTACCTACCTACTACCTACCTACTACCTACCTACTACCTACCTACTACCTACCTACTACCTACCTACTACCTACCTACTACCTACCTACTACCTACCTACTACCTACCTACTACCTACCTACTACCTACCTACTACCTACCTACTACCTACCTACTACCTACCTACTACCTACCTACTACCTACCTACTACCTACCTACTACCTACCTACTACCTACCTACTACCTACCTACTACCTACCTACTACCTACCTACTACCTACCTACTACCTACCTACTACCTACCTACTACCTACCTACTACCTACCTACTACCTACCTACTACCTACCTACTAGGGTTTTCGCCCCGGGTACCCGGAACCGGGAATTCCCGGGAATTTGGGGATTTTAGGACCCGGGAATTATTTGGCGGGATTCCCGGGTACCCGGGAATTTTTTGAAATGAAGAAATGATGATGAAAAATGAGGGGTCTGCACGCTTCCGAAGATTTTAGAGCATTTTCCGTCTCTCTCGCGTCAAACAGGCATTGTACTGCGTGGTGTGAATGAGGTAAATGTATCGAGATGTCAGCACACAGTCCTGTTGTCTCTGTCTAGTAAACAAATTCTAAACGCTTGATTTTTTTTTTGTAAATGTTTCATTTTTAGAAACTATTCACAAATCTTTATCTTTTGTGTAATTTCGAGATTTATAACGAAAATATACAGGGTGTAAACGAATTCGTGTAATTCCTTCAAAAAGCGTGACCTACTGGTCACAGATTAACCTTAAATGGTTTTTATTTTAAATACAAAACAGATTATTTTAAAAAAAAGTTCTGTTTTCGAGCCCTTTTTGCAAAGACGATTTCGTGCTAGCCAGCTGTTGTATCACCGTGCTTTCATTCATTGATGAGTGGCGTCGAAATGTTCCAACGAAAAAAAAATATTTTTACTTTATTAGCTGGTTGTGTTTCGATCACATATCACTACCGCAAGAAAAAAGAACTTAATTTTTATTTTTAATCTAGCTGAATCCCGTGCTTGGTCATTCTACACGAGTAGTAGATCATGTGGTTTTAAGGTATTACACGAATTTGGTAACACCCTTTATATTCATTCACCCTACTGTTATTCCGTAATATTTTGCCATATTATAAAAAGTCTTCTTTTCATATTATGAAAAGAAGACTTTTTTTTTCATTAAAAAAAACTCGCGACTTCACACAATAAATGACTGTAACTGTTCCTAGTTAATTTTTTTATATAAGTGTAAGATTTTTTATTTTTATAGGAAAAGTCGGTTGGTATGTTAGACAATTTATCAATTTATCATGTTTAAGGTACTTACACAAGTTTAATGTTGAAATAGACGAGAAAAACTATATTTATACAAAATACATGAAAATTCCCGGGTACCCGGGAATTCCCGGGAATTAAGAGAAAAAATTCCCGATTCCCGGGAACTCAAATAGGCCGGGAACGCGAAAACCCTACTACCTACTACCTACCTACTACCTACCTACTACCTACCTACTACCTACCTACTACCTACCTACTACCTACCTACTACCTACCTACTACCTACCTACTACCTACCTACTACCTACCTACTACCTACCTACTACCTACCTACTACCTACCTACTACCTACCTACTACCTACCTACTACCTACCTACTACCTACCTACTACCTACCTACTACCTACCTACTACCTACCTACTACCTACCTACTACCTACCTACTACCTACCTACTACCTACCTACTACCTACCTACTACCTACCTACTACCTACCTACTACCTACCTACTACCTACCTACTACCTACCTACTACCTACCTACTACCTACCTACTACCTACCTACTACCTACCTACTACCTACCTACTACCTACCTACTACCTACCTACTACCTACCTACTACCTACCTACTACCTACCTACTACCTACCTACTACCTACCTACTACCTACCTACTAGGGTTTTCGCCCCGGGTACCCGGAACCGGGAATTCCCGGGAATTTGGAGATTTTAGGACCCGGGAATTATTTGGCGGGAATCCCGGGTACCCGGGAGTTATTTGAAATGAAGAAATGATGATGAAAATTGAAGGATCTGCACGCTTCCGAAGATTTTAAAGCATTTTCTGTCTCTCTCGCGTGAAACGGACATTGTACTGCGTGGTGTGAACTTAGAATGGGGTAAATGTATCGTAATGTTACCACACAGTACTGTTGTCTCTACCTAGTAAACAAATTCTTGTAGTAAACGCTTGATTTTTTTTTTGTAAATGTTTCATTTGTAGAAACTATTCACAAATATTCACAATGCTTATCGTTTGTATAATTTCGAGATTTATGATGAAAATATACAAGGTGTAAACGAATTCGTGTAATTCCTTCAAACAGCGTGATCTACTTACTGGTCACAGAGTAACCCTAAATGGTTTTTATTTTAAATAAAAAATAGTTTATTTTCAAAAAGTCTATTTTCGAGCCTTTTTTGCGCCAGAATTAATCGACTGCAAAGAACGATTTCGTGCTAGTCGTGCTAGCCAGCTGTGTCACTGTGCTTTCATTCATTGATGAGTGGCGTCGAAATGTTCCAGCGAACAAAATTTTAATTTAATATTTTAATTTTTTTATTTATACCTTATTAACTGGTTATGTTTCGATCACATATCGTTACCGCAAGAAAAAAAACTTTATTTTTTATTTTTAATCAAGCTAAATCCCGTGCTCGGTCATTCTACTGAGAATGTTGTGCATGCCTATAAGTGATGTATTTACACAGAATCGAAGACTTGTGTTACATATTGTTACTACCTTTGTAAATGTGTCGTTGGTGTGCCTTGTTTAAATAAATAATTAAATTCTACACCAGTAGTAGATCATGTGGTTTTAAGGTATTACAAGAATTTGGTAACACACTTTAAATATAGTCATACACCCTAATATTTTGCCATATTATATGAAGAGAAGATTTTTTTTTTCATTAAAGAAACTCGTGACTTCTCGCAATAAATGAATGTAACTGTTCATAGTTATTTTTTTTAAATAAGTGTATTTTTTTTATTTTAATAACAAAAGTCGATTGGTATGTTAGACAATTTATCATGTTTATAGTACTTAAGTACACAAGTTTAATGTTGAAATATACGAGAAAAACTATATTTATACAAAAAACATGAAAATTCCCGGGTACCCGGGAATTCCCGGGAATTAAGAGAAAAAATTCCCGATTCCCGGGAACTCAAATAGGCCGGGAATGCGAAAACCCTACTACCTACTACCTACCTACTACCTACCTACTACCTACCTACTACCTACCTACTACCTACCTACTACCTACCTACTACCTACCTACTACCTACCTACTACCTACCTACTACCTACCTACTACCTACCTACTACCTACCTACTACCTACCTACTACCTACCTACTACCTACCTACTACCTACCTACTGCCTACCTACTGCCTACCTACTGCCTACCTACTGCCTACCTACTCCCTACCTACTGCCTACCTACTGCCTACCTACTGCCTACCTACTGCCTACCTACTACCTACCTACTACCTACCTACGTTAGGAACACACCTACATTGCTTAGACAACAGTGAGTGCTTGTAATTTAATATGAACTTTATACCATAGCAATAAAGCTCAATATGACTACGTTTTAGTTAGAAATCATTTGTATGGGAAAAAGAAAAGGGCTATTTTTAGGGTTTTTCCAGCAATAATTCTAATTTTTCTCGCCGTAAAAACCATCCTTGAACTTCAACGAACATTTAAAAAAAAGATTTGGCCAAATTGGTCCAGGCGTTGTTGAGTTATGCGCTTACCAACACATTTTGCGATTCATTTTTATATATAAGAAGATGGAGTACCACCTCGATACCTCACTAAGACTAGAAATAGAACAGAAGAGAAAAGTTGCAGGTTATTGATACTTAATTTAAATTGTCATAATATTAAATCATAATTTGTGTCTCTTAGGCAACCTTCGAAAAGCTGGAGAACGAACTCCGCGAGGTTAACCAGAACGCCGAAGCTCTCAAGAGAAATTATCTTGAGCTTACAGAACTCAAGCATATCCTTAGAAAAACACAAGTTTTCTTTGACGAGGTAAGTTCAACCGTCCTACATTTTGTTTAGAGCTCACGCGTATACAATCACTAAGACATTATTGCCTTCAAACAAATTCACAAAATTACTAATCTGTTTACGTATAAACGTAATCAGTGGCTGCCACGTCCAATATATTAGAATTATCCAACGATAAGATAGCTCACCGCGAATGTCCTCGTGATATTTTACGTACAATTTGTAATGGCAATTCATTATCAGTGTAATTATATTAGTATGTTTGTTTAATTACGTCAAATGCCATTATGTTACAGTCATCCTTTATACTGTGTCAATATGGACTGTAATCATCGTTACTGATGCTAGTTTGCGAGGGGAATGTCGTCAATAGATGCGTCTTAATCAATTAGATAAGAGTTCAGCTTGAAAAACACAATAGCAAAGGTATGAAGCCGATACAAAAACATGCTGTTGTAGAAAAAAATTAGCTCCACGATCAATGTTTCAATCGTCTTTATTTATTTTTATCATCGTTTATTTATTAATTTTTCCCTTTTTTGAATCAGTGTCTCATTAAATATTATTATTTAAATTTATTTTAATATCTTAAAGCACAATAACAATTACAGTATCAAATACTAATTTATGTTCAACACTTTCCAATTCTTTGAACAATGTTAACATTTTCCTTAAAAGAAGGTCGTGGGTCTTAAAGTATTTATTTTATAAAATTATTTTATATGTATACGACAAAGTGGGCTTCAAAAACTACGAGCTTATGAATTGAAACGTTTAGATTCGGTATATTGTTTGAAATAATGACGTCGTATTGTCAATGTCACATTTTTGTACGTCTATTGTCGTCGGTTGATTGATCACACGCATAAATTACTGTCTACTGTGATTGTCCTCGTGGTAGGACACATGAACGATTTCTAATCTCAATCAAAATCCAATTTGTCCGTGGCACTATCATGGAGATGATTTCATGGCCACAAATCAAATCCTTCACGCTTGTGAGTCGTACCAAATGTGACATTGACATTGACGCGTGTCTGACCTTGACGCCATGATGGCGTGTGTGTGCACAAGATGGCGGACCCGTCGCGCGAGGAGGAACAAGTGACCCTACTTGGGGAGGAGGGGCTCATGGCGGGCGGGCAAGCTCTCAAGCTGGGGTATGCTCAGATTGATTATGACGCGCTCGTTGGACCGTTTTGATTTCCATTTCTGTCAATGGAAATCAAAGCACACACATGAGCGTTATTATTTTTGCAGCGCTTGTACTGTGACGCTGATTCTGGAGTCTACCGATCACCACTCAGGCAAGCATTGGAGTCGGCCGGTTTATAGTATATCATCATCATAACACCTCTCTTTGACTTCTTTGTGTGATGGAATGAAAGCTTAGTTGTAGCACCGCAACCAGCCCGGTCCAGACCGTGTCAGTCTACTAAAGCTTAGTGAAATACTCCTGACTCCCTTACCGAGAGTGCTAACCAATCGCTGCCTGAGTGAGATTTTTAATTTTAATTTTGAACTAACAATGTTTCCGACATGATTTATTTTTGAAGTCCATCTGCGAACTATTCCAGCTATCGGAGTCGAGAAGGTTTACAAAATAGTTTATTTCCGTTATCATAAAGTCATCCACGCTTTCTGTACTTGTCATTTTTATGCATGCCATTATGATTTTTATATGTTCATGTCATGTAGATCACGACGAGTCAGAGTTATAGAGTATATATTTTCTTTAGTTTATTATAAACGACACTGTAATTTGTACACAATACGAAGTAGACACAAACTAACAATGCAAGAAGCTTTTATATAATTTGTTCGTAGCTAGGTTATTATCAGCACACCACCGCGTAGTATGAGGTGTTTGCAGTGACTCGATGGCGCTACTTTTTTACTACAACAGGCAATGGAACAGTGTGCGTCGTGTGGTGTTATGTCCTATCTATCGCGTTCATTGTGACGTCATATGGGCAATGTTTGTCTACATGTTTATGTTTGTCCTCCGTGTAGCACGAGGGTGGTGCCAATACCACTGAGTCGATGACGCGCGCCCTCATATCAGACGACCCGAACAGACATATCGGCCACGTCCAACTAGGGTATGTATGCGTGTGTACATACGCACTGGAGTGACACTGACCACCACCCGATACTTAACGCAGCTGGACTGTTGACGCCAACAGTTCAGCTGCTGTTCTATTCTAAACTGGTTCTATTGGTTGCTCGTCTTGTATGTCTATCGTGTCAAAAATGTATGTCCACTCATAAAATATCATACGTTAATCATCACGGAAGCTACACACTTGTTGCCTACTAACTGTTTACTGATTAATAAATCCACGATAGTAAAATGCTGCCTTCGAATAATGACCTAGTGACGTACTACATGAAAGACGATGCAATCAATCACACTGTTCACATAAACTTGACATTTTTATTATTTGACGAAGAATCTGGTAAATATTTACATTGTCAACAAAGCAATTGCTTTGAGTTTGAAGAGAGACTTCAGATTTGCGGTTTATGTGAACATTCTCTTGGAACTAATATTGCACGTGATGATACACGATACATTCTTCTTGCTAAGCATATTTTAATAGCAAAAGATGACAAAATCTACAGTAAAGATCGCGTGCTTAGCGCTCAAAAAACAAAAGCAATTTTTTGTCAATTAAAAGTCAATTCACTGAGAACCCCTATTACAAACGTAATTAATGCATGTGATATCTTTTCCAAAATTGTACAAAACAAAACATTTAAAGAAGATTACAAAGCTGTTGAACTAAATAACCAACACGTTGATGTAATAATTAGACTATTATATTAACTTGTAGTCCTAACTGTACAGTATTGCTAAACATTTGTGCTTGATTTATTCCCTAGTTTGCGGGATAAACAAGAATCCCTGGAATTCCTGCCTTGGTTAGTAGTGTATATTGTATTTTATATTGTAGATGGGTTTAGAGGTAGTTATGGTTCGGGTATATGTTGTTAATGTATGGTTACAGACTCAGCAGTAACTCTGTGTCCGACAATATTGAAATCAACTTGACTCATTTCAATTTTGTCTTCACAACTTGGGAACAAATGAACATACAGTTCAATTCTAACACCTTTCACTTGCTTACTAACATTCACTTCAATATCACAGTATTGTTTTATTAAAAGAACCTTAAATTTCATGTGCGTTGTCAAGGTAACTTGGACTTCAAGAATAGATAATGGAATTAGGTGCGAAAAATGTAAATGCTGAAATTTACACGGCGCTTCATGATCAAACTTTTCCTATTTTAAAATTTCTTATCAAAAACGTAACAATTATCTAAATTTAAACTAAATTGTGTAATTCATAATGATGTAATATATTCTTATACTCATGTTTAAATAACGAACCAAGATGTGCTCCTTGTGGGACACCTTTCTAGAATCACATCACATTTGGCGCTAATAGGAAAAGTTTTGAGATCGAAGATATTTTTCAACGTATAGAATCCTAACAGCGTCTTGGTACGAGTGTCTTAGATAATAATTTATGTTTTTTGTAATATTTTAGTTTGATTTCAAACTCGTGTTATTCATTTCAACCGATTGAGGGTTAGTAACGGCTTACTGAAATCCTTTTTTGGACAGAAGCTTTATTAACTTTGAAATTGTAATTAATTCAAGAATCTAGTTTTCGGAACATGTTTTATACGTCAGATTAATATTCAAGAAAACTTGTAGTTGGTTTAGAGCCAACTCCCGCTTATCATGTGCCAATACTTAATTAAAAAATGTTTATATTCAATCTTACGCTATATTTGACGCGATTTAAAATAAAATTGTGTTTAACAAGTCTAACATAGCCAGAGTTTCCGAATCAACCTTGAGTCGATCGAGTACGGTTGTGATAAATTTGCTTAGCCTTTTCCAAGTTGATACATTGTGTAACACAATGCTGGCTGTCTAACACAATATGGGCTTGTTAGGTATCAATTACGTCATTGAGGTTGTTTCTAATTGACTTTATAGCTACAAAGTGTATCAGAACACTTTACTAGCAAATATTATGATCATATTGGACGGTGACCTTAGTCACGTAATTTTGAACGTTGCGTAATACGAATAGATACCTTGAAATGTCAATAATACTGATGAATGCAGAGCGCATGCTCCATAAACTACAATTTCCAAAAGATTACAATAGTTCTACCATTGTTATCATTGTTGTACCGGTTTATCATTGTTTTGCCGGTGTCTACAATTCTTCGTCACAATTCACATCCATGAACGCAATCCGTTTGGAATACACGTATGTTTATTAAACGCATGTTTAACATCACAATACCTGTTCAAAGATGCCACAGTTCCTTGTCACTGATATCACACGATTATCACGTAACAGCCTCGTTCCCACACTCTGTTTTTAAGACAATTTATCATTGAGTAATATTGCAAACGGTGAAGGTAAACATCGTGAAGAAACCTGCACATCTAAGCTTCAGATAGTTCTCGATGGCGTGTGTTAGTCTGCCAACCTGAACCTGGCTAGTGTGGTAGACGGCCATAACGCCAATAAACCTTCTCATTCTGAGAAGAGGCCTTCAGAGACATTCAGTTATTTTCCCATTTCTTTCTGAAATGCGAAGATATTTGATTGTTATTGTTATGCCAACAAATATTGCAATGCTCACTCAAAGATAAATGTTTTAAACAAAAACAATTTTTTTACATATCGAATGTTATTAAGATGACTGATAAGACCGTTTGTCTGGAGATTGTGTTACTATCTCAGAGGCTGTAGCCGAGATTAAATTTGGATTGCAGTAAATCACTGTGACGGATTTGCTACCATCAAAACACAAGGTTACGGGTACTTGGTTTAAGATAAAAGTGATTTAATTCAAGATTAAAGTGGAAGCAGGTAGTCCCTATTTATTTTATGCCGAGATCTTCAGTAGGAGTAATGAAAAGCAGATTTACTGTCGTAACATTGTCTTTGTTAGTTGGCTTGCGAGTGCGCACAAAATTCATTGCTCCATTACTTACTTTTGGTGGATCTCTGCGTATGAGTCGAGTAATGAATGTAATTGTTGGCTTGCACAGGTAGTGTAATAAAGTAGTAAGTTCAGATGGTGTAACACAAAATGCAAAGGTAATGGAAAGACATGCCAATTCTGTCCCTCCAACACAAAGTGCATTAAAGGCAATAAAAATGAAACAATTAAGCAATATCATCGCTTGCATTCTGATGCAATGGAGTCCATTCGTTTCATGTAGCCGTTTTCCTTCAAAAAGCAAAATTAAATAAATTAATCCTATATGTGCACCTATTCCAAAATTAGTCGGTTGCTCAACTGTGGCCACCTTTTTGGGTTTCCCCATTTGGCACAGAAGTGTCCTCATGACGCATTCTGTCTATAAAATGTTAATAACCGCAGCTATCAAACCACATGATTCGACTAGGCAATGTATTTTACGCGGTCATGTTTATAAACTGACATTTTGTTTGTACGCTCCTTCAATAAGTCACGGGCCGTTGATATCCACATTGTTCGTCTGTTTGTTTATTGCTAAAGTTTGACCTGTTTATGCTAGTCAAGTTAATGCTAGTAATGTAGGTTTATGCTAGGGTGTATCTACATGTCGCTCAGATGGCAATGTTATCGAATCGCCAAATATAATATGGTGATTTACCTCTGTTTGTTTAATTTGCAATTGTATATTAGTAGAGGATTCTACATGTTTTCCTCTTAATTGTTCCAATTCGATCCATCTGTATTTGTTAATTCAATTTGTTATCTACGACCAACAAAGTTTCCTGTAATATTTGTTATGAATTATTACCTAAAAGGAAATTAAATTCTGATTTTATAGCCTCGTATTATTATTGATTGAGAATTGTAGTAATACACGTCTCACTACCGACTAGATATCTTCTCAACGTAAAACCAATATCTATATTGTCTTCAACAGTTTTTGCTTTTAATACAAACACATAATCAGTGTTTTATATTAAGAAAAGAGAAAACATCTACTTACATAATGAAATAATTACTTTCAATTAAAGTTCATTCACAGTCTTAACATTACGAATAATATTTATGTAGATGTACAGTTACCCGATCGTCGACCCACACGGTGTTGCTCGTGACTGACTTATTACCGGTATGCGAAAAGTATCAACTGCCTGACACTACTGTAACTGTACCAAGTTCACGGTGAACAGAGCCTTTGGGCGACTTGTATGTTTGCTTAGAGAGATTAGATGTTTCAACCGGTTTGTTGATCTTGAAATTGTGGGGACTTGATTATTATGCATTGAAGATAACGGCGATCAATCTCGATGAATTGTCCAAATAAAATCTTGCACGACGATCTAGTGTAGCGATGTGCTTCTCACTTGTGAGTGACCTCGTTTGAGTTCCTCAAAATGCAAAATGAGGGAGTTACTCGTTTTTCAACTTTTAATTACCTCATCTAATTCCTCAATTTTATTATTATGATGAGCGAGTGAATGTATAAGTGATATTGATGCAAATATTTGAAGAGGAGTGTTAGTGGGCATACGGTAGCGCAAAACAAGCCCACCGCTCACCAATCCCTCTCACCTATACTCTCCTCGAATGAGGGGTGTTGTGGGTACCTCACGAGGTAAAATGAGGTCCTCCCTCATACTCGATTAAGATAGATCAGTTACCTGTCAGTACTTTAGAGTCGCGCAAAATTCAAATCGCGATTCATGTCCGTTGCTGACTTACCAATTGTATTCTATTCTGCGTTGGGTTTTCAAAGTAGTTCTCGGGAACAGTATACAATATAACAGACTATCAGCTTATCTTCTAAATTGCAAACCGATCGCTGAAACTAGGTCAACATGACGTTTAACGAAATGGGAATTTCGTAGCAGCCTCACAAATTGTGCAATCATTACGTATTATTTAACAAATCTTTTCCTTCCTTTCCAATATTTTTATCGCTGTACAAATATGCGTACTACGTTCCTGATAACCTCGATTCGTTGACAAAGTGTTGTTATATAACAATAGCGTTATAAATTGTAGTATAGAAGTTTATACTGTAGTTATCAAAGAACAAATTAGTTGTTAATGATTACGTTGATGGTACTTTGTCCTTCGTGACATCCTTGTTCCGCCTGTGCAGTTGTGCAGCAAGTAAATGAGTGCTATAAAGAATAATAATTAACCAATATTAATAGTACGATGTGATAATTTATTTGCGTGAGATCCTGAGTTCGATCCTCCAGGTCGGGCAAAGTGTTATTGGGTTATTCCGGGTGAAATTTCTCAGTAGCAGCCCGGAGTCTGGATTTGTGCCTGGTTGATGGCAATAGGCTCGCCCCCTATTACATGGGACTTAAACATAACACCGAAATGAGATGCACCTCTGCCAACCCTTTGGGGTATACAGATATGATGTTATGAATGATGATTTATTTTAAACACTTGAAGACAAAACTTCTTATTTGTTAAAATCAAAAATCAAAATATTGGGCCAATGATTTTTTTGCACGTCGACAGCTTGACTATTGCACAGACAGCTAAAATATTGTACAGACAGTTTCATATTTTATCGTATCATTACTGTTCTGTTCTGAGAAAACTTCTCATAAGAATTCTTAAAAACTTTCCGATGGAACTTTGAAGTGCCCCGTTTCCTGTAACTAGGTTAAATGTAAAATTTTCCAGTCCGCTTCGCCACTGACAGTAATAGGTTTCCTACGTTTTCTTATTATCGTTCAAGAATTCTTAGAATTCTTCCGAGAGTAAGTCAACCATTAAAGTATTTAGTTTCAGACTAAACTGATGGCTTTTGTTAGATCCACTTAATATGTGTGTGAATATTTATCGTAAAGACTCCGGCTTGTGTTTCAAGTAAGAAGAGGTTTTTATTTAAAGTTTTATAACAACAAAATTTCAAAGAGACCTTGTCTATTAAACTTCAACTTGAAAACATTTGTTCAAAATAGTAGAATTACTTAGTTCTTTTTGAACGTCAATGTTACAATAGACATTCCTCCAACGCCTGCCCTTCACCGCTTCCTAGTGTTTATGCTGCGAAGAAGAAACGGCGCAATAAACTCCCCAGCAACACAGATCTGTCTGTCAAGTGAATAAATTAATTGAGTCAATACATAAAAGAAACATAATATTAATAACAGTAGGTAATAAAATGATGCAAATTGAGAATATTAAAAAAAGTAGGTATATCAAACAATTGTGGGTGAATTGAGACAAAATTTTAAGTATTTAAATAATATAAATAATTTAACATAATACAGTATACACACATCAAAAAAGTTTGCGATCACTTTGAAAAATTATGTAGCATTTTTGAAACCGAATTTTCTAATCGAGATTCAAAGTTAATTCAAATTCGAAAAAATTTGACGACACGTTTGGTGCAGTGGCTAAGCAATTGGCTTCTGCGCTACGGGTCGTGGGTTCGATTCCCACACGGAACAAAAATTTGTATGGCCTACAGATGGTTGTTCCGGGTCTGGGCGTTTGTTTGTGAGATTTGTGTCTGTAAACGCACCCACGATACAAGAGAAATCTTAGTGTGGGGCAACGTTTTTTTTTAAAAAAAAAAACAAAAAAAAAAAAAAAAAAAAAAAAAAAAAAACAAAAAAAAAAAGCGATAATTATCATGATAAATATAGATTGATAGTTATCTAGATAAATATAAATCAGATTTCAGTTGGACTTTTAATTCGGAATCTTCGCATACATAATTATGCTAGTGATCGCAAACTTTTTTTGATGTGTGTGCCTACATACACATAAGTCCTTTTGGTTTCCAGGGAAGCCACATCATACAATCATAGCTTAGGTAACATTTCTTATAATATCCTTGTATTCATGACATTTCACGGCGCTTACCAATACGTCAGCAAAGAGTGGTTGCTATGGAATTATCCCAAGATCGTACGTTATAACGGTCTATGGATATCCCGCATCGAGTATACGATCTATTATGTATTTAATGGGTACTTATCGATCGTTCAATAACTATTTACCTACAGCCCGACCATATTGTGTGAGGACACCATTAGCTACGTTAAAAAACCTTGACTGCCTATTACACACCTGGCTAAGATTGAATATAAACCTCAATTACGGTATAGAGTATGCAAATAACATTAAATCACAATGGTACAGTCAGGCACATGTCTCGTAATAAATTATTTTTTATCAACTTATTTTATGGTGCGGTTTGAATAACACGAGTTTAAAGGTACAAGTCCGAGACGGGCTGCAGATCGCAAACTGCAAAAGTAGTATCGCTTGCGGTGCGATCTGCGGCTGCGGTCTGCGGTTGCACCTTTACGCCCCTTTCACACGGCAGTCCAGTTTTTTGCAGGATCCCGTTTTCTGCAGGATCCCGTTTGATGGCGAATGTGTTTATATGCTAGCGTTCACACGAGCATCCCGCATGCGGGATCCTGCAAAAAACCGATCCGGTCGAATTGTGCTATTCGGTTTTGTCACTAGAAACTGGATCCGTCGTCCAGTAAAAAGCGGGATCCCGTTTAATCACACATATATTTCAATAGCAGTGTTCACACGGCTTCGGGACCTTCGGACCAGCTTTTTGCGGGACCAGCTGCAAAACTGAACTGCTATGTGAACACAGCGTCCAGTTTTGCAGGATATAGTAAAAAGCTGGTCCTGCAAGACTGGACTGTCGTGTGAAAGAAGCGTTAAAGTGCATATCTTAAAGGCGCTATTCCGACGGCGACTTGCGGTCTGCGGTTGCATTCTGTAGTTTGCAGCCCGTCTCGGACTTGTACCTTTAAAGGTGTACCCCTATTTCAGTGTCAGTATGGAGACATTGATTTAAGTTTACAATGCATTATAATTTTTTATAATCTACAAAGGATCCTGTTTTTATAGCTTTAAGAACAATATTTGACAAGAGATGCATTTGAAATCGGTTGCGTGTTTTTATTGGTAGATTTTTTGAGTAAATGTTTTTGTCACTACCTGTACTTATAATAAGACTGCGTTAAACATGGTTATAACACGTTTTTACCCAACCAGCACTTTATGCGGGCCATTATAAATATTATATGTAGATAATATATTTAGAGTGCTACATGTTTTTCGTTTTATATTCTAGACTACACAGAGAGCAGACCCGTAAAATAGGATTATTTTAAAACTTCGCGGCTAATTTGTAATTCAGTTAAGGAATTCTTAAGAAAAGTTAATCAATTGCAACTGAATCGAACTCGAAGCGTTCATTCAGACAGTTTTCGTCTACAAAACTGTCAAATTGTTTGACAATAAAAACGAACCCTAATATTTTGATAGTTTTTGCAAGCGAAAACTGACCGACTGTTGAGGTTCGTTTGCAGTTTGGTAACAATTTTGTTAGTAGAATTGAGCCTCAGTACGGCCACAGATGCTATCCCCCTTATTACAAAAGAAAAACCTAGGTTTTAAAATAGCCCCGTCTCTTTTTGTTATATGACATAGGTACTAAAGTGATGGGTATATTTTAAACCTTAGTCTTGGTTTAAACCATCTTTTGTAATAAGGCGGTATGTGTTTACGATTCTTGTTTACATCATAATTGAAATTGTAAATAGATTAATAAATATGTCGTAATATCTCCTATGTCATGTTAATGCTACTTAATTAGTCTCGTGGCTTCCAAATAGCCCTACTTAATCGGTATGTGTCATTTGTATAACCGTAAAGAGAGGGAAACATGTTAAAAAAAAACGTATTTTTTGCAGTTATCCATTTCTTATATTCGTACATTCCACATTGCAGACAGACTCCAGAACTATAAATTACATCGTTTACGTACACGGACAGACAGACGTCTTGGTATTCCGCCAAGGTGACGGGCGCCACTATCTCTTACATCACCAGTACGCGAAAATACTTAACAAGTCAAATTACACCTTGACACTTTACATTAAAATCTAATTTACTGTCTTCTCAACTCTGGGTGGGTAACACGGAACTCCAAATTCATCTTAATCCAAAACAACTGCTGATTTGACGATTTCATAAACGTTCTTAAACAAATTTGACCTTAAAGTCGTCGTTGTTAGGTCTAATTTTAAATATTTGTGAAATATTAACCACTGGATTACGCGATCGTAGTTTCCAAGTATGTATTTGCAGACAATACTCACTTATTTCACGTGATAGTGAATAAATGTACTAATTATATATTCAAATGTAACCAGGCATTGTTTATGGCAAATGTTTCCCTTGAAACTCTTGAACACTCTTTCGATTCAAAGACATATATTATACAAAGAGTTCCCTCTTAAACTTGTATTTCTTTTACTATAAAAACCTTACAAAAACTCAACAGGCACGACTTATACCTCTAGCTGTAAACCTACTATCGTAATTATCTAAAATTACGATATTCGAATGAGGTTTTTTACCAACATGCAAACCTACATATTATGTGTTGATTTACATACTCGTTGTTCGTCTGATTGCTGACAAAAAATTTGATATGCACATTGCTGTACAATTAAATATACGTAGTGTGGAAGGCATAACATGCCTAAAAGAAGTAGTGCATTTATCTTTAACAAAAGAATTAGAACTTAGAACTGACAAAGGCAAGAAATATAAGGCAGTTTATGAGGAACAAAGAGACACAGAAATGACGTCAGTAGCTCGAATTAAGGGGAATCCATTTCACTGTAGGCATGATACTTGTGGTCGGATAACATTATCCTCAAAGGGTGAATCAAAATGCAATTTAGCCCGCACAGCACTGGCTGGTACCGAGTAAAACAAAATAAAAAAGACTGATATTGAGAATCTGGTTTGGATTGAAAGCTGTCTCCTAGGAAATATTCGGAGGCTATATAAAACAACCTTCATGATAAAAGACCAAATGAAATACTCCCAAGGCGCCAATGAAAAGTACAAATAGTCTCAATTAAATGGGAATTCACACGACCGTTAAGGAAAACCGTACGCCTGCTTATGATTGTGCGAAACAGTGATAATTTGATATATTACAATGGACAATTGAATTAGATGTTCTTGAATTGCTTGTGTTACGTTGTTGGCCTATACTTTTAAGAAATGTACGAAAATTGGTCTAATCTCTGGCATAGAGCCATCATAATTGTTTATGTCATAGGAAGTATTACATATACACGTTCTCCTAATCTCCATAACTAATAATCCGATGGTCATGTGAATGATGACAATACGGGTTATGAAACTGCAAACGATTTAACCCTGACCTGCACGCCAATAACAAGTCTAATGCCAATATCTCATCTACATAATGCATTTTAAATCATCTTCAAGTTAATGCAAATCTAAAATTAGTATCGTACTCATAGTTGCTAAGTGCTGTTCTGTTTTTACTCATAAGTATAAATATAAATTCTGGCGAACTGTTTCTCTGTATTTTCCTTATTTTTCATAGTTAAAGCAATAAAACTCGTACATCATGGCTCTCAGACCAACTATAACGTTATACGGAACGGCCATGCTCTAATCACGAACAACAAATATTACACAAATCTTTTTGTATATTAACGGTATAACAATACATTCAAAATCATAAGCCACGATTGAATAGAGCCTTGGGCAAAATGATGAATCTGTTTTCATCGTTGAATCAAAATTTGATTAAATTTTAGAAAAACCCAAACCTGCAAAAACAATAATAAATGCAAGGTGGATTAGAGGTTTTGAAATAAAAAGAGTTCCATCTGTGCTTAATGATAAACATTTGGATATTATACATGAATTATTCCAATTCGATGATAGAAGAAAAGATTCCCAAAATCAGAAAGAAGAAAATGATAATATTACCGTAAAATATGCAGAAACCGTAATCATTGCATTTGAAGTAGCCAGACATCTACGTTCGTTTGATAGTTAAATCAAATAAATTGTAGTAGGTATTACAGCATACTGCTTCAGTTTTTTATTTAATACCATCACTGCGCGTAAAAATAATCATTTGTAAAGAATTATATCACGTTGTTTTATCAGATGTATTGTTTGAAGATACGATACCCATTACGAATTTTCTATTATCGCATACATTCGCAATGGAAATATGATGTCAGCTGAGATTTGAATCTTTTCTTCGAATTGTAGCTATTAGCACAACCGAGCTGCATGATCTGTCATGTGCCGTTACGTGAAAGACATGATTTCGTTTATGATCAACGTCATTGAGTCTCAGTTTGTTTTATTCCTGAAGAGGTCCTTGTCAGTTACATCCGCATCTGCGCAAATCTTGTTTTAAATAAATAATTCTTATACATTACTGGTAACGTTAACATTATAATTATCAATGATAGAATTTTTCGCAATGTTCCTGTTCCTAGTTTTATAAAATGGAGTCATCTCTACTTTAACTTTTATGATGTTATTAATATGTTTGATCCTTGACTCAATGATCAAAGAATCATCATCATAACTGATGTTCTGGAAATGCAGAAGCATGTTGTTATTGTAAACTTTAATGACGCATTTTAATGCAAAGTACAATAAGGTTTTATTGCTTTGATTTATCTTTATCACAGCTGTTATGAGGGCTATAAAAAAGAATAAAGGGATGGCAACACGAGGACGTCATTCAAATGTGGGATGTGATAAATAATAAGTTCTTTGTACGAGCTAAATATAAATGATTAGCTATGCGTAGACACGGTGAAGAGTATGTGTTTAAAAATAACTGTTGAAGTAGACGATGGATGGATCATAACACATAGTAGTACACGTAAATGATTATGTAAGGTCGTAGTGAAGTATTCCATTGGGAATCCCCTTTATACAGAGGATAGTGGCTGCAGACATTTTAATGAGTAATAGATAACTATAGGCTCTTTATTTAGTTCTATTTAAGACTTGTAGGAAGTACTTATTTTCCTATCGCTTTCGCAACGTGCAGTCACATATCAACAGCGAACGAAGTTCATTGAAATTCTTGAATAAATAAAACTATACTACATTAATGTTAGGTACGCAAAACTTTTCCGTTGCAAAGATATAGGTAGGCAATTATAATTATTACGCGATTCTGGATCTGTACCGGTCAGTAACATGAGACTCGTGTGACCTATTTCAATATGCATCTCGTGATTTTATGTCTTACGTTTGTTGCACACTTTGTATTTTGTCAACGTCTCCTGCTCGTGCAGTTTGTAAATAATTCATGTCATACGAAAGAAATGTTTCACATTACTCGCACGTCACGCGAAAGTTGGAGTCCTGGAGCGCTATTCTTTGGATAATGAGCTTCCTAGAGATGCCCCTTGCCTAGCCGGACTCCGCCTTCTAACAGCCGTGCGTTAAATTTTTTTTGTTTTTTGATTCTCTATTTCACTATTGTCATTAATGTATTCAATGTTATTTACAGACTGCGTTTTATTTGTTTTTTTTACCAAGTTAAGTAGAATAGTTTGGTCCTTCAAAATTCATCGAAATTTCACCACATTATTGTGGTCTATTGTATATTTGGGCGTAATTTTCCTTTATTCATTGCCATTGAATCACGGTCCGATGGCGAGAGAATTTCTTTATTTCGTGTTTTATAATTATTATTTTTGTAATTTATTTCTTCAAGCGTGTAAATTAACGTATAAATGTGTTTTATATAATTATTATGTCTTTCAGCTGTTTTTTTTCTACATTTTCACTTTCAAGTGAACTGTTGATAACAGTAAAATAAACAAGGTTTCGTTTATTATTATCATTTCTGGAAAACTCTTTCTTTCTACTACGTCAATCAATTTTGAAAGATTTGATACAATATAATCAGTAATACTACAAATTGTATCAGTGATGTCTGTTTTAGTTTGACAATATCTCCATGTTAGCGTCAATGTTTCTTATAGTGTACAAAGTTCTCTCGTCACTGATCTGAGATACCCTTACTCGATAGTTGCTTCCGAAATATGAACTGTAGACTTTGGACGGAGAGTTCATTATTTCAAACCTGCATTTAGTTTTGTCCCCGCAGCAGCATTAGCGCTTTGATTTCCGCAAAATAACGTGTACAGCGCTCTTTTTGCTGCGTACGCAATGGACTATTGCTAATTCCGTTTTTTGTATAGTTTCGTGGCTGGCGTGATCCTTCGTGAGCGTATCCCTGCTTTCGAGCGTATGTTATGGCGCGCCTGCAGAGGCAATGTGTTCCTTCGTCAGGCAGAGATCGACACACCGTTGGAAGACCCCTCTTCCGTAAGTATTTCATTATAATTCCTACTCACGTTTCAACTGTAACAATTTTACAGGTATTTCTTTGCATGTAAATTAGGAAGTTATTTCAGATAGTTTTCCTTATCGGTTTTTGTTATCTATGATGTGTGCAAATAATGTTTTGGCAAATGTGAAATATGTATTTGAAACACAAACAACTTCCTAGTTTGTTTAGTTTTGTCCTCGAACTTGTCCGCCGTAACAATTAATAAATGAAATTGATTTACAATGGAACGAAGCGATCGCTTATCGATCTCTGTAAGAGGTATGTTTCCTCAATTAGAGAGCCACTTAAGCAATTTATTTGTTACGGGTAAAATAGTCTGGCTTAATGAGAAAAGGATAGGCAAACTTGCTATCGTACAGTTCTAGTTTATCTTAGGTCGAAGTATGAAAAACGATTTCATATTTGGATACTTTGGAAGCCAATGGACCCAAGTGTCATCTTTGGTAAATTGGATTATAGAGTTAAAATTCTTAGTTTTAGAGTTCAAATTCAATGTCACCAAAAATGTTACTTGGGTCAGTTGGCTTCTAAGGTATCCATTTATCCTTTATCGGGCAAAATCACAATCTTGATTCTAACGCCATCTTTTTCCTGATCTGGAGTTCCGAGTTCTGAATCCATAATTTGAGACACATTAGCAGTCGGATGCCTCGTTAGTGGTAAGCGCGACTGCTGAGCCTGAGGTCCTGGGTTCGATCCCCAGCTCTGGGAAAGTGTTTTTGGGGTTTTCCGTGCGGAATTTCTCAGCAGCAGCCTTGGGCCTGGATTTGTGCCCGGTTGATGGCTATACGCTTTCCCCCTATTACATGGGACTTAAACATAACTGCGAAATGAGGGTGTACTACTATACACCTCTGCCCAACCCTTCACGGACTACAGGCTTGAAGTAGAAGTCGGAAATCCTATGCATTACGAGATTTGCTGGGGAGGTTGTTGCGCCGGCGCCGTTTTTGCTTCACAGCATAAACACTAGGAAGCGGTGAAGGGACGGCTTTTTTGTGCCCACAAAAAAGCCCTCCCTCTAGCTGTCTGTTGTAAAATTGACGTTCAAAAAGAACTAAGTAACTCTAGTCTATTTGGAATAAATGAGTTTTGAGTTGAGTTGATTCAAAATTTAACCTTGTCTTTCTAACTTCTCAAAAACACGATTCAAGAACTCCATTTCTTCTTCCAGTCGGACCAGGTGTACAAGTCGGTGTTCATCATCTTCTTCCAAGGAGACCAGCTGAAGACCCGCGTCAAGAAGATCTGCGAGGGTTTCCGCGCGACCCTGTACCCTTGCCCCGAAGCCCCCGCTGACAGGAGGGAGATGGCCATGGGTGTTATGACCAGAATCGAGGATTTGAACACGGTAAGAAGATTTTCTAGAGATCTTCCTAACTTCTTATCTAGTGTCAGCACGAGCTATATGAGAATAGCCCATGCCTTGGTGAAAAGATTAGTCAGTCAGCAAGGTTGGTAGCGGGGCTGACTGCCCAGGGTGCGCCAGACGTACTGAAGTATCGTCTCTCGTGGTGGCTCTTATCATGCACCACAAACTGATTCTTCTTGAATCTAATCTGATTTGAGAATATATGAGCAAGAAGAATATGTATAGTATACATATAGGTCATTATCCGGTACGAATAGAATAATAATTATGTAATTGACTGAAGGAAATGTTATACGAATACCTATGATAGTCTTTACGGGTAGTCAGAAGCCCGAAAGTCTGACAACCGCACTATGGAAAATATAGGTGCTTGGCTGATCAAAAATACTTTTTCTGAATGATGCAAATTAGACATAATCTTGGTCTTATTTTTTAGATAAGGTGTCATTCTTTCATATTTTAATTGTTTTTTAATAACTTGTTACGTAAAATATTGCGTAAAAACGTTAATTTCCGTCACTTAGAAATTTCTGTTAAATATACCTTAAAAATCATAGACTTACAGAGTCGAATTTTGGTTGTTTCTTTAAAGAACCTCATATAGTGTTACATACCATTCGAAGGGTTGTTTATTAGATATTTAAAAACAGTAGTTTTTATTTAATTGTGTGAAGTAATATTTTTGCTATAAATATTTTCGTCAAAGATGGGAAAAAATTAAATTTTTAAATTTCGTCGTGACTTTTGACTGTTAGCTACACTTGCCTACATTCTGAATTTGGTATTACTACGTTCATTGGATACCTAATAATATTTTAGTAAAGAATCAGCTGCGCATTTTTGCGCGTTCAGAAGTTATGAAGTAATATGTGGCAGAGGTGCCAAAATGCATAATTGTGGCCATAGAAGTTCTATATAAAGTCCTTGATTGTGGCAAATTGATAGATAAAAGTTTTTTTTTATCTTTGGTCAAATATCTGTGGTTTTGATATACATTATCGGCGTAAATATGGTTTTGCACACGTTCTACGTGAGAATAAAGAATTCTATGATAAAAGTCGGTATATGATGCACACTAAACTCATTTGTTTTTCCTTTATAAAGTGAAGCACAAAAAATGTTTCATTATATTAATTATTTGCAATCCGCAATTAGTACAACTATAACAATGAACTAATTCAGTTGCTCGAGGTGTGAAATAATACTTTTCTATATTGAAAACGATAAGACTGTGCCCGTTCTGTCTACGTTATTACGTGAAAATCGTCATGTTCCATCTGAAGATATTGAATTTATTGTTTGTGCCATCCAGAATAAATTATTACTGCAGTTCACTATCTAAAGCTAAGTGTAAATATTAAAATAATAAAAAAAAAAAAAAAAAAATATTTTACTTAGTAATAAAAATTTAAATAAAAATATTGTAAAATGTGTCAAAATATATTTAATTTTTATTTTATTCTGTATTATTTAGTTGTCATGAAATTAATTTAAAAAGAATTAAAATGTCATATTGAAGTCAAACTCATTCATTTGCCTAAAGTTTTTACGGATTCTTAAAATAAAAAGCGAGTAAAACCACGACCTACCACTAGTTCATATTAAAAGTACTATTAGTAAAATTCTTATACTACGTTCTATATGTGTGCAAAATTTGAAGTTACTATGACTGAAAATAAAAAAGTTACAGATTTTTAATCAGCAAAGCACCTATATTTTCCATAGTGAACCGGTCTAACCTTTGGATATCGGCATTGCCCAGTAACTGGGTTGCGGAGGTCTGATGGCAGTCGCTCCTTGTAAAATACTGGTATTCAGCTGCATCTGGTTAGACTGGAAGATGTTGGGGAAAAGGCTAGACAGATAGACTTGACTGAAGGAATGGTTAGAATTTTCATAGCTTTCAACCCACTTTTAGCCAAATTTTTAAATGCTACTCAATTTTATTTTACGACAACTTAAAATTTAGTAGCGTTTGTGTATTTAGCCATTACAATTTTATGTTTAAACTTAGTTTGAGTACTTTTACACATTCTAACACGTCTTGATTTTTCTTAGTTTGTTATTTTCTTAGTTTATTACAAGACTTAGTATAAGACGACTGAAATAATTATCTAGAACTTTCTGGATTTTCTAGAAAAGGTTTTGAAAAAACGTTATCGACTGTAATTTTTTTTTCTTTTTACTGCGTCAAATGATTCCTCCGTTATTTTTCCTTCACAACCTACACAGTACTATCTTCTACCAACAATGCGTAGGTTGCACTGATAGAGTTATTTATACCTAATAGGTTCTCAGATTGCAGTATAATTGTAGTAATGACAAATAACTAGCAAGTTATTAGAGTTCACAACGATGGACCGACGAGTGGGATGCGAATAGTGTAATTTTGTCATAATTATGAAAACGGCTATAGTTCTCGCCAGCTCGCTAAACTGTATAATATATTTGTCTCTTTTTCTTGCGATATGTAAGGAGAGACAGTACCGAGCTTACGAATACTATGTTTTCGTAATTTTCAAACACGTACCAGCCGGGCTAACATGCGCAGCGCGAGATAATTTTGTCGTCGCATTATCTCGTGTTGAAACGAGATAATGTATGGCTTATCTTGTCTCGGTACGAGATAACGCGACGACAAAATTATCTCACGCTGCGGTAGGCTGGGGTACCGATTCTCAATTTCGATGATAACGTTCGTGATATTCCTTTATCTTTTAAAAATCTAGTTCAGTACTGGCTTGACCTGTATTTTGTTTGGTCAGAGCAAGATTTAGGCAATTGCTTTCTGCTTTGCCAGTAATAAATTGTTTAGGGATTCGACAACCATCTTGGTAAACAGTATGATGATGTTTAAAATACACTAACAATAGGGTATTTGACTGAATAAATCTAATTAGTCCGTCACTTAGATTATCAAAAAATATTTGACCCGTATTTTTTCTTTTGTTACGTAAATCAAAATTGACGAAGATACGACACTTTTAAAATTGGCAAAACGTCACAAGCAAGTACAATTTTTACTTGCTTCTGACGTCACAAGCTCTTGAGTTTTGATTCGTTTTATCGTTCCAAATATTCATAGATTTAACAAAAGAAAAAATACGTGTCCATTATTTTGCAAAACTCTAACTGGCGGACTAATTAGATTTGCAATTTAATGATGCGGTCAACATGCCTATAACAGGTAAACTATACAATAATACAGGTAGACTACACTGACGTCGAAACACCTAAATAAATACCTACTAATTATCATTACCCATAATCATCGAGCTACCGCAACATGACACCTACAATTTTCATGCAATTAGTAGTACTACAGAAACATTTCGTTCTACAGCCATTGTGTTGACAATACAATGGTTGTGTTGTCACAAATTACTTAGTATTAGATGGATTTGATTAACATTTGCGTTAACGATGAAGAAAAACATCGTGAGGTAACATGCACACCTGAGAGAGAGGGTCGAAAATAAGGTTTCAATGGTGTGTTTAGTTTGCCAACCAGCACTAGACCAGCATGGTGGATTAAGGTCTAAACATCTCAATCTGAGAAGAGGCTGTTATTAGCAGTGATCAGAAAAAGGTGAGCCAATTTACCTAAACTTCAAAGAACAGAGACAAAAACTGGAGACTTCCTTACAACATTTTTTTTCGTGAAAATTATTCCGGGTTTCGGGACATCACTAAAGTACATTTAATATTAATGTTAATAGTACAGAAAATTCGCTTCCTATTTTTGTTTCCCAAAATTGTCACAAAACCAGATGACACGTTTTTCATTGTTTTTAAAAAGAGATTGTTTGTTGTTTTCAAAAAAGGAGTTTGTTTTTATTTTTTGAAAACAAATGAAAGACAATCTCCGAGAAAATTCTCCCGAAAAAAAAATGTTGTCGTAAGGAAGTCTCCAGTTTTTGTCTCTGTTCTTTGAAGTTTAGGTAAATTAGCTCATCCTTTTCCGATCACTGGTTATTAGACAGGTAATAGTCTCGACTAATCAAACTCAAAAAAAAACTCATCAACCAATACAGGCGCTTGAAAAGTCGAATTTAGGTGCACTGTTCCAATTTGTCGTTTCCTATGGAGAAGAGCCGGCAAGAAACTCCTTGGTTACTCTTTAAAAAAAGGATATCTTTGACAATTTCAGCGAATACAGTACTATGATTTAGGATAGTTATGAGAGAACAATGTAGTCTTGACCACAGACCAGTGATTAATGTAGTACCAAGTCTAGAGAACAAGAATTAACAAAAAAAAAGACACTATATGAGTAATATACATATCTAGCAAGTCCACGAAGTTATCACATACTAACTTGCCAAGAAACTAACTATATAAAACAATTGACATAATTAAATATCATCACTGGACACATCAATTGTACTACATTTCTTTACACGGAATACAAGGAGATATTGAGGGGAATAACTCACAACTTCCACTTAGAATTCTGTATGTTAGACCCCTGTACATGTGTGCGGGTGTTCGCTGACGTATACAACATATAACAGGAATAACGCAAACACTCAAACACCCCAATTACAACATAATACATGCACTGAAATTTTACTTTTATGTGCTTAAATATTGTTTGTTTTCTATAAAACTATCTGATCCGACAGACGTTCTCCTTTCATATAAAAATCCCACAGAAAAAAACAGTTTTTGCCAATTTTCCGGGCAACTTTTCCAATTTTTCTTTCCTTAAACCTAATTCGAATAATAAAAACATTGTTAAAAAAATTGGCCAAATCGGTTCAGCTGTTCTCAAGTGATACGCTTTACCAACGACCAGCATTTAATTTTTATTTACATAATAGATAGTATTACTTTTCATTGATAACTGCATTTTAATTTCAGTCTTATGATCTTGACATCAGACTCAATTTTCTTTATCTCAATTAAAATACTGATACGTAAAAAGTAAGTTTAAAAAAAAAAGATTCTAAATGGCTGAATTCGATTCAGTAGCCGATTCTTAACATCTACTTTCAGGGTTTGCATTTATTATGTTACACGTTGGATAGGAAGTTTTGTTTCTGTATAGTATTGTATATTAATGTGATTCGGTCTAGCCTTCGCCATTGTAATACAGCCATCACGTTGTCGCTTATTATCGACGCCATTTACGGACAACCGTGTTTCTATAGGTGTCCCTTATAGATAAAGATTTCGTCGAATTTATGGGAGTTTGTCATACGATATACTGATATCAATCGGAATGTTTTCTATGTTGGGGATTTAGAGGATTATGCGTTTGAATGGAATGTTTATTCTTGAACTGATATATACCTCTATCTGCTTGATAAACGAAATGCTAAACATCCCGGACTAATCGGGATTAACCACGTCGAGACGACGGAAACGGGTCGAATCTTTTGGGCATTTTCCGGTTTTGAAATCAATAGAACATTATAAAGTTCAGCCATTAAAATATTGTATAAAAGGTAAACAAACCTTTAATTGTGGAAAACATACAGTGTTCTTTAAGAATCTATTAATCGTACGCATTCATAAAAACACTAATATACCTAATTAAATAATAAGTGTTAACGTTTTCTAAAAATACTAGGGTGAATATTTGAACTTCCTTAAAAAAAAACAAATCATTGTTCTCCTTCGTTGTTAACGTTAATATTAGTTTCAGATTGTTTTTATTCTTGTCTTATTGCTTGACGGCAGTGGTATAGTTTGATTTTTCATTATTATAATTGAAGTTTGAAACATCTGCATTTAGAACTTTGAGATGTTGATAATGACGTTCTTATTTTTTGCTAACATTTTTCGAATAATCACCCACTAGCCGTGTGCCCGATGGTATTTCTCATACTTCAAAAATGACGAACTTCAATACAAACTTTCATCCCTTATTTAACCCATTTAGGGGTTGAATTTCGTGCTTCTAGACCCACAAATTGAAGCTGTGCGTAGTCTATCAGTCAGTTAGTGTTAGAGTTTTATTTACTAAGGTAAGAAGATGTATGCACAACAGATTTTTAAAGAACATTGAACGTTTTTCACGATCAAAGGTTTGTTTACCTTTTATGCAACATTTTAATGGCTAAACTATTTTTATTGGCTGTCAATGGCCGCTATCAATGTTAACATCATGGAATAATTTAGAGGTCGTACCTAAACCGCTGATAACTGGTGTGTGATGTAGCACATTTATTTTTTAAACATAAAAAAGTAACATGATGGAATGAAATAAAATAGAAAAATAAAATGAATAAAGAATTTTTCACTAAGAGACACGTGGAGGGCTTGTACAATGAAACATAAGGCTGAAGCCAGACCAGCGTAATTTACGCCGTGCAAAATGAGTCAGCGTAATTTTTTGGAAGGATTTCACAGACTCATTTTACGTCATCGTGTGGCACGAATCGTGATATTGTATGAAACCGATATTGAGCGACTCAATTTACGCGGCGTAAATTACGCTCGTCTGGCCTCAGCCTAGCAGATAAAAAATAGAAAAATAGGTACTCATTAATCTATAAAGTGTATGCGTCTTACTGCTGGACCAAACATTTATCCAGAATAGCTTATTAATATCAAGCACAAGTAATTGGCGCTTTTGAAAGAAAGAAAGAAAGAATATTTATTTTGGACTTACACAGGCAGTTACAAAAATAATTTATAAAAACAAAAAACAATAAAAAAATAAAAACTACCTGCACGAGGCCAAAAAAGGCTCCTATCTCAGCATTCTTTTCACCTAGAATTCTAAAATTCAAAATTCAACGTTTTTATTTCGAATAGGCACAGTACATGCACGTAAACGTCTCGATAGAAACGTCTCGATAATTTAGGTGCACGGTTCCAAAAATTAGGTCTTATGGAGTAGAGCCGGCAAGAACCTCCATAGATCCATCCACTAGATCCTTTGTACTCCATGGACGTAACTCAGTGGATGCCGATAGTGTTAAGTGAATATAATTATGAGTATGTGTAGTATTTGTCACCTTTAACGATATTAACCTAAAAAAAAAGCATTCATAAAATGTATACAACGTGTAACACGAATAACGCAAACACTAAAACACCCCAATTAGAATATTCAATTAAAATCATAATACATACACTGAAATTTTACATTTATGTGCTTAGGTATTGTTTATTTAAGAAAATAGTATTACTTTTCCATTGTTTACTGCATTTAAAATTCAGTCTTATGGCCTTGACATCAAGCTCAATTTTCTTCACCTCAATTAGAAGACTGACAAGCAAAAAGCAAGTTTAAAAAAAACACATTGAATATGGCTGAAATCGATTCAGTAGCCGATTTTTCACAAACTACTTTCAGAGTTTGCCTTATTATGTTACACGTTGTATAAGACAAGACCTGTTATTACTCAGACAATGTTCTTTAATAATGTTCTTATGTCATTTGAGAACAGCTGGTAATTTTATGACATGTCATTACGTTGATCCACGCCTCGAAAAAATACACAATGATTAAATAACTCATAATCCGTATCAACATGGAGAATCATCCAGTCATTATACCCACACTATACAGTAATATGTTCTGTCAATTGTTTGCTTGGAGTCAAGGATATCCACCAATTAGATTGACCATGATAATGTAAGAAGTTTATTTGAAAGAATTTGGTGCTTATGTATACACATACATAGCTAATATTTGCTATAGACAAAACATATAGTATTATAGGCAGCAGTGGCGAAGGGTGAATTTTCTTGAAAGGGAAGCCGGACCAAAAAATGCTTTCCTTGCTCAAGTGTGATGCGTGAATTCCAGTAATTACTCGTTTCGAAAGGGAAGCCGATAGGAATCGAGTTGTATGGAGCCTTCGCCACTGATAGGCAGGATGTGTAAAAATTGTATTTTATGTTAGATACCTACCTATTCTCCAAATTGGTTGCTTACAATGAGTCTGACCACTAAACTACCAAATGATGATAAAATATATGATAAGAAATAACTAGATGTGCAGAAATAAAAACGAATGTAATAAACATTAGGTCGGCTGTCCCATTTCAAAACCACTAGGTTTTGAAATGGGACTTTCGTTTTAAGCCTAAGGGCTTAAAACGAAATTTTACAGGAGAGCGCTTAAACGTTAAATCGGTCGTCAGCCTTTGAAAAGTATTTATGTTAAGTAAAACCATGTGGTTAAAGTGACTTACTAGGTTCTAAAATGATCAGAGGCAGTGAATGGCACTTACTAGGTATCGATGCTTAAATAAATTTACTTATTATGTGAGTTTTCCACGCTGCTGTTTTTGTATTTGGTAGAGACTTTCTAGGTTAGCAAGATTATGCAATAAAACGATTTTTGGTAAAGTGTCCCTTTTAGGTTTTGAAATGGGACAGCCGAGTTTTTGGGGTTCCGTGGCCAAAGGCTGCCATCGGGACCCTATTACTAACTAAGCCTACGCCATCTCTCCGTATGTTTGTCACAGGGCTGTATCTTTTTAACTGGCTACCTTAATAGGTAATTGTAATAAAAAAAAGTGAAAACTAAATTTTCTCAGAATGTGTGACTATGGCCTTAATCATGGCAAAATAATAAAAAGTCTACACCCAATGGGTGTAGATATATAGATATATAGATAGAAACCTAAAAAAAAGGTTTTTTAACGTTTTTTGTTCCTGCTCTATCTTAAAAACAGTAATACATGCAAGCGTTAAACTTGGTGTGATTGTACTGCGAACTTTACTGTTTGACAGTAAATAATAAAACGAAGGAAAACTACTGATAGTACAGAACCCTTAGTACGCGAGTACGACTCGCACTTAGCCGGTTTTTATTATTTAATTGATGTCATCCAGTAATCAGTAATAGTTTTAACACACTAAACTTTTGTAGAACAACCCTTCTCGGTGTTTTCCTTTTAAACTAATTTAAAGTCTTTTCTCCCCAGGTATTAGGCCAGACCCAGGACCATCGTCACCGCGTCCTCGTGGCCGCCGCTAAGAACATCAAGAACTGGTTCGTGAAAGTGCGCAAGATTAAGGCAATCTACCACACGCTCAACCTGTTCAACTTAGATGTTACGCAGAAGTGTCTCATCGCAGAGTGTTGGGTGCCCGCGCTCGATATGGAGACCATACAGCTGGCTCTGAGGAGAGGAACGGTGAGTTCATAGGAGATTTAAAAAAATTAAAACAAAATAAATAAATTAAAAAAAAAACATAATCAATTAGGTGCACGGTCCCAATTTGTCGTTTCCTATGGAGAAGAGCCAGCAAAAAACTACATGGTTACTCTTTTAAAATCACTATCTAAGAATTTCAGTAAATACATTACTATGATTTAGGATAGTTATGAGAAAACAATATGGGCTTTTGGTGTCCTTGGTGGACGATGTCCACTCGTACAGCAGTCAAAAAAATATCCAATGGACACGCACCTAAGAAATCTTCCAAAAACCGCTGTATGCTATTAAAATGAAAAACTTAAAAGTACAATATTTTGAAATATACTACTTGTGTATAGATATAATATAAAAAATATACAGGGTTACTGGTTAAGTATTGATCACGATCCCGTGACACGATTGTAGCACATGTTATCTACTATCTAATAACCCAGTAACGCTTTATGCAAAACTAAACCATTTTCGTAATATTATTTAAAAATAGTCAAAGGGAGAACTTTTACAAATAATATCTCACAAATGGTTCACTTTGCATAAAGCATTACTGGGTTGGTGGATAACATATCAACCCTGCCCCGGGATAATGATCCTAATCAGTAACCATGTATATGCAAAAGGGAAAATAATAACGACAGTTGAAAATAAACAATAACCTACGGGGTACCCACCGAACATTTACGTGACATGTCGTTATCGCACTTATTATCTCGCCAAGCCGCTTGCATATTTATATGCCTATAAACAATAACATTGCGTTTTGTAAAACACCCACTATTCAATTCAAATTTAATTTTTATGGGTGCATCGTTATTCCGTGAATTTGCCAACGTCAAGGTGAAAATAACACCCACTAGAAGAGTTATATTCAAATGGAAATGTTAGTTTATCTTCTATACGATTTTTTTTTATCAGGGTGAAAAATATGGCAATAGCCTTTATCAATTTAATTTTGTGCACAAAAAATTCGCAACATTAAGACCCAATTTCACCATACAATGTTAGTTGTTAACGTTCCGTTAAGCTGTCAATGTACTGTTAAACAGTGTGTTAAAATGTTTAACAGGACATTAATAACTAACAGAGTATGGTGAAATTGGGTCTAACTGTTACAATAACCCGTTTCCTTCCACAGGAACGCAGCGGCAGTTCGGTTCCTCCGATCCTGAACCGCATGGAGACGATGGAGGACCCTCCGACGTACAATCGTACGAACAAGTTCACGTCGGCCTTCCAGCACCTTATCTACGCGTACGGTGTGGCTACGTATAGGGAGGTCAACCCTGGTAAGTGCATCTTTATTATAACGTTTTTTGATTCGACCCCTTTAGACAAGAAATACCCAAAGGAATTTGGCTGTAATGAGCCTTCTAATAGACCTCTTAAGCAATTAACGATCATGAAAGGGATGTAGTCACAATAATATTATTAAATAGCAAATGAGGTTGTCGCTATGTGGGATGTTGATCCAGCAGTCATTATACCGATAGTAAATTTAAAATGTCACTTACGGGATATCTTCCGTGATTATTTATTTGTTTGAGTTCCCGATATTTCGACGCTGTTGCAAGCGCCATGATCGCGGGTTGACTGGAGATTGCGGGTGGATGAAAATAAATTGTTAGGAGCAGACAAATCTGTCTACCCTCTTTCTTTGTCTCTTGCTACGCGCACTACTGGAAGTCGACACTAAGTCACGGCAAAACACACTCACAGTATCAACAAGTTTTTTGGAGTCTTTATAACGCTAAAAACGCGGAAGATATCCCGTAAGTGACATTTTAAATTTAGAGACAAACCGTGAAAGCTTAAAACAGTGTTTATACCGATAGTAGTTACGGCTAATGGTTTAATAGCCAAGAGCCTCGACCAATATCTGATGAGGCTCTGGTTGGGTGGCTGGATCAAGCGCCTGATACAGTGCGCGGTACTTCTGGACAGGGCGCGAATTGTTAGGCAGTTCTTCCCTCTGAGGTCCTGACTCCTGACCACCAGCAGCTTGGACCGTCGCGCCTGTTATCCACGAAGGGGCATGCAAAGGTGTTCTCCTGACAGGAGTCTGTACACCCACGTTTCGTCTCTTATATTTCGTAATAGGTGGCGACGCTATTGGCATTTTGCGCACACAATTATGGTGGCAGGTTCATCGCTTCTTACGACTCATTTCCCCAGCGATGGAGAGGAATTGTATTCTTAATACACCCCCCCCCCCCTCCCCCCCACGGAGTATCGGCCTGTCCACATCTCTACGTCACGACGTCGTCAACGTGGAACGGTGCGGTGACGTAACACGGTGCGTTGACGTAACGTGCAAATTTACGTTACCGTATCGTAAAAATGCACGTCAGGATCATTGTTAGATTTATCGTTGACCATGTAGATCCTGAATTTTAATAAGAGAAACAGTAAGGTATGGCTTTAAAGCATCGGAGCACATAGACGGCGACTAACTCTTGGGCGTGGAGAGCGCGGGCGGAGCGCATATACGTGTGCGCTTGCGGCTAGAGGCGGAACGTGTTACGATACGGTAACGTAAAGGAGGATGGGCGTTTTGGTACTCATGTCCAATCAAAATGAATTTATCATCGTTGGATAGCTCTTTTCAAGAGTACAAAATACTACTATGGCAACAAACCCGTATCAATTGTCCGTTTTGAAATATAGTCTTCAGAAGATACGGGATATTCAGTTCGAAATTTTCAAGCACGATTACTTCGATTGGACAGTGAATCGGGACTAGCGCCATGGTTATTCATAATCTACACAAAAATACCTTTCCAACGGTGTATCAATCATTCCGATTGGAACCAGTACCAGACTCCATACATTTGTGCCCATCATCCTTTGCACGTCATCGCACCGTTCCACGTTGACGACGTCGTGATGTGGAGATGTGGACAGGCCCTATCTTAATTTATGTACTCGTATTAATTGTTATTTTCTTGTGTACAGCCCCATACACCATCATAACGTTCCCGTTCCTGTTCGCGGTGATGTTCGGTGACCTCGGCCACGGTGCTCTGATGGCGGTGTTCGGATTCTGGATGTGCTACAAGGAAAAACCACTGCAGGCTAAGAAAATCGACAGCGAGGTGAGACAATTTGTCTTGTAACTATAATGTTTGTACTTTCAACTTTTAGCTGATAGTCAGAATTGAAGAATATGTATTGGTTTATTAATTATCGCAGTTAAATGGATACCGTTCAATAATGTGTGGTTTTTTCTGTTTTTCTTTCTTAGTGAATTTTTGTTAATGTGTCTGAATATGGCCTGTAAAACACGTGCTACATAGTAGCATAAAAAGCACTTAGCAGCTAAGAATTTGCACGTGTAAACGGATCTAGTTTGTTAAAAAAAAACATATCAAATAAAACGAATTTTACGCTAATAAAAAAGGAAAGGCTAAAAATACTTATGCGGACGAAAATACTTTGGACTAACCACGAAACAAAATATTTACTTCTTCAGAAATCAAAACTCATTTATTTAAACTGGACTGAAAATCCGTATTTTGAATCGTCAAAATTACAATAGACAGTTGCTAAATTCACCCACCCTTTTTTTAAATAAAATTTCCAAACAGTATAAACTGAATTCGGTTTTCGCGTCTGTCAGTTTGTCCGCTCACTTCTTCTAAACTACTCGATGGATTTTGATGCGGTTTTCATATTAATCTAGCTAATTTCTTCCGGAAGGTTTTAAGCTATAGAAACAAGACTCTTACCCCTTTATTACACAAAATGGTTTAAACCAAGACTAAGGTAAATTCAGATTTAAAAAATATACCCATCTCTTTCTTATGTCATATAACAAAAAGAGACGGGGCTATTTTAAAACCTAGGTTTTTCTTAGACCATCTTTTGTAATAAGGGGGTTAATGTTTCCGTAGCTATTATAAACCCTATTTCACCTAAGATAATGTTTGTTTTTAGTATTGTTCTATCAGCTTTCCTCCTTTACCCAAATACTCAAGCAACATCTCTCCCAACAGATCTGGAACATATTCTTCGGCGGTCGCTACATCATCTTGCTGATGGGCTTGTTCTCAATGTACACGGGTCTGATCTACAACGACATCTTCTCCAAGAGTCTCAACATCTTCGGCTCGTCGTGGCGCAACAACTACAACGAGTCAACGTTGATGACTAACAAGCTGTTGCAGCTGAACCCCGACTCTTGGGACTACACGCAAACTCCTTACCCGTTCGGTATTGATCCTGTTTGGCAGGTGAGTTTTACGTCTTGTTGTTAAGAGATTTTTTTTAGACGCTGTGTACATAACGTGACCATTATTTTTTCCCTCACACCGGGACGTCTGCAAATTTTTAGAAGAACGAAACCTAATCGTATTTATAAAAGATTTATTTATAAACAAATTAAAATAGAAACTAATCTTGTGTAGTCTGGTGGGCTGTTTCTATATTTTTCGGATGAGCAAATTGCTTTAAAATAATTATCAGGTTAGGTTTTTAGATTTGAATGCCTTGGTTAATTCTATAGATTGTCTTTTTCAAAGCGACATTTCTGTGTTTTGGGGACAACGGGACACATAGCTGAAAAGCGGGACTGTCCCGCTCAAAGCTGGATGTATTATGTATACATCGCTTTCTTTAGTAAATGTCACGGTCAGAATTCATTCCTGGTCAAAACTTCATTAAGCTTTTGGCTAAAAGATCAAAAGTACCTTAAAGTAAAACTTATTAGTCTATTAGCAGACCCGGCAGACGTTGTCCTGTCATACAAAAATCCCATAGAAAAACGAACGTTCAGTTTATCCCGAATTTGCCAATTTTCCAATTTCGATTTCGAGTGTCGACATATTAGCGTATCAGCATTAACCATATTTTTAATATTCCAACAGCTTGCTGAAGCTAACAAGATTATCTTCATGAACGCGTACAAGATGAAGATCTCCATCATCATCGGTGTCTTCCACATGTTGTTTGGTGTCTGTATGTCGCTCTGGAACCATCTGTAAGTACCATCTCTATTTGGCCTGCCTCCGATTCAAACCCTTTTCGATAAGCAGTTGTTCACCGATTCGATTTGTTATCTCGTTTCGTCTGCGATTTTCGTGACGAGAGGAAAAGAGATAGCGCACCGAGTCGTTCGACAACTGACTAATGGGATCGTTCTGAATCAGGAGACTGGTATGAATATGTATATCTAGGCTTAGCCTAAGGTGAATGTGAATAGTCGGCCCGCGAAATTATTTATTTTAGTTTTTTTTTCTGTTTTTCATTAAAACTGAACATCTTCTGGGTAAGCTCGCTCCATTGTAGACTTTGTCTCTGTCACCTCTGACCTTGACCAGAGTCAAGAGCAAATCCATAAAAAAAAAACTTTAAGACTTAATTCCATTATTGACGCAGACAAAATATTGCATTATATTGATGTGTGTATTTGTTTACCTTTTACTGTAGTTGCGTCAAACATGATAAAAATAACCTTTTTTTTTGTTCGAACTCAGAGGGTTCCTTAACCGAGTCGGATTCGCTCTTAATATAAACTTAATCACCTTTGGCTGATGGACTTACTTTTTTTTAAATCACCAAAAGTTTGTGAACTATTTTTCCTAATAATAGGTTTGGACCAGACTATCTAACACGACAGTAAAAAGAGTCCTCATGCCCTATTGTTTGACACCCGGTATTCATTTATATGCTGTATACTAACGACCCCCCCTGCAGTATTTCCCCGCTGTATACTAACTCAGTTTGTTCCTGGCAGCTACTTCAAGCGCCGCATCAGCATCTACGTGGAGTTCATCCCGCAGATAATGTTCTTGTTGCTGCTGTTCTTCTACATGGTCCTCCTCATGTTCATCAAGTGGACCTCTTACGGATCCACGCCGCCTCACTTCGGCAGTGATGACCCCGGTCAGTTCTTATTTGATAGTCATAAGTCATTTATTTCATAACAAAATACATTTGTGTTGAAAATTAAAATTGTGATTCTAATTACAATAATAAACCATTAAATTTTCCAATACATTACTAAGTCACACAATAATGATTAAAGAAATAATAAAAAAAAAACATTATGTCTGTCGTTTGTCATTTTATGAACTCATTGATAGAATAATAGCTCTTCTTCAATAAATACGTCTTTAATTTGTTTTTAAATAAGTTTTTGCTGTATATGCTTTTAAATTCTATGGGTAACCTATTGTATAAATTGACTGATTGTACTCTAGGACTGTGCTGAACCACATTTAGTTTCGGTTTAATTGTGTTAGGTAATTGTGTAGTTTCAGTATAGTACGCGTTAAATAACTTTGCCGCACTGAAACCAGGCTTTCAGCGTTCTGTTGCTCATTTCAGAGGGGCAAAGTTATTTGGTACTCGTAAAATAACTGCCTAATATCTGTTTAGTTTAGTGCAGGTGAATCAACTGCCTGCATCTAGCCTGTTTAATCACCATTAAAGAAAAGTCTGTCTTTACTAATTAACTTGTATAACTTACCTTGGTCACAGATATATAAGCTAAAGCAGTACCTCAACTTACTACAATCACCTGAATAAACACACTCACACAGACACGCTCTGTATACTGAGTATAATGAATGCACTCCTTGTCATGTACTCTGATAGCCGTGACTGACTGTATTCCGATGATAACTTAGAAGTCTTGTTGCAGTGCGTGTCTGTGTGAGTGTGTCAGTTCGGACGATTGTAGGTAGTTGAAGCTAATGGATAAGCAGTAAGGTAGTTGATGAGCTTTAGTTTATATACAAGGTTAGTCGGAAAAGGAGTACTAATACGCAGGCCACTTAAAGTATCACTGATGACGCTTTTAAATCAAGTGTTAAAATTTCACAATTCGATCATTTTTATTTCCATGTAAAATTATTTTTATTTTGGTTATTTCAATTTTTTTTCATCCCTGCTTCAGTTACGGATTAAAAAAATGGAGCTTCTGATTCGTGACCCCAAATATGACCTAAAATGTAAACACAGGGATTTTTGCTTATTTTTTATGTAATTTTTGAACAGCTATTTCTCGTAAACTATTGACTTTTGGGAAAACTTGTAGAACAAAAGTTATTAATTATTATGGGTTATTTAACACTCTTTCGGATTAGTACCCCCTTTCCGACTAACTTTGTATACTGTGCCTTGGTCTTATATCTCGAAGAATATTTCATACAGTCTCTTATTGACTGCTAGACATGACTGTTAATACTCCTGTTTACCCCACAGAGATCGTTAAGACCAGTGCGTACTGCGCCCCGTCGATCCTGATCACGTTCATCAACATGATGCTGTTCAAACACGACCCCAACACGCGCCCCGTGTGTGACGACACTATGTACGCCGGACAGATGGGGATACAGAAGGTATGTACTTAGCGAATATACACACGCATTGCAAACTATCACAGAAATTTCTGATAATGTCCGTCTGGGCTTGTGTAGTTAGTTTGCGGCCGGTTGGAAGCAAACTGCATGACAATAGGGTTACATGAGCAGTTACAATGCACACACATTAAGCCAGTTGTTTTTAAGCTCGACAGGCTCGCATTATTCGTATTTAGCGTAACAGAAGTACATACTATATCATAAATTTTTGATTGATATTAACTTTCATTTATGACTAGTTACTCACGTGCTTTTTTCGGGATTGCCCAACTAGTTTCTGACTCAAACGGAGCCCGTCATGAGCTGAACACGTGGCGAAGTCGCGAGTCAAACACATTTAACTTTCCCACCTTTATGAGTCTCCCGATTCAGAACCTTTTCAATAATCAATCAATTATTAACTACCATTCGGTTTATGTTTTCGTTTTCGCAAAAGTGCACGAGTTAACCTGCGTCTACGCTAGGCGGACTTGATTAGACTGGAGCACAAGCAGAGTACGAATTCGCGTAGCATAGACGGACTTAGGAGCCTCGAACGAGCACGCGTGTTTTGCTCGTGCTCGACTGCGCTCTGCCAATTGGTTTTTTGACGAGCACAAAGGAATTGGCGGCGCGCATTGGAATTTGTTTGTTGTAGGCTCGTTTTACGGCCACACTTGATGACGCGAACAGAACGGCTCTGCTTGTGCTCAGCTCGCCTAACGTAGACGTAACTTAACACATTCGAGTCCACCACACTTTTCATAGAGCTCTTAAGCCATGCTGCCATACATATTGCTAGTGGACCTTCCAGGAGGGCCCTCGGCATTACGTTTGCGCTATGAGTGAATCCTCGAGGGTTCCTGGCATTAGGTTAAAAACCGTAAAAATACGCTACTACGTCGTAAAATAAGTGTTTGCTTGTTTCATGACGGTGCATTTTCCAAGAAAAACCTACATTAAAATGAACCCTCCACGAGGACACCCGGCATTGAACGTGATAACAGATAAAATCGAACAACAAATCCAAAAGGTTCTGAATCTGGGGGTTGGTCGTCTGTCAGCTCCATCTTTTGTTTCCTATAAGCACTCGAGAACTTTATCCATGCATTTATTTTTGAACTCAATAAACATAAAAAATACTGGGGAGTTTGTTGCGCTGTTTTTTCTTCACAGCATAAACACTAGGAAGCGGTGAAGGATGGGCGTTTTTGGGGTGTTGTGATTCCTGACCCGACCACGACATGGAACGGAGATTTTACTATGGCACAAAATGGTTATTTTAATTGTGCTTTATTGTGCCACTTATCCCAGGAATTTGTGCCTTGTACTTTTCGAGTAATAAGAGTACGATTGTGGTCGGGCTGGAGATCACGGTTCCTGACCCGACCACAACCAGATCTAATAAAATATCAATAGTGGGAAGTTACTGATTATGCCAAAAATATGTGTCAAATTGTGCCTATGGCACACACAACGCATTAAGTCAAGTAGTCACACTCTATGTATAATTTAGTCTGCAATTAAACATTTGAATTCTGTTAGTTAAGATTTAACTGAACTGTTGTCGTAACAAAACTGGTCATTTTTTACGACGTAAAAAGTAAAAATGGAGTTTATTTCGTCAGCTTCCTTATTATTATATTTATGAAATTTTTACATAAAACAAAATAAAAAAAAAACTATGGATATCGCTCGGGAATCAAAACCAGGGTGCTTCCCGTTGATCTAGAATCATGAAATTTGGCAAGATGCAAGATCTTACATCACAAGTAAAGGAAATAGTCTGAAAACTATGTTTTTTTATATTTTAAAAGGTTAATTCTTAACTATTAACTTCTTGACCCCTGTATTAATAGTAAAAGTATGCAGCAAGGGATCAGCTTGTACTGGTACTGTTTAAACGAGATAATTAATGTTTAAATTTCAACTTATAGTCATAATTTGGGTTACAGAACCCTCAGGATACGAACCCGACTCGCATTTGACCGGTTTTTTATACAAGCTTAACACATTATTATAATGCTACAAAACATAGTGGTTGTATTTTTTTTATATAAATACATATATACGCGTACGAAGTCGTGAACAAATCCAGTAAAATAAAATAATAAAGTTCTTTATATATAGCATAATTTCACAAAATAAAATTGCTTGCAAAGTCGTAGTAAAATTGCATAGCGTGTGATTGACACACTTTATTTCTTGATTATTCAATTTTATCCGAATTAAGATATATTCTGTGATATGAATAGTAAAAGAATTTCGTGTGCCATAGGCACAATTTGACACATATTTTTGGCATAATCAGTAACTTCCCACTATTGATATTTTATTAGATCTGGTTGTGGTCGGGTCAGGAACCGTGATCCCCAGCCCGACCACAATCGTACTCTTATTACTCGAAAAGTACAAGGCACAAATTCCTGGGATAAGTGGCACAATAAAACACAATTAAAATAACCATTTTGTGCCATAGTAAAATCTCCGTTCCATGTCGTGGTCGGGTCAGGAATCACAACACGTTTTTGGGACTGTCTTTTGTAACATTGACGTTCAAAAAGAATTATTTTCTAGACGATTTTGAATATAATGAGTTTTTGAATATTTTTATTTTTCTGTACACAGTTCTGTGTGATCTTGGCTCTGATGTGCGTGCCCGTCATGCTGTTCGGCAAGCCTTACTTCATCATGAAGGAGCAGAAGGAGAGGGCTGTAAGTACAACTTATCTTATTTTATAATACTACACAGTGAAAACTACAAAAGATACGGTTTACTTTAGTCGCACGTTATGCGAAAGTTTAAGGAACTAAATACACGTTATCAGCATTAATTTGGCTGGATACATGGCCCGTACTATAAAGTGTAAACTACATTTTTAGTACAATGTTTTAGTTAGGTGGTGTGTTCATTGTTGAATAATATAATTAATAAGAGTAATAAACGAGATATTTAACATTTATTATTTTAATGCTGCTTTCATGGATAGCTTGCAGTAAGTATTAACATTAATTCCACAAAACGAGTATACATTTATGAAGTATATACGATTCATAAATGGTACATTATAAGAACCAGTTTTTGCAAGGAGAATACATATAAGATTAGTAATAAAAAGAAATAGGGACTTAATAACCGAATTTTTTTCGTCTTCCCATACTAACTACAAATTAATGGATTTTTTCTTTTTTATCACAAATGTTTTAGTTTTTTTATTTATTTATACTTTTGCACAAAATTTGTAAGAGGCGGACTTAATTTCGAGACATTTTCTACCAGTCAACCTTAGGGTGATGCAGAGAAAACATGGTAGATGCACTAAACAGTATTATGTAATAATATTAGTGTCTTTTCCGACTTCAAATATTTTTCAGCTTAAACTCTGTTACATAGAAATGTTCTATCGATAGCATAAAAGTACTCAAGCAATCCATTTGTATGTTCAGCGTCAAGGTCACCAGCCCGTGGAGGGCGCCGCAGAGAACGGTAACGCGCCCGGAGCCGCCCCCCCCGCACCTGCTCATCACGACGAGGACATCACCGAGGTCTTCATACACCAGGTAACATCACACACCAGTCTCTCTCATATTACTCACATAATCGTCGCCACCATCACAACACACTCAAAAGAACAAAACCGTTCGACAACTCACTTGCCCGGCGACGGAAAGGAATTGTATTTTTAATCTATCCCACTACGGACGGGTGGGATTCAGAATTATACCAAACTAGCTAACCCGGCGAACTTCGTTTTTTTTTCGTGATTATTAAAATTTTCTTTTATACAAACGAACACAAAACAAAGAATGATCCAATTTGGTGCAGTCGTTCGGAAGTTATGCGCGTTCATACATTTCGGCGATTCATTTTTATATTGTATAGATTCGTATCTAGTCACGGTAAAATACTATGCTGGGTCTTCAGTGAGATTCCATTGGATTTGATTCGAATCAACAATCAAAGAAACTTTATTAGTTTGAAGCTGATTTCCAACTGGTACCATAATGACTTATAATAAATTTAAAATCCAACTTTTTCACCCTACATTAAACCTTACAAAAACACCTTGTTACTTCTGTTGTACGCCAATTGTAACTATATTCTATATTCCAGGGCATCCACACTATTGAGTACGTGTTGGGAAGTGTATCTCACACGGCGTCGTATCTACGTCTGTGGGCCCTGTCACTCGCGCACGCGCAACTCGCAGAGGTCGCATGGAACATGCTGCTACGGAAAGGTAATGTTGTTTTTCACTTCATCATAAACTAAGGACCAAGACTTGGACTTTTAAATTGATCTAGACATCAAAAGCAAAAAAATTAATATTGTTGTTTGAATTATACTTAGGTCGCTAAATACTACAGCCTAAAGTACCACACAGCTATCGCGAGTATGTGTCACAGTTATACGGGCATCCGTAACACTCGCTCACGCGACTAGCTTCTTTCTATGATACGACGTCTCGAACTCATGCATACAATATTAGAATCATGCCTTAGAGCGGTTAGGCACTGCATCCAATCCGGATCCGTGAAAATACGGATATAAAAACTCGGACCGAATTCGGATATTGCTTTTCGCACTCCATCCGATCCGAATTCGTGAAAATACGTTTCTAGAATCTAAAAAACTCGGACCGAATTCGGATATTGCTTACGTACTAATCCGATCTCTAATCCAAATCCATGCAATTCACGGGCCATCTTTGGCATATGTCCGATTTGAATCCGAGGTAATGCGAAACCGTTCATACACACAGTACTACGGTTACTTCGATCCGTCAATATTTTTTCCGAATTGGAGACTCACGGATGACGGTGAGAAATCGATGACGGAAGTCGGATCTAGTGCGTAAACTACCAAACAAATAGTTCTATGACTACTTCGGAACTTATTTTCACGGATTCGGATCGGATGCAGTGCGTAACCGCTCTTATTGTGCAATTTTAACGTGTAAAAACTATAACAGGACGAAAAATTTATGTCACAAGTGTATAAAGTATAAAACTTTGATGACTTTCAATATAATTTTTGTCAATTTGGCGACACCAGTTCTCGTACTAAGGAAGTATAAGTGCACTTCCAATTGTTGTTTCTATTTCGTGGCCACAACAATTAGAATTCTAGACACTAAATAATACATTTGTTGCAGGTCTGATGTCGACGGACTTCCAGGGCGGTATCTTCCTGTACATAGTGTTCGCGGGCTGGGCAGCCATCTCCGTGTCCATCCTGGTACTCATGGAGGGACTCTCCGCCTTCCTGCACACGTTGCGTCTGCACTGGTTAGTAATATCCATAAAATCTAGATTTTTCAAAATTTTTACTGATCTTACTCGAGCGAGACTTTTTGACTTGGTGCCGATTCTGATGTACACAAACTAAACTAAATTTAAGCTATTGCCATCTTTTTCACTCTGATAAAATAAGAAAGAGACGGACGTAAATAAGTGCTATCTTTAGTTGAACTAAAATTGCCATACTAATTTAGACAACTTAGAACATGTCGACTAAAAACACGGTAAAGTTCAAGTCGTTAACATTAGTTATTGACATCTCTAACTTAGTTCTTATCTATCACCGTCTTTTTCTTGCGGTGTCTGTTAGTAAAAGAGCAATTTTTTGGGGTGAACTGGAGAATGGGCAACCATGTCCATTTTTCATTAAAGTTGGTTTGGACGCGGAAATTTTGTGTAAATTGAAGAGAATATATCGCCGGGTTAATTCAAAACCAACTATCTGCCCAAATCGTGATTTCTAGTTATTGAGTTTTGAAAGTTTGTGTCCTAAAATTTCATATACCTACTATCTTATCTAAGTTTGTGTCCTAATGTTTCGTCTACAATCTTATCTAAGATAGTATATGAAATTTTAGGGCACGAACTTTCAAAACGACATAACTCGAAGTCACGATTTGGGCAGTTAGTTGGTTTTTTAATTAACCCAGCGATATAGAGGATATGGTGCATAGAAATTAGAGTCATTGCTAATACATGGTTTCACTGCTTCTTCAGTGTTCCGATCTTAAAAACTTTATAAGGCTATCTCTTTAGCCTTGGCCTAAACGATGTGAAAGTGAGCGTACGTCGGCTCGCATATTTACTAATAAAATTTACTTCCTCAGGGTTGAGTTCCAAAGCAAGTTCTACGCAGGAGAAGGTTACCTGTTCCAGCCGTTCTCGTTCGAGGTCATCCTCGACTCGGCCGGACAAGGCGAGGAGTAAACACGACACATACACAACACTATTTGAATATACTAATTCATCATTCGAATCAGAAGCAAAGATAAGTGAAACTTCGATACTTGTATCTACTAAAAGGAAGCTACAAAAGATAAAAGATTCTTGTATTCTATTTAATATGAGACTAGGCAAGCATGTTCTTAGAGTGTTAGCTTAATTAAATGAAATGGTATGCAATTTTCAATCCTATAGCTAAGTTAATTAAAATATATAATTGAATGTCTACTAGTATGATTATAATGATATAATTCTTCATAGAAATCTATCTCTGTAACTTACTATGTAGAAAATTATCAAAGAATAATAAATTATTGATGAAACAGTATATTTATAATGGAATTAAAGTAATAATGTACCCCATTAACTGTTTGTAGTAGATGTTACGTCATTACGGTATATCTGAGTGACTTGGCAGCTTAAATATTATATTTATTGATACTATGAACGTTGAAAATAAGAGTTATTTGAATAAATATAAGTGTTCTCTAGTGTCCAAGTATATCCAGTGTTTTTTCTTGTATCAAAACTTAATTCTAGATTTGTAAGCAAGAAAATTTCCAACGTTATCGAAACAAGTTTATTTGCTACAACATTAAGGGTACAAAGATTACAAATAAATAATTTTCTTTTATATTTTCCTAGTTAATAAATATATTTTTTATTTAATCCTGTTTTTGTAAGTTATAAGTGTGAATGGCCACTCTTAGTAACCCAGTAAGATTCAATTGTTGTACTTAAAATATTTTTTATGTCGAACTCAGTTTTCCGTGTACATTTGATCGATCGATTATATTCTGCAGTGTTGATAGATTCCAATTTTAAGTTACTAATTTTGAATAAATGTATTAATATAATATTAAAATCTTTTTTTTATTCGTACTTTAAATATAATTATTTATTTATTATTAAATGGTACATCTAGCTGCAGTTTTTCTCCATCTGTATAATTGTAGATCCAAAGTGTATTGTATAATGTGTCAGACGCTCTCTGTATTGTTACTGATTGTCATTCCAGTCTATATTCAATGTTATTAACTTAGTAGGTACTTCGCTGAGTGTCACGTAGCGTATAGTTTTACGGTGATGATTAAAGGTTTTTTAGTAGCATTATATTAGTTGTTTATTTTGTTTGTCCTCGAAGTTATAAAAATGCTAACATCGACAGTAGACTCTCGATTTCTCGAATGCTAGGCAGTAAAGTGACCGCTAAATGACATTCGTGTATTCATTTTTCAAACTTATTTTCTACATTTTTAAAACATTTAAAAATATGAAAATAGTAGCCCACCGGCATTGGGAACAGGTTCCAAGCTGCCGGCGGACAGGGCTCCAGAGAGAGAAACTTCCTAACAATACGCGCCGTGTCCAGAAGTACCGCTTTCTTACTCAAACCGTTGATCCAGCTGCCTAACGAGAGCCTCATCAGATGTTTGACCGCTAAATTATTATTATTGTATCTATTATCTATGTGGAATATAATAAAGAAAAATAATTATTTTTATGTAATGAGAGCCTATTATAAAAGGGTTTGTTGTTCATAATTAGTCGTACTCAGCGCCAATAGTGATGCTAATATCGCCGGGCAACACGTTCGTCTTGTGATACCAGCGATTTGTGTCCACCACCACTGCAATCAAACGAGAAATATTAGACTAATTTAACCTGAAGATAAAACGCGGAGTATTTCGTCTGAACATTAGCGTGCGGTCACAGATATTATTTATTTCCAAAAACAGGTATTTGTAGTACGGTACAAAGTTAATGTGTTTCGACATCATTACAACATGTTATTCAATTACAAATCGGTGGGTCCTGCCTGTTCTCCTAGTCGCTTCAATTATTAAATTGCCGAAATTGGACATCAACATTCACGGTTCACCTACATTCTGCAACATTATGCTACGAAAGCATGGTTACTCTGCAACTTGGAATTAGAACTATACTATTAGCCTTACCTTTGTTTAACACAGAAAACAATTGCCTTACCTCCGGTTTCTGAATTGAGAATTCGAAATAAGCATTACTAGTATTTGATTACGGAGTTGTCAAAAAAATGCTTTGAAATCCGTAATTTTTTGACAACTCCGTAAGTACTGCTTATCCTAGGATTCTCAATTCAGAAACCGGAGATTAGTAACAGTTGGTTAAAAAAAAGTTCTCGACGGGGTGTGTAGTCTGCCACCCCGCATCAGGTCAGCGTGGTGGACTAAGGCCTAAGCCCTGGCCTATGCCCAGCAGTGGGACAGTAATGGGCTTATTATGATGAGTTGTTGCTCGACAAATAATGACAAGTCAGCATAAACAAAAAATACTAACAGATTTCTCCTGGTGCAACTGTGAAAGTTATCCATCGACATTGATACAGGCATTCTGGTGGTGGAGCTAGTTGCCACTGCTTGTGACCGCGCACTTGCGCCTGCCACGACATGTGCTTCACTGAGTCCACCTGAATCAGACAGAATGGGGTACTTAGGGTAGGTAAATGAAAAAAGCAAGACCACTTACCACAGTGAAATAAAGAGTATTAGTTACTGGTATGGTGTGAATGATTTTCACAATTTATAATCGTTAGAATGGCATGAACCATATGTGGATCATGATCCGACTTTAGATTCGATCTACTACCGAAAACATGCGTTTCGAGAAATTTGCGGCAAGAAGATCTACAGGCGTACTTAACTATTCATTTTTAGAAGCTTACAGGAGTTACACAGGGTATAAATTGGTAAACCCATGAAGTGCTTCGTGCCTTAAGCCCAGCGCAGACGAAGGACAGTCTTCGGCGTACTTTCTGTTCCGGAAAATAAAACACCTGGGGAACTTATAACGCCGCGATTGGTCAAACATAATTCGTTTCATATTCGTATCATTTCATAGTCGGCAGTTGTCACGTAGTTGCACTGACTACTTTACAGTTGCGACTGGATGTGCAGTCCACTTGCAGTTATGATTACGAATATAAAAACGAAATATTTTTCACCAAACGCGGCGTTATTAGCCTCACAGTACCTACGCGGTACTTTCAGCCCGTCGGCGTTGTTGCGTTATGCGATGTATCGAGGACTGTGCCTCGTCTAAAGGCTGGATCAAGGAGAAAACGTCTGGACTTATAATTTATCATGTCTATGAAGTTCATCTTGCAACACTAGTCATACTCACGTGCATATGCGCCCCCTGTCCAGGTCCGCCCATAAAAATCCAATCAACCATATCGCTCTCAGCAGTCTTGGGCAGGAAATACGGTCGGTTATAGTAGGTCCTGAGCTTCCTCGTCTCATCGTCATAGCACGTGCTCCAGCCAACGTACCAGGGTTGGCCAGACAGGTTGGCCCTGGCTTCGTCCATGTTGAACACTTCTTGAAGCGAGTTCAGACCAGATTTATACGCAAAGTAGAAGCAGTCATTAATTTGCTTCCCCATTTTTCCGCTGGTGTAGAAGTTTGCGAAGAATTGGAAATTGAATTCCTGTGGAATTAATAAAAAATATTGAATTATGACTTGTCTTATAAATTAAGACGCAACATTTAATGGTTATAGGTCAACAATTCGTGACTTGGGATCTGATGTCGTAGGCACGGCCTGATTTACCTACCCTATAAGCACAGAATAAATAATAGCTATAAGCTAATAGTCCGAGGTCTGGGGCGCGAGCTTCTGGAGGGTACCACGAGTTAGAGATGGGTAGCTATTCTAATAACTAGCCAAATAGCGGCTATTCAAAAAATAGCCACGGCTATGATATCCGTCAACACGATAACTAGCTATTGGCTACTGGCTAGCTAGAGTAGCTAGAATATCCGACAAGTTTCCGGCACAGCGGGAAGCCACCACAGAGTATAAAACAACTACGTTTTGCTAGCAGCCGCCCCGGTAGCCGATAGCTGAGTAGCTGACTAGCCAGAGTAGCCAGACTAACTACGTCCAATTCTAGCCGAAAGCTTGTTTTTTTAGTAAAAACCATACGAATAACGAAGGAAAGAAAATTATTAAAAAAAAAGTCTCAATAAAAACGAAATCATAACAATTAACTTAATATTATCATCTAAACTTATTGCCGCGGTGAGGATCGAACTCGAATCGCCTAGCTAGTTTAGCTACGTAGCCGCTACCGCTAGTCGGTTAGTGAGCCATTTATTCAATAGCCAAATAGCTAAATAGCTGGCTAGCTAGCTGGCTATTTCACCACAAATAGCCGGCTAGCTAAGTTATTGGAATTTCGGCTAGTTACCCATCTCTACCACGAGTACAAGAGACGGGTGAAACATTTTGAATGAAGAACTGCATAAAAACACAGGTGCCGTAATACGCGCTGCTCTCCGGCCATTGTAGAAACTGGGCGGCGGGCTTGGGGACCCGTCGCGGCGTCGCCCGACCAGTTACAGGCACGAGAGGGTGGCAGTGGCACGCCGTGTTCTACACGCGCCTCTTAGAAGGATGTGGGGCAATGGGGCAGGACCCCACAAAAGGAGATGAGAACCCTTCACCTTCCACATAAAAAAAGGTGTAGGTACAAGGTGTCAAGAATCCGGTGTTATGTTATAATTAGCCTAGGGGTAAGGGCCCTAAATCAGGCCTTGTCCATAGGTAACACTATCACTACTGCTATTAATACTTACTATGCTGTTGTTTTAAGTTTATGAGATCGCATTAGGTATTAACCTGTAATGATAGTTTTAAGGGAGATCTAAATAAAAATAAAACATTTTTTTCTTTAAAAATCAGTAATGTCTACCCTCAGTGCCTTCCATCCTTCCGTAGCATCAGTGACAATGACCGGTGTCGTGCTATACGCATATTTGTCTTCAAACTCTTCGGCCGTTGTGTTCGCGAGGCGCGCTACGTCATCAACTCCCACGCACATGGAACAGTCCTCCGGCGGACGGAACACTGACTTGGAGAACGACGGCAGTTCCAATATACAGTTCTGAAAGACAACATGGAGCAGGAAAATTGGCATAAAAATTGTTCCAAAAATCTGTAGGTAAGGATGTTACAGCAAACATTCTGACCCTATGATACACAAGCCTGACAGAAGTTAGTCAGAAAGCGAGCAGAAATGTACAAGTCTGAGACAGGCTGCAGACGGAGACGGCAAACTGCAAAAGTAGTAGTTATCACATGCGGTGCGATCTGCGGCTGCGATCTGCGGTTGCAGTCTGCAGCTTGCAGCCCGTCTCGGACTTGTACCTACCTGAATGCTGCAGTTTACGTTACTATACCCTTTTCACTATAAGTTGATTAGTGACGTATTTCTCTACAATACGTTACCACACAAAGAATATCAAATACCTATGTTAAGAAAACAAAGCATGGATAATATAGCTATATTCCGGTTTTTGATGATGTCGCTTACGTTTTTTCGATAGCAGTCTCCTTAACGCTACAATTTGCGAAATGACCGAGCTGTCAGAACTCATCTTTGGGTGAACACAATATAAGACAATAAGTAGAGGGCCAGTAGGATAATAAATACCAAAAAATAAAACAATACCGGGAGAGTAATTTTTTTTAAGCTAGTGATTTATAGGTAAGGCTGCGATTTGTAGAAATGGAGGCAGGTGATTAAGATACGTGAAGAGCTTTAATGCGAAGTAATCACATACCACAACTTCACGCCTGTTTCCCCGAAGGGTCGGGCAGAGGTGCACCTTCATTTCGCCATTATGTTTAAGTCATGTAATAAACGGCGAGCCCTTAACCATCAACCGGGCACAAATCCAGACTGCGGGCTGCTACTGAGAAATTCCACACGGAAAAACCAAATAACACATTGCCCGACCTGGGGATGGAGCCCACGGCCTCACGCTCAGCAGTCGCGCTTGCAACCACTAGACCAACGAGGCTGTTGGAAATAAACATTCTTAATTTATGTAAGTAGTAGAAGAAGAAGGGAGGAGCTCGTGGCTAAATGATTACAGCCGCATAGACCGATCTTCCGGGTTAAGCCACGCTTGCCGAGGTTGGTCTGTGGATGGGTGACCATTTACCATAGCGAGTTTCCTCCGTGCCTCGGAAAGCACGTAAAGCCGTTGGTCCCGGCTGTCATTTCTAGATCTTTGACAGTCGTTACTGTTGGTCAGAAGCCAGAAAGTCTGACAACCAGTCTTACCAAGAGTATCGTATTACCCAGTTACTGGGTTGTGGAGGTCTGATAGGCAGTCGCTCCATGTAGAATACTGATATTCAGCTGCATCCGGTTCGACTGGAAGCTGACCCCAACATAGTTGGGAAAAGGCTAGGCAGATGATGAGTAGAAGAAGAAGGGAAAAGCAACTTACCCTACTTCCCAGAAGTTCATTGTAAACCCATCGCGCACTCATCAGAAAAACAAAAATAAGAACCGTTGTTAATATAACATACAACGTTGATTTCTTCCCTAAAACATTCTTGTCGCCACTTTTTGGAATATCAAGACGGGAAATGTATGAATTACTCAGTTTCAAACCATCTATTTTATTGAGAATTTTCAGAATTTTCAATTCAGCCGTTTTGTAATTTTTTGCGCATGTTTTTGAGCGAATAGATTGGTTCATTGTGATGTGTTGCGTGTCCCGGGACAGAATGAAAGGGGTACGTCTTCCTCCAACGGTTTTTATAGGGTTGGAAATTATTTAGAGCTTGAGCGATATGTTTAGTCGGATTTATACAGAGTTCTTAATATACTTACCTACGTCAGTCGTTTTTTTTGACCTATTGAGTTGCTTAGGGTTGGACCTCATCTGGCAGCACGGAATCGCCTTTTTCCGTCGCCCTTTCTCTTTCTGTCGCTTAGAACTGCCATTTGCTAGACCGAGACAGAAAGCATAATGCGATAGCACGCGGCGGAATCCTCGAGGCGATCGGCATCACGGACAAAATGCAATGGCGGCAATGGCAGTTCTAAGCGACAGAAAGAGAAAGGGCGACGGAAAAAGGCGATTCCGTGCTGCCAGATGAGGTCCAACCCTTAAGAGTCGAAATAATTCATATACCTACGTCCCCTAATATCCATACATTGTAAAATAAATCTGTATACTTGGTGTGTCTCTGTACATCGGTATATTTTTAAAAAATGCGACGGTTTGGTGAGATTGATCTATAAATAAAAGCATATTGTTATCCATTTTCGTTTTTTGCATTTACTATCATACTATCATGGGATAAGCACTAAGCAACGCTTGCGGTGACACGCTACAGTTCAGCGCCTACCAACTTTTTAAGAGCACATTTCCCTTGTAATACGTATAATTATTTATAAATACAAGGCGTTATATTATATGTTTAGAACAGGGAAAAACTAAGATGATGATGAAAATAAATACTTGGACGAATTTAAGTTTTCGTCTACACCACTCTAGTGGTGTCTTATGGTACGGGGTAAATAATGCGTTGTGGGTGCAATAGGTATGAAATTGGAATTCATTATCTGTCGCGGAGCAGCAACTGTGTCCTCGTTACACGCTCCACGCTTGCGATGACACGCTAGCAATTTAACAATTTTATTAGATATTCCTTTATGAATGACCGTATTGATAAACTTCGTATGTAACATTTTAGGAGAAGCTTGCAATATGTAGACTATGATACGTACTTAAGTACCTACTTAATTGAAAAGAAATTAATTGGAAAGAATATAAGGTGCAGGATTCAAAAGCCACTGTGGCGACCTCAGACCAAGTATCCTAGTCTGAGGTGGCGACAGTGGCCCTATTCGTATACGACGGCTAGTATACGATTATGGCAGAAGGATGGGGAGCACAGCATCCTGGTATTTTTGTTTTGTGCTAACTGCGATGGCCGTAGTAGGATGTTAGTATTTTGTTCAACTGCGAGCGCCGATCTATCCGATTACCAAGTACCAATACATGAAGTATATACTTGGCCGTTCACTGCAGCGCTCTGAGGAAGTTCAGCAATGGACGCATATGGGCTTATACGATGTGATGTGGTACTGATACTGTATGAGAAATTATGAGAAAACTATGTGGACGCCTTATTGCATTCACACATCAATACAATGCAATATTTTGTCTGCGCTAATGATAAAAATACGTCATCTTCCGCACGGAAGATGAGCCGTGAGTACAGAGAAATTACGTCTAGATGTTCAGTTTTAACGTAAAATATAAAAAAAATAAAAAAACACAAGCAAAAACAAAAACAAGTGCTAGTCGGACTCGCGCACAAAGGGTTCCGTACCATTATCTATAAAAACGGCAAAAAAATCTCGTTTTTTGTATGTGGGTCCCTTTTACCCTTTGGGTACGGAACCCTAAAAAAAATACAACCGAATTGAGAACCTCCTCCTTTTTGAAGTCGGTTAAAAATGAATTACGCGGGCCGACTGATCGCATTCACCTTCAGGTGGCACGGTTCAAACTATATAGGAAATTAAGTTTTTATATTTTATACGTCTATAAATACTTCCATATTATAATTAATTTAAAAAAAGACTAAAATATTATGAATTCACTACTGAATAAACCAATATTCCGGTTCCGTTTTCTCAGCTGTTTTGTCAATGTCATGTGTGCTTGACAACTGTTGACAACAAAGAAATAAGAACAGAACGAAGCAAATGTCAAAACAAACGAAACTCTGCTACGAGCAGACGAGTGTACGCCCGTTATTTTCTAAATATTTATTATTGATTGCTGAACCATGGCTGCGATACTGGGCGGCGGGCTGGGAGGCCTCTCCACAGGTTACTATTTACTTAAAAATAACGTGAACAACAACAGTAATTTAAAACTGTTTCTCTTAGAAGCGACCAACTACTGCGGCGGGTGGATCAAATCTATCCGCACGAAAGACTATATATTCGAACAAGGACCAAGAACTATCAGACCCAAAGGCATGCCTGGAATGAACACCTTAAATATGATGCAAGATCTGGGGCTGAGTGAGCACATTGCGGCCATCAAACCAGATCACCCAGCGGCCAAGAACAGAATGATTTACGTACGCAATAACTTACATATCTTACCTTCAAGCTTTATGAGCGTCTTCCAGAAGAGTCAACCGTTCTCAAAACCCCTTATTTATGCACTGTTCAATGATATAAAATCACCATTTAAAGAAATGCAGGATGATTCAATTTACAACTTCGTTGAACGACGTTTCGGTAAAGAGATAGCCGACTATGCCATATCTCCCATGATATGCGGTATATGTGCCGGTGACGCGAAGGAAATATCTGTCAAGTTTCTAATGAGAACATTATTTGAATATGAGCAGAACCACGGCGGTGTTGTAAAAGGATTGGTGAAGTCGATGTTCAAATCTAAATCTGATGAAACCATGGTTTTAAGTGAGTTAGCCAAAAAATCGCAAGAAGAGAAATGGAACGTGTACACAATCAAGGGTGGCTTAGAAACATTTACTGATACTTTACGTAACCATTTGGTTGAAAATAATGTGACTGTTAATCTAAATACTAAAGTTGAAGAAATACAGTTTATAGATTCAAGCTCAGTGGCATTGAAAAATTCTAATGGTGGAACTTTAACAGCCAATCATATATACTCTTCATTACCAGCATACGCCCTTGCCAAGTTAGTTAAGAAACAACATCCTAAGCTAGCAGAAACTTTAAATAACATTCCGTTTGTAACAGTGGGTATAGTAAACTTATATTTTGATATAGACAAACCGCTTATACAACCTGCATTTGGATTTCTAGTCCCACCAATAGAGAACTCTCCAATTCTAGGAGTTGTTTTCGATTCTTGTTGTATTCCAGATCAACGTGGAACCGTTCTAACGGTTATGCTCGGAGGGAAATGGTTCAAAGAGAAATTTGGTGATAAAATTACCGAGAAAGAGTTGTTGGCTATAGCTATGAAAGAAATAGTTAAGATTCTTAATATAAATATGAAGCCTACGGCATCAAATGTTAATATTTTGAAAGAATGTATTCCGCAGTACGTCATAGGACATTATGAGAGGGTTGATAAGATTCGAGAGTACATTCAAACTCACAACTTGCCAATATCTCTGGTTGGTTGTAGTTATGATGGTGTAGGTATAAATGACGTCATTTATTCGGCTAAGAGAGAAGTTGAGGACAGTCCCTGCGTAGTATAAGTCGCCTTTGATGAAGTTTAACATAGGAAAGTAGTAACGTATCTCGCATTATGGGATTTGGAATGGGTTTCACAATATTTAGCATTTATTTTGTATGTTTTTTGGTAATAAATTTAATTTAATTATTTTTTAATAATTTTTTTATTACATTATACAGTCATTAGTTGTGTTCACGGATACCAATGTCACATGTACTACCCGACAGAAAACTATGTGTAGGCCATAGAAAATATTTATTCCGTGCGGGAATCGAACTCGCGACTCGTAGCACAGAAGCCAATCGCTCAGCCACTGTGCCAGTCGTCAAGATCAGGAAGGTTTGTAGCGCTGACTACCCAGGGTGCGCCCTACGCTGACGTAGGTACTGACGTATTGTCACCCATGCAACCTTTTTTAATAGATCCTACTAGAACGACGACCCATATTAATCGGATGCTCATTATTGATAGAAAAACAACAGTTTATGTTCAAAATATTTTATTTCAGCTTAACATATTCAACCAAGTTATAATACTTGCAGCAGTAGGTATGTATAAAATGTGCAAAACTTTCACAAGCTGTTAGTCCGTGCAAAATGAGAGAACCGTGCGTCGTGGCACAAAAAGTAACTAACATTACGATTGCATAATTGAATTACATAGGTAGGTGTAGATACATGTACATAAACAATTTTTTATCTGAAATTGCTATTACAAGTTAATTAGATATCATTTAAATAAAATCAAATTTATTTCCAATCGTTATCTACGTTTGTAGATGTTTAATTAAAACTGTTAAAATAAAAGTCATAATAATTTAAATACTTATTTTTTGTAATAAGTCACTAAAATTGTTTACTTTTTCATCAAATTGGTTTCGTACAGGTTTTTTTTTAAAATAATTCGCCAAAAGATAATACTGCAACGCCCTCAAATCCACGACGGTTCTCTTTTTGCACAAACTATAATATTTACGCACAATATTAATAATTAGTGAGAACTTCTTAGCCTAATATCTTATACTTTAAATAAAGCCTATAAAAAATAAATACTTAACTAAAATCTCCAACACAATCATGGAATTTCATGAATAATTTCATTTAGTTACAATAAGCAAACTGTAGCCACATAATATGTTTGTGTTCATAGCTGCTCTTTGCATGTAAATATTCGATATTATTATACATAATAACATTTTTAAGTGGTTTAGTACTTGTTATAATGATACTCTTATCTCTGTGCTAATAACGTTATTTATATTAAGTTCTTATGTGTCATGTTCAATTTTAGCATTGTTCATATTTCTAAATACGACAAACTCAAAAAAATTTGGAAGCCATACATTGACTTAGAATAAGTATACTTACTTTTATTCTCTTCATAATAAAATGTTATTTTCTTTATAAGCAAGATATGTTTTGACGATAAATCAAAAGGCAAGCCTAGTCAAATTTTGAATTTATCTTTAGAAATGTCTCGAAAAAATTCTAATCACACTAAACATTGATAAAATATTTGGGCTGTTGACGTTGGAATCGTCATTATCATTATTGACCTTATGTCTCGAGGTTTTATCAGTACAATAATGAAAAAGAGACGAATGTAAAAATAAACTTTGATAACTGGCTTTTTCTAGATTCTTTGTTTGTTAGATTTCCGAAAGTTCGAAATCTATGAAGGAGATCGTGTGATCAAAAAGCATAAAGCTTGACTGGTTCCTCACTTTACATTTGAAAACCATGCCACCAACCACCACTCATCATTTTGTACTACTTTTACTATGAGACAAACTCTCAATTCGTACAAAAAATCTGCTGTCGCATAAAAAAATATCAAAGCTGCTAACACTTTGACAACTGCACAATTGCACATACATTTTTTTTATCAGCCAGTTGTGTGCCTTTGCGCTCACGTCGGTATGTTTGTGTGTTTTCATACAAAAGTATGCAAACACGGTTTGTGCGCCCGCTATCTGAGCGTACCACCACACACCACTATAGTATATTCACACACCCATTTGCAACTCCTCATGCACTCTTACACACTCACCCACACTGTACACTTAGCAATGCTTAGATGGTTCTAGCAGTTCACTTCACTCTGTATGTTTGTTTCTGCTGCATGTATTATATAGATATTAAATTGTAAATCCGTAATTGGCTGTAAGACTAGTTATATATTATAGAATAAAATTTCAAAGAGCTGTGGATTTTGTGAACAATAAATAAATAAATAAGTAGCATTGCGGAAACGTGCCGTGTGTTTTCCTAGTGAACGTGTTAACAAAATGTAGGGCGGTCATTTTTTTCACGAATTCGGATTTTGTCCCGTAGTAAAAGTTGTACAGAATGGATGAGCAGAGTTCATGGCTTTCGGATGTAGACCGACTAACCCAGTCATGCTATATATTATTGAGAGTTACAGGGATTTATAATATGTACATACTTTGCGTATTTCATTAGACTAACCTCCGGTTTCTGAATTGAGAATTCTAGGATAAGCAGTACTTAAGTAACATTTGAGTACAGAGTTGTCAAAAAAGTGACGGATTTTATAGCATTTTTTTGCCAACTTCGTACTCAAATACTACTTAAGTATTGCTTACCTCGAATTCTCAATTCAGAAACCGGAGGTAAGAGCGGTTACGCACTGCATCTGATCCGGATCCGTGAAAATACGGATATAAAAAACTCGGACCGAATTCGGATATTGCTTTTCGCACTACATCCGATCCTAATTAATGAAAATACGGATCTAGAGTCTAAAAATCTCGGACCGAATTCGGATATTGCTTACGCACTAATCCGATCTCTGCTCCAAATCCAAGCAATTCAGGGGCCATCTTTGGTATAATTATGTCCGATTTGAATCCGAAGTAATGAGAAAGCGTTCATACAAACAGTACTACGGCTACTTTGGTCCATCAATGTTTCTTCCGAATTGGAGACTCACGGATCATCATCATCTGCCTAGCCTTTTCCCAACTATGTTGGGGTCGGCTTCCAGTCGAACCGGATGCAGCTGAATATCAGTATTTTACATGGAGCGACTGCCTATCAGACCTCCACAACCCATAGTAACTGGGTAATACGATACCTACTCTTGGTAAGACTGGTTGTCAGACTTTCTGGCTTCTGACCAACAGTAACGACTGTCAAAGATCTACAAATGACAGCCGGGACCAACGGCTTTACGTGCTTTCCGAGGCACGGAGGAAACTCGCTATGGTAAATGGTCACCCATCCACAGACCAACCTCGGCAAGCGTGGCTTAACCCGAAAGATTTTTCTATGCGGCTGTAATTATTTAGCCACGAGCTCTTCAATTGGAGACTCACGGATGACGGAGAGAAATCGGATGACGGAAGTCGGATCTAGTGCATAAACTACCATACAAATAATTCTATGACTACTTCGGAACGTATTTTCACGGATTCGGATCGGACGCAGCGCGTAAGGCAGGGTTCCCACTACGCCGGACCGGCAGATCTGCCGCGCCGGTAAATATGCCGGAAGGGCTAGTGGCTGTACAATTTATATGAAGCTATTCACATTATCCCGGGTCCGGCATTTTTGCCGAGCCCGGCATTTTTACCGAGCGTTTTGTCACCACGAAGTGCCGGTAAAACGACCGGACCCGGAGTTATGTGAACGAGTTTGTGCCGGTATCTGTCCCCCGCTCGCCCCGCTCGTGCTCCCCTCGCCCCGCCCGTGTTCCACTTACGTCATTCGGCTCGCATTTTCTGGTAAAAGTAGACGTTTAGCATGGATATTCAAGCAGAAACTTTAATTACGCTTGTCCAAGAGAGACCTGACGGTACGTTCACACGGAGACATGATTTCCAGAATCTTATTTTCATCGGATCTGGAAAAACCGAATGTTGTATTCACACAGCACATCTTGCATTGCCGTATCAGACGGCCTCATATCGGGATCTCGTGTGAACACATCATCCGGTTTTTATTAGCAAGAGTGCGCACAGTTCCTCATTGATTTGGAAGCGATGGACGTGAACAGTCTTGCTATAATATACTGGTATTATCGCCGTCAGCGTCGTAGAAAAAGATTGTGGTTAAACCCAATAGTACAAAGACGATCAACAGTTGGTGCCTTTACAACTCTTATGCAGCAATTAAGAAATGATCCACAAAAATTTTTTAACTACTTTAGAATGACTATACCCACATTTGATAATCTTTTGAAAAAAGTGGAAAAAGATTTGACAAAGCGTGATACAAACATGAGGAAAAGCATTAAACCAGAAGAAAAATTAGCAATATGTATAAGGTAAGACTGAAATACTGATTTTTATTATTAATTAAATTATTTATTAAAAATATGATTAAGAAATGATAGAATATCGCTTGGTAGGTACACAGTTTCCTAACTACATATCATGAAAGTCTGGGAAATCAGAAGCATTCGATTGAATACTTTGAGAATCGGTAATGGGCATTGTGCATTTTTTTTAAATCTGTTAAGATATGAAAACCATTTCGAGGAATAAGGTTACTGATCACATCTCACTATTTAGAAATGGAAAATAATCATGGATTATTAGTATTTCGGGTTATATGTGAATGACCTTAATTTATCCTCCAAATGACGTCATTGCTGGCAGTATGGCAGTAATGCCTTTGCCTACCCTACGATTGTAAATAAAAAAAATTATAGACGTGGTCACGTGACGTGAATGTCATAAACAATAAACATAACCTCAATCCTCAACAGAAATTCAACTTTTACTAATATAGTGTTTTATTGAGACGGTCAAGCAATAACGATGGAATATAGGAAGTGCTTTGTTCCTACCTGCAAGAACGACACTAAAAATAGCCCAAATAAAATTTTTGTTCGTGTTCGGGAACTCAACTTTCGGAAGGTTCCGCGAGTCAGCTTTGATAAAAGTATCACTCATGGCGATTGGTTGGTCACTAAATAATATGAAGGGCGTACGATCGAGATTAATTGCAATAGCGGCGTAACGTGGTATTTTGTTTGTTATGAATTAAAGGCAAGGAACATACATAATAATCTGAGGTTATTATTTCATTGATTTGACAGTTGGCACTATTGACATTTGACATCACTGTTACAGTTTTTAGATTATGGATTGAGGCAAAGGCCCAAAGATTTTATGCCACTGATGACGTCATAGATCAGAAATGATATTGAATTTTAAATAATTAATAAAAAAATAATTACAATGAAAATAACAAAAATATTTAAAACGGTTTCTTAGATTACTCTATATTTTCAAAATCTAAAATAAAAAATTGTGGTCAAGAATTTTGCTTCATCCCCATTGGTGATGCTTGGTACTGCGATGTAAAATAGCCTTGTGATTGTGACACATTTGGTTGATAGTTGTATGTTGATGAGTGTGCAGGAGACCATTCATTTCGGTTCTTTATATTTTGTAATAAATTTAACACGCCTGATTGAAATTCTAATGTTTGATTATCGTTTAGCGTTGCCAATGATGGAAGTAGACTTTTAAAGAAAAACAAATTACGGTCTTCTTTCATTTCTTCTTTCTTCTTGCATTCCATTTGATAATCTATAAACTCACTCATCTTCTTATCAAACACGTTTAAATTCTGCCTCGATGGTCTGTTTTTTTGTCTTTTCGAACCACCTACTACGACATTTTCATTATTAGTTTCTTGTTGACTTTCTTTTGTAGCATCTTGATTATTTGTATCTTCTTCACACAATAAATTGTCCTGAGCCATAGCACTGTCACGGGTAACATCTGATGTAACTGTTATAGCGGTTGTACTATCGTCTGCTAGGTTTGGTGTGGCAATAGTCGCACTATCATGGGTGTCAGCTGGCGTCACAATTTTTTTTAAGAACAGCAATTGACGATGATAGACGTAGTCTCTCGTACATGTCGCAGACGATCCTGATTTTTTTGATTTCTTTTTCTCATTAATACTCCTCATCCAGCTGTCTCTAATATTACTCCACTTCTTTACGATCAATTTAGCTGAAACATATAATTAAATTTAATTGCAGATATATGGCTTCTGGCTGTTCATACAAGGATTTACATTACGCCTACCGAGTCGGAGTGTCTACGATCAGTAACATTATTAAGGAAGTAACGAATGCTGTTTGGAACAACTTGCATGGGGAGTTTATGACATTACCCAACACAGTATCTGACTGGGAATATATCGCCAATGGATTTAATACTAGAGCGAACTTTCCCCATTGCATTGGTGCAGTGGACGGTAAGCATATTAGAGTAAAAAAGCCAAACAACAGTGGTTCCATGTTTATGAATTACAAAGATTTCTTTTCCATCGTATTATTAGCAGTGGTTGATTCATATTATAAATTTACATTCATCAGTGTGGGCTCGTATGGAAAAGAATGCGACTCGACGATATTCAAGGAGTGTTCTTTTTGGAAAAAACTAATAGATGGTGATTTGCATTTGCCGGCAGCATGTCCACTGACAAACGATTCCGATTTATCGATTCCGTTTGTAGTAATAGGTGATGAAGGTTTTGGCTTGCATCAACATTTGATGAGACCTTACGGCGGAAACCATTTGGATAGAAACAAAAGAATATATAACTACAGATTAACCAGAGCTAGACGCTATGTTGAGTGCGCCTTTGGAATTTTAGCTAATAAGTGGCGAATATTTCATCGTCCACTGGATGTAGATACCAGCACAGCAATTTCAATTGTAAAGGCTTGCACTGTACTTCATAATTTTATAATAGATATGGAAGGTGTACAGTCGAACATAGAAACAACAAGCAATGTATCAGCAATGGTTAACGTGTTCAGTGATGCACCCAATGAACAAAATAGTACACGAGGTGGACGATGTGCTAATGTTATACGAACTGAATTCACAAATTATTTTATTTCTACAGCAGGAGCTGTGCCTTGGCAAGACGAATCAATCTAACGTTAATTTTGTAACGCACTGCTATTTTAATTTATGTACAAATATTTCACCTGTTTATTTTTAAAAATTACAACTTAAGTACTTACCATAATCCTGCCTTTTTTTCTCCTCCATTTCTTCAAAATCTTCCTTCAAAATTAAACATATTTCTCGCCAGCCAGCAGTCCTCAAGTTTTTATCTTTGTATATTTCAAGAGTTTTGTCCCATATAACTGGCCGATTTTGGACAAGAGAAATTAAAAGTTCAACGTCTATATTTTTCGTCGTCATAGCGAGAGAATAACGAGCGGTCAGTTGAAGCGGGCGAAAATGACTGGCGAGCGTACATGCGGTGTGTCCCTCCCCGCCCACCCCTCCCCCGCTTGTGCGACACGACGACTGGACACGACGGTGTATTCGGTTTCAAGATCCGGCAAATAACCGAATCTACCCCCGCGTGTATCGTATGAACGCGTGAATTGAATGCGCTATACCACTGCACCGGATCTGATATTTTGCAGTATTGCCGGATCGGTTTGTAGTCGCTAAATCGGGTGTCAACTTCAGCAAGATTCGGTTTTTTTGTCGTGTCTTGAAACCGAATGCATGTGTGAACTCATTCATTGAAATACTGTTGCTACTAAACCGAATCCTGCAAAAAACAGATTCGGTAGAGAAACACTCGACGCCGTGTGAACGTACCGTGAGGTTTCTGTTGAGAGGTTCTGTGGGATAAGACCGAAGACGTCTATAAAGACAAAAACTTAAAGTTAGCAGCAGTTAGCACCTACGTCAAAAATATTATTACGCAATCTAGTGCATAAAATAATCTTACCTTAGACATATGGCTAATCTTTGTTCGGGGGGCTTACCATTACGTCTTAAGAAAACGTTCAAATGCCAGCCAGTCAATATCCGTTCAAAAGCAGGCCTGCTTCTGAATTGCTAAAAATCGTACCATGACAGTAAAAAAGGTGAACGACTATTCAACCAAGTTGAACGGATAAGCTTGTTCATGGTAAGAAAAGTCTATACAAAAAAAACAGGTGAACGGATTTCGTAAACGTCAACGTAGCAGGCCTGCCGCAGGCCTGCTCTAACGATGTCATAGTACAAAAAATCAGGGCAGTTCAACTTCCAGGCAACTTCTGCCCTGCTTTAAGAGGTCATGGTAAGCCCCCTGGGCCAATACATTCTCTGAAACTTGTATCTCGTACTCTTATGTCTATTGAAAGTCGTCCCAGTAAATCGTCAAAAGTGGTTGCTGTCATTCGAAAATAATTGAAGAACTTTGATTCGTCACTTCTAAGTTCACCCATTAATGTTTCAAATGTTCCAAGTGAAAATCTTTCCCGTGAAATAGGGTGTACCCAATGTTTTCTTTTATTTTGCCTTCTATTAAGATACCACCACAACACAACAATTTCGTCGTGCATTGTGCGCGCAGGTCCAAATTCAACTGAGGTGAGTACTTGACTGTCTGAATTTCTTCCGGGATCCGATGTAATGTGAACACTCTGTCCGGTGTCCGGTTTCCGGCAGATCTGCCGGTCCGGCGTAGTGGGAACCCTGCCTAACCGCTCAAATTCTGCAATACAACTCATACCTGTTTTTCTCCAAATACAAGCAATAAGAAAAATCTTGTTAAAACTAGTTCTGTAAATACAATTTATAACTTAAATATTATGCTTTATATTTCTGTATTTATTGTTGTTCCTTTGTAATATGAAAGACTAGTTGGAGCTAACGTTCCCCAGGCTCAGCAGCGCGGTGGTGTAGAGCGTGTGGTCGCGATGCAGCGCGGCGGCGGCGGCGGGCGGCACGGTGTTCCTGTACGAGTACTGCAGCGCCACCTGTACCACGGCGGGTGCTCCGCCCAAAGCCGACGGGAGAGTGTCCACCTCTAGGCGGAGGGCCAGCTTGTTTGATTTGCGCCACATTATTATGCTGGAATTAAGTTTTGTTGGAAATTTAATCTAATCAATATTTTTTTGATGCACGAAGCGTGCAGGTTTCTACAATAGTTCAGATTTCGTTTAAAAAAACGACAGATTGGTGCCGATTCTCTTGTTCATCAACTAAACTAAAATTAGAGAATTGCTATCTTTTACTAACAGACCGCGCGAGAAAAGGACGGACATAGATAACAACTAAGTTAGAGATATCAAATTAGTTTACGCCTTGAACTTCGCCGTGTTTTTAGTCGACACGTTTTAAATGTCGTCTAAAGTATGGAAATTTTAGTTCAATTTAATTTGACAGCTCTTATTTACGTCTGTATCTTTCTTATTCTATCAGAGTGAAAAAGATGGCAATAACCTAAATTAAGTTTAGTTTGTGCATAAGAGAATCGGCACCATTGTTTGGTTCTGTTTTTGTTGTCAAACAATTTGACAGTTTTTGTAGACTAAAATTGTACCAAAACTGTACCAAATCACCAGCAAACTTCGTGCAGGTTTCCCGTTTTAAAAAAACCCGAATAAGCCTACAGTACGTTTCCCCATATTGACTCGTAGAAAAAAACTATTAATGGCCAATATGAACGGCATTGCCAAACTTGACAAATAGAATATTCTAAGTCAGTGAATTGATCCGTGATTGTCACTGGTGACAATCAATCAGTTGTTGAAATACCTATTCAGCTTTGTGGCAACTGACTAGCCCCCAGGTTTCTGAAAGGGGACTTTAATTTGTTGTCGATCTCATTCTGACCTTCGGTCAACAATGAGATCGACAACAAATTAAATTGATTAACTTTAGTTCCTTTTTATACACGACCTAAGTACAGCAGTGGACTAATTTAATAAAATATGAAAAAAACAACAACTAAAGCTTAATTTACACCGCCGCGGAATGCATCTTCCGGGAATCCTCGCGACCTTTTTTTGGCTCGTATTTAGTTTGTACTTTATACAATTGACATAAAGTTCATTATGCTATGTACAATTTCGTCGCTTCCTTTCCATTCCGCGGCGGTGTAAATTAAGCCTAAGATTGTCATATTAACATCGCTCTAGGTTTTTTAATTCCATTTCATTTACCTATATCTTTTACATTATTCTGTGTTGTCTATTCCCTCATACAATATTACAGTTCCTTAAAAATGAGTGTGCCTTGACTCCCATAATACAAGTTTTACTTAGTTTGGAAGTCAAGAGTTCCATTAACCTTTTAAGCGTTTGGCTAAATATCACTAGCGCGCGACTACGAATCGATAAAATAATATCTATATATATTTAAACAATATTTTCAAAGAGGTATGTAACATAATTTTAAGTAATTGTAAATCATATCTCTATTGAATAATCGTTTTAGTTGTATCACGCAGTTTATAGGACGAAAATAGAACAAAAAAACCATGCATGTTCTCTGTCGCAGAAATACGACACGGGCGGTATGGGCACGGAAATGTTTGTCGCAGAAATCCGACACAAGCGGTTAAAAGGTTAAATGTGAATCAGCGTATTTATGAGCAATAGACCTGTTTTTATGAGCAATAGACCTGTTTTTTTACTAAAGGCTATTTGATGATGTGTGATACTTACTCATTAGTATCATGTTGAGCGTCATCGTCATATTCCGCGGCGTCGTCTCGCTGCGCTAACGTTAACGTGACGTTGGGTGACGTCACGCGACTCGTCGCTTCGTACGATGGTACTCGCTCGATCGCCTTGTACGATGATGTGTCCTGGAGTTATGTCATACAGTTTTTATTTATTTACTATGGAATATACTAATGTACAGGCCGCATAATTGTTTTATTGAGGTCCGTCCACACTGCGAGCATTGATTAGCGAGTATTTGAAAGCGAGCGTATACGTGACTGAAAATTTATTTGCGTGCAAATGCTTGCAGTGAAGAACAAAAAAAAACAAAACTGGCATTTCATCATTATCTCCCTGCCCTTATCCCACTCTAGGTGTGGTCAGCACAACATGTATTCCTCTTCCATTCTCTTCTATCAGCCGTCATAAAAGTACTCACTTCTTTATTACACAAATCATCTTTCACACAATCCATCCATCTTTTCTTTGGCCTACCTCTACTTGTATATCCAAAGCTAGCAATTGGCAATATTCCTTTAAAGGCGCGATTCCATTAGGCAAGTCTTGCATGCAATGTCACATTTGCGTACAAGTTGCTTACATTGGAAACATGTTTTCGATAGTGTGTAAATTGCATGCAGGTTTTACTTGCATACAAGTGGAGATGTTCAACGATTGAGTTGGACATTATGGGTGTCAATGATTCGTTCGCAGTTTGAAAAGTGCAACTAACGTTTGCGCGTTCAATTTGCACGTCACTTGAATAAAAAATGACTGCCTCGTTGGTCTAGCGGTCGCAAGCGCGACTGCTGAGCGTGAGGTCTTGGGTTCGATCCCCAGGTCGGGCAAAGTGTTATTGGGTTTTTCCGTGTAGAATTTCTCAGTAGCAGCTCGGAGTCTGGATTTGTGCCCGGTTGATGGCAATAGGCTCGCCCCCTATTATATGGGACTGAAACATAACGGCGAAACGTGGGTGTACTATACACCTCTGCCAACCCTTCGGGGAATAAGGCGTGAAGTTATATGTATGTTGAATAAAAAATGTACAAGTTCAAACTACTTACATCATATAATTTGTACCTTGTATGCAGGTTTGTTCAAGTTGTATGCAATTTGCAACTCGCATACAAGTAACTTGCCTAATGGAATGTCGCCTTAAAAACGAGGAAACTCATTCGGTAGCATTTATGATGCTATTATTATGTACTAAGCTATCTCCCTAGGGGTTTAGCTAAATGAGGATTTGGTAAAAGGTGGGCTTATCTGGGAGCTGCCTATTGTAATCTTAACATTTTAAAAGCACAAAGGTAGTGTATTTTGGATAAATGAGTTTTGATTTGAATTAATGATAAATTCACTTTTGTAAGATAGCTGGAAGAAGATCCAATTGTTTTTTAATCTTCTGTATTTCCTCACCTTCTCCAAATTCAGCGACCTTTCCAAGGACTTCTCAATACTCTTGGGTTCCTCCTTCTCTTCAGGCGGCGGGATATCCTCGGGTTGCAACAGTCGCAGTTGCATCTCATGACCCGTTGGGTTGGTCAGCTTTAGGAATAGGGCGGTCTTCTCGCCCGGTCTGACGGGCTCGTGGGAGATTATCTTTACTTCGGGGACGTGGTAGCTGTAAAGATGTGGTTTATTAATGACTAGAGGTCGCCAGCGGCTTCGCCCGCGTGGTTATCGTTTATCGCGTATTCCGCGTTTTTCTCTACTATATTAAGTATGTATTATACATATAAACCTTCCTCTTGAATCACTCTATCTATTAAAAAAAACCGCATCTAAATCCGTTGCGTAGTTTTAAAGATCTAAGCATACATAAGACAGACAGACAGCGGGAAGCGACTTTGTTTTATACTATGTAGTGACTAGTGACCTGCCCCGGCGCCGCTTGAGTACGTTTTATAGCGTAAAACTTTCCGGAAGAAACTACCTAAATTAAAATGAAATCTGCATCAAAATCCATTCAGTAGTTTAGAAGAAGTAAGGGGACAAACAGACAGATGCGAAAAGCGACTTCAATTTTTACATACTATTTAGAGAAGATCTATTTTGTGACTTTTGGAAAGTGGTGTACGATGTGCTTCTTGATTTCTCAAAGGACAATCTCCATAGCGGTGCACCGTGCACCCTGTTGACCAAAGAGACTCTGACAGTAAAAAGATGGAGCCATTTAATTTGTAGGACTGAACTTTCAAGGGTTACTTATAATAGAAGTTTCAGATTTTGGGAGAATCTATGTCTATGGGCCTGATTCACCTAACTAAAAAGGTTCAGTTGCAGTTAAGTTTCGATCAAAACAACGGTTCTTGTATTCTCTTAATCGGAGATCGCTGTCAGATACGCTCGCGTGAACTTAACTGCAACGTCACTGCAACTTGATCGGCACATCATGAAATTACGTGAATTAGCGTACAGATTGATGACATCAAACGTTGTCGGTTGGGTGGGTATAGGACACGATTAAACTCGCCACAAGTTATGATACTCAAATACGTCCGGCGCACCCTGTGCAGTTAGGCGGGCCATACACGGGCAGCTCGAGCAGTTAGCCAGTGATAAACATACACGGACAGCTCGAGCAGTCAGTGTACGCCTGGCAACTGCTTGACCGCACGCCGTGCCGCCAACCGTCCGAAGCAGTTGCAACTGCTCGAGCTGTTTCGTGTATGTACGTACGTAGAAGGCTGTAGTTTACTATGCAGTTGCAGCTTAAAGCAGTCGATCCTGACTGCTTCAAACTGCCCGTTTATGGCCGGCCTTAGCCTCACTACCAACCTTGCTGACTTGCTGCCTTGCTGGCTAATCTTTTGACCACGGCATGAGCTACTTTCGAATAGCAATTGCCGACACGAGAGAACCGCGAAAGCGAATATGATGATCATTACTTACTATGCGAGCAGCTCAATCTTGAACTTGATAGATCCAGGATTGTACTCGGGTTTGGTAAGGTTGTGGTCGCAGGCGCGGCAGCGTTGGCTTCGCTTAACACTCAGCAGTTTAGCGAGCGGGTGCAGGCGCGACACCGACACGGGCTGCCATTCAGGAGACGCCAGGCGTTGTGGCATGCTTGTTACTGGAAATGGAACAGTTGTTTTAACATAATAACACTGCCTCGCCTGGGCAAAAAGCAAGTGGTATTGGATTTTTCCGTGTGGACTTTCTCAGTAGCAGCCCTGAGTCTGGATTAGTGCCCGACTGCTGGCAATAGGCTCGCTCCATATTACGCGAAACGAGGGTGTACTATACACTTCTACCCCACCTTTCGGGGAATACAGGCATAATCTTAAGCCGTGTACGCAAGAACGAACACGAATATTGCGAACACGAACATCGAACACCAATCACTATGAAGGTGTTCGCCGAACACACTGTTTGATAATGGTACGCAGATGGAAACAACGTGTACGATATTCGTGTTCGTTCGTACGTACACGGCTTTATGTTATGTTATATTTTTTTATGTCAAAATTTGGAAAGTTTCTCAATGAAAAGACCCACTTCAGTGATTGAACCATGTCAAACTCACATTAGCGAAGCGATTTGAAGGTTGATCTGTAACGCAAACAAAAAAAAAACAAAAATAATGCCATACTAACTCTGATTCAAATTGACTTCCTTCGTGAAAATGTCTTCAGGCAGTTCGTCGACCTCGGCGCTAGCTTGGCTGGGCACGAAGCTAGCGATTGCAGACGACGAGCTCTCACTGGAAGGCAAGCCGGCTATGTTGCGTGCCATCGCGCCCGTTAGACCAGTTTTATCCTAGACATCGTTGGATTAGCATTATTTGTTTTAGGGGTTGAAAAGGAGGTCTAATTTATAGTAAATGAAGCTCAGTGGCATTAGACATAATGTTTAGAATCATTACAACGGAATGCAGTTGGTGTTTCAAATACTTCGATTGTTGTATTAGGGTCTACTCATTTATCTACACGGATTTGGCTTTGGCCGGTCTACGGCCATAAGGGGCTAAGTCACGTCGTCCGCCTCGGCTCGGACGGCCGATCGACAAGTCTGGGGAGACCCCAAGTTCATTAGAATAACATTCGATCACTAGAGATATGCATTGAAATATGTCCAATATCTGAATGTTCCTGGAGGCAAGAACATATTCCAAAAGGTAAAAATGTAGCAAAAAAATGAAGTCTGGTCAGTAAAAATAAGTACCAATCCTCTACTGCATATGCTTACTATATTCTGCCTAGCCTTTTACCAAGTATGTTGGGATCAGCTAACCAGATATGGAACCAGTATCTTAAAAGAAGCGACTGGCATCAGACCTCCGCAACCCAGTTACTGGGCAATGCTGATATCCTAAGGTTAGACTAGTTGTCAGACTTTCGGGCTTCTGACTATTCGTAACGACTGTCATAGGTATTTGTATAACAATCGGGACCTCAATTATCCTTACTATAAAACAACAAAACATACTCACAGTGAGAGTGATATATTTCCCTCTAATGTTGAACTTCTTCCTCTCTCTCTCAATCTTCTCCTGCTTCTCTTGCATAGCTATCGCCTTGTAGTAGTCTAGGAGCTGGTTGACGCGCGCTGAGAACGGATTGGTCCGCTCTGGCCAACCTCCGGATGCTAAACAATGATTTTGTCTAACATTTATATGTTATTTCTACTTTCTATGCCAAAATGCAGTAATTAAAGATATTTCTCTTGATACTGCATGTACAAAGAACAAAGAGTACGACATAAGTTATGCGTACTGGCAATCCTTGTGTTTCCGAATTATGCAACCAATTCATACCTATCAAGAACTGTTCCAAAGAGGATTAGAGTATAAAGACACACAAATAAAGATTGACGGGGTCGCATAATTCATGTTGTACACACGGCTACATGTTAAGCGATATATTTCCATATGTGTCAGTACTTTTGCCATCAAAAACCATCAGAAGTGTTGATCGCAACATGTATCATTGTTTCAAAAACACATTAATGCTTACCTATATTTCTAACATAGTGTGCATAAGCAAATGTTTACAAACACTGCAATTTTGATTGTGAAAGGAGATTGTATATTCCCAGATACCTGAAAAGAGCAACCCTGCATTTTTCTGTAAAGTTCCTACCAAATGGAAAAATCCTTGCGCATTTTTTTCATGTCACTGAATAAAGAACTGTATCAGTATTGCCTGTAAGTATAAAATCCAAGAAATGGGTCTTTATACATAAAAATGCATGGTGGCTTGATTTAGGAGTTCATGAGTGTATTATATCAACATAAAATTAGCTTTTACTAACCAACAGGCTGATCAGAAATCCCAACATCCCTTGAAGTCCACCTACAGTTAAAGCATGACAAGTAATACATCTTCTTAGGCTGTTTACTCTCCACCTTGGCGTCTCCTGCGGCTGCTGTATCCTGCAGCACCTGCCGAGGCTGGGCCATGGTGGCCCTTGTGGAAAGGGTATGGAAACAGCTGGGGCAGTCAAAGCAACTGCTGCAACGGTTCTTCTTGAGGCGAGCTTCAGACGAGGGCATGTTTTCGAGACAGTTTGCACAGTAGTGGGAGTCGACCTGTGGCAGAGCATTGATGCATTGTACTTTGTACTTTTTGTTTGTTAATTTTTGTACTCATGACTTAGTACTACTACATTACTCACTGATCTGTGGTGAGGACTACATTGTTCTCTCATAACTATCCTAAATCATAGTACTGTACTTATTCACTGAAATTGTTAAAGTTATTCTTTTTAAATGAGTAACTATACTAACTATGGAGTTTCCTGCCAGCTCTTCTCCATAGGAAACTACAAATTGGAACCGTGCACCTAAATTAGACTTTTCATAAGCGCCTGTATTGGTTTAAGTGAAATAAAGTTTTTTGATTTGTTTGTCCATGCTATTTTGTTTATGCTGCAGAAGATTGATTAGATTGACATTATAAAGAGTTATGAAAGTTAAAACTAAGAGATACAGTTAAGTAACAATTTGTCAGTTTAATGATTCCTGCTATACCTCTCTGTACATAGTGTAGTACCTTAATTTGTGTGGGATGTGCAAAGAGGTCATACAATGGAATTTTCTTCTATTACATGGAAGAGATTAGATAATAACTGGTCTTAATAGTCAAACAACAACATATGAACTTACTTATTCGTTCATTACGTACAAAATCATTAATAAAACTACTGCTCTAGTAAAAAAAGAAAAGGTGTGTCAAGTTGAAGAATATTAGAATAAATTTTAATAATTCTTACAGTATAATACTTGTGTTACGTTCAATAATACTAACCCAGATATTTTAAATACATTCTAAATCAGAAATTTGCATTTTAATTACTATTTGTGCAGTAAAACACATATTAAGTGGGTTACCTCATGACAAATGCAGAAACCGCAACGTATTTTCAAGCAATGCCGGCAGAAATAAAGACTCGTAATGGGTTTCAGTTGTCCACAGGAACAAATGTATTTAACATAGTCTGGCTGCGTTAAATATGCCATGTTTTACGAATATTTCGGCTTAAAAAGAAAAACCGATCAATTAAACAAATAGGACTTCTGTGACAATAAAGTTTATGACAAATTGACATTTAAGATTTGACAATGACAGATGACATCATTCGTGGACGTTCAGAAACTGGTGTAAGAAACTAAGCAGATTAATTCTATATTGAAAATAGAATTAATAAAAAAATACGTAAACGGAAATATTTTATCATTTAGCTTACACAACTAATCTTCAAAAAATCGTCGTTTACAATACTAAGCACCTATCCTCCTCAACAGCAATAATAATTGCTTTGCACAGATTTGTTGAAAGTTTTACACTGAGCAAACTCGGACGACTTCAGCGTTATGTTAAAAGTGGACCAAGGGGAGTGGTCATGCACGGACTAGAAAAAAAAGAAGGACTCCGCGCCACGCATATCAAAAGTGAAGCACCGTACCGATCTATGTGTGCGTGATTTGAGGGATACCAGATAAATGAAAATTTCCCCATTTTTTTTTAATATTTTGAAAGTTTGATTTCTTTAAATGAAGCCATATAAGAAGTCCGCTTACATTATTTAATTGCAATTACAAACATATACTTAGTTAAAACTTAAAATTAAGTATTTATTTTGTATGAGTAACAAGAAAAACGTTTTCGACGGAATTCAATGTTCTTCATCTCTGCAGGCTCTTATTATTTTAATCCAATCATTATTCCATGGTTGATTTGCTGTAGGAAATCTATAAAAATAATCATATTCAATACTTGCAAAAAACTCACAAAGAACACAAAAAAATGGATTACCCAATCTCTCGGGAAAATTACCCATTTATTTTCCGACAGCACTGCTATGTCTTTTGAGGTTTTGTGTTCCAATAGTAATGATTTTAAAATGTCAAAAATACAATAAATCAACAGGATAGATAAGTGTCTTACTTGTGAATGTTATTCCTTGACACTTTTTCTGGGATGTAGAATTATTTTTAAACCATTTCACAACACAAGAAGGCATTATTTTATTTTATTACTTGACGTAAACAGTACCTACAATGACGGCGCGGTGCCGCGTAATGGCGGCCGGGCGGCACCTTATGATGTAAATGTGTGCGTGAGGCATGTTTGTATAAACGGTCCGGCATACTTACAGTGCTTCACTTTCGATACACGTGGCGCGGAGTCCTTCTTTTTTTTGTAGTCCGTGTGGTCATGAATAATAGGCCGATCACCAAGTTGTTTACATAACACATCGATAGAGTAGGTACTTAGCTTATAAGGTTTTAAGGATCGTCATTCTATTTGGTGTAAAAAACTATTCTTCCTTTTAGATCAGAATGAAAAAGGGCATTGCGTTTATTTTATTCCCAGCAAAAAACTTTGGTACGGTCAGCAACAAAAGTAGATGAACATTTGAGTTTTTAAACTTTGCATTATTTAGATAACTAATAGATAGGAAACAAAAACTTTAAGATATACTTATAACTGTATCTAGCAGCTCTAGGTATCTATTAACATTTTTGTTTTAAAACAATTAGTTTTATAATTAATGCAAAGTTTAAAAACACAAATGTTCAGCTACTTTTGTTGCTGACTGTACCTACCCACTTAAATGTGTTACTATGAAGATGGCAGGGGTATTATGTATTATTAAGTTTAAATTGAGTGGCGGAACGGACTTTTTTCAAAAAAATGTTTATAATGATTAGATTATGGTGATGAAAGTAGTAGAGCCACAAAAGCCTAGAAATGATTCTATAATTTTTCAATAGATGGCACCACACACACGGACACTTAGGCCATTGTAGGCTGTTTGTTTGTTACTATACTTCCATCGCGGCATCGTTACGACAATAATTAAAAGTCACAAACTCAATTAAAAAAAAAGGGGGCTGTTACGCCATCTTTCATGGCTCCAATTAGAAAAGTTGATTGATTCATTGAAGGAGGAAAAGGAGGAGGTTATCGATATAACAATGCATAGGTAGGTATTTTTTGTTTGTACAATTTCCTACATTACTGACGATTTATTCTTCACGCTCAGGTGAACAAAAGCAAAGGATTTGGTTTACAGTGTTTAATTTCTTTAAACATACCTTCGTATAAGGAAGTATTATGATGTACTAATTGGTGATCGAACATTATTACCCTGATAATGAGGCAAGAGGGTTCAGAATAGATTGTCTAAAAAATTTGATTCACGAACCACGTGCAACCTAGATATGTCAGGCGGTTTCCGAACAAAATGAATGCGTGGATTCTTCACACGCAAGGCCGTGGCGCGAATGTTAACCGTCCAGTCAGGGACGGCTTTAGGACGGCGAATAATTAGGCGCCACAATAAATGTGTAGCCTTTGAAGGACAGGGGGCTTACTATGGCCTCTTAAAGCAGGACAGAAGTTGCCTGGAAGTTAACTGCCCTGCTTTTTTGTACTATGTCATCGTTAGAGCAGGCCTGTGGCAGGCCTGCTACGTTGACGTTTACGAAATCCGTTCACCTTTTTTTGTATAGACTTTTCGTACCACGAACAAGCTTAACCGTTCAACTTGGTTCAATAGTCGTTCACTTTTAGTACTGTCATGGTACGATTTTTAGCGATTCAGAAGCAGGCCTGCTTTTGAACGGAAGTTGACCGGCTGGCATTGAGCGTTTTCGTAAGAGGTCATGGTAAGCCCCCAGTAATAAAAACTGCCTCGTTGGTCTAGTAGTCGCAAGCGCGACTGCTGAGCGTGAGGTCCTGGGTTCGGTCCCTAAGTTGGGCAAAGTATTATTGGGTTTTCCGTGTGGAATTTCTCAGTAGCAGCTCGGAGTTTGGATTTGTGCCCGGTTGAGTGCAATAGGCTCGCCCCCTATTACATGGGACTTAAACATAACGGCGAAATGAGAGTGTACTATGCAGCTCTGCCCAACCCTTCAGGGAATACAGGCGTGGTGTTATATTCTTCTGCCTTTGCCTAGTCCCATTATCTGGAGTCGGCTCGCTCTACTTTCTCCATTTATGTCGATCCGGTTGCGGTGTCTATTTCGCTCTCCTTCAGATCTTTCTGGACTGTTGTCAGCCAGGTGTCGATGTTTATTTATTTATTTGGGACTAACAAACAGTTACACATTAGATCTTATGAGCTAACTTACAAAACAAATACATGATACAATTATGTGCAACTCACACCGTTATCCACAAAATACAAAACAGAATATTTATGTTATGAGCAAAACGAATCAATGTTAAAGGTGAAAACAATTATTTAACATATTTAAAGGCTCTTGATTGATTTAATAAGACAGTTACGAAACTTATTAGCCGGCATTGCAAATATGTCTAATTATGTAAATAACTTATTATAATTATTACTAATACGACGCAGAGGTGCGCGGACTCCAGCGTTGGTCCGACAGGAGGAGACCGCAAAAAGTGGGCGTGCGCGCACCTCGCGTCTTATGACAGTTCTAGGAACAATGTAGTGTACTCTATTAGTTATGTCTGAGCAGTCGTATCTGTGATTACACATATCATAAAGAAACATGGTTTCCAAGTACAATCTTCTGGACCGCAGACTCATCACATTATAGTTTTTAAGTAAATGTTATGTAATAAAAACTTATTTCGTCAAATAGGTGTCCATTAGCATCGTGATTACTGCTAGGCAACAACACTGAGCTGTCCCATGGTAGGGCACTGTAGTTATAGTAAGTATACGCAATAGTATACTCTGTCCTATTCTGTCATGGTCAGCGAGTCGTTGATGTGTCGCAGATGCACTCTTATCAAAGTATATCGTTCTATTCATAAAGTACTCTTTTAACACGTTTAGTGCCAGGAACCCTCCACGAGGGCACCCTGCAGTCGCATTCGCCATGCCGGGTGCTCTCGTGGAGGGCTCATTTTAAATGCAGGTTTTTCTTGGAAAATTCACCGTCATGAAACAAGCAAACACCTATTTTACGACGTAGTAGCGTATTTTTCAAGGTTTTCAACCTAATGCCAGGAACCCTCCTCGAGCGTTCGCTCTTAGCGCAAACGTAATGCTGAGGACCCTCCTGGAAGGTCCACTAGCAATATGTATGGCGGGATGGCGTATGAGCTCTATGAAAAGTGTAGTGGACTCGAATGTGCAACTTTGAGTTATGATTTGACGATAAGATTGGCGCAGTGGCTGAGCGCTTGGTGGTAGACTACGTGACGTGTGGTGAGTTTGATTCACGCACGTAACAAGTACTTATTTGTATAAATGCTTTCCAGTAAAAGTTGACCTATCGTTGTAGGGAAAACGTATACAATGCGAGATCAGGTCATACTGGAAATGTATAGTATAGCCTGCGAACCTATGGCCGAAAGCGCCAAATCCACTAGCAAGTTAATCGCCCAAGTTATTGCAGCAAGTGCTAGCTTAGTTCGTAAAACTTACAGAAGTAGAGTTGCTGCGGATGTGTCCACAATATTGAAAGTCGGTTGCAGAAGTCAACTTCCGCAATTTAAGTACCTAGCTAGTAGATTTGGCGCTTAACAGATAATTGTTCCGGTTAGAGATTTTCTGCGTGTGAGATAGGTTTGTTAATGCAAAAAAAAAACTAAAATCACTTTACCAAAATGACTATTGTCAAATCAACTCAACTCAAAACTCAATTATTCAAAATAGAGTTGGATTACTTAGTTCTTTTTGAACGTCGATGTTTCAAAAGACAGCCCCCAAAAACGCCCGCCTTTTCCGTGTGAGATCAAGTTTTTTTTGTTTATACTTAGATATTAATATTCATAAAGTAACGGAAATAAAAAGATAGCGACAGGTTTCCTATAGCAGCAGACATATCACTTTCAGCAATAATATTTTTTTATTTCCTGTTATCGAGGTGATTAACGCTCAATATTTAATTTAACTAGATCATTACATATGTATCAAACTAGCTTTTGCCCGCAACTTCGCTTGCGTGAATTTTTGAACCCGTTAAGTGACTATTTTCCATACAAACTTTCATCCCCTATTTAACTCCCTTAGGTGCCAAAAATCCTTCCTTATTCTTTGTCTACATTAAGGGAACCTCTGTGCAAAATTTCAGCTTTCTAGGTCCAAAGGTTTGGGCTGGGCGTTGATCAGTCAGTCAGTCAGGACCTTTCTTTTTATTTATATAGATAGATAGTCTGGTTATTCACATAAAAATCTTAAAACATCGTTTTATCATTCCGCGATTGATTCGCTAATTATGTAATTGCTTGCCCTCTTGACATCATATCACAACTTAAGACATTCATTTCATAATTTTTTAGATTATCTATGATTGTAGGTATCTTTGTGACTTATGAAATCTTTAAAGCTGTTAGCCGTAAAAGATAAAGTGATCATCTCGGATTACTACTTAGCCTTTTTATTTTAATCGTACATAACACGCATCGTAGCTGTAACATGACCGATGAATATTTTATTGCGATAGTGTAGTAATCACTAGGATTACTACAACTATCGTAATAAAATATCAGCCTAGTGATAGAGTGATAGTTGACTTCCGACCTTGGGATTTTGGATTCAATTAGCAGACCGAACATTTGATTGAAAAAAAAAACAGAGTAACCGCAATATAAGTTCCATCATTTAGCTCGTAGCTCACAAGATGGTGACCTTATACCAGATGATATTACTGACACCGATTATATTATTGCAAATGTGAAAAAAAAGCCATACACAAACCTATAAAAAAAGTTGTCATTAGAGAACGTTCCTATTTTAAAATTCAAATCTAACTTGTTTATTTAATTGCGGCCAGCTCTAGCTTGTCTCCTTTGAATACATCTCTGTGCAAACTCTTTAGGTCTTTTAAGGTATGCCAGTAGGAACCCTGTACAGCTTCGTAGCTGCTTTCTAATGGCGTAATGTATTGCGAAACTGATCGATGGAACACTTATGTCATGTATTAATTACTACCAACACCGTTGTTTATGATTAAATGCCCTTTTTCCGATTCGGAATCCGGTTAGAGTGTTGTAAATGAAATTGAGCGTGGGATTGTATTATTTTGTTGCAAAATCTATTACCTTCTGTTCATTTTCAATATTATTTGACGTTTAATATCTCCAAAAGAACGTAGGTACCTATATTTACTGCATAGGGTACTTTCCTACTTCTTAGTAGGTACTGTTTTTCCGATCCTAATCGTGAAAGTCCGCAAAGGTGAGGTAGGTACGTTAGCCTCCTTAATTAGTAGAGTCCTATACCCAATCATGGAGTACGACAGGCTGCCCATGAAACATGCGCATAAGCATAAGGGTTTGCATTCATAACTTTTACATTCCCTTTATTGGTTTCGTGTTGCATATGAATTTATAACACGAGTTATGAATGCATTTTGTTTGGTCGCAAGAATACATTATCTAGCTATTCTTGCATAGCTCGTGCTGACATGAGAGAGTACGAAGAAGTCCGTAGAAGACTATGGTCCAGATACATTTTTCGCGATTTCTGACTTTTCTTGTACTTTTACTAACCTCAGTGGGCCCGGAAGAGTATTTTGATCCTTTAAGAAAATTGATCGATTTGGCACCATGTAAATGTTTTATGAAAACTGCCCTTTTTGTCGCTGACTGTACTTACATTTTTCAAAATCTGCAAGTGCAGAGCACAATATTATCAAAAAACATGGACAGTCTGCTAAGAACGTTTTACTGTAGTTACAACGGTTAATGTACTTCCCTTACTGCCCCATGTCGAATTACCACCAGTATAGAGCGGCTCAAAGAGTATTAATATAACATCAAAATCATTCAGCCGAAAGACTGCTGGACATAGGCCCACGCTTGGCAGGCGAGTTGGCGATCGCAGTATGGTTGTTAAAGTACTCAGAGAACGCTGCTGCCCATCCTCAAGAGAATCCCTTAGTCGCCTTCTACGACACCCACGGGAAGAGATAGGGTAGTGCTATTCTTTAAGTCCGGCACTACACGAGACCATTACTAATACCATTATTATACCCACCATAGTATATGGAGCGGCCTAATTTTCGTCGCCCCCTTTTTTTGTCATGCAACTTTCCTCATGTAGGTATACCCGGTTATGCCGGACTCTTACTGGCTAAAAACCCACCAACCCACGGTGTTCCTTCTCCTAACCTTTGGCCGGGGTCGCGGGATTCGCAGCTGCATGCACTGCGACCCCGGCAGGCCTCGGTCCGCCAGCCCATAGCAGACCTCTCCTATTGTGGGGCCTAGCCCGACGTCCTCCTGAGAAGCGCGCGCGGAATACTGCGCGCCGCCTTCTCGGGCCTGGGGGCCTACTCCCTAAGTCCGACAACGAAGTTAGTCGCCCGTCCGAAAGTAGCCCGAAACGTAGGAGTGAACGAAACAAGTGTCAAGTTCAACTTTTCGGATAGGCAAAAACACATCGGTAGTGCAGACAACTGTCAAATCGTGTTGTCATTCATTCTTAGTTCGGGCCCCGAAATAATCGTATGTCCGTAGGTGATAGGGAGTAGGAAACGCTCGTAACTAAGGCCGAAACCAGGGACTTCGTATTTAGGGAGTAGACCTCTTGTTACTGGTCGGGTGACGGGTAATTTGTGCCCCCCTAGGTTCTGCGTCCTTGGCAGCCGCCTTTACGGCCAGCCCCTAATATGACACTGCTCCCTATGGTCAAAGATAATTTTGCCTTGATCATAACATTTACTACGCTTGGCAAGCTTGGATAGGTCAGAGAACTCATGAATATTTCATAAATATTAGTTAGTCTGTGTTTACTGTGTTAACGAGTTGAAAAGCGGTCATAAGTTCGATATAGTGACATAATCTTGACATTACACCAGCCTGCGAAATATCCTCGATCATCTGCGGTTTCCCGATATGCTAATAACGTATACTATACCTATTAATAATTACCATAATGTAAAATGAACAGTTTCAGAAGTCGGTGCTAATCTTCACTGAAACAAATTACCTACTTATGAAACTGTTCATTTTAAAAAATGGTAAGTAATTATTTTTCGCCTTTCAGATTTTTTGAAGTCGGGTTTTACTTTTTTTTTTACTTAATAGATTTTGTTTACTTAAGTGCCACAAATTACAATTACAATCCTAACTAATATTATAAATGCAAAAGTAAGTTTGTTTGTTACTTTTTCACGCCTAAATCACTGAACAAACTGAACACTGAAAAAGATACCCAGTGAATTGATAAAATACTTCGAAGTCGGTTACAAAAAAACGGTAGATTGCTTTACTATCTTGATGTTCATAGAGATTAATCTAGTATTATTTTTTAATATGTGTGTATCATAAATAATATTCTATTCTATTACATAGATCTAAATAATTTTATTTAGATCTATGTAATATATATACTATGTAATATATATTTAAATAATTTTATTAAATATTATAATGAGTTAAGAAAATAACGTTCCAAATCGTTAAATAATCCCCGACATGACGAGTTGATTAAGAATATGAAATACACAATTATTTAATACATGGGTACATAAAATCCTGTTCCTTATAGATGACTAATTGTAGAGTTAACCGCATCAGAATTATAATCAACTCAGTTTAACGCAGTCCATGCCGGATATAGGCCTCTCTCAAATTGCAACAACACTTGCCTGGCGCATTCTAAAGACCGGCCAGTTTGATAAAACTTCCCGTTCTCGGGATGGTAGCTTCGAATCTATCACCAGGACTAATAGGAAAATACCATGTCCTACTTTGGACAAATTTTAATATTTGTACACTCAAATCACGTGTACAAACTTACGTGATTGACGTACGTGATTTGAATGTAAAACAGCACCCATGATCACGACACAGGGAATGCTAGCGTGAAGCCTTGTCATCAAAAGTTGGATACAATGTCGAAGGTTATGACGCTGCCGCCTAGGGCACGGATCAAAGTTTGCGCTTCCAAACAAACACGCTAAATAAAAAAAGGCGTTTAATTAAGAATTTTGTTAAAAATTAAGGCAGTAACGATTTGATCTCGTAACTAGTTGTACCTGGCATGCGTTGCAATGCACTTTTTCCTACTTACTACCTACCTTCAAATCAAATCAAATCATTTATTTGTGATTCACAGGTAATAATTAGGTCTTATTTATACAAAGGTTATGCTGTGATCAGCCTCATGGGCATACAGATGTCATAAAAAAAATAGTTTAAGATCATAATTCATTAAAAAGTTATAATCATATAGGTAGATTCAATCGGACATTAACACTTTAAGAATTCGTCAATAGAGTAGAATGAATATTCAATGAGGAATTGGAACAGCTTATTTTTGAAAACACGAATGTCTCTAAACTCCTTAATACTATTAGCACATATGCATTGTTAAACTGTGCTATTAGGGATCTTGTTATAAATCTTTGGTGCCATAACAAACACACTATTCTCATACAGGCTAGTTTTATATCGTCTACTAAGGTTATTATATAATTTACTTCTGTTACGAGACCTATGCTCCAGTGTAAACAAGGATGGGTGAGACCTGATAAAAATATCCATTTCAAATATGTATAGTGAGGGTAAGGTAAGTAATTTTAAGTTTATAAAGAAATTCTTACAGCTATCAGTTATTTTTAGACCACACATAGCACGGATGCACCTCTTTTGACATTTGAACACTTTATCACAATTAGTGGCGTTTCCCCAGAAAATTATTGCATATCTTAGCCTAGAAGCAACATATCCATGATAGGCCACCAGTAATGTAGGGAGGCTGACTTTTTTTGCTAGCATGTGCAGGCTATATGATGATTGTGATAATTTTTGACATACAAATTCTATGTGACTTTGCCATTTAAGGTTATTATCTATGTGTACACCAAGGAATTTGGTTGTTGTTGTTAATTGTACTTCTTTTTCATTATATTGTATTTGTATATTTATGTTACGATTCGTTTTCTGTTTAAATTGCATTATTTTAGTTTTATCTATATTTATTAATAAATTATTGTTTTTAACCAATTTATTATTGAATTTAAGCTATTATTTATAATATTTTCATCATTATAGACAACTGTACAGTCATCTGCAAACAATATCATCCGATTATTTGTTGATTTAGGTAGGTCGTTAATATAGATAATAAAGAGGAGTGGCCCTAAAACACTCCCTTGTGGAACTCCAAATTTTTACTTTCAGAATTTTTATTTTAACCTTCAGAAACAAAATCAAAATAGTAACAAAAAGTTAAAACCATTTTCATGGATGCGGTAAACAAATGAAGAATAAGGACTTAAGAACCTTCTCCTGACAATTACGTACTAGGGTTTCTGCTCGAGAATTCTCGAGTCGAGAAATGTCGAGAAATCATGCCAACTTCGAGACGAGAAAAAATACCTCGAGAATTCGAGAACTCGAGAAATCAAAGATTTTCTTTTATTACTGTAAAATTAGCATAAAAGTTACGTAATCTTTGGATTCTGGCTTCTGATCGTTTTTTTACGAGGCACGAGTAAGCGAGGTAAGCGAACAGACATCTAATATACCTACAACTCCAAGTACTCTTATTATAATGTAACATAAAACATCAAATAAAAAATAATTGTAAGATAAAGTCCGTTCATCTATTATTGGGTTTCTGAATACAAAATCGACGATTAGATAACTATCCGAACAATAAGTAAGTTTGTTAATTGACCACTAGATGAGGTCTCTTTTTAAAGCCCAGCTAAATACACTTTTCTCGGCTTAAACTTGACATCTTTTTGCAGTTAGGCCCCAAGTTTAATTGAAAATCTTCTCCGATTAATTAATTATTATAAATAATGATTAATTAATTATCTTCTCCGGTATATGCAATGATTTTAAAACGAACCATTACATACATAGAATATAAAATTTTAATCACAATATTTTCTCTTTGTTATTTTTAATCATAGCTACAACACAAAACTATTACAACAAATAAATAGGATTTTAATTTTTTATTGTAATTTATAATATTGGGCAGTAAAGTTTATTTATATCTGAAAGAAAAATATTTCTAGGCTAACGTACCTAATTGTGGTGTAAATTAATGGGTTCTAGGGCAGGATTGGTTATTTCACAAAGGAATATAACATAGTGCCCTTGTTAAAATGATATCTCATGTTAAACTCTTCATCCGTGAACATTTCGGATGGATTTCTTCGATGCCTTTGTATTGATACTGATATATTTGAAATAGCCTCCAGCACTTCCAAATCAGACTCCGATGAACTACTCAAATCTATTTCGCTGGGAGTCCAAAACTCAGTATCCAAAATAAAATACTAATAATAAAACTCCAAATACTCTTGTTATAATATGATATAAAACGACAATTAAGTTCTGGAACCGATTAACGCCTCAAATTGGTCAGTCAAGTTAACTGAAGTTTGAACTAAGATTATCTTCTGACTGGGGTGTCCAGAAACGCAATGTGTCAGTTTATCGAACCAATAGCGGTAGAATAGATAAACTAGGTACGTTTAGGAGTACCTCAGACATCCGCAAAAATAAGTTATCTGAAGTTTGAACTAGGATTATCTTCTGAGTCAGTTTATCGAAATAATAGCGCTATCGAACAGATAAACTACGTTCACGAGTAACCCAGAAACCGGGCATAAGCTGATTTTTTAAGGTTTTTAAAAATTTCTCGAAAGACCCGAGAAACCCGAGAAATTGGGCTCGAGAATTCTCGAAACCCGAGAAAAAAAATATGTCGAGAAAACAGAAACCCTATTACGTACACAACAAAAAAAAAAATTAGCGAAATCGGTCCAGCCGCTCACGCGTGATGCCGTGACCAAGGGAAATAGGGATTCATAAAAATGAATCTGCAAATCTATATTCTATAAATATATATATATATAGATTTTCAGATCTCAATCTCCAGACATAATTCATTTCCATTTAAATCAACATCATATCTTAACGCGAGATATGCTGCAGATTTTTTGCAGTTATGTATTGAGCGGCATAATTCGAGCACCCGTAGATCCTGCGACCTGTTACCCGCCCCTATGGCCGACCCACACGTCACTGCGTGTGTAATCCATCACCTCTCTACTAGGTGAAGGTCAATTTGACAACTTCAAGATTCTTTTGGAGAAAGTGTCACTGTCATGTTTTTTTTAGATGGTACTAAGCAAATTGCATAAGCATTAATTAGGCCTTTAATCAAAATGGGAATGGTTTAGGCTACGCTGGCCTTGGTACGGGTTGGCGGACTACCAGCACCATTGAGAACTTTATAGAGCCCTCTAAGGTTTCCTCCCGATGTAGTTCTTTACCGTTATCGCAAGTGATAATCAAATTCGTGTTAGAAACTTCATCCATCGAAGAATTTAAAAAGAAATTAAAAAGATTCTTGCTATGTAAATGTTATTATAGTATTCAGGATTATTTAATAGAGGATGCAAGGAAATATTTTTGATGGGACATGTGGCTAATGCAATAATTTAATTATTAATATCTCTTTCTATTCACGGCTCATCTTCAGTGCGGAAGATGTCCGGTCCTTTGGAAGGCATACGGGGGACACAGTTCCAACGCGCAGAGGCCCCTTTGAGAACTTTAATCTAAATTGGGGTGAGGCACCAACCGAGGACTATCCACGGTGGCTGCACTATTGGAGTATAGTCATGGACCGTCCCAGGTGGGTGCAAGACTATTGTAAAATATGGTGAAAAATATCTGGTCTATGGGAAGGGGTGTTAGGTGGACTGGATAATTAATTGAATTCATTATTATTATGTTTCATTGTTATTCGCAACGGTGAAATTACGAAAATTGTGTTATTAGTTGTAAATTATTTTTGCAAGTAATTGTGTAACGAATGTAGGTAGCGTAATAAGGTTGGATGGAACTGTACTCTATTTCTACCATATTAGAAAAAAAAAAGTATTGTCCGCACATTAATCCGAAAAGTCAGAGGTGCGAACCGGGATCGAAAAGGACCCTCCTGCACGGAAGGCAAGCGTTCAGCCACAGAATAAATAGTACAAGACCGCTAGGCTATCAAACCTTTAAACAACAAATAGACCAATTCTTCTTCTTTTCTCGTATGAAATGCGATGTCGCGGTGAAAAGATTCACCAGACAGCAAGGTTGGTAGCAGGGCGCTCACTGCCTAGGCTGCGCCGGACGTACCTCGTGGAGGCTCTTTTCATGCACCCCAACAGAAGAATTACAAACTTACGATGAACAACGAGCAATTCTAAGACATATTTTTATTAAAATTCACTTTCTCATTAAAATAAGTGAATGTTATTACAAATCTGTCTGTTCTGTGTGATTGAGCAACAGTATTTTATCTAACTTGGCGGAAATAATTACCATGCGTTGAGTTTGCTAAAAACCTCAAAACTGATGATTTCGTCATGTTATGTCAATAGTCCTAGCTAGGTGATCATAATTGGCTGAGTAAAGATAAAAAGGAAGTATTTTTTTTACTTTCTAATGTTGGTTTTCGAAACACGGGAAATTGTTTTTATTGAAATTTGTGGTGTCGGTTTTTGGCTCAACAACTGACCACACATTATTCGACACAATGAAATTGTATAATACTCGTCAGGATTCATAAAGAGTACTTTATGGATGATAAATGATAATTATGGATGATATGGCATCCATAAAGTTAGCTTCAAAATCTCGAGGTGGCTCAGAAGTTACAGGGGGTCTACTCCTTAAGCACGAAGTCCGTGGTTTCGGCCTTAGTTACGAGCGTTTCCTACTCCCTATCACCTACGGACATACGATTATTTCGGGGCCCGAACTAAGAATGAATGACAACACGATTTGACAGTTGTCCCTACTACCGATGTGTTTTTGCCCGTTCGAAAAGTTGAACTTGACACTTGTTTTGTTCACTCCTACGTTTCGGGCTACATTCGGACGGGCGACTAACTTCGTTGACGGACTTAGGGAGTAGGCCCCCAGATCCGCTTGTTAAGCACCGGGTTGCGGGTTCAAACCTAGGCATGTACCAATGTGACTTTTTCAATGTTATATACCTTTCTTAGTTAATCTAAGACGCCACTGACATACGGTGAAGGAAATAATCGTGAGGAAACCTGGACTTCAAAACTCAAAGCTCATTTATTCAAAATATACTAGAATTACTTAGTTCTTTTTGAACGTCAGATTAACAATAGACATCCCACAAAAAAGCCCTCCCTCCACCGCTTCCTAGTGTTTATGCTGTGAAGAAGAAACGGCGCAACAAACTCCCCAGCAACACAGATCTGTCTGTCAGGTAAATAAATTAATTAACTCTATACAAAGAAAATCATAATATTTTTTACAATAATAAAATTATGCATATAAAGAAAAAAGCATTTTTTTTTTAAAGTAGATGTATAATTCAATTCTGTTGGAATTGAGATAAATCAAAATCGTATCTAAATAATATAGATACATACATAAATCTACACACCATGGGAAGGACTTAATGTTCTCACATCACCAACACTGATGATCGTTCTTTCTCTGTATAAGAACTTTTTGCCCTACAGTGGGATAGTTACAGTCTAATATTATTTTTTAGACTGGTATTAGCTTGCCTCACAATCTTTAACTATGCTACAAAGTAGCAACGTTAATACAAATTTTCCTCTTGCCCTCTCCTTGCGGCATACCTACGCAACTTAGGATTAACCAACATTACAAGAGATTCAAATCCTATCTTACTAGGTCGGGGCTTGGTTTACGACTGTGAGTCAGTAGAAATTCCTAAAATGGCTGTGATTTCAAGTAGAGTAAGCGGATAAGGAATGAAGTTTCATGGTCAAGTTTTGAAATTAAACTATCCGACTTTCGTAGATCTAATGAAATATGAATGACTCAAATAGGAAAGGTTACAATGTGCGTAAAAATGTCCGGTTATGGTACCGTTAACGTCTTATGTCATCCGATACCAAAATAGTATTCATAAGTTTTTCAGGGTCTTAAGGTGAATGCGAACGGTCGGTCCGCGGAATTATTTCTTTTTGAGTTTACATTTTACGTTAAATGTAAACATAATTTATGATGTAATTTTATTAATTGCCTATACTTAATTTTGAATTATATTTAAGTATGTGTGTATTGATTTAGTTTATAGAACAATTGACTGTATTTTTGTCGACCATGATTATAAACAACTTTTCTTTTGTTCGACAAAAATAGAGTAAAATGTGGCTTTTTAAAAGTAAACAAACACATAAAAACAATGCAATATTATGTACCTATAGGCAATTAATAAAATTACGTCATCATCATCATCATCATTCAACCGAAAGACGTCTACTGCTGGACATAGGCCTCCAAGCATCGCCACATCGATCGGTTCTGTGCTTCTTGCATACAGCGGATTCCATCGGTACACCTTGTGGGAGGCCTACCCACGCTGCGTCTTCCGGTACGCGGTCGCCACTCCAGAATTTTTAGGCTCTATCGGCCATCCGCTCTGCGAGCAATGTGCCCCGCCTACTGCCACTTAAGTGTGGAAATTCTTCGAGCTATGTCGGTTACTTTGGTTCTCCTGCGGATCTCATAATTTCTGATATGATCACGCAGGGTAACTCCGAGCATAGCCCTCTCCATTGCCCTTTGGGTGATCTTGAGCCTTCTTATGAGGCCCATTGTGAACGACCACGTTTCAGTGCCGTATGTATAATCACTTTCGTCTTGAGACACTGCGGTAGTTGGGACGAAAAGATATTGCGTAGCTTCCCGAACACTGCCCAGCCGAGTCGGATTCGACGATTGACCTCTTTCTCGAAGTTGGACCTACCTAACTGGACAGTTTGTCCTAGGTAAACATAATCGTCGACAACTTCGAGTGTAGAGTCTCCGATCTTCATGGGAGTGGGTGTTACATGGATATTTGACATGATCTTTGTCTTATCCATGTTCATTTTAAGACCCACTCTTTTGGAAGCTCTACTAAGGTCATCGAGTATTGTACTGAGGTCTTCCATGGTCTCAGCCATGATGACTATGTCGTCGGCAAACCGAAGGTGAGTGATATACTCGCCGTTAATGTTGATGCCTAGCCCTTTCCAGTCCAGAACCTTGAAGACATCCTCCAATGCAGCGGTGAACAGTTACGGAGAGATGATGTCTCCCTGCCTCACACCTCGCTGCAGAAGGATAATTACGTCATAAAGATGTTTATCACTACATAGTATAAAACAAAGTCGCTTCCCGCTGTCTGTCCCTATGTATGCTTAGATCTTTAAAACTACGCAACGGATTTTAATGCGGTTTTTTTAATAGATAGAGTGATTCAAGAGGAAGGTTTTAAGCTATAAAACGTACACGTGCGGAGCCGGGGCGGGTCGCTAGTATTTTACGTAAAATATTTAAAAAAACTCAAAAATAATAATTTCGCGGGCAGACTGATCGCATACACCTTAAACAACTATCAGATTTAATTGTGAATGGCAGCCACAATAAGCCCCAGGGTAAACATGTCATGCGTACAACTATAGAACTTTTCTCATTTGAACAAGTAGATAGGTCGACACGGTGACATTCTATCACCGGTGTAGACGGATCTCAAAGAAGAGGACGTTAATGACGCTAACGACATTATTGTAAATGTCTTCGTAACAAAAATAAATGCCAAAGGGCAACGCTGTCACGATTCATCGCGTATGCACATCCAATGAAATACAATCCCACTTGCTGTACGCACGGCTACATAATTATCAAGCTACAAATCCAGTATAAGCTGACCTCTCATTGTGCCGTGTGGTGACGGATGTAAAGAATAGCACTACCCCATTCTTCCCATGGGTATCGTAAAAGGCGACTAAGGGATTCACCAGAGGATGGGCAGCGTTCTCTGAGTACTATAACAACCATACTGCGATCGCCAACCCGCCTGCCAAGCGTGGCCAAGAAATCGCGAAGAAAAAACAGCTGTTCCCTACATTTTGACGAGCTAAGCGAACATAAATGTAGGGAACAGCTGTTTTTGTTTTCGCGATTTCACATTTCGTCCCATAGTAAAAGTTGTTCATAATGATAAGTACAATGACCCCTTAAGAGGTTGTGGTGTTCTACAAATAACCATGTATAATAGGACTGCAGATGCTTTAATAGAGACAATAATTCTAGCTCAGTAAGGTTTTATAATACCATCATCATTAGCTCTATTGTATAGACCCTTTTAAAGAGTATGACAACAACACAACAAACAAGTTGAATTAGATAGATATACTACATTATTAATATTTAAACACCAAAAGAAATGAGAATAGAATACACCAAAATTGTAACACAGCTCTTAAACAATATCATACATGGCGGTCTTATCGCTGATAGCGATATCTACCAGACAACCTTTGAGGTTCGTTTATTCTGGGTACTTTTGTTGGAATGGTACAAGCTTGACAGCCGTTGATGTTATTCGTTCACCAGTGCCTGATGCTACCCTTTAAAAAAACATATATCCTATAAACGCCTACGATAACGATAAATGCGGAAAGTTCTCCTTTTTCTGTGGGGACTTATTTTATGACTTAATTTAACCATAGAGTAAATTCAGTGCAGAATTACCATAGAAGTAATATGTACTACGTAAGAGTTACAGTCTGGCTGGTTTGCTTAGTAGGGCTCAATCCATGCTTATATTATTTGAATTTCGAACTGGTTTTTGAGGTCAGTTCCAACTTACTATTTCACACTTCGGCTAATCATACGAAATCGTTGGTAATGCCATTTTGCGTTTAATGGATAATTCTGATCATTTCTGAACTGAGTATAGCCCATCAACATATAAAATGGTATATGTACGTAGTATAAATGTGTGAAGTGCAATCTTTGCAATGGTTTAAACTAAGATAAGTGTTTCATAATATTCTGTAAAGAGCCTTCTCGGGTGACGATACTTAAGTACGTCCGGCGCACCCTGGGCAGTCAGCCCCACTATCAACCGTGCTGACTGGCTAATCTTTTCACCACGGCATGAGCTATTCTTGTACAGCTCGTGCCGATACAATAGAAGAATAACATTCTGTGTGTGTGTAGAAAATTCTTGAAATAGTAACACTACCTGATAAAGATGAAGAGAAGTATCCATTGGTTTCCCTACGCATTACAATGTCAACTCAGAATATGAGTACCTATTTGCCCTATGTACAGAGCCCTGATTTTTGAATTGAATGAATTTTAAAATCAAAATTATGTCAAAATGTTTTATTTTTTTTATTTCATCATCTTTTATCAGGACATTTAAGCTACATGATATAATTAATTTTGCTCGAGATTTTTGAGCGAGGATCGTTCTTTGCAGCGGTTTTGGAAATGACTACAATGGGACACCTTTTATCTGCCAGTAGTACATCTTGTAAACGGCAATTCAGAAATTTAGTTTTTAAAGAATTGGAAGTACTATGCCCCTGTGTGCTAATAGCCTAAATATTGCGGTCACCAATACGACCGACATTGTGGCCCATTGTGGTATAAAGAGGCCCATTGTGCGCTGCAGTGGTTGTTAAGTGGATCATTACTGATAATGACGCGTGTGTATCTTTAGGTACTAACTGAAATAGAACGAAAGGAAAATGTTAAATTTTTATTCAGTCGAATTAATTACTTAGATATACTAATAAAAAAAAAAGAAAAAAAATTGCTCTGGTAGTGTTTTACAGTCAAATAATGATCTCAAGCTAGGTTTTGTAGCCGTAGTAGAAGCTATACAATAAAAGCGTTTTCAAAAATAGAAATTCAGTCAAGATAATATTTTTGATGAACAAAAAACAAAAGAGTTTTTTTAATTAATTAAGAGCTTTTACCCACTTTACCTCTCACAAAAGAAATGCGTTCATTTAACTATTCTATTCATAAAGAACTTTTACACGGCTTTAGTTCATTGGCAATAAAAAATAATTAGGGATATAATTCACATCATTTTAGTTGCCTACATTTTAATTTCCGCTCTATTCTCAGTGGTACTTGCGAATTTCATTGGCAGCCATTTTTAAACCCGTGTGACCGGAAAGCCTATACGTTGTTATATAATAATTATAATTTTTTATTACTCTGTACGTTTACTTTTGTCTAATTAATTGTGGTAAGTACAAAATTTGATGCTTGTTCTAATTTATAATTTTTGTTTTGTATGCCATTACTGACTGCATTAATTGGGTAAACCTCCTGGTTATTTTTGAGGCTCTTGTAATGTACCATGGCTTTTGTAGTTTTATGAATATAATAGGCCTCTATACGAATACCTATACAAACATTGTATCTACTAGAAGTACCTACCAGGGTGCATTTAGTGGTGTAGATAATGGGGCGGCCCGCATCGTGATTGCCACCCGACCGCGGTTTGTTGATTCAACCCGCCAACCCGCCTGCCAAGCATGGCGATTATGGCAAACCCCCCTATTGGGGGAGGTCTATGTCCAGCAGTGGACGTCTTTCGACCGTGGTTTAATAAACTAAATCTTTAAAAAAAATCATGAAATATAATAACACCTAAAGATATTGAATTCTAATTTTTTTTTCTTTCTTTTTATTAACATTCATTTCGGACCCCCCAGAGTAAGTAGAGTATTAACAGAAACATAATTTGACATTCGCGGTTACTTAAGACTTAATCGCGATACAATAAAAACTTTTGAAAAATCCAATTAACAGTTTTTATTCATGTGGTGATACCATCGATATTCGCACCGGGTGCCACCCATGGGTGGCTACACCACTGGGTGTATTAAAAGAGCTTCCACATGTTACCAGAAAGCAAATGATACAGCTGTCTGTACATGCCCAATACAAAGAAGTACCTAAAATAAAACTTATTCTAATTTCTCCTAACGCAATAGAAATGAATGAAGGTCGCTCAATCTCTCTACAATCACGCGAGCACACGTCTTACGGTCATTTTTAATAACGGACCTAAATATTATGGATAGTTTGTCATAATAGAGATAGAAATTCGACATAATCTTCATAGAATTAATGTCAAATTACTATCTCTAGTAGGGTAAATCGTCGATAGATAGGTTAGGTACTAAAAACCGGCTTAACTCCATCGAATCTAAATTTTCGATTGTCTGTATCATATTTTAACATTTTATTTTAAAAAAAACTGTATTTTTAAATGCACTTCAAGTGATCCAAAAATAATTCTCATAGAATCACATTTTGTATGACAAAGCACCATCGAAAACGCACTAGCGCAGGTTAACAGCAAACATCTTTGGTCAAGTGGTAAAATGTCAACGGTCTTAGATTGTGCTAGAAACAGGTTGCTACCCCGTCGCCATCGCTCCACATTAGTCAATCCTTGCGATACCTATCCTCCGCGAAGCCTTCTAGGGGACAAGTTCTAAGGTCGGCCTCACGGTAATCTATTGTGCAATATGAGGCGCGCGGTGCGCCGCCGCGCATGCGCCCACATTTTCCCGCCAAACTCCGCACGCGTCCAGACGCGTACGAAAAACAAAATAAAAAATAAATAAACAAATGCAATTTTTTTATTTATGGTACCTACTTTTTAAAAATGGAATTATAGAAAATTAAAACAACAAAGTTTATATTCAAATTAATTTATTGATAAAAAATGGAACTTTAGATCTCATATTGAAACTAAGACATTATTCAAGTGTGGTGACAGTGTTGTGTGGTGATTAGTGGTGCGTGATGTTACCACGATGTGGTTGGCCGTGGTTTATCTGTTGCTGGTGACCGAAGCCCTCGCGTTTAACATCAGCAACTTCATTGCGCCGTTCAGTGAAGTGGTAAGTAAAATTACGAATACAATTTCTTACATTCTAAGACAGAATTTTAGTGATAGTGCAACTCCTGCTCTTTAGAAATACCTAATATTTATGAGCCATAATCCCTGCCAATTAAGACGAATAAGCGGTTTATCGTAATGTTGAACCTTCATACTTGAGCGACATTAGACTCAATTAATTTTAATTCTGTGTGTTATTTGGCCTACTATTTTTATTTTAATACAAATGTAGTGCCTCTAGAATTGTGATTGCGAATTTTTGAAAATTAAAAATGCAAAGTGACTTGCGTGTGGTATAGTAATGGGTTTCACTTACCTACTATTTATTATCAAGCTTTAGCAGCTTCTGAAAGCAAGCAAGAATAAAGAGTGTTGAAAAGTTAACTCCAAGTATTTTGTGGGGTTATTCGGTACCGGAAATTGATCAATTTTTCGAAATCCGCGTTTTTTTTATTTTACGTACAAATCAAATATGTATATTTTTGTTGTGACTTCTTTGAAATCAATACAACATTTGCGAACAGTTTTTATTGCTTTTAAAACTACGTTCTGCAAGGTAGACAAACTTTCAATGTAGAGTCCAGATATAAAAGCTTTAGTCGGTTATAATTATAACACTCTTTTTTAATCTGTGGTTTTATAACATCGATAGCCGGTACCTAGGCCTATATATTGCCCAAAAAACTAAGATATAAAGCTCGTTTAAATCTCAACCGGAACTAAACGAAAATTTGTGTTTTTTTCTATTAATGCCTTCGTTCACATTTGTCTTGAATTCATAAAATACAAAAACACCCACAGTTCTACCTCAAGTATATCTAGCTAAATAGCGCAAGTTTAATTATGAGGTAAGATCAATTTGCAATTCGCGTCAAACTCATCACTCATTTTAAACGAACTTTACAATAGAGCTTTCAGCAATTATCCTTGTGTTAGCGAAAATATAAGCGTCTCCTTTTTGCTTTTCTGTAGTTTTCATAGCAACAAAATTATTTCGTTAGATTCACGAATTAGTTTCGTGGTTAGATTCCTTCTGAGAAAATAGACGAAGAAGACTGTCAATGGTTACTACAATTTTTAATCATGTCATTGGTATTCTGTACATCCGGAGTTCTTATATCGAAGATCGATATCATTAATAGGCTAATTGTTTTTGGATCGGTTTATATTGATGTAATACTTATTTTCTATTTGCCAGTAAAAAATAATTAAAAAAATATTCCGCGAGGTCAGAGATTATGAAAAATAATAGTACAGTAATTTAAATTTTTTGTCGTGATTATGGATAGGCCGCCCATTGTTTACACGTCTTTAAGACATAAAAAATCGTAGTAAAATCAATTGCTAAACGTGTAGGCGTTGCACGTAGGTAAAGCAACGTGGTTTTATCAAACTAATTGCTAGATGTCGTAATTTTCATTGTTTGTACATCACTCACAATTTAAACTTTCATCGCCCATGACCGCGACATTTAAAATAAAAATCCTTTTAATTAACATTTTGATGTCACAATTAGGCAATTTGCTAAAACATTAACATTAGAGTTAGAGAGGCAAAAACCGGTACCAAAAAGTATAAATTTTGCAATCCGTGTTATACGTACCTGCGTATTAAATTATGTATATTGATCAACGACTATGTGGTAACTTGGCAAAAGTGTAGTTTAGCAAATAATTATACGGGTGGAGATAATAAATTTAAATGTTATGGCTACGCCGACAATGGACGACGTAACTTTTACTGTCCTACGATGTCCGTTGAACATCTTACGACACTATCGTAGGGTCTCTCTAGGGCTGCTAGATGCCCTTTTTATTGAGGAATAGTTTGTTTCTTATTCAAACTCAAAACTCATTTATTCAAAATAGACTAGAATTACTTAGTTCTTTTTGAACATCAGATTAACAATAGACAGCCCTCAAAAAAGCCCACCCTTCACTCATCCACCCACCCATTCCATTGGTTCTTATTGTGTGTTGCATAAACTAAACTTAATTTAGGCTATTGCCATCTTTTTCACTCTACAAAATAAGAAAGAACTAAACTAGAACTATTTCCATACTTTAGATAATACTTCAGAACGTGTTGACTAAGAACACGGTGAAGTTCAAAGCGTAAACTAGTTTGACATCTCTAACTTAATTCTTATCTATCACTGTTTCTCTTATCTTCTGTTTCTCGTACTGTTTGTTATTGAAAGATAGCAACTATCTCATTTTAATTTAGTTGATGAAAAAGAGAATCGGTGCCAATGGTTGGTTCTCATCATCTTCATATCATCTATCAGCCCATAGATCTTCACAGCATCATCGGAGCATTTACTCAGGTTTATATCTACGAGAATACCTATTGTCTTAAATAAAACAAAAGAGAAAGGAATATCCTTGAAATGAATCCAGAATTTATTTCCTAACACCTATTAGAATATTAATACTTGATATACTCATATAACAAAGTTGTATGCATTGGTTACGATAGGTTTAGTCACAGTAAGATCAGTCATGGTCACAGTGATCTGCGAACTTAGACTTTATCTGCAAGAAGTCTTTTGTCAGCATTTTCGTAAGGTCTTTTCTGTGAGTATTGAGAGGAAACCGAGGAGGAAGGAAGTCCCGAACTCAACGAAGAGAAGAAGCTAGGAGGAGGATGAGATAGTAATGGCTGAAGCGACTTTCTTGTCTCATTAATTTTCAAAAATTATCTTCAGCATTATGAGCTATAAAAGTATTTCAGCTAAGCCAACCACGAACCTACCACTCAAATGTTTTAATAAAGAAAGTAATAGGGCTGTTACAGATTTGTAACGCAACACTGGTAGGCCCGACTGCAGGTCCAACGGCTAATAGCCTCATTCAAGTTAGGCCGGCTGCTCGACCCACATTCACGTCCGTATTGGATGCTTTATCTAATGTAAACTGGTCGTACGTTACGTTATTGAGCCGGTGGATTATACGCGTGTTATAGGTCATTCTTTATATCAATAAGAGATACCATCTAATATTTTGATAGCTCTGGCAGCTTGTTTCAACCAGTGGAGGATGGAGAGGTATGATTGATGATTGATGGCATAAGAGCGAGGAAACTTAAACATAAAAGTGGTGAATTAAAGGCTGTCAGCAGTGACGACATAATAAAAAGTAGCTTCCCTTGTGTGTTGTGTGCTGATCAGATTGAAAAAGCTATTTCTTTCTGAACATGCATCTCCAGAAGTCATGATTACGCTTATAGCAATTACACTACTATACAATTAATTATAGACAATTATAAGAAAAAATAGTAACGTCTGCTAGGGTTTATTCTAAGGACGACGAAATATTAAGGTCCGCGTACCCCTAACACCCTAGGCCCAGGAAGTTAATTCTACTAACAAAATTGTTTTAAATCGCAATTGAACCGCAGCTCAACCACGGCTACGTGTTTCTTTTTATAAAAGATAACGCTCTATTGGCTACGGTTGAGGTGTGTTTTTTTTTTGTTATAGTACTTGTCTTATTTGAAAGAAACGGCCATGCACCTTTTCAAAACTGATCTTCTTTACGCACTAGACAACTTTTACTCCTAATACGTACTACTTACTCTCGTAACTTCATTCTAGCTAGTGTAATCTTATAACTTAATGTCCATTACAATTTTATTGCCCGGTTTAATGAAATAAGATTCATCTTCAATACTACTTCAGAGTGAAAGACCGGTAAAACAGGAAGTCTCAAAATAGATACCGATAATAGATCAACATTAATAAGACCAACAAACCAGCTTTTTCGTAATTTTAAGCGCGTATCAATAAAAATGCCGAGGGCTTGCGTAAGTACCGCGTTAAGTTACGGAGAAAGAATGTACGATACATAGTTAAATGTTGCCTGCCTATCTTGCTGTACGTAGTTTTAATTTCAAAAATCTAAATATTGGTGCCGATTCTGTTGTGCACAAACTAAACTAAGTTTAGGCTATTGCCATCTTTTTCACTCATAAATAAGATAAAATAAGAAAGAGACGTACGTAAAATAAGAGCTGTCAAATTTAGTTTAAAATTTCCATACTAGACGACATCTCAAAACGTGTAAAAACACGGTGAAGTTCAAGGCGTAAACTAGTTTGACATCTCTATCACCGTCCTTTTCTCGCGCTGCTTGTTAGTAAAAGATAGCAATTCTCTAATTTTAGTTTAGTTGGTGAACAAGAGAATCAGCACTATTGACAACCCTAGGTTAGTTGGCCAAACCAACCTTGGTTTGTCCAATGACGTGAGGTTATCGAGCTATCAATGTAATTTTCAGGAAGTTTGAGAGCTTGTTGTTGTTGTGCACGTACATCTTTTGTTGGTCATTGTTGTTTAGACCGCAAAGAGACATAAAGTTCTCACAAGTTCCTGTTATTGTGAGTTGCTTGGGATGCAGCTATACTACAAGGTGGGGCAAAAGTAATCACCCGATGTTGCTTTGCTGTATTTTTTTAGGGATGAAACTTTTTGGTTCTATTTGTGGATTATGTTTATTTAATGAATTTGATTTTTTTCCATCAAGTCGAGAAAATTATATCGGTCAAGTGGCCACCGTCAGAATTGATGACCATACGGGCTCGTTTTATGGCATTGAGAGGCTATAAAGATCTTCTTTGTCTATCAAATACCTCGTTATCCTGTTAGATATCTTGTTAATGTCTTAATTAGATCAACATTACATAAAACAGTAATGGTTTTCATAATGACTGCATTGTTCCCATCGTTATTAAACTGTTTGTCTAATTAATTATAATTTCCTGAAAAGATAGAAAAGTATAATGATCTTATATCACTAAAGTGTGCAGATGGGAGAGTGTGCAATATTGGAGTTATTAGATTTCCTGTAGACACAGCTTTGAATGACAAATAAAAGCTTCAGTTATAAGCACCTGCTTGACATGCATACATTGCGTTTACGTCTGTCGTTGCAACTACATAATGTATGTTGATCGTTTGTTTATTTTAACGCTGAGTTTCTATATCTGTACAAGAATAGTTTTGCTTACCAGTAGCAGTACTATTTGGTAAATCCAGCAGCCTCTCGATCAGAACCTTTTCGATAAGCAGTTGTCGACGGATTCGGTTGTTTATCTCGTTCCGTCAATGATTCCCGTAAAGGGAGAAAAAGAGAGAGAAAGAATCGACAATTGACTAATCGAATTGTTCTGAATCAGGGGGCTGGTCCTATTAAAAATACTCGTAAGCTTTCATCCGTTAATGCCATTAAAAGGTGAGACCATTGAATTAGAGCGAGACACCTCCGGTTTCTGAATTGAGAATTCGGGATAAGCAATACTTAAGTAGTATTTGAGTACGGAGTTGTCAAAAAAAATGCTTTGAAATCCGTTATTTATTTGACAACTCCCTACTCAAATGTTACTTAAGTACTGCTTATACTAGAATTCTCAATTCAGAAACCGGAGGACAGTCTATTACTACTTGAGCAGATTATCACAAAGATACCGAGTGTTTATTTTAATTACGAATGTAACTATGAATGAAGTAGTAGTGAGTAGTAGAGCTTCTTGTTGAAGAGTTCGTCTGAGAAGTACTACTTCCATATCTATGAGTGTTCATTTTAATTAGGAATGTAACTATGAATGAAGTAGTAGTGAATAGTTTAACTTCTTGTTTAAGAGTTCGTCTGAGAAGTACTGCTTCCATATCTATTTCTGCCGCTAAGCAGCATTGCTGTATCCCGTTTTAAAGGGAATGCGTGCCTGATATATTACAGGCATATGAGACTTTCCAACGTTGTCCCTAAGGTTAGCAACGCATCAGCTATCCTCTTGGAGTTGTAGGTGTATACAAGGTGTAACATAAATAAAGCACATCCTCTTAAGGGGTCATAGTACTCATCATTATGAACAACTTTTACTATTGGACCAAATATGAAATCGAGAAAAAAAGATCAGCTGTTCCCTACATTAATGTTCGCATAACTCGTCAAAATGTAGCGTCACGCTTAGCGGGTTAAGGGTGGCTTGAGGAGTCAACCCTTAACGAGCATGTGCACATAAAATCAGAATCTAGCAAGCAGCAGAAGCAGTTTAGTAGGAGTGTACTTACATAAGAATATTAAGGGAAACACTTTTAACCATCCAATCATATATTTTAATAACAGTTACAAAATTAGACTAGTTTACAGGGCGTGGTTCTTAGACAATACGATACGAGGAGTCCAGGGTCTTCAGGTGTAGTAGGTAGTACTTAACTAGCGGCTGCTGAAGCGCGAGAGAGAGAAGTTTTTTTTTTTTTTCTATTTGACTGCTGCATATCGCCCTAGGGGACGGTTTCTACGTAACCGGGCAGACATTGGCGAGACCTGAAGGGTCTCCAGCCAATGGGGGGGGGGGGGGAGGGAAGTAAAATACTTAACCTAAGCTAACTACTTGTACTACACTAACATCATGACTACCTGCAGAGACGAAGTGCAGCGTGCCGGCCCTTATATAGGCGCACCCCGCTAGTCGCCACCGCTGCACCGTCACAGGAACAGCTGCTTTTTTTCGCGATTTCAGTTGTGGTCCCATAGTAAAAGTTGTTCACAATGATGAGTACAGTGACCCCTTAAGAGGTTGTGCCCTTATTTATGTTGCACCTTGTATAGGCGTTTAACAAATTATGAAAGAAAACTTTTAACTGTACTAAAACCGTTACATCAATGGATGTTGCCATCACTTAAATTCTATTGAAAATACAATTAACCAGCTAGACGTACGTACATTCTTTAAGATGCAACAACAAAAAATAAAATTCACATCTCAAATCCATTCAAAAAACGAGATACAATCTCGCGAGCACAACCGCGGCACACAGTATCTCACTATCACTTATCTAAACTCGTATCTTATGCTAATCCGACCCGCGTCGAAAGCCCATCTAAGACCAATAAAACATCTTATTCTCACGAGTACCTAATGATTGTTTTCACTAACCCATGCCCTTATCAAACGTATTGAATGTTTTTTGACATTTGACTTACAATTTGTATTAATAAGTAATAACAAACAAATGATCATGATGTTTGAACTTTTCGAATGGTATTTCTAATTCTATTGGTTGGTTACGTAAGTTTGGTATTCGATAGCTTGTCAATCGTCAGGTGTATCCTATTCGTTATACAGTTATGGAGGCTGTGCGATTGGAAATCCCATGTAATCGGGTCATTAGTTCTTGTGACAAGCTTACCATTCTTAAGTGATTTAGTTAATAGATTATTTTTCACTTTTCAAGTGATTTGCAAGCGTGTGAACAATGTCTCGAGTTAGGTTATTATACAAGTTAATGATTAACATTTTTACTTAACTTGTAATGTTTTGTGTTACGTCTACAAATAAATTACCATAAACTATCACAAAGTAATTGTTTGTATTGTGTATTGTTTTTAAATACTGTGACCCGTGAATTTAATTGTTTCGACGAAGGCAGTTTGAACAAATATGTAAACAAAAACAAATATGTATTCTCTATGTCTCATAATGTTTTTTGACAAACATTTTGAAAGCTTTCTCATAAGTTTTTTTTTATAATTTTAGATAAGAATTTAGATAGATTTTAGATAGAAAAGTATGCAAATGTTTTTTTAAAAATCTCTTAGTGCATAGGCATGTGCTTGTGCACGTTAGGATCCTGCACGTTGGATAATAAAATAAAGAAAGGGAACACATTAAATGATAAATGATTATAATTTCCGTAAATAAATCTGTTACAGACACTTTTTCAAGTCAATGTAATGTTTTTTTAAGACTAGACGGCACCGGCATTTTGTATTGCCTATGCCATATTTTATATTTGTATCTGAGAAGAAAAGCCGAAACAAACTCAGAGGTCAAGATTCCTTTTAAAGTCCTGACATTACGGTTTAAAAACTATGCGAGTGTAACAATGTAGAGTAACGATTATAATCCGAAAAGTTGTTTTCCATCAATCTTTTAGTGCAATTATTAAAAGTTTTATCAAGTTTTACGTCTGCTGTTCACAGATATAGTTTTTTTTATCTGTTTCGGTATTCATCATCTCTGTATTTTCATTTAAAGTTGCATTGAATATTAATCAAAATATATTGATTTTCATCACACATTGAATTGATTAGTTGACGTGTTGGTCGTGATCGTGACCGTCAAAAGGTAAAGTTTAAGGACGTATTATTTTTATGAAGCTTGGCATTCGTCAGGTTCGGTTTACTTGAAAAATAGCCTGTTCACTCTCGTTGTTAATTCTATCTTCATCCATGCTATATCAGGCATGTGTTTCTGATTATACGCGGAGCGACTGAGGTCAATTTTTAAAGAGATAGAGATGAATGGTTTTAGTGTAAGTATAGTAAGCTAATTCACCTAACTAAAGAAGTTCAGTTGCAGTTAAGTCTCGATCAAAATAACGCTTTTCGTATTCTCTTATTAAGCGATCACTGTCAGATACACTCGTGTGAACTGCAGCGTCACTGCAACTTGATCATGGCGTCATAAAATTTCGTGAATTAGCCTACAGGTTGTTGTGACATAGCTTCTTCTAAGTGCTAATTATACATATTATTAACAAATGTAATATAATTATTTCAAAGGGTATCCATTGAGTTTCTTACCCGCTTTTCTACATAGGACCGAGTTTTTGGAATACGAATAGTGCACCTAAATTCTCGATGTTTTTTAATATTATGTACTGTGAAATAAAATCTTTATCTGTAACTAACATACGTATGCGTTGCAATGCACTTTTTCCTATTTACTACCTACCTACCTACTACTTACCTACTACCTACCTTCAAAAACAAAATCAAAATAGTAACAAAAAGTTAAAACCAATTTCATGCATGCGGTAAACAAATGAAGAATATGAACATGCTGAGACAATTTCGTTTTTTTTTAATATCAAAATTTTCTTTCATGAGAAGCTTCTCCTGAGAAATAAGAACACAAAAAAAAAATTGCGAAATCGGTCCAGTCGCTCACGCGTTATTCCGTGACGTGACCAAGGGAAATAGGGATTCATTTTTATATATGTCGTGGCCAGATCATAGAATTGATCACTTCATGATGTGGCCAGCCATTTCATGAAATGGTTGCATTTCATGAAATGGCCAATACCCGTTGGCCATTTCATGATATGGCCTGGCCAGATCAATGAATAATCAGCGTTTAACGATATGATCAGCTAAACGCACGGCCACTTCATGTATGGTCAAACATTAGTGATCATATCGTAAAATAGTTACATTATTCACCGTTAGAGGCGCTGATATCGTTTTGTTTTTGTGATGCATCATGGCGGCGGACAATTATTCTGACAAAAAAGCTAATAATAATAAGTAAAGTAGGGTGACCACGCAACGAAAATTAATGGACTATTATTGGATTTCAAAATATGACTTCATGGTAACTGCGGGTGAACTTTTCATAGAATTTTATTTGTTCGATTATTTATCTGGTTAACCTGTGAAACTACAGCACAAAATATCGATGCACGTTACTGCAAACATTTACTATTTAGTATATTGAATCATTTGGGTTAGGTTAGGTTAGAACAGTGACCAATAACGCGCGAAGGCGAGCGAGCGAAGCGAGCGTGCCGCGGCAGCGGCCGCCGAGCGCCAGATCCCCTTAATTGTTGGTGAATCAAGCTATTAAACTTTCGCGGTAACGTGCATCGATATTTTGTGGGTCGAAATTCCGTAGTCTACTCCTTTGCTTGCATGGTACGTGCTTCCTTTATTTGGATTTTTTTATTAAACCTTTGATATCATGGAAACCCTACATTAATGATATGGCCAAACGTGGATGGCCATATCATTAAACGTTGACGTTTCAACGATATGGCCAATTTTAGTTGGCCATTTCATGAAATACGACCATTTCATGAAATGGCCGGCCACATCATGAAGTGATCAATTCTACGATATGGCCACGACATATACATAGATAGAAGCAAATCCGTACCGACCTGAAGAAGCGACAAACCAGGCCCACAGTATTCCAATCGGAATATTCTAGGTTAGCCTTATCTGAGGCTAATATATTGTTTTGTAGTACGTAAAAGCTAATGGGCATTGTGCATTTTTTTTAAATCTGTTAAGATATGAAAACCATTTCGAGGAATAAGGTTACTGATCACATCTCACTATTTAGAAATGGAAAATAATTATGGATTATTAGTATTTCGGGTTATATGTGAATGACCTTAATTTATCCTCCAAATGACGTCATTGCTGGCAGTATGGCAGTAATGCCTTTGCCTACCCTACGATTGTAAATAAAAAAAATGATAGACGTGGTCACGTGACGTGAATGTCATAAATAATAAACAATAGACATAACCTCAATCCTCAACAGAAATTCAACTTTTACTATTGTAGTGTTTTATTGAGACGGTCAAGCAATAACGATGGAATATAGGAAGTGCTTTGTTCCTACCTGCAAGAACAACACTAAAAATAGCCCAAACAAAATTTTTGTTCGAGTTCGGGAACTCAACTTTCGGAAGGTTCCGCGAGTCAGCTTTGATAAAAGTATCACTCATGGCGATTGGTTGGTCGCTAAATAATATGAAGGGCGTACGATCGAGATTAATTGCAATAGCGGCGTAACGTGGTGTTTTGTTTGTTATGAATTAAAGGCAAGGAACTTAATAATCTGAGGTTATTATTTCATTGATTTGACAGTTGACACTATTGACATTTGACATCACTGTTACAGTTTTTAGAATATGGATTGAGGCAAAGGCCCAAAGATTTTATGCCACTGATGACGTCATAGATCAGAAATGATATTGAATTTTAAATAATTAATAAAAAAAAAATTACAATGAAAATAACAAAAATATTTAAAATGGTTTCTTAGATTACTCTATATTTTCAAAATCTAAAATTAAAAATTGTGGTCAAGAATTTTGCTTCATCCCCATTGTATTTGGACGCGAGTTTATAAATAGTATGCAATGTTGTATCTGTATCTAACTAGAACATTAGAGTTAACCAACGTGTTCTAATGTATAAAAGCCAACCTGTTTTGTACTTAACTGTAGTTACACAGTGAGGCGCAATCTCGATTAAAATGTATTTAATCGAATAATATATAAAACTGGGTTATTGGACTCTCTTCTTATCTGTCGATGTGTTGGTAGATGGTTTTGACTGTAATTCAGTCTATATGAGCATTTAGGTAATAAATAGAATCGATACAGGTTTACCCGAGCTCGTGGCTAATTAACAACCATGTGGATCATAAGATTTGCAAAGTTAAGCAACGCTTGTCGCGGTCAGTCCAAGGATATAACCGTTCTTTACACATCGAGAATCCTCCGTGCTCCGGAGAGCGCGTTAAGCCGTCGGTTCCGAGTGTCACACGAATACCTATGACAGTCGTTACGGGTAATCAGAAGGCCGAAGTCTGACAACCGGTCTAACCTTAGGATATCGGCATTGCTCAGTAACTGGGTTGCGGAGGTCTGATGGTAGTTGCTGCGTGTAAAATGCTGCTATTCAGCCGCATCTGGTTAGACTGGAAGTTGATTCCATCATACTTGGGAAAATGCTTGGCAGAAAGAAACGTAAGGGTTTGCCCGAAATTGTTTTATTGCTATTTACTCACTTCCCTGGGTCTGTAGATACTCAACGTGGGTAAATAATAGGGATAAAATGCAAACGTGTACCTACAACGTTAGTCGGAAAGGAGATTAGTTACTAAGTGACGGGCAATTTAACGTATCGCTGATGACAGTTTTATAGTAAGTGGTAACATTATAAAAGAAAGACGTTTAGGTAATTTTACTTAGTAACGGATTCAAAAATTTTGCTAGTAATTCGTAACCTCAATTATGATGTAAATGTAAATAAAGCTCATAAGGTATTTTTAGGAGCTTTGCACACTTATTTTTAAATGAAATCTGAACAGCTTCTCTAAAACTATTGACTATTCAGTTGGGAAGAGTTGTAGAGCAAAAGTATCTACTATGATACCCTTTCGGATTAGTACTTACCGAGTAACTTTGTTTATTCTATCTTTAGTCCATAAGTTCAGAGTAAAAATAATTTTGGAATTAGTTGCGAATTACCTTCATAAAAAATCTTTTAAAACGCTTTATTACTCCTAGATGGAGCGGCTATCAAATTAATTACAAAAACAAAAAACTCCTATTACAGACAACTATCTAAAACTATTTTTATCACTTATTGGCAACACTGACCTTCAGGCTTCAAATACATTGTACAAAACGCATACATTATAAGCTTTAACATTAAGAAATACTTAAGTACCGTCGTGCATGCACTTTACAAGTACTCGAGTAAAAACACACATGAGGAAATAGTTCACTGCTCTTCCTTTCTCCACCTATCACTCCCCAAGGTCGGATAAATGACTTAGTTTCGTCATCTCATCTCGTCACCGTCTTCATTTACATATTACTTACGGGCTCAATCTCGTCGGCGACCGTGTGTCTGGCGAGTTGTGTGACTTCAGTACGCGCCAGTGACTTGCCAGTATGTTGCCACTAATTAGGGGCAGTGGTGAAATAGCTTCTAAAATTTTAGTCATTGAATATTTAGTAGGCTTAATTTTTTTGTAGGTCTATTTATACACGTTGGCACATAAATGTTTTAAGTTATGCAGTGGTTTAGATTGCTCCATATGTAGTGTTTTTTAGCGAATTTGTTACATGAAAGAAATTAAGCAAGATAGACGAGACTATATTCACCACTCTAAGTATAATGCTTGCCTCATAAAAAATAAATCATATTTCTTATTGTTTTTTCTTACCTACTGTGTTTAGTTAGTCTCAGCACATTCCGTTTATCTACTCATGTGGTCTCAGTCTACTAGAGTTCAGACTACTACAGTTAGCGTAAAAGTCCACTGTTACGCTTGTAAAGCGTATTTAGACTTTGCTTAGACTTTACTTTCGAATTAAGTCAAAGTCGATAATAATAAAGCAATCTTCGAATATCTTTGAGTGCGTGTTTAGCAAATACTTAAGTCCACGAAATCGACGACTTGACTACCAAACTGAATTTCGACAAATCGTACTACGACAAGATTTTACTTCGACACTATGGAACTGACATTACGCTACTCCGACAATTATGGAACTTCGACACTGAGGTTTAAAGTAATCTAACACGAAGGGGATGACGGGGGCTTCATCCCCATCAACCCCTTCGAACCTAATATATCCGTGTCGGGGTGCCCTAAATTAGGTGTCGAAGTTCCATAATTGTCGGAGTAACGTAATATCGGAGTTCGAAGTAAAATTTTGTCGTAAAATGATTTGTCGAAATTCAGTTTGGGAGTGCGACGACTTACCAAGACTATGAACCAAACAAAAATAATGGTCCGTTGATAATGATCCATTTTACGTAAGTCAAGTTTGAGCAAAGTCAAGTAAGCTTTATGGATCTCAGCCTTAGCGTAACAGTGGACTGCGGTCATAGACTTAGTGGATTGAACGCACTACTATATTATTTGGTACACGAGATCATGATCAATTGACAAAATAATTGTTTTTTTATGTGAAATTAAAAATACCATCGCATGTACCTACTTATGAAAAGTCGTATTTAGGTGCAGGGTTCCAATTTGTCATTTCCTATGGAAAAGAGCTGGAAGAAACTCCATGGTTACTCTTTCAAAATCAGTATGTTTAACAGTTTTTGTAAATACAGTGTGAGAAAGTTAGCATGCATCCGCATTTGCCTCACATTGTTAATTAAGTTCACGGAGCTTTACCAACTGTTGGTCTATTGCGATAGTACTGCGGTTTCTAGGATGTAACCTACCCATTATAGTACACAACACGTGCCGAGTCCTAGTTTCAAGATTACATTTTTGCCAATAAACGGGTGGAACACGTCTTTCTTTAGGTATTACAGTAATAAACGTGACTGCACCGACCTACTACAAACTGGTCTAGTCACTACGATTATTTTCTCTATGTATGAAATTGTACCTACAGTGTTTTTGATATATTTAAAAATTCTACTGTGTTAATTTTGTGGCCAGAAATCGCTGGTCTGTGTCGTAACTAGGGGCTGGCAGTAGGAGCGGCTGTCAGGGACGCAGGACCCAGGGGGATATCCAAATTAGGCCGCTCAATATGTACCTGTATAATTGAAAAAATCCGCAGCAGATTTCGCGTTAAAATATTATTATTATTTAAATGCAAACGAATTATGTCTGGTGAGTTGAGAGCTATAAATATCAGATTAAATTGTTACTGCCTTAATTTTTATCAAAATTCTTAATTACTTACATGCCTTTTTTTTATTTAGCGTGTTTTTTTGAGGGGCACATAATTTTATCCCTGCCGTGGGCGCTTATGACCCTACCTACGACACTGACGTTTGCTGCAATACGCATTGATTCAATGCCGTCAAAAACTCCTATCAGCTTTTAGCGCATAAAAGCTTAAATGCTTGAAAGACCGATAGTGTCTTCATTACCGGATTATCTTTTGTATTTTTAATATAATTGAGAGGGCAAACGGGCCTGTCCCAGGCCTCTGATCACTTACAGCGACAAAATGTTGAACATCCGCAGTTCTAGAGGAGTCGCTGATGCTTTACCGACCTTAAAGAAAGCTTACATGACGCATCTGTCGCGATCACGGAGCTAACGCGCGTGTGTCACAATTATCGCAACACTGGCTCTTGCGATTAGTTATTTTCTGTGACACATCTCGAACTCATACGTAAAATATTAAAATCATGCCTTAATGTGCAAATTTTAACATGTAAAAATTATAGCAGGACGAAAAATGTATCTCACAGAGGGGTATAAAGTATAAAACTTTGATAACTTTCCACATAATTGTGTGTCTGTTTGGCGATACTGGTTCCCGTAATAAGGGTACCTTTTGCTGTGTATAGACTCAATTAATTTATTCACTTGACAGACAGATATGTGTTGCTGGGGAGTTTGTTGTGCCGTTTCTTCTTCGCAGCAAAAACACTAGAAAGCGGTGAAGGGGTGCTTTTGGGGGCAGTCTTTTATGTACCTAATATTGACGTTCAAAAAGAACTAAGTAATTCTAGTCTATTTTGAATAAATGATTTTTGAAGTTTGAAGGAAGTATACGGGCATTTCCACTTGTTTTTCTATCTCGTGGTCGCGACACACTATCGTGTGACACGTTTCGTCAGGTGTGAATCATACTTAAGATTTCTGTGGTCGACTGCTTGTGAGTTCTCTAGCGAAGCATGGGTTAAAGTGATGATCTTTGACCCAGCACCCACAGCCGGTTACGACAAAGGTGGTTAGCCTATTGCCAACGAACTAATTTAACCCCCCTGCCCTCGCTTGACAGCTTTCTCGGGTTGACTAATTGCTTACAGCTTCATTAATGCAAGCATATAGCAATTGAAATGAAAACTAGAAATACGTAATTGTGTGCACGTAATCTGTTAAAATTAGCCATGCATCTGTACTAACAGTAAAATCGTTTGTAAAGTTGGCTTATAACTTTGGAGTTTATCTCTTACATAATATAACATCACGCCTGTATTCCCCAAAGGGTTGGGCAGAGGTGTATAGTACACCCTCTTTTCGCCGTTACCGGGCACAAACCCAGAATCCGGGCTGCTACTGAGAAACTCCACCCGGAAAAACCACTCACGCTCAGCAGTCTGCAGTATCTCTTATATGAGTAGGTATTCATATAAAAAAATTCATAGTCTTTCTTTATGTGTGTATGGTATTAATTATATCGTTACTCATTTTACCAAGAAGAATGATGTACAATGAAGGTACATGCACTAGTATTGGGTAAAAAATAAGAAATAAGTAAAATTAGGCATACAAAAATACATATACTCACGCGCGTAATCCCTGAAGGAGTAAGCAGAGGTGTTCTCCTATTAACATTACATTGACTTGTAAAAGTGTCTGTAACAGATTTATTTACAGAAATAAATGTCATTTATCATTATTACATCCACGTTTCAACTCCCAGTGACGAGCCTATTGCGATTCATGGCACAGGTATGGTGTTAGTTTCATCGCTTCTTACCAATCTTACGATGGAAGGGAATGGTATTCTTAATCCATCTCCCCACGGACTAGAAGAAGTTTATACCAATTAACAATGCCCACTATACCCTTTTGAACGTAAGGAGAGTCCTGGGGATTTTCAAAAAAATCGTTCCCATACAAAGAATATCCAACAATTTGAAAAAACTAAACATGGATAATATAGCTATTTTACATATTTTCGATAGTAGTCTCCTTACAGCTAGAATTTACGAAATGACCGCTATGTCAAACTCAAACTCAAAACTCGTTTATTCAAAATAGACTAGTATTACTTAGTTCTGTTTGAACGTCATGTTTTCATAGGCTCATTTACACGGAGACAGTTTCTCGAAGCAAGTCTCATGCTATCTCTGTTTTCATCGTAGAGAAAGATGAAGACAGAATGAGTCTCGCTTCTAGAAACTATCTCCGTGTCAATGAGCCTTAAGACTGCCCCCAAAGCGCCCATTCTTCACCGCTTCCTAGTGTTTATGCTGTGAAGAAGAAACGGCGCAACAAACTTCTCAGCAACACAGTTCAGTCTGTCAAGTGAATAAATAAATGGGTCTATACACAAAAAAGTAAAATATTAATTACATTGATTAAATTATACACATTGATGATAATAAACAAAATATTTACCTAGAACAATTTTGGATGAATTGAAAACAAAAGTAAAAGTATCTAAATATAGTATACAAGGTTAGCCGGAAAGGGGGTACTAATCCGCAGACCACTTATAGGATCACTGATGACGGTTTAAAAGCAAGTGTTAAAATTTCAAAATTCGATAATTTTCATTTTAGTTTTTTCAAAAAATCTTCGTCCCTACTTTAGTTACAAATTCAGAAAATGGAGCTTCTAATTCGTGACCCCAAATATGACGTAAAATGTAAACACAGCTGATCATAGCTGAGGATAGATGGATTTTAGCGTATTTTTTTTTGTAATTTTTGAACAGTTATTTCTCTTAAACTATTGACTTTTGGGGCAAGCTGTAGAACAAAAGTTACTCATTATTATGGGTACTTTAACACCCTTTCGGATTAGTATCCCCTTTCTGACTAACCTTGTATATGTCAGGACTCATCTTTCGTTGAACAGAGTATAATCGAATTGTGACCTAAAATTGTATTCTGGTTTTATTCTATGACCCAATCATCTTAATGGAGTCGAACAGATAGCAGTGCGTCTAATGTTACATGAATGATTGGTCATCGACACAGATACGCTGTTCTTCTTACGTTTGTGCAAATATTTGACCAGTTACGTAAAAGATTTGCTAATAGTAATACATACCAATGTCGTTTCCGTTCTTGTCTTGTTGTAAGTACATTTTAATGGATAGGTCGATCCCACGGGGTCATTGACCTACAAGCAGTTTGAGGTAAAGTACACTCGGGAGCATTGAATCTGGGTCACCAACATAAACTTTGATATCTCGGAAACTAACAAGCTAAAGAACTAAGAAGCTTATTCAAATAAAAAGTTTTTTATAGACCATTTAATACTAAAAATAAATATTTTCTTTCTTTATTCTTTAAATAAAATGTTGGAAAAAACACTAGGATTTCTTCTGTATCGTGGGTGCGTTTACAGACACAAATCTCATATATAGTTACAATCATCCAGAAACGAAACAACTATCTGTAGGCCATACAAATTTTTGTTTCGTGTGGGAATCGAACCCGTAGCGCAGAAGCCAGTCGCTCAGCCACTGCACCAAAAGTGTCTGCAAAAAAAAATTTGCCTGTAACTGTCCCACTGCTGGGCAAAGGCCTCTTCTCATACACAGAAGGAACGATCATTGATCACCACGCTTGCTCACTGCGGGTTGGCACTGGCAGTTTTCCTCACGATGTTTTCCTTCACCGTATGTCAGTGACTTCTTAGATTGAATAAGAAAGTACAAATGAAATTAAAAAAGTCACATTAGTACATGCCTGGGTTTGACCCGGGACTGTAACTTCCGGGCCACCTCGTAATTTAATTTTCGCACACGATTTAATACTACTCAAGTAAAATTTAAAAATTTCTTGGTTAGTCTATAAAATACTCTTTATTTGAATACGCTATCATTCTAAGTTTCCGAGATATTAAGGTTTATGTTGGTGACCTGGATTCATTGCTCTCGAGTATATTTTAAGTTTGTGCTTCATAAAGCAGTATCAAGTGTTCAATAGAATGTCAATTGTAGCAATCTTGTATCGCAAGCATGGTATTCTTTAAAAAACCCTAGGGAAAGTAAGTGAAATGCCTTGGGATACCGTGAAATCACGAATGATTTCGAATATTCCAACCATTTACCTAATCTTACTGAAAAATTTTTTGATTTTAACCAACTAAATACTAAAGGGACAAAGATTTAGAGATAGATACAAAATATTGTTTTATTCCTTTTTTTGGGCCGTCCGTCCTATATGAAAGGTCATGTTTTACAGAAGTTAGAGACATTATTTTATTCCTAAAAATGGAAGCAAAGTCGCAGGAGGACATTAAATTTATTTTAAATTTTATTTCCTTACGTATTAAATTGTATGTATCCTTAATTGTTGTAATTTATCCTAGACCATTTTCAGTGATATATCGTTTCACTAGAGCTATACTTATTCTAAAGATCAGTCTATAACACCAACCATGACCAACATACTAGACACGATTATGCCGAACAAAAAACACATAAGTCACCACAACAGAGTTTAAATTTTAAACTGGACAGCGCGTCTAGATTTCAACAAGTGATTATGTTCTCTCGAGATCTCAATAGAGCCTCTCAATTGACCGTAACCGAGTGACTAATCGAGTGTTAGTCAAGACTTAAAGGCTTTTCCGGGTCATGAAACCTGAACTATAAGCACGCTTGATGGTAGGATCCTGTAGATCCTACCATATGTATCCGAATTCGTGTAATTCCTTCAAACTTCGTGGTCTTCTGGTGACACAGAATGACCCTGCAAGGGAAACTAAAAGTAAAAAAAAAAACATTTTGCGACACGTTAGTAAGTTTAGTACTCTGAATTAAATAACTGCGCGGAGCGATAATGCGATGGTCGTGTCCGTCAGTTATACAAGGTTAGTCAGAAAGGGGGTACTAATCCGAAAGGGTGTTAAAGTACCCATAATAATGAATAACTTTTGTTTTACCACTTTCCCCAAAAGTCAATACTTTAAGAGAAATAGCTGTTCAAAAATTACATAAAAAATACGCTAAAATCTATCTATCCTCAGCTATGTTCAGCTGTGTTTACATTTTAGGTCATATTTGTGGTCACAAATTTAGAAGCACCATTTTCTGAATTCGTAACTAAAACAGGGATGAGGAATTTTTGAAAAAACAAACATATTTTTACATGGAAATAAACATTATCGAATTTTAATATTTTAACATTTGCCTTAAAACCGTCATCAGTGATACTATAAATGGCCCGCGGATTAGTACCCCCTTTCCGACTAACCTTGTAGATACGAATACTAATGACAGCCATTAAGGGTGGTCAGAAGCTCGAAAGTCAGGCAACCGGTCTAACTTTAGGATATCGGCATTGCCCAGTAACTGGGTTCTGGATGTATGTTGGCAGTCGCTCCGTGCAAAATACTGGTATTCAGCCAGAAGCTGACCGCAACAATAGTTGGGAAAAGGCTTGGCAGATACATATATACATTCTCTCATTTACACAAGGAAGTACGAATACAACAACAATTCACCACGATATGCAAACATTCCACTGCCACTACTGATCGAGTAACCGATTCTCTTCAGTCGTGACTCAAACAGTATGTGAAGATTACACTGGTTAATAGATATAAAACCTTTCCTATATAGGAGTATATACTCAACTAGCTTTTGCCCGCAGCTTCGCTTGCGTAAAATTTTAAAGCCTCGTTAAGCTCCTGTTTAGGTGTAGTTTTAAAATCCATAAATTCCGTCTTTTGTTATTTACTTTGAAGAGTGTTTGTGGCTTTCGAGACAAATATCAAAAAAAAGAATTTTCATACAAATCTCCTAACTTCGAAAAAACTTTCATCCCCTATTTCAACCCTTGGGTAGAATTTCCAAAAACGCTCAAACACCCGTACATTTATTTCTAACTAGAAAGCTTCATATTTAATTTCATGCTTCTTACTTCAAAAATGACGGACTTTAATACAAACTTAAATACCTATTTCACCCCCTTAGGGGCTGAATTTCAAGAAATCCCTTCTTAGTGGATGCCTACGTTACAAAAGGAACCTACTGTCAAAATTTCGAGTTTCTAACCCCAGCGGATTGGGCTGTGCGTTTATAGATCAGTCAGTCAGTCAACTTCTCCTTTTATATATACACTAGCTTTCGCCCGCAGCTTCGCTTGCGTGAAATTTTGAACCCGTTAAGTGACGATTTTCCATACTAACTTTCATCCTCTATTTAACTCCTTTAGGGGTTGAATTTCGAAAAATCCCTTCATAGTGGATGCCTACGTTACAAAAGGAACCTACTGTCAAACTTTCAATTTTATAACCCCAGCGGTTTAGGCTGTGCGTTGATAGATCAGTCAGTCAGCTTTTCCTTTTATATGTATAGATAGAAAGAAGATACCTGCTTTATTACTTCGATAATGGAATTTTAATAGGTGGTAGGCTTAAGACTATTGTTCACTTTATGGACCCTGAAGGGCACAGCATATTAGTAGGAGAGAGGAAGAGCGATACGAAAATTTCGAAATACAATTCAAATCACTGCAGCTATTGCAATATACGTGAAATTAATAAATGCTCTACGATTTTCCCAATCGCATTTCTCACGGATTACCTATAGCTATCGAGTATTGCAATCGTGTGAAACTGCCGTATTGGTTAACGACATTGTTCAAAAACTAACAGTACTTTTTAATACACGTGAGATATATTCCTGTGTGAACAGTTTTGTTCGTATAAATTGGTGAACTACATCGTATAAATTGTTGCGTGGTCATGATTGTTCGGGCTATTCGCGAAAAGTCAGTCTCACAATGTTTTTCTAGTAAGATTTTGTAGATTACAGTGTCGGTCCCTTGTACATGGTAGAATAATTATGAAATTTCCTCACACACAGCACTCTGGGAATAGACGCATGTTGTTCAACAAAACCCAGCACGCAGGTGGTAGTATTAATTGATTAATTAGGAGTAATTGTTACATCACAAGTCAACATAATCAGACTACATTTGATTAAATTCTAAATTATACATACGTTTATACGTTTATATTTATACGTTTATACGGTTATACGTTTTTTAAAAAAAAAAAAAAAATTATTGTCTCTTCTCTTTCTCTTTAAAAAAAAACGTTGCCCTGCACTAAGATTTCTTTTGTATCGTGGGTGCGTTTACAGACACAAATCTCACATACACAAACGCCCAGACCCGAAACAACCATCTGTAGGCCATACAAATTTTTGTTCCGTGCGGGAATCGAACCCGCGACACGCAGCGCAGCAGTCAATCGCTTAGCCACTGCACCAAACGTGTCGTATTGTAATAATTATTTTAGATAATACTAAATTATTTTAAATTAATTCGACATATTCAACGTTTTAAAACCATTCCTTATAATCATAAGGTCGATGCTCGATATAATAAGTCAAGACTTGTTTTTTTTTAAATACTGCGATAGAATTGGTCGACGTAATGTTATTGGGTAGTTGACTGTTTTTGGGCCACGTGAACTATGTTTTTGGGTAGTTGATTGTATAATTAGGGCCCCATGAACAAGCTATACCACCCTCAAATTAATGTCCTTCGCCAAGCAGTTTACTGTGTTTCGTCATGTGTATGTGGGAGCTGGAAGGGCATATAGAAGACTCCCTCTATATCTCTATTACTTGGATTCGTATGGTCCATCTTAAACCCTGTCTGCGATTGCCATCAGTTGCGAATAAACACGATTAAGTTACAGAATGAAAAAAAGAATTGTTGGTGCCCTTTGCAGTTACTCGGACATTGCAGGTCTTTGATGTCCCAGAGTGGTATTGGGGGACGATTTATCTAATATCAGATCATCAGTGAAAATTTGCGATTGTACTGACGACTGACAGTTGGCCATGTGAAGCACTAGTTAGGCTACTGTAATAGAGTGATCTCACTTACCAACTTAACACATTCGAGTCCACCACACTTTTCATAGAGCTCATACGCCATGTCGCCATACATATTGTTAGTGGACCTTCCAGAACGCTCCTCGGTATTACGTTTGTGCTAAAAGTGAACCCTCCTTTCTTGGCATTAGGTTAAAAACCGTGAAAAATACGCTACTACGTCGTTAAATAGGTGTTTGGTTCTTTCATGACGGGCGGCGCGGTGTATTTTCTAAGAAAAACCTACATTTAAATGAGCCCTCCACGAGGACACCTGGCATGGCGAATGCGACTACAGGGTGCCCTCCTGGGGCATCCGGCACTGAAGGTGTTAAATAGATACTAATTTTAATACATTGATACCTATAAAATATCTATTATTTTTATTGTAGAAAATTAAATCATTTATTTTAATGGATTCTGCTGTGCCCTAACAAGGTCGTAATTGTATTGTAATTAGGTAAGCCACAAATGTTTACTACCCAATTTACATTGTGGAATGCAAATATGCATATAATAATGCATATGAAGATGAATATAAAAAAAGAAATATTATGAACTCTCTGAACAGTAACTCGGATGATTCATCTATTGTCGATGCTTCGAATGGTGCCATTGTAATTAGCGTTCATAGGTAACGTAAAGATAGTAACAAAAAATATGTGTGATATTCTAACAATACCGTTTCGTGACTTGTGTATATATATTTAATAAGTACATTGCATGTATATGAGGCGTAAGACTTAATTGAAAACCTGAACTTGAAGCGAAAACTATTTTATTCGGCGAAAGTTTACCCATGTAATCGTCATCGTCATCACTATTTTACCATTTTTCCACTAACAGCTGAGTATACATCTCTTCTCTGCAGTGCGAGCACGGTTCTTTGATCGATAAACTTCTCGACTCGATAAAAGTTTAAACATACCGAATTTTATCGAGAGTCGGTAGCATGGAACTTGCCTCGGTATCTTTATCGAGCCTTATCGACGGCTGTCTTCTCGATAGCTTATCGACTTTTCAAAATGGCAACACCAGATTTAAAAATATCATTCACTCATGTAGACTTTATTTTATTTACGAAATAATCTTTTCCTGGTTATTTCTCGCGACTGAAAACTATTTCGTTATATTATTTTGTTAGAAATATTGTAAACATTTTTTTAGAATCTTTGTAAGATTGTAAAAAATATTTAAAATAAATAATTTTAGTGAGTGAAATGTCGTGGTGGCCCGGAGGTTACAGCCCCGCTTGTTAAGCACCGGGTTGCGGGTTCAAATCTAGGCATGTACCAATGTGACTTTTTCAATTTCATATGTACTTTCTTAGTTAATCTAAGACGCCACTGATATACGGTGAAGGAAAACATCGTGAGGAAACCTGGACTTATGGTCTGAAATCGCCAACCCGCAGTGAGCAAGCGTGGTGATCAATGCTCGTTCCTTCTCTGTATGAGAAGAGGCCTTTGCCCAGCAGTGGGACAGTTACAGGCTGATATTTATTAATTTTAGTGGCAAAAAAGAGTACAAAAATTGGGGGCACCACTCGTCATACATTATTGAATTAAACTTAAATTCGCGTCTCTAAACTCCGCTTGTGGATCCTTTTCATGTCACAATGCGTTCTGCTTTCAACATCTAACAAAATGAATTCTCCAAAATCCATTTGTTTTGCAAAAATAGCTTCAAAGAATCTTTATCTACCAACTTTTAACTGACGACAACAATTCGAGATAATTCGAGAAATTTACCAATAAGAACTGTCAGAACTCGACATAATCGATAAGATTTGTCGAATATATCGAGGCCTCGATAAAATACGATCCGAGCTACCTTTGTCGTTTTATCAATATCTTATGTCAAATTTGACGTTTAGAATAGATAAATTTCTCGAATCGACTCGATAAAAAGAACCGTGCTCGCACTGCTGCTATGCTATTTTGTTTGGTCTTTGTATGCCCTCCGTAGTGAACAGTTTCTCACCACAGTTATTCCTACAATATACCTAAACTCGGGAGCAATGAATCTGGGTCACCAACATAAACCTTAATATCTCGGAAACACGGATAGGTTATTCAAATAAAAAGTATTGTACAGACTTTTTAATACAAATATGCAAATTATAACATAACTTCACGCCTTATTCCCCGAAGGGTTGGCAGAGGTTTATAGTACACCCACGTTTCGTCGTTATGTTTAAGTCCCAAGTAATAGGGGGCGAGCCTATTGCCATCAACCGGGCACAACTCCAGACTTCGAGCTGTTACTGAGAAATTCCACACGGAAAAACCCAATAACAATTTGCTCGACCTGGGGATCGAACCCAAGACCTCAAATATGCAAATTATATTTCGTTTTAATTCCGCCAAACTAGCTATCTAGTTTGGCGGATTAGATTAAATAAAGCCAAATATTGTATTTGCATTTTCGTATGTTATGGATTTCCGCAAAGTAACGCCTGATTCCATCATTTAGACTTTTAATACTACTAATATATAATTAACAAAACTTTTTAAATAGTCTATAAAGTACTTTTTATTTGAATAAGCTAGCATTCTTAGTTTCCGAGATATTAAGCTTTATGTCAGTGACCCGGATTCATGGCTCCCGAGTGTAAGTATCCTTTGAACACTCTCACAATAGCATTCTGTACTTCTGCTCTATAATAGCTATTGGATCGTTGTCCCATCTTCAGCCTTCACGATCCTTAAATAGGAAGCTTAATAGCACAGGGCAGTCTGCAGGTTATCAGATGCCGGAGTGCGATTCCAGTTCAGGCGCCCCTTAGCCATTTCAGCATGCCCTCTGCCCCCTGTCAACGTGTGTAGCAGCCATTGTATAAGGCTTATGAACGTAGAGCTGACTGTTGAGTAAAATAATTTATCTATACATATATACAAAAGGAGAAGCTGACTGACTGACTGACTGATCTATCAACGCACAGCCTAAACCGCTAGCGTTAGAAACTTGAAATTTTTACAGTAGTTTCTTTTTGTAGCGTATGTATCCACTAAGAAGGGATTTTTCGAAATTCAACCCCTAAGGGGGTGAAATAGGGTCTTTAAGTTTGTATGCAAGTCCGTCATTTTTGAAGTAAGAAGCATGAAATTAAATACTAAGCTCTCTGATTAGAAATAAATGTACAGGTGTTTCAGCGTTTTTCGAAATTCAACCTTTAAGGGCGTGAAATAAGTGTTGAAAGTCTGTAAATATCACGCAAGCGAAGCTGCGGGCAAAAGCTAGTATAAAATAATACTCAAAGCCTCAGGGTGAATATTCGAATTTCCTTAAAACAAAATTAACAAATCATTGTTCTCCTTCGTTGTTAACATTAATATTAGTTTCAGATTGTTTTTATTCTTGTCTTATTGCTTGACGGCAGTGGTATAGTTTGATTTTTCATTATTATAGTTTTAAAACATCTGCATTTAGAACTTTGGGATGATGTTAATGACGTTCTTATTTTTTGTTAATCTTTTTCGAATAATCACCCCTCAACACCCGCCTTCAGAGGCTGCGATGCCAAGGCGCCCCCCTTATGACTCGCCGCCCGTGTGTCCTGCACCCCTTGCACCCCCTGGTAGAGACAGCTCTGTTAATGCAGGCCTTAGAGTTCTTACATCAGTTGCCATCTTAAAGCTAAGTTGATTGATCACAAATAAATGAAATTGAAAATTGATTTGAATTGATTGTTAAGTGTAGGTACTTACGTCTTTGTCAATTCCAGGATGCGAAGTGTTACGTTGAGAATAGAAGCTCAGCGCAATAATCAAGTGTCAATCAAGATTAACCACAACTCTGACATTTAATTAAATATTGTTATTTATTAACTACTACAGATAAAGTACTATTATTAATCATTATGTTACTTCGTAATAAAAGGAATCTGTTTCTAATGAGAGCGAGTAAATTCTGCACATTTTGGGTCAGAATAATAAGGTTTTACATCGTTAAAATTTTATTAATCACTAGCTTTTGCTCGCGGCTTCGCTCGCGTTAATTTATAATTCTTTGATCCCAAAATATAGCCCATAGCACTCAGGGATAACGTTGCTTCCTATTGGTGAAAGAATTTTTGAAATCGGATGTGTAGTTCCGGAGATTACCTCCTACATATAAACAAACAAACAAACAAATTCTACCTCTTTATAATATTAGTATAGATATAGGTAAGTATTGCACATAAAATTAAATGAAGGTTGCATTTAATAACAGATGTAGAGGCAGTTTAGAAAGTAGCCTGTATTAGGAAAAAAAAACTGCATGCGTCTTTGTTCAAACTTTATACAAGGTAAGTCGGTAAGAGGGGGTACTAATCCGACAGGGTGTTAAAGTAGCCATAATAATGAATAACTTTTGTTCTACCACTTTTCCCAAAAGTCAATAGTTTAATAGAAATAATTGTTCAATAATTTCATAAAAATAAACGCTAAAATCTATCTATCTTCAGCTATAAGCTGTATACAAGGTGTAACTTAAATAACGCACAACCTCTTAAGGGGTCACTGTACTCATCATTATGAACAACTTTTACTAAGGGACCAAAACTGAAATGGCGAAAACAAAAAAAACAGCTGTTCCCTACATTTATGTTCGCATAACTCGTCAAAATGTAGGGAACAGCAGATTTTTTTTTCGCGATTTCATTTTATGTTCCATAGTAAAAGTTGTTCATAATGATGAGTACAGTGAACCCTTAACAGGTTGTGCGTTATTTAAGTTACACCTTGTATACTTTTTAGGTCATATTTGAGGTCACGGAATAGACGCTCCATTTTCTGATTTCGTAACTAAAGCAGGAACGAAGAATTTTTGAATAAACTAAAATAAATATAATTTTGCATGGAAATAAAAATGACCGAATTTTGAAATTTTAACACTTGCTTTAAAACAGCCATTAGTGATAGGTACTTTAAGTGGCCTGCGGATTAGTACCCCCTTTCCAACTAACATAAAATGTAAACACAGCTGATCATAGCTGAGAATAGATAGATTTTAGCGTAATTTTTGCGAAATCTTTGAACAGCTATTTCTCTTTAACTATTGACATTTGGGTAAAGTTGTAGAACAAGTTATTCATTAAATGGGTACTTTAACACCTTTTCAGTTTAGTACCCCCTTTCCGAATAACCTTGTATTACTATCCTTATATTTATTGTAAAGTAGCATCCTTAACTCCTTAAGTTAGTGAACACACAAGAAGGTCAATAGTACATCATACCATTTCTTTGTAGTACGCGCGGCTTACGTAACTATTATACGTAATTGAAATATTATCTAGGCAGGTACGCATTTAATTGCATTCGTTGACTTACGACTGTGTAGGGCTACCAACGCTCATGTAAAAGTTAGTGTTTTAGTTTTAGAAAATGATCTACATCTGTAATAATTTACAGCACCTTTGGTGATCTGAATCCTACATAACCTACTTCTTATGCTCTAATGTCAGCACGAGTTAAATGAGAATAGCTCATGCTGTGGTGAAAAGATTAGCCAGTCAGCAAAGTTGGTAGTGGGGCTGACTGCCCGGGGTACGCCAGACGTTTAAGTATCGTCACTCTCCTTAAATTCATTCGTGCCACCTGCGGAGAGACCTCCGCCTGGGCATGAACTGCCATGGCCGATCTGGAAGTCATTAAATAGACTTCGAACTCAGGTCGGTCGGAGCAAAGACAACATGTTGAGGTGGGGATTCAGTGATGGTACCGATTTGAGCTGTTTGTGCGGTACAACCCATACGATGGCACATCTCACATGATACCATGCTTGCCCTAACAGCTGTACTCAGGAAGACTTAATGGTTGCCAATGACAACGCAGTCCAAGTGGCCAAGTTCTGGGCCGCAATAATTTAATTAAGTTTTAATTAGTTTGTCATCGAAACGCTAAGAAGAAGAAGACTCTCCTTAAATGCACCTACCTGCCTACCTAACCGGTTTGGTTTCAATATCTCTGACAATGTGTGCTTAGAGTATGGTGAAGTGAGGTTGTTATCGAAAATTGTGCACGGACTCATTATATCAGCCCGTTAAAGTTCTCTTAAACTTAGTTGAACTCTTCTTATTCTGAGAAGCGGCCTGTGCTCGTGCCCTGCAGTGGTACAAGTGGGCTAGATATGTATGTAGACACTCGGGATCAATGAATCCGGATTACCAACATAAACCTCAATATCTAAGGAAACTAAGAATGATAGTTTTTTTTTTAAATAGTAGCCGTCTAGTTTCTTGCCGGCTCTTCTCCATAGGAAACGACTAATTGGAACCGTGCACCTAAATTCGACTTTTCATAAGCGCCTGTATTGGTATAAGTGAAATAAAAATTTTGATTTTGAAAATAAAACAAATAATAACTAAGAAGTTTTATTAATTTCATTTAAGTGGTATTAAATAGTCTATAAATTACTTTTTATTAGAATAAGCTAGCATTCTAAGTTTCCGAGATATTAAAGTTTATGTTGGTGACCCGGATTCATAGCTCCCGAGTGTATGTTAAGCTCTCTACTCAACATGAGCTCTCCAATCACCACTGAACTTTCATAGCGATCATACAAGCCTGAGCTTATGCTAAAGCCATGACAATTTCTGTCTAGCAATTCAAATTCATTCCACTCAAAGACCGATTGCCTCAGAAGCAAATATTGGCCATCTCACAGCCCACATATTATTATCGACTTTGATAGTGACCCAGTAGCTTCCTATAAAGGCTAAATTATCGTTATCCGGTACTACTAAAAGAAAAAAAAGTTGAATTATGCGGATGCACATCGCTTACCGTGCAGCCCTGTGACACACAGCTGAGTTATCTCTCATCGGGCAAACGATTTGCCTACTTGTCAGGTCTATTGACCCACTAAATTCGGCCAGTGAATGCCTGCACGCGGGCGTTCTAAACGCAGCGGCAGCGTTTATTTCAAAATTACCGTTTTATTACGGTTCTTTATTCTTAATGGTTCTTTCATGAGATGTTGCATATTTGGTGATTAAGATTGATCGAAGTTGATCATCATTTGGCCTTAAATATCTAAAGTTAAGCTTGGAATACCTACTTCTTCTCTCCTCATCATCATCATTCTCCTGCCTAATAATGCGGTGCATGATAAGAGCCTCGACGATTGACGATACTTAAGTGCGTCCGGCGCACCCTGGGCAGTCAGCCCCGCTACCAACCTTGCTGACTGGCTAATCTTTTCACCACAGCATGAGCTGTTTTCGTATAGCTCGTGCTGACACGAGAGAAGGAGATCCTCCTGGCCTTATCCCAACTTATTCGGGGTCGTCGCAGCAGGTCGTTTTCTTCCATGCATCTCTATAGCCGTCGTTTCAGTATTCACCCCCTTTCTAGCTATATCATCTTTCACACTATCCATTCATCGTTTCTTTGGTCTCCCTCTACTCTTATAACTATCCACATTCATACTCAAAACTTTCCTCACGACTTGTTCTTCATTCCTCCGCATCACATGCCCATATCATGACAGCCGGTTTTCATACAAGAATAGCTCATGCCGTGGTGAAAAGATTAGCCAATCAGCAAGATTGGTAACGGGGCTGACTAACCAGGATGTGCCGAACGTAGGTACTTAAATATTGTCACTCGTGGTGGCTCTTTTCATGCATACTTTAAGATTATGGTTTGTTTCGTAATTCTACATATGAATATAAAATATTATACGATGAGGTCAGAAGAGGTCGCTAGCCTGACTGTTTAACACTGCAGATAACCCCTTCTAATATTTCTTCTTACGACGTCAGTAATAAATAAGAGATGTCTATCAGAGTTATTAGTCTATTACCTATGATAATTTCCATTTAATGAGGATTTGAAATATCTGGGGTCTGTATGATTTAGGGTAGTACACACGGCTAATCTACGTACGGAAAGTCGCATCGGTACCAATGTACCGCTAGGTACAATTCAAGATCAGCTCGTATTGGAAATGTATAGTTTGATTTATATATTACTAGCGACCCGCCCTGGCTTAGCACGTGTACGTTTTACAGCTTAAAACCTCATCTTGAATCACTCTGTCTATTAAAAAAAACGCATCAAAATCCGTTGTGTAGTTTTAAAGATTTAAGCATACATAGGGACAGACAGTGGGAAGCGACTTTGTTTTATACTATGTAGTGATGATGTAGCCGTGCGTACTATGTATAATACTTATGTATACCAGTGGCGAAGGCTCCATACAACTCGATTCCTATCGGCTTCCCTTTCGAAATATGGCAAATACTAGTATCTATTATTTTCAATTATCATTTAAACAAATAATTGGCCCGGCTTCCCTTTTAAGAAAATTCACCCTTCGCCACTGATGTATACTATACTTACATTGTATATTACTTTTTACAGGCTTACTAGAGAACTAATAGAACAATAGTAGATTGTTGCACTGAGCGCAAAGTGAGTTATTAATGCACGAGTGTTATGTTGGTGCCCGAGCGCACGCAAGGGCACTAAATTAACACGAGTGCATTAATTACTCACTTAAGCAAGGTGCGTAATCTACTTTTCTTTCAACTACCAATTTACCTACCGTGATAAAATATCCATACGTATAAATTTTTTTTTAACTTTTCTTGCTAATTATGAAGTATCAAAGTTTTACAATGGTACAAAATGCGCGCCATTTGTTTTTTTTTCACCAAGTCGGTTTTATTTAGCTGATTTTAATTTTCAGCCAGTATCTTTTTGATCTAATGCATACATTTTATATTAAACTTAATGGGAGACATTAAACCTCTGTGGTAAATTTTATATTTAAATAAAAAATAAAAAACAGTGCAATAATGTAAAACAGTGCAATGATGAGCACATTTCTGCACTGTTTTGGTTCTAAGCAAAAAATACGTCCTTTGTGATCGGTTTTGTAGTGATTAATGATAACATTACTACGTAGTTGAAAGAAAAATCTATTAATGATACCTAATAAACCTGTTAATTCGAAGTAAGTCAGTAGGTATAGTCGTAATTAAATATACCTACTTACCTAACTTTTTTTTACAAATACCGATTTAGGAGTTTTCGAACGATTCGGTAAGATATCTCTTTTTCTCTCGTTACGATAATCGTAGACGGAACGAGATAACAAACAGAATCGGTCGATAACTGCTTATAGAAAAGGTTCTGAATCAAGGGATAGAAAACAAAGAAAGAAATTCTTATCTGAAAAGTTACATAATTATTATTTTTAATGGATGCACCTAATTAATTAAAACACAGGCCACCATCCCGACGTTTTCCAGCAACAAAATTGTCGGTCTGCTCGCGTCCGAGCGTTGCGTGCACGCATCTAAAAGCGTCGCTTGATAGCCGCACGCTTTCTCATTACGCGCCAAATGAATCTCAATCAGTTTGCGCACGAGTTTCAACATACGATCGAGTGAGTGACAATTAATTGAATGTTATGTGGCCAGGAATTAGATGGCACCTAAAAAGGCGCTAAGTAATCGCTTTTTGAATGAAATATATCTTGGAAGTCGAGTCAGGCGTGGTTTTAGATTGAATTAATTTAATGATAGATACAAGGTGAATTTAATGTATCAACACGGGACAGGTGTTTCGTTTTTGTTATGCTGCTCAAGTTTGTAAGGTCTTAATTGAGGTATTTTTATGGATCTGATTAAGCAAAGTAGTGCTCGTGAACTTTATATTGTAGCACGTAGCAACAAAGCTGAGCAGTATTACAAATTCTGTGGATTATTTAAGTCGACTACTTATGTACTTACCATCGAGATCCTTCCGTGCATCGGAGAGAACGATAAACCATCGGTGTCATACGAATACGTGTGACAGTGGCTACGGGTAGTCAGAAACCCGAAAATCTGACATCGGTCTAAGCTTAGGATATTAGCATTGCCCAGTAACTGGGTTGTGGAGATTTGATGGCAGTCGCTCCGTGTAAAATACTAGGAAACTGACAACATAGTTGGGAAAACGCTAGGTAGAACATTTAAGTCGACTATAACGTTGTAAAGTGGCCCACTACATACACGCTTTGGGGAACCCGATAGATAAAGAGAATTTATTGCATTTTTGATTAGTTACGCTTTATCTCGTGCATTTTTCGGAATTGCCCGACTAGTTTCGGACCCAAACGGAGCCCTTAATCATGAGCTGATCACGCCGCGAGGTCGCGAGTCGAACTCCGGCTCCGTTTGGGTCCGAAACTAGTCGGGCAATCCCGAAAATGCACGTGAGTAAACCGTAACTAATCATAAATATGAACGTGTCTCACGAAAGTTATAATGATAGAATTTATTGTCTTTACCAGCAGGTATTAAAGACAGTTGTTTTAAATAAATAAATAGAAGTAACGTCGAGCAATGCTGATGTACTGAACTGATAGTTAATGGGCTTGTTGGTCACCCATCTAACGTCAATTATGATGTAGTACTGGAGCGATAAAGGCTGCAACAGTTGCCCTTTATCGATCGCAAATCCAACATTGAATGGTAACTTGCAAAAGCACCGAGATACAATTGCCCAACACCACAAGAGACGCGCGCGCGCCGCGGCCCTAGCGACAGATGTTCTTATCTTAGATAGTCTTGATCTACATTCATTTTAGCAAGGAAATGTACAGAAATAAGCAACATGTTTACTTCCAGCAGAGATTGAACACAGTCTTATGCTTGTATGAGTCTTAACGGTCAATCAAGATGAGTTAAAACTCTACTTAAAGAAAAAGCTCAAAAGACATTCGTACCTTCGTGGGCAACTTTTATCTAATGTTATAATGAAATGGAATATAAGTTTATGAAGCGGTTAAAACAATTACTTTTTACTATTTCTTTTAGATTATGAGAAGAGAAAAACATATAACGCTGACCCCAAGTAACTTGGGAACAGGGCAGGAAAAATAATTTCGTTTAGATTAAAAATCGGTATGTCTTTGCAATACGTATACATATAATGGTTGGGCAGAGATGTACACCCTCATTTCGCCGTTATGTTTAAGTCCCATGTAGGGGCGAGCCTATTGCCATCAACCGGGCACAAATCCAGAATCCGGGCTGCTACTGAGAAATTTCACACGGAAAACCCAAAACACTTAGCCCGACTTCACGTTCAACAGTTGCGCTTGCGACCGCTATACCAACGAGGCAGTAAAATACTAATTTGCAAAATAATCATAAACATATAAGTGTCAACGACATCTAGTTACCATATATCAGTCATTGCAAAATGCCAACAGTTGGCAAAAGGGACGCTAATGCTTCACCTTCAAATCTGGCACACTTCCTCGTAGCATAATAAACAGAATTGGCAAATAGATTCGAGTGCCATCACGATCGGCGCCGGCGACGGTGTAAAAAGATCAGCGTTTATGTAAACACGCACGTTGAGTTCATCTCACGTATTCATAATGGTTTGCAATACTATGCATTGTCCCACATTGTTTGTATAACTATGTTATTTATTGCTCAGATTGTTTTCGTTGTGTAATATTTGAAAGAAAGAAAGAAAATAAAATTTATTTAGCCAAGGATACAATGACAGCTTATACAATAAAAACATAAAAAGACACACATTTTATGCTGTCGAGCATGGCCCATCCCGAAAGAGTCACTAAATCAGCATATGCGAGGCGTCAAACACCCAGCGCTGATTTTCAGTGAGTACCCTTGCAGTTACACACGGACGGTAATATAAATACTAAGTACTTATGATGGATATCCATCCACCATAACTGCATAATCAGTAAAGCAGGGGTAATGCTACTGTTGCCTCGCCTCTTAAGAATCGTTTGCATGGCGACGGAGTGGAGTTGTATCACAACAATACAATACTTCTTGTATTGTCTTCTTGGTAAGTTAGTAAACTCCGTCTACTTTAAATAACTGAACTGTTCTGCCTAGCCTTTTCCCAACTATGTTAGGGTCCGTTTTCAGTCTAACCAGATACGGCTGAATACCAGTATTTTACACGGAGCGACTGTCATCAGACTTCCGCAACCCAGTTACTAGGCAATGCCGATATCCTAAGGTTATAACGTACCGATTGTCAGACTTTCGGGCTGCTGACTACCCGTAACGACCGTCATAGGTATGTCGTATGACACCTGGGACCGCGGGCTTAACCTGCTCTCCTAGGCACGGAGGGGTCTGGATGTGTAACGAATGGTCACCCATCCACGGACTGACTCCGGCAAGCTTAACTTTGTAAATCATGATCCGTGGGGTTGTTAATTAGCCACGAGCCCCTCAAATACTCTAAATAACTGAACTACTTCTGGGAAATGTATTCCAAAATAACAAGAATGTAACGTAAGAAGATAAGCAAGTGTTCTAGAAATATAGAGCACTACTTGTGCTAGATAGTATAGGATTTGGAAATAACGAACTAAATGTAGATATCTTGCAATGTTCGCGAACCAGATACATATTTTCGAACAGCAGTAAATCTATTTGCATAGCCTTCAACATAAAAAACTCCAAGGATTCGCAATTACGCGTCCAATGACGCAACTGCACTTTAAATTCACGATGTGCGTCGAATGTGCGCATGAGTGTGCAACGCAACACGGTTACCGTAACTTTACACTTGAGGCCGGGAAAACTGCGCGCTTTGAGGACGCGGCAATGAAATGACCGACCTTGCACATTGCTCGCCACTGTAATATAAATCGTCGTTAATGAATGTTTTGGTCTAGTTCGGTATGTTTTACTCTATTTGTTTTGTAGTGCAAAATTATATTATTAGGTCCGTTAACCTAAGACATAACGTTACGTCAATAGAATTTATTATTCGTATGAACTTTAATGCTAATTAGTTGTATAATAGAGAGAAAACATCGTCATCTTGAGAACACGTAATTAGAATGAACTAAGACAAATGCCAAACGATGTCTCCATGTCATGTCTATGTGTACACACTATAATTAATGAGTACTGCACAATACACCTTCAAGCGAACTTGACGAGGGTTAGCGTCAGGTCACTGTCAAACATATGTCAAAGTCATGATAAGTCTTTGCCAATTAGTACATCTTGTTCACTATGAAGTTGATGAACATACGTGAAATGTTTAGCGTAAGTATAATGTAGCATAATCAGCTCATTACTGTAGTACAGTTGAGCATGGTCCTCTTCTTAGAATAAGAAGGGTGAAGGCGTTAGTCCACCACCCTGGTCTGGTGTCAGTTGGTGGTCTCGCTTTCGTGTTTGTTAGAGTTTGGTGATATCATACTCATAGGAGCTAAATGGGGGTGCATGAAAAGAGCCTCCGCGAGTGATGATACTTCAGTACGTCCGGCGCACCCTGGGCAGTCAGCCCCGCTACCAACCTTGCTGACTGGCTAATCTTTTCACCGCAACATGAGCTATTTTCGACTAGCTCGTGCTGCAAGAAGGAGCTAAATGATAGCACTGTTAGAATATGGGCTACAAACCGTAGAATACAAAGAACTTGGTCTTCTTCTGCCTAGCTTTTATACAACTATGTTGCGATCGACTTCAGGCTAACCAGATGCAGCTGAATACCAGTATTTTACACGGAGTGTCCGTCAGACTTTCGGGCTTCTGACTACCCGTTACGACTGTCACAGATATCCGTATGACATCCGGGACCGACGGTTTGACATGCTCTCCGAGGCACGGAGGGGACTCGATGTACAACGAACGGTTACCCATCTACGGACTGATCGCAAGAGCGGACCTTAACTTTGCAAATAACATAAAGAACTTGGTCATAATAATATCAACCTATGAACACTCAATAGTGGGTATGGGCTTCATAGGTCGCTACCATGAACGCGATGGAATATTGCCTTAACCGCTAATGTCCCAGCGCCACCGATCTGCGGCGCGGCGGCAGTTATTGATTATCTATTATGTCTCTGATACTGGTTTTCAATGAGTAAATCGCCACGCTTGGCAAACAGTACTTCAAATGAAGATGCTACCCTAATTCAGGAGGATTTGGACATAATTGATCATTGGCGCAGCCTTAATCACATGAAACTTAATGTTCAAAAATGTAGCCATATACGACGATTCAGAAGAAAAAAACAATCCAATACTGTCTCATATAGTTATTGGAAACTGTAAATGAGGTTTTTGATCTTGGCATCATCATAGACAGTAAAGTCAACTTCAGAAGCCATATTGATAATATCGTTAAGAAATCGGCACGGCTACTAGGGTTTAAGCTGGTAAGAACAAAAATTGTGCCATAAAACGCCTTAGTTCAGAGCCACCTTGAATTCGCCAGCGTGGTGTGAAACCCGCACTATGCAGTACACTCGCAAAGAGTAGAAAGCATCCAAAGGGCATTCACAAAACACCTAGCATATACCTTTGGTGATATATCTCCCTGGGGTCCATACGAACAATGTATTCAATTTTATAAAATGATATGCTTTTTGTTTCCATTTACAGGTCCGCTATCCATCTCGCAAGTCCCACGTCCGTCGTCAGCGTGCAATACCCCACTCAGTACCGTTTCCCTGTGAGGACGCCCTCTCCTGGGGTCGCAGTCCTGAACGTCCCACCTCAGTGCATCGTCTGAGGCCGGGGGACATTGACGTGGTGGCAGCAATTGGAGACTCCTTGGTGGCTGGCAGCGGGGCGCTTGAAGAGTTTGCTCTTGGGGCGTTTGTGGAGTATAGAGGAGTTTCGTGGTGTGCTGGTGAGTCTATAATAATATCTATCTATCCCTTTTCAACGTAAGGTGAGTCCTGAGGTTTTTCTACAAATCGTTGCAATACAAAGAATATCTAAGTATTATTTAAAAAATCAAACATAGATTGGATAATATGTATAGCTATTTTACGATTTTTGATCATATCGTTTACTTTTTTTTGATAGCAGTCTCCTTAGCTATAATTTACAAAATGACCGCTATGTCAGGATCACGAAGCAAATACTGTTTCGTGGTCAGGACTCATCTTTCGTTGATCAGATTATATTATGTGTAACGATGGAACAGCGACGTGGTAGAAGAGATTGGGGACTCCTCAGAGGCTGGTAGCGGGTGCTTGAAGAATTTAGTCACAGAATGATTTTGGACTATAGTAGAGTCGTGGTGCGTTGGCGAGTGTTCCCCGTTTTCATCCTGATAATTGTAACAGGGGGCGTTGACTTGATGGCAGTGAGTGGAGTAAATGATAATGGTAGCGGGATGCAGGAACAACTTGACCCCAGAGCCTTTACTCCAAAGGCAAGGAGTCAATTTATTGTCTAAATTAGGGATGCATTAAAAAAGCTTCTAGGAGTGACGATATTTAAGTACGTCCCTGTGCGCACCCTGGGCAGTCAGCCCTGCTACCACTCTTGCTGACTGGCTAATCTTTTCTCCACGACATATTTAAGCTATTTTCGTATAGCTCGTGCCGATAAGACAGATCTATTATAGTTACAATACGGCCGACGTAACTTGGCGAGTCTGTTAGTTGTTTGGCTGCACAATGAATCTTTTAGAAACGAAATGTCTACTGCGGAGCTAATCAGCTAACTTCAGACTCGCCAAGATACGTCGGCCGTATTGTATGTTAAGTTATGATATACAAATTATTTTAATATCAAGACAAAACTTATTACGTTTCGACTCACGTATTTCAATTACATTACAAATCTGCAAAGGAAAGTGTGAAAACTGTATAGATCTACATGTAATGTCCAAGTACTTTTATGTAATATGTAGTTACATCTTCTATCTGTACATATTAGTAAACAAGACGACTGTCTGTCTGTTAAGTAGTTGGCTTACTGCCATGTTTTTCTTAAGATCTAAGTCTGCCTGTGCTGCCATGTTTCAATGTACTTATCATCGAAAATTAAGGTACAAAGAACTACCTTTGTCTTGCAAGAGGTAAACGTCAACATTTTCAAAGTACGACATTACCTAATAACATCGATATACACAAGCGAAACTGCGGTTTATGAGAAATGAGCGGGGCTGACTGCCCAGGGTGCGCTAGAGGTATTTAAGCATCGTAACACTGGAGTTAAACTTAACACGTTCCGGGACATTAGTCGTAGGGCGGTTAAAGAAATCCAATGCGATGCGGCATAACGCCTGTCGACGATTGTCTTTGAGCCTCAATGAAAGCCACTACGTCGACACCCGGGCGCCGGCAATGGGAGTTTCATGAACGTGAGGTACATGTGTCATAGTGCGAGATATCTTAGGCTTGTGCTGTCACCTGGAGTAGGTTTTAGAAGACACCAATATCGTTCCTGCGCACAGATGTAAGCGTGCAGTACCTACGTTGTGACTACGTTCCACGGCGGGTGTGCGCGTATACATTCCCCTTGCCTCAGTCCCGCCGGTCACGTCGAGAAGCAGTGTGACGTATCACTCAAAATAAAATCTGCATGATTTTACACAACGTCTTCAGACGTTGAGTCAAAATGTATGGAAGATTCGTGTGTACATTTTGATGAAAAATCAGATTCCGCCTCTCAACGGAGTATCCCGGAACGTGTTAAACAGCAAGTTGTTCTATTTTTAATATCACTGCGCCGATCTTTCTTGGCGAGGTTTACTTCAAAATCCTATGGCTCACTATCGCCATTGTCCAGCCTTGATTTTCCCTATTTTTTTCTGTTCTGGGACTATGTTCTACAAATATTTCAAAACCTGTCTTCCCTTATCTTTCAGGCGGCGACGCATCATGGCGGGAGTACCTAACCTTACCAAACATCCTGAAGGAGTTCAACCCCAACTTACGAGGGTACTCCACCGGCACCGGCGAGTGGCTTACCAGGAATGCCAAGTTCAATGTCGCCTTCCCTGTGGCGTCAGATGAAGATGCACTGAAGCAGGCCAAGGTAAGCATGCTATGCAAAACTGTGATAAGTACCTGATATTCAGGATCTTCTTCTGCCTAGCCTTTTCCCAACAATGTTGGGGTCAGTTTCCAGTCTAACCAGGGGGCCTACTCCCTAAGCACGAAGTCCGTGGTTTCGGCCTTAGCTACGAGTGTTTCCTACTCCCTATCACCTGCGGACATACGATTATTTCGGAGCACGAACTAAGAATGAATGACAACACGATTTGAAAGTTGTCCCTACTACCGATGTGTTTTTGCTCGTCTGAAAAGTTCAACTTGACACTTGTTTTGTTCACTCCTACGTTTCGAGCTACTTTCGGACGGGCGACTAACTTCGTTGACGGACTTAGGGAGTAGGCCCCCAGATGCGGCTGAATACCGGTATTTTACCCATAGCGACTGCCATCAGACCTCCGCAACCCAGTTAAGGGCAATACCGATATCCTAAGGTTAGATTGGTTGTCAGACTTTCGGGCTTATGACTACCTGTAACGACTATCATACTGTCTAAAAGACCGTAAAGTGGCATTTTGTCAAAATTGAGTTTTATAAACTACGTAAAAGCCACCAATTCGACAGCGTCGGGATACTCATGTTCTAACTCTTCTTTTCTCTATTCTTCACAATTCTAACTCTCCTCTATATCTTCGAGAACGCTTTGAGTACCTTGTCCCCAGGGGTAAACCTTGTCGCACGGCTTCTTCTCTTCTGCTCCGTACTCCGCGACACACTTCCAGCCGTTACGATGGTTCTTTCACTATTCGTGCAGTGCGTCTTTGGAACTCACTCCCACATTCACTACGCGACAGCCCTTCTCTTAACGTCTTCAAGAGTGGGATCAGGAAGCATTTCCTCTCTGAATGATTGATAATATTATATTATTTATGTAGGTTTATTATAGTATATATTTTATATTATATATTTATTCATATATATTTTCATGTTGTATATTTATTTAGGTATATTATATTTTATGTTATGGCATAAATTTTAATAAGTAATGTAAATAGGACAGTTGTACACTCGAGTTTGCCCTCAGCCACACTATCAATCTCTCTCTATCACTCAAAGGTTTGCTGGTAGAAAACTCATTTTTGAGTTAAGCTCGCCTTTGTACATGACTTCACTTAATTGTAATGTTTTACTGTAATTTTCTTGTGTACAATAAAGAATAAGAATAAGAATAAAAGCACAACATTTTCTCTATCGACCAGTCTGGTCCGTATTTTTCTATCATTTGTCAATTACGAGACCCAGAGACTTTTACTGAGACTTTACCATATAATACCATACCATAGATGTAGATGGTCAAACTTCAGTACAAAAAAGCATGACATAAAAACAAAAACTTTAATTTTAAAAACTGTATTAGTCCTGTAACTCAATAAAAGTTATACAATGAGCTTAAAGTAGCCCAATAATTTGGTGTAAGTAATCAAAAACATCTGTACCTATGTCTTCAGAATTTCTAGGGACAACACTTTCGACGTTTTTGCTCATAACTCAAAATTAAGTTCAGTCACTTAACGGCCTTTTAGACATAGGACGGCAGTATAGGTATTTGTATAGGTTCTATGGTGTTTTAGACACAATTCATTAGCAAATTATCATTTCACAAGCAACATTTGTCAACGTTTCATTTCACAAACTATAGCTTTAACAATGACATCAAAACACACATTCATAATTATGATAAGCAGTCATCTTGAAAATGCATTGTTTTATTTTATTTTTAAAGACAAATGGACAAGTCAACATATTACAGAAAGCAAAAATAATGTTTTACAAATAATTAGTTACACCAAAATACAATACATTACATTTACAAAATAAAATTCTTCATGATACGATTATTCGTCACCCACTTTCAGTTTCACAATAAAAACAAATGAAAAACTTAAGAGGATGTTTGTAAGGTTGTTTGGGTTTCCAAAGCAGAGTCGACGGAGCCCCGCTGAGCGTGGCTCCTATTTCTGTCTGCGGGGTTTAAAGGAGCCTAACACGAAGGGGATGACGGGAGCTTCGTTCGCTCGCTACGCTCGCTCATTCTAGCTCCCGTCATCCCCTTCGAACCTAACCTACCCGTGTCGGGGTGCCCCAAATTACACAGCCGTACGAGCACGGATCTTTTTATCGAGTTGATTCGAGAAATTTATCTACTCGAAACGTCTTTAACATAAGTTAAAGATAAAATAACAGCAGTTGTCGTTTTATCCACATCTTATGTCAAATTTGACGTTTAGAATAGATACATTTCTCGAATCGACTCGTTAAAAGATCCGTGCTCGTACGGCTGTGTCAGCCTGTTAAGCTGAGAATACAAGACTGCGCGAATTACTGTAAAGTATTTGAAACACTGTTTAACGGTTAATAAAGTTAATTTAAAAGGGTCTGATCTAATAAGAATTAAGCAGACTTAAATTACTTGGATCCTCTATTTTGCAGAAGAAATGACAACCCCACACTCTTCAGTTCATAAGCAATGATCATCATGAGATACATATTTTTTTACGATTGCACCTTCTCAGTATTGGTTCAAGTTTCTTCAAGTTATTAGTGCGTAAACTAAGTAAACTGCCTCGTTTACTCGAAACATCAATTTTACCAATATCTACACATTTAAGTGTTTGCTTATTTGGCAATTTCGACGAATATATGTATGTGGAAGCAGTAATTTTCGTTTAACTTGTGGAGCGTGACCCCAACATTGCAACATTTTTATGTGCCTGCAAATTAATGATGAGTATTTGTTACATCACTGCCCTTGTAGGGGAAGCTATGCTATAGACATGCGCGAAGAGGTAGAGACTGCTGTTAAAACTCTGTTGCTAAATAAACCAGCTTCTAGCATAATATTGTTCATGAACACAGCAGTGAAAATCAAACGGTAGGTTCTATGGAGAAGAACCAGTAAGAAACTCCATAAATACAGTAGTTTGAGAAATAGTTTAAAGAATAATGTAGGTTAATATAAGAAATAACCTCACATAAGAGTCACAAAATTGACAAACAAAACTTTAAGGACAATTAAAACTACACCCGTTCACGAGCATGACGAGCACATCCGCATCGCTCAGCTCAACCATATTGTAGGGAACTCAAGATTTATTCCTTCTCTCCTAGCATGCTCTAAGCCAACACCTAGGTTTAAAATTGAGGTGGAAATCAATACAAGGCTATTTCGTGATGTAATACCTACATGAAACGTAAACTTTCAACACAGCTATGATTTTTTTTAGTATTTTCCTCATTAGCGAAGCCATTCGACCGAACGTATGGAAACGTATTAAGGAAACTATTATTCACAATACTGAATGCGTTTCTATACCTTTAATTAAAGTTCCTATTAAGAAACACCGTTTGTAAACTCGAAAACTAAGCAACGGCATCGCTCCTCTCAGTGGAACAAGCCCTTATTGCAGTAACACATTATTTGTAACAAAAGAAACGTTTAAGTGTCTTGGACTACTGTGACCCTGATGATACGAGCTTTAGTGAGAGGATCCAGGTCACTGTTTGTGATGCCATTAAGATTAACAAATATGTGACAATTATTGTAAGCGGCGATTGCACTCGTCAATGTAAGTGAGTTGTGATTTTGTGGTGTTTTTGTGTGAAATCTTGTGTGGGTTTGCAATATACCGTAGAGTAGTTGAAACCAGCGGTTTGTCACTTGACTCACATGTGTTGTAAATTATGTTGATCACTATTTTTATTGGCTGTTGCGAAAAGTAGTTGAAGCAAGCCTATTTTGGTCTTAGGTGTTTGAGTAACAATTTCTTGGTTTGAATAAAATAAATAATAATAAAAACCGACTTCAAAATCGCATTATAATAGAATTAACATTTTCTGAAGTGGTACTGTGCTAAGCCATGCCTACATAATTGCAGACACCGAATTCAGAACATGTTAATTTTATTATGTAGCCACTATTTGATGCTTTCCAGATGTTTTAAGTCGTTTTTAGGATTCCGTACCCAAAGGGACGGGACTCTATTACTAAGACTCCGCTGTCCGTCTGTCTGTCTGTCCGTCTGTCATCAGACTGTATCTCATGAACCGTGATAGTTAGACAGTTTAAATTTTCACAGATGATGTATTTCTGTTGCCGCTATAACAGCAAATACTAAAAAACAGAATAAAATAAATATTTAAGGGGGCTCCCGTACAACAAACGTGATTTTTTTGGCTCGTTTTTGCTCGATATTGATAACGGCAACAGGTAGACGCTTGAAATATTCACAAAATATTTAGTTATATTCACTTCAAAAATAAATAATAAAATTAAAATAAAACAAATATTTAAGGGGGGCTCCCATACAAAGGTACGGAACCCTTAGTGCTCGAGTCCAACTCGCACTTAGCCGGTATTTTTAACATTTTTCCGTTTTTTGTGGACTAAACAATAACACAGGGGAAATTATTAATCGGGCGAATAAATAATATATGGAAGACTGTTAATGAGATACTTTAATACTAAACCGAGCGACATTGAAAAATATTTGCGAAAAATTAACTTAACTGGCGAAAAATTATGAATGATTAAAATTCGTAAAATGAGCCACTAGCAGTGGGAAACAGTTAATCTAAGCTAGCAACTAAAATTCCAAGTGTCCGAATTAAATACTAATTTGGGCGAAAAAAATAGATACTGAGTGGGCGACAAAAATACTGAGTTGGCGAAAATATACATTTCCTTACCCCGACACTGATAGGCAACTAGTACTTATTACTTCTATGCTGATAGGTTACTTTAAACCCTGCAGACAGAAATAGGAGCCCCGCACAGCGGGGCTCCGTCGACGCTCCTTTGGAAACCCTAACAACCTTACAAACATACAAAAATAATGTGAGTGAAATTTGTTCGCTTAAGAATTATTATACTGATCGTTCTGAATAACTAGTACCTCAAATTCGTAATTTTAAGTCGCCGTTTTCAGTATTTGTGTTCGCCCTCAGTCTTTCGCCCACTTAGTATTTCAGCACGCCATAATCAGTATTTTTGACACCCTTACTTTGTATTTCGTTTAAATACTACCCATAACTCAGCTACCTAGCTATACGAAAAATTATACGATTGTGATCTTCAGTTCTAATACAATAAGAATAACCCAATCACGATAGATGTGGTGTTCATCGTTGAGGAGTTCCATTCTCTATCTCCGAAGTGCTTCATCAGATTATGACAAAAATATAGGGGCATCTCGAGTTTATTCTTGCAAATAAAAAATGATAATCACGTAAATCGGTCTACAAATCTCAGAGAAATAGGTGTATAAACATAAAAAACCGGCCAAGTGCGAGTCGGACTCGCGCACGAAGGTTTCCGTACCATTATCGATAAAAACGGCAAAAAAAAACACGTTTGGTGTATGGAAGCCCCCTTAAATATTTATTTTATTCTGTTTTTAGGGTTTTATTTGTTGTTATAGCGGCAACAGAAATACATCATCTGTGAAAATTTCAACTGTCTAACTATCACGGTTCATGAGATACAGCCTGGTGACAGACGGACTGACGGACAGCGGAGTCTTAGTAATAGGGTCCCGTTTTACCCTTTGGGTACGGAACCCTAAAAAGATTCGCATCTAATGGATAACCTCCTCCTTTTTCGAAGTCGGTTAAAAAGCATGAGACTCCACACGAAACCACTCACGGGTCACTAAGTGGTTGGGATATTTTATGTCTGGAGACACAGTTTTGTGCCTCTAGATGCACGTTAGTAACTCGATACACAGTTTGAGCCACATGACGGTTACTAGAGCGATCAAGACGGTGGCTGCCTACACCAAACGGTCGCTACAGCTAAGAACAAATCCCTGATCAACTCAAACGATGGAATCAGGCGTTACTTTGCGGAAATCCATGACATACAAATATGCAAATACAATATGTAGCTTTAATTCCGCTGAACAAGTTCGCTAGTTTGGATGCAGTATGCAGCACCACCCTCTCGCCCACAAATAAATGCACATGCAGAAAGAGTGAAAAAATAATGCAACATGCAACCAAACCAATACAAGACACGTGTTTCGCCCCTGCACGGGGCATCCTCAGGATATGTTGACTCCTCGAGAGCTAAGACGCGAAATATCATTTCGCGTCCTATTGGTCCGCGTATGTATTGGTTTGGTAGCATTATTTTTTCACTCTTTCTGCATGTGCCTATATTTGTGGGCGGGAGAGTGGTGCTGCATACTGCATCCAAACTAGCGATTTTGTTCAGCGGAATTAAAGCTAGAATATTGTATTTGCATATTTGTAAGTGATCAACAGACTGTGTCTGGAGCAACTTAGTGTCCAATCTGCTATCAGCCTGGATAGATTTTTCAGCAAAAACAGGCCTTGGGTTGAGCCACTCTTTTGATCTATACCAGGGTTGGGTAAACTTTTTAATCAGGAGCCAGAACAACGCAAGTTTTGCAGAGGGTCAGAATCAAAAAAGGCATTTTATTGTTCTGCCAAAACTAATACATTTTATGGCCTCTTAATAGAGGCCATAACAAACCTCTATTTGTTATGGTCATTGCTGTTAAAGGGAGAGTTGGCGGGCCGGATTAAAACCCTTCACGGGCTGGAGTTGGCCCGATTTTCGTAGTTTGCTTATCCCTGGTCTATACCTAGATCCAAAGCTGTGATTAGTTAAATCCAATACTCAGCTACCAATAAAACAAGAAACCTGCTAACCTTCAAAATTTATCTTCCAGATCATAGTAGCTCGAATGCGCTCATCGCAGGACATCGATATAGAGAACGACTGGAAGATGGTGACTGTATTCATCGGCGCCAACGACCTGTGTTCAGCTTCCTGTCTCAACCCTGTCTCCTGGTCTCCGGCTGCTCATGCAAAGAAGCTGGCAGTAGCGCTGGACTACCTTCACAAACATCTTCCAAGGACCATCGTAAACTTGGTACCGGTTTTGGGTAAGCTTCCATCTTCCACAATGTCTTGGAAATATCCTGGGTGATTTATATACGCCGATATTCCCCGAAGGGTTGGATAGTTGTACAGTACACCCTCATTACGCTGTTATGTTTTAAGTCCCATGTAATAGGAGGCGAGCCTATTGCCATCAACCGGGCACAAATGCAGACTCCGGGCTGCTACTGTGAAATTCCACACGGAAAAACCAAATAACACTTTGCCCGATCTGGGGATCGAATCAGACCTCACGCTCACTAGACCAACGGGGCAAATTATGAACTCCTTGTAACGAAATTGGGTGTTTTTTTTTCCCGTGTCAGCACGAGCTATATGAAAATAGCTCATGCTGTGGTGAAAAGATTAGCCAGTCAGCAAGGTTGGTAATGGTCTGTACTCTGCTATTTATGAAACAGTGTAGGTAACGTTGTTTTATGTTTTTTAAGAGTATGTAACTTAATAAGTAGGTACTAAGGAACTTTAATTGTAAAAGTGACTTCTTCTTCTCTCGTGTCAGCACGAGCTATACGAATATAGCTCATGCTGTGGTGAAAAGATTAGCCAGTCAGCAAGGTTGGTAGCGGGCTAGCGGGACTGACTGCCCAGAGTGCGCCGGACGTACTTAAGTATCATCACACGTGGAGGCTCTTTTCATGCACCCCAAAAATTGGGTGTTGAGCTTTAACTATTTAAAAGAAAAAAACAGCTGAGGTTTACAATTCTTTTTCTTCCTGCCCTTATCCCAAGTTAGGTACTATTGGGGACGGTATAAAATGTTTTCTTCTTCCATTTTTCCCTATTATCCGTCCTGCTATCATTCATATCATCAATCACACAATCCATCCATCTTTTCTTTGATCTCCCTCTTCCCCTCCATCCATCAACATTTATATTCAGCACTCTCTTAGTCACATACTTTTCATCCCTCCTCATTACATGCCCATACCAAGATAATGAGATTCGCTTTCAACTTTCAATTCTATAGAATGCTCAATGATACTCGATGAAATAAACTCTGTAAGTTGCCTACGACTTTAATTAATAATTTAATTCTTAAATACTGTCTGGAATATGTATCTATTTTTGGTTTTTGATTGCAATATAACTGCGATATTCTTTGTAAATTCTATTTCAGATGTATCAGTGTCAATCCGCGTGCTACGTCCGATGATGTGTCGTCTGATGCACTCGCTGTTCTGCACGTGCTTCCATCAAAACGGGAACGAGCTGTATGACCTCGTGCGTATGGCACGACTCTATCAGAAGGCAGAGGTTGCACTGGTGAGTTAAGAGACTTGGATCTCTTGCTGATCGATGAGGGTTTCACAACTGAATTACTAAACAAAAACTTACCAGCTCAATTAATGGAGGTGGGTGGCAAAGAGCAGTGTTAGCTATGCAACAGAACGGGGACTGAATCTCAACCGGGCTGGTCGAAAGCTGTATTTTTGTCAGCATACGACACGTAATCGATTAGCAGTTATGCCTCATATTAAGGCTTTTGATGTGTTTTTACGGCCGAGACCAATAACCGCTGTCCACAATTTTTGAATTGATGTAGGTTTTTGAAAGAAATTCATTTTTTTTATTTATTATAAAAAACGTAAAATTCGTAAAATCAGATAAACCCAAACCCCCTTATTACAAAAGATGGTCTAAGAAAAACCCTGCGTTTTAGGGTAGCCCCGTCTCTTTTTGTTTTAAGACATAAGAAAGTGATGCGTATATTTTAAACCTGGGTTTACCTTAGTCTTGGTTTAAACCATCTTTTGTAATTTAAGGGAAGGCGTCTACATACAAGTTACAATAATTTACTATACTCAAAACGAAATATTATTGCGAAAGTAGACTTCTGCAACCGACTTTCAATTGTGTACACACCTGTAGTCATGGACTTCTGAAAGCGTTACGAACTAAGCTAGCACTTGCTGCGATAACTTGAGCTCTTTAATTTGATTTGGCGCTTTGGCAGCCATCGTGACTTTTTGTAAACCTTCTTCAATTGTATTTCCCGTTCCAGGTGGAGAGTGGTCGCTACGACACCCGCTCGGACTTCACAGTGATAGTGCAGCCGTTCATGAAGCTGTTCAACGCTCCCATGCCGCCCACGCGTCCTCTGCCGCTCGTCATACACCAGTCATACATCACACACGACTGCTTCCACTTCTCGCAGAAGGGACACGCGCTAGGTAACGAATTTACTATCTCCAATAACACCACTGAAGCTTAACGTCTAATTCCTAAAGTATCTACTAGGGACCTAAAATGATTATCAACTTTCAAAATTCTAGTTCTAATTTATTGCTAATGGAGTTTCCTTCTGGGATTTAAACTCTTCCATAAAGTCTGACAACCGGTTTAGTCTAAGGATATCGGCATTGCCCATTTATTTATTTATTTCTATTGGGCTGCTTATAAGATGGCTCTTGCGGACCGTTTCTACGAAACTGACGGGGTCTTCAGCCAAAACTTTGCCCAGTGACTGGGTTGCGGAGGTCTGATGGCAGTCGCTCCGTGTAAAATACTGGTACACAGCCGCATCTGGATAGACTGGAAGCTGACCCTAACATAGTTGGGAAAGGGCTAGGTAGAACGAACTCTTCGATAAAGGAAGAGTGAGGGCGAGTTAATGGGTTTGTCTCCACGGATCCCGGTATCAGATTGAATTAGCCACGGATCACGGCGAGTTGTATCCACCGATACCGTGATCCGTTTCCAACAAAAAAATAATTTATGTTTGTAGCCACAGATCACGGTATCCGTGGCTACAAGATATAAATTATAATATTTTTGGAAACTGATCTCGGTGTGCAGAGACAAGAAATACTATATATATATACTATTTTTATTTAATTTTCCAAATCAAAAGAAGTTATAGTTTAAAATAAGTCTTATATTGATCAACAATAAACTTAATTAGTGTCTGTAAAGGAGTTCTCACCAATATTTAAGTTTAATTGTAGTATTAAAATAAAAACACGTTTTGTATTATCACATTTATCACAGAAATCATCTCACTTACATTATTATACATGGTGTAAATTTGCAAGTGCTTATGCGAAAAAAAATCAGCTGTTCCATCATCATCATCATCACAGGCGAATGACGTCCACTGCTGGACACAGCCCCCCCCAAAATGGGGGATCCTGCGCTGATCCTGAGCTGTTCCATACAAAAGTGCAATACCTACTGACCCGAAATGTATGAAACAGCTGATTTTTTTTTTCGCGATTCCAGAGTTGCTCCCATAATGAAAGTTGTTCAGTTTCATAGTCTGAGTTGCCACCTTAAATATGACGCACTTGCAAAATTTACACCTAAATTCAATTTGGTGGCTTACCATGTCCTCTTAAAGCAGGGCAGAAGTTGCCTGGAAGTTGAACTGCCCTGCTTTTTTGTACTATGACATCGTTAGAGCAGGCCTGCGGCAGGCCTGCTACGTTGACGTTTACGAAATCCGTTCACCTGTTTTTTTTTGTATAGACTTTTCGTACCATGAACAAGCTTATCCGCTCAACTTGGTTGAATAGTCGTTCACCTTTTGTACTGCATTGGTACGATTTTTAGCGATTCAGAAGCAGGCCTGCTTTTGACCGGATATTGACTGGCTGGCATTTGAACGTTTTCATAAGACGTCATGGTAAGCCCCCTGATACCGGGATCCGTGGAGACAAACCCGATTATTTTGGGTGTAAATTTTGCAAGTGCGTCATATTTAAGGTGGCAACTCAACCCATGAAACTGAACAACTTTCATTATGGGAGCAACTCTGGAATCGCGATAAAAAAATCAGCTGTTTCATACATTTCGGGTCAGTAGGTATTGCACTTTTGTATGGAACAGCTCAGGATCAGCGCAGGATCCCCCATTTTGGGGGGGGCTGTGTCCAGCAGTGGACGTCATTCGCCTGTGATGATGATGATGATGGAACAGCTGATTTTTTTTCGCGTAAGCACTTGCAAATTTACACCATGTATAATAATGTAAGTGAGATGATTTCTGTGATAAATGTGATAATATAAAACGTGTTTTTATTTTAATACTACAATTAAACTTAAATATTGGTGAGAACTCCTTTACAGACACTAATTAAGTTTATTGTTGATCAATATAAGACTTTTTTTAAACTATAACTTCTTTTGATTTGGAAAATTAAATAAAAATAGTATATATATATGTATAGTATTTCTTGTCTCTGCACACCGAGATCAGTTTCTAAAAATAATATAATTTATATCTTGTAGCCACGGATACCGTGATCTGTGGCTACAAATATAAATTATTTTTTTGTTGGAAACGGATCACGGTATCGGTGGATACAACTCGCCGTGATCCGTGGCTAATTCAATCTGATACCGGGATCCGTGGAGACAAACCCGAGTTAATGCGGGTATCTCCATAGCTTGGTGACCTCAGAACTATTCTTCTGGACCTTTCTGACCCTGCTGCTTGTTACTTACCTGGCCCCCTGAATCCAGAACATTTCAATAATTGATTTGTCCACTAATTCGGTTTGTTATCTCGTTTTGTCTACGATTCTCGACAACCGACTTGTTCGACAACTAACTTGTCGAAAAGTTCTGAATCAGAGGGAGGAGTTGGAGTGTTTTGGTTTTGTAAATTGGATAGATTTGGCGTTGGATTTATTCTGTACTAAGTGCAGTTGAACCAAAAATGTTGGCGTTTTTCTTTATACTGTGAGTTTAGGTACGAAACTAGTCTGGCAACCGTGTAAAATATCAGGAGTGCTGAACATGTTTCTCTCTTTTCCAGCCGCCAACCTCCTGTGGAACAACCTCCTGGAGCCGGTCGGCAACAAAACAGACAACGTGCCTCCCATACTACTGCGCTCCTTCCGCTGCCCCACCAGGAGAGCTCCCTATCTGTTCACTTACAAGAACTCACGGAGCTACATGGTGACGGGCAAGCAGGATGGAGCTGATGATGTGTTCCTATGATAATACTGACAAGGGACTATGGGAGTTAGTGAATGTACAAGATTCACTGCTATGACTACGACGGTGAGAGGTGCCACGGATTTTGACAAGATATTCGTGAAATATGTTTTGTCACAGTTGTGCATCTTAGGGGCCGAGCGAGAGAATCGCGGCGATATTATCGTTCGTGCCACGTATTTCTATACACTCTCTTAGAACGTGTCTACACACGGCGATCACGGCGATAGTTAGTATTAAATTTGATGGCACGGCGAGAATATCGCCGCGATTCACTCGCTCGTGGAGATGGCGCCTCCCCAGTAGGCTAATTCACCTAACTAAAGTTCAGTTGCAGTGTCGTTTGCAGTTAAGTTTCAATCAAAACAACGGTTTTCGGATTCTCTTAATAGGCGATTGCTGTCAGATACGTGAACTGCAGCGTCACTCCAACTTGATCGCATCATGAAATTACGTGAATTTGCCTTCAGTATTGCGTCGCTCGTGCAAGAATGTGTATAGACTTTTCTTTCTCCCAGTGCACATCAAAGCAAGCCCATTGGAGAGATCTTGTTCTATCTGCCAATGAATGACAGTGTTGACTGTGTATTGTGATGGTTTTTCCTCAAGTATAAGAACCCCTACAGGCGTAGCATGACCACCGTTGACGAGGGTTTTTTTTTCATAATAGGGTCTTCTCTTGACCTCGACCCCACCTGATGGAATGCGATGGATGAGGTCTGCACTGGAACAAGCTCAGTCAGAAGATGCCTATTCACTCTTGCTTAGGCTAACGGGTTATAGCTAGTGGGGAACACTGACGCTGGCAAAGGGTTCCTCATCTTGTCTGTGCGCACTATGAAGGATGAGGAGAAGCGCTTAGTACGACATGTCGGGATATCAACCAAGAGTAGACTGGTCTTCCAGCCGGACTGAACTCCGCTGGTAGAAGGGAGATGGCGGAAGCTCCCGTGCACTCTCCCTGAAATACACTCTGTAGAAGACCGACAGTTAAGCATCGTATCGCTGATGTACTAATCTTTGGAACTTAGCCACCAGTACTTCGTCGCCTATGAGTCTTCTAAGCTCTGCGCTCCTCGGAAGAATAAACAAAATGGCATAATCATAATAGCAATATGTCATTGTGTTTATTCTTGCATCGAAAAAACCCATGTCTATGGTGGTCATACTGCGCCTGCAGAAGCTGTATGCAAAGTAGAGGACAGAGCTGATGACGTGTTACTTGATCAGTTACCAGTTTTGAACTAGGATTAGCTATTTAAGATGAGAAGTGCTGAAGTGCGGATGAACTTCACATTGTTTTTGTTGTCGCTACAAGTGGTTAAAATGCTTCAGCAGTGACGTCGTCCGACGGTCGTACGACGGTCGTACGACGATCGTCCGACATGACGATACTTTATTGTGCAATTTTGAGTTCAAAAATGAAACGCTCTCTAGTTTCATAATAAATTAATGTAAAATAAACAAACTTCGTCTTTTTTCTACACGAGTCGTAAAAGTCATGACTTTTACGACTAGTGAAGAAGACTTAGCGGTTTATTGTTCTTTAAAGTTACCTGTTCAATGACAAGGAAGAATTAGGTGACATAACAACTTATTATTTAAAGAATTTCGAAATAATACTTGTCGTATAATATTTATAAGTAGAATATATAAATAATTTGTACATATACATATAGGTAGCAAAAATGTAAATAGGTAACAGTGTCATGTTTTGATGACCAATTAATTTGTAATTAGTTAATTAATAAATTAGACAAATATGAAGACCTCATAGTCACCTAAGATAGGTATTACAAAGGACATCACCCATTTGTCATATTCATAATCCTGTATTTTTTATTTGCTGACCTTAACTGAAAATTATCGGAGACAAGTCTTGGTAAGAGAAATACTAATATCTTGCTTTGGCATCATTTAGCTATCGTATCTACATATCATAGCTGATTTCAGTATATCACAACATACGTAACATCACGCGTGTATTACCCGATAAGTTAGGCAGAGATGTGAGTACACCCTCATTTCGCCGTCATGTTTAAGTCCCATGTAATAGTTGGGCGAGCGTATTGCCATCTGTCGGTCTCCCATCAGTTTCTGCCCGGTTGGGCACAAATCGAGACTCCAGGCATTTGCATCCTGTAATCTCGGTTCATAATTAAGAAAGCTACGTGGTACCAAAATAAAATATTATTCCTCTCTTAACAGGACCTGCCCCTTGTTTTAGAACGATTCGATTAGTCAGTGACAGAAAGATTCGATAAGCTCTTTCGCTCTCGTAACGAGAACCGTAGACGGAACGTGATAATAAACCGAATCCGTCGACAAATGCTTTTCGAAGAGGTTCTGAATTGGGGGGCTGTCCAAAGGTAAGTTTCAGTTCAGGCCAACAAATAAAAAATTGAGGGGAATAATGGGTGATCTCCTTTGTTTTGGTTTCTTTTTTAAGGAACATTGACATAATCCAAATAAATCAAATTTTACCCCGTGTGGGCACGGGCTAGAATATAAAACTTCCTCACCGCACGCTGGCGTATAGGCACAGTAGACTTAATAGCTTATATGTCTACTGTGGTATAGGCGTGTTATAAAATTATACAAAACAGCATGGGACGTGGTTGGATCTATACGGTCCGACAGGCTAGCTACTGTTGTATTGTGAGAATCAGAGCGCAATCCCTCTATATCTCTGTTACTTGGATTCGTGTGCCTCCATCTTAGACCCTGTCTGTGCTTACCATGAAGTGCTAGAGGGTCAAACGCGGCAAAGACAAATAATTTAAAAAAAAGTTTCTAGAACACCAAAGAAACGTTTTTAGAAACAATGTTTCGATGTTTTTACCATCAAAAATCGTGGTGTTTACCGCAACACGTATCATTGTTTCAGAAACATGTAGATTCTTGTTGCTGGCACAATGTTTATAAGCAAATGTTTACATGGCTACATCCAAATCTCTATATTATACGTATAATTCTTTAGCGTGGCTCTGCTCTGTGAGGTTGGTTTAATGCGAGATTCACAGAGCGCACTTAGACTTTACTTTGATAAGTAAAGTAAGCGTTTCATGCGAATATGAACATTATTTGTAGTTTTACAATTAATGTTCATAATCGTATTGAACGCTTTCTTTCTTTCTTTCTCACGTGTTAGCACGAGCTATACAAAAATAGCTCATGCTGTGGTGAAAAGATTATCCAGTCAGCAAGGTTGGTAGCGGGGCTGACTGCCCAGGGTGCGCCGGACGTGCTTAAGTATCGTCAGGAGTGGAAGCCCTTTTCTTCCACCCCCTTTTTTTGAACGCTTATTAGCAAACGAATATGAACATTATTTTTAATACTTTTTAGTTTCATATTCGTATGAAACGCTTACTTTACTTAGCATAGTAAAGTCTAAGTGCGGTCTGTGAGTTTCGCCCTAAGTGTAAATATTTTATATATAATTTAATTCCTAACTAAAGTGTTTAACTTTAAGCGTAAAGTTAACAATAGCTCAATGTTGTGATCTAGAATATTAAGTGAAAGTAATAAAGTACACTTTTAGAGTAAGTTGTAACTTTAATATCACTTGTAAGTGCCATTGACGTTACGTGTTGAACCAAATGTAATTGTAAGCGAAAGTTACCTAAATAAATAACTATAAGATTTTTGTACTTACATGGCTCCAATTAGTTTTAAGAATGAATAAATGTATTTGTCCTATTTTTGTATTTTAATGTTTCCTTTAATTGCCCTTTTTAGGATTCCGTAGTTAACAAGGAACCCTTATAGTTTCGCCATGTCCGTCCGTCTGTCCGTCTGTCCGTCCATCCGCAGATTCCGCAGCTTAGCTCAGAGACTCTTAGTTCTAGAAAGCTATAATTTGGCATGGATACACATATTAATCACGCCGACAAAGTGGTAAAATAAAATCATGAAAAAAATACGGTACCTACCTCCCATAGATACAAGTTATATTTCTATGGTACACACGGCTACACATCAAGCTATACATTTCCAGTTTACACTGACCTCTCACTGTAAGGAAATCCTATACAATACGAGATCAGCTTATACTGGAAATGTATAGCTTGATCTGTCGCCGTGTGTACCTCCTGTGTTTCTAAAGGGATGTCTTTTTTTCTCGTCTTCCCCATCGTGTGGGGTTTGTTGGACAGGTCTTTCAAAAATATTGCGGGTTTGTGATACCAATTTTTCGATTAATGGATCCGTTTCTAAAATATTAAGCTTTAAAGTGCTAATTTTCGTTAGGGTCAAGTGTCCCCCCCCCCTGCCAACTAAATGCTTACTTTTGGATTTGTGAAAAAATTCATGGTAGTAGTATATACAACGAAGTTAAAAGGAAAACTATCACAGATAAAGTAGGCTTTATTAGTTTACGAGTAATAGTCGACCAACCGGAAAAGTTAAAATTTCGTACAAATTCCATTGAAAAATTATTAAGCCCTCTTCTTAGTCCGCATTATTGTGCAACTACGAAACCCTAATACTGCGCGTGGCCCGACACGCACTTAGCCGGTTTTTCAATCAAATCAGGTAAAAATCTGTAGGTACTATAAAATATTCCTTACAGCATTAATTAATGTTTTAACATTTAGAGAATATCATCAGGAGTTCAAATTCGTTAAAAAGTAAAAGCGTGGCTCAATTACGATGTATTTGTTCATAAAACTGCCTCGATGGTCTGGTGGACTGGACTGCTGAGCGTGAGGCCCTGGTTTCGATCCCAGGTCGGTGTTATTTGGATTTGCCGTGTGGAATTTCTCAGTACCAGCCCGGAGTTTGGATTTGTGCCCGGTTGATGGCAATAGGCTCGCCCCTTACATGGGACTTAAACATTACGGCGAAATGAGATTATGAGAGTTACTAAACACCTCTGCTCAACCTTTTTGAGAATACAGGCGTGGTGTTACGTTATGTTATTTCATTACTTTTTATTTTAATACGCCTGCAACTATTGTTATACTTTTACACATTAAAATTATACTTTCAATTTTGTCAGGCGCTAAATCTTCATTCAAATCGACTGCCCAGTCATTGTCAAGCTTTATACTAGTGGTTTAGAGAGTTAAAAAACCACTTTCTAAACGAGGTGTATGCCCCTGTATCTAGAAGACACTGTACCTTTACAGTTATTTTACATAAAAACTCTTCCTATATTCCTAGATAAAACAACATAGAAATACAATTTCACTAATTTCAATAAAGGCGAAAGAGTAAAAAAAAATTGTTGCTGCGTGTATATGTGTGTTCCATTTTATATTATATGGTTACAGAAACCTAAACAAACAACAAATTAACCATTACACACTGACAATCATAATATAACGTCTTCCAATCACAACAAACAATAATAGCTTCGTTTGCGTACAACATGCGACGTCTACACAGAACACAGTACCTACCTATATACTGCCGGTGATTTCACGGCCGGGTACCGCCGAGCCCACCGCTGGGCATCTCCATGAAACAACACGATTACCATTTACAGTCGAGCAGGGATCGTCAACCTTCTACTGCAAAAATACAGGATGACTGGTTAGTCACTAGACATCCGAAAACCATGAACTCTGTTCTGAATTGGTGAAAAAAAAAGTACTGTTCCATACAAAATAATCAATGTTGCTTAACACATTCGAGTCCACCACACTTTTCATAGAGCTCATACGCCATCTCGCCATACATATTTCTAGCGGACTTTCCAGGAGGGTTCCTCGGCATTACGTTTGCGCTAAGAGTGAACCCTCGAGGAGGGTTCCTGGCATTAGGTTAAAAACTTTGAAAAATACGCTACTACGTCGTAAAATAAGTGTTTGCTTGTTTCATGACGGTGAATTTTCCAAGAAAAACGTGCATTTAAGATGAGCCCTCCACGAGGGCACCCAGCATGGCGAATGCTACTACAGGGTGCCCTCCTGGAGGGCCGGCACTGAACTTGTTAATACAATGTATGGAACATCTGCTATTTTTACACGAGTTTAAAATATGTATCATGGCAAAAGTTGTACAGTATGTTAAGCAGAGTTCATAATTTTCGGATGAAAAGGGGCTAACTAGTCATACTGTTTATGCTCATTAAAGAGACAAGCTATCTTCGATACGAGTGACCGGTCTCTATCATTAGAAACATGCTTACCCATTATAAATGTTGCCCACGCAGGCATTACCTTCGTTGGAAGAGCTATACGCCTTGGCGCGGACTACAATTAGTAGAGATGATGCGTCCACAAGGAGCAAGCAACACTACAACTATAAACATAACATAATATCACGCCTGGAGTACAACTACTCCCCGAAGGGTTGGGCACAGGTGTATAGAACACCCTCATTTCGTCGTAATGTTTACGTCGTCGTCCCATGTAATGGGCGAGTCTATTGCCATCAACCAGGCACAAATCCAGATTCTGGGCTGTTACTGAGAAATTCCACACGAAAAAACCCAATAACACTTTGCCAGACCTGGAGATTGAACGTAGGGTCTCACGCTTAGCAGTTGCGCTTGCGACAAGTTATCATCCAAAAGAGCTCGGCCCATCTTTCTCTATCTAAAGCCAATTCCATCTTTTCTCTGTATGTTATCACTTCGCCCTTTTCCTTCAATTGGTCTGTGTAGGTTTCTTTTAGTCTACCTGGTTTTCTCTTTGCCTCTAATTTACCTTCTATGATGTTGTTTATAAAGCTGTAGTGTCGCAGTAAGTGACCAAATTATTCTGACATTGCGACTAAAATAATATTTAATCGCCCTCACCTTGTGATACGTCTGCCACAGGTTCATTACCTCTGGCTTAGCAACTAGTGGGTGCAGGGATTGTGACACACATATTTATACCTAGTTTTGTTTATAATTATGATATATTGTTAAGTAGTTTTTCAGTCAATGAAATAGATTTTTCCCCCTTTTTTCAGTCGGTAAAAGACGTTTTGTTCCTGAAACGCTCTACATTATATATGATAATGGATGAAAAATAATGTTTATTGATCTATTATATTAAATAAGGGTCATGCATTATGTCACTGGGGTAATGGTACGAGTATCAATCAAAGAAGCATCCATGATAGACCCTCGATGTAAGTTGATTTCAAAAAAAGCTTGACGTATTTTGTACTTGTTGAAGATTTTATGAAGATTTTCGGAAATAGACCATGGAACTCTTCAATGGATAACCGCAAATCACTCGCGATTGCTGTAATCGCATGTTTATGTATTGTTCATGCCCCGCAAAATAGAGAAACAAAGGAGATCACATATTTTGTTCGATAATTTGGGATAAAAAAAAGTCGGCGGCCAGGAATGAATTATATTTTATTTAAATGGTGGCAGGAGTACAAACATTTCTTTGTATGTCGATAATGCTGTGATAATAATAAAATAATTCTTAAAACCCCTAATGCAAGTCGTCGTTTTAATTTTTACCTGGTATAATGTCTCCAAACCCAAATAGTTTTCTACTTTGACGCCATAGTAAAAAATAATGCGTTACACGTGTGCTTTAAAATTGTGTAACTAATTACGGATGGCCGCCAAAAATCACAATTTTATCCCAGAATGGGTGATCTCTGGTGGGTACTTTGAAAAAAGAAAGAAAAACCGACTTCAAAAAACAACTGAAAGGAGGTTAGAGGAACGTCAGTTAAAAAATAACAGTTTCAGAAGTCGGTGCCTTCAATTGGGTTCAATGCGGATTAGCACCGACCTCTGAAACTTAATTTTATAAAATGGTTAATTGTTTCACTCTTTTCAGTTGTTTTTCAAGTCGGTTTTTTTATATTTTTTTCTGTTCGATACTTCCCATAATCGCAGTCACTTTTACAGATAAAGTTTCTTAGTACCTACTTAATAAGTTACATACTCTCAAAAAACATAAAACAACGTTATATACCTACTCTGTTTCTTAAATATCGGAGTACAGACCAATATCGCTTTCCTATTTTTAGAATCGAACTCTGAACGAGACAATTTAATTTACCAAACTCATACCTCCAAATATGGCCACGAGCCACGTCAGTATTACCACAAAATAACCACAATGTTTTGTGGTAGGCGTGCAATTAGTACAGAACGGCCCACAGACAAACAATGTAGGTACCGCTGAAATATGACTGTATCTGTAAATGAAAGCGCGCAAGTTGTAAGCGAATAGCGGTTTAGGTCATGTTGAAAGGGTCATGGCCATTTGGCTGACATCATTTCCATAATCAACCACAAGCTATCTTCTTAGGATATTAATAAAAAAACGTTAAAAAACTATTTTAAAGTCAATTTTTATATCAATCGTTTATTGGTAGGTATGCAATAGTAGTTTAGGCACAGAATAAATAGTACAAGTTTGGTGCGTCCGCTTCCGTCGGCGGTCGGAAAGGCTCTCTCTCTTGGCGCAGCCGTGAGGCACACTCTCCTGCTAATTTCTTTTGTTTCTTTTTTTTCTGCTTTATTTTATATTGTGTGCCTTTTTAGTCTGTGCTAAATAAATGTATTTTCTTTCTTTCTTTCTTCTTTCTTTCTTTCTGGCGGCCAGCGGATCTCGCGCGCTATCCTGCAAAGGTAAAGGTGCCAATCTAATAAAACAACGCGTATTTTAATTATGTTTTAATTTAAAATTAAGTCTGGCGTCACTGATGAGTCACTATAGAGAAGCAAAGAGAGCTCCTACACTCCTACTCCTTCGGGTAACCTTAAATTGGAAGGATGACGTTTACTGGGTTTCCTAAATCGGTGTAAAGCCTTCTGGGTTATGTGTAGTAAGGGTTCCGTTTTCTGCATAGCTAATACTGATTCCTTACAGCTCAACGAGTAAGTTCTTCTAAGAAGTTAACAATAATTTACAGTGTTGGTACAGAGTATCAATAAAATTGTAATATCGTGTTGTTACTTATATGTTTAAAGCAGCATAATATTTATGTTAAATAAATCTCTAAATAATATAAACTGAAGTCACTTTTCGTGTCTGTCTGTTTGTCGGCTTACTTCTTCTAATCTCCTCAATGCATATTGATGCGGTTTTCATCTTTATTCTGGTAATTTCTTCCGGGAGGTTTTAAGCTATAAAGGTTCCTGAGCAATGTCGGGGCCGGTTGCTAGTAAATTTTAATAATAAAATGTTAAAAGCATGATATTAATAAAACATGAAGTTCAACAACGATTCTCTTATAACTTGTACTCCACTACACATTGCAGTATCGTCGAAACGAGCTCAATCGGTCCCCACATGGTAGTTGACATCTGTACAATCAATTGCTGCTCTTTATTGATGGTTGCAGATCCATATTGTGAGGTATTGACATGATGATCAACAAGTTGGGTCTCATTTTCCGAATATGACCACAAAAATGGGAATTAGCATAACCCTCTGCTGGGCACGGACGTCTTCTCAGAATGAGAAGGGTTTAGAGGTTTGGTCTGGGCACGAATAGACTGAGACTTAATACCTTAGATCAGGGGCCCATCATCATCATTCAGCCGAAGGACGTCCTCTGTTGGACATAGGTCTCCCCCAAGCATCGCCACATCGACCGGTCTTGCGCCTCTCGCATCCAACGGATTCCCGCGACCTTCACCAGATCATCGGTCCACCTTGTGGGAGGCCTACCCACGCTGCGTCTTCCGGTACGCGGTCGCCACTCCAGAACCTTTCGGCCCGCGTTCTGCGAGCAATGTGCCCCACCCACTGCCACTTAAGTTTGGCAATTCTTCGAACTATGTCGGTTACCTTGGTTCTCCTGCGGATCTCATCATTTCTGACATGATCACATGCAGGGTATGATATGCAGGATAACTCCAAGCATAGCCCTTTGGGTGACCTTGAGCCTTCTTATGAAGCCCATTGTGAGCGACCACGTTTCAGTACCGTATGTAATCACTGGCCCAAAATGATGCAACCAAGTCGAAATTTCGGGTGTACAAGGTAAAGTCGCGTTAATTCCCGTTTCGTAATAAATAATGATAAGGAACATGAAAGTATAAAAGTTGATAACTGACCTGACTGTTATTTTTGTTGCTTTTGTGTTGGTCGTGGCAGAAGAGGCGTGAAAGTAGAATAAATGCAGTGGAAATGCGTTCCTTGCGAAGTATGTGCGGTGTGACTTTGAATGATAGATTAAAGAATGATGTGATAAAACAAAGTTGCGTTTTAGAAGTTGATTTGGTGACAAAAATTTAACGGAGTATGCTTAGTTGGGTTTGGTTATGTTGAGAGAATGAGTGAACGGTGATTATTATCAACAGGAAGTTACAAAACGGATGTCAGAGGAAACTGCTATGTCTACACCAGTGCGCTTTCACGTTCATCTTGCGTCTTCGTCTGAAGCATGCATGAAGCGCCATAGCGCATGCCTTAATACTAGTTCGATAAAAGCGCATGCCCCTAGCGCACGCTAATCCGTCTATTATAAGTCGACTAACGACTGATCGAGGCGCACCGGTGTAGACGATAAGCTGCATGCGTCTTAAGGCAATCAATATTGCATGCGCTTGACGCAAGAGGAATTGAAAGTTGAAAGCGCAAGATGAACATAAAAGCGCACGGGTGTAGACATACCATAGATGGACATACATCGATGTTATTGGTGATGTTCTTCAAAAAGGACAGGTGCGCAGTACTCTCAAGCGGCGTGCGTGTAGGACAAGATGTTTGAAGGAGTAGGCATGTAAGGATAGTAGCATTTGGCGTTCTACAGTCTCTGCCTCACCCCACAGGCGTGAGGTATGTATGATTGTATGGATTATTTTTAATAATCATTGCAGTCCAGATAAATTGGAAATTGCCAGTGCTGCACATAGATTCCAGCGAAACATTACTGTGAAAATTATCGTCAATCCTCTCCTTTTCTCAACTATGTAGGTACTCGTATCGACTCGAACGAACCGCGCAATTGCTGTTTAACATCGAGCCCCTCTGAAACATTATCCTGAAAAGGTTTTTCCCCTTCAGGACAAAAATAGGCAAATAAACAATACATAAAACATTGTCTATATTAGTTTTCATGTAAACATCGCGTGGTTTCAGGGACATGGAACTCATTAATTGTCTGCTCCCCTCCAGACATGTCGTGACGTACAGCCTACCGGCTTATGGGATTTAAAAACGTAACAAAAAGTCCTCGGTATCGTATACCACGTAATTTAAAGTTATGCCTATTGGGAGGATTGAAATGAATGCACCCCGCATTAAAGGAGCCTCCACGAGTGATGATACTCAAGTATATTCGGCGCACCCTAGGCGGTCAGCCCCGCTACCAACCTTGCTGACTGGCTAATCTTTTCACCATAGCATGAGCTATACTCGTACAGCTTGCGCTCTCTCGTGTTGGCACGAGCTTTGCAAGAATAGCTCATGCTGCGGTAAAAAGACTAGCCAGTCAGCAAGGTTGGTAGCGAGGCTGACTGCCCAGGATGTGCCGGACGTACTTAAGTATCGTCACTCGTGGAGGCTCTTTTCATGCACCCCCTTTGCACAGCTTGTGCTGACACAAGAGAAGAAGAAAGACTTTTTTTCAAATAAGTTTTTTTTCTTTTTCTAATGGATTTTTTATAGATTTTCTTTGCGGACCGGTTCTACGTAACCGGGCAGTTATTGGTGAGACATAAAGAGTCTTCAACCAATGGCAAGGAAGTATAATACTTAATCTAATCTAACTACTTAAAGTATCTACACTAACATCAAGAGTACTAGCAACAGCAGCACTATGAGCGACACCTAGTGGGACTCGGAGCTCGGCTTAGAGCGTTGATAGCGGGAGATTGGGGGAAGACAGCTTGATGAGAGCTGAATTACCAGTGTGAACTGAAGTTATTAAATGTTTTAGCTGTTTGTATGTAATTATGGAGCAATAGACCTACAGCGATGCAGCCTCATATCATAGCTTTTATAAGTATCGTCTTTCACTCAAATGCAGTAAGTTTCTCCATTGTTCAAAGATTTACCGAGTCAATGGTAGCTGCAAACAGCACAAGAAACTAAAATGTTATATTGCTTCGTTTACTAAAGAATTGGGAAGTGATGTCATATTAAATTCAAGACAGAGGTGGTCTTAGAATTGCGTTAGCTTGCACTCAGAGTCTATAGGCGGTTTCTCAGCAAAAGTTTTGGTCAAATACCAAACGTTGGGCTTTATGAAAACTATGTTAGGAGTTGACTATGAATGAAGTACTTATATTTAGGGTACTAGGTGAAGTATTTTTATTTTGAGAACTGTTACACCTTTTGGCATTACAGAATGTAGTGTGTCGATTTGCATGCTGAATAAATTGATTTGGTATCTTTCTTATACTTACTAGAATTAACAGGCAGATAATCCGATTTAAGTGTCATGAAGGTGTGTGTGACATGGTGTCATCATTTAATTGCCAGTGGGTTGCATGAAAAGAGCCTCGACGTGACAATACTTACAAGTACGTCCAGCTTATCCTTGCTATCAATTTTGCTGACTGGCTAGTCTTTTCACCACGACATGAGCTATTCTCATATAACTTGTGTCGACACGAGCGAAGATAACCGCTGCTTAAGAAAACATGATAATCTCATATTAATATTAATGTGTTTTGTATTCCATTATTTCCACTACCGAACGAAATTTAACGGCATGTTAAACACTTAATTCTATAGACAGAAATACCCCCTTTTGTAATACTAGCCCTCTCATTTCCGAATGGCAGCCATTTTGATTTTTACCTGCCTCGTTAGGTGTTCATTTAAAGTTCATTTAATTTAGGTGTTCATTAAAAATGCAATATCTTTGGATCTGAGAGTGTTAAGGGCTTAAATTAATTTATATTTTTAAGAAGACAAAACACGCCGACTATTTCATATAAAAATATCTCAATTAATGACCAAACTCATAAAAAATGGCTAATTTAATAAAATAACTTTTCTTTTTATTAATTTCCTTTCCAACCGATTTATTGCCTTGCCAAAAGGCTTAATGATTATTTCAAAACATCTGGCAAGGTATCATTGTTTTTCCTTTGGTCGATACTTTCCCTTGGCCCTTCTCACAAGCGATGGTAACACTTCCATTGGGTCAGAGATTGTAAAACTCACCTATCTCCAGGCGATCGAGCTAACAGTAGCTTAACGATAATAGATTGCGCCTGCTCCAATGATTTAGAACTGCAAAACATTACTGTTACCAGACAATAAAAATAATACTACATGGGGACAGCATATTGCAATAATCTAGTTGCTATTGGGTTAGCATAATAGAACAAGCTGTTTTTTTAATACCACCAATGTTGCTAAAAGGGATCCTACATCCATTGATCCTAGGGAAACAAATTACACTCGGTACCAGTGAATCAGGGTCACCAACATAGGTGATGCCGACCAAAGAGGGAGCGGAGAGGGAGAGAGAGGCACCTGCCACTCTATCTTCCCGCGCCAGACGCACCGGGCGCCGGAGGGCGCGCGACTATCTCCGGCCACCGTAGTGTGTGGCCTGTGGGCGGCGGGTTAGGGGACCGAGACCTGCCGGGGTTGCGGTGCATGCCGAAGGAACACCGTGGGTTTTTAGCCAGTAAAAGTCCGCCATACCCCTTCGCCTTCCCCGGGAGAAGGGAATCCAGGAGGATTTTCCAATGAAAAAAAAAAGGTCACCAACATAAACCTTAAACTCTCAATCACCGTAATTATAGACACAATAGATAAGACAAGGTCGTCCTGGGACGACCGGCGGTACGCAACCGGTTAATATCTCTGAAACTAAGAAAGATAGTTAATTCAAATAAAAAGTATTTTATAGATTAACCAAGAAGTTTAATAAATTTTATTTGAGAAATATTAAATCTCTACATAGTCTCATAATCTATACAAAGTCCCTTCCCGCCGTCTGCACGCCTAGATCTTTTAAACTACGCAACGGATTTTGAAGCGGTTTTCATCTTAGTTTAGGTAATTTCTTTCAGAAGATTTTAAGCTATAAGTAGAACGTACCTGAGCGAACAATCTGAAAGTACTATAACGTTATAATACACCCAAAACAATAATGATTGGTTAGCCTACGCAATTAAACTTTTGTCAAAACTTTAATTCTGTTCATCGTTCACTGTTTCATCATTCCTTGTTTTTTATCAAATTCTTTGATTCCTTTTTCAAGAATTTAATATAAGCTATCATTCTTAGTTTCCGAGATATTAAGGTTATGTTGGTGACCCGGATTCATTGTTTCCAAGTATTTTCATAATTCCTTTGACCACTTATTTTGACCATACATTCCCATCACACAAATTCACCCTGCATACTTATAGAACCCTCGTTTTATATTAGACTGGACTGTCTGTTACTTTGGGGTGTGGTCATACACCCCTTTGAATTCAACGTCGCTCTACATTCAAGTATCAACATGTTCCCGACATAATGTCACTACTTCAAAAGCGAATTTTATCTGTTTTAGGATTTAAAAAATCTAGATCTTTCCATTAAAAATGTGCAGAAATGTGCGAAGGGTCCCTGTGACCCTTCATTTCATCCCTCCGACTGGGGAATCTACAACTCGATTTCGCAAACGCGTCAGTAAGGACTAGATGAGATGTTGCGGAATTTATTCGAAAGAGTTACCGCGGCCCTGGAACGCAAAGGGCACTAGGAGGAACACGGATGGGTTTTATTTAGTCAGTAAGAGTCTGACACTCTCTTCCGCTCCGCCCAGAGCGGAAGAAGTCATTTGATGATTTCAGATCCATAAAAAAAAGGACTAGATGAGATGTAACTTCGTTAAGTTCCTGTGTATCATAGTCTAAATTTCGATATTATAACTTGCAGCTAGTATTTGGTTCTAACTTATCTCCGATATTTTTAACAGAAAGACCCAAAGATACTTTTGCTTGACTTGGGTATCAAACTTCGGATGATTTGCTCTTCAAGCGAACTTGTTACCATTAGGAGTCCAAGACAATTCTTAATTCATCTTCAAAAACAATGCAAAGAGTTTAAAATCAATGTATCACATAACAAATGTTATATCCCTTTGTTTAGTCCAAGTTCTATTATAGACTTAACTCATCAAAATTCTAAATCACTAGTTTGGCATTTAACCTCATATTTGTGTATAATATGTCGTTAGTCACGGAGCTTTAGTCACTGCTAAGACAGAAAAATTGGGCTCCCGTCTGGACACACTAGGTACTGTCTCGACATGAATAAGCGGACTTATTCTGGATACTATGACGTCGCTGGCGTTACTGCGAATCAAGTCGATTAAAATCTTTGAAGACCGATTTTATAATGTAGTAGGAATTTTGAGAAAGCTTTCAGGGAAAACACGATTTTTATGATAATTAAACATTACGTTAACAATATTATGGGACTGCCTCGTTGGTCTATTGGTGGCAAGCGCTACTGCTGAGCATGAGGGCCTGGGTTCGATCCCCAGGTCGGGCAAAGTGTTATTGGGTTTCTCAGTAGCAGCCCGGAATCTGGTTTTGTACCCAGTTAATGGTATTATGCTCGCCACGTAACATGGGACTTAAACATAACGGGGAAATGAGGGTGTATTATACACCTTTGCACAATCCTTCGTGTAATACAGGTATGATGTTATGTTATGTAAAATTTTATGTTTGGCTAACTATAATCATTTTGACAAGCTTTTGTACTCCAAAGGATTTGATAGAGATAGGTGTGAATCCAGTTTTCTTGGAAATAGTAGTCTTAAAAATTACAGAAGTTTCCAGAAACGAGTTAAGTGTTATTTTATGATTGCTGCACAAATGACAGAGAGGTGGCCAAGAATAGAGAAGCGAACCGTTGGTAGAAGTATTAGTAAAAATTGCTGGTCGAACCTGGATGCGATTGGCACAGGACCGAGGCCAATGGCATAGTTTAAGGGAGGCCTATACCCAACGGTGGGATACTGAATGCTGTGGATGATTATGATGAATAGGCAGTTCCTCTTACGAGGAGATAATCGCTGGTGTAAAAAAAACAGACAAGTATAATATATACAGCATGTATACGACAAACACAATTTATGTTCAAAAACATGCACAACACCACTTTCATAAAACTGGACAGAACAAATTAATCAAGCATGCTAACACGTTTAGTGGAGATAGTTTATTGTGAATAAGAAAAGGAAAACAAGAAAAAAAAAACAATGAAAAATCTTACCGAAATGATCTTCACCAAGCAAACTCCAAGAGGTGTGCCTCATTTGAAATTCAGCTGGTAAATGAAAAATGTGTATTGCTAGGAGTGGTCCCAAGATCTCTGTTCCATATAATAGTTTTATAGGTTCTCCAGAATAGGTGTGCGCGTTCCACGCCGTATATAAGCGCCTCTCCGCCGGAGTTCGGCACAGTCCGGCCCGGTGCGTTGCCTCACGAACCCGCTACGCCAAACGCTCTTTTTTCACGTTTTTTATAAACTACTCCTAACTACAACAATGGTAAGTCATTAATTTTTTTTTGTTTTTTATTTTACCTAATTTTAAAAAATCCTTTTATTGGTGAATGGCAGTTACTTGGTTGTTTTTGAATTCAGAGTGCGTTTTGCAAAACGTTTCCGATTTTCTGAAAAGTTGAAAAAGTTAGTACGCACATATTTATATTTTCAAAAGTTTTGTTCATCTATAGACATCCTTACGTCATCTGTGGTTTTAATATACGGTTTCAGGAAAATAGTTGTACATTTTTAGATGTTTTGAGTTCACAAACTTTTTTATTGATGAAGACAAATTAGGTAAGTTTACTGCTGCCAAAAAAATTAACAACAGATTTTAAAATAATATTCTTATTTCATTGTTATTCCAAAAACACTGATGTATCCACAAGTCGATCTAAATAGAAAAAAGAAGTTACAAAATGACTTTGCCAAAAACTTTATTCTTATTCACGAACATGTTAATTGCAAATTAAGTAACAGTCAGTCTGAAAACAACTTTCAGTCACGTAAATAAGTGTTTTTCGTGTCAAAGAATTGGGGGAAGGTTTCATGCGAATTACTAAAGTTTGGAACAGCTGGGTAGTGAAGACATCGCGATGTTGCGAATTGCGTGCAACAAACATGAACTTGGAAGACATTGATAGGGAATAATTTAATTCGGCTTTTGCCAATGAATAATAATAAATTGGGATCTTTTTTTCCATTTATTCGTTGTACAAACATATAGATTAAATATTTTTAAATTATAAGTCAAAAAAAAAACAATACAAGGTTAGTCGGGAAGGGGGTACTAATCCGCAGGCCACTTGAAGTATCTGATGACAGTCTTAAAGCAAGAGATAAAATTGCAAAATTCGTTAAAAAAAAACATGCAAAATTATTATTTTAGTTTTTCCAAAAATTCTTTATCCCTGCTTTAGTTACAAACTCAGAAAATGGTGCTTCTAATTCATGACCCCAAATATGACCTAAAATGTAAACACAGCTGTGTTTACATTTTAGATCATAACTGGGGATAGAAAGAGATTACGTGGCGCTTTTTTTTTAGATCTTTGATCATCAATTTCTCTTATACAATTAACTTTTGGAAAAAAATTGTAGAACAAAAGTTATTCATTATCATGGGTATTTTAACACCCTTTCGGATTAGTATCCCCTTATATGTAAAAATAGTAGCCTACCGGCATCGGGAAAGGTCCAAGCTGCCGGTGGACAGGGCTCCAGAGAAAGGACCTCCTCACTATGTGTGCCGTGTCAAGGAGAACTGCTTTCTGTATCAAACCCTTGATCCAGCCGCCCAACGAGAGCCACATAAGGTGTTGATCGGGATTCTTCCTATTATTATTTTGAATTCGTTTCAATAGTAATAGCATGTACCTAGTAAAAAGAGGGTAAACTAAAAAACAACATACATACTCATTAAAACCTTCCTCATTTTTCAAAATCGGTGAAAACGACTGGATTCCTAGCAATATACGTACGTGTCAACAAAAAAACCCATGTTAGATATTTTTATAGAATTTACGTAAACAATTTTATAAATAATAATCTCAATCACAAATGCAACATAGGAAACCGGATAATAAAAACAAAATAATGCATCTATTATTATAGCTATTTATTTACACCTAGAATTTACCTACAAACAATATATTTTTAATCCTTGCGGTTTCAACCCAGAGGAAATTCTAATAATGTCACATAAATAATTCAAGGAAAACTACTACATTATCGGTGAATTATTTTACCGATTATTTCAAGTTGAGTTGTATCAACTTTGTGTGTGGTTTGGAAGAATTTAGTTAAGCTTTTAAGCTCTAAATTTCAATACTGTTTCTCGAACTGTACTGTTTCTCGTTTCCGAAATTCTAGAAAATAGAGCAGTTAACATTCGGGAGCACTAAATCCGGGTCACCAACAAAAACCTTAATATCTCAGGAACTAAGAATGATAGCTTATATTAAATTATTGTATTCTTGATTAAATATGCAAGGGATCAAAGAATTTGTTAAAAAACAAAGAATGATGAAACAGAGTGAACGATGAACACAATTATAGTTTTGACAAAAGTTTAATCGGGTAGGCTAAATAATCATTATTGTTTTGGGTGTATTATAACGATAAAGTAGTTTCAGATTGTTTTGGTTTTCATTATCATAATTGTAGTTTTGAACGACTGTATTCTTAATTAGGATAAACTTCAACTTCAAAACTTATTTATTCAGAATACACTAGAATTACTTAGTTCTTTTTAAACGTCACTGTTACAAAAGAAGCACCCAATAACACTTTGCCCGACCTGGGGATCAAACCCAGAACCTCACGTTCAGCAGCTCGCAAGCGCGACCAATCATACGAGGCAATCTTAAAAACATAACCTCACCATACATCAGAAAAAACATAACCTCACCTTTAGCAGTCTTTGATGTCGCGCAGTCAGGTAAAAACATTGCAATTCGTGAACTCCTTCACTGAACCACGCGAAAGATGATCCTTTAAAATATCATACTTGATTTACGAGACTCTGGTTAAGCTATTCTCATGTAACGTTAATCAGAGCCGGTCGGTCATGGCTGACCGGCCTCTGACCGCAACAAACTCCATGATCCACGACCATTGCCGACTTGGTTCACGTCTTATAGGAGTCTAATCTTCGGTTTCTGAATTGAGAATTCTAGGATAAGCAGTAAGTACTTAAGTAATATTTGAGTACGGAGTTGTCAAAAAAATTACGGATTTCTAAGCATTTTTTTGACAACTCCGTACTCAAATACTACTTAAGTATTCCTTATCCCGAATTCTCAATTCAGAAACCGGAGTGAATCAATACGGTGAAGCAGGGATATTAATTAGGTACTTAAAAATAACTTGCGTCCAAGAGACTTGGCAGATATCAAAAATATTTTTAGGTGAACGATTAGAGTATGAACAGTGTCTCTTGTGGCATGAGTGTAAAGATTAGCCTAGTCAGCGAGGTTGGTAGCGAGGCTGACTGCCCAGGGTGCGCCGGACGTACTTAGTATTAGTCCGAGAGCCGGCTGCAAAAATACCTACCTCATCGGCTACCCCAATAGACTATGTTTAGATCGTTAACCGACACTTAAACACGTCAAAAAAATCAGGTCTGCCAGAGCCGATCCTGCCGGGTCATAGAAATAATCGATACTTTTTGACGTAATTTTTTAGTAAAAATTACGTCATAAGATACCCGAATGAAAGTGCTGGCAGCAGTTAACCATTGATTAGTTATGTAAAAAAAAGTGGGTCTGCCATTGCGCACCCTGCCGGAAGTACTTGGCAGACCCCTAAAATATGCCCTTCTGACACACTAAACCTACCTCATCGAGTACCCGGATGGGACCAACGCTAAATAATAACCAAGATGCCCCTGATAATGGATCAAAAGGTCTGCCAGGTCTAAGCTTGCCGGAACTTAGTGTTCAAAGCATTTGAAGTTGATAGGGAGCATACTTTCACCTGAAGTCAAAACAACATTATTTTGTTTCTTTTATACAAATTTATGAATATTAACTGCTTTTCTTATCACAACATGAAATAATAATAAATAGACCAAGAAAACCAAATAGGTACATAAAAACCATCGCGCGAAAACGAGACAGCTATAGTTCAAATCAAATCAAAAAAAAATATTTCACATAAACCAATACAGGCGCTTATGAAAAGTCGAATTTAGGTGCACGGTTCCAATTAGTCGTTTCCTATGGAGAAGAGCCGGCAAGAAACTCCATGGTTACTCTTTTAAAAAAAAGGGATATCTTTTACAATTTCAGTGAATACAGTAGGTACTATGAGAGAGAACAATGTAGTCTTGACCACAGACCTTGGAGTACAGTACCAAGTCTTGAGTACAAAATTTAACCAAAAAGGGAAAAAAAATGTAGAAGAAGAAAAAAAAATACAATATGAATAATAGTAATTTACACAATTATATGTATAGGCAAGTCCACAAAGTTCTCACATTTACAAAAAATAAAATGAAGCTAAATTATATAAAACAATTGACATACTTAAATGTCATCATAACTTAAACAAAAAATCATTATAGAGTAAGATAAAAGATATCTTGAGAGTAATGATAGCAATAAAAATAAATAATTGAGGATAGTTAATAGACATACACATACGTCGTTAATGAGGTACCAGGGAAGCCACATGTGCAGGAACTAGAGCCAAACATCTCTGTCCTCGACGTAGTCCTTAATCTTGTAGTATGCTTTTTGAGTGAGGACACGTTTAATATGGGTTTTGAATTTTCCCTCGGTAAGATCTGTTACAGATTTCGGCAGTTTGTTATAAAAACGTACGCCATTGCCCAAAAATGACTTACTAGTTTTGCTTAGTCTAAATTTAGGTATCACAATTTTATGTTTATCCCGTGTATTTTTATCATGAAAATCACTCCTAACATTAAACAAATGCAAACTTTTGCGTACATATAAAATATTTTCTAAGATATAGAGTGACGGCAAAGTGAGTATTTTAATATCATTAAACACGTTTCTAAGGGACTCGCGGGAACCCAGGTTGTAAATGGCACGGATTGCTCTCTTTTGTAAAATAAAAACCGAATCGACGTCAGCTGCCGAGCCCCACAACAGAATGCCGTAGGACATAATGCTGTGGAAATAAGCGAAGTATACTAGCCTAGCTGTAGCCACATCAGTCAGCTGCCTAATTTTCCTAACTGCATATGCAGCAGAACTTAACCTCGCCGACAGGGCAGTAATGTGAGCACCCCACTGCAATTTTGAGTCAATAGTTATACCTAGGAATACGGTTTCATTAATTGTATCAAGTTTGTTGCCATCAAGCACTAAATTTAAACCTACTTGGGGTACATTTGTTAGAGAAAATCTAAGGCATTTTGTTTTATTTGCATTAAGTAATAGATTATTGGCTGTAAACCATTTGGAAAGAACAGTTAGGCTCTCATTGACATGTAAAACGTCCCTATCTTTCCTATCTATTTTAAAAATTAGGGAAGTATCATCAGCAAATAAAATTATATCAGATAAATTGGACATCATAAAAGGGAGATCATTTATATAAACTAGAAATAGAAAAGGCCCAAGAATTGAGCCCTGAGGCACGCCCATCTTAACCAGAGACCCCGACGATATAGCACCATTGACACCCACCTTTTGCTGTCTATTTGATAGATAAGAAAAAACGAGGTCAGCAGCTCGTCCACGAATTCCGTAATGGTGTAATTTACAAATAAGTGTATTGTGGTCAACGCAGTCGAAAGCCTTGGAGAGATCACAGAAGATGCCAACAGCATCCTGAGAGCTCTCCCAGGATTCCAAAATTTGAGTGACTAGTTTCACTCCTGCGTCTGTGGTCGACCTACTTTTCGTAAAACCATACTGGCGACTGTGCAATATCCCGTTTAGGTTGAAATGAAACATCATCTGATCAAGCATAATTTTTTCAAAAATTTTACTTACTGCTGGAAGCACAGAAATGGGTCTATAATTAGAGGGGTTATTCTTGCAGCCCGATTTGAAGATTGGTATTATCTTACTATGTTTCATCAAATCGGGAAATGTACCGCTATCTAAACATTGGTTGTATATGCCTGCAAGTATAGGGGCAATGGTGTCAATTATAACTCCAAGAACCCTTACAGAAATGCCCCATAAGTCTTCAGTATTTTTTATGTTAAGACTTTTAAATGCTTTTTTAATCGAAGCAGGAATCGGCCTCCAACGTGTCTCGTGATACTAATAACAAACAAACTATAGCTGTCTCGTTTTCGCGCGATGGTTTTTATGTACCTATTTGGTTTTCTTGGTCTATTTATTATTATTTCATGTTGTGATAAGAAAAGCAGTTAATATTCATAAATTTGTATAAAAGAAACAAAATAATATTGTTTTGACTTCAGGTGAAAGTATGCTCCCTATCAACTTCAAATGCTTTGAACACTAAGTTCCGGCAAGCTTAGACCTGGCAGACCTTTTGATCCATTATCAGGGGCATCTTGGTTATTATTTAGCGTTGGTCCCATCCGGGTACTCGATGAGGTAGGTTTAGTGTGTCAGAAGGGCATATTTTAGGGGTCTGCCAAGTACTTCCGGCAGGGTGCGCAATGGCAGACCCACTTTTTTTTACATAACTAATCAATGGTTAACTGCTGCCAGCACTTTCATTCGGGTATCTTATGACGTAATTTTTACTAAAAAATTACGTCAAAAAGTATCGATTATTTCTATGACCCGGCAGGATCGGCTCTGGCAGACCTGATTTTTTTGACGTGTTTAAGTGTCGGTTAACGATCTAAACATAGTCTATTGGGGTAGCCGATGAGGTAGGTATTTTTGCAGCCGGCTCTCGCACTATATCGTCACTCGTGGAGGCTCCTTTAATGCCAGGATGAACAAAACTCGTACAAAATGGTGATGATGACTAAAATCTGACTGCAATACTATCGAGTTTTGGTAAACTATGGAAAGAGAAAAATTATCGATACCTAGTATCGACAGTAATTGTAGTAAAATTAATACAATCAATAGTATCAGTAATCAATAGTATCGATACTATTGTTAAATTTCGATACTATTGATAGCCGTATCGATATGGTTACTAATTTTCAAAATCAACTATCTATAGTTAGTAGATCACAACACTAATTAATATATTTTACACTACATAAAAATCTTGATTAAATTGCTGGGTTAAATACGAGTACTTACATTACGTTTGTAGAGCACCTACATAAAAGTTTGACAACATTGTTGGATTCAAGAATGTAGGCCAATAAAGTACCGTCAAATAAGTAATCCTAATAAGCATTGTGAACATTGAAATATGAATTCTAGTTATTTATACATTGTTCATAAATAAAAAAACAAAAGTTAAAAAACTAAAACCTGTCCACGGAAAGATCCAACCGAAAAGCATGGAACAAGATAATATTACTGTCTGAAATCATTGCCGGATATTCTTTTGTCAGCGAATTTAGTGTTCTGAAAAACAATTTATTAAATCACCGTTCTAATAGACAATTTACTGAATTCAAATCAACACATAGGTACAGTGGTGCCCGAATTAAAGCCGTGACCAAATGCCGCCGTAATTACTTAAGTTGGCAACCACAGGTCATAGCTTCTTTTTCCGTAGTCAGATAAATATAAGGTGTAATATCCACACTAATATTATAAACGCGAAAGTGAGTTTGTATGTCTGTCTGTTTCTTGCCTTGTCACGAATAAACTACGGAACCAATTCTAACGAAACTTTGCACAAAGATAGCCTGAAACCCGGAGAAGGAATTAGAATACTTTTTCTAGACATACCACGCGAGTGAAGACGCAAGCATTAGCTAGTATTCAATAAACACCACCACTACCAACGAAAGTAGCAGTATGTCCACATGCCCTAGAGTCTAGGGCTTGTGGATATACTATCCCAATCGGTGGGGCGCACCCCACATAGAGGGACGTGACTGACCCGAGGTAAGGTGCGGCGCCTCCGAAAATAAGCTAAAAGTAAATAGAAGACAAAGAAACAGACTCCACGTAGAAAATGATCTTGCTGTGCTCTGACTTCTATAAAGCCAAAAATTAATCGATAGGTCAACAAAATGTAGCCATATTAGTGCATATTTGGATACGTAGCATACGTCAGCTCAATGTAGATTTGCCTTAAAAATCAAGGGAGGCGCGGGATATTAAGCAGAAAATTGGGTGCGTGACTGGTAAAAGATTGGGAATCCCTGTCCTAGACAGACATTGCTATTCCGCCAAGCGAGCGTGCATTGTTATCGCACGGGAAAGCTTGCAGCTTATTAATTATTTATCAAACATATAGTTTAACAATTGTCACGTATTGTTTAAGTCTAATCATTCACGATTGTTAACTGTCGTGGTTAGTGGCGGATGGTAGGCTAATTAGCTCTCCCACGAAGGTAACACTGACATTACAAGTATGGTAGTGGAATGCCAATAATCATTAATTTCTCTTAAAATTCATGGTCATATTGCGTCATTTTTCTATTAAAGACAAAATTGAAGTAACCATTGAAATAATTGAAGTATTGGCTGCTATTTTCCAAAATAATAGTTACACTCGAGAGCAATGAATCCGGGTCACCACCATAAACCGTAATTTTTATAGACTTTTTAATACTAGGTACTCAAATTAAATTAATAAGTAGTAATAAATAGTCTACAGCATATTTTTATTTGAATAAGCTATCATTCTTAGTTTCCGAGATATTAAGGTTTATGTTGGTGTCCCGGATTCATTGCTCCCGAGCGTAGTTACCGAAGTCTTAATAAAAGTCTACAGTAGATTCAAAAAAGTATGTAAAGTCTACCGAAGAATTCCAAATTCAAATCTTCTAAGTACTTTTAGATGATCTTTATATTGAATTGTCCCTTATTAATTAATATTCCTGTTAAAATATTTTAAAAACTATTAATTTTGTCGTATGAATAATTTTAGATGTGTAACTATTCAAGTGCATTGTGTATCGATGCAGCCTGCTTACCGATGCACATTGGGTATTGATTCAAACGAATCAATAATAATTGTGAGGCTAACTGACAATTGAGAAGGTGAAGGCTTTTGTATGTTCAGTGATGATTTGTACATCTTCAATATCGTAGAAATGTTGAAAACTAAAATGAACTAAAGTTATGCTTCTGTCTGTATCAATTATTTCAAGGAATACTTAGTTGTTGTTTTACAAAATCTGTAGAAGATAAAAATCGAACTCAATAAGACTAACGGTATCATAGTTTTTGATAAAAAAAAAGTTATTTTGCTTTTAGAAGCCAAACTGCAAATTGTACTTTCAATTTACACATTAACGGTTTAATCTATGATTTGTATTATAACTTTAGTGACACACATTCATATTTAAGTTTACGGTTTACTCACGTGCATTTTTCGAGATTGCCCGTCTAGTTTCGAACCCAAACTACTAGGTTCGACTCGCAACCTCGCCGCGTGTTCAGCTCATGATTAAGGGCTCTGTTTGGTTTCGAAACTAGTCGGGCAATCCCGAAAAATGCACGTGAGTAAACCGTAACTAATAGAAAATATGCATCTATGTTATTCTAAAGGTATACGATAAAATAAATCCTTTTTTTAATCTGATTTAATCTAATGCTAATCATTTCATTATGGAAACATTGCCTACTTCATAACTCTGTAATGTTATTTCTATGGTAATAAAAGCAATCTGTCCACTTCTATTTTATCGACATATCGATGTTGTCACCCTACTGCCCAGTGACGTGACATGACATAACACGTCGAAATGAGTTCCTAATCGTATCTATCGGTAATATTGCATTTTGTTTTTATAGTTACGATTCACCGGAGATTAGTTATTATGAATCCAATGTTTGGATCCGCTGCGTCTGTTCGATCTTTTATTTAGTTTTGGTGCGACTTTACAATTTTATTATTGCGTATTTGATGAACTACCTGAGAGGGAAAGAAAAAATATTATATTATCAGTAAATTATTTGATTCCTAAGATTAGTTTAACTCAGTATAGCCATTTTTAGTAGTCTTTACTGCAATTTAAATATTTTCAACCATACGTAGGTACACTTTATTGAGGACATAATGAAACTCGTGTTTATTTTGTAACACCAAATTGTAACATCTTTATCTGATAAATAAAAAAACAAGGCAGACTATAAAAATTATAGTTTCTGCTCAGATGTAATCAGCAAATTAAAGCATGAAATGAAAATGTAAGAAATGGTCCACAATAATCAACGAAGTCTAAAAATAAACTTTATAATTCGCCATCAAATAGTTGAGATTGAATTTCGATCGCTAATCAATGAAAACATAATGGATTATAAAACAATACATAGCGGGGATCAAAACGGTACAATCGGTACTGGAACAAGGGATTTATTCTCTACAGCTCAATGGATTCAGCGTAACTTAGTGGTTTAACGGGGTCATAAATTGTAGATAATCTAAACCTCGGTAGCAGTAGAAAGTACCCACGGGAAGTATTTCAGCAGTGCAATTCTGTAAGAATCTCACCTCGATCGCGACTGTCAATTAGACACTTGTCGTGTCACAGTGTGGATAACAAAACTACGCGTTATTGATTATACTGTCGATTATCTGTGTGTTATTTGCTTCTATTATCCATACTGTGATATTGAGGAGCTCGTGGCTAAATAATTACAGTCGCATAGACCGATCTTCCGGGTTAAGCCACGCTTGCCGAGGTTGGTCTGTGGATGGGTGACCATTAACCGTAGCGAGTTTCTTCCGTGCCTCGGAAAGCACGTAAAGCCGTTGGTCCCGGCTGTCATTTGTAGATCTTTGGCAGTCGTTACTGTTGGTCAGAAGCCAGAAAGTCTGACAACCAGTCTTACCAAGAGTATCGTATTACCCAGTTACTGGGTTGTGGAGGTCTGATAGGCAGTCGCTCCATGTAAAATACTGATATTCAGCTGCATCCGGTTCGACTGGAAGCCGACCCCAACATAGTTAGGAAAAGGCTAGGCAGATGATGATGATCCATACTGTGACATTATGGAGCTAACCGTCGATATTGAGGTGAGTTTCTTACAGAATGACACTACAGAATCTAACTTGGTTGTAGAGCCATTACGCACTGTCGACTGGTCGCCGGAGACTTGGTCGCCAGTTTTATGTTGAATACGTGGAGGAAATAAGCATCTTCTTTTTGACGGTAAAGTATAAGAAACTTTAGAATCATCTGTATGATACTTAACATCAAGAAAGAAAGATTTGGCCATGGTGGACCACTTTTGTTAATGCTATATTAAATGGAGTAGAGGGAAAGCAACCAAATATGGAATAGTGTACCTACCTATTATGGAATATTTGCTTACTTTCATGTATCTGTGGTTCAGACACATTTATGACCCTTTCAAGAGTAGATGAAATAAATATAACATCATCTTTATTCCCAAATGTTTTGATTTTAAAATATTTCTGATTAGATAACTTCTTTTGTCATGATATATTAAACAATCTTTAGCAATATCTTTCATTACATAGTAGTTATTCTTTTCCTCACTCTCTCTTCGTTGCAAGAAATCGTCAATTTTTACGCGTGTAGCACTTTCGTGAAATTTTCAATTAGTTTCAAGCTTTTAGGAGAAATTTGTAATTTAATAACGCGTAATATTACGAAGAAGTGTTATAAAACATAATTGCAGTTTGTTGCATGTCTGAAAATAAAAACGCATCGAGTCTTTCTAAATTATTTTTCAAGCCAAAGATGTTGAAAAATATTAGAATCGAAAAAACTTTAATACCTAAGTAGATAAGGCTAATTACTGATTGTTTTGTTAAAATGCGGGGCTAACGTAATGTTAGTGAATCGGTTAGAACTGGTTACTAGTTTTTTAGGCATTCAGCAATAAAAGCTAAGAATAATAACTAATTGTTCTGTTAAAATGCGGGGCTAACGAAATGTTAGTGAATCGCTTAGAACTGTTAGATATTTTAGCACTAATCTGAACGTAACTATTAAACATAGGCACTCGAAATTTTGATGAAGCATAAATGTTAATGTTCCTCTTTTAGCCTCTATCCATTACAATGAAGCTTTACAAACTCAATGCAATGCAATCAACATCATAACATTGATTATAACAATCGATGCGTAGGCGCCGACAGCAGACAATCCTGCAATTATCCACTTACCTGCATGATTCACCCTATTCTTCCTTAGGGATCAGTTAGAACCAAATTGTAAGGTATGCCTTGGTTAGTTTGGGTTGAGTCATTACTTCATAACTACAATAAGATAAGATCAGAAGGGCAATTGCGTAACATAACCAACATCAATCATGACGGTGGATGTGTCAAAAACAATATTCATTGCGTGGCACATAGTTGTGGAGAAGTAGGATTGTTAATACAAACGTTGCTATAGAAATTATTGAGCTGTCAAAATCAAAGCGATTACGAGTGTGTTGCGCAAGTAGAATGCTGTGTTCTCTTCTGCCTGGCTTGATCAATCGTTGTCTTCATTTGGGCCACCTCCGGCATCAAGCTTGCTTCGTTTGCCAAAAAAATTATGTTAGCTAACTTATTCTCATGTTGACTTTTTAAAACATTCAGCTTCGAATCCTGTGTGGCACGTGGAGCTATTCGATTCAATGATTTAGACAAGGTCAGCTGTTTGAATGAATTTGTAATAACGTTTTTGTTTTTTTCCGGTTCTTCCGAAATGAAACATGTTAGTTTTTCAGTACAGTTTTTTTGAAATATTACTATTACATTGAATTTAAAGTGAGATTGCCACCTTTGACTCTATACGACTCAATTGATTTATATACCTACTTATGTACTATTTTCATTTTTACTTTTCCTTTATGTGCATAATTTTATTATTGTAAAAATATTATGATTTTCTTTGTATAGAGTCAATTAATTTATTCACTTGACAGACATATCTGTGTTGCTGGGGAGTTTGTTGCGCCGTTTCTTCTTCACAGCAAAAACACTAGGAAGCGGTGAAGGGAGGGCTTTTTGGGGGATGTCTATATTGTAAAATCGACGTTCAAAAAGAACTAAGTCATTCTAGTCTATTTTGAATAAATGAGTTTTGAGTTTGAGTTTGAGTTTGACATTTATAACTTTCGTGAGACACATACATTATTTATGAATAGTTACGAATTATTATCCTATTTGAAAACATCAGAAAATAAGCAGGATACATTTTAATATAGGTCTAATAATTGGTTTAAAAAGTAATACTTTTAATAATTAGCACAATAAACGACACACCTAATGCGTGACTAGTGCCCTTGTTTAGCAGCTAGAACTAAAACTAACTACCTATACATAATTAAAGGTGACTGAACCGCACGGGCGCGTCGAATTACACGCGATACGCTAACTCTAATTAGGTTTGGCAATTAATTTGAAAACACCATAATGTAGATGTGAAATAAACATATGGTTTGGAATTAAGTTAATAGTAATAGACTAATGCGAACGGACAGGGCACTTTGCTAGCAGAACGAGTGGCCGATGGGGCCAAAAGGTTCTGGAGTGGAGACCGCGTACCGGAAGACGCAGCGTGGGTAGGCCTCCCACAAGGTGGACCAATGACCTGGTGAAGGTCGCCGGAATCCGCTGGATGCGAGAAGCACAGGACCGGTCGATGTAGTGATGCTTGCGGGAGGCATATGCCCAGCAGTAAACGTCTTTCGGCTGAATGATGATGATGATGAATGCCCATTATGTCTAGTTCCTATAGCCAACAACGAATCGTTTTATTTACCAAACCGTGAAAATAAAAATACTCGTAAGCTAATTTTACCTGCGAATGCTACCAGCGCTTCTTCAAGAGAGTTGATTTTAACCATTAATCATTGGCCCATGGACAGTCGTTTGTAATATTTTTGAAATAACAGTTCCTTGTTTGTACTATAACTTTTATAACCGTTTTGTGATTTCAAAGAATAATTACAAAAAGTATTGCTATTATTAAAACTACCTTACTTATACAGTATAAGATAGATAGTTTTAAGTCAAGCATTATCTAGTATAAGTTATACTAGATAATGCTAACTTTAAACTTGGAACTATGCCATCTAAGATAACTTGAAATGGAAAAGGTCAAATATTTCTAGGAATGTCTTGAAGTTTTTATATAATAGAATAAGCATGCAATAGAAGACAAAGCAAAGCTAATCTGACTTGAAATGACTAAGTAGGTATTAGCTTCTGCACGCTACGAGGAAGTTGCAATACAGCTAAAAGCAGTCTGCTTAATGCAATGTCAGTCTGAAAACTATACTAAGTAGTCAGAAATAAGAAGCTAGCTATCCTCGAACAAACAAAACTCATCCGAGCGTCCATAATAAATTGTTTAAGGATAAACAAAAGAACATCAAAACATCTGTCTACACAGAGAATAATAATAATAATTTTCTTTATTGGCTGGCTGGAGTGGAACCCCAAGAGTGCCCGCAGGACTCTCAACTCTGGCTTGCCTTTATCGGCCGGCCAGAGGGGGGCCGCCAGAGCTATATGCTCGGGGGTGGAAGTGTCTAATGGCGTAATAGCGGGGAAACCCACTCCGGGTCTTTTAGACCCGCGACGGCGAAACCGGGGCCGCACCTCTCTACACCTCTAGCCGCTCACACGTCTGTTGCCCCCTTCGCCTATGTACTGGCGGCTTTTCAGGGGGCCCAGCTAGTGAGCTGGCGAGTCACCGTCTGCCAATAAATTTCAATTTTAAATGTTGAAAGGCAGACGCCGTTTTCTTCCGGCAATAGAAGTTATCCAGTCCACCTAACACCCCTTCCCATAATCCAGATATTTTTCACCACATTTTACAATAGTCTTGCGCCCACCTGGGACGGTCCATGACTGTACTCCAATAGTGCAGCCGTGGATAGTCCCCGGTTGGTGCCCCATCCCATTTTACATTAAAGTTCTCAAAGGGGCCTCTGCGCGTTGGACCTGTGTCCCCGTGTATGCCTTCCAAAGGACCGGACATCTTCCGCACGGAAGATGAGCCGTGATTTCCAAAAAGATATTATTTTCTTCCATTCAGCTATTGATATATTTCTAACTAAAAGTGATTCATGGCACCAAATAAACGTAGTAATTATAATAATATCCTCTTTCGCACAAAAAGTGACCCTCCGAGATAGATATACATTAACTAACTACACAGTGCCAATACTGCTAACAAAATTATTAAAAATCGCAATCGAATCGCTCTCATTGTTACCATTTTCCGTGTGATAAGAAAAATGTATCATAAGCATAAAGTATGTAAAGCCTTTTTAAATTAATCATTAGGTACAAAATGTGGTATGATGGATGATAAACTTGTTGTTATAAGTAATTACAAGTTTGTAAAATTAATGTAATTAGACATCATTTTGTAATTATGTGAAGGTTAAACTAAACTTAAGCTACAGAACGTTTGAACTTAAGTTTGACACAAATAGACTGTATCATTATGGTTCGGCCTATTAAAAATGTATTACAATTTGCGTCAAACTTGACAAAGCCGACATAGCCTAGCGGTTGAACGCCTATACGATTATTTCGGGGCCCGAACTAAGAATGAATGACAACACGATTTGATAGTTGTCCCTACCGATGTGTTTTTGCCCGTCCGAAAAGTTGAACTTGACAATTGTTTTGTTCACTCCTACGTTTCGGGCTACTTTCGGTCGGGCACTAACTTCGTTGTCGGACTTAGGGAGTAGGCCTCCTGGTTAGACTGGAAGCTGACCCCAACTTAGTTGGGATATGGATTAGGAGGAAGATAATCAAAAAAATCATTCTTAATTCTCAGCACTAAGAAAGCTTCCCTTAAGTCTTGCGTAGAAGACGCCTATGTCAGTATTAGTCTATAATTATAAAATTCTAATGACGGCTGGTTGGTAACTTTGTAGTTTGTACAAGTTTAAAATATACTACGTTCTGCGTTTTTAACTAAATATGAAAATATAACAACTATTATCTTCACGGCACGATGAGCATACATAAATTACCGGATTATTATTTTATTAACTAAACTGTGATGCATGTTGCTATGTTGCTGTACTTAATTGAAAGGCGGATTAGACGGGAACTTATCACGTGTTTTAATTACGATTTAAGGGGTACAAGTAGAAATATTACGCTTACAACTTTTTTTATCAACGTCTTGTAGTTGCATGCGTGAGATTTTGAGAAGTGCTTTACAGCGGTTACGCACTGCATCCGATCCCAATCCGTGAAAGTTTCTAATTCGGAAGAACAATTGACGGACCGAAGTACTGTTTGTATGAACGCTTTCGCATTACCTCGTATTCAAATCAGACGCCAAACGGATATGCCAAAGATGGCCCCTGAATTGTTTGAATTTGAATCAGAGATCGGAATAGTGCGTAAGCAACATCCGAATTCGGTCCGAGATTTTTACTCTAGATCGGTATTTTCACGGATTCGGATCGGATGCAGTGCGTAAAGCAATACTTATCCGAATTCGATCCGAGATTTTTATATCTGTATCTTCACGGATTCGGATCGGATGCAGTGCGTAATCGCTCTTAAACAAATACTAGAAACTGGTTTTGACGTTCTAGACAGCCTTTTGTTTTTAAGATTATTTTAGGTAACAATGCTTATAAAAACTCTGATTGCAATCGCTCCGTATAAAATACTGGTATTCATCCACATCTGGTTGGAATAAAAGCTGACCCCAACATAGGCTAGGCATAATGAACGCTTTTTTTAAAGTCAATAGATCTAAAGAAACCCGTTTAAAATATTAGTGTCTCTTGGAACGAACAACCATGAAAGTTCCATGAAAATAGTCAAATCGATCTATTAGCTTTACGATTATCCGTTTCTAATTATTCTTTTCTATGAAAATTATAAAATTTGATTAAGTTTGGACCCTACGTAACGTGAATCGCAACTTGCTACTTATTATAATTTTTCGACAACATAACATAAAATCACGCCTGCAATCCCTGAAGTGTTGGACATAGATCTCTAAGTACACCCTCCTTTTTGTCATTATGTTTCAGTCCCAAGTAATAGGGGGCGAGCCTATTACCACAGTGTACCTACTTACTACATACAGTGGGTCAACACCCATACATTTGACAGGCCCTATGAAATGTTTTATACATATAACTTAATAAATTGTGTAATACATGAACTAAACTGATTGGTTTGATTTAATGTAAAGTTTATTTTCTTCTTTTCAAGGCAATTATACAAAAGCTTGTTTTTAAAAAGTTTTTTTTTACCTTTAATTTATTTTCATGATATGCCTAGATGTCCTGCATTATCTGGACTATGCGACTGTCATTGGGCTGTTGGTGACTAGGTCCTCTATTATTATCTGTATCGCCATATTGACGTACTTATAAGCTCAACCAAAATATCAAAGTTGGCACAGATTTTATCCCGGCAAGTGTGTAACATAACACCCAAATAAAAGCTTTTAGATATTGAGTCATACCGGAGTACCGGGCGTGCCAGTGACGTCACCAGTCGTTCCCTCTTACACATCCCTCGGTAAAACGAGACGTGTTATGATAGGGCTCAATTATCACGTCATGTTTGGTAATAACTATTTATTTTTCATGTCTAAATTCATTGACGCAGAAACACATGGACACACTCGGATCAACGCGCAAAAATGTTCGAACCGAATGTAGACTAAAACGAAAAAAAGAAGACTTATTTACGTCAACGGGTACAGTCGAATCATTGCACGGTAAAAAGCATTTAGATGACAACATAGTATTTAAATTAGTTTGTTGTATTTCTAAGTTTATATGTCGGTGTTCCCAGGACACTTTTTTCGTGAATTTTGAACTAGACACTTGGTCTGTGTGTTTCTACGTCAATGCCTAGATTAGATTAAATTGTATAAGCAAATACTAATGGTGATAGGAATAGTGGTAACCTCATATTTAATATAAGTAAAAAAAAACATTTAAAAATATCAAAAATACCCACTAGCCCACCGGCATCGGGAACAGGGTCCAGGCTACCGGTGGTCAGGGCCTCAGAGAGAGGAACTTCCTAACAATACGCGTCGTGTCGAGAAGTAAAAATATTATTATCTTCGTATAGTAACTATTAATTAATTAGTGAATCTTAACGTTGATAAATTATCACGAAAATAATTTAGAGAAAACATGATCTAGTCTTTTGTTTCGTGTAATCGGAAAAAAATAACATGGTTAAAACTGCATTTGCACCTATCATTGCATATAAGGTATCACTCCCCAACCAATTCTGAAAGTGACTTATTAGGGTTGGACTGATGCTGTATTTTGAAAAAGAAATATGTTTCTTATTAATTTACTTAACCGACATGAACCAATTAACTACTTAGGATAGGCTGAGTTTTATTTAAAGCTTTTTCTAGAAGTTGTCTAAATAAGTGCTAGATTTAGATCTAATGATGTATAAGTAGTACCTAACATAGATAGATCTTTAATCTTACTAAAAAAAGGCAATTAACCTACCCAATATTTTTTAATCGCCTTTATCGTTTACTTTGAAACAGAAGGAATTTGACTAAGGGTTTTTTGCTCATAAAAAGATAATACAGTAGCCAAATGACTCATTCAGGCATTGCGCAATCTCTCAGTTTGAAACACGGACAATGCTGGCTGCATGCGCTGTCTTCGCCTTTTTTACTTCTTTTAATTGGAGTTCCGTGGACATGGATGGATAGTCTATTGTTTTTTAAAAGCTAGGAAATGTAGGCTGAACGTAGGTCGTTGAGTTATTAGTAGTATTAGGACGGTCCTAAGACTTGCTGAAACATTGGTCTATCAGGTCTATGACATAATATGACGTCTGCCTTTTAGTCGATATCTGGCAAGTGAAATGGTTCTTAATACTTTTTTTTTGTATTATTTACTACAAACTAGTATTTTTTATAGTTGGATGCTGTTGCCTGTTTTACTTTTATTATTTTTGCCTTCTTAAGAAACGTCAAGAACTCGATTCACAGTTCCAAATAGTCGGTCCAATGGAGAGAAGACGTTCAGACTCCATGGATACTGTTTTAAAATTATTGTAACAATATTTTCCAATAGAATAATAGCGATTAAGTCCTTGTAATGGGAGAACAATATAAGTCGATTAATTTATTAGTTTCTTCTTCGCTTCATTTCATTAATTTGAGGAGTGTCTGATCGAAAGCTGTTCACGTTAAAAACTATTTTTCAGAAATTACCTACCAAAAACTTATTTTGAATTACTTTTTTTGTAGTAAATAGCTTGTTTTGACCAAAATTAAGAATTTAAGGAACATTTTTATTAGAGAAATAGCTACTTTTGATGCAGTCTGAGATCGGAAATGGATACTGTATAAAAAATTCAACACTGACAGGAATAATAATAATTAGAAAATGTAAATAACGACTTTTTGATCAGGCACACCTCAATTACTGAACGATTGAAAATACAATTAAAATCTTTTGTTACTTTAAAATTAGATTAACATCAAACTGTATTAACACCGCGATGTAAGTATGTAAGTAGTAATTGGAAAGAGTAAGTGGATAAATTTTATTGTTCTGTTATTAACAATAGAAGCCAAATAAATATAAAAACAAACCTACGTTTGTTTGTAAACAAACCGTCATCAACAACAATGCTATTGCATGCGGAACCACACAAAACAGACTATAAATGGTCAAGTTTTTTTTTCTTTTTTTATCCAGTCAAAATGGCGTAGGAAATTAGTGTAGGTCGTTGACCCGACGCCTAGCGTGTCTATTGCTATCGTGTCGGTAATCATAGCCTAGTAATGATACCATCTGTTGATACGACGCGTATTTGTCGATTTACATTGAATTTTGTCGTATCACATATCATAAAAATAAGGTGTTTCTTAAATGGTTACAGAAAATTATTAGACCGTCCCAGGTGGGTGCAAGACTATTGTAAAATATGGTAAAAAAATATCTGGTCTATGGGAAGGGCTGTTTAGTGGACTGGGTTAACTTCTATTGCCGGGAGAAAACGGCGTCTGCCTTTCAAGTTTAAAATTGAAATGTGTTGGCAGACGGTGACTCGCCAGCTCACTAGCTGGGCCCACTGAAAAGCCGAATTTCAAGGTATTTCTTATATGGTTAGAGAAAATTATTAGAAGCTTCTACGATGTAGCGATGCAACATGTTTTTCTTCTTGTAGGATTAAGAGTGCTAAGTACTGCACATGTTAGGTAAAACCGCAGAAAAATAAAATTGGAAGCCTTGATAAATGACTATAAAAGGAGAGTAGAGTAAAACCACAGTAGACATATAAGCTAAAGCAGTACCTCAACTTACTATAATCTTATGAATTGAAACACTCACACAGACACGCAGCATGCAGCTTATCGTCTACACCGGCGGCGGCACGCCTCGGTCAGTCGACATACAATAGACGAATTAGCGTGCACTAGGGGCACGAACTAGTATTAAGGCATGCGCTATGGCGCTTCACGCATGCTTCAGACGAAGACGCAAGATGAACATGAAAGCGCACTGGTGTAGACATAGCTTATGTCCAGCAGTGGACGTCTTTCAGCTGAATGATCATGATGCTGCAAGTGTGCTGCACATCCAGTCGTCAGTTGCCTCGCAGTTGCAGTGACTACATCCTAATTGTCTTCAAGCTGCATTTGGTAATTGCATAGTTTACAGTTGCGACTGGATGTGAAATCTTCTTGCAGTTATGATTACAAATATGAAACGAACCAAACAGAGCGATATTAGCCCCCCTGAGGGTCGATTGATGGACTCTTTTTTAATTCAAATCCCTTGCACTTTAAAATATAGGGTTGTAAACTATAGGTTGTCTATGTCAACCCTCCAACAGACAATGGCTGTAAGCTAATAACAGGCCTAGTAACTTAAGCACTAATGAAGGGTTAGTATCCGGGACGCCTTAAAAGCTCGCTTCCGGAGGGCGGGCACTGATATTGCAAGTATAGGGCTGCATTATCCGATAATTATTGCAGACACGTATTATTTTTGTGGGAAAAATTAGTCGGAGCATAAAAACAAAAAAGGTAGGAAAGGTTTAGGAAAAAAATATGAGTCTGTCTGTTCCTACCAATTTTGGTACGGTAGGGAAAACTAAAAATCGTGACATCAATTTTGTTCGAAAACTGTCTTTGATCTTTCAAAAATGTTCGGTGATTATCCGAGGGATTGCGTTAACTATCATAGATATGATTTGTATGAGAACTACAAGGCTTTGGTAGTGATGTAACATCGTAGGTTTTGTAAAGTATGTTGGGATCCGCTTTTAATCTTCTATATTTTCTATGTACGATTTCTATGCACCAAGGAAGCGGCAGTTATGTCTAAAATATTATAAGTATTAAAAACTTTACTGCGCATTTTAGGGATAAAACAATTTCTTTCAGATATAAAAAAATAAAACAATTAGGCATGACATACTATGAAGCATTAGTAGTGCACAAATCAGTTTCAGACTTAAAGTTTCAGACATTCATATTACTTACTTACGTATTATCCGTTCGAGTAGGTAGATTTTTTCTATCAAAAATCCACCGTTTCCCATAATCGACCGTAACAGATAGACTCGCATTGTACGGTTTTTTGTCTTTTAGTGCGGATTTTAAAATGGACACGGTTACTTCTAATGCAAATAGACGCATCAAGAGATTTTTTCGTTACATAAAAATAAAACTTTTACAGTTTTTGCAAACCTTTTGAATTAAAAAAATAGAAATAATGGAACACGTTCGTTATTCTTAAATAGTGTAATAACCACTAATGGCAACTTAAACTTGAGTAAGTAGCGTTTTAGTATTTGGCCATAAGGTGTTCACCAACATTACATTTAAAACCAGCCTACCTAGTGGTCCTACTAGAAGGACAAAATTAACAGTAGGGCCACGAGCAGGGGCGGATTTATTACGTTGGTTGCCCTTAGGCCTATGAAATGAGTTTACTGAGTTTGAGTTGGCGGATAGGTTCACAGAAGGAGCGACCACAAAAAAAACACCAAATTTTGCCGCCCCCTAAGCCCGGGCCTACCCTGGCCTATAGGGAAATCCGCCGCTGGCCACGAGAAATACCATAGCCTCGTGGTCAAATTAGTAGGACAAAAAAATAGGACCACGAGAAATAGCATATCTACCCTCATGGTCCTGCTAGTAGGACAAAAGAGTAGGACCACGAGAAATACCATACCCTAGTAGTCTTACTAGTAGGACAAAGAGTTCCCTCAAAAGGTCACCGAGAAAAGTTCATAACTTAGGCGAGTTTCTCTTATAAATTGTGAACGGGAATGAGTCTGCGTGCTTGCAGTTGGTTGGTTAGTCTTGTTATTGTTTGTCTAAAGTAATCTTGAATTCAATATGCAATAGCCATTTGTGGTTTTGTGGTACCGAAGCTTGTCTAGTTACCGTTCTGGAAATAAATGATGCATGGACGAACCACGCAGACACGATTCAATAGTGCGTCCATTTTGAGTATTTGCCTATGTTTTACCGTAGCATGTGATTTCTAGCAAAGAATAGGTCATTATGTCCTAGACCCGAGGGTGTCATAAAAAGTAATTTAGGGCGAGATTAGATTAGTGAGCGTAGAGCAAGAGTCATAACCGTTCATTCTGTAGATAAAACATTTCATGACCCGAGTCCTGAAATATGTCTCATCGGGAGACATATTTCAGGACTCAGGACTAGCCTAGGACGGATAGCAAACTAGCGCCCTCCCCCGGCGTCGCTCGGGTACGTTTTATAGCTTATTTATTTATTTATTTGGTCTACCAACAATTGTTTACCCAAACATCTTGCACATAAAAATAACATTAAAACTTTAAGCAGTGTAACAATTACTTAAAGGTAAACACCAGACGAACTAAATTATACTAGTAATAATTGTAAGCTAAGTAGGTATACATTTAAAGTTTACAACACAACTTAAAACTAAGAAAAAAGAAATGTATTTGTTTTTATTTATATAATACTGCCCAAGATTTAGTAAATAATGCTTTACAACAAATCACATAAACAGTGACTTAGTGACGGAATCAAAGTGAAAATCGATTACATCGCTGCAACTATTTAAAAGCCTACAGAACCTGGCACATGGAGAGTTAGATCCCACTTACAGCTTAAAACCTTCTGGAAGAAATTACCTAAATTAAGATGAAAACTGCATTAAAATCCATTGAGTAATTTACAAGAAGTAAGCGGACAAACAGACAGATACGAAAAGCGACTTCAATTTATACTATTTAGAGATAGAGATGTAAATGTTTGTGAAGATGTACTTTTGTAACTCCATCACGCATAAACGGCTGATCCGATTTGGATAAAATTTGGCAAACACATAGACCATGTCCTGGATTAATACATAAGATACTTTTTGTACAGGTACATAAAGTAGTTCCCTAAGGATGGCAGTAAAACCACGAGCAAAAATTAGTTGCCAATAATGATTTAGACCGGAAAGGAGTCTCATTACCATATTGTGTACATAGATGTGTATGTACCATCTGTCTTCTTAAAAGATACAAATCACAGTTACATCAGTAAATATTACGACGCTTCATCGATCTTCAAGGATCTATGGATCATTGAGATATGATGCGACCATTGTTTATGTCAATCGAAGCATGACCGCTGAACTTTTGACTGAGCCAAATGACACGACCGATGATCACGGTCAACAGTCGTGATTGATATAATTTCTATTTAGAAATTGTCAAGGAAGTTAGAACGGGTGAAATGTTACTCTAGAGTGTAATTGAATTCGTGTATTTCCTTGGGGATGATATTAATAGATCACCACGTCAGGGGTTGATTTAAAAAAACCGTTTGTAGTGTGCGCTTTCGCTATAAAATACAACAACTATGCAAATTGCTAGTTTCTACCTTTAGCGGTTTAGGCTGTGCGAGTCTTACATTACGTACTTGTTCATTATTAAGACGATTTTTCCAATTTTTAAATCGCTAATATATGAAATGAATAAAAAAAAAATTGAGCTTTTTGTAGAGAATCGCATAATCTACAACTTTGTATAACTTTTGCCGATAACACTTAGCATTTAAGAAATTGTAGATTACAGTAAATTATTTGACATTGAATAACTTTTTTTGTAGAAGTGGGATCGAAGGGGAATTTTGACATTTCGTTTGTAATGATGTAATTATTTAAAGTCTGTACGAATTTTATGCGAATTAATACGAAATTTTAGTTTTTTTTTTGTCTATTTTTGTTCGACTACAATGAAAATAAGCAATAACCAAAATAGCATTTCAAACCAAGATTCTACTGTAGCTACACTATTTATTACAAGAGACTAAACATTACGCTTATGTAATTTCCTGACCAAAATTGGTACAATTAAAGCTATTTCGGTAAACTACCAAATAATTGACCGTAGGTGCCATAATTACTGTCTGGTTAACTTATCTGGTGGGTGTACTAAGTGCCTCCATATCCGCCTACAAATTATTGTCTTACCTTTTACAGATATTTATTGCACCAATTTCATTCCAATAATGCTTCCATTTAAACAAACGAATTGAATTAAATTGTAATTGGATAAACAATTGACTGTTTTGTAACTAGCTTGCGTGGGATTCTGTTATTGTTTAAATGGTAATACTACTTTTTATTACCAAATTAATTACATGTTGGGATTATTTTATTTTATTTTTTGGTTTGTATTGTTAAACTGTGTATTCAAACGTATGTGATACTTTGTTATTATCTAGAGATGTTATTTTAGAATTTTTCACTTATAAAGGCATCGATATTACGTTTATCGTTTTCTTTTCAATAAAAAAAGATAGAATAATCATAGAGCTTTAAAAGAGGCCTTTGTAAATAGTAGACTCCCTTCATGAATAACTATCAATTGAAATTCGTTTTTGGTTTACATAGTAGACCTCGAAGCTACATCGCTGCTATAAGCTCGACCGCCTCGTTGGTTTTGCGATCGCGAGTGCGACTGCTTAGCTTGAGGTCCTGGGCTCGATCCCCAGGTCAGACAAAGTATTATTAGGTTTCCCGTGTGGAATTTTTCAGTGGCAGCCCAGAGTCCATGTTGACAATTCGCAACAGGGGCCTACTCCCTAAGTCCGTCAACGATATTAGTCGCCCGTCCGAAAGTAGCCCGAAACGTAGGAGTCAACAAAACAAGTGTCGAGTTCAACTTTTCGGACGGGCAAAAACACATCGGTAGTAGGGACAACTGTCAAATCGTGTTGTCATTCATTCTTAGTTCGGACCCCGAAATAAACGTAGGTATGTCCGTAGGTAATAGGGAGTAGGAAACGCTTGTAACTAAAGCCGAAACCACTGTCTTCGTGCTTATGGAGTAGTCCCCCTGGCTCGCCCTCTATTACATGGGACTTGGGCATAATGGCTAAATGAAGGTGTACTGTACACCTCTGTCCAACCTTTTGGGGAATACCTACAGCGCATGATGTTAAGTTATGTTACCTCGAAGCTAAGATCTGAATGAATGCACTTTAATACTAAATCTTGCATCTACATACAGGGTGTCCGGTAAAGAATGGATAATCTCGCATGTGCGTGTAAAGGGGGTCAAGGCCTACCCGAAACACCCCCAATCAAAAAGAAACAGAATTTCTCATAACCTGAAAGTTGACAAAACGTATGCACTTTCCCTACAAATTGTCCCAAAATGGCAAACAAAAATCGCTTTAACTTCTAAACCATGGAAAATCGTAGAACATATATGGGGGTGTTTCGGGTAGGCCTTGAGCCCCTTCACACGCACATGCGAGATTATCCATTCTTTACCGGACACCCTGTATATTTAGAAGCAAAATAATGGCGCCGATTCCTTTATTCATCACCTAAACTAAAATTAGAGAATTGCTTTCTTTTACTAACAGACAACACGAGAAAAGGACTTTGATAGACAACTAAGTTAGAGATGTCAAATTAGTTTACGCCTTGAACTTCACCGTGTTTTTAGTCGACATGTTTTAGATGTCGCTGTTGTATGGAAATTTTAGTTCAACTTAATTTGACAGCTCTTATTTACTTATGTCTCTTTCTTATTTTATTAGAGTGAAAAAGATGGCAATAGCCTAAATTAAGTTTAGTTTGTCCATAACAGAATCGGCACCAATGTATCGTTGATAAAACAAGATGGTGCATTCGATACCTTGTTCGACAGCTATCAATTGTCACGTAGTATCTAACGGCAATGATACGATGATTGGCAGCTATTTACCTCAGTAATGACACTGCACTGCTTGATATATTTCCTGCCTTGCTGTACAAATTACATAGTTAGCAACTTAATACCACTGGTTTGTCTGCATATGATTTGCAACAGAGCTTGTCTTGTTTTTAGCCTAATGTTATTTGATGATGATTCATTGATCTTTAGTTTCCAGCCAATGCTTTAACTTTTGGATACCTCTGAAATGAATAAAAATTATTTATTTTGCAAATTGGATATTTAAAAATCACTTACATGTCAGTTTGTTTTTTAAAGATAGATGTCGTCGGCGTTTCTTATCTGACTATCTGTCATCCGTTCTTAATTATTGTACAGTTATACAGGATGGAAACGAATCGCCTGAAATCGCCTGTTGTAATGTAGCGTTTCCACCCTGTATAGCCTTTGCCCGCGGTTTCTATCGCATCCTAGATACTTTACATACCTGGATAAAAATTACCTATCCTATGTTGGTCCAGGACATGGTATATCTGTGTGCAAAATTTCATCTAAATCCGTTCAGCCGTTTATGCGTGATTGAGTAACAAACAGAATTGAAGATCCAAATATTTTCAAAAATTATGGACAGTCTCTTATGAACATGCCCCATCTTAAATTACCACCCTGTTTACTAATTCTGTCCCAAAATTGAAGTAACAGAATTAAAGTACCTATCTATTTAAATAAAACCCTGTTTTTAAAACACGTAAATGCTAATAAAGCAAAACTTTGGAGCCGAATTTTGACATAAAAGACAGTAGTGTCTCATGCATAGGTACTTATAAATATGTCTACTATTATCTGTGTTCATATGTGTACTTTTATGCCACGATGTACCATTTGTACCATGCCTCCACATATCGATAGAGCTACCAACATTAACCGAAGAGAACTGAAGGCTGTACTTTCTGATTGATGATCCTTCATTTATAGCCAGTTGCGGGTACCGTACCATTCCGTACCTTCGCTTGCTTCGCTTTTTAAAACCCCCTGTTCCACGAAACGAAACTATTAACATTGAGAACTAGTAAAGGAGATTTGTTTAAAATTAAAAAGTATAAAATTCAGAGAAACTTTTCTCCAAGCCTGAAAAGACTGTGATTTATTACTTTGGAAGTTTTAGATGGATAGTATACCTAAATCTAAAAGAAATAAAACCGGCCAAGTGCGAGTCGGACTTGCGCACGAAGGATTCCGTACCATTATCTATAAAACGGCAAAAAAATCACGTTTGTTGTATGCGAGCCCCCGTAAATATTTATTTTATTCTGTTTTTTAGTAAGTATTTGTTGTTATAGCGGCAACAGAAATACATCATCTGTGAAAAATTCAACTATCTAACTATGAGATACAGCCTGGTGACAGACGGACGGACGGACAGCGGATTCTCAGTAATAGGGTCCCGTTTTACCCTTTGGGTACGGAATCTTAAAAAACATAGTAACCATGGACGTAGAAACACATGGTCATTGCTCAAAAATGTCCGAACCGAATGTAGACTAAAACGCGAAATAGTAGACTTATTTTCGTCAATGGGTGCAGTCGAATCTTCGTATGGTGAAAAGCTAAGTTAGGCATTGTGATGACGACATAGAATTTAAGTTAGTTTGTTGGTATTTGTAAGTTTGTATGACGGTGTGCCTTGGCACGCGCTCTGGTAGTGAATCATAAGTCAGGATGAATCATAAGTTTCATTTTAAAAAAACACCAGTTCTGTTTAATGATCTTTCGAAAAAAACATTCTGATCTCAAATCTCATTAGTATCACAATAGATATCTCGCTAAGGTATTCCATTTACGTTTCCAAATAAAATTATAATAATATTGTATTGATTACTACACCTACGCATTAATTACCTCAGATATTATGTTTATGGAACTTTATCCCAATATGGTATTGCAATTTACCAGTTCTGTTCCTATTAGAATGTTGTAATTCTTTTGAACCAAAATGTTTGGTTTTCTTTCTTATCTATAACTAACGACCCGCTCCGACTTCACACGTGTACGTTTTATTGCTTAAAACTTCCTCTTAAATCACTCTATCTATTAAAAAAAACCGCATCAAAATCCGTTGCGCAGTTTTAAAGATCTAAGCTATTTCCGCCGGCCGTATTTCCAATTTCAATCACTATACAAGGTTAGTCGGAAAGGGGGTACTAATCCGAAGCCCACGTATAGTATCGCTGATGACTGTTTGAAAGCAAGTGTTAAAATTTCAAAATTCGATATATTTTTTTTCCATATAAAATTATTTTTATTTTAGTTTTTTCAAAATTTCTTCATCCTTGCTTTAGTTACAAATTCAGAAAATGGTGCTTCTAATTCATAACCCCAAATATGACCTAAAATGTAAACACAGCTGATCATAACTGGGGATAGATAGATTTTAGAGAATTTTTTTTGAGATTTTTGAACAACTGTTTCTCTCAATAGTTTAAACTATTGAGTTTTGGGAAAACTTGTAGAACAAAAGTTATTCATTATTATGTGTATTTTGACACCCTTTCGGATTAGTACCCCCTTTCTGACTAACCTTGTATAGTATAAAACAAAGTCGCTTCCCGCTGTAGGGACAGACAGCGGGAATCGACTTTGTTTTAGACTATATAGTGATGAGAATTTAAGCTACCTACTCTATGAACTTTGAAATCGGTGGAATAATAAAAGTTGAAATGTTATAAATTATAATACACTAGCTTTTATCCACAGCTTCGCTTGCGTGCAATTTTAAGATCTCTCTGTTTGAAAATGTAAATACTGAGTAAGCAATCGTAAAGCGTTTTCAACTTACCTACACCAATACAACTACGAATTACAATAAAAGTTTAAAACCTATAAAAACTTCTCAATTTATGACAACACCGCTCTGTACTTAGGTATCTTCAATTTAGTTTCAGTAATATTGTCATTTATCACAGCTTTAAGAATACCAAATATATTCATTTGCCGTGTCAGGAAAAAAGAATCGCATTACTTTCCATTTTTCCATTACAATGGTCTATTAACTCATGCTAGATATTTCAGGAACATGAAAATGTCATCGAAGTTATTTCTTCGCGTGTTGTGATTTAAAACCTCCCCTCAGCCAGAATATTCCCTGTTTCATGTCAAACTCTGGATATGTGCAGTATAATCTATGTGTATGTGTAAAATATTACCTGACTAATAAATAATGAGGAATGGAATGAGCTATTGTTTACGGCTGCTTTTTTTATCTTATTTGCCAGTTTTAGTCAGAAAAACATTTTTATAAGCTTGATTTATCATTTGTGTTAGGTACTTTGTTAAGTTCTGTTATTAATTATGTAGTTAGAAAACAGCTAGCATAGTCCCGAAAACAATTACATAATATTAGTTAGAATACTCGTATCACTTGGAAGAAGGACAATAAAACTCGGATGCGTGCTTCCAACATCCTAACTTTGCGACATACCATCACGTCTACCCAAGGCAAAAACATACTCAATCTGGCGATGAGTCATCAATTCATCATAGTTTTTATAATTTACTCCGCTGAACCTAAAAAAACTTCACTTTGTAACTTCAGGAATTCATCATTGTCGTCACTAGTATTGGGCGATTATGAGATATAGGTAGTAACGGAATCATTCGATTATGAAGAAGTCTCGAGATATCCCGATCATAACCATTAGTGTTTACTAATTTGATCGAATTCGTGGTTCGCGCCGCGGAGTACCTACAATACGGCCGTATCTTGGCGAGTCTGAAGTTAGTTGTTTGGCTGCGCAATGAATCTTTTAGAAACGAAATTGTTTACTGCGCAGCTAATCAGCTAACTTCAGACTCGCCAAGATACGTCGGCCATATTGTAAGTCATAGTAACCTAGTAGTTACGTGACAGTATAAACCAAATAAACCTGGCGTCACCACACCACTCTCACCACCAACAAAACAAATAGCGCCCTTCCTACACAACGGACAATGATTGAAGGACTTACTTAAGACTGGAGTACAACTGATCTAGGATTAGTAATACAAATTAGTAGCGTTATACGATTATGAAAATAGGTAACTTACTTGTTTTATAATCGATTATCAGTATAAATAATTAGTAAACGTCTCGATTATGACAATAATTCATGATCGCCCACCACTAATCGTCACAAATTCTCTTCAAATTGAATCTAGAACTTCGACACATTTGAACTAAGAAGGCGTGACGTTCGGATACATGTCCGAGGTTATTAATCACAAATAGGGCGTCGATTCAAATAAGTGGCGCGTGTCTGCGGTTCGTGCGTGGCGAACGATCGCACATTTATCACTCTGAAGCTTTCGTTCCTATAGGCTTTATGACGCCCGTTGTTCGATTTACAAAAAGTTTGGTAAAGAATATCGAACTTTTCAAAAACCCAAAAACATGATGTTTTTTATATGAAGTGTGTAGGTGTTATGAGAACAATATTTTTAAGACAAATATGCAAATAAAATATTTAGTTTTAATTCCGCCAAACTAACTTTGGCAACAACTTTGGCGGAATTAAAACTAAATATTGTATCTACATATTTTTATGTCATGAATTTCCGAAAAGTAACGTCTGATTCCATTATTTAATATTTTATGGATTTGACGTAAAGTGTCTTTGTAATATGGCAAGTTAATAACTCGCCATATTACAGTAGTATATGAAAATTACTACCTACGGTCTCTTCATTCGATCTACGGTAACATGACAATGATTAATTAATGTGAAAACTTTTGTATGCACGAAATTAAACTGTTTTTAATACACATGAAAATAATTACTCCAAACTAAGCCGAAACAAAACACACTGTTAATTTTATGATGTCTTTCACTTTGCTTAATTAGGAACACGCCTGAACCGTAGTTTTTCAATTGCCGTTATTGTGTTTCCTGCAAAATGATATCATTAAGTTGTCAACATAATGTATCGTCGATCTAGGTTGGGGAATTAAGTCTAGCCTTAATGATATACAGCCTGGGTTAAAGCCCTCATGATGGGATCACCTCATGCCCTAATTCCATATTTAGTTAGAAAAAAGTCACGCTAGTCAATAGACTATACGGCGCATTACTATTGTAATGCGCCGTGTTATAAAAGAAAAGCGAATTTAATAAAACCTTTTTAATAAAAATGTACTGTCTTTTTACAACAATAGAGGTAGGTACAAACAATATTGGGTTATATTTTTTATAATAAATCAATCTTGAGTAATTTATTCATGCTAACAAAATGAAAAGCTTAAAATTGGCCTATCGCTTGTGACCGGATAACTAAACAAATAAACTCTATAGATTGAATATGTGCCTTTCACAAACAATAAAGTTTGCTATGATTTATTAAAGTAGAACTGCCAGTATGAGCTGATCCTTCATTGTATAGGCTTTCCGTATAATGAGAGGTCAGTTTATACTGGTAATTTATGGCCTAATATGTAGCCGATAGCCGTATGTACATAGTAAATTCGGCGAACAAAATCGGATCATCACATCCATTATTTACAACCTCCTGTAAAAGCTGTCGCTTATTATTTGCACGATACCACAATAAATTGGAAAATCAACCAAAAGCAACAGCTTATCAATGAACACAAAGAAAAGTGATTTAGCATTTCGGAAAACGCACCTACATTTTCATTGCCAACAATAGGCATGTTGACAGCATCAACAAATTGCAAAAATCTAATTAGTCCGCCAGTTAGTTTTGAAAAATAATGGACACGTATTTTTTTTTGTTTGTTAAATCTATGAATATTTGGACAGATAAAACACATCAAAACTCGAGAGTAGGGGCTTGTGACGTCAGAAGCAAGTAAAAATTGTACTTGCTTGTGACGTTTCGCCAATTATAAAAGTGTCGTATCTTCGTCAATTCTCGTTTATGTAACAAAAGAAAAAATACGGGTCAAATGTTTTTTGATAATCTAACTGACGGACTAATTAGTTTTTTTCAGTCAAATACCCTATTATCGCTGCCAATACACATTTTGTAAATGCTCTACCAGGTTCAGGGGGGCTAATAACGTTAGGAATGGTGAATTATATTTCGTTTCTTGATACCGCATCGTTACTGCAAGTGGACTGCACATCCAGTCGGCAGTTGCACTGACTGCATCTTAACTACCATCAAACTGCATTTGGCAGTTGCAATTGCGGTCGGAATACAATCCTATCTCTGATTCATCAAATGAGACGCTAGCGATAGCGTAATAAATAAAATAAAGAAGAAAGGGCGCAAAAAACTCAAAACCGACAGAAACGACTCTTATTTGGTATTTGTCACATTTATTAATGTCATAAACAATCTTTTTTTTAAACTTTTCCCCTCACTGAGATTTCTCTTGTATCGTGGGTGCGTTTACAGACACAAATCTCACCTATACAAACGCTCAGACCCGAAACAACCATCTGTAGGCCATACAAATTTTTGTTCCGTGTCGGACTCGAAACCACGACCCGTAGCGCAGAAGCCAATCGCTTAGCCACTGCACCAAACGTGTCAATCCTATCCTGCATATTATCTTCTTTTTTTTCCCTACGGTCTGGGAGAGTCCAGTAAAATGAAATCAAAGTTTTAAAAATAGTCTGTGCGTATGGGAAATTGCTGATTTTCTGCCAAGTGACTGCCAAGGCCATAATAATGATCAACTTTCAAACAAGGGTTTCGCGTATGCTTATGATAATAACCTGGTCCTCTTTGTTTTCAGTTCTTAGTCCATGATCATCTTCTTTCAATGCCTTATACAAAAGTATGGAGTCCATTGAGAGGCGTGCCAAGAAGCTCATCAGCGACGACTCCCTCGTTCAGACCAAGCTCCAAAGTCTTGAGCATCGGCGCAAAGTTGCCAGTCTATCGGTTTTTTATCGGACACATTTCGGAGAGTGTGCTTCAGATCTGCATGATCTAATACCCCCCTGCCCTTTTTTCTATCGGACGGCCAGAAGCACGAAAAAGCGCCATCGGTTCATGGTTGATATACCAAAAACCCGAACGAAGCGCTTTGATTCCACTTTCATTGTGAAAACCGCCAAACAGTGGAATGCGCTGCCCGAGTGGGTGTTCCCCGACAGCTACAATTTGGGTGTCTTCAAGTCACGAGTGAATCGGTTTCTTCTGGGCAAGCGTGCTCCATCGTAGACCGCATCATCGCTTAACATCAGGCGAGATGGCGGCCAAACGCAGGCCTAGTAATAAATAAAAAAAAAAAAAAAAAAAAAAAAAGTATTAACAAAACCTCATCTTCCACAGAGGGAATGCATCTCAGTCCACATCGGCCAGGCTGGCGTGCAGATCGGCAACGCCTGCTGGGAGCTGTACTGTCTCGAGCATGGCATCCAGCCCGATGGTCAGATGCCCTCGGACAAGACCCTGGGCGGCGGAGACGATTCCTTCAACACTTTCTTCAGTGAAACCGGCGCGGGCAAGCACGTGCCCCGAGCTGTGTTTGTGGACTTGGAGCCTACTGTTGTTGGTAAGTAGTCTGATGATGATGGCTGAAGTTGAGGATGTGGATGGGTTTTGTAATGGTTCCGGTGAATTGGAGGACTGCAAAGACTTGATCCGGATCAAAGGACCAATAACATGAGAATGAGTCCCCAGATTGTTTTGGATGTGTATTTCATGGATATGTAAAGTTCGTTTTATCAACAACTTACTGTTACCCGTGGTTTCACCTGCATCCTAGGGCTTTTTTTTAAAACGTTTCCCCTCTCTGTGATTTCTCTTGTATTGTGGGTGCGTTTACAGACACAAATCTCACATACACAAACGCCCAGACCCGAAACAACTATCTGTAGGCCATACAATTTTTTGTTCCAATTTCAATTTTTCAATTTCAATTTCTTTATTGCATTCCGTAATGTCAAATAGAGGTGGTAGGCTTAAGACTATAGGATCAATTATGGACCCTGTCGGGAACAGCAAAGTGTAGTAGAAGAGAGGAAGAGCACTTATTTGTTTAATAACAATAAAATAATATTTTATTCATTGTTGCTAGATATGTTAATTGCAATTCGATATTTTATTTATTTAGAAATTATCTATTTCCTTTTTATTATTTTTACAAAATATTTTGTTTATAACATTTATTTATTTTTTTCCGTGCGGGAAGCGAGCCCACGACCCGTAGCGTAGAAGCCAATCGCTCAGCCATTGCATCAAACGTGTCGTCCGTTTAATTACTTCATTTACCTGTACACGAAGAATCCTATGTCCTACCTATATCGAGGTCATGGTCTATCTGTGTGCCAAATTTCATCCAAATCCATTCATAGGGCCTACTCCCTAAGTCCGTCAACGAAGTTAGTCCGTCCGAAAGTATCCCGAAACGTTGAAGTGAACAAAACAAGTGTCAAGTTCAACTTTTTGGACGGGCAAAAATACAACGATAGTAGGGACAACTGTCAAATCGTGTTGTCATTCATTCTTAGTTCGGGCCCCGAAATAATCGTATGTCCGTAAGTGATAGGGATTAGGAAACGGCCGTAACTAAGGCCGAAACTACAGACTTCGTGCTTGGGGAGTAGACCTGCTGTTATTAAGGCGTGATTCACATCCAACACATTTCACATTTACAAATATTCAAAGATATTTATTTTGCTAAGTGTACATAAGGTGTTACAATATAAAATAGCTCTCTTAACTTAGTTGCCTTTTTCAGGCGTTGCAAAAGAATTCTTAATAAAATAAATTAGTTAACTGTAGATCGCCATAATAACTTTGAATAGGTTATATATTTATCAACCCGAAGCAAAACCAAACATATTACAACATTTAGTCGAGTCTGTTGTTTTTTTGTTTTGTATTCAAATATCATCATCACAATATCAGTACGATAGCAGGATACAAAGTCTTTAGCATAGTTACATCATGCAAATTCATTAACGTATTCATTAGGCTTTTAAAATTCAAAGTTTTAACCTGACTATAATGAATATCTTACAGCTGCATCATTGTCTAGCCATTCTACATCATCTTACTTACTAACCCAGCTAAAAATACAACCTATACAAAAAAGTAATAAAGGAACCGTGAGGCTCTAAATTGAAGGCTTCTCGTCGGTTTGTAATAGAAATGTATAATAGTCACCGGGTATTGAACCCAGGCCTCGCCGTTATTACTCCGGCAGACGGACTATCATTACGCTGCAACACTGTAAAACCATCTGTCAAGGAAATTATATTTTTTTTAGCATCTGTTTATAATTTTGAAGAATGATGCGACAAGTGCTGTTTAGCTTTAGATAGATTGCAAGTGCAGCTATGCAAAACGTAAGGACCAAATTGGTCTTTCGAGTCTCGGGCATTAACTGGTGATAGAATCGTGTATACCAGTCGAAATATTATGATAGATAAACTTTGCTATGCCAATTTATATTAGGCACAGTCAGAGTATTTAGCAAGTACCAGTCAAGATGATAATTAGAACACCCAAAGTGATTACTAATGTTCGCTCAACTAAAGTAGTCAACAGTCAACAATTATTCATACCATACATTTTACGCAAATGTAACACGAACAACATCAAATAAATGAGTTTATTCAAACCTTTATTAATGTGACTTTTATAAATGACTTATGGTTTAAATAAAACGATTGGCTCATAAACAGAGTGTTAATTAATTCGTGTAATTCCTTCAAACCGCGTGATCTACTGGTGACACAGATTAACCATAAAAGGATTTTTTTAAAAATCAACTGAAAAAAAATTGAAGATAAAATCTTAGTTTTCTATTTCTGAGTCATTTTAGAGCCCCGAGTAAACTTACTACAAAGAGCGATATCGCGTTAGTCTTGCCCGCCAGCCGCGTCGCCGTGCTTTCATTCATTTATGCGTGGCATCGAAATGTTCAAGCGCATGAAATATTTTTTTTGCAAAAAAAAAAATTTTTTTTTTACTGAATCCATAGTAGGTGGTTTAGATACGATCACTTACCCCTACCGCATGAAAGAAAAAGATTTTTAGTTTTTGATTTTCAATCAGTCTAATTCCCGTGCGGGGCCAATCTACACCAGTAATAGATCATGTGGTTTTAAGGAATTACACGAATTCGTTAACACCCTGTATTTGCGAAAGGTGGATGGTCTAAATAATTAGATGACTTTGGTTGAGTGAATATTAGTGATAACTTTAGATGTTTCTATAATTTGATCATTTTGACTGCTACTGACTACTTGAGTGAATGTAAATTAAATGACTGATGTTCTTTAAGAACTTGTCAGAAGAGTCACTGGTATGTTAAACCAGTAGCTAAGGTAAGTGGTTCTTTGCAGTCTATTCCTAGGGTACGCAAAGTACATACAGTGCATAAACGTAATTCGTATTAAACGATCAATTTACTCCATATTGATATTGTAGCTAGCTATAAAACATGAATAGATTATAATAACGTCAAATTATCTTCTGCTATCTACATACATTATTCGTAATGCGAGGATAATAACATGAAATTGATGCCTAAATGGAAGAACGACCTGGTTTGGAAAAAACAGAATAGACGAATATTTTTACATACTTGGACAGGAAAATAATCTAGCCTAGGATGTTGACTTCCAATTGAACTCGACCCGGTCGAAATTACAAATGAAATAGAATAATTTGGAGATAGTAGGGACTTCGAGAAGGCATCTAGTTATAAATACGTTTCGCTCGCAAATAACACAAACTCTTTAGAGTATTTAGATTTTAGGGCTCGTGGCTAATTAACAACTGCGCCGATCATACGGTTTGCGAGGTTAAGCAGCGCTTGCCACGGTCAGTCCGTGGATGGGTGGCTGTTCGTTACACAACGACACAACGGTTCGAGACCCTTCCTATATCACGGAGAGCAGAGTAAACCGTCGGTCCCGTATGTCATTCATAAGAATACCCATAACAGTTGTCACGGGTAGTAGAAGCCCGAACGTTTATTAACCGGTCTAACCTTAGGATATCGGTATTGCCCAGTAACTGGGTCGCGGAGGTCTGATGGCAGTCGCTCCGTGTAAAATACTGGTATTCAGCCGCATCTGGTTAAACTGGAAGCTGACCCGTATTTCAAAGGTTTTTCGGGGTCGATGCAACTTCCTAACCGTTTCCTAGGACGGTTATAAAACAGCCTGCAGCAGAAGATACAGGCATGGCCGTCTTAGGCCAGGCAGGGGCCCTTGGACACACAGAGTTTGGGGCCCTTTTAGAAAGCCAATAACAACTGGCAGCAGTTTCTCTCAATTAAAAGGAACTTTTGCTGAGTATAGTTTTGCTGAGCTACCCTGGCTATCTAGGTGCTTTGTTAATTATATATTGAACTAAGAAACCAATGTGTTTTATAGATTGATTAATTGGATGAAAATTAAATAGGCTCTAGGTTTCAGCATTTCGTGGCCCCCATCAGGCCGGGAGCCCTGGGCCCGTGCCTTACGTGCCCTTATGGTAAAGACGGCATTGGTTACAGAATAACCCAAGAATCCTAAAGCACAAAATTCACTAGCAAGTTATATGGCGCAAGTTATTAAAGCAAAGTTCCTGCTTACCTGTCTGTTTACACTGAAAGTTTTGTTAAAACCCGCAAGTCAGGCAAATCAACTTGCTAAGAGTAGGTATGCAATTTAATTTGCTAGTGGATTAATAAGCGATGTCGCTTGCGGACCGCTAGACCACACAAATATGCTAGTAGATCGTCAACTTTTCCCTACAAACCATGCGATCACTAGAAACCTAAGACTTCACGGTTGGTCACACGCCGCTGGCGCCGCATGCGCGTCTAGCTCCACCGACTGGTCTTACCTTGCGGAATATTAAACTAAAGCGGGATTTACACTGTATCAACTTTTGATGTACAGACACCAGGGGGCTTACCATGACCTCTTATGAAAACGCTCAAATGCTAGCCAGTCAACTTCCGTTCAAAAGCAGGCCTGCTTCTGAATCGCTAAAAATCGTACCATGACAGTACTAAAGGTGAACGACTATTGAACCAAGTTGAACGGTTATGCTTGTTCATGGTACGAAAAGTCTGTATAAAAAAAAGGTGAATGGATTTCGTAAACGTCAACGTAGCAGGCCTGCCGCAAGCCTGCTCTAACGATGTCATAGTACAAAAAAGCAGGCCAGTTCAACTTCCAGGCAACTTCTGTCCTGCTATAAGAGGCATTGTAAGCCCGCAGCACATCAAGCTACTACAATCTGTCAAATTTCTTTAACAGATTTTCATCTTTATCGCGAAAGCATTAGGTTCAAGGTTGATTGCGAAAATTTTACAGTTTCAGGTAGTTTGACCTGCTGGCGTCTGTACATACATCCAAACCGAATCATTCAGAACGATCATCCTTGTTTACATAATTTGTCATTCAATTTTGTGGTTTCGCTTTTCACGATGGTGCTTTCTTTGCACGAGTTGCATTGGAATAATAAAAGAAAACACCTGAAAAACTGATTTAAAATAATAAAAACAATAGTGAATTGGAGTGAAATTAACAAAGGACCATATTTTGTTTATTTTCACTGCGCCTTCACATTGGATGAATCATCGGTTCGAGGAAAGACTCTTTCATCAAAAGTTGGTAGGGGGTCAATATGTATATTTCATCGTTCATCTTTCACTTTGGATGAAACAAAAATTAAAGGTACCTAATCTACACTTTTAATGATGATTTCTCCAAGATGAACATCCAAAGTGATTGTAAATGAGTCTTAAGGAGGGTATTCAAATCACTTCGCACCTTGTTACACTATTTGTTCGATTAGCATCCGATTGTGTGTAAAAAGTATTTGTGAAAAAATAAACTCATAGAGTTCTTACCTACACACAATCTATGTAAACAAGTTATTTCTATTTTTTGTTAGTTTGAAAATATACGGTCTGCTAATTTTATTGCATACACGTAAGTCCACAATCCCAGATAGTAGAAGATCGAATCATGTTTGAATGTATCGGAAAATTCGTCAAGTGTCTGCAATTTTGAATTTGTCAGAGGAATACCTCAGCATCATCATTTAGCCGATAGACCAGTAGTTCTCAATGTGGGCGATAACGCCCCCTTGTGGGCGCTAGAGGCCTACAGGGGGGCGGTTAAGGGCGGCAAAAGTAATGATTGTTATTGTCATTTGTAAGAAGTGGTTACGTTAAAAAAATTAGGGAGTGCTAGAAAATAATTGATTCTCAAAGTGGGCGATAGACGAAATAAGTTTGAGAACCTTTGCGATAGACGTCCACTGCTGGACATAGGTCTCCCCAAGCATCGCAACATCGACGTTTCTGTCAGGCTTGCCAACCGTCCCGCGAGTGTCGGGACGTCCCGTTTCTAGAGCTTCAGAGGATGCGTCCCGCGAAAGACGTGTGCGGGACGACAATTGTCCCGTTTTATCGTACCTACGGCTAAACCTTCAGGCAGAAGTCGGAATTTAGTGAACGCACGTTTTGTTTAGCTAGAAGAGTGGTGATCGCGACCGCAAGTATCGCGTCGAACGTACGAAAAAATAATTTGTAATTGTATTTTTCGCCTCCCTATACTTTGACAGTTGGGTCCCGCTTTTTTTTGCCACGTCCCGCATTTTGATTGCCAAAGTCCCGGTAAATTCATACATAAAGGTTGGCAAGCCTAGTTTCTGTGCTTGTCGTATCCAGCGGATTCCCGCGACCTTCACCAGTTCATCGGTCCACCAGGTCCACCTTGTGGGAGACCCACGCTGCGCCTTCTGGTACGCGGTCGCCTCTCCAGAACCTTTCAGATTTACAAGCAATTTGAATAGGAGAACTTTTTTGGGTTCAAACGATATCTCTGGCAATAGATTGGTACCTGTAATATGTTTTAGCGATGTTAACAATAGTATTGTAGGTATTCGTTTAAAAATACTAAACTCTTTGTGTTGCGGATGAGTCAAAATTTCGATACAATCGAAATCTATGATTACCACTTCACAGTTGAAGACAGGAAGTTACAATATTATCGAAAGAGCGTACTTGAGAAGCTCTTAGCAATCGTATCTTTATTGGCAGCCGGTGGCCAGCTCGGATGAAAGTAATTAGCTTTCAAGTGGCACAGTATTCGTCTCAATTAAATTCGTTGAGAGCTCTTACACTTCATTCCCTTTTAATTTTGTTTTACTGGAAGTGACTCAAACTTTTGTCTTGGAATACGCCATCTGTTGACTGATGATTCATATACCTATTAGTTTCTTTTTGTGGTTTTTTTGAGACTGCATTCAAATACAATCCATAAATAAATGTGTGTCTATCTTATCTAGTGTTTTTATAAAAAAAAAACAGTGTCTATCTGTAGAGATAGACACTGTGTGGCCCTAGGCGTGAGGGCGTGAAGTTTTTCTGAAAAAAAACCCTCACTTTTTAAAACTTTGCCCCTCATTAGGATTTCTCTCGTATCGTGGGTGCATTTACAGACACAAATCCTCACATGCACGCAGACCCGGAACGAATATTTGTACCTAGGCCATACAAATATTTGTTCCGTGCGGGAATCGAAACCACGACTCGTAGCGCAGAAGCCAATCGCTCAGCCACTGTACCAAACGTGTCGGGTAATTTAGTATTGCTGCTCATCATCATTCAGCCGTATATAAATATGCGATGATGTTTCATTAAAGTTCAAAGTAAACAATGTAAATTCCCGATTTGGGTCAGTCATCAAAGTTAGTCATCATCATTCATCCAAAAGACGCCCACTGCTAGACATAGGCATCGCCACATCTACCGGCTCAGTGGTTAAAAATTAATATCATTCTATAAAATATCCTGTCGTGGTGGCCCGGAGGTTACGCCCCGCTTGTTAAGTACCGGGTTGCTGGTTCAAATCCAGGCAAGTACCAATGTGACTTTTTCAATTTCGTATGTACTTTCTTAGTTAATCTAAGACACCACTGACGAACGGTGAAGGAAAACATCGTGAGGAAACCTGGACTTATGGTCTGAAATCGCCAACCCGCAATGAGCAAGCGTGGCGATCAATGCTTGTCCCTTCTCTGTATGAGAAGAGGCCTTTGCCCAGCAGTGGGACAGTTACAGGCTAATATTTATTTATATTTTTTTTATAAAATATGATCACCAACTTACGACTGTCACAGAAAGAGAATGTAAAGCCGTGTACGCACAAACAAACACGAACATCGCGAACACGAATATCGAACACGTTGTTTGCATGTGCGTACCATTACCAAACAGTAGTTCGGCGAACACGTAGGTACATTCGTGATTCGTGTTGATACGTGCGTACATGGCTTAAGGCAGCGTAGCTATTGAAACAAGATACGTCGACACCAGAACCTATAAAAATATGCAACAATCCCTAACATAGAATTCTCCGTCTCCAGACGAGGTCCGCACCGGCACGTACCGGCAGCTGTTTCATCCGGAACAGCTTATCACTGGAAAGGAGGACGCGGCCAACAACTATGCCAGAGGCCACTACACCATCGGCAAGGAGATCGTCGACGTCGTGCTGGACAGACTCCGAAAACTCGCCGACCAGTGCACCGGACTCCAGGTAAGGTGTTAAAGAAAGATTCAATCATTTTGATGGTGTCCTTTCGAAACCAGGAAATGCTGAAGTAGTTCTTGAGAAGAACTCATTTCTAAATTGTACTTAAAACTAATTTTCTTTTGTGTAGGGCTTCCTGGTGTTCCACTCGTTCGGAGGCGGCACCGGCTCCGGCTTTACGTCGCTGCTGATGGAGCGCCTCTCCGTGGACTACGGCAAGAAGTCCAAGCTTGAGTTCTCCATCTACCCCGCGCCTCAGGTATGAACTTCTTCGCAGTTTTATTTGATTTTTGAAAGACAACAACGTCAACATAACATCACGCCTGTATTCTCCACAGGGATAGGCAGAGATATATAGTACCTACACCCTCATTTCGATCTTATGTTTTAGTCCCATGTAAAAGGGGGCAAGTCTATTGCCATCAACTGGGCACAAATCCTGACTCCGAGCTGTTACTGAGAAATTCCACACGGAATACCCAATAACCCGCTTTGCCCGACCTAGTGATCGAACCCAGGACTTCACGTTCAGCAGCGCTTGCGACCAATAGACCTATGAAGCAGTCTTTTGTGAAAGATGGAATGTTTTAATTGTTGACTGTTTTTTCCCTTTTCTTTAATTTTTAATAAACCATCTATCGCTGATCCATCTGTTAATTGTATGGTATTGACTTAGGTCAATCTAAGTCGGTACCTAAGTACCGACTAAAGATCTTACTGAAGCCAAAAAATTGTTCAAGTGCATGTACTTTGAATATTTGCAAATCTGTGTTAAGAATGGTCTTTCTACACTGTCATTTCTATTTGTCAGGTATCCACCGCAGTCGTGGAGCCCTACAACTCCATCCTGACCACCCACACCACCCTGGAGCACTCCGACTGCGCCTTCATGGTGGACAACGAAGCCATCTACGATATCTGCAGGAGGAACCTTGACATCGAGAGACCCACTTACACCAACCTCAACAGGCTTATTGGACAGGTACGCCGGACAAACTAAATATATTATACTTCTTTTTCTCCCGTATCGGCACGAGGATAGCTCATGCCGTGGTGAAAAGACTAGGCTGCCAGCAAGGTTGGTAGCAAGGCTGACTGCCCAGGGTGCATCAGACGTACTGAAGCACTGTCACTCATAGAGACTCTTTTAATGCATCTAGGTACTAAGTCCTTGACAAAAAGATAATGGTTAAATGACACTACAATCAAGACGAGAACAGTCAAGTTACGACTTTTTGTGATTGTCTGTTAAATCTAGTCCAGTTTAACTTTGCTTTTTTCAAATGCCTCCGTTCAACTTTTTGAAACTCTGAAGTTTTTTTTATTTAGTCAGTTTCAACTTAAGGTTTAAGACATTCACAAAGAACTTACAGAGTTCACTTAAACATGAGAAACTTAAAAATTGCAATAAAAATGATGGTTAGTAGATGATCATAAGAGGTAATTGAGTGTTAGTTTAGTCTATATAGTGTTATAAATACTCCTTTGTATAATAAAAAGAGAAGCAATCAAAACAAAAGTCAGCCGATTAATCACACTTACAATACACTTTTGACTATTTCAGAACACTAATTAAACTAGGAGTATCTGACACTTCCCCCATTTCCCTGGATCCTTAGTTGGGTGACCCAACCCAACCACAAACAGGGAACAGTCCTGCCTACCTCATAATCTGCACATTAGCAGAATCATCTTCAACAAGATGGAGCCATAAACACTAAAAGTGGAATTGGAATAAAAATATACTACCTAACAACTTCCAACATTTCCAGATCGTGTCTTCAATAACAGCTTCACTCCGTTTCGACGGCGCGCTGAACGTGGACCTGACGGAGTTCCAGACCAATCTGGTGCCGTACCCTCGCATACACTTCCCGCTCGCCACCTACGCGCCCGTCATCTCCGCCGAGAAGGCCTACCATGAACAACTCACGGTTGCTGAGATCACCAATGCTTGCTTCGAGCCAGCTAACCAGGTAACCAACCACTTTCGAAAACTGTTCGAGTTTATGCATAAAGCCTTACCTGACCCCCGCGTCTCCAACAGAGGTTTATTTGAGGTAAAACTTAACTCAATTATGTTTAGCTGTAGGTAAGTCTTCTGAACTGGCTGTTGTCAACTGTAACGTCCAACCGAAATCAGTGCTTTCGGCCTGGTATTCAAAATTTTCGCAATTTGGTGCAAATATTTAGCATGGTTGATCCCATTCTTTATTGAGTTCATGTGCGGATCATAATTTGATTATCACAGGTTACGTTTGCTTTTTGTATTATCTTGCCTTGTATTGTCCTTTGCGTTAAAACATCGCAAGGAAACCTGCACACCTGAGAGGGCTCCAAACAGTTCTCGATGGTGCGTGCAGTCCGCCAACCCGTACCAGGCTAGTGTGGTAGAATAAGGCCTAAATCCTTCTCATTCTGAGAAGAGGCTCTTGCCCAGAAATGGGACAGTAATGGGCTATGGGCAATGATCGCATTCAGAAACATGTGACAAAGTAATCTACGTTCCATTCGTAATTTTTAACTGTTTCATTACAGATGGTGAAATGCGACCCTCGTCACGGCAAGTACATGGCCTGCTGTATGTTGTACAGGTAATTAACAGTTTCTTATAGCCACGTCTCGAAGAACCAAATCCTTTTTTGTATCACGTGGCTCCAAAGTCGTGGGAGCAATGTTTTAATATCAAATATGTTTCGGCAGAGGCGACGTTGTTCCTAAGGACGTGAACGCCGCCATTGCTACCATCAAGACCAAGAGGACCATCCAGTTCGTGGACTGGTGCCCCACAGGATTCAAGGTAAAATATTTGGGCATCATACTTATTGGTGTGTTGAGGAGCTCATGGCTAATTAACAACCACACGGATCATATGATTTGTAAGGTTAAGCAGCGCTTGTCGCGGTCAGTCCGTGGATGTGTGACCATTCGTTACATATCAAGACGCCTCCGTGTCTCGAGGAGCCCGCTAAAAGGTGATCCCGGGTGTTAGACGAAAACCTATGGCAGTCGTTACGGGTAATCAGTCAGAAGCCCGAAAGTCTGACAACCGGTGTAACCTCAGGAGATCGGCATTGCCCATCAGTAACTGGGTTGCGGAGGTCTCTAAAATACTGGTATTCAGCCCCATCTGGGTAAACTGGAAGGTGACCCCAACATAGCTGGGAAAAAGCTAGGCAGAACTGACCTTATTCGCTGTGTTACTGTGTATTGTAAACTAAAAATAAATGTGTTTGTGTGCAGGTGGGAATCAACTACCAGCCCCCGACCGTGGTCCCTGGTGGTGACCTGGCCAAGGTGCAGCGCGCCGTCTGCATGTTGTCCAACACCACCGCCATTGCTGAAGCTTGGGCAAGGTATGTACTTGAGGGCGTTAGCCTTTCTGCATGACATCTACATTCTTTGTCACAGAAATGACGGGAAACGGCGTAAGCGACGCAAACAAAAAAATATCAGTTGTTGCCTTCTCTGAATCGTTCTCCTGGGTTGTAGCCGAAAATAGGCATATTCTGTACATGCTTGAGCCATTCCTTTAGAAGATATCTTAAGGTCAACAAAATTCCCCACTGTCTTCACGATTAACGACTGTTACTAACTCACTGTGACCATTCCAGGCTGGACCACAAGTTCGACTTGATGTACGCAAAGCGCGCTTTCGTCCACTGGTACGTGGGTGAGGGTATGGAGGAGGGCGAGTTCTCCGAGGCCCGCGAGGACCTGGCAGCTCTCGAGAAAGACTACGAAGAGGTCGGAGTAGACTCCACTGAAGGAGAATTAGACGAAGAGAACGAGTACTAGAGTGGAGAACATTGACGATTGATCGTACAAACTGCAGGCTGGATATACGTCGTTTTAGAAGTGTATTTCTCTTGACATTTATATTTAGTACTTAGTCGAGCTGAATCCAGTCTTTTTATAAAGTTTTGACTAATCTATCAATCGAATAACAGTTCGATTATGGCCTAAGTTTTGATACTATACGTGTGTTCGATTAAGCTGTTTTCAATTGGTATTTTAGTCGATTAAGTGATAACAACTTCACTCGATCATAGTTTGTACGCAACCGTTCTTGACGTGGCGTTTTATATTCCAACAAAAAATAATTATAACTCGATGCCGATAAAGTTAAATAATAAGTTTTATATTAATATTATAACATAGTATAGTATATGAGAACGTGAGCTTGGTCGTTTGTAAGAGAGCAGTACAAACTTTTGAGAAAAAATAACTTTCAACAAGTTGAAACTTAAAGTTTGAGTAACTGGAATGTAACAAATTAATTTGCATTTATTAATTTAAAAAAACAAATTCGTGATAATCTAACATTCTTGGGAGTTAGATGTGTAGTTTAAATCAATTATATCGTAAGCTAACTTATTGAGATCTAATTTTATGCTTCGGAGAAGTGGTTTTGTGTGTTTGAGAATAATCATTTATTTTTAATGCACAATAAAGATTTTTTACACATAATCTTTTTGTTTCATTCTGTGTGTCTTCGACCGACAAGGCGCGGTTATAAAGCAGCTCAGTCAAACAATAAATATTTATCTTTTCACTAAAGCTGGAAGTTAATCGTTAAGTTCTTCGGACTGGGTTACGAGTCCGAAGGACTTAATGGAACGACTGGATCTTTCAGAGCAAGATGGAGGGCAAGAGATCTCGAGGTCACTCGCCGACGCGATGACCAGACCTCATCAAGACGATCTCACACTCCACCATGACCGAACGTTCTCGCAATGCCGTTAGTAAATTCGAATGGAGCTCATGAGAGCCGCTACTTCAGAACCGAGTCCCGACATAACCACTACCACTCTGCCAAGAGTGCTACGACTAGGGTTGATGCTCACCAACTATATATAATTCTCTGGTTAAACAACAGTTTACCTGAAATCCTAGAACATTTTTCGAGTAAACGGTTGTTTAATTAGAGAGTAAATGATGGTCAACACCAGCCTAGGAAGAAGAGAAATCTGGAAGTACAGAATAGGGTTATGGGGCAATTTTGTCCATCCCCACCTTTTTCAAGCCCAAATAAGTATAGTCGGGTATTGGCCTGCCAATTTTAGTATACATGAGTGGCGAGTTGACTGAATCTAGACTGTTTGCTTATTTTGCTCTGTGCCAGAATGGGGCAACCGCCATATCCACCCCACCCCGACAACGCTGACAATCTAGCCAGTTCAAAATGAAACTCAACATTATTATAATACCATTTTTATTAATACAAAACAGATTATTTATACAATCACAACTATTAAGTCACAATAATATTACTATAAAATTGCTCAAAATAACAAACAACCATATAGACCTAACAGTAAGAAGTTGTTGCAATATAACAATAACTTGGTCTAAACTATGACTGATAAATTCTTACAAAAAGATAGGTTCACCTATCTTATTTAAATGCCATCAAAATACATTATGATTTACACGCGTATATTGGCTTGAAGACGATAAAAAGTACAATCGTTTGTGGCGCCTTCTGTTAACCTTTTTCCTTATAGAAAAATCAATGGCTCCTAAACGTAGATCATTATTTGTGACAAATAATAGAGTTTCTTCATGTTTCAATTCGGACAACGTAATAAGTTCGATTTTATGTTTGCATAAAATCACAAAAAAAAAGTGTACAGACTTTGTACGCCTTCGATCTTAAAAAAAGACGCCTTTTTATTTATCTGCACATAGCGCACCCATGACGAAATTAAACTAAACGCCACGGATTGGAGTAATTATTACTGGTGTTGACATTACTCATAGTATTTTGACAGGTGTCAAATCGGACCTATTAGATTGTTACAAGTATAATTAAATGTGTAGAAATTAATGTAGACGACAACCAGCCCCCGTATTCAGAACCTTTTCGTTAAGCAGTTGTCGACTGATTCGGTTTTTTATCTCGTTTCGTCTACAATTCTCGTAACGGGAGAAAAAGAGATAAAAAATCGAATCGTTTCGAATCAGCAGCTAGGATAGGTTAAATAAATCACTAGGGTTTTACCTAAAACCTAGCTTCATCTATTTTATGTCCAGGAGCCATTACTTTGTGACCTTACATGATTTTTTGACTATTTACATTCATAATAATTGTTTCAAAAACATCTCTATAAGAGTAAAGTAAAATTATAAATTCAACTTATTTGAGATCTTTAGTTGTTGGAAAGTCATCATTGAAAATTAAATCGTAGGTATAGGAACATTTTAATTATACTCGAATCTGATTCTATAGATAGTTCTTGAAGATTAATAAATGTATTTAACACTGCTATTTTAAATGCATACATAAATACTGATTTGGTAAGTGAAAAATTTACAATGCGTAGCAGAATTAACCAGAAAACTCATACAGTCCAATTAGAATATCCAATTATAAGCACACTACGATATTTAAAATTCAATGAACTTTACCATAAGTTTTTAAGAAATTTATATTGCTTTTTCATAGTTAACTGCATTTAAAATGCAGCCTAATCGTCTTGACATAAGTCTTAATTTTCTTTATCTCAAATTGACAGATAGATTTGATAAAAACGCTTTTTACTGAAATCGAATAAGTACTCGATTCTAAACAAAGAACTTTCTGGTTTCTGTTTAAGGGTGTTACCACACCAATCGATCGATCGTCAATCGATGCCATCGAACGACATCTGTCGCCGTTTAGTCGATCGATTGGTGTAGTAGAATCTATCGATCGACACCGACTAATCGATTCTACCATCGATCTACGCCGACTAATCCATTCTACCATCGATCGACGCCGACTAATCCATTCTACCATCGATCAACGATTGATTGATTGGTGTGGTAACACCCTAATATATTTTTAAGAAGCACAAAACATTCACTTTATTTCACTTTAAAATCAGTACATATTTACACCATGAATCTATGTCGTCAATAATAACCGGTAACCTAGCAACAGATCTTATAACATATGACTATAATCTCTGTATAATGATGAATTTATTCTATTCATGTATAACATGATCATTGATTCATACATACAAATACGTTTATGTAAACAAATGGAGTACTTATTATGTTCAAAATTTTCACAAACAATGTCGCCGGTATTCCGGAACACATCAGTACAGTACCCGTTAATGACTTTGCCTCTCTGAAGTGAGGAACAGAACGCTGGAAGCCTTGTTTCAGACCAGCAAAGTTGTTTTACGCGTACCAAATAACTTTGCCTCTCTGAAGTGAGAAACAGAACACTCAAAGCTTGGTTTCAGAGCGGGAAAGTTGTTTTACGCGTGCCAAATAACTTTGCCTCTCTGAAGTGAGGAACAGAACGCTCAAAGCTTTGTTTCAGAGCGGGAAAGTTGTTTACGCGTACCAAATAACTTTGCCCCTCTGAAGTGAGGAACAGAACGCTCAAAGCTTGGTTTCAGAGCGGCAAAGTTGTTTTACGCGTACCAAACAACTTTGCCTCTCTGAAGTGAGGAACAGAACGCTCAAAGTTTGGTTTCAGAGCGGCAAAGTTGTTTTACGCGTACCAAATGACTTTGCCTCTCTGAAGTGAGGAACAGAACGCTCAAAGCTTTGTTTCAGAGCGGGAAAGTTGTTTTACGCGTACCAAATAACTTTAACTCTGTGAAGTGAGGAACAGAACGGTCAAAGCTTGATTTCAGAGCGGCAAAGTTATTTTACGCGTACCAAACAACTTTGCCTCTCTGAAGTGAGGAACAGAACGCTCAAAGCTTTGTTTCAGAGCGGGAAAGTTGTTTTACGCGTACCAAATAACTTTAACTCTCTGAAGTGAGGAACAGAACGGTCAAAGCTTGGTTTCAGAGCGGCAAAGTTATTTTACGCGTACCAAATAGCTTTGCATCTCTGAAGTGAGGAACAGAACGCTCAAAGCTTGGTTTCAGAGCGGGAAAGTTATTTTACGCGTACTGTACAAGCTTGTAGCTACATCTTATGTCGCCACGAATGATGCAATGGATGTTACTCCCCGCAGAACTAATAAATAGGTTGAATTTTATTCAAGGACGAAGAAATCGTATTAGCATAATTTGTACCGAATGACAGCCAAAATTTGTGCGTGCTCTACCTGATAAGACAGTAACTGTAAAGACTATTCAGAGCCAACTACAGTGTCCAAAAAAACAATAAAATTTCCATATTAAAGAGAAAGTTTTCTTGGTGGAAGCATCCACACGATCCGCCAGGCTAGCTATCAACTTCACATTAAAGTGTTCCCGAGTGTATGTGAGAGCCAGAGGAGTATATTGGATTCGTGTAATCCATTTTAGGCCCTATCAGCGCTTACCACACTTAAAATAGATAAAGAGAAGAATAAAGTAAAAGTGAAAAATAAAGTCCTGCAGCAGGTCGACAAAAGCTGTTATGAAATGAATTAGTACTCCATTTATTTATTCATCCGCAATACAAAAGCAGTCATCATACCAGTCTATCACGACAAGGCGAGTGGGTCTGCAGTAGCTAGTCGGGCTTCGCTTTGTGCAGATGATCGCTGGGGGCTGCGGCGTCGCGCGGGAACCAGCCGCGCGGGCCGCGCTCACTGTCTCCTGAGCCGACAAGCTTCTCACCGAACAGCCAGTGTCTGGGGAAAGAGGGCACAGTTAGCTTTATGGGAACTAAAATGATAACAATTTGGTGTGCCTTAGGCTTTATATACTTTGCTCAAACTTGACTTAGTAAAACTTTGCTAACCTGTGGTTTCTGAATTGAGAATTCTAGGATAAGCAGTACTTATTAGAGATGTGCCGACTATGACTCTGGCCGACTAGTCGATTAGTCGGTTGTAAAGTGGCCGACTAATCGGCCGACTAGTCGGCCAAGCCAATCACGGTTTCGGGGGCATTCGGCAATTTCCATAACGCTTCGTTTACAGCTTATTCGCGCGCAAGCCGCAACCGCCGTTTACCAGCGTGTCGGAACATGTTTTGTTTATTTCGCATTATTTATTTTTTATTTAATGTAATTCCTCCTTTACACATTTTATTGAGAAATACTTAAAAAGTAAGAAGACGGATAGTCGGCGCTCTTTGCCGAATAGTCGCCGACTACGAAAGTGGCTGGATAGTCGGCTTTGCCGACTAGTCGGCTTTGCCGACTAGTCGGAACATCCTTAGTACTTTTGTAACATTTGAGTACGGAGTTGTCAAAAAATTATGGATATCCCGACTTCTCAATTCAGAAACCGGAGGTAAGAAACCAATGTGTTTTTTTTTAAATTGGCCTATGTCCAGCAGTGGACGTCTTTCGGCTGAACGATGGTTGGATGAAAAATACATAGGCACTGGGTTTCGGCATTTCGGGGCCCCAATCAGGCCGGGGGCCCGGGGCTCGTGCCTCACGTGCCCTTATGGTAAAGACGGAACTGCATGTTACACCCGTAGATAGGTTTCTTAAATCTTACCGTCTCTGTCTGGTGGCTCTGATGACGTCACCGGGCTGTAGCGGCAACCTCGGCTCGTCCGTGCAGGGAGCGCCCAGTGCCGCGCGAGGCCGCGACAGTAGTGGTACCCAACGACCCGAGTACGGCTCTATAGCTGTGTATAGACGGGAGCGGACGCGCTTGTCCTGTTTCTGGGCTTGTTGTTCACGCTGTGAACGAAAATTGGAGATGGTTTATGTGTGAAGGGTGCTTTAAGGTAGTACAATTAATTCTATATCAACTACTGTTGGTTGTAGTAGGTAAATATTCGCAAAAAAATTACAAAAAAAAAACTAGACAAACACGTACATTTCCAGTATATTAAGCTGATCTCTCATTGTACGGAAAGTCTATACAATGCGAGATCAGCTCATACTGGAAATGTATAGCTTGATATGTAGCCGTGTGTATTTTCATTAAAAACTTAAAGGAATTACAACGCTTTGTATTCCTTTAAGTCAATCACAGCCACCAAGGAAATCATCGACAATTTCGTGTCCAGATATAGTCAAAACTGTTTTCTAGCGCAGAACGAAATTATTTTATAGAGGGAATACAAAAGATAGATACTTAAAAAGAATGTCAAATTGTTAAGGATATGTGAGTTAAGTTCCAGAACTGTTCAAAAACTCTTCTATTAAATAAAACTCTAACTCTCTCTGACTGACTGCCAGACAACGTATTATCCGGTTCAAATGCTGTTAGGATACGACCTTTTGGAGTTGCGTTACGCGACAGTGATGACTTGTAGGGTCAGAAAAACAGTCAGATGAATAATAAGTATCAATCAGTTAATTTATTTTTGCAAGTATCAAGGCGACTAAAAAATTAAATAGAGATAGTAACTAAGGCACATAATGAGAATAAAAATAAAGCTAATTTTCTAAGTCTTCTGCTCCACTCATAGCCTCTCCTTCACTCTGAGCTGTTTTTTCGTTTGAAATTTCAGAATCAGTATCATCACCTATAATAATAAAGAAACTGGGTAATTTCCAATAATAACTGTCTCGAAATCACTGTTTCTGACTTGTCGGTACTGTCTTTTAACAGAGAATTCAATGTTTTTACACTGCTCTTTTTCTCTTTCAAAATAATCGTTCACACTCACAAGCATTTCTCGAGCACGACTGTTTAGCACATCTCTTCTTTTAGCGCTCATTTTTGTCATAAAAGTACCAATAAATGTAATTTAAAAAGAAATAATTCCAATAAAATTGTATTCGTGCCTTGCTAACGGTACTGACAGGCGTCAGTTGACGTCATACGCCGCTCCATTCCAAAAGGTCTTATCCTAACAGCATTTGAACCGGATAATACAGCTTAAACCGGTTGGTCTAGAAGCATGAAATTTTGCACAGGAGTTAAAAAAATCGAAACACTTCCGTTTTTTTTTTTCTATATTGAACTAATCTCTCTTTTTCTGCATTTGCATATATTTGCGGGCGGGAGGGCGGTGCTGCATACTGCATACAAGCTACTGATCTATTTTGGCAGAATTAAAGCTAAATATTTTAATTGCATATTAGGCACAAAAAAAGAAATTCCACTATAACTCACCGTTAGATCATACTCCCCGCACCCTTCCCTCAACGGCCACTTAATCCCATCATATTGTGCTCCATACAAGATCAGTTTGATATTATTCTTCCATCCAACATTGTATGGGAACACAAACTCTGGTAAACCTTGCTCCTCACGACGACCTACTGCCTTCTCTACTATCCAGTCTTCTATTGTGGTTTGGTTGCGGAGGATGCCTCGGACCTGGGGAAGTGTGGAGATTACAGTTTTTAAAATATTAAATAAATAAGAAAAAAATAAAGAAAATCAATTTATTGAACATACAAATCGTCACACTACATAACATAATGCGAAAAGGTGCAACTGATACGTAAATAAAAATACTTAACAAGCACCGTGTTTATTACACCTTAAGTTAAACTATACTATAATATTTTTATTTCACATAAACAAATCCAGCCGCTTGTGAAAAGTCGAATTTAGGTGCACGGTTCCAATTAGTCGTTTCTTATGGAGAAGAGCCGGCAAGAAACTCCAAGGTAACCATCTTTTAAAAAGGATATCTTTAACAACTTCAGACTAATATTCTATTAGTAGTACTATTTGTAGACTAAAAATACAGAAATATGCCGTATTCGCATGTGAATGGGTATGCATTCACATTCACAGCATTATGCTTTGTTGTGACAGCATTGAGACTCATTTTCCCAACATGCAACACCAACAGCGCTGATTTTCAGTGACGACGTTGGGAGATGCTCTGGCGCCTTCCGGCGGCGAAAAATATTAAAATGAAAGGTAGGACCTATAGCGTAATCTGCCCATTACTGTCCCACTGTTGGGCACTGGTCTCTTCTCAAAATGAGAAGGGTTTAGGTCTTTTCCCACGGCGCTGGTGAAAGCGTTTGAAAAAGTCAGAAAAGCTAATTTAATTGCAATGTAAACTGAACTATGATAAATGAAGTTAAGGTTTCTTATCCCAAAGTGAGTTTATGCTAAATTTAAAATAACTGATGTTGATGCTAGAGGTAGGAAAATTTGCCGTGTTCAGACCGGTCGAATGCGCTCGTTTGTGTCTCCTTATTTTTATATTATGGAAAAAGGTCAGCAAAAAAATTCTTCATTTATATTATTCATTCAGTGTTACACAAACAAACTTACTTGTAAATACAATAGCACGCCCACAGCTAACACGACGCCGACAGCCATGCCTATCGCAAGTAGCGTGAGCAGCAGCGTCGTCAACGTGAGGTAGATCATCGGCTCCCGGCCTGTGCCGTTGTGCAAGTACCAAATGCGGTTTATTGCGTGGTACATACATATTGATAGAACCTGGAAATACGTAAGATATTTAACAAAAATCTTTTTTAGTTAAATGAATGTCACGCTTTATTTTATTTTAGTTTTTATTCGTTATGGGTTTGCTCTTGACTCTGGTCAAGTTCAGAGGTGACAAAGACAATGTCTACGATGGAGCGAGCTTACCCAGAAGAAGCATGTTCACTCTAACTTTGAAGAGATTCTGGTTGTAAGCGTTCGGGAACACAGACGCAGGTAGTGAGTTCCACTCTTTTACCGTGCGCATTATGAAGGATGTTTGGAAACGTTTAGTGAGAATTGGTGGAAATTAGTGCATGTTGCCGAAACTAGTGTTCCCAGTGAAGATTAAGCTCGCTGGTTTCGTTCAAAGCAGTGCCGAATTTAGAGGACACAGGGTTTTCAGTACCAGGGCCTCCAAAAAGAGCCTCCACAATATGAGTTTTGCATTTTTTTTTAGATAAGACAAATAGATACCTATTCTGACAACGAAAAAAAAAGTTCAAAGGATGCGTCTTGGACTACCCTCATTTTTTTTGGTAAAAAAAGACCACTCTTTTGGGATATGCTAGACGTGTATTTTTTTTAAATATTGCCCTATCTTGTACACATACTTTGAGACTTACAATGGAAGCGTGTAGACACCCCAGCACGGCTGACATGAGGAACAGGGTGAAATAACCATGGTTGTTGTGACCAACGCAGCAGTTGATCCACGGACAGTGATGGTCCATCTTCTTTACACAGTACCCACCTGAGGATATTATTTGTTGATCAATTATTGCTCATTGGTTTGGGACAGATTACACTGTATAATATACGTGTGTCGGTGGAGGATCGCGTAGTATTTTCGTGAAAACACGTGGTGTTTTGCGAAAACTCGGAATATGATGTATAGGTACAGCTCCTTGTGAAATACTTCGTCCAGGGAGGGAATACCTTCATACCTATTTCTGCGGATTTGTTTGAAGTTTTTTGGTTTGTTGAGTATGTGTGCTACTGAACTTTCCCTGCAAGGTTGGCAGCGCATCAGCAGTCCTCTCAGACCACCTATCAGGCTGGCCGTCGGCTTGTTTGCCAACTTATTACGTTTAAAAAAAGTTGTTCCATTGCGTGACTGAAGAAATCTGGTAGTTTCGCGAAACTACGAGTGACGTCACACCACTCCTGACGATACTTAGGTACGTCCAGCGCACCCTGGGCCTGTTCTCACATAACTCGTGCTGACAAGAGAGCAGAAGACTTAGTAATCCAAATAAGGACTGGCCCTGATCAGAACTGGACAAACATCACAATAGGGTGAAAGGTGATTCCAATTCTTATTTTAACTATGACTACAATGGTTAAATTGTTTCTGACCGCACATTGCAGATTCCATATCAATCAATAATAATAATAATATTACATTATTATACAGGGTGTAACGGAATGGGTATATACATCGAGAAGGCAGGGCTTCTTTGGATGATACCAAACGATATGGCAAGGTTTTTTTTAATCCTATCTTTACGTGTATTGAAGTTATGAGATTTTTAAAAACATCGATACCAGAAACCGAACTTTTAAAATTCGAATAAACACATCACTAGCACTAAGTCAGCTGATCGGTGTCAGCGAACTATTTGTAAGTAAAAATAAACCTCTTACTCCTGGTATTTCTAGAGAAATGGTTCCGCATGTTTATTTTTTTGTTTGAAAAAATTTATTACTGACTTTTCTTTGAGCTATCATTTGGAATAAGCAATTTTATCAATCCGACAAATGAATATCCGCTTAGTGTAAACATAAACAATGCCGACAGTATTGTCTGTACTCGTATTTTGCAATTATGTGGATAAATCTACCTATTCGCTGTTTGGTTTTTAATGTGTTTGTTTTTATTAGCAACATAATACTTTGACTCCACGGTTGCCTTACAAAGTGGCTAAGCCATGAACTGCTGCGCAGCGTGTCGCGGGTTCTAACCTCGCACGGAACAAATACTTTTATGACTTACACATAGTTGATCCAAGTATGGGTGTTTGTGTATGTGAGTTTCTTTGTTTGTAAACTCAATCAAAATTGTGACCATATCATAATTTTTTCCGAGTTTTGAAATTCGATTCACCTTACTATTTGCTTGAAGATTGCATAAAAACGAAGCGATTCGTATAATCATCAAATCGTTTTTCATTGAATTGATTGAGATAATACATTTCCAGGTCTTGTTTTTTTTTTAAATTACTTAGTAATATTATTGTTTGCCATTTAAACTTCTTAGAATGAAAAATCGATTTAGTAAAATAATTAAGTCCAACTGAACCCCAAAACATCATCTTTTTCGTATGTCTTGGACTCCTGGTACAAATAAAATTATAGTGGGTTCCGTTCATGATTTTTAAAATAAAGTTGATATCTTTTTTTCTTATAATAATTATCATGGAAACTATGAACAACAACTTAAAAGTTTGTTTTTAATTACAAAGGCATAGCAAGCATAATTATTACTTTCTGTCTGTGGTTAGTCTTAACTGGAGAACAATATCGGAATTTTATGCTCTGTCGATGCGGTGCTGTTTGGTAAATGGATTAACCAAGTAGTTTTTCGACATCGTAGACCTGGAACTCTATGGAACTCAAAGGGCACGAAAGAACAGAATGAACTTTTAGTCAGTAAGAGACTGACAGTCCCTTTCGCTCCACCTAGGGCGAGAAGATTCATTTAAATGAGATTCCACACAAAGGATATTGGTTCGACCACGTGTCTTTCTTTATGTTTATTTTAATCCGAAATTCCAAATTATGTCAAAAATAAATTAAAATATTGTAAAAATGTCGCAAAACGGTTCATAATGTGAAAAGAAATTAAATAAAGTACTAAGACTGCATGAGTAATGAGAATTGATATTGCAAAAATGAAAATACTTCGCTTAAAGAACCCTGATTTCGTCGTACTTAGGTTTAGGGGGCGTGGTCAGTTGCCGTCCTTGTCGTGTCTTGGAGTCCTGTCCACAATTAAAATGACAATGGGTTCCGTTCATGTTTTTTTTTAATAAAGTTGAAAACATTTTTTTTTCTAATAATTATGACGAAAAATATTAACAACAATTAAATAGTTTATTTTTGATTACAAAATGATACACGCACGCATAATTAATTAATTGTTACTGTTTGCATGTTCTGCCGGTGATGTTTGCTTTACATGTTTGTTTTACATGATGTAGTGTCGGGACATCGTGGTCCTGGAAGGAACAGGATGAACTTTTTAGTACTGACTAAAAATTTCATCCTATTCCTTGGGACTGTCAGTACTGACTGACAGTTCCTTTCGCTCTACCTAGGGCGCGAGGACTCGTTTAATGAGATAACCATACAACAAAATTGATTTCATTACGTCTTTATTTTAGTCCAATTTATGTCAATCCTACTTCCTACTAATGTTGTAATTATGTGAAAGTTTGTTTTGATGGTTGGATAGATGGATGGATGTTTGTTCCTCTTTCACGCAAAAATCTCTGAACGGATTTGGTTGAAGTTCGGTTCACAGATAGTTCATAACCTGGCTCAATAAATAGGATATTTGTATCCTGATTTTATGTTCCCACGGGATGATTTTCAAATTGTAGCGGGTGAAACCGCTGGCAACAGTTTTTTTTTTTCGTGGTAAAATCATCAAATGAGTCCTCCCACCCCGGGCAGGGCCGGAGGGACTGTCAGACTTGTACTGACTAAAATCCACGGTGTTCCTTCAATAGCCCTTTACGTTCCGGGGTCACGGTAATGAGATAAGTCCCGCGACCCCGGCTGGCAACAGCTAGTAAGTAATAAATAAAATGCTTGCAAAAACGTCGCAAAACTGTTAAAAGAAAATAATTAAAGTACTAGCACTGCATAAAAAATAGGAATTGTTATCGCCGTATTGAAAATTGTTTGCATAGAGAACCCTGATTTCATTGTTAGTTGGGGTTTAGGGTAAAGTGAAATTGATGTCCGTGTATTTTAAATTACTCCTGGTACAGACAACTTTGAATTGTTTAAAAATAACTTAAATAAGTAGTTAAGTAGTTCTCAAAGGGGCCTCTGAGCGGTTCTCAAAGGGGCCTCTGCGCGTTGGACCTGTGTCCCCGTGTATGCCTTCCAAAGGACCGGACGTCTTCCGCACGGAAGATGAGCCGTGAATACAGAGAGATATCTCCTGTAAATTGATAAATTCCATACATAATCCTTATTTTATGTTGGTTCCCATTACTGCACCAGAAATTAATTAATTGGTTAGGTAAATACTGCGAAAGTACATTTTAATGGAACTTAGAACAGAAAAAGGATTTTGTAACATAATTTATGTTCAAATGAACCCTATTATTAACTTTCCTGCGCAACTTATGTGTGTCCTGGACTCCTGGTACATAAGTAATGCTAAAGGGTTCCGTGTTTAGTTAAAATTAAATTTAAAAAAAGATTGTTTTTGGACAAGTTAAAATGCAAATGTTTGTTCGCAGCTTGGAAAATGATTTTAGAACTTAGGTAGTAAGTAGACTCGTGATAAAAGCGGCAGTTTTCTAAAAATAGGTACTTTTACGTAAAAAAATAATAAAAAATAACATGCATAACGGAGTATCTAGCTCACGACTTTCGATGAACGTACAAATGTAGGTGCCTAATAATTATGATATTCGACCACAATTTTTTTAAAGTAACAAAAATATTCCTGTGAATTTCCGTTAACGTTATCGTTTTTAATGTTGAATTTTTAATTACCATAGTAACTATCTCAAATGAATTGCGTAGGTAAAGACTGAATAAAGACTACGAAATTAGAATATTACAGAAAAAAGATTTTGTAAAATAATTTATTTAAAAATGAACCCTAAATAACTTTCCTATGCAACTTTTGTATCTCCTGGTACAAATAAAATGCCAGTGGGTTCCGCTTTTAATTTAAATAGGATTGTAATAATATTTGGTAGAGTTTGCCATAATTATTTACAAAACAACCCGCACTAGGCCACCGTGGTGGTCTAAGGCCTTGACCTTCTCATTCTGAGAAGAGGTCCGTGCCCAGCAGTGGGTCAGTAATGAGCTGACTATGATGATGATGACAGCGCTAAGTAAGTAACAACATTACAATCTGAGTTGATTGAGAGGTTGTAGTTTGATGGTTTGTGATGATAGTCTTTATTTATGTTCAATAAATAAATCACAAATAAAAATAGGCCGCAAAATGTATTTACTATGGAAATAAATTGTTAAAAGTACTAGGACCGCAAGAGTAACGAGAGTTGTCCGGACAGCGTTTGCGCACAATAACTGAACGAACCCTAATTTCGTCGGTGGTTAGGTTGGATACCTACACACACACAATGATATTTAGGGTAAATGAGCCCGTTGCAGGTTGCTGGTACGAACGTGGAGGTAACTTTACGCCTGGTTTAATGTTGATCTCCGGTAGCCTTCAGTAATAAATAAATGGAATCATACTCAACTTAACTATCGCAATTTTGATTAATCAATACTTACAAATAATACTATGGACTTATGTAGGTACCGCCGCCACCACAGTCCACAATAAAAATTATCTTATCGGTTTCGTGCGTCAACTCAGCTCTTGAGTCAATTAATGAACACCCTGGCCTAACTCTTCATTGATCGGTGTGCTTCCATGTATTAAATTGATCAGTTTTCTTGAAATTATTAATAATTGGGGAGGACTGGATGCGAAAGGCGGGGGATCGTGTGTTGTGGGTGGCGCAACATGGGAGAGGCCTGTGTCCAGCAGTGGACAGCGATAGGCTAAGTTGATTAGTAAATTAATTTAAACAACAATTCAACAAAAATTTTAAAATAGTATTGTACAATAATTGGGCTAGCTACCCTACTACTAGGATAGTAGAAGATTTATTTTTCGGTTTTTCCCCACCGTTCTTTTGTCTTCGTCAGTGACTTGACTTCAGTCGTAGACTATTACTCGTGTCCTTCAGTCGCTCTCTCCATCCGATTCAGTGTACCGACTTGTGATTTCGTGATTGTTAAAAATGTCGTTAACTAATAGCGAATATTACGAGGTGATGATGTGTGTCGGAGCAGAAGATGGTAACCTGCGAGCTGCCCGAGACTTGTATCGTCACCGATTTATCCAGGGTAGACCAGATGCTGAGCGTCGGCAGCTGCCTTCGTTGGCGTGTTTGCCAAAATTATTTAAACTTCCTGATGAATGAATTAGACGATGTGCTCACTGTGCTTCCAGTATCAAGTTACGTGGATCTCGTGATGGAGAATACCATGGTTTTCCAACACGACGGTGCACCGGCACACTTTGCACGTGATGTGCGTAATTATTTGGACGCGCGCTTCTCTCGGTGGATCGGACGTGGTAGCAGAAGCGTGGCTTGGCCTCCGCGGTCCCCAGACCTAACTCCGTTAGATTTTTTTTTGTGGGGGTACATTAAAAACGTAGTGTACGCAGTGCAGTGTGATACAGTGCACGAAATGAAAGTACGGATCGAGGATGCCTTCAGGACAGTAACACCGGACATGCTGCGCAATGTTCAGGTGTCCATGAACAAGCGAGCGGCCTTGTGCATACAATACCAAGGTCATCACATCGAACCCCATCTTTAAAAATGTAAGTCAATTTACTAAATTAAACATGGCTCTTAGATTTTACTGTTTAGGTATGTAATGAATGAGGGATAAAAACAAGCTAAGTAGCTAGTAGCTACCTAAATACTAGCTAAACTTTGTTCTGAATTTTAACGTAACTTTTTTACGTGTTTTTTTAGTAACTAAACATTTTAATTTGTTATTTTGGCTGGATATTATCGTGTTTAAAACTGTAAATAGGGAAATTACGCATTGCATTATTACTTTTTACACCACGGAGTACCTTCCTAAATGCCTATTGCGCACACGCGCTCGCGCTCGCATTGTCGGCTCGTTTGATCCCGTCAGTTCGCGCCGACATAGGGCGGCCGCGGCGGCACACTACCTACAGCGTGTACTAGGCGCACAGATCGCGAAAGAGATTTAACTTAATATTAGCAAATGACTTGAAAAGTTATTGACCCTCGTAGTGCAGTGACACGTTTGTTATGATTTGATTTCAATAAACCTGCGAAACCAAAAATTTGGTATCAATTCTTTGAGTAATTTATTTTAAGCTGAAACTTTGCACAGAGATTCTATACCTGATACACTCTTCACCCCTTTCGGATAGATATACCCTTTCTGTTACAGGCTGTATATCAGCCCCTCTGGGAAAGGCGTTACCTCACCATGAGATTAACGTAAAACCGGAGGGAACATTAGACTAGCTTTCTACAACCCCATCATATAATAAAAAATGTATCATGAGGTCTACTGAAAAGCTTACAAACCGCAGGGCAGCTTGTGGCGAGCTGTTGGTGAGTGGCGACACTGCGTACCTTATTGCCTCAGAGAGTCGGTCAGGGCCTCGTCTTCAGTTTGCCTTTATTGGCTGGCTGGAGTGGAACCCCAAGAGTGCCCGCAGGACTCTCAACTCTGTCTTGCCTTTATCGGCCGGCCAGAGGGGGGCCGCCAGAGCTATATGCTCGGGGGTGGAAGTGTCTAAAGGCGTAATAGCGGGGAAACCCACTCCGGGTCTTTTAGACCCGCGACGGCGAAACCGGGGCCACACCTCTCTACACCTCTAGCCGCTCACACGTCTGTTGCCCCCTTCGCCTATGTACTGGCGGCTTTTCAGGGGGCCCAGCTAGTGAGCTGGCGAGTCACCGTCTGCCAACAGTTTTCAATTTTAAATGTTGAAAGGCAGACGCCGTTTTCTTCCGGCAATAGAAGTTATCAGTCCACCTAACACCCCTTCCCATAGACCAGATATTTTTCACCATATTTTACAATAGTCTTGCACCCACCTGGGACGGTCCATGACTGTACTCCAATAGTGCAGCCGTGGATAGTCCCGGGTTGGTGCCCCACCCCATTTTAGATTAAAGCTCTCAAAGGGGCCTCTGCGCGTTGGACCTGTGTCCCCGTGTATGCCTTCCAAAGGACCGGACATCTTTCGCACGGAAGATGAGCCGTGATATCCAAAGAGATACAAGATAATAATATATATATATATATTTTTTGGGACATTTTTCTACACAGCACCATCTAGTCCCAAACTAAGCAGAGCTTGTACTATGGGTACTAGACAATGGATATAATACTTATATACTTTTTTTTTTGTAAATACATACTTATAATACATAAGAAACACCCAGACGAAAACAAACACTTATATTCATCACATAAATATTTGTGTCCTGTGGGAATCGAACCCACGACCTCGTGATCAGCAGTCCGACAATCAATAATTATGGATAATCATTTTCAATTATATTGTCAAGGCTATACCATTATAATATGCTAGAAATTATTTCCAATTATTAAATAATTACATTTTCTACAGTGATGTGACCTCGGTGCTTTGAATCCATTACAAACTGTACAAAATTGTAAGTTATATGTGTCCTCTTCACGTTCCTGAAAATAATAATATCATTAGAATATAATATACTACAAATAACGTCAACAGTTAACAAATAAAGAATAACATCTACCATTAAAAGATGTATGAAAACATAATCAAGGGTCGATCTCACCAACTTTGGTTGACTTTTATACGTAGAATTGAGTTGACTCGTAAGTCGTTTTGACGACTTTTGTTTACATAGTGTTCGGAACCTTCTCGAATAGAGGCGGCACCGGCGACGGCGTCGGCGGGGGCACAGCGGGGCGCGGGTGAAGAGGCGCTCGCGCCGGCCATCTCGGATTTATAGGCTTGAACCGCGACGGAGCAGACACACATTATTATATTTCCTTGAGCATTGTACGCGCGTCAAGTAATTATTGTAAAATCAGCAATAAAATATTGAAACCAGTACTTAATAAATAGCATCATTGAATACAGTCCTCAAACTCCCTAACACATAGGTATACAAAAGTCGTCAAAACGACTTATGAGTTTACGAGCAGCAATATTGCTGATATGTCTATTTTACAGTGTTGAAGGTTCACAGTTCATTATTCACAATTTTTTCACGACGGTTTATTTGTTCGAATGAAATGGCGACAGGTCTTAGGAACAGCATGCGATCCACGAATACCTATTAAACTTAAGGAGAAAATTTACAAGTCGTTCAGAAGACCTGTTGCATTGTATAGATCTGAGTGTTGGGCCACCAAGGGCACGGATGAAAGGAAAGTGTATGCAGCGAAGATGCTTCGTTGAGATGGATGTGTGGAGTGACAATAATGGATAAGATAACGAATGAGTATATTATAGGAAGTTTGAAAGTAGCGCCAGTGACTGAAAAGTTGAGAAGTAACATGTTATGCCATGGGAAAAAAGTCATGTAACTAGAAGAGTGTTATATGTATATGAATGTTGATGGATATACAAGTAGAGGTAGGCCAAAGAATAGATGGATGGATTGTGTGAAAGATGATATGGGTAAGAAAGAAGTGAGTACTGAGATGACGGCTGATAGAGGAAAAATGGAAGAGGAATACATGTTCTGCCGACCCCACCTAGAGTGGGATAAGGGCAGGGAGATGATGACACAGTTATTAACCTGAAAAAATTAGGCAGCGCAACATATTTATAATAATGAATTTTAAAGGTACAAGTTCGTAGCCAACGTTACTTTGCGACATGTCGCAGTCGGATACAAACTCGTACCTTAACAGTAACCTTGCCAAATACTCACAGGTTTCCACCCCAGCGGAATAAAACCAGGTCCTTCAAGTAACGCCTGAAGGAAGTAATACAGCGTGGAAGCAGCGAGTGAAAGAAATACACCTGCATGAATAGCACCACCCAGTGAGCCGTGCGGTGGCCACCACATGCCAAGCAGGTGGACCATTGCCCATGTTATTAACTTTATTATACCTGAAATATTGAACCGTGTGAAATGTTAAGTTATTGTTATGCCTTGTAGGACCAACTGAACAAAGGAAAACAAATGCTATCAAACAATTGCAAATGAGTGGGTGTTGACGGCTCAGCGAAGGCGAGCGAACGCGCCTTCGCCCGCGTTCGGCCGTTCTCCACAGCTTGTCAGAAGATCAAAGATTCGCTCTATGTGGACACAACAGCAAGGCAAGCAGACAAGCGAGCGTTCAATGTCTATCGGCGAAAGCCATTCGTACACCTTCGTTCGGTTGGTCTGTACAAGGTATTAGAGAGTAGAATATAAGTGTTCACGCTATAGACCATTTGGACCATAGTTTTTTTAGCTATTTAGAAAGGGTTACCAGGTAATTATGTCTAGATTTAAGTTCATAACATGTTCGTTTTAAGAAATATGTTTATTTTTAAGTATGCATTGTGTGTGGGCTTAGGTGTAAAAATAAATGCTTTTTTTTTCCTTTTGTTCTAATGTGATGCAGTAATGTTGACTTGAGTCCAGCTGGCACACATTGAATGTTTTAATGTTGATTGTTCAACTGCGTTTCTAAAAAACTCTTTGACGCATGTTTAAATACAATGTTACATGTAATTTTTTGTTGTTTTCTCTGTTAGCTTTTTATTGTTTATTTGTGTCACAAATCATATTAAGTAACAAATAAATTGTTTTTCATTGTTTCTTTCTTTGAAGTATTATGTGAACTGAAGCTTGAAGATACTAAATAAACGTGAAGGCTAACAATGGTAAAATAAAAGTGTTTTAATGTTTAAATTGTGGCTGTTATTTTACTTTCAAGTACCTGAATATTGATAATGGAGTACATATCTAAGGGTCTCCCCACACTTATCGACACGAAATTGGCTTAGGCCGATCAGAAAAGTTTTGTGTCTACGGGCATATGGGTGTTATAGTCGTTGTTTGCCTCAGCTCGGACAGCAGCGCCAACAGATTCTGCATTGATAAGTGTGGGGAGACCCTAAATATACTTACTTAAAACCTCAAGCACGGTAATTATAGACATAATAGATAAGACAATTAAGTGTCGTCCTGGGACGACGGGCGGTACACAACCAGTTAATGTTGGTAACAGAAATGAACAATTAAAAGGTGAAAAATGGTTCATTAGGCAAATTTTCATACTGTCTTTTGATGAAAATTGAATAATAAATAATGAACTATAAGTTAGCTGGTTCCTTCTATAGGTTTCACACAGTAATTGATAATAGTTGCGGAAAAAACCGACGAGCATAAAAATCTGATTAAAAAGGCATCAAAGCACACACACAGACATACCCAGCGACGGTCAACGAATGTTTATCTTCGTGGATACAGTCATAAATTTCTAAGTTCCCGGTACAAGTAGAAGTTATCACTGTTTAACATATTTTAGTTTATACAAAGTTAGCTTAAGCATTTTAAGACTTAAAATCTGTTTCATGAGGCATCGAAATAGTGTAAACTCACCTAATACCGACAGTGGACCCCAATGGCACAATCTACGAAAGGGCGTCGATGCCATTTTGTTGAGGTTACCGACTACTTATGTACTACAAAAATGTAAAACTACCATCAATTTAACACTTAATATACTTGTACATTATGTTATAATAATATAACAAATGTATTAATTAATTATTTACGATTAACGATACATTAAAATTTCGCTTTGTTAACTTTTTGACAATTTGACTGACATTTAACTTTTAGGTCTTCGTTCTGAAACAATTTCACATTTTTGAAACCTAAAAAATATTTTTTAACAAAAACAAATGTCAGAAAAGGATTCCAAAGTTATGTTTTAGGTACCTATTACATTTATTTGCCATTGATTCACCTGTAAAAATAAATAATGGTTCCGTATGTAATCCATGTGTAAACAATACCATGTTTTTTATCTCCTCATTTTGCCTGTTCAAAGTTTCTAAACGACACAGCTTACGTTTCACTATTCGCAACATAATTAGTGCGAAAGATATTTATAAATTATAATAAATTGAAGTCAGTGTAATTCATAAAAATAACAATTCATTCTAAAATAACACTATAGTTTCGGGTAAAAACATGAATAGAATAAAACTATTAAAAAATAATACCTAACACTTTTAGAACAAAATGGTGCGATGCTGCGTAAATAGATTTGTTATTTTGTTAAAATGTTGCCGCATAAGAGAGAAGGTTGGAGTTATTGGTAGATTTATCAGTGTCTGAAGTTAAAAACATTTTATATATCTTTTATAAATGCAGCAATGACTTTATATTCGAATTTTATAATAAGGTAATCTTTTACCAAAACTTTTATTTCACTTATATTTCTCTCACAAAATTAAAGAAGAATATAATAGTTTTTAAGTAACAACATCAGCTACCACGTCACGCAGGCAGTTGTCACATCGCGATATTTTTGTGACTCAAGGGTGTGTGCATTCTTTATGTGTGTTGTTCTACTTATGTGGATTATTAGGTGATATTCTTCTTTTTACTGGGTAAGTTAATGTCTAAACATATTTTTTGTACACGCCTAAAACACCACTTTCATATTCTGCCGTAACATTCGGAAATTTTGTCTAACGTTTTTCTGTGCTCAGCCGACTGCCCGGTGACTACAATTTTATTGTCATCGTTCGATTATGATTATTTTGTGTGAAAATGTATAGAATGGTACGGAATAGAGGATCTAATGAACGTTATGCGTGCATAGAAGTAGCCATTCAGTCACAATTTCATATGTAATGTCACGCGGCAGAGGACCCGTCAGTTGCGGTGGAAATTTACGTGAACAAAATTATCGTTATATGTATTCTGTTTCGTTGCAGATTGTGATCCTAAACCGCCAACATGCCGAAATCGGTGAGTACTCATGTTTACGTTTATTTGTTTATAACTAACTTAGGTTACTGGTTTGCTTAGGTGAATAGTTTATATTATCTGTCGTGGATAACTGATTTTACTGATTTCACCATCGCAATGTGATCAGACCACACATGTATGACGCTGCATAAGCTTTGAGGAGACATTTTTCATACAAAATTGACTTTCTACATTGATAACAGTGTGAAAATGTTTAACAACCATCATCAGTGCAAACATTTGAGCAAATACCTGTTGTATACTCGAAAAATGTGCAGTTCTTGATAGGTGACATTATAAATATTTATGATAGATCTCTTTTGGAAAGTAAAAGTACCTGTCTAGTGTCGATGATAAGAGTATTTCGTAATATGAAGGAATTACACTATGGGTTATCTTGTTTAAAATTGTGATAACAACAAGTACATATTTGGTGGCTTGAGTATTGTTGAAATCTAAATTTTGTTCATAAGAAACAGGTGTAGATTATAAATGACATACCTACATTAAGTACATAATTGTAAATTACATCATTTATAAGACTAACATTTTAAAACTTTAAAAAATACCTACACTACTCTACATGAAAAAAATCAATTTAATCTACTTTCATTTCCATTTTATTGACTTTCAATAGAAGTCTATTACCTTCAGACATTTAACAATAGAAAGTTATAGTAAATAACATAATAAAATATGTTCTTTATTTCATGGTATGAATCACAGTATAAAATGGTGTGTCAGTGGGAAGGTATGCACATAAGATGTTATCACAGATGACCTTGAAGAAATTAATGAATTACTGATAATCAGAAAGTATGTCAATTTGTACCTGTTCTGTAGGCAACTGGGTGTCTCAGTAATGTTGAGTAGGAGTTAATACAACTACACTAATTACAGTAATTACTCATCCTATTAGCCTATACTAAACACTGAATAAAATTATCTCAAGAATAACATCAGTTTAAATATTTAGGGTCATACTACACTGCCATTATTACATAACTTTACTTAAAAGTTAATCTCAGGATTACTCATACAAATTTCAGAATTAAAACTCGCTGTTAAGTTATGCCATATTTATTAATAACAGTGAAAAAGTTTAGACACTTGTGAAAACTATGTCTAACATTAAACGTGACCTCTCAATCACTGTAATTATAGACATAATAGATAAACAAGGACGACACGTGGGACGCAACCGGTTAATATATAAAAAGGTTTAAGCCCTATTTAGTCTAAACCAGCGTCTCCTAAACTTTTAAGGACGTACGACACTCAATAAATACCTTTTATTTTACAGAACCTCAAACTAATAAAAAATAAAAGACTGCACATAAAACAACATTATTTAAAAAAAACAACAGTTAATGCAAAGAATGAAACTGTTTCACTGTTTTACTACTAATTGTTTCAAAGTTCGGTTTTATGTCTGACAGTTGTATACATATACAATGTGTTACATAATTCCCCTTAAAAAATAAAATGTTAATCAAGTAGTCTTTTATGGTTGTTGTCATTTACAAATTAAAATTAGGTAAGAACGTATTGATTTTATGATTTGTCCAAACTTTTTTTTGAGTCTTACTTTTATTTTAAAATGTAGCTAATAGACTCTTTACAAGGGACCTTTTAATCCCCTTTCGGCTTTAGGGGTATTTTTGCAACACATTGTATAAGGGGCTTGTGGCAGTTTACGACAGTGCAGATCATATGATTTGCAAGGTTAAGCTACGCTTGCTGCGGTAAATCTATGGATGGGTGACCATTCATTGCACATCAAGACCCTCTGTGCCTCAGAGATTATGTTAAACTGTTGGTCCCGCGTCAGTCGGTGACAGTCTGTTGTTATAGGTAGTCAAAAACCCCAAAAGTCTGATAACCGGCCTAACCTTAGGATATCAGCATTGCCCAATAAATGGGTTTCAGAGGTCTGATGGCAGTAGCTCCGTGTAAAATACCTTTTATTTCAACTTCAAAACTCGTTTATTCAAAATAGACTAGAATTGCTTAGTTCTTTTTGAATGTTAATGTTACAAAAGAAAGCCTCCAAAAATGCCTACCCTGGAGTTGCTGGTCTAAACTGTTAAACATGATTTACTGGTAAAGCAGACATATAATAATGTTATAAGCTTGGCATATCTCTATTCAGTGTTTTTAGGGGAATAAATACTACAAATACCTACTCTTTGTGACATAATAAGACTTAAATTTAAATATATCTACTTGGGAGCAAAGAAATCGAGCCACTCCTTTTTTCACATGTCCTGGTTATTAGTTTTGGTTTTATGAATTATATAATTCAAAATACAAAAAAACTACCCTCATTGTAAAGGTTATCAAATAACCTTTTAGGCGATATATGTTTAGAATTGATCTGTACGCCAAGTGTGAATTTTTTTACGTTACTACTGTAGTTGCGTCACGCCAAAAATGTATGAAAATTTAGGCAGCGCCTCTAGCGGCAGATAGCGCGACTAAAAATTTATTTGACATTTTTGTCGTGACGCAACTACAGTAGTAACGTAAAAAACTCACACTTGGGGTACTGCTCCATAATACCAAAAATAATAACAATTATACCTACGTGAAACATAGAAGTGGCTCGATTTATTTGCTCCCAAGTATAGTTGTAAAAATAATGTATAAATAAGATACATTGTGTATAATTTGTTACAATTAAACTCAAAAGTGTACTCAGTTATGACTAACTCGTAATTTATTAGTTTAAACCACATTTAACTAGTCAAATAAAACACATTTCAATTGTAAGCAAAACTAACAATTCAGATTACTAATAAAACTGTGACTCACTCAAGTACCAATATTGAGAAGCCTAATTTAAAAAAAGAATATGGCTCTGGCAATCATGATTCAGCCACAACATTTTAATAATGATTTCACTATGACATTGACTCTGTTATCAACATCCTGGTTGACACTGAGTGATTATACTCTTCCTCTCAAGGCTCATGTATGTGCATACACTTGTTATGTATATATTTTTAAATAACACTGGCAACTTTTAATTTTTTTGTCTTTACAACAACAAATTGAAATTTTTCATTTATTGTTGTGATTGGAACTCTTTTTATTTTCAAGCCTTGTTCTTTTTTTTTGCCCGTGTCTGTACTGGCAGGTTAATCATCATTCACAGATTAAAAATTTGCATAAATATTAAACATATTTCTGTATATATTTATTTTCCAGATACTGGGTTATATAAGCAACGCGCTTGATTTAGGCGCGAATGATAATGCCTTGGTTAGTCCAAATGTTTGCTTTGGTTTTCCCCGTTTTTATTTTATTTTTAACCTATAGTTTGTTTGTGGTTTTTGAGCTACCAACAACCCTGTTTTGTTTGTATTTTGGGTACTTAGTTTTTTTAATGTTTTGATTACTTAAGTAGACAGAATATAGAGGTTTCTTAGTTGTAACATACCCTCTAAATGAACTTCCCAAATCAGTTGTCCTTATAGTAATAAACCCATATAGATAATAAGTCCCAGGTTCAATGTAATAGACACTGGTAAGGTCACCTACCATTCATTTGACACAAGTTATTATAGAGTATAGCTGTTTAGATGCAATGTAGTTATATCTATATGAAGTAAATTCCATTAGCATGATTGCATTCTATAGTTTGCTCTCCTTCGTTTTTGTGGTGTGTGTGTTAATTAACTTAGGGGCGTTGTGGGAACCTAGATAGGTTTAGCCTGGCCGCAACATTATCAGTTTCTGTCAGAATATTTCTGATGCCTGCGTGAAGGTCCTATACATTTTGTATTAGAGCCAATAGGCTGCTGGATCCGGTAAATTCTGACAATGTATAAGTTCTAGTACAAAATGTACAAGGTGTAACATAAATAACGTACAACCTCTTAAGCGGTCACTGTGCTCATCATTATGAACAACTTTTACTATGGGACCGAAACAGAAATCGCGAAAAAAAAATCAGCTGTTCCCCACATTTATGTTCGCATAACTCGTCAAAATGTAGGGAACAGCTGTTTTTTTTTCGCGATTTCAGGCTTGGTCCCATTGTAAAAGTTGTTTATAATGATGAGTACAATTGTTACACCTTGTATAAGCAGTCGCGCGTTAGAAAATTTCTAACAGAAATTTCTGTGTACAACGGGCCTTAAGCTATAGATATTTTGCTCTATTAAAAAGACTTGTGTGATGTATTTTGCTGTAGAGTAAAATGATCCTGAAATGTTATCTTGGATGTCTTCATTACTGCTGCAGAAATGGACTAATTAATTAATCATGCAGTTATGTAGTGTTCTGTAGCCATCCGTAGTTATTATTACTAAATGTGTCAGTCTTAATAGTTTGAATGGAATTGTAATTTTATGCATGAATTGTAAGGTGTGGCGTCAATAATTAAATAGTTTATCAATATACCGTTACGAGATAATACAAATCTTTAGTAACATTTTGCTACAAAGTATTTAAATGTTTATTGAGTTAGTAACTAGTTGTAAAAACTAGTTTGTATGCATCACGATGGGTGATGTACTAGTCGTAAATCTAATAACAAGTGATATAATGTAAGTTGTGGAGAAGCCTAGCTCAAGTGTGTCATAGGAAGGAAGCGGGAAAGTGGGGCACGCGTTATCTGGTTAGCGGACACCGGACGGTGCACCCGCGGCACTGCGGCGACACATACGATGGACAATGTTTATGTACCTGTTAGTTGCAGGGGGCTTATTATTTTCCAGGTGACTAATAACTTAAAAGGCGACTAAGTGTTTGCAACTAATAAAATGAGGCGAGGAGCTATAAATAATGACTTGGCGACTAATAATGTTAGCAGGGTGGTTAAAGGGAATCCTGACATGGATAGGTTAGGTTCGAAGGGGATGACCTTTCGTGTTAGGTTACTTAAAACCCTACAGAAATAGGAGCCCCGCACAGCGGGGCTCCGTCGGCTTAAGCTCCACCTAGTTTAAAAAGAAAAACCAAAAGATCACTGCCAATTTAAATTTAAACAAAGCTTACAACTAAAAATAAAGCTGCTACTTTATACTTAAAATGCTACTTCACTGTAGCTGCCAACCTATTATTTTTGCTACCCATTTTAATTATTTTTAAAACCCTAAATCAGATTAGTTTGTCGCCGCGTTAAATACATGCCGTTGCAGGGTTGGAAAAATCATGATTTTTTAAAAATATCGAATAAATCACGATTTTTAAAAAAAAACCTAATTAATCACGATTTTTTCGATTCTTTCGTTTGATTATTAAATTTAACTATATGTATGTCACTATGATGGTTCAGTTTTGCTACCATTGATAGTAAAGCTGAAGTCAAAATCAAAACCATTCAAAAGTGTGATGTTCGCAGAAGAAATAGTAAAAAATGTAACACCACTAGAGTGGTGGGTGTTACAGAAAAATATATTTAGTGAAGAGGAACCGTCAAAAATGTTTCCAGTGGTGAAGCAATGGTTTGGGGCGATAGCTTCTTCAGCTGCTGTGGAAAGAGTGTTTTCCATCTTTGGAATTGTTCAGAGCAAATTAAAAAACCGACTGGGAATTGAAAAGGCTGGAAAACTAGTTTTTTTATTCAAATATTATAATAATGATATTGATTTCTTAGATTTAAACGACCCTAGGTTGTAACTTAATTATAATTTCTAAATATGTTTTTTTATGTTGATTTCTGTGGAAGAAAGTGAAATTTAACATTTTTGATTAAATCATTGATTTTTATTGAAAACATCATTTGATTTAAATCGTGATTTAAATCAAAATGATTAATTCATGCCAACCCTGGTTAGTTGCATAGTACGAATCATTCAACATGTACCTAATCTTTCTACTGATGACGGTCGGTTAGGTTCGATGGAGTTAGCGAGATCACTGGCTATTTAAAGTGAGGCGCGCGTTATCTAGCGGATGATGCACCCACGTTCACATTGTTTATGTATTCGTAAAGTCAGGGGCGTACAAACAATCTATCAAATCAGCGATCCACTCTCGATCATCCGTTTTCGCATTCAGTCTAACCCAGCTACCAGAAGGTGCGATGTCATACAGAATGTATGTCATCGGTCCACCAAACTGGAAGACAGTTTCTCGCCATTTTAGAAGGCTCGAATCTTGTAATTCCCTGCTATTCAAATAATTACCTTACAAACAAAATGTGCAGACATAGACAATCAATAGAATCTGAATGCTTATCTCCCTGATTCAGAACGATTCTATTAGTCAGTTGTCGAACGATTTGGTAAGTTATCTCTTGCTTTTGGTAAACTGAATCGGTCGACAACTGCTTATCGAAGAGGTCCTGAATCAGGGGGCTGGAGAGGAAAGTTGAAGGTTTACTAACTTGTCAATGTTATCACACTCTAAGCGCTTCCGATTACAAAAGTGTTACTCAGCTATAATGCCGATTCGTCTCCCGATTCAAGCACTTTTCAAGGAGGCACTTAATAGGTTACCATTTTCTCTATAAATATTACGTAGGCTATAATATAAAAGTTTTTTTTAACATCATATAGCATCACGCCTGAATTCCCTCAAGGGTTGGGCAGTGGTGTATCATACACCTTCATTTCGCCGTTATGTTCAAGTCCCATGTAATAGGTACCCCTATTATCGAGCCGATTGCCATCAACCGGGCAACAGATTTTTAGTATTTTTTATTCTATTCCGGTTCAACATTGTAAAAACAGTTTATTTAAAATGTTATTTACACACTTGGGAGCAAATAAATCGAGCCACTCCTTTCCTTCACGTGTCCTGGTTATTAGTTTTGGTTTCATGAATTATATATAATTCTATAAAATATGTATGTCATTTGAAAGTCCATTAAATAATCTTTAAAATCAGGGTAAATTATTGAATGAAAACCGTTTTGAATGATAATTTATTGGCTCATAAAGAAAAACAGTAATTTTGATAGAAAATTGGGTACAGTCCAGAAAAAACAGTTAAAAACAAAAATATTGTAACAATCACACTACATTATGGGTATAATTAACAAAAACCCCCTAATTTAACTATTTCTTATTGGAGTGCAATCAAGATGTCATGTAAATTAAATGCGATAATTTTATTCTACCCTTTAATTTAAAATGAAAAGTTGTCAAAAAACTACCGTCATCGTAAAGGTTATCAAATAACTATTTAGGCGATATACCTATGTTTAGAATTGATCTGTTCCATGATAACAAAAATAATAACCATTAACGTGAAAAATAGAAGTGGCTCGATTTATTTGCTCTCAAGTATTTATAGAATTTATGGAAAATTGTATGCTTCAAAGTTAGCACTTAAAACAACATGGCCTGTTGATCTGTTGATAATAATGTGAACGACACTGAAACGCTCTTCACAATTAGAGTATCAATTCAAAATATAGCGCTCATATCGTTTCCATATCGATACATTCTACTTGGTAACTATATCGTTTCAATATCGATAATTTCCTGTCGCGGTGACCCGGAGATTAAAGAGCCGCTTGTTATGCACCGGATTGCGTGTTCAAATCCAGGCAATAACATTTTCAATGTCGTTATGTACTTTCTTAGTTAATCTAAGACGCCACTGACATACGGTGAAGGAAAACATCGTAAGGAAACCGTGACTTAAATGGTCTGAAATCGGCAACCCGCAGTGAGTAAGCGTGGTGACCAATGCTCGTTCCTTCTCTGTATGAGACTAAGAAGGTACGCATTTACCTTAATCAAAAATAGTTTTTATTTGTATAAACTAAGAAGAGGTATTTGCCCAGCAGTGGGATAGTTACAGGCTGATTTATTTTATTTTATACACAGTGGGCCCGAAGTATCCAAAAGATTTTAACCACGCCTTTCTGATGGTATTATGAGTCTAATGTTATTCAACCTAAGTCCAATTCAGTCATTTTAACTATTTTATTTTTCGGAACAAAATAAATCAATTAACTTTAGTACTTTCTTCTAAACAATACCTTATGTTGAACTGGCAACGTTTATTAATTATCGTGTGAGTGGATTAGAAACTTCTCACTTCACGAACCTCCCCGACAAAACGCGACATACGGCTAGTGGGGTATGGTATGACCAAGGTATGACAAAAGTTGCAACGCCGCGTTCATAGGGCTAGAATCAAATCAAAAAAATAATATTTCACATAAACCAATACAGGCGCTTATGAAAAGTCGAATTTAGGTGCACGGTTCCAATTAGTCGTTTCCTATGGATAGAGATTTTTGGAAATGTGCTTTTTCGTACATAATGAATATCTCGAAAACGTAAGACTTATTCAACTAACTATATCATAGCTTTTCTTCTCCAATTAGGCATCGAAATCGATGCTTAAAATCTTTCGGGTACCGCGGACCCACGGTGTATATTCCTGCCTGGTTTTCTTACAAAAGTACACTTGGGAGCAAAGAAATCGAGCCACTCCTTTTTTCACGTGTCCTGGTTATTAGTTTTGGTTTCATGAATTATATATAATTCAAAATACAAAAAACTACCCTCATTGTAAAGGTTATCAAATAACCTTTTAGGCGATATATGTTTAGAATTGATGTGTTCCATAATACCAAAAATAATAACAATTATACCGTCGCGAAAAATAGAAGTGGCTCGATTTATTTGCTCCCAAGTAAGTATATTTGCTGTAAGATTATATTATTCCACACTTCCACAGATATACTTAGAGGCTTCGTCATGGTATAACAATGCAGGTAGTTTCTTACGGTGACCGCTAGATCAAGTGTCCTTTACTACGTCATAGGCCATAGCTACTGATGAGCCAATAAGCTTCGGCCTCTGTGGTCAAACTTTGTTGTTGGAGGGAAAATATCACAAAGACGTAAATGAATTTAAGATGGGGCAGTAAGGGACCTTAAGCTATAGGAAAACGTTCTTAGGAGACTGTCCAGAGCAAATAAATCGAGCCACTTCTATTTTTCACGTATAATTGTTATTATTTTTGGTATTATGGAACAGATCAATATTAAACATAAATATATCGCCAAAAAGATTATTTGATAACCTTTACAATGACGGTAGTTTATTGTCAACTTAGAATTATATAATTCATGAAACCAAAACTATAACCAGGACACGTGAAAACAGGAGTGACTCGATTTCTTTGCTACCAAGTGTATATTCCTTGAAAATATTTTGCACTGAATTGTATGATTTAAAAAAAAATACATTCAGCTAGAAAAAGGTCTGTTTTCACAAAACATTTTTATGATGCCAATCGATCCTATTTCCCATAAGGATCAATATACTTGCGGACCAACTGAGGTTGGAGTACTAGAAACGCAAAACAGAAAACGCAAAAAACTTATTTGAGATGGGGTAGTAATAAGGGCAGCTACAGGAATCTGTTCCTAAGAGACTGTCCATATTTTTTTAAAATATTTCGAATTGCATTCACAGATATTGAAAATATAAACCATTTACTTTTGTCACACATACACAAGTTACATACACATAGCTCATACATAGAGGAGCTCGTGGCTAAATAATTACAGCCGCATAGACCGATCTTCCGGGTTAAGCCACGCTTGCCGAGGTTGGTCTGTGGATGGGTGACCATTTACCATAGCGAGTTTCCTCCGTGCCTCGGAAAGCACGTAAAGCCGTTGGTCCCGGCTGTCATTTGTAGATCTTTGTCAGTCGTTACTGTTGGTCAGAAGCCAGAAAGTCTGACAACCAGTCTTACCAAGAGTATCGTATTACCCAGTTACTGGGTTGTGGAGGTCTGATAGGCAGTCGCTCCATGTAAAATACTGATATTCAGCTGCATTCGGTTCGACTGGAAGCCGACCCCAACATAGTTGGGAAAAGGCTAGGCAGATGATGATACACAAGTTACATACACATATAATGTTAAACGAATTAGAAAGTGTAACAAGGGGTCCAGCTCAGTATTTGCTGTGCTAGTGCACAGCACTGAATTTCAGCTCGCCCCTGACATTTAAAATAACATTATAAATTATACGCGCACGCAACATTCAACAAAATTAAAAAAGAATTTACAAACAAAAACACACATTAAACTTCAAATTAAAAACAACAAACTCACACTTATTTAAAGAAATTTCGATAAGAAAACAAAACATAATAAAAAATTAGGTATAATAATATAATATATCGTGGGCCTAGGCCTACCATGACTAAAAGTTTTTTTTAAACTTTGCTGCGCTTATTTCTCCTGTACGCGGTGCGTTTACAGAGATGTCAGTCTCAGTTCGTCAATGAAATGGAAACTACATACGTCCGTATCACGTGAATGATCGACGGCGTCTATAATACCACTACATTTCATTGCAGCGTCTGTTCCGATTGGAAATTGTTATCTGCGTCTAGTTTATAAGTGCAAAGTAAACTGGAATTAACTTCGTCTGCCATATAGTAATGTAACTTTCCTTCTCTTACATTTCTCATACATTTTCATACATTTCTCATACATTTTCTTTTACAATACAGGGTGTAAACGAATTCATGTAATTTCTTCAAACCACATGATCTATAAATGGTATAGATTAACCCCGCATGGGATTTAGATTGATTAAAAATTAAAAAAACTTTTCTTTTTCCAAATATTTATTATATGATAAAAAATGTCGATGCCTTGCATAAATGAATGAAGGGATGGCGATACGGCTGACGGGGACGACTAGCGCGATTTCGCTCCACGCAATCAGTTAACTCGGGACGCTAAAATCACTCAGATACAGAATACCATGGTTCATTTATAGAAAAATTTTTTGTTCATTCTGAAAAAAACCTATACAGGGTCGATCAGTGATCACGCGGTTTGAAGGAATTACGCAAATTCGTTTACAGCCTGTGTTTAACGATTGTAACATTTGGAAACAATTTGAATTGTTTTTATGTCGATTCGGCATCAAGTGTGTAAAGGTCATGAAAAGAAGTGACGATACATCTGGCGCACCCTGGGTAAGTTAGTCTTGCGATCAACCTTACTGACTAGCTAATCTATTCGGCATGAGGTATTCTCCTATAGCTCGTGCCGACACGAGAGATTTCTATTTTAAGAAGATTTTTATCTGAACAAGGGCAAGCATCAAAAGAAAAAAAAACTGAGTAGATATTTATCATATTACTAGATTATTTTCTCATCTTAATCGATGATCGGAAAATAGCGATTGCGAAATCTATTGTCTCGTAAAAAGTATACGAAGAAGTGCAAATCGGACTCGCGTACGAAGGGTTCCGTACTATTATCTATAAAAACGGCAAAAAAATCATGTTTGTTGTATGGGAGCCCCCCTTAAATATTTATTTTATTCTGTTTTTTTTTAGTATTTGTTGTTATAGCGGCAACAAAAATACATCATCTGTGAAAATTTCAACTGTCTAACTATCACGGTTCATGAGGTACAGCCTGGTGACAGACGGGCAGAGGAGTCTTAGTAATAGGGTCCCGTTTTACCCTACCTACCCTAAAAAGTACGCGAATATAAAGCCAGAATACTTCACATTTATGTAAATATCCTTTAGGCCAGGGGTGTCCAATATTTTTAGTCTGAGGGCCCAACTGACTCCTCCACTAAGTTCCGAGACCCAAGACCTAGCTAGCTCATCCTACCAACATACTGTAGTTTGCATTGGTGGTGCTCACGCGCCGTACTTTGGGTCTCTGTTTTAGGCAATCAGCCATCATATTCACCAGCCTAGGCGTAGATAGTCCAAATAACTCTGACCTAACATTCAACCTACCCATTTAGGTCTTTATGCAGAGAGCAACATCAAAATACAAATATTAGGCACTAAAATATTCATTAAACAGGAAAACAATCAAATTGTTAATTAACTGCCATAATCGCTGTGGTTTATGAACCAATGCATAAGTATTGATTATTTTGGGGATTCAAAAATAAGGAAATATCGAATACCTATGCACCTAAGCGGAATCGTAAATGTAGGATAAACATTTTTGAAGTTTTTGTTCCTTGATCTATAAATTATTACAAGTTGCATCACAGGAAGGTGGTAATAGGGCTACTGTTTCGCCTTTAAGATAATAAATAAATATACATACTATTAATCATCCTCATCTTCACTCAGCCGAAAGACGCCCACTGCTGGACATAGGCATCCAAGTACCAAACTCAAAGTCAAAACTCGTTTATTCAAAATAGACTAGAATTACTTAGTTCTTTTAGAACGTCAATTTTACGTAAGATAAAGCCAAAAGCGGCCACCCTTCACTGCTTCCTAGTGTTTATGTGTTTATGCTGTGAAGAAGAAACGGCGCAACAATCTCCCCAGTAACACAGTTCTGTGTAACTACGCCACATCGACCATTGGTGATGGCTACTATTAATCACTCTAAACATTTGCAAGAATACGTACGTAATAATGAAGAATGAAGGAATTTAAACTTGCAGAAGCCAATAGAACCCTTGCTCAACGATGAACTTAAGCACTTACATAAAAAAAATCTTCAACCACAGATGTACACGATTAGCAAGTCAAAGAAAATCAGTTCCTATGTCGCTTATCATATGTACATTACAAAGTAATCGAATATTTGCATACTTAAACACTTTAATTATGGCGCTTAATTGAGTTCAGCACATATAAACACGCGCCTTGCACTTATACACGTAATGTAGACTCATCGATTGGATCACTATTCAATTTAGATGCTTAAAGGAAAAAAAGTAGCGAAACTGTAGGCGGTATGAGCGAGGTGTGTGAGGTGAGCGCGCGTGCGCCGGCCTTGAGCTCGGGGCGCGCGCGCATCCCCGCGGCGACCGCGACCGTTCAGTTCAAACTCTACCGCCGCGTCCGGCAGACGCGGCTTACGTGACTCACCCACAGGATAATATAAACAGCCTTGTGTTTGTGCCTGTGACATTACCCAGTGCGTGTGACCCAAAAATCAGCCACCATGGTCGCCGGAGGCAAACAGGTCAGTTACATAACTAAGGGATGACTCTCCTTGACTGATGACGTCTGAAGTACTTTTTACATCAAAATCGCAGTGCTTTGCGCAAAAAAAAGTTCCGAATCTTAGTCCTAGTCCTTAAACTGGTTTCCGGGTGCACCGTTCAAAGTCCACCTACTTAAGTTTTGAGTATCCTATCTTGTCCAGGTATGTCTAGGTCACCTATACTGAAGTAGAATGAATGCGTCATAGCTTATCACGATTGCAAAAATTGAAGTCAGCATAGCAACAGGTACAGGATCCATGGTCGAACGTTTCGTCAAACGAATAAATTACATTAGCGTACAGATCGACGACAATCATATTGACTGAAATCATAAGTAACGGTGATGTCATCGCAACGTAAACCCGCAAACTCCAAGATGGAGTCGGTCATGGCTTTCTTATTTATTTTGCATCATGCAAACGGTCGTAACCGTCTTTTTGTTCCCCATCCCTGTCCACCCTGCGTGTCGGAGCGAGATAGAATCACTTTCCTGTTTCGCTAAGGGTCTGCTTGGTCTGGTGCTCTCGCTTTCATTGGGATCTTTTGTCTTGGAGCAAAGTCTAAGTTCGTGATGAAAAATTTAACAATATGTTCAAATGTTATTATCGATCTAGCTCTTTTATGACTAGGTACACAGAATTTCAATGTGTTTATCACCGACACGAATGTAGTACAATATAAACGTGTGAATTCACGATTACTTTTATCGAAATTAACACAATGAGTTGTAATGAATTTTATCTTATCGCTAGTATTAGACTGAACGTTTTGGTTACCTACTGGTCAATAAATTATTGAAAATATCATAATAAGTACATGTAGTAGTACTAAACTACACGTAAATATGTCTATCCGCGTCACGCGATGTAGGTGCTGAGATATCATTATAATGGCTCATTAAAGCGTTGAGCGCATTGTATGTAACACTAGTTGATTATAAAACTTGCTCCATCAGCGTCACTTAAATCACGTACTGCTAATGTACGAAGATGTTCAAGGTTTTCCTCGTCTGTGAGATTGTTAGGGTTTAGAAAAAACATTTAATCACTTCTTGTTTTACCATTTTAGACTTATTAAAACAGTTTTTGTAGACATCGCTCAGCTTCGAAATTAAATAAATTGCTCAGTTTTATATAGCAAGAAACTCACAGAAAGATACTTAGCAATAATTTTTCCTATGAAGTCGCCACATGCAGATAAAAAATGCTTATCCTTTACAGGAACTATTTCTTCATAAATATTTTTAATTTGCATAAGAATACTTTCTATAGATTAAAGCTATTACAAATTCAGTTAAATGTGTAACTTTTGCTTCATTCAAAATTATAGTAGCATTATATATTTTCCACTTGCCGTGTTGCTTGGAGCCTTGGAAATTTAAATAACACTGCCCGTTTTCGTTCCACCTCGCTCTGAAACTTTGGTCACGTTTGACCATAAAAACACATTCAATTTATCAAAAAATGTATAGAATGTTAATAACGGCTAGGAATGTTAATTAACACCATTATCCTTGTCTAAAAGGGAAGCAATTTATTAAGCCAAAACGTTATGATTACGATAAAAGAAACAGCATAGAAAATGTAGTTTCAGCCAAGCAAACAGAAGCAAATTTCAAAGCTAACGTTGAAAAGAAACATTGCAATAACGCAGCGATCATTACTGACAACGATCAACGAACGAGAACAATAAAGCCTTCAGCAGAAAGGTCAGCAGCTGATGTTTTTCTTAATGAACATACAATAGATAGAAGCGTACTTGCTGTTAAGACATGCAACTTAAAGCGACAATTAATACTTGCATATACTTGCAGCATCATGTCGTCACAATAGGTGCACGTGATTCGGTGACTTTACTCATCATTCCAGTAATCTTAGCTGTTTTTAGTTTTGTCTTATAAAGGTCGGTAACCAGAATAAACTGCAATCTGAACCCTAACAAGTGAGAAATATTCCAAAGTTAGATCGTTAGTGTGCCTGGCTTCTGATTGAGCATAGTCTCTCAGGTATTAGCATAGCAGCCAGGACCAACGGCGTATCGTATAGGTTCTGTATTTGTAAAGAATTGTCACCTGTCTAAGCCTGGACTCGTGCCAAAGTAGCCTTACCTGGTGAGTCGATCGATCTGCGAGGTGGCCATTAAGCCACTAGCACCTCATTCATTACAGCCTGTACTTGAATTTAATTTGACGGTCGATATGCTCCGTGCCCATGTAGTGCCGTTTCACTCCGTTTCACTTACTCACACACTATTGCGATTTCTAAAGCACAGCGGAATTTCTTTTTCTATCACCTTTGATTTTTTGAGTCTCGCTTTTGACGAAACTTCGTGAGATTCGTGGAGGTATGCCATTTTAATTAAGTCAGGTAGCAAGATCGTGGAAGTTTTGTTGCGTTTTCACTTGGCGCCTATTGTAGGTTCAATTTAGATTAGCACTTCAACACCCGTAAGAGTTCTAATCATACAATACCAAATAAATCCAAATTGTTTTATACAAATAGAGACATTGACGTCATTACAAGTATAAGCTTTTACGTTTTAGACAAACTATTAGAAATAACAATTCTTGAAAAAGGAAACAAAATATAGGATCCTCGCAAGGTGTTACACCAGAATTGATCGTATACATTTTAGCCACGTGTTGCATTCAGCTGTCTGTACACCTGTTACGCCACCCTCTATCCCCCCCCTTGCCACCTTCTTGTCTCAGAACGGCGGGATTTTTTGTCTACACAATTTTACATCTGACTTTGTGCTCTGTTACCTTTGCCTGATGTTTGTAATCACTTATCAGTAGTTGTTCTAATCGTCTCGTGTGTTATATCATCTGTTTGCTTTTAAAGGTGGGTTTATACCGACGTTTTTTGTGGACCGAACGGTTTATCTGCATTAGCTTTAACATGTTTGACTTTGAATGCTAGTTCGAATACAAGTCTGTAATTTTAAAGCTACGATCATTTTTAAATTACTGTTTTTTTTGGAACGTCACCTTACTTTTTTGATATAATCGAGTCAATCAATATCTAATTTATAAACCACTTATTTTACTTCACGTATTACATATGTAAATCTCAATTCATAATTACTATTAATACCAGTTATGAAATACCAGTTCCTACAACTTTTTACCTCCACACGCCGACCTCCCGACCCTAGTTCAAAGTTAATAATGATGTCGTCAAATGTACTTACAACAAGTATTATTTAATGTATCTTCATAATTATCATCAGTTCACCTTGGTCACCTCATGTTACTTCCTAGTTATTAAGATACAACAAGGACATCACTATGCCATATTTTTGATTCTTGAATATTTTTCTGTGAAACAATAGAATTGGTCATTGTAAAAATGTTATTGTTATTAACATGTTTGGCAAGTATATTTAAATATAGCTTTTCACGGTAATAATGAGATGAAAACAAAATCGGCTTGAAGCAAGATGCTAATGCCAACATGTTGTTTTGATGTTGCAAACAGATGGTATCCAACGTCTTATTATAAATTATGTACAGAACTAGCCGTGTGGTCCTTGTCTAGGAATAGGACAACCAATCTCTTTTGGACTCTTAAGAATATGATCATTTGGATAGGCTATCAATATCCATCTGCTGAGGATAGCACAACGAAACTTACCTAAAGCTTTTCGGAAGATACTAGTAAAGCTAAGCAAGAACGGTTTGTGCATTTGCTTATGAACGCAAGACCAGCTAGCCTAACATGCGTAGCACGAGATAACTTTGTCGATGCATTATCTCGTGCCGAAACGAAATAATGTATAGCTTATCTCGTCTCAGCACGAGATAATGCACTAGCAGGGCCTCCCCAGTTAAATCTCCTTGTTCTCATAACAGCTAGTTCACGCAGAAACTGTTTACAGGACTGTTTTTAGCGGATCCGTTTTGATGTCGGTGATGAGTATGATGACGTATGTAATAGTCTGAGAGAATTCACATACACGAGTAAGTGTTTTACTGGATCCGAAATACTTTCGTGTATGTGAACTCACTCATACTACACATACGTCACCGCCGAAACAAAAACGGTCCTGTAAAGAATCATGGCGACTCCCATACTTTGACTTGTACAGAAAAATAAAGAATTTTAGAGAAATTGGAATGTCGTTATAATTCATCTTTGGTGCCTAGAGAGTAGCTTTAGGTATTTAAAATGTTTTTATGACCCCGCAATAAAAATATAATTTATTTTATGATTTCTAACTTATCATTGGGCTAATTTCTGAACGCGGCAACATTGACAGGTGATTAGTATGACATGTTCAGAAATTAACTCAATTTTTTGAAATTGATGAATATTTTGTTTGGAATATTATATTTTATTCCGGGGTTCTAAAATTATTTTAAATGCTGGAAGATATTCTTTAGGGAGCAAGGATCAATGGTAAAACTAATCCAACTTCTCTAAAAATCTTTATTTTTTTGTACAAATCCTGCCATGGTTCTTTAACTAAGCAAGCCCTAGAATGAAAAAATTAACTTCCAAAAAAATAATAAGCATATTCTAAACATTATACAACTGCTTACATTCCTATAAATAGAATCTGCGGCACATACGGTTGCCATACGCGTTTTACATTTATCATACCACTGTCTATAAATATTACGTTACTTGTGTACTTAGATGATGTCATGTCTCCCTACGTTGTAGAGATGTGGTCACCGAACGACTGTTGGGGAAGAAAAAGTTTTATGGGTTTAAGACGGGTATCGTGGTAAACGATAGATTCTTGTAAAATACTGGTCACAGTTACATCTGGTTCAAGACGGAACTGATACAAACACTTGGACAAAACCTAGAATTATGACCATGGTATACTAAAATCATCTTCTTTGCTTTGATATTGTTCGTGAACTTCCATTTAACATGTATTTTGTTACCGATAATCGTGAGTGTAAGCTTATCATTCTGCGAAGTTGTAAGAATTCTAATGGATGACTACGGTGTACATGAACGATAAGCAATATTATCAATTCCTGCAGACAATGAAATCCGGAGTTCTGTAAGAAACTCCTGGAATTTTCGCTGAGATGCTTCGACCGTTTTGTATAGTGTAAATACATAGTTTGCTATCCTTAAAATAAACAAGTTTCATAATTATAATTCTACGCGTAGTACGGATAGGATTCCCTTGACTTGCGGCTGGATTTAAAGTTAATACATGATTACTACACGGCATGGCCTTTAAAATATCGATTCACTCAACTCTTATTAGTGTCACGAAAGGAAAATGGAAACATGTGATACACGCATGCTCACAATACGAGTAAATCTTAGTCACTTTGAACAATTTATTTAAAGGTTACTCATTCATCTCTTCTCCCTTATTCAGTGTAACATTGACCTCAGGAACTGTAGTTTTAAGGCTACTTTTTTATTTTATTATATTTCTGTCTCACTGCTGAGCCTCCCCTTTTGTACCCTTTCCAAACATCTCTGTTTTGTTCCATTTCTGACTATGTTAACCCCGTAAATACGTCTAGGGTTATTTTCTTATCTATACATATAATAAATCTGTAGACATGGCGCGTCTGTACATAGCAAATATTTTGAAAAAACCTGGTTGGGATGTTAAAGTATAACCAATAGAGCCCATTTTTAACATTATTGGAATTTTTGTCTGTTTGTCTGTTTATCTGTTTGTCTGTTTATCTGTTTATCTGTTTGTTTGTTCAAGCATCACGTAAAAACAACTGATCCAATGTTGTTGACTTTTATAAATAAATATTGTGCTTATCTCCAAGTAACATATGTTTTTTGTTTCATCGCAATCGGTTCACGCAATCAAAAGTTATGCGAATTTTAAGTTTTCTAGAAGAATTTAGCATGTATTTGTGTATACCATTTCTTTTCAATAGATGGCGTTACGTGTATCAAATCACGTTGTGAGGAAATATAATCAACGAATATATTACTATTCTCAGTCTACGGAAGGTCTATTGAAATGCTATCCGAAGAAGGTACTAACTAAGCTTCTATAAAAAAAACGAAGATAATGTTATTTAAAATTTATTAGGTACCTACGAGTATCTATCTGTATGGCAGTGGAAGAGAAATACATTCAATTTCATGCGAGTGTAGGTATTCTAAATTTTTTATTGTGCAAGGCAATACGATAGATTAATTTGAAATACTCATATATTTTATTATGAATACTTAAATACATATTTATAAATCTATTTACTAATAATAAAATTCAAAGTACACTTTGTCTGTAATTAAATATTTTTCCAAAATTTCGATTCGGTGGTACTATACTATCGATACAGAAACCATAACATTTTTTTTTTAGAATTATTGTGTCTGTTTGTCTTTCCGTCCGGACATCACGTAAAATCCCGTGGATGGATTTTGATGGGACTTTCGCTGATGTGTTGCGTAAAGAGCGATAATTTTGCTGGTACATATATCATCACGCTATTGTTCATAGGAGCCGAGCTGAGAGCTGTCATCGCCGTTTTATTAAGTTTATTTAAGCCCTAGGTAATGTCCCAAAACACAGCCATGAAGGGAAAGCACTTTAAATATTAAAAATTGCAAATTTCACTCAAAGGTGACTTCATTTTATTTTTAAAAGTAAGAAATATTGCCTGTACTGATTTTTTTGCCTGAACCGGGAATCAAACTGACAAAGCTATACCATCTGGTGGCACCTGTTGATAATATCTTTATGGTCAATAATCAGGATCAAATCTCTCCAACAAACACACTGTCTTAAATTGAACGAAGTGGAAAAAATAAGAACTACTTTACAACAATTAATAAGTGCTTGAATTTAAATGTACCTAAGTTAGTCAATTTTCGTTTTATGGTCTTCCATCAATTTCAGACACACTGTTTATTGGAGCAATTTGATGCGTATTATTGATCCTATCGATTGGTGAAATAAAAATACAGATTTTTTTCGCATTTGGGTTGGTTCGATTTCCAGATCAAACTTTTTGAAATCTTTGAAAGCAGTACCTATTTCTAACTTATAAAAATAAAATTAAGTGTTCTATAGGTGATTTTTTTATATATTTTAAGTACTTTCCTATTCCACACCTCGAATGAAATCATTTTATAGACTGCACTGCGTAAAATATTTTGATTTAGTTCGCCGATTGTGACTAGATGGCGTTGTAGCCATTTTTGTATTGCCATAAGGTTTCGTTACATTATCACAATAAATATCAATATTCAATTATAATCCATTTTAGCAAGGAAATGTATGGAAATAAGCAACGCGTTTTTAGTATTATGGTTATATGAACCTTTACGGTCAATCAAGAAGAGCTGAAACTCTACCTAAAGAAATGGTTTAAAAGATATAAGTGTCTTGGTGGGACACCTTTGTCTATTATTATAATAAATGGAATACATATACACTATTTAGTTGCTGCGACACAATGTTGTTTTCCGAGTTCCACGCGGACGGAGTCGCGGGCACAGCTAGTTAGTAATAAAACTACTCATATTCCAAATATAAACATGGTGTAGCCGTGAGCAATGATATTATAAAATCATGTATCCTCATATTATTCCAACTAATAGTTGTCTGTCGATAGTTTCCTGTTACCGTCGTTTTCCTGTCGCAAGCCGCATGACATGACACATGAACAGGGACCATGATTATGTTAATACTGAATCATTTTCACTGCTTATTGGTGGTTCATATCCAACATTATTCATGATTTTCTAATGAGGTAATGGTCGTGCATTAAGCAAACTAATGGCGCATCTTATAGCGTCTACAGCTCTTTACTGATAGCCATCACGCGAGAGTTTAAGACAGGTTTATTTATCATGATGCTCAACGTACTTTGTATTAGTCATCGAAGCTTTAGTTGGTTCATCTGTATTAATATTTTTCTTATCATGAACATCTGTTCTAAACAAATTATGAACTAATATACTCTAGCACATATGTTCTTCATCAAATTACATGCTCACTTTCTTGAAGGCAAGTTTCGCGTTCAAAGCAAAATGAGCAAATTGGTCGTAGCTTATACAAACATCCGTCGTTTACACAGGCGATAACGCTCCAGTCGCTACAGCGCCCTCTTATCTCGCATTAGTTTCTCAATCTCGCCTAGATGACTCAGCTGCTGTATTAGCTACTTTATTATCATGCTGTCCTTGGACTCGGAATGTCCATAATTTTTACTTTCCAAAAAAGGAAGCCTGAATTCCGTTAGTTAGAAAGTGTATCATATTTTGGTTAGATCAACGTATTGTTTTGCTTGCTCAAATCATCGATATAGAATATTCTAACTTTTAAGCTAGATATCTTTAAAAACTACAGAAGTAAATTACAAATATCGGAAGCTAGGACCATTGAAGGATCGCATCAGTCGCTGCAGGTAAATCATTTGAAACAGACAGTCGTTAATCGTTTTAAATCAATCGGAAGCAATTAGATTCATCTATCGGGACTTGTCTCGACTGCTTCCGTTACCATGTGGCACTTTCGTCATAGTCACTTCAAGTTATATCCGAAATAGTGGAACGGCTGCCGCACGTGACATTGGCCCTGTTGTACATTCTATAGCTGTTAGTTACGCATCTATGAAGGTATAACTTTACCGACGTGCTTGTGTACCCATCATATTTGTAATAATGAATAGAACAGGTTTACTCACGTCGTTGTACAGGAAATATTACAAATTGACAGATGACCTTCTGACATTTTTTTTATTTACGAAAATCTGAATTATCTCATTATAATTATTAAATATAGAAGTAACACAAATTTTCATTTGTACCTTGTGTATTCTTATACCATTAAAATTTTGGAGCTAGTCTGTGTATTTTATCAGTTTATTTCTATTTTACTGCGAACATCTCTTATCTTTTGCTTTAGCCAGGATTTACTAAACACGCAAGAACATAGATTAAAACAAGTGTTGACATAATGATGACGAATTGTCTAGAAATCTTCTCCAAGCGTGTAAATTATGCATCAGTTGTAGCAAAGTCGCGACTATAGCTCGATCACATTAACATACATTTCACACTAGAAACTAGTTCAGTTTAAAGTAACGACATTGTGAACATTCGAGTTATTTTTATGAACGCTATCATTGTCCTTTCCTTAACCTTATTAATGGAGGTTAGGATAGGTTGTGTGTTACAATTTATAATGATAAACCATGCGGGCTAGTTGATAAGCTTTGAATTATAGGGGAAGACAGAGTAAGCGAGGTAGAATAACAGCCTAGAAAAAGGATTCCTGTTTAGAAGTATCGTTATCGATGCTTTTATGGTAGACTATCGATAAGCATTCTGCGAGGTAGAAAAATGGTTATGCATCTTCATATGTATAAAAAGCCAAAGAGCAATAAAATAAAGTTACATGCGGTTTACATAAATCAGATCTAACAATATTTTCGCACCAATAGAAGTGAACATGGAAAGATCCTGGTTCGTTGCGTTTTATTTGCTGTTTGTGTACTCTCTTGGCACGACTCCAAGCTGTGCCTTCCGATTACATTCAGGACTTCAGTCTTTGAACGTTGACCTTAACTAAAGTACACATTTATGTTATCTTGTAATTAAAATTCGATAAATTGTAGAAAATCGATACATTTTATCTTGTTATGATTTGTAAATGAAAGATAAATATTAAAGACCGAATTGGCAGTCAGTTACTGCTGCGGTTTACTATATTAATTTAACATGTACATTCTTCACGAAAGTCAGCATCAAATACAAATTATATTGCTTTCTACTACTGGCTAATGAGGCGAACACCTACAAAAATATAGAATTTTATCGATATTACTCCAATGTTGTTTGTTCTCATTACTATCGTACTTAGAAATATAGTATGAATGAACAGTTTGTACATCCATTGTTACCACTTTGCAGATAATATCTCCGTCCGTAGCAAGCATTGTTAGTGTAATCATGTTTTCATTATTAGGATCCGATGTAGATTCACTGGCTACTGCGAATACCATAGCAATGGCACTTTAGTCTATATTTGTAGTTGTACCGAGTTTATTTATAGCTTTACCTTCTGTCTTACTTTCGATTACACACTGGTATAAAGTTGTGTACAAAGGACCTCCCAAGTTGATCTATGATTTAATTTTAAATAAAAATAGATCACGTTTATAATATTTGAAATGTTTCACAACTTCACAACGCAATCACAAAACACAGTATCCGTAAAATAAACGAGTCTTAGACATTATAGACATGTTCTAGATCTAGACTTTAGTTCCCGACACGCTTCACGGCCACGTCAACCTCATCTATTGTTCTGCCCGTCCTTCCCGCCTGTTTCTGAAATGGACAATGTAGAATTTCTAGAAAACCAACACCTTGGTCATAATGAAAAAATACTGTAGCGTTTTCTGTGAAATTGCTAAATTAATAGAAACTATTTCTTTTAGCTATATCATTTGCGAGAAATGCAATTGTCTGCTAGAATTTATCATTACATTTTTGGTTCATAAACCATATACAAAATCCAATACAATTCCTTTACGAAAATCTTTTTAAATCTTAGTTAAATCTGATTATACGTATTTTGTAGCTTTCTGGAACGACTGCTATTGTTCTCAGCAACCTTTAAGAAAAAAAGAAAGACCAACGTAAACGTATCAGATATACCAGATATAAAATATTCCTATCACATCTTCTTCCCTCATCTCTTCTTTCATCTAACGTCTTATAACAAAAAGAGACGTGGCTGTGTTAAAGACGTGGTTTTGCTTAGACCATGTCTTGTAATAAGAAGAATTATGTTTGCTTTATGAAAAGTATTAAAGCACCAAGCCATAAAGTCCTCTTTTCATCGTTCCCATAAAATTAAAGTGTCTAACCAAGCTATAAGAGATCATAAAAGGCCGTTGATAATGTACGACAGTTCAAGTAATACTATGACATAATCGGCCCGGAAGATCGCATCCGCTTGGCATGGAACCAACTGTACAATATTTATAGATACGTTTACGTTTCTTCTATTTATGTTGTTCCCTTTATTTTTGTTTATTTTGATTTCCATGAATCAAACTTTATTATAGTTTGATCTTGTTTCGATATTATGTTCTTATTTTCTTTGCATTGCATTGAGTCTATAACTTCATAGTTGAATGTGTAAACTGCTTTAGCTTTGTTTGTGACTGGAAAGCTGCACACAAAATCTGGATTCTACTTATGACAACTCATTCATAAGTAAGAATCCTCATTTTGTTTTTTATTCTTATTATTTGACTCGTCCCACCTGATCATAAGCGCAGACAGGGTCCAAGATGGAGCACACGAATCCATGTAACAGATATAGTGAGATTTCCCCTACAACCCTCTGACTCTCACATACACACGACGAAATACAGTAAACTGCTTGGCGCTGGAATTTAATACGAGGGTGGTAACTAGCCAGGCGGACCGTATAGATCCTACCACGTCGCGTGCTGGCATTAGTTGAATCTTACAACAGCGCCTTATCCTAGGGTGCCTTGGGAAAGTTTCATTTTCTAGCCCGTCTTCACACGGAATAAAACCTTCGGGATTTGACCTTATACTGCCTATTGTTGTACATGATGCACTGAATGATGATGATGATGATGATCATTCAGATGATAGCATTGAATCTGTATTACCAGATAATTTACGTACGTAAATTTAACAGTAATCGTGACTTATTGCGGCTGAAATTGCTCAAAGGTTATAAAATTACCGACTAAATTAATAATTTGAAGGTGAACCAGTAAAAAATTGTGTATTAAAAAGTCAATCAACCGGTAGACATTTGACAAAATATTGGATACTAGCTTTTGCCTGCGGCTTCGCTCGCGTTAATTTATGGATCCCGAATTTTTTGATCCCAAAATATAGCCTATAGCACTCAGGGATAACGTAGCTTCCTACTGGTGAAATAATTTTTGAAATCGGATGAGTAGTTTCGGAGATTACCTCCTACATACAAACAAACAAACAAACAAACAAATTCTACCTCTTTATAATATTAGTATAGATTAAAATGAGTTATCGTTAAAATGCAACTTCTTCGAGTCCATCTTGGGCTGATACCAAAATGAACTCAAAGTTATTGTTGTATTGTTATTAAAGGCACTTGAGCATTCGTGATACAAAATTTAGATCCGATCTTCTCAGATCCATTACTCCTTACCATAAAGTGTAAATAAAGCGTAACCTTTCACAATTTTAACATAATAATTTTAAATGTAGATATACCAACTATAAAGTTTAAGCCAATATATCGAGCTACCTTAAGGTTGTTTGTTCCATCATACGCATTATTTTATAGCTAGATATAATAAATGTTGGCACACATCTGGGCTTTACAGCATACAATGCCGTTTACGTCCTTTACACTGTTTTCTTTGCCATATTCGATCTGACACGTAAGGTCTTACGTTGGAACAAGGGCGCACATATTCATTGTATAAATGGATACAACAAATATGCGTAATAAAGTTTTATAGAGATATTAACTGAGCATTTAATATTAATGTTAGGAGAAATCTACCATCAGATTAAAGATTTCTCCTTAGCGTTGCTCATTCGCGCAAATGTTGCATAAATATGCCAAATATGTGCGATTTACGCGTAAATTAATATTGATGCACATTCTAGAGACTAATTATTAAGAAATTAGAAGATGAGATTATCATCAAAGTATCTCCGTTGGGAAGTAGTTATTGCGTCACTCGTATTAACTACTTCCTTCTCGTCTACCTAAAACGGTATATCTATATTTTTCATATTAGTAACCAGTGAACCTTCTACTCCCCAGCATTATAATCTTAAGAACTCAGAAAATCAGAATTCTTTGTATCCCCAAGCTAACAACAAAAATTCAAATGTGGAAAAACCTTTGACACCAGCCGTGTAGGCTAATTTTTGCAGCTTTATTAACTTTTCTTCTATTTCCAGATGAACGTCCGTGTGACGACGATGGACGCGGAGCTGGAGTTCGCGATCCAGCAGACGACGACTGGCAAACAGCTGTTTGACCAGGTCGTCAAGACCATCGGCCTACGAGAGGTGTGGTTCTTTGGTCTCCAGTACACCGACTCTAAAGGCGACCTCACCTGGATCAAACTCTACAAAAAGGTTAGTTCCTGGATCTGACTTATTCTGCAAAGGTCCTTTAAAAGAATTTTACCCTTCGAATAAAACGTGTTAATTTTCAAAATAGAACTTCCAATAGATACTAGAAAAAAGGAGAAGATAAAAATGTGGTACAAAAAAATTGGAATAGTCTATGGATTATTTTGTAAACGATTTCGTAAAAATGCAAGCAGATTACATAACAAGGTCGTCATCTATAATGTCATAATAGAAACAAGATTCACTATGTCGTAGTAGCGAGCTCAGTCCAATCCAAAGTGGACCAGAATAACAAATAGTTTGTTAATCTTAATTTTCAAATAAATATCAACAACATAAGCGGTGAAAGAAATCTAGCTCTAGCATCGTTCGTTTGAATCTACCGCCCGTTCCGTTTACATACATTACAGATGTATCTGCGTCTGTTTGCGTTGCAAAAGCATCACTAATGTTATTGGATACTGCATTAGCGTATAAATTGTGTGTGTTTACTGCAAGTCGTGAGGGGGCGGCTATTGCCCGGCTCGAACCAAATGCTATGTAACGATTATTTTTAGAACAACCAGTGCGCCTAACAAGTTCAAGTTCGTTTTGTTTCTTATTTGTTACTCTGCGATGCTTGTGAGATACAAGCTTAATAAACTAGCATTCCTTTTTCTGATTAACTATCTCTTTGGAAGATGCGGATGCCGCAATCATCATCATCAATCACATCGAATTTCAAATTATATGTTCTTCAAATAGTCTTTGTGCGCGCAATTCTTAAACGCCCATTTCCTTTCTGCCTTGGCGGTGGTGACGTTCAATTCTCATTCATTCGATGCACGTTTCCGTCATGTTGTTGGGACACAAACAAACAATTCTGTGAAATTGTTTTCCTTTACTCTTATCCTCCGCGCGACACTGACCCCGAATTGCAATGTCAACGTGTGAACAAAATTACCGAATAACATTACGGTAGAGCCCATTTATTTTATCAGTAAGGACAACTGGTTGGATTTAAGTGCACAACTCAATAAATCATGAATATTCAAGAAGGTCATGTTACTTTCTTTCCTCTGAAATCATTTAGCAATGACATCGATCTAATATTTAGTAGGCAATTTGTTAGATTTCAGTCTACCGTTTGTTGATCGATCCTTGCACAAAGAACTCTTTTTTTCTGTTTGCAGCTCTCAAAACTGCACGTTTGTCTTCATTCGTTGATACACATTCAATTGTGTATAACCATTCTCATTATGTCACCTCTGTTCTAAAATTCAATTTTGTTTATTTTTTCTATGACAACAGGTTTGTATTTGTTCTAGCCGGATTTAGGAGTGCCCTTTATCACTGCGCTATTAACACAACATGTTTTCCGATAAGATTACACAAACTAATAGGGTTTACCTATCCAGTTATTATTTTACCAATTTTCATTTAACTAGCGTTACAGACGTACCTTGTCCGTTGTTGATCCTCGCTGCTATTACTATTAATAATACTTTTCTTTAAATTAGAGGATTATTGATATCACTATCAGTCTTTTGCGGTTTACAGCTATTTATTTCGTCACGTTTTATTTTAGCATATTTCAGCCGGAAACAATTCATATGTATTAAAATCTTCATCAATCATATTTTATATGTTTTGATTAAGTATATAAATATCTTTTTACGCACTCCGTCTTGATATTTACATCTAACAAATTGCCACAATATTTGCCAACGTCGAAACTATTAATATTGGTACATCAATCTCGAAAAACCTTCTATAAATTCAGATCAATGACACTTCAAGTCTCGATAGCGGGCAGTTTTCTGTCAAGATCAAATGGCCCTCGTCATCCTACAAACGAAATCTTCGAACGTCCTGTCCTAGGTCGTTATCCGCTTGCCCACGTGCCTGTATGTAAACAAGCTCATTGAGCTACAATGTTTGATAAACCCGGGCTGTCGACTCGCCGGTCAGTTGGTGTGTTGATAAATAATGCGTTTAGGCACGCTGCCCATTGAAGTGTGATATCCTTGATAAGAGATGGAAAGGCCAAAGGTTCTTTGAAGTTCAAGCGTTGTCGTTGCAGTCATGTTAGCAGAAGAAAGTGTACCGTACAGGAAACCAATTCTCGCGTGTTTGATATTATATCGAAAAAACATGGCGGATATCAAGTGATCTTCATTTTCAGTATTCACGGGATATCAAATGTGATATCCACTGCCAGCGCTCGATATGCAACGAGTACTTAAGCGTAGCCGATACAGAGTATCGTATGTGATTTTGTGTCAAAAGTGACATATTTGTATTTTTATTTCCCTTTATTTATTTTGGTTTATCTATAGGTGAAAACAAAATATTGTGTTTTGTTTTGCCTTTTATGATGTCCACTGATGAATTTATAGCAAACTTTATTGGAGATGTCATTGAAGAGGCTGTAGTTGCGGCGGCAGAAATTGAGTTTCCTAAAGTTTTGTGGACCGAAAAGGCGTCTTAAATACATTTTTATCTCTAATCTCAAAAGGATTTTGCGATTGATTCACTGGCTTTATTTGAACCAGTTATACGCTCTACTATGCAATGTGACCCTAAACAATATTTATAGATTTTTAATTACAGTTTTATTAAATAAAACAAGTAAACTAAGTGACAGACATGCACAACACGACAAGAAACGCCAGCCATCAATATCGAGTCCGTTTTTCTATCTAATCAAGAAAAAAAAAACTTTAAATCTTAGAGATACTTGTGAAATTTCATTCGATAAAGGACATTTGATATCATTTTAAATTCGATATAATATCAAACACGCGAGAATTGGCTTCCTGGCCTTTCCCAAGTCCGCCTTCCGCATCCAGTCTGCCCAGCTCGGGTCAACATCTAAGATAGTATATTATTCCAAAAGGAATAGTACGTACAACTTAAATTGATCTTACCTATAGCCCTCTTGTTATGCAGAGCAAATACCGGTATCTGGTATGTAGGCGAAATTCTCGACCTCCTTCTGTAATTTACGTTCGGAAGTCTATGTCCTTCAATACAAGGGCGGCATAAAATCTGCAGTACTATTCGCATTGTTATTGCATGTCTCCACGCCATAAAAGCTTGGCACCATGAACTTTGGCACGAATCTAGCATTGTATGACAGCTCGTGTGCGGAGAAAATTATAATTTCAGATATGCAAATAGGTTTTAGACCTATACAACATCCACCATTCCCATGTTTATGATTCATTATTCAAATTGACGCTCTCATTCAATTCATCTGCAGTTGACGATACGACTCAATGGATACTCGGCCTTACTTACCTCAATCACATTAACAAACCTTTCGCTTGAACGGCTGCGTGTCGCTAATTTCTCCTATGCACACGGTCAGCAATGTAAACAGATGTATGTGTTTCTATCCCTCTCTGTCATACGGTCATCTTAACATGTGTGACATGAACAGTCGTTTCGCCAACATTAGCGGTTTCCACTGTTAGCAGAAAGAAAACCTGACTAAAACTATGTAATTGCAGCAAATACTTGTTATGGCATTAGAAATCTTTGACAATTGTGTTTAATGAAATATTGGTTAGGCTGTTGCTGTTTGACAGCATAGAGATAATATTTGTGATAACTTTGTTTAGGTAGATACTATAGAACATTTTGCATCTATAGAAATAAATTTAACGGTTTTTTGCAGAATCAATTCGCATAAAAATCTGAATACGAGCATAACAAAACATCAATATATTATTGCAATCGACCTTTAATGCTCATTGCTAACGATTGTTTCTTTACACCTACATCTAATACTCCATAACCAATAGAGTGAGTCAGGCGAACCTGAGCAAACGGCTTTCCATTCAACCGAACAGGTATATTGTATTAAATGCTGCCACATGTAAAAAGTACCATTTATTGAGCTAAAACACGTCTCTATTCGTGATCGGGTCTAGTTGAAGCATGATAAAATTCCCACTAATATTTGGGCTGAAATCCCTTGTCGAAGATAATTGAGATAAAGTATTCGATAAAAGATTGTGCATTGTTTATAAACTGAAACAACATATACTTTCTGTATACTCTGAATTGCTATTGAGACTAGCAGATCAACAGTTTAATGATTTAACATTTTAAAACAGTTGGAATTTTGCTCTGCTCGTCGGGATTTGAACACCATAATCCGTTAAAGTATAGTTTAAACTGTAATAAACTATGATGTAATTTATAGAGCATTGTTAACAAAACGGTTGAATGTTCCCACAAGGACTAGCTCATATAGCGTGGCGTGACTCATGGTCGGAAACCCGCAATCGCGTGGTTATCGAATCCTGACTATAATTGATACACATGTGGAAGCCAAATGGCGAACTTTTTCATGTACAATGTCAATGGCACTGATTAATATTATTAAAAGCATCGTATTCTGGGCTTGATGACATATTTATTTAGTAATTTAAGCGTCATTATTGGTATTTTCAATCGAGTAAAGTTATTTCGCGTGCCGTGTTGGCTCCGGATTGGCTAGCATCAAGCATTTTATTAACTACTTAATTACGTAATACTGCTTTGCATAACGTATCTCAAATAAAACCTTGTCGATAGTGTTTTAATATCGAAACAGTATTAGTTTTAAAACTGGCTATTGAACTCATTTGCATTTCTCTATCATGATCATGAGCGCTCATTTCAATAGCGGCAGTAGTATTACTAGTTTGAAAGCGAATTAACAGCTATCAGTGATTTATAATTTCTAACATTTAATTAAAAAAGAAGGCCAGAATTTCATATTCTTTCCTTTCCATTATGTTTTTCTATTTTAATATTTGATTCGTGTACAATCACGAGCATAAATATGTACACATTTGGCTAAATTCAAAACCGATTTTCTCCTTAATTTTTGAATGAAATTGTATGCTGGTACGAACATAGTATTTTCGACCCCATAGGTTTATGTAATATGTCATTGTTGTATTCGTTATATCACGAAAAAACCTCTATTGAAAGTTGTCAAGTGTTGACATATTGGAGCTCGACTGTACATTCTCATCATCAATGGAATGTTTCCCTGTATAATAATAACTAAAAGCTGTTTATATAGGAAACAGAATATACAAGTTAAAACTAGTTATTCAAATAAAAAACTTCTTTTATTGCCTTCATAATAATTATATCTAGCCATGGAAACATCCTTGGCCTTCGCTTGGTTTTTCATAAATTAATAATATTGTATACTCTTCGTTGCTTGGTAAGAAAGCAATAACAAGTATTTATAAATAAATTGTATGCTTTAAGGTTAGATTTGTATTAAAACAATCAAATACTCAGTCCACTCTTGGACGTAGACCAAAATGATAAATTGGACGGAGAAATGGCGTTTGATATAAATTTTCAAAGCACAATAAACCTCTTCACATCTTTATTATGGTATTGTTTCAAAACAGCCGTAGCAACATGCTGCAAAGTCTGTAATACTATACAAGAAGTGACAACTTGATATCTGTTGCCTACTTATGCTGTAACTCAATTCTATTACATGCGCGGGAAAGCTAGCTGAAGTTTTTCTCTTCGCCAAATTATCTTGTAACACTGCGCGTGTAAATTAGAATAATGTTGACTGTAAGGCCTCTTGTTCAAGGCACGGTTTCTTAACCGTACGGCATATTAGCCGCGCTGTAGAAAAATCATATGAGCTTGTACACGACACGGCAAACCATCAGCCGAAACCGATTTATATCCATTTTGTGACCCAAAATCAGCGTTGGAAAGCTGTCATGCAATAATTGCCCGTCGCGAAAACGTCCGGTGCCGTTAACAAACTCTCTTATACTGTCATACAACACTAATGTAAATCAAAGGCCCGGACTCCACCAAAGCGGAGATGTGTGGAGATGTCTCGATCAACCAATAGGATTGCGTTATTTTCAAATCTCTTCGCTTAGCTTCAACTCAAAACGAATTCCTATTGGTTGTTTACGAGACATCTCCGCACATCTCCGCTTTGGTGGAGTCTGGGCCTAACCGTCCGCAAAAGAGGAATAGCTACGGTGCATACGGCGGCGCAGCCGTGCCGTTGGGCCGCCGTGTTTGTCAACAAACTCCTTTAGTAGTCCATACAACAATGATGACCGTGCATACTGCTTACACACGGCTAAGTAACCGTACGTTTTTACGGCGAAAAAACGTGTGTGAACAAGAGGCCTAATAATATGCCACTCTGCCTTTTGATCGATTGTTTGAACAGTGGGTTTGGTAATACACTACCAAAAATTTACAAAAATGCCCCCTTTCGTAATACCAACCTTATCCTCTCCGAGTGGCAGCACGCTATGTAGCACGTCTGTATTCAATCTTCATGCAGTTAGGTCTAAATCCCCAGGGTACTACGAACCACGCGATCAAAGTGAATTTCAGGGTTATTCGAAGCTGCAACTCTATTGATCCAACTACATAAATGAACAGCACGATTCTGCACAATACAAACTTTTTTAGTTCTATAACGTTATTTGGGAAAGAATAAATGAGTCTGCAGAACCACAAAACCGAGCTACAAGTGCTACAACCTAGATTCACCTGGACATGTCACACTGTTTAAGGGTTTCCGCTGTTACGCAGCGGGCTTACATACTATATTATAAATACATGTCGTGTATCGCACTTACGTAACCGGTACCTGCGGCCTCGCGCGACATGTGATAATCATTGTGTGGCAATCGCTTTTCTACTCGACATGTTTACGTCCCCACCCTTTGGAGTTTCCTTTGATTTTATGTTCTAGCCAAATTCGTGACTTTACACATGACTCCTGTAAGCAGAAATTTAAAATTTTTGATATATCGTCATGATTATTTTTCAAATATATGTCAATATCAGTTTTGAAGGATCAAGATTTTGGATTAATAATTTTGGCACTACCAAATTCTGCGACGGATTATAGAGAACCCAACTACATTAAGCCGTCTAGTTAATTTTTATTATCACACACACTTCCAGAGCATTCCATAGCTCAATAAATGACTCAAGATGTTTATGATGATGACGGTCACCGTGATGTCACGCCCCATATATTATGTGTACTGAGAGCATTAAAGTATATAATTTAATATAAAAGGAAAATAGCAAACTGCATGTTTTCCTGTGAAATAAGGCATTGTGTATCTAATATCTTGCTGGGCGTGTTTAATTTGTACCTTTCACTTTCTTTTACTGCTGCCAACTGGTTTATGTGTTAATAGATACCTTTGTGTTTGGCTGTTGACTTATTAGAAGTTAAATAATCATTTTATTTTGCGCGATATCTATTTTTGGTTTTAATTCCTGTAATTCATCTGAAATAATTTTTCTGCGTTGCCCATACACCTTGACTGAACTTATATTTTCGACTTCCAAAATTGAGTTTCATTTGCATCAATTTTTCCAACAATTCTGAATAATTCAAGCATATTTGCATTGTCGTGTTGATTCATCTGGTGGCTTTCCGGTGTGACTAAACTGTGGCTGATAACTTTAATACTTAGAACAGTAGTAATTAAACAAATTCCAAAATCATTAGTCATGCAAAGTATCATATTTGTTTGATACTATACGTGATTGTACTCAGAATTCTATACGTTGAGTGTCGATTAAAGGTTATATCGATTAATATGTTTTCAGTTAGGCAGAAACTTAATAAGTATTGGCGGATACGTCTTTACTACGAATGATTAAAGGAGGAGGGTAGTTCATTTTCTCTGCCAAGCAGAATATGCTTTACTCAATTGATCTTGTCGATTTGAAATCATATTAGAATATTTGGATTCTAATCATTTCTTTTATTTGAAAATCTGCATTTTAGTGATTGCAATCTTGTCCCTAATAAGGCTTAGGTACAAATTATTTGCAGATTGCAAAATTTAATTATACAGGGTGTTAACGAATTCGTGTAATTCCTTCAAACCGCGTGATCTACTGGTGACACTGATTAACCCTAAAAGGGATTTTTTGAAAATCAACTGAAAAAAAATTTTAAAATAAAATATTAGTTTTCTATTTCTGAGTCATTTTAGAGCCCCAAGTTAACTTACTGCAAAGAGCGATATCTCGTTAGTCGTGCCTGCCAGCCACGTCACCGTGCTTCCATTCATTTATGCGTGGCATCGAAATGTTCAAGTGCATGAAATTTTTTTTTGCGAAAAATAACTTTCTTATTTTTTTACTGAATCCTTATTAGGTGGTTTAGATACGATCACTTACCACTACCGCATGAAAAAAAATTATTTTTATTTTTTGATTTTTAATCAGGCTAATTCCCGTGCGGGGCCAATCTACACCAGTAGTAGATCATGTGGTTTTAAGGAATTACACGAATTTGTTAACACCCTGTAGTTGTTATCATCGTCTCCTTTATCTGCCATCGATGATCAGATTCCTATAGTCTTTCTCATGCCATCTATCTGATAGCAAACTTAATACTATCAATGTTTTACATGAGTTGTAACAGTATTATAATGAGTATAGTGATAAGGAATGAGGGACTTGTGGCTAATTAACAACCGTTACGGGTAGTTAGAAGCCCGAAATTCTGACAACCGACCTAGCCTTAGGATATCGGCATTGCCCAGTAACTGGGTTGCGGAAGTCTGATAGCAGTCGTTCCGTGTAAATTACTGGTATTCAGTTGCATCTGGTTAGACTGGAAGCTGACTCCAACTTAGTTGGGAAAAGGCTAGGCAGAACATAGTGATAAAGAAATCTGAAGTTCCTATTTGCTTATCATTTATATCGATGAGTCGATCATTGGCATTTGAGTTCTTCAATTTTGCTATGTTTTTAAGTGTAATTTGAATCAGATTGTGGCTGTGCGCTCTTTACCATTTGTACTTTAGTACTTACTTTTATATTTATACAAGGTTAGTCGGAAAGGGGGTACTAATCCGAAGCCCACTTATAGTATCACTGATGACTGTTTGAAAGCAAGTGTTAAAATTTCAAAATTCGATATTTTTTTTTCCCAAATAAAATGATAATTATTTTAGTTTTTTCAAAAATTCTTCATCCCTGCTTTAGTTACAAATTCAGAAAATGGTGCTTCTTATTCATGACCCCAAATATGACTTAAAATGTAAACACAGCTGATCATAACTGTGGATAGATAGATTTTAGAGTTTTTTTTTTGAGATTTTTGAACAACTTTTTCTTTTAAACTATTGAGTTTTGGGAAAAGTTGTAGAACAAAAGTTATTCATTATTATGTGTACTTTAACACCCTTTCGGATTAGTACCCCCTTTCTGACTAACCTTGTATAAAGCCTCCCACACGTCGGTTTAGTCATCAGTATCTTCACATTATATCATCCATCTATCTCGTGTTTGCCATAGTCATTCATGTGTCAGATTCCGGTTCTCATAGGTAAAATGCCACGGTCGAACGCCTGCCAAGTGTACCTGCTGTTGTGCTTTCATACATCTTAGAGTGATCTCGATGGCTTGTATCAAGCATTCTGAGCTATTGAAATGTTTGAAACTAATTTGACAGAAATTTTAAGTGGTTTTTGTATGACTTGTTCCGGACAATGTTTCTGCCAAATGTCCTTGCAGTTTGTCAAGCCTTTATGTCTCTTGTGACGTATAGAGGACACTAGATGTTAAAGAAGCAATGCTTGCAGCAATAACGTTGAATTTATGTTCACTAATAATAAGAGACGTGAAGTTGCCAAGTCATTGTTCTATACTCGTATAATATGTATGTATAATGCACCTACTTATTCTTAGCTACGTTTATAACTATTGGTTTTATCGCATCATTCGTTATCGTATTGTAACACACTGAAACAGCTTTTAGTTACATGCTATTTCCTTCAATATTTGCATTAGTAACAATGCCATTGTAGTTTCTGAGTAGTCCAAATTACTTTACGCGTGGCTTACTGAATCATTGTCGCCTGCATATTTTTTCTAAGTCACCAAATGTTAATTTATTTGATTTAAAATGTATCGGTTAACAATATCTAGTCTAGCCCACATGAGATGAGATCATTCGCAAACAAAAAGCGAGTCTACTTACACACTGTTCCAAATTCTACATGTATGCAAATAAGTTTCATCTGCTTCTCAATCTAAAAATTCATCAGTTATATTATAATCTACAGTTCGCCATTCACAATTCACTTTCTAGTGGCAATAAAAATTTCAAAATTATCATAATTAAACCTTCATTCTGATATCATTTCGTCATTAAACAGTCGTTGTGGGGCCAAACGAAGCTTGTGATGAGACTGAAGCGTTTTTGTTGGCCATTAGGTACGCGTCATTAAAATAAATTGTTCATTGTTAGTTTTTACAATTATCTTAGGTGTGTCACGTAGTAACATACATTTTTTTAAATAAATATATAAAATAAAAATACGATTTATCTAGTCACTCACATGACAAATTATTTTGAAATTATTGAACAATTCAGTTATTTATGGGACATCGATTTATTCGATAGTTTTTTTTGACACTTTTCGATTGCTCCTTTGGATTCTTCAGCTAATGATTAAAATATGAGTTAATAGTAAAGACTTTATCTTGCACAGCAGCATGACTTACCTCGTCCACGGCACGCGATCTCGTTCTCGACGTGCGAGGAATGCTGCTTTTTGTCGCACCCGATCATTATGATTATCGTCGCGTATGAGACGTGGCCCCGATATCTGTAGGGCTGCCGAAACAGAATGACACCGGGTTCCGAAGACCATTTTTAGATCATCATTTTAGCTTTAACCGTGAACTTGGATATTCTCTCATTGTTTTATTACTAACATTGAATCTGATAGCATTTTGGTGTTTCGATGACTTGCGTGTTAATTTTTTTGGATGTCCCTCTTTTATGGCTGCGGGTTTTTTATCGAAGCGGGCATATAATATCTCGTTGCGTGGGCAGGTGTCACCCGTGCAGTGTGCGGTGACGCCGACGTTGCGTCACGACACGACACGACGCTGAGCTACACCGGAATGTTATCATAGATATAGTCGAGTGCCTAGAATTCAACGATTACTTAATCATTTACCTTCCTATCGGTCTAACCTTGAAGCGTATCGTTGCGAATTCAGAAGACTTTTTTGGTAGTCGGTCGTGTGATGCCCATGTTTCATTAGTTGGTTCGATGTGTCTTGAGTTCTGATAAGTCAATGTAATATTACTATGGTTAAAGTGGCTACAACACTTCTAACTATCCTTTGTGTACGTGTGTTGTTTAATATGCGGTAGCAAGCACGTACTCGAGGAATAACATAATTCTGACACTCGTTACTTGAAAACTAAAATTAGTCCTTCCAAAAAATGTCTTTGGGATTTTCTCTTTTTACAAATTTTGTTTCGTCGGAACATCGTCTTTATTTATGTCTGTTTAAATATTCCTTTCATGTTTTCATGTTCCGACGCAGTCCTCTTATCATACATCAACGCTGACACGTTGCTAGGTCAGCCGGTTGCTAACTCGCGAAGTTCCGTTTCGACCGCGCAGCGACATTGCCCACTTTCTTTACACTTGTCGACGGAATTCCGATTGCCGTTTGGAGAATTTTAGAGGAGGAGCTCGTGGCTAAATAACTACAGCCGCATAGACCGATCTTCCGGGTTAAGCCACGCTTGCCGAGGTTGGTCTGTGGATGGGTAACCATTTACCATAGCGAGTTTCCTCCGTGCCTCGGAAAGCACGTAAAGCCGTTGGTCCCGGCTGTCATTTGTAGATCGTTGACAGTCGTTACTGTTGGTCAGAAGCCAGAAAGTCTGACAACCAGTCTTACCAAGAGTATCGTATTACCCAGTTACTGGGTTGTGGAGGTCTGATAGGCAGTCGCTCCATGTAAAATACTGGTATTCAGCTGCATCCGGTTCGACTGGAAGCCGACCCCAACATAGTTGGGAAAAGGCTAGGCAGATGATGTTTGGAGAATTTTAGAATTTGTAGGAAGTACTTTGGTCTATAGCAGTTACTTGTAGGTACTTGAAGAGTATGTTTGTTATTATCTAGGGGCTATAGTCGACAGGTTCAAACGTACATGAAGCGCGGTCAGCGAAGCGCAACAGTGCGCCCGCGTGACCTCGTTCCCACGCCGAATGCCAACCACCAGGTGCGATCATCACGACTATCCACCATACAATACCATGCCCTTGACTACTTTAAACAGGTGTTCATTATGCAAAAATAATTTAACAATGTAAAAGTTGGTGAACAAACTGATGGATGACACGTCACAGTTACATCAGGCAATTATCTACTTATTTAATAAAACAATAAAGCGTTACGCTGAACAGTGAACACGCATTTGTACTTTGATGACTCCATTTACTAGGTTAACGAGGTTTTCTGAGAGTTCGTTCGTACGGTAGACAGGTGAAAGTGCCATGACGGCATCTGTAGACGACCTTGCCTGTCTCCTTAATGCATAACAATACGTCTCGGGTGACATATGCGGTGTATAGAGAACCCGATTTGCGGTCTACGTGTACTTGGAGCGAGCTGTGAACTTCACTTGATAAATGATATCGATTCTAGCCATGTTTACGTCGTTTATATGCTGCAGCTGTGGTTTTTCGATGAAATATTGAAGTAGCGCGAAAATACGGAGTATAATTGATTAAGTCTGGAAAAAAAAACAATACCATACCTGTACTTCACTTGTTCACAGTAAGGAAAAAGACAAAATTCTAGCTAAATACCACTTTAAAGAATTTTCCTCTTAATGAACGCAATTGTGCCAATACAACACTTGAGAGAAGGGTCGAGCAAGGTGGCGGGCCATGGCGTCGTCCGCGATCTGGGTTATAATAGACAGAGCCAACGATATAGACATCTCTGTCTAACACCACGCCTATTGGATGACACAGAGATGCGTGTGCGCATGCATTCATGATTAAACCTTATTGATAAAATTCCCAACTATTCTTTTTATAGGTTTCTGGCTTTTCCATACACTGTAACCGCATCATTAAAGTTATCTCGAGGTCTCACTAGTAAGAACTGACGATCGTGATCAGTATACGGTTTCTATTATCATATGTTATAGGCAAATTTATGCGTGACTTCATCAATGTTGACTCAAGTCATTTTAACAAAATTTTCCTTATCGAGGCGAGTACTCATACTACATATAGTTACGAGGAGTATCGAGGAGTATCTAAGTGTTCGCCGCTTTCATTTCCAATCTGTCGTTGATATAATCACGTACGCATCGCGAGAAATTCTTGCTATATCAGCGTCTTTGCTTATTAAACCTTTTGCGTTTTCCCATGAAAAACATTCCTCAGATATTTCATATTGATATATTCTTAATTTATGTCGCTAAACTTAAAAGATTGATAAAATTAACAGGAAAAAGCTATTCCATTACCATACGCCAAATATTTGCGCCACCAAACACCATCATGCATGTCCTTGATTGTGTTTCTGAACGTGCGATAATCCAAACATTCTATTAAAATTGATTGACACAAATGCAATCTTTATCATCGGTATTTGCGCACAAGAACAGCTGATTGTGCGCCGATCATTGACGGGGTCGACGACCGTACTTTCGCCGCTCCCACGACGCTCGTTGCTCAACGTGCGAGCGTCTAAGACGACGCTGAGTCGCTGATCTTACAGCACATACTTGTGCATGGCCATTTTAGCGGCCTGACACCGTTTACTAAAGTGTCGTGCAAATGTTCATTGAGGATGTTTGCAATGTTCGCATCTCTTTGACATTGAAGAGTATTTTTGCCACATATCTTGATGTGTTTCCAAATTGCAAGCTGAAATTTATCATGGATGTTAAAATAGTATTGAACTTTGCGAACTTGCAAAATTTTATTTCAATAATTTATTTGGTGGCGATCAAACATTGCTTTAGAATTTGTATCGACTTAGGTAATGATACCAATATCAATTTTAACTCTCTATAATCACACGTAAAAAATAGGGCTAAAGTCATCCTTCCAACTCCTACGTACTGACAATTTATGTGGTTACAAGCCTGAGTCGATTGTGGAGAAAACGAGCAAGGTTATTTCATCTGCTGTAAAGAAACTGATGACCCCCGAAGAAGAAGATGAAGAAGCAGCTTACGATAGAGCCGAAGATCTGGTAAGGCCAGGTCTTGAAGCTAGAGAAACTGTAGAAGGCCAAGCTACCAAGGTCTTAAAGCTAGAAACTATAGATAAGGTAGTGTTGCTAAAACAAAATAACGTACTCGATGCTCTTGAAATTTAAAGAGCTATCTGATCGTATCAAGTGCTTGGTAGGAGTTGAATTATCATACGAGTGTTCGTGACATCAAACCAAACGTCAGTATTATTTAAGGCGGATTTATCTTTAGCTATAGGAATATATTCTGCTTTTGAAACGTAGTCTTCTTTCAAAATTCTTGTGTTAGTTTTAAAACCTGACTCTGATTGAGTTTAAAGGTCGCTATGAAGTTCTATTATATCTGTAACAGTAGCAGCTGTACTATTCCACGGCACAGTATATTAAATTACTTGTAATCTAATAAGTATCATTCACGTTTGATCATAATTCAATAGTACCAATTCATAACTGAGTTGATTCGTTACGTTTTGTTAAGCGATTCTGTACGGTCAATCTGTGAACTTATGGAATGTTTTTAGAATCTGATACTTATTACAAAACGTTTATTTAGGACTTGATAAAGTAATTTTACTTGTTTCTTTCAAATTAGTATTAATTCTTTAAAAATCCTCGAATATTTATAATCTATTCCAAATTACAATTTAATTCTCACCATGACGAGTTATAATTATAATGTAGATAAATATCTTATTCATCATCATGCTAATAGAATCTTTATTGTTGATTATAAACTTAAATGCTAAACTTTTATGATAAGTAGAATCAACTGTTCCTTTACAGTTTTATTTAGTTGCGATAAGATCCTTAATGATCGGGATATAATACAAATGGCTCATTGTAAACATTATTTGCTATGAAGGTTAAGTATTCTGAGAGGTTTCAACAGACTAGGTTAGTTATCAGAATTACAAGTTGTTTTACGTGAACGTGCAAATCACGTTGGGATTCTCAAACTTGTTTAGAAAATACTAGTGCTTAGGTATTTATTTTGTAAACTTTCCATAGTGTTGTTTCTAAGGTCACGTATGAACATTACTGGGGTATCTATGGAAATGATTAAAAACGTGTAGCATCTTTTATTGACTAATCCGCGTGACGTATGTGAATAGATAAAAGCATATCATTGAAGATATCAAGTTATCAACACGATTTTACCTTAATTAAGGAATCTTAAGAATGTTGATGTGGAATGCTTAATAGGTACTTAAAAGTAATATTTTGTTTCTGCTACAATGAATGCATTCTTGCTCCTGTTAGGCATATATGAACTATACACCCACAGTTCAAAAACCAGGAAAAAAAACCAAATTCATTTCCAAATCCAAATACCTAAAGCTTATCGTATAATCCACAAAGCTCTGGTCACAATCAACGGTTTTCCCAACCTTTCCAATGGGGTGCAAAGTATAAAAATATTTATGAAATGATTAGCACACCATTTCATTCGTGCTTCATATCTTGCCTCGGTCTATCTTATCGTTGATCTCAACTATTATACTGTGCCGGAATTCATTTACGTATTTGTATGAGGGCATTTCTTTAAAATAGTGGGTGAAATTAATTAATTATCATATTTATTTGGTGGTCTAACTGCCTCGTTGGTCGTTGGTTGGTGCTCTAGTGGTCGCAAGCGCGACGGTTGAGCGTAACGTTCGGGGTTCAATCCCCAGCTCGGGCAAAGTGTTATTGGTTTTTGCACTGTGGAATTTTTGAGTAGCAGCGCGGAGTCTGGATTTCTGCCCGGTTGATGACAATAGGCTCGCCCCCTATTACATAGGATTTAGCGAAATTAGGGTGTACTATGCTCCTCTGTCCAAGCCTTCGGAGAATACAAGCGTGATGTTATGTTACTGGTTTTATTAAAATTGTATATCTAAGATAGGAGATGCTTGTTACGCATGTAAGCAAATCATAAAGAATTATAATCCTTGTTAACACTAACACAATACCTCTATCAAAAATTGTCGCTTAAATTTTTATGCCAGAACCAGAAACCTTCAAGATTTTTAGGGTCTTATCCCAGTCCTCTTGTCTATAACAGAACTAGTACCTGAGAGGTAATAGGTCTAAAGAACCGGATTACTTAACTGCTATAATATCATTCATTTGGTTTTTTGACGTCGATTGAAACTGGAATCAATATAAGACAGAACAATGAATCGTTGAATAAGTAGTTGCAGACCAAAAATTCTGAACACTAATGTGTATGAAGCAGATAATACTAGTTATTACATAGCTGCCTATGTAGTTCTTACTAGTCCACATTATTGGATTATAGTTTAGCGAACTAATGGAAAGGTTACTCTGGTTTATGTACTTCTTTCTGTTGCATTATTTCATAATGCAAAGACTAAGGAACAGAATTCTATATGAGTTTATCTCTAGCATCTATAACAGCAACATCGGACGAAAGGGCAACATCATAGCTCTGAAAAACTGTATAAAATAAGGAGCAAGTACTCCAATAAAAATAAAGAAGATTGATCCAATTCTGCTCCTAAGAAAACAGCTCTCAGCATCACAATATGAATATACAGCTGTCCCAACGGTCAGTAACCTTTCATTAACCGAAATCTTAAACGATTAAATTCTATTAACCTACTTACTAAATACCTTCACATTGACGTACCCATAGCTCATAGCTGGGTGTAAAATGAGTCCCCATTTACAATTCGTTCTACACTATTTAAACGGTTTACGAGCAATTATAGCTGTTGTTGAATTTTTAATGGGATGATATATTAACACGCTTGTAGCCCTTGTAGTATGCTGAAATATACCATTGAATGTTCTGTTATTGTTTTAAAAGCGTACAGTCAATTCATGAAAGATCCATGCAGTTCTATGTTAACATAAAGGAGTCTACACACCAAACCCGCCGACACAGCCCGGCCGGTTTAATGTCGACGGCTTTATTTCAAAAGAATCTTTTCGGCGACTTGTACCCGCGCGTGTCGCCCAGCGACTTGCGTACGCGCTCATTTGCCCGCCGACACTCGAGCTGTTACTAATAAAGTTAGTTAAAAAGTTACTGATTTCGTGCCGCCGACAAAGTTTTACTACTTGAACGAGATGTGAAGTCGCCGACTAACCCGCCCGCTAAAAAGACGACAACTCGTCGTTGGGTCGGCGGGTTTGGTGTGTAGACTGCTTAACATAACGTCTGCATTCGCCGAAGCGTTGAGCAGAAGTGTATAGTACACCCTAATTTCGCTGTTATATTCAAGTCCCATGTACAATACGCGTAAAATAAGTTTGCCTCTCTGAAACCAGGCTTTGAGCGTTCTATTGCTCACTTCAGAGGGGAAAAGTTATTTGGTGCGCGTAAAATAACTTTAACGCTCTGAAACAGCAATTCAGTGTTCTGTTCCTAACTACAGAGAGGCAAAGTTATTTTACGCGTACTGTAATATTTAGGAGCCTATTGCCACCAACCAGGCACCAATAAAGACTCCGGGCCGCTACTGAGAAATTCCACACGGAAAAAGCCAATAAAACTTTGCACGACCATATTTTTTTTTCTCGTAAAATCCTCATGGATACTCTTCGCCTGCGGAAGGCGAAGGGTTATGCCGGACTCTTACCGGCTAAAAACCCACGGTGTTCCTTCTCCTGACCCTTGGCCGGGGTCACGGAATTCGCAGCTGCGTGCACTGCAACCCCGGCAGGGCAGGCTTCGGTCTGCCAGCCGCTGGCGAACCTCTCCTTCTGGAACACTTTGCCCGACCTGGGGATCGAACCCAGAAACTCACGAACCAACGAGGCAGTTCTGTGTTCTTGCGCTTAAACTAAACTAAAATGGTTGCCTGCTGAAGTTCATTAGTAGCGTTTAAACTAACTGCTCTAATTGGGTTCATGGTACGCCTGACAGTGTGACTAGAGTTCAAAATTGTTTATGATGTTGCTAGACATGAGACAGTGGTTTTAGCGGTACATTTTTTTATTTTTTTAACATCTGTTAGCTAATACATTTGACGACACGTTTGGTGCAGTGGCTAAGCGATTGGCTGCTGCGCTACGGGTCGTGGGTTCGATTCCCACACGGAACAAAAATTTGTATGGCCTACAGATGGTTGTTCCGGGTCTGGGCGTTTGTTTGTGAGATTTGTGTCTGTAAACGCACCCACGATACAAGAGAAATCTTAGTGTGGGGCAACGTTTTTAAAAAAAAAAAATTTAAAAAAAATACGTTTAGATTGCTAAGATACATGTTGATTAGATTGATAACTATGGTTACAAAAAAGTGTTACAACTATATTTTTTTCAGTATCGTTTGAAAATGCTACAATATTTTCCCAATTTAAAAATAGTCCTTCTGTATGGTAGAATGTTTACAGCTTGTGACGTATTTTGTGATATCTTTATGACGTATCTTGGTGATGATTATAATGCTAGTAAAAATAAAAAATGGCGATGAATTGTAATTAATTGTTGCCTTTTTAACGCTTCCCCTGGATTACGTGGCATACAACGAAGTCAGGGTCGCTACCGTTCTCGAGATGGGTAAGATTAAATATGTTGTGGATTTGTTGTATTTTTGTGTACGTGTATATAGTTTAAAGGAAAAACACATATTCTGCATTAGATTACAAGCTTTAGTGCTTTGATAAGCTTAGACCTTACTTATAGACCAAATGCAATATCTCCGTGTTCAACTTTAAAGTTCCAAACCCTTCTACAACTTAACTGGTTAGTCACTTTAAATCTGAAAACCATGAACTCTGCCCAACTCACTCTGAACAACTTAACAAAGTCGGAATTCGTGAAAAATAATCTGCTGTTCACTAAAAAAATATCAATTCTTCAGTAAAGTTCTAACAGTGCGTAAGTCATTTTGTGACAAAAACACACCACTGCGAAAGCTACAATATTACTTGAAATGAAAAAGATTATTAAAATTTTCAAAAGTTTATTAAATCATCAAAGAGTTTATTTTTAATGATAATTAAAACAATATTGCGTTTAGCGTAGGTTACGCTCGTTTTAAATAGTTTTTTCACTCTCTTGTAAAGTAGCCATTTTTGACGAACTTCACTGACGAATTGCTCAACAAAATGTATGGAACATCTGTTTTTTTTTCACTAATTCAGAGTTTCTCCCACAGTAAAAGATATACCTTATATTTTAGTAGAAGGCTGTGTTATATGAAATTATTTTAAGAAAGTACCAGCATATTGATGTACTAGTCAACGTACAAGACGTTGTTGTAGATAGTAAAATTTCATCATATTATAACAAAATTAAATTACTTTAACAACCTCGTCCTCATTGGCCTTCTGGCCGTCCTTATATCTTATCTCATGTTCTAACGTAACGTGTACATTACAGGTTATGCAACAAGACGTAAAGAAAGAAAACCCGCTGCAGTTCAAGTTCCGCGCCAAATTCTACCCCGAGGATGTTGCAGATGAACTCATCCAAGAGATCACATTGAAACTGTTCTACCTTCAGGTAAACTTGACTTACATACATAGCTTTTACGACGCAAAATCCACTAGCAAGTTTTACTGTTCAAGTTGACTTCTACAACTAGTGATGTAAGAAACTCGAGTCTTGGAGTATTATTTAATAAAACTTGAGCTATTTTTGAAGACTCGAGTCTTAAAACTTAGAGCTCAAGTCCTTCAGAATTTGGAGTATTTTGTAAAAAGACTTGAGTCCTGCCAAAAAGAACTCAAAGACTGAGTCTTTTTTCAGGTGGATACTTTTGATTAGGTTATTTGCGTTTAATGCAATTTAATTGGTACAAATTTTTATTGTGCGATTTATTTTCAGTCAGTAAATAAATATGGATGACGATATAAAATCACCCAGTATTACCTATTGTAATACACCATCTCAAGTTCATGACAAACCTCCGGTTTCTGATTTGAGAATGCGGGATAAGCAAATACTTAAGTAACATTTGAGTTTGGAGTTGTCAAAAAAATTGCGGATTTTAAAGCATTCTTTTGACAACTTTGTACTCAAATATTACTTAAGTATTTACTTATCTCGAATTCTCAAATCAGAAACCGGAGGTCAGTCTAGCTCAAAGAACTTAAAAGACTCAAAAGGGCTCAAAGGACTCGACTCATGTGACTAACGAGTCCTAGTCTTGAAAATCTACTCAAGTCTCGAAATGAAGACTAAAAGACTCTAGTTTCTTACACTATCTACAACCAACATTCAAATTGTGGACCTCGCAAGTCGGATTCTGCAAGTTTTATGGACTAAGCGAGCAATGGAGTGTAATAACTTAATTAAACTTGTTAGTGGATCCGACGACTCAACCTCTGCTACTAACAACGACTAACAAGCTTAATATGCTCTCGTAGGAGATTTTTGTAGCGCTTTGTAGCAGTGGGACTACAAGAAATAAGTTTTCCTGTTTTCTCATGGTCCCACTAGTTTGTCCCACTGATGGAACCACGAGAAAACATCGCAACCAACCTGTTGGGATTAAGCTACCTATTCATTTGTAAACATGTTTATAAACACTATCAGATACAAGAATCCACGCCATTCTACGTGTTTCTGAAAATGTTTCGGTAAACATTACTAATAGTTTGTCTTATAGTGATTCTAGAAACATTTAGTTTTTCAGAAAATATCTGCAAGTTGTATCTAAAACATTGTTTACAAGTGAATTTACAGTCCAATTTGCCCGTTCAAATACTTCTCTAGTTCTAAGAATTCGGTTCTACAAGATTGGCTGTGGGGTGTGAAATGGAGTCGTGCATTACCACCCTTTTTTAATTAAGAGGCTCGTTTCTTGGAGTAGATTGTAATAAAAAGTTATGGCAACGTTGTTTAATTTGGCAATCTAATCAGTATTTTGTTAAAGAAACATCTTTTAAGTTATCTTAACAGAAAATATAATGAAGCAAATAAGCAAATCCACTTACATGTTTACACAGCAGAAATAAATTATAGTTAATAATACTGCTTCAAGGGTCAGGGCTCGTAACCTGCGATTACTACGATTGTTGCGTTTAGCCCTACTTCCCATTGTCAATCCCATGGACAAAGGCCTCCAACTAAGTGTTTCTCTATTCTCCGTAATTGGTGACTTGTTGCCATTTCTGTGCTCACCGGCGCACGGAAGGGTATGGTGTTTACACAGAGTCAGACATCAAAGGTCACTGCATAGTAGTAATTAAGCTACAAACCCCTTTTTAACGGGGACTGAAAACGGTAGTTAAATTTCGGTATTTACCCAGCTAAATTAACGATACCATTTCTCATACATTTTCGTGTATTTAACACATTTCATATCGGTACCGATATACTTTGAATGAGCCGCGCGACAGCAGCACCGGGTGCGCGGAGTCGGCAGTGTAAACTGCCTACAAGTCTGTCCATCAATAAATGTACTATTTTAATCTCATGCATCTCCGGGACTTCCATGAACATTCGTGAATGAACTTGGGTGTCTTGGAGCCCGATATAGGTTTTCTGATTGTTGTTCTAACATGACGTTACCTTCCCACAGGTGAAGAACGCGATACTATCCGACGAGATATACTGCCCGCCAGAGACGTCAGTACTATTGGCATCATACGCCGTACAGGCGCGGCATGGCGACCACAACCCCGCCGTGCACGGACAAACCTTCCTCGCCAACGACCGTCTACTGCCACAGCGTGTCACTGACCAGCACAAGGTTTGTAAAACATGTTTATTTTGCAGCAAAATAAAATAATCATTCTCCCCCCAACTCCCTTCTTTTTTTTAACTTTATAAGAGTAAGTAAAACTTTACGCGAGCATACATTTTCAACAAGCTTGAACACTTGTTGACAAATGCGTGTACGCATACTCTATGCTCACAGTGTGGCTTATAATATCTGTGGTATGACGTCATTAACGCGAATTTGCAGTGCAAATACTTGCCTTCAAAAGCTTGTAGTCAGACGCACGATAAATTTCTACTCGTATATTTCGAACTGTTCAAAATCATCGTGTACCTAATGATCATATCGTATGGTCCAGATGTCCCGCGAGGAGTGGGAGCAGAGCATCACGAACTGGTGGCAGGAGCACCGCGGCATGCTGCGTGAGGACGCCATGATGGAGTACCTAAAGATCGCGCAGGACCTCGAGATGTATGGCGTTAACTACTTCGAGATCCGCAACAAGAAGAACACCGAGCTGTGGCTGGGAGTTGATGCGCTCGGCCTCAATATCTACGAGAAGGACGACAAGTAAGTACAAAATTTTTTCCTACTCATCATGCGCATACAGCACAGCATTCATCGCAAACAAAAGAGAGAAATAAATGTATACGACTCAACTGAAATTCCTATTTCCGATACTACTATATTCGCGATTTAGCTAAATCTCTAGTGATCTAATGAAAGACATAAGTGTTTTTACCTTTCTCCCCACCAATCAACAGCTTATCTGAGTCGTTTTCAACAAAAGAGAACTTGATCGTGTGCTGAATAATAGTCGATAACACTGTGCAAGCTATTTTAAAGATTTGCAACAACTAAAAGTTTTAAGCTAACACACAATCATTATATTCCAGACTGACCCCCAAAATCGGTTTCCCCTGGTCAGAGATCCGCAACATTTCGTTCAACGACCGCAAGTTCATAATCAAACCGATCGACAAGAAGGCGCCAGACTTCGTGTTCTTTGCGCCGCGCGTGCGCGTCAACAAGCGGATCTTAGCTCTCTGCATGGGCAACCACGAACTGTACATGCGACGTCGCAAGCCCGACACCATCGACGTGCAGCAGATGAAGGCGCAGGCTAGGGAGGAGAAACTCGCTAAGCAGGCACAGAGGTCAGCATAGCACTCTTTTACTGATTTAAATGTTATTTTTCTGATTGAACACCACCATAAATGAGTTGACTTGCCAATCAACTTCCCGCTTTTACAACATCTTATCTTTCACTCTTCTGCAGATATATGCAGAGGTTTTTTAAGACAACCTTCAACCTCTCATACTTCTGACAATTCGCCTTCAGTCTACAATGTCACGTAATCCTAGAATTCAATACTAATTCGTACAACATTTACGTCAAAATTCCAGAGAAAAACTCCAACTCGAGATCGCAGCTCGTGAGCGCGCAGAAAAGAAACAACAAGAATACGAGGACCGACTGCGACAGATGCAGGAGGAGATGGAACGCTCGCAAGCTAACCTGCTAGAGGCGCAAGACATGATCCGCCGCCTCGAGGAGCAGCTGCGACAACTGCAGGCCGCTAAAGAGGAGCTGGAACAGCGCCAGAATGAACTGCAAGCTATGATGCAGCGCCTTGAGGAGACTAAGGTATGGTGGACCTTCTTGTGTCTTTAATCAGCTGCGTGTATTCTTTTTTACTTGCAAGGTACTTCTAAATTGATAATGGAAGTGTCTTCATAAAAGGAAGATGATAGCCAAATATCACGATAGCTATGAACTTAACGCCGAGCGAGTTTGCGCAGATCGATTGCACCGTATTTTTTTACTGCGCAACCATACGCCATAGTTTATTTTATATCATAGGTGACTTCAAAGAGAAGTAATTTCCGTAATCACAATAAACAGTAGAAAACTGTAATGGTTACTGCGGAATTCTTAACGGTATTGCCTATGTCCAGCTTTGGGTATTATTTCTGCTAGAACGTCCCATGTCTTTCTGGGTACATCAAAATTTGCGGAAGCGAATAAGGTTGATTTCATATATTTTCTGTTTTAATTTTAAACGTTCCTAATTTAAAACGTATGCAACAGAACATGGAAGCAGCCGAGCGCCAGAAGCTGGAGGATGAGATCCGTACCAAGCAGGAAGAGGTGTCGCGTATACAGCAGGAGGTAGAGATCAAGGACACGGAGACGCGCCGTCTACAAGAGGAGGTCGAGGAGGCGCGCCGCAAGCAGGTGAGACTTCCTTGTTTGTCTTTTGTGATAAAAGCCAAGATGTGTTAATTAAAGCACACATTTTATCATTAATCATTTGATTCATATACAGTCAGCAGTTTTGTACTGAAAATCTCTACACCTACTTAAGTTAGTTGAAAGTCATGAGAAAGTCCACTGACCAAAATTGGTGCCTACTTTTTTTCAGCCGTACGTGAAACCATTGCTTAAATAAAAAAAAAACCATCACAAGTACGAATTTTGAAATAATTATTTTGTGGGCGTAGTCCGAGCTGAAATATATTTATGTTATTTTTGAATAAATTTAGTACCTAATGAAGTCATCTACATATACCAAAACACAAAATATGTTTTGTCTTTAAAATACAGTGTTCTGTCTTGCCTTTTTCCCCACTATGTTGGTGTCAGCTTCCAGTCATACTAGATGCGACTGAATACCAGTATTTTACACGGACCGACTGCTATCAGATCTCCGCGACCCATTCACTGGGCAATGTCAATATCCTAAGGTTAGATCGAATGTCAGACTTCGAGCTTTTGACTAACCGGAACGACTGTCATAGGTATTCGATGATTTAACGTGCACGGAGGGGTCTCGATGTGTAACGAACGGTCACCCATCCACGGAATGACCGCGACAGGTGCAGCTTAACCTAGCAAATCGCACTAAAATATTTCTATTAAAATTTAAAAAAAAAACTGTAAAACAACATTGCTTGTATTTGTTACGGCTAATAGCTGAATTTCACAAAAACACATATTTCGGACTGTGTTCGCAGAAGAATTGTTTCAATTTCATAATTGTGATAGATTTTCATATACTTAAGCCACGGTTTCATGAATGGCCGCGAAAGAAACACCAGTGCTCACACAATTTTGGTCATTGTCGTTTAGGTTCTAAAATGATTGAAAGATCGTGTTCAGGTTGATGTGACATGACACGTTATGTTGTACAGGACGAGGCGGCGGCAGCGCTAGCAGCGGCGACGACGCCCACACACCATCACGTGGCGGAGCGCGGCTCCGACAACGCTGAGGGAGGAGACGGAGACGCAGCCTCCGATGCCGGCAGCGAGTCCGGCGGCGGAGAGCTGGCCCGCGGACCCGACGACCTGGTCGACCCTGTAGCCGACCGACGCACGCTCGCGGAGAGGAACGAGCGTCTGCACAATCAACTCAAGGTACGTCACCTAACATATATACTGACGGCGGCGGAGAGCTGGCCCGCGGACCCGACGACCTGGTCGACCCTGTAGCCGACCGACGCACGCTCGCGGAGAGGAACGAGCGTCTGCACAATCAACTCAAGGTACGTCACCTAACATATATACTGACGGCGGCGGAGAGCTGGCCCGCGGACCCGACGACCTGGTCGACCCTGTAGCCGACCGACGCACGCTCGCGGAGAGGAACGAGCGTCTGCACAATCAACTCAAGGTACGTCACCTAACATATATACTGACGGCGGCGGAGAGCTGGCCCGCGGACCCGACGACCTGGTCGACCCTGTAGCCGACCGACGCACGCTCGCGGAGAGGAACGAGCGTCTGCACAATCAACTCAAGGTACGTCACCTAACATATATACTGACGGCGGCGGAGAGCTGGCCCGCGGACCCGACGACCTGGTCGACCCTGTAGCCGACCGACGCACGCTCGCGGAGAGGAACGAGCGTCTGCACAATCAACTCAAGGTACGTCACCTAACATATATACTGACGGCGGCGGAGAGCTGGCCCGCGGACCCGACGACCTGGTCGACCCTGTAGCCGACCGACGCACGCTCGCGGAGAGGAACGAGCGTCTGCACAATCAACTCAAGGTACGTCACCTAACATATATACTGACGGCGGCGGAGAGCTGGCCCGCGGACCCGACGACCTGGTCGACCCTGTAGCCGACCGACGCACGCTCGCGGAGAGGAACGAGCGTCTGCACAATCAACTCAAGGTACGTCACCTAACATATATACTGACGGCGGCGGAGAGCTGGCCCGCGGACCCGACGACCTGGTCGACCCTGTAGCCGACCGACGCACGCTCGCGGAGAGGAACGAGCGTCTGCACAATCAACTCAAGGTACGTCACCTAACATATATACTGACGGCGGCGGAGAGCTGGCCCGCGGACCCGACGACCTGGTCGACCCTGTAGCCGACCGACGCACGCTCGCGGAGAGGAACGAGCGTCTGCACAATCAACTCAAGGTACGTCACCTAACATATATACTGACGGCGGCGGAGAGCTGGCCCGCGGACCCGACGACCTGGTCGACCCTGTAGCCGACCGACGCACGCTCGCGGAGAGGAACGAGCGTCTGCACAATCAACTCAAGGTACGTCACCTAACATATATACTGACGGCGGCGGAGAGCTGGCCCGCGGACCCGACGACCTGGTCGACCCTGTAGCCGACCGACGCACGCTCGCGGAGAGGAACGAGCGTCTGCACAATCAACTCAAGGTACGTCACCTAACATATATACTGACGGCGGCGGAGAGCTGGCCCGCGGACCCGACGACCTGGTCGACCCTGTAGCCGACCGACGCACGCTCGCGGAGAGGAACGAGCGTCTGCACAATCAACTCAAGGTACGTCACCTAACATATATACTGACGGCGGCGGAGAGCTGGCCCGCGGACCCGACGACCTGGTCGACCCTGTAGCCGACCGACGCACGCTCGCGGAGAGGAACGAGCGTCTGCACAATCAACTCAAGGTACGTCACCTAACATATATACTGACGGCGGCGGAGAGCTGGCCCGCGGACCCGACGACCTGGTCGACCCTGTAGCCGACCGACGCACGCTCGCGGAGAGGAACGAGCGTCTGCACAATCAACTCAAGGTACGTCACCTAACATATATACTGACGGCGGCGGAGAGCTGGCCCGCGGACCCGACGACCTGGTCGACCCTGTAGCCGACCGACGCACGCTCGCGGAGAGGAACGAGCGTCTGCACAATCAACTCAAGGTACGTCACCTAACATATATACTGACGGCGGCGGAGAGCTGGCCCGCGGACCCGACGACCTGGTCGACCCTGTAGCCGACCGACGCACGCTCGCGGAGAGGAACGAGCGTCTGCACAATCAACTCAAGGTACGTCACCTAACATATATACTGACGGCGGCGGAGAGCTGGCCCGCGGACCCGACGACCTGGTCGACCCTGTAGCCGACCGACGCACGCTCGCGGAGAGGAACGAGCGTCTGCACAATCAACTCAAGGTACGTCACCTAACATATATACTGACGGCGGCGGAGAGCTGGCCCGCGGACCCGACGACCTGGTCGACCCTGTAGCCGACCGACGCACGCTCGCGGAGAGGAACGAGCGTCTGCACAATCAACTCAAGGTACGTCACCTAACATATATACTGACGGCGGCGGAGAGCTGGCCCGCGGACCCGACGACCTGGTCGACCCTGTAGCCGACCGACGCACGCTCGCGGAGAGGAACGAGCGTCTGCACAATCAACTCAAGGTACGTCACCTAACATATATACTGACGGCGGCGGAGAGCTGGCCCGCGGACCCGACGACCTGGTCGACCCTGTAGCCGACCGACGCACGCTCGCGGAGAGGAACGAGCGTCTGCACAATCAACTCAAGGTACGTCACCTAACATATATACTGACGGCGGCGGAGAGCTGGCCCGCGGACCCGACGACCTGGTCGACCCTGTAGCCGACCGACGCACGCTCGCGGAGAGGAACGAGCGTCTGCACAATCAACTCAAGGTACGTCACCTAACATATATACTGACGGCGGCGGAGAGCTGGCCCGCGGACCCGACGACCTGGTCGACCCTGTAGCCGACCGACGCACGCTCGCGGAGAGGAACGAGCGTCTGCACAATCAACTCAAGGTACGTCACCTAACATATATACTGACGGCGGCGGAGAGCTGGCCCGCGGACCCGACGACCTGGTCGACCCTGTAGCCGACCGACGCACGCTCGCGGAGAGGAACGAGCGTCTGCACAATCAACTCAAGGTACGTCACCTAACATATATACTGACGGCGGCGGAGAGCTGGCCCGCGGACCCGACGACCTGGTCGACCCTGTAGCCGACCGACGCACGCTCGCGGAGAGGAACGAGCGTCTGCACAATCAACTCAAGGTACGTCACCTAACATATATACTGACGGCGGCGGAGAGCTGGCCCGCGGACCCGACGACCTGGTCGACCCTGTAGCCGACCGACGCACGCTCGCGGAGAGGAACGAGCGTCTGCACAATCAACTCAAGGTACGTCACCTAACATATATACTGACGGCGGCGGAGAGCTGGCCCGCGGACCCGACGACCTGGTCGACCCTGTAGCCGACCGACGCACGCTCGCGGAGAGGAACGAGCGTCTGCACAATCAACTCAAGGTACGTCACCTAACATATATACTGACGGCGGCGGAGAGCTGGCCCGCGGACCCGACGACCCGGAACAATGATTTAAACATCCTTCCACCTGTAGATTGCGACACATATTGTTCACAAATGGTGATAACATAAAAATTGTTTGCCATCTCAACCTGCGTGCAAACAAGGTTAATATCTGAGCCAAATTACGTACATTCCTAACTCAAAATTAATTATTTCACGAAAAAAATGTTTAAAAACAGAAATTACCTAGTTTCTTTATATCAAAATAATAAACCAATTCATTTGTAAAACACATACTTCCTTGTTATTATCGCTGACGATAAAATTTCTAAAACCCAATTTTATCGGAAATCGGTCATCCGTAACCAAAAAAACTATGTATTTATCAACAGTAACATAAAATCTTCCTGTAAACCGCATCGATATTGTAAAATGCTTTTTATTTTTTGTCAAATCGCGCCAACAAATAAAAAAGTGTAGCTAAATGACCTATTTCCATTGGGAACCTCTAAAATATAATTTTAGTTATCAACAATTATTAATAATGTAATATTTTCCCACAGGCGCTGAAGCAAGACTTAGCGCAGTCTCGCGACGAGACCAAGGAGACCGCTATGGACAAGATACATCGCGAGAACGTGCGTCAGGGACGAGACAAATACAAGACTCTGCGCGAGATACGCAAGGGGAACACCAAGCGACGCGTCGACCAGTTCGAGAACATGTAGACACACACACACACTACACCCGCCATACCGCGTCATCCGGGGCTGATCACACATACACTACTATCTGCTCTCCTAGTACCTTCACTACCGATCCTTTACAATACTTGTATAATACATTGTAACTATCCATGTTTGATGCTGTCAGCATCCATAGATCAGCTCTCGAGTCGCCGCAGGTCGTGGCCGGCCGTCTAATGAGATGTAAGCGGATAAGTGTAGCAATTATAGTCTTTACTCCGAACGCGTAAAGCTTATAATTGAGTCGCGCTCTGCACGCGGACCGACCAGTTCATAATTTGAAGTGCCAAAAATTTATTTTCAAACATTCCGATCTATTTCGCTAAGTCAAAAAGCTCATTGTAAAAATTTGAGATTGATTTGTTGAAATTGACGTCGCGTCGGACCGCGTGCGAGCGACGATAGTGATAGTACGTTGATGATCGAACGATATTTTTATATAATTTTATACACCGTCCAGGCAATATGTATCTTTTGCCGTCGTCAAGAGATTGTCAACTTATAAAGGGTCAAATGATTCAGCGGTGCTTACGAACACTCGCACTTGTCGGGCGTCGTAGTCGAAACTAACTGTAAATATTGATTATTATTACTTATTAGTAATTTTATTTTAGACCGTTGTGCTATAACCTAATAATGTGAACATTCTAGGAATCACTTGCTACAGCGATGTATGTTAAACAATAGCCAGATAAATCATAAAATCAAAGCACACAGAATTGTTTTTTATTGATAATAATCATTTTTGAAAATAATTTGGATTGAATTCGTCTAAATGTATTGTTAGGTGTCGTAACCGGGTGGATCTAGTACGAGTCATAGGTTGCTGTGTGCTGCGGCTAATATTTTTATTTGTGGTAGATTCGGTTATTATAATTTGTCTGTTGATTATTTTAGTGTTTGGCGGATGTATGTGTGAAGGTGTGCTCACCACTCGGAGCTCTGCGACAACAACTGTTACACAATTGTTACACAACTGTTACACCTGTTACGTTGTTCATACAAACGTCACGTTTTGCTCAAACAATAACAATGTCCGAAGTGTTGTCCGAACGAGTAGCGGTGAAAGGGAGGGGGCGACGCCCCTTATTTATTTTTATAATCATTTATAATCTAGATGTAGGAGTTAGAGCTGCAAGTGTAATTATTATTTTCAGTTCAGTTTCAACGGTTATTACGTCGGTCTGTTATACTGATATTATGTTTATATACGAGAGCAGTCATCACGCGACCAATATTATTATGTATCTTATATTATAGTCGGTGACGTCGAGTTGCCAGTGGCGCACGTAGACACAAATGTATCGGCCTACGAAACTGTTCCCACTTGTTTCTTGAACAAAATTTGAAATAGATACTAAAATGTATGCTTGTAGGGAGAGTATATAATTTTTAAGTGAATAAGAAGGCATTCCATAAGTTACAATGCGGTGGCGTCGACTTGGTTTTTATGAAAATTAAAATGTTATGAAAATATATTTGTTCGTGTTTTGTTTAATATAAGTGCCATCCGTCACATATCCATTGTCAGAGGTCGAGCAGGCGAGCGACGCCGCGGCCTAGCACCAGTATTCCGATGTTTTCTTGTCATTATTTTCTTAAAATTTTACAATACCACGTTGCCTTGGATTTAATATAAATTTTTTTCCAATAAAATATTTAAGTAAATAAACTATAGTGTTTTATTTAACAAAATATTCCCATTTATGTTTTAATACAAAGTATCATCACATCATACATACACTTCATTTTGCATCCAGCAACAATACATTTTTTAACTTATACCTCCGGTTTCTGAATTGAGAATTTGACGTTGAGAACGTCTCAAACTCTACTTAAGTATTACTTAAACATTTTTTTGTTTCTGAATTAAGTTTTCTTAAACTGTAATCAAAATTTGAGTATTTTACTCAATTTTGACAAATAGCGTGCTTATCGCATACTTAGGATCGTTATTTGCGTTTCACAACTAAAAAAATCGCGTTTGACAATGCTCAAAGCATTCTCAACGCAGTTGAAAGTTGAGCGACCGTATTCGGCTACTCAAACTGTAATCATTTAGGTATTTTCGTGAAAAGAGTGGTATTGTATTTTAATGATTGTTGATATCACGGTTGTTCCCGATGCCGGTGGACTACCTACTACTTTTTATATTTTTAAATGTTTTTTTGGCTTTAGATAGAAATATTTTGTTGAATGAATAAACGGAATGTAAATATTATTATTTTTTATTTAAACTGTGGTACATTTTCATAACATTAAATAGGAAACAATCTTATAACAGCTAGTGCAAAGGCGCTTAATGACATTACTCCTAATTTACACTTATATTTTAGTAGAAATCACAGAAATTCATAATAATTATTGTAACTTAAAATAAACAGGTACAGTTTTATTTAGCAATCGGTTACATTTAAAAAACACGGCTATTCGTAATAATTGAGGTAATATAAAATAAATTACACTTTTATCGTGAATTTTGTACTAAACTCTGGACGTATTCTACGTTTGGACAAGAATTCGAACAGAAGAAGCTTGGAAAAGGCTGGCATAAAAAGTAGTTGGACCCTTGTCCAACTACTTTTTATGCCAGCCTTTTTCAAGCTGAAAAGGAATTGATGTCGTAGGCAATGTACCTTCTACATCAAATCCTTTTGATGTAGAAGGTGTTTACATCAAATCCTTTTATGCTACTTCCAACAGCTTTTTTAAAATTCGTATCTCCAATTCATGCTTCTTCTGTTCGAATCAAAATTTTTGCATCTCATTTTTTTCTGGTAGTATGTTAATTCAATTTTTTTCTTAAAATAAATTTTCTTTAAAGCTTCTGCTGAATACTTAATGAGTGATATGTTATCTATTTATTTTTTTCGTTGAGGCACTCGTATTGGTTTTATTTTAGGTTCTGGGTTAGACTCTGGTACTGACTTTTCGGGAATTTCTTCATTTTTTTCTCCTGGAAAATAAAAGTTGTAGTAAATATTATTCACATTATTACACATTGTTTGTTTGTTTGTTGTTTGATGCTTGATGTTATTATAAAAATGTTTCAACATAGTTTCGTCTCTAGGGCTTGACGTGCAGAGGCTGTTATATTCTATAGAGAAAGCCTTCCAGGCTTCTTGTTTTTTTTTAATGTAGTATGCCTCTTTCCGTTTCCATTCTATAATACTTTGATATCTGGAGCAAACATAATAACACGCATCTAGATAAGTACATAACTACATTCGTGAAAAATAATTATGATCATCATCATCATTCAGCCGAAAGACGTCCACTGCTGGATATAGGCCTCCCCATGCTCATCGCCACATCGACCGGTCCTGTGCTTCTCGCATCCAGCGGATTCCCACGACTTTCACCAGGTCATCGGTATATCTTGTGGGAGGCCTTGACCAGGGCTAGTAGAGCCGCCGGGGACTGAGGCCTTTGTGCTGTTGATTAATAGCGGAACATAATAGATTAATTGTACTTACTTTGCTATTATTGAAAGAACATTTTCTTTCTCCTCGAGAGTATAGTTCGGCGATCTCTTTTTTTTATCCATTATTTAAAAATGTACTTTATCTACACTCAAAAGAATAGAAATGTAATTCATGTAAATGAAAGGTTATGTTTATTTTCACAGTTTGACAGTTTGACTTTCACGATCCGTTTCATACTTCAAAATATAAGATAAATATTATTTTTAAATGGCTTAATATGCATTAGAAACTTTAACCACTGGAATATGTTAAACTTTAATGACGTACTGTAACAATAACTAACTGTTTAAATCTGTATCAAAATTATAATAATAATATTATGCAATATTTATGAATTTTCGAAAAGTACCGGTTTTTGTATGTATATCGGAACGTGACAGCTTTGACTGGAAATACTTAAATCGTACATAAGTAAATGATCAGTTGATGGCGGTTTGACGAAATTTGATTCTGACTAGTGAAACGTAAAAAACTTAAGGGCATACTTAAATATTTGAGAATAATCAGTTAAGATTTGCTACTTTTCAAAATTCAGAAACTGGGTGATAATACATTTAAATTTTGATTTAATTTGACACGAAATAAATTATTGTATACAATTACATTTTAGATCACATTCCAATACATTTAAATATCCTATAAACTTATAATACTCTATTAAATTAACAGGCAGTGCCACTCGACGAGCAGTTCTAAATAAATATGTACATATTGTAGTACTAACTAAAACCATATTTTATAATAAAACGTTTGTCAGACTTTGGACTTGCCTGACTTGGTACCCGCCAGGGCTGGATTTAAAGGATGAGAGGCCCTAAGGCAACGCAGAAGTAGAGGCCTGTTGATATGTTTTTAAAAAAGTACCTCGTGAATGTAAACTTTTTCTCTGTCAGTATGGCTGTCTTTTTTTTATATAAACTCATTTAGTAGATGCCTCAAGATTAAATCCCCTGATCCCCTGAATCGGGCCCTAGTACCCGCTATCGTAACTAATCGTATGACGACCGGGACCAAAAGTTTTAGGACTTGTCACACTGGATGCGTTCTGCGTCCTCCGGCCCGGTCAAATCGAACGCAGCCCGCATCCTATGTGAACTTCATGGTCAGGGCAACCGGTCAGCGATCCGGGCACGGCATCCGGTCAGCGATCTGACGGGCAGGGCAAACAGCGGCCATTTTATATTTGATTGCGTGTCGTCCGCCGCCCGCAACTGTGCAGCCCGTCCGCTACCTCCCCACCCCGACCGCCTGACCGGTGCGTGTACCTACGTTCTTTGCTTGTGCGAGCATAGTCAGATCGTAATTACATAAAATATATATAAAACGCAAATGATGTTCACATAGGATGCGGGCTGCGTTCGATTTGACCGGACCATAGGACACAGAACGCATCCTGTGTGACAAGTCTTTACGTGTTCTCTGCAGTTCTATAGCCCAGCCCCCTGATTCAGAACGAGAGAGTCAGTCGCCGAACGATTCGGTAAGCTCTAGGGTTTTCACGTTGCCGGAAATTTTCATGTTTTTGCAAAAATAGTTTTTCTCGTGTATTTCAAAATTAAACTTGTGTTTTGAGCAATCACGCGTTCCCGGGTAACTCCCGGGAACGCGAAAACCCTAGTAAATTCTCATTACGAGAATCTCGGAACGAGATAACAAACCGAATCTGTCGACTACTGCTCATCGAAAAGGGAGACAGGTACGAGTTCGCATATAACTAAAACGGCAGTGGTCTATCTTCCCCCACAAGATAAAGAGACAATAAATACAGGGCGTCCCACGACTTTGCCACATGGAGGGGAAGTACCTTAAATAATGTAGATACAAAAATTTACTGAATGAAGACTTCATTTTTATTTTAAAAACAATACGAACTGCATTCAAAGAATGTTAAATAATCACCTGTCTGAACCGGGAATCGAACCCGTTAAATGTGAAAACAAAAAAAACTGTAATTTTATTGTACTAATCAAAAGGCTTAATCATATACATTTATTTCTTCTAAATAACATAGCATCTAAAATAAAAGGAACACCATGAAATTTAACATTTATTCGAAATAATAAGACACGTTTAACTCTGCAACTTACAAACAATTTAATTTATTTAATGCTCAAAATGTGTCTCTTCCTATTGTGTACGAATAGTAACTCTTTTGATAATCTCGCTTACCGCTGATTTATTTATTTTTTCATGGTTAACATTTGAAATAATGCTTCGAAATAGTAATCAAGCAGAAATTAGTACATAAAGTCAGTTGATATAAGCACGACATAGAGAAAATGCTATTCATTATTCTGAACAAAATTTTAAATTAAATGTTAAATTTGATGGTGTTCCTTTTATTTTAGATGCTATGTTATTTAGAAGAAATAAATGTATCTGATTGAGCCTTTCGATTAGTACAATAAAATTTCAGTTTTTTTTTTATTTCAGATTATCGGGTTCGATTCCTGGTTCAGACAGGTGATTATTTAAAATTCTTTGAATGCAGTTCGTATTGTTTTTAAAATAAAAATGAAGTCTTCATTCAGTAAATTTTTCTATCTACATTATTTAAGGTACTTCCCCTCTATGTGGCAAAGTCGTGGGACGCCCTGTATACTATTCAGTTTTAACGAGCTCACCACGACTTGCCGGTTTTGTGATTTGCAAACACTTACTAAGGCTGGACATCCACCAGAGCTGTGCGAGGAAAATGTGTAGCGAGGATGTGAAACGCTGTGACCCTTTCCACCAGAGCTGTGCAAGGAATGTGTAATACGTAATGTGTACAAATGATCATCTAAGTACCTCTTCCAAACATCATCTATTGACTGACTGGTAGGCGCATATTTTCAAATCCTCGCACACATTCCTACCAACATATTCCTCGTAAGACATTCCTCGCAACTCATCTCTCGCTCGCATTTCTCGCTTGTTTTGTATGAACAAAAACCTCGCTCCGCTAAGCCCATATCCGCCAGAGCTGCGCAGAGCGAAGCTAGGTAAATGAAGTGATTCTATTGGTGCTTACAAAACACATTCTTCGCTACGCAGCTTAGCACAGCTCTGGTGGATGTTGATGGTCAGCCTTAAGGCTTCTACACACCAAAGCCGCCGGCCCGGCGGCTTTACCCGCCGGGTTATGCCGGCGGCCAACTATCGCGAACTAAGCGAGCAAACATAACGTAAAACAAGCCCGGCGGCATAACCCGCCGGGTTAAGCCGCCGTGCCGGCGGCTTTGGTGTGTAGAGGCCTTTAGGATACTAACAGCGTATTAATGTGAAAAAAAAAACTATTCCCGCTGTTCATAATGCGCATGTCTCGTCTGAGCTGACCCTTATGACACTTGCTCAAACTTTCGACTGCAATCGATAGTCTGCTACAAACAACGGCACATAAAGTCCCCCCAAGACCCCAAAACAAAAATCAAAATAAACCATATTGCACTTCGTACTACGTTCAACTGTCTTGAGGATATGATCGATATAGAACAGATATATTATTATCACAAAGCATCTTGAAAATACTTGTTCGAAGTAATCACATACTATTTTGATGCTGTAACTCTCCCGAACAGGTTCAGTTCAGTGTGGGCTGCATCACGTGGGTGTATTGTCTGGGGGCGCGTGATTGGCATTCTTCAGATGTCTAAGGAGGGAGCTCTTGTCTTTGAACTGTCGCTCGCACGCTCCGCACACGTACACGCGACCGTTGTGCATCATCATGTGGCGGCTGAGACCTGATGATGATGACGGGATTTTATTAATTATTGTTTTTACAAACTAGGATTTCTTGTCTTAGGGGTTTACACTTTTACAGACACAAATCTTACATGCACAAACGCCTAGACCCGGAACAACTATCTGTAGGCCATACAAATATTTGTTTCGTGCGGGAATCGAACCCGCGATCCGTAACGTAGAAGCTAATTTCTCAGCCAATCAAAGACATATCATAACATCACGCTTTTATTCCCCGGAGGGTTGGGCAGAGGTATATAGTACACACTCATTTCGCCGTTATATTTAACCCTTTAACCGCCTCAGTCGGATAAATCCGACAAAAAAAATCGTCTCTATTTCGACCATATCGGATATACCTGTGTCCGTTACTATCCATATAGAGGTTAATAAAATTGTCGGATATATCCGACTGGGGCGGTTAAAGGGTTAAATTCCATGCAATAGGAGACGAGCCTATTGCCTTCAACCGGGCACAAATCCAGACTCCGGCCTGCTAGAAATTCCACACGGAAAAACCCAATAACACTGCCCGACCTGGAGATCGAGCCCAGGACCTCACACTCGGTAGTCGCGTCTGCGACCACTAGATCAATATTATTAGAAACTAATACATATTAATAGGCGAGACCAGTCCAGCAGTGGGCGACAAAACCTGATGATAATGTGTACATAGGTAATCAATCAAACACGTATCATGTATTGTGGCCGGAACTCACATAAGTAGTAAAAAAAATGTTAGAAATTCCGTTAAACGCATTTTAAATTCGAATCACGTTTCCACTAAGTTGCCGACCCGGCGCCGGCTTAGACACTTCTATTCAGTTTGTGGCATGGCCATAACTTGTGTCGCAATTAGCAACGTGCCAACGTTTTTTAAATAAAAAATAAAATTATTATTTGACTACTATTAAAAATGTACAACAATTTAGTATTATTTGGAAAGTATAGAAAGAACACGGTATGTGGAAAAAAAACGATGAAAAATAGAGGAGATACACGTTTTCGAAGTTTATTAAGGAGGCATTTTCTGTCCTTGTCACGCAAAACCGATATTGTACAGTGATGTGAAATCACTATAAAGTTTTTAACGTATGACTTCATATGGTATTAGCACAGTCTACCTATATCTTACTCCTTACAGTCGGTCAACGTAGAACATTGTCGCAGAGCAATCGTGTGGGGGGTTGCGGGGTGAAGGGGCGGAGGTTATGTCCCGAGTAGCCATACTGCAACTTGGGACATAACCTCCGCCCACTACATAATTTTGACATTTCATAGGACCTGTCAAATGTATGGGCGTTGACCCACTGTATGTAGTACGTAAGTAGGTACACTGTGGTATTAGTGTTGTCTCTGTCTTATGAGCAATTTTAAATCCTTTATAATTTGGGCATACAATCAAATATTACATTGGTTTTTTCACTATTGCTTATTATTTTTGTAATAGTAACGAGATATGTAATAAAAAAATTATAGTAAAAATAATAGTAGTTTTGAGTCGATTAGGGTTTGCGCCGTATATCAATGGCATAGACAAACAATACATACCTGAAGTCCGTGAAGTTACATTGTCCGTGCAGCGATGGGAATACAATTTAAGCTCAAGGGCAAGCGAGTTGTAAGAGGCGACGAACCTGGCACTATTATTGTGCTTAAAATGGCAATCTCGCCATCTATTACATAGGACTAAATACAAGAGGCGAAACGTGGGTGTTTAGACTCCTGTAATAGGACAACCTCTCTGCTTACCCCTACGGAGATTATAGGCATGAGTATATGTGGTGGACAGTGGTGCAGGGTAGCAGGTGCAGCAGTCATTAACTCTCATGTTGTGTGTATTACATAGCATAGCATACACTTGTCAACACACCTGAAGCATATAAGAACACTTTGGGACAGCGGTCACAGCGGTGCAGCGCGAGCGGACGCGCGTTGGCCGGCGCGTGCGCTCGCGCGTGTGAGACGAGCGCGCCGCGTTGTGTGAAGCTCTTGTCACATATGGAGCACTTATGTGGACGTTGTTCTGTAAATAGCAGTCAAAGTTAATTTTCCATGTTGGAAATGTACGACTCCAAAGAATTTTAATGTTATAAAAATGTTTGGGCAATTTTAGTAGGGCTACAAACTTGTGTTTCAAAATTATAACAAGAAAAGGAAATAAAAGATTTCGCATTTAAAAAAATTAAGCAGATCAAATATTATAAAGTTGTTGTTGTTATAAAGTTTACTATAATATAATTGATGTCCTTCGTTGGCTTGACAAGTAAAAAACCAGCAAACATAGTAATTTTACTGGCGTTTTAATTATTTACCCTTTTTTATGTATAGACTCAATTCATTCACTTGACATATAGATCTGTGTTGCTGGGGAGTTTGTTGCGCCGTTTCTTCTTCACAGCATAAACGCTAGGAAGCGGGAGGGCGTATGGGTCTGTCTTTGTATCATTGACGTTAAAAAAACGAAGTAATTCTAGTCTAAATGAGTTTGAAATGTTGAAAACAACCCATTTCTACTGATTTACTTATAAGAGTACTGTAGTTACCTTCGTGCACGGGCATGTGTCTGAGCATGACCTCTCTCTGCGCAAACCGTCGTCCACACAGCTTACACGCGAAGGGGCGCTCCCCGGAGTGGATGCGCATGTGTCGTGTGAGCGCGCTCTTAGACGCCAGCCGCTTGCCGCACTCCTCGCACCAGGCACCGTTACTGTACGAACATAACGAATGACCAGGATCTTAAAAAGGTACAAATTGAAAGACTACGTGGTACTATGAGAAAATATATTTATTTCCTGCCTCGTTAGTCGCAAGCGCGACTGCTGACCGTAAGGTTATAGGTCCAATTCCCAAGGCAGGCAAAACGTTGTTAGGTTTTTCCGTGTGGAATTTCTGAGTAGCAGCCTAGAGTCTAGATTTGTGACCGGTTGATGGCAATAGGCTCATCCCTTATTACATGGGACTTAAAGATAATGGCGAAATGAGGGTGTTGCTATACACCTCTGCACAACCCTTTGGAGAATACAGGCGTGATGTTATGTTATATTTATTTGCGTGTCAAGGTGACGGACACAACTACAAACAAAAATCACCAGAAAACAAATTCAAAAAGTAAGAAGGCAAATTAGGTACAAGAAAGAGAAAGCCAGGTAGACCAAGAAGAAAGTACACAGACCAATTGAAGGAAAAGACAAATGATAACATACAGAGAAATGAAGGAATTGGCTCTGGATAGAGAAAGATGGAGATTGCTACACCGACAAGTGCCCAGCACTTAAATTTTGGATGGATGGATGGTCATAAAGTAAGTTAATTAATTAATGATAATTAAATTTTATTTAGTTCTTTGTTACATAGGTAAATGCATTAGGTACATAAATAAACAAAACATAGTGCTTAACTTGTAACTAATCATTATTACACATATTTGGACGTTGACCCCCAAACTAGGTATAACCTGTATCTTGGGGGCCAGAGTTGCGACATTTAATGAGATCAGATTAGTAGCGTCTAAGCCTGGACAGAGTAGCTATGCGTCACATCCGAGCAAATCGAACACCGCTCAACATATCGCTGTCGCATATACAGAGAATAGTGTCTCAGTGACGGTTACCAGCGACAATCGAAGATCGCCGCACAAAGCGATCAATCTGTGAGCAAGGCCGCCACTAGCGGTCTTTCAAGGCTTCATATTTGGTTACACAACGAGATTGCTCCATGCCACAATGAGCCGCATCGCACCTGCATTTTTCTTCTAAAATTAAAGCCGTGAAAAAAATGACTTGCCTCCTTTTGACTGATTTTGCTAGTTTCTTTTCTTTCAAGTTCGGTGTGATGTATTTTACAACACTATGTTTTTCTTGCAACAGCTGTTCCACTTCCCCTGATGTGTTTGGAGATTCTTCTACAACTTCCTCTTTAACCTGCAATTATCTATACATTAAAAGGAGAAGCTGACTGACTGACTGACTGATCTATCAACGCACAGCCTAAACCGCTGGGGTTAGAACGTTGAAATTTTGACATTAGGTTCCTTTTGTAACGTAGGCATCCACTAAGAAGGGATTTTTCGAAATTCAACCCCTAAGGGAGTTAAATAGGGGATGAAAGTTTGTATGGAAAATCATCACTTAACGGGTTCAAAATTCACGCAAGCGAAGCTGCGGGCGAAAGCTAGTACTAAATATACGTAATAGGTTCTGCCTAGCCTTTTCCCACCTAAGTTGGGGTCAGCTTCCAGTCTAACCAGATGCAGCTGAATACCAGTATTTTACACGGAGCGACTGCTATCAGACCTCCGCAACCCAGTTACTGGGCAATGCCGATATCCTAAGGTTAGACCGGTTGACAGACTTTTGGGCTTCTGACTACCCCTAACGACGGTCATAGGTATTCGTATGACACGCGGGATCGACGGTTTAAGACCGGCGCCCACAGACGGCACGGCATAGCACGGCGTGGCAAAGGAATTTTTCGTGGACAAATGAATTTCGACCTTTCTTCAATGAGTTTAGCACTGACATTATTTTATTTTAATCGAAACGTCTCGCGTGATGACGCGACTTACCGCGGCATGCCGCGGAACGTCACGTCATTCCCTGAGATACTGTGACACGTCGCGTTATTCCCCGGGATACTACGGCACGTCGTGACATGCCACAAGATGCAGCACGCCGCTGCAAAACGTGAGACGCATGGATTACTGTTGTATGTTGAGGAAAGTGAGTGCTAAAGGTGTTTCTCTTCTTCCTCAGCGACAACAGCTTTTAATCATTTTAACAAAATACACAACTAATTTTACATTAGCACAAGTACTGAACTGAACGAGTGAGCGCCAGATTGTGCTTGCTTTCGTCTCGACGTGGTATGCCACAAGATCATGTGGTATGCCGCGGGATTCTTCAGTATGCCGCGGGATGCCACAGGATGATTCGGTATGCCGAAGCGTGCCGTGACGTGTGGGCGCCGGCCCTTATCGTGATTTTCAAGGCACGTTGAGGTCACGATGTGTAACGAACTTTATTTTACACTAGCTTTCGCCCGCAGCTTCGCTTGCGTGAAATTTTGAACCCGTTAAGTGACGATTTTCCATACAAACTTTCATCCCCTATTTAACTCCCTTAGGGGTTGAATTTCGAAAAATCCCTTCTTAGTGGATGCCTACTTTCCAAAAGGAACCTACTGTCAAAATTTCAAGTTTCTAACCCCAGCGGTTTAGGCTGTGCGTTGATAGATCAGTCAGTCAGTCAGCTTCTCCTTTTATATGTATAGATTTTATGCCTCAAATACATACATTTACATGTTAGCAGATTACAATCCGTCTAGACGAACCGTAAGTGTTCTGGTGTGGAGCTACCTTGAAGGAAAAGGTGTGTGTAAAGCGCCAAATCTACTAGCAAGTTAACAGCGTAGGTTATTGCAGCAAGTGCGCGCTTAGTTAGTCAAACTTACAGAAGTCAACTTGCTACGGGTGTGTACACAGTTTGAAAGTCGATTGCAGAAGTCATCTTGTGTGATAAAACTTGCATGGATTTGGCGCTCAAGAAACTTACTTATTTCAAAAGTTGGTCTAAAAAAACAGGTTTTAAAATATTGTCGCTATTTATTATGTTACGTTAGTGATGGGTAGATCTTATATCTTGGTTTTGGTTTAAGCCATCTTTTTTAATAAGGGGGTTACATTCTATGGTTTCTATTCATTTTTAGAAAGGCATAACACCCCTTTTGCCCAACCTGGATACTCCGGCTTCATTCCTACACACAATTAATACAATATAGACCATAAAGCAATTTTTATTACCTGTTCCTGTTCATCTTCCTCCATCAGTTCCAACATGACGTGACTCCCATCCCCGGTCTCCAATTCCAATGTCTTGATGTTTTGGTTAGAGTGTACCAGTCCATCTTCCTGCTGCGTCAGGATGCCCAGTTCTATGAGCATTGTTGATAAGAATGTTGTTATATCTGGATCCGATGCGTCCACTTCCAGTGATTGCTGAAAATATAAATGTTTTATCTATATAAATAAAAAGAAAAGTCCTGACTGACTGACTGATTGACCGACTCATCAACGCCCAGCCCAAACCCTTGGACCTAGAAAGCTGAAATTTTGCACAGAGGTTCCCTTTATAATGTTGGCGAGGAATAAGGAAGGATTTTTCGAAATACAACCCCTAAGGGAGTTAATTAGGGCAGTGCCGGCGTAAGGGCCACTGACACCCCGGGCGAAAATATTGTGGCGCCCACTTGAGGGAAGCAATATCAAGTGTTAGTACTCCAACTTCAGACCTTGGCGCCCCCCAGAATTTGTCGCCCTGAGCCATCGCCCCATCACGCCCCCCCCTAACGCCGGCACTGAATTAGGGGATGAAAGTTTGTATAGAAAATCATCACTTTTTTTTTTTTTTTTTTTTTTTTAATCAACCTATTTTGTCCCACTGCTGGGCAAAGGTCTCCCCCATAGCCTTCCACTTATCTCTGTGCCTTGCCTTCTCTGGCCAATCTCCCATAAACGAATCTAAGTCGTCACGCCAGCGTTTCCTAGGCCTCCCTTGGCGACGACGCCCGTCTTCCGGCACCCACTGCGTGACGACTCTAGCCCATCTGTCTGTATGCATTCTGCATACATGACCCGCCCAATCCCACTTCAGTCTTGCAGACTTATGGCCCACATCGGCGATTCCTGTTTTGGAGCGTATCGTGGTATTACGTATTCGGTCACTGAGCTTAATACCCAATACGCTACGCTCCATCGCTCTTTGACAAACCTTGAGTTTGGACTTTTGAGACTCAGTCAGGGACCATGTTTGAGCACCGTAGGTTAGGATGGGCAGAATGCACATGTCGATGAGTTTGCGCTTCAGAGATAGAGGTAGGTCTCCCTTCATCAACGACTTCATGGACCAGTAGCTCTTCCAGGCGTTGTCGATACGGCGGTCGATTTCTTTATCCTGCCTGTTTTCGAAGGATACTAGCTGGCCCAAGTAAATGTACTCATCGACATAGTGAATTTCTTGCCCATCTACCTCAACCCTACTTTTTGTGTTATTGGTCATGACTTTCGTTTTTGACTGATTCATCATTAGTCCAACCTCAAGGCTTGCTGTGCTCAGATCTTGGAGCATGTGTTGTAATTCAGCAGCTGTCGATGCAAATATTATGATGTCATCAGCGAAGCGAAGGTTGGTGAGTTTCTTGCAACCGACAGTAATACCTTTACTTGACCATAAGTCTGCTAGGTTCTTAAATACCTCTTCGAGAGTGCTAGTGAACAATTTGGGTGAGAGAGGATCCCCTTGTTTCACGCCTTTGTGTATTTTAAATGTTTGTCCGGAAAAATTTAGTTTGATGTTTGCTGTGCTATTATTGTAAATGATCTTAAGGATATCTATGTAAGTTGATTCTAATTGTTGGTTTTGTAAAGAAGAAAATATTGCTGAATGTTTTACGCTGTCAAATGCCTTTGTGTAGTCTACGAAGGCCAAGTACAAAGGTTTTCCGAATTCTATGTGCTTTTCCATAATTTGATTTAAAGCTTGAAGATGATCCGTAGTGGAGAAACTTGGGCGGAATCCAGCTTGTTCGGGTGGTTGGTGGGAGTCTAATTTTCCATCGATACGATTATAAATAACTTTAATAAATGCCTTGTATAGATGTGACACTAAGCTTATTGGTCTGTAGTTATTGACATCTGTTTTATCCCCTTTTTTGTGAAGTAGGATGATGTTTGAGTGGCACATCTTTGTTGGCACTTTTCCGGTCTGTAAAATGGTGTTGAACATGTTGGTGATATGAGGTAGGAGTGTGGGAGAACCGAGCTTAAGGGATTCTGTTGTTACGCCGTCTTCACCAGGACTTTTGTCGTAATGCATACTATTTAAAACCTTTTTAACTTCATAACCTGTTATGAAAGGAATGCTGTCGGAATCAGGGTCTTCATATACTACGTCAGTGTCATTTTTTGATGGATCAGAATATAGTTTTTTGTAAAAATCTGTGCAAATTTCTAAAAGTTTGTCCCTGTTATGGTGTTTATTACCTTCACTATCTTGTAAACTATTAATCCACTGTCTAGTTTTGCATATGCCTTGTTTAGCTACTCTTAGAGACTTGTTCTTCTCGAGTGCTATTTTTACCTTATGGGTATTCAAATTTCGAATGTCACGTCTAATACTTCGTTTGACTTGTTTGTCTAAAGCTCTGTAATGTTCAGTACCAATGTTATATTTACTTCTTTCTTCTATTTGTTTGATAGTTAAACTAGATAGTTTAGAATTTTTCTTCTTTTTTGTTTTTATCCGATTAGAACATTTGCGGATGCCATCTACTATTCTGTTATATTGTTCTTCAACATCAGATACATCCAAGTCAAGGTCTTTGAAGTAGTTGGCGAGTTCCAAGTTAAACTTTTCGGAGTTGTTAAAAAGAGTTTCTTTTGTGTGCTTTTTTATAGATATACTAAATAATTTGGCCCTATGAATTTTGAAAATGAACCTAATTTTTGCCCGGAGCGGTCTATGGTCGGAACTAAACTTAATTTTATTGATAACACCTACGTCTTTTACTATTTGTGTGTCTGAAGTTAAAATGTAATCTATCTCGTTTTTAATTTGATTATTTGGTGAAATCCAAGTCCATCGTCGCTGTGGTTTTTTAGGAAACATACTATTTGCTATATGCATGTTTTGCGCGAAGGCGAATTGGAGTAGCCTTGTACCTCGCTCGTTACGTTCTCCTAAGCCATGCAATCCTAGAGTATTTCCATAGTCCAACTCTTGCCTTGGTCCAACTTTAGCATTAAAGTCTCCTAAAACTATGTTCCATGTTCCACGGTTTTCATCACACGCCTTATTAAGGGTATCGTAAAAATCTTCAACATCGTCGTCTACGTGTGTTGATGTCGGGGCGTAAGTTTGAACTATTGTTAATGTTTTACGGGATGTAATGCGAAATCTTAGAACAGCAACACGTTCAGAATATCCTGAGAACTCGATAATGTTGTCCTTCCACTTCTTAGCAACCAGAAATCCAACACCGTGAGATCCTTGAGTTTCTCCGAAGTGGAAGAACACAGCGTCGTCTCTTTCTTCAGTGTGTTCTCCCTGACGTCTCACCTCTGCAAGTCCTATAATGTCCCACTTGATGTCTTTCAAAGCGTTCTCTAGCTCTATGAGACGCTCGTCTTTCATTAGTGTACGAACATTATAGGTAAGAATATTAAGATTATCGGAGTCCTTTAGTATGTTAGCTGAAGTCGTTTGACGGTTAATCGATCTCGCCCGGAGATTCATCTGGCCCCTGACTCCAGTGCTGGGCCGGCGTCCGTCACCGCAAGCACAGCTGCTGGAGCCGCCGGGCACTTGGGGACATTTTCTTGTTGTGCTTTCCATTTTGGGGGGTTTGGACCATAACCCGCCGCGCTGGTCCAATGCGTGTTGGCGGGTCGCCAGAGCCTCGTTAGTCGAATGCAGGGTGTACCACGAGCAGGTGAGGTTGGCTTGAGTTCCTAGGCTGTAATTGGGAACTCCTTACACCCCTTAACGGATTAAAAACTTCACGCAAGCGCAGCTGCGGGCAAAAGCTAGTGTGAAATAAGGAAACGATAAATTACGTGACTGCAACCAAACTACAGCTTGATTGCAGTGTAACTGTAGCCTGATTGCAGCACGACTGGCGCGTCATAGTCGCACAAGGGTTTTGTCATTGTCTAGTGGATCTGCATAAGCATTACGGTGACTAATCAACATTAAGCTATGCTGCGCTGTGCTGTGCTTAGCAAAGCTAACTTTCTAGTGCAGGACTTATTTTAACTGTGACGCCCTTGGGAAGTTGCCATATTTTTGCGACCCCTTGGCCTTCTTGCCTTACATTTACCTACTAGTTGTAGTTCTAGCCAAATAACAATTTGTCAGAAAAACTCCAAATAGCATAAAAATTTTTTATTAGAAGATAAAGAACAAAACAAAAAAACATTCAGACGAATTGAGAACCTCCTTCTTTATGAAGTCGATTAAAAACAAAAATGAAAGCAAAGATAAAATCAAACGCACCCTTTTTTATCTCTTTTCGTTTGGTATTAATGAGAAGGATGTGCTTGCTTTTCTGAGCACAGTTTCTCAAAACGAGGCTCAAGTTTCGAAATTGCCACTCTCGTCTCTGTCAACCTATTTAGATCGCCTCACGACGCCCCTGGGATAATACCGCGGCGCCCCAGGGCGTCGCGACACACAGTTAGGGAAGCCCTGTTCTAGTGGCATGTTTTTTCTACAAACAACTTTGAGCTGTGTGAGAACCTGATAGACAGCGCAGCATAGCTCAATGTTGATAAGTCACCCTTATGGGGGATTTACACGGGTCGATTGTAGCCGTGCGGCAAGTCACCAGTCGCATCGCTTGTAAAAATCGAATCGCCACCCCATTTACGCCGGTCGACAAAAATCGCTTGAGACTTGTTCGTTACTAGCGGAACAACACAGCGCAAAACACACCTCATGCGGCGGGAATCGACACGGTCGATTTTAGTCACCCACCGCATGCGGCTTGTCGCCGCACGGCAAAAGTCGGATAGCACCCAACTTTGGGGCTTGCGCTTTTAGTCACTTGCGGCCTAGTCGAATTGTCATTTACACGGTCGATTTTAGTCACCCGCTGCAAGCGGCTTATCGCCGCACGGCAAAAGTCGGATAGCACCCAACTTTGGGGCTTGCGCTTTTAGTCACTTGCGGCCTAGTGGAATTGTCATTTACAATGCAGTGCGCCCCGCCTGCGCACCCCGCAGCCCCGTGCCCCTCACCGCGGCCGCACCGCGCAACGCCGCCTCCGCCCCTCACCCCGTCCCGCTGCCAGTGTCTGCAGCTCCGACGAAACCGAAACGTGGGGATTTCGCTAGCGTCACCGCGAGCGCCCCTACCAGTATGAAGCCCATGCCAGAAAAGGCGCCGAAAAAGGCTGAAAATGAGGATGGTTTTGTGACGGTACAAAAGAAGTGCCGTCAGAGAAACAAAAAGAACTGCTGCGGCACGGCTCCTGCGGAGCCAAATATGACGTTTCGTGTTCGTCGAAGTTTTATAATATTATGTATTAGTTTATAATTATGTATTATATGTGTTTCCAAAACACACAGCATTTGTTGAAGAAGCATCCAATAAATTTAGCCTTAGATCATGCACTTTTATAGCTTACCTCCTCCTTCCTATGTTACCTGTCTCTTTCACTCGTAGCAGAGCGCGGGAGTTTTCCTAAAACTGGACCGCACCTGTCAATGTCAACTCATAGCGTTCATAAATTTTGCCGCTAAAACATGCAAAAGTTTTTCGTTGCTTAATAATAGAATCTAATTAGTGTTTTTTCAAGTGCGGTTGGTGTAAAAGTAATTGTGTTCGTAAATAATAAGTATGAGCAATCACTCAGTGATAAATAATGACGGTCAGGACGATGTGAGTGGTCGGTCGGTTACTGTTGCTTCGGATGAAGAACAGTCTTCTCGACGCCAGCCTGTACCCTCAAGTGCTGACAGCAGTTCTTCCTCATCTTCGGAAGATGAGGAGGGGTTTGCCTCGCCGCCGCCGAACAAACGCCGTAAGTATAGGCATGTTACTTCTGACCCACGTATTGATGGCCTAATAAGCCAAGTAAGTTACATCTCCGGATATTTGTCGCAGTTACCATTCATTAATCAGAATACTGGAGGCCTAGCTCTTCCGGCTCCCAGTAAGGGAATAGAACAATCACAGTTTTTAATTAATCCTTCTTGTAGCTCTGATAAGTTTAGTTTAGGTGATTTAAACACGGATTTCGATGAAAAAAGAGTTATCTAAAAGTCTAAGAAGGAAAGACTTGAAAAACTAAATAAACTTCAACATTTCGATACACAGGGCTGGAAGGGTATGCGATACAAGTCTGCATTGCGGACTTATTCAGCAACCCCAGGCTTTGTATCTTTAAAAGTGAATGAAGAATTCACTCACTTTAACAAGACCAAGGATTATTTAGCTTCTGCTGAAAATGTGTTAGCTGGATTAACTAATGCAGAATTAGAACAACAGGAATTGTTAAAACAGGGTTTGCAGGACTTACTAAACTGGGCCGCTGCAAATCCTAATGATTTGAATCCAAGTTCTTTATTTGAAAAAGTTACAGGCCTACTTGGACCTGACTCCCCGCTTCATAAATGTTCAGAGAAGATAATGCAAATTATCTGTGGTAGGAGAGGAGAGTCTATAGAAATTAGAAGAGAAAGGATAATTAAAGAAATTAATAATCCTAATTTAAAGGCTACATTAAGAGGTATTCCACCAAGTACTGAATATCTATTTAGCCGAGAGGCTCTACAGCCTGTTATTAGATCTCTAGGTGGTACCCAATCATGGTTAAACAAACCAGAGTATATTAAGGAGGGAAAGGTAAACCGCTCCCATTCAAATTACAAACCTGAAAAAAGATCACATAAATCTTTTGATAATAAAAATACTAGGGAGGGCAAGAATAAGCAAGATAATTTTCAGGCCCCCCAAAAGCGTCATAACTTTCGTAGAAACCACTTCAAAAAAAGTTCAGATCAAAACGCAAAACAAAAATGACTATGTACAGAGCCACCAAGCCTTCCGGGGGGGGTGTCTAAGGCACCATGCACAAGTGTGGAAGGAACTTGGTGCAAACCAGTTTATTATAAATATAGTCACCAAGGGCCGTTTGCCTTTCAAAGTAAGACCACCACTTCAACATTTAACACCAAGTTTACTGAGGAAGTTCAACACAAGAATTTCCCCAGATATGACAACGGTAATAAAAGACTTAAAAGAGAAGGGGATTTTAGAAGTGCCACCAGTTTTGAATTCCGGTTTCCTTTCCAAGATGTTTCTTGTAAAGAAGCAGGATGGAGGCTTGCGCCCTATATTCGACCTCAGGGGACTCAACAGACACATAGTAACCAAGCATTTTCAACTAGTATCCCAGACAGATGTCTCAGATTTCTTACAAGAGAACGACTGGATGGCGAAAATAGACCTCCAACAAGCTTATTTTCATTTGCCCATTTCAGAGCCCCACCGTCGTTTCTTAAGGGTGTGTTACAACAACCAAGTGCTTCAATTAACAGCACTACCTTTTGGCCTGTCTTCTGCCCCCCGAACTTTTGCCACTCTGTCCAACTGGATAGCAGAAATATTGCGTGCTCGGGGAATAAGACTACTAGTCTACCTAGACGATTATATTTTAGTCAGTCAAGACAGAACCAGGTTACAGAATCAGGTCTGGGAGACCTTAAAGATTCTGGAAAGTCTAGGCTGGCATGTCAATTACCAGAAGTCAGTGTTAGCACCATGTCAAGAACTGGAATATCTAGGTCTCTTGTGGAACACCAGGAACAAGACCATGGCCTTACCACCAAAGAAGGTGGCAAGAATAAAAACTGTCCTGTCAAGACTTCTACAGAAGGGTCGTTGTACTCTTCGGGAGAGTCAATGCCTTCTAGGACTACTGAATTTCGCGAATTTGACAACTCCAAGAGGGCGCTTACATTGTCGATTAACACAAAGGTTCCTAAGAGGGTTCAGTCGACTCAGAGGATCACAAAAGAGAGATCTCCCTCGTTGTGTGCAGCGCGAGCTAGGCTGGTGGCGAAACGCCATAGACCACAGTTCGGTGGTCATGCACAAAAAGGAGGTGACCCACTTTCTGACCACAGACGCTGCGGACGCAGGCTGGGGCGCTCACCTGAACGAAAAATATCTGACAGGCAAGTGGAAGGTACACCAAAGGTCTTGGCATTCAAACATGAAGGAACTGTTTGCTGTGTACGGTGCCATAGATCTTCGTCAAAAGTTCCTGCAGAATGCGCACATATTAGTACAGTCAGACAACAGAACTCTCGTGGCTTATATCAGGAACGAGGGCGGGACACGATCTTTAGCCCTGCTCGAACTAACGACCAGGCTTCTGGAACTGACCGAACGCCTGAACGTCACGCTCTCGGCGGCGTACCTCCCGGGGAGGTACAACGGCATAGCCGACCGCTTGTCCAGGAATCGACCAGTGCCGGAATGGCACTTGTTGCCCCCGGCCTCGGAGGCCGTATTCAGAATTTGGGGCGTACCAGACGTCGACTTGTTCGCGTCAAGACGAAGCGCGGTCGTAAACTCATATGTAACATGGGACTCCAGAGATGGGTCAGCAATTTTTTACGACGCCTTCAGTCGACCTTGGAACTTCGGACTGGCTTGGGTCTTCCCACCACCGAATCTTATTCCACGAGTGCTGCGCCACCTCAATACGGCGACAGGAACGTATGTCGTGATAGCGCCACATTGGACACAATGTTTTTGGCTAGCAGATCTCAGGGCACGAGCTCTGTCGGAACCAGTCCCTATACGGGAGCTACACACAAACCTGATAGACTTGACAACAGGCAGGAGCCCTCCTCAGGTGCAGAAGCTGGAACTCCTAGCATGGAAGATTGGGGGTGGGCCAATCAAATAGCTCACTGGTCTTCCGAGGAAAGAAGTCTCCTAAAGAAGAGCTGGAGAAACTCTACTTTATCGACTTACAAAGCCCCAATAAAGCGTTGGATTTCTTGGTGTGTACAGAACAACCTCAACCCTAATTGTCCACAGAGCAATGATGTTGCTCGGTGTTTGGCCTATAGAACTATACTTCTACATAAATCTGCTGTATCAACATACACAGCAACAGGTGAGGCTATATCTAAGAATTTCTTTGTACAACAGATCTTGAAAGCTACATCTTTAGTAAAACCACCAGAACAGAAAACACCAATTTGGGATACTGAGTTACTCTTCAACTGGCTAAAGAATACCCCAGAGTCAGACACTTTGTTTGACATATCACGAAGAACTGCAGTGATCTTATTACTAGCCTCTGGTCGAAGAGTCCATGACCTGACTCTTTTAGAGTTGTCTAAAGAGAACTTAATTATAGATGACAACAAAAATCAAATAACATTGTGGCCAAGATTTGGGTCCAAAACAGACAATGCAGACAGCAGACAATCCGGATGGCTACTAAAACTACATCCTGATGAGAGTCTATGCCCAGTCAGACATGTTGTAAGATTAATTAAGATCACAGAAGTCAGGCGCTCAGAGGGTGATAACTTGACAAGCTTGTTCATATCTATCTTAGGTAAAATTAGACCAGCCACTCGGACCATTATAGCTGGTTGGATAAAAAATGTGTTTAAACAAGCTGGAATTGATGCATCACCAGGCAGCGTGAGATCAGCAGTGGCCTCGAGAAGCTTCCTAGAAAATAGGCCAGTCGAAGAAATTTTAAACAGAGCTAACTGGAGAAGTTCCGATACCTTCAGAAGGTTCTACTGCCGTAAGGTTAAGAAAACAAATAGTTATGAGGGCAGTGATTATCTCTCAAATAGCTTTTTAAATATTTAGTGTTAAAATTATAAGTGTTATGCCTATTATTATTTTTAACAATTAATGATAATAACTGCATTCAGGTGTAGTGCAGTTGTTTTTTTTTTTTTTTTTTTTTTTTTTTTTTTTTTTTTTTTTTTTTTTTTTGATCTCCTAACATTATTTGATTTTTGATGTTTGATAGAGTAAGTTCTGAGGTAGGAGTTCCTCAAGTTGTTTTTTAGTTTCTAATATTAAATTTCAAGATTTATAAGTTTTTATAAGAAATTTATTATGTTTCTTTAAGAATATTTAATTATTTTAATATCTTGTTCCAGAGTTGTCATTATCTATTATAGAAATGATTATGTAAAATGACTAATGGGATTTATTTATTTTCACATAGCGTTCATATTACCTGTACCTATCACAGGTTCTTTCACCAGCAGAAACCAAACAGGTCTTCAACAAATGCTGTGTGTTTTGGAAACACATATAATAAGACTGTTTTGCATTAAAACAAAACAGTTATTATGTGTGTGGAAAAACACACAGCATTGGAGCAAGGTGCTTGCTGGTGATTGATAGAAGACTATGAGTTGACATTGACAGGTGCGGTCCAGTTTTAGGAAAACTCCCGCGCTCTGCTACGAGTGAAAGAGACAGGTAACATAGGAAGGAGGAGGTAAGCTATAAAAGTGCATGATCTAAGGCTAAATTTATTGGATGCTTCTTCAACAAATGCTGTGTGTTTTTCCACACACATAATAACTGTTTTGTTTTAATGCAAAACAGTCTTATTGTTTTTATTATTTATGTATTAGTTTTCTATGGGCCAAGTTGCCTGAAATAAAGGATATTATTAATATTATATTATTTACACGGTCGATTTTAAGTCACCCGCCGCATGCGACTTGTCGCCGCACGGTAAAAGTCGGATAGCACCCAACTTTGGGGCTTGCGCTTTTAGTCACTTGCGGCCTAGTCGAATTATCATTTAGACGGCCGTGTAAATCCCCTATTATAGCCTTGCAGCTGCATCTTTGGTGTGTATCAAGCATAATGGGTAACCGGTGCATCTCATAAATATTTTTCAGTCCTTGAAAAAAGGAATAAAGAAGGAAGAAATGTGTTTACAAACATGTTTAAAGAAAACACAAAATATTAAATAGAATATTCTTAATAAACAAAATGATTTATTAAATATCAATACTGGGCCTGCCGCTCAGCATAATTAGAAGGCGGTTATACTTGAGTAGGTACTTACTTGTTCTTCATTGTTTTGATCTGACATTTTGATTTCCATACTCTCTACTTTTGTGAGGACTGGTAATTTCTGCTAAAAAACGTAAATAAAATTAAACAGCTGTGCACATGGCTTCAAATTTATATCAAAAATATTAACATTATACAAGGTAAGTCGGAAAGAGGGTAGGTAGGTACTAATCCGAAAAAGTGTTAAAGTACCTATCATAATGAATAACTTTTGTTCTACAATTTTCCCCAAAACTTACTTAATAGTTTGAAAGAATTTGCTGTTCAAAGATTTCATAAAAATATGCTTAAGTAAATGTATCTATCGTTAGCTATGATGAGCTGTACATGAGCTGTACAATTCATTTCATATTTTTTGTCATAGATTAGCTCCATTTTCTGAATTCGTAAGTAAAGCAAGGATGAAGAAATTTAAAAAAAAACTGAGAGAGTAAACTTAGAGATAGTTTCCAGATCTGGGTGTTAGTGCATGTGAAGAGTTGTGTCTGTAAACTAGGGTTGCCAACTTTTTTGACAAAAAAAACGTATGAAATTGTTTGAATAGGAAAAAATAAAGTATTTATAAGATAAATAAAGTATTTTTCAAAGGACATGACCAGTGCCTGCCTTCCTGTTCCGAGGAATGTGCGGGATTCCAGGCTTTAAACTAAGATTTAAAAATTAAGATTAAATTATTATGGTTACCTATATGTATTATTCCGACTAAAGCCAAGGTAAAAATATACTATATTGCTTCCGTTTTGCCTTTTGAAACACTTTTTGTTTTTTTTGTAGGTACCTTCTGTTTTAACTTACTTTACGCATATCAGTAAAGATTGAAAATAAAGTATTTTCGCATACTTTATTTTTATGCAAAAGTATAAAGTACATTTACCTATCTATACATATAATAAAATCGTGTTTCAGGAGTAACTTGGAATATTTCGTCTAGAACTTATAAATCGCACGGTAACGAAACCATAGCGCGATCTAATTCGACGCCAACGCCATCTAGGGAAGTAAAGATTAAACATATGTTTGCATGTTTATGCAAGCATCACGTAAAAAGAGCTGACCCAATGCTGTTGACTTTTATAAACAAATATTGTGCTTATCTTAAAGTAAATTATTTTTTTTATTTCATCGCAATCGGTTCACGCAATCAAAAGATATGCAAATAATCAATATCTTCTATACATATCTTTATACATATAATGAAACAGTAAAAAAACTGTGTCTGTACAGTAAATTTATTTAAAAAAAAATTGAGGGGGGTTTAGAAACAGTAATAGAGCACGAATCCAAAAAAAAAACTGTCTGTTTGTCTGTGTGTCTGTTTGTTTGTACACGCTAATCTTCGGAACTACTGGACGGAATTGAATGATTTTTTTTTTGTTGCATAGGTCTTAAGTCTGGGCAACATATAGGTTATAATTTATCTTGGAAACTTGAACACCTGATGCAGAACCGCAACAGACCAGCTAAACTATAAGAGATACAAAAATGGTATCATAGCAAAAATTGTTCCACGTGATGAGCATTTTCTGTTGAGAGAATAAATTTGAAGATCTTGAACACCTGATGTGGAACTCCAAGAGCCCAGCTATACTATAACATATACAGGAATGACGTCTTAGCAAGAGTTGTTCAACCTGATGAGCACTCTCTGTTGACGTATAAAAATTGAAGATCTGGAACACCTGTTGTGGAATTCCAAGCGCTCAGCTACGCTATGACTTATATAGGAATGACGTTTTAGCAAAAGTTGTTCAATCTGATGAGCACTCCCTGTTGATTTATAAAAATCGAAGATCTGGAACACCTGTTGTGCAACTCCAAGAGCCCAGCTACACCATAACACATATAGGAATGACGTTTTAGCAAAAGTTGTTCGGTCTGATGGGCATTTCCCATTGACTTTTAAAAATCGAAGATCAGAAACATCTGATGTGGAAATCAAAGCTATCACTAATTTCACTGTATAATTATAAAATAACATAAGCTGGGAGTACCTCCACGCGGTGAAGGCGGTAACAGTTTAGGACTGATTTTCGATGACGATGGTATATCATTGAAAATTAGACTCTACTGGCCAAAACTCCCATTTATTTTTTATTTTATTGAATAAATATGTCTTCGGGCTTATTTTATTTGAGTGTTTAATTTGCTTTTCCATTTATCTTCGTGACACGGTAGCCTACCCGGTAACGCAGGGGAGCAGTCACTTAGATTTTAATTGATCAGGTATCTTCACAATAAAACTATAACCCTGCCTAGAAAGAGGTCAAATCTTTCCCAATGTTTCAAAGGAGCTAAAAGATTGAGGATCATAAGCTCCCAAGAATGTACTTAAGAGCGTCCGGAGAGACTTGAAGCTGTTCGAGAACATCAGGCTGCAACTCGCTCCGTCGAAACCTCTTCGGATCGCAAAGCACGCCTGCGTTCTCAGCGTATTTACGCATCTACATCCAGGTCTCTAGAGACCAGTGAAGATAATGATGCGCGACTGACCGCTGATCGTGAACGTCACGCATTGTCTCGCGAGTGGGAGATGTTCACGGATAGAGAATTACGTTTGAGTTCTCAGCGTATATACACATCGATTTCGAGGTCTCTAGAGACAAGTGTGGAACGTGATGCGCGACTGACCGCTGATCGTGCAAGTCATGCATTGTCTCGCGAATCGGAGACGTTCACGGATAGAGAAATACGCTTGAGTTCCAAGCGTATCTACGCATCGACTTCTAGGTCTCTAGAGACAAGTAGGGAACGTGATGCGCGACTGACCGCTGATCGTGAACGTCACGCATTGTCTCGCGAGTCGGAGACGTTCACGGATAGAGAGTTGCGCTTGAGTTCCAAGCGTATCTACGCATCGACTTCTAGGTCTCTAGAGACAAGTGGGGAACGTGATGCGCGACTGACCGCTGATTGTGCAAGTCATGCATTGTCTCGCGAGTCGGAGATGTTCACGGATAGAGAATTACACTTGAGTTCCAAGCGTATCTACGCATCGACTTCTAGGTCTCTAGAGACAAGTGGGGAACGTGATGCGCGACTGACCGCTGATCGTGAACGTCACGCATTGTCTCGCGAGTCGGAGATGTTCACGGATAGAGAATTACACTTGAGTTCCAAGCGTATCTACGCATCGACTTCTAGGTTTCTAGAGACAAGTGGGGAACGTGATGCACGACTGACCGCTGATCGTGAACGTCACGCATTGTCTCGCGAGTCGGAGATGTTCACGGATAGAGTATTACACTTGAGTTCCAAGCGTATCTACGCATCGACTTCTAGGTCTCTAGAGACAAGTGCGGAACGTGATGCGCGACTGACCGCTGATCGTGAACGTCACGCATTGTCTCGCGAGTCGGAGATGTTCACGGATAAAGAATTGCACTTGAGTTCTCAGCGTATCTACGCATCTGCTTCTAGGTCTCTAGAGACATCAGACGTTTCAGATCTTCGATTTTGATGACCCCGTTGTCGTTGGCATAAGCAACAGGATCCGCGTACGAAGTCGCGGGCAGAAGCTAGTCTAAAATAAAGTAGGATATGTTATTATAAAGTATGGTTGGCAACCCTATTGTAAACGCACCCACAAATCAGGAGAAATCCTAGAGAAGCAAAAAGATTGTTAAACATACCTCCACAAAGTTATTAACTTGTGCTACACCATTTAGATTCAACACATTAACTCCGGCAAATTGATCTTTGTCAAACGTAACCACAAATTTCAGTCCGTCATTATCTTCCACTTTTAACTTCTTTTTATTATCTACATCATTTTGTAGCCTCTGTTTGTACTGTTTCTGTTTAACAGCTAAAACATGAGATTTAAGTTTTTGATATGTCACTTCACATTTCTTTCTAAATGCGTAATATTTGTTTAGTTCATTGTAACACTCTGTACAGATTATGTTTGGTAAACAGTCTTCTCTTGTAACCTAAAAATTGGAAATGTTTTAGTCAGTTTTACATTTCCGGGTTCTTCTTCTCTGGTGTCAGCAAGAGCTATACTAAAACAGCTGATGCTGTAGTGAAAAGATTAGCCAGTCAGCAAGGTTGGTAGAGGGGCTGACTGCCCAGGTTGCACTGGACATACTTAAGTATCGTCACTCGTGGAGGCTCTTTTCATGCACCCCAAATTTCAAATTTCTGGGTTGAAAAACGTCTATTATGAGTCACCGATGGCGGCTACATCTCCTGTAGTTAGTTAAAATCAACAGTTTAATGAATTAAGTAAGCTAGGGCCGCATTTAGGATCTGTTGACACCTAGGCTAGCTGGTGGTGTTGGCCCTACTTACCAGGAGGACGCGAATTGATGAGATAATAAAATAGGAAGGAAATAAAATTCATAGTAAATAATTATCAATAAATCAGCCTGTAACTGTCCCACTGCAGGGCAAAGGCCTCTTCTCATACAGAGAAGGAACGAGCATTGAGCATTTCAGACCATTAAGTCAAGGTTTCCTTACAATGTTTTTTTTAACTGTAGGTATGTCAGTGGTGAGTATAACTGAGATAGTACATACAGCATTGGTGATTGAACCCGCAGCCCTGTGCTTAACAAGCGGGTCTGTAACCTCCGGACTACCACAACATTTAGTTAACAAAATTTTGTATTTCATTTATCAAAACTACTTATTTTATACACCATATTTTTGTGTTACAGTCCCCTAGTCTGCGGCCTAAGTAGCCAATGCATAAATACAGGCCTGAATTATGCAGGTTCTAACACCATAAGCGCCATCTACAACTTCTTACCTCCAGTCCTACACAGCTCATGATCCTCAATGCCAGTGTAGCACAGATATTGTCCGTATCCTCAGAGAATATGGGCATGCCTTCCAAGGCCTTGTTCAGACATAGTCTACATAGCTCGTGGACGTTTTCTATCAACTGGTTCGTAGGTCGCTTGCGGGAATACGTTCTCATCATATCACTAACGGAAACTTTAAAGGCCACAGTAAATTAATAACTGGTTACAAAGAATCAAACTATTTTAGAATAATAAAAATCGCGTCAGGCTTTTTAAAATTGGAGTGGTGACCTCCCACAAATTCCCTTTAGAGAAATTTTGATTTATGTGCACTCGGCGATGTTTTGTTTTGAATTTGCTTGTAACAATAATATAACCTCAAATTGTTGTTCAATATTATTTTAATGGTATTTCTAACAGAAATAAAAGTTGTGACGTTGTTTTTATTCTATGCTAGAAACTATAATATAGTCTATTTATTTCTTAATTATTTTTTATTAATTTCTATTCAATTCAATTCAAATTTAATTTTATGGCTCCATCGTTATTCGATGATTCCGCCAACGTCGAGGTTGAAAAAGACACTGTGATAAGTACGTAATGTATTACACTAAACAAAGACTATTGACCGGTGTTTGTAGCGTGGAAATCAGATGATCATACTGAAAAGGGACAATACATTATGTTAATAAACAAACACAAGACGTAACAAATAACATGCAGATTTAAAAGGAGGAAAAGTGAAAATAAATAAATGGATGGGCTGAAAGAAAGGAATAAAAATAGAAGGATCATACTACAACCGGATATTATTAGAATTTCTATTCTAGAACTCTAGAAGTGACAAATACACTTTTTCGATCATTGATTTGACATTTGACATTGACTTGACATAAATTCGTATTTGACAAGACTTTAGTTTTATTCTAGTGATGCATCTCGACTCTTGTTATCGACTCGACCTTAATTGTATGTGGAGTTCTGCTCTAAATTGAATCGGTTTGTGTATGTACTCAAAAGACTACGTAAGAGCGTAAGAGATGCGACGTTCATTTCATGGATGTGTGGCTTTTATTTTATTTAGGTATTGTTTTGAAGCAGGTTCTTTTATCGACATCAAAGAAATTTCCATTTTTGTAAAAAATATCCCGAATATGTTGATACTCATGATTTCATGAAGGACTACTTGCTAGAAAGACAAGGCATTGTAAAAGACTGTGTTGTCCCAAAAATTACTGTAAAATCATTGATCTATTCTACGTCAATGTGCAGAATTCTGAGGGCTTACTATGACCTCTTAACGTTCAAATGCCAGCCAGTCAACTTCAGTTCAAAAGCAGGCCTGCTTCTGAATCGCTAAAAATCGTACCATGACAGTACTAAAGGTGAACGACTATTGAAACAAGTTGAACGGTAATGCTTGTTCATGGTATGAAAAGTCTATACAAAAAAAAAGGTGAACGGATTTCGTAAACGTCAACGTAGCAGGCCTGCCGCAGGCCTGCTCTAACGATGTCATAGTACAAAAAAACAGGGCAGTTCAACTTCCAGGCATCTTCTGTTCTGCTTTATGAGGTCATAGTATTAGTAAGCCCCTGGACGTTAATGGCTTCTCTGTGGCTGTTAAAATTTGTTCTTCCCAAAAAACTTTGAATTTAATGACATACATGTATCATTATTCAATAATAAAATAAATAAATGGCTTCTAAATAAATGTTTAAAGTAAAAATGATTTTCTGTATTCAAAAAGACATTATTTTACTATAACCCCGGTCACTCACATTCGTACGAATACGCGAACCCACAAGTGTGGGACCACATTTACAAATGATTAAGCAAAGTTTTTCTTAGTATATAATTATATTATTTTGAAAACATTCGTACAATGTACGAATATACGAAAATACGAATTCGTACAATGCGCGCATGTGTGTGAGTGACCGGGGTAAAGGTATATTTAATTGTTAAGAAATAGTTAATCATTTTTGTCGAGTCGATTTATAATTTATAAGAGATAAATATTTGCACACTCTTAATTAGTAGAATCACAGATTAGTGGTATATAACCAGCAAAAATAGATGGAAGTGCCGCACAGCTATGCGGAGATCCGCATTAGTCATTTCATTGTCCGCAACACTGGCTCAGTCGCTATTCTCTTTATTATATTATTAGTCTATGGTCGCGATTACAGCGACGTCTCCAATCTCCAACATAGATCATAAAATAAACACATGCAAACTGAGTCTCGAACTTATACGTAAAATGGAAGAATCATGCCTTATTGTGCAATTTTAACATGTAAAAATGATAGCAGGACGAAAAATGTAACTCACGGAGGTGTGTCATACCACCGGTAAGTACAAAACTTTGAATAATTTCAATTTGTTTTTATTGACAAAACTATATTTATTACTTTGATGCAAACTAAAAACTACCTTATGACCATCAATCAAAGTCTAAATCAAGTTGCTTGCTGGCTTCAATATCATTGTAATTATAAATTCTAGAAATTCGATGCTACTCTATTATGGATGGGACACATCCTGGAGAAAGTTCGGTATCGATAAAACAATAACATTTATATTTTTGAACTGCACGTTGCATGGCAAATTGTAAATAAATAAAAGTACGAGTTAAGTCAAATTATGCTAAAATCATAGTTAATAAAGTATATCATTATATCGGCCGAAAGACGTCCACTGCCGGAGATAGGCATCAAAATAAGTACCTAATAATAAAATCAAGTATCCATATTTTTATAGGTACCTATTTTATATAGAAATATTTAAAAATGAAAATTTACATGTTTAAAGATGAATAACGTATATAAATATTTCAGTTTTCCGAAAGATCCTTCTATCAAGGAAAAATGGATAGAAGCTACGGGAAGACAAAACTGGATGCCTTCTAAATCAAGTACCGTATGCTCAGAGCATTTTGATGAAAAAAGTTTAGAAATTTCAAAAAAGGGCTACATTTATTTAAATGATAATGCAATTCCTATTCAGAAAATTTTAATTTTTCAAGTAGGTGCTAACTTAAATTTTATACAATTATTATTAAATTATTTGGGCTTGCCCTTATGTAATACCTTATTTTACAGGATCAAAATGATTCTGAAAAAAGTGAGCCAGCAGGATCCTCCAAAAAACGGCTCCAGGAATCGCCACCAATGCCTAGCATCATTTCAGTGACACCAATAAAGAAGACCCTTAAAGATAAAGACTCTGAGTTGACTAAAAGTCCTACGAATTCAACACAAAGAAACAAAAAATTAGAAATGATGTTACAATGGACTCAAAGCAAAATAAAAAAACAAAATCTAAAAATCAAACTCTTACAAACTCGGAATCGTAGATTAAAAAGAAAAATCAAAAATATAGAAGAATTTCTAAAATCATTAGAAGAGAAGTTTGCTATGACAAGTGAAGACCTTGTTAACTTAAAAAAACAATAAAGTCAAGGTTAACTACATTATAAAATATTAACTCGTACATGGACTCGCATGCTTCCCAAAGGGGTAGGTAATGTAGGTATATTTCCACTTGCTACGATCATTACAGGCACCTTTTGCTTCATTCAGTTTCATAACGTACTTTATGCTTTATACATGCTCGTCGGTTTAGGGTAATTTGACCTGGGGCCCAATTCTCATTAAATTAAATCTTGATAAATCACAACCGAACCAAGGCCGAACCGTTCATTCAGACAGTTCTTTGAGAATTGGGCCCCCTGGTCTCTTTCAAAAAATCTCCAACTCTTGCAGAACTTTTGACAAGGCCTTTCAACTGAACCATTCACGCTCGCCACGCCATATAAATTTGTTTTGATGATTGTCTTTCACGCAGTGGCGTAACTACAGGGAAGGCATGCCTGGCAAAATGCTAGCGGCCCTGAGTGATCCTGTAAACACGTAGGATTTTTATTTCCCCGGTTACCGGTCTGAGTCGAGATCCAGTGAGTTTCCACGGGAACCCAAAAGTTACGAACAGTAACGAAAATAACTACGACCTCAATTCAGTGAGGGCTCTAGTCAAAAACATTGCCAGGGGTCCCTAGTTGTGTAGTTCCGCGACTGCTTGCATCCATCCTCTCCCTATGCCAAAACCATCGCAGCATCCCTTTTTCTATGTTTTTCACTATGTACACTCACTATATCACTCCACAATGCTCTCTCCGCATTTCTTACTCTATCTATCATAATCACACTACACATACTCCTCAAAGCTCTCATTTCCACTGCATTCATAATACCTAGTTATCAATAAGATATTTTTAGAGCGGGTAGATGACCAAAGTAAATGAATTAAGTCAGGACACGCCTATTTGCAGTGACTGCACGAAAATTTGTAATAGTTTTACATATCTAGACAAAGAAAGTAAACAAGTCCTTTTTACGTTTGATATTTTGTTGTTATCAAAGCATCATGTCACAACTAAGCAATTATTTAGAATATAAAATAATCTTTTTACACGAGGAGAATATTAGCATCAAACTCTTCCACATTTATTAGAACTAAAGAGTAAAGTTATGACACCTTATTTGTCAATGTTTAATTGCTTACAACCTAGAGGAGACTCGTGCATTTGCTAACGCGGAACCTATGTTATCAAAAATGTAAACATTACTGTTCTTTGTTTCAGAGAAATACGGTTATGAAGACTTTATGGGGAAACTGGAAATATTCAACGAAATAGTCCAGGACCAAAACCTAAGGAAGTTTTGCGCCGAATCAGAACGCCACCAAGTCATAGTGGTTAGACTTGTTGAAAAAATGTTTGTGCCTACTCGTTCAAATGCACTGAATTATCTACTTATATAAATAAAAAGAAAAGTCCTGACTGACTGACTGATTGACTGACTCATCAATGCCTAGCCCAAACTCGACCTAGAAAGCTGAAATTTTACACTTTGACTAAGATTGTGACATCAACCTGAGAACTTATGAGAGGACACGATTTAAATTAGAATATGGTGTGCAGTATGCGAAGCCGCTTACAGCAATTAATAGGAAGAGACAGTGCGCCGCTACGTTACTAACATTAAAATAAATCTCCTTAAAAAGTAGATAAATACTCAAATAAATTTGTGCTTAAACGAGAATTTTGTGTTATAGTATGGTCTGTGGTGATGGTATTGTTATAAAATGGAAATCCATTTCTCTATAATATGTTAATTCACTACACATCAATTTAAACTGTAAAAAAATAATAAATATTTTGTTTTAGAATAATAACATTATTCATCTAATGCAAATGAGTATTTACTTATATTTTTTAGAATTAAAACATTTGCAATATTATTATTGTTTTTTATTTCAATACAGCTAAATTAAACACCTTTGTATTCAAATCGACGATACTGATCAATAAAAAGACAAAAATGTACAGAGGCGGGGGTGTGGAATTCGAATCCATATTTTGCTCGTCTCGGACGAGTTAACAGTACTTAAATTGCGTGCAAATAAAATTACATTTTATTTAAACGGACATTATAATATGGTCTGAAGGTAAATATACGGCACGGATTGTACATTTAAATAGCCTGCAGAAAAAGAAACCCTTCACTTGACAAGTCAAAAAATAGACATATCAACTTCAAAAATGAAAGGATGAAAGAAAGTTTGCTTTGCAACATTTTAGCCTTAGTGTGGCTGCAGAGATCATTCCAAAATAGTAAGCCTACCGAAAACTTTTGGAAACTGGATTTAAAAAAGCAAACAATAACGCCTCTCAAAATTTTGATTATAAACAAAGCTGTAGATTAAATTATTCGGAACCTAAAATGGTTATTTGGGTTTTCTGGGATGCGTGTAAACGTATTCTTGTAATTCCATAACACATTCGAGTCCACCACACTTTTCATAGAGCTCATACGCCATCCCGCCATACATATTGCTAGTGGACCTTCCAGGAGGGCCCTCGGCATTACGTTTGCGCTAAGAGTGAACCCTCGAGGACGGTTTCTGGCATTAGATTAAAAACCTTGAAAAATACGCTACTACGTCGTAAATTAGGTGTTTGCTTGTTTCATGACGGTGAATTTTCCAAGAAAAACGTGCATTTAAAATGAGTCCTGCATGAGAGCACCCGGCGTGGCGAATGCGGCTAAAGGGTGCCCTCCTGGAGGTCACCCGGCACTGCACGTGTTAAAATCACATGATCTACTAACGGTGTAGATTGACCCCGCACGGAATTAAGCATATAACATTCATTTTTTTCTTGCGGTAGGGGTATGTAATCGTTTCTAAACTACCTAAAAAGGTTACAAGAAAAGAACAAGTCACTTCGATGCCACGCATAAACTAATGAAAGCACAGCGACACAGCTGGCTGGCATGACAAACGCGATATCATTTTTTGAGAATTTCTTACATCCAATCATATTACGGACCTAAAGAAAGCCATTACGGTAAAATACATGAATGAGCGGTGCGTCATTTGTTAAAATTAAGTATCAGACAATCAAAACAACAATTATTAAACAAATATATCTTATTTCACAATAAATCATTTTAGATTAGTTCTTACAATAGTTTCATTTAACCATTTTATCACATAACTTCACGCCTTATTCCCCGAAGGGTTGGCAGAGGTGTATAGTACACCCACGTTTCGCCGTTATGTTTAAGTCCCATGTAATAGGGGGCGAGCCTATTGCCATCAACCGGGCACAAATCCAGACTCCGAGCTGCTACTAAGAAATTCCGCATGGAAAAACCCAATAACACTTTGCCCGACCTGGGGATCGAACCCAAGACCTCACGCTCAGCATTCGCGCTTGCGACCACTAGACCAACGAGGCAGTTAACCATTTTATCTTTTATAGTAAACCGGCTTTGGTCCATTACATACGTATTTTTTTTTTGATGATTATGTTTATTACATTACACATCCGTATTCAACAAACATCGACATTCAATAATTATCGATATCTAGTCCACATCTCTGGCTGAGTAGAAAAATAAATACCTAACAGTTCCATGCATAAGTAGGACGTCTATTTCAAAAAAGTTAGCCTGCTGAATTTTACTCTTAATTTAGTTCATAGAAGTAATAAGTACGGCCGTGGCCCCATGTCTACGGTACGGCGCCGTCCGCCGTGAAAATTCGCGGCGCCGCGCCGCATACGGTGCCGCATACGGCGACACGGCGCCGTGTACGGCGCCGTGGAGGTTGCACCGTACGTCCGTGGCTGGCGTGAATATGACAAGTCTAAAATTGCAATATTTCAGGGCGGCCATTTTAAAGCTTTGACCTCTTCTGGAAAATCGGTAAATTACTTTAACGTATGTATTTTAGTTGTTTTAAAATATACAGGATGTTAACGAATTCGTGTAATACCTTAAAACCATATGATCTGCTATTGGTGTAGATTTTCCCGGCATGGAATTAAGGCAGATTTAAAAAAAAAAACTTTTTTTTCATGCTGTACCTATGGCTAAGTGATCGAATCTAAACCACAGGATTCAGTAAAATACAAATGTAAATGACGTCAACATCAAAATCCAAGATGGCGGCTGTGAAATTTTACAAGATACGCATCATTGGTGTCGTTTCCGTGGTTTTCGGGGGTGCTGATGACGAAAATGAGGTCAACGTCAAAATCCAAAATGGCGGCTGTGAAATTTTACAAGATATGCATCATTGGTGTCGTTTCCGTGGTTTTCGGGGGTGCTGATGACGCGTATTTCAAAAGTATACAAGGCCAGTACGCAGCCGCCCGAACTAATCGCGTATACTTCAGAATACACATTTGACGCTCGAGCGTTCTAAACTATACATCAGTATTCCGCAATAATCGTGTATATTTTAGAATTGATAATTTCAAGCATTCGATTCTAAAACATACTTCAGTAGTACCATCCAGCACGCAGTGCGTACTAATCGCGTATAATTTTGAATACCTGCGCCAACATGCTCTATTCTAAAGTAGCATTAGACGAATGCCGGAAAGTGATCAGCGAATGGAATCGTTCCTGGCACTCGCCGGCCGCTGCCGCGGCACCGCTCGCTTCGCTCGCTCGGCTCGTGCGTTGGCTGGTCACAGTTCTAACCTAACCTAACCTACTTTTCAGCTATCTGTTTGTCACTTTATTTCCTATCGCGGGGAACTTTGAAGTTGAAAGTATAATTTTAAAGTTAGAATTATTAAATTTAAAGTAAACTATTAATTTTAAAGCTAAGCCTTTTTAAAGTGGGAACTGATCATTTTAAAGGTCATTTATATGTATACATCCCATAAGTTAAGTCATATTTTAAGGTTGTTTCCTAACAAAGCCGTTTGGAAAAGTTAAGTCACTTCTTAAATGTAACTGACACTGTACCTATAGTTTTGAATCCGTTTTTTTACCCTGAACATTCTAAAGTATACGCGATCAGTAGGGGGAGTCCGGGAGAGTTTAGCAGGGGAGAGACAATAGCCACTGATCATAGAATCCCTGTATAACTAGATATTGCGACGTTGGCACACTTCTCACAGCTCATAGGCGCCTCCCACCTAGCTCACGCAGCGATGTTGCGATCAGCAGTTTCGTTTTGACGTTACAAGTGAAAACACGTTTTTATGCCCGGTAAGTAAATTTTTTCAATTTTCGATATTTGATTACTGTTGTTTACTGTTCATAGATTCCAGCATGTCATGCATACATATCCTTAGTGTAATTATCCTTGTTACCTTTACGATAGACAGTTTTTGCTTAAAGATTATAGTTTTTTTTGTAAATTAAATAACGGACAGCTTGGCGTGAGGTGGGAGACATTACCATGGCGACGGGAGGAGACTTTACCCAGGGTAATCTCTCCCTCTGTTTCTCTTGCAATAATATTTTCTGTTTTATTTTAGATAAGTATCCACAATGCCCTTCAAATATAAAAAATAGAAACAACAAGAAACAGAAGCAATTTAGACCTGTCAGTAATAAGAAATGCTGTAAGTGACATTGATAACGGCAAGTCTATTAGAGCTACTGCTTTGGAGTATGGAATAGATCGAAATATTTTACGTAATTATTTAAGAGACAGGACTAAATTGTCAAAAATAAGTGAACAGGGAAGTCAGTTCAAAACAGCTATGATATTTACGATCGAGGAAGAAAAAGCACTTGTTGAATATGTTCTAACTTGCAGCAAAATGAATTATGGCTTAACCAGACAGGCAGACCACATACATGGTGTCCTACTTTAAACTGATTTGCAATATCTACTTTTAAGGTTTAACTATTTGTAAGTTTGTTATCTAGTTATGACGTAGATAGAATAGGCTCAGACTATTATGTTTGCTATGAAGATACCTAAGTTACGTTAAGTTACCTTTGATTTTTCTCCATTTTGATGAGATATTGTTAAATTTCTAAGATATTTTGCTGTAGAAAGACTGAAATTATTATGCAGTAACACTTGGTTGTGAAAGTTCTTATTAATAAGGTTATAAGTTATGTTAGAAAGAGTTTCTAATGGTAAAAGTTTATAAACACTCACTGTTTTAAACGCAACTACTTATCTTAAGAAATATAATATGTGATAGGTACTTAATTCCTCACTACCTGTATGTCAAAGATACTCAAATTATATAGTTCGTGTTATCATTTACTACGTATTATTATGTGCCATGTTTTTTTTATTAAATTTCTTTATTTAATTATAATTTATTATTTTTATTTTGCCTTGTTTTAAACCCGGCTAAAGTCTCCCTTCTTGGGGGTCAAGTCTCCCACCTAGGCGGGAGATATTAGCCAAATCTCACTTCAGTAGAAATCGTTAATTACTCATAAAGTATTAATGATTTATAAAACTTTCTTAAGAAAAAATAAAGCTTAATAATGCAGCTTAGGGTACAATTTGTAGAAAATAGTTTTTTGTAAATATAAAGCGATTTATGAGCATTTTAGTCGAAGGCGGGTAAACTCTCCCGGACTCCCCCTACGCAAAATCTGTGTATATTTTAGAACCGAAGCTTTAATTTACAACATTCTAAAATATACGCGACTAGTTTCTTATGGATGCGTTCTGGCCTTGTATATTCTAGAAATACGCGCTGATGACGAATAAGAGGTCGAAATCAAAATCTAAGATGGCGGCTGTGAAATTTTACAAATAAACAACAATAAAATTTCACAGCCGCCATCTTGGATTTTGATTTCGACCTCATTTTCGTCATCATCGCCCCCGAAAACCACGGCCACGACACCCATGATGCATATCTTGTAAAATTTCACAGCCGCCATCTTGGATTTTGATTTCGACCTCATTTTCGTCATCATCGCCCCCGAAAACCACGGACACGACACCCATGATGCATATCTTGTAAAATTTCATAGCCGCCATCTTGGATTTTGATTTCGACCTCATTTACATTTGTATTTTACTGAATCCTGTGGTTTAGATTCGATCACTTAGCCATAGGTACCGCATGAAAAAAAGTTTTTTTTTTTAAATCTGCCTAATTTCCATGCCGGAACAATCTACACCTGTAGCAGATCATATGGTTTTAAGGAATTACACGAATTCGATAACATCCTGTATATTTTAAAAAAACTAAAATACATACGTTAAAGTAATTTACCAATTTACCAGAAGAGGTCAAAGCTTTAAAATGGCCGCCCTGAAATATTGCAATTTTAGACTTGTCATATTCACGCCAGCCACGGACGTACGGTGCAACCTCCACGGCGCCGCACACGGCGCCGTGTCGCCGTCCACGGCGCCGTACGCGGCACCGTGCTGCGGCGCGGCGCCGCGCCGTTTCACGGCGGACGGCGCCGCACCGTAGACATGGGGCCACGGCCTACTACGTTGATTTAGTTACAGCCCCTTCAAGCGTTGCTCGAATTTGATTAATATATAAAAAATGTCTTTTTGATTTTAACAACGTAAAATCTTGTAAAATATGAACGTTCATGAGTTGTAACTTAAAAAAATGGACGATCCTATAATAAAAAGTTTATTGTTGAAACAATTTCGTTTTCAATCATGCAGATTATTAATCATGTGTAAAATATATGCGGAGCGATAACTTGCAAAAACAAACTAAATGCAAAATAGAGTATAGCGTAGTATGAAAGCACCTAGCAAAAATAAAATGTTCAATCATATAAAGCCTCATTTATTTTATTAAAAATTCTAAAATATTATTTTGTGCATCAAACTAATAAAATGTGCTGGTAATCCGTGCTAGACAGTGAATGTACTTTCAGAAAAGAGTATTAAAGGTAGACATTGACGTAGAAACAAATGGACCAGGGGTCTAGTACAAAATTCATGAAAAAAGTGTCCTGAGTTTACATATACCACCAGAGCGCGCGCTAAGCCTCAATTTACACCGCCGCGGAATGGAATGGAAGCGACGAAATTGTACATAGTATAATGAACTTTATGTCAATTGTATAAAGTACAAACTAAATACGAGCCAAAAAAGGTCGCGCGTCTTCCAGGGAATCCTCGTAAAGTTCATTATCTATGTACAATTTCGTCGCTTCCATTCCATGCCGCGGCGGTGTAAATTGAGCCTAAGAGCGATTACGCACTGCATCCGATCCGAATCCGTGAAAATACGGATATAAAAAACTCGGACCGAATTCGGATATTGCTTTACGCACTGCATCCGATCCGAATCCGTGAAAATACCGATCTAAAGTAAAAATCTCGGACCGAATTCGGATGTTGCTTACGCACTATTCCGATCTCTGATTCAAATTCAAACAATTCAGGGGCCATCTTTGGCATATCCGTTTGGCGTCTGATTTGAATCCGAGGTAATGCGAAAGCGTTCATACAAACAGTACCTACTACGGCTACTTCGGTCCGTCAGTTGTTCTTCCGAATTAGAAACTCACGGATGACGGATAGAAATCGGATGACGGATGCCGGATGTAGTGCGTAAACTACCATACAAATAGTACTACGGCTACTTCGGTCCGTCAATTGTTCTTCCGAATTAGAAACTCACGGATGACGGATAGAAATCGGATGACGGATGCCGGATGTAGTGCGTAAACTACCATACAAATAGTACTATGGCTACTTCGGAACGTATTTTCACGGATTCGGATCGGATGCAGTGCGTAACCGCTGTAAGGCTAACCGCCATAAAAACTTAGAAATACCAACAAATTAATTTAAATCCTATGTCGTCATCACAATGCCTAATTTAGCTTTTCACCAAACGAAGATTCGACTGCACCCTTTGACGTAAATCAATCTTTATTTTCGCGTTTTACTCTACATTCGGTTCGTACATTTTGAAACGCTGATTCGAAGTCTATGCATTTCAACGTCAATATATTATAAGTAAGGTAGTTAATTAAGATTCTTTCTTCGATTTCAGTTCTTGACGTTGCTGGTGCTCAATATAGTACCGATACGGCAGTGTACGGCATTTTGACTAGCTGAAATTATTAAGAAAAACTTTATAATTATAGCTGTGAAACTCTTTTTTATCTTAATTAAAAGTTTAGTTAATCATGTCTTAACTTACAGTGACGTAAGCCTCGTACGACAATTGTACAACTCCTAAAGTCTTGTACACAACCGGTTCCTGAAAATTTTCAACTCATGTTGTATTAAAGAAAGAAAAAAAAACGTTTATTTGCGGTAAACATGACGCAAAAAAGATAATAAAACACAAAAACAAAAAATAAGAAGGTTGAGGGAAACATGCGTCACATCAACGCAAAACGGCTATCGCTCAGTATTATGCTGCGACCCTATACAAGACAGAGCCCCAGCGCTGGTTTTCAGCGACAGCCAGCGCCGACGTAATGACGTCGTTCGGTGCAGTAAACAATTATTAGGACGCTGTACCGGTACAGCGTACTTAAAAAATATATAAATAATATAGTTAATTTAATTTACAAGTGATAGAATAACTAGACAGGAATATAAAAAAGGAAATAGACAAACTAGAGCTGTAAACATAACATAGTGATTGAACTATTGACATTATTGGAAACTCCCGATGTGTTACTGGCATTCGCCTCTGACCTGTACACCCACCGGCTTCACCACAAGTGGATGCCGTGGGAATTCCTGTTTACCCGTTCGGAATTACTGCATTATGGTAGGAAATGAAAAAAAAATATGTTGATACATTGTATTGATAGTTAAAGGAGAATGGGCAAAAAAATACAGAACCAACAGAAACGACTCGTACCTATCGATATTTGAGGAGTGTCTGATTACAAGTCTCTACTTCACTACATAGTACCTAGGTATAAAACAAAGTCGCTTCCCGCTGTCTGTCCCTATGTATGCTTAGATCTTTAAAACTAAGCAACGGATTTTGGTGCCCGTTTCTTTTAATAGATAGAGTGATTCAAGAGGAAGGTTTATAATGTATAATACATGCATATTACCCGTGCGAAGCCGGGGCGGGTCGCGTCGCTAGTACTTAATAAACACTTTTCTTTCCGTGTAGATTTTTTTAATTCATATCCATTTCCGTTCTGAGACTGCACCAAAAGTGGCTATTTCTTTATGACTTAAGTCCCTTAAGTTCTAAATTTTGATCAAAAAAGCTATTTACTACAAAAAAGGAAATACGAGTATTAGTCGTTTTTGAAAAATACTACTACGACGTAAGTAGTCGATCAGATACTCATCATTTGTCAGACTTAAGTCCTAAACAATACTACATACCTAAGTACCTAATTATCTTTTCTTTCCTATAGTCCGGTAGAACACAGTAAAATAAGGTCAAAGTTTGAAATGTATTTGTACGTATAGTACAGAAATAAATAAATATTTATAGTAGTGGTTTCAAGCTTTCTGCAAGTGCGTCCTTGTCGTTGTTATTTAATGAATTAAAATCTGCTAAATGAAGATTAACTATGTCATACGATAATTCTGCTTATAAACTTTATACCAAAAGAATATTCTGGCTTGGAACATTATACGTAATACACAGAATTATGCCAAATGTATTTATGCCTATCTTGATTAAGCATTACGAAATAATGATTTTCGATAATAGGGTGAACGCACCTGAGCTTGCCTCATGGCGTTGACCACCAGCTTCCTGATACGAGCAGATGATTGTCCGTAGCAGTTCTCCCAACCGGAACTATACATGGCGTCGGATAGTTTGGATGCCTAGAATTGAATTCAATATTATGAATAGATGCAGGATATTTTTTAATAATCTAACATATGCATCGTTTTAATGTATTGCACAAAAGGTACTGCTACTGATTTCCAAGCTAAGCTTGAACTTGTATTTTGGGAAACAGTGTTCAGCCGCAGGAAGTACTTATCACTTTATAAAATACGAATACATTGGTTTGAATGTCGCTGCAGTAGACTTACAATATTCTTAGGATAACTTTCGGTAATTCTTATTTTATAATCTAATATTTAATTTTATTTAAGTTTAACAGACGTGTGTAATCTGTTTGTGTGTGTGTGAGTATGTGAGAGTTTATTTAAAAGCATTGATATTGGCGCTGCACATGATATTAAGGAATTATAAGGTGTCATAAAGATATACACGATAAAAAAATCAAATATAATCAGCCCATTACCGTCCCACTGCTGGGCATGGGCCTCTTCTCAAAAGGGTTTAAGCCCTAGTCCACTACGAAGACCTGATGCGCGGGTTTGCGGACTACACACGCCATTGGTACAAGTTTATCCTAGTACAGGCACCTAATTGTAATGCCTCTATTTATTACTAAGATTTATATTGTACTAGCTGTGCCCTCGCGGCTCCGCTCGCATATGAAATTCTTTTATGCCAGAAACCTTCGCGCAAATGCCAACAACAACTATAGGTACAAGCTTAGTCAGAAAGGGGGTAGGTACTAATCCGAAAGCGTTTTAAAGCATCCATAATAATGTCCATAGTAGCTTTTACAACTTTCCCCAAAAGGCAATAAGTACTTTAATAGAAATAGATGTTCAAAGATTTTATATAAATACGTTAGAATCTATCTATCCTCGGTTATAATCAGCTGTGTTTACATTTTAGGTCATATTTAGGGCCACGGATTAGAAGCTCCATTTTCTAAATTCATAATTAAAGCAGACCGTATAAATAATTTTTGAAAAAACTAAAATAATAATCATTTTAAATGGAAATAAAAATTATCGAATTTTGAAAGTCTATCACTTGCTCTAAAACGGTCATCATAAGTGATACTTTTAGTGGCCCGCGGATTAGTACCCCTTTTCAGACTAACCTTGTATATTTCAAGTCAATCCATCGACTACTTTTCGAATTTTGTGGACACAAACATGAATAAATATACTTATTATAGATTATCCCGGCCAGGAGCAAAAGCCACATTTATTTATGTTTTATTTTCACTGACCTCTACTGTTATATCACCTCCATTCCACATAAAAAACCCGAGGCCAATCATCGTAGTTAATGCGATAACAAACATGGTCGATAGCTCTGCCAGGTTATGATCAGAACCCTGTAATAACGTCATCAATCAATTACTGTTTCAGCACAACTTCGTTATTTATTATTAACTTAAACGTAAGTAGATAATTTTAAAATAAAAGATTGGTAAATGTTAGGTTTACCGTTACAACTTACAACACACTAATCTTATTGATGATCAGTAGCTAGCCATACACGCACGGATATGCCCGCCGGATCTGCCCAACAGATGTGCCTGGCGGGCAGATCCGTGCGTGTATGGTGAGAACAGACACGGATATGCCTGCCGGATGCCTGCCCGCTGCCCGTGCTCAAAACGACCAGATCGGGTACGGGGAAGGCAGATCCGAGTACCAACAATGCGTGTGTAGCGATGGATGTGCCCGCCGAATTGCACCTCAGTCGCGCACTAATGCTTTGGTAGTGTACACGAAATCACGGATCCGATCTGAGACGCGCCCGGCGGGCAAATCTGTAGGTGTGTGGCGAAATCACGGATCGGATCCGACATGCACCTGTCGGTCAAATCTGTGCATGTATGGCTAGCTAATAACATGAAAAACAGATACACGGTTTCGATATTTCTTGAGGAGGCATTTTCTGTTCTTGTCACGCGAAACGGATCAAGTCAAGGCACTGAAGTTTTTATGGTATGACTTCATATGGTAGTAGTGTTGTCTCTATCTTGTGAACAATTTTAAATCGTTCACCTAGGTATTTTATTCAATATCTCATTGTTTTTTTTTTCTTTATTGTTTTTGTGCCTAATAGTTTCGAGACAAAACAACAAAGGGTACCGTACCATTATCTAGAAAAACGGCAAAAAAAACACGTTTGTTGTATGGAAGCCCCCTTAAATATTTATTTTATTCTGTTTTTTAGTATTTGTTGTTATAGCGGCAACAGAAATACATCATCTGTGAAAATTTCAACATTTTCAACTGTCTAACTATCACGGTTCATGAGATACAGCCTGGTGACAGACTGACAGACGGACGGACAGCGGAGTCTTAGTAATAGGGTCCCGTTTTACCCTTTGGGTACGGAACCCTAAAAATATAGTCAAATACCATTATTGTAGTTAGCTGAGTAGTTTAAAACATATCTAAAAATCTCGCCATGTTCGTTCCTATTACCCCGTGGTTCTCGAATGACCAAATTTTACCAGGTAGGATACTTAACCAGTAAAGTAGTTAGTTGCGACAAGAGCATGCTGAAGAACAGTATAGTTTCGGTGGCGAATATCTCTTTGCAGACGTACTGGTGTCTCTTCTTACACCTAAAACAATTTATAAAACAAAATAGTCAAACTTTTATTTATTACTCTAAAACAACGTAAGTAAGGGTGTAAGGGTTTATTCCAAAACACATTTACCTAAAATTGAAACAGGAAATTAAGCCCATTATTCTGAATTGAAAATAAGTGTTTTTTATCTGGGAATATTCCTTTACTGGTAATACATATCTGATTTGTCCATATATTTTATTGTATTTCCACTTTCAAGTATTGTTTTATAAGGTAAATACATACGTATTATTCAGCCCATTGTTTTGAATTGAAAGAATAGAATAGAATAGAATATACTTTATTGTACCTACACCAAAATTTTAACACAGCTCTGATACAATATCATATATTGAAGGGTACAATGGCGGTCTTATCGCTGATAACGATATCTACCAGACAGTGAAAATCACTGGAAAGTCTCCGAAGATTTCCGAATAAAAAACAACTTCTGTTGTATGCTCATAGAATAAGTTATTTAACTTTTGGTTAAACTGGTCGTGGCATGGGTTCGATTCCTGCACGAAACAAATATTTGTATGGTACAGAACAACAGGTGTTCCAGGTCTGAGTGATTGCGCATGTAAAGATTTGCGTCTGTAAACGCACCCACGTTAAAGAAGATATCGTAATGAGAGGCAAGGTAGGAAAATAATCATGCATATAAAATTTAAGTACTGGGCACTTGCCGGTGTAGCAATCTCCATCTTTCTCTATCCAGAGCAAATTCTTTCATTTCTATAACATCTGTCTTTTCCTTCAATTGGTCTGTGTACTTTCTTCTTGATCTTCCTGGCTTTCTCTTTGCTTGTAATTTGCCTTCTATGATGTTAGTTATAAAGCTGTGGTGTCGCAGCAAGTGACCAATCATTTTCTCCCTTCTTCTTTTTGTATGAATGTATATAGAAGGAAAAAAATATCTGAGCTGAATTCGCTGTTGCAGGTTTTGGTAAACTATCCCTTACACCCGTTATTTGTGATGTTTCCTTGGTGGAATCATGCCACCATTCATCAGAAAATTTCAAGCAGGGCTCTACCCAAAATAGATAGGTATTAAATTAAGCCTGACTCCATTCACGGTTCAAACCACAATATAAAGGCGTTCCATTATGCTGGGGCTACATTACCGGGCGAATATTCGTCGTGCCGGATTGTGTTGTTCTCTGTGTAGGACGTCCGTCTCGCTACAAAGTCTGAAAGACATTGAAGCGACGTACGTCGCTTCAATGTCTTTTAGGTGTAGCCAGCCAAGCGAATATTGTCGCGACAAATCCCTTTGATTAGTGGTGGTTAATAAAACGTATAGCGCCAAAATATAACAGACTATGTGTGTATGTGCTTGCTATAGCGGTTCTGACTTCGCGCTATATTCTAACGCCTCAACCTACTCAACGAATAAAAGTCTAAACGCGCACAGCGGGGCCAGAACGAGATAGCAAGATAGCGTAGCGACTAACAACAGCGCATATGGGAATGAAGTATTATTATATTCTTTAGTGTACAGCGCGTTGCGAGATAACATTTACCGCGCATCATCAAGTCCGTTTAGAGTGTTGTTAAATAAAATTATAACGTCTCTGCGTTCAGACTGCGCCTGAGTTTTGTAACACCGCGTTATAATGATAGCGTATAAAATAACAGACTATATGAATATATTTTATAGTTTATAACACGTCGACAGTTTATAGCGGATTTGAACATCACTACCTTTGATGCGCGCCAGTTTACCGACAGTGCCCCGATAGTACATCGTCTTCGCCCGAATACTACGCGTTGCAACGATCTACCCGGCCACACTCATCGCGTTAACACGAATGTTCGCCGTAGCCCGCTAATGTAGCCCCAGCATTACCGAGGACATTCGCGTGTAATGTAACAATGCAAGATTCAATTTTGTGGGGGTGAAGGAGCTTCTTAAGGCACTTGTCCCACCGCGAACGATGAGCGAGCAGCGAGTAGAGCTAGAAGCTAGAAACGAGTTGGCGAGCAGCGAGAAGCGAGTGTGTAGTTCCGATAGTTTTGTCGCTGGGCTATAAGCGAGTGTGCGAGTGCAACGGGCGATTACTCGCACCACTCGCAAATGACTGCTGGTTGGTCTCTCGACATGAGTTCTGACCGCCAAGCGAGCATCACTGAGCAAGTATCGCTGAGCGAGTATTATCTTTGATAGCTCTTGTCGCTCAGCGACAAACTAGTGGAGCGAGTCCTCGCCGGCAGTGTGAACAGTCAGCGATCTACTATTAACATATGCATCTCTTTTGTTTACACGGAATGTATATCTGTTGTACGTTTCTTGAGCGAGAAAATAGCCGATAGTTAGTCGCTTCCTCGCCGGTGGTGGGACAACTGCCTAAAGGTATTCTTTACTTACCACAGTGTAAGCGAATGCATTTGTATTCCTAGTTTAAACGCCTGCTCATATTTAATTTCTTTCTCTGCTTGGCACAACGTTTTATCTTCGAATATTTTCTCAAGACTACAGAAATAGCTGTGCAGGTTCCTGAACTGGTAGCATATCGCTAGCATCAATGTGACCAGCAATGAGTATGTACCCATGTTCGTTAAGCCGAAGAAATACCAACAGAAGTAGAAGGCGACCCTCATCGCGCCGGCTGCCTTCGACGAGTCCTGCACGTCGGGCCATGCTGGGATAATCGTGCTGAAATTCTCACCTGGGGAAAAGTGAATAGATAAGATGTTTCGGCCTTAATTATTTGACACAGAAGCAACAACCGAATTCCAAGGAAAATTCAAGTTACATATTCTAAAAAAAATACCAAGTAAGCTGAACTTAACTGTAATCTATTTAATATAACAATAGACAAAAGTGGCCCATCAAGCCACGGTGGAATTTTAGCTCATCTTGACCGTTAAGGTTCAGAAAAGCATGATGTTCTGCCTAACCTTTTCCCAGCTGTTGGGATCAGCTTCAGTCTGACCAAATATCAAAGTCAAAGTTTTTTATTTCAAGTAGACCAAATTATAGATGCTTTTTAAACGTCAAAACTAGGTGCACGGTTCCAAAAGGTAGGTCTTATGGAGAAGAACCGGCAAGAAACTCCATGGATACTTTTAATTTGTATTTCTGGAAAAGGCTAGGCAAAAGAAGACCGGTTGTCACATTTTTGGGCTTCTGACTACAAATACCTGCGACAGTAGTTACGGGCGGGTGCCCGTAACTACTGTCGCATGTATTTGTATGACGCCAGACTGACGGTTTAACGTGCTCTCTGAGACCCGGAAGAGTCACGATGTGCAACGAATGGTCACCCATCCACGGACGAACCGCGGCAAGCGCAGCTTAACCTTGCAAATCATATGATCCACGCCGTTGTTAGCCACAAGCCCCTCAAAAAAACATAGTACTGTGTTGAATTTAAATGCCTTCTGGAAGAAAATATGTTCCTTATTTCTAGAAACTTCCTTGCTAAAATAGGGCTTATTTGTCTATTTTTATATTCTTCTTCCCTCGTGTCAGCACGAGCTATACGAAAATAGCTCATGCTGTGATGAAAAGATTAGCCAGTCAACAAGGTTGGTAGCGGGTCTGACTGCCCAGTGTGCGCCGGACGTACTGAAGTATCGTCTTATGTTAAATAGCATGCAGCAGGTGCAGTAGCCAAGCTTCATCATCATCACCCCCCAGGCCATGTTGGGGGGGGGGGGGGGGGGGGGGGGTTTGCCATAATCGCCACGCTTGGCAGGCGGGTTGGCGATCGCAGTATGATTGTTAAAGTACTCAGAGAACGCTGCTGCCCATCCTCTAGTGAATCGCTTAGTCGCCTTTTACGACACCTATGGGAAGAGATTGGATAGTGCTATTCTTTACGTCCAGCACCACCACATGGAGCCAAGCTTGCTCAGTTTAAATTAATTATCATACCTGCTGTTATCACTTTGAACAATGAACTCAAACCATAAGACACTATTATAGTGCAGACAAGAGCACAAAAGCCTATTGAAAACACTTTAATCTTCTTGATCATCTCTCGTTCCAATTCAGCATTATTGTGGTGTTCCTTCAGCACCACTGCTAGTTTATAGAGGAGCTCTCTGATCTCCACTTTGTACATTAACAAGAAAACGTTAAACATCCATTGGCCAGGTAGTGTAATGCCAAAGATTAGACGATCGCTAGACTGTTGCTCCGTCAAATTCTTTTGAGTAAAGAACGACCCTATGATCATAATAGGAAAAAATACGTTTAAAAAAAGAATTAAATATTGAACTATAGTGTAATACTTCATGAATCTTTGAGAAAGAGCCACGTCTGAGACCCAGAAGTTCTTTAGCCCGAATAGGTAGAAATACGTGTTATAATAATCGAAAAGTTTTTTTGTTTCATTTGGCATATCTGCATTCATTGTTCTTTTTTTTTTATTAAGTCTTTCTTTGGTCTAGCTCTGCGTAACGTGTACCTATTGTACGATAAATGTAACTGAGTAACTTCAACTTCAAACAAACGATTATTTATAATGATATCGTGGAAGAGTTTGCCTATCAATTTTGCGTCAATTGTACAATAACACAATAAACATAAAAAGTAAACGTAATAAAAGTAACTACTTAATTAGGGGTTAATAAAAGAGTTTCTCGTCTGAAAAAATATAACAAAACACTTGTTTACGTGGCTAGCTGTGCGCACTCGGCTCCGCCCGCGTAAAAAGATTTGTTTATAAAAATATTACTGTTATCCAAAAACTACAGAGCCGGATTTGGTTTGGAAGCCTTGGGGCAACAAAGAAGTGAAAATCCGTTGGAATGTTTTTAAAAAAGTGCCTCGTGATTGTGAACTTTTTTCTCTTTGTCAGAACGATTTTTTCTTATCTATAAAAATTCAAAATCTCATATTGTGGCGGCCCTAAACTGAAGCCCCTGCTGCCCTTAATTCCTACTTTTGTAGAGTCTGAGTTTGACCCCGCCCGTACCTCTGACTTAAAATTCACGTGCAGATCAAAATTTAGACTCATTACAATTTTGCTACACACTCTTAGCGAAATTGTAATATCGGTAGTTGTTTGTTTGTTGACGGGAGACGAGGCGGATAATATAGAGGATTTTACAATGTCGCAATGAGATTAATTATGTTGTCCAATAGGAATACAATACAACACATAGACGTAGTAACAATACGAAAGCGTAGCAGTATTGGCTACGGGCGCTACGCTGTCGTAGCATGTCTACAATCACGTAGTTGCGTAGAAATCTACGATTGAAACTGGAATTTTCGAACATTTTTTTCGGTATTTTTTGGTCAATATTGGCACTAAGCATGGATAATCCTAATTACGCTATAGGTAAATATCAACAAATGATAAAAAGGATAAAATAATAACATTAAATTGCTAAAAATGATACGATTGATAAGATGATTTAAACTTGATTGCTTCTTAAGCTGGCTTTCCACGGTGCGTGGTAGCAAGCACCGGCTGTGCGTGGTATCATCCGTAAAATCGACACGCACCGTGGGAAACCACATTATGAGGGTGTGTGATGTGGATACGGCGCACCGCCAGGCCTCCACCACTCGGCCGTACCTACAGCGATAAGTGCCTACAATTTCGCGTGGATACGCGTCCACCTCGCCAGTGGGCTGTCAACGCTCGCGCGCGCGCGTGTACCTATTATTTTAAATAAGTTTAGTGAGCAACAAGAATGGCTGGTCTAAAACATTGCTCATTTGATGGATGTGTGTCGAAATACGGAGACGACAGAGTGTCATTTTTTTCATTACCTGCAGATGAGGAAAAATAAGTTCAAATTAATTTAAAAACGATGATAAAACTTCGTTTTCATGTGCATTATGTCGGCAACTAAACCCCATCTACAAGTTAATTAGGTAACAAGTAGGTACAGTCATATAGAACCGTAGTTTTAACGTTTATTATTTGATTACATTGATTTACATAATTACGAGCGCAACATGAAAATGTGATTTTTTATTTGTTGAGATAACTTAACGATTTTGGTGTCAAATGAAAGATCGAGGTCTAAAACCATTATATCCGTTTGAATCATGCAAATCGGTCCACGCGTTTAGGAGATAATTAAGAATTAGTATAGTGAAAATGTAAACAACCAGAATTTTTGATGTTTTTGTTCTACGAACATTTTAATTATTGCAAAATATGAAAATATTATTAATGTAAGTTAATGAGGAATGTTAAACAAAGAGGTAGCCTAAAGATTGAAGGTTATTTGTAAATTACAAATGACGAACTTTAATATTCATTGTCTATTAGCTACCTAATTGACCGTGTAATCATACGCATCAAACATAAAGATAGATTCCGTGGTCAAGTAGGTAGATAGACGTATAGTAGCAGCGGCAAGCCGAAAACCCTAGCGCCACAGCTAGCGCGTCACTCCGCGCCAGACAGCGACAGAGTTGCGCGTTAGAAGAGAGCGGCAACGTTTAGGTGAATATAGCGTTAGGTACTGAGCGCTTATGCGAGCTGAATTGCACTTTGTTGCTTTGTAGCAAGAGTCGCTATTTCTATTAATTGTTGCGCGAAGTGTTGCTTCTGTTACTATTCTGTGGCACCGCTCCGCACGCGTCCGCGTTACCATGGATGAGTCTCCTCCCATGGTGCGTCCGTTGCGAGCTCGTGCGACGGTGCGAGCTCGTGCGACGGTGCGAGCTCGTGCGTCCCGGTGCGCGCTATCACGCACCGTGGGCAGCCGATATTAAGTAATGATGGAGCTCGTAGCTCGCGGATCATACGATTTGCTTAGGTTAAGCTGCGCTTGCAGCGGTCAATCCGTGGATGGGCGACTGTTCATTATACATCGCGACCCCTCCGTGTCTCGGAGAGCACGTTAAGCCGTTGTTCACGGGTTTTATACGAATACCGATGAGCAGACGTTACGGGTAGTCAGAAGCCCGAAAGTCTGACAACCGGTCTAAGGCCCATTGTGTTGTGGAGTGTGGGGTTGTGGAGGATTGTAAAGATAATAAGTACTGACAATTTCTAAACAAAAATTCTAACAGACAACATGGTCTATAGGTAAGCTTTTCTAATTAAACATTTATAATTTCTGAGTAGGTAAGTAAATAAACAGTGCAATACAGCCAACTAATGTTTACAATGTAATCTATTATTCAGACCTATGGGAAACAGCCTTACTTACTGCAGTCAATAAATTACGTAGTCAAGTAGCAATGCAAATAACATAGGTATGGCCGTACCTATACCGTTTTCCTAAAGGAACTAGAGGCATTTTTAAGCCCCACCTACCTACTTCTGCTTAGCCTTTTCAAAACTATGTTGGGGAGAGGTACAGTCAGCGTCAAATATATCTGGATAAACAGATTGTTCAAAATGATCTGAACAACTAAGAAAATTAAACTATATCTCAAATCTCAATGTTACAAGGTGTGTTTTAGAATGAACACAGAACATGACAACTGTCATCCTAACAAGAATTTAAACCCATTGAGATAAAGTTTTTTTTTAGTTGTTTGGGTAATTATGAACAGTCTGTTCGTCGCGATATATTTCATGCTGACTGTACCAGTCTAACCAGATGTGGCAGAATACCAGTATTTTATACGGAGCGACAGCCATCAGACCTCCGTAACCCAGTTACTGGGCAATGCCGATATCCGAAGGTTTGACTGTTTATCAGACTTTCGACCTACTTTTTTGATAACTAGCTTTTGTCCGCGGCTTCGCTCGCGTTAATTTATATTTTTTTGATCCTAAAATATAGCCTATAGCACTCAAGGATAACGTAGCTTCCTATTGGTGAAAGAATTTTTGAAATCGGATGAGTAGTTTCGGAGATTACCTCCTACATACAAACAAACAAACAAATTCTACCTCTTTATAATATTAGTATAGATAAATAAATATCACAAACGAATGAAAAAACTAAAATAATTGAAATTAGGCAGTAGCTAACTTATCAGGTCAGTCCCTTAGTGTCGTGCAATCTACACAGGTCAATCTCTCAGTGTCGTGACAAACACGCAGATTAGATTCACAGTTCCTAAAAAAATTAAAAAATGCAATTTATCTTAATCCACTGACTTTCGGCTCGGCTACATAGAGTGCTTATTTGTTGCGTATAAGATAGGACACACTATCAAGCCTTAAAAGAAATTCGTTGAATTCAAGGTCAGCCCGTACAACATAAAACTCTACATATAATAAACACGTTAGTATGTACACACTCCTTTCTTACACGCACGTTATTTCAGATAATTGCTCTATTACGCGATCTTTGATTATCAAAATTGGAGAAATTATTTCATTACAATATTTAGAATAGTTAGAGTCTACCTACCTTCTCGTTCAGGGGCCTGGGGCCCAATTCTGCTAAAATAAATTGTTGCCAAACGCAATTCAATTGCGTTTGGCCACAACCGTCAGTCAGTTTTTGTTTTGGAAAACTTTCAAAATTATTGATTTTGTTTTTTGTGTCAAACAATTCGACAGCTTTTGAAATTGAGAACTGGGGCCCAATTCTCCTAAAATAAATTGTTGCCAAACGCAATCGAACCACAACCGTCAGTCAGTTTTTGTTTTCGAAAACTTTCAAAATGATTGATTTTGTTTTTTTGTGTCAAACAATTTGATAGCTTTTGAAATTGAGAACTGTCTGAATGAACGGTTCGGTCTTGATTCGGTTGTGATTTATCCAGATTTATTTTAGGAGAATTGGGCCCATCCACCTAACTAAACAAGTTCAGTTGCAGTTAAGTTTCGATTAAAACAACGCATTTCGTATTCTCTTATCGGCGATAGCTGTCAGATACGCTCGCCTGAACTTAACTGCAGCGTCACTGCAACTTGATCGGCACGTCATGAAATTACGTGAATTAGTCTACGAGTTTAGGAGAAGACGTTTACGGATGGAACATAATGTTGAATGTTGTGACAGTTCTTCTTCTTCTCGCGTGTCGGCACGAGCTATACGAGAATCGGTCTTGCCGTGGTGAGATCAGCCAGTCAGCAAGGTTGGTAGAGGGACTGACTGCCCAGAGTGCACCAGACGTACTACTTAAGCATCGTCACTCGTGGATGCTCTTTCATTGCACCCCTGTTACATACACTCGGCGAGGCGATTCGCACACTGCACCGCATCACGCAGCGTAGCGCGTTTTCAGTGTGTTGCACTATGCGTGTTTTCTATACAAATACAGATACTTGCAAACAACGTAAGAACACGCACTCCCGCGCTACGCTGCGTGATGCGGTGCAGTGTGCGAATCGCCTTAATCCGATCACATTGGTGCTTTTGAAAATTAAATATGGCAGCGTTTACATTTAATATAAAAATATTTTTTGCAATAAAGTGGGTAAATATAACATGTAAATGTAAACGCTGTCATATTTAATTTTCAAAAGCGCCATATAAAAAGAAAATGGAAAGGAGATCATTCACGGTTCATACAAAGTTCGGCCCAAAAGTCAAAGTCAAAGTGCCAACGAAAAAAAACATGTCAACACTGTTGGGGAAGTCAGGCCGAGTATTTTTTACTATGGCACTAAGTCTCTACAATCATTCCTTCTGCTGATTTTTTGGGTTGAAAAATCTGGTTTTCCGTACGTTTTATTTGACAAAAATCTTTTCATCTGCTGGCGAAAAAGTGATAATTATGATCTTGTTGGGATGATGACCTTGAACAAGTATTATCATGTATGACACCAAACCGCTGTGAATATTTATTCGGCACTTTGACTTTTGGGCCGAAAATGAATGATCTTCTTTAACACGAAAACATTTCAAAAAGCGTAGCGCGTCATTAATTCCACTTTTGGCCACCCGGGCCAGATAAGTTTATGGCACAATAAACCTTAATATCTCGGAAACTAAGAATGACAGCTTATTCAAATAAAATGTATTTTATCCAGAAATGCGATGTTGCACTCATGTCACATTATACCCTGTATGTTTCGGATACTGACTACTGTTGACTTTACTTTCCTATTGAAATTAGCAATGTGGAACACACTACCACGAAAATTTTCATGAATTTACACAAACGTGTATTGTTTGTTTTTGACAACCCTAGACAAAACCCGTTGATTGGAAGTCATTACAAAAATGATACTAATTACTTAAATTACAAAATTCACTGTATATGAACACGAGAATTTTCGTCAACTAGCCATTCTTCCATGACAACTGAGCAACCATGGAGACCACAACGTACAAACGTAGCAAGACCACAGACTTCTTCTACAAAATCAACTTCGTAGTTTACATTTTTGGTCTACCCAACTTCTGGATAGAAGACCTGAAGTTATCCAAGACATATGTCAAATTTTACGATCGCCTCAAGTTTTTCTTCAACGTCTTAATTGGCTTTATGATATTATTCGAGTTTGGGGCGTTCTTTACACAAAACAATTTGACACAGAAACAGAGATCCAATCTCGCGGTGTATGGCATATCCCATCCGATGCTGTTCTTCTTTGTTGTTATCATGTCGAACCTCAAGAAGAAAGTGAGGGCGGTGATGTATAACTTGGCGATTGGTTTGAAGACGGTCCACAATGACCCCGAGGTGGAGAAGCAGATGATAGCGAGCACTACCACGTACCTGTCTGCTTTGTTGTTCAGCTGTATGCTATCCATGGTTTCGATTTTTGCTGATGCTTGCTGGGAGATGGCACGAAACGGTGAGTAAATTGTTCTTGAACCTTAGGGCCTGTACAGATCTGGCGAATGAGCGCAGAATGCGCTACAAGCGCGTTGCACACGTTTGGAACGCGTGCAGTTACTGCAACTGTAAATGGTGCGCCTCTTTTATACAACTCACGCTAGGCTCGCACAATGCCCGTGTGCTGCGCGCGTTCTTCGCGCTTCCAGATCGCGGGCATAGAGTTCAGTTCACTTTCTTTTAATACCTCAATTGTAGTTATAAACAAACTAAGCACGTGAGTCCTGAGGTGCGTGTTGTGGCGGGAGGAAGCAAGCACCCGTGCTGCATAAAGGCAGCGCTAGCACAGGTCTCGTGCGGCGCAGTTGCAGCGCCCGAACAGATCGCTCTACGTAATCCACGCGTGCAGCTCGCGAGCCTTTCGCAAACAGGCGTATTCGTAAGATGTGTACGCACCCTATTGTTTTCCGACCAGTCGTCGATAAGCCAGTGGTGTAACGATTCTACTTTTTATCTAGTTTTCTCTCAATACGAGAATCGTAGACAAAACGAATTGGTTGACAACTGACTTATTGAAACGTTCTGAATCAGAGTCTGATACGAAAATAGTTACTCTTTATTAATAGCTTTTAACTGACTCCACTGCCTCGTTGGTCCAGTGGTCGCAAACGCGAATGCTGAGCGTGAGGTTCTAGGTTCGATCACGGGTCGGGCAAAGTATTATTGGGTGTTTTCGGGTGAAATTTCTCAGTAGCAGCCCGGAGTCTGGATTTGTGCCCGGTTGATGGCAGTAGGCTCGCCCCCTATTACATGGGACTTAAACATAACGGCGAAATGAGGATGTACTGTACGCCTCTGCCCAACCCTTCGAGGAGTACAGCCGTGATGTTATGTAAAAACTTTCGATTAAACAATTGCATGAGAAAGGGAAAGGACAATGAGTAATGTGGCCCCACTTCTCAATAGAAATAAGATACTCATGAGTGAATAGGTATTTTTATACAGAATAAAACTTAGTATTACAACTAAGGTCAAAAGTTAGTACTTAGTTTCGGAGTTATACTGCCATAAAAGTGATCCCAATCTAAGCAATTAATGATCGTAGTTTACTTCAATATAAGATGAACATTACCCAAACTCAAACCGGATAGCACGGTTAGCGCAGTGGTGGCGGTGGCGCACGATTGACTGCTGCGCTGCGTATCGCGGGTTCGATTCCCGCACGGAACAAATATTTGTGTGACCTACAAGTAGTTGTTCCGGGTCTATATTTGTGTTTGTAAGTATAAATGTTTGTAAACGCACCCACAATACATGAGAAATTAGAAGTGAGGGGCAAAGTTAAAAAAAAAACATCTCGTTTACATTCATTTCATAACTCATCACATAACTTTAAGACGTCGTATCTCCGAAAGTACTAACATTTGACCACAGTTTCGTTAGTAACTAATGTTCCGCTTAAAAAGCCCTATCCAACGGTAAATCAAATGTTACTGTTGAAGGGTGGGCCCAGACCCCATACATTTGTTTCCCACTCTCCTTTCAAATTACAATCATTCAAATCTCACACACATTACTTTTTATTATACCTACCTAGCAGTTACAATGATGCGGTTTTGGGCACATACTTAGGTGTTGTAAGTAATAAATAACAATTTATCTATCTTAACACTTATTTCTGACCTTTTTTCTGAGATCGTATTGTAACTTCGCTCCAAACTTAATTCGGTTAAAGAAATCATCATCCGAAACCGACTAGATTCACATTACAAAAGAAACATGCAATAATTTTTATCCCAAAACTACAACAATAAAAAAAAAACTTAAAAAAAAAGTAAAAACCGACTTCAAAGAAAAATTAAAAGGAGTGAAATAATTACCATAATATAAAATTAACAGTTTCAGAAGTCGGTGGCTTCTATTTGTTTCAGTGTAGAGTTGCACCGACTTCTGAAACTGTTAATTTTATATTATGGTAATTATTTCACTCCTTTTAATTTTTCTTTGAAGTCGGTTTTTACTTTTTTTTAAAGTTTATTTTTTATTAAATACGTTTTAGTGCCATAAATTTAACCCCCTCCTCTTCATAACCCTTCTTTTTGGCTTTGACGTAGTCGGGCATAAAAAGCCCTTTCAAATGATACATTACACGATATAATGAAAACATTTCAAAGGGGGAGGGGGGGGGGGACATGCACCCCCTCCTCTTTTCCAGTAGTCAGTTCCCAACAACAAATATAAACAAAGCAATATTAGTAATTTGAGAATTTTGCTTTGATCCGATGAGGAGTTCCGTTCCATATCTCTGAAGTTCATAGTCTAATCGTAACAAAATTTATATGGGACCAATCGGGAAGTATACCCTTTCGAAAAAAGAAAGAATTTTTCAAATCGGTTCATAAATGACGGAGATATGAGGTAACAAACATAAAAAAAAAAAAAAAAAAAAAAAAAAAAAAAAAAAAAATACAGCCGAATTGAGAACCTCCTCCTTTTTGAAGTCGGTCAAAAATGGAAAAGGTACGTTTCACTTTATTGTAAATATCTTATCTTTTCAGACGCGACTTTCACGACTATCGTGACTGCGTACCCAGATGTCGAGGACAAGTCTGACCTGGCCAACGTTGTGAGAGTACTCTGCAACATCCTGTGGTGGATCTTCGTCACAAGAATCTATGGCGTCTACATCCTGGTCATTCCCCTGGCCACATGTCTCAGTCACCAATATAAAAACCTGCAGAGTTACTTTCTAAGCCTCGCTGAAATTTTCGAGAGAGACGATTTGAGTCAAACAGAGAAAGAACATAAGTATGAAGCGGGGTTCAAAATCGGTATTAAACTGCATTCAGATACTTTGCGGTAAACATTTAAAACCTCTTTCTTAGTTTTGTACTACCATTCGCGCTAGTTTAACACGTTCAGCCTTAGACGTTCAGCCCTCCAGGAGGGCAACCTGTAGTCGCATTCGCCATGACGGGTGCCCTCGTGGAGGGCTCATTTTAAATGTAGGTTTTTCTTGGAAAATGCACCGTCATGAAACAAGAAAACACCTTTTTTACGACGAAGTAGCGTATTTTTCATGGTTTTTAACCTAATGCCAGGAACCCTCCTCGAGGTTCACTCTTAGTGCAAACGTAATGCCGAGGACCCTCCTGAAAGGTCCACTAGCAATATGTATGGCGGGATGGCGTATGAGCTCTATGAAGAGTGTGGTGGACTCGGAATGTGTTAAGACAAAATCTGGGGGGCTAATAACATCACATTTCATCATCATCATTCAGCCAAAAGACGTCCACTGCTGGACATAAGTCTCCCCCAAGCATCGCCACATCGACCGGTCCTGTGCTTCTCGCATCAAGCGGATTCCCGCGACCTTCACCAGATCATCGGTCCACCTTGTGGGAGGCCTACCCACGCTGCGTCTTCCGGTACGCGGTCGCCACATTTGGTGAAAGATATTTCGTTTCATACTCGTGATCATAACAGCAAGTGGGCTGCACATCCACATGCACATGATCAGCACCAAGTAAGCTGCCGCTGCAGTTATTTGATCGTCAATCTCCTGTAGGTGCCATATGAAATGCAAAAAAATGTTTTAACGCCAAAAGATCTTCCAATTTGTACGTCTCGCATGACGTTTGTGGCATGCCACAAGAAGACGCATGCCACAATATGTAGCATGCGACATTGTCGCACGATGTTGCCTTGGCGTAAAGCTGGATTAAGAGACGGCTTAGATTCTGTTCGCTGCTCTTCATTTCAAGTACACGATCCTGCGATCGATGCATGTTTGGATCCACGTGGTAAACTGATTTCTTTTGTATTTCCAGATGTACAAAACAAACTCAAGCGGTGTGCCGCGGAGTGTTCAGTGGCCAGATCATTTTCAACATCTTGCTTCTTGTGGTGCTAATGGCCCAGATGGCGGTATGTATCCGATTCCCAAAATCCAATAAAATTATTTCTAGTTTCATGGAGTTTGGAATCGAAAATGGAGTTATAGGTAACTGCCCCTCGGTTCAAGAGGCCTACTCCGAAAAACAAGTGTCGAAGTTTCGTATCCAAACGAATCAAGACGAACATCGAATTTATAAATAAGTATATATGATCAATGTATTGTCAAACAACGAATTACTAGATGTTAATTAACATTTGGGAATAGGGTAAACGAAACAGAAAATGACAACTGGTCTATAACCTTAGGATACGGGCATTGCCCCGTAAGTGGGTTGCAGAGATCTGATGGCAGTTGCTCCGTGTAAAATACTGGTCTTCAGCCGCATATTGTGAGACTGGAAGATAACCCCAAAATAGAAAATGCAAAGGCAGAACAACACCGTTTAAATAATTGTTATTTTCTTAAGAATTCGGAGCGCACTCTTGTGAACTTGTGCGCCACGGTCTTCACTGCGTCCGCTGTGCTCATCAGCACTGGCTTCTACATGTGGAACGCTGGAGACGTAACCGTAGAGGTAAGATGAATAGAACTTTACCATGAACTTACTTGGAACGAACTTATATTCACACTGGGATGCACACGACTAACTAAAATTTGGTCCGATGATCGGGAGCCCTCTGTCTGTTCCTATATGCACTGATATGTATGCAGGAAAAGGACAGAAGGCTCCCGAGAATGATATCCATAGGGACCGGATTCTTTCCGGTATTTCAGTTCTTCGTGTCGGCACGACCTATACAAGAATAGCTCATGCCGTGGTGAAAAGATTAGCCAGTCAGCAAGGTTGGTAGCGGGGCTGACTGCCCAGGGTGAGATGGACGTACTTAATTATCGTCACTCATGGAGGCTCTTTTCATGCACCCCGGTATTTCAGTAAAAGATTGTGAACCTTATATGAACGGGATACTATTCATTATTGAAGTTTCTTAATTTATCGTTACTCATTCCAGTTTTAAATAGAAGTTCCTTGCTTACTAGTCAGTTCAGGCGACGGTAGTGAATGGTAGGTCCATTTTATTTATTTATCTTCCGGTAATCCTCATGGATACCTTTCGCCCGGGGAAGGCGAAGGGTTATGCCGGACTCCTACCGACTAAAAACCGACGATGTTCCTTCTCCTGATCTTTGGCCGGGGTCGCGGGATTCGCATGCAACGCGACCCCAGCAGGCCTCGGGCTGGCGAACCTCTCCTTCTGTGGGGCCTTACTCCACATCCTGCTGAGAGGCACGCGCGGAACACTGTACACCACCTTTTCGGGACTGTCGCCTCTCTTTCGCTCTCCGTTCCCTCTTTGGCTGAATAAAATTTACTATCTTTCTTTTCTTTCTTTCTTCCTTTACTTCCGTAGCGCGTGTCCCCATTGCCCCAGTTTTCCAGCGACATACCTGCTATCCTGATTCCTTTCCGTCCATTTCTAACAATGAATTTACCTACAGCGGGTTTTTCAGGCTTCCCATCTGGCCACGGCGATATATTTCTCTGGATGGTACCACAGTCGGGGGGCGTCATCAGTCCGCCTCCGAAACCTTGTTGGGATCACCATGGCCCACGCCCAGGTAAATCGTGACTCTAGCAACGTATTTTTGGTAGGATTTTTTTCACCACTAACTGCCTAATAGGGGGTGGTCGGGACCGTCCGCCCCAGGTGCCAAGCTCCAAGGGGTGACAGTCCGCGCTCGCGGCGAGCCACTGTTACTCACTTTGAGGGCCTTTTTACTGTCATGCGGGTTCGTTCATGCCTGCGTGCGTCACCCGCATGCGTGGCGCTCTCAGTTCACCTTTTCGTGCGTGTTTCACGCATCACAATAAATACATGTATGAAAAGGTGAACTTCAGGCGCCACGGGTGCGGTTGACGCACGCATGCGGCTCGATACGCACGAGCCCGCGTCACAGGAAAAAGGCCCTCACAAAGGAAATTAGGAAATCGTCCGCAGCGCAGCACAGGAAAAATATTTGCTCAGCTACGAACACGTGCGAAAAGTGTGTCGCGTAAGCACGGTTAGCATTTGTTGTTTTATTTTATGAGGTGCTCAATAGAAAACTGCCCTGGGGGGCTATATACCCATGCTACGCCGCCAATGGGTTTCACTGCATGTTTGAATACCAAGCTCCATGCTACTAAAGGTTGGTTCAGACCCATGGCTGTAATCATCAGTCAAGACCCCCCCTTCATTACGTATTGGTATGTCTACACCAGTGCGCTTTCATGTTCATCTTGCGCTTTCAACTTTCAATTCCTCTTGCGTCAAGCGCCTGCAATATTGATTGCCATAAGACGCATGCAGCTTATCGTCTACACCGGTGCACCTCGGTCAGTCATCAGTCGACGTACAATAGACGGATTAGCGTGCGCTAGGGGCATGCGCTTTTGTCGAACTAGTATTAAGGCATGCGCTATGGCGCTTCACGCATGCTTCAGACGAAGACGCAAGATGAACATGCAGCCTCGTATCCACTAGGAAACAATTGACGCGCTACATGTTGCTCAATATGTTTCTCAACATGTAGCAACACGATGATGGACAACGTGCAACAAACTCATGCGTACTAATTCTTTCAGCGTCATGTTCCGCGTCATTGGGCAATGTTGCCGTACGTGTTGAGCGTCACATGTTTCGCGTCAATTGTTGCATAGTGGATACGCGGGTTGAAAGCGCACTGGTGTAGACATACGAGTAGCCTATCATTATACCGTTAAAAGACCGTAGAATGATGTACAAACTGATGTAAATCAATAACAATCTCCGTCTTCACTAGTTAATTTTGTTTGCAGCGTCCTGTGGTTCTGAGAGGCCTCGGGTACATCGACCTTTCATATCAATCATATATTAGGGTGAGTATACATGTAAACGTATAACATAATAAACTCAAATCCTGAAATTAGTTTGTTAAGAATCGCCTACAGCCCCCCGATTCAATACGATTCGATTAGTTAGTTGTCGAACGATTCGGTAACCTATCTTCTTTTCTCTCGTTACGAGAAACGTACTAAGGCCTGGTTTTCACAGGCCCAGTTTCTGACCACCCCGTAGTCAGCAACTGTACATTCTGCTGTCTATACAGTACTGTCACTTTCCCGACGTGTTCTCACTACTGGGTCTGCCATAGGAGACAGCAGTACACAGCTACTGTGTTACTAGTTCTGGCCTGGTGTTTCTGACCCATCTAGTTGCGTTCGTATGGAGCGAGTGACGACCCAGTAGCTGTCCTTTTGGGAGTGGGGGAAGATCAGTGGACAGTAGAAACAAAAATTTTTGAAGTACCTAGCTGACCGACAGCAACTGACCGGTCAGTACTGGCTCAACTTTGTTTTGACGGACCCAGTAGCTAACAGATAGTAATTGTCCTTCACTGTCCGCCAGCTGTGAAAACTAGGCTTTAGTAGTAGTAGTAATCGAGTTAGTATGTATCATGTAATGTGTAATGTATTCTTATGTAATGGCAACACTGGTTGTTTATCGGTAACAACGGTTTTGTTTTGGCTGATTTATTTGCGATTCGGTTCCAATTACAACTGAAAATCAGTTCACCTGATATTAGAGTTACTTTTTGGGTTAAGATCTATAATTAATAGAACGTTGATAGAAAAAGTACCGTTTGTTAAACGTTGTAAATTAGTGGGATCACCCCCCTGGTCCTGACACGGGGGTCTACTTCCTGAGCACGAAGTCCGTGGTTTCGGCCTTAGTTACGAGCGTTTCCTACTCTCTGTCACCTAACGGACATACGATTATTTCGGGGTCCGAACTAAGAATGAATGACAACACGATTTGAAAGTTGTCCAGCTACTACCGATGTGTTTTTTCCCGTCCGAAAAGTTGAACTTGACACTTTGTTTTGTTCACTCCTACGTTTCGGACTAATTTTGGACGGGCGACTAACTTCGTTGACGGATTTAGGGAGTAAGGCCCCACGATACCGATGTGTGTAAACAGACCGAATTATTTCTATTTCAGATCGTGAAGTCATCGTACTCCGTATTTTCCGTGCTGTTTTAATAGAGAACTAATAATAATAGAAGATGCACTACAACAGTATTTATAGCTAATTTTATTCCTGCCTGGTTTCTGGTTGAAGTAACTAGATAAAACGTGTTAGTTATCCACAGCATTGTTCTTATTAGAGGCCTAGGAATTATGATCAACAGTGACCATTTATATTTATAATATCTACGTATGACAATGTTATAAGATGATGGTAAAATTATTATAAAAGTACTTAGTACGAAACTATAGAGGGTGGAAACGTTAGGTGTCAACAGGCGATTGTTTCATCAATTCAGGTACGGTATTGAAAAACTTTTAACCAATGTCAAAACTAGGTTGCATAAGAACAAAATTACACTGTAATTTATTTTTATTTAGTCGTTTTGTGTCCAGTATTTAATGTTAACTGCTTGCATACATTATGCGTAAAATACGGTTTTAATGGGATTAAACTATGAGGAAACAAGCTATTTAAAAAAAATACTGGTATCGAAACTTAGAGTGCGCGCAAGATAAGTCTGCGCGCGGCCGAAATCGGAACTAATCTTGGTCCACCAAAGTGTGTGCCGTTTTATCAATTTTGATAGTAGAACTACCTGATTGTAGGAATATTTAACGGGAAAATTATGTTAAGTGATAAAAAAGTCTAGCTTAAAAAGCGGTAATTTGAACTTTTGCGATCACGGCAACGTTTAGCACGCCCTCAGTCGCGCGCAGAGTTATCTTGCGCGCACTCTAGTTGCTTATTGCATAAACTGACATAAATATTTTTAAAGTAAAACCTTTTGCTATATACATTTTTTCATACTCCCATATTTTAAGCGCGAAAATTTTTATGATGATTATTTTGTCTTTTCTTTGAAAACGCATTGATGCCGTTTTATTCCTTTGGTAGCCAAGTTCCAGTATCAGTTTCAAGTTTTATAATAATATTACGTACTTATTTATAATTATGAAATAATCGTCGAACAGATTGCTTTTCATACTTAATGTATGAGCGCGCTGTAAATGATTTTCAATTATTTTATTACGTAGGCAAACTAGTTTTGATACTCGTTTTTCAATATCTGTAAAAATAACAATGTAATCGCCTGTTGACTATTTACGTATCCACTCTGTATACTACCTACTTGATACTGTATCGTCGTCATATAAATACAAATAAAGTAGATTTCAACATGCAACAAGGTTTTTTTCTTTCAACTACGTAGTAATGTTATCATTAATCACTAGATCACTACTAAACCGATCACAAAGGACGTGTTTTTTGCTTAGAACCAAAACATGTTGCACAGTTTTTTATTAATGCACCGTTTTTTATTTTTTATTTAGTTAAAAATTTACCACAGAGGTTTAATGTCTCCCATTGAGTTTAATATAAAAGTAAAATATAAGCGTTAGATCAAAAATATACTGGCTGAAAATAAAAATCGGCTAAATAAAACCGATTTGGTGAAAAAAAGGGCGCGCATTTTGTACCATTTTGTAAAACTTTGGTAGATACTTCTTAACTAGCAAGAAAAGTTTAAAAAAAATGAAAATAGACAGCGATAGCGATATGAATTCAACTCCAGAAAGTATAAAAACAGCTTCAAATGAAATTGTTATTAGATAACCTTTTGCCGCAAAAGTCGCGGGATAAATATTTAAAAGCTTATGAAAACTTTGTTTTCATTAACTTAAGTTCTTATTTTCAGTAGGTACTTATATTTTATCACAGTAGGTAAGTAGATAGGTAGTTGAAAGAATAGTAGATTACGCACCTTACTAAAGAGAGTAATTAATGCACTCGTGTTAATTTAGTGCCCTCGCATGCGCTCGGGCACCAACATAACACTCGTGCGTTAATAACTCACTTTGCGCTCGATGCAACAATCTAAGAACTATTAAATATTACCAATGGAGATTACGAAACTTTTTTATTATTTTACTTTGTCACGTTTGAACCTAGTTGCACCTGATGGTAAGCACAGACAGGGTCCAAGACGCAGCACACGAATCCAAGTAAGAGACGTGAACTAACGTCACGTACCGTCGTACGTGATTGAGTGGCTGCCGCTGCCCCACCCACCCACGGAGCGGCAGCTGACGTTCACCATGCTGCATAATACAACTCTCTGAAGCATTTCACGAGTTATCGCTTGAAAGGAAATGACTGACAAAATATATGGCTCATGTACTATACAATTCTTAACTCGGAAACCGGAGGATATTGTACTAAAGTTGAGTAATTTACTTCCAATTTTAAATTCTCCATGCTCTGAGAATATTCTCCACCGAAAAGAATGTTGCAGACTATTCTCGGTCGGAGAACATTCTCCGTGAGAGAATATTCTCTCGACCCTTCGTTAAGCCCGGTGCATACGCATAACGCAACGAAACATGAGCCGCGCATTAAATGCTCAGTGTATCTGCGGCCCTATAATTACATACAAAGGAGGAAATTAAGAGCAATCATATAGATACATAATTGAAAATAATTGTTCGCAAATGTACCTTTTCAAATAATGAAACCCTTTTCATATGTAAATTGTATGATGAAATGACACGAGTAATTATACATATAATTCCGACAGACTATTACTGTCTATTGGCGTCCAATTAGTGCCTGCAATTATGTTCCTGATCTAGTCAGTTAATTAATTTGGTGTTATTACGATATCGGTCGATATACTACGACTTGTTTATGAAATACAGAGAGGTATCTATCGGGTGTAAAATACCCTAAACGAAGCAGAGAGCCTATCTAAAAGAGAAATTACCTAGGGAAAAACTCTCCTAAATATTGATAAAGGTCACAGCTCATTAAAGTCACCGGGCATCCGACAATCCGACCCACGTCGCCTCGCGTAGACTTTTACTTTGATAATCCCTGTTTTGTCATTCAGTGTCAAAGTAGCCCCAATTAGGACTCGAACTTTGTACATAATCAGGGGTGTGATTTAGTATTTTTTATCTTCGCCATCTAACTTCGCAGACACCTCTGTATCGTATGGTAAAATAGCAAGTCTGTCAATGTTGCCTATACAGTTAACTTAAAATGAATTAAATTACCAAATGCAATATTTTTAGTAACTATCAATGTCGCCCCTTGATATCAAAGTAGGAAAGTAGGAATCACTGGTACGCCCAAATCACTAGGATCCACGCGTGGGTGCTAAATACGTCTCTGTATTAGAATTGTGATAATTATGTTTGCAATTCTGCAGGGGTAGGTATCTATCCGCAAATACTTACTCAGTCTTGCTTTGACATTCTCTAAAGCCATCGTCAACAACGAAAAAGTAACATTATCAATAAAAAATAATGGAGAATTTTCACGGCAACTACAAGTCTACAAAAACAACAGAATTTCTGATAAAACTCAACAAGTTCATCTACATATTCGGGTTGCCCAACTACTGGGTGCAAGAGTTGGACTTTCCAGACACGTTCAAGAAAGTTTTTGATCAGTTAAATAAATACGGAAACTGGTCCGTTTTCGTCATGGTCCTTTCGGAGTGGGCTGCGTTTTTTACGCAAAAAAACTTGACAGAACGCCAGAGTTCTGATCTGATCCTCTTTTCAATCTGTCATTCTATCATCACTGGCTTTCGTGTGCGTATGTCTTACCAAGAAGTTGCAATACGAAATGTCATGTATATACTTGGAATAGCGTTAAAGGAAGTGTACAATGACTGTGAAGCTGAAGACCAGATGATGAAAAGATCAAAGTTCTTTTCATCGGCTCTTATATTCAATTGTGTGATATCAGCTTTTATGTACACTGTCGAGGCTGTTCTGAGATCCGTGCGTGCTGGTAAGTAAGTGATTGAAATACGAGTACACCTCGAAAGCAATTAATCTAAGTCACCAACAAAAACCTCGGAAACCAAATAAATAAAATAAAAAGTATTTCATAGCATTTAAGAAGTTTTATTAATTTTATGTAAGTGGTATTAAATAGTCTATGAAATACTTTTTATTTGAATAAGCTATCGTTCTTAATTTCCGAAATATTTAAACTCAAACTCAAAACTGATTTATTCAAAATATACTAGAATTAGGTACTTAGTCTCTTTGAACATCAGATTTACAATAGACCAGGGATGTTACGGAGGTGGTTTTATCGGAACCGAAGTCGGAGCCGGAGTTCTTAAGGTTTGTCGGATTCGGAACCTGGGCGTCTACTCCCTAAGCACGAAGTCCGTGGTTTCGGCCTTAGTTACGAGCGTTTCCTACTCCCTAACACCTACGGACATACGATTATTTCGGGGCCCGAACTAAGAATGAATGGCAACACGATTTGACAGTTGTCCCTACTACCGATGTGTTTTTGCCCGTCCGAAAAGTTGAACTTGACACTTGTTTTGTTCACTCCTACGTTTCGGGCTACTTTCGGACGGCCGACTAACTTCGTTGACGGAGTTAGGGAGTAGGCCCCCGGAATCGGAGGCGGTTTCGGAGGTGTTAGCAGAAGAGAGATATGTTAAGGACAGTCCTAATAAAATAAAATAGTAAATACATAATTCAGTCAGCCTCTTTATTTTCAATTAAAAATAATAAACCTACATAACATAGGTTTAGACGATAAAAAATGCTTCGACCTCCTATTCAAACACCCGATTTAAAAATATCGGAGCCGAAGTTGGAACCGGAGATGTAATATCAATCGGAAGTTCCGACTTATCGGAGTCGGAGTCGAAGCTCCGTAACATCCCTACAATAGACAGCCCACAAAAAAGCTTTCCCTTGAGTATTAAGGTTACAGCACATTAGACCCACCCGGCACCCGACCCGCATCGCCTCGCCTCGTGCGGTTCGTATTCTTTATATGGATGTGCGCTCACTACATCAACTCCGTAACGTCACCGGATCGCCTCGGGCGTATGCCGACCACGCGCGGACGACGAGTTGACCACTCAGTGACAACTCGCTGCTCGCATGCTTGCCTTGAGTGAACCGCGCGCTGCCATCGAGTGGACCGCGCGCGGCCCGCGAGTGGTTCACGCGAGGACAATGCGTCAGCGATGCGCCGCTCCCCCGTCATTTCCAGCCCTTCTTTCTAACATGTCGGACGTATGGTTTTTGCTTTCAAAATGAATAAAGAAAGACTTTTATCGAGAAGTTCAAAAACATATGTCAAATTTTGGTAAAATTTGACATAACAAAAACACGTATAGACCTGGTGCAAATTGCTGACAGACTACTCAGAAATTCGTGGGCCCCGCGATTTCCACTCGTTGACTACGTGAGGTCCACTGGTTGCCCACGCGATGTCCACTCGGTGACCGCGCGAGGTCCTCTGGTTGACCACGCGACGTTTACTAGTGATAACGCGGCGTCCACCCGTGAACCACCTGCTGACAACGAGTGGACGCCGAGCGATGAGGCGGTGCGGGTCGGGTGCCGGGTCGTTCTAATGAGCTGTAACCTTTAAGGTTTATGTTGGTGACTCGGATGCATTGCTGTCGTATCGTGGAGATGCAGTCACAATGGGCCTACTTAGAGGCGAAAAATCCGCCAGGTGGCGCCATTGCAGACCGGGGTGAAAAATTAATAACAAAAAACCGATAATTGGTGTTTGAAATAAAATTATTTATTAAATTGTTATTTCGTGACGGTAAATCGCAAGGAATTTGATGGTTTTGAATTTTTTCTACCTCAGTCCAAAGTGACGCTAACCAGAAAAACCGGCCAAGTGTGAGTCGGACTCGCGTACAAAGGGTTCCGTACCATTATCTATAAAAACGGCAAAACAATCACGTTTGTTGCATGAGAGCCCCCTTAAATATTTATTTTATTCGGCTTTTTAGTATTTGTTGTTATAGCGGCAACAGAAATACATCATCTGTGAAAATTTCAATTGTCTAACTATCACGGTTCATGAGATACAGCCTGGTGACAGACGGATAGCGGAGTCTTAGTAATAGGGTCCCGTTTCACCCTTTGGGTACTGAGCCCTAAAAACTGCCAAATTGTAGGGTCCTCACAATATTATTTATTCGGTGCGTAGCCACTACTCACTAAATAAATTCAAAAATGGAACAGAATTTCTAAGAAATGAACTGCCATTTAGTTTAACAGGAACTTACTCGGAAGTGGTGAAATAGGCTCCAAATCTTAGTCGTAGAATACGTATGTCAATGCCCCAAATACAAGCTTAGTTTTAGCACAGTGTACCTACTTACTACATACAGTGGGTCAACGCCCATACATTTGACAGGTCCTATGAAATGTCAAAATTGGTAACACTTGTCAAAGGGTTGTCACATAAAATAAATTACACAAACTTTATTAAACAAACGTCCAAATTAATTAACGTTTTATAGAAACAGTAACACGCATAAAGAAAACCACGCATGCGTAATTTTGACGATTGACAAAATAATGCAAAGGTATGTAGCAGCAGTTTCGCCATCTTATCCTGGAATATTCTAACAATATTTAAAACTACGAATTTACAGTCGCAGTGGCTAACGCTTGCGGGGGTAGGTAAGAGTCATAAATTATTCGCAAGTCTACGATGGAGTCATAGAAAATTACTTATTATTCATGGTTATTTATTACTTCTATGGTTTTTGTGGGTGCTGATGCTGGAAATAAAGCCTAAGTATTCCTCGATAATAAAAGGCGGTCAAAAAAATTTACCAGTTAAATGAGATTTGCCAGGTAAAACGTGGTCGCTATCTTGGTGTTTGAGAATTGATCTTGTTTTTGTGGCCCATGAGGCTAATTTGAATTTTTTATGGCCGCCATCTTGCATATAGATTTTGACCTCATTTTCGGCATCAGCATCCCCGAAAACCATGGAAATGACACCCACGATGGTTATATTGAAATTTTAATAGCCGCCATCTTGGAAATGGATTTTGACCTCATTTTCGGCATCAGCATCCCCGAAAACCATGGAAATGACACCCATGATGGTTAAATTGAAATTTTAATAGCCGCCATCTTGGAAATGGATTTTGACCTCAATTTCGGCATCAGTACCTCCGAAAACCATAGAAATGACACCCGTGACGACAAATTTGACATTTTTGTAGCCGCCATCTTGGATTTCGATTTTGACCTCATTTTCGGCATCCGCACCCCAGAAAACCTTGGATTTGACATCCATGACGACGAATTTACTAATTTTCATGGCCGCCATCTTGGATTTGGATTTTGACGTTATTTTCGGCATCAGTGACCCCGAAAACCATGAAATTAACACCCATGATGATTAGATGAAAATGTTAATGGCCGCCATCTTGGATTTGGATTTTGACGTCATTTTCGGCATCAGTGACCCCGAAAACCGAGGAAATGACTTCCCACGAACAATCATTTGAAAATGTATGTATGCCGCCATCTTGGATTAGTAAACAGACTTTATAATGAAATTCTCGTAATAGGTACACATACATTCAATAATAAATTAATATAATTTCTATGAACGATATCAATCAAATTTGAAATCAAAAAGTGCGAGCCCTGAAATTTATGTCCCGAGTAGCAGTATGGCTACTCGGGACATAACCTCCGCCCCTTCACCCCGCAACCCCCCGCACGATTGCTCTGTGACAATGTTCTACGTTGACCGACTGTAAGGAGTAAGATATAGGTAGACTGTGGTTTTAGTATACATAAACCTGAAACTAGTTTTTTCAGAATCACTAGGAGCCCCTGCATTAGACAACCCCTGCATAGCACATCTCAGGCATTTCACACTTTACTAGGGAACTTAACGCGACATAAACTACGGTGTAACTTGGAGATTTATAAAAAAAAAAACACATATCCAGGCAGTTCTGATGAAAATCTTGTTGGGGTGTCTCGGTTTTTGTATATACTAAAAATAACGTTGTATAAAGAAATTGAAATAAATGGGTTTTGATGTTGTAACTTTTTCAGGAGAAACATTCAACACAATAATCACTGCTTGGCCAGACGTTGAAGACAGATCTGTACTGAGCAATGTCGGAAGAGCAATGTTCTACATCATTTGGTGGATCTACATCAGTCGCGTCTTCGCCGTCTACACGTTGGTGATATGCTTGACCATTGCCGTCAGTCACCAGTTTAAGACTTTAAACAGCTACTTCTATAACCTGAACAACATCTTTGATGACGAGAATCAGTTAACACAGAGAGAGAAAGAGGAAGAATATGAGAGAGCTCTTAAAGTTGGCATCAAGATGCATTCTGAAACATTGAAGTATATTGACCTTTTCTTACTCAGCTTTGTTTTGTTGCTATCTATATTTTATATTATAACTGCTGATATTCAATCCATAATATCGTGGATTGTCGTAGGGTTTCGAGACAAATTCAATAGAAGTAATGTCAAAAACCTACACCTATCTAGAGATTTCGAATTGTGATCGGATATTAACGTTAATGCGATCAGTCAGACCGCGAATTTTATTTTTAGACTTTTTTCTGTTTCTCTTAAAATGAACATCTTAAAAACGTCATTTATTTTTCTCTTCATAGATATATTTAGTTACATTTTTAAATATGCAAATATTAAAATAAAAACATTTAAAAATAAAAAAAAATTTAGCCCACCGGCACCGGGAAGAGGGTCCACGCTACCGGTGGTCAGGGCCTCAGAGAGAGGAACTTCCCAACAATACACGCCGCGCCGTGTCGAGAAGTACCGCTTTCTGTATTAGGCCCTTGATCCAGCCACCCAACGAGAGCCTTAAGATGTTGGCAGAGGCTCTTTGCTATTAAGCCATTGGCCGAAACTATTATCGGTATAATGACTGCTGGATCAACATCCCACATGGTGACTATCTCGTGTGCCAAGTCTTGATATTTAATTTCTTTATCTTTCTCTGCTTTCACACGGTTCTCGTCATGCGGAACCGTGATATCAACAATCATTGTGAGACGCTCTGATCGATCTATCACCACGATGTCAGGCTTATTGGCAACAATAGTCCCGTCGGTGATGATAGATCGATCCCAGTACAATGTGACATGACCATTCTCGAGAACTGGGTCGGGCACATACTTACTTGTAGTTGTAGTATGGTACTTCTGCGTCCACAAGGTTGTATTTGAGAGCAAGTTGCTGGTGGATAATCCTAGCTACGAGGTTGTGCCTGTGCAAATACTCACCGTTAGCAAGACGAGAACAACCAGAGACAATATGTCGGATAGATTCACCGGGACAGTGGCATGCCCGACAGATGTCAACCGTGCAGACGAAATTTTATTACTAGCGCAAACAAAATATTGTATTGATGTGTGTATTTGTTTACCTTTTAAAACGATACATTTTACTGTAATGACGTCAAACATGATATAATCAACCATTCTTTTGTTTGACGTCATTACAGTAAAATGTGTCGTTTTAACAAGTACAGTTCGTTCAGTATTTTCGTAAAATATAAAAAAGAACAAAAAACATTTTTTTTCGCTTGCTATCTTATTGTATTCGCCTTAAGAGCTTATATACATAAGTTCTAATCTAATGACCTACACAAACATCTTACGGGTCGTCTGCGAGTGGTTGTGACTTATCAATACTTATGTTGTTTCATTTTCTTTGATCTAAGCAGGTAGCAGGTAGAACCTCGGCCGGAAGTAGATTTATATTATGTTAATTTCATCTCGCATTATTTTCACTTGTATCTTTAATGAGTAAGACGAAGATGCGGAAGAAGTATGAGAGTAAAAGAGATGGCTACGCTCGATACACCGATTGGTGTAGTTAATCGTCGTGTACATATAGAAAAAATACGCTTTTATTCTATGATAATATCATTGGTTAACTTATTCGTCACTGTATTGCGTTAGTTTGCTACTCGCTAATATTGCTTATAATTAACTTTTCATTTAATAGTATAATTGTTACAGTACTTTAGAGAGAACTGTAAGCTAATTCAAGCATTTTTTGAAGCAGGGAATGTGCAGGAATCGTCTTGGTTTCATTAAGTACCTACAGTTTTCGTTTACAAAAACTTTCAAATTGATTGACAACAAAAACAAAACCAAATATTTTGATATTTTCGTAAACGAAAACTATACGAATACACAAACCAGCAAAAATCTAGCAAGTTTCCTGCTTCAAAAAATTACCTGGATTTGGTCAGAGGTCAGAGGGTCGTCTTGGGGGCGGAGTTCAGGGCAAAACGGCAGATGTTCCACTACCGGCGAGGAAGCGACTAACTATCGGCTATTTTCTCGGTCAAGAAACGTTCAATAGATATACATTCCGTGTAAACAAAAGAGATGCATAAGTATATTAATAGTTGATCGCTGACTGTTTACACTGCCGGCGAGGACTCGCTCCACTAGTTTGTCGCCGAGCGACAAGTGCTATCAAAGATAATACTCGCTCAGCGATACTTGCTCAGCGATGCTCGCTTGGCGGCCATAACTCACGCCGAGACTAACCAGCGGTCATTTGCGAGTGGTGCGAGTATTCGCCCGTCGCACTCGCACACTCGCTTATAGCTACTCGCCAACTCGTTCCTAGTTTCTAGCTCTACTCGCTTCTCGCTGATCGTCGGCGGTGGGACAAGTACCTTAAGCTATTAATTCTTTTATAGGTGTACCAAAGACATACAGACGATCTGCCGGGACGTGTTCAGTGGTCAAATAATATTCAACTTACTTCTACTGATTGTGTTGATGTATCAGATGGTGGTACGTATCAGATAACTCTCATCAAACTTATTATGTTTTGTCCCTTTAGGAAAACGAGAATTATGCGGGAGAACTTATGTGGACTGTACTTATTCAAAAGTTAAAACATCAATTAGTAAATCCAGTTCAACAAACGTTAGTTAAGAGTATTGTTTTTAAGTTAACAAACAAAATAAAATATTCTTATGCTAAGAGCACAAATTCACGATAATATCACACAACAAACTAATAAAAGAAAAAAAAGCTTTCCGTAAAGCTGTTATCACAAAATTCAAGATGACAAAAATAATTTGTGGGATAGGTGCTTCGGCATACTAGACTAAGCCGAAACCTGTATCTTAGGACCCCAGGCCCCCAACTACTGCACGTATTTAGACACATTTATCTCTTGATAAAACATTAACTGACGAAGCACTAGGAAAGATTAAACATTAGTTCCATTTCAAGACTTTTTTGACAACATAATTATAGAATATTATCATCGTATAAAGTTTTCAAAACGCAATAACTATGTGGAACGAAACGCATCGCGGGTCATATAACCTATCCATCATAATGGCAACATTTTACTCCTTCGATTCGAGATTGGTGTGCTGAGAATACAACGAGAAAATGACTTCGACTTTCGAGATTTTACAGTAGAAAAAACGCTCGAACCGCAATCTCTACTTCGAGATTATCTCGAATCCCCTGGGCTTCATTTAAGCTATTAAAATTTTTGATCATTCGAAATAATCACGTGAAGTCATGTCGAAACAAACTTTAAGTACCCACTTGTTACCTTAAAGGCTCTCTAATGTTCCCTTGAAAATAGCCAGGAAGTATAGCCGCCTGGATGGAACATAGGTAAAATCAGCTAAACTAACCTGGTAGTAATAATAGTGACCGCAAATGGCGCCCACGTGGGCCAGCAGAACAGCAGCCTCACTATCTTCGATCACTTCACAGCACTATTACACTATAGCAATTACTATCACTTAAGTTTTGGCTACGAAAGTTCACACATACCGGGATGACGAGTTCAGGCGGTTTTGAAGCATTTTCCACGGAAAATTAGCAGATACGATGCATGATTCTCGACGGTCGCAAACGAAATGGTAATATGAACGTGTGTCGCGCGCAAATCGGGTACACTTGCGGGTAGATGGGAAAATCATGAAGGGAAATGGTGGGTAGGATTGAGTTTGCAAGCGTTTAGAGGTCTAGGTATCTATATACGACGTTCAATCTAGAGTAAATTTTATTTATTCACGGGTAGAAAATAGAATACGAGAGCACATTGACGATGGTGATACGTCAGCAGAGCTTTTGCGTAGGCTACTAATAGCTAGCCATACACGCACGGATAGGTATGCCCGCCGGATCTGCCCAACAGACGTGCCTGGCGGGCAGATCCGTGCGTGTATGGTGAGAACAGACACGGATATGCCCGCCGGATGCCTGCCAGCTGCCCGTGCTCAAAACGACCGGGTCGGGTACGGAGAAGGCAGATCCGAGTACCAACTGTGCGTGTGTGCGTAGCGACGGCTGTGCCCGCCGAAATTGCGCCCCAGTCGCGCACTGCGCAATGCTTTTGTAGTGTACACGCGTTTCGTCTAAAATGGCATTTAGCGACAATAAAGTCGATCTGAACTGATGCCCGGAGACGAAATCACGGATCCGATCTGAGTCGTTCCCGGCGGGCAAATCTGTACGTGTGTGGCGAAATCACGGATCGGATCCGAGACGCGCCTCTCGGTCAAATGCGTGCGTGTATGTCTAGCTAATGACAACTTGATTATTTTTTAATTAATAGTTTTTATGACGGTAACGTATAATTAATTAATGCTAGTAGGATATAGTTAACATTATCCAATAATAGGTGGATAAGGTCCAAAGCTTGGAATAATTTCGGACTTTATCCAAAGGCGTAAAAAGAAGAAAGGTTTTAGGTTCATCGGGATGAAGTTAGCTTTATCCGTCCACCTAACAACAACCGTGACATAGGTATACAAAGTTAGCTGGAAAGGGGTAGTAATCCTAAATGGTACTAAAGTACCTATGTATTCATTACCAAAAAAAAAAACCGGCCAAGTGCGAGTCGGACTCGCGCACGAAGGGTTCCGTACCATTATCTATAAAAACGGCAAAAAAAACACGTTTAATATTTATGGGAGCCCCCTTAAATATTTATTTTATTCTGTTTTTTAGTATTTGTCGTTATAGCGGCAATAGACACGGGGACACGAACAACTATCACGGTTCATGAGATACAGCCTGGGCCCTGTTTAATAAAGCTGACAATTCGACAAGTCCGACATAAATATGTCAAAAGGTGACAATTCGACAATTTTTCTGTCTAATAAAACTTACAGGCGACAAAATTGTCATGATGGAAAATTCACAAATATGTCGGATTGTCGTGACAATCCGACATTTTTCTGTTTAATAAAACTTTTTGAGCGACAGGTGACAGGTGACAATTTGTCGCGAAAAACTTGTCAAATCTGCTTTATTAAACAGAAAATTGTTATGACATATTGACATATTTGTAGAATTGTCCGACAATTCTGACAGGAGCGTTACCCTCTGTCGCGAAATCATATTTTGAATTCTGAAGGTGTAAAAAGTGTTTGTAGAAGGTTTATTACAAAAATTGGTACATACATCGAGCAATGATAGTAGTGATGATGAATACTTGGAACAAATACAAACGAGGAGGCAACCACGATCATTTAAAAGTAGAATCAATTTCTCCTTCAAAATTACAGACTTATGCTTTAAAGAAAATTTTCTGCTGCTTTAATATAAACTAAACCTGAACTAAACTAACAAACTACCTATGGTCCTAAAAAAATATTTGCAAATATGTCAAAAGTCGACATAATTGTCACGACAATTCGACAATTGTCAGGAATAATTTGACTGTGGTTTTTTGACATAAGACGAGTTTTCTTAAACACGTTTTTAAATGACAAACATGTCAAGATTCCACCTGTCGATTTTTGACATATTTGTCACTTTTATTAAACAGCCAACACAATTTGACATAATATGTCAAATTGTCAGCTTTATTAAACAGGGCCCTGGTGACAGACGGACGGACGGACAACGGAGTCTTAGTAATAGGGTCCCGTTTTACCCTTTGGGTACGGAACCCTAAAAATTACTTCTTGTCATAATACGCTTAAATCTATCTATCATCGGCTATGTTTACATTTTGTAACTAAAGCAAAGTAGGCGATTTTTTGAAAAACATTTTGCTTAAAGAAAAATAAACGATTTTTTAAATTATAACACTTGCTGTAAAAATTAATTATTGAACCGCGGTTAAGTACTAGCTTTCAGATTAACCTTGCCTACTATATTATTGTAACCAAGCTTTTCAGAATTCACCTCGTAATCTGACGAACGTATTAACGCTGGTGGTATCGGCGCTGACGATCCTGCTCAGCACTGGGTTCTTCATGTGGAACGCTGGCGATATTACCGTTGAGGTAAGACTTAGGCCGGCCATACACGGGCAGCTCGAGCAGTTAGCCAATGATAAACATACACAGACCGCTCTTGCAGTCAGAGTCAACAGCTTGAAGCTGCCATTGATATCTTTACCTTAACTGCTCGAGCAGTTAGCAATTTCAATGTTAGGCTGCCATCAGACGGACTGCATCGCAGCAACCGTTTCGGCGAGCTATTAACTGTTCTGCCTTGGTTACTGTCAAGACAGTACTGTTCTGTCTCGGCGTGTGCGTTCAAACAGTAGCAGTACTGCGCTGTCTACTGCTCTGCCTCGCTGTTCTGCCTCGCTGTTCTGCCCTCGTGTGAAATCAGCATAACTGCGAGAGAGCAGTCGACAGCTCGAGCAGTCAGTGTATGCCTGGCGACTGCTTGACCGCACGCCGTGCCGCCAACCGCCCGAAGCAGTTGCAACAGCTCGAGCTGTTTCGTGTATGTACGTACGTAGAAGACTGTAGTTTACTATGCAGTTGCAGCATAAAGCAGTCGATCCTGACTGCTTTAAGCTGCCCGTGTATGGCCAGCCTTAGTGTCCAAACACACTATGCCGAAGGTACGCGACCAAAGTTCCGCGGCTGATTTTACGTTCCGACGTATTCGGCTGATATGACACACCATAAGTGCCGAACTTACGCGGCAGAAATTCAGTTACGCAAACTTGTGGGCGGACACGCGGGGCACGGGCATGCCTGCCTTCCGCTGCTCCCCGCCCCGGATCTTCGTCGGCAATCGAACCGAACTTCGGTCGCGTATAATGTGTGCTCTACAGAATACGTTGCCGCCAAATTGCCGCTTAACTTACGCCCGACCGAAGTTCGGCTGTACGCTATAACGCAACGTAATTTCGGCATAATGTGTCGTCAGTAATTCAAATAGCATTGCAGGCGTAATCATGCCAAACTTCGGTCGCGTATCTTCGGCATAAAGTGTTTAGACACTTAGGTACCTAGGTATGTCTACTTGTACTTGCCAACGTCCAGTTCCATCCATGGACAAGTAGCCAAGGATAAAGTAAGGAGATACATGCTTTGAAACTTTTTGGAGGGGGCATTTTCTGCCCTTGCCGCCCGAAACAGACATTGTAAGGAGTGATTTGACGTTCTTGATGTATGACGTCATACTTTAATTATGGGCATTTTATTAAATAGATACTATACTGGGTGTAAGGAACGGTGTACCGAAAACTGAAACAGTGAATTCAGCCCATTATTCCGAATCGAAAATAAGTGGTTTTTTTTTCTCGGAATTTTCCGAATTTACCGGAAATTGCTAATTTGCCCATGTTTTACTGTATTTCAATAAGTGTTTTGGCAGGTAAATAAACTAGGCGTAAAGGACAGGGGCTCAATTCTCCTAAAGTAAATTGTTGCCAAACGCAATCGAACCACAACCGTCAGTCAGTTTTTGTTTTCGAAAACTTTCAAAATGATTGATTTTGTTTTTTGTGTCAAACAATTTGATAGCTTTTGAAATTGAGAACTGTCTGAATGAACGGTTCGGCCTTGGTTCGGTTGTGATTTATCAAGATTTATTTTAGGAGAATTAGGCCTCTGGTCACTCTGGTTACCAAAAAATTAACACAGTGAATTTAGTTCATTATTTTGAATTGAAAATCCGTGGAAAATATCAACGAAATCTTTAGAATTTTCCAATTTGTAAAAAATACATCTTATTTTTGCAACGTGCTGTGTCCTAATAGGATTGCTTATTTTACAGCAGAGAAATGTAAAATTTGTGAAAAGAAAAATCAGAAAAGTCGGAAAATTCCGAGCAAAATTTCCACATATTTTCAATTCAGAATAATAAATGATAATAGGCTGAATTTACTGTTTCAGTTTTCGGTACACCGTCCCTTACACCTGGTATAGCTTTCCCCGACTCCGTCCGCGTGGAAATCTGAACCCAATACTGTGTCGCAATAACTAAACTTTTTTCTTGATAACTTTAAATTCTAATATCTTTTGATTGAGCGAACCGATTACGATGGTATAAAACTAAATTTTACTCCGAGATACGCACAATATGTATCTATAAACGTCAACCATCAACACATTGAGTCTTTACTTATAACATTAAGCGTGCACAAACCAGTCGGCAAACAGATAAACAGACAGACATTCGAAAAGGATTCTATTGGATATACCTCAACCATAACGCTACTTTCTTTTTAAAATTTTCTGATGTAAAGACAAGCAACTGATTTATTATACAGGGTGTTAACGAATTCTTGTAATTCCTTCAAACAGTGACACTGATTGACTCAGCATAGGTTTTTTTCAGAATAAAAAAAATATCAGTGAAAAAAGGTTTTTTTTTATTTTTAAATAATCTAAATCCAGTGCAGGGTTAATCTATACCTATCATTAATTGATCATGTGGTTTGAAGGAATTATACGAATTCGTTTACACCCTGTATTGTAGGTATTCTTAGATTTCACTGATGTTGGCACTGTTGCCTATTTTTTTCAAAAAGATACGAGATTTCTTATTAAAAAGTAATTAGTTCACTATTGAAATAAATGTGTTTAAGTTTATAAAAAGTCTTACTTACTTAACCAATACATGTAGATTTTTGTTTTCATTCCTCATTTAGGCAGAAAACCTGCCTACTGCCATGTTCTTTTCTGGCTGGGAGAACTGCGGGCGAGGATCATCAGTGCGCGTCAGGAAGTTGATCGTCATTGCAATGATGCAGGCACAGGTATGTTATGTGCTGCAACTTTATACACATCAAGACCGTACAATTTTGACAGAGTACTTGGGCAAAATAAATTGTGTACAAGGGACTGTAGACTAAAAAGTACAAACTTAGCTAAAAACAGGCGGCGCCAGGTTCTGGCGGTCGCGTCTATAACTATACGGGTGTCCTGAAACTCAACGCTAAGCCTGGAATAAATGATAGGGCAGATTAAAAGTCACAGCTCATTAGAGCCACCGGGCATCCGACCCACATCGCCTCGCCTCGTGGTGTTAGTATTCTTTATGTGAACTTCTATGGATGTGTGTGTGCGCTCACTACATCAACTCCGTAGCGTCACCGGATCGCCTCGGGCGTATGCCGTCCATGCGCGGACGACGAGCACTCGGTAACAACTCGCTGCACGCATGCTTGCCTTGCGTTGCTGCGCATTGCCAACGCACAAGTCCCGAGTGAACCGCGCGCTGCCATCGAGTAGACTCCTCTGGTTGACCACGCGACGTTTACTGGTGATAACGTGGCGTCCGCCCGTGAACCACCTGCTGACAACGAGTGGACGCCGAGCAACGAGGCGATGCGGTGAGGGTGCCGGGTGGCTCTAATGAGCTGTGACCATTAGAATGACCAGAAAAAAAAAATGTGTACTTTGTTTTAAAAATACATTTGATAGTTAGATATGTGAGGTAAAACGTTATTCATGGCAACTTTGAAACTCGATTTCGATAAAACTTTTTTTTCCGAACATAATTTTATGACAGTATGAAACATTTATTTGTTTTCAGCTTAACGTTGAGTTTCGGGACGCGATGTAGGCGCCAAGGCATCCGTCCTATGGTCACGTAGGTAGTAGGTACCCCCTTCGGGTAGTATTAAGTTAAATCAGATCCTGGGTGTACCTACTGAGATAATAATTTAGTTACACTTGAAAACTTTCAGTTTTTTCTTCCAGCTACCTGTGGTGCTATCGGGTCTTGGTATAATTGCACTCTCCTACCAATCATACGTGTCTGTAAGTACTCACTGTTTATTTATTACTGAGTGACAAAGAAACTAATCTGTGGGTCCCCCCACTTTTAGACATTTCATACGTTTAAATCGGTGTTATAAATGGCGATTGTCATTCAATTTGTAGAGATATTCGAAAATATTTTATATAAATTATTAGTTACAAGATATTTGAACACCTATTGATGCTTATAACGACAACTGTTTAATACGACCAAGTATCACACATCCCTTCGTCGTCGTTACCAGCAGATTCCACTGTATGTATGACAAAGACTATAATCATACATTTTATCTTTTTCAGATTGTAAAGTCGTCGTATTCAGTGTTCTCTGTACTGTATTAAAGGCCACTCCGCACTATTAAACTATTTCAAAGATTTTAATTTACGCTATTCGCTTATTAACGAAAATAATCACAAAACTGTTTTTTGCTTTTTCCCTACTTAGATCAACTTTTGTAACATCTAGCACTAATTAGAGTATCATATGTTACCATCAGTAGTAATTAAAAATAAAAGAAAATATACCAAGTATATAATTTGCTCTTTAATTGATTAACAGACAACAAACACTTTTAATATACATTTTATACACAAAATATACATACAAATACAATTACATAGAAACGTTTCTGTATAATTTTATAAATACACCAAAATAAATGCAAATGTATTGTCCTTAAAGTTAGTAAGTTTGTTTTACTGGTTTACAAATGCATGACATATTTCTGAAATTATGACGTTATGCTTATTACGTAAACAATCACATTCGTTTTGTAAAATGCTATATATTTATAAAAATAGTAAAAAAAGGCACAGTTGATTTCATTGTCGCGTGATAAACAACGATTAGGTATTTAATTAATGTCTTTGGCTGCATAGTCTAGTTGCCTTTTAATATTCAACTTCACATAACAAAATTGTTATTATAGTTTTAACGGATGGATCATCCATCACAAAATTCCATAATTATGATTTTTATATAAAAAAATGTGCTTATTATAGTGTATAAAATTTCAAAGATCTGGGCACTAATGAGAGACTTTCATCTCCTAATTGCACTTGAATAAGTAGGTTAGTTATGGATAGAATACTCCTTTGTCTAAAAAAGGTGGAGAAAACATTTTTGTTTTTATGGCAAGATATTTCTTATTCCTTAATTTCCAGAAGTCATAGAACAAAAAGTTGGTGCAGCCAAGAGCATGCTAGTGAATTTTTAATCACTCTGTATATAATTATACTCATGTCAAACATCTGAGAATAGAATGGGCACTGCGCTCTTGTCCGCCCTGTGTGTGTTGCGCAAGCGCAGATAGCATTATTTTATGTTAAAAAACATTTACTAGTACTCTAAGGAACTCTTATACATGGAAGACTTACAAATAAACCTGGATCTACAAATAAATGGCTATAATTGCATTACTTCTTGCACCATATTTCTTATCAGTCAAAGGCAGTGGGTACTGACATGTATTGATTTACAATTATAGTCTTTCAATCTCACGAAGGCGGGTGTTGTAACTTTTATGTCTTTGTTATAAGGTACAAATTGTAATAATTCACCCGCCTTCGTTAGACAGAATACCTATCTCTATCAACGTTTCATTAGCGATAAGTTCCATAGAAAAGATCAATAACTACCTGCTAGAACAACTAGGAAATATTTCACAAAAAAAAAACTTTAAAAATGCAATATTGACCATATCATAAGAAGATATCGATCTTCAAATTGTGTCATTGTTAGTTTTTTAAACTTGCAATACGTCTAGAGGATGACCTCTATGATTTACTTCATAGTAATGTCGAATTAAGAACATAGATTGTCCATGCCAATGTTTTCGAATTCAATGCTTAAATATTGTACAATTTAAATATAACAATAGACTAATCATTTGCTACCTGGTTTGCATAACAATGACCAATAAACAGACATTAATGTATCCTGCCGTTGCGATTCCCATGTAAATACACTTCTAAATACAGCATGTACTGACACTATCGACACTGCAATTATTTTTACTATAGCTAGCTGAATTGTATTGCACACTCAACTACTTATTTTCAAATGTAGCCTACAACCGTAAGAAAACAATTTACTGATTGAGTTTTTTAATCTTGGCTTCAGATATTGAGTCAGTCGCTTAAAGCTTGATTGAATAACACTTTCTGTTAAGGTTCCGAATAAGCTAACCAATCATCTGTTACAATTAAGTTTAACCCATAAAATTTCGGCCTTGATAACTTAAAAGTGCGTAAATTCCCGCCATATTTGTTTATGTGTGTAAGGCCCACACGTGGAGCCCAACACTTATGAACACCCAATCCGACCTTTTAACACTTGGACAACTGCACATTCTTTTTTTAATCAGCCAGTACCTGCTGCGCCTTTGAGCTCGCGCCGTTATGGATGTGCGTTTTCATACAAAAAGTATGCAAACACACGCTGTGTGCGCCCGCCGTCTGCGCATAGCATTGCGGAAACTTGCCGTCTGTGTTTTCTCACAGTTAACGTGTTAAGAGTTAAGGCTGGAGTTCACCAAGAAACAAACAAGACCAAATTAATCTGTTACCAAAGAATTAAGGTCGGTGAACACCAGCCTAAGTCCTAACTTACACCCTGTATACCAAGTTTTTGTTTGGAATCCATTGATCCCACTTAAAAACTGACAATTGAAACTTTATAAGATGTGCATCTGCTTATATGTTCAAGCGCTTATAGTACAAGATCCGGCCTAACATCGACCTTCCCTCATCTGTTTTTCTAACGAGAGGTATTTTATTTGAAAGATTTTATGTAAATAAACAAATCCCGCATGGGTTGCCTAGTCAAAAGTGGTCCAGGCTACCCTTAATTAAAATTCATAAATAATAAAAAATAATTACTCCTTCCCTCATCTGTTTTTCACAAAATATTATTACCAATCGAAAGGACAAGATGTAAGTTAACAGAAAAAAATAGGTTGCCTAAAAAAAAGTGGTCCAGAGATAGGGTTGCCGCGATTTAAAGTTTCAATATTTGAGCAGGAAAGTTCAGCGCGACAAAGAAGCACTACACGTAGTACTCTCTACAATAGAAAGATACAACATGGCAGCTGCTAGTGGGTCCATTGCCGAGTAAAAGTGAGCGCGCATGCGCATTTTTCCGTATGTTAGAGAGTGACCACTCTACTCCCCAGAATTTTTTTCGGAGTAAATTATATAAAAGTCGTGGAAAATAAAATATTTTACAGAATAATTAATGTACATGGTGTATCCGAATTCGTGTATTTCCTTAAAACCCCGTGATCTACTTGTGAGATAGAAACATAAAACAAAAGATACAACGTGAGTCATTTTAACGCCCCCAAACTATCCGCGCAGTCTGTTAACTCGGAGCGCTAAAATGACGCAAAAACAGAACATCATGTTTTCTACGGTTTTTTTTTGTTGCTTTTTAAAGAAAAATGCGCATGCGCGCTCACTTTTACTCGGCAATGGGCCCATTAGCAGCTGCCATGTTATCTTTCTATTGTACAGAGTACTACGTGTAGTGCTTCTTTGTCGCGCTGAATTTTCCTGCTCAAATATTGAAACTTTAAATCGCGGCAACCCTATCTCTGGACCACTTTTTTTTAGGCAACCTATTTTTTTCTGTTAACTTACATCTTGTCCTTTCGATTGGTAATAATATTTTGTGAAAAACAGATGAGGGAAGGAGTAATTATTTTTTATTATTTATGAATTTTAATTAAGGGTAGCCTGGACCACTTTTGACTAGGCAACCCATGCGGGATTTGTTTATTTACATAAAATCTTTCAAATAAAATACCTCTCGTTAGAAAAACAGATGAGGGAAGGTCGATGTTAGGCCGGATCTTAGACTATTAACTCAATCTATGAGACAGCTATTTAACATGTAGTCTGTAAATACATTACCTATACATTTCAATGGTGGTCTACTCTTTGGTGGGTGGAGATTGCCACCTTGTCTACGGGTCTTCCATACTTATCGACTCGGAATCGGCTGAGGCCCGTCGGAAAAAGCTTTATATCTACATACAAAGGTGTAAGCAACGTCACTCGCCTTGGCTCAGCGCGTTCGTAGCTTTTTCCAACGGACCTAAGCCGATTCCGATCTAATTTTCTACCACCTTCATACTATAACCACAGTCTACCTATATCTTACTCCTTACAGTCGGTCAACGTAGAACATTGTCGCAGAGCAATCGTGCGGGGGGTTGCGGGGTGAAGGGGCGGAGGTTATGTCCCGAGTAGCCATACTGCAACTTGGGACATAACCTCCGCCCCTACATAATTTTGACATTTCGTAGGACCTGTCAAATGTGTGGGCGTTGACCCACTGTATGTAGTAAGTAGGTACACTGTGCTAGAACTTTATCTCCTCAAACAACACCTAAACATCACATATCAGTACCCACTTAAACATACAAATATATAAATTCGCTTACACCCTGTATATACCAGCATCTACAGCTTAGCATCGAAGAACTGCAGCTCCTTCTCCTGAGGCAGCTTCTTGAAGTAGCTCTCCACGTAGTCATCGTCCACGTCTGCTAAAGTCTTGGGCTTCCACTGAGGGCTGTTGTCTTTGTCTATGAGGAGGGCGCGGACTCCTAGAATGTGGAAATTGCGGGTTTTAGAGAGAATCTTGTGTATCATCTCTGCTTTGGTAGAGACCTTAGTATCTTAAAGTTAGTTTCGATCAATGGACATGTTAAACCAGAGTCAGAAGCTAACCCTGGAATAATTATCTCTCTTTGGGCTAACTCTCGGACAACTTCGTTTGCTTTTTTCCATAGCAAACATAAAGTAGACGATACTGAGTTTTGTTACTTAGGGTTAATGTAAACTAAATTCTTTTTCCAACTTGACTTAAGATACTGCCGTGTCTCTAGGTCGGGTGGTGGGCAAAGTTTTCTCATCAAAAGCCAACAAAATCCGAGTAAATCTTATGGGGGCAGAATTTCTTGACATTGATTTACGTTGACACAACCAACGCAGGTCTACGTTTATTTTCGAAACTATTCGAAAGATTTAATTTTCTACAACTACGGTTGTTGACAGGCCGGATCAAAACGGTTCGCGTGCCGAAGCTGGTCATACTTTGTCCATCACTGGTCTAGATAAACTCGAAATTCTCTTAGAGCTCTTACACACCACGTTTTTTTCAGGCGCCGTCGACGCGCGTTTCTCTATCGCGCGTTGTCGGCGCTGCTAAACTTGAAATAGGCAGATTACTTGCGATTGCATCGCTGCAAACTCACGAGAAACGCGCTACAGACGCGCGTGAGCAACTCTCCTTGTAAAGTAAAACGCGCGTAGCACGCGCGCGATGGAGCGTGTTTCGCGATGGAAACGTATGTGCGCTGTGTGACCGACCGACATCGAGGAAAGGGGCGGGGGAGAGGCCTGCGGCGCACACTCCATCCGTACTTCATTCAGAACTGTACGTATGTGTTTGCAGCTAAAGAGACGCGCTGTGCCAACGCGTCTGTATCGATGTAACTCCGCGCTACGAGCGCGTCGACAGCTCACGAAAAAGTCGTCGTCTGCATACTATAATTTTATGAACGTGTGAATAGGTAAATTGGTTGCGATAACATCGCGTTTGCAGCGCGTTATAGTTGCGTGAGACGCGCGTCGACAGCGCCTGAAAAAAACGTGGTGTGTACGAGCCCTTAAAGAGCAAAGTGAAATTGTATACCAACTTAATTTCGCCGGATTACTTATGGATTACTGTCAGTTTCAGATAGAGTTTGAGAGAGGAAGCTTTTAGAGTACCAAACTGACAGATTTCACACCGCCATTAATAGCAACGACAAAGGAAGAACATGGTTTCTCTCATCAGTAAACACAACATGTATCAATATTTTTGCATATTACCTTCAGGGAAGTCATGATTCTCTGTGGCGCGGCAAGCGGCGCGGAACTCCATCTTCAGGCACTGTCCCAGGTCCAGCTGAGCACCACGCTGGAGAGCGCGGAGCGTTATCTTCAAGGACCCTGGGCACATTTGGTGGAGGGTCTGAAAAACAAATGGGTTTTTGAAGGCATACAGAAAAGGTTACTTCCTCTCTTCCCATGCCAGGCCTTCTAAAGGTACTATTTCGAACTGAGCTGCCAACTGCAACTGCCGACAGCACGTGCAGCGACTGCATGAAGTCGCCCGCAGCTGCACTACTGGTTTGTATGTATTTATATGAAATGGATTCCAAACGCCGCTGCAGCAGCCGACGGCGACTGCACGTGCTGCTGCCGCGGCGCTTGGAAGCCACTTGGAAGCTAGCACGTGCTGTCGGCAGTTGCAGTTCGGTTCGGAATAGTACCTTAAGTCTCAGCTAAATATGACCATGAATATGGATGACCCAACTAGCTTATTTACTAAACATAACATCACGCCCATATTCCCCGAAGAGTTAGAGCAGAGGTGAGGATACATCCTCATTTCACCGTTATATTTAAGTCCTATGTAATAGGGGCCACGCCTATTGGCATCAACTGGGCACAAATCCAGACTCCAGCTTGCTACTCAGAAATTTAACACTGAAAAATCCAAGAACACTGCCCGCTCAGCTCAGCAGTCGCTCTTGCAACCTCTAGACCAACGAGGCAACGATTTTTCTTCTTTGCCAACATAAACACATCAAAAAAAGTTTACGATCACTTTGAAAAATTATGTAGCCTTTTTGAAGCCGAATTTTCTAATCGGGATTCAAAGCGATAATTATCATGATAAATATAGATTGATAGTTATCTAGATAAATATAAATCAGATTTCAGTTGGACTTTGAATTCGGAATCTTCACATACATAATTATGCTAGTGATCGCAAACTTTTTTTGATGTGTGTAAGTGTATGTTTCATCATCATCATCATTCAGCCGAAAGACGTCCACTACTAGACATAGGCCTTCCCCAAGCATCGCCACATCGACAGGTCCTGTGCTTCTCGCATCCAGCGGATTCCCGCGACCTTCACCAGATCATCGGTTCACCTTGTGGGAGGCCTACCCACGCTGCGTCTTCGAGTACGCGGTCGACACTCAAGAACCTTTCGGCCCAATCGGTCATTAGTTCTGCGAGCAATGTGCCACCCACTGCCACTTAAGTTTGGCAATTCTTCGAGCTATGTTGGTTACCTTGATTCTCCTGCGGATCTCATCATTTCCGATATGATCACGCAGGGTAACTCCGGGTAACAGGGTAACAAGTGTTTACAAGGAAAAAAAAGGAATTTAATTATTCCGGATGGATCGCAATTTGCGTTACTGAAATTACATTTCACACTAGCTCTCTCACCTTCAAAGTTTTCTCAGACCAGTCATTCTTGACCTTCTCGAGCCTCTCAATGATCTCTTCAATAGATGAAGCAGCAAAGCAATAGTTAATATGTTTAATGTTAGCAGCTAATGAGAACTCGTCTGCTGACTCATGGAACTTGTTTATTAGATTGTCGACCTCCACTTCGTTAGTGCATCGAGACAGTAATACTTCTAGCTCGTATAGCCTCTTGCTGGGTACGTAGTGTGTGGCTATGCCTGACTTTACTACGTCTCTCCCTTTTAGCCTGTCACCTGCAAACAAAACATAATGCATCAAAAATCTTACTCCATTTGTTTGTGAGACATTTACAGTAATTATAAAATTGATTATCAATATGTACTACTGCTATATTTGCTTAATTAAATAGGGCTTGTTATATACCACAGTGATCTCCCACTACACCCTACCATACTACGACCATAACTGTATCGGCACAGGTAAAAAAATAGAACGTACACTAAACGGGGACGGTATAACCATCATTCGAGCATAGAATGTAGTTGATATCCGTATGGAACATGGTTGCTGTGTTGCAATGGACATAGTTCTGAACGGAGCGTTTTTTGCTGTGCCTGACTGACACTTCCTATAGTGGTCCTAGTATGATATGTTGTAATGAGCAGACTCTTTAAGCAATTAAAATAATACTTTGAATCTCACTTACCAGTCAGTCCTAAATATAAACCTAAATTAACCTGCAGCCTTGGCAGGAAATATGATCCACCGACATCAGGGAACAGTCCAATCTTAGTTTCAGGCATAGCAATCACAGTCTTCTCCGTAGCTATCCTATACCTGCCGTGGACCGACAGTCCCAGACCACCTCCCATTGTAATGCCATTGATTATAGCTACGTAAGGAATCTTGTATTTGCCAATGAGATAGTTTACGTTGTACTCAGCATAGAAGAATCTTGGTCCTTCGACTTTGTCTATGGCAGCTTTCACATCACCGCCTGCACAGAATGCTTTATCACCAGCTCCTTTTATAATCACCAATGTCTTCTTACTCTCCCATTCTTGGAGCTGTGGCAGTAACTTTGTTACCATGGAAGTGTTCAGGGAATTGAGTGCTTTGGGCCGGTTTAATGTGATGATACCAGCGTTGTTTAGCGTTTCAAACAGTACGTCTTGCTCTTGACTAGACATTGTGCGTTTTATGTAGTGTGACGCTGTGCGCGTTAGATTGACACTTAGCTTGAACATCTGCGGAAGGAGTTTGTTAATGAAAATTATTTATTTGTAAAGTATTTTATCTAGATATGTCCTATAGTCAAAACTAGGGAATCCAATCCAGTGCGGGATCCCGCAGATACGGGATCCCGCACCTTTTTGCGGGATCTGAAATGCGGGATTACTCATGTGGGATCCCGCATGTTTGCGGGATTAAAAAAAAATATACTTATGTGCTCAGACAACGTTTTGATTATTTTTAAGACCCAGCACAGCCTCATTAATAAGTGATTTAACAACTTTACCATGGAACTCGTGCGTGACTTTTCTATAGCATTTGTCTGGAAAATACTTTAGTTTTCAGTTTTTAAATACCAGTTTAAAAAATAGAATTTAAATTTTAAAAAAATATGCTGACTTTTTATGCCTCTAAAACCAAAAAAATAATAAATAATTATGTTCAATCGTCAATACAAATCTAAAAGATGATGATTTTTTAAATAACTACTCAAAACAAAATAATATTTATAAAATCTCAATCCCGCAAATACCGCGGGATCTGCGGGAGCGATGACCTCGAGGATCGCAATTTTGATGCGGGATTGGATTCCCTAGTCAAAACATGTTGTGCTACCAGCAACCTAGCCATGGACATTTCACAAAATTTTAAGCCTCTGAGTTAGGGACAACCATGTGGAATATCTTATAGCTATAATCATCTGGTAAATAAGACCGCCAGGGTTTCATCCTCTATACCATTTGCCTAGGCTTGCTATTTTTAACACAATAATAGATTCAAAAGTACAAAAGTTTGTAAAAAAAATTGGGAAATGATTTTCACCCGCTTTTGTCTTATTGATGTGATACTTTGCAGATGTATGCTATTTAGATGGCCATACAATAATATGGTACCATCGAGCTGATGTCATGAAGGAGCCGGAAAGTGGGAACAGGAATCCCTCATGGTTACTAGTGGACATATTGAGTTTGGGCTTGTTTGATCTGTTCTGATGAGATCTATTCAAAATGTAACAAAATGTTCAAAATACAGGGGCCTCTTACGGCTACCAGTAATCTATTTTAGGATTGATTGATTTGTTTATACAAGATTAGTCAGAAAGGGGGTACTAATCCACGGGCCACTTAAAGTATCACTGATGACGGTTTTAAAGCAAATGTTAAAAATTCAAAATTCGATAATTTTTATTTCCATGTAAAATAATTTTTATTTTAGTTTTTCAAAAATTCTTTGTTCCTGCTTTAGTTACGAACTCAGAAAATGGAGCTTGTAATTCGTGACCCCAAATATGACCTAAAATGTAAACACAGCTGATCATAGCTGAGGATAGATAGATTTTAGCCATTGACTTAGAATAAGTATGGACCTCGGGTCATCGCTCAAAAATGTCCGAACCGAAAGAGAGTTAAAATACGATGAATTTGAAAACAGCTACAATTGCGCGCGTCATTCTTCATTTGGGCGAACAAGCAGCTACACCTCAATGTCACATGTCAACAATGCCGTTCTGTGTAGTGAGATCGTGTAAAAACTACTCAAAAAAGTGAAAAAAGTTGATGTGTATCATATTTTCAGTAGGTATATTATTGTTTTATTCAGTAGGTATATTATTGTTTTACAATTTTAAAGTATTATTTTGTTAAGGAACATTGTATTTTACTTAAAATTGAATTAATTGCAAGAGAAAAACGCACAATAATCCAACTAAACAAAAAGTTTCTTATTTTCCTTCCTTTGTTTGACCAATTATGTCAACTTCATTTGGTTGGATTACCATAAGAAACTTGACATATTTGACAGAATTTAGAACAAAGATTCCAAAGAGTCGTTATTTTTACGCGATGTTTTTTTGTATTGCGATTTTGAACCAATTGCAATTTGTTTTGTTCTATTCATTTAAACAAGTTATTTTTAAACTTGCATTGTATGCAAACATATTATGTACGAAAATATGTATGTTGTCCTTCCGTTTCAAAATTGTATTGGTTTTTCGGTCACTACCAAGTTTCCGATCGAGCTGAAATTTTGCAGGTAGGTATGTGCATCTTCTTAATTTCAGTTTTCCTCGAGATCAATTAGATGAAGATGATGATGATGCTGATGATGATACTTCAGCAAAGGAAGCGAAATCGCGTTTTTGAAAATGACGATGTTGTAATTTTGCAAGAAATGTTCTATGCTCTTTCAGTTGGATTAAATATTTAGCGATCGCAATAAATATAACTAATAATAAAATCTTTTAAAAATATTATTCTCTATTACTCCTATATTCTCCAAATTTTCGTATAACATTAGATGAAGTTTCGAAATTTGAAAAATTGAGCAGTGCTGTCATGTTTTCGTATGGTAAAAATTGTTGCGAGCAAAATTAGGCATTATGATAACGACATAAGATTTCGTCCATCGTAAATGAGCTTGTTGGTATTTCTAAGTTTATAATATGTCAATTCAGGACACTTTTATCGTGAATTTTGTACTACACTCGTTGTCCATACTTATTTTAAGTCAATGATTTTAGCATATTTTTTTGTAATTTTTGAACAGCTATTTCTCTTAATGCTTTGACTGCCATCACTCATAAAACAATAGATTTTTAATTGTTTTATGTGGAATTGGCAGCAAACCGGTTAAACTATTGACTTTTGGGGAAAGTGGTAGAACAAAAGTTACTCATTATTATGGGTACTTTAACACCCTTTCGGATTAGTACCCCCTTTCTGACTAACCTTGTAGATCTTTCTATGATAAAACACTCACTTTCTCCATCTCAAATGCAAAACATTCATGCCAAAATAAAGTGAAAAATAAATTATAGTTTAATAAACTAAAAAACACAATAAGTACTGTTAGTGTACTAAAAACTAGAAAATAATAGTTGCCTGTAAAATAAAACATTTAGAAAACGTCCAACGCTTTTCCATTTAATTTCTTAAATGAAGGTGAGCTGGTCAAATAATTATTTTGAAGGCCACTATTATTTTTAAATTTTTAGTACACTAACAGTAGCATGTTTTTAAGTTTTTTAAGCTTTTACTTATTTCTTAACTATTTTACACACAAAATGGCCACAACTCAATGGGTTCCATCACCAAAAATGAAGAAAAATGTACTTAATGAAACTTGATGTACTTCTTTATCTGGATTTGGTCAAAAGAAATATTAAATGGTACCATTAATACGGAACTGATTTTATCAATTCAACTAAACTTGGGAGCAAAGAAATCAAGCCACTCCTTTTTTCACGTGTCCTGGTTATGTATTAGTTTTGGTTTCATAATTATGATTCAAAATACAAAAAACTACCCTCATTGTAAAGATTATCAAATAACCTTTTAGGCAATGTATGTTTAGAATTGATCTGTCCCATAATATCAAAAATAATAACAATTATACCTACGTGAAAAATAGAAGTGGCTCGATTTATTTGCTCCCAAGTATATTTGCAAGATTGCAAGTAATTACAGTTTGAGATCAAAAGCATTCATTACAGATTGTCAATATGCTCATAAGCATAAGCACACAGAAATAAACTTGATTCTTTTATTCTTGTGGTAATAATATCATTGCTTATCGGACAGTACCTAGCACCAAAAATATTGTAGGGTTTTAAAAGTTTTTTTCATTCTTAGACTTTTATGAATTTGACAAGTTTATTATAATGACCAGAGCTGCAGAATATATTGTGTAAATGTTTATATTCCTTTTAGATAACTGGTGTATTAAGTATGTACAATAAAGAGTATAATATATTACGTGAGTTTGGTTGTAGGAAGAATGCTTGAACAAAGTGTTCCAATTTTTTTTTAATTGAAATTTATTAACCTTTTATTACAAACAGATAATTGATTTAAAGTTGCAAAAACAAAATGACAACATTGTAAACGTACAATACATAAATTAACATAAAATAACCATTTAGGTACCTTTATTTATACAAATATAGACGGCACGTGTAATATCATTACGTTACAGATAATATTAATTGCATAATTACTTACTTTGGACCTACGAAAACAGCGTTATCTGTAAAATAACTTGCCGAAATCACACTTGTTATCTATTTAATGATAATAAAGAAACACATTTGTTCACGGATTCTCGCAAAAAGTAGTCCGTGATCAATGTCCTGTACCGAATGAAATGATGATAGGGAAGTAAATGAAGTTTAATGAAGATAGAATATTAAATAAATAAACTACCAAAAAACCGGTCGAATTGCAGGGGTCCGGGATTTTATTTTCCCGTTGTTAAAATGTCAATGTCAATTTTGTCATTTGTAAAATCACTCCATTACACGAATTACTTTGAAGAAATATATGCAAAGCTGAACGCATCTATTAGTTGGATGGCATGCATAGTTGCCTCCAAAGATGTATTGTGTATTTTTATTAAAAATATAAAAAAAATTAACTGCCTCAGTTAACCCTAGAGACATCTGGTGTGCGGGAAATTATTTGCCCTCATTACTTCTCTCTACAATTCTACAGTGACAGTGTGTTAAGTGTTGCGTTACCGATTTAACGAGATATACACTACTAAATTTAATTCACCAGAAAAAATTTAAGGGCATGGTCAGTTACTGTAATAGAACATATAAAGAGAAAAAAAAAGAAAATTATTTTGTTTGAAAACTGTACTTCAAAAACATCAATAATTGGTAAGAAAGTTCAATCACATTGACAATGATATTCGTACGCGCACGCACACACGCAACCCTTTTATCTATTCATTCAAAAAAAAGCCCGCGCAATACATAGGCTGCGCACGAGACGGACGGCGCCAACTAGTCTGGCTCCCGCACCACCCTCGCCCCACTCACTCCGGCGCGTGCGTGAGCCGCCCGCCGCAGTCGGCCGCCCGCAGTAAATACGTCAAGTTGCGTGACGCGCGGTGCAAGCGCAACCTCTCGTTACCGCGTACCCGGTTTTTGTTGTATACGTAATTACATGTTGTGTTGATGAATACTAAATAGGCTTAATATTCGGTAAACTAAGGTCAAAGCAGACTGCATCGCGCCCTCTCCACCGAACCCGTCTCCTCAGAACGCAACAGAGAGCGCGCAATACGTATTACCTGTTAACATCTGTTATTAAATTGATAACTACGATGGCTTCATACGATCATCAGTTCACGTCTCGAGAGTACCCTTTGTGTTAATACTTCATAAAAGGCCGGCACGCAGGTGAATCTTATCTAGATAGGTCGGAGCGAAAGTACCTAACCGAGGAGTTCGGGAGTCGGTGGACAGGCTGCGGCGGCCTAATTGCCTGGCCCGCGTGCCGCCTGACCTCACACCCATGGATTTTTACATGTGAAGTGAAATCAAACGGAGAGTGTACGTGAGTGAGCCCGATAGTCGCAAACTTTTAAAACAACTCGAAGTAAAAGGGCAAAGTGATGTTCTAATATCATTAAATAACTATCTTTTAAAAAGTGCTCGCTTGTGTGTTGATAACAAAGGGAGGTGGCCATTTTGAAAAATTGCTGAACTGTAAGTTTTTAATAAGACTGTAAATTACCACCCTTATCAGCTGATTTCAATCCTTATCAGCTGATCCTAATCACTGTTAGCTAATCCCTTCAAATTCAAATCCCCATTGTCTCAGAACAAATTCTAACTTTTTAAATACGTGGAGTGGAGTGAGGGAGAAAGCAATTCTGTGTGTGTGTTGCACGGATTTCGCGCTATCGACTCGCTCGCACGCATTACATACCGGTATAGCTGACTGACGCATGACTCACACAAGCGTATAATGGTGCATGATGTGTGTAGCTTACGCGCGGTGGGATGAATTTCATTGATAGTCCGTGTCGTTGACGTAGTATTTCTAGTATTAGAGTATTATGTGCATAAAATTATTCATATTTTCAGGATCAAACAAAAGTAAATATCTTTGTTAGATTTAAATAAATTATACTACTCAAAACAAAATAAGAGCCACTAGGTATTTAAGGTATACCATGAAAAATATAAAATTAACACATTGTTCAATTTACGTAAACTTAAAACAATGTTATTGTTTACCGTTTAGGCTAGTAACTGTTGAAATTAGTGATTAATAAACATTTTTATTTAACTTTGATAAAAAATGACAATTTAGGATAAAAAACACAAATATCAAAAAGTCACTAAAAACTAAAAAAAACTTCACTTTTTATTTCTTTTTCTCTTTTTTAATAACGGGTATGGCCCTCCTCTTTTGGCTATGCACTCCTGTAGGCTGGAATGCATGCTCTCTATCAAATGCCTGACGTTTTCAGCTGGGATCTCTTCCCAGGCACTTTTCAAAGCGTCAATCAGTTGCTGCTGGTTGTAGAGCTCTTGCGCACTCTCTCTAGCCCTTCGTTTTAATTGGTCCCACATGTGCTCGATCGGATTTAAGTCCGGACTGTTTGCTGGCCACGGCAACACTTGAATGTGAGAGCCTTCCAGTACAGACTGGGTCGCTTGAGCTGTGTGTGCACGGGCATTGCCTTGCATCAGGACGAACCCAGGACCCATTCGCTGTGCAATTGGAATCACATGAGGCCTGATGACTTCCTCAATGTAACGCTGAGCAGTTACGGAACCTTCATTTAAAATAGCGAGTTCAGTTTTGCCATGTAAGCTTATTCCACCCCAAATCATTACATTGGGTCCACCGAAATGGTCAACTTCGTGAATGCAGGCTTCAGAAAACTCTCGCCACGTCGCCTCCATACTCTAATGCGCCGATCGTCATTAAAGAATTTTACTTTACACTCGTCGGTGAAAAGCACCATGCCCCACTCGTTTATGCCCCAGTCTAAATATTGACGGGAGAAACTTAAACGATTTGCACGTTGAGCCCTGGACAAAGGAATTCGAACAACTCGACGTTTTGAAGTTTGCTGGTCTTCGTGCAATCGGTTACGGATCGTTTGGTCACTGACGCGAGTACCCGTTGTCAACCGTAGGCGATTTTGTAACTTACGAGCCGTCACTGTGCGTTCTCGGCAGGCACTTAACCGGATGTACCGATCCTCGTGAATAGTTGTGATGCGAACTCTACCCGAACCAGGTCTTCTTGCAACACTACCAGTCTCTTGGAAGCGATTCCAAGCATTTTGGATAGCTTTCCGAGAAAAACCCAGATGCAAAGCCACAGACCGATGCGAAATTCCTTCTTGGATTATTGTAACGGCTCTGGTTGCAGTAATTGCGTCCATATGTCTTCGTACTTGTGGCATATTAACATAAGATGTTACTTAAACAAATTAACTAAACAAAGTTACACGATTATTTCAGATTACCATAAAGATAATCGAAACGAAACTTAAAGAAAAATCGAAACAAAATAACAAGAAAATTTCAAATTCATTTTTTTTTAAATGATGGTCAGCATTTTGGTCTCAAGTACAAAATCAAAGTGGTTAAATATCGAAGAGTTTGTAACATCAATATTTTGTAACTTATTAATTACTTAACGTTCATTAAATTACACTGAAATGTGAAAATAACGAGTGGCTCTTATTTTTTTTTGAGTAGTATATATTAATGATTTTACATTTCAATAAGTATACCGCTTCCGTATGTACCCTTAAATTTTTTCTGGTGAATTTAATTTAGGGGTGTATTAAACACTTAATTTTACAAAGACAAATATACCCTTTTTTGTAATACCAATCCCCTCTCCGGGCAGCCGTTTTGGTTTTTGTACTGTCCAGTAATGTCTGTGTTCATTAAAAATGTAATATCTTTGAATCTAGGAGCACCAAAGACTATTTTTTTAAACATTTGGAAACAAGGGTCGGTTAAGGAGGCCATTAATGAAAGGGGAGTGCTTCCGCTGCCGGCGCCGGTTGCCATTATGAGTGCCAGGTGCCGGCTTCCAATCAGGCTGCCGGCACCGGGCCGACTACATACACTGTTTTTTTACACCTTCAAGTCCTCTTCAAACTCTTCGTGACACGATTATTCGTCACCCACTTTCATTTTCACAATAAAAACAAATGAAAAACCTAAGGGGATGTTTGTAAGGTTGTTTGGGTTTCCAAAGCAGAGTCGACGGGGATGCTATTTCTGTCTGCAGGGTTTAAAGTAACCTAACACGAAGGAGATGACGGGAGCATCGTTCGTTCGTTCGCTCTAGCCCCCGTCATCCCCTTCGAACCTAACGTATCCGTGTCGGAGTGCACCAAAAGAGCTCGCTTCACTCGCTCTTGAAATTAGTCAGTTGGAAGACAAGTTCCAGTACTTGGCCAAAAATCTAAGCTACCTTTCAACTAACATCCCTACCAAACAACTTATTACCGCCGCCGCGCCACCGGTGTCCATTTTGGGTGCCGGCAGCCGATGTTTTTAATCTCGGCTGCCGGCAGTAATGTACCGCCGGTTCCCAATGGCGTTATTTTTGGGTGCCGGCGCCGGCAGCAGAGGCACTCTATTAGGCTTGGGCAAACTAGTTCACTTTACTGAACTAGTTCCTGAAAGTAGTTCATTTAGCTCCTTGAATCAGTATGAAATTAGTTCAGAGTTCCAGACTCTTAACTCTGAGCGAAAGCCGAGACCGAAATGAACTACTGAACTGCTTTGAGGAATTATTTATGCTGATGACTATTACTTTCAGTTGTAAGAGCGCAATGTTTTTAATTTTAAGCTAGTTAAATATAAAAAATCGACTTCCCTTCATACTTAGACAACTCGCCGAGAAAGCAATAAATGCGACTGGTCATGTGTGTGAGTTACTGAGTAAAATGACGAATCGAGTCTCGCTCACGGCTCAGTAGTTCAGGGGGCTTACCATGACCTCTTATGAAAACGCTCAAATGCCAGCCAGCCAACTTTTCGTACCATGACCACCAAAATCGTACCATGACAGTACTAAAGGTGAACGACTATTGAACCAAGTTGAACTGAGTTGCTTGTTCATGGGCTTCATGGTACGAAAAGTCTATACTTACAAAAAAAAGGTGAACGGATTTTATAAACGTCAACGTAGCAGGTCTGCCGCATGCCTGCTCTAACGATGTCATAGTACAAAAAAGCAGGGCAGTTCAACTTCCAGGCAACTTCTGTCCTGCTTTAAGAGGTCATAATAAGCCCCCAGTACAGCTCACGGCTCAGTAGTTCAATACGGCTCCCAGCTCACCTCAGCCGTTCGCTGTGACTCGGTACGCGGAGGGAGTTAGTTGAACTACTGAACTAAAACGCTTCACAGAGGTGAACTAGTTCATTTGGCTCATCTAAAGTGAGTAGTTCATCTGAGCATGAGCTATTCTTGTATAGCTCGTGCCGACACGATAGAAGAAGAAGTTCATCTGAAGTTCTGAACTACTCGCTCATGAGTTACACAAGTCTACACCATCTTTTTTTAATTAGCTATTTTGCAAACATTGCGAACGCATCTGTATGATAACGTGCGGGAAAATAACAACTTCATTTTTGACAGATTGATAAAAATGATAACCTAACTAAATTAAAACCATCAGTATTACAATACAAATTCGATTGCAGATCTTATGATATTTGAATAAAAATTACATAAAATGGGTGTTACAAGAAAAGTACTCAACTGGTATGCTAGATTAGCTCCTGGACACGGCAAATCGGCTCCACCTTACGAACATGTCGTTCAAATCGGCGACCCAATGTTACGTAAAGTTTCAGAGCCCGTTCCTCTGGATAAAATAAAAACAAATGAGATTCAAACCGTAATTAAGAAACTAGATTACGTTATTAATAAGTACGGAAGCCTTGGTATGTCTGCTCCTCAAATTGGGGTAAACTTGCGAATATTCGCGATGAGACACACAGTTAAGCAAATTTCAGCTGTATCTAAGGAAATAGCGAGACTAAGGGGTATGGAGGTCTTACCTTTCACTGTGAGTAAGTACTTAAATAATATAAGTACGCGAGTGATCATTTATTTTTAAATTACTATTTCTGATTCAATATAAATAAATAATATGAACATTTATTTTTCTCTACAAAGTTATGTACTTAATGCTAGCTTACAGTTGTGCACGAACAAGGAGCTAACTTTGTGAGAGACTGGTGCCTGAGATAGGTTTTATAAAAAACCTGTATTACAGGTCACCAGGACCCTCCCGCGGTTAGATGCCTGTTATTATTGATTGTACAAGAATGCAGGAAACTTTGGATGAGAGACATACATAGGAGAACAAAGAAAAATAAAAAATAAAAATACAACATGCTTACAAAAGTGATTGAGGAAATACCAGAATGTGTGTGTGTGAGTAACCGTGGAACGTGAGTGAGAGAGATGTAGGAGGATTGTTTGAGTTAGTGTGTAGCGGGTACGATTATGGTATCATGGTATCATTTTTGATTGTTTTAAATCAAATAAGGCTGTCATAAGCTAAAATTACAAACGATAGAAGCTATCACTGGTTATGGAAGTTAGCTTTACTGATAATTGAAATGAAACTGTAGAAAGTTCTGAGAATGCATAAGAAATAATTTTGTTTCATACATATTATGTATATTTTCATACATATGTGTATAAGTATTCATATATATTATGCATTTGTTTAAGGTGCATGTACCGATGGACCGTCCATACAATGTTTGTAGGGATTATACGCTAAAAATAGACACTCTTTGTTTAAAACGAATCATTTTATCACATTTCTACAATCAAATGTGCTCGCGAATTCACTCTTTAGGAAATAACTTACACTAATTACTGAGAAAAACAATCATGAAATTCAGACAAAATTTGACACTTCTTTACATGTGTGGGTTTGTTTTGACAAGCAAACTAAGCGCCATGTTTGTTATAGTTTAAAATTGTAAGCGATAGATGGCGTGCAGGCGATATTGTAAATAGATATTAAAATATGCAGCGTTGCCGGTCTTCTGTAACCTTGACGGCGGCTGCGTTGCCAGCTAATTTGACTATGATTCGAATGCATGTACATTTTCAATTTGTTGAACGTAACGTTGATGCACTAGGATTTGCACGCGGAATTTGTTGCGTGTTATATTTTGTATGCTATTTTAATTTATTCAAATTGCAATATGTCTAGTAGGTACTTATGTAATTGATTTCAATTGAATATAATTATTGCAATTTATTATTGGTAGGTAAATAATTTTATTAATTATTCAAAATACGCAATTTTATTGTAAAATAAAATTACCTAGGTATATTTCGACGGTAAGTATTAGAAACAGCAAGTTGGCCCGTGAGTTGGGTTTTAGACGCTGCAATCTCGTTACAATACTAATTACCTACGTACCTACGTGTCGATGTTGTCATTATGTATATTTTATGGTCAACCATGAATTAAATTATTCAGTAAGTCACCAAAGTAACCACAACATTAAATTTCGTGAAAAAGCAATCTTGGGGTATGTTTTTACCAGGTAAAGAATACTTTGTATGCATATAGCCCCCCGCCGAGACGCCGTCGCGAGCAGACGTATTTTTGAACGTTCCGTGTTTTAAATTCAAAAAAAATTGTTTAAATTGCAAAATATTGTGTAAACTATCAGTGAAACGATCAATTAATTAGTGATTACCATCTCAGTGATAAAATATTGAAACAATTACAACACACAATTAACAATATTATCAAAATTATCAACAGCAAATCAAGACAAGTTGTTATAAAAAATCGTGTTAGCGTGCGCCGGGCCAAGTGTCCTTGAAAGTGAATGCAAGGACAAGCTTTACACCTGCAGCTACAGTACCTATTTTTATGAAATAGAACGCTATTTTCAACTCTCTTACTAACGACGACTTGGTCCGATGACACATGGGCCGGACTGTAAGTGAACGTGATCGTGTGAGTATCAAGTTCAAACCTCCGCAAAACACATTACTTTTTGGAATGTTTTTTATTATGCTGCTAAAATACCAGAAAAATCTGAGATTTTTTTACGAAAAAATTGGAGAAATTTCTGAAATATTATAATTAATACTTGGACAAATTGCTGCCTGCAACATTGCTTAATTAAAGAAAAATCCGCATTCATTGTTGCTTTATTTTGCTTTTGGTGCATTTGAACGCCCAATATGCCGCTAAATCGAACACCGCCAACCTCACCGAAATCTAACTTCAAAAAAAAAAAAAAAAACAAAAACATTCAGACGAATTGAGAACCTCCTCCTTTTTGAAGTCGGTTAAAAATCAATGATGGTGACGCTGGTACTAATATACTAAGTAAAGTTATTTTTTACAAATATACTAAGTAAAGTTATTTTTCTTTGTAGCACCTGTGAAGCAGTGGTTTCAAGACAAGAAGAAATAATTTTTGTTCAATTGAAAATTTTTTGTAGTAGTTTGTTTAGAATCTACATAATCATTGTATAAAGCTTTTAATTTGTATTTACTATAAAAGGTGAAATAATACCTTATTGAACTCAATAAAGATTTAGATTTTTGTTTTACTAAAAACTTAGGTAATAAAATAAAACTATATTTTACTGTGTATATTTGACATTATTTATTTCCTTTTTTTATTAATCAATTAAATGTTTTACGCCTTAAAATATAACTTTTATTTTCCTAAAATAGTACTAGTTTTAATTTATCGTAGGTGTCGTTCTGCCTACCCCTATTGAGAGTATTTCTACAAAATATTTTAGCCCTTTTTTAAATGCACGCCATCTAGTGGTAAACTTTGTAAACGTAGGGAATACGTCTATGTGTGTGTAAAAGTGTGTAAATTCAATGACAGATGTTATTATGGGATTCTGTGTCAAATTGGGTGGATTTTGAGGCATTGTTATGATCAAGTTCATTAAAAGGTAATGACCAGGTGTCGCGAACACTACTTCTACAACTTTGTAATGCTCAGATTTCACATAAAACGAAATAAACTCAAAATAATGATTTCAGCGCCATCTAGCGGGAAAAGTGCTGGGAACAGCCCGTATCTTTCACCTTAAGGGAAAATCTTATACACTTGGGAGCAAAGAAATCGAGCCACCCCTTTTTTCACATGTCCTGGTTATTAGTTTTGGTTTCATGAATTATATAATTCAAAATACTAAAAACTACCCTCATTGTAAAGGTTATCAAATAATCTTTTAGGCGATATATGTTTAGAATTGATCTGTTCCATAATACCACAAATAATAACAATTATACCTACTTACATGAAAAATAGAAGTGGCTCGATTTATTTGCTCCCAAGTAATTACATGAATACTTTCATACTGCTGCACTATCATACTTTTAATTGTGCACACATTATTGTGATAGATTGATGTTAATTAGTTCATCAGATACCTAATTTTTGATGCGTTGATTAATATCAAAACAGCAACAGTAATAAACACATTACATTCATTTGTATTTATTAATTAATCATAATCAATATCTCGTATTTTTTTTTGTTTCATTTACCTACGGATACATAAGAAGCTATACATTTCCAGCATGAGCTGATCTTGTATTGTAAAGGCTTTTCGTACAATGAAAGGTCAGATTATATTGGAAATATATACCTAGATTGAAAGCCATGTGTACCTTAATTTATTTATATTCAAAAACTATTTTCCAGGTATTTATAAATCCTAAGCTAAGAGTGGTTGACTACCAGAAAATAATCCATAGTGAAGGATGTGAGAGTGTACAAGGATATACAGCTGAAGTACCAAGATATAGAGCAGTTGAAGTTACAGGTATATGAGCTAACACACATTTATGAAAGAGAGAACATGACTGACTGTCCACACCATGTATTTGTAAACAGTGTCAGAGACGTGTTTCTGTAACATTGATACATGTTGCAGAGAATGTTTCTCACAGTTTTTGATGGCAAAAGCTCCGTAACATTGTTTCCGAAAATGTTTAGGTAATGTTTCAAAAATTCTTTGCAAGTATCTGGAACATTGTTTATAAGCAACTACAAGGCTTGTAATGAATATAATGCAATTTCTGGTCTATCAATTACTAGTTTTGAGACTGCATATTATCACAAAATTACTTTATTTATTTGCAAGTATCTGGAACATTGTTTATAAGCAACTACAAGGCTTGTAATGAATATAATGCAATTACTAGTTTTGAGACTGCATATTATCACAAAATTACTTTATTTATTTGCAAGTATCTGGAACATTGTTTATAAGCAACTACAAGGCTTGTAATGAATATAATGCAATTACTAGTTTTGAGACTGCATATTATCACAAAATTACTTTATTTATTTGCAAGTATCTGGAACATTGTTTATAAGCAACTACAAGGCTTGTAATGAATATAATGCAATTACTAGTTTTGAGACTGCATATTATCACAAAATTACTTTATTTATTTGCAAGTATCTGGAACATTGTTTATAAGCAACTACAAGGCTTGTAATGAATATAATGCAATTACTAGTTTTGAGACTGCATATTATCACAAAATTACTTTATTTATTTGCAAGTATCTGGAACATTGTTTATAAGCAACTACAAGGCTTGTAATGAATATAATGCAATTACTAGTTTTGAGACTGCATATTATCACAAAATTACTTTATTTATTTGCAAGTATTTTTTTTTTTTATTTTATTTTTTTATTTACTTTTAAGAAGGCTTACAGACTAATGTAATAATAGTTACCAAAATTAAATAATCTAATTGCTAATTACAAGCCTCCACAGCTGGATATTAATTACCTAATTGTCGAAAAGAACAAAAAAAATACTAACCTATGTGTACAACTGGTATTCCAGAAATACAACATCATGCAATATGAAACATAACACCGTGTCAATAACTGTACAATATTTTCACCAGTTATGTGCAGTTCCTACAGCTAAATACACTGTTTTTTTTTTTTTTTACATTCTTTAATTTAATTATTCGAGAAAAAAGTATGCTGTGCTAAGAGCCGTCTTACTGTCCGTGCATTGGTGCAAAACAAATCAATGCCCAGTTCATGGGGAATTTTATTGAATCCCCGCGTACTTCTCAGAATAAAAGCATTACGCCTATAGTTAGTTGTAACTAACGGCTCATGAAGCAAGGGTCGCTGTCTAAAACGAATTTGGTTAGTACGCATTATTATCTTTTCCACTAGTTCAGGACAGTCTATTGATCCATTCGCAATATTCACTAAAAAGCTGATATCACTAATTTGCCGTCTACATTCAAGTGGCAGGAAGTGATACTTTCTGCAACGCTGCTCATAATCCACTGAGAATTGCTGTGCCTTATAATCTAAATATCGGAGAAACTTCATCTGGACTCTCTCAATACGAGTCTTGTAAATCTCATACTGAGGGTTCCAGACTTGTGATGCGTACTCCAAGTGACTGCGTACGTATGAACAATATAATATCTTAATCGTTTTAAGTGAGCGGAAACAGGCTGAGGTCCTAATTATGAACCCTAACGCTTTTGATGCTTTTTTTACAGCATTCTCAATGTGATCTTCAAATAATAATTTACTATCCAGTACAATTCCTAGGTCTCTGATACTATTAACTTTGCCAATGTCTTGATTATTGAGTCTATAGTTTGATATAATTATTGACTTCTGACGCGAAAAGGTTATGTGAGAACATTTGGTTACATTAAGCTGAAGTTTATTTCGGATACAATACACATCGAATCTATCGAGATCTTCTTGCAGCTGTGTAGCATCGGATATGTTACGCACCTTTTTGTGAATCTTCATATCATCAGCATATAAAAGGATGTATGAATGTTTGAAACAATATTTGACATCGGCAATAAATAGTGTGAATAATAGAGGACCTAAGATCGAGCCCTGGGGGACGCCCGAGGGCACAGACATCCAACCTGATGTGTACCCCCGAAGTACCACAGCTTGTGTACGGTTATCTATATAAGAACAAAACCACCGAAACAGGTCGCCATGAATTCCGGCGGATAGTAATTTTCCCAAAAGCACCTGATGGTCAATACGATCAAAACATTTACTGTAATCAGTATAGACTACATCCACCTGAGCACCCTGTTCCATCCCTTCGGATATAAATTCGTGCGAGAGTATCAGGTTAGATGTAGTAGAGCGCTTCATGATAAATCCATGCTGCTCGCCACTAAAGCAACATCTCATTACCGCGTACACGCTACTATGTACCACTCGCTCTAAGATTTTTGAAAATAAACAAATTTTGGAAATGGGTCGATAATTTTCAACGTCTGCCCTATCACCTTTTTTAAAGACAGGGGTAATGAACGCGGATTTCCAGATTTTTGGGACGATTCCTTCCAATAATGACCTCCTGAAGAGAATACACAGAGGTGTGACGATACTATCAGCACAGTTTACTATTAATATAGGAGGAATCATATCAGGCCCACCCGATTTCGACAAATCTAAGGTCCTGAGTAACTTTAGTACTTGGGAATGGTTTATGTGAATAGAGCTGATACCCGTTACGCTATCGTTAATGCTTTGGTCTCGATATTCTTGTGTGGATACGTTATTACACGTATGGTCTGGTTCTTGAAAGGTAGAATAAAAATAACTAGCAAATAGATTACTGATATCCTCCCCTGTGCTAGTAGATATATCTCGATATCGCATTACTCTGGGAAAAGTGTCTGAGTTCTTTCTACTTTTTACGAAGGACCAGAAAGATTTAGGGTTTTTTATGATAGATGCTTCAATTTTTTCCATATACATATTGAAACATGTGCTCTCTAAGTTAATAGCACGATTGCGGAGTATGGAAAAGGAATGGTAATCTGAAATATTACCATAAGTTTTATATTTCCGATGGTATTTAGCTTTCTCTTTTAATATTTTAATTAAAGCGGAAGTAAACCAAGGCGGATGTGAGGACTGTTTCACGGACTTTACCGGAATGTATTTATCCCTAAGATCATACAGTTTATCATAAAATTTTGTGACAGCATCATCAATCGATCCAGCAAGAAAAAACTCAGTCCAATTTATTTTATCAAGTTCAGACCTAATTGCAGAATAATCTCCCTTCCAGTAGACATATTTCTTCATAGTTTTGTCAGTTAGTTTATGATATTCCACAAAATTAGCCTGGATAGTCAGTGGCTTGTGATGAGGGTCGACAGGTACCACCAGTGGGTTGCTACATTCACCAACACACACAGAATCGTTCGAAAAAACCAAGTCTAATAATCTACCGTTTGAGATGTTTCGCTCGCCATTGTATTGCGACAAATTACAGGTGAGTATAGTGTCCAAGAAATCAGTAATATTCTGGCATGAGATATTTTGAGGAATTAACTCCGTTTTGGTGTCAGTATAAGACCACTGCACTTTGTTTTCAAAATTAAAATCACCCATGAGCAAAAACTTGTCTAGTGGGTGAGCTAAAATTAATTGGTTGATATTATCTTTAAAATTATTTAACTGAGCTACATATGAGTGACCAAGGTTCTCTTTACAAAGGTAAAGAGCACAAATGTGCAAGTTGTAAGTAACAGAAGGTCTAGTTCTCTTCAGAGTAAGTGACACCCAAATATCCTCGGCAGAACTACGCCACTCGGGTCTTTCAACGACTATAAGTTCGGTTTTCACCGCAATCAGAACTCCGCCGCCCATTCGTTGTCCGGTACGCGAGTAGTCGCGATCGCGCCTCCACACAAGATACCGACCGTCAAATAGTTCAGTATTATAAATACCGTCCACAAGCCATGTTTCCGTGATAACAATAACGTCATACGAATTAAGACACACATTACGAAATAGCCCAATCGTTTTCGTACGCAACCCACGCGCATTTTGGTAGTATATTCTAAGCATTATGGCACATATCTATAAAAACATCAACTACAAATACAAGTAAGCACAACAAATGCGTAGTACAATAACAACAATGTATTACTTGAAGTGGATAAGACGTGCTAAAATAGCTAATTATGTGTAAGGTAGAAGGAATTAACTTAAAGCACAGCAATGCATAGTGTACGCTGAAGTATAAGTTTAAATCGAATGGACCCAATGACTTATGAATAGAAACAATGAGCAGTGGCCGGCGGAGAGATAAGAACAGCCAGTCACCGTTAGTCATAAGTAGTAGTACGCGGCACTGCAAAAAGAACTTTGTTGCGGTACACTTTTGATTGCAATCAATGTAAGATAGTCTAGTGGAACAAATAGAATATTTTAAAAACTTACGTAGATGCACCACGGCACGACACAGTGAGACTTGGAAAACGTTAGTAGCACGCTTTCGTATGCGATTCTCAAACTGTAGTGTACTGGAATATGTTTTAGTTATAATTAATTTCATTACATGCAAGTACTTAAGAACTAAACATTCTGAGTTCAAATTCACACTATTTTTGCGAGATCCTTGTCCGATTTTATGAACGCAATTGGTGAAGTTTCCATTTTCCGTGCATGTATTGAGGCGTGTTTCACCCACACAAATTGAAAATCCTTTTCAGCAGCCAACTTTTTTACTTTGGACAGTAACATCTTGTTTTTTACGGTCAGATGATCATTGATATATATTCTATGGTTTCCAGACAGTCCAATACGGCCAGTGGTAAGAGGAGAAGTCTTGAATTCATATCTGGCTGCAGCGATAAAATCTTCCTTTACGTAACGATTCGTGAAACATACTATTATAGGTTTGATATGATCTTTTTCCCGTGTCGGTACCCTGGTAATGAAGTTTATCTGAGTTTTAGTAATAGGGTAATTTATTTTGGTTCCAATGTTGGATACGATATCAAACAAATTTTCATTTGTAGCTTGCGTTATTCCCTTTATTTCCACGTTGTTCATGCGTGTCCATTGGTCCCTGCTATCAGATTCTTCTTGTAACTGGTCAAGACGTGATTGAAGCTGGTCTACTTGAATCTGTACTTTTTCCACCAGGGTTAAGCGCTGTTCCATGTCATTAATTTTTTTGCCAAACTCCTTGACTACATCGTTAAACTCGTTAAACTGCTTATTCAAGGAAGACTTCATATCGATGAATTCACTCCTCAATGCAGAGATTTCGTCCTTTAGACCTTCGAATGGTGCCAATTTGGCTGATAACGCTCGAACTTCTTGCAGGACAACTAAATCTGGTTCCGGCCTCGGTGATCTTGGTGCGCTGGGTGGAAGAGTGGCAGCTGTTTGTTTGCATTTAATGCAGCGCCATGTCAACTTCCTATCTCCCAACCTTCGGTAACCGGCTTCAGTAATAGCTGCACATTGGAAATGCAGCAACTGATCGCATACCGTACATAGAACGCCGTCAGTTAGCGGGTCGTTACAACTACCACACATTTTGACTTCTTCCATTTTCAACAAATAAGTAATAACGTTGACAAACTTTGAGACACACTGGTGATTTTATAAAAATCGACAGTAGGTTTAGCTACACACGACCGCAAGCAACGGGGCCCACGAGCGAATGAACCTGCGTATCTGAGAGCGTATCTGGAACATTGTTTATAAGCAACTACAAGGCTTGTAATGAATATAATGCAATTACTAGTTTTGAGACTGCATATTATCACAAAATTACTTTATTTATTTGCAAGTATCTGGAACATTGTTTATAAGCAACTACAAGGCTTGTAATGAATATAATGCAATTACTAGTTTTGAGACTGCATATTATCACAAAATTACTTTATTTATTTGCAAGTATCTGGAACATTGTTTATAAGCAACTACAAGGCTTGTAATGAATATAATGCAATTACTAGTTTTGAGACTGCATATTATCACAAAATTACTTTATTTATTTGCAAGTATCTGGAACATTGTTTATAAGCAACTACAAGGCTTGTAATGAATATAATGCAATTACTAGTTTTGAGACTGCATATTATCACAAAATTACTTTATTTATTTGCAAGTATCTGGAACATTGTTTATAAGCAACTACAAGGCTTGTAATGAATATAATGCAATTACTAGTTTTGAGACTGCATATTATCACAAAATTACTTTATTTATTTGCAAGTATCTGGAACATTGTTTATAAGCAACTACAAGGCTTGTAATGAATATAATGCAATTACTAGTTTTGAGACTGCATATTATCACAAAATTACTTTATTTAATCTGTCAAACGTCCTACAGACAATGCTATCTGTAACGTTTTTATGCCAGTTTATAACCAGTCGTAATAAAAAATATAACATGAAAATTTTTGGACACAGTCGACGTCGCCACTACTAGAAGGTTAATGCGGAACAGGTTGAAGTATACTCCTCATCATGAATTACTGTATAAGTTTGAATATTTCAAACCTTACTGGCCCCCAACAAAAGAAAAAGTAACTATCCCAATGTTATCCATTCCAAAAAGGTGCTATTTTAATACATTATATTTTTTGACAGGTTTAAATTCACAAGGTGAGCCCACTGCACAAGTGTTTAAAGACTGGTCTGCGCGGATAGCTCAGCATGAGATGGACCACTTGGACGGCAAGGTCTACACAGACATCATGGACAGGAAGACGTTGACATGCTCCTGTTGGCAGGAAGTTAATATGTCTAAAGGAAAACTTGTTATACCATTTAGTCCACAGTAAATTATTTATTGAATGTGCATTTGTTTTATTTTAAACCAACTTTCAAGAAGTTGGTGCCTTCAATTTGGTTCAGCGAGGATTAGCACCGACTTCTGATATTGTAAATTGGACTACCAAACTGAATTTCGACAAATCGTTCTACGACAAGATTTTACTTCGACACTATGGAACTCCGACATTACGCTACTCCGACAATTTTGAAACTTCGACACTGGGCTCTTCGCTGGCTTCGTTCGCTCGCTTTGCTCGCTCACTCTAGACCCCGTCATCTCCTTCGAACCTAACCTATCTTTGTCGGGGTGCCCTAAATTAGGTGTCGAAGTTCCATAACTGTCGCAGGTAGCGTAATGTCGGAATTTCATAGTGTCGAAGTAAAATCTTGTCGTAGAACGATTTGTCGAAATTCAGTTTGGGAATGGGTTTAGCATCTTTGATGCCTTTCAAAGGAATAGTGGTAGTTTCACTTATATTTAATTCCACTTTATTAATTCAGCATGCACACCTAGCCAAAGAGCAGTGCTCAATACCGCTTAAACGGAATGAAGCTGGATTCGTTCTATACAAAGTTTGATCATAACTGACGAACGTTCGTTGCCCTTCGTTGGCTAGGTGTGAACGCTGGGATATCTCCGCGGGCACCGCGGGATAAGGGGCGCCGGCCTCTGAAGGCAGGTGCTGAGGCTTTGAAGGCGGCGAGGCCCGAGATATTATTTTACTCCATAGTCTGCTCAAACACAGTGCTGACGGATGGGGGAATGCTGAAATGTCAAGGTGGCGCCTGAGCTCGGTTCGCACCACGGCGCCAATTGAATGGCCTAGAGGCGGCCCTGTATGTACGTTACTGATTTAACCATGATTGTCAATAAAAAAGAAAAAAAAAGTCAAATCTAAAAGTTCAAAAAGCAACATTTGTATGAAATCTTATTCTGTGTCAACTGGGTGGAGCTACAGAACAAAAAAGGTACTTTATAGGTTACAAATAAATAAACAACCATTTTATATAAGCAATTGTTTATTTGATTTAACTTTTACAATAAAGCAATATCCGTTTAGTTTTGAGTAATACTATAAATAGGTACCTGTACTTAATAAATTAGCGATATGAATATAGATAACTAAGTTATATAACACAAAACTAAACTAACTTAGCTTTACCTGTTACATTCTCATGTTGTCTTTAAGTAAGCAGCTATGGGAAATGTAAAATATCTAGTAACTTTGACACAAAATAAAAGTGACAATGTAGATTCTGCTGTGTACAAAGTAATTTTTAGGCAACTTGCTATCTTTTGCCCAGGTTAAAAGTATGCTATTTGTTAATCTGGGACATTTTCTATCTGTGTGCCAAATTTCTACCACATCCGTCATCTTCACAAACTTTCACATTTATATTTGTGATCTATCTATAAGTTCATAAACATTTACTTTATTCAAATATACATGCATTTCACATTCACCTAGGCCTTGTACAAAACTTACGAACATAAACAATCGTAAATATTTCTTCATAAATATCAATGTCTATGATAATAACGTGGTCTGTAGAACAAGCACTTATTTTTTGCATGCTACACACTTATTCTCGAATTTTGAATCTACAAGAGATTTTTTTTTAAATTTTTAATTTTGAATCTCTTGTGTTTGCCAGTATTCTAGATTGTAAGTTGATTTGTCACCTTTATTTTGTGTCAATCAAAAATCACTATAACTTAGATTTTTATAAGCTGCTTTTTGCTTTAATAAGTTCTAATATACATATCATTTGAATCTAACAAATAAATTAAAATATTTTATATTTGTTCTTCTAACTAGTAAGAGAGATTTAGTTAAAAATAATATACATGTTTAGTTACAACATTCAATATGAACTATTACCACTATTTAAATGTAAGTACAATAATATATATTACAAGAATTGAGTGCTGCATAGTCCCTTTTAAATTGTGAATGAAAATATCTAATTTGTATCTATGTATTTTATTTTTCGTATGGAGTAAGCAGACTTCTAAGTAGTAACAATGCACATAATATTCTATGTAATTATTGTATTTAGTGCATTAATATAGACATGTATTTGTATATTGCAACTAAACATTTATCTCGCCAAATCCTTACACTGCTTGTCAACAGAACTCTTCAATCTCATTGCTTCATATCTATTCAGTTCTACACCCTAATTCAGAACATTTTCGATAAGCAGTTGTCGACCGATTCACTCCTATCTCGTTCCTTCTATGATTCTCGTAACGCGAGAGAAAGAGATAGCTTACGAAATCGACAACTGACTAATCGGATCTTTTTGAATCAAGAGGCCGATCAATCTGAGCTTTGAATATGTTAATGCAATATTGAATACATATATTCCTTCATTTGCATTAAATCAGTGCCTATCTTCACTTCACCTTACGTAATTTATATGCAAAATTCAGCCAATTCATTCCTATACCTTCTTATAAGACACATCACAGAAATCTTATTAGGTTTCTTCCACATCAGTAACAAGTTATACAAGACAATTCGTTTTTATCAATAGTTCTAGTTGAGTAGCGTATTGCGTAGCGGCGGCTTACCCTATACAGTGTCCGGCCATGGACTAGCGATATTCTAGGTAGTTATATAGCAACTATTGCAGTACACAAATACACTACACACTAGGGTCCAATCCACTTCCCCGCTATTTGGCAGCCAATTTGCTTTTTTGTTGAGATATTGTCTACAACTGTATGTCTTTATGTGAACCCATTGTATCTTAATGCAAACGATAGACAATATTGTTCCCCTCCGAATAAGCCTACTTTTATCTCAGTAGGACCAAAACTTTCAGAGATATGACTTTTTTTGTACACACGTACAGAATATCTCAACAAAAAAATGGAAGTGGATTGGACCCTAGTGTATAGTGTATTTGTGTACTAGAATAGTTGTTATATAAGTACCTCGAATATCGCTAGTTCATGACCGGACATAATGTATAGGACACAAATACTTATATAAGAAAAGTTTTTTTTATATTTACGCTTCGCAACTCGCTGCTCAGCTAGAACGCAGCCAACCAATCAACTTCGTTCAACGTGACAGTATCATATTATTATGATATCCTTTGCGTAGTTCGGCGAGTGACTCAGTTACCTGAGCGGGTTGCTGGCCAGGCTGGTGAGGCTGGTGAGTGAGGATGGCCCACTGGCGGCCAGGCTGAGCCGGTCGGTCTCCTCGTCAGCTTGGTTGTTGCGCAGCTCTTGTAGCGTGTATACAAACTTGCTCCACTCGTCGTGGCGAGGTTGGGACACGTGCTGTTGATGGACAATTGTTTGTTATATTGTTGACTGTTATTTGAATGCGTTGTTTCTGGTATTTAAGGGATTTCCTACACTTATCGACGCAGAATTGGCTTACGCCGATCGAAAAAAACGTAATGTTTGGTGTAACCGACGTCGTTCGCCTCAGCTCAGTGCGGCTCTCTACCTCGACGAGATCCTACGTCGGTTTTCATGATGATTATAATACTGTTAAATGCTACTGGTACGGAACCCTAAAAAGGACCAACAAAGTGGTGAAGGTTTTAGAGAAATAAGCAGTTTTAAGAAAGAATAATAGCCCAATCGCCAAGTAGTTTTACTTTGCAAAAGGTCGGTCAGTTCTGAATTTTGGATCATGTGTTATGTTTAGGCGTTCTTATAAAAAATTCATGTTTTCGACCTTGAGTGAACTCGGCGCGTTCCGCCATCTTGGATTAAAGACTCCAAAAATGAGCTTTTCTTAAATAACTCCTTATCTATGGGTTTTACGCCAAAAATAGTTCAGAGCAATTTTGGAGAGAATTAAATTCCCTGCAATTCCTTCTTTCAGTATTTTGTTCTATAGCTAATAGTTTACGATATATTGCGCTTCAAAGTAGACAAAAAACAATTATTAAGCATTTCTTATTTTTCATTCCCAACTCAAAAAGAGAGGTGTTACGTTTGAAGCCTATGTATGTATGTCTGCCTGTATGGTTGTCTGTATGTCCGTGTGTCTGTTTGTGGCATTGTAGCTCCGAAACGGATGACCCGATTTCGTTAAGATTTTTTTTGCTCGAAAGCTGGGTTTATCTGTATAATTGTAAGCTATGTTTGATGGAAATCGGTAAATTATCAGCTCTTTTCACAGTTAGTTTAGGTATGCCGTGCAATGCACACTGCATTGAACGGCATTGCAGCCGGTGCAATATCATGATCAAGTTAAACCTCTTCTCTGCGACATGGAACTGGGCTATAATCTTTTAATTAGTTTTAACTTAATGGTCTACCAATACTAGTATACAAATAGGCAGAGTTAATTGACTGATTAAAGATGCACTGCATGCCCATGTGGTTTTGATCTTGGGGTAACTGGATGTCAACTTGCACCTGAAAAGTAGTAGTCTCACCTCAGCTAGTTCATAGACCCATATCTTGCCGGCGTCATCTCCGGCGGTGATGTGTGTGCCGGACGGGGTCCACGACACGCGGTTGAAGGCTACACCGCCTTCTGCCTGGATCGACGCTACTGGTACCTGCACGTACATATTTTAAGGTTTAGATATGCATGTCATTTACATAGGGAAACTTTCCTTACCGTATTTGGGTTATAATCGTTCAAAAATAATGTATTTTTATTTTTTGCAGACTTGCTGCCTCGTTAGAGCGATTACGCACTGCATCCGATCCGAATCCGTGAAAATACGGATATTAAAAACTCGGACCGAATTCGGATATTGCTTTACGCACTGCATCCGATCCGAATCCGTGAAAATACCGATCTAGAGTAAAAATCTCGGACCGAATTCGGATGTTGCTTACGCACTATTCCGATCTCTGATTCAAATTCAAACAATTCAGTACTACGGCTACTTCGGTCCGTAAATTGTTCTTCCGAATTAGAAACTCACGTATGACGGATAGAAATCGGATGACGTATGCCGGATGTAGGGCGTAAACTACCATACAAATAGCTATATGGCTACTTCGGAACGTATTTTCACGGATTCGGATCGGATGCAGTGCGTAACCGCTGTTAGTGTTTGCAAGCGCGACTAGGTTCGATCCCCAGGTCGGAATTTCGTGTGGGATGCAAAAAGTAGCAGCCCGGAGTCTGGATTTGTGCCTGGTTGATGGCAAAAGGTTCGCTCCCTATTACTTGGCAACGGCGAAATGAGGATGTACTATACACCTTTGCCCAACCTTTCGCAGATTACAGGCATGATGTTTTCTTGTGTTGTTAGAAGCAAATACTCGCATACTTGATGCTAAATTACATAATAAATTATTTATGTGACCGAGTGAGGCGCATCTCGCCCCTTTGCTTGCGATAGCGCACGAGTTGTCTGCAGTTTTTTTTTTATTTGTAATGCCTTTGAGTATCGAAACTCACTCCTGCGAGCTTCAACTTCCAGCCTTAGCGCTCATAACTCATAATGTGTAGTTATACATAATAGACGTACCTCAGTATCTCTATTAAGGTTCCACAGGTCGATGCGCCCTGCTGCGTCGGCTGCTGCGAAGAGTGCGGGGTGTGTGGGAGACCAGCGCACATCTACGACGTAGTCGCCGCTATCCTCGAATGAGTACAGCGCTTTGTTCTCCTAATAATAAAACAAAACATATTATTTAGAAATACTTCTGTTAATATTTAACAGTTGGTATTACCTAATCGTTATGGATTAAAATCAAGGAGCAGACTGAACGTGGACGGCGTAGAACCATTGTTGCAACTTGGGAGAGCTTACTGCGTTGATAGGGACAAATTACACGGTTCAGATATATTGTTATGCTATCGCCAAAGTAAGCAACTTAACCAAATGTTTATACATAACGATAAGCTTGTTCGCGTCTTTTACGAGTTGTGAAACGTCGCGAATTTAGCAACCAGGAAGAATAAGACATTTTTAGGTTATTACATTTACAGCTCTTCTTTTTAGGAAAAGCTTATATTTAAAATAACCTCTAGCTATTAAAATTGGTGTTCTTTCTTAAGATATATTTAATACCTTTACGTCTTTAAAAATAATAATAAATTCGTTTATTTCGAACGCACAAAGGAATGATTATTACATAAATAAAACGTCCAAACATTAAGGGTCTGCCGAACTAATTAACGCGGAATCGGCATAGACCAGATGGCCGCGCCAAGCAAAGGCCAACGGCGTCAGTTACACCCACCCTTGTGCCCGTAGACATAAAGCTTTTTCCGACCGGCCTATTCCGATTCCACGTCGATAAATATGGGGAGACCCTAAGTTACAGGGTTTCTTTTGTGGAGAGATTGCAATGGTGTCTCAACTAGGTAGTGCCTGTGCTACAGATTACCAGGCCCTCACCTCGTTTCCATGAATTAATATTGTAGGATCACACCTTTTTCATCATAATTCACTTCACACATTTCACCTCCTTTTTACTTACTATAAACCTCTTTTTCTATCACAGGCCACATTTTTGGAACACACTCCATACTCAAAAATTCAAAGAGACTCGAAAAATAAACTGCAAAGTGTTTTTGCGAGGGCATTCTAAAGGTAACAACGAAAGCTTCTTCCAGCACTTCGCCTCACTTTGTGCTCACATTACCGAGCTTCCGGGAGTTGTGTTCCATCAGTTACCATTTTACTTACGTGTGCCTTTCATCCTATATTTATTGACTTAGTGTTTTTTTTACCATATTATAAAGTTGTCTTCTTTTAAGTATTTTCCTTGTTTGTCCGACTAGGGGTAGGTAGGAATCACTAATAACATCTCATATTCTTTATAACTGGTATAGCAGAAGTGCTCAGGAGATCCTAGGGCCGTCTGTTACATTACAATATAACTAATGATATGAATGGTATTACATATTTGATTACTTTTTGTAAGGTATTTAGGGGTAAAGTATTTCACAGATGGAAGGCATAAAGGCCTATGGAGGGGTCCAACAACATCTACATACCTTCTGACTCCACAGCTTGACGCTCCAGTCCATAGAACAGGTGAGGTACAGATGCGACAGGTCCACTGAGCCAGCAGCCGCGTGACACGATACTCCAGTGATGGGTCCCGCGTGACCTTCCACGCACTCTGTCACACCTGCGCGCTGACCGTATAAGCACCCTGGACAATAATACGGTAATATTAATACTTCAGGTTTGTTAAAAGCGAGTCGTAAGAGATGACGAACCTAGCCTCATTATTGTGCCTGGAAAATGGTAATAGGCTCACCACATTACATAAGACTTGGTACAGAAGAAGGCTGGGTGTAGAAACTCTTATAATATGAGAACAAAACTGCATACCCTTCACGGATTATAGGTTATGATTACAAATATAATATGACGCCTGTATTGAAGGGTTGGTAAGAGGTGTAAGGTGCACTCTCATTGCACCGCAGGGACTAAATAAACATATTCCAAAAGATTATTACAAGAGATGGTCTAAGAAAAACCTAGATTTTAGAATAGCCCCGTCTCTTTTTTTTATATGACATAAGAAAGTGATGGGTATATTTTAAAGCTGGGTTTTACCTTAGTCTTGGTTTAAACCATCTTTTGTGATAGGGGGATTCAGTCCCATGTAATAGGGGGCGACTCTATTGCCATTAAGTGGGCACAAATCCAGACTCCGGGTTGTTACTGAGAAATTTCACACGGAAAAATCCAATAACACTGCCCGACCTGGGGATCGAACCCAGGACCTCACGCTCAGCAGTCGCGCTTGCTCGTCGTTGTCGTGTTTGTATTTTGTTTTACTTGTACTCAAAACCGAATCGGTCAACAAGACTTATAAAAAAAACTGAATCTGGGTCACGATAGCTGCTTCAGCATAGACTCTTCAAGGCAAGAGAGGAAACGAGAAAAGGCTCTGTAAGATTTTGACGGTTTCTAACTAGGTATAACCAGTACTCCATCAAAGTGTTGTCTATGGTAACTGACCAGTATAAATGTTTCCATCCTCGCTGCCCAGCACAAAGTTGTTGACGTCACCGTGCGGGAAGCCCATGGAGGTGACGGCGACGGCCTTGCTCTGCCGGTGTTGTAGGTCCAGCGTCTCCTGAGGCTGCGACAACATGGTACTAACCAGTATAAATGTTTCCATCCTCGCTGCCCAGCACAAAGTTGTTGACGTCACCGTGCGGGAAGCCCATGGAGGTGACGGCGACGGCCTTGCTCTGCCGGTGTTGTAGGTCCAGCGTCTCCTGAGGCTGCGACAACATGGTACTAACCAGTATAAATGTTTCCATCCTCGCTGCCCAGCACAAAGTTGTTGACGTCACCGTGCGGGAAGCCCATGGAGGTGACGGCGACGGCCTTGCTCTGCCGGTGTTGTAGGTCCAGCGTCTCCTGAGGCTGCGACAACATGGTACTAACCAGTATAAATGTTTCCATCCTCGCTGCCCAGCACAAAGTTGTTGACGTCACCGTGCGGGAAGCCCATGGAGGTGACGGCGACGGCCTTGCTCTGCCGGTGTTGTAGGTCCAGCGTCTCCTGAGGCTGCGACAACATGGTACTAACCAGTATAAATGTTTCCATCCTCGCTGCCCAGCACAAAGTTGTTGACGTCACCGTGCGGGAAGCCCATGGAGGTGACGGCGACGGCCTTGCTCTGCCGGTGTTGTAGGTCCAGCGTCTCCTGAGGCTGCGACAACATGGTACTAACCAGTATAAATGTTTCCATCCTCGCTGCCCAGCACAAAGTTGTTGACGTCACCGTGCGGGAAGCCCATGGAGGTGACGGCGACGGCCTTGCTCTGCCGGTGTTGTAGGTCCAGCGTCTCCTGAGGCTGCGACAACATGGTACTAACCAGTATAAATGTTTCCATCCTCGCTGCCCAGCACAAAGTTGTTGACGTCACCGTGCGGGAAGCCCATGGAGGTGACGGCGACGGCCTTGCTCTGCCGGTGTTGTAGGTCCAGCGTCTCCTGAGGCTGCGACAACATGGTACTAACCAGTATAAATGTTTCCATCCTCGCTGCCCAGCACAAAGTTGTTGACGTCACCGTGCGGGAAGCCCATGGAGGTGACGGCGACGGCCTTGCTCTGCCGGTGTTGTAGGTCCAGCGTCTCCTGAGGCTGCGACAACATGGTACTAACCAGTATAAATGTTTCCATCCTCGCTGCCCAGCACAAAGTTGTTGACGTCACCGTGCGGGAAGCCCATGGAGGTGACGGCGACGGCCTTGCTCTGCCGGTGTTGTAGGTCCAGCGTCTCCTGAGGCTGCGACAACATGGTACTAACCAGTATAAATGTTTCCATCCTCGCTGCCCAGCACAAAGTTGTTGACGTCACCGTGCGGGAAGCCCATGGAGGTGACGGCGACGGCCTTGCTCTGCCGGTGTTGTAGGTCCAGCGTCTCCTGAGGCTGCGACAACATGGTACTAACCAGTATAAATGTTTCCATCCTCGCTGCCCAGCACAAAGTTGTTGACGTCACCGTGCGGGAAGCCCATGGAGGTGACGGCGACGGCCTTGCTCTGCCGGTGTTGTAGGTCCAGCGTCTCCTGAGGCTGCGACAACATGGTACTAACCAGTATAAATGTTTCCATCCTCGCTGCCCAGCACAAAGTTGTTGACGTCACCGTGCGGGAAGCCCATGGAGGTGACGGCGACGGCCTTGCTCTGCCGGTGTTGTAGGTCCAGCGTCTCCTGAGGCTGCGACAACATGGTACTAACCAGTATAAATGTTTCCATCCTCGCTGCCCAGCACAAAGTTGTTGACGTCACCGTGCGGGAAGCCCATGGAGGTGACGGCGACGGCCTTGCTCTGCCGGTGTTGTAGGTCCAGCGTCTCCTGAGGCTGCGACAACATGGTACTAACCAGTATAAATGTTTCCATCCTCGCTGCCCAGCACAAAGTTGTTGACGTCACCGTGCGGGAAGCCCATGGAGGTGACGGCGACGGCCTTGCTCTGCCGGTGTTGTAGGTCCAGCGTCTCCTGAGGCTGCGACAACATGGTACTAACCAGTATAAATGTTTCCATCCTCGCTGCCCAGCACAAAGTTGTTGACGTCACCGTGCGGGAAGCCCATGGAGGTGACGGCGACGGCCTTGCTCTGCCGGTGTTGTAGGTCCAGCGTCTCCTGAGGCTGCGACAACATGGTACTAACCAGTATAAATGTTTCCATCCTCGCTGCCCAGCACAAAGTTGTTGACGTCACCGTGCGGGAAGCCCATGGAGGTGACGGCGACGGCCTTGCTCTGCCGGTGTTGTAGGTCCAGCGTCTCCTGAGGCTGCGACAACATGGTACTAACCAGTATAAATGTTTCCATCCTCGCTGCCCAGCACAAAGTTGTTGACGTCACCGTGCGGGAAGCCCATGGAGGTGACGGCGACGGCCTTGCTCTGCCGGTGTTGTAGGTCCAGCGTCTCCTGAGGCTGCGACAACATGGTACTAACCAGTATAAATGTTTCCATCCTCGCTGCCCAGCACAAAGTTGTTGACGTCACCGTGCGGGAAGCCCATGGAGGTGACGGCGACGGCCTTGCTCTGCCGGTGTTGTAGGTCCAGCGTCTCCTGAGGCTGCGACAACATGGTACTAACCAGTATAAATGTTTCCATCCTCGCTGCCCAGCACAAAGTTGTTGACGTCACCGTGCGGGAAGCCCATGGAGGTGACGGCGACGGCCTTGCTCTGCCGGTGTTGTAGGTCCAGCGTCTCCTGAGGCTGCGACAACATGGTACTAACCAGTATAAATGTTTCCATCCTCGCTGCCCAGCACAAAGTTGTTGACGTCACCGTGCGGGAAGCCCATGGAGGTGACGGCGACGGCCTTGCTCTGCCGGTGTTGTAGGTCCAGCGTCTCCTGAGGCTGCGACAACATGGTACTAACCAGTATAAATGTTTCCATCCTCGCTGCCCAGCACAAAGTTGTTGACGTCACCGTGCGGGAAGCCCATGGAGGTGACGGCGACGGCCTTGCTCTGCCGGTGTTGTAGGTCCAGCGTCTCCTGAGGCTGCGACAACATGGTACTAACCAGTATAAATGTTTCCATCCTCGCTGCCCAGCACAAAGTTGTTGACGTCACCGTGCGGGAAGCCCATGGAGGTGACGGCGACGGCCTTGCTCTGCCGGTGTTGTAGGTCCAGCGTCTCCTGAGGCTGCGACAACATGGTACTAACCAGTATAAATGTTTCCATCCTCGCTGCCCAGCACAAAGTTGTTGACGTCACCGTGCGGGAAGCCCATGGAGGTGACGGCGACGGCCTTGCTCTGCCGGTGTTGTAGGTCCAGCGTCTCCTGAGGCTGCGACAACATGGTACTAACCAGTATAAATGTTTCCATCCTCGCTGCCCAGCACAAAGTTGTTGACGTCACCGTGCGGGAAGCCCATGGAGGTGACGGCGACGGCCTTGCTCTGCCGGTGTTGTAGGTCCAGCGTCTCCTGAGGCTGCGACAACATGGTACTAACCAGTATAAATGTTTCCATCCTCGCTGCCCAGCACAAAGTTGTTGACGTCACCGTGCGGGAAGCCCATGGAGGTGACGGCGACGGCCTTGCTCTGCCGGTGTTGTAGGTCCAGCGTCTCCTGAGGCTGCGACAACATGTCTAGTGACCAGGAGCACATGCGCCCGTCCGTGGAGACCGAGATGAGATTGTGAGCGTTTTGACTACCTACTACCGAGAGGCAGTATACGGGGTGCTGTAACAAAAGGTACTGTTTAATGTTTGCCTATACCACAGTGTATCTACTTACTCCTTACAGTCGGTCAACGTAGAACATTGTCGCAGAGCAATCGTGGGGGGGGTTGCGGGGTGAAGGGGCGGAGGTTATGTCCCGAGTAGCCATACTGCAACTTGGGACATAACCTCCGCCCCTACATCATTTTGAAATTTCATAGGACCTGTCAAATGTATGGGCGATGACCCACTGTATGTAGTAAGTAGGTACACTGTGCTGATACTATCTGTATAGGGGAAGAGTTACTTTCAGCAGCGGATCCGAAGGAACAAAGGCCTGTTGGAAAATACAGGACCCAACACTTCCAAAAGACATTATCTTTTGGGGAAACTGGCTTATTCGGGTTTACACTTACGCTTTCGTGTTCTAAAGTATCAAAAATCATGAAGGCAAACTATACGTACAGTATGTGCGAGTGAAGAGAGCGGCGTCCGTTGTATGGGCGTGCGTTTCTGCACGCGGTTGTCCCACAGTACTATCTGACCGGAGTATGTGCCGCCAAGGATTAAGTTGGGGTGGAACCTGGTGGAGTAACAGACAGATATAATTGACCAGCTCAAGTTAAAGTATACCCCCGATGCAAAAATTGAGACTCTGAGGTTTATTAAATGAGTTGTTAGAGCCAGTCAGTGTCCAGTGTCACGCTTGCATTTTGTATACAAAATTATACTTTACGACTGGCAACTAAATATAGGTACGATAACATTTCACGTATAGACATATGAGACAACCTTATTGTTTTCTTTCTAATAACAACTATGACTTCCGCTATATTCCAGTCGTTTTTAATTTAGAATTAACATGCTTCGGGATTAGAAATCTTAATTCCATTGTACACGGTTCAATTTTAATTTGTTTCAAGACCTTTTCTATAGTTTTTGTCATTCTGAAATCAACTTAGTTCACTTGTACTTAAAGTTGAAAGTGTAAGTTAGAACTAAATGTCATTTACATTTTTATATTGACTACACAAGTTCTGGAACACTTACCTTGCGAACGTAGCGCTCATAACGGGCGACTGACAGTGGAAGATATCTTCCGGCGTAGATTTCTTGAATTTGGTGTTCCAGACAAGACACACACCATCAGGGTCATGTGGCGCGTCGTCACTGTTGTGGTAGGACGCCAGCATCAACTCCGGGTGAGCTGACGACCAGTCCAGGCACGTGACGCAGCGCCCGCGTGACCAGCGCTCGTCGTAGAATGTACGGACGAGCGAGAGGCGGGCGTCGGATTTGTCATCCCTGATGAAAAAGGTACATTATATTTTTATTTCTGGGTTGATAGTGAAATGGGGTGCTTGAAAAGAGCCTCCACAAATGATGATACTTAAATACGTCCGTGGCACCATTGACATTCAGCCCCCAACCTTGCTGACTGGCTAATCTTTTCACCAAGGCATGAGCCATTCTCATTAGCGATGGGAGATTGTTGAAAAAAAAAACAATCGACTGAATCGAAAATTGTGCTGTTGCGCATTCGATTGTCGATTTAGTAGTTCCTCACCATAATTATTCGAATAATAATCGACGAACTACTAAATGTACACTGAGACAGTAGAGGACAATTAAATAATCTATTAGCGCCAATCGCATAACTGCAGTTGTACTTGTAAGTAGTGGAGCACGGACTTTTAACTATTGAATTGTGGCGCAGCGGCAGCGCACGCACCACCTTTTAGTAATTACTTATTTAGTAGTACGAGTATAGTAATACGTGCGCTGCGCCACAATTCAATACAAATTAGTAGTTAAAGTTGATACGTTAACCGTATTAGTGATTGTCGCCTGCTGCGCGCCGTTAGTCGATAACAATCGACTAACATCAATTGTTATCGACTTTTATCGACTGAACTGAACAATCGACTAAGTCGATTAGTTTTAGTAATAATCGCCCATCGCTAATTCTCATACCGCACATACCGACACGAGAGAAGAAGAAGAAGTAAAATATGTGTTAGTAAGATGTTTGTTAAGGATAGAAACAGAGTTTCTCTGTTTACGCTAGTTGGAAGGAATTTTGTTAATTAGAAAACACAGTCCTCCACTGCCAATAATAACGCTCAAAGTATTACGGCAATTAATTCAGATAAACTCTCAAAAATGTTATAAATCCTATTTGCTTTCTTTCACAGGAACTAAATTGTGGCTGTAAAGACTTGAAGGCTATAAAAAAGCTGTCAAGTCTCTATGATCGGAACAAGCTGTAATCACCAACAGCTTCAGATGAAGCGTTGTTAAAATTATTTGTGTTGAAAATGACCAAAACGAAACACGTTAAATTCACATCAAACCTACATTACCAATATATTTCGTACCCATCGTCATCATACCTATAAAAAATATTACTGATTTACTTAATATCCGGTTTAGTTTAATCCAAAACTAAGGTAAACCCAGATTTAAATTATACCCACCACTTTCTAACGTCATATACCAAAAAGAGATGGGGGTATTTTTATTTACACCATCTTTTGTAATAAGGGGAATCAGTTTGCTTTGGTATTTTTCTCGTAGAGCAATATGGACGTAACCATAGGTAGGTACGACAAATATCGAATATTCAGACGGAAGAAAACTTCCTTAACGAGCTTGAAAACACATTGTCATTTTGCCGGCCGACGCTGACGTCTGCATCTGCGTTACTTAAGGCCGTGGTCTATTCCAAACGTCGTACGCCGCGTCCAGCGTGACACTACTATGCTGTCTCTCACACGCACGGTGTTTGAGCCCGCGGCTTAAAATGTTTTGAAAGTAAAGTGAACTCACAGTGCATTCTCGCTATCGCCTCCGCCGGTGTAGTCGGTGTAGATGTCGACGGACTCTGCCAGCGCGCGCTCGATGACGCGGCCCGCTCGCGACATGAAGCGCTGGAACTCCGATGACAGCATGATCGTTTGCTTCTCGTCCGCGCTCAGCTCGCGAACTGTGGTATAAAGTCATGCTTTGGTTAACTGAATTGGGTTTTAGAACCCCAGCTTGGAATATCCAGGTAACCCGCCTGTTTCTATGTAACTATCCCGTTTGGGGACGTGCTAGAATATAAAACTTCCTCACCACACGCTGGGAACAGACGCGTGGTGTAAGATTCAACAATTACCCAGGCATGCTTGGTGGTAAGATCTATATGGTTCGCCTAGCTGGCTACCATCCTCACATTAAAATCCGGCGCCAAGCAGTTTATTGTGTTCCGTCGTCTGTATGTGAGAGCCAGATGGATATAGGGGAATCCTTCTATATCTCTGTTACTTGGATTCGTGTGTAACATCAGGATCAGGTGCGACTAGGGCCAAAGATGACAAAGTCAAAAAGAAAAAAAAAACTTGAAGTGTCAAGATCATTCTGCAATGAAACCAAAACTAAGTTCTAAGCCTGCCTAAACACCGTGACTGGTAGTATTCCTCCAAATTCATTCGCTGTATTGGACATGGAATTCAACGCTTCGGGACACGTAGTTTATAACAGAACACTGCGATCATCAAGGGATAATGACTGAGTCTTGATTGGAACAGTAGACGGTTTCGCGAAGTGATGATCAAATTTTGACTTTCCTGCATGGAAGGCAACCGTTCAACCACTAGGCTAGGGCTTCCCTACCTGTGTGTCGCGACGCCCTGGGGCGCCGCGGCATTATCCCAGGGGTGTCGTAAGGCGATCTAAATAGGTTGAGAGAGACGAGAGTGGCAATTTCGAAACTTGAACCTCGTTTTGAGAAACTATGCTCAGAAAAGCAAGCACATCCTTCTCATTAACACCAAATGAAAAGAGATAAAAAAGGGCGTGCTTGCTTTTATCTTTTTTGTTTTTGGTTTTGTTCTTTATTTTCTAATAAAAATTTGATGCTATTTGGAGTTTTTCTGACGAATTGTTATTAGGCTAGAACTACAACTAGTAGGTAAATGTATGGCAAGAAGGCCAACGCGTCGCAAAAATATGGCAACTTCCCAAAGGCGTCACAGTTAAAATAAGTTTGGGAAGCCCTGCGCTAGGCTATCACTGCTGTAGATACTTATACTTTAAACAAAATAGTTCAAGTCCACCAACCTTTCTTCTCCTTCTCCTCGTCCTTCTTCTCCTGCGGCGCGACGGTGACGGCGGGCTGCACCTCCTTGACGGTGGGCAGGCCGTGCGGCAGTATGCCGGGCGGTAGCTTGCCATGGAATGCCGCTTCCTCCTCATCGCCTTGCCGAGCGCCGTCGCCGTCGAATGTAAGCACTGGACGGTGAATAAGAATGGCCCTTGCCGGGGGGGTGTGTGTACGTGCGGTTACGGCTGGTTTATTTTGGTTCTGAATATTTTTTGAAGGATTGAGCTTGATACTTTATGTTTATATTTGTTAATTGTTTCACATGTTGCAATTCCAATTTATTTTTTATGGATATATCTTTATTCGATGATTCTGCCAATGTCAAGGTTGAAAAAGACATTGGCAAGTTCGTAATGTTTCACATGTCATTACTTGTTATTTTTTATTTGTTCTTTTTTAAGCTGTGCAAGTCAAAATAAAGTTTTCTTTTCTTTGTTTTATAGGTAACTTTATGATTGTGTTCGCTGCATTACCAACGAACTTTAGTTTAGTTTTATTCTTTTTGGTGATGACAAACTTTTGGCCCCTTATTACAAAATATGGTCTAAGAAAAACCTAGGTTTTAAAATAGCCCCCTCTCTTTTTGTTATATGACATAAAAAAGTAACGGGTATATTTTAAATCTGGGTTTACCTTAGTCTTGGTTTAAACCATCTTTTGTAATAAGGGGGTTGATGTTTATTTGCTATGCCAGCGATTGAACTGCGCTACATTTGAATTTAAACTTTACTTTTACGTTATAGATCGATCAATTTGATATGAATATTTGAAGAACATTTTCGTGTATGTATTTCATCGTGCCAACGTGTGTTTGAAAGAAGTATCGGAAGCTCAAATTAATAATTTACTGTTTAAAGAGCAGATAAAATGAAAAGTCAAAACGTGCTCGTTAGAGCATTATGTTATAAACCAGCCGTACTTTTTATTTAACTTGAATTTCATGAAGTTATTTATTTATTTAATATCAGTATGATTACAATTTCGTTACTAAAAATAAAATTTCATTAAAAATATACCACGATTCGAGATCTTTGTATAACTTCATGAAACATTATAATGTAATGAGTTATGAAGATAGATATAACTACTGCTCTACTAGTGTAGCTAAACCTAACTACTGTGTGGATGTCTTACTAGTAATGTCTTTTGCCAAAAATGTAACCAGCTTTTTGAATTTTCCAACACGGAACATAATGGAGTAGGTACTCTTCCAAAGTTCGATAATTAATGATGCTTAGGATGCCACCACACCAATCGATTGATTGTCGATCGATGATGGGTCGATAGTCGATCGATGATGGATCGATGGTCGGTCGATGATGGATCGATGGTCGATCGATACCCATCGGTCTGATAAAGCCACCGCATCAATCAATCGACGTTGATCGATGGCATCGATCGACAATCGATCGATTGGTGTTGTGGCACGCTTAAGCTTGTGGCGATAGTTAATTAATTTGTAGTAAAATGCTGAACACAGCAGTCAGTAAGGTTACATTATATTATTTTTAACAAAAGCTGCTTACATATAAGGCTTTGTAAATTGATGGGTACGATAATAAAGTAGGAATAAAAATATAGGGTGATTTTAATTCGTTATTATATCGAACAATAAATTAATATTACAGGTTTCTATTATTATTGTAGTGTTAATAGTTCTAGTAACTATGCCATATACGTCCTGCCAAAATATCTGCTCAAACTTTAAGAGATTGTTCAGAATATGCAACTAAATATGTCTGTTAAGAAACATACACAGTAAATAACATAATGCGACTTAAAAAGGACAATCTATTGTAATAGTACTGCTGTTGCGGTAACTAAAATCAGTTTGCTCAAATAGTTAGGCAGTACACCCAAACGGTATGCATGGATTTAATGTAATACAATGGGTGGCTTTTTTTTAAATAAATATAATTTGGCGTACTCTTTTCTTCATCATTAGAAGTGTCCTCAAAATCAACATCTGTTGTTATAAAAAAATACAGTAGCGTCTCACGGCGCCACTGGTTTAGCAAGGTAGGAGTTTGGGCAGGTAGAGGTACTTTGATAGGACCTATATTCATAAGCAAGAATAAAAAAGTATTTTCACCCTATAATTTTCTATTCATCTTTATACACGTACTATGACTTAGACGACAAAATTGTAAGTATATGACATAATTAATCTGTTCATGAATATTAGCTATTATAAGCGCAGTAACTACGTGTTAAATGAACACACGACCATATGACGTAGTTTGTTAAAATATTGTTCAGTTAACTTTAACAAACTTTAGTCATAATGGTATTAAACCCTAAAGCAATGGCATGAGACTACAGTTACAGCATGTTACTAAAATAAATGAGTTATTCTTAGAAATAGATAGAAATGCTTTTAGATCAAGCGATGCTATATTCACCTAAACTTTACTATCACGTCTACAGAGCTTGTTTTGTTGCTTGCGCTCTGATTAAATAAGCCTAGGAAGAATTGAATTCAACCTTTAATAACGATAAACAAACTACACCCTATAACCATTATTGCTAAAATAATTAATATTTTTGGCACATATTATCAAAAAATCCAATAACTTCAGGATGCATGCTGCTATACGTATTAGGTTTCTATAATTTAACCCCCAAGTACTTAGCGTATCTACATTACATATCTATTTCATGCACACATAAAGGACCACGTTTTTCATAACAATTTTGAATAGAATAACTTCTAAGTGCAGTAGGAAAGACAAGCTTTACTGTAACTATATTCTCAAGAGCTTTCAGTTTCTCAAAAAGAAAGTAATTGATGAAGTGAAAATGATAATACTTAATGTGTCGCTATTTCAATACTACCTACTCTTAAAGAAAAATCGATCAATATTCTGTCCGAATAGAGTATTTGACTATTATTCTTTTACTAGAAATAACCAATGATATATTTAATAAAATGGCCAAAATTTTTTTTACAATATTCTCTAGCACCTTATGACGTCATGAGCTTTGAAAACGTCATATTGGCTTGACATCACTCTGTACAATATCCCCCTTATTACAAAAGATGGTCTAAGAAAAACCTAGGTTTTAATATACCTCCGTCTCTTTTTGTTATATGACATAAGAAAGTGATGGGTATATTTTAAACCTGGGTTTACCTTAGTCTTGGTTTAAACCATCTTTTGTAATACGGGGGTTTCAGTTTCGCGTGGCATGGACAGAAAATGCCTTCGATTTTTATCGAGTTTTTTTTTTTTATATACTGTATTCTTTCTATACTTTCTATAAAATAATACTGAATTGTTGTATATTTTTAATAGTAGTCAAATATCTATTATTACTAGTATCCATTTGTGTGATGACGACAAGCTGCGATCACCAATTTATTTCCCAATCGTGGTGATTATGTGAATATAATAGTCATTATCTCTTTGCTCATTTTAGAGTCCAGTTTTTGTGGGTCAAACCAAAATTTATCACGCTTTTTCCCACAACAGTTAAATCTCAAATATTCTACGTGTATAATTAAATTTTAGGAGAAACTGAAAGTATTTTGATACTATAACACATACAAGCGAGTAAATCAATATATTTCTAATTAACGATATTTGATCTACTTATTTCCTCTAAAACTGTGCAACTAAAACACACAAATTCCTAAAAGCGTTAAACATTTGGTGACAGAAAGCCTTGGAATATTAAAAAAAAAATGCAAAATAACTTCCCGAGCTCTCCACAAGAGAGGTACATGTTTCATCATAATAAAAAAATAAATAAAAATAATACTTCACTAATAAAAACATATGGATGACGTAATTTGTCATGCATACTTATACACAACATGTATTTCTGTCACATGCATTACGGATTTAAATGTAGTATTTATATAATGAAGAACTGAGTTGTAATGTGTGTAATGTAATACAGGGAGAATTTTGTGGGTTATTTACAGCTGACTGTCAGCAGTAAGTGTAGTATTTTTATGCTGTGGCCTGATAAAAAGCAATTTAAAAAAAACATAAAGATAGGTAATATAACGAAAGTTAGGGGTAATTTCACCAACATAACAATAAGTAGTCCGTAACTATTCACCGAATAAGCTAAATGTGACCTAGAAATATGACATTTATGTGTTCAATAATCTTGTCATTGTCTATTGATATGTGGTGAGTTGCAAATGTTAGCTATTGGTGCCGATTCTCTTGTTCACCAACTAAACTAAAATTAGAGAATTGCTTTCTTTTACTAATAGATAGCGCGAGAAAAGGACGGTGATAGACAACAACTAAGTTAGAGATGTCAAATTAGTTTACGCCTTGAACTTCACCGTGTTTTTAGTCGACACGTTTTAAATGTCGTCTAAATTTGTATGGAACTTTTAGTTCAACTAAATTTGACAGCTATTATTTACGTTTCTCTTTCTTATTTTATTAGAATGAAAAAGATAGCAATAGCCTAAATTAAGTTTAGTTTATCCAGAACTGAATCGGCACCATTGAAAAGTTTAGAGACCGAATTAGCTTAACCAACAGTTAATGATAGGTTGGTGAAATACCCCAAGTCTTTTTAGCGTTAATTTTTTTCTAATTGTAACAAGTGTAGTTTCAAAAGTTTATTTTCAAATTACTGACTGACCGTCAACTAAATTAGAAATGAAGGATCCTGTATTAAAACCACACACATATTATTATATGCTACGTTATGTTTTTGTTAGCTTTATCATAAATAGCGTTACAAATAGATAGACAACAAACCATGCTAGGTGATAGGCACAGGCTCTACGAAGGGCAATATTTAGTTAAAATGATTGTTTGTATGATTCGGAATTGAAACCTACCTGTGAATTCGTCCTCCCACTCTAAACCCGGGTTTAGATTGTACTCATCTTGAAAAGGGAGGAAAAAAACAAAAAAACAATGTCAGTATCTTTCGACCATAATATATATATATAAAAATTTCAAACTATACATAGAAATAGCTAGTGCTTATATATTTTACAGCATGACCGTTTCGTATTGCGTCGTCACGTTGTGTCGCATGGTTTCGTTGCAGCAACAGGCGTGGTGACGCAATACGTGTCCGTGTGTTAGGACCTGTGCAGTGTATGTTAGTCGACTCGAAGGGTAAAACAGCGTGAAATGATACGGCGACCCCATAATACCACCATAATCGATATACACATATTATATTTTGTATATTTTTTATTTTGCGGCCGTTATAATAGGTCTCCTGTAAGAGACCTAGTGGAGAACTCTGGAAGGCCACAATTCCGTGTAAAACTCTTAAACGTGCATCAAATGATGATGTTTTAGTTGAGTTGTGTCACTCAAATCCCCTCTAAGACTAGACGTTACAGATTTCTTGATAAAATGAAATGGATTAAATGGTCTAGATGTTCGGCTAAATTTATTTATCAAGTAATCTGAGTACCGCACCTATATTTGTTAGTAGGAAATAACTAGAAGCGTGATAGTAAGGATAACCTAGACTAAAATATATACAAATCTAGACCGAGATGAGGACTAATATACAACCGACACCGTGTTAACCGATATGATAAGAGAGAAGTAGGTAGTTTAAGGGTAAACGACAGAAAGCGACCTGGCGGAATAATGACTTACCGTAGTAGTCGGTTGCGTGTGCTAGAAAAGGACAAAAAATAAAAATATTCTGTCAGTTATAATTCAGTGTTAAAATACATATTTTACAATATTTAAGAACCGTTGAATATTTTTGTTTTGATATAATATAGTATTCATATTTACATAAACATATGTAAATGATTCTAGAACATATTGTATGGATGGTATTCACAATGAATTGATATTAGTCCATTTAGTTTGTAATGAGCACATGCAATCCTACGAGGCCATGGCCTGGATGAATATGGCAAAGACAGATTTTTGGGACTAAAAATACGACTCATAGCACCTGAAGGTCAATTCCAAGAAAAAAAAATGTTCCAAAACGCAAACGAAACACAACCGTCAGTCAGTTTTTGTTTATGAAAACTGTCAAAATGATTGGTTTTGTTTTTTGTGTCAAACAATTTGACAGCTTTTGAAATTGAAAACTGTCAGAATGAACGATTCGGCTTTGGTTCGGTTGTGATTTATCAAGATTTCCTTTAGAAGAATTGGGCCCAACAGACCCGAGCACGTTCTTAAAAATCAGTGAGTCCATTTACAATGCCCCTATTTTCGAGTCCACGGCCTGTAATCGTTCAAACTAGCGTCAATTCAACATCGGTCAGTGTTTAGTAGAGTGCGTTTCACTGTGACGTTAGTTTTATGGCAGCAAACGTTAAAACATACATGCTCGGACAAACTTGGTCAAACCTACACTTAAATATGGGCGCAGCCAGGAATTATTTCTGTATTACAACCCTGAGGCCGAACTAGACTAAAAAAATGTTGCCAAACACAAATTAACCACAACTGTCAATCAGTTTTTGTTTACGAAAACTGTCAAAATGATTGGTTTTATTTTTTGAGTCAAACAATTTGACAGCTTTTGAAAATGAAAACTGTCTGAATGAATGGTTCGCAATTTTAGGAGAATTTGGCCCCTGTTCCTTGTCTATAGACTTTATCCCGACTTTTTTTGTCTGGCTACGCTCTTAATGACATCATTTCAATAGTGTATTAGTTACAAGTTCAAATGGAACAAAACTTATTTCATTTTTCTTTCTAATACCATTTAATCCATTTCAAATACATGAAATCCAATTTAAAATAATAACAAAATAAAGCAATTTTTTTTCTACGGTACATGATATTTTTATGATTCAAAAATGTTATAAAAAATCATTGATATAAGCCATGGGGATTGTTTCGAGAATGGGACAAATATTTTATGTGTTTCGTGTTTTTCTAATGAATATGTTTTGTTCCATTTCACGTAAACAAATATTTGTGCATGCATTGTATATTTATGCCGCATGAGTGGGCTTATAATATGATCATGCTGTCCACGAATATGACGTGACATATCGCAAATTAAATAAACATGGGATTATGGAAAACTACAGAACTAAGTATGATTTAAATAATAATGTATTTAATGTTTCTAAGGTGTACGTGTGTACACCTTAGAAACATTAAATACATTAATAGATATATATATGGATACATATCAAGCTATACATATCCAGTATGAAGGCAACCAGATCAAATAAAGAGATTTCCTGATAATGTGCCTGACTTTTCAGTAATTGTCCGATATTTTGTTTGAACGTTGTATGTGGTATGTGAAGACAGCAAGATTTTCAAAATATGCGCAGAGTGATTAATATTTTTTTTAATTGTAGTTTCTTGCCGGCTCTTCTCCATAGAACATACCTTTTGGAACCGTGCACCTAGTTTTGACGTTTTAAAAGTGCCTGTAATCTGGTCTATTTGAAATAAAAAACTTTGACTATTACAATTAATGGTCGGCTTTCATTTTAAAAAATTCTGACAATTATAATTTTTCCCTGATTCCCTGTTTTTTTTTGCCTTCTGGTAACCCTTGTATGAGCTGATCTCGAATTGTATAGGCTTTTTGTACAAAGAGGGGTCAGCTTATACTGGAAATGTACAGCTTGATAAGTAGCCGTGTGTATCAAACAAAAATAGTGATATAATATGATAATTAAAAATATCATGCACCAGAAACCATTTTTATTTCTTTCTTTAAGATTTCTCTGGACCCGTAATTATCTCTCATTTAAATTATTTCTACAAAAACTAACATAACTCTACGTACTCAACGATCACAGTGCATATTCGTGGACAAACAAGAATATACTGTAAAATAATGTTAATAAGGTACAAGTTACCTTTGCGCGGCCGCCACCAGTCCTCCATGTATCCTGCAAGCGGTGATGCATTGGAAGAGCAGCCTTTTTTTATGGTAGCACAAACACAAACATTGCACCACAATTCTCATACAGTATTTACTTTTAATTTATTATCATTAATTGATTATATGGGTAATGATAGACGACACATGTTAAGCTGACAAAATAAACAAAAATTTCGCAAATAAATGCTGCCTCAATTTATGTATTGTTTCAAAAAACGTTGTCATTTTACAGTAAATGCTATATTTCTAGATAAAAAAGATAAACTGACTTAATATTTTAAGTTAGTGTACACTTAAGTTTAAGAAAGAAGGTATTGACTTTTTTTTTATAGTTAGTCAAAACTCTTTAAAAACTTATTTGACTATAACTCTGTGTTAATTAACGAAACTTTCCTCCGGTTTCTGAATTGAGAATTCGGGATAAGCAAATACTTAAGTAACATTTGAGTATGGAGTTGTCAAAAAAATGACGGATTTTAAAGCATTTTTTTGACAATTTATACTCAAATATTACTTAAGTATTTGCTTATCCCGAATTCTCAAATCAGAAACCGGAGGTTTAATTGTGAGTAAACGAATCAGCGATATTGGTGAACAGAGACAAAAAATATTTTTAAACTTTCTGAAAAGATTTCTAGTACAAACTTTATTACGTATCTTAACGTATAATAAATTCAGACAGCATAACAAAGGCCAAATTAAAACAGGTGAGTGAAAAGTAAATACTGTTTTAAAAACTACAGAGATGTCATTGGTTACAAGGGGCTTTTGTCATTTGCAAATACATTCCAAAATATTTTGAATTATGAAGTTGAAAACATGATGACTTATTATGGTAACATTTTCTAAATGTATTGGGTACTAGCTGTGCCAGTGGCTCCACCCGCGTAATAGGTAAACATACATAGGTACATGCTTTTCCTTTACCCATGAGGATAGGAAGAAACTACAGAACACGTGGCGCTACGTCATTTTGCTTATTGTATACACCGTGTCCCAGAAAGTAGTGTCAAGCGGAAGTCCAGAGATAGAGCACCCTAATAGGTACCCGAAATAACCCCATGTGTGTTGCGCAATTTTTTTTAGTTTTCCAGTTATGATTTCTTTTCATGCCTATAACGACAAACAAAAATATTTTGACTTTAATTAAATTTTTGATCGTAGTGCCATGAATACATGATAAAAATGCGTGTTCTATTCATCTAGTTTAGAAAAAATAGCTATTCACGTCACTATGATCAAAAATTGTATTAAAGTTCGAGTTTGGTTAAGACATGAAAAGAAATCATAACTAGAAAACTACTAAAAATCGTGGAACATACATGGGGGTGGTGATTCGGGTACCTCTAAGAGTGCCTACTCTGGACTTCCGCTTGACGCTACTTTCTGGGACACGTTGTATAAGGGAGAATTATAATGTATAGCAATTTCTACTGAAGGGTTATTTGTTGATAAAAAAAAGTAGTATATTTAAAATGTTCAGATAGAAAAATGTGTATTAGCAAATGACAAAGTATAGTTAAACCAACACCCAGACATCACAGTTAAAAATAATTTATATTATTTTAAAAATGGGTATGCAAACTCTCAAATAATGTTATTAAAAAAAACATATAATAATGTCAGTACACACAGTAACGATCCAAAACCCACTATTTATTATTTATTTGTAATGTTTTTATTTGAAGTATATAATAGAATATCTAATATACTATTTGAGTTTCCCTTTATGTAGTGATAATCTATCTGTTAATGTTTCTATATTTGACTTGCTCATTTATCAAACACTGTGGTCACCAATTCACTCGCCTAATATAATGAATATAGCAAAACCTCCTTTAAAGGAAAAGCCTTTGTTTTGATAGTTTATCAAATTATTTCCATTGAATCTAGCTAGAATGTAGTTCCACAAACAAACATACATAGTTACAATTTTCGTTTGCATAAAACCTTTCACCTTGGTGCTTGCAAAAACTCAAGAGGAAAAGAAACCAAAGACAGTCAAATCAAAAAATAAAGAAACTAAATGTCTAGCAAAATGTTAGCTACGCTAAACTTTACGTATAACTTACCATCGCGCAGTTCACTGACGCCTGATGCCGTGGTCTGAGTTTGCTTCGCATATGTAACATTCTCTTTAGGTGGAATGTCTGTAGACTGGACTGATACCACTTGCAGTGCAGGTGCTTTCTTCGGACCACTGATTGTGAATGTGAAAATTTTGCATATACTATACTAACAGTTTTTTTTTAACCCATAAGAATATTGTTGGATAGCTAGGATGTTTTGGTTGCACTTGTATTTATATTCCTGGCTGAATATGCAATGTTTATTGGCAACATAGCTCTTCAATTCTTACTCTCAAATACTTTAATAATTAAATTAGAGAATGTTCCACGTTTTACCAATATGCTTGCGTATACTGTGCGGCGACAATGGGTATCAACTTCTTTCCATCAGTGGATTGTACTGTAAAATTGATAATAAATCTACTTACCCATGTGCAGGCAAACTGGACTTATCAGTATGAGGCAGACTGGCATCTGGCGATGCGGTCTGCGGTGGAGTAAGTGACGTCATTGACGAGAGTGAAGAGAGTACGTCTTTCACGGGCGCCACTCCAAGGGAAGACAGCATCTCGTCCAGGTCGCGCCGACTGTCCAGGCTGGAGGCCGCTGAGGCCCGTTGCTGGAATTAGATAAGCCAGTTCATTGATTGTTGCAACCCAAGGTAGACTTGCTATTGTGATTGAAAGATAGGCGTGGATCATGCCTAATCCTCAGGAATTCGGCAAGGTGATCACCACATTTTTTGGGTTATTTATGATTAGATCACTCCAATCAGTTGAAAGGGAACCAATATCTTGGTATGGGCGTGTGATGAGGAGGGGCGAAAAGAATGAGACTAAGAGAGTGATGAATATAAATGTTGATGGTTGATGGAGGGGAAGAAGGAGAAAAGAAAATATGGATGATAGTCCATATGAGAGATGATATCAATGAAAAGAGAGTTAATGATAGCGGGACGGCTAATAGGGAAGAAAGGAAAAAGAAAACATGTTACACCAACCCCAAGTAACTTGGGATAAGGGCAGACAGAGGAAGAATCACTCCAATCAGTTCTTGTGGTTAAGTGTTGCAGGATGTAATTGATTTCATCCCAATTAGAACCTAGTTGGACTAATGTAGGGTATATTTTTTATATGATGAGCAAATATGATACCAGGACCACATCCAACATATCAATTCAAGAAGATACAAGTGTAACAGGATGGCAGTGTGTGGAATTTAAAGCCTATCCCCTTACTCCAAGAGATGCTTAAAACGAAGACTAAGGTAAACCCAGATTTCCAAATACTATTCACTTTCTAAGATATGGGGCTATTTTTAAAGCTGGGTTAATTTAAACCATCATTTGAAAAAAGAGGGTGTGGATATTGTCACAGAGACAACTCTGTGTGCACCCTTAACTGATTCATTACTGGAAATATAGACACAATAGATAATGGAAGCTGCCACTGACCCGCAGCACTGGGACATTATCGTTTAATATTTATATATGTATTATTATAATATTAAAATGAATCCCTATTTCCCTTGGTCATGGCATCACGCGTGAGCGGTTGGACCGATTTCGCTAATTTTTTTTATTGTGTGCGTAGTTGTCGGGGGGAAGGTTCGTATGAAAGAAAATTTTGATATTTAAAAAAAAGAAATTATCTTAGTACTTATGTCCATATTCTTTATTTGTTTACCGCATGCATGAAAATGGTTTTAACTTTTTGTTACTATTTTGATTTTGTTTCTGAAGGTAGGTAGTAGATAAGTAGTAAGATGTAGTAAGTAGGAAAAAGTGCATTGCAACGCATGCCCGGTACAGCTAGTATTTATATAAAATAGCCTCATCTGTGTCTACAAATACCCCCAGTGAAGTAATGAGCTTGTATATATGCTTAGAACACTGTCTATACATACATAGACAATCGGGACAGAATACTGACAACTGACTTTCTATGAGCTGCAGAATCACAACACATTTCAATGGGACTGCACATCCAGTTGTCAGTGGTCACATAGTTGCACTGACTACATCCTAATTGCCTTAAAGCTGCATTTGGTAGTTGCATAGTTTACAGTTGCGACTAAATGTGCAGTCGACTTGCTGTTATTATTAGGAATGTGTAATGACATATCGTCGCTTAAGTTCTAACACCGCATTATCTCAAAACAGTTAACTTTTTAGGACAGCATAAGATATAATAATATCCCTTTCTGTATCACTTAATGATATTATTGTTTCATATATTTTATCTTTATTTACCAAGACTTAAACAATATTTTGTTTGTTAGATCAAGGGTTATACAGGGTGGTAATTTGAGATGGGGCATGAAGGGCAACTACCTTAACCATTGTAGCTACAGGAAAACGTACTTAGAAGACCACCCGTAACTTTTGGGATAATTTAAATCGGCATTCACAGATTTTGAAAAAAAAGTACAGTCAGCGAGAAAAAGGGCTGTTTTCACAAAACTTTTTTATGATGCCAATCGATTCCATTTCCTATAATAATAAGGATCAAAAGACTCTTCCGGACTAACTGAGGTTGGAGTACTAGAAAAGTCAGAAATCGCAAAAAACTATTTGAGATGGGGTAGTAATAGGGGCAGCTGTATATTAAAAAAAAAAAAAAAAAAACATAATGCATGCATAACTCAAAACTACTACATTTTGAGTTACGCGGTGTTAGAACTTAAGCGACGATATGTTTCATCAAACACGGCATTATTAGCCCCCCTGCTGCTTCTCAAAACTTTTATGAATTAATACATAAATACATATAATAATTAATGCATACCAGGGCCTCTTCGGCATCTTTCTGTTCCTTCTCCCTGCGGCGACGGTCCTTCTCTTCTCTGAGAGCTTGGAGCTTCGCCTTTTTGCGCTCCAGCTCTGCCTTTCGGTCTGACATGCTTGACATGACTGCTACTGATGAAGAAATATTGAAAATGAAAAAATTATAACAAAAAGGGAGGCAGAAATTAAATATTGAGTTGTTTTAACTATTTTTATTTGGATGTTATGTTTTTGTTTATAATTTTTTGTCATCCCATGTTTAAGTGTAAATGCCAAGTGTAAAAAAAAAAGCAGGAAGCAGGTAGGAATCAAGTTACATAGGTACATAAGTTGTGTGAATTGAAAATAATTATTTTGTTTTTTGTGAGTTCTAAAAAAACTCATTCTTTCTCATAGTAAACTTTAGGGTACATAATATTTTTTTTATCAAAGGCGAAAGCCTATCCTAATGTAGACATGTCTGATGTCATTTCATATTGCAGGTGATTCATTGTCAAGTGTGGAGAAATGTTTGTAAGACTTGTAAAAGCTTACCTGCTGTTGACTTGGCGTCTCAGACCAAAATAAACATTATTATGCAAGTTTTTAACTAAATATGCCGAATAAACGTGGCAAAATTAATATTATATGTAACGGGATTTCACTCCATACAATAACATTAGAAGGCTCAGTTACACCGTGTAATCATATGATGGATAAATAACTAAGTTTAGTTGATATTGTTATCACACGCTTTTTACGAAATACGCATAATTCTTTACAAAATACCGAAAATAATATCGATCAATCAACACAATTTCACTGCTCTCGGCAGAAAATGTTAGTGTTGCAACTGCTAAACTAGGAATTTCCTCACAAAAACAAAAAATACTAGCATTAAATTATAGAGATAGCATGAATAATTTAAAAATTTGCTTCAGTTTCTTGATAAATTTTGTTTTGATTACTATTTATCTGAAATTTTCCGAAGTGATGTAATTATTTGAATTTATACCCACTTCAAACTTCCACTTTATTTGGATATTCCAGTTGGCAATAATGTCTCATTATGTCAAGATAGCGTTCGAAATTCATGATAGTAAAACGCTAAGGTGGTTTTGTAATCTAACGATTCTTTGAAATTAAAATTTTATGTAAAAAATAAATGTACATAACTAATACAAAAAAAATATTTCTCATTCTTTTAATTTTTGTCGCAAGTCAATTACAAAAAGATTATCGCATAATCTTTTTGACTTAACCAACTATAGCCATGTTTTGGAACGCATCTTTAACAAGTTTGTTCTATTGCGTTTCTTGTGAATGTCATTACTGTAATTGGTGGAATACTGTGGTATACATCTGAACTAAAGTGAATAAGCCAATTGAAAGTTTGCTTAAATAGTTAAAACTGACGTTTCGGTTTCCTAAAACGTACTTGGGTGTTGTCCGGCTTGATGATTGTAACAACGCTCGTAATGATCAAACAGTTTTATTTGATTTTCTGACTGATAAATTACGTTCTTATTATTTGTAGCATTTATAAAATAGCTATGAAATTATGATGAGTGGTTTCGTGTATTATTTATTTGTGTTGCTTTGCTTTAGCATTACAAATTCTGATGCAGGTTAGTTTAACGATTATTTTCATTATAAATTTTGGCTGTATTCCCATAAAATATTCAAACAATGTAACGTACATTTCACAGTAAAATTAATGTGTTTCTGTTTTACATTTTAATACTTCACGAATAAATTAAAGTTAGGCTTGGTTTGCTTAAGAAAGTCGTTCACGCCGCAGACATTCTTGTTTACTTCGTTAAAATCTCTATCAACCCAGAAAAAAACGGTGCCAGTTCCTATTTTCGTCCTGAAGAGTACAAACAGCATTTAAACTACGTATACTTTTTGTTTTCAGACTCAGTAAGATATTATTACGACTACGAATGTAATGAACCCCTCGTTGCCAACGCAAAGTTGACTGCCACATCTAGCCTAAGAGACAGAGGACCAGAGAATGCTAAGTTATATGGTGAGTATGGGGATAACGATAGCAACACCTACTCTGGCCTGTATGAAGGAAGAATTTTAATAAAAGAAGTCATCTTTTTACAAAAGTAATGCCTATAATATTTTTCAAATAAACAAAACAATTCAACTTTGCATACAAACCAGAATTAGTGCTGTTAGCAGAACGTAATAATTTAAAACGTTCCTTGTTAAGTCGAAGATTGCATTTAAGAAAACAATTGGACTTACAGAGTATGTTGTAAACATGCCAACATGCTGATAAAAGTTTATAAATGTAACTTCACATGCAAATGTGGCTACACATCAAGCTATACATTTCCAGTATGAGCTGATTTAGCATTGTATAGGCTTTCTGTACAATGAGAGGTCAGAGTATACTGGAAATATATGTATAAATTATGCTTGATATGAAGCCATGTCTACAATAGATATCTCAGGTTATCAGGCCTATACAGGGTTACTGGTTATTGGTCACAATCAGTAGGTATCGGTATCAATCGGTAGAGTTGTATGCCATGTTATTCTCTAATTATTCTATTGTGTTGGCACAACTTATACGAGAATAGGTCATGCCATGGTGAAAAGATTAGCCAGTCAGTAAGGTTGGTAGCGGGGCTGACTACCCAGGATGCGCCGGACGTAGGTACTTAAGTATTGTAACTCGTTGAGGCTCACTTCATGCACCCCATTCTCTAATAATGCAGTAATGTGTTATACATTAGTAAACCATTTTCGAGATATCATTTTTTATAAATTTAAAATAATATCTTGAAAATAGTTCACTTTTGTTTAAAGCATTACTGGGTTATTAAATAGTGGATATGTCCTACAATCACATGACGGGATTGTGACGAGTAATCAGTAACTCTGTATATAATTCATTGCAAGGTTTTAAAAGAAATAACTATTGTTTATTGTGTCTTGAAAGGCTCAGTAATATAACAAATCAAGTTTATAGTTGTCAGTTCATGCTAGCATGCAAAATAAAGTACACGTAAAATAAGTTTGCTTCTCTGAAACCAGCCTTTGAGCATTCTGTTCCTCACTTCAGACGGGCGAAGTTATTTTGTATGCATAGAATAACTTTGTTGCTCTGAAATAGGATTTCAGCATTCTATTCCTCACTTAAGAGAGACAAAGTTGTTTTTCGCGTACAGTATAGTATTATATTTATATTATCACCATGACTACTGCCTTTGCTGCACCTGTAATGGTGCATAACATTCCAAGCAATATTAAGGCTAATATTCTAAAAGTGCTCATTGCTCAGTCATTAATTTTGATTTAAAACTAGATTTACAAATATAAATAGTTTATTTTCTTTAACAAGTTTTGTACCATGTCAATACCTCCTTTTATGCAAATATTAGGCCACTTTGCACTTCCGTAACTTACAATTACGTGTTGAACAAAAATGAAACTAATATTTATTACTAACTGAGATTATGTTAAGATTTGAGTACAGATTTCATTCTAGTTTCTAGTCAAATCTTGTCTTAATTGGAGATTCATGACTGAGCATTTTTTTAGAATATGGGCTTCAAAGTAATGTGGAAAGTCCTATTTCATATTAATTTACATAAAAAATGTTATGAATCATTACATTATTTATGGCAATGCTAGAGAATGATGTAGGATTTGAGCCAATTATGCCAATATTTACATCATTTGATTTTATTTTCACTTGGGGATAAAGTCATGCTATTATTTTTGCATGTTGTGTGTTGTGTTCGTCATTCAGTTGCCAGAATTATAGTTTATGCTTCTTAACCTGTGAAATATAAACAAAATATCAAAAATAAAACAAAAGAAGACAGAAAGTAACAGCGTTCATTCGTCTGCAGGTCCGTTATCAATATAAAACAATATATATTTGGACCTCAGTAACAAAACTAAATAGAAACATTAGTACCAAAATGGCGAGTTCAAATGTGAGATGGGCGTTCAACGCTACTGAATGGAAACCTACGAAGGATGAGATCACGGCTGCTTCAAGTTATATACAACCAGAGGAGAAACAAAGAATAGCAAGATATGTATTCCAGAATGATGCTAAATCATCACTTGTTGGTCGACTGATGCTGAGAAAGTTTGTTCATGAAAGTACAAGTATTCCTTATGAAGACATACAATTTACCAGAGATGATAGAGGCAAGCCGTATTTAGTGGGAGCTGGAGATATACCAATAACTTTCAACGTGTCTCACCAAGGAGACTTTGTAGTACTGGCCGGTAATAAAGACCAAAATATCGGTATTGATATTATGAAAATAGAGCCGCCAGCAAATAAGAACATCCCAGAATTCTTTCGTATTATGTCGCGTCAGTTTTCGCCACGAGAATGGTCGATGATTCGAAGTTTTCCTACGGAAATGGAACAGATCGCGTGTTTCTATCGCATTTGGTGTCTCAAAGAAAGTTACGTGAAAAATACAGGGTTTGGTATAACTTTCCCCTTGAATGAAATAAGTTTTTCAATAAAAACACGCAAGTTGGAAGTGGGGAGGTTAGTAACTGATACGGTATTGTATGTGAGTAATGTTCTGAAGGAACGATGGGTCTTTGAAGAAACTCTATTGGATGAAAAACACGCAGTTGCTGTTTCCTTAAAAATTGGAGATAATGGAAGCTATATACCGACTCCTTACACTTTTCTGACATTTGATGAAATAGTGGAAGAAGCTAAACCATTAAACGAACCGGACTTCAATTTTAGTTCCGATTTTGTGGAGAAACAAATGAAAAACTTTTAGACTAAGGAGGGTTAGAATCTCGAATTTACTGAGATACAAAAATAATATTTTCATAAAATTGTTATATTAAAATTTCGCTAATTTACTTTCCATAATATGTGTTATATTATTACGATTTGGGTTGCTTTTTTATTATATAGATGTTACATAGTTTTAGGGTATACCTAGTTGTTAGGAGTTCAATAAATGGCAAAGGCAAATAAATAATTATTTAAAAGCAATAAATTCTTATTTTCGAACTAACAGTAATAACCTACTAACGAAGCAAAACCGACATTGAAATAAAAGAGACCAAATTTTCCCGTACCAAAAAGGTTTGAACGCATGGACGGCTTCAGAGAATGACTTCGACCAGCAGCTGGTCATTGACCTGGGTAGTGTTAAGAACATCACGCGAGTGGCCACGCAGGGCCGCGCACACTCGCAGGAGTTTGTCCAGGAGTACCATATCAGCTATGGCTCGAACGGACTCGATTACGTTCAATATAAGGCCGCCGGAGGGGAAGTAAAGGTAAAAATATAAAATGCAATTAATAAAATATGACTAACAGGTTGAGAGGTTGGTTTGCATGCGAAAAGCTTGTTTTCTTGTGGTTTTTTAATATTTTTTTAATAGTTAGATACTATTGATTCTAATTTGGGCTTAGTTTTTAGTTTACTGTAGTTATTTGGTTTTCTAGATGAAACTGCTAAAATACTTTTCTATTTTATTCTATTATCTCTACATAATATACTATCTTTAACTTTCCGAATGTACTGGAGAAGAAACGACTGTGCTAGCTATTAGTCAATGTAATTAGTTTAATTGGTAAGTAAACAGCATTTTAGATTATCAGTTTCATGTAGAATTTACGATTGTCTACAAGATGTAGTATCCACCTACTCTTGGCAAATTAACTGGTTTTTTTCCATGGGGAAGATCTTGTTTTTATTATAGTGGTAATCTACATGAAGTGTTATAATTAGCTGTATTAGACACTGCTGTTCGATTTTACTATTATATCAAAATATTACATGAAATGTAACAATTGCCAATTGACTTACCATCGAATATTACTGCGTACGATAAAAGAATTATCAAGAAAACAGTTCATTTTGTCGCAAATATGTTCTCTCTAAGAAAGTACAGAGATGAGGCTATAAAACAACTCTAAATTCACTTAAATGTTGGTACATACAAAACACATATGATATTTTTTCCTTCTTCTTACTAAACCCTAACAATTTCGACTACTCTGTACACATTTAAAGAAAAAAATGTGATTGTAGATTGCATACAATTTAAATCTTCCATTAAAAGGTACTCAACGATGTCTGAATTTCTCATCGCTACAGTGAATCTACTCTCATTCAATGGCCCCATTGTTGAGCTGAACAAAACCCAGCATTGACATTGAACACTGACATTCACGTTCAACATAGGCTCTGGTTTCCGATTCCCGCGGCACAACTAGTATTATAAAGTGATGCTGACTAGATTTAATTCTAAACGGTCGATTTTTATTCGGATGCTTACCAATCGTTTCGTAGAACCAGAGAATGCAGCTAATGTAAATTTCTCTTTAAGTAGCCGTAAGCCCGATGGGACTTCCCATACTTCAAAAATGACAAACTTCTATACAAACTTTCATCCCCTATTTAACACCGTCAGGGGATCAATTTTCAAAAATCTTTGTTTAGTTCTCACCCAAATTATATAAGGAACTCCTGTGCAAAATTTCATGCTTCTAGACTAGACCTACCGGTTTAAGCTGTGCATTGTACGTCAGTCAGTAAGTTTTCTGCCTAGCTTTTACCCAATTATATAGGGGTCAGCTGCAGTCTAATCAGATGCCGCTGAATACCAATATTTTAGTTGTCAGACTTTCGGGCTTCTGACTACCCGTAAAAATTGTCATAGATATTCGTACGACAATATAATAATAATATATGGATAACAGTCCACCTAACACCCCTTCCCATAGACCAAATATTTTTCACCATATTTTACAATAGTCTTGCACCCACCTGGGACGGTTCATGACTGTACTCCAATAGTGCAGCCGTGGATAGTCCCCGGTTGGTGCCCCACCCCATTTTAGATTAAAGTTCTCAAAGGGGCTTCTGCGCGTTAGACCTGTGTCCCCGTGTATGCCTTCCAAAGGACCGCACATCTTCCGCACGGAAGATGGGCCGTGATTTAAAGATAGATATATGGATAATATAATAATATCTGTCAGTCAGTCAGTGATAGAGTTTCAATAAGTAGAAGATGTCTATGTTCTCTCTTTTCAATCTGTTGACTTATAATAAAGAGGCGACTCCAGAATGCAATCCACAATCACATTCAAACACACTTTATTACTACTGGAACGGTAGCACTAACTAACAAATAACGGTGAAGGGACTGCAGCATGGACGGCCCGCGAGAGTTCTTACTACCAGCACCTGACGATACACCTGGACAAGCGGCGGGAGATGCGCGGCATTGCCACCAGAGGGCGGGTCACGACCGACGAGTATGTTACCGAGTATATGCTCCAATATTCCGATGATGGAGAGAGCTGGCGGCCTGTCACGACGGAGGATGGGTACACGCAGGTAGGTTGGAGGAGGTGGGGTGGTTTCGTGTTTATGACGTAGCACTTTTAGAGCTTACTATCTGAAGTACTAACATTTTCTACTCTGAATATTTTGGATTTGGTAATACCCAGTAGCAAAAGTTAACTGAGCGTCATTTGGCGGGTGTTTTGAAGTTGAGGATTGTAAATGATTTATCTTAGAAGAGTCAGTGTCCAAAAGTGGTCGCAATTTTTTTTTTTTTACTTTTCTTGTTCGCTTTTGACCCTCGTCGTACCTGATGGTAAGCGCAGACAGGGTCTAAGATGGAGCACACGAATCCAAGTAACAGAATAGAGGGATTCCCCTATACCCCTCTGGCTCTCACATACACACGACGGAACACAGTAAACAGCTTGGCGCCGGACTTTAATGTGAGGGTGGTAGCTAGCCAGGCGGACCGTATAGATCCTACCACCAAGCAAAGTTTCAGTATACATATCTATGATGGGGGACCTAAGTCTAGCAATAGACGTATTCCAGCTTTTATGGTGTTGATCAGCGCTGGGTCGTCTCCCCCCCGTCTTGCTGAGTAAAATAACATCTAGGGTCTCGGCGCCGCCTTTAGAGGATGACGTCGAGACGCCCCTTATGGCTCGGCACCCGTATGCCCTGCACCTCTTACACCCCTGGGTAGAGACTAGAGACGGCCCTGGATCAGTGAACTGTCAACCAATACCATCTCACTTATTCCAGGATTATTATTAATAGTAAATATCGCAGTAATTTACGAACAACTAACAAAATTGGCGACAAATTAAGTCACGTTGGAATTACCTACGACATTGAGATGAAATAAACAAGTACTCTTGTGTACACTTTACAGCACAAGTAGACGTCATGTCTGCCTGTTTATGGATATTGTATCTAATTCATTTTCTGATCGTGTTGTACATGCTAATCTCTACTTAAAAGGAAAACCAATAGAGTCCAAATTCCTACAGATGTTCGAAGGCAACCACGATGGCAACACGGTGCAGAAGAACGAATTCGAAGTGCCAATTATAGCGCAGTTCATACGGATAAACCCGATGCGATGGCGCGACAAGATCTCTATGAGAGTCGAGGTCTATGGATGCGATTATGGTACGTATACCCCGGTAATAGAGACCATTTTTAAAAGACTTCCAAAAAAGGTAGAAGGTTTTCAATACGACCGAATCGATTTTAATGTTTTTTTTAAAGGGTTTTTTTCCTAGGTGTAATATGGTACCTAATTATTTTATTCTTCTCAGTTCTTTTAGAAGTGTTTTTTTTTTATTTGTGTTAGCAGTCCAGTTATAAATTCCGGTATTCTATGACTTAAGTCATAGAATACCGGAAGACGCTGATACGCTGGATTATCTCACAAATTAAGTAGCACTGTTTTCCGAAAAGTCTAGAACGATTTGTCTAAAGCAATAGGGTCATACAGTCAAACTCATTTTATTGTTAATAAAACAGTATAGCTCTATAAATCAGTCGTCGTAGAATGCGCCATAAAGAATGAATTGAACACATGCCAACGCTCTTCTGTCATCCTCTGAGCCAGAGCGCTCTGTAAATGAGGTGAACTCGTACTTTGCTAACATTGGACGTACATTAGCTGAAAATATACCATACGTCTCCGTATTCTTACCTCCACAAACCGGTAATCTCCCACCGTATCATAACAGTTTTGTCATGTTGGGAACAGACGAATCTGAATTGGATATTTTGATCGGGAGACTGAGAAGCGATTGTGCGGTGGGTTCTGATGGCATATCGGGCACATTTCTAAAGAAATTTAAAAATCTTCTCTCCCCCCATCTGACTCATATATGTAATTTAATTTTTGATTCCGGGATCTTTCCAAATGTGCTTAAGCTGGCAGTAGTGCATCCTGTGCATAAGAGTGGGGACAGAGATCGATCAAATAACTACAGACCCATATCAATTTTGCCTACACTCTCAAAATTAGTTGAGAGGCTCATGAATAACAGATTGGTTAAGTACCTAGAGCAAAATCATCTTCTTTCCTCTTCTCAATATGGTTTCCGTTCCGGCATTTCCACAAATAATGCTGTGCTAGACCTTACCACTAACATCTTCTCCAATCTGGACAAAAAGCAGAAGGTAATTGGTATTTTTTTGGATCTGGCGAAAGCCTTCGATACGATATCTGTCCCCAATCTTATTGCTAAACTTGAAAGGATCGGTATTAGAGGCATTCAACTTGCTCTCTTCGAGAGTTACCTCACGGGTAGACGACAATGCGTCAGGATCGGTGATTGGACAAGCGCCGAGCTCCCCATATCATACGGGGTCCCCCAAGGCAGTATTATCGGCCCGACTCTTTTTCTTATTTATATAAATGAGCTCTGTCAGCTAACGCTCCCAAATGCATCCATCTTTACCTATGCCGATGATACTGCCCTACTATTCCATGGAGACTCCTGGGAGCAGGTGTTTCGACATGCACAATCCGGATTCAACCTTGTCACCAACTGGTTGGCTCAAAACCTGCTTACTTTAAATGTTGACAAAACAAATTACCTAACCTTTTCTTTTAATGCCGCTGGGAAACCTCCTTCCTCTCCTTATTCCTTGATTGCCCACTCGTGTATTTCACCTCACCTCACAGCCTGTAATTGCCCTAGCCTTTCTCGCATCAATTTTGTCAAATACCTCGGTGTACAAATTGACGACTGCCTATCTTTCTCTACGCACATAAACACACTCACCTCACGACTGCGCAGGTTGATCTATATTTTTAAGTCCCTTCGTCACTCTGCGGACTCTACGGTCTTACGACTAGTATATCTCGCCCTCTGCCAATCGCTTATACAATATTGCATAATTACTTGGGGCGGATCAGCTAAAACTCACATGCTGAAATTGGAACGTGCTCAAAGGGCACTCCTGAAGGTTGGATGGCGGTTACCTTACCGCTACCCTACCATCGATCTTTATAAAACATGTGCGGTTCTCTCTGTTCGCAAATTATTCATCCTAAACCTTGTTTTAACCACTCACTCTCAAACTCCCTACGCTCCAAGCAAATTTAGCTCCCAACGACGAAAGCATACTGTCTGTCCCTCCATCCGCACAAATTGTAATGCGGCCCAACGTAGTTTCCCTTTCCTCAGTAGCTACGTCTATAACAAGGCTAATAAAATTTTAAATATATACCCTATGTGCAGATCAAAATGCAAAAGAACTATCACGAAATGGCTACTTGAATTGGATTATGCAGAGACTGAAAATATACTACATATTCTAAAATAATTTTTCCATTATCTACTCAAATTAATGTTAGATCGCGTTTCACCTTCTTAACCACACACAGACACACACACACTCTCAGGCAAGTAGTTGTTCGCGCCTGGTGCCCTTCACGAGCGCCGGGCGTGAGGACCTATATTGCACTCACGGACACACAACACTCTCCAAAAACACACATAGCACATATTCTTTTGTTTTGTATATTCCACCACTTCCTCTCAAAATTTGGAGCTTTACAATGTTGTAGTACGTAAGTGCAACCTAATTACTCTAATTTTTAAGGGTGTGAGCCTGGAGATCTGTCACACAGGTCCCGTACCCAGTATAGACTCCAGCTCTCACAAAGGTTTGAATCTCCTTGTAACGTAGATACTATGTACCGAATTGTACCTTTTTGAGAGAAATAAACTATATTATTATTATTATTATGTTGTATCTCTCTTTAAATCACGGCTCATCCTCCATGTGGAAGATGTCCGGTCCTTTGGAAGGCATACACGGGGACACAGGTCCAACGCGCAGAGGCCCCTTTGAGAACTTTAATCTAAAATGGGGTGGGGCACCAACCGGGGACTATCCACGGCTGCACTATTGGAGTACAGTCATGGACCGTCCTAAGTGGGTGCAAAACTATTGTAAAATATGCTAAAAAAATATCTGGTCTATGGAAAGGGGTGTTTTGTGGATCGGTTAACCTCTATTGCCGGAAGAAAACGGCGTCTGCCTTTCAAGTTTAAATTTGAAATTTGTTGGCAGACGGTGACTCGCCAGCCCACTAGCTGGGCCCCCTGAAAAGCCGCCAGTACATAGGCGAAGAGGGCAACAAACGTGTGGGCGGCTAGGGGTGTAGAGAGGTGTGGCCCCGGTTTCGCCGTCGCGGGTCTAAAAGACCCGGAGTGGGTTTCCCCGCTATTACGCCTTTAGACACTTCCACCCCCGAGCATATAGCTCTGGCGGCCCCCCTCTGGCCGGCCGACAAAGGCAAGCCAGAGTTGAGAGTCCTGCGGGCACTCTTGGGGTTACACTCCAGCCAGCCAATAAAGGCAAACTGGAGACGAGGCCCTGACCGACTCTCTGAGGCAATAAGGTACGCAGTGTCGCCACTCACCAACAGCTCGCCACAAGCTGCCCTGCGGTTTGTAAGCTTTTCAGTAGACCTCATCTTACATTTTTTATTATACGATGGGGTTGTAGAAAGCTAATCTAATGTACCCTCCGGTTTTACGTTAATCTCATGCTGAGGTAACGCCTTTCCCAGAGGGGTTTTATTTTTATTATTATTATTATTTTAGATATCTTTTCATTTTTCTCCTCCTTTTGGGAGGGTAAGAACCTCATCCGCGAGCCGGAGCCAAGCGTGAGAGGGGGATGTTTAAATAGAATAAGTGGATGATAATGTAGAAGACGTTAAGAATTTTCTGGTGATGCGACAAGTGTTAAGAATGGTGGCTTTCTGTAGCATGTGAAGTGTATATGTAGGCATGTGTAGGGTGTTCAGGCTTTGTTGTAGAGACTTCGGTATAATTCCTGTAGATGAGAGGACTACAGGGACGATGTGGACTGTTTGTGCTCTCCATTGGGTTTTTAATTCTATAGCAAGGTCTTGATATTTACTGAGCTTTTCTGATATTGTGTTTTGTATGTTGTGAGAGTTCGGAATTGCAATGTCAATTAAGTAGACGACTCTGTTAGATTTGTCGTGCACAGTAACATCGGGCCTGTTGTAGTGAATCGTTTTGTCGGTTATAATAGTTCTATCCCAATAGATTTTGTGATTTATATTCTCTAGGACAGTTTCAGGTTTATATTTGTAATATGGGCTCATTTTTGTTATCAACTGGTATTTATATGCTAAGTGTTGGTGAATGATTGCGGCAACTTGGTCGTGTCTATGTTTATAGTCAGTTTGTGCTAATGATTTGCAGGCTCCTGTAATATGCTGAATTGTTTCTGATGCAGTATTGCAGTGTCTGCATAAGTCAGTTGGCTGGTTGAGATCTTTTATTATATACTTTCTATAGTTCCGGGTAGCTATTATTTCATCTTGAATCGCACACATGAAGCCTTCAGTTTCGGGAAAAACTTCACCTCGCTTAAGCCATTCGTTCGACTTCTCTTTGTCGACGTGTGGTTGGCTTAAGTGTGATCGGTGTCTTCCGTGTAAAGATTTTTCAGCCCATGCTGCAATTTTTTGCTGTTTGTTTGTGATGGTTTCATTTGTTTGTGCATTTCTGTCCTGTAAGTTGAGAGGTGTGAGTTTTTTGTCTAATTCTGTCACGTGGCTGTGTAATAATGAGTGTTCGGATTTGGTATGGAAATAAGTTCTGAGTGAGTTTATTTGTTTGTTGTGCAGGTTGCGTATATCAATTAATCCTCTTCCTCCTTCTTGGCGTGGTAGGGTGAGTCTCTGTATACATGATTTAGGGTGGTGTTTTCTATGTTTCGTGAGGTTTGTATTAATTGTGCGCTGTAGTTTTTTGATGTCTGTTTTTGACCACTTGATAATGCCAAAAGAATAAGTAAGAATAGGTACGGCGAATGTGTTGATAGCTTTTATTGTGTTTCTGGAATTCAAGTGAGATTTTAATATAAGGTTAAGACGATGACAAAATTTCTTTTGTAGCTCTTGTTTGGTTGATTTTTGTTGGATTTGTCTGGATTGTTTAAAACCTAGGTATTTGTATGTGCTATTTTCGTCCATCGGCTCAATAGCTGCACCAGTTTCGAGTGTGTAACTATTGTTTTGGTATTTACCTTTAGTAATTGATAGTATTTTGCACTTATCAACTCCAAACTGCATATGAATGTCTTGTGAGAACTGTTGTGTTGTGTCAGCTAATTTAAATAATGTATCTTTGTCGGCAGCAAATAGTTTTATATCATCCATGTACATTAGGTGAGATAAAGTATATTGTGTTTCGTTATTTGTGTGTACGGACCTTGTATTAGTGTTATTTAGGAGGTGGGAGAGAGGATTGAGAGCCAAGCAGAACCACAAGGGACTCAAAGCATCTCCTTGAAAAATTCCACGTTGGATCCGAATCGGTTCAGTAGTTAAAGATTGTGTTGAAGATTGTTTTATTTTAAGTATGGATTGCCAATTTGTCATAGAAGTTTGTAAGAAAGATATGAGAGTGGGGTGTATTTTGTATAAATGTAAAACATGTAACAGCCAACTATGAGGAACTGAGTCAAAGGCTTTTTGATAATCAATAAACATTGTGTGGATATCCTTTTTGTTTTTCATTGCACTATTCATGATAATTGCATCAATAGTTAGTTGCTCCTTACAACCTTGGCTGTTTTTCCTACATCCTTTTTGTTGCTCTGCTAATATGTTAAATTTATCTAAATGTTTGTAGACGACTTCACTTATACATGCTGTTAAGATTTTGTAAATAGTTTGTAGGCAAGTGATTGGTCTGTATTTAGCTGGGTTTTGGGTGTCGTTCATGTCTTTGGGTAACATATATGTTACACCTTGTGTTATGTATGCCGGTAGTGTGTGCGGTGATTGGATGAATGTGTTTAAGAAATTGTGTATGTGTGGGTGTATGCTAGTAAATTTTTTGTACCAATAGTTGTGTATATTGTCTGTACCTGGACTTTTCCAATTGTGTGTTCGTTTAATTACATCTATGAAAGTGTCTATTGGTATAAATTCGAACTCCATCTGGGGAATATCGATTGTTGATTGGTAGGTTTCATTAATCCAAGCTGCGTCATTATTATGCTGAACGGGGTTTTCCCAAATATTACCCCAGAATTCTCGGAGTGCTTCAGGTGAAGGTGTGTCTATGTTTTGGTTATTTGTATTTCCGTGTGTCACTGTTAAATTTCTATAGAAGTTCTTTTCGTTATTTGTAAATTTTGTGTTTTGTTGTTTGCGGGCTGTGCATGTTAAGTATCTTTTGAGCCTGGAGGAGGCAGCGTTAAGCTTCTGTTTTAACGTGTCTAAAAAGTGATTCATTTGGGTGTTTGAGGGTTCGTGTTGTGCGTGTATCTGGTGTTTTATCTTTATCGCTTCTACTGCCGCTACTACTCTTCTATTTCTATTGCCTCTAATATATTGTGTCAGTCTACCTATATTCGCTCTTAAATCTTGTATTTTTGACTCTAATCTGATTTGCCATTTTGGTTTTCTATGTAGTTGTGTTGGATGTTCGTTTTGTGGTGCGTATGACATTTTAGCACCATTACATGTAGCTGCTGTCCATGCTGCACAATAAATTACATTCTGTAGTGTGCTGAAATCTGTATCGCTATTCACGTACTTGGGCAATATGATGGTATCTATGTATTTAACTATAGCATGAAATTTTCTAGACGTCTTTTGTTTAGGAATGTATGGTCTACTAGTAGGGTCAGTGTTAGTGAAATATTGTTGTGCTTGTTGGAATGTATTATCTATTTCTGGGTTTATTTCTAAGACAGTTTCAATATCAGGGTGTGTGGAGACGAGTTGTTCTACTTGTATGTTATTCAAGAAGCTATTTTCATTAGTATTTTGCGAGTCTGTAAGTGTCAAAGTGACGAAGTCATTTTGTGTATGAGTGATGTTGAAATCAAGTGGATCAGCAGTTGTTTGTGTGTTTGTTGTCATGTCAGGATTTATGTGTGTACTTCTATGTTGAGGGTTTAGTGTATGTATATTGTTTACATCAGGATATTCTATGTTGCTTGGTGACCGTGTTTGTGTGTTTGATTGAGTGTTTTCAGTGATTCTGCCGGGGTTTATTCGGCCAGATATAATGTGCAATTCTTCTGCTACTTCTTGTTTAATTTGTGCTAATCTAACGCCGTTTATATATTTGTTATTTATGATTGCTCCCCTTTGATCAGCTATTCTTTGTTCTGTTAAATGTGTAAGGTTAGGATACAAAGTAATGAATTCAGTGTGTAATTTTTTTCTGTAAGCTGTTTTATTTGTTTCTAATTCTGTTATTCGGAAGTAAATCCTAATTATTGCCTCATTGTATTCATTTGACCATCTCATGCGTTGTGTGTTAGCTGTTGTTGAAAATTGTGAGGATTGTCGTTGTATTTGTGTTTGAATAGTTTGCAATTCAATTTTAACTTCTTCATAAATTTTATCTATTGTTTTTTGTGGTAGTAGTTTTTTCTGCACTATTGCTCTACGTTGGTCACCTATTCTTTGTCGGCTTACCTGCATATGAGGGTATTTTTCGAGGAATTTAGTGTGAAGTGGTGGAAGATATGCGTTGATGTCAGTTTCCATGTGAGTAAGATGAAGATAAGTGCGTAGGATAAATTCATTCATTTCGATACTCCATTTCCTGCGCACTGTTACAGTGCTAGTGGTGGGCACAGGTTCATTGACAGAATTTGTCTCCTGTGCAACATCCGCTGGCTGTATACTGATTGATGATGACGATGATGTCGGAGAGACACAGAAAGAATGTGATGATGATGAAATTGATGGAAAAAGAGATCTCGTGGAGGATGACGAAGACATCTTCGTAGTTTCGTCATCTAAAGGTGGCACATCTGCCTTTATAACTTTTTTTGTTTTGGATCTAGTAATCATAATTATTCCCACGAGAAGCTAGGGACTATACAAGTCGACCACGGCAGCGCCCTGCGTTCACCGTGGCAAGGGTAAATTAAACTGGAGGTCCCCCGGTATCCAGAGTTCGCATACTCATGACTCAGCACTCCCTGAGCCGTGGAGCCCTCGGCGTATGCTGTTCCACCTTGGCTTGGATTGTATCCCTCTTGGTCCGTCTCCTCAACTTAGACCTGTCCGGCATGAGTAACTCTACCGGCATAGCTCTAAGCATCATTGGAGCACGCAAGCCCCACCACGACTTCAACGTAGAGATACGGCGATGGGGTTATTATTATTATTATTATTAATTACGAAGTAAAAATTCAAATGAGTAATAACATTATAAATTAAAATAAGTTCAATAAAATTGCGTCAAGCTATATTCAGGCGCATATTTTCTATTTTGATTCTAATGTATAATGTAATTTAGTATTTTGGATAGAACTTACTGGTCGTAACTGTTCGTATTTAGCGTACATCGAATAAATGAAGCAATGATATTTAAAGAAAAACATTTAAAAATTTATTGGTTATTGCAAAATGCAAATATCGAGATTCAAAGATCAACGATTCGTTGAGTATAACGAATAGTTCAGGAAAACTTTTTCAAAACTAATAGGCAAGAATGAAACACTACAAATATGTGACATATTTTCGGCAACGAGACAGAAAAAAATGTCTTTATCTCCTGGGCAAAGGCTTCTAGAGAAGGAACGAGCACTGATGACCACGCTTGCATACTGTAAGGTGGTATTTCCGGGCCATTAAGTTCAGTTTCCTCACGATGTTTTCCTTCACCGTACGCCAGTGGCGCCTCAGATTACCTAAAAAAGTACATATCGTCAGTGAAGTTCTGTGCGTAAGTCATTTTGTGACAAAAACACAACACTGCGAAAGCCACAATATTACTTGAAATGAAAAAGATTATTAGGATTTTCAAAGATTTATTAAATCGTTAAAGACTTCATTTGTAATGATAATTAAAAACAATATTGCGTTCAGCGTAGGTTACGCTCGTTTTAAATAGTTTTTTCACTCTCTTGTAAAGTAGACATTTTTGACTTCCGCACTGTTAGAACTTCACTGACGATATGCCATTGAAAAAGTATTCGTACATGCCCAGTACTTAACAAGCGGGTTTGTAACCTCCGGGCCACCACGACATTCTACCATTTAAAATTAAACGAAAAAATAAACGATTTAAAATTATTTAAGAGACACTCACACCGATAATTCAGCCCTCATTAAGCTATCTATCTCCCAATCTCCCGCAGCTACGCCCTAAGGCGCCATCTCCACGAGCGAGTGAATCGCGGCGATATTCTCGCCGTGCCATCAAATTCAATACTAACTATCGCCGCGATAACATCGCCGTGTGTAGACACGTTCTAAGAGATTGTATAGAAATACGTGGCACGACGATAATATCGCCGCGTTTCTCTGAGACGTCTTCCGAGACGGCCCCTAAGTTGAGGTCCGAGTCCCAATAGGGGTCGCCCTTAGTGCTGTTGTTGCTCGTAGTCATGATGTTAGTATAGTATAAGTAGTTAGCTTAGGTTAAGTATTTTACATCTCCCCACTGGCTGGAGACCCTTCAGGTCTCGAAGATAATTCCCGCTTACGTAGAAATGGTCCACAAGAACCAAGCAAGTGACAATACAAGCAGTACAATCGGAAAAAAAAAGAAACTAGACAGAGAGAGCGCTATGGGATGCTGACATCATTCATTTAAGGCGCGATTCCATTAGGCAAGTTACTTGTAGGTATGCAAGTTGCGAATTGCATAAAACTTGAACAAACCTGCATACAAGGTACAACTTGTATGAGGTAGTTTGAACTTGTACATTTTTTATTCAAGTGACGTGCAGATTGAACGCGCAAACGTTAGTTGCACTTTTCGAATTGCGAACGAGTGATTGTCACCCATTTATTTATTTTATATTAAATAGAACGGCCGAAACCAATTACACTACTTAAAGATATTGCAAACTACACACAAGTAACACATTCATACTTTCCTCTCACAATACTTCATACATTCCGACAAAATCGTCTTCCATGCATCCCCAAACAAATCAAGGTCTGGGTTTGAATCCAGGAGAGCATTAAGCGCAGTCAGTGTCCGGGGTATGGGTGACTGAGAGTGTGCAACAGTTCGACATGAAGGGACTGCTAATAATTTATGTCTCCTGCTACGACAATAATTATTAGGGACAAAACAAACAGCTTGCAGACATGATGATGTCCAACTCAATCGTTGAACATCTCCATTTGTATGCAAGTAAAACCTGCATGCAATTTGCTCACTCTCGAAAACATGTTTTCAATGTAAGCAACATGTACGCAAATGTGACGTCATACTTGCATGCAAGACTTGCCTAATGGAATCGCGCCTTTATAGTAAGACTGACGCTAACTGACCAGCACTGAGTGACTGTTAACGGGCTGACTTCACGGTAACAACGCCATCTTCATGCTTAACAACAATTCTCCCACCAGTTGCCGACACACTCTACTTCAACGGCTCCTCGCTCGTCAAGATGGACTTGCTCCGCGACCCCATCTCGGCGTCCCGTGAGGTGATCCGTTTCCGCTTCAAGACCAGTACAGCATCAGGAGCGCTCATGTACTCAAGAGGAACACAGGGAGATTATGTGGCTTTGCAGTTGAGGGATAACAGACTCGTTCTCAATATTGATTTGGGTAAGTTCTTCAGCTAGTGTTGTTTTATTGATTTTGTTTTTAATTATTATACAATGTATGTATCACTGTTTATTCGATGTGTTTCAAAGTAGAATAGTACTTTTAAGTAGGCGGGAAAACAGTATCAATGCACGTATCGAAGGATTCTGTTTGCTATTTATTTTTCTCTCGTCACGAGAATTATAGACGGTAGGCCTAGCACGAATATTTTGACGTATAGTAACGTAAACGTGAGAGAATTTTAAATCGAAAATACAACTATTCTATAGCATTTTAGTTTAAATTTATGCGACAGCCACAATTTGTATCATACATAGATATGAATAAAGTTTTCAATTCGATTAAATATTATGTGCGAAACGAGTATTTCCAATTCAAAATTCACTCGCGTTAACGTTACGATTACGTTACCATACGTCACAACATTCGTGCTAGGCCTACGGAACGTAATAACAAACCTAATCGTTCGACAACTGCTTATCGAAAAGATTCTGAATCGGGGGACTGGTTCCAAGTTACTTGGGGTCTACCCAGTATGTTTTTCTCTTCCATTCTTTTCTGTCAGCTATCACCTCATCATCAACTCCCTTCCTTTATATCCTCATACAATCCATTCATCTTTTCTTTGGTCTTCCTCTCCCCCTCCATCTTCATTATTCTCTTAAAGACATGCGTTTCATCCATCCAACAAACAGCGTGGCAAAATACACCAGACATGAACAAGAGGTCTATGGGAAATACATACCCTCAAAGAATCAAGCAACTCATAACGGAGAAAAGACGGCAAAGGAAAACGTGGCATCAATCTAGGTGTCCTGAAGACAAAAGAAAGCTTAATAATCTAACAAAAAAACTGAAGAGACAAATTCAGGACTTTAATGATGACTTAACCAAAAATTACCTGCAGAAGCTGACCAATGATCGAAGTACAGAGTACTCTCTATGGAAGGCAACTAAGAATCTGAAAAGGCCGATTACCCAAATCCCACCGATTAAAGGTGAAAATGGACACTGGGCAGTTAGTAATGAGCAAAAAGCCAAAATATTTGCAGAGCACCTAGAAAACATCTTTCAACCAAACGAGGGTGAATGTATTGAAGCCTTTACTTTCACTGATACTCGTATGATGCCACACGAACAAGAAGATACTATTAAACTAGTAACACCGCAAGAAGTTGCACGAGAAATCAAACGATGCATAAGTCCACGAAAATCACCAGGTTACGATTTAATAACAGGGGAAATACTTCATAACTTACCTAGAAAGGGTATAGTTAAATTAACAACCCTTATCAATGCTGCACTAAGGCTTAAGTATGTACCAATTGTTTGGAAAGTTGCTGAAGTAATCATGATAGCAAAGCCAGGAAAACCGCCTTACGAAGCCACATCATACAGACCGATTTCCTTGCTACCTATATTGTCAAAGCTATTTGAAAAGCTGCTACTCAAAAGGCTTAAACCAATAATAGGTAGCAGAAACCTAATACCGGAACACCAGTTTGGATTTCGAGAAAAGCACTCAACTATTGACCAAGTGCATAGAATCACTAATGTCATAGAAAAAGCGTTGGAAGACAAGAGAGTGTGCTGTACTGTTTTCCTTGATGTGGCACAAGCATTCGACAAAGTGTGGCATGAAGGCCTCTTATACAAACTAAGAAATATGTTGCCAAAACAATTTGCAGATATTCTTGAGTCCTACATCTCAAATAGAGTCTTCAGAATAAGACAAGACGACGCTTACTCAGAATTGAAAAAAATCAACGCTGGTGTACCACAAGGAAGTGTATTAGGTCCGGTCCTATACCTACTATACACCTGTGATATCCCTGAATCCGAAAACAATACCATCGGGACATTTGCTGACGACACAGCCATAATGGCTGTAGGTAACAGTCACGAAGAAGCAGCAGAAAAGGTCCAAATGGCTATCAATCTAGTTTACGACTGGACGAAGAAATGGAGGATAAAACTAAATGAATCCAAATCTATTCACATAAACTTCAGCAACAAGAAACATCAGTATTCCCCGGTTCATATTAATAATAAACAAGTCCCGTATGAAAATACAGCCAAATATCTCGGTATGACGCTTGACGCAAAGCTACGCTGGAAAGCACACGTCAAAAAGAAAAAACACGAACTAGAAATACGGTACAAAAGAATGTATTGGCTGATTGGAAGACACTCAACGCTGTCTATCCAGAACAAACTTTTATTATATAAACAAGTCCTTATGCCAGTGTGGACTTATGGTATACAGCTGTGGGGCTGCACCAAACAGACTAATATATTAAGTATACAACGGTTTCAGAACAAGGTACTGAGGGAAATGGTAAATGCACCTTGGTGCGTAAGGAATGACGATCTTCATCGGGACCTTAAAGTAGAGTTCGTCGATAAAGTAATTAGAAAGTATGCAGAAGCTCACGAACGTAGACTTCATCGTCATGTGAACGTCGAGGCAATCCAGCTTCTCGACCACACGAACATAGTGAGAAGACTCAAAAGAACAAAACCGTTCGAGCTAGTGTTTAGGATAGTGAATAAGTATAATGTAGTACAATTGCTACACATAAAGAACACATGAACAAAGTGTCTTCGCCTTAATATAGACAATAAGAAAAGTGCTATTGGACACATTCTTAGTAAAATACAATTTAACAGTTTAGGTTATAAATAAATTACTTATTAGCCTAATTATAAGGCTAGATTGTAATAAGATTAGGGCGCATCGTCATGAAGCGCACTAAGAAAGGAAAAAAAAAAAAAAAAAAAACCCTCCTCAACCTACAACTTTTCTGTCACTATCGCCACTTTCAAACTCAGCAACAATGCGGTATGGTAATGTGTTGGGAATTAACAATTATTTATCGTTCAACAGGTTCAGGAACATCCACATCGCTCTCAGTGGGAAGTTTGTTAGACGACAATATTTGGCATGATGTAGTCATATCCCGTAACCGACGCTCTGTCATCTTCTCTGTGGACAGAGTCATCGTGCAGGACCGTATCAAGGGAGAGTTCTCTAGACTCAACCTGAACAGAGCTGTAAGTATAAGACGTTACAGTTGAGTTCTCTTGTATATTTTGTCAGTCTATTGCTTTACTTTATTTGTCAGAATAAGCTTGTTTCATTATTGTCTTTCTAATATGTTGAGATGTCTGTCACACGTCAAAGTATGGGCCACAATAACAACTATAGTCTGACAAGTTCGTGGGCGTCCGTACTACGGGGCGACAGACATTGGGGGGACGCGGTAGCATCTAGCAACTACTATTTTAAGAATGATGTGGCGCAGCGCGCGCATTTCTCTTCCCTGCTGTACTGCCCGCCCCCGTTGATATCTAGAGTATCGCGTGCCTCCAACGTCAGTCGCCCCGAAGGACGATCGCGCACGAACTTGTCGGACCATAGAGTGGTCCACTAAAAACGGTAGACCTGGCGCTTCGAACCTAATCCCCCTTATTACAAAAGAAGATTTAAGAAAAACCTAGGTTTTAAAATAGCCCCGTCTCTTTTTGTTATATGACATAAGAAAGTGATGGGTATATTTTAAACCTGGGTTTACCTTAGTCTTGGTTTAAACCATCTTTTGTAATAAGGACCAATGTGTTCAGCAAGGAATGGCGAAAACGGCCATTAACCGAAATCGGTGGCAGAAACAGGGAGCTTTGCCCAACATTGGGATAGTATAGGCTAAAATTATAATAAATAATAATAAAAAATGTTGAGCTCTGCATGTCTTTCTCCACTTACAGAAACGAACACTTCATAAATCTTTAATTTTAACTGTTCCAAAAGCATCCAAATCAGCTTGCAGGACAGCTTACCATTCCTGAAACAATTCGTCGACTGAAGAAACGACGAGATATCTTTGACGAAAATAGTCGCTGAAGGCCGACTATATAAAACGAAGGGTGGGCTCCGCTGGGAGTACTCTAGCACCCTACACATCATTTCTTCTGCACCCCATCTGCTTATAGTCCACACGACTGATTGCAAGATAAGAAAAGAAAAAAAAATTTTTTAACTGTAATATCTTGTTCCAGTTCTACATAGGAGGCGTGCCGAACTTCCAGGAAGGTTTGGTAGTGAACCAGAACTTCACTGGTTGTATAGAGAATATGTACCTCAACGCTACCAACGTCATTCAGGACTTGAAACAAGGATATGAGTCCGGCGAGCCTTTTAAGTTCCAGAAAGTTAACACACTTTATGCTTGTCCGGTAAGTAATCTGGACCACAGCTAAATAGTTCTTGTATAGCCTTTGTCTCAACTATATTGGAATCAGCTTCCAGTCTAACCAGATGCGGCTGCATTACCAGTACTTTACTCGGAGCGACTGCCATGCAGACCTCCGCAACCCAGTTATTGGGCAATGCCGATATCCTTAGGTTAGACCGCTTATAAGACTTACGGCCTTCTGACTACCCATAACGACTGTCAAAGGGTTTTTTTTTTAAACTTTGCCCCACATTAAGATTTCTCTTGTATCGTGGATGCGTTTACAGACACAAATCTCACATACACAAACGCCCAGACCTGAAACAACTATCTATAGGCCATACAAATTTTTGTTCCGTGCGGGAATCGAACCCACGACCCGTAGCGCAGAAGCCAATCGCTTAGCCACTGCACCAAACGTGTCGTCAAGGTATTCGTATGACATCCGGTCAGGGCAGTTGAGTTCCGACTTTCACTGTGAACATACCCGCAGCAAGTCGACTTCTGCATGTTGTACCGACTAAGAAAGTACTTGCTACAATAACTTGCCTCATTTAACTTGCTTTAGGGAAGTAATGGTGAAGAGTTTATTTCTTCACTGTAATTTTCATTTTGTAAAGTAAACTTTATGAAATTGTTATCCTTATAAATGTGACATTTGACTTTCAATGCTTCGTTGGTCTAGTGGTCGCAAGCGCGACTGCTGAGCGTGAGGTCAGGTTCGATCCTCAGGTCGGACAAAGAGTTATTGGGTTTTTCCGTGTGGAATTTTTAAGTAGCAGCCCGGAGTCTGGATTTGTGCTCGGTTGATGGCAATAGGCTCGCCCCCTATTACATGGGACTTAAACATGACGGCGAAATGAGGGTGTGCTATACACCTCTGCTCAACTCTTCGGGGAATACAAGCGTGATTTTATGTTATATTATAATTTTTTTTTTTTTTTTTTATAAAAAAAAAAACGTTGCCCCACACTAAGATTTCTCTTGTATCGTGGGTGCGTTTACAGACACAAATCTCACAAACAAACGCCCAGACCCGGAACAACCACCTGTAGGCCATACAAATTTTTGTTCCGTGTGGGAATCGAACCCACGACCCGTAGCGCAGAAGCCAATTGCTTAGCCACTGCACCAAATGTGATATTAATTCAATATCTTCCTTTCAGGAGCCACCAGTAGTCCCCATAACGTTCCTGAAGGAGGGTTCGTACGCTAAACTCCGCGGTTACTCCGGCGGTAATACCCTCAACATCTCCATGGAGTTCAGGACTTATGAGCAACATGGCCTGCTCATATACCACAAGTTTAATACTGAAGGTCATGTTAAGGTGAGTTTTAACGAGTAGATAAAGCCTTTTGGGCGAAGTATGATGGACTGCTTTAGCAGATGAGTCCCAGTTTCTGGAAACCATCAAACATTGTGTGTGTTGAGAGTCAGGGTAAGTAGTGAAACGCTCAGTTCGGGAGTCTAAACGATTGTGTCTATATTTTCAAAACTTGTTAACTTATGTACTAATTCTAACATTACTAAAAATCGATATGAGGGTAACTTAAAAACTATACAAATTAAGGGTTGGACCTCATCTGGCAGCACGGAATCGCCTTTTTCCGTCGCCCTTTCTCTTTCTGTCGCTTAGAACTGCCATTGCCGCCATTGCATTTTGTCCGTGATGCCGATCGCCTCGAGGATTCCGCCGCGTGCTATCGCATTATGCTTTCTGTCTCGGTCTAGCAAATGGCAGTTCTAAGCGACAGAAAGAGAAAGGGCGACGGAAAAAGGCGATTCCGTGCTGCCAGATGAGGTCCAACCCTAAATGAACCAATCGCTGCACAGGGCGAGTAAGTCTGTAGTTAACAAAACTGAGTACGGGGGCGCTACCAGCGCGGTGGCGGCAGCTAGGGCTCCGCGGTCGGTCACTCGGTCGGCTGCGGCGTCTTCGGTATGATGTGCTACATGTGGATGTCAGCTTGAACGCTGGCCGACTGAAGTTAACTACGCGAGCATTAAATATGAAAACAAACAGCTGTTCCCATAACATTATTTCTTTAACTTAGCTTAACGTAGTCAAATGCAGTACTTGACGTACAGTGTGTCCCTGGATAAAATACATAGATAAAAATGCGTGAAACTTTACCACAATTTATCGACAATTTTTATTTTAGCTTTTTATTTAAAAAAAATACCTATAACAAATTATTAATTGAGTCTATTTCGTTTAAATAAAAACGATAATGATGACTAAGAATTTATGTTGCATAGCAAATAAAAAGCAACATTTGAAAAACAGTCAGCAAGTTAAAATGTATCTAAGGAAAAAAATAAAAATCTTTTTTCCCCATTTTTTTGTTGATAAATTAATTAAATAATAAATAAAATCTTTATTGATACAAAAACCTGCGACATTGCTTAAGACTAGGATACATAAATTGGCAAAGTAAAGGTCATACGGATAAGGTAAACCCTAACTCCTAAACTAGGTGATCCTGTGACTTAGGAGTCAGTGTTCTGTTGTCACTGTGATACCAAAAACCTACTTATGCGCCTTATTACAAAAGACGGTCTAAGAAAAACCTAGGTTTTAAAATAGCCCCGTCTCTTTTTGTTATATGACATAAGAAAGTGATGGGTATATTGTAAACCTGGGTTTACCTTAGTCATGGTTTTAACCATCTCTTGTAATAAGGGGGTATAAGTTGTGTTCTAGCATTACAAAAATACACTCACAAGTCACTAACATTGCAGGTTACAAAGTATGTATATTAAAATTAACAACAAAAGAATATTAAGGGCAATTGTTGCCTTCTTTCACACATTGTCTTTGATGCACATTATCCAGGGACATACTGTATACTTCTGTGGTAGACAAAGATTCGAGAGACGGTTATCATCACAATCAGAATCCAGGATGCACTCCTCCAGTGCATCATGACTATTTTTAGTTCATTGTTTATCCTTTTTGCATATAAATATTATTCACACAACAGGTGTACATAGAAGAAGGAAGAGTAAAAGTAGAGCTGGAAACACCTGGCTCCCCCAAGGTCAAACTGGACAATTACGCAGAAGAGTTCAACGACGGTCGATGGCATTCACTGCTGCTCACTATGGCTACCGATAGCCTCACGTTAGCCGTGGATTACAGGCCGGTGAAGACTACCAAGAAACTGCGGTTCATGACGGGCAGCACTTATTATATTGCTGGTAAGTAGTTTTGTGGATTTATTTATGATATTTAAGTATGAAAACATGCTCCCGTGCCACTATACCTTCGAAGAAAAGATTAAATAAAATCGAACTGGATGTTAATGAGTGAGCGAATGTAAAGGCCTTTACACAACAAAGCCGCCGGCCGGGCCGGCTTGTTCACCCGGCGGGTTATTGCCGGCGGGTTATTGCAGCCAACTAACGCGAACTAAGCGAGCGAACATGACGCAAAAGAAGCCCGGCGGCGTAACCCGCCAAGTAAAGCCGCCGGCTTCCCATGGTGCGTGACATCGCGCACCGCTTGCACTTGCTCGCATCGGTGCATCATAGGAAGAGACTTGCCCGTTGTAACGTAGACGCATGTGTAGCGGTGCGTTGTATTCGCCGCGAGTCTGTAACTTCAAAGGTGCGGCGCGAGTTTTCTTTCATTTGGCATTTTGGAATGACATAATAGCTTGAAATCACCCATCCATACAGACGGTTACGCATCGTTGGAAGAGCCTCGATGCGGTGCGTGGAGTTGTGTGGTCGTCGATTATGCGTGGTATCATCCGTAAAACCACGCGCAGTGGGAATCCACCTTAATAAGAGCGCAAATGCAATGCAGAATGGGACCGTTCTCGCCTAACACTAAAGCTCAATTTCGCATCCGCGGAGCACATTTTTCTAGATATTTGATGCATTCATATACTAATCTCAACATGGCGACCTGAGAACAGCATCCCAAGTGGTAATCGGAGTTTCATACATTTAATCAAGTGATTTCAAATGAAAGAGGTCTAGGAGAGCTTCGGCTGATATGGTTGTATTCGAGTAACACTTGTGACTCTTTTATTCCATAATCACGACCAAGCGTGAATTTTCTTTGTTCTATAGGCGGAAAGGCACCTCCGCGCGGTTTCATCGGATGCATGCGCAAGATTGCAGTAGACGGTAACTACAGACTACCAACAGATTGGAAGAAAGAAGAGTACTGTTGTCCCAACGAAGTGGTGTTCGATGCTTGCCAGATGATCGACAGGTGTGTGACACGTTGATTTGATTAATTTGATATAATAGTTAATAAAAAAAACAGCTTCTTATCTCTCTAAGAGCGGTTACGCACTGCATCCGAGCCAGGGGGTCTAATCCCTAAGCACGAAGTCCGTGGTTTCGGCCTTAGTTACGAGCGTTTCCTACTCCCTATCACCTACGGACATACGATTATTTCGGGGCCCGAACTAAGAATGAATGACAACACGATTTGACAGTTGTCCCTACTACCGATGTGTTTTTGCCCGTCCGAAAAGTTGAACTTGACACTTGTTTTGTTCACTGCTACGTTTCGGGTTACTTTCGGACGGGCGAGTAACTTCGTTGACGGTCTTAGGGATTAGGCCCCCAGATTCGTGAAAATACGGATTTAATAAACTCGCACTGAATTCGGATATTGCTTTTCGCACTGCATCCGATCTGAATTCGTGAAAATACAGATCTAATTCGAATATCGCTTACGCACTAATCCGATCTCTGATCCAAATCCAAGCAATTTAGGGGCCATCTTTGGCATATGTCCGATTTGAATCCGAGGTAATGCGAAAGCGTTCATACAAACAGTACTACGGCTACTTCGGTCCTTCAATTTTTCTTCCGAATAGGAGACTCACGGATGACGGAGTGAAATCGGATGACGGAATCTAGTGCGTAAACTACCATACAAATAGTTCTATGACTACTTCGGAACGTATTTTCACGGATTCGGATCAGATGCAGTGCGTAACCGTTCTAAAATTGTATTTATTCCGTGAAAGCACATGCTATACAAAGTAACCAGAAAGTAGTTAGTTGAGAATCGAATCTAATCTTAACCAAATTCAGCTACTTCTAATGTGTAATTTTTTTTAATGATAACATTATCTAGCCAATCGAGATAAAGAAAATTAAGCCTTATGTCAAAGTAGTTAAAATGAATTTTTAAATGCAGTTGAGCAAAGAAAAAGTAATACCAATTTCTTTAAAATAAATTGTTCATAGAAGTTATATTTTAACTACTGCATTGTGCTTTTAACTTGATATTCTAATTGGGGTGTCTAAGAGTTGCCATACACATAGTCGGGTTGGCGCATTCGGTTCGGCAATAACTATCATTAAACAGGTTTTGTTGTTCAATAGAAATTGCCGAACCAAATCCGCGAACCCGACTATGTGTATAACAATCCTAAGGCCGGTTTTAGTGCTCGACCGACCGTCGGTGCGTACCATCGTTCCTGACGATACGCATAACCGATCGTCAGTTTTTAACGTTCAGTGCTCTCCTGACCAACCAAACTGGCCGGATTGGTACAGTCACAAACACGTACACGAAATGAACGCGTTTACAAATTGTTTAATTGCTGCTTACTATCTTCGTAAACGTATAAGGAACAGAAGACGTAGATACCACATTTTGAACACAAAGCTGTACAAACTTCTTCCCATGCCTTTAACTTGGCAATACGGTCTTTGTATAAACACGTGGCCTTTGTCCCACAGAAGTTCACGAAGTCGAACTTCGGTAATTAGGCGTTTGGTGTCAATATATGCCATGTTTGATCAAAATTAGGTACTTAAATCATTAAAAGGTAATGATACCAATAAAATCAAACAATATTATTGAAGTTTTGAACTAGTTGGTTTCATTCTTTTTACGATGATACGCGCATCCGTACGGTCGGTCCACCGATCGGTGTAGCACTGAACGCGTTAATATGTATCCATAGCGCGTCGGTCGACCGACGGCACGCATGCGGACGCGCTTGACCGACGGTCCTCGTACGCAGTGCGTAGCAATATACGCGTGCGTACTGTCGGTCGAGCACTGTCACGACTTGTGAATTTTCATACAAATGACAAGCGCGACCGACGTACGCACCGACGGTCGGTCAAGCACTAAAACCGGCCTAAGGCCGCGTGTCCACCGCACGTCCGTCATCTGAGCGCCGTGATCTCGGCCACCGAGATTGTCAGTAAATCGGCGCTACCGCTAGAACTGCGCCGAGATCGTGACGGAACGAAATGCCGGCAATACAAAACACGTCTGCTCTTGTTCACTACATCCGAGATAGACGTCGCCGGTACAAGGATTTGTGTCTTATGTTGGGAACCACCGAGATCGGTCGTGGTGGACACACGATCGCCGTCTTCGTTCCGAACTCGGTCTGAAATAATCTCGTTTCTCGGTGACGGCGGCGGTGCACAAACGCTCTAAGGTTTGTGGTTATTTTACGCCTTGTTTATACAAGATCGTAACTGGCTTTACCTTCTATAAGTTATTTTGTGCATGTATTTTTATTATTACAATTTGTCCTAAACCTCAAAATGTTTTTATAATCCTCGCTGTATGTTTGTGGGTTCTCTAACAGATGTAACCCTAACCCGTGCGAGCACAGCGGTGTTTGCACGCAGACAGCGGACGAGTTTACGTGTAACTGTCAAGGAACAGGGTACGCGGGAGCTGTGTGTCATACATGTAAGTAGCGATATCTTGGCATTCAATACATTTTTAAATGACGCCTTAGTCTGTAGACATATTGAGCGTATCTTGCACGACTCATGTTACGTCGTGTTACGTATAATATGTATCGTGCTACACACAAATTCTCTTGCGCGGCCTCATAACGCGTATTTTACGTTGTTACGCCGACTGTAATAGCGCGTATTACTGCGCAAGATACGTTACGCTAGATACTCAATACATTTATTGCACTCCACAAGTTAAATAGATGTTACATTAATATAATATAAGAAAAATGTGTGGGCCTTGTCAGGCACGGCAAATGTAGGAGAGAGGAGGAAGTATTAAACTTCTCTAAAACGTGCTAAGTGTGTTTTGGGCTCGGCATAGCCAAGGGGGAGGGGGAGGTGGTGCCTCGACGTCCAAAATACCTACTAAAGTCCTATAAATTAGTCCTTCCCCCCGAAATCATGAACTTTTATCGATCAAGCTAATCTAAGGTGCTAAATATTTATTTAACGTTGTTGCACTCCTATTTCTCCTGTATTCAGGGTCTAATATATGTATATGTGTTGTTTGTCGCAGCTGTTCACCCTTTATCGTGCCAAGCGTACAAGAACGTGCAAGCTGTGTCGCGCTCAGCAGACATACACATCGACGTGGACGGCTCCGGACCTCTGCCGGCCTTCCCCGTCACTTGCGAGTTTTATTGTAAGTAACATTTATATATTAATTTTATATGTAAATGAAACGTTGTACAGTACATAGACGACTTAGGCCGAGATTCACACACCGCACTTACACTTTACTAAGTAAGCGTTTCATACGAATATGAACATTATGTACATAAAAATAAAGTTCATAGTTTTATGAAACGCTTTCTTTACTTATAAAAATAAAGTCTAAGTGCGGTTTGTAAATCTTGCTCTTAGTATAAGCACAGTCTACCTATATGTTACTCCTTACAGTCGGTCAACGTAGAACATTGTCGCAGAGCAATCGTGCGGGGGGTTGCGGGGTGAAGGGGCGGAGGTTATGTCCCGAGTAGCCATACTGCAACTTGGGACATAACCTCCGCCCCTACATCATTTTGACATTTCATAGGACCTGTCAAATGTATGGGCGTTGACCCACTGTATACAAGGTTAGTCGGAAAGGGGGTACTAATCCGCAGGTCACGTATAGTATCACTGATGACTGTCTTAAAGCAAGTGTTAAAATTTCAAAATTCGGCATATTTTTTTTCAATGCCAGTTGATTTTAATTTTAGTTTTTTCAATAATTCTTCTTCCCTGTTTTAGTTACAAATTCAGAAAATGGTGCTTCTAATTCATGACCCCAAATAGGACCTAAAATGTAAACACATCTGATCATTTGGGGATAGATAGATTTTAGAGCTTTTTTTTCGAGATCTTTGATCACCTATTTCTCTTAAACTATTGACTTTTGGAAAAAGTTGTAGAACTAAAGTTATTCATTATTATGGGTACTTTAACCCCCTTTCGGATTAGTACCCCCTTTCTGACTAACCTTGTATAAGTAGGTACACTGTGGTTTTAGTATGATAGAGCTTGTTAGTATTCCGTATTAGCGGCCTGTTTACACTCTAAAGTTTCTACTCGGCATTCCGTGTATGCAGGTGTCGGCTATAGACGTGAAAAACGCACGTGTGACATCTTGTGTACAATATTTTCATACGTTGTAACTCGTACTGTAATGTACATGTACTTTAGACGTGCAGTAGGCTTATTTAAGTTTTTTTTAAAGCAGGAAACTTGCATACGTCCTGCAGATTTCTTTAATAGTAATCGTACATTTTTCAACTACGAGAACTGTCAAAATGTTTGGTTTTGTTTGTGTTATCAAACAATTTGACAGTTTTTGTAAACGAAAACTGTACGATTAAAAAAAGCTGAACGTTTCCTGCTTCAAAAAATACAAGAACTAGCTTACAAATCTTTATTCTTGGTCAGTTTATATTCCTGATTTACACGATAAAAGTTTATCTACCCTGTTCTAATACTGACCTCTACCTACAGCCGACGGCCGCATCATAACAGCGGTCCAGCACTCGTCGTCCCAGAACACCATAGTGGACGGCTACCAGGAACCGGGCAGCTTCCGACAAGACATCATCTACGACGCGTCGCGGCAGCAGTTAGAAGCGCTGCTAAACAGATCGGAGAACTGTATGCAGCATCTCGAGTATATGTGCAAACATTCCAGACTTCTGAACTCGCCTAGTAAGTTACATTTTGATTTCAAGTGCAAATAATTCTATAACGTTTCTTAAATGCCTGAAATAAATAAAAACCGGCCAAGTGCGAGTCGGACTCGTGTACGAAGGTTTCTGTACCATTATCTATTCTGTTTTTTAGTATTTGTTGTTATCATGAGAGCTGGCCACTATCCTGCCCTATGGAAAGTATCACAAATAATAATGGTACCCAAACCCGGTAAGCCAACCGATGAAGTGACCTCATACAGGCCAATAAGTTTGTTGCCGATCGTCTCGAAGATGTTTGAGAAGATTCTTCTGAAAAGGTTTCTAAATTCGATCACTGGAACGTCAATAATCCCAGATCACCAATTTGGTTTTCGACGAGAACACGCAACTGTAGAACAGATCCATAGGGTGTGCCAGGTCATCAGGACATCCTTGGAAAGGAGGAAGTACTGCTCAGCGGCATTTTTGGACGTCCAACAGGCTTTTGATAGGGTGTGGCACAAAGGTCTGCTGTACAAAATAAAAGCATTCCTTCCGCACAAGTATTATGGAATACTGGAGTCATATCGGGAAGACTTCGAAGTACGAGAAGGTGAAGGCACATCATGATTCTATGACGTACATGCTGGTGTGCCTCAGGGCTCTGTTCTGGGCCCGGTACTGTACACAATATTCACAGCAGATCTACCTCAGACTTCTAGGGTAACAGTGGCTACTTACGCGGGCGACACAACAATACTTAGCTCTAGTAAAGATCCTGCAGATGCCTCCAGAACTTTACAAAAAGGCTTAACAAACATCCAAGACTGGCTGAAAAAATGGAGGATTAGAGCTAGTGCATCCAAGTCAGTCCATATAACATTTACTCTAAGACGAGAAAACTGTCCACCTGTCAAACTTGGCGAACAACAGCTGCCGCACCACAACTGCCTCAAGTACTTGGGAATGCACCTTGACCGTAGACTGACTTGGAAATACCACATAAAAGCCAAGAGGGACTCACTCAATATGAGATATCGGGGACTGTACTGGCTACTCGGTAGAAACAGCAAACTATCACTGGACAACAAACTACTGATCTATGGGACTATCCTAAAGCCTATTTGGGCGTATGGTATTCAGCTGTGGGGTTCCGATTGTGACTCCAACATAAAAATTATATAAAGAGCAGAAGACTCCATTATAAAACAAATAGCCAACGCTCCCTGGTTCATAAAGAACTCAGAGGTTCACCATCACCTGAAATTGAGCACAGTGAAGGACGAAATTAGATCCTGTGCTAAAACTTACAAAAAGCGTCTCCAACATCATACGAATCCACTGGCGGTCCAGCTCACTATTCCCGACTCACTGAACGGCCTAAAGAGACGCAAAATTCTCAACCTGGATAGCCTGCAATGACCTGCCAACTACAAAGAGTCAATCCCAGGGGACTGACTCTACATGACACACGACCTGACAACACATCTGCTCATAGTCATTGAACTGATTGCATGATAAGAAGAGGAAAAAAAAGTATTTGTTGTTGTAGGTGGCAACAGAAATACATCATCTGTAAAAATTTCAACTGTCTAACTATATAACTTCCTCACCGCCTGCTGGGAATGGACGCGTGTTGTAAGACTATACAAAAGACAGCACGCGACTTATACGATCCGACTGGCTAGCTATCGTGTATGTGAGACCCAGAGGCGTATAGGAGAATCCCTCCTAAATCTCTATTAGTTGGATTCGTGTACTCCATCTTAGACCTTGTCTGCGCTTACCATCAGGTGCGTCTAAGGTTAAACGCGACCATGTCGAACAATAATAAGAAAAAAATGTGTTTGGTGCTCTACAATGTTTAATTAAGATATGATTGTGATGAGTATGTGGTATGTGTAGGTGAGGAGTCGTCGTTCCACCCGTTCGCGTGGTGGGTGTCGCGGTCGGGGCAGCGCATGGACTACTGGGCGGGCGGCACCCCCGGGTCCCGCATGTGTTGAGTGGTGTATATGATTGTGATGTGTGTGTAGGTGAGGAGTCGTCGTTCCACCCGTTCGCGTGGTGGGTGTCGCGGTCGGGGCAGCGCATGGACTACTGGGCGGGCGGCACCCCCGGGTCCCGCATGTGCCAGTGCGGGGTGCTGGGCTCCTGCGCCGACCCCACCAAGTGGTGCAACTGTGACGCCGAGCACATGAAGCCCGACGGTATGCTCTCACTGTCTTATCCTATTTATGTCTTAAGTATACTATTATCACAGATGTACCTATTTACTGCATACAGTGGGTCAACAGTTCAACACTCATACATTTGATAGGTCCTATGAATTGTCAAAATTGGTAACACTTGTCAAAGGGTTGTCAGATAAAACAAATTACACAAACTTTGTCAAACAAACGTCCAAATTAATTAAAGATTTTGTCGAGGTTACAGTCGCAGTGGCTAACGCTTGCGAGGTAAGATGAAGCCATAGAAAATTACTTATTATTCATGGTTTTAACTTCTATGGTTTTCGTGGGTGCTGACGCCAGAAATAAAGCTTATTCCTCGATAATATACGGCGGTCAAAAAAATTTACCAGTAAAATGAAATTTGCCAGATAAAACGTGGTCCCCATCTTGGTGTTTGAGAATTGATCTTATTTTTGTAATCAACGTTCCCGAAAATCATGGAACCCATGACGGCTAATTTGAAAATTTTCATAGCTGCCATCTTGAATATAGATTTTGACGTCATTTTCGACATCAGCACATAGAAGTAATAAGTACTACGTACAACTGGAATGAGTACTTGTCGATTTCTGCGAATCACGTGAGATAGGTATAAGTGTACGCCTTGTCACTTTCTAACACAAGGGTAACCATATGGCAGACTTATGGTGTAATAAGTCCTGCCTAGTATTACTAAATATTGTATGTCCTTTAAAGCATTACAATATCTTTATACCGTAAGTTAACTAAACCAATCGGAAAAAGATATAACCATAATTAGCAATGTCTTCTAACATTTACACAATTATTGTACACACGGCTACACATCAAGCTATACAAAACCAGTTTATCTTGGCGTCGCTTTGTATAATCTTTTCGCACAAGTAACGGTCAGCTTATACTGGTTTTGCATAGCTTGAAGTGTAGCCGTGTGTACATACTAGGGATGTTACGGAGCTTCGACTCCGACTCCGATAAGTCGGAACTTCCGATTGATATTACATCTCCGGTTCCGACTTCGGCTCCGATACTTTTAAATCGTAGGTTTGAATAGGAGGTCGAAGCATTTTTTTTATCGCCTGCGCCTTTACTAAGTATGTAGGTTTATTATTTTTAATTGAAATTAAAGAGGCTGACTGAAATTATGTAAATACTATTTTATTTTATTAGGCCTGTCCTTAACACATCTCTCTTCTGCTAACACCTCCGAATCCGCCTCGGACTCCGATTCCGGTTCCGAATCCGACAAACCAAATTTAAAAACTCCGACTCCGACTTCGGTTCCGATAAAACCACCTCCGTAACATCCCTGGTACATACTACTCCTTTTTTGTTCAGGTACATTTTGTAATTATATTCAGATGTTAGGCTGGGACTATAGGTCGCCGCGCCGCCGCTCCTATTTGGGTCAGGGGGCTTACTATGACCTCTTAAAGCAGGGCAGAAGTTGCCTAGAAGTTGAACTGCCCTGCGTTTTTGTACTATGACATCGTTAAAGCAGGCCTGTAGCAGGCCTGCTAAGTTGACGTTTACGAAATCCGTTCACCTTTTCTTTTGTATAGTTTTCATACCATGATGTGTTATTTGATAGCAGCAGAGTGTATATTGAGCGGCTGTAATGTCAAAATAAGCGATCTTGAAAAAGTTAATATTTACGAGCTTATTCAACATTGTTTTTGTTATTAGAGGTAAACTGTTGTGAGGACCCACTTAAAATTTGGTCGATAAGACTTTCTAAACTCGATACTTTGTATAAAAATTACAAGTGTTTATTAGATCACACTTTTTACTGTTTTTGTAAATGTGTGACGAGTAACGTAAAACCACCAAATACCGACCTCCTAAGGACCATCATTTTTGTTTTATTCAGACATAGCGACTGATAAGGGAAACTCTGGAGCTGTAGGTCTCATATTAAAGTAAAATTCATATATTTATTAAATCTAGGAAGGAATATAAAATTCACATTTAATTCGTTTTGATATGAAGTAAAAAGTGACAAGTAGTTTCAAATCTGCTGCCCGCCTTAATTCCGTCCGGGAAATAACTGTCAGCCGTAATCCGACCACTGACATACCTAATACCGTCCACCAAATTAGCCCTTTGCAAACTTGCTGAAACCAGGGTCTCACCTCTCGATCTCGATACCCTTAACAGCTCACAGTGGTGTTGCCCCCTTTTGCCTGTTCTGGCGGTTTTCCAGGGGGCCCAGCTAGCGAGTTAGTTTGCCACCGTCTGCCAAACCAATTTTCTACCAGAAAAAGAAGTTGGACTTGTCCATTAAACACCCGTATCAATAGACCAATAATTTAAGGATCTATATTTTGCAATACTCATTCTTGTGCCCTCTTGTCTTACATCACCCGGGGACAGTCCTTGACTGCACTCTCGTAGAGCACCAGTGGGCAGTCCCCGGTTGATGCCCCATTCCATTTATTATGTATGCGCGGTAGAAGTTCACTTCGACTTTCTACCAGAGCGCTTATTGTTAGTGGCACCCCCATTTTTCGTACTCTTTTTTGCAGAGCTTTAGACATCTTGTAGGTCTATGTAAACAACTAACTTCATGGTGTCATATACATAGAAAAGAGGTTTTTTTTATAGTACAAAAACGTTGCATTAATTAAGATCAATGCCCCACAAAATCATTTCCACGGTTTGTGTGTAGGAACGGAATATAAATAAATAAATAAGAATCAACGTTTAAACCTTTTTCGTGACGGTGTGTGCGCGCTGCTCCCTTAGAGCTTATACCGCTAATTCCAATTTTACTCGCAATCTCAACCTCGCCAAAAGATGTTAAACTACTGAAGTTATATTAAATAATTTACCTTTTTTTTTATTACTTTAATCTAGTTGTAACAAATGCGTTTATTGTAACAAAACTCTTATTTGCATGGGTTATTTGGGTGCCCATGCCAAAAAATAGGTCGATTTCGGAATACAAGATGACGGTTATACAAAATTACTGATTATTCGTCATGGGTGTCAATTCCATGGTTTTCGGGCCTGCTGATGCCGAAAATGTGGGCAAAACCAAAATCCAAGATGGCGGATGTGAAAATTGAAAATTATTAATTACGGGTGTCAATTCCATGGTTTTCGGGGCTGCTGATGCCAAAAATTTGGGCAAAACCAAAATCCAAAATGGCGGCACCAAAAATTGAAAATTATTCATCATGGGTGTCAATTCCATGGTTTTCGGGGCTGCTGATGCCAAAAATGTAGGCAAAACCAAAATCCAAAATGGCGGCTATAAAAAATTAAGAGTTAGTCGTCATGGTGTTAATTCCATGGCATTCGGGTGTGCTGATGAAGAAAACGAGGGCAACTTCAAAATCCAAGATGGTCTCCATGAAAATTTGGAAATGATTTGTCATGGGTGTCAATTCCATGGTTTTCGGGCCTGCTGAAGCCGAAAATGTGGGCAAAACCAAAATCCAAGGTGGCGGATGTAAAAATTGAAAATTATTAATTACGGGTGTCAATTCCATGGTTTTCGGGGCTGCTGATGCCAAAAATTTGGGCAAAACCAAAATTCAAAATGGCGGCTATAAAAATTGTAAATTATTCATCATGGGTGTCAATTCCATGGTTTTCGGGGCTGATGATACCAAAATTGTGGAAAAACCCAGAGTCCAAGATGGCAGCCATGAAAATTTAAGAGTTAGTCGTCATGGTGTTAATTCCATGGAATTCGGGTGTGCTGATGAAGAAAACGAGGGCAACTTCAAAATCCAAGATGGTCGCCATAAAAATTTGGAAATGATTCGTCATGTCAATTCCATAATTTTCAGCGGCGCTGATGCCGAGGATGAGTCAAAATTCAAAAAGTTATTTTCATGAGTATGGTTTCTTGTCTATGGTTTTTGGGTATGATGATTCTGGAAATGAGGTCGGAATCCAAATACAACATGACTGTCACAGAAAAAATCCGTCTACTCCACAATGTATTAATGTAAGCCCTTCGAGTAGTTTTGTTTTATCAATGGTTTCAGCTCGTTCGATTTGTCTCAATGGGCACTCTTTTCCTAGTTTATTGATATCCAAGGTCAGATAAAGGAGCCGAAAGGTGCTAACATAAAGTCTACAATGTAGTCATATAAACTTTAAGTTTCAGCTAAAAAGTTGAAGCTCTTCGAAATTAGTACAAATCACGATAAGCTTTGAGGGTGGACGGTATTATGAAATGATGTAAAACGGTTACCTAACAACCGACCGCTTTTCAACTACTTCAATTATTGAAAAGTTTAATATTTTTAGAGAAATAAACAATGTCGATAGATAGTCAACATGTTTTAGAAATAAATTATATTAGAATAAAATCAATAACAAGTACAGTTAATTGAAAATCATGTAAGTATTATACTGCTTTTCTCCATAAACGTCGGTGCTAATAATGAATTTTCATGAAATTAAAATACAGTTATCGAAATAAATAAACAATTTATAGTAGGTCGTATTTCGGTCACAAGATTCTTTATCAAATAGGTAAATAATAAAAATTATTTCTAGGTTTGATTTATTATAACTCTAATATAATTTTATCAGTTAAAGTGAACACGGTAATTGCCCCTATACGATCCCTCCCTATACAGTACTGATCGAATACCGACCAGAGGTCGGTATTCGATCAGTACTGTAGTGTTACTAGCTATAACACCGTCCACTTTATTTTGATAAGATTTGCATACTAATTATAAACTTAATCATGTATTACCTACTCGTAACTCAAGTCTATCGATTATACTATACCACATAAACTTTAAACTTACTAAATTCAGTTTCATCTTTACAGAATTCTCAAATTGTCCCATGTCTGGTTTTGACGTTTTGACTATTAAAAACACGCTTAATGCACCGTTTCGTTATGAATTGTAATATTATCGCGAAACAAAACAAATATCTATAAAATCTCTTTTAGTGGTAAACAAAGTTAAAAGTGTAGTTTCAAATTCCAATAAGACCTAGCTTAATAATACACTGTGCTAATAAAAAAATGCAGTAACAATCAGTGGTCGCATTATGGTGGGCGGACCAATTTGGGTAGGTTTACGTTACGAGATATTTGAATATTTAGAGAGTAAATATCGTATGGAGAAAAAGCGACAGCGTCGCATTAGGGAAATAAATAACCCATTCCAAATTGATGAAAGGAAATTTATAAACCAATATAGGTACCTATTGCAATATTATATGCAATTTATTTAAAGTTATTTAAAAATTCCCACAGGTGAAGCAGTTTGGTCATACTAACACGACGGCGACGTCTTGTTTGTGTTTCACTAAAAATAAAAGCATCACATTTTATATACATTTTAATAAAAAAAACTGAGACAATGTGCCTAGATTTAATTCGATATTTTGATAAAGGTAAGTAAACGAACGTACGACATTGTTGAAACAGGATTCACAATAAAGTATGAAATCACAACGAAATGCTAGTTTACAATTTCATTGCAACTTCGATCGACTGACTGTGATACAGATATCTGAATGATGACAGAATATCACGCTGCGGAAACAAATTTACCTAAAAAAACACTTAAAACTGCATTAACTAAAGTATTTAATAACTACATCGATGTAGTGGGGAACAAAACAACTCGAGATGTTTTTTTTAAATTTACGCGCTAAAAAAAGTTGACAAAACTAATCCACGTTGGTACGTTCATAACCACGTTGTTTCTTTTATTTAGAGTCGCAAAGGTCTTTTGAACGTGAAACTTTTGCTTTTTAGAGCTATTAAATAATGTATCAATGCCTTGATTTAAATTTGAAAATGAGTATCATTGCGGTCTTAGAGTTACAATAATAAAAATCTTTGAAAAATAATCCCATTTTAGACATTTAGATTTTGTATGTACTGCTACTAGAAGTATCATGGTCACCCTAACGGTAAGAAAATTCAAGTAATGAAAAACCCTTTCTGTGAAAAGATATTCCACAGTCCGGGTAATATTCGCTTTTGCAAGCATTTACAACGCAAATTCCAAATTAATTGTGTAATAAATCCAATTATTAATTTTTTTTAATTCAAATTATCGGTTTACGTCAATGCAAATGGGGTTATCAGCATTTGTATTTTTTTTACTACCATTGAGAAGAAGCTAAATAGAAAAGCCCAAACCGAGTTCTCTTATCTTCATTACGAGTCAGATAGAGAGAATACCTAGATTTTTTTTGTTAAATTAGTAATAAAATATTTATTATAGGTACCAATCAATTCGTTTAATTTATAATATTTAGGGCTGATTTTTCAATCGTCAGATAACTTTTATGTAAGGAATGAGTTTGACGTTTTGACAGCTTTTCTATGGACAATGTGTCGAAATGCCAATTTTTTTTTTTTGATGCAAAAGAGTAACCATGTAGTTTACTGCCCGTTTTAATCCATAGGAATCTATCTACACTTTGGAACGCGGCAGTAACATCTTTTTTTTTCCTATTATAAATACCTAATAAATCAAAAGTGTATTTATATGGTCTAATTGAAATAATTGCGTTGACTTAATATCAAGCTGTCAAAAAAACTATAGATAAAAGCACATTATATGAAAATCGCCTCCTGGCCTTATGTTGACGAAAAAAAGTCCTCTTATAACGAATCGTTGACGAACAAAAGTTCCGATAGTTGTATCGCGTCTCTTGGGATAAATTAAGATGAAAAAAGTTGGTTTATGAATTTGTACATTTAGTTCAAAAATTCTACTAATTTAGGAATATGCATTTTCTATTTACGTGACAACACACAGTGTGTATTAGACAGGGACACAAGGTACAATTATTGCTATCTCAAGTGTACCGTAATGTTTGCCAAGCCATATTATGTCTTATGTTTTGCATGTAAAGTCTATTTTAGATAATATAAATTGCCAAGATCTCGGTCCAGTTGTATATAAAGTCCTTGCATCAGCATCCCTGAAAACCTTGGAAATGATACCTATGATGATTAATTTGAAATTTTAATAGCCGCCATCTTGGAAATGGATTTTGACCTCATTTTCAGCATCAGTACCCCGAAAACCATGGGCAATAACACCCATGATGATTAAATGAGAATTTTCATGGCCGCCATCTTGGATTTGGTGTTTAACGTAATTTTTGGCATCAGTGACCTCTGAAACCGTGGAAATGACTTCCAAGGAACAATAATTTGAAAAAGTATATGGCCGCCATTTTAGATTTGTAAACAGATTTAATAACCTCTCTGCTGTCATTACCTGCGCGGGGCCTCCTATTGTTCCGTCAACCCCCCAACCCGCCTTCCCCGCGCGGTAGGAACAGATGCATTCTTTCGCAGATTTCTCGATGATTTTATACGAATACCTATTAAGATGTGTATATATTTGGATTCTCCATAAAATTTCCTATAGATTAATATGTAAATATTCTAAAGTTTCTTAAATACCTCTTGATAAACATGCTGGAAATGAAGAGAAAAGTAAAAATTGCGATAAAATTGAATTAAATATGGTTTATTAATAAAATTGTACCAGTTTTATGCACAGTTTTTGGTTTATTTTATACTTAAATGTTATATTTACAATATATAACTTTTAATCCACATGTTTCCAAACATATTTTTAACACCAAGGCTATTATAAATCAGCGAGCAATTTCACAAACGTGCGCGCGACCCTAAAAAAACTTAAGATTTTCAAGTGGCTTTGTTGACGCATGGCGGGCTCAAATCTAAGATCAAGTATGTAACTAGATGGAACATTTTTAAAACGAAAAATTTGCTCTAGTTCATCTCTTCACTCTAATGAGAGATGATCCGAGGGAAAAAGAGACGAACTTACTGTCATGCGTGTACACGTCAAACGAAATGAAGCATAAATGAGTTGAAAATCCTGAATGCATTTAAATATATGATTAGAGATGAGGCAGAATAATCTAGGGACGGTATCGATACTTTAAATATTTATTTCCTTAAAATTGAATAATTAATGACTTTCGAATTTGAAACGTTTTTGCAGCGACGTGACTATTCAAAAACGCCTATAGCAGACTGGAGCAGTGGTGGTCCAGAAGTAACGGCGCCAGCGCCACGGTTACCATGGAGTTTCTTGTCGGCTCATCTCCATAGGACTTACTTTTTGGAACCGTGCAACCAAATTGTCGCGACATTTCCTAAATGCATGTACTCTGCATATTAGAAATAAAAAAAAAAACGTTGAATTTGAGTTGTAGGTCGCGGGTTCGAACCCAGGCAGGCACGCACTGTGTAATTTGTTTTGTCACTGCTCTTAAAGCTGTAAAGGAAAACGGCATGTCCAAGATCCAAAAAATCGAATACATGTGTCATCCATCAATCCACATTGGGGCTGCGCAGTGTATTACAGCCCAATCCCCTCTTTCTAGAGAGGAGGCCTGTGTCCCCGCAGTGTTTTGCTTATGCTTGGAAGACGTGTGACGTAACACTTAAGCTCACATTTTGATGTTGCTTATGTGTGGGTTACAACATACCACTGGAATTTGCTATATGCATAGGTATCTACTTACTCAATCACTCTTCTATATTTGGAGGACTGGGCTTTAACAAAGGTGAGTACAAATTAAAACAGACAGCATTTGATCAAACACGTTTATTCCAAAATAATAAGAAACATTTTAAAATACTGGTCGTAGATTACTTATGTAAGGCACCCCGACCGAATCGGTTAGATTAGGTTAAAACAAACGCGTAACACAAACGCGCGCGAGTTTAACTATGCCCTTTTTACTGGGAGAGCTATAGAAGTATGGGGCAGAAGCGTCGTCGTTCTCTTCTTCAAGAAGAGCGAAGACTTTATTGAAGAATTATAAATTTCGCTTCTGAGCCATGTCTAAAAGTTGTTTTCGAGAGTTATTATAAATCGTTTCGCGCAAAGATTCGACGAATTTCAACCACCGAAGCAGGTCGGGTTTGGAAAAAGATATGGCACCACAGACCACCGCTTTCATCTGTCAATATCAATAAGTACGTCTGTCTCCTCTTTGTAAATTCATCACGCAAAATCTAAAGATCACCATTTACAAAACAATACAAAACAAAAATCCATGATTTTGTTAATGGTGGTAATAACATTAATATTGTAGTCTTATACCTTTGTTTTGTTAGAAATAATTTCAAAACTTTTTTTACGTATTTACAATTTACGGCTTTTACACTGTTTTTAAAAAACTATTTGATTTTGGCCTCCAATAACTAGCTGATCCTAACTGATTAATTAAGTAAATTATACAAATCATTCTACCAACTTAGAAATCTTAGGGCCAAAACATACTTAGCGTATCTTGCGCAGTACGCGGCGCAAGATACGCGACGCACGCGTAAGTGTGGCTGTAGCCGCTGAAAATACGCCGAATATACTTAGTTAACTTTACATCGCTCGAAACTTTACTCGTTCTAGGCCCCATTAGGCTCGGCTTATCAACGTACAACGCGCGCGGTGAGGTCGCGCAAAAGAATTTGTATGTATACGCGTAATGCGACGAATCATGAGCTGCGCCAGATACGTTCAGTGTGTCTGCAGCCTTATAACTATTTTGTTAAATTGAAGTTAAAACTTAAGATATTGATATAATTGAATTATTCTACAACCTTAAACCTAATAAATAATAACATAGCTTACAAAACAAAATGTACATAAATACTTATACATATAAATATTAATTGAATTCCATGTAAAATAAACGTATGATCACTATAATTATGTACCTTTGATATTGATTGTTCTGGAAATATAGTGGGTACGGCATCACTACGTAGAGTTCTTTTTTTGTAACCTTCACGGTAGCAATCCACTCTAAAATGGAGTGAACATAATTTTGAGTACTGTGAAGGAGTCCAATTTTGTCTTCCAAGATTACGTACCCACTTATATCTGATTTTTGGTTCCAAAGGAAATCTAAAAAAAAACATTATATAATTACATTATAAATGATATAAATGTTGTATAATGATGTTCGCACTTATACCTAACTATATTTCTACTATTATCTTAAGCATTCACTTATAAATAGAAATATTTAAAGTGAACATATAAAGCGACTGAGAAAAATATCGATATTGTGGATCTTCCCTACTTGTGCGAGTAAAGGTAGATGATCTGCCAAAAACTCTTTGTAAAATACAACAATGTTATTTCTTGAATAAACTACGTTGTATATGCTTACTGAAACTTGATAAAACTTTTAGTGATTACTAATACTAAACGTAAATGGCTTAAAACGGCATTTGGGAACAGTCTTTTCGTAAAAATGAGTGTCGATAACTTACCTATGGAAAGATAACTTGCTATTATTTTCACTTAGAACACTCATACGGCTCTTACAGCCGACTGCAACACAAGCCATATTTAATGGGGCAAGCAATGAACACACTCACTCAGGTCACAATGGCACCAAAAGAAGAATAATTCGATGAAAACTATGTAAGAGCTTGGTATAGTGCAATATACCAAGCCGACTCGCAATTGTAAATTTTGACGTTTAAGACAGAGTCAAAATTTTATGGTTATCTCTTTTTTCTTAATTCTTAATTGTCATTTGAACAAAAGAGACAAAAAGTAGAATGACATTCATTTTAAAAAGGTTCTGTCTAGTTCACATACTTTGTCTAAGGCTCAAATGACTTGATTTATGTGTTTTTGTTTAGCTCGGGTCATGGACTCTTTTTATTATAAACAACAGATGTTTGTTCTTTGTTCATTTTAGAGTACGAAGCAAATAAAGAAACCCACTTGAGATCGGCCCTCAAATTATTAACTTCAATACTATACTTTTAAAACGAAAAGTATGCCGATTTTACATTAACTCTTTTTTTTTACAAATAGTACATAATATTTGCTTTAAAATACATAAGATACAATAAGTACTTGCCGTACAAAAACAATTAGAAATAAGCTTACAAATATCTTAAAATACGCACAAAATATAATATTCAAAACATAAATAAAACCAATCGAACGCGTAATACGCATGGCGAGGCCCCGCCCACTTCGCTATTCCTAGCTTCGCTATTCGCTAGCGCGTCATAAATGTAAAACTGACATGGATCCCGATTGTGGACGCTATTTTTTTGGTTACGTATTTAATGAAATTATTTAATTTATGCATCGATACTATCAATTGGAGTGTAGTAGAAAAATATTTATGATACTTAACACGGATTGAATATAGGAAACAGATAGTTTCCATACATTTTTGTGGTAAAATCATGCAGGAAAGTTTTTGTTATGGCGGCCGTGAGCACAGCGATTATAATTCCGATTAAATTTTAAATTTAAACACACAGAAACACAAACAGAAAGTATTTACCGGTAGATTACTTACCCAGGCATTGTTAAAAATTCACAAACACTTGTATTATATTGCGGAACACACCGAAAACAATTATTGTTTACGGACCCACTTGGAACAATAGTTCGCGTCACTTGGCCGAACTTCAACTGGCGACCGTTCCAAAAATTCCTTCGAGGTAATTCCATAAGTTTGGCTTGTACAATAGCCTATTCTTTCCCGCACATATTGAATATAGACATTGAATATTACAAATATTTATATATTTTTTGTTTTTATTTGGAACGCGACGATGACTCATCGTCCCGATTCGGGACAGGTGTCACACGCGCAGATTTTTTGCGCATCCCGATTCGTGACGGCCACCAGTCGAAAGGATAATAAAATACTTCTAATACGTATTAATGAATAAATTATCTTAATTTCTATGAACTATATCAATCAAATTCGAAATCAAAAAGCGGAAGCCCTGGAATTTACGTCCCAAGCTGCAGTATGGCAGCTTGGGACATAAGGTCCGCCCCCTTCCCCCCATCCCCCCGCACGATTGCTCTGCGACAATGTTCAACGTTGACCGACTGTAAGGAGTAAGATATAGGTAGACTGTGCTATTATTATAGATATTTAATTTAAGACAGAATATTTTGGTTATTGTTCTCGTTATACGATGATATCGCTTTTGTAGAGACCAACCGATCGAAGGCGAATGAACGCGAATAAGTGAGTGTGACACTATAGCGAAGGTGAGCGAGCCTTCGGTATCCATTGTTGAAAGCCATTCGTACGCCTTCATTCGCCTTCGTTCGGTTGGTCTGTAAAAGGCATTTCTTTTTTCTTTCTTTTTAAAAACATTATACATACCTGCGCACTGAGAGACAATGTGTCCACAAGGTATTCGTGACTTCCTATCCAAATAAAGATACTTTGTTAAAATTAATATACAGGGTGTTAACGAATTCGTGTAATTCCTTCAAACCGCGTGATTTACTGGTGACACTGATTGACCCTGCATAGGTTTTTTCAGAATGAAAAAAAAAAAAGTTTTCAAAAAATGAACCATGGTATTCTGTATTTGAGTAATTTTAGCGTCCCAAGTTAACTGGCTGCGTGGAGCGATATCGCGCTAGTTGTGCCCGTTAGCTGTGTCGCTGTGCCTTCATTCATTTATGCATGGCATCGAAATTTTCTATCAAATTAAAAATATTTTTGGAAAAATAAAAAAATTATATTTATTTTCAATTAATCTAAATTCCGTGCGGGGTTAATCCATTAAGAGATCATGTGGTTTGAAGGAATTACACGAATTCGTTAACACCCTGTATTTGGCAATATCCGCTTTCAATCCCGAATTTTTTTACCATACAGAATTCCAAGTCGATGGTGGCGAGATTACTGAAAAAGAATTTCTACCAGTAAAACAACTACGATTTGGTGACACCGGCTCACATCTGGACGAGAAAGAAGGACGATACACGCTTGGACCACTTTTATGCGAGGGAGACGGTATATAACTTTTATTTACATATGAATTTAGTTTGTCATAGATAGCAATGTGACCCGGCTTCTTAGCTTTCATAAAAACGTATACAATTTTATTGCTGTACCATGGACGTCTTGATTTAGACTTATTACAATAATAGGGATGTAATTCAAAACTCTTTCAAAAATTTTTTTTTGGTTCGGGCGACATACTTTGAATCCCTCGCTACGTTCAGAATTCTACTAAAGAATTTCTCGCTACGCTCGGGATTCTACTCTAGAATCCCTCGCTTCGCTCTGGATTCAAAAAAGCGCCCTCGCCGTAAAATATTATTTTGCTCCCTTGTGATACAATCTACTATTTCATACCAAACTGTTTGATTTCTCAGTGAGGTAAGTTAGTAAGTGCGATTTCTGCTTGAATAAAGCTCAAGAAATAATTTAATTTAGGTATATGATTTGTGTCTAAAAAAAAAGATGTAAACAAAGCAGTATCGTGGATTATGACGTCATATAATGGCTGCGACAGTAAAAGCTGTTTTGAACTGTACAAGAAAATTGTTAAATAATTATTTTGAGCAACAAACTATAATAACATTTGACTTTTAATTATTTTCTTGGTTTTATATTACTGTGCTTTATTGATTAAGAGAAAAAAATAATTACATGCGTATTCCCTATTGTGATCAAGACCTCCTAGGCCTGGATCATAAGATTTGCAATGTTAAGCTGCGCTTACCGCGGTAAGACCATGGATGGGTGACCGTTCGTTAGACATCGAATCCTCTCCGCGTTTCGGAGAGCACGTTCAGCCGCCGGTCCCGGGTGTTATACGAATACCTATAACAGTTGTTACGGGTAGTCAGAAGCTCGAAAGACTGACAACGGTACCCCAAGTTTGAGTTTTTTTCGTTAACTACTGTAGTTGCGTCACGACAAAAATGTATGAAAATGTAGGCTGCGCCCCTAGGCGCACCGTCCAATTAACGCGCGAATATTAGTTAGTGAACAGTGCGCTTAGAGGCGCAGCCTACATTTTCATACATTTTTGTCGTGACGCAACTACAGTAGTTAACGAAAAAAACTCACACTTGGGGTACTGGTCTAACCTTAGGATATTGGCATTGCCCAGTAATTGAATTGCGGTGGTCTGATGGCAATCGCTCTGTGCAAATGCTGGTATTCAGCCGCATCTGGTTAGACTGGAAGCTGGCCCCAAATTATTTGGGAAAAGGCTAGGCAGATGGACAATAATTGTGATGAAGATTGTGATTTTTTCTTCTATGTTATCCATACTTCATCTTTGACAACAGATCTGTTCAGCAATGCAGTAACATTCCGTATATCTGACGCTATCATCACGCTCCCGATGTTCGACTTGGGACACAGTGGAGATATCTACTTTGAATTCAAGACTACCAGGGAGAATGCTGTGTTGTTACACTCTAAGGTAAGGTTCAGTGGTTTATATGAAAAACATATCATGATACATCTCGAGGAATACATGTATTTACGAGAACAAAATGTTTTGGAGACATGTTTGCCAAAGTTTTGTTTTTGAGTCGAATGCAGGGGCTGAATTACCGAAAAATTACGTTTTTATTTATTTAATGATGTGACGTTGACGACTATACCTATTGATGACGGATTTCAGAAAATTCCGCTATTAAAAATTTCAGTTTCGCAATATTTTGATAGCAAAATATAATGATTAATCAAAATATATTGGTTTTCTTCTGTCGTGTCAGCACGAGCTATACGAAAATAGCTCATGCTGTGGTGAAAAGATTAGCCAGTCAGCAAGGTTGATAGCGAGGCTGACTACCCAGGGTGCGCCGGACATACTTAAGTATCGTCACTCATGGATTCTCTTTTCGTCGACTTACCAATAACTACAACAAACAGTTCCATCATGTCGACATGTTTGCTCTTTCTGTTGGTCAATTCAAAAAAAAATACTCGATACTTTAAATCATTAGTCATTATTAGCTATAAATTGTTTTCAAGCCTTTATTAGTTTTTCTCTTCTATCTTTTCTTTTCTTTTTGTAATATTTCTTATTTATTTGTGTAAACTGTGTGTAAGGATTATTTCTTTGTGTATTCTGTGGAAAATGTTGTTGGTAGCACATTTGCTCATATTTGTTTATGTTTTATCATATTCTACTGTAATGTGTAACTGTTTGTTTTCCCCAATAAATAAAATAAAAATAAATTTTCATACACCCCAATATATTGGTTAAATACAGGTATCAAAATCTAACTGAAAAAATCCGATTACGAGAGATACAATACAGTTATTGATCCTGACTTGTCGACAGTTTATACTGCTGTACTCCGCACTCCCATCCCGCGCGGTTAATTTAGAGTATCCTACTACCGAAATGAATTATGTATTAAATAACGGTATACTAAAAAAGGGTTGAGAATTTGAGCACAAATTTAACAACAGTTCAGTCCCTGGTCTTATGATTATTATAATTTTGTGTAATTTCCCCTGCTCGCAACTTCGACTCAATATATTTTGTACTGTTTACGTACAGGGTCCTCAAGACTACATAAAGTTGTCGATCATCGGAGGTGATCAGCTTCAGTTCCAGTTCCAAGTGGGCGACACTCCGCTCGGCGTGTCCGTGGAGACCAGTAACAGGCTCGCTGACAACAACTGGCACTCCGTTAGCATTGAGCGGAACAGGTAACAGACAAGAGCAGAGAATAAGGCGTTAATATTGCGGAAATCCATGACATACAAATATGCAATTACAATTGTGGAGGAACGAGGTGTGGTGTTCCTCCAACCAAAGGGAGGATCCTCCAACCAGGCGGAGTCTTATACCTGGCGGGCTACTGCCCAACGGTTAATTTGGGCGTCTTCTTCATCATTTTTTATCTCTGTGTGTCGAATGTTGATATCGCGATGCAGGATAGTTATCTATGAGAGTTGTCGTTAACGTCGCTGTAGTCGTCTACAATACTGGTGTGTTGCGTAGTTCGTATGTGGCGTGATAGATACCACACAATATTTAGCTTTAATTCCGCCAAACTAGATCGTTAGCTTGGATGCAGTATGCAGCACCGCCTTCCCGCCCGAAATTATATGCACATACAGAAGGTGTGATTAAAATGCAACATTCAACCCAAACCGATACTACACATGTTTCGCCCCTCCACGGGGCACCCTCAGGAAATGTTGACTCGTCGACTGTTTGGAAGCGAATGAATGAAAGAAGCGAAATATTGTAATTGCATATTTGTATTGATATTTCGTATAGCAAGGATACAACGTATCGTATACGTATAAAGTATACAACGAATACCTAGGGACAATTTTGAAATATTTGGTGTCTAAGGCTTGCCTATCTAAGCAGCGCGTTGCGTCGGGCAGTGCGGCGTGTCGTTACGACGCAGTCGATATGTCCTAGCAACCGCGTTGTAGTACAGTCTTTATAATAAGGCTAAATTCTAATTTTTGCCGGAGTCAAACCGCTAATAACAAACTGTACGCGCCCCGCTCTGGTAGATGCACTGCTTACGTAGGCCACTAGTATAGAAGGTATATCGTTTTCACTATACGATGCTCGACGCAATGCAACGCAATGCGCTGCCCAGGTACATCGACGGGTCCTCCTTACTAATCGACGCGGAGACAGTTTAAGCCGGTCAAAATCCTTTTATGTGAAGACAATGAGAGCGTAAACGACTATAGTAACGGCTCGTTCGAAGCGGCCCGGTTTGGAATCAGTGTTAGGACACGCTAAGTCTCATGTCAAAAGTTAGGCATCAAGATGGCTTTGACTTTTGAATTAACTATAAAGAGACATCGCGTTCAAAAGTATCGTTACTTTTTTGGACCCGAAAATCGCTATTAATTGCAATTTTTTAATCGAAAATGATAGAATTCTATACTTCTGCTTACAATCGCACTATTTGTTTTTTGCGTAAAGATCATTTTGGAATAAATATAAGACTACAGAGGTCGTTCCCAAATAAAAAAAAAGTACAACGACATTGATGCGCCTTGCCTTTGCGGCAGCACGCACGGCTTGCGCGCGCGCCGCACAACATCACACTAGCGTTTCCGCTGAGTGCCACCTATATTTATAGCCTCGGCGCTAAAGGAATTATATTTTAGGCTTCACCGCTATTGGTGAATTAATGTTACTTGGATTACATACCAAGCGCTAATCCCATATTGATAATTAGTACATAAGTAGGGACAACATTCAATAAATCAATCAATATATCTTCTAAATTGTTTGTTTTCATTGTACGCCTATCTCATAGTTGTCTAAGCTGCTAAAGTCTGCTAAACCTTCATAACATTAAAGTATCTTCATGTTATACGTGAGTATAAGTTTAAATACTCACAAGTATCTTCCCTACAGGAAAGAAGCCCGCGTGGTAGTCGACGGAGCCCTCAAGAACGAGATCCGCACCGCCAAGGAGCCCGTCCGGGCCTTACAGCTCACTACAGGCGTCGCGCTCGGAGCTGCCCTGGACAGGAAGGACGGGTTTGTGGGCTGCATGCGAGCGCTGCTGCTTAACGGGAGACCCGTCGACCTCAGGAGCTATGCTAGGAGGGGTGAGTTACTCACTGATAACCAGGTTATGTATAGAGCTGACGCTGAGAGAGTGATGCTGGTTTTCGACACCAGCCTGAGTCTTGATATGTGTAGTTTGACTTTAACTTCAAAATTAATTTATTCAAAACAGACTAGAATTACTTAGTTCTGTTTGAACGTCAACGTTGCAAAATACAGCCCCCAAAAGCGCCCGCCCTTCATCGCTTCCTAGTGTTTATGCTGTGAAGAAGAAACGGCGCAACAAACTCCCCAGTAACACGGATCTGTCTGTCATGTAAATAAATTAATTGAGTCTATACACAGAAAAGGGTTTAATTACAATTAAACCAAAATTAAAAAATTACAAAAAGAAATTATGTAAATTGCGGATGATAAACAAAGAGAAAGTATAAAACAATTCTGAATTAATTAGAAACAAAATTATCTGTAAACATCTCCACAAAAACGTATTTTCAACGTATAATTTATTCCCAGGTCTATATGGTATTTCGGAAGGCTGTATGGGCAAGTGCTCGTCGTCGCCATGTCTGAACAACGGCACGTGTCTGGAAGGATATGACTCGTACTCGTGTGATTGCCGCTGGACAGCCTTCAAGGGACCTATCTGTGCTGACGGTAAGTTACCCCGACAAGATACCTTTCCAAGCTACCTTTCCAAGTTATCTTTCCAAGTTACCTTTCCATGTTGCCTTTCCAAGCTACCTTTCCAAGTTACTTTAACCACGTGTGGGGACAGGCTAGAATATAAAACTTCCTCACCGTACGCTGGGAATAGACGCATGTTGTAAGATTAAAGCACAGCACGCGACGTTCTAGGATTTATACGGTCCGCCTGGCTAGCTACTGTTGTGTATGTGAGAGCAAGAGGGGTTTGGGGAATCCGTCTATTTGTCTTCTTGGATTCGTAAGCTCCATCTTAGACCCTGTTTGCGCTTTCTATCAGTTGCGACTATGGTGACGCGTTCAAGTCAACAACAACTCGAAATAACAAGTCTCCACTCCTAACGATAGTTAACTAAAGGCCGATTTAGACGAAGATAGTTTCTTGAAGCGAGACTCGATCTGTCGTTGTCTTTTTTTACGATGAAAACAGAGATAGCATGAGACTCGCTTCGAGAAACTATCTCCGTGTAAATGAGCCTTAAGTGTGGCTAAACCTAAACCCAGTCAGACCACCGGGCAGTTATTGAATGCCAAAGAGAGAAAAAGAGGAACAATAACTGTAAACATTTGTTCCAACTTAAGATGACATAACATTTAATTCCTGTTACAAATGCGTCAAGTCTTCTATCTCTTTCTAACACAGTTAAAACGCATTATTTACTCACTCGCACAGTATCTATATAGGTAGTAATTTAAAGCTTATGTTAATAATTGTGTACTTTCCACAGAAATCGGCGTAAATCTTCGTCCGAACTCAATAGTAAAGTACGACTTCCTCGGTTCATGGCGCTCTACCATCGCGGAGAAGATTCGCGTGGGCTTCACCACGACAAACCCCAAAGGATTCCTACTTGGATTCTACTCTAACATTTCAGGAGAATACCTTACGCTTCAAGTGTCCAATTCTGGTAAGTATTTTGTGGTTACCGCAGTTTTCTGAAAACTATCAGCGGTTTGCTCTTCTAGTGCTATGGGGCGTATGTCGCTAGTTTCCGTCGATAGATAGGTTACTGAAAAAGGTCATAAATGGTGTATTTGATTAGTAACAAGCTGTTCAACCCACTTTGCTGGTGTGGATATAGTTAAAAACACTTGAAGCATTTAAACTTAGCAGTGCTAATTAGAAGAGGTCGCATCTCTCGACATCCAGAAGCGAACTGCAATAAGCAGAGTTAGGGTCTCGCCCCACTTATCGACGTGGAATCGGCATAGGCCGGTTGGAAAAAGCTTTATGTCTACGGGCATAAGGGTGTAACCGACGCCGTTCACCCCTGCTAAATAGCCCTGAATCGCTAAAAGTTCGCCAATACATCATCAACTATCCGCTAGCAATAGCTCACCATTCTTTTAACCCCACAGCAATACCTCGCTCCAAGCTAGAGCATTGACAAATGAACTTTAAGTTGTGCTCCATACGGAAAAAATTTGCAAAGCTGATAGAGCTCACGAGTCGTCGGTGCGCCTTCAACAATGTTAATCTTTAAAATTATTGTATTGAACCCAATTTAAAGTGCATAAACTGGGGTGGAATGGAAGTGTACATATTGTATGAAATAGGAGTGGTAAATTGCCGCCTCATTTTACAAAATTAAACTGTCTCGGACAAACAATAATTAATTAAATTTTGAGAGAGTTTTACCCGTCGCGGTTGTGTCCGTGGAAACAAGTGGTGCGAGTGGTAAGCTAGTGGTACGAGTCGTGCAAGTGGTACGACAGGTGCGAGTAGTGCCAGTGGTGATCGGGTCGACCCATTTTGGTCCTCTGTCGCTACCGATGAGGCGATGTCGTGTACATTGATGACGAAGTCTCCGCGTATATGTGTTGGGTTTGATTCCCAACATAAAGTCTATTTGTCAACTCTTTATTTTAAGTTAGGTGGTGCTGCGGTATTATGCGAGCGACAAGCTTGAATGTATCAGCGACAAGGCAGTTCTTCTTTTTCACCAAAAGCTACCATCTACATTATTTGTGTGTTTTACAGGTCATCTTCGAGTGATATTCGACTTCGGCTTCGAGCGTCAGGAGATCGTGTTCCAGGGCAAGCACTTTGCTTTAGGACAGTATCATGATGTACGACTATCCAGAAAGAACAGCGGAGCCACTATGGTGTTACAGGTGTGTAGAATACCAACTTTATAGTTTTAGGATTCCATACTCAAAGGGTAAAACGGGACCCTATTCCTAAGACTCCACTGTCCGTCCGTCTGTCCGTTTGTCCCCAGGCTGTATCTCATGAACCGTGACAGTTAGTTGAAATTTTCACAGATGATGTATTTCTGCTGCCGCTATAATAACAAATACTAAAAAAGAGAATAGATAATGATATGGAACCCTTCATGCGCGCCCAAGCAGCACACTTAGCTGTATAGTCTCTGGACAACAGAATTTTATAAAACTCGAGGCTGTATTGCTTTCTGTACAAGGGCTGTATATCCACTTAAACAGCTCTTATAATTCTAAATTTGGCCCCAAATTAACCAGCCCTGAGCATTATAGTAGCTTGTTAACAGCTGTCCAGAGCATTGTAAGAGCTGTACATGGGCTGTACAATGGCTTAGACACCTATCAATAGGCCACTATCCAGCTCCTTTAATTCTCGTAGACAGCGAAAAGATGGTTTATGGCTTAGTAACGGCTATTGTTAAATCTACAAAGAAATACTCGTATGTGTTCAGTGAAAGTGTTACGGCCATTTTCTGTGGACAAATAATAATTTCTAATTAAGTAATTTTTCACGTTTGTTTTTCGTATCTCTGTTGGTAAATTGTACTGCGGGTGCCACTTTACTGTTAATATATATAGGTGATATTATCAAATATTACACGCGCCATCGAAATAATATAGTTTTACTGAAAATATTATACAAAATAAATACGGTGTACGAATTATTCATGGATTTTTACTACATTTTTTCCATTTAATGTGCATTAATATCTATTTATAACAATTAAATAATGTGTTTTTACTTTAATAGCTCTCAAATATCATGAAAGTTTAACAGATATTAGTAGTTTTTTCACATGTAATTGGCTTATTTACATTAAAATGGCGTTAATTTGTTATCCAGCAATAATTCTAACTAAATTCCCTTGTCCGTCTCTTTTCTGTTCAATGGCCATATTTAAGTCTGTTAATCAGCTGAAAACTGTACGCTAGCTGTACAGTGGTTTACAGTTATTCTAACGACTGGTTAAAGGAGTAAAGTGAGAAGGGATCTCTATAGAAAATCATTTTGAGGTTATGACAAATCGATGTTATCAGGGGGGCAATTCTCGTCTTAAAAGTCTATTTTAGATAAAAACTAACGCTTTAAGATTATTCGTAATGGATGTTAATTCCTTAGTTTTCAAGTATGCTGATGCTGAAGATAAGATCTGTAACGCGCGAGAATCGCTTCCCAGCTGATTGTCGTTTGTTAAGGTTCGATTTCGAAATGTATATCTCGACCGATACCAACTGTTCGAAGCAACTCGAACGGCTACTCGTATTTTCGCTCGAGAAAAGTTCTAATTCGACTTTTTTCTCGAATTCGTGATTAAATCGAATACACGAGAATTGCCCACCTGAGCAATACTAACCTATGTTTACTCTTCAATAATTCTAGAGGCTGTAAAATAGCTCATATTTATGCTATAAGCTTTGGAATTAAAGAGGAGTAACGCTACACTAATTTACAGATCAGGCAGTCATAAATGCTTTAAACCAGCTACTATTAAGCTCCTTGAGGTAGCATTATAATAGAATTAGTGTACACCATGAAAAAGCCAAGGGCAAAATTTGATTCTCTAATACAACTCACAGCTTAGAAGAGGGTGTGATTTTATCGCATTAAGCAGCCGTTCACAAGCTTTGGTCTTCTTAACCAGCTAGTGGCATTATACGTAGCCAAAGGCTGGACAACAGTTCTTTCAAATTCTACTAAAATGCATTTTGTTGTTTTTTTCTCCATTGTACAGCCATTAGTCAGCTGTGCTGCTTAACAGTGTAGAGATTACCCCTCATACAGTCTCAAGAATCGTTTTATCCGTTAGTACAGCTGCATAAGAGCCTTTGACTGTAGTATAGCTTGTTTATGGATGTAATTTCCGCCAATGTGCTGCTTGGGCGAGTCCGACTCGCACTTGGCCGGTTTTTTATTAATTTATGCGTGGCATCTAACTGTTCTATCATGTAATATTTTTTATTGAAACCTTATTAGGTGGTTTAGATAGGATCCCCTACTACCACAGTTCACAGTTCTTTTTGTATTTATTTTTTAATCTATTTATTTCCCGTGCTGTATTAAGGTGCATGTACCGATGGACCGTCCATACAATGTTTGTAAGGATTATACGCTAAAAATAGACACTCTTTGTTTAAAACGAATCATTTTATCACTTTTCTACAATCAAATGTGCTCGCGAATTCACTCTTTAGGAAATAACTTACACTAATTACTGAGAAAAACAATCATGAAATTCAGACAAAATTTGACACTTCTTTACATGTGTGGGTTTGTTTTGACAAGCAAACTAAGCGCCATGTTTGTTATAGTTTAAAATTGTAAGCGATAGATGGCGTGCAGGCGATATTGTAAATAGATATTAAAATATGCAGCGTTGCCGGTCTTCTGTAACCTTGACGGCGGCTGCGTTGCCAGCTAATTTGACTATGATTCGAATGCATGTACATTTTCAATTTGTTGAACGTAATGTTGATGCACTAGGATTTGCGCGCGGAATTTGTTGCGTGTTATATTTTGTATGCAATTTTAATTTATTCAAATTGCAATATGTCTAGTAGGTACTTATGTAATTGATTTCAATTGAATATAATTATTGCAATTTATTATTGGTAGGTAAATAATTTTATTAATTATTCAAAATACGCAATTTTATTGTAAAATAAAATTACCTAGGTATATTTCGACGGTAAGTATTAGAAACAGCAAGTTGGCCCGTGAGTTGGGTTTTAGACGCTGCAATCTCGTTACAATACTAATTACGTACCTAACCTACGTGTCGATGTTGTCATTATGTATATTTTATGGTCAACCATGAATTAAATTATTCAGTAAGTCACCAAAGTAACCACAACATTAAATTTCGTGAAAAAGCAATCTTGGGGTATGTTTTTACCAGGTAAAGAATACTTTGTATGCATATAGCCCCCCGCCGAGACGCCGTCGCGAGCAGACGTATTTTTGAACGTTCCGTGTTTTAAATTCAAAAAAAATTGTTTAAATTGCAAAATATTGTGTAAACTATCAGTGAAACGATCAATTAATTAGTGATTACCATCTCAGTGATAAAATATTGAAACAATTACAACACACAATTAACAATATTATCAAAATTATCAACAGCAAATCAAGACAAGTTGTTATAAAAAATCGTGTTAGCGTGCGCCGGGCCAAGTGTCCTTGAAAGTGAATGCAAGGACAAGCTTTACACCTGCAGCTACAGTACCTATTTTTATTAAATAGAACGCTATTTTCAACTCTCTTAATAACGACGACTTGGTCCGATGACACATGGGCCGGACTGTAAGTGAACGTGATCGTCTGAGTATCAAGTTCAAACCTCCGCAAAACACATTACTTTTTGGAATGTTTTTTATTATGCTGCTAAAATACCAGAAAAATCTGAGATTTTTTTACGAAAAAATTGGAGAAATTTCTGAAATATTATAATTAATACTTGCACAAATTGCTGCTTGCAACATTGCTTAATTAAAGAAAAATCCGCATTCATTGTTGCTTTATTTTGCTTTTGGTGCATTTGAACGCCCAATATGCCGCTAAATCGAACACCGCCAACCTCACCGAAATCTAACTTCAAAATCAATGATGGTGACGCTGGTACTAATATACGTAAAGTTATTTTTTACAAATATACTAAGTAAAGTTATTTTTCTTTGTAGCACCTGTGAAGCAGTGGTTTCAAGACAAGAAGAAATAATGTTTGTTCAATTGAATTTTTTTTGTAGTAGTTTGTTTAGAATCTACATAATCATTGTATAAAGCTTTTAATTTGTATTTACTATAAAAGGTGAAATAATACCTTATTGAACTCAATAAAGATTTAGATTTTTGTTTTACTAAAAACTTAGGTAATAAAATAAAACTATATTTTACTGTGTATATTTGACATTATTTATTTCCTTTTTTTATTAATCAATTAAATGTTTTACGCCTTAAAATATAACTTTTATTTTCCTAAAATAGTACTAGTTTTAATTTATCGTAGGTGTCGTTCTGCCTACCCCTATTTAGAGTATTTCTACAAAATATTTTAGCCCTTTTTTAAATACACACCATCTAGTGGTAAACTTTGTAAACGTAGGGAATACGTCTATGTGTGTGTAAAAGTGTGTAAATTCAATGACAGATGTTATTATGGGATTCTGTGTCAAATTGGGTGGATTTTGAGGCATTGTTATGATCAAGTTCATTAAAAGGTAATGACCAGGTGTCGCGAACACTACTTCTACAACTTAGTAATGCTCAGATTTCACATAAAACGAAATAAACTCAAAATAATGATTTCAGCGCCATCTAGCGGGAAAAGTGCTGGGAACAGCCCGTATCTTTCACCTTAATCTATACCAGTAATAGATCATGTGGTTTTAAGGAATTACACGAATTTGTTTACACCTTGTATGTTTTTTTTGTGACACTCTATTTATGGCCAAGCATAATACTCAATACCATGTTTCAACTAATACTTCTCTTCAGGTGGACAGCTACGAGACACAAGAATACAACTTCAATATCAAAGATTCAGCAGACGCACAGTTCAACAACATTCAGTACATGTACATCGGTCGAAATGAGAGTATGAATGAAGGTTTTGTAGGGTGTGTCAGTCGCGTAGAGTTTGACGACATATACCCGCTCAAGTTACTGTTCCAACAAGACCCGCCACCTAATGTTAGGAGCTTGGGAGGTAAGACGAATTATTTATTAGAAAGTATGTATGAAATGGCAGGTTTCTAAAAAGAATCGCAATCCCCCATTAGTTTCTAATTCGTCCGTTGTAGACATCGTACATTAAGGTGATTAGCTCATGATTAAGGGCTCCGTTTGGGTTCGAAACTAGTCGGGCAATCCTGAAAAACGCACGTGAGTAAACCGTAAGTAGGGTTACCATCCGTCCGGATTTGTCCGGACATGTCTGGATTTTGTCCGGCTCTTTAATTTGTCCGGATTTTTTGGCTTAGATGGAATACGAGTAATGAAACTTACTTATGTAATATCAAATAACTTTTTAATCTTTATTAACTTCTCATCTCATTCATTTAAAAACATAAAAGATCTTTAACAATCAACTTAACGAGATCAAACAATAAATCTTCGTACGTTTGCATTTTGTGACTAAAATGTCCGGACTTTTATTGAAATGTCAGGCTTTTTGTCAGGACTTTTCAAATTTCTAAAAGGTAACCCTAACCGTAAGGCCTCTTGTTCACACACGTTTTTTCGCCGTAAAAACTTACGGTTAATTAGCCGTATGTAGGCAGCTTTCCAATACTGATTTTGTGTTACAAAATGGATATAAATCAGTTTCGGCTGGTGGTTAGCCGTATCGTGTACAAGCTCACACGATTTTTCTACGGCGCGGCTAATACGCCATACGGTAAAGAAACCGTGCCGTGAACAAGAGGCCTAACTACATAATCGTAAATATGAATGTGTTTCACGAAAGTTATAATACAGGTCTATATTCAGTATTGATTGATTAATGATTGATATTCATAGGTGGAGTATTGAACGAGGACTTTTGCGGCGTGGAGCCCGTGACGCACCCGCCCGAGAGGCTGGAGACCAGACCCCCTCCCGACGTAGACCTACAGCACGAACTGGACATGCACAACACTGATGAAGCTATCCTCGGCAGTAAGTACTTACATTGTTTAGAGAAGGGGCCCGGCTCACTATGAAATTTTTTGGGATAGAAATATAGGGAATCGGGAATAAAAAAACGGTCTACTATAGTCCGACAAGTTCGTGCGTGACCGTCATTCGGGGCTACAGATGTTGAGACGACGCGGTAGCACCTAGTAACTTGTGGCTCGTTTCCCTTCTCCGCTGACGTACCCGCCACCGTTAACATGTAGAGTACGGCGTTCCCTCATCGTCTGTCGCTCCATAGGTTGGTCGCGAACGAACTTGTCAGACTATTTCAACATTATTTATTTAAACAAAAATTACAATAAGAAAAATGCCTCTCTTACATAAATAAGTATTGCTCAGATACGTTGCTTATTTTTTATTTGTTCGGTAAAAATATTATTTTGACTATTTTTGATTATACGCCTAGTAGTTCAATTTATGAAACTACGATTGATATTCTCATTTTTCTTTTATTTGACGCATTTGAGCCTAGTCGCATCTGATGGTAAGCGCAGACAGGGTCTAAGATGGAGCACATGAATCCAACTAACAGAGATATTAGTCCAATCAATAAAGTAGTTTTAGAGTGCGTGAGCGGGAACCTAAGCGATTTCTTCAGAAACTAATTCAGGGTGCTTAGGGAGAAAACATACTAAAAGTCCTGACGTTTAGGAGGTGAGCCGGAAGGTGGTAACAGTAAGAAATCGCGTTTTTTATAACAGCGGATAACTGAGCTGAGGCGGGAAAAGCAATCAATCATGATATTGATGAAGAGCGATCTTACTGGCTAAAACTCCCATTAATATCGCTAATAGCTTATGTTACAATAAATTTTAAGATAATTTTCGCATCAAGTAATAGTCATCACGCTGAATAACTTTAATTTCTACATTTCTGGAGTGTGTATTTCAAAAACGGTTGGGAATATAGAAAAGTGTACAGAATCAAACTTATAGAGAATTTTATAAGATTTAATTTCATCCTAAAACATTTTTCGTTACAACGCACCGTTTTTGAGATATTGGCGAAAAACCTAAAATTGAGACCTTTGTCAACCCCCCCGCTCCATCCGGCTCACTTCCTAAACGTCAGGACTTTTAGTATGTTTTCTCCCTAAGCACCCTGAATAAGTTTCTGAAGAAATCGCTTAGGTTCCCACTCACGCACTCTATACCCTCCTTTGAGTCATTCCTTAACTGAAATATACTATAGAGAGATTCCCCTATACCCCTCTGGCTTACACATACACACTCGGGAACACAGTAAACTGCTTGGCGCCGAACTTTAATGTGAGGGTGGTAGCTAGCCAGGCGGACCGTATAGATCCTACCACCAAGCAAAATCGTTCGATTGTCAAGAGCGATCGAACTACTAGAGATATTAATTCTTTTGTGCATCATTTTTATTGTGTTTCGTGTTTTTGATAAACCATTAATTAATCTATATATTCACAGCGGTACTGGCGTTTATATTCCTGCTACTGATAGTGGTTGCCATTGTACTGGTGCGTGCGCTTTCAAGGCATAAGGGAGAATATCTTACACAGGTCAGTTTGTGTGTTGTTATTTTTTTATGTAATAGGGTGGCAATCACGTCGACGGTCTATCTTTTGGAAAGGGGCTGCCGCCTAAATCCATCTACAACACAAAGAGGAATGTTGACGCGTTGCCAACCTTAGAGATGGAGTTGAAAATTCTCATGTGTTCGTTATTACATCGGTATCCATGCCTTTCAAACTGGAACACAGTAATGCTGTTTGGCGGCAGATATAGATATGATGGTAGTACTTTTTGTACTTAATAGACGAACTCTTGCAAAAAGAGCTCTATTACTACTAATGTTTTTAGTACTCGTTCATGATATCTATATGAAGGGATGACGTTATTTAAGTTAAAGACATTCCACAGAGGTTTCCAACAAGTTTCAAGGGTAATTGTTTTGGGGGAGGTGAATGCACTAATTCAATTTTACTGCGGAAACGGCATTTGAAGGTAGATTTCACGTGTGACGGCGCGGTTCCACTTTGATTCGCTGTTTATTTTGTCGGAAGGCTGCGTCCTGATATGAGCATTTAAACTAAACATCGACGGTTTGAAAAATTGGTGGAGCTCGTATTTCAAATGACATCTACCGAAGTGTTCCGCGCGGGGATAACCCCCGCGTGTGCCGCCCCTTCCCGATAACGGGACGGGGCGGCACACGCATCGGCGTCTGGATCTCGTTCACAATACGCGATTACGTCGGGTGTTTGATTCACTTAATTAAAATTAAATAAATTCAGTTATAGTGTAGTTGCAGTTAGGTTTCGCGATAGGCGATTGCTGTCAGATACGTTTGCGTGAACTTAACTGTAGCGTCACTGCAACTTGATTAGCATGTTATTAAATTACGTGAATTAGACAACAGTTCGGCAGGCTCTTACCGAGCAGCATCATGTAAATAATAGAGCGAGCTGTTACTCAGTTCTGTCCGTCATGGACTTAATGACGCTCATGTTGTGTGCAGGAGGAGCGCGGCGCGGAGGGCGCTGCGGACGGTGACGCGGCGGCGCTGGCCGCGGCCACCGGCCCGCGCGTCACCAAGCGAAGGGAGTTCTTCATATAGTGCCGGGGAACTGCACGGACACAGCGGGCCAGCTCCGACACGGAGCCAGACCCGCACCATGATAATGACATATACCTACCCACATAAAATTATTGTTTTAAACTGATTGACACCTATGTCGTGATATCGAGAAATCAGTGCATTCTAACCAGAAATAACTGAGGAGATCAGTACAAGATTTTCACTGACTATGATAACTGTATTGGCGTCAAAAACAACAAAGTAATGATAACTACTAATAGCCTACATAATACGATGTGCTTGCACGCACAAATGCTAACGAAAACGGACGTATTCACTATATATTTGTCATATATGTATTATTCTGTAATCAATGTTTCTTTGTACCGTCTTACTTTGTGCCGAAACTGACCCTACGCATGTTAATACTGCCATATTATTGTATATACTTAAATATACGAACTGTTTGGACACAAATTCCACTGCTACCTACTTAGGACGCTTACAGATGGAAGATACTTAACCCCCGACTCTGACGCGACGGAAAACATGGCACCCGTCTGTAAGCTCCCTTACACAAATATATCAACAATTTGCTTACTCAAAACGTTGCAAGCGCAAGCTAAAACTACACAAAGAACTAATAACTTATAAAAAACTGTAACATAAATGTATTTTACTACTTTACATAAATAATGAAAAAGAATATTTATCCTGTTTATAAAAAATCTTATCAAAATTCATAGTATAATGCAAATTAATAAAACGAAACCATTTGTAAGGACAACATTATTCCAATGTTATCGTAATATGACTAAAAACATATAGTCTTAAATCCTATATTGTAAAATACCCCACTAAGATATTCTACTATTCATTCATTGTGTGTTAAATTGTAAAGTATTTCTCCCACAAAGTGCCATCTGGCTACTTGCTATCACGTCTTCTAAGCTATAAGCTATCTATGAATCTCGTAATTTACGAAAACAATTCTTCTCAATAGCTAAAATATCATGCATTAATTTCATACTGTATACAACATGTAACAGAAGTCCTAAATAATACTTTAAGAACCCCTGCAAACCGCAGACTTTGTATCAGCCGATAGTTTGGTCGGGTTGGGCTGCTAGCGCACACACTGGGCCAACTAAACAGTCAGTACAGTACAGTTTGAAGGCAATTGTGTAGCCAATCAACCTTTTGTATCGGCCGATACCGAATCGTTAAAATGTGCGCACTGGCATACATCTTCATACTGTTTAAGAAACCGACCAAACTATCGGCCCATAGAATGTCTGTGGTCTTCGGGAGCTCTAAGGGCGTATGAAATACCCTATAAACAATTATTGGGCATAGGGGTTGGAACTGAACCCCTAACAGTTGTTGAGTAAACCACAGCGATAGTTTCACCAAAAATATTCAAACACAGCTCTAAAAATCAGTTGGTAAGGTGAATATAAAAAAATAGGGTGCAGATAGTACATTTCATTTTTACCTACTAAACACCTAAGTTAGTTTTGAAAAAAAAATGCTTATTTGCATTCAATAATTCTACAGGTGATTCTCTACTTGATTATACATGTATATTATTTCGGACTTTTTTACACGTAGTATATTCATATGTATATTATGATATTACACAATATGAATCTCATGTAAAGCTCTGCTCGCGAATTATTTTTGACTCTGATATTATTTCTTAAGTTTTCCGAAAGTGTGATTTTAATTTTATATTTACTGTTTCTATGCAAAGCAATATTGCATTATCGCAATTATACGCACATTATTGAATTCACTATTTCATTTTTACTACTACCAACAAAGATTTTGCGCCTTGTAATAACCAAAACTTTTGAATTCTTCCATCATCCATGTACTTTAAAAACAAAAGATACTCATAGATATAAAAGGTTATTTTTACTATACACTAAACTTGATACTACTTTTTTAGAATCACCAGGAGAATCGATCGGTATAGTTTTTATACCACGTTGTATTTTTATCCGAAAATAAGTTCATATAATTAGAAAGGTCTGATAAAAAATATTGAAATGTCTCAAAATGTGTATACTAAAAATATCGTTGTATATCTCACACGACATTAGGATAAAATAGAATCTTATAGTTCACGCAATAAGGTCGAAATTTGCTCTAAACTAATATAAACAAGAGAAAAATACAATAATACAAACTAGTGTAAGATTAAATTAGGTTCTTTATAGTTTTATAACATTTAATTATTGATATAGAACTTTATTTTATTTAGACTGCTTACTCATAAGCGTATAGAATAATTTTAGTTTAAGAAAAAAACGAGTTGGATCCATTTTTATTTTATTTCCGTCCAAAAATGATATTTTTCGTTACTTATCAATGATGTGATCATTTTATTTCTATTCGACAAGAATAATTTACATTTTGATCAGTACGATTGATACAAAAAAATATATATTATAAGGTATAATATAATATGCATTTTATATACAGATGTATTTTTACGATTCTTTCGGACTAATCAAAATATAAAAATTCTTTAATGAATTTGGTTTTTATCGAATTTTCTTGTAAGTAATTTATATAAAGTTATGGTGTGTATATGATTTAATTTTAATATTATTTACGTGTATGAATTATTTGTATTACATTTAATTTGAAAACTCCACTGGTAAGCTCCTCTTAAAAGTTCCAAATACAAATATGAATTAGTGTCATTGCTTTATCATCGTAAATCGTTAAGGAATGTTATAACAAATGACGTCATATTATTTAACGTTAATTTAGATAGTGTGCTCTGTATAATGTTGTAATTAAAGAGTTGGAGACAAAGATTTAATCATGTCAACTTAAAAGAATTCACATAATGCCTGTAATTTTCTGAAGAGCTAGACATTAAAATGACTGCAATGGTGTACTGTTGTACACTTAAAATGATTCTTCTCTCGTGTCAACACAAGCTAAACGAGAAATAGCTCATGTTGTAGTGGAAAGGTTAGCCCGTCAGCAAGGTTGGTAGCGAGGCTGTCTGCCCAGGGTGCGCCGGACGTACTACAATGATTAAAAGCGACGAAATCATCTCACAATGCTCTAGCGACTATACCTCAGCGGATATTCTATCAACTAATGTGTATTACCATAACTCATACTTTGGTATTGCAAGTTACAACTAAACTAAAGGCTGATACAACAGTAATCTGTATAATTATCAGATAGGAGAACGCTATAAAATTTTAAGTTGATAAGATTTGTCTTAAGTCTTAAAACTAAAAGCCTTAGAGCTACAGACGGATTTTTTAAGGTCAATGCGATTAGTTATCCCCGAATTTCAATTTGTTTTGTTTTTTGAGTTTTTTTATGTTACGTAAAAATTTTAGGTACATCTTGAAGACGTAATTTTCAGACAAAATATTACATTGTATCGATGTGTGTATTTGTTTACCTTTAAAACGACACATTTGACTGTAATGGCGTCAAACATGATCTAAACAACTTTTCTTTTGTTCGACGCAAATGCAGTAGAAAAAAACAATTTCGCGAGCCGACTAATTGCATTCACCTTAGGTATTTCAGCAAGTTTTAGTTTTTTCGTAAAGACTCGTGACGCAACTTCATCTTCAGTTCAAGTTCGTATTCTTAAATATCCGGTCACTCCGGAGTGCCAGAATTAGCTCACGCTATGCAGTATAGGTGTATGAGTTTCCACGCAAAATTCAAGCTTGCTAAAATACCAACCCCCTGTTTCAGATCGTTTCGAAACTTTAGTTGTCAGCGCTTCGGTCTGTTCTTTGTCCATGATTTTCGTAACGAAATAACAAACCGAATCTTTGGCAACTGACTTATCGAAAAGTTTTGAATTAGGAGGCTTGAGGCTTACTTTTAGAATTCAAACTAATATAGCCTCCGCATATCACAAATCCGATGTTAGCTCTCAGGTTAGAATATCACTCGATCGTAGTTAACTGATGAAAATATCAGTGCGTATACGAAAGCCATATGAAAAAAATATATGCAATATTTACAACTTAGAAAAATATCAACTTTAAGACGAAGTGAACTAAGTTGATTTCAGAATGACAAAACTATTGAAGCAGATTTAAAACAATTTGCAATAGAAATTGAACTATGTACTATGAAATTAAGGTTCTTATTTTCAAAAGCATAGTCATTCTAACCATAATTGTAACACAGCCTATGTTCATGATTGTGCTTTTTTAATTTGAACCTTATGTCGGTGCCACAAAACGCATACATCGATCGAGTGTTATTCAGTGTTTTAGCATGGGATTGTGTGGGAAAATAAGGTGGTTGTGCCTTAACAGTAATCCATAACGGAGCCATGGCACATAGCGTTAACTCACTGATATGTAGCGTGTTGATAGTAGAGTTTTTATTTTACTACTTCGAGTATCACGAATAAATTTTTCACAAATACATTAATTTGTTGTTTTAATCAAAAATCCTTGTAAAGGTGAACGCACACTTATCCGAGCCGAACGCATCGAGTGCAACGAACGAAACGAATTTTAGAATTCTGTGTATGAAATCTTATGGAACCTCGCACACTTGCCCGCGTCGAATCGTCCGAATCTGGAAGAACCCCAGAAATCCTAGAAGAATTTGGATGACGTCATCAGATTCGGAGCGGCTTATGCGGTCGACTCGATCGATGCGCTCGCTCAATCAATCAATCAATTCAATCTTCCATTACCTAATAAAGCACTGAGAATAGAGTAATAACAGTGCGACAGACGTAAAGCAAATAAAAACGATTTCTTCAGCGCGGTTGATTCTTTCGGTGACGATATGTTTGCGAGGCCTCCTTGACTTCGATTCATTCGACGCGTTCGGCTCGGATAAATGTGCGTTTACCTTAAGCGTGTAGTTTTAAAAGCATGAAGCCTGCTGAATATACATAGCTTTGCACAAAAACGAAAAATAGGGGTGCCAGTAGTCATACCTACATCATAAAATTATCTGTAAGAGCGATTACGCACTGCATCCGATCCGAATCCGTGAAAATTCGTTCCGAAGTAGCCATAGAACTATTTGTATGGTAGTTTACGCACTACATCCGGCATCCGTCATCCGATTTCCATCAGTCATCCGTGAGTCTCCAATTCGGAAGAAATATTGACGGACCGAAGTAGCCGTACTTAGTAATGTTTGTATGAACGCTTTCGCACTACCTCGGATTCAAATCGGTCGCCAAATGGATATGCCAAAGATGGCCCCTGAATTGTTTGAATTTGGATCAGAGATCGGAATAGTGCGTAAGCAACATCCGAATTCGGTCCGAGATTTTTACTCTAGATCGGTATTTTCACAGATTCGGATCGGATGCAGTGCGTAAAGCAATATCCGAATAATAATTCAGTCCGAGTTTTTTTATATCCGTATTTTCACGGATTCGGATCGGATGCAGTGCGTAATCGCTCTAAAGCCGGCAATACATGTTGGCCATAGTTCGCCGAGCGAAGGCGATACCAACAACGTATAGACAGCCCATTTGTCTAGCCCCGCCATTGCTCGTCTAGCTGGCCGAGTTGTCTGTTTGAGCTTCAAGCCAGATACTAAACAGATTTTGTTAAAATTTGGCAAAAATGTCCGTTATAGAGCGGGTGAGGTTATGAGGTACAAATTATCACGCTACTGAGTGTGTGTGATGAGCAGTAAGTAACCTTATTTCCGTAGGCAAAGCCGCGGGTACAGCTATACACAATACAACTTATTTGTTCGATATTACGCGTAACAAGTTATCCAATCACTACATAATATAAAACAAAGTCGCTTCCCGCTGTCTGTCTGTCCCTATGTATGCTTAAATCTTTAAAACTACGCAACGGATTTTGATGCGGTTTTTTTTAATAGATAGAGTGATTCAAGAGGAAGGTTTTAAGTTATAAAACGTACCCGTACGAAGCCGTTAGTAAGTTATAAAAAGCGTAGTAGGTAACCTCAATGAAGCGTCGCTTACCGGGTTGTGGCCCATTATCGAGTTGTCCCACATCCGGTGGCCCACGCGCCACACTCAGCCAAGCACCTGTGACACTCAACCCGTTTGCAAAACGCTGACTGCCACGGTGTCGCCCCTCTAGCACTTAGACAACGATAGGGTAAGGGTGTGCACTTCGGCACATGCTTAGAAAGTTATCGATATATAGATTTATAAATAAACGTTGAGAACGATGAATTATGTTTTCATAGTAACCCGAATCAAAAATAGGATGCTTTGGTGCACAAGTGATCCAAGTACCTACCTCTAATTTTGGTAAAAATTGAGATATGTACATATTTGGGACCATTATAGGTTTTTATGAACATTCCGTCATTCTAAATCCATTCTGAGCTATGAAGTGGAAACATTACAAAAATACATTAGAATATGAATGCAATAAATACAATGGCGTTTACATCAATATCTCGAAACTTTCACAAGGTTACTTGGATCACTTGTGCACAAAGGTATCCTTAGCTCGAGCATATAAATTGCTTTATAGGTTCTGTAAAAAATGTAAGTGACTTGATTGGTAAACTAAATCCAACGACTACGTAAAGATATTTAAAAAATTGACGATTAATCCGTCAGGTCAGGTGGTATAAAATGTCAGTTAACACGTATTCCATTTTCAGGAAATAATTCAATCATTACAATGTTTTATTGGTAGGTACACAGGATAAGGATCTGATCTGAGGATGATGACCTGATGATAAGGACAGGATAGTGACTGTGCCAACCATCTGCCCGCTTATCTGTAGGCCACTAATTATCCACTCTTAAACTCCAAAATCTATCGACACCACCCCCTCACTATCGTTCCCACATCAAGCCTCACTCAGTGGTCGTTTGACCTGAAACGTCGATACATCGACTGTCGAGCACGCGCCACCACTCCACACCTTTTAGCGACCATCTAGTTCTAGTGCACATTACTGGGTCACTGGGACAGGTTGGAGGGCAGCCTTTGATGTAAGTTTTTATATAACAGCCGATTGATAGCTGATCGATAAAGTTGAACTTAGGATACCGACGTCCCACTAGTTGGGTTAAAACACGAAATAGATAAAACAAGTGGATGTGCCCTTATACTTCCTTAGTACGTGAACCAGTGTTACCAAACTGACATAACAATAAGGCCCGGCGCAGACGACGGACTTGGTGGACTACCACGGACAAGAATGAAAGTAGTTGGTAGTTGTTGCCATCGCAGACACTAGAGTTCTAACGACAATAACAGACAAAATTTCCATCATGTGCGTTGAGTCCGTGTTAAATTTCGCGACCGGCAAAGACTACCATCCACGTCAGTTCTTGTCCGCGGCAGTCCGCCGGACAAAAAGTCCGTCGTGTGCGCCGGGCCTAAAGGTCACAGCTCATTAGAGCCACCCCGACATCCGACCCGCATCGCCTCGCCTCGTGCGGTTAGTATTCTATAAATGAACTTGTATGAATGATGTGCGCTCACTACATCAATTCCATAGCGTCACCGGATCGCCTCGGGCGTAGGTATGCCGTCCACGCGCGGACGACGAGTTGACCACTCGGTGACAACTCGCTGCTAGTATGCTTGCCTTGCGTTGCTGCGTATTGCCAACGCACAAGTCCCGAGTGAACCGCGCGCTGCCATCGAGTGGACTCCTCCGACGAGTCCTCTGGTTGACCACGAGACGTTTACTGGTGATAACGCGGCGTCACCCACCTGCTGACAACGAGTGGACGCCGAGCGACGAGGCGATGCGGGTCGGGTGCCGTGTGGCTCTAATGAGCTGTGACCTTTATATTTTTTTTTTATTTATTTATCACAAACACTGCTAACATTACATTGCTAACATTATATTGAAAGAGATCAAAGTTTAATACTTTATACACCTCTGTGAGATACATTTTTCGTCCCGCTATGAGTTCGAGACGTCAGGTCACAGCAAGTAACAAATCACGTGAGCCAGTGTTGCGGGTCTCCGCATAATTGTGACACACGCGCGATAGCTGCGTGGCACTTCCACTTGTTTTTTCTATTCCGTGGATTATAATGTAGTTAAATACGAAAAGTACTTACTGCAAATCATCGTACCTATTAATGTTATCATAATCGTTGCTATTACAGCCTGTTAACGTCCACCGTTAACACGTTCAGTGCCGGGAGTTCTCCAGGAGGGCACCCTGTGATCGCATTCGCCATGCAGGGTGCCCTCGTGGACGGCTCATTTTAAATGTAGGTTTTTTTTTGGAAAATACACCGTCATGAAACAAGCAAACACCTATTTTACGACGTAGTAGCGTATTTTTCACGGTTTTTAACCTAATGCCGAGAACCCTCCTCGAAGGTTCACTATTAGCGCAAACGTAATGCCGAGGACCCTCCTGGAAGGTCCACTAGCAATATGTGTGGTGGCATGGCGTATGAGCTCTATAAAAAGTGTGGTGGACTCGAATGTGTTAAACATGGGCGTAATGAATTGTTACATTTCATAATCGTCACGTTTGGCAGATAGATTAGTGATCGCAGTGTGATTAATAAAGTGCGCTCAATCCAAGAAGAAGCGCCCCATTCCTTTTTGTGAGAGATAACCGCGTAACGTCGCACTCAATTCGAAAATGATCGGTTTTACGAAGTTTGCCGATGCGACTTCTTAGTTGTATCGTACTGTACGGTCGCGGAAACGAAATGTTTACCAGATTTCAAATTCGATTCCTTATCACACTGAGCGTAAAAAGGTTTAAGATGTCATATCAACTTATGTCATATCGACCTATGAAAAAGTAATGTGCAAGCAATTATAGACCTTATGGTGGTAAACATTTCAAGTCCCCGACTTTACATCGATGTAATCAAAAACTTATATCAATACTTCGCTCAGCTAAACCATCGCCATCCATCACCCCCTCATTAAACCCATCAGCCTTCTAATCCAATATTAAACAACAATTCAAACAATACGCAGGTATAATAAATCTTTGCAATTGCCCCTGGATGTAATCCACTCAATATTTTAAACTACCAACTTAACCTGACCCCTCTTCACGGGAATTTCCCCCTTATGGTAGAAGATATAAGGTGGTATGATTAAAGGTGTTAAAGTAATGGGGTATAAAATGGCCGGCAGGTTTAGCCAGCAGACGGGAACACGGCTAGATATTAATCTGTCAGATCGTCATTAGATTCAGTGGCACGCAGTAATATATTCGAAGGTGTCAGCTTTAGTGATGGCCCGTGTCGATTGTAATGTCGATTTAAATGATATGGATTATACGATAAATGTTTTTGTTGCTAATGAGTCGATAAATGTCGAACTTGACGTGTCAGACTTGAACAATACGCGCTGTGTTGTAATGTAACGTTGAATGACTAGCATTTACCAATCACCACAATGATTGACGCATGATTGTATTTTTTTTTTGCACTAATTTTAGATGGTCCTTGCGCACCGTTTCTACGTAACCAGGTAGTTATTGGCGAGACCTGAAGGGTCTTCAGCCAATGATGGAGAAACCTAATTGAGTATTAGAGCTTGACCGTGCACCTAGTTTTTTTGACATTTTAAAAGCACCAGTAATCTGGTCTACTTGAAATTAAAAACATTGACTTTGACTTTGTCCAGATAAGGCGATTCACGCGCGTATACGCGGGTTAGTTGCATCCACATGTGGACGGAATGTACAAACTTCTACCCCCTTATTACAAAAGATGGTCTAAGAAAAACCTAGGTTTTTAAATAGCCCCGTCTCTTTTTGTTATATGACATAAGAAAGTGATGGGTATATTTTAAACCTGGGTTTACCTTAGTCTTGGTTTAAACCATCTTTTGTAATAAGGGCGCTAGTGTCTCACAATCGTGCGACTGGCTACGCGCTAGATAAGCTCTTAGCTTCTATCTCTGCTAAACGTGTATTCAGCTATGCTTCAATTCATTGTAAGCTTAATTTCCCAGAAGAGCGAAGTATTTAAGGTAAGTTAGATTACCAAATTAGTAATTAGAAGTTACTTAACCGGAAGAGTACTAATATACTTATGCAGTATCAATCTTATTAGACCTATAATCGAATCAAATTAAATCAAAAACTTTATTTGTAAAATAGGTTACAATAGAGTGCGTGATGTTACAATTATTATAAATATACGTTCTCTATGTTGTGCCATAAGACGTACAAATATTAATTCATGGATTTTACCAATCGTAATTACCGAAGCATTGAACAAATTACCAATTCACAAAAAAAAACATTTAAATTCTACATTTTCAATTTCAAATAATTAATTATGCTTAACTACAAATTACATTTCATAATTTTCAGTAATAACAATTTCAATTTGAACCTATTACCGTTGATTGGCAAGTGATGATGTACAAACTAACACCATTTCTATTCCTACCCCTTCAAACTCACACAAATCCTTTTAAAAAATCCTCCAAACAAAACAACATCAATACTCACTTTACGGCCACTCAATATTCATCGTGGAACTATAACTGTAAAACAGACATCAATAATTGTCGATATTTCACCTCCCTACACGTTGGGCGACGTCGATAAGCGCGCGTGCCGCGGCAAGCGCCCGCCGTCTTAACGTGGACCACCTTCCCACGTCGATAACTTACACAACACTAGAGTAAACGGAGACATTTTCTTTGCAGTTATGGTGAGATTTGGTTTGGGAGATATTAGGCTGTATTGAGAAATGTCTTAGTGAACTTTTTCATGGAGAATAACTACATTATGTTGTACAGCCACCAAGCTTGGATCATGTTCCATTTGTTGAAAGCACAAAAGGTTATAAAAACGTATAAACTTTCAACTATCTCGGCAGGCTCTCAAAAGTTGAGCTTGATTTCATTCTCTTACGGCTTTGCTAGGTGAACGCTACGCTATGCTACGAATGTAGGGCTTTCCTAGGTGAAAGCTACGCTATGCTAAGAATATAAGGCTTTGCTAGGTGAACGCTACGCTGTGCTACGAATAATAGGGCTTTGCTAGGTGAACGCTACGCTATGCTACGAATGTAGGGCTTTACTAGGTGAACGCTAAGCTATGCTACGAATGTAGTGCTTTACCATAGAAGTATTAAGTACTACGTACAACGTACGTTCTTTATATAAAGTCGTTGGGCTTTACTAGGTGACAGCAACGCTATGGTACGAATGCATAGCGTAGCAATTTGGTCTGTTACCTGAATTTATTAACCTCATCAATAGTAGGTCCGTCATAGTTATACTTTCTTTTTGCTTACTATCGTTATTCTCAAATTTCTTTATCTTATTAAATTATACAATGATGTTTTAGTTTAGCTTCCTTTTGTAAATGTGACAAATTCCTTGACTTGCTAGACGCCTGGATACTTTTACAGTGACCTATTACTTATTTGTTTTTTTATAGAAGTTCACAAAAAAAAATATAAGTTTTGGTGCACCCTGCACTCAAGACTACATTGCTCTCTCATTGCTAAATCGTTATGATTACTCAAATTGTTAAAGATATTATTATTGATTTTAAACGTAACCATAGAGTTTCTTGCCGGCTCTTCTCCATAAGAAACGACAAATTAGAACTGTAACCCAAGTGTGAGTTTTTTTACTACTGTAGTTGCGTCACGCCAAAAATGTTTGGAAATTTAGGCAGCGCCTCTAGCGGCGAATAGCGTGACTAAAAATTTGTTTGACATTTTTAGCGTGACTCAACTACAGTAGCAACGTAAAAAACTCACACTTGGGGTACTACTGTGCACCTAAATACGATTTTTCATAAGCGCCTGTTTGGTTTATGTTTTAATTTTGTACTTTGTGAACCGTTAGTTTAAATATATCGTACCTAAAACTAAGTAAGACTAGTCTGGGATCTGGGACTTAAGTATTCACTAACGATTGATTTCCCTGCATACCTCCTTGAAATACAGTAGAACTCAAACAATTAACTCAAGTTAATCTTTTAGTTAAACACCGAGTACCTTGCCTCTATTTAGACTACCTCCCCAGTCGCAGTATTGTAAAGTAACTCAATCATAGCCCATTAACCGAGGCTTCGTCGTCGCAACGTAATTACCAATACTCTGCAACTCCAAACAGATTTAGCAGTCGCAGGCCGCTGCCCTAACTCCGCGCTGTCGCTTCATTTTAAACTTCGCAATCCGCTTTACGGGAGCAGCCGAAATTAGTTGGAAATTAAAATACCATCGTCGTACACCTGTCTGAGCCGATTATGTGAATCGATGGAGTTTGTGAGGCTTCCAACAATTTTTGATGTTTTGAAATGAAGGAAAGTTTGCGGTACGTAAGCTCGTGAATTTTAATTTTATGCGGTAATCTTGGTTTAATTAGTTTAGCTCTTTAAGCTTACGATGACCGTTGATATTTTTAAACAATTTCAAAGAAAGGAGGTTTTCATTCGACGTGTATTTTTTTTTGTATTTGTTCAGCGATGTCATTGCCAATTGTGAAACGATTTTAGTGATACCTTTTGTTAGAAAGAGTATTGTATGAGATAGATAATTGAACTCTACAATGGATAACAGCAAATCACAATGCCACAAAAATAGAAAAAAAACAAATTACTTACCTACTTAAAAAAATAAAAACCGGCCAAGTGCGAGTCGGACTCGCGCACGAAGGGTTCCGTACCATTATCTATGAAAACGGCAAAAAAATCACGTTTGTTGTATGGGAGCTCCCTTAAATATTTATTTTATTCTGTTTTTTAGTATTTGTTATAGCGGCAACAGAAATCTATCATCTGTGAAAATTTCAACTGTCTAACTATCATGGTTCATGAGATACAGCCTGGTGACAGACGGACAGACGGCCAGACGGGCAGCGGAGCCTTAGTAATAGGGTCCCGTTTTACCCTTTGGGTACGGAACCCTAAAAAGAAAGAAAAACAGACTTAAAAAAAAACTGAAAAGAGTACCTACCTAATCTCCGCATAACATGTCCATTTTGTCCATACCACGCTAATCTATTACTCCTCAACTTATCAGTCACTGGCGCTACTTTCAAACTTCCTCTGAAATTATCATCATCATCATTCAGCCGAAAGACGTCCACTGCTGGACATAGGCCTCCCTCAAGCATTGCCACATCGACCGGTCTTGTGCTTCTCGCATCCAGCGGATTCCCGCGACCTTCACCAGATCATCGGTCCACCTTGTGGAGGGCCTACCCACGCTGCGTCTTCCGGTACGTGGTCGCCACTCCAGAACCTTTCGGCCCCATCGGCTATCCGTTCTGCGAGCAATGTGCCCCAGCCACTGCCACTTAAGTTTGGCAATTCTTCGAGCTATGTCGATTATCTTAGTTCTCCTGCGGATCTCATAATTTCTGATATGATCACGTAGGGTAACTCCGAGCATTGCCCTTTGGGTGACCTTGAGCCTTCTTATGAGGACCATTGTGAGTGAGCACGTTTCAGTGCCGTATGTAATCACTGGCAACACGCACTGGTCAAAGACTTTCGTCTTGAGACACTGCGGTAGTTGGGGCGAAAAGATTCTACGCAGCTTCCCGAACGCTGCCCAGCCGAGTCGGATTCGACGATTGACCTCTTTCTCGAAGTTGGACCTACCTAACTGGACAGTTTGTCCTAGGTAAACATAATCGTCGACAACTTCGAGTGTAGAGTCTCCGATCTTCATGGGAGTGGGTGTTACATGGATATTTGACATGATCTTTGTCTTATCCATGTTCATTTTAAGACCTACTCTTCCGAAAGCTCTACTCATTCCTTATCTTATCCATTCTTGTCACTCCACATATCCATCTCAACCCGCACATCTCTGTTGCGTGCACTCTCCTTTCATCCGTCCCCTTGGTGGCCCAATACTCTATCCATACAATCTCACTCCATAGTATGCTAAATAAGCCTCACAATAAATGAATAGGTACATCAAAATCAACCAGATGATGAATAGAATCCACAAAATCACACTCCCAAATCACAAGGTGTTTCTAAGACACAATGTAAAATCAATGCGGCGCTCTGTAATCTAGCCGCCCTGTAATCTGCTCTGATCATAGGACGGGACGTGGGAGGTACAATGTAATTAGATACAGCATAATACATAATTATGGTGAATGTGTGTCTACGTGAAATGTTACAATTGGATTTAGTAGACGTAATTATTGACAGGGGTTTAGCGATTGGCTTTCTGCGCCAAGGGTCGCGGGTGTTATCTCCACATGGAATGAATTTAAAATTTATTTGTTAGAGCCTATGCCCACGACGTCTTTCTAACGGGCCGTCGACGCGAGTTTCTGTCATACTTCATACTTATCCGGTTGTGTACCGCCCGTCGTCCCAGGACGACACTTAATTGTCTTATCTATTGTGTCTATAATTACGGTGATTGAGAGTTTAAAAACGTTATTGTGATTTTTTATCTATGGGCGCGTAGAAAAGACGCCGTGTGCATAGGCCCTTAGGCCGTTTGTCCACCGCCGCCGTCACCGAGAACGAGATGACGTTGCTGAAGTAGCGATACATACATTACTATGACCGCGTGTACACCGCACGTCCGTCATCCGAGCGCCTTCATCTCGGCCACCGAGATTGTCAGTAAATCGGCGCTACCGCTAGAACTCCGCCTAGATCGTGACGGACCGAAATGCCGGCAATACAAAACGCGTCTGCTCTTGTCCATTACATCCGAGATTGACGGCGCCGGTGCTCGGATGTCTGTCTTATGTTGGGAACCACCAAGATCGATCGCGGTGGACACACGATCGCCGTCACGTCGTTCCGAATTCGGCCCGAAATAATCTCGTTTCTCGGTGACGGCGGCGGTGGACAAACGCTCTTAGTGTTACTTTGTATTGGGGAAGATAATTATGAAGGAAAATGGAGTAAATGATGAGTTGACGGCTGACAGGGAAGAATGGAAGAGAAAAACATATTACGCCGACCACGAGTATCTTGAGCAGGAAGATCAAGAAGGCATATAATAATAAATATTTGCTCTGTATGTATACAAAGTTAGTCGGAAAGGGGTACTAATCCGAAAGTGTATTAAATTACCCTTAATAACGAGTAACTTTTGTTCTACAACTTTCCCCAAAAGTCAATAGTTTAAGAGAAATAGTTGTTCAAAGATTTCATACAAATACGCTAAAATGTATCTGTGGAGAAACTATGGAGTGGTGTTCCTCCAACCAAAGGGAGGATCCTCCAACCAGGCGGAGTCTTGTGCCTGGCGGGCTACTGCCCACCAGTTGATGTTGGGTGGTTGTATATATACTATCTGCGTGTTAAATCTTTATATCGCGATGTAGGCATGAATAGTTCGCATGTGGCGTGGATAGATGCCGCCACATCACTCCCCCCCTGAGACCGGAGGTCGATCGTATTGATGAGTCAGCGGTCGTTGCGTCTTGAGAACTTGCCAGGGCCAGTGAGGGGTTCCTTTAAGTCGAAACCGGATACCGCGTCATTCCAGTGAGTCGGAACTGTGAGAGCGATGAGTGGTGGCTGTGGACTGCGTCGACCAGGAGAGAAGTGCCTCTGCTAGTTGACCGGTCGAAGTGCAGTATATATGCGCCGAGGATGCTGGCTGGCTGTGTGACACGCTGCTTGCTGCTCGATTGAATGCTGAGCGGAGGGAGTGATGATTTTGCTGCCGAGGTTGCGAAGGTTGCATGTGACGTCACCAGTGTGGAAACACTGTCTGTGACGATCACGTCGGGGTCACCAATGTGGAGAAACTTGGTGTGGTGTTCCTCCAACCAAAGGGAGGATCCTCCAACCAGGCGGAGTCTTGTGCCTGGCGGGCTGCTGCCCAACGGTTGATGTTGGGAGGTTGTATGATAGATAGATAAGACATTTATTTGGCACATACAGAAAACACAACACACAAAAGCACAATTACATAAAACTATACACTAGAAGATAGAAATATTAAAATAAAAAACATGTTAAAATTAAAAGACAATAGGGTATCTGACTACTATTGAAAATGTACAAACAATTTGGTATTATTTTAAAGAAAGTGTAGGAAAAAACAGTCGGACACCCCATTATAGCAATCTGTGGCAGTAGTGTCAAACTACCTACCGACATAAAAACCAATCGATAAGAAAATAAAAAAAAATAAAAATTCAAAGTGCGGTGTGTGTCTCCAAGTTGCACCAAATGGGAGTCCAACTCAGCATGTGCCAGGCAAATATACCTAACGCTGGTATTCTGTTGGATCCCAGTAGCGACATACGGACGTCGAGCAGATGCAGTACAGTTAAAATATCAAAAAGTATAAAAGTGTAATAGTGGTTTTGTATGTGAAACTGTTTGGTGAGTAACACATTTTTTTTTTAAATATTATACATAAATTTTGTTTCAGGTGTGTTTAATGTTCATAGATATAATAAGCACATAATGGTAAGAATATAAGTGAGACGCGCAATTTTTGTTTGGTTTTTAGGTGTGTATGTAATAAAAATAGATGTAGGTAAGTATTACGAGTATAATGGCTTTTAGGAATATAAATGTTGTTAGGTATTATTATAATTGTGTCATTGGCATTATTTGGAGACGATATTGAAATTAATAGATCAGAAAATATTGGGTGTGATCGAATGTTTACAATATATTTTCCCTTTTTTTTACAGGTTGGTACCCACCACTAGACTTAAATTAACGACGTGTTTGAAATCGTCATGCCCAGTTCCTTCTGCGAGTTAAGAAGGAACTGTCGGAGCCGGCTTCTGAAGGTATCAAGTCTTTTAATATCTCGTATCGGCGGGGGAATATTGTTCCAGCATTTGGATGCAGCGTACCTGAACCTGCCTCTGAAGGCGGCTGTCTTGTGCGGCTGAGTAGCAAGCTGTTGCGAGCACTGTCTGCTTGCGCATTCCCTTCTACTAGTGATCCAGCTCAGTTTGTTGTAAAGGTAGCTTGGCTGCTTGTACTTTATAACCCCAAACAGCAGGCAAGCCAAATGCAATTTACGACGCGACTTCATTTTGAGAATTGAGTGCTCATTTAAAAATGGTGTTACGTGAGTTCTTGGTGGGATTTTAAAGCAGAATCGAGCGCAGGCACTTTGCACCCTCTGGATCAGTCGATCAGTTCTTGCTAGCAGTCGAGGTATATATACTATCTGCGTGTTAAATCTTGATATCGCGATGTAGGCATGAATAGTTCGCATGTGGCGTGGATAGATGCCGCCACATATCTATCCTTAGCTATGATCAGCAGTGTACCCACTTTAGGTCATACACACATCAAAAAGAGTTTGCGATCACTAGCATAAGCTGATATAATTTTTTCGCTGATACAACCGCAGCATTTAACCAGATGTTATTCAGTTTGTTTTACTGTTATACAGGTTCTACTCGGCAATTATCTTGCTACTTTTCAGTTTAAAGAATTTTAGTGTGTCGAAACTGCTTGATCCGAATAACTCGCGATAGCTTTAAGTGTCGCAATACACCAGGCATGATCGCAACAGATAGAAACAGACCGTGGACAGGTTGAAAAGTAGTCACGATCCTCAGTAGTGAAGAAACGATTCAGAAGAAACTGCTTGAGTAAAGTCTGGGTAAACGTTTAGTCAGACACTACCCAGACAACTATGTCAGCTTAAAGTTCCGTGAAACTCTCTAACTCAGAAATTATTCAGCCTTTTTGTTACTTGGGCACTTAAAATCAGAGCTTTATAGCATCCTTTCACTCTACTAACTTTCCGCATTCCGCCTCAAATCCTGTCTTAAAAAGGGTAACATTCCCCTTTAAAAGTCCCCCAGGGGGCCCTGTTCAGGTGTCACGGGTGTCACGTCAGGTGCCGTAAACACGTTGCAATCAGTTTTTATCGCCATCACGCCCTCGAGACAGGAAAGGGTTACTCTTGAAGAGTTTTAGGACCATCTTTGGTAAATGTTTGTGGACATACGATACGTTTGTGTACGCTTTTAGGTATGTTAGAGGTATCAATGAGAGTGTTTGTTCCGTTAGTGATATGTGAGTTTCATTTTTCTGTGATGAGTTTGTGGTCGTTTATTTATTCTTTTATACAATACAATATAATACTCTTTATTGTACACAAAAATATACAAGAAACATTACTATAAAAAATGGAGATGTACAATGGGCGGTCTTATCTAGGCGATTTCTTCCAGACAACCTTTGGATGGACATGGAGCGCAAGAAAAAAAGAGAGGGGTAGTTCTCGGTGCAACAATAAATAAGGAGACTATAAATTACTTACTTTAAATAAACCTAAAAAACACAAATAAATAAATACTATATACGATAAATATGTTTTAATTATATATAGTGTAATGTGTCTGTAATACGTAATATAAACAGACAATAAAATATAAATGTATACAAAGATGCAAACAGATAACTATATCGATAGGTAGTGATCCTTGACGAGTCTTTTGCAAGTGGCCAAGGATTGCGCACGTCTAACTGTAACTGGCAAAGCATTCCAAAGTCGAACAGCCTGGACTGTGAAGGATTTACCAAAGATTTTATTTACTTTAATTAAAACCAGTTTTAGGACCAATTGCAATAATTAAAGATAAACACTACTAGTCTAGACGGATACTCCTAGCGAAAGAAGAAAATAGAATTTAAAAATATATAATAAATCCATTACAGACTTCTGTTTCATAAATCCCTTACAATGCTTCTGACATACTGACAGTTTATTATTTCCACTCATCAGCAAACAGATCACAATTCGGAAATACATTAATTTATTTACTAGCTGTGCCCTAGCACCTCAGCTGGCGAGAAAAACTTTTAGTTTTTCTTCATATAAATTTTGAGTTCATACAAAAGTCCTATAGAAAAAAGAACTTTCAGTTTTTTCCCAATTTGTCAATTTTCCAGGCAACTTTTCCAATTTTTCTTTCCATAAAACCTAATTCAGACTACAAGGAATATTTAAAGAAATTGCCATATCGGCTATCCGTTCGCAAGTGATGCGCTTACCAATAAACATCAATTATTTTTTATTTTTATAGATAGTTTTACATGCGGCACTTACAATTACACTACATAAAATTAGAATATAAAATTGAATGTTACAAAAAATAGAAATTAAAAGAGCAAATAAATAATTATATAGTTGTACTGTACAGAGAAATGTTGGCAGTCAATCACATAAAATATTAGTACTTAGTCAACATTTATCACATGCAAGAAATTATAAACAGCTGTGACGATTTTTTTGTACACACGGCTACACATCAAGCTATACATTTCCAGTTTACACTGACCTCTCATTGTAAGGACATCACAACAATGCGAGATCAGCTTATACTGGAAATGTATAGCTTGATCTGTAGCCGTGCGTACCTACTTCTATATTCTATTAATGACAAGCGTCCAAGTGTACCGAAAACGGTACGGCCGCCATTGTTTATCTATTGTGTCTATAATTACAGTACTACACAGGTTAACATTAGACAAATAAGCGGTCTTATTTTATTTTACCAAGGAAATGTACAGAAATAAGCAACATGTTGGCGTCCAGCAGAGATTCAACATAGTATACTGCTTTTATGAACCATACCCACCATCATGAGCTGAAACTCTATTTGAAGAAATGTTTAAAATATACAGGGTGTTAACGAATTCGTTTAATTCCTTAAAACTACATGATCTACTACTGGTGTAGATTGGCCCCGCACGGGATTTAGGCTGATTCAATATAAAAAAAAAACTTTTTTTTTTTCATGCGGTAGCGGTAATTGATAAACCACCTAATAAGGATTCAGTAAAAAATAAGATATATTTTTTTTTGCAATTTTTTTTTTTATTTGAGTGAACATTTCGATGCCACGCATAAAAGAACGAAAGTACGGCGACGCGGCTGGCGGGCACGATTAATATGATATCGCTCTTTGCAGTCAGTTAACTCGGGACTCTAAAATGAAATAGAAAACCAAGATTTTTTTTTAGTTGATTTTCAATAATACTCAATTAGGGTTACTCTGTGTCACCAGTAGATCACGCGGTTTGAAGGAATTACACGAATTCGTTAACACCCTGTATTAGTGTCTTAGTGGTACACTTTTGTCTAATAAAGTTGTGAAACGTTTTTATTGTACGTTGTTATTTTATACAATTCAAACAATTCTGATCCAAAAATTATTTATACAACTTCATCTAACACAATCTGTGCATCTCAGCGGTATAATCCAAACTTTTCTGTCCCCTCAACATCTAATAAAGTTAAAAAAAAAACCCCGTCACGCTATTATCTACACAAACTCTTAAAAACAGATTAGCACACTCGAAGGGCTCCACAATGATCTTGTCGTAAAATCCTGTCTCAGTTCCACACAAAAAGATTTCCCAACAAAAGGTGTCACTTTTTATCCGAAAAGAGCACCTGCTTCGCTCGAAACTTGCCAGAAGTTTCGCGAAACTTCGACGAAACTTCGCACAGGATGTTGTTATCGGCCGGAAACGCTTTGGGCGACTTCCTGTTTTGACGGACGTAAAAACTGGAGGTTTTCTTCTTAGTCTTAAAAAGTTTTTAAGAGTTTTTTTTTATAATTATGCATGTCGCAATTATTTTAAAGAATTAAGGTGAATTTTCTGCAGTAAAAATAAGTGTAGTTAATGTGCTTTCTCTACAAAAACACGATAAACTTTGAAGGCTCATAAGTAAACTTGATATAAATAGGTATGTTGTGCTAACGGTGAAGGAAAACATCGCGAGGGAACGTGTACAAATAAGAGCTTTAAAAAAACAGTTCTCGATGGTATACATGTGCAGTCTACCTACCCTTAACAAGCCAGTGTGGTCGACTAAGTGTGGCGCCACACCATGCCGAAATTACGCGACCGAACTTCGGCGTCTATGTTTTTTATGTAGGTAAAACGCGAAGTAATTTCAGCCTGGTGTGTCGCGGGTAATTTAAAAAGCATTGCAGACGTAATCATGCCGAACTTCGGTCGCGTATCTTCGGCATAGTGTGTTGAGACACTAAGGCCTAAAGCACACAGGGGTTCCAGCTTAGGGTTGCCAACCGTCCCGCGAGAGTTCAGACGTCCCGTTTCTAGGGCTTTGGAGGATGCGAAAAGAGCGAGTAGGATGCGAATTGTCCCGTTTTATGGTGCTCCTATAGTCTTGCCGTCGAGAGTCGAGAATTACAAGAAGAGACGAGATTTAAATGCACCTACTAAATATGCATTAAGCAAGCGAGCGAAATTTTAATTTGAGTGAACATCGCGGGTCGCATTCCCGTCCTCATACCGATAATAGCCAAAACCCCTCTGACTCGGGCAATTCGCACCATCAATTAAATTCATATAGAGAGAGTTGAAATTGATATATTTACATGTACAATACAATACAATACTCTTTATTGTACACAAAATAAACAAGAAACATTATTATAAATAGAAATGTACAATGGGCGGTCTTATCGCACTAAGCAATTTCTTTCTTACATGTCACTGGGGTGAATTCGCAAAAGTACTATTGTTTACGTTGTGTTACAAACAATGATCTTGAGATGTATTTGGTGCTTTAATTTTAGTTTTGTGTGTGTGACTTGGCTATTGCATTAGGTTATAGACCTGTAATGATAGGTTAAGGCATACAACAAATAAAAAAAAAACAGGCCTCTTCAAGCTGTCTCCCAACCCACGCCAGCAACGCTATAAGCCGAGGTCCTTGTCCCACTAGGAGTAGCCCTTAGTTGTTGTTGCTATTAGTCACGATGTTAGTGTAGTATAAGTAGTTAGGCTTAGGTTAAGTATTACTTCCATTGGCATTCCACCATTGGCGGGAGATCCTTCAGGTCTCGTCAATATCTGCCCGGTTACGTAGAAACGGACCATCTACAGTAGTCCTTCAGGAAAAAAAAGGATTCGCATCTGCATCGCATCGAAGTGTTTCCAGTGAACCCCAGAACCATCTCCCTAGCGTTCTCTGGGCCATATGACAATAACTATCGTTTGTATGCCTCAAGCCACTGCTAATGTTTTTTGTTCTTTTTAAACTTTAAGCAGCTTTCGCTTACCCTTCAAGGAAAATATCCCCAATATACTCTACTATTACTTTTAATACAGTGAGACACGGAAAAGATCGTAAAATACAAGTTTTTACCGCCCGAGGCAAGCACACCTCAGTTGAGCGAGACTTTTGAAAAATGGCCGCCGCATCTCCCGGAGTGACGGCTGAGATAAAAGTTTTTAAGCAATTTCCTATTCCCTTCCACTGAGATGAATAGGTGATGTAATTGCGTAGGAAACTTAGTGTTATGTTCAAAAAATAAGGTAAGAAATTTTGCGAGAATTTTTGAGGGGCTAGCGAAAATAAAAATGAGTGACGAGGTATACTGGCGCAAGTTATAACATAACATCTTGCCTGTATTCCCCAAAGGGATAAGCAGAGGTGTATAATACAATACGTCCTCTTTTCCCCGTTATGTTTAAGTCCCATGTAATAGAGGGCGAGCCTATTGCCATCAACCAGGCACTAATCCAGACTCCACGCTGCTACTGAGAAATTCCTCAAGGAAAAACCCAATAACATTTTGTTCAATCTGGGGATCGAACCCAGGACCTCACGCTCAGCTGTCGCGATTGCGACCACTAAACCAAGAAGGCAGCTAGAGTCATAGTACAAATACCTAAATAATAATCATCGAACTAGCCAATCGATATATCTGATGAAAATACCTATTTACAATAGTACATTGTTACCCTAGGGGTGAAAGTAACTTATTTAGTCTCGTAGCGAGGGCGCCAATAGTTCGAGGGACTAAATAAGTCTTTAATCTGAGGTAAACACTGTGCTTTTCATTACGAATACAAGGAAAGTAAAAATAAAAACGTGAATTAACTAAAGAAAAAATGAGTGAAAACAAACAAATGAAGAGCGGATTGCCGCTTTTCCGCCCATTTAGATTTTTTTTCTGTGGCCGGCCAGCTATTCAGCCATTTTTTTTCATTTCCATCATTGAAAAATGGTAAATATTTTGCCCAAATCTATGTTATTTTAAAGAAATAGTTAAAGCTAAATTATAATAATACACATTTAAAAATATATTCTATATTATTTAATACTTAACTTTATGTGATTACAATTTTACATCGCGCTATAATTGAGTGGCTGTATGGAAATTGGAACATGGTTCAATAGAAATGTGAAAATAGAACTAGATTTTTTTTTTATAATTTGACAGCTGTCAGTTGAAAACGATTCTCCCTAGGGCTGAAAAGTATTACTTTCAACAATTTCAACCCGCTCCTCAGGCAACTTCAGATCTACTTTCCGAGTCTGAGTAATGAAAAATTAGTAGCTTCCCTAACGACTATAACTAATAATAACCGATCTCAATCCAATACCTCACATTAATAATCACCTCTGTGTTGATGTAGGTTTTAAACAGAATTTCAATAGAAGTAATGTCAAAAACCTACGTCATCGGTTACTGGTTTCGGCTGTTAGACACCACGCTAGACGTGGGATAGTGACCATAAGACTTCCTGACGATTGAATTAACGATCAGATAATTTCACTTCACGCTACTGTTTATAAAAATATGCAAAAACTTCCAACTTTTTGCTACTTCAAAAAAAATCTAAACAAGTAGGGTGAATACGCGAATTCAGCGCCAACGTAACAATTTTCATAAACACCCCGTGGTTGTAAAAACTCGACAATATCATGAGCAAGTGAGGTGGTGTAATTAATGGGCTCTCTTTCTGCCCACCCCCGACAAGGTGCCGACCGGGGAAAACACTTTTAAAAACTTTGCCACCCACAAATTATTAATAGGTTTCTACGTAGGCATGCGTAGGGCGTGGAACGATCACGTTTTAAAGTTATCGATAGAATTTTAATAAATGAATAACCATTCGTTAAAGTCAGTAGGAGTATAACTTTTACGGTTAGTTATTACCATTCAATTTAATTTAAGATATTTTTATTGATAGTATAGATGACAACCAATTTATTTCTATAATATACCTACTGTTAATGATAAACATCAACTCATATTTTTATAACTATAAAAGCTATGAAAATTATGTCGTTACGACACTAAGGGGTTATTTCACCAACATATCAAAATGCATTCACCAGATAAGCTAAATGTGACCTAGAAATATACGTGTTCAATAATCCTCTCGTTATCACTATTGATACATAGTGAAATGCAAATATTAGCTATTAAAAAGTTTAGAGATCGAATTAGCTTAATGAACAGTTAATAATAGGTGAAATTGAAATATCTATGAATAAAGGGATCATTAACATTAAGCATCCAGAGCATGCAAAAACGACTACGTAGTTCTAATAAATTTATCGATACATCGACACCAAAAATTGCCCATCCCTTCACTAGTAACACCTTGCAACGATGTAAAAATTAAGAAAGAGAGATTTTAAAAGTGCGCCGGCGTCAGGCGAGTTAGTGACGCCACATTAATTTGACTGTCGATTACTTGCGACTCAAGTAGACTCGAGTCTGATAAAAAATTGTACTTACCTGAAACTTAGGCTGTGACTGACGGCTCTTCGTTGTTACTTCGACGTTCACGCAGAGAGGGTTTAGTGATTTTTTTTGAGATAAGAGGCTTGATATTCGTTAAATTATTTGATAATACTTTGTACCACTGAATATTTACAGGATAAACTTATGTGATTTTACTTTTACTGTCTTTTCTTTTATCATTGTTACATACGTTCCTGGTTTCATAGGTATCTATTTTGCAATTTTGCTTGACTCATGAGCTTTGTATAAAAGTTTTGGTACCCATATTCGCAAATGAATAAATGATTTGATTTATTGAAAGTGAAAAAACAACATTTCAGAAAAAATATATAATTTCTGTCAACACACAACATATTGAAATTTTGTGATATTTTAGACAAGTGTTGTAGAAAAAGGACACAAAAAATAAGTTTTAGTAATTAATGCTAAAAACGGTCGTTTTTGGTACTTATCACTAAAACTTCGAATCCAGAAGCTCTAGTGTTGATATTTAATTTTGGTGTTTGACAATTTCTACAACACTTGACTGAGATGTGATACATATGAAATTTCAATATGTTGTGTGTTGACAGAAATTATGTTTTTTTTTCTGAAATTGCGCCACTTTCGCGGCTCCAATCGCCTTAACCTATTTAGGTTTAAAGATTAAAAAAAGACAAAAAGTCACTTACATGAAAACAATCATGATCACGATAAAACGATCATAAAGTCGTTGAATTAAGCACGTGTCCAACACATTTAGTAATATCTCTACATCACTATGCATTTATATATCTTTTTTTCTTGAATTTGAATGGTGAAACAAAAAGCATGTTTGAATTCTCTAAGTTACCATTTGTGATTAGTTTAGATATGTTCAGATTACACCTGATATTATCGTTTGTTTGAGGAGTTAAGTGAGAGGTATTGAGATCATTGAGATCGAGCTGAAGGATAATTGATTACGGAACAATAAGGGGCAATATTGTTCGGCTAATAATAGAATACACTCTTTTTAGAGAGTATTTCACCAACATAATTATCAATCTTCTTCTTCTCTCGTGTCAGCACGAGCTATACGAAAATAGCTCATACCGTGGTGAAAAGATTAGCCAGTCAGCAAGGTTGGTAGCGGGGCTGACTGCCCAGGGTGCCCCGGACGTACTTAAGTATCGTCACTCGTGGAGGCTGAGGTGAGGTGAGGTGGAGAACATATCAATAATGTAGTCTGATAAGTAATTCAAATTCAATTAACAAGATTTGTTATTTCCAATGGGGCCCCCCCCCTTCATGCACTTCGGAAACGTCTCGACAATTAGTTGCACAGACGTCGTAGTCCGTAACTATTCACCAGACAAGCTAAATGTGACCTAGAAATAAATAATTTATGTGTTCAATAATCTTGTCATTATTATTATTGATATGTGGTGAAATGCAAATGTTAGCCATTGGAAAGTTTAAAGAACGAATTAGCTTAATGAACAGTTAATGATAGATTGGTGAAATACCCCCTTAATCATTTCTCTAGATTGTCATAAAGGAAACTGAAATTACAATATGTCTTACGAATAGTTTTCCTAAGAACCATGATAGTTAGGCGAAACTTATCATAAAAATGGACGAAGAACTGCATTCTAATTGCGCAACACACTCGTCATCGCTATGGCTTTGATGTTGACAGGTCAACAATTTCCATAGCAACGTTTGTATTAACAATCCGACTTCTCCACAACTATGTACCACGCAATGAATACCTACTGTTTTTGACACATCAACTGTCATGATTGATGTTGGTTACGTTACACAATTTATTGTCCTGCTGGTTTTGCCCTCCAAAGGTCAATGGGAGCTAGAATTAAGACGAACAAGACAGATATACAGGGTGTTAACGAATTCGTGTAATTCCTTAAAACCAAATGATCTACTACTGGTGTAGACAGGCCCCACATGAGATTTAGCTTGATTAAAAATAAAAATTACTATTTTTTCATGCGGCTTTGTTACCTATTGTATCTAAACCACCTAATAAGGATTCAGTAAAAAAAAAGAATAATTTTTTTTGCAAAAAAAATATATATTGTGTGAAAATTTCGATGCCACGCATAAATTAATGAAAGCACGGCGACACGGCTGGCAGGCACGACTAACGCGATATCGCTCTTTGCAGTCAGATAGCTCAAGGCTCTAAAATGACTCAGAAATATGAAATCAAGATATTTTTTTAAATTTTTTTTTAGTTGATTTTCAGAAATTCCCCTGTAGGGTTAATCTGTGTCACCAGTAGATCAAGTGGTTTGAAGGAATTACACGAATTCGTTAACACCCTGTAGTGTATAATTTTTGACCCATAGGTTGACTGGTAGAGAAAGCCAATGGCATTAAGTCCGCCTTGTGTACTACCAATGTACATGAAGATTAAATAAATAAATAAATGCAATCAATTTGACCACCTAAGTAATACGAACAAAAGCTAGTAATTCATAGAACCTAGACAAAGTCTTAGTTAAAATGTGAGTACAAGGAAACGGACGACAAATCACTGTCGTTTACCGTTGAGCGCGTTTTCAATTTGTACCGTCTCACCGTAAGTGCTGGCTGAATGTGTGTGCATTGTGTCACTAAACAAGGATCTACGAAAATAAATATAGGTTCTCTATTGTCAGCGATCTGGAGGAGGTAAAGAGAAACTCGGGAGGAAGACGCGGAAACATAGGTATAGGTATGTTTGTGAGGGACTTTAACCCCCGATCAGAACCTTTTCAAAAAGCAGTTGTAGACCGATTCGGTTTATTATCTCGTTCCGTCTATGATTTTTGTAATGAGAGCAAAAGAAGCTTACCGAATCATTCGACAACTGACTAATCAAATCGTTCTGAATTAGGATGCAGGATTGGTCTTTGTTTCTTAAGTGATATCATCGTTTCTCGCTGCAATTTATAGTTCTGATGGATTCAGATAGAAGATCGACCCTGTAGTCGGAACAGAACAGATAAACAGGTGCCATCGGGAGTTTTGCTATTAAGTAAGTAATGGAAAAACAAGTACCATGCGCATATTATAATGGAATGAATCTCATTTATGTTTTTTTTTTGTCACACGTTATTATTTTCGTTATCAAACCTGAATATTTCAAATTATTGTGGTCACTAACGTCATCCACTGAGAGGGACAGGAAAACATAATTCTATCAAGAACTGGGATGACCAAAGCGAAAGAAGATATTTGATGAGTTCCGAACCTTAAAAAAAAGAAACAAGAACAGCATTGCAAACAACGGAGTTTACGTAGGCAACTTATAGAATCTGGCGGGGTTGCGGTATATGCAATGCAATCCCGTGAACCCGGCCATAGGCCAGGAGAAGGAACACCGTGGGTTTTTAGTCGGCAAGAGTCTGGCATAAACCTACACAGTGCGGAGGGTAAAAAAGTCTTTTACAAAAAATGCCGTATCCAAATTTCTATCATCGGCGCCGAGTGCATCTGCCGTGAGCTACATACACTAATGATAATTTATCTGTTCGCATTGTCTACTGCGTTCTGCTCAGGAATCCCGCTGCACATTGGAAACGAAAACTTTCAACTGCATGTACCTATGTCACCATTTATTCGGAGTACTGTTCACTGGAATGTTGATTGGGAAGGATAGAAAAATGTAGTGCACAAATGTACTCTACATTTTCCTAGTTTAAATTGTGTTTTCTTGTGTTACAAACACTATTACAATGTTATTTGTCGTTAATTTGTGAAATAGCTAACTTAGCATCATATTATGAATAAACTGTTTTTATTAACACTCTCACTGCCACGGGATCCGCTGGCGGGCCCCAAGTTTTCGAGTGCAAAGGGCCGGTCTTATTTTAAAGAAACATTAACAGCAGGCCGTGGGGTCCGTCCGCGGCTGGTTAAGAATGTTTTGAGCACGCCGTGGGATCCGCTGTGACCCCCTAAATTCAAAGAGATTTTTGTACTACTGGCCTGCTAATAAGGAAAAAATATGTCTAGTATTGGCGTGCGCATACAGTGAGCTACATGTTGAAAAAAAATCAAGTCATGTCAATTTCATTTTGAGTGATGGCCTACCGCAGCGTAATCGTTGGGACCCGCCGGCGGACTCTATGGCTTGCTGAACTGGAACCATGCTATATATTGCTGGCAGTGAGAGTGTTAAGAGAATTGATGTGTAGTTCCCACTAATAGCTGTTTGAAAAATTAAGTAATTATAGCTAATTTAGAAAAAAATTTGGCCTATTATCACAGCCTACACTCCATACAAACGAACTCATATAATTGCCTACTACTAGAATAGGAGAACGTTCTGTCCGCACACGTTTTGTGCGTGTAGGTAATCATTGTATGAGTTGAGCTAAGTCAATCACAGCACGGCGGCTACTGCCAAGCCTCCTACAGCGTTCCAGAGGGCGATAAATTGGCGAACGAAATATGATTCACCAAATGTGACATTATTAATCTTCTTTTATTTGTCGTACATACATGCAAATTATATTTTTTAATACACATCTTATAAAAAACAATATAAATATTAAAAAAAAAAACATATTTGGTACAAGCTGCCGGTGGTCAGGGCTCCAGTGAAAGGAACCTCCTCACTATGCGTGCCGTGTCAAGGAATACTGCTTTCTGTATCAAGCTCTTGATCCAACCGCCTAGCAAGAGCCTCATAAGGTGTTGATCGAGGCTCATCATTTTCCAAACACATGAACCATTAAAGTGTCAGAGTCTAATATTGATCTAATTTTACCTACCCGAGGCAATAAACTCTAAGTAAAAAAGCTCACGCTCTCAGAATCCTGATCGTCGCCAATAACTTAATATAAAAGTATAAAGGTGAATAGCAGTTTGATAACCTCGTAAAAGGTCCACAGTCATCTTGAGATCGCGTAAACCTCTCACGAGAGGGCGCTCAAATAATCCCGACAATAAAGAAAAATTCCAGCCCTCTTTATGAAGAGGTAAGTCCTTGGCAAATTGTGCACTTTGAAATACGTGGAGCCGGTGTTGAACGTAAATTTTCTTTGTGTAATTCGAGGTGGAGCAGGAATTGTAATATCAATATGAGGTTTTGTAGAATTTTAACAGTTCTAGCATGAAGGACGTCCATGTCCATGAGTTTTTGGTAGTTCAGGATAAAGATGCAAACCGTAAAAACGCTTTTTTTATGTAATAGATTAGTAAACGAGCCGCGACGGCTCAGCTGATCGTAAGTGTTTTTTTTTCTCGTGTCAGCACGAGCTATACAAAAATAGCTCATGCTGTGGTGAAATGATTAGTCAGTCAACAAGGTTGATAGCGGGGCTGACTGCTCAGAGTGCGCCGGATGTACTTAAGTGTCGTCACTCGTGGAGGCTCTTTTCATGCTCCCCTTCGTAAGTGTTTATCACCGCCTATATACACCAACAGGATTGCTGATACATTGCCAACCTTACAGACAAAGTCGGACAGTCGCATGTGCCTGTAGTTTCACAGGCACCTTCAAACTGGAATAAAGCAATGCTGCTTAGCGGCAGAAATAGGTATGGAGTTAGTACATCCGCGAACGAAATATTTCACAAGGAGCTCGACTCTTAAAATTACAAAAAAAAACGCGCTATCATGAAAAAACTTTTGTCCATTTTAGAAAAGGCCTATATCATTTTTTATTCTAACGCTGTGTCACAAATCCATAGCAGCTTTTATTACACTTGGGAGCGATGAATTCAGTTCACCAATATAAAACATTAATATCTCGGAAACTAAGAATGATAGCTTATTCAAATAAAAACTATAATAAAATTAATAAGTTTTATTAACAGTAAATGGTCTGTAAAATACATTTTATTTGAAATGAAATTATTTATTCTGCAAATTGGACATTTAAAAATCAATTTTACATATCGGGTTGTTTTTTTTTTAAAGCTAGATGTCATCGGCGTTTCCTATCTGACTATCTCTGAGAAGAAAGGCCGAAACAAACTCAGGGGTCAAAATCTCTTTTAAAGTCCCGACATATTTTCTGTTGCAAAAATTTGTGTGAGGACAATGCAGTGCAATGCCTGAACTGGCTTTTTGAGGAAAGTTCCAGAGCAGTTTGAGAGGACCTGTTCCAACAGATGGCACTGACACATTTTAGGGAGCTTAACGACCCGATGCACAACGTTACTACCAGCTAGGACCATGAAAGTAGACCACACAATATTCAAACCGCCAGACAGAATTGAATAAGTTACCATTCTCCAGGAAACTATCCGCGATGTTAAGGTTTATGTTGGTGACTATGATTCATTACTCCTGAGTGTAGTTTTGTTTTTCTCTTCAGTAGAAAAACTGTAGTATTATAATATGTATTTATTATAACAAATCTTAACTTGCCATTTGTTGGTACTAACTCATTTTTTAAACGTTATAAGCCGTAGAAGATACAACAGCAAGAATATAAACACAATTCTTCTCCACCCCCTCCGCTATCCATCTGTAAGTAGCAGAATGTAACAGACGAGCATCGTGCAGGTAAGCGACGGTATAAGTGGATTGCTTTTCTGCTTTACATACAAATATTTTGTGCAAATGGACCTACGACGTACTATGTTATGACTGAGCTGGTCGGAGCATACTGGAGATTTATTCACGTTTTATTTCTGGAGGACAAAGAGTAAAGACGGGTCATGGGTTTTGGTGGACTGTGTTGGGAAAGATACATTGATTCCTTTGTTGTATTAAGTAAGTAAGTAAGAAATAGAATTTGAAAAAAGTATTCTTTTCTCTATGGTTTGGCTGGAGACCCCTCAGGTCTCGCTAATACCACCTGGCGCTCACCTCATTCCAGCAAGGGCCCAACTGCCAAAGCAATCGCTTTATTGAATTAATTTGTTGAGAACTGCCCAGATGTCGACATGTTTTATGATGATATTAGTGTATTAAAAAATAAAATGTTGTTGTTTCATATCAGAAATTTCAATGTGTAATGCTTTGCTCTATGATTTTATTTATGAACAGTTTTGTACTTTTTTACTCTCTTTAGCATATAAGCGTTTTGGTGTCTAGACTGTAAGCTTATATTGTTGTAAATGGATAAATAAATAGCTGCCCGGTTACGTTACAAGGAACACAGAAAGATGTCCAAAAGAAACCAGTATGTTTTGGCGTTGTAGACCTTAAAACAACGCGGTCGACGACTCAGGTTATCGGTGGCCGTGTTGCTTAATGTCGTAGACGGATTAGATTTGTTTGAGAAATGTTTCAGATAACTTCTATAGCTAAACAATTGAATCAGGCGTTACTTTGCTTAAATCATGATAATAATGATGAAATGACAAACAAATACGCAATTACTATATTTAGTGTTAATTACGCCAAATATAGTTCGCCAATCTTGGACGTAGTATGCAGTACCGCCGTCCCGCCCGCAAATATTACATGCAGAATAAAATATAATTTTTCGTAAAAGCCATTATGAGAAATAAATAAAAGAAAAATTGTCGACGATATTGACACTTTAAATATAATATTCTTCTGGATTTCGATTTAAGAAGGATTCTCTTCATAATAAAAGTTTACTTGTTCGTAGCACACGTCAAGGTGTACAATAGGTAAGTCGGTATAATCCTGACAGACGACGCGGCCCCGACAGGATTAGGTCTCGGAGAACATCTTTATACCATTCATCACTGGTTGATTAATACCCCGGTGATTGATTGTTGGATTTGAATATGATAATATTATGTACCTTTTTTTAAATAGAAGTAGGAATATAAATGTTTGAAATGACAATGAGTACGTGAGAATTGAAATGGTATTTCGTAGTAGGTATAGGTGTGATTTGGTAATGCTCGGTTCTTATGAACAAAAACGAATCGTTTTGCTTAGTTGCATTTACTTATTATTGCCAAACTGGGCATATAAATAGACTTGTAAGCTAACTTTACCTGTGATAGCTACTAAGGCAGTTGTCCCACCGCCGGCGAGGAAGCGACTAACTATCGGCTATTTTCTCGCTCAAGAAACGTACAATAGATATACATTCCGTGTAAACAAAAGAGATGCATATATTAATAGTTGATCGCTGACTGTTCATACTGCCGGCAAGGATTCGCTCTACTAGTTTGTCGCTGAGCGACAAGACCTATCAAAGATAATACTCGCTCAGCGATACTTGCTCAACGATGCTCACTTGGCGGAGTATCCATGCTGAGAGACCAACCAGCGGTCGTTTGCGAGTGGTGCAAGTAATCGCCCGTCGCACTCGCACACTCGCTTATAGCCCAGCGACAAAACTATCGGAACTACACACTCGCTTCTCGCTGCTCGCCAACTCGTTTCCAGCTCTACTCGCTGCTCGCTCATCGTTCGCGGTGGGACAAGTGCCTAACGTATAGGAGGGTCTACTATTCAAAGCTGTGAGGTATTTTCTTCATTATTGGTAAAGATACAAAAGTCTTAATTTTACCCAATAACGCTCAGTAAAATAAAGGAATCCGCCATATGCCGTCGGCCCCGAGTGTCATACGAATACCTATGACAGGCGTTACGGGTAGTCAGAAGCCCGAAAGTCTGACTACCGGTCTAACCTTAGGATATCGGCATTGCCCAGTAACTGGGTTGCGCAGGTCTGATGGCAGTCGCTCCATATAAAATTCTGGTATTCAGCCGCATCTGGTTAGACTGGAAGCTTAACTCAACAAAGATACAAGTCTAGGCAGAACGAACGAGGTGTGATTTAAATACTCGAAAGTAGCTTTAGAGAACTTATTTCGAGACTGATTAGACGATTATTAAATATCTGGTAAAGGCTTTGTCAATTTACAAAAGGGCATTCAAAGAACCGTTTTCTTATTCTTCATCATCCCAAATTGCTGGGAAGAAGAAGAATATTAAATGATCTCGGTTGCCTTTTAGTTCTCCAGATGATTCACATTTACAATTCCGACATAAGTCTTAATCTATCTATCCATCTTCTATATAATATATAAATGAATCCCTATTTCCCTTGGTCACGGCATCACGCGTGAGCGGCTGAACCGATTTTGCTATTTTTTTTTGTTGTGTTCGTAATTGTCAGGAGAAGGTTCTAGGGTAAAAAAACGAAATTATCGCAGTATGTCCATATTCTTCATTTGAAAATGATTTTAACTTTTGTTACTATTTTGATTTTGTTTCTGAAGTAGGTAAGTAGTAAGTAGGAAAAAGTACATTGCAACGCAGTTAATAAAATAATAAATATCAGCCTGTAACTGTCCCACTGCAGGGCAAAGGCCTCTTCTCATACAGAGAAGAAACGAGCATTAATCACCACGCTTGCTCACTGCGGGTTGGCGATTTGAGAACATTAAGTCCAGATTTCCTCAAGATGTTTTCCTTCACCGTGTGACAATGGCGTCTTAGATTAACTAAGAAAGTAAATATGACATTGAAAAAGTCACATTGGTAAATGCCTGGGTTTGAACCCGCAACCCGGTGCTTAACAAGCATGTCTGTATCCTCTGGGTCACGACGTCATTTAGCCATAAGCCTTAAGACCATCAAACCCCAGAGGTCTAATTTGAATGTCTCTGGTTAAATAAACGTTCTAAGACGTCGGATAGTCCCACAATCTCTAGCTCACACGCCTTTACCTGGTCGTACCCTGCCGTACCCTGGCATTACCCTGGCACTGCCACAATGATCCCATAAACGCTTTCAAGTATAATAAGATTAGTTTAAACCGTTCGTCTGGCCGATCCTCGGACATGTTGTGGTATAAGTAAGAAGAAGACAGCGGTAATCTATATTTTACTTTATTTCATTAGATTGGGGATCGTGAATATTACAGACACTACAAGATTGTTAAAACATTATTACAGGAACAATTTTATTCTAGTACTAGCTTCTGCCCGCGACTTCGTACGCGGATCCTGTTGCTTATGCCAGCGACAACGGGGTCGTCAAAATCGAAGATCTGAAACGTCTGATGTCGAATTCTAAGAGCCTGGGGACGGGAACACAACGGGATGCGCGAGACGATTCGAGACGTTCCAGATCTTTCATTTTTGTAAGTCAACAGGAAATCCCATCAGACTAAACAACTTTTGGTAAGACGTCATTCCTATGTTATAGTGTCGCTGGGCTTTGGAGTTCCACAACAGGTGTTCCAGATCTTCAAATTTATTCTCACAGCAGAAAATGCTCTTCACGTGTAATAATTTTTGCTATGGCACCATTTTTATATCTCTTATACTTTAGCTGGTCTGTTGCGGTTCTGTATCAAGTGTTCCATTTTCCAATTTTTTTTTTTTTTTTTGCATCCTTGCCCCACTCTAAGATTTCTCTTGTATCGTGGGTGCGTTTACAGACACAAATCTCACATACACAAACGCCCAGACCCGAAACAACCATCTGTAGGCCATACAAATTTTTGTTCCGTGTGCGAATTGAAACCACGACCCGTGGCGCAGAAGCCAATCGCTTAGCCACTGCACCGACGTGTCGTCAAATTATAGCCTATATGTTGCCCATACTTAATACTTGTACAACAAAAAAACTTCTTCCTGTAATTCCGCAGCGGATCCCAAGGGTACACTGAATTAAGAATAATATTGCAAATAACTTTAAACAAAATTCTTTATAAACTATATTTGGGGTTTTTCCTTCAGGAGCTAATATATAAAGACGGGAAGCGTTGCTGACCATTGAAAAAGCAACATAAAGCTGGCCATGAGAAAAACAGCCGGTTGTCAGGTCAACACCAGCGGCTTTAAGTGTCTGCCCTTGTGACTTATTTATTGTCATGGCAAAGCATGTAGTCACAGAGAACTGTGTGCGCTTAAATTGAAAGGGGAAATTGTTGGGGATGAGTGGTATGCGCGGTATGAACACAGTCTCACCGGCACCACACCCAGTGAGGATTGTAGCAACAATTATATTACGTTGTAAAGCGTTGACAATAAGACGGGTTCCGTTGCACAGTTTTGGCGGAGTTAAATTTCGCATCAGCATTATGGGAACACCGACTTTAAGTCTTATTTTATGAGCAAGGAGACCACTCCCTGTAAGTGAATTGAGAAACTCAACTGGGTAATTAGTGGCGTCGTCCTGATCGATAACACTGTCGAAAGAAGTGTAAACCACTTCATCCCCTACAATATCCGCCAAATTTTTTTTCATTAATTTTTGCAGCTTGATAAAATTTTGGGGTTAATAAGACGCGTTCGCATAGCCATGAATTTTCTTGGTTTGTTATACTCTGAATGTTCCCAAATACCTATCGTATCAGTTCCTCTTCAGAGGCAACAATTTTTCCAAGTATTTCAGGAACATTCACCAGACCATGCTCTTCAGGAAGGAGACCTTCCCCAACTTTCAATAATAATACTCCCGAAAACTCTTGGGCATGTGAATTACCACCAAGCTGGGCTCTCATATTTATGGATAATATGCCCTTCAGACTGAACAACTTTTGCTAAGACGTCATTCCTATATGTGTTATGGTGTAGCTAGGCTCTTGGAGTTCCACAACAGGTGTTCCAGATCTTCGATTTTTATAAGTCAATAGAGAGTGCTCATCAGACCGAACAACTTTTGCTAAGACGTCATTCCTATATATGTTATGGTGTAGCTGGGCTCTTGGAGTTCCACAACAGGTATTTCAGATCTTAGATTTTTATAAGTCAATAGAGAGTGCTCATCAGATTGAACAACTTTTGCTAAAACGTCATTCCTATTCTTCTTCTTCGTGTCGTTGGCACGACAATCATCATAATTTGTTAGCCCAGAACTTCGCCACTTCCACGGCGCCATCGGTGGCTGCGCAGAGATCGCTCTGGCTGCAGGTTCTTGGGCTCAGGGGGCAGGATAGGAGATGGGGCATAGTTTGCAGCGCAGCTCCACATCCACACCCCGCTGCTGTTTGGTTCAGGTAGCCCCACTTGACGAGGTTGGAATTACATCTTCCCACTTGAGATCGGAGGCGATTCAGGGATTTCCAGATGGGCCACGGAAACTTAGACCCAGCAGGAAGATGCTCATTTGGCGGTAAGTAGTGATTGGGAGGGGGACAGGCATCTTTCCACAGTTTACATCGGGCTTCGGCCGGGTTTCCTGACAGGGACGCCGCGGATTTTAAAAAACTATGCCTGCTTTTAAGGCGTTGTGTTGGCAGTTGGGCGCCGTATAGAGGATGTCTGGTGTCCGACTCCTGTTTAAGTTTCTCCACTGCGCTTGCAATCTCTCTTCTGACATGTGGTGGTGCTATGCCCGCTAAAGGGTATAGTGCACGAACTGGGGTCGGTTTAAGGCAACCTGTAATCGTTCGGCAGACCTCGTTCAGAACTACATCTACCTCCCCAGCATGGGCTGAACGATGCCACACCGGGGACGCATATTCGCCCGCAGAGAAGCAAAGTGCTAAGCCAGAAGTTCGAAGTACTTGAGGGGAGGCACCCCAGGAAGTTGAAGTTAGACGCCTGAGCAGGTTGTTACGGGTGTATTCCTATACATATATGTTATTTATTATATGTATAGATAGTGTAGCTGGGCGCTTGGAATTCCACAACAGGTGTTCCAGATCTTCAATTTTTATACGTCAACAGAGAGTGCTCATCAGGCTGAACAACTCTTGCTAAGACGTTATTCCTATACATATATGATATAGTGTAGCTGGGCTCTTGGAGTTCCACATCAGGTATTCCAGATCTTCAATTTTTATACGTCAACAGAGAGTGCTCATCAGGCTGAACAACTCTTGCTAAGACGTCATTCCTATATATGTTATAGTGTAGCTGGGCTCTTGGAGTTCCACATCAGGTGTTCGAGATCTTCAAATTTATTCTCTCAGCAGAAAATGCTCATCACGTGGAACAATTTTTGTTATGGTACTATTTTTGTATCTCTTATAATTTAGCTGGTCTGTTGCGGTTCTGCATCAGGTGTTCAAGTTTCCAAGATAAATTATAGCCTATATGTTGCTCAGACCTAATACCTATACAACAACAAAAAAATCATTCAAATTCGTCCAGTAGTTCCGAAGATTAGCGTGTACAAACAAACAGACACACAGACAAACAGACAGAATTTTTTTTTTGGATTCTTGGTCTATTACTGTTTCTAAACCCCCCACAATTATTATTTTTTAAATATATTCAATGTACAGACACAGTTTTTTTACTGTTTTATTATATGTATATAGATTGCAAAATTGACAAAGAAAGAAAAAAAAACCATTATGAAAAGATGTAAAAAACTGATGTAAAATTTCATTAAAAACAATAATTAATCAATTATTGTTTACTATCTTCCCATGGAATATTTTAATGAGCTAACAAGTTAAAGATAAGTTCATGACAGTGTTTTCTATATCTTATATTCATTATGTTCATTGATCATCGTTGGACATAGATTTCTCTTAGAAATGGAAAAGGAATTATGAGACCTTAGTAACATAATATTTTCCTGCCTGTTCATCCTTTATTTTAATTATAATATTTTTTTATCAATGTTACTAACACTATAATAAGCTAATATAAGCTGTTTGTAATACTAACAAAATATGGATCACTGTTGTCCGAAATAAATGAATTTTAATTTAAAGCCTCGTATTCATGGTAAACATTTGTTTAGCAACAGTTGATCAATGTTGTTGATGAACGGCGAGAATGCTGCTGAAATAAATGTTTTTAAACTTTCGCGATTTGCACACATTATAAAAATACAGATTCGGGTCTAGTCGCGTAGAAACTTAAAAGGCACTAAATACCTTTTTTATCCCGACGTTTCGGCCGAATTACACCGGCCGTGGTCACGGGTAGACTGACGCCGGCTGACTGACTGGGCCGGTGTAATTCGGCCGAAACGTCGGGATAAAAAAGGTATTTAGTGCCTTTTAAGTTTCTACGCGACTAGACCCGAATCTGTATTTTTATAATGCTGCTGAAACTTTGTTTAAATCAATATGGGTTGTCCACACACGCCAGTCTGCGTTAAAATGTTGCCCGAGGAAGTAGTATTGTGTTCTCTGTATTCTCTTTTTTATCTCTCTAGTAAATTGAGTGCGCAGTACATGTATTTTATTTTCCACGTCTTTTTTGGGTACATTTAGGACTTGAGAAATTTCTTGAAATGCATCGTTCTTTTTGTTTCTATCCTTGTATTCTTTGATAGAAGAATCCCATAGTAACGCTTTTGATTGAAATAATTCTATTAATTTATTGCATAATTTTTTCGTTTCTCCACACTACCGCCATGTTTATTTCTTTCTGTATTCTGAGGTTTATAAACAGTTGCAAACACGTCCACACACGTCAACATTTGTTGATAAACTGATGTTTTCGCTCGCCGGGCGTCAACTCTGCAACATGGCGTGATCAACTCCGCAACACAAGTGTTGCCCGCAATATGTTGACAGCAACTCGGCAACATGTTTAAACAAATGTTTACCATGAATACGAGGCTTAACTTATAGTTACCATCACGTTTGCATTGGGTAAGTAGATTAGTAACAGCAGAGCTTCGCTTTCCTCCTTATTCAGAATGATTCGATTAGTCAGTTGTCGATCGATTCGGTAAGCTTTTTCTTTTTTTACTATATTAGAATCGTAGACGGAGAGAGATAATAAACCGAATCGGTCGAAAACTGCTTATCTAAAAGGTATTTTACCCATTATGGGTATAAAATCGCTGAGCTCCTTTACCTTACGTCGCGTCTTTAAGGTGTGCGCACACTTGCGGGTCGGCGGCGGTGAGATTAGCCGCAGTTACTATGAGACGACTTTATTAGCCCCGCCACTTACAGACGATTGGGGGTGAAGGATGCGCTTTTCCACTTAATCTATCAATTGTTGGGAAGTGTTCATTGTGGCTAATATTTTTAAGATATGGCTTATGATTAAGGCATACACAAAGTTCGTTTTTTTTTTGTTAGAATACTTCTATGCTGAATCTAAATGCTAAGCTCTATGCGTGATACACTAAATTAAAATGACTGAAAAATAAAAATAAAAATTACATAATCTATACATATAAAAGGAGAAGCTGACTGACTGACTGATCTATCAACGCACAGCCTAAACTGCTGGGGTTAGAAAGTCGAAATTTTGACAGTAGGTTCCTTTTGTAACGTAGGCATCCACTAAGAAGGGATTTTTCGAAGTTCAACCCCTACGGGACTTAAATAGGGGATGAAAGTTTGAATGGAAAATCGTCACTTAACGGGTTCAAAATTTCACGCAAGCGAAGCTGCGGGCGAAAGTTAGTCTATACATATAAAAGGAGAAGCTAACTGACTGATCTATCAACGCACAGCCTAAACCGCTAGGGTTAGAACGTTGAAATTTTGACAGTAGTTTCCTTTTGTAACGTAGGCATCCACTAAGACGGGATTTTTCGAAATTCAACCCCTAAGGGAGTTAAATAGGGGATGAAAGTTTGTATGGAAAATCGTCACTTAACGGGTTCGAAATTTCATGCAAGCGAAGCTGCGGGCGAAAGCTAGTAATATATATATTTTAAAATTCTTTCACAATACTAATTCACTATAACATTATTAATTGCTCATTTATATATAGGTGTTAAAAAATTAACTCTAATAAACATGTGGTTACTCGGAAAATTTGAAATTCGTGTATAGTGATACTATACTTCGCGGATGGCGAGTAACCTCACAAAATTCTTAGAGCAAATTTTTTAACAGCCTGTATTTGAAGTAGAATTCATTTTGATACAATGCTTTTAAGCCACGAAGACGCGCCCCACTTCTTTTTGTGAGAGGTAGCCGCGTGGTGCTATTGCACACCTAACTACCGTGTGGCGATAGAACCAACATAATATCAATTTATAATGCACAATTTTATACTGTAGCGATTTACAGTGGATTTACACAAATAGTGGGACGTGCCTTCGTGGATTGACTATCCGTATACCTAAATCTCAAGTTACAAAAGTTCAAAGACATTAACATTCAAGCATAATGCAGGCCACTTAAAGTATCACTGATGATGTTAAATTTTCAGAATTCGATAACTTTTATTTCCATGTAAAATAATTTGTATTTTAGTTTTTTTTAAATTCTTCGTTCCTACTTTAGTAACGAATTCAGAAAATAAAAATTCTAATTCGTGAGCCCAATTGTGACCTAAAATGTAAGCATAACTGAGGATACCTAGATGGATTTTAGCATATTTTTTATGTAATTTAGGAACAGATATTTCTCTTAAACTGTTGATTTTTGGGGAAAGTGGTAGAACAAAAGTTACTCATTATTATGGGTATTTTAATACCCTTTCAGATTAGTACCTCCTTTCTGACTAACCTTGTATAAACACTTGAAACATCAGAATAAAATAAACCTGAATTCTAAAAGCACTTTTTCTCTTGATACTACATAAGGTAGGTACGTACTTTGATTAGTGTCGTACCCACTGGAAATACACTCAGCGATCGGCAGACGGCACAGTGGCAAAGTTAAGACGCCATTATAGACATAATAGACGTCCGATCCGACAATTAAATTCACCTCAGAGGTGACGTCGGAACTTAGCCGCACTTAACTGGAAAGGCTGATAAGTAAGGGATATTTTATTTAAAGACATAGAACTGAGAAGGTGAATGAAAAAGAAACTCATAATTTGTTCTATTTGGTAGATTTTCGTATGGTAGCGGTTTTCCGAGGTGAGAATAATGTTTATTTATTTATTTTATATATCTAACATCACGCTTGTATTCCCCGAAGAGTTGGGCAGAGGTGAATAGTACCTACACCCTCATTTCGCCGTTATATTTAAGTCCCATGTAATAGGGGCGAGCCTATTGCTTTGGACCGGGCACAAATCCAGACCCGGGTTGCTACTGAGAAATTCCACACGGAAAAACCCAATAACACTTGGCTCGACCTAGGGATCGAACTCAGGACCTCACGCTCAGCAGTCGGGCTTGCGAACACTAAACCAACGAGCTGGTCTTATTTATTACTTTAGCTATTTATTTATCCATCTTACATCTATGATTACAGAGTTTTGTTTAACCTAATGCGATAGTTACTTATTTTAATGTTACCACAACATATCTCGACATTTTTTTTTATCTAAATAAAAACAAAGTTATCCTTGTGATGATTTAAAGTCTAAGCCAATTCATTTCTCAGAACTATCTTCAAATCTAAATAAATTATAACCTCCTCGTTATTACTCAGCTAGAAATTTCAATAGAAGGTTTAAGAGATTTGAAAGACTATTTACAAAGTATATTCCGCGACTTACCTAAACTAAAAATATTTCCCTTCAAAGTCCAACAAGGGAACCCCCCATCATCGGAACCCATTACCTAATATCTTCCACGTCCACCTGCTCACGACCAATAACTTAAATGCCACGTAAGATGCCATAAAAGACCCGCGCCATTGTTGTCACGAAAAATGCCGTGTTTTTTCCACGACGACGGGCGACCGGGCGCATTGTGCGCAGGTATTCAGAAAATTAACTCGGTCTAGACGATGGTGACACGAACCAGGAAAATGTAGAAGGCCTGCTCAATGCGCGACAAGATACTTTAAGGAATAAATTGGTGATTTTTAGCTATGCTACGGCTTGTTTTACTTGATAAAAGTGATTTTAAACAACGTCACATTAAACAGTCTTCTTCTTTTCTCGTGTCAGCACGAGCTATACGAGAATTAGCTCATGCTGTGGTGAAAATACTAGCCAATATAGATAGCACAGACAGCTGCAAACCCCATTTCCAAGAACATAAACTTCTAACCCTACCTTGTATATATATCTTGGAAATGTGTAAATTTGTTAAAAATAACCAAAAACTCTTCACTACACGTGAAAACATACAGACTCACTACACACTACGACACAAAAATAGATTAAATCAGCCAGGTTCTAAGCTAAAAATACACTCCACAAGCACTTTAGTAATGTCAGTTAAAATCTATACTTCTATACTAATATTATAAAGAGGTAGAATTTGTTTGTTTGTTTGTTTGTTTGTATGTAAGAGGTAATCTCCGAAACTACTCATCCGATTTCAAAAATTCTTTCACCAATAGGAAGCTACGTTATCCCCGAGTGCTATAGGCTATATTTTAGTATTAAAAAAATATTTTTATTATAAATTAACGCGAGCGAAGCCGCAGGCAAAAGCTAGTATATAATAAATTACCCGATAAAATTAAAAATGAACAAAAATTTAATATCTTTATAAATAAATTAAAACAACTTCTAATCCGTAAATGTTATTATAATGTACATGAATATTTAAATGATAAATTTAATAAATAAATAATAATACCAAAAAAAAACCGCAATAATAATCTATAATACCAATAATAATAGTACATGTATAATTTAAATAAATATTAATGTATAAATCCATAATATAAGTAGTAAAAATTATATGACACAATTTATGTACCTAGTTGTAAGCCCACCTACCTTCACAAAACGAACGAGTAGATAAATATTGAAGTTGTAAACTAATATTAATTTATAATAGCCCTCCTCCTAATTTGTATTTTGTTATGCCCGACAGGGCCCACAATGCTCTAAAACTGCATGTATATTCCATATGTACCTACCACCTAAGTTCACATTGTGGAATGCAATAAAAGTATTGAGTATTGAGTATTGAAAAGATTAGCCAGTCAGCAAGGTTGGTAGCGGGGCTGACTGCCCAGGGTGCGCCGGACGTCAGTCGTGGAGGCTCTTTTCATGCACCCCACATTAAACAGTAAAGAAGATACGTAAGTTATATGGTTATTATGAAGTGAATGCCGAAAAAAGTATTGAAAATAGTTTTTTTTTGCTGCATTGTAAAATTGTTATAACTATTGATAGATTATCAACCCAAATATAGATTTGAGACGTAGTGTATACTTGAGGGGGTATGATGTGAGGGGCTCGTGGCTAATTAACAACCGCGCATTTCATACGATTTTAAAGGTTAAGCTACGCTTGCCGCGGTCAGTCCGTGGATGGGTGACCATTCCTTACACGTCGAGACGTCTCCGTGCTTCGGAGAGCACGTTAAGCCGTCGGTCCTGGGTGTTATACGACTACCTATGACAGTCGTTATGGGTAGTCAGAAGCCCGAAAGTCTGACAACCAGTCTAACCTACCCAATATACCCAATAACACTTTGGCTGACCTGGAAATCGAACCCTGGATCTCACGCTCAGCAGTAGCGCTTGCAATCAACGATGCAGTGGAATGTAATGTCAAAATGAAAGCTATTTTGATTGTGAGTGTATTACGCAATTAGAGTGCAGGCCCCTGTGGGCATTGTAATCACTGAATTATAGGTGTGGTCGGCAGAACATGTATTCCTCTTCCATTCTCCTCTAACAGCCGTCATCTCAGTACTCACTTCTTTCTTATCCATATCATCTTTCACACAATCCATTCATCTTTTCTTTGGCCTACCTCTACTTGTATATCCATCCACAATCATATTTATCACTCTTCTAGTAACATGACTTTCTTTCCTCCACATAACATGTTCATACCACGCTTACCTATTACTCGTCAACTTTTCAGTCACTGGCGCTACTTTCAAACTTCCTCTGACAGATTCACTCCTTATGTTATCCATTCTTGTCACACATCCATCCACTATAATCGCTGATTGCATGCAATATTTTTGTTTTGTTTTGATTTATGAGCCATATTATCACGGATTGTATGAACTGGAACTTCTGTCTACTTCTTTATAATGTTAGGGTGGTATGGAAGATGGCTTTATGAGATCGGACCAGTTTAGATGATTTGTTGGTTAGTGACCGGTAAATGTTTTGATATCGAGGGCAAGGAGCTTTTTAGTAAGGAATTTTTATGAAAATATATTTAAAGAGATTTTTTTCATTTATATTTTAAGCTGCTGGGAATTAAGGGATGAACTGGAGGGATGGGATTGGCTAACAATTACAACAAGCTGTCTTATCCTATCCAGTGCAAAAAATAAATACCAATAGGGCCATCAGCTCAGAGTCATTTCTGATGTCGGAACTTGTTGCCATCACCTAACGTTTATTTTCAGCGGCAAACCACGAGTGCCATACGCCAAAAGGAGATTAGAAAAAAAAGTTGCTTCTGCACAATATACACAACAGAAATATGTTACACAGTGTTCCTTTTTCGAAGTAATACCCATTCATAAAGGCAAACAGAAAAGACTGTTGAACCAAGGTTGAAACTAATTCCTGAAAAAAAAAGTATTTTAATGTTCATGGATACTTTTGCTATCAAAGGAACAACTGACAGCCGATTTTATTGATGTAGGTTTTTGACATTGTTTTTATTAAATTAAATAATCTCAATAACCTAATTATCGATGAGAGATTTTGATCCAGAGATTTAGATTGAAATCGTTTATTATTTTATATCGACCATAAGTAATTCATAAATTGACGTAAAATAACGACCATAAACCATGTGGTACGGGCGGCTACTGAGTGAGTTTTCTATGATTTTTTCAATAAATTCGCGAACGAAGCGTAAAAAACGTGTTGATGTATGAAATTCAGCGACACCGGTGACCGCCGCAATATGCATAGCGTTGATTTGTTGGAACTCACCGCCATAGACTAAATAGAACAAGCAGATGTGACAATATGTACAAATAGGTACTGACGAATTTAGACTATATTGGTTTTTCGAGTAGGTAGAGATCAAATAGGTATTTTATATCGGACTGGAATCTGGCTTTGATAATTAGAAATCGGAAGTTCATAAATTTAAATAGCAACTAATATTATATCATTAACCAGTGTAAATATATCTATAAATAAATGAATCGTAGGTACAGCTTTTGTTTCAAACATTTTTTTTTCAAGTTTTCATTTTTCACCAAATGCATTTCACCCTATACGCGGGGGCAACAAGCTACGGGAAGGGGCGCGGGGAACTCGCCGCGTGGCCCGACGCACGGCCCCGCACAGTTCGCTACCCCAGTCCGACCGTCCTTTATTTTTATGTTTAAGTCAACTACCCATGGTTTGAGTGATAACGGTGTTTACCCTTACATGCTGTATACAACCGAGAACCAATACAACATTGTTGTATTATTGTTTCACTCCTTCTGCATGTTGCATATGCAAGCTATAACATAAATAACGCACAACCTCTTAAGGGGTCAGTGTACTCATTATTATAAACAACTTTTATTATGACCAAACATGAAACCGCGAAAAAAAATCAGCTGTTCCCTACATTTTGATGAGTTATGCGAACATAAATGTAGGGAATAGCTGATTTTTTTTTCGCGATTTCAATTTTAGTCCCATTGTAAAAGTTGTTCATAATGATGAGTACAGTGACCCCTTAAGAGGTAGTGCGTTATTTATGTTACACCTTGTATATACTTGTACGCGGGAGGATGGTGGTGCTGTATACTACATCCAAACTAGCGATCTTGTTCAGCGGAATTAAATAGATATTGTATTTGCATATTTGTGAGTAATGGTTTTCCGCAAAGTAACGCCTGATTCCATCATTTAGGCTAAGTTCATATGTCCCCGCGGTACCGCGCGGTACAAGATCAAGCTAAATAGTGTTTATCGTCTACATTAACGCGCGGCACAGCGCGGCGCGCTCCGTCTCGTGCGCAATATCTTGCACTGCGCGGTTAGTAGTGCCGCGCGGCACCGCGCGGTCATGTGAACTTAGCCTAAGTCTGCGGGCACGAAACTTGCGATGGCCGAGCGATGGCGACAGCGGGGCGACGCGACTTGGGCCGCCGTAGCCCGTTTCGTGCCCGTCGCTATACTGTGCAATGCTTTTGTATCCATCGCCGTCGCCCCGCTGCCGCCATCGCTCAGCCGTCGCAAGTTTCGTGCCCGCAGACTAACGCGCGGCACAGCGCGCTCCGTCTCGTGCGCAAGATCTTGCACTGCGCGGTTAGTAGTACCGCGTGGTACGGCGCGGTCATGTGAACTTAGCCTTACTGTATGACCTTTTAGAGTTTAGATCTCCGAAGTGCCATTTCTTCTCTATTAATCTATGGCGATGAAGGACAGAGCTATAAATCAGCATGTGCGCGTGTGTCGACTGTCATTCGCACCTACACTATGAGTTAGTGCCGATAGTGGCTATGAGGTGTGCCACTCACAACTAGGGGTCACTGTTAACTGAAATATTTGTAAAAATAGTGCAGATTTATTTTCATTGTTTGATTTAATTGCGTTTGATCGTAGTCCCACCTGATGCCTAAGATGGAGCACACGAATCCTAAGTAAGAGAGATAAAGAGGGATTCCCTTATACCCCTCTGGCTCTCACATATACACATGACGGAACACAGTAAACTGCTTGGCGTCGGACTTTAATGTGAGGGTATTAGCTAGCCAGGCGGACCATATAGGTCCTACCACCAAGCATACTGGGTTTTTTTGAACCCAACAACACACATCTACTTCCAGCGGTGAGGAAGTTTTATATTGTAGCCCGTCCCAACACGGGATAAAAAATAATTTTGAGTAGGTATTATAATAATTACATCAGTGATAGCCTAGCGGTTGAACGGTTGTCTTCAATGTAGGGGGGTCGGAGTTCGAAACCGGCCCGCATCTCCGACTTTTCGAATTCATATGCAGATCAGAATTTGATTATCACGCTAACGGTGAAGGAAAAAAATCGTCAGGAAACCTGCACACTTGAGAGGACTCCCTGTGGTGGGCTAAGGCCTAAATTCTTCTTGTTCTGAGAAGAAACCCGTTCCCAGAAGTGGGACAGAGGGATCCCAAGCGTTCAAACACTACACACAGAATTGTTTTATATTACACTTTTTTTATCATTTATCCTTAATTTGCACAATTTTATTATTGTAATTAATATTATGTTTTTCTGTGTATGGACTCAATTACTTAATTAATTCACGTGACAGACAGAACTATGTTGCTGGGGAGTTTTTTTCGCCGTTTCTTTTTCACAGCAAAAACATTAAAAAGCGGTGAAGAGAGGGCTGTTTTGGGGGCTATCTATTGTTTTTGACGTTCAAAAAGAACTACGTAATTCTAGTCTATTTAAGGTAAAGGCACCTAATTCCGCGGTGTTTTCACCATAACTTGAAAGAACATTAAAAATTAAGTATTTAATATACCTTTCTGTAGAATTGGCTATTTTTATCAGAAGTATTATATATCTTATTTTTGAAATATACTCAGTTTGACAATAAAAGTTTATTAATAATGTCAAATTATTTAAAAATATGAAGAAGTCCGAGGCCCCTAATTCCGATTTAAAAATCCTAATTCCGATGCATTTGGTTCCTAATTCCGAGTGTACAAAATACAAAGGAAAGGAGGTGGGGAGAATGATACATGATGTTCAAAAAATCAAGTCTATTTATTAGTCTTTGGATCAGTCTCAGACTCTGTCTTACATGATTATTAATACGGCACCACAATATTTAATTTACTTAGATAGGAATTCGGGAATATTGTACTGTCGAGAAACTTTATAAACACTACTGCCATTATGAATTGCTGTAATAGCAATTTGGAGATCCTCTTCCGTGTACTTTTTTCTTGGCTTCATTCTCCTACAATAAAACAATTATAGTAATAAAACAATTTTATTAAAAGTATATAATGTATAAGTATAACTATATCTGAGTATATCGGAATATAGAAAGTTATTTTGAAGGGCAAATTTATATTCTTGCAGTTACTAAAACCACACAAAAATTTTGAACAAGCTGCGTAAGATAATGAACACTCTGTATTTAACGTGTGCCAATACCACGGAATTAGGTACTAATATAACCTTATTCCGACTTAAATACATCGGAATAGCGTTTTACAATACTAAATCAAGTTTTCTAATTCCGAGTATTAAAAAGTAAAAGATTTTTTAATATTAAACAAATAAATTAATGTTTAATTGCGATATCTTTGAAAAAATATACAAAGTTCATTCAGGATTATATCAGAACACATTAATAACTTAATTTTCTGTACTTAGCTTTTCCATACAACGAATTAATAAAGTACCTAAACAGGCAACCTTTGACCTGCTATAATTAGTAAATGCGATGCCATAGTGTACCACGGAAATGGATTTTTATATCTATTGGTTATTTAAGTAATCAGAGCTAAAATATTAAGTTCGTATTCATAAAACTGCCTTCAAAATTTTAAAAAAAGTCTACGTCTATTAAATTGCATTTCCGTGGTATACATCGGTATTTAGGAACCAACTAAAATATTTGGCACCTAATGCCGCGGTATTTTAAATACTTATTTTCTCCTCAATTTGTAAAGAAAATATTAAAATGTTAGCTGTTTTCAATAAAAAATATAACCCTTCCAATATTTCTACCTAAACAAAAACTCATACAGTATAAAATTATCATTTAAAACACTATTTAGCAAATCGTATTAATCACGTGCATAAGGTCCGAAATGTATGAAGCGTGCGTTTGAGTCAGCTGCTAGCGTCAATCTTACTGTATATTTTAAAACGTTAAAGCACCAAAGCACTCTTTTGCTCATATAAACATGAACAGATAAATTATTAATTGAATAATGTATCTTGCAAACAAAAAGAACTTGTAAATTGCTTGAAAACGCCGTTATTCTAAATACATCGGAATAAGGTGCCATTTTTAGAACCCCTCGGAATTGGGTGCCTTTACCTTAGAATAAATAAGTTTTGTGTTTTTTTTTCAGTTTTTGCTTTCATTGCTTCGCTTGTTTGCACAAAGGCTTTATGTCACCGAAACTTTACAAATTTTCTTTCAAATGAACATAAAATCTCTGAAATTAAGAGTAGTACCAGGTAAGAATGTCGTACCGAACAGTCTGGCCGGCTTCCAACTGCTGAGAACCTACGTGTTTATTTTTGTAGCAGTAGTTACGTGGCTTCCGTTTTGATACACTAGTATTGTGCCGCGGGTTTGGTGACGTTGCAATTAATATTGGCAAGTATTAATAATATTTTATTTCAACTCTTTATAGGGCAGATTTTATATTAAAGCAATTATGAAATCACAAATATTTGGCGTCACTGGCGATCATGTTGGCTAAATTCATGTTGGTGGTCATGCGTTTGTGCTCTGTGCCCGTTTACTTCTCTATCAAATGTCTTTCTATCAAAGATGTGCTATGCAACGTTGCTATGTATGCGTTTGATATCCACTAATCATATTCATCGGTCTACATAGCATAGCACTGGTGGAAACTGATTCAGCTAAGCTACGTTTTTTATATGGAAGGATGCGTGATGTGGATGTGTGCTATGGATGGTCGCGAGTGGTGTAACTATATGCAGAGCACCGCGCCGCCGCTCCCCGTACCTTCCCTATTGTCGATACGTCGCATAGCTCGAGCTGCGCATCTTCCTCGCACAGCTACATAGCTTAGCATCAGTGGAAACGGTCACATAGTTTCGTAACTTAGCTGTTACATTCTCGCAGTATAGCTACATAGCACATCTCTGGTGGAATGCGTTTTTAGCTTAAGGGTGATTATTTTTACAATAGTTTCGATAAAATCGACATTAAAGACAGATTAGTGGGGTGGTTACAAGCGCTGTTCATATTTAGTTAGTTTCTGCCCCTTAAAGGGCTAATGAAAATATTACATTTATGTCTATGTTTATTTATTTTAATAGGTTACCAACATAAACTTTCATATCTCGGAAACTATGAATGAAAGGTTATTCAAATAAAAAGTATTTAATACCTCCGGTTTCTGATTTGGGAATTCGGGATAAGCTTACGTAAGTAATACTTAAGTAATATTTGAGTACAAAACTGTCAAAAAAATGGTTTAAAATCCGTCATTTTTTTGACAACCCTATACTCAAATGTTACTTAAGTAATTGCTTATCCCGAATTCTCAAATCAGAAACCGGAGGATAAACTATTTAATACTAATCAAATAAAATTAATAAAACTTGTTAAATTCGTGGACAATATTAGCGTAGCGTCCAACCTTAAACTTGTAACACTTTTGTTATTTATATAACTGTTTTTACAAAAATACAAAACATAACATAACATCACGCCTGTATTCCTCGAAGGGTAGGGTAGAGGTGTATAATACACCCCGATTTCGCCGAGTCGCATGTAATAGGGGGCAAGCCTTCAATCGCCTTTGCCATCAATCGGGCCAGTGTTGCTACTGAGAAATTCCACATGGAAAACTAGATCAAAGAGGCAGTCTATATAGTCTTTAGTCGGGGTAGTAAATAATAAATAAAATAAAATATTTCTCGATACACAGACATTACAATTCTTTTGTAGATAAACAAAATTTTCAGTTTGTATCTCATTTCTATTAGCGGCGCGAGTTTTAAGTTACGTCCCTTTGTTCGTTTACAACTTTGTTTTTAATGTTTTAAATCGGTTATATTGTCTTGTTGGATGTAGCATGTTTATTGTTTTAATGCTGCGTTACATTTATGTAAGGTATGTATGGATCTTACTTAAGTGGCAGTGGCACATTGCTCGCAGAACGGATGGCCGATGGGGCCGAAAGATTCTGGAGTGGCGACCGCGGAAGGCGCAGCGTGGGTAGGCCTCCCACAAGGAAGCACAGGACCGGTCGATGTCACAGTAGACATATAATAAGCTAAAGCAGTACCTCAACTTACTATAATCTCATGAATTGAAACACTCACACAGACACACGCTGTATACTGAGTAGTTTTTTGTTTTTGTATGGAACTGTATCCCGAAAATACCTTATTTGTCTTGTTGCAGTGCGTGTCTGTGTGTGTGTCAAATCGGACGATTGTAGGTAGTTGAAGTACTGCTTTAGCTGTCTACTGTGTCGATGTGGCGATGCTTGGGGGAGGCCTATGTCCAGCCGTGGACGTTTTTCGATTAAATGATGATGATGTATGGAGCGTTTAGGAAACTGTGTATGTATTTGTCCATATATATCTACTTATTTTTGTATGTTTTTAATGTTATTTACTTGTCACAATTTTAATGATATATTTTAAACCTTCCACTAAATACTTATTTATTACTTAACATTCTGTTATATTATTATTTATTCACCTAGTTTCGAGCGTATGGCAACCTTAGATCGCAGCTGAAAATCAGCGTTAGGTGGTAAGTCATTGTACTTACTATCTAACAAAATTCTAAGCTGATTAATTGTTTTTATTCCTTTTTATTTATTTACCATTGCATTGTGTTGTTTATGCAAATAAATCTATCTTCTTTCTAGACATTTGATTTGTAAGAAAAGGTGAGTTATAAAGAAATTAGTTTATTCAGACTCCGATAACTGTACATTTCGATTTATAATTACAATGACGAATGAAGTCTCAGATCTCTATATTTCAGGTTATTTATCAATAGTTCTAATAATTCTACAAAGCGCCAAAAAAAATTAAATTTCGGTCCTTTTTTCGACATTAGCTCCGTAATATCCATAAATATAATATGCATATCTGTACTGTAAAATGCGACGGTGTTTAAAATCACTTTTCTCAAGTAATAAGTACAGTTCCGAAGTGTTTACCCACCGGGAAATGAAAGCGCGAAGACACTTATTTTGTTCTCAAACATAAATCCTTTCAGTCCCATTCTAGCGGTCAAGGATCTGACCGGAAGTCGGCGAGGCGACAGGTGGAGAGCGGAAATGGCGCACGTTTCCGGTCTGAGCACCGTCCGCTGCGCACGAGTGGAGTGCGAAGCGATTACAGTGAGGTGTGGACGTATTGAGTGTTTGCTCGATGGGTATTGTGTACTTGAAAGAGTTTTTATTTTAGAAAAGAAGGTAACAAAGGAGATATAGTTATTTGCGTTTTGAGGTGACGAACATAATCACCAAAACATAATAAAAAGTAAAAATAAAAAACAAATGAAACAAAAAATTAATTTGTGAAAATATGCGTCATATCACATCTGACTAAATCAGCTATCGTTCAGCATGTTGCTGTACTGTTAAATCTCGTGCTGTCACTGTCACTTTTAGGCAAAATGACAGTGAAAACACGAAATTAACGGCTACTTAAAATTGAGTAGTTTGATTACGGCCATACGAAACTCCATAATGAAATTCTATCTCAAATTCTGCACCGGAACCATGTCGTCATTTGGCATTCGCTAGCGTTCGCTTCAGTGCGCATCCGATCGCATGGAATCGCACGTAATCGTGCGATCAGGTGTGAAAATGCTTCGCTTGGAATACTTACAATTGGAAGAAAATGGGGTTCTATGCTGGGCGTATACATAGAGGTACTTTTGGCACAAACAATAGGGTAAAAAGAGTTTTCTATCAGTACTAATCCTCGAGCTTAATCGTCGCTTTTCGTGTCTGTCTGTTTGTCCGCTTACTTCTTCTGAACTACTGAATGGATTTTGATGCGGTTTTAATATTAATTTTGCTAATTTTTTCCGGAAGGTTTTAAAACCTCAAGCACGGTAATTATAGACACAATAGATAAGACAATTAAGTAGGAGGAGCTCGTGGCTAAATAATTACAGCCGCATAGACCGATCTTCCGGGTTAAGCCACGCTTGCCGAGGTTGGTCTATGGATGGGTGACCATTTACCATAGCGAGTTTCCTCCGTGCCTCGGAAAGCACGTAAAGCCGTTGGTCCCGGCTGTCATTTGTAGATCTTTGACAGTCGTTACTGTTGGTCAGAAGCCAGAAAGTCTGACAACCAGTCCTACCAAGAGTATCGTATTACCCAGTTACTGGGTTGTGGAGGTCTGATAGGCAGTCGCTTCATGTAAAATACTGATATTCAGCTGCATCCGGTTTGACTGGAAGCCGACCCCAACATAGTTGGGAAAAGGCTAGGCAGATGATGAGATAAGACAATTAAGTGTCGTCCTGGGACGACCGGTGGTACGCAACCGGTTAAGCTAGAAAACATATCCGAGTGACACCGGTGTGGGTAGTAGTAACTAAATTATTTGAAGTTAATTGACACTTAAAACTATCTTTATTATTTTATACAAACTTTCATTATTTTAATTTTAAAACAATTAGGTACTTTAATTTCCTTCTTTTTTATATTTACTTTATCTCTTTGACTGCTCTTCAGAATAAAAATCAAAGAATAATATAATAATATTAACCCTCTCTCTGTGGTGTCCGTACGAGCCCTACAAGAATAAATAGCTCATGCCGTAGTGAAAAGATTAGCCAGTCAGCAAGGTTTTTAGCGAGGCTGACTGCCCAGGGTGCGCCGGACGTATGTTAAGTATCATCAGTCGTGGAGTCTCTTTTAATGCACCCCTATATACTTAAAATATAAATAAAAATATTGACTGCCTCCTTGGTCTAGTGATCGCAAGCGCGACATATGAGCGTGGGGTCTTGGGTTCGATCCCCAGGTCGAGTAAACTGTTATAAGGTTTTTTCGTGTGAAATTTCTCAGTAGCAGCCCGGTGGCTGGATTTGTGCCCGGTTGATGGCAGGAGGCTCGCCCCCTATTACATGAGACTTAAACATAAGGGCGAAATGTCGGTGAACTATACACCTCTGCCTAACCCTTCGGGGAATACAGGTGTGATGTTATGATGTATGTATGTAATAATAATATTGTACCGCGTACATTGGAATTTATCAAACTCAGACACAATCAAATAATTTATACTAGCAAGAACAATATCTTTAATATGATCCAAAAAACGTTTGTGTATCTAAATTGAAAACACGTGTGTTTGGGTCATAAATAAGGCGCACGACACACGGTCGTCTAGACGTTTAATCTAAAGTACCTGACTCATGCTCGGTCCAGTTTCACCCTTGTATGCCTTTAAGATGTTACACCGATGTACGAAGAATGTGCATCTTATAATACAATTTTAAAATATTACTCTAACGGAACTATTATTTCGTTTAAAATATATTTCAATAGAATTGACTCGTCTATAGTTTTTTATTGTATAGCATGACTAGTTGGTTCCTTTAGGTACGGTCAGCATCAAAAGTAGCTGAACAGTAGAGTTTTTAAACTTGGCATTAATTAGAAAACGAGTTGTTTTAAAACAAAAAGTTTAATAGATACCTAGAGCTGCTAGATATAGCTCTAAGTATGTCTTAAATTTTTTGCTTCCTATCAATTAGTTATCTAATTAATGCAAAGTTTAAAAACTCAAATGTTCAGCTACTTTTGATGCTGACTGTACTTCCGAAAACTATGAATTCTGCTCATCGTTCTGTACAACTTTTACTGTGGGACAAACTCTTAAATGGCGAAAAAAAATCTACTGTTCCATACAAAATAATATTGCTTATCAAAATGTACGGAACATATAGATTTTTTTTTCACGAATTTCTTTTTTCCTGTAGTAAAAGTTGGTGTAATTGTTGAGTGTTGCAAAATAACCTAGTTCGTACAATAATACTTTTTTTTTAATCTTAAGATTTTGATTTTTAACCGAAATCAGAAAAAGCAGGAGGTGCTTGTGCATTTTTTTTGTGTTTGTTCAGCGAGGTTTTTGATGATGATTTTTTTGTTTGTAAGAATATTCTCCCGAGGTGGTCCCTTTGGTGAAGGTTTGATGAAAATCTTCGGAGATAGACAATGAAAATCATTAATGGATAACAGGAAATCACTCGTGATTACTGTAATCGCATGTTTATGTATTGTCTATGTCAAACAAAATAAAAAAAAAAAAAACTATCAAGAAAAAAACGATTTAAAAAAAGATTTCAATAAATACAGTTCTATTAGAAATCAGTTTTTCTTTTTCTTTGAGTTAAAATAAAATGCCGTATCCATTTCAGGATAGATCTGCGACGTAGACAATAGTTAATGGGAGGGCGGGCTATCGGTTCACCCATTCACCTTCCTCACCTTCGGGTGAATCAATGTATTGCTCACTTACACACATATGCTCAGTGCTTCCGATACTCTTTCGTTCTTTTACTCACGATTTATTGTTACATTTTGTAGAGTTAAAAGTTAGCATGTTGATTTTAATGTTGCAGTATTACAGGCGTTAAATAAACTGTCAATCGGACTCTTTGTATTGCTATAATGTAATGATTTCATGCGGCAAAAAAAAAAAAAAATTAACAATAAAAAAGATGAGACGTTAAAAGTTTCGAGAGCCAAGTCTTAAAAAAAAAAACTTTAAAATTATCTCTGCCCAATACTTTGGGGACTACATTATGTTATGTAGTCTTCAAAAATCTAGCTAACGAAGTCTCAAAAAAAAATCTTTAAAATGATTTGTAAAAGTCAAAAAAGAAATGCCACCGTTAATAATAGTCAAAAAAGACAGAATAAGCATATCGTTTATGATAATTACAAACACATAGGTGTATAGGTAAGTACATGAATTTGCAACTTAGCTATCCGTTGCAATGCTTGATCCAGACTTTTCATGAAAATTGTTGATAGTGCTGTGCGTGGAATCTTGGGTTCGTCCCAGGTCGGGCAAAGCAATGTTGGGTTTTTTCGTGTGGAATGTCTCAGTAGCAGCCCGGATTCTAGATTTGTGCTCAGTTGATGGCAATAGGCTTGCCCCCTATTGCATGGAACTTTAACATTACGGCGAAATGAGGGTGTACTGCACACATCTGCCCAACCCTTCGGAGAATACAGATGTTATGTATATATTATGCTTGATGATTCAGCCGAAAGATGTCCACTGCTGGACATAGGCCTCCCCCAATAGGGGTTGCCATAATCGCCACGCGTAGCAGGCGGGTTGGTGATCACAGTATGGTTGTTAAAATACTCAGAGAACGCTGCTGCCCATCCTCTAGTGAATCCTGAGTCGCCTTTTGCGACACCCATGTGAAGAGATGGAGTAGTGCTTCACGTCTAGCACCACATGGAATGTTATAACGACATAATAATGATTTATTTTCTCACCACAATATAGGTACAGTAGAGAGGTATTAATACAAAAATACATAACAGCAATAATTATACTGTGGGAGACTGGTGCCTACACTAGACGTGAGGTCTATATTTCAGGACACCAGGACCACCTTGGGTAATGCTTACATTTTAATATTATGTACAATAAAAGATGCGATTGGAATTTACAAAAAGCATAGGCTTTTAAAATTTAAAAAAAGAAAAGTAGATGACATGTGGATGAGAATGTGTTAGTATCCCAAGTAGCATTGGGGGTTCCATAGCAGCTTACTAATGGTACACATTTACTCTTTAAGCTGTCCATGTAAGCTGTACATAGGCTGTATAGCACGCTATACAGCTCTTGTACTACCGGTTTGGGCACAAATTATTCAGCCTTAAGTTTACAAAAGGTACGCAGTAGCAGTACAGCAGCACTTTAATGGCAGTTTAAGAGAGAACATTGCAGTCTTAAAGCTGATCAAGGGCACTATATAAGGTTCCGTGTGGTTCTTCATACAGACAAGAGAGTTATAAGAAGGAACGAGTAACAACAATTACAGCCTCTACAATTATTAACGCTCACAAGTGTACCTTAAAAACTATTTATTTGTTTCTTATGTATTATAAGTATGTATTTACAAAAAAAAAAGTATATAAGTATTATATCCATTGTCTAGTACCCATAGTACAAGCTCTGCTTAGTTTGGGACTAGATGGTGCTGTGTAGAAAAATGTCCCAAAAATTATATTATATATTATATTAGTGGTCACTTTTTCTCCTAATTATCTTACTTATTTTGCTTACTTACTTTTAAAAACTGCATAAAATATTATACGTTTTTTAAATAATTCATTTACCTATTGAACTACGAGATTTCTTCTAGGATCTAATTACAAAATAAATGAGGAGGAATCTTAAAAAGCCGCGGCCTTTAATCCCCGTCCAAACCAAGTTCACTTAAAAGATTTGAAAGAAAAAAGTACTTGAAAACTTTTTCAGTTAGAGAATTTTTCGTCGGTTCGAAAGGCGTGCAATTAATTTTTAAATGCTTTCAAAGAGATGGGACGTGTACTTTTTGAATTTCAAGGGAAATTTGGAACAGGTTGTCAGGTTAAGGGACCTTATTAGAAAGATGGTGCATTAAATACAAATATTCTGTGTAACCCCTCGTTTACACTTTTTTTTTTAAACTTTGTTCCACACCAAGATTTCTCTTGTATCGTGGGTGCGTTTACAGACACAAATCTCACAAACACAAACGCCCAGACCCGAAACAACCATCTGTAGGCCATACAAATTTTTGTTCCGTGTGGGAATCGAACCCACGACCCGTAGCGCAAAAGCCAATCGGTTAGCCACTGCACCAAACGAGTCGTCATAGGAACATGTTTTAAATAAATCATATGTCTTTTAAACGTAGTAACTTGTTTTCAACTCGTAATGAACATGCATAACATATTAAAAGATCTACATACATGTTTGCTACTTAAAGCATGTCCTACCTAGCCTTTTCGTAACTATGTTGGGGTCAGCTTCCACTAACCAGATGCGGTTGAATACCGGTATTTTACATGGACCGACTGCCATCAGACCTCCACAACCCAGTTACTGGGCAATGCCGGTATCCTAAGGTTAGCCCGGTTGTCAGACTTTCGGGCTTGTAACCCGTAATCGACTGTCATAGGTATTCGTATGACACCCGGGACTAGGGTTGCCAACTCTTTGTCGGTCAAAAATAGTAGTTCTAAAATGATTACCCACAAAAATATAGTAGATAACGAAAGGGTGAAAAAAAAATAGTAGGTTCCAGAATAGGTACTTTATTTTCTAAAAGAATATTGTTTTATAAATTAACTTCAAAATTAAGTAGTTACCAAAACACATACCTACTCGAGACCGCGAGAATCGAAATTGCCAATCTGTCAAAAGTTAACGTAACTGTCAACTTGACATACCAGAATCGTGCAGAAATAGATATTGACGTTTCGTTTTGCGCTTACAAATTTTGAAACGAATATTATTGCTTTGAGTTTGGTGCCTTTAAAATATAGTAGTTTCGCCTACTATATACTTTTTTTCAGAAATATAGTAGTCGGGCCTCTAATATAGTAGGATACTATATTATATAGTAGGGTTGGCAACCCTACCGACCTACCTCCATTTGGAAAACGGGCGCGATGTTACCGTTAAGTTTGTATAAAAACCATTACCCCTTTAAACAGCTACATTAAAATAATCGCTTGCTACGAATCAGCGCACACTAACGTGCGAATATTTCACACACAGTCCACCTACTTGCAGTCATTACTGTGTGTAATAACTACGCCTAAAAATATGCGCACCTATTACAATGGCAGTTATCGTCGCCCGTTGCTCGCGGCGGAACGCGTGTGGGGAGTAGACGGGCGACTGCGAAAGAGTATGCAAGACAAGATTTTGCGATTTACTCCTTACGATATATCTTTAACAAAAATAGAAATAGTAGAAAATTGTTGCGCATCGTCTTTTGTGACAATATCGAAAAGAGAGTGAATTAATTGAAAGTCGAGACTCTTAGCTCTCTCTTCTTCTTAGCGTGTTGATGACAATCTACACCAGGGGTGGGAAAACTTTTTTCAATGGGGGCCATAAAAATGCTGTATTTCTTATATAGCTGGGGAACAGATTAAAAAAAAAATGCATTTTTTTCTGCCAAGACTAACATTTTTGGCTCAAATAACTACGGTTATTTGTAATGGCCATACATTCTCGCACTAATAGGGAAGGTTGGCGGGCCGGATTAAAACACTTCGCTTGCCGGAGCTGACCCGCGGGCCTTAGTTTGCCCACTCCTGATCTACACTATCTCGGCCCAGATCTCAACAACGAGTTGAGCACTATCCGTAGCGTCCATTAGTTCTTGTGGCGTACAGGTACAGTACAGTCGAGACTGCAACACTGAAAGAGGCGATAAACATTTTTTATAAACACAAAAATAAACTAAACCAACTATTTTACAATTTTGATAAGTACAAATGCAGAAACTATCAAGAAAATCGCCAACAAATAGAATGCGACAATAAGTCGCAAGTGTGTGAATCCCCGTATGCGAGCTCAGATTGTATTATTTATTGTGCAGGTAGTTTGGCCGGCCGCCAGCAGATAGCGCGCGCAAGATTTTTAAACCTCCCGCCATGTTGTATTTTAGGACGCTATAATTTTTAAAACATGAATCACAAAAAGGTGGAAAATTTTCACGAACATCCCTGCGCTTCCACCGTGAAAGAAATAATGGTGCGTATTTTTGTTGGTATTGCGTACTAAAAATAAAAAATGATATTTTTTGTTGCCAATTTTCATAGAAAAATATTTACAGTCTACGGTGAACTTTTTGAACTAACCAACCGTAGTCATAAATAAGTAGGTGTAGTTTCACCATCATTACCGTTTCAAAGTGCACCGTGGGTCCTCTAAGAACACCTTCTACGGGACATCTAAGATACAGTATTAAGCTAAATCAGTACTTCAACTACCTTCAATCGTCCAATTTGACACACTCACACAGACACGCACTGCAACAAGACTGCTAAGGTACTATCAGAATACAATCCCATACAAAGAGTGCATTATACTCAGTATACAGTGCATGTCTGTGTGAGTGTGCCAATTCAGGCGATCGTAGTAAGTTGAGGTATTACTGCTAGCTTATATGTCTACTATGTCTAAGACCATGGCATTTGGCATCAACATCCACCTGTACCTACAGTTCTTCTCTCGTTTCGGCACCAGCTGTACAAGTAAAGCTCATTACCGTAGTAGAAACATTCACTTCAAAACTCATTTATTCAAAATAGACTAAAGTTACTTATTTATTTTTGTACGTCAATGCTATAAACGATAGCAACGAAAAAGGCCCGCCACACACCGCTTCTTAAAAAAAAGGCAATTATGTAAATAGAAGATGATAAAAAGAATATAAAAAAATTCAGTATGCATTGATTAGCCAGTAACATGGTTGGTAGAGGGGATAACTGCCTCTTCACCTCTCGTATTAAGTCCCATGTGATGGCGAGTCTATTGCCATTTTTTGGGCACGATTATTTCCTAAACATAACAATATCTAAGTCCATAAGCCTCCAAACATATCCACAATGCGGGCTAAACTCTTAACTAGAGCAAACTAACTCTAGTTATTCTAATTCGACGGCACTGCATAAGTGTATGTACCTGGGAAGACCTGTTTACAACGTAAGTACCTGACTGTTAAAGTTAACCGGCGTCGCGCCATTACCTTGCTCGTTTACTGCGCTATTGTGCTGGGACCGCGGTATACGGGATGGCGCCATTCAATTTGTGCGACTAGAACTGTGTTGGAAAAATAAAGACTGGTTTATTTGATAATTTGAACACAACAACAAACTAAGCCGTAAGTTTGTTTTAGGCTTTTTAGAAAGAAATTTTCTGTAACAGATTTCACTGGTCAACAAAATTTTGTAACAAGAAAGGTGCTTACTAATATTGAATTACTTATCTACCCTCATTCTAACACCATATTTATTTTGATTTGATTAGGTCTCGTTTTTGTGTTACAACTAGTTACTACCCACAAAATTGAAGATTAAGCGTTTTTAAGTTTCATTTTCTCATTCAGAGTATTTATTATTTGAAGAGCGCAGTTGTATTTTTTGTTTTCCGAGTTAAGTGATTCTTAAATAATGTCAAGAAAGTGTAAAAATCCTGACATGTTTTGTTACATTTGTGGCTTCATTACTTTTAAAACTCAGCGAAGAAATTTGACGCCATTAGTAACTTAGTTATATGAACAGTATTTAGGGTTTGTCATCGGACAACAATACAAAACGTGGATTCCACATATCTGTTGTGTTGCATTATGTGGGTCTTCTCGCTGGATGGGCGAAAAGATCTCGATCTATGCCTTTTCTACAATATAATAAAATCAAATTACAAAAAAACTATTCGTATTTGGAACATTCTAATTTTATTGCTATGATCCTCATCCTTGTTCTTAACATAACTAGACAAAAGTTTTCATGTTACATACAAAAAGAGTTTTTTTGGTTACCAGCATGTTTAGTTAGGTTACACAAAGCGAGGGGCTCGTGGCTAATTATCAACTGCGCGGATCATATGATTTGCGAGGTTAAGCTGCACTTGCCGCGGTCAGTCCGTGGATGGGTGACCGTTCGTTACACATCGAGACGCCTCCGTGTCAAAAAGAGCACGTTAAACTGTCGGGCCCAGGTGTCATACGAATACCTATGATAGTCGTTACGGGTAGTCAGAAGCTCGCAAATTTGACAGCTGGTCTAACCTTAGGATATCGGCATTGCCCAGTAACTGGGTTGCGGAGATCTGATGGCAGTCGCTCCGTGTAAAATACTGGTATTCAGCCGCATCTGGTTAGACTGGAAGCTGACCTCAACATAGTTGGGAAAAGGCTAGGCAGAACAGTTAGGTTATACAAAACAATGTTTATGAATTACACATATACAGGGTGGTTCAAAAGTCGTGGATCAAACGAAACAGGGCGATAGTTGGGGTTATTTGCAGCATTTTATGGTAGAACATTTTTTTTTACAGTAAGGTTCTAAGGTTCTAAAGAAGGAGGACATCGCCGCCGAGGTCGACCTCGGCGTAGGTGGCGTGACGATCTAGACGTGTTTGCGGGGCTAGCATGGTCAGAAATGGCACAAAATAGAGATGTTTGGAAGACAAAAGGGGAGGCCTTTGCTCAGCAGTGGGACAGTCAATAGGCTAGTAAAAAAAAAAAGGTTCTAAAATTACAAATATTTTTTCATGAGACTTAAAAGATATTGAAAAAAGTGCCGATACTCATAAATCATGGTACCCACTGTCATAAAAGCACTTTCAAGCAACTAAACACCATTTATTGTTTTAAAATAGGCACCCATTTTACTCTAATTGCCTATTTATTACAAATTTTGATATTTTTTTAAAAAACACTCTTAGTGTCATAACTTTTAAGGAGATCAAGTTAGAGCTCTGCCACACAGATATTTTTTACTGCAAATAACGCCAACTGTCGCCCTGTTTCGTTTGATCCACGACTTTTGAACCACCCTGTATATACACAGTATACACACCCACACCCACACATTCACCCCTTACACAATCACTCACCTGTTATGCACTCATACACACTCACGCATCACGTTGACAATCTGTAATTATGTACATTATGATGTAACGGAGGTCCTGGAGTTCTAAAATACAGGCTTGGGCTTAGTTTAGACTCCAGATCTCCCACAAATTACTAATTCGCCCACACTGCTTGTCAACTTCAATTGTCTACTTTGTTTAATGTAATTTGTGGAGATAAATAAAAATTATTATTCCGTTATTCCGTAATTAATTATATTAGAAAATACTGAACCTTAATTAAATAGAAGATATTTACAATTGAATATTTTAATTTAAATTTTGATTGGTTTTTTGACGAAGGCTTTAAACTGATCGCTAATTAAAATAAAACGAAACCAATTTTTTTTCTTAACTCATTAAAGCATACAGTCATCCGCTGTCAGACAAGCCTACAAGGGCCAATAAAGACACGGGAGGGCGCGTTAAGCCAGTCATCTTGTTTTTGTAAACAACCCCGACCCGCTACGACGTAGCCGGGGGTGCGCTACAATGCTACGGCGTAGCTATTCACGAGCGAAGTTGAAAAGTTCCTAGAATAATTATAGTGTAGCTTTATATTGTTATTTGAGGTATAAGACTGATAGAAAATGTGGGGAGATTAGCTATTGTATATATGTATGTGTGTGTATGAGGAAAATGTGAACATAATTTGCTAATTTTACAAGCTTATCCGTGTTGGCAAACAGAGGTAGGTAGGGAGTTGTAAATAAAGATTAATTGCACAGGAAACTGCTGTCGACATATTTATTTATAATTATAATTGTATGCTTAATGTTTGCATGTTTTTTTTTGGTATAATATAATTTTATATTAGCTTGCTGTATGCCTTGGTGAAAACTGTAAGTAAATTAAATACATGCTTGTCATGTTGTACAAATTGTAGGTACTTTTACGAGGTGAGTCGGAAATTGGGTACCTACTAATCCGCGGGCCAAATAAGTATCACTGATGACTGTCCTAAACTAAGTTTGTAATTACAAAATTGTATTCGTTTTATTTCCATACAAACTATTTTATTTCTACTTATTTTGTAAAAATCGACAACCTTTACTTACGAATTCAAAAAATGGAGATCTGTGACCCCAAATATGACCTAAAATTCAAACACAGCTGATGATAGCTGACGGCAGATAGATTTTGTGTATTTGTTATCAAATCTTCAAAGATCTATTTCTCTAAATCTATTGACTTTTGGGGAAAGTTGTCGAACAAAAGTTATTCACTATTATAGGTACTATAACCCCTTTTCTGGATTAGCACCTCCTTTACACAGTTGCCTTAGTATTTTAGTAATGGCATGATTATATTACCTATATACTTGGAACTGCCTCATCGCTCAAGTGGTCGCAAGCACGACTACTGAGCGTGAGGTCCTAGGTTCAATCCCCAGCTCGTGTTGAATTTCTTGGTAGCATCCCGGAGTCTGGATTTGTGCCCGGTTGATGTCAATAGGCTCGCTCCATATTACATGGGACTTAAACATAACAGCGAAATGAGGGTGTACAATACACCTCTGCCAACCCTTTGGGGAATATAGGCATGATTAAAATTTACATCGAAATCAATGAAAAGTTTCTAACCATGTTTTTTATAATCTTGGGTGGAAAAAAATACACTTCTAAATAAAACAGTACACATGAATAAACTAGAAAAATTGTCAACAAAATACAATTAATAGAAAAATATGTAAAGCTCATTGGCGCATAAGACGATAAAGCCGGCGGCCACTGGTAGCGTTATTTTTCCGTCGTTAATTATTTCCAGTTAACAAGGTGTTGTCTCTTCGCTTATTTATTGCTTTGTGAGCGGTGAGCGTGGAATTAACGTGCGGTACACTGAAAGATATATGCGATTAGAAAAGTATAGTTTACCGTTTAAAAATGTTGAAGGAATATGTAGCTGGTGTTTAATACTATCTGCTACTATTCATAATTTCAGATGAAAACTTTGATACAGTTACCTGCTTATTATAAGGATAATTTAGTTACTAGCATCATAGTAACTTGTCATACTTTAATGAACAGTCATGGAAAGGCATTATTTAGCAAATTGATCGTCAACTTAAATTATTGTCCGCCTAATAAAATCACAATTGTCATTCGTTATCATTGTTTAATCATAAGCAATGGATATAATTCGACAAACTCACGGATTGTTTTATTTATTTTACTCTTTATTGTACACAATACACCGGTAACAAAAAAAAAGGAATACAAACATTTACACAATATGTACAATAAGCGGTCTTATCGCACAAGGTGATCTCTTCCAGACAACCTTAGGATGGACTAAAAGAACGGAAAGAGATAACGGATGGTTTTAATTTGCTAAATAATTCATTTCCCTGACCGTACAAGGCCAGCATCACGAGACGGTCACCTCGATGATTATTTAGCTCTATTATAGCATCACGCAAAATACGCGCCTAGACGTGGAGTTGCGGATACCAGCCCTTTATACCTTATAGCTCTATGTAGCGTAGCATCAGTTGTTGCACAAGCTTCTTGCAATAATTCAGCGAGGCTCGTTAGTTAGTTACCTCGCGAAGAGTTAACTGCTGAATTTATTTATAGTTTCATAATTATTGCTCAATACAGCGTAGAATTGGTTGTTGCATAAGTTTTACGCAATGTTTCAGCCAGGCTCTTTAGTCGGCCCTTTGATTTTACCTCCACAATTATAGCTTAACATAGCATAGCGTAGTATTAGTTGCTGCACAATCTTTAGACAATGTTTCAGCGAGGCTCGTTAGTCAGCCACCTCGCGAAGAATTAACTGCTGTATTTTGACACTTATTACTAACACTACACACGGCTGTTTTTATTTTCTTTCTAGATTTATGCTAAGTGCTCCGGTGGCTGACTTCTTGGCTAGTTTAGATTAATGTTCGTTTTGGTTACATGTACAAAATTTCTTTGTAAAGGAGGTAAGTAAGTAGTGTGCGAAATTATAATGATTGTCTAGTGCAATTAATGTATCTTTGTTAATTAATCTATCACTGCACGCTGGGAATAGATGCGTGTTGTAAGATTATTTAAAACGTACGTTTATTGGTAGGACCTACAAGGTTAGTCAGAAAGGGGGTACTAATCCGAAAGGGTGTTAAAGTACACATAATAATGAGTAACTTTTGTTCTACAACTTTTCCCAAAACTCAATAGTTTAAGAGAAACAGTTGATCAAAAATCTCAAAAAAAAAACTCTAAAACTCTAAAATCTATCTATCCCCAGTTATGATCAGCTGTGTTTACATTTTAGGTCATACTTGGGATCATGAATTATAAGCACCATTTTCTGAATTTGTAACTAAAGCAGGGATTAGGAATTTTTGAAAAAACTAAAATAAAAATCATTTTATTTGGATAAAAAATATATCGAATTTTGAAATTTTAACACTTGTTTTCAAACAGTCATCAGCGATACTATAAGTGGGCTTCGGATTAGTACCCCCTTTCCGACTAACCTTGTATACAGTTCACCTGGTTAGCTACTACCTTCACATTGAAGTCCGATGCCAAGCAGTTTACCGTCGTAGAGAGACAGAGGATTCTAGGGAAATTTCTCTATATCTCTGTTATTTGGATTCGTGTGCTCCATCTTAGACCATGTCTCCTGCGCTTACCACCAGGTGCGACTAGGGTAAACGCGATCAAGTCAATTAAGAGAAAAAAAATGTCGACATAATTACGTAATGGGTAGTAACGGGCTGATTATGATAGAGTGTTATGTAATAAAGTCAAAGTTTTTAATTTCAAATATACCACAGGCACTTTTAAAACGTCAAACCTAGGTGCACGGTTCCAAAAGGTAGGTTCTATGGAGAAGAGCTGGCAAGAGACTCCAAGAAAACTCTTTTTAATTAAAAAAAAAGTGTTTGTGTATATGTATTGTGTGATTTGTGTCTGTAAACGCACCTACAATACAAGAAAAATCTTTAAGTGGGGCAACGTTTTTTTAAAAAAAACAATAACAAACAACAAAATTGTAGATCATGACAATTCTATTACAGAAGTGTGAGAAATAGAAAGGGAATAATGCACCTTAATGTAAGAAATAAACTCACATAAGAGTAACAAATAGAAAAATATGCCTTCTAGGATTGCCTAACAGTTAAGAGCTGACCAGTCCCGACAGACGGCACCCGTTCACGAGCATGACGTTATGTATGAAAACCTCTACCTCCACAAGATATACAACCTAACAATTTTATCCTACACACTACCAACAGACCAATAACATAATTTATCAAAAAACTATACTTCACACATCATCCCGCACAATAGAAGCTATGGTGTTTTTTTCCCATAAATTCATAAGTTTTATAGCCAACGGCTGACCCTCCATCATTTGTGACTTAGGGCTGTTATGGTGTGTTTATGGTATACCAGGGGTAGGCAGAGAGACAGGTGGGAGGTATAAAATTGAAGGATATTTTGAATAGGGGACTTTTGATATTGTTTGCCACAAAGGTATTGTTACTTTTATTTGGGTTGAGTTTTGATTCGGATTGTTAAATGAAGATCTATTTTGTTTCTGTGGCGCTCTTCTTTTTAGCCGTTTGAAGGTTTTTAGGTTTTTCTTTAATTTATTTGTATTTTTTTTTACAAATTATTATTGGTTAAAAAACTGAAAATAGCTTTATAAAACGTGTAACTGAAACGCGTGGTTATATTTAAGCGAGTTGTTTGAATTCTTATTCAGAGCAACATATGAAAGGTCAGATAAAAAAAATAGGTCAATTTTTTTTGACTCCGTACGAATTGACCGAACTGTGAGGATGATAATAAGGAGATGGAATTTTGATTCGGTTAATGTTTTTACTGATATATTTACTTTAATTAAAACGGTTTAGAGGGCTAATTCTACTAATAAAAACGTTGATCAATCGCTACCGAATCAAATTGAACCGTTTATTCAGACAGTTTTCAGATACAAAAATTGAAAAATGTTTGAAAAAAAAACAATCTTTTTTTAAAAGAAAATTGACTGAAGGTTATGATTCGTGTGCGATTTAGCAACAATTTTATTAATAGAAGTAACCAGCAGCTATAAGTATGGAGAGTCAAAAAAAGGCAGATTTTTTTAATTGACTTATCAAATGTTGCTCTAAATAAGAGTCCAAACAACAACAGCCACCTTAAATATGACCACTTATTCTGTTACACGTTGTATAGGTACACAGTACGTAAATTGTTAACAATACCCAACAACAACCCATAACATTTGCACATTATCCGGTGTAACCGTCGGCCAGTTTTTACCTCACATGCAAACTTTGAGAATCTAATAACACTCCACGTGGGGTTCAACAAAAACTATCGGACACCCGCCACACTACACACGAGTATCGGACAAACTTTCCAACGTGTGGAAAGTTGGGGACAACTAGGTAACACTGTAAAAAGTGTCAGCTGGGAATTATGGGGGGTGTTATTGGGGCTAGATTTTTATACATACATATTGCCGCATGCCTGTTTCCCGTTGGGGTAGGCAGAGATACTTTTTTTTAGTTTGTTATGTTTCGAGGCATAAGCATAATAATCCGCCCATTGCTGTCCCACTGCTAGGCAAGGGCCACTTCTCAGAATGAGAAGGTTTTCGGAGCGGACCCCGTACGGAGTCCGCTGAACTTGCTATTGTCACCGGCATAGAAGTGCTTCCACTGTAGCAGATTTTTTTTCTATGCAGTTTACAATTCGGTATGTAACGTTTTTTTTTGGATATTTTTATTATATTTTTTTAATAAAGATTAGGCTATTTAAAGAAACTGATTTGAATGTGTTTGTTTTCTACTCGGTAGTTATTTTTTTTACATATTTTTAAAGTTTTTCTGGAATGACGTCACGCGATAGGAGGGGTTACCATAGACAAAGAAACCAATTCTTTGTCTACGCCAAGTATAATACCATATAGTTTTCCTACGTCACGAAAAAGGAAGATAGTCACTTAGAGGTCAAATAGATGTCAAGTGAATTCATGGATTTCTGCTAAAATAAACACCATCTTATAATTTTAAGAGCTAAAAATTGCAAAATAAGGTTTACCAAACTAAAACCTCGAAACGGTTTTGGAATCAGCATAGGTTAATTTTTACTTTACATACCGAATTGTGAACTCAATGGACCCCACACGGAGCCCGCTTCGTTCGCAGTGGAAGGCGGGCATTATTCCACCACGCTGACCTGGTGAGGGTTGGTAGTTGAGGTATTTGATAGTTATGAAATATCTTCCTTAAAACTTTAATGAAATAAAATTATGATAAAGTTGAGCTGTTATTGTAGCATTTTATCATGCAAATACATACAGAGTGAACTCGTATTCGACGTAATCTCTTTAGAGCGTCATAATGTGTCCTGGGGCCCAATTCTCCTAAAATAAATTGTTGCCAAACGCAATCGAACCATAACCGTCAGTCAGTTTTTGTTTTCGAAAACTTTCAAAATGATTGATTTTGTTTTTTGTGCCAATCCATTCGACAGCTTTTGAAATTGAGAACTGTCTGTATGAACGGTTCGGCCTTGGTTCGGTTGTGATTTATCAAGATTTAATTTAGGAAAATTAGGCCCCTGTCTGAATGAACGGTTCGGCCTTGGTTCGGTTGTTATTTATCAAGATTTATTTTAGGAGAATTAGGCCCCTGTACACTATCAATAAATACTACTGCAGACTAATCTTTAATGTGGCCCAAAACATGAAGGTCTGGTGAAGTCTTCCTGGTAATTTAGATGGCTACGGCTCACTGTGTTGGCCCTCACTAACAGATTCAACGATTGAGGAGACGAGTGGCCAGCCATTGTTTTAAATTAATTTATGCATTGATTGTAAAGCCTCGTCCCCACTAGGAACATTTGTCGAGCGATATGTGTCCCCGGAGACATCGGGCGATGTCGCCCTACATCGCCCCATGTCGCCCGATGTCACCGGGGACACATGTCGCTCGACAAATGTTCCTAGTGGGGACGAGGCTTCTATCACTACTCTTCATCGACTGTGCGACAAGGAACAGTTTCAACAATGTCGCGGCGATGTCGTCCGACGTCGCCCGACATCGCCCGATGTCACCGGGGACACATGTCGCTCGACAAATGTTCCTAGTGGGGACGAGGCTTAATCATGACACCTTACACATTGATTGCTTTATAATATAAAGTTCAACTAGCGCCCACATTGTAAAACAAAATGTATCTAATTACGATTTAATTCGTTGTTATTATTTATGAATATTTATGTTAAATGTCAAACACGCAGAGAGTGGCCGTGAACTACTGACCTGAAGGTCTCTCCATTGTTTATTAAGGCCGGAAGATTGTCATAAAAGGTAAAGGATAATGGCTGAATTAGAATAATAATAAAGTATCTAGAAGATTTTCGTAGAATCAGCAGGTCAATTGCGTAACTTAACCTACATCAATCATGACTAGGGATCAGATATTCGGATGCATATTTACCTAAAGTTAATTCTTAGTGTCGGTGTTAGAGTGGTCTGCAAATAGTCCGGATTTGAATCAAATCTAAATTTGTGGTACATTGTAAAGAAAACATTGTCCAATAACATATCACTAATATTGTACTACTACTAGTATCATACTACAACAACTTAAAGACGCATTTGTAGAAGCTTGGAGAAATATTCCCTGGAAATGTATGAAACATTGATAGCATCAATGCCACGTCGTTGTAGAGCTGCAATCGACAGCAGAGGCTTCCCAACCAAACATTAATTGTTTATTATAAAACGTTTGTACCATTTAACTTCATTATTTATTGTTTCGTTACCTTTGTTCATATTTATGCTAATGTTTTTTTCTGTTTCTAATTAGTTGTCCACCTCAGTACGTTGTGCTGTTTCATTTTATTTATAAAGTATACCAGTTTTTCCATAAACGGTTTTATGATATTTCCAAAACTGACATAGTAATACTTCGTGATGTAGATACATTATATATAAATAGGTATAAGCCCTCAATGATACGTAAAACATTAATTATCAAGTTAATTTGTACTAAAAATAAAAGTCACACTTGGTGTTTCTAATTATACGGCCACCACTATAAATATTTTTTATTAATTACTTATTTACAAAATAAAGTACAGTTAGGTTACAAGTTAATAATGAAGTCTTATGCTATACTTAAAATAATACCTACCAAAGTTATATCTAGATTATTAAAATTACAAATAATTTACACAATATACTGAAAATAGTTACATGGGCTTATATCTAACTAGCGATACTAATGACTAGATAGATAAGAACTAAGTTAGAGATGTCAAATTAGTTTACGTCTTGATCTTCACCATATATTTAGTCGACATTTTGTGACGTGTCGTCTTTTGTATGGAAATTTTAGTTCAACTTAATTTGACAGCCCTTATTTACGTCCGTTTCTTTCTTATTTTATCAGAGAGAAAAAAACCAGTTGTGGCGAGACAAGGCTTCTCTACCCAGTCCGTTTGTTGCCCCTTCCGAAAATCTCCCACCTGGGCATGAGTTTCCTTGGTTGACCTGGAAGTCTCTAAATAGACTTCGGACTCAGGTTGGTCGAAGCAAGGAAAACCTGCTCAGGTAGAAATTTGCGGATAACTCAAACCTGGAGTGTAAATGTGGTGCCGTTCCGCAAACTATGGCGCACTTAACATAATGCCCCGCCTGCCCTGCTACCTGTACGCCACAAGAACTAATAGACACTACGGATAGTGCTAAACTCATTGCTGAGTTCTGGGCCGACACGGTGTAGATTGTCATCGACACGCTAAGAAGAAGAAGAAGAGAGAAAAAGATGGAAATAGACTAAATTAAGTTTAGTTTGTGCATAACAGAATCTGCGCCATTGCATAGCATAGCGATTATGATAATTATTATTATTTATTTTCTCAATCTCAATACTACTACGTCTGCTTACTCCTTAAGGTACACGGAACACTCCTCTGTCACACAATTACGCGTATTAGCATCGTTACGCATCAAACGGTGACAATCAGACGCGCGTCTTTGATCAGCGTGACGCGTGACGCGCACAAAGTGTGGCGCTACCCTTTGTAGCTGATATAGGGTGCCGTGTTTGAGTTATTGTGTTGTCTTTTTTAGTTATAAGCAGGGCTGGATTAAGTGGACGGCAACACGAGGTTTATGTAATTTGGTCGCAACTGTAATTTCGTCATAGAAAATTTGTTAAATGTAATTTGGTCACAGGTACATTTATTCTGTGTAAATTGGTCATAGCTTATTTATGTTAAAAATTACAGACAACAAGAAAAGGTAACCTTTTATAAAATAACTAAATATATTCGTTTCATTTTCAAAATTCCATGGAATTTTCAAAACTGTGACGAAATTACACTGTGACCTAATTACAATAATCAGGGTTTTAATCCTGGGGCCTCCACAAAAGAGGGGTCTCAACAATAAGAGTTTATTTTTTTTTAGATAAGAAAAATAATTACACCCTTGTTTTAAACCTGTTATAGAGAAAAAAGTTCACACCCATGAGGTACTTTTTTGAAAATATTTTAACATGCTCCACTTCTTCGTTACCCCTGGGCCTCTAAACCTATAAATTTTACCCTGGTTATAATAATATGGAAGTAACGCTGATTTGAATGGTAGGTGTCATTTGACTTAGAACGTTGAAATACTTTTCTGGACTAAGGGCTCTGAATAAAAGAAGATAATGGGTCTGAGTTCGATCCTGACCTATAGGTACCTCTGATTTTCGATTTCATGTATGGATCACAAATTTATTATCAGTAGGTACCGTTAACGGTGCAGAAAAACATCGTGACGAAATCTGAACAAAAGATAATGGTCAGAAGAAACACCTTGATGGTATGTAGTCCGCCAAGGCTAGGATTAAGGCTTTAAACAGGCATTCTGAGAAGAGGTTCGTATGAAAATATGAAGAGAACTAATCTAATTGTGCTTTTTTAATACTATAGTACAACTGTTATGTACGCAAGCAGCTATACGTTTGCCGTATGAGTTGATCTCGCATTGGCTTTCCGTACTATGGAAAGTCAGTTTATACTGGAAATGCATTTGATATACAAGGTTAGTCAGAAAGGGGGTACTAATCCGAAAGGGTGTCAAAGTACACATAATAATGAATAACTTTTGTTCTACAACTTTTCCCAAAAGTCAATAGTTTAAGAGAAACAGTTGTTCAAAAATCTCAAAAAAAAACTCTAAAATCTATCTATTATGATCAGCTATGTTTACATTTTAGGTCATATTTGGGGTCATGAATTAGAAGCACCATTTTCTGAATTTGTAACTAAAGCAGGGATGAAGAATTTTTGAAAAAATCATTTTATTTGAAAAAAAACAATCGAATTTTAAAATTTTAACACTTGCTTTCAAACAGTCATCAGCGATACTATAAGTGGGCTTCAGATTAGTACCCCCTTTCCGACTAACCTTGTATAGGTTGTAAACGAATTCGTGTAATTCCTTCAAACCGCGTGATCTACTGGTGACACAGACTAACCATAAATGGGTATTTTAGAAAATCAAGTAAAAGAAAAATTCAAAATAAAATCTTGGTTTTCTTGATTTTAGAGCCCCGAGTTAACCGACTGCAAAGAGCGATATCGTATTAGTCGTGCGCGCCAGTCGCGTCGCCGTGTTTTTATTCATTTATGCGTGGCATCGGAATGTTCACATACATAAAATAATTATTTTGCAAAAAAATAAAACTTTTTTTTTACTAAATTATAGCTTTAAATTATAGGTTTAAATAAAATAAAATAAAAATGTTTTACTTCAGATTTTTTTGAAATCCATAGAATGTTAGTACAATGAAACCTAAATCTAGAGATAGTAGATAAAACAAAAATTAGGTTTAGAAACGATTATTTACCCAAACCGCATGAAACAATAAAGTTTTTATTTTTTTTATTTTAATCAAACTAAATCCCGCGCGGGAACAGTCTTGTCCTAGGATTTAGTTTTATGGTTTAGTTGGATTTAGTTTGGTGTAGACACACCAGTAGTAGATTATGTGGTTTTACAGAATTACACGAATTCATTTACAGCCTGTATTGTAGCGGTGTATACTTGTTCTCTTTAGCTGCCATTTTAACAGATAATTCCATGATTTTAAATAGATGTATTGTCCACAAAACTGGTACCATATTGGAGGAATCATTGGCCGTACCAACCTTAATCTATTTTTTAAATCTCTCTTGCTTCATAAAGGCAAATAAAAAGTACATAGAAAACTTATTCTAATGAAACATGGTATCAATAATACTAATAAGGAATTACGACTCATCGCTAATTAATTACACAGATCATACAACTGATTAAATAGCGATAAAAGTTAATTAATAGAATTCTCAACGTATACGTCAGTCAGGTAATGATGTCAGTCTAGGTACTCAGAAGAGCTGACAGAACTAGGTCATTCCTTTCAAACAAAGGATGGAAACGTGAGCATTCTTTCTGTGTGAAGGTCAGGGTTAGACAATCTTCAGGTGGATAGTGACACATGTATTATGTACTTAGATGATCGAGATAAAACGATATGCCAAGGAAGGCAACAATGTGGTAATTACTCTGTTCAATGGGACACAGGAAGTGCGTAACGCCGCCTGCTTGGTCAATTGACATTGACAGATTTTGATTGGCTGTCACAAATTAAAAGTACTTTTAATCGTTGTTTTTATTTGTTTATCTATGTTTCTACGCATTATTTATTGAATCATTTAAAAAAAAAAAACGTCAAAAGAAATAGTATTGTTTTTAAGATTCCTTCTCATTTAATATGTTTGTAAGTAGTTAGATCCTAGAAGAAACCTTGTACTTCAATAGGTGTTGGAATTTGTTTTAAAATCGTATGCATTTTTTGCAGATTGATGTTATGTTAATGTTTCATAATGTAACATTAACATAATATCACGCCTGTATTCCCCGGAGGGTTGGGCAGAAGTGTGTATATCCTCATTTCGCCGTTATGTGTAAGTCCCATGTAATAGGTCCCATGTAATAGGGGGCGAGCCTATTGCTATCAACTGGGCACAAATGCAGACTCCGGGATGCTATTCAGAAATTCTACACGGAAAAACCCAATAAAACATTGCTCGACCTGGGGATCGAACCTAGGGCCTCACGCTCAGCAGTCGCGCTTGCAACCACTAGACTAACGAGGCAGTATAATAATATACAACTTTATTTTTAGTATATACAAAAACCGAGACACCCCAACAAGATTTACATCAGAACTGCCTGAATGTGTGTTTTTTTAAAATAAATCTCCAAGTTACACCTTAGTTTATGTCGCGTTAAGTTCCCTAAAAAAGTGTGAAATGCCTGAGATGTGCTATGGGTTGTCTAATACACGGAAACTGACCGAGAGGACCGTCTCAAGCCTCAAGGTGTCTATTCCCGTCAACTGTTATGGGTAGAAACCTACTGAACCAAAATTGAAATTTATGAAAAAAAAAATGAAAAAAAAATGTGGTGTAAAAAATATGTCAATCGATTCTCCTGGTGATTCTGAACAAACTAGTTTCAGGTTTAGTGTATACTAAAACTAAGCTTGTATATTATTTAAAATTACCTCCGTCCGTGTGTCACTGCAAGGGTATCAACTGAACATCAGCGCTGGGTGTTTGACCCAGCATATGCTGAGTTGGACACCCATTTGGCATGGGTATGCTCGACAGCATAAAATGAGTACCTACCTATGTTTTATTCTTTTTTAAATATAGACTCCTCTAACAAGAGAACACCCCTGTTCCCCCTTTACAGCGATTACGCACTACATCCGATCCGGATCCGTGAAAATAAGAATATAAAAAAACTCGGACCAAATTCGGATATTGTTTTGCGCACTGCATCCGATCCGAATACGTGAAAATACGAATCTAGAGTCTAAAAAACTCAGACCGAATTCGGATATCGCTTACGCACTTATCCGATCTCTGATCCATATTCAAACAATTCAGGGGCCATCTTTGGCATATCCATTTGGCGTCCGATTTCAATCCGAGGTAATGCGAAAGCGTTCATACAAACAGTACTAGGTACGGCTACTTCGGTCCTTCAATATTTCTTCCGAATTGGAAACTCACGGATCTCGGAGAGAAATCGGATAACGGAAGTCGGATCTAGTGCGTAAACTACCATACAAATAGTTCTATGACTACTTCGGAACATATTTTCTCGGATTCGGATCAAATGCAGTGCGTAACCGCTTTTAGGGATTACTGGCGTGAGTTTTAAAGACATATTGATATTTACTTTGCTTCTATGAACTTATCATAGGTCACATACAAGTGCTAGACTTTAGACAAATAGATGGGTGTGCAACAATTACCGCTGGTATTCAGTCTCCTCAAATAAAATAATGGCTTCGTGAGTGGCGGCGGGTCGTGGGATATAACCCATTACGCCGGACTACAATAAGTGTAGGGCTGATCCAACAAGCAAGGATCAATAAATAAGTACCCACAGTAGGTACAACACAACTAAAAAATCGCATCGGCAAAGTTCGTAAAACCGATCACTTCCGAGCTGAGCGCGAATTTACGACCACGAATGTTTGTTAGTACTGCAGTCAAAAATGATTTTTACGCTGACGTAATAAGTGCGAGTGGCGCAAAAATGGGCGACTGCTATTGGTTGTTCGATCAGGTACATTGATGTAAGTTATTAGCTGTGTTGTACTGTACCTTACTCTCCGCTGATATCAAAATCGACATAGTTGATACAAAAATGAGAATGATTCGATAGAGAAACAACTGGTAGTTTTGTGTTAGTCATTAATTGGAGCAGCATTTGAAGACACCTACCTAGTATTTTAGAATTATGTTTTCTGCCACTATGCCTATCAATCTCGATTACTTCTAATTGTCAACTGATAAAAAGTTTGACATTTGTGCTCCACTTGACAATTAGTCTCCGGAATGAAAAAAATTGCTTGACAGTAAACGGACATTACCAATCATCTCTTTTATTTTCACCCTTTTTAGGGTTTATAAGATCACTTTGGTTCGTCCGTCTGTCAGAGGTTTTTCTCAAAAACTATGTAAACGTAGGAATTTAAAAATTAGCTTATTGTTAGGTCTTGCTGACGCGCTTATAGACCGACAGTCAGCAACGAGAAGTTATTATTTTTATTTATTTTGAAGACTAATTATAAAAGAAAGAGAAAAAAATGCTTCTTATCATTTGAAAGAGCTTCATGTAAGGATTAGAAAAATATTTTATTTATATTTTTGCTTTGATGGTCTTAATGATAACGCTCAAAATTTGCTAAAAATGATCGTTACCTTCTAAGTATCTAAAGCTAAATAGATATGGAGTTAAGAAAAGTTTAACTTGGTTTATTGACTGCTCACTGTAGTATTAGTATAGGACCCTAATTGTACAAGTCCAACTCGCTCTTGACCGGTTTATTTATAAAATGCATAATTATGAATTTCATTTAATTCGTTTTTATTACTTAGCTTACTTTTATATCCGTAGTAAAATTTATCAGGTGTACAAATTCAAATTCCTTTTATTGTATACGTTCAAATTCCGTTCATCTCCGGCTGCCAGTACTGGCAGCCCTATGGAAACATACTCATCTTCGTTCAAAGGTCAAACGTTAGATATATTACGGAATTAAATTCTAATACTTCCGAAGATGCTGACTGCGATTCGCGGAATGTTATGGTATCTACATTGAACGATTTACATTGACATAATTTTGTTGTTAGTTTGTTTTTTTCTTTAGGTTTCTTCTGTCTGCGTGGTGCCGGGTGTTAAGAATAGCACTAACCTATCTCTTCCCATGAGTGTTGTAAAAGGCGACTAAGCGATTCACTAGCTAGACCAGGGGTGGGCAAACTTTTTTAATTACGGGCCAGAAAAACGCAAGAAATCTTGCAGGGGGCCAGAATTTAACTACGGCGATTTGTTATGGCCATACACTCTTGCCCTAAAAGGAAGTTGGTGGGCCGGGTTAAAACCCTTCGCGGGCCGGAGTTGGCCCGCGAGCCGTAGTTTGCCCACTTCTAGACTATTCCAAAGGTTCGACCTACGACTACGGGTGTTGGCGGGCCGGATCAAAGCGTTTCGAGGGCCGGAGCTGGCCCGCGGGCCGTACTTTGCCAATCACTGAGCTAGACGATGAGCAGCAGCGTTTTTTGAGTACTTTAACAACCATACTGTGATCGCCAACCCGCCTGCCAAGCGTGGCGATTATGGCAAACCCCCCCAACATGGAATGTGACGGTGCTTTGGGGAGGCCTATGTCCAGCAGTGGACGTCTTTCGGCTGAACGATGATGATGTTTGCTTCTTTAGATTTCTTTGCAGTATAGCATAAACGTGTGGAAGTGCCCTTATACTTCTTTTGTACGGGAATCAGTGTCGCTAAACTGACATAACAGTTTATTGAAAGATCTATCAAAGTTAGAGTATACATCTCTGTGAGATACATTTTTCGTCCTGCTATCATTTTTTCGTTCAAATTGCACAATAAGGCATGATTCTAATATTTCCGCGCGATTGCTGCGTGGTACTTCCACTTGTTTTTAACCCCTGACGCAAAAAGAGGGGTGTTTTAAGTTTGACCGCTATGTCTGTCTGTGGCACCGTAGCTCTTAAACGGGTGAACCGATTTGGGTGCGATTTTTTTTCTATTCCGTGAACATAACTACAGGATAACCAACCTATCCACTCCAAATGTTGACTATATCATGACTACATGAATATATCTAAAACCCAAGTCTTAAAGTCCCAAAGCACACGATCAAGTGATTCATTGTATTAGTATGTAGGTATATCTTGAAACCTTATCTATATTTGTAATTTTTTGTTTAATTTTATGTCTTTTGTTATAATTAAGCGAAACTGCAGTTTTGTTATTGTTGTTTTTATAATAATATATTCTTTTTGTAATTTTATATTTCTGTTTATATTATTCCACTTAATTTTGAGTACATTTAGTTTTTAGCTTAGACTTTCTTGTATCTGAGAATGTCGGTTTACCTGTTATTGGCAACTGTATACGTCCATAACTAATTGTTACCTACTGTAATTTGAAATTTGTATACAAAAACTGTTGGTGTACCTTAATAAATAAATAAATAATGGATCCAGGCCCTGAATCAAGGGCCTGGTGCAGAAAGCGGTACTTCTGGACACGGCGCGTATTGTTAGGAGGTTCCTCTCTCTGAGGCCCTGACCACCGGTAGCTTGGACCCTGTTCCCGATGCCGGTGGGCTACTATTTTTTATATTTTTAAATGTTAATTTTTGTTTTTGTTCTTAGAAAAATATTTTAAAATGTAATCAATAAGTTTATAGCAAATTAATAAAGGAAATAAATAAACCTATTACTGTCCCTATGCCGTGCACGGGCCTTTTCTCAGGATGAGAAGCACCTTAATCTAAGTGAGAAGGGTTGGTGGACTGCACACAACATCGAGAAGTTTTTGGAGCTCTCTCAGGTGCAGGTTTCCTCACTATATTTTCCTTCACAGTTAACGCAAGTTATAATGAAATGCAGATCCACACATAAATTCGAAAAGTCAGAGGTGCGGGCCGGGTCGAACTCAGACACTCCTGGATAGAAGGCAAGAGTTCAACCGCTAGGCTATCATTGCGGTACGAGTATAAGTAGTCGTATAAACAGTAATAACTAACATTGCTTCATGTTCAGACTACATTTGATTTGATTACTGTCAAATTGATCCTTGAATGCCCGTAGAATTATTTAATTTTCAATGGTAGAGTAACATGTATCAGATCTGGGCCCTTATTCTCTACTAGCTGTAGCCGCGGCTTCGCTTACGAAAACATAAGGTACATCACCCACAATCAATAGCGCTGCGTGTTAAAATGATAAAATTGTACCCTTTAACCTGACCCGATCTAAAAATAGATGTGGCTGATAAATTTCAATTGGATCTATCCAGTAACACAGCCGTGAAGCTCAAAAAGACAAATAGACAAAACTTGTAAAAACTATATTTTTGGCACCTATAATGGTCCTAGGATGCGTAGCACTTTTTTTTTTCAAATGTATTCCTTGTGCAATTTTAAGATCGTTACGATTTTATTATACATATGTATAGAAGATGATAATTATAAAAACACGCAAAAAACGCCACTGCTTTACAATTTATTACATAATTATTTTCTATTCCTGGTAGTGCTGCTTGCGACGGTCGTTTGACAATAATATTTAAAATTCAGTAAACTGCATTGGGGCATATCCGGATATGGGTTAAATTCGGTCAAATGGATTTACCGTAGAATGTTATATTTTTAATTGTTGGCTAAAATAGACTGCGACGCCATTTTTCTGTTCACACTTCAATCCGCGGCGTAATATTGTAATAGTCCGAGAGCCGGCTGCAAAAATACCTACCTCATCGGCTACCCCAATAGGCTATGTTTAGATCGTTAACCGACACTTAAACACGTCAAAAAAATCAGGTCTGCCAGAGTCGATCCTGCCGGGTCATAGAAATAATCGATACTTTTTGACGTAATTTTTTAGTAAAAATTACGTCATAAGATACCCGAATGAAAGTGCTGGCAGCAGTTAACCATTGATTAGTTATGTAAAAAAAAGTGGGTCTGCCATTGCGCACCCTGCCGGAAGTACTTGGCAGACCCCTAAAATATGCCCTTCTGACACACTAAACCTACCTCATCGAGTACCCGGATGGGACCAACGCTAAATAATAACCAAGATGCCCCTGATAATGGATCAAAAGGTCTGCCAGGTCTAAGCTTGCCGGAACTTAGTGTTCAAAGCATTTGAAGTTGATAGGGAGCATACTTTCACCTGAAGTCAAAACAACATTATTTTGTTTCTTTTATACAAATTTATGAATATTAAATGCTTTTCTTATCACAACATGAAATAATAATAAATAGACCAAGAAAACCAAATAGGTACATAAAAACCATTGCGCGAAAACGAGACAGCTATAAGTAGTCCAAATCAAATCAAATCAAAAATTTTTATTTCACATAAACCAATACAGGCGCTTATGAAAAGTCGAATTTAGGTGCACGGTTCCAATTAGTCGTTTCCTATGGAGAAGAGCCGGCAAGAAACTCCATGGTTACTCTTTTAAAAAAAAGGGATATCTTTTACAATTTCAGTGAATACAGTAGGTACTATGAGAGAGAACAATGTAGTCTTGACCACAGACCTTGGAGTATAGTACCAAGTCTTGAGTACAAAATTTAACCAAAAAGGGAAAAAAAATAGAAAAAAAGAAATACAATATGAATAATAGTAATTTACACAATTATATGTATAGGCAAGTCCACAAAGTTCTCACACTTACAAAAAATAAAATGAAGCTAAATTATATAAAACAATTGACGTACTTAAATGTCATCAAAACTTAGACAAAAAATCATTATAGAGTAAGATAAAAGATATCTTGAGAGTAATGATAGCAATAAAATTAAAATAAATAATCATAATTGAGGATAGTTAATAGACATACACATACGTCGTTAATGAGGTACCAGGGAAGCCACATGTGCAGGAACTAGAGCCAAACATCTCTGTCCTCGACGTAGTCCTTAATCTTGTAGTATGCTTTTTGAGTGAGGACACGTTTAATATGGGTTTTGAATTTTCCCTCGGTAAGATCTGTTACAGACTTCGGCAGTTTGTTATAAAAACGTACGCCATTGCCCAAAAATTACTTACTAGTTTTGCTTAGTCTTTTAGGTATCACAATTTTATGTTTATCCCGTGTATTTTTATCATGAAAATCACTCCTAACATTAAACAAATGCAAATTTTTGCGTACATATAAAATATTTTCTAAGATATAGAGTGACGGCAAAGTGAGTATTTTAATATCATTAAACACGTTTCTAAGGGACTCGCGGGTACCCAGGTTGTAAATGGCACGGATTGCTCTCTTTTGTAAAATAAAAACCGAATCGACGTCAGCTGCCGAGCCCCACAACAGAATGCCGTAGGACATAATGCTGTGGAAATAAGCGAAGTATACTTATCTACTAGGCCGTACAGCCTAGCTGTAGCCACATCAGTCAGCTGCCTAATTTTCCTAACAGCATATGCAGCAGAACTTAACCTCGCCGACAGGGCAGTAATGTGAGCACCCCACTGCAATTTTGAGTCAATAGTTATACCTACGAATACGGTTTCATTAATTGTATCAAGTTTGTTGCCATCAAGTATTAAATTTAAACCTACTTGGGGGGTACATTTGGTAGAGAAAATCTAAGGCATTTTGTTTTATTTGCATTAAGTAATAGATTATTGGCTGTAAACCATTTGGAAAGAACAGTTAGGCTCTCATTGACATGTAAAACGTCCCTATCTTTCCTATCTATTTTAAAAATTAGGGAAGTATCATCAGCAAATAAAATTATATCAGATAAATTGGACATCATAAAAGGGAGATCATTTATATAAACTAGAAATAGAAAAGGCCCAAGAATTGAGCCCTGAGGCACGCCCATCTTAACTAGAGACCCCGACGATATAGCACCATTGACACCCACCTTTTGCTGTCTATTTGATAGATAAGAAAAAACGAGGTCAGCAGCTCGTCCACGAATTCCGTAATGGTGTAATTTACAAATAAGTGTATTGTGGTCAACGCAGTCGAAAGCCTTGGAGAGATCACAGAAGATGCCAACAGCATCCTGAGAGCTCTCCCAGGATTCCAAAATTTGAGTGACTAGTTTCACTCCTGCGTCTGTGGTCGACCTACCTTTCGTGAAACCATACTGGCGACTGTGCAATATCCCGTTTAGGTTGAAATGAAACATCATCTGATCAAGCATAATTTTTTCAAAAATTTTACTTAGTGCTGGAAGCACAGAAATGGGTCTATAATTAGAGGGGTTATTCTTGCAGCCCGATTTGAAGTTTGGTATTATCTTACTATGTTTCATCAAATCGGGAAATGTACCGCTATCTAAACATTGGTTGAATATGCCTGCAAGTATAGGGGCAATGGTGTCAATTATAACTCCAAGAACCCATACAGAAATGCCCCATAAGTCTTCAGTATTTTTTATGTTAAGACTTTTAAATGCTTTTTTAATCGAAGCAGGAATCGGCCTCCAACGTGTCTCGTGATACTAATAACAAACAAACTATAGCTGTCTTGTTTTCGCGCGATGGTTTTTATGTACCTATTTGGTTTTCTTGGTCTATTTATTATTATTTCATGTTGTGATAAGAAAAGCAGTTAATATTCATAAATTTGTTTAAAAGAAACAAAATAATGTTGTTTTGACTTCAGGTGAAAGTATGCTCCCTATCAACTTCAAATGCTTTGAACACTAAGTTCCGGCAAGCTTAGACCTGGCAGACCTTTTGATCCATTATCAGGGGCATCTTGGTTATTATTTAGCGTTGGTCCCATCCGGGTACTCGATGAGGTAGGTTTAGTGTGTCAGAAGGGCATATTTTAGGGGTCTGCCAAGTACTTCCGGCAGGGTGCGCAATGGCAGACCCACTTTTTTTTCCATAACTAATCAATGGTTAACTGCTGCCAGCACTTTCATTCGGGTATCTTATGACGTAATTTTTACTAAAAAATTACGTCAAAAAGTATCGATTATTTCTATGACCCGGCAGGATCGGCTCTGGCAGACCTGATTTTTTTGACGTGTTTAAGTGTCGGTTAACGATCTAAATATAGCCTATTGGGGTAGCCGATGAGGTAGGTATTTTTGCAGCCGGCTCTCGCACTATAACGACACATTTTACGGCAAATTCATTTGAACGAATTTACCTCATGTTTGGAATTGCCCCAACAAAATTACATTTAAAAATAAATACCCTATTTTTCCGATTGTACATTCGGATGGTAATGCGGCGGTATTTGCGTGTTCCGTTTTGATGTGTTAAAATGAATGAAAATGAATGTGTTAAAATGCTTTTTGTCATATTGGCCCCGGCCACCGTTGAAGAGGGCCTCGTTTACAACATGATTTATTTATAGTTATTTAAAACGGTGAACACCGATAGCAATAATTAACATAGAAACAAGTAACACGGAACGTAGAAAAATACAGGTATGTAATGTCGACAATTGTGTCAGAAACAAAATACTTAAGACTAACATGGGATAGTGGACACCCTCGCATACTGTCTCTCACAAAACATCAGACTTAAACACACAACACATATGATGAAGAGTAAAGGTACATACAAGTCCGAGACGGGCTGCAAACTACAGACTGCAACCGCAGACCGCAACTCACATTGGTTTATATGAACCAGCAGTGTCGCTTGTCTGCTGCTGTCATCTGCGGTTGCAGTTTGCGTTCGCCGTTGGAATACTAACTTTAAGGTGTGCACCTTAAAGGTGTTATTCTGACGGCGAGTTGCGGTCTGCGGATGCAGTCTGCAGTTTGCAGCCCGTCTTGGACTTGTACCTTAAGAGTAATTTTAAGAGTAGTAGAGGTCCTCGTGAAAGAGTTCGTCCGGGGAAGTACTACCTCGATACCTATTCCTGCCGGTAAGCTGCATTGCTGCGTTCCAGTTTGAAGGATACGCGTGCCGGTGATATTACTGGCACACGAGACTTTCTAACTTTATCTATAAGGTTAGCAACGCATTAACTTGGTCATGTAGGTGTATATCATCATCATCATTCAGCAGAAAGACGTTCACTGCTAGACCTAGGTCTCCCCCAAGCATCGCCACATCAACCGGTCCTGTGCTTCTCGCATCCAGCGGATTACCGCGACCTTCACCAGATCATCGGTCTACCTCGTGGTCGCCTACCCACGCTGCGTCTTCCGGTACGCGGTCGCCACTTCAGAACTTTTCGGCCCCATTGGCCAATCGTTCTGCGAGCAATGTGCCCGCCCACTGCCACTTAAGTTTGGCAATTCTTCGAGCTATGTTGGTTACCTTGGTTTTCCTGCGGATCTCATCATTCCTGATATGATTACGCGGGGAAACTCCGAGCATAGGCCTCTCCATTGCCTTTTGGGTGACCTTGAGCCTTCTCATGTGGCAGCGACCACGTTTCAGTGCCGTAAGTGATCACTGGCAACACGCACTGGTCGAAGACTATAGTAGGTGTTGTAACGTGCAATAAAAAAAAAACAAATAAAAAAAAAATTAATTTGTTTTTAGGGATTAAATGTGAATTTAATTTAAAGAAAGATTTTACACGCTACAAATATTAATACAGTCGACCATCACATCACGCGTCATTCGGTTCCGGGAACAGCGTGGCACGCGATGCGATGGTGACTGTAAAATAAATGTTAATAATGTTAAAGTTGTGGGTAGACAGGAATGTTACCCACCAAATATAATAAGAGGTTGCCGAATAGACTCTCGGAGAGGGATCGAACCTCTGGATCAAGGACCTCTTGGTGGTTGTTGTACTGCAGGTGCTGACACTCAATTAAAATACAGTTTATCAGTAACACATGTATAATTTAACAAATATAACAAAAATCGTTCATTCGCGAACATGGCGGTTACGGCCGCGGTATCTGGGTACCTTACTAGCTAAGCCGTACTTATTCTACCACTCGAGTTCGTTCGCGACAGACTGAGCATGCTCGCACTATAGTTTTGGGTTGGCCAACCTTACCGCACTTGTTTCTTCTGAGTGTGGCTCGAAGAAGCCTGCGCAATGCGCACAGGCAGGTCGGGTTGGTCCCCCAGCATACCACCTAGCAAGGCGGCGGCGTCGACGTCGTCGAGTGCCTGCGCAGCCGGCACGTGGTGGCAGCACTGACGGCGCACAGGCACCGGACGATGCGGCATGCGGCACGCGCACCCAGCGAGGTGGCGGCGGCGTCGTCAGCTGCGCCGACAATTGGCCAGCGGTGGCTTCACCTGCGGTCGCCCACGCAACTGCCGACCCCGGGTGTCCTTGGCATCGTCCCGCGCAATCAACCGCGGGACACACCGCTACGGCGTCCTACGGACACGGGGGTGGCGATCGGCGAATCGCAGGCATGGAAACCACGCGTACAGCGTGGCGAGATGAGTCCCCATACAATGGATGAACCCCACTTACTTGGTATATAATTTGCATCATCTCGCACGATGATGAACCCAGCCTCAACCTTGAGTGGTTGAGGCTGGTGCAGGATGCGATCACGCCTTCCTGACCAGCACACCGGTCCGTAATATTTTGAATTCTATCTCCACGTTCGCTTCATCAGCAAACCAAAAGTTGAATGTCATGGTCATGCGCAACCGGTCTAGTGATTGGAATGACTTGCCTGTTTTATAAAATAGTCGACTTGACGATTTAGTAACAATTACTAATAAATTAAATGTAATAATTATATTTATACTAGGTCAAAGCCGCTATCATTTATCACAAGACAAGCCAATTCCAATCACAGGAAACCATCCTGGTATCGCATGACCATTAAATATTTAAAGATATCGATTGATAGTCAATCGATACTTTCTGCAATTGTCAGTTTGTAACTAATTTGACGTCACTAATTTTGACAATTGACTTTATGGATTTAATTTTAAAATTCAATTAATATTGAAAACAAATGAAATAGATTTATAGGACTAATTTTGCTGATTCCATCAATACTAATATCACGGTATCTCGTACTGTATTAGCAGAGATACAGGCGCGAATACGTTTCACAATGAACGCCGGTATTGATGTTTCATTGCTTCAAAAATACAGATATTTACATTTATGTACTGCATAAAAGATGCTGACACGGTGGTCTTAAATCACAGGATTATGTGTAATTCACTTAATTATTAATAATTAGTGAAATACACATAACCTATATTGAGCTGTTTGAAAAAACAAGAAAAGTAAGTAGTATACACCAGGGTTGTTGCGAACATCAACATCAGCATCCGCTGATCTTCAGCATCTTTTTCAACATCAGCATCAGCATCCGCATTGATCGATGCTGATATTAATGCTGATGTTCGAGTCGTGACATGACCGCAGAGGGGGCGGGACTTATATCCCGTGTAGTTTTTGCTTGCGAGTTTTGATCAATCCAAGGGCAGACCGGGATTGTGTTTGCAAACAAATACAAACTTGTCTCATTCATTACGTTATTAACCGACTTCAAAAAGGAGGAGGTTCTCAATTCGGTTGTATTTTTTTTTATGTTTATTACCTCATATCTCCGTCATTTATTAACCGATTTGAAAAATTATTTTTTTGTTCGAATGGGTATACTTCCCGATTGGTCCCATATAAATTTTGTTATGATTAAACCATGAAATTCAGAGATATGGAACGGAACTCCTCATCGGATCAAAGCAAAATTCTCAAATTACTAATATTGCTTTGTTTATATTTGTTGTTGGAAACTGACTACTGGAAAAGAGAAGGGGGTGCGTCCCCCCCCCCCTTTGGAATGTTTTCATTATATCGTGTAAGGTATCATTCGAAAGGGCTGTTTATAGCCGACTACGTCAAAGCCAAAAAGAAGGGTTATGAAGAGGAGGGGGTTAAATATTTGGCACTAAAACGTATTTATTAAAAAATAAACATAAAAAAAAGTAAAAACCGACTTCAAAGAAAAACTAAAAGGAGTAAAATAATTACCATAATATAAAATTAACAGTTTCAGAAGTCGGTGCAACTCTACACTGAAACAAATAGAAGCCACCGACTTCTGAAACTGTTAATTTTTTATTATGGTAATTATTTTACTTCTTTTAATTTTTCTTTGAAGTCGGTTTTTAGTTTTTTTTAAAGTTTATACATTAATACACGTAACTGCGCGTAAAAGTTTTTTTTCGTAAACTTTTGAGTTTGATAAATAATGCCGACCCCGTTGAAAAGTGGATTATGTACCTTTGATTAAATTCCAATACCTATTAATTAAACGAAAGATTGGTAGCAGATTATGCACTAGGTAGTCTAGGTACTTAATTACTAATCTAGTACTATACTAATTATTACTAAACTACTAAGTTTGATTATATTTTTTATTAAAATCCCAAAATTTTTGAGACAATCGTTTATTTCAGTAGGTACCAAGGAAAACTGTGCAACTTTTAGATATATTTTCAAAATGGTCACTACTTTTTCCCTGCTTTTTTAAGAAAATAATGAAAATCAGCATCAGCATCAGCATCCGCTGATGTCAATGGTAAAACATCAGCATCAGCATCAGCATCCGCTGATGTGAAAAAAAAATGCATCAGCAACAACCCTGGTATACACTACAGTGTATACAAGGTTAGTCGGAAAGGGGGTACTAATCTGAAAGGGTGTTAAAGTACCCATAATAATGAATAACTTTTGTTTCTACAACTTTTTCCAAAAGTTAATACTTTCAGAGAAATAGCTTTCCAAATATTTCATCAAAAATAGGCTAATATCGATCCATCCCCAGCTATGATCAGCTGTGCTTACATTTTAGGTCATATTTGGGGTCACGAATTAGAAGCTCTATTTTCTGAATTAGTAAATAAAGTAGGGATGAAACATTTTTTAAAGAACTAAAATGAGAATGATTTTGAAATTAGCATACTTGCTTTAAGAATTATTCCACTTTGCCCCACCAGCCGCCCCACTGGTGGGGCAAAGTGGAATAATTCTAATTTTGGGGTGGAATCTGCCCCACCAAATTTAATTTTAGTGGGGCAGGGTTGGCACTGGAATTTGTGTAAGTAAATACAGTCATCAATGATACTTTAAGTGACCAGTGGATTAGTACGCCCTTTCCAACTAACCTTGTATAGGTGGCGGTAATTACTCACCATCAAGTGGGCCGTCGACTTGTTTGTACAATTATATAAAAAGAAAGATATTATCATCTAATGAACTGCAATTACATAACGCCTTTAAGTATGTCCGAATCCGAACCAATCAATCCTCTAATTATCTGTGCACACATCTGTAATTAAAATCTCATATCACTCAACAAATGACACGTATTGTTTGTACAATTTCGAAAATTTCGCTCGAGGCTCCTATCAACATGTCATGAGTAATGGCGAAATTAAAGATGGCTTTAAAATATTTAAGCAATAAACAGAGTGACATAACGGCGTCCATTGTTTGTCAATTTCTCAACAAATAAGATCAGGCTATATAAATAATCGACCCACACTTTACTAAAAGGCACGTATTTCGTAATGAACATGAAGAATTTACGTGTAAGATTGAGACATTTTTGGTTTGTTTTAATAAAGGTCTTACAGATTTGCGCGGTTTTTTTATCGATTTTCAGACAATTGGTCTGTCAAAATTCATAAACAAGAGCTGCCAAAATTTTGTTTTTTGTTTGCCGTCAAATCTTTATAGTATTAAAAATTTGTGGTCAAAATTACTTCTAAAAATCTACTCTGTCGTTTTTGAACAGTAAGTAGCTGCTAACAAAAACATATTTAAAGGCGATTCGAGATTTTACCTTCATTTTTATGGGTAAAAAATCTAAAAGGATGATTAGTATTTTCAAATTATTCTTTGAAAAAGGGCAATACTGTGAACGTAAGGCGTACCTACTGCACAAAACATCGTAAAAAAAACAAGCATAACTTTTATAAAATCCATTCTACATAAAAAGAGTTGCTTCCTGAATATGTAATGAGAAAAACCGCAAATGTGTGGGAAAACACAAGTGTAGCAGTTTTTTTTTGAATACTATAAAGCATAAACTTGAATTAAAAACCATCTTGAAGAAACCTTGACCTTTGAGTATTTTTGGTGTTTATTTCTCAGAGGCAGTCAGATGGGAAACGCAGCGTCGCATCTGCGCTAACTTGTTCATAAAGTGACAAGTAAGAGTTTTAAAAAACCTGAATAAATAATTAACAAAAACAATTTACAAAAAAAAAAAAATTTTTTTTCGCCAATCCCAATTATAAAATTAAACTACAACTGTAGACATCAATCTTTTGGCCGTAAAACAGTACAAGTACGTTGGAGGATGCTTCTACGGAATGTTGTTCAACCTCCTTAAATAATAATTCGTAGTCAAAATTAAACAGCACGTAAATCACCGGCACACCATATAATTAAATGTGTAACCGATAGCTTACAACCACGTGGGTCTGTGTGTGTGGTAACGATGACCATACGCCACGAGATAGACGATTATACGCTGGACACATCGCGGACAACGGCCCGCACTGATCAGTGCTTAGTGCGCGGGTACATAGACTCACGACTTTTTTTGAAGTTAAAAAGTAATAATTTATTTTATCCTTCTCTTTTAATAATGTTATTTATGCCACGAGTGGTTTCAATCAATCAATCAAAAATGATTGTTTTCACTTAAATCAAAGCAGGCGCTTATGAAAAGTCGAATTTTGCTGCTCGGTTCTAATTTGTCGTTTCTTATGGAAAAGAGCATGCAAGAAATTCTATGGTTAATGAAAATGTAATCACTCTTTATGAGAAAGGGAAGGAAGTTGCGAAATTAATTATAAAAAATGACACGGTTGCGTAATCTTTCCAACAACTAGGTAGTTTTCTTTAAGAATAGATATTAATGTATAATTATCATGACGGTTCCTTACAAATACATACAATCTTCTTTATTCTTGGCTAATGTTTCTGTGATGACAGTTAAAACTGAGATAGAAAGTCCTCATCAAAACTTTTGATGAAGGAAACCACAAACCAAAACGTCATCTAAGTATTAAATTTTTTGTTTTTGTAGATATTTTCAAAAAGCGCTGAATCAATTTCGATAAAATTTATATGCGACCACCTCTAAAGTATGGCCTATCAAACAAAAATAGAATAATCAAAATTCATTCATAATTGGCGGAGATATCGCGTAACAAAGATACAAAAAAAAACAACGTTCAGACGAATTGAGAAACTCCTTCCTTTTGAAGTCGGTTAAAAATTGATTTAAAATATCGTGTTGTATTAGACAACGCACACAGTACACAATCACGCGGCCAGTGAATGGATCAGTTAACAAAACGCCCGATCTAAGCGAGTTATACTTTTATTTTTATCTAATTATGCAAAGACGCGCGACATTAGGCCCGTGTCAAGGTGAACGTGTCGGATGCCGCGTCGTGCCGTGAAATCGCGGCATTCCTGTGTGATTTAGCCTTTATATCGTGTTGTAAGAAATTTTCGATGGTATTTCTATATGCTAGAAAGATTGATGCAAGGTTGTTGTATATGCACTAGGTTTTATACGTTAGTGCAATATTGGAGGCTATTTCGTTTGTGGTTTTAATTCAATAGATATATCATGATCGTGCGTGAAGAATTTTTAATTGGTTTTTTAAAGGTGTTTTTGCGGTATTTAGTGTGAAAATAAAACTTAGTTTGTATAGCTAGTGGAGTGGTGTAGGAGAGAATGCGTTACTCAATAGTGTTTGTGGGCGATGGGATGCTTGTCTGTCTGTGAGATTGTTTCTGCGAATTATAATTCCATGTTATTAGTTTTGTTAGACAGGCGATTGTGACAATGCTGTGTGATGGTGATGGGATTTACGTAGGTACTAACGTATGCCAATCCATGTGCCAACATAGTTGATTAATGGCACATTCTATTATTAATTGTAGTGGTTTATTAGAAGAAGTTAAGTTAAGGTAACTACTGGACGTTTACGGTCTAACGTGGTGATGACGTAACCATAGTTTACTGTTCTTTTTTTTTAGTTTAAAGAAGTTTATTTTTCATAAACCTCTACTGGAAGGTGAAAAGTATTCAAGTATATATTGAGACAGTTTAGATTTAAAGCTACTAGGTATATGAATTTACGTTTTTTATATTAGAGGGCAGTTTATAATACAGCTGTGTTCCTTCATAGGTAATACTTTTTTTGTGTAGTTTGTTCTTCTTGTACTTATACCCTTTTCAACGTATGGTGAGTCACTGACGTTTCTCTACAAAACGTTACCATACAAAACACAGATTACATAGCTAGATTGCAGTTTTTGATGATGTCGTTTCAGTTTTTTCGATAGAAGTCTCCTTACGACTACAATTTACGAAATGACCACTATACAGGACTCCTTTTACGTTGAACAAGTAATCGTTGCCACTTTCTGGCTGATAACAATAACCGATCTGAGCCCAAAATCTCTGGATTGTTGTAGGTTTTTGAAAGAAATTCGACAGGAGTAATGTCATTCACATATCGTCAGTGAAGTTCTAACAGTGCGGAAGTCAAAAATGTCTACTTTACAAGAGAGTGAAAAAACTATTTAAAACGAGCGTAACATACGCTGAACGCAATATTGTTTTTAATTATCACTACAAATGAACTCTTTGTTTGTTTGTTTAAATCATTAAACCTTTGAAAATCCTAATAATCTTTTTCATTTAAAGTAATATTCTGACTTTCGCAGTGTTGTCTGTTTTCACAGTCACAAAATGACTTACGCACTGTTAGAACTTCACTGGCGAAATGTAACTGAGACTTAGTTCGCTCGCTTTACTCGCTCACCAGCCTCCCGTCATCCCCTTCGAACCTAAATAAACAGAGTCGGGGTACACCAAGTCCCAAGTTCACTTAGCTCACCCCCTGATTCCTCATCATCATTATCTCGGTACTAGCTTTCGCCCGCAGCTTCGCTTGCGTGAAATTTTGAACCCGTTAAGTGACGATTTTCCATACAAACTTTCATCCCCTATTTAACTCCCTTAGGGGTTGAATTTGGAAAAATCCCTTCTTAGTGGATGCCTACGTTATAAAAGGAACCTACTGTCTAAATTTCAACTTTCTAACCCCAGCGGTTTAGGCTGTGCGTTGATAGATCAGTCAGTCAGTCAGTCAGCTTCTCCTTTTATATGTACAGATATATTATAGCTCGGTAATCGATTTGTGTGATTTATCCGATTATTACGTTTCGTATTTTAGATTAAATTACTATTAGACGTTTCAATAATATGAGTTCTATAGTTATGGTCACTAAAGTTATGCAAAACAAATTTTTATTACAGTAGGTATTAACTTTAACATATCTTCATGACGCATATACAAACAACTATAGCAATAAACAATTATGCGAAAAAACTTTATGTCGAATATTTAATGGCAATATTAGGACTAATAAAAATGTTATGCCAACTAGTGAGCAGCCAAAATATATGGTTTAATTAATATATACGGTTTAAAAAATATCCAGTTTCTTTTGTTGTGGTTATTAAATACGATTTGAATTGTCAAATATTTTATAGATTTATAAAAAAATTGATCGTTTAAGCAAATCAAAGCAGGAAATATTTTACATTGACGTGAACATTTTAAAACAAACTCGTTTGCTAAAATTTACAAATATTCCGTCGGTGTTTGCGAAAATTTCAACAGATTCCACAATAAACTGTACAGAAAAGAGATCATTGGATCGCAGCGAATAAAGGATTATATAAGTTTTATGCAACGTTTAAATTCCTTACCATATTCTTTATCACTACATAGTATAAAACAAAGTCGATTCCCGCTGTCTGTCCCTATTTACGCTTAGATCTTTAAAACTACGCAACGGATTTTGATGCGGTTTTTTTAATAGATAGAGTGATTCAAGAGGAAGGTTTATATGTATGATACATTGCACCCGTGCGAAGCCGGGTCGGGTCGCTAGTGACGTATAAATTCAATAAAAATATAGATACTGTATACATTTCCCAATTGAATTCGGTTTTTATTTTTGTTGTTTCAATGATTCTAAATAATTTTATAACACTAATATCGTCATATCGTTATCGATATCGCTGACTGCCTCGTTGGTCTAGCGGTCGCGTCCTAGCGGTCGAGGAGTCAACATATCCTGAGGATGCTCCGTGCAGGGGCGAAACACGTGTCGTGTATTGGTTTGGTTGCATGTTGCATTATTTTTTCACTCTTTCTGCATGTGCATATACTTGTGGGCGGGAAGGTGGTGCTGCATACTGCATCTAACTAAACTTAAACTAGCGATCTTGTTGAGCGGAATTAAAGCTAGATATTCTATTTGCATTTTTGTAATCACCTTCTAAAAAAAAACTACAATTCAAAGCAGTTTAAAACTGCTCGCATTCATATCCGTGTAATGCAAATGTAACGCCTATCGATATTAAATTAAATTATGACTATTTATGACTTGCGACATTCATAGTCATCTCAAGATCATCCTTTGTTCTCCAGAGATGGCCCATGATGCAGCTTCTATGGACATATCTATAAAACGGACGATGCCACGGCTCGGATTGAACCGAGGACCTTGTCGCAACCAGGTCACTAGACCCACTACACCAATAACACTAAATATACTTATATGTAAATGTAAAATATGCCCCGATTAACCTTTTAGCAATTGCTTTTAAATTATAATATTGAAATGATGTCCTTTGAGAAATATTTGAGATTACATATTATATTGCATATTATGTGTTATATGACATATTTATTATGTGTGGGTGACGATTGATGAATGATACCTACATCAGATTTATCTTATGCGTTTGTTTTTGGAAAGAATACAAATGTTGCATAATGAAGGGTAGAGCCAATTTTAAAAAGACCACCGCTATTTATATTATCTGTACAACAAGTAAAAACACTATTGAGAATTGCTTGGAGCCCTCTCAGGTGTGCATGTTTCCTCACGATGGTTTCCTTCGTCGTTAACGCGAATGATAATCAAATTATGACCCGCACATGATCAAAATCATTTTTTTTTTATTTCACATAAACCAATACAGGCGCTTATCAAAAGTCGAATTTAGGTGCACGGTTAAAATTAGTCGTTTCCTATGGAAAAGAGCTGGCAAGAAACTCCATGGTTACTGTTTTAAAAAAAATATATCTTTAACAATTTCGGTGAATACAGTACTATGATTTAGGATAGTTAAGAGAGAACAATGTAGTCTTGACCACAGACTTTGGAGAAATGTAGTACTAAGTCTTGAGTACAAAAATTAAACAAAAAGGAAAAAAAAAACATTATGAATGATCTCGAAAACTCAGAGGTGCAAGCCGGCGTCGAATTCGCACAGAAGGCAAGTGTTCAACCTCTTGGCTTTCGCTGTTTCTAGAAGGACATACGTCTCATCTGCCTAGCCTTTTCTCAACTGTGTTGGGTTCAGTTTTCAGTGTAACCAGAAGGTGATGTTCTTAAAAAAGGACAGGTGCGTCTCACAATCGTCATGCGTGTATGACAAAATGTATAACGTGGACGACGTGAAATAAATATTATGTAAAGATCGTAATAGGTATGTGGCGATCTGTAGTTTCTGCCTATCCCCAAACGTATAGATAACTGTGGAGATTTTATAACAATAGGGTATTTGACTGAAAAAATCTAATTAGTCCGTCAATTAGATTATCAAAAAATATTTGACCCGTATTTTTTCTTTTGTTACTTAAACCAAAATTGACGAAGATACGACACTTTTAAAATCGGCAAAACGTTATAAGTAAGTACAACTTTTACTTGCTTGTGACGTCACAAGCCCCCACTCTCGAGTTTTGATGCGTTTTATCTTTACAAATATTCATAGATTTAACAAAAGAAAAAATACATGTCCATTATTTTTCAAAACTCTAACTGGCGGAATAATTAGATTTGCAATTTATTGATGCTGTCAACATGCCTATTGTAGCAAAAAACTTTCTATTTCAACGTTGTTAATTGTAATAGTTATATTCTATCCACCTGTGCGCGTAGTAGTTTTTATTATCATCGATCATCCGCGCCGAGCATAATGAGGCGTTGACATATCGACACGCACTGAGATCTAGCTGTTCTCTGCATCGTAATGAGATACACATACATCAGTAGGGCACGATCGAATGGATCGTGTGATAGCATAGGTGAGAGGAAGTACGTGATTCAGATTACTATGATCGTATAACCTTAGGGAATAGGTGAAGGAATTCTTAAAGAGTCGCTGATGAAACTTAAAACTGAACTCTAGTTGGGAGAAATCTTTTTTTATTTTTTATTATTGTACCGTGTGGACGTAAAGAATAGCACTACTCCATCTCTTTCCTTGGGTGTCGTAAAACGCGACTAAGGTATTCACTAGAGGATGGGCAGCAGCGTTCTCTGAGTACTTTAACAACCATACTGCGATCGCCAATCCGCCTGCCATAAGCGTGGCGATTATGGCAAACCCCCCCAAACATGGAGCACAGGACCGGTGGATGTGGCGATGCTTGGGGGAGGCCTATGTCCAGCAGTAGACGACTTTAGGTTGAATGATGATGATGATAATATGATGATGATGATAGAATAATTTTGACGTTTGGACAGATTTTGTACGGAAAATGTGTCAAAATGTCAAATTTATTTGACCAGTTCTAAGTTATCTGACGATTGAAAAATCGGCCCTTAGTCGCTTTTGAACCTGGTTGCACCTGATGGTAAGCGCAGATAGGGTCTAAAATAGAGCTCACGAATCCAAGTGACGGAGTTATAGCGGGATTCCCCTATACCCCTATGGCTTTCACATACAAACGACGGAAAAAAGATTATTTGGCGCCGGACTTTAATGTGAGGGTGGTAGCTAGCCAGGCGGACCGTATAGATCCTACCATCAAGTGTGTTTTGTATAATTTTACAACACGCGTCTATTCCCAGCGTGGGTTGAGGAAGTTTTACATTCTAGCCCACGCCTGTTGTTAACGCCAGGATGTCTTTAGTCTGTGGCCAGATCATGGACGGACTGTAGTAGCATCCTGGGCGCACTGTACAGGTATCTATAATCTTATAAGTCTTTATAATCTACATTTTATGAGCTGTGATTGAACGTCGGCCTTTCGTCGTCGCTCTCATTACTTAACACCAAGAAGAAGAACCATGTAAATTAAAATTATCTTTATAGCAAGGAATAAAAATATTATAACCAAGAACCCTTGCCTTTTTTAATGTAATCATATACACCTGTATTCCTCTCATTTCGCCGTTATGTTTAAATCCCCTCATAGGGCGTGAGCTTATTGCCATCAACTGGGCACAAATCCAGACTTCGGGCTGCTGCTGAGGAATTCCACACGGGAAAACCCAATAACCCTTTGCCCTTCGCACTTTGCTTCGTAGGCAAGTTGAGACAAAAAAAGAAAAATCTTTCTACTCCAGTATAGATAATAATTGTGCTGTTATCTATATTAGGTTGAACTATTATCTGCATATAGAACGCGTGTCATTACTAGTTAGTCGTTTGCGACACCTGCTGTCGAAACGTTGGCATTTGGGATGAGTCAAGTGCAAATGTCAAGCTTTCACGAGATCGGCGTAAGCGCAACTCTATATAGTTTGTTTTAGATCTTATAGTTAAGAGTATGCGTAAGAGTTTTTATTATATAAATAATACGATTGATCATTGTACCTATACACAAATATTCTTTCGAATACCAGTATTTTACACGGAGCGATTGCCATCAGACCTCTATAACCCAGTTACTGGGCAATGCTGACATCCTAAGGTTAGACCAGCATTCTAATTGCGCAACACACTCGTAATCGCTATGGCTTTGAGTTTTGACAGGTCAACAATTTCCATAGCAACGTATGTATTAACCATCCGAGTTTTCCACAATTGTAAATAATAAATAAATAAAATAAAATTAATTTATTTCGGGTTACCTACATATACCCATAGAATTAATACATTATAAAAGATCACAAAATATAAATTAAATGATGAAAAAATTATTAATATTAAATGATTAAATTAGATTAAGAATAATAAATATACCTTATAATGTAAAAATGTAATTAATATATGAAGAAAAATTAATAAAGGCAATTATAATGTCAGCAATTAAAATTAAAACAGCATTTAAAATCTAAAACAAGTAAAAAAAATAAGTTATATTAAATAAAATAACAATAAGCCCTTTATACTCTAATTAACTTGGATTAAATTAAAAATTATTATGTACCACGCAATGAATATTGTTTTTGACACATCAACTGTCATGATTGATGTTGGTTACGTTACGCAATTGCCGTGCAGTTGCTAGACATTCGGGCTTCTGACAATCCGTAACGACTGTCATACATAGTACGTGCTTTTTGAGGCATAGAGGGGTATCGACGTGTAACAAACAGTCACCCATCCACGGCTTGACCGCGGCAAGCGTAGCTTAACCTCGCAAATTGTACGATCTGAGCGGTTGATAATTAGCCACGAGCCGTGGGAATCAGCTAGATGAAATAAATCTTAAAAAATAATTTTTGTCGCCACGTAAACTTTCAACACACATGTTAAGACTTTGAAGACTTTTATTTCATAATACAAAGTGATGAGCTTTGGCTAATAGGTTGTTATTTTACTGATTTATTATAGAAACTGAAAGTCATGCGTATCTTTCCACAAAAGATCAGACATCACTCATTATAAGTGTGGGCGCATACAATGCTTATAAAACAATCTGTCAAACGCATTGTTGCGTATTGTCATCTGACATCTGTCAAATTGTTTTTTTTATACCACTGGAGATGGGCTTAGTATTTGTTGGCATTTAAGCTTATTTCTTCACATAGACAGTACACAGATTAAAAATGCAGTTGGAGATTATCCCTCTAATATTATAAATGTGAAAGTTTGTGATTTTAGTTGTTTGAATGTTTGTTACAGAAACGGCTGAACGGATTTCAGACCATGATGAGATTAATACGTAGGAAACTTAACCCGAACACGTACACGAAGTGAAGTACTTATCCGACTTACCTTACCTATCTGGTCCTTAAGTATCGACCCAGGTGTTCTGAAGACCAATAACAATGCGATATTCTCGTGATCGGACATCGGATCATTATAAGTTTAAAGAAAGCAAGAAAATACATGTATTTAGCACAGAATAAAAAGGCACACAATATAAAATAAAGCAGAAAAAAACAAACAAAAGAAATTAGCAGGAGAGTGTGCCTCACGGCTGCGCCAAAAAGGCCCAGTTCAGCAAAAATGCCCGACAACTAGTGCCTGACGCTGGTTTTCAACTGGACCTGGAGTGTGAGGTGACGGATGTAAGTCAGCTTTATGCTGCAACGTGTGTATGCTTCATTAAATAAAATAAGATAAATTGTCGTAAATTGTACAGTTAAAAATAATAATAACAACAAACAAGCACACATAATTATACGTTGTGATTGTGATAACAATTTGCAACAAAAAAAAACACAAAATAGAGAAAATTAACATCATTTTATGTACATAACCCTTTTTTTTTTACGGACCTTCCTTCCTCCTTCTTACTATTTTCATTATCTTATCCCAATTTCAGCTTTCCAAAGTCCCGTCTGTCCTCATCAGGTTAAAGATTGAAGATGCCTTCTACTCGTGCCATAAGTTTAATTATTGTGAAGGAAAGGGCAGGGCTGAAGTCAAGCAATAATCTTTAAGAAAATACCACCTGTCACTACAGTGTGGCTGTATACCTAGGATACGGGTGAAATCGCAGGCAACAACTAGTGTCACAATAATTCAAAATCTAAATCAAAAAAAAAAATCACATAAACCAATACAGGCGCTTATGAAAAGTCGAATTTAGGTGCACGGTTCCAATTAGTCGTTTCCTATGGAGAAGAGCCGGCAAGAAACTCAATGGTTACTCTTTTAAAAAAAAAGGATATCTTTTACAATTTCAGTGAATACAGTAGGTACTATGAGAAAGAACAATGCAGTCTTGACCATAGACCTTGGAGTAATGTAGTACCAAGTCTTGAGTACAAAAATTAAACAAAAAGAAAAAAAAAAACAAGAAAAAAAAACAATATGAATAATAGTAATTTACACAATTATATGTATAGGCAAGTTCACAAAGTTCTCACATTTACAAAAAATAAAATGAAGCTAAAACTATTTAAACAATTGACATAGTTAAACGTCATCATAACTTAGAAAAAAATCATTGTAAAGTAAGATAAAAGATATCTTGAGAGTAACGAAAGCAAAAAAAAACACAATTGAGGATAGTTAATAGACATACACATAATTCATTGTGACAGCCATAGCATACAATTACAATGCTGATTTATGATTAAAGTAAAAGTCATGTCACCATGTTTATGCGTCAGATGTATTTATGCGTAAAGCAAGCGTCATTATTTATCGCGGACTGTAGGCTAACGACCTGTCAAACTTGTGCACTATTGCATAATGATATCCATTGTTGCATGATATTACAGGTACATGAAAGACATTCCTTTATGGCGGTCATACATGCTACGGTCCACCGGAGAGGTGTATCGGCGCAGGCACATCTGCACCAGGGGCCTGATTAACCTAACTAAAAAAGTTCACTTGTAGTTCAGTTTCTATCAAAACAGCGCATTTCGGATTCTTTAAGCGATCGCTGTCATACGCTCGCGTAAACTTGACTGCAGCGTCACTGCAACTTGATAGGCGCATCATGAAATTACATGAATTAAGGTCACAGCTCAGTAGAGCCACCCGGCACCTGACCCGCATCGCCTCGTCGTTCGGCGTCCACTCGTTGTCAGCAGGTGGTTCACGGGTGGACGCCGCGTTATCACCAGTAAACGTCGCGTGGTCAACCAGAGGAGAGGAGTCGTCGGAGGAGTCCACTCGATGGCACCGCGCGGTTCACTCGGGACTTGTGCGTTGGCCTTGCGCAGCAACACAAGGGAAGCATGCGAGCAGCGAGTTGTCACCGAGTGGTCAACTCGTCGTCCGCGCGTGGACGGCATACGCCCAAGGCGATCCGGTGTCGTTACGGAGTTGATGTAGTGAGCGCACATCCCTACAAGTTCATATAAAGAATACTAACCGAACGAGGCGAGGCGATGCGGGCCGTAATATATATACAACGTTATTTTAACTTTATGCGAAAACCGAGACACCCCAACAAGATTTTCATCAGAACTGCTTGAATATGTGTTTTTTTTAGTAAATCTCCAAGTTACACCTTAGTTTATGTCGCGTAAAGTTCGCTAAAAAAGTGTGAAATGCCTGAGATGTGCTATGCAGGAGTTGTTTAATACACGGAAACTGACCGAGCGGACCATTTTAAGCCTCAAGGTGTCTATTCCCGTCAATTGTTATGGGTAGAAACCTACTGAAACAAAATTGAAATTTATGAAAAAAAAAAAAAAAAAAAAAAAAAAATGTGGTGTAAAAAATATGTCAATCGATTCTCCTAGTGATTCTGAACAAACTAGTTTCAGGTTTCGCATATACTAAAACTAACCTTGTATATGTATACAAAGATATACTTTGCAGTGGCGAGGGGTGAATTTTCTTAAAAGGGAAGCGGGGCCAATTATTTGTTTAAATGATAGTTGAAAATACTTTTTAAACAAAAACTACTTAAGACACTTAAGATAGAAACTACTTTTTGCCATATTTCGAAAGGGAAGCCGATAGGAATCGAGTTGTATGGAGCCTTCGCCACTGATACTTTGTATATCATATTATTATATGTTTACAAAGTTACATGAATTACAATAATCTCCAATACTTATATATTTGACGCGCGATCAAATGAATTAGTCAACCTTTAGTTAACTGTGTAGCTATGGGCTAATAGTTACAGTAATAACTTACCTAACGTATTTAATGTTAAATGCTATTTATCGTATTGCTGCAACGAATTGTTAAGTTTACATTATATGTTTTTAGAGATTCATTTAAAAACGGCTAGCGGTGTTAGCCTACAATGACAGCATACCATTGGAAACGGTAAGTAAGAGGGTGTGTGTACCTAGTCCGTCAACCCGCACCAGGGAGTCTACTCCCCAAGCACGAAGTCCGTGGTTTCGGCCTTAGTTACGAGCGTTTCCTATTCCCTATCACCTACGGACACGATTATTTCGGGGCCCGAACTAAGAATGAATGACAACACGATTTGACAGTTGTCCATATCGATGTGTTTTTACCCGTCCGAAAAGTTGTACTTGACACTTGTTTTGTTCACTCCTACGTTTCGGGCTACTTTCGGACGGGCAACTAACTTCGTTGACGGACTTAGGAAGTAGGACCCCAGGGCCGCGGTAACTCTTTCGAAGAAATTCCGCAATCCTGGCAGGATGGCAATAGCGGGCCCCGTCTACTAAGCTGACATCTCTATGAGGCGCGCTTGGAACACAACGTGTCGACCCGGGCCTGGTTCTGATAGGACGGCGAGCCACCAAACGCTCGCCGTCCGCAGGCCCGTACCTTTGGTTAGAGCCCTCGGTCGGACAAATTGTTATTGGGTTTTTCCGTGTGGAATTTCTCAGTAGCAGTCCGGAGTCTGGATTTGTGCCCGGTTGATGGTAATAGGCTCGCCCCCTATTACATGGGACATTAACATAACGGCGAAACGAGGGTGTACTATACACTTCTGTCCAACCTTTTGGGGAAAACGCGTCATGTTATATTATGAACTAAAACTGTGTCCTCATAAGTAACATTGAAACAAGGCCCCATTGAAAAATATTACGTTGTATTGTCTAAGGATTGCATCTGCCTAGCCTTATCCCAACTATGTTGGGGTCGGCTTCCAGTCGAACCGGATGCAGCTGAATATCAGTATTTTACATGGAGCGACTGCCTATCAGACCTCCACAATCCACAACCCAGTAACTGGGTAATACAATACTCTTGGTAAGACTGGTTGTCAGACTTTCTGGCTTCTGACCAACAGTAACGACTGTCAAAGATCTACAAATGACAGCCGGGACCAACGGCTTTACGTGCTTTCCGAGGCACGGAGGAAACTCGCTATGGTAAATGGTCACCCATCCACAGACCAACCTCGGCCAGCGTGGCTTAACCCGGAAGATCGGGTTGTATTGTCTAAGGATTATTAGATGATATTATTCGAAGATATCTATTAAAAGTTGCTATAAGAAACATGATTACTACTAAAGCAATAACATTTAATTCATTACCTTCAAGCATCAATGTCTTTAAATAAAACATGCAACAATCTCAAACAAAATTAAAAAGCCTAACATTTAAAATAATAAAGTTCAATTGAATGACAAACGTATTCAAATTGACATAGCATTTGTAATTATCATTAGATTATCATCTACGATTCAATAAAAGGATCACTACAGAAGTCTCACTTGACGCAACAAGCCTAAATAAGTTTGCGCGCACTCTTGCGACTGAGTTACTTTTCAGAAGCAGGGGCCTACTCCGAAAAACGAACTGCTTACGAAGTTTCGGCTGGCGGATCGCATGTTATCTAACTACGAATGTGTTTCGAATCCAACGATTGATTCGATTTTCGTTTCGTCTTTGGTTCACCCTACTCCCTAATTTTAATTGACATCTACCTAGTAGTTTGTTCTTTGACAATATTTTGATCGTATATTTAAAGCTAAATCATATCTAAAGTTCGACTCGCGACCTCGCCGCGTGTTCAGCTCATGATTAAGGACTCCGTTTGGGTCTGAAACTTGTCGGGCAATCCCGAAAAATACACGTGAGTAAACCGTAACTAATCATAAGTATATTTAAAGGTTCGATTTTCGTCGTTGGTAGGCCCCCTGAATGCTGCGTTAAACGTTGAAACCGCACGTTTTGCGTCGCGAATTTGTTACAACTAACATCTACGGGAGCGCGTGAGGAATAGCCTAGCTAGCACGGGAGCAATGGCCTAGCTAGCACGGGTGGCACCTGTTTCAGATGAATGAAAACAGTAAACGCGATTTTTCGAAAAAAGAATTAAATTATTCAGTTGACTGCGGAATCTGAGGAGACGGCTGGCTCTACGATGGAAAAACTCGGTGGATCGTGAACGGCGGGACTCACTACACAGGGGCAGGTTACATAATGCAATAACAATAACACAGCATGTCAAAGATTGCGCAAGCCGCGTTTTCGGGCCTGCGCGAGCTACCGTCTTGCCGTCCACACGTGCGGTCCTACCTGCGCAAACTGGTTTGTGTGGGCATGCTCGCAGGCAAGACGAAGCGTGTAGCCCGGCCATTAGAGGTCTTGTTGCAGTGCGTGACTGTGAGTGTGTTAATTCAGGCCATAATATTCAGTTTAGGTATTGCTTTAGCTTAATTTATCTACTGTGACCTACAACGCTATTTTTAGTATATACGAAGACCGAGACACCCCAACAAGATTTTCATCAGAACTGCCTGAATATCTGTGTTTTTTTAAATAAATCTCCAAGTTACACCGTAGTTTAAGTCGCGTTAAGTTCCCTAGTAAGTGTGAAATGCCTGAAATTTGATATGCAGGGGTTGTCTAATACACGGAAACTGACAGAGCGGACCATCTCAAGCCTCAAGGTGTCTATTCCCGTCAACTGTTATGGGTAGAAACCTACTGAAACAAAATTGAAACATACGAAAAAAAAAATGTCGTGTAAGAAATATGTCAATTGATTCTCCTGGTGATTCTGAACAAACTAGTTTCAGGTTTAGTGTATACTAAAACTAAGCTTTTAGTGAATATTTATTCGGAGATTTTAGCTCACTTTGTCGAGAATGCGCCTTCTGTTTCCTTTTGTTTTATGATTAAAAGCTTTCAAAGTTGCTTGCAATCACCTTTGATAACATCTCAGATAGTAATATAATTAGCTGATCAAATTCTCATTACCATCGCATTATCTTGTAATGTAGTTACCTTGAAATTAGCGAGGATTATGTCGTTAACAGTACTGTTAGCTATTACTTAGACAAATTGCTGATTGAAGCGTGTATAAGCTCATCACACGAATACCGCTTTGTGAGATGTTTGATTAAATTGTTATTTGTAGTAATAGCAAGCTTGTTATGTAGCGTATACACTTAGCCAACGAATGTCAACGACCGTTCGTCATTTTAGTGGAATTTGACCAAACTTTGCATGTATTGTATGACAGTGGATCGCACACAGTTGCAGTTGCCCCTGTCATCGGCTAAGTGCCGCTCTTTTAGAAGACCTCTAACAGTTCAAGAGCGGTTGCGGTGCGGTATGAAGCTGCTATGGTCTGCGGTTGCCGTTGAAATAGCACCTTTAGTGCACCCCTTAAAGGTGCTATTCCGATGGCGACTTGCGGTCTATAATTGCAATCTGCAGTTTGCAGTCGCCGGCGGAATACCATCTTTGTATGCACAGTATGTAAAATAACAATACCTTCCATATAGATAGTTAAATAATCTACTATGTTCATCATCGTGTGTGGAGTGTTGCCTAAAGCCATGTATTTACTTAACTTATCGAGTACTGTAATTATAGACACAATAGATAAACAATGGCACTGACGATCCGGATCGTCGCGCGGGACGATACCGGTTAAGCAATGTTTCAGTTACAAGTTGCCAGCTGTTTTTGAAATATAAAGTAAATGTTTAGAAACAATGTTTTGGAGCTTTTAAAAAAGTCTTTGAAAACTGTCAATAGTGTTTACCGAAAATGTATTTATTTATTTTATTATCTGACTTGGTCGCGCTTGACCCTAGTCACACCTGATGGTAAGCAGACACGGTCTAAGATGGAGCACACGAATCCAAGTAACAGATATATAGAGGGATTCCCCTATACCCCTCTGGCTCTCACATACACACGACGGAACACAGTAAACTGCTTGGCGCCGGACTTTAATGTGTGGGTGGTAGCTAGCCAGGCGGACCATATAGATCTTACCACCCAGCGTGCTGGGTTTTGTTGTATCTTACAACACGCGTCTACTATACCCAGCGTGCGATGAGGAAGTTTTATATTCTAGTCCGTCCACAAACGGGGAAAACCTGTCGCAAACCTAATTCAAAAACCGAAGTAAAAAAATATTGTCCGCATTGCGATCCAACAAATCGTGACTGACCAATAAAGTCTATATCAATAAAGTGTAATCTATCAGATTGATTTATAATTATATTTAATAGATAGATAACTTAATTTTGAATCTATATTTACTTTAATACTTTAGCTTCGAATGATACTTCTGTTTTACGAGCTACGAATACTCGTAGTACGGTTCCCTATCCATTTGCATAAAAATTTAAGACCTAAAATAACTTGGCATACTTTTTTTTCTCCTAATTATATTTTCGCATAACATTATTTACGCTTATCAGCTTTTTAAGCATAATTTCTCAAATTTTTAATATTAATTTTTAGTCGCACTTACGACCACTAAAAGAACGAGGCAATCAAAAAATATTTTCCTGTTATTGTCACCTCTGCCTTATTAAAGAGGATACATCGTTTATTAACAAGCACACAACAAGTTGTACGGTGACCGACTGCTCTCTAGCCTTAGTTGCCCTTAGTAAATACTAACCAGGTGAACAAATGTCATTATTACTTACACACGATCAGCTTTCTATTGACAACCGTTACATAACACGTCATAATGCAACCGGTTCAATCGCAACTGCTAATGTCACGGCGACCGCGACCAGTTGCTGTACTGTCAGCGACAGTAGCCGAATATTTGAGTTTTTAAAATTAGTATTATTTGAAAGTAAGATATACGAGTAGTAATGGTGCCGATTCTGTTATGGACAAACTAAACTTAATTTAGGCTATTGCCATCTTTTTCACTCTAATAAAATAAGAAAGAGACAAACGTAAATAAGAGCTGTCAAATTTAGTTGAACTAAAAGTTCCATTCAAATTTAGAAGACATTTAAAACGTGTCGACTAAAAACACGGTGAAGTTCAAGGCGTAAACTAATTTGACATCTCTAACTTTGTTGTTGTCTATCACCGTCCTTTTCTCGCGCTATCTGTTAATAAAAGATAGCAACTAAGTATCTAATTTTAGTTTAGTTGGTGAACAAGAGAATCGGCACCATAGTCAGTTGTTTCTAGACTGTTTTACAATTTGAAAGTATTTACAACATCATGTCTGTATTCCCAAAGGCCTGGGCAGGGGTGTCCAGTAACACCCTCATTACGCCGTTATGTTTAAGTCCCATGTAATAGGAGGCGAGCCTCTTGCCATCAACCGGGCACAATCCAAGACGTTGATTCTTGGTAGTAATATCAACACTGTGGGTGTCGTTGTTGGCTTGGGTGGTTGAGAGAAAACGCATCTCCCAAAAACAACGTATTATTAATAATAATATTTACACAATGATTATTTATTGATATCACTGTTCCGTATGACGTGAACCTTTTGAAAGCCGAGAAAGATAAAAAAATTACATATCAAGACCTGGCACACGAGGTTGTCGCCATGTGGGATGTTAATTCAGCAGTCATTGTACCAATAGTCGTTACTGCCAATGGTTTAATAGCAAAGAGCCTCGACCAATATCTAAAGAGGCTCTTGTTGGACGGCTGGATCAAGGACCTGGGGGTCTCCTCCCTAAGCACGAAGTCCGTAGTTTCGGCCTTAGTTACGAGCGTTTCCTACTCACTACCACCTACGGACATACGATTACTTCGGGGCCCGAACTAAGAATGAATGACAACACGATTTGACAGTTGCCCCTACTACCGATGTGTTTTTGCCCGTCCGAAAAGTTGAACTTGACACTTGTTTTGTTCACTCCTACGTTTCGGGCTACTTTCGGACGGGCGACTAACTTCGTTGACGGACTTAGGGAGTAGGCCCCCTGAGCATCGAACCAAGGACTCACGCAGGCAGGCGTAGTTGAGAAGCAGAGATTAATTTATCTGACCCTACTTGTTAACAACTTATGTCGCCGATTGTAGCAAGCGAAGATGATCCAAAATAAATGCCTCATTTATTTGGTAATGTATCGATGGATATGACAGGCTTGACGTAAAGTTTTGTAAGGTATGAGCTAATCTGTTTTTGGTGAGAGACAGTACAACAGCCCAATCAATCATTACGTGTTACTACAGTGAGTGACTCCTTTGTGAAATTGTAATTTGTAATTGTAAGTGTTAATTGATTTGGAGTCAGTACAGAGCTGTCGCGATCAATTTACACTAGGTAAGTATTGGGTCAGCACTGACTTGTCTCGAGTTTGGAGTCAGTTACTTACCCTGTGTAAATCAGGCTTAATATTCTAACCCATCGCCACACATGTAGGGTTACCATTTCGAAATTTGAAAAGTCGTGACAAAAAGCTGGACATTTGTGAAAAAGTCCGGACATTTAAAAAAAGTCCAGACATTATAGTTACAAAATGAAATAATTGATTTTAAGTTGAGATGAGACTAGGGTTACCATTTAGAAATTTGAAAAGTCCTGACAAAAAGCCTGACATTTCAATAAAAGTCCGGACATTTTGGTCACAAAATGCAAACATACTATGATTTATTGTTTGATCTCGTTAAGTTGATTGTTAAAGATTTATATTTTGTTTTTAGATAAATGAGAAGTTAATAAAGATTAAAAAGTTATTTGATATTACTTACATATATGTAAGTTTCATTACTCGTATTCCATCTAAGCCAAAAAATCCGGACAAATCAAAGGGCCGGACAAAGTCCGGACAAAAGTCTAGAAGTTCGGACATGTCCGGACAAATCCGGACGGATGGTAACCCTACACACATGAGACTTTTGCACAGAACGTGTAGTAATAACGACTGCCACACATAAGCGCGCCACAGACGGTGTCACACACCCACACACGTGTATGCACGCAACAGAGCTCACCTGTTGAAAGCTTCGTTTACGGTATCGTAAGAAACTTTGTAAATACCTTGCTTTACCAGGGTTTGTGCAAAAGTTAGAGGTCAAACGTTAGAGTGTCTGGCGGAGTCAATTAGTGTTACAAACATGTCGAGTGGATGAAGACGTGTATGGTTTCTTTAATTAATACACTCAGAAGCAATGAATCTTGGTCACCTACATAAACCTTTATATCTCGGAAACTAAGAATGGTAACTTAATCAAATAAAAAGTATTAAGTGTATAGACTTTTTAAAATCACACAAAAAAAACAAAAAATGTTCGCTTATTCAATTAAAAAGTATTTTATAGACTATTTAATACTACTCCAATTAAATTAATAAAACTTCTTAAATAGTCTAAGAAATACTTTAATTTGAATAAGCTGGTGTTCTTCGTTTTATTAATTTTATTTGAGTAATATTAAATAGTCTATAAAATATTTTTTATTTCAATAAGTTATCAAGTTATCATTCTAAGTTTCTGACATATTAAGGTTTTTGTTGGTGACCCAGATTCATTGCTCTCGTGTGTAAATACATAAATGACAGTTACTGTAATTGTTTTGATACAGATTTTAGTTGAAATTACGGAGCTTTAGCTGCCATTAACTAAGGGATAGTGATTCTTACGAGTATACCAAAGACGAATATAGTCTAGTTTTTTTCTATTTCTAGTATTTTTCCTGTCAGAGTCCATTTGTTTTCTTTATTTTATTTGTTTCTTGTTTTATGCAGATTGATTGTTGTAGATTTTAATAATTTCTCGACACATTGTTTGTTTTTCTTATTGCGGTCTTTAACCTTTTTGAGAAGTATAGTTTCAACCGGTTCTAAATAGATAGTGCGTTAGGTATTAGCACAGTCTACCTATAGCTTACCCCTTACAGTCGGTCAACGTAGAACATTGTCGCAGAGCAATCGTGCGGGGTGTTGCGGGGTGAAGGGGCGGAGGTTATGTCCCGAGTAGCCATACTGCATACTTGGGACATAACCTCCGCCCCTACATAATTTTGACATTTCATAGGACCTGTCAAATGTATGGGCGTTGATCCACTGTATGTAGTAAGTAGGTACACTGTGCTATTACTGTTAATTAATAGGCTGTACAATAAATGATTATGATAATTTAATATTTAATAATATAGTATGATGTAATAAATAAAGTGGCAGTATACTGGTAGACTTCTATATTTTTAGACTGCCTCGTTGGTCTAGCGATCGTAAGCGCGACTGTTCAGCATGAGGTCCTGGGTTCGATCCTCATGTTGGGCTATTGGGTCGGTCGTGTTATTGGGTTTTTTCGCGTGGAGTTTCTCAGGCCGGATTCGGGATTTGTGCCCGGTTGATGGTAATAGGCTCGCCTTCTATTACATGGGATTTAAACATAATGGTGATATGAGGGTGCACTATACTCCTCTGACAATCCTTCGGGGAATAAGGCGTGATGGAGGAATTTTATTATTGAAATTATTCACTTGAAAATTTCTATACGGGCTCTGGTAACTTTAACTTTCGCACGGTGGCAATACTGAATTTTCTACTGATCCTGCGTGTCTATGGTGGTGCGTGTCGTGATATTCTTGCTACCTTGCTCTTATCATAAAAGTTTTTAGCATTAAGAACAACAAAATGAAAATAAGTAAAGTTATTTTAAAAAGAAGCAAATAGGCATGTTGACAGCATCAATAAATTGCAAATCTAATTAGAACGCCAGTTAGAGTTTAAAAAAATAATGGACACATATTTTTTCTTTTGTTAAATCTATGAATATTTGGAACGATAAAACGCATCAAAACTCGAGAGTGGGGGCTTGTGCCGTCAGAAGTACGTAAAAATTGTACTTGCTTATGACGTTTTGCCAATTTTAAGTGTCGTATCTTCGTCAATTTTGGTTTACGTAACAAAAGAAAAAATACGGGTCAAATATTTATTGATAATCTAACTGACGGACTAATTAGATTTTTTCAGTCAAATACCCTATTGTTTAATTATTTTCTCTTATTTCACATATTATCGATAAATCGATATCTGTCTGGTGTCGATAATACCGATATTCAGATCACCTTGCATCGTTTGGTTCCTAATTAATTACCATCAAAACAACACGCTTCTAAAACTGGAATACTAAACTAATTAATTTGCAGTACGTGTCTGAGTCTACATTAGGTACGAAAAAACCAGTCAAGGCGATAAACGTCATTAATTGATTAGTGTCCATAACATTTTAATTTGCTAGTTTTTTCTTAATTCGTCAAATATAGACTTGTTTATTTGACGTCACGTTTTTGCTATATCGATTTTGCTACAAGTTCACGCATCGCCAAATCAATTAACATCTTTTTTTATTCATTGTATACTTATACTTACAATATCTATATCTATAAAAGGAGAAGCTGACTGACTGACTGACTGATCTATCAACGCACAGCCTAAACCGCTGGGGTTAGAAACTTGAAATTTTGAAAGTAGGTACCTTTTGTGACGTAGGCATCCATTAAGAAGGGATTTTTCGAAATTCAACCCCTAAGGGGGTGAAATAGAGGATTTAAGTTTGTATGGAAGTCCGTCATTTTTGTAGTAAGAAGCATGAATTTAAATATTACGGTTTCTGGTTAGATTTAAATGTTTACGTGTTTGAGCGTTTTTGGGAATTCAACCCTTAAGGGGGTGAAACAAGTGTTGAAAGTTTGTATGAGAAATGTGGTATATTTGAAATAAGAAGCATAAAATTAAATATTTAGGCTTTTGATGAGAAATAAACATATACGTGTTTGAGCGTTTTTGGAAAATTTACCCCTAAGGGAGTGAAATGTGTTGTTAACAATTGTATGAAAATCCTTATTCCAAGGGTAATTAACTTGAAATTTGGCATAAACATTCTTCAAAATAAATAATAAAAGCCGAACTTTTTGGAATTTATAACTAGGTACACTTAAAAAGGGGTAAACGCGGGTTTAAAATTACACGCAAGCGAAGCTGCGGGCGAAAGCTATCTATCTATAAAAATAAAAAGAAAAGTCCTGACTGACTGACTCATCAACGCCCAGCCCAAACCCTTGGACCTAGAAAGCTGAAATTTTGCACCAAGGTTTCCTTATAATGTAGACAAGGAATAAGGAAAGATTTGTCGAAATTCAACCCCTTAGGGAGTTAAATAGGGGATGAAAGTTTGTATGGAAAATCGTCACTTCAAAGGTTCAAGATTTCACGCAAGCGAAGCTGCGGGCAAAAGCTAGTGTAAGTATAACGACACGATTTGAGCAGAGCTACAGCGCTGAACGCTACTAGTGTGGGCAACGATTTTTTTGTTTTTTATTTTTTTTAACCCTTAATAAGGTTTTTAATAAGAAAAAGTAAATAACAAAGAATTTGGCAATTTTTATAAACATGAACCAGAAAAGAAAAAAAAAGGTTTTTTTATGTATAATTTTCATTTTCTATTAAAGAAAATAGTAAAAAATTGTAATATTGCCAGGTTTAAAAATAAAAAAAATATATTTCAAGGAGGTATTCGCGACATCTTCCAAAAAAGTCGGTTGGAAATATATTCTCTTTGCCTTTTTAAGGGTTAAAGTCTCGTAACGTTAGCGATACAGCTTGTTACTGACCTAAGATAGAAGAAGTACACATAGCACTTAATAAAACATAAGTTAATCAGGAATATAGTGTACAAAGGGACTGCTTATTTCTTAAAGAAATCTCTTCCAGCAGACCTGTAAGAGGAGAATTTAGAACAAGAAATGTAGACAATAGTGTGTAAAAACAAAAGAAACCGATTAATATACAGGGTGTCCCTAGAAGTATGGATCAAATCGAATAGGGGTGTGGGCAATGTCATATCTAAACTTTTTAACCCTGAGAATGTCGGTGTAATTTTTTACGGTTCAAAAGTTATGACCAATTATTGTTTTTTTTTTCAATCATTTTGCATAGATAAATATCATAATAAAAACTATCAGAGCTAACATTTTTTTTCAGGACTTCGTGTGAAATTTCTCAGTACCAGCCCGGAGTCTGTATTTGTGCCCGGTTGATGGCGGTAGCCTCGCCCCCTATTACATGGGACTTAAAAATAACGGCGAAATGTGGGTGTACTTACACCTCTGCCCAATCCTTTGGAAAATACAGGCGTGATGTATGTATGAATAAAAGTATGAATAAAAATTAAACAATAAAATTTAACCAATTTTTTTTTGCGCTCCTTTAATGCTAATTCGCACCTTGAATGATTAATAAACCACATTGTACATACAAATCATCTTCAAAACCCGACTGTTAATTTATCTGCGTAGAAAAACCGGATAACTTATAATAACCAAATACGTTTGTGGGTTAATCCGACCACTCAATAAAAACACCTGTGCGGTTGTCTAGACAAAGCTTTTAACATTTTGTAACAAATAGCATTTGACGGTAATGATATTCAACGTTGACGCAAAACAACTTTACGGATTATATCGCGTTCCTCTTTTTTATTTTAAATGCCTAGGCATTAACGTGCATTTACAACGTTTTAAAAATATATTTATTATTTATACAAGCTTAGTTTTAGTATATACTAAACCTGAAACTAGTTTGTTCAGAATCACTAGGATAATCGATTGACATATTTTTTACACAACTTTTTTTTTTTTTTCATAAATTTTAATTTTGTTTCAGTAGGTTTCTACCCGTAACATTTGACGGGAATAGATACCTTGAGGCTTGAGATAGTCCGCTCGGTCAGTTTCCGTGTATTAGACAACCCCTGCATAGCACATCTCAGGCATTTCACACTTTACTAGGGAACTTAACGCGACATAAACTACGGTGTAACTTGGAGATTTATTAAAAAAAAACACATATTCAGGCAGTTCTGATGAAAATCTTGTTGGGATGTCTCGGTTTTTGTATATACTAAAAAAAACGTTGTATATTACCATATGTAAAATTTTATATTATATTTTAATTTATTTAGACTGCCTCGTTGGTCTAGCGGTCGGTCAAGCGCGACGGCTGAGCGTGAGGTCCTGGGTTTGATCCCCAGTTCGGGTAATGTGTTATTGAGTTTTTTCATTTGGAATTTCTCAGTAGCAGCCCGGAGTCTGGATTTGTACACGGTTGATGACAATAGGCTCGCCAACTATTACATGGGACTTAAACATAATGGTGAAATAGGGGTGTACTATACAGGGCGTCCCACGACTTTGCCACATGGAGGGGAAGTACCTTAAATACTGTAGATAGAAAAATTTACTGAATGAAGACTTCATTTTTATTTTAAAAACAATACGAATTGCATACAAAGAATTTTAAATAATCACCTGTCTGAACCGGGAATCGAACCCGCTAAATGAGAAAACAAAAAAAACTGTAATTTTATTCTACTAATCGAAAGGCTCGATCTGATAGATTTATTTCTTCCAAATAACATAGCATCTAAAATAAAAGGAACACCACGAAATTTAACATTTAATTTAAAATTTTGTTCAGAATTTTATTATGAATAGCATTTTCTCTGACTATGTCGTGCTTATAACAACTGACTTTATGCACTACTTTCTGCTTACTACTATTTCAAAGTATTATTTCAAATATTCACCATGAAAAAATAAATAAATCAACGGTAAGCGAGATTATTAAAAGAGTTACAATTTGCATAAGTACAATAATAGGAAGAGACACATTTTGAGCATTTCATAACTGAAATTGTTTGTAAGTTGCACCGTGCCTGATTGTTTCAAATAAATGTTAAATTTCTTAGTGTTCCTTTTATTTTAGATGCTATGTTACTTAGAAGAAATAACTGTATCTGATCGAGCCTTTCGATTAGTACAATAAAATTACAGTATTTTTTGTTTTCAAATTTAGCGGGTTCGATTCCCAGTTCACACAGGTGATTAATTAAAATTCTTTGAATGCAGTTCGTATTGTTTTTAAAATAAAAATGAAGTCTTAATTCAGTAAATTTTTCTATCTACAGTATTTAAGGCACTTCCCCTCCATGTGGCAAAGTCGTGGGACGCCCTGTATACACCTCTGCCAACTCTTCGGGGAATACAAGCGAGATGTTATGTTATGACTTATTTTATATTTTATTACAGTTTATGAAAAATACTCAATTAGATAGAAAGTACATCCAAACTAGAGTTAAGTCTTTGCTTCCCATAATAGAACCGTTACAGCGGTTACGCACTGCATCCGATCCGAATCCGTGAAAATACGTTCCGAAGTAGGCATGGAACTATTTGTATGGTAGTTTACGCACTACATCCGGCATCCGTCATCCGATTTCTATCCGTCATCCGTGAGTTTCTAATTCGGAAGAACAATTGACGGACGAATTGTTTGAATTTGAATCAGAGATCGGAATAATGCGTAAGCAACATCCGAAATCGGTCCGAGATTTTTACTCTAGATCGGTATTTTCACGGATTCGGATCGGATGCAGTGCGTAATCGCTCTTATTGCTCGATCTTGATTTTTATTTTATTTTATTAAGTTATCGTCGGTACTTCGACACACTACACTAACGACATCTTTACACTCGCCTAAACCGTCCCGTCTACGGTAACACTTGCTGATGACCGGATTCCACGATGTTGACAATTTATATCCATCTTCCCGATTGAAATTCTTGTACTTCTTAATTTCAATCGCTTCACGTACGATTCTGGGATAATAGTGACGATCGGTGGAGATTTTAGAGTTTTTACGCGATTAGACCCGAATCTGTATTTTTATAATGTGTACAAATCGCGAAAGTTTAAAAACATTTATAATATACAACGTGTTACATAATTCACATTATGATGATTTTATTTTATGATTTGTCCTAATTTTTTTTTGGGTCTTACTTTTGTTTTAAAATATTGCCAATGGACTCTTTACAAGGGACCTTTTAACTGGTTGCGTACCGCCCATCGTCCCAGGACGACACTTAATTGTCTCATCTATTGTGTCTATAATTACCGTGCTTGAGGTTTTTCCCTTTTCGGGTTTAGGGTATTTTTGTAACATGTTGTATAAACAACTTTTCTGTTACTCGTGTTCATTTAAATTTAATACTATCTCATCTTAGATTATTTTGTAGAGTGCAGCAAATATAACAATCAAAAGTAGTTGACCTAATTATAAAGCTAAAGACAAACTGATCCCACGTATGCAAAGTACACGTTACATTGCATTGACAAGAGTGTTTATAAATCATTTATTTCCATAGATAATGATTGTATTGTCAGTTGTACATATGTCATAATCAGTGATCTTCAAAGAACAGAGAAAAAAACTGGAGACTTCCTTACGACAAAATTTTTTTTCGTGAAAATTATTCCGGGTTTCGGGACATCAATAAAGTACATTTAATATTAATGTACAGAAAACAATTAAATTCGTTTCCTATTTTTGTTTCCCAAAATTGTCACAAAACCAGATGACACGTTTTTCATTGTTTTTAAAAAAGAGATTGTTTATCGTTTTCAAAAAAGGAGATTGTCTTTTATTTTTTGAAAACAAACGAAAGACAATCTCCGAGATAATTCTCCCGAAAAAAAAAATGTTGTCGTAAGGAAGTCTCCAGTTTTTGTCTCTGTTCTTTGAAGTTTAGGTAAATTAGCTCACTTTTTTCCGATCACTGGTCATAATGCATCGCACACGTTGCATACGTGGGATCAATTTTTCTTTACCTTAAAATTATTACAGCCTATAAATAAACCTCATAACCACAAAATAAACCGCAGCTACTTACAAATTGAAGGTAGCTTCTATTGGTCCTTTCCAATAAGCAGTGTTTGACATATTACTAAATCTATATATATAAAAGAAAGTCGTGTTAGTTACTTCACTTATAACTCAAGAACGGCTGAACCGATTTAGCTGAAAATTGGCAGGGAGGTAGTTTAGAGCCAGGAGAAGGACATAGGATACTTTTTATCCCGTTCGACATCATGTAGGTAGGTAGTAGGTAGGTAGTAGGTAGGTAGTAGGTAGGTAGTAGGTAGGTAGTAGGTAGGTAGTAGGTAGGTAGTAGGTAGGTAGTAGGTAGGTAGTAGGTAGGTAGTAGGTAGGTAGTAGGTAGGTAGTAGGTAGGTAGTAGGTAGGTAGTAGGTAGGTAGTAGGTAGGTAGTAGGTAGGTAGTAGGTAGGTAGTAGGTAGGTAGTAGGTAGGTAGTAGGTAGGTAGTAGGTAGGTAGTAGGTAGGTAGTAGGTAGGTAGTAGGTAGGTAGTAGGTAGGTAGTAGGTAGGTAGTAGGTAGGTAGTAGGTAGGTAGTAGGTAGGTAGTAGGTAGGTAGTAGGTAGGTAGTAGGTAGGTAGTAGGTAGGTAGTAGGTAGGTAGTAGGTAGGTAGTAGGTAGGTAGTAGGTAGGTAGTAGGTAGGTAGTAGGTAGGTAGTAGGTAGGTAGTAGGTAGGTAGTAGGTAGGTAGTAGGTAGGTAGTAGGTAGGTAGTAGGTAGGTAGTAGGTAGGTAGTAGGTAGGTAGTAGGTAGGTAGTAGGTAGGTAGTAGGTAGGTAGTAGGTAGGTAGTAGGTAGGTAGTAGGTAGGTAGTAGGTAGGTAGTAGGTAGGTAGTAGGTAGGTAGTAGGTAGGTAGTAGGTAGGTAGTAGGTAGGTAGTAAGTAGGAAAAAGTGCATTGCAACGCATGCGGGTACAGCTAGTACAAGTATAAATAACGCGGTAATTTAACGCTTCAGACGCCATGTTTGTAATATAGCCAAGGTGTGTGTATGTTATCCAGTGTGAGAACCGATGCTATGCTAAGGGAAGATTTTTATAGCGGGTGGGTCAATATTTAAAAATGTTTTGGGTGGGATGTTGATCGGAGAGAGGTTTGTAATGGTGGCACTTCACTTGACTATTTGTATTTGCGTATTTGGCATATTTGACAAACAATTACCACGTGTGGACAGTACATTTGACAAATTATTGGCCTTATTTGTCTATTTGACAAATATGGACAATACCAAATACGCGTTACCGTGCGCTTGTCGGTTTCTCGACGCACATCAAAGGGATCAAATAGGCAAATTCGCAAATAAACCGTCCACACAATGGCCATATTCAATCAGAGAAACGCACGCGCCGTCGACCTGTACGAGTGTGCAGTATTTTGTGTCTGTGTTGTGAACGCGCACTGGAACAACTATTGAAAATGAATTGGGACAACGAAACAGTGTTAAAATTCCTAGAATTGTACCAAATTAATTCGTATACATGGGACCCCCAGCATGAATGATGATGAACACATTGCCTTCTGCTGCCAAATGTTTGTGTGTTTGTTATTTGGCTGCCATGTGTGGATGGTCGTATTTGCCTGTATTTGCATGTTTGCGTGTACGTCATATATTTTTCCAAATACAACGAACACTCAATAGCGAACACAAATAGCCAAGTGAAGTGCCACCATAAGAGCGTTTGTCCACCGGCGTCACTGAGTAACGAGATTATTTCGGACCGAGTTCAGAAAGACGTGACAGCGATCGTGTGTCTACCGCGACCGAGCTCGTTGGTTCCCAACAAAAGACAAAAACCCGTGCACGCTGACAATCTCGGGTGTAGTGGAGAAGTTCGGATGTGTTTCGTATTGCCAGCATTTTGGCCCGTCACGATCTCGGAGTGAGTTCTAGTGATAGCGCTTAACTACTTACAATCTTGGCCTCTGAGATGAGGGCGCTCGGATGACGGACGTGCGGTGGACCCAGCCATAATAATGTGTTATCGCTATTTTGGCATCGATAACTTGTTCTGGATGACGACGGCGGTGGATAAACGCACAGACGGTTCCAAAAGGCGGATCCATTCCTAAAATTTACTAACTCAAATCGAATGTTAACTGCTGTGATTGGTTAACCTAATAGGTAGTAATATTTTGGTCAACCAATCACATCGCTTGATGACATTTTAACAACATCGGATAACTTTTATCTGAGTTATGAGTAGGATATTTTAACAGAATTTTTATACAAAGGTAAAATCGGCTCTAAATTGACTAAGCTTTCAGAAATCAGGAGTTCTTAGGCAAAGCGAAGAGATTATTATTGCAAAATATCCACATCTACGTGCGGTATATGACGAGGTCTGGGACGTTCTGCAGAATAAAGCTGAATGCGGAAGTCAAGAAAAGTGTTGAGGCAGATTATGATGAGGATGACTATGCTTAAAATATTTAGTGACAAGGTGATCTGCTTGTGATAAAAATAATGTAATGTAAAGGTCTCCAGTTTTATATCAGTTGTAAATTCAAGTAATTAAAATAGATGATACGATGAGTATTTACGTACGTTAAACTGGTCCGAACACCAATGCTTCAAATCTCTTCATCAAAGACGTACATATGAAATGAAGGATACACATATAAACTGCTCTGGAACTTTCCTCAAAAGGCCAGTCCAGGCGTCGCTCTACGTTGTCCCAATACAAATTTTTGCAACAGAAAATATGTCTGGACCTTGACCCCTGAGTTTCTTTCAGTCTTCCTTCTCAGAGGAAGTCAGATAAGAAAAGCCGACGCCATCTAGCTTTAGAAATAACAAACCAATATATAAAAGTGATGTTTAAATATCCAATTTGCAGAATAAATAATTTCAATTTATTTTATTTCAGTTTTATTTCAGTTTCGTTTCATTTCATTTCACATAATGTTTGTGAAGATAGTTTTTGGGCAAAGGCCTCGACAAAGGAAAAAGGATTGCATTCGATTAATAGACATCTCACAATCTAAAGGCCGGGCTAGCTTGACGTACGTAAATATTCACAGACGTTGAAGAAGAAACTAATCGCCTATGCTGAATTAGTTTACGCATACATTAAATACCTAATTAGAATGTGTCTACCTATATTTAAGTCGCGTTAGTTATTAACCTTCCCATGTCTCTATATTCTGGAATTAGCCATATTTGTCAAATCGAATAAAATATTTTTGCCACGATACTAGAAAACTAACTACAGATATGAGGTCACAATATCAGTACTTGTTGTGTACGCATGTTATTTGTATGGCACTTGTAATTTTTACCAAATAGCAAATAGTGTAAAACAACAACCCTTATGAACATTTAAAAAACACTTGACAGCATTATTATTAGAAAAATCTTATTATTCAGAGAAAGAGTTGTTAGTCGATAAGTTATTGTAAAGTTTTGTTTTGTATAATTTGCATGCTATACATAAGACAGAATGCACGGTCAGCATCAAAAGTAGCTGAACATTTGAGTTTTTAAACTTTGCATTAATTAGATAACTATTTGATAGGAAGCAAAAAAATTAAGGCATACTTAGAGCTATATCAAGCAGCTCTAGGTATCTATTAATCTTTTTGTTTTAAAACAATTCGTTTTCTAATTAATGCCAAGTTTAAAAACTCAAATGTTCAGCTACTTTTGATGCTGACCGTACAAGGATTCACCAACAAAATGTAAAACCTGATTTTTTATACCTACATTCATTGCAAATAAATTTATCTATTCTATAATGTATTCTTTGTGTAAGATCGATCTATTGACCATATCTTTCGTTAATAAAATTGCGGAACAGATATAAATTTAGTAAGAATCGAAGCCTTTTGATAAACGCATATTTTACAATAAATTAAAGTCAATCAATGGAAAATATTTATAGTTAATTAATTTCGGAACACAAATCATATGCTAATTTATTGCATTTTGCAAAATGTCAACTATTGGTAACAATAAATTATAACTCGTTGGTGAATCTTCCCGGCCTAGAATAAAATAATAATAATAGGTACCTATAAAATGTAAAATTCTTAAAGAGTCATTGTTTGGTTGTTTATTTGGTTCCCTCCATTTGCATAAGATTTTAAGACCTAATATAACTTGGCATACTTTTTGTTTCTCCTAATTATATTTTCGGATAACATTATTTACGCATAACAGCTTACGCGTAATTTTTTTAAGCATAATTTCTCTTCTCATAATAATGATTAAGCATAACATTCTAAAGCATAAATTAAAACCGGTTTCAATAAAAGTTAGAAGTCCTAAATTCAGAGTGGACGAGCGGGGGGCTCCTATTTCTGCCTGCTAGGTTTAAAGCAACCTAACACGAAGGGGATGACGGGGGCTTCGTTCGCTCGCTTTTTTCGCTCACTTTAGCCCCCGTCATCCCCCTCAAACCTAACCTATCCGTGCCGGGGTGCCCGAAATCCGAGAGCTCGCTTCGCTCGCTCTTGAAATTAGTCATTTGGAAGACAAGTGATACATGTTATAATATAATATTAGTATTATGCCAAAACAAATTAGCTTTCAAGATACTTATGCCAAAATAATCTGTGTGCCACAAAAAATGGCAAAGTATTATTATGGCAAAACAAATTATACCAAAATAGTTATGCCAAAGTATATTAGGACAAAGAACATTATGCGAAAAGAAGGGATCCCATCCCATATAAATACAAGCAGTTTACTGTGTTCCGTCGTGTGTATGTGAAAGCTAGAGGGGTATAGGGGAATCCCTCTACATCTCTGTTACTTGGATTCGTGTGTTCCATCTAAGACCCTATCTGTGTTCACCATCGGGAGCGGACAGGGATAAACAAATTCCACGTTGGTTCACGGACAAGATTGGCGCAAAATAGGGAAGAAGTGGTGAAAAACGGAGAAGGCTTTCTATGCCTGTGGGTTGACAAAAGCTTCGAATGCTGATGATGATGAAGGATTAAGTAGCAAGCTGCGCATTGCACTAAGCGCAAGTTTATATTTGTCAAAGTCAAAGCATTTATTTCAATTATACCATCTACAGGCACTTTTGAATTGTCGAGAAATAAAAAGAAATTACTGCCGCGTTCCAAAGTGTAGATTCCTATGGAGAAGAACGAGCAATAATCTCCATGGTTACTCTTTTTCATCAGATATTTATACAAAAATTTGGTTACATTGTGAATAAGAAAATAAATGTGAGAACAATGTAAGATATGCTATACTAATAAGAGTACCTACAATTCATTTGCCATGGCAGATTAGAGATGACCAGTCCCAACTGACGGCGCCCGTTCACGAACATGACGCATGTATCAGCATCGCTTAGCTCAACCATTTTGTAGGGAACCGCACGATCCAACACACACGCCACCATCAGCGAGACATTTGAGTGAGCATGACATGCTCTAACCGCCAGACGTTGTTGTAGCACGCAAGATATGTAACGCTTTGTGTGTGGCACAAACTCAATGATGGGCGGAGGTCACTAAGCCCTGTAGTAATATAATTATTTATTTATGTTAATATCCGTTAAACTATTGCATTACTAGCACTGACACTCATATTTCGTGAATTAAGCCTTGAACATAAACAGATATGAGAATAAAGTGTCTTCACGGATTTAGATCGATTTGCTGAGCTGTTATAACCATAAACCATATAACATTACGCCGATATACCCCAGAGGATTTGGCAGATACACTCTCATTTTGCTGTTATTTAACTAATTAATACAGAAATGCCATCTTCCACGAAATGTAGGTTTCAATTTATTTATATACTCTTGACTTTATAATAAAAAATATAAACAACGTTTGTGAAAATAAAGTACGTATAATAATGATTAGTTAGGATGAGGTCCTGGGTTCGATCCCCAGGTCGGGCAAACTGTTTTTGGGTTTTTCCGTGTAGATTTTCTTAGTAGCAGCCCGGAGTCTGGATTTGTGCCCGGTTGATGGCAATAGGCTCGCCCCCTCACATGGGACTAAACATAACGGCCAAACAAGGTGAGATGCCGAACAGGCGTGATCTTTAAATACAAATAAACTTATTCCCTTATTCAAGTTACTGTAATAACGTGTTAAAATCACTAATAAGGTGTGAATGAAGAAGATAAGTAAATGATTCACAACAGTATTTATTTCATAATACTTCCACGTAATATTTTTACACTACGTTCATAACTAACTTTCTACAGGACAATACCCGTCGACCTTGAGGGTTTTCCTTTATTACTCATTCTTATACTCGTATCATACGTGTTCTGAGAATCTTTATACATATAATAAAATCATAACGAAGCAAAAACTGTAGAGAGAAGAATATTGAAAAAAAAAATTGCTATTTGTACTAGAGACGACACTGATGCCAAAACAGAAGTTTTTAGAATTTCTGTCTGTTTTTTTGTGTGTTAGTTTGTATGTTTGACCTTCACGCCAATACCTGAACAGATTTATTTGTCAGTTAAAGAGCGGGTCAGGTTATAGCGTAAAAATTATTACGCTATTGTGTGTGGGTGATGTGCAGTAGTGACCTTATTAGAAACAAAACCGGCCAAGTGCGTGTCGGGCCAAGCGCAATAATAGAGTTCCGTAGTTGCACAATACGAATTAATATATTTAATCTGTGACCCCAAACATGACCTAAAATGTAAACACAGCTGATCATAGTTGAGGATAGATGGATTTTAGTGTACCTTTTATGAAATGTTTTTTTTTTTTGAGGCATTGATACTCTTTTGTGACTATGCAAGCCTCATAGGTACCTCCAAAATATCAACATCAGGGAACCGCTATGAATAGCTATTTCTTATCGTATTGACTTTTAGGGAAAGTTGTAGAACAAAAGTTATTCATTATTATGGGTAATTTAACACCCTTTTGGATTAATACCCCTTTTCCGACTAACCTTGTATATGTATTATTGCGACACGATGCCGTTTTCTGACTTCCACGCAGACGAAGTCGCGGACACAGCTAGTATCAAGTAAAAGGCGTTTTGTAAGATATGACCCATTGTTACTAAATGCTAGAAAATAATCTTGCATAGGCATTATGAAAGAAACTAGCGACTTTGATGGAGTGTGGTGTTGAAAAAATACTTGTATAATAAACATACTTCACTCAAGCCTCCAGGAGACTGGTAGAGTACTCTTGTCAAGTTGATTGCATAAGAAAATGCTGCCGACTAGATAGTCACGGAGACTCTTGACATTGCCTCTAAGGCTGAGGACAGACGAGCCTAATATTTGTCGCGTAAAGTGACTCGTGTAAGGCCTCTTGTTCACGGCATGGTTTCTTAACCGTACGGCGTATTAGCCGCGCCGTAGAAAATCGTGTGAGCTTGTACATGACACGGCAAACCACCAGCCGAAACTGATTTATATCCATTTTTTAACACAAAATCAGCGTTGGAAAGCTGTCATGCAATAATTTCCCGTCGCGAAAACGTCCGCTGCCGTTATCAAAGTCTCATAGACTGTCATACAACACTAATGTAAATCAAACTGTGCGCAAAAAAGGAAGGAGTAGCCATGGTGCATACGGCGGCGCAGGTGTGTCGTTTGGCCGCCGTGTCCGTCAACAAACTCCTATAGTAGTCCATACAACACTGATGACCGTGCCTACACACGGCTAATTAACCGTAGGTTTTTACGGCGAAAAACCGTTTGTGAACCAGAGGCCTATTTTTACTTTTTTTTTTTCTATTTGACTGCTGTAGGTCGTCCTAGGGGACGGTTTCTACGTAACCGGGCAGTTATTGGCGTGACCTGAAGGGTCTCCAGCCAATGGGGGGGAAGTAAAATACTTAACCTAAGCTAACTACTTGTACTACACTAACATCATGACTACCTGCAACAACAGCACTAAGGGCGACCCCTAGTGGGACTCGGACCTCGGCTTAGGGCGTTGCTGGCGTGGACATAAGGGGGGAGACAGCTTGATGAGGGCTGAATTATCGGTGTGACTGCGGAGTCTGAAGAGACGACCGGCTCTACGACGGGAGAGCTCGGTGGATCGTGACCGGCGGCGGTGGGACGTCGCGACGGGCCTACCAGAGGCCTAACGGTTACGTTCGGTTTCATACAATATTGCAAAATTACAACCCCCTGATTCAGAATGATCGGATTAGTCAGTAGTCGAACGATTCGGTAAACTATCTCTTTTTTTCTCATTACGAGAATCGTAGACGGAATGAGATAACAAACTGAATCGGTCGGGGTATTCCTGGCTGATCGTTTAGGCGCCTATTTTCTGTTCATTACTGTCGCCCTGGTACTTTTCAAAACAACAAATGATTCAATTTCAAAACCTATATTTTTACCATTATTGAGCTAATTTAGTAAGTCGCTTAAGCACCTAGTTCCAGTTCATTTCTGATTTCCTGGTAGTTTTAATAAATAAACAATTACGACAGTTGAATTTTAAAACGTCTATTTTATTACGTACGAATCCTTCACGCTCTTCTCTGTGTTTTATCGTTGGTGCGTTTCGAGGAATACTTTTGGTGCTGCTCATTTGGTGCGTCTCAAAGTTGGTGCGCTTCGATTAATACCCCAATCGGTCGAAAAGGTTTTGTATCGGAGGCTGGATAGACAAGCGTAATTTGCGCCACGCAGTATGTCGTGTAAAGGCATTACATAAAGGAAGCAGGTAACCTGCGCCGACCCACCAGCGCTTATCGGTACTTCCGTGCAGGTAACCGCTACATAAAGGAAGCGGGTAGAAGCAGGGGCTGACATTTTTAAACAAAAATACGCCTTGTTCCAAATACAAATTCGCGCAAATACAGTAACAAATGACCGTTTACCAGCTCTGATCGGAGAAGGCCGAAACAGTCGGCGCAGTTCGAAGCTTGTCGGCGCTGGTTCGCCACACAGTATAGAGTACATGCGCATACTAACTACGCAGACCAGCACCGACAAGCGGTGACAGATCGGCGCCGGCAATCCGCTTTCTACGTGTATATGCACTTATTAGGTGGAAAGATTTTTAGGAATTGATTTTGCGTTGAAGAGTGGTGTATACGCCTCGCAATATTGTATAAAATCGAACATAACCGAAATTATGCGGACTCATTGGCAGCGTAAATTACGCTTGTTGGGCCTCAGTTTAAATCCTTCCATTACATTACGCGACTCACTTTGCGCTGTGCGTATTACGCACATTTGGCCTCAGCTTAAACTATCAGGAAGAGAGTGGGTGGCCTAGTGTTTGCGGGGAATCTCAAGACACGACTAATATTCTAGTCAATAAAAGCTTAGAATGAGAAATGTTTCTAATAGGGACGGCTATCAAGCTATAATTTTCCAGTATGAGCTGATCTCGCATTGTATAGGCTTTTAGTACAATGATAGGTCAGCTTATACTGGAAATTTATCGCTTAATATGTAGCCGTGGCAGAAGGCAATTTTTTTAAATAACTTCTTTTTTGAGAGAGCAAACGTGTAATTCAAAAACTAATTACGTCATAAACAATTTTTCAGAAATAACCAAAACTCATAAGTCGTACTTTTACGTATTTTTTCGTATAAAGTAAGCAAAATTAAAAAAAGCGACTTTTTTCATAGAAAAATAGCCACTTTTGGTGTAGTCTAAAATAGGAGGTAGGGTACTATTTAAAAAATTCTACCCTGATAGTTAAAAAAATTTGCAAGGTATACAGGGTGGTAATTTGAAATGGGGCATGAAGGGCAGCTACCTTAACCATTGTAGCTACAGAAAAACGTTCTTAGAAGACCACCCCTAACTTTTGGGATAATTTCAATCGGTATTCACGGTTTTGAAAAAAAAGTACAGTCAGCGAGAAAAATGGCTGTTTTCACAAAACTTTTTTATGATGCCAATCGATCCCATTTCCGATAAGGATCAAAAAACTCTTCCAGACCAACTGAGGTTTGAGTACTAGAAATGTCAGAAATAACAAAAAACTATTTGAGATGGGTTAGTTATAAGGGCAGCTACCTTAATCGTTGTCGCTACAGGAAAATGTTGATAGGAGACTGGCCATAGTTTTTGACATTATTTCGAACTGCATAAAAATTTATAAAAAAAAAATTGGTACAGTCAGCAAAAAAATGGACAGCTGTCACAAAACTTTTTTTATGATGCCAATCGATCCTATTTCCCATAAGAATCAAAATACTCTTCCGGACCTACTGATTTTAAAGTACTAGAAACGTCAGAAATAACGAAAAACAACATTTTGTTAAAAGTGACGTTAAGGCTGAAAAAAATAAATTATTTTATTTTCAAAATCTGTGAATGCAGTTCGAAATATTTTCAAAAAATATGGATAGTCTCTTAAGAACATTTCCTCAAGCCACAACGATTAAGGTAGCTGCCCTTATTACTACCCCATCTCAAATAGTTTTTTGCGATTTCTGACTTTTCTAGTACTCCAACCTCAGTTAGTCCGCAAGGATCTTTTGATCCTTATGGGAAATGGAATCGATTGGCATCATAAAAAAGTTTTGTGAAAACAGCCCTTTTTCTCGCTGACTGTACTTTTATTTCAAAATCTGTGAATGCCGATTTAAATTATCCCAAAAGTTAGGGGTGGTCTTCTAAGAACGTTTTCCTATAGCTACAATGGTTAAGGTAGCTGCCCTTCATGCCCCATTTCAAATTACCACCCTGTATAGCGATTTTTGATCAGACAGACACTCTTCAAATATCGTAATCATCTTAGTGACTTCACAAAAACTCAAAATATTTAGAAATCAGGGCTTCTAATTTCGAGACTGTTAGCCCATTTGGTGGCCAGTTAATAAAATTATAATATAAGAGTACCTACAGTACACATTATGATTATTTTGAGAATGCGGTTAAATCCACTTAACTATAGTTAAAAAGGTCAGTGGCATGTTAACACTTACTTACGACTTAAGGTGTTTGCCTTACAAAAATATGTTGGTGCCACCTTACATTGTATGGAGGTTAAATACTCACTTAAATTGAACGAAGTACATATTATTATGTGAACATGTTCAAGTGCGAACCTTTAATTATTACATTTTATTGCTGTTGTCAAAACCAATGAAATAATGATTGCAAGATTATGGTTGTGGGTTGTACTTGTTAAATGTATCTGCTACTGAAGTATTACAAGATGTTAATTTGTATCCGTGCTATATTTAAGGAGGTAACTATAACACCGATACTGAACACAAATCAATACCAAAAATTATCATTTTTTATTTTAAATATTTGTAAACAAACAAATTCCCCTCGTGTGTCGCGCTTGACACAAAAAAGAAGAGTGTAAATCGCCCAAAAAAATAATAGACAGAATTCGGCGCGGCGAAAGTGCCGCTGGTGACTTATTCTCGAAGTCGTTCGGGGCACTACGGGAGTTATTCTGAAACCCTCGCTAACGTTTGGAAGCGATTATTAAATAACCGTAGAATTGGATATGTATTGTTAGATGATCAAGCACATTTTTAAACATTTGCTCTAGAAATATGGCACGGTTACAGATCAACATCTTGTATGCATCATGATTGACCTTTATTTTGTTGTAGTATACTATAAATAAAGTTGACGCCTACAAGTCAAAAGTTCGACAAACAAGGTGCGACATGTCATTAGCTCGATTGGATATTAGAGTGACTGGTTAAATGATTGACAGATTGTTGGAGCGACATGTCAGAGGTCCGACAGGTTGTTGGAGCGACAGTCAATGTGGTAGATATCAGTGGCGAAGGGTGAATTTTCTTAAAAGGGAAGCCGGACCAAAAAATGTTTACCTTGCTCAAGTGTGATGCGTGAATTCCAGTAACTACTCGTTTCGAAAGGGAAGCCGATAGGAATCGAGTTGTATGGAGCCTTCGCCACTGGTAGATATACTAATCCTTTGGCAAAGTAGTCAAACCGAGAGCGAGCGAAGCCAGCTCGGGACTGGGAGCAACCTGACTTGATTGGCTTAGGTTAGAAGGGGATGAGAGGAAATGAGGAATACATTAAAGGAAAATTATCGTTTGCGTTACTACGGATAGTTTTTTTACATAGAAAAAAGTAGGTTACGAAGTTTTTCTTCTTTGGTATCTGTGTAAAAAAACAACTAGTAGTACGGAACACTCATGGTCCGAGTCCCGACTTGGACTTGGCTGGTTTATTTTAATCGATAGGGATGAAACTGTCTTTCGATCGCAAGTTCAACACACGAGTGATTTTCTCATAGAAAAAAACCTACGTGTTGCCTTTCTTACGAGTATTTAGAGAATTCTGCATCTCGCAATCACAGGCCGATCGATCAATCGATCAAAATGAAAATGCTGTTCAAAAATGCTACTAATGTCAGTGCCTCGGTGGGTTATTGATTTCTTAATCCCAATCGATCATCTGTATAATCAATAAATCATTATGAGCCGTTATTAGATATTTAGACAAACAAATATTAATATTCTGAACAAAAACGTATAAGTTATGCAATGATAAATGAAGCCAGTTTTCATTTGCAATAATGATGAAAAACAATCGTTTTTATTTATAAATTAACATTTTAAAAAGGTTAATTGCATACGATATTTCGCAATTATGAGTTCACAATTCAATCATTGAATGTAATGCATAATTAGCCCAACACTGTCCCACTGCTGGGCATCGGCCTCTTCTGTGAATGTGAAGGGTTTAGGTCTTAGTGCTCCATGCTGGCTTAGTGCGGGTTGGTGGACTTAACTCATCATTGAGAACTGTTTGGAGCTCTCTCAGGTGTGCAGGTTTCCTTACGATGTTTTCCTTCACTGTTAACGTAAGTGATGATCAAATTCTGATCAGTATATGAATTCGAAAAATTAGAGGCACGGGCCGTATTCGAAGTCGGACTCTATTGCATGGAAGGCAAGCGTTTAACCGCTGCTAGGCTATTACTGCTTCATGAAATAATTATTTATTCTCGTTTATTCAAAGTACATAATTATAAATTGTATTTTTAAATACACAACTTAAAAAAAATAACAATATATCGGGTTTAAAAAGACCCATAACGATAACGAAAACCCCATATTCTACCCATCATTGGGATCATTTTTTTCTACTAGACCATACCTGGAAAATCATTGGTTTTGGAGATATTGAAGGTCAAAGTATCAATTTTTTTTTTGTTTTTTCAAAAACGAATTCCAAGTCATAATACTAAACTTTCTTCCAAACAATCATTATGAAAATTTTAAATTTTTCCTAACAAATTACGCATTTGAAATTACAAAAACGCAATGAATATCAAACGCACACGACCGCCTTGGCTCAGCTGTGTGGCCGCTGCATGCATGCAAACGCGCTGATCGTCACAACTATACACAACTAGACATAACTAGCGTTTTTTTATGCCAAAAAATAAAAGTCGTTTCCCAGCAATTATTTTTGGTCAATGTAATTTAGTTTGATGTACAGAGTGCATAGATTTCGGTTATGTGATGGGTCTTTTTACACCCTGTATATTTAAAATAAAAAAAATGTCCCCCATCGGCATCGGGAACAGGGTCCAAGCTGCCGGTGGTCAGGGCTCTAAAGAAATGAAAACTCCTGACTGTGCCTGCCGTGTCAAGGAGTACTGCTTTCTGTATCAAGCCCTTGATGCAGCCGCCTAACGAGAGCCACATAAGGTGTTGGTTCTAGACTGTTAGGCCATTCGCCGTAAATAATAATAATAATTGTTATTCTATATTCACTATTATCCCTTTTTTGTTTTTATCGTGGTAAAATCCTCACGGATACCCTCCGCCCGGGGAAGACGGAGGGTTATGCCGGACTGTTACCGGCTAAAAACCCACAGTGTTCCTTCTCCTGAGCTTCGGCTGGGGTCGCGGGATTCGCAGCTGCATGTACCGTAACCCCGGCAGGCCTCGGTCCACCAGCACCTGGCGGACCTCTCCATTTCGGGCCTGGGGGCCTACTCCCTAAGTCCGTCAACCAAGTTAGTCGCCCGTCCGAAAGTAGCCCGAAACGTAGGAGTGAATAAAACAAGTGTCAAGTTCAACTTTTCGGACGGGCAAAAACACATCGGTAGAAGGGACAACTGTCAAATGGTGTTGTCATTCATTCTAGTTCGGACCCCGAAATAATCGCATGTCCGTAAGTGACAGGGAGTAGGAAACGCTCGTAACTAAGGCCGAAACTACGGACTTCGTGCTTAGGGAGTAGACCCCCTATTACGGGTCGGGCGACGGGTCCTCTAACCTGCCGCCATTTCCTAATATCCCTATACTATTCCATATTTGGTTACTTTCACTCCAATATTAACAAAACCTCAAATTTTACTTCATATTCATCATAGATTTCATTTCAAAGCAATATAATTTCCGAATCGGAGCAATAAACGACTGCAGAGTCAAGGCGTGTAATCATAAAACTAAATTATTCCAAAAATGTAAATTGAGCTCATCAGAGTTCATTTAAAAATAACTACCATAGAGTTGACATTGAATACAGATAATATAAGGTTCACGTGGTCAATCAGTGACAAGCAGACGTAACTTAATTTATTTATAAATGAATTTATGCGTTATCAATGATTTTATTAGGAAATTAATGTGAAAATTATTGATGTTGGTGCACGATTGAGGAGTAGGAAGGTTGTCATTTGTAACCTTCATGGTTAATGGATTACAGGCGGGGCGGTATGACAACGGATTGCTTGCAAAACCTTCAGTAAATAAAATCATATTATATAGCTTACACATTTAGCCAAAGAAAGCTAAGGAACGGAGCTCGATACAGCTAAAAATCGAAAGGAACTGGATTCGTTCTATACAGCATAACATCACGCTTGTTTCCCCAAAGGGTTGGGCAGAGGTATACCGGATGACTTTTTTACCGTCTGGCAAAAAAGGGTATAATAGCTAAACGGAGTTGAACCCCATGGCATATTCTTTTTTTCTTTAACTGCCTGTAATGGACTTTGTTTATCGATAAATACTACTAATTTGAAGTCATACTTAATCAATAAAAACAGAAATTTTGTAGTAAATAAATCGATTAAATAGTAATTCAAATCATACATAGGCGTATGATTTGAGTTTCTATAGTAGGTAGGTATATCAATTTCATAACAAGTGAAGAAAAAATGCCGTTGCCTTCTACTCCGTTCACCTAATATACCATTTTGTTTTTCAGACGGTAAAGGAAATCACCCGGTATAGTACACCCTTATTTAACATTATGTTTAAGTCCCATGTAATAGGGGGCGAGCTGCATAGGTTGTTTTCAGAAGCAACAAATAAAAGTTTTCAAAAAATTAACCATGATATTCTGTATCTGAGTAATTTTAGCATCCCAAGTTAACTGACTGCGTGGAGCGATATCGTGCTACTCGTGCCCGTCAGCTGACGCCGTGCCTTTGTTAATTTATGCATGGCATCGAAATTTTCTAACAAATAAAAAAAAACAGTAGGAAAAAAAGGTTTTTTTATTTTTAATCAATCTAAATCCCGTGCGGGGTTAATCTATACCATTAATAGATCATGTGGTTTGAAGGAATTACACGAATTCTTTAACACCCTGTATAGCATGACTGTTTAGTCAGACCGCAAACTCTGCTCATCATTCTTTACAACTTTTACTATGGGACAAACATTACATTCTTAAAAACTGAATACTTTTTTTATTAAAAATTATTAACTTTGCAATATACTAAACAAACTATATCTGTATGTACTGATAATGATTCGCGATATTTAAATCTGTCAGTGAATTATAATTCAGGAAACACCATTGCTAACAAACAGCGCAAAAAACATCAAATAACTTGTTACAAGTCGTTAGTACCATGTAATACTTGTGATACAATACAATAGGTTAACTAGCACTTAACGATACAATTACTGTTACAGTATTGTTTAGTTCCTGTGTTTTTGTGCAGCAGATCATTATGTTATTGAATTAAGACTATTATTTTAATTAATTCACCTTGCAGCGATGCGCCGGCGTCAGCAGCTCAGTAGGTGGTATAATTTATGATTCTAAATTAGTATAAAAATGTGGCATTGTTTTGGATTTTTTGCAACTGTTAAGTAGCTTGTAGTATCCCACAGCTGGGAAAAGGCCCCCCTTGATCTTCAGTCCGCACGGTTTTAATTTCTAGTCTATATTGTTGTTGTGTAACTGCCGCGTTGGTTTAGTGGTCGCAAGTGCAACTGCTGAACGTGAGGTCCTGGTTTCGATCCCCAGGTCGGGCAAAATATTATTGGGTTTTTCCGTGTTGCATTTCTCAGTAGCAGCTCGAAGTCTGAATTTGTGCCCGGTTGATGGCAATAAGCTCGCCCCCTATCGGGACTTAAGGCGAGCTGAACCCTGGCGCGGTAATCGGGTAAGCGACGACGCGCGGGCCGAAAATCACTTTAAAAGATCGATAAAAAATATATAAATGTAATAAAAAAAAACGATCGGGTAGAATCGATTCCAAAATTAATTACCTATAAATTAATATTAATTATAAAAATGTATTATAGTAAGTACTTGTTTAAAATGAAATATGCTTGTAAAAAAACTGCAAATCGAAGTAACTTCAGTATTTTTTTCTATCGAGAAAACTATATTGCATCGTGTATTGAACGGGTACAGTAGTATAGAGAAAGAATGTATCCTAAAATATAAATTTATTTTGGGTTCTAAATGTTTTAATTTGCCTATCAAAAATGAGTTCTAAAACAAGCAAAACCTACCGCGCCAGGGTTCAGCTGGCCTTAACCACAACAGCGAGATGAGTATGTACATCTCTGCACATCCCTTCGGGGAATACAGGCGTGATGTTATGTCTATATGTATATACAACGTGTTACATACATCCCCTTAAAAAGAAAATGTTAATCAAGTAGTCTTTTATGGTTGTTGTCATTTACCTCTGAGAGGAAATTAGGTAAGAATGTAAATAACTTTCTGGGTAGTCTACTCTTTACTTTTATGTTTTCAGGGTTGCGTTTCAGTGATGATTTTATTTTTTGATTTGTAAATTTTTTTATGGTCTTTATTTTGTTTTAGAATATTGCTAATAGACTCTTTACAAGGGACCTTTTCATCCCCTTTCGGCTTTAGGGGTATTTTTGTAACACGTTGTATATACATATATTGATTTTATCCAGCTCTTTCCGGCGTCGCTTTCACGGTCTCCCTGGACGCCGTGCTGTGTCAGGGCTCCAATGTGAGAAAATGTAGCCAGCCTAATCCCACTTCTGTTTAGCGGCTTATCAAACAAGCGTTTAAGCAAGTTAATGTTTTCTAATATGAAAAATATGAAAATAAGGCAAGGGAACTTAGGTGGATTGATCATATAAAGAAAATTGTGGGAAGTTCTTCCTCTTCTCTCGTGTCAGCATGAGTTATACGAAAATAGCTCATGCTGTGGTGAAAAGATTAGCCAGTCAGCAAGGTTGGTAGCGGGGCTGACTGCCCAGGGTGCGCCGGACGTACTTAAGTATCGTCACTCGTGGAGGCTCTTTTCATGCATCCCAATTGGTAGAAACCCCAAAGTGGGAGGTTAAACCAGCCAGAATTGCGGTGAATGCACTAGGCGACTCCCGCGAATACGACTACTTTAAGGAATTGCCCATAATTTTCACTTTCCTTACATGAATAACATTCACCTTAATAACATCACAGCTGATTTCTCACGGCCTTGAAATCACGTAATAAAGATATAATCACTTAGTCATAACAATGATCGTTGGAAACTGCAAGCGGCGATGAATAAGCAACATTGTCGCAAGAGCATGACTACGCCTTTCTTTGTCGGCTCACTGACACCTGCGTTTATGATGTTGCAGAGATGGTAAACCTTTTGTATGTTATGTATGACAACAGAGGCGGTAAACATTTTTTTATGAACGTGTTGGTTTTTAGGATTGCGTACCCAAAGGGTAAAACGGGACCCTATTACTAAGACTCCGCTGTCTGTCTGTCTGTCCGTCTGTCACCAGGCTGTATCTCATGAACCGTGATAGTTAGACAGTTGAAATTTTCACAGATGATGTATTTCTGTTGCCGCTGTAATAAAAATACTAAAAAACAGAATAGATAATGGTACGGAAACCTTCATGCGCGAATCCGACTCGCACTTGGCCAGTTTTTTATGTTTTACGTGGGCTACTAGCCTATTGCAGTTGTAAGAACGTGGTAACTCCACATCCTTTTTTTATCAAATCTTCATGGATATCCTTCGCCCGGAGAAAACGAAAGGTTAGGGACTCTTACCGGCTAAAAACCTGCGGTGTTCCTTCTCCTGACGTTTAGCCGGAGTCGCGGGATTTGCAGCTGCATGCACCGTAACTTAGCAGACCTCTTCTTCTGTGGGGCCTTGCCCCACGTCCTCCTTATGGGCGCACACAGAACACGGAGCGCCACCTTCTCGGGACTGTTACTGGTCGGGCGACGGGTGTGGTGACAACCTTGTTATGACCTAATTAATGGTCACGATAAAACACCCTATGGTATTTAAAGTGGCAAACGGCCTGTGTCGTCTCTTCAGACTCCGCAGTCACACCGATAATTCAGCCCTCTTCAAACTGTCTCCCCCCCCTAAGCCCCTCCCCTAAGCCCCCACCAGCAACGCCCTAAGCCGAGGTCCGAGTCCCACTAGGAGTCGCCCATAGTGCTGTTGTTGCAGGTAGTCATGATGTTAGTGTAGTACAAGTAGTTAACTTAGGTTAAGTAATTAAATAAATAAATATTTTTGGGACATTTTTACACAGCACCATCTAGTCCCAAACTAAGCAGAGCTTGTACTATGGGTACTAGACAATGGATATAATACTTATATACTTTTTTTTTTGTAAATACATACCTATAATACATAAGAAACACCCACACACATAAGTATTTTACTTCCTTCCCCCATTGACTGGAGACCCTTCAGGTCTCGCCTATAACTGCCCGGTTACGTAGAAACGGTCCGGGAGGACCAATAATTAAAGGAGATAAAAAAAAAGTGCGCTTTCCTCTTACCATACCTCAGTTTAATACTTCTACATTTGGATTTAAAACCTCAATTAGTTCCATGTCGACATAATCTTCTTGTATGCGGTACGGCTCCCGCCCCAAAGGTTCGCGACCTCTGTACTACTAGTTGCTACAACGTAAAACCAGTCAACTTGCAATATCTTAACAAATAATAAAAATGTCTGATGTTTATGATTTTAATTAGTTTCTGTTTATCACGGCCATTGAGAACATTAATAAAAAAATAATTGTATTTCCTGCGATAAGGTCGGATAAAAATAGGTTATGGTTTATCTTTATAGGACTATATATTGTTGTACTAGCTTCTGCCCGCAGCTTCGCTTACGTGAAATTTTGAACACGCGTTTACCCCTTTTTTAGGTATAGGTACCTAGTTGTATCTAAAAAGTCCGGCTTTTATAATTTATTTTGAAGAGTTTTTATGCCAAATTTCAAGTTATTACCCCTGGAATAAGTATTTTCGTACAAACTTTAACAACCCATTTCGCCCCTTTAGGGGTGAAATTTTTAAAAACGTTCAAACACGTCTATGTTTATTTCTAATCAAAAGTCTAGATATTTAATTCCATGTTTCTGACTTCAAAAGTACCAGATTTCTCATACAAACTTTCAACACTGATTTCAACCCTTTAGGGGTAGAATTTTCAAAAACGCTCAAAAATGTGTACATTTCTAACTTACCAGAAACCATCACATTTAATTTCATGCTTCTTACTTCAAAAATGACGGACTTAGATACAAACTTAAATCCCCAGTTTCACCCCCTTAGGGGTTGAATTTCGAGAAATCCCTTCTTAGTGAATCCTACATTACAAAAGGAACCTACTGTAAAAATTTCATGTTTCTAACCCGTTTAGGCTGTGCGTTGATAGATCAGTCAGTCAATCAGTCAGATTCTCCTTTAATACATATAATATAAATAGATAAATAGATTTGAAGAAAAAACGGGGGCAAAAAAAGGAAATATCATTTTTTTATCTCTTTATTTCACTCTTCGTGACTAAATTGTCTGCCTCATAGTTACTCACCTTCTAACAGTAATGGATGTCTTTAAAGCATGGTAAACAATAATTTTAAAATCGTAGTGTCACTGCGATGTCATAGTTCTAACTATTTGGTTAATACTCTTATAATTAAAATGTAAATTACTCGCACACCTGATGTAAATAACCTATGCAATTCCAAGCACACTCGTTTATTTAGATTCGTACTAGCATAGGTTAAAAGGTCATCAAGAGTGCATATCTACGCAAATGATACAAGTCCATCCTTACCGTGCCCTAAGAGGCAATTACTATAATGTTTTCATATTGAAATAATAAAACTTTTAAGTGTTTGTGTGTTAGCGAACTCAAGCTCTAAGCAATGATATTTATGGCGATGCTTTTAGTGATAAAACGCAATGCAGGATGGCTGTAAAACCTAAGCCTATTTGAAATAATATTAAAATAAATTAACAAGTGGAAGTGAATGTTGGTCGTTGTAGAAGAGTCATGAAAGTAGAATAAAAGTCGTCGAAATGCGTTCCTTGCGAAGTACTACTTTCAACCGGCGTGCGTGTATGACTACATGTATGACCGTGAACGAAGCGAAAGGACTACGTAAGGATCGCAGCATGTGGCGTTCTACAATGTCTGCCTACCCCCACGGGAAAAAGGCGTGAGTTTATGTATGTAGTATCTATAAATTAAAACTAAAAAATATTTACTACAATTAAAAAAAAGAATAGGTCAGGACCGCAAGTCCGTCAAACAAAGAAAGAAAGAAAAAGAAATGAAAGAAAAATCACATATTCAGCACAATTTTTTACTATAATTAAATACTACTTACTACCTAGATATAATATAAATTGCGCTGAAACGGCGCTGGTTCAGCATATGCCAGACGGAATGCCTGGCGCTGGTTTTCAACCAGACCCTAGTGGCCCAAGGATGGTAAGCCAGTTCAAAAAATAAAAAAAAAATGATAATATTTAAATAAATAAAGAAAATAAAAGCTTGTAAAAATAATACATTAAGTATAAATATAAATAAACTTGTTATAATAAAATATATAAAAATACATATAATGTGTACAGTACTTAATTATAGGCCACTGATGAGCGGTATATTATATTTGTCTTGGGATTCTATACTAGGTCCGAAGCGAGCGGCTTAGTCACCCGAAGGCAAAACCCAGCAGGTGTGTATATAATATCTATAGTTTCATAGAAAGGTTGCCTACCTCTGACACGTTTTTCGGCACAAGAGGTATAACTTATTGCAACTTATAATCATGGAAAAAGTAACGGGAAAACACGGTGTTGGCTGAAGAAAAAAGTCTTGATTGACAAGTATTCGCGAGGGGAGTCATGAGTGCTGCTGCGCTGTTCCATCTCGCAAAGGAAACTCCCACCACCTTCCCATGGCCCTTCTAACTTAACGTTATACGGGCCGAATCGTGAGACGGCTGCGGACTTAGCACCCTTGGCTATCTTTTTTTAACGGTCCGCAGGCGCTTCTTGATCTCTTACAAGTTAGAAAAGACATGTGTAACCCTGGTGCACCTCTCCCAATTGGGTGTGCTCAACCACAGCACGGGCTTCGTCGCCGGATCTCCTTTGTTTCAATCGTCGCTGTTGCTGTTGTTGTTGTCGTAGCTGTTGTTGTTGCTGTTGTAACTGTTGTTGTAGCCAGCCTCTCTCACGCTCCTGGCTTTGTGCCACTTGTGCGCGCAAAGGACAAGGAGAAATACTCGGAGCTAATGCGCATGTTACGATGCTCAGCGGGTATCACACTTCTGGATAAAGTACGCAACGTATGCCTGGTGCCATGTGGTGTCGGTCGTAAAGAATAGCACTACCCCATCTCTTCCCACGGGTGTCGTAAAAGGCGACTCACGCGACGTACACATCCAAGGTAGCTACAAGATTGCCCTCATTGCTGAGAAGGTCAAAGAGCAACGCCTTCAATGGTATGGACATGTACTCCGCAGTCCAGAAGACCACATGGCGCGAGTAGCCCTTAACCTATCGACAGTGACGCGAAATCACGGAAGACCCCCCGCCACCTAGCTGACAACAGTCCAGAAAGACCTGAAGGAGAGCGAAATAGACACCGCAACCGCTCTGGATCGACATAAATGGAGAAGGCAGACAAGGAGAGCCCACTCTAGATAATGGGACAAGGCAATGGAAGAAGAAGAAGAACGGCCAACTTTCAGTAATTGCAGAGGCACCAGGAGAAAAAAACATAAAGAAGTTATTTGCTCTTTAACGCGGTGCGGCTCCGTAACCATTTATATCAATGTACATTATATCATTTTTGCGGCGCAGCTATTGCGCGTTGGTGCTTTCCACCCCAAGGTATGAACAGCCTGTTAAAAAGTGCACTTGTCGCATAACTTAGTCATAAAAGTATGTCAGGGTATTAAATATATACATACAGAAGGTTCACTTTGTACTGAACTCGGGCAAACAGACTTTTAGCTGACGGCCCACCTGATGGTAAGTGGTTACCGCCACCTATATGTATACACCTACAAAATCGAGAGGATTACTGATGCATTGCCAACATTAGAGACAAAGTTGGAAAGTCTCATGTGCCTGTAATTTCACCGGAATATCATACCTTTCAAACCGGAACACAGCAATGCTTCTTGGCTGGAGAAATAGGTATGGAGGTAGAACTTCCCCGGACGACTTCTTTCACAAAGAGCTCTACTATTCTTAAAGGACCCAAGACTCTTGACGAAACAACTTATTTTTCTTAAGGAAATGATCACCCTTTCCGACTACTTAAGAACAACTAATAATACGAGTATTAGTTATGCTGACAGAGAGGTCTTTCTCACAGGGGTGACAGAAACGCAACCTAAACAGGTTGGCAACAGCCGTTCCCAATTGCGATGCAACCAATGTTTTCACATAGCGCATGTGTAACAACACTTCCGCGCTTGGTAAATCATATGAATCGGCCATTTATGTTTGGTTTTTATCGCACGTTGTTAGAAGTTGACCTTCTGTGCGTCTATCTCTCATTGCATGCTGAGAGTAAGCGCGGGCGCATCCCAGCAGGTTTATTGTTTTATATCGACGTGTGACGTAATAGTTGACTAGTTTTCGCCCGCGGCGGTACTCGCAATCAAGATATATTATGGACTAAGTTATGTTAGTTGATATGACATTCTTTTGTGTTATGTTTGTCATCTTGCTCGCTTTCTCTTAACAGGTTAGCGAAAGGATGCGGCGGTTTATACAGTGACTGGTTAGTCACTTACATCCAAAAACAATGAATTCTGCTCATCAGACTGTACAGCTTTTACTATGGGACAAATCACACAAAATTTCATTTTTTTTTCAAAGAAACTTTTTTTTGTAACTTGATTACCTACTGTTTTTTTAGCTTTTTATTTGCTACTGGCTGTACCCGGCATGCGTTGCAATGCACTTTTCCCTACTTAGGTACTATACTACCTACCTTCAGAAACAAAATCAAAATAGTAACAAAAATTTAAAACCATTTTCGTGCATGCGGTAAACAAATGAAGAATATCGACATACTGAGATAATTTCGTTTTTTTTAAATATCAAAATTTTCTTTCATATGAACCTTCTCCTGACACTTACGAATACAACAAAAAAAAAATGTGAAATCGGTCCAGCCGCTCACGCGTGATCGTGACCAAGGGAAATAGGGATTCATTTTTATATAAAAAGATGTAACATCAATTCTTCGTCATCATTATCATTTTTATTTAAACGAAATACACGCATTTAATACAAACTTATAATTTTGATGATAAAAACGCTTAAAAAGCGATATAAATAAAAAAAAAGTTTTATTTTTCTTCATTTTTTTGTTGATAAATTGTGATCTATTTTCATCGTTTTTCCTCTGTACACATTATCCGGGGACATTGTGTGTCCTAGTGTGAACATTCCCACGGTACAATAATAAAAACGATATACCTAACTTATTTTAATTCAACATACAATACGGCCGACGTATCTTGGCCAGTCTGAAGTTAGCGGACTAGCTGCGCAGTAGACAATTTCGTTTCTAAAAGATTCATTGCGCAGCCAAACAACTAACTTCAGACTCGACAAGATACGTCGGCCGTATTGTACAAACATTTTTTTTAAGGAATGATTCAGAGACACCAAAACTGAGCAAAAAGGTTTTTCCTTCAGCTGTGCTGATGACGTCACAATCGTATTAGTAGGCCGGCAGGATGTCAGCCGCGTTCATGAACTTTTGGTTATAAAATATCCGTTAAATTGATTAATTTTGTTCAAGGTCTGTACGTTTTTTTTATAAGGTTGTATGTGGTGTTTTATTAGAGGACAGTGATCCAGGAAGTCTAATTAGAATGCGTTCTTTGTTTTAACCTTTTGAACACCAAGCTTTCATAACCAAAACACACGTTCTACGCCAAACAGTTTTTTGGAGTCAGATTTAAATTAAAAGTTCGTGCTGAGCTTAATTTATCGACTAATACTATAAATACGTCCAAAAAATCTGTTCAGATGAGGTTTTTTAGACTTGGAAGTTAAAGAAAATTAATTACATACAATATTTTAACAATCATACTGCGATCGCCAACCCGCCTGTCAAGTGTGGCGGTTACGGCAACCCCCCCCCCCCCTGAATTACATATCTATTTACTTTTATTCTATACGAGGATATCCGTCATCGGCATTCAAAAAAAATCTGCTAGTGGTTGTAAACGCATGTCGCTGCTAGGTTTAAAGACCTTGCTGAAGAAGTGCAGTAATGCAAGTCAGTAATGTATTCAACATTGTAACTGATGATGGCGATCCTATAGCCATTTACGTACACACGGCTATAAAGCTATACATTTCCACTATAAGTTGACCTCTCATAATACGGAAATATATATAATTCGAGATCTGCTGATTCTGGACAGATATACCTTGATATTATGTAGCCGTACGTACAATTAACATCAAAACTAAGTGATGATTGTTTCAAGTTACAAATCCCTACTAATATTAAAAATGCGAAAGTAACTCTGTCTGTCTGTTTGTTACCTCATCACGATTAAACTACTGAACCGATTTTGTTGAAACTTTATATTATTACAGAGATAGTCTGGAACCTGGAGAAGGGCATAGGCTACTTTTGTCCCGAAAATACGGAATACGCGATAAACTACATCCACACCAGCGAAGCCACTGGCGACCTCTAGTGTTTTATAAATGAAAACTTGCACATCATTTTTTTATCTATATTTATTAATTATATTATTTTAAAATGATACATTGTAGATAATACTGTAATTAAAATAATTACTGTTATTGGCTAGCTTTTGCTATAATTAATATCAAAAAATCAAAATATTCATCCAGACTTTTGTTGTTGATTGTACAGAGAATTTCCCACATAAAGACCTAATAGCACTTTCGTCGACATGGGGATCAAAACGAGAACCTTACAATCAGCAACCATACATGCACCACTACACCAGAGCGGTCTTGATGAATTAGATGACAAATTATAAACTTCTAACACAAATTAGCACAGAAATACAATTTTATAGCTTTTATGTATCACAAAGAAGATTAGATTGTAGTTTTTAAATGACACTTGTTTAATGAGCTGTATAATAGATTGCTATAAAATTTAATTAATTAAAGCGTGTTATCATTAGGCATTGAAGAATTTTCTTGTCTAGCAAATCCAGTTTTATAAAATTTTGGCTGAGATAACAATAGGCCAATTACTTCAAGAACTGTTTCTTCCAGGTCAAAATGTATTCTTGTCTCATAACATGACGCCTGTATCCCCCGAAGGGTTGGGCAGAGGTGTATAGTAACACTCTCATTTCGCCGTTATGTTTAAGTCTTATGTAATAGGGGGCGAGTCTATTGCCATATACCGGGCACAAATCCAGGCTCCGGGCTGCTACTGAGAAATCTCACGCGGCAAAACCAAATAACACTGCCCAACCTGGGGATCGAACCCAGGACCTCACGCTCAGCAGCCAACAATATTTTTAGTTAACTTTCGCTAACATGGAACGGAATTAGCACCAATGTCACCGTCATCTTCGTTGTCATCTTAGATAGTTATCATTTATTTATTTTACTTTAATAACAACGGTCTTGGACCAATTACAGTAATTAAAGATAGAGAAATGAAACATAAAAACATAGTAAAATAGACATCTTTCATGAATCTCTCTCGCATTGCTTCAGACATACCAATAAAATCTTCCAATCATCCGCAAACAGATCACAGTTCGTATTATAATCCAAGAGTTCGTTGAGTGCGGTGAGAGTACGAGGTATTGTCGATTTAGCTCGCGCTACAGTGCGAGATGAAGGCACAGCAAGAAGTTTGTGCTTCCTGTTGCGGTGGTAATTGTCCAGAGCAAAGAATCAAGCCAGCTCATTATGCAGATCTGGTGCATCAATGGACCCGCGAAAAGTTTTATAAACTGTTGTAAGCTGATCACATGCTCTTCTTACCTCAAGTGTGTTGTAACCGAGGCACCCGAGAAGAAATTTGGTTGGGTAGAGGAACGGATAATCATAGTAGATAACCTCTGTCTACCTCTTCAGAGGATACAAGCGTGACTTGTGTACCTCATCATGTAAAGTACTTAGCTAATTGCTAGCTTGCCCTTTCTAAAATCATAACGTATCTAAATTCCTAGCAGTGTTAGCGAGCCTTCGGAGCCAAATTCTGCAAATTGTTGCTTGTTGTTGGAATATTATGATAATGTTACAGCCAATCATTGTTAGCTGTACACAGTTATTGACAAGTTGTTGTTTCGTGAACCTGTCGTATAAACTTAAGAATACTTATTACTTTAGTCATTATACTAGCGACTCGCTCCGCCTTTGCACGTGAACGTTTTATAGCTTAAAACCTTTCTCTTGAATCACTCTATCTATTAAAAAAAACCGCATCAAAATCCGTTGCGTAGTTTTAAAGATCTAAGCTTATATAGAGACAGACAGCGGGAAGCGACTTTGTTTTATACTATGTAAAGTTCGTTTCAAAATCCCTGAGACTGAATTGACATACGCGAAACGTCAAATTTGAAAAAAAGTTCCTAAAATTAACAAGTTTCACATTTGCGCCTGTCAATTTTGTCTCAGGGATTTTGAAACGAACTTTAGTGATTTTCGAGTCGTTTGGGATCGAAACACTCGGGTCGTGGGGTCCCTGTGCCCAACTTCTGTACAGAGATGTTGCAAGGCGGCTAGTCGTCACTTCCCGTGACGCAAAGGTTGGCCTCTACTTTGGTCAAAGGATAAGCATTGCCATACAACGTCACAATGCTGCCAGCGTTCTGGGCACGTTAGCCGTCGACAGCAGTGCAGAGGAATATTTTGATGCCCTATTTTAGTTTATAGTTTTATTAGGATATATTTTTCTTTATTTGTATATCCTTTAATTAGTAATTATGAAAATATTGTATGTGTAATTGTTTAACCTATGTAGTACTGTAATTATAGACACAATAGATAAACAATAGCACTGACGATCCGGGTCGTCGCGCGGGACGATACCGGTTACTATCACTCAACTAAACATTTGAAAAGAACGACTAATGCCTGGTTCCTATGGCCAAGAACGAAGGTAGATTTTTTTATTGCCAAACTGGGCATTTACATAGACTCGTAAGCTAATTTTATCTGTGATAGCTACTAACGTATGGGAGGGTGTACTATACAAAGCTATGGGATCTTTGCTTCATAAAGGTGGATCCAGACATTGCGAGGCATGCGCCGCGAACGGCGCACAAGGCATGCCTCGCAATGTGTGTACCTTCATATTCGTGGCGAGGCATGTCACAAACATGGAGACAGACAAACGAAGCATTTGCTTCGCACGCGACGGCTCGACCCGAGATAAAGTTGGTATATTTTTTCGACACGCACGCCTCACTCCGAGACATTCGTTGTGCGCCGTTCGTGGCGCATGCCTCGCAATATTTGGATCCACCTTTATAGGTAAAGGTACAAGAGATTTAGTTATAACTAATGCTCGGTAAATCATAGGAATCGGTCATTATATTGTTACTTAATGACTTATCTACGTAATGACTTAACCGAGGAGGAGGTTCTCAATTCGACGAGTATGTTTTTTTTTGTATGTTTGTTGTATCTTCGCGAATCGTGAACCGACTGTAATGATTATTTTTTGTTTGAACGGGAACTCTTCCGAGGTTGTCACATTTAGTCGGTGCTAATCGACGCTGAACCAAATTAAAGGCATCGATTTCAGAACGGTTAATTTTATGATGTGGTAATTATTTTATGCTTTTTAGTTTTTTTGCAGCCGGTTTTCTTTTTAAATTAATTTTGTTTATTGATAAAAAACAAAACGTGGTCCTCACTCTAGGAATACCTACTCCTGTTTCGTGGGTGCGTTTACAGATACAATTTGTTACATGCACAAAACACCCAAACTGTTTTGTTTTTGCTTTTTTTTTGTATTTTAATTTTTATCTATTATTTTTTTTCGATCGGTTAATAACAAATCGATCGTCGTATCGGTCGACAATTTAAAATCCGTTATTTTACTTACTGTAAGTATATCCCTAAAAGATTTTTTCTTTTCTTGCTCGATGGGTTGTGTTTTATGAAAACTGGCTGTCTGATGCATATTAGATGTCAGATTTAACCTTAGGGCAGCTAGGTTTTCTTAATAATTATGATGCTATCTGCATGCATGCAGGTGGATATTTGCCCGTCTAGCTGAAATAATGATTCCGTCGTCTCTTATGTCATCAAAAGATAGATTAAGACCAGGTGCTTCGCATCCATACAGTATTTTTTTTCTGAAAATATCCATAACTATCCTTATTGGTCTAGTGCAGGAGCGGGATAACTTTTAACATCCGGGTCCAAAAAAAAAGTAGGGGAGGAGAAAAAAGAAGTAGTTTTTTGTTCTGCCAAAACTAACATTTTTGGCTCTAACAATTACGACTATTAGTTATGGCATTTAATAATTAGCTATGTATTTATTTTATGCCTATTTGTGTCGAAGAGGCTGCAAAAATATATTTCAGAGGGCTACATGCTCTTGCTATAAAAGGGAGAGTTGGCAGGCCGGATTAAAAGTTCGCCGACGAGGCCCGTCGCGACGTCCCACCGCCGCCGGTCACGATCCACCGAGCTCTCCCGTCGTAGAGCCGGTCGTCTCTTCAGACTCCGCAGTCACACCGATAATTCAGCCCTCATCAAGCTGTCTCCCCCCCCCTATGTCCACGACAGCAACGCCCTAAGCGGAGGTCCGAGTCCCACTAGGGGTTGCCCTTAGTGCTGTTGTTGCAGGTAGTCATGATGTTAGTGTAGTACAAGTAGTTAGCTTAGGTTAAGTATTTTACTTCCCCCCATTGGCTGGAGACCCTTCAGGTCTCGCCAATAACTGCCCGGTTACGTAGAAACCGTCCCCTAGGACGACCTACAGCAATCAAATAGAAAAAAAAGCCGGATTAAAAGTCTTCGCGGGCTGGAGCTGGCCCGCGGACCGTAGTTTGCCCAACCCTAGTCCTGGGAAACTTTATTGGGTTTTTCTTATGAGTAGATACGGCGTAGTCCGTGGTTTGAAATCGTATTAGGTTAATGACATTAGACTTTTGACATGACACATTTGGCTTTTTTGACGATCTTAGGGTAGGTAAGGGTAACGTAGTACGCCTATGTATTTAAGGAACAGCCGTAAAAAAATGCATTTAAAAAGAAAGAACGAAAGAAAAATTACTTACTCTGAACTCACACAGGCAGTTACAGAAACAAAAAAAAAAATACAAAAAAAGGAAAAAAAAATAAACTACCTGCACGACGGTAAAAAAGGCTCCTATCTCAGCATAATACTGCGACATTTAAAAAAAAAAACAATTACAATATTTAGTTTTAATTTCGCCAAACTAGTTCATCACGTTTGGATGCACTAAGCAGCACCGTCCGCAAATATAGGCACATGCAGAAGGTGTGGTTAATAAAATGAAAAATAGCAGCGATTTTATAAAAAAAACAAAATACACAGTTTATAACATTATCAATTTTAAAGCAAATGGGGACAATTTGAGGCTAAAAATAAGCTAAACGCACTGTGGAGCGAGGCGAAAATTACAGAACTTACATTATTTATTAAATAGTCGTTTATTCACTGTAAACATGTAAAAAATATTTTTAAATAGGTACATGTCATAAAAAAGCAATACATATTTAAAAATAGAAAACCGGCCAAGTGCGAGTCGGACCCGCGCACGAAGGGTTCCGTACCATTATCTATAAAAACGGCAAAAAAAATCACGTTTGTTGTATGGGAGCCCCCTTAAATATTTCTTTTATTTACTTTTTTAGTATTTGTTGCTATAGCGGCAACAGAAATAAATCATTTGTGAAAATTTCAACTGTCTAACTATCACGGTCCATGAGATACAGCCTGTTATAGACGGACGGACAGCGGAGGATAGAATAGGGTCCCGTTTTACCCTTTGGGTACGGAACCCTAAAAATAATATATAAACAGTTTGTAACATTATTAATTTTAAATCAAAGGGGGACAATTTCAGGCTAAAAATAAGCTAAACGGCGCCACTGTGAGGTGAAAATTACAAAAATTACATTATTTATTAAATTGTCGTATATTCATTGTAAACACGTAAAGAGATATTTTTAAATACCTATCATAAAAAAACAATATACATTTAAAAATAGAAAAAAATAGTAGGCCACTGGCATCGGGAACAGGGTTCAAGCTGCCGGCGGTCAGGGCCTAGGAGAGAGGAACTTCCTGACAAAACGCGCCGTGTCCAGGAGTACCGTTTTCTGTGTCAAGCCCCTGATCCGGCCGCCTAACGAGAGCCTCATCAAATGTTGGTCGAGGCTCTTGGCTATTAAGCCATTGGCCGTAACGAATATCGGCACAGCGACTGCTAAGTCAACATCCCACATGTCGACAACCTCGTGTGCCAAATCAAGATATTTGATTTTTTTTATTATGACGGCAAGTCACAAGGATTTTTAAAATTTCGCTTTTTTTTTTACCTCAGTTCTGTGGCACCGCCCTGGTGGCAGAAAAAAATCTAGATCCGTATCCACTAATATCGAAAATTATTAATAATTATTTTCCCATAAAGCTTACACTCAGAAGCGTTATAGTGGAATAAGATATGAAGGATTGACAGAAAAGTTTAAACAACCATGCGCGTGCGATGGTCTGATACAAAAGATTTATGTGCTGGGATCCGAGAAGTGGTCCTTTATCTCTGTCTACCCATCTGGGCCTTGGGATGGTGATATATTGCAGTTATGTAAAAGGCTGGATGGAATATTGAATTTTATTTATTTAAAAATAAGAACGACATAACATAAGCACTGACATTAATTAATATAATCTATATATATAAAAATGAAATGCTGTTCGTTAGTCTCGCTAAAACTCGAGTACGGCTGGACCGACTTGGCTAATTTTTGTTTTGAAATATTTGTGGAAATCCAGGGAAGGTTTAAGTGGTGAGAAAATATGGAAAAGTTGCGAGGAAAATAGCAAAAACAACAATTTTATTTTCCCATACAAGCTGTTCCTAGTTGTCAAACATTTGATATTCGTCCCGTCAGTACGATAAACTCGGGTCCCCTCAAATCGAATTATCGCGTATTTAAATTTGAAAAATGCAAATTAGTGTCACACTTATTTTCTCTAAGTGGCATTGCAACGCATACGGTACAGGTAGTAGAATATAAAATATTAACCCTTTCACTCAGTCTTCTCGCAATACACCACAAGCATTCCAACAATATCACCTTCCATTCATCAGGAAATAGATCCAGTGAAGGATTAGATTCCAGAAGAGCGTTGAGTGTATAAACATAACATCACGCCTATATTCACCGAAGAGCTATGCAGAGGTGTATAATACAACCTTGTTTCACCGTTATGTTTTAGTCCCTTATAATAGGGGGCGAGCCTATTGCCACCAACCGGGCACAAATCCAGACTCCGGGCTGCTACTGAGAAATTACACACGGAAAAACCCAATAACACTGCCCGTCTGAGAATCGAACCCAGGACATCACTGCTCAGCAGTCGCGCTTGCGACCACTAGACTAGCGAGGCAGTCATTTGCATTAAAATGATGAGTTTATTGGGGTCTGAAACAGAATGAGCACTTCCTGAAATGTGCACTTGACTCAAAATGTGCATTTCGCAATAAGTGCATTTCGCAATAAGTGCACTTCTCAAAATGCGCACTTCTCAAAACGGGCAATTCTCAAAATGTGCACTTCTCAAAATGTGCACTTCTCAAAACGGGCAATTCTCAAAATGTGCACTTCTCAAAATGTGCACTTCTCAAAACGGGCACTTCTCAAAACGGGCACTTCTCAAAATGTGCACTTCTCAAAACGGGCACTTCTCAAAATGTGCACTTCTCAAAACGGGCACTTCTCAAAACGGGCACTTCTCAAAACGGGCACTTCTCAAAATGTGCAATTCTCAAAACGGGCACTTCTCAAAATGTGCACTTCTCAAAACGGGCACTTCTCAAAATGTGCATTTCGCAATAAGTGCACTTCTCAAAATGCGCACTTCTCAAAACGGGCAATTCTCAAAATGTGCACTTCTCAAAATGTGCACTTCTCAAAACGGGCACTTCTCAAAACGGGCACTTCTCAAAACGGGCACTTCTCAAAATGTGCAATTCTCAAAACGGGCACTTCTCAAAATGTGCACTTCTCAAAACGGGCACTTCTCAAAATGTGCACTTCTCAAAATGTGCACTTCTCAAAACGGGCACTTCTCAAAACGGGCACTTCTCAAAACGGGCACTTCTCAAAATGTGCACTTCTCAAAATGTGCAATTCTCAAAACGGGCACTTCTCAAAATGTGCACTTCTCAAAACGGGCACTTCTCAAAATGTGGACTTCTCAAAATGTGCACTTCTCAAAATTTGCACTTCTCAAAACGGGCATTTTTCAAAATGAGCACTTCTCAAGACGGGCATTTTTAAAAATGATCACTTCTCAAAACGGGCATTTCTCAAAATGTGCACTTCTCAAGACGGGCATTTTTAAAAATGATCACTTCTCAAAATGGGCATTTCTCAAAATGTGCACTTCTCAAAATGTGCACTTCTTAAAATGTGCACATTTTATAATTTGTGGTTAGGTATATGCAAAATGATCTCCAAAGAAAATTCTTCTGCTTTTTGACAAGTAATTTACGTTAATTTGGTAGTTTTAGGCTAGGATATCATTTTCTTTTGTTTTTACTTCAGATTTAGTTTCGATTTATATTGTATAAATAGGTTATTTACGTTTTTAGCAAAAGATTTTTATTTGGAGAATATTTTGCATATCTCTCGCGGACTCTCACCACATTATGCTTCGGACCCATTTATTGTTCGTTAAAAGACGAAAAGCCTTATTCAGATTTTTTTTTTGAAGAAGACAATGTTCTGATTTTTTTAATAGTACGGTTAGGCTTTACGATTTTTACGGTTTACTGTTTACGCTGTTAAACAAAATCAAACTTTTTGACTAAAGAATCCTGCAGGAAGCAAACAAGTTTCTTGCTTCAAAAAAATAGCCTACAGCTTAGAAATTAAAATGACAGGCTTGCATCAACAAATATAATTAAAAGAATATTAATATAATTCTGTAATACGCATACTACGGGCATTTGACCTATTGATGTAAGGGATTTTGTATTCATCAAACACAAATAATGTTTTTTTGGTTGATTATGTAGTTAAAGCACGGTCCAAGAATTTCTTTGATTACGTAGAGTTTATTAGAATTGTCTAAAAATGTTCATGTTACCTTTCCAAAATTCGACATAACATCGGTTATTGTACCTACATATCAACGAAATAATTTAAATGCGGTTCAATCAAAAATATAATTTATTAAAAGCTATGTAGGTCGCTTATTTGATATCAATATGAGCCATCTAAACAAGCCGGACATGTCACAAAGAACCTTTAGCTACAAACATCGGTGGCCGAAGACGATCTTAAGTTCAAATGTCAAAGCGCGTCCTTGCGCGCAACGATGCGCCAGCCAGTATAAATACCAACACCGACAACACAGAGGCATCAGTCGCTCGATTGCCTTTCAATCACTAACAGTTCCAGGACAAACAAAAAAAACTCATCAAAAATGAAATCGGTACGTTTGGATCTATAATACAAAAAGTGTTTTTTATAATCGATATCTTCAAAGTTTCCGGTAAAATTGTATTCGATGGATTCATCCAATCAACCGCCATCAAACATCAGTGATACCAACTCCTAGTATTCTGCTTGGTCTATAATAGTTGTGTCTTCTGCCAACAGTTCATCGTACTCGCCCTCTTCGTCGCCGCCGCAGTCGCCGCCCCCGCTAACCCTGACGCTGACGCTCAGATCCTCCGCTACGACAGCGACAACATTGGAGTTGACGGATACAACTACAAGTAAATATATCTACCTATAACTAGTAGTCCTCCAAAAAGATCCAGAATCTCATCAATACCATACATTATTGTTTATATTATAAATTATAATATGAAATTTATCTTTTCCCTACAGTGTGGAGACCTCCAACGGCATTCAGCAGCAGGAGCAGGGTCAGCTGAAGAACGCCGGCAGTGAGAACGCAGCCATCGAGGTCCGCGGCCAGTACTCCTACCCCGGTCCCGACGGCGTCATCTACACCGTGACCTACATCGCCAACGAGGGCGGTTTCCAGCCCCAGGGCGCTCACCTTCCCGTGGCTTAAATCAGTTTCAATAACCCCAATATCTAGTCCAAAAAATACTCATCCCTAACCTTACTCCCTTCCTTTGTTAATTTCCACTCCAAGCGATCTGTGATATGATCCTGAACGATTTTGTTAAATAAAACAATTTATGTTATAGTAATTTACATATTCGTTTCATTACCTATTATTCCACATTGAGTTTAATTTACGACACAAACAAATTTTTGGAATGGTTTCCATAAGAGTTACAACATTTTTAAAGCTTGAAGCTTGAAGGATTACAAAACCGGTGAAGTAAAAAAGCAAAGTGGTTTATTCACAACAACAAACTGCAGTGTTATCTATCATTTTAAAAGCATTCTTAAAATAGCTTAGCAATCATTTAAAATATGGTGATAACTTAAAGTTTGATCCAACTGAACTAGAAATTACTAATGAATATTTTATAAAACATTAACAATTGACAATAAAAAACTCACAGCATTGAATACCAATTCACACAATTCACTCACAAATAATTTGTATTCAACTTCAAAACTAATTTATTCAGAATAGAGTAGAATTACTTAGTTCTTTTTGAAAAAACGTCCGCAATTCATCGCTTCCTAGTGTTTATGCTGTGAAGAAGAAATAGCGCAACAAACTTCCCAGCAGTAAAATATAATAAATATGATTTAAAACTTTCAATTGGATCAAAAACAAATGACGTCAATAAACAATAGCTCAATGCGATGAGACCCAAATATGTGAAGATTCCACAATAGCCAAACCTAGAAGAATATAAAATGTTAATTTATGTGAAGCACGACCTTCTGGACAAGTTGGACGATCACTGTTTGATGATCATCTCATTATAATTTTAAAGTTACTATCCTTGGAATCCTAAATTTTGTCATAAATGTTCGGATTAAAGTGTAGCCATGTATTTCTTATAAGGTTTTATTGGTATTTAACAAGCGGTGTTTTAACCATACAAGTTTTATCGTTTATATGTTAAATGTGTTAACTGTGAAGCCCACGCCTTTTAGATCATCCGTAATGTTGAAACTATGAATGGTTAGTGAAAGTATTTCAGAAACAGGTTTGTTGTCGAGACTTTGGTGATGAAAGCCTTATTAAGCTCCATGTGAGTGATCACCATTATGTTCCTCCTTTGAGGAATGCAACTGCGATGTTATATAATAATTAACGAATAAATAAATTGTTGTTGTGTCAAGAACAACTTAGCCTTTTAAATTAGGGATATAGTAGAAATGCGTTTCTTGCGAAGTGTGTAACTTTGAATGATAGATTGAGGAATGATGGGATAAGACAAAGGTGCGGTTTAAAAGATGATGTAGTGACAAAAATTTAAAAGAGTATGCTTCGGTGATTTGGTATGTTGACAGAATGAGTGAACAGCGATTAACAAAAGGAATTTATAAGACGGATGTCAGTGGAAACGCCAGTAGAGGACGCCCTAGAAGGACACACATCGATCCTATTGGTGATGTTCTTCAAAAAAGACAGGTGCGTAGTACTCTCAACCAGCGTGTGTGTATAACAAGATGTATGACCGTGGACGAAGCGAAAGGAGTATGTAAGAGTCGTAGCATGTGGCCTTCTACAGTTTCTACCTACCCCCATGGGACAAAGGCGTGAGTTTATGTATGTTGATTGCCTTGTTGGTTTAGTGGTCGCAAACGCGACTGCTGAGCGTGAAGTCCTGGGATACATCTTCTCGTCGGGCAGTATTATTGGGTTTTTCCGTATAGAATTTCTCAACAGGAGTTCGGAGTCTGAAATATAGGCGTGATGTTGATGTTATGGTATCCTTTGATACTCGTACCATTTCGGCCATTAGCTCACATCAGCTTTTCTAATAAATGATGGAATTAGGCGTTACTTTGCGGAAATCCATGACATGCAAAAATGCAAATAGAATATCTAGCTTTAATTCCGCTGAACAAGATCACTAGTTTGGATGCAGTATACCACCCTCCCGCCCACAAATATATGCACATGCAGAAAGAGTGGACGCGAATCGTCCTAGCGGTCGAGGAGACAACATATCCTGAGGATGCTCCGTGCAGGGGCGAAACACGTGTCGTGTATTGGTTTGGTTGCATGTTGCATTATTTTTCCACTCTTTCTGCATGTGCATATATTTGTGGGCGGGAGGGTGGTATACTGCATCCAAACTAGTGATCTTGTTCAGCGGAATTAAAGCTAGTTATTCTATTTGCATTTTTGTATCAGCTTTTCTCTCTCACGCCAAAAAATCAAAACTTTGTTTTAAGTTTTTCCGGTAAATATTATACAGGGTGTTAACGAATTCGTGTAATTCCTTCAAACCACGTGATCTACTGGTGATACGGATTAACACTAAATGGGATTTTTTTAAAACAAAAAAAAAAAAAAAAAAATTTGCTTTTCTATTTCTAAATCATTTTAGAGCCTTGAGTTACCTGACTGCAAAGAGCGATATCGCATGAGTCGTGCCTGCCAGCCGTGTCGCGCTACTTTCATTAATTTATGCGTGGCACCGAAATGTTCACACAAATAAAAGTAAATTTTTGCAAAAAAAAAACTTATTTTTTTACTGAATCCTTATTAGGTGGTTTAGATACGACCGGTAACAAAGCCGCATGATTTTTTTTTATTTTTTTATTTTTAATCAAGCTAAGTATATCCCGTACGGGACCTTTCTACACCAGTAGTAGATCATGTGGTTTTAAGGAATTACTCGAATTCGTTTATACCCTGTATGTAAGTGGTATTTTTATTAAAGTTATAAAGCGACATCATCGCAATCATACATGGGACACAATTCATAATGATGTAATCACTTCAGTGTCTGTCTATCAAAATCAATTTCTCAAAACTTTGTGGTTAGCTCAACTTGACCGCTTTTTATTTCATTGACTAAACAAGCCACTAGAATAGAATCGAAGATGCTCATTAAAACCGCTATAATGGTGAAGTAATTGTCGATTAACTACCATATAATGTGTGGGCCGCCATATTTGGTAAATAGGAACGCGTTGATCAATACGAATCGCAATAGATCAGCATAAGAATTGGATGCGTGACTAACGTTAATGAGAAAATTGTTTGCATACCAGTCCATTTGACGCGATTTGTGCCCGGTTGATGGCAATAGGCTCGCCCCCTATTACATGGGACTTAAACATAACAATATTCTTCCAGTTCTTCTTCCAGAATTACCTTAAAAAAACATTAGTAGCTCTTTCATTTGGTTCTGGTAGGTAATAGTGGCCTGCAATAAAAAAAAAAACATTTTTTCTTCATTAAACATAACGGCGAAATGTGGGTGTACTATACAGGGTGTAAAAAACCCATCACATAGCCAAAATCTACGAACTCTGTACATCAAACTAAATTACTATGACCAAAAATAATTGCTGGGAAACGACTTTTATTTTTAGGCATAAAAAAACTGTTTTTTTGTAGCGCGCAATGTAATGCACGTAACCGAATGTGCCTGTGTGGGTTGTGCAGCGGCTACACAGCTGAGCCAAGGCGGTTGTGTGCGTTTGATATTCATTGCCTTTTTTGTAACTTCAAATGCGTAATTTGTTAGGAAAAATTTAAAATTTTGATAATGTTTGTTTGGAAGAAAGTTTAGTATTAACACTTAGAATTCGTTTTTGGAAAAAACTAAAACAAAAAAATGTATACTTTGACCTTCAATATCTCCGGAATCAATCCTTTCCCAGTATGGTCTGGTAGAGAAAAATGATCCCAATGATGGGTAGAATATGTGGTTTCCGTTATCATTAAGGGTCTTTTTACACCCGATATACCTCTGCCAACCCTTTGGGGCGTCATGTTATGTTAAAATTGTTCTCATCTGCACGACAACCTTTAATTAATGTTACTGGTACTGTTTCAGCCCACTTGTCACAATAAAGTATTGAGCAATCGATAAAATCACGCCTCTTCTCTTAGTTATGGCGGTGGGCAGTTCCATGAAAATTATTGGGTAATAATTAATAAATGACGTAATTCCCCATTATTATGTGTTACATTATATTTAACACCTTTTTGTGCTCCTTTACATCCTTCATAAGGAGGGGTCAAGGCCATGGTTACTTTGATCCTCCAATTTTTCTTCCAGTTTTCATTTTTTTACTTTTTTTTTTAAAAACGTTGCCCCACCCTAAGATTTCTCTTGTAATGTGGGTGCGTTTACAGACACAAATCTCACATACACAAACGCCCAGACCCGAAACAACCATCTGTAGGCCATACAAGAAGCCAATCGCTTAGCTACTGCACCAAACGTGTCGTCAAACTTACCTTAAAAAAAACATTAGTAGCTCTTTCATTTGGTTCTGGTAAGTAATAGTGGTCTGCAATGAAAAATATCATTTTTTGTTCATTAAAGGATCCATTTTCGGGCTCCGTACCCAAAAGTTGCCAACGGGACCCTATAACTTAACCTACGCCGCGCCGGCGCCGTCTATCCGTCCGTCCGCCTGTCATAAGGCTGTATCTTTTTAACTGTAATAGGTAGCCAGTCGAAATTTTCACAGAATATGTGTTACTGTAGCTTCTATTGTAGCAAATTTAAAAGTAATAAAAAGATAAAGGGAGTTCCACACAAGAAACCTCGAATAAAAATATATTTAAAAGTTATATGCTCCTGCTCTTAAAAACGGCAATACATACAAGCATGAGAATTATTATGATTATAGTGCATACTCTATAGTTAAATAGTAAATAACAAATAAAGTTATTTCACAGACATGTGTGGTGGTACAGAACGGAACTTACATAATTTAACACAAACTAAGATTTCAACTCGAGCAGAGTTTGATCAGGTATTGAGTTGCATCTGACTACGTCATAAATCTAGCCAAGCTCTATCCGAATCAATAAATAAATAAACTCTGCTTATCACAGTCCATGAACATGAGGAGTTCAGACGTCAGCACCTGCTCTCAAAATAGTTTTACCTTTCAGAAAGCCGATTTTTCGGCCTAGCCTTTTCTCAACTACCACAACACTCTAACGAGATGCGGCTGAATACCAGTATTTTATTTTACACTGAGCGACTGCCATCAGACCTCCACAACCCAGTTACTGGGTAATGCCAATATCCTAATTAATAACTATACATATAAAAGGAGAAGCTGACTGACTGACTGACTGATCTATCAACGCACAGCCTAAACCGCTGGGTTTAGAAAGTTGAAATTTTGACAGTAGGTTCCTTTTGTAACGTATGCATCCACTAAGAAGGGATTTTTCGAAATTCAACCCCTAAGGGAGTTAAATAGGGGATGAAACTTTGTATGGAAAATCGTCACTCAATCGTCACGGGTTCAAAATTTCACGCAAGCGAAGCTGCGGGCGAAAGCTAGTTATATAATAAAGAAAGAAAAGGCATTTACTTCTACGCCCGAGTTGACGCACTTCGAATACTCAAAAATAAAAATATTTCTTAAAACTAATGTACATGTTACGGCTAATAGCCGAAGTGTAGCTGCACCTAGTTTTAGCCGGGTACAACTAGGGGCGGCCGGCCACATGCGGTTAAACTTAGATGTATCCTACTTATCCTCGGGTAGAACTAGGTTTACCCTTCATCATAGCGGGTAGAATTAGGTGCAGCCGCACACCGGTGGTTAAGGGGAACCCCGACACGGATAGGTTAGGTTCGAAGGGGATGACGGGGGCTAGAGTGAGCGAGCGAAGCGAGCGAACGAAGCCCCCGTCATCCCCTTCGTGTTAGGTTACTTTAAACCCTGCAGACAGAAATAGGAGCCCCGCTCTGCGGGGCTCCGGCGACTTAAGCTACACCTAGTTCTAACCAACTGCTACTGGTTGCACCTAGTTGTACCCGGCTAAACCTAGGTGTAACCGCCGTTCGGCTTTTACCCGTAACATACATACATATTATTCTAATCGTGCAATAAACTCAAATATAAAAAAAATAGGGAAGGCTTTCTAAAAAAAAGCTATGGTCTATCAAAACTCAAACTCAAAACTCATTTATTCATAATATATTATTATAGACTTACTTAGTTACTTAAATTTTAATTACTTAGTTCTTTTTGAACGTCAATGTTACAATAGAACGTCCACAAAAAACCTTCCTTTTACCGGTTCCTAATGTTTATGCTATGAAGAAGAAACCGTGCAACAAACTCCCCAGCAATAGTTGTGGTGTATGGCGTGAACACCACAGAGTACTTTGTAAACACTTACAAACAAAGAATAAAGTCTAACGAGAGCTTAAGCGTGAAGTACATAGAAACGGCGTAAGGTGCAGGCGCGGCGCAGGCGCGAAGCTTTCATACGTTTTGTCATGCCGCTAATTATGTTTCGGCGATCGGGAATTTAGTTAAAAAAAATTATATATTACAAATTAATTTAATTATATAAAAACAGGATATTAAGTTGAAGGCTAAGGTTGAACTGACGTCACAAACAATTATATTAAATAACATGATATTGATCTAATGCTAAGTTGCATTTAAATACTTACGGCTATACTTACTGCTTACGGCTGGCGGCGGCGCGTGCATACTCAGCGCAAACGGTTGTTACGCTGAGTTAACTCGCTTCAAATCTTTTTCGTACAAAATGTATGAAAGCGACGCGCCTGCGCCGCGCCTGCTCCTTATGCCGTTTCTATGTAATTCAGGCCTTAAAAACAAGTACTGTGCCTATTTGAAATAAAAAATCTTGCATGGTCGGCAAGCTCTCACTCATTGAGTAAAACAGTAAAATTGATAAATTAGTAATGGTCAATCCACAACCAGAATTATCAATTTAAACCATAACTAATTATAGCTATGGCAGTCAAAACATTATGGAAGTATACTTAGTTACTGAGCGGTTGCGCTTGCGCATCATTCTGCTGCACCTAATTAAGGGGTCACGCACTTATTGGTATTTACGGTTAAGCCGACCTTTGAACCTGTACCCTATGCCACGTGCTATTAAATATGGGATATAGTACCTATACAGGGTGTCCTTGGAAGTATGGATCAAATCGAATAGGGGCGTGGGCAAGGTTATTTTAAAACTTGTAGTAGTAAAAACTTGAGTAAAATTTTTGCCAGACCATAAACGTCTTTGCAGTGAATGTTTTTTCTTATTAAACACATGTTTTCTAGCTGCGTAAAAGTATTACCTACTACAAGAAAGGCGTACCGTTCGCCAAAGTCCTGAAAAAAAATTGATAGCTCTGATTTTTTATGTTTTTTTTTTCTACGCGACAAACGCGAAAAAAAAAAAAACAATAATTGGTCACAACTTTTGAACCGTAAAAAATTGCACCGACATTCTCAGGGTTAAAAAGTTTGGAAATGATATTGCCCACGCCCCTATTCGATTTGGTCTATACTTCCAGGGACACCTTGTATAAGTGAACTTGAAAAATAATAGTTCCCACTTTAAAAGGGTTAAATTTTAAATTAATAGTTTGCATTATAATACTTCTAATTTCAAAGTCCCCCTCAATATGCAATAAAATTAATGACAAACAGACGGCTGAAAGGTAGGTTAAGTTATGTTAGAACTGTGACCACTCATCGCACGAGCCGAGCAAGGGAATCGGTGCCGTGGCAGCAGCCGGCTAGTGCCAGGAACGATTTGCTTCGCTTCTTTCCATCATTTGTTTAAATGATGCGTTTAGAAACAAATGGTTTTTGACTGATTATAGTGCGAACCATTAATTTTGTTGTGTAAAGCATTAGCTTTTAAAGTGTGCCTTAAACATTTTTTGTTGTTATATTTTTCATTAATTTTATAGTGACAAACACCAGAATAAATTAAGAGTTAGGGAGTTATCCAGCCCACATCCAGTGCTAAAAAGAGTTCTCCTAATGATCGCACTGAAGGTTATAGGGGATAACCAAAATCTCCACGATTAGCATATGTGTTGGTGATCGCAGCATGTCGCTATAAACAAAAACGACAGCGCTGCTGCCCATTGACTGGAGACCCTTCAGGTCTTGCCATTAACTGGCCGGTTACGTAGCAACGGTCAGCAAGGACCATACAAACAGTCAAATAGAAAAACCGGCCAAGTGCGAGTCGGACTCGCGCATAAAGGGTTCCGTACCATCACTACATAGTATAAAACAAAGTCGCTTCCCGCTGTCTGTCTGTCCCTATGTATGCTTAGATCTTTAAAACTACGAAACGGATTTTGATGCGGTTTTTTTAAATAGATAGAGTGATTCAAGAGGAAGGTTTTAAGTTATAAAACGTACACTTGCGAAGCCTGGGCGGGTCGCTAGTTATCTATAAAAACGGCAAAAAAATCACGTTTGTTGTATGGGAGCCCCCTTTAATATTTATTTTATTCATTTTTTTGTATTTGTTGTTATAGCGGCAACAGGAATACATCATCTGTGAAAATTTCAACTGTCTAACTATCACGGTTCATGAGATACAGCCTGGTGACAGACGGACAAACGGACGAACAGCGGAGTCTTAGTAATAGGGTCCCGTTTTACCCTTTGGGTATGGAACCCTAAAAATGGTGCTGCCCATCCTCTTACAGTAATATCTCAGTCTTCAGTGGTGATGAATCCGAGCGCCATATTTTCCTCAAAAAGACAACAGTTTAAAAGAAATAGCTGTACTAACACCTCTTTGTCATTGGAGTTACTGACAGCCCACTGTGCAGGGCATGCATGGAGGAGGACGAAACGGCAGCCCACGTGCTATTAAACTGCCCTGAGGTCGCCACATACAGGGCCAAGTACTTCGGAAACCAGGTACTCTCCGAGAGACCGTCAGCAACATCGAGGGTGTGCTGGCCTTTTTCGAGGAGTTAGGGTGGATCGAGTGATTACACTTACCACCCGTCACGTAAAATACGCGCTTAGACGTGGAGTTGCGGACACCAGCCCGTTATACCAATACCAAGAAAAGGCTGCTCAAAAATGTCATAAAGAATACCTACGCTAAAATCTATCTATCCTCAGTTATGATCAGCTGTGTTTACATATTAGGTCGTATTTGGGGCCACGGATAAGAAGCTCCATTTTCTGAATTCGTAACTAAAGCAGGGATATTTTTTTTATAAAACAAACAATAATAGTAATCCTTATGCACGGAAATAAAAATGATCGAATTTTGGAATTTTAACACTTGTCAAATCATCAAATCAAATCAAAAAAAATTATTTCACATAAACCAATACAGGCGCTTATGAAAAGTCGAATTTAGGTGCACGGTTCCAATTAGTCGTTTCCTATGGAGAAGAAACGGCAAGAAACTCCATGGTTACTCTTTTAAAAAAAAAATGTGTGAAAATTGATTGATTTAAAAGAGTCAACGGTAATACTTTAAGGGTCAAAATACTCGTCCGATAATTGCTTCCGGGAGCCGGATCCGACTATCTGATCGGATTCATGAAATATACGTACGATTCTCGTGTCCGATTTTTCCTGGACGACGACGACGCCCGGACGATGCTTACGATTCTGACATCCAATCCGATAGTCTGATCAGACTATCGGAACCGACTATCAGAGGCAAGTATCGGACGTGTATTTGGGCTCTAAGTGGCCTGCGGATTAGTATCCCATTTCCGACTAACCTTGTATTTCTATGAATCGATTACTCAGGAAACGATACGACGTTACCAGTAAGTAAACATTTTGTCGTGTCGTGAGGACCTTAGGTATCTTCAGCAACACCCATAAGAGGCGGGGTGACCTTATTCTTGCTGGGAATTCAATAGTGATGGCGTTTGTGCACGACAAGGATTTTTACTATCCGGCAGTCCGTTTTTTTACGGTCCGATGTGGCATGAAAAAAACGGATGATTGGCTTGTGCACTTATCCGTCTTTACTCGGATCGGTGCGGTGCAGCTTAGGATAGCTCTCTTTGAAACTACACGCCCCGCCCGCTCATGAATAATACTGATCGCGGATGCAGTGCACAAGCATAAACACGTTTTTCATTACTGTCATCTCAGACCGGAAAAACGGCCCGGAATGGAGAAAAGTAAAATGTCGGACGGTAAAATTACGTATTGTGCATAAACTAGAATAAACATTTATGGCGTGCCATATCGGACCGTAAAAAATCGGTAAAAAACCGTAAAAAATTCGTGCACAAACACCCTGAGGCTGGCAAAAACTGAGCAACGAATCTTTCCAATCATTCTACGTCGATGACGTCACAGAATTCCCTGAGTATGCATCATGAGTAACTCAGTGCTAAGTGACGCAATAATACGTATTTTATAATGTAAGAAGGCACGAATATTTTCTACTAAATCTGTAATTGCGTGATGCATCCGGCAGCTTTTGATGTTATTGTGAAGAAGATCTAACCGCAATGCAATAAGGCTTACAATTATGATTGATTGATTGACAAAAATACTTTTAATAAATGTCTTTTGTGTGCAGATGTTTCAGTGTTTAGTGTATTGGTATTTATTGGAAGTTGTAAAATAAAGTCTTTTATACATTTTAATTTGCGGTTAATAAATTCATTTTGTAAAATTATTTACTTCACTACATTTTAACATTAAACAAAACACAACAGTTGGTCATTCAGATAGGAATAAGAATATTTATTTTGAATGAATATGTGAATAATAAAATGATAATATAAAAGTAGTGTTATCCGTCATACTTAACCAAAATCTCGTGTACCTATATTTTTTTTTATAAAATTAAAGTCTCAATTCAAATGATCATTTAAAAGAAAAAAATGTGTAATCACAACAATTAATACAAATAATCATAATAAATTGAATAAGTTAAAATAAATAATTCAAAAGATATATGAAAAAAAAAAACAAGACAATAAGAATGTATATAAGCCATTAAAAATGTGACAATATAACAACCATAAAAAGTTTAAATGTTTTTTCAAACATTAAGCTTCTCTTTTTCGCAAAAAAAACATAATTTACAATTTTATTATGTACGGTAGGAAGATTCACAATGCAATAGTAAAACTATACAAATCTACCAAATCTAATTTTAGGTAATTGGAAAGTCTCACATGCTTGTAATTTTACCGGTACTCACACCTTTCAAACCTGGAGGCCTACTCTCTAAGTCCGTCAACGAAGTTAGTCGCCCGTCCGAAAGTAGCCCGAAACGTAAGACTGAACAGGTGTCAAGTTCAAATTTTCGGACGGGCAAAAACACATCGATGTTAGGGACAACTGTCAAATCGTGTTGTCATTCTTCCTTAGTTCGGGCCCCGAAATAATCGTATGTCCATAGGTGATAGGGAGTAGGAAACGCTCGTAACTAAGGGCGAAACCACAGACTTCGTGCTTAGGGAGTAAACCTCCAGAACACCGTAATGCTGCTGAGTGGCAGAAATAGGTATGGAGGTAGTAATTATTTCCCTGGATGAACTCTTTCAGAAAGAGCTCTACTACTCATAATAAATTGTGATAGTCTGAATTTTATTGCAAATCTACTAATAATACCAAAACCATTTATCACGACTTAAAAACCGGTGATATAATGTCTCTCACAGCTATAATTAAACACCTATAACTACAATTTATATCGACAGCAAAAACATGATTTACTAAACTAATTCAAAAATCACTCATCACAAAATCCATATTTTACGAACAAAAGTGTTAATTTTAATCAATAATTCATCAAATGGTTTTCGCAAATGATTTAACCTTTTACAAAGAGTGTTGTAACCCATTGAACTTCACCTTGTTACAACACCTGACCGCGTGGTAATCGTACAATGTAAGCCCCAGGTTTCAAAGCGAGCGGGCATTGGGGCGTATGTTTTAGTGAAACAAAAGTAAATTTGACCTTTCTAAGATCTTAGGCCCGTATTAATAAACAGCTGTCAGTCGAGTGATCGCTCTTAATTGTCGTATTGATATGAAATGACATAAAATAAACTTGTCAAATGTATGGAATTCTAGTTTATGGCAGTTTTTTTATTTAAATTAGGCTCTTGACCTCAATCTCGCCCGACGGAAAGCGATGGTTGAGGTCTTCGATAGAACGAGCGCAGCCAGAAGATGCCTATTCACTCTTGGTTTAAAGGGTAACGGGTTATAGGCAGTGGGGAACACTGACGCTGGAATAGAGTTCAATCTATATCTTTGCTGTGCATATAATGAAGGATCAAATAAGAGCGGATGGTACCCTGCAGAACGCCTCTCTTGTACAGGCGTACTGTAGGGTAAATGAGAGCTGTTTTAATACGGCCCTCAGTGTAGACCTTATGCAATGTTCTGACTGTTCTACCTTCATAGTAAATGATAATAAACAATTAGTAGATGGAACTACTTGACAAGCTGGCAGAAATGGGCAATAATAGCATGTACAAAGTTACAGGTCTTCGGGCTCATGGGTAAATGGTTTCCTCCTAAGAATTTTCACGGATGTTTTTTATTTCGCACTTCTATATGTATATTATGTCATTAAGAAATAAATATAAAATATATATTATGTATATCAATGGCGGAAACGGAATATTGTATCTATGTACCTATGTAGATTATTTAGAAAGAAAGAAAGAAAATACGTTTATTTGCGGTAAACATGACGCAAAAAGAAAATAAACACAAAAACCAAAAAAATAAGAAGGTTGAGGGAAACATGCGTCATATCCACGCAAAACGGCTTAAATAGATTTAAACATTGTTTAATGTTTAAATTGTATTTTTTTGAAATAATGTTTTTTTAATCAAATTAAACGCTCATTTTTCATATAGATTTGATTTGGATGAACTAACTCAAAATATTTTTGGCAAAATAATTAATTATTGAAAATGATTTTAGTTTATGTCAAGTTAATTAAATTAACGTTACATCAGAAATATCGATACGACGAAACCTTTAAAAGCCTTGCTTTTTTTACCCTATTTCGAAAGTTTATTCCGCGCTCGCCGCCCGCTTACCCTGTGACTTGGGTTTCTAATCAGAATGTATACTTACATCAGCGAGACTAATGCAAGCTTAGTTTGTACAAAACTAAGAATAAATATTGCCTATTACTATCCACAAAATATCTGTAGTAATGTAGAAGGATTTGAGGTTAAACACAAGTAGGTGTTTCGTTATAGTCATGGAGTGGATACCAAGAGTCGGCTAACGACATCTGAAACTCTTTGAAAAGTATAAAAAGGGTATATAAAATAGGTAAGACTGCAGCCAAGAGCTGTAGACGGAGAACTAGATATTATAGTGCCATAGTTGAGGTCTTTTCCAGCAAAAGACTCAAGCGCAGTTCAGACTACGCTATACTATTTCGCTATATACTAAAGCATATTGCGTCATGAGCTATAACTATCTACACATATAAAAGGAGAAGCTGACTGACTGACTGACTGATCTATCAACGCACAGCCTAAACCGCTGGGGTTAGAAAGTTGAAATTTTGACGGTAAGTTCCTTTTGTAACGTAGGCATCCACTAAGAAGGGATTTTTCGAAATTAAACCCCTAAGGGAGTTAAATAGGGGATGAAAGTTTGAATGGAAAATCGTCACTTAACGGGTTCAAAATTTCACGTAAGCGAAACTACGGGCGAAAGCTAGTATAGCATGACGTTCACACTATGCGCTATATCGCAAGCCGGCCTACTATGTATATGCATATGCAAATGGCAATCGATGATCGCTAGAGAATAGAAACGACAGTGAGATGTACTTGATTGACATTCGCTTTCGACCGGTAAAGCGATCTGTTATGTTCCATCCAAAATTTAAGTGCTGGGCACTTGTCGGTGTATCAATCTCCATCTTTCTCTATCCAGAGCCAATTCCTTAATTTCTCTGTATGTTATCACTTCTGTCTTTTCCTTCAATTGGTCTGTGTACTTTCTTCTTGGTTTACCTGACTTTCTCTTTGCTTGTAATTTGCCTTCTATGATGTTAGTTATAAAGCTGTCGTGTCGCAGAATTGTCCAATCATTTTCCCCTTCTTCTTTCTATATGTTCTAGAATTTGTTTTTTCTCTTTGACTCTACTTAGAATCTGTTCGTTGGTTACTTTTTCCGTCCATGATACTCTTTCCATCCGACTGTTATTTAATTGGCATATCTATTCTCTGGCGATCATCGATTGCCATTTGTCTACAGACGCTGGGGATCTAACCCAGGACCTCACGCTCAACAGTCGCGCTTATGACCACTAAACCAACGAGGTAGACTTATTTCATTATATTTTACTAAAACCGTTTAGTGATGCCCAAACTGGTATGGAATAGTTATCGATATATCTCTATTAATTGGTCTGAGGTCGATACAATAATTTATTATTATTATTTTTTATTATAAATTGGATTAATGGATTTGTATCAACTATAAAAACCATTTAAGTATTTTTCTATTTATGGTATTAACTTAATTTTTAGATCATGGTCGCAAGACCATCTCGGTCTCGGTAGCAATTTCCGATTTAGTTTTATGAATTGATTGATTGCACTATAAAATTAATTTGATTTGATTAAGAAATTGAATAAAAATTGTTGGTTGAAAGAACTAGAGTTATAAATTTTGAGATTGTTAATGAAGTGAATTATATTACAGTGATATAGCCCAGTCACCAGGTATTTTACCTTACAAAAGATCGGTTAGTCCTAAGCTTTGGATGTATTATGATTTTATGAAAATTTCAAATTTTCGACATTGCGTGACCTGCGTGCTCCACCATCTTGAATTAAAGATCCCAAAAATTTGTTTTTATTAAATAACTCCTATAGTATGGGTTTTACACCAAAAACAGATCAGACCAATTTTGTAGAAAATTAAATTCCCCACAATTTTTGATTTATGCATTTTTTTCTATAGCCATAATCACAATTATTAAGCATTTCTTATTATTCATTCCCGACTCAAAAAGAGAGGTGTTATACTTTTGAAGCCTGTGTTTGAACCCACGCCACGGTGCAAAAAAAGGAATGTTTTATAAGTTTGAAGCCTATGTATGTCTGTCTATCTATTTGTAGTATCCAAAATTCAGAACAGACCTTTTGCAAGGTAAACCCCTTTTTGCGACCTGGTGACTGAACTAATAGTAAAGGTGTCATATAATTCAGACAGCCGTATTTGTGACAGATAAAATGCAACCGATTCTGCAAATTTCGTACCATCATTTAAAACTGATGTAATCGATATTCCGATTGTCAAATCCGAGCTATTCTCGGATCTCGTCGAAGATGAATGCTAATTGACCACAAGCCACATTAGTGATATATTTAATATGCCCATCCGTGGCTTGTAGGTATCGATTATAAATCATGCTCCGATTGACTCGCGAGGTTGTATTAATGCAGTTCTTATGCTAATTTTAAGATTGAAATAGAATTTATTGTTTCCTCACCATTTTTGCTCAAGTTGAAATATTTAATTTGATTCACATTTTGTATAATATGTACATAATAGTTTGGTTTGTTCGTGACATGTTTTTTACTCTATAGCACACAAGAAAATTACAATAAAAAAATTACAATTTAGTGAAGTCATGTACAAAGGCGAGCTTAACTCAAAAATGACTTTTCTACCATCACACTTTTGAGTAATAGAGAGCGAGAATGATAGTGTGGTTGAGGGCAAACTCCAGTGTACAACTGTCTTATTTATTTATTTTACTTTTATAACAACGGTCTTGGACCAATTACAGTAATTAAAGATAGAGAAATGAAACATAAAAACATAGTAAAATAGACATCTTTCATGAATTTCTCTCGCAATGCTTCAGACATACTAGTTATAAAATCTTCCAATCATCCGCAAACAGATCATAGTTCGTATTATAATCCAAGAGTTCGTTGAGTGCGGTGAGAGTACGAGGTATTGTCGATTTAGCTCGCGCTACAGTGCGAGATGAAGGCACAGCAAGAAGCTTGTACTTCCTGTTGCGGTGGTAATTGTCCGGTACAAAGAATCAAGCCAGCTCATTATGCAGGGGCTCAATAATAATTCTCCTAAAATAAATTGTTGCCAAACGCAAAAGAACCACAACCGTCAGTCAGTTTTTGTTTTCGAAAACTTTCAAAATGATTGATTTTGTTTTTTGTGTCAAACAATTTGATAGCTTTTGAAATTGAGAACTATCTGAATGAACGTTTCGGCCTTGGTTCGGTTGTGATTTATCAAGATTTATTTTAGGAGAATTAGGCCCCAGATCTGATGCATCAATGGACCCCCGAAAAGTTTTACAAACTGTTGTAAGCTGATCACATGCTCTTGCGCTCACATGCTCATGTCTTATTTATGTCTAGTTATTTATACTATAAAATAAAATATAATATACCTAAATGAGTCTCATAGCTGAACTTTCTACGAGCATACAACCAGTTTCTTGGTGAACTATTGGTCAATAACTAATTAGCACTTAATAAAAGCAATCAAATCTGAATAATCAATTCAATTTAGAGTAATATTTATAACAAAGTTAATTGATAAAAGGTTATGTCTGTGCATAAGAAATCTTTTATTTATCTATTAATTAAAATACATGTAATCTACTTTGTTTTATGATAATTGTATTCATTGTTGTTTTATTTGATCAGTTTAATGCTAACATTCCTTCCATATAAAGAAGACAATTGATGCCCGGTTTCTATGGTCAAAAACAGGCTCAGCTAAGTCTATTGATGATTTCACTAAGGTCCTGTCAGAAAACCAGCGTTGCGACATTTTGTTTTTTTTTTAAATGTCGCAGCATTATGCTGAGATAGGAGCCTTTTTTGGCCTCGTGCAGGTAGTTTTAAATTTTTATCCTTTTTCTTTTTGTATATTGTTTTTGTTCTGTAACTGCCTGTGTGAGTCCATAATAATTATTTTTTCTTTCTTTCTTTCTTTTCTATATTTACAGTACATGGTGCATTTTATTGTGCATTATGGAACACTTTCATTGTTCGCACAGCTAAGGAGTGGAATTCTCTGCCGGAGTCTTTGTTTCCTGATAACTACAATCTTGGGGTCTTTAAGTCAAGAGTGAATAGGTTACTTCTAGGCAAGCGTGCTTCACCGTCGACCACATCATCACTTACCATCAGGCGAGATAGTGGTCAAACGCGAGCATATCGCTAAATAAAAAACGGCCAAGTGCGAGTCGGACTCGCGTACTGTTACAACTGACACTATAAAGGTCTTTTTAAAAAAGGAAACTATTTAGTTGATGAGAATTAATATATTTGGATAACAAGGTTAAACACAAAATTACGCGATTTGTTTGGCAGATGCCCCGATTTAATGACCTAACTGGTAGGCGTCTTAACCCGAACTGAAGTGATGGTCCGCCAACTAGGGCTTCTTCCATAGAAAGGCGATAAGGAGGTGCTGCTTAGGCATTTTAGGATACAACGTGGGGATGTAACAACCCCCCCTTTAAGAGGAACTTTACTGTTTTATGGAAAGTTACGGGGAAGTTCTGAGTCTTGGAAGAGGAATTGGTTCAGGTTCTTGATCGCTATCTGCTGGGCTATTATTTTGTGAGTTTGATTTCATTCTTAGATCAGGACATTTGCCAAATTTCTTACAAACTTTATAACTAATAAAAATTATTGTTAATACAACCAAAAAGTATGTTAAGACGGGATAATGAGAATGGTATTCAATCAAGTTGGGGCCGGGATTATTTATAATTTTATCAACATCTGACACTAGGTTATTCACAATATTAGAAAGTTTTTCTAAGTTTACATTGGACAATTCTAAAGGTAACAATTGAGATTTAGCCAGATTAAACTTGTCTATATTACAACATGGGTCACTTATTAAATTAAAATCAGATGTTATAGATTCTACATTTATATAAAGGTTAGTTTTGCTTATGAGTTCCCTGTTCTTATAGGAGGCTGTACAATTTGGTCGCATGTTAAGTACACCTGTACCTAACAGTTTAAACTCTATTAGATCTGGTTTACAATGAATAGTGAGTTTAAGTGGTTCAGACTGGACGAATATCCATCTGTTTCCTTGCAGCTCTTGCCAAATATCTATTTGTCCATGAATTAATTTAGTTTGACAATACTCGGGCATTTTAGTTACAATTTTTGTTAAGATTTCAGTTTCACAAATCGGTGTGCTTTGGACTGAACGTCTATCGATGTCATCACAAATATATATCCTATTTATAGATTTAATACAGGTTTTTAAATCAGTTATACATGTATAAGTTAATTTATCTTTACTGATGCCCATATAATTACATGATGGTATAATCATAGCATAGGAATTTGGCTTTTTGGCATCGTGTGGTATTGGTACAGATATAGAATTATATAAGTCAAATTCCATACTGTATACTAGAGGAATTTTAATGACAAAAACTAGCTTATTACTATCGAAATAACATAACAGTTTTGATATTTCTATGAACGCGTGAATATTATCTAAATTTAAACTTAAAGCTAATTCTTCATATTTAGGTAGTTCTCTAATATTATTTACTAATTCATTATACAATTGTTCAGGCGTTAAGACAGATGGATGTAGAGCGTGACTTTTGGTAAACAATATAGCATTCAGAATATCATCCAGTTTAAAAGATAGAGTAAGCAGAGAAGAGGTAAGTTCATTATAAATTTTGTTAATTTCTGATTTCATATACAATTTATCAGATACAGTAGTCAAATTTTTAAAACTAATAGATAGGTTATTGATAGCTTTGTTCAAACGGGCTTCATTTGTTATTATGACTTTTAAAGTCTCATTATAACGGGAAACTGCTGTACTAGTAATCAAAATATTATCCTTGAGGATAGACGCAAGCTTTTTATTATTGTAGTCCAGAGTTTGAATTGCTTTACTATATTTTATAGCGTCATTTTCATCCATCGTGCCTATAACTTGTTTGAAAAGAGAACCAACTCCGGCAAACCAAGCTGATCTCTTTCCTCGGACAGATGTTAGATGCGATATAGCACTGTAATCTCTCAGAACATCGGTAAGTCGTGAAACCAGAGGCTGTAATATATTTTGGCATTCTGAATCTTTAATTATTTCGTTTTGTTGGCACAAGAGCCTAGTAGTTTTTATCACACTGTTAATGTTATCTATGTGAGGTTTAATATATGCTATATCTATGGGTACTAATAAATGGATATGATCTTTAACGTATTTAATAGTTCCTATTGGGTCGAAGTATATGCCCGGACTATCAGTCACTTGTTCCACGATATCTGACGTTACAACGGACAGGTATGCAGCTACTCTGAAATATGAATAAAACACTTACTTAAACTTATACATTAAAACTAGACTTATGGAATAATAAAGAAGCATAAACTAAGTACTGCTTTCTGCCAATTTTAGTTCATCATAATGATATTTGACGTGACGGCGATTTACAAGTAAAGTCAACGTATTATTACCGTTTATCTTTACCACTTTATGTGGACCTTTCCATATAGGCAGCAAGGCCTTATTTTGTCGCGGGTGATGTTTGAGGTAGACCATATCTCCTGCTTTATATTTTATGGGTTTGGTATGTTTATCATAATATGTTTTAGATCTGGTTTTTGATTTTAGAATGTTTTCTATGACTTTTTCTCTAGAAAATCGCATTCTCTGTTGCAGGATACGGACGTAACTACTATAAGTTGGTTCTAAAGCGGTGTCATAAACTGATGTCGGTATAAATGGTTTATGGCCGAATAACAACTCATATGGAGTGTAATTTGTAGTGGAGTGAACGGTTGTATTATATGTTAACATTGCTGTATAAACATATCTTGGCCAATTAGGTTGATTGTCATCGACGAAGGATTTAAGGTATTCCTTCAGAGTTGCATGACTTCTTTCCAATGCACCCTGGGTTTGTGGATGGTAAGGACTAGACCACAGTTGCTTTACTTTTAGAAAACTACAGGTCTGTTTAAATAATTCCGCTGTAAAATTAGTTCCCTGATCTGTTAATATTGTCTTAGGTATACCAAATTGGGATATAAAATGGATAAGACATTCGGCGGTCTCTTCTGCGGTAGCATTTGAAATTGGGTATCCTGTTGAGTATTTAGTGAGGTCATCTTGGATTGTCAAAATGTACTTTAGTTTATTCGTACCGGACTCAGGTAGAGGCCCTACTATGTCAAGCGCTATACGTTCAAAAGGTTGCGTAGATGTTGTAGTAATTTGCATTGGGGCTCTGTTTATTTTACGCAGGGCTTTGTTCGTTTGACATTGTTCACATTTTCGAACGTAATTTTCGACATCTTTGCGCATACTACGCCAATAATATTTTTCTTGGACTCTGTTTAACATTCTATTAGAACCCAAATGACCTGAAATAGGAATATCATGATTTTCTCTCAAGATTTGAGTAATTTCAGTTGCAGAAGGATAAATTATGGTGTTTTTAAAGATATGGACGCTGATCGCGGTATTGTGAAATAGATACATTAATATGTTATGAATTTTTATAAAACTATGTGAATCGAATGGATTACGAAAATCTGTTATACCAAATTCAGTGATGTTTTTATTCATTAATTCAAATTTCAGATTTTTGAGACTCTTGAAGATATCATCGTAATTACATTGGTCAAAGTGATGAACTTTTACAAAGAGTAAGTAGTATAATATATTATTATTTTCAAATGGTAAGAAGAAATGTAATGACCTTTCCTTGGAAAGAATTTCATTGCTTTCCGAAAGGTTGCCAATAGTCTCTGAGACATTGGGATTTGATTCATCAAGGTCAATAGAAGTAGGTATAACAAGAATTTTTAATTTCGCCTTTAATAAAGTTTCATTATGTTCGTGAATTATTGTATTAAATTGAACTGATTTACTATTTATTGTTTTCAGGCACTTGGGATATGTGTCATCGTCATTCGGAATCTCTGGCGGTGTAGGAATATTAAAATCTTCGGGGAGTTCTAAGTTTTCGGGTAGCTCAAAACCTTCTGGTAAGTCTATAAAATCAGGTAAGTCTGGAATATCCGGTAATCCAGGACTTTCAGGGTTAACAGGAGCAGTTACGGGCTGCGGTAGAGGAAGTGAGCTCTCAGGAGCTGTTTTATCGGTAAGTATCTGTATGGGGTTTGGCATTTGAATAGGATTTACAGGATATCGTGAAAGAGCGTCAGCATTGCAGTTAACTTTACCCTTTTTATACTCTATGTCATAGTCAAACTCTTCGAGTTTGAGTCTCCATCTGACTAGTTTGGAACCTGGATCTTTGCAGCTAAAGAGCCACTTTAATGGTTTATGATCGGTTATGATTTTGAATCTGTAGCCGTAAAGATATGGACGAAATATTTTCGTGCCAAAAATAATAGCTAAGCACTCTTTTTCCGTTACACTGTAATTAGATTCTGCCTTGTTTAAAGTGCGGGAGGCAAATGCAATTGGGCGATCTTTGCCCACTTCACCTTGAGAGAGTATCGCTGAAATAGCGTAATTTGAAGCATCACAAGTCAGGACGAAGGGTTTGGTAAAGTCAGGATATATTAAAAGGGGTGCTGTTATCAGTTTATTTTTTAATTCCTCAAAAGCAAGTTGCTGATTATTAGACCAATTAAATGGTATATCTTTTTTTAATAAGGTAGTGAGGGGTTTAGCAATTTTTGAAAAGTCTTGTATGAAACGACGATAATAGGACACTAAGCCTAGAAATGACTTGACATCTTTTGGACATTTTGGGACAGGAAATTGGCTCACAGCCTTGATTTTTTCAGGATTAGGCGTTAAACCTTCTTCGCTGATGGTGTGTCCAAGGTAAGTAACTTCTTTGCGAAGAAACTCACATTTGTCCGGTTGTAATTTTAGGTTAAAATTTCTTAATCTCTCAAATGTATAGGATAACTTTTTAATATGGGACGGTAGGTCATAGGAGTAGATGACTATATCATCTAGGTAAACATAACAATGAATGCCTTGAAGGCCTGACAACACTGTATTCATAAGCCTCTGAAAAGTTGCAGGGGCATTTTTGAGCCCAAACGGCATTCTTACAAATTCATAGTGACCTTCAGGTACACTAAAAGCGGTTTTAGGGACGTCTTCAGCTGAAATTTCAATTTGATGGAAACCGGACGCCAAATCGAGTGTTGTAAAATATTTACTCTTACCCAACTGGTCTAGAATTTCACTAATCTGAGGTATAGGGTAGCTTTCACCAATAGTAATGTCGTTGAGCTTACGATAGTCAATTACTATTCGCCATTTCTTCTTCCCGGAAGCATCAACTTTTTTAGGCACTATCCAGATTGGAGAGGACCACGGAGAGACTGATGGTTGTATGATATGTTGTTCGAGCATTTTGTGAATTTGGGTCCTGACCTCTTCTTTGTGAACTTCTGGAAATCTATATGATTTTACATTTATAGGTTGCGAACAGCTCGTTTTGATCTCGTGCTTGAGAGCACTAGTCGCGGTAAGATTATCATCGGGAAGATGAAATACGTCTGAATATTCACTGCAAAGATCATAAAGAGCACCGGTTTCCTCGGAATTTAAATGGGAGGTTCGTAGTTGTTTGAGGACTTCATTAGTTCTCTCAAAACAACTTTCGTTAGATTGAGATAAATATATTTCGTCTTTACTAATAGGAATTAGGGTTAGAAAAAGGTTAGAATTTACAGAAATAGGTTCTTCAGACATATTAAGGACTGAGACATTCACTCGGTTATTACTTTTTATTTTGACTATGGAGTTAGCTATTAATAATTTTTCAGAGATATGCTGATCTAAGATTATACCCTCCTTAACTTCTGGATTTCTAACTGAACACTCTATGACGGTTTCAGTACGTGGTTCTATTTCATAGGACGGATGATTAAATGACAGCTTAACATGATGGTTCGTGATTTCTAAAGAACCAGTGTCATAGTTGATACGACAGGCACACTTCATAAATAAGTCATTTCCTATAATACCATCATAAGGAAGGTTTATATCATTGAAGATGTGGAATTTGTGTAACACTGTACACTCAGGGTTTAAACATAAATCTAGAATAAGGCAACCAAGGCTTGTTATCGAGCCTTCCTTAGAGTCGATGCCTTTCACTTTAACATTATCGACTTCTAATTTAAGAGGATTGGATAAACAAGATTCTTTTAAGATACACAAGGACGCTCCTGAATCTATCAGAAGGGTAAGTGGATTCTTACTAACAGACGACTGGACAACGATATAAGGTAAGTACCTTTTTGGATTAGTATTTAATTCATACACTTTACAATAATTAGTATCATTTTCTTTTTCAGGGACAGACATGGATATAACAGGATTAAACATGTCTACAGTTTGGGGCTGGTTACCCTGTCGCTTGACATGTAGAGAGCTTCCATTTTGGGGCTGGTTACCCTGTCGTGTAGCTCTCGGAATGCCTACAGTTTGGGGCTGGTTACCCTGTCGCGTGACATTCAAGGATATAGTTTTTGACGTGTCTTCAGTTTGGGGCTGGTTACCCTGTCGCGTGACATTCAAGGATATAATTTTTGACGTGTCTACAGTTTGGGGCTGGTTACCCTGTCGCTTGACACTCGAAGATAAAGTTTTTAACATGTCTACAGTTTGGGGCTGGCTACCCTGTCGCTTGACATTTAAGGATATAATTTTTGACGTGTCTACAGTTTGGGGCTGGTTACCCTGTCGCTTGACACTCGAAGATAAAGTTTTTAACATGTCTACAGTTTGGGGCTGGCTACCCTGTCGCTTGACATTTAAGGATATAATTTTTGACGTGTCTACAGTTTGGGGCTGGTTACCCTGTCGCTTGACACTTGAAGATGAAGTTTTTAACATGTCTACAGTTTGGGGCTGGTTACCCTGTCGCTTGACATGTAGAGAGCTTCCATTTTGGGGCTGGTTACCCTGTCGTGTAACTCTCGGAATGCCTTCAGTTTGGGGCTGGTTACCCTGTCGCGTGACATTCGAAGATATAGGAGTACTGGATATACGATTGACGGTGTCGACTTTTTGTTTGTGTCCCGTGCGACACCTTTGCGAGACATTGATTAGTTTAAATTGTCGTTTTCTTCGGGCTCTGACTCATCCCTAGAATCTTCTTCATCGTTAACGAAGTTCACGTGAGGATATTTAGGTTTAGAATTGGACGGTTGTACTACGGAAAACGGTTGGTTATTATATTTTTTGTTATTATACTCGCGCAATTTACAATTCGCTAGGATATGACCTACCTTTTTGCAATATCTGCACACAGGTGGGTCCCTGGAAGAGGAAGGATTGTTACCATCTTGTTGGCTGGGCTTAGATGGAGATCTGTAATTGTCTCTTTTAAGAGGAACATTCTGTTTAAATGAATGCTGCTGTATTTTTTCTTCGGAAATCGCGTAATTAACGGCCTCGTTTAAGTTTTTAGGATCTCTGCACCTTACGATATTAGCTATACGAGGATGTAACCCTATGTTAAAGGTATGAAGTGCTAGATCCTCCATCGCAGCCACTCTCCCAACAAGTTCGCTTTTCCTTGTATTGGATATTGTTACCTCTGTGAGTAACTTAGACAAACACGTTTCGACACGTAAATGGAACTGATTGACTGTCTCCTGACTATTCTGCTTACACTCCTGGAGCTCGGTGAGCAAGTGGGCATAATGCTTACGCTCGCCGAATTGGTTTTTTAGAAATTCTTTAAGAGAAGGCCAGTTTTCAAAATCTTTTATAGAGCATGCGCTCTGCGCTTTGCCCTCTAGTTGACTTATAATGAATTTGAAGACTATATCCTCCTGAAACGAGGATGCTATTGATATCGCATTGTCGCAATTGTGTAAGAAAGCATTTAACTTTTCTCTGGTTCCGTCGAATGGCTTAACAAATTTTAAGATAACGTTAAGGGAGTGCTCTTCGTCTCTTACTTCTCTGACGTCTTTTTTCGAGTCTGATTTTGACATGATTGATATTAAAACTAGTTATAAAAGTAAAATAAAATATAATATCAGACAAAGCCACGGTATTGAGTAGTTTAGCCAACTGGTCTGTACGGTTTATCTATGTTCCGAGAAACAAAATACGTGGGTGATGGATGTTTATACTGGCATTGTTTAACAGACAGTGTCTTATCAAGGATTAACTTATATATTATAAGCGTTGTAGATGACAAATAAAAGTTATAATTAGAACTGAAATAATAATCACTTGAACTGACTCACAGAATACACAAACACTTCATAATCCTGGTTTGTGGAATCACTGGAAGACGTCTGATCCGGTCGGTGCTGGATAGGAGTAGTCCCGTAGGATACGCTTGCGGCGCAACTTCTCTGTATCACTTACTGCACAGTGGACTGGTGACGACTTGGGTCTTTGGTTGGGGACCCGGATACGTTATGAACGGCCTCTCTTCAGCCTGGATTCGCCTCTCTTTGCCTCTGAATGGCCTCTTTTGGGCCCGGATTAGGAATTTGCGGCCTCTCTTCAGCCTGGATTCGCCTTTCTTTGCTTCTGAATGGCCTCTTTTGGGCCCGGATTAGGAATTTGCGGCCTCTTCTAGGCCTGGAATTAGTTCTGAGTTCGGGTTGAAGGTCAGAACTTTAACCTTGATAAATCGGGGACTGGATCACACTTTCACATACACTACACAACCATAACACTTCGCGAGACGTTCCGGGATTTACTTATCCCTTTCCGCTGCCACCAATGTTACAACTGACACTATAAAGGTCTTTTTAAAAAAGGAAACTATTTAGTTGATGAGAATTAATATATTTGGATAACAAGGTTAAACACAAAATTACGCGATTTGTTTGGCAGATGCCCCGATTTAATGACCTAACTGGTAGGCGTCTTAACCCGAACTGAAGTGATGGTCCGCCAACTAGGGCTTCTTCCATAGAAAGGCGATAAGGAGGTGCTGCTTAGGCATTTTAGGATACAACGTGGGGATGTAACAGTACGAAGGGTTCCGTACCATTATCTATAAAAACGGCAAAAAAAACACGTTTTTTGTATGGGAGCCCCCTTAAATATTTATTTAATCTGTTTTTTAGTATTTGTTGTTATAGCGGCAACAGAAATACATCATCTGTGAAAATTTCAACTGTCTAACTATCACGGTTCATGAGATACAGCCTGGTGACAGACGGACGGACAGCGGAGTCTTAATAATGGGGTCCCGTTTTACCTTTTGGGTACGGAATCCTAAAAACTATTTTGAAAAGAATACCTAACGTTTTATTTTGTGAATAGGTCAAGTTTTTCATTACTAAATATAACTTAAGTGAACAAATAAGGAGTCTAATCCTGCTTATTATTAAATTATCAGGTGAATATAACATAGTATCACGATTTGTTAACGATAATATCGACATTAATAATTTGATAATGTAAGTAAAAAATGGGTTAATAACGGCGCCATGATAAGGTGTCCTATTTCCGATCCGACAAGCCGTATAATCATGAAAACCATTTGGAAAAATATTTGCGACTTGTAAAATTACTATTATTATAAAGCGCAGTTCAGACTTTGCTATACTATTTTGCTATATAGTAAAGCATATTGCGTCATAAGTTATAACTATATAGAATGACGTACACACTATACGCTATATCGCAAGCAGGCTATGTATAGCAAGTTATTTGAGGGCGATCTGTCAGGCGACAGATGTAGTAGAAGTGAGGCGGGGCGGGGACCTGAGAACCGCTTAAGTTTGTCGCGTACAGCAAGCTTATATTTTATAGCATAGCGTTGTGTGAACGTGTCCATATGAAATCTATGCTGAGCGATATCGCTGTGTTATAAAATATTTGCTATAAGCTATACAAGGTTAGTCGAAAAGGGCGTACTAATCTACAGGCCACTTAGAGTTTCACTTATGACGGTTCCATAGCAAGTGTTCATCATCATCTGCCTAGCCTTTTCCCAACTATGTTAGGGTCGGCTTCCAGTCAAACCGGATGCAGCTGAATATCAGTATTTTACATGGAGCGACTGCCTATCAGACCTCCACAACCCAGTAACTGGGTAATACGATACTCTTGGTAAGACGGGTTGTCAGACTTTCTGGCTTTTGACCAACAGTAACGACTGTCAAAGATCTAGGAATGACAGCCGGGACCAACGGCTTTACGTGCTTTCCGAGGCACGGAGGAAACTCGCTATGGTAAATGGTCACCCATCCACAGACCAACCTCGGCAAGCGTGGCTTAACCCGGAAGATCGGTCTATGCGGCTGTAATTATTTAGCCACGAGCTCCTCTATAGCAAGCTTCTATAGCAAGTGTTAAAATTTCAAATTTCGATCTTTTTTATTTCCATGTGAAAATATTTTTATTTTAGTTTTTACAAAAATTCTTCATCCCTCCTTTAGTTACGAATTCAGAAAATGGAGCTTCTAATTCATGATACCAAATATGACCTGAAATGTAAACACAGCTGATCATAGCTGAGGATAGATAGATTTTAGCATATTTTTTTTTGAAATCTTACAACAGCTATTTCCCGTAAACTATTGACTTTCCGAGAAAGTTGTAGAACGAAAGTTATTCATTATTATGGGTACTTTAACACCCTTTCGGATTAGTACCCCCTTTCCGAATAACATTGTATAATAGCGTAGTCTGAACTGCGCTTAAACACAACCTCTAATCGGCGCTTGAACAGCAAGCTTTAAACCTTCCTATAAAGACGTATTTAACCACAAGTACGTCGGAGATGCCTCTGATGGTTGCTACAAGATGTTATTAGATTTGAACTTTACCATCTATACTTATCTTATTAAGTTAAGGTTTTAGCTAGTTTAAACAATAGGTGACCCGATACTTGAAGGTGAAGATCTAAATCGAAACATTGGAGTCGGTGTTTTGATCCTAGGCAGTAAAACGATGTCTAGATTTCACTGGAACTCAACACGGATGCTGATGATTAGAACGGTTTAAATGGTAAGGTAACGATAAAATAAAAAATAAACATTAACCTGTAACTGTCCCAACTACCGCAGTGTCTCAAGACTAAAGTCTTTGACCAGTGCGTGTTGCCAGTGATTACATACGGCACTGAAACGTGGTCGCTCACAATGGGCCTCATAAGAAGGCTCAAGGTCACCCAAAGCGCAATGGAGAGGGCTATGGGAGTTACCCTGCGAGATCATATCAGAAATGATGAGATCCGCAGGAGAACCAAGATAACCGACATAGCTCAAAGAATTGCCAAACTTAAGTGGCAGTGGGAGGGGCACATTGCTCGCAGAACGGATGGCCGATGGGGCCGAAAGGTTCTGGAGTGGCGACCGCGTACCGTAAGACGCAGCGTGGGTTGGCTTCCCACAAGGTGGACCGATGATCTGGTGAAGGTCGCGGGAAACCGCTGGATGCGAGAAGCACAGGACCGGTCGATGTGGCGATGCTTGGGGGAGGCCTATCTCCAGCAGTGGACGTCTTTCGGCTGAATGATGATGATGATGATGAACTGTCCCACTGCTGATCAAACGCCTCTTCTCATACAGAGAAGGAACTAGCATTGATCACCATGCTTGCTCACTTCGGGTTGGCGATTTCAGACCATTAAGTCAAGGTTTCCTCACGATGTTTTCCTTCACCGTATGTCAGTGGTGTCTTTGATTAAATAAAAAAGTACATATGACATTGTATAAGTCACATTGGTATATGTCTGGGTTTGAACCCAAATCCCGGTGCTTAACAAGCGGGTTTATAACCTCCTGACCACCACGACCAAGGAATAATAACTTGAAAAAAAAAATGGTTACGCATACAAAATGTGACGTATTCCACATTGGGCACCCGCTTTTACGGCACCCAAGTTAATGGCACCTGAGGTATTCCATATTCGGCACCTATCGGTATTTTTCGCAGGTGCCATTAGTGGAACAGTTTATTATTTAAAATTTTATTCCACTTTCGGCACCTACGAACCAGTAGGTACTAGTGATGGGACGTTTACTTTTTATAGGACGTTAAAATTAAAAATTTGATTAAAATCAGAAGAGTTTAATCTATATATATAAAAGAAAGTCGTGTTAGTTACTTCACTTATAACTCAAGAACGGCTGAACCGATTTAGCTGAAAATTGGCAGGGAGGTAGTTTAGAGCCAGGAGAAGGACATAGGATACTTTTTATCCCGTTCGACATCATGTAGGTAGGTAGTAGGTAGGTAGTAGGTAGGTAGTAGGTAGGTAGTAGGTAGGTAGTAGGTAGGTAGTAGGTAGGTAGTAGGTAGGTAGTAGGTAGGTAGTAGGTAGGTAGTAGGTAGGTAGTAGGTAGGTAGTAGGTAGGTAGTAGGTAGGTAGTAGGTAGGTAGTAGGTAGGTAGTAGGTAGGTAGTAGGTAGGTAGTAGGTAGGTAGTAGGTAGGTAGTAGGTAGGTAGTAGGTAGGTAGTAGGTAGGTAGTAGGTAGGTAGTAGGTAGGTAGTAGGTAGGTAGTAGGTAGGTAGTAGGTAGGTAGTAGGTAGGTAGTAGGTAGGTAGTAGGTAGGTAGTAGGTAGGTAGTAGGTAGGTAGTAGGTAGGTAGTAGGTAGGTAGTAGGTAGGTAGTAGGTAGGTAGTAGGTAGGTAGTAGGTAGGTAGTAGGTAGGTAGTAGGTAGGTAGTAGGTAGGTAGTAGGTAGGTAGTAGGTAGGTAGTAGGTAGGTAGTAGGTAGGTAGTAGGTAGGTAGTAGGTAGGTAGTAGGTAGGTAGTAGGTAGGTAGTAGGTAGGTAGTAGGTAGGTAGTAGGTAGGTAGTAGGTAGGTAGTAGGTAGGTAGTAGGTAGGTAGTAGGTAGGTAGTAGGTAGGTAGTAGGTAGGTAGTAGGTAGGTAGTAGGTAGGTAGTAGGTAGGTAGTAGGTAGGTAGTAGGTAGGTAGTAGGTAGGTAGTAGGTAGGTAGTAGGTAGGTAGTAGGTAGGTAGTAGGTAGGTAGTAGGTAGGTAGTAGGTAGGTAGTAGGTAGGTAGTAGGTAGGTAGTAGGTAGGTAGTAGGTAGGTAGTAGGTAGGTAGTAGGTAGGTAGTAGGTAGGTAGTAGGTAGGTAGTAGGTAGGTAGTAGGTAGGTAGTAGGTAGGTAGTAGGTAGGTAGTAGGTAGGTAGTAGGTAGGTAGTAGGTAGGTAGTAGGTAGGTAGTAGGTAGGTAGTAGGTAGGTAGTAGGTAGGTAGTAGGTAGGTAGTAGGTAGGTAGTAGGTAGGTAGTAGGTAGGTAGTAGGTAGGTAGTAGGTAGGTAGTAGGTAGGTAGTAAGTAGGAAAAAGTGCATTGCAACGCATGCGGGTACAGCTAGTAACATAATAAAAATATAACTAACTATACGTCTATCTACCTACTTGACCACGGAATCTATCTTTATGTTTGATGCCTATGATTACACGGTCAATTAGGGAGATAGACAATGAATATAAACTTAAAAAATTCGCGCGTCGCGTCGACCCGTGCGCAACGTTGCCGTGAGGTCTCCCGGTTTTTATTTCCTAATTTAGTAAATTCTAACTTTAGAGATCTAAAAATGTGTCATAAGTGAACTATTAACTTTAACATACACTTACGAAGTGGAGTATAGTATTAATTTTGTGGTTTTCCGGAACAATAAAACAAAAACAAAAAAGTTATTGTGAATACGTAGGTAAACAGTGTTAGTGTTTGAGCGCGAATCTGCGGCCGTACGGCAGCGCGACGTTGCCGGCCCGCGCTAAATTTGTGTACCTATTTTTTCCTCGCTCGCACAAGGAGATTGAAGCTACCTATTATGAGTTGCTATGCGTGCAATAAGAAAATAGATCTTGGGGAGCTACTTAGATGTATTGGTTGCAAAACAGGATATCATTATACATGTCTGAATATCACTTCAGCAACATTCACGGAGAAGCAAGTGCTTATGAAAAGTTCTTTTAAGTGCGACTCCTGCTCAAACGTCACTCAGCGTATCCGAGTAACTGACGATACCCCTATACGTGGTTTCCACGCTTTAGTGAGTGGGTCGGACGAGGAGGAAACTAATCAACCTAGCAAGGAGATTGGTATGACTACAACCGCTGCAGGTAACATGGATATCATGCCGAGTATTATGGAAATGATGAAAGGAGTCATAACTGAAAGGATTAATAGTTTAGAAAAAAATCTTATTGAAGAAATTAAGAGTACGGTAACGGCCTTGGCTTTAGAAAATAGCAAATTAAGGCAAGAGTTAAGTGCAGCTAATAAAAAATGCTTAAGTTACGAAGTAGAAATTAATGTTCTGAAAGTTGCGGAAAAAAAGGCTAGGCTAAATAATCAAGAGAAGAAGAAAAGCTCTAGTTTTGTTACTAATCCTCAGCTAGAAAAAGCTGAAGTTCCACCTGCACCCGTAACAGAGGTGTCATCTGGGGTTATCGTCTTTGACAACGGCAACTCTAAACCGCTGGCGTACCCAAATCTTAGCTTCGCAAGTGTGGCCAGAAATTCAGCGGTATCAGCCGGTAAATCTGTTGTTACGGATAATAATTGGACAGAAGTAAAAGGCCGGAAAAAAAATAACCCTATAATAAGAGGCGGAAACACATCGGTCGTATCTCTTAAAGCAGTCGAACGTAAAAAATACCTTCATGTTTGGAGACTGGATAAAACTACAACAGAAGAAAGTTTAAAGGAGTATATTAAAAATATTTTGGGAGTTGACTCGGAGTTAATTATTGAAAAAATACGACCTAAGACTGAAAGAGATTATGCCTCGTTTAAAATTGGAGTAACAGAGGGTAATTTTGAGAAACTTTGTATTCCGGAAGTATGGCCTATGAATATAGAAGTTAGTGAATGGATTTGGTTTCGTCGCCCAGCCACACAAACCCAACGACAACCGCAAATTCAGTAGAAGCTTCACCATTTTGTATCAAAATGTTAGAGGTCTGAGAACAAAGACGTCGAAATTTTTATCATTATTAGAATCATCGGGTTCGGATTTATTCGCAATTACGGAAACCGGCTGCAACGAGTCAATTCATAACGCAGAAATAACATTACCTGGTTACTCGATATTGCGATGTGATCGAGCGGATGGACGTAAGCAAGGCGGCGTGTTTTTAGTGGCCACACCGCGTTTCGAGTTGCGGCCAGTGATGATTCCCGATGGCATAAACATTGACATTCATAAATTTGAATTGATCTGTGCTACAGTTCATTTGCAAAACCGATTTTTATTCACGTGCTGTGTATTATATATTCCTCCACAGACTGATGAAAATGAGTATTCGGTGATGTTTAACATTTTAGAAAAAATATGTATTAAATATAAAAATAAGGTAGTAATATTAGGAGATTTTAATCTATTTTCATGTAAAAATTATGTGTGTGACTATTTTGAATATTTTGTTGCCTTCTGTGAAGTCGTTCAGTACAATAAGATTCCGAACTGCAATGGCAGACAGTTGGATCTCGTGTTGAGCGGGTGCAGCGGCGTTACGGTGTGCGCGGGGGAGGAGGGGCTGCAACCCGTGGACGCGTACCACCCGCCACTCGCGGTCATTGTGGACGCCGTCACGCCCCCACTGCCGCTACCCGCTACGGTAGACGCACAGTCGGAATCTCAAAACCAGTTATTAACTAGGCAATGGAACTTCAGTAAAGCAAACTTTAATAAATTATATTATCTTTTAACCATATTAGACTGGAGTGATATTTACAGTTTACACGATCCGGATTTAGCTTTAAATTTTTTAATAACAAAATTGTTGAACTTTTCGATGCCTGTGTACCACTCAAAAACAAAAAAAATAAGAATAATAGATATACATACCCAGTGTGGTATACTTCAGATATTATCAGGGACATTCAATTAAAATACGGCTTACATAAAAAATACAAGGTAAGTAAATCCCCTAGTGATTATGAGGCGTTTGCAAGATGCCGGGCGAGAGTTAAGACTGAGACTGCTCTTGCTCATGACCGGTATCGGGATCGCGTGCAGAGCCATCTTGCAACAGATCCGAAAGCCTTCTGGAGTTACGTCAGATCAAAAAAAGGTAATTCGACCCAATATAAATTAAATAAAGAAGGACAAATCTTGTCGGACAAAGAATGCGCACATGAATTTGCACGTTTCTTTCACTCCGTATATAACCCCGAGCCGGCTACGTTAAACGCGGAGGCCGCGAGCACAACAGCAGCGCAAAGCGGTGCGTGGGCTCACCTCGGTCGTCTTGAGGCGTCAGTGGTGCGCCGCGCGCTCGCCCGCTTGCCGCCAAAACGCTCAGTCGGACCAGATGGCATACCACCTTTTATCCTTAGGGATAGCCGCATGGTGTTAATCGAACCCTTATTGCACTTGTTCAATGTCTGCATTGCTACAGCAACATTTCCTGATCGTTGGAAGCTTAGCCGAGTGGTGCCGGTGCCGAAAGGTCGCGGAGGTACGGAGGCCAGTGACTACAGGCCTGTGGCGGTTTTATGCGCTCCTGCTAAAGTGTTCGAGGCAGCCATTCACAGCTGCTTATACACACAGGTGAGCGCACACTTGTCTGATGCGCAACACGGGTTCCGAACTGGTCGGAGTACCACAGGAAATTTACTTCACTTAATGACGCAACTGGTGCCAGCTGTTGACGCTGGATTACAGGTGGATGTAGCCTACCTAGATTTTCGGAAGGCGTTTGACACGGTCGATAATGATGTGCTGCTATTGAAATTAGCCAACATGGGCTTTACACCTCACACTATTAAATTCTTCGCCGATTACCTGCGCGGCAGACGTCAATATGTTGACTGTGGCGGACGCTTTTCTGAGATCTATTACACGAGATCCGGCGTCAGCCAAGGTAGTAATCTTGGACCGTTCCTTTTTATCCTTGCGGTGAACGACTTACCGAAAGTAGTTAATGAGTCAACTTGCCTACTCTTTGCTGATGACCTAAAACTGATTCATGTAGTGAAGGATAACGCCGATCATGACATACTGCAGCAGGATTTAGATCGAGTCACAAAGTGGAGTCAAGAAAATAAACTGTATTTCAACGTGGCAAAATGTTCCATCCTTTCATTCACCCGCGCCCACGCTCCGCGTCTCCATAAGTACCACATAGAAGGTAAACCGCTGCAGCGTATCAGGGAGGTCAAAGATCTGGGCATTCATTTCACCAGGGATTTGCACTTCCGAAAACATGTCGTAGAGGTTTGCAAAAAGGCATACCGCAATCTAGGGTTTGTTTTGCGACAGGCAAGTCAATTCACTAACATGAGTGCTTTAAGAGCCTTATATGAAGCACTTGTAAAGAGCCACTTAGAATACAACGCGGCTATTTGGAGTCCTAGTGAAGCCAAATACAGTACCATGCTAGAGCGGATCCAAAACAAATATATTAGGTTTATGTATTTGAAGTTACACGGAGTATATCCAGGATACCCATTGCTATATCCAACCTTATTTATATTGGGAATGGTTGGATACTATAAATTAGAGATTAGGCGGGAACTAGTACTAGCCACATATTTGTTCCATGTAATAAGGGGTAAAATTTCAAATTCTGCCATATTACAATCAATTTGTCTGTGCGTACCAGATGAGTATGTGAGCAGGCGGCGGCGGCCGCAGCTGCTGGAGGTACCGACCGCGCGCACCAATCTGCTTCAGCGCGCACCGCTGACGCGCGCGCTGTGCACGCTCAACAGGGTGGCGGATAAAATTGACTTGTTTTCTTGTTCACTGAACGACTTTACTCTGGCGACCTCTAGGGTATTATGTTATAATTAAGTTTAATTTAGATAAATGTTTATGTTTGTATTGTTAATTTTGTGTTGTTACTTAACTATCGCATTAGGGCAACCTGTAATGATAGATTTAAGGTGTTACAATAAAAAATAAAATAACTTCTTTATGTATTTTAATATCACAATCGGTTTCCTTAATCACATATATTGCAAAATCAGCCTTGAGTTACAATAGTTTTTTTTTTTTTAAGGTTTTGAGGCTTTTTATCAAACAAGATCATGCCAGCCTCATCGTACACAATAGAATTTAAAAACAAATACTTTTTAGGTTTACATACAATTACTTCTCTTCTTGATTAACTGTGTAATTAAAATTCAACTGTCTTTATTTATTAAAACTACCAGGAAAGCAGAAATGATCTGGAACTAAGTGCTTAAGCGACTTTACTACTTGGCTTAATAATACTAAAATTTAAAGTTTTGAAATTGAATCAATTGTTGTTTTGAAAAGTACCAGGGTGACAGCCTAAACGATGTGACTAAGATGTGCACCAATGATTAAACACAAAAAGGAATATAAAGTATTTCTTATTATTCACGATATCGATAGAAGTCTTAAAACTGTCCTATATCTTACTGATATTAACTGTCACTTAGTGATATCGTTTAAGCGCCTATTTTCTGTTCATTTCTGTCGCCCTGGTACTTTTCAAAACAACAAATGATTAAATTTCAAAACCTGTATTTTTACCATTATTGAGCTATTGTACGTTAAGTCGCTTAAGCACCTAGTTCCAGATCATTTCTGCTTTCCTGGTAGTTTTAATAAATAAAGACAGTTGAATTTTAATTACACAGTTAATCAAGAAGAGAAGTAATTGTATGTAAACCTAAAAAGTATTTGTTTTTAAATTCTATTGTGTACGATGAGGCTGGCATGATCATGTTTGATAAAAAGCCTAAAAACATAAAAAAAAAAAAAAAAACTATTGTAACTCAAGGCTGATTTTGCAATATATGTGATTAAGGAAACCGATTGTGATATTAAAATACATAAAGAAGTTATATTTTTATCATGTTATTAAACTCTTCTGATTTTAATCAAATTTTTAATTTTAACGTCCTATAAAAAGTAAACGTCCCATCACTAGTACCTACTGGTTCGTAGGTGCCGAAAGTGGAATAAAATTTTAAATAATAAACTGTTCCACTAATGGCACCTGCGAAAAATACCGATAGGTGCCGAATATGGAATACCTCAGGTGCCATTAACTTGGGTGCCGTAAAAGCGGGTGCCCAATGTGGAATACGTCCAAAATGTTTGTAAGATAATTGGTCCATTTTCTTCAAATCGTTGAAGTTTTAAGTAAAAGTATAAACAAATACACTTTTATTTAGTAAATAAAAATGCATCTGAACTTAGAAAATAAAAATATAAAACCTTTTTCTTAATAAACCATAACGACAATGCCAATAAATTAGTAAAAAAAAATAATAAATTTAAAAATAGGTCACATATTAAAAAATAATGTAAAACAAGTAATACGAGTATATATTAAAAAGCGATTCATTATGATAAAAAGTAGCAAAAAATAATAAATAGAAGTGGAATTTCTACTACGAATACCGTTATATCGTCTATCGCAAAAGAAAAACAGTAATACCGTTATTCCATCTACCATTAGATTTTTTTTATTTAGAATTAATATTAGTCTCAAACTGGTCATATTAAGATACAAATTATTATGACAGGAGTTTTTATAGATAAAATTTTATTGTCTTTTGTATAAATGTTAAGGAAATAGACAACTTTTACAATTTATGTGATGTAGAGGCCATTGAGCTGATTTTTAGAAGCAACGAGACGGGGCCGTTACGCGAAATGATTTTAGTACACGTATTTATTTATATTTCTATGCACTATGGTGATACATAAGGCGGACTTAATGCCATTAGGCATTCCCTACCAGTCAACCTTAGAGTTAAAAAGAAAATCATCTAAATAACCCCAAAAAACAAGTCGATTTGACAATTTTGTTCTCAGTATACTATAACTTCATAAGATAAATATAAATTCATTCACGATTTTTTGTTTTATTAGGAAAGAAGAGACTTTATACTAAGAACCAATACTTATTATTATTGTATTGAGATCTATATCATGCTAACTACCTATTAGTGATTTCAAAACCTTTAGGGCTTATTCCAAAAGATGGTTTAAACTAAGACTAAGGTAAATCCAGATTTAAAATATACCCATCACTTTCTTATGTCATATAACAAAAAGAGACGGGGCTATTTTAAAACCTAGGTTTTTCTTAGACCATCTTTTGTAATAAGAGGGTTAGAGATTTAGGTCAGGGTTAATTGAAAACTGCTCAGACACGCTTTATGATAAAACAAACATTAAAATTGCAACGTTTAAAACCGTTTGAGTAGCATAATCAGCCTATTACTGGCCCACTACTGGGCACGAGTCTGCTCTCAGAATGAGAATGGTTTAAGGGTAAGGCCACCACACCAGGAGTTGGCGGACTACAAAAAAAACTATGTTTTCTTTCACCGTTAACACAAGTAAGATGTGCGGGCTGGCATCGATCTCAGGCTCCACCTAAGCGTTAAAGAATGAACATAAAATATGTTTTTATATTTTTTTACTTATTTTTGTATGTCTTTGTATCTATTCCCTTGGAATATATTATGATCTATGCACATTGTCATATCCGCCGATCTAAGCTACATTGAATAAAATTAAAACCCATCTCGTACCGTTCCCGTCACGTCAGCTATAAAAAAGTCTTTTACCAAATAGTGGGGCTCCAAAGCCGGTTTGCGAGGTATTAAATAATTTTATGAATATCATCTTCTTTTAGATCGAACGACATGGAAAGTGAATGCCAAGGCCAGGCATAACATATGTGGCGTTTTGCACTAAATCACACGATTTAGTATTTTGTGATGGATGAATATTTAGTGTTTTTGTCCTTAACTTTTGAGGACACATTAACTAATAACGTTGTGTAGTGTATAATTTGTGGACTGCCTCGTTGGTCTAGTGGTCGCAAGGGCGATTGCTGAGCGTGAGGTTCTGGGTTCGAATCCCAGGTTGGGACAAATGTTATTGGGTTTTTCTCAGTAGCAGTCCGGAGTCTGGACTTGTGCCCGGTTGATGGCAATAGTCTCACCCCCTATTACATGGGACTTAAAACATAACGGCGAAATGGTGTACTATACACCTCTGCCAAACCCTTCGGGGAATACAAGCGTGATGTTATGTGTATGTGTGTAGTCTATAATTTTTTATTCGACATTTTTTTTTTATATTCTAACTTTACACGTGTTTAGTCCAGTTTACATTGATAAATATAGTACCATCAGTTCTTGATAAATTAATAAATAATTATTAATTTGCTGTTATTCATTGAAGAGTTCCATTATCAATCTCCGAGGGTCTTCATCAGATCTTCACCAAATTTAAATGGGACCACCTCGGGAGAATACTCTTTCGAACAAAAAAATACCCAAATTGCTTAAAGTGTGCCTATAAAATTTGAAGAGTTCCCTCGATTTCTCCAGGATCTCATCATCAGATCCTGACCCGGTGACCATGTTACCATCCGGGAAGTATACCCTTTTAAACAAAAGAAGAATTTTCCAAATCGGTCTAGGCGTCTTTGTGTAATCAGGGAACATACATAAAAAAAAGATTCCGATGAGTTAAGAACCTCCGCCTTTCGTCGGTTAAAAAGAGACTTTGACCTCCGAGTTTGTTTCGGCTTTTCTTCTCAGATCTACTCAGATAGGAGATGCCGACGCCATCTAATCTTGAAAAAAAAAAACACACACCGCAAGATTTATTTACAGAAATAAATAATTATCATTTATCATGACTGCAATATACATAGAATACAAATTACGGATTGACAACGGTTAGCGTCCCAATAAATTCGATAACACAATTCTTTATAAATTCGGGGGCTCGTGGCTAATTAACAACCGCGTGGATCATTGGATTTGCAAGGTTAAGCTGCGCTTGCCGTGGTCAGTCCGTGGATGGGTGACTGTTCGTTACGTATCAATAATCGTCCGTGTCCCGGAGACCACGTTACGCCGTCTGTCCCGGGTGTTATACAAATACGTATGACAGTCGTTACGGGCAGTCAAAAGCCCGAAAGTCTGACAACCGGTCTAACCTTAAGGCCCGGACTCCACCAAAGCGGAGATGTGCGGAGATGTCCCATAAACAACCAATAGGAATTCGTTTTGAGTTGAAGCTAACCGGAGAGATTTGAAAATAATTCAATCCTATTGGTTGATCGAGACATCTCCGCACATCTCCGCTTTGGTGGAGTCCGGGCCTAAGATATGGGTATTGCCCAGTACCTAACTGGGTTGCGGAGTTCTGATCGCAGTTGTTCCGTGTAAAATCTAGTTAGACTGATACCTGACCCCAACATAGCTGGAAAAAGGCTAGGCAGATAGATAACTCTTTATAGAATCATTGTGGGCCCGTGAACCGTGAAAAAGAGACTATTATATTGTTTGTGCGACGTGTTTGATCACAATGGGTCTCACAAGAAAGCTCAAGGTCACTCAGCGAACAATTGAATCAGAAATGAGGAGAAGGACTAAAGGAGATTCGAAGAAGAACTAAAGTTGCCGGCATTACATAACATCACGCCTGTTTTCCCCGAAAGGTTGGGCAGAGTTGTAGAATACACCCTCATTTCGCCGTTATGTTTAAGTCCATATAAAATAGAGAGCGAGTTTACTGCCATCAACCCGACACAAATCCAGACTCCGGGCTGCTACTGAGAAATTCCACACGGAAAGCCCAATAACACTTTGCCGGGCCTGGATCGAATCCAGGACCTCAAGCTCAGCAGTCGCACTTGCGACCACTAGACCAACGAGGAAGTTGCTGACATAGCTGAAAGAATAAGTAAGCTGAAGTGGCAGTGGGCATATAGCTTGTAGAACTGATGGCCGTTGGGACAGAAAGGTTCTGGAGTGGAGACCATGCAACGCAAAACGCAGCGTGGGACGGCGTCCAGCTAGATGGAAGGACGACCTAGTGAGGGTCACAAGGGAGGCGTTGAATGTAGGCCGCGTGTAACCGGCCGTTGTATAAATATTTGTTCAGCATTGGACGTCTTTCGGTTGATATGATGAAGATGACTGCCTCGTAGGTCTAGCGGTCGCAAGCGCGACTGCTGCGCGTGAGGTCCTGAGTTCGATTTTCAGGTCGGGCAAAGTGTTATTGGGTTTTTCCGTGTGGAATTTCTTAGTAGTAGCCCGGAGTCTGGATTTGTGCCCGGTTGATGGCAATAGGCTCGTCCCCTATTACATAGGACCTAAACATAACAGCAAAATGAGCGCGTACTATACACCTCTGCCAACCCTTGGACAATACAGGCGTGATGTTATGATATGATGAAAATGATGATAATAAAGATTCCTTTTAACAGCTTTGTAGTAGTGCGTATTACGGACGAAAACGTTAGTGTTTGGACTGACCTACCTTAACATACACGAGGCGCATACTGTTCTTGCCATAAATCGCGATTCGTACCACCATACATGTAATTGTTATGGAGCCGTCTGGTTTAATTCGGATTTGTAACTGCCTTGTTGGTTTCGTGGTCTAAGTAACCTGGAGTCTAGAACTTTGCCCGGTTGATGGCAATAGGCTGGCCCCCTATTACATTGGACTTAAACATAACGGCGAAATGAGGGTATACTATACACCTCTGCCCAACTCTTTGGGAAATACAGGCGTGATAGAGATTGATGATTAATACCCATTCAAAACTACCCTCGTTGCCTTACCTCTTGGCACGAGTTTTAGGGGCTGCTGCAGGGGACACCGTTGCCAACTGAAGCTTCAGCCAATGCCAAAATTTGTTTTGGTATGATGTTCATATAACATAAGTCATCTTCAATTGTGGTGGATTGTAATGGACATTGAAGAGAGACCCACTCACACGCACCTTGTAACTATTCTAATCCTTTTTAATACAAGGTTAGTCGAAAAGGAGGTACTAATCCGCAGGCCACTTAAATGACTGTTTTAAATCAAGTTCAAAATCCCATAATTTTTATTCCCATGCCAAAAGAATTTTAAATGTTAAGGATTCAAAAAATGTAACTTCTAATCCGTGACCCCGAATATGATCTAAACTGTAAACACAGCTACTCATTGGTGAGGATAGACAGATATTAGCGTATTTTTATAAAATCTTTGAACAGTTATTTCTCTTAAACTATTGACTTTTGGATAAACTTGTAGAATAAAAGTTATTCATTATTAAGTGTACTTTAACACCCTTTCAGATTAGTACCCTCTTGCTGACTAACCTTGTATCGCATATAAATAAACATAATATAAAATAATTAGTCCCTTATTGTCCCACTGCTAGGCACGGGTAGAGACCCATATATATTCTTAGAATAAGAAGGGTGTAGGCCCTTGATCCACCACACTGGCCTGGACTTAACACACCGAGAACTTTTTTTTGACCTTTTCAGGCCGGCCAGTAATAATAAATAAGTTCCTGATAATAAAACATGAGCTCGTGGTCCTTATCAAAACTTCAAAGAAAACAATCACAGAAGGATCAATGAAAACAAAAATTGCAATACAACGGATTCATAGGTAACCTTAATAAAACAATAAATCCACAATACCACATTCTAAAATGAATAAGTTCAAAATATATTGATACGTTTGTCACTATAATTAAAGTTATTTATTCACCACTAATATTGAAAGCGACGACACAAAAGTCAGGATTCATTATAATATTCAAATTCCCTAATATTTAGAAAAAATAATCCACCAAATGACGGAGGTGAGCTAAAGTTTACAGAATCATGCAACTAAACGCATTCAAATATATGCAAAGTAGTCGGACCACGTCTAAGTATATAAATGTGCGAAATTTTTAGACTAAGCACAGTCACCAGTACATCCTCTTCTCCACAACAACAAATACCCACCTTTCAACTCCAAAAATGAAATCCGTAAGTGTTATTTGACACCAATTATCATCAATTCTTCGTTCAATCAGTCCAGTTTTGATTTCATTTTCCTTATTCAAAAGTTTTACATATGAATCATTAGTTTCCTCTTCTCGTCTTTCTTTGTTAATTTTTTTATTAACTAAATGTTTTTCACCTTTTAATCAATCTTAACCTACATGATTGAGTATCGTTGAAGTACCTTTGAGAAGACAATGACTCATCTTATTTTTTACTGAAATTGCAAAAAAGTCGAACCCATTACATTATTATCTAACAACATAAACTTATCGTCTCCTAATATTACTACCTACTTATAATTACAGATACTATATTTCTCATAAGTTTTTGTGCAAATATTTTCTGATTGCCTCACAATTCAAAATCTAAGTAGAATAATCTATGTACAGGTCAAGCTGCGTAGGCGTGGCTCAAACGAGCAATTGCCAACACATGAGACTGGAGTATTACGCGGTCAATAATTCTGTAATGTCAATAGAACACATCATGTCATGAACAGCTCATATTTGTATTTTTATGTATATTAAATATACGAAGCAGTAGTCCTTAAGTAATTTTAGTGTTAGTCTTAATTTCTTCAGTAAGATCATTGCAGTCAATATTAAAGAAAACAATACATTGACTGCGATCATACTTCGATTTTTTTTCACATACGCAATTTCGATACAGATTTTTAAAGCTAAAATTTTCGAAATATATATCTCAGAAAAATCATTTGAAATCAAAGATGTGATAATAATGTGTTCTAACCTATTATAATAATAACACTATTGCATTCATTAAGGATTCCACTAATAACGTTGTAACTAATAAGTCATTCATCATCTTTGGGGGCACTCAAATCGTTAATGTGTTTTTTGTTAATTTCGTCATCATTCCAACGACTGTGCAATATGCTCCACTATCTGTAGTTTGACGTAACTTAGAATATCTCACTGCAATCCATGATTCATTTGATATAATACCTATTACTTAGTAAGGTAATACTTAACCTTAACGATATTACGTAACATAAAACCATATAGAAATGGCAGTAGACTCTAGCATTCTTGATTACGGTACATTAAAAAGTTACATCATGTAAAACCCTATTGAATTATTTACAAACTGATACGTTACTTTAGGGTTAGTAATGTGTTCAATTGATAAATAGCAAGAAACCGTTTTTTGTTCAATTTTGTGGCCATCGATATCCTAGATTTGTACATTACCATTTAGATGATGTTACAGCTTGCTATTGGAATACCTAGTAGCTGTGGATCCTTGACATTTACGTCTCCTTTTAATTATGTCGCTACATATAAATGTCTAATAAAAATCCGATAGGTCACCAACGTTTTAGAATATAAATTGCAATCAGTGAGCGATGAGTCAACTATTTCCACATTGGCATAAAAAATAATTTGAAGATCTGTCTGGCATATTTAATTTTGGCTACTACAATTTGTTTTTCTCATCCGTGCAATAGAGTATTGGTTAAGGATAAAGATTACATGAATGATGACGAAGCTCTTAGAGCGAATGATACATTTATAATAACTTCTACATGTTGACTGTGAGGAAATTGTTATAAAAACTAAATCATGGATAGATCAGGGCATTAAAAAGCCCAAAATAGTTACAGAATAATAATAAAATTCACTATTACAGAGCAAAGTTCACTCAGTCGAAAGCTTCTAACAAATCTATTTTGATGCAGTTCATCGTAGTTGCTCTCTTCGTCGCCGCGGCCTTCGCCGTCCCGATCGACCCCCCGAACTCAGCTGTCGTCCTCCGCTACGACAACGACAACATCGGAGTTGAAGGATACAAATACAAGTAAGTATTTTTGTACCATTTCGTTTCTCATTATAAATAGCATGTTGGTTTTATTTTTTTACTAGTCTTTGATCGAATACAATTTGATCATACAATCTGAAACTAGATGCACATAAAGAAAATATAATAATAACCATACATTTATTAGAAGACCTATTGAAAGTAAATTGTATTGCTTTAGTATCAAAGTGCAATAGCTCAAAATAGTCTTCCAGAAGAGAGAGTAATCGAGGGAAATTTTAACACAAATAAATTGTCCAACAGTGTGGAGACCAGTGATGGCAAATCTGCTTCGGAGCAAGGTCAGATAAAGAACCTTGGTTCCGAAAACGAGGCCCTTGAGGTCATTGGCCAGTACTCCTACCTCGGTGATGACGGTGTCACCTACGCTGTGAGCTACGTTGCCAACGAGTTCGGATTCCAGCCCGAGGGCGCTCACATCCCCAAGGCCTAAGTTCACCACAAACACCAACCAATATCTAGTCTAAACTGACCAACCTAGCAAGAGCATAATATGTTTCCTATCGACTGATCGTCTTGTTTTGTAAGACTCTTGCATATAAATTAATGAAGAGGATAGTAAATAAATGTTTTTGATTTAATATTATCATTTCTTTTAACTACCCTTTTTTAACACAAGTTGTTACCATGGTAACGGTTTGCCAGCAGCAGATTAAAGAAATACTTTGACTACATCTTATTTATGGACGCAAAAGGCTTTAATAAACATACAACTACCCACTTTTCGAATTGTGCCTTTATTAGGAGGTGTTTATAACAAGAAACAATACCGATACCTAATTATAAAGTGGGTAGTATTTGTTAACATTAATTATCTTGCTTCCTTGAATACAGTATAGTAAAACAGGATCAGAAACCTATTAACACAAAATTCTCGAACGTTATTAATTAAATATTTAGACTCTTGTATCTTTACCAATGAAGCAAAGTCCCCATAGCTTTGCATAGTAGATCCACCCATAATAGCTATCACAGGTAAAATTAGCTCACGAGTTTATTTATATCCGCAGTTTGACAATACAAAATGCTACCCATTGGTAAGAAAAATGATCTGTTTTCCGCCATAGGAACAGGCGATACAAATGAAAGCAAAAAAAAAACACATACCAATACAGGCGCTTATGAAAAGTTGAATTTAGGTGCACGGTTCCAATTAGTCGTTTTCTATGGAGAAGAGCCGACAAGAAACTCCATGGTTACTCTTTTAAAAAGAATATCTATAACAATTTCAGTGAATACAGTACTATGATTTAGGATAGTTATGGGAGAACAATATAGTCTTGACCACAGACCTGTGAATAACGTAGTACCAAGACTTCTATACCAACAAAAATTAACAAAAAAAAAAAAAAAAACTTTTTTAGTTTTTTTTTGGCAACTGAGCCGATGAAGACTATTCTGCAAGTCATGAGAAAAAAAAACATTATTAATGGAGGGCCAATTTAATAGATCACATTTCACATCTGTCAGTTTTAGCTTCATAGTGAGATGACCTGCTTAAAAACATCGATTAGAGTGAATGAATCGATACCGACTTCAAACATATATAAATCGATTTCAGTACATAATCACTGCATTCGAATCTATTTATCAACATTCGATTTTTTTGGGTAAAATCCATAGTCTTTAAAAAGAAAAAGGGTTCACTGACGCAACATTGTAACGACGCACGTTCAGTTCTCTTTCGAACAGAAATTGTATATTATGTTTAGAATGGTTTATTAGTGGAAGTAAATCGTAAAATTACCTTCTTTTGTCATTATTACAATAAATAAAAATCGTAATTGAAAAAAGTTAAGCAATTGTGCAGTTCTAACTTCGAAAAAATAAATAATATTTTATGCCCGTCGTTACAAGGTTACGATGTTAAATTTTGGTAAAGTGTCAAATGTGACCCATTAAATTGGCCCTACAGTAATATTAGGAATTTACACAATTATATCGGGTGTAAAAAGACCCTTAACGATAACGAAAACCATACATTCTACCCATCATTGGGATCATTTTTTTCTACCTGACCATACCTGGGAAACCATTGGTTTTGGAGATATTGAAGGTCAAAGTTAACTTTTTTTTTAGTTTTTTCCAAAAAAACATTCTAAGTGATAATACTAAACTTTCTTCCAAACAACCTTATCAAAATTATCAATTTTTCCTCACAAATTACGCATTTGAAGTTACAAAAACGCAACGAATATCAAACGCACACGACCACCTTGGCTCAGCTGTGTGGCCGCTGCACGCATGCCATGCAAACGCGCGGCATCACCACAACCACACATTGCGCGCTACAAAAAAAAAACATTTTTTTATGCCACAAATTAAAAGTCGTTTCCCAGCAATTATTTTTGGTCAATGTACTTTAGTTTGATGTACAGAGTGCGTAGATTTCGGCTATGTGATGGGTCTTTTTACACCCTGTATAGAAAAGTAGCGTCAAGCGGAAGTCTAAAGTTAGAGCACCCTAAGAACTACCCGAATCACCCCCATGTATGTTCCGCGATTTTTTGTAGTTTTCTTTTTATGTTGTAACAAAACTCTGACTATAATGACATATTTGATCAACGTGTCATGAATACATGATAAAAATGCGTTTTCTATTCATTATTTATTTCTATTCATTATTTTCTATTCATTATTTTTATATTATTATTGTCTAAGGATGCTCTACCTCTGGATTTCCGCTTGACACTACCTTTTTAGGACACGGTGTATAGGTCAAGTCCATGAAGTTCTCACATTTACAAAAGATAAAATGAAGCTAAACTATACAAAAGAATTGACATAATTAAATGTCATCGAAACTTGGAGAAAACATCATAGTAAAATAAGATAAAAGATATCTTGAGAATAACGATAGATAATAAAAAATAATCATAATTGAGGATAGTTAATAGACATACACATACGTCGTTAATGAGGTTCCAGAGAAGCCACATGTGCAGGAACTAATGCCAAACATCCCCATCGTGTCAGTAGCAACAAATTAATTTAAAGACATCGAACAAAGACGTTACCAAATAAACAGTAGAACACACAACAGTTCAAAGAAAAGATAGAAGAAGAATAATGTCAAAGGGTTTCAGGTATCGTTTGAAAGAACAACGCGTATGTGTGGAACAATCCATTAGTACAGACTACCTTCAGAGCACTCACCTACATCAAAGTTAATCAAAGCTAGCCCCACAAAGGACCGAAAAAGGAGTTCCATTGTGGTAAATAGTCCTGTACTATGATGTGATGGAAAAGTGCTCTACTTGCAAGAATTTTATTTCTGTTTGTTTTGGTTGTACAGATACCACCATCATCATTCAGCCGAAAGAAGTCCACAGCTGGACATAGATAAAAGATAAAGAATCATTTATTTGGACACAGCACAAAGACACAACAGGTAAAAAGCGTGATACAAATAAAAAGTCTTGGGTATGTGTCTCACGGCTGGACCAAAAAGGTGTCCAGATCAACTTAATGTCAAGCACTATAAGTACTTGACGCTGGTTTTCGTCTGGAACCTTTGTGCTCCACGGATGTCAGTCAGCGGTCATGCCCGTTCACTTAAACCAACATGTGTGTGTATATGTGTAGTGTATGTAAAGATAGAAAATAAATAAATACGCAATAAATAAGGAACAATCTAAAACTGAATGCAATATAATATTTAAATATGACAACATTTTGTTGCGTCGACATCGTTGTCAGGCATACGTTATCTGTGCGCGCAACTGTCAAATATTATTTTACATAGGCCTCCCTCAAAACATGTTGGGGGGGGGGGGGGGGGGGGGGGTTGCCCATAATCATGCCTGCCACAATCGCCAGGCCAATTGGCGATCGCAGTATGGTTGTTAAAGTACTCAGAGAACGCTGCTGCCCATCCTCTAGTGAATACCTTAGTCGCCTTTTACGACACCCATGGGAAGAGATGGGGTAGTGCTATTCTCTACGTTTGGCACCACACGGATAACAGATAGTTAGTAAGACAGATAGTTAATAAGACAGATAGTTGTAAAGATAGGTTGGATAGAATTAGAAATGAGTGTGTGAGAGGAAGTCTGAAAGTGGCGCCAGTGACTGAGAAATAGTGTGGAATCCGGTTCTCATAATATGGGTATGTAATACGGAGGAATGAGGAACATGTCGTGAGGAAAGTTTTGAGTATAAATGTGGATGTTATAAGAGTTGAGGAAGACCAAAGAAACGATGGATGTATAATGTAAAGGATGATATGACTATCTTTCTAAAAAAAACTGCTTTTCTCTACATTTTGACGAGTTACGCGAACATAAATGTAGTGAACAGCTGTTTTTTTTCGCGATTTCAGGTTTGTTCCCGTAGTAAAAGTTGTTCATAGTGATGAGTACAATCTCCCATACCGGTTTGTCGAGTGTTTACAATTTCACCCTGTATTTACCACTTTTGTTTATTTTTCATATTCTTTTTATAGTAACATCACGCCTGTATTACTCAAAGGGTTGGTCAGAGATGTATTTTACACCCACATTTTGCCGTTATGTTTAAGTCTCATGTAATAGGGGGCGAACCTATTGCCATCAACCGGGCACAAATCCAGACTCACGGCTGCTACTGAGAAATTCCACACGGAAAAACCCAATAACACTTTTTCCGACCTGAGGATCGAACCCAAGACCCCACGCTCAGCAGTCGCGCTTACGACCGCTAGACCAACGAGGCAGTCATCATGGATACAATGCGCGTAAATTTCAGAAAATATTATTATAGCTAAATTTATGATTAATTACGGTTTACTCACGAGCATTTTTCGACTCGCGACCTCGCCGCGTGATCAGCTCATGATCAAGGGCTCCGTTTGGGTCCAAACTAGTCGGGCATCCCGAAAATGCACGAGAGTAAACCGTAATTAATCATAAATATGAATGTGTCTCACGAAAGTTATAATACAAAAATTATGATAGCTTTTTAATACTCACACTCGTAAACTATTTATGTTTAGGGTAATTAGGGGGAGGATACATAATGCGGATATATTGGAGAGGGTGGGTCTGTGTGTCCCGGACGGATACGCGGGACGTCGGCGGCGGCCGCGTCTGCTGGCGGTGCCACGCGCACGCACTAGGTTACTAAGTGAAACGCCTCTGACGCGCGCACTGCGCACGCTCAACCTCATAGCTGAAGACGTGGATATATTTTATTGTAATCTGAGTGAATTCACAAAGATCGCACTTTTTAAAATTTCTTACTGTTAGTTTTAAATTGTAGAAATTAAGAAACTTCAATATCGAATTGGATTTAGTCTGTAATAATATTGTTGGGAATAAATTAAAAAAAAAAATTGTCTCTCTCATCTCCTCTTCCTTGGCTAAGAACCAAGATATTTCTAAGGGCCCTTTTGCTGTAATGCGTATTTTCGCCCGCGCGCGGATCTCGTCCGCGTGCAGGCTGCCCGCATCCTATTATTTCATGCATGTTTTTCCTATCATACGGCCAGCACGCGCGCAGCCCGCGTGCCTGCTAACTGGATGCGGGCGGCGTTTTTCTGCCTTCAGTGTTGTTTTTACTGGGACGCGGGTCGCATGCATGGTCATAGTACGCATGATTACTTTTTTAATGTTCATCTTTGTGCACGAGTTTAGACATTGGCGACACGCACGACACTGTAGCGGTAAACGAAATCTTTGTCCAGCGTGTGGCCAGGAGCGTGCTATCACCCGCATGCGGACCAGATCCGCGCGCGGGCGAAAATACGCAGGACAGGAAAAGGGCCCTAAGTGATGTTAGAGTACAACAACTTTAAGTTTTTTTATATCTTGTGCGTTGTTGGGTGCGTTTACAAACACAACTCTTCACATGAACAAACGCCCAGACCCGGAACAACTATCTATAGGCCATACAAATAGGTAATTGTTCCGTGCGGGAATCGAATCCACGACCCGTAGCGCAGAAGCCAATCTCTCAGCCACTGCACCAAACGTGTTGTCAAATTGTCTCATGCGTTAATACAATTAAAAACCTTGCAAGACACATTAAACATTCTAGTAACGCAACGGAATAAAATAATCGCAAGAATGGCAAGTAGAGCATCTTTCTCGCAGTTCGAAGATAAGTAGACGCGTTGCCGAGATTACGCGCGTTTCAAAGACGCTTTGATTCAGAGGTGTTAATGCACGACTGTGCTACAGACCTGTGTTTACCTATGTTGAGAGATTGGAGATAGAAATGTTTACAACGTTATTGTTGAAATAACACAGACGTCTTTGTTTTTGCATCAGATTTTAAGAGCCATTACGCACTGTCGATTGGTCGCTGGAGACGTGCTCGACGGTGACTGTGACTTTCTACAAGCTTAGTTTTAGTATATACTAAACCTGAAACTAGTTTGTTCAAAGTCAAAGTCAATTTTTTTTATTTCAAATAGACCAGATTACAGGCACTTTTAAAACGTCAAAACTAGGTGCACGGTTCCAAAAGGTAGGTTCTATGGAGAAGAGCCGGCAAGAAACACCATGAATACTTTTTTTAAAATAGCAGATCATGACTGTTCATGACAATTCCATTACAGTTGCGTGTGACATAGAATGAGAATAATGCAGGTTAATATAACAAATAAATTCACGTAAGAGTAGAAAATAGAAAAGAAAATATGCCTTCTAGAATTGCCCTAGTAGTTGTGGGCTGACCAGTCCCGACAGACAGCACCCGTTCACGAGCATGACGTGCACATCCGCATCGCTTAGCTCAACCATATTATAGGGAACCCAACGACCGGATATACAACGCCACCATCAGCAGGACATTTAAGTGAGCATGACAGACTCATACTACCAGACAATGGGCAGTAATATGATATGATTAAAGGTGTATCATTAATTGCTGCATGATGCTCAAACTTTACAGTTTAGAAAATGATATTATCAAAATTATACATGTAAAACAATATCAGATTATTAAGGCAGAGTATTATACAAATAAAATTGTAGTGGGATATAAAAACTTCAATATTTTAATGTAAAAAATAATAATATGAAAAACGATAAAATAATGTACAGGTTATTTTAAGTCAATAAAAAAAGAAGAATAATAAAAGTATAATAGTTCAGAATCACTAGGAGAATCGATTGACATATTTTTTACACAACTGTTTTTTTTTCTTTAATTTCAATTTTGTTTCAGTAGTTTTCTACCCATAACAATTGACGGGAATAGACACCTTGAGGCTTGAGACGGTCCTCTCGGTCAGTTTCCGTGTATTAAATAACCCCTGCATAGCACATCTCAGGCATTTCACACTTTTTTAGGGAACTTAACGCGACATAAACTAAGGTGTAACTTGGAGATTTACTAAAAAAAAAACACATATTCAGGCAGTTCTGATGAAAATCTTGTTGGGGTGTCTCGGTTTTCGTATAAAGTAAAAATAAGGTTGTATTGTTTAAATAGGTGTTTACGTACTTGGTCGCCGGACGCTCGGGCGGCTATGCTTATGTTTTGGTCGACGAGAGACCAAGTTTCCGGCGACTAGTCGACAGTGCGTAATGGCTCTAAACCGGAATATAGCAGTGCTGATTGGCGACAGAAATAGGTGGTAATACTTCCCTGGACTAACTTTTCACAAGGAGCTCTAGTACTTCTTTTTCGTTACCAAATTCTTAACAATAAGCAGCTCATGAGAAAGATAAATAAATAAAATATCTTGATCTAGCACACGAGGTTGTCGGCTGTGGGATGTGGATTCAGCAGTCATTGTCCCGATAGTCGTTACGGCGAATGGCCTAATAGCCAAGAGCCTTGATCAACACCTCATGAGACTCTCGTTGGGCGGCTGGATCAAGGGCTTGATACAAAAAGCAGTACTCCTTGACACGGCACGCATAGTGAGGAGGTTCCTTTCTCTGGAGCCCTGATTGCTGGCAACCTGGATCCTGTTCCCGATGCTGGGTGGTTTACAATTTTTTTTTTTTTTTTTTATTATGTACAGTGACAAATAAAAGACAATAAAGCAACTCATAGTCTATTGCTTTAATTATTAAATCAATATTAAACCCTTGTTCACTAATATAGTTTTTTTCGGTCATTCCCAGTTGCCCCACCGTCAACGCCACCACTGGTGGTAATTTTTTTTTTTAAATGTTCCTGTTGCCTCCATTGTTGGCAAATGGGAAAAATTTGTTCATTTGTCCCCATTATTGAACGCAGCTAATGGTGAATATAGAGCGATGTGGTGTCAAATATTTTTCATGAATGTCATTAATAGCATTGACAGTGGGTGCAAATGAGAATGCCGGTTTTTTTGCCATATGTGTATCCAGTTGTTAGTACCATAGATAGATAGATAATCTTATAATCCTTACTAATATTATAAATGCGAAAGTAACTCTGTCTGTTACGCTTTCACGCCTAAACCGCTGAACCGATTTTGATGAAATTTTGTACAGAGATAGTCTGGAACCCGAAGAAGGACATAAACTACTTTAATCTCGAAAACCACGAAATATCTACACGATAAACGACATTCACGCAGGCGAAGTTGCGGGCGACCTCTAGTGCACTAATAAATATTGATGTTCTGTGGTACTTTACTACCGCGCTCTTTGGCCAGGTTGCAAACTGTCATTGATAGTTGTTACTAATCAAAAATACTAATCTATCTATACATCTATATAAAAATGAATCCCTATTTCCCTTGGTCATGGCATCACGCGTGAGCGGCTGGATCGATTTCGCAACTTTTTTTTTGTTTTTTTCTTATTTGTCCGAAGAAGGTTCTTATGAAAAAAATGATATTAAGAAAAACCGAAATTATCTCAGTATATCCATATTCTTCATTTGTTTACCGCATGCATGAAAATGGTCTTAACTTTTTGTTACTATTTTGATTTTGTTACTGAAGGAAAAAGTGCATTGCATCGCATGGCCGGGTACAGCTAGTCAAACATATTAACGCGACGCCACTGAATTTTACATCCTAACTAATATTTTAAATGCGAAAGTAAGTTTGTTACCTTTTCACGCCTATACCTTTGAACCGATCATCCTGAAATTTTGCATATACGTTGTCAGGTGTACAGGAACGGACATGGGTACCTTTCATCCCGAAAAAAGTACTGTTCCCGAGGAAAACAACAATAACGTTCATAGATGGCGCCACGTGTCTTTCGAATCACGATAGTAATAAATTATTATAGAAACTTGAGTAGTGTGTTAAGAGTTTTTTTGAGTTTAATTAACGCGAACGAAGCTGCAGGCAAAGGCTAGTTGGTATTAAAACTGCGGCGTTATACAACCGCCATACTTCATCTCCGAGAATCGCATCCAGGTCTTAAACAATTCAAGCAACCAAACAACCAAATAATGAAACACACAGAAGGGCTGTCTCACGCACCGTACTCAAAGAAACATCAGGGTGTTTGACAAATACTTTTTGTTAGTCGGGCGGCGACGTCGCCATGTGCGGCTGATAGTGAAGCGTTAATATTACAGGTGGACTTGATCTATTGCTGCTACGTGATGCGTGGAGCGAGCGACGAGCGGTAGCGACTTGAAGTTCAGTCAACGGAAAACGTTGATAAAGGAGATCATTCAATTTCCATACATTTTTGGGCTTTCTTGACTTTCATATTTAACTAGCTTTCGCAGCTTCCGTGAAATTTTGAACCCGTTAAGTGACGATTTTCCATACAAACTTTCATCCCCTATTTAACTCCCTTAGGGGTTGAATTTCGAAAAATCCCTTCCTAGTGGATGCCTATGTTACAAAAGGAACCTACTGTCAAAATTTCAACTTTCTAACCCCAGCGGTTTAGGCTGTGCGTTGATAGATCAGTCAGTCAGTTTCTCCTTTTATATGTACTCGTATAGATAAAAGTCAAGAAAGCCAAACAAAAATAATGTCATATTCCGTTAGAGTATGTACTGTACTATTCATTTGTTACTATGGGTAACATATGGGTATAGTAACGTTTAGACGAAGTTGGCCGGCACTTTCAAATTTAGCCCAAAATGAATGATGTCCTTTTTCGCTATTTTGAAATTGATTATCACAAAAGAAAAGATTCTTTTTAATATGACTATATTATCATTACTAGTCTACGACTATATAGTGTTGTTTACCCTAACATTTTTTTACAGAATAATTGTTAGCAAGTTTTTATTAAAAAAATACTTGAACATTCATCAGTTAATTTTGATGTTGACTAATTGTGGTGAAGAGGGAATTTGGGAAGCGGAATTGATATGGAAGCGTGTTTGAAAAATTAAAGTGTTTTGTTAACTAATAAGGAAACCATAAAATTTGGTTAAGCAAAGTCATAGCTCCTCAAGGGAGAATATTATTGCATTCATGTGTATTGACTTAAAATAGTTTAAAGTTATTATTACAATTAAAAGCTAACAGATACAGACGACTTATAAATAAAGGCAATTCAATGTTCGTCCTTCTATTAAACGTTAAGGGCTACGGAAAATACATTTTGAGTTGGAGTTTTGGTTCACTAGGTACAGGCAGCGTCAAATATATCAGGACGAACAGACTATTTATAATTGCTTAAACAAAGAAATTAAGCTTTATCTCAATGCGATAAAATTCTTGTTAGAATTACAGTTGATGCGTACTGTGTTCATTCTGAAACACCCTTTGTTTCACTGAGATAACGTTTAATTTTCTTAGTTGATCAGATTATTTTGAATACTATATTTGTCCCGATATAAATATATTTCATGCTGACTGTACAATGAGAAAATAATTTTCCTTGAATTTTCCTATTCCTTACAAAAAATACTGATGCAACTTCTAACTTGCACCACACACCGCCAAACGTGTTGTTGGAGTCAACGTGTTAGAAGAACACGCGATACATTTGTTAAACACCCTGTATATTGAGCACGGACGCGTGATTTATGAATTTCAATAACTTTACACTTTTACCTATTGGACCTGCAAGGTTGGGTGATGGTAACATACGGCCCATGTGTGAATGGATTTCTTCCTTTAGGGGACAGATATAAAAGTATTGAGAAAGAATAAAATAACTTTCAAAAAAAAGTAAAACCCGACTTCAAAAAAAAAAAGAGTAAAATAATTACCATATTATAAAACTAACAGTTTTAGAAGTCGATGCAATTTTACACTGAACATAATTGAAGGTAGTAAGAGTATAGTGTGAACGCCATTCTGTATTGTTATAGTTTATGACGCAAGGAGTCAGGAGAATCAAGGTAACCGACATAGCTCGAAGAATTGCCAAACTTAAGTGGCAGTGGGCGGGGCACATTGCTCGCAGAACGGATGGCCGATGGGGCCGAAAGGTCCTGGAGTGGTGACCGCGTACAGGGAAGGCGCAGCGTGGGCAGGCCTCCCACAAGGTGGACCGATGATCTGGTGAAGGTCGCGGGAATCCGCTGTATGCGAGAAGCACAGGACCGGTGGATGTGGCGCTGCTTGGGGGAGGCCTATATCCAGCAGTGGACGTCTTTCGGCGGAATGATGATGATTATGACGCAATATGCTTTACTATACAAGGTTAGTCAGAAAGGGGGTACTAATCCGCAGGCCACTTAAAGTATCACTGATGACCAGTGATCGGAGTAGGTAGATTGATTTTTGGTACTTGTATCATAAATGCACACAGAAAGAATAACATGGATAAGCCATTTTTCCGGAAAGTAATTCCGGTATTTCCGGATTCAATTAAATTAAGTATGTTAATGTTTTTAGTGAAATTATTACTACTCAATTCAGAATTTAAAGGAAGGTATCAAAACTAAATTAATTTAGTAATTATCTGTTGAATAATAAAAACAATCGAATTCCGATCGAAGCATTAATACATTTTTATGCACTCTACGAACCAAAGTAAACGAGTCAGCTACCTGGCATGTCGTCGGCGAGCGTACGCATTGTTTTGATAACCGGTTAGTGCACCACCCATGATCCTTTGTTCTAATTGATCGTTGGGTTGTGTCAAATATTGAAAGAGTGCCGTTAAAAAAAAAATGAAGAATATAATATTGCTCATTTTAAGTTCCGTTTTTTTTTAATAATCATCCAATTCCGAAATTTTCCGAAAATTACGAAATTCCGGAGGAATGTCCATATTAATATATACGTTTCGGATCAATGACCCCAATTCAATCTACCTACTCCGATCACTGCTGATGACTGAAGGAAGTGTTGAAATTTCAAAATTCGATAAATTTTATTTTCATGCAAAATTATTTTTATTTTAGTTTTTTCAAAAATCGTCCATCCCTACTTTAGTTACAAATTCAGAAAATGGTGCTTCTGATTCATGACCCCAAATATGACCAAAAATGTAAACACAGTTAATCATAACTGGGGATACAAGGTTAGTCGGAAAGGGGGTACTAATCCGAAAGAATGTTAAATTATCCGTAATAATGAACAACTTCTGTTCTACAACTTTCCCTAAAAGTCAATAGTTTAAGAGAAATAGCTGTTCAAAGATTAAAAAAAAATACTTTAAATTCTATCTATCCTCAGATATTATCAGCTGTGTACATTTTAGGTCATATTTAGGGTCACGGATTAGAAGTTCCATTTTCTAAATTCGTAACTAAAGCAGGGATGAAGAATTTTTGAAAAAACTAAAAGAATATTCATTTCCTTTGAAAATAAAAAAATATCAAATTTTGAAATTTTAACACATGCTATAATACAGTCATCAGTGAAGTATCACTGATGACTGTATTATAGCGTAGTAATAAGTGGCCTTCGGATTAGTACCCCCTTTCCGACTAACCTTGTAGATAGTTATTAGCGATTTTTTTTTTTGAGATCTTTGAACAGCTATTTCTCTTAAACGATATTGACTTTTGGGGAAAATTGTAGAACAAAAGTTATACATTATTATGGGTACTTTAACACCCTTTCGGATTAGTATCGCCTTTCCGACTAACCTTGTATACCGAAATAGTATAGCGTAGTCAGAATTGCGCTTAAATCTTTTTCCAATTCTCTTTTTTAGATAAGCGTACAATGACCAAGTTTTTTCAAAGAACTGTACCTCAAAACACATCATTTGGACATTATCTAGCGCGCACATTTTTTACGACTGTTTCCCAACTTTTTCTGGTAAACGGCGAAGTTTCAATTTTCCTGTCATTAAAGGGCTCTTAACACCGGTGGGCGCAAAAAGTGTGTGAAAGAGATGCAAGAACAATCAAATATAGGTTTCGATTCGAGGGGAGATGACGATTCCTCGGTTTACGAGTGTTATAGAAGAAGCATGTATTTGAAGGGAATGTGTTCCGTTAAATATTGTAACCGGTGTGTTGGTTGAGGGGTGAATGATTTAAATAAGGGATTTATTTGATATATTTTTTGTTGTTACTTGGTTATTGTTTAAAAGTAACCTATGTAAAAGTTAAATGATTTTAATTTACATTACAATCACATTACGTTTGGGGCTATAAGGGTGCCTTTCCACCAGAGATGTGCTATGTAGCTATGCTGCGAGAATGTAACAGCTAAGCTACGAAACTATGTGACCGTTTCCACTGATGCTAAGCTATGTAGCTGTGCGAGGAAGATGCGCATCTCGAGCTATGCGACGTATCGACAATAGGGAAGGCACGGAGAGCGGCGGGCATAGCTACACCACTCGCGACCATCCATAGCATGCATCCATAGCTCGCATCCTTCCATATAAAAAAACGTAGCTTAGTTGAATCAGTTTCCACCCGTGCTATGCTATGTGGACGAAAGAATATGATTGGTGGATATCAAACGCATCTATAGCAACGTTGCATAGCACATCTCTGGTGGAAAAGCACCCTAACGCACTCGTCGGATAACTCTCAAGCCCGAAGGTCTGACAACCGGTCTAACCTTAGGATATCGGCATTGCCCAGTACCTAATTGGGTTGCGGAGTTCGGATGGCAGTTGCTCGAAATGAAATGAAATGATATTTATTTCTGTAAATAAATCTGTTACAGACACTTTTACAAGTCAATGTAATGTTTTTTTTTTAAGACTAGGTGGCACCGACATTTCTTATCTGACTAGCTCTGAGAAGAAAAACCGAAACAAACTCAGAGGTCAAGGTCTCTTTTAAAGTCCAGACATTTTAGTATAGAACTATGTTAGTGTAACAATGTAGGGCTACGTCTGGAATGGCTTTTTGAGGAAAGAGCCATAGCAGGTTTGAGTTGAAGTGTCCGAACTGACAGCACGCATGCATCAGCCATCGTGTAGCTCAACCTTATTACAGGGAGCTCAACGACCCGACGCACGACGCCACCAATCAGCCGGACATTTGCGTAGGTCACAAAAAATACTCAAACCTGGCCAAACCATTTTTTTAAATTCGTATAGGAAGCTAGCCTACATGGTACTCACATTCACAATTTAAAGAATAAACAACGACCTCTAGTTTGACACAAAATTTCATCATCGGTAAAACACAATGACCAATATCCATTACACACAAAATAAAAAATATCACTTTTATATAATGTCTTAATCATTAACAATTTTGATATATCAACAACATTGGGACAACAGTAATGGCCGGACTAACAATTATAATTGCAGTCAATAATGAAATATTTGCAAAAGACAATAGTAAAATGTTAAAATTTCGCAAGATGACATTCATGCGAGACATTGAATTTTTATTATATTGGTATTTAATAAAAATTATTAAACGTCATACAACGTTATTTTTAGTATATACAAAAACCGAGACACCCCAACAAGATTTTTATCAGAACTGCCTAAATATGTGTTTTTTTGTAATAAATCTCCAAGTTACACCGTAGTTTATGTCGTTCATCTCGTTCGTCTCCAAGTTCCCTAGTAAAGTGTGATATGTCTGTGACGTGCTATGCAGGGGTTGTCTAATACACGGAAACTGACCGAGCGGACCGTCTCAAGCCTCAAGGTGTCTATTCCCGTCAACTGTTATGGGTAGAAACCTACTGGAACAAAATTGAAATTTATGAAAAAAATAAAATGATGTAAAAAATATGTCAATCGATTTTCCTAGTGATTTCAGGTTTAGTATATACTAAAATTAAGTTTGTATATAGTTTTATATAAATAATATTAATATATTCAAAAAGAAATAACAAAATAAGTAACGCGCAGTTCTTTGCCAAATCACCAGACAGAATATGACGAAAGTAACATAATCAGCCTTTTCTCAGAATGAGAAGGAATTAGGCCTTAATCCACCACGCTAGCCATGTTCGGGTTGGCGGACTACACATACCATCGAGAATTTCATAGAGTCCTCTCAGATGTGCATGTTTTCCTTCACCGTTAACGCGAGTGATAATAAAATTATGACCCGCACATGAATTCGAAAAGTTATTGGTGCGGGCCAGATTCGAAATCGGACTCTCCTGCATGGAAGGCAACCTTTTAACCGCTAGGATATCTAGCTTCTACTGCATTTATGACGAAATTACGTCAATAAAATCATAAATAAGTTTTAGTTGTGAGGTTTCTTTGGATCAGGGGGGGGGGACCTATTAGACTAACAAAATGGCTGCCAAACGCAAACAAACCACAACCGTCAGACAGATTTTGTTTACACGAAAACTGTCAAAACGTTATCAAGATTTCTTTTAGTAGAATTGGGCCCCAGGTTTATTTAGTAGCAACCTCACGCCCCAGCCGCCGCAACAGAAGGAGACGCCCCGGGCGTCGGGAGTCGCAGGGCTCGTCCCGGCCACCGTAGGTTCGGGCCTGCGGACGGCGAGCGTTGGGTGGCTCGCCGTGCGATCAGAACCAGGCCCGGGTCGACGGCGCGTTGTGTTCCACGCGCGCCTCAAAGAGATGTCAGCTTAGTAGATGGGACCCGCTAGGGCCAGTGACTGCCAGGGTTGCGGAATTTGTTCGAAAGAATTACCGCGGCCCTGGAACGCAAAGGGAGGAGGAACACGGATGGGTTTTAAAGAGTCTGATACTCCCTTCCGCTCCGCCCAGAGCGGAAGGAGTCATATGATGATTTATAACCGATAAAAAAAAAGTTTATTAGTTGGCACCGACAAAGACTTGGAAAGCTCTGAAAGAAAAAAACGAAAATTATCATTGAATACAAAAGTAAGATAGGCATTACAAACGTAAGAAAGAACGAAAGATAGACATTGCAACTACAAAATAAAGACGCCTAAAAACACGAAGGTAGAAAATAATAAAATCGAAACGACAGAGACGAAGCAAATTGAATAAGAAAATTTTTATTTTTTACCTTTTGAACAAATAAAAGAAAAAATAGAGAGAGAAGACCCTTTTATTACACCTCTATTAGGATCGGAATGGGCTTCGAATTGGCTAATAACCGTTCTATCAGGTGAAAGGAATTCACTCTCGCTTCCCTTTTGATATTTAGGGAGGTGCCTGCGGGCTACCGATACCAATCAATACCGATAATTTGATTTTGTATACACCTAGAGACGATTCAATGTGATTTTGTTTTGGAACCAAGTTTTTATTTAATAACTAAATTGAAGTTTCAGTGGAGAATACTGCGTGGCATCGTAATGTCTTTTTATCTCATCAATTTCAAACAAGAACAATTTCAAAAACTCATTTAATATTAAAACTTTGCCTCTTTAATTTGTTCTGTATTATAAGTGTGTTTATAGACCCGAATCTTCACATGCAAAATCCCTCACACCCGGAACAACTATCTGTGGGCCATACTAATATTTGTTCGGTGCGGGAATTGAGACCCACGACCGACGTGGGTCTCAATTCCCGCACCGAAAGTCAGAAAGTCAATCACGGAGCTACTGTGCCAAAACTGTCGCCAAATGACTTAGATTTGGATTATTTTATAAACCGAATATTGTTACTGCCTCGTTGGTGTAATAGTCACAAGAGCGACTGCTGAGCGTGAGGTCCTGGGTTCGATCCCCAGGTCAGACAGAGTCTTATTGAGTTTTTCCGCGTTGTATTTCTCAGTAGACGCCCGGAGTTTGGATTTTTGCCCGGTTAATGGCAATAGGATCGCCCGCTACTATATGGCACTCAAGTATAACGGCGAAATGAGGGTGCTATACACCTCTGCCCAACACTTTGTCGAATACAGGCATGATGTTATGTTATGTTTTAGAGTTTAAGTAACCAAAAAATACTGGTATCGGTATCGGTCCTTACTTAATTAAGTAAGCCTACGCCCTTCCCTATTCTGACCGTCGTTACCAGAGTCCACCTTGATAGCAGTTTCAGTACTTCGGCAGTTACCGACGCACGCCTTAACTCGAAAATAGTAGTTTTACCAATTTGCTTTTATTTTTGTTAAGAATTTTTAAGAGTTTTCTTCTTATTTTGTTACCCTGAGAGAGGATCTGAAGAAATGCGAGGTTGAAACTTGTTTATCGGTCATGTTTAGTTTACAGTGTTTAGGCGATTTATAATAAGTATATTTCTGCTTGTATAAATTGTGTGTGGTTGTGAATCAAGAGGCCAACTCTAGAACAAAATTGTTACCGAACTGCAAACGAACCACAACCGTAATTCGGTTTTCGTTTACGAAAACTGTCAAAATATATAGTTTTGTTTTTGTTGTCCAACAATTTAGCAGTTTTTGTAAACAAAGACTGTCTGAATGAACAGTTCGTTTTCGAAACTAAGAATAATAGCTTAATCAAATAAAAATTATTTGATAGACTGTTTAATACTATTCAAATAGAATTAATAAAACTTTTTAAATCACGACATAGTATAAAACAAAGTCGCTTCCCGCTGTGTGTCTGTCCCTAATGCATGCTTAGATCTTTAAAACTACGCAGCGGATTTTGATGCGGTTTTTTTTAATAAATAGAGTGATTCAAGAGGAAGGTTTCAAGCTATAAAACGTACACGTGCAAAGCCGGTACGGGTCGCTAGTAGTCTGTAAAATACTTTTTATTTGAATAAGCTAGCATTTTTAGTTTCCGAGATATTAAGGTTTATGTAGGTGACCCGAATTCATTGCTCAAGAGTGTATTTATTTAGCGAATTATTTTATTGTTTCTCATTTTTATTTGATAATGAAAATAAATAAATGCAAAAGCAGTTTCACAGAAAAACTTTCGTCCAAAACCACAACGTTTATCCGGCTCAACCGTTTTCAGTTCGTACCGTACCGGATTCTCGAACCGTGCCGGATTCGCACCGCGTACGGGCCCACCTGCGGTGCCGTCGTCAATTTGCATACAAATTCGCGCTTACACGCCACATCGGGCCGTATCGTACGTGGATTTCGTTATTTGGTCAAAGCCTTGTTGCTCGTGTTAAACACAGAATAGATTTTATTTGAGATAAATTATTCATAGAGATGGGAAGTTGGGGATAATAGTGTGTTACTGTAGGTACTTAGTATACGTGAACGGGGAAGAAATTGATCTGAAGGAGCTTGACGTTATGTAAACTCCAAACAACTTTCCTTGTCGATCGACGAGGGACGTTACATTCTAGTAGTAGTAACGTCGAAGACTACTGTCTGACTGTAATCTATCATGGTATAAAAAAAAACTGGCCAAGTGCGAGTACCATTATCTATATAAACGGCAAAAAAATCATGTCTGTTGTATGTGAGCCCCCCTTAAATATTTGTTTTATTTTAATTTAATTATTTATTTTTAAAGTGAATATATAACTAAATATTCTGTGAATATTTCAAGCGTCTACCTGTTGCCGTTATCAATATCGAGCAAAAACTCATGTTTGTTGTATAGGAGCCCCCTCACATATTTATTTTATTCTGTTTTTTAGTATTTGTTGTTATAGCGGCAACAGAAATACATCATCTGTGAAAATTTCAACTGTCTTACTATCACAGTTCATAAGATAAAATCTGGTGACAGACGGACAGACAGACGGACAGACGGACAGACAGATGGACAGACGGACAGACAGACAGCGGAGCCTTAGTAATAGGGTCCCGTTTTACTCTTTGGGTACGGAACCCTAACAAGATAGTTTGTTCCCGTGACATCCAGATCACGTGACTGACGGATAATACCTACGTCATAGCTACTGATGATCCAATAAGCTTCGACTTCTGTTGTCAACCTTTGTTGTTATTGGTGGGAAAAGAAGAAAGTGTGTGTATTATAGAAGTGTATAAGTTCCCAAGATATCTTTTTACCGCAAAATTCACTGAACTGATTTCCGGATAAAGGTACGAGTTCGTAGCCGACTTCAGACAGCAGTAGCAGACGACGGGTCGCTGCGACACTACTGGTTTCTATGTATTTCTATGAAATACCTTCCGCAGCTACTCGTAGCACGTCACCCGACAACACGTCGCACGACCGCAGACGAAGTGTCGTCCGACCGCAAATCAGTAGTGCCACCGACGCTGGAGCGACAACACATCGAATCTTTCTCAAAAAATGAGTTTTTCCAATTCCGAGGAAGAAAAACTGTTAAACAAGGTGGCCCAATATCCTGCATTGTACGATGCACCTCACAAAAACAAAAGATACAAAAGTAAATCGCGATTGCTAATCTCAAACAGGTCAGACATCTTGTCTCACGGAACATTCAGAACTAACTGGAATACGACGCTGCCGTCTGCTGCAGCCATCTGCAGTTGGGTTCGGAATCATGACTGCAGCGACATGACGCTGCGACGTGTCGGTGCGACATGTCGCAACGTCACGTCGTCCGTTTTTTTTTTCTACCTTTCTTTTTCCCAACTTTATTCGGGCCAACTTCCATTCTAACCACATGCGGTTATTACCAGTATTTTACATGGAGCGACGGCCAACAGATATCCGCAACCCAGTTAGTGGGCACTGCCGATATCCTAAGGTGAGACCGGTGGTCAGACTTTCGGTCTTCTGACTACCCGTAACGCCTGTCATAGATATTCGTATGACACCCGGGCCCGACGGCTTAACGTGCTCTCCGAGGCACGGAGAGGTCTCGATGTGCAACAAACGGTCACCCATCCACGGACTGACCGCGGTAAGCGCTGTTTAACATCACAAAGCGTATGATCGGTGCATTTGGTGTTAGCCACGCTGCCGACCTATGTCTAAAAGACCGTAAAGTGACATTTTGTCAAATTTGAGTTTTATGAACTAGCGCGAGTATTTTATAAAAGCGCAACATTTTCTCTATCGACCAGTGTGGTCCGTATTTTTCTAACATTTGTCAATTACGAGATCCAGAGACTTTTACTGAGACATTACCATATAATACCATACCATATTGTAGATGGTCAAATTTCAGTACAAAAAAAGCATGACATAAAACAAAAACTTTAATTTTAAAAACTGTATTAGTCCTGTAACTCATTAAAAGGATACATACATATATTACAATGAGCTTAAAGTAGCCCAATAATTTGGTATAATCAAAAACATCTGTATGTTTTCAGAATTTCTAGGGACAACACTTTCGACGTTTTTGCTTATAACTCAAAATTTGGTTTACTCACTCAACTGCCTTTTAGACATAGGACGGCAGCACGAGCCCCTCGTTCTAATACCGTTGATATTTTATAATACAGATATCACAGACTATTTTTATTTCCCAAAGAAACCCTAAACGCAAACAATAGGAAAATTAGAGGTATATTTGTTAGTCAGGTCGCGCGACCGCGTCCGCCATTACCATATTTCAGGCGGTCGTTGTCCAGTGAATCAGTCACCTGCCGGCCACCGTGGGGCGCGGGCGTGATGCATGGCCCGTGTTATTGTCCCGCTGTTTTACTGCGCCGAATAGTTTTGATAGCGGGTTAGATAGTCACAATGGGACGCAGTTGATTACTTATTTGTTTTGTTATTTCAATATGACGCAGTTTTTTTCCGATTTTTAGGTTGTGGAGAGCAAAAATCGTCGCTTACTGGACGCTTGAAAGAAGAAGTCGTCAGGTCGACTGCGGTGTAGGTACCGTGACGATCTAGACGTGTGTGGCTGGCGTGCTCAGAAACGGCACAAAATAAAGATGTTTGGAGACAAAAAGGGAGGCCTTTCCTCAGAAGCGAGACAGAGAATAGGACAAAAAAAAATGTCACTCCACTATTCTATTGAAGTGGTTACGCGGTAATGAAATGAAATGCTCAAGAGTTACGAAAACTGTAATACGAATTACCACGTAATCCTTCCAATGTATACACGTACAAATTAAATTAAAAGATTGTATACAAATTATTATTAGAATTGAAATTATATTAAACAGAATTGAATTAAATTATAAGGATTCTAGGTCTCTACGAAAGTCTAGACTGAGGAGCAAAATTGAGCGTGCATTCGCCTCGGGACTGGAAAACGCACTCAAGTCGTTGGCGCTCGAACATATGATTTATTCTAGATCATCTGTTCCGAGCGCCTCCGATGTATGCCGAGCGGAACCGAAGTTGCGGTCCGTCCCACGCGCTGCATGTTCGATTTTGCTTATCATTCACATATTTTTATAACAATTAATAAACTTTGTATAGCGTGAATAATTGTTAATATTATTAATTATGTAGGTATGTAAATATTATGTGTGTTGTAAATATAGTAAATAAGTAAATGTTGTGAATTATGATTTTATTAATAGTGTTAAGCTATGGATAATAGACAATGTGTTCTGTGAGTTTACTGTTTATGGTGTAATGTCAAAATGAGGAAAAATAAATATGATACTTGTTGTTGTGGAGTGTTTTACAATGAATTAAGTTTGAGTTTAAAATTAAATACATTGTGGACAAAACAAAGTGAGTAACCGCCACACTATTACTCATTGGGCAAATAAGTTGGTCATTTGACGACACGTTTGGTGCAATAGCTGAGCGATTGGCTTCTGTGCTACGGGTCGTGGGTTCGATTCCAGCCACGAACAATCATTTGTATGGCCTACACATAGTTGTTCCGGGTCTAGGTGTTTGTGCATGTAAAGGGTTTGTATATGTGAAGATTTGTGTCTGTAAACGTAACCACGATACAGGAGAAAACAAAGAGGAAGAAAAGTAAAAAAAAAAATGATTCGTAATTCTCTGAACCTTATTTCAGACATCTTGGTTTTCTTGGTAGGATCTAAAGCTATACGGTCCGCCTGGCTAGCTACCACCCTCACATTAAAGTCCGGCGCCAAGCAGTTTACTGTGTTCCGTCGTGTGTATGTGAGAGCCAGAGGGGTAAAGGGGAATTCCTCTATATCTCTGCTACTTGGGTTCGTGTGCCCCATCGTAGACCCTGTATGCGTTTACCATCAGGTGCGACTAGGGATAAACGCGACAAAGTCCAATTATAAAAATATAGTCCTGTTATGTCACGATAATTCTTATCACGATAATAGCACAGGAGAGATAAAGCGACCAGTTAGCGAAGTCTCTATCTGCGTCTACAATCAGCGAGCGGTGGAAACTCTTAATTTATTCGCGTAACATCTCGTCTGAGATTAAAAATGTTAATTGTGGAATTATTCGGAGCAATTTATTTGAATACCAGGGGACGTACCTTACTGAGGTGAGGGTTATATGGCGTGGTGTTTGTGGATTGAAGTTTGGTGTATAATATTTGTTTTAAGAGCTCGAGTGGAATAGTTTGTTTATTTTTGTCTGGTAAAGTTTGTGATTTTTGCATAAAAACAAATGTCACTTATTATGATAGAAAAAGTTTGTAGTTTTCCTTTTCAAGATGAGAAAAGGTTAGTACGGTAATCAGTAATGGATTATTGTTTTAATCGATACGTATGAAGTCTGATGGTTTTCATTTAATTTAGTAAGTTTTTTAAAACTTGTGTTCAAAAACTGCTACAATTATTCCGGTGAATTCTAGCTGTAGTCTAGCACAAATTATATAATTTTATGCAAAGATGAGTCCAGACATAGCAGTCATTTCGTAAATTGTATTCGAAGAAGACTAGACTGCTGCTGCTGTCGAAAAAACGTAAACTACGTAATCAAAAACCGTATTAAGGAGAAGCCACACGATGTGATGCGGCTCCGGCGCGGCGCGGCGTAATACATACAAATTTCCTTGCCAACCACACGGTGCGGTGCGGCGCGGGCACGGGAGGATGTATGCGCCGGAGCGGCACCGCTCCGCCGTCGCAGACCGCAGATGTATTGACGGAGAGCCGTTCCACACGATGCGGTGCGGCGCCGCACCGCACCGCATGGCTCTTGCGACGCCACGTACTACGTGTGCACGCTGATGCGGCAAAATGATCGGCGTGCGGCGGCGCACCGCACCGCACCGCACCGTATGGCTTGTCCCTTAGGTATCCATGTTTTGTTTTTTTTGAGAAATATTTGAAATTCTTTGTATTTCGTAAGGATTCACATTACGGTGAAAATAGTGGGGTAATCCGATAATTATAGTTCAAGCACACACAATTTAAAACAATTTATGTACAAGTTATAATTCGTTTCCTTTAATCATTTTTATAATTTTAAATAATTCTTTTATAAAAACATTTAAAAATATAAAAAGCCTATTGGCATGAGGAACAGTGTCCAAGCTGCTGGTAGTCAGGGCTCCAGAGAGAGGAACCTCCTCACAATGCGAGCGTGTCAAGGAGTATTACATATTTTATATTTACATATGTATATTATATACTTGTCGTAGAATCAACACAGAGGCGCAACTATTAGAATCACTATTGATTATTGTTAATGTAGTACAACGCCATCTATTATCGTTTGTCGGAAACGTCAAGCAGTGTGCTTGGGTGAGGTCGGTGCGGGGCGTGGCATGTCTTGTTTGACGGTTGTCAGTAAGCTGTCAGCTGTCGGCTGTCAGCTGTCAGCTGTCATTCTTTTTGACATTGGATGCATTTGATTTGAGTGAAGTCACTTTGGAGTGAGACACGAGGGCGAGAGGTCGTTTTGCCAGCCTGCACCGAACTTACCGCGTTTCCGTACTTTAATCAGTTTCCATCGGTTTGATCATTTGAGATTTTATTATTTTGTTATCGAGAGTGAATAAATAGAGGACTATAATCAGTGTTGTGACTATTATTTCCTGCCCACACCATGTCGAACTTGGACTCTGATGACGAGGTACCCCAATGGGTGAACTACCCTCGTTATCAGAAGTGGGATGCAACTCGAACGCCCCACGTGGTGTAAGTGATAGTGATAGCCAAGAAAAGCGTAAAGACAATGCACGCGTGTTTGCAAGTGACACTGAAACGGAAAAATTGCGTTTTCTACTAGAGCAGCAAAACAAAAATTTTATGGCAATCGTGCAAGCAATGAAAACACCTCCTGCGATTGTGGATTTTCGCCTTCCGGATTTTGACCCTGAAAAACGGAATGTCAAGCCGCGTGCATAGCTGGCAACAGGGAGAGCCGACTGGATCACTTGCTTCAATTGTCGTGAACAAGGACACTACGCATCCAACTGTCCTAAGAGGAACGCCAAGGAGACGTGCAGCAGCATGGCGGTTGATTCCGTCAGGGAAAAGCGAGTTGATGTGTACCTGGTAGCCGCGCCTGCTGGATCCTTACGGCACTCTGGTGAGCAATTCGATTTTTATTATGACTGGTGCGAGATGTTCGCTTGTTAAAGAATCTGTATCCTGTTTTAGTCGTAAACGACTTTATGAAAATGTGACATTGACTGGTATTGGACAGACTTCTGTAAGGTCGACTGTACAAATTATGACTACTGGTGAGATCGATGGAATTATTTTTGAAATTCTTTTCCACGTTTGACCTGACCGTTATCCATTACCGCTTATCTCTGACTCTGACTTTAACAAGACTGACGAGACGAGAACAGCTGATGATGAAGGTGTTGGACCTTAAGCGTGAGAATAAAAGATGTAAATGTAGTATGCAAGTTGCTCAGATCGCATACATGTCCATGCCATTCGTAGGCGTAGGCGTAAAATCGGGCCTCATTTCCCGTCGCAGTGCGGCAACGATGGTGTGTGGCGTGCGTTTGGCTTGGATATGTAGGTGCTCGCTGATGATCCCGCCGGACGGAGGCGATGTGTTGATGCTGGGTACCGGATGGAGGTCCCAAGGTTGCCGGATGGAGGCAATGTGATGTGTTGAGGTTGGGTACCAGATGGAGGTCCCAAGGTTGCCGGATGGAGGCAATGTGATGTGTTGATGTTGGGTACCGGATGGAGGTCCCAAGGTTGCCGGATGGAGGCAATGTGTTGTGTTGATGTTGGGTACCGGATGGAGGTCCCAAGGGTGCCGGATGGAGGCAATGTGTTGTATTGTTTGTGATGAAGCTGAGTACTGAATAGAGTATTGCATACTAGATTTGGTCGGAAAGTTTCATGAATTGGTTTGAAAATTAATGGTTATTGAAGAGATTTAAACGTTGAGATAAGATTTGATGAGAATATGTGGTTCAAAATAAAATTGTTGTTTGAATTGTGTTACCTTATCTTCCGACATCTTGGTCAGGAAGGCCGAGCAAAGAACGTTTTTTACTTTCCATAGATTCTTGTTTCAGATGCTTCACACGAGGACGTGTGAATTGTCAAGATGGCCGTGTTGCAGAATCAACACAGAGGCGCAACTATTAGAATCACTATTGATTATTGTTAATGTAGTACAACGCCATCTATTACACTGGTCAACAAAAAAAATAAAATCGTTTGTTTCCTTTATTTTTTTTTTGTTTCTATCTCAAACTAACGCGTATTTTTTAAATATGGAAACAATTTTTCTCTCACAGCTTTTGTTTTTGAGTTACAGCTAACTACCCTCCATTACTATTTTTACTTATAGTTGCGTTTTTTATTGGACATTGAAATATATTTTGTTGTTTTTTTCGATCGCATCATACTTCCACCACTTCATATTAAACTCGGCATAATGAAACAGTTTGTGAAGGCGCTTGACAAAAGTGGCGATTGTTTCAATTTTCTTTCACGCAAGTTTCCAGGATTAAGTACAGAAAAATTAAAAGCTGGTATTTTTGATGGGCCACAGATTAGGCAACTCGTGAAAGATCCTAATTTTGTCAAATCAATGACTGAAGTCGAATCCAAAACTTGGAAGTCATTCGTTTTGGTTATGAGTAACTTCCTAGGCAAAAAGAAATCTGACAACCACGTCGAGCTTGTTGAGTCCATGCTATCGAACTTGCAAGAGTTAGGGTGCAACATGAGCATAAAAATCCACTTCCTGCACTCACGTTTAGACCGATTTCCACAAAATCTAGGTGATTTGAGTGAGGAGCAGGGTGAAAGATTCCATCAGGATCTTCGAACAATGGAAGAGCGGTATCAGGGGCGGTGGGACTCACATATGATGGCAGACTACTGCTGGAGTTTGCAACGTGATCTACCTAAAGTCGTTCATTTAAGAAAATCGTATAAAAGATCATTTGATAGTGTTCAATAGAAATTTTGTTAACATCATTTATTAATTTTCTGTACTTTTTTATCAAAATAATAAAACTTTATATTTCAAAAACTGAAGCTGTTAGCAATCTTCCAGTATTTTTTTCATATTCAGGGCCATAGAAATACCCAATAACAGAAAAAAAAATAAAGGAAACAAGACTTGTGTTGACCAGTGTTATCGTTTATCGGAAACGTCAAGCAGTGTGCTTGGGTGAGGTCGGTGCGGGGCGTGGCATGTCTTGTTTGACGGTCGTCAGTAAGCTGTCAGCTGTCGGCTGTCAGCTGTCAGCTGTCATTCTTTTTGACATTGGATGCATTTGATTTGAGTGAAGTCACTTTGGAGTGAGACTCGAGGGCGAGAGGTCGTTTTGCCAGCCTGCACCGAACTTACCGCGTTTCCGTACTTTAATCAGTTTCCATCGGTTTGATCATTTGAGATTTTATTATTTTGTTATCGAGAGTGAATAAATAGAGGACTATAATCAGTGTTGTGACTATTATTTCCTGCCTACACCATGTTGAACTTGGACTCTGATGACGAGGTACCCCAATGGGTGAACTACCCTCATTATACTCGTATTTCTTCACCAAATTCATTTTGAAAGTTGTGACTATAAATTGCAGTTTTACATTTTTCATCTTTACAGCCGCCTGTATCTCCGGTTCAATCTTCATTAATTTGGCGCAGTTAACTTAATTCATGCTAACTAATGCTAGAGTCGATTCACTACGACAACCCTTCACGGGGAGAGGCAGTCATTGAGGTACTCCTGTGTACCTTACGGTGATAGTACCTTTGTTTCTATTATGACAGAAACTATGTGTTTTAGATTATACTAACATTAGTTAGTTAGAGCTTTTTAAGTGGCTGAAAAAGCTAGATTTGACGACACCGAAAAGATACATCTGATACCGAATTAGTTTTAGTTTAAGCACTTGAGTTACACAACAATCCCCACACCCTCAAACATACAACTCAAAAAAAAAACACACACACACGAACTCAAACAAACAAACACACACTCACAAACACACAGCCACTCATGTACACTCACTTAATACATACATAATTTACATTACATGAACATAGAGGTTTCCCTAGTACGGACTCCAGTCTCTCAAAAAGGAGCTTTTTATGATCTGTGCATTTTTTGGACTTATTTCTTAAGTTTTTCATATTAAGGTAACCTTTGTGGAGAAATAAATAAATATTATAGAGTCGACTCATTCCACCAACCCTTCTCGGGGACAGACAGTTACTAAGGTAGTCCTGTGCTTCTTCATCAGGTGACAGAGCTGACTCGTAAAATTCTGTTATTTTCAAGCCAGGATATTTTATAAATAGGATTCAGTTTTTAACCGACTTCAAAAAAACGAGGTGCACAATTCTTCAGAATCGTTTTTTATGTACATTCACCAATAATTCCTTACCACGTGGACGGATTTCGATGATTCTTTGGGGTACATCATGGATGGTCTCATATTACTATGGTGAAAACCTCATGAAGATTACGGAGATATACAATAGAACTTTTCAATGGATGCGAGTTGAAATAAAAAACTTTGATTTTGAAAAAAAAAAACCTTTTTGACTGCTGTAGGTGGTCCGTTTCTACGTAACGGGGCAGTTATTGGCGAGACCTGAAGGGGCCAGCCAATGGGGGGGGGGGGGGGGGGGGGAAGTAAAATACATAACCTAACTATTTGTACTAAACTAACATCATGACTACCTGCAACAACAGCACTAAGGGCGACCCCTAGTGGGACTCGGACCTCGGCTTAGGGCGTAAAAAAAAAAAAAAACCGTGGGTAGCTATTAAAAACAACATACTGTGTTTAATCCCTGTTGGAAGCAAACATGGTGGTTATTTCCATACATTTCTGTGTTAAAATGGGTTTTTATATTAAATAGAGTATAGTTAGACAGGATCAACATTGATAATATCCATAAGTGTGTATCCTGAGTGACGGCGCACGGGCGTAGTGCGGATTGCGGAGCGGCTATACCGTGGCTTTACCGTCGATACCTGTCCTTAGTGCACGCGGAAATTTGACGCGTACGCGCGTGTTTAGTGTTTCGTTTATTTTACTCTGGTTTTAATAATGTCGATATCAAAATTCAACGTTTCGAACATTTATTTCATGCGCCGTTCATTCCGCCTGCGCGGTGCGCCGTCACTCAGGACGCACACTAAACGCACATAAATTCCCCAAAAAAACTCATTTCGAAACATAAATTTCATTCAACAGAAAGCTCACATCATAAAGGATCCCTCACACACAATTTATCACAGATAAAAATCAAAATAAACAGGCAGACAACTATTTCACAAACATCAGGTGTGCCCTAACCTCGGGGAATATTTTAATACAGTGCCCTCGGACCCTTCGCAATCATTTTATTTTCATACGGGGTCCCGGAGGCCCCGAAGGTCTACCTCGTGATTTGCCATTCAAAGCGAGCGACGTGACGGCGCATCAGGTACGGGGATCATTTTGACCCAAACAGTGAGCGTAGGGTTAAGATAATGCTGTTGACAGATAGTGGAATACGATTGGCGGAATCAATTTCTTATTTTTTGGCGTTTGTTTTGATGGTGTCTGGTTTTTTATGGTGCTTAGGGTTTTATTGTTAGGCTAATTGGCTGTGGCCTTAGAGCAACGCAGTCGGTGACTCAGGCCGTGGTCTGTTACAAACGCCGTAAGTCGCGTCGGGCGAGGTCTTAGGTTCGATCCCCAGGTCGGGCAAAGTGTTATTGGGTTTTTCGGAGTGGAATTTCTCAGTAGCAGCACGGAGTCTGGATTTGTGCTCGGTTTATGGCAATAAGCTCGCCCCCTATTATATGGGACTAAAACATAACGGCGAAATGAGGGTGTACTGTACACCTCTGCCCAACCCTTTGGGAAATACTGGTGTGATGTTATATTTTAATAATTTTAAACTAGTATCGATCTATTGTTCAAAGTTCAAAAAGGTTTTATTTCAAATAGTCAACTTCCATAGTTCCCAAAAGTCGGTCCTATGAATTAGAACCGTGAAGATACTCCATGTTTACATAGTCAACGGTATCAGATGTAACCACAGTACTCCAGAAATGCATGATGAATGTTTTGAATGCTCTTTTTATTTATATTTTTATAACAGACTATTTTATAAGCTAATGTTATCTAGTGTTATTGTAAGTGCCGTACTAAATCTATATCTATCTATATGTATATAAAATGAATCCCTATTTCCCTTGGTTACGGCATTACGCGTGAGCGGCTGAACCGATTTCGCAATTTTTTTTTTTGTTTTGTTTTTAATTGTCAGGAGGTTTTTATGATTTTTTTTTTTTATATTTAATAAAAAAACAAATTATCTCAGTGTGTATTATATTATATTCTTCATTTTTGTTTACCGCATGCATGAAAATGGTTTTAACTTTTTATTACTATTTTGATTTTGTTTCTAAAGGTAGGTAGTAGATAGTAAGTAGGAAAAAGTGCATTGTAACGCATAGCCGCAAATAATCATAGGTATAGCTAGTAAATAAATAAAATAATGTATGTTCCGAGTTGTGATCTGTTTGCGGATGAGTTGAAAAATATACTGTCAGTATGTCAGAAGCTTTGAGAGGGGGTTTTTTATGTTTCCCCCCTCTCTTTCTTTTCCTGTATCATGGGTACGTTTACAGACACAAATCTCACCTGCACAAACGCTCATACTCTTAAACTCTCTGTAGACCATACAAATATTTCATTCGTGCAGCAATCGAACACGCAAACCGTCGCGCAGGAGCCAATCGATCAGGTCAGGGCACGCCGCAATAGCGACGGTAAGGCCCGTAATGGAGGAGTGGCTGGAGAGGCGTCATGGCGCCCTCAGCTTCCGGCTGACGCAGGTACTCTCGGGACATGGTTGTTTCGGGAAGTACCTGTGTCGCATAGGCCGGGAGCAGACGCCCGGTTGTCACCACTGCGTCGACTGCCCCGAGGACACGGCGCTGCACACGCTGCAGGCGTGTCCTGCGTGTGCGACGTAGCGCCGCGAACTAGTCGCGGCAGTCGGTGGTGACCTCTCGCTCCCGGCCGTGGTTCTGTCCATGGTCGGGGGCGAGAGTGCGTGGGAAGCCGTCGCCTCCTTCTGCGAGGAGGTGATGGCGACCAAAGAGGGAGCGGAGAGGCAGAGAGAGGCAGCTGCCACTCTCCCTTCCCGCGCCAGACGCACCAGGCGCCGGAGGGCGCGCGACGATCTCCGGCCACCGTAGTGTGTGGCCTGCGGGCGGCGGGTTAGGGGACACGTCGCCCGACCAGTAACAGGCCCGAGAAGGCGGCGCGCAGTGTTCCGTGCACGCCTCTCAGGAGGACGTGGGGCAAAGCCCCACAGAAGAAAAGGTCCGCCAGGGGCTGGCGGACCGAGGCCTGCTGGGGTTGCGGTGCATGCAGCTGCAAATCCCGCGACCCCGGCCAAGGGTTAGAAGAAGGAACACCGTGGGTTTTTAGCAGGTAAGAGTCCGGCATACCCCTTCGCCTTCCCCGGGCGAAGGGCATCCATGAGGATTTTCCCACGAAAAAAAAAAGGAGCCAATCGATCAGCCACTGCAACAAACATATCGTCAAATAAAAAACTTTAAATAAAAGTAAAAACCGACTTCAAAAAAAACTAAAAAAGAGTAAATTGGCATGATATACAATTAACAGTTTCAGAAGTCGGTGACTGTTATTTTGTTTCAGTGTAGAATTGCATTGGCGGAGACATAGCGAAACAAATACACAAAAAAAAAAAACAACAACATTCAGACGAATTGAGAACCTCCTTCTTTTTGAAGTCGGTTAAAAAGATTTATAAAAGAGGTGTTTCTTATTGTTATATTTATTTTATTTTCTTCATTAAATTGTATGTTCAATTCAATCTTCAATAATTATTCCAATTGATCAATTGAAGCAATTAATACTACCCCTCTCTTTTTTCTTCCAAATCATGTCCATCCAAAGGTTGTCTGGAAGAAATCGCCAAGTACGACAAGACCGCCCATTGTACATCTACATTTTTATAGTAATACTAGCTGTTGCCCGCAGCTTCGCTTGCGTGAAATTTTAAACCCTCTTTAAGCCCTTTTTTAAGTGTAGCTGTAAAATTCAAAAAGTCCGTCTTTTATTGTTTACTTTGAAGAGTGTTTGGTTAATAACCCTATGGAATAAGGGTTTTCATACAAACGTTAACCCATTTCACCAATTAAGGTGTGAAATTATTAAAAACCCATCATTGCCTACGTTATTAGAGATACCTACTTTCAAAGTGTCAAATTTCTAACCCCAGCAGTTGTAGGCTATGCGTTGATAGACCAGTCCGCGAGTCAGTCAGTTTCTCCTCTAGCTTCTTACTTCAAAAGTATTAGATATTTCGTAAAAAATTGCAACCCCTTTTTCACGTCCTTAAGGTTGAATTTGTTATAACATCAAACATGTGTACATTGAGTTTTAAACAGAAACCCAATTATTTGATATCATGCTTTTAACAAACATGATGAAAAAACTTTCATCCCTTATTTCACCTCATAAGGGAAGAATTTACAAAAACTCTCAATCACGTGTATGTTTAATTCTAACCAGAAGCCTAAATATTTAATTTCATGCTTCTTACATCAAAATTACCACATTTTTCAAACAAACTTTTTATCCTTATTATTTACCTCTTAGAGGTAGAATTTCCAATAAACGTCAAATACGTTTATCTTTATTTTCGAACAGAAACTCTATTATTTGATTTCATGCTTTTAACTTCAGAAAATCTTTCATCTCCATTTCACCCCTTAGGGGTAGACGTTCCAAAAACCCTCCAATATGTGTATTGCTTCTTACTTCAAAAGTACCAGATTTCTCATACAACCTTTCAACCCTTATTTCATCACCTTAGGGGTTTCATTTACAAATACGCACAAACACGTGTGCATTTATTTCTAATATGAAACCCTATTTTTTGATTACATGCTTTTTTAACTTCAAAAATACTTTCACCCCATATGTCACCCCTTCGGAGTAGAATTTTCGAAATACCTCAAATACGTGAATGTTTATTTCTCACCAGAAGACTAAATATTTAATTTCATGCTTCTTATTTCAAAAGTACCATATTTTTCAAACAATGTTTCAATCCTTATTATTTCACCATCTTATGTGTTCCATTTACAAACACGTGTACATTTATTTATAACCAGAAAACTTATTATTTGATATCATGATTTTTTCAATTTCAGAAAATCTTTCATCCCCTAATAACTCGTTAATGGTAGAATTTCCAGAAACCCTTCATTCAACACGTGTGAATTTATTTCTCTCCAAAAGTCTAAATATTCCATGCTTCTTACTTCAAAAGTACCACATTTCTCAGACGAACTTTCAACACTTATTTCACTTATTCTTAGTGGATGCCTACGTCACAAAAGGAACCTACTATCCAAATGTCATGTTTCCAGCTTTAGTGGTTTAGGTTCTGCGTTGATGAGTGAGTGCCCTTTCGCTTTTATATATTTAGATATGCCCTATTTCACCCCTTAGGGGTTGAATTTACAAAAACGTTCATACTTGTACATTTATTTTCTAACCAGAAACTTTATTATTTTATTTCATGCTCTTAACTTCCATAAAACTCTCACCTCCTATTTCACCCCCTAGTAGTAGAATTCACAAAAACGTTCAGACACGTGTATTTATACATAGCCAGAAAGCCTATTATTTGATTTCATGCTTTTAACTTCATAGAAACTTTTATCCCCTATTTCATCCCTTATGGGTAGAATTTCCAAAAACCCTGAAACACCTATATGTTTATTTCTGACCAGTAACCTAAATATTGAATTCCATGTTTCTTACTTAAAAAGTACCAGATTTCTCATACAAACTTACAACACTTATTTCACCCCTTTAGGAGTTGAATTTCCAAAAACCCTGAAACACCTATATGTTTATTTCTGACCAGTAACCTAAATTTTGAATTTCATGCTTCTTACTTTAAAAGTACCAGATTTCTCATACAAACTTACAACACTTATTTCACCCCCTAAAGGGTTGAATTTCCAAAAACGCTTAAATACGTGTATATTAACTCCTAACCAGAAACCTGATTACTTAATTTCATGCTTCTTACTTCAAAAATGACGGACTTGCATACAAACGTTAATCACCCTTTTCACCCCTTTAGGGGTTGAATTTCGAAAAATCCCTTCTTAGTGGATGTTTTCGTCACGTAAGGAACCTACTGTCCAAATTTCATATTTCCAGCTTTAGCGGTTTAGGCTCTGCGTTGATGAATGAAATGTCAGTCAGTACCAGTCTCTTTATATATAAGACTAGCTGTTGCCCGCAGCTTCGCTTGCGTGAAATTTAAACCCTCTTTAAGCTCCTTTTTATGTGTAGGTTTAAAATTTAAAAATCGCGTCTTATATTATTTACTTTGAACAGTGTTTGTGCCAAATTTGAAGTTAACAACCCTATGGAATAAGGGTTTCACACAAACGTTACCAAAAAATTTGACCAATTAAGGGGTGGAATTATTAAAAACCCTTCCTTGCCTACGTTATTAGACGTTACTTTCAAAATGTCAAATTTCTTACCCTAGCAGTTGTAGGCTATGCGTTGATAAATCAGTCAGCGAGTCAGTCAGTTTCCCCTCCTACTTCAAAAGTATCAGATTTTTCATAAAAACTTGCATGCAACCCTTATTCCCCCTCCTTAAAGGTTGAATTTGTAATAACATCAAACATTACTACACAATTATTTGATATCATGCTTTAACTATGAAAAGACTTTCATCCCTTATTTTATACCTTAGGGGCAGAATGTCCAAAAACCCTCAAACGCGTATGTTTACTTCTAACCAGAAGCCTAAATATTTAATTCCATGCTTCTCACTTCAAAAGTAGCACATTTCTCAAATAAACTTTCAACCCTTATTATTTCACCCTCTTATAAGTAGAATTTAAAAAAAAAACATCAATCACGTGTGTGTTTATTTCCCAGCAGAAACCCTATTATTTTAATGCATGCTCTTTTTAACTTCAGTACATAAATCTTTCATCCCGTATTTCACCCCTTAGTGGTAGAATTTCCAAAAACCCTCAAACACAAAAGTCCAAATAGTTAATTCCATGCTTCTTATTTCAAAACGACCAAATTTCTCATACGAACTTTAACCACTTATTTTACACCTTTAGGGGTTGAATTTCCAAAAGCACTCAAACCTGTGTACATTTATTTCTAACCAGGAACCTTAATATTTAATTTCATGCTTCTTACTTCAAAAGTACCAGAGTTCTCATACAAATTTTCAACACTTATTTCACCCCTTTAAGGGTTGAATTTCCAAAAACCCTAAAACATGTGTATGTTAATTTCTAACCAGTAACCTAAATATTTAATTCCACACTTCTTAATTCAAACGTATCAGATTTCTCATACAAACTTTTAACCCTTATTTCACCCCCTTGAGAGTTGAATTTAGAAAAACGGTCAAATGCATGTACATTAATTAATTTCTAACCAGAAACCTTAACGTTTAATTTCATGCTTCTGACTTCAATAATGACGGACTATGCTTAGGTACGTTACAAAAGGAACCGACTTTCCAAATATCATTTTTCAGTTAGTACCTTTCTCTTTCTAATAGAAGAAGACAAATAATTATCCAATACGATTCGCGCGCCATCTATTGTACGTTGAAGTTACTATGTCAGAAACTTTCGCGTGAGTAACAATAACTATACAAAGTTTCAACTCAATCGGATGAACGATGTGAATTTTTATTTAAAACCATCCGATACGACTCGCGCACCACCTCCTATATATATTACGGTGATGGTACATACTATACCAGAAACCCTCGCGCAAGTGTCAACAATAAAAAAACTTTCATCCCCTATTTCACCTTCTTGGGATAGATTTTTCAAAAACCCTGAAACACGTTTATGTTTTATGCTTCTTACTTCAAGAGTACCAGACTTCTCATACAAACTTTCATCTGCTATTTTACCCCCTTAGGGATTTAATTTACAAAAACGCTCACACACGGTAATTTATTATTAATCCGAAACCCTATTATTTAATTTCATGCTTTTAACTTCAAGAAAACTTTCATCTCCAATTTCACCCCCTAGGGGTAAAATTTACAAAAACGTTCATAAACGCGTATTTATACCTAGCCAGAGAGCCTGTTATCTGATTTCATGCTTTTAACTTCGTAGAAACTTTTATCCTCTATTTCACCTCTTAGGGGTATAATTTCCAAAAACGCTCAAATACGTGTATATTTATTTCTAACCAGAAGCCGGAGTACTTAATTCCATGCTTCTTACTTCAAAAGTAACAGATTTCTCATACAAACTTACAACACTTATTTCACCCCCTTAGGGGTTGAATTTCCAAAAACCCTGAAACACGGGTACGTTTATTTCTGACCAGTAACCTAAATATTGAATTTCATGCTTCTTACTTCAAAAGTACCAGATTTCTCATACAAACTTACAACAGTTATTTCACCCCCTTAGGGGTTGAATTTCCAAAAACGCTCAATCACGTGTACATTTACTCTTAACCAGAAATCTTATCACTTAATTTCATGCTTCTTACTTCAAAAATGACGGACTTGCATACAAACGTTAATCACCCTTTTCACCCCCTTAGGGGTTGAATTTCGAGAAATCCCTTCTTAGTGGATGTTTTCGTCATGTAAGGAACCTACTGTCCAAATTTCATATTTCCAGCTTTAGTGGTTTAGGCTCTGCGTTGATGAATGAAATGTCAGTCAGTACCAGTCTATATATAAGATTTCTTGTTTGTTTTGTATACCATAAAGAGTATTGTATTGTATCGTAAATAAATAAATCAGTAAACATTAACACAATCAAAACTCCATCCTCACAATTCTGACCACTCCTCTCAAACAAAACACGTACAAAATCAAATCTATACGATTTCAATATAGAAAGGGGGATCGGATAGAAAAAACTTTATATCAAAGGAGGTATACATACCTTCTCTGAAATCTGCCCGTGTGGTACGTGAGCGGGGTGGTAAGCACGAACCCTTTAATAAATGCCACTATTTTTTTATACCGCACACCTTGCGACCGGTTCGCAGTTTATGAGTATAGTGTGGACTGAATATGCGAATGGATTCTGTATTCTCTTTTCTTTTTTATTGTTCTAATAAATTTACATTTGGCACTAACTTCCATACTCGTACTAGGATTTCCTGTGGAAGCTAGACGAAACTAATACATAAATAAATAGATCAGAAATCAATTAGAATGAGCTGATACAATGAAAAATGGATCAAAAGATTTACTTGAATTGATGGGCCACTTTTGTCTAATGTTATTTGAAATTGAGTATAGAGCTATCTTAATTTACATTTAATGTGTGGTACTGGCTATTGAGCCTGGCTAAAATAAAGATCTAGGTCTTAGCAATTGTGAAAGGTGAAAACTTTGCATCTGAGTTCCATGAATTAACTAACATTGTCTTATCTCATAAGCTGTGCAATGAGACCTGTACCCCAAGTGAGAGTTTTTTTCGTTAACTACTGTAGTTGCGTCACGCCAAAAATGTATGAAAATTTAGGCTGTGTCTCTAGGCGCACCGTTCGCTAACTACAATTCGCGCGTTAATTGAACGGTGCGCCTAGAGACGCAGCCTAAATTTTCATACATTTTTGGCGTGACGCAACTACAGTAGTTAACGAAAAAAACTCACACTTGGGGTACTGAGGTCCATTTAATGATACTATTCTGCAAGTTTGCACACCATATTTTAGAACTATTCATCTGAATTTATGTACCAAAGTATGGAGTGCAGACTTGCAGAGCAGTTTCATCAAATGGGTCCCAGCTTTTCTGCCTTCTAGATCCAGTTAAGCTCAGATGCCTTGTTCAGGTCCTCATTCTAACTGGCTGGGAGAATTGTCATGCTAGGTACCCCCATTTTAAGCTTCCACCCATGGCCATCGCTACTTCTCGAAACAACGTAAGTGGTTCTTTTAATACAACGCTAATGGGTAATTGTAGCCGTGGAGATGTATTGCTTATGATATTCTATCAACTATCAACCCACATCCAATTGGAAATTAAAGTAATCTACACCAAGAGTTATTGAATATTATTATGAACGCCATTAAGAAAATTGATTTCCATTCTAAAGTTTGTAGCGATTACAGCCTTGACATTATATGGGGTGTTAAGTATAAATACATTCGTGTTATAGTCATGGTGTTTAACAAAGGTTATTTTAAGTATGCAGGGAATACAATAGCCTCGTAGAATCTAGTCATCCTGGCCATAAAAGAACTAATGATGCCAGAATCGTTTTTCCAAATACCGGGACTTAAACGAAAAAAAAAGTGGGACTCGGTACAAGAAGAGCATAGCAATAGTTAAAATTCTGCAATTCTGATAAGACTCCCAATACAAAATCTCTGACAAATCATCATCATCATTCTCCTGCCTTTATCTCAACTTATTTGGGGTCGACGCAGCATATAGGTACTTTTCTTTAATACTACTAGCCGTCATCTCAGTGGCCACGCTCTTTCTAGTCATATCATCTTTTACATTATCTCTACTCTTATAACCATCCACATTCATACTCAAAACTTTTCACACGACATGTTCCTAAATATAATGAAACAATTATTTTTAAAGTACGGTGCCAATTCTACCTACTTGAGTGAAATAGCGGGCTTTTAGGCGTCCCGCTCAGTGTGCTGGCGAGGCGCGTGCCGAGAGGGCTGAAAAACGGGACATGTGGCAATATGAAAGGGGATAAAGGCCTTTAGAAAATTTAGAGACTATTTAATTTCCAAAATACAATTGTTGTATTAATAATTATATAGGTTGGTTCAAAAATCGTGAATCAAACGAAACAGGGCGATAGTTGGGCTTATTTGCAGTGAAAAATATCTGTGTGGCAGAGCCCTAAGTTGATCTCCTTAAAAGTTATGACACTAAGAGTGTTTTTAAAAAAAATATCAACATTTGTAATAAATAGGCAATTACAGTAAAATGGGTAGGTACCTATTTTAAAACAATAAATGGTGTTTAGTTGTTTGAAAGTGCTTTTATGACAGTGGGTACCATGATTTATGAGTATTGGCACTTTTTTCAATATCTAATAAGTCTCATGAAAAATATTTGTAACTTTAGAACCTTACTGTAAAAAAAATGTTCTACCATAAAATGCTGCAAATAACCCCAACTATCGCCCTGTTTCGTTAGACCCACGATTTTTGAACCACCTGTATAATAATTTTTGATGTTTAATGTTATACACGTATTGTTATTATGAATTTTTAATGTTGATTTATATTTTCCAATGTTTTTAATACTATTACCTAATTGTTTTATGTTATTGTATCTAGCTGTAAGTGTAGAGAGTAATTTAAATAAATAACTAAGAGTTCGGAAGGATACCGTAGTGATTTAAGTCATTAAGGCGTTTATAGTCCAAAAAGTGGCGCAACTTTAGAAAAAAAAACGTTATTTCTGTACACAACATATTGTTTCGTATGTTCAACATTTAAGTCGTCTTGTAGAAGTTTTAGAACCAGAAATTTCGAGGGGCTCGTGGCTAATTAACAACTGCGCGTATTATATGATTTGCAAGGTTAAGCTGCACTTGCCGCGGTCAGTCCGTAGATTGGTGACCATTCATTGTACATCAAGGCTCCTCGTGTCTCGGACAACACGTTAAACCATCGGTCTTGGGTGTCAAACGAAATAGGTTTGACACCTGGTTAACAGCCGATAGGGGTAGTCAGAAGCCCGAAAGTCTGGCAACCGGTCTAACCTTTAGATATCGGTATTGCCCAGTAAGTGGGTTGCGGAGGTCTGATGGTAGTCGCTCCGTATAAAATATTGGTATTCAGCTGCATCTGGTTTGACTGGAAGCTGACCCTAACATAGTTGGGAAAAGGCTTGGCAGAACGTTGTAGAAGTTTTAGAGCACAAAATATAAACACTAGCGCTTTTGGATTCGAAACAAAGAAACCATTTATTACTGCCGTTTTCAATTCCCGAGACGATAATCTGAAATACTCGATTTTTTACAATACTATTTCATATGCTATTATTTAAATAGATGTACATGAACAATACAAATGTTCTCTCAAATGAAAACGTCAAGCGAACATAAAATCTGATTGAAGACGACATAACACAGCACAATAAATAATACAAAAAAAACGGTTTTGAAGAAAACCAATCTTGGACATATACTCACTGTTGACGAGATATTCCAATACAATAAAGTGCTTGTGGTTCTCAAACGTTGATTGATGCATCTTAATAAATAAAATAATAACGGTGAGTTTTTATGAAATGTATTTAAAAATATGTTTTTTACAATGAATAATAGAAAAAAAAATATAAGCCTGTAACTGTCCCACTGCTGGGCAAAGGCCTCTTCTCTTACGGAGAAGGAACGAGCATTGGCGATTTGAGAACTTTAAGTCTAGGTTTCCTCATGATGTTTTTCTTCACCGTATGTCAATGGTGTCTTAGATTAACTAAGAAAGTAGATATGAGATTGAAAAAGTCATATTGGTACATGCTTGGGTTTGAACCCGCAACATGGTGCTTAACAAGCGAGTCTGTTACCTCAGGCCACCACGACATTCATGTATCTCGGTTACCGGTTTTTGGTAAATAATTATTATAAATATTTTAACATTATAAAATCAATTTTAGAAATACCGCACGCATACTGTGTCTATAAATATTTTGAAAATAAAAGAACTTACCCGTAAAATCGGTTAAGAGTCCGTGCCAACTTTGTGTTTAGCTTCGAAATAATTTCGAATTATTATCCTGAAACAAAAATAAAAAAAAATATCTAATACATGTAATAAAACCGTAACGAAGCAGAAACTGAAAATAGAATCAACAAAAAAAAAACTTTTATTAGGAACTACGATACTGATGCCGAAACTGAAGTTTTTAGAATTTCTGTCTGTTTGTATGTTTGAGTTTCACGCCAATACCTACTACTAAATTGATTTGGTTCAAATTTATCAAAAATGTCCATTATAGAGCGGATCAGTACCCCAAGTGTGAGTTTTTTTACGTTACTACTGTAGTTGCGTCACGCCAAAAATGTATGAAAATTTAGGCAGCACCTCTAGCGGCGAATAGCGTAACTAAAAATTGGTTTGACATTTTTGGCGTGACGCAACTACAGTAGTAACGTAAAAAACTCACACTTGGGGTACAGGTTATAGGGTACAAACTATCACGCTATTGAGTGTGCGTGATGAGCAGTAACCTTATTGGTTGGAAACAAATGTGATAAGATTTAAAAATGGAGTACAATATACATTGTTTATTTTGTTTCGACGCAATGTTTCACGTGGACGGAGTCGCGGGCACAACTAGTACGTCATACAAGCTCAAAATCTACATGGCGACAAATACATAGTAATACCAAAGTAGATGTATAAGGGCCTTTTTACTGTGACGCGGGCATGTGCCCGCATGCGTGAGTCACCCGCACCCGTGATGCCTGAATTTCACCTTTTCAATGTATTTATTGTGGTGCGTGAAACACGCACGAAAAGGTGAACTGCGAGCGCCACGCATGCGGGTGACGCACGCACGCGGGCACGAACCCGTATGACAGTAAAAAGGCCCTAAGGTAAAGCAGTATCTTAACTTACTATAATCGCCTGAATTGATACACTCACACAGACACGCACTGTATATTCAGTATAATGCACTCTTTGTCATGTACTCTATGACAGCCGTGACTTACCGTATTCCGATGATAACTTAGAATTCTTATTGCAGTGCGTGTTTGTGTAAGTGTGTCAATTCAGGCGATTATAGTAAGTTGAGGTACTGCTTTAGCTTATATATCTACTGTGGTACTACTGTCCTTGAGTGCGCCACCCATCAGCTGTGATTAGATAACAAGAAATATTTCGATTTATAACTAAAAACTCCTTGTCTTACTATCAACGCGACTAGAAATCTCAACTGTCTCATACTTTATAACCAGCACAATGCTTGTCAAATTTTTCCGCGTCACCAGCCCCCCTACGCACTTTGAGAGCCACTGGCGTGTATTATAGTGCGTGTATCAGCCATAAAACTCGTCTAGACCAGTGATTTACGTTCACCTGCCCGCCGTGAAAAAATATTGTGCGGGGAAAGCTTCGACCTTTTTGCAGGTTATTTATTATTATTATAGTTTAATATATGAGGTTTAAAGTGGTGAAAATGTGTGAGCCAGGTTTTTACTGGGTGTATATGGATTCGTGTAATTATTTAAAGCCGCATGATCTATTACTGGTGTAGATTAACATAGCACGGGATTTAGATAAATAAAAAAGCCTTTTTTTGGTATTTTTTTTGTGACTTCATTACATAATTTAAGCTATGCAGACGACATGGTGCTGCTGGCCCCCTCGGTCGGTGCGCTCCGTAAGCTTCTCGGTATTTGCGAGTCGTACGTTGCTTCCCATGGCCTTGTATATAACGAAGGCAAGTCAAAATACATGGTCTTCAAGTCCGATACCAAGTGTCCCTTCACCGTCCCTCCTGTGTTACTGAACGGTGTGGAGTTGCACAGGGTGTACTCTTTTAAATACCTGGGCCACTTGGTGACGGACGATTTGAAAGACGACGCGGATATGGAGAGGGAGCGCAGAGCATTGTCGGTGCGAGCTAATATGCTGGCCCGCCGGTTCTTCCGATGTACAGCGGCGGTCAAATTAACACTGTTTAAAGCATATTGCATGTCGCTGTACTCGGGGAGCCTGTGGTTCAGCTACACCCAAAAGGCCTACAATGCTCTGCGAATCCAGTATAACAACGCATTTAGGGTGCTGTTGCGTCTGCCTCGGTTCTGTAGCGCATCATCTATGTTCGCTGAGGCACGTACAGACTGCTTCAATGCTGTACGGCGTAAGAAAGCGGCCTCGCTGCTAATCAGACTCCGTGGCAGCCCCAACAGCATTCTAAGCGCTATAGCAGGGAGACATGACAGCCCGTTGGTGAGGTCACTTGTCACCTGTACATTGTCTCTGTTATTAATTAAGTACTAACATAGGTTAAGACTGTTGTTACTAACCCAATGGATCTTGTTATCTGAAGGAATAAATAAATTAAATAAATTAAAATTATAAGTTTTTAATAAAAAAAGCAAAAAGAAATTTGCTAGATCATTTCAATGCCACGCATAAGTGAATGCAACCACGGCGACACAGCAAGCACGATAATGGTTCGCGCAGTCAGTCAACTCCATCGAGATAATTAAAATGATTCTAAAACAGAAAACCATGTTATCTATTTGAATATTTATTTTGTTGTATTTTTTCGAATCCCATGTTAGGTCAAAATCTATATCTATACTAATATTATAAAGAGGTAGAATTTGTTTGTTTGTTTGTTTGTATGTAGGAGGTAATCTCCGAAATTACTCATCCGATTTCAAAAATTCTTTCACCAATAGGAAGCTACGTTATCCCTGATCCCTGCTATAGGCTATATTTTGGGATCAAAAAATTAGGGATCCGTAAATTAACGGGAGCGAAGCCGCGAGCAAAAGCTAGTATAAAATAAAATGACTTAAAAAACACCTACAAAAATAAATGAAAATCATGTATTATCAAATAAACAATTTCAGAAGTCGATGCCTTCAATTTGGTTCAGCGTGGTGATGCATCAACTTCTAAAACTATTAAATTTGTAATATTGTTATTATTTTACGCTTCATATGTTTAAAGTAATTTTATTTTACTCTTGTCCGTTTTTTTAAGCCTGTTTTTTTATGAAGATTTAGGTAATACCTAAAACTACATAAAAACAGGCTTAAAAAACTTATTTCTTTGAAGAAATAATTACAGTAGAAGATCTCAACTGCAGTACATTGACTTTGACTTTAGCTCATTCTTAATTCATTTTCATGTTACTCTTTACACTACTGAACAAACCTCACCGTTTTATTTGTAAATCAGTTCTCCTATCAAGGTGGGCACTTAGCGAGATACTTTGAGCCACAAATCTCACACACAATACGTGCAGGCCGCGGCAGGAAATCTCTTAAGACGATAGTGTTGCAAATGGGTTCAGTATGGCTCCTACACCAGCGAGATAACGGGGACAACATTTTAGAACAATGCTGCCTAACAGATTTTTCAAGTGGGCCACATTGTCAGCCCGTGGGCCATCTAGTAATTTAGTAATAGCTACCGTAATCCCATAATGTCAAACGGACTGCTGTATAGTTTTTCTTGGCCGGTTTGGTGGGCCAATTTAAAAGTGTTGGCGGGCCACGACGTGACCTGCAGGCTTGGGGTTGAGCAGCCCTATTTTCAAGGGGTCTACCTTTTATAGCAGAACTTTTTACGTCATAATATTGTTTTGCATAACAACGGATAGCATAAACTTCATTTCGCAGAAAATCATTTCGCATACACTCAGTTGTCATACATTCAAAACTCATAATTTTGTTAGTCAGAATCATCTTTAGGCATAATGTTTATATCCATAATAATTAAAAAGCAGAAACATCATATCGCAGAAAATTCACAGTCAGAATCGTCTTTTGGCATACATTTTATATCGATAGCATTGCATGTAGCATGCAAGCAGGCATGCAACATGCAGCATGCATGCAGCATGCAAGCAGGCATGCAACATGCAGCAAGCATTGTTTCTGTCACGGCTCCGGCGCTGCGGGGTTTGGGCGGCGCCACGCGAGCTTATCGTCACAGATGGTTTTAACGCTCACCGCCGCAGCTTCGGCTTGCTGGCCGGCTTCGCCGGCCAGCCTCAGCCGCGGTGGCGGGCCTTCAAACCACCTGCTCCTCAGCTCGCGGGCCGCCCTACCCCTCCGCGCCTACGCGGGTTTAAATTACACTCTAGGGGTAGGGCAGACAAGACTGCGTAAAGTCGGTTTCGCAGCGATTCGTTTCTGTGTTATGCTAAACAAAATTATGCATAATATTAATTATGGCAAAGGTAATTATGCGAAACAAAATTCTGCCAAGATAAAAGTATGCCACTGTAAATTCGGACACGTAAATATTCTGCCAAACAAAAGTTATGCTAAATAATTTTTATGCCTTAAAAATATTCGATTAAATAAGATTATGCCATGTGAGTTATGCCAAATAAAAATCGGAGTATCAAGATTCTGCCAAATAGAAGGAACCCATTTTCAAGCATTGGAATTCTTTTTTTTTATCATTTACGGTTGATTTTTTATGGAAGCTAATAACGTATTTCATTGAATTAACGTGTTAAATCAGGAACACTGAGGTAAGTAAATCAGAAAGAGGTTAGGATTAAAAGGGTCAAGAGATTTTGCACGTTGTGTTGTACAGACTGGGGCCCAATTTTCCTAAAATAATTCTTGATAAATCTCAACAGAACCAAGGTCGAACCGTTCTTACAGACAGTTTTCGTTTTCAAAAGCTGTCAAATAGTTTGACATAAAAACAAAACCAATCATTTTGACAATTTTCGTAAACAAAAACTGACTGACAGTTGTGGTTCGTTTGCGTTTTGTACGATTTCCACCAAACGGGTCGCGCCGGAGCGCGCCGGAGTGCATTTCACACTGTGCTAAAGGAAATTCAGGCTTCTATACAATAGTTCATTTTTATGTTTGCATGGAATTTACACTGCTTTGAACTCGGTTAGATCCGCGCGTATGCCGCGGCAGCCGGTCGGCTCCTTGTAGTACTTATTATTCACATAGATAAGTAAACTTCTCCAGAATGCTGCGATGAATATGTTCCCTTTGCAATAATGCATAAATATAATGATAGGTATTATGCATTCGCTTTACTCATTATATTATAAACACTATTAATTATAATAATACTCGCCTATTTCATTGCCCCTCAATGAGGTGTAACGACTAGGATTAGCTCTGAGGTAGACACTAATGCCATGTAGTTTTCCATTTGTGTCGACACTATGATGGGTTTGAATATTTCTTTACGGTTACTACACGAACCGATGAGGTTAAAATAGGTACTAGACTCATAATCATAAATTATGTTTTGTTTAAAATGTAGTATCCTCCAAATGTATACAATTATCTTGGGAAAGTTGTATTATATTAAATTATAACCTGGTTTAGTTTTATCCGGTACGGGAATTGGTTGAAGGTTCAAAAAGAAGAAGACTTTGATGACACCTTGCGTTTTCTTAGTTACGTAGTCTGCCAAAGTAAGATTTAAATTCTTGCATAAAGCTTAGTATTGTGCATTTAAGATAGGCACTATCTCTCAAATCAGTTTTCTACTTGAAAATTTTGTATTTGATAATTTAGCTTAAACTTTTAAGTAGCAAAAATACAATACAATGCAATACTTTATTATTTTCTCATCATCACAATACAGAATCATAGCAAGCGACAAATACAATAGATACTGGTCGTGTCTGATGTAGGTAAAACCTGTATTATACAGATCATTAGGATTACCATCTGAAGAGACAACAACATTTTACTACAAAACTGTATCATTTGGACGCTTAATTACTTCATCATCTGCCTAGCATTTTCCCAACTATGTTGGGGTCGGCTTCCAGTCGAACCGGATGCAGCTGAATATCAGTATTTTACATGGAGCGACTGCCTATCAGACCTCCACAACCCAGTAACTGGGTAATACGATACTCTTGGTAAGACTGGTTGTCAGACTTTCTGGCTTCTGACCAACAGTAACGACTGTCAAAGATCTACAAATGACAGCCGGGACCAACGGCTTTACGTGCTTTCCGAGGCACGGAGGAAACTCGCTATGGTAAATGGTCACCCATCCACAGACCAACCTCGGCATGCGTGGCTTAACCCGGAAGATCGGTCTATGCGGCTGTAATTATTTAGCCACGAGCTCTTCCTTGGACGCTCCTTGGACGCTTAATTACTTATTAGTTCTTTAATGAAAATGGAAAAGAAAAAATTAAATAGACAACAAAATTGTGTCGACACACATGGAACGCGCATCCGATGAATCTTCGGAGCATCGTTCGGACAACGCTATTAGGGGATGAAGAGATACGCCGCCGACCGATCTCATTGACTTCACCTCACGTTAATAGTAGTTTAAACTCATCTTAGTGGCAAGAGTTTACCTTCTGTAAATCAGTTGCAGTGGCTTTAAATTGATTTAAGCAAAGTTTTTAACTCGTTATTTGAAGATTTAGGATGAGTTAATTAAATGTAAACATTTTTAAGAGTAAAAATTTTTTTTTTTTTCTTGTCGACCTAGTTTAGTTTTAGTAGACGTTCGCAGTTAAAATCAAACAATTTTTGATAAAATGGTGATTAATGACCGATTACTATGATTATGACTGCCTCGTTGGTCTAGCGGTCGCGAGCGCGACTGCTGAGCGTCAGGTCCTGGGTTCGATCCCCAGGTCGGGCAAAGTGGCACTAGGTTTTTCCGTGTGGAATTTCTCAGTAGCAGCCCGGAGTCTGGCATTGTGCTCGGTCGATGACAATAGGCTCGCCCCCTATTGCATGGGACGTTAACATAACGGCGAAATGTGGGTGTACTATACACTTCTGCCAACCCTTCGGGGAACACAGGAGTGAGTTTATGTTATGTACTATGACTATTGGCTAAAATAAAGACTCTTGTATCTTTATCAATAATGAAGCGACAACCTCATAGCTTTGCATTGTAAAAATTCCTATATGTTAGTGGCTATAGTCCTTAAAATTAGCTTATGAGTCTATTTATTTTATATGCCAAGTTTGGCAATTAAAATGCCACCATTGGTAATCAAAACGATTTGCTTTTAGCCATAGAAACCAGACATTAGTAACCGTAATTATGATATAATATTTAATTTGTGTAGATCACATCAAAACACTAATTACGTGAAATTAATGTAAAAAATCTCCCATTAATTAGCACCTAGTGTTTGTAAAATCAAAATCAAAATCAAAATCAAAATCAAAAGTTTTTATTTCACATAAACCATTACAGGCGCTTATGAAAAGTCGAATTTAGGTGCACGGTTCCAATTAGTCGTTTCCTATGGAGAAGAGCCGGCAAGAAACTCCATGGTTACTCTTTTAAAATCCATATCTTTAACAATTTGAGTGGGTACAGTTATGCCTTAGATATGAGAGAATAAAGTAGACTTAAGAGCAGGAACCACACAAAAAAACAAAATGAAAAATATGGTCAAAAATTAACTAGGTATCCAGGCATCTAGCAAGTCTACAAAGCTCTCACATTTACAAAAGGTAAAAGGACGCTAAACTATATAAAACAACTGACATTGTTAATTGTCATCAAAACACATTACAAAGAAAATCACTGTATAGTAAGATAAAGATATCTTGAGAGTAACGAAAGTAATATAAAAAAAAAAAAAAAAAAAAAAAAGCTAATCGTAATGAGGTTAGTTAATAGACATACCTACATATACGACGTTAATGAGGTACCAGGGAAGCCACATGTGCAGAAGGAGTTATTTCCAAACACCTTTGTCGTCAACGTAGTCCTTAGTCTTGTAATATGCTTTTTGAATAAGGACACGTTTAATATGGGCTTTAAACTTCCCCTCGGTAAGATCAGTTACAGATTTCGGTAGCTTATTATAAAAACGCACGCCATTTCCTAAAAATGACTTATTAGTTTTACTCAATCTAAATTTTGGAATCACAATTTTATGTTTATTACGTGTATTTTTATCATGAAAATCGCTTCTAACATTAAACGTATGCAAATTTTTCCGAACATACATAATATTTTCAAAGATATAGTGTGACGACAAGGTAAGTATATTAATATCTTTGAACACGTTTCTAAGGGATTCGCGGGAACCCATATTGTAGATTGCACGGATTGCTCTCTTTTGTAAAATAAAAACAGAATCTACATCAGCTGCTGAGCCCCACAACAGAATGCCGTAGGACATAATGCTGTGGAAATATGCGAAGTATACTAACCTAGCTGTAGCTACATCAGTCAGCTGCCTAATTTTCCTAACTGCGTATGCAGCAGAACTTAACCTAGCCGACAGGGCAGTAATATGCGCACCCCACTGCAATTTTGAATCGAGAGTTATACCTAAAAATACAGTGTCATTAATTGTATTAAGATTATTGCCTTCAAGCATTAAATTTAAACCTACTTGGGGAACATTTGGTAGTGAAAACTTAAGGCATTTAGTTTTATTTGCATTTAGTAATAGATTATTGGCTGCAAACCATTTAGAAAGAACAGCAAGGCTCTCGTTAACATGTAAAACGTCCCTATCTTTTCTATCTATTTTAAAAATAAGGGAAGTGTCATCGGCAAATAAAATTATGTCTGATAAGTCGGTCATCATATAGGGTAGATCATTTATATAGGTTAGAAACAGAAAAGGTCCAAGAATTGAGCCTTGAGGCACGCCCATCTTAACTAGAGACCCCGAAGAAATCGCACCGTTAGCACCAACTTTTTGCTGTCTATTAGATAAATAGGAGAAAACAAGGTCAGCAGCTCGGCCACGAATTCCGTAATGGTGTAATTTACATATGAGGGTGTTGTGGTCAACGCAGTCAAAAGCCTTGGAGAGATCACAGAAGATGCCAATAGCATCCTGAGAGCTCTCCCAGGATTCCAAAATATGAGTGACTAGTTTCACTCCTGCGTCAGTAGTCGACCTACCTTTCGTGAAACCATACTGGCGACTATGCAATATCCCGTTCAGGTCAAAATGAGACATCATCTGATCAAGCATGATTTTCTCAAAGATTTTACTAAGTGCTGGAAGCACCGAAATGGGTCTGTAATTTGAGGGGTTATTCTTGCAACCTGATTTGAAGATTGGTATTACCTTACTATGCTTCATCAAATCAGGAAATGTACCGCTATCTATACATTGATTAAATATGTCTGTAAGTAAAGGGGTAATGGTGTTAATGATAGCTCCAAGAACCCTAACAGAAATGCCCCATAAGTCTTCAGTATTTTTTATATTTAGACTTTTAAAAGCTTTTATAATCGAGGTAGCAGAAATGTGCTTAAATTCAAAGATAGGTATATCTTTACAGAAATTCTGTTTAAGTAAGGATTCGGCTAGTATAGAGGACGAAGCAAGGGATTTCGTGACCTCTATCGGGATATTCGTGAAAAAGTTTTCGAGTGTCTGAGCGACTTCCGACTTATCTGTAATTAATTTATTATCTGATTTTAAAATTAGTTCGTTATCCCGTTTTTTTGTGTTTCCGGTTTCTTTATTTATTACCTGCCACACAGTTTTTATCTTATTATTAGAGGCACCTATTTTGTTACAAATTAATCTAGATTTAGCTAGAGTACAGACTCTCTTAAATATCTTTGAATAATTTCTTACATAATTATGAAAAGCTTGATCAGATGTCAATGATTTTTCATGATATAGACTATACAAAGTTTCTCTACTTTTCCTTATACCTAGGGTGGCCCATTCACTAAATTTTGATTTACAATTAATTTTACGTTTCTTGACTGGACATGTGTTGTTAAATTCTTGGCAGACTGTAGCGAACAATGTACAATAATTTATGTTGGGATCCCTTGAACTAGAGCAGGATGTAGGAAGATTACTTAATACATTATTATTAAATTTTTGCAAATTATTTTTAGTCAGTGGGCGTAATTCAATGATTTTGTCTAATTGAAGCTGCTTATTTAACTGAAAGGACACTAGTTGGCCTGTATGATCAGACCTAACGCCACTAATTAAAGAAGAGTCTTTTATTTGACAGTTTGTAAAAATATTGTCTATACATGAAGCTGAGGTAGCAGTTATTCTAGTTGCTTCATTAAAAATATACTTTAAATTAAAACATTTAAACAATGACACAAGTTTACATTTTTCCGGTGACTCAATTAAAAAATCTATATTCAGGTCACCACAAACAAAAATTAAGTTATTATTTCTAAAAAGTTTTCTCAATATGTCTTCCATTATGATCAAAAATGATGACAAGTTTGATGCGGGTGGCCTATAAACGCATAATATAGTGTGGCCCTCTACCTCTGCACATGCTACCTCACATAAGCGATCAACAGAACAGGCAGTGATATCTTTTCTTTCCTTATGTTTAAAACAACTATTACAAAGAATTAAAGTACCGCCCCCTAGCGAGGATCTGTTGAACGCACTGGCAACCGCAAAGTTATTAACATTGAACAACATTTTATGTGGTTTCAACCAAGTTTCACAAAAACATAAAATATCCATATGGTACTTATCTATTAACATTTCCACATCTAATATTTTGCCAGAGAAGCGATTAATATTTTGGTGATAAAGTAAAATATTATCACCATGCTTCTCTTTTGTCGGCACTAAAAGTTTAAACAGTCTATGACAGTATTATTAGAATAACTAGTTAATACTGATTCATCACTTAACCTAGTCTCAGTTAAATTACCAATAACTGCGTGTATATTATAAGCTATCAATGTAGCTAATAAATGTCGACATTTCTTCGACAGGAACATAGCTTCCTGAGTTAAAACAAAACCTCTAACAAACTTGTTAGTATCAAAATACAATAAATAGTCACTATGACGACATGTCAGCATGTGCATTAAATTATTTAAACTGTAGATATAGTTATTCTCTTGCTCAGACAGAGAGTCTGAATATGGCAAGGCACACAATATTAATTTACCTATCTTTAGGTTAAGAAGGGCACCGATACCATTAACTATGTCCTTTTTTCTAATGTTTAGGCTGTCACCTATTAGCAGAACCACAGTGCTATGCTCGTCCAGTTTTGAGTTTAATATTTTGTTTACAATTTCATTAAAATGTAGGTCATGGTAACAATGGTTAATTATGTTGTGGTTCAGACAATTATTTAACAATGATCCAAAGCCTATTCCTAATCTATCTGAGTATAATATCGTCCTACTTGGCTTGATGTTTACATTTTCTACTGGTTGAGGTACTACGGGTAAGGCTGAAGGTGCAACATACTGGGGCTGGGGAGGTGGTGGGGAGCGGGCACAAGTACAAGAGAGATTATTAGTTAAAGACTCATATCTTTCTGCATTGTACCTCACTAAATCCACCAGCTCACCAGCCGCCTGCAAGCGCTCACTTAACATTTGTTGGCTCAGTTCATACTTATTGTATACTTCCTTTAAAAAGTTTTCCCTGCGCAATAGCTCTTCCTGCAGGTTTACAGTGTCAACATCATACAATTGCCTACTTAGATCTAATTCCTTATTGCAGGACTTTAATTGTTTCAGCAAGTTAAAACGTTCTTTCCTGAGACTAATGTTACATTTGTACATATTATATTTTTGGAATAATTTCTTATATTTTCTAATAGATTTGTTTATCTTAATGTATCTCTTTATGTTGTTGTGACTAGATAGCAATGGACGTCTAGTTATGGTATCATCCCCAGTTAAGTCTATGGTTACCGATGGCTTCACTGACCCCAGACCGGATTCACCGACAACTAGCTCCTCGTACATGCTGTGGGTGATAGCATCCTGCTCGCTGCATTTGAGTGCATCTGAGTGAGATATGATGTTGTGGGCCTCACTCAGTTCGTGTTCCAGTTCCGATATACGTCTCAATGCCAACTCGTGAGTGCCCATGCACTGTTGAAAGTCAGACACTACTTCACGGAGTTGTTGATGCTGGTTGAGTATATCCACGTGTTGGATGTGGAGTTCTGCCAATTCACGTTTGAGCTCGGTGTTTTTGTCGATTATTTCCTTCACTTCAACCTCGCTGTCATCTCGTTCTTGGAGCAGCTGATTGCAGAGATTTTTTGAGGACTCCAATTCCTTAAGCGTAGCCCTCAGTTTGTCCTCCATGTCACGAGATACAGCTCTGCGGGTCATCATCTTCAGAATTTGCCCCGCGTATCACCTGAAATGTGACAGGAAAACAGCTAAGTGTACGAAAGGAAAGTAAGTGGGTTGAGAACAGATTTCTGTTGTTGAGACACAGAAAGTTAGACAAACAGAAAAGATAGAATAATAGATAACAGTAGTACAGGGTAGAATAGAATAGACTTTATTGTACTAAAAATTGTAAAAGAGCTTGTATACAGAGTAGTATAAGGATATGAAAATGAGAAATAACATTAGATAGGTAAGTACAACTTAATTGGGACAAAACAGGTCATTAATTTAAAATATTAATAATTGACTTCTATTAATGGAATGGGAGGGTTATAATTTTATTAATTATCATTGAATTGAAGTTAATATAATTCTATCTGGGTCCAGCTGTTTATGTTAAAGTGAAGTTAGTATTAGTACATAGGATAAGGTGGAGTAAGTATTGCAGTGTTTTATGCCTGGGCGAATGTTTTCGTCGTCGATTTTGCTTCCACAAATTGTCAAGCAAAAGGAGACATAAACTGAGCCGATATGTATGTAATTGACGTAGCTCAGAGGACTGAGCAGTGTTATGGGGTGTTGTACAGTATGTAATAATAAGTACTAGAATTAGAATAAAAGAAATACTCCCCCGGATTGACGATTTCAAATCCGTGATCCGTTCGTTGACAGCCGGTGTAAGGTTCCTTTGTTAAACGCAGATTTTGCAACAAAGACACCGCTTATGCACTGGATACATCACTTATCATACAATTCAGTTAGTTTTGATGATAATATATGAATCTAAACACTATAAATGCACTTAAAATAATTTTTTTCTTGTATTATTTATATCCCGAAATACGGCCAATGAATCATACCTTATCATCATAATAGTCAGCCCATTAGCTGTGCAGTGCTGGGCGTGGACCTCTTCTCAGAAAGAGAAGGGGCAGTTCACAACTGTTCAGATATAAAAAACACGTTTTTGGTTTACAAGTTTCAAAATTCCTATGAATATAATTTTACCTCATAAACCAAACTATTAAATGTATTTTAAACAAAATACAAGTACTTTTATAAACTACCCTATCATTTTATCCCGGGTTGAAGTTGAGTTTTGGTCACCCTGTATGAATACATCATACCATCGAGATCATTTTTTGGAGCCCTCTCAGGTATGTTGCTTACCGATAAGCTATGTCTACACCAGAGCGCTTTCATTTTCATCTTGCGTCTTCGTCTGAGGCATGAGTGAAGCGCCATAGCGCATGCCTTAATACTAGTTCGACAAAAGTGCATGCCCCTAGCGCACGCTAATCCGTCTATTGTATATTATGTCGACTGACGACTGACCGAGGCGCACTGGCGTAGACGATAAGCTGCATTTGTCTTATGGCAATCAATATTGCATGCGCTTGACGCAAGAGGAATTGAAAGTTGAAAGCGCAAGATGAACATGAAAGCACACTGGTGTAGACATACCAATATTGCTTTCTTCCACCGCTAACGCAAGTGATTTATCAATGCTAATGCTAAAGCTAATGACAATATTATCAACACTGCACGGTAAGAAAAAATAAACTCAAATATATAAACGCGTATATCCGAAAAATAAAAGACAGAGGTGCACCAAGAATTTATGTGCCTCAAAGATATAGGAAAACGATCAGGTCTGCGTGTCGGAGGTGCGATTGCCATTAACGTGAGCCGTAAACGGACCGGACCGTTCGGACGGGGCGAAAGATACCGGGCCCATGGATTATAGAGCTGGGCTGGCACACCGGGGTATTATTTAGCTACGATAGAATAGGGTATTTGACTGAAAAAATCCAATTAGTCCGTCAGTTTGATTATCAAAACATATTTAACCCGTATTTTTTCTTTTGTTACGTAAACCAAAATTGACGAAAATACGACACTTTTAAAATTGGTATGCATGCTGATGTAGTTTACGCACTACATCCGGCATCCGTCATCCGATTTCTATCCGTCATCCGTGAATCTCCAATTTGGAAGAAATATTGACGGACCGAAGTAGCCGTAGTAATGTTTGTATGAACGCTTTCGCACTACCTCGGATTCAAATCGGATGCCAAATGGATATGCCAAAGATGGCCCCTGAATTGTTTGAATTTGGATCAGAGATCGGAATAGTGCGTAAGCAACATCCAAATTCGGTCCGAGATTTTTACTCTAGATCGGTATTTTCACGGATTCGGATCGGATGCAGTGCGTAAAGCAATATCCGAATTCGGTCCGAGTTTTTTACATCCGTATTTTCACGGATTCGGATCGGATGCAGTGCGTAATCGCTCTTACGCACTGTTAGAACTTCACCGACGATACGAGTATACTATATACATAGTCTGAACTGCACTTCACTGTAATGATAGATTCACTGCTTCAAGATTCTGTTAGCTCTCTATGACAGTACGTTCTCTTGTTTTCACATATCGATGCTCCCAGTATATCCCAAATTTCTTTCGCTACCTTATTTTATGGGGATTATACGATCATCCTCCACCTTGTCAACGTTACACATACACAGGTTGTACATTGTTACCGATACCCACTCAACTATACCTGTCTCACCACCTCTATTACTTTACCAACAAAGTTGAAAATCGTTTAGCTCGAGTGTAAAATAATTTTGCACTTTTAGGGTAGAGTGGGGAAAATTGACTTACCCTAGATAAAGATGGTAATGGTCAGTGTTTTTTTTCTTGCCGAAATTACATTCTGCCGGTAACTGTTTTCTTGTTTACCTTTATTTTGTTTTTCTATTTTTATGACGTCTCGTCTCTATTGTATTGTGGACGGAAAAGTGGTTATCGGGACAATTGGCTGGTAATAAACTAGTGTAGGGACGAAAGGTAGTAAAAGATTGATTGTTTTGATGTGTTGCTTATTGATTTATTTTATTTTTGTTGCTATTATGTCAGGGCGGTTTTAACGCCTTAAATGAAATGTCTTTTACGGAAAATGTACTTTGAAATAAATTAACCGTTAGCGGCCCGACCGACGAACCGGTTCGTCAGTGCCATTGTTTATCTATTGTGTCTATAATTACACAGTACTTGAGATTTTAAACTTGTTTTACAAAATAGTGTTATATTTGACATAAATACTAATTATGTAATTATTAGGGTCGATTTTTCAACTGTCATATAATTTTTATCGGGGAATAAGTTTGACGTTTTAACAGTTTCTGTATAGAAATATGTCAAACCGCCATATTTAATCCTTAGATAAAAGTTATCTGACGATTGAAAAATTGGCCCTAAATGTACTATTTTATTTAAAGACACGTTTGAAGGTAGATTTGTTAACATTTATGTAAATTAAATCTTTGCTTACTATCTCGATACCAAGCTATAGGCAATCGGATAACAATCTGTCACTATAACTTCAATTTAAACATTAGATAGCATTTCTGAAAGTACAATTATTTATAATATTGACACCAATCATAACTCTGCTAATGCATACTACAAAATAATTTTTAGTTTTTGAATAAAAATTACAAACGAACCCACACTTATAACTAACACAAAACTATCTACCTACATTTCCCGGAGGGTAGGGTATTCTAACGCCAACATTTTCATTTCAGTGCATCCACCTATTGCACCAGGAACTTTGCCAAAGTAACCTGTCAGGCCGACTGCCACGTACCTACTCAGTTCAGATTTATTTTGTATAGGAAATTACTGTTTCTAGTTCAAAAACGGTGTCTTGCTCGTTTTTGAGTTGTTGAAGTGGATAATGATGGAGAATTGTGTGTTCCAGTAACTGCAGAGGTTTTAGAGAAAAATTTTAGGTTTTAATATTTGGGATGTATCGGTTTACAGCGAAGAACTGAGGAGATAGGTCTTAGGTTAGCTATAAGTGAATAGGATCACTACATTTTATGTGATGACAACAGATTAATTTTCAAATCCTCACATTTCAAGCAAAACGGAATCTTACACTTGATTAACTCAATCTATCGCGATCAAAAACTCATAAAGGAATCTAAATCACTTCTAACTTTTAAAAGGTTACTAAAGCAACATTTTCTGAACCAATTTACCTGATGTTGATATATGCTCACTGTTTGTTTTGTTTTTATTTAATTTAATTTTACCTGCTATGGCGAAACTGTTGCGTCATTTACTTAATTATGTTTTCTTTTGTTTTCTCATAGAAGTGAATGATATGTATTATTTTTGAGAAATGAAGATTCTTAAACCAAAAAAACGGAACAAAGACTTTGCTACAACCTCAATCAACCTACCACATTCAGTATACTCTAGCAGCCTATTCCATTAGCTTTCAAGGCTGACACAGAAAGCAGCTTAGCCATAGGCCAGAAAACGTAAGTGTAAGAATTTTTTTTTGTGTTATAAGTTTTGTGAGACACATTCATATTTAGGATTATTTACGGTTCACTCACGACCTAGCCGCGTGTTCAGCTCATGATTAAGGGCTTCATAGGGTTCAGAAACAAGTCCGGCAATCTTTGACCGTAAATAATTATAAATATGTAAGAATTTCTGTAAACAAGTTACACGGTAAAACAAATGTAAGGGCTAGTAATAATCCACGTCTTAGTTCTTATAGGGTTTGTATTATACAATACACAAATTCAATTTCACCTAAATCATCTATTTAAAACCACCAATGTCCCTAACCGACCCGAATGTAACTTTAACCCTAAAATTCTTAAACATCAATAACTAGGCTAACCAAATACCGTCTTCAAAAGCCATCCAAAGTCATTCATAGCCCATATTCGGTTTTATTTCCAGCAGTACCTGTTGTATGGCTCACGGGACATTGAATGTAATATTGTGGATGAGAGGGCCGCTGCTCTGCCAAATGGCCGCGGCCATTGCCAAATTAGATCATAAAGGTTAATATGTGAGGGGATGAGTACATAGGTACCGGCTTATATTTATTTTGTTAGATTTTGTGGCTTTAATGCAATTTTATGATCGCGGTTTGTAGTGTAGTTTGATTTAGATTCAGAATTGTTTCATGTTCAGTTGGTTGTAGAAAATTTTGCGTGCGGATTGAGGACATGATCTTTATGATAAAAGATATTTATTTCTTTAAATAAATCTGTTACAAACACTTTTACATGTCAATGTTATGTTTTATCATTGCCTATCTGGCTAGGTTCGAGAAGAAAAGCCAAAACAAACTCAGAGGTCAAGGTCTCTTTTAAAGTGATTGAATGTCTGATTGTGGTATAAAACTATGCGAGTGTAACAATGTAGGGCAACGTCTGGAATGGCCTTTAAAGGAAAGAGCCATAGCAGGTTTAAGTTAACCACTCCCAACTGACAGCACGAATGCATCAGTCAGCTTATTTTAGGGAGCTCAACAACTTGACGCCTGACGCCACTAATCAGCCGGACATTTGCGTAGGTCACAAAAAAAACTTTGATGACATCTTTCATCTTTGATCGATCGTAAGATATTGATCTGATTAATAAACGTGTTATGGAGCTGAAAAATAATAATAATCTTTATTCATGAATATGAGACAACCATACAGGGTAACTTAATAATAAACCCAGGAAATGAAAAATGTGTAGTTACTAGAGATCAAACCAGTTCTATTAACTGATTAAAAACTGGAATCATAGCCAGATGCCGCCACTGATCCGCGGCGCTGGGACATTAGCGCTTAATACCAGATTGAGCACACTTTTTTTCAGTCAAGGACTCTGCCATTTATTCACGTCATGTATCATGAGCTGGAGCTAAGAAAAAATGTTCTAGCTCATATTCAGCTGTAGACGTTTACGGCCTGATATTTAGATTTAGATCCCTTTCCATTTCATCTGCTCAGCCTCATCCCAACTATGTTAGAGTCAACTTTCAGTCGACTGCCATCAGACCTCGGCAACTTGGCAATGCCGATATTATAAGGTTTAATTTAGGACTTATGACTACCCGTAACGACTGTCATAAGTATTTGTATGACAGCCGGGACTGGTGGTTTAATGTGCCTTTGAGGGACGGATGCGTCTCGATGTGTAACAAATGGTCATCCATCCACGTACTGACCGAGGCAAACGCAGTTTACCCTTGCAAATCATATGATCCACGCTTATGATTACCATTGCCATTTATCTCTTGAAAATATAAAATAACTTCGATAATTTATTCAGTACACATTCAACTCGATAGGGTTTCTCCTTCATCGAAACTTGGAATCACAAAGCGGTTTTCGCCAAATACCCATCCAATGCTGAATCGTATCTAGTCTTTCATGTTCAGTAATGGCTCGCTTATTGTGACTTAGCGCGAAGGTGCTACCTTATCTGTGAAGAATTTGGCTCCAAGTCTCTACATGTTAGAAGAAATACTGCTTGTTTTTGTGGACGATTTATTTGTACTATGTAGACGTTAGCGGAATAAAAATATTGTTAAAATGGAGTTTCAAATTGTCTTATTTATTTTTTAAATTTCAACTTAAATTTGAAACTGCAAAAAATAACAACCGCGCGAAACATACCATTTGCAAGGTTAAACAGCGCTTGCCGCGGCCAGTCTGTGGATGGGTGACTGTTTGTAACACGTCAGAATCCGTCCGTCATCCGTGCCTCGGAGAGCACGTTAAGCCGTTGATCTCGGGTGTCATACGAATACCTATATGACAGTCGTTACGGGTAAATCAGAAGCCCGAAACGCTGACAACCAGTCTAACCCTAGGATATCGGCATTGCCCAATAACTGGGTTACGGAGGTCTGACGGCAGTCTCTCCGTGTAAAATGCTGGTATTTACTGATTAAGTCCCGCAGCTGACCCCAACATCGTTAGAAAAAGGCTAGGTAGAACACAAAGTCAACTATAATCTATACGAGATAACAATTCATGAAAGTGACAACAATTTTCTAAAACAATATTTCCTAAGTTAACAACGGAATGTTGTAACGACACTACGAGACAATTCGGCTGAAATATATCTCCAAGTGAAATTTCTTTATTTTGTAGAGGACAGGAGACGGCCGCGCTGAAACCAACTAACTGCGCCACCTGGATTGTTTAAGAGTGGACAAGAATTAGATAGAGGTCAAATAAAAAAAAAAAACGGAGCGATGTTTTTTGATTACGACGGGCCCTACGTATACTAGTGCAGGAGCAAAGACATAACTTTACAAGAGAGCAGTTTAAAGATTCTAAAGCTTTTAATTTTGACATAAATCATTAGAAATATTTGAAACTTTGAAATGGTATGGTTTGATCCATTACATCCAAGAGTCTAAAAAGAGACCAAGACCTTATCCTACAGAAATCTAAATACTACGAGAATTAGGGCAGGTGACGTAGTACTTTTATATCTGACGTGCGTTTATGACAAGATGTATGAGCGTGGATAAAGTGAAAGGAGTGTGTGAGGATCGTAGCATGTTGCGTTCTATAGTTTCTGCCTACCCTCATGGGAAAAAGATGTGTACCTGTAATGTAGCAGACGGACCTAGGGTCTCCTGAGAACCTAGAGACACGTCTGCCACACCAGTTGTAGGGAAGAGTTATTAGTAAGTTTCCTACCTACCCCTAGCCGGACAAACAAGGAAAACACTTAAAAGAAGACAACTTTATAATATGGTTATAACACATAACGAGTCCCTACTAGCACAGAGTAATAGCACACGTAAAACTGATGAATACACAAAAAAATCTCTGAGAGATTTTTGGTGACCGGAAGCTCAGTATTATGGTCACTAGGCGGAGTGCTGGTAGTGCAGCAGTGCCGGAGACTCAGTAGAAGTCTCCTTCAAATTGACACATGTACCTATGTACGATAATAAAATTTCTGTGCTTTATCTAGATGTAAATTTGATGAGCACTGTACTGCTTGATGCATATTACTATTAAGTTGTCTTTTATTTGAAAGCTATGCACACGAAGCTTTAGCAAAGGTTTTTTGTTTATTTGCAAATTAGTGTAAAAACTAGCTTTTACTCAGATTCTTATGGCGTGATGTCTGATCACTTCTATTATTACGTCGCATCCCGTAAGCATGACGAGAATTTGGTCAAACAAATGCCTTAATGAAGGAATATTACCAATTAACTCATTCCATTGCTGGTAATAAGCCTTTTTTCAAGTTACCCCACTACTATCTATAGTTACAGCACTATCTTCCTCTCTTCTTCCATATCCAGCTTCACACAATCCAAGCAGTACACCTATCTTACGCACGGGAACATTGCCAAAGTAACCTGCCACAGTGCCACTGCATACGTACCTACTTCAAATATGCGACGCGCTGCATCGCAACTATCTAAGTAAAAGATCAGTAAAGTAGTGTAGAAAGAAGAAACGAAGACAAAAAACGTTGTCAAAGAGGCATGAGACAATTCCTCAAAATAAAATAAAACTAAAAAAAAGTACAAAAAATAGGTATTCAGCTCAGCATTATGCACCAAAGATGTCGAGCGTAGGTTTTATCTGAAGCCCTAGTGTCACGCAGATATCAATCAGAGTAAACATTAAAATATTTAAATATATTACTATTTTTAAATACAACGAAAATAAGGTAAAAAAATAAGGTAAAGGTGAAAGGACAAAAGCACCAGAACGGAAAACTGTTTTCTCAGTATTGTATTGTGACTATAATTATTACCTCGTTATATTAAAAAAAGTCAGAGACTATATGGTAACCTGTGGTAGTCTAATTGGGGAGCGACTTAAGGTTTTAAATAAATGAATGAAAGCACGGCGACATAGCTGGCGAGCACAACTAGCGCAACATCGCTTCGTGCAGTCAGTTAACACAGGGCGCTAACGTGACTCAGAAATAGAACACCATGTTTTATTTTATAAATTTTTATTTTGTTGTATCTGATAAAAATCATTCAGGGTCAATCAGATCACGCATTTTGAAGGAATTACACGAATTAGTTTATACCCTGTATACCTACCTACGCACTGGGTAAATCACCGTGTAAAAACAAATGATTCAGCATCGAACAAAACAGCTGACACCAGCCAAAACAACAAAGTACAGATTAAGATTTATCGCCAATTACATAAAAGGATAATGGTAAATATACCTATGAGAAAAAAACTTTGCAAGTATCGCCTCGTCTCCGATAAAGTTACACACAAACAAACTAATGTAATTCTCTTATTTATGACAATACTTACGATTATTACGAGACACGTTATTTTAAATTAATTAGTTGTAAAATCTTATTTAGCATTCGATTTAGGATTATAATACGATTTTATGATATTGCTATTATCGGAATTTGAGAGCACATAGATGAATTGAAAGTGTCAATAAAGATAATTAAAATATCAGCACTAAATGATAAATAATAAATTATATTTATTTCTGTAAATAAATCTGTTAAAGACACTTTTACACGTCAATGTATTTTTTTTAAGACTAGGTTGCATCGGTGTTTCCTATCTGACTAGCTCTGAGAAGAAAAGCCGAAACAAACTCAGAGGTCAACGTCTATTTTAAAGTCCAGTCATTACTCTTATTAGCTACTATACTATAACTAATTCATTATTAGGAATCTTCATTTCGTTCTTGTTTAATTTAGATAAGCAAAGCTTGGTTATTCTTTCACCTAAAAGCCTGTAGCCATAGAGATTAATCAACATAGGCATCAGTGGCGAAGGGTGAATTTTCTTAAAGGGGAAGCCGGAGCAATTATTTGTGTAAATGATAATTGAAAATAATAGATACTACTAGTATTTGCCATATTTCGAAAGGGAAGCCGATAGGAATCGAGTTGTATGGAGCCTTCGCCACTGATAGGCATACCAGTCATTATTTCCGGAAAAATCAGTGGGCCAATTATAACAGAAACGTTGATCAACCGCAACCGAACTGAAGCCGAATTGTTCATTCAAATTGTTTGACAACAAAAACAAAACCAAACATTTTGACAATTTGTGAAGAGGAAAACTGACTGATGGATGGTATGTTTACACCAGTGCGCTTTCATGTTCATCTTGCGCTTTCGTCTGACGCATGCCTGAAGCGCCATAGCGCATGCAATAGCGCATGCCCTAATACTAGTTCGAGTTTTATGGCAATCAATATTGCATGCGCTTGATGCAAGAGGAATTGAAAGCTGAAAGCGCAAAATGAACATGAAAGCGCACAAGTGTAGATACCATAACGGTTGTGGTTTCCGTTTTGGGGAATTATTAGATATCTACAGTCGACTCATATCGCCACACGTGTCATGTTTTGATGTCTTGTAGTGAATAAATCTCGAAGGCGAAAAGCTTGGTAAAACAATTTTGTTTGACTGAGTTTTAAAATTAAACATAATAATATGGTAACATGTAAAAGCTGCTCAAATAATCATCTGCCTAGCCTTTTCCCAACTATGTTGGGGTCGGCTTCCAGTCGAAACGGATGCAGCTGAATATCAGTATTTTACATGGAGCGACTGCCTATCAGACCTCCACAATCCAGTAACTGGGTAATACGATACTCTTGGTAAGACTGGTTGTCAGACTTTCTGGCTTCTGACCAACAGTTACGACTGTCAAAGATCTACAAATGACAGCCGGGACCAACGGCTTTACGTGCTTTCCGAGGCACGGAGGAAACTGGCTATGGTAAATGGTCACCCATCCACAGACCAACCTCGGCAAGCGTGGCTTAACCCGGAAGATCGGTCTATGCGGCTGTAATTATTTAGCCACGAGCTCCTCGTATCCTCATATCGTAGCCTCAAATAATACACACCAAAATTTCAATTAACAAAATAGTAGGTATGCAACACAACGGTATAAGTAAGAGATAAGCATTTCCACGTAATTGGGTAAATTAAGCGCGGGTGGCGGGACGTGCTGCGCTGGAATTTAATTTAAATGTTGCCGCGTAAAAAATTGGCGGCAAACGTTGTTACCTGTCGTGTACGCGCGTCACGTGGTGTCGCGTGACGTGGAGTGACGTGACAGCAGCGTGTTTTGTTAAAGAAAAATGTTGTGTGGTTTTTAAGTGCTGTTGTTTGGTTAAATAATTGTTGTGAATTGTTTCAATGGACTATTTTCTGTAGCTTGCTTGTTTGGACTGATATTTATTGCAAAGAAAAAGAGAGGAATATAAAAATAACATACCTTTAATCGTATAATTAATGCTATTTATTAAAGGTATGTTATTTTTATGTTAAGATATTTAATTTACTTACAATATAGCTAATAAAATGGTTATAAACTTTAAAAATAAAATGGTTAGTATTTCGTCATCACAAAGGAGTAATTAAAAGGGTTTTTTCAGGACGTATAATTTGATTGACCGTTTCTTTCTTTACGGCAATATTTAAAAAGTTTACCAATCCAATTTACTAATGATTCCATTAAACAACTCAAACTCAAATAAAAAGATTTTAAAAATTCCTCCTTCAAAGAGTCGATTAAAATTAAACGTGTTTCAACCCCTCCCTTTATCCGGTTACGTCGTAATTTTTATTTTCAACAATTCATCACGTCGCCGTTTCTTGGGGCCCGTCAAGCTGCGTGACAGGTGACGCTCGTCGCGGGCGTTTTTTTTGCAAATTAATAAATTGTATTTTTGCGTTTAGACCACTTTGCTGAGGGGCCTCGCCGTTTAGCGTGACTAATGTTCCACGTCCTTTTAGGTAAATGTTTAAGTTACTTTATAGGGTTTTTAGATTACTTTTATGTTTGTAATATTGTTGACATAGCTATAAGATTAGGTACTTTGTGAAAGTTATCTCGCGATTTCTAATTGGAGCTCTAATATGCTCTAATGCTTTATTAGTAGCCTGTTTGTAGAAATGTTTGTTTGATGATTAAAAGAAATATCAAACTTTTATATTTCTTTTAATCATCAAACAAAAAATGATTTCATCAAATTATTTGTAATGGAGCCCAAACAGCACAAAATATGCAGAAATAATATGCGGTGAGGTCACGAGTACGGCTCATGATTAAGGGCTCCGTCTGGCTCCAAAACTGCATTCTATTTGCGCAACACACTCGTAATCGCTACAGCTTTTAACAGGTCTACAATTTCTATATCAACAACGTACTTAATAACAAACCGACTTCTCCCCAACTGTGTTCCACGTAATGAATATTGATGTATTGTCAAAATCAAAGCCATAGCGATTACGAGTGTGTTACGCAATTAGAATGCTGGTCGAGCAATCGCGAAAAATGCACGTGAGTATAAACCGTACCTAATCCTTACATCCTTACTAATATTATAACTGCGAAAGTTACTCTGTCTGTTTGTCTGTTATCTAATCACGACTATACCTACTACTGAACCGATTTTGATGAAACTTAGTACAGAAATAGTCTGGAACCCGGAGAAGGACATAGGCTACTTTTATCCCGAAAAATACGGAATACGCGAAGTACTCGTAATACAGACATAATATTAGATACATTAGGCTCCAAAATTCTAACACTAACACATTATGAATATCATTTAATCCTACTGCTAGGTACTTCAACTTAAATGCGTCACAACGTGAACCTTCCACCTTTCAATATTAACTCCCCATAAACCGAATTATAAACGTTAGCACGTAAGACAAGAGGCAGACGCTGCATAATACAGGTGTTAGCAACTGCCTCACGTAGACGGTCGCGATAATTAGATGAAGCTCATTACCGCCCCTGTTGCGGCCCGGTATTGGCGGCCCCTGCATTTGGATGTCGTTGGCTTTTTGTTACTATTGATTAGGTGTTTTCGTGTTGAGAGAAGGTAGTGTGAGCGCTACTTGTACGAGAATTGGTGTAATTAGTATACGGGCTGTTCCAAAATTGACCGTCAAGCGGGTACCGGGCGAAAGGTCAGGATACACCAGTACTGGCAAAATTAAGAAAAAAAAAACTATGATACTTAATTACGTGATAATAGGCACATTTTTGAAAATGTTGGAAATCGACACACCTTGGCCACATCTTTATGGGCCTGTGTGCCTGCCAGGGTTGCGGAATTAGTTCGAAAAATACCGCAGCTCTGGGGGTCTACTCCCCTACTCTCTAAGCACGAAGTCCGTGGTTTCGGCCTTAGTTACGAGCGTTTCCTACTCCCTATCACCTACGGACATACGATTATTTCGGGGCCTGAACTAAAAATGAATGACAACACGATTTAACAGTTGTCCCTACTACCGATGTGGTTTTGCCCGTCCGAAAAATTGAACTTGACACTTGTTTTGTTTACTCCTACGTTTCGGGCTACTTTCAGACGGGCGACTAACTTCGTTGACGGACTTAGGGAGTAGGCCCCCTGGAACGCAAAGGGCTTTAGGAGGAACACGGATGGGTTTTAGTCAGTAAGAGTCTGACACTCCCTTCCGCTCCGCCCAGAGCGGAAGAAGTCATTTGATGATTTACCATCCTTAAAAAAAAAGGCCACATCATTAAGTTCTGTGACAATGAACGTTGTGTTGTTCGTCTCTATCCCTTTCCCCACTATTTTGGTGTCAGCTTCCAATCGACCCAGATGCCGCTGAATACCAGTATTTCACACGGAGTGACTGCCTTCGGACCTCTGCAATCCAGTTACTGGGCCTCTATCCTAAGGTTAGACCGGTTGTCACACTTTTGGGCTTCTGACTACTAGTAATGACTGTCATAGGTATTCGCATGACACACAGAACCGGCGGATTAACGTGGTCTCCGAGGCACGGAGTTGTCTCGATGTGTAACAAACGGTCACCCATCCACAGACTGACCGCGGTAACCGCAGCATTGCAAATCGTACGATCCGCACGGTTCTTAACTAACTACGAGCCTCTCCTCCTGTGACAATTTCCATAGCAACGTTGTATTAACAATCCGAGTTCGCCACAACTATGTACCACACAATCATGGTATAATAATATGCTACGCCAGGTACTCTCTTCCCACGTTGGCCTAAGACTACGTCATGAATGTCACGATCAGTGCTGCCATTGATTAACATCTACAATACAATAAGGGAGATTTTTAATTCATAATAAATCTATACATATAAAAGGAGAAGATGACTGACTGACTGACTGATCTATCAACGCACAGCCTAAACCGCTGGGGTTAGAAAGTTGAAATTTTGACAGTAGGTTCCTTTTGTAACGTAGGCATCCACTAAGAAGGAATTTTTCGAAATTCAACCCCTAAGGGAGTTAAATAGGGGATGAAAGTTTGTATGGAAAATCGTCACTTAACGGGTTCAAAATTTCACGCAAGAAGCTGCGGGCGAAAGCTAGTATTAAATAAATTGCTAACTAACCTAACTACTTTCTATTTCGTGTTATTCATCTATTTAGTTAAAAAGTAAACTGTATAAAATTAATTAAAAACTGTATAAAATAGTTAAAAATTGCTTCTTTATAGAAGCAAATATGTGAAAAAGTGCATCTTGCTCGGGTAATTTATTTATACATAGTGGAAGCACCCCAGCTGATGACGTAGACTTAGGCCAATCACGTGACCTAGCTATCACGGGAAGAGAATACCAGTGAAACCACACAATGAATATTGTTGTATTATCAAAATCTAAGACACAAGGATTACGAGTGTGTTTCGCAATTAAAATGCAGATCTTCATCCTGAACATTCTCCCAAATACACTTCACTGTTTCGAGGCACCACAACAGCTAAATAAATGTCCCAATATATCGAAAATCGCGGGCGTAACCACCGACTTGAATTCTTGTCGTACGACCCCTATCTACGTGAGCCCACCCGATCAGATATCACAATAAATCAGTCCACCTGGCTGAGGAGCACTTGCCCTGCGCATAAATCTCTGTTGCCCCCGCGCTCATAAATATTGAACTATTGACTCCGGTCACTGGTCAGCTTTGACCGTTAATGATAGTGCGGTGGGGTGGGTACATTGTGAATGTTTTTAGGATTTTGTATAGTTTAATGGAGTTCCGAAATATAGGGCGTACACTAGTTCGTGGAGTCCCTATAAAACCTCGTGATCTACTGGTGACAGAGAACAAATGTTTTTTTTTTCCAAAATGAACAAAAAAATATACTAACCGTTAACGTCCCGACCGACGACCCGGGTCGTCAGTGCCATTGTTTATCTATTGTGTCTATAATTACAGTACTTGAGTAATTAAAATAAACTTTGTTCTGTTTCTAAGTCATTTTAGGGCTCCAAGTTAACTGACTGCAACAAGCGATATCACGCTAGTCGTGCTCAAGAGCTGTGTCGCCGTGCTTTCATTCATCTTGCGTGGCATCGAAATGATCTACCAAGGAAAAACATTTTTTCATACAATTGAATCCTTTTTAATACAACTTACCACAATCGCAAGAACAAAAAAAAAAATGTTTTTTTTTAAATCAAGCTAAATCCAGTAGTAGATCATTTGGTTTTCAGGAATTACTTGATTCCACTTTCATTGTGAAAACCGCCAAACAGTGGAATGCGCTGCCCGAGTGGGTGTTCCCCGACAGCTACAATCTGGGTGTCTTCAAGTCACGAGTGAATCAGTTTCTTCTGGGCAAGCGTGCTCCATCGTAGACCGCATCATCGCTTAACATCAGGCGAGATGGCGGTCAAACGCAGGACTAGTAATAAATTTAAAAAAAAATTACACGAATTCATTTACACCTTGTATATGTAAGGTACACTTTACCAAAACTGTTTTCTTAAAACTTCGTCGCCGATGCGGTTGGAAAACACGTTAGAATCCCACAATAAATAAGCCGTGAATGTAAATGAAACAGGTCTACTTAGCAGTCCAGACTAGCTCGCCGTAATGTGCGCTGACGCACGCGGCATAATAATGTACTAGGACGGAAGTTAAGGTAAAATCTTCTATCTCGAAATGAAATGAAAATTAATAATAGAGATGTATTTACTTAGTTTGTTCTTTTAATTCCGGAGATTAAATTGACAGGCACAAATCTATACATATAAAAGGAGAAGCTGACTGACTGACTGACTGATCTATCAACGCACAGCCTAAGCCGCTGGGGTTAGAAACTTGAAATTTTGACAGTAGGTTCCTTTTGTAACGTAGGCATCCACTAAGAAGGGATTTTTTCGAAATTCAACCCCTAAGGGAGTTAAATAGGGGATGAAAGTTTGTATGGAAAATCGTCACTTAACGGGTTCAAAATTTCACGCAAGCGAAGCTGTGGGCGAAAGCTAGTGTCAAATATAAAGGATAGATAAATGATGGAATCAGGCGTTACTTTGCGGAAATCCATGACATACAAAAATGCAAACAGAATATCTAGCTTTAATTCCGCTGAACAAGATCGCTAGTTTGGATGCAGTATGCAGCACCACCCGCTCACAAGTATATGCACATGCAGAAAGAGTGAAAAAATAATGCAACATGCAACCAAACCAATACACGACACGTGTTTCGCACCTGCACGGGGCATCCTCAGGATATGTTGACTCCTCGACCGCTAGGACGCGAATGAATAGTTTCGCGTCCTAGCGGTCAAGGAGTCAACATATCCTGAGGATATAAGAGTATAAATGATAGAATCAGGCGTTACTCATGACATGCAAAAGTGTGCAAATACAATATTTTTTTTTAATTCTGGTAAACTAGATCCCTAGTTTGGATGCAGAATGCAGCACCACCCTCCTTATGCACATGCAACATGCAACCAAACCGATACAAGTGTTTCGCCTCTCAACGGCGCGACGGCGTAGACCAACTGAACGCGATTTTTTTTGATTAGAATTTTAATGAAATGAAACGAAAATAGTTTTTTTATCCTATTTCTTGTAGAGGGTTTTGTAAAATTATTTTCATGTTTGTCATTTCTGCCTGTCAATTCATTCTCCGGGATTAAAAAATGGAGCTTAGATATAAACACTAAAAGATGAACTTTTTACAAAAAATAAAGCCTGTACGATTGTTCTTGCCAATGTGACTATTCTTAGTCGAAAACCACGCGGTCATACAGATTGCTGGAATTATAAATTCAAATCATCTGGCTAACAAAAATTCACACGATTTTATGACATCACTGCCTACCTCATGATGGGAAATTTGTGATGATGACTAGGTACATGAACTGTTTACTAATACAGACCGGCGGTGTAATAGGTACACGTCCGGTGACGTACAATGATTATTAATGTAATTCTAGTCTACGTTACACATTACATACATAATCAGGCTATAACTGTCCCACTGAGGCATGGGCCTCTTCTCAGAATGAGAAGCAACAAGACCTCAGTGAGCTTCACAATTAAGTCAGTCACGGCTGTCATAGAGTGTACTATACTCAGTATACAGAGCGTGTCTGTGTGAGTGTGTCTATTCAGGCGATTGTAGGTAGTTGAGGTACTGTTTTAGCTTATATGACTGTGACGCTGACCTTGTGCTGGTTGGCGGACTACACATACAATTGAGAAGTTTTTGGAGCCCTCTCAGGTGTACAGGTTTCCTCACGATGTTTTTCTTTACCATTAACGCAAGTGATACTTATGAAATTCTGGGGCTCAATTTTCCTAAAAGAAATCTTGATAAAATCGCAACCGAACCAAAGCCGAACCGTTCATTCAGACAGTTTTCTATTTCAAAAGCTGTCAAACTGTTTGACACAAAAAACAAAACCAGTCTTTTTGACAGTTTTCGTAAACAAAATCTGAATGACGGTTGTGGTTCGTTTGCGTTTCACAGCAATTTTGTTAGTCGTATTGGCCATCAGAGGGTCAATGGAATCCGCATATGAATCGCCAGGATCGAACTCTGACCCTGATATATAGAAAACGTTTAACCACTAGACTAGACTATCACTGTCTACGTCACTATCCACGTTAGAATCGAAGGAATCAAAAAAATAATTATTGTCGCGTGAGTGGTTCACCCACTTTCTAGCCATGAAATGAATAGCCAAGCTTGGTAATTATTGTAGTATCTCCTTTTGGTAGTTCTTTGTCTATCAATTAGTACCATCCACTTCCTAAAGTAAACCTCGCAATGTCCGCTGAAATGAGCGGTCTAGCGAAAACTTACAATAATCTCCAAGGTTAGCCTAGGGATTGGTGATCGCAGTTAATTGTTGATAAGACAAGGCGGGTGAATTAAAAAAGCCTCCACGAGTAACGATACTTAAATACGTCCGGCCACCCTGGGCAGTCAGCCCCGCTACCAACCATGTTGACTAGCTAATATTTTCACCTTGGCATAAGCTATTCTCGTAAAGCGAGTGCCCACAAGAGAGGAGCGGAAGAAGCCGACAGGGGATAGCAACTCATCCTCTTTAGACAATTTCTTGGTGGATAAGTGTTGGCTATAGTAGAAGAGAAGGGAGGAAATATGTCAGACGTCCTGCATCAAGATGGATCGACGACATCAAACCTGTCGCGACTAACACCTGAATGCAACTAACATGGGACCAAGGTGGGTGGCGTGCAAAAGAGGAGGGTTATGCCCAGCAGTGGAATTGTGGAGGCTGAATAATGATAAGTACCGACAAGATAGGTAAACGTATATCTGGATAATAGATATTAACCTCAAGCGAATATAACCCACAGTTTCAATCCCAACTATTCTTCTAACCACTAAAACGTTCAGCAAGGGTTAAAATAATTACCGAAGACGTAATAAGGGTAAATAGTTGGTAGGGTGAACCGCCCCATTACTGGCAGGTACTAATCGAAAAAGTTCGGGCGCAGGTTATTGACTCGGCGGAACTTTTCCAATAGCCACTATCTGGTATGTTTACCCTAGTGTGAGGTGATTCCTTCATTGTTTTGTAAGTACGTAATTAACCGTGAAGGAGTATTTTTTGTTGTATGAATGTTTGTGGAGTAATACGGAGTTATCCGAATTCGCGTAATTCCATCAAACCGCGTGATCTACTGGTGACACTGATTGGCCCTGCATGGGTTTTTTCAGAATCCAAAAAATATTATTCTCAAACAAAAAAGAACATGTTTTTTTGCTTCTGGGACATTTTAGCGGCCCAAGTTAACTGACTGCGTGGAGCGATATCGCGCTAGACGTGCCCGCCAGCTGTGTCGCTGTGTTTTCATTCATTTATGCGTGGCATTAAAATATTCAATGACATAAAACATTGTTTCAGCAAAAAACATCTTTTGATTCTTAATAATGTGTGTAGTCCGCCAACCCGCACCAGGGCAGAGTAGTGGACTACGGGTTAAACGCTTCTCTTAAAGAGAAGAAACCTAAATCCAGCAGTTCTTCTCTCGTGTCAGCAAGAGCTATACAAAAATAGCTCATCCTGTGGTGAAAAGATTAGCCAGTCAGCAAGGATGGTAGCGAGGCTGACTGCCCAGGGTGCGCCGGACGTACTGAAGTATCGTCACTCGTGGAGGCTCTCTTCATGCACCCCAGTGTGCCCATGCATCCAGCAGTGAGACAGTAATTGGTTTATTATGCATACTTTAACGGAAATGTATGTAATCCGTCATTGTATAGAATTCCTAGGAAATGTATACAATGCCTAAAAATCGACAGGAACTATCTGAAATAAATTTTATTATACACTCTTCCTAGGAATTCTATACATTTCCTAAACAGCAATCGGAAATGTGTTAAAAGATTTTTATGTTTCATAATGTGACCTGATTATTCAGATGAAACTGAGCAAGCCTTTATAAAAAAAAAGTGATGTTTGTAAGGTTGTTTGGGTTTCCAAAGCAGAGTCGACGGGGACCCGCTGTGTGGGGTTCCTGTTTCTGTCTGCAGGGTTTAAAGTAACCTAACACACTGCTGCTTCGTTCGCTCGCTTCGCTCGCTCACTCTGGCCCCCGTCATCCCCTTCGAACCTAACCTATCCGTGTCGGGGTGCCCCAAATTACAGGTAAAATGTTAATTTGTGTAGGTACATTTCCTAGTACCATTTAGGAATTGCATTCAATGCCTAGGAAATATATACATTTTCTAGAAAATGTATGTATCAAAGAACCTTTGACAAATTATTTTACATATTTCCTAAATTGGCTTGGCATTGTATACATTTCCTAGGAATTGTATACAACTCCTAGGTTTCATACATTTCTTGTGACACATACATTAGACGGCATTTTTATTAAACTCTCTTTACCAAATCAGCAAAAAAAACGGTCTCCCAAAAATATCTCCCAGACAAAACCAATTTTCCTTTTCCCAATTCGTTACTTCCAGAAGACCTAGGTTTTAATTTAATGTCCAAGTCTGCCTAGCTTTACTAAATCATACCTGTGTGACAGGTAACGGCTCGCTTGCCAACTCGTCTGTGAAAAGATAGTAATAAATTTCTCCTATAAGTAAAGGTAACCATAAACCCTTCGGAGAATCAATGGGGTATGGCGACGTTTGATACGATAGTACCTGTCATAACCTATGGGAGTTTGCTAGTTTGGGAGATTGGTTAGTTATGATATTATTTTTAAAGATTTTTGAAAGTAAAGGACAATGGGTAATACGGTACGGGCCCCGTACCCAAAAAAATATTGACTGTAGCATTATGAACTATTTCAGTCTTTGTTACCCTCATGGAGTAGTTTAATAATCCTAAGACAGCATGGTGGTAATTTAAGATGGGGCATGAAAGGCAGCTAGCTTAGCCATTGTAGCTACAGGAAAACGTTCTTGAAAGACCACCCCTAACTTTAGGAATTATTTCTATCTGCATACACAGATTTTGAAAAAAATGTATGCACGGCTACGGATCAAGCATTTCCAGTATAAGCTGATCTCGCATTGTATAGGATTTCCTTACAATGAGAGGTCAGTGTAAACTGGAAACGTATAGCTTGATGTGTAGCCGTGTGTACAGTCAGCAAGAAAAAGGTCAGTTTTCACAAAACATTTTTATGATGCCCATCGATCAATTTCCTTAAGGATCTTCCGGACTCAAAAGGTTAGAGTATTATAAACGTCAGAAATCGCGAAAAACTAAATTCTGTTAAAAGATAGGTTGATACCGAAAAAAACAGTTTTTTTTTTCGTATCTATGAATGCAGTTCGTAATATTTTGAAAAATTATGGACTGTTTCTTAAGAACATTTTGCCGTAGCCACAACGATAAAGATAGCTGCCCTTTAACGAATCCATCACAAGTGAGTTTGATTGCTGTGTCCCTTTATCCATTTTAACAGTCGAGCTGTATAATTAAAAAAAATGATTATTTTTTATGTTTTTTCTAAAAACAAATCAAAACACAGACAACATAAGAACCGCGCCAACGTATTAACATTAATATAACGCAGGAACACAAAGTTCATACAAGCGACAACCCTATAACTCACACGCCAACGCTTTAGGGTCATCACTTTATTTTGGAATCCCACGTGAGACCAGACTCTTGAAAACATACTATTTGAAGCTGTTCTTTCTGATAATGAACCTTTAGCAGTCGCAATATGGACTATACAGAACGTATTGAATAAAATTGTCTTACAGCACATTCTGCCAAATTATGTATTCGGTTAAAAAGCACGAAATTGAGTCTTATTCAGTTGTGATAAAATGTGTTTTGGTGGTAAATGTTAGTGGTTGGGACAGGTTATGCCAGATGGTCTCATTTGCATTGGACAGGAGAGAAAATTGTCTGTTTGTCACCTTTGGTTGGGTAACCGTGGACGTTTGATATACATGCTGTTTGCTCAAGATATGTGCTGTAATAATTAAGAGGCTTTCGTGAACAACATTATTTACTAGAAAGTTCTTTGTAGAACAGCATTCTAATTGCGCAATATACAGACAATACAACAATATTCATTGCGTGGTATATAGTAGTGGAGAAGTCGGGCTGTTAATACATACGTTGCCATGGAAATTGTTGACCTGTCAAAATTTAAGCCATAGCGATTACGAGTGTGTTGCGCAATTAGATTGCTGGTTTTGCGAGTCAATTTTAAAGGGTGCTAATTAAACAGACTTCTTTTTAATAGCAACATTCGCCTCTAAAAATCTACATTTCCTTCTAAATTACTAAGTCAGCCACAATTAACGAGCGTCTGAATGATACTATCTTAGCCACTAGTTATCTTCTATACAGCGTGTCCCAGAAAGTAGTGTCAAGCGGAAGTCCAGAGGTAGAACATCCTTAGAGGTACCCAAATCACCCCTATGAATGTTCCGCGATTTTTTGTAGTTTTCGAATTACGAATGTTTTTCATGTTTTTTAATCAAACTCTGACTATAACGACATTTTTGATCATAGTGACGTGAATAGTTGAGATACATCAGTATTTTTTTTTTCTAAATTAGCTGATCAGTGACCCTATTGAATGCATAAATATTAGTAACCATAGATATAACGGATGCGTTACAAAAAAATATTGAATTGTCATATATATGACTAGTTGATATCTCGACACCGATAGTTGTCATCTCGATACTGATAGTTGATATCGTGACACTGATAGTTGATGTCTCGATACTAATAGTTGATATCGTGACACTGATAAATGATGTCTCCACACTGATAGTTGATATCGTGATTATGATGGCCGATGTCTCGACACTGATAGCTGATGTCGCGACACTGATCATTGATGTCTCGACACCGATAGTTTATGTCTCGACACTGATAGTTGACGTCTCGACACTGATAGTTGATGTCTCGATACTAGTAGTTGATGTCTCGACACTGAAAAAGGAAATCGTGACATTGATAGTTTATGTCTGGATACTGATAGTTTGTGTCTCGATACTTATATTTGATGTATCGACACTGAAAGTGGAAATCGTGACATTGATAGTTGATGTCTAGACACTGACAGTTGATGTCTCGATACCGATAGTTGATATCGTTACACTGATAGTTGATGTCTCGACACTGATAGTTGATGTCTCGATACTAATAGTTGATATCGTGATACTGATAAATTATGTCTCCACACTGATAGTTGATATCGTGATACTGATGGTCGATGTCTCGATACTGATAGTTGATGTCTCGACACTGAAAGCTGATGTCTCGACATTGATCGCTGATGTCTCGACACTGATAGTTGAAATCGTGGACATTGGTAGTTTATGTCTGGACACTGATAGTTGGTGTCTCGATACTAGTAGTTGATGTCTCGACACTGATAGTTGATGTCTCGATACTAATAGTTGATATCGTGATACTGATAAATTATGTCTCCACACTGATAGTTGATATCGTGATACTGATGGTCGATGTCTCGAAACTGATAGTTGATGTCTCGACACTGAAAGCTGATGTCTCGACATTGATTGCTGATGTCTCGACACTGATAGTTGAAATCGTGGACATTGGTAGTTTATGTCTGGACACTGATAGTTGGTGTCTCGATACTAGTAGTTGATGTCTCGACACTGATAAATGATGTCTCGACACTGAAAAAGGAAATCGGGACTTTGATAGTTTATGTCTGGATACTGATAGTTTGTGTCTCGATACTTATATTTGATGTCTCGACACTGAAAGTGGAAATCGTGATATTGATAGTTGTTGTCTCGACACTGACAGTTGATGTCTCGATACCGATAGTTGATATCGTTACACTGATAGTTGATATCTCGACACTGATAGTTGATGTCTCGATACTAATAGTTGATATCGTGATACTGATAAATTATGTCTCCACAATGATAGTTGATATCGTGATACTGATGGTCGATGTCTCGATACTGATAGTTGATGTCTCGACACTGATAGTGATGTCGCGACACTGATCAGTGATGTCTCGACACTGATAGTTGACGTCTCGACACTGATTGTTGATGTCTCGATACTGTAGTTGATGTCTCGACACTGAAAGCTGATGTCTCGACATTGATCGCTGATGTCTCGACACTGATAGTTGAAATCGTGGACATTGGTAGTTCATGTCTGGACACTGATAGTTGGTGTCTCGATACTAGTAGTTGATGTCTCGACACTGATAAATGGTGTCTCGACACTGAAAAAGGAAATCGTGACATTGATAGTTTACGTCTGGATACTGATAGTTTGTGTCTCGATACTTATATTTGATGTCTCGGCACTGAAAGTGGAAATCGTGACATTGATAGTTGATGTCTGGACACTGATAGTTGTTGTCTCAACCCTGACAGTTGATGTCTCGATACCGATAGTTGATATCGTTACACTGATAGTTGATGTCTCGCAACTGATAGTTGATGTCTCGATACTGATAGTTGATATCGTGACACTAATAGTTGTTTTCTCGACTCTGACTGTTGGTGTCTCGACACTGACAGTTGATGTCTTGACACTGATAGTTGATGTCTCGATGCCGATAGTTGATGTCTCGATACTGATAGTTGAAATCGTGACAATGATAGTTTATGTCTGGACACTGATAGTTGGTGTCTGGATACTAATAGTTGATGTCTAGACACTGATAGTTGATGTCTCGACACTGGTAGTTGATGTCTCGACACTGATAGCTGATGTCTCGATGCTGATAGTTGATGTCTCGATATTGATAGTTGAAATCGTGACATTGGTAGTTTATGTCTGGACACTGATAGTTGGTGTCTCGATACTAATAGTTGATGTCTCGACACTGATAAATGACGTCTCGACACTGAAAAAGGAAATCGTGACATTGATAGTTGACGTCTGGACACTGATAGTTGGTGTCTCGATAATGATAGTTGATGTCGTGACACTGAAAATTGATGTCCCGGTACTGATAGATGATGTCTCGATACTGATAGTTGAAATCGTGACATTGATCGCTGATGTCTCGACACTGATAGTTGATATCGTGACGTTGATAGTTGATGTCTCGACACTGATAGTTGATGTCTCGATACTGATAGTTGATGTCTCGATACTGATAGTTGAAATAGTGACACTGATATTTGATATCGTGGCACTGATAGTTGATGTCTCGACACTGATAGTTGATGTCTCGATACTGATAGTTGATATCGGGACACTAATAGTTAATGTTTCGACACTGATAGTTGATGTCTCGATACTGATAGTTGATATCGTGACACTAATAGCTGATGTCTCGACACTGATAGTTGAAGTCTCGATACTGATAGTTGATGTCTCGATACTGATAGTTGATGTCTCGATACCGATAGTTGATATCGTAGCACTGATAGTTGATGTCTCGACACTGATAGTTGATGTCTCGATACTGATAGTTGATGTCTCGATACTGATAGTTGATATCGTGACACTTATAGTTGTTGACGCGACACTGATACTTGATGTCTCGACATTGATAGTTTATGTCTTGACACAGGTAGTTGGTGTGTGGATACTAAGAGTTGATGTCTCGACACTGATAGTTGATATCGTGACGCTGATAGTTGATGTCTCGACACTGATAGTTGATATAGTGACACTGATATTTGATATCGTGACACTAATAGTTGTTATCTCGACACTGATAGTTGATATGTCGACACTGATAGTTGATTCTTTACACTGATACTTGATGTCCCGATGCTGACAGTTGATGTCTCGATATTGATAGTTGAAATCGTGACATTGATAGTTTATGTCTGGACACTGACAGTTGGTCTCTCGATACTAAAAGTTGATGTCTTGACACTGATAGTTGATGTCTCGATACTAATAGTTGATATCGTGACACTAATAGTTGCTGTCCCGACACTGATAGTTGATGTCTCGACATTGATAGTCTATGTCTGGACACTGATAGTTGGTGTCTGGATACTACTAGTTGATGTCTCGACAGTGAAAGTTGATGTCTAGATACTGACAGTTGATATCGTGACACTAATAGATGATGTCTCGACACTGATAGTTGATGTCTCGATACTGATAGTTGATATCGTGACACTACTAGTTGTTGACTCGACACTGATAGTTGATGTCTCGACATTGATAGTTTATGTCCGGACACAGGTAGTTGGTGTCTGGATACTAATAGTTGATGTCTTGACACTGATAGTTGATGTCCCGATAATGATAGTTGTTATCGTGATACTGAAAGTTGATATCTCGACACCGATAATTGTCATCTCGATACTGATAGATGATATCCTGACACTGATAGTTGATGTCTCGATACTGATAGTTGATGTATCGACTCTGATAGCTAATATCTCGATACTGATAGTTGATATCGTGACACTAATAGTTGTTGTCTCGACACTGATAGTTGATGTCTCGACATTGATAGTTTATATCTGGACACTGATCGTTGATGTCTCGACACTGATAGTTGATGTCTCGATACTAATAGTTGATATCGTGATACTGATAAATTATGTCTCCACACTGATAGTTGATATCGTGATACTGATGGTCGATGTCTCGATACTGATAGTTGATGTCTCGACACTGAAAGCTGATGTCTCGACATTGATCGCTGATGTCTCGACACTGATAGTTGAAATCGTGGACATTGGTAGTTTATGTCTGGACACTGATAGTTGGTGTCTCGATACTAGTAGTTGATGTCTCGACACTGATAGTTGATGTCTCGATACTGATAGTTGATATCGTGACACTAGTAGATGATGTCTCGACACTGATAGTTTATGGCTCGCTACTGATAGTTGATGTCTCGATACTGTAGTTGATGTCTCGACACTGAAAGCTGATGTCTCGACATTGATCGCTGATGTCTCGACACTGATAGTTGAAATCGTGGACATTGGTAGTTTATGTCTGGACACTGATAGTTGGTGTCTCGATACTAGTAGTTGATGTCTCGACAATGATAGTTGATGTCTTTATACTGATAGTAGATATCGTGACATTGATAGTTGATATCACGACAGTGATAGTTGATGTCTCGATACTGATAGTTGATATCGTGGCACTGATAGTTGATGTCTCGATACTGATAGTTGATATCGTGACACTAATAGTTGTTGTCCCGACACTGATAGTTGATGTGTCGACATTGATAGTCTTTGTCTGGACACTGATAGTTGGTGTCTGGATACTACTAGTTGATGTCTCGACATTGAAAGTTGATGTCTAGATACTGATAGTTGATATCGTGACACTAATAGATGATGTCTCGACACTGATAGTTTATGGCTCGATACTGATAGTTGTTGTCTCGATACTGGTAGTTGATGTCTCGATACCGATAGTTGATATCGTGGCACTGATAGTTGATGTCTCGACACTGATAGTTGATGTCTCGACACTGATAGTTGATGTCTCGATACTGATAGTTGATATCGTGACACTAATAGTTGTTGACTCGACACTGATAGTTGATGTCTCGACATTGATAGTTTATGTCCGGACACAGGTCGTTGGTGTCTGGATACTAATAGTTGATGTCTCGACACTGATAGTTGATGTCCCGATACTGATAGTTGATTTCTCGATACTTATAGTAGATATCGTGATATTGATAGTTGATATCACGACACTGATAGTTGGTGTCTCGATACTAATAGTTGATGTCTCGACACTGATAAATGATGTCTCGACACTGAAAAAGGAAATCGTGACATTGATAGTTTATGTCTGGATACTGATAGTTTGTGTCTCGATTCTTATATTTGATGTCTCGACACTGAAAGTGGAAATCGTGACAATTATAGTTGTTGACTCGACACTGATAGTTGATGTCTCGACATTGATAGTTTATGTCTGGACACAGGTAGTTGGTGTGTGGATACTAATAGTTGATGTCTCGACACTGATAGTTGATATCGTGACGCTGATAGTTGATGTCTCGACACTGATAGTTGATATGTCGACACTGATAGTTGATTCTTTACACTGATACTTGATGTCCCGATGCTGACAGTTGATGTCTCGATACTGATAGTTGAAATCGTGACATTGATAGTTTATGTCTGAACTTTGACAGTTGGTCCCTCGATACTAAAAGTTGATGTCTCGACACTGATAGTTGATGTCTCGATACTAATAGTTGATAACGTGACACTAATAGTTGTTGTCCCGACACTGATAGTTGATGTCTCGACATTGATAGTCTATGTCTGGACACTGATAGTTGGTGTCTGGATACTACTAGTTGATGTCTCGACACTGAAAGTTGATGTCTAGATACTGACAGTTGATATCGTGACACTAATAGATGATGTCTCGACACTGATAAATTATGGCTCGATACTGATAGTTGATGTCTCGGTACTGATAGTTGATGTCTCGATACCGATAGTTGATATCGTGGCACTGATAGTTGATGTCTCGACACTGATAGTTGATGTCTCGATACTGATAATTGATGTCTCGATACTGATAGCTGATATCGTGACACTACTAGTTGTTGACTCGACACTGATAGTTGATGTCTCGACATTGATAGTTTATGTCCGGACACAGGTAGTTGGTGTCTGGATACTAATAGTTGATGTCTCGACACTGATAGTTGATGTCCCGATACTGATAGTTGTTATCGTGATACTGAAAGTTGATATCTCGACACCGATAATTGTCATCTCGATACTGATAGTTGATATCGTGACACTGATAGTTGATGTCTTGATACTGATAGTTGATGTCTCGACTCTGATAGCTAATATCTCGATACTGATAGTTGATATCGTGACACTAATAGTTGTTGTCTCGACACTGATAGTTGATGTCTCGACACTGATAGTTGATGTCTCGATACTGATAGTTGATGTCTCGATACTGATAGTTGATATCGTGACACTAATAGTTGTTGACTCGACACTGATAGTTGATGTCTCGACATTGATAGTTTATGTCTAGACACTGGTAGTTGGTGTCTGGATACTAATAGTTCATGTCACGACACTGATAGTTGGTGTCTCGATACTAATAATTGATGTCTCGACACTGATAAATGATGTCTCGACACTGAAAAAGGAAATCGTGACATTGATAGTTTATGTCTGGATACTGATAGTTTGTGTCTCGATACTTATATTTGATGTCTCGACACTGAAAGTGGAAATCGTGACACTTATAGTTGTTGACTCGACACTGATAGTTGATGTCTCGACATTGATAGTTTATGTCTGGACACAGGTAGTTGGTGTGTGGATACTAATAGTTGATGTCTCGACACTGATAGTTGATATCGTGACGCTGATAGTTGATGTCTCGACACTGATAGTTGATATAGTGACACTGATATTTGATATCGTGACACTAATAGTTGTTATCTCGACACTGATAGTTGATTCTTTACACTGATACTTGATGTCCCGATGCTGACAGTTGATGTCTCGATACTGATAGTTGAAATAGGGACATTGATAGTTTATGTCTGGACACTGACAGTTGGTGTCTCGATACTAAAAGTTGATGTCTCGACACTGATAGTTGATGTCTCGATACTAATAGTTGATATCGTGACACTAATAGGTGTTGTCCCGACACTGATAGTTGATGTCTCGACATTGATAGTCTATGTCTGGACACTGATAGTTGGTGTCTGGATACTACTAGTTGATGTCTCGACACTGAAAGTTGATGTCTAGATACTGATAGTTGATATCGTGACACTAATAGATGATGTCTCGACACTGATAGTTTATGGCTCGATACTGATAGTTGATGTCTCGATACTGATAGTTGATGTCTCGATACCGATAGTTGATATCGTGGCACTGATAGTTGATGTCTCGACACTGATAGTTGATGTCTCGATACTGATAGTTGATGTCTCGATACTGATAGTTGATGTCTCGATACCGATAGTTGATATCGTGGCAATGATAGTTGTTGTCTCAACACTGACAGTTGTTGATGTCTCGATACTAATAGTAGATATCGTGACATTGATAGTTGATATCACTACAGTGATAGTTGATGTCACGATACTGATAGTTGATATCGTGGCACTGATAGTTGATGTCTCGAAACTGATAGTTAATATCGTGACACTAATAGTTGTTGTCCCGACACTGATAGTTGATGTCTCGACATTGATAGTCTATGTCTGGACACTGATAGTTGGTGTCTGGATACTAATAGTTGATGTCTCGACACTGAAAGTTGATGTCTCGATACTGATAGTTGATATCGTGACACTAATAGATGATGTCTCGACACTGATAGTTGATGTCTCGACTCTGATAGCTGGTGTCTCGACACTTATTGTTGATGTCTCGATACTGTTGTTGATGTCTCGACACTGACAGCTGATGTCCCGACATTGGTCGCTGATGTCTCGACACTGATAGTTGATATCGTGACGCTGATAGTTGATGTCTCGACATTGATAGTTGATGTCTCGATACTGATAGTTGATGTCTCGACACTGATAGTGATGTCGCGACACTGATCATAGATGTCTCTACACTGATAGTTGATGTCTCGATACTGATAGTTGATTCTTGTCACTGATAGTTGATGTCTCGACACTGATAGTTGATGTCTTTATACTGATAGTAGATATCGTGACATTGATAGTTGATATCACGACAGTGATAGTTGATGTCTCGATACTGATAGTTGATATCGTGGCTTTGATAGTTGATGTCTCGATACTGATAGTTGATATCGTGACACTAATAGTTGTTGTCCCGACACTGATAGTTGATGTCTCGACATTGATAGTCTTTGTCTGGACACTGATAGTTGTTGTCTGGATACTACTAGTTGATGTCTCGACACTGAAAGTTAATGTCTAGATACTGATAGTTGATATCGTGACACTAATAGATGATGTCTCGACACTGATAGTTTATGGCTCGATACTGATAGTTGATGTCTCGATACTAATAGTTGATGTCTCGATAACGATAATTGATATCGTGGCACTGATAGTTGATGTCTCGACACTGATAGTTGATGTCTCGATATTGATTGTTGATGTCTCGATACTAATAGTAGATATCGTGACACTGATAGTTGATATCACGACACTGATAGTTGATGTCTCGACACTGATAGTTGAAGTCTTGATACTGATAGTTGATGTCTCGATACTGATAGTTGATATAGTGACACTGATATTTGATATCGTGGCACTGATAGTTGATGTCTCGACACTGATAGTTGATGTCTCGATACTGATAGTTGATATCGTGACACTAATAGTTGATGTCTCGACACTGATAGTTGAAGTCTCGATACTGATAGTTGATGTCTCGATACTGATAGTTGATATAGTGACACTGATATTTGATATCATGGCACTGATAGTCGATGTCTCGACACTGATAGTTGAAGTCTCGATACTGATAGTTGATGTCTCGATACTGATAGTTGATGTCTCGATAACGATAGTTGATATCGTGGCACTGATAGTTGATGTCTCGACATTGATAGTTGATGTCTCGATACTTATAGTTGATGTCTCGATACTAATAGTAGATATCGTGGCATTGATAGTTGATATCACGACACTGATAGTTGATGTCTCGACACTGATAGTTGAAGTCTTGATACTGATAGTTGATGTCTCGATACTGATAGTTGAAATAGTGACACTGATATTTGATATCGTGGCACTGATAGTTGATGTCTCGACACTGATAGTTGAAGTCTCGATACTGATAGTTGATGTCTCGATACTGATAGTTGATGTCTCGATACCGATAGTTGATATCGTGGCACTGATAGTTGATGTCTCGACACTGATAGTTGATGTCTCGATACTGATAGTTGATATCGTGACACTAATAGATGATGTCTCGACACTGATAGTTGAAGTCTCGATACTGATAGTAGATGTCTCGATACTGGTAGTTGATATAGTGACACTGACCTATTTATGTCTGCAGGGTTTAAAGTAACCTAACACGAAGGGAATGACGGGGGCTTCGTTCGCTCGCTTTACTCGCTCACTCTACCCCCGTCATCCTTCGAACCTAACCTATCCGTGTCGGGGTGCCCAAAAATTTAGTTGGCGTTGTAAACAAGACGAATTAGTTTAATAAAGGTCTCTTTTTTAAGGATCTCATTTTCCCGTTGCTTAGTTATAAAATGAGAAGTTTGGTCACGTGGCCAATTAATAAATTTGTGGCTTGATTTATTATTTGTCAATTTTAAATACCTTTTTTTACCCTTTATTCAGTGCAAAAAAAGACACACAACACATAAAAAATAGCATAACAAAACAAAAAAAAAACGCTGATATTCTGATTCTACTGGATCCCTGTCAATCTTTAATCTTATTCCAATGTTATTTATACTTGCTCCTGCTGTAATCCAGACCAGGAGGCTTACTCCTGACAGCATCACGTTTTGAATCGATTTGAATTAGTGTCAATTCTGACTCTTGAAATCAAAAGCCAAAAGCGCACGATTGTGCGCCGGCTCGAATAAAAATTATCGAAGTTTTTAATTTTTTGTAAGTTTGAAATCAAACATCAGCATGGCCGTGCAGTTTTGTCGATTTCAAGAGTATGAATTGACAATAATTCGAATCGAACTCGATCGATTCAGAACTCGAAGCTGTCGGTAGTCACCCCCGAGGAGGCCAAATATTGTTGATAAACTATTGTTACTTATTATTATGAGTACTTTAACACCCTTTCTGATTAGCACACCATTTCGGGTTAGCACCCCCTTTCCGACTAACCTTGTATAATAATATGATATAATATTCCTCACTTTTATTTTTCTTGCAAATCATGTCCATCCAAAGATTGTCTGGAAGAAATTGCCTAGTGCGATAAGACCGCCCATTGTACATTTCTATTTTAAAATAATGTTTCTTGTTTATTTTTTGTACAAACTGTACAATAAAGAGTATTGTATTGTAATATGAATCACCGTTTCTTTTATCACCGATCTAGTCAGCATGCAAATTGCGCATCACTCTCGTTATTTCAACAGCTTTTATTTTGACAATACAACAATATTCATTGAGTGGTTCATCATCATCATCATTCAGCCGAAAGACTTCCACTGCTGGACTTAGGCCACCCCCAAAAAAGGGGGGTTTGCCATAATCGCCACGCTTGGCAGGCGGGTTGGCAAATGCAGTATGGTTGTTAAAGTACTCAGAGACGCTGCCGCCCATCCTCTAGTGAATTCCTTAGTCGCCTTTAACGACACCCACAGGAAGAGATGGGGCAGTGTTATTCTTTAAGCCCGGCGCTACACGAGACTTGGCGTGGTACACGTACGTTGCTATGGAAACTGTTGACCTGTCAAAATCAAAACCATACCAATTACGAGTGTTTTGCGCAATTAGAATGCAGATGTCGCAATTCCACCCTGTATACAACAATTTTACCCAAAAATTCACCTATCCCAGACGCTTCTACTCAACAATATGGACATTGATCGTAGCTCACACATGCTGTCTGACTCATCACTTTATTCACTAGGTAGGAGGGTCACCTTTTCACTTAAGGCATTAAATGCAACGCAAGCAAGATCAGTAGGCAATAGGGTATAGGTAGTCACTGGGGTAAAAATGTTCGGCTGTCCGGGGGACATATTTTGCACGCTATGGTATGTCGATTGGATGCATAATGATTTGATTCGGAGGGGAAATCCGATGGATGACATAAGTAGGTGATGACGTCAACGGGTTCGACCACAGGAATCTAAATAATATTTAGATTTTTGTGGGTTCGAGGTCTGTTTCAGGAAAAATATTTTTATGGTCATCATATTATTTGTTTTGACTCTGGATGAGTATAATATCACCAATGATATAAAAAATATACTCTATTAAATCTATTTCAGTATATAAATGTCGTGTTGGCCGGGAGGTTACAGACCCGCTTGTTAAGCACCGTGTTGCGGGTTCAAACCCAGGCAAGTACCAATATGACTTTTTCAATGTCATAAGTACTTTCTTAATTAATCTGAGACGCCACTGATATACGGTGAAGGAAAACGTCGTGAGAAAACTTAGACTTTGATGGTCTGAAATCGCCAACCCGCAGTGAGCAAGCGTGGTGATCAATGCTCGTTCCTTCACTGTATGAGGAGAGGCTTTTGCCTAGCAGTGGGAAAGATAGAGGCATTTTTTTATTCTCTCTTGTTGTTATATAATTTTAGACCTGATTTTTGAATGGCAAGATAACTTCTATCTGAGGAATAATTTTAACGTTGTGACAGCTTTTGTATAGACAAAAAATTATGTCAAACCGCCATACTTATTCTTCATATAAAAGTTATCTGACGATTGAAAAATCGGCCCTTAGACAAATAAGACCCATTTTAGCAAGGCTGCAAATGAGCAGAAACTGTACTTGTAGAAATGGTTCAAAAGATATTAGTGCTTTGTTGCGCCACTTTTGTTTATCGTGTATTAGTAGAGTCTCCACGATATTTATTAAAGTACTCTTGTGTTAGGTGCACCCTGGCTAGTCAGCTCCACTACCAACCTTGCTGACAGGCAAGTCTTTTCACCACGGCATGAGCTATTGTCATATTTCTTTACGGAGTCGCGTTGCATTTCTGCAATATACCAATCAATCGCAATTAAGAATATAATATTAATAGCGGCTAGATGACTTTTGAACGGTCTTGTATTAGAGTAATAAATCATTCTAAAGGTTTAGTTACTAATCCGACCACAAGATGTCGACACTTGTATGTTTTGGTTTTTCGGTCTATTGAAGCGGCGAAAAAGTACAAACCGGTTGACAGCATTTTAATGAGATTTAACCCGGCCGAAGAAATCTGACAGAAACTGATAATGCGATGTGCGGCCAGGCTTCGAAGGGTAATTTTTACTGTAAAAACTGATAATTTCTTGTTGAAATTAATGTGGAATAAAGGTAAGTATTTGATTTTCATCGTTTTAGTGAAGTATTCATGAAAATAAATTGTAACCATAGATTTGGATTTCTGTTTTGTTTTGTTGCACAAATGCAACATATTGCGGTTAGTGTCATTGCCAGTGCCAGTGCCATTTTTTAGTGCACTTCAAATTGATTATTCTTTTATAGGATCGATATGAGTCGAAAGCTGCAAAATTTGACCTCTCAGGACTTGGAAGACATATTGGAAGAGTAGGTACATAGTGAAGACGGTCTAGACTACTTGGATGACGATGGCGAAGCTGATCCAACTCAGAAATTTCTTACCTCCATAAGTCAATGCTGTATTTCTGCAACATATATTATTTTTGGAAAAATAAGAGAATGTGTTTTTTTTTTAATTTTTGTTTCCATTACCTGTGCACATTTGCCATTATTAAAATCCCTCACAATGGATGTGATAATGTACTTAGTTACTATTATTCGTAAATTGTGCCAAATCCATTTCATTTTCAATCAATGTTACTATTTCACGAAATCCATTTTCCGCCAATCGCTTCCAATTCCTCAATTACTTTCAAACTTCAACAAGAAACTATACCAATCTCAGACACAATCCAATATTTTCATTACGAACTTGATCAAGCAAAAAGCTTCCCCTGAAGGGTTAAGCCGTGAAATATGATGTTTTCTCAGCACACCTACCGCGGTCCAGACACATTCTCATCTGCTGAGAGCTATGATAGTCATTCCCGTGATAGCTACGTGGAAACGTGGAACTTTGCGCTGACGTGTGGTAGATTTTCTAAATTGATTTGGTGGAGTTTGACTTTGTGCTTCTGTTACATATGGTGGATTATTTTAGTTTTGATAGATTTTTGGAATGTTTTAAGTGAAAGTGTACCTAGGTTTAGAGTTTGAAATTATGTCTGCTTTTCTGATTGAGTGCTTAGAAGTTTCAGGCTTACTGGAAGGTCGACGTATTTCTCACACTACGTTATAGGGGAGCTAAAATGCAACAAATTTAATCTACGTACGTTCTATCGAAAGTCAATAGATTTCGAGCTATTGAAATTTTTCTATTGTTTTGAATATTATCCAGATTTCCTCTTTAGAGCTGCATCCAATTCGGATCCGTGAAAATACGGATACTAAATACTCGGACCGAATTCGGATATTGCTTTTCGCACTACATCCGATCCGAATTCGTGATAATACGGATCTAGAGTCTAAAAATCTCGGACCGAATTCGGATATTGCTTACGCACTAATCCGATCTCTGATCCAATCCAAGCAATTCAGGGGCCATCTTTGGCAAACATATGTCCGATTTGAATTGGAGGTAATGCGAAAGCGTTCATACTACGTACTACCGCTACTTCGGTCCGTCAATATTTCTTCCGAATTGGAGATTCACGGATGACGGAGAGAAATCGGATGGCGGAAGTCGGATCTAGTGCGTAAACTACCATACAAATAGTTCTATGACTACTTCGGAACGTATTTTCACGGATTCGGATCGGATGCAGTGCGTAATCGCTCTAAAACATTAATTGAAAATTTTGAATTTGAAAGTTGACCAGCTTTGATTATGATATTAACTTGTAGCTGATACTTTTACAAAGCTTTAATACAATCTACTTACTCGACAAATATAGTAAGTAAAATTAGTTTTGGTCTTTATTAACGCTGACAACACGTGGGCCACTGATGGAACACACGTTGATCGCCATTTTGTTTTTAGCTGCTGCAGGCTTATCACGAATATTTTTACCTATAGTTGCGTAAATGTAAAGTTTATGTGAGTGAATTTTGAATCTAAAATATATCTATCCTACAGCATTTTCGTTTAAATTTATGCGACAAGCACAATTTGTATCATGCATAATGAATAAAGTTTTCAATTCAATTAAATGTTATGTGTGTAACGAGTGTTTCCAATTCAAAATTCACTCGCAGTAACATTAATTTATTTTTTTACATTACGAAATCGTATACAGGGTGAAATTGTAAACACTAGACAAACCGAAATAGGAGATTGTACTCATCACTATGAACAACTTTTACTAAAAGAAAAAATAGGTAATCGCGAAAAAAAAATTGCTGTTCCCTACATTTTGACGAGTTATGCGATCATAAATGAAGGGTTTTTTTTTCGCGATTTCAGATTTGGTCCCATAGTAAATGTTGTTCATAGTGATGATGAGTACAATCTCCCATTTCGGTTTGTCGAGTGTTTACAATTTCACCCTTGTATAACATAAATTCGCGCCTTATTCCCCGAAGGATTGGCAGAGTTATACAAGGTGTAACATAAATAAGTGTACAACCTCTTAAGGGGTCACTGTACTCATCATTATGAACAACATTTAGTATAGGATATAATCCGAAATCGCGAAAAAAAATCAGCTGTTCCGTACATTTTGACGAGTTATGCGAACATAAATTAATGTGGGGAACAGCAGTTTTTGTTTCGCGATTTCCGGTTTGGTCCCGTAGTAGTAGTATTCCTTCTGAGAAATTCCACACGGAAAAACACAATAACACTTTACCCAACCTGGGGATCGAACTCCGGACCTCACGCTCAACAGTCGCTTACGACCGCTAGTACAACGAGGCAGCTGCAAATATTTGCAGTTTTAAAATGAATGTTTTTGAACTGACCAGTTTGCGAACTGATTTGTTTGAGAAACGAAAAGTTGAACGATTTGACAGAGTTTGATTAAACGTTAGTAAATTTTTTAAATAGTGTTATCGGTAGCGGGTAGCACTGGGCAATGTTGACAAAGAAAGGTAGTCATCGATATGGATCAACGTACCCGATGTTATAAAAGCGGTGGTCATTCGACGAAGCGGGAGCATTTTGTTTTGATCAACTGAAGAAGTCTGACCTTTTATATCTGTCTAGCTTGTCCTTATTTTATGATCTTTTAATAATTGTGTAAAGTATTACATGGTGATCTAGTTCTTACTAATACTGACCCAAATACAAGTACTCTTAGTGGTGGAGAGTCTATGTTGGTTTTATTTACTATATTTATCTTGCTCGCAATTCTGACATACTGATATTAGCTATAACTGTAATGAAAGAATCACCCCTAAACGTTTATGTTGTTGTGTCTTTTACAATAGCTACACTGTCATTCAGTGTCCCCATCCAAGAACGAAGAGGTGAAGATGAACTGCAAAAAAACGCTTTTTATACTTAATTCCCCATTCTTGTTAAAACCTCAAGTCCCCGTGTTTGTCAACTGGCCAGCAAACAGCGAGAGGAGCTAATTGCACGTGCAACCCGGTTCTTGGCAGTCGTCGAGACGATAACTTAACCTGAGCGTACTGGAGCCAAGTTTAGACTGAGATGGGGTTTACCTAACTTCTTTGTTCTTACTTTGTTTTAGCCAAAAGGTCAGAAGAATTTTGAAAGGAAGTTTATAGTTTAATCAATCAAACGTGGCAATTACAGTTTTCTGCAGCATTGTTAAAAGTTTCGTTCTTCTGTAAATGTTTTTTGATACGGTAAGGAAATTAATGGAAGGTGCTCTTAAATTGACATAATCCGCTAAACAACGTGTTACATAATTCCCCTTAAAAAAGAAAATGTTAATCAAGTAGTCTTTAGTTGTTGTCATTTACCTCTCTGAGGAAATTAGGTAAGAATGTAAATAACTTTCTGGGTAGTCTACTCTTTACTTTTATGTTTTTAGGGTTGCGTTTCAGTGATGATTTTATTTTATGACTCGTCAAATTTTTTTTGGGTCTTTTTTTTTAAGTATTGCCAGTAGACTCCTTACAAGAGACCTTTTAATCCCCTTTCGGCTTTATGGGTATTTTTGTAACACGTTGTATACATTTTATATGAACACGTTCACACAACTCTATGGTATAAAGTATTGGCTTGCTGTACTTGAGCGATTCTCAGAGCTATATCGTCCAATTCTTCGGTCCCCGGTCCACCTCACTTTTACCCCGTATATCGGCCCAATGGATCGCCCTCAAATAACTTGCTAAATATATTAGACCGGCTTCCGATATAGCGTATAATGTGAAAGTCATGCTATATAGTAATAGCTTAAGACGTAATATGCTTTGTTATATAGCGAAATATTATACTCCCGGCAAAGTGCCGCTCGTTTGTAAGAGCCCTTAAAATGCAAGTTTAACCTCAAAAGTCTTTATTTCTACAGAATCTTTGCACTAGTTGCAGGTTATCGGCTAAGTATTAGCTAGTCAGAAAGGAAAAGCCGGCGCCATCTAGTCTTAAAAAAAAACATTACACTGACTTGTAAAAGCGTCTGTAACAGTATGGCCTACAGATGGTTGTTTCGGGTCTGGGCGTTTGTGTATGTGAGATTTGTGTCTGTAAACGCACCCACGATACAAGAGAAATCTTAGTGTGGGGCAACGTTTTTTTAAACAAAAAAAAAAAACAGAAGCCCAATTCTCGTAATTAATTTGCAGTATGACTGAATGTTGACCGAACTGAGATTAAATTATGAATTGAATAAAAATGGTATTCTGGTACACTTAAAGTTCGGTCCGGTTTCAGTATCATCTCAGTCTATCTCATTATAATGTCAATTCAGTCAACTTAAAATCTATTACCGATAGCATACCGATATCAACAGTCATAGACTAACATTCTAGAAAAAAAATAGAATTCTAACTTGTCAAAATGTCTCAGTTCTTATTGTAACCAGAATATCCTTTTGGCTTCGGTCAACTTTCAATCTCATTTCGATCTTATTTCAATATAATCTCACTTTTGATGTTGTTTGTTAAAGAACAAGAATACCATTTGTCATATTTATGAGATTGAGACTAGATCGAGACTATATTATGAACATTTTTATTTACGAAAATTGGCCTTCAGATGTATTTAACGCGGCGACAAACTAATCTGATTTAGGGTTTTAAAAATAATTAAAATGAGTAGCAAAAATAACAGGTTGGCAGCTACAGTGAAGTACCATTTTAAGTATAAAGTAGCAGCTTTATTTTTAGTTGTAAGCTTTGTTTAAATTTAAATTGGCAGTGATCTTTTGGTTTTTCTTTTGATAACTGAATTTGTATGATAAAAAATAGAATGGTTAAAAATATATGTGTTACGGGTAAAGCCCGAATGGCGGGTACACCTAAGTTTACCCGGTTATTTAAGTCGACGGAGCCCCGCTGCGCGGGGCTCCTATTACTGTGTGCAGTGTTTAAAGTAACCTAACACGAAGGGAATGACGGGGGCTTCCCCTTCGAACCTAACCTATCCATGTCGGGATTCCCCTTAACCACCCTGCTAACATTATTAGTCGCCAAGTCATTATTTATAGCTCCTCGCCTCATTTTATTAGTTGCAAACACTTAGTCGCCTTTTAAGTTATTAGTCACCTGGAAAATAATAAGCCATTTATTTACAGAAAATAAATAACATTTATAATTTATCTCATAATTTAATTAATTTCAATACGCACACTATACTTCACCACTCCAATATCAGACAGTAGGGTGAATGTAATTGTAACTGTCCGACTCACTTATCCGTTTGTTCAAACTGCACTTTTTAAAGTCGTTGTCGAACACTGTTTGCGGTTCTGTCAATATTTGCTATCACCTTTTACGTGAGTGGTCTCTGTGGACCGGACAGATATTGTTACACCTATTGGGTTTAGTATTTGTTTCTCTTCATTGTTAGATGTAAGTTTGTGTTAGGGAATTGGTAGAACTAAAATGTTTATCTCCGTGACTGTTTGGTTGACTTTTGGAGTCAACGAAAGGAAGTAATAATGTAAGTAGAAATCAAAATTGGTTAGATTCAAAATCATAATCAAAAGTTTTTATTACACTATACCATTTCAGGCGCTTATGAAAAGTCGAATTTAGGTACACGGTTTCAATTTGTCGTTTCCTATGGAGAAGAGCCGGCAAGAAACTCCATAGTTACTTTTTTTAGATCCATATCTTTAACAATTTGAGTGAGTACAGTTATGACTTAGAATCGTTACGAGAGAGCAAAGTAGACTTAAGAGCAGGAACCACACAAAAAAACAACATGAAAAATATGGTCACAAATTAAATAGGTGTCCAGGCATCTAGCAAGTCTACAAAGCTCTCACATTTACAAAAGGTAATAAGACGCTAAACTACATAAAAAACTGACATGGTTAATTGTCAACAAAACACATTACAAAGAAAATCACTGTATAATAAGATAAAGATATCTTGAGAGTAACGTTAATAATAAATAAAAAAAAGAAAGCTAATCGTAATGAGGTTAGTTAATAGACACACATGCGACGTTAATGAGGTACCAGGAAAGCCACATGTGCAGAAGGAGTTATTGCCAAACATCTTTATCGTCAACGTAGTCCTTAGTCTTGTAATATGCTTTTTGATTATGGACAATCTAAAAATACATATCCAATTCTACGGTTATTTAATAAATTATTATTCACTTAGAAACATTAACGAGACTTTGAGTATAAATCCCGAAGTGCCCCGAACGACTTCGAGAATAAGCCACCAGCGGCGATTTTTTGTGATTTCACGTGTCGTTTTTGTGTCACGCGCGACTCACGGGGGAATTTGTTTGTGTACATTGTGATTTTGATTTACAATTATTAAAAAATGAATTGTTTGGTACTGATTTTATTACTGGTTCGTGTTCAGTATGCATGAACATCTTGTATATATATTATCTGAACACTTAATTCAAAGACTTGCTTAGTGATACTTTAGGCTAGGATGAGCTGGGATAAGTCATGATAAAACTACATTTTAATAAAGCTACAAACGAATCTATGTCAGTAACTTTCCTACAAAACTTTAGCAATCTTTAATCAATCATATTCTTGCTAAACATTTTCACCAGGAGCGCACAATATCATGTCTACGATAAACTAAATCAGCCCGAACTTACGTACACACGGCTACATTTCAAGCTATGCAAATCCAGTATAAGCTGACCGTTACTTGTGCGAAAAGATTTTACAAAGCGACGCCAAGATAAACTGGTTTTGTATAGCTTGATGTGTAGCCGTGTGTACCTATCCTTACACGCCTTCCGCAATAAACTCTTCACCAACTCGAAATCCCACCTTGTATCAGGTTAACTAGCTCGGAGTTATGGCGGCAACTAACAATAAAAGCGGTCGTGCAATTCCGGCGGTGCTCGGGCCACGGTTCCGTGGCGATGCAAGTGTGCCCCCGGGACTCATAGACGAGTGTTGGTACATCTACCCTACGAATTTAGTCGGATTTATATTTTTTGTTTAGTATTTAGGTGATTTTAATTAATTGTTTATGATTGGTTTTAAAATGTGGTCGAGTTATTTTTTAATCTTATCAACTGTATGAAAAAACCTAAGTAATTTAAAAAATAACAAAAAAATAGAGATATATGAAGGGGTAAGGCCTATTCTTGGCAGTGTGGTATCCGGCAAATAATTAAATAGGCTACCATCTCTGTTGTAGTGGATGACGTAAGGATTTATTGGGATTTTCCGTGTGGAATTTCTGCCCGAGGTTGGAATTTGTGCCCGATTGATGGTAATAGGCTCGCCCCCCTTTACATGGGACAGAAATATAACGGTAAACTGAGGATAGGTGCGCTAACAAATCTAGTTCCTTGTAATCTAGCAAAATATTCATTGACATCAAAATCATCTTCGGATTTCATTGAAGCCTTCGACACGGTTGATGTCACAATTTCAGATTTTTTATCATGGTGTATGGGTGAGTGATCTAATAAATGGGGGTAGGCAGAAATAGCAGTCCCTTTTTCCAAATTCTTCGGAAAATACAGGCGTGATGACACAGTGACAGCATAAATAATAAAATAAAAAACAAACGGAACATTTTATACACCATAAATAATTAATTATTGAATGTTAATAACATGTCGAAAGGTCACCAACTCAGCACATGCTGGCCGTCTAACACCCAGCGTTGATTTTCAGTTGGTAACCTACACATCTACGTAGAACTACCTAGTCTAATCAAGTTGAACAAGCACCCCAGTAATCCAGCATCCGTTAAAGTTAACGTTAATTAAAGGTGTCGAGATAGTCCTAACCAAGTTGAACTGAGGCATTAGCAAACTTTAGTAATGTTACCAGTTCAAACAAGCCGCGGGGACTTGCGTATATGACGTAGTGATTTGGTTGATGACTCTATACTCTATAGAGAGGGTACAAACATATCAATAAGTAGTCCGTATCTATTGACCAGATGAGTTAAATGTGACCTAGAAATATGACATCTATGTGTTCAATAATTTTGTCATTAACACTATTAAGGTAGTGACATGCAAATGTTAGGTATTGAAAAATTTATAGACCGAATTAGTTTAATGAACAGTTAACGATAGGTTGGTGAAATACCTCCTTAATATAGCAATAGACAAATAAGAACCATGTTAGTACGGAAATTAGAAATAAGCAACATGTTTGCGTAATGCTTTTAAGGACCTTAACGGTCAAACAATACGAGCTGAAACCTTTCTTGACGAAATGGTTCAAAAGATATTTTGGATTGTTATATATTAAACTAGCTTTGGCCCGCAGCTTCGCTTGCGTGAAATTTTGAACCCGTTAAGTGACGATTTTCCGTACAAACTTTCATCCCCTATTTAACTCCCTTAGGGGTTGAATTTCGAAAAATCCTTCCTTATTCCTTGTCTACGTTATAAACGGAACCCTTGTGCAAAATTTCAGCTTTCTAGGTCCAAGGGTTTGGGCTGGGCGTTGATGAGTCAGTCAATCAGTCAGTCAGTCAGGACTTTTCTTTTTATTTATATAGATAGAGAAAAGCTTGGATACAAGAAATAGAAAAAAAAATCGGTCAAGTGCGCGTCGGACTCGCGTACCGAGAGTTTCGTACCTTGGAAAGTTAGATTTTCATTTTTTTTGAACCGCACAACCGAGTTTTTTTTTGTAAAAGAAATTTGCTGATACCTAAAAACTGTGCTAGTTTCAGACATCGTTTTATTTTTCCTGTAATCATTTCATAAACATCTATCAACTTGATTTATTCCAGATTTTTCGCTTCGCAGATAGGAGGGGGGGGGGAGATATTATTTTAACAGTCATTTTTCATCATTTATCAAAAGTTATGCGAGTAGTATGAGTAGTATTAAATTAATTTTAATTGAGTAAGCTATCATCCTTAGTTTCCGAGATATTCAGGTTAATGTTAGTGACTCGGATTCATTGCTTCCGGGCTTAGAACTGACATCAACTTATTCCAACAGCCCTTTTTTAACCAAGAACATTAAATAAACATTCATAATGACCCTCAATACCAAATATCGGAAAGAAACGTATAGACAGGCAATAGGCAGGGTTTCACCCCAATGCCAATACCCGGCCGCGGCGATAACGTGGCAGGTGCGGCTTACACATGATTTATAACAGAGGTGTATGAATCTAAACCGATTATGTGGACCATACTCATGTGGAACAGAGGGGAGTTGGGTTCTTTGAATTTTAGAACATGAACTTTTTCTCGAGAATATTCAGTAAACGGTTGGTTTGGAAGTCTTTTGATCCTTGTATAATTTTGATCAAAATATTTTTTTTGTTTGTACTATCCTTTTTTCTCGCTGACTGTACCATATTTACAAAATCTGTAAAAAACCAGGGGCCTAATTCTCCTAAAATAAATCTTGATAAATCACAACCGAACCAAGGCCGAACCGTTCATTCAGACAGTTCTCAATTTCAAAAGCTGTCGAATTGTTTGACACAAAAAACAAAATCAATCATTTTGAAAGTTTTCAAAAACAAAAACTGACTGACGGTTGTAGTTCGATTGCGTTTGGCAACAATTTATTTTAGGAGAATTAGACCCCAGTACTAGATTTACTGACATTTTATTTTTTTTCTAAATAAAATAATAGGGCATTTTTCTTGATATTTTTATCGTCTTATTTTGTTTACATGGATACACAGTGTAAACGAATTTGTGTAATTCCTTTAAACCACGTGATCTGTTTACCGAGATGAATATTGATGAGTAAGAAGCCTGCTATCGAAAAACGTAGACGACAGTCGTCATCAAAAACCGTAAAATAGTTATATTATCCATGTTTTTTTTTAAATATTTGTTATTCTTTTTACGGTAATGTTTTGTAGAAAAACCCCAGACAAGATTCATCTTACTTTAAAAAGGGCTAGAGATAATAATATTAAATTATTATCGGTAACCCTGTATATTTAAAGTAAAAATAATCTGAACAGAAGTCGAATTTAAGTAGACATTGTATTTATTAGGTTAAGTAAAAGAAACAAATATCTTCACTAGAGTACCTCAAAAGATTGAATACACCTAACCGTAACTTCATAGAAGAAGAAAGAAAAAGCATTCATGTCTGCGCCCAAGCGGACAGACACGCAAAATCTATACTAATATTATAAAGAGGTAGAATTTGTTTGTTTGTTTGTTTGTATGTAGGAGGTAATCTCCGAAACTACTCATCCGATTTCAAAAATTCTTTCACCAGTAGGAAGCTACGTTATCCCTAAGTGCTATAGGCTATATTTTAGTGTTAAAAAAATATATTTTTATTATAAATTAACGCGAGCGAAGCCGCAGGCAAAAGCTAGTAAAATATAATATTTCTTAAAACTAATATTTCTTTAAACATAAAATTACCTGGTAACCCAAACACTGCAAGTATTCACTTTCAATATAGTGTAAAGAGTCTACATGATAAAATGTTCCCGTTGAGAGGCGTTTGCAAAACGATGCATCATCGTGAACTGTTCTCCTCAATACACTGCCGACGCGCGACGGTCTGTCAATGGCTTAACAGCGTGTAATTTTTCATACCGCTGCCCAATTGAGGAGGTATGATGTTATGGAGTTTGGATGTGGCTGTTTGAAGTAAAATGTAGAAGAAATTTTAGTGCAAAAATGATATATTTAGCCGTATCGGGATTGGAGTGGAAGTGAAACCTAAATAATAAGTTTTTTTTAGGGCGTTCTTTATAACCTTTATATAGCTTTTATCTAAGGAATAGGTAATAATAATGACGTTTTGGCCGATTTTCCGTACGAAAGTTGTAATCATTCTAAAAAGTAATCTGATTATGGTAAAATCGCCTCTCTATGATTCACTAATTGTTCTAGACGTTTAATTTGATCTGCCCAGTCTAGAATAAAAAAAAATGCGGATCTAGGATCATAATATGTCTTATATTTTGACCTGTAGTGTCATATCTTTGTATGGAGAAATGATTCATATATGATCATGTCTATATTACATATCTATGACTCATAGATCTATGATCGATGATGATGAGTTAGCAAAAAAATGTTCTAGACTTTTGAATTGGTCTGCTATTTTCAGAGTTTTAGTTTAATTTGTCGTCGTTTCTATATGAAGCCGAAGATTCTAAGATAATTATCATCTGATCAACGATCGACTCATCTCATCCTAAACCTCTGAGAAAATCAGTTTGTAACCAGTATTCTGGTGGTCATATAACTGAAAACCTCGTCTGAACATGTTAAACAATAGTGTTTTCTAAATCGAGGACAACATGACTGTTTAGGAGCGTATCGCAAATTCGGAACTCTACTGATTGTAAACGAATTCTTGTAATCCCATAAAACCACATTATCTACTTCTGCGTGGGATTTAGATAAATAAAAAAAAAACTTGATGTAGTAGCGAGTGATCGTATTTAAACTACCTAATAAGGATTAAATAAAAAATAACAAAAAAATGATAGAACATTTCGAGGCCACGCATAAATTAATGAAAGCATGGCGATACAGATGGCGGGCACGACTAACGCGATATCGCTCCATTCAGTCAGTTAACTCGAGGTGCTTAAATTACTCCGAAAAAGAAAAGTGGTATTCATGATTTTTCTTAAAAAAAAAGTAGTTACATGGGCAATCTCTGTCACCTGTGAATCTGTTTAATCACGCGGTTTGAAGGAATTACATTAATTAATTTACACCTTGTTCAGCTGAAAATGACCTAAATTAAATATTACAAAGTAGCTATCGCCTTCAAATCCTCCTTACCACATCCCTCCCGTGAACAGCTCCGTCACGTCACGTCGGGGACGTCACGTGACAGGTGACGTGTTTACACGCTTTTTATAGCCCGTCGGCGTTAACCGTCGCTTAATGCGCGCCGTGAAAAATGACCTCACTCCTCATACATTATTATCTTTGATATATTTCCTTAAAACAACTTTTTGGGGAACATGTTTTAGAATTGGGTTTTTGGGGTGTTAAAGGGTGCTCGGAGAAAACTGTTTTATTTTTGTTTGGATCAGCATCTTCTTCTCATGTCTTATTTTTCTCTCGTGTCAGTAGGAGTTATACGAAAATAGCTCATGTAGTGGTGAAAAAATTAGCGAGAATATTGAATACATACTTGTAAACCGGGGCTTCTTTGACTTTGTGGGCAACTTTGACAGCTTAAAAGTGTTTAATTATTAATCGTCGTGACTGATTTTATGAGATTTTATGGCTTCTACACACATGCCGCCGGCTTTGCCGCCAGCTTATTGCCGCGCGGGTGTAAGTCAATAGGCAATATACCCGGCGGCCTGGTTAAACACCCGCCGGCAAGCCGCGCGGCGGTGCCGGCGCGGCAAAGCCGGCGGCATTGTGTGTAGGAGTCTTAAAGAACTCAAGCCCCTATTAATAAGAATAATTATAATGATATATAACTGAAAAGACTGATTACTTGCAAACGAATGTGTGTTTTATTTTCTAAATATGTCTATTATTAATAAAAAACTAAGCGTGGTTAACTAATATATTTTTTGTTTTAAAGGTGTCAAATTAAACTGCCATACAATTAACATAGACTTTCAAGCAAATCTAATGGTGTGTAAAAGTAGCAACATTCCGAGTAACTATGACACCGTTTTAAAAAAATGTATAAAATTAATGGAGAGTCTGGGACTTCTGTTTTCACACGCATCTCAAAGCCAAGACTTCAATTGTTCTCATGAGGTAGAATAACCTTGAATTACGATTGTATTCTGTCGTGTAATCTAGAAAAACCTCCTCAAACATGTCAATGTAGGTTTACGGTACACATGTCATATTTATAGGTTACATTTAGCTTATCTGGTGCATAGTTACGGCCTACATCATTGATATGTTGGTGAAATACCATCTAAGTATTTTTGTTATGTTAATGGTGAATATGTAATTTCGCATGCCATAATTGTAATATGAAAATTATTATTAATTTGCGTTCGCGTGCGTTCACTCTTCACTTGCTAATTATTACGACTTTGCAAACACGATGGTAATGTGCTGTCACTAGTCATAGGGCCGAGTAGGTCATGCGCGCGGAGTTGCGGATACGATAAAGAAGCAGCAACACGGCGCGACTTGATTCGCCAAAAATTAGCAGCCATACCAACACATTTTTAGTTATACATAACACATTTCCTCGCTGCAGGCAGAGTCGTCAATCATGTTTTGTAGTTTATAAATCATGTTTTATTGTTTGTTTTGTTTATGCTCACACGTTTCATTGCCGCACCTGCAGCGAGAAATTCAGTAAACTACAGTAATAGTGATGAAGGTGAAGGTCTGGTGAAGCTCACGAGAATCCGCTGGATGCGAGAACCACACGATTGGTCAATATGACAATGTTTGGGGAGGCCTATATGTCCAGCAGTGGACGTATTTCGGCTGAATGATGATGATGATGACAGTAATAGTTAGTGCATTCGCAATCGCACAGACATTTCGCTTAGTGTGGTGAAGGTAAATGCTGTCACGCTGTTAGCGCGCTAAGCTGAATTTTAGCATTCGTTGAATTTAGCAACTACCTTTCATATTGTTAATGCTGAATGAATTTTCATAATGAATACTAATGCTAATTATTTCACAATAAGCGAGTAGTAGTTTAGCTATCAAAAAAGTAGCAGAATTGTATGTGCTTTTAATTTATACTTTATGCAATACTAGTAGGAACAGAAACTGCCAATAAAACGGCAGAAAATAATTTCAACAATTGCGTTGTTCGTAACAAAATTGTAATTTTCAATTCCCTATTTACGAAATAAAACAGAAATTCTCTCTCAATTAAAACACTACTTTAAAACGTTGACAAAATCAATACGATCAATCACGACCAACAAAAGGGCAATACGGCCAAACACCGAAGCGGAATACATCAGAAAATGACAAATACGCTGAATTCAAAATCGGGGGGTGAATGAGCGCTTTCAGTCGAACTGAAAATCGACGTTGAGGTGAAAACAAGTGGAAAATGGGCCAAAAGCTCGCCTGAATTTATTGCAGCCTTTATGGCGAATGGTGACCGATGATTGATTCCTATGCGCTTTCCTGTCTGCCTTTTTCCGACTGTGAAATGGTTGGACTTTAGGAGTATGGTTGGTGTTTAATTTTTTTTGGAATAGAGGTAATGTTTTAATGTTGATGAGAGATATTGTGAATGATTATCCAACTCAGTATAATTGCAAATAGGCTCAAAAATCAGTACATTGATTTCCAGCAGATGTTTTTGGTTTTACACTGAGTGAATTCACAAAGTAACACTATGTATTATGACCAGTGATCGGAGTAGGTAGATTGATTTTTGGTACTTGTATCATAAATGCACACAGAAAGAATAACATGGATAAGCCATTTTTCCGGAAAGTAATTCCGGTATTTCCGGATTCAATTAAATATTGATAATGTTGGTAGTGATATTATTACTACTCAATTTATTTAAAGGAAGGTATCAAAACTAAATTAATTTAGTATTTCTCTGTTGAATAATAAAAACAATCGAATTCCGATCGAAGCATTAATACATTTTTTATGCACTCTACGAACCGAAGTAAACGCGAGTGAGCTACTTGGCATGTCGTCGGCGAGTGTACAGTGTACACATTGTTTTGATAACCGGTTAGTGCACCACCCATGATCCTTTGTTCTGATTGGTCGATGGGTTGTGTCAAATAGCGACAGAGTGCCGTTAAAAAAAGTTTTGAAGAATATAATATTGCTCATTTTAATACAATTCCTGCAGAGTTCCGTTTTTTTTTAATAATCAATAAGTTCCGAAATTTTACGAAAATTACGGAATTCCGGAGGAATGTCCATATTAATATATACGTTTCGGATCAATGACCCCAATTCAATCTACCTACTCCGATCCCTGATTATGACATAAGAAAATAAAGAAAAAACTTCACTATTGCATTGAGTTTTACTTGTAATAATAGCTGTAAGTTGTACTCGTATTATATAAATAAATCATTGACGTGTTTTTATTTATTTTATTGTCAAAAATAAACCTTATTTATACTGTTTTGATCTGTAAATGATTAGGAATCGTAGTACAAAGAATCAGAATCCGAATATTGTTTATTTTTAGACTAGAAATCAGTTTAGTACTTTTTGAACGTTAAACAATAAAGGACAGCCCCAAAAAACTTCCGCCCTTCACCGCTTCCTAGTGTTGAAATTAGGAAGAAGAAGTGACGTAAAAAAATCCCTAGCAACAAGTCTCGAAGAAGAAAAACTAAGGCCCGCTTGCACAACGACTCACTACTACTAAAACAAATGTAAAAATTTTGATTTATAAGTAGCTGCTACACTCCTGATGGCATGATAGAAGCAACTTCGTCACTTTCCCTTCAATATCCATAAGTTAAGTTTACCATCTTCATTTAACGCTGTTTAAAAATAAGAGAAAAGGTGCCAATAAATTAAGCCTATTGTAATCTGCTTCGAAAAAGAAAAAAGAAGCCGAATCGTCGCAAAAGAAACATGACAACAACCGTGAGTCCATATTGATGATGAAAATAAACGTAGCTCTGAAGAGAGCATTCAATTAGAGGGTAAGCATCAGCTGGTGATTAATTGCAGGACTACTGCCAGGGTGCCAGCCGACCCTGTGATTGCTGGCCGATTGCAGAGGATGGGATGAAGCGGGAGCGGGAAAGAGAGATAGCAAGAAAATATTCTTCTTTGGTATTGGGAAGAAATGTATAGAAGGGTTTAGAATTGTCTTTAGACTGTTTTATGTTATGTACTAGCAGTGCCCGCGACTCCGTCCGCGTGGAAGTCGGAAAACAACACTGTGTCGCAGCAACTAAATAATGGATACGTACTTAATATATTACAATAATAGACAAAAGTGGCTCACCAGGACACTAATATCTTTTGAACCATGTCTTCAAGTAGAGTTTCAGCTCATATTGATTGACCGTTAAGATTTATAAAACCTATTATTTCTAGACATTTCCTTACTAAAATGGATTATAATTGTATATTGATATTCATTGTGAACTAGCTTTTGCCCGCGGCTTCGCTCGCGTTAATTAAGCTCAAAAAACTCTTAACACACTACTAAAGTTTATGTAATAATATAATTCAATCGTGATTCAAAAGACACGTGGCGTCATCTATGAACGTTATTGTTATTTTCCTCGGGAACAGTACTTTTTTCGGGATGTATTAGGAAGATAATAATAATATTTATGATTAGTTACGGTTTATTCACGTGCATTTTTCCGGGATTGCCCGACTAGTTTAGATGCGGTGAGGTCGCGAGTCAAACTCGCCGCGTGTTTAGCTCATGATTAAGGGCTCCGTTTGGGTCCAAAATTGGTCGGGCAATCCTGAAAAATGCACGTGAGTAAACCATAAATATGAATGTGTCTCACGAATATTATACAATAAAAAAAGATGCATTTTTTTTTCTTATTTCGCCTTTACACATTCGCTCGAGTGGCGAGGCAAGTCACGAGGCGAGTCGCGAAGCGAATGTGTGATCGGTGCTCGTCATTCGCTTCGCCACTTGTGGCGTTTGTGTAGCGGTTTTTGAACGCAAGTCAAATGGACGAGTGGCGAGGCGAACTTAGTGTTTACACATTCGCGCTCTCGCTCATTTCATAACAGGCTATCAAGCAATCCGTGGATAACCCCATATACAAGCAATACAAATTTAAAAATGGAGTGGAGTAATGACAGAGCTCTAAACCCAGCCCAATTACTTATATGGAATCCTAAGCCGCGCAAACCTTAGATGTCGTCTATTTTTGCAAGTTGAAGTGCAAATGAATACACGCGAATATGATCGGTTGCTTGGGTGTCGTACGAATGGTTCACCGAATATCTCGAGTAGCGAGGCGAGTCGTTGAAGCGAATGTGTAAATGCGGTGTTAGAGATTACAAATTCATCATCATTCACTGCGGAGCATGGATCTACTCCTTATAGACATTCTATATGTTTCAATGAATGTTGGTGAAATTAAAGACTCTTTATTAACCGACTTCAAAAAAAGGAGGAGGTTCTCAATTCGGTCGGTATTTTTTTTTTTATACTAAATATCGCTCGCGACCTCGCCCGCGTGGATGTAGTTTATCGCGTATTCCGTATTTTTTGAGATAAAAGTAGCCTATGTCCTTCTCCAGGTTCCAGACTATCTCTGTACCAAGTTTCATCAAAATCAGTTCAGCGGTTTAGGCGTGAAAACATCACAGACAGACAGAGTTACTTTCGCATTAATAATATTAGTAGGGATTAGGTATGCAAGTAGATAAAAATTGTCAGTTAGTACGCTATAATGACAATACATTGACTGAGGCTTGTAAAATAAAGCTTTAAAATGTGATTGGATTGATATAATAAACAGGAGCCCAATTCTACTAACATAAACTTTTGTCAATTGCATCTAAATCGTTCATTCAGACAGTTTTCTTTTACAAAAATTATAAAATTGTTTGACAACAAAAACAAAACCAACCATATTGACAGTTTTCGTAAACGAAAACTGTCTGAATGAACGATTCAGTTGCAATTGATAAAAGTTTCTGTTAGTAGAATTGGCCCCTAGGTTTTTTGAATATTTCCTAGTAGACGCAGATTTCTTTCAAGTATTTTCTCTTAAAACTAATTTAGTGAGTTTTGAGAGCTTTTTAAGCGCAGTGTGCGGACTGGCATTGTTTTCTTTCATCGCTCTTCGCTCGTACCTCGGCGTGATCCTCGAGAATGCTATTTGTGACTGATTGCCAGCGAACGGGTCGAGACATCTATTCACCTGTCCAGGCGGCTCAACGCTTCGGCCCGATACCGAGGATGTACATAGAGATGATAATAAGAAACTAATATTTAAGAAATTAGGCATATTTAAATCACATAAACTTAAAATTACACCTGTATTGGGAGAAAGGGTTGGGCATAGGTGTATTATTATATAGTATATACCCTCGATTCGCTGTTATGTTTATGTCCCACGTAATAGGGGGCGACCCTATTGCCATCAACCGGGCACAAATGCAGACTTCGGGCTGCTACTGAGAAATTAAACACAGAAAAACCCAATAACACTTTGCCCGAAGACTTCACGCACAGCAGTCGCGCTTGCGACCACTAGACCAACGAGGCAGTCAAATGATTTGAATTATTCATGATTTTTTTCTTAAAAGAAATATCGAAAAACATACGCAAGTCCTACGTCATACGAGGCAAGTAAGTAAGTTCTCACTTATTCGTTTCCAAGTTATGCTTGAAACACAAACAGTTAACGCATTATAAAGATCGTCACTTACATAGCCCACAACTGCATTCTAATTGCGCAACACACTCGTAATCGCTTTAGTTTTGATTTTGACAGGTCAACAATTTCCATACCAACGTATGTATTAACAATCCGACGGAACCACGCAATGAATACTGTTGTATTGCCACAACCAAAGCCATAGCAAAAACGAGTGTCTTGCGCAATAAGGGGGCTGATTTATCTGTTCCAAATTTATGCCCTTAAAAAATACCTTGTACCTTGAACAGCAAGAAAACACTAACAAAAACAAAAAACATTAAACCTAAAATTACGCAACCAATTAAGTTTCGATATTAATATTCAAACAACGACCACAACACCATCGAATAAATCATCAACATCTTTGATCGACAAAATGATTTATGCAAATCATTTAGCGGTATTAGCAGCTCTCTAAAGATCCCAACAGTCTCCCAAACAAAAGCATTTATCGCGATAACTCCAACCGGGGCGGGGGCGATTGAAAAACGAAAAGGAAGTGTCTGAAGGTTTTTAAAAAAGAAAAATGGTCGTGAATAGCTTTTAAAGGTGGTCCAAGACAAATGGTGGTGTCGACGCGGTTCGCTCCGTGAGCGATCGTTCGCGAAATGTTACTCACGGGAAGTATTTACGTAATGCTGCATACGTATTTGTAGTTATATCATTTTAGTAAAATGTCTATAAGTTGGTTTAAATTATTACTTATGTGATCTACCTCATTACGATATTATGTTAAGGCGCTTCCCCCAGCGAAAGTGTTTTTTTTCTGAAGTGGCGCCACTATCGTTGGGGGAAGCGCCTTAATGCTTTATGTATTAAATTAATCTACCTTCTGCTAACAGCCCAAAGCGAGGTATGAGTCTACTTCATTATTAGTACTAGCTATGTTGGAGTAGTATTAAAAACCTTCCGTCAATGAGAATAACTCAATGGTACCATTAATATTGTATTTTCACTTAGAGACCATTCCAATGAGCTCAAACACGATACTTCTGCTGTAAATTGGTGAGGAGTTGGGTATCCTGTTGATCAGATAATGCTGCAGTATTAGGTCAAGGTTATCAAGTTATTTTAATATCATTTAAGTCACAGGATACTAAATTTCGACTCATAGCTAAAAACTCTTTCGATCAAGTCACCTATCAAACAAAAAAAAAAGTATATCAAAACCGGTTCATCCGTTTAGGAGCTACAATGCCACTTAAAGACACACAGATACACACCTTTAACTTATAACCCTCATCTTTTTGGGTCGGGGGTTAAAAACCGCAAAATATCTAAATTATACATGTTTTGTTTTTTAAATTGATATTCTTTGTATAGTAACGTTTTGTAGGACTCAGGATCAGGACTCACCTCAGGTAAGAGCGTTTGTTCGGACCGAGTTCAGAACGACGTGACGGCGATCGTGTGTCCACCGCGACCGATCTCGGTGGTTCTCAACACAAGAAAGAAATCCGTGCACCGGCGCGCCGGCAATCTCGGATGTAGTGGTTTTTTTTTTTTTTTTTTTCTATTGGACTGCAGTAGGTCGTCCTAGGGGACGGTTTCTACGTAACCGGGCAGTTATTGGCGAGACCTGAAGGGTCTCCAGCCAATGGGGGGAAGTAAAATACTTAACCTAAGCTAACTACTTGTACTACACTAACATCATGACTACCTGCAACAACAGCACTAAGGGCGACCCCTAGTGGGACTCGGACCTCGGCTTAGGGCGTTGCTGGCGTGGACATAGGGGGGGGGAGACAGCTTGATGAGGGCTGAATTATCGGGGTGACTGCGGAGTCTTAAGAGACGACCGGCTCTACGACGAGAGAGCTCGGTGGATCGTGACCGGCGGCGGTGGGGCGTCGCGACGGGCCTCGTCGGCGAGGACGGTATGCCGGGCGGCGGCGTTTGTTGTGTAGTGTGCTGGTCGATTTACTCGCCTCCTGGAGGAGGGTAATTTCGTCATCGGGTTCTAAAAGTGTGTGCCTGGGACGGCGAACTTTACTTATGAGAGAGGGACTGTAGTCGGCCGCTGCGGCGACTAGGGGGTTCGGATGGCGGGGGGCAGAGTCGAAGTAACGCTTGGAAATGCGTTTGAGGTATTGCCTGATGGTTGGCATTTTTAGATCGAGATGGAGTTGGACGTTACGCATGAACCACGGGGCAGCCGCGGCTCTGCGCAACACTCGATTCTGGAGGGTTTGGAAGGATTTAAAGCGACAAGGCTTAACGTGTGCGAACACGACGCTAGCGTAAGTCAAGATGGGGCGGATGCACGTCACGTAGATTCTCAGCTTATTTCTAAGTGACAATTTACTGCGCGTTCTAAGGATGGGGTGGAGGCGACCGACAGCGAAAGCGGCGCGAGCGCGCACCGCTTTGATGTGGTCTCGGAAACTCAGATGGTGGTCGAGGATAACCCCCAGGTATTTGGCTTTCATCTCCCAAGGGATCTGTTTGCCGAACATGAGGACGGGACGGATGTGGGTGTGGGAGTCACCGTGTCTCTCGAAAAGAACGGCTGCGCTCTTTTCGGGATTCACCTCTATTCTCCATTTCCGGAACCAGACCCCGAGGGCGTCGGCTGCGGTTTGAAGGGTTCGAGAGATGCTATCGAGACTCCTACCGGAATAGTAGATAGCCGTGTCGTCGGCGAAGAGAGCCAACTTGGCCAAGCCACGTTTGGGAATGTCGCTGGTGTACAGCGTGAACAGAAGGGGCGATAGCACGGAGCCCTGAGGGACTCCTGCGCGAATGGGGTGAGGGGACGAGAGGGTGCCTTCTAGGCGATAGCGGAAGGAGCGATCCGACAGAAAGTCTCGAATGATGAGCACGAGACGGTCCGGCACGTTGAATTGGTACAGTTTGTATAATAAACCGTTGTGCCAGACCTTGTCGAAGGCTTTCGCTACGTCGAAGAAGAGCATGCCCGTTTTGTACGAGCGCATAAAACGGGAGCTAATGTGTTCGACAATGCGGTGCAATTGTCGAATGCAACAGTGCTGGGTTCGAAAACCGAACTGTTCGTCGGGGATGAGTTTACGGGAGTCAGCGAAATCCTTTATACGGATATAAATGAGACGCTCATAGATTTTCCCAATTACATTGAGAAGACTAATGGGGCGATAACTAGTGGGCTCACTCTTGGGTTTGCCGGGTTTGGGGATACCGATAACGGTGGCTTGTTTCCAAGCTTGCGGAAAGATGTTATTACTCAGAGCGCCATTGAAGATGGCGGTCATGAGAACTAAGAGCGGGGCGGAAAAGTGTTTGATCACCTTATTGGTGATACCGTCTGAGCCGGGGGCTTTCCTAGGTTTGAGATTCCTCACTATCGTGTGGACCTCGTCTACGGTGATGGGGGGTAAGGGATCGTCGGGGTCTTCATCGGGAGGGAGGGAGGCCCTACGTTCGACCTCGCGATCCACCTTGGAAAGATGGACCGGGTCTGCGGGTTGGGTGCTGGGAGTACATTGGGTTTCTAGACTGTCGGCTAGACATTCGGACTTTTCGTCATCTTCAAAGGCCGGCCTTTGGTTCGGACGATTGAGAGGGGGAGTTGAAGCTACACAATCGGATTTTAGATTTCGTTGTAATTGCCAGAAGGCCAGATGGGATGGCTCTAAGTCGCTCAACATCTTATCCCAGCGGGCTTCCCGAACCTCCCGTACACGTTTCTTTACAGCACGCTGTAGAGAACGCATATGGGCGCGGTTAGCTTCGCAGGGAAAAGTGTCATAGGCACGGATGGATGCGTTCTTCTCCGTCAGCAGTTCACGCACATCGTCCGGCAGCTTCCAGCGGTGTTCGTCCACCGCTGGAACCTGCCGTGAACACTCGTTCACCACGGACTGTACGTGACTGGTAAGGGAGTCGATCGCGCCCAGCGTGTCGGCAATCGTAACGATATCGTCAGGGATGGAATCTAAGTGAACGGACGAGGAAGACTTGAGGCGCTCCTCTAGTTTACCCCAGTCCGTGACAGTTTTGGTCGGGGCGGGTTGTCCAGGATCCGGGGGACCACCCCGGGGACCTAGGTGAAGGACTACGGGGCGGTGATCGGAGTCTAGCTCTTCATGCGTCTCTATAGAGCGTAGACCGAGGTTTACGTTCTTTAGAAGCGCTATGTCAAGGACATCGGGCTGATGGTCAGGGTTATGGGGGTAGTGAGTGGGACACATCGGGGCGATAACGTCGAATTCGAGCTCCGGGCTCAACTCTTCGAGGTTACGACCCGCGTGGTTGTTGGAGTTGCAGCTCCACGAGAGATGTTTGGCATTGAGGTCGCCCGCTATGATAACGGAACCTCCGCCGAGGTCAAAGAGGGCTTTAAGATCGCTCCGGAGTTGGATCTTATTACTGGAGGGAGGATTATACACCGAGACGATTGTGATCGGCTGGTGTCCTGTCATGCCTAGTCTGCATATGGAAGTTTCCAGGAATTGGAGACCAGGGGGAGGGTCTAAGGGAGTGCAGTACAGGGAACGTTTGTAGTAGATGAGAGTACCACCGCCCCTACTACGGGTCCTGTCGTTGCGAACTAATTTATAGTTTGCAATTCCAGGGTTCCTGTTGTGGGGCTTGAGAAACGTTTCCTGCACTAGGAAGATGTCAATTTGATGATCACGCAAAAAGATTGCGATCTCATCTCGTTGACCGTTAACGCTGTTAGCGTTGAAGAAGCCTAATTTAAGGGATCGGGGCTTAATTCTACAGCTTTCTGTATCCATTGGAATTTATTGGATGAGGAAAATGACTATGTCATCTAGTTCGCAGAGGACATTGATGCGAGCGATTGGATCGCCTTGAGAGGCGTTCCAAGCGGAGACTATGTTGATCGCCCACTGCGTATTGCAGGAGGAGAGGGTTTGGATAAGGCTGGGGATCGTGTCCCTAAGGAGCACTTTAGTGGACGAGAGGGAAGTGGAGGGAGCAACCGCTGTCGGCGCTGGCCTGGGAGCGAGTGCGGGGGCGGGTGCGGGGGTGGGTGCGGGGGGAGCCTGTGATGTTGTGGGACTACGTGCAGGCTGTGAAGCAGCTAGCACTATAGTGGGAGCGGGGATGGTGGAGCTCATCAGGGCGGGGATAGCCGGGATTGGGGGTCTTGTGGTTGGTTGCTGTTGCTGGGGCAACTGGGTAGTGGGCCTTAAGGCGGGGAACGCCTGCTGATGGTTCAGCGCATTCCATGGGGACGGCCTTTGGGGACTGAGGCGGGCGGGGGTTGGGATGAAAGAGGGGGGGGAGCCGTGGAGGGACTCTCTCTTTGGTGACGGGCGGCTGAACGTTTAGCCAGCTTAGGGTTGCGCTGTTTTGGCGCTTTGGCACACCCGCGATAATTCGCCGGGTGACCAGACTCGCCGCATAGAACGCAACTAGGATGTAGTGGACAAGTGCAGAGGTGTTTTGTATTACCGTCATTTCGGTCCGTCACGACCTCGGCGGAGTTCTAGTGGTAGCGCCGAACTACTCACAATCTCGGCGGCCGAGATGACGGCGCTCGGATGACGGACGTGCGGTGGACACGCAACCATAGTAATGTATGTATCGCTACTTCGGCAACGTCATCTCGTTCTCGGTGACGGCGGCGGTGGACAAACGGTCTAACATCGTCTTTTCAACGTCAGGTGGACAATTATGTAGGTATGTATAGTGGATTTTGCGTTTTAAAATGCCACCCAGACACTATTATCTTAAGCAGGTAAACACAATTGCAGCCCAGTGAACTGGCTCACAAAGTTACTAAGATGCACCGCACACTCGCGACTATAAATCTATTGAAACTTTAGCGAGCAGGTGAGCGCCCCTCTACTAAGTTGCGATATGAAGTTTGTGATGCTATAGGGTGCGACGATTATGCTATTATCTTGTTTGGATTAAAGTTTGTTCCCTGAGATGCGAGTATGAATGTTTGAGAGGTGGATGTTATATGGAGATTTGAGTTTCTCGCTATAACTTAATACCTGCGAATATTACTATTAGAATGTTACACAAATTGCAGAAATTTTAATATGCAATGATATTATAAACTACAGATGCGTTGTCCACGCTTAATATTGTCAATATTAAAGCAATGTAATTGCCCCCAAGGTAATTCACTTAGTCACGCACCAACCAGTGTCGCGGCTATGCAGTGACCCTATAAAGTGTCTTATTTGTCTATACAGGGTGTCCCAAAAAGTATTGTCAAGCGGAAGTTCAGAGGTAGAGGACCCTTAGAAGTACCCCAGTCAGTCTTATGTATGTTCGGCGATTTTTTGTAGTTTTCGAGTTATGTTTTTTTTTCATGTATCATTTTTGATCAAAGTGTCGTGAGTAGCTGAGAAAAATGCGTGTTTTTTTTAAGTTAGGTTTACTATTCACCTAATTTATAAAAAGAAACTATTCACGTCACTAAATGTTTTTAAACTTTTGCGATTTGTACACATTATAAAAATACAGATTAGAGTCTACTCGCGTAGAAACTTAAAAACCTTTTTTATCGCGACGTTTCGGCCGAATTACGCCTGCTTTGTCACAGGTAGACTGAAGTTGCGGAGCAGTTGTCATCTTCGTAAAGCAAGCGTATTTTCATCTACCCTCACTCGATCTTGATTTTATTTTATTAAGTTATCGTCGGTACTTCGACACACTACACTAACGACGTCTTTACACTCGCCTAAAATCCGTCGCCGCCGTCGCGATAAAAAAAGTATTTAAGTAGTGCCTTTTAAGTTTCTGCGCGACTAGACCCGAATTTGTATTTTTGTAATATTCACGTCACTATTATCAAAAATGTTATTAAAGTCAGAGTTTGGTTAAAACATGAAAAGAAATCATAAGGGTGCTCTACCTTTAGACTTGCGCTTGACACTACTTTTTGGGGCACCTTGTATAATGAATAGAGTTCCTATAAGTCCTTTTCAATATATCTAGAACAGTAATCAAATGCACGAATACCACTATTATACACGAGAACGAAGCAACCTGAAATTCAAGACTTATCCTCAAGCAAAAAAAATAAACATGATGGGTAAACTCGTTAACGGCTTTACATTTTTCGTTGAGTCGCAAGTGTTTGGGGTTTGTTAATTAAAAACCTGTCTGCGCTGACGGGATTCTGTTTAATGTTAGAGAGAAAAACTCAAGAAATGTGTACTACAGTAATTAGTGGGAGGCTTTGGCTTTGTCGGTAACGGTAGGTATGGTATTTAGTGTTTTAATGTTTTGTGCCAGAGAACAAGAAAAGTGAATGTTTTTGTTTTTTTTAGAGATAATAATAACATAACGAAGCTTTGGGCAGTGGTGTATAGTTATAGTATACCCACATTTCGTCGTTATGTTAAGTCCCATAGGGATGCGCCTATTGCCATCAACTGGGTATAAATCTAGACTCCGGGCTGCTACTGAGAAATCCCACACGGAAAAACACAGTAACACTTCCCGACGATTCGACGAATCGATTTCAAGCATTTTTAATATGTGTAATTTTTATGTAAAAATAAGTGATTACCGTCGTCGTTATATGATGTACTTAAATGAATTCGTGTAATTCCTTAAAACTACATGATCTATTACTACTATAGAATAACACAACGCGGGATAAAGAACGATTAAAAATAAAATGTAAAAAAAATATGCATTAGAAAATAAATTATCTGATAGAACATTTTCAATGCTACGCATAAATTAATGGAAGATTATAAAAATATAGAATGCAGAAGTACTTTAGTCTACCCGTGACCACGGCCGGTGCAATTCGGCCGAAACGTCGGAATAAAAGGTATTTTGTGCCTCTTAAAGTTTTTTACGCGAGTAGACCCGATTCTATATTTTTATAATGTGTAGAAATCGCGAAAGTTTAAAACATTTAATGGAAGATTGGCAATACAGCTAGCGGGCACAATAAGCTTGATGACGCTCCGAGAAGTCAGTTAACACGGAGTGCTAAACTGACCCACGCCACGTTAAGAACAAAATGTTTTTTTTTATTTATTTTTTTGTTCAGTCTGTAGTATCCCATTCAGGGTCAATCTGTGTCACCAGTAGATTACGAGGTTTGAAGGAATTACACGAATTACGCGAAAACCGCTTATTAATTAAATCGTTTTTATATGAAAAACTGTTGAAGTACCTACAAAATATTTATAATAAACATTACTTATTTAGGTACAAAATAAGGTTTTAATGATAAGCTATCACTGGTCGAAAAATACGATTGGGGCCTGCGATATACATACACTCAAATCTTTCACTTACCAAACTTACAACCATTCATTTTAAACCGCCCACTCTCTAAGCTGCAATTAACCGACCAAACCAAAAAACATCTACCACAACGCCATTATTACCTACAGCAGATCTTCTCAATTTTGCACAATTACCCGTCTGCGAGCTTTTTATTACGACACGGAAAGTAATAAAAGAGGATTAAGGATTCAATAACTCGATCTGATAGAACAGGAGAACCACCTGCCCCGAATTTACGAGCAACCCTTTTACCGTGATGGTAGGAAACTTCGCGGATCATTTCATGGTACGGTGGCCACAATTAGGTTCTCTCTTCATTGTGATGGATAAGTGATGAAGTTTGTGAGTTTCAAGGTGGAAGGCATTTTAGAAGGTATTATATTTTATAAAGTACCTAATACAACGAAGTGCAAAACTTGAAATTTGTTGATGGGTGGGTAAAGTAGTTACTATCCCTGCTATCCTCTTAACACACCGACGTGGTCATATTTCAAGCTTGGAAAATCAGGATTCAAAGGAAGGAATAGAGATTGTATATTTCTAACTGGTTTATTCAAACCGCGTGATCTACTACTGGTGACACTAATTGACTCAACATAGGTTTTTTACAGAATCAACAAAAAAAAGTTTTCAAAAAGTTAACCATGGTATTCTGTATCTGAGTAATTTTAGCGTCCCAAGTTTACTGGGGCCTAATTCTCCTAAAATAAATCTTGATAAATCACAATCGAACCAAGGCCGAACCGTTCATTCAGACAGTTCTCAATTTCAAAAGCTGTCGAATTGTTTGACACAAAAAACAAAATCAATCATTTTGAAAGTTTTCGAAAACAAAAACTGACTGACGGTTGTGGTTCGATTGCGTTTGGCAACAATTTATTTTAGGAGAATTAGGCGCCTGACTGCGTGAAACGATATCGTGCTACACGTGCCCATCAGCTGTGTCGCCGTGCCTTCATTCATTTATGCATAGCATCGACATTTTCTGTTAAATAAAAAAAAGTGACAAAAAAAGATTTTTTTTCTTTTTAATCAATCTAAATCCCGTGCGGGGTTAATCTATACCATGTTATCGCTAGTGGGTAACACTGGGCAATGTTGATAAAGGAAGGTAGTCGTCGATATGGATGAACGCACCCGAGGTTATAAAGGCGGCGGTCATTCGACGAAGCGAGAGCATTCCGTGTTGATCAGCTGAAGAAGTCTGACCTTTTATATCTGATTAGCTTGTCCTTATTTTATGATCTTGTAATAATTGTGTAAAGTAATATACTGTGATCTAGTTTATGTTACTAATACTAACCCAAATGCGAGTACTCTCAGTGGTGGAGAGTCTATGTTGGTTTTATTTACTGTGTTTACCTTGCTCGCAATCCTGACATATCGATATTAGCTATAACTGTAATGATAGAATCACCCCTGAACGATTATGTTGTTGTGTTATTTACATCAGAAGTGGAACAAGAAAAAACCAGTCCACATTATGATTGTATACCCACATGTAAATATTTTGCTTAGTAAAATCCCCTGTAGACGGACTGACAAAAACTTGATTATTCGATTGATATTACAATGGTGAGAAGTGTGAGAACGAGAAAATGTGATAAATCCGGTGAGTCACAACCATTTTATTATGTGTGAAGGAAGTTTGATGAAGGAAATATAATATGAGAGGTTATTTATTCGTGTAAAATAAATATTAAATGATATCTTTGCTTATTCATGTAAAATAAAAAAGATGTTATCTGTATTTATTCGTGTAAAATAAATGAGATGATATCTATGTTTATTCGTATAAAATAAATATGATGGTATCTGTATTTATTCGTGGAAAATAAATACGGCATCTGTATTTATTCGTGTAGGAAAAACATTGCAAGTCGTATTAGAGTTTGTGGTGAGATGCAACCAGGGTTGACCTATGGCACCGCCCGGTTTGGCCAACCGGGGTTGGCCAGAGGCTTGGCCTGGGGAAAGCTGAAACTCTAACATGACGAAGCAATTGTTGTAGGGCTGGAACCAAGGCGGGTGATGCCATGATATGGCTAGATCCAAGGCGGGTGATGCTATGCTGATAAAGCAGGATTCCAGGCGGGTGATGCCAAATGAGTTGGCTAGATCCAAGGCGGGTGATGCTATTAATTGATAAATGAAAATGCAGTGAAAATGACTGATTCTTTTTTGAATTAATGTTTTGAAAATATTGATATTTGTTTTTATTGGTTTTGTTATAATTCTTGTTGTGGAATGGTGCAAAATAGTTTATTGAAATTAAAAAGTAGTTTGTTATTATTACTTATGGTTTAAAATGTATTTTTGTAGACGAAAACAGGAAATTGTATTTATTATTGACGATAATTATTATGACGGCTTCCGATAAAGATTAATTTGTCAAATTCATTTTTTATAAGAAATAATTTGACTTATTTTCGTTAAAGAAGTGTATAATATGTATTGTATTGTTGTAAAAAGGTTGTATTCTTAGCGCAATATAGAAATGTTATGTTTACAACATCATGTCAGTTTTGTAATATGATTTTGGGAATAATTGAGATAATATTTTAAGTGTTTATAATTATGTAGGTACTATGATACTGTGAATAATGATTATAAGATATTTAATCATGAAACATTTAGGATGTTTCTTTTATGATTTTGTGAAGAATTGAGATATTTAAGAATGTAGGATTTTGTGAATAATAATGAGATATTGAATCGTGAACTATTTTAAGGGTTGATATGTACTATGAGTTTGTGAATAATGAGATATTTAATCTTGAAATATTTTAAGTGTTTAACGTACTATGAGTTTGAAGTGTTTATACGCTGGTACAATGAATTGTGAATAATTGAGATATATAATCATGGAATATTTTAAGTGTTAAATGTACTATGGGTTTGTAAATTATTGAGATATTATGATATGATTTTGTGAATAATTATGAGATTTTTACGAATGAAATATTTTAAGTGTTTATGTATTATGGCTTTGTGAATCGTTGAGATATTTAACCAAGAAATATTTTAAGTGTTTATGTATTATGAATTTGTGAAAAACTATAACGAGATATTTAGCCCTGAAAAATATTGTAAATGTATTTAAATGATTTTATGAATTTGTGTATTCAAACTCAACTCAAAACTCGTTTATTCAAAGTAGACTAGTATTACTTAGTTCTTTTTGAACGTCATATATACATAAGACTGCCCTCAAAGCGCCCACCCTTCACCGCTTCCTAGTGTTTATGCTGTGAAGAAGAAACGGCGCAACAAACTCCCCAGCAACACAGTTCAGTCTGTCAAGTGAATAATTAAATGAGTCTATACACAAAAAAGTAAAATATTAATTACATTGATTAAATTATGCAAGTTGATGATGGTAAACAAAATATTTACCTAGAACAATTCTGGATGAATTGAAAACAAAAGTAAAAGTATCTAAATATAGATAATTCAACATAATATAAACATACAATTATATACCTACACTCAATATATATAGACTCTATATATTCCAATACATTATTATTACTACAGTTAATGTGAGAATAATGTAGGTCAATGTCAGTAGTACAAGAATAACAATGAGAAATTGCCTTAATGTTGTCATAGCATGTAAGAGCTGACCAGTCCCGACAGACAGCACCCGTTCACGAGCATGACGAGCGCATCAGCATCGCTTAACTCAACCATATTGTAGGGAACTTAACAACCCAATACACAACGCCACCGTCAGCAGGACATTTTAGTGAGCATGACAGCCTCAACTGCCAGACAAGAGTCAGGTTTATGTAGGAATAAACAAAAAAAAAAAACATAGTAAGCATGACAATAATGGCTACATGATACTCACATTCGTTGTTTGTATGATGAGATTGTGTGTTTATGTACCTTCTATGATTTATTGAATAGCTATAATTTGATGTTTAACCAAAGTAGAACTATCTATTAGGCATCTGAGATAGTATTTTATTGTGAAAATGTTGGAAATCTAATGTGTGGATGTTTGTAAGGTTTTGATACGAGAAGTTATGAACGAATATAGAACTAGGTTGATACTGAATGAATATCAACTAGTTCCAGTCACGGGTGATGAGCTTGTTGGCCGTCGATGGGATAACGACCTCTAATCGATTCAAACATTCTTTGGATGCTCTTCGTGTTACTTTGGTCATAGACATGAACATGAGTAAAATGACGAGGTCAAAGATCAGGTGTGGCCGAGATGTGTACTGTATTATTTGTTTCTATTTAAGGTCCAGAGGTGTCACTGAAGTTAGGCTTTGATGTACAATCTTGACGATGGGGTTGATGGTGCGTCGACCACCAACCACCAACACACGAGGACGTGTGTTTTGCAGGAGGGCCGTGTTATCGCTAGTGGGTATCACTGGGCAATGTTGATAAAGGAAGGTAGTCGTCGATATGGATGAACGCACCCAAGGTTATAAAGGCGGCGGTCATTCGACGAAGCGAGAGCATTCCGTGTTGATCAGCTGAAGAAGTCTGACCTTTTATATCTGATTAGCTTGTCCTTATTTTATGATCTTGTAATAATTGTGTAAAGTAATATACTGTGATCTAGTTTATGTTACTAATACTAACCCAAATACGAGTACTCTCAGTGGTGGAGAGTCTATGTTGGTTTTATTTACTGTGTTTACCTTGCTCGCAATCCTGACATACCGATATTAGCTATTACTGTAATGATAGAATCACCCCTGAACGATTATGTTGTTGTGTTATTTACAACCATTAATAGATCATGCGGTTTAAAGGAATTACACGAATTTATTTACACCCTTATTGTATAGCTGATCTAATGATGTAAATCATGTTAACCAATTAGAAAACAGAAGGACGATTTGAATTTGATTTCTCCAGCGAAGAAAAAATCATAATTTTAAAATTGATGCGATACCTATAGCGCATTGTATGGCAGGCGTTAATTTAAAAGGTGTCAGAAACGTTTTACGTTACTACTAGAGGTCATGCATGTGGTGCATGAAAAGAGCTTCCACGAGTGACGATACTTCAGTACGTCCGGCGCACCCTGGGCAGTCAGCCCCGCTACCAACCTTGCTGACTGGCTAATCTTTTCACCACGGCATGAGCTGGGGCCCAATTCTCCTAAAATAAATTGTTGCCAAACGCAATCGAACCACAACCGTCAGTCAGTTTTTGTTTTCGAAAACTTTCAAAATGATTGATTTTGTTTTTTGTGTCAAACAATTTGATAGCTTTTGAAATTGAGAACTGTCTGAATGAACGGTTCGGCCTTGGTTCGGTTGTGATTTATAGATTTATTTTAGGAGAATTAAGCCCGTTTTTGTATAGCTCGTGCTGACACGAGAAAAGAAGACTAGAGTTCGCTCGCGGCTTTGCTCGCGTGGATGTAATTTACCGTGTATTCCGCATTTTTCGAGATAAAAGTAGCCCATGTCCTTCTCCAGACTATCTCTGTTACAAATTTCATCAAAATAGGTTCAGCTGTTTAGGCGTGAAAGCGTCACAGACAGACAGAATTACTTTCGCATTTACAATATTAGTAGGGATTTAATAACGGTTCCTTCCATTTTTATTTTAAACATAATTTTCCTCGGTGTATTAATAAATTAAACTACAACTCCTTAAACGTTTAAATATAATCAAAATTCACTTGGTTTCCGTTATTAAGAGGCCAACGTGCACTCCTAAGGGAGGAAATGCGTGCATTGTTATGTAGTGCAAATAAAATGCACACGTAGTCTGCGCACGAACACCTGAGTTAGTGGCGCTTTGTTTATTATAATTACACTGCAGGCTGAATTAAGTATGCATTTAAATTAGTGAAATGCTGTAAAAGTACATGCTTAGTTTTCTGAAACTAAAAACGTAACCTCCTATTTTTATTTACAGAATAAATCCGATATAAAATTGTTTTTCGTTAGGAGGAGACGCAATTCTTCATAAAAATATCAAGCATGTCAAATTACTATGCACCATGCATAATAAATAGGTGGAAGTGGCCAGAACAAAAAATATATAAAAATATGATTTTTTTTCTTTTATTTAATGTTGGTAGTGTGTTTTTAGCTTTATTTTTTATATGTACTGTATGTGTGTCCGTTATTTCTGTGTTAATAAATTATTTTATTCTTTTTTCTTCTATGATTACGTAGTTTGTAAGATGATTTTATTTAAATACATTCATAAATTTCACTATACCTGGTTTACTAACCTGTAGGTTTTATTGTTTAAAGATCTATTTGGTCATAACAATATGGCGAAACTCTAATCTTATAGAAACTGAAAACTATGGAGGAAAAAAATAAATAGCCTCCTCTTGCCATTAACACAACGATAAAACAAGTTTGACAAATGTGCAGCGACAATCGTTAAATCCCACAAAATCTTTCGTTTCCCTTAAACGTTTAGCTCACCTGCCCAATGCCCGCGTTGTTTGCGAGGGGATAAACGAAAAAAAATAACAGCACAGTCCAATCAATCGGGGGAAATAAGAAAAAAACGATTGGATTGGATTCACCTCACGTGCCGACAGCCGTACAAAAAATAATGTGTGGCCATTTTTATTTGGCACTATGTGTATTCGTTGGGTAGCGGTGACAGGTTTTGCTTTTGTTAGTTACTGTAATAATTGCAACAGTTAAAAGCGCGAAATAAACTATAGAGTAGTTTCATAGTAGTAGTCACGACTTTGCATTTTTATTATGATTGTTATAATGTAAAAGTGGTAGTTATGATTAAAAGGGAATGCAACCTTTGGTATGGCCCTGTGGCATTTTTTTTCTTTCGCCTTTCACGATTCTTAGGCCATAATTAAAGAACTATCTGAGCAGTCCATACAAGAAAAAAATCTGTCTCTAAGCTGTAACCTACCAGAGATATGACGGTTGCTCTCTTGTTATTACTGGTGAAGGAAAAAAAATGATGCCAATAGATTTCATTGGCCGTTATAAGGCTTACTTAATCATTATATAAAATTAGCCTGCCAAAGAAAAGTAGCTACCATGAAATATTCTATGTCTAAAGGTCATGGCACAGTAGACCGGCACAGCAACTGCACAGCTGCAGCACGGCGTCGCCTCGAATTTAGGCTACGGCTAGCCGCCAGCGCGCTGACTACGCGTCGTCCGCGAGGTGCAAGCTCGCAGACCCCGCGCCGGCCGCGAGGTGCAAGCTTGCTGTCACCGCGAACACAATTGTTTTATGGCATTTGTGATTGAACACGCCTAGGACTTGCATTCGCTGGTGACTCGGAGTCGGCGCGCCGTAAGCACGCAGTCGGCGCGCTGTAAGCACGCGGTCCGCTCGCTTGCAACGCGCTGTGTGCGAGTCGAGTTGTATGGTAGTGGCAAGCGCGATGACTGCCCGCCGTTGGCTTTTTCTTATTGACATTATGAAATATATTATACGACACACGATTTAATGCTCTAATTTGAATGACAAGTTAATTGCTGGGTTGGAGCGGTGCCGTTGCGGTGCCGGTATAGTGTGCCATGACCTTAAGAAGGCTGCTTTCGAAAAAACTTAAACGTCATCATCAAAAACCGTAAAATAGCTATGTAAATGTTTTGTTTTTTATATTTGATATTCTTTGTATGGTAACGTTTTTTAGAAAAAATATAGGTCTCACCTTACGTTGAAAAGGGTATCCTTTCAATTTTGGCGAGAAAATGAAATCCTTATACTTTCTTGCATCCAACGAACCATGGTTATAATACCACCAATTCACCAATTACTTAGCCAAAAACTATTTAGGTACTAAGTCAACTTACAAAACCAACACCGAGTTGGCAAGCACACCCAAAACTTTCCAACGATGAAACGAAAACGTAAAACTTTAAGTTATCAGTTTGAGTTTTGAATAGATTTCGATTCGGGTTCGCGTCTAACTTAGGTGTTTTGTTATGGACTCAGATAGAAATATCAATCAAAGATAGTCGTGTTATTATTAGTAAAGTTTGTTTTTGAACAAAAGTTGTTCGGTTAGTAAAGTCTTAATATTAGTTTAGATTTATACCTAGTTCAGGAGGACTAACAAAATTGTTACCGAATCCCAAATGAATCAAAACCATTGTAAAAATCTTTGGAATTGTTTTTTTTTTGTCAAAAAATTTGAATGTCGAATGAACGTTTGGATACGGTTCGGTTGCCGTTGATCTACGTTCAAAGGCAGTGCGGGCACTTTGCACTCAGAACGGATGGCCGATGGGGCCGAAAGGTTCTGGAGTGGTGACTGCGTACCGGAAGACGCAGCATGGTTAGGGGAATCTGATGGATGCGGGAAGCACAGGACCGGTTGATGTGACGATGCTTATTTAAGGCCTATGACCAAAAGTGGTCATCTTTCGGCTGAAGTGATGAAGTAAGAACAAGTAGGAAAGTTCCCTTACTGGCAACATTTCTCCTAAATGTTATAACAAAACAAGCAAAGTTCACCTTCTAAAAGATAATTTTCCGCCTGGCAAAAGAAAATAAACTACAAAATAACAAATAATAGTGTGTAACATGGATGTTTACCTGCACGCTGTGGAAATCGGAAACAAATCACACAGTTCAGATGGCACGCGCTACGTCGTAGCACACACGTAGCGGTTGGGACGTCGCGTTTTCTACAGAAAATGGAATAAATCGGGAACGATACGGTAGTCTACGGGCTACGCCCTACGGCGTAGCTCATTGCCGTTGTCTTTCTTTCTTATTTACTACAAAAACGCAGGTTTGCGTAGTGAATAAGAAAGAAAGGCAAAGCAGCAACCTAATTGCGTGACACACTTGCAAAATAGCGTTGAGTTTGGCAAAAATTTCCAAAGCAACGACAGGAAATCCGACTTTTCCACAAATATGCACCACGCAAGGAATATTGTTGTATTGTAAAAGTGATACATCCTGTAAGGACTTTCTTTTTGGCTCACTTTCATTTGCCTACTTTAAATAAAATGTCATGAATTTAAATTACTTAGCCTTTTAAATGAATAAATATAGATTTTAGGTAATGTGCCCATTTGCTTAATTTGATTCCATTAACGCAGCGTTCAGACCTAGTCAACGAAAGTTTGTCATTTATTTGACCAAACTTTGTATAGAACGAATCTGGTTCCATCCGTTAATTGGCTAGGTGTTTACACTGCATAAGCCAAGTCTAGCAAAAAGAGTTAAAATAAACTAAAACGAAATACATTAATTGTAGTAACAACCAAAAAATAAGCGCGTCCAAACATCCTTCAAAGAGTGGTACTCACTACCTGCGTCTGTGTTCCCGAACGCTTAGAACCGGAATCTCTTCAAAGTTAGAGTGAACAGGCTTCTTCTGGGTAAGCTCGCTTCATCGTGGACTTTGTATCTGTCACCTCTGACTTTGACCAGAGTCAAGAGCAAATACATCCTAACTATATGTATATATATATACATACTATAATATATCCTTACTAATATCCTTATTTAATATTATAAATGCGAAAGTAAGTTTGTTTGTTTGTTACATTTTGACGCCTAAACCACTGAACCGATCATCCCGAAATTTTGCGTATACGTTGTCAGGTGTACAGAAACGGACATAGGGTACCTTTCATCCCGAAAAAAGTACTGTTCCCGTGGAAAACAACAATAACATTCATAGATGGCGCCACGTGTCTTTCGAATCACGATTGAATTAAATTATTATAGAAACTTTAGTAGTGTGTTAAGAGTATTTTGAGCTTAATTAACGCGAGCGAAGCCAGCAAAGCTAGTCTCAAATAAGAATAAAAAAACAAATAAAACCGCGCGTTCCAACCGCCACATGCACACGTATCCTTAAATAAAAAATCCGCTCACGTATCTGAGGGCTGAAGGTGGACGCGGCCAATATAAATGTATAGAGGGATTTGTGTGAGAATAAACTCCGAATTGTGGCCGCGCACGTCGACAATTAGTGAATTATTAGTGGCGGCCGATCGGTCGTGAACAATGAGGTTTTTTGTATTGGTTCTAAAGCTTTAGTGTCTGGCATATTGATGATAAATAGTCTTGTAGTAGTATTGTCACCATATAAAGAGACGGGTGTTGTGACGGTGCAGTGGTGGCGACTAGCGGGGTGCGCCTATAAAAGGGCCGGCACGCTGCACTTCGAGTAGTTAAGTACTACTTACTACACCTGAAGACTCTGGACTCCTCGTATCGTATTGTCTAAGAACCACGCCCTGTAAACTAGTCTATCTTTGTTATAATTATTAAAATATATATTGTATGGTTAAAAGTGTTTTCCTTAATATTTTTATGTAAGTACACTCCTGCTAAACTGCTTCTTGCTAGATTCTGATGTTATGTGCACATGCTCGTTAAGGGTTGACTCCTCAAGCCACCCTTAACCCGCTAAGCGTGATAGTGTGATGGGAGGGCGCTTTTGGGGACTTTCTTATCATTGACTTTCAAAAAGAACTAAGTAATTCTAATTTATATTTATGATTAGTTACGGTTTACTCACGTGCATTTTTCGAGATTGCCCGACTAGTTTCGTACCTAAACGGAGTCCTAAATCATGAGCTGAACACGCGGCGAGGTCGCAACTCGAAGCAGGTTGACTCGTTATTCGGCGTGTTCAGGTCATGATTAAGGGCTCCGTTTGGGTCCTGAAACTAGTCGGGCAATCTCGAAAAATGCACGTGAGGAAACCGTAATCTATGTATATAAAAATGAATCCCTATTTCCCTTGGTCACGACAACACGCGTGAGCGGCTGGAACGATTTCGCAATTTTTTTTTGTTCCTAATTGTCAGGAGAAGGTTCTTATAAAAGAAAATTTGGATGTTTAAAAAAAAAACGAAATTATATCACTATGTCCATATTCTTTATTTGTTCACCGCATGCATGAAAATGGTTTGAAGTTTTTGTTACTATTTTGATTTTGTTTCTGAAGGTAGGTAATAGGTAAGTAGTAGTAGGTAGTAAGTAGGAAAAAGTGCATTGCAACGCATGCTGGGTACAGCTAGTTAATTATAATCCCATCAAAAACATTAAATGTAAAAAATGCCAAGTCTCTTTATGCAATCTTTCCACCGTAAAAAGTTTTAAGATCTCATAGAAGCCAAGTCCTATTCAATTTATTTTGTAGTTAGTTATCTATCTAGTGACTGTATTAATAGTTTTATTTCTATTATAATTATAGTGACCTGGCAATGAGCACAAATTAAAAGCTGCTTGCTGTGTGGAATTATGTGCGACTGTTATTGACGAATTGATATCTATGAGTAATATGATTACATTACTTGTTATGCTGATGTGTGATTTATGATATGCAGACGTGATTTTACGGCCAATGAGTAGTTATGGTCACCATCGACTACGTGCGTCAATACATATTTAAGAAAACCTAAGTTTATTTGATAAGAACATCACAATTATTATCTGTAGGTACCTATGTTTAATGGTCAAATCAAAAGAACTTAACTAATCCTGTGATATTAAACATTACGCGTGCGTTATGCGTTACTTTCACCTCCTCCAAATATATTTGTTTCTTCTTGTGCTCATTGCCAAGTCACTATAATTATAATAGAAATAAAACTATTAATACAGTCACTAGATAGATAACTAACTACAAAATAAATTGAATAGGACTTGGCTTCTATGAGATCTTAAAACTTTTTACGGTGGAAAGATTGCATAAAGAGACTTGGCATTTTTTAAATTTAATGTTTTTGGTGGGATCTCATTTATTTTTTGTAGGTGGGTCTCTTTCTTTTCTTTTTGGGTGACATAATAATGTCTTGTTCATCAACTGCTGCTTTGCTTAGAGCCTATTCTCTGTCTCTATCTCTTTTGTTTTTATAACTAACTAACAAACTAAATAAACAACAAACTATATATGTATTAAATAAGTATTTTAATAACTAACTATTTAAGTAACTAATGCTACTAAACTGCCCTGAGGTCGCCACATACAGGGCCAAGTACTTCGGAAACCCAGGTACTCTCCGAGAGATCACCAGTAACATCAAGGGTGTGCTGGCCTTCTTCGAGGAGTTAGGGTGGATCGAGTAACTATACTTACCACCCATCACGCAAAATACGCGCTTAGACGTGGAGTTGCGGATACCAGCCCGTTATACCTTAAGTAACTAATAACTAGCTGTTTCCGATATCCATAAACTTCGTTTCGCCGAATATAAATTTACGTTATTATATTTTTTTAGTTTCTAAGTGGTTTTTTTCATAGATAGTTGGCGCTATCATACGAATTTCGCATGTGGACACGACACCCATGACGCGTATTTTGTAAAGTATCACAGCGCCATCTTGGATTTTGACTTCGACATCCTTTTCATCATCAGCACCCCCGAAAACAATGGACACGATATCCAAGACGCATATCTTGTAAAATTTTACAGCCGCCATCTTGGATTTTGACTTCGACCTCATTTTCGTCATCAGTGCCCCCGAAAACCATGGACACGACATCCATGATGCATATCTTGTAAAATTTCGCATCCGCCATCTTGAATTTTGACTTCGACCTCATTTTCGTCATCAGCGTCCCCGAAAACCATGGACACGACACCCATGACGCATATCTGGTAAAATTTCACAGCCGCCATCTTGGATTTTGACTTCGACCTCATTTTCGTCATCAGCTCCCCCGAAAACTATGGACACGACACCCATGACGCATATTTTGTAAAATATCACAGCGCCATCTTGGATTTTGACTTCGACCTCTTTTTCGTCATCAGCCCCCCCGAAAACCATGGACACGACACCCATGACGCATATCTTGTAAAATTTCACAGCCGCCATCTTAGATTTTGACTTCGACCTCATTTTTGTCATCAGCCCCCCCGAAAACCATGGACACGACACCCATGACGCATATCTTGTAAAATTTCACAGCCGCCATCTTGGATTTTGACGTTGACCTCATTTTTGTCATCAGCTCCCCCGAAAACTATGGACACGACACCCATGACGCATATTTTGTAAAATATCACAGCACCATCTTGGATTTTGACTTCGACCTCTTTTTCGTCATCAGCACCCCCGAAAACCATGGACACGACACCCATGACGCATATTTTGTAAAATTTCACAGTCGCCATCTTGGATTTTGACTTTGACCTCATTTTTGGCATCAGCACCCCGGAAAACCGTGGGAACGACACCCATGACTTATATTTTGTAAAATTTCACAGCCGCCATCTTGGATTTTGATTTTGACCGCCCCCGCCCTCTGGAGAGAAAACTTGTGAGATATTAAAACTTTAAACAATTTAAATTAGCCTTTATGAATGTTATCTAGATACAGTAAAAAATGGGTTCATATAGTTACATACTTAGTGTACACCTCTGTCCTACCCTTCGGAGAATACAGGCGTGATGGTATGGAATCTCATTTCTCAGATTTTGCCCTAAATAAATATAACAATTTATAAATAATCTACACCAATTCAATATTTTTTGTACGTAAACAAAGAACAAAGTTAACAATGCAGTCGAATACAGTCGAAATTCATACACCATGTTCCTGGCAAAATGGCAAATATAAAATTGTTTTCTATAATTAACTATTTTTTTATGTTTTTATAATTTTTCCTTTTTAAGTGCCTAATAATCTATCTTGATACCAAATTTCAAGGTTCTAGGCCTGCTAGAAGTATCTTAGAATTTTGATGATCGGTCAGCCAGTGAGTCAGTGTGTCAGTGAGTCAGTGAGTGACAAAATGATGTAACTTTGATCGATTATAACTCGTAAACTATAAGTTCAAATATGATGTAATTTGGAAGTTTAGCTAGTTATAATGATTACTCTTGGTTACCGAAAGTTCAAACTGCTAGCTTTGTCCACAGCGAAGATATAGGGGGGGTGAAAGGGCCGCGAATGGCTTCGAGAAAAGATGGTACGGCCGTGCCCGCTTTGCTCGAGACTTGGCGGGGCACTGCCGTGCCCCCAGATAATGAATGTGTCTCACGAAAGTTATAATACAAAAATTCTATTCTACTTTTAATAAAGGAGTGCTGAAGTTGAAGAAGTCTAAGGAAAGAATGATCAAGGTTGGGTTCTACCTACATAAATAAATAAAATGTTCAAGCCTCGACCTTCCAGCGAACCTATACACATAAGAGATTAACTTTTAACGTTTTTTGTTTTAGTTCATTAAACGGTACAAATCCCCGTCCCCGCCGGTCCGCGGATCGGAGGATCGGACAGGTGAAACTGTGTCCAATTTAAAGGGATTAACCATTTAATCCCCACTGTACCTTGTTTAGGGTATAAATAAAAGGGGAAATTCCGCGGTTTTCTCTACATGTTATGAGTACCCATCGAAATTTATTTATAAGACAGATATGTGTTGCTGGGGAGTTTGTTGCGCCGTTTCTTCTTCACAGCATAAACACTAGGAAGCGGTGAAGGGAGGACGCTTTTGGGGGCTGTCTTTTGTAACATGTCTTTTTGGAAAAAAATGAGTTTTGAACTGCTATTGTGAGTGTTTAACTTTAAAGTTAACTAAGGCAGCATGAGACTCAATGCATGCAGTACTAAGCGATTGACTTTCTGTGCTACGGGTCACGGATTCGATGCTTCTGTATGGATAGAATATTTATTTTGTATGGCCTAATGGTGATTGTTCCGTGTCTAGGTGTTTGCGCCTGTTAAAGTTCGATACGTACTTGTACACCAGAATTGTCCGTTATCCCTTTCCGTTCTTCCAGTCCATCCTAAGGTTGTCTGGAAAATATCTCCTTGTGCGATAAGACATACTTTTTGTTTACCGGTGTATTATGTACAATAAAGAGAATTTAAATAAAATAAATGAATAAAAGCATCTTGACAAAAAGCACTAAAAAAAAAACTAGTGTGGGAAACGATTTTAAAGACGCAACAAAAGGAAAGACCGATTTCTCTTAAATCATTCTGCTTGAGTCATTGTGGCATACCAACTTCTAGTAGAGTTAACTTTTTTTCAGACAGTTTTGGTTTATAAGAACTGTCAAATTGTTTGAAAACCTAATTTTTTGGTTGTTTTTGTAAAATGGCTGGGCTGTTGTGGGTTGGTGGACTGCGCACACCCTCGACAACTGTTTGGCGCCTTCTCAGGAGTGCAGATTTCCTCACGATGTTTTCCTTCACCGTTAACGCAAGTGATAGTGTAGTGCGTCAGCCATGTTTGTTCTAGCGCACACTGACGAGTTCCTCACGGTGATACGCAAACGTGTCGCGTCACTAATGCGCAGAGTCCGTGGGAGCACCAACACCATTCTCAAGGTTATTGGTGATAAGCCGGACTGTCCAATAATGCAGCACTGGGTGCATACTCATGTGCATGTAAACGGTGCATCAAGCACTCCCGGCAAATATCTCAATAATGTATGTATATTAACATAGATATAAGTTTTTATTTTTACTAACAAAATATGGGCAATAATGCCTGAAATAAACATATTTTATTTTTAATTATAGTATAATTACGATCAGCACATGAACTAGAGGTGATCTCAGACCCTCCTACATAGAAGGCAAGCTTTCAACCACTAGACTATCGCTACTTTTCCACCCTCAACGATATCTCTATGCAAACATCGTACAAAGGTGCTTGGTTTATGAAACTAAGCTTATGATAAAACCTCCCAGATATCAATCCGTTTCACTGTCAATTTCAAGGAGCTATTCTTCTATTTACAAACTTATTTTGCATACAACCCCACTCTTATTCCTTGCACACTAAGGCTTAGAGTTTAATAATGACGTGTTAAATAAATTTGTGAGGTGTGTCGATACAATCGTCTATGAATGAAGGTGAATCAATCAATGTCGTACACCTCGATCCCTCATTCTGAATCCCTAATAATCCTCCTACCTATGGACGCTATCGTTATGTGTGATTAAATTTATGATCAATAGAGGTTTTTTTGAATTGGGAACCGTCTACAGGGAAAATTCCTTCAAACCGCGTGATCGACTGGTGACACTGATAGACCCCGCATAGGTTTTTTTTTCAGAAACAACCAAAAAAAAGTTTTAAAAAAATGATCCCTGGTTTTCTGTAAGTATCTGAGTAATTTTAGCGTCCCAAGTTAACTGACTGCGTGGAGCGATATCGCGCTAGTCGGACCCGTTAGCTGTGTCGCCGTGCCTTCATTAATTTAAGCAAGGCATCGAAATTTTCTACTACCTAAAAATTTTATTTGGGACAAAAACAGTTTTTTTGTTATTTTTAATCAATCTACATTTCGTGTATTTTGAAGGAATTACACGAATTCGTTAACGCCCTTTACACTTGGGATAAACTAGGATGATGAGGACATGTTATGCAAAGAAAGTGTTATAATTCGATAATTTTTCGATTCGATTATTATTCGATTATTGCACACCAGTTATAAAGATGAGAGTGTCTCGTTGGTCTAGTGGTCGAAAGTGCAACTGCTGACCGTGAGGTCCTGGGTTCGATCCCCAGGTCGGGCAAAATGTTATGAGGTTCTTCCGTGTGGAATTTCTCAGTAGCAGCCCGCAGACTCTGGATTTGTGCCCGGTTGATGGTAAACAAAGTTGTGAAGCGCCTGGCAATTATGTTATAGCAATGTTTTGACTAGCAAGCCATTTCTATAATAAAAGTGGCGGCGACAGACTGATATAATCTGGTTATTTATACTGCCAAATCAAACGGACTAAATAGGAAAGTAGCACTAAATGCGGCAAAAAATCATACTAGATTTTCAGATTGTATCGGAGTTAACTATTTTACAATATGTATTAGCACTTCACCAGATTCGATTTTAAATCGCATGTGATTTGAACCGCCCGAACAGACTTTTGACCAAGTTGACGCAACTAAAATCTATTTAATAAAAGTTGACACCTTTCAGCTTTTGTTGATCAAGTCATTTGTTGAAAGCGATTTGACCTGTCCGTGTTGCGCAATTAGAATGCTGCATTCTAATAGCGCAACACACTCGTAATCGCAATGGCTGTGTTTTTCACAATTCAACAATACATAATGCGTGATACATAGTTGTACAGAAGTCGGATTGTTTATACACTACGTTGCTATGGAAATTTGTGACCTGTCAATATCAAAGCCATAGCCATTACGAGTGTTTTGCTCAATAAGGACACACTGCTCTTATAAAACAACGTTACGCAGCGCCATGCTAGTTCATGCTACTCGTAGCAGCCCATCTGTGGGCTGACCATAGGGGCGGCTACCAGGGGCGCAAACTAGCGGCCTAGTTTGCGCCCCTCTAGGTTCTGAGCCAATACTACAATATAACTAAAAAAGTCCGCAACAGTTCAGTCGATTTAAATGCAAATGAATTATTTTGGATATTGAGAGTTACAAATATCAGATAAAATCGTTACTGCCTTAATTTCTAAGAAAATTATAAATGAAATATCTGTTTTTATTTAGCTTGTTTTTTTGGGGGGCGCAGTCATCCTTGCACTAGGCCCTCATGATGCTAGCTATGACCCTGCGCCGTGCCTATAGTTATAGTTATTCAATGATTCAAAATATAAGGTTAGTCGGAAAGGGCTACTAATCCGCGAGCCACTTAAAGTATCACTGATTCAATTTATAAAATCGACAACCCTGATTTAGGTATGAATTCAGAATTTGGAGCTATTCCTAATAAGTAACCCTAAATATGACCTGGGTAGGCCTCCCACAAGGTGGAACGATGATCTGGTGAAGGTCGCGGGAATCGGTGGATGCGAGAAGCACAGTACCGGTCGATGTGGCGATGCCTTATGTCCAGGGACTGAACGATGATGTCGAAATATGACCTAAAATTTTAACACAGCTGATGATAGCTAATAAAAGATAGATTTTAGCGTATTTTTTATGACATCTTTCAACAGCGCTATTTCACTAGAAGACTTTTGGGGAAAATTGTAGCACAAAAATTATTCTTTATTATGAGTATTTTAATATAATTTCGGAATAGTTCCACGATTTCGACTAACCTTGTATAAAATGATAACAAAGCCTCTTTTTCTGCCACAGACACCTTTAATTAAGTAACAAGAGTATCTAAATTTTTCATTGTTTCTCTGCATCCACCTAATCTGAATAAGCAAGGGTGTATTGTAAACTCCTTCAACCAAAGTTCCATTGATGAATAATTCATTCCTCTTGATGCCGATCGAAGGTACACTTGCAGTCGCGGTGTGCAAGAGTCCTAAGTTTGGAAAGATGTTAAGAAGATTGGTCTGGATGTAAATGCTGTTTGAATACCAATCAGGTTGGAAATTAATTGGAAGGGTAGTAGTGATTGTGTGTATGGTTGGTTTGATTTTAAATAGAGTTGTAACTGATGTCGTTTAGCGGATCTGGGGGCCTCCGTCGCCGTCCGAAAGTAGCCTGAAACGTAGGAGTGAACAAAACAAGTATCAAGTTCAACTTTTCGGACGAGCAAAAACACATCGGTAGTAGGGACAACTGTCAAATCGTGTTGTCATTCATTCTTAGTTCGGGCCCCGAAATAATCGTATGTCCGTAGGTGATAGGGAGTAGGAAACTCTCGTAACTAAGGCCGAAACCACGGACTTCGTGCTTAGGGAGTAGACCCCCTGTAGGGCAATTACGTAACGTAACCAACATCATTCATGACAGTTGATGTGTCAAAAACAATATTCTTTGCGTGGTGCATAGTTGTGGAGAAGTCGTATTGTTAATACAAACGTTGCTATGAAAATTATTGACCTGTCATCGTATACGAAACGATACTGATGCTGAAACAAAAGTTTTTAGAATTTCTGTCTGTTTGTATCTTTGATCTTTATGCCAATAGTAGGTACTGAACAGATTTACTTAGATTTGTTTAGCAAAAAACTGTTAAAGAGCGGGTCAGGTAATAGGGTACAAATTATTACGCTATTAAGTGTGGGTGATGAGCAGTACGCTTATTGGAAATAAATGTGATTATGTTTAAAAAATGGATTACATATGTTTAGTTGATATTATTATTTTCCGGCTTCCACGTAGACGAAGTCGTGGGCACTGCTAGTCTTCGTCCCTACTTTAATTACGAATTTAGAAAACGGAGTTTCTAAATCGTGACCCCAAACATGACCTAAAATGTAAACACAGCTGATCATAGCTGAGGATAGATAGATTTTAGCATAAGTTTTATGTAATTTTTGAACAGCTATTTCTGTTAAACTATTGACTTTTGGGGAAAGTGGTAGAACAATACTTACCCATTATTATGGGTACTTTAATAACCTTGTATATAATTATATTATATGTATAATATTTTCCAGCAGTCTTAGTTCACTTGTTGTTGTTTTATTTGTGTTATTTGGTTTTTAATTTTTTTTAATATTCTAGTGTCTTATTTTAATGTTATTAAAAATGCATTCATTTCACTTTGTGGACTTTGCAGAATTTCAGCGTATAGAAACGATATCAGAAACCCAACTCCAAGGTAACAAAATGACAGCTTTTCAGAGGATCGCCAAAAAGTATTGTAATGGAATTGATTCCTCTCATCGCCAGTGAGGAGTGCTCAAGAGGGCACCGGACGTCTCTGGCCAATATAAATGTAAATGTACTTGAGGTACGCTGCCGACCTGATAGGTAGTACAGACGATCAAGTAGGTAGAATTTGAATTGAAGAATAGATGTGGAAATTATTGCACTGATTTGTTTAAACGCAAAGTATGTATTAAAGATTAATCGTGAAGAATTGTTGATATTATCATTTTTTTTAAACGGAATATGGAAATGGCCGGTGTAATCGAATTCGGGTAATTCCTTCAAACCGCGTGATCTACTAGTGATACAGATAGACCTTGATAGAGATATATTAAAAATTAATAAAAAAAAAACATGTTCTGTTTTTGAGTCGTTAAAGCGCCCCGAGTTAACTGACTGCACGGAGCGATATCGCCATAGGTATGCCCACCAGCTGTGTCGCCGTGCTTACATTCATTTATGCTTGGCATCGAAAAGATCTACAACAAAAAAACAGTGGCCTTCCTTCGCCTTCGTTTGCCTTGTACGCTACGCATAATACGAAAACTCAGTTTTAGAACTTAAATTGTAAAACAAAATTTTCTTAATTAATATTACGATGAACGATAATTTACAAATCACTTTCTTAAATTGTTTCATGCAGAACAATACCTACCTACTTGATCTGCAGGGCAATTGCGTAACTTAACCAACATCAATCATGACAGTTGATGTGTCAAAAACAATATTCATTACGTGGTACATAGTTGTAGAGAAGTCAGATTGCTAATACATACGTTGCTATGGAAATTGTTGACCTGTCAAAATCAATGCCATAGCGATTACGAGTGAGTTGCGCAATTGGGTATTTGACTGAAAAAATCTCATTAGTCCGTCAGTTAGATTATCAAAAATGATTTGACCCGTATTTTTTCTTTTGTTACGTAAACCAAAATTGACGAATCTTCGACACTTAAAATTGGCAAAATGTCACAAGCAAGTACAATTTTTACTAGCTTCTGACGTCACTAGCCCCCACTCTCGAGTTTTGATGCGTTTTATCCTTCCAAATATTCATAGATTTAATAAAAGAAAAAATACGTGTCCATTATTTTTTTAAACTATAACTGGCGGACTATTTAGATTTGCAATTTATTGATGCTGTCAACATGCCTATTGCTGGAATCCATCTCACCTCATTTTTTTCTGTCATATCTGCAATTCCAGCACCTTGACTACTCTTGGGCTACATATAGAGGACGTGCGTTCCGAATCACAAGAGGCTCTCATGCATAAAGAAATCGGCCGCAATGGCGCAGCCACCTGCACGTCAACGGCTGAATATTTCATTGACATTACGGTTTCAGAACGCGAACAGGTCAATTTTTATTTAAGAGTGGTTGCTTTTATTCTGTTGGATTTATTGAGTTGTTAGAATTTTGTATGGTGATTATCAATTATGTATTTAATTGAATATGTATAAAAGTGATCTTTAGGCGCGTGCTACACGTTCAATATTGGGGCCGATTCTCTTGTTCACCAACTAAACTAAAATTAAAGAATTGCTATCTTTTACTAACAGACAGCGCGAGAAAAGGACGGTGATAGACAACAACTAAGTTAGAGATGTCAAATTAGTTTACGCCTTGAACTTCACCGTGTTTTTAGTCGACACCTTTTAAATGTCGTCTAAATTTGTATGGAACTTTTAGTTCAACTAAATTTGACAGCTCTTATTTACGTATGTCTCTTATTTTATTAGAGTGAAAAATTTGGCAATAGCCTAAATTAAATCTAGTTTGTCCAAAACAGAATCGGCACCATTATTTTGATATAAGTATATTGAGCGTTTAAACAATCTATACATTGATCTAAACGTTCAATAAATATTACGATCCCAATAAATATATAAATATTGAACGTGAAGCATGCGCCTTATGGTTAATTTGAATTTTCGAATTGAGATGTGAAAGGGCAGGAAACGCCATGCAAAATTTTTATAGCAAAATTAAGTAGAGGTATGTAACGGGTACGTTTTAAATAAAACAATCAGTAAGACCGATTATAATGAACAACTATGTATTTATTCTGAATTAATATAAATAAATATTAAAACATATTTATAACTGTAATAATTTATATAATTATGAATTAATATAATTTACAGAAAATAAACGAGTCAACCGTTCGTTTTATGATATTCTTCTCGCTACCACCGCCAAGACAAAAGTGAATAAGTATCTCACTCCGTGACATGGTTGACAGGCCAAAAATCATAACCATAGATAATAAAATATTAGTGAAATGAACAAATCGATTACAACTAAACTATTTCCATTACAATATTTTGAAATGTTAACAGTCGGCCATCCTGAAGCAGTGTCTGTCCCAGGCATAGAAAGAGAAAAAAAAAAGAAAACGAAGTAACTGTAAAATTTTTAAGTTAGGCCTCCCCTGGGTAAGAGAAGTTATTTAGATTTATACACAGAAAACCACATACACTACTTTATGAAAGGCCTAACTTCCAGAATACATTATAAATAAATTTTACTACAATTTTAATATTTAATAACATTATTTACTACAATTTTAATATTTAATAACATTATTTACTACAATTTTAATATTTAATAACATTCTTTACTACAATTTTGATATTTAATAACATTATTTACTACAATTTTAATATGAAATAACATTATACAATTAAGTGTTAACCTTTCCCTTCGGCCATCCTGCTATAAAGGAATGACCTCATTGCTCTTAACTATAATGCAAACAATTTAATAATTATACAGTAGGTACTAAAAAAAACATGTTCCTTGCTAAACAGAGTGAATTATTCTATAATAAAGTAAAATTTTAATTAAATCTTGGTTCTAGGATAATGATTTCTGCTATTATAACCATCTGTGTACGGATGTAATGTAGTGTAGATATGTCCCGGTTCTTTATTAATCGAGCTTCTTCGATACCACGATTTTGAAGTTCTTGTTTCTGCGTATTCTTCAATGGGTAGCTACGGTGTCCAATATAAGGAGCTACGTAGTCCATTCAAGCCGTAGGGTAAGGTAAACTTCAGAAGTAGTAACTGCCTCGTCTTGAGTCACTAAACTGCCCACGAATTGCCCACACAAGGAGCCACAACTTCCAGTAATTTCACCGTATGCCCACACCAGGAGCTTCCAACTTCAATAACACGTACAAGCTGTCCACCGCTTGCCCACACAAGGAGCTACGGTCTCAAGACAGTACACCGCATGCTCGCACAAGGAGCTACGGCCTTAAAGTGCAAAAACTGTCCACCGCTTGCCCACACAAGGAGCTACGGTCTCAAGACAGTACACCGCATGCTCGCGCAAGGAGCTCCGGCCTTAAGTGTAAAAACTGCCCACCGCTTGCCCACACAAGGAGCTACGGCCTCAAAGCAGGAAAGTATATTGTATGCCCGCACAAGGAGCTTTGACCTTAATTGTGTAGAAACTGCCCACTTCTTGCTCACACAAGAAGTTACGACATCAAAGCAGTACATAAACCTATTGCCCGCACAAGGAGCTACTAGCACATTGCTTACAGCTGGGTAATGCCCACACGCAGCAGGTGTGGCTGCTTCCTCCAGGTCGGCCATTGTCTCAAAATGTTGGAAAGGAATGCAGGGAGTAAAAGGTGTTAAGAAAAGGGAGGTTAATTAATGAACTAATAAAGAATAATAATAAAAACGTTAACTTGTTTTAGTTATCACTATCATCATATTCGGTCTCAGACTCGGATTCTTTAAATCTGATCCATGGTTTAATTTTGTCAACCGGAAAAACATTAGTGTATTTTTTTCTTGAATAGCCCTCGACACTACTCACTTTATAACGGTCATGATCAAAAATTTCAGTAATTTTATACGGACCACTAAACGCGGGTGCTAGTTTATTACTCTCACCGGGGGTCTTAGTGACTTTCTGGACCATCACCAATTCTCCAACTCTATATGACCTAGCTTTACATCTTTTCCTATCATATCTTTGCTTCATGTTATCTTGTTGTTTCCTAATATTAGCGCTAGCGTCGTCGCGAATTTTTTGTATAGTATCATTTGGTATGAAATCTTTAGTACTTAATTCATGTAAATGGCCTTCGGTTACATTAACGCTTGGTTTTCCGAAAATTATTTCAGTAGGCGATTTGCCCGTGCTCTGATTAACAGTATTATTTAGGCTCCACTGAATCTTCGCCAAATGGTTATCCCAATTTCTATCATCATTATCGTGACACAACGCAACCAAAGAAGACAAAATTGATCGATTGTATCTTTCGATTTGGCCATTCGCCCTGGGCGTAGCAACGGCATTTAGTGTATGCTTTATACCGTTGTCCTTCACAAACGTTTGGAACTCTTTAGAGGTGAAACTTGTACCTCTATCAGAGATTAACATTTTAGGAGTACCAAAGAGAGAAAACACATCATTTAAAACGTTTATCGACGTTTTGCTTTTTGTATTCTTAACCGCACGAAGGATTATAAATTTGGTAAAACTATCTATTACTCCTAAAATGTATGTGTTCCCTCTCTTGCTTTTTACGAAAGGTCCTAAATGGTCTATGTGAAGACTATGGAAAGGAATGTCTGGTTTTGAAATAGGATGAAGAAAACCTGGTTTCTTACCACCAGATTGCTTAGAGTAAGCGCATGGAATACATGCTCTCACGTATTTTTTTATAAATTGTGTCATTCGCGGAAACCAGTAATCGCGTTTGACCTTTTCCATAGTCTTCTCATATGAGAAGTAACCAGCGTTGTCATGGCATAGTTGACAGATTTTCCATCGAGCGTCTTTCGGTACGGCCCAACGCAATTCACTCCCTATCTTTCTAAATATTTTACCATCTTTAAACTCATACTTGCTACGAACATCTTTAGCTTCAACGGAATTTGTATTTAAAATGGCTTTTACATGACACAACCGTGGGTCACTCATCTGCACAGATTGTAACCAATGAACGTCACTTAGAAACATTACTGATAACGATTCGCATTCAGGGGCTTCTATCGAGTTACGACTCAGTGCGTCTGCATGAGCTAACCGAGTTCCTGCCCTATACTCGATTGTGAATGAGTATTCTTGAACAGAAAGCCACCACCTAGCTATTCTTGGAATTAAGTCCCTTTTTGTCAACGTCGTTCGAAGTGCATTACAATCAGTAATGACCTTAAACTCTATTCCGAGAAGATAAACTCTAAACCGATTTAATGAAGCGACGACAGCAAGAGTTTCCAGCTCATAAGAATGGAAATGTCGCTCCTCAGCTGTCGTCTGCCGGCTAAAGTATGCTACAGCTTGTAAAGGCTTCGCCTCTTCGGCCCGCTGAAGTAGTATACCCCCCAAGCCAGACGAACTTGCATCAGTATGGAGCTCTGTCTGGTACTTGGGATTATATATTGGTCTTTGAGTCAACATCGTTTTTAATGTTGTAAAGGCGTTTTCTTGCTCAGTTGCCCACGTCCAAGCGATATTGGCCCTTGTGAGGGAGGTTAATGGTCTCGCAATACTGGCAAATCCGGCAACAAATCTACGAAAGAAACTCGCTAGTCCTATGAATTGCCGTGCTTCGTGGACGTTTTGAGGTGTCTTGAACGCGCTTACTGCCAAAATCTTTTTAAGCCCGGGACGAACTCCCTCTGCCGAAATCTCGAAGCCTAAATAGTCTATAGTCTTTTTAAAGAAATGGCATTTACTTAAATTTAAAGTCAATTTGGCTTCTTTGATGAGGTCAAGAACAGCTGTAAGCTTCTCCAGTCCCTCATCAATGGTGGTGGATGCAATGATGACGTCATCCATATACGCTAATACGCCAGGTATATTACGACGTTTCAAAAGATTCAAAACAAGTCTCTGAAATACGGCTGGCGCATTGGTCAGACCGAAGGGCATACGGTTATATTCGTAATGCCCGTCGGGTGTCACAAAAGCTGCGAGATGCTTTGAATCCTCTGAAACGGGTACCTGATGATAGCCAGATGTCAAGTCTAAAGTACTAAAGAAAACCTGACCCGAAAGACTATCTATTTGGTCGTCTATTAAAGGCATCGGAAATTTTTCTTTTAAAGTTTTCCGATTTAGCGCTCTATAGTCCACGCATAGTCTGGTATCACCATTTTTCTTAGCTACTAGTATTATTGGGCTAGCAAATTCCGACGTTGATTCACGAATAATCCCAGTATCAAGTAATTCACTCACAATAGTCTTCACTTTTTCGCGTTCCGATAAAGAAAGACGATACGGTCGGTAAGTCACTGGAATATGGTCCTTCAACTGAATGCGCATTTCAGCTAATGACGTTTTACCTAACTCTTTCAACGAAAATGCAAAACAGTCACGCTGTGAATTTAACAATGTACATAGTTTTTTACGAGTCTCCTCGTCTAAGTTATCATCAACCATAATCTGATCAGCAGTAATAAGGTTTTCCACGAAATCAATGTTCAATATATTAATTTTATTCGTATCTGTATGAGTCATTATTTTTGTCATTGGTGTTAAATTACCGGTTAAATACAGTACCCTAGCTATTAATGTGTTCGAGGTTAAAGTGAACGGTTCTGAACTAAGTGCAATTATAATAATTGACCCTATCCCTTTATCAATAGTGTATACACCTGGCAGGATGAAATATTCCCGACCGCTCTTCATGCAAGGTTCAGTATTGATGTAAATCAGTCCAGTTATATCAGAACCTGTGCGTACTTTAATAGTAGACGTCCCATAAATTGAGCTGTTATCGAAACAGGACAAACTAAGTTCTTTATTGTTGGACGTCGGTTCCTTGTACAGAAATAGAGATGTGTCTGACTTGTAAATCCTTACACCCGGTAATTCAGTAAGTGAATGTCCTATAAGAGCATCTGCTATCAGTAAGTTAGGTTCAACTAAGTATACTACAACATGTTCGTCAAGACCGTCAAGTCTGATTCGAACGGTAATGCGACCACTCGGTAAAACGCTTCCCTGACCAAACCCATTTAGTGTGGGTAACTTATTATGATCAATAGGTATTCCAAGTTGTTCTCCGATGTCTCTTCTTAATAATGTACAATGACTACCCAGATCGACAAATGCCTTAATAGATCTATCTTTCAAAGTAATTTGTTTAAAATATTTATCACTCGCGTTATTATTCTGCGATATACTAAGCACATTGTTTGTCTGATTACTAAAAGTATCCGAAGTCTGTCGCGATTCAGTTACGGAACCTGAAATCTTATCTGTACAATTTTTCTCAACATGACCGTATTGGCGACATTTTCTACATTTTAAGATAGGTTTTGAACACCGTGACACTATGTGTCCTTGTTCCTTGCAATTGTAACAAGTGACCTCTAATCTTGGTTGTCGCTTTGAATGTGAATTTGCTGCCCTAGTGGTACCAGAGTTTGTGTCGTCACTACCACGCATGTTAGGCACATACCTTTTAGGCACATCATTCAATTTGGACGATATATTCCGAAAGAATATTAAAACGTCTTCAGGTTTATCGAAATTAGCACCCTGAACGTTCATTCGAATATTGTTATCATAAACACCATGAGTAAGACAGTCTACTGCTTGCTTGCCCTTTAGTTCACATCTATTTATAAACATAATTTTATCGTAGTAATATTCTTCTAGGGATTCGTTTCGCCTAGAACGTTTAGCCAGCATTTCCGAAAGAAGCTCGCCATAATTGTGTTCACAAGGAAAGGCAGCTAAAAATTTTACTTGCCATTCAGCCCATGTGTATTTAACACTGGTGAGACCATCATATAACCGTTTAGCAAGCCCTGAAAGCTTGGGTAAAGCATAAAATATAGTTTGTCTTTCCGACCAACCATACATATGCGCTGATTCGTTAACCTTCGCTAACCAATGTTTCATTGTCTGTATTTTATCCTGAGGGTCAAAGTTCGGTATTACGTTTTGAGAAGCATGAAGTCCAGATGCACCAAGAGACCCGGTGTTATTACGATCGTTAATTGCAACTACTAGTTTCTCCAAAACAGAAGTTTCTGAACGGTTAGCTAAACGTTCAGATCGTTTTCGTTCACATTTTTGTCGTTTAAATGTAGTCGACGATGAATCACTAGAGCTCGATGAAGAAGTGGTCGAAGAGCTACTAGAATCATATTTTCGACCCTTATGCCGTTTTCTCGATTTGCGGCATTGTTTGCGTGACCTACGTTTATTATTACTTGAACGAGAATACGTACTCTGCACAGACAAATTTGTACGTCTACTCCGACTCCGTGATCTTGACCTAGCAGGAGAGGGTGTACCCATTTTGGATCAGAAAGGGATGAGGATAGTAAACAACAGGAAAGACAACTTTTGATCACTGTAAATAGTATTACGCATTAATGCTATGTTCACTCACCGCATTTATGTTTGCAGCTTAATAATAATATTGTTTTGTAATGCCTACCAATATTATACTCATGTACGTGAATAAAAAATAAAGGATTCATATAAGCATGACTTCAACATTGTACTCATGTAATTAAATAAGTGGGTATGGCGAAACATTAATATGATAATATAAACGCGGCTATATCATAACCATAATATTATAATGAATATCCAAAATTACAATTTTATTTCATGTAGGTTTATACAACAAAACTTTTAATTGTTTAAGTATCAAAAGTCAATACTAAACTAGTGTTAATTTTCGAAAGAAAAAGTGATCAAATTCCTGCCTGCACGAGCAATATCAATCGTGTGTAGGTACCTAACTACTGCCGCGCTCTAAGGGTGAGGCGGTAAACGGATAAATTAATCAGTAGTGTACCTACATAATCCACCTTGTATAACCGCATTAACGTAAAACAACTTTTGGTACATAATAGAAATACGCAAATCACATATCACACTCATAATTCCAAACGAACGGGTTACTTTATCAAAATAATTACGATCTATCACTATTTGCGGGTACCATCCAATTCAATTATATAAAAATCAAATAAAAAGATTTCTTAATTATGCTTCTATAATTAGTACCCATCGGTTGGTATTAAGATATCAAAACACAAAATTAAGCAAAATCAATAATCACAGTAAACTGATCAACGTTTATACGTTCATCAAGAAAGAAAAAAATATTTATAACGACTCACCGCTTGTACTGCAATCAATTTTACCTTAGACCGCGCGGTTGACGCGATTATCCCGCTTCTGAACTTTTAAATAAAACAATCAGTAAGACCGATTATAATGAACAACTATGTATTTATTCTGAATTAATATAAATAAATATTAAAAAATATTTATAACTGTAATAATTTATATAATTATGAATTAATATAATTTACAGAAAATAAACGAATCAACCGTTCGTTTTATGATATTCTCGCTACCACCGCCAAGACAAAAGTGAATAAGTATCTCACTCCGTGACATGGTTGACAGGCCAAAAATCATAACCATAGATAATAAAATATTAGTGAAATGAACAAATCGATTACAACTAAACTATTTCCATTACAATATTTTGAAATGTTAACATACGGAAATTACTTATAGGCATTAAATACAAAAGTAAACATATTTTATTATGGAAATGTACCTACATTATTAAATAAAGATAGTGAAAAATTTAAGTTTATTGAATGAATAAAGTTTGTTATTAAACCGTTTGCGTACCGCCCGTCGTCCCAGGACGACATTTAATTGTCTTATCTATTGTGTCTATAATAAATTAATTACGGTGATTGAGAGTTTAATATTTCCAAACGTAAACTTGCGAGAGGATTTATCCACTTTTAATACTAATAAACGCCGATAGGTAAAAAATAGAATAATTTCAATTTAATCAACATCTTTTAAGAAAAATACACAAACAAAAGACAGCTCCGCACATCTACCTCAGGTACTCCATACAATTTACATTAAAATTTGAACTCCAAACAAGAACTCAGAAACTTTTATAAACAGATGCTGCGCCCCCTACCGTTAAATTAAATAAGTATAACGTCGCCCGAGACAATGCATAGGTAATGTTCTACAAAGTTCGCAATATAAAAATCATGGAAACCGACTAAGTTGGCCGATATGAATAAAGTATTCATTGTAATTGAGAGAAGTTCGCTAGGGTCAGGTGGTTCAGACGGGATGCTTGTTTTTGGAGAGATTTATGTGTAGGTACCTATGTATACAAGGTTATTCAGAAAGGGGGTAGTTACTAATTCGAAAGCTTCACAGTATAAACACTAGGAAGCGGTAAGGGAAGGCGTTTTTGGGGCCTATTTTTTGTAACGCTTTTGACGACACGTTTGGTGCAGTGGCTGAGCGATTAGCTTTTGCGCTACGGGTCGTGGGTTCGATTCCCACACGGAACAATAATTTTTATGACCTACAGATAGTTTCAGGTCTAGGCGTTTGTGTATGTAAGAGTTGTGTTTGTAAACGCACCCACGATACAGAAGAAATTCAGTAGGGCAAAGTAAAAAAGACAAAATCTATGACGTTCAAAAATAACTAAGTAATTGTAGTCTGTTTTGAAAAAATGAGTTTTGAAGTTGAAATTGTGTTAAGGTACCCATTATAATGAATAACTTTTGTTCTACAACTTTCCCCAAAAGTCAATAATTTTAACTAAATAACTGTTCAAAGATTTCATAAAAAATACGCTAAAGTCCATCTATCCACAGTTAGTTATGATCAGCTGTTTACATTTTAAGTCATATTTGGGGTCACGGATTAGAAGCTCCATTTTCTGAATTCATAACTAAAGAAAGGATGAAGAGTTTTTAGAAAAACACATAACATAAACTCACGCCTGTATTCCCAGAAGGCTTGGGCAGAGGTGTATAGTACACCCTCATTTTGCCGTATGTTTACGTCCCATGTAATAAGGGGCGAGCCTATTCCCATCGACCGGGCACAAATCCAAACTCCGGGCAGCTACTGAGAAATTCCACACGGAAAAACCCAATAATACTTTGCCTGACCTGGCGATCGAACCCAGGAACTCACGCTCAGTAGTCGCGATTGCGACCAACGAGGCAATTAATATAATGCGTAATAAAAAATCGCTAAATAAAATCTATCTATCCTCAGCTATGATCAGCTGTGTTTATATTACAGGTCATACATGGGGTCACGGATTAGAAGCTCCATTTCCTCTCTTTCTCTTCAGAATTCATAACTAAAGCAGGGACGAAGATTTTTTGAAAAAAACTAAAATAAAGGAGATGTTTGATTTTGAAAAAAATAGGGGATTTCCATAAAAAAACAAATAAATTGGTTTAAAGAAGAGTACTCTTGTACTGGATTTATTATTTGGGGACGTTTTTTAATATGTTAACCCTTTTTTTCTGGTAGCCATGACAGTTATGTTTGACATTGACATGAGTTTGACAACTTTGACAGTCTTATACCTATCTTTTCATCGTATGACATGTCAACAGTTGTCAAGATGTCATTTCGATCCACCATATTTTTATGTGTTGTGTTGCTCTCCTTGACCAAAATATCTTGAACGTACAATTAAACGAAGTAAAATTACAGAAAATTATCATTAAAAAACGGTTCCTTTATTATAAAGCAATATTTACATATAGTGTACATGGTGCTAGCCCAGGCTCCATACATTTCTGAAACATCTCCTTTGTATGGTTTTTTTTTTAGCTTGAATTGTTTTAACACTTGCTTTAAAACAGTTGTCAGTCATACTTGAAGTGGCCTGCGGATTAGTGCCCTTTTTCGACTAAACTTGTATGAAAGTACGTTGTGGAATGGACAAATGATGTAATCAAAGAAATAAAATCTATCTCAAAACCAGCGTTAAACACTTCCACAAAGAAGCCTATCGGTTCCGTTCAACCTAACCTACCACGGCCATCAAAAAGATGATTCCAAACTCATTGTGAAATGAATCTTTTAATATCGCAGCTGCGCGCCCGGCTCAAATATTGGTAGCACACGTAACAAAAGGTTTCGCTTTATTGAAATCCGCAGTTCGGCTTCGGAACGCTCATACCTAATAACGTGATCGGACGGTGGTGAGGAGACGGCTTCCTTCAATTTAAGCGGTGGGACTAAAATACTACTAAAATTGGCAGTCTGATTGTTGATGATTGAAATGACAACGCTTCTTTCTTCACAATTGTATAATGATGAATAAATTGAATATTGAGACTGCTGCACTTATTATTTATACAATATATGCTCACGAACACGCGTTCATTACTAAAATACAAGGGTAACACTGAAAGTTTTTAAAACTGGCTGGTTAGAAACAAATCCAATGAAAAATTAATTTAAAATTCGAATTTAGAACTCTTTGAGTGAGGGACGTCCTGCAACGGTGACAACTGACGATAACATCATATCATTACTTTGCGGCGCATGATAGAGGCTGATAATGGTTTAAGTAAACAGGCATAATCGCTGACTGACATCCGTGGAGCACAAAGGTTCCAGACGAAACCAGCGTCAAGTACTTATAGTGCTTGACATTAAGCTGATCTGGACACCTTTTTGGTCCAGCCATGAGACACATACCCAAGACTTTTTTTATTTAAATCACATTTTTTACCTGTTGTGTCTCTTTGTACTGTGTCCAAATGAATGATTCTTTATCTTTATCTGATAAGAGAATGACCTACCAACGTATTCGGGCAAGCTTAGGCATTGGTATGAGTCAGTTGTAAAAAATCTTACATGAGCATTTAAGCGTCAGGAAGCTATGTACTACGTGGATACTCCATAATTATGACAACTTACTCTTCACCGAAGAATTCACGGGATAAATGTTTTTATAGTTATAAGAATGTCTTTAAAAAGTTGTACGATAACAAAATTAAGAAGATGAAATCCTAATTAGTATAAAACAAGAAGGAATTATGTTGGAACCCTTTCCACACTAAGTTAGCTATCGACTTAGAATGTGAAAAAAATACTTTGGTATCAGGAAATGAAACAAAGGTACAGCTTGAGTGTGTTGCCTTCATCGCGCCTCATTGTCAATTGTACTAGCAGTGGAACTTAGGAGGGGGTAAAAATTTAATTTCCATTTAGCAAGATGAGTTAGATTCTAAATGTGGAGAATGCAGTATGACTGGTTGTCACTTTACATTCAAAAACCATGAACTTTGGTCATCATTGTGTACAACTGTTAGACTATTATGGACCAAAGTTTTTTTTGTGGGTGTTTTGTCTTCCAGATAATGTTTAAATTTAAGTTAGGTGCATTTGTTTATTTAGAATAATGTTTACATTAGTTTTAAGCAGTATTATGTTTTATACTTAAGTATGTGTGTTCGTTTGGGCGTAAAAATAGGAGGGGACTATGGGACAAAATCAGATTTCGTGATAAAAAAAAACAGCTGGTTCGTACAAAATAATAAATGTAGCTTAGCAAAATGTATATAACAGCGGATTTTTAGTTATTTTAAAAGTTGTACAAAATGATGAGCATGTAAAGTGACCAACCATCCACTTAGGGTTGTCAGACGTCCTTTAGTTTAAAAGACGTCCCCTTTTTAAGCTCTAAAACTAGACCTTATCCTCTATTTTAAAGTCAAGAATAGAGGACGTTTATTAAAAACTTGTAACTACTTTTGGGGCATTGGAGTTTCTTGCCGGCTCTTCTCCATGCAACCTACCTTTTGGAACCGTGCACCTAGTTTTGACGTTTTAAAAGTACCTGTAATCTGGTCTATTTGAAATAAAAAACTTTGACTTTGAGTTGCTGTTGGCTTCAATTAACCACTACGATACGTTGCGTGTTAAATAGTTCTTTTCATTAATAAATGTCGCTACTGATAATATAACAGAGCATTTTATTGAAAAAAACATGATGTCCCTTATTTTCATTCGTAGTCCTTTATTTTTTTAACAAATCCTGTAAAATAAAAAACGTGTGCCGGCAACCCTATCTATACTATTGATAAAACTCAAAGGGCAAATATGTCCGGTTCCTATGGCCAAAAACCGGCTGTTTTTTTATTTATTTTTAAATTTTATATTAGGCCTGCGTTTGACCACCATCTCGCCTGATGTTTAGCAATGATGCGGTCTACGATGGAGCACGCTTGCCTAGAAGAAACTGATTCGCTAGTGACTTGAAGACACCCAGATTGTAGCTGTCGGGGAACACCCACTCGGGCAGCGCATTCCACTGTTTGGCGGTTTTCACAATCAAATCAAAAGTGTCATCAAAGCGCTTCGTTCGGGTTTTTGGTATATCAACCATGAACCGATAGCACTTTTTCGTGCTTCTGGCCGTCCGATAGAAAAAAGGGCAGGAGGGAATTAGATCATGCAGATCTGAAGCACACTCTCCGAAATATATCCGATAAAAACCGATAGACTAGCAACTTCGCGCCGATGCTCAAGACTTTGGAGCTTGGTCTGAACAAGGGAGTTGTTGCTGATGAGCTTCTTGGCACGCTTCTCAATGGACTCCAACGCCTCAAGCTGGTACTTGGCTGAGCCATCCCAATTTTGCTAGCATAGCATTTTTTATTGCCAAACTGCGCATTTAAGTAGACTCGTAAGCTAATTTTACTTTTGATAGCCACTAACGTATGTGAAGGTTTACTATGCAAAGCTATGGGGACTTTGCTTCATTAAAGGTAAAGATAGCATAGCTCGAAGAATTGTCAAACTTAAGTGGCAGTGAGCGGGGCACATTGCTCGCAGAACGGATGGCCGATGGGGCCGAAAGGTTCTGGAGTCATGACCGCGTACCGGAAGACGCAGCGTGGGTAGGCCTCCCACAAGGCGGACCGATGATCTGGTGAATGTCGCGGGAAACCGCTGGATGCGAGAAGCACAGGACCGGTCGATGTGGCGATGCTTGGGGGAGGCCTATGTCCAGCAGTGGGTGTCTTTCGGCTGAATGATGATGATGATGATGAGGTAAAGATACAGGAATCTAAATATTTAACCAATAACGTTCAGTAAACCATAGGAATCGTCCATTAGTTGGACTTCAATTATCATGCAATTAGCTTATGACAACAATAGACATGTTGACAGCATCAATAAATTGCAAATCTAATTAGTCCGCCAGTTAGAGTTTTGAAAAATAATAGACACGTATTTTTTCTATTGTTAAATCTATGAATATTTGGAAAGATAAAACGTATCAAAACTCGAGAGTGGGGGCTTGTGACGTCAGAAGCAAGTAAAAATTGTACTTGTTTGTGACGTTTTACCAATTTTAAAAGTGTCGTATCTTCGTCAATTTTGGTTTACGTAACAAAAGAAAAATTACGGGTCAAATATTTTTTGACAATATGTATAACTGACGGACTAATTAGATTTTTGCAGTTAAATACTCTATTACAGGGTTACTCAAAGTAGGGTATGCGAACCTCTAGGGGTTCGCCATTCGACGGCAGGGGGTTCGCGACTAGATTTACGTAATGGTGGCTTGATGACTGGCAAGCACGTGTGGCACACATGGTGGCAGCTGGACAGGAAGATATCACGAACTCTCACGCAAAGCGGTGAATTTCCTTTTACCCTTTGCTACAACATACTTATGTGAGAGTGGGTTTTCACTCCTGGTCGTGATAAAAACTAAATACAGAAATCGACTTGATACCGAGTCAGAATTAAGGTTTAAATTGTCCAAATTACTCCTAAAATGGACTCCATTTGCGACAAGAAACAAGCACACCCATCACATTAATATTAAAAAGATATTTCTTTTGGCACTTTATTTGTTACCTTTAATTGATATTTAAAAACCTTATTTTCTTCAACAGTCAATTTTATTTATGATTAGTTACGGTTTACTCACGTGCATTTTTAGGGATTGCAATCCCGAAAAATGCACGTGAGTAAACCGTAACTAATCATAAATATGAATGTGTCTCACGAAAGTTATAATAATAAGTCAATTTTATTTTATTATTTTTCTTAATTAGGTAAGGGGATCGCTGTCACCTGGAACCTTTAACAGGGGTTCGTGGAGCCGAAAGTTTGAGAAACCCCGCCCCTATTGCAAACAACTTTGTAACACTTATGTTTTAATAAAGACCTTAAAAAAATGAAAATAAAACAATCCAGGGGTTCATAGAAAGTTAGGCGTCTCGGCTTCGGAGGACAAGGTCGATTCTGTGTGTACATGGTCTCTGGGCGGGTTTAGCGTGGCCTGCGTTGCACTGTGCGGATCTGGTTTCAACTTTTCCGTTTCTCCTGGTAGCACAAATATGTCTTGTATTGGGTCGTATGCGTACGATCCAAAAATAGGTCTAGAAAATAAAAATAAATAATTTTGAAAGTACATACCTATATACACCGTGTCCCAAAATTCAACGATAAGCGGGCACCAGAGGGTGGACCTGCTCATGACAACACGAGAAAAAAAGAAAAAAAAAACTTTTTTTTAAAATTATGTTATCTAAATTGAAATCCTTCGATTTTTTTCAAATATTTCTGTTTTTTTTTTGTATCGGCAACCTAAGTAGTACTGGTATCCACCACAACCCTTAAAAATCCCAGAATGCCTGTAGTTTTTACACAAAAATCAATCAAACTTATTTTCGTGAATTTTCGAAGGACTTCAAATTTCATTTTGTGATTTAAAAAAAGATATGTTTTTTTATTTATTTTTTCTCGAGTAGTCATAAGCAGGACCACCCTCTGGTGCCCGCTTATCGTTGAATTTTGGGACACGGTGTATAATCAGCTCATTACTGCCACACTGCTGGGCAAGAGTCTCTCCTCACAATGAGAAGGATTTAGGTCTTAGTCTACCACGCTCTCCTGGTGCGAGTTGGCGGACTATACACACCATCGAGAACTTTATGGAGTCCTCTCAGGTGTGCAGGTGTCCTCACGATGTTTTCCTTTACCGTTAACGCAAGCGATAATCGAATTCTAATCCACACATGAATTCGAAACGTCAGAGATACGTGGATACCTCTTAGATTTATTATTATTATTAATGGATAGATTGACGCTATAATTATTATCTTATTGAACGATGCGCTTTGAAGTTACCAAGCTACCTACCAGTGGCGAAGGCTCCATATAACTCGATTCCTATCGGCTTCCCTTTCGAAACGAGTAGTTACTGGAATTTACGCATCACACTTGAGCAAGGTAAGCATTTTTTGGTCCGGCTTCCCTTTTAAGAAAAATCACCCTTCGCCACTGCTACCTACGAAACTGCCGGGGGGCCTAAGACGACAGTTTCTACAACAAGATGAATAAGGCTTGTTAAACAACGTTTCCCTAAAATTCTGTAAAAAATCGAGTAAACGGTTGTTTAACCATAGTATAAATGTTGGTGAACACCAGTCTATTTCGTTTTATTAATTGATTCTAAAGACTAATCCAATATTGAAAAAAAAAAACATACCTTTTGGCCCCGGAATCTACTAAATATCGGGGTAGAGGTGGTCGTTTGCTAACTACACCGTAATAACTAAAAAAGAGTAATATTTAATATATTTAGGGACATGAACAGGTTAAAATACATGGTTAATGGAAAGGGGGTACTAATCCGCGGGCCATTTGAAGTATCACTGTTGACTGTGATAAAGCCAAATTCGATTTCCATGCAAAATGGTTTTTATTTCAAGTTTTCCATCCCTACTTTAGTTACGAATTCAGAAATGGAGCTTCTAATCCGTGACCCCAAATATGACCTAAAATGTAAACAGCTTTCTGAGAATGGATAGATTTTAGCGTATTTTTGATGAAATCTTCACACAGTTATTTCTCTTAAACTGTTAACTTTTGAGGTAAATTGTAGAACAAAAGTTACTTATTATTATGGGTTCTTTAACACCCATTTAGATTAGTACCCCCTTTCCGACTAACCTTGTATATACGCAGTAATTTTATTATACGTACCACACAACAACCCACACAAAAACATTTAAAAAAAACATTGCGGTACGATACGATAGTACGTATGACTAAAATTTATTGAACATTTTCAACGTTTCAATACTTGCAGTTTATAATGTAACATGCAATAACATTTTTACGTTCTCCATGATTATATTTAGAACATAAAATATTTATATACAGTATGTTAAAGTATCGAAAGGCGCTCCCGTTAAGCAGCAGTACGATAGCGACGCTACATTATAAAAAAAAACCAACCAAAACAAAATATAAAAAAAAAACACAAAAAATAAAAAATGATACGTAAAAGCAACGCTTACTGAACATGAATGTGCACTTGTCTATCAATTTGAAAAATACGGCATCATCGCATTTAATCTATCTACGATAGGTACTATTTTGGTCTTAAGTAAGCCGTTCCGAATTGTTTTCCTTGTTTTTTGCGTATGTTTTTGATTATTTTATATTTTAATGCATTAATTATGTATATTAACGGGTTTATTGGAACGCCCTCTGTTATTTAACATACTGTATGTACCCACCGTACATTATCGTAACAGCTGCAACACCGACAGTGGTGGTAGAAGCTTTTGCTGGCCATCGGTCCTTCGATAGACATGACCATGGGTGTAGTAGTCCTATGTATCTACTCTGTGTATTCTTACTCTGTAACGGATGTAAGCATTCGTCAATATCATTTGTTTTATTAATTACTCCTCGCATCGAACCTTACAAGGCGACCATGCCAGCAGCGAGTGTATTGTTTAATATTCCATGAACCCTTTTTGGTAGTGACTTTTGCACAAAGACAATTTATATCGTATACAACTTGTGGCGACTTCTATTAGGCCACATGAGAACTATCCTACATCGCGATAACAAGATGTGACACAACATCAACCGTTGAGAAGTAGCCCGCCAGGCACAAGACCCGCTTCTTTGGAGGATTCTCTCTCTTCGCTGGAGGAACACCATACCTCGTTCTTCCACTCAACACACTCAAGTGAAATTGCTAGATTTTGAGCTCTTAATGGTCGATTCCTACGATTTACCGTGCGTTATTGATTAAAATTAGGACTTATATCTTCACTAACAACGAAGCAAAGATCCCACAGCTTTGCATACGCTCTTCCTTTCATAGTCTTTATCACAGGTAAAATTAGCTTAATTACTCAAGTACTGTAATTATAGACACAATAGATAAACAATGGCGGTGTCGTCCTGGGACGACACGCGGGACGCAACCGTATTGTATTATGTCCGTTTTGGAAATAAAAAATGCTAACAATGATAAGCAAAACGATTCGATTTTGGTGATAGGAACCGGGCATTAGACATTATTACCAGTTGTGGGATCAACACAGATTAAGGAGGTTTTTTTTATTATTATTTGACTTGGTCGCGCTTGACCCTAGTCGCACCTGGTGGTAAGCGCAAACAGGGTCTCAGATGGAGCACACGAATCCAAGTAACAGAAATATATGTAGAGGAATTCCCCTATACTCCTCTGGCTCTCACATACACACGATGTAACACAGTAAACTATCATATTATTATTTTTTACATTCAATTATTGAAATTTTTATATCCCACTACAATTTTATTTGTATAATACTCTGCCTTAATAGTCTGATATTGTTTTACATGTATAATTTCGATAATATCATTTTCTAAACTGTAAAGTTTGAGCATCATGCAGCAATTAATGATACACCTTTAATCATATCATATTACTGCCCATTGTCTGGTAGTATGAGTCTGTCATGCTCACTTAAATGTCCTGCTGATGGTGGCGTTGTATATCCGGTCGTTGGGTTCCCTATAATATGGTTGAGCTAAGCGATGCGGATGTGCACGTCATGCTCGTGAACGGGTGCTGTCTGTCGGGACTGGTCAGCCCATAACTACTAGGGCAATTCTAGAAGGCATATTTTCTTTTCCTATTTTCTACTCTTATGTGAATTTATTTGTTACATTAACCTGCATTATTCTCATTCTATGTCGCACGCAACTGTAATGGAATTGTCATGAATAGTCATGATCTACTATTTTAAAAAGAGTATTCATGGAGTTTCTTGCCGGCTCTTCTCCATAGAACCTACCTTTTGGAACCGTGCACCTAGTTTTGACGTTTTAAAAGTGCCTGTAATCTGGTCTATTTGAAATAAAAAACTTTGACTTTGACTTTGAAACTGCTTGTCGCCCGACTTTAATGTGAGGGTGGTAGCTAGCCAGGCGGACCGTATAGATCCTACCATCAAGCGTGCTGGGTTTTGTTGATTCTTTCAACACGTGTCTCTTCCCAGCGTGCGGTGAGGAAGTTTTATATTCTAGCCCGCCTCACACAGGATAATCCTAGTCCAGAACGCTGCTGGTGGGAACAATGCAGCTTCGGTGCAGCAGATGTCTTTCCATTTACGTATCACTAACATTCTGCTGACTATCATAGTTATCGTCATCGCTCTGTCATGCCTATTCGGCATGTTCTACATCTACAAAAATTGCTGCTTGCTGATTCTGCAGGCAATGTCAGCGACTCCGGTTCTTCTATTCGGATAATCTCAGTGCAAATTTTATCCTTCAAAGATATTTCGAGTATAGCTCGCTGAGCGGTTTTAAATTTTTCAAGTGTCAGTATCCACCTCCCGGCACCGTTGGTCATGAACATGATGTTAGGCAGCGCGACTGCTGAGTGCGAGGTCCTGCGTTCGATCCCCAGGTCGGGCAAAATGGTATTGGGTTCTTCCGCGTGGAATTTCTCAGTAGCAGCCTGGTGTCTGGACTTGTGTCCGGTTGATGGCAATAGGCTCGCCCCCTCTGACATGGGACTTAAACATAACGAAATGAGGGTGTAATATACACCTCTGCCCAACCAATCAGAGAATACAATCATCATCATTCTGCCGAAGACGTCCACTGCTGGACATTGACCTCCCCCAAGCATCGCCACATCAGCCTGTGCTTCTCGCATCCAGCGGGTTCCCGCGACCTTCACCAGATCATCGGTCCACCTTGTGGGAGGCCAGGGGAATACATTCGTGATGTTACGTTGTGTTACGAAATACAGCACCCAAAAACGGCCTTCACTACGACCGCTTGCGACTGTACATCGCTTGCTATAGTTTCACGATCTTTTTGTAACTCGCATGTCGCTTGCACACAAAATAAAGTTCCTGAATTGTCTAACACAACTCGACGTGTATTAACATAAATTCACACGATTCTAAACAAGTTGGACATAAAATTTAGCTAAAACAGTGCGACAGGAAGGCGCGTCACATATTTATGTGCCGTTCCACACTTTGCCCGGATATTATTGTTACCACCGCATTTGCATTGTACACATTAACTGTGTTTTATGGCTAATGTGTTTATTTTACATTTTCGCGGAAAATTTTGTGTGTATTTGGGTTATGATTTAACATAATTAGCTTGAATAAAATTAATTACTTTTTTAAAAAAAGGTTGCGCGGCCATATCTAGAATTATTTGCAACATCATCATCATCATTTGAAAACCTCGAAATGTAACTACGGACTTATCACCGTGACTACATTACCTGAGCTTTGAGCCATTGCCGCCATTGCATTTTGTCCGTGATGCCGATCGCCTCGAGGATTCCGCCGCGTGCTATCGCATTATGCTTTCTGTCTCGGTCTAGCAAATGGCAGTTCTAAGCGACAGAAAGAGAAAGGGCGACGGAAAAAGGCGATTCCGTGCTGCCAGATGAGGTCCAACCCTTAATCGATACACAAAATAAATAATTAAATATAACCTGGAAGGTGTTATAATGAAAACTGACGATTGAAATAAAAACTGATAAAATAAACATTGTTTTTTTTCTATCACAAACCACTCATATTGAAAAATATGTAATTATTGTAACTATTATAATACATAATTAGTATAGCGTAATGTTCGTAGTAACTGTTCAAGGTTCATATACAACCTAGCTGTTGGAAATAATCCTAGGCCTGGCCGCGCAACATTTATTTTTGGACCACCAATTTACGATATTTGCCTGATGTCCTTTCTATCTCTAGTCCGGCAAACCAATCGATAGATAGGTTATTGGTTTCGGGCGTTAGTCCTCTCGTAGTAACAGGTCGTGCGTCAGGTCATCACTGCTTACTGGTTGAACACAACACAATTCTACTGCTAAAATTGTTGACGAAACGCAACTTCGCAAGGAAACCACCGTATTCGCTACAAAATCTAGGATTAGCCTGCTGATTTTGGGGAGACTAAAGAAGAAAGACTGGACGAGAAATTAAAAAAAACCTCATTTCTTTTAGCGCTTTTTATAATACCTGATAAACTTCCATAAATAACCTTATCATAACAATAGTACACCCATCATTGTACGTAGTAAGCAAGCGGCACATAACGAATGAATCACTCCATTCGGAGCTAACAAGCGCATTATTGTACGTTTACAGGGGCAGGCCGCCATTACTCACGCAGGCTCCTATTAATGACAGCCATCTTGACTGACTTACCTTGCTTGTACCTTTGTAGGGGACAAGAAGGAAGCGGATAGCGGGCTCTAGTAGGCATATACAAAAAGCCGAAATATATTTAAATAAAAATTAAATGCTATTCGTTGATAAGCGCATCACTTGGGAACGGCTGGACCGATTTCGAGTTACGAGTGTTTTGCGCAATTAGGATGCAGTATACGTATTTGTAATTGAGAACAATGGAAGAAATCAATTTGTTCTTCTATATTATCACTGATGACATTTTAAAATTTCAGTGCTTCAACTCTAGTCAGCACGCAGCTAGCATTGTTTGCCAAATAACATTGCAAAATTGTATTGCTTTTCTATCTATAATCTATTTAGTATTTGACAAATAAGAGCCATTTTAGCAAGGAACATAAACATCATCACGCCAGTATTTCTCGAAGGGTTGGGCAGAGGTACACCCTCATTTCGCCGTTATATTTGAGTCCCAATATAACAGGGGGCTAGCCGGGCACAAATCCAGACTCCGGGCTGCTGCTGAGAAATTCCACGCGGTCTCTTCTCTTTCTCTCCACGCGGTAAAACCTAATTAATGTAGTTTAGCACGGAAATATATGGAATTAAGCAACATGTTTGCTTCCAGCAGGAATTCATCATGGCATTATGCTTTTATGAACCTTCAAAGAAAAACGAACTGAAATTCTTCTTGAAGAAAGGCTTCAAAAGATATTAGTGCCTTGGTGACCACTGTTGTTTGTTGTTATAATAAATAGAGTAGGTATAGATAGATCAAATAGGATAAAAAAATGACATAAAATATGATTTTCAAGTCACTCTCAGACAAAAATGGAAAACCAAGTATCCGTAGTATTGGAACTTTACATTAACATTATTGGAAATTTCTGTCAGAAAATTTCTGGCGCGTGACTCTGCTCATACATTTTATACTAGACCTTGCGCGCTATTAGAATTTACCGGATCCGGCAGCCTGTTGGCTCTAGTACAAAATGCACGCGTCAGAAATTATCAAAAAGGTACACAAAAATAAGGCGTAAATATTTTTTCGCTTTTCGCTCTTTACTTGAGTCTCAAGGTATCGCAGTCACATTTCAAACCACTTTCAACCTTATTTGTTTGCCAATAGAATGCAAAGTCGTTAACAGACACCAAAAGGTTTTCTACGCAGGTTGTTCTAGGGTCCCACTCAATTCGTTACAATTTTTCTTTGTCACAAAGGGACGGATTCGGGTGAAATTAATATTGTGAGTGCATTACGGCATGCTTATGTTGTTTTTATTGTGTTTATAGATATGTATATAAGGAAAGTTCTCTTTGGTAGCGTTTTATTAAATTGTATGTGTGTATCGTATAATATACGGTTTATTCGGAACTTTTAGTGTCTTCATTTCACGTCGGATTTATTTCACCTGACAATATCACCCAGGTGAATTAGTGAGACATAATTGCTCTCCTTTGTTCGCCTTGGAATAAAATCACTCAGGTGAACAGTTGCGAATTTTTTTATAATGTTGTGGACTTTATTCACCCACATACAACATGCTAAAAAAATTCAAATCGAAGTCAACTTAATATTTAAATCAATTTAATGTAAAAAAGAAAAAAAAAATGACCGGCATTTCAGAGAGCCAATTTAACTAACGAAATTTTTGCAAAACGCAAGCGAACCACAAGGTTCGCTTGCGTTTTGCAAAAATTCATCCATCAGTCGGTTTTCTTTTTACGAAAACTGTCAAAATTTTTGATTTTGTTTTTTGTGTCAAATAATTTGAGAAACGAAAACTGTCTGAATGAACGGTTCGGCCTTGGTTCGGTTGCGATTTATCAAGATTTGTTTTAAAACAATTGGGCCCCAGGACTCATTTTAAGAAAAAGTTATAAAAATACTCGGACTAATCTCATAAAAATAATTATAATACCCGCTTCTAGTTATTAGTAGCTGCACGGGTTAGTCACTTTCTTCGACAAACCCCATTACATCCCTGGAGTTCCCTCCATAACGGTTAATAGTGGGCCCGGATTATCCCGGAGAGTAATACCCGGGTTGGACTCGCGACGGGTACAAATGTCTACGAATATTGGTCAGTGGGACCCAAGGAAGGTAAACCCCGTAAACAGGAGCGGCGCGTATTGATCGATTGGCATTTTTCTTTTGTTTTTAATTGATAGGATTGCTTCAGCATCTGACTTGCGTATCACATTCGTAATTTCATTTTCTCCGTTTAGTTTTTTTTGAAGACAAAAATGGATATTATTAGTCTATTCCCATATTAAATGGAGTAGACAAATATGAAAGTAAAAACCGACTTCATAATAAACTAAAAAGAGTAAAATAATTACCATAATATAAAATTAACAGTTTCAGAAGTCGGTGGCTTTTATTTGTTTCAGTGTAGAATTGCACCGACTTCTGAAACTGTTAATTTTATATTATGGCAATTATTTTACTCTTTTTAGTTTTTTTTTTTTTAAGTCGGTTTTCACCTTTATTTAAAGTTTTTTATTGAATGTCTTTTGGTGCCATAAATTACACGGTTTAAGACTTCTTTAAATGGCACGGTTGCGTAATCTTTCCAACAACTATGCAGTTTTCTTCAAGAATAGATATTAATGTATAATTATCGTGACGGCTTCTACAAATACATACGATCTTCTTTGTTCTTGGCTAATGTTTGTATGATGACAGTTAAAACAGAGATTGAAAGTCCTCATCAAAACTTTTGCTGAAGAGAATCACAAACCGAAACGTCATCTAAGTATGTATTTTTAGTTTTTGTTGATTTTTTCAAAAAGCGCAGGATCAATTTCGCTAAAATTTATATGGGACCACTTTCGAAGTAGGATCTACCAAACAAAAAAAGAACTATTAAAATCCATTCGTAATTGGCGGAATAATCACGTAAAAAACACGGAAATAAATAAAAAACATTCAGTCGAATTCAGAACCTCTTTTTTTTCGGAAGTCGGATATAATATCTTTTTTTTTGTCTACAATACTGTTAGTTGTTTCAGGTATGGGTATTTGTGCCTGTAAAATTTGTGTGTGTAAACATACCCACGATAGACAAGATGGAGAGGGGCAACGCTTAAAAATTAAACAAATTAAAATGTTCAATAAATCAATTCAATTCATAATAATTTAATTCTTTATATGTAGTAAACACTATACACTTTTCACCGTAAGGTGACCCCTGACGTTTGTCGACAAAAGGTTACCAAAACCGTAAAAACAAAAAAAAAGATATTAGAATATAGCTACTTTACGATTTTTTATGATGTCGTTTACATTTTTTCGATAACAAGCTACAATTTACGAAATGACCGCTCTATCAGAAGCCCAATTCTCGTAATTAATTTGAAGTAAGACTGAAGGTTGACCAAACTGAGATAAAATTATGAATTGAATAATAACTGGTATTCTGGTACACTTAAAGTTCGGTCCGGTTTCATTATCCTCTCAGTCTATCTCGTTCTCGATCAATAAATTCGAGTCAATTCTGTTAACTTGAAATCTATTACCAATAGCATACCGATATCACCAGCCATAGACTAAAATTCTAGAAATAAATGAGAATTCCAACTTGTCAAAATGGCTCAGTACTGTAACCAGAATACCCTTTTGACTTCAGTCAACTTTCAATCTCATTTCAATATAATCTCACGTTTGACGTTGTTTGTTAACGAACAGGAATTCCATTTGTCATATTTATGAGATTGAGACTAGATCGAAACTGTATTTTGAACATTTTTAATTACGAGATGAGTCTTCAGGACTCATCTTTCGTTGAACAGAGTGTAGTTTCGTTCAAGCTAATTTTATTTTTCAGTCCCACCCCATATTTTTCACTTAAAACTGCCGTCACGTCATCGAAGCGAGTAAAAGCAACAAAAGCTGCAACAAGACTCCCCCTCGTTAGCCAGGTAGTGCTGCGAATAAGTAATTAATTTTATTTGTCCCGGTATTCCCGGCTTGTTTGTCCCGCGACGTTACTTTAAAATTCTTGGAACAGGAATGAAGAAGAAAACCCTAATTTTCTTTGTAAACGTTGTTCGGTAATTAACGGTGTTTTATTTATTGTAACAAGATGGTGGATTGTAAATATTGTTGAGTTAATTATGAAATCTAACGAACATAGGTAGGTATGTGACGAAATCAGAAAAGCGTAAAATTTTAACTTTCAAGGTTCTATTTCATCATCATCATCATCACGTCCACCTCCTCGCCGTCCTCCGTCGCCTCCCAGATCGTGGACTGATGACCTGGTGAAGGTCGCGGGAATCCGCTGGATGCAATAAACACAAGACCGGTCGATGTGGCGATACTTGAGGGAGGCCTATCTCCAGCAATGTTTGTATTATTTAATTTTAGTCAAAGCTAAAACACATAAAATTTAAAAAGTTTGCAAAGTTTTAATCAACTTGGAAGTTTTCCGTAAAGGAAATCACAAGTAGAGGTAATACCACTAATAACAGCACCATAAAACTAATCCCACAGCTTAAAACTTACATCACAAACTAACAACGACATCTGTCGATAGAATTCAACACTATAATACATCATCAAGATAGATAGGGGTGAGCTACGGCGTGATCCCGTAATCCGGGCTCACCTGCGGGATTAAGGTGACCCGGGCCGCGGGACTGCCCCGTGATCCCGCGTCGCAATGCGATACGCTTGTCATTTGATTTGACGATATATTAGTTGACAATTCGTTAGTTAGAGGAGCTCGTGGCTAAATAATTACAGCCGCATAGATCGATCTTCCGGGTTAAGCCACGCTTGGCGAGGTTGGTCTGTGGATGGGTGACCATTTACTATAGCGAGTTTCCTCCGTGCCTCGGAAAGCACGTAAAGCCGTTGGTCCCGGCTGTCATTTGTAGATCTTTGACAGTCGTTACTGTTGGTCAGAAGCCAGAAAGTCTGACAACCAGTCTTACCAAGAGTATCGTATTACCCAGTTACTGGGTTGTGGAGGTCTGATAGGCAGTCGCTCCATGTAAAATACTGATATTCAGCTGCATCCGGTTCGACTGGAAGCCGACCCCAACATAGTTGGGAAAAAGGCTAGGCAGATGATGAATTTGTTAGTTAGTTGTGGTGTTCGGAAGTATTTTAAAAGCAATTTAAAGTTAATCTTCCCTCGTGTCAGCACGAGCTATACGAAAATAGCTCAATGCTGTGGTGAAAAGATTAGCCAGTCAGCAAGGTTGGTAGCGGGGCTGACTGCCCAGGGTGCGCCGGACGTACTTAAGTATCGTCACTCGTGGAGGCTGTTAAAGTTAATGAAAGTGATACAAAATGTTTAAGGCACACTTTAGAAATAATGCTTCCACTACCGAATTTTGCACTATAATCAATCAAAAACCATTTGTTTCTGAGCCACTCATTAAACGAATGGTGGAAAGTAAGCAGCAAAGCCTATCGTTTTTGAAATCCCTGGCCGCAGCCGCGCCACCCCTCGCTTCGCTCGCTTGCGTTGAGTGGTCACAGTTCTAACATAACCCAACCTACCTTTTCAGCTATTTGTTTGTCATTTTATTTCTCATTGTAGGGGACTTTGAAGTTAGAATCATTAAAATTATAGTGCAAACTATTATTTTTAAAGGAAACTCTTAAAGTTAAAAGTATTAAAACTAAAGTGCAAACTATTAATTTTAGTGCTAAGCCTTTTTTAAATTGGGTCCTGTTACAAAGTTTATATAAACATATCCCAATATTAATTAGTGAATTTGGAAAGGTTTACAAAGACTCGATAACAGTATTGGGTTATTTAAATCTGAAAACGCAGGACGTGTGTCTTCCATCAATGATCATAATATTAAGTATTAAAATATAGTTTACGATGTATCCAAATTCGGTATGTATTCCGTTAAGGCTAAATCCAATTCAGTTTCTTTTTGAGTCCACCGTAGCTTGAACTTAAATACTAGTCATTAACTTTAAGAGATCTTTCGCAAAACTTACCTAATATCAACCTAGACATCTATTTAAAGTTGGAAAGAATCATTTAACTGAAAGTGCGCCGTGAATTGGCCACTCAAGAAACTTCCACCTGAAAACTTTCAAGTTGGGAATTTTAATGAAAAAATAATTTCAATTTGTAAAGTCCGGGGTCCCGGCCCCCGGGAACTTTGGTAACATCATTACCTTCGCATATTTGAGGAAGAGACACTTCAAAACATTTGCTTTTATGTTTAATTTATGCTCTAACTTGTGGTATTTTGTTTGAGGTTCTGATAATAAAAGAAAAAAGATATCAGAACTTTTAAATTGATTTATAGGGCAAATATGCAAGTATGGGTATGGCCTATAACTACAATTTATCAGATTTGCGCTCGTTCAGATTCTTGTTTTTCTTTCTGATATGTTGATAGATAACTGAATAGAATTTTCAAAATTATTTCTGTACTATCAGGCCGTACAAAACTCAGTATTATTATTAGGAGAGGCAGAGGTGTACGTATAGTACTCCGGTTACATCCTCATTTCGCCGTTATGTTTAAGTCCCATGTAATATGGGCGAGCCTATTGCCATCAATCGGGAACAAATAATACTATGAATAAAATAATTTACCTATATACCTAAGTAATAGAATTTTAATGTAATCGCCAATCTAACCTTATTTTAATGTGATTAATTTTCCTAATAATTGAATAACTTATAAGCTCTATTATTGTATGCCTTGCAATATCCTAATAGGATCTATGTATATTTGGAATAACCTATTCTATAAGTTTTCTGTAAACTACATTGTGCAATAAATAAACAAATCCAGACAGGGCTGCTACTGAGAAATTCCCCACGGAAAAACCCAATAACGCTGCCCCGACGTGGTGATGGAACGAAGAACCTCACACTCAGCGGTCACACTTCCGATCACTACACCAACGAGACAGTATTATTAGGTGTGTATTCGATAATCAAAGTGCAAATATTGAGAAACTCTCACACCAGGGTACAGGTATTAATCGAAACTTGGCCGGCAACTTGTGCCAAGTTTGGTAAATTATGACAGCCCTCCGTGCCCAACAGATAAAACTACATACCGTGCTATACACGTTGTTTAGGAAATACTCTTAGAAATATTCATCTGTAGGAACTCCTAAGTTTAATCGTTAAATTATGTATCTATCTATATAAATAAAAAGAAAAGTCCTGACTGACTGACTGACTGAACTGATTGACTGACTCATCAACGCCCAGCCCAAACCCTTGGACCTAGAAAGCTGAAATTTTGCACAGAGATTCCCTTTATAGTGTAGACAAGGAATAAGGAAGGTTTTTTTTTTATTTATTTATTTCTCATCTTGTACCCATAGTGTAAATAAATAAAATAGGGCACAGAACTTCTTTTAAAATGCAGAAGAACGATAAAAAAAAGAATAAAAAATAAAAACATTTTTTAACATAAGTAGGCATCAGTGGAAAACACTGATGCCTACTTATGTTATTTGTAAAAAATACAAAGGGGGTGTTTAGGATTTTTCGAAATTCAACCCCTAAAGGAGTTAAACAGGGGATGAAAGTTTGTAATGAAAATCGTCACTTAACGGGTTCAAAATTTCACGCAAGCAAAGCTGCGGGCAAAAAATTTCAAATTAGATTATTATTTCCATGAAAAATGGTTTTAATTTTAGTTTTTTATAAAATTCTTCGTCCCTGCCTTAGTTACAAATTCAGAAAATGGATCTTATAATCCGTGACATCAAATATGACCTAGAATGTATACCTACACAGCTGACCATAGCTCAGGATAGATTGATTATAGTTTATTATATTATGAAATCTTTGAACAGCCATTTCTCTTCAACCATTGACTTTTGGGAAAAGTTGTAGAACAAAAGTTATTGATTAAATTTTATTTGTTTAAAAACTATTATTATGATGATGAAATGACCCACAAGTACTTAAAACCTTATTTTATCGACGCTTACGTCAAAATATAAAAATCCGAGGGACAAATTCCCACACAGAACAGGTGTTAATCGAAACTTGGCCGGCGACGGTGGAAGTTTGGCAATGTTTGACAGCAGCCCACCGCTGACAAATGATCCTCACTAGGGGACGTTATACCTATATTATAACGTTTGTTAAGTATAGAGAGGAAAATACCCTATAGACATTTTTTTATAAATAATTTAAAAATAGCAGCGATGCGTGTTCGTTAAAAACGTAAAAATGTCCTCTGCCTCCACATGCAAACAAAATGCAATTATAACATTTTTAGCCACGAAATAGCTTTGGATATTTTTAACCGACTTTGAAAAGGAGGAGTTTATCAAAAGGATGCGTTTTTTTTAAAATTATTTTCACCGCTTTCTTTTAGCTTTATGGACCGATTTGAGTAATTCCTTTAGTAAAGTATAAACTTGCAATAAAAAAAAACGTGTGAAAAAATAATTACCGTAATATGAAATGCACAGTTTCAAAAGTCGGTGCAATTCTACGCTGAAACAAATTAAAGGCACCGATTCATGAAACTGTTAATTTTATATTATGGTCATTCTTTTATACCTTTTAGTTTTTATTAAAGTCTGTTGTTATTAACTAAACCTGCTACGGGTAGGTGGAGTACCTACCTAAGCACCCCAAACATGACAATATAAACTTAATTACTCCCAATCTGGATCACATTTTATCAGACGCCCATTATCCACCTTCACATAAGCTGCAACCTTACCCGTAAGTCTAAAATCGTGTTTGATCCGCTTTGAACCGCACCGAGCCGGAATAATCCGGTCCACCTGATCCGGTACGATCCGGCGGCGACTTGCGGCGGCTATGTGCACCCTAAAAATATAGATGTAGAAGACCCACTCCGTACAACGCACTATAACACTATAACAAAATAAATAAGTAAATAGAGTGTCAGCTTTTCTGAGTCGGTTTCGTCCTACAAATAAAAAAAGGAAAAATCGACTTCAAAGAAAAACTAAAAGGAGTAAAACAATTACCATAATATAAAATTAACAGTTTCAGAAGTCGGTGGCTTCTATTTGTTTCAGTGTAGAGTTGCACCGACTTCTGAAACTGTTAATGTTATGTATTATGGTAATTATTTTACTCCTTTTAGTTTTTCTTTGAAGTCGGTTTTTACTTTTTTTTAAAGTTTATTTTATATTAAATACGTTTTAGTGCCATGAATTTAACCCCCTCCTCTTCATAACCCTTCTTTTTGGCTTTGACGTAGGCGGATATTAAAAGCCCTTTCGAATGACCCCTTACACGATATAATGAAAAAAATCCAAGGGGGGGGGGGGACGAGCCTAAAGATAGTTTTTTCGGGTCTGTGCGTTTGTGTATGTGAGATTTGTGTCTGTAAGCGCACTCACGATGCAGGAGAAATCCTAGTGAGGGATAACGTTTTTTAAAGATTAAAGCATAATCATAATAAAAAAAAAAACATTCGATTTACTACATACCTATAGATTCGGACTAAAATCCTCAGACTCAGTACAATAATATAATAGAGAATATCTCAGGAGCAGTCAAAAAAATTAAATACACAAGAAGAAACAATAATAAACTAAGTCATAAAACAATATTATTAATAGAAAAAAGAGAAATGACAAAACATATTCGAATATAATACTACAAAATAGATAAATTAGTAAAGCGAAGTTTAAGAAAAGATATAAGGGACTACAACACCAATATAATAAAGTCAGCCTTAACAAGAAATACTTCTTTAAGATTTGCTAAACAGGGAATAACAAAAGGCAAATCATGGATTTCAAACTTGAAAGATGATAACGGGAAAAAACAAGGCAGCACAAATAAAATAATAGACATATCCACGAAATTTTACGAAAACTTATACAAAAACCAACACAAGCAATTAAGACACTTTGCCTACTATTGTCCAGACTCTGTTCCTCCTATTAGCAGCTATGAGGTTCAAAAGGCACTTAGTAACATGAAGTACAATAAAAGCCCTGGAGAGGATGGAATAACTACTGAGATACTGAAGTTGGGGAGAAATGTCCTTTTACCTCACGTCACGTCTTTTTTCAACACGATTTTACACACAGGTCAAATTCCTTCTAAAATGTGCCATTCCAACATAATATTAATTCATAAAAAAGGCGATAGGTCTGACATATCCAATTATCGACCTATAAGCCTCATCTCCCATTTATATAAGTTATTTATTAAAGTGATAGAAAACCGTATCGCCCCGACACTAGACCTTCACCAACCTCCAGAACAAGCTGGCTTCCGCCCCCATTTTTTCAACAACAGATCACCTTCATGCTATCAATCAAATAGTAGAAAAACACAGTGAATTTAATAAACCACTTTATCTGGCCTTTGTTGATTACGCTAAGGCTTTTGACAGCATAGACCACAACGCAGTTATGTATGCCCTAGAAAACCAAAACATTACTCACACTTATATTGACCTCATCCAAACTATCTATCAAAATAGCACCGCAAATATTAAACTACATATTCCAGGACCAAATTTTAAAATAGAGCGAGGTGTGAAACAGGGCGATGCACTCTCACCTAAGCTATTCACAAGCGCATTGCAGGAGGTTTTCAATAAGTTGCCAAATTCGTGGGAATCACGAGGCATAGATATTGACGGCAAAAAGCTACAAACCTCCGCTTTGCAGATGACATTGTGATATTCTCCACATCGTGTTCGGAACTTGAAAAAATGCTCCAAGACCTGAGCACAGCGAGTCTTGAGGTTGGACTTTCAATGAATAGATCAAAAACCCAAGTCATGACCAACAGCACGAAACGTAGGGTCGAGGTAGACGGGCAGGTATTACAATATGTCGATGAGTACACGTACTTGGGCCAGATAGTCTCTTTTAAAAACCGGCAAGAGAAAGAAGTCGAAAGACGGATTGAAAACGCCTGGAAGAGCTTCTGGTCCCTTAAAGAACACATGAAGGGAAACCTTCCGGTAACCCTGAAGCGTAAACTCATCGATATGTGCATCCTGCCCGTTCTAACCTACGGTGCTCAAACTTGGTCACTGACTGAAGAACAAAAGTCCAAACTCAAGATTTGCCAACAAGCAATGGAGCGTAGTATACTGGGTATTAAACTAACCGATCGTGTCAGAAACACCACCCTGCGCTCCATAACCCAAGTAACAGATGTTGGAGAAAAAACAGCCAAGCTAAAGTGGGAGTGGGCCGGTCATGTCGCTCGAATGCACCCGGACAGGTGGGCAAAGACCGTTACTTACTGGACGCCTGAAGGAGGACATCGCCGTCAAGGTCGACCTCAACGTAGGTGGCGTGACGATCTAGACGTGTTTGCGGGGCTAGCATGGTCAGAAACGGCACAAAATAGAGATGTTTGGAAGACAAAAGGGGAGGCCTTTTCTCAGCAGTGGGACAGTCAATAGGCTAGTAAAAAAAAAAAAAAGCATAATCAGTTGAAAATGGATGGATCAAATGGATTCTCCATTTTCGATCATTTTGTTTTTTTTTGATAATTTTTAATTCTGTATATGTGTATGTCATTTTATTTCTTACAAGAGGTCTAGAGGAAAAGTAGCCTACGTCCTTCTCTAGGTTCCAGACTACATCTGTACCAAGTTTCATCAAAATCGGTTCAGCGGTTTAGGCGTGAAAGCGTCACAGAAAGACAGAGTTACTTTCGAATTTATAATATTAGTAGGGATTGCAGGAGACTTTGGAGTTAGAAGAATTAAAATTACAGTGCAAAACTATTATTTTTAAAGAAGACTTAAAGTTAGAAGTATTAAAGTTAAAGTGCAAACTATTAATTTCAAAGCCTTACCTTTAAAGTGGGAACTATTATGTTTAAAGTTGATTTATATACATTAATGTGAGTGGACCTTCTGTTTCCATATTCTGTGAGCTGGTGGTGTGTTGCTCTACCGAGTCTCATGTGAAAATGTGAAAGTTTCCTACCTATTTGGTTAGGACTTAAAAAGTTTTTCGAAGGAAAGTTTATTGAATAAGACAGGGGGAGCGTGGGAGCTATGCTGAATTTTGTTTTACAATTAAGAAATAGATTTGGAAGCTTAAAGTACTTTAGTACATATCAAGCTACACATTTTTTGTGGAACGAAACGCAACCTCGAAACGCGTCGTCTTCGAAAATGCCGGAAGTGACATCAAAATCCATGTGAATAAATCTTTAAATAATCTTTTCTTAGCAAACTGTTTGATAAGGTAGTAAGTGCGATTTCTGCTTGAATAAAGCACAAGAAATAATATTTATACGATTTGTGGCTAAAAAAAAACCGAACGAATTGAGCACCTCCTCCTTTTTTGAAGTCGGTTAAAAAGAGATGTAAACAAAGCGGTATCGTGGATTATGACGTCACATTATGGCCGCGACAATAACGGATGTTTGAAGTGTAGAAGAAAATTGTTGAAGTTTAATAATTTTTTTGAGCAACAAACCGTAACTTTTGACTTTTAATACTTTTCTTGGGTTTATATTATGGTGTTTTATTGATTAAGAGAAAAAAAAATTACATCATATTCCCTATTATTATCTGCTTTAAGAATTTATTAAAATCCAGTCTTATTTTTATCGTGCACCAATTTGTTCATCAAAAATTTGTCTACCAAACACTACAGCCCTTTGAGCAGTGGGGTCTAAAATGGGGTGGTAAAAAATAGCTAAAAGGGGTGCGTTTATACCTGGCTAATTCATGCAAACGAATGCAAGCCAATTAATTAAGAACAGTCTGACTGCGTTCGGAAATCTGCTGCCGCCACCGAAACTGAGGCGGATGGATTGAGGTACGTGTAGACGAGATGGTGCGTTGTCGTTACGTTTTTTGTGTTTATTTTCTGTAGTGCGTACGCGTATGTGGTGGGTTTTTGAAAGGCTAGTGATGCCTTGAAAGACAACGGTTAGGTTAAAAAATATGGGTGAATACTGTTTGTATTTTTCCTTTAAAACTCATATTTTGGCGAGTTATTTTTATACTTTATTATCAGAAAAATTAAGAACACTTCTATTGCATTATGTGGTCAGTGTAGAAATAGTTACTGCCATCTGTCATCTAGTTGATACAATTCTTAAGTTTCTTCCAAATCTATCGGACAAGATTAGTGATTTAGTTTTTCAAATTCACGAGCTTCTAGATATAACAGAAAGTCTACAGGTGGCCATAAAACTGACTTGAAACCGTTAAAAAAATACCTGATCATAAATGTTGAAAATACCTCGTGGTGTTGTAAACTTATCATAGAAAACGCCGTACCATTAACGTTTCGTCTGGCGTACCCCTAACATTAGTAATTAATACTGCAATATCTCGTCTTTCTGCAACGAGATTCTGAGAGATTAAGGTGTTTCATTAGACTGATTTATCATCGCGAGTAAAAAATAAGATCCATTTAAGAGGAGGGTTTTCTCATTCACCAATTAAAGTTCAACTTGAGATGAAAAATATTTTTGATCTTCTACTATTAGTTTTGGTTATTTTCCAGTTGCATTATTATGTCTTTCAGTAGCCAGTATATATTGTGAAGTCAAATTATGTTCAGTTGCTTGCTATAAAAAAAAAAATATTAACGTAAAAGAAGGAAAAAAAGTAGATACGCTCCACACTGCGATGATTTTGATGCGTTGGGTGCCACATCGGCGTTGCGGCGACGTAAGTTTGCTATGGCGCGTCTAGCTAGAAAGTAGTGTTAGAATATGTTAACGAACAGCCGAAACGCGGCAACGCATCACAATAGCCTCCCCGTCTCATCTCCCTAGTAGCAAGTCTGACGCGGCGCCGGAACGCATCGTGTCATACCATGGATATGTATAATTATGTAGCACGCCGCAGCGGCACCGCGCCGCTGCTGTAACACATCGTGTGGTCTGGCTCTTAGGGCTTTAGCAAGTGGCCTACAGTACTATAGTGTCTGCCTAATTCATAAGAAAAAGGTGAAATATGTTACGTTTACGTAATTCTAGACGAAGTAAACGACTGCTGAATATTTTTTGACAATTAAGCTATGTATTCACTAGCAAACAATGTTTTGGATACACGTTGCTGGCATTTTCTGAAATACCAGGGTGACAAGTTTTTCTCCATACTATATTGTTTCCAATCGCTCGATAGCTGGGGACTGCCTTCTGGTCGTCAAGCACAGGACATGACTTTTTAAATGATACCTATTTTAAATAGATGTGAAGATAGCTTAAAACAGATAAAATTACTATTTACCTTAGAACAGCTCACGTTTATCCATCATCTTTTTTCTCTTTCACACACGTTACCTATCTATCCTGAAAGTATCAATAAAAATGAGTCGCGCATTGGGACATTAGTTTGTGAAATAAGAGTGAAATTGTGTGTTTAGAGACATCGTGCACCCGGCCCGGTCCACCGGTCTATAACATTTGTTACCCGCGACGATAGAGTTGGGCAAATAATGTCGATAAAATAAAACAATTTATTCTGTAATTGAAAATATTGAAAATTACTCTTAAAAGTTGTTTTCAGTTTTTTTTAAACTAGATGCTGTCTGCATTTCCTATCTGGCTGGAAGAAAGCCCGAAACAAACTTATTGGTCATTGCATTTTTAATGACTAAACAGTCGACTGAGTTACCTCGGAAGTTTTAAAAGTGAAAGAGTTAATGGAAGTTAGGCTGGTATTCCACTTATCAAATCTTTGTCCAATGTCCGTTTGATCAAAGAAATTGTGCATTTGATCAAAGGAATTGGATGATTTTAATTAAGAATTTCAAAGAAAAGAAAATTGATCAAATATTGGACAAAGATATTTGATAAGTTAAATACTAGCCTTATGTAGTATTTGTGTTTGGTTACCTTTAGTGATTATAAAGATTTGATGTAAACATTTAACACGATATGATTAGTTCATCGTTGTTTCGTAAACGTATTCAACATGGCATAATGATCCATCTTAGGGTTTTTGATAACAAACTGTTTAAGATACGTAGGTATTTTAACTTAAACATTAGGCAATAACTTATGTTTTAATTTGACACCTGTTATGAAAAGAACAGACAATTAGAAAATATTTCACAAATAAAACTAACAAAATAAAAATTCATCGACACCTTACATCGACATCTCAATACGAGCCATACGTTGAGTTATGCAGTCTGGCGTCTCGCGAATATCGATGAATTATTGTGCTATTTACATTACATCACTAGCTGCGAGCGCAATGTATTGAATGCACTCATAGTCTTGAATAATGTAATATATCATAGGTTTTGTTTACCTGACAATCGATATGTTTTAATACTTACGTTATGGTAGGTTACGTTTGTTTTGCTCAGAATTCGTTTATGCGATTCAATTTAAAACTTTACAGGTGTTATCATTTTTATTTATTTGTATTTGGAAGATCAGCGGCATGTAATGATAAAGTAGGCGTTTCTAAACATTTGCATTATGCAAATAATAGGGCTTCATGCTTATAAAATTGAAGAGTTGAAAGACAAGAAGTTTTTTTTTATATCATCTTTATCAGAGTAATCCTTAAAAATATCCAAACTAAGCGCCCGTCTCGTACTACATCCAACACTAAAATAATTATGTCAAACTTCAACTGCTTAAACAAGGTTAGTCGAAAAGGGGGTACTAATCCGAAAGGGTGTTAAAGTACCCATAATAATGAGTAACTTTTGTTCTACAAATTTCCCCAAACGTCAAAAGTTTAAGAGAAATAGCTGTTCAAAGATTTCATAAAAAATACGCTAAAATCTATCTATCCTTAGCTATGGTCAGATGTGTTTGCATTTTAGGTCATGTTTGGAGTCTCGGATCAGAAGCTCCATTTCTGAATAACTAAAGCAGGGAAGAAGAATTGATTAAATAACTAAAATAAAAATCATTTTTTATGGAAATATAAAATATGGAATTTAAACACTTGGTTTCAAACAGTCATCAGCGATACTTTAAGTGGGCTTCGGATTAGTACCCCCTTTTTGACTCATCATACATGATCATACGAGTACATAGCTGAGGATCGATTTAGTGTTATTTTCATGAACTCTTTGAACAGTTATTTCTTTTAAACTATTAACTTTTGGGTAATGTTGTAGAACAAAATTTATTCATTATTATGGGTACTTCAACACCCTTTCAGATTAGTACCCCCTTTTCGACTAACTTTGTATAATTAAGCCTATGATACGTATACAGGGTGTTAACGAAATCGTGTAATTTCTTCAAACCACGTGATCTACTGGTGACACAGATTAACCCTGAATGGGAATTTTCGAAAATCATCCAAAAATAAAAAAAAATGGTTTTCAATTTCTGAGTCTTTTTAGAGCCTTGAGTTATCTGACTGCAAAGAGCGATATCGCGTTAGTCGTTTCTGCCAACCGTTTCGCCGTACTTTCATTAATTTATGCGTGGCATTGAAATGTTCACACAAATAAAATTATATTTCCGCAAAAAAAAAAACTTATTTTTTTACTGAATCCTTATTAGGTGGTTTAGATACGATCGGTAACAAAGCCGCATGAAAAAAAAAGAATTTTATTTTTTTATTTTTAATCAAGCTAAATCCCGTGCGGGGCCTGTCTACACCAGAAGTAGATCATGTGATTTTAAGGAATTACACGAATTCGTTAACACCCTGTATTGAAAATTATGTCAAAGATCCCCAAACACTTAAAAACTTAACCAAAATACCTTTACTAAAACAAAACCCGTTGCTCCCGACCGGGCTACCTTCCACCCTTCCATCCGATACCCTGAACGAGTCTGTTATCTGCGCTGATAATCTTCAGCTCATCCGTCCATGTCACTCAGCTTCCGAGGCTGTTTCTGTTTTATAGTTACCTTCGAATTTTGTTGTTGTTCTTCAGATACTTATTTTTTTGTTTTTTTTTTACTGATGCAGCAATAAACGGAAAGTAGAATGTCTGAGCAATCTAAAATAGATAAGATTTTTTTTTAAATTGTTTGGATTATAATTATATGCCCTGTGCCCGCGACTTCGTCGCGTGTATGTCGGAAAACAACTTTGTGCCACAATATCTAAACAATTTATTTGTCTCAATTTTTTTAATCTAATCACTTTTGTTTCCATTATGGTTACTGCTCATAACCCACTCATAATAGCGTGGTCCATAAAAAAAGCCTCCACGAGTGACGATACTTCAGTACGTCCGGCGCACCCTGGGCAGTCAGCCTCGCTACCATCCTTGCTGACTGGCTAATCTTTTCACCACGGCATGAGCTGTTCTTGTATAGCTTGTCCCGAACGATAGAAGAAGATAGCGTGGTTATTTGTACCCTATAATCTTACCCGCTTTATAGAGGACACTTTTGTAAAATTTTAACTCAATCATGAAGCCCAAACATACAAACAGACAGAAATTAAAAAAAAAAAACTGTTTCGGTTTCCGTATCGTTGTAGTATGCGAAGCATTTTTTTTTCAATAGTTTTCAATGAACAGGTTTAGCTTCGTTACGATTTTATTATATGTATAGATTATTAACGGGTTGGATTATATTATTATTAACTATTTGATGGTTAAAATTTTTAGGACAAAGCGAAAATGCATTAAGTTGCTTTGGCCGACATTACTAACAACAGAAGCAGGGGCTTACGATGACGTCTTATGAAAACGTCCAAATGCCAGCCAGTCAACTTCCGTTCAAAAGCAGGCCTGCTTTTGAATCGCTAAAAATCGTACTATGACAGTACTAAAGGTGAACGACTATTGAACCAAGTTGAACGGTAATGTTTGTTCATGGTACAAAAAGTCTATACAAAAAAAAAGGTGAACGGATTTCGTAAACATCAACGTAGCAGGCCTGCTCTAACGATGTCATAGTACAAAAAAGCAGGGCAGTTCAACTTCCAGGCAACTTCTGTCCTGCTTTAAGAGGTCATAGTAAGCCCCCAGGCTGTATGCAATAAAAACGGAAATTACCGAAAAATGAGACTACCTATCCCTATATACTCGACTTTATTCCTCTATTAATAGATAAACAGTCTTATCAACAACAACAAGGAAAGCCTAGCCACATAACAATATCCATTCACACTTATCAGCTGGAAGCACTTATAAATACACAGTGGACCATATCTGGAGGCCATTTTCTGGATACTTGTGACGAAAAACGGTATCAGTCGCTCACGTAGCCCATTACCTCCAAACTAAACGATCACTGGACCTCATTACTGGCGTCTTAGCCCCCCATCGGAGGTGGGGGGAGGGAGGGGGGCTAAGTGACTCCGAACGGAAATAAAGGTGCACGCGACTGGAGGTAATGTTAATTGAATTTCTGCAGACGCTTCGGCTAGTGATGGGGAAATGTTTATCGATAAGTCGAAATTATAAAAAAAAGTGGAGATTATTAAAGGACCATTCCTTTAATAATCTCCACTTTGGATGGCAATTAATAACATTATGTTTTATCGTTGTTAGATGTCGAATGTTTAATTTACTGTAAAGAAAAATGAAGTAACGCTGATACATTGTGTAACAAAAGGTGTCCTGGAGTAACTAAAGGTGATGTTTTTCTTCTCATTTTAGTATTCTTGTGATTTTTAAATCAATAATTATTCTAATATAATTAATTAACCAGTGTCACGTCTCATGTTTGTCGAGAAAAAGTAACACGTTCATGACAAATTTTGAATTTATTTAAAATTAAATTTTGGGTATAATCAAAACCTATCGATAATTTTCCATCACTATTTGACGGCCGGCGAGTGATACGCGCGGCGGCCGCGTCGCACGCAAGATTAAACGTCACAAAACCTTCAAGATATTTCCACCAGGAACCTGGGAACATACACCTGTGCCAACAATAACACTCTTATCTCAAACGTATAAGGCATATAGTTCCATGTTTAAACTGCATGAGTAAGTTGGTAAATTAACAGTCACTTGCAGAGAATACTTCAGTAATAATATTTTGTATTGTGTAGCAATTATTGGAGCGAAAATTAAAGCTAAGATTCAATTATGTTTAAGTTACACGTTTGTTTACCTTCAACACTCGGGCTGTTTACTTTAAATAAGGTAGTTAAGTACGTAAATTAGGTAAATTAATACAGTACTTACCTAACAAAAAAAAATACAGTCGGGCTGGAAAGTCCATTACTGTTTCGCAGATGGGCAAGTGCCACTTTTTTTTTTTATGTAGCCCTCAATTGTTAATCAAACTCTGATCAGTACATGAATTCTAAAACTCAGAGTTGCGGGCTGAGTTTGAAACTGTACTGTTTGTCTGTTTTGTAAACCGTAACTAATCATAAATAATATGAATGTGTCTCACGAAAGATATAAAACAAAAAAACGTGTAACAACTTAAAAAAAAAACTTTTTCCCTTTTCCTACCCCTTCACAAATTGAGGTTTCAAATCGATAATTTAAAAAAATAACGTAACAATCGGAGTGTTAAAATGGCGGCAAGCGTTTTGGCGGCAATTCTTTCCGATTGCCCATCAATTTCCCGCTAAGTAGAGGTGCAGGGAGAACGGCACGTACGTGGACGTAATGGCGGATTATTACAGGTAATAAGAAAGCACTTGAGTGTGTTATGATTTACTATTTCTAGGTCTAAAAATTAAGTAAGTACTTAATACATACATTGTGTTTGGTGTTGCACTATCGAAAAATTAACGACATGTTACACACCTAATTTTATCGACAAATATACCCTCTTTTGTAATACTAATCCCCTCTCTATTCAAATAGCAGCCATTTTGATTTTTGACCTGTTCCGTAATGTGTTCATTAAAAATGTAATATCTTTGGATCTAAGAGTAGGCTTTATATTTATTTGATTTGCAAGCTAATAATCCGCCTCAGGTATTGGATAGTAAAAATGATGTCAGTTATTGAATAAATTCATAAAAAATGCAAACTAAAAAGAAACTTGAAAAAAATATGAACTCGTATTTAGTTGTTCACATGTACCTACAGCCAAAAAAAAAGTACATACTGCTGTACTTTAGATGGAAAAGCATTATTTAAATCTATTCCAAAATTTCAAGTCAATAGCATTAGTAGTTCCTGAGACAGAGAGACGGACGGATGGACGGATGAATGGACGAACGAACGAACGAAGTCACATCATAGGAGCGTTTGTCCACCGCCGCCGTCTCCGAGAAACGAGATTGTTTCGGATCGAGTTCGGAACGACGTGACGGCGACCATGTGTCCACCGCGACCGATCTCGGTGGTTCTCAACATAATAAAATTAAATATATCTGTGCACTGGCGCCGGCAATCTCGGATGTAGCGGACAAGTGCAGAGGTGTTTTATATTGCCGTCATTTCGGTCCGTCACGATCTCGGCAGAGTTCTAGCGGTAACGCCGAACTACTCAAAATCTCGGCGGCCGAGATGACGGCGCTCGGATGACGGACGTGCGGTGGACACGCAGCTATAGTAATGTATGTATCGCTACTTCGGCAACGTCATCTCGTTCTCGGTGACGGCAACTGTGGACCTCCTGGTTCCTTTTTTACCATTTTGGTACGAAACCCTAAAAAGAAAAGCAATTCGTCTGTGTATGTTACACAAAAAAATCTTCCCCAAATATTTCCTGTTCATCCAAACAGCGAAACAAGTCGCAAACACAGGGATCCCATGAAAACAAACAGTAACATTAGCTCGGAAGCAAGTCAAACACCTGAGCTGTTTGCCAACGGTAAAAGGTGCTATCCGGTTCTCCCCATGTTCAGGCTCGGGTTACTAAACGCCGAGACAATACCAGGAGTTCATAGCAAATGGGTGGTAGAGGTTTGTTTACAGATGTTTAGGATAAAAGAGATATAAGATAGGTGTGTTTAAGCGAATATGAGAAACTGCGTGTTTTAGCCCGGCCGCACATAAAAATAATTTTCTGTCAGAAGATTTAGGGTGCCTTTCCACCAGAGATGTGTTATGTAGCTATGCTGCGAGAATGTAAAAGGTAAGCTACGAAACTATGTGACCGTTTCCACTGATGCTAAGCTGTGTAGCTGTGCGAGGAAGATGCGCATCTCGAGCTATGCGACGTATCGTCAATAGGGAAGGCACGGGGAGCGGCGGGCATAGCTACTCCACTCGCGGCCATCCATAGCTCGCATCCATAGCACGCATCCACATCATACATCCTTCGGTATAAAAAACGTAGTTTAGTTGAATCAGTTTCCACCAGTGCTATGCTATGTGGACGAATGAATATGATTGGTGGATATCAAACGCATCCATAGCAACATTGCATAGTACATCTCTGGTGGAAAAGCACCCTTACACTCCATGCGCATACATTTTGTACTAAATCCTTTTCACCGTAAGGTGAGTCCCGGGGCCCATCTCTCCTAAAACAAATCTTGATAAATCGCAACGGAATCAAGACTGAATCATACATTCAGACAGTTTTCGTGTTCAAAAGCTGTCAAATTGTTTGACACAAAAAACAAAACCAATAGTTTTGACAGTTTTCGTAAAAAAAAACTGAGTGACGGTTGTGGTTCTTTTGCGTTTGGCAACAATTTTGTTAGTCTATTGGCCCCCTGACGTTTCTTTACTAAACATTACATACAATACTCCAGTACCCCAAGTGTGAGTTTTTTTCGTTGACTACTGTAGTTGCGTCACGCCAAAAATGTATGAAAATTTAGGCTGCGTCTCTAGGCGCACCGTTCGCTAACTACAATTCGCGTGTTAATTGAACGGTGCGCCTAGAGACGCAGCCTACATTTTCATACATTTTTGTCGTGACGCAACTACAGTAGTTAACGAAAAAAACTCACACTTGGGGTACAGTGTTGTGTGTTATCATAATGTAAATTCTAAAATTTCTAGCTTTTTTTGGATAGTTTCTTTCATCATCATCATCATTCAGCCGAAAGACGTCCAGTGCTGGACACAGGTCTCCCCCAAAAGGGGATTTGCCATAATCGCAGCGCTTGGCAGTATGGTTGTTAAAGTACTCGGAGAACGCTGCTGCCCATCCTCTAGTGAATCCCTTAGTCGCCTTTTACGACATCCACGGGAAGAGATGGGGTAGTGCCATTCTTTAAGTCCGGCACTACACATTTTTTTTTTTTACTTTATATAAAGGGCTTTGTCGCTTGGCGACCACATTGCCCAGTGCGGGAAAAAATAATAATTGATAACTTATAAATACGTTACTTATCACTAGCTTACGATCTACTAACCACTAATTTGTACAAAAGTTGTGCTTTATCGGACACTGGAAAAGCAAGAATGGTGTTACAAATGCCAATGTCATTTATTTTAAACGGTCCAAAAATATTTATCCTAGTATTTTCATTCCGGGCACACTCCATCAAGACATGAAGGACATCATCAACCACTCCACATGAATCACAATTTGGTGACGAAACTTTTTTCATTAAACTCAAACTCAAACTCAAACTCAAAACTCATTTATTCAAAATAGACTAGAATGACTTAGTTCTTTTTGAACGTCGATTTTACAATATAGACATCCCCCAAAAAGCCCTCCCTTCACCGCTTCCTAGTGTTTTTGCTGTGAAGAAGAAACGGCGCAACAAACTCCCCAGCAACACAGATATGTCTGTCAAGTGAATAAATTAATTGACTCTATACAAAGAAAATCATAATATTTTTTACAATAATAAAATTATGCACATAAAGGAAAAGTAAAAGTAAAAATTAAATAATAGGCACTACACAATGGTTTCTTTATTATTTCTATTTTATCCACATAGTGAGTTTCATACATCTCGAGGATATAACGCCGTATTATAACGCAACCTGGGGAAATTAGGTCACTTTTTTATGCAACCCGCTGCTCAGATAGGAAGAAGCTGAGACATCGTCAAGTACCTACTTTAATTATTTAACATCCACCTTACTCGATCTTTGCAAGGAAATGAACGTGTGTAAGGTATCTCCAGGGATACTGTATACAGATGAGTTAATAAGTCTATAGTTAATTAACACCATCAATCAGAGTTGACGTTGATTGAAGTGCTCTTGTTTTTGTGCTGAGCTAACATTTGAGTTACGAAGTGAATCAGTGTGTGGGCTTCACTTTTTACTTCTCATGTAGACACACATAATCTTGTAACGTGTAGATCACTGTTGACGGTTGGTGAAACATGAAGAGCAATGAAAGGAGGATGGGCGTTTTGGTACTCATGTCCAATCAAAATGAATTTACCATCGTTGGATAGCTCTTTTCAAGAGTACAAAAAACTATGGCAATAAACCCGTATCAATTGTCCGTTTTGAAATATAGTCTTCAGAAGATACTGGATATTCAGTTCGAAATAGAATTTAAAAAAATCATATCGCCGGTTTCGCTTGACCGATTTTAATGATATTTGCACAGATTTTGAGCTAAATAAAATTCAGTTAACGGATGAAAATCACAACAAAATCGGTTTAGTATTTTTCAGTAAAGGGTGATCTATCTATTAAAAAAATCGGACGCGTTTTTTTATACCTAAAAATAAAAGTCGTTTCCCAGCAATTATTTTTGGTCAATGTAATTTAGTTTGATGCACAGAGTGCGTAGATTTCGGCTATGCGGGTCTTTTTACACTGTATACTTACATACAATAAACGATGAAACTTACTTCGAACTTGTTTTATTTACCTAGATAATGAAAAATATTAATAATAATTATTGTAATACCATGCCAAAATGGAGAAAAATGACAATAAAAGTGTACTTAATAGGATGTAACAAAAATAAATAACTTTCAAGCCGGATTACTTCGATCGGACAGCGAATCGGGACTAGCGCCATGGTTATTCTTAATCTACACAAAAATACCTTTCCAACGGTGTATCGATCATTCCGATTGGAGCCAGTACCAGACTTCATACATTTGTGCCCATCATCCTTTCACTATTAAGTGCTTACATTAATTAAGAAAGGACAATGGGTAGTAAGGTTTGGGCCCCGTACTCAGTAAAAATATTAACTGCAGCATTATGAACTATATCGGTCTTTGTTGCCCTCATGGAGTAGTTTAATTAATCCTAAGACAGCATGCCTGAATTCACGTGGAGAAAAAAGGTATACAGGGTGGTAATTTGAGATGGGGCATGAAGGGCAGCTACTTCAGCCATTGTAGCTACAGGAAAACGTTCTTAGAAGACTACCCCTAACTTGAGCTATAATTTCTATCTGCATACACAGACTTTGAAAAAAATGTGCAGTCAGCCAGAAAAAGGTCAGTTTTCACAAAACATTTTTATGATGCCAATCTGTTTAAATAAAAAAAGTAAAAACCGACTTCAAAAAAAACTAAACGGAGTAAAATAATTATCATTTAATAAAACTACCAGTTTCAGAAGTCGGTGCATTCAATTTGTTTCAGCGTAGAACACCGACTTCTGCAACTGTTAGTTTTATTAAATGATAATTATTTTACTCCGTTTAGTTTTTTTTGAAGTCGGTTTTTACTTTTTTAAAGTTTTTTTATTTCATACTTTTTAGTGCCACAAATTACAATTACAATAGTGTACAAATTCTCGGACCAGCACTACAACTAGAACGTCGTCTACATACGATTTGTGTATTTTTTTTTGTTTTTGTTGACTTTTTCAAAAAGTGCTGAATCAATTTCAATAAAATTTATATGGGACCACCTCTGAAGTATGGCCTACCAAACAAAAAAAGAATCATCAAAATCCATTCATAAATGGCGGAGATATCGCGTAACAAACACACAAAAAAAAAAAAAGAACATTCAGACGAATTGAGAACCTCCTCCTTTTTGAAGTTGATTAAAAAAGAAAAGTCCTGACTGACTGATTGACTGATTCATCAACGCCCAGCCCAAACCCTTAGACCTAGAAAGCTGGAATTTTGCACAGAGGTTACCATCATAATATAGACAAGGAATAAGGAAGGATTTTTCGAAATTCAACCCCTAAAGGAGTTAAATAGGGGATGTAAGTTTGTATGGAAAATCGTCACATAACGGGTTCAAAATTTCACGCAAGCGAAGCTGCGTGCAAAAGCTAGTCGATCATATTTCGCATAAGGATCAAAACACTCTTCCGGTCCAACTAAGGTACTAGAAACGTCCTTTACGACAACGACGAACATCACGACGAAATGGGATGCGAAAAAAGAAAAGTTCGTAATAAACTGATAGAAGTTTCTTATTCGTAGTCAGTGGTCTTACACGTGTCGTTTGTAACTGTATAGTGTTATGTATGGTGTATGTGCGCCAATATCCGCCAGAGGTAACAAAGTCAAAGAGACTGACCGACCGCCATATATCGCTTAGTAACGACAGAATATCATGGATCAGTAGAAGTGAGAGTTTGTTAATATTTCTTGAGATTTAAATAAAAGATTGACTTTTATAAGTTTTCTGGCTAAAATTAGGATATAAAGAAAGAAAGAAAGAAAAGAAAGAAAAAAGAAAGAAAGAAAGCAAAAAGTATTTATTTTTCCGCCCCAAATGGACGCACACGCTTAAAATTAGAAATACAATATTACAAATTAAAAACTTATGACTATATAAACAAAAACAAGTAATAACCTGGTAAACCGAACACAAAACAAAAAAAGTTAAAAATAAAACAACGACAATCTATGGACACTATTGTTAATATTTATAGTCTATGCTCCATAGCATAGACTATAAATATTTACGGGTATATGTACGGGTTACCTAGGCATCTAAATCTAATCTACATAATATCAATACAAACATTTATGCATTGAATTTGTTATTGATGAGTTTGTGCGTCGCATGGTACCTACGCAAAAATTTAGGTCGTTGCTCAGCATTATGCTGTGACTTCGGACGAACCCAATGTCATATGATATATAAATGGATTATGATAGGATATATGGATTAATCATACCTTGTTTTAACATAACATAACATCATGCCTTTATTCCCCAAAGGGTTGGGCAGAGGTGTATAGTACACCCACATTTAGCCGTTATATTTAAGTCCCATGTAATAGGGGGCGAGCCTATTGCCATCAACCGGGCACAAATCCAGACTCCGGGCTGCTACTGATAAATTCACAATAACGCATTGTCCAACCTGGGGATCGAACCCAGCCGCGCTTGAATCACTAGACCAACCAGGCAGTCCTTGTTTTAATAAAATCATAGACGTTAGGTATTTTGAAAACCTACACAGAGACTCAATCAAAAATGATGATTTGAAGTGTACAGTATAGAAATTGGTTTTTATTTTACACATCCATTATTTCAGTGTGATGAAACAAATGTAATTGTTTGTTAATTTTTTTTTTTTTAAACAATTTGTGGACATACAACACTATAAATGAATGATGAGAACAATTTATTTATTTATTTAATACTTCAATGCACAATGGTGGTACATAAGGCGGACTTAATGCCACAAGGCATTCTCTACCAGTCAACCTTTGGGTCAAAGAGAAACAGAATCGAAAAGAGGTACAAAAAAAATATAAAAAAAGGATATTTGCGACTTAATTAACTATATGTTATCGATAGCGGGTAGCACTGGGCAATGTTGACAAGAGAGGGTAGCCGTCGATATGGATCGGCCCACCCGAGGTTATAAAGGCGGTGGTCATTCGACGCAGCGAGAGCATTCCGTGTTGAACAGCTGAAGAAGTCTGACCTTTTATATCTGATTAGCTTGTCCTTATTTTATGATCTTGTAATAATTGTGTAAAGTAATATACTGTGATCTAGTTAATGTTACTAATATTAACCCAAATACAAGTACTCTCAGTGGTGGAGAGTCTATGTTGGTTTTATTTACTGTGTTTACCTTGCTCGCAATCCTGACATACCGATATTAGCTAAAACTGTAATGATAGAATCACCCCTGAACGATTATATTGTTGTGTCTTTTACATATACATAACAAAACAATTTAAAAATGTAGGACATTAATAATAAAATAATAACAATTAATTAGAACCACAGCGCCAGAGTACGAAACGTACAGGTACCAAGGCACTGCTTAAGTAATACAAAAATCTCTTCCAGCAGACTTGCGAGAGGAAAATTTAAAACAAGAAATGTAGACAAAAGTGTGTAAAAACAAAAGAAACATTAACATTACATATAAGTTTAGTCAGAAGGGGGTACTAATGACTGTTAGCAAATGTTAACAAAATTCGTTTATTTATAAATAAATAAAAAAGACCACATAACTCGCTCAGCCGCTGCATCAAACGTGTCGTATTATCTAATTCTAATTACCAATAAAAAATATTCACATTCAGGAGCATCAAATACAATGCGAAATATTCGAAACCGTATCCTCCCCATTCTTTCCCCCAGTACGCCAGTAATTGGCACTATCAAAGTGCGGGCCACGCGGCCATAAAGAGGTGAAGCGAGGTGCGCAGTCGATCGACTGTTACTGACCGGGTTCTTATAGAAATACCTAAACTATAGCTAGAGAAAATTTCGTCATTATGAGAAGAGGAATGTGACGCTGGTAGTGGTGGCGACTAGCGAGGTGCGCCTATAAAAGGGCCGGCACGCTGCAATTCGTCCTCTCTCGTGCCTCAGCTGCCGCTGGTTAAGTACTACACCTACCCTTGAAGACCCTGACTCCTCGTATCGTATTGTCTAAGAACCACGCCCTGTTAACTAGTCTAACTTTGTTTTAATTATTAAAATATACAGGGTGTAAAAAGACCCATCACATAGCCGAAATCTACGCACTCTGTACATCAAAATAAACTACATTGATCAAAAATAATTGGTGGGAAACGACTTTTATTTTTTGGCATAAAAAAAACGTTTCTTTTTGTAGCGCGCACTGTTTGGTTGTGGCGATGCCGCGCGTTTGCATGCGTGCAGCGGCCACACAGCTGAGCCAAGGCGGTCGTGTGCGTTTGATATTCGTTGCGTTTTTGTAACTTCAAATGCGTAATTTGTGAGGAAAAATTGAAAATTTTGGTAAAGTTGTTTGAAAGAAAGTTTAGTATTATCACTTAAAATACGTTTTTGGAAAAAACTAAAAAAAAATATGTATATTTTGACCTTCAATATCTCCAAAACTAATGGTTTCCCAGGTATGGTCTGGTAGTAAAAAATGATCCCAATGATGAGTAGAATATGTGGTTTTCGTTATCGTTAAGGGTCTTTTTACACCCGATATATCGTATGGTTAAAAGTGTTTTCCTTACTATTCAGTAAGTACCTACACGCCTGCTAAACTGCTTCTGCTTCTTGCTAGATTCTGATTTTATGTGCACATGCTCGTTAATAATAATAATAATACCCCTCTGGGAAAGGCGTTACCTCATCATGAGATTAACGTAAAACCGGAGGGAACATTAGACTAGCTTTCTACAACCCCATCATATAATAAAAAATGTATCATGAGGTCTACTGAAAAGCTTACAAACCGCAGGGCAGCTTGTGGCGAGCTGTTGGTGAGTGGCGACACTGCGTACCTTATTGCCTCAGAGAGTCGGTCAGGGCCTCGTCTCCAGTTTGCCTTTATTGGCTGGCTGGAGTGGAACCCCAAGAGTGCCCGCAGGATTCTCAACTCTGTCTTGCCTTTATCGGCCGGCCAGAGGGGGGCCGCCAGAGCTATATGCTCGGGGGTGGAAGTGTCTAAAGGCGTAATAGCGGGGAAACCCACTCCGGGTCTCTTAGACCCGCGACGGCGAAACCGGGGCCACACCTCTCTACACCTCTAGCCGCTCACACATCTGTTGCCCCCTTCGCCTATGTACTGGCGGCTTTTCAGGGGGCCCAGCTAGTGAGCTGGCGAGTCACCGTCTGCCAACACTTCAATTTTAAATGTTGAAAGGCAGACGACGTTTTCTTCCGGCAATAGAAGTTATCAGTCCACCTAACACCCCTTCCCATAGACCAGATATTTTTCACCACATTTTACAATAGTCTTGCACCCACCTGGGACGGCCCATGACTGTACTCCAATAGTGCAGCCGTGGATAGTCCCGGGTTGGTGCCCCACCCCATTTTAGATTAAAGCTCTCAAAGGGGCCTCTGCGCGTTGGACCTGTGTCCCCGTGTATGCCTTCCAAAGGACCGGACATCTTCCGCACGGAAGATGAGCCGTGATGTCCAAAGAGATACAAATAATAATAATTCCCCTCTGGGAAAGGCGTTACCTCATCATGAGATTAACGTAAAACCGGAGGGAACATTAGACTAGCTTTCTACAACCCCATCATATAATAAAAAATGTATCATGAGGTCTACTGAAAAGCTTACAAACCGCAGGGCAGCTTGTGGCGAGCTGTTGGTGAGTGGCGACACTGCGTACCTTATTGCCTCAGAGAGTCGGTCAGGGCCTCGTCTCCAGTTTGCCTTTATTGGCTGGCTGGAGTAGAACCCCAAGAGTGCCCGCAGGACTCTCAACTCTGTCTTGCCTTTATCGGCCGGCCAGAGGGGGGCCGCCAGAGCTATATGCTCGGGGGTGGAAGTGTCTAAAGGCGTAATAGCGGGGAAACCCACTCCGGGTCTTTTAGACCCGCGACGGCGAAACCGGGGCCACACCTCTCTACACCTCTAGCCGCTCACACGTCTGTTGCCCCCTTCGCCTATGTACTGGCGGCTTTTCAGGGGGCCCAGCTAGTGAGCTGGCGAGTCACCGTCTGCCAATATATTTCAAATTTAAGCTTGAAAGGCAGACGCCGTTTTCTTCCGGCAATAGAAGTTATCCAGTCCACCTAACACCCCTCCCCATAGTCCAGATATTTTTCACCACGTTTTACAATAGTCTTGCACCCACCTGGGACGATCCATGACTGTACTCCAATAGTGCAGCCGTGGATAGTTCCCGGTTGGTGCCCCATCCCATTTTAGATTAAAGTTCTCAAAGGGGCCTCTGCGCGTTGGACCTGTGTCCCCGTGTATGCCTTCCAAAAGACCGGACGTCTTCCGCACGGAAGATGAGCCGTGATTTAAAGAGAGATACAAATAATAATAAATAATAAATAACCCCCTCTGGGAAACGCGTTACCTCACCATGAGATTAACGTAAAACCGGAGGGAACATTAGACTAGCTTTCAACAACCCCATCATATAATAAAAAATGTATCATGAGGTCTACTGAAAAGCTTACAAACCGCAGGGCAGCTTGTGGCGAGCTGTTGGTGAGTGGCGACACTGCGTACCTTATTGCCTCAGAGAGTCGGTCAGGGCCTCGTCTCCAGTTTGCCTTTATTGGCTGGCTGGAGTGGAACCCCAACAGTGCCCGCAGGACTCTCAACTCTGGCTTGCCTTTATCGGCCGGCCAGAGGGGGGCCGCCAGAGCTATATGCTCGGGGGTGGAAGTGTCTAAAGGCGTAATAGCGGGGAAACCCACTCCGGGTCTTTTAGACCCGCGACGGCGAAACCGGGGCCACACCTCTCTACACCCCTAGCCGCTCACACGTTTGTTGCCCCCTTCGCCTATGTACTGGCGGCTTTTCAGGGGGCCCAGCTAGTGAGCTGGCGAGTCACCGTCTGCCAACAAAATTCAACTTCAAACTTGAAAGGCAGACGCCGTTTTCTTCCGGCAATAGAAGTTAAACAGTCCATTAAACACCCCCTCCCATAGACCAATTTTATTTTTAGCATATTTTACAATAGTTTTGCACCCACCGGGGACGGTCCATGACTGTACTCCAATAGTGCAGCCGTGGATAGTCCCCGGTTGGTGCCCCATCCCATTTTAGATTAAAGTTCTCAAAGGGGCCTCTGCGCGTTGGACCTGTGTCCCCGTGTATGCCTTCCAAAGGACCGGACATCTTCCGCACGGAAGATGAGCCGTGATCTCAAAGAGATACAAGAATAATAATAATTTATTTATTAAATTTGACAACACTGGTCCAAGTCGTTAAGGGTTGACTCCTCAAGCCACCTTTAACCCGCTAAGCGTGACAGGAACTTACTAAAATACACACGGTGAAAGATGTATGGTCAACGTCAAATTGATTTAGGCATCCGAAGTAGTCCAAATGATCAGAAAAGCATAAACTCATTAACCAACACTAATTATCTGGTGTCATGGTGACCCGGAGGTTACAGATCCGCCTGTTAAGCACTGGGTTGCGGTTTCAAACGTACCATATTCAAATCTACCAATGTAGATGCCTGGGTTTGAATTTGTTCGAAAGAGTTACCACGGCCCTAGAACGCAAAGGGTATTAGGAGGAACACGGGTGGGTTTTAGTCAGTAAGAGTCTGACACTCCCTTCCGCTCCGCCCAGAGCGGAAGGAGTCATACGATGAGGTTCCATCCATAAAAAATGCATCTACCAATGTGAATTCTTCAATTTCGAAACTTACAGACGGTGAAGGAAAACATCGTAAGTAAACCTGGACTTTAATGATCTGAAATCGCCAACCCGTAGTGAACAAGCGTGGCGATCAATAAAAATGCTCCTTCCTTCTCCTAAGAACGTTTTCCTGTAACTGCAATGGTTAAGGTACCTGCCCTTCATGCCCCATCTGAAATTACCACCCTGTATAGCATGACGTTGACCGCTATATCGCAAGCCGGTCGACTATGATCGGACGATCGGACGGACGGGGTAGAAGTGAGGCGGGGCGACCGGAGAATCGTACGATATAGCTCTGAGAATCGCTGAAGTTTATCACGTACAGCAAGCCAATACCTTATAGCATAGCGTTGTGTGAATGTGTCCATATATTACTTTTACGGTTTTTACTTTTTTTAAAGTTTTTTTATTTAATACTTTTTAGTGCCACAAATTACAATTACAATAGTGTACAAATTCTCGGACCACTACTACATCTAGAACGTCGTCTATTTACGATCTGTGTATATGTTTTAGTTTTTTTTCAAAAAGCACTTTTTTCAATTTTGATAACATTTGTAGGGAACCAAACGGGAAGTATACCTTCTCAAAGAAAAAAAAGTTTTTTTTTAATCGGTTCTTAAATGACAGAGTTCTGAGGTAGAAAACATAAAAAACTACCGAATTGAGAACCACCTCCTTTTTGAAGTCGGTTAAAAATGTATGTTGAGCGATATCGTTGTGCTGTACAAGATTTTCTATATATATCCATGAATTTGCGGACGGTGTCGGCTAAAAACCTTTTAGGGCTCTTACATACCACGTTTTTTTCAGGCGCTGTCGACGCGCGTCGCACGCAACTATAACGCCCTGCAAACGCGATGTTATCGCAACCAATTTACCTATTCACACGTTCATAAAACTGTAGTATGCAGACGATGACTTTTTCGTGAGCTGTCGACGCGCTCGTAGCGCGGAGTTACATCGATACAGACGCGCTAGTACAGTGCGTCTCTTTAGCTGCAAACACATACGTACAGCGCGTTTTAATCCAAGGAGAGTTGCTCACGCGCGTCTGTAGCGCGATACACGCTCCTACGCGCGCGTGCTACACGCGTTTCACTTTGCAAGGAGAGTTGCTCACGCGCGTCTGTAGCGCGTTTCTCGTGAGTTTGCAGCGATGCAATCGCAAGTAATCTGCCTATTTCAAGTTTAGCAGCGCCGACAACGCGCGATAGCGAAACGCGCATCGACGGCGCCTGAAAAAAACGTGGTGTGTTTGAGCTCTTAAAATCTTTTTAGGAAAATCACGTTTTCTTTTTCTCATTCATATATTTAAGTCAACTACCCGTGGTTTGAGTGACAACGGTGTTTACCCTTACATGCGGTATTATAGCGTAGTCTGAAGTGCGCTACATGTTATAATACGGATAAATAAAGTTTAAATAAGCCTTAGCACTCACAAAATCGAAGACAATACCTCTCCCCAGAGCCGTCCAAAAAGTAAAAGGCGAACAAAGTGAACGTGTGTGCCATTAGCTGGAAGAAAAACGGTTGTCCCTTCCTTAGGTAAGACCCTACCTTAAGAGCGGTCGTGTGCCGGTTAACCGGACGATTTGTGGGCCCAATTGACTATCAATGAATAGTGGCCACTACTTACCTCTGTGGTCTGTGCCGTTTTATGGACTGCTGTTAGGGTGTGGTTAGGTTTAGGGTGAGCATGAGCAACGTTGTCGCTTTGACGAATGAATAAGTCAACGTGAATTCAAATAGTTCTGGAGGTTATAGGACTTGTCATACAGGATGCGTTCTGCGTCCTATGGTCCGGTCAAATCTAACGCAGCCCGCATCCTATGTGAACATCATTTGCGTTCTATATATAATTTATGTAATTACGATCTGACTATGCGGGTACAAGCAAAGAACGTAGGGAACGCACCGGTCAGGCGGTCGGGGTGTGAAGGTAGCGGACGGGTTGTCCGGTTGCGGGCAGGCGGGCAGCGGGCGACGGCGACACGCAATCTAATTTAAAATGGCCGCTGTTTGTCCTGCCCGTCAGATCGCTGATCGTGCCCGGATCGCTGTCCGGATGCCGTGCCCGGATCACTGACCGGTTATCCTGACCATGAAGTTCACATAGGATGCGGGCTGCGTTAGATTTGACCGGACCGGAGGACGCAGAACGCATCCAGTGTGACAAGTCCTTATATACATTTTGTAAAAATACTTAGTTCATCATCATCCTCCTGTCCTTATCTCAATTTATTTGCAATTAGCTGTACCCTCAACTTCGTCCGCGTGGAAGTCGGAAAACAACATCGTGTCACAACAACTAAACAGTGTACAATACGGCCGACGTATCTTGGCGAGTCTGAAGTTAGCTGATTAGCTGCGCAGTAGACAATTTCGTTTCTAAAAGATTCATTGCGCAGCCAAACAACTAACTTCAGACTCGCCAAGATACGTCGGCCGTATTGTACAGCCACGGACTCGAAATGTTTATCAGATTTAAAATTCGATTCCTTCTCACACTGTGCGCAATAAGGTTCAAGATGTTATAACAGCTTACATAAGTACTCGTTTTTAAAATTGTGAAGCGTCGATTCTAGCAAAAAGGCTATTAACCACTTTTTAATGTTCTAAACTCCTGGTATGTGTGTCTAGTCAAAAGTTATAATAGCGCGGATTTGATTGAGTTCACTAAATAGGTTGACTTCTTTTTCTATGCTACCCAATAAATAGCCTCTTTAACCTGTGTAGTACTGTAATTATAGACACAATAGATAAACAATGGCACTGACGATCCGGATCGTCGCGCGGGACGATACCGGTTAAATTAACTTTTTTGTGTCAATTAAGAAAAAAACATCTTTGCCCAGTCAATTCTTAGCGAGAGACCGAGCGACCGAGCGACCTTATGAAAAAGTAATGTGCAAGCAATTATAGACCTTAGGGTGGTAAACATTCTATTTTTTTTAAATCTAATGGCATTTAATTCCAATAAGGTTGCTGCTCATCACCCACACCCAATAGCATGATAATTTGTACCCGACCTGACCCGCTTTTTAAAGGGCATTTAGTCTGGTGTAGTCTGTTTCCGTGATAGCTAAACCACGTGATAGACCTATACTACGTCATAGTTACTGATGAACCAATAAGTTTCGGTTTCTGTTGTTCTTCTTCTCTCGTGTCAGCACGAGCTATACGAAAATAGCTCATGCTGTGGTGAAAAGATTAGCCAGTCAGCAAGGTTGGTAGCGGGGCTGACTGCCCAGGGTGCGCCGGACGTACTGAAGTATCATCACTCGTGAAGGATCTTGTTATGCACCCCATTTTTCTGTTGTTATTGGTGGGGAAATATCACAAGCTGACTTACAGCGATCGCTTATTAGGAGAACACGAAAAGCGTTGATTAAACTTAACTGCAACTTGAACTTCTTTTGTTAAGTGAATCAGGCTCGTGCATGCAAGTGAATCGAACAACGTTTAGGCTATCACTACTAAAGATTAAAAAAAACCGGCCAAGTGTGTGTGGGGCTACGCAGTAATAGGGTTCCGTAGTTGCACAATAATGCGGACTAAGAAGAGGGTTTAGTAATTTCTCAATGGAATTTGTACGAAATTTTTACTTTTCCGGTTTATCGACTATTACTCGTAAACTTGTAAAGCCTACTTAGCTGTGATAGTTTTCCTTTTAACTTCGTTGTATATACTACTAACGTGATTTTTTTCACAAATCCAAAAGTAACCGTTTAGCTGGCCGGGGGGGGGGGGGGGGGAGACGGACATTTGACTCTAACAAAAATTAGTATTTAAAAGCTTAATATTTCAGAAACGGATCATTTAATCGAAAAATTGTTTTAACAAACCCATAATATTTTTGAAAGACCTATCCAACCACACCCCACAAGATGGTGAAGACGAGAAAAAAAACATCTCCACGTTACGTGTACAGGAGGTTACCTAAAAAACAGTCCTGTTAGGATAACATTCAACCTGTCCTGCCGTCAAAACGTTTACAATTTACGAGCTAAGTAGAATGTTTCCCAACTGTATGTTCATTTCATTTCCCAAACGGGCAAGTAAATAAAAATGAGAAATTTAACTTCACCAGGTTAAAGTATTGAAGACGAACAGTACCGTTTCCCCCGAGTGCCGTACTCAGTGAGTGCTCCACTTAATAATATTTTTCACCTTGTTTCGTTTTCCAATTTTCCGCAAGTCACTCTCAAGGGTAACGGGCCGTGTTTTGATTTAGAAATGCTTCAGAATGGTAAGGTTTAGAGGGGACGACACGGTTGCGATACGACACGAGTTTTTGATAGGTTTTTGAATATTCTCTACTGACGGTTCGAGGTATATGATACTAGCTCATGTTGTGGTGAAATGATTAGCCAGCAGTCAGCAAGGTTGGTAGCGGGGCTGACTGCCCAGAGTGCGCCGGACGTACTTAAGTATCTCTTCTAACAAATGTTGAGTACTGTTTTAAGATATTTTTGGAAAATATATTAGTTAATTTTATAAGTACATGAAGTGCTGTGACCGTACCTGTGTTAATACACAGATAACATTTTATTATTATAATAAGAGTATTCCTTAAAATACGAGGAACGTGTGCGTGATCAGCTCATAATTAAGGGCTCCGTTTGGGTCCGAAACTAGTCGGGCAATTACGAAAAGTGAGTAAACCATGACTAATCAGAAATACGGGGAACGTGTCTAAATAATTAAATTGATTCTAATTCTATATTTCCGCTGTTTTACATCGACTTATGGCCAATTCCTATGATTTATCGAGCGTTATTGGTTAAAATTGTTGTCTTGTTTCTGTTCCAATAATGAAGCAAAGACCCAATATGTTTGCATACGCTCTCTCTTGCATCAGTGGCTTTTATCACAGATAAAATTAGCTTGCGAGTCCATTTAATGCCCAGTATGGCAATAAAAAATGCTACCATTGGTAAGGAAAACGATTCATTTTTGTTCATAGGAACCGGGCTTAGAGCAACGCAGTTGACATATGTCGGGTTTCTGAATTGAGAATTCGGGATAAGCAATAGTCTCAGAATACAGAATCTTTCTGTATTCTGAGGCAATAGTTAAGTAGTATTTGAGTACGGAGTTGTCAAAAAATGCTTTAAAATTCGTCATTTTTTGACAACTTCGTACTCAAATGTTAATTAAGTACTGCTTATCCTAGAATTATCAATTCAGAAACCGGAGGATAGTCGGGAGTGGCTATACGGAACATTTCCCCTCTGTCAACTCGCTTAGGGCCTATTTGATCATTCGTGTCAAATAGGGCTTAATTTTGTTATACTATTAATATGTGAATGTCGTAGCTGCAGTGTAGAATGCATATGTGTGAGACGCACCGTCGCAAAAAATGACAGACATTTCTTTTGACCGCGTTGCTCTATGGAACTGAGCATTGTAGTTGGTATAGCTCATTAAGTAACCAAGTTGCTTTGGCTGGCAGGTTGTCTTATCAAGCAGCTCCTACCACTATCAAATGACAACTGGTAGCATTAGTATATCACTACGATAAAAGGATCTATGGCGAGCTCGTAAATGAAAAATCGTGTGGTATAAAGCAGTTTTTCAGACTCGTTTGCTATTGTGAACGTTAGTTACTTTTTATTTAGTTATCACGAAATTATTTACTTTTTCTGTATTTTTTTTAACTGGTTGCTTTGAAATTGTGGCTTACAAAAAATAAGTTGGTAGCAGGAATAGCAAACAAACATACAAACATGGCGAGAACACATTGATTTTTACAAGATATAAATAATTTTATAGAAGTTGGAATGGCATTATAAATATTATCTTTGGTGCTTAGAGAATAGTTTTTGGTTTTCAAAATATTTTTAGAGTCCCGCAGTAATTAAATTATTTATTCTTTCAACTACGCAGTAATGTTATCATTAATCGCTACAAAACCGATCACAAAATACGTAATTTCTGCTTAGAAGCAAAACAGTGCAGAAATGTTGTATGAAATCTCATTACTGCACTGCAAACGGTGCAGAAATGTTGTATGAAATTTCATTACTGCACTGTTTTTCATTAATGCCGTTTTTTATTTAGATATAAATTTACCACAGAGGTTTAATGTCTCCCGTTAAGTTTAATATTAAATGTATGCATTCTTATGCATTAGATCAAAAAGATACTGGCTGAAAATAAAAATCGGCTGAATAAAACCTTAGAATAAGTACTAAAGCATTAGTACTTATTCTAAGAATAAAACCGAATTGGTGAAAAAAAAAAAAACAAATGGCGCGCATTTTGTACCATTGTAAAACTTTGATACTTCTTATTTAGCAAGAAAAGTTTTAAAAAATGGAAATAGATAGCGATATGAATTCAAGTCCAGAAAGTATAAAAACAGCTGCAAATGATATTGTTAATAACCTTTTGCCGCAAAAGTCGCAGGATAACCTTGTTTTCATTAACTTGAGTTTTTATTTTGAGTAGGTATATTTTATCACAGTAGGTAAATTGGTAGTTGAAAGAAAAGTAGATTACGCACCTTGCTGAAGTGAGTGATTAATGCACTCGTGCTAATTTAGTGCCCTCGCTTGCGCTCGGGCACCAACATAACACTCGTGCATTAATGACTCACTTTGCGCTCGGTGCAACAATCTACTATTCTTTCAACTACGCAGTAGGTAATGTTATCATTAATCACTACAAAACCGATCACAAAAGACGTATTTTTTGCTTAGAACCAAAACAGTGCAGAAATGTAGGTACTCATTATTGCACTGTTTTACATTACTGCACTGTTTTATATTAATGCACTGTTTTATATTAATGCACTGTTTTTTATTTTTTGTTTAGATAATTTAACACAAAGGTTTAATGTATCCCATTAAGTTTAATATAAAATGTATGCATTAGATCAAAAAGATACTGGCTGAAAATAAAAATCACCTAAAAAAAACCGATTTGGTGAAAAAAAAAAACAAATGACGCGCGTTTTTAAAACTTTGATACTTCTTATTTAGCAAGAAAGGTTTTAAAAAATGTTTTATGGATATTTTATCACGGTAGGTACATAGTTGAAAGAAAAGTAGATTACGCACCTCGCTTATGTGAGTAATTAATGCACTCGTGTTAATTTAGTGCCCTCGCATGCGCTCGGGCACCAACATAACACTCGTGCATTAATAACTCACTTTGCGCTCGGTGCAACAATCTACTATTATGATTCCTAACTTATCACTGGGCTAATTTCTGAACGCGGTAACATTGACAGTCGATTAATAAGACACGTTTAGAAATTAACGCAATTTCAAATGATTTTGTTAGGATCTATTTTATTATGGATAAAAGTAAAATTAAAAAAAAAACTCATGCCTTTTTTCCACGGTGGTAGGCAGAATGTGTAGAACGCCCCTTTATAAACTCCTTTTGCTTCGTCATATGTATATCTTGTCATACACGCATGCCGGTTGAAAGTACTACGCACCTGTCCTTTTTGAAGAACATCACCAATAACATCAATGTATGTCCTTCTAGGGCGTCCTCTACTGGCGTTTCAACTGACATCCGCCTTATTTATATTCATGGTTGTCAATTAATTTTACTTTCAAATAGTGAATATTTGTTATCCATCTAGGTACAATACGGCCGACGTACCTTGGCGAGTCTGAAGTTAGCTGATTAGTAGACAATTACGTTTCTAAAAGATTCATTGCGCAGCCAAACAACTAACTTCAGACTCGCCAAGATACGTCGGCCGTATTATAAATGCTGAAATTTATTCTTTTTTGTGTTCAAACGAAGAAAAGACACGGCAGAAAAAAATTAAAGCTGGTAAGTACTGATAATAGATTGTATTTAAAAAAAAACTATAATGATGCAGTAGAGCTCACCATAGAAAGACATACATCGATGTTATTTTTAATGTTCTTCACTAAGGACAGGTGCGTAGTACTCGGTTGGAGTGTACGTAACGGGGCACTGGGGAAAAAACAGAAAATTTTAGCCAAAAAAAAATCTTTTCTCAAATCGTTGGTTTCGTTATTCTAACCCTAAGAACAAGGCGAAAAGCATCTTAGTGATTTTTGTCTCCGACCAACCGTTTGTCGTGAAAACGGTGTCGAAGGCGAAGGGATCGGTACAAAATGCAATGTTCCTGTACTAGGAGAATTTAGGATGCAAGAGCGAGCGAAGCGAGCTTGGGATTTGGGGCACCCTGACTCGGACAGGTTAGGTTAAAAGGGGATGGCCCTTCGTGGTTATTTTTCTTTAATCCAGCCAGAAGCAGGAGCGCCGCGTCGACATGACCTCTTTTCTAAGTCTTTTTTTCATAGTGCCCCGTTTTGTATCCACTGACCAAATATTTTTTATCCGTCTACTGATGGTACTGTGGCGGCATCTATCTCGCCACATGCGAACTTTCCTACATCGCGCAATCAAGATTTAACACGCAGATAGTATATATACAACCTCCCAACATCAACCGTTGGGCAGTAGCTCGCCAGGCACAAGACTCCGCCTGGTTGGAGGATCCTCCCTTTGGTTGGAGGAACATCACACCATGGTTTCTCCACATTGGTGACCCCGACGTGATCGTCACAGACAGTGTTTCCACACTGGTGACGTCACACACAACCTTCGCAGCCTCGGCAGCCAACATCATCACTCCCTCAGCAGCTCAGCATTCAATCGAGCAGCAAGCAGCGAGTCCCACAGCCAGCCAGCATCCTCGGCTTCAACGGGTGATGTGACCACTAGCCTGCAGCGAACGCGCAAGCCTGGTCACGACCCTCAGCCCACTCCAGCATCATGGCGCATCATACTGCACTTCGGCCGGTCAAACTAGCAGAGGCACATCTCTCCTGGTCGACGCAGTCCACAGCCACCACTCACCGCTCACAGTTTCGACTCAAAGGAACCCTTCACTGGCCCTGGCAAGTTTTCAAGACTCAACGACTGCTGACTCATCAAGACGATCGACCTCCGGTCTCAGGGGGGGAGTGATGTGGCGGCATCTATCTCGCCACATGCGAACTTTCCTACATCGCGCAATCAAGATTTAACACGCAGATAGTATATATACAACCTCCCAACATCAACCGTTGGGCAGTAGCCCGCCAGACACAAGACTCCGCCTGGTTGGAGGATCCTCCCTTTGGTTGGAGGAACACCACACCATGGTTTCTCCACAGTACTCTACTTCAATGAAACACAGCATCTTGAAAATACCTCGTAAACAAACAATGGACACCATAACAAATAATTCTGCTAAGAGCATGTCACGTGTACCTATATTTTTCTTGTATATTATCTGATATTTCGCAGATATCATTTCATATATTCTTCCCTCATTGTCCCCGTCTCGCTTGACCCCACTTGTACCAATCTAATTTTGTCCCTCTTAGAAAGTTGGACCAATGTTTGTGCCCAAGCGCGAAAAGGTTTGTTTTATTCTTTTATCACTCTTATGACATAAGAATTAAAAAAATACAGCTATATAACTACAAAGACTTATGTAATTACTACGTAGATGGGAACAATTTGTAATAAAATTAATAGTACCTAAAAAACATTTTTAAAAACAAGCTTTTATTTAATATGCTCTAAAACGAAGAAAATAAACTTTAAATTAAATCAAACCCATAATTTTATGCACATTATGCAATTTATATGACATAAAAACTTGTTGCAAGATTTACCTGTGTATTCTATGTGTATTGACTTATGTCAAGATCAAGTTACATATTGTATTCTTGTTTATTTTACACAAGGGTTGTATAATATTTTGAATATTACATTACCTATCTGAAAAACGAATATCATATCAATCGATCAATCGACACGTTTGGTGCAGTGGCTAAGCAATTGGCTTCTGCGCTACGGGTCGTGGGTTCGATTCCCACACGGAACAAAAATTTGTATGGTCTACAGATGGTTGTTTCGGGTCTGGGCGTTTGTTTGTGAGATTTGTGTCTGTAAACGCACCCACGATACAAGATAAATCTTAGCGTGGGGCAACGTTTTTAAAAAAAAGAAAAAGCAAAATCAACTCTTTTAAAATACTATATTTGTAGCGTAAACCAGCCACAGTTTTACCTCGTCATAAAAAATCCAATATTTGTAAAAACATTGGCTCAAACGTTGGCTGTCCATAATAACTTTTATGTCGTAACACAACGCTATAGGAAGGGCGAAGATGCAGGTAACTGACGGAAAATCTAATTTGCCAAATTGAATTACTGTGTCCACCAACTGTGGGATATATTTCAACGGCGATAGCTTTTTGTGTGGAATTTATTGTATGGGATATGATGGATGTGTTGAGAAGAGTATCTTTGGATGTTTTAATTTTTTGTTAGTAGTGAGAGGCCTGGGTGTTGTAGACAAATAACAATTATTCGGGAACTAAAGTGGTTTGTATTTTTAGGTTTAATAGCTTCTGTAAACATTTGACAATAGCCTAGACAGGAAGTACAGCTGATTCTGGATAAAAAATAAGCAGAATCAGTTGTAAAAGAAATAGGACTAACCTGCAAGTAGCCAGCAGGACCAGCAAGACAGCAGACTCACGATCATCAAACACAAACAACACTTCACGTCACTATTACGAATATTTTACGTACCTAGGTTATGGCTACAAAATATCACACAGCGGTTAACAGAATTTTTAGCGGTCTCACAATTTCTACGAAAGACTAGCAAAGAAGAAAGAGAGAAGAAAAACACTTTTTTAAATGTCAGTTACAGTAATAGAACATTATACAAAAAAAAACATTTAAATAACCTGCACGAGGTCAAAAAAGGACGCTTACTCAGAATAACAAAGAGAAATAAAAAAAACCGCAACGGTGGTTTTTAGGTAGGACCGTTGTGATCCCACGGGCATTAACGACATAAATAAATAGACAAACGAAAAACACTAGTAAACGTCATGCATCGATCTTGCCGGCTGCGAATGATTGGCACAAATCGGCAATACTTGCGGGTAGAATGAAAAAATATGGTTGGTAACAGTATGCGTTTCATTTTACGTTATTAAATATAAGTGCAATAGTAGAACTTTAAAAATTGTAGTTCCAATTTTAAAATTATTAGTTTGCACTTTAATTTTAATATTTCTAACTTTAAAAGTTCTCTTTAAAAGTAATGGTTTGCCAAATAATCTTAATGCTTTTAATTTTGAAACAATAAGAATCAAAATGACAAATAGATAGCTGAAATGTAGGTTAGGTTATGTTAGAGCTGTGACCATTGAACGTACGAGCCGAGCGAGCGAAGCGAGCAGTGCCGCGGTAGCGGTTGGGGAGTGGCAGAAATAATTAGTTTCGTCCTAATACCAAGTAATTGGTCCAAAGCTTCGCCGATCACTTTCTACAATTCGTTTAATGAGTGCGTTCGGAAACAAATGGCTTTTGAATGATTGTAGTGCAAACCATTTTTTTGCGGACTGCTCTATTTTTGAAGTTTGCCTCAAAATATGCGGTAAAAATTGACTTTAAAAAAAAACTGAAAGGAGTAAATAAATTACCATAGTTATTGTAAAATTTATAGTTTCATAAGAGGTCACCTTCAATTTGTTTCAGAGTAGAATGGCACAGACTTATGAAGCTGTTATTTTTATAATAATTATGGTAATTATTTTACTACTTTTAGTTTTTTAAGACGGTTTTACATTTTTACTATTTAATTTTCAGTCCTGTTAAAAATCTGTGATCTAACATAACATATATCCAAACAAAGGTCGTTTACGTTGGAGCAGAACATTTAAAAGTAAGAGACGCCACGTGAGTTAGCTGCAATTTAAATGTAAATCAGCCGTGGGCCGACGGCGGTGTATTCTGACTGACTTGTTTAGTAGGGGACGTACTGTAAGGGTGACTAATCAACGTTGAGCTATGCTGCGCTGTGCTGTGCTTAGCTAAGCTATCTTTCTAGCACTATGTTTTTCTATAAAGAACTTTGAGCTGCGCGAGTACCTGGTAGACAGAAGATCGAGCGGTGCAGTGCGATGAGGAGTGGTGCAGTGCGATGAGGAGAGAGTCAGCACGTATCGCGTGATCTCTGCTATGTTTTAAACAAAGCGCAGCCACACAAAGCGCAGTATTTGAAGGATTCGCTACAATAATTATGAATGTCCAAAGTTTATTTAATAATATTTAATAGGAATAAGAGAAAATCTTCCAACATTTTTTTATGCCTCCTCTCTTTGCCTTATACAAGGTTAGTCAGAAAGGGGGTACTAATCCGCAGGCCACTTTATCACTGATGACGGTTTTAAAGCAAGTGTTAAAATTTCAAAATTCGATCATTTTTATTTCCATGTAAAATAATTTTTATTTTAGTTTTTTCAAAAATTCCTCGTCCCTAATTTAGTTACGAATTCAGAAAATGGAGCTTCTAATTCGTGACCCCAAATATGACCTAAAATGTAAACACAGCTGGTCATAGCTGAGGATAGTTCGGTATTAGCATAATTTTTTTTCAAATTTTTGAACAGCTATATTTCTTAAACTATTGACTTTTGTGGATACTGGTAGAACAAAAGTTACACATTATTATGGGTACTTTAACACCCTTTCGGATTAGTACCCCTTTCTGACTAACCTTGTATAAATGAATGAAAGTACGACTAGTGCGATATCGCTCCGCGCAATCCGTTAACTCGGGGCGCTATAATGACTCAAAAACAGAACATCATGTTTTATTTGTGATTTATTTTGTTGTATATTAAAAAAATCCTTTCAAGCTCAATCTGTGTCACGAGTTCATGCGGTTTGAACAAAGCAACGAATTCGTTTACACCCTATAAAGTTTAAAACATAAACAACACCTTGATTTGGACATTTTAGAGCAATCGCTGTAGGATTGGAATCTCCAATTCGCATTCGTGTCAAATTAAAAACAGTTTTGCAACGTGTCCGAATAGGTCGATCGTCAGTCTCGCGAGACGAATCTAATTGCATTTAGCTGAGGTGGCACTGAGCAGTGTACAGTCTACTTTTTACCGGCACCAGACGATAATCAGATAATCCTGGACGACTTTTAGTCTGCCGACGGGGTTTTTTGACTGTCTCTTTAAAATGTTCAGCTGTTTATTTTTTTATTTATATTTAATTCAGGTACATCGAATAACCCTTACATGTGTTAGTATTACTTAAAACTATGTTAGTACAATTGGAACTAGAAACACGAACATAAATTAATAACACTTATCACTAAATCAAATTACATTATTACTAGCTTTTGCCCGCAGGTTCACTCGCGTTAATTTAAAATTGGCCAATTAAAACTTAAAAAAAAAAAAACTCTTAACACACTATTAAAGTTTCTATAATAATATAATTCAATCATGATTCGAAAGATACGTGGCGCCATCTATTATTATTATTGTTGTTGTTTTCCTCGGTAACAGTATTTTTTTCGGGATGAAAGGTACCCTATGTCCGTTTCTGTACACCTGAAAACGTATACGCAAAGTTTCAGGATGATCGGTTCAGTGGTTTAGGCGTCAAAAGGTAACAAACAAACAAACTTACTTTCGCATTTATAATATTAGTAAGGATTCGACCTTCTGGAGACACCTGGTAACAATACATGCACTGCGTACAGGTGCCCCATCAGGTGGCCTTCATTCTTATTTGCAACAATGCTCAGAAAACTGTTGTCGCTGTCTCGCAACCGACGCGATGCAGTAGCGATGCAGCTCTCTTACTTGTTTGTTTAATTACTTACTTGTTTAATGTGACATTTAATTTTGATCAATGTTACGCTAATTCAAAATCGAAATTATACAAGGTTAGTCGGAAAGGGGGTACTAATCCTCAGGCACTGATGACTGTTTTAAAGCAAGTGTTAAAATTTCAAAATTCGATCATTTTTGTTTCCATACAAAATTATCGTGTTTCTTTTTTTTCAAAAATTCCGCATCTCGTCTTTAGTTACAAATTCAGAAAACATAGCTCCTAATCCGAATATACCTGAGGTTGGATAGATTTTACCGTAACTTTTACGAAACCTTTGAACAGCTAATTCTTTTAGTAAACTATCGACTTTTGCGGACAGTTGTAGAACAAAAGTTTTTCATTATTATGAGTACTTTAACACCCCTTTGGATTAGAACCCCCTTTCCGACGGAAATACCTAAATCCCATAGAAAAAAAGAACTTTCAGCTTTTCCTGAATTTGCTCATTTTCCGGGCAACTTTTCCAGTTTTTCTTTCCATATAAACTTAATTAGAAATATTACAAACATAAAAAATACCTAATTCAGTCCAACCGTTTTTCAGCGATATGCTGTTACCAACGAACAGCATTTAATTTGTATTTAATATTGTAGACTAATATTAATAGCTGTATACAACTTCTCAACGTTTTAAAACACCTATACCTTAATTATTCAAAGCATGAGACAAAAAATGTAAACTAACAACTAACCACTTGTCGGGAACTTCGTGGAGTGAGCGCCATCTGTTGTCCGCTGCCTAACTAACCGTGACGTCAACATCGGACTACCACTGCCCGTTGGAGGGAGGAGACCGGCTCGCTCGGTGCGCCCGGAGGATTGCTTCTTGGACCGTACGACGGAACACTCGTCTAGAGTATTCTGTGTAGATCAGCTGAAGAAGTCTGACCTTTTATATCTGACTAGCTTGTCCGTATTTTATGATCTTGTAATAACTTGTAATAATTATCTAAAGTATTGTATTGTGATCTAGTTCATGTTACTAACACTAACCCAAATACAAGTACCCTCAGTGGTGGAGAGTCTATGTTGGTTTTATTTATTACATTTACCTTGCTCACAATCCTGACATACCAATATTAGCGATAACTGTAATGATAGAATCACTCCTTAACGATTAAATTGTAGTGTCGCTAACACACTTTTCAATTTTTTTTGACGACGACTTAACGATTGGCTTCTGCGCTACGGATCGTGGGTTCGATTCCCACACAGGACAAAAATTTGTATGGCCTATGGCTGTTTCGGGTCTGGGCGTTTGTGTATGTGAGATTTGTGTCTGTAAATGCACCCACGATACAAGAGAAGTACTAGTGGGGCAAAGATTTAAATTAAAAAAAGACCTTTTTACTGTGTCAATAGCGATAATTATAATATAGAGGCCAGTATTTTGTTTACATTCCGTCTCATTCTTCAGTGAATATGGATAGATTTACCATAACAGAAATATGAATGTGAAGTATGTTAATGTTCTATACATTTGAATATACAAAAAAGTCTTTGAAGATACCTTCATCAAAACTAATTTATCTGGCCATCAGACCGTTATCACTGAGTAGCAGTAGTTTGGCTAATGTCAGATGACATGTGTCCGGCACACGACTTGCTAATCCAGAGCTCCGGACGTCATGGAACAGACATAAATGAAGTTTTTGTTCAAGTTTACTCTTGTATTTGTTTACTGGGAAATCAGCGAAGTGAAAATATAATAACTTTATTAGTAATTATATTTTCGAGCCGTTTGGGGTCGAAACACTTGGGTCGAGACGAGTACCCTACTTCTGCACCGTGGGCCTGAAGTACCTGAAAGATTTTATAATAATCGCAGTTCAAAAAGGTATCAAACTAGCCAAAAACAACAAAAAGGAAACTACAAAAAAGGACCAACACTTATACCTACATAGAACACGTTATGTCCTCAAACAAAAGCTACTTAAATAAATCACTCGGTCCTTCTCGTGCAAATTAAACATTATTCTTCAACGGAATTCTTCCCAGGGACCGGGACTTTTATTGGAATTTTTGCCAATAGCTCTACGTGCCAATACATGCGTTAAACGGTTGTAACTGTTCACACCCCACGGCATTTAGCTTCTTTATGTCAATCGATGTGCACACATCGACACATGAACGTACCCACACGCGCACACATACGTGGGACATGCAAATCGCAAAGACGGAACAGGGAATCCAACGTGTATTCTATTTACTGTTGCTTTTTATTATAGTAGGAATGGTTTTGGTACTTTTGTGGGACGAAAAATTGGTTGTGTTTTTTTTTTGTTTTTTTTTTTCGGTCTGACATTGTGTGCAGTTGTATACAAGCTTAGTTTTAGTATATACTAAACCTGAAACTAGTTTGTTCAGAATCACTAGGAGAATCGATTGACATATTTTTACACCACATTTTATTTTTTTCATAATTTTCTATTTTTGTTTCAGTAGGTTTCTACCCATAACAGTTGACGGGAATGAACGGGAACACCTTGAGGCTTGAGACAGTCCGCTTGGTCAGTTTCCGTGTATTAAGACAACACCTGCATAGCACATCTCAGGCATTTCACACTTTACTAGGGAACTTAACGCGACATAAACTACGGTGTAACTTAGAGATTTATTAAAAAAAAACACATATTCAGGCAGTTCTGATGAACATCTTGTTGGGGTATCTAGGTTTTTGTATATACTAAAAATAACATTGTATACATATATTCGACCTACTTAAGATCACGTCAGTATTTCCCCAGCGGGTTTGTATAGTACACCCACATTTTACCGTTATGTTTAAGTATCATGTAATAGGAGGCAAGCCTATTGCCATCAACCGGACACAAATCCAGACTCCGGGCTGCTACTGAAACATTCCACACCCAATAACACTTTGCCCGACCTGGGGATCGTTTCGATCTAATATATCTTCATTCGTTCTGAGTAGTAAAATATTGAATTGTATAGCCAATAGTGTAATTTCTGGAAATGATAATTATGCTCGTACAAACTATCTTAATATCTATTTACTTTTAAATTAGTATTCTCTAATAGGAATGCAAATTATTGAGTCAACAAAAACGAACTAAAATATTTGTGAACAAGCGTTCAATTGTTTGTCACACTCCATTATCATATTAAATCAATAGGTAAGCTATTATCCATATTGACCTACTTACTATAATTACAAACAGTTTTGAACTAAACAAGCATTATTATGCACGTGTTAGTACTGACTTTCGATGGTGATTGCGTAAAAATATAGCGAAAATTTCTATCAAAAATATCATTGGTTTATAAAGTTTACCTCAAAAAAAAATCTTATTGAGCAATTGTGGAGTACTAATCTTATCTTTAATTTTACAATACGGATTTGTTTGTGTGATTGTGAATGTTATGTACTGCTTATTTGAAGTAAGTTTCTAGTAAATAAGAAGCAATTGAGTTCTTTACTTCCATACAGCGATCGCCAACTCGCCTGCCAAGCGTGGCGATTATGGCAAACCCCCCAACATTTTTTGGGGGAGGCCTATATCCAGCAGTGGACTTCATTCGGCTGAATGATGAAGAAACAATTTTATAAAATTTTGTTTTTTATAATGTTATGGTAAAGACCCCTCTGATTAGCTTCTACTATCAAGGTAAAATGTTTTAAGGAATAAACTTACAAAACTTTTTATTTACTAAATTGGGTGTATGCAGGAAAATTAAAACAAAATCATTATTGTAATCACAAGAATGTTTTTTATTTTATCTAAAACATATCTCAACAAGTTCAATAACTTTGGCCTAAAATAAAGGCTGGATATAAAAAAAAATGTTTGATCATTATAATTATTATCTGTTAATTAACATAACTGTTTCCAAGTCCACACGTGTAACGTGTTATCTAACATTTTTTTTTTTAATCCTTCTTTATGTCTATTATGCGGGAAGCGGAACCAACTATCTCCAATAGTGGGGTGTGATAAGCTGACAGATAAAAAACGATTAACTTATTATTAAACAGTCGATCGAAGATGTATCAAGTATCAAAATTAAAAGATCACACTACAAATCCACTTTATCCCAGTATTGTCCCTTTTACACGAAACGGAGGCGTATAACAAAATAAAATACAATACAAAAAGCGTTAAACGTGAACCTATTGATTTGTAGGAATTTTTATTAGGAGCCTACCTACAGAGGGGACAAGCAGTTTTATTGTACCATCGCTTACCGGCTGCCTTGCTCGCACTTTTAATTTTGTTTATATGGAGATTTAGGAGATGTGTCGTTGTTTCATGGACAGAAGGCCATCTTGCATTCCGTAGTTTACAAAATTAGCAATTGTTGTCTTTTTATACTCTTATCACTAAGGTGATTCCTGACGTTTCTCTACAAAACGTTAACATACAAAGAATATCAAATAGGTATTACAAAAAATTAAAAACCAAATTACATAGGAATAAAAAGCATGTTAACTAACGAAATGCGTTCCCATTAACCAGCAATATTATAGCGTCCATACATAATAAAACAAATATTACTTAACAAAAAAAAAAACAAAAAAAAACCGTAAAATCAACTCTAATGTAGGTAATGCGCACTTGTCTATCAATGTGGAAAACACGACAACATCGCATTTAACCTATCTACGCTACTATTTTGGTTTTAAACAGGCCGTTCCGATATGATTTTCAGTTTCTTTTTTTGGATATTTTTTTTTCTTATTTTTACTTACCTAATGATATAGATGAACGGATTTACGGGAACGCCCTCTGTTACTTGACATAATACCCCCTTAAATGTTTATTTTATTCTGTTTTTTAGTATTTGTTGTTATAGCGGCAACAGAAATACATCATCTGTGAAAATTGCAACTGTCTAACTATCACGGTTCATGAGATACAGCCTGGTGACAGACGGACTGACGGACGGACAGTGGAGTCTTAGTAATAGGGTCCCGTTTTACCCTTTGGGTACGGAACGCTAAAAATAACCTACGGGAAAACTTTGAACAAATTGTGGATCAGAAGGTAATAGTGGGTAATAGGTAGGACTGGCTCGTGGCTAAATAATAACCACGCGGATCAGACGATTTTTAAAGTTAAGGTGCGCTTGCCTCGGTCAGTCCGTCGATGGGTGACCGTTCACTACAGATCGAGACCCCTCCGTGCCTCGGAGAGCACGTTAAGCCGCTGGTCCCGGGCGTCATACGAATACCTATGACAGTCGTTACGGGTAGTCAGAAGCCCGAAAATTTGACAACTGGTCTAACCTGAGAATATCGGCATAGCCTAGTAACTGGGTTGCGGAGGTCTGATGGCAGTCGCTCCATGTAAAATACTGGTATTCAGGCTCATCTGAGTAGACTGAAAGTTGACCATCAACTTAGTTGGGAAAATGCTATGAGAAAGAAGGTAATAGTAGTAAAGTAATGAGTCTTCTCCCAATACTCTCTCTGAGTTGCTCTCCTTAAGGTGGCTTCCCACGGTGCGCGATAACTCGCACCGGCTGTGCGTGGTATCATCCGTTAAATGAAGCACCGTGGGAAGCCTCCTTATGAGGGTGCGTGATTCGAAGCTATTTTGTCATTGAAAAATGCTAAGTGAAAGAGAACTCGCACCGCAACTTTGAATTTACCGACTCGCGGCGGATACCACGAACGAGTCTCTTCCCATGGTGTGCCAGTGCGAGCTAGTGCGTTGCGGTGCGTGGTATCGCGCACTGGGATGCACGAGCACGCACCGGCGCACCATTGGAAGACACTCGTCCGTGGTAACGCGGACGCGTGCGGATTGGTGCGCCGTATGCGCCGCGAGTCGGTAAATTCAAAGGTGCTGCGTGAAATTTGTTTCACTTGGTATTTTTTAATGAAAAAATAGCTCTGAATCACGCACCCACATAATGTGCAGCCTGTGGACCAAGTATACCCAGCGGTCATACAGCGACCTGCGCGTGCAATACAATAACGCATTCAGGATGCTTTTGGGGCTGCCGTGGCGATGTAGCGCGTCAGGGATGTTCGCGGAGGCGTGTCTCGACGGGTTCGCCGCGATCATGCGAAAGCGCTGCGCTTCCATAGTGGCGCGTTTGCGCTCCTCCTCCGATGGTATCCTGAAAGTGTTCTCAGACCGGTGGGACTCTCCCTTCTTACGAAGGTGGGTCAGTGTTCAGACCCACTTAGCCAAATAAATTAATGAACCACCGAACGAACAGTTCAATGGTTCATTATTTTATTTTTATTATTTTTTAACTCAATTTAATTTAACACTAAGTTATACTACTACTAACATTATAATATGGATTCTTTATCTGAAATAAATATTTTCAATTTGAATAATGTGGCTTCCCACGGTGTGTGATTTTACGGATGATACCACGCACAGCCGGTGCGCGCTATCACGCACCTTTAGGGATATTAGAGAGGCTTTCAGGCAATCAATTGTTAGTAACTCCATTATGAAAAGTACAGGTTGGGATACAGCAGACAAGTGGCCACATAAATTAATTAAAAATATAACTGTCGATCGTTGAAAATAGTTAACAACTTAATTAACATTGAACAGGAGCCAGGAAGACAACAATGTTTATAATGCGAGCGATTGTAAATGGGGTGTAACATGACGCTGTACATCACGACATGGTACTAATGGGCCGAGCAGAAACGAATATAAGTTCTGCATCACCTTGCGGAGATAGGGTTGGGATAATCGTATATCGATATAAATATTTTTCAAATGCATACATTATTGAGTGGCTCTATTAATGGCGCAGTGATTTAGGCCGGCCATACACGGGCAGCTCAAGCAGTTAGCCAGTGATAAACATACACGGACCGCTCGAGCAGTCAATGTATGCCTGGCGACTGCTTGACCGCACGCCGTGCCGCCAACCGCCCGAAGCAATTGCAACTGCTCGAGCTGTTTCGTGTATGTACGTACGTAGAAGGCTATAGTTTACTATGCAGTTGCAGCTTAAAGCAGTCGATCCTGACTGCTTCAAGCTGCCCGTGTATGGCCGGCCTTAGCCCTTCGCTTTATGCGCAAAGTTGCAGGTTAACTTCTCGTAAAGGATCAATAATATTGTATGGCTATCTGTTCAAATTTTTTTTTAAGAGGCTGAATAGTACATATTGTATAGGGATTCATATTAGGTTAATTTGTGTTGTGCGTTATACTCGTACGTTACGTCGTACGTTTCGTCGTGCGTTATAGGCGTGCTACTAAGCTACCATAGTTCCCATAAAACGACATCAATCTATTGTAATCATAATGAGAGAGGTGTTTGAAGCTAATTTTTTGGGTGAACGATATACTATCTACTTAATTTCTTACGTTTAGCTTCACAAATTCCACAAAATAGAACGCTGAAATCCTGTTTCAGAGCGGCAAAGTTATTTAACGCGTACCAAATAACTTTGCTCCTCTGAAGTGAGAAACAGAACGCTCAAAGCCTGGTTTCAGAGAGGCAAACTTATTTTACGCGTACTGTAACTCAAAATATCGATACTCTATTCCTCCGAACTTCACAACACTACCACGACCCGTTAAAACCATATATTGTCCCGCGTCCGATCTGTCTGGCGTTCCGTTTTGTTTTTGCATCTCACTCATTTGGCCACCTTTATTGGTCCGGTCCGAACGAAACGGTTTGATCCCGTCGACACGACAATTCATCTCGTTGGTTTCGTTGTTTTTTGAGCGTTTATTGTTTTAGAAGGTGGGGTTCGATTTGGGTTTGATGGTTGATTTTTTGGACGCTACAAGCGTTTTGTGAACTGATGGGTATACTGTGATAAAGCTTTACTGATGTAGAATCATGAGCATTTAAAAAAAGGAATGTACACAGGGGGCCAATCCGACTCAGAGCGGGGGCACACGATGCGTTGCGGCGGCGGTACGGCGCCGGAGCGGTATCGCTGCGTCGTCTTACATAGAAATATCTGTGGCATGTCACACGATGCGCTCCGGCGCCGCACCGGACTTGCAACCACCGAGACGAGGTGGGGAGGGGTGAATGCGTTGCGACGTCGGAGCGGCACCGCTCATTTGTTTATGTGTCACAAGGAAGGTCACACGCTCGTTCGTTTCGATTTTTTTGCTACGGCGCCGCTGCGACATAACAACGTTGCGGCGCCGCACCGCTCGTGTGCCCGCTGATACGGTGAAATCTTTGCGGTGCGGCGCCGCAACGCATAGTGTGCCCCCGCTCTTACAAAATTGTTGCCAAACGCAAACGAACCACAACCGTCAGTCAGTTTTTGTTTACGAAAACTGTCAAAATTATTGGTTTTGTTTTTTGTGTCAAACAATTTGACAACTTTTGAAATTGAAAACTGTCTGAATGAACGATTCGGCGTTAGTTCGGTTACGATTTATCAAGATTTTTTTAGGAGAATTGCGGCTCTGTTGAGCATAGGGTCTACAACTGACGCTCCAACGCTGGAACGAAGCTTTGCAGAAGGACATAATATTATCTCAGCCTACTACGAGTATTCTACTATCCTCAGGCTCGACAGGTGGACATTGCATTTGGCATGAAATTGAAAGCAATATATGGGTATCTTCTTGGAAACTTGGCTTGGTTGAAAATGTTCTCTTCCTAATCTTCATACTTTACTAGAAGTAAGTTGAAAAAAAATAAGACACATCTAAAAAAATGTTTAATTATTATTGCTTTTTGTTATAAAAATATAAGTATTTCGTTTAAATAAAAACGAAAATGATGGCTAAGAATTGATGATGCATAGCAAAATAAAAGGACCCCTTAAAAAATCATCAAGAAAAAAAAAAGAATTTTTTTTTTCATTTTTTTTTTTTTATTCTATTTTCACCCATTTTTGCCTGGGCACATTAGCCACGGACACATTGTATTAGACAGTTAAAGAAAAATATTTTTTGCATCTTTTTAATTTCTAATATTACACCAAGCTGAAACAAACAAACCGCGCAGATGAAACGAAATGAGCCAACAAATTAAACAGAAAATTTAAATGACGTAGTAGGAAATGTAATTGTAAAGGCGTGTGTACACGGCACGGTAAGGCCGTGTTTACACCGCGCGGCGCAAAAGGTACGGATTTGTTAGAATGTAAATCAAACTGGATGTTTTATTAAACACTCGCTGCTGGATATTCAAATTAAGCGGTGTCGATGGTATAATTTCATGGAGTTGGATTTGGTAAATGTTAAATTATATTTATTTCTGTAAATAAATCTGTTACAGACACTTTTACAAGTCAATGTAATGTTTTTAAGTCTAGATGGCGCCGGCATTTCCTATCTGACTAGCTCTGAGAAGAAAAGCCGAAACAAACTCAGAGGTCAAGGTCTCTTAAAGTCCAGACATTGTAGTATAAAACTATGTGAGTGTAACAATGTAGGGCAACTTGTTACATTGTGGGCCTTTTGAGGTTGTAGGTTTGAGATGAACTGTCCTAACTGACGGCACGCATGCATCAACCATCGTGTAGCTCAACCTTATTATAGGGACCTCAACGACCCGATGTACGACGCTACCAATAAGTCGGATATTTGGGTGTCACAAAAAATACTCAAACAGCCAAACCGCTTGGTATTCTTAAGTCCTCAGCATCTTACAACAATAAGATTGGTCAAACATAGAAGTGGAATTAAAGTTTTTGAAGTTATACTGGGGTGCAGTGAAATGAGCCTCCACGAGCGATCATATTTAAAGGAAAAAATGACGAATTGCGCCTAAATGACGAACAAAAATAACATTAAAATCAAAAAAAAAAACTTATATCGCTCGTGCTGCTGCGAGAGAATAAAAGAAGAAGAAGTAGTTATACTTCTTTTGGCGCTTTAAGAGTAATTTTTTTTTGTTACTGATTCTACGCACGCAGTTGTAGCGTAAATGCGACCATGAAGTGAGTTGTTGACCTAAACCTCTTTTCTATACCTATGACACCATTTAGTGACACCATGATGTTAGTTGTTGACATAGGTAAAGTCCCCGTCGGAGAAGCTATAAATTTTGTAAACACACATTTAGGGGTTCGCAACCTTTGGAACAAATAAAAAAAAAACAGTTTTGTAATGATTTTTATTTTTATATAATGGTTTTTATTTTATTTATATAATAATAAATAATAATCTACGAAAACAACACAAACAAACTGAAACGCATTCAAAACTCAAATGACAGCATTGACAGCGTCAGTGTGAACTTACTTCAAAATGGCTTCAAATGTTGACGTTCCATGAGTCAGACACGTTCCGGTACCACAAAACATTAGACGATAGCGCTTTATATCGCTAAAATATAACCCGACTAAGTGAAATTGCTCGTTAGTTTCGTATTACACGTATGTAACTTTGAGTTGATTGAATTTGGGATTATTTGTTGTTGATTGAATTGTCGCTACGTAACTTTGTAGAAGTTCTTTATTTACAAAATTTATAGCTTCTCGTGACGGGGACTTTAGGTACCTTTTAAACGTCTTTTATAGCGTCTGGGCAAAAAGAGAACCGTCGTGGCGTAAAAAGGAACTAACAGTAAGATTGCATATACTGAGTTACATACGTTTACAACACACACGTTACTGTGGCAAGCCGTATTAATAACTACCTACTTTATTATAGCCGTATTAACTACCTATTACTGTTTTTGTGTTATTAATATAAACTACATAAACGCTGATTAAGCATAGCGACGCCCTCAAATCCACGACGGTTTTGTTTTTGCACGGACTGCATCACTGTTGAAGTGTTGAAAATGTTCCGAAACTTTACTTCTGTTGATTTCAGTTCGTGTACTAGACCACCTAGTGGCCTGAAATTGCGATATTTTAATTTACCAATCAAAAACATGATTTTGAAAGGACTCATTATAATTTATAGTCACAAATTTCAAAGATGTCTCTCTATACTGCCTTACCCTCGCAAGATTTCCACCTCAGCGTTCCCGCTGGCAATATTTACCCGTTACTTTCTGTAAACACAGCTCCGAACATCGCGAATATAACTCGTACAAGAAAATTAAGCTTGTTTAATTATCTAACTTGGTGTACAGTTGTACACCCTTTGTCGAGGTATAGGTATGCGATTCGTGCATAATTCGGTAAAACGATAAGTTGTAATAAAGTTATGTGTTCCTAGTCAATGGGGTGTTACCATAATTGTGTAATAATTATACATAATAAATATTCCAAATGCGTTTTTCTTTCTTGTAGAAGTAGAAAATCATAAACTCATGCCTTTTCCCCATGGGGTTACGCAGAAACTGTAGAACGCCACATGCTACGATCTACCAAAGCAGAGAGGAGAGATGTCTCGTAAACGACCAATAGGATTTCTTATTGAGTTGAAGCTAAGCGGAGAGATGTTATAATAACGCAACTCTATTGGCTGTTCGAGACATCTTCTCTCCTCTCCGCTTTGGTGAATAATGGGCCTTACATACTCCTTTCGCTTCGTCCATGGTCATACATCTTGTCATACACGCGCGCCGGTTGAAAGTACTACGTACCTGTCCTTTTTGAAGAACATCACCATGTATGTCCTTTGTAGGGCGTCCTCTACTGCCATTTTCACTGACATCCGCCTTATAATTTTGTTAATTGCCTTTCACTCATTCTTTTAACATGACCAATCCACCTAAGCATACTCCTTTCAATAGAAAATCCTCTGAGAAACAGGATGAAGGATGTTTTCACAGTATGACCAGTTTTTATAGCCTGCATCGTTTCCTCAGGATGAACACAAACTAAACATGGTAGCATGGTTTTTCCATACTTAAACCACAGTGTACCTACTTACTACATACAGTGGGTCAACGCCCATACATTTGACAGGTTCTATGAAATGTCAAAATTATGTAGGGACGGAGGTGTCCCAAGTTTGCAGTATGGCTACTCGGGACATAACCTCCGCTCCTTCACCCCGCAATCCCCCGCACGATTGCTCTGCAACAATGTTCTACGTTGACCGACTGTAAGGAGTAAGATATAGGTAGACTGTGCTTAAACTATAAGCCCAGTCGCCAGGTAGTTTTACCATGCAAAAGGTCGGTCAGTCCTGAATTTTGGATACGTGTTATGTTTAAATGTTCTTAAGAAAACTTCTAATTTTCGACCTTCTTTCGACTTTTCGACATCTTGGATTAAAGAACCCAAAAATGAGTTTCTATTAAATAAACTCCTTATCCATAGCCGTGTTTGCACGAACGAAAACAAACATCGCGAACGCGAATGTCGAAGACGTTATTTGCATGTGCGTATCATTAAGTAAACAGTGTAACTATTCGGCGGACACGTTCATAGTGATTCGTGTTCGATGTTTGAGTTAGCGATGTTCGTGTTCGTTCGTGCGTACCCGGCTTATGGGTTTTGCACCAAAAATTGGTCAAACCAATTGTGTAGAAAAATAAATTCCTTACAATTCTTGTCGTAGGCATTTTTTTCTACACCTAATTTAGTTTGCGACATATTGCATTTAAAGTAGCCAAAAATCACAATTATTAAGCGTCCTAAACATAAGAGCGTGTCCACATCTCCACGTCACGACGTCGTCAACGTGAAACGGTGCGGTAACGTGGCACGGTGCGTTGACGTAACGTGCAAATTTACGTTACCGTATCGTACCACGTTCCGCCTCTAGAGTGCGCGCAAGATAAGTCTGCGCGCGGCCGAAATCGGAACTAATCATGGTCCACCAAAGTGTGTGCCGTTTTATCAATTTTGATAGTAGAACTACCTGATTGTAGGAATATTTAACGGGAAAATTATGTTAAGCGACAAAAAAGTTAAGCTTAAAAAGCGGTAATTTGAACTTTTGCGATCATGGAAACGTTTAGCACGCCCTCAGTCGCGCGCAGAGTTATCTTGCGCGCACTCTAGCCGCAAGCGCGCACACGTTTATGCGCTCCGCCCACGCTCTCCACGCCCGCGAGTTAGTCACCGTCTATGTGCTCTGATGATTTAAAACCATACCTTACTGTTTCTCTTATTAAAATTCAGGATCTACATGGTCAACGATAAATCTAACAATGATCCTGACGTGCATTTTTACGACACGGGAACGTAAATTTGCACGTTACGTCAACGTACCGTGCCACGTCACCGCACCGTTCCACGTTGACGACGTCGTGACGTGAAGATGTGGACAGGCTGTAACATAAATGTCCAAAATTCAAGACTGACCGACCTTTTGTAAGGTAAACCCCTTTTTGCAATCTGGCGACTGGGCTACTAGAGATTTTTCTATGTCTGCATTGGTTCAAAATTCCGATTGGAAACTGATATATTTGGAGTCTAGCAAAGGCAAGTTTTATAGCGTCTTCACTATTTACTAAAAATATTTTTTAAAAAACAAAACACCGACTTTCCTCAACTTATTATTCACGGTCATTAATAAGAAGTACCAGGCGAGCAGAAGTCGACCGGAGCGAACTTCGTATCTGCTTCCGCTAACTACTAAAAGATGGTAATGAAGCGCACTCACCTTTATATACCTGTCCTTCTCATACTGATTCCACTTGTATCCTTCTATCTCGCTCTAAGCTGCTGTCACAGCCACAACGGCCGATCCAGACGGTGACAAGAAATTAATTAGGGGAAGCTCGGGAAAATAATGGTGTGCCGTGATTTTTAAATGAAATTTATTTTCTTCACTTCATTTATTTCTGGGCGACATGACACTTCGGAAATTATTAGACTTTAGGAGGGCTTTCCTTTCCATAGGTAAGGTTTCAACTTGTTTACCTTGTGACGTGCGATATTTTTTCTGTTGATTATTTTTATTTGTCCTGCTGTTGATTGGTTTTAAAATATTTTGGTAAGGAATTGAATCTGTGTTCATATTTCCCCTCGTTTCTTTAATTAGGATTTGAAATTACGTGCAGAATTCTACATTTTAATAATTTTATAATACTTCATGTGGATTCTGCATAATGCTCTTGTCAGGTGAAAATGTGTGATTTATGTTGTTTATTATATTTTTTTGTTATTTATTTTAATTGTGATGTCATGTTTTATAAATTATGTGATTGTTTTATTTTTTATAAATTATATGAAAAGAGAAACTGATTTAAAAAAATTACACCTTTTTCTCAACCATTCATGGCACTATGATCAAAAATGTCATTAAAGTCAGAGTTTGGTTAAAAGATGAAAAGAAATCATAACTCAGAAACTACAAAAAATCGTGGAACATACATGGGGTGATTCGGGTACCTCTTAGGGTGCTCTACCTCTGGACTTCGGTTTGATACTACTTTTTGGGACACCCTGTATATTCTGGAATACAGGCTTATCTATCATATTATGAGCTAAAAGTGTAACCCCACTTATGTACCGTACACACGTAGGCAATGAAGGCCACCGAACACCAAGGAACGTTCGTCGTTAAAAATAATTTAAATGTGTATTTCAATTTCCTATGTTCAGTGACTCAAATGTCTTTCGTGCACGATAAAATGTGAAATGCCTTAACTTTTAAGTAGCTCAGGTGTAACTTTTATTTTGCTCTCTTATTAATGTGCAAGTAAAAAAAGTGTTACAAACTGCTTTACAGTTTGGCAGAGGTAATGTTTTTATGTAAAATTGATTGTTTTTGTGAGTAAACACTTTCATATTTATGATTAGTTATGGTTTATTCACGTGCATTTTTCGGGATTGCCCGACTAGTTTCGGACCCAAACGGAGTCTTTAATCAGGAGCTGAATACGCGGCGAGGTCAGGCAGTTCGACTCGCGACTTCGCCGCATGTTCAGCTCATGATTAAGGGCTCCGTTTGGGTCCGAAACTAGTCGGGCAATCCCGAAAAATGCACGTGAGTAAACCGTAAATAATGATAAATATGAATGTGTCTCACGAAAATTATAATACAAAAATAAACACTTTTTTTCATTTGCTTCATCATCAGCATCATTCAGACGAAAGACATCCACTGCTGGATATAGGCCTCCCCCAAACATCGCCACATCGACCGTTTCTGTGCTTCTCGCATCCAGCGGATTTCCATTTCCCGCGACCTTTACCAGATCATCGGTCCACCTTGTGGGAGGCCTACCCACGCTGCGTCTTCCGGTACGCGGTCGCCACTCCTTTCGATCGCACCGGCCATCCGTTAATTTGTTTAATTTGATCAAACTTTGTATAGGACAAGTCCGGTTTCATTCGGTTTTAAGCGGTGTCAAGCCCTGTTCGATGGCGTTTTAAGTGTGTCTGTGTACGCTGTATTAACCGAATTCACCCGAAATAAATTAAACCTTTTTTTGTTCTAGTAAATTATTTACTTATTTATTACTAGCGACCCGCCCCGGCTTCGCACGTGTACTTTTATAGCTTAAAACCTTCCTCTTGAATCACTCTATCTATAAAAAAAAAAAACCGCATCAAAATTTGTTGCGTAGTTTTAAAGATCTAAGCATATGGGGACAGACAGCGGGAAGCGACTTTGTTTCATACTATGCAGTGATAGGTTTACACACAGCTTGTGTGTACAATATATCTTAAGTATCTATACTATAAATAGCCTCGGACTTATACAGTAGCCAATTACGGGTTAACCAACATTTATAGACATACAAGTTATGACAAAGTATTTCTTAAGCTTAGTAGTAAGAAGTACTGTAAGTAATGATTACTTAAACAAGCAAGCAAAATCAAAAATCATTATTAATCAAAATAAAAATCACTTTTCACGAAGTTTTTCTTTACAAACACATTGTAAAAAAAAACCCTTTTTAAAATTTCCTATGAAATCGTAGAAATGGAGTTTTTTGTTTAACGCTTTTATCCAATTTATCAGGTACAATAGAACAGAGTAATCATAAGTACCTAATGATAATATCAGCTGCCAAAGCTAATGAAACACGGATTATTATAAAGGGCTTTAATAATAATAAAATCACCGGCGATTATTATCTGGAGTCCGCCGAGTGAAAACTCGTTAATATTCACGCTTATTATTATACAGCAGAGGAGACAGAAGGTAAAAATTAGTAAAAAAAACAAATTTGAAACATCTGGAAACTAAAAGCTTTGGGGTGTTCAATTGGTCTAAGAAATCTAAACTTTTTAAACTGGAACACAGAAATACTGCAAAAGCTCACCGATATCGGGAATAGGGTTCAAGCTACCACTCCACCTATTATTATTAAGAGATTGTCCCGATTTTCCTAATTCAGTCCAATCAAATCAAAAGGTTTTGTTTCATATAAACCATTACATGCACTTATGAAAAGTCGAATTTAGGTGCACGGTTCCAATTAGTCGTTTCCCATGGAGATGAGCCGGCAAGAAACTCCATGGTTACTCTTTTGAAACCAATATCTTTAACAATTTCAGTGAATACAGTACAATGATTTAGAACAGATATGAGAGAATAATGTAGTCTTGAGCACGGACTTCTAAGTAAGTAATGAAGTACCAAGTCTTGAGTACGAGAATTAACAACAAAAAAAGCACTATTTGAATAATAGGTAGTAATTTACAAAATAATGAAGTTCTCACATTTAAAAAAGGTAAAAAGGAAGCTAAACTACATAAATCAATTGACATAATTAATTGTCATCAGAGGTTTAGTGAAAAAAAACATTGCAAAATAAGATAAAGATATCTTGAGAATAACGATCGCAATAAAAGTATATTAATAAGTAATTAAAATTGAGGATAGCTAATACACATAGTAGAACCCTAACCGTACTAAATTGACTTTCTGTTTCTTTCACACCTGAACCCCCAAACTCATTAAACGCACGAACAGATTTATTAGCAGATACGATTATAATGTTACGTAGTAATGGAACCATGTCACGAGAGTTATCATTTTTATTCTGTGTCAATTTGTCATGTATACTTGGAGTGTGGGGGTCGAACATTCACTGAAGGTTGGTTGTCACCATTGTTGAGATCATCTATGTTATTGAATGTGTTTTTTTATGGATTACTGTTGCTGTTTATTCGTAATTTGGTAGCTCTAATATTTAGGATTAGTTTCACAGGAAAAATTACTCTTCCTTTTGCCTGCTTTCATCTTAAGTTACTTGGAGTCGGTGCAAAATGTTCTCTTCTTCCATTTTTCCCTATTATCCATCCCGCTATTATTAACTCCCTTTTCATTCATATCATCTCTCACACAATCCATCCATCTTTTCTTTGTTTTCCCTCTTCCCCTCCGTCCATCAACGTTTATTATATTCATCACTCTCTTATTCACATGCTTTTCGTCCCTCCTCATCACATGCCCATACCAAGATAATCGGTTCCCTTTCAACTTTTCTGTCACAGGCGCCACTTTCAAACTTCCTCTAATATACTAATTTTTAACAATATCCATTCTTGTCACTCCACACATCCACCTATATTTTCAATGGAAAAAAATTACGGGATCTTAAATAGGTTGTATAGGTAATAGTGCATAAATGTGAAAAGTACATTAGGTTTTCAAGATGTTTTACTTAATTCTATTAATCTTATTTTTTCTCCTAGATTTGCAGTACTTTCAATGATCAGTGATCCTCCATGGCAATCTAGAAAATATATGTAACTGTACATAATTTTCCTTCAATGTTGTCGATCAAATAAAATGTTTGCTTTCAGCTACATTGAAAAATGTTCTCGGAACGAACTTTGCAGGCTCAAATAATCCAAGATGATCTGCAACGTTCTCCGAAGCCCCAATTCTCCAGGCCTAACAAGAAGAAGCCTTTTCAGATCGCGAAGGACAGAGCAAAGCGTTACCTAAAACTGTTTCTTGAAACATCGTCTATACATGGATTGAACCATTTAGTTTCAGCTAAGAGGCACTTTTTAGAAATGTAAGTAGATATTCAATCATTCAGTCAATTCTGTGTTGCACTAACTTTTATGAACAGACTAAACAAGGAAGAGGCGGAATATTTTTAGAGCTGTTAAACTAGTTTAGTTGTTGAAGATCACTGTATTTTTAGGTGGTAATTTGAATTAAGATTATTGTAAGAGTATAAAATTTGTAATAAATATAATTGACTAGCTTTTGCCCGCGACTTCGTCCACGTGAAAGCCCACAGGAACCGTGCAATGACCAAATGCATTCCCGAGGTTTTCACTCTAAGAAGACGATATGCTAAGGTGTCATCTAAATCTGTTTAGAAATTTTAGATCAACTTTTACAGCTCTAATATTCCTCCATCTCTTTCTTGTTTTATGTGCGAGGAAAGGATAGCAATATAATATTTTTAGTTATGTTGAATCGGTGCTCAAAAAATCGGGGCCATTATCAACAAAGTAATACTTATTTTTGTCGCTGTTTTTCATCCCTGGGCAGCAAGAAAAATAAGCAACGATACTTAAATAAGAATAGGAAAATTTAAATAGAAAAATAAATGAAATATAATTATGTTTAATTAAAGACAGTACTCCAAATTCAAATAGAAAAAATCTTTTTCCACAGTATCCTCTGGCTAACCATCATATTCCTGTCAGGGTTTGGCTCCTTGTACCTCTCGCAAATAACTTGGAGTCGCTACCAGTCATCTCCCACCGTCGTCTCCATGGACCGCGACATGTTTGCTTGGAACACCACCTTCCCGTGCGTCACTGTATGTCCCAATAACAACATTGACAAAAAAAAACTTGAAGCTTTTCTGAGGTTGGTAGCATGTATACAAATAAACCATCGTTCCGAGGTAGGATTTTATGTATCTTTATGTGCTCTAAATGAAGAGCAGCAATTCGCTACACGAGAAGTCATCACTAGGTTCACCAAACAGTTTGTCCAGCACAACAATAGTGGCATTATTCTCTAAGATAATTTATTAACGTCAATTAATTGCACTATTAGGTTTTGTTCACGGAGTAGAGAAAGTTTGTTCCTGAAATTGGTCTGTCAATCATCTGACCAAGGGTCTCCCTAAAATTGTTTCATATTTAGCTGTTGTCTTAAGAAAGACAGATATACTAGACCGATCAAATACCTGACTGATCATTTCAGGAATTCCAACGAAAAAAACAAGACCAATCTGGAGAAGTTTATCACAACTCTCTTCAATGCAACTTACAAGAACTTCGAGAGCATTCCGATCTACAACGACATCAGTCCAAACCAATACGTGCAACTCCTGTTGAATCTGTCTGCGCCTTTCAAGCCGACCTTGACGATTGGTGTGACGAATGTGGTCCTGACCACAGTACCGACAATAACAGAGATGGGACTTTGCTATGCTGTGAATTCCAGGACTGCTGTGTATAATTCTCCAGAGTACGTAGCTTCTTATAGTATTTCCAGATTTGATTGTTTGTGCTGGTTTGAGGCTCTTGGAAATGTTTTACGTCCAGCTCGACTGCGATAGGCCGAGTAGATTGATATATTTGGTACAGACCTTCGACCGACCAGATAGACAGTCGTGACTTGAGTGACGTGATAGTAGAGATGCCGTGCTGTTTCGTGCGTGTCTTTCTAGAGGTTACTGCGGCCTAGAGTGAAGGATATACGTGGGGACGGGTCCGCCAATGCTAGTAGCAGGCCATGACCTGCCGGGGCGCGGCATATTAGCGAGCAAACCCGCTTTTTTTGCGGTATTGAAATTTTCATGGATTTCCTCCGCCTCGGGGTGGGCGGAAGGGTCTGTCAGACTCTTGCTGACTAAAACCACCCCGGTGGAACACCGGACTGGTTTTTCGCGCACTTAAGTCGCGGGCCGCGGAAGCAATACATTTCTGCGCAGCGCTCGACTGGAGTGAACACCCCCCCTTGTTTTTGCCGGGTGAAAATCCTCATGGATGTCCTCCTCCCTGGGGTGGGAGGAGGGATCTGTCAAGCTCTTACTGACTAAAACTACCCCGGTGTTCCTTCGCACACGTAGGCTAGGAGCCGCGGGAGCAGTACATTCGTTCGCAGTCCCCAACTAGTGCCGATCCGCTCTTTGCAGGCCTCAGTCGCGGGGGGATTGAAACTCCACATGTTGTGTCAACTGAGAGGCGTGCGTGGAACACAACACGCCACCGCCTCTGGTCCATTTGGATGGGGTAGGCGGACGTGGAGCGAACCCCCTACCCCAAGCTTAAGGTAGTAGGAGGAACAACGTAGGGTTTTTAGACCATGCAAGTCGGAGGTAGCCACCTCGTTGTTACTCAAATGTTGTGTTTCCTGTTTTTCTTTCTGTTGCAGATACAGAGATGCAAACCGATGGGACATAATATCCAACGATAAGAAGTCTTTGTTCATACATCCTTTAGATGGCGAAGTATTTGCTCAAGTTATGAACATTTCTACTTCGTATGATGTAAGACTTTGTTGTATAATTTTAGAAGCATAACATAACATCACGCCTGTATTCCCCGAGGGGTTGGGCAGAGGTGTATAGTACACCCACATTTCGTCATTATGTTTTAAGAACCATGTAATAGGGGGCGAGCCTATTTCCATCAACCGGGTATATATCTAGGCTGCTACTGAGAAATTCCACATGGAAAAACCCAATAACACTTTGCCCGACCAGGAGATCGAGCCTGGGACCTCACGCTCAGCAGTCGCGATTGCGACTGCTAGACCAACGAGGCAGAAGATAATTTTATAATGAGTAGAAAATTAATTGTTCACTTTCCTATGGGACTGGCTAGCTTACTTATGGACCATCTTATTTCTCTTGCACTTTGCATGTGTTATAAAAATATAACTATACTGGGGTGTAAGGGACGGTGTACTGAAAATTGAAACGGTGAATTCAGCCCAGTATTCTGAACTGAAAATACGGACATTTTTCTCAGAATTTTCCTAATTTACTGGAAATTTCTAATTTGCCCATGTTTTATTGTATATTAAAGAATAGCACTACCCCATCTCTTCCTGTGGGTGTAGTAAAAGGCGACTAAGGGATTCACTAGAGGATGGGCAGCAGCGTTTTCTGAGTACTTTAACAACCATACTGCGATCGTCAACCTGCCTGCCAAGCGTGGCGATTATGGCAAACCACCCAACATTGTTTGAGGGAGGCCTATGTCCAGCAGTGGACGTCATCCGACTGTATGACGATGATTATTGTATTTCATTGAATGTTTTTAAGAGTAAATAAATTACGTGTAAAAGACAGGTTAAAACATTAAATTCAGCTCATTATTTTGAATTGAAAATCCCTGGAAAATAACAACGAAATCTTCTGAATTTTCCGATTTATAACAAAAAAATACATTTTATTTTAAAAACATTATGTGAATCCAAATACAATGAGCAGTAATATATAAGAAGAAAATTCGGAAAAGTCGGAAAATTCCGGGAAAAAACTCCACTTATTTTCAATTCAGAATAAAGAGCTGAATTCACTGTTCCAAGTTAAAGTACACCGTCTCTTACACTCGGTATAAGTATTGGTCTTAAATAAAATTATTTAAATTCTGTTGCCTATTCGAGGTGTACATCCATGGTCCTCAAGAAGTACCTGATCTATCAACGAAGTTCCAGCACTCAGCGGAAGGTTTCTACATGAAGTTGTATGTTACTGCACTTACCGTCTACACCTCCCCAGAAGCAGCTAGGTAAAACAATTTTGTGTGTATCTTCCTTTCTTTTTCTATACAATTGTCCCAAAAATAGTGTCAGAAGTTCAGAGCTATCTAGAACATCTTTAGAGGCACCCGAATCACCCCATGTTTGTTCCCCGATTTTTTATAGTTTTCAAGTTATATTTTTTTTTTCATGACATGACATTTCTTATCTTAGTGTTTTGAACAGTTGCTTGTGACAAATGCGTGTTTTTTTTAAATTACATTATTTTTTCGTCTAATTTGGAAAAAAAGTATTCACGTCAATTTCATCAAAAATGTCATTAAAGTCAGAGTTTGGTGAAAACACGAAAAAACAACTCGAAAACTACAAAAAATCGCGAACCGTTCATTTAGACAGTTTTCAATTCTAAAAGCTGTCAAATTGTTTGAAAATTGAAATGAAATTATTGGTTTTGTTTTTTTTTACACAAAAAACAAAACCAATCGTTTTGACAGTTTTCGTAAACAAAAACTGACTGACGGTTGTCGTTCGTTTGCGTTTGGCAACTTTGTTAGTTGTATTGGCTCTCTGGTTTCATTTAGTTTTTAGCAGTATCAATCTTCGTTCCTTAGCGTTCATTGAGAAAGGTTACACACCTATGCAAAAATGCATAAAATTTAAATAAAAATGCTGACCTGTTTTTCATTCTATCCAGGCTGAGCGTCAATCAACGCCGCTGTCGGTTTCCGTACGAGAACAATCTGAAGCACAACTCAATATACACGTACACAATGTGTCGCATGGAGTGCCGCATACGATTATGTCTCAAATACTGTCAATGTATTCCACACTTTTACAGGAGAATTGGTAAGATAGCACTATCATACTAACTTAAAAAAAGTTCTACATCGCCTGCATCATTATACTTGTATTCTTTAAGTTCGCTATACTCCAATTCATATAAAAATAGACAAAAGTGGCCCACCAAGGCACGAATTAGGATTGAATCATTAGAAATTGAACTTTATTTTAAAAACGATTACAATCGATTCTCCTGGATTCGTTTAATCACTCAACTACCTAACTATCCTAAGTTCATTTGATCACTATTGTACAACTATTATTTTTGCAGGTGATGAAAAACTTTGCGATGTCGCTGGTCTTCATTGTTTATCCAAGTATAAAGGTAACATAACAAACGAATAGGCTGAATAAGACATAAATGGAAAGTGTTACTACTATATTGTTGACGTTTTCAGACGAATTGTTCAAGTTGCAGGAGAAAAGTGGAAAGAAAATTAACTGCGGATGCTTTCCTCTGTGCGACGATGTCAACTACGTGTTACAGTCAAATGTATGTTAATTACAGTTACTAATTACCACGTTTTAAGATTACTAGTCTTGAGGATACATTTTTAGTTATTAAAAAATGATTTCGGTTGAATGCTAGCGGTTGCGAGCGCGACTGCAGAGCAAGAGGTCGTGGGTTCGATCCCCAGGTCGGGCAAAGTATTATTCCGTGTGGAATTTCCGAGTAGCAAGCTGAAGCCTGGATTTGTGCCCGGTTGATGGCAATAGGCTCGCCCCCTATTACATGGGACTTAAACATAACAGCGTAATGATAACCCTTCGGGGAATATAGGCTGATGTTATGTTTTGTGTCTGTATATTAATCTGTTTCTTTTGTTTTTACACACTATTGTCTACATTTCTTGTTCTAAATTCTCCTCTCACAGTTTTGCTGGGAGAGATTTCTGTTAGAAATAAGCAGTGCCTTTGTACGCAAAGGTCCTGATTAATTATCTTTTATTAAGTGTTGTGTATACATAAATTATTAAAGAAATAAATAAATGAAATGTGTCTGTCTTTAGGCTCTTCAGGAGTGGTTCCTTGGTACTAATCTCCAATGGGGTATGGTCACATATCCACGTATGAGATATAGAAGGGACATCATTTTCGGCTTCACTGATGTGTTGGGTATGATATATTTTCAATTTTAATTTTCTCTTACTATTATATTGAAAAAGAAAATGGTCAAAATAAAGAAAGTCACTTTTTTTTTTTTATTAGAATCAGCAACAATTTTTTAAATTTTTTCCTAGTTTGGAACTTGTACGACCGTTTTCAAATGATAATTGTGTACGTGAGAATCTCACAGTTTTGACTTGCCCGCTCTATGATTGCTCCTTTAGCGCAATAATTAAGAGGATGTTTTTTTTTGTAAGTGGACATTCCTTGTTTTAATTCTGTACCTTTCATTTTTTTGACCAAGTGACGAGAATGATCAATGAATTCTCTTCTCAGTTGCTGTTGGTGGGATGGCTGGCTTATTCCTCGGCTGCAGCGTCCTCAGCTTCATGGAAATCGTCTATTTCCTTACTCTTCGTCTCTTTTGTTATGCAAATTCGTTAAAATAAGATAAGATAATTTGTTGGTAATAGTAATCATTACATTAACATAATTACACTTTATCCATCCTTGACGTCTGAGTTTGTTTCGGCTTTTCTTCTCGGAGCTAGTCAGAAAGGAAAAGCCGGCGCACTCTAGTCTTAAAAAACACAACAATGACTTGTAAAAGTAACAGATTTATTTGCAGAAATAAATATCATTTATCAAATTAAAATACATATAACCAAGTAAAGAATAAACATAAACTCATTCACTTCCACTACAAACTTCCTAGGGAAAGTGCTTCATATACCCGGATTCAAAATACGTATCGAACCTGTTGTGGAAGAACATCATTAGCGAGAAATAAGATAAAATCACGACCTTCACATTTATTTTTAAGCGACAAAAGTACTCATTATTTAACTCTTTCTGCAACAATTTAATTGATTATACTAGAGCCTAACGTGTTTTGCACTTATGTACAAAAACCGCATTATGTCTTATTAACAAGTAAAAAATAACCAATAAAATACCTCTCCTGTAAAATTGCATGTGTGTCGCTTACGATGTTCTTCCATAACAGGCACGTATCTTATATCCTAATCGAGGATATGGTCGACCTATGTGTCAAATTCAATCCAAATCCGTTCAGCCGTTAAGGCGTGATTAATTAACAAACATTCAAATTCACAAACTCACAGACATCCAAACTTTTACATCACTACATAGTATAAAACAAAGTCGCTTCCCGCTGTCTATCCCTATGTATACTTACATCTTTAAAACTACGCAACGGATTTTTATGCGTTTTTTTTTATTAGATAGAGTGATTCAAGAGGAAGGTTTTAAGTTAAGTGACGATACTTCAGTACATCCGGCGCACCCTGGGCAGTCAGCCTCGCTACCATCCTTGCTGACTGGCTAATCTTTTCACCACGGCATGAGCTATTCTTGTATAGCTCGTGCCGACACGATAGAAGAAGAGAAGAATATGTATAGAGAACGTTAACTAACGAAAGGAGTTCCCGTTAACCAGCAATAACTATAGCGTCTGTACATACTAAAAAAAATATTCCTACCAAACAAAAAATATTTTTATTGCAAAATAGAAAAAAAAAAGTTTTCGTAAAAACAACGCTCACTGTACTACTACAGGCTACAGATCAAGCTAAAGGTTCCAGTATAAGCTGATCTCGTATTGTATAGGATTTCCTTACAATGAGAGGTCAGTGTAAACTGGAAAAGTGTAGCTTGATGTGTAGCCGTGTGTACATGCGCACTTGTCTATGAATGTGGAAAAATGGCAACATCGCATTTAACCTTTCTACGCTACTATTTTGGTTTTAAACAGGCCGTTCCGTTTATTTTCTTCGGTAATTTTTTTTTTTTCTCATTTTTTTATTTTAATTTAAATCTAATAATGATGTAGATCAACGGGTTTAGGGAACACCCTCTGTTATTTTACGTACTGCAATATATTATAGTCTGATAATAATATTAGTAGAATGAAGCTATCAAACATTAAAACAATTTACATGTGCACCCAAAACTACACCAATTTGTAACAAAGTACCCCATCCGGGTCCAACAGACCCCAGGTAAATTTAATTTAGGGTTAAACGTAATTGCAGGCGACGCACATCGAGTCGTATTAACACATCGTAAATTCAACCCTTAAACACCTTGCTAATAATTAAGATCGGTCTTTGAGGCCCTTGGGATTGTTTGGCCAATTTAACAATAACACCTACTGTTGCGGATGGGTTAGGGACATATCGGGTCACCTTTATTTAGTGATATTTTAGAAGGGTTAGGTTAAATTGGAGGTGCCTATTATGTTATAATCTTAGCGTCTATCATCAATCGTTTATGCTTATGAGGATTCAAGCGCAGTTCATATTACGTTATACTATTTCGGTATACAAGGTTAGTCAGAAAGGGGGTACTAATCCGAAAGGGAAAAATACCCATAATAATGGACAACTTTTGTTCTACAACTTTCGCCAAAAGTCAATAGTTTAGGAGAAATAGCTGTTTAAAGATTTTATAAAAAATACGCTAAAATCTATGTATCCATAGTTATGATCAGCTATGTTTATATTTTATTTTGGTCATATTTGGGGTCACGGATTAAAAGCTTCAGTTTCTAAATTCGTAACTAAAGTAGGGATGAAGAATTTTTGAAGAAAACTAAAATCAAAAAATATTTTACACGGAAATAAAAATTACCGGATTTTAAAATTTTAACACTTGCTTTAAAACCGTCATCAGTGATACTTTAAGTGACCTTCGGATTAGTATCCCCTTTCCGACTAACCGTGTATATTATCCATTTATAAGGCAAAAGGTTTTAGGAATAGTAAATAACAAAAAAATCGTCAATTTTTTTAAACAAAAAAAAATAAAAAAAGTTTTTCTGCCAATTTTTTTTTGTTCTTAAGTATACGAAGTAGCTAAAAATCGTAGCATTGCCACGTTTAAAAATAAAAATATAACATGTAGGTTTTCGGGACATTGTCCTAAAAATTTGGTGTCGAAAATACTGCCACTGCCTTACAAAGGGTTAGGTATAGCGTAGTCTGAACTGCGTTGAAGTCCCTGCATACGAGTCTGAAAGCCTGAAAGTTTTTGTTATCGTGCCTAGTTTTTTTTAGATTTTAGTTTTGGGGTGCTAATAAACCTAAATATTTTTTTAATTATTTTATCAAGATCGTAGTACTTAAGGCCGAAACCACCAACATCATAATTATAATTCAATCTAAGAAATACGTTTTGACAGCTTTTGTATAGAAATTCTGTCAAAACTTATTCCTCTGGTAAAAGTTTAGTTTTCCCTTTCTTCTTTTACTCAAACTTGCAGAAAAGTATGAGGATGTAAACGAATTCGTGTAATTCCTTCAAACCGCGTGATCTACTGGTGACACAGATTAACCAAGCATTGATTCTTTTTCAGACAGCAAATAAAAGTTTTCAAAATTAAAACCTTATTTCCTGTTTCTGAGTCATTGTAGCGCCCCAAATTAACTGGTTGCGCGGAGTGATATTATTTCCGCCGTGCTTTAATTCATTGCGTGGCATCGTATCCATAAACTTTGTCACATAGACTTTTTTGTTTGCAAAAAAGTTTTTTTCTTCTTTTTTTATTGAAACCTTATTAGATGGTTTAGATACGGTCACTTACCCCTACGGAACGAAAATATAGTTTTATTGTAGCATAATCATGCTAAATCCCGTGCGGTGTTAATCTATACCAGTAATAGATCATGTGGTTTTAAGGAATTAAGTACACTAATTCGTTTACACCCTGTATAATAAATATACTTGCTTTTAAAACAACTAATATTAACCACCAAACATTACTTGCAAAAAAATCAATAATATAATAGTGCATATATGTTTAAAAAAAATCGTTATCGACATATTGTCGTCAGCAAGACGTACATCGTCAGAAAAGGCTTAGCTGGGGGGACTGTGGCAGTGGGGAAGGAGGCGGGGTAATGTTTAAGATTATTGTTTGGAGTTAGCGGGTTGGGTTGAGGTAATTTAATTCTAAGACGTTCTACCTTTGTGTTTATTGTAAGTGATGGGGTAAAGTATCGATAGTTTGAAAGTTTTAAATTCTGAGTGATATATTTTAATTCGTTGTGTAATGTCGTAGTGGTCTGGAGGTTACCGACCCGCTTTTTAAGCACCGGGTTGCGGGTTCTAATGTGACTTTTCCAATGTCATGTGTATTTTCTTAGTTAATCTAAGACGCCACTGACATACGGTGAAGGAAAACATCGTGAGGAAATCTGGACTTAATGGTCTGAAATCGCCAACCTGTAGTGAGCAAGCGTGGTGATCAATGCTCGTTTCTTCTCTGTATGCGAAGAGACCTTTGCCCAGCAGTGGGACAGTTACAGGCTGAGATTAATGAAATGAAATGATGATGATGAAATGATATTTATTTCTGTAAATAAATCTGTTACAGATACTTTTACAAGTCAATGTAATGTTTTTTTTTAAGACTAGATGGCACCGGTATTTCCTATCTGACTAGCTCTGAGAAGAAAAACCGAAACAAACTCAGAAGTCAACGTCTCTTTTAAAGTCCAGACATTGTAGTATAAAACTATGTGAGTGTAACAATGTAGGGCAACGTCTGGAATGGCCTTTTGAGGAAAGAGCCATAGCAGGTTTGAGTTGACCTGTCCTAACTGACGGCACGCATGCATCAGCCATCGTGTAGCTCAACCTTATTATCGGGAGCTCAACGACCCGACGCACGACGACACCAATCAGCCGGTCATTTGCGTAGGTCACAAAAATACTCAAAACTGGCCAAACAATTTTATAAAATTCGTGTATAAAAACTAGCCTACATGGTACTCACATTCACAATTAATTGAAATATAAAATAATAAATAAAAAAAACAAGCGACATATTAATAATAATAGTCGACAAAATGTCAAACAAAAATATAAAAATAATTCAATAATAAATTATCAATAAATAATTTAGAATGTCAAAAAAATAAAAATAGTAATTTCAATGATATCAATGATGTATGTGATAAGAGCGAGCGGCTCAATTCCAAGCATTTTTGTCGTCCATATAATCTTTAACTTTATAGAAACCCTTAGAACAAAGTTTCTTCTTTACCAAGGACTTAAATTTATTGAGACTTAAGTCTTGAATATTGCTTGGAATCTTGTTGTAGAAACGTATACTTTGGCACCTAAATGAATTACTAATTTTTTGGAGCCTAGTCATTGGTAGTATAAGTTTATTTTTATTTCTAGTATTGACGCTATGAATGTCGCTGTTCTTAGAGAACAAACTAATATTTTTCTTAACATACATCAAATTTTCATAAATATATTGAGATGCGACCGTCATTATACTAATTTCTTTAAATTTGTCCCTCAGTGAATGCCTAAAGCTAAGGTTATAAATTGCTCGAATAGCTCTCTTCTGCAAAACAAAGATAGTTTGAATGTCGGCGGCATTTCCCCACAACAAAATGCCGTACGACATAACACTATGGAAGTAGCTAAAATATACCAATCTGGCTGTCTCTACATCAGTTAGCTGGCGTATCTTATAGACCGCGTAAGCTGCAGAACTGAGTCTACTCGATAATTTATTTATATGTGGGCCCCACTGCAGTTTTGAATCTAAAGTTATACCCAAGAACGTAGTGGTGTCCACAAGATCCAATTCAGCTCCATTTATTACTACACTGGTTTTCACCTGCTTGACATTAGGTGTCAAAAATCTAATACATTTAGTCTTCTTCTCGTTCAAAAGTAAGTTATTAACATTAAACCAGTGCACTACTTCAGAGAGAGCGTTATTTACATCGTTGGTAACCGGCTGTTGCCGTTTGAGTTTGAATAATAGTGATGTATCATCTGCAAATAACACAATCTCCTGATTATCTTGTATGAGATAAGGTAAGTCATTAATATAAACGAGAAACAGGAACGGGCCAAGAATTGAGCCCTGCGGAACACCCATTGTCACCACAGACCCCGGAGATCTCTTCCCATTAACGTCCACTCTCTGGATCCTATTACCCAAATACGAAATAAGAAGATCCAGTGCGGTATTCCTAACTCCATAGTGATGTAGTTTCCTGACCAATGTCTCGTGAAAAACGCAATCAAATGCCTTGGACAAGTCACAAAAGATGCCTAAGGCATCATGTGAATCCTCCCAGGCATTGAAGATGTTACCTAAAAGCTCAACACCAGCATCAGTTGTAGAGCGACAATAATATAATTAATATATATAATTTATTTATTAATTAATTATATTTATAATATATAATTTATTTATTATATTATAATTAATGTAGACAAATAGGTACTTTTATGTTGTAGGATGATTTATTGTTTACTCGAGTGTACTTTTCTGGATTATTCAATTCAATTCAAATTATGTAATTCGGATAAGGTACATCCATATTTTGGTTAGTTACAATCTTACAGACTATGTTAGTAGTAATAATAAGTAGGCGTTGGTTGGGCAAAGCCATGACTAATGAATAACATTATTGGTAAATTATCATAAAGCGAATGTGTCTCATGAAATTTATAATATAAAAACTATTATGGAGTTTGGAGCTTGAAAGAATTCTGAATTAAATCATTCATTACGATTATTTGACGTCAGTAATGAAAATCCAACAAATAATTTGTTTTCACATTTTTATGATAGTATTTAGATTGATCACCAATAAAAAAAGCTGCAAAATTTCAATAAACATCATTGAGTTGGGCATGAGTCATACCTAGGGTGTGATATGAATGAGGATAATTATTTTCAAGAGTGGATGTTTAAATATTTTCACCCTAAGATGAGTCATGACAGCTCGGTCATTTCGTAAAAAGTAAACGACATCATCAAAAACCGTAAAATAGCTTTATGATCCATGTTTTTTTTTTAATATTTGATATTCGTGTATGGTAACGTTTTGTAGAGAAACGTCAGGAATCAACTTACGGTGAAAAGGGTACTTAAAATTTTATCGATAATAAACTGTCCCATCCCTACAAGGAGGTGTTTATTAATACTACATGTTAAGATTTTAATTGCGACCATCAAGTGGCTTTTGTTTATGAATGAGTTCCCGCAGGGGCGCGCCGCCATATCTGGAGGCATGGAGGTGAAAAATATAGGTAGGTACAGTCATCGACATAAGTTAGTAAACAAGTAGATAGATACAAATTAATCTCAGCTATACATGGAATTTTCCGAAAAACTATAATATAGAAGAAGAAAAAATGATTATTCACGGCAGCATGAGGCAAAAAATAAAATAAAAGTATAAACAAAACCAAAAATAAACTTTTGGGAAAAATATGCGTCACATCCGCGCAAAACGGCCATCGCTCAGCGTAATGCTGTGAATCACGTGCGAGATAGAGCAACAGCGCTGGTTTTCAGCGAAAGGCGGTTTTTTTCATATTTAAATAAAAAGTCTTACTACAACTTTGAAGTATATTTTAAAGTTTTTAGTTTATATCAATTAGTTTTCCGATTAATGCCAAGTTTAGAAACTCAAATGTTAAGCTACTTTTGTTGCTGACTGTACCTACCTATCTAACCGTGTGCGTTTCAATTATGTTTGACAAACTGTGTAACTTATATTTGGGGTTGAAAATATTAAAAATCTTAATAAAAAGTAAAATATTGTATAGCACAGCGATGTCGCTCAGCATACATTTTATATGGACACGTTCATACAACGCTATGCTATACATACAGTATTGACTTGCTGTACGCGATAAATTTGAGCGATTCTCAGCGCTATACTCATAATTATGGTACGATTCTCCGGTCCCCACCCCGCCTCACTTTTACCCCGTCAGACGGATCACCGTCAAATAACTTGACATAGTAGACTGGCTTGCATTATAGCGTATGTATGGTGTTAACGTCATGCTATATAATTATTGCTTATGACGCAATATACTTACTATACAAGCTTAGTTTTAGTATATACTAAACCTGAAACTAGTTTGTTCATAATCACTAGCAGAATCGATTGACATATTTTTACACCACATTTTTTTTTTCTTATATTTCAATTTTGTTTCAGTAGTTTTCTACCCATAACAGTTGACGGGAATAGACACCTTGAAGCTTGAGACGGTCCTCTCGGTCAGTTTCCGTGTATAGACAACCCCTGCATAGCACATCTCAGGCATTTCACACTTTTTTAGTGAACTTAACTCGACATAAACTAAGGTGTAACTTAGAGATTTATTAAAAAAACACATATTCAGGCAGTTCTGATGGAAATCTTGTTGAGGTGTCTCGGTTTTTGTATATACAGGGTGTTAACGAAATCGTGTAATTCCTTCAAACCACGTGATCTACTGGTGACGCAGATTAACACTAAATGGGAATTTTCGAAAATCAACCAAAAAAAAAACCAATTTTTTTTTTGGTTTTCCGTTACTGAATCTTTTTAGAGCTTTGAGTTATCTGACTGCAAAGAGCGATATCGCGTTAGTCGTTCCTGCCAGCCGTGTCGCCGTACTTTCATTAATTTATGCGTGGCATCGAAATGTTCACACAAATAAAATATTTTTTTTGCAAAAAAAAAAACCTTATTTTTTTATTGAATCCTTATAATGTGGTTTAGATACGATCGGTAACAAAGCCGCATGAAAAAAAAAAGAATTTTATTGTTTTATTTTTAATCAACCTATATCCCGGGCGGGGCCTGTCTACACCAGTAGTAGATCATATGGTTTTAAGGAATTACACGAATTCGTTAACACCCTGTATACTAAAAATAACGTTGTATAGCGAAATAGTATAGCGTAGTTCGAACGTTCAATCAAACAAACATTCGATGTTTTGAACGTTCGATCAAACAAACATTCCATATTTTGAACACTCGATGAATTGAGTGTTCGATTTATTGAATGTTCGATTTATTAACTATTCGATGAAATGAACGTTCGACTATTTGAACATTCGATTTATAGTGTTCGATCAATTGATATTTCGATGTTTTGGCATTCGATATGGCGTAGTACACCCGTGTGAACTGCGCTTTAGCCACGAGCTTGTACTCCGTGTGAATACTATTATCAAAACAATGCCAAGTGTTATTCTATTTGACGGATGAACATCTTCACAATGCTCATTAGCACTCATAACTGATCCTTATAACTGTGGGCTTCGGTGGGTGGATAGTGTTGGATAAAGAAAATGCAATCGTACACTCAGATTATAATTCTAACAGTTATAATTAGGTACAGTAAATAGGCAAGCAAATATAACAAGCCACGTATCATAGAACACGAGATGGTTCAGCCGACCGCCAGCCATAGAGTACCCTGACATTCAATACTCCAGCATAGAAGTAATAAGTACTACGCATAAAGTCCTTAATACTGAAGTCACTACTCGATGGTGCGCACGTCACTAACTCCATCGAACGCCAACCAGATGGCGTTGGTGTCCTGGATACGACTCGATTCCGACATATTCATGTGTAGATGTAAGCGTGTATTGCCATCAAATCAAACACTACCCCTGACCTATCGTTTATTTACCCCACCTATAAGATTGCCAGATAAAAAACGACTCCCTGATTTATGGGTATTTTTTTGCGCCGATAAATAGTTGTCTTAAGGGCCTGTAGGGCGGGCTCTCCTCATTTTTCTAAGGTGGATATTGCTTTTTTTGCTGATAAAGACATGAGGAATGAGGTAGGTGCGAGATAGTTTATGTGTTGCCGTCAGATTTATTACACGGGTTTTTATTTTACGATCACTTAATCATAGGTGTGGTTGAGATATTTTACGTTATTGCGATGATGAAATTGAGTGTTCATAGGGATATTGATTGGATGTTTAAATGGTGGCGACTGACCAGCAGAGCAATAGGCATGTTGACAAACTAATTAGTCGGCCAGTTAGAGTTTTGAAAAATAATGGACACTTATTTTTTCTTTTGTTAAATCTATGAATATTTGGAACGATAAAACGCATCAAAACTCGAGAGTGGGGGCTTGTGACATCAGAAGCAAGTAAAAATTGTACTTGCTTGTGACGTTTTGCCAATTTTAAAAGTTTTGTATCTTCGTCAATTTTGGTTTATGTAACAAAAGAAAAAATACGGGTCAAACATTTTTTGATAATCTAACTGATGGACTAATTAGATTTTTTTAGTCAAATACCCTATTGTGTAACTTAACCATCATCAGTCATGACAGTAGAAGCATCTTCTTCTCTCCTTCTATCGTGTCGGCACGAGCTATACAAGAATAGCTCATGCCGTGGTGAAAAGATTAGCCAGTCAGCAAGGTTGGTAGCGGGGCTGACTGCCCAGGGTGCGTCGGACGTACTGAAGTATCGTCATTCGTGGTGCTCTTTTCATTCACCCCATTAGAAGCGTCAAAAATAACGTTGCATGGTACATAGTTCAATTTCGATGTGGTAATTTAAATGTTGAAGATACACAACGTCCTGGAAGGTCAATTAAAGGTAATGAAGACACAATAAAGGCATTAATTGGTGCAAACATGCGAATAACAACTCCAGAGATTAAAATCGAATTCGTCCGTTCATGATCATTTGAAATGTTAAGTTTAGGCAAAGCTTGACATAAAGTTCAATAAAATGACTTTCCGAACGACCTAATATACAGGGTGTAAACGAAATCGTGTAATTCCTTCAAACCGCGTGATCTACTGGTGACACTGATTGACCCTGCATAGGCTTTTTTAGACACTGTTTTTTTTTTCGTGATTTCAGGTTTGGTCCCATAGTAAAAGTTGTTCATAATGATGAGTACAGTGACCACTTAAGAGGTTGTGCGTTATTTATGTTACACCTTGTAGAGTCTTATACTGGGTGTCCCAAAAAGTAGTGTCAAGCGGAAGTCCGGAAGTAGAGCATCCTTAGTGGTACCCGAATCACCCAATATATGTTCCGCGATTTTTTTAGTTTTCTAGTTATGATTTCCTTTCATGTTTTAACCGAACTCTGACTTTACTAACATTTTTGATTAAATATTAATATAAATAGGATGAATAGAGAAACTAAATTAAAAGCAAAAAACACTCATTTGTCTCAACTATTCATGACATTGTGATCAAAAATGTTGAACTTGGTTTAAAATAAATCAAAAAAATAATTATAACTCGAAAACTACAGAAAATCGCGGAACATACTTTTGGGTGATTTGGATACCTCTAAGGATTCTCTATCTTTTAGATTTTCACTTGACAACTAATTTTAGGGACAGCTTTTATACAAAATCGAACATCATTTGGTATGTCTACACCAGTGCGCTTTCATGTTCATCTTGCGCTTTTAACTTTCAATTCCTCTTGCGTCAAGCGCATGCAATATTGATTGCCATAAGACGCATGCAGCTTCATGCATCTTCTACACCGGTGCGCCTCGGTCAGTCGTCAGTCGACATACAATAGACGGATTAGCGTGCGCTAGGGGCATGCGCTTTTGTCGAACTAGTATTAAGGCATGCGCTATTACATGCGCTATGGCACTTCACGCACGCTTCAGACGAAGACGCAAGATGAATATGAAAGCGCACTGGTGTAAACATAGCTATTTATCTATTAAATGGTAAGATGAAGTTGGACTGTGACGGTAGATCAAATTTCTAACACATTGGCTCTTTTATGTTAATTGACTTGATGAAAAAGAACTTGATTCGGCAGAATTAAAAATTCACCATTATTTACGTATCCTCCAACAAGTCTTAACTCACCTACTTAAAATGTAACTCAAAATACATTACTTAAACAATGATGTCATTTCCTGACGCCCGAGTTTGATGTCACTCGAGTCTCGACGGAGAGGGCGCCACTTGCGGGGATCACGAACAAAGATTTAACAGAAACAAAACACGCTTACTTGTGATGTTACCTAGAGAGAATACAGGGTGTTTGTAGATATCGAATTATTTACTACCTACTTGTTTTTTTCTAGACGGTTTATCTTCACACTAGGATTACAAACGAAGAAAGAAAAAAGAAAATCCATTTATTTAGCACAGACTAAAAGGCACGTAATATAACACATAGAAGAAAAAAAAAGAAAAAGAAATTAACAGGAAAGTGTGCCTCACGGCTGCGCCAAAATGTTTTTTTTTTTTGCTCAAAGGAGAATGGGCAAAAAACACAGAATCAACAGCAACGACTCGTATTGGTATTTTGTCATATTTAATGTCCTGAACAATCCTGAATATATTTTTTTCCCTAGGGCGCGGACCCTGGTGTGGTGACTATTTAAAGGAGGTGCCTGCCATCCAGCGGTGATCTGCGGTAGAATTATTAGTATATATATTCATTTAATTTGGTACTACACCGACTACACGAACAACTATTTTTCAAACTTTAACCTCATTTTCCTGTGCTCTCCTGGACCGCAGGTAAAAAAAAGGTATGCAGGATCGGTTAGGACATTGAGTGTGACAAATACCAATATAAATCATTTCTGTTGGTTCTAGGTTTCAGTCTCCTTTTTCGTGCAAAAACGACCTACATTCGGAATGATTATTTTTAGGCCATAATATAATACTTGTACCGTGCGCGAATCCAAGCACACAACCACTGCACCAACCGTGTCATCAAAAAGGACTAAAAATCTCTTCCAGAAGGTTCTTAGTCCTGTTTTTTTTTTTTAGTTCCAGAAGGTCCAAAACCTCACATTTCTTACCTATTTACATAAAACATATTATAAAATATTTATATGTATTAATAACAGTTAAATTGGCCTTATAGTAGGTTGTTCGGAAAGTCATTTCGTTTTAATTGAATTTTAAGTCGAGTTGTGCCTTTTTTTTTCTTGGTAAAATTCTCATAGATGCCCTTCGCCCGGGGAAGGCGAAGGGGTTTGCCGGACTCTTGCCGGGTAAAAACCCACGGTGTTTCTTCTCCTGACCCTTGGCCGAGGTCGCGGGATTCGCAGCTGCATACACCGCGACCCCGGCAGGCCTCGGTCCGCCAGCCCCTGGCAGACCTCTTCCTCTGTGGGGCCTCGCCTCACGTTCTCCTGAGAGGCGCGCATGGAACATAGAGCGCCGCCTTCTCGGGCCTGTTACTGATCGGGTGACGGGTCCCCTAACCCGCCGCCCGCAGGACACATGTCGAGCTGTGCCTAAACTTAGGCGTTTCAAATCATGAATTCAATCACTCATCAATCTCACGAGTTTTTATTCGCAGGTTTGCATCAATTAATGCCTTTATTGTGTCTTCATCAGCTTCAACTGTCCTTCCAAAACGTGTCTTATAATCCTCAACATCAAAATTTCCGAATCAAAATTTCACAAACTAGTTTTGACACTGTCGTTCTACCAAATCCTCTTAATTTTTTTCTTGCTTGAACAGCATTTTTAACTTTTTCGATAGTACAAAACTAAAATATGCCGAAAATGCTGCTTTTGACAAGCAAGCCTTGCTATATCTGCTGTCAAAACTTTTTTTAAATTTTTTACTATGCCTGCGTTTGGCCGCCATCTCGCCTGATGTTAATGATATTGCGGCTTAAGTGTGAAGTTGGCTGTAAAAACAAAATTAAGTTCGCCGTTGGAAAAAAACGAAATTGCTTTCTAATCAACCTTATAAATTTCATATGACTGTATACAAAGGCCTTTTGAAGCCTAGTTTAAAAAAAAACTAGTAACAAAACAAATGTTATTACTTACACATAATTACCGACATCATCCTTTTTTTTCTTTTTTTTTTTCGTGGGAAGATCCTCATGGATGCCCTTCTCCCGGGGAGGGCGAAGGGGTATGCCGGACTCTTACCGGCTAAAAACCCACGGTGTTCCTTCTCCTGACCCTTGGCCGGGGTCGCGGGATTCGCAGCTGCATGCACCGCAACCCCGGCAGGTCTCGGTCCGCCAGCACCTGGCGGACCTCTCCTTCTCTGGGGCCTTGCCCCACGTTCTCCTGAGAGGCGCGCACGGAACACTGCGCGCCACCTTCTCGGGCCTGTTACTGGTCGGGCGACGGGTCCCCAAACCCGCCGTCCGCAGGCCACACAGTACGGTGGCCGGAGATCGTCGTGCGCCTTCCGGCGCTCGGTGCGTCTGGCGCGGGAAGGGAGAGTGGCAGCTGCCTCTTTTTCCCTCTCCGCTCCCTCTTTCGTCGCCATCACCTCCTCGCAGAAGGAGGCGACGGCTTCCCACGCACTCTCGCTCCCAACCATGGACAGAACCACGGCCGGAAGCGAGAGGTCACCACCGACTGCCGCGACTAGCGCTGCGTTGCCCACGCAGGACACGCCTTCAGCGTGTGCAGCTCCGTGTCCTCGGGGCAGTCGGCGCAGTGGTGACAACCGGGCGTCTGCTCCCGGCCTATGCGACACAGGTACTTCCCGAAACAACCATGTCCCGAGAGTACCTGCGTCAACCGGAAGCTGAGGGCGCCATGACGCCTCTCTAGCCACTCCTCTATTACGGGCCTTACCGCCGCTATCGCGGCGTGCCCTACCGACATCACCCTGTATCGTCCCTCTCACCTCTCGTCATTGTGGCAGGCTGTGGCTGGAGCGCTCTCAACCTAGCATCCACTCCACTGCATTAAAATTACAATACTGATAGCTTTTATGCCTGTAATAATATTATGCTTTTATTATTAGCTGTATATGTCATGGTGGCCCAGAGGTTACAGACCCGCTTGTTAAGCACCGGGTTGCGGGTTCAAACCCAGGCATGTACCAATGTGACTTTTTCAATGTCATTATGTACTTTCTTAGTTAATCTCAAATCAAATCAAATGTTTTTATTTCACATAAACCATTACATTTCACCATTTTTATTTCACATAAACCATTATCATGTTCGTGGCGCTCACGGGGAGGTTCGAATGTGGTATCAAACCTGGCTTGTACATAATAAACCTAAGACAGGGTACATTTATGACAATATGTGTAAATATCGAAATATATTTAAAAGCAAACTAAAATATTGTCAGGATAATGAGCAGAAAATCAGAATGGACATAATTGCTAAAAATCATTCAGATAAACAGTTTGGATCATTTTGGAAATCCACAAATAGCTTAAATCCCAAGTCGAGCCGTCCTGTGAGCGTGGCAGGTGTGCATGAACCGAAGAGTATAGCCAATACTTTTAAACAACTTTTTAAGGTTGAGTCACCTCTTGGGGAACGGACACAGATTTTCGATGCTGAGGCCGTCTCGGGTGATATCACCGTCCGATTCACTGCAAAAGACGTTGCATCGGTAATAGCAGGAATGAAAAGAGGTAAATCACCCGGCCACGACGGTCTTAGCATTGAGCACTTGAAACACGCCGGCGTACACCTGCCTCGAGTATTGGCCATGTTCTTTAACCTTTGTATCAGCCACTGTTATTTACCTAGTGATCTCATGTATACCACTGTTGTACCTATAATTAAAAATAAAACTGGGGATGCCTCTGACATTTCCAATTACAGGCCTATATCGTTGGCGACTGTCATAGCCAAGGTGCTGGACAGTCTGCTTGACAAGCAGTTATCAAAGCATATAGAGCTTCACGACAGTCAATTTGGCTTTAGACCGGGGCTCTCCACAGAGAGCGCTATTTTATGCCTCAAGCAGACTGTGCAGTACTATACTGACAGAAAAACGCCTGTGTTTGCCTGTTTTCTGGACTTGTCAAAGGCATTTGATCTAATTAATTATGATGTACTGTGGCGTAAGCTGCAAGAAGAAACTACCGTGCCGAGTGAAATTGTTTGTTTATTTAAATACTGGTATAATAACCAACGAAACAGTGTGAAGTGGGAGGCATCATTTTCGGATGTATATCGGTTGGAGTGCGGGGTGAGGCAGGGGGGGTTGAGCTCACCTCGACTTTTCAACCTTTATATGAATCAGCTGATCGTTGAGCTCAGCAACACTAATATCGGTTGTCATATTGATGGAGTTTGTATTAATAACATTAGTTATGCTGACGATATGGTGTTGCTGAGTCCATCGATCAGTGCCTTAAGGCGGCTGCTGTCGATTTGTGAAGAATATGCTGTGGCTCATGGGCTCAAGTACAATGCCAAAAAGAGCGAAATCATGGTCTTTAGGGCAGGTGGTAAAGGCTACTCAACTATACCCGAGGCATCGCTCTGCGGTTCACCCTTAAATAGGGTGACCAGTTTTAAGTACTTGGGTCACTGGGTTACAGAGTTCTTAACAGACAATATGGACATTGACAGGGAACGTAGATCGCTGTCGATACGATGTAACATGCTGGCCCGCAGGTTTGCGCGGTGTACTGAGCCGGTCAAAATTACTCTGTTTAAGGCATTTTGCCAGTCGTTTTACACGTGCGGCCTGTGGACTAGTTATAGTTTGCGTACATACAGCGATCTACGGGTCCAGTATAATAACGCACTCCGGATACTGCTGGGGCTGCCGTGGAGATGTAGCGCGTCACAAATGTTTGCAGACAGACGTATAGATGGTTTTGCAGCCATTATGCGTAAAAGATGTGCTTCACTTCTCGCGCGTCTCCGCAGCAGTACCAACACTATCTTGAGTGTGTTTACAGACAGATGGGAGTCTCCAATGCTGCGACATTGGATTAAACTCCACACTCAATAAATAAATTAATGTGCCTACCTTTGTACTAACACTAGTTATTAAGTTAAAATTGTTACTAACACTATGGGTTACCCGAAATAAATGCTTATTATTATTATTATTACAGGCACTTATGAAAAGTCGAATTTAGGTGCACGGTTCCAATTAGTCGTTTCCTATGGAGAAGAGCCGGCAAGAAACTCCATGGTTACTCTTTAAAATCCATATCTTTAACAATTTGAGTGGGTACATTTATGATTTAGAATAGTTATGAGAGAGCAAAATAGACTTAAGAGCAGGAACCACACAAAAAAACAAAATCACAAATTAACTAGGTATCCAGGCATCTAGCAAGTCTACAAAGCTCTCACATTTACAAAAGGTAAAAGAACGCTAAACTATGTATATAAAACAACTGACATGGTTAATTGTCATCAAAACACATTACAAAGAAAATCACTGTATAATAAGATAAAGATATCTTGAGAGTAACGATAGTAATAAAAAATAAAGCTAATCTAAGACGCCACTGATATATGGTGAAGGAAAACATCGTGAGGAAACCTGGACTTAATGGCCTGAAATTGCCAACCCGCAGTGAGCAAGCGTGGTGATCAATGCTCGTTCCTTCTCTGTATGAGAAGAGGCCTTTGCCCAGCAGTGGGACAATTACAGGCTAATATATATTATACCTATTAGAAGAAAATAATTATTATGTACTGTACAATTGTAGAGTAATGTACGATTTTCACCAAACGGGCATGGAAAGAGCCTCCTCGAGTGACGATACTTCAATACGTCCGGCGTACCCTGGGCAGTCAGCCCCGCTACCAACCTTGCTGACTGGCTAATCTTTTCACCACAGCATGAGCTATTTTCGTATAGCTCGTGCTGACACGATAGGAGGAAGACCTAACGGGCCGCGCCGGAGCGCATTTCACACTGTGCTATAGGACATTCAGGCTTCTATACAATAGTTAAGTTTCATGTTTTCATGGAATTTACACTGCTTGGAACTCGATTAGATCTGCGCGTATGCCGCGGCAGCCGGCCAGCTGCTCGCGTACGTGGACGGCGGCGCTCGGCTGTCATCGCGTCCGGTCGGCTCCGCACGGCCACACCGCAGGTAGAAATTGACTGCGACAGCGGATACGCGAACACGCGCGCCCAGTTTCCAGCAGAGTGTAACCGTGTCGGGCGGACGCGGTCGGCTACGCGCGCATGCTCAAGCATCCGCTGCGATGCTCTGCGCTGCGCTCCTGCGTGGCCCGGTTGGTGGAGATCGTACATTACTGTACCTACATTAAAAAAGCGCGCTTTTTTGTTTTCAAACTATACATTTTTAGTCATTATCATCCTCCTGCCCTTATCGCAACTTATTTGTGGTCGGTGCAGCATGTATTTTTCTTCCATACACCTCTATTAGCTGTCATCTCAGTAGTCACCTTCTTTCTTGACATATCATCTTTAACATTATCAATCCATCGTTTCTTTGATCTTCCTCTACTCTTATAACTATCCACATTCATACTTAAAACATTCCTCACGACATGTTCCATGCTTTTTTAATACGTATAGTGACAAAATATCAGGAAACATCGTGGGAAGCTGTTGCTTCAGTCATTCATACCCATAAAAGCCAAAATGGGGGATCACCTTGAATGTGAATTATTACAACAACAAAAAAAACACAATCCACAATTTTTACAGTTTATTTTTTTCATGATACATATGATAGTGAGGGTCTGCCACGAATTTTTCATTTAGCGGGTACAAGCCGGCAACAAAGGTATGTAGATACGGTGTGAACAGGAATATAGCGGTATAATTTATACGTGGTATATGGATTCCGGAGCCATAAAACAACTTATTTACATACAGCCTCTGTTGTCCAACATCCACTAACTTTGTTTCACGCCCGTATGCGTTCACTTCATAAATGACGTTGGTAGTAAATTTGATTTCTACTGAGAAATCTATTTGAAGAAACGGGAAACTGTCGCATAGCTTGGGCTTGTTAGCGCACCATCGACGAAGACGGATACTTGGTGTTCTCGCTTCCGAGCGGTGGCTGTGCACGCGAATTACCACGCAGGAGTAGTCCACGTTGGCGGCCAGTGACAACTGTGTAATAATTAATAGAAATCAACCGTTGGCGACAATTTTTGGCACATCATCATCATCATTCCGACGTCCACTGCTGGACATAGGCCTCCCCCAAGCATCGCGATATCGACCGGTCCTGTGCTTCTCGCATCCAGCGGTTTCCCGGACCTTCACCAGATCATCGGTGCACCTTGTGGGAGGCCTACCCACGCTGCGTCTTCCGGTACGCGGTCGCCACTCCAGAACCTTTCGGCCTCATCGGCCATCCGTTCTGCGAGCAATGTACCCCGCTCACTGCCACTTAAGTTTGGCAATTCTTCGAGCTATGTCGGTTACCTTGGTTCTCCTGCGGATCTCATCATTTCTGATATGACCACGCAGGGTAACTTTTTAAAATTTTTGTCACAAGAAAAGATTTCTGACGCTGGCGGACTCGCGAGGACAAATAAAAATAAAAATTATAGCCATATATATTGTCATTTTAATAAACCTGAGTTCAGACCTGCTAAATGTAAGGGCGATGAATCACTGCAAATGTGTACAGTCAGCATCAAATATATTGGGACGAACAGAGTGTTCATAATTACCTGAATAACTAAAGAAATTAAACTTGACTGTTCAAGGTTATTTTTTACAATACACTAAACCTGGAACTAGTTTGTTCAGAACCACCAGGATCTTTCAGGCAGTTCTGATGAAAATCTATATGTGGAGACTTATGTGTAGTAAGAATAGGGATGTATTTCAAAGCACTTTAAAATTAATGAGCATAACAACAAAACATTATTTAAGGCACACTTCTAAAATAATGCTTTCCACAACAAAATTAAATGTGCATCTGAACTGAGGGATCAAATCTTAAATTCTTGCAAAACAAAAAGACAGAATTAGTAAAAACAAACCTTATGGGATACCTACTCCAAAAAATAGTTAAACGCGATTTAAAAAGTTACTGTCGAAAAACTTGATCCCTCAGTTCAGACGCTCGAAATAAGTATCATAATCATGAATCTCAGAATATATCGAATATGCGAGTAAACTTTTATAGTTATTATTTTTTTAAGAATTTGTAAAAGCTTTTAACAAACTCCCAGCTCACTAGAACGCTACATCACAAAATAATTACGGTTCGACTTGATCCCTCAGATCGTTACACGTCGTGACTGAGGAATCATTAAAACATGGCCTTAGACTGGAAAAATCTTGATGTTGAAGCGTATGCTTCATTATAGTTTATAAGTACACATTAATTAGCAACAAATTTAGGTTAGAACTAATTAGTATAAGAAATTTATCAGGCGTTTTCCTTCATTAGTTTTTAAGAGTTAAACGTCATTAATATGACTTGCAAATAAAGTAGCACTGAGTACTGTCGGTCATTGGATCTTTTAATTCCCTAAAATTCCTGGTGAAGTTCCCCTCAATATATACATGGTCCTTCGAGCCGGATACTTAAGGATTGTCTGCGGAATATATAAATGGAAATTATCTGAAGATAAAAATAATTCAGCGAGTGCGCCGGTTGAAGGAGTGAAGAGGTTTACTCAACTCATACGGATTTGGATGGAAAAGTGGCTTGGACATTAGTGATTAAAATAATTAAAATAAAAAGTGTTTAAGCATACATATTTATTAATTTCCACCCAACACTCAATACGTAGTAATAAATCAGGTAATGTTTAAGTAGTCCAAAGTCCAATTGATCATATTAGGTAGGTAAGTAAAGAATGTATCAGGTTAGTAACACATTTCTTACTTTATAGGTATACATGTTATTTCCTTTTAGATACATTGTTATTATTGTTATTAAAATAGGTATTAATTACATTGCATTAGGTTAAATTACATTTTGTTAACTATAGTTAATCAGTACTTATTAAATACAGTACAGTGACATTTATGTTACATTAGTTAACTATTCAGTTAATATTTTTAAAAACAAATGTAATACATCATACACCTTCAAATATTTGCATTGTAAACCATTGGTTAGATTATCTGGCCTATGCCTATTTCATGTCATTAACTTCATTTCTTAAACCTAATAATAAACCTAAACAACAGTACATTATTATTATATTCAGTGATATATGCAATTAAAAGTTCAAACTTATATAAATTACGCCATTGTTATTAATTGTCTCTTTACAAAAGATAGGAATTTGTTACGTATAGTTTACATTATTGTTAATTAACCTTATTTATTGTTGTACATTTCAGGTCTACGACACTTGTTTCCTAAAATGACCGACGTAAAGGATCTTAAAAAGAAACGAAGCAGTTATAAAGGGAGATTAACAGTATTTGGGAATTATTTAGGTCTGTTAAAGGCTTCCGAATTGACACCCTGTCAGGTAATGGAGTTGCAATTGCGTATCGATAAATTAGAGAAACTTTATGATGAATTTAACGAACTACAACTACAATTGGAATGTTTGTCTGAAAACATTGATGCCGAAACTCTAGAAAGAACCACTGTTGAATCACAGTATTATGGATTGGTAGCTCAAGCTAAATATATGTTAAGTGTTTTTTCTAAATCAGAGCAAGATGATGCAAAGTCTAATTGCAGTAGTACTAAGCGTCGTCAGTTAGTCAAGTTACCCACCATCAAATTACCAAAATTTACAGGATCGTACGATAACTGGCTTGAGTTTCGCGATACCTTTTCTAGTCTCATTCATAACAATGACGACATAGATGAAATTAATAAATTCCATTACCTTAGGTCATCATTGGAAGGGTCAGCTGCTGTTATCATACACTCTATTGAGTTTTCAGCCAAAAACTATACAGTAGCATGGGAACTTCTTTGTGATAGGTTCGACAATAAACGGTTATTGATTCAGAATCACGTTACGGCGTTATTCAATCTCGAAACGATCACGAAGGAGTCCTCAATTGCATTAAAACGCACTATTGACAATGTTAACAAAAATATTAGGGCATTAAGTACATTAGGCGAACCTGTTAACAGTTGGGACACACTGTTAATACACATAGTTAGTCAAAAGCTAGACACTAAAACATTCCGCGAATGGGAGGAATACAAAGGACGTTTAGATAAAACTAAATCAATTTCTTTTGAGCATTTTATGGAATTTATGCGGAATCGTGCGGACTTGATAGAAACACTGGAGTTATCACGTCATTCTACAACGAATACTAAACCGAACACTAAAATCAAAGCTATGGTTTCAACAGAAAACACTAGTTTATCATCTCCACACAGTTGTCCAAAATGTAGTAATGATCATAACCTCACTTCTTGTCCACAGTTTCTAGCATTAAGCGTCACCGAAAGAATATCATTACTGCCGAGTTATAAGGTGTGTTACAATTGCTTTCGTCACGGTCACTATCCCAATAATTGCAAGAAACCGGGTTGTAAAATCTGTAAGCGCAAACACCACACGCTTATTCATAACACAGATTATAAACAAAAACTAGTTGCAACTAAGTCAGCTGACTGCACGACCGACAAGAGCAAGGTTGAGTCATCTCCCACCGCTACTGAGAACGCTCATGTTGCGCTTTCAGCTAATTTAACCGCGCATTCGCATACAACTAGCTCAGGTGACATTCTGTTGTCGACTGCACTAATTAGGTGTTACGACGTTAATAATAAAGAACACATTGCTCGCGCCCTTCTTGATTCTGGGAGTTCGTCATGTTTAATGACTGAACAATTATTTAAAAAATTAAATTTACCTTTCCTTAGCACAGAGAAGTCCATTCAAGGAATTAATAATTCATTATCGCAGGTAAACAAAATGTGCCGTGTTCACATTCAGTCATTGTATGAATGTTATTCTAACGATTTAACATGTTTTGTTTTGCCCGCGATAACAGATAACGTGCCAGCTAGACAGATACACTTAAACATACCGTCAGATATACATTTAGCTGATCCTCATTTCCACACGCCGGCTCCAATTGATATGATAATCGGAGCTGATGTGTTTTGGAGTTTGTTGGGATCACAACAAATCGTATTAGGTGATAGGAAGCCTATTCTTCATCAAACTAGACTCGGATGGCTAGTTTGTGGCCCAATTAACGGCGGCTATAATAATAATAATATCTTTTCACAATCCTCACACATAAAATGCAACTTCACTAACGTTAATAATGAAAGTTCAAATATTCACGAGCTAGACGACATCCGAAACCAATTAACGCGTTTTTGGCAGCTAGAAGAAGTTTGTCATGAGTCGTCTACTTATTCAGCTGAAGAGAAGATGTGTGAGGAACACTTTGTTAAAAACACAACACGCCTAGCGGATGGCCGCTTCAGTGTAAAAATACCGCTTAAGGAATCTTATGATAATTTAGGAGATTCGTTTTATCGTGCAAAACGATGCTTTCTATCCATTCAGCGTAGAAATATAAATCAACCCTCACTTGACAAAATGTACAAGGACTTCATGTCCGAGTATATTTCTCTGTGTCATATGTCCGAATGCCAAATCAATGCCGATAAAACGTCTTATTTTATACCTCATCACGGGGTATTGCGAGAAAGTAGTAGTACTACTAAATTACGAGTAGTTTTTAACGCTAGTGCTCCTACCACCTCTGGGGTCTCGTTGAATAAAATACAAATGGTCGGGCCTACCGTTCAAGATGATCTGACATCTATATTGCTTCGATATAGGCTGTATAGGTATGTACTCTCAGCAGACGTGGAGAAGATGTACAGGCAAGTGTCTGTACATCCATCAGACAGACATTTGCAGCGAATCATCTGGCGTGATGATGTCTCCACTCCTCTTAAGACGTACGAATTGCATACAGTCACTTATGGAACTGCTAGTGCACCATTTCTCGCAACTAGATGCCTCAAACAGATTGGTCTGGAATGCAAAGATCAAAAGGTCGCAGAAGTTATTATTCATGACTTTTATGTTGACGACCTTTTGACCGGTGCAGATTCATTCGAGGAAGCTAGTTTGTTGCGTCATAAAGTGACTGAAGCTCTTGCTTCTGCTTGCATGCCGTTAAGGAAATGGAAATCCAATGAGGCTACCTTAATTTCGGAAGAAACCGCTCAGTCTTCCTTCGATTTCCATGAGCGAGATGAAGTAGTTATAAATAAAACTTTAGGACTAAGTTGGCAGACTCAGACCGATAACTTGCGCTTTCCAAAAAGTATTCCTGAGAGGATGGAAAACACAAAGCGTAACATGTTAGCCGTGATCGCAAGAATATTTGATCCTCTAGGTTTGTTAGCGCCGTGTGTCGTAAGTATGAAGATGTTGCTCCAAAAACTTTGGCTTGACGGGCTGAAATGGGATGATCAGTTATCACCTGAGGTCGGGACGACATGGACTAGTATGATTGAAGCCTTGCCAGCTCTTAATGAGTTACACATTCCCCGTCGTGTGGTCTGTGATTTATGCAAACAGATGGAATTCCATATCTTAACCGATGCTTCGGAAAAAGCGTATGGTGCCTGTTTGTATATTCGCAGTACCAATGAGCAAGGTGACATCGATGTACGGTTGTTGATGGCTAAAAGTCGCGTCACTCCTATAAAACCCGTCACCATACCGCGACTGGAACTCTGTGCTGCTGTGCTTGGAGCACGTTTATATCAAAAAGTATCAAGTTCCATTCGATCTAAGGCATCCAGTGTTGTTTTTTGGACTGACTCCATGATAGTCTTAGGCTGGCTTAAAATGCTGCCTATTAAATTAAATACTTTTGTGCGCAATCGTGTTGCGGAAATATTAGACACTACCAGTTCATGCACTTGGAGACATGTGTCAACTCATGAAAATCCCGCAGATTTGATTTCACGTGGAGCAGAAGCTACGGCTATGCAATCACTAAATCTGTGGTGGTTCGGTCCACCTTTCTTACGACAAGACATCACAACATGGCCGTGTACTTCCAAAGATTCAGCTATATTACCTGAAATTAAGTCTAATGTTTCCCTTCATGTTAACCGTCATCATTTATCTGATAATTTAGTTAAAGGATTAATAGAATTTAAACGTTTCTCCAATATTAAAAGGCTTCAACGTTCTATTTGTTACATGTTTCGTTTTATTAATGCATGCAAGAAACAGTCCATAGTAACATCACATATAACTAATGACGAATTACAGCATTCTTTAAATTTTATTATATTCAGTCGCAAAAGGAATCTTTTCCTGAATACAATTTATTAATTAAAAATCAAAAATTACCACATAAAAATCAATTATTAAAATTTAATGTTTTTCTAGATGAAAACAAAATTATTCGTGTCGGTGGTAGATTACATAATTCCGAATATTCATTTGAGAAAAAACACCCAATTTTATTACAGTCCACTCATTATTTTGTTAAACTTTTGTTCCGATTCCAGCATATCATGTTGATGCATGCAGGGCCACAGTTATTATTAAGTACCATCAGAGAGACGTATTGGCCCTTAGGTGGTCGTAATTTAGCCAGAGCCTGTTATCGTCAGTGTGTTCGGTGCCAACGTCTTAAAGGGCAGACAGTTGTCCCACAAATGGGTAATCTTCCATTGAGTAGACTCTCTCCAGCAGACTATCCGTTCCAAAACGTAGGTGTTGACTACGCAGGTCCCATTACTTCAGCTAGTCGTCAAGGTCGTGGATGTAGATTATTAAAGGTATACATCGTTATTTTTGTGTGCTTCACGACGAAGGCCATTCATTTAGAGTTGGTGGGTGACTTGACGAGCAGTAACTATTTACAGGCTTTACGTAGGTTCATGTCTCGGAGAGGAAAACCTCTTAATATGTTCTCCGACAACGGAACATCATTTGTGGGTGCTAATAATGAAATCTCTAATTTCTTGAAGCAAAACTGTGACTCTTTTACTGATAGTGTGGCTCATGATGGAATCAATTTTCACTTTATTCATGCTTACGCTCCACATTTTGGTGGTCTTTGGGAAGCGGGTGTCAAATCGACCAAATTTCATTTAGTTAGAGTGTTGGGCAATTGTAACTTAACATATGAAGAACTGAATTCAGTGTTAATCCAGATAGAAGCAATCTTAAATTCGCGGCCGCTCTATCCGCTATCTTCAAGCCCAGAAGACTTGTTGCCTCTCACTCCAGGTCATTTTTTAATCGGACGGCCACTCACTTCTCTTCCAGTCAAAGATCTTCGTGACCACTCCAGCCATCATCTGACGCGCCATCAACGCATTGAGCAGCTGCGTCAACATTTTTGGGCCAGATGGAGCAAAGAATATGTTTCCGAGCTTCAGCAGCGAGTCAAGTGGCATTCATGCAAGGACACACTGAAGCTCAACTCCCTTGTAGTTGTCAAGGATGATCACTTGCCGCCATTAAAATGGAAGATGGGACGTATTGTGGCTCTCCATCCCGGTTCTGATGAAATATGCAGGGTGGCCGATATCAAGACTGCGACGGGCATTATTAGAAGAGCTTTTTCGAAGATTTGCCCCTTACTGGAAGATGCTGGTTGAAAGGCGAGCTTTCAACGGCTGGGGGCATGTTGAAGCGTATGCTTCATTATAGTTTATAAGTACACATTAATTAGCAACAAATTTAGGTTAGAACTAATTAGTATAAGAAATTTATCAGGCGTTTTCCTTCATTAGTTTTTAAGAGTTAAACGTCATTAATATGACTTGCAAATAAAGTAGCACTGAGTACTGTCGGTCATTGGATCTTTTAATTCCCTAAAATTCCTGGTGAAGTTCCCCTCAATATATACATATGCCTTTTGTAATTAGAGAACTGGAAGAATTTGTAAAACAGATATTGTGACCCAGAAGTTACCGGTTGAAAAGTAATTGATAGTTGTTATTTCTTTAAGCGTCTGATCTGAGGGATCAATATTTTCAGCTTTTGCCATTCAACCCGAACTCATCGTTCCACGTAAAGTATACCAAGTTATTAGTAAAAAAAATAACTAAAAATTGATGTAACAATACTTCAAAAATAATGCTTTACAAAATGAATGGTTTGGCACTGAAATCAATCAAAAACCATTTGATTCTGAACGCACCTATTAAACGAATGGTGGAAAACGATCAGCGAAGCGGATAGTTTCTGGCATTATGGTATGTCTACACCAGTGCGGTTTCATGTTCATCTTGCACTTTTAACTTTCAATTCCTCTTGATCAATATTGATTGCCATAAGACGGATTAGCGTGCGCTAGGGGCATGCGCTTTTATCGAACTAGTATTAATGCATGCGCTATTGCATGCGCTATGGCGCTTCTCGCATGCCTCATACGAAGACGCAAGATGAACATGAAAGCGCACTGGTGTAAATATAGCTTTATAAGTAATGAAATTAAAGTGCAATCTGTACATTTTAAAGCTAAGTCTTCATTTACGGAGACGCGGGGCGTCGCACGTCGCGTTGTGCGGCGCGGCCCGCACTAAATTCAAACATACGGCGTTGTATAAAATCGTTTACGGAGAAGCGATTTTACACGCGTTTGCTTGAAATGCAGGTGGAGCCCGCGGCTGGCATCGCCGCGGCGCACGCAGCGTTGCGACCATATATTCCTGCAATTCTCCATCCACTGTAAAACGTAGCATCAACCGCGGCGGGGCCCGCGGCATCGCACGCGCCGCATCTTCATTAACAACATCGTACATTGCCATATGTTTGTGTTTGCGCGTGTGATGATGCAGGCCACTGCACGCGCCGCCGCTCCGTAAACAGAAAAATCGTACGACGCGCCGCGAAACGCCACGCCGTATGCGACAATCGACGCCCCGCGTCTCAGTAAATGAGGCCTTAGTCTTTTAAAGTTGGAACTATTAATTTATATCCCTTAAAAATAGCGTTTATAGTGATATTGTGTTAATATGATGATCAACTTACGTTATAAGTGACACTGCCGTTTCGTTCAATGTAAGGTGGTTCCGGTAGAATTGCTGAATAATCTGTGAATATTTCAGTTTCGGTTTCCTCTTTGTCACACGGTCCGAATCGTTGGACACTGTCGGTTGCTGAAAAGGTGAGTGTAGACTAGAGCATTTACTTGTAACAAAACATCGAGCTGCTCTAATGTGTCACCCTTTCACGAACCGAACAATAGGCACGACACTCGACGGTTTGTTACAACTTATTTTTGCAAACAAAAGAGCGAATTTGTGTAACATTTCGTCGGACAAAGACACGAGCGCGAACGCAGCACACGCGACCTGCAGATCCGACATTTCAGCGAAGAGTAAACGCAAAATAGAAAGGAAGGTTACAGGTAAATGCTCACTCGCCGTGAGCATTACTTCAAATACCGTGTCGAGCATTCGCAGGAACGTTACATTACATGGAAATGCTTTTTTAAATTGAGCTTTTGCTTGTATTGTACCATTCGTAAGAACGTTACATTACATGAAAATGCTCGAGAAAATGCTCTAGTGTATATCGCTTATGTAAAGAAATAAGCAGATATGTTTTTTTTTTCCAAAATAAGGTACTTTTGATCTTGAAGGTATGCTAAGTCTATCTTTCGGAGTATCATTTACAGTCCACTCTTGATACCCTCGCCATGCATCGGTCATCACGCGTCGGTCACCCAGCCGCACCGCGTGCCGTTGACATAGCAACATGCAATAAAATTCCGTATTAATAAAAATATCTCTGTAACAGATATTTTTATTAATACGGAATTTTATTGCATGTCATCTCTGTAACAGAGAGTTAAAAATATCTAGTCTATGGGAAGGGGCGTTAGGTGGACTGGATAACTTCTATTGCCGGAAGAAAACGGCGTCTGCCTTTCAAGATTAAAATTGAAAAGAGTTGGCAGAAGGTGACTCGTCTGATCACTAGCTGGGTCCCCTGAAAAGCCGCCAGTAAGTTATTATTATTTATCTAGAACATTTTGACATAATCTGTGAGTCCTCTCTCATGGGAATGGAGGGGTGGTAAATTGTACCTTTAACCAATATAATTAGTACAATTTTATGTGCAATAACAGTGATTCAAGATTAAAGCTTACTTCTCCTCAATATGATATGATTGGGTCCGATTCTGCTGATGGCTGGTGTGCCGATCCTGGCAAGACTTTGCTTCAACCATTGGTTATACATGCCGAAATCCATAAATCTGGCCGGAGCCTCACACCCGGGTCCGTTCACACCTAACCCTAGCTGGAAATACATAATAATGATGGACTTAATTGTAGAAAGGCGTGCTAAACACTAATAGCGCATTCATCAGCACAGCTGATAGGAGCTCGTGGCTAAATAATTACAGCCGCACAGACCGATCTTCCGGGTTAAGCCACGCTTGCCGAGGTTGGTCTGTGGATGGGTGACCATTTACCATAGCGAGTTTCCTCCGTACCTCGGAAAGCATGTAAAGCCGTTGGTCCCGGCTGTCATTTGTAGATCTTTGACAGTCGTTACTGTTGGTCAGAAGCCAGAAAGTCTGACAACCAGTCCTACCAAGAGTATCGTATTACCCAGTTACTGGGTTGTGGAGGTCTGATAGGCAGTCGCTCCATGTAAAATACTGATATTCAGCTGCATCCGGTTCGACTGGAAGCCGACCCCAACATAGTTGGGAAAAGGCTAGGCAGATGATGATCAGCACAGCTGATTCAATCGGTAGAAATATGTGTAGTTGATTCTATTTGTGAATTTGTTTTTGAACAAATAGTGCCGAATCGAATATGTGTATGGCACGCCTTAAAACAAGGCCCCACGATACTTTGCGGCGCCGCACTGCAATGATTTCGACGCGTTGGATGCCACATGGGCGGAGAGGCGTCGTAACTTTTCTACGGAGCCTCGACGGTGGCGCCTGACTAGAATCTAATGTTGCACAGTCTGTTAACAAACTGCGATGCCGGAGCACGGCAACACTTCGCGTACAGTCCTCCCTACCTCGTCTCGCTGGTTGCAAGTCCAACGCGGCGCCGAAGCGCACCATTTGTCATACCGTGGATGTTTCTATGTAAGACGCCGCTGCCGCAACGCATCGTGTGGCCTGGCTCTAAATCATGAGTTTGAACCCCAACAGTTGTACTATTCAAGGGTATTAGGTTTAGTCATATCACCAGTTTCCATCGGCCATTTACTCGCGTGACGAGCGCGGTCCCGCCTTGCCAGACGCATTTACCGCTATGAGAGGCGCGGCCGCAAGCAAAGTAGGTCGGCCACAAGCTGGTTATATCCAACTGGAAAACAGATAAAAAGTAATACAATGTGGAGCTGCTGGCAAAAGCTAAGCCAAACACTCTCTACGTAGGTACTGAGCTATGATGCCGAGCAAAGCGTACGTACCGCGGCAGTGGTCGACGAGCGTCAGAAGTGAAGATTTGCAACCATGCAGGGTGAACGAAATTATTCGACTATGCTAATATCATGTAACTTGAACAAAACTGAAGTACAAGGACACACAAAAACTGTGTAACTATTGGTTAATTCGATTCCTAATATTGGTAACAACTTACTCATAGGATTTGCAATTGATCGCGCTTCAACAGTGCCTAAGATTAATATAAAATTATCTTAATATGTTTAGATCAGGATAATACTTACATTACTCTTCCTGTAAAACTCTCTGCATTCACTTGAGTTGACGTAGGACATTTTGTATATCCTTACCATTGAGCTGGTACAATCTAAACAAATGTTTGTATTTAATTAACATGTGACTGAGTGAATCCACTCCAAAAGCTTATGCCTAATAGGTGTACGAACACAGTTCGACACTGAAGGTATTAGCAGTGCCAGACAGTAGACGTATAGAGTAGTATATTTCAGTCCAAAACCATTATGCAATACAGAACTGCCGAGCTCTGTACCACGCAATGGTTTCGGGAGAAATCTATATATATATAAAAGGAGAAGCTGACTGACTGACTGATCTATCAACGCACAGCCTAAACCGCTGGGGTTAGAAACTTGAAATTTTGACAGTAGGTTCCTTTTGTAACGTAAGCATCCCCTCAGAAGAGATTTCTCGAAACTCAACCCCTAAGGGGGTGAAATATGGTGTTTAAGTGTTGAAAGTTTGTATGAGAAATCTGGAATTTTTAAAGTAAGAAGCATGGAATTAAATATCTAGACTTCTGGTTTTTTGAGCGTTTTTAGAAATTGCACCCGTAAACGGGTGAAAAGAGGTGTTGACGTTTGTATGAAAATCCTTATTCCAGGGGTTTTTTTGATTTTACAACAAAAATACTTGAAAAGGGGTACCTAAACGTGGGTTTTCACGCAAGCGAAGCTGCGGGCAAAAGCTAGTTACATTATACAGCATTGAGAGGTACAGATCGCTCCGGTTCTGGATACCACAATGGTTTCTTAATACGCGTCCGGGGAAGTACTAAGACCTATTTCTGTCGCCAAGCAACATTGCTCTGTTCCGGTTTAAAAGGTATGAGTACGGATGAAATTACAGACACGTGAGACTTTCCAACTGTATCTCTAAGGTTAGCAACGCATCAGCAATCCTCTTGGCATAGTAGTTGTATACAGGGTAAATTAAATTAAATCTGACATTAAAGGAAATATTATCTTCTTACGGAAAATTACGCACACGGAAAAATAAATATACGGAAAGTTAAATAATCCAACTTTTATGACCACGGAAAACGTTTCGTTGTAATTTAAATCATCTGTGATTAGCAGAGATCTGAATAGGTAGAGTATATTTACCGAAACTTCGAGGAAGGAAGTAACATAGAGTGGTTAATACATCCTCTAAAATACCGAAATAATTCTAATGACGTTTTAATCCCGGGATTTAAAAATCACGAATTATTTATTGGACTTTATTTATAGTTACAAATTATTGATTTGAAAAATCATTTAACACTTTTTAGGGTTTCGTACTATGTAAAATGTAAAACAATATTTGACGACGTCTGTGGTCTAGTGGTTCGAGTATCGGACTGCTGATCACGAGGTCGTGGGTTCGATTCCCACAGGACACATATATTTATGTGATGAACATAAGTGTTTGTGTTGGTCTGGGTGTTTCTTGTGTATTATAAGTATGTATTTACAAAAAAAAAGTAAATAAGTATTATATCCATTGTCTAGTACCCATAGTACAAGCTCTGCTTAGTTTGGGACTAGATGGTGCTGTGTAGAAAATGTCCGAAAATATTGATTTATATGTAATATGTAAAAAAAAGCTCTTTAATTTAATACTTTTAGTACGGAACCCTAAAAAATGTTATATGATTCTTCAAATAAATAATTCGTAACTATGAATAAAGTCCAATAAATAATTCGTGATTTTTAAATCCCGGGATTAAAACGTCATTATAATAATTCCGGGATTTTAGAGGAAGTATTATCCACTCTATGTTACTTCCTACCTCGAAGTTTAGGAAATATACTCTACCTATTCCGATCTCTGGCTGATTAGAAACAAAGGAAAATTAAAAATATTAGATTTGAAAATACGGGAATTGCGTTTTCGGGCTAACGAAATAAAGGTGAAACAATAAAAAGTGAAACGTTTTCGGTATGATCGGTAAACCATCCCTTATACCGATTCCAGTGTCGATATGAGGACTGTTCATTACCTTGAGTAAGAGACATAGCATAGACTTGGGTGTTTATCACACCCTTGGGCGGAGGACAAATCGGGCGTATCTCTGAAATGAAACATAAATTTTTATGTCAACTAAGTATGACCAGATCCTCATAATTATAAAAATAATGTACAAGATGCCAGAATCAAACTTTTATCCATATAAACCGTTCTGTGCACTAACCTCCGGTTTCTGATTTGAGAATTCGGGATAAGCAAATGGTTATGTAATATTTGAGTATAAAGTTGTCAAAAAAATGTTTTAAAATCCGTCATTTTTTGACAACTCCATACTCAAATGTTACTTAAGTATTTGCCTATCCCGAATTCTCAAATCAGAAACCGGAGGTTTGTGTATGAAAACTTTAGAATCAAACTTATTTTTGGTACCAGCACGCCTGAAAACCATTGAAATAGCCACCATCTTGGATTTCAAAATCGACTTCAATTATAAGCGGCATAAGATCCCCTGGAAACCATGACAATGACCTTGGAGAGTACCTTGAAAATTCATATGACTTCCATCTTGATTTTGTGAACTGACCTCACATTTCCCTAATATTAATAAATACCTTTTTCCCGCGGCTTCGCTCGCTTTAATTTAGAATTTAACAACCAACTCTTAACACACGACTAAAGTTTCTATAATAATATAATTCAATCACGATTCGAAAGACACGTGGCGCCATCTATGAACGTTATTGTTATTTTCCTCGGGAACAGTACTTTTTTTCGGAATGAATTGTATAGGTACCCTATGTCCGTTTCTGTACACCCGACAACGTATATGCATTTCAGGGTGGTTTAGGCGTGAAAAGGCAACAAACAGACTTACTTTCGCATTTATAATATTAGTTAGGATAAGTTAAGGATATGCCATTTGAATACGTCCTCTCCTATAAACTTTTTAGATTTCATTCGAAATCAGTAACCTGCAACCCCCGCAGGATTGTACTGCGAAAACGCCTGCATTGACCCACTGTTAGAAGCAAGTGTAAGAATAGGTATGTGGAGGAACGAGGTGTGGTGTTTTTCCAACCAAAGGGAGGATCCTCCAACCAGGCGAAGTCTTATGCCTGGTGGGGTACTGCCCAAATGTTGATGTTGGGAATTTGTATATGTACAATCTGCGTGTTAAATCATGATATCGCGATGTAGGCATGAATAGTTCGCATGTGGCGTTGATAAATGTCGCCACAGGTAGACTGTGGTGTAATCAAACGGTTTCCCTGACTGTGTGAACAAGGTCTTTTATCTTTACCTTGAAATGCATTCTGAGTATCCAACTGAACGACCGCCAGCGTATTAAATCTGTTTTTGGAGAAATCCGGGTGAAAGGTATAGTCAGTCACATTTATGAAAGGCCCGCTGCAGTTGCGACCCAACACCACACGAGCAAGAGCCCTGAAAATGTGTCAATAAGTAAAGACGGAAATTCTTACCACTTGGTTCCTAAAAACGTAATAAACTCTCAAATGAGTGAATCTGGTGTTAACTATTAATGTAATTTGTTGACGTAATGTATTAACACTTTTTATTTTAATATCTTTTTATTTTACAATAAAAAGACAATACCTACCTACTCTCTAAACTGTAAAGTATGAGAATCATGCAGTAATTAAAGGTACACCTTTATTCATATTATTATCTCCTTTATTCATTTACATTCTTATGTTTACATTTTTAAATAAAACTATAAAAAAAACTTTTAAAAATATAAAAAATAGAGGTCCACCGGCATCGGGAGCAGGGTCCAAGCTACCGGTGGTTAGGGCTCCAGAGACAGGAACCTCCTCACAATACGCGCCGTGTCGAGGAGAACTGCTTTCTGTATCAGGCCTTTGATCCAGCCACCCAACGAGAGTCTCTTGAGATGTTGGTCGAGGCTCTTGGCCGTTACGACTATTCATATCATTATTATGCAACTGCCTATTGTCAGGTAGTATGAGTTCGTCAAGCTCACTAAAATGTCCTGCTGACAGTGGCATCGTGCATCCGATCGCTGAGTTCCCTGTAACATGGTTGAGCTGAGCGATGCGGATGTGCACGTCATGCTCGTGAACGGGTGCCGTCTGCCGGGACTGGTCCGCTCTTAACTGCTACGGCAATCCCAAAAGGCGTATTTTTCTATTTGCTACTCTGATATGAGTTTATTTCTTACATTGCTACTTACTGCATTATTCTCATACTGTTTTTCTCACGATACTGTAGTAAAATTGTTATGATCTATTATTTGAAAACAGTGTCTGTCTGCTTGTGGTGAGACACTTGAGTTTTACGTTTTTGTGAAAATAAAACCCGAAGATAATTACAATAACTTGTGTAATATTGTTTTAAAATTGTAACAAATGTAAATTAGGTGTGACCGCCGATTCGAGAGACGGAATACAACAATATAGACGGTGCGGTAGGTAGAACAAAAAATAATAAAATTTCATAACGTCAATAATTTAGACGAAGAGACGTGATTTGCAGGAACTATCTTTGCTAATCAAAACATGTAGGCGCCGCCGCGCCATACTCCCCCCGTTGAAAGATCGCCTTTCAACTTCAAATCCTTGCTTCTTCTGGCATGTGAAGTGGGCACAAACGCACCAGAGCTCTTCGGAAGCAACCCGAGGCGGTTTTGACGTCTGCTACTCGTGCTACGCCGTCTGGTCCTGGGAAAAGCCTTGTCACTCGTCCGAGTCGCCAACAAAGAGGTGGCAGGTTTTCTTCTTTGATCAGGACCAGATCATTTACATTGAGTTGCGTAGTTTCCTTCCTCCATTTTTGACGCTTTTGTAAATCGCTTATATTCGCTCTGCCATCGACGCCAAAAATGCTGACGGATTTGCTCCAACATTTGATAGCGCTTCAGCTTACTGGGGTCCATATCTTCAAGGGCTGGAGACGGGAACGTTGTAAGCGCTCTCCCGATGAGAAAATGTCCTGGGGAGAGGGAGAGGAAATCGTTAGGATTGGAGGACATGGGACACAAGGGGCGGCTATTTAATATTGCCTCCACTTGTGCAAATAAAGTCTGCAATTCTTCAAATGTCAGGTGAAGATTGCCTACGACACGTTTGATATGATGTTTAGCGGATTTGATGCCTGATTCCCAAATGCCGCCGAAGTGAGGTGAGTAAGCGGGAATGAAATTAAATGTTATGCCTTCCTGTGCAGCAAAGTCGGAAAGCAAGTGACTATTTGATTTTAAAAATGAACCCAATTCTTTAGCTGTCGCGACAAAATTTCGACCATTGTCGGAGAATATTTCCGCCGGCTTGCCGCGTCGTGCAATGAAACGTCTTAAAGTCATAACAAAGTCGTCCTTAGACAGGCCGCTTACTGCCTCTAAATGAATACATTTATATCGCATACAAATAAATAAGCACAAATAACATTTGATAAGTCTTGCGCCTCGTACCTTACGGTTTATGATAAAGAACGGGCCAGCGAAATCCAGACCAACTGATAGGAACGGATAGTTGGTTGTAATACGTTGCACGGGAAGATTTCCCATCTTCGGTTGTAGAGTATTTCCTTGGAAGCGTCTGCATGTCACGCATTTGTGTACTGTGCGACGAGCAAGATGCCTTCCGTTTATAGGCCAAATAGTTTCCCTAACCGTGGCTAATAAGAGCTGTGGTCCAGCGTGCATCTGACGGATATGCTCACGCTGAAATAATAATTGAGTTAGATGGTGTGATGAGTCAAGAAGTACTTGATGCTTCTTCTCATAAGGATAATCAGAAGCTTGAATTCTGCCACCGACTCTAATAAGATTCTTATTGTCTATGAACGGTGACAATGATAGAATTTTGGATTTATTATGCAATGGTTTATTATCCTTTAACATTTTAAATTCACTTAAAAATGATTGTTGCTGAGACATAAAACATAGATCTTTAAAAGAACAATTTAATTCATCTGATGTTAAAAAACCAGTGCGTTTAGAATAAGGATTTTTAGCGTTAAAAATAAATCTATTAATAAATGCCAGCACTCGTTGGAGCATAGTAAGTGACGAATAATTTTCAAAATTTATTAAAGGTTCAGTGATAGCACTTAAATGGGATTTAACTTCAGGTAAGTTATTTTTGTTAATAATATTAGAATTTAAGATAGGCCAATTTGATTCGTCTTTAGCTAAGAACTTTGGACCGTACCACCACAGATCTAACCCTGGCAACTGAATAGGATTAACGCCTCTAGAAATGAGGTCAGCTGGATTTTCTGAAGTAGGTACATATCTCCACGATGATGGTTGTGTTGTTTCTATGATTTCACCTATGCGATTTGCAACAAACGTTTTTAAATTTCTAGGTACGCTGTGAATCCACGCGAGGACTACGCTGGAGTCGCACCAATGGACTACGCGACATGGTTTGTATTTTATTGAATCACATACACTTTTAGTTAACCTGGCAGCGAGCAAGGCAGCGCAAAGCTCCAAGCGGGGAATCGTCATAGGTTTTAAAGGTGAGACTTTAGACTTTGAACATAATAACCTAATAGTAACATGATCATTGTGATCTATTGATCTAATGTAAATGCAAGCACCGTAGGCGCATTGTGATGCATCACTGAAGGAATGGACTTCAATGACTTTTGCCTGATCACAAATAACGTGTCTAGGAATGTGTAAACTATTAATATGATGTAAATTATTAGAAAACTCAGCCCAAGATTCTTGGATGTCTTGAGGAACAAGCTCGTCCCAATCAATTTTAAGGAGCCATAACCTTTGTAGCATAATTTTAGGTAAAATTATACACGGACTTATTAATCCTAATGGGTCATATATTTTTAAAGAATTTGACATTATGCGACGCTTAGTCATGTGACTGGCTGTCATTGCCTTAATTGAAAAATGTAACTGATCACTGGAAGGATTCCACCCCAGTCCGAGTGTGCTTGACGAGTCGCTTAGAATAAGTTTATCCTTTTGATTACATTTGCTGTCTTGTAATATACTTATTAAACTACTTTTATATTTCCGTAACGGAAGACAAGCTAAATTTAAAGCGTTTGAAACGGATTCCTTTATGTGGCGCAATTCATCCTCGTTATTTGAACCGGTGATGAGATCGTCCACATAGAAGTCGTTTTGAATGATAGATTTGATGAGCTCGTCCTCACACTCCTCTCCGACCTGCCACAGGCAACGCGTACTCAAAAAACTTGCACTTGCTGTGCCATAAGTGACGGTATTTAATTGATATGTTTTAATAGGCTGTGACTCATCTTCTCTCCATAAGATCAGTTGCAGATCTCGATCTTCATTATGCATTTCGACCTGGCGATACATTTTTTCAATGTCGCCAGTGAGTAGGTACTTGTACTGTCTAGCCCTGATCAAGATCGAGAAAAGAGAGTCTTGCACGTTAGGGCCCACCATGAGAATGTCATTTAGCGAACGGCCGGAGGAAGTGGAGGCAGAGCCGTCAAACACCACTCGAATTTTGGTGGATTCACTTCCTTCTTTAAATACTGCGTGGTGACACAGGAAATAACTTGGAACCGGTTTTGCAATAGACGATTCAGATAAATGGCCCAGCTCGGCGTATTCATTGATAAATTCAGTGTATTGTTGTTTAAGCTCAGGATTCTTACGAAATCGTTTTTCTTGATTGAGTAAACGCTGTTTGGCTAAATTGTAGGACTCTCCAAGACAAGCAGGAGTGTCAAGCAACGGTAATTTGACGCAAAATCTCCCTGAACCTAATCGTTTCGTATTAGCTGTGAAATGTTCTTCACATAGCCTTTCACTTGGAGTTAAGATAGATTTATGAGGAAGCTCTTCGACTTCCCAAAACTTGGTTAAATTCTGATCAATATTTGTTAGTGAATCTGAATTGTATGATTGATTGGAAGTTATTGAATGATTACATTGAATGTATTTAGAACAACTAGAATACATTGGACCAGCTACGAGCCAGCCGAACTTTGAATTGATTAATTTTGGGTTCCTGGGTCCCAATGAATATTGTTCAGTACCCACGACATCCCAAAATATGTCCGCCCCAAGAATAACGTCAATCTTTGCTGGTACGTTAAAATCAGGATCGGCCATCTTTATGTTTTCAGGAAATTTAACGTGTTTCATGTTTATAGGAGCCCTAGGTAGCTCGCCTGTCAGTTCATCAAGCACTAAACAGGATAAGGTAATGGTATATGGATTATTAAGTGAGTTGAGTAATATGTTGCAAGTTTCTGTTACTTTATCGCATACATTATTGCCTATTCCAATTATTTTTAATTCTTTTATTTTATTTGTGTCTAATTGTAATTTCTGTTTCAGGTCCCTGGATATAAAGGAAGATTGACTGCCGCAATCTAAGAGGGCACGTACTTTCTCTGTAATATTAGTCACTGGGTTTGACACTTCGATAACGACAGTGGATAAAAATACTTGATACGTGTTCTCTTTTGAAAAATGTGCTAATACAGCAGAGTTCGTAGAAGATGTGGACGGTGACGCATCATGAGATTGGTGTATAAGAGAATTGTGATGTTCGTTGCAATTCCTAAACATGCATGGTCCCAATGAACAGTCAGACGCTTGGTGGCCCTGTCTTAAACAATTATGACACAGATTATATTTTTTAACATCAACCAATCTTTCATTGACACTTTTATTTTTAAATGTAGGACATTGATAAATTCTGTGTGGATCTTGACAAATAATACAACTTATTTTATTTTGTATATGTTGTTGTTGATTATTGCTGATAAAAGTTTTAACGTTATTTCTTTCTTGTTTATTATTAAAATTAGTATAATGTTGTTTTTTGTTTGAATATGTATGTTGATGATGAGGATTCTGACCTGACTGAAATGTGACCTTGGATGTTTTATTAGCATTGTCAGATTTACTACGAGTCAAGGCTTCTAAGACACCAGCACGGTCTGTTAAGAACTTTTGAAACTGAGCTAAGGTTGGTACATCATCGAATGAATTGCGTAATTCTTCCCACTTTACTAAACTGTAACTATCTAATTTAGACGACATCATAAATACAATTAAAACGTCCCATTTTTCGGTGGGTTGTCCCAAACTAGCCAATGCTCGCAAGTTCTTGGTTACGTGATCAGACAAATATCGCAACGATCGTTCGGATTCGTTAGTAATTGGTTTCATATTAAATAATTCTGATAAATGATAGTTAATGAGCAATCTCTTGTTGTCGTATCGGTGACATAGTAATGACCAAGCCTCTTTATAGTTTGATGACGATACTTCGAGATTAGAGATTATACGTGCTGCTTCTCCTTGAAGATAGGATATTAAATAATGGAATTTGTGTATGTCGGAAATGCGTTCATTGTTATGTACTAAAGCTTGAAAAGTATCTCGAAACTCAAGCCAGCGAAAATATGCTCCGTCAAATTTGGAAATCTCGATTCGCGGCAGCTTGAATCCCATGTGATCAGAATTATGATTGTGATGGCATGAGAAAGCTGAAGACTTGCGACGAACTTCAGATTGAATGTTCGCTTCGTCAATTAAACTCTTAGCTGTTGCTATACATGAAATAATATCGTGCTCAATGCTATCACGCTCATCAATCTCTGAATCCAAATTTTCATGATTAAGAACTTCAATTTCAGTCTGAAGGATATCGAACTTAGTAGATAATCCTTCAAACTTACTCAACTTTAATGACAACTCCACAAGTTCAATACTAGATAATTGTAATGATTCTAATGTTGATACATAATTTTTAAATTTTGTTATTTGTCCCTTTATAGAACTACGCTTTACACTGAACTCTTTATACTTAGCACTAAATTTGTCTAACTCGGGTGCCATTATTATATGAATTTAAACTACCAAAAATAAACAAACACTTGTCCACTTAGCTGCACTTAGTTAGAATTAACTTAGGTATCTCACTCCTCCTCCCTTCGGCGACACTTGCAGCGAAGAAACCGGTTCCGCACAGCTAAATGATTTGCAGGCCGTATTCCTTCACCGAACCTGGAAATGTCGGCAGAAACGGGTGAAAAGCAAGAAATAACTTTAATGGCTATTAGGATGGACTTTGAACTTTAATTAGAATGACCAATTAAACTGGTAATATGTGGTAGTAATGAGAATGTAATAGTACCTACCTATGTAGGTTTAGGTTAAACTATTACAATATTTTATATTGAATGACCTTTGTACCCACGGGCGTGGTAGGTATGCAACAAAGAAAGAAAATAACTTGATGTAGACTCTGACTTTGAATACTAATTATTCTTCTCTCGTGTCAGCAAGAGCTATACGAAAACAGCTCATGCTGTGGTGAAAAGATTAGCTAGTCAGCAAGGTTGGTAGCGGGGCTGACTGCCCAGGGTGCGCCGGACGTACTTAAGTATCGTCACTCTTGGAGGCTCTTTACATGCACCCCAATACTAATGACCAATCACATCAGTTGATATAAGATTGTACAACAATTGCGTTCAGAATCCGGGGGTTAGTAAAGGTAATGGCTGTCGTCACCATACTGTGTAAGTTTCACTGTTGACGACACTGCACTACAGTGACGAGACATGTCTGTTTTTGTTAATGTTCAATACGTGACACATCATGTCGACAACCAATCGCCGTAGTTCGTTTTAGACCGATTGAATTTGCAAAGTGTTATTGTATATTTCCGTTTGGGAATAATCATTATCAGTAGCAGCACAGAGTTTGGAATTGTACCCGAACAATGGCAGTAGGCTGACCCTTTATTACATAAGACTGAACACCGTTATGTATTCGTACGTCTCTGCGAGATATCCCTTCGAATACGGGCTTGATAATTATGTTCCAATACTTGACAAATACCTGAAGTCGTTCTTGGGATATTTGTCGATATCCAAAGCGGCTGCGAGTGCCATCCGGCTGGTAATCATTATGATTGTTGTTTTCATCAAATCGAAGTCTGCAAACATAGAATAGATGTTTAAAAAAATCTTCTTCGCTTTCATAATACAATACTTCGAAAATATATGTGTGTAGTGCAGTGAAACGAGCCTGGTCGACCAAAGGTTTGTCGCTACAGTGCCGCGTTGCCACTAGGTTAGATGAAGTGGAGAGGAAACACTCCCTAGTTGTCTGATTACGGAGAGCAGTGAAGTCTTTTGTTGACCACGCCCACTTTAGGGTCTCCACGCCATCTTAGTAATGTACGATTTCCACCAAACGGACCGCGGCGGAACACGCCGGAGCGCATTTCACACTGTGCTAAAGGAAATTCAGGCTTCTATACAATAGTTAAGTTTCATGTTTGCGTGGAATTTACACTGCTTGGAACTCGATTAAATCCGCGCGTATGCCGCGGCAGCCGGTCGGCTCCTCGAGTATGCCGCGGTAGCCGGTCGGCTGCTCGCGTACGTGGACGGCGCCGCTCGGCCGTCGACGCGTCCGGTCGGCTCCGCTCGGCCACACCGCAGGTAGAAACTGACTGCGATAGCGGATACACGAACACGCGCGCGCTTGCGCCCGGATTCCAGTAGATTGTAGCTGTCGGGCGGACGCGGTCGGCTACTGGCGCGTGCTCGAGCATCCGCTGCGACGCGCTGCGCTGCGCTCCCGCATGGCCCGGTTAATGGAAATCGTACATAAGTGACTTAAGGCCCTGGCTGAGCAACCGGCTTCCAACGCAGATTCCCGCACAGAACCAATATTTTTTCATGGCCAAAATGTTCCGGATCTTGTACAATTTGCGTCTGTATACGCAACAACGATACCGTAGAAGCGCTAAACTGGGGGCAACGTCTCTTCGTCTTTTTAAAATTAAAAAGAAAACTAATAAAAAACAAGTACTTACGATTACCGACGGGATATAATAGTAGGCCAAGCCATGGGTAAGTCTCTATGTTTGCTATCTTTTTGATAATGTTCGTACCCGAATTATCCACACCACAACGGTAATCATCTGCAAGATACTTCAGTATTATTCTGATAACATTCACTGATGAACTTACAGACCGGAACAATCAAGGGTAGTGAAGGAATAGGTAGGTACTGCCACAATCACCATACTTGGAAGACGTATTAGAGATCACGGTATGTTGTTTTTAGCCTACCAGAGCATGCTGATGACCATCATTCCTGATGAGCCCTCAGTCGCCTTCAACTCAGGCACGAGTAATGAGTGGTGGGCTGTTCTATGCTGCTAATAAATTACGTGAATAATAAATAATTAGATTAAATAAATACTTACGTTTTAATCCCAAATTATACCTGAAGCAGACACTGATTAGAACAAAGAAAACTTTCTCACCAACTTTCATTATTTATTATGATAACGATATGATATGATTCTACCACAGTACAGTTACAAATAAACCGTATCTCAATCGAATCTGCTTTTTATTTTGTGGTTCTGTTTGTTTACAATATGTGTTGTTATAACAATGTTACGAGTCCGCTGATTTAAGAATTTATAACATTTCGTATTTATACAACAAATCAGTAATAATAATAAATAATAAATTGGCAATACTGAGCAACCGTTATAAAAAAATATTTTCATTAAATCAAACTATGACGTATACGCTTATTTATTACGCCCGTACGTGTGCTTACGAAATCGCACGTATTAACTTACCTCAGTGAGAAATCAAACAGTTTGTTAAGAAAATGTTATTTAAAGATCACATGGATTTTGAGGTCACTTTCGGCATTTTCGAAGACGACGCGTTTCGAGATTGCGTTCCGTTCTATAAACAAACGTAACATAAAATAATGAATTAAAATAAGTAATGCGTTAGAAAAAAAAATGCAATTTCTTTCTTGACTCCTGTGCAATGTACCTACATTTAAATAATGAAAGAGTTTTGAATTACATGCATATTACCTATTCTATAATTTACCTCAATCAGCAAATTAAACAGCCAAATGTCATTTTTGATTGCCAATCAACGTTGCACTAAATAGAATGTGTAAACACTATTGTGGCAGATTATTAAGTAGGGATGCCCGATATGTCGCTTTGTATCGATATATCGTATCGTAATGTATCGCAACTGATTGTATCGACTCACAATATATATCGTATTCCTTTGTATCGATACTGTAAATATCGTATTGGATTTGAAACAAGATGGAAACATCTTGTCTCAAATGTAGGTTTGCTTACACAACTTGCATTTCGCATCCAAATGACCCTTAATAAAAAATGACTGCACATTTGAATTCACTGGCGGAGCCACAGCAGCGAAATGGATCAAGTTCTTAAGATTAACTTAAACTCTCAATCACCGTAATTATAGACACAATAGATAAGACACTTAAGTGTCGTCCTGGGACGACGGGAGGTACGCAACCGGTTAAACACATAATTTAGACAGTTTAATATTTACATTACTTTAGCTGTCCGCATCGTATTACAAAAGTTAAAGCCGCACCTACAAGTGTGGAGGCATAACAATAGAAGAATACGTTTGTTTACATTTGTAATTTGTTTACTGTTATTTATCTTAATATTTCATAAACCAAATATCACTCTAAGTACTCAATGCAATACAGTATTTTTGATGCGATATTACGGCGAAACGATACGATACAGCCAAATATCGCATTGACGTGTATCGATAGAAAATATCGATACATCACATTCCACTGTGTCATCAAAATATCGATACGTATCGGGCATCACTATTATTAAGTGGAGCGCTCCATAACACTGCGATCAGCCTGATTGGACAGCCAATCCCTAGTTAATTTCGATCTATCGTCAACGGTCGATACGGATATTCGAAATTCGAAATACGAATTTTCGAATTTAATAGATGTTATGACAAGAGAGATAATTTGCGGGACATTTTATGTGGTATTGTTAATTGAGGATTTAGAATTAGCAGGATGTTTTTGTTTAGGATTCCAATTATAGTAATGTTATCTGTAACATGACTAAACTGTCATCTGGGGCCCAATTCTCCTAAAATAAATTGTTGCCAAACGCAATCGAACCACAACCGTCAATCAGTTTTTGTTTTCGAAAACTTTCAAAATGTTTGATTTTGTTTTTTGTGTCAAACAATTTGATAGCTTTTGAAATTGAGAACTGTCTGAATGAACGGTTGTGATTTATCAAGATATATTTTAGGAGAACTAGGCCCCGGTTCGTCTGTCTTGGTGGCAAACACGTTTAGATTTAAGTTAAAATATGAAGGTATTATGTAAATTATTATTTAATTTATTATACATAGGTTAGTCGGAAAAGGGGTACTACCGCGGCCTTCTTAAAGTATCACTGATGACTGTTTTAAAGCAAGTGTTAAAAATTCATAATTCGATTATTTTCATTTCTGTAAAAATTATTTTTGTTAAGTTTTTTCAAAAATACTACATCCTTGCTTTAGTTATGAATTTATGAAATGAAGCTTCTAATCCGTGACCCTAAATATGATCTAAAATGTTTACACAGCTGCTCATAGCTGAAGATGGATAGATTTTAGCATTTCTTATGAAATCTTTGAGCTATATCTCTTAAACCATTGACTTATGGGGAAAGTTGTACAACAAAAGTCTTTTATTATTATGTGTACTATAAAACCCGTATGGATTAGTACCTACTTCCTTTCCTGGTCGGAAAGTGGGTACTAATCCGTACTAAACTTTGTATTGTTGGAGAAAAATATAAAAATTATAATACCCAAAGCGATACGCCATCCGCCGCCGTCCGGCATATCGTCCTTGCCGACGAGGTCCGTCGCGACGTCCCACCGCCGCCGGTCACGCTCCACCGAGCTCTCCCGTCGTAGAGCCGGTCGTCTCTTCAGACTCCGCAGTCACACCGTTAATTCAGCCTTCATCAAGCTGTCTCCCCCCCCCCCCCCCCCCTAAGCCCCCGCCAGCATCGCCCTAAGCCGAGGTTCGAGTCCCACTTGGGGTCGCCCTTAGTGCTGTTGTTGCAGGTAGTCATGATGTTAATGTAGTATAATTAGTTAGCTTAGGTTAAGTATTTTACTCCCCCCACCCATTGGCTGGAGACCTTTCAGGTCTCGCCACTAACTGCCCGGTTACGTGGAAATGGTCCCCTTGGACCACCTACAGCAGTCCAATAGAAAACAAAATAAAAATAAGCGATATGCCCAAGCTTACCTCTTCCTCATGACTGCCTCGTCGGTCTAGTGGTCGCAAGCACGACTGCTGAGCTCGAGGTTCTGGTTTCGATTGCCAGGTCGGGCAGAGTGTTATTGGGATCTTCTGTGTGGAATTTCTCAGTAGCAGCCCGGAGCCTGGATTTGTGCCCGGTTAATGGCAATAGGCTCGCTCTCTTTTACGTGGGATTTAAACATAATGGCGAAATGAGGGGGTACTATACACCTCTGCTTAACCTTTCGGTCAATTCGGGGTCTGTTATTATGCGTAAGCTTCTTAATGAGAATGCTGAACTTGGTAGGTAAATGTTTTGTGAGAGAGGCTTAAAATTATACAAGGTTAGTCGGAAAGGGGGTACTAATCCGCAAGCCACTTAAAGTATCACTGATGACGGTTTTAAAGCAAGTGTTAAAAATTCAAAATTCGATAATTTTTATTTCCATGTAAAATCATTTTATTTTAGTTTTTTCAAATATTCTTCGTCACTACTTTAGTTACGAATTCAGAAAATGGAGCTTCTAATTCGTGACCCCAAATATGACCTAAAATGTAAACACAGCTGATCATAGCTGAGGATATAGATTTTAGCATATTTTTAACCGACTTCAAAAAGGAGGAGGTTCTCAATTCGGTTGTATTTTTTTTTTTTTTTTTTTTTTTATGTTTGTTACCTCATATCTCCGTCATTTATGAACCGATTTGAAAAATTCTTTTTTTGTTCGAAAGGGTATACTTCCCGATTGGTCCCATATAAATTTTGTTATGATTAGACCATGAACTTCAGAGATATTACACGGAACTCCTCATCGGATCAAAGCAAAATTCTCAAATGACTAATATTGCTTTGTTTATATTTGTTGTTGGGAACTGACTACTGGAAAAGAGGAGGGGGTGCGTGTCCCCCCCTCCCCCCCTTTGGATTTTTTTCATTATATCGGTGATCTTGTAAGGTATCATTTGAAAGGACTTTTTATGCCCGACTACGTCAAAGCCAAAAAGAAGGGTTAAGAAGGAGGGGGTTAAAATTATGACACTAAAACGTATTTAATAAAAAATAACTTTAAAAAAAAGTAAAAACCGACTTCAAAGAAATACTAAAAGGAGTAAAATAATTACCATAATATAAAATTAACAGTTTCAGAAGTCGGTGTAACTCTTCACTGAAGCAAATAGAAGCCACCGACTTCTGAAACTGTTAATTTTATATTATGGTAATTATTTTACTCCTTTTAGTATTTCTTTGAAGTCGGTTTTTACTTTTTTTTAAAGTTATTTATGTAATTTTTGAACAGCTCTTTCTTTTAAACTATTGACTTTTGGGGAAAGTGGTACATGAAAAGTTATTCATTATTATGGGTACTTTAACACCCTTTCGGATTAGTACCCCCTTTCTGACTAACCTTGTATAATTTTTATGCCCAGATTTTAGTGCCGGCCGCTGCCGTGGCACCGCTCGTTTCGCTTGCTCGGCTCATGCGTTGAATGGTCATGGTTCTAACATTACCTAACCTACCTTTCAACTAACATACCTACCAAATAACTTATTACCGCTGCCGGTGTCCATTTAGGTGCCGCAGGCCGATGTTTTTAATCTCGGCTGCCGGCAGTAATGTACTGCCGGTTCCCAATGGCGTTATTTTTGGGTACCGGCGCCGGCAGCGGAGGCACTCCCAAATTAAATACTAAATAAACGTAAACGGATATAAACGTTCGTATGGTTCACAAAGGTAATCGTCGCAGCGAACATTTTAAGCCAGTATGCTGATTAAGCTTAAATTTATTTATAGATCACTAGCGACCCGCCCCAGCTTCGCACGGGTACTATAACATGCATGTATTACACATATAAACCTTCCTCTTGAATTACTCTATCTATTAAAAAAAACCGCATCAAAATCCGTTGCGTAGTTTTAAAGATCTAAACAAACATAGGGACAGATAGCGGGAAGCGACTTTGTTTAATACTATGTAGTGATGATATAAAGTTGTCAACCAAGTAACATTTTTTGATTCAAGAGTAGTTTTTTTGTCAATACGTTCCTGTAGCACTACCTAATAGCAACTGTTTTAAAACTTTTTTAATGATACTCAAATTACGTTCTTCTATATAATTATAAGTTTTTAAACTGACATGGTCACTAACACAACGGTATATAACGGTGCCGAAATATCGGAAACTCATATCAAATAATAAACATGGTAAATATCCCGTTTTAACCTCTAAAGATTCTATATAATTGCTAAAACTTTTAGTGCTTTTAACATTTCGTCACTATTGAAATAGTGAAGTATTGACCGTAAAGTTACGTCGTTTTGGCACATCATGTAGGACTATTATACAGGATACAAAAATAAAACGCTGTCTACAGCTTACGTATAATTTTAGCACACCACAACGAGCTAATGCGACCAAAGTGTCACAGAATTAACAGGACACTACAAATTTGTGCAACACACCAATATACACAAGTGCACTATTTAAATTTCGAATGCACACCGCAAATATCCGCGTATCCCCGAGAATATCCGCGATATCCGCCACGGCCGAGTGCCCCCGTACAAATAAACGGTTGATTTGATCAGCCGCTTTGCCAGAACGATATACGTTGTGAAGGACTATCGAAAAAAGGCGAATGAATCCGATGGATTGCGGATTAAACTGTAAAGGTTAATGAAATATGTGCACCCTTGTTTGTGTGAGGTAAACTGTCGTTTATGTATTTTATTTTTACTGCAGGTCTAGAAAAGTTGCTAAAAGTGTACTGAAACTCGTTTTTAGCATGAGATATGAACGAAAAATATATTATGTTAGTAGACATATCGGGATGGGCAGACCTGGGTTCCAACGGCAGAATAGAAAAAAAAATCGCATAAATATAGGTCATTGAGGACCATGTTCAGCAGTTTACGTTTACGAGCTGATGAGAGAGATGAAAGAGTTAGCACTGTCCGTCTAGACCAAAGAAATAAGGTAGCTGGGGTATCCACCGCGACCCAGCTAAAGTCTGGAAATTTCTCAGATCAATGGGAGTTGGCAAATCGCGCCAAGATTCTATTCCTAAAGACATAGATCTTGAATTACTTAATCAACATTTCTCAACGTCACATAATTTCAATAGTGCTATTAAAGCCAAAACTTTAAATATTCTTTCATCTCTTCCCACTCCCGATTACTCACCATTCGTCTTTAATCAATACACTGATTGTGATGTTAAAAAGAGCATAGCATCTATCACGTCCAATGCTGTTGGAAGCGACTGTGTCAGCCGCAAAATGATACTCCCTGTCCTTGACGAAATTCTTCCAGTTATTTGTCATATCCTCAATTATTCCACATCCTGTGGTGTTTTTCCTTCTTTATGGAAAGATGCCCAAATTACCCCTTTACCAAAAAAGTGTAATCCTATTTCCTTCTCTGAGTACCGACCAATCTCCATCCTACCATTCCTATCCAAAGTCCTAGAACGCCTCATCCATAATCAGCTTAGTGCCTTTCTATGCAAAAACAGTATCCTTAATTCCTTCCAATCCGGGTTTCGTTCAGGACATAGTACTTCCACAGCTCTTGTTAACATTACTGACGATATTAGATTGGGTATGGAAAATGGAAATTTGACGGTTCTTTCCTTATTAGATTTCAGTAATGTTTTCAACACCGTCGATTTTGATATCCTGCTCGGCATGCTCTGCTCTCTTAACATATCTCCAACGGTGATTGATTGGTTTCGTAGTTACCTGTGTGGCCGCCGTCAACGTATTCGCATTGAAGATACTTTCTCTTCATGGTGTGATACTTCCGCCGGCGTACCACAGGGGGGCGTTCTCTCTCCTCTTCTTTTCGCAATATTTATAAATTCTATTTCCAATGAACTTCTCTCATCCTACCACCTTTATGCTGATGATCTGCAAATTTATTCACAAGCACTCTTAGACGAGTTGGCTGAGGCTGTTAATATGGTGAATAAGGATTTAGCACGTATTTCCGACTGGAGTATGGCTCATGGCTTAAAGGTTAATCCTACGAAGACTCAAGTCATTGTTGTCGGCAGCCCTAGGCTACGCTCAAAAATTGACTGGTTACAGCTTCCCCAGATTGTTTTTGATGGTTCGACAATTCCTTACAGCGATTCAGTGAAAGACCTGGGGCAGCAGTCTCGACATGTATCGCTATCACTTATCGACCGAAATCGGTAGTTAAGTGATAGTGATGTATCGAGTCAGTTTAACTATAGATAGGTGATTGTGTCATCGAGTTATAGAATTGAAGTATTAGAATGATCGCAACTCGAGTAAAGATTTCGATTATTCATAGTTGGTACGCGAATACTGAACCGAGTACTTAAATCGCGACCTTATGTTGTTACCGGGACCCCTCTCTTCCGAAAAATGCAGGTTGTTGTTGTGTACCTGTTTGTTTTTCTTGTGATCACGAGATTTTGTTGATTGTCAAGTTGCGTTTTAAGAATTATTGGTGCTTACTAATCCGAAAGGGTGTTAAAGTACACATAATAATGAATAACTTTTGTTCTACCAATTTCCCTAAAAGTAAATACTTTAAGAGAAATAGCTGTTCAAAAATTTCGCAAAAATACGTTAAAATCTCCTCCGTTATAACATTCAAACATTGTAAGTCATATTTGGGGTCACCAAATAGAAGCTTCTTTTTCTGATTTCGTAACTGAAGCAGGAATGTTGAATTTTTGAAAAAACAAATAAAAATTCATTTCCATGCAAAATGATCGAATTTTGAAATTTTGACACTTGCTTTAAAACCGTCATTAGTGATACTTTATGTGGCTTGCGGATTAGTACCCCCTTTCCAACTAACCTTGTATATTAACATTAAAGTGACATTCGTTTCGAAGCGATTGATCTGTTAAGTGTTGGACAGTGGTAATAAAGTATCGTAAATTTGCTTTTTTAATAGTTAATTGAATTGATTTAATTTTGGCCCCTAGAAATCAAAAAGAGAATTTGTTTATGATTATACAGTATAACAGACAGTAAGAATATGATTTCTAATTATTTAAAATGTTTACTTTTCTTTTTATTGACTTATCAATAAAACTGATTTGTATTTTATGACCCATATTTTGTATTTTTGCTTGTATTTTTGGAAGTGAGAAACATTAGAGTAGTCGAATCCTATGAAGTACTTGAGTACCTAACGCAGTAATCGCTACTAGATTCGAGTCAGTGACTCGAGTTTTGAATCGATTCTCTTTTTAATGAGTACTAATTTATTCAAATACCATAAATGGGCAACTCGGCACATCACTATTTATGTCATAATGACAATTTTTTTATTGATTTTTGTCGGAAACCTAGCGAATTCAACTGTCAAGTTTACGATTTAACGTCATTTTAGTGAATAACTTTGCGAGCAAATTGGAAAGCCCGCAAAGTATTCATTACGATCGATAAGTTGTGCAAGAGATTTTTGATTTGAAAATAAACGTTTATCTGCTTATAAGGTGTTGTAGTTGTAGCAGTAGTCTCAGGCTTTATCGGGTATCAAAGGAGATGTTTAACAAGCTCGTAAATAAAAAATTAAATAAAGAAATAACGTTTATTAGCAACCAAAATGAACTACGACCATCTCTTCAACGATTTTCCACGAAATCACAAGCCAGTGCCTCTGTTTATTTTATTTTATTGAGCCGTTTCAAATATTGTTCAGCTCTGCAGCAACTTCCTGCCACGCCAACTCAAAATTCACCTTTCCTTGATGAACAGTAAATCATCTTCTGGCTAAAAACGGCCGAGCATCTTATTTAGCCAGCAACGCTTCTATATGGTTACTTGAAGGACGTGTTGTACGTCTACGTCTAAAACATGAATACAAACGTAAACATTATTAAGGTACAAAGTGTACAACAAACGAAATTATAGGACGCTTTAATTAAAAGACGGTTGGTGCCGGACTGCAACCGTGCCGCAGCCAATGATATTTTTTTTGTTTATAATATCATTTGCCGCTGCGGTGCGGATGTCGTGCTGCGGACGGGGGTGGTTGCGTTTTTTTATACAGTTGACGAGACGAGAGAGCAGTGCGTAGTCCGTACTGCCGCCGTGCGTGCACGGTACAGACAACACAAGCCGCCCGACTGCAGTCCGACACCAACAGTTTAAATTTAAAGAGCCCTTGACTCTACAATAGGTGTTGCATTGCAGGTACCTACTTACTTTCTTACATTCTACGACAACGCACCCGTGTGCTGCCGTGAGTCGGAGTGACTATCACCCATTGTCTATTTTGTCTAATAACTGTCTAAACTATAACAATTTTCAATAATTAAAATTCACAAAAAAGAGCACATGACACAACAAATAACAACAAAGTGACAATTGACAAATACTGTGACATTTGCAAGTGTTGCAAGGAAAGAAACTTTTATGTCCATTTATAAGGTATTCTGTACTTCAAACGATAAAGGAATATAATTTCAATGTAAAATAGGTGTTGCAATTATAGTTTTATGTAATTTATTTATATTTTTATATTTTTAAATATTTATTAGGATAAAATCATCTTTACCAATCTTCCTTAAAATTTTGGGAGATTTTACAACAGGCATCATTTCCCTGTAAGAATACTGCACTATGAATACCGTTTTTCGGAAGCTTACCGATCGCTATCTCATGTCGAGACTGCAGCCCCTGGGTATTTATATAGACAAGGAGTTGTCTTGGGGTCCTCAGTTGCAAGAAGTAAGCCGCAAATTGTTTGCGTCAGCGGGGTCTTTACGGAGATTGCGGAATTTTCTTCCTACTGCCACTAAAACTGCGCTCGCCCAATCCCTTCTTCTCCCAATCCTTGATTATGCCGATGCCAGCTATCCTAATATTACTGAAGTGCAGCTAGATAAGCTTGAGCGACTCCAAAATTTTTGCATCAGATTCATATTTGGTTTACGCAAATATGATCATGTTTCAGAATTTCGCATTAAGCTCAAGTGGCTGCCAATCCGCCTTCGCCGGAATGCTCATATCTTATCATTGCTTTATAGTGTTTTGTTCAATCCCACAACCCCCTCTTATCTCAAAGAACGTTTTAAGTTCCTACATGACACTCATACTAGAAACTTAAGATCATCGGAAAATTTGAGACTTTCGATGCCCTCGCATTCTACCAAATTCTATGACAAATCCTTCACAGTCCAGGCTGTACGTTTGTGGAATGCGTTGCCGATGCCAGTAAGACAAGCTCAGTCATTGGATTCTTTTAAAAAATTAGTTAAAGACCATTTCTTCTCTCAACACGTTTCTAATTCCTCATGATACCAGTACCTCATCATCAATCTACCTTGTTTTTCCCTGTCATATATTATTATAAAACATGTATACAATATCTACATACACCTACACTCAATATATATAGACTCTATATATTCCAGTACATTATTATTACTACAGTTAATGTGAGAATAATGTAGGTCAATGTCAGTAGTACAATAATAACAATGAGAAATTGCCTTAATGTTGCCATAGCATGTAAGAGCTGACCAGTCCCGAGTCGGGACTGGTCAGGTCAGGTTTTTCGACACTGAAAGTTGATGTCTCGATATTATCGACGAGACATCAACTTTCAGTGTCGAAAAACCTTGCCACTCCACTAAATACTTGCCACTATATAAATATTTGCCACTGTACTTCCTACTCTACTAAATACTTGCCACTCTACTAAATTCGTGCCTGTCTACTAAATACTAGCTAACCTACTAAATACTTGTTACTCTACTGAATACTTGCTACTCTACTAAATACTTATTACCCTACTAAGTCCTTACTATTCTACTAAATATTTGCCACTCCACTAAATACATGAAATACATGCCCCTGTACTTAGTACTTGCCGCACTACTAAATACTTGCCACTCTACTACATACCGCGACATCAAATATCAGTGTCACGACATCAACTATCAGTCCCGAGACATCATCTATCAGTGTCGCGATATCAACTATCAGAGCCACGACACCAATATTAGTGTCACGATAACAACTATCAGTGTCACGATATCAACTTTCAGTTTCGGGAAATCAACTATCAGTGCCGAGACATCAATTATTAGTGTCACGATATCAATTGCCAGTGTCGAGACAAAAACTACCAGGTCACGATATCAACCGTCTGTGTCGAGACATCAAAGTCAAAGTCAAAGTCAAAGTCAAATAGTTTTTATTTCAAGTAGACCAGATCCCTGGTGCTTTCAAAAGGTCAACACTAGGGGCTCGGTTCCAAGTAGTAGGTCCTTTGGAGAAGAACCGGCAAGAAACTCCATAGACACTCTTTTAAAAAATGTAAATGGTTTGACAATTTTCATTGTAGTAATGTGAGAACAATGCAGAATAATGTACATGCAGTTAACAACATGAAAAGCAATGAGAAAGTTAGCCTTTTATAATGATTGCCATATCAGTTACGAGCTGACCAGTCCCAACAGACAGCACCCGTTCACGAGCATGACGCATGCATCGGCGTCGCTCAGCTCAACCATGTTGCAGGGAACTCAACGACCCGATGCACAACGCCACCATCAGCGAGACATTTTAGTGAGCATGACAGACTCATACCGATAGACAATAGGCAGCCAAATATTAATAATGAAAGTGTAACACTATACGCTGCATGGTCCTCACATTTTACAGCCTTTTGTAGAAATAATAATAGAATAGAATAACATTAATAATTGCGATTCAATGTCAAACTAATATAACCAAATATTAGCAATAAATAAATTAAATGTCAAGAAAAAAAAACAATCAAAATTGGAAACATTAGAATAAAAAAACTAAGATAAAATGACATACTTATTGAGTCAATAAAATCAAAAATAATTACAATAAGTAAGCATTTGAATAATATCCGTTTGTTCAGTTAGACGGTGCCAGAGGGTCGCAGTGTGCAGGAAGGAATCGTATGCCAGACATCTTTATCTTCGATGTACTGATTAAGGCTATAATATGCTTTAGACATTAGTACGCGTTTGATATATAATTTAAACTTTGTATCTGGTAAATCAGTGACACTTAGTGGAATTTTATTGTAGCATCTAACACTGTTTCCCATAAACGACTTACTGGTTTTTCTAAGTCTAAAACCAGGTACTGCAAGCTTGTCCTTATTGCGAGTATTAAGGTTGTGGTTGTCACTCTTCTTATTATACTGGGCAATGTTTTTCCGAATGTACATAATGTTACTAAATATATATAAGGATGGTAAGGTTAGTATATTTATCTCTTTGAATATTTCCCGGAGCGACTCACGGCAGCCTAGATTATAAATAGCTCGGACTGCTCTTTTCTGTAATATAAAAATAGTTTCAACATCAGCAGCCGATCCCCACAGTAAAATGCCATAGGACATAATGCTGTGAAAGTAAGCAAAATACACTAACCTAGCCGTAGGCACATCTGTCATCTGTCGTATTTTCCTAACGGCATAAGCAGCAGAACTCAGTTTACTTGCAAGTGCCTGTATATGGGGCCCCCATTGCAGTTTAGAGTCTACTGTTACACCCAGAAAGGTCGTTGAGGGAACCAGATCTAAGACTTTATCATCAAGTTTTACATTTGCACCTACATGCGATACATTTAGTGTAGAAAACCTAATACATTTGGTTTTTCTTGCATTTAAAAGAAGATTATTAGTAGAAAACCAATTACATATCAAATTAAGAGTATGATTGGGTTCTACAAGATCCCTATCTTTCCTATTTACTTTAAATATAAGTGATGTGTCGTCAGCAAATAGGACTATGTTACACATTTTATCATTTATGGTGTGTGGAAGGTCATTTATATAAACAAGAAACAGAAATGGGCCCAGAATCGATCCCTGAGGTACTCCCATTTTAACTAGTGAGCCTGCAGAAGTGGCTTTATCAATAGCCACTCTTTGTTCCCGATTCGACAAGTATGAATTTACAAGATCAATAGATCTATCCCGAATTCCATAGTACTTTAGTTTCAGAATTAGCGTGCGGTGGTCGACGCAGTCAAATGCTTTAGAGAGATCACAGAATACCCCGATAGCATCGTGTGCCTCTTCCCAAGCTCCCAGTACTGTTTTGATTAGAGTGGAACCGGCGTCTTCCGTAGATCGTCCCTTCGTAAATCCAAACTGTTTGACGTGTAATATCGCGTTTTTGTTGAAATGTGCTAACATTTGATTTAATATTAATTTTTCAAAGATTTTACTCAAGGCTGGTAGTACAGATATTGGCCTATAATTAGATGGGTTATTTAGGCAGCCTGTTTTAAAGACGGGTACAATTTTGCTTGATTTCATGAGATCGGGGAAAATGCCATCCGTTATGCAACTATTAAAGATCGCTGCCAAGATGGGCGCGATAGTAACGATAATTGATTCGATGGCTTTTACTGACAATCCCCATAAGTCCTCCGTTTTCTTTACTGCTATAGTTTTAAACGCTTTAATTATATCAGTGGGAGTAACAGAACTGAATTCAAAAGTAGGTACATTAGGTACATGTAAATTAACATTTTGTTTCAGAAGAGTTTCAGCTGCTAAAGGAGACGATGGAAGACATTTAGTAGTCTCTATAGGTATGTTCGTAAAGAATTTTTCAAAGAAATTAGCGACTTCAGTTTTATCTGACACTAATTTATCGTCTATTTTTAAATTAATTGTGTTGTCCGTTGATCTACTACTACCCGTTTCTGTATTTATTATTTTCCACGTTGTTTTAATTTTATTATTTGCCTTTTTTATTTGATTACTAATATAGGCAGCCTTTGCTTGCATGCAGACTTTTTTAAATATTTTTGAGTAAGTTCTGACGTAATTATGAAAATCATTATGGGATGTATATGACTTTTTGTCATATAACTCGTACAAGACATCCCTGCTACGTCTTATACCCTCGGTAGCCCAGGCACTAAACAGGATTTTACGTTTTAAAGTAACTTTTTTTACTTGGCAAGTTTTATTAAATTCAGAACTTATAGCATCAAATAGGGTGCGATACATATCATTAGGATTGTCATTTTGAGGCTTCAGGGTAATTAATTGTGATTCTAGATTTTTACTGAATTTTTCTAGGCTATTTTTGGTTAGTGTTCTACATTGTATAATTTTTGGACTTTCTATTTTTTTGCAATTTATTTTAACTATCTGGCACTTGTGATCTGAACGAATGCCACTAATAAGACTCTTCTGTAATATTTTAAAGTTGGTCATAATATTATCTATACAAGTGGCCGACGTAGGTGTGATTCTAGTCGGCTCAGAGAACATATGTTTTAGATTAAAAGATTTAAATAAGGATAAAAGATTTTGCCTATCTGTGCTATCTATCAAGATGTCAATATTAAAATCCCCACAAACCAATATCTTTTTATTTATTTTAATTTTCCTAAGTGCATCCTCCATCGTAAGGAGGAATTGGGAAGTACTAGAGGAAGGAGGTCTATAGACACATAAAATCACATACTCCTCCGTTTCTGCACACGCGAGCTCACATACTCGTTCGACAGAGAGGTCACGAACATCTGGTCGCTCTTTACATTTCAGGTGGTTTTTGAACATGATTAAAGTTCCCCCACCTGCTGCTGACTCTCTCTGGAACGAACTGGCTACTTTGAAATTATTTACATTAAATAACATTCTATCCGCCTTCAGCCATGTTTCTGTAAGGCATAAAATATCTACATTAAATTTCTCAGTAAATAATTCAACATCTAAGATTTTGCCAGAGAAGCGATTTATGTTTTGATGTGACAATATTAAACAATGACTATGCTTCTCTGTTGTCGAACTACTTAGTTTAAATGGTTCTGGCTAACCACCTTATCATTAGTACTATTACTAAATACAGTGGTAATAAAGGAAGACTTCGTCATACTACTTATGACTGAGTTAATATTGTAAGCTAACAGAGTAGCTATCTGACGTCTAGATCTAAGAGGCAGGTACATAGTATCCCTAGTCAATTTCAAGCTATCAACAAAACTGTTGGTGTCAAAATATGTAAATGTGTCAGAGTAGTGACTCACTAAGAAATGTATATGCTTGTTTAGCATATGTATATAATTATTCTGTGTGTATGACAAATGGTCCAAGTATGGAAAAGCACACAATATAATTTTGCGACAATTTAGGGTTAACATTTGAGTAACACTGTCTGTGATGTCCCTTTTTTTAACATTTAAACTATTACCTAAAAATACTGTAATATCTGTATAGGGATTATATTTATTCTTCATTACAGATGCTATTATTTGTTTATAAGTGGTCCCAGGCATGCAATAGTTTTGTGTAGAATGACTCAGACTGTTACTTAGTAATTCCCCAAAACCTTTCCCTATGCTATCTGAAAACATTAAGGAGTTATAACCAAGTGAACTACTGCATGAAGTGGAACTGGTAATCATCTCCACAACTTGCGGTGAATCCAGAACAGCATCGGGTTTTTCTATAGAAGTGCTACAATCTAGAGATTTACACTCACTCTGGGATGGGCTTTCTGTTACCTGGGGTGAGTAAGCGTTATGGTTTGAGGCAGCCAAGCAAGTACACGGAGTGTTGTTGAGTGTCAGTGAGTCCACTCGGTCTGCGTTACACATATCAACTAACTTATTTGCAGCAAGGATGTGTTCGTCGATTTGTTTTTGTGAACTCACATATTTACTGTACAGGGAATTGAGTGAGTCCTCTAATATGTTTATATCTGATTGTAAGCGCTGAGTGTCTATTTCATAGATGTTTTTACTGTCCTCCAATTTAATTTGATAATTATTTAACTTATTAATCAATGAAACACGCTCTTTCCTGAATTGTATTTGTTTGGAAAAGCGTTTTTGTTGTTTCTTTAACCTATTACACTTTTGAATTAATTTATTAAGTTTAATATACTTCTTAATTTTGTTATGACTTACTCTATGAATACAATTATGATCTGTTAGACAATCTGGTTCAGTAAGGTCAATTGTTAATAGGGAATTCCCTGAATTGGAGTCAGACTTACTAATTATTAATTCGTTATATAAAACTGTAGTTGCAACCGTCTGAGTACATTCCTTTTCTCTCTGAAAGTTAGAAATTTCTAGATTTGCATGAAGTAATGCCTGTTCAAGGTCCCTAATTTTACATAACGCCTCCTCATAGAAGTTACTACAATGAGAGAAACCATCCGTCAACACCTGAAGTTTGTCCCGCTCATCGGTGACATCCTGGTATTGCTGATGCAAGTCTACTAGCTCTCGTTTTAGGCTTGAGTTTTTGTCAACAATGTTTTTAACTTCCTCCTCACTTTCTTCTCTCTCCTGAAGGAGTTGTTGACATTGGCCTTTAGATTCTTTCAATTGCTTGAGGGCCATATTCAATTTGTGCTCCATCTCCTGGGCAGTAGCCTTACGAGTCAGCATAGGCATATTGTCAGGACTGGTTTACTGGAAGTGGAATGAAAGAAACAGTGAGAACAGATCAATTAGACAATAAAACAGGGAAGTGGAAAAAAAGGACACAGGATAGCTATAATAGGGAATGAGGGGGCTGTTATTATAGTTATAAGTAGGAATTACTTGATGAGTAATTGTTACTATGCCTATTTTTACACACTTTTTTTTTTTGTGGGTAAGTTCCTAATTTAATTTATCCTGATAATCAAGTATTTCTTAGTTCTTATGTGGGATGGTAAAACAATACAAAAGAACAGTATTGACGATTAGAATAGGTAAGCTATATACTATTCGAGAAGCAGTGTTTCGTTAGATAATCTTAACAGCTGTTTTCCAACTTGTGAACAAAACAAGTTGTAAACAGTGCCAAATCAGCGAAAGAACCTTGCTAGGACCCAACGAGTTGTGTTACAGGGTCTAAATGGAGATCGTGTGCTATTAACGAGGAATAAAGTAAACAATACTCCCCTTTTAAATCCAAGAATTTGAACTTTGTCTGTTGACAGGTTACCGGCACCGGTGAACAACCAAATAGTGTTTTGTTGTTTAGATAGTTGCCGGAAAACAATAATCCTGGATATTTGTCGTGTCTTCTTAACTTTTACTATACAATTACACACTAATAATACTTATTTTCTAAAATATTAATATTTAAAATACGGAACAATTATTTGACATGTCACTTGGCAGATGTTGCCAGCCCAAAAAATCAACTATCAGTGTCACGGTATCAACTATCCGTGTCACGATAACAACTATCAGTGTCACGATATCAATTATCAGTGTCGCGATATCAACTTTCAGTTTCGAGACATCAACTGTCAGTGTCGAGACATCAACTATCAGTGTCACGATAGTCAGTGTCACGGTATCAACTATCCGTGTCACGACACCAACGATCAGTGTCACGATAACAACTATCAGTGTCACGATATCAATTATCAGTGTCGCGATATCAACTTTCAGTTTCAAGACATCAACTGTCAGTGTCGAGACATCAACTATCAGTGTCAAGATATCAACTATCAGTATCGGGACATCAACTATCAATGTCGAGACATCAACTATCAGTGTCACGATATCAACTATCAGTATCGAGACATCAAATATCAGTGTTTCGATATCAACTATTAGTATCGATGTCGTGGCCAGATCATAGAATTGATCACTTCATGATGTGGCCGACCATTTCATGAAATGGTTGTATTTCATGAAATGGCCAATACCCGCTGCCCACATCATGATATGGCCTGGCCAGATCAATGAGTAATCAGCGTTTGACGATATGATCAGCTAAATGCACGGCTACTTCATGATATGGTCAAACATTAGTGATCGTATCATAAAATTAGTTACATTACCTACTGTTAGAGGCGCTGATATCGTTTTGTTTTTGTGATTCATCATGGCGGCGGACAATTATTCCGACAAAAAAGCTAATAATAATAAGTAAAGTAGGGTGACCGCGCAACGAAAATTAATGGACTATTATTGGATTTCGAAATATGACTGCATGGTAATTGCGGAAGAACTTTTCATAGAATTTTATTTGTTCGATTATTTATCTGGTTAACCTGTCAAACTACAGAACACAGCACAAAATATCGATGCACGTTACTGCGAAGGTTTACTATTTAGTATATTGAATCATTTGGGTTAGGTTAGGTTAGGAAAATGACCACTAACGCGCGAAAGCGAGCGTGCTGCGGCAGCGGCCGGGCGGCCGCCAAGCGCCAGATCCCCTTAATTGTTGGTGAATCAAGCTATTAAACTTTCGCGATAACGTGCATCGATATTTTGTGCGTCGAAATTCCGTAGTCTACTCCTTTGTTTGCTGGTTTGTGGATGGACATATCATTAAACGTTGACGTTTAAACGATATGGCCAGTTTTAGTTGGCCATATCATGAAATACAACCATTTCATGAAATGGCCGGCCACATCATGAAGTGATCAAGTCTAAGATATGGCCACGAAAGCGAGACATCAACTATCAGTATCGAGACATCAACTATCAGTGTCGTGATATCAACTATCAATGTCACGATATCTACTATTAGTATCGAGACATCAACTATCAGTATCGAGACATCAATTATCAGTGTCGAGACATCAACTATCAGTGCCACGATATCAACTATCGGTATCGAGACATCAACTATCAGTATCGAGACATCAACTATCAGTATCGAGACTTCAACTATCAATGTCACGATATCTACTATCAGTATCGAGACATCAACTATCAGTATCGAGACATCAACTATCAGTGTCGAGACATCAACTATCAGTGCCACGATATCAACTATCGGTATCGAGACATCAACTATCAGTATCGAGACATCAACTATCAAAGATAAGATAAAGATAAAGAATCATTTATTTGGACACAGCACAAAGAGACACAACATGTGAAAAATGTGATATAAATAAAATAAAAAAAAAGTCTAGGGTATGTGTCTCACGGCTGAACCAAAAAGGTGTCCAGATCAGCTTAATGTCAAGCACTTTATGTACTTGACGCTGGTTTTCGTCTGGAACCTTTGTGCTCCACGGATGTCAGTCAGCGGTCATGCCCGTTCACTCAAACCAACATGTGTGTATATGTGTAGTGTGTGTAAAGAAAGAAAGAAAATAAATAAACACGTAATAAATAGGGAACAATCTAAAAGTGTATGCAATATAATATCTAATATTTAATATGGCAACATTTTGTTGCGTCGATATCGTCGCTCACGCAGGCTTATGTTATCTGTGCGCGGAACTGTCAAATATTAGACGGCAATAATTAGATAACTACAATTATCCAATAGAAGCAATCGGAATTTCAAAATGGTGTCTTTGATTGTGTAATGGATCATTGATTAGACATTACTGTGTGTTGTGATCAGTGTTTATAAACCTTGTATTAGAAGGTGTTTAATATGCCGAATATAACTGATAATAAGGTTATTTGGAGCTCAATCCCAGGCCAAGACTAAGTAATAACGAAGGTAAGGGCTAGAAGAAAATTGAAATCCTTTTATTGAGTTTCATTAATTAAATAAATCAATAAATTAGGTATTATTACCATTTAAACATAAAATAAGATTGGGTAGGAAATAACATATAATATTAGGGTAAAAATCGCATTAAATTGTATTCAATAATCAATTAAATTATCAGAAAAAAATTTATTAGTTATAAGATTATTAGATTAGAGTTATTAGATTGTTAAATTATGTGATTAATCCATCTTTTCAGAAGAAAAGATGGTGTACATTGATATAAATATATATGGGGAGAGCAGCAGCGCACCACATCCAGCAAAGCAGCACCATGGAAACCGAGCAAGCAGCCCGCACCGTTGGAAATCCAAAGCCAAAGCCTGAAGGCCATGACCCTGGAGGTACAGTGAACTACCTATCTTTATAATAAATGTTACAAATTTCTTGTGTTAGTATTTCGAACTCTGTATTACTTACAGGTGTCTCATTGGTGGTGGAAGATCGTTCCAACAGTGCGAGGCAGCTATCAGTATCGAGACTTCAACTATCAGTGTTGAGACATCAACTATTAGTGTCACGATATCAACTATCAGTATCGAGACATCAACTACTTGTGTAATTTAGTTGTTATTTAGTGTTTATATTCTATTGTTAAATTTAGCTTTTCTATCGCATTAGGTTTAACTACCTGTAATGATAGACGTAAGTTTGGATGTAAATAAATAAATAAATAAAAAAAAAAACTATCAGTGTCGAGACATCAACTATCAGTGCCACGATATCAAATATCAGTGTCACTATATCAACTATCAGTATCGAGACATCAACTATCAGTATCGAGACTTCAACTATCAGTGTCGAGACATCAACTATCAGTATCGAGACATCAACTATCAGTGTCCAGACATAAACTATCAATGTCACGATTTCAACTATCAGTATCGAGACATCAACTGTCAGCATCGGGACATCAAGTATCAGTGTAAAGAATCAACTATCAGTGTCGACACATCAACTATCAGTGTCGAGATAACAACTATTAGTGTCACGATATAAAATATCAGTGTCACTATATCAACTATCAGTATCGAGACATCATCTATCAGTATCGAGACATCACCTATCAGTGTCGAGACATCAACTATCAGCGTCACGATATCAACTATCAGTGTCGAGACATCAAATATTAGTATCCAGACACCAACTATCAGTGTCCAGACATAAACTATCAATGTCGAGACATCAACTATCAGTGTCGAGTCAACAACTATTAGTGTCACGATATCAACTATCAGTATCGAGACATCAACTATCAGTGCCACGATATCAAATATCAGTGTCACTATATAACTATCACTATCGAGACATCAACTATCAGTATCGAGACATCAACTATCAGTGTCGAGACATCAACTATCAGTGTCGAGACATCAACTATCAATGTCACGATTTCCACTTTCAGTGTCGAGACATCAACTATTAGTATCGAGACACAAACTATCAGTATCCAGACATAAACTATCAATGTCACGATTTCCTTTTTCATAGTCGAGACATCATTTATCAGTGTCGAGACATCAACTATCAGTGTCACGATATCAACTATCAGTATCGAGATGACAATTATCGGTGTCGAGATATCAACTATCAGTATCACGATAACAACTATCAGTATCGGGACATCAACTATCAGTATCGAGACATCAACTATTAGTATCCAGACACCAACTACCAGTGTCCAGACATAAACTATCAATGTCGAGACATCAACTATCAGTGTCGAGTCAACAACTATTAGTGTCACGATATCAACTATCAGTATCGAGACATCAACTATCGGTATCGAGACATCAACTATCATTGCCACGATATCAACTATCGGTATCGAGACATCAACTATCAGTATCGAGACATCAACTATCAGTATCGAGACTTCAACTATCAGTGTCGAGACATAATCTATCAGTGCCACGATATCTACTATCGGTATCGAGACATCAACTATCAGTGTCGAGACATCAACTATCAGTATCGAGACATCAACTATCAGTGTCGAGACATCAACTATCAGTGTCACGATATCAACTACCAGTGTCGAGACATCAGCGATCAATGTCGAGACATCAACTATCAGTGGCACGATATCAAATATCAGTGTCACTATATCAACTATCAGGATAGAGACATCAACTATCAGTATCGAGACTTCAACTATCAGTGCCACGATATCAAATATCAGTGTCACTATATCAACTATCAGTATCGAGACATCAACTATCAGTATCGAGACGTCAACTATCAGTGTCGAGACATCAACTATCAGCGTCACGATATCAACTATCAGTGTCGAGACATCAGCGATCAATGTCGAGACATCAGCTGTCAGTGTCGAGACATCAACAACAGTATCGAGACATCAACAATCAGTGTCGAGACATCAGCTATCAGAGTCGAGACATCAACTATCAGTATCGAGACATCAACTATCAATGTCACGATATCAACTATCAGTATCGAGATGACAATTATCGGTTTCGAGATATCAACTATCAGTATCACGATAACAACTATCAGTATCAGGACATCAACAATCAGTGTCGAGACATCAACTAGTAGTATCCAGACACTAACTACCAGTGTCCAGACATAACTATCAATGTCGAGACATCAACTATCAGTGTCGAGTCAGCAACTATTAGTGTCACGATATCAACTATCAGTATCGAGACATCAACTATCAGTATCGAGACATCAACTATCAGTGTCGAGACATCAACTATCATTGCCACGATATCAACTATCGGTATCGAGACATCAACTATCAGTATCGAGACATCAACTATCAGTATCGAGCCATAAACTAACAGTGTCGAGACATCATCTATTAGTGTCACGATATCAACTATAAGTATCTAGACATCAACTTTCAGTGTCGACACATCAACTATTAGTATCCAGACACCAACTATCAGTGTCCAGACATAGACTATCAATGTCGAGACATCAACTATCAGCATCGGGACATCAACTATCAGTGTCAATACATCAACTATCAGTGTGGTGACATCTACTATCAGTACCAAGACAACAAATATTTAGTGTCACGATATCAACTATCCGTATCGAGACATCATTTATCAGTGTCGAGACATCAACTATCAGTGTAACGATATCAACTATTGGTATTGAAACATCAACTATCAGTGTCGAGACATAAACTATCAGTATCGAGACATCAACTATCAGTGTCGAGACATCAACTATCAGAGTCACGATATCAACTATCAGTGTCGAGACATCAGCGATCAATGTCGAGACATCAGCTGTCAGTGTCGAGACATCAACCACAGTATCGAGACATCAACAATCAGTGTCGAGACATCAGCTATCAGTGTCGAGACATCAACTATCAGTATCGAGACATCAACTATCAGTGTCACGATGTCAACTATCAGTATCGAGATGACAATTATCGGTGTCGAGATATCAACTATCAGTATCACGATAACAACTATCAGTATCGGGACATCTACTATCAGTGTCGAGACATCAACTATTACTATCCAGACACCAACTATCAGTGTCCAGACATAAACTATCAATGTCGAGACATCAACTATCACTGTCGTGACAACAACTATTAGTGTCACGATATCAACTATTAGTATCGAGACATCAACTATCAGTGTCGAGACATCAACTATTAGTATCGAGACACCAACTATCAGTGTCCAGACATAAACTATCAATGTCACGATTTCAACTATCAGTATCGAGACATCAACTGTCAGCATCGGGACATCAAGTATCAGTGTAAAGAATCAACTATCAGTGTCGACACATCAACTATCAGTGTCGATATAACAACTATTAGTGTGACGATATCAAATATCAGTGTCACTATATCAACTATCAGTATCGAGACATCATCTATCAGTATCGAGACATCACCTATCAGTGTCGGGACATCAACTATCACCGTCACGATATCAACTATCAGTGTCGAGACATCAACTATTAGTATCCAGATACCAACTACCTGTGTCCAGACATAAACTATCAATGTCGAGACATCAACTATCAGTGTCGAGTCAACAACTATCAGTGCCACGATATCAACTATCGGTATTGAGACATCAACTATCAGTATCGAGACATCAACTATCAGTATCGAGACTTCAACTATCAGTGTCGAGACATCAACTATTAGTGTCACGATATCAACTATCAGTATGGAGACATCAACTATCAGTGTCGAGACATCAACTATCAGTGGCACGATATCAAATATCAGTGTCACTTTATCAACTATCAGGATCGAGACATCAACTATCAGTATCGAGACTTCAACTATCAGTGCCACGATATCAAATATCAGTGTCACTATATCAACTATGAGTATCGAGACATCAACTATCAGTATCGAGACATCAACTATCAGTGTCGAGACATCAACTATCAGCGTCACGATATCAACTATCAGTGTCGAGACATCAGCGATCAATGTCGAGACATCAGCTGTCAGTGTCGAGACATCAACAACAGTATCGAGACATCAACAATCAGTGTCGAGACATCAGCTATCAGAGTCGAGACATCAACTATCAGTATCGAGACATCAACTATTAGTGTCACGATATCAACTATTAGTATCGAGACATCAACTATCAGTGTCGAGACATCAACTATTAGTATCGAGACACCAACTATCAGTGTCCAGACATAAACTATCAATGTCACGATTTCAACTATCAGTATCGAGACATCAACTATCAGTGTCACGATATCAACTATAAGTATCGAGATGACAATTATCGGTTTCGAGATATCAAATATCAGTATCACGATAACAACTATCAGTATCGGGACATCAACTATCAGTGTCGAGACATCAACTATCAGTATCGAGACATCATCTATCAGTATCGAGACATCACCTATCAGTGTCGAGACATCAACTATCAGCGTCACGATATCAACTATCAGTGTCGAGACATCAACTATCAGTATCGAGACATCAACTATCAGTGTCGAGACATCAACTATCAGAGTCACGATATCAACTATCAGTGTCGAGACATCAGCGATCAATGTCGAGACATCAGCTGTCAGTGTCGAGACATCAACCACAGTATCGAGACATCAACAATCAGTGTCGAGACATCAGCTATCAGTGTCGAGACATCAACTATCAGTATCGAGACATCAACTATCAGTGTCACGATGTCAACTATCAGTATCGAGATGACAATTATCGGTGTCGAGATATCAACTATCAGTATCGGGACATCAACTATCAATGTCGAGACATCAACTATCAGTGTCGTGACAACAACTATTAGTGTCACGATATCAACTATTAGTATCGAGACATCAACTATCAGTGTCGAGACAACAACTATTTAGTGTCACGATATCAACTATTAGTATCGAAACATCAACTATCAGTGTCGAGACAACAACTTTTTAGTGTCACGATATCAACTATCCGTATCGAGACATCAGCAATCAGTGTCGAGACATCACCTATCAGTGTCGAGACATCAACTATAAGTGTCGAGACATCAACTATCAGTATCGAGACATCAACTATCAGTGTCAAGACATCAACTATTTGTATCGAGACACCAACTATCAGTTTCCAGACATAAACTACAATGTCACTATTTCAACTATCAGTATTGAGACATCAACTATCAGCATCGGGACATCAAGTGTCAGTGTCAAGACATCAACTGTCAGTGTCGAGACATCAACTATCAGTGTCGAGACATCAACTATCAGTATCGAGACATCAACGATCAGTGTCAAGACATCAACTATTAGTATCGAGACACCAACTATCAGTTTCCAGACATAAACTACAATGTCACTATTTCAACTATCAGTATTGAGACATCAACTATCAGCATCGGGACATCAAGTGTCAGTGTCAAGACATCAACTGTCAGTGTCGAGACATCAACTATCAGTGTCGAGACAACAACTGTTAGTTTCACGATGTCAACTATCAGTATCGAGACATCAACAATCAGTGTCGTGACAACAACTATTTGTGTCACGATATCAACTATTAGTATCGAGACATCAACTATCAGTGTCGAGACAACAACTATTTAGTGTCACGATATCAACTATCCGTATCGAGACATCAACAATCAGTGTCGAGACATCAGCTATCAGTGTCGAGACATCAACTATCAGTATCGAGACATCAACTATCAGTGTCAAGACATCAACTTTTAGTATCGAGACACCAACTATCAGTTTCCAGACATAAACTACAATGTCACTATTTCAACTATCAGTATTGAGACATCAACTATCAGCATCGGGACATCAAGTGTCAGTGTCAAGACATCAACTGTCAGTGTCGAGACATCAACTATCAGTGTCGAGACAACAACTGTTAGTTTCACGATGTCAACTATCAGTATCGAGACTTCAACTATCAGTGTCGAGACATCAACTATCAGTGTCGAGACATCAACGTATTAGTGTCACGATATCAACTACAGAATCGAGACATCAACTATCAGTGTCGAGACATCAACTATCAGTATCGAGACATCAACTATCAGTATCGAGACTTCAACTATCAGTGTCGATACATCAACTATTAGTGTTACGATATCAACTATCAGTATCGAGACATCAACAATCAGTGTCGACACATCAACTATTAGTGTCCCGATATCAACCTATCAGTATCAAGACATCAACTATCAGTGTCGAGACATCAACTATCAGAGTCACGATATCAACTATCAGTGTCGAGACATCAGCGATCAATGTCGAGACATCAGCTGTCAGTGTCGAGACATCAACCACAGTATCGAGACATCAACAATCAGTGTCGAGACATCAGATATCAGTGTCGAGACATCAACTATCAGTGTCGAGACAACAACTATTTAGTGTCACGATATCAACTATCCGTATCGAGACATCAACTATCAGTTACGAGACATCAAGTATCAGTGTCAAGACATCAACTGTCAGTGTCGAGACATCAACTATCAGTGTCGAGACAACAACTGTCAGTTTCACGATGTCAAGTATCAGTATCGAGACATCAACAATCAGTGTCGACACATCAACTATTAGTGTCCCGATATCAACCTATCAGTATCGAGACATCAACTATCAGTGTCGAGACATCAACTATCAGAGTCACGATATCAACTATCAGTGTCGAGACATCAGCGATCAATGTCGAGACATCAGCTGTCAGTGTCGAGACATCAACCACAGTTGTAACGAAACGTTACATGACTAATCATGTTTTATTAATTGATGTAGTTCAAAAACCTTAAAACTAAATTAATTAATTAAAATCTATCCTTAAAACTAAATCTAAATAATAAATGTTTTAACTAAACCAATATTTAAAAATAAAGGAACACATTAACAATAAATTAATGTTCGTTCTTTGGGTTTATGCATTTCCGAACGCGCGGCGCATCTAGTCGTGTGGGGAGTTTTTTTCATAGCCTTATAAGGTCATACGTTTGCGCAGCTCGGCGCAGTCGCTACTAAGCTGAACCTGAGTGCACGTATCAATTATCACTAAATCGCGTCCCGTTGAAGCGCCCTAGCCGAGACGGACGTAATAAGTTAAATTAGTACATATTAAGTAGTACTTAATTAAAAGTGAAAGTTTTAAATTCCCGATTCTGGGTAAGTTTTGAATAGCACACAAATAATTACTAACATAATATCATCTCATGTTTACTAATTACTTTTCTGTGTTTTTTTATGTGTAATTCTATTTGTTCACATTGTGTTTTTTTAACAGCATTTAAATCATTCAGTTCAATATGGAACCGCTATTTAGATGCAATAATTTACGAAGTTGCTAATAATGCTTCATCATGCAATTCGGTTTTCTTCTACCTTCATATAAAAAAAAAATTAATATTGTAGTATTTTTTAAATTCTTAACGTTGCTTATGTTTAACGTATATTTCAAATTTAGTTTTTTTTTAACCGACTGCGGCAAACCCAAAGGAGGGTAATGTTTTGCGGCTTTCATTTCTTTTTTTCTCAAGCTTGCTTTTTCTCAAGCTTGCTTCGCTTTATTCTTGTAAACTCCGTTCTGATAAGTACCACCGCGACAAAGCTACTACATTAAATTGGGTACTTTCCTGTTGTCGTCGGTGCTACCTACCCCAGAACGGAATATTAATATAAAAGATTCTAATGAACTGGAACGGTGGTTTCCAGGAACTACGGCCAGGTTAATACTGCCCAATTAACCATCAACGTACAAGATTACGGCATACGGCGAAGATACATCATCCGTGGCGTGCTGAGCAAGTCGCCCGCTGCACCTTCCCGCCAATCTCGCCGCGCCATCGTGCATCATCGGCCACCCACCATCTCCGGCCTGGGAGGACTGCTGCCGAATTTCTGCAGGGAAGTCCCTTTCACTGCAGGTGTGACAACAGACGGCCGTAAACCCACGACCTTACAAATTTTGTGTGCCTCCGCATAGTCGCGTATATATTTTTCTTATTATACGTTAATATTTATTGGACACACTCGTTTTATTTTATTATAGACACCGTCCTAATTATTAGGTGGCAATAAAACGAGTGTGTCCAATAAATATTAACGTATAATAAGAAAAATATATACGCGACTATGCGGAGGCACACAAAATTTGTAAGGTCGTGGGTTTACGGCCGTCTGTTGTCACACCTGCAGTGAAAGGGACTTCCCTGCAGAAATTCGGCAGCAGTCCTCCCAGGCCGGAGATGGTGGGTGGCCGATGATGCACGATGGCGCGGCGAGATTGGCGGGAAGGTGCAGCGGGCGACTTGCTCAGCGCGCCACGGATGATGTATCTTCGCCGTATGCCGTAATCTTGTACGTTGATGGTTAATTGGGCAGTATTAACCTGGCCGTAGTTCCTGGAAACCACCGTTCCAGTTCATTAGAATCTTTTATATTAATATTCCGTTCTGGGGTAGGTAGCACCGACGACAACAGGAAAGTACCCAATTTAATGTAGTAGCTTTGTCGCGGTGGTACTTATCAGAACGGAGTTTACAAGAATAAAGCGAAGCAAGCTTGAGAAAAAGCAAGCTTGAGAAAAAAAGAAATGAAAGCCGCAAAACATTACCCTCCTTTGGGTTTGCCGCAGTCGGTTAAAAAAAAACTAAATTTGAAATATACGTTAAACATAAGCAACGTTAAGAATTTAAAAAATACTACAATATTAATTTTTTTTTTATATGAAGGTAGAAGAAAACCGAATTGCATGATGAAGCATTATTAGCAACTTCGTAAATTATTGCATCTAAATAGCGGTTCCATATTGAACTGAATGATTTAAATGCTGTTAAAAAAACACAATGTGAACAAATAGAATTACACATAAAAAAACACAGAAAAGTAATTAGTAAACATGAGATGATATTATGTTAGTAATTATTTGTGTGCTATTCAAAACTTACCCAGAATCGGGAATTTAAAACTTTCACTTTTAATTAAGTACTACTTAATATGTACTAATTTAACTTATTACGTCCGTCTCGGCTAGGGCGCTTCAACGGGACGCGATTTAGTGATAATTGATACGTGCACTCAGGTTCAGCTTAGTAGCGACTGCGCCGAGCTGCGCAAACGTATCACCTTATAAGGCTATGAAAAAACTCCCCACACGACTAGATGCGCCGCGCGTTCGGAAATGCATACCGACTATACTCAAAGAACGAACATTAATTTATTGTAAATGTGTTCCTTTATTTTTAAATATTGGTTTAGTTAAAATTGTTATTATTTAGATTTAGTTTTAAGAATAGATTTTAATTAATTAATAGTTTTAAGGTTTTTGAACTACATCAATTAATAAAACATGATTAGTCATGTAACGTTTCGTTACACAGTATCGAGACATCAACAATCAGTGTCGAGACATCAGATATCAGTGTCGAGACATCAACTATCAGTGTCGAGACAACAACTATTTAGTGTCACGATATCAACTATCCGTATCGAGACATCAACTATCAGTGTCGAGACATCAAGTATCAGTGTCAAGACATCAACTGTCAGTGTCGAGACATCAACTATCAGTGTCGAGACAACAACTGTCAGTTTCACGATGTCAAGTATCAGTATCGAGACATCAACAATCAGTGTCGACACATCAACTATTAGTGTCCCGATATCAACCTATCAGTATCGAGACATTAACTATCAGTGTCGAGACATCAACAATCAGTGTCGAGACATCAGCTATCATTGTCGAGACATCAACTATCAGTATCGAGACATCAACTATCAGTATCACGATGTCAACTATCAGTATCGAGATGACAATTATCGGTGTCGAGATATCAACTATCAGTATCGGGACATCAACTATCAATGTCGAGACATCAACTATCAGTGTCGTGACAACAACTATTAGTGTCACGATATCAACTATCCGTATCGAGACATCAACTATCAGTGTCGAGACATCAACTATCAGCGCCTCGATATCAACTATCGGTATCGAGACATCAACTATCAGTATCGAGACATCAACTATCAGTGTTGAGACATCAACTATTAGTGTCACGATATCAACTATCTGTATCGAGACATCAACTATCAGTGTCGAGACATCAACTATCAGTGCCACGATATAAAATATCAGTGTCACTATATCAACTATCAGTATCGAGACATCAACTATCAGTATCGAGTCTTCAACTATCAGTGTCGAGACATCAACTATTAATGTCACGATATCAACTATCAGTATCGAGACATCAACTATCAGTGTCGAGACATCAACTATCAGCGTCACGATATCAACTATCCGTATCGAGACATCAACTATCAGTGTCGAGACATCAAGTATCAGTGTCAAGACATCAACTGTCAGTGTCGAGACATCAACTATCAGTGTCGAGACAACAACTGTCAGTTTCACGATGTCAAGTATCAGTATCGAGACATCAACAATCAGTGTCGACACATCAACTATTAGTGTCCCGATATCAACCTATCAGTATCGAGACATTAACTATCAGTGTCGAGACATCAACAATCAGTGTCGAGACATCAGCTATCATTGTCGAGACATCAACTATCAGTATCGAGACATCAACTATCAGTGTCACGATGTCAACTATCAGTATCGAGATGACAATTATCGGTGTTGAGATATCAACTATCAGTATCGGGACATCAACTATCAATGTCGAGACATCAACTATCAGTGTCGTGACAACAACTATTAGTGTCACGATATCAACTATCCGTATCGAGACACCAACTATCAGTGTCGAGACATCAACTATCAGCGCCTCGATATCAACCATCGGTATCGAGACATCAACTATCAGTATCGAGACATCAACTATCAGTGTTGAGACATCAACTATTAGTGTCACGATATCAACTATCTGTATCGAGACATCAACTATCAGTGTCGAGACATCAACTATCAGTGCCACGATATAAAATATCAGTGTCACTATATCAACTATCAGTATCGAGACATCAACTATCAGTATCGAGTCTTCAACTATCAGTGTCGAGACATCAACTATTAATGTCACGATATCAACTATCAGTATCGAGACATCAACTATCAGTGTCGAGACATCAACTATCAGCGTCACGATATCAACTATCAGTATCGAGACATCAACTATCAGTATCGAGACAACAACTATCCGTATCGAGACATCAACTGTCAGTGTCGAGACATCAACTATCAGTGTCGAAACATCAACTATCAGTGTCCGGACATAAACTATCAGTGTCACAATTTCAACTATCAGTATCGAGACATCAACTATCAGTATCGAGACAACAACTATCAGTGTCCAGACATAAACTATCAATGTCACGATTTCAACTATCAGTGTCGAGACATCAACGGTCAGCGTCGAGAAATCAGCTATCAGTGTCGAGACATCAACTATCAGTGTCGTGACAACAACTATTTAGTGTCACGATATCAACTATCCGTATCGAGACATCAACTATCAGTGTCGAGACATCAACTATCAGTTTAACGATATCAACTCTCGGTATCGAGACATCAACTATCAGTGTCGAGACTTCGACTATCAGTGTCAAGACATCAACTATCAGTATCGAGACAACAACTATCAGTATCGAGACATCAACTATCAGTATCGAGACTTCAACTATCAGTGTCGAGACATCAACTATCAGTGTCGAGACATCAACTATCAGTGTCGAAACATCAACTATCAGTGTCCAGACATAAACTATCAGTGTCACAATTTCAACTATCAGTATCGAGACATCAACTATCAGTATCGAGACAACAACTATCAGTGTCCCGACATGTTGATGTCTGGACACTGATAGTTGAACCGACAATGAAAGCGGAAATCGTGACATTGATAGTTGTATCAATGTCACGATTTCCGCTTTCATTGTCGAGACATCAACTATCAGTATCGAGACCACAACTATCAGTGTCCAGACATAAACTATCAATGTCACGATTTCAACTATCAGTGTCGAGACATCAACGGTCAGCGTCGAGACATCAACTGTCAATGTCGTGACATCAACTACCAGTGTCGTGACAACAACTATTAGTGTCACGATATCAACTATCCGTATTGAGACATCAACTATCAGTGTCGAGACATCAACTATCAGTTTAACGATATCAACTCTCGGTATCGAGACATCAACTATCAGTGTCGAGACTTCGACTATCAGTGTCAAGACATCAACTATCAGTGTCGTGACATCAACTATCAGTGTCGAGACATCAACTATTACTATCCAGACACCAGCTATCAGTGTCCAGACATAAACTATCAATGTCGAGACATCAACTATCAGTGTCGTGACAACAACTATTAGTGTCACGATATCAACTATAAGTATCGAGACATCAACTATCAGTGTCGAGACATCAATTATCAGTTTAACGATATCAACTCTCGGTATCGAGACATCAACTATCAGTGTCGAGACTTCGACTATCAGTGTCAAGACATCAACTATCAGTGTCGTGATATCAACTATCAGTGTCGAGACAACAACTATTTAGTGTCACGATATCAACTATCCGTATCAAGACATCAACTCTCGGTATCGAGACATCAACTATCAGTGTCGAGACTTCGACTATCAGTGTCAAGACATCAACTATCAGTGTCGTGACATCAACTATCAGTGTCGAGACAACAACTATTTAGTGTCACGATATCAACTATCCGTATCGAGACATCAACTGTCAGTGTCGAGACATCAACTATCAGTGTCGAAACATCAACTATCAGTGTCCAGACATAAACTATCAGTGTCACAATTTCAACTATCAGTATCGAGACATCAACTACCAGTATCGAGACAACAACTATCAGTGTCCAGACATCAACTATCAATGTCACGATTTCCACTTTCATTGTCGAGACATCAACTTCAGTATCGAGACAACAACTATCAGTATCGAGACTACAACTATCAGTGTCGAAACATCAACTATCAGTGTCCAGACATAAACTATCAGTTTCACAATTTCAACTATCAGTATCGAGACATCAACTATCAGTGTAGAGACATCAACTATCAGTTTAACGATATCAACTCTCGGTATCGAGACATCAACTATCAGTGTCGAGACTTCGACTATCAGTGTCAAGACATCAACTATCAGTGTCGTGACATCAACTATCAGTGTCGAGACAACAACTATTTAGTGTCACGATATCAACTATCCGTATCGAGACATCAACTGTCAGTGTCGAGACATCAACTATCAGTGTCGAGACTTCGACTATCAGTGTCAAGACATCAACTATCAGTGTCGTGACATCAACTATCAGTGTCGAGACAACAACTATTTAGTGTCACGATATCAACTATCCGTATCGAGACATCAACTGTCAGTGTCGAGACATCAACTATCAGTGTCGAAACATCAACTATCAGTGTCCAGACATAAACTATCAGTGTCACAATTTCAACTATCAGTATCGAGACATCAACTATCAGTATCGAGACAACAACTATCAGTGTCCAGACATCAACTATCAATGTCACGATTTCCGCTTTCATTGTCGAGACATCAACTATCAGTATCGAGACAACAACTATCAGTGTCCAGACATAAACTATCAATGTCACGATTTCAACTATCAGTGTCGAGACATCAACGGTCAGCGTCGAGACATCAGCTATCAGTGTCGAGACATCAACTATCAGTGTCGTGACATCAACTATCAGTATCGAGACATCAACTATCAGTATCTAGACAACAACTATTTAGTGTCACGATATCAACTATCCGTATCGAGACATCAACTGTCAGTGTCGAGACATCACTTATCAGTGTCGAAACATCAACTATCAGTGTCCAGACATAAACTATCAGTGTCACAATTTCAACTGTCAGTATCGAGACATCAACTATCAGTATCGAGACAACAACTATCAGTGTCCAGACATCAACTATCAATGTCACGATTTCCACTTTCATTGTCGAGACATCAACTATCAGTATCGAGACAACAACTATCAGTATCGAGACATCAACTATCAGTATCGAGACTTCAACTATCAGTGTCGAGACATCAACTATCAGTGTCGAGACATCAACGTATTAGTGTCACGATACCAACTATCAGAATCGAGACATCAACTATCAGTGTCGAGACATCAACTATCAGTATCGAGACATCAACTATCAGAGTCACGATATCAACTATCAGTGTCGAGACATCAGCGATCAATGTCGAGACATCAGCTGTCAGTGTCGAGACATCAACCACAGTATCGAGACATCAACTATCAGTGTCGAGACATCAACTATCAGTATCACGATAACAACTATCAGTATCGGGACATCAACGATCAGTGTCGAGACATCAACTATTACTATCCAGACACCAGCTATCAGTGTCCAGACATAAAATATCAATGTCGAGACATCAACTATCAGTGTCGTGACAACAACTATTAGTGTCACGATATCAACAATAAGTATCGAGACATCAACTATCAGTGTCGAGACATCAACTATCAGTTTAACGATATCAACTCTCGGTATCGAGACATCGACTATCAGTGTCGAGACTTCGACTATCAGTGTCAAGACATCAACTATCAGTGTCGTGATATCAACTATCAGTGTCGAGACAACAACTATTTAGTGTCACGATATCAACTATCCGTATCGAGACATCAACTATCAGTGTCGAGACATCAACTATCAGTTTAACGATATCAACTCTCGGTATCGAGACATCAACTATCAGTGTCGAGACTTCGACTATCAGTGTCAAGACATCAACTATCAGTGTCGTGATATCAACTATCAGTGTCGAGACAACAACTATTTTGTGTCACGATATCAACTATCCGTATCAAGACATCAACTGTCAGTGTCGAGACATCAACTATCAGTGTCGACACATCAACTATTAGTGTCCCGATATCAACCTATCAGTATCAAGACATCAACTATCAGTGTCGAGACATCAACTATCAGTATCGAGACAACAACTATCAGTATCGAGACATCAACTATCAGTATCGAGACTTCAACTATCAGTGTCGAGACATCAACTATCAGTGTCGAGACATCAACGTATTAGTGTCACGATACCAACTATCAGAATCGAGACATCAACTATCAGTGTCGAGACATCAACTATCAGTATCGAGACATCAACTATCAGAGTCACGATATCAACTATCAGTGTCGAGACATCAGCGATCAATGTCGAGACATCAGCTGTCAGTGTCGAGACATCAACCACAGTATCGAGACATCAACTATCAGTGTCGAGACATCAACTATCAGTATCACGATAACAACTATCAGTATCGGGACATCAACGATCAGTGTCGAGACATCAACTATTACTATCCAGACACCAGCTATCAGTGTCCAGACATAAAATATCAATGTCGAGACATCAACTATCAGTGTCGTGACAACAACTATTAGTGTCACGATATCAACAATAAGTATCGAGACATCAACTATCAGTGTCGAGACATCAACTATCAGTTTAACGATATCAACTCTCGGTATCGAGACATCAACTATCAGTGTCGAGACTTCGACTATCAGTGTCAAGACATCAACTATCAGTGTCGTGATATCAACTATCAGTGTCGAGACAACAACTATTTAGTGTCACGATATCAACTATCCGTATCAAGACATCAACTGTCAGTGTCGAGACATCAACTATCAGTGTCGACACATCAACTATTAGTGTCCCGATATCAACCTATCAGTATCAAGACATCAACTATCAGTGTCGAGACATATACTATCAGAGTCACGATATCAACTATCAGTGTCGAGACATCAGCGATCAATGTCGAGACATCTGCTGTCAGTGTCGAGACATCAACCACAGTATCGAGACATCAACAATCAGTGTCGAGACATCAGCTATCAGTGTCGAGACATCAACTATCAGTATCGAGACATCAACTGTCAGTGTCGAGACATCAACTATCAGTATCGAGATGACAATTATCGGTGTCGAGATATCAACTATCAGTATCACGTTAACAACTATCAGTATCGGGACATCAACTATCAGTGTCGAGACATCAACTATTACTATCCAGACACCAACTATCAGTGTCCAGACATAAACTATCAATGTCGAGACATCAACTATCAGTGTCGTGACAACAACTATTAGTGTCACGATATCAACTATTAGTATCGAGACATCAACTATCAGTGTCGAGACAACAACTATTTAGTGTCACGATATCAACTATCCGTATCGAGACATCAACTATCAGTGTCGAGACATCAACTATCAGTTTAACGATATCAACTCTCGGTATCGAGACATCAACTATCAGTGTCGAGACTTCGACTATCAGTGTCGAGACATCAACTATTACTATCCAGACACCAACTATCAGTGTCCAGACATAAACTATCAATGTCGAGACATCAACTATCAGTGTCGTGACAACAACTATTAGTGTCACGATATCAACTATTAGTATCGCGACATCAACTATCAGTGTCGAGACAACAACTATTTAGTGTCACGATATCAACTATCCGTATCGAGACATCAACTATCAGTGTCGAGACATCAACTATCAGTTTAACGATATCAACTCTCGGTATCGAGACATCAACTATCAGTGTCGAGACTTCGACTATCAGTGTCAAGACATCAACTATCAGTGTCGTGATATCAACTATCAGTGTCGAGACAACAACTATTTAGTGTCACGATATCAACTATCCGTATCAAGACATCAACTGTCAGTGTCGAGACATCAACTATCAGTGTCGACACATCAACTATTAGTGTCCCGATATCAACCTATCAGTATCAAGACATCAACTATCAGTGTCGAGACATCAACTATCAGTGTCGAGACAACAACTATCAGTATCGAGACATCAACTATCAGTATCGAGACTTCAACTATCAGTGTCGAGACATCAACTATCAGTGTCGAGACATCAACGTATTAGTGTCACGATACCAACTATCAGAATCGAGACATCAACTATCAGTGTCGAGACATCAACTATCAGTATCGAGACATCAACTATCAGAGTCACGATATCAACTATCAGTGTCGAGACATCAGCGATCAATGTCGAGACATCAGCTGTCAGTGTCGAGACATCAACCACAGTATCGAGACATCAACTATCAGTGTCGAGACATCAACTATCAGTATCACGATAACAACTATCAGTATCGGGACATCAACGATCAGTGTCGAGACATCAACTATTACTATCCAGACACCAGCTATCAGTGTCCAGACATAAAATATCAATGTCGAGACATCAACTATCAGTGTCGTGACAACAACTATTAGTGTCACGATATCAACAATAAGTATCGAGACATCAACTATCAGTGTCGAGACATCAACTATCAGTTTAACGATATCAACTCTCGGTATCGAGACATCAACTATCAGTGTCGAGACTTCGACTATCAGTGTCAAGACATCAACTATCAGTGTCGTGATATCAACTATCAGTGTCGAGACAACAACTATTTAGTGTCACGATATCAACTATCCGTATCAAGACATCAACTGTCAGTGTCGAGACATCAACTATCAGTGTCGACACATCAACTATTAGTGTCCCGATATCAACCTATCAGTATCAAGACATCAACTATCAGTGTCGAGACATATACTATCAGAGTCACGATATCAACTATCAGTGTCGAGACATCAGCGATCAATGTCGAGACATCTGCTGTCAGTGTCGAGACATCAACCACAGTATCGAGACATCAACAATCAGTGTCGAGACATCAGCTATCAGTGTCGAGACATCAACTATCAGTATCGAGACATCAACTGTCAGTGTCGAGACATCAACTATCAGTATCGAGATGACAATTATCGGTGTCGAGATATCAACTATCAGTATCACGTTAACAACTATCAGTATCGGGACATCAACTATCAGTGTCGAGACATCAACTATTACTATCCAGACACCAACTATCAGTGTCCAGACATAAACTATCAATGTCGAGACATCAACTATCAGTGTCGTGACAACAACTATTAGTGTCACGATATCAACTATTAGTATCGAGACATCAACTATCAGTGTCGAGACAACAACTATTTAGTGTCACGATATCAACTATCCGTATCGAGACATCAACTATCAGTGTCGAGACATCAACTATCAGTTTAACGATATCAACTCTCGGTATCGAGACATCAACTATCAGTGTCGAGACTTCGACTATCAGTGTCGAGACATCAACTATTACTATCCAGACACCAACTATCAGTGTCCAGACATAAACTATCAATGTCGAGACATCAACTATCAGTGTCGTGACAACAACTATTAGTGTCACGATATCAACTATTAGTATCGCGACATCAACTATCAGTGTCGAGACAACAACTATTTAGTGTCACGATATCAACTATCCGTATCGAGACATCAACTATCAGTGTCGAGACATCAACTATCAGTTTAACGATATCAACTCTCGGTATCGAGACATCAACTATCAGTGTCGAGACTTCGACTATCAGTGTCAAGACATCAACTATCAGTGTCGTGATATCAACTATCAGTGTCGAGACAACAACTATTTAGTGTCACGATATCAACTATCCGTATCAAGACATCAACTGTCAGTGTCGAGACATCAACTATCAGTGTCGACACATCAACTATTAGTGTCCCGATATCAACCTATCAGTATCAAGACATCAACTATCAGTGTCGAGACATCAACTATCAGTGTCGAGACATCAACGTATTAGTGTCACGATACCAACTATCAGAATCGAGACATCAACTATCAGTGTCGAGACATCAACTATCAGTATCGAGACATCAACTATCAGAGTCACGATATCAACTATCAGTGTCGAGACATCAGCGATCAATGTCGAGACATCAGCTGTCAGTGTCGAGACATCAACCACAGTATCGAGACATCAACTATCAGTGTCGAGACATCAACTATCAGTATCACGATAACAACTATCAGTATCGGGACATCAACGATCAGTGTCGAGACATCAACTATTACTATCCAGACACCAGCTATCAGTGTCCAGACATAAACTATCAATGTCGAGACATCAACTATCAGTGTCGTGACAACAGCTATTAGTGTCACGATATCAACTATCCGTATCGAGACATCAACTATCAGTGTCGAGACATCAACTATCAGTTTAACGATATCAACTCTCGGTATCGAGACATCAACTATCAGTGTCGAGACTTCGACTATCAGTGTCAAGACATCAACTATCAGTGTCGTGACATCAACTATCAGTGTCGAGACAACAACTATTTAGTGTCACGATATCAACTATCCGTATCGAGACATCAACTGTCAGTGTCGAGACATCAACTATCAGTGTCGAAACATCAACTATCAGTGTCAAGACATCAACTATCAGTGTCGTGACATCAACTATCAGTGTCGAGACAACAACTATTTAGTGTCACGATATCAACTATCCGTATCGAGACATCAACTGTCAGTGTCGAGACATCAACTATCAGTGTCGAGACTTCGACTATCAGTGTCAAGACATCAACTATCAGTGTCGTGACATCAACTATCAGTGTCGAGACAACAACTATTTAGTGTCACGATATCAACTATCCGTATCGAGACATCAACTGTCAGTGTCGAGACATCAACTATCAGTGTCGAAACATCAACTATCAGTGTCCAGACATAAACTATCAGTGTCACAATTTCAACTATCAGTATCGAGACATCAACTATCAGTATCGAGACAACAACTATCAGTGTCCAGACATCAACTATCAATGTTACGATTTCCGCTTTCATTGTCGAGACATCAACTATCAGTATCGAGACAACAACTATCAGTGTCCAGACATAAACTATCAATGTCACGATTTCAACTATCAGTGTCGAGACATCAACGGTCAGCGTCGAGACATCAGCTATCAGTGTCGAGACATCAACTATCAGTGTCGTGACATCAACTATCAGTATCGAGACATCAACTATCAGTGTCGAGACATCAATTATCAGTGCCACGATATCAACTATCGGTATCGAGAAGTAACTGTCAGTGTGGAGACATCAACTATCAGTGTCGAAACATCAACTATCAGTGTCCAGACATAAACTATCAAAGTTTCGATTTCAACTATCAGTATCGAGACATCAACTATCAGCATCGGGACATCAACTATCAGTGTCCAGACATAAACTATCAATGTCGAGACATCAACTATCAGTGTCGTGACAACAACTATTAGTGTCACGATATCAACTATTAGTATCGAGACATCAACTATCAGTGTCGAGACTTCGACTATCAGTGTCAAGACATCAACTATCAGTGTCGTGACATCAACTATCAGTGTCGAGACAACAACTATTTAGTGTCACGATATCAACTATCCGTATCAAGACATCAACTGTCAGTGTCGAGACATCAACTATCAGTGTCGACACATCAACTATTAGTGTCCCGATATCAACCTATCAGTATCGAGACATCAACTATCAGTGTCGAGACATCAACTATCAGAGTCACGATATCAACTATCAGTGTCGAGACATCAGCGATCAATGTCGAGACATGTGCTGTCAGTGTCGAGACATCAACCACAGTATCGAGACATCAACAATAAGTGTCGAGACATCAGCTATCAGTGTCGAGACATCAACTATCAGTATCGAGACATCAACTATCAGTGTCACGATGTCAACTATCAGTATCGAGATGACAATTATCGGTGTCGAGATATCAACTATCAGTATCACGATAACAACTATCAGTATCGGGACATCAACTCTCAGTGTCGAGACATCAACTGTTACTATCCAGACACCAACTATCAGTGTCCAGACATAAACTATCAATGTCGAGACATCAACTATCAGTATCGAGTCTTCAACTATCAGTGTCGAGACATCAACTATTAGTGTCACGATATCAACTATCAGTATCGAGACATCAACTATCAGTGTCGAGACATCAACTATCAGCGTCACGATATAAACTATCAGTATCGAGACATCAACTATCAGTATCGAGACAACAACTATCAGTATCGAGACATCAACTATCAGTATCGAGACTTCGACTATCAGTGTCAAGACATCAACTATCAGTGTCGTGACATCAACTATCAGTGTCGAGACAACAACTATTTAGTGTCACGATATCAACTATCCGTATCGAGACATCAACTGTCAGTGTCGAGACATCAACTATGAGTGTCGAAACATCAACTATCAGTGTCCAGACATAAACTATCAGTGTCACAATTTCAACTATCAGTATCGAGACATCAACTATCAGTATCGAGACAACAACTATCAGTGTCCAGACATCAACTATCAATGTCACGATTTCTGCTTTCATTGTCGAGACATCAACTATCAGTATCGAGACAACAACTATCAGTGTCCAGACATAAACTATCAATGTCACGATTTCAACTATCAGTGTCGAGACATCAACGGTCAGCGTCGAGACATCTGCTATCAGTGTCGAGACATCAACTATCAGTGTCGTGACATCAACTATCAGTATCGAGACATCAACTATCAGTGTCGAGACATCAATTATCAGTGCCACGATATCAACTATCGGTATCGATACATCAACTGTCAGTGTGGAGCATCAACTATCAGTGTCGACACATCAACTATTAGTGTCCCGATATCAACCTATCAGTATCGAGACATCAACTGTCAGTGTCGAGACATCAACTATCAGAGTCACGATATCAACTATCAGTGTCGAGACATCAGCGATCAATGTCGAGACATCTGCTGTCAGTGTCGAAACATCAACCACAGTATCGAGACATCAACAATAAGTGTCGAGACATCAGCTATCAGTGTCGAGACATCAACTATCAGTATCGAGACATCAACTATCAGTGTCACGATGTCAACTATCAGTATCGAGATGACAATCATCGGTGTCGAGATAACAACTATCAGTATCACGATAACAACTATCAGTATCGGGACATCAACTATCAGTGTCGAGACATCAACTATTACTATCCAGACACCAACTATCAGTGTCCAGACATAAACTATCAATGTCGAGACATCAACTATCAGTATCGAGTCTTCAACTATCAGTGTCGAGACATCAACTATTAGTGTCACGATATCAACTATCAGTATCGAGACATCAACTATCAGTGTCGAGACATCAACTATCAGCGTCACGATATAAACTATCAGTATCGAGACATCAACTATCAGTATCGAGACAACCACTATCAGTATCGAGACATCAACTATCAGTATCGAGACTTCGACTATCAGTGTCAAGACATCAACTATCAGTGTCGTGACATCAACTATCAGTGTCGAGACAACAACTATTTAGTGTCACGATATCAACTATCCGTATCGAGACATCAACTGTCAGTGTCGAGACATCAACTATCAGTGTCGAAACATCAACTATCAGTGTCCAGACATAAACTATCAGTGTCACAATTTCAACTATCAGTATCGAGACATCAACTATCAGTATCGAGACAACAACTATCAGTGTCCAGACATCAACTATCAATGTCACGATTTCTGCTTTCATTGTCGAGACATCAACTATCAGTATCGAGACAACAACTATCAGTGTCCAGACATAAACTATCAATGTCACGATTTCAACTATCAGTGTCGAGACATCAACGGTCAGCGTCGAGACATCTGCTATCAGTGTCGAGACATCAACTATCAGTGTCGTGACATCAACTATCAGTATCGAGACATCAACTATCAGTGTCGAGACATCAATTATCAGTGCCACGATATCAACTATCGGTATCGATACATCAACTGTCAGTGTGGAGCATCAACTATCAGTGTCGAAACATCAACTATCAGTGTCCAGACATAAACTATCAGTGTCACAATTTCAACTATCAGTATCGAGACATCAACTATCAGTATCGAGACAACAACTATCAGTATCCAGACATCAACTATCAATGCCACGATTTCCACTTTCATCCTCGAGACATCAACTATTAATATCGAGACACAAACTATCAGTGTCCAGACATAAACTATCAAAGTCTCGATTTCAACTATCAGTATCGAGACATCAACTATCTGCATCGGGACATCAACTATCAGTGTCAAGACATCAACTATCAGTGTCGTGACATCAACTATCAGTGTCGTGACATCAACTATCAGTGTCGAGACAACAACTATTTAGTGTCACGATATCAACTATCCGTATCGAGACATCAACTATCAGTGTCGAGACATCAACTATCAGTTTAACGATATCATCTCTCGGTATCGAGACATCAACTATCAGTGTCGAGACATCGACTATCAGTGTCGAGACATCAACATTCAGTGTCGAACATCAGCTATCAGTGTCGAGACATCAACTATCAGTATCGAGACATCAACTATCAGAATCGAGACAGCAACTATTAGTATAGGGACATCAAATATCAGTGTCACGATATCAACTATTGGCATCGAGACATCAATTACCAGTATCGAGGCATCAACTATCAGTCCCGAGACATCATCTATCAGTGTCGCGATATCAATTATCAGAGCCACGACACCAACGATTAGTGTCACGATAACAACTATCAGTGTCACGATATCAACTATCAGTGTCACGATATCAACTTTCAGTTTCGGGACATCAACTATCAGTGTCGAGACATCAATTATTAGTGTCACGATATCAATTGCCAGTGTCGAGACAAAAACTACCAGGTCACGATATCAACCGTCTGTGTCGAGGTCGAGACATCAACTATCAGTGTCACAGTATCAACTATCCGTGTCACGACACCAACGATCAGTTGAAAGAGGTTCAAAGAAACGCTCCTTCAACGATTGCTTCATGTCAGCCTCGTTGATGCCTAACGCCTCCGACATGCCCAGGTATTTTTAGGTTTCGGTTGAGGAGAGGGACCTAAGGTGTATGAAACCCGAGAGTTGGGTTCCCACGTATTCCATAATCCTTCCTCGCTTTACATGCATGACTGCACATTTGTCCACACCAAATTCCATCCTGATGGAATTACTGAAAGTTTCAGTTACCTTCAGTAACTCCAGCAGTTGCGAATTGTTGGGGGCAAAGAGTTTCAGATCATCCATGTAAAGGAGGTGGGATATTACCTGACCACCTCCTCTCATTCGATAGCCTAATCCTGACCCCTCGAGCAATGTGCTTAGAGGATTCAAGGCTAGGCAAAACCACAGCGGGCTCAGACTATCGCCCTGGAATATACCCCGCTGAATCCTGATCAGTTCACCGTTCCCTTGAATTTGTCGACATCCTGGATAGTGAAGTACCGTCCTCCATTGCCCCATACATGATGTCAGGAAGGTGCGTAGAGTTGTATTTACTTTGTACAACTCTAACACCCTCTTGAGCCATGTATGTGGCACCGAGTCGAAGGCCTTCGTATAATCTATCCAACATGTCGACTGATCCTTTCGGGATCGGCGAACCTGTTGGCTAATGGCTATATCAATGAGGAGTAGCTCCTTAGTACCGCGGAACCCATTCCATCAACTTTATTGTTAACATAATGGCGACACAATAGACTTTTTATAGTTAATATTAAGTTGTTTACGAACGGCAGTGATCGAAGAACGGAAGTCTGGCATCGCTGCATAGCAAGATGTCGCGCGATTTATGTAGCGAAGTGGCAACAGCGCACAATATAATACAACCAATCGTAGAGAAGGTAGTCTCTGATTGGCCCATTTAAATCTGATCAACAATTGATGGAGTGGAATTGTCTAAAAAATACTGTTTAATGTTCGTATTTTTGCCACCAGAGGGTTAGCAATTGTTGATCTGACCGGAGCCACATTTGTACGCCGAATCCTACATTAGATCAACAAAAGCTGTTCTGATCAACAATTGCCAACTGATCAACAATTAACTGACGCCACAACCCGTTTGATCAACATTTGCCGAGTGGAGATATCTATATATAATTTTAAATGTAAGTATTATGTCTATGAATTGTGTGTAGTATATTTTTGCAGCAGTACGCCATGGACTACCCCCCCCCCCCCCTATCTTATTCATTGTCTTCCTGTTCATCCAAAAGTTGTCTGGTAGATATTGCTTTCAGCGATAAGACCGCCATTGTACCCTTCAATGTATGTTATTGTATAAGAGCTGTATTACAATTTTGGTGTACAATAAAGTATATTCTATCTATCTATCTATCTATCCAGATCTTAAATTTCAATGTGATATTTTTCTGAATTAACAAATTATCTTTTGCGTTAACGTTTTCTTATGCTATAGAGGAATTAGAGATTTAAAAACGTATTAATTGTTAATGTTTATTTAACACAATATAGATTTTTCTCACATTACTTTACCGGTCTTATAAGAATCATCTCATCTTTACATTAATTATCTTACGGAACGCTACCTTCTTTTCTTATCGAAGCCCCTAATCGCCGCAGCGGCCGACTAGAGTCCCTCTCTCTTATGTAAAGTTCGCCGTCCCAGACGCACAATTTTAGAGCCCGATGACGAAATTACCCTCCGTCCGCCGCCGTCCGGCATACCATCCTCGCCGACAAGGCCCGTCGCAACGTCCCACCGCCGCCGGTCACGATCCACCGAGCTCTCCCGCCGTAAAGCCGGTCGTCTCTTCAGACTCCGCAGTCACACCGATAATTCAGCTCTCATCAAGCTGTCTCCCCCCCCCCCCCCCCTATGTCCCCACGCCCTAAGCCGAGGTCCGAGTCCCACTAGGGGTCGCCCTTAGTGCTGTTGTTGCAGTTATTCATGATGTTAGTGTAGTACAAGTAGTTAGCTTAGGTTAAGTATTTTACTTCCCCCCCATTGGTTGGAGACCCTTCAGGTCTCGCCAGTAACTGCCCGGTTACGTAGAAACGGTCCTTAGGGACCACCTACAGCAGTCAAACGGAAAACAAAAAAATAAATAAAAAAAACATACTTTAATGCCCGAAGTGTTCTCCTATTACGGGAAGCTGTAAACCCACGTTTCGTCTCTTGTGCCTCATGTGGTGAACCTATTCATTTTTGCGCATAATTATGGTGCCAGGTTTGAAAGGCGTTTGTCCACCGCCGCGACTAGCTTGCCCAGCGACAGAGGGCAGCAGTATTCTAATTCTATCCCTCCACGGACTTAATAGTAGTGCATTTTTATTGTAATAAAAGCTACACAAGTAGGTATTTTTGCTAAAATGACTTATGTTGACTTGTGTAGTGGGTCGAAGTCTACTTAAGTCAAAGCGGGTCTACATTAGCGATGGGTCGTTGAAGGTTTTTCCGTCAACGAAACGTTAACGTTGAATTGCGTTTGTCAACTAGTTGATCAACTAGTTAATTTCGTCAACGAGTTAACGTGTTACGAACGTCAACTTGCATGAACGATAAACGCCTAAACGCTTTTATTAACGATATAATTTACGAACAATTTGATGCAGTTTACCTAATGAAATTGGATAACATTTTATGATGAATCATTTTAAGAATTAATAATATGACATTATTAATTCTTACTTTACGTTTACTTTCTTTAAAAAATAATGACATTGATCAAATTACTAAATAAATATAAAATCTTGTATTCGTTATTTAGAGTTCAAATTCTTGTCATGACTATCGCGTCGTAGCGGGAGTTTTATTCTTAAAAAAATACAATTTACGTACGTTGAAAATAACAAAACGTTGACCGTGTACAAATCAACTCGTTGAATTCGTCAAACGATGAAACGAGTTGAATTCATAAACGTCGTTGTCTCGTAACTCGTTGACGAATTCAACGAGTTGATTTGTACACGGTCAACGTTAATTCCGTTGAAGAGACATCAACGTTGATTCAACTAGTTCGTTGATTCAACGCCCATCGCTAGTCTACATCCGCTTTATCGCCATTATCGTCCACTTTTGCTTAAGCAGATGCTACTACCAACAAAAGAATCAGGAGCTTCATGTTACTGGCTAACTTTACAAATGATTTGAACTAAACAATGAGATGTGGAATATACGCTAACAAATTATATTAACCGGTCCATTAGTATTAAGCATATTGACCGACATTATGAAAAGGGTACACCTTTGTGGCATAGACCCCCCGCTGCCATTTTGATTTTTTTTCCAAGTTACGGCGCACGATGAAACTAATATTATGGGTAGAGGACACTTAAACAAACAAAAGATATCGGCGATACAGTGCCCTAAAGTGTCACGTTGCCGAGATATTTGGAGGTAAGATCGCCGTATGAGAACAATGACAATAATTAAAAGTAAGCTAATTACATCTCCATATGTTTTCTTTTGTATTCAAATAATAATTCCAATATTGATTTCACTTCGAACCTAACCTATCGGTGTCGGGGTGTCCCAAAATAAAGAGCTTGCATCGCTCGCTCTTGAAATTAGTCAGGTGGACGACAAGTTACAGTATTTGGCCCAAAATCTGACCTACGAGTATCTTTCAACTAACATACCTAACAAACAACTTATTACCGCCGCTGGTGTCCGTTTTGGGTGCCGGCAGCCGATGTTTTTAATCTCGGCGGTAATATAGTGCCAGTTTTCAAAGGCAATATTTTTGGGTGCCGGTGCCGGCAGCGGAGGCATTCTCGATATATTTATAAAAAAAAAACGTTTTATGACATAACTAGCTTTCGCCCGCAGCTTCGCTTGCGTGAAATTTTGAACCCGTTAAGTGACGATTTTCCATTCAAACTTTCATCCCCTATTTAACTCCCTTAGGGGTTGAATTTAGAAAAATCCCTTCTTAGTGGATGCCTACGTTAAAAAGGAACCTACTGTCAAAATTTCAACTTTCTAACCCCAGCGGTTTAGGCTGTGCGTTGATAGATCAGTCAGTCAGTCAGTCAGCTTCTCCTTTTATATGTTTAGACTAGCTTCTGCCCGCGACTTCGTACGCGGATCCTGTTGCTTATGCCAGCGATAACGGAGTCGTCAAAATCGAAGATCTGAAACGTCTGATGTTGAATTCTAAGAGCCCGGGGACAGAAAAACAAAGGGATGCGTGAGACGATTCGAGACGTTCCAGATCTTTCATTTTTGTAAGTCAACAGGAAATGCCCATCAGACTAAACAACTTTTGCTAAGACGTCATTCCTATATAATATATGTTATAGTGTCGCTGGGCTTTGGAGTTCCACAACAGGTGTTCCAAATCTTCAAATTTATTCTCACAGAAGAAAATGCTCTTCACGTGGAATAATTTTTGGCACCATTTTTATATCTATACTAATATTATAAAGAAGTAGAATTTGTTTGTTTGTTTGTATGTAGGAGATTCAAAAATTCCGATTCAAAAGAAAGAAGAAAGAGTCCGATTTCAAAAATTCTTTCACCAATAGGAAGCAACGTTATCCCTGAGTGCTATAGGCTATATTTTGGGATCAAAAAATTATAAATTAACGCGAGCGAAGCCGCGAGCAAAAGCTAGTCTCTTATACTTTAGCTGGTCCACATCCGATTCTTCAGATGATATCGACATTCTGTCGAGAGAGAATCAGAGAATGTCGAAGTCGATCAGAATTCAAACGTACGTTGCGCTCTTCTTCTGTCACTTCATGCCGTACTCCAGCAATTCTTTCTCTTTCACTTTCTAACTGATTATGAATATTTTGTTGTGTGCGTGTTCGGGACAATGTATGATAATCTCGATCAGAAGTTAGTCGCACATCCCGTTCATCACTCTTTTCAAAAGACCTGTTAGTAGATGTACGAATACGCTGAGAACTAAAGCCTGATTCTGTATCGGTAAACGTTTCCGATTCGCGAGACAATGCATGTCGCTCACGATCAGCGGTCAGTCGCGCATCACGTTCCGCACTTGTCTCTAGAGACCTGCTAGAAATCAATGCGTAGATACGCTGAGAACTCAAGCGCAATTCTCTATCCGTGAACGTCCCCAACTCGCGAGACAATGCGTGACGTTCACGATCAGCGGACAGTCGCGCATCACGTTCCGCACTTGTCTCTAGAGACCTGCTAGAAGTCAATGCGTAGATACGCTGAGAACGCAAGCGCAATTCTCTATCCGTGAACGTCCCCGACTCGCGAGACAATGCGTGACGTTCACGATCAGCGGTCAGTCGCGCATCACGTTCCCCACTTGTCTCTAGAGACCTAAAAGTCAATGCGTGGATACGCTTGGAACTCAAGCACAATACTCTATCCGTGAACGTCCCCGACTCGCGAGACAATGCGTGACGTTCACGATCAGCGGGCAGTCGCGCATCACGTTCCGCACTTGTCTCTAGAGACCTAGAAGTCAATGCGTAGATACGCTTGGAACTCAAGCGCAATTCTCTATCCGTGAACGTCCCCGACTCGCGAGACAATGCGTGACGTTCACGATCAGCGGACAGTCGCGCATCACGTTCCGCACTTGTCTCTAGAGACCTGCTAGAAGTCAATGCGTAGATACGCTGAGAACTCAAGCGCAATTCTCTATCCGTGAACGTCCCCGACTCACGAGACAATGCGTGACGTTCACGATCAGCGGTCAGTCGCGCATCACGTTCCCCACTTGTCTCTAGAGACCTAAAAGTCAATGCGTAGATACGCTTGGAACTCAAGCACAATACTCTATCCGTGAACGTCCCCGACTCGCGAGACAATGCATGACTTCCACGATCAGCGGTCAGTCGCGGATCAAGTTCCGCACTTGTTCCTAGAGACCTCGAAGTCGATGTGTATATATGCTGAGAACTCAAGCGTAATTCTCTTTCCGTCAACGTCTCCGACTCGCGAGACAATGCATGACGTTCACGATCAGCGGTCAGTCGCGCATCATATTCTTCACTGGTCTCTAGAGACCTGGATGTAGATGCGTAAATACGCTGAGAACGCAGGCGTGCTTCGCGATCCGAAGAGGTTTCCACGGAGCGAGTTGCAGCCTGATGTTCCTGAAGAGCATCAAGTCTCTCCTGACGCTCTTCGGTAGATTCTTGGGATCTTATGATCCTCAACCTTTTAGCTCCTTTGGAACATTGGAAATGATTTGACCTCTTTCTAGGCATGGTTATAGTTTTATTGTGAAGATACCTGATCAATTAAAATCTAAGTGACTGCTCCCCTGCGTTACCGGGTAGGCTACCGTGTCACGAAGATAAATGGAAAAGGAAATTAAACACTCAAATAACATAAGCCCGAAGGCATATTTATTCGATACAATAAAAAAATAAATGGGAGTTTTGGCCAGTAGAGTCAAATTTTCAATGATATACCATCGTCATCGAAAATTAGTCCTTAACTGTTACCGCCGTCACCGCGTGGAGGTACACCCAGCTTATGTTATTTTATAATTATACAGTGAAATTAGTGATAGCTTTTATTTCCACATCCGATGTTTCTGATCTTCGATTTTTATAAGTCAAGGAAATGCCCATCAGACCGAACAACTTTTGCTAAGACGTCATTCCTATATGTGTTATGATGTAGCTAGGCTCTTGGAGTTCCACAACAGGTGTCCCAGATCTTCGATTTTATAAGTCAACAGAGAGTGCTCATCAGATTGAACAACTTTTGCTAAAACGTCATTCCTATATATGTTATAGTGTAGCTGGGCGCTTGGAATTCCACAACAGGTGTTCCAGATCTTCAGTTTTTATACGTCAACAGAGAGTGCTCATCAGGCTGAACAACTCTTGCTAAGACGTCATTCCTATTTATGTTATAGTGTAGCTGGGCTCTTGGAGTTCCACATCAGGTGTTCCAGATCTTCAAATTTATTCTCTCAATAGAAAATGCTCATCACGTGGAACAATTTTTGCTATGGTACCATTTTTGTATCTCTTATAGTTTTGCTGGTCTGTTGCGGTTCTGCATCAGGTGTTCAAGTTTCCAAGATAAATTATAGCCTATATGTTGCCCAGATTTAATACCTATACAACAAAAACAAAAACATTCAAATCCGTCCAGTAGTTCCGAAGATTAGCGTGTACAAACAAACAGACAAACAGACAGATTTTTTTTTTCGGATTCGTACTCTATTACTGTTTCTAAACCCCCCTCAATCATTTTTTTTTTAATATATTCAATGTACAGACACAGTTTTTTTACTGTTTTATTATATGTATAATAATATAGATATGGAGTTACTTTTATGAGATCACGTATCACTGGTTCTCTGGAGCATGACAGAAACAGGAACCTTCAAAACACAACGCTTTGCCGATCTTCAGTCACGTCTTGCTCCAGATTTCACGGCAATATCCGACAAAGCCGCACGACGGTCGTCCCATTCTAAAAAATAAATAATTATTATTTTATTTAATACGAACTTCGAAATGTTATGTTGAAGCGTACTACTAGATATTTTATTAACAGCCATTGGTCATTTACTGGGCACAACGGGAAACACTTCACTTCTAGATCAGAATGCCGCTCAATGATTGTTGATATCACTGTCTCTCATGGCGAGAACCTCGTGAAAGCTAAGAAAGATAAACAAATCAAATACTTTGATTTAGCACACGAGGAGCGAAATGTGAGACGTGGACTTGGTAGTCATTGTTCCGATAATCATTACGGCCTGTATCCAAGAGCCTCGATCAACATCAAAAAAAGCTCTTGCTAACTGGATCTATGGTTTCATATAGAAAGCGGCGCATCTTGACACGACACGCATTGTGAGGAGCCTTCCCATCTCGGAAGCCATTTTGTTTTGTTCCTCTCTGGCAATTCCTCATGGATGTCCTCCGCCCTGGGGTGGACAAAGGGGTCTGTCAAACTCTTACTGACTAAAAACCACCACGGTGTTCCATCTCACACCTGCGCCAGGAGTCGTGGGAACGTATACGATACTTCCGCAATCCCTGGCTGGTACCAGCTCGCTTCTGCGGGCCTCCTCGTGTTAGCGGGAGAAGTGAGGTGTTAGACTCCTCTCTCTCTGGAGCCCTGACCCAACATTTTTTTAGATCAATCATTTCCCAACCAGGTCCCATTTACATGAATAATATCAGATAATAAATAACTTACGTTTGCCTCTGTGATTCCAAACTCTGTGTACAAATATACTAGACCGGCCGGGGGGATACCAGTCCATCGCCATCACAGAAGCGATAACCAGCAAGAAAACTAAAACAATCTTCATTGTTAATGCTAACTTAGTATTTAGTTTGTACTGGAAGTGTTTGGGACTATTTATATGGAAATATGTAGCTGTGCCCGCGGTTCCGTCCGTCGTGGAAGTCGGAACTTAATATTGTGTCGTAATTAATAAACAAATTTCTTCTTGATAACTTTAAACTGTAATATCTTTTGATTGAGCGAACCTATTATGATGCAACAAGAACTTAATGTTACTTCGAGATACGCAAAATATTTTTGTATAAAAGATAACCGCATTGAGTCAGTACTTTTTACGTGATGCGTGTACAAACACACCGACGAACAGATAAACAGACTTATATTCCAAAAACGATCTAAATGATCTCTATTGGTTGTCCTTTAAGACCCCGCTAATTTTTTTTGAAATATTTCCAATATACAGACACGCCAAGTCTACAGATTTGTTATATGTCTAGATTAACGCATTACTAATTATTATTTTCGGTCAATATACTATACAAATTGATTGACCGGAAAAAATAATTGATAACGCGTTAATATTTGCATAAAAATAATCTCAAACACTTTTCTATACTCTGTTCACTCAAAGATGAATCCTGACAGCTCGATCATTTCGTAAATTGTAGCCGTAAGGAGACTGCTATCGAAAAAACGTGCACGACGTCATCGGAAACCGTAAAATATCACATATCACATGCAGTCGGAGGCTACCTAAGATGTAATTCACAAACTGACTGACCAAACAAACATACGTAGCCTCCGACTGCATGTGACGATTTGATAGTATGATTTTTTGAAAACCTACGTAAGTTTGACGTTATGTTATGTATGTTATGATTAGAAGTACGTCTTGTTTACATCTTTTTAGTTCGCTTTTTATGCGGGCGGGTTTTTTGATTTTTTAAGTAACTATCATTTACATATCTACTGTAATTATCATAATTTTGAATAAATATAAGATATTTTGATACTTAAATTATAAATAGGCATTTTACGAACCCTACTGGAAACCAACTCCAAACTAATTTGGAAACGGCTGAGAGGTAAGAAAGAAGCGAGGTAGAGGTTTATTGTTCTATAATTATCAGTTAGTTGTTTTATGTCCCTTTCTTGTGTAGAAGGGTAACGATGGCCTCTTATTCCACTGCTTCAGTTACTTCAGATAACCTTCTCCTAAACGCCGTGAAATAAGATCGATTCGCCAAATTGACCTGTTCCCGATATTTTATCAAAATTGATCGATTATTTTACGCGTATTCAAGAAAACTTGCTATAAATACAGTCGCTCGCTTTACTTTCAATCATAGTACACAAACGTTGAACAGAACAATGAAATTATTAATTATTTTCTGTCTGGTGGGCGCTGCCTTGACTTTTGAGATGAGTAAGGATCGAGTGTATGCTGACAGAGGTAAACATATTTTGAATCCCTATTTTAAGTATATTAAGTAAACTGGCGCTTGACGACCGAGTGTTTATAAAAGTCACAATTTGTATTAGTTTTGCTGGACTTTGTCATCATTTTATTATATCACCACAGCAAGTGGCAAACAGGAGGACGCTGCTGCCCATACTCTTGATGTAATTGCTTATCCTCTTTATTTTTTTTATCTTTGGAAAATCTTCATAAATACGCTTCGCCCAGAAAAGGCGAAGGGCTACGCCGGACTCTTCTTACCGGATAAAAACCCACGGTGTTCCTTCTCCTGACACTTTGACCGGGGTCACGGGATTCGCAGCTGCATGCACCGGGACCCCGCCAGGCTACGGTCTGCCAGCCCCTGGCGGACCTCTCCTTCTGTGGGGCCTCGCCCCACGTCCTCCTGAGAGGCGCGCGCGTAACACTGCGCGTCGCCTTCTCAGGCCTGTTACGGGATCGTTCCGTTCGGCAAAATATTTTTCGTCAAATTTTACTTCCCAAAAAACTTATCGCACTAGTTTCATTTCCCAAAAGAATTTTTAGCAGATTTATATTTCGCATTTTAATGACTTGGTCAAATATATAAATTTGGCAACTTTTTACTTGCTCAAATTTTATTATGTCAAATAAACATTAAGCAAATGCTTTATTTGGAAAAAAAATATATTCCAATAATAAGTTCGTTCAAATTTTAATACCCTTAGTTCTTTTACCAAAAATATATATTAATTATACAAGGTTAGTCAGAAAGGGGGTACTAATTTGAAGCCCACTTATAGTATCGCTGATGACTGTTTGAAAGCAAGTGTTAAAATTTCAAAATTTGATAAAAAAAAATTCCAAATAAAATGATTTTTATTTTAGTTTTTTCAAAAATTCTTCACCCCTGCTTTAGTTACAAATTCAGAAAATGATGATTCTAATTCATGACCCCAAATATGACCTAAAACATAAACACAGCTGATCATAACTGGGGATAGATAGATTTTAGAGTTGTTTTTTTGAGATTTTTGAATAACTGTTTCTCTTAAACTATTGACTTTTGGGAAAAGTTGTAGAACAAAAGTTACTCATTATTATGTGTACTTTAATACCCTTTCGGATTAGTACCCCCTTTCTGACTAACCTTGTATACTTGACACCAGAAAAATAAAGTCTAAAATTACATTAGTACTAGCTATTTTAGTCACAATTGCACTTCAAATTGTATTCGAACACCAAATGTAGTAAATGATCACAAAATCTTAGCGAGTAAATTAATGCGCTATTTCTGCCTAAGCACCTCAATATCGACGGTTAGCTCGATATCCATAATATCATAGTATGAATAATAGAAGCAAATAACACACAGATAATCGACAGTATAATCAATAACACGTAGTTTGATTATCCACGCTGTGTCACCACAAGTGTCTAATTGACAGTCGCGATCGAGGTGAGATTCTTACAGAATTGCACTGCTGGTAACCCTTTCCATAGTCTGTGGCGCGATGGCGTGAATACTTAACAACAAACTTCAAAGTATACACCTACTACTGTCTAACTAACTTAACTTAAGAACATGTAACTTTACAACAACGATTAAAACTATATCTATATTAAATAATTATATTCCTTGAACAGGTTACTTACGTATCTATATATCTATTAAAAATAAAGTGAATGTGTTCAATTTGCTAGTGTTTATAATAAAAATTAAATAACGTTAATTAGCAACCAAATGTGTCTCAATACAAAGAAGTTCTGTCTCCTGAATGAGGTAACACCCTGTATCTCAGGTGTCCACCCTGTGTTAATATATTATGTTCGTTTGTTTTTCACAGTTGGCCGTGAGCAGTGCACGCGTGCTGAAGATTGCCGCGACGTCTGCAGAGAGATGTCTTATAGAGCAGTGGGGTTGTGTTACAAAAACGTCTGTTTCTGTAGCGTTCCGTAAGATATAATTAATGTACAGTTGAGATGATTCTTACAAGACCGGTCAAATGTGAGAAAAATCCATATTCAGTTCAATAAACATTAAAAATTATTACGTTTTTAAATATTTAATTCCTCTATTGCATACGAAAACGTTAACGCAAAAGATATGTTGTTTAGTCAGAAAAATATCACATTGAAATTTAAGATCTGGCCACCGCAGCTACCCTATTTCTTTGGTCTAGATGGACAGTGCTAACAGCCTCTTTCATCTCTCTCATCAGCCTTTATAGGTCAACTGCTGATCATAGTCCTCAACGACCTATATTTACGCGATGTGTTTTCTTATTCTGCCGTTGGAACCGAGGTCAGCCATAGGTGACATTTTGTGCACAAAACCATTGTCCATTAGGACGGGTTATAACTCACTAAAGAACATAAAACTGTAGCAAATCCACAATACTATACTTTAATTACATATTTTCTTAAGGCGCGCAACATCAAAATATTCTGAATTGTTTGAGGAACGATTTATACCATGCTTTAATAGTACCTAAGCCTTAAGACAAATCTATTAAAGAATTCAAACTCCATACTTTTACATATGTTTCAATAGCAGAGGCAAAAGATTATTTCAACATTTTTTTTTTTTAATTTGTTTTTTAATTAATAATTAACCATACAATATTTACACAAATAATATTTACATAAGTACAAATAGAAGTATATACAAATAAAGAAAAAAATATCCTAATAAAACTATAAACTAAAATAGGGCATCAAAACAACGTGGCAATGCTGCCAGCCTTCTGGGCACGTTACCAGTCGACAGCGATGCGGAGGAATATATTGATGCCCTATTTTAGTTTATAGTTTTATTAGGATATTTTTTTCTTTATTTGTATATACTTCTATTTGTACTTATGTAAATATTATTTGTGTAAATATTGTATGGTTAATTATTAATTAAAACAAAATTTTGTTTTATTATTATAACTTTCGTGAGACACATTCATATTTTTTTTTTTTTTTTTTTTTTTTTTAAAAAACGTTGCCCCACACTAAGATTTCTCTTGTATTGTGGGTGCGTTTACAAACACACATCTCACAAACAAACGCCCAGACCCGAAACAACCATCTGTAGGCCATACAAATTTTTGTTCCGTGTGGGAATCGAACCCACGACCCGTGGCGCAGAAGCCAATCGCTTAGCCAATGCACCAAACGGAGTCCTTAATCATGAGCTGATCACGCGGCGAGGTCGCGAGTGGAACTGAAACTAGTCGGGCAATACCGAAAAATGCACGCGAGTAAACCGTAACTAATCATAAATAAAAAAATTGTTTGGGAGTTTGCCATTGTTCTTTCTATTTGATAACTTTACATTGTAATATATTTTGGTTGAGCGAAACGATTTCGTTAAAACAAAAACTAAATGTTACTCCGAGATACGCATAATATTTGTCTATAAACGTCAACCGCATTGAGTCAGTACTTTTTACGTGATGCGTGCACAAACAAACCGACAAACAGACAAATATTCCAAAAATGATCGAATCGGATTCTATTAGCTGTCCATTAAGTCGCCATTTTTTTTAAATATCCATTTTTCTGACACGCCATGTCTATAGATTTATTTTAAGTATAGATGACGTATTATAAATTAATATGAATATGCCAAATCGCCAGTTAAGAATCAGACGAACGTATCTACGTTTTTGCAATTTTACAGGAAGGTTTAAAAACTGAAAAATTCACAAGTTTAATGAAGTCTATAAAGTTGCGTTGACATACGTCGTTCTGGTAGTTCATTATAGCCATTTACAATAAGAAAAATAGAGTGCCTCCGCTGCTGACGCCGTGTGCCATTACGAGTGCCGGCGCCGGGAGCCAAACTGGCTGCCGGCGCCGCGCCGGCTACATACACCTTCAAGGCCTCTTCAGTTTCAAGGTTTTTATACACCTTCAGGCCCCTTTCATAGGCGTCTTCAAACTCTTCATGAGACGATTATTCGACACCCACTTTCGTTTTCACAATAAAAACGAATGCTAAACTTAAGGGGATGTATTTAAAAGCGCTTTAAGTTTAATGAAATTAACACTGTAAAATTAATGATTTGCATTACAATCAATCAAAAAGCATTTGGTTCTGAACGCACTCATTAAACAAATGGTGGATAGTGATCAGCGTCGCGAATCGTTTCTGGCACTCGCCGGCCGCTGCTGCGGTACTGCTCGGCTCGAGCGTTGAGTGGTCACAGTTCTAACATAACGTCACAATAAAAAAAAAACATAATTAAACGTTTTTATTTCATATAATTCATTACAGGCGCTCATGAAAAGTCCAATTTAGGTGCATGGTTCTAATTATGTACGATTCTCACCAACCCGGCCACGCAGGATCGCAGCGCAGCGCGTCGCAGCGGATGCTCGAGCACGCGCCCGTAGCCAACCGCCGCCCGACGACTACAATCTGCTGGAACCCGGGCGCATGCGGGCGCGTGCTCGTGTATCCGCTATCGCATTCAGTTTCTACCTGCGGTGTGGCCGAGCGGAGCCGACCAGACGCGACGACATCCGAGCGCCGCCGTCCACGTACGCGAGGAGCCGACCGGCTACCGCGGCATACGCGTGGATCTAACCGAGTTCCAAGCAGTGTAAATTCCACGCAAACATGAAACTTAACTATTGTATAGAAGCCTGAATTTCCTTTAGCACAGTGTGAAACGCGCTCCGGCGCGCTTCGTCGTTTAGTCGTTTCCTATGGAGAAGAGCCTGCAAGAAACTCGATGGTTACTCTTTTAAAATCAATATATTTCAGTAGATAGGTACAGTACTATGATTTGGGATAGATATGAGAGAACAACGTAGTCTTGAGTACGGGTTCCTTCTATTTGGCAGAATCTTGATACTCCGATTTTTATTTGGCATAACTCACATGGCATAATCTTATTTAATCGAATATTTTTAAGGCATAAAAATTATTTAGCATAACTTTTGTTTGGCAGAATATTTACGTGTCCGAATTTACAATGGCATACTTTTATCTTGGCAGAATTTTGTTTCGCATAATTACCTTTGCCATAATTAATATTATGCATAATTTTGTTTAGCATAACATTTATTTAGAGATACGATTATTTGGTATGGGTGCATATTTGAACATCAAAAATTAAAATAGATGTATCTTCTTGTAAAAATTAGTGTTCAAAACATCAAAAACTTATAATATATGGAATAAAACTGATACCTAATTTAAATAAAGTAAATTTATGCTGTCGAATGGTTAGATAACCTACGTGCAATGTATTTAAAATCGAATGGTCTGCAAAAGTGACATAGAATGTTCTAAATATAGCATGTATTGGTAGCATTTTCAATATTAAATTAAATTTGTGTCATAAAAAGTCAATACGTTGTGCTGCAAAATTTTGTGGCAGAAACGAATCGCTGCGAAACCGACTTTACGCAGTCTTGTCTGCCCTACCCCTAGAGTGTAATTTAAACCCGCGTAGGCGCGGAGGGGTAGGGCGGCCCGCGAGCTGAGGAGCAGGTGCGGTGGTGAGCGTTAAAACCATCTGTGACGATAAGCTCGCGTGGCGCCGCCCAAACCCCGCAGCGCCGGAGCCGTGACAGAAACAATGCTTGCTGCATGTTGCATGCCTGCTTGCATGCTGCATGCCTGCTGCATGTTGCATGCCTGCTTGCATGCTGCATGCATGCTGCATGTTGCATGCCTGCTTGCATGCTACATGCATGCTGCATGCATGCTGCATGTTGCATGCCTGCTTGCATGTTGTATGCCTGTTTGCATGCTACATGCATCCAAGCCGACAATATTTTTGTAATTAGCATTTAGGTTAGCGTTTTGATATTAGTAGTAATATCATGCCAAAAGACGATTCTGACTGTGAATTTTCTGCGATATGATGTTTCTGCTTTTTAATTATTATGGATATAAATATTATGCCTAAAGATGATTCTGACTAACAAAATTATGAGTTTTGAATGTATGACAACTGAGTGTATGCGAAATGATTTTCTGCGAAATGAAGTTTATGCTATCCGTTGTTATGCAAAACAATATTATGACGTAAAAAGTTCTGCTATAAAAGGTAGACCCCTTGAGTACAGACCAGTAAGTACCTAAGTAATGAAGTACCAAGTCTTGAGTACTAGAATTAACACAAAAAAAAAACACTATTTGAATAATAGTAATTTACAAATTCAAGTGGCTACTAATGTAACCTACCTTTCAACTACAATGCCTACCAAACAACTTATTACCGCTGCCGGTGTCCATTTTGGGTGCCGGCGGCCCATGTTTTAATCTCGGCTGCCGGCAGTAATGTACTGCCGGCACCTAATGGCGTTGTTTTTGGGTGCAGGCACCGGCAGCGAAGGCACTCTCTAAGAAAATTAAATGGTAAATAAACGTAAACAGATATATGTTCTTATGGTTCATAAAAGTAATCGACACAGGGAACTATTATTTTAAGCCAGTATGCTGTTTAAGCTTAGATGTATTGATGGCTCATATAAAGTTGTCAACCAAGTAACATTTACGATTTAAAAGTTACTAAACCTAGGCGCACACTAGGTGACACGCGACAGCGACAGCTCGGCGACTAGACGCGACGACAGGCTGCGGCCGACAACTTTCATATACAGGGTGTTAACGAATTCGTGTAATTCCTTCAAACCGCGTGATTTACTGGTGACGCTGATTGACCCTACAAAAGTTTTTTTCAGAAAAAACTTTTTTTTTCCGAAAGTGAACCGTCCCTTCCTGTATCCGAGTAATTTTAGCGTTCCAAGTTAACTGACTGCGTGGAGCGATATCGCGCTAGTTGTGCCGGTCAGCTGTGTCGCCGTGCTGTCATTAATTTATGCATGGCATCGAAATTTTCAATATAATCCTTTTTTTTTTGGAAAAAAAAATTGTTTTTATTTTTAATCAATCTAAATCCCGTGCGGGGTTAATCTATACCATTAATAGATCATGTGGTTTGAAGGAATTACACGAATTCGTTAACACCCTGTATTTTGTTCAAAGCTCCGCACACTTGGCGTCAGAGTCGCAGAGCCGCGACGACAAGCTAGGGGAGTCGCACGCGCTCGCTACTTGTCGCCGCGTCTAGTCGCGCTATGCACGCGCACACACGACGTCAAACGTGCGACAGCATAGCCCTCTTGAATACTCTACTGCTAATGATCGCTTCCTGCACGACGGCTGTCGTAACGACTAGTAGCCGACGCAAGCTACAGCTCCGCGTCTAGTCGCGGCGACAAGACGCCAGATGCAAACGACAACGACGCGTCTTGTCACCGCGACTAGACGCGGCGACAAGTCGCCCAGTTTGTGATGGCCCTAAAAGTGTACTAAAACTCGTTTTTAGCATGAGATGTGGAAGAATATAAATTATGTTTGTAAACATGTCGGGATGGGCAGACCTGGGTTCCAACGGCAGAATAGGAAAACACATCGTATAAATACAAGGTGTAACATAAATAACGCACATCCTCTAAAGGGCTCACTGTACTCATCATTATGAACAACTTTTACGATGGGACCAAACCTGAAATCGCGAAAAAAAATAAACTTTAAAAAAAAGTAAAAACCGACTTCAAAGAAATACTAAAAGGAGTAAAATAATTACCATAATATAAAATTAACAGTTTCAGAAGTCGGTGGCTTCTATTTGCTTCAGTGTAGAGTTGCACCGACTTCTGAAACTGTTAATTTTATATTATGGTAATTATTTTACTCCTTTTAGTATTTCTTTGAAGTCGGTTTTTACTTTTTTTTAAAGTTTATTTTTTATTTAATACGTTTTAGTGTCATAATTTTAACCCCCTCCTTCATAACCCTTCTTTTTGGCATTGACATAGTCGGGCATAAAAAGTCCTTTCAAATGATACCTTACACGATATAATGAAAACATTCAAAAGGGGGGGAGGGGGGGGACACGCACCCCCTCCTCTTTTCAAGTAGTCAGTTCCCAACAACAAATATAAACAAAGCAATACTAGTAATTTGAGAATTTTGCTTTGATCCGATGAGGAGTTCCGTTCCATATCTCTGAAGTTCATGGTCTAATCATAACAAAATTTATATGGGACCAATCGGGAAGTATACCCTTTCGAACAAAAAAAGATTTTTTCAAATCGGTTCATAAATGACGGAGATATGAGGTAACATACATAAAAATAAAAAAAATAAAAAAAAAAATACAACCGAATTGAGAACCTCCTCCTTTTTGAAGTCGGTTAAAAAACAACTGTTCCCCACATTTTGACGAGATATGCGAACATTAAATAATGTATTTTTCTGAATAAACAAAATATCTTTTGCGTTAACGTTTGAGGAATTAAAGATTTAAAAACGTATTAATTATTAATGTTTATTGAACTGAATATGGATTTTTCTCACATTTGACCGGTCTTGTAAGAATCATCTCAACTGTACATTAATTATATCTTACGGAACGCTACAGAAACAGACGTTTTTGTAACACAACCCCACTGCTCTATAAGACCTCTCTCTGCAGACGTCGCGGCAATCTTCACCACGCGTGCACTGCTCACGGCCAACTGTGAAAAACAAACGAACATAATATATTAACACAGGGTGGACACCTGAGATACAGGGTGTTACCTCATCCAGGAGACAGAGCTTCTTTGTATTGAGACACATTTGGTTGCTAATAAACGTTATTTAATTTTTATAATAAACATTAGCAAATTGAACACATTCACTTTATTTTTAATAGATATTTAGATATGTAAGTAACCTGTTCAAGGGGTATTTAATTATTTAATATAGATATAGTTTTAATCGTTGTTGTAAAGTTACATGTTCTTAAGTTATTTGGACAGCAGTAGGTGTATACTTTGAAGTTTGTTCTTAAGTGTTCACGCCATCGCGCTGAATATGGAAAGGGTTACCAAGTAATTTTATGATTAAATTTAAGTTAAATTAAACGTTTAGAATATACTAGCTGTGCCCGCGACTTCGTCCTTGTGGAAGTAGGAAAACAACATTGTGTCAAAATAATTTAACAGTGTTAATGAACTTTAAAAAATCTGATCACGTTTATTTCTAATAAGGTTATTTGCTCATCACCCACACTCAATCGCGTGATAATGTTTTAATATCCTATGACCTGACCCGCTCTATAACGGACATTTCTTGGCAAATTTTCATTCAGTAGCATTGGCGTGAAGCTCAAACATACAAACAAACAAACAGACGGAAATCCTAAAAAAACAGTGTCGGCATCGTATGTAAAAATGTTTGCTTCGTTACGATTTTATCATTTGTATATTATATTAATTATATTGGACGTCCACTTGGGCGTAGAAATAAATGCATTTTCTTTGTTTATTTATATTTTTCTTTTATTTTTAAAATAATTTTATTTTTCTATTTTAAGTGGTCTAAACAATACATAAATATGCAATTACAACAATCGCGAGCAATTTGCTGTTATCCATTGAAGAGTTCCATTGTCAATCTCCGAGGGTATTCATCAGATCTTCACGAAATTTAAATGGGACCACCTCGCGACAATACTATTTCAAACAAAAAAAATCTTCAAGTGTGTCTGTAAAATTTTAAGAGTTTCCTCGATTTCTCCAGGATCCCATCATCAGATCCTGACCTGGTAACCATTGGACCACACGGAAAGTATACCCTTTCAAACAAAAGAAGAATTTTCCAAATCGGTTCAGGCGCCTTTGAGTAATTGGGGAACATACAGAAAAAAGATTTCGACGAATTGAAAACCTTCTAGTTTTTTTTTAACTCTATTAATTAGATTGCCTAAGGAAGAAAATTACAGTAATTATTATTAAATTAAGTCTCCATATACCCAAAATTTGATTTCAGCTACGCCCATAAAAAGTATATTTTGCGCCAATATCAAAATTGCGTGCTTACTGCGTGAAATGACATTAAAAATGATATTTATAGGGACAAAAGAGCAGTAAATAGTATATACATACGTGATTATAATCGCCGAAGTGTTCTCCTATTATGGGAGGCTGTAAACCCACGTTTCGTCTCTTGTATTTAATTTTATGTGGTGAGCCTATTCATTTTTGGGTACAACTAGGATGCCAGGTTTGAAGGGCGATTGTCCACCGCCGCGACTAGCTTGCCCAGCGACAGAGGGGAACAGTGTTCTAATTCCATCCCTCCACGGACTTAATGCTAGTGCAGTTATTGTAATGTGAGCTACATAAGTATTTTTGCAAAAATGACTTACGTTGGTATCGACCCGCTGCTCTATCGTCCAATTTTGCCAAAGCAGATGCAACTAACAAGAAAAGAATAAGGAGCTTCATGTTACCGGCTAACTTAACAATGATTTGAACTAAACTCTTTGGAACTATGAGTATTTATGAGAAATAAATATCGCTTACAAATTATAGTAACCGGTCAATTAACATTAAGCACATTGCCCTACATTATGAAAATTAGACCGTGATAAATTGTGATAATGTTACAAGTGATAAGTATTTATATGTGTAGAATTTTATAATTGTTCGAAGGCCTATAATTACATTAGATTGTTATGACTTGGCCATATTAATTATATTCGCATCATCATCAGCCCATAGCAGTTCACTACTGGACATAGGTCCAAGTGCAGGACACTGAGCTCGATCCTCAGCTTCTCTCATCCAGCAGATACCAGCATCCTTGCGAGGATCGTCACTCCACGTAGCCTGAAGGTACACCACGTTTGCAGATTCGCGGTCTTCACTCTGAAACGTAACATGAAATGCAACACAATGGCATAGCTTGGATGTCTCGGAGCCGATATTCGGTATCTAGGTTCATTACTCCAGAACGATGGCGAGATATACCGGGACGTAAAGAGTAGAATAAATGCGGGATGGATGAAATGGCGACAGGTCTCAGGAAAAGCGTGCGATCCACAAATGCCCCTTAAAGTTAAGAGGAAAATTTACAAGTCGATCATAACACCTGTCATATTGTATGGATCTGAGTGTTGGGCCACCAAGGAGACGGATGAAAGCAAAAGTGCATGTAGCGAAGGTGCGCATGTTGAGATGCATGTGTGGAGTGACATTCTTGTCATAATATATAATATAAGCATATGAAAAGGAATGAGTATGTTAGAGGAAGTTTGAAAGTAACGTCAGTGACTAAAAAGTCGAGGAGTAATAGATTAGCATGGTATGGACATGTTGTGCGGAGGGAAGAAAGTCATGTTACTAGAAGAGTATTAAATATGAATGTGGATGGATATACAAGAAGAAGTAGGCCAAAGAAATGATAAATGGATTGTGTGAAAGATGATGTGGGTATACCCCTGAAATGTTTGACGCACACACGGGTGTTCATAAGAAACTCAGGCTGATCTTTGGATTGAACCCAGAGTTATCTGCAGCCGCTCTCGCAAACACGAGCATTGCTTTAACAAAACTTAAAGCACCAGAAGTGCAAAACATGATTTTATTATTTGTATTTGTTTAATAAGCAATAAGTGTAGCTAAACCTTATCAATTAAATAATTAGTTCAATGTACCTTACACATTGATTGACCGGAAAGTATAATTTATAACGCGTTAATATTTCCATATAAATAGTCCGAAACACTTCCAGTACAAACCAAATACTAAGTTAGCATTAACAATGAAGATTGTTTTAGTTTTCTTACTGGTTATCGCTTCTGTGATGGCGATGGACATAGATCCTCGCACCTCGTCTGTTCTATATGTGCACAGAGTTGGGAAACATGGAGACAAAGGTAAGTTATTTATTATCTGATATTATTCGTATAAATGTGACCTCTTTGGGAAACGATGAGTCTCAACAAACGTTAGGTCAGGGCTCCAGAGAGGGGAACCTAGGCTCCTCACAATGCGTGTTGTGTCTAGATGTGCCGCTTTCTATATCAAACACTAGATCCGCTTAGCAAGAGCTTCATTTGATGTTGATCGAGGCTCTTGGCTATTGTGGAGAGGACACGGCGCGGCACACGCTGGCAGAATGTACTGCATGGGAGGAGCCGCGCCGCGCCCTTGTTTCTGAGGTGGGGAACGACCTGTCGCTGCCGGCCGTGGTTCGTTCTATGGTCGGCAGTGCAGAGTCCTGGGACGCGGTGATGTCCTTCTGCGAAAGTGTCATCTCGCAGAAGGAGACTGCGGAAAGGGAGAGGGAGAGTGCAAGCACTCTTCCAGCCCGCAGAAGGCGCACCGGGCGTCGGCGGAGGGCGGATAACGCCCTCTTCCAACCCCCGTAAACGGGTCCAGGGGCGGCGGACTTGGGGACGTCCGCCTCCCCCATCCAAATGGACCAGAGGCGGTGGCGCGTAGTGTTCCACGCGCGCCTCCTAGATGACACAGGGGGAGTCTCACTCCCCCCCGCGATTGAGGTCTGCATATGCGGGCCGGCACTAGTTGGGGGCTGCGGACGAATGTACTGCTCCCGCGACCCTCGGCGCAGGTGTGAGATGGAACACCGGGGTGGTTTTAGTCAGTAAGAGTCTGACAGACCCCTCCGCCCACCCCAGGGCGGAGGACATCCATGAGGATTTCCACCCCGAAAAAAAAAAAAAAAAAAAAGGCTCTTGGCTATAGGCTGTAACGATTATCGGAATAATGACTGTTAAGTCTATGTCCCACATTTCAGCAGCCTCGTGTGCAACATCAAGGTATTTGATTTGTTTATCTTTCTAAGCTTTCACGAGGTTCTCGCCATGAGAGACAGTGATATCAACAATCATTGAGCGGCATTCTAATCGATTTATCACTGCTATGTCAGACTAACACTTATATCTTAATTAGACAGGCAACAATTTTTTTCTATTTATTTTTATGATAAAATGTTTCCATGAGGAAGTGATTCCAGTTGTGTCTAGTAAATGACCAATAGTTGTTAAGTAATTATTTAGTAGTGTGCTTCAACATAACATTTCGAAGTTAATATTAAATAATATGCTAAAGGTTGTCTGGAAGAGATCGCCTTGCGCGATAAGACCGCCCATTGTGCATTTTTGTATTTAAATTGTATTTCCTTTTTGTGTTAACCTGGTGTAATGTACAATAAAGAGTATATAAATAATAAATAAATAAATAAATAATTATTTTTACAGTTGAACGAATGTCGTGCAGCTATCTCGGATATTGCCGTGAAGTCTGTAGCAACACGTGTCTGAAGACCAGCAAAGCGGTGTGTTATGAAGGTTCCTGTTTCTGTCATGCTCAGTGAACCACTGATACGTAACTTAATAAAACAAATTTTATGTGTCATAAAATCTTTTTCTTTTTTTCAAATAAATACAGGGTGTAAAAAGACCCATCACATAGCCGAAATCTACGCACTCTGTACATCAAACTAAATTACATTGACCAAAAATTATTGCTGGGAAACGACTTTTGTTTTTAGGCATAAAAAAACGCTGTTTTTTTGTAGCGCGCAATGTAATGCACGTAACCGACTGTGCCTGTGTGTGTCGTGCAGCGGCTACACAGCTGAGCCAATGAGGTCGTGTGCCTTTGATATTCATTGCGTTTTTGTTACTTCAAATGCGCAATTAGTAAAGAAAAATTAAAAAATTTGATAAGGTTGTTTGAAAGAAAGTGTATTATCACTTAGAATAAGTTTTTGGAAACAACTAAAAAATGTAGGTATACTTTGACCTTCAATATCTCCAAAACCAATGATTTCATAATAATTATGTATACAATCGCCCAACATCAACCGTTAGGCACCAATCACGATCCAACGAGGTCTCTCGTCGTAGAGCCGCTCGTTTCTTCAGACTCCGCAGTCACACCGGTAATTCAGCCCTCATCTAGCTGTCTCCCCCCAATCTCCCGCCAGCAACGCCCTAAGCAGAGGTTGGAGTCCCACTACGGGTCGCCTTTAGTGCTGTTGTTGCTAGTAGTCATGTGGTTTGAGTACTTCGCTTAGGTTGAGTATTTTATTTCTAACCCCTTCGGCGGGAGACCCTTCAGGTCACGCCAATTACTGCCCAGTTACGTAGAAACTTTCCGCAAGGATCATTTACAAGAAGACCAATAGGAAAAACAAAACAACCGTTGGGCAGTAGCCCGCTAGGTATAAGATCCGCCTGGTTAGAGGATTCCCCCTTTTCGTTAGAGGAACACCATACATCGTTCCTCCACAACGGAAACACTCAAACACCCAATTAGAATATTCAGTTAAAATATTAAATACATACGCAGAAACGTTACTTTTATGAGCTTAGGTAAATATTGCTTATTCTTAAGAAAAATAAATGCATTTCGAAATATTTTCAAAAATTGTGGACATGCTTCTAAGAACATTTTCCTGTAGCCACAACGACTAATGTAGCAGCCCCATACTACCCCATCTATACTATTATTATGCTATTAATAAATCTCAAAGTGCACTTTGTCTGTACATTAAGTATTTTTCCAAAATTTCGATTGGGTGGTAGGTACTATACTATCGATACAGAAGCCAAAACATTTTTTTTTTTATATTATTGTCCGTCTGTCTGTCTGTTTGTCTGTCTGTCTTTCCCTCCGGGCATCACGTAAAATCCCGTGGACGGATTTTGATGACACTTTCGCTGATGTGTTGCGTAAAAAGCGACAATTTTGCTGGTATAGGAGCCGAGCAGCGGAACATTATTTCCACATACTACGAAGTATATGCTTAATATTAGGATCGTAAAATCGCGTGATTTTGATGGGCCTGAGCTTATGCTGTTATATAAACTATCACGCTGTTGTTCATAGAAGCCGAGCAGCGAAACATTATTTCCATACTGCGAAGCTGCAGTGAACGGTTGCTGGCTCAAAGTGTCCTGCGTTCAAACCTCACTTTAAAAAAATGCACTTTTTGGAATGTTTTTATATATTTTGTTCATTATTGTCACAACTATACAAAGCCTGTCGCCGCCATTTTATTGAGTTTATTTAAGCCTTAGGTATAGTCCCAAAACACATGACCATGGAGGGAAAGTACTATAAATATTTAAAATAGCAAATTTCACTCACTTCATTTTATTTTTAAAAGTAAGAAATATTGCCTGTACTGACTTTTTCGCCTGAACCGGGAATTGAACTGACAAAGCTATACCACGCAGTATTTCATGGTAATACGGTCATTAATAATGATCAAATCTCTCCAGCAAACGCACTGTCTTAAATTGAACGAAGTGCAAGAAATATGAACTAACGACAAATAAGTGTCGAATTGAAATTATGTACCAAGCTAGGTAATGTTAGTTTTTATAGTCTTCCATCAATTTCGAGCACAATGTTTATTGGAGCGATTTGATCCGTATATTCATTTACAAAGACATATAAAATTACATTTTTAAATATTTCAATCCAAAAAAAATAAAAAAACATTTAAAAATATAAAAATATAGTAGCCCACCGGCATCGGGAACAGGGTCCAAGCTACCGGCGGTCAGGGCCTCAGAGAGAGGAACTTCCTAACAATGCGCGCCGTGTCTAGAAGCACCGCTTTCTGTATCATTCCCTTGATCCAGCCGCCCAACGAGAGCGTCTTTAGATGTTGGTCGAGGCTCTTGGCTGTTAAACCATTAGCCGTAACGACTATCGGCACAATGATTGCTGAATCAACATCCCACATGGCGACAACCTCGTGTGCCAAGTCTTGATATTTAATTTCTTTATCTTTCTCGGCTTTCACAAGGTTCTCGTCATGCGGAACCGTGATATCAACAATCATTGTGAGACGCTCTGATCGATCTATCACCACGATGTCAGGCTTATTGGCAACAATAGTCCTGTCGGTGATGATAGATCGATCCCAGTACAATGTGACATGACCGTTCTCGAGAACTGGGTCGGGCACATACTTGTAGTATGGTACTTCTGCGTCCACAAGGTTGTATTTGAGAGCAAGTTGCTGGTGGATAATCCTAGCTACGAGGTTGTGCCTGTGCAAATACTCACCGTTAGCAAGACGAGAACAACCAGAGACAATATGTCGTGATCCGTATTATTATTGATCTTATCGCTTGGTGAAATAATAATACAGATGATGTTTTTTCGCGTTTGTGTTGGTTCGATTTCCAGATCAGACTTTTTGAAAAACTTTGAAAGTCGTAGGTACCTATTTCTAACTTATAAAATGAATTAAAGTCTAGTATAAGTAAAATTTTGAATATTTAAAGTACTTTTCTACACCACACCTCGAATGAAATCATTTTAAAGACTGCACTGCGAGAAATGTTTTGATTTAGTTCGTCAATTGTAACTAGATGACGTTGTAGCCATTTTTGTATTGCGATAAGGTTTTGTTGCACCTTCCACCAATAATATCAATATTCAATTATAATCCATTTTAGCACGGAAATGTATGGAAATAAGCAACACGTTTGCTTTCACTAGGGATTCAACGTAGTTTTTATGAACCTTTACGGTCAAACAAGATGAGCTGAAACTCTACTTAAAGAAATGGTTCAAAAGATATCCCTAAGTGCCTTGGTGCAACACCTTTGTCTATTATTATAATAACTGGAATACATATACATTATTTAGTTGCTGCGACACAATGTTGTTTTCCTACTTCCACGCGGACGGAGTCGCGGGCACAGCTAGTTTCAAATAATAAGTTAAAATAAGTTTTTTTCGATTTGCGACGTTTCTATTACTCCAAATTCAGTTGTTCGGAAAGAGTATTTTGATCCATAAGGGAAACGGGATCGATTGGTATCATAAAAATGTTTTGTGAAAACTGCCATTTTTCTTGCTATTTTTTTTTTCAAAATCTTTATCATATCTAAATATACGTTAAAAATATGAACAGTCTCCTAAGAAAGTTTTCTTGTAGATGCAATGGTCAATGTAGCTGCCTTAGTGTCCAATTACAAATAACCACCCTGTAGACATTTCGAGGGGAAAACTAAATGAGTAAAAAATTCAAAGTTCCGAGAAAATAGCGTTTTATTTATTTATTTTATTCTTTATGCACAGAATTAGCACAGAAGCGGACTTAGGCCTTAGGAATTTTCTACCAGCCAACCTTAGGGTGATGCAGAGAAAAAACATTTTACTGTTTTTTCTAACATTAATTTTATATCTTTACTTGTAATAACAATTGTCATTGTTTTTATAATTTATGTATGTAAAAGATACAACAACATATTGGTTACAGGGTGATTTTATCATTCCAGTTATAGCTAGTACCAGCATGTCAGGATTGCGAGCAAGGTAAATGTAGTAAATAAAACCAACGTAGACTCTCCACCACCAAGAGTACTTGTATTTGGGTAAGTGTTAGTAACATGAACTAGATCACAATAACTTTACACAATTATTAAAAGATCATAAAATAAGGACAAGCTAGTCAGATATAAAAGGTCAGACTTCTTCAGCTGATCAAAACAGAATGCTCCCGCTTCGTCGCATGACCACCGCTTTTATAACATCGGGTACGTTGATCCATATTGACGACTACCTTCCTTTGTCAACATTGCCCAGTGTTACCCGCTGGCGATATCATGTTGCGTATTTTTATCATTTTCAACTTTAAGGACAATTTTCAAATTGATAACGTTTCCGCCACTAAGAAAAAAAACAGCTATCCAATTTTCCCTCTACCGAATTTATTTCGGAATAGTTACTTTCCCTGTCAGTAGTTTAATTCTCCCACGTATGAAATCAATTTCAATTATCTTAAGACGTCGTGCCTACGAGTTATGTAATTCGCAAACTAACTGACCAAAAACATACACAGCCTCTGACTAAAAATGTATAATTATACGTTCGTCTGGTTCTTAACTGGTGATTTGGCATATCTAATTCATTCATAGTCATCATTCATGGTCATCTATAATTAAAGTAAATCTCAAGTATTATCGACTGTTATCGGTAGCGGGTAGCACTGGGCAATGTTGACAAGAGAAGGTAGTCGTCGATATGGATCGGCCCACCCGAGGTTATAAAGGCGGCGGTCATTCGACAAAGCGGGAGCATTCCGTGTTGAACAGCTGAAGAAGTCTGACCTTTTATATCTGATTAGCTTGTCCTTATTTTATGATCTTGTAATAATTGTGTAAAGTAATATACTGTGATCTAGTTAATGTTACTAATACTAACTCAATTACAAGTACTCTCAGTGGTGGAGAGTCTATGTTGGTTTTATTTACTGTGTTTACCTTGCTCGCAATCCTGACATACCGATATTAGCTAAAACTGTAATGATAGAATCACCCCTGAACGATTATATTGTTGTGTCATTTACATCAGAAGTGGAACAAGAAAAAACCAGTCCACATTATGATTGTATACCCACATGTAAATTATTTGCTTTGTAAAAATCCCCTGTAGACGGACTGACAAAAACTTGATTATTAGATTGATATTACAATGGTGAGAATGAGAAAATGTGATAAATCCGGTGAGTCACAACCATTTTATTATGTGTGAAGGAATTTTGAGGAAGGAAATATAATATGAGAGGTTATTTATTCGTGTAAAATAAATATTAAATGATATCTTTGCTTATTCATGTAAAATAAAAGAGATGTTATCTGTATTTATTCGTGTAAAATAAATGAGATGATATCTGTGTTTATTCGTATAAAATAAATATGATGGTATCTGTATTTATTCGTGGAAAATATATATAATAATTCGTGTAGGAAAATACATTGCAAGTCGTATTAGAGTTTGTGGTGAGATGCAACCAGGGTTGATCTTTGGCACCGCCCGGTTTGGCCAGCCGGGGTTGGCCAAAGGCTTCGCCTGGGGAAAACTAAAACTCTAACGTGACGAAGCAATTGTTATAGGGCTGGAACCAAGGCGGGTGATGCCATGATATGGCTAAATCCAAGGCGGGTGATGCCATGTTGATAAAGCAGGATCCCAGGCGGGTGATGCCAAATGAGTTGGCTAAATCCAAGGCGGGTGATGCTATTAATTGATAAATGAAAATGCAGTGAAAATGAGATTCTGTTTTGAATTAATGTTTTGAAAAAGTTTTGAAAATATTGATATTTGTTTTTATTGGTTTTGTTATAATTCTTGTTGTAGAATGGTGCAAAATAGTTAATTGAAATTAAAAAGTAGTTTGTTATTATTACTTATGGTTTAAAATGTATTTTTTGTAGACGAAAACAGGAAATTGTATATATTATTGACGATACGTATTATGATGGCTTCCGTTAAAGATTGATTTGTCAAATTTATTTTAAATAAGAAATAATTTGACTTATTTTCGATAAAGATGTGTATAATATATGTAAGTACTTATTGTATTGTTGTAAAAAGGTTGTATTATTAGCGCAACATAGAAATGTTATGTTTACAAAATCATGTCAGTTTTGTAATATGAGTTTGTGAATAATTGAGATACCTATTTGATCATGAAAAATGATACTTAAGTATTATGATTTTGGAATAATTGAGATAATATTTTAAGTGTTTATAATTATGTACTATGATACTGTGAATAATGATTATAAGATATTTAACCATGAAACATTTAGGATGTTTGTTTTCTGATTTTGTGAAGAATTGAGATATTTAGGAATGTAGGATTTTGTGAATAATAATGAGATAATGAATCGTGAATTATTTTAATCGTTGTTATGTACTATGAGTTTGTGAATAATGAGATATTTAATCTTGAAATATTTTAAGTGTTTAACGTACTATGAGTTTGAAGTGTTTATATGCTGGTACAATGAATTGTGAATAATTGAGATATTTAATCATGGAATATTTTAAGTGTTAAATGTACTATGAGTTTGTAAATTATTGAGATAATATTATGTTATGATTTTGTGAATAATTATGAGATTTTTACGAATGAAATATTTTAAGTGTTTATGTATTATGGCTTTGTGAATCGTTGAAATATTTAACCAAGAAATATTTTAAGTGTGTATTATGAATTTGTGAAAAACTATAATGGATAATTTAGCCCTGAAAAATATTGTAAATGTATTTAAATGATTTTATGAATTTGTGTATGATGAGATTGTGTGTTTATGTACCTATTATGATTTATTGAATAACTATGATTTGATGTTTAACCAAAGCAGAACTATCTATTAGGCATCTGAGATAGTATTTTATTGTGAAAATGTTGAAATCTAATGTGTAGATGTTGGTAAATAAGTAAGTTTGATACGAGAAGTTATAAACGAATATAGAACTAGGTTGATACTGAATGAATATCAACTAGTTTAAGTCATGGGTGATGAGCTTGTTGGCCGTCGATGGGATAACAAGCTCTAATCGATTCAAACATTCTTTGGATGCTCTTCATTTTACTTTGGTCATAGACATGAACATGAGTAAAATGACGAGGTCGAAGATCAGGTGTGGCCGAGATGTGTACTGTATTATTTGTTTCTGTTTAAGGTCCAGAGGTGTCACTGAAGTTAGGCCTTGATGTACAATCTTGACGATGGGGTTAATGGTGCGTCAACCACCAACCACCAACACACGAGGACGTGTGTTTTGCAGGAGGGCCGTGTTATCGGTAGCGGGTAGCACTGGGCAATGTTGACAAGAGAAGGTAGTCGTCGATATGGATCGGCCCACCCGAGGTTACAAAGGCGGCGGTCATTCGACGAAGCGGGAGCATTCCGTGTTGAACAGCTGAAGAAGTCTGACCTTTTATATCTGATTAGCTTGTCCTTATTTTATGATCTTGTAATAATTGTGTAAAGTAATATACTGTGATCTAGTTAATGTTACTAATACTAACTCAATTACAAGTACTCTCAGTGGTGGAGAGTCTATGTTGGTTTTATTTACTGTGTTTACCTTGCTCGCAATCCTGACATACCGATATTAGCTAAAACTGTAATGATAGAATCACCCCTGAACGATTATATTGTTGTGCCATTTACACGACTTGCGATAGTTTTATGCTCTTTTGTAAATTGTTGTAATAATACTTACCCGTCCTAATGGACAATGGTTTTGTGTGCAAAATGTCACCTATGGTTGGGGAAGGGGTGGCCTATTACCTGCCGGGAACCATATGGAACGGTTTTTGCCTGCATTGCCGTGGAATTGACAATCAGGAAGAAAACTAGATAGAATATAATAACACGTGAAATGGAATAAAACACATTATAACTCACAAGGTTTTATTACTTAATGCATTAACCGACACGGCGCGCCGCATTACACCAGCAATTATCGTCGATGAGCGCGTAATCTGAGATACCGAGACTGCGGCAGACACTCAGACAATTTCTCGAAACAGTCTTAGAAGAAACATCTCTGTTATATCCTGCAAACAAGTTTAGTTATCTATATCAATACCATCTACAAGGTTGGTCAGAAAGGGTGTACTAATCCGCAGACCACTTAAAGTATCACTGATGCCGGTTTTAAAGCAAGTGTTAAAATTTCAAAATTCGATAATTTTTATTTCAATACAAAACGATTTTTATTTTCATTTTTTCATAAATTCTTCACCCCTAATTTAGTTACAAATTCAGAAAATGGAGCTTCTAATCCGTGACCCCAAATACGACTTAAAATAAAAACACAGCTGATGATAGCTGAGGAAAACTAATTGTGTACCTACCTAACAACTTTTGTACCATCCATATCCTTGGCGAATAAATATCTTGAATAATATCGACTCATCCGTAGAATAAAGTCCGATCTGTAGGGTAGATAGTTTTCAGTAGAGGTTAGAGAAGTTGCTGACTTGTATAACTCTTACACGGTGAGACTTGACATTTAGATATTTTGGTATGTTGTAACAACGCCTCAGCCTAGTTAAATGCGATGTAGTTTATATTTCTTATCCTTTTATTTCACGAGATAGTGAGTTCCATATCAACATAGGACATTTTATGGCGGAAGAGCGGGGGTCCGTAGTGAACATTATACGTTGTTTTACGGACACATCTGAATTAAATGACGTTCTAAATTACCATGGGTCATTTTTTGTTGGAATTACCCATCCCTTATGAGTCCTTTGTTTATAACCACCTTAAAATATTTAAACATTATGCTAGCCATATTATGACTACCCTCTCATATAACTAAATAAAAAATGAAATTATTATTTAAAATCGTTTATTAATTAAAAAAAAAAACAAAATAGGTAACAAAACCATTATATGGTATCACTTTAAACAGCAATCACATCACAGTTACGAACTTAAAATTAGCATAGTCTAAAACTTACAGATCTATGTACCTATTAGAATAATGCAGGAGGCGGTCATGAATAAATTTATACTTCGCATTAGTTATAAAATCAACAAAAACATATTTTTTCAAAATAACATTCAGTCTTTATAAGTCTACCAATCAGAAGTATTTTTACCTAGACGAGGTTCTATACTTAACAACAATTAAACTGTACGTATATCTAAAACTACTATGGTGTCGAATAGTTTAACTTAATAGCAATTAAATTGTACGTATACAAACATTAAAATACTTAGTTGAGTACTTATTATAATTAACACTGTTTCCCTAAATCAGTGAGAAGAATTTAGGTCTAAAAAGAAACAACGAAAAAAAATAAAAAATATCAAACATATTTCTTATTCCGATAGGTCATCATCCGATTCTTCAGAAACATCAACAGTGGTGTGATGTGGCAAAGAGTTAAAGAATGGATGATACTCTAAGGGAATTACTTCTGAGCGGCACCCATTAAGTCTTTATATTTAGCAGCAGGAACCACAATAGGTTTAGAATATGCCGGTTTTAGTTCAGTTTGTACCGAGTTCCTCGTGTTGCCGCGAATCACTAAAATATCATAATCAGGTTGAGTCAGGTCATATTTAAAAAACAATTTGTTGGGATCACTACCGTATGCGTGAACTTCTCGAATGTTAGTCCAGTTAATCTTCTTGCCCTTAATGTCTTTCATCCAAACCTTATTAGTAACAAGACATTTAAAGTCAAACACGTCATTTTGGGTTACGTTGCGGACAACATAAGGTTCTCCTTCATTTTTGGCCCATCTTACTAGTAAACGCCATTCATGAGGGGTATAGATAGTTTTGGTTTGAGAAGCTCTCTCGATGACAGAGTGGACACTGTCTCCCTCATTTTGGGTGTGTCCCTTCTGTAAAAACCGGTGTGTTATGCATATGTTGAACTTTTTTGCGGCGTAAACGTACAATGAAAATACAAAGCGGTTACGATTTTGGCCAGCACAATTGTCTGACCAAAAGCGAAAGTAACTTGTAGAGAGCTAGCTATCGTAGCTTAAGAGATATCGACGTTTTAATTAGACGCAATAATCCGCGAATCAAACCGCGAATTAAGCGTCACGCAATGGGTTCACCGCGAAATATGGCGTGCCACGCCTCAAGGGCTAAGTTCTTAAGGCATTTGCGTTTAAGGTCTGTCCATTCTTTTGGGCGCCTCTGTCGTTTTCTAGCCGTTCTAGGAGTCTCGGTGCGATCGCTTGATTGCAAAGTAGCAGGCGAATTCGTGGTGCTAATTAATGAAGACGAAGAAATCGCAGAGAAACTGTCTACATGATTAGGGCAGAATGTGCTATCGCAAATCGAATGAACATTGGTAGGAGACGGCATAGGGATTGGCACTGACAGTTCCAAATTAACCGGGGTAGATCTGTGGTCAGAAACTTCTAACAGCTCTTCAAGCTGTATTAATGGTGAATTTTCGAAACTAGAAGGCACTTCTAAAGAAAATGTACTAGGTTGATTGCTGTAAAAATCCTCGGCAGACGGATCAGACATGACATTCGGTATTGAGCTGTCGCAGGTAATTTTTTTGGTCCCACCATCATCATGCAGAACTTCTTCCCATATATACGCTAGTTCCTGACTGATTTTTTCTGCATCAGGAGGCAAAGGTGACGTTTGTTTTGTCATGGCGTTGTCATCAACATTCACAACTGAAAAAAAAATAGGTATTCATAAAATACTATAAGTACCTATGTATATTGAAAGACAAATGTACCTAACAATTAATTTAACAAATCTTAAAAAAAAATCTTTATATTTAACGATATTTTTAAATGAACAACGTCCTAACTGATTTATTTATCCCAGTAACAACGTCCCATCTTAATATCGAACGAACAAATCGTATCACAGATTCCGTAGAAAAACGTCCTATATTCACATGAAACGCTTAGAAGTTCAATAATGTCCGTATAAAATCGTCCTAAAATTTCATTATACTTCTACTTTTTACTGTTTATTATTTACAGAATGAATGATTACCCTGTGACTAAGCATTACTCCAATCGTAGTTTTTCACTAAAAATGTGTTTCTATACCTCTCCGTCAAAAAACGTCCTATATAGAAATAGATCGCCCACAATTGTTTACTGAGACAAAAAAGCATTATAGACACAATGTTTATTAAATTTAAGAACTTAATAGTGTGTATCACAAAATAATACAACTGAAATCGTAGACTTACCAGCATTTACACTTTTCTTCATATAAACAGCAGGAACATTTGAAAATGATAAACTACGCTCATGATTTTCTGCATCTTCTTTAAGCATATTCAACATTTTCCGTGATCGATATGAGTATCTTGACATCTCTAAAATATGTTTTTCATACAAAACACTTAATAAATATATTTTTCATCAAACCGAAAAAACCTAAGCGCATGACACAAAAACGTCCTCCCTCCAACAAAAAGCGGCCGGACTGACGAACGGACGGGGCGCACGCGCCGCCCCCACTTCCCGCGCGCCGTCGCTTGATCACAACGTGCGTTTTTATGCGGAGCTAATGTTAGATTGAACGTTATTCGATTCTGTATTTCCGAAACTAAATAAGATACGAAAATTCTAAAAACATACGTCTGTAGAGTTCGTATTCCTTATCTCGTCTAGCTATTTAACTCGTTTTAGCTCCATGATCACATCGGACTCTGTTCTACGGATAAGTCGATATCTTATCTTAAAACGAAATCTTTCGAATTTTCCTATTTATAAAAAAATACATTTTATTTTTGCAATGTGCTGTGTGTTCTTAATAGGATTGCTTATTTTACAGCAGAGAAATGTAGAATTTGTGAAAAGAAAGAAAAATCGGAAAACTCGGAAAATTCCGAGCAAAATTTCCACTTATTTTCAATTCAGAATAATATAATATTACATGATAATAGGCTGAATTCACTGTTTCAGTTTTTGATACACCGTCCCTTACACCTGGTATTAGATATATACTGTATTTAGCGACTGTGCCAAAAAGATCCAGTTCATCATAAATGACGGACAGCTAGTGCCTGACGCTGGTATTCAACTGAACCCATTGTGAGTCGTAGCGGATGTAACTTACAGGAACTTAAACTGGATTTTCTGAACACCGAGGACACCAAAACGAATCGAGTGTTTTGTGTGATTACTAGAAATAAATAGACCATGGGGTTGCGACACGCCTACGTCAAGAGGATAAGGGTTAACGATTGGAGGATATGGGGTCAGGACAAGAGAGATAAAGATTTGCCCGTCGCCCGACCAGTAACAGGCCCGAGAAGGCAACGCGCAGTGTTACGCGCGCGCCTCTCAGGAGGACGTGGGGCGAGGCCCCACAGAAGGAGAGGTCCGCCAGGGGCTGGCAGACCGTAGCCTGGCGGGGTCCCGGTGCATGCAGCTGCGAATCCCGCGACCCCGGTCAAAGTGTCAGGAGAAGGAACACCGTGGGTTTTTATCCGGTAAGAAGAGTCCGGCGTAGCCCTTCGCCTTTTCCGGGCGAAGCGTATTTATGAAGATTTTCCAAAGATAAAAAAAATAAAGAGGATAAGCAATTACATCAAGAGTATGGGCAGCAGCGTCCTCCTGTCTGCCACTTGCTGTGGTATTATAATAAAATGATGACAAAGTCCAGCAAAACTAATACAAATTGTGACTTTTATAAACACTCGGTCCTCAAGCGCCAGTTTACTGAATATACTTAAAATAGGGATTCAAAATATGTTTACCTCTGTCAGCAGACACTCGATCCTTACTCCAATCAAAAGTCAAGGCAGCGCCCACCAGACAGAAAATAATTACTAATTTCATTGTTCTGTTCAACGTTATTGTACTATGATTGAAAGTAAAGCGAGCGATTGTATTTATAGCAAGTTTTCTTGAATACGCGTAAAATAATCGATCAATTTTGATAAAATATCGGGAACAGGTCAATTTGGCGAATCGATCTTATTTCACGGCGTTTAGGAGAAGGTTATCTGAAGTAACTGAAGCAGTGGAATAAGAGGTCATCGTTACCCTTCTACACAAGAAAGAGACATAAAACAACTAACTGATAATTACAGAACAATAAACCTCTACCTCGCTTCTTTCTTACCTCTCAGCCGTTTCCAAATTAGTTTGGAGTTGGTTTCCAGTAGGGTTCGTAAAATACCTATTTATAATTTAAGTATCAAAATATCTTATATTTTATATTTATTCAAAATTATGATAATTACAGTAGATATGTAAATGATAATTACTTAAAAAATCAAAAAACCCGCCCGCATAAAAAGCGAACTAAAAAGATGTAAACAAGACGTACTTCTAATCATAACATACATAACATAACGTCAAACTTACGTAGGTTTTCAAAAAATCATGCTATCAAATCTTCACATGCAGTCGGAGGCTACGTATGTTTGTTTGGTCAGTCAGTTTGTGAATTACATCTTAGGTAGCCTCCGACTGCATATGTTATGTGATATTTTACGGTTTCCGATGATGTCGTGCACGTTTTTTCGATAGCAGTCCCCTTACGGCTACAATTTACGAAATGATCGAGCTGTCAGGATTCATCTTTGAGTGAACAGAGTATAGAAAAGTGTTTGAGATTATTTTTATGCAAATATTAACGCGTTATCAATTATTTTTTCCGATCAATCAATTTGTATAGTATATTGACCGAAAATAATAATTAGTAATGCGTTAATCTAGACATATAACAAATCTGTAGACTTGGCGTGTCTGTATATTGGAATTATTTCAAAAAACTTTAGCGGGGTCTTAAAGGATAACCAATAGAGATCATTTAGATCGTTTTTGGAATATAAGTCTGTTTATCTGTTTGTCGGTGTGTTTGTACACGCATCACGTAAAAAGTACTGACTCAATGCGGTTATCTTTTATACACAAATATTTTGCGTATCTCGAAGTAACATTAAGTTCTTGTTTCATCATAATAGGTTCGCTCAATCAAAAGATATTACAATTTAAAGTTAACAAGAAGATTTTTTTTTATTAATTACGACACAAAATTAAGTTCCGACTTCCACGACGGACGGAGCTGCGGGCACAGCTACATATTTCCATATAAATAGTCCCAAACACTTCTAGTACAAACCAAATACTAAGTTAGAATTAACAATGAAGATTGTTTTAGTTTTCTTGCTGGTTATCGCTTCTGTGATGGCGATGGACATAGATCGTCCCCGCTTTAGACAAACGTCTACTTGTCTTTATGCAAACAGAGTTGGGAGTAAATTATTTTTTATCTGATATCATTCATGTATTTGACCTGGTTGGGAAACTAGATGTCTCAACAAACGTTGGGTCAGGGCTCCAGAGAGGTCCCTCATCTCAGGAGTAGGCGGTGACCTGTCGCTGTCGGCCGTGGTCGAGTCCATGGTCGACAGCGAGGAGTCCTGGGACGCGGTGGTGTCCTTCTGCGACACGGTCATGTCGCAGAAGGAGGATGCGGAAAGGGTGAGGAAGATCACCTCCACTCACCCGGCCCGCAGCAGACGCACCGGGCGTCGGCGGAGGGCGGACAACGCCCTCTTCCAGCCCCCCTAAATGGGTCCAGGGGCGACGGACCTGGGGAAGTCTGTCGCCCCCCACACATCAGGACCCGAGGCGGCGGCGCGAAGTGTTCCAAGCGCGCCCCTCTTAGACGGCGCGGGGGGAGTCTAACACCTCACTCCCCCCGCTAACCCGAGGAGGCCCGCTGCGGAGGGCCGGCACCAGCCGGGGGTTGCGGAAGTGTCGTAAGTTCCCGCGACCCTCGGCGCAGGTGTGAGATGAAACACCGGGGTGGTTTTAGTCAGTAAGAGTCTGACAGACCCCTCCGCCCACCCCAGGGCGGAGGAGTGAGTGACACCATGAGTGATCGATCACCTTGGAAGACATCTATTCTAAATTCTCATACACTACCCGGAGGCACATACAGAAACCATTGTGGTACCCAGGACCATGGTGATCTGCACCACGCAATGGTTTATAATTTAATTTATCCCGAAACCATTGAGTGGTACAGAGCTCCGGCAGTTCTGTATTGCACAATGGTTTTAAAACTACTTCATAACTATATGAACATGGTCACCATTGTTTTAAATAAAAAATATTAGAGTATACAGCATCCAAAAGATTCTTCTGCGTGTCTTAACAGACATTATTAATCGTAATTCCTCTATTAGAAAATCAAGTGATCGAACCGATTAACTGAGAATTCCAATTTACATTTACGGATCCCTGAAATCGACCACTCATGTTATTTATTTGTGTATTTAATAAAACAAGACACTGAAGAGTTCACGTTTAAAGTAAATATTTACAAATACCGACCAGTACTTAAGATAATTCGAAAGTGGATATATTATTTTATTGCGTTATAATCAACGAGTTCGAGAGGCCGTCCAAGTAACACAGGAGTCTTTTAAAAAATGGGACACGTTTCAAAGTACGTAATATTTTATTTTATTTTTCTTATTGTTGTTTTACAACCTTGTGGACGCAGAAGTACCATACTACAAGCACAGTGTACCTACTTACTTATACAGTGGGTCAATGCCCATACATTTGACAGGTCCTATGAAATGTCAAAATTATGTTGGGGCGGAGGTTATGTCCCAAGTATGCAGTATGGCTACTCGGGACATAACCTCCGCCCCCTTCACCTCGCAACCCCCCGCACGATTGCTCTGCGACAATGTTCTACGTTGACCGACTGTAAGGAGTAAGATATAGGTACACTGTGCTACAAGTAACGGGGGTCGGGGGCCCCAGAGAAAGGAACCTCCTCACTATACGTGTCATGTCAAGAGGTAACGGTTTCTCTATCAAACCCTCGATCCAGCCACCTTACGAGAGCCTCTTGAGGTGTCGATCGAGGTTCTTGTTTATTAATTAGGCCATTCATCATCATCATTCAGCCGAAAGACGTCCACTGCTGGACATAAGCCTCCCCCAAGCATCGCCACATCGACCGGTCCTGTGCTTCTCGCATCCAGCGGTTTCCCGCGACCTTCACCAGATCATCGGTCCACCTTGTGGGAGGCCTACCCACACTGCGTCTTCCGGTACGCGGTCGCCACTCCAGAACCTTTCGGCCCCATCGGCCAACCGTTCTGCGAGCAATGTGCCCCGCCCACTGCCACTTAAGTTTAGTAATTCTTCGAGCTCAAACTCAAAATCTAAACTCGTTTATTCAAAGTAGACTATTATTACTTAGTTCTTTTTGAACGTCAGATTTAGGTACAAAAGACTGCCCCCAAAAGCGCCCACCCTTCAACGCTTCCTAGTGTTTATGCTGTCAGTTACCTTGGTTCTCCTGCGGATCTCATCATTTCTGATATGACCACGCAGGGTAACTCCGAGCATAGCCCTCTCCATTGCCCCTTGGGTGACCTTGAGCCTTCTTATAAGGCTCATTGTAAGCGACCACGTTTCAGTGCCGTATCTAATCACTGGCAACACGCACTGGTCAAAGACTTTCGTCTTGAGACACTGCGGTAGTTGGGACGAAAAGATTCTACGCAGCTTCCCGAACGCTGCCCAGCCGAGTCGGATTAGGCCATTGGCCGTAACGAAATATGAAAAAAGCGATACTACAACTTCGAAGAGGTCACCAAGACGTAGCCAGGATACGGACGCTAATAAGTAACGTCGGGCCCATGAAGGACTCAATAGAAGTATCCGTGTAGCTGCTTGTTTTGCCTTCCATATGATAATTGGTACTAAGTACTGCAGGTTTTCTCTTTATTTAAGGAGAGTGGTGAGAGTCTCATTTCCACTGCGACTACATCTCGTCGCATCTCCCTTTCCGCATTCGCCCCAAAAGGCCAAAAATTACCCTTAACTAAATTTTACCAACTTGAATTAAGTAGTTGGCTTCCCAGGTATTCCATTATAAGAACGGTTTTATCATTTAGGAGAAACGCATTAGGCTAGGACACAAATTTTATCTTTATTTGTCCTATTACCTAGTTAATTCTCATTCCGTTACATGTTTGCATGGGGGGTGTATTAAAAAAGCCACCACGAGTGACTACACATTAGGCAGTCAGCCCCGATACCAACCTTGCTGACTGGCTAATATTTTTACTACAACATGAGCTCTTACAGCTCGTGCTGACACGAGAGAAGAAGACAAGATTACAATAAATAAATGGACGAAAATAGAAAAAAAGCTATCCGATACAAGCTGCAAACTGCAGACTGCAACCGCAGACCGCAATTCGCCATTGGAATAGCGCCTTAAAAGTGTGCATTTTAAAGGTGTTATTCAATAACCATATTACCTCAAACCTTGTACTAGAATGCCATAATGCACTGGAACGTGTATCGGTATTAAACCGCAACACAGTAACACTGCAGTGGATAAAAGGACACAGTGGATCACTAGGAAATGATGCAGCCGACGAACTGGCCAGGAGGGGATCTGGCACGGTGGCCTATGGCCCTGAACCTATAGTACCCGTCCCCTTCAACCAACTACGCAGGTGGCTCCAGGAGTTTACTCACACACTGGCACAGAGCTGGTGGACCTCAGCCCCAGGCTGCAGGCAATCCAAGGAGGCCATGCCACTCATGGATAGCAGACTGACCAGGCGCCTGCTGCGCCTGGACAGGAGCAGCCTGCGAATGGTGACTGGAACGATAACCGGACACTGCTCACTAAACAAACACTTCCACACGATAGGCATAACGGACAGCCCTCTGTGCAGAGCATGTATGGGGGCCGAAGAGACGGTCGCACACGTGCTCCTGGAATGCACAGGGGTCACCCAAATACGAGAAACAACCCTTGGCGCACCGAAATCACTCGCAAATGTTCTGAGCGGACTGAGAGCCCTAATCTGCTTCTGGAAGGAGGTGGGCTGGCTGGAATGATGGCCGCCATGGCCCACGTACAATGGTCCACTTAAAGGACTAAGTGCGGAAACCACATCTCCTATAAAGATATAAAAGATAAAGAAGGTGTTATTCCGACAGCGACTGCAAAACTGCAACCGCAGATCGCAGTCGCAGATCGCACCGCAAGCGATACTACTTTTGCAGTTTGCGGTCTGCAGCCCGTCTGGGACTTGTATCTTTAAAGTAATATTTGTTTCAGATGGACAAGCGTCATCATATTTTTTTTACTTTCATTCTTTACCTGGTCATTTGGGCAGGATCTAAAATACAGCTGGTTGGAACATAATGACAGGTACGATGTTATGTGCGGAATATCGGTGGATGGTAAGCCAATCACATCTGGAATATTAGTGAGTCATATATTAGTACTTGCGCCTGCAAACCCCATCGAAAGATATCACGATGATCAGGTGCAATTACACTTCATCAATGGTAATCCAAATCAACAGAAAGTTTATGATCTTGAGTATATTACCAGAAACCAAATTTTTAGAAACACACACGTTTGGTTTAGTTTCGGATTTGACGATCGGCACTGCCCAATTCACGACATAGTAACAATATCAGTGAACCCACACATAACAGATTGTACCACACCAAAACCTCGTATGCCTCATCGGGCCTTATACCGCTCGGTACCATTGCCAATATTTGAAAGTGGAGGAACGTTCTCAATCGCCGGCTTCGGGTTTATCGATGAAACTCACGTTAAGCAAAACGTTGAACTTGAACTAGTTGAATATGATTTTGAAGAAGCTTATGAAGACTGTGACAGATGGATTCCTACTATTTGGGGTAAATTCATCTGTTTGTTGAATATTGAAAATTTCACTGGAATCTCTTCAGGTGCCGGATTGTTTTACAATAATGTACTTGTCGGTATGGGGAGTTTTTCTCTTAAAACAGAGGGCAAGGGTGTATTAATATTCACTGATCTTAGAGCATATCATCGAAAAACTATGTTTTTACGTGATACTACCTTTCCGTTGGAACCAGAATTACCATAAAAGATAAGTAAAAGGTAAACAGGTGAAATTTTGCGTGGATTTTAAAGTTTGTTGTGAATATTTTCTAACATTTTTATTATTGATCAATTGTTCCAAAATCTGTGTCGGAATCGGAAACCAAAATTGTGTCACAATAACTGAATAGAACATCATTAATTTTGGGCACTATATTTTTATTTTCAATACTGTCGTTTTCCATAACATTTATTCACCATATTCATTTGCCCGTACTAGCACAACAATGCTATTGCTAGTTCAGTACAAGCGCCTAGGAAAGGAAACCTAAAAATAAACCTAATTTACCATGCATGCTTGCTTTGCAAAAGAGGAAATCTGGTCCGTTGTGTGGTCACAGTTCTAACCTAACCTAACCTAGCCGTTTCGATTTTGACTAACTGTTTATTGGGTTACGTATTATATTATCTAAAGTTTGTCGTTTCTAAATTATATTAAATGTTGCTTATGTCAAGTATCGATTATATAATGTGTTACTTATAGAAACTAATGAGTATAACACATGTTATTAAGGAAACTTATTTTATGGCAAATAAAATGTATGACTAATAAGTTGATATGACAAGCGTTATTAGTATAAATGATATTAGTGCAAGTAAATATTATGAGGACGAATCTCATGATATAAAACGACGACGATAATGGAAAAAAAAAATAGTACAAATAGAAAAATCATTTTATTCAGTAGGTATCAGAATTACTGAGATAAGTTAAATTACTATTTGCATGTTGTGCCTTAATTATAACTAGGTATGTTGCTGATATCCAAGATGAACTGAATTATTGTATTTTAGTATTTTAATATGTGCATGTTGTAAAGTGATAAAATGTATCTGGCACTGATTGTTAAATTATCCATCTTTATGTAATCTACATTTTGTGCAAATAAAGGTATATTCTATTCTATTCACAGTGAAAAAATTGTTTATTGTTATAACGTTGAAGTGTCAGTTAAGCAGCATTAGCAGAATTGTTGTTCCTTATTAAGAAGAGTATAACTTCAGTGAAGTTCTAAAGTTCTAACAGTGCGGAAGTCAAAAATGGCTACTTTACAAGAGAGTGATAAGACTATCTAAAACGAGGAGCGTAACTACGCTGAACGTAATATTGTTTTTAATTATCATTACAAATGAACTCGTTGATGATTTGAAAATCCTAATAATCTTTTTCATTTTAAGTAAAATCGTGGCTTTTCCAGTGTTGTCTGTTTTTGTCACAAAATGACCTACGCACTGTTAGAACTTCACTGACGATAAGACAAATAAATGAAACATAAGACAAAATCTTTTATTTATACCCAATACTACTAATTAAAATTATATCTACTCTAATCTACTATACAGGGTGGTAATTTGAGATGGGGCATGAAGGGCAGCTACCTTAACCATTGTAGCTACAGGAACACGTTCTTAGAATACTACCCCTAACTTTTAGGATAATTACAATCGGCATTCACAGATTTTGAAAAAAAAGTACAGTCAGCGAGAAAAAGGGCTGTTTTCACAAAACTTTTTTATGGTGCCAATCGATCCCATTTCCTATAAGGATCAAAAGACTCTTGGGGACCAACTGAGGTATGAGTACTAGAAACGTCAGAAATAACAAAAAACTATTTGATATGGGTTAGTTATAAGGGCAGCTACCTTAATCGTTGTCGCTACAAGAAAATGTTGATAAGAGACTGGCCATAATTTTTGAAATTATTTCGAAATGCACAAAAAAAGAGAAAAAAAAATTTGGTACAATCAGCAAAAAAAATGGTCGGTTCTCACAAAACTTTTTTATGATGCCAATCGATTCTATTTCCCATAAGGATCAAAATACTCTACTGGACCTACTGAGAACTAGAAACATCAGAAATCACGAAAAACAACATTTCGTTAAAAGTTACGTTCACGCAGATAAAAAAGATTTTTTTATTTTCAAAATCTGTGAATGCAGTTCGAAATATTTTCAAAAATTATGGAGTTTCTTAAAAACATTTTCCTGTAGCCACAACGATTGAGATTGAGTGTATACTTTAGAATGCCCGCGCCACCATGGTCGATTCTAAAGTATACGTGATTATTTGCAGCTAGCCATTTTGTTTTATGCACATCTCTTTCCTTTCTTAGATTTGTTGTTATATTTATCCTTTTCTAAATATTGCATCATTGTTAGCACGCGCCATTGTTTTGGTTAGAAGATTTTTTGTTTTGCTTGGGTTATTAAATGATATAAAATTATAATTGGATTAAAAAATGAACTTAAGTATAAAAAATGGTTTCCAAAGAAAGTTTACTACAGTTTTTACAAGAAAAGTATGGTGAACATAAACAACAACACTTTGAATTCGTGTCTTCGGAGAAGTTTAACTTCATTATCAAGTGCAAAGCGGGCGATTATAATGAAGAAAAATCCGGAATAGGATTTTGTATGTCAAGCATTTATTGAAGATTTTTCTTCGTTCAAAAATACTAATTGGATTGTACGGACATCTATGTGCCGTCGAATTAAAATATGGTTTAATTTTAAAGTCATCCCCAAAATTGTCTAAAACAGAGGATAACGTGTGCAAAACTCGCTTTCATCGCAATCAAGAAGAATTTTAAGAACAACAAATGGATGAAAATTTTAAGAAATTTAAAAATATATTTGAATGTCATCCATCTTCCTCAACTTTAAACGCAATACGCATAATTAACAATTATTTAAAAAATATTACAACAGATCAACAGGCTCTAAGTTTTATCTACAACAATTTTAGAAAAAGATCATCACGCAAAATATTTGTGCAGCCATCCGTGGCAAGACGCACTATTAAATCTAAAGGATGTAAGACAAGAAATAGAGTCCAAGCCGGCCGACCAGTACGAGGACTAACCTATTACAGTCCCCTAAGAGCTTCGCGCAAAAGAAGCCATAATTTAGCCTTCAATATTTCTCAAAATGAAAATAACCCCCGTTGATAAATTAAAGCCGTGTTTCCTAATAAACCCACTTCAAAAAGATAAGTCACTTCTTAAATGTAACTAACACTGTATAGTTTAGAATCCATTTTTTCGCCCTGAACATTCTAAAGCATACGCGATTAGTACGCAAAATTCGTGTATAGTTTAGAATGTAAGATTTAATTTACAACATTCTAAAGTATACACGGTCAGTTTCATATGGATGCGTTCTGGCCTTGTATATTCTAGAAAGACGCCGTCCCATATAGGGCCATGGACCGTCGGCAGGAGGCATTGGGCCCCCCTAGGTTGGGCAGCAGCCGCGACAACGCAAAAGTCGCAACGCCGCGTTTATAGGACTTGTTACCATAGATATTTTTCGATTTGTGAATTTTCGTAAATAATGAATATTTAGAAAATTAAGCTTTATTCAACAAACTATAATCTAGCTTTTCTTCTCCAATTAGGCATCGGAATCGAAAGTTAAAATCTTTTGGGTACCTCGGGCCCACGGTGTATATTTTGTGCTGAGTAGTGATTGTAGGGCTAGGTTTATAGTCAGTAGGGTTTTAGGTATCTCATAGGTACCAGGCTCCATAGATTCAAACAAACGTAGCCACACTGCACGCATTTGGACTAACGGCCGTACTAATATGCAAGTCCCCGCCCGTACATATATTTAATCTAACCTATATCAATAAGTCGGCTGTCCCATTTCAAAATCTAGTAAGGGACACTTTTTATACAGATCATTTTATTTCATAATCTTGCTAACCTAAAAAGTCTCTACCAAATACAAAAACACCAGCGCTGAAAACGCACATAATAAGCAGATATATTTAAGCATCGATACCTAGTAAGTGCCCTTCACTGCCTCTGATCAGTTTAAAACCTAGTAAGTCACTTTAACCACATGGTTTTACCTAACATAAATACTTTTCAAGGGCTGACCGATTTAACGTTTATACGCTTTCCTGTAAAATTTCGTTTTAAGCCCTTACTAGGTTTTGAAATGGGACAGCCGAAGTGTTCCTAGTGAAAAATCGTTCTCCGAAGCAGTAAATTTGATTAATAAGAAAAGAAATCGTCTGTTTATTAAAAACATTAGAACTACAATGTGCCTAAATGTGGCTAAATTGTTGTGGCGATACTTATGTAAAATATAAATTTCTTATCTTTTTCTTAAAATAAATACATAATTTTAAAATAAATGTTGTTTAATTCAAATGGCTTACTTACACTGAGTCTCAAAAATGGCTTCAGCCTTAACATAAGCCTGTTACTTGAAAAAAGACTCCCGTTCGAAAAAAATGCCTAAAGGCTTTTATGGGCTAGGCTTTATTTATTTATTTTTAATTTATTTATTTCGCTCTTCAACAATAAGCACACTATTACTTAACAATTAGTACATTATAAACTTAAGTCTAAGCGCCCCATTACTTAAAGAAGAGCACTACATGCACTATATTATGCGCATGTATTACAAACGAGAAGAGAATACACTTCTTCTTCGTGGATTAAATTAAATTAGATAAGATTACATAAGGTTAAATTAGATTAAAATAAATTTTATATTAGTTAAGTTTATAGTTTTTGAGTTATTAGATTAATATAATATTATTAAAATAATTATAATGACATAATAACATATATTAACATTGATAAACTAGCGACCCGCCCCGGCCTCGCACGTGTACGTTTCATAGCTTAAAACCTTCCTCTTGAATCACTCTATCTATTTAAAAAAACCGCATCAAAATCCGTTGCGTAGTTTTAAAGATTTAAGCATACATAGGGACAGACAGGGGGAAGCGACTTTGGTTTTATACGAGTACTATGTAGTGACGTTAGACCCATCAAATGGCCAGCACGGCTTTTTTTAGGACAGGTACTGATAAATAAAAATTGGTCAATGTCTATTTCATGCTCTTTGTATGCAGCATACATTCTTGACAGTGGACAGTGTTGCCTTAAATTGGTATGACTTCTTGGCATGCAGAAAAGCTTTTTAAAATTACTAGTCTTTTAAAGCCCTTTTTTATTAGCTTAGGTCTAAAAAAGGACCGATAGGCTTAAATTTAGGGCTAAACGCCCATAGTCCTCGGGAACACTAGGTAAGGCTACTTGGTGTTCCCGGTAGTTGAAACATAATCGTTCCTCAATCAAGTCAGCATATTTGTATGTTATGCGCCTTAAGAAAATATGTAAGCAAAGTTTAGTTTCGTCGACTTGCTATAGTTATCTTTGTAAAATTACACCTATGGAATATTTTTTTCCTGCATTGCCGTGGAATTGGCAATAGAAGAAAAGTACAGACTTTTGACGACACGTTTGGTGCAGTGGCTAAACGATTGGCTTCTGCGCTAGGGTCGTGGGTTCGATTCCCACACGGAACAAAAATTTGTATGGCCTACAGATGGTTGTTTCGGGTCTGGGCGTTTGTGTATGTGAGATTTGTGTCTGTAAACGCACCCACGATACAAGAGAACTCTTAGAGTAGGGCAAAGTTTTATATTAAAAAGACATATTTTAATAATACGTGAAACGGCATAAACTACATGAAATTGTAAAGTATTGAATACCCGGCCATAGTAAAGCCAAAAGAGAGATATGACTTAGGTAACCATATTATAATTATGATACTAACTTTTGCCCGCAGCTTCGCTTGCATGAAATTTTGAACCCGTTAAGTGACGATATTCCATACAAACTTTCATCCCCTATTTAACTCCCTTAGGGGTTGAATTTCGAAAAAATCCTTCCTTACTCCTTGTCTACATTATAAAGGGAACCTGAATGAAAACCTCAGTCTGGGCGTTGATGAGTCTGTCAATCAGTCAGTCAGTCAGTCAGGACTTTTTTTTTTATTTATATAGATAGAATATACAAGGTTAGTCGGAAAGGGGGTACTAATCCGAAGCCCACTTATAGTATCGCTGATGACTGTTTGAAAGCAAGTGTTAAAATTTCAAAATTCGATATATTTTTTTTTCAAATAAAGTGATTATTATTTTAGTTTTTTCAAAAATTCTTCATCCCTGCTTTAGTTACAAATTCAGAAAATGGTGCTTCTAATTCATGACCCCAAATATGACCTAAAATGTAAACACAGCTGATCATAACTGGGGATAGATAGATTTTAGAGATTTTTTTTTGAGATTTTTGAACGACTGTTTCTCTTAAACTATTGACTTTTGGGAAAAGTTGTAGAACAAAAGTTATTCATTATTATGTGTACTTTACCACCCTTTCGGATTAGTACCCCCTTTCTGACTAACCTTGTATAGATAATATAGTTATATTAAACTAAATATTACCGCATACATTAAAATGGTAATACACGGTGTCCCAGAAAGTAATGTCAAGAGGAAGTCCACAGGTAGAGCACCCTTAGAGGTGCCCGAATCACCCCCATGTATGTTCCACGATTTTTTGTAGTTTTCGAGTTATGATTTCTTTTCATATTTTAACCAAACTCTGACTGTGTGGTCCGTCATTCCAGCCTGAGTAGTGTAGGATAACTTTTTCATCATCATCCTCATATCATCCTCATCTTCTCTAAACCAAAGACGCACAACGTTCATCCAACTGTAAAAAACAATATACAAGGTTAGTCGGAAAGGGGGTACTAATCCGCGGACCACTTAAAGTATCCCTGATGACCATTTTAAAGCAAGTGTTAAAATTACAAAATCCGATCATTTTTATTCCCATGCAAAATGAATTTTATTTTTAGTTTCTTCAAAAAATTCTTCATTTTTGCTTTAGTTACGAATTCAGAAAATAGAGCCTCTAATCCGTGACCCCGAATACGACCTAAAATTTAAACAGCTGATCATAGCTGAGGATAGATCGATTTTAGCATATTATTTATGAAATTTTTGAACAGCTATTTCTCTTAAACTTTTGAGGAAGTTATACTCATTATTATGGGTACTTTAACACCCTTTCTGAGTAACCTTGTAAAATGTATTACAAACTTTGAAACGTCATATTATGTACGTTATATGGGGTGCAAGAAAAGAGCCTCCACGAGTGGATGATATTTACCTAAGTAAGTACGACGCACCCTGGACAGTCAGCCCGGCTACCAACCTTTATGACTGGCTAATCTTTTCACCACAAGCAACCGAGAGAAGAAGAAGAACGTTAATTGAAATCTACTTCTCAATATAAATCATGAGAACATTAGATAAAAAAATAAAAGATTATAAGTTGTTGGCAATTGTTGATATTACCGTCCCTCATGACGAGAACCTTGTGAAAACTGAGAAAGATAAAATAATCAAATGTCTTGATTTTAGCACACGAGTTTATCGAAATGTGGTACGTCGAATCGGAAGTCATTTTTTTTTAAATATTTTGGTACATTTTTTACACAGCACCATCTAGTCCCAAACTAAGCAGAGCTTGTACTATGGGTACTAGACAATGGATATAATACTTATGTACTTTTATTTTTGTAAATACATACTTATAATACACTAGCTTCTACCCGCGACTTCGTCCGCGGATCCTGTTGCTTATGCCAACGACAACGGGGTCATCAAAATCGAAGATCTGAAACGTCTGATGTCATAAAAATACAGATTCGGGTCTAATCGCGTAAAAACTTAAAAGGCACTAAATACCTTTTTACGCGATTAGACCCGAATCTGTATTTTTATAATGTGTACAAATCGCGAAAGTTTAAAAACGTTTACGTCTGATGTCTCTAGAGACCTAGAAGCAGATGCGTAGATACGCTGAGAACTCAAGTGCAATTCTTTATCCGTGAACATCTCCGACTCGCGAGACAATGCGTGACGTTCACGATCAGCGGTCAGTTGCGCATCACGTTCCCCACTTGTCTCTAGAGACCTAGAAGTCGATGCGTAGATACGCTTGGAACTCAAGCGTAATTCTCTATCCGTGAACGTTTCCGACTCGCGAGACAATGTGTGACGTTCACGATCAGCGGTCAGTCATGCATCACGTTCCCTACTTGTCTCTAGAGACCTAGAAGTCGATGCGTAGATACGCTTAGAACTCAAGCGCAATTCTCTATCCATGAACGTCTTCGACTCGCGAGACAATGCGTGACGTTCACGATCAGCGGTCAGTCGCGCATCACGTTCCCCACTTGTAATACATAAGAAACACCCAGCCCAACACAAACACTTATGTTCATCACATAAATATTTGTGTCCTGTAGGAATCGAACCCACGACCTCGCGATCAGCAGTCCGACACTCGAACCACTAGACCATAGACGTCGTCGAATCGTCGCCAAGAGCTTCGATCACCATCTCAAGAAGCTCTTGTTTGGCGGCTGGATCAAGGGCTTAATACAGAAAGTATTCTTTGACGTACACTTTTGAGGCGGTTACTATTTCTAGAAGCGTGGACCGGACAATGACGCATGAATAATATCAGATAATAAATAATTTACGTTTGCCTTTATTATTCTCAACTGAATGGATATATAGAAGCGATAAGCAGAAAATAAACTTGTCTTAAATAATCTTCATTGTTACTGCTGACTTTCTGTGTGATTTAAACTATGTAGGTAGTGTTTGGGACTATTTATATGGAAATATTAACGCGTTACAAATAACACTTTCCGGTCAATCAACGTGTAAGGTACATTGACCGAGTTATATATTTGCTACACTTATTGATTACTAAACAAATGCAATTAATAAAATCATGCTTTGCACTTCTGGTGCTTCGGGTTTTGTTAAAGCAATTGTAAGGTCCCGTAGTACTAGGCACCTTACACTTGCAGTTTTAGTTAGAAGTAGTAAGTAAATAGGTAAGAGTTTTGAGTGAAGCGAGTAGACGTAAACACACACAGATTTTGTAACACTAAAAGTTTATTAGATGTACCGATCACAACTAAGTTAGAGTAAGTTAAAGTTGGATGCTAATCCGCGATGTTCGCGTAAGTAGGTAATTTGTCAACTAACTTTAAATTATATTAAACACTAGCTTTCGCCCGCAGCTTCGCTTGTGTGAAATTTTGAACCCGTGAATTGACGATTTTCCATACAAACTTTCATCCCCTATTTAACTCCCTTAGGGATTGAATTTCGAAAAATCCCTTCTTATTGGATGCCTACGTTACAAAAGGAACCTACTGTCAAAATTTCAAGTTTCTAACCCCAGCGGTTTAGGCTGTGCGTTGATAGATCAGTCAGTCAGTCAGCTTCTCCTTTTATATGTATAGATTATTATAAATACGATAGAGAAAAGTAGGTTGCTGCCTTTGTAGCCTGACGGTGTGTACGTAAACCGTACCTACAGTAATGCTCGTGTTCGCAAGAGCGGCTGCAGATCATTCTGGGTTCAATCCACAGATCAGACAACATGTAAAAGCGCACACAGATAGATGCACACCACGTGAAATGTTCGCATATTTATGTAGGCGCACTGTGATCACGGAACGAACACTTAATACGGACTTCTGGCGAGCCTTCTTTCGAATTACTGTCAAGTCGTGGATGGCCGCGCCCGCAAACGTGTCGCAAATGCTCGTAGCGTGCTTGCCATGTTTTCAAGGGGCGCAGTTCATTCGCTCCGAGACGTCCAACCTATACAGTTTATTGTGTTGCATTTCATGTTATGTTCTTGAGTGGAGACCGCGAATCTGCAAACGTGTGTCCTCAGGCTACGTGGAGTGACGATCCTCGCAAGGCGGCTGGTAGCAGCTGGATGAGAAAAACCGAGGATCGAGCTCTGTGTCCTGTACTTGGACCTATGTCCAGTAGTGGACTGCTATGGGATGATGTTGTGATGCGGATATAATTAATATGTCCAAGGTATAACAATCTTATTCTTTGCCCGAAAACGGTGATAGATGGCGCTCAATCCCAACAATACACAGTCATTGGAAGGTAATAAATATAGGCTTTCGACAAAGTTCTACACACATCATCATCTGCCTAGCCTTTTCCCAACTATGTTGGGGTCGGCTTCCAGTCGAACCGGATGCAGCTGAATATCAGTATTTTACATGGAGCGACTGCCTATCAGACCTCCACAACCCAGTAACGGGGTAATACGATACTCTTGGTAAGACTGGTTGTCAGACTTTCTGGCTTCTGACCAACAGTAACGACTGTCAAAGATCTACAAATGACAGCCGGGACCAACGGCTTTACGTGCTTTCCGAGGCACGGAGGAAACTCGCTATGGTAAATGGTCACCCATCCACAGACCAACCTCGGCAGGCGTGGCTTAACCCGGAAGATCGGTCTATGCGGCTGTAATTATTTAGCCACGAGCTCCTCTAAAGTTCTACACACATATACACTTATAAACATTTATTGCAGTTACCACTTGTAACTTTATCACAATTTAACATGGTCTAGTTTTCATAATGTTGGTCAATGTGTTTAATATTAATTGACCGGTTAATATAATTTGTAAGCGTATAAATACTCATAGTTACAAAGAGTTTAGTTCAAATCATTTGTAAAGTTAGCCGGTAACATGAAGCTCCTTATTCTTTTCTTGGTAGTAGCATCTGCTTTGGCAAAAATAGACGTTAGTGTCGGTAAAGCGAATCCTGTCTTCGTACACACGGTGGGGCATCATCGAGGTCAACGTAAGTCATTTTTTGCAAAATACTTATGTCAAATCAATAATGTAACTGTCAGAGCGGTTACGCACTGCATCTGATCCGAATCCGAGAAAATACGTCCCGAAGTAGTCATAGAACTATTTGTATGGTAGTTTACGCACTAGATCCGACTTCCGTCATCCGATTTCTCTCCGTGATCCGTGAGTTTCCAATTCGGAAGAAATATTGACGGACCGTAGTAGCCATATTACTGTTTGTATGAACGCTTTTGCACTACCTCGGATTCAAATCGGACGTCAAATGGATATGCCAAAGATGGCCCCTGAATTGTTTGAATTTGGATCAGAGATCGGATAAGTGCGTAAGCAATATCCGAATTCGGTCAGAGTTTTTTAGACTCTAGATTCGTAGTTTCACGTATTCGGATCGGATGCAGTGCGCAAAGCAATATCCGAATTCGGTCCGAGTTTTTTATATTATTATTTTCACGGATCCGTTATTGTACACTAAAAGAAATAAAACAGAAGAAATACACGCAATTAAGAACATATCGATGCCACCCACGTAAGTTGTTGTAAGCCATAAATTGCATTTTTGTGTTTTTCACGTAGAAGTGTCTAATTTTATGTATATTATCTGTTCCAAATAAAAAAATAACGAAGATGATAGGTAAATATGTTTTTGCTATTTTTAAATTTGGAACAGATTATACCTATATACAGGGTGGAATCGTTAAGTGTCAACAGGCGATTATTCCGTCAGTTTAGGAAATATTTCAAAACTTAGGGCTAATATCAAAACTAGGCCGCCTAGTTACTAAAATAACATACTTTTTTTTGGAAAAATAACCGCCATATATCGAGAATTTTGATTTTACCTACTTCCGTAATTTTAATATGACATTTTTGTTCATTCAAGAAGCTTATATTTTTTTTGCATTTTATTTTAGAGCTTTATTGTTTACTGAATGACAGGATTAATAATAATAACTCAATAAAAAATGGATAATATTTCTTTCTTGTACCTATTGACAAAGTGGGCAACATTTTTTATTTAAACTTATAACAAATCCATGTAGCCTAGTTTTGATAATAGCCTTAACTTTTTAAATATCTCTTAAATTGACGAAAAAATCGTCTTTTGACACTTAACGATTCCACCCTGTATATAAAATTACACACTTTTACGTGAAAAACACAAAAATGCAATTTGTGGCTTACAACGACATACCTACTTACTTATTGTTCTTTTGTCCCCATAAATGTGATTTTAATGACGTTTGACGCAGTAAGTAAGAATTAGGTAAAACCCTATATCTCAGGTTTCCACTCTTTATAAATATGTTGGTTTGTTTTTCACAGTTGGCCAAAAGCAGTGCGAGGTTCATGCAGATTGCCGCAACGTCTGTCGAGATACGTTTACGAACACAAGAATGGCGTTGTGTTACGAAAACGTCTGTTTCTGTAGCGTTCCGCAAGATAATTAATAAGTAAAGATGAGATGATTCGTACAAGACCGGTTAAGTAATGTGAAAAAAAATCTGCGAAAAAATCATATTCTATTAAATAAACATTAATAATTAATACGTTTTTGTATCTTTAATTCCTCTAAAACATGACATAGATTTACGCCTTATTCCCCGAAGAGTTGGCAGAGGTATATAGTACACCCACGTTTCGCCGTTATGTTTAAGTCCCATGTAATAGGGGGCGAGCCTATTGCCATCAACCGACAACCAACAAAAACCACAAAATCAACAAATCCAGACTCCTAGCTGCTACTGAGAAATTCCACACGGAAAAACTCAATAACACTTTGCCCGACCTGGGGATCGAACCCAAGACCTCACGCTCAGCAGTCGCGCTTGCGACCACTAGACCACCGAGGCAGTCTTAATTCCTCTATTGCATACGAAAACGTTAACGCAAAAGACGTTTTGTTTATTCAGAAAAATATCACATTGTAATTAAAGTTCTGCATCTGGCCACCCCAGCTACATTATTTCTTTGGTCCAGATAGACAATATTAACCTCTTTCACCTCTCATCATTCTCATCTCGCCTGTAAACGACAACTGTTGTACATACGGCTACACTTCAAGCTATGCAAAACCAGTATAAACTGACCGTTACTTGTGCGAAAAGATTATACAAAGCGACGCCAAGATAAACTGGTTTTGTATAGCTTGATGTGTAGCCGTGTGTACATGGTCCTCAATGACCTATATTTATGCGATGTGTTTTAATATTCTGCCGTTGGAACCCAGGGCGCCTACTCCTTAAGTCCGTCAACGAAGTTAGACGCCCGTCCGAAAGTAGCCCGAAACGTAGGAGTGAACAAAACAAGTGTCAAGTTCAACTTTTCGGACGGGCAAAAACACATCGGTAGTAGTGACAACTGTCAAATCGTGTTGTCATTCATTCTTAGTTAGGGCCCCGAAATAATCGTATGTCCGTAGGTGAGAGTAAGAAACGCTCGTAACTAAGGCCGAAACCACAGACTTCGAGCTTAGGGAGTAGACCCCCTGTCATACAAAAAGCAAAATCTACTCCTCAAATCCACTTTGATATTAATTGTAATTCGTTTATTTTTAATGTAATTTTGGATTTATTACTATTTTTAGCAATTCTGAAATGATTTTATGTGTTTTAGGAACAAAAGACCGAATCAAAGCATATGCGTACGTGTATTAGAAATTAATGCTAAAAACGGCCGTTTTTGGTACTTATCGCTAAAACTTCGAATCCAGAAGCTCTAGTGTTGTTTTTTGGTGTTCGAAAATTTCTACAACACTTGACTAAAATGTTGCACGTACGAAATTTCATTATGTTGTGTGTTGACAGAAATAATGTTTTTTTTCTGAAGTGGGGGAAGCGCCTTAATTACTAAAACTTCTAACGCAGGAAGTCGTGTTATTTTGGTGTTCTTAAACTACAACACTTGACTAAAATGTTGTATACACGTCAATATGTTGTGTGTTGACAGAAATTATGTTTTTTTTTTTTCTGAAGTGGCGCCACTTTCGGGGCCTAATCGCCTTAAGTATGTTTAACTTTGCCTGACCTGGGGATCGAACCCAGGACCCTACGCTCATTAGTCGCGCTTATGACCACTAGACCAACGAGGCAACCAACCTATACATCAGCTACTTTGAAGTGATAATTAACGTGCTTTGGAATTATGAACCTTAATTCAATGGTTAATAGTTCAGTTTCCATCACATTCAAATTACTTTTAAGCCCTTTTCGGTAATTTTTGTCATTCTAAAATGAACTTAAATACATGTTGTCAAAGATGATAATTGCGTAATTAGTAATAACGTTTAATTCTCTTTCCATATTGGCTTTAGTATAATCTAATGACTAAAAAATAAATCATTAAAAACTAAACAGCCGTACAAGCCGTACAGTCGAACGTAAAAGGCGGTACACACACCCAGCATGCGGCTAATGGCGATCTGAGTGGTTTCACGTGTACACCCACCTTAGGCGTGCGGGGCGCCGCTAAATCCCCCTACTTTTAGTTTTTTACTAACTTTGCGTAAAGTGCACATTGTATCGTTCTCTAAGAGGATTTTACGGAGCTTATGGGCTTAGCTTAGCATATTAATTTTATTAGGTAAGACCGTGTGTAATAATTTTTTAAGCTTTTATTGGATTAATCATTAGAAGTAAACAAACTATGAATAGTTTATTTACTTATAATGATTGTACATAATACCTATTTTTTTTAAAAACTTCAATCCTCTTTAGTGTCTACTGGTGACTCAGAGTGACCCTGCATGCGATTTGTTCAGATTCAATCAAAAAATTCAAAGTTGTGCTCAACAGCTGTCGTCGATACCATTAATTTATGAGTAGTATCGAAATGTTCTAATTAACACTACCACATAAATAAAAATATTCTTTAAATAAATACCTACCTACACAAAAAACAGTAGGTAGTAGAAATAAAATATTAAATTCCATAATAATATGTTTGACGGGTAGACAATAAAAATGTTTTTCAATAGTTTTGCAGCAAGCTGTAAAATATTAGATGTGTTGTGTTTTTCACGTTTCTTAATAAGATATTGAGAGACATAATTATGTAGTTTTACGGTTTGCGTCATAGTGAAGAGAGAGGCAATTATGAGGACCGATATTTAAACTACATTTTTCCTCGCGCTCTTCCTAAATCTTTTGTGCTTTTTAATGTTTATTTAAAAGGAAAAGGTTTTTTTATCAAAAATGATCATGCTATTACCACAGTTTAAGAATCATACAGTTGGGAAACGCCTTTGATGTCGGACGACACCGCCGCCCGTATAGGTACTTACGCTATCAATCGCAAATGTGCAAGGGTTGTCAAAAAAGAAAAATAAAATAGATGTGATTATTATGTAGTAATTTAGGTACTTAATTAATAAACAAAAATTAATAATAAAATTTTATAAATTATATTATATTAATATTCAATATAATTATATTAATACGTGCATAATCATTATAATTAATTGATACAACGATTCTTGTAAAACTCGCTTGCGATTTACACGGGTTTCCCCTCCAGAGGGAGGCGGAGGTCAAAATCAAAATCCAAGATGGCGACGGTAAAATATCACAAAATATGCGTCATGGGTATCGTTTCCGCGGTTTTCGGAGGCGATGGTGACGAAAATGGGGCCAAAGTCAAAATCCAAGATGGAGGCTGCGAAATGTTTCAAAATATGCGTCATGGGTGTCGTTTCCATGCATCAGCACGCCCGAAAATCATCGACACGACGCCCATGACACCCATGACGCATATTTTGTAAAATTTCACAGTCGCCATCTTAGATTTTGACTTCGACCTCATTTTCGGGATCAGCACCTCCGAAAACCATGGACTCGACACCCATGGCGCATATTTCGTAAAATTTCACAGCCGCCATCTTGGATTTTGACTTCGACCTCATTTTCGGGATCAGCACCTCCGAAAACCATGGACTCGACACCCATGGCGCATATTTCGTAAAATTTCACAGCCGCCATCTTGGATTTTGAATTTGACTTCACTTTCGTCATCAGCGCCCCCAAAAACAGCGGAAACGATACCCGTGACGTATATTTTGTAACATTTCACAGTCGCTATCTTGGATTTTGATTTTGACCTCCCCCACCCTCTGGCTAGAGGGGAAACTGTGAGATAAATATAACTTTCATTACTCATACTCGGAAAGTAGGTCTGAAGTTGCTTGAGGAGCGGGTTGAAAGTAATACTTTCCAGCCCTAGGGAGAATCCTTTTCAACTGACAGCTGTCAAATTATTAAAAAAAAAACTAGTTCTATTTTCACATTTCTATTGAACCATGTTCCTCCAACTTTCTATACAGCCACTCAATTAAAAAAATAAAGTATATAAATTAAGTAAAATTGTAATAATATAAAGTTAAGTAAGTATTAATTAAAGAACATTATTTTTTATATGACTATTATAATTTAGTTTCAACTATTTCTTTAAAATAACATAGATTTGGCAAAATATTTAGCATTTTTTCAATGATGAAAATGAAAAATAATGGCTGAATAGCTGGCTGGCCACAGAAAAAAAAACAAAATAGGCGGGAAAGCGGTAATCCGATCACTCATTTTTTCTTTACCTAATTCATGTTTTTATTTTTACTTTTCTTGTATTCGTAATGAAAAGCACAGCGTTTATGTACCTCGGGTTAAAGAATTATTTAGTCCCTCGAAGTATTGTCTCGGGCCTAAATAAGTTACTTCCACCCCTAGGGTAACAATGTACTATTAAAGAACTTAAACTAGCCTTTATGAATGTAGCAATTAATGGTTTTATATTCTTTCGCGCAAATATCCGGACGTGCCTGCCCTCAGCGTTCGAGTGCGCAAACTAAGCGCGATCGGGGGCCGCGATCCGCGCCGCCCACCTCCCCGCGAGTTCCCCGCTCTTGCTCTGCGCAAGTACATTCATTTCCCAACTGTATGATTGTTAAACTGTGCTATTACCATAGGCTCACATAAAACAAACTTATACCAGTGTTATCTACCCTTACCCTTAACCTGGGGGTGCATGAAAAGAGCCTCCACGAGTGACGATAATTCAGTACGTCCGGCGCACCCTGGGCAGTCAGCCTCGCTACCAACCTTGCTGACTGGCTAATCTTTTCACCACAGCATGAGCTATTCTTTCGTATATCTCGTGCTGACACGAGATCTATCCTTAGACTGGACTTGTACCTACTATCTTCTACTATCACAATAAACAGTATGAGTACAGAGTCCAGAAGAGATTATATCAAAAACAGAATCATCATCATCATCATTCAGCTGAAAGACGTCCACTGCTGAACATAGGCCTCCCCCAAGCATCACCACATCGATCGGTCCTGTGCTTCTCGCATCCAGCGGATTCCCACGACCTTCACCGGTACCCCAAGTGTGAGTTTTTTTCGTTAACTACTGTAGTTGCGTCACGCCAAAAATGTATGAAAATTTAGGCTGTGCCTCTAGGCGCACCGTTCAATTAACGCGCGAATATTAGTTAGTGAACGGTGCGCCTAGAGGCGCAGCCTAAATATTCATACATTTTTGTCGTGACGCAACTACAGTAGTTAACGAAAAAAACTCACACTTGGAATACAGATCATCGATCCACCTTGTGGGAGGCCTACCCACGCTGCGCCTTCCCTTTCGGCCCCATCGGCCATCCGTTCTGCGAGCAATGTGCCCCGCCTACTGCCACTTAATTTTGGCAATTCTTCGAGCCATGTCGGTAACCTTGGTTCTCCTGCGAATCTCATCATTTTTTTTTTTTTTTTTTTTTTTTTTTTTTTTTAAAAAAACGTTGCCCCACACTAAGATTTCTCTTGTATCGTGGGTGCGTTTACAGACACAAATCTCACAAACAAACGCCCAGACCCGGAACAACCATCTGTAGGCCATACAAATTTTTGTTCCGTGTGGGAATCGAACCCACGACCCGTAGCGCAGAAGCCAATCACTTAGCCACTGCACCAAACGTGTCGTCAAATTTCTGATGATCATGCAGCGTAGTTCTCTCCATTGCCCTTTGGGTGAGCCTTCTTCTGAGGCCCATTGTGAGCGACCACGTTTCAGTGCCGTAAGTGATCACTGGTAACATGCACTGAAAAAGCTGCATCAACAAGAAAAAGTGAAAACGTACGTACGCGCACAAAATTTTCAATTTTCTATGAATGAAATGCAAATTGATACTATTAAGTGTGTTTTAAAAGTTCGGGTCTAAACGCATAGAAACTTTAAAAGGCACAAAATACCTTTTTATCCCGACGTTTCGGCCGAATTACACCGGACGTGGTCACGGGTAGACTGAAGTGGCGGAGCAGTTGTCATCTTCGTGAAGCAAGGGTATTTTTTGTGCCTTTTAAAGTTTCTACGTATTTACACCCGAATCTGTATTTTAATAATGTGTACAAATTGCGAAAGTTTAAAAACATTAAGTGTGTTTTGTCTTTAATACTGCATTTTTTTTTATTTTATGAAAACTAATTAATGTTTAATTGTTTTGTTTTGTAACATTTTGACATAGTTTTACTGTCGTTATTACTAAATCCTCCCATAGTATTATGATAATAATTATATCTGTCGCGGGCTACTAAATGGTGCGCTCATGACAGTCCGTGCCTACTCCAATTATGTTACAGTCGAGATGAAAGCGCACACAAACGTATAATTACCGTGACCAATTGGCAACGTGTATTTGTATTTTTTATTTATTTATAATACTAGGCACGAAGAAAAAAATAACTATTTTATTAGTAAAATAAAAAGAGTACCTACATATATTTTAATATAATTTTATGTGAGCTTTCTCATTGTCACAGAATTTTTATGATGTTCATTATTTTAGTACAGTTGTTTAAAATTATTTGAGCAATAACTTCTTCCGCTATTAAAAACAGTTTTAAGAGTTACAGAATTTAGAAGTTATGACGTATCTACTAGTAGAATATTTTATAGGTATTTTAATAATACACGGTAGAAATTTGAGGAGGAACAGTCGAGGCAGTTTCGTTAACCGTTGTAGCTAAGATAAAACCCAAAACGGTCTTTTGATCCTTACAATAATAATATCGAAGACTGTCTCGTTGGTCTAGCGGCCATCTCCTTCTGGGCCTGCCGCGACGTCGTCTAACGTTATGTGGGCTCCACTCAGTGGTGAATTTTGCCCACAGCTCGTCCGACATGCGGCAGATAGACGTGACCAGCCCAGTTCCATTTTAAACTTGCGGCTTTCTGACCAACGTCGGCGATTTGAGTTTTGGAGGGCAGTATACTAAGTATTTAATTTAATAAAATATTTTTTATTTAAGTTAATCACGGTTTCCATTTGACTACCTTCTCATTTTAAGTTTAATTTTTAAAGAAACAAAGAAGAATCCTTAGTCAAACTCATTATTTTTTAGAAAACTAACCTCGATTGTATCACATGGCTGTCCCATCACGAGGCAGTGAATTGTGCATTTACAAGGTATCGAGGCTTAAATATATCTGCGTTGTCAACGCTGGTGTTTTTGTATTTGATAGGGACTAACGAGGTTAGCAAGATTATGCAATAAGACTATTTTTGTAAAAGTGTCCCTTACTTGGTTTTAAAATGGGACAGCCGCACAGGTTACAACTTTGTTTATAATTACGACAAAAAATAAACATACTTCCATTTCCTTCTGTCAAGACGATATTGTATTATAAATATGTTATTACCTTCTAATCTTTCCTCTAACTAAGAACAAAGAGGGACCGAACATCCTAACTAACACCGATGCACTTAAATCCGGAAACAGGCCATATTTCTCTTAAAATCCTGCACCGAACTCGAAAGTTAGGTGTATGAAACTACATAAATTATACTAGCAAATGACTCCGGTGCACCCTGTGCCTATACATCATCGTTCTGTTAAGGACTGCACTACATATTTTATACATAATATATAATTTATATGCATGTTTTATAGCCCCAAAGATTTACGGCTGTTGCCTAAGATTGTGGAATAAGTTTTAATATCAGCCGTTTGTTTAAATAATATGCTGTTGCCACAAAAAGGGGCTATTGGAAACATCACTACTTAAATAGTATAAAACAAAGTCGCTTCCCGCTGTCTGTCTGTCCCTATGTATGCTAAGATCTTTAAAATTACGCAACGGATTTTGATGCGGTTTTTTTTAATAGATAGAGTGATTCAAGAGGAAGGTTTTAAACTATAAAACGTACACGTGCGAAGCCGGGGCGGGTCGCTAGTTCTCATATAAAACTTTGATTCCATTCTGCGGTAATGCCATCTAGTATTAAATAGCAATAGTACGTAACTCTGATAGTTAGAAAACATTTCAATATTACGAACGGCAGGTGGCGTGCTTTTAATTTGTATTTTGTAGGGATGGTAAACATTTATCGATGATGATGTCGATGAAGTCTTCAGACGTTGATGTAGTATTTATTTACTTAATAGATACACGCGGTGACAGTGTGATTTTCATCTAATTTATTGAAATAAGGAAGCAATGAGATTGTTCCGGTAATTTCTAAGTTGTTTATTCAAAAAATTTTTACAGATCATGAAAAAGGTTACGGCGTCCAATACCAGAAATAAGCTATCTGTTTGAAACGATTATAAAACAATTTCCTTTTAAATCTAGCTGATGTTTTACAAAAAATTGTATACAAGGTTTGTCGGAAAGGGATACTAATCTGAAGACTGTTTTACCGCAAGTGTTAAAATTTCAAAATTGGATAATTTTTATTTCCATGTATAATTATGTTTTATTTTAGTTTTTGTTTAATTCTTCGTCCCTACTTTAGTTACCAATTCAGAAAATGGAGCTTCTAATCCGTGACTCCAAATATGACGTCAAATGTAAACACAGCTGATCATAGCTGAACATAGATAGATTTTAGGGTATTTTTTTTTGAGATTTTTGAACAGCTTTTTTTCATAAAACTATTGACTTTTGGGGAAAGTTGTACAACAAAAGTTACTCATTATTGTAGGTACTTTAACACCCTTTCGGATTAGTAACTTTTTTTTTAGTTTTAGAAGAATTTATTCAAACGATTCAAGGATAAGGACAATCAAGGGTAGATCAATAGAAAAAAAAGATAAACTTAATATGTTACAAAATGACGTCACAATGTTACAAGTGTTGATTATTTATCTAATGTCCCTAAGTAGCGCCTTAGCTGACTGAAGCTGGTTAATTTTTAGTCATCATAACAATAAAAATTGCTTAACCACATGTGATTGCGCCACTCTGTGACCGAATGACATTAAAAATAGTACCCCACCGGCATCGGGAACGTGGTCCAAGCTGCCGGTGGTCATGGCCTCAGAGAGAGGAACCTCCTAACAATACGCGCCGTGTCAAGAAGTACCGCTTTCTGTATCAGGCCCTTGATCCAGCTGCCCAACGAGAGCCTCTTCAGATGTTGGTCGAGGCTCTCAGCTAATAACCCATTACTGCTGAATCAACATCCAACATGCCGACAACCTCATGTGCCAAGTCTTGATAAGATGAATAAATGAAACTTACATAACGACATGTGATTGCGCCACTCTGTGACCGAATTACATTAAAGCCCACATTGAAAATTAAAACATAATTGCAGCATCATCACTTACGGGCAAATGCATGTCCATAATCATAAAGTCTTAAACGCACGAGCGGCTGAACGCGTGCGATTCGAGTGCGACAAACTGCTCAATTAGAGTCGGGGCACATTAGCAACATAGCGTCTTCTTAATGAACTTCCTAGGTGTTGAGAGCTAAATATAATCGCTTTTCGTTGTCGCGAGCTCGTGCGTTTCGAGCGGGATGGTGTGGCATGGGCTTTATTTGTATGTGTACGTCATTTATTGTACAAGGTTAGTTGGAGAGGGGGTAATAATCCACGGGCCACTTAAAGTATTGCTGGTGACTATTTTAAAGCAAGTTTTAAAATTTAAATTCAATATTTTTTATTTCCATGTAAAATGACTTTAATTTTAGTTTTTTTTTTCATAAATTATTCATCCCTTCTTTAGTAACGAATTCAGAAAATGGAATTTCTAATATTGACTTAAAATATAAAAACAGCTGATCATAGCTGAAGATAGATAGAAATCAGCGTATTTTTTTTGAAATCGTGATAAAGCATGTGTAGAAAATAGTAGTCCAACGTTAAGGGGTCGATACGCGATATATTCAGCTATCACATACCACAATTGTTGTATTGTACAGTTTTTTTTATAATTAGATTTTTTTTCGAAAAAAATAACTAAGAATTAAAAATGACTTGCTTATAGCACACATGTATTCAGCAGTTATAAACAAAAAACAAAATAGGAAAATATTGTGTTGGGTTGAAAGAAAGAAAGAAAATACATTTATTTAGCACAGACTAAAAAGGCACACAATATAAAATAAAGCAGAAAAAAAACAAACAAAAGAAATTAGCAGGAGTGTGCCTCACGGCTACGCCAAAAAGGCCCAGTTCAGCAAAAATGCCAGACAACTAGTGCCTGACGCTGGTTTTCAACTGGACCTGAAGTGTGAGGTGACGGATGTAAGTCAGGTTGAAACAGTTAAATTAGTAAAATGAAGAGTTAATTTTAATAAAAATAAAAAAATAATAATTCTGAGACCTATGGTAAATAAAAAATTAACTTTAAAAAAAAGTAAAAACCGACTTCAAAGAAATACTAAAAGGAGTATAATAATTACCATAATATAAAATTAACAGTTTCAGAAGTCGGTGGCTTCTATTTGCTTCAGTGTAGAGTTGCACCGACTTCTGAAACTGTTAATTTTATATTATGGTAATTATTATACTCCTTTTAGTATTTCTTTGAAGTCGGTTTTTACTTTTTTTTAAAGTTAATTTTTTATTAAATACGTTTTAGTGTCATAATTTTAACCCCCTCCTTCATAACCCTTCTTTTTGGCTTTGACGTAGTCGGGCATAAAAAGTCCTTTCAAATGATACCTTACACGATATAATGAAAACATTCCAAAGGGGGGGGGGGGGACACGCACCCCCTCCCCTTTTCCAGTAGTCAGTTCCCAAAAACAGATATAAACAAAGCAATATTAGTAATTTGAGAATTTTGCTTTGATCCGATGAGGAGTTCCGTTCCATATCTCTGAAGTTCATGGTCTGATCATAACAAAATTTAAATGGGACCAATCGGAAAGTATACCCTTTCGAACAAAAAAAGAATTTTTCAAATCGGTTCATAAATGACGGAGATATGAGGTAACAAACATAAAAAACAAAAAAAATAAATAAAAAAAAAATACAACCGAATTGAGAACCTCCTCCTTTTTGAAGTCGGTTAAAATGGTTCAAATTGTGGTATGTGATAGGAATACACGGTTTGTCGACCCCTTAACGTTGGACCACTATTTACGACACAGCCTGTATATTTCCCTTAAACTATTGACTTTTTAACCGACTTCAAAAAGGAGGAGGTTCTCAATTCGGTTGTTTTTTTTTTTTTTTTTTTTTTTATATTTGTTACCTCATATCTCCGTCATTTATGAACCGATTTGAAAAATTCTTTTTTTGTTCGACAGGGTATACTACCAGATTGGTCCCATATAAATTTTGTTACGATTAGACAATGAACTTCAGAGATATGGAACGGAACTCCTCATCGGATCAAAGCAAAATTCTCAAATTACTAATATTGCTTTGTTTATATTTGTTGTTGGGAACTGACTACTGGAACAGAGGAGGAGGTGCGTGTCCCCCCCTTCCCCCCTTTGGAATGTTTTCATTATATCGTGTAAGGTATCATTTGAAAGGACTTTTTATGCCCGACTACGTCAAAGCCAAAAAGAAAGGTTATGAAGGAGGGGGTTAAAATTATGACACTAAAACGTATTTAATAAATAATAAACTTTAAAAAAAGTAAAAACCGACTTCAAAGAAATACTAAAAGGAGTAAAATAATTACCATAATATAAAATTAACAGTTTCAGAAGTCGGTGCAACTCTACACTGAAGCAAATAGAAGCCACCGACTTCTGAAACTGTTAATTTTATATTATGGTAATTATTTTACTCCTTTTAGTATTTCTTTGAAGTCGGTTTTTACTTTTTTTAAAGTTTATTATTAGGAAAATGGTAGAACAAAAGTTTTTCCTTAATACGGGCGGGTTAATGTATTTCATACGTCTTATTAAATATTACTAGAAGCAGTCTCCTTCCATAACACAGTAACATAGTGCATAGCGGGAGTTAGATTGCGTTCCGTACGCCAATAGCAACAGGGAAGTAGCATTGTATACATTGCCCCGCGACTGACAGCGCACGCTTCACAAATGTACACCAATGTGACGCGACTTGTGTTCGGGGGTGTACTGTTTCATTGATGTATCGGACTTATTAGCTGTATTTGTTTATATCCTTATCTTGTATCTTATGCCGTATTTGTTTTTTTTTTTTTTTTTTTTTTTTAATCGTTGCCCCTCACTAAGATTTCTCTTGTATCGTGGGTGCGTTTACAGACACAAATCTCACAAACAAACGCCCATTATTTACTTATCTCGTAGGTATCTTATTTACCGTAGTCGTTAATGTTCTTAGGTATCTAGTATCTTATTTACCGTATTTGTTATTATCTTTATCATGTATCTTATTTACCGTATTTGTTAATATATTTATGTCATATCTTATTTACTGTATTTTTTAATATCCATATCTTGTATCTTATGAGCCGTTTTTGTTTATATATTTATCTCGTATCCTATTGACCGTACTCGTTAATATTCGTATCTACCTAGTATCTTATTGACCAGATTTGTTAATATCTTTATCTTGTATCTTATTTACCGTGTTTGTTAATATCTTTGTCTTGTATCTTAATTACCGTATTGGTTAATGTATTTATCATAACCGTATTTGTTAATACAAGGTTATTCGGAAAAAGGGTACTAATCCGCAGGCCAAGTAAAGTAGGTATTACAGATGACTGTTTTAAAGCAAATCTTAAACCGATCATTTTTATTTCAATGCAAAATTATTTTTATCTTATTTTTAAAAATTCTTCATTTATGCTTTACTTACGAGTTCAGAAAAAAGAGCTTCTTATCCGTGACCCCAAATATGACCTAAAATGTAAACACAGCTGATCATAGCTGAGGATAAATAGATTTTAGCGATTTTTTGATGCAATCTTTGAACAGCTATTTCTCTTAAACTATTGACTTTTGGGGAAAGTTGTAGAACAAAAGTTATTCATTATTATGAGTTCTTCAACATCCTTTAGGATTAGTAGGTACCCCCTTTCCGACTTACCTTGTATAATCGATTAACGAATAAATCAAACCTTTTCCCCCTCATTACAAAAGATGGTCTAAGAAAAACGTAGGTTTTAATATAGCCCCGTCTCTTTTTGTTATCTATACATATAATAAAATCGTGGTTTAGAAGTAACTAGTAAATTTTTGTCTAGAACTTATAAATCGCGCGGTAACGAAACCATAGCGCGATCTAATTCGACGCCAACGCCATCTAGGGAAGTAAAGATTAAACATATGTTTGCATGTTTATGCAAGCATCACGTAAAAAGAGCTGACCCAATGCTGTTGACTTTTATAAACATATATTGTGCTTATCTCCAAGTAACATATTTTTTTTGTTTCATCGCAATCGGTTCACGCATTCAAAAGATATGCAAATAATCAATATCTTCTATACATTTATCAAATCTGTAGACTTTGCGTATCTGTACATAGCAAATATTTTGAAAAAACATGGTTGGGGTGTTAAAAAATAACCAAAAGAACCCATTTTTAACATTTTTGTATTTTGTTTCTTCTGTTTGTCTGTTTATCTGTTTATCTGTTTGTTTGTTCAAGCATCACGTAAAAACAACTGACCCAATGCTGTTGACTTTTATAAACATATATTGTGCTTATCTCCAAGTAACATATGTTTTTTGTTTCATCGCAATCGGTTCACGCAATCAAAAGTTATGCGAATTTTAAGTTTTCTAGAAGAACTTAGCATGTATTAGTTTATTTTCAATAGATGGCGTTACGTGTATCAAATAATGTTGCGAGGAAATATTTTACAACGAATAAATCCACAAATTACCTAATATTCATTGTTGAATTGGTACCTATTCTCAGTCTACGAAAGGTCTAATGAAATGCTATCCTTATGAAGAAGGAACTAAGCTTTTACAAAAAAAAAAACGAAGATATTGTTATTTAGAATTTATTAGGTCAATTTCTTATTGTTGTTCACAATAAAATTAATTCATGATGTGGACTAATAGTAGGATTTTTGTTCATTGAATGTTCATACTTTTTGGGAATGCTGATGCCGAAAATAAGGTCCAAATTCAAATTGAAATCGGTGGCCATGATTATTTGCAAGGAAAGCGCTCACCCAGTGCTTTCGTTGAAATTTAGTATTTCGTAATCATTCTATCTACTCAATGCACTTTTTGGAATGTTTTTCTACATTTTATTTTATTTTGTTCATTATTGTCAGAACTATTCAAAGCCTGTCGCCGTCGTTTTATTAAGTTTATTTAATTGAGTTTTTTTAAGCTTTAGGTAATGTTCCAAAGACGTGGCCATGGAGGGAAAGTACTTTAAATATTAAAAATAGCAAATTTCACTCAAAGGAAACTTCATTTCACTTTTTTTTAAAGTAAGAAATTACCTTTTACTGATTTTTTTGCCTGAACCGGGAATCGAACTGACAAAGCTTTATGTACCATCCTGTATTATATTATGGCACCTGTTGGTAGATATCTATAAGGTCAATAATAAGGATCAAATCTCTCCAACAAACACACTGTCTTAAATTGAAGGAAGTGCAAGAAATAAGAAGTAACAACAAATAAGTGTTTGAATTGAAATGTACCTAAGTTAGGTAGGTACTTAATGTTAGTTTTTATGGTCTTCCATCAATTTCAGGCACTATGTTTATTGGAGCGATCATATCGATTGGTGAAATAAAAATATAGATGATGTTTTTTCGCGTTTGTGTTGGTTCGATTTCCAGATCAGACTTTTTGAAAGCAGTACCTACCGATTTATAACTTATTAAAATTAAATGAAGTCTTCTATAAGTTTTTTTTTTAAATATTATAGTTCTTTTCTATACCTACCACACCTCGAATGAAATCATAATTTAGTTCGCAGATTGTAACAAGACGGCGTTGTAGCTATTTTTGTATCGCGATATGGTTTTGTTACATCGTCAATAAAAGTATCAATATTCAATTATAATCCATTTTAGCAAGGAAATGTATAGAAATAAGCAACACGTTTTTAGTATTACGGTTTTATGAATCTTTACGGTCAATCAAGAATCAAGAGGAGCTGAAACTCTACATAAAGAAATGGTTCAAAAGATATAAGTGTCTTAGTGGGACACCTTTGTCTATTATTTTATTATAATAAATGGATTATTTTGTTGCTGCGACACAATGTTGTTTTCCGACTTCCACGCGGACGGAGTCGCGGGCACAGCTAGTATGACATAAGAAAGTAATGGGAATATTTTAAACATGGGTTTACCTTAGTCTTGGTTTAAACCATCTTTTATAATAAGGGGGTTTGCGTCTAAAACAAACGTACCGAAACTACGACTGCGACAAACCCAGTAGATTAAATTACACATTCCAATAAGAACATAACACAAATCGAATTACAACGCAATAATGCTTGAACTAATATTTGTATTTGTAGGTTAAACAGTTGAATGCAATACAAAACAATGATGGCGGCATACGCGGGCAGTGTCGTAAATACCTGCCGTTTATCGGTGCTGCATTGTAGCTGGCAAGTATACTGAAGTAACTACTATACTTGTAAAAGACACAACAACATTTAATCGTTCAGGGGTGATTCTATCATTACAGTTATAGCTAATATCGGTATGTCAGGATTGCGAGCAAGGTAATCGAGTAAATAAAACCAACATAGACTCTCCACCACTGAGAGTACTTGTATTTGGGTTAGTGTTAGTAACATGAACTAGATCACAATATAATAATAATAATAATAAATAATACCTGGCAACACTCTCGAGAAAAAGTCAATTTTTGTACAGTGATTTGGAAAATATTATTTTAATATATTTTGTACCTTTTATTATTCAAACTACAAACTAAATTATACATTAAAACTACGTGGAAACGTAACGAATATCAGAACTCAAAATGATAAGCAGAACTAGAAAAAAACTAAATAAAATTTACACAGACAGCGAATGACAGCTGCCAAAATGAAAACTCATAAAATAAAGAAATCACAACAAATTGATGATAACGAGAAGCCAAGTTAGACTCCAAAGAACACGCCCACCATCTTCGGCCTCGTCGCTCAGCTCCGCCTCGCAGCCGCCGGAATCCAGCCCCACCGTGAGTGCTGTGACACCGGCCGCCGCAGTCGCGTCGAGCTCGAGCGACGAGTACTTCTCTCCGCCGACGTCGCCACCACCTGCACGCCGACGGGGAGGACGCCGGCCACCGGATCGCTTAGGACTCCGAGGCCCACTGGCCTCTGACAGGGTCCCCGCCCCCGGTGGTAGTGTGACGCGCATGAGATGGACGAAAACAATCAACGAAAATGCCATGCGCGCATACTTTGGGGCTACAGAGGGGGGAACCAACCTGACTGCGTACCGCAGTCGGATGCTCTCTCTGTTTCAGGTGCTTGAGCCGACCGTCAACGTTTCGGCGCAACGACTATCGGATCAAGTGCGGGCCATCCAACGTGGACACATGTTGGATGACACCGTGCTTGATAGGCTACGCTCGGAAATACAATGTAGCCCTGTTATATCCTCCTCGCCGCAAGCCCCCGGGCTTATCTCGCGGAATATACCTGTAACATCACCGCGGCTTCAACAAGTCGTAGAGGAGGACGATGATAGGGCTACAGGAGTAAGTATACAGTGCAATGAGCAACTGAGGAGAGCTTTGGAAGATGCGATGCGGGAATACCGGTCCACACGACCCGAAGTTAGGCCTCGCCTACCTCGTTTGCCCATGCATAGAAAAAACAGAGCGCTGATGTGTGCCTTAGATTAGCTGCTGTCAAACTATCTTGACGGCAGTGAAGACCTTGGCGATACCCATTCGATCTTGTACTGCGCGGCTGTTGCGGCATGTCGTGTAGCTCATGTCAAATTTATAAATAATGAGAGAGCTACACGACCTAAAAATGCTGTACCGGCTTGGCAGTGCAGGATCGAGCGCCGTATTGCCGAGGCTAGGGCACTCATCGGCAAGTTGGTCTGCTTTAGGGAGGGCAATACTCGACCGAGAGTGATGCGTTTTGTGAGGCGAGCATTCTCGGGGACTGATGTCAGTCCTCGAGAGTATATGTCTCGTGTCACAGAGCGCATCGACTTCCTAAAGCAGAAGGTCTATGCATGGGCAAACCGCATTCGAAGGTACAGGCGGCGAGTGGACCGGTATAACCAGAATCGCATGTTCCGAAGCGATGAAAGGTGGGTATACAGAACCTGGGAGCGGCCAGATCAAGGTGTGGATGCCGCGCATCTGCCGGATGATGACGCCATGAACTCATTTTGGCGCAGCATCTGGTCGGTGCCCGTCACCCACACCGAGGGTGACTGGATGCGGGATGTCGAGCGAATGTGCGAACCCATATTAGATATGGGGGCTATTACAATCAGCCCCCAAGACGTAGCTGGTGCAGTTCGTCCGCTGCCAAATTGGAAATCTCCGGGGCCGGACGGGCTGCACAATTTTTGGCTAAAATGGCTGCGTAGTTCGCACGCTCGCTTGGCGTCTCAGTTCTAGTCATCTCTGGAAACTGGTACGCTCCCACAGTTTTTAACGACAGGAGTTACCCACCTGCTCCATAAATCAGGTAGTACCGCGGAACCAAAAAATTATAGGCCGATCACGTGTTTACCGACGGTCTATAAAGTTCTTACATCCATTCTGAGAACAAAGATTAATAGTCATATTGATAATAATTCGATCATGTCTGCTTCTCAGAATGGATGTAGGAATGGGTCCCGCGGTACTAAGGAGCTACTCCTCATTGACATGGCCATCAGCCAACAGGTTCGCCGATCCCGAAAGGATCTGTCGACATGTTGGATAGATTATAAGAAGGCCTTCGACTCGGTGCCACATACATGGCTCATGAGGGTGTTGGAGTTGTATAAAGTAAATACAACTCTACGCACCTTCCTGACGTCATGTATGGGGCAATGGAGGACGGTACTTCACTATCCAGGATGTCGGCAAATTCAAGGTAGAGGAGAACCAATAAGGATTGAGCGGGGTATATTCCAGGGCGATAGTCTGAGCCCGTTGTGGTTTTGCTTAGCCTTGAACCCTCTAAGCACCCTGCTGGAGGGCTCAGGGCTAGGCTACCGGTTGAGAAGAGGTGGTCAGGTAATATCCCACCTCCTTTACATGGATGACCTGAAACTCTTTGCCCCCAACAATTTGCAACTGATGGAGTTACTGAAGGTAACTGAAACTTTCAGTAACTCCATCAGGATGGAATTTGGTGTGGACAAATGTGCAGTCATGCATGTAAAGCGAGGAGGGATTATGGAATCCGTGGGAACCCAACTCTCGGATTCCATACACCTTAGATCCCTCTCCTCAACCGAAACCTACAAATACTTGGGTATGTCGGAGGCGTTAGGCATTAATGTGACTGACATGAAGCAATCGTTAAGGGAGCGCTTCTATGGCCGCCTGAAAAAAGTACTCAAGAGTCTTTTGTCAGGCGGAAATAAGGTGCGCGCCTTTAACGGTTGGGTCATGCCGGTCTTGATGTACTCCTTCGGCATACTCAAGTGGACTCAGACTGAACTTGACGCCCTGGATAGGAGGGTCCGTTCGCTGCTGATTGCATATCGAATGCATCACCCACGCTCATCGGTAATGAGACTGTACATCCCGCGGAAGTGTGGGGGTCGAGGCTTTTTAAATGCTAAGACCCTCCACAACCGCGAGGTGTGCAGTCTCAGGGAGTACTTCTCCCAAACCAGCGTGGGGATGCATCGAGATGTAGTCGCAGTGGACAAAGGATTCACCCCGCTCTCCTTGGCTAAAGGGAACTGGCGCAAACCTGTAGTACTTGATACTAATGGCCGCAGGGAGGTATGGCGGAGCAAGGAGCTTCACGGACGCTTCTACCGGGCTCTTCACGGGCCGGATGTAGATTTTCTAGCGTCCGTGGCCTGGCTACGTTTCGGTGACCTATTTGGGGAAACCGAAGGTTTTGTCTGTGCAATTATGGACGAAGTAATGATGACGAACAACTATAGAAAATATATTGTGAAGGACGGCACGGTTGACATCTGTCGGGCATGCCACTGTCCCGGTGAATCTATCCGACATATTGTCTCTGGTTGTTCTCGTCTTGCTAACGGTGAGTATCTGCACAGACACAACCTCGTAGCTAGGATTATCCATCAGCAACTTGCCCTCAAATACAACCTTGTGGACGCTGAAGTACCATACTACAAGTATGTGCCCGACCCAGTTCTCGAGAATGGTCATGTCACATTGTACTGGGATCGATCTATCATCACTGACAGGACTATTGTAGCCAATAAGCCTGATATAGTGGTGATAGATCGATCAGAGCGTCTCACAGTGATTGTTGATATCGCTGTTCCGCATGACGAGAACCTCGTGAAAGCTGAGAAAGATAAAGAAATTAAATATCAAGACTTGGCACACGAGGTTGTCGACATGTGGAATGTCGATTCAGCAGTAATTGTGCCGATAGTAGTTACGGCGAATGGCTTAATAGCCAAGAGCCTCGACCAACACCTAAAGAGGCTCTCGTTGGGCGGCTGGATCAAGGGCCTGATACAGAAAGCTGTACTTCTTGACACGGCGCGTATTGTTAGGAAGTTCCTCTCTCTGAGGCCCTGACCGCCGGTAGCTTGGACCCTGTTCCCGATGCCGGTGGGCTACTATTTTATATATTTTTAAATGTTTTTTTTTTGTTAATTATAGAAATATTTAAAAATGTATTTGATAAGTTATGTTAAATGAATAAACGAATAATAATAACATGGATGATCTGAAACTCTTTGCCCCCAACAATTTGCGACTGCTAGAGTTACTGAAAGTAACTGAAACTTTCAGTAATTCCATCAGGATGGAATTTGGTGTGGACAAGTGTGCAGTCATGCATGTAAAGCGAGGGAGGATTATGGAATCCGTGGGAACCCAACTCTCGGATTCCATACACCTTAGATCCCTCTCCTCAACCGAAACCTACAAATACTTGGGCATGTCGGAGGCGTTAGGCATCAACGAGACTGACATGAAGCAATCATTGAGAGAGCGCTTCTATGGCCGCCTGAAAAAAGTACTTAACAGTCTTTTATCAGGCGGAAATAAGGTGCGCGCCTTCAATGGTTGGGTCATGCCGGTCCTGATGTACTCCTTCGGCATACTCAAGTGGACTCAGACCGAACTGGACGCCCTGGATAGGAGGGTCCGTTCGCTGCTGACTGCTAATCGCATGCATCACCCACGCTCATCGGTAATGAGACTGTACATCCCGCGGAAGTGTGGGGGTCGAGGCTTTTTAAATGCTAAGACCCTCCACAACCGCGAGGTGTGCAGTCTCAGGGAGTATTTCTCCCAAGCCGACGTGGGGATGCATCGAGATGTAGTCGCAGTGGACAAAGGCCTTACCCCGCTCTCCTTGGCTAAAGAGAACTGGCGCAAGCCTGTAGTACTTGATACTAATGGCCGCAGGGAGGTATGGCGGAGCAAGGAGCTTCACGGACGCTTCTACCGGGCCCTTCATGGACCCGATGTAGATTTTCTAGCGTCCGTAGCCTGGCTACGTTTCGGTGACCTATTTGGAGAAACCGAAGGTTTTGTTTGTGCAATTATGGACGAAGTAATGATGACGAGCAACTACAGAAAATATATTGTGAAGGACGGCACGGTTGACATCTGTCGGGCATGCCACTGTCCCGGTGAATCTATCCGACATATTGTCTCTGGTTGTTCTCGTCTTGCTAACGGTGAGTATTTGCACAGGCACAACCTCGTAGCTAGGATTATCCACCAGCAACTTGCTCTCAAATACAACCTTGTGGACGCAGAAGTACCATACTACAAGTATGTGCCCGACCCAGTTCTCGAGAATGGTCATGTCACATTGTACTGGGATCGATCTATCATCACCGACAGGACTATTGTTGCCAATAAGCCTGACATCGTGGTGATAGATCGATCGGAGCGTCTCACAATGATTGTTGATATCACGGTTCCGCATGACGAGAACCTTGTGAAAGCCGAGAAAGATAAAGAAATTAAATATCAAGACTTGGCACACGAGGTTGTCGCCATGTGGGATGTTGATTCAGCAATCATTGTGCCGATAGTCGTTACGGCTAATGGTTTAATAGCCAAGAGCCTCGACCAACATCTTAAGAGGCTCTCGTTGGGCAGCTGGATCAAGGGCCTGATACAGAAAGCGGTGCTTCTGGACACGGCGCGCATTGTTAGGAAGTTCCTCTCTCTGAGGCCCTGACCATCGGTAGCTTGGACCCTGTTCCCGATGCCGGTGGGCTACTATATTTTTATATTTTTAAATGTTTTTTTATTTTTTTGTATTGAAATATTTAAAAATGTAATTTTATATGTTTTTGTAAATGAATAAACGGAATAATAATAATAATAAATCTTTATTTCGGACCCATGATCCATACACAATGCACAACAAATAAAAAATACAAAAATAAAATATAAAAAAACAACAAAACACTTATGCAGCTATTTCCAACCACCGTTTATAGGTGTTGGTAGCATACATCCTATCAGCAAGTTCCTTAACTATACTGTTTCTACACGTACCAACCCTGGACATGAATGAAGCAATTCTGCTTCTCTGAATGGCATTAAACGCGTTCAGCCGCGCCTCTACGAACATTCCAGATGCACTACAGTAGCGCTTCAACCCCATGAGGTGTCTGAAGATGTTATTGTACTGAACGCGTATGCCATCCCAAGACTTCTTTGTGTACTCAGTCCAGAGCTGGCACGTATAGAAACTCTGACTTCTGACTAATACTTTACACAATTATTACAAGATCATTAAATAAGAACAAGCTAGTCAGATATAAAAGGTCAGACTTCTTCAGCTGTTCAGCACCGAATGCTCTCGCTTTGTCGAATGACCACCGCCTTTATAACATCAGGTGCGTTGATCCATGTCGACGACTACCTTCCTTTGTCAACATTGCCCAGTGCTACCCGCTACCAATAACATACTTGACATAGGGGAATGCCAAGATTTCCTTTACGACTCGGCCAGAAAGAACAAGAATGAAACATATCTTATTAAAAAGGGCAAATATTGTAGAATGTATTACAATAACAACATTTCCGCTGGAAGTACACCAAGAAAAGTTATAGGTCGATAAAGTTGACCTTAATAGTAGATTTTTAACTTAGGGAAGAAAAGTAATTCGAAAATCGAACTAACACTTTCTTTATACTCCGTCTACATTTTCATGACTAATTTTTTTAATCCTTGTCATATTGATAGACCTTCAATATTTTTGTAAAAATCTTAATATTATTGTTTGATTAAAGCATTTAATTATGTAAATAACAAAATTAAACCATTTTTGGTCAGAATAATACCTAAATAACCAAACCAAAACCAAGTCAAAATAAATATTATATTATTTTGAATTTGGTGTTTATTGACGTTGCCATGGCAACGATTATAAACCATGCATGTCATAATACCAAATTATATAAAAATCATACTTTTACTAAACAAAGTATTTTATTTAACAAAAATCTTGCCCAACCGGAATTCATAATATTGTATTCACGATAAGGAATAATTACATTTAATATGGTTTCTTACTTCGATACAGATACTTACTTTGTCGCATAATTAATCGTAAGAAACAAGTGGAAGTTATTTTAATTGTGACAAAGGTGTTGTCGCCATTAAAATAAAATCATAACAATATTCGATTTTAAACGTAATCGATTATCAAGTACCTATGCATATCATCGAATGGAATATAAAATAAAAAAAGAAATATAGGCACTTATTTCGCTACATAAATAGTTGATAGTAATAATAGCATGTTTGTAAATTATTTCATAATATTACAAAATATTAATTTTAAATTAATATACCTAAATCAAAGAGATTAATTAAATATGTTAACTAACACTTGACCGTGTTTGGTGTTATTTATTTTGTTTCGTATATGAAAAGTAGCCCGTTTAAGATAAATCACAACAATAGTGACAAACGTGTTGTGTTATAGTGGTTACTAGGATTATTCGTAACAGCTTATTACTAATAAAGCTTAGTACTATAATTTATAGCTAATAATGGAAGAGCACAATTCACTTAACACATTATTCAAAAAAGAAAACGTGAATAAAAAATAAATACTTGTGTAATTATAATAAATAAATAACATGATATTATTGTGATATAATTATTTACAATTACATTATTGTTTCATAGTTGTAATCGATTTATAAATGTAATTTTAGTATCGATATAATTTTATTTTTAATCTGTGCAACATTTCTATTTGTAGTTGTAGATAAAAAGCGTTGAAACTTACTAACCAAAACATTGAAATACTATTTAAAATGACTATCCGACGGTGTACTTCTCCAGACTTTATTTATATTACATAAATCTTACAAAAAATAAACGCGAATTATCAAAATTACGGCATGTCAGTTCATACTACTTTGTAATGGCCGGATCTTGGCATTCCCCTTTTTAAACTTGTTGTCGCCATCGGGTAACAATGGAAAATGTTGACAAAGGAAGGTAGTCGTCGATATAGATCAACGCATGATGTTAAAAGGCGGTGGTCATTTGACGAAGCGGAGCATTCTGTGTTCATCAGGTGAAGAAGTCTGACCTTTTATAATATAAAATAAAGACAAGCTAGTCAGATATTATCTGACTAGCTTGTCTTTATTTTCTGATCTTGTATACAGTGGTGGACATATAATTAGAAACACCAAGTGTGATTTTTATTTTTAGTACAATTTAACTTGATAATTAATGTTTTACGTATCATAGAGGGCGTATACCTATTTATCTATAATGTATCCACATCATGAAGTATTGCTATGTCAGTTTTGGAAATATCATACAACCGTTTATGTAAAAACTGGTATATTTTATAAAATAAAATGAAACAGCGCAACGTGCTAAGGTGGACAACTAATTAGAAACAGAAAAAAAACTTTAGCATAAATATGAACAAAGTTAACGAAACAATAAATAATGAAGTTAAATGGTACAAACGTTTTATAATAAACAATTAATGTTTGGTTGGGAAGCCTCTGCTGTCGATTACAGCTCTACAACGACGTGGCATTGATTCTATCAATGTTTCATACATTTCCAGGGAATTTTTCTCCAAGCTTCTACAAATGCGTCTTAATATTGTTGTAGTATGATACTAATAGTAGTACGATATTAGTGATATGTTTATTGGACAATGTTTTCTTTACAATGTACCACAAACTTAGATTTGATTCAAATCTGGACTATTTGCTGACCACTCTAACACCGACACTACAATAATCCAAACCAAAGAAACAACGTTAAAGCATTTCTATGAGACTAATTAGTGTCGGTGTTAGAGTGGTCTGCAAATAGTCTGGATTTGAATCAAATCTAAGTTTGTGGTACATTGTATAGAAAACATTGTCCAATAAACATATCACTAATATCGTACTACTATTAGTACCATACTACAACAATATTAAGACGCATTTGTAGAAGCTTGGAGAAAAAATCCCTGGAAATGTATGAAACATTAATAGAATCAATGCCACGTCGTTGTAGAGCTGTAATCGACAGCAGAGGCTTCCCAACCAAACATTAATTGTTTATTATAAAACGTTTGTACCATTTAACTTCATTATTTATTGTTTCGTTACCTTTGTTCATATTTATGCTAAAGTTTTTTTTTTTTCTGTTTCTAATTAGTTGTCCACCTTAGTACGTTGTGCTGCTTCATTTTATTTTATAATGTATACCAGTTTTTACATAAACGGTTGTATGATATTTCCAAAACTGACATAGTAATACTTCATGATGTGGATACATTATAGATAAATAGGTATAAGCTCTCTATGATACGTAAAACATTAATTATCAAGTTAAATTGTACTAAAAATAAAAGTCACACTTGGTGTTTCTAATTATATGTCCACCACTGTACTTGTGTAAATTATTATATTGTGATCTGACTCATGTTACTAACCTGAATATGAGTAAGTACTCTCAGTGGTGGAGAGTCTATGTTGGTTTTATTTACTACACTAGCTTTTGCCCGCGGCTTCGCTCGCGTTAATTTAGAATTTGACAATCAATTCGGGTTATTCATTTAAAAAGAAAAACTCAACACACTACTACAGTTTCTATAATAATATAATTCAATCGATTGACGATTTGAAAGACACCTGGCGCCATCTATTAACGTTATTGTTATTATCTTCGGGAAAAGTACTTTTTTCCGGAATGAAAGGTACCCTATGTCCGTTTCTGTACACCTGACAACGTATTTGCAAAATTTCAGGATGATCGGTTCAGTGGTTTAGGCGTGAAAAGGTAACAAACAACTTACTTTCACATTTATAATATTAGTTAGGATTAGGATTTACCTTGCTCGCAATCATGACATACCGATATTTGCTATAACTGTAATGATAGAATCACACCTGAAAGATTATGTTGTTGTCTCGTTCTACAAACTTATCTTTATGCAGTATACTGCTAGACATAGGACTATTTTCAAGCGAGATGCTGTCCCTATGCTATGTTTGATGACGTTTGATGATGTAAAGTCTTTTCTGGTCGCTGACGCTGCGGCATTTACTGGCCCGTTAGTTGGAAATCTAGCGATCTTTCGGTTGAAAGAGTCTTGTTGGTAAATTGCTGAGTGCACCTTTTGTAGGTGAGTTTGATATTTGAAACTAAAAAGAGTGTTTCCTAAGAAATGAAAGTGTTAAGGTCCCGTCTTGCATTTCATCAGCGGCCATTTTGTCTTTTACAGAGTGGCCCAATTTAACCCTTAATAAGTAAAAGGAATATGTTTCCCACCAATTACTGTTTTAGAAGACGTCGCAAAATCATCTTTCTGATATTTTTAATATTAATTTTTTTTGTTAAGAAAGTAAAAATGATACTTACGTAAAAAACTTTTTCTCTTTTTTTGTTTTTAAAAAAATTGCTACATTGTTTGTTTTATACTTTTCTTAAAAGCGTATTTCCGTAAGCGTATTAAGGGTTTACATGAAATAAATTCCTACCAAAAACTACTACTTTTCACTCATCCTGCAACTTAAACTACTTTCCTAACCCACTCTCTCATATCAGAAATGAGTTCAGAACGCAGCACACCTTTACATCATAAATAGCGCGGCCATTACGAACAGTTGCCGGTAATGTGGGTAGGCTGACATTAAACGTACGGATATTGTGTCTGTCTACAAGCATCTGAATGTTTGTAGCACCTGATCGTGTTGGTAATACCGTGGAATTAGCTTTTATAAAGCTCGAAGAGAGATCTAATAACGAAAGATTGGGTTGCAGATTTAGATTTGATTTAAGACTGATTGCAATGTAACTACCATCGGCACAACGGTTGCCGAGTCAATTAATAAGTATCAAATAGTCAAATTAATAGTCAAATTGCAATGATAATAAGTATTTTAATATTTATTATCATTGCAATTTGACTATTTAATACTTATTAATTGACTCGGCAGTCGCTGTGCCGATAGTCGTTACGACCAATGGCTTAATAGCCAAGAGCCTCGACCAACATCTGATGAGGCTCTTGTTAGGCAGCTGGATCATGGGCTTGAAACAGAAAGCGGTATTCCTGGACACGGCGCGTATTGTTAGGAGGTTCCTCTCTCTGAGGCCCTGACCACCGGCAGCTTGGACCCTGTTCCCGATGCCGATGGACTACTATTTTATATTTTCAATTTTTTTTTTGTTTTTATAGAAATATCCAATTTATTTATTACGTAATGTAAATGAATAAACGATTTTAATACATTTACCGAGGCATTTCATTTATCGCATCAATTCGAATCGCACTAATAGTAATAGGAGTTGGAATACTATTGGTGTGATTCGATTTGGTGCTCTTCAATTTGGTGTGCTAATTAATTTGTTTTTTAATTTGGAAGGCATTTTTTTCAGTTATGTTAATAATATTTAGATCTAAAAGAATAAAAAATAGGAATTAATTTGTGCTTTTATTCTTTAATCGTTTTTATTTGAAAATAACTTTTTACTTGGTAGAAGACGTACTGGTGAGGCTTAGTTTCTCCAAATTTTTATGTTACTGTTGAGTTACGATTATAATTTTAAGATATTTTTTTGTGTAAAAGGATCACTTTACAGATCAATTGCCTCTGGCTGTATCTTTTTATATTTTGATGGTCTAAAAGACAAACGTGCTAATTACAGGATTGGTAAATTTTCAGGACAGCAGTTTAAAGTTGGACAAGTTACTATAGAACATTGTGAATTGTTATTTTTTGTATACCTTCACTACTATAATTGGATTCAAAGCAAAATCATGTTACCATACTAAAACTAATAGTGTTGGGGTAGTGAACGATTTTGCGAAAAGAACGAATGAGAAAAATTGATGAATTTAAATTAATCTCTACAAAGTCGTTTGCAATGTAAGAATAAAGTTGATACGGGTATTTATGTTAAAAATAATAAAATTACATTACATTTACATTATTCCTAAAGGTGTAAGTGTAAGATAATTATGAAAACGTCAAACACTATACTTCAAATCAGTATTAAACAGTGATTTAGACTATTTTTAACAGCGATGTATCGTGTATTGATCGTCAAGTTATTGAATTCAATAAAAAGTTTGCCTATAAGTACATTACTAAGTTCATTCAATTTTGCTCATACTTTTTTTCACTTCACTAACTTTTTTTGTCAAAAACTGGTATCACTGCGACTGTCAAGTTACTGAATCGATTTTAAAGTACAACTACAGTTAGATTATTTAACTATGTAATTATTATTTTTAAAGATCCCAAGACCCATCTATGAATATACTGAAAGAAATTCTAAAAAATGAAAACAGTCCATCACTTAGTATTTTTGAATATTAAATAGTTATTTAAGTGTTCACTTAACATAATAATTGTGTATCTGTCTTATGGCACTTATCATTTAAAAACAGTAAAGTCAGTTGTAACAAAATGACTTAATACGTCTTTCGTAAATTGTGATAATCGCAGAGAAATAATTTAAGGTTATTTTTACATTTTGCAATTTATATTTTTGTTAATTAAATAACTTTAGATTTTTTGTCGAATTCAAAATATTTATTTGCTTTTAGAACCTCAAGCACGGTAATTATAGACACAATAGATAAGACAATTAAGTGTCGTCTTGGGACGACGGGCGGTACGCAACCGGATAAGTATGCTTACAATTAGTGTTATATAAAATAATAATATTCAGTAGCTTAGCATATTTCATCATAACGTATTGGCATGCAATATTAGGGTCAAAATACACGTCCGATACTTGCTTCCGGGAGCCGGATCCGACTATCTGATCGGATTCATGAAATACACGTACGATTCTCGTGACCGATTTTTTCTGGACGACGACGACGCCCGGACGATGCTTACGATTCTGACATCCGATCCGATAGTCTGATCGTACGTGTAATTCATGTTCAAACAAATGTATGACGCGGAGGCCTTCAGATAGTCTGATCAGACTATCGGAACCGACTATCGGAGGCAAGTATCGGACGTGTATTTGGGCTCTTAAAGTTCACAATGGTATTAGAACTTACTTTGTCTTTGTTTTCATGTCAGATAAGCAATTATGATCAGCGCTCTGGTGAATGCACATGGTCATATAATACATTTGGCATTACAATGTCCAAAACCCATTTTTTTGTACTTTTTGCGTTCATAAATTCACAATATAATTAGATCAGAACAAGTCGTACCTTTATGACGAAAATAGCGGTTATTATGCGCACAGCTAGTATGAACAGTTGCGGGTAATGTGGCTCCACTGTCGTTACGCGCGGGTATTATGTCTGTGAATGCATCCGAATGTTTGTCGCACCTGGCTATTGCGTTAATGAGTTGGAGGGAGGTGGGCTGCTAAACAGTTCCTAAATTCCTAAACCTAGGTGTTGCGTTTGGTTGTGAATGTACACATAGAGAAGATAATGGTTCAAGTTGTTCGTTTTAAGGTGCGTTCAAATTAGTTTGAAAACGAATCAACATTCACTTAGTCTTGTAACTAGTGATGTTCTATACAGGGTGGTAATTTGAGATGGGGCATGAAGGGCAGCTACCTTAACCATTGTAGCTACAGGAAAACGTTCTCAGAAGACCACCCCTAACTTTTAGGATAATTTCAATCGGCATTCACACATTTTGAAAAAAAAGTACAGTCATCGAGAAAAAGGGCTGTTTTTACAATTTTTTTATGATGCCAATCTATCCTATTTCCCATAAGGATCAAAACACTCTTCCGGACCAACTGAGGTTTGAGTACTAGAAACGTCAGTGTGATGTTTTACGTTGCGAATTTTTTTTTCGCTCAATGAGCGTTTTCGGTCTTTGAGCGTAACAGATACAATACATATCAACTATTGCTATCCTTAGCATTTGTCTTAAATACAGATTTATTTATTCCTTTCTATTTATCAATTATTTATTTCTATCAAAGATTAATTAATCGCTGTCTGGTTGGCCAGTGCTTTGTGCTTAGATAAAGCTTTCATACAAGACTTCTGTGCTTGTTAAAGAACCATTAATATCATTCAACAGCTCATACATAACGGAACAAACACAAGGAAAAAATGTTACGCGGCGTCCTACGTGAGCGATCTAGAAGCGACGCGAAGCGATGCGGCGCGACGCGAATACAACAAACAGTCGATACCTATTGAAGTGGCCTACGTGACCAAATGCACGTGGAGTGCGGTCCGGCGCGGCGCGAAGCGAAGCGAACGCGATCAGTGGGTTTGATATTTTTGCGCGAGTTGGATGCGGTGCTGTACAGTGCTACTGAACGGGGGCGGCGCGCGGTGGGCGGTTCACGAGATTGTAGGACAAAAACGCCGCTTCGCACCGCATCGCATTGAATTCGCGTGTCACTGCATCGGATCGCTTCACGATTCGCGTTCTAGACGTCGCGTTACAGTGTGACAATAATTTATAATTAAATAGTGTTAGAGCTCCTCGTGAATTTGTTCATCCGCGGAAGTATTGCCACTATACCTATTTTGCGTTCCGTTTTGGGAGGTATGGCATCAATATAATGTCTCCTAATTCGTGTAGTTCCTTCAAATCGCGTGATCTACCGGTTTCACAGTTTGACAGGGCAAGGGAACAGGCAGAGACAAACAAAAATTCAAACAAGAAAGTTGAATTCTGTTTCTGAGTCCCCGAGTTAACTGACTGCCCGGAGCGATATTGCTGTAGTCGTGCCTGCCAGCTGTGTCGGCAAAACCATATATAGTTTCTTTTATTTTTCATGTTAACCTTATTATTGATTTAGATTCAAATCACATGCTGCTACTCTCCCTTCCCGCGCAAGACGCACCGGGCGCCGGAGGGCGCGCGACGATCTCCGGTCACCGTAGTGTGAGGCCTGCGGGCGGCGGGTTAGGGGACTCGTCGCCCGACCAGTAACAGCCCCGAGAAGGCGGCGCGCTGTGTCCCGTGCGCGCCTCTCAGGAGAACGTGGGGCAAGGCCCTACAGAAGAAGAGGTCTGCCAGGGGCTGGTAGACCGAGATCAGGAGAAGGAACACCGTGGTTTTTTAGCCGGTAAGAGTCCGGCATACCCCTTTGCCTTCCCCGGGCGAAGGGCATCCATGAGGATTATCACAAAAAAAAAAGGCCCAGAAGGAGATAGCGGAACGACATAGGCACTTATTGGAAGGCTTGGCCCCAGAAATAATTAAATCGAGAGGAGTCGAAGGAGGATAGGAAGGCGTTTGCCCTGCAGTGGAATGATCAGGGCTAAATAATAATAAGAACCGAACAAACAGTTTATAGGACGTAGTTCCATGTTCCGAATAACCTATAACCACCTGTCGTACATTGGTAAGCGATAACTAAAGCGTGACAGCCCTAAGCCGTCGCGTTGTAGTGCTGGGACATACTATTAGTAACTATTAGGGCTGAGCCGGTTTGAGCCGTGCTAATGAAGACTAATCGACAATTAAATCAACAGGTTAGCAAGTTAGCACGGCTTAGTCGATGTAAGTGTGGATTTAAATTTGGAGCAGTACCTATAGGATTTACGAGGAGTTTGTATCTGTGTATTACTCGATTACTCGACGAAGAATTCAATAAACTGTTTTTAACTAATATATACACGGTTAGTCGGAAAGGGGGTACTAATCCGAAAGGCTGTAATGGATAACTTTTGTTTTAAAACTTCCCCAAAAATCAATAGTTTACGAGAAATAGATGTCATTAAATGTACGCTAAAATCTATCTATCCTCAGCTATGATCCGCTGTGTTTATGATTTAGGTCATATTTGGGGTCACGAATTAGAAGCTCTATTTTTTGAGTTCGTAATTAAAGCCGAGATGAAGAAAGAAAAACACTAAAATAAAAATAATTTTTCATGTAAATAAAAACTATCAAATTTTGTCATTTTAACACTCGACTCGCGACCTGCACTACTATCGACACTAATTTGTATGAAAATGAATAGTTTAATTCATAACGATCACATTTCGCCAACAATTGTAACCGTGTGGGCCATACTGACCACATCGCAACCACAACACAACCACCAGCGCCACCGCGCACTATCGGCCGGCAACCTCGCAAACACAACGTTACGTCGCCGCTACGACACCGCGCGCACACCTAAAGCCGTAGTCGAGCTGTCTGTTTGCAAACACTAGCCACAACGTAACCACGTCGCAACTACTAGCGACAACGCAACCACATCGACTTTTGTAGTTACAACAACGTAACTGCAAGAGGCAGCAGCGACACTATTTACATGCAACCACTGCTTGACCACTTTATGTCGCTGCGATGTGGTGTAATTGTGGTAGGTGTGAATTCTCCCTTAAACTATAAAAAATCTCTTGATAGTCTCCTTGATAGCAAGAACTAGTTTATAAATATAAGGTCTTACTTTAATAATCCACGATATTTTGCATAGCATCCTAGTGAATGCTTAAGATAATTTGCGTATTACCTACTGAAAACGAAATCAGTTGCATTTTTTTTGTCAAAATTGTTTTAGAAGTCATTTATTTAATTACTGGTGCTCTAAGTTGTTATGACATCCATGCAAGAAAATGGCCTCGCGCTGATAGCTAGCGCGATATTACACCTAAAAGAACCAGTAAATTAATTAATTGATTGACTTATAAAATTATTTTTTTTACAGAAAATATTAAGTATATTTATGCCATCAGATTTATTTTTTTGTAGTAGGTATGTCATCTTTAGCGTTTACTAAGGCACTATGCAAAATATCTTGGATTATTAAAGTAAGACCTTATATACAAAGTGTGGTTGACATTATGACAGTAAATGATACCACGTGTTTATGACGTGTTCTAGTACCTACCGTAGTACACAAAAAATCAGTTACTTTCAAGCACATTTTTTGTCGCATGATTTTTCAAATTCACTCGTTCATGTAGATGAAGGGGAGTTGAAGTGAAAACTTATGTTAACTATATCTGTTCTAATTTTAGTTTAAACGGATCATAGATTTGTACAACTTCGCGTAGAGTACTGAAGCAAAATTCTCGTAGTTAAAAATGATCAAAATATAGTTTCGATCTAGTCTCAGTCTAGTGTCAATCTCATAAATATGACAAATAGTATTCTTGTTCGTTAATAAACAACGTCAAACGTGAGATTATATTGAAATGAGATTGACTGAAGCCAAAAGGGTATTCTGGTTACATTATGTACTGAGCCATTTTGACAAGTTGAAATTCTCACTTTTTTCTAGAATTTTAGTCTGTGACTGTTGATATCGGTATGCTATCGGTAATAGAGTTTAAGTTGACTGAATTGACATTATATCGAGATAAGACTGAAATGATACTGAAACCGGAACAAGCTTTAGAGCCTATGCACACCACGTCTTTTTAACGCGCTGTCGACGCGCGTTTCCGTCAAACTCCATACCTACATAAAAAAACACAATGACGTTTTTTAAGTATGAAGTATGACAGAAACGCGCGTCGACGGCGCGTTAAAAAAACGTGGTGTGCATAGGCCCTTAAGTGTACCAGAATACCATTTTCATAATTTAATCTCAGTTCAGTCATCCTTCAGTCTTCCTTTAAACTAATTACGAGAATTGAGCTTCTGATATTCGTAAAATTATTAAAACGTACGAAAGTTCCTGTGACTAAACTATTGAATGTACAATACATGATTAATAATTATTTGTGTTCTGTCGTAAAACTCATCATAGAATACGTGGTATCATTTAATGTCGTAACGTCATCCCCACTTTATATATATTATATTTTTCGTACATAACGCTATTTCAAAGTGATTTACGCTCATTATGACATTTGTTCTAATACTGTTACAAGCAGCTGAAGATACATTGTAGTCGGCGGGATATTAATTATCATCTTTAATAGCTTGAAATATTAGTTGAGAGTTATGTGCCAGGACGAGGTAATAACATTTAATAGTACTAGTAGTTATTACACTTGTATCAGTTCCTAAGAAGATCTGATTATGAAATAAGTCTTCGGCAACATAGTCATGTGCAGTGGTTCCCGTTTATTCTATGGAAAATTGCGTCATTGGACAAAATGATACAATTTTTTCTCGTTTTATTCTATAGAATACAGTCATGATATTTTAATTCCCGCTTGTTGAGACCTGACAAGCTTCATACATTTTTGGACCAAAATCCAAAGTAGCCGGCCAAAGAAAAGTATATTCATATTATGATAGTACATGACTACATAAACATTTTTTTATTATTACGGCATTCTTCTAGGTCTGTTATCTGAGTCACTACATAAGGTTAAAATCAACGATCTTAGTAAAAAAAAATAAAGATTTTTTTAACGTTTTATTTAGAATGTAATAACTTGTTGTTCGATGGCTACCTGCCTCTAAAATAATAACAAGTCACGTATAGCACATGTTTTTCACATACAAATTCATTTTTAGTTTGACTGAAATGGAATATTTTAACCTTATGTAGTGACTCAGATACCAGACCTAGAGGAATGATGTCGTATTAAAAAATGTTTAGGTATTCATGTACTATCCTAATATATGCATAATTTTCTTTGGCCGGCTACTTTCATTTTTGGTCCATTTTGTCAGATGTCCTTTTAACCGACTTCAAAAAGAACTCACTTAAGTTGGGCACACACTCACTGCCACTTAAGTTGGGCAATTCTTATAAATCTTTGGCATAACATTATACAGTGTGTCCGGTCAACGACTAGCGATATTCTAGGTATTTATATAACAACTATTCTAGTACACAAATACACTATAAATTAGGGTCCAATTCACTTCCACTTTTTTGTTGAGATATTCTGTACGTGTGTACAAAAAAAGTCATGCCTCTCAAAATTTCGGTCCTACTGAGATAAAAGTAGACTTATTTGGAGGACAACAATATTGTCTGTCATTTACATTACGATACAATGGGTTCACATATTCATAACTTTAAGATAGAGATTATCTCAACAAAAAAGCAAAATGGCTGCCAAATAGCGGGGAAGTGGATTGGATCTTAGTGTGTAGTGTATTTGTGTACTAGAATAGTTACTACATAGGTAAGTACCTAGAATATCGCTAGTCCATGACCGGACACATGATATATATACATATTATCAACATTTATAACAATAAAATCACGCCATGTGTGCCAAGCGGTATACGATGACAGTCAGTTCTAATGTCAAAATGACTGTTATCATGACAGAATAAAAAAAACAAATATATTTCATTAATATTAACAGACTTATTTTACACTTAATTCTAACATTATGATAAATTTTAGTAACTGAACAAAGCCACACATCCGAAACTTATTCACACAACATCGTTTAAGAGTATTAACAAAATATCTGAAGCGAAATAATAAACCGCGGCACGTCACCTCAAGATAAAAGGGATTAGCGCACTTGTGAAACAGGTTGTCTTAACTTCCAGAACACCAACATACAATCTACCACTGAATACAACTCTATTTTGAAAGTATCAAGGGTGATTATTGTTTGGTAGAACGGTATAAAGATTTTGCCGGAAATAATCAGTGTGTTATTGCAAGTGTAGGTGAATCTTTGTATAATTTCATTTCGCGACAACCCTAATGTGTTTTTAGTGATGTGGTGTTGTCGATGAAAGTTATAGTAATAGCATTTGGGGCTGAATACAGTTCTTGTTAATAATTAATTGATCGACTTATACATGATAAATTCGAATGTAATATTGTTAGTTATCTCAGTAGATAATATAGCTTCATTCATAGCCTTGTCGTGGTGGCCCGGAGGTTAAAGACCCGCTAGTTAAGCACCGGGTTACGGATTCAAACCCAGGAAGGTACCAATGTGACTTTTTCAATTTCATATTATGTACTTTTTTAGTTAATCCAAGATGCCACTGACATACGGTGAAGGAAAACATCGTGAGGAAACCTGGACTTTAATGGTCTGTAATTGCCAACCCGCAGTGAGCAAGCGTGGCGATCAATGCTTTGCTCCCTGTATGAGTAGAGGCCTTTGTCCAGCAGTGGGACAGTTGCAGGCAATTTTTTTTTCATTCCTTTTGTACTCTAAAAGATGTCTAGCGACTGTTAGTACGTCGTGGGCAACTCCCGACGATTTTTACAAGAGACGGTTTTCGTTCTGGGCTTCTTGTCACCAAAGTGATTTCACAATTAGTATAGGCCTCTCGGTGAGAATCCGTTATTACTTTCTTTTTAGCAGTAATCTCAATTAGACTGACCTGTTCAAAAATCCCATCCGATGGAGGAAAGGGCACGGTGTAAATAATAATCAATACCCGAATAGAGTGTAAATGTGGTGCTGTTCCGCAAACTATGGCGCACTTAATATCATGCACCGCCTGCCCTGTTACCTGTACGCCACAAGAACTTATAGACGCTACGGATAGTGCTAAACTCGTTGTTGAGTTCTGGGCCGACACAGTGTAGGTTGTCACCGACACGTTAAGAAGAAGAATATCCGAATTCATCGATAATTTTAAGATGACACTTACGCATCACTACCCGAAGTTCATCAACGGTTAATAATAAGGGGTATAACTGCGAATTTTAAGTGGCTCACATTTGAACCGAGTTTCTTACCCCTTTATGTTGGAGATACGCCAGGTGAAGTTACAATGTGTGATGATAAGGAGTCTTGGAAGGAATGGCTTACTTTGTTTACTTGATTACCTTGTGCATTGGAAGGTGGAGATAAAGGTACCTCATATTGTTCGGGGTACACAAATATTTTTGTTCTGAATAGGTACTTTCAAAACTCCCCAGGGGTGCCACATGGATGAATATTAGATTATATTAAAAATCTTAGCAGCAACGTATTACGTTTGATATCAAACGCATTTTTATTATAACGGACAGTCAACAGCAAACGTTGATGACTTTTTTGAAACTTTGAATTCAACTATCAGTGCAAGAAAAAACTACAACAAAAAAAAAGTGTTTTATATTCTACTGTATCGTATACAAGATTAGTCGGAAAGTGGGTACAAATCCGCAGGCCACTTAAAGTATCACTGATGGCCGTTTTAAAGCAAGTGTTAACATTTAAAATTCGATTTTATTTCCATGTAAGTAAAATGATTTTCATTTTAGTTTTTTTCGAAAAATCTTTATCCCTTCTTTAATTACGAATTCAAAAAATCTAGTTTCTTATCCGTAGTTACTAATCCGTGTTCCCACATATGACCTAAAATGTTAACACAGCTGATCATAGTTTAGGATAAATAGACATTAGCGTATTTTTTGAAATCTTTGACCAGCTATTTCTCTGAAACCATTGACTTTTAGGGAAACCTGTTACTGTAGAAAAAAAGCTATTCATTATTATGGGTACCTTAACACCTTTTCAGATTAGAAACCCCTTTCCGACTAACCTTGTAGGTATAAAATATTATTTATAAAAAAACAAGTTTACATTTATAAAACACCTTTGAGACTTTGGACATCAAGCTACCCGAAACTATCAAATTTTCCCAATCAACCTTAAACCTCATCCCTCTTATACAAAAGATGGTTTAAACCAAGACTAAGGTAAACCCAGGTTTAAAATATATCCATCACTTTCTTATGTCATATAACAAAAAGAGACGGGGCTATTTTAAAACCTAGGTTTTTCTTAGACCATCTTTTGTAATAAGGGGGAATGCGTTTGCTATAAAGATGAAAATCTATTAAAAAAAGACAGATTGTAATAGCTTTATGTGCTGGCGTCTGTACAATCATCTTTTAGTTTTGATGTTGACTGTACAATGAAATGTTTGCAAATTCACATCATACCCACCATTTTCATTTTTTTCTTTCTACCCGCAAGTACCTATAGCCGATTAACACATTAGCATTCATACCGTCGGTGGCAGTCAAGATTATTGCATCGCATCGTCTCTACTAGTGTTCCTCACGTTTCAAAAACCCTTGAACTTTTGTTAACCCACTGTCTCTGACCTTTAGTAGCTATATGTATATAAAAACATTCTCCTTAGTTATAAAATACAGATTCGGGTCCAATTGCGTAAAAACTTTCAAAGGCACAAAATGCCTTTTTATCCCGACGTTGCGGCCGAATTACACTGGCCGTGGTCACAGGTAGACTGAAGATGGATACAAATTGTTAGCATCATGGAATCCGGTCATCAGCAATTGTTATTCGTTGACGGGACGGGTTAGGCAAGTGTAAAGACGTCGTTAGTGTGGTGTGTCGAAGTACCGACGAATATTTAATAAAAAAAAAAACAAGTTCGAATGAGGGTAGATGAAAATACTCTTGCTTCACGAAGATGACAACTACTCCGCCACTTCAGTCTACCCGTGACCACGGCCAGTGTAATTCGGCCGAAACGTCGGGATAAAAAAGGTATTAACCGCTAGCGGCCCGAACGACGAACCGGTTCGTCAGTGCCATTGTTTATCTATTGTGTCTATAGTTACAGTACTTGAGACTTTAAGTTTTTACGCGAGTAGACCCGAATCTGTATTTTTGTAATGTGTACAAATCGCGAAAGTTAAAAAACATTTATTCTCCTGAAAGATAAAGAATCGTGTATTTGGACACAGCATAAAAGACACAACAGGTAAAAAATGTTATATAAATAAAAAAGTCTTAAATATGTGTCTCACGGCTGGACCAAAAAGGTGTCCATATCAGCTTAATGTCAAGCACTATAAGTACTTGACGCTGGTTTTCGTCTGGAACCTTTGTGCTCCACGGATGTCAGTCAGCGGTCATGCCCGTTCACTTAAACCAACATGTGTGTGTATATGTGTAGTGTATGTAAAGATAGAAAATAAATAAATACGCAATAAGTAATAGTGCTGTGAAGTGCAAGTGTTTGACAATTGTGTGGCTACTGTTCTGCTGGCCCACGTGGACGCTGCCTATACGCTTGAAGGTTAGTTCACTCCATTTTACAGCTAGTTGATTTTACCATCTTCTATCCAAGTGGCTGTACTACCTGCCTTAGCTGTTTAAAATCGTTTATAAGATCTAAAAAACAGTACCTAAGGTAAAGGCACCTAATTCCGCGGTGTTTTCACCATAACTAGAAAGAACATTAAAAATTAAGTATTTAATATACCTTTCTGTAGAATTGGCTATTTTTATCAGAAGTATTATATATCTTATTTTTGAAATATACTGACAGTTTGACAATAAAAGTTTATTAATAATTTCAAATTATTTAAAAATATGAAGAAGTCCGAAGCACCTAATTCCGATTTAAAAATCCTAATTCCGATGCATTTGGTTCCTAATTCCGAGTGTACAAAATGCAAAGGAAAGGAGGTGGGGAGAATGATACATGATGTTCAAAAAATCAAGTCAATTTATCTTTGTTTGTCTTTGGATCAGTCTCAGACTCTGTCTTACATGATTATTAATATGGTACCACAATATGTAATTTACTTAGATAGGAATTCGGGAATATTGTACTGTCGAGAAACTTTATAAACACTACTGCCATTATGAATTGCTGTAATAGCATTTTGGAGGTCCCCTTCCGTGTACTTTTTTCTTGGCTTCATTCTCCTACAATAAAACAATGAAGTATAATAATAAAACAATTTTAATAAAAGTATATAAAGTATGACTATATCTGAGTATATCGGAATATGAAAGTAATTTGGAAGGACAAATTTATATTCCTGCAGTTACTAAAATCATACATAAGTTTTGAACAAGCTGCGTAAGATAATGAACACTCTGTATTTAACGTGTGCCAATACCACGGAATTAGGTACTAATATAACCTTATTCCGACTTAAATACATCGGAATAGCGTTTTATAATACTAAATCAAGATTTCTAATTCCGAGTAATAAAAAATAAAAGATTTTTTAATATTAAACAAGTAAATGAATGTTCAATTGCGATATCTTTGAAAAAATATACAAAGCTCACTCAGGATTATATCAGAACACATTAATAACTTAATTTTCTGTACTTAGCTTTTCCATACAACGAATTAATAAAGTACCTGAACAGGCAATCTTTGACCTGCTATAATTAGTAAATGCGACGCCATAGTGTACCTCGGAAATAGATTTTTATATCTATTGGTTATTTAAGTAATCAGAGCTAAAATATTAAGTTCGTAATCATAAATCTGCCTTCAAAATTTGAAAAAATGTCAACGACTATTAAATTGCATTTCCGTGGTATACATCGGTATTTAGGAACCAACTAAAATATTTGGCACCTAATGCCGCGGTATTTTAAAAACTTATTTTCTCCTCAATTTGTAAAGAAAATATTAAAATGTTAACTGTTTTCAATAAAAAATATAACCCTTCCAATATTTCAACCTAAACAAAAACTCACACGGTATAAAATTATCATACAAAACACTATTTAGCAAATCGTATTAATCACGTGCGTAAGGTCCGAAATGTATGAAGCGCGCGTTCGAGTTAGCTGCTAGCGTCAAACTTACTGTTTATTTTAAAACGTTAAAGCACCAAAGCACTCTTTTGCTCATATAAACATAAACAGATAAATTATTAATTGATTAATGTATCTTGCAAACAAAAAGAACTTGTAAATTGCTTGAAAACGCCGTTATTCTAAATACATCGGAATATGGTGCCATTTTTAGAACCCCTCGGAATTGGGTGCCTTTACCTTATACTTTGATTTCAACGCATTTTTTTTTTATATATTGATAATAATGCTCCATGGAATTTAAGACTAAATTGATACTTAAGTATTTAAAGATTGATCAATCAATCAATTATTACCTACGATATTAGCTAGAGCAAAATGGAGTTTGTAAGTTTGCCGAGAACAAACAACTATCTAGTGGAAATATCTAGAGACGTGGATTCACTTCCTAAGATCATCGCTGAAATAATGTCCGTTTTCATTCCCGGTATATTTAGTCCAATAACTATGGTGTAAAACTATGGTAAATACCATAAACTAGGTTAGTCGGAAAGGTGGTATTAATCTGCAAGGGTGCTAAAGTACCCACAATAGTTAAATCCAGACCCAAAACTCAATAGTTCAGGAGAAATAGCTATTCAAAGAATTCATAAAAATACGCTAAAATCTATCCATCTTCAGCTATGATCACCTGTGCATTTTAAGGTACAAGTCCGAGACTGCAACCGCAGACTGCAAGTCACATTGGTTTGTATGAACCAGTAGTGTCGCTTGTCTGCTGTTATCATCTGCGGTTGCAGTTTGCGGTCGCCGTTGGAATACTACCTTTAAGGTGTGCACTAGGGTTTTCGCCCCGGGTACCCGGAACCGGGAATTCCCGGGAATTTGGGGATTTTAAGACCCGGGAATTATTTGGCGGGAATCCCGGGTACCCGGGAATTATTTGAAATAAAGAAGTGATGGTGAAAAATTAAGGGTTTGCACGCTTCCGAAGATTTTAGAACATTTTCTGTCTCTCTCGCGTGAAACGGACATTGTACTGCGTGGTGTAAACTTAGAATGGGGTAAATGTATCGTGATGTCAGCACACAGTACTGTTGTCTCTGTCTAGTAAACAAATTCGAAACGCTTGATTTTTTTTGTAAATGTTCCATTTGTAGAAACTATTCACAATGCTTATCTTTTATGTAATTTCGAGGTTTATAATGAAAATATACAGGGTGTAAACGAATTCGTGTAATTCCTTCAAACAGCGTGATCTACTGGTCACAGATTAACCCTGAATGTTTTTTATTTTAAATACAAAATAGTTTATTTTCAAAAAAAAAGATCTGTTTTCGAGCCCTTTTTGCGCCCCGAGTTAACCGACTGCAAAGAACGATTTCGTGCTAGTCGTACTAGCCAGCTGTCACCGTGTTTTCATTCATTAACGAGTGGCGTCGAAATATTCCAACAAATATTTTTTTATTTTGCAATTTTTTTTTTTACTAGCTTTAGCCCGCAGCTTCGCTTGCGTGAAATTTTGAACCCGTTAAGTGACGATTTCCCATACACACTTTCATCCCCTATTTAACTCCCTGAGGGGTTGAATTTCGAAAAATCCCTTCTTAGTGGATGCCTACGTTACAAAAGGAACCTACTGTCAAAATTTCAAGTTTCTAACCCCAGCGGTTTAGGCTGTGCGTTGATAGATCAGTCAGTCAGCTTCTCCTTTTATATGTATAGATTTGTACCTACCTTATTAACCAGCTAGGTTATGTTTCGATCACATATCGCTACTTACCGCAAGAAAAAAAAACTTTATTATTATTTTTAATCAAGCTAAATCCTGTGCTCAGTCATTCTACACCAGTAGTAGATCAAGTGGTTTTAAGGTATTACACGAATTTGGTAACACCCTAGTCATTCACCTTATTGTTATTCCGCAATATTTTGCCATATTATATGAAGAGAAGACTTTTTTTCATTAAAGGAACTCGCGACGTCGCCCAATAAATGACTAACTGTTCCTAGATCAATTTTTTAAATACTTCAGTGTAAGATTTTTTATTTTAATAAGAAAAGTCGATTGGTATTTCGACAATTTATCATGTTTAAAGTACTTACACAAGTTTAATGTTGAAATATACGAGAAAAACTATATTTATACAAAAAACGTGACAATTCCCGGGTACCCGGGAATTCCCGGGAATTAAGAGGAAAAATTCCCGATTCCCGGGAACTCAAATAGGCCGGGAACGCGAAAACCCTAGTGTGCACCTTAAAGGTGTTATTCGGACGACTAGTTGCGGTCTGCGGATGCAGTCTGCAGTTTGCAGCCCGTCTCGGACTTGTAAGTTTAAGTCATATTTAGCGTCACAGATTATATAAGCATGCTCTATTTTCTGAATTCGTAACAGCATGGATGAAGAATGTTTGAAACAACTAAAATAAAAATCATTTTGCAAGGAAATAAAAATATTTATTGAATTTTGAAACTTTAACACTTGCTTTAAAACAGTCATCAGTGATAAGTGACCTGTGGATATTGCGAGTAGTACCCCTTTTCCGACTAACTTTGTTTATAATACAGTTCTTTAATTTTATCATGGCATTTAAATCGATTTCTATGTTACTTCGTTTTCTACTTCTAACCTGCTTACATCAAATAATACACAGATGTTTACATTCCCAAAACAAACACAGTCCCAAATATATCCGAATCGAAATCATAAACAACAAAATAGATTCCAAAAACATAAAAATAAATTCTGAATATTATCGACCTATATTAAAATGTGTGTAATAAAAGTGTATCCATCGAACTAAATAGTTAGTATAGCGTATATAAAAATACACGTGCGCAGGTAATGGTGATTGCGACCGAATTGCGGCGCGCGCGCACCCGATGTGAAACACATGGCCCCAGCGTTTACGTGTAAAACGAGGAGCAGGTAGTCTTGATCATGTTTAAAAGAATTAGAATAGAATAGAAAAAAATATTTATTCAAGTGACCAGGACAAGTTAGTAATACCTACTAAAAACTATGGTAGTAAGGGATATACATTTTATACATGACCATGACTCACCGCTGCCTCATCCCACGAGAGACGTTGCAATAGCAACCCACATATACGCAATCTGCTCAGATTGCGTATATGTGGGTTGCTGCTGCGTCGTCTCTGCAAGCAGATCTGCTTGCGATCATGTATAGGATACTGTTAGAGCTTGCCTGCACCCTGTTCACCAAGGAAACGCACCTCTTACACATCGTTGCAACAATTAAACAAAAGCGTTCCCTTAAAATCTACTTTCATTCAAAGTGTTCGAGGTAGTTACCATTAAAGTGGAGTTTTTTCAGAATAACAGGCATGAAGATTTTTTTACATTTTTATTTTAATGTCTGCAATGTCGCATTGGTCTCTACATAAAATATTTAAATCTTACATAGCTCAATAACTTTTACACAGGCGTTACTTTGCGAAAATCCATGACATACAAATATGCAAATACAATATTTAGCTTTAATTCCGCCAAACCAAATCGCTAGTTTGGATGCAGTATGCAGCACCACCCTCCCGACCCTCAGATGTTATGCACATGCAGAAGGAGTGAGAAAACAATGCAACATCAACATCAAACTCAAACTGTATTTGCATATTTGTATATCAATAACTTTTGTAAAATCTTTCTCTCGTCTCTTAAGCTATACGAGAATAGCTCACGCTGTGGTGAAAAGATAAGCCACTCAGCAAGGTTGGTAGCGGTACTGACTATTAAAACTGCGCCGGACCTACCTGAATTTCTAAAATTACATGCTGCTAAGTACTATTACATTGACATTCTAATGACACCCGGGACCGACGGCTTAACGTGCTCTCGGAGGCATGGAGGGATCTCGATGTGTAACTAACGGTCACCCATCTACGGACTACCGCGGCAAGCACAGCTTAACCTTACAAATCATAGGATCCGCGCGGTTGTTATGTAGCCAAAAGTCACTCTTTATTACCTCGTACATGTCGGGAACTTCGTGGAGTGAGCGCCATCTGTTGTCCGCCACCTAACTAACCGTGACGTCAACATCGGACCACCACTGCCCGTTGGAGGGAGGAGACCGGCTCGCTCGGTGCGCCCGGAGGATTGCTTCTTGGACCGTACGACGGAACACTCGTCTAGAGTATTCTGTGTAGATCAGCTGAAGAAGTCTGACCTTTTATATCTGACTAGCTTGTCCTTATTTTGTGATCTTGTAATAATTATTTAAAGTATTATATTGTGATCTAGTTCATGTTACTAACACTAACCCAAATACAAATACTCTCAGTGGTGGAGAGTCTATGTTGGTTTTATTTAATACATTTACCTTTCTCACAATCCTGACATACCAATATTAGCGATAACTGTAATGACAGAATCACTCCTTAACGATTAAATTGTAGTGTCGCTAACATACATACCTGAGAATTATTGTAATCAAAATGGTATACTGCAAAGTACCAAGGCGGTTTGCTCGCGCTACGCATGTCGATCAAGCGCAAACGCATCAAACATTTCAGTGGAACCAACAGGTAATTTACAGCCGCGCACGCCGATACCGTTATATGTTTATTTTAGTTCATACTATTTATTTCGTTGCCCGCCTAACGATGATTAGATTTTATTATTACCACCATCCGATTTTTAATGGCGATTCGCCACCTGGTTTAACGTAGGCGTGATTTTTAGAAATAACGTTTGAAATTGATTAGTTTTTCAGGTTATTTCGTGGTTATTTAAAGTTTCCTGATTTTTCATGAAGTTATTTTAGATGTTTCGAGGGTAGATAGAATATGTATTTGTTTATTAAAGTATTTCAGTGTATATGTTACGCTCAAAGACCGAAAACGCTCATTGAATGAAAAAACAGCTCACAACGCGTTGTGGTTACTGTAATGGTATGTCTACACCAGTGCGTTTTCATTTTCATCTTGCGCTTTCAACTTTCAATTCCTCTTGCGTCAATCGCATGCAATATTGATTGCCATAAGACGCATGCAGCTTATCGTCTACACCGGTGCGCCTCGGTCAGTCGTCAGTCGACATACAATAGTCGGATTAGCGTGCGCTAGGGGCATGCGCTGACGTCGAACTAGTATTAAGGCATCCGATATTGCATGCGCTATGGCGTTTCTCGTATCCCTCAGACGAAGACGCAAGATGTACATGAAAGCGCACTGGTGTAGACATAGCTATAAACATCCACATCGCGAAATTCGTGTTATGGCTCTTATGAAAACGCTTACGACGCGTTGTGGCTATCACAGAAAGTACAACTAAGCAAAATTCGTGTCATGTCTTATCGTGGTCTTTGAGCGTAACATATATGGTGTAAAAAGACCCATCGCATAGCCCAAATCTACGCACTCTGTACATCAAACTAAATTACATTGAGCAAAAATAATTGCTGGGAAACGACTTTTATTTTTTGGCATGAAAAAAACGCTTTTTTTTGTAGCGCGCAATGTGTGGTTGTGGCGATGCCGCGCGTTTGTATGCGTGCAGCAGCCACAAAGCTGAGCCAAGGCGGTAGTGTGCATTTGATATTCATTGCTTTTTTGTAACTTCAAATGCTTAATTTGTTAGGAAAAATTGAAATTTTTGATAAAGTTTGTCTGGAAGAAAGTTAATGGTATATTATTAGGTATTATGACTTGGAATTTTACACCCGATATACATACATACGTACAGTCACGCCTACAATCCTCGAAGGGGTAAGCAGAGGTGTTCTAATACAAGAGTCTGTACACGAACGTTTCGCGAGCTTTTCACAACGAGAATTGTTTAAGGCCTTAGTTCACCATGCTGGCCTGCTGTGAGTTGGACTACACACACTATCGGGAAATTTATTAGGACTCTGTTGTGCAGAGGGCCATAACAAAACTGTTGCGAAACGCAAACGAACCACGATCGTTAGTCAGTTTTTGAAAACGAAAACTGTCTGAATTAATGGTTCGGCCTTGTTCGGTTGCAATTTATCAAGATTCCTTGTAGGAGAAATGGGCACCTGGTTTCCTCACTCTGTTTTCCAAATTCCGATTCGCACGTAAATTCGAAAAGTCTTAGTTGCGGGCTGGGTGTGAACTCAGACAACAGGCTATCACACTGTTTGGTTCGCAATTCGAGAATATTAATTCCCAATACTACTTAGCGCTATTCCAGTCCATTACCACAATAATAGTAACACAGAAACAGTCGTATTTCAACTTGATCCAGATCTACATACAGTTAATTTAGCGTTCACCTTTTCAAAACAATTTAGCGGCGATAAATCGTTAGCACCTCGTGCTGTCGTCGCGTGTACGGCGCGCGGTCGTTGCGTTCCCGCGGCGTGCCCGTCACGCTAGTGGCGCGTCGCCGGCGCGCCGGCGTGCCGTGCGGGCCTCGCCGCCCGCCTACAATACTTTGCGTGAGGTGTGAATGATGAGTGTCCGATCTTGTTTATAATGGTGATTGAGCTAATTTGTTTATGAATCAGGTTATTCGTACTGGATTCTAAAGTGCAGTAATTTGATTTTAGCTGGTATTTCCTTTACTATTGCGTGTTTAATATTAGGTATGTTCAATGAACGGTTTTCTAATAATTACTTATAAAAGCGTCTTCATAGTTATTTTCTAGGTTTTAAATAGTGGGGCGTATCACAAGGAGGATAGAAACTTTTGTGACATAGCGCCCCAGCCGCCATTTTGGTTCTTTTTCAAGATTACAGTGCACAATATTACTGATATATGGGTAAAGGATACTTAAACAAAAAAAAAACAGCAATACGGTACCCTAAATTGATTGTTGTCGAGATATTTGGAAGTAAGGATCCCCACATGAGAACAATGACATCATTAAAAATGAACTAATTACGTTTTTATATGCATTCGATTGTATTTAAATAATAGTTATCAAGTTGTATACGTCATACAGTCCGCGAGGCCTAAGCTGAGCTTTGCATTTGTGTGAGTGACCACAGAAAAATGTGCCAAAAAGCAGTATAAGCCGGTTTAAACCAAGCAAAGGACGCGTCGCGCTCTAGGCCGACGTCACACCTACACTATATATTATATTATATAGTGTAGGTGTGACGTCGGCCTAGTTAGTAGGACTAGTAGGACTAGTAGGACTAGTTTCTGTGGTCACTCACACAAATGCAAAGCTCAACTTAGGCCTCGCGGACTGTGCATGACGTCGTAGTAAGCGGTCTTGCGTTATGAAACCGCATTGCTCGTGTAGTCCTAAGTGCATCGAAATCACAGCGGTGCGACGACGCTACGCACCGGCAACGTTCATCGCCTTGGGGCGTTTGTCAACCGCCTCCGTCAGCGAGAACGAGATGACGTTGCCGAAGTAGTGATACATTCATTACTATAGCTGGGTGTCCACCGCACGTCCACCATCCGAGCGCCGTCATCTCGGCCACCGAGATTGTGTATATTCGGCGCTACCGCTAGATCTCGGTCCGAGATCGTGACGGACCGAAATGTCGGCAATGCAAAACACATCAGGGAGTCTACTCCCTAAGGACGAAGTCCGTGGTTTCGGCCTTAATTACGAGCGTTTCCTACTCCCTCACCTACGGACATACGATTATTTCGGGGCCCGAACTAAGAATGAATTCACCACTATTCGACAGTTGTCCCTACTACCGGTGTGTTTTTGACCGTCCGAAAAGTTGAACTTGACACTTGTTTTGTTCACTCCTACTTTTCGGTCTACTTTGGGACGGACTACTAACTTCGTTGATGGACTTAGGACAAGGCCCCCTGCACTTGTCCACTACATCCGAGATTGCCGGCACCGGTGCACCGATTTTTAGCTTATAATGAGAACCACCGAGATCGGTCGTTGTGGACACATGATCCTCACGTGGTTCCAAACTAGGTTCTATCTAAATAATCTCGTTTCTCGGTGACGGCGGCGGTGTTCAAACGCTCTTACTCTAAATCGTTAAATAACATCCAACTTCCTTCCAACATCGCTTCATATTTTCGTACCTTTCGTACATCTGCGACACATCTATACTAATATTATAAAGAGGTAGAATTTGTTTGTTTGTTTGTTTGTATGTAGGAGGTAATCTCCGAAACTACTCATCCGATTTCAAAAATTCTTTCACCAATAGGAAGCTACGTTATCCCTGAGTGCTATAGGCTATATTTTAGTATCAGAAAGTTAGGGATCCTTAAATAAATTACAATAATGTAACCCAAGGTATCAAAAATTGGCTAAGAAACTTTAGTAGAGTGTTTAGAGTTTTTTTTTATTATAAATTAACGCGAGCGAAGCCGCGAGCAAAAGCTAGTTATTTTATAATTATATTGTTTACTTTCCGCTGAGCGTTTCTCACGTTTACGCTCCCCGTTTACATGCGCTCGCCTTGTTTTGAATACATTTACTTGTATTTGTGTACTGGTATTAACATAAATATATCGGATTAAATTAATAGTTGTTACATCATAACTTAATTAATACATAAATTAATAGTTAACATTGCAGGAAATAATTGGAGGATCTTTGATCATAGAGGTGTAACTGCGAATTTCACGGAGACATTTGCCAAATAGGTACGTACACACACCTATGACGCGACTGCCTCGTTGGTCTAGTGGTCGCAAGCGCGACTGCTGAACATGAGGTCTTAGGTTCGATACCCAGGTCAGACAAAGTGTTATTGGGTTTTTCCGTGTGGAATTTCTCAGTAGCAGCCCGGAATCTGGATTTGTGCCTGGTTGATGGCAATAAGCTCGCTCCCTGTTACATGGGACTTAAACATAACGGCGAAATGTGAGTGTAAAGTCGGGTTCATTAGTGCAGTGTCAGTTCAACGAAATAATCGTATGCGGCGCTTTGCTCGGCTTTATACGTTTACACGTTGCTGACGTCTCAAACGCGCAAGCTAATGTCGCCCGTAAGGTGGGACTGCACTTGTGGCGCCGACCGTACTTTACACCTCCAACCAACCCTTCGAGGAATACAGGCGTGATGTTATGTTATGTTATGAAGCGACTTCGACGACGATCTTTCACTTAAATAATTTTCGTCTTCATTAGCTTGTTATTTTTATTGAAATAGGTTAGCAAACAGGTCGACGGACCATCAGAGGCCAATTTTATTAACAAAATTGTTTAAAATCATATTTGAAGCGTAATTAAAACCAAGGTCGTTTGACGTTTTTTCTATAGGATTTTTGTATGATAGGACAATGTCTCTCGTGTCAGCTAGTGTGTAATAAAAATGAATATACCTACAGCTAATAAAAATAAAATGTATTAAAATTTCTGGTTCATAGAGATTAAAATCGTCCAAGATAGAACAAATTAATACTTGATAACACAATTAATTTGATGTTCGGAGCAGCAGCGGTTCTAGTGTAAACGACTAGCGAGAAGCCTTAAAAAAGTTACCTGACTGATTAGAATTTTAATATCAGCCTGTAATTATCCCATTACGAGGCATACAAGGTTAGTCAGAAAGGGGGTACTAATCCGAAAGGGTGTTAAAGTACACATAATAATGAATAACTTTTGTTCTACAACTTTTTCCAAAAGTCAATAGTTTAAGAGAAACAGCTGTTCAAAAATCTAAAAAAAAAATCTCTAAAATCGATCTATCCCCAGTTATGATCAGCTGTGTTTACATTTTAGGTCATATTTGGGGTCATGAATTAGAAGCACCATTTTCTGAATTTGTAACTAAAGCAGGAATGAAGAATTTAAAAAAAAAACTAAAATAAAAATCATTTTATTTGGTTTTTTTTATCGAATTTTGAAATTTTAACACTTGCTTTCAAACAGTCATCAACGATACTATAAGTGGGCTTCGGATTAGTACCCCCTTTCTGACTAACCTTGTATATAGATCAGCTACGAGCATTAATCACCACGGCTCCTCACTGGTTTCCTCACGATATTTTCTTTCATCGTATATCAGTGGTGTTTAACATAAATCCTTACTAGACACACAGAGTTACTAATAAAAAAAAAATATAACAAATAAATAGAAAAAAAATAGAGTTAATAATAAATGCCAAAGTAATTCTGTCTGTCTATCTGTTACCTCATCATGACTAAATTACTGAACCGATTTCGTTGAAACTTAGTACAGAGATAGTCTGGAACCCGAAGAAGGTCACTACTAAGCTACTTTTATTCCAAAAAATGTGGAATACTCTATAAACGACATCCACGCGGGCGTAACCTCTAGTAGAATATGACAAGAAATATGCATGTGATCCAAAATCGATTGTTTTTTTATAATGATTATATTATTGATTCTAAGTCAGCAGGAGATTAGTTATTTACTATTAAATCTATTGGAAATAACATATTTTTAAAACCTAAAAAGTACAATATGAAAAAAAAACTACTATCGACATTAGTCGAACTCAGTTGTGACGTCACATGATAGGACAACTATAGATGCATATGTATAATAAATCTGTACACTTGGCGTGTACAGACATTGGAAAAAATTAAAATAAAATTGCGGGGGTTGTTAGGGGATAACTGATAGAATCCACGTCGATCATTTTTGTAATTTTTGTCTGTTTATCTCTTCGTCAGTTTGTCGGTTTCTTTGTACACACGTAAAAAGTACTGACTCAATGCGGTTGACTTTTAATAGACAAATATAGTGCGTATCTTGGAGTAACATTTAGTTTTTGTTTCATCGTAATCGATTCGATCCATCAAAAGATATTAGAATCTTAGTTTATCAAAAGTAAAATTTAATTATTGTGACAAAATATTGGTTTCTCGACTATCAAGAGGAAGTAGTCGCGGGCACTGCTAGTAATCTTGGCTGGAGACTCTTCAGGTCTCGCCAATAACTGCCCGGTTACGTAGAAGGGGTCCTCAAGGACAATCTACAGAAGACCAAAAGAAAAAAAAACTGCTATTAAAAAAAAAATGAGGGTCCTTTAAATTAAAGTCCATTTAACGAAAACTTTCAAACGAATCTTTTCGTTTCACCCCGCCAATCGCTGTTACTCCGACCGCGCCTCAAAACTCGTAAAATTTTCAATTTGCCCGCTAAAGTTTTACCTGATAAACGTGAACTTAGGTGCGTTAAGAGGAAAAGTATTTCTAAGATAAGACGCTGGCGAACCGTGTAATTACTGGTGAGGGGCTGCTATCGTAACATTCCAAATTTACTTACTGGGAATTAGCTTTTATCTGATCCCTGTATAAAACGTAACAAAGTATTAGGTACCTACGTGCGGTAAGGGAATAAAACTCTTTCTCTCTCTTGTTGGAACAAGCTATACAAGAATAGCTAGTGCTGAGGTCTTTATTTTAATATCTCTTTATTTTACAATACCTGCCTACTCTCTAAACTGTAAAGTATGAGAATCATGAAGCAATTAATGATACACCTTTATTCATATTATAATTATACAACTGCCTATTGTCAGGTGGTATGCCTATTGTCAGCTGCGAATCCCGCAACTCCGGCTAAGGGTCAGGAGAAGGAACACCGTGGGTTTTTAGCCAGTAAGTGTCCCCTTCGCCTTCCTCGGGCGAAGGGCATCCATGAGAATTTTCCCATTGAGTCTGTCATGCTCAATAAAATGTCCTGCTGATGGTGGCAGCGTGCATCCCGTCGTTGAGTTCTCTGCGATATAGTTGAGCTAAGTCTTGCTCGTGAACGGGTGCCATCTGTCGGGAGTCCCGACAGATACCTAGTTAAGAGCTGACAAGTCCCGACTCTGGATTTGTCAGCCCTTAACTGCTATGGCAATCCTAAAAGGCGTATTTTTTTCTGCTTGTTACTCTTATATGAGTTTATTTCTTACATTAACCTGCATTATAATGCATTATAATTTATTTACGAATAGTGTCCAGAAATTAAAAAAAAAATTGAGTAACTTTTTCTTTTTCGAGTAACATTGTTACGTAATGAATTTTATTTTTGTTTAATCTCTTCAGTTATTTCTATGCTTAACTATCACGCTGTTTGTACCGTTTTGTCAATTTTATACATAAGTTTATATTAGTGGAAACTTGTAATTGGCTTTCTTCTACATATTACTACTGACTACTCGAATGTATTAGCTGTAAGTTTTCTTAAAATTAATAAAATAAAAACAAATTATTCTCATACTATTTTTCTCACACTACTGTAGTGGAATTATTGTCATTATCTATTACTTAAAAAGAATATTCATGGATTTTCTTGCCGGTTCTTCTCCATAAGACCTACCTTATGGAATCGAGCACCGAGTTTTGACGTTTTAAAAGCACCTGTAATGCGGTCTACTTGAAAAAAACTTTGACTTTGACTGCACAGAGTGCATCAGATGCACTTACTTAAGTATGGTTACTCGTGGAGGCTTATTTTATGTAACAGAAGGGCTTTGTGGGATTCTTGACTGTAAGTATGTACCTACAGCTATTGCATAAACAATCGATCTACAAGGTTAAGTGCCACGTCATATCTTGGCTCGCACCAGCAGCAGGCTATGCTATCGAAAACAGCTGTCAATCAAAGTCATTTCCGTGGTAATCGGAAGGCCAATGGATAGCCTGTCATTTGCTCTGCTCATGACAAATTTTTACCAAGACTACGTCATAAAATGTGCTTCCCCTTTGAAGACATACCCTTGCCAAAAAATCGTAGGTATTTATCTAATTTGCGCAAGCCTTTTCTTATTTGGTATTCTGATATTTTTGTTGCATTTGGTTACACTGGAAACCGACGCCAACAGAATTGGGAAGTTAATAGGCTGATGATGATTCTTGGGTGACGTGCTACCAAGTGATTAGGTAGATGGGTACGAACCCGAAAACTGTAAAACATAATAAGTACCTACTGATAACATAAACCCACTTTTTTAATTATAACTTTCGTGAGTCACATTCATATTAATGATTAGTAACGGTTTACTCACGTGGATTTGTCGAGATTGCCTGTATAGTTTTGGGCCCAAACGCAGCCCTTGAGCATGATCGAACTGTCAGTCGAGCTGAGTCTGACTCGCAACCTCGCCGTGTGATCTTCGATTAAGGGCTTCGTTTGGGTTTTACACTAGTCAGGCAATCCCGAAAAATGCTAATATTATTCCACCTTATCTTGTTTATTGATTAGTAGCAAATTTTCATGGCTATCTTTCAAGCATTTCGCGAATATTTTTTTGGTATTTTATACAATGTGTCCGGTTATGGACTAGCGATATTCTAGATACTTACATAACAACTATTCTAGTACACAAATACACTACACACTAGGGTCCAATTCACTTCCCCGCTGTTTGGCAGCCATTTTGCTTTTTTGTTGAAATATTCTAAATCTTAAAGTTATGAAAATGTGAACCCATTGTATCGAAATGTAAACTATAGAAAATATTGTTGCCCTCCGAATAAGCCTACTTTTATCTCAGTAGGACCAAAACTTTGAGAGATATGACTTTTTTTGTACACACGTACAGAATGTCTCAACAAAAAAATGGAAGTGAATTGGACCCTAGTGTGTGGTGTATTTGTGTACTAGAATAGTTTTTATATAAGTACCTAGAATATCGCTAGTTCACAACCGGACACATTGTATAATTTAGTATTCATCTCAATCTCAGACAGCATCCAGCACTTAACAAAAAAATAAAGAAAAGTTATATTTGATGGAGGAAACGTGAACTGATTGTATGTTTTTAAATTAACATTAAAGGTAAAACAAAAGGCATTTACATTTTAAGTGCATCCAGGTGCAACATGACCAAAATAAAGTACCAAGAGCACGACGCTGAACAAAAATGTGGCTATTTATACATCGGTACCTTTCAGCTGCCATGATCCGAACAATGCTGGGAACAAACATTTAATATCTTGTGTACACGCTTGGTTTTAAAGCGCAGTTCAGACGACGCTATACTATTTCGATATACAGGTTGTAAACGAATCCGTGTAATTCGATCCGATTAAAAATTAAAAAAATAAAATTTCTTTCGGTATGAGGTATGTTGTCGTATCTTAACCATCTAATAAAGATCCAATAAAAAAAGGAAAAAAAAATTGAAAACAAAAAACAATGACAGAACATTTCGATGCCACGCATAAACGAATGAAAGCACGGCGACACAGTTGGCGGACTAGACTAGCGCGATGTCGCTCCGCACAGTTAACCCGGGGCGCTAAAATGACTCGAAAATAGAAAATCATGAATTCTTCATGAAAAATTTTTTTGGTTGAATTTGAAAAAATCCCATGCATGGTCAATCTGTGTCACCAGTAGATCCCGCGGCTTGAAGGAATTACACAAATTCGTTTACACCCTGTATAGTAAAGCATATTGCGTCATAAGCTATAACTATTGTAATGTAACAGACGGCCCTAAGATCTCCTGAGCACGTCTGCCACACCAGTTATAGAGAATGAGAGGTTATTAGTGAATCCTACCTATCTATCCCTAGTCGGACAAACAAGGAAAACACTTAAAACAAGACAACTTTATAATATGATAAAAAAACACTAAGTCAATAAATATGAAAGTCACACGTAAAATAGTAATTGGATGAAGGGTACACGTAAATAAAATGGTAACTGATGGAACACACAACTCCAGGAAACTCGGTAACGCGAGCACGAAGTGAGGCGAAGTGCTGGAAGGTTAGTAGTGCGGTGACTCAGTAACTCGTCAACCAGACGGAATGCTGGTAGTTCAGCACCGTAGCAGTGCCGGAAACTCAGTAAGGGTTAACTCGGCGGAGTGCTGGTAGTTCAGCCGTGCAGCAGTCCGCACCCTTTCGTCGTTGCTTTCAGAATCCGAATGTCATAATAAAAAAGTATAAAATATAAATAGCAAGGAGGTGAAATGATGATGATCATGAAGAAGGTGATACTACACTATATGTATAACATGAAATTGAATGCTAATAATAATTATTGTTAATGAATTAATGACTATAACTATGACGTTCACACTATACGCTATATCGCAAGCTAATAGTCTATCATGTAGAGCAAGTTATTTGACGGCGATCCGTCGGGCGACAGACGGGGTAGAAGTGAGGCGGACGGGGACCGAAAAATCATGCGAGCTCTGAAAAACGCTTAAGTTTATCGCGCACAGTAAGCCAATACTTTATAGTATAGCGTTGTATGAACGTGTCACACTTTTTTTTTCAAATTATTAAATTTTTCTTTTTTCGTCGTTCTTACCACAAAAAACGGTATATTGTTTAAAAACAGAATAATAGTACGTTACTTTAAGACCAACTTTCAGTTACTTTTTAACTTTGCAGAAGACAGCTAAAAAAGTGCCTTTCTTTATTTCTGAATCAACATTTTATGAGAAGAAGTCCTAAAAGTCAAAATACATCAGCAACTAAAAAGCGTAACTCTTGCACAGAAATAATCGTTGTTATTTTAAAATCGCCACCTTCCAATTAGGGTGGTTCGCACTGCGCGTAAAAACATTGGCTGTACAGTCACAAACACAAATAAAGACGTTAAATTTAGAGGCGTGCGGTTCGAGCACCTGGCGCCGACGGCATCTGCACGTGCCACTTTCGGGCTTGACTGTACTTTGTAGATTTTTATAGAGCTGTTTTTCGCAGCATTATTATGAAAATGTAAAGTAAATCTGACGCTTTTAGTTCCCCTGATCGAATAGGCATGTTGACAGTATCAATAAATTGCAAATCAAGTTAGTCCGCTAGTTAGTTTTGAAAAATAATGGACACGTATTTTTTCTTTTGTTAAATCTATGAATATTTGGAAAGATAAAATGCATCAAAACTCGAGAGAGGGGCTTGTGACGTCAGAAGCAAGTAAAAATTGTACTTGCTTGTGACGTTTTGCCAATTTTAAAACTGTCGTATCTTCATCGATTTTGGTTTACGTAACAAAAGAAAAATATAGATCAAATATTTTTTGATAATCTAACTGACGGACTAATTACATTTTTTCAGTCAAATACCCTATTAGAATTATTCTTGTACACTCAGTCGGACAATCAAACATTTTTTAATTATCTGAAAATATTCCTTTAAAAGTAGATAATCAGGTAATTAAGATAAGTTATTCAATTAATTAAGGATCAAGTTGAATGGAGTGTATCTAAGTAATGTACCAAATATTACAATGTAATTTTGATTACCAGAATGCTTTAAAGATGATTTTGCAAATTATCCTGATTTATCTAGCCAAGCATTACAATGTATGCAAATGCTATGAGAGAGAGATGCGTTGAAAGGAGATAGGAATTGTGGCCGAGGAATACTAGGGAGTGAACGGGTATCACCTTAGAGCGACGCGGTCGACGTCTATGTCGGGACTGGCCACAGGCTCTTTCAATACAAAAAAGTATGGCATTTTTTGCGGGAGAAGTGTCTCACACATGTGCATTCTACCTTGTAGCTTTGACACGAACTGTCAAATGGGGCCTCACCGAGTTGACAAAGGCGATTTAATGTTCCGTATGGTCACTCCCGACTATGTCGATCGCGTTGAGGGTATAACTGGCTCGCTTAACGTGTCTTCTGTTTAGCAAGTGATCGAGATGGTTTCGCAACACTGATGATGGTAGTCCAGTAGTAGAGAGAACAGAACAAAACGAAACGATATCAAATTAAGCATACAGCATTAATGGTTAGTCACTTTACATCCGAAAATCACAAACTCTGCTCATTATTCTGTACAAATTTTACTACGGGACAAGGTCAGAATTCGTGAAAAAGTCTTTCGGAGTGTTCGCTCCCTAATATTCCTCGGTCACAATTTCATTCTCATCCAACGCGTCTCTCTCTCATTTACAGTGATCGGAAAAAGGTGAGCTAATTTACCTAAACTTCATAGAACAGAGACAAAAAGTGGAGACTTCAAGACGACAACACTTTTTTTCTAATTTTTAAAATTTACTCAAAACAGTCAACACGTTTTTTTTGTGTTCAAAAAATAAAAGATCTCCTTTTTCTTTTTTGAAAATCTCCTTTTTTGAAAACAATAAAAAACGTGTCAACTGTTTTTTTTGTAAATTTTGGAAAAAAAAACGAAACGAATTCAATTGTTTTCTGTATCAATAACATTAATATTAAATGTACTTTAGTGATGTCCCGAAGTCCGGGACAATTTTCCCGAAAAAAAATGTTGTCGTAGGGAAGTCTCCACTTTTTTCTCTGTTCTTTGAAGTTTAGGTAAATTAGCTCACCTATTTCCGATCACTGCTTATTTACACACATTGTAAACCAGTCATGCTGTATAATTTTCACGAGGTGGTATCATCTACGCATAGTCTTTCCATCGACTCCTAAATACCGTCAGTGTATTTATTCCGGTACTTTTACGGGGAACCTGGTCGCCGGCTAACTTCTTTCAAAGTCCGAATGGTACAGATGTTATTATTTGCACGTCCAATTGGTTATTGTTTCTCTTTCTGATTTTACTTTTATTTACTTTCCTTGAATTAAATTCTTGATTGTTTTGAAATGTTAAAGTCAAAATCTGCCTAGCCTTTTCCCAACTATGTTGGGGTCGGCTTCCAGTCGAACCGGATGCAGCTGAATATCAGTACTTTACATGGAGCGACTGCCTATCAGACCTCCACAACCCAGTAACTGGCTAATACGATACTCTTGGTAAGACTGGTTGTCAGACTTTCTGGCTTCGGACCAACAGTAACGACTGTCAAAGATCTACAAATGACAGCCAGGACCAACGGCTTTACGTGCTTTCCGAGGCACGGAGGAAACTCGGTAAACATGGTAAATGGTCACCCATCCACAGACCAACCTCGGCAAGCGTGGCTTAACCCGGAAGATCGGTCTATGCGGCTGTAATTATTTAGCCACGAGCTCCTTTTGAAATGTTAAAGTATTTTGGAATATTTTTGAACGTCAAAGAAGCAGAGATTCTGTAGAGGATGGGCAGCAGCGTTCTCTGAGTACTTTAACAACCATACTGCGATCATATTTATGATTAGTTACGGTTCACTCACGTGCACTCCTCGGGACTGCCCGACTAGTCTCGACAGTTCGACTCGCGACTTCGCCGCGTGATTAGCTCATGATTAAGGACTCCGTTTGGGTCCGAGACTAGTCGGGCAGTCCCGAGGAGTGCACGTGAGTGAACCGTAACTAATCATACATACTGCGATCGCCAACTCGCTTGCCAAGCGTGGCGATTACGGCAACCACCCCTCCCCCCCTTTTGGGGGAGGCCTATGTCGAGCAGTTCCTTTGGCTGAATGATGCTGATGATACTGAGAGAAGCAGAGTGCTTTGGTTTTGTTTGAATTATAGACAATTTGACAAGATCCGAGCCGGGGCCGAAAGTTTCTAGAGTGGCGACTGCGTACCGAAAGGCGCCGCGTGGGTAGGCCGATGATCTGGTGAAGGTTGCGGAAATCCGCTGGATGCGAGAAGCACAGGACCGGTCGATGTGGCGATGCTTGGGGAGGCCTATTTCCAGCAGTGGACACCTTTCGGCTGAATGATGATGATGATGACGATTGACAAAATCTCTGGATGATTTGGAATTATATTCTGGACTTTTAGCTGTAGTAAAACTCCTTGTAAAAGAGCTCCTGACACCAACCATAATAACTAACGAGCCAAATTAATCGCCACAGATAAATAATGTAAGTAAATCAATTATGTTTTATGATCTGTGCCTTCAGACTTTACTAGCAACATAAACCGACACGGCTAATAGACTTTATAACGTCTCGATTTTCCGAAATGTAGGAATTTCGTTTTATGACTGAAATATCAATTATGATGGACATTTATGTCTAGATTTTCTTACTAGGTGCAATAAAATACCCTTTAGGTACATTATAATTTGTTAGTTATGAGTTTACTGTTTTATTGCGTATCTCAGAAACTGGGGTTATTAATGTTTACTGAATTTTGAATTAATTTATAGTCTGGTAGAGGTTGCTCACAAAACAAAAACCACTAAGATCCAGCTAGTAAGAACGCTCGTTTTCCCCACATTTCTACGAGTATACGTTGCAGAGACGTGGACGTTGCGAGAAATTGAGAAGAAGAAGATTGACGCTCTGGAGATGTGGTGCTGGAGAAAAATGCTTGGTATATCGTGGACCGAGTTATACTCCAAGAACTCTGTATTAAGCAGCGTCTTTCAACATTAGTACAAACTCGCATACTCAAGTTTTTCGGACACGTCTCACGGCGGGGAAATGACTCCATAGAGCGTTTGGTCGTACAGGGCAAAGTGGAAGGCACCAGACCGCGGGGAAGGTCACTGATGCGATGGACCGACCAAATAAAATCAGCCGTAGGTGGCCCTTTGTGCGAGTGTACCAGAATGACCACCAACAGGGACAGATGGCGAGACATCGTGGGACACATCAGCTGCAGTAACTCACAGTGCTACATGACGACCACGACCGCTCTGACAAGACTGAAACGAATAAGAAGAGAGGTTGCTCGCGGTTTCGTGCGAGGAATGTTGTTTGTCGCGTCCTCCATGTTTTCGGGATAAAAGTAGGTAGCCTATGTCCTTTTCCGGGTTCCAGAGTATGTCTGTACTCGTACCAAATTTTAACAAAATCGGTTTAGTAGTTTAGTTGAGTAGAAGTTACAGACAGACACAGTTACTTTCGCATTTATAATAGTAGCACAGTGTACCCACTTACTACATAAAGTGGGTCAACGCCCATCCATTTGACAGGTCCAATGAAATGTCAAAATTATGTAGAATTGGAGGTTATGTCCCAAGTATGCAGTATGGCTACTCGGGACATAACCTCCGCCCCTACACCCCGCAACCCCCCGCACGATTGCTCTGCGACAATGTTCTACGCAGACATCATTTTAAATCTCCTGTAATATTTACATAAACCTCTATCAACTGGATTTATTCTAGATTTTTTGCTTTGCAAACTTTGGAGTTAAGGGGAGGAAATTGTACTTTTATAGTAATTTTTCATCTTAAGTCAAAAACTACGCGGCATAAATGAAAATATATTTAATAATATAATATGCAAATGAAACCTTTTTATATGATACCAGAATTGACAAGATAACCTCAAAATGAGGTTTTTGAGGGAGGAACCTTTGGTCCCTATTGCAATGAAAATAAAAATACTTTTTCAATTCTTTTTCTTGCAAAATAGATGGGTAGGCATTAAGTAAATGTACTCCAAATTTCAAGTCGATAGCATGACGAAATAAGCAGCAGTGACAGATAGACGGACAGGGGAAGTCGCACCATAAGAGTTCCTTTTGGTACGAAACCCTAAAAAAATGGATAGCCATAATTGCACTACAACATCGTTAATCGGTATAGCAGCTTGCAGTCTTTTGCTGACTGGCCTCCGACAAGACAGCGGCGAAAAGTTTTGCGACACTACGCTTAGAAAATAAACGGATTTTCGGATCTCATGACAAAGCATCATTGAAGCAGTGAAAACCATTTTTTTTATCATGGGATGATCCTCATGGATATCGCTCGGGGAAGGCAAAGCGGACTCTTACAGTCTAAAAACCCGCGGTGTTCCATCTCCTGACCCTTGGCTGGGGTCGCGAGATTCGCAGCTGCATGCACCGCGACCCCGGCTGGCCCCGGTCCGCCAACCCCTGGCGACATCTCCTACTGTGGGGCCTAGCCCCACGTCCTGAGAGAAGCGCACACGTGTGTCAGGCGACGGGTCGCCTAACCCGCCGGGCGCAGGCCACACTCTACGGTGGCCAGAGACCGTCGCGCGCCCTCCGGTGCCCGGTGCGTCTGGCGCTCTCCGCTCCCTGTTTGATCGCCATAAACTTCCCGCAAAAGGAGGCGATGGCTGAAGCAGTGATAGCCTGGCGCTTGAACGCTTGTCTTCGGTGTAGGAGGGTCTGAGATCAATATTGCTCTCTCTTATCTATGCTAAATCATACCTGTATTTGTTTTTACTGAATTTGTTAAAGATATTGATTTTAAAAGAGTAACCATGGAGTTTCTTGCCGGCTCTTCTCCATAGGAAACGACTAATTAGAACCGTGCACCTATATTCGATTTTTCATAAGCACCTGTAATAGTTTATGTGAAATAAAAACATTTTATTTTGATTTTGAACCACAGCAGGCACCTTTGACCTTTCAAATTCATGCGTTATCGGTGAAGGCAGCTGTCGTGATTAACTGTGTACACCTGAACGGTATCTAAGAAGTTATCGATGGTTTTGTGTCGTCCGCCAACCCACGCAGGCCAGGCCTGAAACCTTCTCATTCTGAAAAGAGGTCATGCCCAACAGTGAGACACTAATAGGCTCTCACCACAAGACACAGAGGTGGCCTATTCTTTCCCAGCAAGCAAAAAGCGGCAAAAAATATATTACCTGATCAATATTCAAATAAATGACTATTACCAGTATTGTGCATAATAATATCTAAGTCGGCTAGTCATCACCCATAATGCTAAATATCCGCGCCTCATTGCACGCTATCACGCTATCGTCGGTGGAGGCTGGCTAGTTGCCAAGTCGACGACTGAACGGCAGGTAACTCTGGCAACGGTTTGTGCTGCGTTTAGTTGGGATAGTAGAGTGGAAAGCAATTTGGCTTGTAATAAATATTAGGTAGGTAATTACTGTGTTGTGGATGTTTATGTGGCATTTTATGTCATCACATACATTTATTGGATAATCTGCAGTGAAATTAGTCGGGCCGTTCTCCACTAGAAAGTGACTGGAAATAAACTAGGGTCAAAATAACAAGTCTTTCGAAACCCATCACCAAGATGTGAGCAGTTTTGTTGCCATTTCAATGTACGCAGCAGTTCCATTTTATACCTTTGTCAATCGAATAACAACCTTTACGAATTGTCTGCTAGGCCTGCATAGCCTGTACTTTAAAAAACGTAAATATCGTGTAGCTCAACGTTTCCAGCTGTCACTACAATTATGTTGTCTGAAAGCTGCTGGATTCAGAATCTTTTCGATAAGCAGTTGTCGACGGATTCGTTTTGTTATCTCGTTCCGACTACGATTCTACGAGGCTTACCGAATCATTCAACAACTGATTAATCGGATCGTTCTGAATCAGGGAGCAGTAGTGTCATTCTGTAAGAAACCCACCTCAATATCGACGGTTAACTCGATATCTATAATGTCACAGTATGGATAATAGAAGCAAATAACACACAGATAATCGACAGTATAATCAATAACGCGTAGTTTTGTTATCCACGCTGTGTCACGACAAGTGTCTAATTGACAGTCGCGATCGAGGTGAGATTTTTACAGAATTGCATTGCTGGTTACATTATATTAGCTGAAATTATACCTACTGCGACCACTTGGTTTTCATTGTTTGTCTTATTGCGACGGTTGCGACTACTAGACTTTATTTTTATTATTATCGGAAAATTCTCTTGGATACCTTTTGCTCGGGGAAGGCGAAGGGTTATACCGGACTCTTACCGGCTAAAAATCGATGGTGTTCCTTCTCCTGACCTTTGGTAAGGGTCGCAGGATTTGCAGATGCATGCACTGCGACCCCGGTAGGCTTCGCCAGGGGCTGGTGGACCTCTCCTTCTGTGGAGCCTTGCCCCACACCCTCAAGAGAGGCGCGCGCGGAACTTGGCGCCTTTTCGTGCCTGTTACTGGGGCCAAATTTTCCTAAAATAAATCTTGATAAATGACAACCGAACCAAAGTCGAACCGTTCATTCAGACAGTTCTCAATTTCAAAAGCTATCAAATTGTTTGACACAAAAAACAAAATCAATCATTTTGAAAGTTTTCGAGAACAAAAACTGACTGACGGTTGTGGTTCGATTGCGTTTGGCAACAATTTATTTTAGGAGAATTGGGCCCCTGGTCGGGCGACGGGTCAAGCGACTACTAGGCCTATGACAAGGTTGAACTAACGCACTTTACTAGCCTAACTACTCTCCCGATCTAAACACACCAGAACAGCTTGGGCACGATAAAATGCAGGTATTTATGGTCGGCGTGCGGCCTATTGTTTCAATATCGATATGCTAACCATGTTATGTCTACATTAAACAAATTCGTGTAATTCCTTAAAACCAGATAATCTATTGGTGACACAGATCGATCTTGAATGAGATTTCTTCAAATACAACAAAAAATATAAGTCAAAAACAAAACATTATGTTCTGTTTTTACTCATTTTAGCGCCCCGAGTTAACTGACTGCACGGAGTGATATTGCGCTAGTCGTGCCCGCCAGCTGTGTCGCCGTGCTTTCATTCATTTATGCTTGGCATCGAAATGTTCTATCTCCTAAAATGAGTTTTTAATCATGAGGACAGTTTATTTTAATTGACTATTGGATCTGACCGTTTCGATCTCCCCTATCTAGCTATCATAATATGTAAAAAGAAACAATAAATAAATAAATCAGCCTGTAACTGTCCTACTGTAGCGCAAACGCTTCTTCTCATATAGAGAAGGAACAAACATTGATCACCACTACGCTTTCTCACTGTTGGTTGTCGATTTCCGACCATTAAGTTCAGGTTTCCTCACGATGTTTTTTTTTTATCGTTGCCCCTCTCTAGTTTTTCTCCTGTATCGTGTGGGTGCATTTACAGACACAAATCTTACATACACAAATGCCCAGACCCGAAACAACTACCTGTAGGTCATACACATTTTTGTTCCGTGCGGGAATCGAACCCACGACCCGTAGCGCAGAAGCCAATCGCTCAGCCACTGCACCAAACGTGTCATCAAACGTGTTTTCTTTTACCGTATGTCAGTGGCGTCTTAGGTTAACTAAGAAAGTACATGTAACATTATAAAAGTCACATTGGTACAGTCCGCGAGGTCTAAGCTGAGCTTTGCATTTATGTGACTGCTCATAGAATCGATTGCCAAAAAGCAGTATAAACCGGTTTAAACCAAGCAAAGGACGCATCTGCATTCATTCTCACATAAATGCAAAGCACAGCTTAGGCCTTGCGGACTGTACAAGCCTGGGTTTGAATACGCAACCTGGTGAAATAAAATCAAAGATAATATTTTTAACACCTAAAGTTTGAGGCACTTATGAAAAGTTGCATTTCGGTGGAAGGTTTCAATTGTTTTTCGAATAGAAGCTTCAGACTGCCGATGAAAATAATTCAAATGATTCCTACCTGTGTGTACTTTGAACATCAAAAAGAGTCAGAATACACAAAAGCCTCAATTTAAATGCAATTACGAATCCGTTAATCTGTCTGAAATGAATCGACGGCACATTTTCACGGTCACGGCGGCCACATCAAAGAGTTTCGATGCAGGGGATAAAACCCCCGTGCAATTCCACCCTCTATTCTGTAACTATACGCTGTTCGGCTTGTTGTAGTGCGACATATAGTTTGAAAAATAGCAAATAATTTTTATTTACACGCCAGCGGAAAGATCAAATTGTATGGAAATGGCATTTACTCGAGAGCAAATTCGGTAAACAGTTTCCAATAATTGGGCCTTTTAAAATTATTAAATTAAATTTTGTAGGGTTGCTGGTTGTGAAATTAAAGCCCCGTTGAACTTGATGATAATTTATTGGCAACTTATACTATGTTACACGTTACAATGATTCATATAAATATATCAAGTAGCAACCCTAAGTGGAGGGATGAAAGGGACTGCGTGGCTATCGCCCTTCAGACCTCCCCTAGCTGGCTAATTCCTGAAGACTGCTAGGCTATCGAACAGGAATCAGTCGTACTAAGGTTCAGAATTGGCTGCGTGGCTACCGAACTCTGTTCCTCTAGCTAATCGAATGATCGAATGATGATTTGTTCGAAGACAGCTCTGCTTATAAAGGTTGATGCTTGTATGTGTGCACAATATCTACACGTAGTCGTCTGTAGTTGTGATTCAGATAACTAGCCGGGTGGCGCTGGCGCAGATGGTTTGACGCGAAGATTGTAGATGGCATCACTTGTCCACAGATATCGTTTGTAGTTGTTGTCTTCTTGTTTATGAAGCCGCTCATCGTAGTGCTTTGGATAAGTTACACTAGATGGCGCTTGTATGTTTGTTACATTCTCCCCCTCTGGTACTCTATAGTCGTCCCGACTGAGTACCAGGATCAGTATCCATCTTCCTTGGTCTCCCTCTTTTTCTTATGGGATTTACTGGTTTGGACACGTTGTCATCTCTTTGTTTGAATTTACATAATGCTGAAGTATGATATTTTCCCATTGATTGTTCTGGTGACTTTGTGTTTGCTACCTCATATGTGGATGTGCTTATTGGATGTGTCTCCACCAGTACTAAGTCTCCTATTTTATAACATGGATCTGGTCTTCTTCTTTGATTTGCACTGTATTTGCATTCCGCAGATGTGAGAAGTCTGCTTGCATATTCAACAGGGTGTTCATTTTCGCCCTCCCCCTGCACTAAAGCTGCACCTATTGCATACTGACTTGCATCAGTTTTGATTGTAAAAGGAGTATCACAATCTGCTTGTCTTAACACAGGGGCTGTTGTTAACGCAACTTTCAACTTTTCGAATGCATCTTGTTGTTCATTATGCCATTGCCAGCTTGATTTCTTTTTAGTTAAGTGTGTTAATGGTCGAGCTATGTCTGCGAAATTGTATGTAAATCTTCGATACCAAAAAGCAGTTTGTAGAAATGTTATCAATTGCTTTAAGGTTTTTGGTTTTGATAAACTCGCAATAGCCGAAACCTTTTCTGGATCTGTTTTAATCCCTTCTGGGACTATGAGGTGTCCCAAATACTTTATTTCGGAGCATATAAATTTACATTTTTTCCTGTTGGCTTTTAGGTTATATTCTCTTAGTTTTTCGAATATTTCTTCAAGATCTGTCACGTGTTGTGTCAAAGTGGTAGATCTCAAAATCAGATCGTCTAAATAACACAGAACATATTTTGTTCGTAAACTTTGAATTAATTTATCCATTAACCTCTGGAACGTCGCGGGTGCATTCCGTAGTCCAAATGGCATTCGTTTGAAACGAAACGTTCCAAACGGTGAGACAAAGCTAGTTTTGTCTTGGTCTTCGGGGTGTACCATTATTTGCCAGTAACCTGATTGAAGGTCGATTGTAGACATGTATGGCATAGCCTTTGCTTGATGTAATAGATCGTCAATCCGTGGCAATGGATATCTATCTGGTTTTGTTATTTCGTTGAGTTGCCGATAGTCGATACAAACTCTAACATCGTCTATACCTTTAGGGACCATGATAACAGGAGCTGACCAGGGTGAATCGCATTCTTCTATAATATCGTTGCTTAACATTTCATCGAGTTTTTGTCTCAATTGTTGTTGTCTACAAGGCGATAGTCTATATGGTTTTAGGGCTATAGGTGAATGAGTACCTGTGTCTATTCTGTGTGATATGAATGATGTAGGTTTTGTATTTTTATTAAATACGTCACTATAGTTAGTTAGCAATTTATTAAATAGTGACTTTTCAACTTTGGATAGTAATTTCCCTTCTCCTGGGTGTAATAAAATATCAAAAGAATATAATGACATTTTGTTTATTGGAACATAATTAATACGAGGATCTTTGCAAGATTCTTCATCCGCTGGCTCACGAGGATGAACAGGGCGTGGCGGTGTGCTTATCTTCTGAAGTTTCCATTTTGGTATCTTACTTGGCGGAGGACTGTCTTCAAAATTGTTCATCGGTGACGGCGTTTGTGGAAGTGGTGATATCATAGTTTGCAAATCTTTGGCCCACTGTATGAAGCTTGACAAGGATTCTGGAGATGACTGGCCTGGATCAAAAGATAAATGTTCAGCTGCCTTCAAGGGTATTTTCTCATTCCTTAATTGTAGAAAACTGTGTTCTTCATTAGGTTTGTCTAAGAAGTACCAAACTCGTTGAGGTAGATTAAGCATTATTCCCGCAGCTTCCAAAAAGTCAATGCCTAGTAGCGTGCGATTATCAGTTGCATCAGGTAAGATTGTAAACGTTATTGGTAGGCTACGTTTACCTATAGTAATGTCTATGGTTGTAGTGAGTAGTTTCCGGGTTTGCATAGAACCATCGGCTAAAATTGTGTCTGCAGTTTTTGTATTGAATTTTTCACCATTTCTTATCAATAACTTATACAATTGTGTACTTGCTATACTGGTTCTTGCGGCTGTGTCGATGTAGGCATAACCTCTTTCTTTTTTGTAGACAATCTCTATTGTCGGTATTTTTGCGCTGTCCTCTACTAATTGAGTAGTGTCGACTGTGTAGAACGCAACTGGTTTAGGTGGGGTCTCCTTATTTTTACATTTCTTACAATTACTTCGGAAAACTCCCTCTTCACCACATCCGTAGCAGGACACTGTTGGGGTCTTCGTGACTTTAGTATCTATTGCGGCTTGATTTTTCGATTCCGCTAAGCGTTTCCGACATTCTTCGATGCTATGGCCCTTCTTCCCGCAGTATGTGCAGCGTTTGGGCAACTTTTTAGAATAACGTTCTACAGATGAAGAACTTGTACTCGCCTGCGATTCTGCTTCTAAACTTTCTAAGTGGCGTACTTTTTCAAGTAACTCGGCGAACGACTTGACATCGGATCTGGCGACTTCCCTTTTTATGCTTAGTTTTAGTAGGCCGTACACAAAATCCAAATGTTCCTCCTCTTTATTTCGTTTAGATGGTAGCTGAGAGAGGAGAGCACGTTTTTCACAAACAAACTCGTCTATGGTTTCAGTGGTCTGCTTTTTCCCAAACAACTCTAAATAAATATCATGAGGCTGCTTCTTTGGTGCAAACGCCGAACGTATTGCCTCTAAAGCATTATTCCATTTCTTTATATCGCTTTTCACTCCATGCCACCATGTTGCTGCTATGCCATTCAACAATAATGGCAATCCTTCCAACGCGTCTTCATCGGAGATATGCTCAACTTTTTTATAGACAGTAATACTATTTATGAATTCTTCTACTTTGTTGTAATCTCTCACTCCGTCGAATTTCTTCGAACAACGAGCAAAACTTCTTCCGTTCATAATATTACCTTGTGTCGAAGTGATCGTACTTAGTAAACTGTTTAATTGTTCTTGCGTCATTGTAATTGACATCTTCACAATAATCAAAAATAATGTGGGTAACTTTAGCAAGTATTATTTTATAACTTTTATAACTTTAGTGGGTACTCCATACAATTTGAAGGTAGGCCGTGCAAAATTTGAGGGTAGGCCGTCCAAATATATGTGGGTAACTTTAGTCAGTATGTGGGTACTCCATATAATTTGAGGGTAGGCCGTGCAAAATTTGAGGGTAGGCCGTCCAAATATGTGGGTATCCGTAGATTATTTACGTTGGGCGCCAATGTAGGGTTGCTGGTTGTGAAATTAAAGCCCCGTTGAACTTGATGATAATTTATTGGCAACTTATACTATGTTACACGTTACAATGATTCATATAAATATATCAAGTAGCAACCCTAAGTGGAGGGATGAAAGGGACTGCGTGGCTATCGCCCTTCAGACCTCCCCTAGCTGGCTAATTCCTGAAGACTGCTAGGCTATCGAACAGGAATCAGTCGTACTAAGGTTCAGAATTGGCTGCGTGGCTACCGAACTCTGTTCCTCTAGCTAATCGAATGATCGAATGATGATTTGTTCGAAGACAGCTCTGCTTATAAAGGTTGATGCTTGTATGTGTGCACAATATCTACACGTAGTCGTCTGTAGTTGTGATTCAGATAACTAGCCGGGTGGCGCTGGCGCAGATGGTTTGACGCGAAGATTGTAGATGGCATCACTTGTCCACAGATATCGTTTGTAGTTGTTGTCTTCTTGTTTATGAAGCCGCTCATCGTAGTGCTTTGGATAAGTTACACTAGATGGCGCTTGTATGTTTGTTACAATTTTAAAATTGGTATTTTGTACGGACATACTTACCTGCTTTTACCATTTTACATCTATTCGGATTTCGCATGCACACCATTTTTAACCGACTTCAAAAAGAAGGAGGTTCTCAATTCGTCTAAATGTTTTTTTTTTCGTGTGTTTATTAAGCGATATCTCCGCCAATTACGAATGGATTTTGATTATTCTTTTTTTGTTTCGTAGGCCATACTTCAAAGGTGGTCCCATATAAATTTTATCGAAATTGATTCAAAGCTTTTTCAAAAAATCAACAAAAACAAAAAATATAATACTTGGATGACTGTTTTGGTTTGTGGTTTCCTTCAACAAAAGTTTTGATGAGGACTTTCAATTTCTGTTTTAACTGTCATCACAGAAACATTAGCTAAGAACTAAGAAGATTGTATATATTTGTAATGAGCCGTCATGATAATTATACTTTAATACCTATTCTTAAAGAAAACTACCTAATTGTTGGAAAGATTACGCAGCCGTGTCATTAAAATTTGTGGTCTTAAACCGAGTAATTTTTAGCACTAAAACGTATTTAATAAATAACTTTAAATAAAAGTAAAAACCGACTTAAAAAAAAAGAGTAAAATAATTACCATAATATAAAATTAACAGTTTCAGAAGTCGGTGCAATTCTACACTGAAACAAATAAAAGCCGACTCCTGTAACTGTTAATTTTATATTATGATAATTATTTTAGTTTTTTTTTTTAAATCTGTTTTAACTTTTATTTAAAGTTATTTATTTTAAACGATAACGCCAGCGGAAAGATCAAATTGTATGAAAATGGTAGTTACTCGAGAGCAAATTCGGTAAACACTTTCCAATAATTGGGCCTTCATTACGAATTTCCCAAGAAAATTGGTATTTTGTATGGACATGCATCTGCTTTTACCATTTCACATCTATTCGGATTTTGCATGCATACCATTTTTCAGGTGTCAAGGATACAAGTGTATCCAGCATATTTAGGAAGTGGTAAAAGTGATTAGTCCCCGCTATAGTTGCGCGTATACAAGGTTAGTCAGAAAGGGTGTTAAAGTACTCATAATAATAAATATCTATTTATTCTACCATTTTCCCCAAAAGTAAATAGTTTAAGAGAAATAGCTGTTCAAAAAATTTCATAAAAAATACGCTAAAATCTATCTATCCTCAGCTATGATCAGCTGTGATTACATTTTAGGTCATACTTGGGGTTACCAATTAGAAACTCCATTTTCTGAATTCGTAACTAAAGTAGGGATGAGAATTTTTGAAAAAAACTAAAATAAAACTAGTTTAATGTCATCAAAGTCATCAGTGATACTTTAGGTGGCCTGCGGATTAGTACCCCCTTTCCGACTAACCTTGTATACTACTACGGACTGAGGGTGATGAAATAAATGGAACGCTTGATTTTTAGTAATACGTTGGAAATAAGTTACTTACAGTTTTTATAGGCACATGGATTTGTGAACAATATATTCCCTAATGTCTGCTCGTGCACAGATAATCAAATTCTTCACTGCCCACGTCACCGTGCTCTCATTGGTCCGTTCACCGTCGCGTCATCGCAGCGCACGACCAGTTTCCACGGTGGCGATATCACACGTTACGGTGTGGCAACAGCCCCCTATCATTTTTTTTCGGGAATAGAACACAACAAACAAATTTAATTACTCACATACATATTTTGAGTTCGAAAACTTCTTTTAGCACCAACAATATTTCGACATAAGTTGCATCACAATCGGTCGCACGTGTAACAGAAGGGCCAGTGCGCACGTAGGTCGGCACAGTCGCGATTCGACACCTGAGTACACTGCACCCCTGCGTTTGTTATGGGGGATGAAATACGTTAGCATGGAGACCGCTCCGCGTTAGCTTTTGCACTGAATATCTATGATGCAGCTGAGATGAGAATGCTAAGAGGTATGTGTGGTGTTACATCAATGGATAGAATTAGAAATGAGTTTGTAAGAAGAAGTGTGAAAATGGCGCCGGTGACTGCGGAATTGTGTGAGCACGTGATGCGGAGAAATGAGGAACATGCCGAAAGCATGAGGAAAGTTTTGAGTATGAATGTGGATGGGTATAAGAGTAGAGGAAGACCAAAGAAACGATGTATGGATAATGTAAAAGATGTAGAAAGGGGGAGACTAGTGAGATGACAGCTAATAGAGATGTATGGAAAAAAACATATGCTGCGCCAACACCAAATAAGTTGAGATAAGGGCAGGAGGATGCTGATGATGATCTATCAGGTATGGTAATATGATGTTAACTTACTCTGGGCCTGATAAAAATGAACAGGAAAAGTTTGTAGGGTTTGAAAAGTATTTGCTGAAAGCCTCTGGCCACGAAACTCGTGTTTTGCTCGCTCAGCTCGCACAGCGTTGTAGTCACAGTTTTCTGCTTAGTATCTAGACAAACGTCAGTTCGTCATGCTAAATTGGAAATTGTGTTATACCAGATAACTTTTCTAGTAACTAACTTCTTGCAGACGAGCAGGAGGTAGTTATTCTAGACATCCTGAGCACATTTCCCGTAACAGATATAATTCCCAAGATGTAGTATGTCTCCTTTTCTTGATTGAAAAACGCCAGCGTTTATCTACAACGAAGATATCGCGGCCTTGCAGTTTAGATGAAACTTGTCTTTCTTTGTCAAAAAGATTATAATTGTCAGTATGTTATCTTGTCACAACCAAAGCATGTCCAATTGACTCGTTCTTCTAAGAAGATGGAACATTGCCTAATTTATCTATACAGTGTGTAAACGAATTCGTGTAAAGAGCCCCAAGTTAACTGACTGCAAAAAGCGATACCGTGCCCGCCAGCCTTGTCGCCGTGCTTTCATTCATTCATGCATGGCATCGAAAGTTTCATTCAATATTTTTTTTGATATACAAGCTTAGTTTTAGTATATACTAAACCTGAAACTAGTTTGTTCAGAATCACTAGGAGAATCGATTGACATATTATAAACAACACTTTTTTTTTTCGTAATTTTCAATTTTGTTTCTGTAGGTTTCTACCCATAACAGTTGACGGGAATAGACATCTTGAGGCTTGAGACGGTCCGCTCGATCAGTTTCCGTGTATTAGACAACCCCTGCATAGCACATCTCAGGCATTTCACACTTTACTAGGGAACTTAACGCGACATAAACTACGGTGTAATTTGGAGATTTACTTAAAAAAAAAACACATAATTCAGGCAGTTCCGATGAAAATCTTGTTGGGGTGTCTCGGTTTTTGTATATACTAAAAATAGCGTTGTATTTTTTTTTCTTTTCTTGAATCGTTATAAGGTGGTTTAGATACGATCACTTACTCGAACCGCAAGAAAAAAAAGTTTTTTTTATCTCGTTTAATCCCGTGCGGGTAAAATCTACCCCAGTAGTAGATCATGTGGCTTTAAAGAATTACATGAATTTGATTAAATCTATAAACAAAATTTGTTATACCTTTTATAACTAAACTTTTTTTTCCAAAAACAAACAAAATCCTTCTCCACACTTCCCCGCACCGTTTTAAACAGATTCGATCACACATTAGAGGGGTGGAGCAAAAAAATTGTCACAGGAACAATTACACGGCATCTGTCGCTGGCTGCCGGCTCCTGGTTGTGCCAGGGTCCGAATTTATGCTGATTGCATTACACTCCACCGTGAGGGAATAAATTAAACATGTCGCAATATGAGTCACATACGTAGGTAGTAGTTATTGATTTCAAAATTTAATTCAGTCACATCTGGCGGAAAAAAATCGCTTATAACTTTTTTGGGTATGGCTGGAATATTATTGATATTGTTTGAAGTATCTACCGTAAAATCGGGTTATTTGATAACAACAGGGCTAATTGGAATTCAACTTGAAAAATATGCTTCTTAAACCGTTGTGGCTATAGGTGCTATGTTCTTACGATTTCATTGTTATTGTATATTGCAATACTTGAAATTGTAGATAGTTTATTAAATATGGTGGGATAAAAGTGAGGCGGAGCAGGGACCGGAGAATCGTTTGATATAGCTCTGAGAATCGCTCAAGTTTATCGTATACAGCAAACCAATATAGCCAAGCCTATATATATTGCATAGCGTTGTGTGAATGTGTCCATATAAAATGTCTACTGAGCGATATCGTTGTGCTATAAAATATTTACTATATGCTTTATTTATATTATGGCGTAGTTTTAACTTATAAACATAGTATGATGCGTAAATGACTAACTAAACATCGAGAAATCACTAATAGTTTTATTTCTACTCACACTAAAGTACGCGAGGAGCTCGTGGCTAAATAATTACAGCCGCATAGACCGATCTTCCGGGTTAAGCCACGCTTGCCGAGGTTGGTCTGTGGATGGGTGACCATTTACCATAGCGAGTTTCCTCCGTGCCTCGGAAAGCACGTAAAGCCGTTGGTCCCGGCTGTCATTTGTAGATCTTTGACAGTCGTTACTGTTGGTCAGAAGCCAGAAAGTCTGACAACCAGTCTTACCAAGAGTATCGTATTACCCAGTTACTGGGTTGTGGAGGTCTGATAGGCAGTCGCTCCATGTAAAATACTGATATTCAGCTGCATCCGGTTCGACTGGAAGCCGACCCCAACATAGTTGGGAAAAGGCTAGGCAGATGATGATGACTAAAGTACGCGATAAGACGATATAAGTCTTGTTTCACACAAACATCAAAAGGAAACATCTCATAAAGAGGATCTCCTATTATAACGCACTCGAACAACGAGCATGCATTACAGTTCCAGGAACATGTTCCTATGCATTGTTCGACTGTATTCCTCCTATTAATGGGCGAGAAACAATTTGTCACTCCAATTAGCATAAGGAATTCATATGCACTCACCGATTAGTCTTGCGACATTCCGTGAACTGTCTTTTTGGAGATGTCGTCCAGACTATGCGATTTGTCGAAGCCAAACTGTGCGGTGTGATGCATCGTCTACATCTGCCTTTATAGCTGTTGAGGATGGTTGCGAGTTTGATTTTGTATTGTTTCAAGAACTGTTTGAATAAATTGTATTAGGTTGTTCGGAAAGTCATTTCGTTTTAAATTAATTTTATGTCGAGCTTTGCCCAAATCTAGGCGTTTCAAATGATCTTGAAAAGAGTGTCTATGGAGTTTCTTGCCGGTGCTTCTCCAAAGGACCTACTACTTGGAACCGAGCACCTAGTGTTGACCTTTTGAAAGCACCAGTGATCTGGTCTACTTGAAATAAAAACTATTTGACTTTGACATGAACGGTTGAATTCGATAAATTTAATCTCTTAGCGATCTTACGTGTTGTTATTGGCCGGTTTGCATTAATTATTTCCTTTATTGTGTCTTCATCAGCTTCAACTGGCCTTCCAGAACATGGAGCATCTTCAACATCAAAACTATCGGATCGTGATTTTGCATACCATTCTTGTCACTGGGGTTCTGTCAATACATCTTCTCCATACATATCGGATATTTTGTCTTGCTTGAATAGATTTTTACCTTTTCGATGGTAAAAAGTAAAACATGCCGAAAATGCTGCTTTTCACTTTCCATATTTGAAAGGGTACCAACCAAAAACTACCACTAACTGTGACTGTGTGTGTGACTACTACTAACTGTGAGAATCAATCGATTTTTTTCACAAACCGCCTTACTATGTCAGTTGTCTAAACATATATAATGATTATGCGGCTTAAGTGTGAAGTTGGCTGTGAAAAAATACAATTAAATCCTCTGTTGGGAAAAAACGAAATGACTTTCCGAACAACTTATTATTTATTTAAAAGTAAGTATGCGTTAGAGCAAATTCAGGGAGGTGTTTGTTACTAAAATTGGAACCCAGATATGAAGTAAGTTCGTTCAAATCAATTTTCCGCAGAATGTGTTGTAAGAATATTACGACGCGGACTCAACTGAGGTGCAAAATAAAATGGCGTAGCACGCTTTTCTAGCCAGCAATATGGTAATTGACTACTATTAATAAAAATTAAGTTCAAAAACTAAAACCCGACTACTGAAAACTGAATGAAACAAGAAAATATTATCATCTGAAATTGTTATGTGCAAACTATTCAATATTTATCGTCTATTAAATAAACAACTTAGGTACACGTTATATATTTTAATGTATTTAATACATATTCATAGTGATGTTCAGAGGATAGCCGTGGTCCATGGTCGTATACCACCTACTCTAACAAAACAATACATTCTAGCGGTAGTAGGCGATCATAAGCTTTAGGGCAAAGTAGCATAGCACGGGCCTCCTTTTTGCTTCGCCGTAGTCGGGTAAAAATGTACAAAAAATTTATATTATTTTAAGAAAGTATCTAAGTGTCGTGGTGGCCCAGAGGTTACAGACCCGCTTCTTAAGCACCGGGTTGTAGGTTCAAACCCAGGCATGTACAGTCAGCATCAAAAGTAGCTGAACATTTGAGTTTTTAAACATTGCATTAATTAGATAACTAATTGATAGGAAGCAAAAAATTTAAGGCATACTTAGAGCTATGAATGAAATGAAAATGCATTTATTTCGAGTGACTATGACTCATACAGTGAACACAATTACATAATAATATTATAAATTACACAATTAAATGATCGTAATAAAATATTTAAAGCAGTTGGTAGTCAAATAAATCAGCCATGAAATCAAATTATTATTAATTTAAATATAAAATAAACAATTAATTATGCTAAAGTAAAATAAATTAAAATGAAATTAAATATTAATAATATAACATGGCATTAAAAAGAAAAGCTAAAACCGAATTATGCTGCTAGTAACATGTAGCTCACCACAATGCCTTAAATAAGGACAATCTACCCTGTCGGCAATCATCGTCAGGACGGTGTTGGTGCTGCCCCGCACCCTGCGCACCAGCGAGGCGGCTCGCTTCCGCAGGATGGCGTGGAAGCCGTCAACACGCGCCGCCGCAAACATGCCTGAGGCGCTGCAGTAGCGAGGCAACCCCATCACCGCCCTGAACGCATTGTTATACTGGACACGAATTGCGCTATACGACGCCTGAGTATATCTGGCCCACAGACTGCATGAGTAGAGTGAGGTACAGTACGCTCTAAAGAGCGTCACCTTCACCCCCCCAGAACAACGCGCAAATCTGCGCGCCAGCATATTCGCTCGGATCGACAGCGCCCTCCGCTCCCGCTCGATGTCGGCATCGTCCTTCAGGTCAGACGTCACAATATGGCCAAGGTAATCTAACAAGGTAAAAGGTATATCTAGCAGCTCTAGGTATCTATTAAACTTTTTGTTTTAAAACAATTCGTTTTCTAATTAATGCCAAGTTTAAAAACTCTACTGTTCAGCTACTTTTGATGCTGATCGTACCAATGTGACTTTTTCAATGTCATATGTACTTTCTTAGTTAATCTTGTAACGAAACGTTACATGACTAATCATGTTTTATTAATTGATGTAGTTCAAAAACCTTAAAACTATTAATTAATTAAAATCTATTCTTAAAACTAAATCTAAATAATAACAATTTTAACTAAACCAATATTTAAAAATAAAGGAACACATTTACAATAAATTAATGTTCGTTCTTTGAGTATAGTAGGTATGCATTTCCGAACGCGCGGCGCATCTAGTCGTGTGGGGAGTTTTTTCATAGCCTTATAAGGTGATACGTTTGCGCAGCTCGGCGCAGTCGCTACTAAGCTGAACCTGAGTGCACGTATCAATTATCACTAAATCGCGTCCCGTTGAAGCGCCCTAGCCGAGACGGACGTAATAAGTTAAATTAGTACATATTAAGTAGTACTTAATTAAAAGTGAAAGTTTTAAATTCCCGATTCTGGGTAAGTTTTGAATAGCACACAAATAATTACTAACATAATATCATCTCATGTTTACTAATTACTTTTCTGTGTTTTTTATGTGTAATTCTATTTGTTCACATTGTGTTTTTTTAACAGCATTTAAATCATTCAGTTCAATATGGAACCGCTATTTAGATGCAATAATTTACGAAGTTGCTAATAATGCTTCATCATGCAATTCGGTTTTCTTCTACCTTCATATAAAAAAATAATTAATAATATAGTAATTTTTAAATTCTTAACGTTGCTTATGTTTAACGTATATTTCAAATTTAGTTTTTTTAACCGACTGCGGCAAACCCAAAGGAGGGTAATGTTTTGCGGCTTTCATTTCTTTTTTTTCTCAAGCTTGCTTTTTCTCAAGCTTGCTTCGCTTTATTCATGTAAACTCCGTTCTGATAAGTACCACCGCGACAAAGCTACTACATTAAATTGGGTACTTTCCTGTTGTCGTCGGTGCTACCTACCCCAGAACGGAATATTAATATAAAAGATTCTAATGAACTGGAACGGTGGTTTCCAGGAACTACGGCCAGGTTAATACTGCCCAATTAACCATCAACGTACAAGATTACGGCATACGGCGAAGATACATCATCCGTGGCGCGCTGAGCAAGTCGCCCGCTGCACCTTCCCGCCAATCTCGCCGCGCCATCGTGCATCATCGGCCACCCACCATCTCCGGCCTGGGAGGACTGCTGCCGAATTTCTGCAGGGAAGTCCCTTTCACTGCAGGTGTGACAACAGACGGCCGTAAACCCACGACCTTACAAATTTTGTGTGCCTCCGCATAGTCGCGTATATATTTTTTTCTTATTATACGTTAATATTTTATTGGACACACTCGTTTTATTTTATTATAGACACCGTCCTAATTATTAGGTGGCAATAAAACGGGTGGAGGTTACAATCTAAGACGCCACTGACATACGGTGAAGGAAAACATCGTGAGGAAACCTGGTCTAAATGGTCTGAAATCGCCAACCCGCAGTGAGCAAGCGTGGTGATCAATGCTCGTTCCTTCTCTGTATGAGAAGAGGCCTTTGCCCAGCAGTGGGTCAGCTACAGGGTAATATTTTTAAGAAAGTATCTAGTAGAAAGAACACGGTAGGTGAAACAATTATGAAATCGTTGAAAAAATACAGGAGATAAACGCTTTGGAAGTTTATTATAGAGGCATTTTCTATCCTTGCCACGCGAAACGGATATTGTACAGAGTAATGTCAAGTCACTATGAAGTTTTGAAGGTATGACGTCATCAAAGTTGCAAAGTGCAAGTGACCTTTAACTACCCCATCTGGGAATCGTAAGCGTTATCGATGCAGTTGATATGTTTAAGGGGCTGTACCACGCGGTCAATTCGCATGAGAAAAGTGTTCGTATAAGTATGATCTGAATATCATCGATGTGAATTCATAACATCACACCTATTTTCCGCAAAGGGTTGAGCAGAGGTGTATAGTACACCCACATTTCGCCGTAGTTCCATGTAATAGGATGCGAGCCTATTGCCATCAACCGGGCACAAATCCAGACTACTGAGAAATTCCACACGGAAAAACCCAATAACATTGTCCGACCTGGGGATCGAACCCAAGACCTCACGCTCAGCAGTCGCGCTTGCAACCACTAGACCAACGAGGCAGTCAACGATGTGAATTCAGGTGTTTTCCGATGACATTGTGCTGGTTGCTGAGTGGCTTAGAGGTCCAGAGCAGATTGGAGGTGTGGCGGCAAAAACTGGAGAGTGTTGGCCTGAAATTGAGCAGAACCAAAACAGAGTACACTTGTTTTGCGATTTTGGCAGTCTCTCTAGTCCTGTACCAATATCTCTCGCCGGAACGCCCATACCGACCTGCTCCGACTTTCGGTACCTCGGGTCGCTTATCCAAGCGGATGGCGGAGTAGACCGAGACATAACACACTGGATCAACTCAGGATGGATGAAACAGTGTCAGGTCACTGGAATAACTTGCGACTCGATGCCTCTCAAGTTAAAGGACAAAATCTACAAGTCCGTGATAAGATCTGTCGTACTGTATGGATCGGAATGTTAGGCCGTGAAGAAGACGGATGAAAAAAGATTGCATGTAGCGGAGATGAGAATGTTGAGATGGCTCTGTGGAGTGACCAGAATGGATAAGGTCAGGAATGAGTATGTTAGAATCAGTTTGAAAGTAGCGCCCGTGACAGAACAGTTGAAAGGAAACCGTTTGTCTTGGTATGGGCATGTGAAGAGGAGGGATGAAATGCATGTGACTAAAAGAGTTATGAATATAAATGTGGATGGATGGAGAGGAAGAGGAAGGCCAAAGAAAAGATGGATGGATTGTGTGAAGAATGATATGAAAGAGAAGAGAGTCAGTGTTCATGACGGGTGACAGGACGGAATGGAAGAAGAAAACGTGTTGCGCCGACCCCAAGTAACATGGGATAAGGGAAGGATGATGATGATATTATGTACATTAGTTCTAAGGAATTTGTTTATTCACGCGTATCTATGTATGTGGGATTCTATATACCTTCGAAGCAGTCCAACGACTGGATGGGTTTTAATGAATGAGTTGTCTATCGATTTATCTAAGCAGTGCGATGGTTATAGGCTAGGTTTTGTTTTCACAAAATCAAAATGGTGGCTGTGAAATACGAAAAGGGAAGAGAAACGAAAAAAAAAAATGTCGCCTACCATATTATGTGGGATATCGCTGAATAGGTCTTTTAAAATCAATATGATGTTTCCTTGACCACTTTACAGCCATAAGCTCCGTTTATTAAGCGTGCGTTATGCATTAGCTTGGGCGTAGAATTAAATGCCTTTTCTTTCCTAGCCAACAGAAACTAACAAACGCCAACGAACATTCTTCATTTGTTGAATTTGATCAACCTTTATAGAGAACGTAATCCGGTTTCATTCGGTTTATAGCAGTATCAAGCCCCGTGTTGGCATTCGTTACCTAGGTGTGTACGTTGCATATAGGGCAAGCACATCGGGCGCATCCGCTACTGTTCCGAGAAGGGCTAATTAACGTTGCACTTGTGTCTTGATTAATGCGCGAACTAATTACGTGGACAAGTGGTGTCTGTCACTGAGTGCACCGTGATTTGTACTATTGGGTCATGATTTAGTCGGGTGGCGAGGTAGGCAGAAGTGGAGGTAGAACACTATTACATGGGAATTAAACATAACGGGGAATTGAGGGTATATAATACACCTCTGTCCTACCTTTTGGGGAGTACAGGAGTGATCGGTGATGTATTAAAGTGTGCATTGTTTAGGTAGATATGTATCGACGCATCTCTTCACTTTTTTGCATCGATTCAGCGTATGCATCAGGTAGAGTTAAAACGCGCACATGTGTGTTCTCTTCTAACATACTAAAGCGCAGTTCAGGCTATGCTGTACTATTTCGCTATACAGGGTGTTAACTAATTCGTGCAATTCCTTAAAACCAGATGATCTACTATTGGTGTAGATCGGCCCCGCACGGGATTTAGCTTTTCATGCGACTTTGTGATCGATCGTATCTAAACCACCAAATAAGGATTCACTAAAAAAAAAAGATTTTTTTGTTTGCAAAAATGTAATTTAGTTTGAGTTAACATTTTGATGCCACGCATAAATTAATGAAAGCACGGCGACACGGCTGGCGGGCACGACTAACGCGATATCGCTCGTTGCAGTCAGATATCTCAAGGCTCTAAAATGACACAGAAATAGAAAAATAGAATACAATAGAATATACTTTATTGTACACCAAAATTGTAACATAGCTCTTACAATTGTTTTTAATTGTAATGTAATTATAAAATAATTGTTTTTTGTTTTTTTTAGTTGATTTTTAAAAATTCCCTTTTATTGTTAATTTGTGTCACCATAAGATCACGTGGTTTGGAGGACTTGCACGAATTCGTTTACACCCTCTATATATAGTATGACGTTCACATTATACGCTATCTCGCAAGCCGGTCTACTATGTACAGCATGTTATTTGAGAGCGATCCGTCGTACGATATAGCTCTGACAATCGCTCAAGTTTATCGCGTACAGCAAGCCAATACTGTATAGTATAGCATTGTGTGAATTCGTCAATATAAAATGTATGCTGAGCGATATTGTCGTGCTATACAATATTTACTTTAACACGTTCAATGCCGGAAGCCCTCCAGGAGGGTACCCTGTAGTCGCATTCGCGATGCCGGGTGCCCTCGTGGAGGGCTCATTTTAATGTAGGTTTTTCTTGGAAAATGCGCCGTCATGAAAGAAGCGAACACCTATTTTCGACGTAGTAGCATATTTTTACGGTTTTTAACCTAATGCCAGGTACCCTCCTCGAGGTTCACTCTTAGCGCAAACGTAATGCCGAGGACCCTCCTGGAAGGTCCACTAGCAATATGTATGGCGGGATGGTATATGAGCTCTATGAAAAGTGTGTTGGACTCGAATGCGTTAAGGGATATATTATAACGAAGTCTGAACTGCGCTTGACAGTTTATAAACTTACGACACTGTACAAGCTATGGAAACAAATTTTCCAATAATGATCATATACATAATAATCGAGGAGCTCGTGGCTAAATAATTACAGCCACATAGACCGATCTTCCGGGTTAAACCACGCTTGCCGAGGTTGGTCTGTGGATGGGTGACCATTTACCATAGCGAGTTTCCTCCGTGCCTCGGAAAGCACGTAAAGCCGTTGGTCCCGGCTGTCATTTGTAGATCTTTGACAGTCGTTACTGTTGGTCAGAAGCCAGAAAGTCTGACAACCAGTCTTACCAAGAGTATCGTATTACCCAGTTACTGGGTTGTGGAGGTCTGATAGGCAGTCGCTCCATGTAAAATACTGATATTCAGCTGCATCCGGTTCGACTGGAAGCCGACCCCAACATAGTTGGGAAAAGGCTAGGCAGATGATGATGATCATAATACATAATAATACCTAATTTACAAAGCAAACAAGCTAATACCTACCTACCCATGTTTTACGTCTTTCCCACAATGACCTATACGACAAAAAATATAAAACTCAATGGTACCCCATAAAACTTTTCTCTTAACAATATTTGATACTTCAGTATCGATAAACACATCTCCCCTTCACAACAAATATTATAAATCATTGCCAATACTGTATGTATATCGAGATTTTATCGACAGCAATAACTGTTTTCGCCAAACGCATCGTTTTTACAACGACTTACCGGCAAACTTATATTTGCTATCGCCGAAAATCTGAATAGGTAAAGCTACACCTCTATTGAAACTCAGTAAAGGTCGAATTCTTTCGGGAATTGAATCCAATGAAGTTTTGTAATAGTAAAATAAAGTTGGTATCCTTTTGTAATTGTCTAATACCCCAGGAGACGGTGCGTGGCCGTTCTATTAACATTTTAATGCTTATAGGTGTAATCACAACATAAAAAGCTAATTTATATTCGTCTAGACGACACGGCAGCGAATTACAACTGAGGTGGACTTAATTGACTTGAGAAAATTGGGTGGTTCAATTGGTGTTGGATAAATTTTTTAAGAAGTAAATGGTATTAAAGTCGACTTCAGCGTAGATGTCATGACAATCTAGACGTGTTTGCGGGGCTAGCATGGTCAGAAACAGCACAAAACAGACATACCTATTTGCAAGGTAAAAGGCGAGGCCTTTGTTCAGCATAGGAAAGTCAATAGGACAGTAAAAATACAAATTTTGAATATAAAGCGAATTAATTGAAAAAAAGATTATTGTGTCGTTTTGTTTCTTAGGCATCCCAGTTTTGATATTAGCTAAAAAAAATCAATACCTGTTATATTCATGAAATAATCGAATAAAGTAATAATAATAAAGTATATATATTTTCCAGCAGTACACCACGGACTATCCCCCCTATCTTATTCATTGTTTTCCTGTCCATCCAAAGGTTGTCTGGTAGATATCGCTATCAGCGATAAGACCGCCATTGTACCCTTCACTAAATCATTTTGTATAAGAGCTATGTTACAATTTTGGTGTACAATAAAGTATATTCTATTCTATTCTATTCTATAATCGCCTGTTGACACTTAACATTTCTGCCTTAGAGACAAAGTTGGTAAGTCTTAAGTGCCTGTATTTATACTACACTTCTGGACACATCTATTGGCCCACCTTGTATTTTCAGTTTCGTTTGGTCCTAGCTAAAATTTTATATTAGGTCGAGCAAAAAGTTTTTATGCAGTTTTGAACCTGGCACATTCACAATTTCATTCAATAGTCTTTTTTTGAATTTCGAACACAGAATTTAAAGAAACAAAAGACAATTTGGAGCCTGTTTGTTGATATCAAACAATCGAATACTAAGAAAACTTGGTTTTATTGGTTTACTTGGATTTAATTCTTGAAAAAGTGATTGATATCTTTGGTTTTGCAACAAACATTACTTATTCTTAACATTAAGGTGAGGTTCTATCAATAATCTATGGATACTTCACCTGAAGTCGCCGCCCAAGCTGTGGCACTTATTCAGGCCGGACACAGCCAAAGAAACGTGAGTGCTCAACTTAATTTAAGTCGATCTGCGGTCCGAAATGTTTATCGGAGGTACCTAGAGACTGGCGGCTTTGTTCGTCGCCAAGGAAGCCACGATCTCGGGTCAGAACTGAAAGGCAGCATCGATTCATCGTGACGACCAGCTTGAGAAATCGTCACCTTACCTCCATTCAGATACAAAACCAACTTCGCGACTTCCACGGAGTATCTGTGAGCGCTCGAACTGTTCGGAGAAGGTTAAAAGAACGCGATATGGTACCACACAAGCCAGCTAATGGGCCCAAACTAACGCGAGCCCACCGAACAGCGCGCCTTCATTTCGCACGCAGTCATTTAAATTGGACACAGCAAGATTGGAGCCGTGTACTCTTTTCTGATGAGTCTAAAATTGTGTTACATGGCAATGATGGAAGGAAGAAGGTCTACCGACGTAAGGGAGAGCGTTTCGCACAATGCTGCTTTGAAGAGAGGGTTGCTTATGGCGGTGGCTCATGGACTGTCTGGAGCGGTTTATCCGCGAGCGGCAAAACTCAACTTGAGGTTGTTACAGGACCACGGCTGCCAACATTAAATGCTGAAAGGTACATTCGTGAGTGCTTAGAACCTCACGTGATACCATACGCGGACTATGTGGGCCCAAATTTCCTTTTTATGCATGATAATGCAAGAGCCCATGCGGCCGGCATCGTCAGAGAATATCTTCGGGATGTGAACATCACAGTTATGGACTGGCCAGCCAGAAGCCCAGACATGAACCCCATTGAGCACATGTGGGACGAGCTAAAAAGACGTGTTAGGGCTCGTCAGCCAGTTGCCCAGACGATGCAGGAGTTGAAAACTGCCATAGAAGAGGAATGGGAGATGATCCCTCAAAATTTCATAGAGCGGTTGATAAACTCTATGCCTGATCGTATGAGAGCTGTGGTAGATGCCCTTGGAGGCAACACGCGTTATTAAATTAAACCTTTATTTGATAAAACATGTTTTTTATTCAAAAATCAATTGCCTTTAACAAGGCGCATATCCGACTTGTTAGGCGTAGCTCCATGTCGTATGGTATTCTGAATTCAAATCTAAAACAATACGATCGAAAAAGATGGTAAAATGTATCAGGTTTAAAACTGCATCAACAGTTTTTGTTCAATCTAGCAATCATATTTTGGTAGGGGCCATCGAAACCTAAACTCTAAGGTGGGCCAATAGATGTGTCCAGAAGTGTATATATACACTTTAAACCGGAACACAGCAGTGCTGCTGCAGAAATAGGTGTGGTTGTAATACTTCCACAGACGAACCTCCTTTCACAAGGAGCTCCACATCTGCATAAAACATAGGCATAAAACTTTCAATATACAAGGTGTAACATAAATAAGTGTACAACCTCTTATGGGGTCACTGCACCCATCATTATGAACAACTTTTACTATGGGAATAAAAATGAAATCGCGAAAAAAAAATCAGCTGTTCCCTACATTTTGACGAGTTATGCGAACATTAATGTAGGGAACAGCTGATTTTTCACCTCAAACTGATATTGGAACTTGGCAAACAAATGAATAAAACACCACCAATACTTTTTTATAAAGTAAGAAATAAGAATGTGAGGAAAAAAAACACAAAAAATAAAAATAAATAAATGTGAAAATCAAAAATAACATAGAGCGATTTAATTTGAAAAGATTAACTATCATTTTGTTCTTTTGGTAATTTAATTTTGTTTTAAGGTTTTAAAATAACGTTTTTCAATACCTGTTACATTAAACACTGTTTTAAGCTTTCACGGTTTGTCTTTAAATTTAAAATGTCACTTACGGGATATCTTCCGTGATTATTTGTTTGTTTGAGTTCCCGATATTTCGACGCTGTTGCAAGCGCCATGATCGCGGGTTGAGTCAACCCGCGATCATGGATGGCGCTTGCAACAGCGTCGAAATATCGGGAACTCAAACAAACAAATAATCACGGAAAACCTGTTACATTGACGAAATAATCGCCTGTTGACACTTAACGTTTCCACCCTCTATAAATTCTCAATTTACATAACTCAAAATATTTTTATTTTCTCCGTAGAGAAAGTAGTACTTGTACGTGAAAGCAAATTCCAAGATTGTAAAGATTCTGACTCTAGATTTGAAGATGTATGTATGGCATAGTACAAATTGTCATACATTTGAATCAACCAAACCCGGAAACAAACATCAATCAACTGCAGTTCCTACCCTCAGTTTGACGCAACTCCATGCTAATAATCACACCTATTACAAAAGATATTGGATCCCAACAAAAACATAACGACTTTACAAAGACAGATCATCCGAAGGTACAAACCTGTACAAACTTACCAATGCAGTTTTTACCACCCTTATCTTAACGCAATAGAGTTCATAATCGCTTATGTAGAATCAAAAAAACATTCTGCTGAATTGACGGATTAGCAGAAAGTAGGAATCTAAAACAAGTTTATGCTTTGCATTTGCATTAGCTCTTAAGGTTTTGTGATAAAGGTGAAGTTTGTTTGACGGTGTGATGTGAGGTGGCTCATTTGGCCGGCAAGCTCATCAATCAAGTCAGACTTTGATGGAGGTGGTGTAATCTAGTTTGTCGTGTCTGTCTATCGTGTACCTACTAAATACTTACCTACTAATTTTGGGTTCAGGTGCACACATTTTGAAATTTGTAGTTCATTGCTAAAAGTTCATCCAGGGAAGTAATCACCGCTATTTCTGCAGCTAACAGTATTGCTGTGTTCCGGGTTGAAGGGTATGGACTTTATAACTTTGTCTCTTCGGTTGGCAACTCCTCAAAAAGCCTCTTGGTGTTGTAGATAAACAGTATGTAAAACATACATACCGGTCAAAATCATATACCCTCCTTTTTGCTTTGCCGTAGTCGGGTAAATAACAGAGGACGTTCCCTTAAACCCGTTAATCTACATCATGAATAGATTAAAATAAAAACATAAAAATAAGCAAAACAAATTACGAATAAAAAAAATTAAAAACAAGTCAGAACGGCCTGTTTAAAACTAAAATAGTAGCGTAGATAGGTTAAATGCGATGTTGCTGTGTTTTCCGTATTGATAGACAAGTACAGTCCGCGAGGCCTAAGCTGAGCTTTGCATTTGTGTGAGAATGAATGCAGACGCGTCCTTTGCTTGGCTTAAACCGGTTTATACTGCTTTTTGGCAATCGATTCTATGTGCACTCACACAAATGCAAAGCTCAGCTTACGCCTCGCTAGTTGTACGCATGTACTGTAGGCGATGCTTTTACGTATATATTTTTTTTCACTGTGTTTTTTTTTTGAGATTTTTAACATTTTGCTGGGGTTACGCACTGTACCAATCATCATGATTAAATAGATTCCAGACAAAAATTTCAGCCTCTTCTATTTTCGGTTTTCTCTCATTATAACCGCAAAATTCATCACTAGGTCATGAACCCATTCGTACCTAAATACACAGAGAGTATATTGTACTTAAATTTTAATTTCACTACACAAATAAGAGGTGTACAAATAAAGCGCGGTGCAGACGCGCATCTGTCGATCGGTAGAGCTGCGCCCGCGGCGGTATCGAGTGCCGTTCTAGCAGTAGATAAAATAGTCAATGTTCGCTTTGGATGTGGCAAAAGGAAAGAGGTGAATGCAATTTCATGTATTCTTTATAATATTTTGTGATCACTGAACTTTTGTGATTTAGATATAGTGAAAACAGTTGCATGACATTTCTTGCACATACGCACAAAGGCCCAATTATCCTAAAAAAAAACGTGATAAATCTTAACTGAACCGAGGTCGAATTCAGACAATTTTCAATTTCAAAAGCTGTCAAATATTTTGACACAAAAAACAAAACCAATAATTTTGACAGTTTTCGTAAACAATTAAAAAAGTAAAAACCGACTTCAAAAAAAACTAAACGGAGTAAAATAATTATCATTTAATAAAACTACCAGTTTCAGAAGTCGGTGCATTCAATTTGTTTCAGCGTAGAACGTTAAAAAGTTTTTTTATTTCATACTTTTTAGTGCCACAAATTACAATTACAATAGTGTACAAATTCTCGGACCAGCACTACAACTAGTACGTCGTCTACATACGATTTATGTATTTTTTTTTGTTTTTGTTGACTTTTTCAAAAAGTGCTGAATCAATTTCAATAAAATGTATACGGGACCACCTCTAAAGTATAGCCTACCAAACAAAAAAAGAATCATTAAAATCCATTCATAAATGGCGGAGATATCGCGTAACAAACACACAAAAAAAAGAACATTCAGACGAATTGAGAACCTCCTCCTTTTTGAAGTCGGTTAAAAACCGATGTCATTTCAGATCTTATCCTTCAGTAACTCAAAGCATAGCTCGCTCGTAGCCTGCTGAGCGACTTTGAATTTGTGGTCTAGTTCAACTGTCAATGTCCACGTCTAAGCATCGTAAATCATTACAGGCTGGATGCACTTACTTCCAAAATCATCATCTGCCTAGCCTTTTCCCAACTATGTTGGGGTCGGCTTCCAGTCGAACTGGATGCAGCTGAATATCAGTATTTTACATGGAGCGACTGCCTATCAGACCTCCACAACCCAGTAACTGGGTAATACGATACTCTTGGTAAGACTGGTTGTCAGACTTTCTGGCTTCTGACCAACAGTAAGGACTGTCAAAGATCTACAAATGACAGCCGGGACCAACGGCTTTACTACGTGCTTTCCGAGGCACGGAGGAAACTCGCTATGGTAAATGGTCACCCATCCACAGACCAACCTCGGCAAGCGTGGCTTAACCCGGAAGATCGGTCTATGCGGCTGTAATTATTTAGCCACGAGCTCCTCCAACTTACTTCCAAAATAGCACAATTTAATCCAAATTAATATACCAAAAATATATCATACCGCATCCATTTGTTCGATGTCCCGCCATCTCCCATTCGATGCACTTCCCCTAGTTTAGCACGGGGCTTCAAGTATCGAGGTGTACCACTCAGTACCGATCGATACCGTTTATTGTAATAGCTTCATATTACTTTTTTACCCTTGAAGTTTTTTGGGCATTCAATCTGTTTGCAGTGGGTTAATTGTTTCGTAGTATTGTAGTGTAGTGTTCTGTGCTCTGGAAAAGGCATCTGTTAAAAATTCGTTTGTGTAATTGTTGATGGTTGTCCAAAGTATCAGTAACCTATCCAAATAATTGTTGCGTGCGGGGATCGAACTTGCGACCTGTAGCGCAGAAGACTCTGCCACTGCACTAAACGAGTCTCTTATAAAGCGCAGTTCAGACTACGCTATAATATATAGCATATAGTAAATATTTTATACCACAACGATACCGCTCAGTATACATTTTTTATGGACACGTTCTCACAACGCTATGCCAGAAAGCATTGGCTTGCTATACGCGATAAACTTGAGCGATTCTCTGAGCTATATCGTACGATACTCCGATCCCCGCCACACCTCACTACTACCCCATCCGTCGCCGATTGCCGTCAAATATAGTGAACGTCATGCTATATAGTTATAGATTATGACGCAATATGCTTTACTATATAGCGAAATAGTATAGCGTAGTCCGAAATGTGTTTAAAACCGATTTGACATAGGTATGCCGTCGAAATTACATTCAAAACAAATACTAACCTACCTTTCAGAATAAGAACTCCAAAAATTTAAATTAAATCGACCGCAATTGCGCCAAACCACAGCCGTCAATAATAGCGGGCATCACAAAATGTTTAACATGAAAAAACCTTTTTATAATCAATTGATTTTCCGCGCGATCGGACCAATATGTCGGACAAATGGACGGAGGTCGGCGTTTAAATTTTATGTAATTAAATACAGCGTGTCAGTCGGCTTTCAGGGTTTTTGTTTGACCGACTTTGGGGTGAGGATGTTTTAATAGGGCTTTTTTTACTTGCTTTTTATGTTGCTTTCTCTTGTGGATTGCTGCTATATTGGTTAGAGTTTAAATATCAAAATGTGTACTACTGTTGTGCCATTAATGTCGTGGTGGCCCGGAGGTTACAGACCCGCTAGGGGTTCAAACACGACCCGTCGCCCGACCAGTAACAGGCCCGAGAAGGCGGCGCGCATGTGTTCCGTGCGCGCCTCTCAGGAGGACGTGGGGCAAGGCCCCACAGAAGGAGAGGTCCGCCAGGTGCTGGCGGACCGAGGCCTGTCGGGGTTGCGGTGCATGCAGCTGCGAATCTCGTGACCCTGGCCAAGGGTCAGGAGAAGGAACACCGTGGATTTTTAGCCGGTAAGAGTCCGGCATAACCCTTCGCCTTCCCCAGGCGAAGGGTATCCATGAGGATTTTCCCACGATAAAAAAAGGGGTTCAAACACACATGCCTGGGATGTACCAATGTGACTTTCAATGTCATATTATTATGTATGTACTTTCTTAGTTTTTCTAAGACGCCACTGACATACGGTGAAGGAAAACATCGTGAAGAAATCTGGACTTAATAGTCTGAAATTGCCAATCCGCAGTGAGCAAGCGTGGTAATCAAAGCTCGTTCCGTCTACTTCTATGGGTGATCGCACATAGGCCACTAAGTTGCTCGAGATGCAGTTGATCGTCATTTGTTTTTAGCTGCAAGCTATACACGATAGGATAACTGCATCTTCGAAAGTGAAACGAACGAACAAAGCTTATGTTTACGTTAGCGATTTTGTGATTTAGTGTATCCGTATTCTACTGTCTGTGTTATTATTTTCGGCTTTACGACCAAGTCCGTCTTGCTCATTGATTGTCTGTGTAATTTCGACTGCTTGATATAAAACCTAAACCACCTCTTACGAAAAGAACTGACTTACGTCATCCAGAAGAAGCAGCTTCATGGAAATTGGTATAATTATCCAATTCACAGTCATCATTAATTACCAAAAACATTGCGTACCTTATCTACGAGCAACAACGTCGAAGTGCATTTAAATTCAGTTCTACGGCCACCTTCGCGGTAAGTTTTCAAGTAATTTACGAGTGAATATTTAAGCATCACCTACCAGGGGATCAGAACATGCCAGGGGTGGAGTTTTGTGTGTTTTACTAATTGCCAAAAGATGTTAATCAGGTACCGGAGACGTATACCCATCCTGCTCTACTCCACATAAAGATAGATACGCTATCTCTCTCACCTGTCCTAAAGATATAACTCAAAAGCTGAAGCAAAAACCATGACAAGGAATTAATTAGAACTCAAGGTAAATAATGAAGATTGTCGCTTGTATTAATGAGTTTTCTGTAAAGTTCTGTTTGGTAAAATAATTATGAGACAGGTAATTAAGAAGTTTAAGGGAATGCAAATGAGCCGAAGTTAATTATCCAGAAAAATTACGAAGAATAGTCAGAGAATCTTCGTGAATTGTAAGGCCATTATTTCTTTGATTTCAATCTAAAACATCTGTTAGAAGCATCTTTGTGATCCTTAAATAAATTATAGATGCAATTTTGCAAACTGGAACAATTATCAAAACTTAATTTGATCACACCTTTTCAAGAGAGTCAAATTTTGAAACGGTCTATTTGAGATTTTGTTTTACAGTGTCGACTGTCATTTATTTTTGTTTGTACGACCATCTGGAGCCCTAGGCCCGTTTAGTAAAACCTTTTGGTTATGTCGTCGACGACCAGTGAAAATGTCGTAAATACCAAACACGTTACACCGTTACACCTGTAATTGGTACTTACATAGGAACCATAACCCATGTACTTTTATTATTTAAATGTAAAATGTATGTACTGTTGGTGTACTTATTTATAAATAAATAAATAAACACGTTTTATGCCATATTTTGCAATAAAACCTAGTAACCCATATTTACGAATGGCCTGAGTTCAATTTGAATACTCAATACATTTACTGCACTCCACAAGTTAAATAGATGTTACATTAATATATTATGCATGAATGCAAATAAGAAATGAAGAAATGGTATTTAACGACAAAAATCCTATTTTTTTTCAAAGAACACCTCGTACTACGCATGTGACAAAATGAGGTTTTCCTGGAAAAAACTTTTTAAGAATTTAAAAAATCCTTTCGTGATAATTGACAATTGAGTAGGTAATGGTTAATTTATGATAAAACAAAAAAACACAGTGAAGAACTTCCTTGTTTTTTTTTTATGATTAAGTAGTTACGGTTTACCCACGTGCATTTTTCGGGATTGCCCGACTAGTTTCGGACCCAAACGGAGACCTTATTCATGAGCTGATCACGCGGCGAGGTCGCGTGTCTAACTTATTTTTTTTTTTCAGGAAACGGTTTTTTCCGTCACCTGTAATTTTTTTTTTGGCAATATTGAAGTTTTCACTGGTCGTAGATGATATTGAAATCCACCCCAACACTACCATTTTTTGATCTCATCACATCATCAAACAACCATTAGACACAAACACATTTTCACAGTCACACAAACACAAGCTAAAGATTTTCATTAACCATCGTGTAACGCCCTTACACACACAATCCTCTGACCACGTTATTATGCGACGAGCACCCTTGCTTATAAAAAAAGTATTAAAACTCAGAAATGTTTGAATAAGTGTGTGATTGCGGCTGCAAGCAGTGAGAGAAAAACGAAGCGTTTCATTAGTAGGTACGGAATGTTCATTTTGAGAACGTTCTTGGTCCTTTTGTACGATACCTGATGGGAGTTCGGATATTAAGGTGGAAATTGCGTTTTAGGATTTTATTCTAGAAAGCTATGTGTCTCCATACGTTATTCGTTTTGCTTTCGTCTGGGATTTAGAATGTAAATTGTCGTCTAGAATTTGTTAACTTAGTTTGGAGTTTGTGGATGGAGTTACAGTTTTGGAATTCCACGACCCGTAACGATTATACAAATCACCGCTCACACGTTGTTGCCGCGTTCGCCTAAGAACTGGCGGCTATTCAGGGGGCCTAGCTAGTGAGCTTGCGAGTCACCGTCTGCCAATACTTTTCAATTTTAAACTTGAAAGGCAGATGCCGTTTTCTTCCGGCAATAGAAGTTAACTAGTGCACTAAACACAAGGGGTGTTTAGTGGACTGACCATAGACCAGATATTTTTTCACTATGTTTTACAATAGTCTTGCACACACCTGAGACGGTCAAACTCAAACTCAAAACTCGTTTATTCAAAGTAGACTAGTATTACTTAGTTCAGGTCCATGACTGTACTCCAATAGTGCAGCCGTGGATAGTCCTCGGTTGGTGCCTCACCCTATTTTAGATTAAAGTTCTCAAAGAGGCCTCTGTGCGTTGGACCTGTGTCCACCGTATGCCTTCCAAAGAACCGGACATCTTCCGCACGAAAGATGAGCTGTGAATATAAAGAGATACAAATCACTCATTGTGCCGATAGTCGTTACAACCATTGGTTTAATAGCCAAGAGCCTCGAGCGACATCTGATGAGGCTCTCTTTAGGCAGCTGGATCAAGGGTATGGATTCAGAAAGCGATACTTCTGGTCACGGCGCGTATTGTTAGGAAGTTCCTCTCTCTGGAGTCCTGACCGGCGGCAGTTTGGACCCTGTTCCCGATGCCGCACGCCGGTGGGCTATTATTTTTTATAATTTTTTTAACTATTATTTTTTTATATGGAATATTTGGAAATGTAATTTATAAGTTTAGACAAGGTTAGTCGGAAACGGGGTACTAATCCGCAGTCCACTTAAAGTATTACTGACGACGTGATCATTTTAGTTTTTTTCAAAAATTCTTCATCCCTTCTTTAGTTACGAATTCAGAAAATGGAGCTTCTAATTTGTGATCCCAAATATGACCTAAAATGTAAACACAGCTAATCATAGCTGAGTATAGATAGCGTTATATTTTATATACAATAAAGGAAATAAATCACACGCGTAATCTTTGATCATCAGTACAAAATAGTTTAACTTACTGTTAGGTTAGTTGACCGATATTTGCACATAACATAGATAAGTAAGTAAGAAAGATATCAAAAATGGTTACATGATAATGGCTATATTTATAATGTACAGCTTTTCTTTAATACCTTCTTTGCATACAGTAAATCTAAAATCCAATGACATCACCCAAAAACACTCATTGTTCTTTTTATATTTAAATCCAAACAACGCGCGTGTGGTCGTCTTCGGGCGATAAAATGTGTCCAATCAAAGCATTTAACGGTCCAACGGCGGTTGTCAGCGGCTCGCGTAATTTGAATTTGGAATACAACGCGCGATTGGCAAGATGCGTCGGCAATGACGCGATGCGGTGTCGCCCCGATGTGTGGGGCGGCTTTTATATTTTATGTCGAATGTTTTGATCGAAATACCTAATGTCTGAATTTTTAACGGCTATTAAAAAGATTTATTGATACTTTTGAGCAGTATTAAACAAATCGAGCGAAGATAAAAGGGTCATTATAATCAGTTTTGTATGTTGTTAGGTGTCTACGTATTTTTATATTTGAAGAAAACTCTTCACAAGTGGCTGAACTGCGTATGTTTGGCGATACTTCACCTTAAGCAACAATTCGTAATTATTTATTTTCTCGGTGAGATTTACCTGTTACTTATACAAGATGTTAAAAAATCAACTCTAAGAACTTTATGGGGTTACTCGGTATCGGAAATTGAACAACTACTGTTCTACAACTTTTCTAAATTCGCGTATTTTTTTATAACTTTCCATACAAATCAAAAAAATGTTTTAATTGCACTAAATCATAGTATTGTATTTACTGAAATTGTTAAAGATATCCTTTTTAAAAGAGTAACCATGGAGTTTCTTGCCGGCTCGTCTCTATAGGAAACGACTAATTGGAACCGTGCACCTAAATTTGATTTTTTATAAGTGCCAGTATTGGTTTTTTTTTTTTCATTTTCCTTTTTATTTGATTTCTTAAGGTTAATCAACCATTTGCGAGTAGTCAGTCTATAATCGGTCAGTTGCAGGTTGTACTAGATAAGATTAAGACTTATGAAAACTGTTTTGCAGTCCATTTTCTCTCTCTATATTTCCAATTCTCATGTGTCCATAAACTGAATTTCTAGGTATATTTTAAAATAAGCGTCTCTGCACACTAGATGGTTTTGCGACAGGCCGCGCGTTATGACGCGTGTCGCGGCCACGCGGCCCGAGTAGTTTGTCTCCGCTGACCATTTCCTGCACATCCCTCCTGTATGTTACTACACGGCTGTGGAGTGGATTTCGTTTGTAAACATTTTATAAAATTAGCTACTTAAACAGGGCGTCCCACGAATTTGCCACATGGGGGGACACTACTTTAAATACAGTAGCTATGAAGACTTCATATTTATTTTAAAAACAATACGAACTGTATTCAAAGAATTTTAAATAATCACCTGTCTGAACCGGGAATCGAACCCGCTAAATGTGAAAAAACCTGTTATTTTATTGTACTAATCGAAAGGCTCGATCACATACATTTATTTCTTCTAAATAACATGGCATCTAAAATAAAAGGTAGACCATGAAATGTAACATTGTTAAGCACCGAGTTGCGGTTTCGAACCCAGGCAACCAAAGCGACTTTTGCAATGTCATATAATGTACTTTTTATAATCATAGTTAATCTAAGACGCCACTGAAATCCGGCGAAGGAAAACATCGTGAGGAAACCTGGACTTAATGGTCTGAAATCGCCAACCCGCAGTGAGTAAGCGTGATGATCAATACTCGTTCCTTCTCTATATGAGAAGAGGCATTTGCCCCGCAGTGGGACAGTTACAGGCATTTTTTATTTATTTTATTAGTTACTTATTCTTGTTATACAAATAATATAATCATGATAGGAACTTGTAATGCCTCAGTAGCCCACAAGCTCGGCCGATATCCGGTTTAGAAAATTGACTATGGATCGGTAAATTTTCAGAATTAACCCTGATAATGCGATGACGATAGACTTATGGCGAGACAAGTCGCATGTAAAAGGGAGTCTTATCACTACATAGTATAAAACAAAGTCACTTCCCGCTGTCTGTCTGTCCCTATGTTTGTTTAGATCTTTAAAACTACGGAACGGATTTTGATGCGGTTTCTTTTAATAGATAGAGTGATTCAAGAGGAAGGTTTTAAGCTATAAAAAGTCGCTAGTTTCTATATAAACGAACTGGGGATCATCAGCTCCTCAGCCTTAAGCTTTCATTACGGATAACTGACAATAACGATTACCAAATAACTGATAGTCCCAATTGGTTATAAAAAATGTCTTTATTATAACTTTCGTGAAACACATTCATATTTATGTTTATTTATAACCGTATGTTTAAGTAAACCTACTTACGTGCCTTTTTTTGGGAATACTTGACTAGTTTCTGACCCAAACGGAGCCCTTAAGCAAGAGCTAGATACAAGGCGAGGTGGCGATTCGAACGAACAGTTCGACGAAAATAGTCGGGCAATCCCGAAAAATATGAAAAATGTCGTCAAAAAAAACTTACCATTGCTTCTACAGTTTTCCCTGTTTCCGCTAGGTTGCTCCGCCGCGTCCCCCGAGGGAATATTTCAAGAATATTATTATGTAAGAACATGCGCGGGACTTTATGATCACCTAGCCTTTCACGGTGACCGCTCTGCCACGTCGCAAACAACAGGGTTGACTGTTTACATAAATATTCAAGAATTTTTATGTCCGCTAATATTAGGTACTCGTAGTACAAAACTGTTTTAAATTATATCCAATTTGAATATTTTTTTTGCTCATACAGTGATCATTTTTTCAATCAAGATATACAATAAACAGTAATGGTATACAAGTACACAGATTCATTTGAATGATCCTGAAAATTTGTGCCTATGGACTAGTTCACAGTCTTTTTTCAAAACAGCAGCTACCCCTACCAATAATAATGCTAGCACAAAATTAGTTCGTTTAATTCGCGCTGTCTCTCAAATGATTATTTATCATTCAGCAGAAAAACGTCCACTGCTGGACGGACATAGGCCTACCCCAAGCATCGCCACATCGACCGGTCCTGTTCTTTTCGCATCCAGCGGATTCCCGCAACCTTCACTTAAATGATTATTGTTTATATTATATACAAGGATAGTCGGAAAGGGGGTACTAATCCGCAGGCCACTTAAAGTAATACTGATAACTATCTTAAAGAGAGTGTTAAAATATCAAAATTCGGTAATTTTTACTTCCATGCAAAATGATATTTATTTTAGCTTTTTCAAAAATTCTTCATCCCTGCTTGAGTTACAAATTCAGAAAATGGTGCTTCTAATTCATGACCCCAAATATGACCTAAAATATAAACACAGCGAATCATGACTGGGGATAGATAGATTGTAGTTTATTTTTTTTGAGATCTATTTTCGCCTTATTCTCTTAATCTATTGAATTTTAGAAAAAGTTTTAGAACAAAAGTTATTCATTATTATGGGTTTTTTAACACCCTTTTGGATTAGTACCCCCTTTCCGACTAACCTTGTATAATTATTAAAGAGTGTTTCGATACGTATATCAATAAAAGCTATAAAAATGCATCCAGTTACAAAATAAAATACATTTAATTCATGCCACTACTAATATTGTAATTACTTTATTGTAACAAACTTTTATCAGTAGCAACCCTGCTAAATCCGGAAGTTTGTCCGCGGATTCTTTATATTTATATTCACCTTGTCGTTCGTCCGGCAGATTTATTCACTTCTTTAGAGCGCGCGCACTGACCGTGTCCACGGATCGCCCCCTGTATGCTCGCCCTAGCTTGGGTACGCACTAAGCTTTTAAAATGCTGCGTTAAAAATTTACAAGCGTTTTTATCTTATTTTATTTAGAAAACCAACAGCGGTACATAAAATATATTACAAAATATGTATAATACAGTATTGTATGGCTATTAATAGGTTTCCCTATACAGGTTGAAATTGTAAACACTAGACAAACCGAAATGGGAGATTGTACTCATCATTACGAACAACTTTTACTATGGGACAAATAGGAAATCGCGAAAAAACTAAATCTGCTGTTCCCTACATTTAGACGAGTTATGCGAACCTAAATGTAGGGAACATCTATTTTTTTTCGCGATTTCCGGTTTCATCCCATAGTAAAAGTTAAAGTAACATGCGAACGAATCATTCGTAAAATACCTATGTTTAAATTCAAAAGATACAGTAGGTATATAATAACTGATTAGTTTCAAGTTACATTACTTTAAATTAAATTAGGTACATTAAATATTTCTGCTTTGCATAAACTAAGAGCTACATTGCTTGTTGTTTGCCTTCTTTTATGGTTTCTGCTATCTGTGCTTTGAAGGTAGGTTTAGTGCAGCTAAATAAATTAAACTGAGAGAAACAAGTGTTATAGATTTGAGCAATGCATGTCAGTACATAGTTTTTGGCTTAATTAGTCGTTAGCGTTTTCTTGACATAACCGGACCGTTTTCAATTATACATTTTACCGATTGACATAACCATTCAATTACATATACAGCAGCGCCATTATACCAGAGGGACAATTCAACAAACATAAAGTAAACACACATTATGCGTCTTAGAACCCTACCGCAGCTAACAAAACAGCTGATGACCTTGAAACGACTGAACCGATTTTGATAAAACATATCTAAGAACCACCGGTAGAAATCCTGCTTTAAAATAAAGAAAACCGCACCCAAATCGGTTCACTCGTTTAAGAGCTACGGTGCCTCAGTCAGACACACAGACAGACAGATACACATAGCGGTCAAACTTATAACACCCCTCTTTTTTCGTCGTGGTTAAAAATTGTTGCCAAACGCAAACGAACCACAAACGTCAGTCACTATTTGTTTACGAAAACTGTCAAAATTATTGGTTTTGTCTTTTGTGTCAAACAATTTGACAGCTTTTGAAAACAAAAACTGTCTGAATGAACGATTCGGCCTTGGTTCAATTGCGATTTTTCAAGTTTTCTTTTAGAAGAATCGAGGCCGTCAGCGCAAAATTGGCTTAAGTCACATTTGTTCCTATAAGAGTTATCTGCGGTTAATAATTTCAAACATGCTAATAAAATTAAGATAAATAAAACATAATAAGTATGTCAAACTAGAGAAAAGCCATTTTTTTTATTAAAATTAGCATATTTGAAATTATTTACCGCACATAGGGTTACCATATGACAGGCGTTTGCCGCATTTGACAGGCATTTTAAGGTTTAGACAGGCGTGCGGCCGGCATTGGTCTGAGACAGGCATTTTTAAATTTCGCGGCACTGCGCTTACATAAATGTAAGCGCGATGCGCGCGCGGGCGCGAAATTTAAATGATACCGGCGGGGCGGCCGATAATTGAATCAGTAAAAGCAATATTTTGTGAAGATTTTTACGTTTATATATTAAGAAAGAACTATTAAAAAAAATATGTCCTCCGACAAATATCAGTAATAAATATCCTTCTTCATTATTATCTGTTGGCTTATACTTATTACCTACACTGCCGTGCAGGCCCTAAAGTGCAGTATGAGAGAAAAAGCGGTTTCGAGTAAATCGCGAAAAACTTTTTGACGCTGTTTTTTTTTATATTATTCATTTGTATGGTGGATATTTTTATTGCCACGAGGACTACCTGAGAACAAAGATTATATCTACGAATAGAAATATGAATTTAGTTTATTAAGTTCTAAATAAAACGATTTTTTCCAAAATCATGGCAGTTACTGCACGCAAAAAGGTACACGTATGCAGATTAAAATGCGGTAAAAATACTTGATACTGCAAAATCTTTGATTTATTTGCTACTTTGCAGAGTAATTTGCAGCATAATACCTTTTTTACTGCATTTCAATTTGTATCTTGAACTAATTGCACGTGTAGTATGTAACAAATTATCCAACTTACGACTTATGTCCCAGGTAGGAATTTACAGAATAAAACCATTTTATGTATGGAATAAGAATAACGTTTATTTTTTAACAATTTCTGCTAATATTGTTACTTATCTTTAGGCGTTTCGAGCACATGCGGCTATAAATATACTTAAAAAACAATATTACATAGTAAGAAACTTTTTGCTTTCGCAAGAAACATGAGATCTTTTACTTAAATGAAACATGGTTTATACCTATCTAAAAATTCATTCATTTCATTTCATTTCCAGCCCGCGTCATCCCACTGCTGGGCAAAGGCCTCTCCCCATGACTTCCAATTTTCTCGATCCAGAGCCAAAGTGGACCACTGGTCATTGGTTTTGTCTAGCTCGTCCCGCCATCTTCTTCGAGGTCTGCCGCGACGCCTTCTGGCTGTGTCAGGGCTCCACAAAGTGGTTATTTTGGCCCACAGCTCATATTTGGGCATGCGGCACACGTGGCCGGCCCAGGCCCACTTTAGCTTAGCGGCTTTTTGAGCAACGTCAGCAATTTGTGTTTTGGAGCGCAGTGTGGTGTTGCGTACGTGGTCCGTTAGCTTGACGCCTAGAATGCTGCGCTCCATAGCACGTTGGCAGACCTTGAGTTTGGACTTTTGAATGTCTTGAGGAAGTGTTTAAAAAGCTAACGGCTAGTTGGGAGAGAAGCGGCATTGAAATCGGTGGGGTGAGGTTAACAAACCTTCGCTTCGCTGACGACATTGTCGTATTTTCTTCCACTGCGGCAGAACTAGAGCTAATGCTAAATCAACTCAGTAATGCAAGCCTTGAGGTTGGACTGGCGATGAACATGTCGAAGACCAAACTGATGACAAACACCACTAAGCATAGGATCAAAGTGAATGGTGAAGAATTGCAATATGTCCACGAATACATCTACCTGGGTCAGTTAGTCTCTTTCCAGTCCAGACAAGACAAGGAAGTCACAAGACGAACCGAAAACGCCTGGAAGAGCTACTGGTCCATGAAAGAGCTCATGAAAGGAAGTCTTCCTTTGTCGCTCAAGCGCAAAATCATGGACATATGCATTCTCCCCATTTTGACCTATGGATCCCAGACTATCTAAAAATAAATCACAAAAATCTTAGGTATCAAAATAACATAAAGTAAATGCTCAACATTCGGTTCATGTTTACAAGGCATGAATAATCATAAAAATAATAAAATAGGGTTTATACGCGTATCATTTACTCGGTATTATTAGGTAGGTAGGTACCAAAAACAAAAGATATAAGTAAATAACAAAAACACGAATGTATCAAAAAAACCATAAGTCCTCAACATTACCCGTTTGATAAGACGGGTATTTAGTCTGAACGGCCCAAAGCGAATGGACCGCGGCCCATTCGACCGTAACCAAAAATCGTCTACGTTCCAAAGGACCAGTGATTAAATGATTTTGAATTTTCATTATCTTCATAACCGGTTGGCACGACTTAACAATAACCCTTTATTTTAACTTTTGCACCCGAATGTAGTACTTGATGTACTTTTTATCACCCGGTCCTTTGAAACGCAGACGATTTTTATTTACGGTCGAATGGCCCGCGGTCCATTCGCTTTGGGCCGTTCAGACTAAATACCCGTCTTATAAAACGGGTAATGTTGAGGACTTATGGTTTTTTTGATACATTCGTGTTTTATTATTTACTTATATCTTTTGTTTTTGGTACCTACCTACCTAAGAGATTACAAAGTTATTTACACACATTTACATAATTACAAACAAAAATATACAAATAACGAAAAATATATCCTAATAAAACTATAAACTAAAATAGGGCATCGAAGTATTCCTCCGCATCGCTGTCCACTGGTAACGTGCCCAGAAGGCTGGCAGCATTGCCACGTTGTATGGCAATGCTAATCCTTTGGCCAAAGTAGAGGCCAGCCTTCGGGTCACGGGAAGCGTCGACCAGCCGCCTTGCAACCTCTCTATATAGAAGTCGGGCACTCGGACCCCACGACCCGAGTGTTTCGACCCCAAACGGCTCGAAAATATAATTACTGATGAAGTTATTATATTTTCGCCGCTTGAGGGCCTCCGCAGCTGCAGCAGCAGCGCCAGCACAGCCTGCCGAGCTAGGAAGGTGGGATGGTGCAAGGGTATCGACGCACGTTGCGTCCCATACCAGAGGCCTACCCATCTTCCATGGTACCAATGACATGCCATCTGGTCTCTTACCATCGTCACGTGCCAAGCCATTGGGTTCCAATACAGCTGGAACGCCGGCGGTGACAAGAGCACGACGGATAATATCATTTAAGTTGGCGTGCCGTGCTATACGACCTGCACTCCTGCTGCAAGACAAGCCGTGGTGTCCGAGGCTGTCGACGGCTTCACCGCAATGGCAGCGATGCGGAGCACCGCATGGAGCACCCAAACGAATTCATGTAGCGATCCGGAAAGAAGTGTCGTCCAACATATTACCTATGTTGGGCGACGGAAGTGCCTGAAGCCATAGGCCCGACTCCTATTCACCCACAGCCAGCAGGCGAGCACGCTCAGCGGTTGTGATTGACGTATTTATAAGTTGATTCCGTATCACAACGCAGAGCGGCTCATCCCACTGTCTCTGGGAAAATGGGTTGACGGGCGGATCCGTATTCGGGCAAGCGATTTTCCAAGCATTCAAAGCCTCGGTCAAGCACGTTACCTCAAAATTAACCAGTGAGTTGGCTAAGATATTCCTGGTTAATTTTTCAGTACTGTGAACCAAGGATAGGAATGCCGGTAGACTTATACTGGTAATTTTGCGGACGCCGAGGCCCCCAAAACGGATGGGGAGCGTAGCTTGTTCCCAAGCTCGGTCGTCCAAAAGTACCTAATAATACCGAGTAAATGATACGCGTATCATATACCCTATTTTATTATTTTTATGATTATGCATGCCTTGTAAACATGAACCGAATGTTGAGCATTTATTTTATGTTATTTTGATATCTAAGATTTTTGTGATTTATTTTTAGATAGGTATAAACCATGTGCCATTTAAGTAAAAGATCTCATGTTTCTTGCGAAAGCAAAAAGTTTCTTACTATTTAATATTGTTTCTTAAGTATATTTATAGCTGCATGTGCTCGAAACGCCTAAAGATAAGTAACAATATTAGCAGAAATTGTTAAAAAATAAACATTATTCTTATTCCATACATGAAATTGTTTTATTCTGTAAATTCCTACCTGGGACATAATTCGTAAGTTGGATAATTTGTTACATACTACACGTGTAATTAGTTCAAGATACAAATTGAAATGCAGTAAAAAAGGTATTATGCTGCAAATTACTCTGTAAAGTAGCAAATAAATCAAAGATTTTGCAGTATCAATATTTTTACGGCATTTTAATCTGCATACGTGTACCTTTTTGCGTGCAGTAACTGCCATGATTTTGGAAAAAATCGTTTTATTTAGAACTTAATAAAATAAATTCATATTTCTATTCGTAGATATAATCTTTGTTCTCAGGTAGTCCTCGTGGCAATAAAAATATCCACCATACAAATGAACAATATAAAAAAACAGCGTCAAAAAGTTTTTCGCGATTTACTCGAAACCGCTTTTTCTCTCATACTGCACTTTAGGGCCTGCACGGCAGTATTCACTACTTACACCACCGGCACGACGCGGACACAAACGTCTTTCTTCCGCGGCAGCGTTCGACACGACTGATTGACCGAGAGAGAGAACGACAGATCCTAACTAGAACGCAGTAAAATATGATCTCGACTGCAGTGGAATGAAGTAGCATTGTTCAAGTTACCAATTATAATGCAGTAACAGCTACTCATACTGCTATTTAATTAGCATTTAGTGATTTTCACCTTTAAAATAATATCGACTATACTGCAGTAAATAATGATCATACTGCAATTTAAACAGTAGCATTCATACTCGAACGTGATTTGCGATTAAAGTAAAAGCAGTAAATGAAAGAATTTTAATTTTGCTGCACTTTAGTTGGTTTTCACTCTAAGAACCTACTTGAATTAGACTAAATAAAATACCACATACAAGTACTTTGCTGCGTTTTAATCAGTAGTTCGCCTGAAATAAATTAGTGATCAACCATGCAGTATTAATACTGTTGGTACAAAAACTACTTACTGCGTTTTAATTTAAATGCGTCAATATTTGTTTGAGTGTAGAATACAGATTTTTAGTGGTAATAAAGATATTTACTGCATTTAAATAGGTAAAGTGACGAGTCGTGGTAGACGTAACAGCTGTTACTGTATTTTAGTTAGTCTTATGACATATTTAGACCTGCAAACGTAAGTTACTGCTTTCACTAATTCGTCTTTTTAACCGTTTAGAACATCCCAACTAAAAACCGGCAATATCACTGTGTTCCTTATAGCGTGACCGTCAAGGTTCAATATTCAACTCAAAAACGTGAAAAAACCTGTTACTGCGTTTTAGGGCCTGCACGGCAGTACAGCGTTTTGCTTTAGACAGGCATTTTTCTGAAAATTCAGGCATTTTAGGTACCATAGACAGGCATCCCTCTAAATTTACATAGGGTAACCCTAACCGCACATAACTCATAAACGAACAAAAGTGGCTTAGGCCACTTTTGACGTGACGGCCTCAATTGTGCACCAGAGAACTGTTTTGACAAGCTTGCTGTTGCCTTAGCTATTAACGACGAATTTAACGTCTTATTTTACCAAAATCTAAAACGACTATACCACCCAGTGCGTTCACTCACCGCACCCCAGTTCACTATGATATGTGTTGCGTAAAATTTTGTTTTTCAGAAGTCAGGCCTAAGGTATCGCTGACAAATGTCCGACAGTTTATTATGGTGCGGATAAAAGGGATAGTGGACGTGTACCTTAAACATGTTATGTGTGTACTTCATTTTTCGTGGATTTATTTTTGAGTGGATGTTTGGTTCGGCTGTTTTGAATATGGTATTTTCAAATTACTACTCGTATGTTAGGTACCCTCTTAAAATCTGATTTTGAATGTGAATAGCTTAGCGGTATACACGATTAAGTTTTCTTTTCGTGCTTCCAGTTTTACTTTTCTAATAAATAGTAAAGTTTTTTTTGTTTTGTTATCTATAGTTAATTAAGTCGCAAATGTCCTTTTTTATTTTTTGCACCTCTTTTCGATGCTGTTCTCTTTGACCCAAAGCTGCAAAGGTTGACTGGTAGAGAATGCCTTATGGCATTAAGTCCGCCTTATGTACCTCCATTGTGCATTGAAGTATTAAATAAATAAATAAAATCAAGCTGGGTACTATTATTGGAATACAATCTAACGCACATAAATACGTAATTAGTTTATTTTAATGATTATAATTGTTCAATTGTTCATTTGTTTACCTCCAAATAATTCGGCAACGTGACAATTTAGGGCACCATGTTGCTGTAATTTTTTGTTTACGTATCCTCTACCCAATATTTACTAGTTACAAAGTGAGAAGCAATGTTGAAAAAAAAGAAAATGGCGGCGTGGGGGGGGGGGGGACTATGTCACATTCCTTAAAAAAATGTTCGAACCTTTTTAGACTTTAAAGGAAAAGTTCAAATGTGTATTCATTATTACTCTGGTCTTTACGTTATTTTTCCGTTTCTACAACCTTATTTTTACTTTATACGAAAACCGAGACACCCCAATAAGATTTTCATCAGAACTGCCTCAATATGTGTTTTTTAGTAAATCTCCAAGTTACACCTTAGTTTATGTCGCGTTAAGTTCCCTAAAAAAGTGTGAAATGCCTGAGATGTGCTATGCAGGGGTTGTATAATACACGAAAACTGACCGAGAGGACCGTCTCAAGCCTCAAGGTGTCTATTCCCGTCAACTGTTTTGGGTAGAAAACTACTGAAACAAAATTGAAATTTAGGAAAAAAAAAGTGGTGTAAAAATATGTCAATCGATTCTCCTAGTGATTCTGAACAAACTAGTTTCAGGTTTAGTATATACTAAAACTAAGCTTGTATAATTAATTGCTGTTCATGTAACTAAGTTTATGATACATAACTTAGCAATACAACAAAATCAAATCAGTCATTAAACAAAAAAGTACACGGTCGCTTCCTAGTTATGCCATAGTCGGCATAAACTGCACCCTTAAAAAGTTTGCACGCTCTCAATCGCCAATTCTCAGCGAACCAAAAACCGGTACATGCATCGATCACCGAACTACCCTAATCTCCATTATTGGTCTAATCACCCCGTCCCCCGCGGCATAGCTGCACTGCACGTAATCCCCACCTGGCCGGCTAAGGGGATTTGTGTGCACGCGCGTTTGAGTCGCCTCCGTACGGGGATATTGTCGATTGATTTTCGTAGTAGGTATTTTATGCAATAGAGTATCATTTTTTCCTGAATTTAGTAACCTTTGATGCTTAAAGTACTTTTTTGTGGATATTTTTTGAAAATTTTAGAAACTAATTTCATCGATGGTCTATCCTTATTGATCTTATTTTTTTATGGGATAAACCTTAACGATATTAAATTGTTATTCAAAGGACAAAAAAAAACATGGAATGAAGAATTTAAAAGTTTTCGAGCGAATAATTCGTGGAATAGACTAGTACCTACTGTCGCAGTCAGAAACAAAATGCAACAATCGCAAATATGGAATATTATACCTAATATGGAATATTCTGCCTAGTATATGCCCAACTGTCGGGAACTTCGTGGAGTGAGCGCCATCTGTTGTCCGCCACCTAACTAACCGTGACGTAAACGTCGGACCACCACTGCCCGTTGGAGAGAGGAGACCGGCTCGCTCGGTGCGCCCGGAGGATTGCTTCTTGGACCGTACAACGGAACACTCGTCTAGAGTATTCTGTGTAGATCAGCTGAAGAAGTCTGACCTTTTATATCTGACTAGCTTGTCCTTATTTCATGATCTTGTAATAACTTGTAATAATTATCTAAAGTATTATATTGTGATCTAGTTCATGTTACTAACCCAAATATAAGTACTCTCAGTGGTGGAGAGTGTATTTTGGTTTTATTTACTACATTTACCTTGCTCACAATCCTGACATACCAATATTAGCGATAACTGTAATGATAGAATCACTCCTTAAGGCGATACCCTGACCAAAACCTTGCGAGAGTGCGTTTTTCTTCGTTATTCAGAGACTATTAACTAATTAGTTAAGAGAAATAAACTAAATCTAAAAGCACATTATTAATGTTCGATATCTTATCATCACATTCCACGTTCTACTTTGTTTTTATGTGTTATAAATACATTTAAAATCTACTTTTAAAAAGTGACTAAAATTATTGATTACATGCATCTGTTGCTAAAGGCAACGCTCTAATAATTTGAGGATTACACTAATGGATAGAGAATTAAAAAAACTATAAATTTCACGTTTTATTTAATTTCGAAAGATCGCTATTCTTTTTTAATTAAAATAATTCCGAAAATTGTGTGAGTTCTACGTTTGAAGGGGCGTGCGCAGGGTGCGGGCGGCAGTACGCTGCGTGCTTTCGTACGAGGAGGCCGTGTCGCTCTCGTCGTCGTCCTTCCCGCCGCAAATATTTATTTAGTTTAATTTTAGGATAAATAAACCTAGTGATAAGAAATTAATTTTGTGTAATTTGAAAATGCCTAAATTCAAGAAGAATAAACGTCAAAGATGTCAAAATGCTCTAGAGATGAATGAAATTCTGTAAGTAATTTTTGATGCATTATGCAAAGTTTACCAACCTGCTTTTATTCCGATAAATACCTACATGTAATTACATGGTATCTTTTTATTTTAGGAAGAGAAGAAAAATACCGGAATGCGCATTTGACAACGAAAATAATTATTCAAGTTTACCAATAATTGAAAATGATATTGGGTAATCAAATGCACTTTTGAGTCCATAGAGTTATGAAATTACAGACAAAACTTATGAAAAATGTGATATTTTTTTGTGGTTACCATGAAAATAATATGAACCTTTTCAAATGTACAGCTAAAATATGTATCTAAATGATTTATTACAAGTAATTCAGTTTTGTTTTCATGCAAGATCTAATATAATGAATTCTTTATTGAAGGCTAAACAGAAACACTGACGATACGCCAGTAAACGACTTGAGTCAAGAAACCATAGAATTAGAGGATACGTGTCTTGATTCAACTGAAATGGTTGAAGATGTAGAGGTTTGTTTATTTATTTTTTTGGTTTGTAGATGTTATTGTGCACAAATACATAGTTGTGCTTGTGATTAGGTAAAAGATATCTAAATAGGTACTAGTACTAAGTAGATATTAGTACTAAGTAGATCAGTAGGTACTAATGCCTACCCAGTATAATTTAATCACAATACCTTGGTAGGTATTGTAGTTAGATATAAATAAGTAGATACTGAGTAGGTAGGTATAAATACCTCTTTATCTACATCTATTTTTAGGAGCCTTTATTTAATCTGAATATACGTAACACTATATTGCTGATTTATTTAATTATTATTTAATTATGCATAGTTTTTTTTTTGCAGTAAGAAATATCTTGTGAGGCTGAATAAAGCAATAATGAAAAAATAATAAGAAGAAGAATAATTGATGTCAGCCACTTCTTTTCGGAATTAATAAAAATTTCCAATCATGGTCCATTGGGTTGCAGCGTCACCGAACTACAACTTATCGGAGAAACACAAAAGGGCTTAGAGTCGAAATTTACGTTTAAATGCCAATTATGCAACGAAATTTTTTTAATAGTAAATGATAATTGCAGTGAAAATTATTTATCAATAAATAAATGCGCAGTCGCAGGTACTATTGCAATAGGCGCGGGAAATTCGCAACTAAACGAGCTATTGTCATCAATAAATCTTCCTTCTTTGTCCGAAAAAATATATTCAACAAACCACGAATTAATTAGTAAAAAATGGGAAAGTGTTTCCATAGAATCGATGAAGCATGTTGCAGAAGAGGAAAGAGAGTTTGCACTTGCCTTTTTATTATTGACAATACAAGTGCTGTGCAAAATCAAAATCAAAAGTTTTTATTTCACATAAACCATTACAGGCGCTTATGAAAAGTCGAATTTAGGTGCACGGTTCCAATTAGTCGTCTCCTATGGAGAAGAGCCGGCAAGAAACTCCATGGATACTCTTTTAAAATCCATATCTTTAACAATTTGAGTGGGTACAGTTATGACTTAGAATTAATAGTTCTCTTTTGTAAAATAAAAACAGAATCTACGTTAGCTGCTGAGCCCCACAACAGAATGCCGTAGGACATAATGCTGTGGAAATATGCGAAGTATACTAACCTAGTTGTAGCTACATCAATCTGCTGTCTAATTTTACTAACTGCGTATGCAGCAGAACTTAACCTAGCCGACATGGTAGTAATATGCGCACCGCACTGCAATTTTGAATCAAGAGTTATACCTAAAAATACGGTGTCATTAATTGTATTAAGATTATTGCCTTCAAGCATTAAATTTAAACCTACTTGGGGAACATTTGGTAGTGAAAACTTAAAGCATTTTGTTTTGTTTGCATTAAGTAACATGTTATTGGCTGTAAACCATTTAGAAAGAACAGTAAGGCTCTCGTTAACATGTAAAACGTCCCTATCTTTTCTATCTATTTTGAAAATAAGGGAAGTGTCGTCGGCAAATAAAATTATGTCTGATAAGTCGGTCATCATATAGGGTAGATCATTTATATAGGTTAGAAACAATAAAGGTCCAAGAATTGAGCCTTGAGGCACGCCCATCTTAACTAGAGACCCCGAAGATATCGCACCGTTAGCACCAACTTTTTGCTGTCTATTAGATAAATAGGAGAAAACAAGGTCAGCAGCTCGGCCACGAATTCTGTAGTGGTGTAATTTACAGATGAGGGTGTTGTAGTCAACGCAGTCAAAAGCCTTGGAGAGATCACAGAAGATGCCAATAGCATCCTGATAGCTCTCCCAGGATTCCAAAATATGAGTACTCTGTGTACGATTATGCCTTTTTGTCACGTGATTTTCCGAAAGGCTAGGCAGGCATCTTATATTACCAGTCCTATACAATATTAGGGAACGCTTATTGCCGTCTACTGGCCTCATTTAATCATTGCTTTCACAATTATGTATAAATAAATATAATTGTGTACAAATAAAAAAAGTATGTGGATAAAAATCAACGTGTTTTTTTTTAGTTTAACCCCATCAATCAGTTGGACAAGGATGATGTCAGCGTAAGACTATTCTGTGGCTTAAGTAACAAGAAGGCGTAAGTAATAAGCATAAACTGAAGAGAGAATTGAGTGATTATTAATTTGAACTGACGTAAATATATAACATGTAGGTACTCGTTCGTTTGTAAACTAACCGCCCAACATTAACCTTTGGGCAGTAGCCCGCCAGGCACAAGACTCCGCCTGGTTGGAGGATCCTCCCTTTGGTTGGAGGAACACCATCTCTCGTTCCTCCATAATATCTAAACACAACAAAATGTAAAGTTTTTTTGCCTGTTAGTAATGATTTGGTTTGTGTTTTTTTACTTGAAGTGCGAGTTGATAAAATCTATTAGGGTACGTTCACATGACAAGCGTTCAACGCGCGTTTTGCTAACGCGCGTTTACAACTACATACATTTTATTCAGGCCGTACACATGCTAACGCGCGTTTTAATAAAGCGCGCGTTGAACGCTGCGCCAGCGCTCGACTGTTGTCAGCGCGCGTCAACGCGCGCTTTGAGATCATTGATTTTCTATGTTACCGTTCAGATGAGCGCGCGCTTTCGACGTGTATAAACGTATTTTAGGGTTCGTTCGGTTCTTCCAGAAATCGTCCGAAATGGAAACGGAAGCTTTTAATACCGTATTATTTATAGTTGAAATAAAGTTTAGAGTTTAGCGTTTTTATCTGCTACGAGTTCATCGTTTATGAGCCAGTAAGTCATCAAATGACTTGATGGACATTCTGAAGTAGTTAAAAAATTTGATTCCGAGTTGCTTTAACTTAGGATACAAAGTGAAGTACTGGCTTTCAGTCAGCCTGTATGAAGAAATTGGATGGACTCAATATCTTCTGTCGCGTCGTTTTTGCCGTCGGTATAAAATCACCGTTAAAACTGTTTCTCCGTTCATCTTCGACAAATGTAGAACTCACTCTGTAGAAAATGAACTACGGCCGCCACGGCAACGCGCGTTCAATGCCTGACAAGCACGCTCCATGTGAACATTATACAAAAATTTTACGCGCGTTCACCGCACGTTGAACGCTTGTCATGTGAACGTACCCTTATACAGTGTTGAGATATCGATACCCATTACGTCTGTGAAGTTTACACAAAAAGAAAGTAATTTTTAAACTAATATTTTAAGTGACTTCACACTATCGACGATTGATGACCCCAAAAAAAACATCATCAAATAAATATCTTTTTTAACGTCTGCAGAGTTTCACTAGCTAATTTAATTTGACCCTGCTTAAGTACAGTAAACGCTCAAAACTCCATAGGCATGCTAAGGACTACATTGCTATAAACCCGAGCACGATACAGCCAATGCGTGTGCATGTGCGTGTATAAGTGATGTCTCAACATTCCACAGATAACACACACTAATATATTGTCGTCGCAATACGCGAAAAACGTTCCTTTCTTTATAAGATTTTTTTATTGAATGCCGTGTCTGTGCATTCAAAGGTCTGTGATTTTCACTTATATTCCTAAGTTGTTCGCCAGTTGGCGTTAGTAGTACTCACGAAGTATTGTAGAGGGGGGGGTGCGGCAAAGAGGGAACAAATGCTCAAGGTCATTTGGTCAGGGAAACGCCTTAACGATTAAATTGTAGTGTCGCTAACACAACTATGTTGGGGTCAGCTTCCAGACTAACCAGCGCGCAGCGGTGCGAGCACGGATCTTTTATCGAGTCAATTCAAGAAATGTATCTATTCTAAACGTCAAATTTGACATAAGATATAGATAAAACGACAACTGTTGTCGAATTGACTCGATAACAAGATCTGATGCGGCTGAATACCAATATTTTGCACAGAGCGTCTGCCATCAGACCTCCGCAAGCCACTGGGCATTATTATAAGGTTAGACCGGTTGTCAGACTTTCGGGCTTCTAACTACGCGTAACGACTGTTGTAGGTATCTATATGACACCCGAGACCGACTGTTTAACGTGCTCTCCAAAGCACGGAGGGTTCCCGATGTGTAACGAACGGTCACCCATCCACGGACTGACCGCAGCAAGCGCAGCTTAACCTTGAAAATCGGATGATTCGCGCCGTTGTTAATTAGCCACGAGCCTCTCTAGTATACCTAATAGAGAATAATAATTGATATTCGGTAGCGGGTAACACTGGACACTGGGCAATGTTGACAAAGGAAGGTAGTCGTCGATATGGATCAACGCACCTGATGTTATAAAGGCGGTGGTCATTCGACGAAGCGGGAGCATTCGGTGCTAAACAGCTGAAGAAGTCTGACCTTTTATATCTGACTAGCTTGTCCTTACTTTATGATATTGTAATAATTGTGTAAAGTATTATTTGTGATCTAGTTCATGTTACTAACACTAACCCAAATACAAGTACTCTCAGTGGTGGAGAGTCTATGTTGGTTTTATTTATACATTTACCTTGCTCGCAATCCTGACATACCGACATTAGCTATAACTGTAATGATAGAACGAACCCCTGAACGATTATTATTGTGTCTTTTATACAATTAAAATTAATTGTTATTCCATATTTATTTACTTTCCCTATACCAAAGACAATACTGACAAACAGGGGGTCAATTCTACTAACAGAAACTTTTATCGATGGCAATTCAAAGTCAAAATCAAAGTTTTTTATTTCAAATAGACCAGATTACAGGCACTTTTAAAACGTCAAAACTAGGTGCACGGTTCCAAAAGGTAGGTTCTATGGAGAAGAGCCGGCAAGAAACTCCATGAATACTCTTTTTAAAATAGTAGATCATGACTATTCATGACAATTCCATTACAGTAGTGTGCGACACGGAATGAGAATAATGCAGGTTAATGTGAAAAATAAATTCACATAAGAGTAGAAAATGGAAAAAGAAAATTTGCCTTCTAGAATTGCCATAGTAGTTATGGGCTGACCAGTCCCGACAGACAGCACCCGTTCACGAGCATGACGTGCACATCCGCATCGCTTAGCTCAACCATATTGTAGGGAACCCAACGACCGGATATACAACGCCACCATCAGCAGGACATTTATGTGAGCATGACAGACTCATACTACCAGACAATGGGCAGTAATATGATATGATTAAAGGTGTATCATTAATTGCTGCATAATGCTCTAACTTTACAGTTTAGAAAATGATATTATCAAAATTATAAATAGCAAACAATATCAGACTATTAAGGCAGAGTATTATACAAATAAAATTGTAGTGGGATATAAAAAATTCAATATTTGAATGTAAAAAATAATAATATTGTTAGTAGTAAATTGAATCGTTAATTCAGACAGCTTGCGCCTACTAAAACTGTCAAAATATTTGGTTTTGTTATTGTTGTCAAACAATTTGATAGCTTTTGTAAACAAAAACCGTCCGAATAAATGAAAAAAACCGGCCAAGTGCGAGTCGGACTCACGCACGAAGGGTTCCGTACCATTATCTATACCTAAAAACGGCAAAAAAATCATGTCTGTTGTATGGGAGCCCACTTAAATATTTGTTTTAATTTAATTTAATAATTTATTCTTAAATTGAATATATAACTAAATATTCTGTGAATATTTCAAGCGTCTACCTGTTGCCGTTACCAATATCGAGCAAAAAAATCACGTTTGTTGTATGGGAGCCCCCTTAAATATGTATTTATTTTATTCTGTTTTTTAGTATTTGTTGTTATAGCGGCAACAGAAATACATCATCTATACATATAGAAGGAGAAGCTGACTGACTGACTGACTGATCTATCAACGCACGGCCTAAACTGCTGGGGTTGGAAAGTTGAAACTTTGACAGTAGGTTCCTTTTGTAACGTAGGCATCCACTAAGAAGGGATTTTTCGAAATTCAACCCCTAAAGGAGTTAAATAGGGGATGAAAGTTTGTATGGAAAATCGTCACGGGTTTAAAATTTCACGCAAGCGAAGCTGCGGGCGAAAGCTAGTCTTTAATAAATTTCAACTGTCTAAGTATGACGGTTCATGAAATACAGCCTGGTGACAGACGGACAGACAGACGGACAGACGGACAGCGGAGCCTTAGTAATAGGGTCCCGTTTTAGCCTTTGGGTACGGAACCCTAATTAAGTTGCAATTGTAATAAAATGTAATAAAAGTTTCTGTTAGTAGAATTGTGCTTCAGAACTGAAGCAATGACACTAACAAATCGCCACCATACCGAACGATCCAAATGCTCCATTCTAATTGACTCGTAACGCATTTCAACAGGTGATTTTGATACCCTCAATAGCTCACAGCATCAATAAAACTAAATCCAATTGACTAAAGTCTAAACCGAGAAACAAAACGAACATGACTGTCGTTTGTATGTTCATCTAAATAGAAGAGATGCTGAGCGACATACGTCATCAATGAAGCGTGACCGACGTGATGAGCTCTGAGTGTAATAAATTAACTGAAACTGTATAAAGATGTAAGTGTCACTTGAAAGAGACAAATATAATGTGCAATGTGAATATTTGTATGTATAAAGTGAAACTATAGTTTTGTTTCAATCGTTTTTTTTTCTGTACTGTTTTTTTATGTGCTCGGGTACTTTCATGGATAACCCCCACCCAGTAGAAAGCGAAGGGTTATGCCAGACTCCCTCCGGAGTTGTAGTCGCGGGATTTGCTGCTGCATTCACCGCAACTCTGGACCTCTCCTTTGTGGTGTTCTATAAATGCCTTACTTTAAGCTAAGTTAAGAAAATATAAACACCTTTCCTTGTTGTAGTGTTTGCCATATAACATTTCTATGAATATTATATATTCTTGTGATAGAAATCAGTCTAAATTTATAGACATTACAGTGGCGACGAGGATGGGCTGAGAATATTGAGATGATTTTTGATACAAGAACTAAATGGTTAGAGATATTTCCCGTGCCTAAAACTGCAGCTAACTTTACTATTGAAAACTCAGTGAAGTTTTAATACACTTACTCTCATCCCAACTCAAAAAGTATAACGAATTTAAAAAAATCTTGTTGTAAAAATCAAATAACTGGCATAAATATATTTTTATTAAATCTATTGATATATTTTTAACTGTTACCGACTGTTTTTATGTAGGTAACATTTGTTAAAACCGTCAACAAAAAATACACAAAAATATCGATCCCTAAGTTAAACTCAAAAGTGCACACATCCAATTACCACTCAACGCAACTACACATCTGTCCAAAACGATGTTCTCCTCTTAAATTGCAATTCACAATCGATCGCTCACCTCACCTCGGATCGCTCCCACTTGAGATCGCCCCCGTTCGGCACTTATTACGCCCCGCGGCTAGTAGGGCAGCACTATTGTTCGATCTTTTCATTAAAAGGTGAACCTTTAAAATGTATTTGGGATGGGGTACGTGATGTAGACGAAATCAGGTCGAGTGTAGGTAATGAAAATTGAGTCTTTCGTCACGTATTGAGCTTGGAACATATTTTATTCCATATTTTATCCTAATGTTGTATGCCTGTAATCTTAACTGCACCCTTGCAATCCACACGTCAATGATATACTATTGAAACATAATTCTGCAAAATGAGAAACCTCATTTTTTTAATAGAATGTTCAAAATAAAGGTAACCTAATAGTCCTACCATTCAGCGACTTTTAGAACACAGGGAATACCTGAATAAACAATTCTAATATAAAAACAACATTTAATTCATTACCATAATTCTATTTACACACATTTTAATAGCACTATTTAATTTATTTAATACCCTTTCAAATAAAAAACCCCCGCCCGTGTACAATAAAACGCATTCGTATGCAACAACTTACAGCGGCCATTTTAAATGTTTTTTGAATTAAGAACTCGCCCGCGGCGTAACGGTCATTTTTTTCTCCTTTTATATTATTTTATTTGCGCAGGGGTTTACAGAGCAATAAAGGTAGAGATGGGTTAATAAATTACGGACGTGTGCCAGTAATAAAAATTTTGATTGTGTTTTATAATAATGGGTTCATTCGGTTCATTGTGAGGTGCGTATTATTAATAATACATTATGATTTGGAGTGGATTGTTCTGATGGATAATGCAAATGCTGGCTGGACATTGTGTAGTTTGAATGTGATCAATGATATTATTATTTAGATGAGCAAAAACATAATTATTGTGATGCACATGTTTGGACAATTTATTTATTAATTGTACTATTTATGTACACAAACAATTAGAGAGAAATGAAATAGGAAAATACAGTGAAAAGATAATACGCTACGGATACGGAACACATAAAAAATGGCCTTGAGGATATTTATAGAAAACACAGTTATCTAAATAATACGAGTATGTCCGTATCTTGCAATAAAATTACTACCTGCATTTTTTATGGGTCCAAATCATTATCAATACATCCGTAGTAGGTCCTTTGAAAACACAAAATTTCCATACACACGTCATAATTTTATTCAGTTATAACAAATCAAAACAATAGTAATAAAAATCAAAACAAAACAATTCCAAACTCGCCAAACATTTCAACCTCAATACGAATCATAAAGTCGCCGCTACTCCCCGCTGGAGGCGCTGCCGTCGCCGCCCACGCTTTCTCCCAATGAATGAACGCTCATTGGCCATTTTCCCAAAGGTATGTTGATGTTATACTCGTCTTGATTCCTAGAAATGATCGTTTATAGTGTCGGTTTATTACTGAACGTGCTCGAACATTAAGGATCTCTTAAATACGGATTGATGTATGTGTGTCAAATGTATTTCTGCTAAAATAATCTTGTCGTCTGATTGATGTGGATTAAATGTAGGTTTCTTATGATTTTTATTTATTTTGGATCATTTATTTGGATGAATATTATTATGTATTGTAATATTTAAGTCATAGGCCCAAACCACATTGTTTTGTATGAGAGTTATGTGCGGTAAATAATATTAAACATGCTAATTTTGTTGAATGCTTTCGGCATGGGCATGCTCGACAGCATAAAATATGTGTGTTTCTATTATGTTTTTTTTTTTATTGTTTATTCTGTTACTGTGTCCTTAGCTGAATAAATTTGTTTTCTTTTCTTTCTTTCTAATTATAATTAAAAAATGGCTTGACTCAAGTTTGACGTAATTATTACGTTTTATTTATTTAATTTTATTAGCATGTTTGATATTATTTACTTCACATAACTCTTATACGAAACAATGTGGCTTAGGCCACTTTTGCGCTGACCGCCTGTATCTCATATAGATTTAGATACTATTCATCAAATTGTATGAACCTTTTTTTGTGCACCTATCACGAAAAAATTTAAAACGGAAAACTATTGGGTAGGTACTATACTATGATTATTATCTATTCTATTCCAAGCTTGATGAACTAGTTTACCGGATTTAACACTTAATATTGTAATTGTATATTTGAATACTGCATGAGTGGTTAGTCACTTTACATCCGAAAACCATGAACTCAAAAATCAGCTGTTCCATACAAAAATAATCAATGTTGCTTAACAAAATGACAACAGTATTTTTTTTCAGGAATTTATACTGTATGTAAACTAACGAAATGCGTTTATTATAGCGACCGTATAAACTAAATAAAAAGTAAAAAAAAAAGAAAACGTAAAAGCAACGCTTACTGTAGGTAATGCGCACTTGTCTATCAATTTGGAAAACACGGCAACATCGCATTCAACCTATCTACGCTACTACATATTTTGGTCTTGAACAGGCCGTTCCAAATTGTTTTACAATGTTTTTGTTTTTTCATATATTTTTTTCGTTTTTTCATATTTTTATTTCAATGTATAAATGATGTAGATTAACGTTAAAGGGTACGCCCTCTATTATTTAACATGTTTTTGCTGTATTACATTACCATAAACTTTATACTATAGTTTTAACTCTGCTGACATCGTAAATAAAGATTAAAGTCTTACCTAAACTTAACCCTGAACGAAATACAGAGTTTTTAGTTCAGTCTGTTTTTGAATAGCTGCCAGATAGTTAGCTCAAAGAAACTGAGTTAGTATTCAATCCAATATTATTTTTGTAACCTCACCTAGCACACACTTACCTACCGTCAGCAGACTATACCTACAAGGTTAGTAGGAAATGGGGTCATAATCCGCGGGCCACTTGAAGTATCACTGATGACTGTTTTAAAGCAAGTGATAAAATTTCGATGGATAATGATTTTTATTTTTACAAAAATTCTTCATCCCTGTTTTTAAGTTACTAATAAAGAAAACGAAACTTTTAATCCGTGACCCCAAATATGACCTAAATGAGGTTTTTTACGAAAATTTACGCCACGAGTTGTCGCCACTTTGGCAAGAGGTCTCCCATCCCAATAATCCGCGCTTTCTGGCTGAAACATCGCATAAAAATGGTTTTATTATGAAGTTCACTAAATTAAATGAAGGCATTAGTCTCCATTTAAATACTTTACAATTAAATATACCAAATTAAATGTAACAAATACTAACAAAGTTTAGTGCTATGTACTTGCACTTTTTAATCATAGAACACTATAAAATACTTACGTTTCTCTAAAACAAAGTCTTTCGGCAGCTCGTAATCCTGCACAAAATTGGAGCATTTCGAATTTGAGAGAATGTTTGTTGTACTTATTTAATTTGATTAAAAAATACAAAAAAAAACAGACACGAAAATATCGGCGCTCTGACACTTTTGACAGGTTTATACCTGACGTCTCAGTGCTGCTACCTAGTGGGCGTCATTTCAGAAAACCCTCATTGTAAACACAGCTGATCATAGCGCAGGATAGATAGATTTTAGCGTTTTTTTTTTGAGATTTTTGAACGGCAATTTCTCTTAAACTATTGACTTTTGGGGAAAGTTGTAGAACAAAAGTTATTCACTATTATGGGTTCTTTATCACCCTTTCCGATTAGTACCTACCCCTTTTCCGACTAATCTTGAATAGGTACTACGGTTTACCAGCACATTTACGATGGTGTAATGCCAACCGGCACCAGGTCAGTGTGGTGGACTAAAGCTTAAACCTTTCCCATCCTGAGAAGACTTGTGTATCTGTTAGCCATTTTATGTGCAATTTCTTGTGTTGAGTCTGGCCATGGTACCCTGTACTGTGGGTCGATTCACATTTTTTTTTGTGCTATTATGATTGTTGCAGTGTTTATGAGGTGGTTGTGATTTTATTTTTTGTTTTTTACTTTTGATTTGGTTATTTGCGACTCGCATGAAGTGCACGTATAATGTTTTATGTTGATACACAAAATGGCAGGGATCAACTGAAAATCAGTGCTGTACTATACGCACAGCGAATACTGAGCTGGATTCCTTTCCACACACGGATCGTATCTGTAAAATGTTTTTATTATTGTTTTTATACAAGGTTAGTCGGAAAGGGGGTACTAATCCGTGGGTCACTTAAAGCATCACTGATGACTGTTTTAACGCAAGGGATAAACTTTCAAAGTTCTATAATTTTTATTTCCATGTAAGTTTTTTGTTAGTTTTTTCAAAAACTCTTCGCCCTTTCTTTAGTTACGAAATCAGAAAATGGAGCGTCTCATCCGTGACCTCAAATATGACCTAAAATGTATACGCAGGTACTCATAGCTGAAGATAGATAGATCTTAGCGTATTTTTTTTGTAATTTTTGAAAAAAAATTGATCTTTTATCTAAGCTTTGAGGAAAGTTGTAGAACAAAATTTATTCATTAGTGTGGGTATTTCACCTCCCTTTCGGATTAGTACCCCCTTTCCGACTAACCTTGTACAATTTCTTGTGTGTGTGTGTGTGACTGTATGTGGTAAAATAAATGGTTTAAAGAGGCCCATGCCCAGCAGTGGGACACTTATGGGCTGATTATGTTTGTAAATGCTTACAGTTAAAGTAGGCCTAGCATTCTCAACTTTATATTAATAAAACAGAGTCCACACCTCTCTGAACCTACCGCAGAGAGCAAATGTATCGCAAATGAAACACACATATTATAATATGACAGATGTCATCCAATATTACGCAGCGCTTCGCCTTTTAGTAGAAGATAAGTAGCAATGTCGCTTCAACCATGCGACGGTGCGACGCGACACAGATAATCAATTAATTTCGCCAGTCGCGGCAATTAGTCGCAAGTCGCACCTCGCTGTTATGATTAAGATTAATCTTAGGGATCGGTTTATGCTGTAGTTAGTATGACTGGTGAATTTGCTTAGATTATTTGAATAGTATGTAGGTAAGCTAGTTTTTTTGGTTTCATATTTTTTATTATATAGTTTGTCTTACGGTCTTAGTTTATCTATCAAAGTATTTTTTATGGAAGCCAAAATAAGGCGAAACTATAATTTTAAAAGAAAACCAAACCGATAAATAAAATACATCCAAAAAGTTGTTACAGTACCCATAATAATAAATAAGTTTTGTTCTACAACTTTTCCTAAAAGTCAATAAGTAGTTTATGAGAAATTGTTGTTAAAAGATTTTATAAAAAATACACTAAAATCTATCTATCCTCAGTTATGATCAGCTGTGTTTACATTTTAGGTCATAATTTGGGATCACGGATTAGAAGCTCTATTTTCTGAATTCGTAACAAAAGTAGGGGTGGGGAATGTTGAGAAATAAATTTTATATTTGAAATAAGATCTCTTTAGGAGTAAGTACTTGTCTATTGAACTTTTTTGAACTCTCTGTCACTTGGTTTAAAAACATGGTTGTATTCTCGTAACAATAAATATTAATTATTCTGAAATCTTGCCTATTTACAATTTCTAACCCGATCCCAACAGGGAATAAAAAAAAAAAAGAAGATAAAAGTTATTTATAATCGAAATAAAAAATTATCGAATTTTAATATTTTAACACTTTCTTTAAAACAGTCATCAGTGATACCAAAACTGGCTCGCGTATTAGTACCCCCTTTCCGACTAATCTAGTTTAGAAAGCTTAAATTTACAATAACATCGCAACACTGTTCCTGAATACCTATTTCAATACTTATGCGGTAAAATAAACAGCTATACGTCCATTGTTTTTCTATGACTTTGTACATATACATAGGTATTCAAGTACAAATGAGTGCGTGTATTCAGATGTTATTATCTCCCGAATAACGTCGCCGCGTCGTTGGATGAAGTGAAAATCTTACAAAGGAACTTGTTTACCTCTAATTAATATGCCGTAGGTAAGATTACAGCGGCTGTGGAGTCGCGTTATACTACCTTTAATAATCTATTTCATACGACGTTAGGGAGAATTCACACGAACCACACCACATCGCAGCGACGAAAAGTGATTAAGCAGTGGTTACGTGTGAATAGTGTCACTGCAGCTTTGGCGACAAAATGTGGTCCGTGTGAATTAAGGCGATTACAGCTGCGAAAGTGGCGCCATTTCAGAAAGAAAATATTATTTTTGTCAACAGGCAATACGTATACGCAGTACCTACGTATTGAAATTTCGTACGTACAACATTTTAGTCAAGTGTTGTAGAAATTTTTGAACTTCAAAAAACAACACCTGTCATTTTACTAGGTTATGTTTTAGTAATTAATGCTAAAAACGGCCGTTTTTGGTACTTATCGCTAAAACTTTGAATCCAGAAGCTCTAGTGTTGATATTTGGTGTTCGAAAATTTCTATAACACTTGACTAAAATGTTGCCGTGGCCGACTTGGAAGACTTTAAACAGACTTCGCACCCAAGTCGGCCGCAGCAAAATCAAAAGTTTTTATTTCACATAAACCATTACAGGCGCTTATGAAAAGTCGAATTTAGGTGCACGGTTCCAATTAGTCGTTTCCTATGGAGAAGAGCCGGCAAGAAACTCCATGGTTACTCTTTTAAAATCCATATCTTTAACAATTTGAGTGGGTACAGTTATGACTTAGAATAGTTATGAGAGAGCAAAGTAGACTTAAGAGCAGGAAACCACACAAAAAAACAAAATGAAAAATATGGTCACAAATTAACTAGGTATCCAGGCATCTAGCAACTAGCAAGTCTACAAAGCTTTCACATTTACAAAAGGTAAAAGGACGCTAAACTATATAAAACAACTGACATGGTTAATTGTCATCAAAACACATTACAAAGAAAATCACTGAATAATAAAATAAATATATCTTGAGAGTAGATCAGCATAGAGAATCTCCTAAGGTGGGATTTCGCAAATGGCACCGATCTTCAGTGCATGTGCGGCGACTCTCCGCAGACCATGACCCACCTTTTGTCCTGCGCCGCATGCCCTGTCACCTGCACGCGTGAGGACCTAATGACTGCGTCAGCGCATGTTGTTGTCGTGGCTGAATTCTGGGCCAAACAAAAAAATTATATAATTTAGTATTTATATTTGCCACAGATACCCTAAGAAGAACAATGTGCACAAAAGTTGCACATCGCGCACGCGTATTATAATGAAACTGAACATCATGTATTGGAGTAATTATTACCTACTAGTGTTGACATTACTCCTAGTATTTTGACAGGTGTCAAAACTGACATATTAAATTGACACAATTACAGTCGTGCTGTATAACACTTAGTTGAATCTATGCTGAAAGCAACCACGTTGTTTATTTCTACCCATTCCTTGCTAAAATTGGTCTTATTTGACTATCGTGAAATAGAGTATAGATTTTTCTATTAGTTTTATCTATAACTGAGATATATTTCCGAGGAAGTATTAACGCGTTAAACAACAAAGGCCATCGTCTCTTAGGCAGGCCCATAAAAATAAGAGTTGTATAACAAAACATAGTAAAGTGTCAGTTGAAACAAATGCTTGGCACACGTCGTGCTCACGTCGAACTGTCACTCGTTCAGCGTGACAGGTGGGCGCACCCCAAACATATTCTCAGAACATTCTAGTTGGATTTTCCCATGATGTTTTAAGACCTGATGATTCATCATCATCTGCCTAGCCTTTTCCCAACTATGTTGGGGTCGGCTTCCAGTCGAACCGGATGCAGCTGAATATCAGTATTTTACATGGAGCGACTGCCTATCAGACCTCCACAACCCAGTAACTGGGTAATACGATACTCTTGGTAAGACTGGTTGTCAGACTTTCTGGCTTCTGACCAACAGTAACGACTGTCAAAGATCTACAAATGACAGCCGGGACCAACGGCTTTACGTGCTTTCCGAGGCACGGAGGAAACTCGCTATGGTAAATGGTCACCCATCCACAGACCAACCTCGGCAAGCGTGGCTTAACCCGGAAGATCGGTCTATGCGGCTGTAATTATTTAGCCACGAGCTCCTCGAGATGTTTTAAGACCTGATGATTCATAATATTAATTATGAAGATTAGCTATAATATATATTTTTTAATTTCAAGGCCATCTCTGCTTCCGATTAAAATAAAAATCATAAAATATTTAGTTGGGGCGGCTCCACCGTTTCTCTGTGCATCAAAACGTAGAGAATGACATCAACCCATTAGCGGTGCGCGCAGTCAGCGCCGCCCTACCGTATACACCGCGTTTGTCTAGGGCACTGTCATTTACATTCTACGATTACGACACGGAGAAAAAAAATAGAAGAAAATGTTTGCATGGACAAAATCTATTTCTGTTACGGCCTCTGCACATCTCGGTACCGAGTTTGCGTGCAGGCAAATCTGTGTACAATTAAAGTTAGCACTGGCTATATTACTTTGATACATCGCTGTTTAGCAAAACTTTCAGAACCTCTGCCTCGTTTGTCTAGTGATCGCAAGCGCGAAGGTCGTGCAAAGTGTTATTGGGGTTTTCCGTGTGGAATTTCTCAGTAGCAGCTCGGAGTCTGGATTTGTGCCCGGTTGATGGCAATAGGCTTGCCTATTACATGGGACTTAAAAATAACGGCAAAATGAGGGTGTATAAATCTCTGTCCAACTCTAGGGATACAGGTGTGTTTTGTTATGTAAAATCAAAGAAAAAAAGATAGGGCCTTTGATCATTTTAAAAATCATGATGTGTTCATGAATAAGACAAGTTTACCATTAACTCTATTGTTCAACAAAATACCGAGAAAGATTTTACTTTTAACATTAGTGAAACAACAAAAGTCATTGCAGCTCCTGCCTCGAATGCAACAAAACTGTTTGCTGTGCCTTCATGTTGCACTGTAGCGCGAGCTAAATCGTCAATACCTCGTACTCTCATCGCTCTCAACGAATTCATGGATTATAATCCGAACTATGATCTGTTTCCGAATGATTGGAAGAAGACTTTATTAGTCTGCCTGAAGCATTGCGAGAGAGATTCACGAAAGATGTCTAATTTATACTATGTATTTTATGTCTCTATGTTTATTTACTGTAATTGGTCTAAGACCAAAGTTACAATTAAAGTAAAATAAATGAAAAAGAAATTAACAAAAACATAAGTAGGTATGTTTACAATAGTAGCGTTATCACGCTTCGTGGTCTTGGAACCAAACGTAACGACTACGACTCCAACACGAAATCGTATCGTCCCATCTAAATGATCCAAAAGACATTCTCCCACGTACATCCAGGTTGCTTCGCTTAATCAACCCTCAAGTAATGAGGGGTATCTTCTGAGGGGCGCGGAATCAATTAATGAATATTTTACTTCGCCGGGATCTTAATCAACGTTCCGTGTCCCGGATTTTTGGGGATCGCGCGGGATTCCGGTGCCTTGATTTATTATAGTCCGCGGAAGTGATTGATTTAAACTTGATTAAATTATGAGTTCGATTCTCGTTTGTTTATGTTTTGTTTTATACGTTTGTGGAGTGAGTGAAAACGAGAGTGATGGAGGATTTTGGTGATCTTCTTTGAGTGGCGATGGCTCAAGTTTTAAATAATGTTTGAACAGTAGGTAGCCCATTCGAGGCCCCTGTGTTTCTTTTTTCTATTTGACTGCTTGCAGATGGTCCTTGCTTACCGTTTCTACGTAACCGGGCAGTTGTTTGCGTGACCTGATGGGTCTTCAGCCAATGAGGGGGAAGTAAAATACTTAACCTACGCTAACTAACTAACTACACTAATATCATGACTACTAGCAATAAAAGCACTAACAGCGACCCCTATTTTTTCGGCACGCCAGGTAATTTAACACCTTCAAGTACAGGCTTATTTGAAAAACTCTAACAACCTCTTACGGGGTCAGTGTACTCATCATTATGAACAACTTTTACCATGGAAACAAAACTGAAATCGCGAAAAAACAGCTTTTCCCTACATTTTGACGACTCAAGCGAACATCTGTTTTTTTCATTTTTGGTCCCATAGTAAAAGTTGTTCATAATGATGAGTACAATGAACCCAGGCTGTTAGTGTTTTACCAATAACCATGTTTAACGATTGTAGGTAAGATTTAGAACAAGAACACTGACAAGCAGCGACTAAATTATCGAAAAATTACGGTACACTTATTTTACAGTTTGACGTCGCAACTATTTAAAACGGTTTCCCGAAATCACTCAATTTCGGTACCGAAATTAATTGATACCAAATTATACAAGGTTAGTCGGAAAGGGGATACTAATCCGAAAGGGGGTTAAAGTACCCATGATAATGAATAACTTTTGTTCTACAACTTTTTCCAAAAGTCAATAGTTTAAGAGAAATAGGTGATCAAAGATCCCAAAAAAAAATCTCTAGAATCTATCTATACCCAGTTATGATCAGCTGTGTTTACATTTTGAGTCATATTTGGGGTCATGAATTAGAAGCACCATTTTCTGAATTTCTAACTAAAGTAGGGATGAAGAAATTTTGAAAAAATTAAAATAAAAATCCGTTTGCATTGAAAAAAAAATTACCGAATTTTGAAATTTTAACACTTGCTTTAAGACAGTCATCAGTGATACTTTAAGTGGCCTGCGGATTAGTACCTCCTTTCTGACTAACCTTGTATAGGTGAATCGAAATATTTGAATTAAACAACGGTGTCGATATTTTACCGAAAAAAATCCGTTACGGTACACCCATTTTGTTTATACAACACTACATTTATTTATGGTCAGCGAACGATAGACTTGACAACAAATGACACGTCGCTCCCCGCCCCGCCAGCCCGCACCGCTAATGCATATCGGTACTGAAATGAAATACCTGTTATAATAACGGTAGGTACCTATACACGAAAACGGTTGAGAAAATGGTATCGTTAATTTGAGCTGGTTAAATACCACAATTTAACAACCGTTTTCAGTCGTGCTGACAAGTGACAAGTTGCTTCAAGTGTCAATAACCCTTACTCAGCTGTTTCTTAAAACTAACGCCCGATGTCATCCAACTGATGTGAACTTATTTATTTAATACTATGGGTATAGTACTATTATTTATTCTGTGGTATAGTTTACAAAAAAAACTTGATTTATTCTAACATTAGCGAAAAGGAATTTTTAACAAGCTGCATAAATCCGGTCTTCATATATTTTGCAAGACCAACGGAAATACTTTCCGAGACTATTTGGTTGTATGTTCTTTACAAACAAACTAAAATCGGTAATAAATCAACGTCGTTACGTTTATTTAGTATTTTCTACGTAATTTTTCCGACGGCAGCTCCGCGAGCTCGCGCTAAAATTGATCATTAACTAAATTTCAAAGATTATTCCTCTCATTCCTGGATAGCGACTGTTTGAAATTAATAACAAGTTATTTTTTTGCTGACAGTATTGTCAAAATCAGCGTAAACTCAACCTTACTGGTATAGTTTTAGAGAACGTGGTACAGTTTTTGAGTGGTATTCAAGTTTGTTTTCATAGAGACAGCCCGAAGTTATAAATTATTTGTCAGACCGAATTCACCTGGGTGTTTTATATTTTACGATTTTCTTTTTAAAAATGTGAAACACGTTTAGTTTGACAACGTAGTAAAATAATGTCGTAGGTAGACAATTTTGATGTTACCGTCTGAAAGCTTTTTTGATGAAACACCATAATTATTTCCGTCGAAATTATTATTGTGGCTAGTTACATTTCTCCTTTTGATCTGTGTATCGGTACTAATGAGCCAATACTATTATGGGTTCACATCAAAGTGTTGAAGACTAAGGGGAAAAAGTGTTATTTGACTTTTTTTTCATTTGATAATGGACCTGCGTTTGACCACCATCTCGTCTGATGTTAAGCGATGCGGTCTACGATGGAGCACGCTTGCCCAGAAGAAACCGATTCACTCGTGACTTGAAGACACCCAGATTGTAGCTGTCGGGGAACACCGACTCAGGCAGCGCATTTCACTGCCTCTGAGCTAGAGTATAATGGATGAAGAGATATATTAATATTATTTATAGAGGGGTTTGCGAACATACGATTTCCAAGGTTAAGCTGCGCTTGCCGCAGTCAGTCCGTGGATGGGTGACCGTTCGTTGAACTTCGAGACCCTTCCATATCTCGGAGAGCGCGTTAAGCCGTCGGTCCCGAGTTTTATACGAATAGCTATGACAGTCGTTACAGGTAGTCAGAAGCCCGAAAGTCTGACAACCAGTCTAACCTTAAGCCTGATTTACACAGGGTAAGTAACTGACTCCAAACTCGAGACAAGTCAGTGTTGACCCGATATTTACCTAGTGTAAATTGATTTGGAGTCAGTACAGCGCTGTCGCGATCAATTCACACTAGGTAAATATCGGGTCAGCACTGACTTGTCTCGAGTTTGTGAGTCAGTCGATCAGTGATACTTTAAGTGACTCGCTGATTAGTACCCCCTTTCTAACTCACCTTGTATATTCTTTAGTTGTAGCGACAAAAAGTTGTTTTCCGACTTCTACGCGACCGAAGTCACGGCACAGCTAGTTTTTTATAATAAACTAACGAAGTCGACCATATAGCAAATGGATTAGCGATGACAAAAGTTGCACCGTACATTAACGCCGGTTAAATCGACCTATTAAACGAGGAAAAAGAACAAGATAAGAGCTAACTCTTGGATCTCGCGGTCGCGGTGTCCAATAATTCACTTTAAGCCCAGTTTAATTCTTGCCTTAACTGGAAGTTGGGGAGGCGACCTCGTTTCTTAAATTATGTTCTTTAAAAGCTAATCGTAGCTATCTGTACCGTTAAGTGATCTTCTGTTTGTTGATCTTGGGATATTAATGGGTTCTGATAGACCCTTTTAGCGTAGAATTATTTTGTTGACGGTTGACGCTACAGACAGCAGAATTTATCCAAGCAGCCTGACTTGAAATAAGTCATAATGTTAACTTTCCGTAAACGAACTTACAGATGACTGAGCTGTAACTCCTTAATAGGACGTAAAGTTTCAAGACAGGTAAAAATCAATCAATTTTGTTTTTTTTGTTATAAATCATAACCCTGTCCTAACTAATACTATAAATGCGAAAGTAAATTTGTTTGTTAGTAACCTTTTCACGCCTAAACCACTGAACCAATCATCCTGAAATTTTGCATAGTAAATACATTGTCAGGTGTACAGAAACAGACATAGGGTACATTACATCCCGAAAAAAAGTACTGTTCCCGAGGAAAACAACAATAACAGTAATAGATGGCGCCACGTATCTTTCAAATCATGATTGTATTTTATTATTATAGAAACTTTATTTTTAATTTATAATGAATGTAAAATAAATAGCTACTAATAATTTGCTATTTCGTGCTATTCATCCATTTAGTCACAAAGTAAACTGTATAAAATTACTTGTAGGTCATATTTTTTCTTTCCGTAAATAGACTTATAGCAGTGATAGCCTAGCGGTTAAACGGTTGCATTCCATGCCGGAAGGTCTAAGTTCGAACCCGGCTCGTGTTTTTTAAAACTAGATGGCGTCGGCGTTTCCTATATTACTACCTCTGAGAAGAAAGGACGAAACAAACTCAGGGGTCTCTAGTCCAGATATATTTCCTATAGCATTAAAGTAGTCCACCACGGTGGACTGATGCGGGGTTGCGGACTTCACACCCTATCGAGAACATTTTGGAGCCCTCTACGGTATGCAGGTTTCCTCACGATGTTTTCCTTCACCGTTAACACAAGTGACAATCAAATTCTGATCCGCACTTTAATTCGAAAAGTCAGAGGTGCGCGCCGTGATCGATCTCGGACCTGCATGGAACGCAAGCATTCAACCGCTAGGCTAACACTAGTAAAATGGTCATAAATAGGATTTCAATAAAAAAAATTATTCGATTTCTTGTCTAAAATTGGCTCCCCACGGATCTTTATTTCGCCAACCAATTGTCCATACAATCAAAAACAAAACTACCCATTAGTCCAATCAGGCTACCTACCGTCCACCTACAGACAATGGGTAGTGGTCATTAGTGCCACGGGTGTCCTCTGCGGGGGTCCGGCCCCGCGGGGGTCTGGGGTTCGAGTCTGTGCCGGTACAATGCGTTAATGCACCCAGTTTAAGTGCTTTAAATTGATATGTCCTGTTATAGGTATTTACTTGGCTTAAATTCGTTTTATTGATGTGTTTAGCATAGCTTAGTTTTGAGCAACGTCTGACATATTTATTATAGAAAGGAAATGACAAAAAATCGTCTATAATAGTTGAGACTTTTGGAAAACAGAAAAATACGCATTTAACCAGACACGCTTAAACATATACAGATTATTGTGTGCCAATATTTTGTATTATCGTTGCTTAAGTTCTAACACCGCGTAACTCAAAACAGTAAACTTTTCAGAAGAGCAAAAAATATATCCAGCTTTATGGAGAATATACAGGGTGTTAATGAATTCGTGTAATTCCTTAAAACCACATGATCTACTACTGATGTAGACAGGCCCCGCACGGGATTTAGATTGATTAAAAATAAAATTACTATTTTAACATGCGGCTTTGTTACCGATCGTATCTAAACCACCTAATAAGGATTCAGTAAAAAAATAAATTTTTTTTTTTGCAAAAAATTTTTTTTATTTGTGTGAACATTTCGATGCCACGCATAAATTAATGAAAGCACGGCGAAACGGCTGGCAGGAACGACTAACGCGATATCGGTCTTTGCAGTCAGATAACTCAAGGCTCTAAAATTACTCAGAAATAGAAAATCATGTCTTTTTTTTTTGTTTTTTTTCAAAAAATCCCATTTAGGTTTAATCTGTGTCACCAGTAGATCACGCGGTTTGAAGGAATTACACGAATTCGTTAACACCCTGTATATGGCTTTATGGAGCGTATACACACTGTGTTTTGAAATAACGCGTTGCTATTGAGTCTAACCGCTAATTGTAATTAATCAAACGACGCGTTTTTCAATTCTCTATCAAATGACGTGCCTAACTCAAAACTGCCATTTTTTGAGTTACGCGGTGTTAGAACTTATGCGACGTTGTGTATTTAAAAATGGCGCTTGTGACAAAAAAGTTGAAAGGGAACCGGTTATCTTGGTAAGGGCATGTGATGAGGAGGGACGAAAAGCATGTGTCTAAGAGAGTAATGAACATAAATGTTGATGGTTAGAGGGGAAGAAGGAGACCAAAGGAAAGATGGATGGATTATGATGTGAGAGATGATATGAATGAAAAGAGAGTAAATGATAGCGGGACGGCTAATAGGGAAGAATAGAAGAAGAAAATATTTTACACTGACCCCAAGTACTTGGGATAGAGGCAGACAGGTAGAAGATTTTGGACAGCTCGCCTATTAAAATTTTGTACCGTACGTAAACCAATCTTTGCTAGAAAAATCTGCATTTTGCTTTTTTGTTGCCGAACAAACACTAACATTCCGGGAAGCACAGTACGGGGGTGTCACCCATGTTTCAAAATACTGTTACTTTCAATGGTATTATAAACTATAGACGTGTTGCCCGCGCTCAATATTGGCAATATTAAAACAAGGTAATTGCCCGGCATTCACTTAGTCACGCACCAACCCGTGTCGCAGCTATACGTGCCTATGAAGTATAAATCAACCAACGTTTTGCGAAAAAAAAACCGTCTTGTGTTTACAGACGATGTAAGAATTATACTGAATAATTAATTTACTGATATACAAGGTTAGTCGGAAAAGGTGTACTAATCTGAAAGGGTGCTAAAGTATATGAGTAACTTTTCTTCTACAACTTTCCCCAAAAGTCAATAAATTAAGAGATATAGCTGCAAAAAGATTTTAAAAAAACCGGCCAAGTGCGAGTCGGACTCGCGCACAAAGTGTTCCGTACCATTATCTACAAAAATGTCAAAAAAGTCACGTTTGTTGTATGGGAGCCCCCTTAAATATTTATTTTATTCTGTTTTTTAGTATTTGTTGTTATACCGGCAACAGAAATACATCATCTGTGAAAATTTCATCTGTCTAACTATCACGGTCCATGTGATACAGCCTGGTGACAGATGGACAGACAGACGGAACCCTAATAATACGCTTGCATCTGTCTATCCTCAGTTATGATCAGCTGTGTTTTCATTTTAGGTCATAATTATTTGGGATCACGGATTAGGCTCTTCATTTTCTGAATTAGTACCTAAAGAAGGGGTGAAGAATTAAAAAAAAAACTATAATAAGTATTTTTAAATTTTAACACTTGCTTTAATCAGTGATGCTTTAAGTGGGCCGCGGATTAGTACTCCCTTTCCTACTATCCTTATAATTATAGCTATCGTGGTAGTGCAATGATGTTGGTACCTATATGACGCGTCTATTTATAGAATGTCATTGGTTACTGGTTTATTTATTCTTATTCCAGACTAGTGCATATAATATGTAAATGCAAACTTAAAACAAGACAAATATTCCAGGAAGGAAATCTAAAATACAGCAACTCTGGGATTGTGGTTGTATTAAATTATAGCCCAGATTTTACTTATGGCACCTATTGTATTGTCATGTTAAGCCATAGATGTAACACAAAATGTCTCTGTTTGTACGTCATATTAGTTCGCCATGAATACTGAAGATTATCTAGCTTTATGTTTATAGTTAAGCAATTAATAAATCACCTTGCTACATCAATTATCGCGTTAATAATGTATAACTTTTTTCTAGAATACCTACTTCAACTTTAAGGAGTTGTTCAGAATGTGTGTATGATGTCTTTCAAATTGTGAATTAATTTATGCAATAGTTTAAAAAATACTCTATTATCTTATGGTTCAAGAAATCGATAATAGAGTAGAAACACTTTTCAAGTAACTAACAATTTAGTTTAATTCTAAACTATCATAAAATTAATTCGCGAATAGTGTGTGGAATCTTGTCATCATTGAACAACGATTATCATTAGCATAGCAAGTTTCTTTATCCATAAATGACATAATAATTATGTTTGTTTCAATAAATATTAGAGACGCGGCCGACGACTCCGTCATCGGTGGCCGCATTGCTCATCAGTAGCCGTGTTGCTCATTAATGGCCGCGTTACTCATCGATGGCTGCGTTGTTCATCGATTGCCGCTTTGCTCATTGGTGGCGCGTTTCTCATCGATAGCCACGTTACTCATAGATGGCCACGTTGCACATCGATTGCCGCTTTGCTCATTGGTGGCCGCGTTGCTCATCGATAGCCACGTTACTAATCGACGGCCGCGTTGCACATCGATTGCCGCTTTGCTCATTGGTGGCCGCGTTGCTCATCGATAGCCACGTTACTCATAGATGGCCGCGTTGCACATTGGTGGCCGCGTTGCACATCGCTGGCCACATTGTTCATCGATGGCTGCGTTCCACATCGGTGGCTGCGTTGCTAATCTATGGCCGCGTTGCTTATCGGTGGCCGCGTTGCTCATTGCTAGCCGCGTTGCTTATCGGTGGCTGCGTTGCTCTATGGTTTGAATCATTGATCTTGGGATAACAATCAGTAAAAAGAGTATTTTTTAAGCATTATTCTTTGTTATACCTCTAAAAACATCGACACAAGAAAACCAAGGGCCTCAGCTTAAACTTAAAAACAAAAATCCCCAACGTATGCGTCCGCCGCGGTACATAAACACGTTCGGTCATTTCATAAAACATCTGTGTATTTTCTATTTTGATAGGTTTCATATTTCTGACCGCAGGGGGCGCGGCTCGTAAAACGCGGACGGTTTGGCTTTCTGCCCTCCCTGTATTTTATTAACGGCAAACGCTAAGGTATAGCGTGTTGAGGTTGGGTTTAATAAAAAATTTGGGGAGCACAGCCAAAACTTATCCCGATCTTTTGGTAAAAGTTTTTGGTACATCTGCGACTGGTTTGGAGTCTTCGGATTATTTGTATCCTTGACTTTCTCTATTCTATTTAATATTGTTCAAAGCATTTTTTTTCTGAAGTTTTTTTTCTCTACTGTGACGTATTTTTAAACCGTCATGTATTTTTTGAGTACATCAAATAGTCATTACCTTCCAAGAGTCATTTTTTTTTTAATTCAAAATACGAAAATATCATGCAAAGCTTCATGAATGTTTTTCATTCTTTTAATTTTATTGTATTTAATTTTATTTCCTAGATTACATCGGGGTACTAAATACTTACCAAGAGCAAACTTTTCGGTGTAGCAACAATAATTGCGTGACCACATCTTGATCCCAGCTCAACATTGAGCTATAAATTGTGTTTCTAATTCTCAGATTTATTAAGTAATAAAATTATAAACTTCATAATCTACTTATTACGAGTTTCTGGCACTATTTCACCTAAGTCGTAAAATTTCGTTCATTTTTGATATCTGCATAAATATAAAATATTCACGTACGGTTTAGTAGTCCGTAGTAAAACTGTATATTTATGAAATCAGTCCAGAATTTCCATTTATCATACTTCAGTTATGTGTTATGGAGGAGCTCGTGGCTAAATAATTACAGCCGCATAGACCGATCTTCCGGGTTAAGCCACGCTTGCCGAGGTTGGTCTGTGGATGGGTGACCATTTACCATAGCGAGTTTCCTCCGTGCCTCGGAAAAGCACGTAAAGCCGATGGTCCCGGCTGTCATTTGTAGATCTTTGACAGTCGTTACTGTTGGTCAGAAGCCAGAAAGTCTGACAACCAGTCTTACCAAGAGTATCGTATTACCCACTTACTGGGTTGTGGAGGTCTGATAGGCAGTCGCTCCATGTAAAATACTGATATTCAGCTGCACCCGGTTCGACTGGAAGCCGACCCCAACATAGTTGGGAAAAGGCTAGGCAGATGACTTCAGTTATGTCAGAGACTATTGATTTAACATCGTGAAGACGGTAAAAGTCACCGAACAAAATTTACAAAGATTTTTTTTTGTCAGCCTGTTCTTTCCCACTGCTGGGCAAAGGCCTCCCTCAAGTTCTTTCATGTACTCTTTTCCTACGCCACCTCTAACCAGCCTTCGCGGTAGGCGTCTAGGTCATCTCGCCAACTCTTTCTGAGCCGACCTTTGCGGCGCCGTCCGTCTTTAGCCACCTATTGTATGGAGATTCTTGCCCACCGGTCCTTATGCATACGGCTGACGTGACCCGCCCAATCCCATTTGAGCCTGGCATAAAACCCGAAGAATAATAAAAAATACTTTTTGTTTTTGGAAGGTACCAGCACATCAAGCTATCCGAAACTGTCAAATTTTCCCAATCAACCTTGAACCTAATACTTTAGCGATAAAGATGAAAATCTATTAAAGAAATTTGACAGATTGTAGTAGCTTTATGTGCTGGCGTCTGTACCTACTCAGTATGTTGTCGCCCAGAAAACTTACCTACATTTCCCAAGAATAGGTACATTTTAAAAGGTTGAATACCTACCAACTTTATAATGTCCTATACAGAAGTCCAATATGAGAGGAGCTCGTGGCTAAATAATTACAACCGCATAGACCGATCTTCCGGGTTAAGCCACGCTTGCCGAGGTTGGTCTGTGGATGGGTGACCATTTACCATAGCGAGTTTCCTCCGTGTCTCGGAAAGCACGTAAAGCCGTTGGTCCCGGCTGTCATTTGTAGATCTTTGACAGTTGTTACTGTTGGTCAGAAGCCAGAAAGTCTGACAACCAGCCTTACCAAGAGTATCGTATTACCCAGTTACTGGGTTGTGGAGGTCTGATAGGCAGTCGCTCCATGTAAAATACTGATACTCAGCTGCATCCGGTTCGACTGGAAGCCGACCCCAACATAGTTGGGAAAAGGCTAGGCAGATGATGACAGAAGTCCAATATGAAATATAGTAGTAGAGTTCCTTGTGAATGAGTTTGTTAGGGAAAGTGCATACATTTCCACCTATCTATTTCTACCGCCAAGCTGAATTGCTGTATTCCGGTTTGAAGGGTGCGGTGAAATTACAGGAACATGAGAGTTTTCAATTTTGTCTCAGGGTCTGCAACGCATCAGCAATCCTCTCGGTGTTGTAGGTGTATCATCATTATCATCATCATTTAGCCGAAAGACGTCCACTGCTGGACATAGGCCTCCCCCAAGCATCGCTACATCGACCGGTCTTGTGCTTCTCGCATCCAGTGGATTCCCGCGATCATCACTAGGTCATCGGTCTACCTTGTGGGAGGCCTATCCACGCTGCACCTACCGGTACGCGATGACCACTCCAGAATCTTTCGACCCCATCGGCCATCCGTTCTGCGAGCAATGTGCCCTGCCCATAGCTGGGTCCTTAGACAAAGTAACATCGCTTCGTAGCGAAACGATATCTAAGTTCGTCATCGTCTCTATTGTCGCGATCGTTTTCGTTCGATTCGAAATCCGACCAATAACTACCTACAACGTTTTAACAACGTTTTATCTTTTTTGGCGATCACGATCGAAGCAAAGGCGAACACTAAAAGCGCTGCTTGGCTACGAATTTGTATGGGATAACCAAGATAAACAAATCGTTTCGTTTCGAATTATAACATTGTCTACCAACTTGCGATAACGATGACGATTGACCACGTGACATGAAAAGAGCCTCCACGAGTGACGATACTTAAGTACGTCCGGCGCACCCTGGGCAGTCAGCCCCGCTACCAACCTTGCTGACTGGCCAATCTTTTCACCACAGCATGAGCCGTTTTCGCACAGCTCTTGCTGACACGAGAGAAGAAGAAGACCACGTGACTTAACGCGGCTAATGTCAACCCCATACATTTTAGTCTTTTCTAACTTCGTTATCGTTTTTAAATTGTTACTTTGTCTAAGCCTCCAGCACAGGCGGCGGTAACAGCTTTCTATCGGATATACCGTTAGCTTGTTTATAAACTTATAATAAACTAAAAAAAAACTAGTATAGTTAGAAAATCTTGGTCAGTGCTCAGGTGAATGTTCGAAATACCTATTAAAACAAAAATTAAGAACGTCATTATCACTATCCCAAGTTGTCATGGTATAAGATGCAGAGGAATGAGGAACATTTCGTGAGGAAAGTTTTGAATATGAATGTGGATGGTTATAAGAGTAGAGGAAGACCTAAGAAACTATGGATGGATGATGTAAAAGATGATATGACTAGAAAGAGGGTGACTACTGACATGACGGCTAATAGAGATGTATGGAAGAAAAATACCGCAAATATGTTAGAATAAGGGCAAGAGGATGATGATTATCATTATACCAAAGTTAAGAATCATCATCATCTGCCTAGCCTTTTCCCAACTATGTTGGGGTCGGCTTCCAGTCGAACCGGATGCAGCTGAATATCAGTATTTTACATGGAGCGACTGCCTATCAGACCTCCACAACCCAGTAACTGGGTAATACGATACTCTTGGTAAGACTGGTTGTCAGACTTTCTGGCTTCTGACCAACAGTAACGACTGTCAAAGATCTACAAATGACAGCCGGGACCAACGGGCTTTACGTGCTTTCCGAGGCACGGAGGAAACTCGCTATGGTAAATGGTCACCCATCCACAGACCAACCTCGGCAAGCGTGGCTTAACCCGGAAGATCGGTCTATGCGGCTGTAATTATTTAGCCACGAGCTCCTCAAAATCCTCAAAGTTAAGAATGCAGATATTAAAAACTCCAATTATGATAATTGTTCACGCATCATACGCGTGTACACGCAGCGGCGGAGACGCGCGGGAGGAGGGGTCACACAGCTGATCGAGCCATCGGCGGCGCCACGACTACTCGCCTACAGATACGGTCATCGGCGGACGTACCGTGCGATCTATACCTATAAATTATATCATGTAACCAAAATTATCTGTATTAAGTTAAGTTATTTCCAAACGAGTCATATTTCAATTCATGTCTTCAACAATAATAAAAACTCAAACTATACCACTGCCGTCAATAAGACCAGAATGAAAACAACCTAAAACTACTATAATGTTATCAAAACAGGACAACAATGATTTGTTAAAAAAACGTAATTCAAATATCCACTCGCCCTCAACAGAACACACGCGCAGCACACACACTTGTTACAGATAAAAAATATGCAGGTAATAAGAGCGAGTGTGATAAAAAGTTCAAACAATGAAACAGTTGGCCTGATTACGTAAACGCAACAGGGTTAATGAGACACTAAAACAGGTAACTAAAAATGTTAGTGAAACTATTTTTGAAAAGGTAACGTTATGGTTTTGATGCTCTGGTATTGCGAGTTGTAGCACGTTTGAGATTATTAGCCGTATAATCCAGTCAAAATAGACATTTTACTTCGGAATGATTCGCATTAAGCTGAAAAGTGGTAATCATTATAAATGTAATGACAAAAGTCCCCATCGATCAAACTTCTACAAAAAAAGGTATTCAAAGTCAAACGTCAAAAAAATCTGTTAATCGTAAATATCTCACATGGCATGTCTACACCAGTGCGCTTTCATGTTTATCTTGCGCTTTCAACTTTCAATTCCTCTTGCGTCAAGCGCATGCAATATTGATTGCCATAAGACGCATGCAGCTTATCGTCTACACCGGTGCGCCTCGGTCAGTCGTCAGTCGACACACAATAGATGGATTAACGTGCGCTAGGGGTATGCGCTTTTACATGCGCTATGGCGCTTCACGCATGCTTCAGACGAAGACGCAAGATGAACATGAAAACGCACTGGTGTAGACATAGCTATAAACGGGAAGTGTTATCGTTATAATAGCTTATACAAAGTTGTAGTTTATGCGATTCTCTAAAAAAACAACTTCATTTATTTTCTACGAATTAGTAAAGTATTTTACTCCCCCCCCCCCCCCCCGTTGACTGGAAACCCTTCTTCTGGCCTCTCCAATAATTGCTCGGTTACGTAGAAGTAGACCGTATACAGGCAGTCCGAAAAAAAAAGTAATTAGAAATCTACGAAATTCAATGGACTACAATTATCTACATTTATAAAATTATAGTCTTTCCTTGCAAATTGCATTTCGCAGTCATTTTGTCGATATTACGTAGACACAAGAAAAAAATCCGTATTCCACGTGTTTCGTATCGCTGTCATGTCAACTTGACTTTTATAGTTCCTAAGAATTGCACACTGCTTCAGTTGCAAATCACTTTCGAGAATTCTTTCCTGAATTTTTATTGCGATAGCCATTAATTCGATTAACAAATTTAATGTGATAACTGTCTCATCAAAAGAATTAGACTACATTTCAGGTAGCTATTTGGCCTACTCATTTTATATTTAAAATACTATTTTGTAGGTAACTAGTACTTTTCATTTTAACTTAAATCAAGTTCTAAATAAGAACATTACATCAAAATGTGAACATCGAAACACAGATTTGTCCTGAAATATTTACTTAGAAAAATGTATTTTTAGATGTTTTTCCAGCTTTTTTTGACGGCATCATTATTCATATACAAGGTTATTCGGAAAAGGGGTACTAATCCAAAACGATGCTAAAGTACCCATAATAATGAGTAACTTTTGTTCTACCACTTTCCACAAAAGTCAATAGTTTAAGAGAAATTTCTGTTTAAAGATTTCATGAAAAATACGCTAAAATATAGCTATCCTTAGCTATGATCAGCTGTGTTTACATTTTAGGTCATATTTGGCGTCACGGATTAGAAGCTCCATTTTCTGAATTCGTAAGCAGGGATGAAGAATTATTGAAAGAACTCAAATAAAAATCATTTTGCAGGGAAATAAAAATTATCGTTTTTTTTAACACTTGCTTTAAAACCGTTATCAGTGATCATTTAAGTGACCTGCGGGTTAGTACCCCCTTTCCAACTAAGATTGTATGTGCAACTACACTCCTCATCAAAAATAAAACAGGTAGGTACCGAAACCAAACGACGTCGGTTATAAAATATTATTAATCTAAGAAAAATCTACAAGATTCTTCATTTAAATGTTTCGTAACTATTATCGAAACGCGCTCACCACCGGAAACGTTTCAAGTAGACGGCTGCGTAGGCGTCTATAAACAGTTGTATGAAAGGTGCATTTGGTAAGGTAAATTAAAACCCGCGAATCATCTTTGAGTAAATATTAACGTGTAATTACGTGCGTGGCTGTTCTACAACGGTGATATAATTAAAGTACCTACCTATATTTAAGAATAATTGTTTGTTTGATGGTTTTGAAGCAATTGAATGTTAAAAAATTCTGTTGACTCTCGGTCTAAATGTTTTTAACTTTCTTGCACCAGCTTTAGAGAGCTTTGCGAAATGATCCGGACAAGAACCAGAGTAACCGACATAGCTTGCAGAATTAGCGATAAAGCGACGGTTTTTTTTTACGGAAATCTTTTCCCCTTACTTGGATTTCTCCTGTATCGTGATACGTTTACAGACATAAATCTCACATACACAAACGCTCAGACCCGAAACAACTACCTGTAGGCCAGACAAACTTTTGTTCCGTGCGGGACTCGAACCCAGAACCCGTAGCGCAGAAGCCAATCGCCCAGCCACTGCCCCAAACGTGTCGACAAAACGTGACAAATGACAGTGGGCTGGTCATAACTCATATTTGTCGAGAGACCGATGGCCGTTGAAGCAGACGAGTTCTTGAATGGAGACAGTGAATAGGGTAAAAGTGTAGGACACCTTCTAGCCAGATGAACCGAAATCTAAAGAAGATAGCAGCGGTAAACTGCTGCGGTGAACTGGATACGGAAGGCGTAGAACTGGGTGTTATAGTGCAATTTGGGAGAGGCTTATGTTTAGCAGTGGATTGCGATAGGTTCAGTTGATTGTTTTAATTGAAGCTCTGACCTCTCTGCCATGAGAGTCGTTAAAAGATAGATCTATAGTCTGGCTGACCTTATATCATTTAAGCATGGCAATATCTCGGGAGAATTTATTTATGTAGACTAGAACGCTCGCAAGAAGAAAGCCATGACAGTAAACAAAAATATATCCAAACAGCAGAGTCAACGAACTGTTACTTAACAATTTAATCAAAATATAATTTTATCATGTATTGCGCAAAAAGAAATGACATTTAAAATAGACATCCGGTCTTTGAAGATTATTGGACGAATCAAAATCCGCCTCAATTGCCACTTTGGCACAAAAACTAACGAGGAACATCATAACCGTCATATTTCTGACAAATTATTGTCATCGCCATCAAATTTCACATTTCACCGGTATCATTACCGTTTTGGATTATGTTTATCGTCATCACCGTCGTCGCAGCGTCATTACCAGGCATTCAAAGTATGACGAAAGTTACAAAAAAATAAAATTACACGTTCTAGCTTATGAAATGAGTGATTCTTGTAAGTAATATTCGAAAGTATTTTGTGAAAATGTGTTTAAAGCATCATTCAAATTGATGTGAGTTGACATTATTATAAAAATACTTAAAAAACGTTTGATTTGTAAGAATGGGTGGTCTTGACTGTACAAGTACAAATTTATTCTCGAATGTATTTCAGGTAATATAACATCAAGGTATTTTAAATCTAGAATGTAGGAAAAAAATCTGACGTCTTTAAATTTTCTTCGTTCGTGTTCATTTCCTTTTTTTCACAGGAAAAGCATAAATTTAAAACGATGTTTTTTGCGCATCCTGTAACCTGGCCATTTGATAAAATTACTCTGCAAATCTTCACTCCATACGTTGGTACATAACTTCAGCTGAATTATTCCAAAATATGGAGTACAGACTTTCAGAATTATTCGATTAGTCAGTTGTCGAACGATTGGGTCAGCTATCTCTTTTTCTCTCGTTACAAGAATCGTAGACGGAACGAGATAGCAAACTGCATCGCTCGACAACTGTCAAAGAGGTTCTGAATCGGAAGGCATGTGAGACTGTGGTCAGAAGTGACCCTATAATTTAAAAAAAAACATTTGGTCATCAAGATCTGTTCTGCCTAGTCTTTTCCCAACCATGTTGGGGTCAGCTTCCAGTCTAACCAGGGACAGCTGCATACCAGTATTTTACACGAAGCAACTGCCATCAGACCTCCGCAATCCAGTTACTGGGCAATGCCTCCTAATTGACTGGTTGTCAGACTTTCGGGCTTCTGACTACCCGTAACGACGGCAATGGATATTCGTATGACACCCGGAACCGACGGTTTAACTTGTTTTCCGAGGCACGGAGGGATCTCGACGTGTAACGAATGTTCACCCATCTACGGACTGACCGTGGCAAGCGCAGCTTGTGACGGTGCAGCGGTGGTGACTAGCGGGGTGCGCCTATAAAAGGGCCGGCACGCTGCACTTCGTCTCGCGCCTCAGCAGCCGCTAGTTAAGTACTACACCTACACCTGAAGACCCTGGACTCCTCGTATCGTATTGTCTAAAGAACCACGCCCTGTAAACTAGTCTAATTTTGTAACTATTATTAAAAAATATATTGTATGGTTAAAAGTGTTTTCCTTAATATTCTTATGTAAGTACACTCTTGCTAAACTACTTCTGCTTCTTGCTAGATTCTGATTTTATGTGCACATGCTCGTTAAGGGTTGACTCTTCAATCCACCCCTAACCCGCCCAGCGTGACAAGCTTAACCTTGCAAATCTGGTGTGAATTATCCACGAGCTCTTTTCTCACTTTAGTCACCAAGTACCCAAAATAAATCGGTACCTACAAATAATAGTGCGTCCATTATGGCCGCCCCTCGTTCCCGCACATCCGGCGCCGATAAAAACTCGGACACATGATTGATGGGTGCTGTTTACCTTGCCGCTACCGGTACAGCGGTATGCTAACTAGAAAGCGTATGTGTTCGTGACGTGGCGTCAGTGTTGTAATCCATTGACTTGGAATATGAATCCATGGAATTTTTGAGTCAGCTATATTTTAAATAGGGATGAAAGATGTCTTGCTGGGTAAAAAATTTAGTCCCATCAAATAGCACTTAAAATGGCCTAACCTTAAGTATTGATAGGTCTACGCTTTAGACATTTAGCTACGAGGCCTGGCCTTGCAGAAGCGAGGATTAGGATTTGGACTGAGACTGTGTGGAAGCCTCACGAAACTTGGCGTGGATGTTGAAAGGTCGATACGAGAAAATATGTTAAAAGTCAATTGTTTAATGTGTGCCAACTTTTAGACACCGATGACGAAATAACTCTCCTCCAGGAGGCGAGTCAATCGACCAGCACAGTACACAGCGTCCGCTACCGTCCGGCTTACCGCCCTTGCCGACGAGGCCCGTCGCGACGTCCCACTGAGCTCTCCTGTCATGGAGCCAGTCGTCTCTTCAGACTCCGCAGTCACACCGATAACTCAGCCCTCATCAAGCTTTATCCCCCCCAATTCCCCGCCAGCAACGTCTTAAGCCGAGGTCCGAGTCCCACTAGGGTTCGCCCTTAGTCCTGTTGTTGCTAGTAGTCGTGATGTTGGTGTAGTATAAGTTTAGTAGTTAGCTTAGGTTAAGTATTTACTTCTCCTTCACTGGCTGGAGACCCTTTAGGTCTCGTCAATAATTGCCCGATCACATAGGACCATTTGGTCCGAAAGGAACATCTACAAGAAAGAAAAGACAAAAAAAAGTTTGTCAAGGGGATATTTCAAAGAAAATAAAAGTTTTCCTTAAAACTATGTAGGTATTTTCAATATAACAACATTGAAGTGACATTTTAACAATGGAAAAAAAAAGTGTTTTTACAACGTAGTAATTAGTGTCTTTGCTAACGCTTATTACCTACGTAGGCGTTGAGCAAAGCCGGAACCATCTAAACTACAAAAAATGAATGTTTGTTTGTCTGTTCGTCTTTGATGCGTTCATGCGTCGTTCATCCAATTGAATTGAAACTTTGTACAGTTGATGTTGGCATATCCACGTAGATTTCTGGCATTGTAAAAAAACGTCTTATGAGTATGAAAAAAAAAGTCGTCGCCTTAAACAATAGTTAATTTATTATAGCAATGTTTTATATTGATCGGCCCACCTGATAGAAACCGGTTACCGCCACATATAAACACCTACAACACCAAGAGAATTGCTGGTACGTTGCCAAACTTAGAGACAAAGTTGAAAAGTCTCATGTGCCTGTAATTTCACCGCCACCTTTCAAACCAGAATACATTATGCTGCTTGACAGTAGAAACAGGCATGTTGGTAGTACTTTCCTGGGAGAATTATCTTACAAGGAGCTCTACTACAACTAAGGATAGGGCCACATTTAACAGCGATACGGCAACGCAAGCTGCGACACTAATGTGACAGACCGTGGGATAAAGAAATAAATACTCAGGTTCTTGATACACCAGTTTATTTTCGGGCAGCACTTCCTCCTTGGAATACAAGTTAACAATAGCACAAATTTACACAATCCTTCTACTTTTATATGGCGCAGAAACCGTTACAAAACAATTTTAATTAACAAATATATGGTACATCAAACTCTAATAACGTCACTACCGGTATTTTATATACATGAACATTACTGATCTTAATTTACAATTACTGCATACCTAGTATTGATTCTAATTATTAATAATGATATATAACATGCTCCCAACAATTATTTACAATAAATCAAAATATATTAAAAGGATGTGACGTATGTTGCGAGGTGGTGTCACTAGGGCTGATGATTAGTTGCTAACACTAAGCAATTGCAAAAAAAGTATTTATATTCACGTGTGTGGACACGACAAGACAGCGGTTTTTTTTGTATAATACAAGGTTAGTCGGAAAGGGGGTACTAATCCGAAAGGGTGTTAAAGTAAACATAATAATAAGTAACTTTTGTTCTACAACTTTTCCCAAAATTCAATAGTTTAAGAGAAACAGTTGTTCAAAGATCTCAAAAAAAAATCTCTAAAATCTATCCATCCCCACTAATGATCAGCTGTGTCTACATTTTAGGTCATATTTGGGGTCATGAATTAGAAGCACCATTTTCTGAATTTGTAACTAAAGCAGGGATGAAGAATTTTTGAAAAAACTAAAATAAAAATCATTGTATTTGAAAAAAATACATTTCGAATTTTTAAATTTTAACACTCGCTCTCACACAGTCATCAGCGATACTATAAGTGGGCTTCGGATTAGTACCCCCTCTCCGACTAACCTTGTATAGTAAAGCATATTGCATCATAAGCTATAACTACATAGCATAGTTCCGTGTGGTGCCGGACGTAAAGAATAGCACTACCCCGTGTCTTCCCGTAGGTGTCGTAAAAGGCGACTAAGGGATTCACTAGAGGATGGGCAGCAGCGTTCTCTGAGTACTTTAACAACCATACTATGATCGCCAACCCGCCTACCAAGCGTGGCGATTATGACTAACCCCCCATAGGGGATATAAAGTGTGGCCTAAGAAAAACCTAGGTTTTAAAATAGCCCCGTCTCTTTTTGTTATATGACATAAGAAAGCGATGGGTATATTTTAAACCTGGATTTACCTTAGTCTTAGTTTAAGCCATCTTTTGTAATAAGGAGGAATGTGTCGCAGCTCGCGTCGTTGCGAAGTGTAGCCTCAGCCTAAAAGTCAGCAATGATTGAGTACGTTCTGAAATTCATTTTTTTTCAATTCAATTTATTTATTTTAGGGCCGATTTTTCAATCGTTAGATAACTTTTATCTGAGGGATAAATATCACGCTTGGACAACTTTTCCATAGAAAGCCTGTCAAAACGTCAAAATTATTCTGCAAATAAATGTTATCTGACGATTGAAAAATCAGCCCTTAGACAAATTAAAATAAATTCAATTCAATTTAATATCTTTATTGTGGATCATAGGTAGGTACATAATACAGCTCTTAATAGTTAGATACGTCCCGCCCTTAAATCATCCATACATTCATTTTAAAAGAATTAAGAAGGAGCAGTCAGTGTCCATTCTTTCCGCAATGAGTGAAATGATGATCATAAAATTGTGTCTCACAAGAAAGTGTACAAGTAAAGAAATGTAAAAAAACTATCTGGCGACTAAACGGTGGCTATTTGTAGCCGTGACCCAATCTAATCTCTAGCACTTCGCCCACCGCGCGTTTGTTTTCTTTTTTTTTTCATGATCTTGTTGGTTTTGGACGAACATAGGAATATACCTAGATGCCTGGGATAAGCGTGGTGTAATGTGTGTGGGTTCCGCGATAACTGCTTGGAAAAGGAAACAACTTTTTTTGGGCCCACTTGTAAATGGTAACGTATTAATCACATAGGCCCACCACAAATTCTGGCGTATAGTAATGAAATGCATGTTGGTTTATTTATTATAATCTCTAAATTGCAGTGGTAATATTAGCAAAACTTTATGTAACCGGAATACTGTGAATTAAGACAGTCAAAACATGACTCCCACAATAACCTAATGTGAGATTCATCTTCTGATCTTCGTATTTGGATAATTGTACTCCATTTATTTCGTATAATACAAATTCTATGAGAAAATTCGCTTAAACATAGCCACAAAACACATTGGACCAGAACCTCCCTTCCGGGGGGAAGGAAGGTTCTGCCGCTTGCTTCTTCACCTTGCTGATTGTTGCTATATTGGTCACACCCATAGATAAATTAACATAATAAAATAATATATCAATAGGCATACCAGTCGAGGGGATCTTGGCTAATTAACAACCGCGCAGATCGTACGATTTGCAAGGTTAAGCTGCGCTTGTTGCGGTCAGTCCGCGGATGAGTGACCATTTCCATACATCGAAACCCGTCCGTGCCTCGAAAAGCACGTTAAACCGTCGGTTCCGAGTGTCATACGAATATTTGTGACAACCATTACGGGTAGTCAGAAGCCCGAAAGTCTGACAAGCCGTCTAACCTTAGGATATCGACATTGCCCAGTAACTGGGTTGTGGAGGTCTGATGGCAGTCGCTCCGTGTAAAATACTGGTATTCAGCTGCACCTGGTTAGACTAGAAGCTGACCCTAACAACGTTTTTTTTTCAGTAATTATCTTTTAAATAAAATGTTTGTACATTCATATTTTGAACACCTACCTAGGTAGAACGTAAAAAATTACACTAGATTAAGGTACTATAATTGTGGTATTCCTTTTTAATGTAATTAGAAAACGCAACTAATAAAACGGAACCCAAAAACCCACAGGGAAAATCCACTTGCTAGAACGCGTTCTAAGTGCTTTATTTTAAGCGTTGACGATATTGTTATGTCTGTACGTAGGCGTGGCGCCAGTCAATGCGAAGGTGCGGAAATCTTACTTATGCCCCTTTGCCGAGCGGACAGGCGACGACTGAGAACATTTCGCGACCCTTTGATGTTCCAAAACGCAATATATCTAGCGTTCTGTTTACAAAACCGGCAATGTATATTAATTGCTGATTTAGTGTTTTATTTAGTTGAAAGGTAAAAGATTTTAAGTCGATATTTGTTTGGTTATGAAAGATCGGTGATTATGTGCAAAGTTCTTTAGAAGTTTGTTTGAAATATTTCGTCATATTTATTGTGAATCACTTACGTTGTGTAACTAAATAGGGGGAATTTTTATGTTAATATTTTTGAATCTCAAAGAAAATAACGCATTGGATCAGTTGGGTTAATTACAGGTATAATATCGTCACCCTCCGCGCTAGCTGTCGTATCTAGCAATTGATAATTTTTCAGTAGTTGCTTTAGCTGTGGCTTTATTAATGAATTAATAACTTTTTTATGTTGCTCTTGGCTTACTCTTGGCTTGGTTAGTAGTTGTCCTAAAGCCCTTAGGTATCTATTTATTTATTTCTATTCATTTAAAGCATATACGTCACTCTGTGAGAATTACTCTGGAAAATTATCAATTGCTAGTTAAGACAGCGGGGTAGGGTGACGATATGACACAAATGATCTTCTAAAAGACTGTCTCGTTGGTCTAGTGGTCACAAGCGCGACTACTGAGCGTGAGGTTCTGGGTTTGATCCCCAGGTTGGGCAGTATTATTGGCTGGAATTTCTCAGTAGTAGCCTGGAGTCTGTATTTATACCTGGTTAATGGTAACAATCGCGCCCCCTATTACATGGGACTTAAACATAACATACTTATTATACACCTCTTCCCAACCCTTCGGAGAATACAGAGAAGTTAGGCTTTTTCTTGATTTTTATTTATGTTATTGATTAAAATGTAACTATAATATATTTTATGAAATCCGGTCTGTTTCTGAAATTGCATGACGCACTTACCTATTTAAACTAAAATTCAAAACTCATTTATTCAAAATAGACTAGAATTATTTAGTTCTTTTTGAACATGAGTTTTACAATATAGACATCCCACAAAAAGCCCTCCCTTCACCGCTTCCTAGTGTTTTTGCTGTGAAGAAGAAACGGTGCAACAAACTCCCCAGCAACACAGATATGTCTGTCAAGTGAACAAATGAATTGACTCTATACAAAGAAAATCATAATATTTTTTACAATACTAAAATTATGCAATTTAAGGAAAAGTAAAAATTAAAAAAGTAAGTAGGTATATAAATCAATTCTGTACGAATTGAGATAAATCAAAATCGTATCTAAATAATATAGATACTTATATAATTACGGCAGCTATTTTGTAGCAGTTCACAGTATTGTCTCATATTTTCAAACCTAACCATACAAGACGAACTTAAATTGCTCTACAAAGAATAAAGCTATAGCTTGCACTACACAAGGTTCGTACCTCGTTGCCCGATCCACTCAGGTTGACAAACTGAGATCTCGTTTAGATGTCGCCATGGATCCGACAACTGGTGGATTGGCTCGCCGTATTACTTTGAAGATTGAGACTTCCAGACATGACAACCGATTTTTTTGTCAAATAGGTATTTCTTAACAACAATCTGGTATTAGAAATCTTTGTGGAATTGTAGAACGTTGATGTTTTGAATTAGATTGTTAGTTTTAAAAGGAAATCCATCAGATAAATAATGGAATAAGGCGTTACTTTGCGGAAATCTATGGCGTACAAATATGCAATGTATTTTAATCATCATTAAAAAAGCAATAAATAATAAATTGTTACTCTAGGGGTGAAAGTAACTTATTTAGGCCCGAGACGGTGTTTGACGCCAAACGCAGCGAGGGCGAGTGTTCGAGTTCGAGTTGTAGTTCGAGGGACTAAATAAGTCTTTAACCCGAGGTAAACACTGTGCTTTATGAATTAGCTAAAAAAAAGGGGTGACCGCATCGCCGCTTTCCCGCCTCATTTTGTTTTTTTTTCTGTGGCTGGCCAGCTATTCAGCCTTTATTTTTCATTTTAATCATTGAAAAAATGGTAAATATTTTGCCAAAATCTATGTTATTTTAAAGAAATACTTAGTTGAAACTAAATTGTAATAAACTCATTTAAAAAATATATTCTTTAATTAATACTTAACTTTATGTTATTACAATTTTACATCGCACTTTGTAGAAAGTTGAAACATGGTTCAATGGAAATGTGAAAATAGAACTAGTTTTTTTTTATAATTTGACAGCTGTCAGTTGAAAACGATTCACCCCAGGGCTGAAAAGTATTACTTTCAACCCGCTCCTCAGGCAACTTCAGACCTACTTTCCGAGTATGAGTAATGAAAAATCATTTAACATAACATCACGCCTGTATTCCTTGAAGCGTTAGACAGAGGTGTATAGTACACCCTCATTACGTCTTTAGGTTTAAGTCCCATGTAGGACGCGAGCCTATTGCTATCAACCGGGCACAAATCCAGGCTCAGGGGTGCTACTGAGAAATTATATCAGCTAAACCCAATAACACTATCCGACCTGGGGATAAAACCCAGGACCTCACGCACAGCAGTATCGCTCCCACCACTAGACCATTGAGGTAGTCAATAGTATCAAAATAAATCAGCCTGTAACTGTCCCACTGCTGGGCAAAGTACTCTTCTCACACAGAGAAGGAACGAGCATTTATCGCCCCGCTTGCTCACTGCGTCTTGGCGATTTCAGAATATTTCTTCTTTCTTTTTCTTTTTAAATAAACGTTGCCCCACACTAACATTTCTCTTGTATCGTGGGTGCGTTTACAGACACAAATCTCACAAACAAACGCCCAGACCCGAAACAACCCCTGTAGGCCATACAAATTTTTGTTCCGTGTGGAAATCGAACCCACGACCCGTAGCGCAGAAGCCAATCGCTTAGCCACTGCACCAAACATGTCGTCAATATTAAGTCCAGGTTTCCTCACGATGTTTTCCTTCACCGTATATCAGTGGCGTCAACTAACTAAGAAAGTACATATGACATTGGAAAAATTACATTGGTACATGCATGAGTTTGAACCCGCCACCCGGTGCTTAATAAGCAGGTATGTGAAGCCGGGTCCGCAGCGCCGTGTTTTCGTGTTAACAAACAGGGTAACATTGTTTGCTAACCGAATAGGGGCGTGGCCTAACAGTTTTGTTAGTAAAAACACAATTACATGTTTGCCGAGACGAATGGATAACATCCCCCGCGTTCGCCTGCGGGGAGGGGAAGTGACGCATTTTGTGTTCGCGCTCACTAGAGGAAGACGCCATCAGTGTTGCCAGGTCTCCCGATTTTCCGGGATATCTCCCGATTTAAGTAAATGTCTCCAGATGACCCTGATTCCCACTCAAAACTCCCGATTTTTTAAGAACACCACGGCGTACGCGTCATCCTACGTGAGCGATATACAAGCGACGGGAAAACAACAAACAGTCGATACCTATTGAAGTGGCCTACGTGACCAAACACACGTGGAGTGCGGTGCGGCGCGGTGCGGCGCGAAGCGAATGCTGTCAGTTGGCTTGATATTTTTACGCGAACTGGATGCGGTGCTGTACAGTGCTATTTAATGACGGCTGCACGCGGCGAGCGGTCCGCGAGCTCGTAGGACAAAGCTGCCGCTTCGCACCGCATCACGTGTCACCGCATCGCATCGCTTCGCAATTCGGGTCGCTTGTAAGACGTCGCGTTAATCTTTATTTACTGTTTTGCCAACATGTTTTGCTAACTTGTTTTGATAAAGGCGCAGCGGACTGACTGTTTTGCTAACTTGTTTTGATAACATGTTTTGTAAGAAAATTGGCGCTGCGGACCCGGCTTAACCTACAGGTCGCCACAATATCTATGGTATAAAATAGCCCAACTATTATCAATTCTGAACGCAATAAACATCAGGAACTATTAAAGCGGTCGTTACATTTTGACAGTGATTCTAAACGTGATTTATAGTAAGTAGACGTGAAAGATGGGGTGTAAAACACGAATACACCTTCGCAACACCTGGCTAAAGAAATAAAAACAGATTAAACACTTTTTGTAGGATTGTAAACGTTGAACGGAGTTTTAATTGTGGTTATGTAAATAAATACGCGATGTTTGGACACTTGTCGTTTCTTTTGTGGAGATGTGGAAGAAATATATGCTATGAGTTTGTGAAATCACGTACAGTGAACGAAGGAAGTATTACTTTACAGCTGAAAATCAGTGCTGTGCTGTACGCGCAGCGATTACTGAGCTGGATTCCTTGCCACACACCGATTATATCTTTTAAATGTGTTTCATTGTTATTTTATATAATACCTTGTGTGTGTGGAAAATGTTTGAATGGTTTAAAAATGGTTTAATACTCACCCAAACTCAAAACTCATTTATTTAAAACTAGCTGACCCAGCGAACTTCATAGAGCCATATTTATTTCGTAGATATTTTTTAAATTTTATTTTTTACTATCCTTGTCCTGACAAAAATAAATACACAAAAAAAAAATACCCAATTTGGTACAGTCGTCCGAAAGTTATGCGCGTACACACATTTCGACGGTTCATTTTTATTCGTTTAAGTAGATAGACTAGAACTAATTAGTTCTTTTTTAACGTCAATTTTACAATAGACAGCCCCCAAAAAAGACCGCCCTTCACCGCTTCCTAGTATAGTGTTTATGCTGTAAAGAACAAACGGTGCAACAAACTCCCCAGCAACAGTTCTGTCTGTCAGGTGAATAAATAAATTGAGTCTATACAAGGAAAACCATAAAATTATTAACAATAATAAAATTAAGCAAATTAAGGAAAGGTAAAAAAAAAAAGTATGTCAAACAATTCCGTATGAATTGAGACAAAATCATAATCGTATCTAAATAATACAGATACATAAATAAACCTACGCGTAAAAACTATTGATTTCCAGGGAAAACTGTTGTGCAAGTAGGTGGGACACAGACAATAGGCAATCTGGAATTGTAGGTACCGTGCATTACAGTGTATTTTTCCATTTAAATTGTATATCTTTCTTTAACTATTTTTATCTACGTATGGGGTGGACTGGCGCTTGGTGCGGGCACTGAAATCGCTGTACAGGGATTCCAGTGCTTGTATTAGGATAAATGGGGCGTTCACAGACTGGTTTGGCATCTCAAGGGGTGTTAGACAGGGTTGTGTAGCGTCACCATGGCTGTTCAACCTATATATGGATAGTTGTTTGACAGATTTAAAAGGGAGTGATTGTGGATTGAAAATGAATGAGTTGCCTGTCAAATGTCTTCTCTACGCAGATGATCAAGTTCTGCTTGCATCATCAGTGGAAGGGTTGCAAGACATGGTAACTGTGATGAACGAAGCATATAAGAGGAAAGGGATGAAAATTAATATAAGTAAGACGAAAGTAATGGTTTTTGAAAGAGATGCAGATGTATCTGGGTGTAAGGTAAAGATTGGAGATGAAAGTATTGAACAGGTGAATGAGTTTGTTTATTTGGGAAGTATGTTTACAAGAGATGGTAAGATTGATGAAGATGTGGAAAGGAGAGCAAATGCGGGAAATAAAGTGAATGGTGCTATGCATGCGGTTGTGGCTAACCAGTCGATGTCCAAAAAGGCACGGCTGGCTGTCCATAATGGTGTACTGGTACCAACGCTTATGTATGGAAGTGAATGTTGGTCTTGGAAGAAGACTCATGAAAGTAGAATAAATGCCGTGGAAATGCGTTCTTTGCGAAGTATGTGCGGTGTAACTTTGAATGATAGAGTGAGGAATGATGTGATAAGACAAAGTTGCGGTTTAAAAGATGATGTAGTGACAAAAATTGAAAGGGGTATGCTTCGGTGGTTTGGGCATGTTGAAAGATTGAGTGAACGGCGATTAACAAAAGGAATTTATAAGGCGAATGTCAGTGGAAACGCCAGTAGAGGACGCCCTAGAAGGACATACATTGATGTTATTGGTGATGTTCTTCAAAAAGGACAGGTGCGTAGTACTTTCAACCGGCGTGCGTGTATGACAAGATGTATGACCGTGGACGAAGCGAAAGGAGTATGTAAGGATCGTAGCATGTGGCGTTCTACAGTTTCTGCCTACCCCCATGGGAAAAAGGCGTGAGTGTATGTATGTATGTATCTTTCTTTAAAACAGTCATCAGTGATACTATAAGTAGCCCGCGGATCAGTACCAACCCCCTTTCCGACTAACCTTGTATATCGGGAAATATAAGAAATAAAGATTATATTTAAAATAAAACTTATTTTATGATTAGCTCACGTGCATTTTTCGGGATTGCCCGATTCGTTCGACTTTCGACCTTGCCGCGTGTTCACCTCATGATTAAGGGCTCCGATTGGGTCCGAAACTAGTCGGGCAATCCCGAAAAATGTACGTGAGTAAACCGTAAATAATCATAACTATGAATGTATCTCATGAAAGTTTTAATACGAAAATAAAACTTACACAATTGTTTACACAGTAAAAACTCGGAAGTTAGTTCATCTATAAAAAATAACTGAATATTTCTGTTTAATCCAACATCTAAACAAAATAATACTTGTAGCTAAACATCATAATACTATTCTGAACCAAATTTCCATTATCCAATCGTTTCCGGTACTCGGAAGATCATCTACAAAAATAGCTCAGTACATACGTTTCAATACTTTACGTAGAAAAAACTCACACATACACCTGAGTATAAAAATAATCACTACACTAAACCGAAACTTTCTTCTGTGTACAATACATTACTGTTTCTTCACTACGAGGTAGAAAAATCTTCGAACATAAAACGCAATGGATGTCGAATGTTTAAATAGTGTTGTGCCATTGTGAATTTCATCCCATTTGTTATAATAACGTGTTACCTCGTGTGACAGTCCGCGAAATTGCTCGAAAAGCAATTAATATGATTTCGGACGTGTTTTAAATTAAAAGTGACGGGGACGGACATGTGTGATGTTTAAATACACAGCTGTTTTGTTGTTTCGGGTCATTTTCATGAGGCGATGATAATTGGGCGTGTTTTTTGCGAATTATTTCTATTGTACGGGCTTAGGTAGGCACCTTTCTTTTTGTTGCAGTAAAGTTGAGTGTGCTTTGTAAAAAGAATAATATCAGCAAAGTTCAAGTTTTGATTCCTTATCAATGCCTTAGGTCAGAGCTGGGCAAACAACGGCCCGCGGGTCAGCTCTGGCCCGCGAAGGGTTTTAAGCTGGTCCACTAACCCTCCCTTTTAGAGGCTTTGATATAGCAAATAACCTTAATTATTAAAGTCAAAAATGTTAGTTTTGGCAGAACAAAATGCATTCTTCTTTGGAATTCTGGCCCTCTTTAGAATTTATGTCGTCCTGGCCCCTGATGAAAAAAGTTTACCCACCCCTGCCTAAGGACGTATACATAAAGGAAGCAGGTAACCAGCGCCGACCTACCAGCGCTTATCGGTACGGTCCGTGTAGGTAACCGCAACATAGAGGAAGCGGGTAGAAGCAGGTGCTGGCATTTTTTAACAAAAATACGCCTTGTTCCAAATACAAATTCGCGCATATACAGCAACGAATTATGGCTTACCAGCGCTGATCGGAGCAGGTCGGAACTTGTCGGCGCAGTTCGGAGCTTGTCGGCGCTGGTTCGCCACTCAGTATAGAGACTACCTGCACCGACTAACTGCGCGGACCAGCACCGACAAGCGCTGGCAGATCGGCGCCGGCACACCGCTTTCTACGTGTATACGCACTAACAGCCAAAAAGGCATAAGCGCCATTTTTGCGAAATGGACTTATAATATCGTTGGAATCGTCTGTTTTTTCTGCGTCATGAATATTTTAATTATGAATTTGAAGGATGTAGATATTGGTTTCTGTATAGAAAGAAGAAGGGGGTGAATGATTGGTCACTTACTGCGACACGACAGCTTTATTAAGCAAAGAGAAAACCAGGTACCTAGATCAAGAAGAAAGTACACAGACCAATTGAAGGAAAAGACAGAAGTGATAACATACAGAGAAATGAAGGAATTGACTCTGGATAGAGAAAGATGGAGAAGGCTTCACCGACAAGTCGTACCCAGCACTTAAATTTTGGATGGATAGGTATCGGTTTAAAATAAAACAATGAAGTACACTACTCCTAACATATTAATATAATTCACCTTTCTGACAGGTGATAAAATACTCAATAGCCATTACGATCCACGGGCTGTTAAAAACATGATAAAAGTTGAAGAATGTATCGAAAACATTGAAACATCAACACTGGACTATTATTTTCCTCTAGTTTTTATTTAAGCCCTAAGCGAGTTAGCGGTCATTCATAACGCCTACACAAAGATCCCTAATCTTTTGGCAAAGCGTCAAATTATATCACACCTAGATATTTATACTGTACGACTTTTTGATGTAGCGATTTTTATTTTATTTTCTAAAAGAAAATTCTGCATACTTATACTGCGCAAAACACGATTTTGACAATACAACAATATTCATTGCGTTGTACAAAGTTGTGGAGAAGTCGGATTATTAATACGTAAGTTGGTATGGAAATTGTTGACCTGTCAAAATCAAAGCCATAGAGATAACGAATGTGTTGCGCAATTATAATGCAGCAAAACAATTGCGTAACGTAACCAACATCAATCATGACAGTTGATGTGTCAAAAACAATATTCATTGCGTGGTACATAGTTGTGGAGAAGTCTGATTGTTAGTACATATGTTGCTATGGAAATTGTTGACCTGTCAAAATCAAAGTCATAGAGATTACGAGTGTGTTGCGCATTTAGAAGGCAGGTTGTTACGTTACAAGTAGGTAGGATGGTTGATTTTAATGTTGGTCACACATAACACGCTACAATTTACTAAAATATTTAAATTATATTATCTGTTTCCGAAACTTTGGCTCACTTGTCTTTTTAGATTTTTTTGCTTTTAATACACGTTCAGAGTTTATGACGCAATTACAAGATTGAGGCAATTAAGAGATCGCAGAAAACTTTCTCTCTTGCCGTTGTTCTTTGGTATTCTTCTTCTCTCGTGTCTGCATAGGCTATACAAGTATAGCTCATGCCACAATGAATGGCTATTATATGCGACAATTCTTTTTTTTTAAAAGGAAGGTTGGTATACCGTAAGTTGAGTCCTGACGTTTCAAAACTTTACCATACAAAGAATATAAAATTCAAAAAAAAAAGATACAAAATGATACAATTTAATTAATAATAATAATTAATGTTATTAACGTTATTAACAGACGACACGTTTGGTGCAGTGGCTAAGCGATTGGCTTCTGCGCTACGGGTCGTGGGTTCGATTCCCACACGGAACAAAAATTTGTATGGCCTACAAATAGTTGTTTCGGGTCTGGGCGTTTGTTTGTGAGATTTGTGTCTGTAAACGCACCCACGATACAAGAGAAATCTTAGTGTGGGGCAACGTTTTCAAAAAAAAAAAAAAAAGTTATTATGTAATTAATGATATTCGTATGCCTCTTGCAGAGGCGGATGTGTCGGAAAACTAACTGTGCACCTACCTAACAACTTTTGTACCATATCATTGGCGAATAAATATCTTATCTTAAAAAAACAACATGGATAATATAGCTATTTTACGGTTATTGATGATGTCGGTTACGTTTTTTCGATAGCAGTCTCCTTGCGGTTACAATTTACGAAATGACCGCTGTGTCAGAACTCATATTTTGTTGAACAGAGTATGACGCGGCTGACTGCTCAGGGTGCGCCGAAAGTACCGGAGTATCCTCACATGTCGAGGTTTTTTACTGGCGGTATCATGTCACTGGCCAAATAGAAAATTACTAAACAAAAAAAAAAAACATTAAAAATCGAATCGTATCGTGCCTTCTAAACAAATATTTACATTATAAAGAATTTTCATAGATTATTGTAAGTTTTTCTTATTGTTTATTATTAACTATTTTCTATAGTTTATTGGGTGAGGGAATTAGAGTGATTTGAATGGTTCTTTAGTCTATGGTGGTGAGTTATGGTGTGTGAGTCATATATTTTTCGTTAATCGTATCTAAATCATTTCCTAGTTAGCGTCTACTTTGTTTATGGGTCCTTGATATAGTGTAGATTAAACATATGAGACAGAGGTATATTAGCAGTGATCTATGGTTGTAACAGCGTGGTTTTCTGTTAACTATAGGTTTTCTTGTAGTTTTTATAAGATAATATTTATTGGTGTGTTTAGTTTCGTAAGGATAGAATTTAGATCATTGTTTGGATATGCCGAGCTGTTTTAAGAGTGGAAGAGAGACATCAAATTTAAGCTGGTTTTAAGGTTGTCGCAAATCTAGCACAATTATAGGAAAACAGTTGCTTAAGGGCAGAGGGAGCTGACAGATAAACTTTAATTTCAGTAAAGTACTGATTGATAGCTTTTTAGCTATTTTAAAAAGGATATTATGTATGATGAACTGAATCCTTTATTACGATTAGTTATCATTCCTAAAGGAATAGCAACTACGATTGAATTAAAATCTTTAAACAAAATAAAAGAACCAGTATAAAAATTATGAACGTCCGACCGACCCAAAGGTTGCAGCAAAAGTGATGGGAAAAGGAGCCGGAGTAGCGCACTGCATACTGTTTCTTAGAACGTTTTGACAGTTCGTGAAATAAACATGTGCAACTACCGCCTTGATGGCATTAAAGGTACTATTTCGAACCGAGCTGCCAACTGCAACTGCCGACAGTACACTACTGGTTTCGCGGCAGCAGCACGTGCAGTCGCCGTCGTCTGCTGCAGCGGCGCTTGGAAGCCATATTATATAAATACATACAAACCAGTAGTGCAGCTGCGGCCGACTTCATGCAGCTCGGTTCGAAATAGTACCTTAAATCTCTAATAGTACTTATTGATTATTTCTATATCACTACATAATTAAAAATAAAGTCCTCCGCTGCGTCTGTCCGTTCATCTGTGTTTACGCGATATTCTCCGTAACTACTGAACGGATTTTATTCCGGTTTTCACGATTAAATAGATTGATTCTCGGGGAAGGTTTATGTATATTATCTATAAATGTGTTGTTTATATCAACTGAGCTATAAGGATTTTAGAGAAGACAGCCAAAAAAAAACTTTTAGCTTAATGGTACCTACCCGTTAGAAGTCAGGGCGGATCGCTATATACTAAAGATGAGTTGTGACATAGCGGTCATTTCGTTAATTGTAGCCGTAATGAGACTTATCGAAAAAACGTAAACGACATCATCAGAAACCGTAAAATAGTTATTATAGCTATGTTTTTTTTTAAATATTTTATGTTCTTTGTACCTAATGTAACGTTTTATATAAATCATATACAAGGTGTAACATAAATAAGTGTACAATCTCTTAAGGGGTCACTGCGCTCATCATTATGAACAACTTTTACTATGGCACCAAAAATGAAATCGCGAAAAAAATCAGCTGTTCCCTACATTAATGTTCGCATAACTCGTCAAAATGTAGGGAACAGCTGTTTTTTTTTCGCGATTTCAGGTTTGGTCCTATAGTAAAAGTTGTTCATAATAATGAGTATAGTGACCCCTTAAGAGGTTGTACACTTATTTATATTACACCTTCTATATACAAGGTTAGTCGGAAAGGGGGTGCTAATCCACAGGCCACTTAAAGTATCACTGATGACTGTCATAAAGCAAGTGTTAAAATTTCAAAATTCAGTAAAAATTTTTTCAATGCAAAATGATTTTTATTTTAGTTTTTTCAAAAGTTCTTCATCCCTGCTTTAGTTACAAATTCAGAAAATGGTGCTTCTAATTCATAACCCCAAATATAACCTAAAATGTAAACACAGCTGATCATAACTGGGTATAGATAGATTTTAGAACTTTTTTTTTGAGATCTTTGATCCCATAATTCTCTTAAATTATTGACTTTTGGAAAAAGTTGTAGAACAGAATAGGTACTTTAACCCCCTTTCGGATTAGTACCCCCTTTCTGACTAACCTTGTATGATCAACTTTTGGTGAAAAAGGTGTCGTATTTTTTTTACTGAAAATAAATGTTAGGTATGAGCTCTATTGTCAACGCATTTACGAACACACACAGATATAATTTCGATCTAGGTATGGATAGGTATTTAACATGCCTATCCACAGATAAAAAATATTGAGAAGAGCATGTACTCCTCGGGTTCGATCTAAAACCGTGCCAAATCGATCTAGAAGATTAATGTTGTGCTGATGTACAATAGCTCTGATTGTGTTACAATCTATTAATAAATTAATTGATATATTCATACTATGCTATGTAATGTCTTAGATGCTTATCATTGCATTCATGCCTTAGAACCAATTTATTTTTATTGGCCATTGCCGTTTAGCCGGCATTGCATCTGTCTGTCTCTATTTTTACGTGTACTATAGTCGCCGCTAAGGTAAGTTTTAAATTCATGTGTTGGCAGCCTCACTCATGTAAGGGAAATAATGTTACCGTGAGAGCCTGATCATCATGATTTTGTCGGAATGTCTGGAGTGTTGTAGAAGAATGCATCAGTGAAAGAGGTGTCTGTGGTTTTATTTGCTTTCCCTTGTATTGTATGTATCTTTTTATATTCCTATCTTTAATTATTTTAATTGGTCTAAGACTGATTTAATAAATATTTTAAAAGTAAATAAATAAACAAATCATTTCGATCTCAACGTGTCGGGCGGCCGGGAAGCAGTTTTCCAAGTGGAACTGTCAAAATATAAACGTCATATGTTTTTTTTAATTTTTATTTTTCTGATGTCTCAAGTTATATGGCACTTTAAGGCGTTTTGAGAGTCATGCGTGGCGTCTACATTAACTTTTATACCTTTAACACAAGTATGAAAAAGTGAAATGCGTGCGGCCACCACGCACCCGCGTTTGTGACGAAATCCCAACTGACTATAATACTGCTTTAGAGACCATTCTCAAATCAAGTCTAATTTATTAATACGGCCTGCCTTAGTCCACACTGATGACATTTACGTATTTGGCTCACTTATGGATTTACTTATGGATCACTATAGATCGTAAGTACTTCGGTCCTGTGTACTGTACACTTGTTTTAAAGAAAGAAAGAAATAGAAGAATCCTTGGAAAGTCATAAAACTCTATAAAATTCTAGCGTTCGTTAAATATCGCTTTTATTTCCGGTCTACAAGATGAGCATATCTAGGTATATGCAAAAATGAAGATAAAAAAGCATCTCATGTGATTTAATCTTCATTCCGGACAATACACGTACGCCAAATTTCAAGAGACGAGAAAAAAAAGTTTGATTGTCTTTAGAAGATCGGTGAGACGTGAGACGGCGCACGCGCATCTATTCCGGTACCACTACCGTGGCACCTGTCGCGTCGCGATTAACAATGCGTTGTTAAAAACACGATACTTCGATCTGTCTAGTCGGATTTAAACTCGGATCAAAAATAAAATGGGTTACCTTTACTGAAAGATTTAGGGAGGCTTGGTTTTTAGAATAAGTAAGAGTGATGCTTTTGATAGAAGGTAGCTCTATTTTTTGTCTCAAATGCACAGTCAGTACACTTTCAAAACATGTTTAAAAAAAACTATTTGAACGAAATATATTCTATCCTATGCGTAACCCGCAATAGCACATTTTTCATCGCTTTCCAAGTTTCCATTTTAAAAATGTCAAAATTATAGGCAATATTATATATTAATTCACGCGCTTTTATAGTACTACTAGTTACTAGGGTGACCATAGTTATCAGAAAATATTTCAATCTATTTAATAAAAAAAATTCACTTATCTACGAAATTGAGGATATGATTTGATGGTGAATCAAGAGTACTGCTTTTAGCATTTTTGGGAACATCACTGAATGCAATCATTTCGTTTTAGCTAACGAATATCGTTTACGGTTTCCAACGAAAACTTTTTACGGCATTCGGAAACGTTCGTTTCGCCGAATTCAGCCGAAGTGCGTTACCTCTGTGTCGTGTCTAGACACGCGATAGGACGCAATTGCACGTGAATTACAGCAACTATTACAACGTTTATGAGTGAAATAATCTGGCACACGTGTGCAAGCATATTGATTCCGAATTATAAGCAAATAGCTAGTGAACTTGGCAACTTGCCAGTCGACGTGCCAAATTGTACGGTAACCACGGCGCGAGGTGGAAAGTTAATTAACAGGTTGGCTTATGTATGTCGTTGGCAATAACACTATCTCGTTCAAACTTATGACGTCAATTATAGTGGCGCGGATAATTCATTCTTTAATGTGTCATTCGTTTTAATATCGATAAATTTCGTGTATAACTAAACATTCGGCTAAAAGCCTTTTGATGTTTGATTTTGTTAATGTTGTAAGACCGGTTTAAATGAACGCGACGAGTGTTAATAAATTGTTAAACATATTGTTTGTTTTGTTTGTTCAACGTCATACAGAGTTACTTTACATGAAACAATCAGTGCAGTTGAAGCGCAGGTACTTAATTCTACTGTAATTTTGTATAACACTTCGTTTTAGTGCGCACTCGCATAGTGTAAACCTATTCTATTTAATTGCAGTCTGAAAATACAATTACGATAACTACTAGCTTTAAACATCAAAGGCAAACTTTATTGAGCTACTTACACATACCTATCTTGAAACTAATAGATAAATACCAGCAGTGATCTAATAGTGCCAATTCAGTTCGACACCAACTAAGTTAACTAAAAATATAGCCATCTTTTATTAACAGGTAAAAAAAGAAAAAGACGGAACGTTTTAAGGGCTGTCAAGTTAATTTAATTCGCTAACATCACCACTGAGGTGTCCTCATAATCTGCTTGAAAACCTAATAGGTTATTTGACTAAATTTTTATATTAAAAATCTCTGATCTTTTAAAAATATAAGAAGCAACAGTATAGAAACCAAAGAAATATTTAATAAAATGCCCTAGTTATAAAAGATATAAAATTGTTTACAAGACAGAGACAACACTACTACCATTGTGACGTCATACCTTATAAACTACTTGACATCACGCTGTACAATATCCGTTTCGCATGACAAGGACAGAAAATTCCATCAGGTCTCGCCGATAACTGCCCAGTTACGTTGAATTCGCAAAGATCATCTACATCAGTCCAATAAAAAAAAAAGCATACTATTATCACAGACTACCCCCTCTATCTTATTCATTGTCTTCCTGTTCATCCAAAGGTTGTCTGGTAGATATCGCTATCAGCGATAAGACCGCCATTGTACCCTTCAATATATGATATTGTTTATGAGCTGTGTTACAATTTTGGTGTACAATAAAGTATATTCTATTCTATCACAGTCTACCTATATCTTACTCCTTGCATTCGGTCAACGTAGAACATTGTCGCAGAGCAATCGTGCGGGGAGTTGCGGGGTGAAGGAGCAGAGGTTACGTCCCGAGTAGCCATACTGCATACTTGGGACATAACCTCCGCCCCTACATAATTTTGTCATTTCATAGGACCTGTCAAATGTATGGGCGTTGACCTACTGTATGTAGTAAGTAGGTAGACTGTGCTATTATACCATGGTCGGTGCCTAACACAACCGGGGGTATTGGCACCGATTTTCTTGTTCACTAATTAATAGTAAATAAATAAAATAGTAATAGTTAGGTATGACATATTATGGTGTAAGATGCGCGAAGCGGGAGTGCCTGACGCCATAACAAATGTGTTTCGGTATTGGTATGGCCACCAAACAAATCATGTTAGATGGGCCAACGAGTTATCTGAGGAGTACAGGTTGGAATGCGGGGTGAGACAGGGTGGATTGACCTCGCCAGCGCTTTTCAACCTGTATGTAAACCAGCTGATTGTCGGGCTCAGTAGCACACAGGTTGGCTGTTCTATTGACGGTCTGTGTGTTAATAATATTAGTTATGCGGACGACATGGTGCTGCTGAGTCCGTCAATTAGCGCACTCCGGAAGTTGTTGGCGGTTTGCGAGACTTATACAGAAGCGCATGGACTTGTGTATAACGTACAGAAAAGCAAACTGCTTGTATTTAGGGTAAAGAGTAAAAAACCAGCTCATATCCCACCGGTTATGTTAAAAGGTGTGGCCCTCGAAAGGGTGCTGGATTTTAAGTACTTGGGGCACATAGTTACTGAGGACTTAAAAGATGATGCTGATATGGAAAGAGAACGGAGGGCGTTGGCTGTCCGATGCAATATGTTGGCCCGCAGGTTTGCACGTTGCACACCAGAAGTTAAAGTGACTCTCTTTAAGGCTTTTTGCCAAGCTCTATACACGTGCACTCTGTGGGTTCGATATACGCAAAGGGCATACAACGCCCTCAGAGTTCAATATAATAATGCCTTCAGAATGTTGTTGGGGCTTCCACGTTACTGCAGTGCATCAGGAATGTTTGCCGAAGCACACACTGATGGGTTCAATACCATCCTGCGAAAAAGGATGGCGTCCATGATGCGCAGAGTGCGTGGGAGCGTCAACGGCATTCTGAAGGTCATCAGTGAGAAGCCATGTTGCGCCATTATGGCGCATTGGGTATCTGTACATGTGGCCGTACCCAGTGCGACAGGTGAGCGCAACAGATACATGAATTAAAAAAAAAAAATATGTTTTACCTATTTTTGTTACTTACTAACATAGTTTATAAGTGTGTATTACTAACATTATATGGATCAAGGTCTGAAATAAAATATTTTTATTTTATTTTATTTATTTATTAAACTAAAATTAGAAAATTGCTGTCTTTTCTAACAGACAGCGTGAGAAAAGGACGGTGATAGATAAGAACTAAGTTAGAGATGTCAAACTAGTTTACACCTTGAACTTCAACATGGTTTCAGCTCACGTTCTGACGTGTCGTTTAAAGTATAGAAACTTTAGTTCATTATAGGAGATGTTTGATTTTGGGCCACCACCATGTAATAGAAAAATAGGAAAAAAATAGGGGATTTCCATAAAAATACAAAACATTTATTTGAAGAAGAGTACTCTTGTACTGGAATTATTATTTGGGGACGTTTTTTAATATGTTAACTCTTTTTTTCTGGTAGCCATGACAGTTGTGTTTGACATTAACATGAGTTTGGCAACTTTGACAATCCTAGGTTTCATTTTTCGTTTCATTTCACACCTGTAGTTCTATTTTATTATAATAATAACGAAATCCAAGTATTTTCGTCTATAAATAACTTAGGTAGGTTATGTAAGTACACAAGAAATAAACACTATGGGGTCATTGAGATGTCAACAGTTGCCAAAATGACATTTCACATAATTTCGATCCACCAGATTTTTATGTATTGTGTTGCTCTCCTTGACCAAGATATCTTGAATGTACAATTAAAAGAAGTAAAATTATAGAAAATTGAAATTAAAAAACGGTTAATTTATTGTTTAGCTATATTAACATATAGTGTACATGGTGCTAGCCCGGGCTTCATACATTTCTGAAACATCTCCTTTGACAGCTCTTATTTACGTCCGTCTCTTTCTTAGTTTGTCAGAGTGAAAAAGATGGCTATAGCCTAAATTAGGTTTAGTTCGTGTAAAACAGAATCGGCACCATTGTCTCAATAAAAGTTGCAGCGTGGTCACCGCAGTGAAACACAACCGGTACAGTTTGACCGCAGGCAGTAATTCACAGGTAATGCTGTTGTGATTGTTGCACAACGGGCCTCACCGAGCGATCGGGTTATATTGCTCTCGTTGAGATTGTTGTTCCATGTTCCTTATTGAGTTCCAAGTGTTTCGTCAACCTTTACGTCATTTTTTGGTTTGTTTAAGATTATTTGAGGCTAGATTGAGATAGATTATTTGTAGTTAGACTTCAGTATTAGCATGTGAAGAGCTTGTAGCATAAAAAAAGAAGAAAAAAACAAAAAAAAAAACTGAAAGGCGTACAACAATTACCATATTAGTTACCATAATAGTTTCAGAAGTCGCTGCTTATCTCCTCTGAAACAAATTAAAGCTACCGACTTATGAAACTGTTGATTTTATAATTATGGTAATTATTTTACTCCTTTCAGTTAATTTTTTCAGAGTCGATTTTTTTCTTTTTTTTAAAGTTTTTTATTTAATTCTTTTTATTTCCACAAGTTACAATTAGAATAGTGTACAAATTCGTGGACCACTTACTACTCGTACAACTAGAACATCGTCTGTATAGGTAATTTATTTTCAAACTACTAATTATATTGTACAAAAAAAAACTGCTCAACCAAACTGAATCAAATTCGTAAAGGATAAATTCGAGAGTATTTCGCACCAAATAAAAAAAAAACTCAAATCGATCCACAAATATCGGGGAAATCGGTGTACAGATAGTAGGGAAAAAAAAGATACGCAGCGAATTGATAACCTCCTCCTATTCGAAGTCGGTTAAAAATATTTTTTATTCTTCTTTCGTTACGCTGCCCGAAATTAAGGTTCTTTAAATTATTGACACCCGCTGTACTTCCCACAGGGTTCCAATATAGGTCTGCCGGGGTTACGGTGCATGCAGCTGCGAATCCTGCGATACCCGCGACCCCAGCCATTGATCAGGAGATGGAACGCCCTGGGTTTTTAGCCGGTAAGAGTCCGACATAACCCTCCATCTTTCCTAGGTGGAGGGTGTCGATGAGGATTAAACAAGATTAAAAAAAAACTGCAGGTCTTCACGTCGCTCTATTTACTGTTGTCTGTCTGTTATCAAAGGCATACATATTTCTGACGTACAATCTACATCCTGTATTAAAAGTGAGTAAAAATGTGGAAAGTATGCAGTTCACAAAACACAATACCTACGTATATAGAAAATCTTCGATTATTTGCTCATCGCGTATTAATAAAAACAAGAACAAAATTAATTTACGTTAGTCGAGGAAGTCCTGTTTTCACGGTGAAGATATTTTAATAATGCTAAACAGCAGACTGTCCTCATTTCCGTTGCCGCGACACTGAACAATCGGGATGTTTGATAATTGACCAACAGTATATTTTCCTACGAATTGGAGATTTCAGTAAAAAGTAAATAATGCAACGTCTGCCTCGATCATGCCTGAATTTATGTGTGCGTGGGGATATTGAAACTTTTTTTATCGCTTCAATTTTATGTCCTCTCAGTGATATAAGAAACAATAATAACTGAACACTTAAATCATTATACATGCTTCAATAGCCAATCCACTGTTATATTATTTAAATTATTTATGTAATAATTGAGGTAGATGCAAATTTTGCACGTAAGTAGTACATGAAAAATGTACACGTATGGTAATTATGGAACCTTTTCTAATAAGATCAATCTTTGAACGAGTCTTTTGGGGCACCCATTTATAAAAGGTATGAGGTACAAGTTCGACATTGTACATAAGTTTTTTTTCAGGGGCAGTAAATAATTATGGCAGGGATGCATGGCACAAGTCTGACAACCGGTCTAACCTAAGGCTTGAATTAGATAGAAACTGCATAAGGCGCAGGCGCGTCACTTACATATGTCGGGAACTTCGTGGAGTGAGCGCCATCTGTTGTCCGCCATCTAACTAACCATGACGTCAACATCGGACCACCACTGCCCGTTGGAGGGAGGAGACCGGCTCGCTCGGTGCGCCCGGGGGATTGCTTCTTGGACCGTACGACGGAACACTCGTCTAGAGTATTCTGTGTAGATCTGCTGAAGAAGTCTGACCTTTTATATCTGACTAGCTTGTCCTTATTTTATGATCTTGTAATAATTATCTAAAGTATTATATTGTGATCTAGTTCATGTTACTAACACTAACCCAAATACAAGTACTCTCAGTGGTGGAGAGTCTATGTTGGTTTTATTTACTACATTTACCTTGCTCACAATCCTGACATACCAATATTAGCGACAACTGTAATGATAGAATCACTCCATAACGATTAAATTGTAGTGTCGCTAACACATAGGTACATTTTTCGTGCCGCTTCAATTTTTTTCGTACAAAATATTTGAAAGCGACGCGCCTGCGCCGTGCCTCCGCCTTATGCCGTTTCTATGTAATTCACGCTTAAGGATACCGGCATTGCCCAGTTCCTGGGTTGCGGAGGTCTGATAGCAGTCACTCTGTATAAAATATTAGTATTCAGCCTTATCTGGTTAGACTGGAAGCTGACTTGAAAATAGTTGGAAAAAGGGTAGGCAGAACAATGGAAGCATGACACAAAAGGGCTCCTCCCTTTTGTAGCATGCTTCCATTGTTCTGCCTTTGCTAAGTAGTGTGTGGAACAGGGCTGTCAATAATGATGATGATGAAATAATTATGGAATAAACACTTTATTTTAAATGAAGAAGAATTTAATTAACTCCATCCTCATATGGAACCAGAAAGAGATAAAACGGATACAACTATTTGTTAATCGTACCGATGGCGATGTTCACAGTTTAGCTGCAACATTTCCCTGCGGGCCTTATTGGAAAATATTCCTACAGTCGTTTCCTTTGCTTTGCTTATTGAAAAAGAAAATAACAAATGAACTGAAAGTAGGATACATTTTGTTAAAAGTCTGTTTTGTTTGTACATTTTGTTGTCACACGCTAAAGGGTTAAATTATTAGATCTTCAATTGTTGATCATTATTTAAACTGTGAGAAAAGAAAGATAACTTTATACGTACATAGTACAATAATTTATCTTTATTATTTATTGTACGTGTAAGACATTAAAAATATGTAAAAAATGGTTTCATGTACATAGGTGAGATTAACTCAAAATTGAGTTCTCTAACAGCAAACTTAAAAAAAATATAAATAAATGAAAAGACTTTATGAGTACAAAAGTACAACGAAAATAAGTGTATTCAAAATAATTTATGTGTATTACAATACAACAATTTATCATACACACATCACAAAATAATATACATAGACATTAATATACAAGATGTAAGTGTGTATCCGTGCCATATTTAAGCAGGTGACCGGAACACGAATCAATGAAAAAAACAATATCAAAAAATTACATTTTAATTTTAAATATAGCTTTTGCCTGCGGCTTCGCTCGCGTTAATTTAGAATTTGATAATCAATTTTGGCTGTACAAAAAAACTCTTCACACTGCAAAAGTTTCTATAATAATATAATTCAATCGTGATTCGAAAGACACGTGGCGCCATCTACTGTCGTTATTGTTGTTTTTATCGGGAACAGTACTTTTTTTCGGCATGAAAGCTACCTTACGTCTAACGTATTAGCAAAATTTCAGGATGATCGGTTCAGTGGTTTAGGCGTGAAAAGGTAAACAAACAAACTTACATTCGCATTTATAATATTAGTTAGGATTAGGAAGTTAGGATTAGGATTTGTAATTGTAAACAAACAGACCCCGTGTGTCGCGCGTGTTATGCGTTGCTACCTGAAGGGAATCGTCGACTCAGCTGTATCACCATATTGTGGAAATATTAAGCAATATTAAAATGACATCGATCGACCAGCAGAAATGGCAAGCTGATGTTGCACTTTGTGACGCATGTTTTTTTCGCGATTTAATTAGGTTTTATTTAATTTTATGTCACTTCATATTCTCACTTCGAATAGGAGCTTAGGTTAATCTATACTAATATTATAAAGAGGTAGAATTTGTTTGTTTGTTTGTTTGTTTGTATGTAGGAGGTAATCTCCGGACTTACACATCCGATTTCAAAAATTCTTTCACCAATAGGAAGCAACGTTATCCCTGAGTGCTATAGGCTATATTTTGGGATCAAAAAATTATAAATTAACGCGAGCGAAGCCGCGAGCAAAAGCTAGTTATTTATAAATTGTATGTAATAGTTTTATTTTATTAAATTAGTTAAAACAATTTTGTTTTTTTTTCGATCCTTCGGCTGTAGCCTACGTAATTCGCGTGACATCAAAACGTCGCGTGCAAAACCCACCAACAAAAAAGGCAGAATACGGCGCGGCGAACTCGACGCTGGTGACTTATTCTCGAAGTCGTTCGGAGCACATCGGGATTTATTCTCAAACCCTCGCTAATGATTCTAAGTGATTTAGTTAATAAATAATCATAGAATTGGATTTATACAAGGTGTAACATAAATAAGTATATAACCTCTTAAGGGGTCACTGTACTCATCATTACGAACAACTTTTACTATGGGACCATACCTGAAATCGTGAAAAAAGAATCAGCTTTTTGCAAAAATCAACATGTTCGCATAACTCGTCAGGAAACGTTGTTTTTTTTTCGCGATTTGAGATTTTCTCCCATAGTAAAAGTTGTTCATAATGACGAGTACAGTGACCCCTTAAGGGGTTGTACACTTACTTATGTTAACCTTGTATACTGTTAGATGATCAAGCGCATTTTCAAACATTTGGCCTAGAAATGTGGCACGGTTACAGATCAACATCTTGTATATTTAGTTAGAAGTCATGTTGAAAGGAAATGCTGTTTTTGTTCTAAGAACTTACACGACCATCTCCTAACTATTAGTCCTCAAAACATTACCGAATAATTCTACCTACATGTCTCATCCACGTGTTATTCTCGCTCATTTCCTCACACACCAATGCAAACCCACATGCAACAATAATGCACTAAAGATCACAATTTTACTATACGTTTAACGGCAAAATTTAACGCCATTCCTCCATCAAACCAATGATAATGCCTAGAATATCACGGCAATGTGCCATAAAGCCAAGTTACGGCAATATTCCCGTATTTACTATCAGAACAAGGTAACGGGCAATACGGTGCTTGAACAATTTTACGAGATGTGTGTTACAAACACAGGAACGTGTTAGAGTGGTTAATGCAGAGATTGTAAACATTTGAGCTGTTACTAATTTCGCAATCTTAGGGCCTTTTTTTGTCATGCGGGTTCGTGCCCGCGTGCGTGCGTCACCCGCATGCGTGGCGCTCGCAGTTCACCTTTTCGTGAGTGTTTCACGCATCACAATAAATACATGTATGAAAAGGTGAAATTCAGGCGCCACGGGTGCGGGTGACGCACGCATGCAGCACGATAGGCACGAGACCGCGTCACAGGAAAAAGGCCCTTAGTTTGATAGTTCAGCCGTGTATTGCGTGGATGTAAGGCCGTGGACCTTACGAACGCCGCGGCCTAGAACTGTTCATTATGGAAAGACCTCAGACGCCTGACGCCTAACGCCGCGTCAGGCGTCTGAGAGAGACCCAGTGCATCTCCATAATAAATATTCGTCGGCCACGGCCTACGGCGTTTATAACAGAGTGCGGCCTTATAAGCTCTGTTATTTTAACTTATCCACTATCATGGATATCACAAGATATGCTAATATACAGATGCCACCTTTTAGCGATTACCAATACAAGAATCCTAGTGGTTTTAGTCACCACTCAGACACTTTTTGCTGGTCCAGTTGGGTAATATTAGGGACCATAAAACATCGAGTATAACAAAAATAAGGTTTAATAATTTCTTTCCAATTATTTGAAAAATCGCGACTGCACGGTAGGAGCTTCCAAAAAATCATGCATCATTTCGAAAGCTTACCCAGATCAAAAGGTTTGATAATGTGTAATCAATTGGGTATTTCCTCAGCTTGTTTACTGTTACAGAGTCGTCAAATTCCATGTAGTTTCGCCAGAAAATGTTGCTTATACAACTGTGTGAAAATTACTTCTGCGAAAATATTTTGGCATTATATGTATCGCTTTCAACGAATGAAAAGATTTGTAGTATTGTTTCTTCAGATTGTAAAAAATCTTTTTTATGTTGAATTCTTAGAGTTAGGGGCTCTAAAAATGTAGGAATGACGTGTTAAGTATTGTTTTGTCAGTCATTCTTCTGTCTGTGTTTTCTGGGTCTTCGTGTATTTGTAATTTAATTGTTTATCAGCTTTTATTGAGAAGACTGTCTTTCTATAGGCCACATTGCATCAAAGACTTCTTTCCTCGTCCAATCAACGTCAAAATCCAATGTACTGCAGATGGCGCCCCAGTGCAAGTCATGATTTTGGTCACGCTTATCGGGTCAGCTTTTAACAGCTACGACAATCCTAAAGGGTATAACTTTCTACTTGTTACTCCTACGTGAGTTTATTTCTTCCATTAAACTCCATTGTCACATTGTTCTCACACTACTGTAGTGGAATTGTCATGATTTATTATTTTTAAAGAGTATCAATGGAGTTTCTTAAGCTTTTATCCGTAGAACCTATCTTTTAGAACCGTGCACCTAGTTTTGACCTTTCATAGGTACCCGTAATCTGGGGCCCTTTTGAAGAAACTACTTTGGTAAAGAAATTCAGCTGAAGAGTGCCAAAATATGGTGTGCACACTTACACAGTAGTTTCATCAACTGGACTGGTCTATTTGGACATCATTTTTGTTAACTCCTTACTTTCCTTTTTCTTCATTCAAAGAAAGAAAAAAATTCACAACTCATTGTCAAATGCTAACTTCAATAACTCTTCATAAAACCAAGTTTTGACAATAATGTGCTTAGATGGAAATTGATAAAGGTACCACGATGCAAGTTTTGTTCCTTGTGTACAGTCACCAGCACCAATATGTATACATGTGACAAAATTCGAGTTGTTTTCTCCCTAATTGTCGATTGAATTTATGAAATATTTTACACGCCCTCTATTCGTGTGTGAACACATAGATACTTTACAGACAATGTTTCAAATTTTCCATTCCAACTTCATTGTTAATGCATTTTATAATTTCGCTACGTATATAAATGTTGGTGCTCGTGACTGTACAATAATATCACTTTCTCAGTTTGTAACAAAGTATCTTCTTGAATTCAATGAAATCATTCCAATAAAAGTGGAATAAAGTGCGGGTGGTCCATTTTACTGGCCATTAACGATGTTAGCCGGCGATCGGTTGCGCGTGCGCCTTTGATTCGATACGTTACGATCTATGCAGTTCACTGATCAAGACAAACAGACCGTTGTGGACATCTGTCGGCTTTTATAACTGTATGACTTGATGTGGGGTAAAGAGGAAGAAAGTGGTGTGTTTGTTTAAGTGCTGTTTAACACCACTTATAATGTGGAATAAATGTTCCATTGTTTTTTTGTGCACTGCGCGGGCGTCTTTTTTGGCAATGATGAAGATGACGTTCCATTTTTTCGTGTGCGACATTTTTTTTTATTAAGTAGTGTGCTACTGTCTATGCCAAACAAATATCTTCACATGCAAACTCTATAAAGCGCAGTTCAGACTATGCTATACTATTTCGCTATATAGTAAAGCATATTGCGTCATAAGCTATAACTATAGAGCATGATGTTCACACTCTACGCTATATCGCATGCCGGCCGGTCTACTATGTAGAATCGGAGTCGGAACCGGAGAATCGTACGATATAGCTCTGAGAATCGCTCAAGTTTATCGCATACAGCAAGCCAATACTTTATAAATTTGAATACATTATTTTTGACGACACGTTTGGTGCAGTGGCTGAGCGATTAACTTCTGCGCTACGGGTCGTGGGTTCGATTCCCACATGGAACAAAAATTTGTATGGCCTACATAATTATATGTAGTTGTTTCGGGTCTGGGCTTTGTGTATGTGAGACCTGTGTTTGTAAACGCACCCACGATACAGGAGACATTCTAGTGTGGGGCTGTTTTTTTTAAAGAAGAAAAAAAGATAAAGAAAATGTATGCCGAGCGATATCACTGTGCTATACAATGTTTGCTATATGCTATATATTATAGCGTAGTCTAAGCTGCGCTTTAACATTGTTAATTTTGTATGGGAAGATGTTTTTTTAGGTAAGTATTTCCAAAAGTCATAGAATTTTTTAAAGTAAATAGCAGCCAAAAGCGTGCTAGTGTATTTTTTATAATCTATTTATCTGCTCCAATCGTGGTAGCGTTGTGCTATGACACTAATTATTGTAGACCTGGCGTGCTATCTAATGTTATTTCAAACGAAGGAAATTACTCAACCGTGTCCATCCTTAATAATGATATATCCAGAAATATGGGTCGTTATGAAAATACGAGATCCGGAAACGGTTCGTCATTCACTGCGGGCATTACGCAACGTTTACAATGTTATGTGTTAATAACTACCGCGATGGAACTTTAAGAAGTTCAGAGAAGCATTAGATCAAGCACGGAAGACTGTTAAACGTGATTATAAGACGAATTCATGTGTGTGGATGATGTTATGAGTGATGGTTAGGAAAGGCATTATTAAAACTGCAGACCAATTGCGTAACGTAACCAACATCAATCATGACAGTTGATGTGTCAAAAACAATATTCATTGCGTGGTATATAGTTGTGGAGAAGTCGGATTATTAATACATACTTACGTTGCTATGGAAATTGTTGACCTGTCAAAATCAAAGCCATAGCGATTACGAGTGTGTTGAGCAATTAGAATGCTGATCTGAAAGGGAAAACATTGACTGTCTCGAGAGCTTTACATTTTGTAGGATTGAGGCCATGAGAATTGCTGTGGTGTTTTTCCGTCACGCAAATAATAAGGTGGTCTTTATTTTACAACCATTTCTTTCCGATTTTGCGCCTAGTAAAATCAAAAAGCTTGCAGAATGGATGGCCGGGGGGCCGAAAGCTTCTGGAGTGGCGTCCACGTACCGGAAGGCGCAGCGTGGGTAGGCCTCCCACAAGGTGGACCGATGATCTGGTGAAGGTCACGGAAATCCGCTGAATGCGAAAAGCACAGGACCGGTCGATGTGGCGATGCTTGGTTGAGACCTGTGTTCAGCAGTAGACGTCTTTCGACTGAATGATGATGATGAAAATCCAAAAGACTTCCGAAATAAAAAACAAAAAAAAGTACTATGACGTACTCACATGCAACTGCGCAGTTGCAAGCAGTTGTCTTCGAGATACTTTCGAGATCCACGGGATGAGATGTTATAGCGTATAAGTACTTACCCAGAAACCTAACATAATTAGTAAGAGTTTGCTTTTGTAATAGACATTTAAATGAAGTCCTATATGGTATTTATGATTAGTTACGGTTTACTTACGTGCATTTTTCGGGATTTCCTAAAACGTGACCTCGCCGCGTGAACAGCTCATGATTAAGGGCTCCGTTTGGGTCCAAAACTAGTCGGGCTATCCCGAAAAATGCACGTGAGTAAACCGTAACTGATCATAAATATGAAAGTATCTCACGAAAGTCCTTTATGATGTGAACTTAAATATGTGAAAGAGCCAATTTCATTTCCATGATTGGGTTTTATTGCATAAATACATTCACATGTTGCATATAAACATCACACATACACACAGCAGTCCTCGTTACAGAGGATGGATGCCTCTTTTCTCAGTACTCTCTGAGAACTCATTCGCTGCTGATTCCTGGACTAGTAGCACATTTCCTGCCATCCGGAAGAGCAGTCGACCTTGTCTAGATTGGCATAGTTTGGCCTACTCATAACTATCCTCAAATAGCATTCAGTATTACACTTGCAATTGTGTATTTAGAAGTAACTGGTTTATAGCAAACACACAAAATTTGATTTGATATGTTTGTAATTTTTTCCCGGACCATTTATCATACTGTAATGTGTTTCAATCAGCGTTATGTATAAAGCGGAATGTAAAGTCATTACGATATTTCATCAGTTTTGGGCATGGAAAATTGGCAGCTTGGAAAACTATCAGTTCTGTTCATTAGGAGGTCCTTCGCAAGTGAAACCAGATGGTAGCATGAGTTAAACTGACAGTATCAACATATCTTTACATATTTATGATTTTTTACGGTTTACTCACGTGCATTTTTCGGGATTACCCGACTAGTTTTGGACCCAAACGGAGCCCTTATTCATGAGCTGATCACGCGGCAAGTACGCGAGTTACCTAGTTTAGTATATTATCTATGACGCGAGTCGAACTAGCGCTGCACCGCGCCGCGTAGCGTTGCGCCCGCGACGAGAGGGGCGCGCTCTGTGTCGGTATTGCTCGTACATCTTCGTTACTTGTCGTGTCCGGGTTATTGAAGTACTGAGTGTATGCCGCGCTTACTTTGTCGCACTCCACTTAACTCACTTTTATATGACGTAGACTGCAAAATGCACGTGAGTAAACCGTAAATAAACATAAATACGAATGTGTCTCACGAAAGTTAAAATATCTTTACATACCGATGATCTGGTGAAGGTCGCGGGAATCCGCTAGATGGGAGAAGCACAGGACCATTCGATGTTGCGATGCTAGGGGGAGGCCTATTTCCAGCAGTGGAAGTCTTTCGGCTGAATGATGATGATGATGACGATGTTATCTTTATAAATGAAATTGATTTAATACCAATAACGGAAACACCATCATTTCCTCTCCAATTTTTCTGTCTCCCAATTTTTTGTTTCTAGACAGACAAAAAATTACTCCTTATTAAACAATCATTAGAACTTAGAACGGGATATTTACCATGTTTATTATTTGTTTTGAGTTTCCGATATTTCGGCACCGTTACAAGCGCCATGATCACGGATGAACTGAATGAAGTTCTAAGTTCTAATAATTGTGTTTGTGAGCATGTCAGTTTAAAAACTTGTATACTCCTTATTAGATTTAAAAGCCGTTTTAGATCCATTTATAGAATCTCCATCAGCTCTAAAACTCGAATGAATCACGCTGATACGTTGAGTTATTTCTTTGTGCGTCTCCTTTGTGATTATTTCTGATGGCGGCCCGCAGGTACGTGCAGTGACAGCGCTGACTCATGGTGTATTTCGGTACTGTTGCCGACTTAGGTGAGAATCCCTTTGTCGTTTTGTCTTTGTTGGGAATTAGAAGTTCTTTTGTTGGGAAGATTTTGTTCGTTGGTGCGAGTTCAGACAAAAGTGTGGTTGTTGGTCTGAATAGGAAATCTTGTAGTGAGTTAGTTTTCTTTACATGTTTAAGATTCAATGTTTTGTTACATGTTGTTTTGTTTTTTTTTAGAGACTGCCTCTTTCGTGTAGTCTTTGCAAGTGCGACTGCTGAGTGTGAGGTCTTGGGTTCGATCCCCATAGGTCGGACAAAGTGGTAATGGGTTTTTCCGTGTGGAATTTCTCAGTAGCTGACCGGAGTCTGGATTTGTGCCTGGTTGATGGCAATAGGCTGTCTCCCTGTTTCTTAAACATAACGCTGAAATGTGGGAGCTTCGAAGAAAGACGTGATGCTATGTAGTTTTTTTTTTCTTTACAACTTTACAGATTACAGTGTTTAATTTCTTCTTCCTGTCTTTTTCAGTTTCATTGCTGTAATGACTGTAACAATATTTTCCTCTATGAACTTTTATTGTACCTACAGAACTTTGGGGGTGCCATATCGTCGGCGACCAGTGAGAACCTCATAAATAGTAATTTTTGTCAAACACGTTTTATGGTCATGTTTTGCAAGAAAACCTGGAAACCCATATTACGACTGGCCTAAGTTCAATTTGAATGCAAATAAGAAGTTGATTATGAATAATGCAGCTGTGTCGGGCTTATCTGCTGATAACCCCGTATTTAACGACCAAAATTCTTTTTTTTTTCCTAAAAAACTTAGTAATTCGCTTTTAACAAAATGAGGTTCTCTAGGAAAAAATATTTCGAGAATTAAAAAAAACTTTCGAGAATTCATGATCAAAATATTATTTACCTACGTGATTTAGTTGGTAATAGTTCATTTACAATAAAAACAAAAAAAAAAACATCGTGAAATTCCTTACAACTTTTTTTCAGGAAACGGTTTTTCCCGTCTCCTGTAAAATTTTGATTTTGGCAATAACGAGGTTTTCACTGGTCGCTGACGATATACAGTAGGCTTATATATATGACATTTCAATTTAACACTATGCAGGCTTGGAAATGTACAGACATCAACGTTTTTATTTTCTTACGACTTCTACGAACTTTGTTAATGAGGTCTGTCTAATCGGATACCTTTGCAACAATTTCGTTGTAACCTATATTCTAAGTTTGTTATGTTTGGTTCAAAGAAACAGTCTTTGCAACCGACAGTGAAGTCATCCAAACACATCTATTACTTGTTTATTTAACTTCAAACAAGCAAACAAATATACTTTATGATTCGCCGAAGTTATAAAGAATATATTATGTAGGTACAGATGTTATATTTAGATTGGATTTTTTAAGATTTTGCAATATAAGATAGCTGCTACATGTTGTGGCTGGTGTGTCCCATTTACTTAATGTCCATTAATAAATGATTTCAGTGCATCTGATTTCATACTGACTCATCTTCCTATCCTTTTTCCATTTTTTTCTTCCATACATCTCTATGTGCCGTGAGGAGCTCGTGGCTAAATAATTACAGCCGTATAGACCGATCTTCCGGGTTAAGCCACGCTTGCCGAGGTTGGTCTGTGGATGGGTGACCATTTACCATAACGAGTTTCCTCCGTGCCTCGGAAAGCACGTAAAGCCGTTGGTCCCGGCTGTCATTTGTAGATGTTGGACAGTCGTTACTGTTGGTCAGAAGCCAGAAAGTCTGACAACCAGTCTTACCAAGAGTATCGTATTACCCAGTTACTGGGTTGTGGAGGTCTGATAGGCAGTCGCTCCATGTAAAATACTGATACTTATTCAGCTGCATCCGGTTCGACTGGAAGCCGACCCCAACATAGTTGGGAAAAGGCTAGGCAGATGATGACATCTCTATCTGGCGTCATCTCTGTGTCACTTCCTTCTTAGCCATACTATCATCTTTTCTTTGGTGTGTCTCTTTACTTATAGCGATCAACATTCATACTTAAAACTTTTCTTGTAGCATGATCCTCCTTCTTACGCATTACATCTCCATATACCATGACAATCTATTGCTATTCAGTCTTTCTGTTATCAGCGTTACTTTCAAACATCTTAAATAATAAGCTAGAACAAAAAAAAAACTGGCTCATAGTCTACAGAAAGAGTCCTTTGCATTTTAAGGTAACCATTTTTTTTTGTTATGGCTCTTACTACGATATTGAATTGATAACATATCAATAAGTAGCCGTAACTATTCACCAGATAAGCTAAATGTGACCTGTAAATATGACATTTTATGTGTTCAATAATCTTGTCATTGGTGGTGAAATGCAAATGTTAGTTAATGAAAAGTTTAGAGACCGAATTAGTTTAATGAAAAGTTAATGATAGATTGGTGAAATACCCCCTAAGTCTGCTATATAAAGACCTTAAAAATTTCCTTAGCTTAAAATTTCATTACACATTTGTCAAGGACGTACAAAAATGTAATCCAGTTAATAGGACTATTGTTATACTGCATTATATCTCCTACATTACATTCATTCAACTTCCAAGTAATATTTATCATTCACACAACATTTTCCTCGTATTTGCATCCAAACAAACCGATCCCCCAATAAACATGATCTCAGTTCAAATGCGAATAAAAAAGGCACTTTCCTACAAAAGAGATTTTTTCTCTACAATACACCCCGTGTTATTATAGAAACATGATTTAGCTCTAATAGCAAGATGTCCACCTGTCATTCTATGCGCCAGACACACTTCCTTTCCACCACAAAACGTGTCAACACCTGAACTTATTCGCATCATTCGACATCCATTGCCACTTGTGTTTGAACATCAAATTTATCTCCTACATTCAGACAGCAATGGTTGTTATATTAAGCAGTGTGATAGTTTCGTTCGGTCGCGACCATGTCGCAAGCATTAGTATAAATTTTCGCACGTCTGTCCGTCAACGGTCGTGACAGGACGACGATTGTCTTTCCGGAACTCGTTTGCAGTTACGGGTTCCTCGGTTACAGTGTAGAATTCATTTCATAGGTTAACTAGGTCTGCTTACCAGATTTGTTTACAGTGCATTTAGATATGCAACGGAATCAGGGGGCATGGTAATGCACCACCAACGTCGAGCAGGCATGGCCGTGCACCTTTTTCTCGAAGTAACTTAAAGCACTTTTAAGCCCCCATATACAATGTGTCCGGTCATAGACTAGCGATATTCTAGGTACTTATATAGCAACTATTCTAGTACACAAATACACTACACACTAGGGTTCAATCCACTTCCCCGCTATTTGGCAGCTATTTTGCTTTTTTGTTGAAATATTCTCTATCTTAAAGTTATGAAAATGTGAACCCATTGTATCGTAATGTAAACGATAGACAATATTGTTGCCCTCCGAATAAGCCTACTTTTATCTCAGTACGATCAAAACTTTGAGAGATATGACTTTTTTTGTACACACGTACAGAAAATCTCAATAAAAAGTGGAAGTGTATAGTGTATTTGTGTTCCAGAATAGTTGTTATATAAGTACCTAGAATATCGCTAGTCCATGACCGGACACATTTTAATTGTAACAGATAAGAGCGAAAGCCAAGAAATGCCAGAATTGGCTCTACATTAGATCTTAGAACTTTTAACGGCCAAAGTGCCGCGTGAATTGACTTTTTTAGAATGTTTTTGATGAGATATTAACTTACTTCTCTAAACCTGTGATTGTATGTCGTGACTCTTTTTTAAACTTAAATTTAACAAAATGCACATGAAAGCCTGTGGGACGTGGACTCAGCAATCATTGTCTTGATAGTCGGTACGGTGAATAGCCAAGCCAAGAGCCTCAATTAGGCTTCAAGCCTTATGAGGCTCTCGTTAGGCGGCTGGTTAAGGCTTGGAACAGAAAACAGTACTCTTTGACACGGCATGTTTAGTGAGGAAGTTAGTTTCTCTACTCTGACCATGTAGCTTGGCCTCTGTTACAGAAGACGGCGGTTATTTTTTTTCATTTTATATTTTTGAAAATATTACTTTATTGTTTATTAACTTATGTAACAGATACTTTATTTCTAACATTTTTTAACCTAAATTAGAACAATATAAATCTCAACTAAATCTAAAGTAAAAACGTAGACTAAACTATCAATATAAACTAAAAGATTGCATCAAAGCATTCCTCCGCCTCGCTGTCCACTGGTAACGTGCCCAGAAGGCTGGCAGCGTTGCCACGTTGTATGGCAACGCTAATTCTCTGGCCGAAAAACAAGCCAGCCCTCTGGTCACGTGAAGTGTCGACCAGAGGGCTGGCTTCTGGGCACGTTACCAGTGGACAGCGAGGCGGAGGAATACTTTGATGCAATCTTTTAGTTTATATAAATATTACTTATAATACGACGAATAAATGAGAAGATATTACAATTTAATCTTTCTGTCTACAGACTTAATAACTTTACAGTCCAGATTATTATAATAACGAGATCATAAAACGAATGGCAATTCATTTAGTTCAAAATAAAGGATCCCGGAACTGTCAGCTGCCCATCTAACCGTTATTTTCTGGGAACAGTCGTAAAACTACGATGTAAACATGGTAATTGATGATGATGGCCGATGTGCTGACGACCTATGTCTGAGTGCCTATTTTAAGAGGTACAGTTTAATTTAGAACCAATAATAAAGGTAGGTTTTGATTACGACACTGATGTGTACAGGTTATCTGAAACTCAACGTCAATTCGGGAACAGATGATAGTGAAGATTTTTTTATTATTTTAAATCATAAAAATACTTTTAATACAAACGCCAGGGAAGACAAATCGTCACCCTCCGCGCTAACTGTCATATCTAGCAATTGATAATTTTTCAGTAGTTGCGTTAGCTGTGGCTTTATTAATGAATTAATAACTTTTTTATATTGCTCTTGGCTTACTCTTGTCTTGATTAGTAGTTGCCCTAAAGCCCTGATATATCTATATATTTATTTATACGTCACTCTGTGAGAATATGTCTGAAACATTATCAATTGCTAGTTACGACAGTTAGCGCGTAGGGTAATGAAATAAAGAAAAGAAAAAAAAAATTTGAGCTATTTATTTTTTGTTATAGCCATTATCCCATTTAAAAGATTTTGTTAGGTAAAATTTTATTTATGGTAATTTTGAACTTCGAAAAGGATTAAAATAAAAAAACTGCACTTTCATAGTTTGTTCCCTGCTTGACGTGAAGTTTCGGAACAATGTAATATATCCAGTGTGTGTGTGCATCACAGTGATATTTATTGCGACATCACGCTGAGTGTCGCGCCAAGTGCTGTGTAAACAGTCTATGTAGATGTGTCTAACGCAGTGTCCAAGTATGAACGGAACAGATACCAGTATCAGACGTATGTGTCGCAATTTAATTCACACCTATAACAGCCCTCATTAAGCAATCTCCCCCCCAATCTCCCGCTAGCAACGCCCTAAGCCGAGGTCCGAGTCCCACTAGGGGTCGCCTTTAGTGCTGTTGTTGCTAGTAGTCGTGATGTTAGTGTAGTATAAGTAGTTAGCTCAGGTTAAGTATTTTACTTCCCCTCCATTGGCTGGAGACCCTTCAGGTTTCGCCAATAACTGCACAGTTACGTAGAAATGGTCCTCAAGGACTGCAAGCCAAGACAAGCAGCCCAACAGAAAAAAAAACGCAATTTCATTCGTAGGTACCAACCGATACCAATTTAGCGGGCGAAAGGCGGGCAGAGGCAAAACAATTTAAAAAACAAAACATGTTCAGGCCTTCTGTTCAGTTAGTAATGAAATCTTTACAGTTTAAAGTTGTGGTAGATAAACAGGTTTCATTTATTTGACATTTGACAAAATCGAAAATCATCAAATACTTCTCATAACATGTAATGTAACAGACGGCCCCCAGGATCTCCTGAGCACGTCTGCTACACCAGTTGTAAAGAATGTGTAGAGCAACTGCCCGTATACCTAATACATAACATAACAATAATAAAGTGCTTAGTAATAGCGGGGAAACCCACTCCGGGTCTCTTAGACCCGCGACGGCGAAACCGGGGCCACACCTCTCTACACCTCTAGTCGCTCACACGTCTGTTGCCCCCTTCGCCTATGTACTGGCGGCTTTTCAGGGGGCCCAGCTAGTGAGCTGGCGAGTCACCGTCTGCCAATATATTTCAAATTTAAGCTTGAAAGGCAGACGCCGTTTTCTTCCGGCAATAGAAGTTATCCAGTCCATTAAACACCCCCTCCCATAGACCAGTTTTATTTTTACCATATTTCACAATAGTTTTGCACCCACCTGGGACGGTCCATGACTGTACTCCAATAGTGCAGCCGTGGATAGTCCCGGGTTGGTGCCCCACCCCATTTTAGATTAAAGCTCTCAAAGGGGCCTCTGCGCGTTGGACCTGTGTCCCCGTGTATGCCTTCCAAAGGACCGGACATCTTCCGCACGGAAGATGAGCCGTGATGTCCAAAGAGATACAAATAATAAAGTGCTTATACGAGTAGAATAAGAGGTAGGATAGCTTCACGTCCCTTGGGTTATTCTGCAAGTTCCTTCATGTAGTTACGGTGTTTGCCAATGGCCCACACAGCCATTTGATAGAATCCGGCGGCAGCAAACAGACCGGCTGGAGTGCATGTAGTCATGACGGTAGAATATAGCCAGTCCTAATTCAAATTCCTCTCTGTCATCGTCATATAAAAAAACATAATATATCAAAAAATGGCCAGTAGGTGAAAATGACGATGAAGATGATACTACAAACATCAGCTGACAAGTACCTACCTGAATTTTATTTCACGTACCTGAAATAAAATTCCCAAAACAGCAGGAAGTAGAGTAAAAATATTCAAACCACACACCTTAACCGTGCAAAGAGCACATAAATGACGGTATACAGAGCGTACTAACCTCAGTGCACAAAGAATATTTGGCGCACGCGCAAGATCAAAGGCGACGGGCGGGGCGTGGCTAATCACATCCCGGTCGTTCTCCGCTCTATCCGGCTGTTTCACGAATTATTTTTAGTGCACAGGTAACAAGAATGCCCCTTTGAAATGCAACACTTCCGCTCGTAACGTCGGGTGTTGGACGCATAGATGGCCGATGTGGCCGGAATTTGTTTTTGCCTACGTATGTCTGTACTCTAGGAGGGTCAGTTTGTTACCTGTGTTAAGACAGTATTAGATGGTTAATTTCCATTTTTCTTTTTGCCTCTTGGAATGAAAACATCTGAATACAAAATGAAACGAAATACAAAGTTAAATCCCTACTAATATTATAAATGCGAAAGTAACTCGCCCGTCTGTCTGTCTGTTAAGCTTTAACGCCTAAACCGCTGAAACGATTTTGATGAAATTTGGTACTGAGATACATTAGATCTTGGAGAAGGACATATCCTACAAATATTATAAACTAGCTGACCCGGCGAACTTCGGACCGCCATTTCTTTGGACGATTTTTTTCTAATTTTATTTAATACAAACCTTGTCCTGACAACACACAAAAAAAAAGAATTATCCAAGTTGGTGCAGTCGTTCGGAAGTTATGCGCATACATACATTTCGGCGATTATTTTTTATTTATATAGAATTACATGTGAAAGTTTGGATGTTTATGTGTTTATGAATTTGGATGTTCGTTAATCAATCACGCCATAACGGTAGAACAGATTTGGATGAAATTTGGCACACAGGTAGACCATGACCTGGATTAGGACATAGGATACTTTTTATAGGGGTGTAACATGGACGTACAAAAAAGATCGGACAGATTTTCGCTAACAAAAAACTGTGTCACTCAGAGTCAGTCAGTTTGCTGTACGTACAGGCTGGCACGCACACATTCACAAAAAAAGTCAGTCATTACACGCGTAAACTTCAACAGAGCCGGGACAAAAAGCGGCAAAAAAAATTAAAATATAGCATGTCTTGTGTGGTGAAATGGTGTAAAAACCGTAGTGATCGGAAGAAAAAAAATCCAGGAATCACGTTTCATAGGTCAATGAATAATTCAATCACTTAATTCCCAATTGTATACAATAAAATCAATGTATTCACCAGAAGAAAAGAATCTGTCACAAGGCCAGTGTTGTCAATATTCACGTGTGCAAATTACCCTAAATATGGGAAATTTATAGATTTTTGTTCAATTCAATTTATTTATTACTAGGTATTTTATATATATATTTTTTTACTAGATTTCCTAAAGAAAATGAAGTATGGAGAAATAATTGGATTAAAAAAATGAGAAATTGTAACGGTGAAAACGATTGAATTCCAAACAAATACAGTGTCATTTGCAGTCTACATTTTGAAGCTAACGAGATATATAATACAACTAAAGGAGGACTCCGGTGTGTTGTTACATATGCAGTACCTCAAAATGTAAATTAACAATCTAAGCTAACATGGCATTTATTTTGCAGATATTTTCATAGGGAGATTTGGTTCTTACCATTAACCTTTTCAAATGGCACGGTATAATTCTGCCGACATTTCCAAGAAATTTGTCTGCCAACCTGTATTTGTCTTAAAATAAAATGATAAAAAATGGGTAAATTTGGCTAACATGACAACCCTAAATTCATTCACACTTAGATAGCCGCCGCCATTACGGGACACAGTTTTGTCTTAGCGGGAGTTCCGTCCGATCTTTTTTGTACGTCCATGGGGTGTAAGTGAAGTAGTTCCCTAGGATGCGAGTGAAACCACGGCAACAACTACATTCTGTTCAACGAAAGATGAGTCCTCACAAAGCGGTAATTTCGTAAATTGTAGCCTTTAAGGAGACTGCTATCTACTACTGAAAAACGTAAACGATATCATCTAACACCGTAAAATAACCATATCCTTACTAATATTATAAATTCGAAACTAACTTTGTCTGTCTGTCTGTCTGTTACTTCTTCACGGCTAAACTACTGCACCGATTTTGATAAAACTTGGTACAGAGATAGCCTGGAAGCTGGAAAAGGACATAGGCTACTTTTATCCTAAAAAACGAGGAATTCGCGATAAACGACACACACGAGCGTAGCCGCGGGTGACCTCTAGTTATCCATATATTTCATATTCTTTGGATAGTAACATTTTGTAGAAAAACCCCAGGACTCACACTTTACGTTGAAAAGGGTATAGTTCCTTATAGTTTTTTCCTCATCATTCAGCCGAAAAACGTCCACTGCTGGACATAGGCCTCCCCCAAACATCGCCACATTCACTGGTCCTGTGCTCATGTTGGGGGGGTTTGCCATAATCGCCACGCTTGGCAGGCGGGTTGGCGATCGCAATATGGTTGTTAAAGTACTCAGAGAACGCTGCTGCCCATCCTCTAGTGAATCCTTTAGTCGCCTTTTACGACACCCATCGGAAGAGATGGGGTGGTGCTATTCTTTACGTCTGGCACCAAACAGCACTATTTTTTTTTTCATTCATCATGAATACAATAATAGGGTATTTGACTGAAAAAATCTAATTAGTCCGTCAGTTAGATTAATTTTCAAAAAATATTTGACCCATATTTTTTCTATTGTTACGTAAACCAAAATTGACGATGATACGACACTTTTAAAATTGGCAAAATGTCACAAGCAAGTACAATTTTCACTTGTTTCTGACGTCACAAGCCCCCACTCTCGAGTTTTGAAGCGTTTTATCTTTCCAAATATTCTTAGATTTAACAAAAGAAAAAATATGTGTCCATTATTTTTCAAAACTCTAAGTGGCGGACTAATTAGATTTGCAATTTATTTATGCTGTCAACATGCCTATTCATCATCATCCAATCCACTATCCCCTCTGCATCTTCAAACTCCATGCTCACCTATCCAAAAATAACCATCAAATAACGAGCATCAATATTTTATACATTTAACACCGTTGCCGAACTTCACCGATCTTCACCGCACTTGTCATGTGCCATCACGCCTCGACGTTTAGGAGCCAACAGACATTATAAACCAGGTAAATTATTACTAGAATAACCGTAAAGAATTGAATTAGTGATGATTGAGCTTCTAGTTTTATGTTTGGTACTAAACGGTTTATTTGCCAAAGATGTTATTGGTTTAAATCATTGGTAATTTTGGATATTGTTGAATGTATTAGTGCGTGTTTGGTTTTAAGTTATGTTTGGTTTTAGTGCTCTGTAAATAGATACTTTATACTGACGATTTAACGATTATATTTCAGTGCCCTAATTTTCACCTTAGGGACGAGCTGTTTCACGACACGTTTGGTGCAGTGGTTGAGTGATTGGCTTCTACGCAACGGGTCGTGGGATCTACACATAGTTTTCCCGAGTCTGAGTGTTTGTGCTTGTGAAGATTTGTGCCTCTAAATGCAGCCATAATATAGGAGAATACCAAGTGTGGGGCAAGGTTTAAAAATTACAGTTTTCGTTTTTGGGTTTTACGTAATATGTGTATTTCCCGAATGGTTGAGCAGACCTGTGTATACAAGGTTAGTCGGAAAGGGGGTACTAATCCGCAGGCCACTTATAGTATCACTGATGATGGTTTTAAAGCAAGTGTTAAAATTTCAAAATTCGATAATTTTTATTTCCATGTAAAATTATTTGATTATTCCTGCTTTAGTTATGAATTCAGAAAATGGAGCTTCTGTTATCGATAGCGGGTAGCACTGGGCAATGTTGACAAGAGAGGGTAGCCGTCGATATGGATCGGCCCACCCGAGGTTATAAAGGCGGTGGTCATTCGACGCAGCGAGAGCATTCCGTGTTGAACAGCTGAAGAAGTCTGACCTTTTATATCTGATTAGCTTGTCCTTATTTTATGATCTTGTAATATTTGTGTAAAGTAATATACTGTGATCTAGTTAATGTTACTAATATTAACCCAAATACAAGTACTCTCAGTGGTGGAGAGTCTATGTTGGTTTTATTTACTGTGTTTACCTTGCTCGCAATCCTGACATACCGATATTAGCTAAAACTGTAATGATAGAATCACCCCTGAACGATTAAATTGTTGTGACATTTACATCAGAAGTGGAACAAGAAAAAACCAGTCCACATTATGATTGTATACCCACATGTAAATATTTTACTAGATAAAATCCCCTGTAGACAGACTGACAAAAACTTGATTATTTGATTGACATTACAATGGTGAGAAGTGTGAGAACGAAAAAAATGTGATAAATCCGGTGAGTCACAACCATTTTATTATGTGTGAAAGAAGTTTGATGAAGGAAATATAATAAGAGAGGTTATTTATTCGTGTAAAATAAATAATAAATGATATCTTTGCTTATTCATGTAAAATAAAAGAGATGTTATCTGTATTTATCCGTGTAAAATAAATGAGATGATATCTGTGTTTATTAGTATAAAATAAATATGATGGTATCTGTATTTATTCGTGGAAAATAAATACGGCATCTGTATTTATTCGTGTAGGAAAATACATTGCAAGTCGTATTAGAGTTTGTGGTGAGATGCAACCAGGGTTGATCTTTGGCACCGCCCGGTTTGGCCAGCCGGGGTTGGCCAAAGGCTTCGCCTGGGGAAAACTGAAACTCTAACGTGGCGAAGCAATTGTTATAGGGCTGGAACCAAGGCGGGATATGCCATGATATGGCTAGATCCAAGGCGGGTGATGCCATGTTGATAAAGCAGGATCCCAGGCGGGTGATGCCAAATGAGTTGGCTAAATCCAAGGCGGGTGATGCTATTAATTGATAAATGAAAATGCAGTGAAAATGAGATTCTGTTTTGAATTAATGTTTTGAAAAAGTTTTGAAAGTATTGATATTTGTTTTGATTGGTTTTGTTATAATTCTTGTTGTAGAATGGTACAAAATAGTTTATTGAAATTAAAAAGTAGTTTGTTATTATTACTTATGGTTTAAAATGTATTTTTTGTAGACGAAAACAGGAAATTGTATTTATTATTGATGATAATTACTATGATGACTTCCGTTAAAGATTAATTTGTCAAATTTATTTTAAATAAAAAATAATTTGACTTATTTTCGTTAAAGATGTGTTTAATATGTATTGTATTGTTGTAAAAAGGTTGGATTATTAGCGCAATATAGAAATGTTATGTTTAAAACATCATGTCAGTTTTGTAATATGAGTTTGTGAATAATTGAGATATTATTTTGATCATGAAAAGTTTTAAAGGTTATTAATTTAAGTATTATGATTTTGGGAATAATTGAGATAATATTTTAAGTGTTTATAATTATGTACTATGATACTGTGAATAATGATTAAAGATTTAAAGATATTTAACCATGAAACATTTAGGATGTTTGTTTTATGATTTTGTGAAGAATTGAGATATTTAAGAATGTAGGATGTTGTGAATAATAATGAGATATTGAATCGTGAATTATTTTAAGGGTTGATATGTACTATGAGTTTGTGAATAATGAGATATTTAATCTTGAAATATTTTGAGTGTTTAACGTAGGTAGTATGAGTTTGAAGTGTTTATATGCTGGTAAAATGAATTGTGAATAATTGAGATTTATAATCATGGAATATTTTAAGTGTTAAATGTAAGAAAGAAAGAAAGAAAGAAAGAAAAAGTATTTATTCCTACGCCCAAACAGACGCACAAACATACTTAAAATTAATAACATAATTACAGATAAAAGTTATAACTAACAATTCCTTAATTTCATATAATTGCCTGGCAACCCAAACACAAAACAATAAAAAATAATAACTATGACTTAATTTCTTAATTTATAATCTATGCAAATCACGTTTACATATTTAGTCTGTGGTTACCTAGACATTAGACTTAAACATCATAGTAAAACATTTTAATAAAAATACATACATCAATGATTATTTGAATTTGCGCGTCGCATGGCACATAAGAATTTAGGTCGTTGCTCAGCTTTATGCTGTGACTTTAGACAAGCCTAATGCCAACAGCGCTGATTTTCAGCAACAACCTTCGAGTGACGTAATGAAGTACCGCAAGGGAGAACCAGAAAAACAAAGTGAGTACTATTTTATTATGTACCGAACTGTGTGTAAAATAGAGTTAATAAACTGTGTAGTGTGCTGTGCCAAATATAATACAAATATTGTTATTAAATAACCAATTGCACTTCATAATAAGAACATAATAAAACACGACAGACATCAAAACAAAAACAAACAACAAAGTTGGCGGCCATTGTTGCGTAAGAGCATCGTAACGGTAGGTAACGGTAAAACGACACCGACGCTTGCGCGAGTGTCATGTGATTAGTCCCGTTTGAAATGCAAGTGCGTGCACCAATCCAGAAGTGTAATAATAATAAATAAATAAATTTTACCTATTTTGTGTAACGAAGCTAGTGTCAATGCTTTTAAGTACTTGACCCAATTAAAAATGTTTCAGTGATTCAAGAAAACATACAGATTGTTTGTAAAAATCAAATAATTAAAGTAACCCAAAAAGACTTGAATAACCGAAGCAATAGAACAGACACTTGGGAATCCTGCTCAAACTTGCCTTAAGGCCATGACCCCCCAGGTAATCCTTCATTTTTGTGAGAAATCTACATTACATTTGCAAGTACTTACCATCAACCTAGTATGTGCAGCATCCTTATTTCCATTTTCAGGACATAAAATGTTTGTGCTAACACCAAGCCACCAAGGTTGTCTTATAGTAGACACAGGCCATGGCAGACAAGGGGCAGACTGAAAGGAGGAGCCCTATCTCACTGCTGGTGACCCGGACCATTGCCAGAAGGCCATGACCTTGGAGGTTAGAATCCATCTTTATGAATATAGACTATGATTATAAAATATAAATGTATATTATTTAAAGTATTGAAATGATTATGTTGATTATTATATTGTTAATATATGTACTATTTATATTGCTACCATGTATCAAGACTTCTGTACCTGCATGTAAAGTTTCTTTAAATGCCATAAAAAGGTTTGTTTTGATTTCAGGCCTCGTACTGGTGGAGGAAGGTCATTCCAGCAGTGAGTGGCAGCGTACTTAAAACTACCCCTAAATGCCATGGTTCTGTGTTTTGGGATGGAAAGGGGATTTGTTGCATAACGTATGTGATTTTTATATTGATGTTGTCTCCAACTCAGTTTTGCAAATAGATAGTATGGTTTTTTTGTAGTAATGACACCAAAGAGTAAACTAGCCATATGTAGCTTCCTCCTTGCAGCCATTTTAAGTATATTATTTTCATTTGTGAAAGGAGTGACGTGACATGTACTATGAGTTTGTAAATTATTGAGATATTATGTTCTGATTTTGTGAATAATTATGAGATTTTTACGAATGAAATATTTTAAGTGTTTATGTATTATGGCTTTGTGAATCGTTGAGATATTTAACCAAGAAATATTTTAAGTGTTTATGTATTATGAATTTGTGAAAAACTATAATGAGATATTTAGCCCTGAAAAATATTGTAAATGTATTTAAATGATTTTATGAATTTGTGTATGATGAGATTGTGTGCTTATGTACCTAATATGATTTATTGAATAACTAAAATTTGATGTTTAACCAAAGTAGAACTGTCTAATAGGCATCTGAGATAGTATTTTATTGTGAAAATGGTGGAAATCTAATGTGTGGATGTTTGTAAGATTGGGATACGAGAAGTTATGAACGAATATAGAACTAGGTTGATACTGAATGAATATCAACTAGTTCAAGCCACGGGTGATGAGCTTGTTGGCCGTCGATGGGATAACAAGCTCTAGTCGATACAAACATTCTTTGGATGCTCTTCATGTTACTTTGGTCAAAGACATGAGTAACATGACGAGGCCAAAGATGAGTGATCAGGTGTGGCCGAGATGTGTACTGTATTATTTGTTTCTGTTTAAGGTCCGAAGGTGTCACTGAAGTTAGGCCTTGATGTACAATCTTGACGATGGGGGTTGATGGTGCGTCAACCACCAACCACCAACACACGAGGACGTGTGTTTTGCAGGAGGGCCGTGTTATCGATAGCGGGTAGCACTGGGCAATGTTGACAAGAGAGGGTAGCCGTCGATATGGATCGGCCCACCCGAGGTTATAAAGGCGGTGGTCATTCGACGCAGCGAGAGCATTCCGTGTTGAACAGCTGAAGAAGTCTGACCTTTTATATCTGATTAGCTTGTCCTTATTTTATGATCTTGTAATATTTGTGTAAAGTAATATACTGTGATCTAGTTAATGTTACTAATATTAACCCAAATACAAGTACTCTCAGTGGTGGAGAGTCTATGTTGGTTTTATTTACTGTGTTTACCTTGCTCGCAATCCTGACATACCGATATTAGCTAAAACTGTAATGATAGAATCACCCCTGAACGATTAAATTGTTGTGACATTTACACTTCTAATTCGTGACCCCAAATATGACCTAAAATGTAAACACAGCTGATCATACCTGAAGATAGATAGATTTTTGTGATTTTTTTATGAAATTTTTGAACAGCTATTTCTCTTAAACTATTGACTTTTGGGGAAAGTGGTAGAACAAAAGTGATTCATCATTATGGGTATATTATCACCCTTTCAGATTAGTACCCCCTTTCTGACTAATCTTGTATAGTATACCCTCATTTCGCCGAAATGTTTAAGTCTCATGTAATAAGCGAGCCTATTGCCATCAACCGGGCACAAATCCAGGCATCGTGAGAAGTTAAACATGGTTTAAAAATGGTTTTATCAGCCTTAGTATGAGCAATAAAATGTTTGTTCATGTTTTTTTTTTTATTATTATTTGTTACTAGGCCTGCGTTTGGCCGCCATCTCGCCTGATGTTAAGCGATGATGCGGTCTACGATGGAGCACGCTTGCCCAGAAGAAACCGATTCACTCGTGACTTGAAGACACCCAGATTGTAGCTGTCGGGGAACACCCACTCGGGCAGCGCATTCCACTGTTTGGCGGTTTTCACAATGTGTCTATAATTGAGATATTTCGTTATACGGGAAGCGGCTTTTGCAAACTTATGCAATCCTTGGGGTAAACTATAAAACTAAGTTTGGTTTTCCGCCACGGTTATTTTTCAGTTACTAGCCTCGCTCGGTCATCACTTATCAATACACAGGATATTTAATGTCAACCGTCTAACAGTCCCTTAAACTAATTCAAATCTAACTTGGAGTGTCACAATTTTCTGTAGCGAAATGCGCAACGATGATCGGATATTAAAAAAAGTTTGGATTGCAACGTGTGTCTAGTGGTCGCAGGCGCGACTACTGAGCGTGACGTCCTGGATTCGATCTCCAGGTGTGGCAACGCGTTATTGATATTTTCCTTGTGGAATTTCTCAGTAGCAGCCCTGAGCCTGGATTTGTGCGCACGTGGACTTAATCATAACGGCAAAATGAGTGTATACGAAACACTTCTGCCCAACCCTTCGAGAAACATAGGCATGATGTTATGTTATGTTATCTGCTGTTTGCATAAACAACTTGGACACACAGATTTTTCACAGCATCCACTATATACATGTTATACCGTCAATACCAAACAAGATGTATAAATCAGGTCTGCTTAAAATTCCCGCATTACGTGGCGCCCTCTGGGAGGGGAAAGGAAAATAATGAGAGCTCTACAGCTCTTAAATCTTGAGACGCATCTACTTTTAATGGCATTTAAATTAGCTTTTTATTTGCTCAGGGTTAGCGGTTGTGGGTAGCGGTGGAAATAAATGTGTCTTGTTTGGCGGCACTTTTGATTGAGGACTTAGGATAGCAATGCTGGTGCTATGTTTAGGGTTCCTTACTAAAATGTGTTCCGTGTGGTGCCGGACGTAAAGCACTACCCCATCTCTTCCTATGGGTGTCGTAAAAGGGGACTAAGGGCTCATTCACACGGGTTCCGTCATTCACGATTCGTCATAAAACACGATACGTCATGACGGATGGACGTTCACATTGCATACGGAATCGTGTTTTATCACGATTCGGCAAAATATCCGAATTGATGTTCACATTCGTTTCGTGATTCTTAGTCTTGGATGAACTATCGAACACGACAGATCCGTCACAAAAAAATCACGATTCGTGTTTTTTGACCAACGTGTTTTTTAAAAGACAATACGTTATTTAAGACGTGTCCGACATTTTTCACGATTCGTTATGCGTATGAACACGGGCATTTAAAAAAAATAGCCACGGTAAAAAAAAACACGAATCGTGAAAAAAGACGATTCGTCAAAAAAAACGAATCGTCTTCGTGTGAATGAGCCCTAAGGGATTCACTGAGGATGGGCAGCAACGTTCTCTGAGTACTTTAAAAACCATACTGCGGTCACCAACCCGCCTGCCAAGCGTGGCGATTATGGTAAACCCTCCCCCCCTCCCCCCCAACATTGCTTGGGGGCTCCACACGGCTTGGGGGAGGCCTATGTCCAGCAGTGGACTTCTTTCGGCTGAATCGTGATGATGACTAAAATGGTAAAAAAGGAACCATTATTTCCGTCCTTGTGTGCTTCTGTCTGTCACAGTTGCTTGTTTCAAGAACTACTAATGCTATCGAATAGAAATTAGGAACAGTTTAAATCATGTTTGTCCACCTACATTGCAAGTAAAAGAATTGAACAAAATAATATTTTTATTTTGCGGGGAATTGAAATTTTGAAATGGGGTTACTAGGTCAAATGCGGTATCATATGAAAGAGTTTCATTTGCAAATTATTAAATATATTTTTATTTTCATTTGTAGCGCATAGTTTTTGAGTTATAATGAAAACTTACTAAAAATACAATTTCTCCCGTAACTCCGAAGTTTGCGAAATCTGGAATAAATCGAGTTGATAGAGGTTTACGTAAATATTACAGGAAAAGTGTGGATGACTGTAAGAAGCACAGTTCTTTAGAAATCAGCAAAAATCCTTTACAAACAAACTTAGTGGTGCGGTTCCAAAAAACTTTCCAATGTACAGAAGTCCCTTTGTGCGCAAGTCCGACTCGCACTTGACCGGTATTTTTTTAATAATGTACACGTAAAATAGTCACATTTAATAACGTATTCAGGATTTTGCTGAGGCTGCTTCGCTTCTGTGACGCATCATCAGTGTTTACCAAGGAACTGACACGAGGCTAATACAAAATTAACTAATAACAGATATCGATATTAACGCATGGCGGTAATATCGACCGGTATAACGCACCTGTGTGGAGAAACCTTAAGGATTGCGAAAATCATAAAATTAATTTGTATCATAACATCACGCCTATATTCCCCGAAGTGTTGGGCAGAGGTGTATAGTACATCCTCATTTCGCCGTTATGTTTAAGTCTGGTCTAATAGGGGGCGAGCCTATTACCATCTACCGGGCACAAATCCAAACACCGGGCTGCTACTGAGAGATTCCAAATGGAAAAACCCAATAGCACTGATCGACCTGAGGATCGAACCCAGGACCTTATGATCAGCAGTCACGCTTGCGATCGCTAGGAAAACCAGGCAGTCAGATTCAGGCAATGAGTTGTATTGTAACCTAATATTAGCCAGAGAACCGTACGTATGAAGAAGTGATAGATAGGTGCAAAATAGTTCAAATACTGATCCTTATTTATGTTTGCTTACCTCTTCCGTAAGCTACAAACAGACGAACTTACACCCGTACACGTTGTACGGGCAGCAACCAAAGTTTTAGTCCGACCACACATTATCAACTATCAGAAAATTTCTGACGCGGAAGTCTTTTCGGGCGCGAAGGTTCGCTGCGCATACATGATCCCCAAGTCAGGCAGCGTTATTGGGGTTCTCCGTTTGGAATTTTTCAGTAGCAACCCGGAGTTTGGATTTGTACACGGTTGATGGCAATAGGCTCGTTCTCTATAACATGGGACCTAAACATAAATGAGAGTGTACTATACACCTCTGCCCACCCCTTTGGGGAATGAGCCAGCAGGCTGCCAGATCCAGCAAATTCTGACACAGTGCGAGGTCTAGTATAAAATGTATGTGATGAGTTGTGCGTGAGAAATTTTCTAGCAAAAATGTCGGATAATGTGCGGTCGGACTTATGTACGCAAACATTTTCTCATCATCATTATTTGAGCTCTTTCCAAAGTGAAGGAATTATCATGAAATGTGGTTAGTAATTAAAATAATAAGTTTGCCTTAAAACTAACGATGAAATTAGTTGGAAGCAATTATTTAAAAAAACAAATTGAATTTGATTTTTTATTTTATAAATGGTGGAAAGTGATTAGGGAACAATAGTCAAGAATTAGGAACTATGTTGTACCAAGTAGTCACATAAGTAAATTTATAAATATGTGTACGTTTATCTAATTAGAGCCCTCAAATATTGCAACATCTGGAAAAGGTTGCTAAGCTGTACCTACTCTATATAATAAGAGCTGTATTGTTTTACCATAGTGTGCAAATAAATAGTTTGAGTTTGAATAGTTTTTTTTGTAACTCTCTTTTACACATATTTCCTCAAAATGTTTTTCCTTCACTGTTAAGACAAGTAATAATCAAATTCTGATCCGTACATGAGTTAGAAAATGGAGGTACGGGCCGGTATCGAACTCAGATACTCCTGGTTGGACTATTTCAAAATCTGAGTGCTGAAATCCATCTCTTTTATACATCTGTCTGTACCTTCAATCTCTGTCATAACTTGGGTGGGCAGGTTTACAACCGGCCGTAAGTAAAGTGAAACATTGCGGCGGCTCCCGGAAGAGGGGTGAGCATTGTGAGCAATATTATACGATTTATGATCTGCTAGTAAACCTGATTGTAAATCTGTACTGTTACTGTTGATAATAACTTACGTTAAGTAGTTTGCAATATAGTAGTAACGATACATTATTTTGTAAGTACAAAGTAACAGTGTGAAGTCAGTCCTTGGATTTATACATCGAGGCCCCTCCATGCCAAAGAGTAGGTTAAGCCGTCAGTCCCGTGTACGAGTCATCATCTGCCTAGCCTTTTCCCAACTATGTTGGGGTCGGCTTCCAGTCAGACCGGATGCAGCTGAATATCAGTATTTTACATGGAGCGACTGCCTATCAGACCTCCACAACCCAGTAACTGGGTAATACGATACTCTTGGTAAGACTGGTTGTCAGACTTTCTGGCTTCTGACCAACAGTAACGACTGTCAAAGATCTACAAATGACAGCCGGGACCAACGGCTTTACGTGCTTTCCGAGGCACGGAGGAAACTCGCTATGGTAAATGGTCACCCATCCACAGACCAACCTCGGCAAGCGTGGCTTAACCCGGAAGATCGGTCTATGCGGCTGTAATTATTTAGCCACGAGCTCCTCATACGAGTATCATACTTATACTTATGAGTCAGAAGCCTGAAAGTCTAGCAACCGATCTAACCTTAGGATATCGGCATTTTCCATTATCTAGATTGCAGAGGTCTGATGGCAATCGATCCATGTAAAATACTGGTATTCAGCCGCATCTGATTAGACTAGAAGCCAATCCCAACATAGTTGAGAAACGGCTAGGCAGAACAATAAAATTCCTTGATGTTGATCTGATGACTATTGCTCAGACTCCCGCAAGTCACAATGATCAGTGTTGGGCTATAGAAAGTTTTTAATGAAAACTAGTTTTTTTTTAAGAAACAGCCTTGACTTATTTTGTGATGCGTTTGAATTATAAGTACTTATTGATTTATTTTTATTTAAATTTTATCACGTCTGTATTCCCCGAAGGATTGGGCAGATCGCCGTTATGTTTAAGTCCCATGTAATAGGGCGCAAGCCTATTGCTATCAACAGAGCACAAATCCAGACTCCGGGCTGCTACTGATAAATGCCACGCAAAAAAACTCAATAACACTTAGCCCGACTTGGGGATCAAACCCAGGACCTCATACTCAGCAGTCACGCTTATGACCACTAGACCAACGAGGCTGGCCTTTGTCCTGTGTTATATTTATTTATATTGATTGAATGTATTCACCTGCTCGAGGAGCTCGTGGCTAAATAATTACAGCCGCATAGACCGATCTTCCGGGTTAAGCCACGCTTGCCGAGGTTGGTATGTGGATGGGTGACCATTTACCATAGCGAGTTTCCTCCATGCCTCGGAAAGCACGTAAAGCCGTTGGTCCCGGCTGTCATTTGTAGATCTTTGACAGTCGTTACTGTTGGTCAGAAGCCAGAAAGTCTGACAACCAGTCTTACCAAGAGTATCGTATTACCCAGTTACTGGGTTGTGGAGGTCTGATAGGCAGTCGCTCCATGTAAAATACTGATATTCAGCTGCATCCGGTTCGACTGGAAGCCGACCCCAACATAGTTGGGAAAAGGCTAGGCAGATGATGATGAATGTATTCACCTGCCAGACAGAACTGTGTTGCTGGGAAGTTTGTTGTGCCTTATCTTTTTCACAGCATAAACACAAGGGAGCGGTGAAGGGTGGACGTTTCTGAGAGCTGTCTTTTGTAACATTAACGTTAAAAAAACTAAGTAATTCTAGTCTATTTTGAATAAATAAGTTTTGAAGTTATTTATTCTAAGCTTGAGAATACGGTGTTCCAAGTGTGGAATAAAATTTTACGACCCAATGTAAGCACATAATCGTTGTCACAATATCCGGTCACTTCAAAGTCATTAATTTATGTATCTTAAACTCCCGCGCATACCAACTTTGATCTACTTATAATAATAAACAGATAGTTGTAATAGCTTCAATGACACTATTCAGAGTATCAAAGGGAGATTGTTCCATTACCATCCTGGTGCTTGAACGGTAATAATATTATGTCATGTTATAAGCGCAATTTAGACTACGATATATAATATACAAGGTTAATCCCCGGACCACTTAAAGTATCACTGAACAGCTATTTCTCTTAAAATATTGATTTTTGGGGAAAGTGGTAGAACAGAAGTTAGTCATTATTATGGGTACTTTAACACCCTTTCAGATTAGTACCCCCTTTCTGAAATGAAATGATATTTATTTCTGTAAATAAATCTGTTACAGACACTTTTACAAGTCAATGTAATGTTTTTTTTTTAAGACTAGATGGCACCGGCATTTCCTATCTGATTAGCTCTGAGAAGAAAAACCGAAACAAACTCAGAGATCAAGGTCTCTTTTAAAGTCCAGACATTGTAGTATAAAACTATGTGAGTGTAACAATATAGGGCAACGTCTGGAATGGCCTTTTGAGGAAAGAGCCATAGCAGGTTTGAGTTGACCTGTCCCAACTGACGGCACGCATGTATCAGCCATCGTGTAGCTCAACCTTATTATCGGGAGCTTCTGACTAACCTTGTATAGTGCGCTTATGACGTAATATGCTTTACTTTAAAACGAAGTAGTATAGCGTAGTCTGAACTGCTCTTTAAGTGTTGATGACAGTTTATTCACAATAATTTACAAGGACAACAAAGAAAGAAAGAAAGAAAATCAATTTATTCAGCATGCAAATCGATACAGTACATACTATAATGCAAATAGGTGTAACAGTTCCTTAACCCTTAATAAGGCAAAGGGAATAGGTATATTTCCCACCAACTTTTTAAGAAGACGTCGCGAAATCTTCTTTCTTATATTTTCATTTTGAAAGCTGGCAATATATATATTTTTTCTTTTTTCTTGAAATTAACAAAAAAAAAACTTTTTTTACCGTCTAAAAAATTGCCAAATTGTTTGTATTTACTTTTCTTAAAACCGTTTGCCCTAGTAAGGATTAAATACAATACATAATAAGCACCACGTTTATTACACCTTAAACTATTACTGAACTAAAATATACAGAAATACGTCGCATTCGCATGTGAATATAATCATCATCATCCCCCTGCCCTGATCCCAACTTATTTGTGGTCGGTGCAGCATGTATTTTTCTTCTATACATCTCTATTAGCCGTCATCTCAGTAGTCGCCCATTTTCTAGTCATATCATCTTTTGCATTATACATCCATCGTTTGTTTGGTCTTCCTCTACTCTTATAACCATCCACATTCATACTCAAAACTTTCTTCACGACATGTTCCTCATTCCTCCGCATCACATGCCCATACCATGATAACAGGTTTTCTCACAACTGGTAGCATTGGGACTAATTTTCATAACATGCAACACCAACAGCGTTGATTTTCAGTGACGATCTTGGATGACGCAATGATGTCTTCAGCGGAGAAAAAATCATATAATTCATCTAGTTTACAAATTTCAATCATATAGTTTAATTTCTTTAGTTGTTTATGTAATTATGAACGGTCTGTTCGTCCCGATATATACTTGGGAGCAAATAAATCGAGCCACGTATTTCACGTATAATTGTTATTATTTTTGGTACCTATTATGGAACAGATCAATTCGAAACATATATCGCCTAAAAGGTTATTTGATAACCATTATAATGAGAGTAGTTTTTTGTCAACTTAGGGCCGATTTTTCAATCATCAGTTAACTTTTATTTGAAGAATAATTTTGACATTTTGACAGCTTTTGTACAGAAAATATGTCAAACCGCTATATTTATTTCTCAGATAAAAGTTATCTGACGATTGAAAAATCAGCCCTTAGTATATAATTCATGAAACCAAAACTAATAACCAAGACACGTGAAAAAAGGAGTGGCTTGATTTATTTGCCCCCAAGTGTATTTGATGCTGACTTTACTATACACCTCTGCCCAACCCTATAGGGAATAAAGGCGTAATGTTATGTTATGAATGTTATAAGTAGGTAATAAATGTCAATTGAAAAACAAACGACAGGTGACGGTCTCCAATTTTCCTCGCACTACAAGTAAACACGAGTATGACCCTCTAACAGAATTATTGGCACAAATGACAGCGAGTTGAGCCAACCAATAAAACCGTTTCGGAGAGTTTAACACGACTGCGTATCTGTCGTGAGCTGCGACTGAGAAATTGTCGTATATCACGGTATTACGATTATTATAGGTGCGCTGGTTGTCTTACTCTAGTAGTATTTTAGATTCGTATGTTTGTGTTTGTTGACGATACGTTTGGTGCAGTGGCTGCGCGATTGGCTTTTGCGTTATGGGTCGCGGGTTCGATTCTAGCATGGAACAAATATGTGTATGGCCAGTAGATACACTGCAGTTTTTTTTGTATTATAACTTTCTTGAGACACATTCATATTAATGATTAGTTATGGTTTACTCACGTGCATTTTCCGGGATTGCCCAACAAGTTAAAGGCTCCATTGGGGTCCGAAACTAGTCGGCAATCCTGAAAAATGCACGTGAGTAAACCGTAACTAATCATTAAATACACTACAGTTGTTCCGGGTCAGTGCGCGCATGTAAGATTTGTGTCTGTAAACGCATCCACGAGACAGGAGAATCCGAGAGTGAGGCGATGTGTTCATAGAATTAAAATTCGTCTATCTAAATAACCTACAAAGAATAATACAAGTACGTTTTCAAAATCAGCATCTTAATTGCACAGAACTCTTGTAATCGCTATGGGTTTGATTTTGACATGTCAGCAATTTCCATGGCAACGTACAAGTTTATAACATGGACATACAAAAAAGATCGGACAGATTTTCGCTAACAAAAAACTGTGTCACTCAGAGTCAGTCAGTTTGCTGTACGTACAGGCTGGCACGCACACATTCACAAAATGTCAGTCATTACACGCGTAAACGTCAACAGAGTCGGGACAAAAAGCGGCAAAAAAAATTAAAATATAGCATGTCTTGTGTGGTGAAATGGTGTAAAAACCGTAGTGATCGGAAGAAAAAAAATCCAGGAATCACGTCTCATAGGTCAATGAATAATTCAATCACTTAATTCCCAATTGTATACATTAAAATCAATCATTAAAATCACCAGAAGAAAATAATCCGTCAAAAGGCCAGTGTTGTCAATATTCACGTGTGCAAATTACCCTAAATATGGGAAATTTATAGTTTTTTGTTGAATTCAATTTATTTATTACTAGGTATTTTATTTATATATATTTTTTACTAGAATTCCTAAAGAAAATGAAGTATGGAGAAATGATTGGATTAAAAAAATAAGAAATTGTAATGGTGAAAACGATTGAATTCCAAACAAATACAGTGTCATTTGCAGTCTACATTTTGAAGCTAACGACATATATACAACTAAAGGAGGACTCCGGTGTGTTGTTACATAAATATGCAGTACCTTAAAATGTAAATTAACAATCTAAGCTAACATGGCATTCATTTTGCAGATATTTTCATAGGCAGATTTGGTTCTTACCATTAACCTTTTCAAATGGCACGGTATAATTCTACCTACATTTGCAAGAAATTTGTCTGCCAACCTGTATAATATCTTAAAATAAAATGATATAAATGGGTAAATTTGGCTAACATGACAACCCTAAATTCATTCACACTTAGATAGTCGCCGCCATTACGGGACACAGTTTTGTCTTAGCGGGAGTTCCGTCCGATCTTTTTTGTACGTCCATGGTTTATAATTATAAATCCACCTTCTCCAGTACCAGAATATTGTTGTGTTAACAAAATGAAAGCTATTGAAATTACGAATTTGATAAGCAATTCGAATGCGTGTTTAATGATCATTTTCCAAAAAGTTTTTTTACAAAATGTAAGATCACTCGGTGCGTATGTATACGTAATATGGAATTTGACCTTTGTGACCATTTGGTATCAAAAATGTACTACAGTTTAGTATTATTTTATAGAAAGTAGAAAGAAGGGGGTTCGAGATGGAAACCGGCCCGCAACTCTGACTTTTAGAACTCATGTGCGGATCATAATTTGATTATCACTAGCATTAATGGTGAAGGAAAATATCGTGAGGAAATCTGCACACCTGAGAAGTCTCCATTAAGTTCTCGATGGTTTATGTAGCCCGCCAATCCCCATCAGGCCAGTATGGTGGAGTACGGCCTAAACCCTTCTCATTCTTAGAAGAGTTCCATGTCCAGCAGTGGAACAATAATGGGCTGATTATATACTTATATCAACAAAACAATATAGGTATACAAACATATACCTTCTCGCACTTTCTTTTAGACGTAATACAAAAATTATCATGCGCGGCATCTATGTGATGTGGAAACCGGAAATTGGGTCAGAGCCGCCCACTTATCCGCCGGAAGTGGACGCCCAGGGGCAACGTATTTCCGGTCCTGACGACTACACACCTCCCCGGACTGATTACCGTGTTTTGGGGGAACAGTTCACTGATAGTTTTAAATAGATAGGTATCTGTTAGGTGTTTTAGGCCGTGTTCTCTATTTCCGAGTCATTTTAGCGCCCCGAGTTAACTGACTGTACGGAGCAATATCGCACTAGTCGTGCCGTTGTCGTTCATTTATCGTGGCATCGAAATGTTCTTTAAAATAGAAGTATTCTACCAAAAAAAAATTGCTTACTTTTTTATTGATACCCATATTAGGTGGTTTAGATACCATCACTTAATCCTACAGCAAGTTTTTTTAGTTATACCAATAATAATAGATCATGTGGTTTTAAGGAATTACATGATTTCTGTTTTCACTCTGTGTGGTGGGGGGGGGGGGGGGGGGTTATTTCAAAGTAACTGGCGAAACCACGCAGGTTTACTAGATACCATCAATAGATCACATTTAAATAAAAAAAAATACCTAAACTGTACTTAATCAGCTAACAAAATACATAACATATACAGTAGTAAAGAGCGCGCACGTAGTAAGAAGGTATAAATGTACGGTTTTGAATAATAAGTTGAAGCAGATCATGTTGGTACAGTACGACAAAACTGGATTACATCGATGTACCTGATCGAACAACCAATGACAGTCGCTCAATTTCGCGCCACTCACACTTACTCCACGTCTCCTCAGACTCCGCAGTCACACCGATAATTCAGCCCTCATCAATGCCCTAAGCCGAGGTCCGAGTCCCACTAGGGGTCGCCCTTAGTGCTTTTGTTGCTAGTAGTCATGATGTTAGTGTAGTATAAGTACCTACCCAGTTAGCATAGGCTAAGTATTTTACTTTTTTTTTTATTACTTGACTTGTTCGCGTTAGACCCTCGTCGCCTGGTGGTAAGCGCAGGCAGGGCCTAAGATGGAGCACACGAATCCAAGTAACAGAGATATAGAGGGATTCCCCTATCCCACATCAATTTTATTTGTATAATACTCTGCCTTAATAGTCTGATATTGTTTTATATGTATAATTTTGATAATATCATTTTCTAAACTCTAAAGTTTGAGCATCATGCAGCAATTAATGATACACCTTTAATCATATCATATTACTGCCCATTGTCTGGTAGTATGAGTCTGTCATGCTCACTTAAATGTCCTGCTGATGGTGGCGTTGTATATCCGGTCGTTGGGTTCCCTATAATATGATTGAGCTAAGCGATGCGGATGTGCACGTCATGCTCGTGAACGGGTGCTGTCTGTCGGGACTGGTCAGCCCATAACTACTATGGCAATTCTAGAAGGCATATTTTCTTTTTCTATTTTCTACTCTCATGTGAATTTATTTGTTACATTAACCTGCATTATTCTCATTCTATGTCGCACGCTACTGTAATGGAATTGTCATGAATAGTCATGATCTACTATTTTATAAAGAGTATTCATGGAGTTTCTTGTCGGCTCTTCTCCATAGAACCTACCTTTTGGAACCGTGCACCTAGTTTTGACGTTTTAAAAGTGCCTGTAATCTGGTCTATTTGAAATAAAAAACTTTGACTTTGATACCCCTCTAGCTCTCACATACACACTCGGGAACACGGTAAACTGCTTGGCGCTGGACTTTAATGTGAGTGTGGTAGCTAGCCAGGCGGACCGTATAGATCCTACCACCAAGCAGAACTTACTTTACTTCCCCACCATTGGCTGGAAGCCCTTCAGTTCTTGCCAATAGCTGCCCTGTTACGTAGAAATGTTCTGTAAGGACCATCAGGAAGCATAAAAAAAATGCATTTTACCATACGAAGATTCGACTGCACCGATTGACGTGATTTACTCATCTTTTTAACCGACTGTTCGCGTTTTAGTCTTATTTGGGTCGGACATTTTTGTGCGCTGACTCGAGTTGCACGTATGTTTACGTCAATGTTAACACGTTATAAATTCTGTGTTATTTGATACATTTGAGTTGGTACCAAGCACCGTTACCACATAAACCGAAGCTCACTAGCATAACAAGTACTGTACGACATAAAGCATTGATGCGCATACACCGTTTCAGTGTTGGTTGCCCCCACTATTAGCGGCTACTATGACACGTTCATACATTAACGACGCATGCGCGAGATGCGCGCGCGCACGTTCTTTGATCTTTTACGCCTTAGGATCATAGAATAAGTTTGTGCGAAATTGTGGAGTTAGAAATAGTATTTTTTATAATTTTCCGCGTTTTTTTTAATTTTTGCTGCGGAATAGGTTTACAATAGGTTTTCATGTAATTAAGTTAACCAAGAGAACAGGCCTTCTTATAATAGCGGTACCTTAAAATAAGTTACGAAAAGTTTCTTCAAATCTTCAATCATTGAGAATTGGAAACCCATCTCTTCGAATGATTCTGCCTCATAACGGTATTACAAAACGCACAGCTTGTCGGAAGTATTGGATCTGGTTATCAATCCAATTCGACATTGTGGCAACGAGTATTAATTACCTCATATCTATGCTTAGTTACGATTTACTCACGTGCATTTTTCGGGATTGCCCAAGTAGTTTCGGACTCAAACGGAGCCCTTAATCATGCGCGGCGCGGTACAGCGCCAGTCTGACTCGCGATCTCGCCACGTGTTCAGCTCATGATTAAGGGCTCTGTTTGGGTCCGAAACTAGTGCGGAAATCCCGAAAAATGCAGTGAGTAAACCGTAATTAATCATAAATAAGAATGTGTCTCAAGAAAGTTATTGATTACCTTCTTTAATCAATACAGGCGTATGTACAGTACTGCACTATGATAGGCTGAGTGGATATAAAGATTTGGAAGAATGGCTCATGGATAATTATCAACCGCGCTGATGATATGATTTTCAAGGGTAAACACCGCTTGCCGCGGTCAGTCTGTAGATGGGTGACCGTTCGTTACACATCGAGACCCCTCCGTTCCTCGCAGAACATGTTAAACCGTCGGTACCGTGTGTCGCACGAATACCTATGACAGTCGTTAAGGGTAGTCAGAAGCCCGAATAACTGGATAGCGGGGGTCTGAAGGCAGTCGCTCCGTGAAAAATACTCTGGTATTCAGCTGCATCTGTAGTGTTATTCTGTAAGAAACCCACCTCAATATCGACGGTTAACTCGATATCCATAATGTCACAGTATGGTTAATAGAAGCAAATAATACACAGATAATCGACAGTATAATCAATAACGCGTAGTATAGTTATCCACGCTGTGTCACGCCAAGTGTCTAATTGACAGTCGCGATCGAGGTGAGATTCTTACAGAATTGCACTGCAGGCTAGACTGCCGTTGACCTCAACATAGTTGGGGAAAGGCCAGGCAGAGCATATAAAGATTTGAAGAGTATTGGCCTTCGCGCGCAACATAACTTCCCACAGCCACCGGTCTCGAATCACCGAGCTCCCCGGTCGTAGAGCCGGTCTCGGTTCGGGTAGTCATCTCTTCAGACCCCGCAGTCACACCAATAATTCAGCCCTCCTCAAGCTGTCTCCCTCCCAATCCCCCGCTAGCAACGCCCTAAGCCGCGGTTCGAGTCCTACTAGTGGTCGCCCTTAGTGCTGTTGTTAATATTAGTCATGATGTTAGTGTAGTATAATTAGTTAGCTTAGGTTAAGTATTTTACTTCCCCACCGTTTGCTGGCCAGACCCGACCGAGCAGTTATGGGCAAAACCTGAAGTCTTGCCCATAACTGCTCGATTACATAGAAATGGTCCGATAGGACCACCAAAAGCAATCCAGAAGAAAAAAAAGCGACATAGCAGAGTTTGTCCAGCAAAGACTGTCTCGTCTACATTTTAGTCTATATCTCACACCGTCCGACGCTCTAGCTGTCAACCTTGAACGGCGAGTGCCAATTATCTGCGGAGTTTATTGTTTTGTTTGATATTGTTTAATACTTTACTGAGATGTACTTTTTACTGTTCGTGTTGTATAGGTAGAAATGGATGGTGAATGATTTTTTATTTATTTTGTCTCGATCCGGATTTGGGAGTCAATTACAGCAGATTATTAAATGTCACTTGGGAGCGATGTTACCAACGTGAGAGAAAAGGTGTTCCTCGGTGAAAGACCGAGGAATTTTAAAATTTTGACAACTTATGTATAGGAAATCTGTCAATATGTAACATTTATTCCGCGGATAATTTTATGTAATGTTGATAAAATGTTTAATTCACCAGCAATGTCGACGCTCTTGAACACTATGAATTCATCATTCCTTTGAATTTTGAGTGTGTGGGAAGTTATTAAAGAAATACGTTATAACATTGAAAATAAGCAACATTTTGAAGAGAATCGGAACACATTACTAGCGCGCCATTGTAACAACTACAACTATTGGTCAGTTTTTCTTTACAAAAACTGTCAAAATTTTTAAAAGCAAAAACTAAACCAAACATTTTTCAGTTTTTATAAACGAAAACAGGCTGACGGTTGTCTATTTGGTAGCCATTTATTTAATAGATTTGGATCCCTGGTCTGATACCGAGAGAGGCTTATAAAAAATAATTAAATCCAAAAAGTATATAAGGTACATCTATTCATACTCGAAATATTTAAGGGATACATCTATATGTGGTAAAGAAGAAATAGGAAGCGAAAAAAAATTTTTTTTTCTGATTTATTTTTTAAGTATTTATTTTAATTGTAGTAATGCTTGAGAAATATTGCATACATTTGAAAAAAAATTGACCGCTTCAGTGTCAATAAATACTACGTAAAAACTAGAGTAATGGATGTTGAAAATAGTAATGAGCCAGTATTTGTTCTGTGTATCAAGTAAATATAAAGTATATTAAAAAAATTGCTTTTTTAAATATTTTTTTAATTTATATTGTTTCTTTACCACCTGTAGATGTATCCCTTAAAATATTTCGTGTATGAATAGATGGACCTTATATAGGTAAATAAATTGCGTAGGTAAAAAAACCTTTGATTAAATTCACAATAAAATTTATTTGAATCAACCTCACGGTCCATAATAAAACAGGGTAACGAGTTATAAGCTCATAATTAACTGACATGAATCGAAGAATAATGGATGCGGAATTTTACATTTTGGTGATTTGATGTCAGAATAACACGAAATGCTTAGTCACCAGCGTGCAGTATAGATGCGCATGTTGAGATGGATGTGTGGAGTGACAAGAATGTATAAGATAAGGAATGAGTTTATTAGAGGAAGGAGCATGTCAGAGGAAGTTTAAAAGTAGCACTAGTGACTGAAAAGTTGAAGAGTAGTAGTACACTAGTAACCTATTGTTAGCGTGGTATGGACATGTTATGCGGACGGAGGGAAGAAAGTCATGTTACTAGAAGAGTTTTAAATATGAATGTGGATGGATATAAAAGTAGAGGTAGGTCAAAGAAAAGATGGATGGATTGTGAGAAAGATGATATGGGTATGAAAGAAGTGAGTACTGAGATGACGGCTGATAGAAGAGAATGGAAGAGGAATACATGTTGTGCCGACCACACCTAGAGAGTGGGATAAGGACAGGGATCTATGATGCTTAGTCACCAGCTAAATTATGCATACGCATTTAGCAACAAACGCCAATGAACGAGGCTCGACACCGCTAAAAACTAAATGAAATCGGATTAATTCTATACAAAGTTTGGTCAAATTCAAGAAATGACGAACGTTCGTTGGTGTTGTTTGGCTATGTATGTATACTGCAGGGATCACGTGCTGACTCGCTCCTCACTGCTCTGCCCCCTGCTCGCTCTTCTGTCTATCAGGTACCCACAGTTGTTTATAGAATAAACATAGCCCTAGAAAGTTATCTTAGCTAAGTACAGCACAGCGCAGCATAGCTCAATGTTGATTAATCACCTTAATTTTTACTTTTAATCGAAATTTTCAAGTACCCAAAGTTCGTTTATAATCAGACCAAATTATAATTTAATTAAAATTGAAAAATTATCTTCTAGCTTACGCCAATTTTTACCAGTGGGGTGCATTAAAAGAGCCTACATGAGTGATGATACTCAAGTACGTCTGGCGCACCCTGGGCAGTCAGCCCCGCTACCAACCTTGCTGACTGGCTAATCTTTTCACCACGACAAAACTATTCTCTAAGAGCTCGTGTCAACACGAGAGAGCTGAAGAACCTAGGAAGCAAACCTATATTCAAATAATTATTTCCATCCATCGTCGATGCCCAATCCATAGTCTAGGTCTCCGTACAAGTTAGAAAAAAATACTAAATGAAGTGAGCTTTATAATTTCTCACATTAAGGGTTTCAGTATAATACCTGACTGATGTCCGCACTCTTCGAAGCCGCAGCAATTCGTAGCGATCGCTTTAATTAACAGACTAGCTTATTAAACGTACTCATTGTGATACTGAAAGAATTTTATTTTATTTTTCATTTTAATAACTGATTACATAATCGAAATATTTTATTGTTGTTGATATTTGCATCTCACTCACGTATTTCAATGCAGTGTGTATTCCTCCAATCCGCACCGGATGAGCAAGATGGACTGAGAGCTAAAACCTTCTCAATCTGAGAAGAGACCGTACCTAGTAGTGGGACAGTGATGGATTGAATATGTATGTTGTAGTTTACAATATGGCGCTTGAACATATTTTCAATCAATAGGAGCACTAGATAAAAAGGAGGTAGTGATCTCAGAGAAGTCGGTGGCAGGTTCAGGGTAGACCCCTTTACAGTCTCCCCATGAAAGTGCCCTAACAGGCGTTGCACAAAGGGATCTTGGCTGGACTTTTAAGAAGACACAGCGCCTTCTTCATATGCTTATGGTGACCACCGTGATGGTTTTAGTGAGGTAAGAGTCCCACTCTCCCGGTTTTTATCCCCGAATAACGGGGGCCTTTTGAAGGTTTACCCCCGAAAAAAAATGGTAAGAAGAGTATAGGTATATTCAGCAGACTGATCCTGCAGTTTCAATGACTTCATAAAAGTTTTCGTGTGTATAACTACTCCTTGAAGAATTCCCTACTGTGCACTACAGCTAAATACTTAAACAACAACGTGACCCCAAGCAGTACTTCAACGATTACGTATAGAATTGGATGCAATGTTCATACCAGTCGACAAATCAATTTCACATCATAATTAGATTACACTTTTCAAGGAAGTTTAATTTCTTTTTGCAAAAAAATTCAAAATATTTTTTGGTCGCAATAATATGAACAGTCCCCAAATAAAGGGCTGTTATAATAAGTCTGGCGCACTAATTGCAAGCGCACCGTAAAGCCTGCTCACTCCGTCAGCGTTACAGCGTGATGGACTTCTTGTGACGAAGGATTTTATTACGTGACAGACATGTTGAAATCATGACAATAATGTTTCCATTTAGTTTCAATCTGATTGTTGAAAAAGAGCCAGAAATTATCTAGATCAAACCTGTTTAGTGAAGTTAGTAAATAAAATGGCATTTGTTGTGATTTTAGTATGAAACTTAATGTTTTTTTATTAACCAATGTACAATAAAAGGCTAGGTTTGGTAAAATAAAATACTGATTTAAGGAACATACTTAATTTTGACCGATCTTCCGGGTTAAGCCACGCTTGCCGAGGTTGGTCTGTGGATGGGTGACCATTTACCATAGCGAGTTTCCTCTGTGCCTCGGAAAGCACGTAAAGCCGTTGGTCCCGGCTGTCATTTGTAGATCTTTGACAGTCGTTACTGTTGGTCAGAAGCCAGAAAGTCTGACAACCAGTCTTACCAAGAGTATCGTATTACCCAGATATTGGGTTGTGGAGGTCTGATAGGCAGTCGCTCCATATAAAATACTGATATTCAGCTGCATCCGGTTCGACTGGAAGCCGACCCCAACATAGTTGGGAAAAGGCCAGGCAGATGATGATGACTTAATTTTAAAGTAAAAGCCGCTTCCAACACTCATGAGAATTGCAAAAAAGATGAAAGTTCCGAAGACGAATTAATTTAAAATAAAAAATTCACATCGGTAAAAATTAACTTTTTTTTTTTCTATCAAAACTCATTTTCCTTGAATTTTCCAACGATACAAAAAACTCATCTTCGGCGAAGAAACCTAACCCCCCGCACACGCCCCCATTTGTTCGCCAGGTGTGTCCGCGGGCGGTCCGAGGTGTCGCCGCAATCAGCCGCGGCGGCTGACACCTGACAGCTTGACGGCTGACACTGACTGACACCATAGGGTACAGAGGCAGAAGTTCCACACAAATCAGGCAAACTTAACTACAGTACGGCCAATTGATCTTGGCCACCCTGAACATAGGCTCTCCGAAATTTCACGCACGTATACTCAGAAAAGAAACAGTTTTTCAACAGTGAATCAAATGAAGTTTTCTTAAAAACTGGTCGATCCTTAGATAAAGTTAAATAAATGATAATTAAATGCCACATTTGCTAAAAAATCTATTGCGCCACCTGCACGAAGTTCAGGGCGATCAAGACATTTCGACCCTACTATACATACGACTCAACCATACCTCAACATCAATAAGCTGGGACAATTTCGATCGTAATATTACGTGACAGTAAGATTTTTTTTAACTTTACCCAGCTAAGTAAGTTGCAAACGTCACTATACTAAAAAGACTGGTTCGATTGTTACCAACCCGTTTTTCTTTTCACAGCAATTTGAGAGATCTTTACCTATGTACAGAAGGTCCAATAATTCACGCTAATAAAAAAAAAACCGGCCAAGTGCGAGTCGGACTAGCGCACGAAGGGTTCCGTACCATTATCTATTCTGTTTTCTTAATATTTGTTATTATAGCGGCAACAGAAATACATCATCTGTAAAAATTTCAACTGTCTAACTATCACGGTTCATGAGATACAGCCTGGTGACAAACGGACAGACGGACGGACAGCGGAATCTAAGTAATAGGGTCCCATTTTACCCTTTGCGTACGGAACTCTAAAAACGCTTATCTGTGCGTGTATACTTCAATCAATTAAATCAGCCTGTCCACCATCTCATCCACTGCTGGAGGTAGGCCTCTCCCAAATTAAGCCACAATACGAAAACATGCAATTTTTTAATCTGATGATTGCTTTTTATATTTGACATCCAATCTTTTAACTTATTAGGTTATAGAGGTCTTATTTCGTATTAATTCCTCATAATGAGCAGCTTTTGTTTAAACTGGAAGCGTTCCCCAAAATATTTGAGAATGTCTGGTATAAAATTTCGTGCGTGAATTTGGTCCTTCTGTACATTTTTATTTCATGCCTGACACCGGCTGACATCGGGTGACAGATTGAGGCGACGGCATTGTTACCTTCCGCTTTTGTTTTAACTGCACACTTTTCCGGTAACGGTGGGATTCGGTCGGTTCTTTTTTTTCTGGTTGTTCGTATTTTGAATTTAAAATTGTGGTCCTTTGTTTGGGATGTTGGCTGATTTGTTTCTTTTTGCTTCCTCCAAAACTTGTCGGTGCAATAAGGGTTAATGTTTATTTATTTATTTGTTTAAATAGGTTCTCTAACAGTTAATATATTTATACTTATTATTATCTAGGATACATGCACATAACATTTTGAGTTTCATGTTTAACTAATTAAAAGCAAACACAGCATGTAGTATAAATACAAAAGGATAATAGCAGAGACAGTGTAATTGATACTACAAGATAAATTTCTCCGGAGGAGCGTCAAATGCTGCCCATGAGGACTCACAATCAGCAAATTATAATTTATTAATTTTATTATGAGCCCACCAAACAGCACCCAACGTTGCCCCGAAAGCGCGCAAATTAATCTGAGAATATGTCAGTGTTGTTGCACTCGTTAGCCAACTTGCACATACGCGGAATTGGGGAGTTAGCCCCAAGCACAGTTCTTCTTAGTGGAGGGTAGAAGACGGTAATTCGGGAGCGGGGATATCTATGTTCAGGGTGTACTTCTTCTATTGAATACAAATTATTCATATTTATCTAATCTCTGGTGTTATTTATTGTTACAGCATTATTCCACTCAAAGACAAGATCAAGCAAGTGGACTAAATTGGTCCTAGCGGCTTGGCTACTCAGCCAAGCTTCTAAGACTAGGCACTACCTTGACTACTTGGGTCCATTATACTTCTCTCGTGTTTAATATTGATCTGTACTCTTCAGTGACTTTGAAAAGCTGTTTAAAAACAAAATACCTATGGATCAAAAAGTATTTTATTGATACGGATGTTACAGCATTTTCACTAGCCGATAATTCTCGAACAAAAAAATACATTAATTTAATCACGTTAACAATAATGGCATTTTTCACATTATTGCGAAATAGAGAGAACAAAAGATAAATACATATCAATATAATAAAGCATAAAACAGCTGTTGTAACCGCGACAGATTACCTGAGAAATATCGCTTATTTTGCAAAAAGAAAAAACTAACTCGGTGTGCCAAAAATTTTTTGGCACTAACGCATAAAGGTGTTTATACACTACATTCCCTGAAATAGTGTGCGTAGTAAGAGAAATATTACAACGATATACTGAATGACAGTTATTGCTTCGTATTAAATTTTCGAATAAAAGCTTGCGATTATAATAATTCCTTTTAATTGGTATTAAAATGTTGGTAGTTTTAACAATTTGTTTTGTGGCTTTACGATGTTTGTGGTGAAAGAGACCGTTGATTTGCGATTTTTACGTACTTTTTGCATCTGTCGTGGAACTGAAATATATCGATAGATGTGCATGAATGTAAGGTATGCAGCTTTCGACCGAAGAATTGGCCACCGTGATTATTTAAATTGTCTGAATGTCATTGAATGTTACCGTAATACCAAGACAAATAATGTTATGATATTTTTGGATTACTTAAAGATGTAGAGAAATAGAAATAGTTGAAACATTATTCATATTTGCGATAATGTATGTTCATATTTTTTATTAATAGGGTAAATAATAGATGTTAGCCTGAAAATGAATCAAATCCTGAGCAAGTTGTTACAGACGATTTAGGGAAAATGGATTTTCATCGTTTTTTTTTTTATTATTTTCAGTTCGACGAACTTTTAGGAATTATGTAATAAATTAATAATACTTATAAAATGATTGCCTTGTCGGTCTAGTGGTTGCAAGCGCAACTGCTGAGCATGAGGTCCTAGGTTCGAACCCCAGGTCGGGCAAAGTGTAATTGGGGTTTTCCGTGTGGAATTTCTCAGTTGTAGCCCGGAATATAGATTTGTGCCCGGTTGATGGCAATAGGCTCACTTACACCTCTGCCCAACTCTTCGGGAAAGACAGTCGTGATGGTATGTTTATGTTATAAAATGATAAAATAAAACTTTCAATTAAATATTTTGACAAATTTTGACTCAACATTTGGATTTTAAATTGCAATGAACAATGAAATACGTGATTTTAGATTACAATTTATTATTATAACATCCCTTCAAGATCGTCTTTTTTCCGTTTTCTTTTGCAATTTATCGATGCCAATCTTGCGTGTATCAGACGACGACACTACGGATCAAAGTCACGGCATACTTTCGAATTAAATAATTACAAATGTGTTTTTTTTTCTTGACTAAAATGTCTACCTAATTAATTAAAAATAAATATAAAAAGAGGACTTTATGTGATATTTTCTGACTTCCGAAAGATTTCAGTCTAGAATAATTAGCACGTAGGGCGTGTTGCCAACTGTGGCAGTCGGTAATTATTATAACTATGAAATAAATAAATCAAGCAACACTGACACTGATTTCTGGGGCTACGGTGAAATTGACACTGTTTTCTTTTACTGTTAAGGCGAATACACATTTTTTTATATAAAATAAAAAATTGGGTAACCTTATTTCATATTTTGTTCTTGGAATAGACATACCTACATATCGTTAACGCTAACGATAGACTCAGTTCTTTATTATAATTATATAACAAAAAGTTATAACATGAAGCACACATCTTCGCACTGTTTGGTAATAAGGCTTGTTTCACACGTAGCACAACTACACCACAACCACACCACAAAAACACGTGGGCGGGCACTAATTTGTATGAAAACGAATAGTTTAAAGGTACGAGTTCAGCAGCAGCCGATGACGTGTCGCAGCATCATGTCGCTGCAGTCATGATTCCGAACCCAACTGCAGATGGCTTCAGCAGATGACACGTCGTATTCCAGTTAGTTCTGAATGTTCCGTGAGACAAGATGTCTGACCTATTTAGGATTAGCGATCGCTATTTACTTTTGTATCTTTTGTTTTTATTAGATGCATCGTACAGTGCAGGATATTGAGCCACCTGGTTTATCAGTTTTCTTCCTCGGAATTGGAAAGATTCAACGTGTTGTCGCTCCAGCGTCGGTGGCACTACTGATCTGCGGTCAGGCGACACGTCGTCTGCGGTCGCGCGACGTTTAGAAGGGCGATGTGTCGCTAGCTGCGAAAGGTATTTCATAGAAATACATAAAAACCAGTAGTGTCGGAGCGACACGTCGTCTGCTGCAGCTGTAGGTATGGTAACCTAAACGTAACGTTAACGCGAGTGAATTTTGAATTGGAAATACTCATTTCGCACATACCTAATATTTAATCGAATTGAAAACTTTATTCATATCTGTGTATGATACAAATTGTGGTTGTCGCATAAATTTAAACTAAAATGCTATAGAATAGTTGTATTTTAGATTTAAAATTCACTCACATTAACGTAACGTTAACGTTACTATACGTCAAAATATTCGTGCTAGGCCTACTGTAAGCAGTCGCCTACGAACTCGTACCTTAATTCACACGGACCACATTTTTTCGGCGACACTATTCACACGTAACCACTGCTTGACCACTTTTTGTCGCTGCGATGTGGTGTGGTGTGAATTCTCCCTAAACCGACAAAAAATGCAGAGTTTTTTTTTCATTAAACGCAGTCGATGTTATCGCCTTACTTGTGCAAGGTACCCTGCTCCCCTGAGCGCTATATTTTTTATCGGCGCCTCCAATTCTGCCGGTAAATTGCAATCCGATAGGCAGGTTGAGAGGGAGCCGCGGGTGAGGCAATTAGGATACCCTTACATCTGTGACTATTTTTATCTGGTGTTATCTCGCGTATATGATACGCGTGTTACCTACGTGTAAAATAAAAGGATTTTCCTGGATTTGTATAATTAAACGCTAACGTAGCAAAAATAGTAGCCCAGCGGCATCGCGAACAGGATCCAAGTTGCCGATGGTCAGGTCCTCAGAGAGAGTAACTTCCTAACAATACGCGCCGTGTCCAGGAGTACTGCTTTCTGTATCAAACCCTTGATTCAGCTGCCTAACGAGAGCCTCATCAGATGTTGGTCGATGCTCTTGGCTATTAAGCCATTGGCTGTAACGACTATTGGCACAACGACTGCTGAGTCTATCTTTCACATGGCAACAACCTCGTGTACCAAGTCAAGGTATTTAATTAACTAATTATTATTGAATTAGCCTCACCTCTTAAATTCATGTAGTCAGTATTTTATTGTCACTTGCGTTAACGGTAAAGTAAAAACATCGTGAGGAAACATGCGTAACTGAAAGAGCTAAATAAAATGTTCTTGATTGTGTGTACACAATCCGTACCAAGGGGTCTACTCCCTAAGCACGAAGTCCGTGGTTTCGGCCTTAGTTACGAGCGTTTCCTACTCCGTATCACCTACGGACATACGATTATTTCGGGGCCCGAACTAAGAATGAATGACAACACGATTTGACAGTTGTCCCTACTACCGATGTGTGTTTGCCCGTCCGAAAAGTTGAACTTGACACTTGTTTTGTTCACTCCTACGTTTCGGGCTACTTTCGGACGGGCGATTAACTTCGTTGACGGACTTAGGGAGTAGGCCCCCAGTTCAGCGTGATGGATTAAGTCCAAAACCCTTATCATTTTGAGAAGAACCCCGCCGCCTAGTGGTAATATAGTAATGAGTTGGTTATGATATGTAGTAGTTTAAAACTCAATATTAGCGACACAAAATAAATATGTTGCCTTTAAAGGTACAAGTCCGAGACGGGCTGCAAACTGCAGACTGCAACTGCAGACCGCAAGTCACATTGGTTTGTAAAAACCAGTTGTATCGCTTGTCTGCTGCTGTCATCTGCGGTTGCAGTTTGCGGTCGCTGTTGGAATACTACCTTTAAGTTGTGCACCTTAAAGGTGTTATTCGGACGGCGAGTTGCGGTCTGCGGATGCAGTCTGCAACTCGTCTCGGACTTTTAACTTTAATCATGAAAGAGGTTTTTTTTTTCACCTGGCATGTATTGGCGAGACCTGAAGCGTCTCCAACCATAAAAGTTGATTTAAAGAAGGCAAACAGGTATACCATCACCAATCTAAAAAAAACACGTTATAAAAAAACTTACCGAAATCATATGAATTTATTATTTTATTCACAATAAACTCTTCCAATATGAACCCTCATCACACACTAAAAAATAAAAATAATAGACTGAAAACGGACACAATTCTCAATAAAAACGTCTGAACCTTATTATACCTGAATAACCTGCTCCATAATTGACCATTATCCCTCAAAATGTTTCAAATAAACAATTCGACAAAAATTTATGATACAATTAATGAGTCTAACCCGTCCGTTGCCGCGTTTCTTATGTGTTTGTGTTACAATGTATCCTAAAGGTGCCAAGTCTAAAAATGTGCGATATAATCTACGCCAAGGTATTCACGCCTGTCACTAACACCTTTCAATAAGCGTATCTCTAGTTTGGTCGTTTTGGCAAATGGCGCCTACCAACAGAATAGGGATGGGTATTTTTGTCGATAGTTTTTGGTTTTTATTTTGTTCGGTTCTTGAGTATTGTCATGATTTTATTCATTGTTTTTTTTTTGTGTACGGTTTTTACTTTTCCTTCCGATACAATTTTTCGGGAACCTTGCCCTTACTGAAGTGGCCTCCGTCACCGGATTGTTGGACAAAAGGACAAAGTTTTTTTTTTTAGTTTTTCCCCTTTTTTTATTATCACTCATTTCCAACAGCCATGAAACGGAGTGACCAGCTTCAGCCGCTATAAAAAGAAAGTTAAATTATGAAATTGTATTTGTTTATATAGATTTAATATTATGAATTTTCACACCAATTCACAAACATTCCCACATTTTTTAAATTATTTGCAAATTCGAGATTTTTTAATTTACCCAAATAACAATCGATAACAAAGAAAATGCACGTGAAACATGCTGATTCTTAGGCATTTCTGAGTTTGGGATAGTTATTTTATGATCATGAGAGAAAAGCAAACTCTGATGGCACATTAGGTGAGCTTACAGGTATATGATGAAATAAATTATATTATCTTTTAAAAAGCATCCGCAGGTTGCCTTAGAAAAGCTATGTTAGAGACGCCACTGCATACCAGAACCATATAGAGAGTCAAAAAAATGTATTCAATCGTCAAACAATTTTCCGATCTCATCGACATTTTTCATCGATACTTTTCCCTTTCCCAGCCCTAGTTCCTAATGAGCAGGGCGCAGCATCCAGGTGAAACGTCCACACATCATTACACGTCGTTATACACCGGATTTCCGCCACGCTACAGCTCAAACACCGTGTAATGTCCCCTAAGATATCTGCTGAAAAACATACTAATACTTGCCAACTTCTACGTGGGTTTAATGAGAAAATAAAGTTTTTGGAGTGACAGAGGTAATGTTTTGCGTATATCAGCTGTTTTTTAAGTCATGCGTCAAATTAGGGCTTCCTGGCGCTTGTTTGCGTGTTTCTTCTTCGGCTTTAATTGCTCTGCTCTCTGAAACAAAACAAAAAACTAAAGTTAAGAAAACATGTATAGTTTCCTAGGGTACTTATTAAGTTGATTGAGTACAGATTTAGTAGTAGAGCTCCTTGTAAAGGAGTTCTTCCGGAGAAGTACCTACTATTTCCATACCTATTTCTGCTGCTAAGCAGCATTGCTGTGTTTTTAAGTAAGCTGTGGTTTTAAGGGTATAGGTGCCGGTAAAATTACAGGCACATGAAACTTACCAACGATAACAACTTACTATCAGGTGGGCCGTTTAGTTAGGCTAGTTTGCCAATATATTGCTTTTTTTAAAACTTCACTTGATTTCATTTTTCCATTACCGAACCGCTTCATCATCATCTGCCTAGCCTTTTCCCAACTATGTTGGGGTCGGCTTCCAGTCGAACCGGATGCAGCCGAATATCAGTATTTTACATGGAGCGACTGCCTATCAGACCTCCACAACCCAGTAACTGGGTAATACGATACTCTTTACCGAACCGCTTCAATGGCTGTCAATTACATTTAAAGAAACTCAGAAAGATGAATTATTTTTTTTATAAAAAATAAAATAAAAAGACAGTAATCCACTTTAAAAAAAAAACTCTAACATTAGAAGCTAAATCCAGAACAACTATTTTTACCATAACCGTGGAATTTTATCATCCTATTTTTTTTTTTAGAAAATCTTTTGCCCCTCTCCTTATTTCCTTCAAGCATGGGATAATTTATAACAACAAAAAGGTACAATGGTATCGCCGCCTACAACTCAGGTGTATAACTCCGCCTTAACATCGATCGGACAGGTGCGCTCGACTCTGATTGGTCGAGAGATCGCTCTAGACAGGTGTGTTGCGTATCGACCAATCGGCGGCTAGGGTTGTACAGGTAATTTAATAGGAGGTTACCTGTTCAGTAACCTACCTATAAGGTGTCAGTTTACGTAAGTTTATTGGTTCCTACAAAGGTAAAACCTGCCTATAAGATGTTTCAATGTAAGTTACCGGTGATAGATGAAATAACAAAATGTATTAAAAATGGCATTTTATGTATGTAGCCAATCAGATGCGGCTACCTACCAGTATTTTACACGGAGCGACAGCCATCAGACCTCCGCTACTCAATTACTGGGCAATGCCGATATCTTACGGTTAGACCGATTGTCAGACTTTCAGGCTTCTGACTACCCGTAACGACTGTCATAGGCATGACATCTGCGAGGCACGGAGGGGTCCCGATGTGTAACGAATGGTCACCCATCCACGGACTGACCGCGGCAAGAGCAGCTTAACCTTGCAAATCGTACGGTCAACGCGGTTGTTTAATAGTCACGAGCTTCATTGTTAAAAATAGATTAAAGTTGTCCCCGTTATAAGTTTTTTCTAAAAATAAATTTTATTAGTAAGTTCAAGGGCGAATAAAATGTAGAAACGTAACCATGCTAGCTACATTTGATACCATACGACCATAATAACTACAATTTATTTCTTTATACTTTCGCACAAAATTGTACAGTTAATGTCCAAGTTGTGAGCAGAAGCGTACAGCCGGGCGGGTAGCATTCAAAACAAACATCAGCGTTTACCTACATTTATAAGGAAGAGTTTTTGTGTCCTTAGACAGCAGAGTGGGTAGGGCACCTGGGCCACCAAGACGCTCCCGCTGCCTGCCCCGCTACACGCTTCCGCTAGTACCTGGGCCACACACTAAGGCATTTTTTACCATGATGCAGAGAAAACATGGTAGGTGCACTAAAGAGTGAAGTATGTAATGATATTAAAAATAAACCTATACATTAACTACAAAACATTATGATGATCAATATTCTAATTTTACACTTAATTTCTATATAGCTTCATACCTACATATAGCGGTTCGTCCAGTACGGCCCCTAAATTCAAATGAAAACCATTAGAGTAACGGACGATTTAATACATCACTTTTGATATAATATTCCAGCACGAATTAATTAGATGGTAGTTATTTATACTAATTTAAAGGTAAATAGGTATCTCTGGTAATTAAGGATGAAATCCACGTATTAGACACGTGTTTAAAAACATTAAGCGCAGTTCAAACTACGCTATGCTTATAGCAAATATTGAATAGCACAACGACATCGCTCAGCATACATTTTATATAAACACGTTCATACAACGCTATACTATAAAATATTGGCTTGCAGTACGCGATAAACTTGAGCGATTCTCAGAGCTATACCGTGCGATTTTCCGGTCCCCGCCCCGCCTTGCTTCTACCCCGTCCGTTGCCCGATGGATCGTCGTCAAATAACTTGCTATACATAGCAGACCGACTTACGATATAGCGTATAGTGTGAACGTCATGCCATATAGTTATAGCTTATACAGCGAAATAGTATAACTTAAAAATAACGTTGTAGATGTGATAAGAAGCTACACCTGCGCGAAAACATGCCTCAGAAATATAGACACGCCAAAAATGGAGGCATACCATTTAGCGCACCAATTTAAAGAGCATCAATGGTAATAGGAGTACTATTGGAGTGATTCGAATTGGTGCTCTTCGAATTAGTGCGCTAAATGGAATGCCTCGCCAAATGAAATAAAAGTAAAGATAAAATGCCTTGGTGAATTAAAAATTCCCAGTATATTTAGGTGTACATGTTGATCATTAACCGCTAACGTCCCGACCGACGATCCGGATCGTCAGTGCCATTGTTTATCTATTGTGTCTATAATTACAGTACTCAATCGGTACGTCCCGACCGACGATCCGGATCGTCAGTGCCATTGTTTATCTATTGTGTCTATAATTACAGTACTCAATCGGTACGTCCCGACCGACGATCCGGATCGTCAGTGCCATTGTTTATCTATTGTGTCTATAATTACAGTACTCAATCGGTACGTCCCGACCGACGATCCGGATCGTCAGTGCCATTGTTTATCTATTGTGTCTATAATTACAGTACTCAATCGGTACGTCCCGACCGACGATCCGGATCGTCAGTGCCATTGTTTATCTATTGTGTCTATAATTACAGTACTCAATCGGTACGTCCCGACCGACGATCCGGATCGTCAGTGCCATTGTTTATCTATTGTGTCTATAATTACAGTACTCAATCGGTACGTCCCGACCGACGATCCGGATCGTCAGTGCCATTGTTTATCTATTGTGTCTATAATTACAGTACTCAATCGGTACGTCCCGACCGACGATCCGGGTCGTCAGTGCCATTGTTTATCTATTGTGTCTATAATTACAGTACTCAATCGGTACGTCCCGACCGACGATCCGGGTCGTCAGTGCCATTGTTTATCTATTGTGTCTATAATTACAGTAGGTACTCGATCGGTCCTGTGTAGTACTGTAATTATAGACACAATAGATAAACAATGGCACTGACGATTCGGATCGTCGGGCGTGCCGCTACCGGAAAACCAACAACTTTTATTTTAAGTAGGGACGACTCTTGGAATTCACAAACTAAATTTTCGTCTTTCCATACAAAACTAACAATAACCTACATTGTTGACTTTGTAATTGAAGTTATTTTTTATGTATTTCCAAAAAAATGACGCGCTGCTCAAGTTGCAGTGACGCTGCAGTTTAGTTCACGCGAGCGTATCTGATAGCGATCGCCGATTAAGAGAATACGAAAAGCGTTGTTTTGATCGAAACTTAACTGCAACTGAACTTCTTTCAAAGTCAACGTTTTTTATTTCAAATAGACCAGATTACAGGCACTTTTAAAACGTTAAAACTAGGTGCACGGTTCCAAAAGGTAGGTTCTATGGAGAAGAGCCGGCAAGAAACTCCATGAATACTCTTTTTAAAATAGTAGATCATGACTATTCATGACAATTCCATTACAGTAGCGTGCGACATAGAATGAGAATAATGCAGGTTAATGTAACTTTAGTTAGGTGAATCAGACTTTAGGATTGGCGTAGAAATACATGGACCTCAGGGCAGCACTCTAAATTGTCCGAAACGAATGTAGACTGAAACGCGAAAAAGAAGACTAATTTACGTCAGTGGAAAACTTAAATTAAGCATTTTGTTGACGACATAAATTTTAAATTAGCTTGTTGGTATTTCAAAGGACAATGCTCATGGATGTATGGAGTCCCATACCTACCATGCTGCATCAAAGTCAAACTTAGTTTTTATAGACTACACTTATCATATTAACTCCTACAAAAGTTCTTTTTGTAAACAAAACGCGAGTTTCGGAGATTTTAGAAATAATCTAAATAACCTGACAATGTGGACATGTCATACACGATTTATTATTGCTCTATAAAACAGTAATCCGCATCTATTGCATTCTACATCTCTATGACCGGCTGTGAACGGCCAATTAACCATAGATACAAAATGATGATCGTTTAAATAAAAATTCTAATCCATTCTAGTAGTTTTTAATTAATGTAGAATCAGCAAAATATATTTTTTTACATGTTTTTTGAAAGATGTGATCATGACACTTTCAAAATGCAAGGTTATAGTAATCATAAATCATGTGAAACGGAACGTCGTATAAAGGGAATAAAACAGTATCAACACTTTTTTACTTTAAATTAAATTCCCTGTTCAAAAATCAAATCCCCGACGCGTAATGTCGTACATAATTATGAAAATAATTACTACAATATTTTGATCTTGACGCATGAGACTTTTTGGTACCACTTTTGGTCATTCTCCTTTAAATAGCGCCAAGGCACACCGCCTTGGCGGTATATCAGGACACTATTTTCGTGAATTCCCCCCCCCCCCCCCCCCCATTGGCTGGAGACCCTCCAGGTCTCACCAATAACTTCCCGATTACGTAGGAAGGGTTCCCCTAGGACCACCTACAGCAGTACAATAGAAAAGAAAAAAAAAAAAAACTTAATTTTGTACCATACCTTCGGTCTATGTATTTCTACGTACCCTAGCTTGTTATTAATGAACCAAGAAAGGACTCTTTATCATTGTAGAAGCTAAAGTAACGACACATACCGTGCATTTATTTTAGCACTCGTAGTAAAATATTTGAAGACACAAGGTGCATTACTATTTAGCGCTTGATGCCGCACTCAATGTGGACATTTACGAGCTCTTGACGTGATAGTTTATTGATAACAAAGATCTCGAAGAGAATAGTTATTTAAAATATACCCGTGAATTGAATTTCAAAATTCCATCTAACAAAGTTTACAGTTAACAAAAGTATTCAAAAGCAACAAAATTTTATTTACCCCTGGTGGGACTCGAACCCACAATCCCCGGCTTAGGAGGCCGATGCCTTATCCATTAGGCCACAGGGGCTACGAAGGAGACGGTCAAAATTAACGATTGCCTTCCTAAGTAGGCGTATTGTAGACATAGACAGGATTAGTTTGCGGGGGCGGGGGTATCTACCTCATTCCTTATACTATCTCAATGGGATAAATGAGTCTGATTGACAGTTTACTTGCATATAGGCAAGGCATTATCATAGTGAGTATTTTCTTAATGATGATTATTTATCACAATAATAATGTATATCATTTTAAGAGTATGATGATCAAAAAACTCTAGTAGTGGGTCCGACAAAGTTCGCAGCGAATTTCGGAGCGAATTTGACAGAGGTTTACACGATAGGAATTACACATAAAACAAAACATTTAAACAAAACAAGTTATAACTTGTTACCTATATCATTGTTGTGTAAATATTTTTTATATTTTTATTTCTAAATTAGATATTTAATCTTCTACAAAACACTCATAAACCCTACAAAATGGAAAAAAAAGGAAATAAAACCTTCATTTAATTTGCTTATAAAACGCAGACAATTTGATTGCACCCCAACAAGGTGAACACGTGTCAATCAAGCCCCAGGGGGCATCCCCAACCCCGTCTGGGGGTGGCTTGTGAGTCGCACTTAACAGCCAAGCAATTGAGTTCTTATTCACCGTGCCACGAATTTATATGGTAATCGCGACACGTGGGGTACTAAGCAGCTGGGGACTTGTTTGTGCTGGAATTCTTTTAGCTTTCTAGATATATTCGGTTGTTCGGAAAATCATTTCGTTTTAATTGAATTTTATATCGAGCTTTGCCTAAACCTATACCGTATTCAAGTAGGCAAAAGACATAATGTAAACAATCTTACTGTCTCTTTTTAGTGAAATACGAAAATAGCTAAAAATTCTAAACTTACTACAGGATCATTTCTTTTTGTTAGAAATTAATGTTTTGAAATATTTTACAGAAGATCTCTTTGGACATCACGGCTCATCTTCCGTGCGGAAGATGTCTGGTCCTTTGGAAGGCATACACGGGGACACAGGTCCAACGCGCAGAGGCCCCTTTGAGAGCTTTAATCTAAAATGGGGTGGGGCACCAACCCGGGACTATCCACGGCTGCACTATTGGAGTACAGTCATGGACCGTCCCAGGTGGGCGCAAAACTATTATGAAATATGGTAAAAATAAAACTGGTCTATGGGAGGGGGTGTTAAATGGACTGGATAACTTCTATTGCCGGAAGAAAACGGCGTCTGCCTTTCAAGCTTAAATTTGAAATATATTGGCAGACGGTGACTCGCCAGCTCACTAGCTGGGCCCCCTCAAAAGCCGCCAGTACATACAGAAAATATTTTTATTAAGAGTTTGGAAACACCAAACAACCTTACAAAAGATTTTCATTTCTCTAAACATCCCCTTAAGTTTGATGAAATGCTTTCTATATGCATCTTCCGATATATCGTCGCTCGCATGACTAAAAGTCCTATCTCATTTTTTAACTGATTTGAGTTAGAACCGCTACATTTTTCTATTCGTGATTGTTATTCTCATAACGGTTCTAACTCAAATCAGCTAAAAAATGAGATAGGACTTTTCGTCATGCGAGCGACGATATGATCATAACGCTAAGAATGTGATCATTAACGGGTGTAACCATGTTACTGCGACATTTGCATTAGTAGTAACTTTGTAAACGTAACACCTACGCTAGCTAAACTAATTATTAATTTATTGTTCTTATCATTTGTTGTCATTATTTGTATCGGCATGACTATTTCTCAATATTTAACGTGTGTCTAAGGTAAAACCTAAGATTTACCGAGTGAATGCTAGTAACAGTCCGAAATTAACGATTATCACGTAACAGTTCGGACTTTTACCTTTTTTAGTTTTTTTATTTGGAAAATCTTAGGATTTACTGTAGTTCGAGCTTTTACAGTAACATATACATATATGCTGCATGGTAATCTTTTATTTTGTCTCTAACCAGTCTTAAATGTTTATACAGCTACATTTAAAATCTGAGGTAAATTTTAAACAAACTTCGTAAAAAAAAAAAATCTAATTTCATAGAAATAAATATATTAGCTGTTCGAAATAGGCCAAACGCTAGTTTTTTGCGTCTGGAGCCGACGACAGCCAATTAATCTAGTTTCTCTTTGCTCAACAAAACGGTTTCGTATTTTTTTTAACTAAAAACATAATACTTGATTCGATACGGATAATCAAAATTTGCAATCGTGTTCTACGAAAACAATTGCCTTTGAAACTGAGGAAGCCGACAATATTGGTCTATAATATTAAGAGAGCTGTGTGTATGTGTTTTAAATGCCACAGCGTTGAGAAAGGAGCCTTTTTTGACCTCAAGCAGGTTGTTTAAATTTTTGTTGTCATTTTTTTTAAATCATGTTCAACTTCTTTAACTGCCTGTACGAGCCTTAAATAAATGATTTCTCTTTCTTTTTCTTTCTTTAAACGAAATAGTCCGTCGATATGAATCGATAAGAGTCAATTTCGTCGCATTTGAAATGATCTTTTGGTACCCAAGATACAGGCTTGCCTAGTTTGGGGCCAATGTGTAAAGTTTTGTAATATCTTACGGCAATTTTTTTTTTTTTTTTTATTAAGTATTTTATTATCTTCGCTTGATATTTGCAAAATCTTGTTTATGATAACAAGATTTTGAAAGATTTTGACGATTTTGCATCTAGATTGTTGAGAGGTTTTATAAGTGCATGTACCTATTGTGTATTCCTAAGTGTATGCCTATTCGAAATAAAAAACTTGGCATTTTTGAATGCATGAAAGCAATGTTAACCCTAGCCGTTGAAAGCTTGTCTTCCGTGCAGGAGGTTTAGAGATCAAACCCGGCCCACACCTCTGACTTCGAAATCATGTGCGGATCATAATTTGATCATAACTTGCGTTAACGGTGAAGGAAGACATCGTAATGAAACCTTCTAACCTAGTCTAACCGAGTTGGAGCGAGTCGTTCTCAGCCTTCAGGCTAATCTTAAGATGTTATACCTAGTTTTAGTCGAAAAAAACCGTCTTAACTTGGTTTTAGTCGGCATTAAATAGGGTACACCTTTATAATCAACTGCAACACGCTGCATCTATGTAGTTGTAGTCGGCTCAACCTAGATGTAACCGCAATTCAACTTTTAGCCGTAAAAGATTTTAACACTATAACGACTAGCGTTTGTCGTACTAGTATGTCGTGCTGGCCTGGAGGTTACAGACCTGCTTGTTAAGCACCAGGTTGCGAGTTCAAAGCCAGGCATGTAATAATGTGACTTTTTCAGTGATAAATATACTTTCTTAGTTAATCTAAAGCTGGCTTCCCACGGTGCGTGGTAGCGCGCACCGGCTGTGTGTTAGGTATCATCTGTAAAATCACGCACCGGAAGCCACATTATGAGGATGCGGCGCACCGCTCCACACGCGTCTGCGTTACCACGGACGAGTCTCTCCCCATGGTGCGTCGGTGCAAGCTCGTGCGTCGCGGTGCGCGGTATCACGCACCGTGGTAAACAAGCATAAGACGCCACGGACATATGGTGAAAGAAATCATCGTGAGGAAAACTGTACTGGTCTGAAATCGCCAACCCGCAGTGAGCAAGCGTGGTGATCAATGCTCGTTCCTTCTCTGTATGAGAAGAGGCCTGTGCCCTGCAGTGGGACAGTTACAGGCTGATATTTATAAGAATGGGGCGCGTCTGCGTGAACTTAACGCACTAGAATTAATTTTATGATACCAAAATATTCATTGACTTTTGTTGTTGACTATAGATATTATTTTCATTCAAAATAACTACAAATAGGTAGGTAGATGACATCATCAAAAACCTATAACAGTATATCCTTATTATAACCTACTCACCTGCATATAATTCAACACAATGCTCGACGACTAATTATTTCCTACGCTGATATGAATTATAATTAGCCAGTCTTTCCTTAAGCCATTGTCCCAAGTATTTTTAGATGAGACACATATGTTCGTCTATGACGGTCAACGTAAGGATGCGAGCACACTGTGTCGTAGCATACGAAATGGGATCTTTCGACCGGTTTGGTTTGTGTACGAGAAAAATGAGATCCCAAATTGAGTCGGTCAACTGACTAATAGAAAAGGTATTGATCTTCTCGAGAGCCATATCTTGCCTTGGGGTACCTACAAAGACATGTCAAGATAATTGCATAGCTAAGTTAATACACATTCACATCCATAAAATAATTCAACCAGCCATGCTTACGATTGGTAGAGCAACCTGCAATAGTATTGTGGTCGCTAGTTTGGCTGATGATTGCGTGTGTGTGGAGGAAAGTGATATACCGGTGTTGTGGTGAATACATACGCTAATCCCGCAATCCCAACCATAGGTCCTCTGAGAAACATTGTGATGATTTTAGACGGAAAGATTTCGACATAACACTCTCTTAGGATTTCTCCACATTAAAAAGGTGGGCCAAAGTGATACCTATTAGTTTATTTTGTTAGAAAATTTACCGAGAAATAGTAGCCCGTTGGAAATGATCCACGGCCCAGAGGTGCTAATAACGCTGCGATTGGTACAACATATTTCGTTTCATAATCATAACTGCAAGTAAAATATACATCCAGTCACAATTGTAAACTATGCAACTGTCAAATGCAGCTTGAAGGCATTTAGAATGTAGTCAGTGCAAGTGTGTGAAAATAGCCGACTGGATATGCAGCTCGTTTGCAGTTATGATTACGAATATGAAACCAAATATGTTTCACCAAACGAGGCATTATTAGCCCTCCCGGTCTTGCAACATGTGCTTGCAGCAAAGTGGGTGGCCAAAGCATTAGACTGTGGTATCCCAAGTATTCACGCGACAGTGTAAGGCCGTAGACGTTTTATCTTCTTTTAAAAGCGTTACAGCTTGGCTCATCGCCTCAAGGTTGCCTGCTTGTCGGTTTTCCATAGACTGTACTTCGGTGAGTGTGCTCAAGAACTCCACAACCTCATCACAACGGCCCCCTTCTACTATCGGACATCTAGACGCACTGCAAGTTACCATCCATACCTAGTTACCATTCCGCCAATTCGCACTAAGCGCTTCTAAACATCCTTCATAATGCTCACGGCAAAAAGAGTGGAATTCACTACCTGCGTCTGTGTTACCGAACGCTTACAACCCGAATATCTTCAAAGTTAGAGTGAACATGCTTCTTCTGGGTAAGCTCGCTCCATCGTAGACTTTGTCTCTGTCACCTCTGACCTTGACCAGAGTGAAGAGCAAATCCACAACAAAATAAAAGCCTAATGATACCCTTATCTGATGGTACTTTATCTTCCAGCATCAGACTAAACTATGCATAGAAGGTAGTCTAGCATCCGACGATTGAAATACTAAGACTTTGTCGTTTGTTGTCTCTTTCTCGTTCGGCGTTCCACCTACGCTCAGCGAACGCTGTGCTAATAGAGCTACACATGTTGCACTCTAGTGTATTCAAACCACAACATGGTATCTATTTCTGTGTTGATTTATACCGGCACTTGTATTCAACGGATGCCTCCAGCCGCGAATTAATTGTTTATATTTTTTTACTCGCAGATGTTATACCCATTATTAAACATTACTTTTATGATCATAATAAAATACAATTTTAATTATAAATAGTCATAGTCAAGCCCTTCTTGTTTTTCTGTTGATAAGCAATTAGACACTTAAATCCAGAAGATTGATGACGAAGAATAAGCGAGCTTAGGCTAATCAGGGTAAGGTACTAATTGCGATAGTTATTTCTTTAATGTAGGTATCAGCATTCTAATTGCGCAATACACTCGTAATCGTTGTCTTTGGTTTTGTCAAGTCAACAATTTCCATAGTAACGTATGTATTAACAATCCGACCTCTCCACAAATATGTACCACGCAATGAATATTGTTGTATTGTCAAAATCAAAGCAATAGCGATTACGAGTGTTTTGCGTAATTAGGATGCTGGTTAGTAAAAATGCGGAAGACTGCCGACCTGATTGGAAGTGGTAACCGCCACATGTAGACACCTACTATACCAAGAGGAGTGCTGATGTTCTTTTTCTTCTTTCGTGTCAGCACGAGCTATAGGAGAATAGCTCATGCTGTGGTGAAAAGCTTAGCCAGTCAGCAAGGTTGGTAGCGGGGCTGACTGCCCAGGGTGCGCCGGACGTACTTAAGTATCGTCACTCGTGGAGGCTCTTTTCATGCACCCCAGTGCTGATGTTAAAAACCTTATAGACAAATTTAAAACATCTCATGTGAACATGTGTCTCAAGCACCCATAACCCTTAAAACCGGAACTCAACAATGCTGCTTGGTGATAGGAATAGGTATGGTGATAGGAATTGGTATGGTGCTAGCACTAACCCTGACAAACTTTTCAAAAGGACCTCAACTACTACCGAAGTAGTGGTCTATAGGAGGCTGCTTCCTGCTGTCTGCTGTTTACCAGTAGACGTTTATGGGCCGATATTACTTTAAATAAATAATTAAATTTATTTTCAAATAACCAGGACTTATAGTGTTAACAACAATATTTACTTATAACTGTGTTAGTAATACAATAGGTAAGTTACGGTACATACGTTTAAGACACTTTTAATAATGAATCATTGCTTCAGAATTCAATTGATCTACAATATAACAGTCTGGACTGCTGTGTTTTAGATCGTTGCTGTAGAATTTCGGTCTATCTGCAATCAGGCCCAGGATGCTATTGGAACTGACCCGCACCCTGCGCACCAAGGAAGCACATCTTTTTCGCGTTAACGAATAATATGATGACGACATAATGAATCTTATGCTAAAAGGCTAACATAGTCATCAAAGTACTCAACTAAAAATATTATAATTTTGAGGTTTTATATTACTAGGTACCTATTAAAAATGGGGAAAATTTACAAGTCGATCATAAGACCTGTAGTATTTATTGTATGGATCTGAGTGTTGGGCCATCAAGAGGATGGATAAAAGGAGAGTGCATGCAACGAAGATGCGCATGTTGAGATGGATATGTGGAGCGACAAGAATGGATAAGATGAGGAATGAGCATGTCAGAGGAAGTTAGAAAGTAGCGCCAGTGACTGAATAGTTGAGAAATAATAAGTTAGCGTGGTATAGACATGTTATGTTAGTATGGTATAGATATGCAGTCGGAGGCTACGTATGTTTTTGTCCAGTCAGGTTTCGAATTACATAAATTCGTAGGTAGCCTCCGAATGCATGTTATGATTTGATAGCATGATGTTTTGAAAACGTACGTAAATTTTACGTTATCCTATCATTTTGTTTTCATCTTTTTAGTTCGCTTTTTATGCAGTCGATTTTTTTATAATTTTTTTTTTATTGGTATAACATGCGAGCAAAGCCGCGGGCGTCAATTAGTAAAATATAATAATTAGTTTCCTTTACGGCATGTATGGTTATTTATTTCGTTGCGTTATAGTATGATATTTAAATACAGCTGCATCTATTTAGATTGGAAGCTCACCTAAGTATTTGAAAAAAGGCTAGAATGATGGTATTTAATAAAAAATTACGTGTGGGCACACATCGTATATCAAACTGAGCGCACTAATTTTTCAGCCACTGTATCTTAGCTTTATATTTATTATTTACGATTATTTTGTCAGCTAGAACGACGGCTATAACTCCTACATACACTCACTACAAACTAGATAGATGCAGAAGATCCAATCCATAGCAGCACAGAAACGCCCCAAAGAATTAAGAGTGACCACAGATGAGACACTAAGATGCTCCAAACACAATTGTTTGCTATTTGGTTTAGCAGCAGCGACCGTTTGGTGTAAGTAGCCACCAACTTGATCACTCAACCGCCCACCCTGCAGCTTGAAACTGTGACTCTAGTTCAGTCTTTCTCAAAATGGGCGATAACGCCCCCTTGTGTGCGCTAGAGACCTACAGGGGGGGGGGGGGGGGGTAAAGGACGGTAAAAGTAATGATTGCAATTGTGATTGTTAAAATGTGGTAATGTTAAAAAATTTAGAGGGCGCTAGAAAATAATTGATTCTCAAAGTGGGCGGTAGACGAAATACGTTTGAGAGCATCTGCTCTAGTTACTAAAGTGCGTATGCAAACAGTATGTTGAATGCAGTCCATCTACACGCACCAACGTCGCTGTTCTGTGCCTTAGCAAATTTAGGCTTAGGTACTTGAATGGTCGGTCATCTGTACAATTTAATATAATGACAAAAGAATAAATAATATAGAAGTACTAGCGACCCGCCCCGGCTTCGAACGTGTACGTTTTATAGCTTAAAACCTTGAATCTTGAATCACTCTATCTATTAAAAAAAACTCATCAAAATCCGTTGCGTAGTTTTAAAGATCTGAGCATACATAGGGACAGACAGATAGCGGGAAGCGACTTTGTTTTATACTATGTAGTGATATAAGCTAAACTTGTCTGCGCATGCCCCAAACGCGTATTCCATATTCCATTCGGGATAAAAGTAGCGTATGACCAGATCTCAGACGTCTCTGTATTATGTTTCATCGAAATCGGTTCAGCAGTTTAAGCATGAAAACGTCACAGACAGAGTTACTTTCGCATTTATAATATTAGTAGAGATTTTCGCACGGAACATGTAAGGGTGCGTAAGCGTAATTCAGTGGCTTGACTGACTTGTTAAGCCAACGCGAGACGGTATTATAGGCTTGAACGCCTCACCTTGAATGCATTTGGAGTGCGACCTTCGCTTCTATACTATTAGTATCTCTTTTGAATCACGGCTCATCTTCCGTGTGGAAGATGTCCGGTCCTTTGGAAGGCATACACAGGGAAATAGGTCCAAGGCCCCTTTGAGAACTTTAACCTAAAATGGGGTGGGGCACCAACCGGGGACTATCCACGGCTGCACTATTGGAGTACAGTCATGGACCGTCCCAAGTGGGTGCAAGACTATTGTAAAATATGGTGAAAAATATCTGGTCTATGGGAAGGGGTGTTAAGTGGATTGGATAACTTCTGTTGCCGGAAGAAAACGGCGTCTGCCTTTCAAATTTAAAATTGAATTGTGTTGGCAGATGGTGACTCGCCAGCTCACTAGCTGGGCCCCCTGAAAAGCCGCCAGTATATAAGCGAAGGGGGCTATTAGTTATTCTTATGATAATGGCTTTATTAAGTGTCTTTAGTAAGCCTTCTGGATTCTTTATTTTGTGGTCGTATGTTAGGACAAGCGACTCATGCGCAAGTTAACACTACAGTTATTACTATTATAAATTGAAACATTATTTTAAGTCAGGTGGAGATTATTTTTGTAATATAACGTTAATTATTGCGTTGTTTCTGTCAAGTGAGGGTGTTTATAAAAATATATGGAATTGTTATAGAGCTGTTTGGGTGAAGTATGTGTTAGTAAAAGTATTATAATTAAAGGTTTGATAATAAATAATTTTATTTATTTTTAATAGATTGCTTCGCTTCAACCTATTAATACAATTCTGTTCTCGATACATTCTGACTCTAATACATTCTGTTGGATTTTTATGGGTATCATAACATCAGCAGAATTGAGCTTCCTTTTCCCATAAATATTTGTTTATAAAAAAAGACTCGTTTAAAAAAAACATGAATAATTATAATAGATTAGACCACCGGTTTTGGTAACTTTTGTGCTCAAATAGAGTTATTCTAAAGCAAAGTATGACTAAATTGTTCTCTCATAATTATCCTAAGTCATAGTACTATATTTACTGAATATGTTAAAGATATTGATTATAAAGGACTATCCATGGAGTTTCTTGCCGTTTCTTCTCCATAGGAACCTTGCACTTAAATTTGACTTTTCATAAGCGTCTGAAATGGTTTATGTGATTTTTATTTTAATTGCAATTTGCTATTTTAACGCATTGACTACATTGCTTGCGTCTCTAGAATGGACGAAAAAATATCAGAGAAACCAAGTGGAATTCAAATGCTCCCAAAATAAAGTCAACTAAGTGCATACAGACAATATATCTGAGCTATTTTCTAAATAGTCCCTATAAATTGGAAGGTATTAGCCAGGAATACAGCTCGCTCGGAATGTGAAGAATTAAGATTCTTCTCAAATCAAGTCCAGACTAATTGCCGCGTCTTTTAATCTTAATCGAAATACCCACTCTACAATACGGTTGTCAGGTGTATTTTTGAAGTGCGAAGTCGTTCAAAACTCGCAAAAAATTCAGGTGTTCAACAGCCGATGATATTTTACTCTGTAACTAGTATAAAAAGTGGGATAATTACCACAGTTAGGCGGGACGCCAAGTCATTACGGATTACGATTTATATTGTTTATTTCAGTGGCGTGATTGTTTTCAGAATTTGAGTTATTTGGAGGTGAAGGTAGGATCTGTATAGCTATTTGATTTGTATGTAAAGATGTGACCATGAACCGGTTTTTTAGAATTCTGTCTACAATACTGCCGTGCTAAACGCAAATGCGATATCTCAGGGAAAGCTAATTTCGAGAAAATTTAAGTTTTGTAAATATAGTTTCCTTATCCTCTTAGTGATTTGAAAACTGTTGTGTGTTGTGCGAGAATGTTTTAAATAAGATACCGACCGACTATATGGCTTAGTTCATTGGACGCGTATTTATTTAAGCTATCCAGTGCCATAAAAATCAAGTTTCGTATATTTTTTTTGATATACCTACCACTTTTGAGCTTTGCACGGCAGAATACACAACACCAGACTTCTCTAGATTGTTATATTACACTTTTTTTGATAGATGTTGACTTATTAACAAAGTTGTAATTTGTCTGTATAACCCAGCCACACATTATCAGATTTTTTCGGCAGAAATTTTCTGACGTTTGACTCTGCTCATACATTTTGTGCTAGACACACTGTCAGAATTCGCCAGATCGGGCAGTCTGCTAACTCTAGTACAAAATGTAGCACCTTTAGAATTATGGAGACCTATCTAAAAAAAACAGTTTTTGGAAAACTTCGAATAAAGGTTCGTGTATTTATAAATTTTGTAGCAACGGGACAACATTCGGTTGCATTCCATTTCTACGCCACAACAGGCCTCGGTTTTAATAAGAGTAGATGAAGATGGGTCAGCCCATGAGTAAAAGTTGAAATCTTAAAATTTCGAAATTGATCTCTATAATTCTAAAGGTGCGATGTATGCGCAGAGAGTCTCCGCGCACGAGTCAGAAATTTTCCAACAGAAAGGAGATCGGACAAAATGGTCTACATGACCAATAACAACCACACATATGTCATTATATAGATATTGTAATATACTGCAATAACTACTATGGCGATTCAGTTCAAATCGCTGTGTGATAAAAGTTATGGCGATGTTTCGTAGGATAGGTTAGGTTTTTGTGCGGGGCGCACACGCACACAGTGCCTCTAAATCAATGACGAGAATAGTTCAATAAAAAACAAAATCGAAATGTAATTTCAAACTCCTCTGAACCGCGTTAGCTAGAATTCAAGAAACGTCCTTGTCACATCGTCTGATTTAGCGCAGGTGATGTCGGTTAGATTTCACACTATTTTCAACAAAACTATTTGACATTGTTTACGCGTGAAATATTGCGTCGAGAGTTTTACACGACACGCTATTTGTTTTGTCGATAGGGCATTTCTTTTCATCCATGTTTTGGACGCCATTTTGTTTTTAAACAGCTGCGTATTTTACAAGAGACAAAATACAATTGCTGCGTTATTTCGTTTAGATAAGAAATTATATAGAAAAAAAACGAATATACTAATGAACTATGTTCTTAAAGGAGGTGAGGGGGATTTTATACGATTTAAAGCTTCTTACATTACAATAACATACATATATATACATAACATTACATTATACAAACAATTTGACGACACGTTTGGTGCAGTGGCTAAGCGATTGGCTTCTGCGCTACGGGTCGTGGGTTCGATTCCCACACGGAACAAAAATTTGTATGGCCTACAGATAGTTGTTTCGGGTCTGGGCGTTTGTTTGTGAGATTTGTGTCTGTAAACGCACCCACGATACAAGAGAAATCTTAGTGTGGGGCAACGTTTATTAAAAAAAAAAAAACTACATGATATTTTATGGACCAGGTCAAACAGGACGAGATCTGTACTCAACAGTAAGTGGAACAAGGCTATGCAATGAGTTGACCTTGGCCAGGGTAGCGGTGCATGCAATAGCGAATCCTGTGACCCAAGCCATAGGTCCTCGAGGAACTACCGCGGGGTTCTAGCCGGTAAGAGACCCGCATAACACTTCGCGTTCCTCAAGGCGGAGGGCAATAACAATGTTGGGATCAGCTTCCAGTCTAATCAGATGCGGCTGAATACCAGTATTCTACACGGAGCGACTGCCATCAAATTTCCGCAACCCAGTTACTGGGCAATGCCGATAATATCCTAAGGTTAGACCGGTTCTCAGACTTTCGGGCTTCTGACTACCCATAACGACTGCCTTAGGCATTCGCAATACACCCGGGACGGTTTAACGTGCCCTCCGAGGCACGGAGGGGACTTGTTATGTTACGAATGGTTACTCATCCACAGACAGACAGCGACAAGAAAAAATCCCATGAAAATAAAAGTTGAAGAAAAAAGAAATGATTGTGAGATCCTCGTGTCCGGTTGACTCGAATTAGTAAGATGTCATAGTCAACGTTAGTTGTCCTAAATCCGACAACGTGAATGTAGGCTGATTAAATGGACACTCAAATACAAGGTTAGTCAGAAAGGGGGTACTAATCCGAAAGGGTGTTAAAGTACACATAATATTAAGTAACTTTTGTTCTACAACTTTCCCCAAAAGTCAATAGTTTAAGAGAAATTGCTGTTTCAAAATTACATAAAAAATACGCTAAAATCAATCTATCCTCAGCCATGATCAGCTTTATCATGTTTACGATCTATGATCATGTTTACATTTTAGTTTATGATCATGTTTACATTTTAGGTCATATTTGGGGTCACGATTTAGGAGCTCCATTTTCTGAATTCGCAACTGAAGGAGGGATGAATATTTTTTGAAAAAACTAAAATTAAAATAATTTTAAATGGAAATAAAAAATATCGTATTTTCAAATTTTAACACTTGCTTTAAAACCGTCATCAGTGATACTTTAAGTGGCTTGCGGATTAGTACCCCCTTTCTGACTAACCTTGTATACAAGGTTAGTTTTAGTATATACTAAACCTGAAACTAGTTTGTTCAGAATCACTAGGAGAATCGATTGACATATTTTTTAGACCACATTTTTTTTCCTAAATTTCAATTTTGTTTCAGTAGGTTTCTACCCACAACAGTTGACGGGAATGGGCATCTTGAGGCTTGAGATGATACGCTCGGTCAGTTTCCGTGTATTAGACAACCCCTGCATAGCAAATCTCATGCATTTCACACTTTAGGTACTACGGAACTTAACGCGACATAAACTACGGTGTAACTTGAAGATTTATTAAAAAAAACACATGTTCAGGCAGTTCTGATGAAGATCTTGTTGGGGTGTCTCGGTTTTTGTATATACTAAAAATAACGTTGTATGGAAGTAGAAGCTTGAGCGTTATTTAAATAAAAATGAGGTGTAGAAAACAAACAGTAAAAATACATAGGATGACCGGTAAATTCTCGCACTATTCGTCTAGTGAGAGAAATGTGGAGTGACGACAACTAAAGAAAAACGGATTGTTCTACAACTAGGTGGTGACGCGTGAAGAACCTAATGTTGTTTATGTACGGTTTTAATGATAGAACACAATAAAATATTTTATTATAATATGACTGAAGAACGGCAAAGTATGTCGAATACCTACAGAATTTAATATAATTGGAAATATGTCCGAATGGTGCCAGAAGTAAAGAATAGCACCACCCCATCTCTTCCTATGGGTGTCGTAAAAGGCAACTAAGGGATTCACTAGAGGATGGGCAGCAGCGTTCTCTGAGTACTTTAACAACCATACTGCGATCGCCAACCCGCCTGCCAAGCGTGGCGTATAGGTATGGCAAACCCCCCCAACATGGTCGATGTGGCGATGCTTGGGGGAGGCCTATATCCAACAGTGGACGACTTTCGGCTGAATGATGATGATGATGGAAATGTGTATTAAATGACTGCCTCGTTGATCCAGTGGTCGCGCGACTGCTGAGCGTGACGTCTTGGATTCGATCCCCAGGTTGGGTAGTGTTATTAGATTTTTCTGTGTGGAGTTTCTCAGTAGCAGCGCGGAGTCTGGATTTGTGTCAGGTTGGTGGCAATAGGCTCGCCCACTATTAGGCGAATGTACTTACTCTTCTGCCCAGCCGTTCGGGGAATACAGGCGTGATGTTATTTTATGTATTAAATAAAGAAACTCTTCTTCAGAACAGTCTTCTGATCTAATTCCCGGATGGATAGGACTAAAGATTGGAGTGCATGAAAAGAGCCTCCACGAGTGACGATACTTAAGTCCCTACGTCCTTTTCACCACAGCATGATCTATTTTCGTATAGCTCGTGCTGACATGAAAGAAGAAGAAAGACTAAAGAAAACTAAAATCTTGAAGTAACTGATCACGTTTTCTGAACAACACCAAAGTTAAGGTTTCACGTGGTACAACTCCGCTTTGCAGTATTTTGCAGTGCAATGTATTTGTGATCAGTGTTTAGAAGTGAGTAATTTCCACTTTATATTTCATGGGATGGAGTGGGGTGGCTTTTTAGTAAAAAAAACGAAAGTCTCAAAGACAACACCTAATAAACGTAATTGCTGGTTCGTTTAAAACCTTGAAAGTTCAAAAATTGCTTAACCTGCAGCGCAAATTGTGTAACGTAACCAACATCAATCATGACAGTTGAAGTCAAAAACAATATTCATTGCGGGGTACATAGTTGTGGAGAATTCGGATTGTTAATACATACGTTGCTATGGAAATTGTTGACCTGTCAAAATCAAAGCCATAGCGGTTACGAGTGCGTTGCGCAATTAGAATGCGTGAGACACATTCTACTCTCAAAATTGTTGACAAATCCAAACCAAATATTTTGACAGTTTTCCTATAAAAAAACTGTCACTGTCTGATTCAAATGTCGAACGAGGTCGCGTATTGACAAAACACGTTAGCATTCCTAACGACACTTCCTGGAAACATTCACTGTATTTCAGCGCTAAAACCCATATACTATTCAACGTCTCTATCTAAATCGTAGCTTGTAATGTAATGTTCATTTAAACGACGACGCTAGGTGACAATCTCCCGTGCAATGGTGGAAATGCGCAATAGATCTCAGATTAAATTTAAATTTACGGCCAGTGTGTGGGAAAAAATGTTTTGTTTTCATTTTATTTTAGCACATATTTGACCGGTCATTCTGAAAATATTTCGAGGTGAATTTTTTATACGATAGTAATTGAGTTTCTATGCAGAATTGAGGTGAAAAAAATATGCAAGATTTTTTTTAATCATGATTTGTGCAACGTTTAAGAAAAATGGGCTATTAAATCGCCATTACGTTGACATTTAGCGATCTAAATAGTCTCATTTTAACCTGTAGGTATCCGTAATTGCGTATCACATTCGTAATTTTAATAGCTTTCATTTTGACAATAGGCATGTTGACAGCATCAATAAATTGCAAATCTAATTAGTCCGCCAGTTAGAATTTTGAAAAATAATGAACACGTATTTTTTCTTTTGTTAAATCTATGAATATTTGGAAAGATAAAACTCGAGAGGGGGGTTTGTGACGTCAGAAGCAAGTAAAAATTGTACTTGCTTGTGACGTTTTGCCAATTTTAAAAGTGTCGTATCTTCATTAATTTTGGTTTACGTAACAAAAGAAAAAATACGGGTCAAATATTTTTTGATAATCTAACTGACAGACTAATTAGATTTTTTCAGTCAAATACCCTATACAACAACGTTCGTTGCGCGTTACATAGTTGTGAAGAACTCGGATTATTAATACATAGGTTGCTATGGACATTGTTGACCTAACAAAATAAAAGCCATAGCGAATACGAGTCCATTGCTCAATACGTGCAACTAAATATAACTATTTATAGATAATCTAGTTATTTTTCGGGGCGTATTAGATTTTAATAGACGGCGATGCGTTCTATGGCAGTAAAATGCTCATTGATTTGGGCTATCAACCGGATATTATTGTATGCCAATTATTACTAACCATTTCTAAATCCGACACCTCAGATACACGCTAAAAAAGTATACACTTACGAAACATGAACCAAAATTAACCCATAATATTAAACTGACTATAAAAATGTAGGTTACAAAATCCGTGCAAAGCAAACTGCCGCTTTAACTGGAAGTTACGACCCGGGAAGCAAACCTGGGCCATCGAGCACGCTCTCTCTGTAAACAAGATGATGGTCTTAACTTTTTAAGCCTATGCTTTATTATATTTTGAATACGGTAGCTATAAAAATTGATTGTAACAGATTCGGTGGCCGATTTCAAAATAGATTAGTTGTGTATTTGGTAGATTACCTTTGTAGGTCAGTGGAGGAATGGGGGATTATGTAAAGATCTTTAACGTGAACGTATTTTACCGTATTTTTGTACTACCATCACATCGTTCAAATAAAAATACTGATTACTTAGAAAGAAAGAAAATACTTTTTTGTAGCCAAGGATATATTATCATCATCCTCCTATCCTTATCCCAACTTATTTGTGTTCGGTACAGCATGTATTTTTCTTCCATACATCTCTATTAACCGTCACCTCAGTAACTACCCTCTTTCTAATTATATCAGTGTATCTTTTACATTATCCATCCATAGTTTATTTGGTCTTCCTCTACTCTTATAACCATCCACATTCATACTCAAAACTTTCATCACGACTTGTTCCTCATTCCTCCGCATTACATGTCCATACCACAACAACCGGTTTCCACACAATTTCACAGCCAAAGACACAATGACAGCACAAACAATAAAGACAAATGATAAAACATACACATTTTATTCTGTAGAGCATACCCATGCCGAAAGGGTCATCAACTCAGCATAATATGCTGGGCGTCAAACACCCAGCGCTGATTTTTAGTTGGTACCCTTGCAGTGACACATGGACAGAGGGAGATTACTGATTATCAAAAAGTTTCACCTTTATTTTCTAAAAGATTTATTGGAAAATGTTTAGGATTTAAACTATTGCTGGATAGCATTATTCATCATCATCGTCGGCGCTACATTTATTCCTCTTCCATTCTCCTTCATCAGCCGTCATCTCAGTACAGTTACTGCTGAATAGTATTATTATAACGAACATCATTAAAACGTAAGCACACGAATCTAGCTGCTGAGCGACTGAGTCAGATTGTACCACGACAATTGTTAATAAAATTGCATAGGGGACCATATATTAATGAATATTTTTGACAATATTGCCTTTACAATATTATTGTGTGTGTACGGCTAGCCTTACACTCCAAGTTCAATTGTAACCATCTCCATGAAAAAAAAAACACTGTAGTCAGACGTCATTTTATCGCTCTGTGGCTTATGTCAATGTCATTGTTGTTATTTATTTCAATATTTAATATGTTCTTGTTTAATTAGTGCGTACCTATTATATGTGTGCGGAAGGATCCTTCGGGGAAACAAGGCGTAATGTTACGTATACATATAATGTTGAAGTTTGTAAACAAAGGTCTAGCTAAAGTTCATGGTAAAATCGTTTGCTTTTACAAGTTTGTACTTAACCTATTGAGGGAGGATTTTTTTCAGGATTGTAATGAAATAAAAAGTTCCTGAAACTTTTTTCATATGAAATACTAATATTCAGCTATGCAGCATTACATATTACTAGGTACAATGTTTATGCATTGCTAAGGCAGTCGCCTATACGTGCATTTAGCCATGTCCTTTATCAAAATTTTCTGAAGTATCGATTGTCAATCACTATTATTTTGAACATCGATATCTGAATCCTATCCCATCCTAATTCCTATTAATTTTATAAATGTGAAAGTTTGGAAGTTTGTGAGTTAGTGAATTCGGATGTTTGTTAATCAATCACGCTTTAACGGCTGCAGGAATTCGGATGAAATTTGGCACTCAGGTAGACCATAACCTGAATTAGGACATAGGATACTTTTTATAAGAGTACATGAAGTGGTTCCTCTAGGGTGCAAGTGAAACCGCAAGCAACAGCTTGTATACTTATAAGTTTTATTTTCTGCGACGTGAAAATATTCCGTTCGACCTTTTCTTCCTTTAGGCCATTTCTGGGTCCGCAACATTCGGAGGATACCTAATTAGACAGGTAGCTATAATGAGTAACTTCCTTAATGGTGAAGGAAAAGCATTGGGAATCCTGCACAACTGAGAGGGTTTCAAAAAGTTCTCAGTTGTGTGTGTTGTCTGTCAAAATGCACCAGGGTAGCGTTGTGGAAGACCTAAACCCTTTTCATTTTGAGAAGAGGCTCTGCTCATCCTTTTTACAGTAATACAGAAATTACGATGTTAACTTGACTGATCTCTTTGATTACACCTAGATCCTGAAATAATTCTGAATTTCTTTTTTTTCTCCTGAATCCTGTCCATTACTTAAGGGACACCATAACTCAAAGAGACATCTATCACTCAGCCAAGTAGGTTTATCATATTGTAAATCATACGACGCACTTTTGGATTACCAACTTTTCCCAACACCCAAGTCAGTTGAAATCCAACCTTGAGGAGATAGTAACAGAGCTTATGTTAATGGTAGATGTAAAGTTGTAGATGGATACTCAGAGACTTCAAAGGGCCGATTATGACATCTGTTTTATAGTGTATCCGTCTGTTCTCACAAGGTGACCCATTATAAATATTTTATAGTAAGTGTAATGTGTACATTCATTTAAATGCTTCGGATTCCGCGGAGCAAAATAGACGGTGCCAATGTTAGGATGTTTGTATCTGTTAGATGTTCTACCGTCCGATTTCCAAACAGCCGATAAGTAAGTAAACCTAATTTTCAGTTATGAGCAAAAATGTGGAAAATGTTGTCCCTAGAAATTCTGAACACATACAGATGTTTTTGTTATACCAAATTATTGGCCTACTTTAAGCTCATTGTAAAACTTTTAATGAGTTACAGAACTAATATTGTTGTTAAAATTATAATTTTTGTGTTTTAGTCATGCTTTTCTGTACTGAAATGTGACCATTTGCAATACGGTATGATATGGTATGATATGGTTATGTCTCTGGATCTCGCAACTGACAAATAATAGAAAAATACGGACCAGACTGGTCTATAGAGAAAAAGTTGCGCTTTTACATAGTATACAGAATGACTGGTGAGACACTAACGATATCATAAGGGGTCATTGAAATCGAGAAAAAAATCAGCTGTTCCCTACATTTTGACGAGTTATACCTAATGCGAACATAAATGTAGGGAACAGCTGAATATTTTTTCTCGATTTCAGGTTTGTTCCCACAGTTAAAGTTGTTCATGATGATGAGTACAATGACCCCTTAAGAGATCGTTAGTGTCTCAACAGTCATTCTGTATAAAACTCAAATACGACAAAATTACACTTAACGGTGTTTTAGAAATCGGACGGCAATGTTAGGATCTATACACATGACAGTAGATACAGTAGGTACCTACACAATTTGCTTGACAATTATATTAAGACGTATTCTCGTATCAGCTCTCTAATTCAGAACCTTTACGACAAGCAGTTGTCGAGCAATTCGGTTTTTTATCTCATTTCGATTACGATTCTCGTAATGAGAGAAAAAGAGATAGCAAACAGAATCGTTTGGCAACGGAATAATTGAATCGTTTTGAATCATGGGGTACAGTTCACGAGGCCTAAGTTGAGCTTTTGTGTGAGAATGACTGCAGACGCGTCCTTTGCTTGATGTAAACCGGTTTATACTGCTTTTTGGCAATCGATTCTATGTGCATAAATACAAAGCTCAGCTTAGGCCTCGTAGAACTCTGTAATTTAATCGAGAGAGCCTGAATAACAGTTTTTTAATTGAACCAACTCGCCTTTTAACTTGAAAGGAGAGTTAAAGAAGTATGTTCTCCTTTAAAGTATGATTTTAATGATAAATAAACAGTAATAATTTGCGCTCTTTTATTAAGTCTAGGCATTAGCCAGAACATCTGTAAAATTAGAAAATATTCAGAATAGGCATGTTGACAGCATCAATAAATTGCAAATCTAATTAGTCCGCCAGTTAGAGTTTTGAAAAATATTGGACACGTATTTTTTCTTTTGTTAAATCTATGAATATTTGGAAAGATAAAACGCATCAAAACTCAAGAGTGGGGGCTTGTGACGTCAGAAGCAAGTAAAAATTGTACTTGCTTGTGACGTTTTGCTAATTTTAAAAGCGTCGTATCTTCGTCAATTTTGGTTTACGTAACAAAAGAAAAAATATGGGTCATATATTTTTTGATAATCTAACTGACGGACTCATTAGATTTTTTCAGTCAAATATCCTATTTAATGTCGTATATTCGAATAATCGCTTATTAAATTCGACCAACTAAAATAAATAAATTGTCAAAAGCACCACTGAGAATAGCGCGTTATAACTAGCAGTTATAATATCTTAATGTTCGTCTTTCAAGTTCTAATCACCACAGTATAATATTTTATTCAGTATATCAATCGTCAAAGCTATTTCCACGCCCATAAGTGCATACAACAGCCCTTAATCACCGCAGTAATAAGCATATATTACCTCCACAAAAAACGCAGAAATACACTAAAAGAATTTACTATGTTGATAACATTTGTTTATAAAAATACGGCACGAAACGTGGAGCGTGTCAACCTATTTGTCACTTTGACAAACTACTTCCTAGATGTCATAGCGTATACGGTGACCGGGGGCAGTTGATTTACTGACTAACGCCTGCACTGTGCCATTAAATCATTGTGTGATTCTTTTTGATTTTTTATAATTTCATGTTTTTGCTTATAAGTTTATTTAACGACAGTGATTTGTAGCGTTTTGAATACGAACCTCCCGTAGCATTTGATGGGCTTCGTAAAATAGACTTATGCTGATTTACTTCGACACAGTAGCAACCTGGAAATAAAAAAAACAACTGGAAGTGAACATACTTTTTTAGTACGGAACCCAGTTTCGCCAAAATCGCATAACAATATTGAAAGATAATTATCAAAGTTTTCAAATATTTTTTTTTACTTCACATAAAATTGGGGTGCATGAAGAGAGCCTCCACGAGTGACGATATTTAAGTAGGTACGTGTGGCGCACACTGGGCAGTAAGCCCTACTATCAACCTTGCTAACTAGCTAATCTTTTCACCACAGCATGAGCTATTTTCGTATAGCTCGTGCTGACACGAGAGAAGAAGGACTTCACATAGACCATTACAGGCGCTAATGAAAAGTCGAATTTAGGTGTAAGATTCCAATTTATCGTCTTCTATGGAAAAGAGCCGGCACGCAACTCCATGGTTACTCTTTTATATCTGTAACAATTTCAGTCAATATATTACAATGATCTAGGACAGTTATGAGAGAATAATGTAGTCTTGAGCACAGACCAGTAAGTAAAATTGTATAGAATAGAATAGTTATTTATTTGCACAGAAAGCAGGTACAAGTTTCAGATGTTAAGTTTAAAATGATCCGTATACTAACTACCTTAACTAAGGCATGCAAACAGTTTAAGCTTTAATAACAAAACACACTCAATAAAACTATCATTATCACATTCAATCAAATCAATACAAGTTTACCATGTCAAAATGAAATTCAGTAAATAATTTGAAATAGGCAGTATAATACATAATGTCATGTTTAATAAAATGGGATTATAAATTCGTCAAGTTTCAGGTCTATACAGTTAAATAAAAAAATTAATGAATTAGTGCAAGTCAGGAGTACAGATATGTCACATTATCAAATTAAATTCGTATCGGTCAAAAATTCGCCAATTGAGTAATAACATTTATAAATTAATAGATTTGTCAATTTCTTCTTGAAAAGTGGAAATGTCTCATTTTTTATTACATCGGGTATTTTGTTACATATGATCGGACCCATACATATAATACTTTTCTTTAATAGGGCGGTATCGGAACCACTAACAATTAACAAATTTTTATACTGCCTCCTGATTGGCCGGTTTCTATTCTCGGATACTTTATTAAAAATATGCATATTTGACTTAACAAAAACTGCCACCTCGAAAATATAAAGTGATGGGAATGTGAGTAATTTTAGGGACTTAAATACAGGTACGCAGCTATCTGTTACTATTAAATTGCACATAGCCCTTAAACAGCGTTTTTGCGCCTTGAACACCTGTTCCCTCAGACTACAATTTCCCCAAAATATTATGCCGAATCTCAAAATCGACGCGACTAACCCGTGATACGCAATTAACCTTGTGGCCATATTTACTTTTTTAGACAAGTTAAAGAGTAGATACGCAGCTGTACTAAGTTTTTTGCATACTTCTTCTGCTTGTGGCTTCCAAGTTAATTGGCTATCTATCATAATGCCAAGGAATTTTGCAACTAGTACTTGATCGACTTTTTGTCCATTATAGTGTAAATGTAAGACTTTCGGTGGAATCCGCTGATAAAAATGCATTACATTAGTCTTTGTTATATTAATCAATAAATTATTTTGGTCAAGCCAGCGTATAATGTTTATTAAAGTATAATTTATGTCATGTTCGTATGTTTTTTTGTCAATACATTTTATACTTTAAACACCTCTGTGAGATACATTTTTCATCCTGCTATTATGTTTACACGTTAAAATTGCTCAATAAGGCATGACTCCAAAATTTTACGTATGAATTTGAGACATGTGCCATGTCATAGAAAGTAGATAATCGTGTGAGCCAGGGTTGCGGATCTTCCCATAAGAGTAAAACGCGTGCGATAGCGGCGTGGCACTTCCATTTGTTTTTCTATTCCGTGGTACCTACCAACAGACTCGAAATCAGCCTAAATCCGGAACTGTTATTGGCTAACTAATTACAGGTTGGTTCAACGTTAGTCAAAGCTTCTATTCTGGAGCTGATGCCAGCTTTGGTTTGGCCACGACAGTTTCGTCAACGATACGATCTTTGTTCACCTGCTCTCGTATGTGCATTCATATGGATGAAAACGATGATTTGGATGCCGGATGTAATTAGACATTGGCTGCAGATCCGCCTTAAAATATTGTAATAGAGATTTTTTTTGACGACACGTTTGGTGCAGTAGCTGAGCGATTGGCTTCTGTGTACGGGTCGTGGGTACGATTCCCACACGGAACAAAAATTTGTATGGCCTACAGATGGTTGTTTCGGGTTTGTGTATGTGAGATTTATGTCTGTAAACGCACCCACGATACAAAAGAAATCTTAAGAGTGGAAAAAAAAAATACACAAAAAAAATTGCTACCTTATCAAAATCTCGTCCTTTTACTTTTACTATTTTACGCTTTTTATAAGAACAAAAATTATATTCATTGAAAGTACATAAGCAGTATATCCGTGTCATACCTATAATACGGTGATATTCCAGACAGGTAAATAGACAAGCAATAAATACGATAATAGCATAGTATTATCAGCCCTTTATTGTCCCACTGCTGGCCATAGGCCTCTTCTCAGAATTGGTTTAGGCGTTTGTCCACAACGCTGGCCAGTTGCTTGTTGGAGGCTCCTTACAGCGTCGAAAAATTTATTCCAAAATTACAATGAAATGTTATATACGTTTAAAAAAGAATGTAATTTGATTAATTGATTTTGTTTTTATTTATGTTATGTTAATATTTCAATTGTATTTTGTGACATGTCGCTTCGGTGACATGTAATTATTACTATTACCAATAAATTATCGTATCGTATCGAGGACTTCAGACACCATTGACAACTTCTTTTCATGTGGGGACGGGCTAGAATATAAAACCTTCTCAACGCATGCTGGAAATAGACGCGTGTTGTAAGAGTCAACAAAACTCAGCACGCTTGGTCGTAGAATCTGTATAGTTCACCTGGCTAGCTACATTCCACCCTCACATTAAAAGTCCGGCGCCAAGCAGTTTACTGGGGTATAGGGCAATACCTGTATATTTCTGTTACTTGGATTCGTGTCCTCCATCTGAGACCTTGTCTGCGATTACCATCAGGTGCAAATAGGGTCAAAAGTAACCGAGACAAATAATAAAAATAAAAAAACTTTTTAGTCCCTTCTCAGGTGTGCAAGATTCCTCGCGATGTTTTCCTTCACCAATAACGCATCGTTTCACAACGTTTGCGGAATTTTAACCAGTTGACACATTACAAATGTACCTTTGTCCCCACATCAAAAGCCAAACAAAATTCAAAGCAAAAATCAGGTCACTCTAATAAGACGCCTATTCCTAAAGCTCTGCACTCCACAATCTCTACAAGATCAAAATACAATATCAACCGGAACACCGGCCACAGACAATTTGTCATCTGTCAACCTGTACTTTAATTACGGGCATCCCCCGCTCCTTCTTGCCTCGCCGCACCTCCCGGACACCTTGATTAAACGCGGGGCTATATATAAAGTACGTGGAAATTGGTCATACTTGTCATTTTTGGATTGACGTCCGCCGCAAGGTGACGTCAGCTAGATTAATTTGGTTTTTGGGCTGGAACTTGGGTCTGGACGTTGGAGAATTATGAGGTGTATAACGCCTAGATTTGAAGTTAATTTCATGCACCTTTCGCTCTACTGGGTGTTGTAAAACTTCCAAGAAATGTAACCAGATTGGTAAACCTTGTTTCAAAGTCAAAAGTCAAAGTCAAAGTCAAAGTTTTTTATTTCAAATAGACCAGATTACAGGCACTTTTAAAACGTCAAAACTAGGTGCACGGTTCCAAAAGGTAGGTTCTATGGAGAAGAGCCGGCAAGAAACTCCATGAATACTCTTTTTAAAATAATAGATCATGACTATTCATGACCATTCCATTACAGTAGCGTGCGACATAGAATGAGAATAATGCAGGTTAATGTAACAAATAAATTCACATAACTTTCTTGGTAACGTTTGGGTTTAGGATAGTCTTTAGAAGAGGGAGCTTAATAATGAAATGTAGAGAGAACCTAGTGAAGGCCGAAAAAGGTGAACAATTAAAATATCTTGATTTAACACACCAGGCTGTCGGCATGTGGGATGTGGACTTGACAGTCACTGTCCCGATAGTCGTTTCGGCAAATGGCCTAATAGCTAAGAGCCTTGATCGTATGAGGCTCTCGTTGGGCAGCTGGATCAAGGGCTAGAAAGCAGTACTCCTTGACACGGCACGCATAGTGAGGAGGTTCCTAGCCCTGACCGCCATAAGCTTGGACCTTATTCCCGATACTATATATAAAAATAGTAGCATACTAAGTATGCTACTATTTTTATATATAGTATATTGTTTTTACTTTTATGATGTGTATTAAATTGTAATATAATTTATATTTATTTACAGCAAATAAACGATAGTAAAAATGAAGGTTCATACCTACATTTTTGGGTAAACTACCGACACAAGATTGATACTAGTTACTAATAAATTCTCACGTATTTCACTTATTAAAAAGTCATTCTTCAATCCTAATGTAACACCTGTGAGCCTCAAATGCTTAGACAATGTGCAATCTGTCAATTTAGTCTTTCGTAGACCCGCATTCTCCACCTTTGCCTATTCATTCCTTTGGTTGACAAGTAGCAGTTTCACATTTTCAAATCAAATTAAAACCAATCAGCCAATCAACACACGCAATCAAAATGTTCGCTTACCACAAAACAAAAGCAGTTGATGTTCCTTTTTTGAAACAAAACCGCAATGTAACAAATAGTGGCATCGATCATGCCGCGATACAAATACCGCTATTGGCTGCCGGCGTGACAGCAGAGATGGCAACACGATTGTCATCAGAAATAACATTTGTTGTAACACTTTGTAACTGTTATAGAGTGGCATTGTTTTTAAGTGGATTATAGCGTTTTTTTTTTACGAATTTCGATCTGACGAGTTTTGGTAGGTTAACACGAGAGGAGTTGGTTTATTAAGGTCAAAATCAATTCACCGTTAACAACCTTTTATAGGAAAGGTAGGTACTTACGTCTGGTTGCGGAATTTGTTTTAGTTAGTAACGGGTTTTAGTTAGTAAGAGTCTGACACTCCCCTCCGCTCCCCCAGAGCGGAAGGAGTCATATGATGATTTCCCATTCATAAAAAAATGATACTTACGTCTAAATCACCACGCAGCTAGGAAATAAAGTTATTAACACACTTACACAGACACATAAAAGGCTATTTTCGCTTTTGACTCATCATTCTTATAACAAACTTCTAATACGTCCAATGTAACTTTTGAGTCTATAATAATGTGAGAATGCTGGTACCCATAACCCAAGTTACATCTTGCCTTAGGTATCAGAGTTCATACGAATACTATAATTATACAGATTGTTTTAAAGTTGATAGTAAATAGTTCCTTGTTTATTTGTCTAGGGTTTTTTTTTTTAACTTTGACCCTCTCTAATATTTCACCTATTCGTGGGTGTGTTTACAGACACAATTTTCACATACACAAACACCCAGACCCGAAACAACTATCTGTAGGCCATACAAATTTTTGTTCAGTGTGGGAATCGAACCCACGACCCCTTGCGCAGAAGCCAATCGTTCAGCCACTCTACCAAACGTGTCGTCAAAACGTGTCGTCGTTTTGTCTTCGCTAAACTTTGCATGTGCCATGATTATAGCATGAAGAGTTTACGTGACGTCAATGTTGGTAGAATACTCACGAGTGCAGTCATACTGTTTAACTGCAGTCACAATTCTTGTCGTAGTTTCAGTCCAACATAACTTTTAGTCTATCGTCGTCAACTAGAAATCTAGATTTATTCACCTATGATCATCTCACTGAAAGGCAACTGCCACAAACATCGCAACAGCGCTATAATCACTCAATTCCCACATTCAGCTATTAGTCGCAGTTTCTCACCGTACCGTGCGTAAGCAAGACTAATTATTTTCTAAACGCCGCCTGACGTTACGGCTAAATACACTGTGCACTGTACTAAATTTATTTCACGGCACGTCAATTAACCTGGGCTTGAAATATAAATCATTCGTGTTCGTTCGTGCCCATTCGAGAAACGAAGCAGATAGATACAGAAAGTCCACTTGGCAAGTGATTCAAGATACCTTACCCACACGTTTGCAGTTTGCCGACAGAAACAGAATCTCCTCCCTGCAGTTCCTTTTAACTAATAGAGGTTCATGAGCAGTATGATGATGACGTGTGCCAGTACGTGTAGTTCAATATAATTTTACGCCTATAGTTACGAATCCGTTTAAAATATGAATTGTCCGTAAGCATAAGTTCAATCCGGTAATGTTGGATTATTGCCGATCGCCGTCTTCAGCTGGCCGATAAAAGAACATGCAAAGCACTCAAACCTAACCGGAATATAATGCACTAATCTCACTTAACTTGTTTCCTTCTGCTTGGAGCAGCCGAGAGAGCTCATGTTCACTGCAAAACACCATATATTCGAACGTAACGGGTACAAGATAGATGGTGCGAGCGAGAAAGACGATCGCCAGCCTCCGTACGCGACACCGAAGGTGGGAGCGAGACAACACACTTGTAATTTCAAAAGAAAATACGTTCTGATTGGTTTATAGAATGCCGTGACGTAACTAAACATGGACCAGCTACAGGCGTCTAGCTAGCAATGAACCCAGCATTCGGCACCCGATATTTAAATGTATAATTTAAATCTTGCACAAAACACCTATAAGTATACCTATTCTATTTATGGGTTCAAATTCCTTTTCTCGTAATTCTGGTCCTTCTGTAACTCCTTGTTAAGTGGTACAAGTGCATGCGCAACTTTGTCGCGATGTCGCGTCACGTCGACAAAGCATTTGATTTACGGACGCTATAGTAAAAACATTAGTGCTACTATATTTGAATCGATTCCGTTCGTTCGATTTTGTAGAGGTAAAGATTGATGTCATCGGCGTATTGGAATACCTTGTAGTGCCAATGATGTAATAGGTAGACGAGGAAAAACCAAATTAACCACACCACTTACAGACTATTAAATGTTTCTATGTGATCTTTTTAGAATGCAATACTGAATTCTATATCAATATCCATAATAATATAATTCAAAAGGTAGCTCGCCAAGTGTTATATATGAATACAAATTTAATGTAGGTAATAACGTTACAAAGTATCTGATTTCATACTTGCTTCACCTAGCAGTTCTGGCACGTGAAATTGTAACCTCTTCATTCTGGCATTTCTCGAACTATTGCCAAGGTATACTTGGTCCATTGCCGGTCTTTAAGTACTTCTATTCAAAGGTTAATTGAATTATTATTTACACTATTCTCACCGAAATAACACCAAACGCATTACCGCTTTCGACTCTTGTCTATACGACAAACATAATCAGCTTGCAGCCAGGCAGGTCCCTCTTTTTAGAATGAGAATGGCTTAGGCCTTAGTTTACCACACTCAGACATGATGCTTGGCTACACGCATCATCGAGAACTTCTTGGAACCCTCTCAGGTGTGCAGGTTTACTCACGATGTTTTCCTATAGCAACAAATTCTAATCGAATTCTTTCAACTCTCGTCTAAAATCTCTTAAACAGATTTTAGACAATTATTTTCCCTTAAATGTCGGATTTCAATTGTTTAGCTTGTACCATCATCTTCATTTATGATCTCTAAAACACGGAAAACTTGTATGAACACTCCTATGTAATCCTCTTCTTTCATCCAGACTTCATTTTTAACATCTCATAAACCGCTCCTTCACCATCACCTGACCGACAATACTTTTCTGCTAAACGCTTTAAGCGCTTTATAATTTACAGCGCTCGTAAACTCGTGTCCGCTTTTAAGTCTATATGAAATAGTGGAGTTTTGACGTAGGAAAGCGCTGCAGCGGCCATCATTCAGCGAACAACATCAAAGGACGAGTGTTCATTGCTCGTATGATTGTTTATTTTGTATACTTTGTTGCGTTGATGGAGCAATGGAGTTGAAATGAGGTGTGATTGAAAATTGTATATTATTTGATGCGTTGAAAAGAAGTGTTAGAAAAGTGAGTTATGTTTTTAGATTTATTACTTTTTCGTCTACTTATAAGGGTTAGCAGAACTTCAGACAGATACGCATTGTGTATCATAACCACATATACAAGGTTACTCGGAAAAGGGGTACTAATCTGCAGACCACTTAAAGTACCACTAATGACGGTTTAAAAGCAAGTGTTAAAATTTCAAAATTCGATATATTTTTTTCCCATGAAAAATTAATTTTATTTTGGTTTTTTCAAAAATTCTTCGTCCCTGCTTCAGTTAAGAATTCAGAAAATGGAGCTTCTAATTCGTGACCCCAAATATGACCTAAAATGTAAACATAGCTGATCATAGCTGAGGAAAGATAGATTTTAGCGTATTTTTTTTGTAATTTTTGAACAGCTATTTCTCATAAACTATTTACTTTTGGGGAAAGTTGTAGAACAAAAGTTACTCACTATTATGGGTACTTTAACACTCTTTCAGATTAGTACCTCCTTTCTGACTTACCTTGAAATTTGTAGCAAAGGAAAAGGCTAAAGAACCTTCAAAATTAAGTCAGTTTTACTTTTTTTTACGGGGATTTTAAATATTGGGATCATTAAATAGAAAAAGGCTCGCCTACATTAACAAAACAGATAGAGCTGTGATAAAGTCCTTTCCAAACTCACCATCATAAATTTTGTGACAGTTAATTTATTTCTTAACCTATCCCAAAAGGCCTCATCCATAATTCCTACTCCACGTATCCAAGAACCACTCTAAGTGAATATCTCAGTCACCTGCCGCCTTAAACAAGACTTACCGCGAAGACAGATTGCTCAGTCCCCCAGTTTCTAGGAATGCTCCACACCTGGCCGTCATGTAGCAGACTGTAAATCTTTCCGGGATAAATTGTGGCTGAATCTGAATGGTCGTAAACGGATTATGTGTTTGAAGTGTTGAATGTTTGTCTTGGACACAGAGTTGTTTTGACAAAAGAAATATGTAAGGCTGAATATGCATTAGCTTTAGAGACATTGTAAGATGTTTAGTTCATACAAACAAATGTTGTTATCAGAGTATCAAAGTCTGGACGAATGCAGCGTCGCAGTTACAAATATATCCTGTAATTACTGTTCTTGTTTTGTTAGTTTTGTTTCCTAGTTGTCCTCGGCGTAAGAACCGGTTTCCGATTCTTTGACTAGGTCTCTTTTATTGTTGACTCGTCTATTGCAGTGACCAGCATTGGACTTCCACGGGTCATATATCTTTGTTCATAACTTTTCACTGCAATGTTCCCTACAGATCCATTAGATATAATCCACCAATTTCTATCCCTTCCTCTTCTTCTAATTATAGGCGAAATTCATACATTGTGCGAGCAAGCAATGTTTTTAATACACTTTGTAAGGAGTTCTTATTTGACCCATTTGTCACTAATAGTAGCACAGAAAGAAAGGTGCTTCTTCTAGAAAACCTTAAGTTTTTCAATTAGTTGTTTTTTTTTGAGACTATACTATTGAATCGTAATTGTTTTGCTTTCAAGTGTTCCCCAAGTTTTTGTTTTAATGTCTGTTGCTATTCGTGAAAACCTATAATTGGCTTGACGTCGCTTACGCGTTGGTTTTTCTTAGTACATAAATAAATAACAATACGCTTTTTCGTAGATGATCCCACTTCAATTTCCAAGAAACATCTTCGAATCTTCGAAGCTTACTTAAATAATAATATTCTCGTAAACACTAAAATCAGCACCAATGTTCACACCATTCAACCCCAACACCTCAGAAGGTATTCACGCTCCCCCGAGCCAGGCAGGGTGTCTGCCTACCCCGCAGCCGCTATATGACGCAGATTGTCAGAATAACAATGGGCGAGGACAATGCGCCGGTGGGCGAAACAACCGGACTCTTTGTGGTGAGTTGGACATAGAGTAGAGGAAAGATGTGGCGGAAAATTGGTTTTGATTTTCTTTATGGGACAAAGAGTGTTGGCGTCAATTGACTAATGGCTAAACAGCATGCTCCTGCTTCGTGGAGAGGATGAGGTTTATGTTGAATACGATCATGGTTGTATTTGCGTTATTTTCTTCTTTATCGCAATAAATGCTGTCACTTAATTCTATCAATCTTCAATGTATTGGTAATCGTGATGTACTTCTCTTAACCATCACATTATCTGTAAATTTTAACTGCTATCTTAAGTAATTAATAGTATTTTTTGGTGTACTAAGGCGGATCTCAGTATGCTTTTGTTTAAGGATGCGACGTCATCATATGACTTCTTCCGCTCTGGGCGGAGCGGAAGGGAGTGTCAGACTCGCCCTGACTAAAACCGATCTGTGTTCCTCCTAATGCCCTTTGCGTTCCAGGGCCGCGGTAACTCTTTCGAACTAATTCCGCAACCCTGGCAGGCACTGGCTCTAGCGGGCCCCGTCTACTATGCTGACATCTTACACTACCTACACGCCTAAGCATTAAGTTTAATATTACATAACATAAAAGCACGCCTTATTCCCCAAAAGGTTGGGCAGAGGTGTATAGTATACCCTGATTTCGCCGATAAGTCGCATGTAGTAAGGGGCGAGCCTAATGCCATCAAACGGGCACAAATCTAGACTCCGAGCTGCGACTGAGAAATTTCACATGGAAAAACCCAATAACATTGCCCGACCTAGGTATCGAACTCAGGACCTCCTCAGCAGTCGCGCTTGCGACTACTAGAACATCGAAGCAATCCAATTGATTATTATATTCGAGATAAAATGTCTACTTAAATCTCTTTGAGATGCCTCCAGGAGGCAGCACAGTTGTAGGCACTATTCAACCGTCTATCCACAATACTTCATCCCTAATGTTTAGACGGGCATAGTTGAAAGGTGGTGGAATACCTTCACAGATACAATGCGAACGGTTTAGTACGGCGATTTAGCCCTCCGCCCCATTGTTGTGCTGAATGTTATTCTTAAATTATATACAACAACTATTTAGTGTGCTATGAACGTAGTTATAAGGTAGAGATTTGATTGGCTGATAATGATGGCACATTCGTCCTACTGGAGTTTCTTATGTTGAAATTGTTATTAAAGTAAATATGCTTGTCCCTTTGAGGATGCTCTTCGGAGCAGAACGAAATATTTTCCGCGGGAACAAAAAAAAAGAAGACTAGTAAGTTTTCTCTGTATTTTCGACTGGATCTATTAGTCATGATCTATTTAGCATATTAGAACAGTCAAAATAACCCATTGGATCATCACACCGATAATTCAGCCCTCATCAAGCTGTCTCCCCCCCTTAAGCCCCCGCCAGCAACGCCCTAAGCCGAGGTCCGAGTCCCACTAGGGGTCGCCCTTAGTGCTGTTGTTGCAGGTAGTCATGATGTTAGTGTAGTACAAGTAGTTAGCTTAGGTTAAGTATTTTACTCCCCCCCCCCCTCCCCATTGGCTAGAGACCCTTCAGGTCTCGCCAATAACTGCCCGATTACGTAGAAATGGTCCCCTACGGCAGGACTATCTACAGCAGCCGAATAGAAAAAAAAAACATTAGATCAGTTACCTCGCGTATGTTGTGGGTGAGTTATTATTGAGAAGCGAAACAATTGAATACCTTTTGCTCTGTAAGACTAGGTTAAGTGGTGACTCAGATTTGTTCAGTTCTTCTAGCAATAGGTAGGTGCTGCAATAAGTTGTTTACACTTTAGAGCTGACAATGAAGAAGCATCACCATGAACTGACATGCACACGGTGTAAACGAATTCGTAAGACCCTGCATGGATACTACCTACGCAGAATAAAAACCATTTTTGAAAAAAATGCATGGTTTTCTGTATAGCTGACTAATTTTAGCGTCTCCAGATAACTGACTGGGCGGGACGATATCGTGCTATTTGTGTTCGCCAGCTGTTTCGCCGTGTTTTCATTTATTTATGCGCGACATCGAAATGTTTTATCAAATATATTTCTTTTTGCAATTTTTTTATTTCTTGATTAGTTGTAAGGTGGTTTAGATATAATCACTTGGTTTAGTCCCATCTCTTCCCCTATTACGTTTCTTAGAGATGGAAAATTTTTGTAGTTATAAACGGACAGGGGAAGAGATGGGAAGGGCAAGAGATGGGACTAAACCGATCACTTATCCCTACCGTAAGAAGAAAAAGAATTTTATTTTTAATCAAGCTAAATTCCGTGGGGGCTTTATACCATTAAAAGATCATGCTTTTCGAAGGAATTACACGAATACGGTTACACCCTGTATACTACCATAATATAAACAAATGTTTATTAGTGAGTACATGCCTTAAGATAATTAACCTTGTTATCCAAAAGTAAAGGTTTGATCCATCGTCAATATTAGGATTAGAAGTTTTTATATGAATTTATATCAAACAAACAAATGAATATTTCCCCCTTATAGTATTTTTGTATGATTACGAATGTGTTACATTGAAACTATTAAACCAAGGAACCAGTTGTTTACATAGGTGTGTTACGTAAAATATCGACTTTACAACTAATAAATATAGGTATGTGATATTACAGCATAAATATTTTTATTGCAACGTTTACTTGATTTATTGACAAGGTGCTGCTTATTATCTTAGGGTTCAGTATGGAAATTGGGTCACATATTTAAGTTAGATAATATATTTCCTTTTACCACAGTGTACCTACTCACTACATACAGTATAGGTCAACGCCCATACATTTGACAGGTCCTATGAAATGTCAAAATTATGTAGAGGCGGAGGTTATGTCCCAAGTATTCAGTATGGCTACTTGGGACATAACTTCCGCCCCTTTACCCCGCAACCCCCCCCCCCCCCCCCCCGCACGACTGCTCTGCGACAATGCTCTACGTTGACCGACTGTAAGGAGTAAGATATAGGTAGACTGTTTTTTTTTTTTTTTTAGACTTAGACTCGAAACAACTATCTATAGGCCATACAATTTTTTGTTCCGTGTGGGAATCGAGCCCACGACCCGTAGCGCAGAAGCCAATCGCTTAGCCACTGCACCAAACGTGTCGTCAAACTGTGCTTTTACTATGAATCGTTTCTCTTATTCCGCAATTTTTCGGACAGCAAAGTGCAATCAGGTGCATTGAGTGCAAGGTGCGATAGCAATTAAAGAAAGTCCAATTTACTGCGTTACCCCCTGACAGAATCCTGCGAAAGCCCGAACGCACATTTTAAGAAATTTCCGTCAGAAATCTTCTGATGCATGCGCGAAGACCTTCCGCTCATATATTTTGTACTAGAGCCAGCAGGCTGCCGAATCCTACAAATTCTGATAGTAGGCGGTTCTAGTACTAAATGTATGAGCTAAGACGTGCTTCAGAAATTTTCTGACAGAAATCTCTGATATTGTGCGGCCAGGCTTTCTGTTGAGTCTCCAAATGCATTAAAAAAATCAACACAAGGAAATCGATTTCAAGAGTAAGAGCGAAGCCACACTGCTCCGTTGCGCTGCGTTGCGTTGTCGCAACGCTAGATTTGGACAAAGCCATACAGTGAAGCCACACTGCTCCGTTGCGCTGCGTTGCGTCGTCGCAACGCTAGATTTGGACAAATCCATGCAGTGAAGCCACACTGCACCGTTGCGCTGCGTTGCGTCTTCGCAACGCTAGATTTGGACAAAGCCATACAGTGAAGCCACACTGCTCCGTTGCGCTGCGTTGCGTCGTCGCAACGCTAGATTTGGACAAAGCCATACAGTGAAGCCACACTGCTCCGTTGCGCTGCGTTGCGTCGTCGCAACGCTAGATTTGGACAAATCCATGCAGTGAAGCCACACTGCACCGTTGCGCTGCGTTGCGTCTTCGCAACGCTAGATTTGGACAAAGCCATACAGTGAAGCCACACTGCTCCGTTGCGCTGCGTTGCGTCGTCGCAACGCTAGTTTTGGACAAATCCATGCAGTGAAGCCACACTGCTCCGTTGCACTGCGTTGCGTGGTCGCAACGCTAGATTTGGACAAAGCCATACAGTGAAGCCACACTGCTCCGTTGCGCTGCGTTCCGTCGTCGCAACGCTAGATTTGGACAAAGCCATACAGTGAAGCCACACTGCTCCGTTGCGCTGCGTTGCGTCGTCGCAACGCTAGATTTGGACAAAGCCATACAGTGAAGCCACACTGCACCGTTGCGCTGCGTTGCGTCGTCGCAACGCTAGATTTGGACAAAGCCATACAGTGAAGCTACACTGCACCGTTGCGCTGCGTTGCGTCGTCGCAACGCTAGATTTGGACAAATCTATGCAGTGAAGCCACACTGCACCGTTGCGTTGCGTTGCGTCGTCGCAACGCTATATTTGGACAAAGCCATACAGTGAAGCCACACTGCACCGTTGCGCTGCGTTGCGTCGTCGCAACGCTAGATTTGGACAAAGCCATACAGTGAAGCTACACTGCACCGTTGCGCTGCGTTGCGTCGTCGCAACGCTAGATTTGGACAAATCCATGCAGTGAAGCCACACTGCACCGTTGCGTTGCGTTGCGTCGTCGCAACGCTAGATTTGGACAAATCCATGCAGTGAAGCCACACTGCACCGTTGCGTTGCGTTGCGTCGTCGCAACGCTATATTTGGACAAAGCCATACAGTGAAGCCACACTGCACCGTTGCGCTGCGTTGCGTCGTCGCAACGCTAGATTTGGACAAAGCCATACAGTGAAGCTACACTGCACCGTTGCGCTGCGTTGCGTCGTCGCAACGCTAGATTTGGACAAATCCATGCAGTGAAGCCACACTGCTCCGTTGCGCTGCGTTGCGTCGTCGCAACGCTAGATTTGGACAAAGCCATACAGTGAAGCCACACTGCACCGTTGCGCTGCGTTGCGTCGTCGCAACGCTAGATTTGGACAAATCCATGCAGTGAAGCCACACTGCTCCGTTGCGCTGCGTTCCGTCGTCGCAACGCTAGATTTGGACAAAGCCATACAGTGAAGCCACACTGCTCCGTTGCGCTGCGTTGCGTCGTCGCAACGCTAGATTTGGACAAAGCCATACAGTGAAGCTACACTGCACCGTTGCGCTGCGTTGCGTCGTCGCAACGCTAGATTTGGACAAATCCATGCAGTGAAGCCACACTGCTCCGTTGCGTTGCGTTGCGACGTCGTAGCGCAAGATTTGGGCGCACTGCATGCCACACTGCACGTTGCGTCGACGCAACGCGACGCCGCTTACTCCGACGTCGCAGCGTCTCAGTAAGAATTCCTCAGTATTTAACCAACAATGGATCGTAGGAAATGTGTTCTGTTGTTGCTATTATTACGCCACCGCCAAAACAAATGTAAAATTAACAGACGGTTCTGGATATCTCCCTTGATTGCATTAAGGAATAGCGATAATCAGTTTTTTATGCGGGAATACGAAAAGTTGTCATTAAATAAAGATATTTTTTTCAATTTTTTTAGAATGAGTTTGGGCAGTTCTATACTAACTGCGTTGGCGCTGCGACGACCGACGTCAACGCACCGCATCACCTCCCCCCGCTTCGTCTTGGCGTAGACGCAATGCGTTTGTCATGATTTCAAATATTAAAAAGAATTAGTTGAGATTTTAAAATTAAATATTAAATTAAAAGTACGTGATTTATGTAATGAATATAAAAAGTGTCTAATTTGACAGTTAACGTTAAAAAATCATGACGTTCGAAGAGGTTGGTTAGTTTTTAAGTTAGTTCTAATTGAGCGACGGAACGGAGAGGTTGTCTTCAGCAATTAATATCAAGTGAATATATAGTTTGTTATAGTGCGATTAAGTATACTAATAAAAGTGTGAATATTCAGAAATAAAGAACTGTGAATTACCGAGAAGGCGTTTTCATTTCACTTCAGAAGTGGGATAAACCAAAAGAAGGTATGTTGACAATCTGTACGATTATACAGTGATATTTAAAAATGAATTAATTCCTTGTGATTTTATCTAACCACGTTGCTAAACGCTCACTTATAAGAAACATATCAAGAAGCATATTAGTACAGTATTTAAAAAAAAAAGAAAAAAAAAAAAAAAAGAAAGAAAGTTTTCATCTTTTGATTTATAATGTTATAATTTTATTCTGTTGGTTGCATGACACTGCACATTAGGTCAGAGCAACTCTCTGATAATGTGTTGTGTTGATTGTGTGTAATATTGTGCGTGGATACGTGGCTGGGGCTACTCTCTGGCAGTGTCATGGCGCGCATTATTGCACATACCGGTTGGACATATCGTGTGCTTGATCGGGGCTACTCCCCGATAGCGCGAGATGTGTTTTGGCTAAATTGAACCTGGGGTCATGATTTCCTGGTACTGGTGTGGGCACTGCATATCGGGTCGGGGCAACTCTCTGATGATGTGTTGTGTCCATTGTGTGTAGTATTGTGTGTGGGTACGTGGCCGGGGCTACTCTCTGGCAGTACCATAGCGCGCATTATTGCACATACCGGTTGGACATGTCGTGTGCTTGGTCGGGGCTACTCCCCGATGGCACGGGACATGTTCTGGCTAAATTGAGCCTGGAGTCATGATTTCCTAGCAGAATATTATTGTGACGAAAGCTTTCATTTTATAATGTGGCTTCTTTAATTACTATTGTTATGGCTATGTTCTTATAAGCTTCTATGTGTGTGATTTAAAGACCAACATTTGAATATAATTGTACATTTTAATTTTATAATATTTTTAAGCAACAGGAAGTAAGCATGAATTGTTGATTGGGTATGACTATTGGTACATGAATAATTACTATGACAAATGAAATGTTGATAAGTGAACTATGATTGTTTACTGGTTTTGTTAGGGGACGTACTATGTGACTTCGCTGGATTTTTGAGTGGGTATGTGTCCCACTGGATGTTGAGCGAGTCTCTAGTCGTCGGATTATGTTAGTGGGCGTACTTTGTGATCTCACTGGATTTTTGAGTGGGTATGGTTCCCGCTGGTTGTTGAGTGAGTCACAATAGTCGTCGGTTATTGTACTAGAGTAGTATTATGTTAGTGGGCGTACTTTGTGATCTCACTGGATTTTTGAGTGGGTATGGTTCCCGCTGGTTGTTGAGTGAGTCACAATAGTCGTCGGTTATTGTACTAAAGTAGTATTATGTTAGTGGGCGTACTTTGTGATCTCACTGGATTTTTGAGTGGGTATGGTTCCCACTGGTTATTGAGTGGGTCACAATAGTCGTCGGTTATTGTACTGAGTAGCTAAAGTGAGGCTACGCTAAATCGAATAGATATTCTGACTTATGAATATCGTCGTGTGAATAACTCTGTACATTAATGAATTTATTTTATAAATGAATTTAGTCGTTTACGTTATTCTTTTTAGTTAGGTACCATACAATTTTCGAATGGATTTGAATGGTATTATGATACTTACCTATTTATTTATACAAAATGTTTATTGTGCTGGGTTTAAGCACATTTATCCGTTATATCTCTGATTTTAAATATAAATTAGGTATACCTCAAAGCTTGATTATAAATAATTATGTAATTGTTGTGAATGGATTACGCCCCAAGTAATGTGTATGTTTCAGTGAGGTGTGATGATGACATCAGATGTTGAGACCGGTACTCCTCCCGGTACACCTCCGAGAAGTTGGCGTAAATCCAAGAAAACTAAGGTTAGGCGGAAGAGTTCATCGTCGTCTAGCTCAAGTGAGGAAGCTGTACCCAGGAAGATACGTAAGCGTATGAATAAACTTTCTACCAAGGATATTCTAAAGTTAGTTAAGCATGCTTCAAAAAGTACATCCAAAAACTCCTGGAATAACAACAATCTTAACAATGTTATTCCGGAGTTTGACCCGTCGAATAGAACTCAAACTATCGAATGCTGGTTGCGAAAAGTTAATGAATGTGCAATTATTTATGGATGGGATGAGAAACAAATTGTCCATTTCTCTTTACAAAAGTTAGTTGGTCTAGCAAAAAAGTGGTTTGAAGCCTTGCCGACAGTTGTATTCTCTTGGGATGAGTGGCAGGGTAAACTCAAGAAGGCTTTCCCTAGTGAGGAAAATTACGGACGTCTGTTAGAAGAGATGTTAAATCGCACCTCACGTGGTGATGAAAGCCTTCGTGAGTATTTTTATGATAAACTAGGATTATTGAACAGATGTGAAATTAGTGGTAAAAAGGCTGTTGATTGTATTACGTATGGTATTAGCGACCGTTCGATTAGGAACGGTGCACAAGCACAAAATAGTTCAGAACCCGAAGATTTACTTAATTTTCTTGCATCCCAAAAACCTCAACCACTGCTTAGTAACAAATCGCGTGAACGGACAATTCAAAAGTCAAGCTATAGTAATCCCGGCACAAGTTCACAAGGTGCTAGCACCAGTTCAATTACTTGTTATAATTGTCGTTCAAAGGGTCATCCTTATTTTAAATGCACAAAGCCCATTATTAAATGCAAACACTGCAATCGGATAGGACATGATAATGAGGGATGTAAATTGGAACCCCTCGCTTCTTCAAATTCTAAATCTAACCAAGAAAAAATAACAGAGAAGAATACTTTAAAAATTAATTCCCAAAATAAGAACAACGACAAGTATTTTAAATCCATTGTAATCAATGATAAATCTTTTGAAGCATATATTGACTTTGGTAGTGAATGTACACTCTTGCGTAAAACCGATGCAGAACTATTAAATTTAGATAAAAGTTTTGAAAATGTCCCAGTTGTTAAGGGCTTTGGACAGTCATCAGTTGTACCTCTGTACAAGACAGATGTGGTTGTTAAAATCGATGAAATTGAATCTGATATTGAAGTATTAGTTGTTGATGACGTTTACATGCAAACATCACTGATTATTGGACAGAATTTTACGGAATTGCCGTTTATTACAGTTTTAAAGGATAGCTCTACACTAACATTTTATAAAAGTCCAAACCTAGCCCTTTTAGAGAACCCGAAAGGTATTTTAAAACTATATATTACTAATATGATAAAAGTTTCAAAAACCAGCACTGTCCCTGTTCATGCAGATTGTAACTTCACTGGAGATGTATTTATCGAAGGCTATAATGCTTGCGAAACCGGTAAAGAGTTTCGTTTGTTTCAGGGTGCATTTAGTATTTATAATGGTAAGGGAGCAGTTGTTATAACTAATTTGTCACCTTATGTCATAACCCTAAAACCAAATGTCTTAATAGCTAGAGCCATTCCGTTTAATGAACAGAAAGTATGTCAGGTAAATCAAATAGGGAAAAATTCCACACCTATAGAACCCCTCAATAAGGACGATATCAAAACGGGACCAGGATTGAATGGTGAACAATTGGATAGACTGTACGTATTATTGCAAAATTACCGCGATTGTTTTGCCACAAACCTTAGCGAGATAGGTTGCGCGGTCGATGTTGAAATGAAGATCGATTTAGCTGATAATAAACCAATTGTTTACCGTCCATATCGGTTGTCACATTATGAACGCGAACAAGTCCGAGAAACTATTGATGACTTACTTAAAAACGATATTATTCAGGAATCGAAATCTGACTACGCTAGTCCGATTTTAATGGTTAAAAAGAAAACTGGGGAACAACGTTTATGCGTGGACTTTCGAGCCCTGAATAATAAGACTATAAAAGATCGTTTTCCTCTACCGCTTATAGAAGACCAAATATCGAACCTCAGTGGCAATAGTTTCTTTACGACTCTCGATCTCGCCTCGGGCTATTATCAAATTCCCATGGCTACAGGAAGTCAACATTTAACTGGTTTTGTCACACCCGATGGACATTTTGAGTTCAAAAGAATGCCTTTTGGCCTAGCAAATGCCCCAGCCGTGTTCCAGAGAATGGTTAACAAAATACTAGGAAATAGGCGATTTGAATATGCGTTGGCATATTTAGATGACGTTTTAATTCCCTCAAAAAGTGTAGACGAGATGTTTCTAAGGCTAGAAGAGGTGTTAAAACTTTTTAGACAATATGGCTTGACTTTAAAACTGACTAAATGTCGATTCTTCGATAGTACTGTTAGCTACCTTGGGTATGAAATCTCTCCACAGGGCATTCAGCCGAGTGAAACTAAAATTTTAGCGGTTAGGGAATTCCCGACACCACATAATGTCCATGAAGTCCGCCAATTTCTCGGGTTGACTGGATACTTCAGAAAATTTATTAAGAGTTATGGAGAGGTTGCTCGACCATTGACATCCCTGCTAAAAAAAGATGTGGCGTGGCAATGGTCTGAAAAAGAAAACCAGGCATTTGCAGTTTTAAAGGATAGGCTGGTTGGTCGGCCTGTTCTTGCTCTTTATGATCCCACCCTTGAAACTGAACTCCACACCGATGCTAGTTCATTAGGCGTAGGAGGTATACTAATGCAATGGCAAAGAGACGCTAGGGTTTTAAAACCAGTCGCTTATTTTAGTCGACAGACTACTCCCGAAGAAAAACACCTGCATTCCTATGAACTGGAAACACTAGCTGTTGTATGTTCCCTAAAAAAATTCCGTGTGTATTTGTTAGGCATTCATTTTAAGGTTTATACCGATTGTGCTGCACTTCGCACCACACTAACCAAAAGGGATCTCGTTCCGCGGATAGCAAGGTGGTGGCTACAAATAAGCGAGTTCACGTTTGACATTGAATATCGACCTGGTGTTCAAATGTCGCACGTCGATGCGTTAAGCAGAAACACCAAACTATCTACGGAACCAGATAATAGTCCCTCTGTTGGCGTGTACGCCATAGAGAAAGAGAACTGGCTTTTATCATTGCAATTAGCAGACCCCGAAATAATCCGTATATTTAAAATCCTCAAACCCCAAGATGACCAAGAATGTAAGGATATTCGCAAAAATTATGTTATAAAAGACCATAAAATGTATAAAAAGGTAGATGATAGGTTATGTTTGGTTGTTCCACGAAGTGCTCGGTGGCAAATATGCCGAGCCAACCATGATGAAATTGGTCATTTGGGGTACGCAAAAACCTTAGAAAGAATACAACACTTGTACTGGTTCCCTAAACTACGAAAATTTATTAAAAAGTATGTTGCGGCATGTTTAGAGTGTGCTTATAATAAGGATACCGCGTCCAAACAAAAATCGGGTTATTTGTATCCAATAGAAAAAATACAAATACCGTTTCACACGATTCATATGGATCACCTTGGGCCTTTTGTTAGGAGTAAAGACGGTAATACTCACATTCTAACTGTAGTGGACGCTTTTACAAAATATGTCTTCGTTAGGGCTGTTAAAGATTTAAAAACAAAAAGCACGGTTAAAATTTTGGAGAAAATATTTTATGATTTCGGTGTCCCGGCAAGGATTGTGTCTGATCGTGGAACAAGTTTTACATCAACAGCCTTCCAGACCTTTTGTAATACACTCGGTATTAAGCACGTCTTGAACGCAGTAGCTTGTCCCAGAGCTAATGGCCAGGCGGAGAGGTTTAATCAAACCATCTTAAATTCATTATCAACACAAAACTCCTCTAGCCATGAACGCGACTGGGACAAGTGTCTGGGTAAAATCCAATGGGGCATTAACAACACTATTAATGCCTCCACACAGAAAACTGCGACAGAAGCTATGTTTGGAATTAAATTACGCGATGTTTTGTCAAATAAGCTTAACGGCGAAAACTATTCAGGTAGTAATTTTGAGTTACAAGAAATTAGACAGCAAATTAGCGATAATATAGAAAAAAATCAAACAAAACAAAAAGAAAGACATGATGCAAATCGAATCCCCGCAGTAAAGTATGAAATAGGTGATTTAGTTAAAATTTCTCGAAACAATTTTGATAATGATAAGAAAAGTAAAAAGCTTCTGTCGAAATTTGTGGGTCCATACAAAATCACCGAAGTGTTAGGCAATGACCGCTATAGAATAACAGACGTCCCTGGTTTTACTAAAAAGGGCAAACCTTATAAAACTGTCATTGCAGCTGATAGAATCCGACCTTGGATACATATAAAAGCTTTGGAACTACATAACTCTGACGAAAATAGCTCTGACAATTCTGTTATAAGTAACTCTGATTAAATAAAAATGTTATTAAATTATTTTTGTATTCATAAATAATGTACTTACTAGAATATTTAAAAATATAATGTTGTAATGATTTTGTTTACTCGTACCTATAGGATTATTCATAGTGATTGTAATCATTTATTTTTTTCTAAGTGTTTTTTGTGCACTGTTGGTAAATCAAGAATGTCATGATTTATTTACAATTTGATTTTTGTGTATGCCAGGAGGCAACACAGTGCCGGATGGCCGAATGTCATGATTTCAAATATTAAAAAGAATTAGTTGAGATTTTAAAATTAAATATTAAATTAAAAGTACGTGATTTATGTAATGAATATAAAAAGTGTCTAATTTGACAGTTAACGTTAAAAAATCATGACGTTCGAAGAGGTTGGTTAGTTTTTAAGTTAGTTCTAATTGAGCGACGGAACGGAGAGGTTGTCTTCAGCAATTAATATCAAGTGAATATATAGTTTGTTATAGTGCGATTAAGTATACTAATAAAAGTGTGAATATTCAGAAATAAAGAACTGTGAATTACCGAGAAGGCGTTTTCATTTCACGTTCGACAACGCAACGGAGAAGTGTGGCTTGTTTTAAAATGTATATGTAAAATGTCGCAGCGTTAACGCTGCGACAACGCAAAGCAGCGCAACGGAGCAGTCTGGCTTCACTCTAAAACAGATATCTGTACCTGTGTTTCATCACCCTTCAAAAACATAGATATTTTTCTATTACCAACAATCTTTCTTTCAGCATTCAAATTCATACGGAACCATCACTCATTTATACATCGAACACGTAATTACAGCTCACATAATTCGACGCTAGATCAACAAACAGAGCTGCGCGGGCGCCGTATTATTTGTTGTTTTAACATTTTTTTATTCGGCACACGTGTGTAAGTAAGCCGGCATCGGATATTCGTGTGTTTAGTTTTCGCGAATATTTTAAACTCTTTTGGTGTGAACTTTTATTGGAATTTCGACAGGATTATAAATAATCTTGGATGAAAACCGTAGATGAGAAAAATATTGATAGCAAAGTAGGATCATTTAAGGTTCATAGTCTAGTAGTTTCCGAAAAGACGACCGTGAGGCAGCTCAAAGACCCATATATACAGTCATAACATAATTAGCCCATTACGGTCTTACAGCTGGAGAAAGAAGCTCTTCTCAGAATGAGAAGGGTTTAAGCTGTACTCCACCAAGCTGGCCTGGTGCGAGTTGGCGAGCTACACACACCATCGAGAACTACCTAGAGCCCTCACATACGTATATATGTGCAGGTTTCTTCACGATGGTAACAAGAAACTCGGCTACAAATCTATGAAACTCCTATCGTATGTACTGCACAACTGTTAATTCTACTTAATAGTACTGCAGTTTGTTGGAATCATATTTTCTTGAATTCGGATCGGATGCAGTATTCAAGCGTTCTACGGGTGACTGACAATAGTTCCGGCTCAATAGGTGACCATTTTGGATTAACTGAAAAAGCTGCACTCATAAAACCCGCTATACCTACCCTTTTCGAGGTAAAGAGAGAAGGAGGGATTTAAAAAAAAATATAATATAGCTGTTCATATACGTTTTTTCGATAGCAGTCTGCTTAAGTAGTTTCTAAAAAGAGTTTCTGAATTCGAAGTTTTAGCCAAAAACCAAAAACGACCGTTTTTAGCATTAATTTCTAAGATGTCAAGTGTTGTTTTTTGGTGTTCGAATATTTCTAAAACTTCGAATTCAGAAACTCTTTTTCTTTCTACAACACTTGACTAAAATGTTGTATGTACGAAATTTCAATATGTTGTGTATTCACAGAAATAATGCTTTTTTTCTGAAGTGGCGCCACTTTCAGTGAGGGAAGCGCCTTAAGGCTTAATTTACGAAATGACCGCTATGTTAAGTTTCATCTTTCGTTACCTACAACAATTTTATCTAGTCACGACAAAAAAAGTAAAAACATTTTTTTAAACAACAAATAAACTGAAACACTTCTCTCCCCGTCAGTACCGGTGAGAAGTGAAAGTATATTATGGCGAAAGCGGGGGCCGTGTGACGTGCGGGAGGAGGTGCGCCAATTGCGCTGATTGCTTCAATTGCTACCAATAAGCGCAGGCGCATGCAGAGGTAACGCTTCGCACCATGACCTGCCTTATTGAATGTAGATAACGTTCTGTTGTATGGACTGATGTTTATGTTTCTATATTTTCTTCGCAGACGAGATATTGTACTGGTATTAAAGTTTTGGACTGCCTTCTTCTTGGAGGGGGACTTTAGGCGCATCAGTGAAATGCAATTGATTTAGTTGTTATATTCTGTTTTTTTTTTAAATGTGTTTCTTTAACTGCCTCATTGGTCGAGTGATCGCAAGTGCAACTACTGAGCGTAAGGTTCTGGGTTCAATCTCCCGGGCGGGTGAAGTGTTTTTGGGTTTTTCTGTGTGAAATTTCTCAGTAGCAGCCCGCAGTCTGGATTTGTGCTCAGTTGATGGCAGTAGGCTCGCCCCCTATTACATGAGACTTAAATATAATAGTGAAATGAGGGTGTACTAACCTCTGCGGAGCCCTTTGGGAAATACAGACACGATGTTATGTTATGTTTATTTATTTATCTTATTTAAAGATCACTTATTTTATTCGTGATAATGAATTTCTTATATTTCTGGTTTCCTTTGTATTTGTAGCTATTGCAGTTGTTAATTTTACTAAAAATGTTACAGTGGGTTGCACTTTTTTCTAGGTTGGCAAACAAGCTGACCGCCTATCTGTTGGTATGTGGTTTTTGCCAACTATACAACCGCGTCTCGGTCGTCCGCTGGTTATAGGCTATGTGACGTCACATTAAATCAAATATGGCCCCCTCTAGAGTAAAGTAAAGTAAAGTAGTGAAGAAAAAAAATAGTTTTTTAATGAAGCCGTGTTTGGTATCAAATGAAAGAGCTTCATTAGCACATTTCAAAAATAAGTATATTATAACCCCAAAATAATTGAAATAAAAAGTAAGTTCAAAAACTAAAACCCAACTACTGAAAAATTAATGAAACAAGAAAATAATTATTATCATTGTTTTGTGCAAATTATTCAATATTTATCGTCTATTAAATAAACAACTTACACGTAATATATTTTAATGTATTTAATACATATTCATAGCGATGTTCAGTAAATAGCCGTGATCCGTGGTCGTATGCAACTTTGCCCTAAAGCTTATGATCGCTTACTACTAATAGAATGTATTGTTTTGTTAGAAAAGGTGGCTTAGGACAACATACTTACGTACTGTACTTTCCTGAACGAACTCATTCACAAAGAGCTCGTTGTGAACAAAATAACCCATTTATCCCAATCAAAATATTACAACTTACGGAAGATGACACGCTTATGATTCATTCTACGTCTTTCATTTTTTTTCCTGTAACGTCTTGTTCTACTGGTTCTGATGGAATCTGCTCTTCGTCATTCAAATTCTTTGAAGCAGCTTTCTAATTGATTTCCATAACATAAACATAACATCACGCCTATATTTCGCGAAGGGTTGGGCAGAGGTTAGTACATCCACATTTTGCCGTTATGTTTAAGTCCCATGTAATAGGGGGCGAGCTTATTACCATAAACCGGGCACAAATTCAAACTTCGGGCTACTACTGAGAAATTCCATGGAAAAACCCAATAACACTTTACCCGACCTGGGAATCGAACCCAGGACGTCACGCTCAGCAGTCGCGCTTGCGACTACTGGACCAATGAGCCAGTCCCTTTTATCCACTTGATTCCCATATCCTTTCGGATTCCATTCATAACATATCCACTGTACATAATCCGACCTCGACGCATACCTTTCAATGCGCAGGAGTGTGCAGGAGGGTCGACAACCTCGCCGGACATGCCCAATTGCTCGACAATAAAGGTGCGTTTGCCTCGTGACCCGCCTTGAACTTCGATGGTACCTTGATCGAAGCTGAATGAGGGAGGGAACATCAGTCTACTATATGTATAAAAATGTATGTTTGTCTGTGAATTCGTCTTCTATGCGTTCGCGCATCATTAATCCGATTAAGTACAAGGTACAGTTGTTTTTGGGACTGTAGCAAAGGTTTCTGACATTAAAAAAAACTTCTTCTGCGGGTGGAGCCGCGAGGGGACAGCTAGTAGGTTATATAATTGTTGAGAGGTTGCAGTACCTACTCAGAACAAGTCGTATGCCTGGAATTATGAAATGATAATTAAATTAAAGGTACAATCTATACATATAAAAGGAGAAGCTGACTGACTGACTGATCTCGTGCATCCGCCCCATCTTGACTTACGCTAGCGTCGTGTTCGCACACGTTAAGCCTTGTCGTTTCAAATCCTTTCAAACCCTCCAGAATCGAGTGTTGCGCAGAGCCGCGGCTGCCCCGTGGTTCATGCGTAACGTCCAACTCCACCTCGATCTAAAAATGCCAACCATCAGGCAATACCTCAAACGCATTTTCAAGCGTTACTTCGACACTGCCCCCCTCCATCCGAACCCCCTAGTTGCCGCAGCGGCCGACTACAGTCCCTCTCTCATAAGTAAAGTTCGCCGTCCCAGGCACACACTTTTAGAACCCGATGACGAAATAACCCTCCTCCAGGAGGCGAGTAAATCGACCAGCACACAACGTCCGCCGCCGTCCGGCATATCGTCCTCGCCGACGAGGCCCGTCGCGACGTCCCGCCGCCGCCGGTCACGATCCACCGAGCTCTCCCGTCGTAGAGCCGGTCGTCTCTTCAGACTCCGCAGTCACACCGATAATTCAGCCCTCATCAAGCTGTCTTCCCCCCCTATTTCCACGCCAGCAACGCCCTAAGCCGAGGTCCGAGTCCCACTAGGGGTCGCCCTCAGTGCTGTTGTTGCAGGTAGTCATGATGTTAGTGTAGAACAAGTAGTTAGCTTAGGTTAAGTATTTTACTTCCCCCCCATTGGCTGGAGACCCTTCAGGTCACGCCAATAACTGCCCGGTTACGTAGAAACCGTCCCCTAGGACGACCTACAGCAGTCAAATAGAAAAAAAAAAAAAAAAAAAACTGACTGATCTATCAACGCACAGCCTAAACAGCTGGGGTTAGAAAGTTGAAATTTTGACAGTAGGTTCCTTTCGTAACGTAAGAATCCACTAAGTAGGGATTTTTCGAAATTCAACCCCTAAGAGCGATTACGCACTGCATCCGATCCGAATCCGTCAAAATACGGATATAAAAAACTCGGACCGAATTCGGATATTGCTTTACGCACTGCATCCGATCCAAATCCGTGAAAATACCGATTTAGAGTAAAAATCTCGGACCGAATTCGGATATCGCTTACGCACTTGTCCGATCTCTGATCCAAATTCAAACAATTCAGGGGCCATTTTGGCATATCCATTTGGCGTCCGATTTGAATCCGAGGTAATGCGAAAGCGTTCATACAAACAGTATTACGGCTACTTCCGTCTGTCAATTGTTCTTCCGAATTAGAAACTCACGGATGACGGATAGGAATCGGATGACGGATGCCGGATGTAGTGCGTAAACTACAATACAAATAGTTCTATGGCTACTTCGGAACGTATTTTCACGGATTCGGATCGGATGCAGTGCGTAACCGCTGTAAGGGAGTTAAATAGGGGATGAAAGTTTGAATGGAAAATCGTCACCTAACGGGTTCAAAATTTCACGCAAGCGAAGCTGCGGGCGAAAGCTAGTTAATAATAATGGCAGAAAAAATATTTTTTTTCTCTTTTTGTATTATAACTTTCGTGAGACACATTCATATTTATGATTAGTACCGGTTTACTCACGTGCATTTTTCGGGTTCGACTCGCGACCTCGCTGCGTGATCAGCTCATGATTAAGGGCTTCGTTTAGGTCCAAAACTAGTCGGGCAATCCCGAAAAATGCATGTGAGTAAACCGTAATTAATCATAAATATATTTTCTCAAACATCTAGGTACTATTAGCTGATGCTAATAACGTACGACGATGTAATCTTTACTGCAATCACATAGAACCTCTAGCTACATGCACAATTACACAGCAAGCCAATTGCGCGTAAGCTATCTAATGAGTTTCTGAATTCAAAACGGTATCATGACATAAGATTGTAAGTACATACCTACCATAATACAGGGTGAACTTCCCACTCCAACTTTTCCAGTGTTTGGGCGGGCTAGAATGTGTAACTTCCTCATCGCACCCTGGCAATAGACACGTGTTGTAATATTCAACAAAATCCAGCGCGCTTGGTGGTAGGATCTATACGGTCCACGTGGCTAGCTACCACCCTCACATTAAAGTCCGGCGCCAAGCAGTTTACTGTGTTCCGTCGTGTGTATGTGAGAGTCAGAGGGGTATAGGGGAATCCCTCATCTCTGTTACTTGGATTCGTGTGCTCCATCTTAGACCCTGTCTGCGCTTATCATGAGGTGCGACGAGAGCCAAAAGCGACGAAGACAAGAAAAAAAAATTATGTTCTTACCTACTCTTATACAGGGTGAACTTACCACTTCAACTTTTCCCGGGTGGGGTTAGAATATAAAACTTGACGCGTGCTGTAATATTCAACAAGTCCAGCACGCTTGGTGGTAGGATCCATACGGTCCGCCAGGCTAGCTACCACCCTCACATTAAAGTCTTCGGGGTATTCGGTCGTGTGTATGTGAGAACCAAAGGAGTTAAGGGGAAACCCTCTACCTCTACCATCAGGTGCGACTAGGGTTAAATGCGATCAGGTCAAATAATAAAAAATTTAAATTCAAAGTAAGTAAGTTTAGGGGCCTGATAGGAGTGTCCTATGTCCTACGTAACAAACTAGCTCTGCATGGGTATCTGGATCCTGCCAGGGTTGCGGAATTTGTTCGAAAGAGTTACCGCGGCCCTGGAACGCAAAGGGCACTAGGAGGAACACGGATGGGTTTTAGTCAGTAAGAGCGATTACGCACTGCATCCGATCCGAATCCGTGAAAATACGGATATAAAAACCTCGGACCGAATTCGGATATTGCTTTACGCACTGCATCCGATCCGAATCCGTGAAAATACCGATCTAGAGTAAAAATCTCGGACCGAATTCGGATGTTGCTTACGCACTATTCCGATCTCTGATCCAAATTCAAAAAAATTCAGGGGCCATCTTTGGCATATCCATTTGGCGTCCGATTTGAATGCGAGGTAGTGCGAAAGCGTACCGGGCAGAAATCCAGACTCCGGACTGCTACTGAGAAATTTCTCACGGAAAAACCTAATAACACTTTACCCGACCTGGGGATCGAACCCAAGACCTCACACTCAGCAGTCGCGCTTATATGACCACTAGACTAACGAGGCAGTCAAGTTTAAAGACAAATCACATAAAAAAAATCATTAATACCATAAACGAATTCGTGTAATTCCCCACATAATCTACTACTGGTGTAGATTGGCCCCGCACGGGATTTAGCTTGATTAAATATTAAAAAATTTAATTCTTTTTTTTTATGTGATAGTGTTAAGTGATCGTACTTATCTAAACCACCTAATAAGGATTAAATAAAAAAATAAGTTTTTTTTTGTGTTTTCATTTCGATTCCTCGCATAAATTAATGAAAGCACGGCGACACGGCTGGCGGGCACGGCTAACGCGATATCGCTCTTTGCAGTCAGTTAACTCGGGGCTCTAAAATTACTTGGAAATAGAAAACCAAGTTTTTTTTGTTTATTTATGGTTGATTTTCAAAAATACCCCTTTACGTTTAATCTGTGTCACCAGTAAGTAGATCACGTGGTTTGAAGTAATTACACGAATTCGTTAACACCCTGTGTATTAATCTTGCAATTTATCTAAACTAACTGAATTCCGGCTAGGGTGCAATGGGGTGCTAATTTGTTGCATGGTGTATCACACCTATGATACCTATCACGCCTAAAAAGGAATACGTCGAATTCAAGTTCACCGTGTATAAAATAGAAAGCACTCTGCTCTCAACTGTACCAATCAATGAGTCAGGTCTTCCACCTTTTATTGTCGCTTTCATATCGCGGTGTCCGGTTGCCATCCGGGACAATTGGACCGATAGACAGAAGGACTTATACGTTATCAAGGGACATTAGACCGTATTGTATTAAGACAAGTTAGGTTTTAGGTTGAAAAGTGGAAGAAAGGTCTAATCGAGGGAATTTATGTGTGGTTGGGTACCTTTGTTTTGTGTTGGAGTTTACTGATGAAGTTTGATGAATGTCTATACGTACTTATTCATTCGTAGTGAAGGTATGGTGTACCAAATAGTTTTTCAGTACCTACCTATTTTGTGGGTTTTTTTATAGAATAGAAGTTCTTTATTTGCTTAGTTCTTTATGTCTTTGAATGGCAAATAAGCGGTCGGCCCACCTGATTGTGCCAAACTAACAAACAATTATCACATAGCAGCCCATAGAACGTTTACTTAACCGGGATTTGGCGCAAATACATCGCCATTTGGTGATATAGTGTTTTTACAGCGGAACATTTTTGTTGTATAAGCCTATAGAGCAAAATCATCCTGCGTAACGCGTTTGTACAACAAGCGGTCACCAATAACACTTTGATACAGCTTTTACGGAACTTTTTTGATATATAAGCTTTTATTACAGTATAATTTTGCTGGTTAGGTAAGTGGTCACCGCTGTCCATGGAGATCTGCAATTCTAAAAGCATGCAGGTGCGTTACCTACCTTTATCAAAGAGGGCTGTCTTCTTTTTTTTATCTTTTCCTTATCTTAACTCTTCGAAAAGCCTTTTGGAGGAAGACCATTCCACATCTTGCAGGTACGTGGCAGAAACAGTCGCGTAAAACAAGTTGTGTGATATGACCACATATGTACCTACAATGTGTTAGTTATATTTTTGTTTTTGACGTTGACATTTGACAAATAATTTCCAATAAGATTAGGAGACAGAAAAAAAAACTCTCTTTTCCATGTCTCTTTCGACATTGGCAGATTTGTCGACATCGGCATCGGCACTAATTGCCATTAAGAAAAATAGAATAGAATGAGTTAGAAAATCATGGTTTCAGGATTCGATTGAGGCTAGAATAGCCCAGAAACTACTTTCACTTGACACCTACTTTCCCATGGGAACTACTCTCAACGTCGAAAACAAAATTATTATAAGATAAAATATTGGTGAAACATGGCGACGAACAAGTTAAAGAAGTTGAAAAGACTAAAGTAAAAATACGGCGTCGATAAGTGTTAGAAAATCAAAGAAAACTTATTCACATTATTATCATAGCAGCTAAAATAATTCTTACCATGAATATGTTTATTACTAGCACAGTTACAATAAAAGGTACAATTTCAAAGGAAACCTGAATCAATAACACGATTATAACTGCAAAAAATACACTCATTTTCATTGCAAACAGCCAAATAACTCAAATACTTGACCACTCTAACGAAATACACTAACTTTTACCTAACAATGTACTTAGAAAAAATACGAAAACATTCCTTTATTTATCATGCATTACTGCACTAAATACGTAATGAATGATCTTGTTACAAACATAAGCGGCAATGTAGATCGGAATTGAGGAACAGTCGTAGTTCGGGGAGGTTGGGGTAAGAAGGTAGCGGGCCGGTAATAGTAAAAGTTAGTTTTTCATAGGCCCACTAATGTTCACGTTTGATGGACGACCACAAAGTGACCACATAACCGTTATACAAGAATTTACGTATATTAGACTTTATGTGAAATTTTGGCTAGCAGCAAAGTTTTTGTTGAGTGGCCGAAAGTACTTAGCATTAGTACTATTATTTCAGTTTTACTTTGAAAATTACTAGACTGTTGTTTAGTTTTCTTTCGTAAAAGAAAACGTAGTCATATTAATAAAAACTACAAGCGATTTAAGTGATATATTATGAAGATTAAAGGGACATTCTTTTAAAGATATATTGATAATAATTAGTATCAAAAGAAAGAACGTTGATAGACTAATGGTTAATGATTCGGATGGAACAAAATGGAAGACATTAAAAAAGTTAAACGACATTGTTGTTTTATTATAATTATTATAGTCGTGAGACAGCTGTGTTCTGTGTGAAAAGAATAAAAGAAAAACATTTATGAGTACAATAAATACAAACAAAACAGAGGATAGATTTTGGATACAACAGTATTCACAGTATCGTCCAAACCAATTAGATAAGATGTAAAAAAAATATAGTAATTTATTTTTTAAGTAATTTGTCCTTTATTCATTTAAAATGTTATCATCCACATGTTTGAATATTTTTATATATATTTTTTTTCCTATTGCATCTCATTGAGATCTTAAAACTTGAATCCAACCTAACAAACTATTGTACCTATGTATCACAAATAAAAACATGTTAATTCTGATTCTGAAAATAGTAATATTTCAAAAAGGTCACGGGTTTTACCAAAAAAGAAAAACGACCAACGTAGAATACAATTTATTAGATTTAAACAATACCTTTTTAATAGCAGTTTCAAATAAAACTACTCGGAAAGATTGTTTGCATTTTTATCAATAGTTACCACAATATTATTATAAAATATTTTTGTAACTATTGTGGTGTTGAAGCTCTATAAGCTAATCGAATAAAAAAAAATAGGTGCAATTGCTAATGAGCTCAAAAAATATTGCACTAACCAGTTTGCTGTCAAAGTAAACTAAAACGCTAAGAGCTTTTATCATATCATTATTCAGCACCAAAAACAGCTTAATCATTGTTTACATACACATCCCATCCTTTTATAAACCGAACATTTTCACGAAAACCAAAACATTTCAACCGTAAAAAAGTAGACACCCTCCCAAACTGCTTGGTCACGGCTTTATCACAAGATTTATGATAATGATTATTCATCTGAGCAACCTTCGCCCACGGCGCAAGGTGATGTCCGAACGGAAACGGAAGGGCGCTGGGCGGCCCGCCCCCGTGTCTTAATTTCCGGTCACATCGCATCACAGATCTCCTTACGATTATGCTCACTCTTATCCCGGGGTGATGCTGGGTATCGTATTTTTCGTGAAAATAGGATTCTGTTTTCATCTATACATTCACACTTTTTTAGGCAAGGATCAAAATAAGAAATTATTAGGTAAAATAAGAAATGAGTTAGGTTTCACGTCTTTTACTAATTATAAAGTTTTCCTACCTGCCTTATCAAGTGTAACATCATTTATTTATTTATTATTCACAAAATCCACAGCTCTTTGACATTTTATAATACCTATATAACTAGTCTTACAGCCAATTACGGATTTACAATTTAATAGCTATATAATACATGCAGCAGAAACAAACATACAGAGTGAAGTGAACTGCTAGAACCATCTAAACATTGCTAAGTGTACAGTGTGGGTGAGTGTGTAAGAGTGCATGAGGAGTTGCAAAAAGGTGTGTGTATATGCTATAGTGGTGTGTGGTGATAGTCTGTATACCTTCTATTCAATTATATTTTAATTTAATTTAGATTTATTTGTCAGTTCGTCACATACTTACTGACGTTATTATCATGATATGAGAGAATGATATGGGGTAAGAGATTGAGAGATTCGTATTGTCAATAAGAAAAAGCATATTTTAATATGCTAACTAGTTTATTACTTACTAGCTTTTCCCGCAGCTTTGCTTGCGTGAAACGTTGAGCCCTCGTTAAGCCCCTTGTGAGGTGTAGTTATAAAATCAAAAAAATGTTTCATCCCCTGTTTCACCTCTTACGGAAGGAATTTCAAAAAACCCTCAAACATGTGTATATTTATTTCTTACCAAGAGCCTACATTTTTTATTCCATGCTTCTTACTTCAAAAGTAACAGATTTCTCATACAAACTTCCAACACTTATTCCATCCCCTTAGGGGTTGAATTTCCAAAAACGCTCAAACACCTGTACATATATTTCTAACCAAAAACCTTAACATTTAATTTCATGTTTCTTACTTCAAAAATGACGGACTTGCATACAATCTTAAATACCCTATTTCACCCCCTTCGGGGTTGAATTTCGAAAAATCCCTTCTTAGTGGATGCTTACGTTACAAAAGTAACCTACTGTCAAAATTTCAAGTTTCTAACCCCAGCGGTTTAGGTTGTGCGTTGATAGATCAGTCAGTCAGTCAGCTTCTCCTTTTATATGTATAGATAGATATCCTGTCTGTACTTCTCAATACTTCGCACTGCACGAATGGTTCCTTCACCATTCGTGCAGTGCGTCTTTGGAACTCACTCCCACACTCACTACGTGATAGCCCTTCTCTTACCGTTTTCAAGAGTAGAATTAGGAAGCATTTCCTCTCTGAATGACTGATTATTATTATTATTTATGTAGGTTTATTATATAGTATATATATATATATATTTATGTAATATATTTTCAGGTTGTATATTTATTTAGGTATATTTTATTTTATAGCATAAATAAGTACTATAAATAAGACAGTTGTACACTGGAGTTTGCCCTCAACCATATATATTATCAATCTCTCTCTATCACTCAAAGGTTTGCTGGTAGAAAACTCATTTTTGAGTTAAGCTCGCCTTTGTACATCACTTCACTAAATTGCAATGTTTTTATTGTAATTTTCTTGTGTACAATAAAGAATAAGAATACTTCCTCCTATTTCCCATCTACGTTGGAGTCAGCTTCCAGTCTAACCAGATGCGGCTGAATACCAGTATTTTACACGACTGCCATCAGACCTCCGCAACCCAGTTACTGGGCAATGCCGATTTTCCTATCGGGCTTCTGATTATTACCCGAAACGACTGTCATAGGTATTCTTATGACACCCGGGACCGACAGTTTAACGTGCTCTTCAAGGCACGGAGGGCTCTCGATGTGTAACGAACGGTCACCCATCCACGGACTGACCGCGGCAAGCGTAGCTTAACCTCACAAATCATATGATCGGCGCGTTTGTTAATTAGCCACTAACCTCTCAAATTACAATTGGTCCAGCTAAACTTTTCCCAGAAAATGCTACAATTTGTTACTCCAAACGCCATTACATTCCCAATCCTCAAAACACGAAACTCAAATGTCCAATCTTTGAATATCGCGAAAGAAAAACACATATAATTTGACAACAGCCCGACCTTAAGCCCTTCAAATAAGCGGCCATGTTGTCGCGATCACCTTATATGTCGGCTCGATCAGCCGGCTGGACGGGGGAATATTGGAATATTTTTCATACAAACACGTCTCTACGTGGACACTTCTACTTGATACAATATTGCTGGGGTGTAGCGTGGGCTTACATGGTACTGTTATGATATATTTATTTTTAACATTGTTCTTAAATTTTTACTGTAACATTAAAATAGGTAGGACTTTGACCGTATAATCCTCGATTTGCTTATTATAATCATAGAATGAAAGAGATCTCTTTTTAGAGAAGAAACGTTTTTTTTAACTTGCCTTCCTATGAAATAAAAATTTTTAGACATTCAAACGGCACATAAATGTTACGTGTCGTGTATTTTGAAAAAACATTCATGCAATTATAGTTTTATTCGATTGGATTAAAATTTATTGAACGTTCATTGACTAATATTATGAAGGAATTTATTTATTCAGTCGTGTTGATCTTAAATGGATTACAATTTATTATTATACGAGCACAATATCTTCGCCCGTGTTATGAATCTTGTATTGTATACAAAGCAGCGAAGTACTCGTATGTCCTTCTTTTGTCTTCTCATCAGCAGCCTGTGCAATTGCACGCTACTGAATTTGATTCTCGTTTTCTCTCTTTCAGCTACTACCAGCTAACTTACGAAGATCGTCACTTTTGTCTTCTCATAAATAGGTAAAATATATGAAAACGCAGGCAAAAAAAATATTTTTTCTTAGTTGTTACTGGTTTTTACGGTCTTTACTGGTTGGTATGTAATAAACTGGCCAAACTGTACAACTGGGGCGGCACAACTTCGAGAAGGAGGCGAGCAGAAGAATACGCTTGGGCTGGGCTGCATTCGGGAAGCTACGTGATATCTTTAAATCGTCGATCCCACAATCCCTTAAGATCAGGGTCTTTAACCAGTGCGTCCTACCCGTAATGACTTACGGAGCCGAAACGTGGACACTCACCGTGGCCCTGGTCCACAAATTTAAGGTTGCTCAGCGTGCTATGGAGAGAGCGATGCTCGGGGTTTTTCTGGTGGATAGAATTCGCAATGAAGTCATTCGCCAGAGAACTAAAGTCACCGACATTGCGCGTAGAATTAGCACGCTGAAGTGGAAGTGGGCCGGCTATGTCTGCAGACGAACAGATGGTAGATGGAGCAGACACGTGTTAGAGTGGAGACCGCGTTTGGGCAAACGTAGTGTGGGACGCCCTGCGGCACGATGGACCGACGATTTGAAAAAAGGTGGCTGGCAGCGGATGGATGCGGGCTGCCCAAGACCGGGATGGTTGGTGATCTTTGGGGGAGGCCTACGTTCAGCAGTGGACGGCAATAGGCTGATATGATGTAATAAACTAACAGCGGAGACCTGACAGAAAAGTGTTTATTTCCAAAATGTACTAGAAGAAATCAATGATTTCACTTCTCATCAATAAGACCACCACGAATTCTTAGTATTAAGTTCCACAGTTTTTTACCAGTCTTTAAAAAGATATATTTTTTTATTTCATGTAACCCTCTTGTTAGCCGTAGGTGGTCGCGTCACTGTCCGGCGGCGGTCAAACTTTATATATTTTATGTTTCGGCACACCGCGCACCGCCGCCGCGCACCGCCCGCATTTATTACAAGACTTGTTACTGGACGGGGCTTTACAACAATATCTTATGTGGGTATTGTATTACTCAAGTATTTTGGTGAAAGAACTTTGATACTTACAAATAAATTTTATTAATTTAGTTGGCCACTAGTAAAGTGCGCATCATTAAATGAACCGAGAACATGAACAAAGAAAGGAAAAGAGACCAAACTCAGCAATGGATAGATACATCCTGTAGGTGATGACGATGATGAGGCACTATCCACCTATTTAACAGTTATACCCCAGTGAAAAGTCTATGATCCCTAAAAGTCATAGCGAGTCTTCATAATTAAATTCACGCCCTTTATTTAATTAATCCCAATTATATTCATAAAACTACAAGGGCCATACATTAAAAGAGCCTCCAAAGTTACAATGGAGTAACTTAATGCAGTCGTCTGCACTCTATGGATAACAGTTTAAATTCTATTGCTTAAATTTGAAATACAAAGTAACATTCTACATTTTGAAGATATTTACAAATTGATAAGCACAAAAAAAGGTATGCTGCCTAACAAAAACGTAAAGATAATCAACAATCAAAATGAACAATTTCACTAAAAATGACGCCCTTAATTCTAATACTATGGGTACATTTTCTAAAGTATTATGGGTACATTTTCCAATGTCCTATAATGTAATTTCGTACCAGATGAAGGGTGGGCGTCTTTAGGGCTGTCTTTTGTAACATTGACGTTCAAAAATAACTATACTCTGCTAACCATAAGATGAGTCCGAACATAACGGTCATTTGGTAAATTGTAGCCGTAAGGAGACTGCTATCAAAAAAACGTAAACGACATCATCAAAAACCGTAAAATAGCTATAATATCCATGTTTTTTTTTTTTTTAATATTAGAATTCTTTTGTATGGTAACGTTTTGTAGAGAACCTCAGAACCTTACGGTGAAAAGGGTAATAAAGTACCGTAAAATGGGGCTATTTGGGAACGATGGGGCTAATTGGCACGAACATGGCATAGCAGATTTTTCGTCATATTTTATAAACTATCTACAGTTTCTAGTAGTGAAATATACAATAACAATGAAATCGTAAATACATAGCACCTGTGGCAATAATTGTTTAAGAAGCACATTCGTTTACTAAATTCCAATTAGCCCCGTGGTTTTCAAATAGCCCCATTTTACCGGTATGTAATTCTAGCCCATTTTGAATAAACGTGTTTTGAAGTTTGAAGATTAGTCTGACCAATTTCAATACAGGTCCGCATGATCACAACTGTGCAGTCAAAAATACGTTTCTGTTTCATTTCGAAACGCCCCATTTCTTGGGCAATATCGGACTTATCTCGTTATAATAACGGAGAGTCGTCCAATACAGCGGGTGTCCGTTTACGAGGGACCCCTAATCTCACGGAACCCACCTTGATATCGCCTTAATAAAGACGTCACGTGGACACCGATCGTAAAAATCATCTGACGCGATAGCTGGAGTATGTGGATGAATATAGGGAGTTTTTACGTCACTGTGACGTGTATATGTGTGTGTGTGTTGCAGCGTATACTCGGCTACGTATCAAGCTATTCAATTTTATTGGCGAGATCTGAAGGGTCTCCAGCCACAGGGTGCAACTTGGACGAGGCCTGCCACGTCCAAGTTGCACCACAGCCTTCTCACACTCCTTTCAAAAATTTAAACTTTATAACTCATTTATTGAAAATACACTAGAATTAGGTATCTACTTATACGCTCAAACGTCTCTCTCGTTCACTCAAAGATGGGTCCTGATATAGCGTTCATTTCGTAAATTATGGCCGTAAGGAGTCTGCTATCGAAAAAACGTAAACGACATCATCAAAAACTATTTGTCAAAAATATGTGATATTCTTTGTATAGTAACGTTTTGTAGAGAAATATCAGGAAAAGAACTACCCTTTTCACCGTAAGGTGAGTCCTTACGGTGAAAAGGGTATAGTTCATTTCGAACGTCAGTGTTACAACAGACACCCTTTAGCGCTTCCCAGTGCTAACACTAGCTATGATTTTCCCCTTAGGGCAACGTGGTCGCTGACTCAGTCATCGCCTCATCGGTGACCTTAGAATAATAACTTTAATTATTATTGTAAGAGTGGCCACGTTATTCTATGAGTTTTCCCGATAGAAACCTGAAAAACAAAAAGAAGTAACAAATAAATAGGTACTACTATCTCACTCATAATCTGACAATCGCTGTGACATTGTATAAATCGACTAAAATCGTTTCGATGCAGAATTATTTCAATGTCTAAACATTGCAAATTACTTTCAAATGGCTCCAATTTACCCTATATGGGTATTGCTAGCTTACACACTGCGCAAAGTGGAAAATAACAGCTACACAATCCTCTGTATTTGTTAAACAAACAACACAAAAAGAGGTGAACATTCTAGTTGAGAAAATAGTACCTCCGTTATTCTAAAAATCGCCAATTTCAGTACAACATGAACTAGCAAAACACAGCTTGGAATAAATACGCAATCAAATCAGAGGAGAGGAAGGTGGGTAAGTTTGGACAACAAAAATAAAAGTAATAAAAAGCAGACGGACGCCGCGATGACCGTCCGGGGCGACATGTGGCTGGCCACTTGCATTTTTAAAAAATAAAATTTGCATACGTTTAGGGTCCCGCACGATTTTCATGTTCGGCTAGGAGATATTTTTAAACAATATTACGAAGGCTAAGGAGTTTATAAAGCGGTTTATACTGCGGTAAGTTTGGGGATCGTCTAATGAAATTGTTTTTGGCTATACGCTACGCTGTAAAGTTTTATTGGAATGGAATTTTGTTTTGGTTAAAACGTTTTTTGGTGATCAGAATTTGAATAGAGTTAGAAAAATAATCTGTGAGAAACATGAATGTGAGTGAAATAGCTGAACACGTTTATTTGATTAAGAAATAAAATCAAACAATGGTTTTGCTTTGCGGTACCTATCCTTATTAAAACATTAATTTGAGTGTTGCAAATAAAAAAATCCAACGACCAATTTATTATTGTACCAAAATTGTATTTCCAAATATTATTTTCTTCTACGATTCATCTTGAATATTTTCGACATGAATACGATTAAGTTAAAGTTACTTAACAGCACTTGTCCCAGGCTTTGGGTTTAAAGATATTTGGGGAAATAATAAGTCAATATACGCAGATCCACTAATCCCATATTAGATAAAGCATGCTATCACATTACTTCATAGAAAAATACAACATATAGGTATGTTCCTTCCATTATTTCAGCTGAGTATCAGCTAATGTATCTCATTTCTCAGAACACATCCAAGTGGTCTTCTCATCAATTCCCCCTTCTATTACAGCCCATTCGAAACTACTTAACAATTTATTTTCAGATCTCCCTTTAATTACCGAATTAAAAGCCACCGGCCTGTGAAAGTGCCATCATACAGTTCTCACGTCAGTCACTCTGTATCGTTAAAAACAAAACCACCTCAATGTGACATAGGGAAACATTAAATACAATATTTTACACGATTTTAAACCTTATGACTTTGGAAATAAGGTGTGAGATGGGAGGTGTTACAGCGTGTAATGTGTCTCCCACGGTGTTGGATCTATTTACGTATGTGTTGGTTTCGGAGTGTATCGAGATGAGATTGTTGCGCGCGTTAGTAGTTTTGAACGGTGTGACTTATTTTATATTTATTATCATAAAATTTATATTGAGTATGTGTCGATAAAATAATAATGTGTGTGTGATTTCCGACGTTTTCTGATTGATTAGAAATATTTTTTATTTATTTCTTTTTCGTGACTATGAAAGCCCCATAGGTACCTCCTAATATTTCGAAGCAAGGAATGGCTATACAATTCCACCGGCATGGACTCCCACAACAGAGCAATCACCAAAGAAAGCATTAGCAAGAGATTAGAAATATTTCTCAATAAAGATCATCGTAGAAGTAGGTAAGTTCTGTACACAAGAAGAAAAAATTAAGACGTTGTTTTATACCAATTTATTTGCACTTAAAGTATAATTATTTGCAAAAAAATATCTGGATAAAATATCGTAGGTATCAAATTAATAAAGACTGGCCCCAAAAGCTCCTGAAAACTCGCTTAATGAACTCCATTTCAGCTTATTTTTTCACACATCCTTTACCGCTCTTGACAGTTCACCGCACTACAGGCAGCATTAAGTCGTATCAATCGACAAGACCCCGTACATCATCGCACGTACGTTCACCTCGCCGGCCGCGACGGTTATTGCGTTTTTTTAATTATATTTTTATTTCAATTTCGCAGGCGTTCCACATGTGGCGCCTCTACCCTTCTCACGTCAACGAACTTGTACAGGTATTTTAGACTTTAATTTTGAGGCTTTAAGGTTTGGTTTTGATTGTGCTGTGTGTATATATGTTTGTAAGTTAGTAAGCGTTAAATGAACACAAGTAAAGCGTGGACACGTTTATGGTAGAAACGCTGGGAACACCTGGAACGGTTCTTGTAACATATTTATACGTTTTCTCGGAACCGGCGTTTGTTTTGGCGCATTCAGATCGTGTTTTGTTATTAATTTTATAATGAATGTGGTGAGAAAATGTATGACTTGCTTCGGCCGGATCTCGGGAAATTCGAGGTATGAATTGTAAATCACGGGTGTTAAATTAGGTGGGCAAATGATATGAGACACTCGGCTCAAGAAAACCATTTTTAAACTCACCGAAGTGTTTTCATCGCTTTGAACTTTTAAAATCAGCTTCTGAAAATATAAAATGAGCATTTTCCATTGCAAGGGAACAATACGCACGATATCTACTTGCACGTGGTGGACTCTACTGCTGACTGACAAGACTCGGACCGATCTCATAAAAGAAAGAAAAACAAAAATGGAGTCAGTATAGAGAGAAGTTGTGTCTCACAGCTGGACCAAACAGGTGTCCAGATCAGCTTTATGCCAAGCACAAAGTGCTTGTCGCTGGTTTCATCTGGAACCTTTGTACTCCAAGGAGGCTATTCAGTGTGTGCGGATACATATTTTGTGAATACGGTAGTACATAGTTACTACTTACATAATATTATTAGCAGGGTTCTGTAAAACCCCATTAGGTAACGTGTAGGTCATTTGATCATTCGTTGTACTTATTTGGGAGAAACCCTGACGGAACTCCTATCTTATATGAAAGTAAAACCACGTATTCCTTAGAGGACAAATGTCCCCGTGTCGCTAGCAATGTCAGGCGACATCGCGCGACGTTGTTGGACATCACTCGACATGTCTGGCTAGAGTCATAGTACGAAAATGTCGCGGAATCATTTCTGGCGACGTTGGGCGATGTCGCTGTACAAACTGGCGACACGTGTGACGCTAGCAATGTCAGGCGACATTACGCGACGTTGCTGGACATCGCTTGACATATCTGGCTAGTTATAGTACGAAAATGTCGCGATTTTTGGCGACGTTGAGCGATATCGCTGTACAAACTTGCGACATCTGTCGCTGGACACTTTTGTCCCCTAATGAAAACGTGTCTTTGGACATGTTCGACAATGTAACACATGATGACCTTCGCAAACCGATCTCCTGTCAAACTCATCACTCCACATTACTCACACACAAAAACAGATGATGTCTAGCTATGTTTTCTCAGCCGACTCCGCCTGTTAACGTCATTAGCCGGTTGTCATCGCACGCCGCGACTCCTGATTAATTGCTTGAACTACGTCCTGACAGACAAAATCACTGACTGTATCATTTCGTATTAGATAATTATTAGTTGTTTTTTTTTGTTTCGCGATGTCGGTGATGCTGAAATATGGTGGTTTTAATGAGAGTAGTTTACAATAGTATTTTAAAACAATTGTAAGAAGCATACTTTAGAGTTTTTTGGCATGAACTAAGCCTTTTTAGCCATGTTCAGCTGAGGATATTTTGCGAGCTGATGATAAGGCGACATACGAAACGAGACGACATACGAGACGACATACGAAAATGTAGAATTGAATTGTATCAAATAAAATAGGTAATTAAATTGTTACCTTTTCAGTTACCTAAGGAAATTGATTTTCTAGTCTTACACAACATTTTCCTTAGTGAAAAAACTTCTTACATAGCTTTTTTTACCTTTAGCGGTGCAAAAACCAAAATCATCATAACGTGTTTTTTTTTCATGACAATCGTTGGTCTAATGGTCGCAAGCAAAACTCCTAAGCGTGAAGTCCTGGATTCGATCCTCAGGTCGGGCAAGGTGTTATTGGGTTTTCCGTGTGGAGTTTCTCAGCAGCAGCCCGAAGTCTGGAATTGTGCCCGGTTGATGGCAATGAATCGCCCGAGGGTGTACTAAACACCTCTGCACAACCCTTCAGCGATTAAAGGCGTGATATCATTTTTGTTTTTGTCATTTCAATGTTAATTCAAATCAATTTTCATTGTCACGGCACCTCCAATTCCTGCCATACCAAACCAAAGTACTTAAAGTACAAGTTTATTTCGGTGCAAGATTCTCTTACAAAAATATTTACCGAACATAAAGATTCCAATGCTCCAGAGCTAATCCAAATACGTTTGTCCACAAAAATGCGTTCAACCTTTATTTTAGGAAAACACGACTATTTCGATGGCGGACGCGACAGGTGTCGTGAACGTAGGGTTGGCGAGCAGACGAGTTAGATTTCCTGGTGATTTTAAGTTCAGTAGTTTTAAAATGTTATTGAATATTTATTAATTGAGCTGATGGTGTTAAAATTTTAAGTTTACGTAAGAATGAAGATACTGCATATTCTTTCTAAAGGAAAAAAAGAAAAATTCTAAATTGAGGTATAGTAGAATGTTTCAATCAAGTATCTTTTTATGGAAAGATTGTGCTATCTATTTTTCATACCTTTGGCTTTAGTTACATGAAAAATTGCAATGCAGGTCAATACCACAAAAAACGTGAAGGAATATTTTAATTTTCAGTACATAACACAAATTATACGGTCCCAAGTTGTGGGAATAACACAAATATTTTTAATGAAGTATTGTCATCTATTATATGGGGCGCATGAAAAGAGTTTCCACGAGTGATGATACTTAAGTACGTCCGGCGCACCCTGGGCAGTCAGCCCCGCCACCAACCTTGCTGACTGGCTAATCTTTTCACCTATTTATGAGCTATTTTTGTATAGCTCGTGCTGACACGAGAGAAGAAGATCTACTATATGTAATCTATGATGCACAATAATAAATGATTTGATTTGAAGTTCTGGAAAATATGTACCTTATTTTCCAGAACCTCAATACAAATCGGTTTAAACAAAATTCTTGAATAAACTTTTTATTTGTAAATCGTAATTTATTCGTACACATATATTTTTATTTATTTAATATTACCTAGTGGTAGATGCCAGCCCTGCTCGGCAGGCGCAGGCGCCGTGTCGTGGTCGAGTGCGACATTCGTCATTGTCGCGCCAAACGCTGAAAATGTCGGAGCTTTTTCCACCAAATCTAACGTTTACACGTCGCTCGAACGTTGGCGCACAAACAAATACCTGGGACTCTCATAAATCTCGCGACATTAACCTTCTGACACCAAATAATTTATAGTTTTGACGGCAGACTGCACGGTCTAATAAAAAAACATAAATCATTTCTTGATGTTTATTTAGTGTTAAATTTTAATATTTGTGTAGGTGTATAGTGAGTGACTTATGAAGTCTGTACCGGATGTGGTCCAAACATGTCCGCCTTCTTTGTGTATTACACAAGGTATAACTAAAATTGAGGACAGGTTACCTATAAAGAAAGGGGGTACTAATCCAAAGGCCACTTCAAGTATCACTGATGACGGTTTTAAAGCAAGTGTTAAAATTTCAAAATTCGATAACTTTTACCCATGCAAAAAAAAAGTTTTTTCAAATATTTCTTCATCCTTACTTTAGTTACGAATTCAGAAAATGAAGCTAGATGCTCCATTTTCTGAATCCTTGATCCCAAATATGACCTGAAATGTAAACACAGCTGACCATAGCTGAGGATCATCATCTGCCTAGCCTTTTCCCAACTATGTTGGGGTCAGCTTCCAGTCGAACCGGATGCAGCTGAATATCAGTATTTTACATGGAGCGACTGCCTATCAGACCTCCACAACCCAGTAACTGGGTAATACGATACTCTTGGTAAGACTGGTTGTCAGACTTTCTGGCTTCTGACCAACAGTAACGACTGTCAAAGATCTACAAATGACAGCCGGGACCAACGGCTTTACGTGCTTTCCGAGGCACGGAGGAAACTCGCTATGGTAAATGGTCACCCATCCACAGACCAACCTCGGCAAGCGTGGCTTAACCCGGAAGATCGATCTATGCGGCTGTATTTATTTAGCCACGAGCTCCTCTGACCATAGCTGAGGATATACAGGGTTATTGGTAAAACACCAACAACCTCTTAAAGGGTAATTGTTTCCATTTATTTCCATGTAAAATCATTTTTATTTTAGTTTTCTCAAAAATTCTTCGTCCCTACTTTAGTTACGAATTCAGAAAATAGAACTTCTATTGTGACCACAAATATGACCTAAAATGTGAACACAGCTAATCATAGCTGAGGATTTTATCATATTTTTCGTGTAATTTTTAAACGGCTATTATTTTAAACTGTTGACTTTTGGGGAAAGTGGTTGAACAAAAGTTACTCATTATTTTCGATACTTCAACACCCTTTCGGATTAGTACCCCCTTTCTGACTAACCTTGTATACCTTCTCATATTTTTGGCTCAGCAATCAAAGAAATAACTAGTCTCATTAATAATTACCAAAACAATGTTCAAAGCGCGCAACATTCTACTGAAGTTCATCATAAAACTGGCCAACTACACGTCCCAGAAACACATCAAATAATTTCACTTTCGATTGTTTTCGTAACGTCAGTTATTAAAAGTGGGTACGATAGGTCAAAGCAACAGAGTATTGGCTGGAAGCCAAGGCTTGCGGGCATTAATCAAACGAGTAGAGGATCACTCAAAAATCGCTTCGTACGCCCGACAGACGTATCGATAAGTTTGACGATCTTGTAAACACTAGCGTTTTTTCAACGTGGGTGTAGATTAGTGTGAAGTACAGAGAGATTAGTTCATGTTTGTTGTAGTTTTTTACAACTGGAGAGAATTTACAAGTATTTTTCTTAGCAACAGAATTAGCTTGGGAATACCCACACTAGTTTTATGATTATCAACAAATTTTATTTTGTTGATCTAATTAAACATTGATGGGTACTTTGTTGACGATCTGTAAACAACATGAAATAATTAATATCTATAAATTATTATACTTGTTACAAATTATTTCCATTTAATTGTCAAAAATAAATCAGTTAGTTAAGTTCGGCCGCACATTATCAGAAATTTCTGTTAGAAAATTTCTGATGCGCAATTCTGCTCGTACATTTTGTTATAGACAGGTCTGCTGACTCTAGTATAAAATGCATGCACAGAGAGTCTTCGCGCACGCGTCAGAAATTTTCTGACAGAAAGGAGAATCGGCAAAAATGTATGGAAGCTGGTCTAGGGACTAATAAGGACCAACCATATGTCGTTAGGCAGGTATTTTAATACACTGCAATAACGACTATGGTGGTTCATTTCAAATCGCTGTGTGAAAAAAGTTATGGCGTTGTTTCGTAGGTTAGGTTGGGTTATTTAATTCTTTTATATTGTTATGTAATAAAAACCGGCCAAGTGCGAGTAGCACTCGCGCACGAAGGGTTCCGTACCATTATCTATAAAAACGGTAAAAAAATCACGTTTGTTGAGTGGGAGCCCCCTTAAATATTATTTTATTCTGTGTTTTATTATTTTTTGTTATAGCGGCAACAGAAATACATCATCTGTGAAAATTTCAACTGTCTAACTGTCTCGGCTCATGAGATACAGCCTGGTGACAGACGGACGGACGGACGAATAGCGGAGTCTTAGTAATAGGGTCCCGTTTTACCCTTTTTGTACGGAACCCTAAAAAATAAGTAGATTGAGTAAACATTTTATAACTATATACCATCATCCACAAGTAGGTACATTAATAAATTGGTCTTCCTTTCTATAATGAGAGGCCGGGCTTACTCGTCGGTGATAAGAAAACATTACACTACATTGGACTATGACGCTTCGCTTTGCCATTTACATCAACAATAAAACATCATAAAGTATCTAAACTTCACACTACTCTGTGGCCAAGGTAAACAGGGTGCGTTCACACTGGCCGTCAGCGGCGCGCATTAGCCCGTCATCGCGCGTGTGAACCGGCTTTATCAGCAGCGGACCTGCTCGTCTATGATCTCATAACAGAAGTATAGATGTGTGATCTCATTGTGGGGAGTGGTAAAAAAATAAATGTGTATCGGGAAATGAGTTCCGACAATGTTGTGGAATTAGGAGGGAAGTTGACTACGATACAGTTTGTTTAGTCGATCATGCATATTTTTATCGAAAAACGGATTCATAAACACAGTAGATAAACAGTAGATGCCGCCACTGATCCGCGGCGCTGGGGTGTTAGTGGTTAATGAATTAAGAATCACCAATACCTACGGCTACAAGGCGTGGTGAATATTTATTTATTTAAATTTCACGTACATTGGTGGTACACAAGATGGCATTCTCTACCAGTCAACCTTTGGGTCAAAAATTAAGGACTTCGAAAGTGGTACAAAAAAATTATTTAAAATAATTATTGTAAAGATAAATTATTGTAAAAAAAAAATATTCAGAATAATATCAATATTCATTCTTGCGAAAACTCTCCTCATGCTATATATATATAGATATAAACGTCCACAGCTAAACAAAACGGCTTCATATATCACTCACCTTAAAACTCTCCTCATTCGGATATAAACGACCACAGCAAAACAAAACCTCCTCATATATCATTCACCTTAAAACTCATTAATTTAAACATACTAGAATTACTGAGTTCTGTTTGAACGTCAATGTTACCTAAATTAAAGACAGTCCCCAAAAACGCCCGCCCTTCACCGCTTCCTAGTATTTATGCTGCTGATGCAGTGTCGAGAAGGATCAACGTCATAATCACCATAATCGGCAAAAGAGATAGTGATCACTTTATGTTGTTATTAGCGCACAAGCCTTAAGGCACCGAAAAAAGGGTTATTTTACTCTTTGCCTTATAAACTCTTCATCTGCCTAGCTGTTTCCCAATTATGTTGGGGTCAGATTCTAGTCTAACCAGATGTAGCTGAATACCAGTATTTTACACGGACTGCCATCAGACCCCCGCAAGCCAGTTACTGGGCAATATCCTAAGGTTAGGCCGGTTGTCAGACTTTCGGGCTTCTGACTACCAGTAACGACTGTCATAGGTATTCATATGACACCCGGGACCGATGGTTTTCTGTGCTCTTCAAGGCACGAGGTCTCGATGTGTAACGAATGATGTCCACGGATCGTTGCCTTAAACACAGCCAAAAATTATTTATAGGTACAGAGTTTTGTTGGCACTTCAAATTAACTGGAAAAACTTTATAGAGTTACAAAGTATAATTAATAGAACATTTTCAAATAAAAAATAACTATACTTACCTCAGTTAATTAGGTAACATGGTACCGACTACGAGCCCGCTCTTCGTCACTGAATTAGATTTGTATCTAGTTATATATTTAAGTTTATTTTTATTTAAGAAACGTTTGGATGTTTTTTATTCGAAAAATTAAACAAAAAAAATTAAAACTTAATTTATAATAAATTGCCAAAAAGAATTAAAGATGCAGACTTTAATATTTTTAAGAAAAAAAGTATGAATTATTAATAAGTAAATATTATTACACTACACTCTGATAGATTATTTAAACGACAAAGGACAATTACAAAGTACCTAGCTTCTTAATTTTATTCTAATACTTCGAAAATACTTTAACCATAATGATAATTAATTTAATAATTTATTTTCATTTTAAAATGTGATTATGTTTGACTTATAATTTTCTCTTTTAAGACATCTAAATTAATAATTTAGATGATGTTTGATTCTGTTTTACTGAAGTATTATTGTGATTTTGTGTGCTTTATGTTTTGCTTGCCGCTATATTCTGGTCAAACTACACCATTTGTCACAGTATTTTTGCAAATAAAGATTCTGATTCTGAAAGTATTCAAATCAACTCAAATAAAATAAAAAAAACACGTGAACTAATACAGGCGTTTATGAATACTCGAATTTAGGTGCACGATTCCTATTAGTCGTTTTCTATGGAGAAGAGTTGGCAAGAAACTCCATGGTTACTCTTTTAAAAAGATTTCAGTGAACTGTATTCACTGAAATTATTACAGATATTCTTTTTACTGTGATTTAGGATAGTTACGAGTATTACAGAACAATGTAGTCTTGACCACAGACCAGTGTCAGAATGTCACTAATGATGTACCAAGTCTTGAGAACAAAAATGAACAAAAAACAAACCCACACACATATTCAAATGATACCCTGGTATGTTTCGCCAGTTTTCGAAATAACCCTGTATTTACAAACATCCATCTTTCTTTGTGAATTTTCCGGTTTCATACGATCGATTCAATTGTTTTTATTTATTATATTTGGATTAGGTAAACTTCCTGGCGCCAACATTTTTTAAACAATCAAATTATACCTATGGTACTGAGAAAATGTTACAGTTTTACGAGTTATGATATTATTTATGAAAATTGGTAAATAAAACGTTCAGTATTATCCTGTAAATTTCGGATAAATAAACATTGGGCGAATACAATCAGAACATTTAGCATGAACAGTAATAACCTAGCACGGCTGTCCCATTTCAAAACCTAGTAAGGAACACTTTTTACAAAAATCGTTTTATTGCATAATCTTGCTAACCTAGAAAGTCTCTACCAAATACAAAAACACCAGCATTGAAAATACACATAATAAACAGGTATATTTAAGCATCAATACCTAGTAAGTGCCATTCACTGCCTCTGATCATTTTAAAACCTAGTAAGTCACTTTAACCACATGGTTTTACCTAACATAAATACTTTTCAAAGGCTGACCGATTTAACGTTTATGCGCTCTCCTGTAAAATTTAGTTTTAAGCCCTTACTAGGTTTTGAAATGGGACAGCCGAGCAGTTGAAAGCTTGCTTGCTTGACTGTCTTGTGGGTCTAGTGGTCGCAAACACGACTGCCCAGCGTGGAGTCCTGTTTTTGATCGCCAGGTCGGACAAAGTGTGTTTGGGTTTTTCCTTGTGGAATTTCTCTGTAGCAGCCCGGAGTCTGAAATTGTGCCCGGCTAGTGGGAATAGAATCGCCCCCCATTACATGAGACTTAAACTTAACTGCGAAATGAGGGTGTAATGTGGGGTGGAGTGAAAAAAAAAATTAAACTTTTTACTCTTGTATCACCAATGGATGATCGACATTCTTAGAGATATAAAAATAAAATTTCAAGTTCCTACGTTTACATCTTAAGGTGTCGCATCAAATTTAAAAGTTAATGAAAATTACAAAACTTGTTTTTATAATGTTTTTATTTGAGACAAACTATTTATCAAAATGAAAATATTGAAGCTTGAAATTAAGTATTGTACTTATAAATACACAAAATATCTTAAATAAAAGCATTTTAACATTCGGAAGCTGAAGCTACAAACTCTTCTTTTTGCTTAAAAAAATGTGATTTTGTGTCAAATACTGGTACGTCTTGCCTTGCCTTTATCCTTGTGTGAATTAATCCATCTCTTGCCTCTGGCCCACAAACAGATGAAGAAGCCTCAGTAACGAGCTTGACGCACCGTTCTACTGCCTGAGTGTGGCAAGGATACTTTTCGATTTCAAATAATTTGCCACCTGAGGAAATCACGCTTGAAATTTCTGCGTCACTATATTTCATGGTCATCGGAGGTTCTGTTATTTTTCCATTTGACCAGTCAATCAAATCATAATAATTCGATGCATCGATTTTAAGATTTTGGAGTTGAAATTCTCTTACTTTCTCTCCTCTAAACTCTTTTCTTACCCTCATATCGCGTCATCTCAAAATAAAGTCGTAGGATTTTGATTTTTAGCATAAATAAAGCTTTTATGTACGGTCATCGGTTAATGACACAGGAAAAACGAAATTCCAAAAACAAAAAATGTTTTTCCTAGTTCACTCCACCCTACTGTACATCTCTGCCCAACCCTTCGGGGAATACAGGCGTGATGTTACGCTACGTTCACACGGAGTCACGTTTTGCCGAATCTTATTTTCATCGGATCTGGAAAAACCGAATGTTGTGATCACACGGCACATCTTGCGTTGCCGTATACGAGGGCCCAGGATTGAGATCCCGTGTGAACACACGTCCCATGTCCCTCCCCACCCACTCTCCCGCTTGTGCGACCCGACATGTATTCGGTTTCAAGATCCGGCAAATAACCGAATCTACTTCTGCTTGTATCGTATGAACGCTTGTATTGAATGCACTATGCCGCTGCACCGGATCCTACAATTTGCAGTACGGCCGGATCGGTTTATAGTCGCCAAATCGGATGTCAACTTAAGCAAGACTCGGTTATTTTGCCGTGTCTTGAAACTGAATGCATGTGTGAACTCATGTATTGAAATACTGTTGGCACTAAACCGAATTCTCCAAAAAACCGATTCGGTAGAGAAACACACGACGCCGTGTGAACGTACCGTTAGTGGTTGTCAATGTACAGATGCCAGCACATAATAAAGCTACTACAATCTGTCAAATTTCTTTAATAGATTTTCATCTTTATCGCAAAAGTATTAGGTTCAAGGTTGATTGGAACAATTTGACAGTTTTGGGCAGCTTAATGTGCTGGTGTATGTACAAGTGGGCGTTGGCCACACTGACTTCTACACCCACATTACGATTAATGTGGTATGTTATCATGCTATGAAAACATGCAACGACATTTCCTAACACAATTTGTAAGAATTTTATTGTTATCCATTTTTCAATACAAAAGAATTTACAAAAAAACATATTGCCATGAATATGTTATACGCTAATACATTATATACGATGTTATCCGGTCCATACAACGATATGGCGAATTAACCGAGCTTCAGAACATAGCTATATTTTACAATAATAAATGTATGCCCCCGGCACACGATATATGTATTTTTACACGCCTCTCGCAGCGCCACAGTGTAAATTAATACGTAGGATCACTAGAAGATTCTAGAAAAATATTTTTTATACAATTTCAGTGTATAGTCAACAATACTGGCAAAAAACGGATATCAATACACTACGTAAGTAGTTCTCATTATAATTTTGTTTTTAGTAACTTTTTATATGTAAAATTCGCTCAGACAACCGTTTTGGCAAACATTTTGCCAGCCAATACACGTATGACTCTGTTAAAATACAAATAGAAAAGCAAACAAGCAACCAAAGAGAAAAGTATTCAGGAAAGTAACTACTACTTTCCTGAATACTTTTCTCTTTGGTTGACTGTACTTACTAGTATGAAGCTTGTCGATTAATTATATAAAGTTTAATTAGTTCTTTTAACGCCATTTATCAAGCTCTTCTTTTCTACGAAAGATCTTGCAAAATTTCTTTTTACGAGGAAATCAAGTTATAATTTTCCCGATTAAAAGGGTTTTAAATTATAAAGAGTTCTCAGAATAACGCAAAAAGCGATTAAAAATTATAAAGAGTTCTCAGAATAACGCAAACATTTACCTATGTAAAGAACAGTTTAATGTGTAATAAAACCTAAATTAATTTCCAAAAAAAAAAAACCTAATATAATAAAACTTTTGCACGCACAGGTCTCACTGAATTTTCGCACACTACGTATTGTACCGCGCGCTAAAAAGATTTATATCTCCTTAGCGTTTATTAGCTGATATATTTATCACAAATACTCAGAGATATTGCTCTGCTAACCCTCTCAGATGGTGTGCAGAAAAAATAGTCTAAATATCGTAAATCATAAGCTAGGTGTCTAGCCCGCAATCTAGCTAATAGGCTGATGAAAAAAATTGTTGCTGGGAAAATATACAAAGAAACAATAAATTTATATACAATGCAATCTATCTTTATCTAATAGTAATAATGCTTATGATTCTTAGAAATTAAAGTGATATAAGTGAATATTAAAAGATAAGTTTTAAATGATTCGCTAAATAAATATTTGGTCAGCAAGAACCATCATCCGAGTTTCCGTCTCTTCGAATTTGCAGTGGGCGCTGGGCCTCGTCCCCATGGAGCAACACGGCCACTGATGACTGGGACGGGAGTAGCCACACGGAACATTTTCCCCTGTCAACTCACTTATGCCCAATTTGTCAAACTGGGCACGACAAAACAATGTTTTTTTTTTTATTAATCGGTTAGGTAATGTTAGAAGTTATTTTTTTTAACGCAGAAAATATTTTTTCCAAATTCTGTCCGCTGATCTTGCATTGCTGATCAATTATATGTACATACATCGTTGCTGACCAAAACTTCTGAGCATAACTAACCGCTTAAATGCCATATAAAAATATTAGTATGGATATGTTTATAATAGCAGTACAATTGCTTTGTGCAAGATTGAAGTGGCGAATACGTTGTAGGTAAGTTTAGTTACTTCAGAAAATGTTTTAAAATTTTGGCTAAACGCGGTAGCAATCTGGGGGCTGCAGAATAAAAATTGTTACAAGAATTAAGTATAATAACGTAAATCATAACAGCATTCTTTTCGACGACACATTTGGTGCAGTGGCTGAGTGATAGGTTGCTGCGCTACGGGTTGTGGGTTCGATTCCCGCACGGAACAAATATTTGTATGACCTACAGATAGTTGTTCCGGGTCTAGGTGTTTGTGTATATGAAGATTTGTGTCTGTAAACGCACCCACGATACAAGAGAAATCTTAGTGTGGGGCAATGTTTGAAAAAAAGAAAAAAAAAAGGAAATTCTTAAAAAAAATCGATTAACATAAATAAAATAAATCAGCCTATAACTATCCCACTGCAAAGCAAAGGAACGGGCATTGATCACCACGCTTGCTCACTGCGGGTTGGCGATTTGAGACCATTAAGTCCAGGTTTCCTCATGATGTTTTCCTTCACCGTGTATCAGTGGCGTCTTAGATTAACTAAGAAAGTACATGAAAAGTCACATTGGTACTTACATGATGCTTAACAAGCGGGTCTGTAACGTCCGAGCCACCACGACATCTAATTTCACATTAGTGGAACGTTTTAGTAATATACCAAAACATAACTAACACGGAATCCACGTCTAAAGCGCAGTTCAGCTACTACTATTTCGCTATCTAGTAAAGCATATTGCGTCATAAGTTATAACTATATAGCATGACGTTAACACTACACGCTATATCGCAAGCCGGTTTACTATGTATAGAAAATTATTACACGGCGATCTGTCGGGCGTCGGACGGGGCTTATGAGGCCTCGCCCACGGCGACTTTTTGTAGCGATGCTGTTGCGCATGTGTATTGATACAGCCGAGACGCTGTCGCTGGCTGTGTATCTTCGCCCAGATTCTGTACGCACGTTACAAACGCGACTAACGCGCGATAGTAGCGATGCTGTCGCGCGTTTATAAAACGCGCGACAGCATCGCTACAAAAAGTCGCCGTGGGCGAGGGGCCTAAGTGCGGCGGGGCGGGAACCGGAGAATCGTACGATATGGCTTTGAAAATCGCTCAAGACTATCGCGTACAGTAAGCCAATCTTTATAGCATACCGTTGTGTGAACGTGTCCATATAAAACGTATGCTGAGCAATATCGTTGTGCTATACAATATTTGCTATGCGCTATTAAATAAAGCGTAGTCTGAACTGCGCTTTAAGTTTGTTTACTTTCATAATGTTTCGATCATATTTTCATCCAACATTTCCACGTGCCTCTCCGATCAAAGCATAAACATAATCATCAAAACTAAAATAATTCATAAAATATCCATTTTTTAATTGTAGAAAATCTTCAAACGTTACTCAATGTCTGTAGCAATCTTACAGACCTGACATTATGCGCATAAAAATTATGAAAATATTCAATAAAAAACATTATAAACGCACGAAAGAATTACCGAGAGATACAAGTAAGTGCGTCTTTACACGATCAGTAATAAATTATAGAAAATATGTCGTTTTTCTGCCAAGTGCAATGTCATCCTAATGAGAGTAGCTGTTTCATGTCGTAATAGTAAACAGTGCGAGATGTGTTTCTTATTAAAACGATCATCATTAATGTTCTTATGACGATATTAAGGTGTTTGTTGTGTAGGTTGAACTTCAAACAGTGGAATTGCATGTTTAGATAATTATAATATTAATATTGGCTTTCTGCTTCCCTATTATCGCTACAACTGCATCTGTAGGTTTTCCTGTAACACTCTCACTGCCATGGGATCCGCTGGTGGGCCCCAAGTTTTCGAGTGCAAAGGGCCGGTCTTATTTTAAAGAAAAATTAACAGCAGGCCATGGGGTCCGCCAGCGGCTAGTTTAAGAATGCTTTGAGCACGCCGTGTAAATTCAAACAGATTTTTGTACTACTGGCCTGTTAATAAGGAAAAAATATGTCTAGTATTGCCGTGCGCATACAGTGAGCTACATGTTGAAAAAAAAATCAAGTCAAGTCAATTTCATTTTGAGTCATGGTCTACCGCAGCGGAATCGTTGGGACCCGCCGGCGAACTCCATGGCTTGCTGAACTGGAAACATGCTATATGTATATTGCTGGCAGTGAGAGTATTATATAAATAAATTAATATTATAGCTTTTTTTAAATCGCGAGTGTTTCTAGCCTTATTTTTCTAGGTTTGTTTTGTTTAAAGGAGCTTTCGTGAAAGTCGTGCAATCTGCTAAACGAGGGTTTTAGGCTCGTTACACACGAACTACAACTAAACCACAACCACACAGCAACAACAACACGTAGACGGGCACTAATTTGTATTAAAATTAATAGTTTGATTCGGGGCACATTGCTTGCAGAACGGATGGACGATGGGGCCGAAAGGTTCTGGGGGTATACTCCCTAAGCACGGAGTCCGTGGTTTCAGCCTTAGTTACTAGCGTTTCCTACTCCCTATCACTTACGGACATACGCTTATTTCGGAGCCCGAAATACTCGTAAGAATGAATGAAAACACGATTTGACAGTTGTCCCTACTACCGATGTGTTTTTGCCCGTCTGAAAAGCTGAACTTGACACTTGTTTTGTTCACTCCTACGTTTCGGGCTACTTTCGGACGGGACTAAGTTCGTTGCTGGACTTAGGGAGTAGGCCTCCTGGAGTGGCGATCGCGTACCGCAAGGCGCAGCGTGGGTAGGCCTCCACAAGGTAGACCGAAGACCTGGTGAAGGTTGCGGGAATCCGCTGGATGCGAGAAGCACAGGACCGGTCGATGTGGCGATGCTTGGAAGAGGCCTATGTCTGATGATGACTAAGGCGCTTATCCTTAGTTATTTTAGACTGAGCATCCACCAAACCTGTGCTAAGCTGCGTAACGAGGAATCTGTTTTGTAAGCACCAATAGAATCACTTCATTTACCTAGCTTCGCTCTGCGCAGCTCTGGTGGATATGGGCTTAGCGGAGCGAGGTGTTTGTTCATACAAAACAAGCGAGAAATGCGAGCAACAGATGTGTTGCGTTGCGAGGAATGTGGTACGGGAAATGTGTTGCTAGGAATGTGTGCGAGGATTTGAAAATATGAGCCTACCAGTCAGTCAATAGATGGTGTTTGGAAGAGGTAGATGATCATTTGTACACATTAACACATAACGCATTACACATTCCTCGCACAGCTCTGGTGGTTAGGGTCACACCGTTTCACATCTTCGCTACACATTTTCGCATCGCACATTTTTCCCGCACAGCTCTGGTGGATGTCCAGCTTTAGACAGACAATTTCACAAATTTGTTCGAAAAATACCTATTTTAACACGTCAGCACAAAATTGATATAATCAGTCCTCTCTCATTAGTCCAGTCAAATCAAACATGTAAAAATTATGATCCCTTTGAAAAATTAAGACAATCTGATAAATGGTTACAAATGAATTAAGATTTTTTCAAATTAACCGTAACATTGGCTACTTCTTTGTAATGGTGTGGATATTAATAATAATGTCTTAATCAATCAGCTGTTTCGTGAGAAGCGTGGGATGGCTCCGGGGTTTCCATCAAGGTTTGATTAACCAGGTTATGGTGAAGTATTTGGGTCAAAACCAGGGTCAGGGCAAATAAAGGCCCGAGGGCCAATTCTGGCCTGCCAAGGGTTTTCATCCGGCCCACCAAACCTCACATTTAGAGCAAGAGTCTCTGGCCCTCGGCCCTCGGAATTATACTGCAGTCTCATCAACACAAATAGGTATAAAACAAATACTTAGATAATTATAAAATGCCATAACACGTAGCTGCAATAATTGCATTTACAGTAAAATGAATAAAAGTGAGAAAAAGTTTTTTTTTATTTTGTAATTCTTGCCCCCAGTAAAATTTCTTGCTTCTTATGGCCTCTGATGAATAAAGTTTGCCCACCCCTGGTCAAGACGAAGACCAGCACCTTAGGCCCGTATTAATAAACTGGTCTTATTTTAGAGGTCCCTCCTAAGAGTAATTTTAAGAGGAAGGAAACGAATTAAAAAAAACTACTATATGGTAGATGCTGTTGAAAGATCTCTCAAATGAGAGCTATCTGTTAATTCGGGCTTTAATTACGTTATGGTATATCTACACCAGTGCGCTTTCATGTTCATCTTGCGCTTTCAACTTTCAATTCCTCTTGCGTCAAGCGCATGCAATATTGATTGCCATAAGACGCATGCAGCTTATCGTCTACACCGGTGCGCTTCGGTCAGTCGTCAGTCGACATACAATAGACGGATTAGCGTGCGCTAGAGGCATGCGCTGACGTCGAACTAGTATTAAGACATGCGCTATTGTATGCGTTAGGGTGCTTCACGCATGCCTCAGTCGAAGACGCAAGATGAACATGAAAGCGCACTGGTGTAGACATAGCTATACACACTCTCAATCACATGCCTTAATTTTGTCAATACAATAATATTCATTCCAGGGTGCATAGTTGTCAAGAAGACAGATTTTTAAAACATTATGGCGCAGTGGACAATATTTAAGGGATATTTATTAAAAAACTTTAAAAATATCTAATAGTTCCCACTTTAAATAAGCTTAGCTTTAAAATTAATAGATTGCACTTTAATTTTAATACTTACTTCTAATTTTGAAAGTTTTCTTTAAGAATAATTATGCTCCTAAATTCAAAGTCTTCAAAGCATTAATAAATAAAATGACAAACAGATATATGAAAGTGACAATTGCTGACCACCACAAATAATACGTTTCCTTTAATAGATGCGTTCAGAAAGAAATGGTTATTGATTGATTTAGTGCGAACCATTAGTGTTGTGGAAATCATTAGTTTTGAAGTGTGCCTTAAACGTTTGTTGTTGTTATTTTCATTAATTTTAAAGGGTTTTTTTTACCTATCCCAACATCTACTGTCACAACTTCACGATTATTTAGGTAGCAAACAAAAATTCACATTCAAACTAGCAAGAATTAATAACACCACAAATTCCGTCTCAAAGCTGAATAAAATTGGCATTGTGTACCACCAGGTATAATAAATAACACTAGCACCGATGTTTACCTTTGGGGACGCCCTATTTCTGGCACCACCGCATACCATCACGCCGCCACTCACTTTGTTCAAGATTTTATAAATAAAACCTTCACAATACTAAGTTTGTGGCGTTTGTATTGGGTTAGGCTAAATATACGTGAGTAATAAGATTAATAAATATTTGGGTTGTCGTTAATAGTTCTCAGGTGCGGCTCAGTAGTAGATGGTGCCAAAATCTGTCACGCGAATGTACTTAATGCTTTTGGTTGTTAAATGATGTAGTATTTAAAATCTTCCTATCTAGAAGATAAGTCGGAAAAGGGGTACTAATCTAAAAGGGTATTTTAAAGTACTCATAACTCAATATTTTTAGAGAAATTGCTGTTAAACTAAATACCTACTAAAAAAAAATACACCGTGGGCCCGAGGTACCCAAAAGATTTTAACCTTCGATTCCGATGCCTAATTGGAGAAGAAAAGCTAGGATATAGTTTGTTGAATAAAGCTTAATTTTCGAAATATTCATTATTTACGGAAATTCACAAATCGAAAAATATATAATTATGGTAACAAGTTCTATGATCGCGGCGCGGCGTTGCGAATTTTGTCATACCATACCCCTCTCGCCGTATGTCTTATTTGTCGGGGAGGGTTGTGAAGTGAGAAGTTTCTTATCCACTCAAACAATAATTTATAAATGTTCAACCTAAGGTATTGTTCACAAGGAAGTACTAAACTTAACTGATTTAATAAGAGGAGAAAAAAAAAACAAAAGAAAAAAAAACTGAATTGGATTTTCGTTGATATAAAATTTGACTCGTATTACCAGCAGAAAGGCGTGGTTAAAATCTTTCGGGTATCTCGGGCCCACGATTTATATTTTTTAATCTTGTTCAACATTTCGATGCCACGCATAAACGAATGAAAGCACGGCTCACAGCTGGCGGGCACGACTAGCGCGATATCGCTCTTAGCAGTCAGTTAACTCGGGTGCTAAAATGACTTAGAAATAAGAAAACCAAGTTTGTGGCTGAAAACTATTATTTTTGGTGGTTTTAAAAAAAACCTTTTAGGCTTAATCTGTGTCACCAGTAGACTATGGCAGTAGAGTATGGGGTTTGAAGGAATTACACGAATTAGTTTACACCATGTATATTAACCCTAGCCTCTTTGCACCATAATATACAAGGTGTAATATAAATAACGCACAACCTCTTAAGGGGCCACTGTACTCATCATTAGGAACAATTTTTACTATGAGACCGAAGCGGAAATCGCGAAAAAAAAATCTGCTGTAGGCCTAGCACGAATATTTTGACGTATAGTGACGTAAACGTAACATTAATGTGAGTGAATTTTAAATCGAAAATACAACTATTTTATAGCATTTTAGTTTAAATTCATGCGACAGTCACAATTTGTAAATGTATCATACATAGATATGAATAAAATGGAGGAGCTCGTGGCTAAATAATTACAGCCGCATAGACCGATCTTCCGGGTTAAGCCACGCTTGCCGAGGTTGGTCTGTGGGTGGGTGACCATTTACCATAGCGAGTTTCCTCCGTGCCTCGGAAAGCACGTACAGCCGTTGGTCCCGGCTGTCATTTGTAGATCTTTGACAGTCGTTACTGTTGGTCAGAAGCCAGAAATTCTGACAACCAGTCTTACCAAGAGTATCGTATTACCCAGTTACTGGGTTGTGGAGGTCTGATAGGCAGTCGCTCCATGTAAAATACTGATATTCAGCTGCATCCGGTTCGACTGGAAGCCGACCCCAACATAGTTGGGTAAAAGGCTAGGCAGATGATGATGACATAGATATGAATAAAGTTTTCAATTCGATTAAATATTGTGTGCGAAACGAGTATTTCCAATTCAAAATTCACTCACGTTAACGTTACGTTTACGTTACCATACGTCACAACATTCGTGCTAGGCCTACTGTACCCCTAGTGTGAGTTTTTTACGTTACTACTGTAGTTGCGTCACGACAAAAATGTCTAAAAAGAAATTTTTAGTTACGCTATTCGCCGCTAGAGGTGCTGCCTAAATTTTCATACATTTTTGGCGTGACGCAACTACAGTAGTAACATAAAAAACTCACACTTGGGGTACTGTTCCCTAAATTTATGTTCGCATAACTCGTCAAAATGTAGGGAACAGCTGATTTTTTGTCGCGATTTCAGGTTTGGTCCCATAGTAAGGTTGTTCATAATGATGAGTACAGTGATCCCTCAAGAGATTGTGCGGTATTTATGTTACACCTTGTATATACGTAATTACACTTTTAATCAATCACTCTCACTGCTGTCCACAGATGCATTCAAACACATCGTCTTCACTTTAAGAATTCCATCCACTCACTGGATAAATGTACGAGCATTAGTTGTGGCGTCTATTCCCATTAGTCACGTGACCAGACGGTCCATCATCCAACATCTTCTCGCTATTAAAAATATACTCGATGAATCTGTTCGCTTTCTGTCGGTTACTTGGTAACCGAATTTTAGTAACCTGTGGTGTTAGTATAAATTTGTTTTTGGATATGAGTAGAGTAAGTCACGGCGGTGAATAGGCAATTTTTCAGCAGCGGATGTCGGTCATCTACTGTGTAGCTTGAAGCCTGTGAAGAAGTCATACATACATTAGCAGTAGTGGACGACTATTTTTCTACTGATGCACATTCTTCAGCAATCAAACTTTGGAATGTGCTGCCCCTTGATATTAAAAAAGCCCCGAGTAAATTTTCGTTCAAACGCAAAGTTAAGGAATACTACTTGAAGTCGCTGCACTCCTAATCATCTAATTTAGTCTTCGACATAATTGCATTTAGATTTCCGTAACATTTTGTATGTGATTTAAATATATATATGTATATTATAATATTTTTATATTTTATTATTTATGTATATGTATATTTATATAATTTACATTTATCTTAGGAATTCGTATCGTAGTCAGTTCAAAATTGTCAACTCTTTTTTTTTTTTTTCTGTACCTATTTCGATGCTTTTCTTTTTAACCCAAAGGTTGACTGGCAGAGAATGCCTTGTGGCATTAAGTCCGCCGTATGTAGCACCATACTGCATAGAAGTATAAATAAATAAATTCTTATTCACACGCAGTAACCCTTGGAGGCGCCTTAATTAATAATTTATGTATTTGCCAGAATGTAGGTGTACAAAGTATGATCTTAAATTAAAATGACCCATTTACATTCTACCATTACACATGATGGACAAATTTTTATTTTGTCAGTAGGTTTAACGCTATTATTTTAAAATTATATTTACCAAAAATAATGTATTCTGATCGCAGAATTCTAAGTAAATGTTTATTTTGGTTTTTGTGGTTCTGATCGTGATAGAAAGATGTGAAACGTGTATAATAAAGGTTTGGTAAAAAGCCTGAACATGGTGCTGATTATCTTGTTCATCAACTAAACTAAAATTAGAGAATTATTTTCTTTTACTTACAGACAGCGCGAGAAAAGGACGGTGATAAATAAGAACTAAGTTAGAGACGTCAAACTATGTAGTTTACGCCTTCAACTTCAACGTGTTTTCAGTCGACACGTTCTGAAGTGTCTTCTAAAGTATGGAAATTTTAGTTCAACTAAATTTTACAGGTCTTATTTACGTCCAATTTAGTTTGTGTACAACAAAATCAGCACTATGACTGTTACCTTTAGTTTATTGAAACACTTCGCCTACCTACGCTTCTGAAGTTAAAAATACTTCCAGCATTGTTACCTTTGATACAAGCGTAACTTCCAAATGTAACTTTCGATAATGGCTGTTACCTTCTCGAGATCACGTTTTCTATATCCGATATTAAAACTTTGAATTTGGTAATTAGCTCATCTAACTTATAATAACAGGCGTTCACCCGTCGCTCACCTCAAAAGCGAATTAATATCAAGCGCTGGACAGAGGCTCCTTCATGCGCGTCCATCCGGCGGCCGGATGCGCGCATCCTGACACCGACACCGCGGGTTAGGTTACATGGCCCATAATCTTATGTGATGTACAAAAATATGGGTAAATGTATTACAAGATCGAGCTATATGTGAAATACACGTAAACGTAAGTGTGTGAGTAAGTTGAAGCCAACTGAAGGTTTGGCCACAAAGCTGATCGAAAATTGGGCCTGATAAAGCAAGGCACTAGGGCACCTATGAATGAAGCAAATTGAATTCCAAATTTGTTAACTAATGAGATTGAACAGCAGCATCCGGCTTTGCTTACCAACTTTGATCTATACAAGGTTAGTCGGAAATGGGTACTAATCTAAAAGGGTGTTAAAGTACCCAGAATAATGAATAACTTTTGTTCTAAAACTTTCCCCAAAAGTTAATAGTTTAAGAGAAATAGATGTGTTAAGATCTCAAAAAAAAAAACGCTAAAATCAATCTATCCCCAGTTATAATCAGCTGTGTTTACATTTTAGGTCATATTTGGGGTCATGAATCAGAAGCACCATTTTCTGAATTCGTAACTAAAGAAGGGATGAAGATTTTTTGAAAAAACTAAATAATAAATCATTTTAGGGTAAAACTCGGTAATACGCCCCAAGTGACAAAATGCCCCACCACTCCAGCACTTACACTATCAAAGCTGCGCCGCTCACAACTAGACGCGCGGAGACCCATTAGTAGGCGAACAACATGGCCGACGTGTGCACGTAGTTTATGATGTCCGTTTAAAAAATATTGCAAAATCTGTATTTATTGGAGTGAAATAATTTGCGGTAAGTTTCTAAGAAATTCATATAAATTGATACTTTTAGATTTTGTGTTATAATGACCCACACTATCGTAAAATAGATGAAATTACCTTTATACTTTTATTTTGTCGAACGTTATAACCTTGAATCTACTGCTTTGACCTCGGTGGGGCGTATTGAAAATCAAATTTGACAATATGCCCCTAAGTCAATTTACAAAACGCCCCAATATTTGAACTGTGTTAAAGTATTTTTTATCGCGTGTTATTATTTCAGATTATGTCTCGGAAGTATCAAAGTACAACACTACGAGCATCATGGAGTGCAGACGACTTAGACAAAGCCATGCGCAGTGTACTTAGCAAAGAAATGGGTGTTAATGAGGCATCCAGAAGCTTTGACACACCATCTCGAACCCTAAGAAGACACATTTTATCGGGAAAATCAAAGGGCCCTCTTAGACGCAAACCAGTATTTTCTGTAGAACACGAAAAAAAACTGGTTGCCCATATAAAGAAATTGGAGAAAGTCGGATTTGCCCCTGATAGAAAAGATGTTAAAGAAATGGCATTTCAACTTGCTAGGAAACTCAATATTAAAAATCCATTTTCATCAAGTTCAGCATCAGCTGTAAATGTCTGGTTTTCGGGATTCATGGCTCGCAACTCAGAATTAAGTCAAGTCAAGTGTCAAGTGACAAGCCTTCTGATTTTCTCTGAGAAAAGGAAGGTAATTGCCGACAAAAAGAAGCCAGCAGCTGGAAAATTAAAGCAGACTAAGACCACAAAAATAACTAAACCTATCGAAGAAAAAGATGGTGATAAAAAGAAAGAAGAAAAAGGAGGTAAAAAGAAGCCAAAGAAAGTGTTTGTCAAAAATAAGAAGAAGAAAAAAGTAAGCTATTCATCCTCTTCTGAAAGCAATGATGAAAATGAGGGCAGGGTAGATACTTCTGAAGAAGAAATCTCAGACGAAGATGACGACATTATCAGATGCGTGGAATGCACGGAAGATTACTATAATACAAAATCCACAGAAGATTGGATTCAATGCCTGTCTTGTTTAGCATGATTACATGAGTTTTGTACCATGTTTATTTAAAAAGTCTGATTTGATAAAGAGACTGAGTAACTGCCTCTTATTATCCTAAGTTAAGATTAAGGGTTAATTTTTGTCAAAACAATTGTTGTTTTAGTTTAAAATATGCAAAAATATATGATAAATACACTGGGGCATTTTATAATAAGAGTGAGTCGTATTAGCCAACGATCACACTACAAAACGCCCCACCTAAGGTTTTTTTAAATAATAAATATTATTGTATCCTTAGTTCCTATTATCATTATTACTTGTGGTATTGTTGTTAAAATACTAAATATTGTTCCAAAATAAAAAGTTTGATTTTATCTTGTAAGATTTTTTATTTATTACAATTTTAAAAAAAGTGGGGCGTTTTACCGAGTTTTACCCTACATGAAAATAAAAATTAACGAATTTAGAAATTTTAACACTTGCTTTTAATTTATTTATTTATTTAAAAATCAGAACGACATAAAGCTAATTACACTGATAGTTACACATAACATAAGTACTAAAATTAATTAATATAATAGAATCTAAAATATTAGATAATCCTTTCACTCAGTCTTCTCGCAATACACCAAGCATTCCAACAATATCACCTTCCATTCACCAGCAAATAGATCCAGTGAAGGATTCGATTCCAGGAGAGCGTTGAGTGCATTCAGCATCCTTGGAATGGGTGACATACATCGCGCAATCGTGCGACAACACAGTGATCAGTGATACTTGAAGTGGCTTTCGGATTAGTACCCCCTTTCCGATTATCCTTGTATTTATGATTAGTTACGGTTTACTCACGTGCATTTTTCGGAATAGCCCGACAAGTTTCGGACCCAAGAGGAGCCCTTAATCATGAGCTGAACACGCGGCAACTCCGCGTCTCGCGGAGTCAAACTGCGATCCCGAATAATGCACGTGAATAAACCGTAAGTCCGTAAATAATCATAAATACGAAAGTGTGTCACGAAAGTTATAATACAAAACTTTATCTAAACTTAAATTAAGTTTAAATCGACTATTGTACAAAGGCGAGTTTTTAAAAAATCGGTCAAATTCATCTGCTCTAGTGGGCAGAGCTTCAAGCACGTCGATAGATCAATCGGTTCAGATAATCATACGGCAACTCTGAAACGCTAAAAGAAAGTGTGATCAAACCGATAAGGTTCCTAGTCAAGGGTAAGAACCTCAACTCTTTAAAAATTGGAAATAAAAAATCTGGTGTTACCAGTAATCTTGGATCCAAGTCCAAATAGATTACCCGCAACGTAGATAAGTCTGGGAATCTTCAAGACATGAGTGAATAGGTTGATTCTAGGTGAACGTGGAACATCGTTGACTACAACTTAACATCAAGTGAGATAGAGGTCAACGCACACGTCTTCAAAAGAAAAGATGTTCTGCCTTTTCCTAACTTTTTCTTCAATGTCAAGGAATGTCTAACTCGAGTCCATTGTCCAACACTCTTTAATGGTGAATGAAATCATCGTGACGAAACATGCACACCTGAAAGAGCTCCTAAAATTATGTTGGGGTCAGCTTCCATTTCAACCAGATCCAGCTGAATACCAGTATTTTACACGGAGCGACTGCCATCAAACCTCCGCAACCCAGTTACTGGGCAATGCTGATATCCTAAGGTTAGATCGGTTGTCAGGCTTTCGGGATTCTGACTATCCGTAGCGACTGTCATAGGTATTCGTTTGATACCCGGGACCGACGGCTTAACGTGCTCTCCGAGGTACAGAGGGGTTTCGATGTGTAATGGTCACCCATCCACGGACTGACCGCTGCAAGCGCAGCTTAACCTTGGAAATCGTACGATCTGCGCGGTTGTTAATTAGCCACGATCCCGCGCAGCTTAACCTCGTCCACGAGCCACAAGCTACTCCAAACACGGGTCTTTCCAATATAAAAACAAAATAAGTACAGAAAATAGTTCGACAGTTACCCACTTATTACAAAAGATGGTTTAAACCAAGACTAAGGTAAAGCCAGGTTTAAAATATACCCATCACTTTCTTATGTCATATAACAAAAAGAGTCGGAGCTATTTTAAAACCTAGGTTTTTCTTAGACCATTTTTTGTAATACGGGGGTTAGTGTCTAAACACACTATGCCGAAGATACGCGACCGAAGTTCGGCATGATTACGCCTGCAATGCTTTTTAAATTACCCGACACACCAGGCTGAAATTACGTCGCGTTTTACCTATATAAAAAAATAGACGCCGAAGTTCGGTCGCGTAATTTCGGGACGGTGTGGCGCCACACTTACAGAATTAAAACAAAAGGAATTTTGATAAAATTCTATTTTCTCACAGACAACAAAAGCACCATGACTAAAACCTAGAACTTTGTTTACTCCTAAAATTCGTTTGAATGAGTGAGTCAGTCGGATGTCGAACCCAATACGGACTCAAATAGCCGATCACGTCTAATATTAACCGACGACACCTCACCGGTGAGATTAACACGTGTCTCAACGAAACTGGTTCGCGGAACCGGGAATATTTGATATTTAATGGTTTTCCTTTTTGAATGTAACGTGGCTGGATATAAATAACGCTCAAAGATTACCTGGTTGGATACAGGTTTAGGAAGCAACGTGCAACTTACTTTATTTTTACATCAACCAAAATAATAAGCTCCATAATATCAAAAATCTACTATCCAGAACTACAAGTGTAAATTATAAGACTACTTCACTACTTACTAGCCATCTCACTCGCACACAATCTGTCACATTACATTCACTTCCTCTCTTTTCATACTTAGCATGCATTTATTTAATCATTTATGTCAGAACACTTAATAAAATATAAGTTAATCAGGATCAGGACCAAAGGTACTGCTTATTTTTTAAAGAAATCTCTTCCAGCAGACCTGCGAGAGGATAATTTAGAACAAAATATGTAGAGACTAGCATGTAAAAACAAATTTAATATTTCTATCTCTTCCTCACCTCAACAGTCGTTCCATTACCGTACACAAGAAACATTTACTTACTTCAGTATTTTTCTTTTTTTTCCTATATTTTCATTTTATGCCCTTTAGGTTTCTTTATTTACCTCTCACGATGCATGTTCCTACTCGCATAAGGTCGTTCTTGGATTTGCAAAACTATTTTTAATGCTGCGGGGGGCCCCTGGCGACCTGTACCACAGGTTTTGTTCCAAAACCTATTTCAGTCAACAGTCTCTTACAGCGGTGAAATATTTAGTCACATTAGTTAAATTATGTTAATTTTAAGGCAACCAAAGTGAAGAGAGAATAAATGACTTTGAATTGAAAAATTGAATTGAAGTTTAGCAGATACCAAATTCTGATCAAATTCGTTAAAAAGAAAGCAAAACAAAAGAGAAAGAACCAAATCGCAACTATAACAAAAACACTAATTTTACTTCAAGGCAAAATAAATAACTGCAGCCTTGACACAGAAAAATCATATTTTGGCAGTTTTCGCATAATCACCGTTACAGTACGTGTAAAATAAATTTTCCGCTCTAAAACCAGGCTTTGAACGATTTGCGTTGTAATTGCGCAAAACACTCGTAATCGCAATGGCTTTGATTTTGACAGGTCAACAGTTTCCGTAGCAACGTATGTATTAACAATCCGACTTCTCCACAAGTATACAAGCTTAGTTTTAGTATATACTAAACCTGAAACTAGTTTGTTCAGAATCACTAGGAGAATCGATTGACATTTTTTACACCACTTTTTTTTTCATAAATTTCAATTTTGTTTCAGTAGTTTTCTACCCATAAAAGTTGACGGGAATAGACACCTTGAGGCTTGAGACGGTCCTCTCGGTCAGTTTCCGTGTATTAGACAACTCCTGCATAGCACATCTCAAGCATTTCACACTTTTTTAGGGAACTTAACGCGACAAAAACTAAGGTGTAAGTAACTTGGATATTTATTAAAAAAAAAACACATGTTCAGGCAGTTCTGATGAAAATCTTGTTGGGGTGTCTCGGTTTTCGTATAAAGTAAAAATAAGGTTGTATACCACGCAATGAATATGCGTTTGCGAGAGTTTTGCGCAATTAGAATCCTGCTCCTAACTTCAGAGGAGCAAAGTTATTTGGTATCCGTAAAATAACTTTGTCGCTTTGAAACCAGGCTTTGAGCGATCTATTCCTCATTTTAGGAAGGCAAAGTTATTTTACGCGTACTATACTGGGCATGCCGGCTGATCGCAAGTCCACATGAGCGTCATACGTCTGACAATCACCGGCTTGCAGTATTTCAGCTGGCATGCTGTACGGTTAACAGGTAGAGGCGCCATTCCGCTCATAAATAAATAGAGACGCGCCACCTCGTGTCTGTCAGCGGAGTGGTCACTTGGCACGCGATCGCTATGTAGGTAACTACGTCCGCTGGTAGTTCAAACATTTATTCATTATCTATTAGGTAGCAACAATTGTCACCGTTCAGATTACTGCCATTGTAGGTACGAGTAGGTATATGTAGGCGAAAGTATATTTCTCGGTAGGTTAATCTAAAAATTAATTGAATTTTTTTGAGAGCGGCGTTATTTTTTTAACATTAAATAAAGTAAACCTGCATCCTAATTGCGCAAAACATTCGTAATCGCTATGGCTTTGATTTTGACAATGCAACAATATTCATTGCGTGGTACATAGTTGTGGAGAACTCGGATTGTTAATACATACGTAGCTATGGAAATTGTTGACCTGTCAAAATCTAAGCCTATTACGAGTGTATTGCGCAATTAGAATGATGTTTCCATAATACGAAAATTCTGCAGTTTCTAATTCAAAACCAATTTACATAAAAATCTAATTATTACCTGGAAGTAGAATCTGGGCCATTGACAAGGCCAATAAAAATGCCATAAAAACAACAAAGAACATTTTTTAAACCTTAGATCAACTAAACTTCAATGTCAAAACGCTTACCTAATTCCCATACAAAAACTTCTACAAAATAAAATCATTCAATGGTCTTTAAATTGTCCAACGATATATGCAATTAGCATAACACGCATGCGTACTGGACATTAATAAGCTGCCCGGTTTACAATACGGATAATACTGATCATAATTTCTAATAAGAACGATCCCAATTAATTTATTGGCACTAATTCAAAATTACAGGTGTATTGTCTTGTTCCACTAAGCTTGTATGATAAAGTATTAATTTGTAACAGGAAATATTACCACCGGATAATAATTAGTAACAATTAAACTTATAGGTAATTAGTTTTTGGTTTAAAATGGAATGCCTCAATCATTTTTTAATTATTGTAATTTTATAAATCTTCAACCGAAGTCTTTGTCAAAAATCGTTCGTAAAATATGATTTAAAGTGATCACTGGAATAATAATCATTCATCTGTGTACTTTTAATTATTAATGTCAATTAATTGGTAATTCGTTTTTGGTTTAAAATGGAATGCCATAATAATTTTCTAATTATGTAATTTTTGTCAACTCTTCAGCTGAAGTCTTTGTCAAAAACTGTATATTAAACATGATTTAAAATGACCAATGGAAAAATAATCATTCACCTGTGTGCTATTATTAATGTCATACTGCTATCATTAACCTGTATTCTAAACGTGATCAGAAATGTTATTTACCGCAATATTTCCAAAAAAGTTCGTTATGTTATTCCAAGGAAAAACCCACATTACTTTGAGGACTCAAATAATTGTATTTAAAAAACCTTAATTACGTAAATCATATAAAACGTAGATAAAGCTGAAAAGAAAATTGTGTTGTTTTGCGAGTCGACGCGCGGTCTGCGTTTAGTAATTCTACTAGACGCTAGATGGCGTTAGTAGTCGTTTGCGTATGAACGAAAGGTGATTGAAATTTTCGGAGTAAAAAAAAATGTGTCGAGTTAAATTGAATCCAAAACTTAAAATGATATTAATATGTTTGCTTTCAAATCACTGCGTCGTGATAAATTTTATATACATATTAAATATATTTTTGAATATTTGTATAAAAACAAATAAAATGTAAAAAAAATGTATTCCCATCGGGAACAACAAATCATTTATTATTACTTTGATTTTCGTGCTTATTATTTTAAAATGTAATATTTTAAACTGTGGCACATTATTACCTACAATAATTGCGTACCATGCAAATACAAGGTAACTGTGAAAGTACAAAGAGAAAAGTGGTCTAAGGAGTCATGGAGCTTGATTTTGGAGAATAAAGACTGTATTTGTAGATTACTGAAAAAAAAAACATTTAGGTCCTCGCTTTAAAGAAAATTGTTCTCTACTTAAGTACCTACCTATCGGCCATTCAGCTTCAGTATTTTTTCCTGTCCTCTTCTTTGTTTTATTAGATAGATTTTGACGACATGTTTATTGCAGTGGCTAAGCGATTGGCTTCTGCGCTACGGATCGTGGGTTCGATTCCCACACGGAACAAAAATTTGTCTGGCCTACAGATGGTTGTTTCGGGTCTGGGCGTTTGTGTATGTGAGATTCGTGTTTGTAAACGCACCTACGATACAAGAGAAATCTTAGTGTGGGGCAACTTTTTTTATAAAAAGAAAAAAAGATACATAAAACCTTTGTTTATCCCCTTTTCAATGTAAGGTGAGTTTTGACGTTTGTCTACAAAACGCTACCATACTTACAAATAAAATTAAATATTTAAAAGAAAAAAATATGGAAAACATAGCTATTTTACGGTTTTTGATGATGACGTTTACGTTTCTTCGATAGCAGTCTACAATTTACGAAATGCCCGCTATGGTTAGGACTCATCTTTTGTTGAACAGAAGTGCAACAAAAAACACAAAATATAATAAGCACAATAAGTTGAACAAAAAAGATTAAAAAAAACGATTATGAAAAAAACATTAAGAGCGTTTACGCCGTTCGGCATTTCATACAAATTTTGAAGTCCTTATTTTTCGATATGACTGAACCGATTTTAATTAAACTTTATACTCATCAGCAGGATATATGTATAGGACTAAAAAGTTAGTCGAAAACATTTTCGAAAAATAGTGTTACAGTTAAATTATACCGATTTTAAATTTTCTATACAAGTAAACAGAAATTTCCAATTATCTTTTTTTAGTAAGACATTTCGAAAATGTTTTGTAATAACTTTTTAGACCTAAGTATCCTGCTTATGTGTGTGAAGTTTCATCAAAATCGGTTGTGTCATTACGAAAATGCCGTACGGTGTACGCTCTGTATAATAATTTTAAAACCAATTTTATTAATTCAAAGTTCAGAATTCAACGGGAACATAGAGGACTCTATATTCTAAGAGACATAGTACAAGGTAAATGTGTAGATAATAAATATCGCCTGTATTTCTGGGAACATCCGCATCATACCTTGTCTTACAATCGCTAATTATTCGCTTCTAAGAACAGCACATGTGTGTAGGACAAAGGTCGCTTTTTATAAGCTTTTTGTGTTCACCTACTTTATACAACCATTCAATTTTAAACTCTACATATTCCTACATACAGTCCAATTTTCAACATCCTTTTGTTTCAGACCTTACAAATAATAACATGCAATTTTGAATCTTATGTCTATGTAACAAGGAGTGTAGATAAAGGTAAGGTTTGATGTTACCTGAGCAAGGTGGGGCCATGTGTGGGCGGTTGTAACAAATAATGGCGGTCCTTTTGACCCGAACTCCAAAAAAATGGTCGTATTTGATAACATTTTGGGATCTTAGGAGCCGTCTGAAGGTAGACATGTTCCAAACGGCGTGGATTTAATTTAAAACAGAAATGGTCCCTAAAAAAATATAAAGTAAGTAGATATGTACCTACGTTTGTGAACTAAATTATAGAAAGCTGGATAGTTTATAGTTTCTAATGGATTCCATCTTCATCATCATCATCATTCAGCCGAAAGACGTCCACTGCTGGACATAGGCCGCCCCCAAGCATCGCCACATCGACCGGTCCTGTGCTTCTCGCATACACCAGATTCCCGCGACCTTCACCAGATCATCGGTCCGCCTTGTGGGAGGCCTACCCACGCTGCGCCTTCCGGCACGCAGTCGCCACTCCAGAACCTTTGGATTACATAAATGAACCAAAAAAATAAGAAAAATTTATTAGAGTCTGATGCCAAAATTGAGGCCATTCTTTAAACACAAACCAACCTAAAGGATCAAAATGAATCAGTCTGTTTAAAGCCACCGGAAATTATTAGACGTAGAGGTCCAAAGTAAAGTCAAACTGCGGATCGAAGACAAAGAAGCTGATATAATAGGTAACTATACAGGCAAAAGGATGATAATCGAATACGATTAATTTTAAACATAAAATGTAATCGTAATCACCTAATTTAATGATCGATGGATGGATGTCGTTGCGTCACTAACGTGAGCGGTAAAGACGCACGTAACTCCACCTAAGATAACACCTGACTCCGTGACCCCACTTCCTTGGAACTAGTCTTATCAGTAGGTAAGTACCCGTGGCTAATAATTGTAGATATAGAGGCAAGCTTATTAGACGGGGCCCGCCAGGGCCAGTGCCTGCCAGAGTTGCGGAATTTGTTCGAAAGAGTTACCGCGGCCTTGAGGTTCTACTCCCTAAGCACGAAGTCCGTGGTTTCGGCCCTAATTACGAGCGTTTCCTACTCCCTATCACCTACAGACATACGATTATTTCGGAGCAAGAACTAAGAATGCATGACAAATGACAACACGATTTGACAGTTGTCCCTACTACCGATGTGTTTTTGCCCGTCCGAAAAGTTGAACTTGTCATTTGTTTTGTTCACTCCTACGTTTCGGGCTATTTTCGGACAGACGACTAACTTCGTTGACGGACTTAGGGGGAGGCCCTTTGGAACGCAAAGGGCATTAGGAGGAACACGGATGGGTTTAGTCAGTAAGAGTTTAACACTCCCTTCCGCTCCGCCCAGAACGGAAGAAGAAATTACAAGATAGCAAAAGCGTAAAAAAATTGCAATCTCTTGTCTAAAAGCGTTGATCGGTGTTGGATTGTTTTATTTAATCAGTCCCCTGATTCAGAACCATTCGATTACCTCCGGTTTCTGATTTGAGAATTCGAGATAAGCAATACTTAATAATATTTGAGTACGGAGTTGTCAAAAAAATGCTTTAAAATCCGTCATTTTATTGACAACTTCGTACTCAAATGTTACTTAAGAACTGCTCATCCTTGAATTCTCAATTCAGAAACCGGAGGATAGTCAGCTGTCGAACGATTCGGTTTGCTATCTCTTTTTCTCTTGTTAATCGTAAACGAAATTAGATAAATACCGAATCGGTCGACAACTAATTACCGAAAAGGTTCTGAATCGGGGAGCAGTTGGTAATCAGGCCGACGCGGACGGTCTACCTGAAGGAAAGTGGTAACCATCGCCTATTTATGCCTACAACACCGGTTTGCTGATATCTTGCCAAGCTAGGAGAGAGCAAGAGTTTCTCAAGTGCCTGTTATTCCGCCAACACCTTACAAACCGGAACGCAGCAGTACTATTTGGCAGCAGAAATAGTTCTGGTGGTAATACTTTCCCAGAAGAACTCTTTATCAAGGAGCTCTACTACTTACTCCTGCTGCTGCATTCTCGTGTGTTCCACTTTTCTAAAGTATTTGTCTGTGAAATCTTTCGAATCAGAATTGTTCTGACTAGCTTTTTCCCAACTATGTTGGTTGGGGTCAGCTACAATCTAACCAGATGCGGCTGACTACCATTAATTTACACGGAGCGACTGCCATCAGACCTTCGCAACCCAGTTACTGGGTAATGCCGATTTCTTAAGGCTAGACCCATTGTCAGACTTTCGAGCTTCTAACTATCCGTAGCGACTGTCATAGGCTTTGATATGACACCCGGTGCTCTTCGAGGTACGGAGAGGTCACCCATCCACGGACTGGCCGCGCCAAGTGTAGAAGAGGTGTGTTTTTTGTTGAATCAGAATTAAACAAAAAAATACTTAAAACGTTTTTGTTTACATTTTATCACTAATTAAAGTATAAATGCCATAATAAGCTACTCTATTGACGAATTATTTTAGATGAATTTGCTTTATATTATTACTCGTGGTATTCTATTAAACTAAGCAGGTTTGTATGGATCATAACTTTCCTGCGACCCATCCTACAAACACAACGATAGATAGAATGTATAAGCAATTAGATAAGATAATTAATTACTCAAGTTCAGATTTTAACTAGCTGTGTATGTAACCCCACATAATATACAATGCACATATGGTACTGATAACGATATTGTCGATAAATTAATCGATGTCGATATCAATGCAGTGATTTATACATTAATCATATTCTATTAGAAGTGGTATTATTAGATAACATTTACACTTGTCGTGCCTACAGTCTTGCTTCGTTTAAAAGTGGTACTAGGTAGATAGTTAACAGCATGCTCTCTGAGTGTACTTCAAGCATGCTAGATTCAGTTACATGTGCTAATTGTTTGCTACTAGGAGCACTGTTTGCACTGCCTGTGTCTGTGAGGCGTGCTCAGTCGTTGGTTTCTTTCAAAAGAATGGTAAAGGAACATTATCTTGCTCTACATAGGTAACTACTATAGAGTAGTTTTTTATATTATCTATAAAAAGTACTACCTATAGGTAGAGAAGAGATTATCCTATAGATAAATATATGTATATAAAATATGCATATACTTGTGTAATAATATGTATTAATACTTAGTTATTAAGTTGATTCTCAATTTTTATTAGGTTATATACTTATTATATAAAGTAAGTACAGCTAAGCAACCTTTGCAGGTGTTACAAACATTTGAGGGCTCTAATTAGGTAAAAGTATACATATTTATAAATTTACTTTTGTGTCTACTTGGTACATAGTTCCTAATTCTTGACTATTCTTATTCTTAATACACAATATTTTTAATTATGGATAGGTACTAGAACTAAAACAACACAGTATATCGAGTAACATGTTATCGAGTATACTTCTAAGTAGGTATTGGTATAGGTGTATTATAAATTGTATGTTTTATTTATTTAGGTTTAATATGTTATTTATGTTTATTATTTAGGTTTATGTTATTTGTGCTTATATTGGAGGTTTTAAACTTTTTTATTTTCAAAATATTCTTTGATTGAGTTGAAGCATTTTTCTATTAAACATGTTTTTAATTCTCTGTTATCTTTTTATCTAATGTCTATCTAATGTTTATCTAAGAGCATATGCTTGAAAGTAGCATTATTTTGTGCTAGTACGAAGTATAAGTATTTCAGGGGGCCAAATCTTCTAATTAAATGAAAATGACATACAATTGTCATCCCAAAAACACTCTATTGAGATTCCATTACGCTTGTAACAGATTGGATATTCTGCTAAAACTTCAATGTTTTCTATTGAAGTAATAATTCAACGGCAGTTGAATGACAGTTCAATGGAAAGTCAATGGAAAGCCACTGGACTAAAATAACTAGCAGAATACCAAATGTTTAGACATTTGGTATTCTGCTAGTATTCTAGCTAACTATTCTATCGACACACTATCGATACTCTATCGAAGCGTTCGTAAATTAGCAGATTTGAGCACCTGAATCCGAATTGTGTATCACGGTCCTAATTTCAATAGCTTTCTGTTTTACAATACAACAATATTCATCGCGTGGTACATACTTTTGGAGAAGTCGGTTTGTTAATACCTACATACGTTGCTATGGAAATTGTCGACCTGCCAAAATTAAAGCCATAACGATTACGAGTGTTTCACGCGATTATGATGCTGGTAAATAGTTTTTTCTTTTTTACAAACTGTCCCCTTCCGTTTCTAAGTGTAAAGTAAACTCTCTGTAATAGGTAAACAGTGCAGCTTGGAACTAACCTATAAGAGAAATAGGGCAAGAATGGAAGTAGGGCGATAAAATAGGTTATCTGAACGCTAAACTAACTGACTATTTATTGTGAACTTCTATATTTATCAGGTACTGTTATCTACAAAACAGTAGAAAATAGGGTTCTATGTGGGGGGAAATGGAATAAAACATTTAAGTACCTATTGTTTCACGGACTGACGGTGATGGAGACGGTATTGAATATAAAAATTGACAAATAATATCTTACATAATAATTGTCTTATATAATAATTGTCAAATAATATCGTACAAACAGGCATCAAAAACGGTACAATAAGTCCTCAAAAAGGTACAATAGAGCCTCAAAAAAGCTGCAACAAAGCCTTCAAAAGGGTACAATAAGTCCTCAAAAAGATATTATAAAGGCTCAAAAACGCTACAATAAAGTCTTAAAAAGGTACAATAAGGCATCAAAAATGTACAATAAAGCCCCAAAAAAGCTACAATACGGCCTTAGAAAAAGTACCATAAGGCCTCTAAAAAGGTACACAAAAACAACAAAAGCATCGCTCATAACAGCTCCAAACTTCATTCCCATTTATTATCATTTTGGTTGTTTAATTCAACGCCAACTTCATATTTCATAATAAAAAAGAATCCCTCGTAAAAATTATGAAAACATACTTTTACAAACTAATAAAAATCATTGCACATCTCGTTTCATTCAGTACCTCCACTATCACACGTACCTATACAACAAGTATAAACAATAAAGGTGTTTTATCATGTCTTCACCCAGTACTATCTCGGGTCACGCTGTTACTAAAATTGTACCGCCGTAGAGCGATGATAAAGAGCCTAGTGACGTAAGTATATTGTTTGGAAACTTACTACTGATAGAGGTGGTGAGTGACCCCATTTGAGATTACCTACCGAAATACTCTTACATGTACTTTCATATTAAATGGGATGAACAGGATTCCAAGTACGCGGCAATTAATTTTAGTTTATTTTTTCGGTTTGATCGGTACTTCCCCGGCTGAGCACGAGCCGTGCAATACCGTGATATCACAGAAATCATCGCAATTCTCTTGTGTGGTTGAAGTTTCAGATCCCTCCCTACCGGCTTCACGCTCAATCTTATTTGCACAAATTCTAATTTGCACAGGTAAAGCATGCACATTAAGCCCGACTGCACATTATAAGAAAAATTCTATCAGTAAATCTCTGACGCATGGCGAAGGCACTCTACTCTACTCATACATTTTTTACTAGACCCCGGCGACTCTCAGAAATTGCCGGATCTGGCAACCTGCTTGCTCTAGTACAAAATGTATGCAGAGGACCTTCGCACACGTGTCAGAAACTTATTGTACAGCCGGACAAAGACAAAAAAACGGTACATCGCGCAAATGGTTTGCACAAACGCTTAATTTGCACAAACTAACACAAGTAAGCATGTACGTTAAGACGGCAAAACGGTACACCAGGCAGTGCTATTAACAACGACAATACTGTTTGAGCAAACGTTTGCACAAGCCGTTTATACATGCAAGTCGCTGCGTGTAGCCGGAATTTTATAGGAGAACATTACCCCCCTTATTACATACGATGGTCTAAGAAAAACCCTGGTCTTAGGGTAGCCCCGTCTCTTTTTGTATGACATAAGAAAGTGATGGGTATATTTTAACCCGGGTTTACCTTAGTCTTGGTTTAAACCATGTTTTGTAATAAGGGGGTAGGTACATGTTGGACAGAAAAGCATTTTTATCTTTTTGCATGAGAATAAACCTATCCGTCAACCCAACGTACCTATTTAAGAAACCTAAGATTAGTAAAAGTGTGAAACAAGGCTAACACACTTGTGCCAAGAAGTTGGTCGAGACTTTTGATCGCCATTTGTTTTTAGCCATACGACATGCACCAATCAATTTCTCTCGTCGAGCAATTGAGAGCAAGTAAGTAAATAATAGTGTTTTATTTTTAGAATTAACCCTTGTTGATATTTTACTCATTTGTAATAATAGATGAGACCTCACTTGACGCCCTTACACGTGTTGGTAAGGTGACATCGTAGGGCTTCAGTCAATCAGCTGATTGCCTTGGAAAGTACCTTTGATTGAATGTACTTAGATACGGCTTCACATTTGTAATCACTTATTTAAATTCTACACAGCTACCTATAGCGTAGGAGTAGTAGTATCTACCTATTTAAATCGGACAATAACCCAATGACTTAGCCAGGACCTGCTGGGGTTGCGGTGAATGAAATAACGAATCCCACGATCCCGGCCATATCCATAAGTCCTTGGAGGAACACCGTGATGGATTTAGTCCGACATAACCTTCCATTTTTCTCAGGCTGGAGAGTACAAGAGGATATCCCCTCGTTATGAAAAGGCCAGACCGGTATCAAGACATCACATTAGTTTTGAGTTCAAGTTAATGTTGCCCAGCTATCGATAATTGATCTTGAAAACTATTATCTAACAATATCGATAGGGCTATCAATAGTATTGGAATTTAATAATACTACCGAAAGTATTCGTAGTATCGATACTACTGAATACTGATACTATCAATAGCATTGATTTTACTACAATCACTGTCAATACTAACGATAATTTGTCCTAATCGATAGAAAATTCGATAGTAGGTATTGGGCTGATGATGAATAAATCCGGCTGCAATAATATCGATACATCAATTTGCTAATTTTTTCGATCGATATAATGTGTCAATAGTATTGTTAAATTCTAACACTATTTATTGCCTTATCGATATTATTACTACTTTTTGAGATCAAGATAGCATTGACAACCTATCGAAAGACAGTCCAAATTCAGATCTATGGAATTCTTCGCCAAATAATGTGAGTTGATTCAACGATAAAGTTTAGTTAAAAGCTGGATGTGGCACTATTTTTTTAAACTTAACCGTATTTAATGTCCTCATAGTAATAGACTCCCCATTCGCCTACAGTGTATACCCCTCTCAAGCTCTTATCAGGCCATATCTTCAACCATTCCCATTTAACGAGGCATTAACAGCTAGAACACAGCGTTACTTTGTTGTCAAATACTATAGTTAATTGCCTAAGGAATTGAGATTTTTAAAACCAGGTTTTACGATACAGATATAAATTATGTGAGGCTGTAAAGTTAGAGAAGTTACTGAAAAAAATGAGTGCTAAATAAAGTGCGTAATGGATACAGCGTGTAGTTTTAACATTTTTTTTACTAGCCTCAAATTATACAAGGTTAATCGGAAAAGGGGTACTAATCTGAAAGTGTGTTAAAGTACCCATAATAATGAATAACTTTTGTTCTACAACTTTTCCCAAAAGTCAATAGTTTAAGAGAAATAGCTGATCAAAGATTTTATAAAAAAAGTGATAAAATCTATCTATCCTCAGCTATGATTAGCTATATTTACATAAATTTTAGGCCATAGGTATTTGGAGTCACTGGTTAGAAACTCCATATTCTGTATTCGTAACTAGAGCAGGGATGAAGAATTGACCCGTCGCCCGACTAGTAACAGGCCCGAGAAGGCGGCGCGCATGTCATTGTGTTCCATGCGCGCCTCTCAGGAGGACGTGGGGCAAGGCCCCACAAAAGAAGAGGTCCGCCAGGGGCTGGCGGACCGAGGCCTGCTGGGGTTGCGGTGCATGCAGCTGCGAATCCTGCGACCCCGGCCAAGGGTCAGGAGAAGGAACACCGTGGGTTTTTAGCCGGTAAGAGTCCGGCATAACCCTTCGCCTTCCCCAGAAGGGCAACCATGAGGAAGACCCGACGAAAAAAAAAGTGATGAACAATTTATGAAAAAAAAAACTTTAAAAAGTAAAAACCGACTTCAAAAAAAACTAAACGGAGTAAAATAATTATCATTTAATAAAACTACCAGTTTCAGAAGTCGGTGCATTCAAATTGCTTCAGGGTAGAACACCGACTTCTGAAACTGGTAGTTTTATTAAATGATAATTATTTTACTCCGTTTAGTTTGTTTTGAGGTCGGTTTTTACTTTTTTAAAGTGTTTTGTATTTCATACTTTTTAGTGCCACAAATTACAATTACAATAGTGTACAAATTCTCGGACCAGCACTACAACTAGAACGTTGTCTATATACGATTTGTGTATTTTTGTTTTTGTTGATTTTTTCAAAAAGTGCTGAATCAATTTCAATAAAATTTATATGGGACCACCTCTGAAGTATGGCCTACCAAACAATAAAAGAATCATCAAAATCCATTCATAATTCCGGAGATATCGCGTAACAAGCATACAAAAAAAAAACATTCAGACGAATTGAGAACCTCCTCCTTTATGAAGTCGGTTAAAAACTAAAATGAAAATCACTGTGCATGGAAATAAAAATTATTTTAAAACAGTCGTCAGTAATACTTTAAGTAGCCCGCGATTTAGTATCCTCCTTCCAACCAAACTTGTACCTACATATATCTCACAAAGAGGACGAACAAGCGTTGATCACCACGCTTGCTCAAAGCGTGTTAGCGATTGCATCATTATTAAAATAATTTACTTATTACATTGTAGGGGAAAGGGGGGCATAACGGGGTCGCGAGGCACAACGGGGCCACCAACAAAAACAAGTAACGACACGCACTAGACGTTTGTTGTGGTCACTCATAGGCGACCATTTTATATGAGTTTTCAAACAAAAAGTGACCGGCGACCTATCTGCACGTGTTTGTTTTTTACGACAAAAAACTTTTTTCGACGTGATTTCATGTAATTTTGAGGGATTACGGAAACACATATGAAAAGATGAGTGTTTACATTATTACTATTGTTTATTTATTGTTTTATTGTACAGACATTCATTATTGATTAATCTGAACAAAATCACTCTAACTGTTGATTCGTTTTTTTTGGTCGTTATTTTAAATAATGTTAAGTGTGGGGGCATAACGGGGACGCTGCTATGGGGCACGATGGGGTACCCCAAACAAGAGAAGAGAGATCTAGAATAACGAGAACACCTCAAACAGACGAAGAAGTGTTCCAATCCGAATGATCCAAGATGGAAGAAAAACTCAGAAAAGCAGAAGACCTAAGAAGCTCACTCTGGTGTAGAAAACGTAGACGAGGATACCTTATGCCTATTGCCTTGACGCGAACCATACTTAGAGGATTGGCTGGCCTGCCAGCTATGTGGACGTGGAAGTCATACAGCCTGTGCTGGTGTTGACGACGAGAATCCATAAGAAATTCACATCTGCTTATACTGTGACTAAAATAACCATCAACCCCATGCTGCCCCTACCCTGGGGCACGATGAAGTTTTCATAAGGGTTTCGTAAAACTAAAATTAAAACATTATTTGATTAGTTATTGCACCAAATTCTATGCCAAATGATAATTTAATAAGTAAAGAAAGTGCTATAATTACTTTTACTGAATAAATATATTTTGTTGATACTTTTATTGTTGTTTTCCCTTAACGTCCCCGTTATGCCCCCCCTTCCCCTATCGGTTGTACCTATTCATTTCGATCCCGATATCAAAGACCTCGTCGTGCACCGTTCGTATGACCAATTTTCAATCCTGATAATGCTCTGAAATTGTTATAGCAACCATGGCTTTACCTAATATGAATTCCATTTCATTTGACTACAATCTTGTACTCTTGTTATCTTACACATTAAATACATTCATTAAAATTTCATACTACTTCAATTCCTAGACCATTTAAACCTAACACATGTGTCTCCTACAACAAAAAACATACATTTAACCAAGAGCCATTACTCTTGTAACTACAATAATAATCTACCTACAGAAACATATCACACACTAACACATAAATACTACAGCCCATTATATTGCACGTACACACACATCAAACAATGTTCGAAATAATAACACCTCCTTACATGTGCACTCACACATGGGTAGTGATGACGTCATCCGACAACCTGTCGCCCGCGCCGTGTAATTAAACCCGTCCAAGGGTTGTAGGGAGGGGACACTGTCGATTTGTTTTATAGTCGATTAATTCGGTGTCATCACACCTAAGTTATATTTCTCAAAATCTTTTGAATTATTTAAATTTACCTACTAGTGCCATTTTGATTTGAGTTAAACTCGTGCACATTCAAATCAATAATATGTATATCATAATTCTCCTTCGTTGTATTCCTCATTGCTAAAGATCAAAGGTTATTTACCTACCCACTAGTAAAATATGTTTTTCCGCACAAAAAACGGTAGAGCAAAATAAGGTTTTCTTTTTGGTCAATAGGATATGTTTGATACGTATGAGATTATGAATGTTTCATTATAATAAAATTATCCTGATGCCACGTAGACAGGGCAAGTCTTGAATCTTATGAAGTTTAGTCAGCAATAAATAAATAGCCTTCCTCATATTTTAGGTTGACAAAACAAAATATAATAAAAACAAATATCCACATAGTATTTCTGATATTACTAGATTGTATTCCGACTTCACGGAAAGCACGATTTCTTGATGAATATTCTTTATTTTATCAGCCCCCATTTTTGGGCCACCTATTGGTTAAGCCTATTATTACCAATAGATGTAGGTATTATTTGGTATTGTGTGAATGAAAGTGCCTATCGATGTCAATCGTGCGCTTGTTGGTCAACAAAACAAACGACGTTTCTTTTATCCGTGAAATGGCGATTTTAATAAAATCAAGTTATTGCACGATACGTAGCAGAAAAATAACTTTATTTCTATTTTCCATACTAAACCAGTATACTAATAGTAAAAACTATAATATTATTAGTTTTACAACTATCGAGTAAGTTGAACGTCCCTACTGTCGACCCCCGCGGCACGTCGTTTTATTAAGGCGCGTTTTTTGTGCGGCCACACGTGCGGGCCATACCTCGGCCGTCTTGTCCGACACGATATTGTGTATTATTGTACCTATGTACTAAAGTATTTATTATTTTATGTAAGTGTTAGATAAAAAAAGTAAAAAGTGGTTGAAGAAGTAATGGCTGGGTGTTGAGACGAGAGGCAGATAATGGACTGTGACGAAAAGTACAGCCATTTTTTTCGAGCAATGTATTATAATGTCAAAGTCAAAGTCAAAGTTTTTTATTTCAAATAGACCAGATTACAGGTAGGTACTTTTAAAACGTCAAAACTAGGTGCACAATAATGATGCAAAAATGACGTATACAGGGTGTAAACGAATTCGTAGAATTCCTTCAAACCTCGTGGTCTACTGGTGACACAGATTGACACTGGGATTGGGCTGGTCACGTCAGCCGCATGCATAATGACCGCTGGGCAAGAGTCTCCACACAATGAGTGCCTGTCTGTGGATGGCGCTGAAAGAGGTGGTGAGATGACCTAGACGCGTACCACGATGGCTGGTTTGAGTTGGCGCAGGAAAAGAGTACCTGGAGGAACTTGGGGGTGGCCTTTGCCCAGCCGTGGGAAAGTAAAGGCGGACAAAAAAAAGTTTTCCTTGTTTGGTCTTGCGATAGTCGTAAGTGGTCGTACCTAAACTGACACCTAACCTGATAAGGTTTAGATGTAGTAGATAATGTGATTTTAAGGAATTACACGTTTACACTCTGTAAGGCTAGAATCTATGATGCTCTGTCAGAGAAAAGATGACAAGTTTAACGGTTGCAACATTTTCAAGCGCAAATAAAAAGATAATCCCAGAATTTAGGGCTGATTGGTTATAACCATAATCAAATAAAAAACAGAGTCGTACTCATAGATTGTCGATGAACTGGCAATTTGCATACCAACCCTTACAAAATGAAGATTTAATTAGTACTTCGATTTTATTGTGTAATTAATAATGCAACAAGATTTAAAGATTGCACGCAGAGTATAAATAGTTTACGCGTACTACATGCTCGAACAGATAAGAAATATATACTTTACACTCTGTATTATGATACTTGTTCTTTGACAGTTATCTCCGTAGGTGTATGACGTATATAATGTACTCGTAACGTATCAGTTTACACTGGGAAAGGGCACGAGTCTCGACTTATACCTCCCACAAAAGTGACACGTTCCTAGTTCGTACTTAGATTAAATGTAGGCGACATTTAGTGTCGATGTTTAAGGACTTAAATTGAAATTAGATGAGCTCATAGATATAAGTATGTACATAACGGTTTTAAAGGCTTTGGTACTTTATTTTTAAGAGTTAAACATATAGGATAAATTATAAAACCAGGCACAATTATTATGATGTCTTACCTAACTATACCTATTAAAATCTCTCGGATCAATATGCAAAATTACTTCCAAATGTCAATAGAATCAAGTGACAATTTAAGGACTTTGTATTTGGTTAAATCGCAGAATAATAACGCTGTTTGAATACTCGATCTCAACAATAAGTTATATGAAAATCAAATAAAGTAAGAAGGACGCTCAACAGTCATACCTAAACATAAAACATTCCCCGAAGAATAATCTACTATTCAATATTCCTTCAACAATGTTTACGACACTAGAAAACTGAAACTCTTTCCAACATAGTCGTCTTAGTGAGTTATTCTATTTTCTACGGTGTAAGATTGCAGGCTGCAGTAAAATAGTTAGAAAATAATATGACGGAGTCGGCCGCGGGAGATTGGAAAACTTGGAGCAACTATCCGTTTATGGCTTCGAAGTTTGTGTAGACGTTGGATTTGTCGCCTTACCTCTCCGTGATGGCGGGTAATGATCATAATGTTGCCGCCAACTTTTGTTACGTTTGGCAAAAATTGGCGGTTTGTGTTCGAAAATACTTTTAGGATGGACGATCATTTGGGGTTCTACCTCGGGTTTGGGACACCTGTGTTTTTGTTTGTTGTGTGTATCTCTGAGATTCTTAATACGTTTTTGATTGCAATTTAAATTGAATGACGGTTTTTTTATTACATTATGAAAGACAACAATAGTTATTACCTACTTATGATGTGATGTGTATAGTGTTCCGAATTCGGAATACACTTTTGATATCATAAAAAAATGTTTTTTTGATATTAGGCGAAGCGACTTTCTTATTGGTTTTCAATTAATCAACTATTATCGGAGTCGATATAAGAAGATTCTAGTATCTATCTACCTGATAGTACGTTACTGCCAGCATTCAGGTAGGTTCAAGCAACACTGACATGAAAAGATAGCGTGAATTATTTTTAACAGACAGAGAAAAAAAAGTAGAATCAAATGGAAGCGTATGTATTAAAAAAAAAAACCGATTTCTCCTGTTTGAGAATCGATTTGAGTTTTTTTTTTATTTGGTTCGGAATACTGACGAATTTCATTTTTGGTAGAGTAGTTTTTTTAATGCAATATTGTAAGTAGTTTGAAAATGAATTGCTTATAAGTATGTATAGGTGACGTTTTAGTTATAGCAGTGGTCCACAAATTTGCACACAATTGTAATTGCAATTTGTGGCACAAAAAAGTATTAAATAAAAACCGACTTAAAAAAAACTAAAAGGAATAAAATAATTACCTTAACATAAAATTAACAGTAGGTAATGAGCACTGACTTCTGAAAATGGTTATTATTTTACTCTCTTCAGTTTTTTTTTTAAGTTGAGGTCACTTTTTAGTACGAGAATTCGAGCTGAAGCAAAGACGGCAAGGCCTTACAATTTACATCCCAGGGTACACCATTCCCTCCCTTCACCTAAAAAACAATCTTCAGAGGTCTAGAATAAAGCTATACACCATGATCCTTCTAACTTGATTAAGTGTATGAGCTACGAGAGCGTTAGCATATAAATGTAGTTACCTAGTTATAGTCCAGGAGTTATATCGTATAGTGTAGGAGTGTTGTTTGTTTGCGAGATGTGGGGGGAGGGGCGAAGAATAATATTTGCATGAGACAATTTGCTAAGTGACGACGTGTGAATTGTGTCAGGTCAAAAATGTTCGGTGAAAATTTACTTGAACGATAATTTTGATTTAAAAAAATCTTTTAGGAATCTCTGGAACGACTACACCGTGCAGCCAGATCTACACTCTACAATACTCCTTTTTTTAAATATTTTTTCGAGCCCTTCGTTTTCTTTTCTTGAACTAATATTCTATAGGAAATCCTCATAAGTACGTCTGCCAAGGAAGTGTTCTATCAGTTTTGATAACATTTCCAAGCAAATTAAAATATCGCTAAGGATGACGTCAATCTAAAGTCGGAACGAATAATGTCGCTACAACACCTACATCGTAAAGACAGTATTAGGAAATTGACAGATAATTTTTGAAAGTGAAAATAGACCTTAATGTTTTATGACGTACCTACAAACGAATTTCAATCTTAGAGTGGTAGTCCACTTTTTTGGCTGACTGTACCTTTGAAGAAAAAAATATGATCAAAAAAGGGACAGTGTGAACAAAAGGTGTGTGAGTTTTTTTTTCACATTTTTGAGTTGTTTTTGACAATGCTCCTAAGCTCAATATAACTTGACAAAAAATCATAACTTAATATGACTTCCACCTGATCGAATCCTGTTACAAATAAGCAGGAGTAGGTACCGTTGTAATTTCATTAAGACCTACTCTCCACCATTATAAAGCACAAGACACATTATCAATTCAGCCAACAGAATACATAGGAACACCAACTACATCACACTAACGTCCAAAACCACTAAATAATGCAGCGCCATCTGGCGGCAAGAGACACGTCACGGCCTATTACGTCACAGGACACGTCATTAGCCCAGCTTTGATGACGTCACGCCGCGTTAGCCCAGCACAAAGCACGCCCCACTTTAGGCTTTATTTAGACGAGCGAGAGTGGGTCAGGAGCCTATATTCCTAGTTTGTGGAGGTATGTATGGGGTGATGAATTGTAAATAGATGTTTTAATGAAAAATTGTTTATGCGTTACGCTGTGTGATCATCGACTTAGAACACACTTAGATATTCTATTCCCATTTCAACCGTGTCGGTAAAGCGAACGAATTGTTTTGCTTCAGTAGCTCTTAGAAGGTTATACAACAGTACATTCTAAACGTGTCAGATGTACTTACTGTATTCACTTATCACCAATGCCGTTACAAAACTTTGTGATGATACAATACATTTGGGAGCAATAATTAATCCGGGACACCGGATTATTCAAATAAAAAGTATTTTATAGACTATTTAATACTTATCTATCAAATAAAATTAGTAAAACTTTTTAAATTTTCTATAAAATACTTTGTACTTTACATGTATTAACATCCAATGATCAATGTGTGACAAAATCTAATTAGTTAAAGGAACTCCGTCAGCCACAAATTCCCACGATATTTTGGCTTGCACAGTTAGTAAAAAACATAGATGAAAATATATAAATGTGAAATTAAGTAACAGAAAGACAACTAATAACTATGATAAAGTAAAGATTAAAAAAAAGAAAAGTTGCGCGAAGCTAAGGCCGTGGACACATGTTTACGGTGCGGCACCGGCCACCGTGCAACGGCACGGCACCGCCGGCGCCGTGCCGCTACAGGGAGACGGCGCGGCGTCGTGCCGTAGCACGGTGCCGTGTACGGTGCACCGCACGTTAGTTTTTGCCTAGTCCCCCAAGTGGAAGCACGTCCCGTTCTCTGGGAAAACCATGAACTGTGCTCAACATTCTGTACAACTATTACTAAAGGAAAAGTTCTGAAGTCGTGAAAACAAATCAGCTGTTCTATCGATTTTCATGCAACATTGATTATTTACACGAATTCAGATTTTGTCCAGTCCACCAGTCAGGCTGTATAAGTTCTTCATATAAATAACTCCATCCATTCACTAATCATACAAGCAACTTTTTAAACTCCGAACATTAATTCATGCACACAATTCTGTACTTAATTGCACTAGTTCTGTTCGTACGTACAAAAAGCAATGCGATGCACCGAGCTTATTAAAACGTGTCCGTGTTGCAGTGCTATGTCTAATTTTCCGGTTTTGCCCGCGTAGATTGTTCGCCACCCACGGGACTACCCGTATATTATGTAGGTAACTGTGGATGGATTTATGTGTAGGTTGAAATTGTATGCTTGCTTCTATATTCTATAAGTAGATTTTTCTAAGTATAATACTTGTGTTTTTGATGTTAGCTCAGGACTTGTGTCTTTTAAGGTACGCGTAAAATAACTTTGCCTCTCTGAATACATAAAAACATACATACATAAACTCACGCCTTTTTCCCATGGGGGTAGGCGAAACTGTAGAACGCCACATGCTACGATCCTCACATACTCCTTTCGCTTCGTCCACAGTCATACATCTTGTCATACACGCACGCCGGTTTAAAGTACTACGCACCTGTCCTTTTTGAAGAACATCAACAATAACATCAATGTATGTCCTTCTAGGGCGTCCTCTACTGGCGTTTACACTGACATTCGACATTCTCTTTCACTTACTATGTGGATGTTCATATTGTACTGAAAAGTTGAAATAGTTATGACGGTTTCTTTACGTTTCTTCTTCCCAGCAAAACCAGGACGAAACGGTGAAAGGTGGACAAATATCGGGACTTCTTATCCTCTCGTGTCAGCAAGAGCTATACGAAAACAGCTCATGCTGTGGTGAAAAGATTAGCCAGTCAGCAAGGTTGGTAGCGGGGCTGACTGCCCAGGGTGCGCCGGGCGTATTGTCACTCGTGGAGGCTCTTTTCATGCACCCCATATCAGCACTATCTTTTGTAGTTGACTTTCAAAAACTGCTAAGTTAATTTATTTTAGTCTACTTCTAATAAACGATTTTATCTTTCTATCTTACCACTGAAGTAAATATACTTTCTGCATTAAGCAATACAGCTATATCATCCACCTACAAAAACGTCCACGTAAGCCATCTGCAGTGTACCCGGTCACCTCTCTCAAACTCCAGTTTTTTGGAGCGGCGCCGCGTGCCTGAATTCATTTCAACTTGCTCTAAAAACTCTGCGTTTTTTCCATGCCCCAACTGAATATGAAATCCGAACACGAGAAAGTTATGGAAAAATACAAGGTTCGCACTTGTATGGAAATAGGTGTATACGCCAGTCGGATTTTGACGGCGTTTTGTAGAATTGCTTGTTTGCTGTATGGATACTAAAAAGTCAGTTTATTTCCTGTTCCAGAGGTAGATAACTACAGGGTGTAGACGAATTCGTGTAATTCCTTCAAACCATATGATCTATTAATGGTATAGATTAACCCCGTACGGGATTTAGATTGAATAAAAATAAAAAAATAAATTTTTTCCCTGTAAAATTTTTATGTGATAGAAAATTTTGATGCCATGCTTAAATTAATGAAGGCACGGTAACACAGCTAACGGGGACGACTAGCGCGATATCGCTCCACGCAGTCAGTCAACTTGGGATGCTAAAATTACTCAGATACAGAATAACATTGTTCATTTTTTGAAAACTTTTTTTCGTTGATTCTGAAAAAAACCTATGCAGGGTCAATCAGTGTCACCAGTAGATAACGCGGTTTGAAGGAATTACACGAATTCGTTAACACCCTGTATAGTTGAAAGTTTGTGTCATCACTACCAACATGAAATTTTAGTTTGTTGCTGATTTGACTGCAATCAATAACTGATTGAATTTGAACTGGTGACTTTAGTCAGATTGTTAGTCTAAAACCTGGTCAGCGAGAAAGTACAAGTACCTACATGAGTCAAACTTCAAAACTAATTTATTTGAAATAGACTAGAATTACTTAATTCTTTGAACGTCAATGTTCTAAAAGACAGTCCCCCAAGATGCGCCCTTCATCGCTTCCTAGTGTTTATGCTGTGAAGAAGAAACAGCGCAAAAAACTTCCCAGAGACATCTGTATGTTAGGTGAATAAAGTAATTGTGCAGGTGAGGTTCATATTTGAAGAACTGGTTAAGCGTTTTCCACTTACAATCTTCCATTTCATAGTGATATCTGTACACTTTATTATGGTACACGCATCAAAAGGCTTTATTTCCCGTAAATTGTTCGTACGATTTTTGCCAATTTGGTTGATCTCAACGTTTGTTCAAAAGAAATACATGGAATAAATGATGGAATCAGGCGTTACTTTGCGGAAAGCATGTATACATATAGGTACATGACATTATACAAGCTTACTTTTAGTATGTACTAAACCTGAAACTATGTAGTTTCTTCAGAATCGCTAGGAGAATCGATTGACATATTTTTTACACCACTTTTTTTTTTATAAATTTTAATTTTGATTCAGTAGGTTTCTACCCGTAACAGTTGACGGGAATAGACACCTTGAGCCTTGAGATGGTCCGCTCGGTCAATTTCCGTGTATTAGACAACCCCTGCATAGCACATCTCAGGCATTTCACACTTTACTAGGGAACTTAACGCGACATAAACTACGGTGTAACTTGGAGATTTATTAAAAAAAACACATATTCAGGTGGTTCTGATGAAAATCTTGTTGGGGTGTCTCGGTTTTTGTGTATATATTAAAAATAACGTTATGTATATATATGACATAATCCATACATATTTGTATACATGGAAGTCATTAGTCACCATTAAATACAAGGATATAGTATGGGTACAATAAAGGTAGATATACAAATCACAGCACCGTAGAGTCGTCGGAAGCAAGAACTTATAACGAGTGCAGGCTTGCAAAAGTTGCGGGTAGTTGTGGCGCAAGTTGTACAACTTTACCTATTGCAGTGATTCTGCGCGACTTGAGACTAGGTGCGGCACCAGATTGAAACATGTTTCTTTACATTTTTAAAGTTATGGAGGCGAAGAAAATACTCATGTTTAGACGCAGTTGTTTTGACTGGAAATTGAATTCGAGATTTGAAGATGGGTTGGATGATGACAGTCCTAGATAATGGATGAACTACTTAACATTTATAATAAAGAAGACTACAATAGTGCTAGGTTCCTATGGCCAAAATACGAAGATTTTTGCTTACAAATAGTGTAATTTTTTATTGCAAAACTGGGCACAGACTCTTAAGCTAATTTTACCTGTGATATCTAGGTACTAACATATGGGAGGGCCTTCTATGAAAAGCTATAGGGTTTTTGCTTCATTATTGAAAACGATACAAGTCTTAATTTTAACCGAACACGCTCGGTAAATCATAGGAATAGGCCATAAAGAAATAATCACACATTAATCAGCATCGATTTGCAAAAATATTAGAGGTTTAGTTACTTACCCGCATCACTTGTACCATCGTCCGCTTTATTTATCTGTGAAATCGTTCTAAGTATACGATGCATAGGAAACCTGTGAAAGCTGAATTAATACGAAAATGCTCATTTATTATGTGTGAAATGTTAATGAAAATGTTTAGCCCTAACACTACCACAAAATAAAAACAGCCGTCAAAATATCAAGTAAATGTCCAGTAAGTAAGTTTCCTGAACACGATTTACACTATTCTTACATTTTTGCACCTTTAGTCACACAGGTCAAGGTGCATTGGTTCATTACTGGCGCTATATTCAACTAGAGATTTTCACACTTTGAACCAAACCCTCCATTTTGCCATACACTGATACCCAAACCTCCCTAAAACTAAATATCCCAGCTGGCGTCACTCCCCTACAGCCTACGACCTCATAATACATACCGACGAAAACCTCAATCCAAAGGTCGCAGTTCCATTTAAAAAATCTCCATTATTTATATTTAAAGACGGTGGAGGGTGGTGGGTGCAATTTTTCTACCCCCTCCCGCCACACAATTTGTGTTCAAACTTGCTCGACCTGGGAGAAACCACCCCGTGTAATCAGCTGCCCCCCTTCCCCTCGCTATGTACTGGTTTAGGTAGAGTTTAAGGTGTATATAGGTTTACCTACCTAGGTACATGTTTATTAGTCCGGTCAAGTTAGCTCAAAAAATAGGGGTAGGTTAACAGAAATTCGCATAGAGCTGAAAATTGGTACGAATGTTCGGAACACGATTATAAATCAAATGTAAAAAGTCCCCAGCGATCCCACACTTGCAAAAAAAAATATTCAAGATCAAAGTTCGCAAATATGGGTTTTTTGCGTTTTTTAGCCAAACGGTAAGTTTTATGATAAAAATAGGTCGGACAAAAATTATAGATTATGCAATTCTCTATAAGAATTGTCTACAATTTTTCTCCTAAACGTCACCGTTTCTGAGATATAATGGTTGAAAAAGTTGTATTCTTTATAATATGCGTTTCCACGCCACCTGGAAGGTAGTGTACTTGGCGCGTTTTTTTAACGTGGTTTCTCCAATAGGCCTATCCCACAATCTATTGTGATCCTGTTTAATTCAATACTAATTCAAAATATATAAAAACTGGTACTATTGGAAATGATGAAAGCCGTATGAATTCTAAAAAATTAGGTAAAATTATCCGTCTCATTCATAATCATCTGATAATTCTGCTTCCTCTTCTTCTTGTTCATCTTCTTGTACTTCTTCTTCTGCTTGTTCTTCTTCTTCCTGCTGGGTGTAAGTAAATTGGTCTAACAGCGATGTATCAGATGACTCCTCACTGATATTGTACGAATCCTCTTCTGATGGTGATTCAACATTGGAGCACGACTGACCTTGACAACTGGTACATGTTAATCGCCATCAGAAGAGGATTCGTACGATATCAGTGATAAAGAATACAACTTTTTCAACCATTATATCTCAGAATCGGTGTCGTTTAGGAGAAAAATTGTAGACAATTCTTATAGAGAATTGCATAATCTATAATTTTTGTCTGACCTATTTTCATCATAAAACTTACCGTTTGGCTAAAAAACGCAAAAAACCCATATTTGTCAACTTTGACCTTGAATATTTTTTTTTGCAAGTGTGGGATCGCTGGGGACTTTTTACATTTGATTTATAATGGTGTTCCGAACATTCGTACCAATTTTCAGCTCTATGCGAATTATTGCACTTTGAAATGTCTAATTTGACCGGACTATATGTATTTTTGAAACTTATTACACGCGATACGGCTCTATGAAGTACCTCGGTGTACCTACTTGTTTTTTGTCAACCTCACTACTAGTCGCGCGCAGAAGGTTTGCCGATGACTGCGCCTCCCACTTCACCGACCGCTACCCGCGCTCGTCTGAATCGTACCGACCATAGACGCGTGACGTCATGAGGCCATCGGCAAACCTTCTCCGCGCGACTTATAGAAATCTTCAGTTCAAAACAAGTTCAGTAGATATTAGATACTCTTACAGTTATGGGAGATCTTGCCAATTTAAATACCAATTTTAGGTACTCGGGTAGTTTAAGATTACAACACAACTAAATCAGCGATCAACCTAAGCTGAGCTCCGTAATATACTTCTTAAAACCCAATGTTCTGAACAAAGGACTCCAATGCCAAAACCGTAATTTCGCTTTGGTTTTATACCTGTTAGGTACATCAAGAAGCATTCTTACTGTGTAAACATATCAACTAGAATCCTCTAAGCACCGTCACAAGTACCCACATTCACATCCAACACGCTTAGGTGTCTTATTCCAACCCTAAATCTCCGTAAACGGAAGCCAAACAAAGACTATAATTTAAGTTTAAAACAGTAGGAAACATACGGCGTCAGTACTGGTACATAAAGAGAACGCCACATAGCGAGCGCGTCTCGTTGACCTAGTTGCGCGACCCACTTTGCCCGACCAATACCTGCCGCGTTACCTACGCAAACGCACCTCACAGGTAACCCGTCACCGCCGTCCCATTGGAAGACTCACGACCAACCCGCAATCTTCCACACCTGCTTCATAACACTGCAGGTGCGCACAGGTACAATTCCCACCGCCTCTGCACAAACCACGCCCCTTTTTATCGAGCTGCGCAGGTAACCTGCGCGCTGATTGGTCGACGCAAGGTGCGGCCAGGTACACCTGTCAATACAGGTGTATTTCGTAATTCGAATACGGTTCTCAGTTCCGCGGGTGTTACCGGTGCGGTGTGACGTTTTTTGTGCGGTTTTGTTGCGGTGGAAAAATGAAAAATTGTGCGCATGTGTTGGTACGATTGATGTTTCCTTGAGGTGTGCTAAATTTAGTACTTAGGTGGGCGCGGCGCGTCCTTGGAAAGGTCAGGCGGGGTTGCGGCCGGTACGTACTACGTTTTAGTCGATATTTTAGACGTTGACTGGGTTTATTGAACTTATTGCAATATTGATGAAGAGTATAGAGATGGTGTTGTTTGATTCCGAGGAGGCTTTAATAAAATGCCCTAGTTTTTAAATGAAAATTCTAAAAATAAAAAGTTTGCGACGATTATGAAAAATAATAACAACGTACGATACATGATATTACTCAATATAGAGCAGATGTTCACACCATTTTCCTTTATACAAAATGTAGTCACGAGTGATATGAACACTTTTGTTGATAAAATCATTCTTATCACAGATTCTTCGTTGTCGTTATGCCTGCTTTATTTTCTACTAAACCTACCTTATGCTTATGTTGCCACCTAAAATAAGTCTTTAAGATTATTTTTAATAATTAAAAAATAGGGTTTCTATTTCGATTCTTATCAATCAATCTATCGACTTGCAAATCGCAGTACCTACACTGTTGGACATATACCTACCTCTGTCAAGTTGTATCTCAACACAATCTCCCAAATGTATGAATTATAAGAATAGGTAGTATTCAGAAAAATAGGACTATGGCAATAGGCTCGCCCCCTATTACATGGGACGTAAATATAACGGCGAAATGTGGGTGTACTATACACCTCTGCCAACCCTTCGTAGAATACAGGCGTGATAGGAGTACCTCCATAACTAACTAATCAACCTGTTTTAAACCACATCTCAAGACGCAATTCCCAACACATCTCTCCTTGAGAAACGAACAAAAAACTGCCAATTACCTACCTCCCCCCTTCAAAGTGGGGTACGTAACGACTCCAGTAAACCTATGCGCAGGTCCTAGGTAATGACGCGACGTAGGAATTACAGAAGGACAACTTACGAGTGATAGAAACAGCAGGTGCCCAATTCTCCTAAAATAAATCTTGATAATTCGCAACCGAACAGCCATGACTATACCAGTGTGCTTTCATGTTCCTCTTGCGTCTTCGTCTGAAGCATGCGTGAAGCGCCGTAGCGCATGCATAATAGTTCAACAAAAGCGCATGCCCCTAGCGCACGCTAATCCGTCTATTGTATGTCGACTGATGACTGATCGAGGCGCACCGGTGTAGACGACAAGCTGCATGCGTCTTATGGCAATCAGTATTGCATGCGCTTGACGCAAGACGAATTGAAAGTTGAAAGCGCAAGATGAACATGAAAGCGCACTAGTGTAGACATACCAAACCAAGGCCGTTTCGTTCATTCAGACAGTTTTCACTTTCAAAAGCTGTCAAATTGTTTGACGCAAAAACTAAATCATTTTGACAGTTTTCGCAAACAAAAACTGACTGACGGTTGTGGTTCGATTGCGTTTGGCAACAATTTTGTTTGTTAAATTGGCCCCCTGCTTATATGCGCTAATGAAAACACATTGTATTCACCGATACCTTTAGCTAATATCTTTGTGTATACGGCAATACTTCTTCTTACGCCACGCAACGGTTTAGGTATAAAAACAACATAACTCCGGAGTGAAACACAAAGGAAACCAAACCGAATGTTAGTGAGTGACCGAACTGAAATGTATTAACAGCGCGAACGTACAGCGAATGAGAACTGTCTCGCCTGAGGCTTCGTTCTCGCTGAGCAGCATGTTGCATTACGTTGCGTCGCACAGAATGACACGTGTTAAAGCAGCACGTTACAAGACAGTCGAGTGTACAAGTAGCTGCGTTGTAATATAGTCTTTATAGAATTTGATGAATAAGACTAAATTCAAACTGCTGCAGTCGAACCGCTAAAAACAAACTACACGCACCGCTCTGTTAGATGCACTGCTCACATAACCCACTTGTGTAGAAGTCATATCAATTGCCCCCCTTCCCTTTCAGTGGAAGCCGGAGTAAACACTATCTACCTTACTAATTAAAAATGTAAAAAAAAAACATATCAGCTTGGGCTTACGAAGAACAGTGACATAATGCACTGCGCTGCCAGGGCAGTACGAAGGGTAAGACCCATTTCGTATGGAAGGAGCATATATTTCAAGGTATTTGTGGGATTAGTTAGGAAGCTAGGTTTCTGTACATAATGCTATTTATTATTCTATGCAGTTGACAAGACCTCAGCCCATTATTGAACTTATATGGGTCGACGATGATGGCCTTGAACAGGCACTGAGAAATTAAAAGAATTGCTGATTTCATTAGCATTTAGCTTATACGTCTACATCGACACCTAAGTTCCTTAATGATGAGACCTTAATGGACCTTCTTGCTCCTATATTTTGTGGTAGTAAGGCGAGAGGAGAGTGGGGTATACGGGGGATGGGGCAGGGTGCTGAGGTAAAAGCCACTTTAATTATGAAAGAAGATTGAGCGGTAGGTAATATGATGCTGGGGGACGGGCGGTAGGGGGTAGAAGACCTAGGTAGCTAGGTAGAAGACGCCATGTTTTAATAGTGCAGTTTATTTTGGACGCTGTGTTGGCTTCGGTGATTAATGAAGCTTCAAATATTAGCGCTAAGGGTACGAGTAGTGTTTGAGGTAAGGACGTAAGTAATTACTGGTAAACTAGTATTTAGGTATACTAAACAGATTCAGATTGGTAGTGTTTCCTTTAGTAAGGCTTGAGCTCCCAGTCTCGTTTTATGGGTGTTGTAAAACGCAGTCGGAGTGAGTTCAAAACTTTTGGAGAGATTATCAAAGGCTTTTGGTTCTCATGTTGAATCAGAAAATTAAGATTTCAGGGACAATGGAACTGTTTGTTATTCTTTTAAATTGTTATTGTTATATTGTAACATAACATCACGAAATCCCCGAAAGGTTGACCAGAAGTGTATCTACCTACCTACACCCTCATTTCGCCGTTATATTTAAGTTCCATGTTATAGGGGGCGAGCCTATTACCATCAACCGGGCACAAATCCAGACTCCGTGTTGCTCCTGAAAAATTCCTCACGAAAAAACCAGTCGCGTTTGCGACCGCTAGACCAGCAAGGCAGTCAGTGCGTAAGTATTACTGGATTACTCAAAAATAAATCATGAACTGAAAAAAATAAAACAATAACAATGACTTACTTTTACACCGCTTCCTCGTCAAATCAAACTCCTGATCTAATCCACTAAAACAATCAACTTCAGGTCTGCGTAAATCGTAACATTGTATTGTAGTGCTCAATAAACTCCGTGAAGACGATTCAGTAATAAAGTCACCTAAATTGTAACAAGACTGGTTGCTTCTAAATGAAACACTGCAGTAGATGGGATGGTTATCAGGGTTGGAGTCGAATGGTATTTGAATACTGCACCATTATTATAGAATGGTCTAGATCGCGTTCAAATATTTAAAGATACCTTTGTTAATGATATGACTAGAAAGACGGTGACTAATGAGATGACGGCTAATAAAGATGTATGGAAGAAAAACACATGCCGCGCCGACCTCAAATAAGTTGGAATAAGGACTGAAGGAAGTTGGTTTAAGAAAGTCATTATCATCATCCCAAAGTTAAAAATGCAAATGTATAAAACTCCAATAATGATGATGAAAACTCAAACTATACCACTGCCGTCAAGCAATAAGACCAGAATACAGTTAACAAAACAGGACAGCAATGATTTGTTAAAAATTGTTAAGGTAATTCAAATATTTACCCTGAGACATAATTCTCAGCAGACTCAGACCAATAAAATCTTAGTTTGGCTTGAAGCAAAGTAAAAGAAACGATACAAGAACTTAATGTTGACAGAGGCCATACGAAGTCACCTAAGCAGTAACGATAACTCATGTGCATCGTCCGTACTATCACTAGCGGGTCGTAAAACCGTGCTAGGAAGAGGACATAGTGGGGAGCGGAGCGAGGAGCGGATTAACATTTAAAATATTAAAAGTGTGTAAATAAGAAAGAAATAAAATCAATTTAATCAACATGCAAATTGACACACTAAATAATATAATGCCAAACGGTGCGACAGTTACGTAAATAAAGATACTTATCAAGCACCGTGTTTATTCCATCTCAACTACATTACAGAAATGTGACAATGTGTGTGTAAATCACAGATATCATGGCACGCTCCTCCAACATCTTTCTTCAATGTATGTGTGCATTATTCCAACGAGTTACCATGTTTGTGTTTGATATTTAAAGTTTGTCCTACTGTTGCAGAATGCACACACCTGCGTTGAACGAATGAAGCGTTGTAAATATTCTTTCTTACACATTTTTAGTTGCAGTGTCAGTTGCGGAGCGTGCCATGATAGCGTAATTGATCTCTACAGATAGATAGATCGCCTGGTATTTAGCTGTCTGTCAGCAACGGGTTGCGCTCTCTTTAAACGTCATTTTTTGAAAACCCCGATGTGCCGCTTTAGTTGACTGCCAGAGTAGTTTATCGTTGCCGTAGTAATAGAAGATATGTCAGAGTGAGTAGATAGTCGTCCGCTCCGCTTTACCTAACTATTAAACTTTTTAAAAAAAAAAAAAAAAACGTTGCCCCACACTAAGATTTCTCTTGTATCGTGGGTGCGTTTACAGACACAAATCTCACAAACAAACGCCCAGACCCGAAACTACCATCTATAGGCCTTACAAATTTTGGAAAAAACTGTTTGGATCGTGGCTGTTTTGTTGCTATTTAGCATAAACCACACTATCACAGGGGTTCCACGCCGTCCGTAGCTCGCTGTTAGTAGTTAACTACGTATATTTGAAGTCATGTACGACAAACAAAAACTTTTCTTTCCGCTACCCGCTATCGCTTGTCAGCGTATCATCAGCCCAGTCACGTCAGCGGCTCCAACTCTCTAACTCATTTTATACAGTGAATACTGTCCAATTTGGAACACGCACATACGGAAAATATAATGTGATTTTATCTGCACTACACTCGTGAGTCGTGACAAACTAACTAGAATAAAATGAATAGGTGGCCTACATACTGTGTAATTCGACTTTTTTAATTTTGTTTCGTGTTTTGAGCTTTACTTTGAGCTCTATTTAATATTCTAGGCGAGCTTATGGCCTAATAAAATTTGGTTTTCTCCACCCGCAAAGGCAATACGATCACGATTTAAGTAGTGCTCTCGTAATATTTTAAAATTAATAATGCAGTTTGACAAGAGCGTCAAAACCTATTCGTTCATTACTGTCTATTAAATTACCTAGTGCTGGCTAGTGACGTAATTTAACTGTCACAGGAAGAGAAACCATTTCTCTTTTTTCTCCTTCTAGCCTAACATGCACAATGCGAGATCATTTCGTCGTCAAATTATCTCGTGCCGAAAAATGTATGGCTTACCTCGTCTTGGCACGAGATAATGCATCGAGAAAATTATCTCGCACTGCGCAAGTTAGTCCGGCTTGACGTATGACCCATCCTATAACATGTTTAGTTTGACTTGTGTTGTAGATTCTCTACAACGGTACTCATAGCATGCTGTTGGGGAAACTACGTGTATTATAAATATTAACGGATACGTATTGTAAGTAAAGATTTTGATTTATTTTAAGTTGCAGTACACGCTAGACAACCAGCCTAAAACGCAGTTCAGACATATACTATATAGTATAAGTATAGCACAACGATATCGCTCAGCATACATTTTATACGAACACATTCACACAACGCTATGCTATAAAGTATTGGCTTGCTGTCTGCGATTCTAGAGCTATATCGTTCCTGCCCCACCTTACTTCTACCCCGTCCGTCGCCCGAGGGATCTCCGTCAAATAAATTGCTATACAAAGTAGACCGGCTTGCGATATACGTCATACTATATAGTTATAGCTTATGACGCCATATGCTTTACTATATAGCGAAATAGAAGAGTCTGAACTGCGCTCCAATTACCATTCCTCATAGGAGCTGTTTGAAAAGTATTTATTATTCTTCATCTTTAAATCCCAAATTAAAATCAAAACGGATATATTCCCATTAAATTAAAACAAAGTAATACAGTCTCCCACAAATACTTTAACTAAATTACAGTCCGGTTTAAAAACCCCCACGTCCCGGTGTTTACCTTTGTTTGCCGGTCGCCCCTGTTTGCTCAGCTAAAATGTTTGCCTCGTCGAGTGCACTCCATGACCTAGAAATATGTTTTATAGTGGTTTGTACCTGAGATTAATGGGAGGCCATGTTTAACTATATTGATTGGATGTTGTTAGATGGAAATTATTATAATTATATTATGATAAAAGCTGAAGTGGCGACCATATACCGGAAGACGCAGCGTGGATAGGCCTCCCACAAGGTGGACTGATGATCTGGTGAAGTTTGCGGGTTAAGTTTGCGGGAATCCGCTGGATGCGACAAGTACAGGACCGGTCGATGTGGCAATGCTTGGGGGAGGCCTATGTCCAGCAGTGGACGTCTTTCGGCTGAATGATGATGATGATAAAAGCAGTGATAGCCTAGCGGTTGAACGGTTGCCTTACATGCAGGAAGATCCAACATGGACTTTTCGAATTCATGTGCGAATCAGAATTTGATTCGAAAAAACACTATGAGGAAACCTGCACACCTGAGAGGGCTCCATAAAATTCTCGATGGTGTGTGTAGTCCCGCCAACCCGCACCAGGCCAGCATGGTGGACTAAGGCCAAAACCCTTCTTATTCTGAGAAGAGACTCGTGCTCAGCAGTGGAACAGTAATGGACTGGTTATGTATGTTTGTACATATTATGAGACCAAATTCAAAAAGCTGTAGAAGAGTAAGCTGAGAAGGTTGGACATAAGCCGACGGAGACATCCTATGTTCAACCTTAAAGAGATATAAAATCAGTGGATAGATGGAGTGTATATCCATATATGATTATTGTCGTATTATCATATCTACCCCGTGGTGGTAGATATAATAATACGACAATAATTGCTACCACGTATTCTATGATGGGTTTTAAGACCGGACACAAATAATCAATCATGTACATTCAATAGTTCAGTCACAGGAATTTTCGTACGATTTAATAATTTTACGAATATCAAGATTACGCGAAGTTATATAAATCTATGACCCGTTTAAACCAAAATTATATTTATTTACACGTGTAGGATAGATATACGTAGTTAATATAAGTTTCAACTGCAACGTCCTTCATCTACATGTGTCGGGAACTTCGTGGTGTGAGCGCCATCTGTTGTCCGCTGCCTAAGTAACCGTGACGTCAACATCGGACCACCATTGCCCGTTGGAGGGAGGAGACCGGCTCGCTTGGAGCGCCCGGAGGGATTGCTTCTTGGACCGTACGACGGAACACTCGTCTAGAGTATTCTGTGTAGATCAGCTGAAGAAGTCTGACCTTTTATATCTGACTAGCTTGTCCTTATTTTATGATCTTGTAATAACTTGTAATAATTATCTAAAGTATTATATTGTGATCTAGTTCATGTTATTAACGCTAACCCAAATACAAGTACTCTCAGTGGTGGAGAGTCTATGTTGGTTTTATTTACTACATTTACCTTGCTCACAATCCTGACATACCAATATTAGCGATAACTGTAATGATAGAATCACTCCTTAACGATTAAATTGTAGTGTCGCTAACACATGAATGAGCGAAATTGAAAAAGCATGCGAAAAAAAATGTGGTTGGAAGTAACTGATTTTTTGTGTACGGTACTAGAACACATCATAGAACACGTGGTATCATTTATTGTCATATTATCATATCCACCCTGTATGGTGGTACGCAATGAATCCGAATCCGATTTCTTAAAATTAGAGCTTACTGAGAACAAGGACATTGAAGATTTGTCTTTGACGTTGAGGACTGAGCGCCTGACTGACTGACTGACTGAGGACTGAGCTGAGCACGATAGTCCATGTGAGGTGGTCAAGAAGAGAGGGAGATTATTGATAATTATAATATTAGTACTTAATTACCACTAATAATAAAAATAGCACTATTTTTATTATTTGACTTGGTCGCATTTGACCATAGTACCACCTGATGGTAACCGTAGACAGGGTCTAAGATGGAGCACACGAATCCAAGTAACAGAGATATAGAGGGATTCCCCTATACCCCTCTGGCTCTCACATACACACGACTGAATACGGTAAACTGATTGGCGCCTGACTTTAATGTGAGGGTGGTAGCTAGCCAGGCGGACCGTGTAGATCCTACTACCAAGCGTGGTGGGTTTTGTTGAAGCTTTTAACACGCGTCTACTCCCAGCGTGCTGTAAGGAAGTTTTATATTCTAGCCCGTCCACACACAGGATAACATTAATAAGATTGCTACAACTAACCGCCTTAAAGATAGATGATAATTCCAATTATCATAATAAGCTGACCAACACAAAACCGTGTGAGATAATCAACGATATTATGACTTGTCCACAAAAACTCAAGGAAATAATTGTCCGATTTGCTGTAGTTCTGTAAATGAATGGTAGGGTTTCAGTATCAGCGATTATAACCTTTACTTGATACTTTCCTTCTCGTGTTTGCTTCCATAGTTCTTTCATGTGATATAATAAGGGAGAGGCCATTAGCAAAAAGGATTTATAAGAGAAGACGCCCTGAAGAAGGACTTATAATAACCTTATTGTTAATGTCCTTGACAAAAGGCCAATTGCGTAATACTGATGATGTGCATCTGCATGATGCTTGTACTTTCAGGATGCTGTTGGGACTGTCATGGCGCTGTAGCGCGTCAGGAATGTTCGCGGCGTCTCGCACAGATGGTTTCCACGCCATCATGCGAAAGAAAGCGGCCTCCTTACTACAGCGCTTGCATGGTAGTGACAACAGCATTTTGAAAATGATTGCTGCTAGACCGGACTGCCCCTTCCGGAGACACTGGGTGGGGACAGTCATAAATCTGAAAAACAAATAAATTGTAAAAACTAACAATACTAACCTATCCACCTAAGCACTATTGTTACTAACACTAAAAGGGTACTGACAAAACTATGGACTGAAGTCTGAAAATGAACTTTATTTATTATTACTGACAATTGTAGTACATGTATGAAAAGATAGGAGACTTGTGGCTAATTAACAGCTGCGCCGATTATACGATTTGCGAGGTTAAGCAGCGCTTGCCGCGGTCAGTCCATGGATGGGGGACCGTTCTTAACACATCAAGACGCCTTCGTGTCTCAGAGACCACGTTAAACCCTCAGTCCCGGGTGTCGTAAGAATACCTATGACAGTCGTAAGGGGTAATCAAAGCCCGAAAACCTGATAACTGGTCTCCTTAAAATATATCGGTATTGCTCACTGGGTTGCGGAGGTCTGATGGCAGTCGCTCCGTGTAAAACCGGTATTCAGCCGCATCTAGTTAGACTAGAAGCTGACCCCAACATACTTGGGAAAAGGCTAGAAGGAAATATGAAATCAAAGTATCTTTTCAACACATGTAAAAACACATGTCGACATACACGCGTCGCGCAGAAATCTGTGCCGGCACTACAACGAGGCGCAGGGCAGGACAGACGCATGTCTGCGTCTCACGCGTCTACGCCGCAACGTTCGCAGCTCTTAGTACGTTTATGCATTGCAAAATCTGCTCTGCGCTGCGCTGCGTGCACCTGCGTCACCTGCGTCTCAGCATACGCTTAGCCTGAGCCATGTCGTAAATCATCATCTCCCTTATCCCACTCTAGGTGGGGTCAGCACAACATGTATTCCTCTTCCATTCTCCTCTATCAGCCAACATCTCAGTACTTATCTCCCAAGAACCATGTCATAAATGCCCGCTACTATTGGAACCGTACTCTCATGATAATGTAGACAACATTAGCGCTCACTCAGCTCGGAAAAATCCAGCGATTATAGCTTTATTATACACTACAATTAGTGTAATCGTTACTGCTGGCTACACTGACAGATTGGCTGTGGGTTGGGATAGTATGATCGATCGGCGAAGTATACTGACAGAAATATAATGCGTATGTGTTCTAAATGATACGAAAAAGTGATAACAAAGGTTCATATTTTAATCTCACCTATACAAGGTTAGTCGGAAAGGGGGTAGTTACTAATCCGCGGGCCACTTAAAGCATCACTGACGACGGTTTTAAAGCAAGTGTTAAAATTTCAAAATTCGATAATTTTTATTTTCATGTAATTCTTTTTTTTTCTATAAATATTCATCCCTGCTTTAGTTGCGAATTCAGAAAATGGAGCTTCTAATTCGTGACCCCAAATATGACCTACAATTTAAACACAGCTGATCATAGCTGAGGAAAGATAGATTTTAGCGTATTCTTTATGTAATTTTGGAACAGCTATTTTTCTTAAACTACTTACTTTTGGAGAAAGTGGTAGAACCAAAGTTCTTCATTATTGTGGGTACTTTAACACCCTTTCATATTACCCTTTCTGACTAAGTTAGATATCATCGGATGCAATAATTAAAGGAAAGATGAGTGGATGCTTAACAGCAAACTCCACACTGGTAAAAATTCAATTTTCTATCACATAATTTTTTATTTGGGAAAAAAAGTTTATTTTTTATTTTTAATCAATCTAAATCCCGTGCGGGGATAATCAATACCATTAATAGATCATGTGGTTTGAAGGAATTACACGAATTTGTATATTTAAATTTTATATGAATACCTACACAGCAGGTTCCAAGCCACAGCATAAACCTTCATATCCCAACTCCTCTCCAAGGTGGTTATAAAAAACCTGCCCCTCTCCCCCGGTGACATTACCCTCTTTATTACATGCCGAGTTCTCAATATGTCCGACCGTTTTTGCCAGCCGTAATGTCCAGGGTCATAACTCGTTTTAGGGCGAGTAACTGTCTGGCCCACCGCCCATGATCGTGCTAACAGCTTGGCCCATGTTATTTGTGGACTGATTGGGTTCAAGTGGCAATCGTAAGGTAAAGTTGGACTGATTAGGTAAAGTTTCTAAATGGTTTGGTTTTTCTACCTTCGAGGATGAATGATATAAAGATACGTTTGCGATAAAGGAGACCTGACAAGCTTCATACATTTTTGGACCAAAATCTAAAGTAGCCGGCCAAAGAAAAGTACTATATACATATTATGATAGTACATGACTACCTAAAACTTTTTATTACAACGCCTTTCCTCTAGGTCTGATATCTGAGTCACTACATAGGGTTAAAATGTTCGATCTTAGTGAAAAAAATTGAAGAATTTAAGCGTTAAGATATTCTAACAGTACATAGTATCATAATGTTTGTAAGTAAAATACAAATATACTAATACGCTATATAATTATATAGCGTATTGAGATACAACGATACGATAACAACACTGAAGATAGGATAGCTGTCCGATGAAACTGAAGTTGCATGGATAACTAAAAAGCAGGGTAGTCACGCAGGCATGCGATCTTTCAGCCTTCATGGCTACCTGCCTCTAAAACAATAACAAGTAACGTTTGGCACATGTTTTTCACTTACAAATTCTGTTTTAGTTTCGACTGAAATGGAATATTTTAACCATAAGTAGTGACTCAGTATCAGACTTAGATGAATGACGTCTCATTAAAAAATGTTTAGGTATTCATGTATTGTACTATCATAATATATGCATAATTTTCTTTGGCCGGCTACTTTACTTTTTGGTCCATTTTGTCAGATGTCCTTTGATTCTGATCTTAGCTTAGAGTATGCATAACGTTAACCGATTACATGATCGCACGGGACCAATGATGTTGTAAATGGTGGACAGTTCCAGCTTGAATCTATATTCGCGAGTAGATTATCTGAACTTAGCCTTAATATGTATTTATGGGTACCATCAGCACATAAAAGCTTGCAGCAAATTATAAGCATTTGAGACAGCTAATACACAACCTCCAAGCCAAAAATAGGTTCTTATTCCAGTCGCGACCTTTCTAGAATACGCTGCAAAAAACATACAAAAACAAAATTCCGCAAGGTTAGACATGTTTGCAATCATAACATGTTTCCGTTGAACTCGTTCATATATAATATCTACTCGTATATATATAAAACAAGGCGAGTCCGTCTGTCTGTCGCGATATACGTAAAATATCATATCCGCTCCTTTGATCCGGGGCTGCTAATTGAGAATATTTTGATATGTAGGTGGAATAGAATTATTTACTAGTTTACGTGTTCGAGAAAGTATTAAAGGAACTGTCAGAATTAGTTGTGGATGTTTTTTCATGTAGGCAATGGAAATTTTGGGGCACGGATATATTAAATAGGGTTATACTTCGTCAATTTTGTTTGGGAAGTAGTTATAAGAAGTATTTTAAGGTTACAAGGTCTGATCCGACAACTAGGCCTAGGGAAAACAACACAACTAAATTATAGTTACATCGATGTACCTGATCGAAAAACCAATGGCAGTCGCTCATTTTCGCGATACTCACACTTATTGCTTCAGCATAAAGATCATTTTTACTGCAGTACTAAGAAACATTCATGGTTTTGAAGTCGCACTTATTTCGGAAGTGATCGGTTTTACGAAGTTTGCCGATACGACTTCTTAGTTGTGTCATACTTTACCTACCGTATAATTTTCACCCCTTACATAAATACATAATGCCACGGTTTAGACCTCAGTGCACCACGCTGGCCCCGTGCTGATTGGCCGACTTAACAAACCATCGAAAACTGTATGGAGCCCTCTAAGGTGTGCAGGTTCCTCACGATGGTTTTCTTTAACGTTAACGCAAGTGAGAATCAAATTCTGATCTGCACATGAATTCGAAAAGTCAGAGATCTGCGACTCAGACCCTTGTGCATGAAAGGCAAGCGTTCAACCGCTATATTATTAACATGTTTCCATTCAAATCATCCCTCAAAATCATTCTTGACACTAATAATCTTCGTGACATTATCAATATATTTTCTCGTTGTGATAATTCTGACTCTAGCTTCCAGAATCGCTGATGGTCTCTATACATGGACATTAGTATATTTATATGTTCTGCCTAGCCTTTTCCCAACATGTTTGAGTCGGCTTCCAGTCTAACCAGATGCGGCTGAATACCAGTATTTTACACGGACCAATTGCCATCAGACTTTTGCGACCCGGTTACTGGACAAAGCCAGTTTTCATTGTTTGTCTTATTGCGACGGTTGCGACTAGAAGACCTAATTTTTTTTTATCATCGTGTGACGGTGCAGTGGTGGCGACTAACGGGGTGTGCCAATAAAAGGGCCGGCACGCTGCACTTCGTCCTCTCCCGCGTCTCAGCAGCCGCTAGTTAAGTACTACATCTACACCTGACGACTCTGGACTCCTCGTATCGTATTGTTTAAAGAACCACGCCCTGTAAACTAGTCTAATTTTGTAACTATTATAAAAATATATTATTGTATGGTTAAAAGTGTTTTCCTTAATATTCTTATGTAAGTACAATCCTGCTAAACTGCTTCTGCTTCTTGCTAGATTCTGATTTTATGTGCACATGCTCGTTAAGGGTTGACTCCTCAAGCCACCCTTAACCCGCTAAGCGTGACAATCGGATAATCCTCATTGATACCTTTTGCTCGGGGAAGGCGAAGGGTTATACCGGACTCTTACCGGCTAACCTAAGGTGAGACCGGTTGTCAGACTTTCGAGCTTCTGACTACCCATAACGATTGTCATGTCATGTATGACACACGGGACCGACGGCTTAACGTGCTCTCCGAGGCACAGAAGAGTCTCGATGTGTAACGAACGGTAACCTATCCACAGACTGACCACAGTATGATCCGCGCGATTGTTAGTACGCCACGAACCCGTCCATTGGGATATTAATTTATTTGACTCAATTTATCATCAAAAGACAAAAATATCTCACCTCTAACACAAGCAACACCGCGGCAAACAAATAACTAACACACCTAATATAATTTACGATGGAGCATCATCACTAATTTGCTTACACAAAACTACAGGATGTCAGAGCAGTAGACAACGTGCATTTTTGTCAAATTAAACGAGTTACTGTGAGTTATAGCCGCTTTTTATTGGGACAGTCGTTAAAATTCATCAAAACATATATAGGTTAAATATATCAAGTTTAAATAGAAAATGCTAATCTATTTCAGTGGGTGAAAATGTCTAGGGAAATGTGTTTGAAATTGCCATGGAGCTGAGGTGAGGAACTGCTAATTCTTATAATTGGTTCACTCTTCGTAGATTAAAAGGAACCTATGGATTAAAAGTAGGTCATACCTACTACTGCTAGATATGTCCAAAGTGGATATAAAAACATATAGTACCTACATACCTGACCTTTTGAAAGCACCAATAATCTGGTCTACTTAAATTTTTTTTTTTTTGACTATTAATACACACAACATATCGCCGGGTTAATTCAAAAACCAACTAACTGCCCAAATCATGATTTCGAGTAATGGCGTTTTGAAAGTTTGTGTCCTATAATTTCATATACTTACTAAGTATCTTAGATAAGAACGTTGTTGGTTGTACGTTAACCTATTTTATTGTATACTTGGATGTAAGACAAAATGTACAATTGTTTGTTTTCCCTAATAAAATAAAATAAAATAAAATAAGATAGTATACGACATTGTGGGACACAAAATTAGATAAGATAGTATGAAATTTTAGGACACAAACTTTCAAAACGCCATTACTCGAAATCATGATTTGGGCAGTTAGTTGGTTTTTGAATTAACCCGGCGATGTCATCACGCCTGTAATCACCAAAGGGGTAAGCAGAGGTATTGTCCTATTAAATGAGTCTGTACACCTACGTTTCGCATCTGATATTAGGTCCCAAGTGTGGTGGCGAGCATGTGGAAGACGCCATTGCATTATCCAAGGTTGTCACCTGAAATCAGCGCTGTTGGTGATGATGGGAAATTGTTGGGAAAATTAGTCGCAATACTGAGTGATGACCTATTCACATTCAAATGCGACGCATTTCTGTACTTTTAATCTAGTAGGTAATAGTTTAAGGTGTAATAAACATGGTGCTTGTTAAGTATTTTTATTTAAGAAACTGTTACACCTGGTGGCATTATAGTATGTACTGTGTCGATTTGCATGCTGTGTAAATTAATTTTCTCTCTTTCTTTCGTATTGCATTTAAAAACTAGCAATAATTTGGAATTCTCACAGTAACCACGTTGAGCACATAATTAAATTAATTGCCTCTTCCTTAACTACCAATGTTATGATATTTTGGCATATATATTTTCTTTTATTAATTCGTCTCATCAGAAGATTTCTTCATATTGACGTCGAGAAATATACGAACAGTTTTTTTAAAATCTTATTTTTTATCAGATTTAATTTTCTAAGTCAACGCCTACAAGTGTAATCCAATTCCTTTAGTTGACTATTACAAATTGCGCGGGAGTCCTATTTGATACTTTTAATGTTACTTTCATTTGACATTGATCGATTAAAATGTTGTGTCAAATAGAAATGTTTGAATCTGAATCACAAACGTATTGAATATCACATTTGATCTAAAATATTAATTTAGTTTAGTTTAATTAATTCTTCAAACTTTATGTCACAATACACATAAATATCTCATGATGAAAAAAACTCAACACTGATCGAATGGAGGTAAGTACAAGGTTAGTTGGAAAGGGGGTACTAATCCGAAGCCCACTTTTAGTATCGCTGATGACTCTTTGAAAGCAAGTGTTAAAATTTCAAAATTCGATATTTATTTTTTCCAAATAAAATGATTTTAATTTTAGTTTTTTCAAAAATTCTTCATCCCTGGTTTAGTTACAAATTCAGAAAATGGTGTTTCTAATTCATGACCCCAAATATGTCCTAAAATGTAAACACAGCTGATCATAACTGAGGATAGATAGATTTTAGAGATTTTTTTTTGGTATTTTTGAACAACTGTTTCTCTTAAACTATTGAGTTTTGGGAAAAGTTGTAGAACAAAAGTTATTCACTATTATGTGTACTTTAACACCTTTTCGGATTAGTACCCCCTTTCTGACTAACCTTGTATATAATTATGATTACTGCATGTCAAGCTAGGAATGAAGACGCTTCGCCTGTTCGATTTTTAGGTCATCCTAATCAAAAAATTATAAAATACTGAATTAGTTTTATATCACGGTCAGCTTTCAGTCTAACCAGATGTAGCTGAATTCCAGTATTTTACACGGAGCTATTGTCATCAGAACTCAGCAACCCAGTTAGATACTGGGCGATGCTGATATCCTAAGATTAGACCTACTGAAGACCTATGATGACATTTAATTATTCAACATTCACACACAAAAACATTCACACACGCACCAACACACATACACACACACACTCACTCACCCTAATTTAGGATATTATCTCTAAGTTTTTTTCTTAACTTGTTTAATTTTATATTTTTCTTATGATTTCTTGTTTAAATTCATCATACACTAGTGTGTTTGCCATTTTTTAATTGAACGGATTGAAGAGCGGGGCCTCCTAGCACAGGTTTATCTTTTACTTAAAAGGAGGCCCCTATGTAAGATTTACTGTAAAAATTCAAACAAGTTTCTGCAATAAACCTTTTTTTTTAATTTCCATCTTGTACCTAACGATTGTCATAGGGTTTTCTATAAAACCTGGGACCGACGCCTGCTCTCCGAGGCATAGAGGGGTCTCGATGTGCAACAAACAGTCACCCATCCACGGACTGACCGCGGCAAGCGCATCTTAACCTTGCAAATCGTATAATTCTCGCGGTTGTTAATTAGCCACGAGTTTTATATCAAGCCAATATTTAAAATAACAAGTACAAAATGATAACCAAAGATCCTCAATACAACCACGATTTCAACCTGATGAAGTTCTACTGATGACGCAATCTTTTAAAATCGACGCAAACACTCTTTCGCTTCAAAATCTTTTCTATTTGAAACGACTTCGAAGTATAATATAAGTATAATAACGTAATAGAAGTGCATAATGTGTGCGGAGTGAGATAATCTGCGCAGCGCCGCGGCCGCGTGATTAGCCCTCACTGCGTTTTAAAAGCCTTAAAAGGTGCCGATGTATGGGATAGAGACTAGATTAGTTGCAGAAAGTGAACAACTGTTTCATTTTATTTAAAAGTTGTTATTTGAAAAGTGGGATGTATGAAAAGAGCCTCCACGAGTGATGATACTTAAGTACGTCCGGCGCACCCTGGGCAGTCAGTCTCGCTACCAAACTTGCTGGCTGGCTAATCTTTTCACTACGGCATGACCTATTCTTGTTTAGCTCGTGCCGACACGAAAGAAGAAGAAGATTTGAAAAGTGACATGATGGGGTTGTAGAAAGCTAGTCTAATGTTCCCTCCGGTTTTACGTTAATCTCATCTTGAGGTAACGCTTTTCCCAGAGGGGGAAAGTTATTATTATTATTATAGGTATCGAAACTTCAAAGCCTGACTGTATGTTGCGATGAAGTTGCGGATGTCATCCACCAGTTGCTTAATCACTGATTGACGTCATGCAAATTTTAAAACTCATTGATTCAAAATAGACTAGAATTACTTAGTACTTTTTGAACGTCGATGTTATAAAAGACAGCTCCCAAAAACGCCCGCCCTTCACCGTTTCCTAGTGTTTATGCTGTGAAGAAGAAAAGGCGCAACAAACTCCTCAGCCATAATTGAAACAATCATTCACTCAAGCGTTTGAAGCAAAACTAACTCTGCTTCAAAAGCTACTGCTAGAGACAGGCTAGGCAAGAAGAAGAAGCTTGGTGACCTGTATGTTACCTGCACTGCTACAAATTGTCCAGTTTGCAGTACAAGATGCTGGCTGATCTGTGCCGGTGGGTGTGGCTCATTACTCGGCGCTAATGAATGCCAACGCACGATACGTAACCTTGGTGACCTGTATGTTACCTACACTGTTACGAATTGTCCAGTCTGCAGTACAAAATGCTCGCTAATCTGTGTCGGTGAGTGTGGCTCATAACTCGGCGCTAATGAATGCTATCGCACGACACTTATGCTTGGTAACCTGTATGTTACCTACACTGTTACGAATTGTCCAGTCTGCAGTACAAAATGCTCGCTAATCTGTGTCGGTGAGTGTGGCTCATAACTCGGCGCTAATGAATGCTATCGCACGACACATAAGCTTGGTGACCTGTGTGTTACCTACACTGTTACGAATTGTCCAGTCTGCAGCACAAAATGCTCGCTAATCTGTGTCGGCGAATGTGGCTCATTATTCGGCGCTAATGAATGCTATCGCACGACACAGAAGCTTTGTGACCTGTATGTTACCTACACTGCTACGAATTGTCCAGTCTGCAGTACAAAATGCTCGCTAATCTGTGTCGGTGAGTGTGGCTCATTACTCGGCGCTAATGAATGCTCGCGCACGACACAGAAGCTTTGTGAACGGCAACCTGTGTGTAAAGACGTACTGTTTAATATAATACGAGGTATATGTTGCTTATTATACTGAGAGAACTTTTGCACTAGAGGTATAATTTATGCCGATGATGATTCAGCCGAAAGATGTCCTCTGCTGGACATAGGCCTCTCTCAATAGGAAGGGTTTGCCATAATCGCCACGCTTGGCAGGCGGGTTGGCGATCGCAGTATGGTTGTTAAAGTACTCCGAGAACGCTGCTGCCCATCCTCTAGTGAATCCCTTAGTTGCCTTTTACGACACCCATAGGAAGAGATGGGGTAGTGCTATTCTTTACGTCCGGCACCACATGGAACGTATGCCAATATTTTTGGAAAAAAAAGACAACTTTCCACTTAATATTTCTGATAGGAAGCAGTTTCAAGCCAAATAAGTAATGTAAAATCATTATAGTTTCATTCAGTAACCGATTTTCACCCCAATTCTTACCTATCCGCAAAAAAACATCTTAAATTCATGTACTATGTTCGAAATAAAAAACTTTGAATCTTGTCGGTGTTGTTTTTTTTCCTTTTTTGTTTGCACTGGATATACAACGTTGTTTTTACTTTATACGAAAACCGAGACACCCCAACAAGATTTTCATCAGAACTGCCTGAATATGTGTTTTTTTTAGTAAATCTCCAAGTTACACCTTAGTTTATGTCGCGTTAAGTTCGCTAAAAAAGTGTGAAATGCCTGAGTTATGCTATGCAGGGGTTGTCTAATACACGGAAACTGACCGAGCGGACCATTTCAAGCCTCAAGGTGTCTATTCCCGTCAACTGTTATGGGTAGAAACCTACTGAAACAAAATTGAAATTTATGAAAAAAAAAAACAAAAAAAAATGTGGTGTAAAAAATATGTCAATCGATTCTCCTAGTGATTCTGAACAAACTAGTTTCAGGTTTAGTATATACTAAAACTAACCTTGTAGAAGGTTAGTCAGAAAGGGGGTACTAATCCGCAAGCCACTTAAAGTATCACTGATGACGGTTTTAAAGCAAGTGTTAAATTTCAAAATTCGATAATATTTGTGAAAAATTATTATTATCTAGTGTTTACCAAAATTCTTCATCCCGCCTTTAGTAACAAATTAAAAAAATAGAGCTTCTTATTCGTGACCCAAATACGACCTAAAAGGTAGCACAGTTAGTCATAACTGAGGACAGATAGATTTTAGCGTTTTTTTTGATGAAATGTTTGTACAGCTATTTCTCTTAATCTATTGACTTTTGGGAAAACTATTACAACAATCGTTATTCATTATTATGGGTACTTTCACACCCTTCCAGATTAGTACCCCCTTTCTGACTACCCTTGGTAGGGATATCTGATTCATCCTGATTCTCTATGTTCTAGAACGTCGAACTAATACAGTGGGTGGCCATATTATTAGGGACAGTCCCAAGATTTTTGTATTTTCTAGTTAAAATATTTTTTCAGGCAAATGAGTTGTTGTAGGCCCCACGGGTATTTTTTATTTAAAGACTTTATTAATTGAGATAATAAAAACAACAAATCTGTGGGTGAAAATATAATATTTATGTTTGAAAAAAAAATGCGTTAATAGGTTGTAATTTTATATTTATATCAGTATTTCGTGACGCCACCCTTTGCTGTAATGACAGCTTCTATTCGACGTGGCATGCTCTCTATACATATTATAGCATACTGCTGTAGGTTTTCATTATGATGCCACTCTTTAATGGGAGCTGCAATCAGCTGGTGCTTGGTGGTGATCACTTCCTTAGCGATCACCCGTTTGGTAAGCTCCAACATGTTCTCTATAGGGTTCATGTCTGGTGAGTTACCTGGATAGGGCAAAACATTAACATGTTTTTCAGCCAAAAATGCAGTAACACTCTGGCTTTCTGGCACGGTGCAGAATCGTGCATAAAAATGTACTCTTCGTCACCAGGGCACCATTCTTCGAGTTGCGGCAGTAGTTGAGTCTCTAGGACTCGCCTGTGCTGGTCTTGCTTCATGATCCTTTCCATGATATACAGGCACCCTGTACCATTGGATGAGATCACAGACCACAGCATGATACTAGTTTGGTGTTCAACCCTCTCCACAAGGCAGTCTGCATGGCACTGTTCTCTAGGGCGTCGCCGCACAAAGAAACTTTTGTCGACCAAAATCTGAAATGTCGATTCATCGGAGAATGCACCTGAAAAATGTTACATAATCACAATATAGTAATAAAAACAACGTACTTTTATATTTAAAGACATATTCTTCCCGAATCCAGTCTGCAACAGTTTATTTCGGTGTTGTCTGGCCCATTGCAGTCATCTTTTCATCCTGGCCTCGGTGAGGCGTGGTTTCTTGGTTGGCTGACGACCTATCAAGTTCTCTTTGGCCAACCGCCGGCGTACTGCCCTTTCAGAAACTCCTATTCCTTCGTCGTTCATCATCGTAGTCGGACTTGCAACACTCGGTTTACGATTTTCAAGGCAGATATCTCTGATTTCACGATCGGTACGAAGAGTGGTGATCCTTTTTCTGCCACATTTTGTTACACGGTTTGCTTCCAGAGGTTTATAGTTGTCAGTTTTTATTTTGATTCTGCTAACTACTGACTTAGAAACACCTGCAGGGTTTTTAGGAATGTGTAGAGTGCAGTATTAATGTTTGTATTTCTCTACATTTTCTGGGAGACGTGTCTGAAGCCTTGCCCATACTAGAAAAAAAGCAATTTTGAGGTTTTCACGTTATTCCTTTAACGAAATTAAATTCACGTATTAAGTTTAAAAATAGTGACGCAATACGAAACATTACTTACGTTTTGACATACTGTTAGCGAAAAAAACTTGCAATATCACTGAAAAAAAAATGTTTTAACACTGACGATTCAAGACCAATTTTCAACAAAAGTCAATTAAAGCAGAAGAACGTCACTTTTTAAAAAAAATGGCGCGATCTCTCTTTGTTGTCACATTTCAAAAACATTATAATAATACCAGTAGTAATATCAAGTAAAAAAAACCCCATATAAAAACATTCTTTTGTTTAAAAATAATGTTTCAACTAGAAATTACATTTCTATGAGTGCTGTCCCTAATAATTTGGCCACCGATGGTAATATAGAAGTAATATCAAAAGCAGGATAGGGTTAAACCTAAACCTTCCCCATTCAATATCCCCATATTCCCCATACATCACTGCGGATTACGTCACACATAACGGCCACACAATAACACACGAAGCAACGTTCTAATTACAAATTTTAAAATCTTTTGATCATTACGTCAGACCTCCGTCAGGCCTCAAAAGATCGTTATTGAAACCCCGCCTTCAATTAACTGACCATCCCTGTATAATGTCATAATTTTGTCGTGTCTGTATGTTTAAAAATATTGACCTAGGTACCTTGCGCTAGGACAATTAAGGATTTAAAAAAAAAAAACTTTCAGTGTATTAACTGTCTTGTGAATGTCTTATGAATTCTAATAATTAATTAATTAATTATAGCCCTTGTAACCTGGCGTTGCAAACGTGCAAACGTACCGTTACGTTTACAGTTGATAACTCAGCTAATAATAACGTAGTTTTGAATAAGAATTCTAAAGTTGACAAAAAACTTCATTCAATAACAACTTATGTTATCTACAGCTTTCATAATTGTCTATTCTAAATATCTATTTCTTAATCTATAATGAAATCGCAGGTCCAACCTACGTTTTTCCTGATTTCCATCAATCACATCAATTTCTCGCAAACTTTAAACACCTCAATCCCGAGACTTAAAACAATAACTCCATCATGTAAATGAACTGAAATATGAATAAAATACACAAACGGATCCACGGGTAAAAGCTAGCACTTAATAAAGAGGCACGTTTAGGGTTTTCATTACACCATGTATAATGGCGCGTACAAATATTTTTAATCCGCTGCCTCATACATCTTCCGCAGTTCATTTTACTGGACATACTCGTGCTAACATATATTCCATCCACACAAATTTCTACCTTATGTCTCATAACACAGAACTCATTTTTAAATAAAATCTCATCTACAACATATGGAAATTTTTCACAAGCGAATATACAACGTGTAACAGAGACGTTAGAGTTGATAATGGTTTATATGCAGAGTGGTATATCAAAAACTGAATAGGTGCCCGGCACTGGGGTTTTTTTTTAATGTGTGGATATTGCATCGACGTGTCCGGACGTATTTATGGACAGGTAAATATTTTGCTAGCGAATGTAAAGGTTATGTACGTACTTATATGTTTACTTTCATATATTATGTAAGAGAGATCGCTAAATTAAATCAAGGAAGAAATATGTCGCTTTCAACGGCTCATTGTTTAACGACTTAATACTTCAAAGGGTCTTGTGAATGTTTCAAAATTCATGGTTGTGCACAGTACATGAACTTAGGAAACGTCTCGAAAATTTAGTTGGGCGGTTCTAAAAACTAGGTCCTATGGAGAAGAGCCGACAAGAAACTCCATAGATACTCTTTTAAAATAATTTCATGTACAATCGGATATTGAAACAATATGGTGCTTAAAATTAAAATTGTGTGAGAACAATGGAAGCACTAATAATAATTTACATTTTGATAGGAATACTAATATGTATCAGCAAGATGAAGCTCGATCATAATAATATGAGAACCCATCACTGTCATCAGTAATATATCTAATTAAACTCAAAGTCAAAAATGCTACAATAATGGCTGCATTGTGCTCCCATATACAATATGTAGTGGTATATTTTTCTATAGGTTTTTTTATTATTATTTTTATTCAAATGGAACAACAAACAGCTACATTATACAGTTTTACAAAATAGGTTAACAATAGTTTACATGTAATAATGCAGCCCACAACACTGTTCACAAATCAACTTAAAATATAAATAAAAAAATTGGATTAGCCACTAAATTATGTTTTCATAGCAGCACATACGGGTTGCGCAAGTTTTGGTAAAAGGTAAAAAGTGTGATAGTATCGCAGAAGTTTCAGAGTTCAAGAGTTTCAAAGATTTTGAAACCAATAGCCGATCAACTTGTACCTATATGTAGAGTATCTAACACCTACGATATCGTGCATATTAACTTCCAGTCTGTCGTCTATTGCATACAGAATGATGAATAACTTTATCCATCATCCAAGCCTTTTCTCAAAGGTATATTGATTTCAGCTTATAATATCACCAGTAACATTAATGAAATTTTTTATCGTTCCAGAAGTAACTGCATCGAAAAACATTATTAAAAACTTCTCATTAAAATCTCTTTGATTTCTACTAACATAAGACTATAATGAACTGATCGGAAATTCCAATTAGAAGTTCTACTTCTACATTACGATCCGGAATTCCGCTCCCAACCCATATTCGTCAACAATTGAAACTCCCTTACCTAGAACAATTGTGTAACAATACTAGATAGGTAATTCTTTCAACCCTCGAAGCCACGTGGCGTTTGATAGTCGCAATTAGGCACGGCATTCAAACGAAGTCACGTGAGGGAACAGTATCTGCGGGAACTAAAAGGCCGCGTGCAAGAACTGCGCCACATTTGCAACACTACCGCTTCGCTGGCGATGAATTGAAGAATTAATTGTTTAAATATTGTTAGAGAATTCAATGAGTGGATGTTCTCAGATATATTAGAGATTGTGGTGCTATTCATTGATTCAGAAAGCCAAGGTCTGCTTTGCTTAGGTGTGGTTTAGACACTCAATAAATATGAACAAAATTTGGTCTATTCTGTTGAATTTTCTTTGAATAACGGCATTCTCCATACCATGTTTGAAGTTGAAATGTGCATGTATTGATCGAATGGACCAAATAATGACAATATTTATTGAGTATTATTTAATGTCTGAGCCTTGCTCTAAAAATGTGTGTGCTTATTAACCTGTGTGTTAGTCCTTCAGATTAAAGATTACATTAAAGCAATTCTCAGGCATCAAGCAGAGCAATACAATGGACCAATCACTGTTGTTACTTTAACAGAAACTAGGCTTTTGTTGTATCTCAGTGTACTGGTAGATGCTAATAAAACTCTTTTTTGTGTCACGATCTAGACGTGTTTGCGTGACTGGCATGGTTAGAAACGGCACAAAATAGAGATGTTTGGTAGACAAAAAGGGAGGATTTTAAGGGAGGCTAGAAAAAAACTGGAATTGCCTATTCTTAGACAGAGGCAACAAGGCGATTACGCGACGAATAGTCACTCCCTTAACAGCATACAAACAACTCTAAATCCAACTAATAAGCTGTCCGATGAATATATAAACAAAAACATAAAAATCACGATACAGAGCTTCTATCCTGAACCAATGGGATGTAAAAATATTCTTTCACGAACACATCTATGAGAAGGTAATGACGCGAGCTCACTATGAATCTATACATAATGCTTATAAATTACTCTGTGTACACACGGGCTTTTAGTGAATGTGTATGGGCATAATAATAAATATTCATCAGGTCTTGTGTTTATGCCTATAAAAACATATGTGGATGAAGGGTGTGGAGGCGAAGTTATAGATATAGTAGTAAATGATGACAGGAATTGAAATAAGAAATACATATTATTACACTAGAATTCGAAAAATCACTAGTGATTAAAGTCTTTTTTATCGCCTTTTAACAACGTAAGGAAATAAATGAATTATTTTAATAGATTGACTATTAAACAGTTCACAAAAAGTTATTTAAATAAACAGATCAAAATGTAATAAATGCTGTTAAACGAAAGTTGTTTTATTTATTATGAACTATCTACACGCCCCAGCGTCACTCGGGTAGGTACGTTTTATAGCTCAAAACCTTCCGGACGAAATAACCTAAATTAAGTTGAAAATCGCATCAAAATCGATTGAGTAGTTCAGAAGAACTAAACGGATAAACAGACAGATGCGAAAAGCGACTTCAATTTATATTATTTAGAGATACTACAGGCTGTAAGGGTAAACACCGTTATCCTTGAAACCAGTGGTTTGGTTTCATTTATAGAACGTAAAATCAATGAAAAATAACAAACTTTTTTTTTCGTTTTTCCACTAAAACATTTCACCCTACGCGCGGGGGTACAAGCTACGGGAGGGGGCGTGGGGAACTCGCCACGTGGCCCGACGCACGGCCCCGCACAGTTCGTACCCCAGTCAGTCAGCTGGTCTCGCTAGCGAGTGCGTGTACGCATCGTAGCGCCGCCGCACCGCTCATTTCTCGCGCGTGTATACTATTTTTTTTACTCCTTCCTGTTTTGTGTACGTGGACACAAAACCACATCAACTACCCTTGGTTTGAGTGATATCGGTGTTTACCCTTACATGCTGTATAAGTTAATAAAGGAGTATAGAGTGTCCTTTATGCTCAAAACCTGATGATATATCATGAGTTTTTGATTACAAGACGATGGACTCTACAAGATTAGTCGGCAAGGGTGAACTAATCCAAAAGGGTGTTAAAGAACCTACAGTAGGTGGCCATATTATTAGGGACAGTGTCAAGATGTTTGTATTTTCTAGTTAAAATATTTTTTTCAGGCAAATGAGTTGTTGTAGGCCCCACGGGTATTTTTTATTTAAAAGCTTTATTAATTGAGATAATAAAACAACAAATCTGTGGGCGAAAATATTTATATTTATGTTTGGAAAAAAAAACGCGTTAATAGGTTGAAGTTTAATGTTTATCTCAGTATTTTGTGACGCCACCCTTTGCAGTAATAACAGCTTCTATTCGACGTGGCATGCTCTCTATACATATTTTAGCATTCTGTTGGAGGTTTTCATTATGATGCCACTCTTTAATGAGAGCTGCAATCAGCTGTTGCTTGGTGGTGATCACTTTTCTGTTTGGTAAGCTCCCACATGTTCTCAATGGGGTTCATGTCTGGTGAGTTACCTGGCCAGGGCAAAACATTAATATGTTTTTCAGCCAAAAATGCCGTAACACTCCTTGCTTTGTGGCACGGTGCAGAATCTTCTTCACCTGGGAACCATTCTTCGAGCTGCGGCAGTAGTTGAGTCTCTAGGACTCGCTTATACTGGTCTTGCCTCATGGTCCCTTCCACGATATATAGGCACCCCATACCCTTGGATGAGATCACAGACCACACCATGATACTAATTGGGTGTTTAACCCTTTCTGCAAGGCAGTCTGCATGGAACTGTTCTCCAGGGCGTCGCCGAACTAAGGAACTTTTGTCGACCAAAACTTGGAATGTCGATTCATCGGAGAAGCATACCTGAAAAATATTACATAATCAAAATATAGTGATAAAAACAACGTACTGTTATGTTTAAAGACATATTCTTACCCGACTCCAGTCTGCAACAGTCACATTTCGGTGTTGTCTAGCCCATTGCAGTCATCTCTTCTTCATGGCCTCGGTGAGGCGTGGTTTCTTGGTTGGCCGACGACCTATCAAGTTCTCTTCGGCCAACCGCCGGCGTGCTGTCCTTTCGGAAACTCCTATTCCTTCGTCGTTCATCATTGTAGTCAGACGGGCAACACTCGTTTTACGATTTTTAAGGCAGATATCTCTGATTTTACGATCGGTACGAAGAGTGGTTATCCTTTTTCTGCCACATTTTGTTATACGGTTTGCTTCCAGAGGTTTATTGTTGTCAGTTTTTATTTTGATTCTATAAACTACTGACTTAGAAACACCTGCAATTGTTGCTATATGTCTTTGGGAATGTGTAGAGTGCAGTAATAGTGTTTGTATTTCTCTACATTTTCTGGGAGACGTGTCTGAAGCCTTGCCCATACTAGAAAAAAAGAAATTTTGAGGTTTTCACGTTATTCCTTCAACGAAATTAAAATTCACGTATTAAGTTTAAAAATAGTGACGCAATACGAAACATTACTTACGTTCTGACGTACTGTTAGCGAAAAAAAACTTGCAATATCACTGAAAAATTTTTTTTAACATTGACGAAACAAGAGCAATTTTCAACAAAAGTCAATTAAAGAAGAAGAATGACACTTTTTTTAAAAAATGGCGCGAACTCACAGTGTTGTCAGTTTTCAAAAACATTATAATAATACCAATAGTAATATCAAATAAAAAAAACCATATAAATATATTCTTTTGTTTAAAAATAATGTTTAAACTAGAAATTACATTTTTATGAGTGCTGTCCCTAATAATTTGGCCACCGATGGTATAATAAAGAATAACTTTTGTTCTACGATTTTCCCTACAAGTCAAAGATTTCATAAAAAATACGCTAATATCTATCATCTATCCTCATTCCTCAGCTATGATCAGCTAGCTGTGTTTGCGTTTAGGTAATTTTTGGTGTCACTGATTTGAAGCTCCATTTTTTGATTTTGTAACTAAAGCAGGGACAAAGATTATAATTACCTATTTGAAAAAGAAATACTTGTTTCATGGAAACAGACGTTATCGAATTTTGAAATTTTCACACTTGCTTTAAAACAGTCATCAGCTATACTCTAAATGGTCCGCGGATCAGTACCACATTGTAGACTCACATTATTTAGCGCTATAAAAAAAACTATACAAAATGGCTTGCACGCATGCAGGCGACGCTTATTAATGTGCAACATTACCACAAAACACGTCTCACGGCCACTATGACCACTAAGTGAATTCGTGTGTCCATGCCACCTCCAATTTAGTAGCGCAAACCAATCATCATTACCCAAGGGTCAACCGCGATCAAAATAAATACAACACCGAACGCACCTTTATTTAGAACGAGACAAAAATACACGCAACACATCAGCAAGAGAAGGATGGAGCGATAAGTGGACCAGAGATCGTAAACAATTGTGCAAATGAAAGATTATGTTTATAGAGTTAAGGTGTATAGTGTAATAAAATTACGTCTTTATTCCCCGGGCTCGAGATAAGTTCTGATTTTCTTATATTGTTGCCATTTTCATTACGATCTCGAATATATTTTGAGATGAAAATTCCTTTTTTTGGGTAGGTGTTGTTTTGTTAGCTTCCCCGGTTTACTTTTATTTCTAGCTAGAGTGTAATATTTATTCGACTATTGCACACATTAATAATTAAGATTAAATAAAATGTATATAGGTTTTTTATTAGTTTTACTCAACAAATAAAGCTCATTAATTAAAAGTGGTTTTACACCAAAGATATAATTTATATATATATTGATTGAGACAGTGTGAGCCTACAATTATTTGTCTTACAATTAACATCCATTCAACTTCGGCGATGATATAAATTCTGCACCCAAAGTTACAAAAGGATAAATAAATCAGGCAGTAACTGTTTCTGCGACATTTACTAAATACAATTTGGTATGTATATTTTCACATAAAATGTAGCGAGATAATCCAACTCGTGACTTTCTTTCATTTTATAAATTTAATTCGTCCGTCACGGGAAGAGTGACCTTTTACCACGTGAGACTGGCCATTACATACCAAAAAGTCTCATATGATAAGTAACATCATTGTAAATGGAACTTTATACTTCAATTTCAAAGAACATTTTCGTGTGCTCATCTTGACGCGTCTTATTCCAGAATGATTTACGTCACAAGACAATGCAATCTATTCTCCCAGGCAGCAGTCCAAAGAAAAAGAAAGCGTAGAATTTTGAGCATTGAGTTGAAATTCGAATGGAGAGATCGTGGAAAAACTAAAGGAGCTCTCACATTTCACTGAAAAATGTGTAAGAAGTAAGGCAGGGAAAGCCACGGGAGCCGTTATAAAGACATATTATTCTTTTGAACGCGGGACGGTTGTCGAGTCGCAATAAGTCGCAGTAATCCGCGGAAGGTATAGTGCGCGAGATTCAATTGTCATTGTTTGCCTCGGCCCTAATGAAAAATATTTCGCTGTACTTTTTTTTAAAGTGTTTTGCGCTCTCTCTGTTATTCTTTGTGAGAAAGGTTTTGTGTTGTAAGAAAGTTTTCTTTAGACAGACTATTGTAAGGTATAAGGTGCTTTGGTGAAAGAAACGTAGGTTGTGTCAAATGGTTTTTTTGTGTCATTAGTTGGATGAGACTTTTAGAAATTGAGATCTGTACTCGTAATGGATGATACTTTTAACTTGTCTGTTAAGTTACTCGATTCATCGGGATATCTGAATGTAATTCGATTGTTGTACTTGTTTAATTTCAATTCTTATCATGCCTTGAATATCGACAATGGACTTCATTGCCCGTAGTAATAATGGAAAAAACTTTTCTCTACTGAATCTGTTAGATTCAATGTCATCAAAATTATTTATAGCGGAAACGATGTTCAAACGTTGACATATTTCTTGACCAGAAACCTCGCCTACCTCTTTTTGATAGAAAACCCACGCACAACTTTTTTCATTTTTGTATCTGCAAGTTAGAATTTTCAACTTTTCCCGAGTTGGATTGGAAAAAAAGCATGTACAGATTTCCTGAAACTGTCGAAAGCATTTTGGCGCGGACACAGTGGCCCAAACAAATTCAAAACAACCATAAATCAGGAAGGCACAAATAAAAAACTAAGGTAAGCGCTCCTGTTGTCGGTCGCGCCCGAACCGGGCCACTTCCGTTCGGCGGCGGAAGCGACTCTATTGGCGTAAAAAAGCTGCGAGTCAACTGGCCAGTTTGTTAGAGGTTTATTGAAAAGCGAACATTGATAAAAGTGTTCGACGAATCGTCGTGCTGTCGATGTTTGAATGTAGCACTTTTGTGTAAACGTTAGGGATTTACGGACGTTTTTCGGGTTGGCAAAAGTTTATTTTTCTATACATTTCCACCACATCCACCAAAAAAATATACAAAGACCTTACAGATTTCCTCTCACAATATAAGTATTCAAACCATTTCTTAATTTTGATTTTACTATACTTATAAAACATCATTACGGTATCTCACAACAAACCATATTTTAATTCCCACACAGCATCCCTCGACTGGGGAGCGCACGCGCCGCCATTCGGCATGCACGTGTAGCGCAAATTAAAAACGTTTCTGCCGCGAGTGCGATTATTAATTACCGATAAGTCGTGCGCTCACCCTTCCCCGTGAGAGAGGTGCAATTAACGTGCATTGTTGAAGATCATCTTGGTATTTTTGATGGAGAATTTTTAAAACGATTTTGGTTAGTTAATTGACAACTATGAGGGTATCAGATGTGTGAATTTGTGTGTGAATCAATTTTCTACAGAACTGTTTCGAGGAGACAACATAATTATGTTGTTGTGTCTGAATAGTCCTTCAGATGCTGTTGAGAATCTGTTATCAGAATCGAAGTCTAGTCATTAGTAGACTCTCAACTTAAAAATATAGACACCGGGTGTCCCAAAACACATTGGTCATTGAGGGGAAGTATTTTAAATATTGAAAGTAGCCTATATCGTTCAAAAGAAACTTTTTTTCATATTTTTTTAGCTTGAGCCGGGAATCGAACTGACAAAACTGCGATACAGTACCATCCCGTATTTTATAGCAGCCGTTGATAGTATCGATAGGGTCGTTAATCAGGATCAAATTTTTCCAACAAACACATTAAAGTTAAAGGAAATTAAGGTATTAACAACTAACAACAAATATCCCATCGATTGGTGAACTGCAATACAGGGTTATATTTTTTCGCATTTGTGTTGCTTCGATTCTCGGCTCAGGCAAAAAATCTGTGAATGCAGTTTTTCTTACTTTTGAAACTAAAATGAAATCTCATTCTAGTGTCAATATTTAAAGTACTTTCCCTCCATGACCATGTGTTTTGGGACAGCCGGTACAAATAACTCGTTTCCTAATATTGTTCCCAACAGACATAACTAACACAATTTTACATACACACTATACTTTTTACTTACGTACTCCACCATCCATATTCCTTACTAACGAGCCTCAAAGTACTTGAAGTCGATCTATCCCACAGAATACAATACATAATCTCATTGAAGTCTCGTGCACACATCGGGACGCTGTCCACGTGGCGTTTTTAAGATCAGCTAGCAGATAACCTTAATGAAAAGATCCCTATGGACTGATAGTACGCGCGGTGGGACGGGCGGCGCGTACGGAACTCAGAAGGTTAACTCGACAGTTGGTTATGTTAGAAATTATGTTTTGTTTTCTGAGGTATGTAGGTATTGAGGAGATTTTCAGTGTTTATTTTTATAGTTTTCTTCCAATACAAGGATAATCGGAAAGGGGGTACTAATCCGCAGGCCACTTAAAGTATCACTGATGACGGTTTTAAAGCAATTGTTAAAAATGAGATAATTTTAATTTTCATGTTTTTTTAAATTCTTTATCCCTACTTTAGATACGAATTCAGAAAATGGAGCTTCTAATTCGTGATCCCAAATAAAACCTAAAATGTAAACACAACTGATCATACCTGAGGATAGATAGATTTTAGCTAGCGTATCTTTTATGTAGTTTTGAACAGCTATTTCTCTTAAACTAATGACTTTTGAGGAAAGTGGTAGAACAAAAGTTAGTCATTATTATAGCATTTTAACACCCTTTCGGATTAGTACCACCTTTCTGACTAACCTTGGATAACCAATTTAGGACGCGCATGAATTTCTATTTTATTTAACCCGTGTGGGGACGAGCTGAAATATAAAACTTCCTCACCGCACGCTGGTAGTAGACGCGTGTTGTAAGATTATACAAATCCCAGCACGCTTGGTGGAATCTATACGGTCCACCTGGCTATCTACACATTAAAGCGAAGCAGTTTACTGAGTTCCATCGTGTGTATGTGAATATACGTGTGTATGTGGATATAGGGGAATCCCTCTATATCTTTGTTACTTGGATTCGTGTGCTCCATCTTAGAACCTGTCCGCGGTTACCATCAGAGGGTCTACTCCCTAAGCACGAAGTCCGTGGTTTCGGCCTTAGTTACAAGCGTTTTCTACTCCCTATCACCTACGGACATACGATTATTTCGGGGCCCGAACTAAGAATGAATGACAACACGATTTGACAGTTGTCCCTACTACCGAAGTGTTTTTGCCCGTCCGAAAAATTTAACTTGACACTTGTTTTGTTCACTTCTACGTTTCGGGCTGCTTTCAGACGGGCGACTAAGTTCGTTGACGGACTTAGGGAGTAGGTCCTCTGGTGCAAGGCCTAAGACGTATCCCAGCCTATCAATGGTCAACGATTTATCGATACCTAGATAATACCATATTGTTGAAAACAATGCATAACAGAAAAAAAAAGTTAGATATTTCAATAGCCCGGCTGAGGCTTTCGTGGTTTTTCGGAGTAGACCCCCAGCGCTCATTAAAATATTTGGCAGTCATTCTGTTTCAAAGAACAGGGGCCTAATTCTCCTAAAATAAATCTTGATAAATCACAACCGAACCAATGCCGAACCGTTTTTTCAGACAGTCCTCAATTTCAAAAGCTATCAAATTGTTTGACACAAAAAACAAAATCAATCATTTTGAAAGTTTTCGAAAACAAAAACTGACTGACGGTTGTGGTTCGATTGCGTTTGGCAACAATTTATTTTAGTAGAATTGGGCCACAGCAACAGAACTTACCTAAAATTATTTTCCTACTGTTATATCTCCATTGTATTACAGTGGGGTCAGTAGCGTCGCATGCATGACAGGTATCCGATGTGCTAGACAGATGTGCACCGATTGTGCGGGAATAGATTCTAAATTACCTTTAGATAACATCTTAATGTAATTGTTATTGCAGTTTTGATTGTGATCGAAACTAACCTTTTATATTGTCAGTTCTTTTTTTATATCAGATTTAGGTACGAGTATCTCCTATCTAGTTAGTAACAAAACGTTTTCAGTCTCTCGTTGGACTCATTATTGACCTTTTGAAATCCAAAGTTTCAAAATCATAACACAGGCACTACGCCAGGCAGTATTTCAGAGTCAGGTTTAAATGAAAAGGTATTACTGACCTGAACTTTTCAACTAATACTGTAAATACTACTGCGACTACAAAAACTACGCCAAGATAAGGTTTTTTGGACTTTGAAGTTAAAGAACATTAATAACATAATATATTTTATTTTATACGCAAAAGGTAAAAATGTAATGTAATATTGTGCCCGATTTGTGATTGACTCATTCTGCTGTAGGAGGCTCTCATAATGTAGCAAGTTACCAAGTATCGTATTTGATAAGCCTAACTAATAAGGTATAATATTCTATATAAAGAAATTCCACTTACTGCACTCTTCATTGAGACGGCAACATTGCTGTAAGTTCACGGTTAGATAATTATCAGTCCATCTGCGTTTGTTCGTTAAAAGCTATTTGACTTTTACGAGAACAATGTAGATTTCTTTCGTCAAGTAAAAAACACATGCAAAATCTGCACACACATTTTTTTCTCAACTTCAAATAACATTTTGTTATATTACAAAAACATATTTAAAACTTACTGACTCTTTTAAACGCCAGCCATGTGAAAAAGCAACAGCACATTATTAATAAAGCCGTGCACAGCGCTGCGATTGTGCGCAGATGAAAAGGCGATTAGTCGCGGCGCGTCCCCTACTCCCTCACCTATTGTTTGTCGCGGACGCTACCTACGCACTATTTATACTTATTTAAATCTCTATAGATTGGGTGGAAAGGACTCGGTAGTAAAAGGTCTTAAAACACAATTGTGTGCAAGGGGCTTTAATTGAAATTTGCAATATAAAATTTTCTTATTTTCGTATTTATTTTTTATTTTCGTAAAAAACTTGATAGTTTTGTTAATGTCAATAAATTTAAATTCGATAGAGAAGTGAAAAATTAAAATAAGATTTCAGTTCTTAAAGACGAAAAGTGAACTTCATTTTTTGGGTCAGTTTGTATTATTAATTACTAGAGGTCGCTCGCAGCTTCGCCCGCGTGGATGTCGTTTATCGCGGATTCCGTATTTTTCAGGATGGTATAATTCAATCATGATTCGAAAGACACGTGGCGCCATCTATGAACGTTATTGTTATTGTTTCCCTCGGGAACAGTACTTTTTTTCGGGATGAAAGGTACCCTACGTCCGTTTCTGTACACCTGACAACGTATATGCAAAGAACACCGGCGAACTCCCAAAGAATGTAAAAGTATAGAGTTTGAATTTCTGAACAGGTTTGTCTTAAGTTATACTTTTATAGGAAGTCAGGAATTAAAGATATTCCAGTTTGAAGTTTTAGAGGTTATGTCTTTTAACAACAGACTAATCGAAAAAGAAATATAGAAACACCTACTTACTTACTACATTTGTATTCTGATGCAGAAGTGTATTTCCTAAGTATATTTATGCAATACGTAAAGCCAAGCATTTTATGGAACTTGACCTAAGATTTATATTACATGGCAACATTAAAAGTAGGTATATAAGTTTTTAAACTGACTTGGTCACTAACACAATCATTAGAACTTAACAAGAAACTCACAACAAATAATAAACATGGTAAATATCCCGTTTTAAGTTCTAATGATTAAAAGTACCTATAGCTTGGCCCATAGACATAGAGCATGGACTGAGCATTAACTAAACGAAATTGACCACTTAGAAAGAGAGTAAAACAATTATATGACCCATCTATCTCTTTTCTTATATAAATAGACCTAAATAATGTCTACGGTAATGTGAAGGAAAAAGGTAGATGGGTCATACAATTGTTTTTCTCTCTTTCTAGAGAGTGGTCAATATCATACAGATAAGGCTGGCATAATCGTTCAACGATGAAAGCCTCTTTCCAAACAATAAAGATTAAAAAAAAGTCCATCCTCTATGTCCATGAGCTTAGCCAAAAGTCATGAAGTCAACCCAGAAAAAAAAACTACGCCATGATTATTTATTATCGTCAATAATCTAGTCAATTAAGCTCTCAATTATAACGATTTTTTTCCCAGACTTTGATAGGCCATATGATTGATTTGATAAAACTTAGTAAATTATTTCATTGGTATCTATTACGGTGACATACGTAGACGCTTAATAATTTCATCAACGATTTCCTCGCCGGTGTTCTTTCAGGATGATCGGTTCAGTGGTTTAGGCGTGAAAAGGTATCACACAAACAAACTTACTTTCGCATTTATAATATTAAGTTAGGAATTAGGATTAGGAAGTTAGGATTAAGATTATGACAATTACCTTTTTTTTATTGAAATGGTTTGTCGCTTAGCGACTATACCGGCCAATGAAAAGATTACTAAATACTTTTAAGCATGATATTATTTATAGGGACTCACTCCAATCAAAAGGAAGAAAAAAAACAAAAAAAAAATGTGGAAGGGTCAAAAATAAAATTTATAATTACCAAAGTTATTGCCAAATCTATCAAACCAAACGAACTGTCCCCTCCTGAATCCCACTTACGCCCTTTATACTCTGGACCTACTTAAATCGATACCAAAGCAGGGCCACACTGTTGCGAGCTGCTTGCGCGTGCGAATTCCCGTCACCCGCCATTGTCGGCGTCCACCTAATGCGGTGACGTCACGGAGGGAGCTAAGCCGCTGTCGGAATCGCGGGCGATTAAAAAACGCTTGTTTTCTTTGATGGATGGATTTGAATTTCGTTAATTTGATTAGTGAAGGTAGGGAAAGATTTATTTTATAAATACAGAAAAAATATAAAACATCTGTTTATTTACACAATATTTGCCTATGCCCTCAGTAATTAACAAAGATGGTCTTCTATTACAGCGTTAAAAAAAATTAACAGCTCTTATAATCCATATTAAGTGTGTCTGTTACAAGCTTACATAAAGTAGTTTTTAATATTTTTTTGGTTTTTTGAAGCTAATGTTTGTTTGTTAATTTTACTTACTAGTAAATCCATTTATTATTTACCCAAGATACAGGTTTGCCTAGTTTGGGGCCAATGGTAATAAATATTGTTCATGTGTATTTTTGAAATAAATTTTATCTTATCTTTAAATAGAACAAACCGTATCGAGATTTCTTAAATACGATCTGTAATCATTTTACGCTAATCATGTTGCTTTTATTATTTAAGACGCTTTCTTCACATCCAAAATTAAAAAGGGAAGTTAGACCGAATTTACAGGTACTTTGTCATCAAAACTTTATAACTGAACCCTTATTGTTTGCAGACTGGTGAATTGTAAACGAGACAAGAAAAAACTGACAGCGTGACAATTAAATTAAAAAAAAATACAACCCGCGCGGTACGCTATGATTTTTAGCAGTACATAAAAAATAAACTATCTACATAAAAATAAGTCCGTTACGTTTAAATAATAGTAATACAGCAATAACCCCCCACCTATACACACGTACGTAATTAACATAAAAATAAATTCATAATCACATGAAATATAGCAGTCGTAACTAACAATAAGTGTAATTTTCCACGCGATAAATCTTTATAATAATAATATTTAATGTTGGTGACGCTAGAGGGCGATCGGCGAGACAATGCGACGTGCGACATTCGATGCGACACAATAGTCGGAGATTTGACGCGGGCGATCGCGGCGTGTGCACCTTGCCTTTGTCACAGTCTCCCCTGGATTTTGATGAGGTGTGGGCCCTCGATTGTATGAATCGGGTTTTGATCAGTAACGGTCATAGTTTTGTTCGGCGCATCGTGTGGGTGCGTATGTAAAGTTTGGTTAACTGATGCGGTTATGATAAACGGTTTGACTCTTCAATCCCTTTTATTTCAGTTTATTTGTTATTTAATTGCTTTCTAGTTGTAAGTAAAGAATTGACATTCAAATCATGACAGCAGATTCGATTGCATATCCAGTCATTAACAACAGTCAATATGAACATTGTCACCTAAATTTCTGACGTCATTGAATGCTCTTATTATATTGCTATTAATTTACCTTCACTTGGAAGATCATTGAATTAATATTAATATTTTATCGGTCACATCACAATTTCAATCCGCTAATCGAGAAATTATTTTCTTTAAACAAATAATCTCATTTAGGATATCAAAAATTACCTCAAGATCAAACCATCTTCTAATTATATTATTACTAGAGGTCGCCCGCAGCTTCGTTGCGTGGATGTCGTTTATCGCGTAGACATTTCGCAGTTTTGGGGGAGAAAATTAGCCTATGTCCTTCTGCAGGTTCCAGACTATCTCTGTACCAAGTTTCATCAAAATCGGTTCAGCGGTTTAGGCGTGAAAGCGTAACAGACAGAGTTACTTTCGAATTTATAATGTTAGTAGTGGATTTGGCACCGTAGCATAAATTTCACTGACCTTGTCTACCTAAATCGAACATTTTGAGCTACATACTTTTAATCCGATTCTCATATGTAAAAAAAAGTCTTAAAACCAAAATAAAATCATAATCATCAGTATCCTCCATTACTCACGTGTGCTACCCTTGCTTACTGTTAGTCACATGTCCAGGGGTGCGGGGTGTGGGGGTGCGGGGGCTCGTGTGAAGGGTGCAGTCCGCTGCAACACTGATTGTGGACGCGGCACTAACATCGATCTGCAATATAATTTGGATAAGTAGAATGATTATGTCTCATGTAATATGTATGACAGGAGTTAGAATATAAGGTAATTAAGTTTAAAAAAGTACGTACGTAATTTATTTCAATTAGGACTCTGACAAAAGCTGGTCATTGAAACCCTTTTGCTAATCTATTACTAAAATCCACTTGTTTGAAGAAAGTGGACGTATGTTCGTTAGCTAGATGGATGTGTATATAAATCATGTAAGTATACTATTTTCTTGAGGGTTGCGTCAGTCAATCGCTAAATAATCTTTTTCAAGACCAGTTATTCAACATTTCAGTTTGATTAAAAAAAATAGACCGTGATGGTTGTCGCATCATTCTGTAGGTTCAACGTTTACTAATGGACAAAATGTAAACTAATGAAAAAAAAAATCCGCTGTCCCATACAAAATAGTCAATGTTGCTTAACACAATGTATGGAAAAGCTTTTTTTCACGAACTCAGGGTTTGTCCCATAGTAAAAGTTGATGAACTCACATACATGAAATCTGGGGACTTACTATGACCTCTTAAAGCAGGACAGAAGTTGCATGGAAGTTGAACTGCCCTGCTTTTTTGTACTATGACATCGTTAGAGCAGGCCTGCTACGTTGACGTTTACGAAATCCGTTCACCTTTTTTTTTGTATAGACTTTTCGTACCATGAACAAGCATTACCGTTCAACTTGGTTCAGTAGTCGTTCATCTTTAGTACTGTCATGGTACGATTTTTAGCGATTCACAAGCAGGCCTGCTTTTGAACGGAAGCTGACTAGCTGGAATTTGAACGTTTTCATAAGAGGTCATGGTAAGCCCCCTGCTCGTTCATGATTTATGACGTAAAGCAACTAATCAGTCATGCCGTATAACCAGTGACGAAAACTTGAAAAAAATTGATAACAAATCATATTTCGTTGTGAACTTACTTGCATCTTAAATCAAAGTAGGTATAATATAAAACAAAGTCGCTTTCCGCTGTCTGTCCCTATGTATACTTAGATTTTTAAAACTACGCAACGGCATTTGATGCGGTTTTTTTTAATAGATAGAGTGATTCAAGAGGAAGGTTTATATGTATAATACATGCATATTATAGTAGAGAAAAACGCAGGATACGCGATAAACAACATCCACGCGGGCTAAGCCGCTGGCGACCTCTATAATAACTAAATAAATATTTGGGTCATTTTTTACACAGCACCATCTAGTCCCAAACTAAGCAGAGCTTGTACTATGGGTACTAGACAATGGATATAATACTTACATACTTTTTTCTTTTCTAAGTACATACTTATATTACATAAGAAACACCCAGACCAACACAAACACTTATGTTCATCACATAAATATTTGTGTCCTGTGGGAATCGAACCCGCGACCTCGTGATCAGCAGTCCGACACTCGAACCACTAGACAACAGACGTCGTCATGTTTGTAATGAGACCACCCTCCGTCCCAATGAACTTACTCATAATTCAATAACTAACAACATCACAATAATTTTCACAATATTCATCCATGTCAACCAAACAGCACGTGAAGTCGTTTTCACTTTCTATAAAATCCACCATCACTAACGTGTTCACCCCATTGAGAAGACTACCCTCGAAATATAATATTAAATTAACATAAAGCCGTGAGCACGACAGCGAATCAAAACGAGAATATCACGGATATCGTTAATTTGAGTCAGCCAGCCCTTTCAGTGATGGGGTGAAGGTAACGATGTTACAGCATCAATGGTAGTAAGTGTGTTAGCAGCTTTTGTCTTTCTTAAGGAGTTATTGACGTGTTGCTATGGGAACCGGACACCTTGTATTTTGAGTGGGTCTTGTTTTTAATTTAATTACTTGTCTATTTAAGGGGTGACATTGAGGATCGCTTGAACTGTTTTTGTTTAACGACGAGCACACAGAAATGATACATGTGAACCCACCTTTATGAATATGAATGGACCTACCGGACCTATTGGAAGTTCGACCTACTAGAGAAAGAAATTTGACATTACTTCTATGGAGCTTATGTCAATTTACTATCTCTAATAGAGCGAACCGACGATAGATAAGTTATTGAAGACGGGCGATAGAAGTAGTATCAAAATTATATCTCTAATAAGACAAACTGCAGATAGATATATTGAAAATGAGCTTAAAAGAAGCTTTCTATTTCCTTAAATTTAAGCAGAACTATAATATAATAATATATAAACTCAGAATTCATTATGTTAAATTATTGTGAATGAATAAAACTTTAGAATTCCACGAGACAGGCTTGACCTAGTGTGAGTCCACCAGTTAAACGTCTCCTTTTGTCTCTCTAAATGATAATTCGTTATTGTAATGTAGCTTTTAAGGAAACGTAAACAGATTAATGTATTTTTAACCGACTTCAAAAAGGAGAAGGTTCTCAATTCGTCTGAATGTTTTTTTTTTTGTTTTTTTTTTGTATGTTTGTTACGCGATATCTCCTCCAATTATGAATGGATTTTGATGATTTTTTTTTTGTTTGGTAGATCATACTTCAGAGGTGGTCCCATATAAATTTTATCGAAATAGATTTAGCGCTTTTTGAAATAATCAACAAAAACAAAAAAAATATACTTAGATGACGTTTTCGTTTGTGGTTCCCTTATGCAAAAGTTTTGATAAGGACTTTCAATCTGTTTTAACTGTGATCACAGAAACATTAGCCAAGAACAAAGAAATTTGTATGTGTTTGTAAGGACCCGTCATGATAATTATACATTAATTCTTAAAGAAAACTACTTAATTGTAAGAAAGATTACGCAATCGTGTCATTTAAATTTGTAGTCTTAAACCGTGTAATTTATGGCACTAAAACGTATATAATAAATAACTTTAAAAAAAAGTAAAAGCCGACTTCAAAACAAAAACTAAAAAGAGTAAAATAATTACCAAAATATAAAATTAACAGTTTCAGAAGTCGGTGCAATTCTACACTGAAACAAATAAAAGCCACCGACTTCTGAAACTGTTAATTTTATATTTTGGTAATTATTTTACTCTTTTTAATTTTTGTTTTGAAGTCGGTTTTTACTTTTATTTATTTGGTAAACAAATCATTATAATTAAAAAAAAAAATAATAATATAACTCGTTAACTTATCTATTGTTGTTTATTCTTAGCGATATCCAGAGTGTTGAAGAATTAACTCTGAGAATGTTGTGAGGTTACTCAATAGGAAATTAACAACTTTCGCTGAAAATGTTTTTATTATTTTCAATACAAATAAAAAAATTACGTTTTTTTTTATACGCTTGTTTTTTTTCGTACTTCAATTTAGAAAAGTTGTTCAATTTCTAATGATGAGTAACCCTACTAAATTCTTGCAGTTAATTTTTTTAACACCCTGTATTGTGATGCCAAGATCCGGCTTATTTGATAATTCCTCTACCTTGCCCAGTCTTCTATATTCTCAGTGGTCATTATTATATATTGTGAGTAGCGACCCGCCCCGGCTTCGCACGTATACGTTTTATAGCTTAAAACCTTCCTCTTGAATCACTCTATCTATTAAAAAAACTGCATCAAAATCCGTTGCGTAGTTTTAAAGATCTAAGCATACATAGGGACAGACAGACAGCGGGAAGCGACTTTGTTTTATACTATGTAGTGATATCATGCAAGTTGTATTTAACCGACTTCAAAAAGGAGGAGGTTCTCAATTCGTCTGAATGTTTTTTAGTGTTATAAATATATTAAGTAAATTATTGTAAACTTGTTTGTAGACGCTTTGGGTGTACCTGTTATGTCTACAAATTATGAATAAATAAATAAATAAATAAAATAAATATCGACTCCCACAGGCCAGCATCCTGTCAATTCTTTCTAGATCTTCTCATTGCAGTTAAAATCTTTTTATACACTGTCTATTTCATTCTCCATAAACATGAAACCAAAATTAATTCCCCTCATTTTATCATTAATAAAAAATTCATATAGCCATCAAAAGTTAATATGAATATCCTCTCAAACGCAAACACCCATAAAGTTGTCTAAATGGTTGTTGACTATAAAAGAGTGACGAATATTGCTATTTTATGCACAAGGTAATGACTCCAAGGTGGTTTATGGGACCCATGTCTATAACTCTTGATTGATCTTTATTAGAAGGTACTAACGGTTAAAATTAAGCTTTCAGGGTCTTTTTTATTGGATGTCATTGCCATTACCTTGAGGACGCTACCTGACCTTTATTGGGCTATTTGAGTATTGAATAACAAATCAATTGCAATCAAAGTAAACTTCCTTATTTACAAAAACAATCGAAGGCGGCAATCAGTGGCAAATAAACTACGTACCTAATATATCCATGGTATGTTGTTTTGTCAATAAAGCCTCGATAAATATGCTATGCACGAAAGTGATGTGATAAGTCATTTAAACATAACGTAACATTCAGAAATTACAGTGCTAATCAATACAAATCTGATTTTCAAATTTATTGGTTCAGGTATTTATTTGGTGCAGTGATTGGCCGCTGAATTGGACCACTATACGCTTTTCACCGTAAGCTGAGTCCTAACGTCTTTTTACAAAACCTTACCATACAAAAAACATCAAATATAAAAAAAAAAAAAACTAAAACTTACCTCCGGTTTCTGAATTGAGAATTCGGGATAAGCAATACCTAAGTAGTATTTGAGTACGGAGTTGTCAAAAAATTGCTTTAAAATCCGTCATATTTTTGACAACTCCCTACTCAAATGTTACTTAAGTACTGCTTATCCTAGAATTCTCAATTCAGAAACCGGAGGATAGATAATATAGCTATTCTACGGTTTTTGATGATGTTGTTTACGTTTTACAAAATTACTGCTACAGGATTCATCCAATCGGATTGCTCGACGAGCTTCCGTTCAGACACTAGACTAGTGGTCGAATAAATATGAAACACCAAAAATATTTTTTTAGATATGTTGCTCTGCAATAATGTACAACTTAAAACATACTTTCCAACAATCCCAACTATGTCGAAACACGACAAGCTCTAATACAACGATCCATTTCTCTCTATTACTGTACACACAACATATTAGATTAGTATCAAGAGTCACTTGCCGTCTGACGGCAAACAAAAAAATAGCCGCCAAACGTGCCCACAGTCGGCACGGCCCCGTCACGACAGAATTCTCGATATCATTTAAAAAATACAAAGTATATCTACTATTATGAATGGGATGTTGTAGGAAATAACAGTCTAGCAATGTGGTGCTCAAGCTAAATATGCATCCATACAAAATATTACAATGGAACGCGACTGAACGTAAACCAATCTGTATCTAGGGATGAGCTTCGGTTTGTTGAAAGTTTCTGCCATGCACGCAGAAACATCGTTTACTATCAGAAATGTTTGAAACTTACACTAAAAAAAAAAACAAAATATAGGTACAAGGTTAGTCGGAAAGGGGGTACTAATCCGCGAGCCACTTAAACTATCATTGATGACGGTTTTAATGCAAGTGTTAAAATTTCAAAATTCGATCATTTTTATTTTCATGTAAAATTATGTCGATTTTAGTTTTTTCAAAAATTCTTCATCCCTGCTTAAGTTACGAATTCAGAAAATGGAGCTTCTAATTCGTGTCCCAAATATGACCTAAAATGTAATCATAACTGAGGATGGATAGATTTTAGCGTATTTGTTTTTTGTAATTTTTGAACAGCTATTTCTCTTAAACTATTGACTTTTGGGGAAAGTTATAGAACAAAAGTTATTCATTATTATGCGTACTTTACCCTTTCGGATTAGTACTCTCTTTCTGATTAACCTTGCATACCTACTATATAATATTTACTTTGTTTTTATCTACCTTACATATTCAATTTTCATCTTCTTACCTTCCCGACCCCCAACAACACTGCTACAAACAAAATAGTCAAATCGATCTTTATTGATGGAATAAAAGTGCATATAAATTTTATGAAGTATAAACGGGACATTTCTAAAAGTTTATGGGCCGAACACTCGAGGGGGACTAAGTACCTAAACCTAAGTCAACGCACAATGAAACGCAACTAAACTTATGCAAAAATATCGCTGACTAGAACATCCATTACCACTTTTCACGGGTATTAAGAAATAGAGACTCCAACATAAGCAGCAATGGATAGGTGATACTTCAATTTGATCGCTATAGGGTTGTACCACTTCGTAGTGGAGGAGTTACGGTGACCATAAATTCAAGTTAAATTGGAGACATATCTTTTAATGTGCGTTTATTGAAGTGTTTATGTGGAGGTCTTCAAAGTCGCGCCTCTTCTATTTAATGGACGAACGAGATGAATTTGCGTCTCACGTCTTAACGAAAGTTAGTCCTATGACGGTTATGAACTTTCTAATACGATTATGTATTAATATTGGGTAATTGTTTGATGGCGAGGCGCGAGGTGAATGGAATTACTTTGAGAGCTCTGTGATGTAACTTTTGATATTTGTATTAATTAGTTTAGTTTTGAGTACTTTTGTTTGGTTAATGATAGGGATATAATAAAATTAATAACAAAGTATTAATATCTTACAAATTGTTAAAATAGGAATAGAAAACAGCATTCAAAACAAGTTGCTTTAGTTTTACTTTTTCATTGGTATTGTAACATCCAGCTTTATCAAACGTCGACCAGGGGCCTAATTCTCCTAAAATAAATCTTGATAAATCACAACCGAACCAAGGCCGAACCGTTCATTCACACAGTTCTCAATTTCAAAAGCTATCAAATTGTTTGACACAAAAAACAAAATCAATCATTTTGAAAGTTTTCGAAAACAAAAACTGACTGACGGTTGTGGTTCGATTGCGTTTGGCAACAAATTATTTTAGGAGAATTAGGCCCCTGTACGCTAATCCAAGTAAATTCATGATGCGCTGGTCAAGTTGCAGTGACGCTGCAGAGTATCTGATAGCGATCGCCTATTAAAAGGATATGAAAAGCGCTGTTTTGATCTAAACATAACTGCAACTATAATGCAACTGAACTTCTTTAGTTAGGTGAATCAAGCCCCTGAGAAAGAAAATTGCCAAATTGTTTGTTATATACTTTTTCTAAAACTTTATGCCCTATGAAGGATTAAGGCAAGTTTGTTAAAACCTTACACGGGCAGCTTGCCATAATTCAAGGCAGTCAGTAAAACTTCCAGAAAATTTACTTGCTGCGGTCTATAGTGCAAGTCACTTGCAGAAATATACTCGTGCAATTTAACTTGCTGTTGGGTTTAACGTTTAACCCTTTCAAAGACAAACATACTCAAGAGAACGTACGTCTCGACCACCAATCATTATTTCTACATAGGCTCGTCACAACATGGACTCAGGGGCAGCATGCCTGGTTCGGACGCGGCGCATTAGGCTCGTGACAAACGAGGATTTTATGCAAAATTCCGCGCTGCCGCCGACACACTCCTTTACCGGTGAGGGCGGGGATAGTGCGGTGTCGATAGTTAATGTATTACGAATAATAAGAGGCAAAGAAAAAATTTACGTAGGGAAAAGATAACATCTTCTCTTCACTGGTGTCAGCAAGAGCTATACGGAAATAGCTCATGCTGTGGTGAAAAGATTAGCCAGACAGCAAGGTTGGTAGCGGGGCTGACTGTCCAGGGTGCGCTGGACATACTTAAGTATCGTCACTCGTGGAGGCTCTTTTCATGCACCCCAGAAGATAACACAATAACTATTATCGTCATTACGTCGGCGCCGGCTGTCGCTGAAAACCAGCGCTGGGGCTCTGTCTTGCATAGGGTCGTAGCTTAATGCTGAGCGATAGCCGTTTTGCGTGGATATGACGCATGTTTCCCTCAACCTTCTTATTTTTTGGATTTTGTGTTTATTTTCTTTTTGCGTCATGTTTACCGCAAATAAACGTATTTTCTTTCTTTCTCTCTTTTATTACATAATCATTATTATGTTTTGTTAATGATAACATAGGAACCCTAAATAGAAAGCAGTGAAGATTTGTCAACAAATCATATGTCAAACGATACCGGTAAATAATAATAATAATAATAATTCCATTTATTTCAGACTACAAGATCCATATATTTGTTAGTAAGTACTTAAGAGCTATGTTAGTGACAAAAACTTAATTAAACATACTTTTATTTACATAAATAAATAAGTAGATACAGGTATGTCTCGTTACTTTGGTCATGACAAAACATCACGCCTGTAGTCTCCGGAGGATTGGGCAGAGGTCCCATGTAATTAGGGGACGAATCTATTGCCATCAACCGGGCACAAATCCAGACTCCGGTCTGCTGCTGAGAAATTTCACACGGAAAAACCCAATAACACTTTTCCCGACATACATTAAACCCCAGAACTCACGCTCCGCAGTGCCCTTACGACTTATGAAGCAGTCTTACTTTATTTTGATCAAAAACATGGATTTGGAATAACAAACTATAGAAAGTATGCATCGACTTCCTCCTACACATACAATATCCAACGATACATTTTATATTCGTTCATAAAGCCGCCTACAAAACATGACATCTGATTTTAAACCATTAAATTATTCTGAAAATTGTGTGCCTTCAAAACAATATCGATAAATTATGACATTTTCACATCACTGTGAATATTCAAATGAGTAGTTTAGGCGTAGTAGGTAAATAGCATTGCGTATAATTCGTTCAGCCACAGAACAGGACAAGCCAGTATGAAAATAATAAAATTATAGCCAAATATTAAATAGTCTCTGGTCCTGGGTTCAATCTGCAGGTTGGGCAAAGTTTTATTGTGTTTTTCCGGGTGGAATTATTCAGTAGCAGTCCGGAGGCTGGAAATATGCCTGGTTAATGACAATAGGCTCGCCCCCTATTACATGGGACTTAAGCATAACGGCGAAATGAGGGTGTACTATACACCTCTGCCCAACCCTTCGGGAAATACAGGCGTGATGATATGTTACTTATGTTACTAAATTTTACTATTCCATTAGCGAAACGCTCGATGGCTGTCTCAATTAGTCATTAATTTGCATTTGTTAGCTACACTTATTGATGAGTGAGTGAGGTGAGGAGCTCGTGGCTAAATAATTACAGCCGCATAGACCGATCTTCCGGGTTAAGCCACGCTTGCCGAGGTTGGTCTGTGGATGGGTGACCATTTACCATAGCGAGTTTCCTCCGTGCCTCGGAAAGCACGTAAAGCCGTTGGTCCCGGCTGTCATTTGTAGATCTTTGACAGTCGTTACTGTTGGTCAGAAGCCAGAAAGTCTGACAACCAGTCTTACCAAGAGTATCGTATTACCCAGTTACTGGGTTGTGGAGGTCTGATAGGCAGTCGCTCCATGTAAAATACTGATATTCAGCTGCATCCGGTTCGACTGGAAGCCGACCCCAACATAGTTGGGAAAAGGCTAGGCAGATGATGATGACTTATTGATGAGTATCATAATCTACCTGTGGACAGGCTAAGATGTAATTCACAAACTGACTGACCAAAAAAACATACGTAGCCTCCGACTGCATGTGACGATTTGATAGCATGATTTTTTGAAAAGCTACGTTAGTTTGACGTTATGTTATGTATGTTATGATTAGAAGTACGTCTTGTTTACATCTTTTTAGTTCGTTTTTTATGCAGGCGGGTTTTTTTTTTATTAATTAGCTACTTAGCCTTTCGATTTCTACAGTCAGGCATCAAAAAAGTTGTTCTACAGCAATCGTATAATTTTCCAAACCTCGGATTATCCAACTGTGTTTCCCTACTCTATAACTTATTCAGGACACTTTGTCTGACTATCGACTACAGTGTAAGCAGTCGTAAAAACCGCCTCAGCGCTAATGCAGTCGCTTCAGCTACTGACGCATAAATGTGTCTCACTGTACTGACTATACCTACAAATATGCGATAGATATGACACAGTTCGTTACAGTTTTACGACAAAGTTGTACCTTATTTGAATTTTAATAGGTAACAAATTAAATATTAGCCTGTAACTGTTTCACTGCTGGGCAACGGCCTCTTCTCATAAAGAGAAGGAACGAGCATTGATCACCACGCTTGCTCACTGCGGGTTGGTGATTAGAGACTAGTAAGTCCAGGTTTCCTCACGATGCGCGATGATTTCCTTCACGGTATGTCAGTGGCATTTTAAATAAAGTAAGAAAGTACATAATTATGACATTTAAAAAGTCACATTGTTACATGCCTGGATTTGAACCTGCAACCCGGTGCTAAACAAGCGGATCTGTAACCTCCGGGCCACCACTATCTACATTTTATGTATAATAATATACTAATTGTATGTAAAATTGTAGGACTAGTAATTACTGATGTGCAAATTGAGTCCGGCCGGCTCTAAATGAACATGGATGTCGGCGCTGCTTGTGAAGGGAGATGTCAAAAACTTGACAAAACTAGTACATTTCATGTTACAGTTCGGACAACGTAATAGGCCCGATTTGACGTTTGCTATAAAGCAAAAAACAAATGTGTACGGAAGTTGTAAGCCTTCGATCTTAAAGAAAGTCGCCTTTTTATTTATCTACACATAGCGCACCCATGATGAAATTAAAACTAAACGCCATGCATTGGAGTAATTACTATTAGTATTCACATTACTCCTAGTATTTTGACAGGTGTCAAATCGGACTTCTTAGATTGCCGCGAGTATAGTAGATATTTTGCCATGTTCATTTAGATCTACGTAAGACTGTACATCATTATAGTTGTGAAATGTTATGTACCTACAGTCCTGTATAATTTTGTATAAAAGGAAAACATATTAACGTTGACGTTATGACGACACGTTTGGTGCAGTGGCTAAGCGATTGGCTTCTGTGCTACGGGTCGTGGGTTCGATTCCCACACGGAACAAAAATTTGTATGGCCTACAGATGGTTGTTCCGGGTCTGGGCGTTTGTTTGTGAGATTTGTGTCTGTAAACGCACCCACGATACAAGAGAAATCTTAGTGTGGGGCAACGTTTTTTAAAAATAAATAAATAAATAAAACGTTTTATAGAAAACAAAAATAATTGAAGACTGATGAGAATAAGTGTTAAGGTTTTCTAAATAAATGTGTATTTTTAATGGATTCTTAAAGCAAAATAAATGAATCAACGGTTTGTTTACCATTTATGAAAAAATGTAATGGCCGCACTATCGATACATTATTAATATTATCCAAATAGTTGTTGTTGTATAACTGCTACTTTAAATATGCACTTTTATGATACTATTCAACTTACAATTAAAGGTACCAGTATTCTAAACCTATCAAGTATTTCCGCATGCAGCTGTTTTCATACATAACAACAGTTGAAAACATTCGTAAAAGAATAGAATCCCTAGCACGAGTGTTTGCTAAATCGCGTTTAACTACATACGTATTCGTTTCGCTATCGACAAATTTTAAATGGGAATTTTGCGCGTATTTGAAACTACGCAATTCAAATACTTGTCGATAACGAAACGAATACGTTAACTACACTATTCACTACCTACTCTAGTACGTAACTATTAAATCGGCATCTTATACGTATCGATGATAATACAAGTATACAGAAGGTTGAAATAACAGCCAATGTGAATGTCGTCGGATATTTCCCCGCGAGGTGTTCCAATACGGGAGCCTTTACACCTCGTAAACGATGTCAATTGAGCTATATTGATAGTTTACTGTTCTTTCTGTGCACCTTGCAATGAATATTTATTTACCACTGGAAGATTCTGTATTTGAATGTTATTTGATTTCTTCATAGTCTCGTGTAGTTGTATGGTATGTACTTTTGGGTTCCACGAAACAATACGTTTAGTAGACTAGTGTTACAGTGTTACGGTCACACTAATGAACGAACCCTTTTTTTTTATCGTGGGAAAATCCTCATGGATACCCTTCGCCTGGGGAAGGCGAAGGGTTATATCGGACTCTTACCGGCTAAAAACCCACGGTGTTCCTACTCCTGACCCTTGGCCGGGGTCACGGGATTCGCAGCTGCATGCACCGCAACCCCGGCAGGCCTCGGTCCGCCAGCCCCTGGCGGACCTCTCCTTCTGTGGGGCCTTGCCCCACGTCCTCCTGAGAGGCGCGCACGGAACACATGCGCGCCGCCTTCTCGGGCCTGTTACTGGTCGGGCGACGGGTAATGAACGAACCCTAGTGTACTTAGAAATGCACCCAGCTACACAAATAAGGTACATGCCAACATGGTCTCTGGTAAATCTAAGATTTTCACATAACAGGCCGCCGAAAGCGTTGGTACCTATACAAGGTTAGTCAGAAACGGGGTACTAATCCCAAAGGGTGTTAAAGTACCCATAATAATTACTTTTGTTCAATCGCTTTCTCCAAAAGTTTAAGAGAAACAGCTGTTCAAAAATCTCAAAAAAAAATCTCTAAAATCTATCTATCCCCAGTTATGATCAGTTGTGTTTACATTTTACGTCATATTTGGGGTTATTAATTAGAAGCACCATTTTCTGAATTTGTAACTAAAGCAGGGATGAAGAATTTTTGAAAAAACTGAAATAAAAATCATTTTATTTGGAAAAAAAATATCGAATTTTGAAATTTTAACATTTGCTTTCAAACAGTCATCAGCGATGCCTATAAGTGGGCTTCGGATTAGTACCCCCTTTCCGACTAACCTTGTATTAATGTATGTAGCCGTGCGTATCTATAGATAAGTTTCAAAACAGTTCTAAAGGACAGACTTTTCGTATATTATGTAATCTAAGGTACATAACGAGGACTATAAGACCCAAACACATATCGCGAAGTAATTCGATTACATTTTCAATTTTATAAAACTGGGCGTCAAGTGTCATGAGTACGGCCATAATATTAATCAGTGTAGGGTAACAAGATTTGGAGCACGTAATCGGACGGTCTCAGCGGGGAGCGGGACACTTTATTAGATTGTCGCCCCAACCTGCCAGCGAATGAGAAGAAACGGACGATGGAAAAATAAAATCCACGTATGAGTTTGTTGCCAAATGTTGTGAGGTGTGGATGTGTGACTATGTTTTTAAATGTAAGTAATTTTGTATCAAGGGAATTGAGAAATCGTATTTAGGTCAATATAATAAAGAAAAGGGGTGCAAAAAAAAAAACAAAGAAAATTGCACTGCATTATACCCTTTTCAACGTAAGGTGAGCCTTGATGTTTATCTACAAAACGTTACCATATATAGAATAGCAAATATTAAAAAGAAAACATGGTTAATATACAAGGTTAGTCGGAAAGGGGGTACTAAGCCGCAGGCCAATTTAAGTATTCTGAAGACGGTTTTAAAGCACGTGTTAAAATTTCAAAATTCGATAACTTTTGTTTCCATCTAAAATTACTTTTATTTTAGTTTTTTCAAAGAATCTTTATTTACGAATTTACTTTAGTTACGAATTCAGAAAATGGAGCTTCTAATTCGTGACCCCAAATATGACTTAAAATGTCAATACAGCTGATCATAGCTGAGGATAGATAGACTTTAGCGTATTTTTTTGTAATTTTTGAACAGCTAATTCTCTGAAACTATTGACTTTTGGGAAAAGTGGTATAACAAAAGTTATTCATTATTGTGGGTACTTTGACAAACTTTCGGATTAGTACCCTCGTTCTGACTAACCTTCTAGATATTTTACGGTTTTTGATACTGTCGTTTACGTTTTTTAGATAGTAGTCTCCTTACGGATACAATTTACGAAATTACCGCTATGTCAGGACTCATTATACAATGAACAGAGTATAATGATGCATTTCCAATTACCTGCACTTCAAAACAACAATACAATTTATGAATAAGACTACACATAACTACACTACCTATTATGACTTTCACTAGCTTTGTAACAGCATTATACACCACCAAAAACCTAATAAAAACTAATCCAAGTCTCACAGCAAAATGCACCACCAATCAAAACATTTCCCATAATCGCCACCAATAATAATCGACATTTCAGTACGTAATACCGACGCCGCGTCATTTCGACGTCATTCAGCAGCATTACCCGCAGATGAAACAATCGAGTGACGCGCAATGACGTCTGCAAAGCGAAGGGTGACAAAGCCACCGATTTTAACCGGAATCCGACCGGGACAATAGTTCACAAAAAGTTGCCCTCACCTTGCACCCCCCGCACCCCGCTCCCTACAATAAATTACTCTCCGAATGATTTTTAGTCCGTGCGACACATTCGCATGATTTATAACGCGTGCGAACAATGCTAACCGGTTACGGTATAAATCCGTGAGCATTGGGGACTGAAAAGCTTGTTGTTTCCAATGTTCGAATAGTAATTATTGTTTGAACATATGGGCTGTACGTATTTTTAAGTTATTGTTGTGAGTGAATGAATGAGACCCAATTGAAAATAACATAAAAAACAGACATAGATTTACTGATGTAACTAAAAATAAAAGTCTTAGGTGCACTTGCACGACAATTCACTAAAAACATTTAACGCTAAACATAACTAAAACACCAGTCCATCTCTACAAACTTCAAACAATTATTATTGACTGAAATAGAATGACTTTTAAAAAATGTTTAGCACTAAATGTATTTAGCGACTCGTTGTGTAAGCGGGTCTAAGTCTAATAATGTGTAGGTACTACATTTTAGGAAAAGCAGCTGTAAAAGTGGCAAATTTGAATCATGTGTAGCCTTTAATAAGATTTTTTTGTATACCCTTAGGCATATTCCCTCTTTATGTACTTCTCTAGGCTACGTCTTATATTCAACTAACAAGTGCCTTAACTCAGAAAGTTTTATCTGTACTTTCCGATACAAAATCATAATAACATGTACACAAATAAATCAAAGAAAATGGTAATTTACGTTTTCTCAATCATAAACATTCTGATATACGACTCTTAAGCATATCTTCGAAAACAGAAACATTGATATTTACGTCACCGTCGCGTTGTTCGAAACGGAATAAAAACAAGTAAAGCTTCACGATTGAAAACAAGAACATTTTTTTCCTCAACAGATAAGAAATCATCATTACCGTCAAATGGCAGGGGATTCTGAAATCCATTCTCATCATTACTCTCGCGACATTGACTGCTCAGCACGCATCGCCAATAAAAACACGTCGGGACCTCCTGCCAGCATGTTTATTTTGTCACACCGCTCCCTACTCGCGCACCCCTTGCCAAGGTATTATAATTAAGCTCATTTGTTATTTTTGCTCTATTCAGCGGACGCTGTGGCGCGCAGGCGCGATAAGCCCGCCTGTATAGGTGCGTCATTAAAGCCAGTTTTTTGATGCGCACGCGACTGCGACCCGCATTATCTTTTTATCGTTGCACCCCATGTGCAGGGATTAACGTGTGGGACAGAGGTTTTGAACCTAGACGAATATTTTTATGTAGTATAATAGTATGAAATTTTATAAGCTTTGATTGGTTCTTATTTTATTACAAGAAATTATATAGTATTTTTTAAGATTGATAAAACAGATTTCAGATTGAAATAAAATTTTACTGAAATTACCAAAATAATAAATCAATAGGCACTATTTTATTTCTCTTCTTCTTCTCTCGTGTCAACATGAGCTATACAAAAATAAACCAAAATGGGGTGCATGAAAAGAGCCTCCACGAGTGACGATACTTAAGTACGTCCAGTGCACCCTGGGCAGTCAGTCCCGCTACCAACCTTGCTGACTGGCTATCTTTTCACCACAGCACTATTTTACTGTAGAGTATGATTGCTTGATTTTCATAACTACTTAAAGGTATGTATTGAAAATCTTAAAAAAACCGTTACCTTACTAAATAAAAATCAGTCCCACAATACCATCGAAACTATTAATAATAAAAACCCCGTACTGCAGGGGTAGTAAAAACTGAACATCAGTGCGTTACCTCTGGCAATAGGTGCACAATAGAGCGCGCGCGTGTCACCCGTGTGTCACCGAACAAATATTGCATTACCCTCGTCCCCCGCGCCCCTCGCCCCCCGCACGGCACGCGCCGTGTGTCGTGACGTCGTGAGAGTCCATTGTTTAGTCCCCAGCATAGCTCGCGGCCTGGACACCCTACTCGCTAATCCCACGGAAATTGCGTTGTAAGTGGCACTGATATTTTTTTCGTTAATTTTTGTTGTGAATAGTTTTGGGAAAGACTTCGTTGTTGATCTGATTTTTTATTCAAACTTTTGGTTTACCTAAATAAATAAATATGAGCCTGTAACTGTCCCACTGCAGAGCAAAGGCCTCTTCTTATACTGAGAAGGAACGAGCATTGATCATCACTCTTGCTCACTGTGGGTTGGCGATTTGAAACCATTAAGACCAGGTTACCTCACGATGTTTTCCTTCACCGTATGTCAGTGGCGTTTTAGATTAACTAAGAAAGTACATATGACGTTGAAAAAGTCACATTGGTACAAGCCTGGTTTTGAACCCGCTACCCGGTGCTTAACAAGCGGGTATGCAACCCCCGGGCCACCACGTCTCCTTGGTATACCGATTGTAAAAAAGAAAAAAACTTCGTAAATGCTACGCTTAATAAGTTGTTTTTATACCAGAGCTACCATAGCTAGTAAGAAAATGTTCAGTCTATTAATTGGTAAGTACCAGCTAGTAAGAAAATGTTCAGTCTATTAATTGGTAAGTACCAGCTAGTAAAAAAATGTTCAGTCTATTAATTGGTAAGTACCAGCTAGTAAGAAAATGTTCAGTCTATTAATTGGTAAGTACCATCTAGTAAGAAAATGTTCAGTCTATTAATTGGTAAGTACCAGCTAGTAAGAAAATTTTTAGTCTATTAATTGGTAAGTACCAGCTAGTGAGAAAATGTACAGTCTATTAATTGGTAAGTACCAGCTAGTAAGAAAATGTTCAGTCTATTAATTGGTAAGTACCAGCTAATAAGAAAATGTTCAGTCTATTAATTGGTAAGTACCAGCTAGTAAGAAAATTTTCAGTCTATTAATTGGTAAGTACCAGCTAGTGAGGAAATGTTCAGTCTATTAATTGGTAAGTACCAGCTAGTAAGAAAATGTTCAGTCTATTAATTGGTAAGTACTAGCTAGTGAGAAAATGTCCAGTCTATTAATTGGTAAGTACCAGCTAGTAAGAAAATGTCCAGTCTATTAATTGGTAAGTACTAGCTAGTGAGAAAATGTTCAGTCTATTAATTGGTAAGTACCAGCTAGTAAGAAAATTTTCAGTCTATTAATTGGTAAGTACCAGCTAGTGAGGAAATGTTCAGTCTATTAATTGGTAAGTACCAGCTAGTAAGAAAATGTTCAGTCTATTAATTGGTAAGTACCAGCTAGTAAGAAAATGTTAAATCTATTAATTGGTAAGTACCGGTGTGCATTACCTATAGACTACAACGCTCTAAAGTGCAACCTGTCCCAGTCTTCGATTTGATGTCGTTTCACATCAAGCAACTGCCATCTGTTGCCTCCGAGCCTAAGGGAAGCTGCGTGATTGATGTCACCCATCTACCTAATACAATGTCTAAGATGCCTCGTATGTCGCCCACGGAGAGAAGGTGAAGTGGCTTTGTCTGGCTTGTTTATACATTTTTACATCTATTGAGACGACATGAGGAAACTCGTCCCTTTGAATTAGCTACGCATATAGAATGTGTGTCAGAATTTATTAAAAATACTGTAGACAATATTGGCAAATTAGCTTGCAGCTGATCAAAGGTCTCGCTAAAGTTGCGTCATAACACTTGGTCATTTATTTATTTACGAAATAAAAAAAAAACAAGTGGAAATGCCTTTATACTTTATTAATATGGGAACTTGGGAACTAGTGTCGCAATCTGACGTAACAATTATATTAAAAGATATTTAAGTTTTATACTTTATACAATGTAAAATACGTCCCTAAAAGGAACAACAGGGTTTCTGTTGTTCCTTTTAGGGACGTATACATTTACCTACAAGAACAAAATTAATGAAATGATTATTTTAAAAAATTATCTAAGTATTGGCTTGTCGAGAGGTCAAAATCAAATAACTATTAAAGTCGACACAGTCAAAAAAATGTTTACATTATCTGATTTTACAAGTATGTACATATTTATTTCGCTAAATAGCCTACGAGCTCGGCGGCTTTCTTTGATGCGACAGACATTAAGAAATCAGTTAAACATTACGAATATTAATAATTACATATTTATTTTAATTATTTTTGTATTTGTGTTTCGTGAGACACATTCATTTTATGATTATTTACGGTTTACTCACGTGCATTTTTTCGGGATTGCCCGACTAGTTTCGGACCCAAACGGAGCCCTTAATCATGAGCTGAAACGCGGCGAGGTCGCGAGACGAACCATGATTAAAGGCGCTCCGTTTGGGTCCGAAACTAGTCGGGCAATCCCGAAAAAATGCACGTGAGTAAACCGTAAATAATCATCAATATTAATTATTTTTGTTGTAGTTTTTTATAAATGACGCTTTATTACGTATGTATACCGATTCTTAACACGTAGGTAGAAGGAACAACAGTGTTTTTGTTACATATTGTATACACTCTGTGAAATACATTTTTCGTCCAGCTATCATGTTACACGTTAAAATTGCACAATAAGATATGGTTCTAGTATTTTACTTATGAGTTCGAGACGTTATGTCACAGAAAGTAGCTAATCCCGTAACCCAGTGTTTGTGATACACGCGCGATAGCTGCTTGGCACGATACGAAGTAGGAAGAGTTATTTTTCATTTTAGAAAAATAACTCTTACTTCATAACGTAAAAACAATCAGGCCATAATTTTCCCATTGTTGGACACTTTCAACCAGCAAAGGATTACCGCTTTAGTCAACCACGGTAGCCTGATGCAATTTAGCTCTTAGAACAATTCACTTCAATCATTTCTATTTATAACCAGATAAAAATCACCGAAAACAGACTGCACATTCACACATAAAATAACAAAAATTCCTGCAGTCCAGAGAAATAACGTTCAATTAGAAAACAAAAGGGCTAAGGGTGGGTATCGTGGCCACGATCGTACCATGCGGGCAAGGAAATTATTAATTGTGACCTATTAACATTACCTACACCAATTGAGAACAAAAAGGTCCCCTCGTACCTTTGAATACCTTTTTAATAAAGGGATATGGTAAGCTGTTATGTCTTTGACAATGAATGATGAGTTCTGGGAGGTTAGAGGTTGTGTGGAAGTTTGAGAGGGTTTTCTGTAATGACGTAGATAAAAGAGTTGAGGAAATATTCTGCGGATTAAATCGTGGCTAGAAAGCCGCAACTTCTTTTATTTCTTGATTAAAATCATTTCGGTAAAAACTAAGTAGGTAGGTATGTTAGCCTACAGGTCCCTCAATAAAGTAAGCTTTAATAAAAATTGAAAAGACTAAAGATTATTAATTAGAAAACATACGAAGTGACCATTACAAATTCAGGCCTCAGTCAATCATATAGAAAACTAGGTACCGCAGAACGGGGTTACTTTGATAAATTTTTTGAGCTTCATGTGTTTGTATCTTATTTATTCTCGCTTTTAGCTGCTACATCAAAATTATTTCTTATAGACTGAATTATTTCAGGTATAGAAAATCACATAGACTAGATAAAAAAACTACAGAGCATAGTTTTCGATCAAAAAAAAGGAGAAATGTTCCTTATCAAAGTCGGACCGTAAGCCTTTACTTTGATAATCCCTGTTTTATCATTCAATGTCAAAGTAGCCCCAATTAGGACTTAAACTTTGTAACATAATCAGGGGTGTGATTTAGTATTTTTTATCTTCGCCATATAACTTCGCAGACACGTCTATACCGTATGATAAAATAGAAAAACTGTCAATGTTGCTTATACAGTTAAGTTAAAATGCATAAGTTCCATTTTTACAGAGATATATGACCAAATGCAATATTTTTTGTAACTATCAATATCGCCCCTTGATATCACAGCAACCCCAATTGCCGGTAGGTACTTTATACGAAGTGCTAAAACGTTAACACTCGCAAGGTCCGAAACTTTATTTCGGAAGACACTTGTTCAATTAAAGTATCGTCATAAGAATTATTAATCGAATAACAATTTGTTCGAACAGTCTTTACTTCGACGAATGATTCATCGAATAAATTATTGCATGAATGAATCGAGCTGGGCGCCGAAAATATATTAAGGTTTAAGACATTTATTTCTCAAAAGAAGAATACATTCCTTCACTTAATTAGAGAAACATAAAATATTTATAGTAAGTAAAAAAGTAAGAAAACGCAGGTAGGAATAAATAATAATATTGTTGGCACAACAAGTTAACGATGCACAAGTACCGACATCAAGTTAAAAACTATTAGTTTAAGGACCTTATTACATATCGCAACTCAATTGCTATCTAGTTGCTATGAAAAGAAATAAAATAAAACAATTACATTACGCTGCTATAAGTTAAGAGAGAAATCCTTAAATATGTGGTTCTTTAATCTTCGTTTATAAATATTGTATGATTTTGTGTGTTTAATGTCATTCGGTAACTTATTGTATAACTGTGCTCCTTCGTACATTAAGTTTTTAATGCCGTAATTAGTGCGTGGGGTTTGAAGACAGATGTTATTTGCTCGGCGAGTTATACTTCTATGGATTTGATTTCTTTTTTTAAATGTTATTTGCGTGTGTATGTTTTTGTTAAGTATTTTTCTTATTAACAAGCACGTGTTATATTTATAAATTTGCGAGATGGTCATTAGCTTGCTATCTTTATATACTTTGACTGTTGGTGTTAAATAATGATAATGAAATAGTAACTTTATTATTTTATTTTGTGCTATTTGTATTGGTTTTAAATTAGTCTTAGCAGCTGTACCCCAGACTTCAATAAGATAATCCAGATGGGGTTTTATTAACGAGTTATATATAGTATAGCGAACAGATCCCGGAAAACATTTGACATTACCTCTAAGTGTGCCCATTAGTGACGTAATTTTTGAGCAAAGTTTTTCTATGTGCGGCTTCCAAGTTAGATGATTATCTAATATTAGTCCTAAATATTTTTCACTGCTAACTTTATTTAATTTATATTTGTTAGAATAATTCAAAAAATATTCAGAAACGAAATAGAAATCTAAGCTTTTAATACTATTATTTAAATGACGTCTTCAAAAAGCATGTTCATACCTAAAAACTAATTTACCTAGTAAGTACCTACAAAATTACATACATTTACATAATATTACATAATTTAGTAGGTATACACATAATTTTGTAGGTATATTCAACATTTTGTAGGTATACCGTATACCCATAATTTTGTAGGTATACATAATGACAAAGCATGATTAACAAAATGCTCTCGCTGAAACCCTACACGTTAAGTGTACCACATAAAATAAAACACCTCAACCTCTTGTTATAAGGGTTCAATTGTTACCTTTTGATGTGTACTAAAAACGCTTAAAACTATCTCGGAGGGTTCTGTATGCGGGCACTCTATTAGCCGGACTGCCTCGGTGCGGCTGTGCGGGCGACACCTTTACAAAGTGCCGCCTTATTTAATTTCTCACTACATTTTATGCTACAAAGGGATTTTAAGGGATAACTAGTTTAGTTTGGGTTGAGGCTCGTATGTAAAACATGTGGAAGAATAGATTTTAAAGCTGTGATAATTGGTGCTAATGTTCTGACGTGTGGATACCCTGTTTTAGATATTTTTTAAACAAAACTGAGTATTTAGATAATTATTATTATCTTAGATTAATGATTAGTCTCCCGGCGTACTAGTAAAATGCGTTGCAAAACCAAAGTGTTACAACGAATGTGTGACGTTGACGTGCCGCGTTTTCTATTAAACTGCTGATAATCCAAAGTAAAATGACGGTTTGCGTGGTAAAACTAAATGCAAATGTTGATATTGAGTTGCTGTATTCAAAGAGCTATTGTTCTTTAGTAGAGCGGTATCTAGTTGGTGCGCAATGGAAACCTAAGATTATAATATTGATTTAGGAAGGACAATTAAGTCAAGAAATGTACCATGACAACAAATAAAGATTTTAAACGATACATCAATCGATTCACTTGTACTTTTGACGGTACTTCACTTTTGTCTTGGTATCGAAGGGAGTCGCATCAAAAGATTAATATCTGAAAGTTATAATTAAAGGATACGACCTGTCGAGCTGTGAGACTTTGTTGGGGTCAATGTACAGTCTAACCAGATGCAACTGAATACCAGCAGTTGATAGGGTATTTGACTGAAAAAAACTAATTAATCCGCTAATTAAATTATCAAAAAATATTTGACCCGTATTTTTTCTTTTGTCACGAAAATACGACACTTTTAAAATTGGCAAAACGTCACAAGCAAGTACAATTTTTACTTGTTTCTGACGTCACAAGCCCCCACTCTCGAGTTTTGACGCGTTTTATCATTCCAAATATTCATAGATTTAACGAAAGAAAAAATACGTGTCCATTATTTTTCAAAACTCTAACTAGCGCACTGATTAGATTTGCAATTTATTGATGCTGTCAACATGCCTATAAGCGACTGCCGTCATCAGACTTCGGCATTGACATTAGACAATGCCGATATCCTAAGGTTAAACCAGTTGTCAGATTGTCGGGCTTCTGTGTACCCATAACGACTGTCATATTCGTGTGACGATCTGTCGAGACGACATAAATATGTAAATTAGTATTAGAAAACGCAGTCACCTGCATTGTGAACCTGAAATCTCTAAAGTTCAGATTGCATAACATTACAGAAGCAATTGGCCATTCTCCTAAAAATAGCATATACTTAAACCAGATTCCGCGTCCCGTCAGCTGACTTCAATCAACTCTGTTGATTAACAGGAGTACCGGTAGCACCTACACGTACCTGTAGCAACAGTAAGCCAATTGACGCAGATTTGGGTCAGATAGACTAGATAGGGTGACCCATTTTACAGTGCAAAAAGTTAAGACAGCTCTAGCCCATTTTTACTATCAATTTTTACAATCAATTTTTACTATCAATTTTTACTATCAATTTTTACAATCAATTTTTACTATCAATTTTTACTATCAATTTTTACTATCAATTTTTACTATCAATTTTTACTATCAATTTTTACTATCAATTTTTACTATCAATTTTTACTATCAATTTTTACTATCAATTTTTACTATCAATTTTTACTATCAATTTTTACTATCAATTTTTACTGTCAATTTTTACTATCAATTTTTACTATCAATTTTTACTATCAATTTTTCAATTTATTTATTTATTAATTACTAGAAGTTGCTCGCAGCTTCGCCCGCGTGGATGTCGTTTGTCGCGTATTCCTTTTTCGGAATAAAAGTAGCCTATGTCTTTTTCCAGGTTCTAGACTATCTCTGTACCAAGTTTCATCAAAATCGGTTGAGCGGTTTAGGCGTGAAAGCGTAACAGAGAGACAGAGTTACTTTCGCATTTATAATATTAAAGAAAGAAAGAAAATTATTTATTCTGGACTCACACAGGCAGTTACAGAAACAAAAACAATATTAAAAAAAAAGATTTAAAAAAATGTAAACTACCTGCACGAGGCCAAAAAAGGATCCTATCTCAGCATAAAGCTGCGACATTTAAAAAAATCTAAATGTCGCAACGTTGGTTTTTAGATACGACCATATAGTAAGAGTAGGCTCACATTTGACCACTATCTCACCTGAAGGTAAGTAAAGATGCGGTTGACGATGGTGCCTGCTTGCCTACAAGTAACTTATTTTACTCAAGATTTGAAAACTCCAAGGTTATAGCTATCGGGGAACACAGACTCTGGCAGGGAGTACTCCTTAGCTGGACGCACAATGAACGTGTTGCCAAAACGCTTTGTGCTTATGCGTGGAATGTCCACCACAAAGCGGTGGTGCATCGCTGTACGTGTGGTCGTCCGGTGATGGAGCAGGGTTGGGGGAGTTAGATTTACAAATCCATCGGACAATCTCCAAAATGCATCCAATAAAACACCGATAAGCTATCTAATTTGCGACGATGTTCAAGGCTGTGAAGTCACTTATTAAAACAATGAACCTTACCTACCTTACAAGAATAAGATTTTTTAATCTAACTGCGGTTTTTTAGGGTCCGAACTTCAAAATGACAAAACGGAACCCTTATAGGATCACTTTGTTGACCGTTTGTCTGTCGGTCTGACCGTCAAGACCTTTTTTCTCAAGAACGGCTCAAGGTTTCGAGTTTATCTGTATTAATACTAAATAATAAAGTCTACAACCCTTTGAAGTTTCTTACTCAATACCATAAAAAGATACGACTTTTAAAATTGTATTTTCATACTGATAGACTAACTCACTGACTGACACATCAAAGCCATTAGGGTACTTCTCGTTGAGCGAGAATCTTGAAATTTTGCATGAAGGAAGATTTTATAGCACAAGTCAATTCTATTTAGAATTATTACACGACAAACTTAATTTTGCGGTGTTTTGCATTCATTCCATATGAAAAAAAACCGCAAAATTAGGTTTATCACTTACTTATTCCACTTTACGTTTATAAAACGGAACGGAACTCATGCAGCGCGAGTCGTACTCTCTTATTCACCAACTATACTAAAATAAGAGAATTGCCATCTTTTACTAACAGACAGCCAGGGAAAAGAAGGTGATAGATAAGAACTAAGTTAGAGATGTCAAACTAGTTTACGCTTTAAACTTCAACGTATTTTTACTCGACACGTTCTCGCGTGTCGACTAAAGTATGGAAATAGTTCAATTAAATTTGACAGCTCTTATTTACGTCCGTCTCTTTCTTATTTTATCAGAATGAAAAAGATGGCAATAATCTAAATTAAGTTTTGTTTGTACACAACAGAATCGGCTCCAATGAAAGCTACAATTCAATTTAAGGACTTAGAAACAAACGATCCTATACAAACCAGAAACAAGGTGCTAGTACTGGTTCAAGGCACTTCAGACAATAACCTTTAAATTACACATACTCGCGTTGAACGGCACCCTACACCCGTACCTGACAGCACCTAAACTGTCTCAATTGGTTTACATGTGGGTCAGCAGAACAGAAACGGGGGAAGAGAAGCATTTCATAAAATTTGATTTACCTATTTATTTTCCAGCTGCAACATTGGTAAGAAATATATTTGTAACTTGAGTGCCTCGTTGGTCATGGTCGCAAGCGCTACTGCTGTGCGTGAAATCCTGAGTTTGATCCCCAGGTCAGACATTGTTATTGGGTTTTTCCATGTGGAACTTTTCACAGTTGATGGCAATAAGCTTGCCCTCTGTCTACTACATGGGACTTAAACATAACGGCAAAATGAGGGTGTACTACACACCTCTGCCCAACCCTTCGGGGAATACAGGCGTGATGCTATGTGTGCTATATTTATAACTTCACAAATAAATTTTCTAGAAATGGCTGTTTATATAACTTTTTGCGGAGTACAGACACATCAAGCTACTACAATCTGTAAAATTTCTTTAATATATTTTCATCTTTATCGCGAAAGGTTCAAGGTTGATTGGGAAAATTTGATAGTTTCAGGTAGCTTAACCTGCTGGCGTCTGTACTATTCCTGCTATTGCACACTTAACATCCTTAAGTAACAGTCGTAGGTGTCATAACACATTGGATGAAATAGAACTCTAGGGCTATTCGAAGCTGGGAACTACATGTATATTAAAAAAAAAAAGTTAAAAAACTATAACCCGACTACGTAAATAAAAAAGGGGTCTAAAAAGGACGAAACAAGAAAATAATTCAAATAGAAATCCAGAAATTCATAGGTACAAAAATGGTCAAGGTAGAGCCGTGGTCGCACTCGCTGTGTGTTTAATGGAGCTGTTCCTGGCACCCACATAATCATAGTAGGTATACACTAAGTGCGACCACGGCTCTACCTTGACCATTTTTGTACCTATGAATTTCTGGATTTCTATTTGAATTATTTTCTTGTTTCGTCCTTTTTAGACCCCTTTTTTTATTTACGTAGTCGGGTTATAGTTTTTTAACTTTATTTTTTATTTAATACTTTTGCCGTTTCCCGATCGAGCATAAACACTAGCCGTGTAATATCTATATCGTCGCAATCTAAGATAGGGTATAGACCGCGGCACCAATAGGCACAAATAGGACTACCGCGCGAACTGTACGACCGCATTTTAAACATATGTTTTGACTTAAACAATATGCTATATACATATTTGTAATGTGCTTGCCAATACTTTTATTTTGATATCAAACACGTGATGCTTATCTCAATTTTATTTTTTTCGAGGTTAGAATTTTAGGTTTAAATTATGTCATATAAAATATTGATAAAATTTATGTAGCCTATGTTACCCGGGTCATTATTACGAATCCATTGACACCTCATTCATTAAAATCGGTTCAGTAGTTTATGCGCTACAGTGGAACATACAAACATACATACATACATACATAGACTGCCAAAATCATTACCCTTCCTTTTGGCTTCGCCGTAGTCGGGTAATAAGGGTAAATAATAAGTGTGGGTGAATTAGGTTTGGTGGCAGCAGAGGATGCAAAAAAAACCAATTCAATTTGATTAAGTTTAATGTTAAAAGAAATTAAAGTATTACAATAATATTCTATTTCGAACTATAATTAATATTGTATTAATCAGTCAGCGATTGACCAAAGAATGTCATGGAAAAATACATATTTCGCGTAAGCGGTGTCGCATTCGACACGGGTTGCAGCGTCAGCTTCTAGGTAGCGCGCTGTTGTTGTCGTGTAGAATCAGGGCATTGCATACTAGCGATTTCCCTTGACTATGCTTGCGTAACACCTCCCCCCGTAGAACAGCGACTATTGAAGACCTTGGTCGTAAATTGCGCTGGGAGATGATCGGGTGATCGGCTCCTTTGAGTGTCTGGAACAGCATAGATGCCCTGTGGTTGCATCTCCTTAATATCAGATTGTCTTCTCTTCAGATGATATCTTCGGTACGTTATGCCACCAATGAGTACGCATGCACCGAATAGTAACACGTATAGCGGTATAGTTGTGTGATATAGACTAATGTTCGAACTCGTGTCGAGATGTGTTGGCGATTGCAGTAAAATCTCCTTATTAGTAGCGTGGAGATTATCCAAGTTGATAGAGTTAAGCTTGAACAGTGGGCGTGTTACTGGGCTAGGTATGTCTTCCTTAGGGACGTCTATTATCTTCAGGGCTTGACCCTTCAATCGGTCGTTGAAGTTTGATATAGTGAACTCGGCTGTCTTGATGAAACAGTTATGAGGAATTATTGCGAGATAACTTCCTTGTAGTATCTTGTAGAGATCTTGTTCGCAGGATAGGCGTATTTTTGTTGGAGCTGGGAGACTGATAGTGTAATGGCGATCGTCGAGTTTCTCGTAAGCTGGTTTCTGTAGAGATATGGTGACTGGCTCGCATGCTGGAATTCTCTGCTGCGTAGTGATGAGGGTTGCAATACAGTCCGGTGACGTTCGGCTATGTACGTTGTGTATCTCTTCACATAGATACCCTTTAGTGGACTTCGGGCATTCAGCCTCTATGTACTTGAAATCTTTCGAATGGATAGCAAGGAATTGGAGATGAGGGGTAAGGATTTCATGATGTTTGTTAGGAACGATGGATATCTTATACAAATCATATACCTGCGGTAAGATGATAGGGAATTTATAGACTATAACTATTTCATTACCTACATAATATGAGCCTAATTGTATGACGTCGTAATATTCTCGGGCTCCTATATCTAATACTTGATTGCTACTGTAAAGGCTATGCAATTTATTGATTATAGTCCTAATGGAATTTAAACTTATGACATCGTGGTGTGCTGTGGACGTTCTTATAAATGCTAGGACATTCTGTAACTTTGATATCTCTTGCGACAACATATCAACGTTGTGCAAATGAGCATATTGAACTAATTCTTGTTTGCCTTTATCAAGACTCTGACTGATATTCCTAACTAGAGCTACTAATTTGTTCTGATTATCTACAATATTATCTATTACCTCAGAGTGTTGAGTTGTCCAATTTTTAGTCAGGCTCACGTGATTGCTAAATTCTGTTAATAATTTGTTTTCATTCTCTTGAAGCGATTTTATAGCGTTATTGTAGTACACCGCATCTGTATAATCAAGATTGCCAGTTATACTTTTTACAATGGAACCGAGACCATCTACGAGACCTCTTTTAGTACGGCTGATTTCAAATGACTGCAGTTGCTCGAGAACAGTTCGAAGCTTATTTTTAAGATACTCAATGTGAGGTTCGAATAAAGAGAGCGTTTTATTATTGAGGTTGGGGCTTAATTCATTTAGTTGGTCATGAACAGCAGTTATTTTATCCTGTAGTTCCTGCAGGTTTATATGTTGTAAAAATGAATGATAGTGAGATACTATACTACAGGGGCCTAATTTGAAAGGTAATACGCCGGGACCATCGTCGAGATCTTCAAGTTTTATCTCTTGCATTTGAACCGCATGCAGGAGCAGGTGGAGTATCAGGAGAGTCCTGCAACAATTGAGCACTTTTAGGTACTCTCTTTAGTCGGGACTTAGCAATGGGTCCGCGTTTTTTGCGTGTATATATATGTATTGGCAGGTCTGCCATGACGGTGTCGTGCGTGTAGCGGGGCGCTATTTTCTGTCGAGAAGCAAGTGGATTTTTCACGAATATTTGTTGCTCGGGGGAGTATTGGTTTTCTGTTTCCCGAGATTTATTACGATTATCCATTAAGTTCTTTCGATAGGTCAAACTAGACTCATGGATTATATTATAAGCTTTACTCATTTTACTTTTATGTTCGGCTGTGTATTGTTGTAACAGATGGGTGGTTAAATCTAAATCTAATGGATCGCGTGGATCAAAGTGTCCTGTAATAACGTCAATCGGTCTACACCTCGTTAAGCTATGTATTGAACTGTTATATGCCAAAAGGGCGTAATTTATCAAATTTATAACGGATTCATTCTTTTGATCTACTTTTAGAATGCGTAAATGTTCTAAAATTGTTAAGTGGAATCTTTCTACGATTCCATTTTCATTTGGGGTGTGAGGTGCTATTTTGTGGTGTTGAATTTTGTGTAACCTTGTGAATTCAGCAAATAGCTGATTAGTGAACTCCGGTCCATTATCTGTCACTACAGTGTAAGGTATCCCATGATGTGTACAAAACTTTAGTAATGCCTGTACTACGCTTACTGCTGTTCCATCTCTCAAGTAATAGGCTTGAGCATACTTTGAAAAAGCGTCAACGATGGTTAAGAACTTTTCGCTCTGAATTGTTAACAGATCTAGATGAACTAGTTCAAAGGGTTTACCAGGTGGGGGAACTATACAAAACTGTTGCTTTACAGGGTTACGGTCATATTTAGCTTGGCCGCAAACCGTACATTCATTAATAAATTTTGTGATATGCTCTCGCATTTTCGGCCAGTAATACTTATGGGATAAGGCTAAGTGGCATTCATTTATACCCCTATGATTTGTTTTACCATCGTGATACTTATTAATTATTTCCTGCTGTCTTAGATATTCCCTTACATTTTCCAGTTCTTTTTTTGTTAGCACAAGATTCATTGATGAACTTTTAAAGGTTCTTTGTATTATGGGGATTACCGTGTACATAGCTAATGGTGGGTTTATGAATAACCCTGTTTTAATTTTGGGGTGAACATATTCTTTTATTGCGCTAATAACGTCTTCCTCAAGGTTAGACTCTGATATTTGAACTGTAGTACGCGTATGAGTTTCGAAGGGTTTTGTTACGGCTGGTTTTCCTTTGATGTCGCCTACAATAGTTAAAACTAACTGTTTGGTGAATTTGTTTAACGGTTCTTCTGTAATTGGGACTTCTAAGATGGGATTCTCATTTTCGGTATGGACTGTTAAAGTTTTGGAAGTTTCCGCAGCCTCCGAGGCTGTCATCGTTCTGGAGTCATCAACTGATGGCTCTTTTTCAGATGGGTTTACAGCTATTGAACTTATCTCCTCATTATGAATTTCGATACGCGATAATGCGTCGGCGTTGGTGTTAAACTTGCCTTGTTTGTATATTACTGAAAAATCATATTCTGATAACTTTAAACGCCATCTTGTGAGCCGTTGGTTGGGCTCTTTGAGACTCATTACCCATTGTAAAGGCTTGTGGTCAGTAATAATTTTAAACTTTCGGCCAAAAAGATAAGGTCTGAAATACTTACAAGCCCACACAATAGCTAACAGTTCCTTTTCTATCGTACTATAGTTTAATTCGCTTGAATTTAAAGTTCTAGAAGCATAGGCAATAGGTTTATCGGAACCTATGGGACCTTGAGATAATACGGCACCTATTGCAACATTGGAAGCGTCAGTGGTCAGTAGAAACTCTTTGGTGAAGTCTGGGTACTGTAGAATTGGGTCATTTGTTAATAGGGTTTTACAATGCTCGAAACAATTGATATAATTTTGATCGCAAGTTATTTTAGATCCTTTCTTTAAGCACTGAGTTAAAGGTTTTGTGATACGTGCGAAATCGGCTATAAATTTCCGGTAGTATCCAATCAGACCAAGAAAACGTTTAATTTCGGTTGTAGATTTAGGTAATGGATAAGTCTTTATAACGCTAATTTTATTTGGGTTAGGTTTGACTCCGTCTTTACAAACAACATGGCCTAAAAATTCTGTCTCTAACTTCAAGAATTCAGATTTGTCCATTTGTATCTTGAAATTGGATTCCCGTAATCTTTTTAAAACCTTTTCTAAGTTTACGATGTGTTCTTGCAAGGATGTGCTGAATATGATGACGTCATCTAAATATACGAGACAGACGTCCTGCAGATCTCTTAGAATATTGTCCATTACACGCTGAAAAGATGCCGGGGAATTTTTCAAACCCATCGGCATTCTCAGAAATTCATAGTGACCATTTTCTACGTTGAAAGCGGTTTTGTGTATATCGGCAGGGTCAAGTTCTACTTGGTAAAATCCACTGGCGAGGTCAAGGGTGCTGAAATATTGACACTTGCCTAATTTATCTAATATGTCTGAAATATTGGGTATGGGGTACTTGTCGTCGATAGTTTTTTCGTTGACTTTACGAAAATCTATCACAAGACGCCATTTGGTTTTACCGGATGCGTCTGCCTTTTTGGGGACTACCCAAATGGGAGAGCTCCATGCAGAATCCGAAGGCCTAATAATGTTCTGTTCGAGCATTTTATTAATTTGATCCCTAACTTCCTGTTTATGGACATATGGATACCTGTAATTCTTAGCATGTACTGGGATTTCGTCGGTTGTCCTAATTTTGTGTTTAATTTTATTCGTGAAGGTCAGGGATTCTCCTTCAAGATAAAATACATCAGAGTAACGTGCGCATAAGGTTTTTAAATTCACTAACTCTTCCGGATTTAGGTGATCAGTCCTGAGACGAGATAAAACCTCTTGTGTACGATTTGATAATTGTTCTGAATTTTTGCTCTCAATGTTAAATAGCTCGGCTGTAACAGGCTGATCCATAGAGAAAATTACGTCATTGGGTGAATTATTTGAAATCTCAACCCAACCTCTGCTATTTTTTACTGTAGTAAAACAATCAGAAATTAAACAGTTGCAAATTACTTGATTAGGGACAAATACATCACTATCTTGTGAATTTATAGGCAATTTAACTAACTTAGATGACTGGGCCGGTACAATTTCTTCGTAAAGATTAGCATTTCGAGAGTCGTACATAGTTATAGGAATTTCAGTATTTCTGGTAATTAACTTTTTATTTCTAAGATCGATATTAGTACCCCACGCATCTAACAAATCAAAACCTATAAGGCCATCAAAATAATTATGAAAATCTAAAATGAATAAGGTAATATCGCCCTTTTCCTTAAATTCAGGAAAAATGGGTAAAGTTATAGAGTAGTTATTTTTATAAACGGTGTGAGCATTAGTGACCTCAAACGGGTTGTAATTAAGAGGTACATTAGAAAAATATTTCTGAACGGCTTGGGGTGATATAAACGACTGGTTGGCTCCAGTATCTATAAGGAATTTAATAGGCGGGTTATGGAATTGTATATACCCGAGTTGTCTCTGTATATTAAAGTTCACTTCTATTTTGGCTTTTCTGATTTCGAGTCCTTGGGAAAATTTGCATCTTGCGTGTGATCGGTATTCGGGTTAATCTCTTCCACTACTGGGGATTCATATTGCTCATAACTAGTGAAGTCATCTGGATAGGCTTCATAGGTGTCATATTCCGGGTTGTATTCTAAATAGTCATAATCATAGTACGGTTCATAGTTACATTCGTAGTTATTAACTTGACGCGATTTAAAATAGTTAGTCGGCGGCGGGTTGCCAGACCTATTCCAATCATGTCCAGTTAAAGGTAAATTTCTAGGCACGAAGTGGCTAACGCCACTCATAGGACGCGGTACATTGTTAAAATTATTATTTGGCTGCATGGGTGGCCTGTTTGGCAATCTAAAGACATTGCTCTGGGCGTTATAATTTGGAGGTGGTGCTCGGAACATCTGTTGTGTCCGTGTGGGACCGCGAGATTGTTGCACCTGGGGTGTATTATGCCTCCAACCCTGGTTAGGTTGCGGAACGAATTGTTGAGGCCGCGCTGGACCGGGCATATTATATGTATGTTGCTTTGAGGGACCGGGCAGTGAAGGTAATTGTTGCACAAAATTATTTAAAGGTAAGTTAAAATTAGGCTTAAATGGTTGCTGAAAATTATCTTTCCTACTAGGCCCACCTTCCGTGCGCTGCTGCATGTAAAGCGTGTTAAGCTCTTCCTGAACGAACTCAAGAGCCTTTTCCATAGACTCAGGACGCATGCAACGTATTCGAGACCCTAAGGGATCTTTCAGACCGCGCAAATAACATTGTAATGTTAATTTCTTATAAAGGGCTCGTTTCGCCTCAACCGTGGTGGACACAGACTCGTGCAACGTGACATATGTCATTATGGTGCTAAACAGATTTTGGCACCGCTCGTAGAACTCTTGTGGGGTAGAAGACCCTTGAGTCTGTAAAGATAAATCGTTGTACAAAGCGGTCTCGTCGCGATGATCAGCAAAATTGTTAATGAGTGCGCTTCTAATACCAATCCAGTTATCTGGAATACCATTGGAATTTATCAATCGAGCCGCGGAGCCTGTAACTTTATTTAAGATACCATTTATGAGAGCTAAATTGGTTAACTCATTACCTGCTTCTGTTCTAAAATATGCAAGTACCAATTGGTCACAAAGATTTATAAAGCGTGTTAACACGTGAGGATTGCCGTCAAAATCAGGCAAGATCCTAAGTGTCTTATAGATTTCACCAATCTTATCTTGAGACATATTTAAATCTGACTTTTGAATTACGTCTAATTGCCTAAATTCGTCTATAACGCTAAGCCTACTAGTCCTACTACTACCCGAACTACGTTTCCGTGATACGTTTGGGTGAAAAATCTTGAAAGTCTACGAAACACTAAAAATAAATCATGCACACACAGTAAAATATAAAACTTTAAAATATTATACGGTAAGTATAAGGTCAAATTTAAGGGAAAGAGGGAAAAATATAAGATTAGGATAAGGACTTGAAAGATTCAAAGTACTTACAACATGATTTTCTTGCCGAATCGATATCTGGATTCACCTCTGCTGACGCCTCACGATGTAGATTCGGGATACTCGAGAATCGGTAAGCCACGCGGGACTTCGGTCCGATATTAGGGGAAATCTTGACGCGTCACGTACCTATTTATCTCGAATATCCTACCGACTGCGCCAATTAGGTTTGGTGGCAGCAGAGGATGCAAAAAAAACCAATTCAATTTGATTAAGTTTAATGTTAAAAGAAATTAAAGTATTACAATAATATTCTATTTCGAACTATAATTAATATTGTATTAATCAGTCAGCGATTGACCAAAGAATGTCATGGAAAAATACATATTTCGCGTAAGCGGTGTCGCATTCGACACGGGTTGCAGCGTCAGCTTCTAGGTAGCGCGCTGTTGTTGTCGTGTAGAATCAGGGCATTGCATACTAGCGATTTCCCTTGACTATGCTTGCGTAACAGGTGCGATAACAAACAAAAACCTCACTTTCACAAACACCAAGTACCTAACGCTGGAGCCAACCGAAACTGTTCGGTTAGTCCCCCTATGCTCTAGTCCCGCTATGCTTGACTCGAAAAATACCTACTAAAAAGTTTCGCTATGCCCGAAATTCTTAGATTCTACGTAAACAATGGAAGGTACAGTTGGAAAGAAAAGTGTTTGAATTCAAGTTAAAATTTTAATAGCACTATTTGTATATGCGTAAGCGTCTGTAAGTTAAAAATTTTTTTGTTTCGTTCTGCCGATCAAAAAAGTCAAAATGACAGTTAAGGACAAACGAATTTCAGAGCAATTCTAAGCTGAGAAATGTTTATGAATAGAGCTGTAAATCAATACTGGACCCGCAAGATTTATTATTGGTATTATTTTAAAATGTTGTCATAGAAGAATTAACCGACAACTAACCTAATTATCATTATCAGTAAGTTGTAGCTGCAAAATAATAATGCAATTATATTGTCTCTACCTACTTACGTAATAGCGAAAGAGAAGGACCAGATATTGATTCGCAGAAGAGCTCATTGTTATGGTAACCCTGACAAAACCAGTTCGATGCATGCTTCTCATAACAAGCGCAAAATTTGACCTGTTTTAATATATTTAATGATGATTAAGAATAGGATAACATATTTACTTACATAAGTACTAGGTTTTATTAATTTACTTTTTAAATGGTTAAATAAAATATTACAGTGTAACAGTTTTCTTCATCACTGCCCACGAATGTGATTTCGTGCATAGCGAAACTTTTTAGTAGGTATTTCACGAGTCGAGCATAGCGGGACTAGAGCATAAGGGGACTAACCGAAACTGTTTATGAGTTTGTGGGGTGTGCATTTTTAAGAAAAACAGCCCTGTTTACAAACGCGTATTCTGCAGATTTGTGAGCGACTGATGCTTCGTTTGGTGAAGGTTGATTGGGAGCGACATTGATTCCTCTGTTGTGGGAGTCCGTGCCGGTGGAATTGTATAGTGGTTCCCTGATGTCGTCATATTACGAGGTACCTATGACCACAAAAAGTGAAATAAAGCCAAGAAAAAACAAATAAAAAAGAAATAAGTTCCAGTTATCAAAAATACTGTTAACGAGACGTTAACTTCATGCAGAAAAATATCTAGTACGAAGTCAACTCCACGCCACTCTGTAAGCTCACGTGGATCCTATTAACTAAATTGTTGTTTGAGTCACCGGCCACCTGGCGGGCGATCACCTTAAATGTCGCTCAATTGACTGTCATCATGTGTGCAGACGTAATGCTCATATATATAGATGTAGTTATTTGGACAAAGGGCGGTATTTTGTACAAACATATCCCATCAAAAACATTCTTATAAGAAAAGCCAAGCCTGGCGACTGTTTTGCCGTAAAAAGTTCTGAAATCTAATTTAGAGCTAAGTCTGGCATTTAATTTATAAAGATATTTTTTGGATTTGGCAATCACGGAGCAAACGATATAGGTACTAAACTACTTGTTCACCGTGGTACAGATTTGTTAAAAAATTTACCAAGGTATATTGAATCACAGTATATCCTCATGCTGCTGATTGCAGAGTCCAAAAAATATTTGTAAAAGAAATGCCAGACTTGGCTCTACATTAGATCTCAGAACATTGAACGACAAAAAAGTCGCAAGGCTTAGCTTTTTTTACATCAATGTGTTTGATAGTCACTCGGACACAGGCTTCAGCGGAGCTAGGCCAATACCTTAGCAGCATTTTTAAGGCAGCAGTTACAGAAGTTTAAATAATTGGTCGAACAATTAGAATTAGACAAACCATGTCGTAGATATACCTACAGGGTTAATGATAAATGATAAATGATATTTATTTCTGTAAATAAATCTGTTACAGACACTTTTACAAGTCAATGTAAGTTTTTTTTTTAAGACTAGATGGCGCCGGCATTTCCTATCTGACTCGCTCTGAGAAGAAAAGCCGAAACAAACTCAGAGGTCAACGTCTCTTTTAAAGTCCAGACATTGTGGTATAAAAACTATGCGAGTGTAACAATGTAGGGCAACGTTTGGAATGGCCTTTTGAGGAAAGAGCCATAGCAGGTTTGAGTTGACCTGTCCCAACTGACGGCACGCATGCATCAGCCATCGTGTAGCTCAACCTTATTTTAGGGAGCTCAACGACCCGACGCACGACGACACCAATCAGCCGGACATTTGCGTAGGTCACAAAAAAAATACTCAAACCGCCAAACAGTTCTACGAAATTTATGTATAAATCTAGCCTACATAGTACTCACATTCACAATTTAATAAAATGAAAAACAATATAAAACAAACGACATATTAATAATAATAGTCGACAAAATGTCAAGTTAAAAAAAATAATAATTCAATAATAATAATTCAATAATAATAATTATCAATAAATCATCATGCAGAATGTCAAAAATAGAAAAAACAAAAAAATATATGAAATAATTTCAATGATTTCAATGATATCTCTATGATAAGAGCGAGCGGCTCAATTCCAAGCATTTTTATCGTCCATATAATCTTTAACTTTATAGAAACCCTTATTACAAAGTTTCTGTTTTATGAAGGACTTAAATTTATTGAGACTTAATTCTTGAATATTGCTTGGAATCTTGTTGTAGAAACGTATACTTTGGCACCTAAATGAATTACTAATTTTTTGGAGCCTAGTCATTGGTAGTATAAGTTTATTTTTATTTCTAGTATTGACGCTATGAATGTCGCTGTTCTTAGAGAACAAACTAATATTTTTCTTAACATACATCAAATTTTCATAAATATATTGGGATGCGACCGTCATTATATTAATTTCTTTAAATTTATCCCTCAGTGAATGCCTAAAGCTAAGGTTATAAATTGCTCGAATAGCTCTCTTCTGCAAAACAAAGATAGTTTGAATGTCGGCGGCATTTCCCCACAACAAAATGCCGTACGACATAACACTATGGAAGTAACTAAAATATACCAATCTGGCTGTCTCTACATCAGTTAGCTGGCGTATCTTATAGACCGCGTAAGCTGCAGAACTGAGTCTCTTCGACAATTTATTTATATGTGGGCCCCACTGCAGTTTTGAGTCTAAAGTTATACCCAAGAACGTAGTGGTGTCCACAAGATCCAACTCGGCTCCATTTATTATTACACTGGTTTTCACCTGCTTAACATTTGGTGTCAAAAATCTAATACATTTAGTCTTTTTCTCGTTCAAAAGTAAATTGTTAACATTAAACCAGTGCACTACTTCAGAGAGAGCGTTATTAACATCGACAGTAACCGGCTGCTGCCGTTTAAGTTTGAATAACAGTGATGTGTCATCTGCGAACAACACAATCTCTTGATTATCTTTTATGAGATAAGGTAGGTCATTAATATAAACGAGAAACAGAAATGGGCCAAGAATTGAGCCCTGTGGAACACCCATTGTCACCACAGACCCCGGAGATCTCTTCCCATTAACGTCCACTCTCTGGATCCTATTACCCAAATACGAAATAAGAAGATCCAGAGCGGTGTTTCTAACTCCGTAGTGATGTAGTTTCCTGACCAATGTCTCGTGAAAAACGCAATCAAATGCCTTAGACAAGTCACAAAAGATGCCTAAGGCATCATGTGAATCCTCCCAGGCATTGAAAATATTACCTAAAAGCTCAACACCAGCATCAGTTGCAGAGCGACCTCTTGTGAAACCAAATTGTTTCCTATGTAATAACTTATTTTTATTAAAGTGGGTTTGCAACTGATTAAGGATTAATTTTTCAAATATTTTACTAAAGGTGGGTAGCACAGAAATAGGTCTAAAGTTTGTGGGGTCAGATGTGCTACCTGATTTAAATAAAGGTATAATCTTACTATCTTTCATTAAGTCAGGAAATACACCACCGTCAATACATTTATTGAAAATTACAGCTAACTCAGGTGCTATTATGTTTATAATAGATTTCGTAACCTCAACGGAGTTACCCCAAAGATCGGCGGTCTTTTTGACATTAAGGGTATTGAAAGTTTTTACAATATCTTTACCACTTACATATCGGAAATTTAATTCATCATTACACACATTAACATTTTCTTTTAATAGGGATTCCGCAACAGTGGGGGATGACTTCAGGGATTTCGTAGTTCGAATAAACTCGCGAAACTTTATTAAGTTTTGCCAGTTTATTCCATTACTAGAAAACATTCAAATAAAGAAAGGAAACGCCTCCAAAAAAAAAAGAATAACAAAAAAAAAGTACGAACATATGCCTAAACTTTGGTTAATTAGATAACAAGATACCTAACTAATAGGATAGCGAAGAGCATAATTATAGGGTAATTAAATACCTAGTAACCCTGTAAAGTTTTGCCAGTTAATTTGAAGTAACCCTATAATGGCTAAGGTGACTTCCGAGTCATAGCAATCGATGACCTAAAAATAAATTCGCCCTCTACCTCTGCGGTCAAAATCATAAAGACCAACCAACATAAAAAGTATAAAAAACATGTTACAATAATTTGCAAAGCAATTAAAAGCTCTCATCACCTTATCGTTGGATCTCGATGCCCGCATCGGACTGACCGGGCAACCGGTCGGGCAATTGAAGCCAATGAGGGACCAGACGGGGGACTTAATGATACCCGAATTATATTATAAACGTTATGTTATCGGTGTTGAAAGTAATTATAAGTATAATGGTACGATGCTACGTGTGTATGAAGCTAACCAAAATCTTGTTAATCGAACTTGACGGTTGCAATCAAAAACATTGCGATTATTGTGTTTAAATTAATTGACAGAATGTTTTTTCTGCTTTGCGATGGATTTATTTTTAATTTATTATACCTAGTTAATTTTTTTTCTCAGTCTTGCCAAAACCAAAATACATCTTCGTTTTGTAAAAATACTTAGATGCAGACACAAAAATCTAAATAGTCTTTAGATTGGGTGCGGTTCATAAGGACTTAATTTCACTATGCCTTCTTCTCTTCCCCTTCCCATCTCTTGAGATGTTAAATTGTTGTGGTTATAAACGCACAGGAGAAGAGATAGATAGGGGAAGAGATGGGACTAAACCGTCTCACTGCTCGGCATGGGCTTCATTTCAGAATGAGAAGAATTTAGGCTGTAGTCGTACACACTGGCCTCGAGCATGTTGGCGAACTATACACACCATCAAACATTTTGGAGCCTGCACAACTGAAATAATAATAATCCTGCACAACTGAGAGCAGTTGTGCAGGTTTCCTCTCAATGTTTTTCCTTTGCCTTTATGGCAAGTGATAATCAAACTACGATTTATCATCTCAAGTAATATCAAAATGACAGTTAAGAGGTAACTCCTGTATTAGAGCAATTTTTAGCTCAGAATATCACGCGATCTCTTAAATGACATGAACATAGTTTCCAAAATGCATACCATACAATAGTTCCTTAATACCTACCTAGGTCTATACCTCTATTATGTCTGTAGACTCTACAGTCTAGGTTTAATTTACCCTTAACAAAAGCGTAATAACATATTAATGTGTCCGCCAGGGCTGCTATCGATCGCATCTCCGCCGTGTAACTCGATACTCGTTACCGAACAATAGCACGCCAGGTGTTCAACCCTAGCCACGCTGATGGTCGAATCTCTCTTATAATAATGTAGGGGTAAAGATGACTCGAAATTGAAATGCTAATGTTGTTATAGGACCAAAAATGAAAAGTGAACTTGTTTTTTTTAATATTGTTAGTACTTACTGGTATTGTCGTGTATTTTTGTTGGCAAAGGGTGATTTTATATTCACCTGGTATAGAAAACGGAATAATTTTATGATTGTTAGCTAATAAACTGCTTTGCTTTAATAGTTGTTTTAAACATAAGGAAAGAAAAGATATCACTGCCTGTTCTGTTGATCGCTTATGTGAGGTAGCATGTGCAGAGGTAGAGGGCCACACTATATTATGCGTTTATAGGCCACCCGCATCAAACTTGTCATCATTTTTGATCATAATGGAAGACATATTGAGAAAACTTTTTAGAAATAATAACTTAATTTTTGTTTGTGGTGACCTGAATATAGATTTTTTAATTGAGTCACCGGAAAAATGTAAACTTGTGTCATTGTTAATGTTTTAATTTAAAGTATATTTTTAATGAAGCAACTAGAATAACTGCTACCTCAGCTTCATGTATAGACAATATTTTTACAAACTGTCAAATAAAAGACTCTTCTTTAATTAGTGGCGTTAGGTCTGATCATACAGGCCAACTAGTGTCCTTTCAGTTAAATAAGCAGCTTCAATTAGACAAAATCATTGAATTAAGACCACTAACTAAAAATAATTTGCAAAAATTTAATAATAATGTTTTAAGTAATCTTCCTACATCTTGCTCTAGTTCAAGGGATCCCAACATAAATTATTGTACATTGTTCGCTACAGTCTGCCAAGAATTTAACAATACATGTCCAGTCAAGAAACGTAAAATTAATTGTAAATCAAAATTTAGTGAATGGGCCACCCTAGGTATAAGGAAAAGTAGAGAAACTTTGTATAGTCTATATCATGAAAAATCATTGACATCTGATCAAGCTTTTCATAATTATGTAAGAAATTATTCAAAGATATTTAAGAGAGTCTGTACTCTAGCGAAATCTAGATTAATTTGTAACAAAATAGGTGCCTCTAATAATAAGATAAAAACTGTGTGGCAGGTAATTAATAAAGAAACCGGGAACACAAAAAAACGGGATAACGAACTAGTTTTAAAATCAGATAATAAATTAATTACAGATAAGTCTGAAGTCGCTCAGACACTCGAAAACTTTTTCACGAATATCCCGATAGAGGTCACGAAATCCCTTGCTTCGTCCTCTACACTAGCCGAATCCTTACTTAAACAGAATTTCTGTAAAGATATACCTATCTTTGAATTTAAGCACATTTCTGCTACCTCGATTATAAAAGCTTTTAAAAGTCTAAATATAAAAAATACTGAAGACTTATGGGGCATTTCTGTTAGGGTTCTTGGAGCTATCATTAACACCATTACCCCTTTACTTACAGACATATTTAACCAATGTATAGATAGCGGTACATTTCCTGATTTGATGAAGCATAGTAAGGTAATACCAATCTTCAAATCAGGTTGCAAGAATAACCCCTCAAATTACAGACCCATTTCGGTGCTTCCAGCACTAAGTAAAATCTTTGAGAAAATCATGCTTGATCAGATGATGTCTCATTTTGACCTGAACGGGATATTGCATAGTCGCCAGTATGGTTTCACGAAAGGTAGGTCGACTACTGACGCAGGAGTGAAACTAGTCACTCATATTTTGGAATCCTGGGAGAGTTCTCAGGATGCTATTGGCATCTTCTGTGATCTCTCCAAGGCTTTTGACTGCGTTGACAACAACACCCTCATCTGTAAATTACACCATTACGGAATTCGTGGCCGAGCTGCTGACCTTGTTTTCTCCTATTTATCTAATAGACAGCAAAAAGTTGGTGCTAACGGTGCGATATCTTCGGGGTCTCTAGTTAAGATGGGCGTGCCTCAAGGCTCAATTCTTGGACCTTTTCTGTTTCTAACCTATATAAATGATCTACCCTATATGATGACCGACTTATCAGACATAATTTTATTTGCCGATGACACTTCCCTTATTTTTAAAATAGATAGAAAAGATAGGGACGTTTTACATGTTAACGAGAGCCTTGCTGTTCTTTCTAAGTGGTTTGCAGCCAATAATCTATTACTAAATGCAAATAAAACTAAATGCCTTAAGTTTTAACTACCAAATGTTCCCCAAGTAGGTTTAAATTTAATGCTTGAAGGCAATAATCTTAATACAATTAATGACACCGTATTTTTAGGTATAACTCTCGATTCAAAATTGCAGTGGGGTGCGCATATTACTGCCCTGTCGGCTAGGTTAAGTTCTGCTGCATACGCAGTTAGGAAAATTAGGCAGCTGACTGATGTAGCTACAGCTAGGTTAGTATACTTTGCATATTTCCACAGCGTTATGTCCTACGGCATTCTGTTGTGGGGCTCAGCAGCTGACGTAGATTCTGTTTTTATTTTACAAAAGAGAGCAATCCGTGCAATCTACAATATGGGTTCCCGCGAATCCCTTAGAAACGTGTTCAAAGATATTAATATACTTACCTTGTCGTCACACTATATCTTTGAAAATATTATGTATGTTCGGAAAAATTTGCATACGTTTAATGTTAGAAGCGATTTTCATGATAAAAATACACGTAATAAACATAAAATTGTGATTCCAAAATTTAGATTGAGTAAAACTAATAAGTCATTTTTAGGAAATGGCGTGCGTTTTTATAATAAGCTACCGAAATCTGTAACTGATCTTACCGAGGGAAAGTTTAAAGCCCATATTAAACGTGTCCTTATTCAAAAAGCATATTACAAGACTAAGGACTACGTTGACGACAAAGGTGTTTGGAAGTAACTCCTTCTGCACATGTGGCTTCCCTGGTACCTCATTAACGTCGTATGTGTATGTCTATTAACTAACCTCATTACGATTAGCTTTTTTTTTTATTACTATCGTTACTCTCAAGATATCTTTATCTTACTATACAGTGATTTTCTTTGTAATGTGTTTTGATGACAATTAACCATGTCAGTTGTTTTATATAGTTTAGCGTCCTTTTACCTTTTGTAAATGTGAGAGCTTTGTAGACTTGCTAGATGCCTGGATACCTAGTTAATTTGTGACCATATTTTTCATTTTGTTTTTTGTGTGGTTCCTGCTCCTAAGTCTACTTTGTTCTCTCATATCTAAGTCATAACTGTACCCACTCAAATTGTTAAAGATATGGATTTTAAAAGAGTAACCATGGAGTTTCTTGCCGGCTCTTCTCCATAGGAAACGACTAATTGGAACCGTGCACCTAAATTCGACTTTTCATAAGCGCCTGTAATGGTTTATGTGAAATAAAAACATTTGATTTGATTTGATTTGCCGTTTTTTTAGAGTTCTGTACCCATAGGGTAAAACGGGACCCTATTACTAAGGCTCCGCTGTCGATCTGTCCGTCTGTCTGTCCGTCTGTCACCAGGCTGTATCTCATGAACCGTGTTAGTTAGACAGTTGAAATTTTCAAAGATGATGTATTTCTGTTGCCGCTATAACAACAAATACTAAAAAAACAGAATAAAATAAATATTTAAGGGGGCTCCCATACAACAAACGTGATTTTTTTTTGCTCGTTTTTGCTCGATATTGATAACGGCAACAGGTAGACGCTTGAAATATTCACAGAATATTTAGTTATATATTCACTTTATAAATAAATAATTGAATTAAAATAAAACAAATGTTTAACGGGGGCTCCCATACAACAGACATGATTTTTTTGCCGTTTTTATAGATAATGGTACGGAACCCTTCGTGCCCGAGTCCGACTTGCACTTGGCCAGTTTTTTTTTACAAACGATTTATACAAACAACAAATAAACTCATTTTTGATGAATTGAGGTCGGATTTTATGTAAGGCAAAAGATTCCTTATACAGAAAATTTCTAATAAATAATAAATGACGTCGATAGCACTATAAACAGTTATACTAAATACACTAATTTTAAAATAGCTAAATAGTTTAAAACTACATAAGATATGTTTCTTAAATATTTAGTTAAGTAGTTTTTCTATTATTTGTCTTATTAGATAAAAAATAAAAACACCTTGTTTATTTATTTAAGTCACGGTCACTTGTTTTGGTCTAGTCTAGTCAGTTCAATCATAATTTAGAGATACTGTCAGCGAGATTCACGAGCCAGGCCCAAAATAAGCACAATACGCACTGTAAATAACTTATTATGAAAAATATTTTTGTCAGACAACTTCTACAAAACATTTTTAATAAAAAAAAATAATAACGTGGTCGTCAGGAAAATGGAGAAGAAAATACCTTGCTATAGGCCTTAGTACTGAACGATTTAGTATTATAACTACGTTAAGATTGAATATTTTGGAAATAAGATGCTCATTACGTCTCCTCATGTCATAATATTGTTCCGTTCATTAATTTTGTGGAGGAACCAGGTGTGGTGTTCCTCCAACCAAAGGGAGGATCCTCCAACCCGGACGGAACAAACATTTGTATGGCCTACAGATAGTTGTTCCGGGTCTGGGCGTTTGTTTGTGAGATTTGTGTCTGTAAACGCACCCACGATACAAGAGAAATCTTAGTGTGGGAAAAAAAACCAGGCGGAGTCTTGTTGCATGGCGGGCTACTGCCCAACGGTTGATGTTGGGAGGTTGTATATATGTTACGGTTAAAGATAGTTGTGAATATAAACTTAAGATTAGCCGGTTAATGTTAAGTTTAGATTTAATGGTTGGCTAATGTTGTTTATCTAATACATATGTTACGGGTAAAGCCCGAATGGCGGGAACTAGGTGTACCCGCACACCGGTGGTTAAGGGGAACCCCGACTCGGATAGGTTAGGTTCGAAGGGGATGACGGGGGCTCGAGTGCGCGATCGAAGCGAGCGAACGAAGCCCCCGTCATTCCCTTCGTGTTAGGTTACTTTAAACCCTGCATACAGTAATCGGAGCCCCGCGCAGCGGGTCTCCGTCGACTTAAATAACCGGGTAAACTTAGGTGTACCCGCCATTCGGGCTTTACCCGTAACATATGTATTAGATAAACAACATTAGCCAACCATTAAATCTAAACTTAACATTAACCAGCTAATCTTAAGTTTATATTCACACCTATCATTAACCGTAACATATATACTATCTGCGTGTCGAATCTAGATATCGTGATGCAGGATAGTTCGCATGTGGCGTGATAGATGTCGCCACAAATTGTTATTCTGTCTTCCTGAATAGAATATGATAGAAATATTTATTTGCTTAGAATGTAGGTATTACAGATAAGGTGTAACATAATCAATTGTTTGTGAGTCCAAATACAGTCTATCTTACGGCATGAAAACATTATTAGGTACAGCTAAGTCTTAAATAACATCACAGCCTGCTAGTGCTAAATAATGTAACTTAAAATTATTAAAAGATTGCGCGGTACTTATTTATTATTTTAATACATAAAATCTGACCTTATACATCTAAAATAAGTAAAAATTAATGAAATTGAATATAAATCTAAAATTATAGTAATTTATCTGTTAAAAAATCCTCAACAGAGTAATAACATCCTAACTTCCTAATCCTAACTAATATTACAAATGCGAAAGTAAGTTTGTTTGTTTGTTACCTTTTCACGCCAAAACCACTGAACCGGTCATTCTGAACTTTTGCATATACGTTGTCAGGTGTACAGAAAAGGACATAGGGTACCTTTTATCCCGAAAAAAAGTACTCTTCCCGAGGAAAATAACAATAATAATAATAGATGTCGCCACGTGTCTTTCGAATCTTGATTGAACTATATTATCATAGAAACTTTAGTAGTGTGTTAAGAGTTTTTTTGAGCTTAATTAACGCGAGCGAAGCCGCGGGCAAAACCAAGTTTTTCTATAAGTAGGTAATGACGTAAGGTTTTTTTTTATAATTTTTTGGTTTGCTCTTTAATAATGTCGGGTATTTTATAGTAATTAAATAACTGGTGTCATACACGTTTTTTTTTAAATATGCGTTTGCTAGTAACCAAATTATTGCACTACCATTTCCAAAACCTGCCGTCGACTGGTTCTGAAGTACCTACTTAATTGATTTCCCTCCGACTTCCGCTCACCTCCGGGTACAACATACCCTCTGATACCGAAACCGTTTAATTACTGCTCACAAACCATAATCCACAAACATAATCCGTTGACCCAGTACAAGTCAAACAGACTAAAATTTATTAATCGCCGGGTCTTCCAGGCCCGTGCAAACATTGCAGGGTTACGCTTAAGTAATTATTACTGTGGAGCCTGTTTTCATAACTCGCTATCGACACTCGATTGTTTAGTGTGTGTAAGGTTAATTTGGGCTGGGGTATTAGAGATTTCAGGTTGTAGGGAAGAGCTTGTTCCTATAATTATGCGATGATTATGAATTATTTAGTGATAAACATATTTTGTAATGATATCATTGAATTTTGTTTATTACGGACATATGGGTAAGGTGTAGTATGTTTTTTTTCTATGTTAGTAGTATTCTAGTTAATTGCTATAAATTATTAGGTATTAATATTGTGTGACATTCATTCATGTTTTCATAATCTTAATCTGACATTTATAATTATTTTCCAAAATGACACTTGCCTGCTAAAGGCGAGATGTGCCTTTGAACAATTAGTATTAGTATATATGAACGTATGTACCATACCTTCAACGTATAAAGTATTTGATTTGATTGATGATTGTACATACAGCGGTTTTCATTTTTGATTTGAGTTATTTTCCAAGGAATTAAAAATGTACTCAATCTCAAAAAAATTTTGAACGCACTCCAATCAATTTTGGAATGTTTATCAATGTTTTATTGTTCCAATTGTTTTAATTCTTCAATTTTTATTAATTCGTGTAATTTCATGAAGCATCGATCAAGTTGCAGTGACGCTGCAGTTAAGTTCACGCGAGCGTATCTGACAGCGTTCCCCTATTAAGAGAATACGAAAAACGTTGTTTTGATCGAAACTTAACTGCAACGGAACTTCTATAGTTAGTTGAATTAGCCTACTGGCCAAATTTTACTCGTATACGAAAGCTGTCAAAATGTTTAATGTGGATTTGGATTAGTTGCTATTTGTCAACAATTTTGACAGTAGAGTGCCAATTCTACTGCCAAAATCGTGGTTTCCGAAAGAACGCAACAATTTACTCATCAGCTGTCAGACTTTTTAGCTTTAAACTATCGACTCTGCTTACTGATTGGTTGTTAGTATTATTAGTCAACTAATCAAATCGATTGATATGAGATTTGACAATAAATTAAATAAGGGATGTCTGGTCAAAAGTCGCTATTTACATTTTCCTTTTTTTTCTGTCATGGCATATATTTTTTAAATCGTATCTACCTATTTCTTATCTCAGACTGCATCAAAAGTGGCTATTTCTCAATGAAATCCCTAAAATTCTTATTTTTGATGAAAATAAGCTATTTACCATAAAAAGAAATAAGTTTTTGGTCATTTCTGAAAAATAGTTTATGACGTTAATAGCCACTTTTGATCAGACACTCCTTAAATAGACTAGGCTTATTGAAACCGGGCTTAGTCTATTAGACACAAAGTTTGCGAACTTTACAAGATGCGTTTCCTCTCGACTATTACAAGTTACGGAATAACGTTAGATACTCTTTGTTTTTCCTTCGTTATCGTATTATTATAGCAAAGAATTTTCATATAGAATATTTAAATGCATACCTTATGAGAGAATTCCTTCCTTATTGTAATATTTTCCTTGTAAAGGAACCGGCCACATCGATCGCAATACTTCGTGACTCTTCATCTAATATTAAAGTTTGTTGCTGTAGGTACTTATATTTTGCATAGTTAACTGCGCCCGCGGCTGCGCATGCGTGAAAAACTTAATTTTTCAGGTAAAAAATATTGTTTTATTCCTTTGTCTTTCATCCTTTTCTAGGTTTCAATTTATTCAAAACCATCACTATAATAGTCTTCTTCTTCGTGTCATTGGCACGACAGTCATTATATTTTGTTAGCCCAGAACTTCGTCATTTCCACGGCGCCATCGGTGGCTGCGCAGAGATCACTCTGGCTGCAGTTTGTTGGGCTCAGAGGGCAGGATATAACAGTGACTTATCGTAAGAGTAGGACTATAATAGTGACTAATCGTAAGAGACGACGAATATGACATCATAATTTGCTCCCGAAAAATGTCTATAGGCTCACCATCTATTTATTATATGGGACGAAAAACAAGAGGCGAAACGTGGGAGTACACACTCCTGTAATAGGAGAACAGCGTCTGTAGACAAATGGCAAGCGATGATCGCTACAGAATAGAAATGACAATGAGATGTACTGGATTGATATAAGCTTTCGACCGGTCAAGCGATCTGTTATGTCATTTCCATACATTTAATTGGCGTATTTATTCTCTGGCGATCGTCGATTGCCGTCTATAGACGCAGCTCTGCTTACCCCTTACGGGAATATAGCCATGAGTATATGTATCTAAAATGTATCTAAAGGTGCGTACAGATTAAGTAACATGTTATGTAACTTGTGTTTTATAACACGTCTACAATATGTAACATTGTTTTTCAACATTGCTACATATAACAAGACTGTACACATTAGAATAACAATGCAATATACTACACATAATATTTTCTTTGTTATTATAACACGTATATATTGTATATATTGTCGTTGTTATTATAACACGTTATACCTATAACATTTAGTCTCCAAATTACTGAAACATGTTATATAACAACGTTTTATAACATGTTATGTTCTATAGTATGTACGCACCTTAAAATAAGACCTCGAATGAAAACATTTAAGAGACTGCACTGCTTGAAATGAATCCACTTCGTTCGCCTATTGTAACTAGATGGCGTTGTAGCCATTTTTGAATCGCGACATGGATTTGATAATACTACATTGTTTAATTATTGCGATTGCAACACAATGCTGTTTTCTGCCTTCGTTCAGTAGTGAATATGTGTAAGAAGCAGAACATCCAAAACAACTAATATATGATGAGATATCATTATCATAGTCTCGAAGAATCTGCTATAACGAAGGTCAAAGGGGACATGGCCATACGGGCAAACTTTTTCCATAAAATCACAGTCCAAATTAAATACAAATCTACCTATCTACCTACGTATTACAGACAAGGTTTTAATTACAGCAGTACCTATACACACAGAATATGATGGGAGGGTTCATAGTAATCTCAATCCATTGTTTGGCGCGCAAACAGAGTGAATGCGTCTTACCCTCAGGTGAAACTAATATCTTTTACCACCACCCTGTGTGCAAACATGTTACAATATGATCATATTTTGTGTACCTACTCGTAGTGTTGGATAGTTGATTGAAACAAATCGATGGAATTGGATTTGTTTTTGTTTTGGAAAAACTCTCCATCGGGGTGACACGAGCTTTGTGTGGGTATTTGAGAAGATTAAACCGTAACGAAAACATTATCCAGTTAACATGTTTGTTATAGCCTGACAAACGAAACTAGAGACTGAAAAAGCGCGGCATTAGTATGAAATACCTGATATAACCTAATTTGATACTTTAGAATTATATGTTTTTGTTGAAAAAACTATACTAACTGTATTACTGTTAAGTTAGCCCAGTGTGCGCGCTAACAGCCCAACTTGACCAAACTATCGGCCGATAGAAAGTCTGTGGTCTGCGGGGGCTCTTAGTGTGGTAAAATTGTAATTGACAAGCTCATATTATAGCTATATGCGCGGATGCGATAAGTAAATCTAGTACTAGTAGACGTAGATGCATTTAGAGATGCGAGAGCTCTTACGATCATAACAGAGATCAAAGAGATGCTTAATCAAAATGTGAATAAAGATCACTTTTATTTAGGATCACTTGTTTTCTAGTAAAGAAGGGATGCATTAAAAAAGCCTCAATGAGTGACGATACATAACCATATAAAAAGTTTGCAAATAATTCGAGTGTCTACTTTCATTTGCCAGACTCTAGTAGGACTGCATACGCAGCGCGAGAAAATGTTGACGTCAAATTATCTCGTGCCAACACGCGAAAATGAATGGCTTATCTTGTCTCGACACGACGTAATGCGTCGACAAAATTATCTCGCGCTGCGCATGTCACCCCAGCTGGCTGTGCTGGTCGTACGTAACCATCGTCATTTGTGCAGGCTCCATAATCTGGTAATTGTTATCTATGTTTTTACAGACTTTTCTTAACTTGTCTTTGATGTTTTAATATAAACAATTAGACACGTAATGTAATGTTGTTCCACGATTTAAAATTAACCTTTCTATTCGGCTGTTAGAAAGCGGTCCAGAATAAAAACAATGCTAGACTTTAATTTGCTAAGTAAAGTAAGCATTTATGAACAATATATATATAAAATTAGGTTCATATTCGAATAAAACGCTTACTTTACTTTGCAAAGTAAAGTCTAAGTGCGGTCAATGAATCTCGTCCCATGATTAAAAGTCATAAGTAAAAGGGAAAGGCCATATTGATGATGGGAAGCACCCTTTGTCTAAAATCATATTCCAAAAACCTGTCTTTCTCTTGGGAAAACCTTCGTAACATATTCACCTACCTAATAACAATAAAATCTAATACCTTCACTGATTTAGGTTAGTAACATACTGTACTAAAGAATAATTCATTACTACGCGAGGGGAGACACACGCATAACCTCGCTGTTATTGCGTGTGTAAGTAACGACACGTGTGCTCGCGCCCTTACGAATTGTCTGCTTATGTTATATTTACTTCTTTGACCTATTGTGATCTGATAAGGTGGATAAGTAAGGTTAATCTGCGCTTGCCGCGGTCAGTCCGTGGATGGGAGACCATTCGTTACACATCGAGACCCCTCCGTGTCTCGAAGAGCATGCTAAACCATCGGTTCCGGGTGTCATACGAATAAATATTGCAGTCGTTACGGGTAGTCAGAAGTCCGAAATCCTGATAACCGATATTAGCTAAGGATATCAGCATTGCCAAGTAACTGGGTTGCAGAGCTCTGATGGCTGTCATTCTGTAAAAAATGCTAGTATTCAACTGCTTCTGGTTAGACTGGAAGCTGACCCCAACATAGTTGGGAAGGCTAGGTAGAACAGTTTAGCAGACAAACCAATGGCCCACCTGATGGAAAATGGTTACGGCCACTTACAAAGATCTACAAAGACAAGAGGTTCGCTGATACGTTGCGGATCCTGTTTTTATCTTGGGAATGTCCTCATTGATACCCTTCGCCCGGGGAAGGCAAAGGGTTATGCCGGACTCTTACCAGCTAAAAACCCACAATGTTCCTTCTCCTGACCCTTGGCCGGGGTCGCGGGATTCGCAGCTGCATGCGCCGCGACCCTGGCGGGCCTTGATCCGCCAGCTCCTGGTGGACCTCTCCTTTTGTGGGGCCTTGCCCCACGTCCTCCTGAGAGGCGCGCACGGAACACATACGCGCCGCCTTCTTGGGCCTGTTACTGGTCGGGCGACGGGTCCCCTAAACCGTCGCCCGCAGGCCACACCCTAAGATGGTCGGAGACCGTCGCGCGCCCTCCAGCGGCGCCCGGTGCATCTGGCACTGGAAGGGAGAGTGGCCGTCGCCTCTCTCTCCCTGTCCGCTCCCTCCTTGGTCGTCATCACCACCTCGCAAAAGGAGGCGATAGCTTCCCACGCACTCTCGCTCCCTACCATGGACAGAATCACGGCCGGAAGCGAGAGGACGCTACCGACTGCAGCGACTAGTCCGCGGTGCCGCGTCGCCCACGCAGGGCATGCCTGCAATGTGTGAAATGCCGTGTCCTCCGGGACGTTGCGAACCCTTCAGACAAAGTTGACAAATCTCATTTGAATGTAATGTCACCAGCACACAAACCTTTCAAACCGGAACACAGCAATGCTGGAATAGGCATGGAGGTAGCACTTCCCCGAACGACCTCTTTCACAAGAAGCTCTACTACTACGAGTACAATTTCAGATTGTACATCGTCACATTATTGTTCTCTCTTTCTACTTTGACGACGCTGCATTTATTCCCCTGCATTTCATTGGGTGTCTGATCTTCCTTGACCGTCTACATTTATTTAAATTCATGGCAGTCAGACGAGGAATCATCACTTACACGCAGTGCATCTGGGTTCTGTCATATAAGGCGTTGACGATGACCACGGGTAATGTGATAATTGCAGACGTAGAAACATTTAATCATCAAAAACTGCTGCGCCGCAAATGTACCTCATAACTTTGTAGAAGAGCCTTATACCTCAATACAGAATTGTTTGACAAAGTAGTACACACAATATAACACAATCAGCCCATTACTATCCCACTGCTGGACACGAACCTCTTCTCAGAATGAGAAGGGCTTAGGCCTTAGTCCACCACGCTGACATGGTGCAGGTTGGCTAACTACTTTATAGAGCCCGCTCAGGTGTGCAGATTTGTTTCCTTACAATGTTTTGCTTCACCGTTAACGCAAATGTTAACCAAATTCTGATCAAAAGACTGATTCTGAGACAAAGTAGAATATAAAATAAGTAATTAATCACTTATTAATTAATACTGTTTCTACGGTAAACCGGTGCAGTATAACCGCACAGCATAAAATCAGTTTCATACAACCTGCTTATTGAACGTAAGGCGACGGTCTCGTAACTAACGCCAGCTGTGAATATTTGAACGATGTGATTAATTCAGGTGGCAGGAATATTGTCCGTAGCTAACCCACCTATTGCATAGACAATTAAGCTTTCATGTATCAAGTATAAAGTGGTATTTCAGACGTGATTTTATCAATTATTTTTCATGAATTAAGCTTTGACAACAGGTTTTTTTATGATTTGTTTTAAGTGAAACTCCACTACTGTGTTTTTTCGTGTCAAAAACCATCATCAAGACTCATGTAAATAAATCAGATGAACTGATTAATGACATTAATCAAATTTTATTATCTTTGAAATACTCAATCATTTGATTGTGCATATTTAAAAAAATCTTCGCTTTTATAATACAATACTTCGAAAATATAATGATGTGTGTAGTATGGTGAAACGAGCAAACCCGGGTCGACCGAAGGTCTGTCGCTCCGCTGCCGCGTTGCTGCTAGGATACATGAAGTGGAGAAGAAGCACTCTCTAGTTGTCTAACTACTGAGAGTAGTGAGGTCTTTTGTTGACCAGGCCCAGGCTTAGTTAGTAAGTGACTTAAAGCCCTGTTAGAGGTGTCATTACTTGATTTCTGTCTCGTATAACAACATGATCCTTCACAGTGCTTGCAAATATAGAGATAGATATACACAATATACCTACTAAACTGTCACATTTTATCTGGCTGGTAGATTGAGCCTTGTCCGCGGGGAGGCGCGGTCGCCTCGAGTCACACCGGCCAAGTGGCGGCGCCGCTATTCTGTACGCGGCTTTACGTACGACTATGCGTTTTTTTTTTTTTTTGGGGTCTTCTTCCACTCAAGCATGGTCCGTTTGATCCAGCATTTTAAGACATAGTAACTGCAATCAGATCTTTGTTGCAATTTAATTAGGTAATAGGCGATAGCTAGGTGTATTTTCAACTTATCTGACAACTGGTTTAACTAGAATAAATAATGTGAGTTGGCATGATGACTAGACTACCAAAAGCAATTAATTAGGACCAATATCGATGGCTTAACATTCAAGTCATATGATTTTTAAACCAAGTTTATACAACATAAATGGTTAGGCACTTTAGTTTAATTTTACACTTTAGTTTTACTTTTGTTCCATAGTGAAAGTTGTACAGAATGACGAACTGTATATAGCAGCTAAAATATGTCAGAATATAGCTGCGAGTTCGTACAAGGGTTGAGCCCTTCGCTGCATTCAATTAACCGACACGAAGCAGCAATTGATGGGAAAAATCACACCATAATAGAAAACAACGGTGCGACTCACCGACGACGTAATTGTATTAACTACGTCATATCGTATTATTAGATATTGTTCGGACACCGTATACGAGGAAGGGTACAAAAATATATATTTCAGTATTAGCACAGTATACATAAAAGCTAAAGCAGTACTTCAACTACCTACAATCGTCCGATTTGACACACTAACCTCCGGTTTCTGAAAAGCTAATCAACTCAAAAATTTACTAATCAGCTGTCAAATCTTATTTCAAGGAATATGATTGGTTGTTAGTATCACTTTCGACCAGTTACATTTTTTGACATGAGATTTGACAATAGATTAAATTGATCAGTCTTTCAGAAACCGGGGGTTAGTGTCTAAACACACTATGCCGAAGATACGCGACCGAAGTTCGGCATGGTTACGCCTGCAATGCTTTTTAAATTAGCCGCGACACACTAGGCTGAAATTACGTCGCGTTTTACCTATATAAAAAACATAGACACAGAAGTTCAGTCGCGTATCTTCGGCATAATGTGTTTCGACACTTACACAGACACGCACTGCAACAAGACTTGTAAGTTATCATCGGAATACAGTCAGTCACGGCTGTCATAGAGTACATGACAAAGAGTGCATTATAATTATAGACTCAGTATACAGTCCGTGTCTGAGTGAGTGTGTCAATTCAGGGGATTAAAGTAAGTTGAGGTACTGCTTTAGCTAATATGTATTAGGTACCTATTTGTTTTAAATAAAAAGTTGCCAGTCTTGAAACCAAAATGTGCCGGTTTAGTCCGCTTTAAACTCTTATGTAAATTATGTTTATGAATCATACTTGTGTGCCAATTACGGTTACATTTCTTATTTGCTTAACCCTATAAATGAAGCGCGAGCTGTGCCTTTTGCTATTGTGGTTGTGATTTCTGCTTAAGAGAATACCTAACTATACTTATTTGTGGTTATGTCCCGATCCCACAGAATTGACAGAATAGATTTTTGCTGGGAGCATAGATATTTTGTGCATGTAAGAGAAATAACAGTAATATGACTATTGATTGTACTTGTATATGCTTTGTTGGTCTGGCGGTCGCAAGCGCGACTGTTGTGAGGTCCTGGGTTCGATCCCCAGGTCGGGTAAGGTGTAATTGGATATTTCCGTGTGTAATTTTTCAATAGCAGCCCGGAGTCTGGATTTGTACCCGGTTGATTGTGTTAGGCTCGCCCCCTATTTCATTTGACTTAAACATAACCGCGGAATGAGGGTGTACTACCTATACACCTCTGCCCAACCCTTCGGGGAATACAGGCGTGATTTTATGTTCTATAGAATTTCTGTGGAAAACCTATATCTTATCCTAAATCCAGAGATTTTGTTTGGAATAAGATCGATAATTGGTTTTAGCCGTTAGCCATCACCAATTTCCTCGGATAATTTTAAGGATTTATTATTTGTTAACCGCTCACGACATTATTAGTAAAACTGGGGGCTTACTATGACCTCTTAAAGCAGGACAGAAGTTGCCTGGAAGTTGAACTGCCCTGCTTTTTTGTACTATGACATCGTTAGAGCAGGCCTGCGGCAGGCCTGCTACGTTGACGTTTACGAAATCCGTTCACCTTTTTTTTTGTATAGACTTTTCGTACCATGAATAAGCATTACCGTTCAACTTGGTTCAATAGTCGTTCACCTTTAGTACTGGAATTGTTCGTTTTTTATCGATTCAGAAGCAGGTCTGCTTTTGAACGGAATTTGACTGGCTGGCATTTGAACGTTTTCTAAGAGGTCATGGTAAGCCCCCTGAACGAAATTCTCTGCATTTCTAGTAAAACTTAGGGATAAAGTACCAGGGACACAGCAGCATGTAAGAGGTAGTAAGATAGGCGTCTTTATTTGTTAAATTACGTAGAACCCTCCCGCGCTATGCGAATACCTTGACGAAACTTAATATCGGATGAAGGCCTGTGTGTGGAGCTAGGAAATTAGCGGATATGATACGGTAGTGTATGTGAGATATACCTACGGATCGATAGCTTAATGACGAGCTTGAATTACCTGAATGATAAGCCTCTTACTTAATTTTATTGAAATATCTAATAGGTCACGCCTTCATAGTAGCTCATTCTCGCATTATATTGTATAAGCACAATACGAGTAACCTGCATTGCCAAAAAATAAAATTGTACACAAATAAAACAATTATAATTGTTGCTAGCTAATCCTTTTACTGTAATTTTTATTTATCCTTTGGAGAATGAAGAAATTAACACTTTCAGTTACGTTGTTATTCAGTGTGAGAATTCTTTAAAGTTCTTTATTTGGAAAATCGAGACTAAAAATCTTTCCAGCAAAGAACAGAAGAGTCCGTCAACGCTATCCAGACCAAACAATACGATTTAGATTATTTAATTTTCATTTAGATTAAAATTATTTCATTTAGATTGAGATTATTTTATTAAGATTATTATATTTAGATTTAGATTATGCCTCATACAATAATATTATTTCTTCAAACCAATTTCCTGGCCACACGTTACCAATGTCCTTTTAGCATAGTTGTAGAAACGTTTAATTGTTCCCTCAAGGTCCGGCGCGATTTATGACCTCTAGGTGCGACGCCTCACATTCTTAGCATTACACGAGATGTTACGTTTGGCCTATTTCTTAAACTGTCCAATACAAGTTTAGTGTTGAACTTATTTAAGACGGTCTTGGATTAGTGCCGAAAGGTCACGAATGAGATTTGGTTCTACGTCAGACGCTAATTTTAGGTCATTTTTCACCATGCTCACCTTTTTTTACCGTGGAGAATCATCAAGTTACTTCTTCCTCTCTGGGCGGAGCGGAAGAGAATGTCAGACTTTTACTGACTAAAACCCATCCGAGTTCCTCCTAGTGCCCTTTGCGTTCTAGGGCCATGGTAACTATTTCGAACAAATTAATCGTATAGGTACCTAAATCATCATAATTGGCTATAGCAAATATCGGGAAAAGATGTTACTATTACATAACTAACCCTGTACTCACACACGAAGGGGCTCGTGGCTAATTAACAACCGCGCGGATCGTACAATTTGGCATCACTATACTAGTCAATTGATATTCGAAAAATAACTTTGTAAAAACATTCACAGGATAATGAGTTCACCTCTCTAATACCTCTAATATATACCTACGGCTCCTTTCAGTCGTCACTTACGACACCGCTGAAAACTTACCAATTAACTTTTTTTTATGTAAAAGATTGGCAAACAAGCCAACAGTCCACCTGTAGTTGTGTGTTTAGCGCCGCCTATATACACCTACAACACCAAAAGAATGTCTGATGCGTTGCCAACCTTAGAGACAAAGTTGGAAAGTCTCATGTGCCTGTAATTTCACCGGCAACGATACCCTTCAAACCGGAACACAGCAATGCTTAACGGCAGAAATATATATGGACGTAGTACTTCCCTAGACGATCTCTTTAACAAGGAGCTCTACTTCATAACATAACATCACGTCTTATTCCCCGAAGGGTTGGCAGAGGTGTATAGTAGGTACCTACACCCACATTTCGCCGTTATGTTTTAAGTCCCGTGTAATAGGGTACGAGCCTATTACTATCAACCGGGCACAAATCCAGATTCCGGGCTGCTACTGAGAAATTCAAAACGCAAAAACCCAATACACTTTGCCGGATCTGGGAATCAAACCCCGGATCTCACGCTAGACCAACGAGGCAGTCTCTACTACTCTTTTACTATTACTATCTAACTTTAGCATAAACCTCCCTTACACTTAAACTTGTATCTCATCCTCATTAACTACTACGTCTGCCTACCTCTCAAGGTGGTGACGTCACATCGCCCTCACGTCGGCGTCGCGTCGTGTCGCCACCGCAACACGGAGCTACCTCATTAAACTAACTTCGTTTTCAATCTCCGCCCGCGGGTGCTGCGTGTTTGAGGTATGGAGCGATTGATAGTCGCTGTTTAGAACGGCTGGAGGTATGTGTGTGTTCGAGTGTTATTAATTATGTTATTAGAAGCGTTGAGGTGTAGAAACTATGTAAACAAAGCAAGGGTAAGTCACATGTGTTTTGTGGCTCAGTTCTTTGCATCATGCCTGTATTCCCCGAAGGGCGGGACAGAGGTGGATAGTGCACCTTAATTTTGCCGTTTTCAGTACCATGTAAGTAATAGGAGGCGAGCCATCAACTGGGCTCAAAACCAGACTCCGGGCTGCTACTGGGAAATGCCACGCGGAAAACCTAATAACACTTAGCCTGACCTATGAATCGAACCCAGAACTTAAAACCTAAAAAATCAGCTGTTCCCTACATTTATGTTCGCATAACTCGTGAAAATGTAGGGAACAGCTGTTTTTTTTTCGCGATTTCAGATTTGGTCCCATAGTAAAGTTGTTCATAATGATGAGCACAGTAACCCTTAGAGGTTGTGGGTTATTTATGTTACACCTTGTTTATCGATGCCTAACAGCCTAAAAGGCATAACCGCCAATTTACAGGAGAGTGGTTTAAAGTTCGTTTACAACGAAGAAATTAGACTAAGGACCTTAATTTACATACCGCCTAAGCGACATAAAGTATGTCGTAGAGTCACGAGACTTAAACCAATCGACGCAGAAAAAAAGACGATTCCAACGATATATACAAGTTCATTTCGCAAAAAAATGGCACGTATCCATTTTTGGCTGTTAAGCATCGATATGCAGCAACACCAAGAGGAGCTCGTGGCTAAATAATTACAGCCGCATAGACCGATCTTCCGGGTTAAGCCACGCTTGCCGAGGTTGGTCTGTGGATGGGTGACTATTTACCATAGCGAGTTTCCTCCGTGCCTCGGAAAGCACGCAAAGCCGTTGGTCCCGGCTGTCATTTGTAGATCTTTGACAGTCGTTACTGTTGGTCAGAAGCCAGAAAGTCTGACAACCAGTCTTACCAAGAGTATCGTATTACCCAGTTACTGGGTTGTGGAGGTCTGATAGGCAGTCGCTCCATGTAAAATACTGATATTCAGTTGCATCCGGTTCGACTGGAAGCCGACCCCAACATAGTTGGGAAAAGGCTAGGCAGATGATGATGCAGCAACACCAATTCAGGCTACTCGTAGAAACCAACTCCAATGTTCACCAGAAAAGACTAGGAGAATGACTTTGGAGTCCAAAAGTTAATCAAAATATCTTTCCCGCTGGCGACTTGTCGTGACGTAGCGACTGTGCCGGCGTGACACAATAAACACGTCAACGACATCGTTAATCAACGACACCGACTCACCTTACGAGGCGGATGCCACCGAGAGGAAGCACAGTTTAATTGTTGTTTGGTTTGGAGATTAAGAGCCAGTTAAGAATTAAATGAAGTTTACAATAAAAATTAAATGTAATTAAGTAAGAGTGACGTTTTAATGTTCAAAAGATGACTTAAAAAGACCGTGACCATAATTTTGTGACAATTAGGTTTTTTCTTTCTTTTCCCAAAGATTTTTATGACCCTGTTGTAGGTATGTATCGTGTGTGCGCTTAAAAACATTCACCCAATAGTCTTGCCAAATGGCTTACCTATTATACAAGGTTAGTCAGCACGGGCCACAAGTGTCACTGCTGATGGGTTTAGAGCAAGTGTTAAAATTTCAAAATTCGTTTTATTTCATTTCCATAAAAAATAATATTGATTATGTTATCGGTAGCGGGTAACACAAGGCAATGTTGACAAAGGAAGGTAGTCGTCGATATGGATCAACGCACCCGATGTTATAAAGGCTGTCGTCATTCGACGAAGCGGAGCATTCTGTGTTCATCAGCTGAAGAAGTCTGACCTTTTATATCTGACTTGCTTGTCCTTATTTTCTGATCTTGTATACTTGTGTAAATTAATATATTGTGATCTAGTTCATGTTACTAACACTAACGCAAATATAAGTACTTTCAGTGGTGGAGAGTCTACGTTGGTTTTATTTAGGTACTTTGTTTATCTTGCTTGCAATCCTGTCGGTATGACGGTATAGTTATAATTCTAATGATAGAATCACCCCTAAACGTTTTTTTTTTTTAATTTTTTTTTTTTTCAATAAAATTTTTTTCAATAGATTATGTTGTTGTGTCGTTTACAATAATAGCTTATTTAAAAATTCTTTATCCCTATTTAGTCACTAATTTAGAAAATAGTACTTCTAATCAGTGACCCCAAATATGACCTACAATGTTAACATAACTGATCATAGTTGAGGATAAAAAGATTTTAGCGAACTTTTTATGAAATCTTTGAACAGCTGTTTCTCTTGAACTATACTTGGGAGAAAATAAATCGAGCCACTTCTATTTTTCACGTATAATTGTTATTATTTTTGGTACCTATAGTGGAACAGATCAATTTGAAACATATATCGCCTAAAAAGTTATTTGATAACCTTTACAATGAGGGTAGTTTTTTGTCAAGTTAGTATATAATCCATGAAACCAAAACTAATAACTAGGACACGTGAAAAAAGGAGTGGCTCGATTTATTTCCTTCCAAGTATATTAACTATTGTTGAACAAAAGTTATTCATTATTACGGGTATTTTAACACCCTTTCAGAATAGTACCCCCTTTCAGACTAACCATGTAGAGGAAAATTAAATTAAAAGTCTTCAATTCCACATCTAGTCAGCTTTGCCTCAATTTAAGAAAATCTTCTCAACATATCAACGTAAAATCTAATCTCCCGTTAACGCCGTTCCATCAGCCCATCCGAAACAATAGAATCACCTTGACACAACACGGTTACTTCAGACAACAGGAGCAGCGGGTGACAGGGGGTGACCCAGGGGGTGGGGGGGTGATAATTAATTACGTCACACTGGCAGGTGCACAATGACTGGAACTGCTCTGGAGGTGACGAGGCACGTTTTTTTATCTGCAATGACGTCATACCCAGTGAAGTGAAAGTTTCGTTGCTAGGGGCTTTATGGGCGAAGTTAGTGATGTTGTATTATATGTAGCTTTTATGTTTTATACAGAGGTAAAGTGTAATCTAATGTAACAGATGCCTAAAACCCACTTATAGCCTTTGAGTGAAAAGCTCGGAATGCAAGTTTTGTCATTTTTATTTTATCACGACGTATTGGTACTTACTACAGGCTGTTAACGAATTCGTGTAATTCCCTAAAACCACATGATCTACTACTGGTGTAGAATGGCCCCGCACGGGATTTAGGTTGATTAAAAATAAAAGTTTTTTTTTCATACGGTAGCGGTATTCTGTCATATTTAAACCACCTAATAAAGAATCGGTAAAAAAAGGAACTTTTTTTGCAAAAAATATTTTTTATTTTAGTGAACATTTCGATGCCACGCATAAATTAATGAAAGCACGGCCACACGGCTGGCAGGCATGACTAACGCGATATCGCTCTTTGCAGTCAGATAACTCGAGGCTCTAAAATGACTCAGAAATAGAAAATCAAGTTTTTCTTTCATATTTTTTTCAGTTGGATTTCAGAAATACCTATTTAGGGTTAATGTTTGTCACAGCGGTTTGAAGGAATTACACGAATTCGTTAACACCCTGTATATATAAAAGAGAGTCGTTCTACGCGTTTGTATGTAGGCACTGAAATTAAGCCTTTATTGGGTATATAACATTCGTAATAAATATAATTGACTAGCTTTTGCCCGCGACCTCGTCCGCGTGAAAGTCCACAGGAACCGTGCAATGACCAAAATGCATAACTGGTACTTGAACTTTCCAGATCCTAAATTAGTTCGGAATTCCAAAAATTATAATGTAGAAATTAGGTAATTTTAGTAAAGTAATTATAGTTTTTACATTTCCGCAGTTTGAGATAACACGTCTTTATTTCATGAATTTCGTAATATTATTATGTAGGTTTTTAAAATTAATAGTTAACTCATAAACAAAACACTCAAAACGGAATCTCAATATCAGCACAATACCTACATTACCTCAAAATATATGAATCGATGTTCCACTGAACAATTTACAACATGGACAATAACGTGCGAAACAATGGCGGAATATCCGCATCCGCACATCCGTGGCGGCTACAATCTGGCGGACGCTTTACCTGAAAATCCGCATTAATTCATATCCCGACGCGAAAACAATGCGGACAGCGGAAACCTGTCCGCGGTTTCACCAGCGGATTTTACACGCGGATGTACACCTCTAGTAACAGTTTAACACTCCAAAATCCACTCTAACAAGAAGTTAATAAAGCTGAAATCTGTATGAGTTAGCATTTTGATCGCATTTACTGCAATTCATTTGATATTCAACTTAAACACGTAAGTGATAAAGTTGAAATCAGTTTGTAGCACAATCACTGGCCATGGGGATGATCTCTCAACCGTTTTGAAAATGGAATACCAATTCTTGTCACCTGCAATTGGTGTACATTCGAAATACAAGCTTAATTCGATATGTTTATGTTCGGTTTTGCTCTGATATACGTTTGTGAAGTGGTGATTGAAAGCTAATGCCTACAATCAGAGGAATTTAAACTCTAGAAGCATAAGTTTAGAGTTTATTTTTCAATGGCTATGCATTAAGTGGACACTGACAGGTGCAACAGTGTGGAAGGCTCAACAAACGGCTGATTTCGCATACAATATGGCGGTCCATCCGTTTCCGCAGCGATTATGAGGTGGGGTGTGAATCATGTGTAGATAACCGAAGGCTTAATTGATATTTTTGAACAATGCATTAAATTATAGGTTCAGCATTCAGTATTTCAGCGGCTTTTAACAGAATTAAAATTAGCTTAGGTGGCATTCAAAAGGGCGTTTGAAATAACTTCTCTGTCCTCTTTTATTACTTGAATGTAATTAGATGAACTCCAACTAGTAGGATTATTAAAAACTGTACTCGCCCCTTTTACATTTGACTTAAACATAACGACGAAATGAGTGTGAGTGTGCCATACACCTCTGCCCTACCCTTCGGAGAATACAAGCGTGATATTATGATAAAAACTGTTACCTTTCAATTATCATCAATGGCCTTTGCTTCTAATAGAGTCTTTGTAACATCTCTTTTCATTGTTTTACAAGCCAATGCGTGACCGAAAATTGAAAAGAGTATGCTTGGGTAGTTTGGGAATGTTGAAAGATTGAGTGAACGACGATTAACAAAAGGAATTTATAAGGCGAATGTCAGTGGAAACGCTAGAGGACGTCCTAGAAGTACATACATTGATGTTATTGGTGATGTTCTTCAAAAAGGACAGGTGCGTAGTACTTTCAACCGGCGTGCGTGTATGACAAGATGTGGACGAAGCGAAAGGAGTATGTAAGGATCGTAGCATGTGGCGTTCTACAGTTTCTGCCTACCTCCATGGGAAAAAGGCGTGAGTTTATGTATGTATGTATGTAATGCGTGACCGGTAGCCTAGGGATCCCAATATGCTCAGCAGGCGAAATAAGCTGCATAATATTTATTTATTTATTTAATATTTCAATGCAGAATGGTGGTACGTAAGGCGGACTTAATGCCACAAGGCATTCTCTACCAGTCAACCTTTGGGTGAAAGAGAACAGCATCGAAAAAAGGTACAAAAATAAAAATAAAAAAGGATATTTGCGACTTAATTAACTATACATAACAAAACAATTAAAAATATAGGACATAGATAATAAAATAATAATAAATAACATGTAAAAAAAATACATAAATATGTACATAAATATATATATATATTTAAATACGATATTATTATAGTATGAACATGAGTATAATTATGACGAAAACTGTAAATGTCAAACTAGGGAAGCAGCGATTTCAGGTCAAATCAAATCAAATCAAATATTTTATTGGAACATCAACAAGTGTACAAAATTTTGTGGTTGTTAACAGCTACATTAGTTAGGAAAACTGTGTCGCAGCCATTAGCGCCCACCTCCAAGAGAGGAGACGATAATTGAATAGTATATATTGAGGTAGTAATTGAATTTTGTTGGGAGCCTTTTTAATATCCAGGGGAAGCCCATTCCAGAGTTAATAGTAATATCTTTCCACTTCAGTACCATAGGATAACAGAACAACACAATACATACTACACACATCAAAAGTGTCTAGGGATCAACATATATTTTTGCAATAACTTTTCTCCTGATTGATATTAATTAAAATTTTCTTTAAGGATTCATCAAATAAAGTGTTTTCGTTTGTCACAGTAACGATAAACCAAGTCACCTTTGCATTAATAAAGAAATTTGCCATTTTCCTAATAAAGGGATTTTTGACATTTGAACCACTAACACAAAAGTTCGAAAAAAAGACTGAAATAACAGTTTTCTTTAAAATTTTATTGGGTAACTTAAACAATTAATAATCCGTGTTTCTACCGCGAACACTAACAACACAAGAACATCGGTTTGGCATACTCAAAATGAGTTCATCCAAATCACGCTGTGGAATGGCCGCCCATGTTCGTTGCAACAACAAAAAAAGGTCTTCTTGCGACTGGATACCCTCCATATTCGGCAGAGCTCTTCTCTGTAGCATATCCCATGCATGCTCAATCGGGTTCAAGTCTGGCGACTGAGCAGGCCAGGGCAGGACATTGATGTTAGCTGCGGCGAGAGTCTGTCTTACAACTCTTGCGGTGTGCGGTCGTGCATTATCATGCATTAACTGAAATAAGGGACCGATTTGCGCTTGTAGAGGAACGATGACGTCTGATACAATCGTCTCAGCATAAATTTGAGCGTTGAGGTTGCCTCTGATCCAAATCAACTCAGTTCTTCCGCCGATCCAAATACCCGCCCATACCATGATGGTTCCACCACTATAAGGATGGACTTCCTGGCAGGATTTTAATCGCTGTTGGCGTCCAGGGGTTCTCCAGTGTCGTATACGTCTTGTATCCGGTCTCATACCAAAACGAGACTCATCAGAAAAGCACACGAAACGCCATTGTTCTTCTGCCCAATTTCTGTGTCCAAGAGCCCATTGATATCGAATCCTACGATTGTGCATTGCTATAGGTGGTACCCGTAGCGGTCTTCGGGAATGAAGGTTCACTTCATGCAAGCGGTTTCTGACTGTTTGGTCGCTAATTAAGTTCCCTGAAGAGTGATGAAGCCTCACGGCTAACATCATGGCGGTTATTGTTGGAGCTCTTCGAGTTAAGATTTGAATGTATCGGTCTTGTCTCCGTGTGGTGCAGCGATACCGTCCTCCATGGCGCTCAGCCACGGTACCAGTGCTTCGGTAACGTGTCCAAAGTCGACTGATAACACTCTGACTTGTATTCAGAGCTAAAGCCACAGTACGTTGCCGGGAACCAGCTTCTATCATTCCCACGGCTCTGAGCATTTCTTCCCTGCTTAAATGACGTCGCCGCTCCATAATAACGTTGGTTTTAATCAGTAGTAGGGAAACAGTAGCACTAATAATGTCTTCAATGCGTTGTATGTTTTTATAGGGAAAATATTGACAGCTGATTTTCATCTTTTACTCGAATTTGATTCACAGTTCCTGATTCAAATTATGAAATGCACCAAAAAGGATCCATATAAATTTATAAAATCATAAATTTATTACAAAGCCACATCTCAATCTCAAGAAATCCGCATAAAAATGCTTGATCCCTAGACACTTTTGATGTGTGTATATTACTACCTATCAGCCTAGTACCTCGCTCATGTCCTGGTAACCTAATAATAATTTACAGAGATAACAATAAATTGACAATATGAGAACACTAGCGATCTGGCGTTAAAATACCAACATTCCTGAGACAAGATCTACGTACCACTTCCAATTGTCCACGTCATCGGCTAATCCGGCGACAAGACGGCCAATTAAATGATTTGTGCCGCCGCCAACAAATTGATCCAGTTAGCTGATATCAAGCGAGTGGCGACGTCCAGAGATACTCCCGGTGATACGACGTGCCTGTGTTCTTTGTTTGATAGATTACCTTTATTTACTGAAGAAATCGTGGTTTATTAAAAACCGCGCGGATCATGATTTGCAAGGTTAATCTACGCTTGGCGGTTTGAGTATTTTTTTTTTGTGACCTACGCAAATGTCCGCCTGATTGGCGTGCGTCGGGTCGTTGAGCTCCCTAAAATAAGGTTGAGCTACACGATGGCTGATGCATGCGTGCCGTCAGTTGGGACAGGTCAACTCAAACCTGCTATGGCACTTTCCTCAAAAGGCCATTCCAAACGTTGCCCTACATTGTTACACTCGCATAGTTTTATACCACAATGTCTGGACTTTAAAAGAGACCTTGACCTCTGAGTTTGTTTCGGCTTTTCTTCTCAGAGCGAGTCAGATAGGAAATGCCGGCGCCATCTAGTCTTAAAAAAAAGAAAGAAAGAAAGAAAGAAGAAAGAAAATACATTTATTTGGCACAGACTAAAAAGGCACACAATATAAAATAAAGCAGAAAAAAAAAAACAAAAGAAATTAGCAGAAGAGTGTGCCTCACGGCTGCGCCAAAAAGGCCCAGTTCAGCAAAAATGCCAGACAACTAGTGCCTGACGCTGGTTTTCAACTGGACCTGAAGTGTGAGGTGACGGATGTAAGTCAGTTTTATAACGTGTGTATGCATAATTAAATAAAATAAGATAAATATATAAATTGTACAGTTTAAAAATAATAATAACAACAAACAAGCACACATGTAGGTTGCGATTTTAATTTTGTTAACAATTTGCAACAAAAACAAACAACAAAAAAATAAATAAAAAGAAAAAAAAAAATACAAAAAAGAGAAAATTAACATAATTATAAGTACATAACACAAATCTTTACACCTAAACATATAATAGCATAAAAAGCCTGGCAACCCAAACACCATTAAATCTAAATAATAATATCTATAATCTATGGTGCACGGGTTACCGACCGACGTATCATAAATAGATCTTTATAAAATATAATTTAAACTTAAAAAAATACCGTGTAGTGTGTGTGTAGTAGTGTGCTGTGCCGAATACAATATAATATTATAATATAATTAGCTAGAATTGCATTTCATAATAAGAATCCTGACAGTCACATCAAAACAAAAATTATGCAAGGAGGCGAGCGGCGGCCATTATTGCGTAAGAACAAGAGCATCATACATAACGGTAAACGACACCGACGCCCGCGACCGTCACGTGATAAGTCCCGTTTGAAAACACAATACAATTACAAATTATCAGGTGCGTAGCAATCGAAAAGTGTGATAAAATAAATTATTTTACATATTTGTATAATGAAATTAGCGTCGCCGCTTTCAGAACAAGTTACTTATATTGTTTCAGTGGATCAAACTATCCGGAACAGAGAATACACAGATATTTTGCAATTATTAAACAATTAAAATAATTAAAGTGCCTAGACGAAGAAGAACCAACGTACCGAACATAGACATTTTGGGAATTCTGCTCAAACTAGCCTTAAGGCCATGACCCCTGAGGTAATCCTTCTCTTTTGTAAACAACTTACATTCCATTTGCAAGTATGTACCATCATACCCAGTATGTGTAGCATCCTTTTTTTCCATTTCTCAGGTCTTAGAAATGTTTGAGCTTACACAATGCCACCGAGGTTGTCTTATAGTAGACACAGGCCATAACAGAAAGTGGGCAGATTGTGTGGGCCAGCCATATCTCACTGCTGGTGACCTGGACCATTGCCAGAAGGCTGTGACCCTTGAGGTTAGAAATACTCTTTTATGAATTCAGATTATTTTAGTTTATATATTATTGAAATTTACATATTATTGAAATCACTTTTTAAATGAAATGATTGTATTACTGTAATTGTGAATAAATGTATGAAATTAAATGATAATATTGTATAATAATTTAGTAATAATAAAAATATTTATAATAATAATTTAATAATAACAATTTATTTATAGTAATTTAATAGGTAATAATAATTTAATTGCGCAAAAAACAAAAAAAAACATTTGTTACTTTTGTGGGTAGGTACCCTTATACTAATACATACATCATATAATTGAGACATTAAGTGTGACCATGTCTAGCTCACGTTGCGCTTCTATGAGGTACTGCCGTAAGCGTCGTCTAAAAGTGTCTATCTTGTTTATTTCTCTAATCGGTGGTGGCAGGTTATTCCATACTTTGGAAGCCGCATAACGAAAACTGCCTCTAAAAGCGGCTGTACCATGAGACTGAGTCGACAGTTGCTGTGAGCATTGCCTTCTCCCGCATTCTCGTCTACTCGTAACCCAGCCTAGCTTGTTGTATAGATAGTCCGGTTTCTGGCATTTAACCACACCAAACAGAAGGCAAGCCAAGTGTAGTTTGCGCCTGGACTTCATTTTTAATGTAAAATGCTTGTTTAGGAAAGGTGTTACATGGCTTCTGCGAGGAATATTATAACAAAACCGAGCACAGGCGTTTTGTACCCTTTGGATGAGGCGGTCTGTACGAGCTAGCAGACGCGGGCCGTAAACCGTGTCAGCGTAGTTCAGCCTAGACAGAACCAGGGTTTCCACTAGCTGTTCCCGTAGTCTTTCGGATAAATAAGGCCTCATACTGTATAACACCTTCAGGCGATAAAAACTGTTTCTAACCGCGTCTGCTACGTGCTTCTCAAAACGAAGGTCTTTGTCCATAATGACACCTAGATTCCGCGCTTCATTCACTCGCTCAATTGTCTCGCCCTTAAGTCTCAAATCAAAAGTCACAGGTAGTCGTGCCAACTGCTGTCTTGTGCCAAATACCACATATTTAGTTTTTGTTGGATTCAACGACAGGCAGTTATCCTCAGACCAGGCAGCGATTCGTTGAAGATCATCGTTGAGATCCTTAACGGCGCTATCGTACTCGTCTGGTCTAAAGGATATATAAAGTTGCACATCGTCGGCGTATATATGGTATTTGCATCTCTGGAGGCATTTTATAATATCCGCACAGTACAAAATAAAGAGAATTGGGCCCAATATAGAGCCCTGCGGGACTCCTCTCTCTACGGAAATAGGTGACGATTTAAGGGTAGTGCCGTCACCTAAACGCAACTCAACAAGTTGCTCCCTATTACTTAAATAGCTGCGGAACCATTGTGTGGCGCTGGCATCGAAACCATAATAATTTAACTTCGATAGCAATAGCTGGATATTTATTGCGTCGAATGCCCGGGAAAAATCCAGTAAAACCAGTAATGTGCACATCCCCCTATCTTGGGCAGATAAAATATTATCAGTAACATCCAGTAAAGCAGTAGATGTACTGCGCTGTTTTCTGAAACCTGATTGTAAATCAGGTAAAACGTTATTTTGTTCCAAAAAAAGGGTTAATTGGCGGCTAACTACTTTTTCTAATATTTTGGATAGGCATGGTAATATACTTATAGGGCGCAGGTCCTTTAAAGTAGATGGATTCTGGTTTTTTGGCAAGGGTCTGACAGAGGCAATTTTCCAGAGTTCGGGGAAAGTAGAAGTCACTATGGAGTGGTTTATTATGTGCGTTACAACACTTAACGTGTTTGGCAGGGTCATGTTAATCATATCCAGGGTAATGTTGTCGCAACCTTCAGCGTTACTTTTAAGGTTGAAGATAACGCGAGAGATGTCATTCTCATCCACTGGGGTGATTGTGAACATTTCTTCACCGTGTCTATGGTTTTCGTAATAATCTATAAGTGATGTGCTTGCCACGGGGTTGCCGGGGACAATCAGAAAGTTATTATTAATTAGGTCAGGATCTATAAAATGCGACGGTAGGTCTTGTCTGGGTTTAAAAGGCGATAAATTAGATTTTAGATTTTTCCATAATAATTTTGGGTTTTTTATTGTATTGTTAATGTTATGCTTAAAATACGCTACTTTTTCACTGTACAACGAACTAATTACTAGGTGTTTTAGCTCCTTGTAATATTTTTTTTTTGAATCGGCTTTTGTTTCCCTATAACTACTAAGTGCGTCGTCACGTAAACGCATCATAGCTTTGATTGTGTCTGTAATCCACGGAAACGACTTTTCCTTTACAGTACACGTCTTAATCGGTGCGTGAACATCAAACAGGGAAATTATATGGGTGTTAAAGACATGCACCATATCATTAACATTGCCAAGCGACGAAACAAGTCCATGATTAAAAAACGATAAGTGCAGATTTAAGTTTTCCGTGCACACATTTTTGAGAGGCCGAAATTTTACCAAGTATGGTTTAAAATTGTCCCGTTTAATGTGAAAAACCCCAACCACCATTGAATGGCCGTTGATTGAGCCGAAAGGTTCTACCGCTATATTTCTTGCTCTCAGGTCAGTACATAAAAGATCGATGAGAGTTTCACTGGATGCTGTAAAGTGGGTAGGAGTTGTGACCAACTGTGAAAGACTGAGGCAATTCAAAAACTCATTAATATTTTTAGTTTTAATCCCGTTCGTGTCTAGCAAGTTAACATTGAAATCGCCAAGTAATATGTAGTGATCGCAATTTCCCAATGAACTAATAGAATCCGTTATGGCATCCAGGAACAGGACAAGGTCATGCCATGGCGGTCGATAGGCTGTACCTATGGCAATCTTTTTGCCATTCAATGAGATCGTTAACCACATTTGTTCGACCGATTCGAACCTTGGATCGATCGCACCAGTCCATGTACGTGCGCTCAAGCCCCGTCGCAGATAAAAGCCGACGCCCCCACCACGACCCGAGCGCACACTTGCCGGCCGCGGCGTGTGGCGCAGACGGTAGCCGGGCACGACCGGAGCGCGTCCGTCCTCGCCCGGGCGCAACCAAGTCTCGTTAATGGCCATAACATCGAAACAGTGTCTGTCGAGTGCACCTACCAAGTTATCATGACCTGTACCCAGTGAACCAGCATTAAGAAAACCAACTTTAAGAAACTTTTCTCCTTTAGTCATCATTACAATAATATAAAAACTTACATTGACTTGTAAAAGTGTCTGTAACAGATTTATTTACAGAAGTAAATATCATTTATCACTTGCCACGGTCAGTCTTTGGATCGGTGACCATTCCTTACACATCTCGATTCCTCCATGCCTCGGAGAGTACCGTTAAACCGTCAGTCCCGGGTGACATACGAACACCCATGACGGATTTACATCCGTCACCTCACACCTCAGGTCCAGTTGAAAACCAGCGTCAGGCACTAGTTGTCTGGCATTTTTGCTGAACTGGGCCTCTTTGGCGCAGCCGTAAGGCACACTTTCCTACAATTTTTTTATCTGCTTTATGTTTTGTATGCATTTTAGTCTGTGCTAAATAAATGTATTTTCTTTCTTTCTTTTCTTTTCTTTATGACAGTGGCTAAGGGTAGTAGGAAGCTCGAAAATCTGACAACCGGCCTAACCTTAGGATATCAAACATAAGTACATCATATCTGATACTCTCAAACCGATCCATCTCGCACAAAACACACAAGTCACAACTAATCCCTAAAAAAGAAAGGTACACAGCTAACGATCTATTCGCGGAGGACACGGTTGATTTACGGCGGCGCACGCGCACCGTTCACGGAAACCACAAGCTAATCACGGACACGCACCGATGACCACCTATTTGTATGTGAGAATGTTTGTATATTTAGCCGGGTAGTCAATCTCCAGTCAGCTGGGAATGGCTATAATATTTCATCCGTACTCAGGCGCAGGAATTGCATCAGGTGGATGAGCAGCTGCGTTGAATAGATAACCTTAAACTGTGATAACTTCGTTGTTCAAGGAATCATACAATTTAGGCAGTAATATGTCAAAGATGAACCTTAAAGTAAGCGATACCCAAACGCTGTGAAAAAACGATTAATGACACAGAATATAATATGGTAGACCAAAACGGCTCCTAAACACGATTGCAGCAAAACCGGAATTAGCATGGAGCTTTTAGCACAAAACTATGGGGTTCAGCACGCCTTGGGCCAAAAAATCCTAACTAATATAGTTTGTTTGTTTGTTACCTAACCACTGAACCGATCATCCTGAAATTTACATAAACGTTGTCAGGTTTACAGAAACGGACATAGGGTAACTTTCATCCCGAAAAAAAATACTGTTCCCGAGGAAAACAACAATAACGTTCATAGATGGCGCCACGTGTCTTTCGAACCACGATCGAATTATATTAGAAACTTTAGTAGTGTGTTAAAGAGTTTTTTGAGCTTAATTAACGCGAGCGAGGTCGCGGGCAAAAGCTAGTATTCAAATAAAAGAAATAAATCAGCCTGTACCTGTCCCACTGCACGGTAAAGGCGTTTATCATACAAAGAAAGAACGAGCATTCATCACCACGCTTGCTCACTGCGTGTTGGCAATTTAAGACCAAGTCCAGGTTTCCTTACGTTGTTTTCCTTCGCCGTATATCAGTGGCGTCTTAGATTAACTAAGAAAGAACATACGACACTGAAAAAGTCACATTGGTCCATTAGGCCAGGGATAAAAACAAATATTTCCTCCCACAAAATGTATTTATATTTTCGCACACAATTAGTACAGAGGCGGAATTATGCTTTACGCATTTTCTACCAGTCGACCTTAGGGTGACGCAGAGAAAATATGGTAGGTGCACTGAAAGAGCTATGTGGTATACACAAGGCTAGTCGGAAAAGGGTACTAATCCGAAAGGGTGTTAAAGTACACATAATAATGAATAACTTTTGTGCTACAACTTTCCCCAAAAGAGAAATAGATATTCAAAGATTTCATAAAAAAATCGCTAAAATCTATCTATCCTTAGCTATGACCAGCTGTGTTTCCATTTTAGGTCATATTCGGAGTTACGGATTAGGAGGCCTATTTTCTGAATTCGTAACTAAAGCAGGGATGAAGAATTTTTGAAAAAACTCAAATAATAATATTTTTTTATGGAAATAAAAACTATCGAATTTTGACATTTTAATACTTGCTTTAAAACCGTCATCAGTGATACTTTAAGTGGCCTGTGGCTTTTCCGACTAGCCTTGTATAATACGCTATTAAAAATAAACACAAAGATAACTGAAACATTTTTGGCAATAACATTACAAAATCACTGATCAACAAACATTAACAGGTGTAAACCCACAAATTACTAGTTATTCTGATCGCCAAACCTTTGGCCACCACTGAAATATTAATAGCACGTCACCGACGTAATATATGATAATAGACAGAGCAAATAATCATCCACTTAGCGCCTACCCGAGGTGAAAGACGAATAAATCATAGCGCTTCCTGGCTGGACGAGAACTAAGAAATATGTACGTGGCAATTAGGTGGCAGTTTTAATTCTAGATGCTGCTGTAAATTATGTAGGTGAGGGGATGACATGGCTATTTTAAAATGACAACGTTTCTACAAACACTGCTAGAGATATCAAAATATAAACTGACCTACATAACCTACATGTGAAAAAGAATCTAATTGTATCTAGAGAGCTTTTTAGCTAAAATAGGTCATCTGACCACAAACAGTGACCAATTTGGATTGACCTGTATACGCAATGAGGCACTGATAACAGCACTATTGTTCTCTTTGAAAAAGGTACAGCTAGCAAAGATAAAATGTTTAGAATGGATACCTATAAAATTGGAGGCCATTTAAATGTTGTCATACAGGATAAGAACTCACTAATTAGTTATGAGGAGAAGAGGTAAGCCCGTATGAGCTGAGCATTGAGAAATACTCACGTAAGTACCAGCATCACATTGTCCTCAACAAAGCCATAAGTACAGCACCATGCTTATCCAATGGACTGGCAAGGTTAGTCAGAAAGGGGGTACTAATCCGAAAGGGTGTAATAAGAATAGCTGTTCAAAGATTTTATCTTTGAACAGCTATTCTTATTCTATTCTTTATTTATCAGCTGTGTTTATATTATAGGTAATATTTGGGGTCACGAATTAAAAGCTCCATTTTCTGAATTCGTAACTAAAGTGAGGACGAAGATTTAAAAAAAAAAAACTAACATATGAATCATGTTGCATGGAAATAAAATTATCGAATTTTGAAATTGCTTTAAGACAGTCATCAGTGATACTTTAAGTGACCCACGGATTAGTACCTATCCCCTTTTCGACTAACCTTGTGGAATAATGTTGTTACTATCACATCCATACTCATAATCCCTTGATTTCCTTTTAAGACAACCACGAGGGGTAAAAAGGCGGTCTTTTTTTACCAGACTACACAGCACTAGCACTTTTCTTCCTTAGCTTTATCTACAGCTACTCCGTCTGTCGTCTGTCTGTCCATCCGTACTATTCACTAGTATTAGAACAACAAAACCGGCTAATGGAGCATTAGCGACATCAAGCACTCATCGAACGCATTGCACTCTTGCGCACTATTGTCAAACGTATGAACTGAATGGTGATAAATCCATCAAACAGTGAGCGGCAATTATCATGTTCAGAGTTGATATGAGAATGTAATAAAAGAAACGTCAAATTAGACCAGTGGTGACAAAACTATGATCGCTGACTAATATCTATAAAGTCGACACGTTTGGTGCAGTGGCTAAGCGATTAGCTTCTGCGCTACGGGTCGTGGGTTCGATTCCCACACGGAAAAAAAATTTGTATGGCCTACAGATGGTTGTTTCGGGTCTGGGCGTTTGTTTGTGAGATTTGTGTCTGTAAACGCACCCACGATACAAGAGAAATCTTAGTGTGGGACAAAGTTTTTTAAAAAGAAAGAAAAGAAAAAAAAAGAAAGTGAAATGTTGCATGTATTCGTATACGTCATATTTATAATTTAATTAATTCTACCGACAATTGATACCATCTCTACAACATAACGGTAATGATGTATAGAAGATTAGATGGTGAAATTAAGCGATTCGAGTCGCATCCATCCATAACTTAACTCTGCCAATTTTCTGATAAATAATTAAAGTCAAAGTTGTCTGGAACATGTTTCTCATTGGCAAAATTTTATTTACTAAGTCCCATGAAAATAATTAAACTAAACTAATAATTTGTTGAATGGCACGCTATTTTGATATTAAAAACGTTTCATTTGTGTTATTAATTCAGATAAAAAGTTTATACTCTACTATTCTTTAACGAGGCACGAAGGGGTCTCGATGTGTATAGAACTGATAACTGACTAACCACGGCAAGCGCAGCTTAACCTTCCAAATCATATGATCCGCGCGATTGTTAATTATTACTGCCGTGCAGGCCCTAAAACGCAGTAACAGGTTTTTTCACGTTTTTGAGTTGAATATTGAACCTTGACGGTCACGCTATAAGGAACACAGTGATATTGCCGGGTTTTAGATGGGATGTTCTAAACGGTTAAAAAAACGAATTAGTGAAAGCAGTAACTTACTTTTGCAGGTCTAAATATGTCATAAGACTAACTAAAATACAGTAACAGCTGTTACGTCTACCACAACTCGTCACTTTACCTATTTAAATGCAGTAAATATCTTTATTACCACTAAAGATCTGTATTCTTCACTCAAACAAATATTGACGCATATAAATTAAAACGCAGTAAGTAGTTTTTGTACCAACAGTATTAATACTGCATGGTTGATCACTAATTTATTTCAGGCGAACTACTGATTAAAACGCAGCAAAGTACTTGTATGTGGTGTTTTATTTAGTCTTATTCAAGTAGGTTCTTAGAGTGAAAACCAACTAAAGTGCAGCAAAATTAAAATTCTTTCTTTTACTGCTTTTACTTTAGTCGCAAATCACGTTCGAGTATGAATGCTACTGTTTAAATTGCAGTATGATCATTATTTACTGCAGTATAGTCGGTATTATTTTAAAGGTGAAAATAACTTAATGCTAATTAAATAGCAGTATGAGTAGCTGTTACTGCATTATAATTGGTAACTTGTACAATGCTACTTCATTCCACTGTAATCGAGACCATATTTGACTGCGTTCTAGTTAGGATCTGTCGCTCTCTCTCTCGGTCAATCAGTCGTGTCGAACGCTGCCGCGGAAGAAAGACGTTTGTATCCGCGTCGTGCCGGTGGTGTAGGTAGTGAATACTGCCGTGCAGGCCCTAAAGTGCAGTAAGGGAGAAAAAGCGGTTTCGAGTAAATCGCGAAAAACTTTTTAACGCTGTTTTTTTATATTATTCATTTGTATGGTGGATATTTTTATTGCCACGAGGACTACCTGAGAACAAAGATTATATCTACGAATAGAAATATGAATTTAGTTTATTAAGTTCTAAATAAAACGATTTTTTCCGAAATCATGGCAGTTACTGCACGCAAAAAGGTACACGTATGCAGATTAAAATGCGGTAAAAATACTTGATACTGCAAAATCTTTGATTTATTTGCTACTTTGCAGAGTAATTTGCAGCATAATACCTTTTTTTCAGCATTTTAATTTGTATCTTGAACTAATTGCACGTGTATTATGTAACAAATTTTCCAACTTACGAATTATGTCCCAGGTAGGAATTTACAGAATAAAACAATTTTATGTATGGAATAAGAATAACGTTTATTTTTTAACAATTTCTGCTAATATTGTTACTTATCTTTAGTCGTTTCGAGCACATGCGGCTATAAATAATACTTAAGAAACAATAAGAAACTTTTTGCTTTCGCAAGAAACATGAGATCTTTTACTTAAATGGCACATGGTTTATACCTATCTAAAAATAAATCACAAAAATCTTAGATATCAAAATAACATAAAATAAATGCTCAACATTCGGTTCATGTTTACAAGGCATGCATAATCATAAAAATAATAAAATAGGGTATATGATACGCGTATCATTTACTCGGTATTATTAGGTAGCTTTGGACGACCGAGCTTGGGAACAAGCTACGCTCCCCATCCGTTTTGGGGGCCTCGGCGTCCGCAAAATTACCAGTATAAGTCTACCGGCATTCCTATCCTCGGTTCACAGTACTGAAAAATTAACCAGGAATATCTTAGCCAACTCACTGGTTAATTTTGAGGTAACGTGCTTGACCGAGGCTTTGAATACTTGGAAAATCGCTTGCCCGAATACGGATCCGCCAGTCAACCCATTTTCCCAGAGACAGTGGGATGAGCCGCTCTGCGTTGTGATACGGAATCAACTTATAAATACGTCAATCACAACCGCTGAGCGTGCTCGCCTGCTGGCTGTGGGTGAATGGAAGTCGGGCCTATGGCTTCAGGCACTTCCGTCGCCCAACATAGGTACTATGTTGGACGACACTACTTTCCGGATCGCTACATGCCTTCGTTTGGGTGCTCCATGCGGTGCTCCGCATCGCTGCCATTACGGTGAAGCCGTCGACAGCCTCGGACACCACGGCTTGCCTTGCAGCAGGAGTGCAGGTCGTATAGCACGGCACGCCAACTTAAATGATATTATCCGTCGCGCTCTTGTCACCGCCGGCGTTCCAGCTGTATTAGAACCCAATGGCTTGGCACGTGACGATGGTAAGAGACCAGATGGCATGTCATTGGTACCATGGAAGATGGGTAGGCCTCTGGTATGGGACGCAACGTGCGTCGATACCCTTGCACCATCCCACCTTCCTAGCTCGGCAGGCTGTGCTGGTGCTGCTGCTGCAGCTGCGGAGGCCCTCAAGCGGCGAAAATATAATAACTTCATCATTTATTATATTTTCGAGCCGTTTGGGGTCGAAACACTCGGGTCGTGGGGTTCGAGTGCCCGACTTCTATATAGAGAGGTAGCAAGGCGGCTGGTCGACGCTTCCTGTGACCCGAAGGCTGGCCTCTACTTTGGCCAAAGGATTAGCATTGCCATACAACGTGGCAATGCTGCCAGCCTTCTGGGCACGCTACCAGTGGACAGCGATGCCGAGGAATATTTCGATGCCCTATTTTAGTTTATAGTTTTATTAGGATATATTTTTTGTTATTTGTATATTTATGTTTTGTAAATGTGTGTAAATAACTTTGTAATCTCTTAGGTAGGTAGGTACCAAAAACAAAAGATGTGGGTGATAAAAAGTACATCAAGTACCTACATTCGGGTGCAAAAGTTAAAATAAAGGGTCATTGTTAAGTCGTGCCAACCGGTTATGAAGATAATGAAAATTCAAAATCATTTTATCACCGGTCCTTTGGAACGTAGACGATTTTTGGTTACGGTCGAATGGCCCGCGGTCCATTCGCTTTGGGCCGTTCAGTCTAAATACCCGTCTTATAAAACGGGTAATGTTGAGGACTTATGGTTTTTTTGATACATTCGTGTTTTTGTTATTTACTTATATCTTTTGTTTTTGGTACCTACCTACCTAATAATACCGAGTAAATGATACGCGTATCATATACCCTATTTTATTATTTTTATGATTATGCATGCCTTGTAAACATGAACCGAATGTTGAGCATTTATTTTATGTTATTTTGATATCTAAGATTTTTGTGATTTATTTTTAGATAGGTATTAAACCATGTGCCATTTAAGTAAAAGATCTCATGTTTCTTGCGAAAGCAAAACGTTTCTTACTATTTAATATTGTTTCTTAAGTATATTTATAGCCGCATGTGCTCGAAACGCCTAAAGATAAGTAACAATATTAGCAGAAATTGTTAAAAAATAAACGTTATTCTTATTCTATACATAAAATTGTTTTATTCTGTAAATTCCTACCTGGGACATAATTCGTAAGTTGGAAAATTTGTTACATACTACACGTGCAATTAGTTCAAGATACAAATTAAAATGCAGTAAAAAAGGTATTATGCTGCAATTTACTCTGCAAAGTAGCAAATAAATCAAAGATTTTGCAGTATCAAGTATTTTTACCGCATTTTAATCTGCATACGTGTACCTTTTTGCGTGCAGTAACTGCCACGATTTTGGAAAAAATCGTTTTATTTAGAACTTAATAAACTAAATTCATATTTCTATTCGTAGATATAATCTTTGTTCTCAGGTAGTCCTCGTGGCAATAAAAATATCCACCATACAAATGAATAATATAAAAAAAACAGCGTCAAAAAGTTTTTCGCGATTTACTCGAAACCGCTTTTTCTCTCATACTGCACTTTAGGGCCTGCACGGCAGATTAGCCACGAGGGCCTTAAAGGGCTATTTCTTTACTTTTTAAAAAACTACTAAACTAAGATTTCTCTTGTATCGTGGGTGCGTTTACAGACACAAATCTCACAAACAAACGCCCAGACCCGAAACAACCATCTGTAGGCCATATAAATGTTTGTTCCGTGTGGGAATCGAACCCACGACCCGTGGCGCAGAAGCCAATCGCTTAGCCACTGCACCAAACGTGTCGTCCGTATTTAAAACAAAGACAAACAAAAAAAAATATTAATCAGTTATGTCGGCATCTAAAACTCTCATTCGATTTTGGCAAAGACCTCCTCCAAAAAAAGTAGGAAAAACATTATCTACTCGCAGAACTACATAATTACAAAATACACCAACATATACCTTGATAACGATTAGCTGTCCCTCCCCATCAGCTAACCCCTCGGATCTAATTGACATGGTCACGTGTCGTACATCTCGCACCGGAAGTGCGTGCTCTCAGTGACTTATGTGTTTCCTTCCGGTTACCCGCTGCGCCCCGCGACTCTGCCTGCGTTTTTTGCTAACTTTTGTCTAGGCATTACTTTTTTATCTGGAAGAAAATGGCGGAGAAGCGCTTGATATCTCAGCAGGTGTCGGATGGTACTGTAAAGCCGTTAGTTTCTCTATACTGTGTAACGAAGCTTGAATAAAATGTTATACGACAACAGCATATGCCCCTACAATATTTTTCTCCTGATAAACCGTACATTGAATAATCGTAAAAATATAATAATAATCACGGTCCCTCATGACGAAAACCTTGTGAAAGCTGAAAAAGACAAACAAATAAAATATCTTGATTTAGCACACGAGGTTGTCGGCATGTGGGATGTGGACTCAGCAGTCATTGTCCCGATAGTCGTTACGGCGAATGGCCTAATAGCCAAGAGCCTCGATCAACACCTTAAGAGGCTCTCGTTGGACGGCTGGATCAAGGGCTTGATACAAAATGCAGTACTCCTAGATACGGCACGCATAGTGAGGAGGTTCCTTTCTCTGGAGCCCTGACTGCCGGCAGCTTGGACCCTGTTCCCGATGCCGGTGGGATACTATTTTTTATATTTTTAAATGTTTTTTTTTTTATATTAGAATATTTAAAAATGTAACTAAATATGTAAAAAAATGTGAATAAAGGATTTTCACTGTCATAAATAATGTTACAGAACTACATTGAAACTGACTCCTAAACTAACTAATGTAAACTGTGTTACAGGAGTCAGTGAATTCTCCTAATTGTGCTTATTATATGCAAAAAAACTAGAATACTTGAACTTAAACAACTAATTAAATAAAAATTAACAAGACAATAAGGGCAGTGTATGGTGTCTGTTTGCGTGTGCGTGCGTGTTTGTGTGTGGGTGCGCGTGTTTTTAAGTGCGTGTGTATGTAGAATATTGCTGCAATCACACTGATTATTGCGCTTGGTAAACGGATTGGTTAAACAACCGAAGAATACAGACTTTATTAGTTTTGAAATCACGTTGGTATATTAAAACGGAAATAACAGAGCGTTTTTTTTATTTGTCTTGGTCTCGTTTGACCCTAGTCGCACCTGATGGTAAGTGCAAACAGGATCCAAGATGCATACACGAATCCAATTAACAAAGATATAGAGAAGTGTTTCCCAGACATTGTTCTGCCATGGCCCGGTAATTTTCACACTGCCCCTTCGTGACCCACTTAATATTTTTAAACTCAAGCTGGTTCCATTAGGTAAAATAATACACATGTAATAATAGTAAAAATGTTTTATTAATACTACATATTTTGGTATCGCCTACCTAGTCACAAAATTTTAGTGCGAAGTATGGAGCTGCTGCTTATTTTTCACTAAAGAATCCAAGTTCGCGGAAAATGACGAAAGTTTTATCCTAAGGTCTGGTTCTGCTTCAAGTCGGTTTCTATATTTATTTTTAAGGTAAACTAGTGTTGAAAACCCAGCTTCACATTTATAAGTTGTGACAAAATGCATTAAAAAAGTTGCGACCCGGTATTTTATTTTGATGGCTCGGTACCGGGTCGCGACCCGGCAATTGGGAAACGCTGATATAGAGGGATTCCCCTGTACCCGTTCTGGCAGTTACATACACACGACGGAACACACAGTAAACTGCTTGGCGCCGGACTTAAATATGAGAATGGTATCTAGCCAGGCGGACCGTATAGATCCTTCCACCAAGCGTGTTGGGTTTTGTTGAATCTTACAACATGTGTCTATTCCCACGACGTTAGACTGGCGATCGTGAGTAAGAACCCAAAATAATATTTGAAAACACAAGTTACAATTTGGATCTCCTGCTGTGCAACAGTGTTCTATCCTAAAATCCTTCGTTCCACACTGTGCTATTCATAAACATGACTTTTCTACACTATCGATTAGGCCGATTGTGATGACATTTACGACAAAAAGGATCCAGTGAGCGTAAAAATTATTTTTGCACCCCACAGGACACAGTCACGTTTGGTTTCATCCCCTGTGTGACAATGACGATGCATTTCATTCGGTATTAGTTAAGAAAAGTTTGTTGATTCTTATGGTGAACGCGAGTAGGTTGAAATTCGCTTGCGTTATTTCAAAATGACGGTTTTGTATGCGCTTTTTGATGTGAAATGCGTGAAGGATTTGGTTCATTACGTATTTTGAAGGAAATAGTATAGCGATTGAGTCTTCTAGAGATTCTATTCTATCTACCATTGCTATGAGTTAAGTTAGCTATTCGTTGAATTTTATAACATAGACAATCGTATAGCTTAAAAGCGACAGAGGTCAGATGACTGTTTGTCCAATTTAAACCAGGAACTTGCAATATCTTAGATGGAAATTAGTGCACAGTTCTAAAGCAAAGCAGACAATGAATCACAAGGACGAAACATTTTATGCGGCGTATACCTACACCTGGCCAACTAACGCAAACGAATGAGACTCGATACCACTAATAACCGAATGAAACTAGCATTCCAATTGCGCAACACACACAATATTCATTGCATGGTACATAGTTGTGGAGAAGTCGGAATTTTAATACATACGTTAGTATGGAAATTGTTGACCTGTCAAAACCAAAGCCATAGTACGAGCACAGTCTACCTATATCTTACTCCTTACAGTCGGTCAACGTAGAACATTGTCGCAGAGCAATCATGTGGGGGGTTGCGGGGTGAAGGAGCGGAGGTTATGTCCCGAGTAGCCATACTGCATACTTGGGACATAACCTCCGCCCCTACATCATTTTGACATTTCATAGGACCTGTCAAATGTATGGGCGTTGACCCACTTTATGTAGTAAGTACACACATCAAAAGTGTCTAGGGATCAAGCATTTTTATGCGGATTTCTTGAGATTGAGATGTGGCTTTGTAATAAATTTATGATTTTATAAATTTATATGGATCCTTTTTGGTGCATTTCATAATTTGAATCAGGAACTGTGAATCAAATTCGAGTAAAAGATGAAAATCAGCTGTCAATATTTTCCCTATAAAAACATACAACGCATTGAAGACATTATTAGTGCTACTGTTTCCCTACTACTGATTAAAACCAACGTTATTATGGAGCGGCGACGTCATTTAAGCAGGGAAGAAATGCTCAGAGCCGTGGGAATGATAGAAGCTGGTTCCCGGCAACGTACTGTGGCTTTAGCTCTGAATACAAGTCAGAGTGTTATCAGTCGACTTTGGACACGTTACCGAAGCACTGGTACCGTGGCTGAGCGCCATGGAGGACGGTATCGCTGCACCACACGGAGACAAGACCGATACATTCAAATCTTAACTCGAAGAGCTCCAACAATAACCGCCATGATGTTAGCCGTGAGGCTTCATCACTCTTCAGGGAACTTAATTAGCGACCAAACAGTCAGAAACCGCTTGCATGAAGTGAACCTTCATTCCCGAAGACCGCTACGGGTACCACCTATAGCAATGCACAATCGTAGGATTCGATATCAATGGGCTCTTGGACACAGAAATTGGGCAGAAGAACAATGGCGTTTCGTGTGCTTTTCTGATGAGTCTCGTTTTGGTATGAGACCGGATACAAGACGTATACGACACTGGAGAACCCCTGGACGCCAACAGCGATTAAAATCCTGCCAGGAAGTCCATCCTTATAGTGGTGGAACCATCATGGTATGGGCGGGTATTTGGATCGGCGGAAGAACTGAGTTGATTTGGATCAGAGGCAACCTCAACGCTCAAATTTATGCTGAGACGATTGTATCAGACGTCATCGTTCCTCTACAAGCGCAAATCGGTCCCTTATTTCAGTTAATGCATGATAATGCACGACCGCACACCGCAAGAGTTGTAAGACAGACTCTCGCCGCAGCTAACATCAATGTCCTGCCCTGGCCTGCTCAGTCGCCAGACTTGAACCCGATTGAGCATGCATGGGATATGCTACAGAGAAGAGCTCTGCCGAATATGGAGGGTATCCAGTCGCAAGAAGACCTTTTTTTGTTGTGGCAACGAACATGGGCGGCCATTCCACAGCGTGATTTGGATGAACTCATTTTGAGTATGCCAAACCGATGTTCTTGTGTTGTTAGTGTTCGCGGTAGAAACACGGATTATTAATTGTTTAAGTTACCCAATAAAATTTTAAAGAAAACTGTTATTTCAGTCTTTTTTTCGAACTTTTGTGTTAGTGGTTCAAATGTCAAAAATCCCTTTATTAGGAAAATGGCAAATTTCTTTATTAATGCAAAGGTGACTTGGTTTATCGTTACTGTGACAAACGAAAACACTTTATTTGATGAATCCTTAAAAAAATTTTTAATTAATATCAATCAGGAGAAAAGTTATTGCAAAAATATATGTTGATCCCTAGACACTTTTGATGTGTGTAGGTACATTGTGGTACGAGTGTGTTGCGCAATTAGAATGCTGATTTGTTCCATACAAATGACGAACGTTTTTTGGCGTTCGTTGACAAGGTGTGAAGCTGCGTAAGATAGCATCTAAACTATTGCTATCAATACACGTAATACGCACATCTTCACAGAACCGGTAGCAGTCGCGTGTGTCGGACGGAGCTAGACGCGTGTCGTTTCCGACTCACCGACTGTTCTGTTTAATTGATAGCTACGTAGGGAACGGTGATAGGTGCTGATAGTTTGATATGACAGCCATAAAGGAACAGTACTTACAGGCGCAAAAGTCACAATCATTGATTTTCATTGACGAAGAAACACATGGACATGAACAGTGTACTGAGTTTACACACTACACCAGGGCGCACGCTAAAGCACAGCGCCATAAACTTAGAAATACCAACAAACTAATTAAAATCCTATGTCGTCATTACAATGTCTAATAGGCATGTTGAGAGCATCGATAAATTGCAAATCTAATTAGTCCGCTAGCTAGAATTTTGAAAAATAATGGACACGTATTTTTTCTTTTGTTAAATCTATGAATATTTGGAAAGATAAAACGCATCAAAACTCCAGAGTGGGGGCTTGTGACGTCAGAAGCAAGTAAAAATTGTACTTGCTTGTGACGTTTTGCCAATTTTAAAAGTGAGTCATCTACGTCAATTTTGGTTTACGTAACAAAAGAAAAAATACGGGTCAAATATTTTTTGATAATCTAACTGACGGATTAATTTCATTTTTTCAGTCAAATACCCTATTTAGCTTTTCACCATAAGAAGATTCAACTGCACGCATTGACGTAGTCTTGTTTTTTGCGTTTTAGTCTACATTCAGTATGGACATTTTGGAGCGCTCCGAGGTTTATGTGTTTCTACATCAAAACCCGACTTATAAAAGCTATGCTTAGTGGAAACGTTGACGATAAAGGTGTTTGGAAATAACTCCTTCTGCACATGTGGCTTCCCTGGTACCTCATTAACGTCGTATGTGTACCTATGTCTATTAACTAACCTCATTCGATTAGCTTTTTTTTTTATTACTAACGTTACTCTCAAGATATCTTTATCTTATACAGTGATTTTCTTTGTAATGTGTTTTGATGACAATTAACCATGTCAGTTGTTTTATATAGTTTAGCGTCCTTTTACCTTTTGTAAATGTGAGAGCTTTGTAGACTTGCTAGATGCCTGGATACCTAGTTAATTTGTAACCATATTTTTCATTTTGTTTTTTTGTGTGGTTCCTGCTCTTAAGTCTACTTTGCTCTCTCATATCTAAGTCATAACTGTACCCACTGAAATTGTTAAAGATATGGATTTTAAAAGAGTAACCATGGAGTTTCTTGCCAGTTTTTCTCCATAGGAAACGACTAATTGGAACCGTGCACCTAAATTCGACTTTTCATAAGCGCCTGTAATGGTTTATGTGAAATAAAAACTTTTGATTTTGATTTTTTGAACGCCTATTTTGGGCAACAGAAGATTTAGGAAAATACCTGCAAAGAAAATTCTGAATACGTAAGCGACAACAGGCTAGTTAAACGCCAAATTAATGAAATCAGAATAACATATTTTAGAGTATAGTATAATCGTTATTGTGAGTATAACGTGAACTGCCTCATTGGTCTAGTAGTTGCAAACGCGACTGCTGCGCGTGAGGTTCTGGGTTCGATCCCTAAGTCAGGCAAAGTGTGATTGGGTTTTTCCGTGTGGGATTTTTCAATAGCAGACCGGGGTCTGGATTTGTGCCTGGTTGATGGCAATAGCCTCGCCATCGGCTACATGGGGAACACATTACCGAATATTGATGTGTTTGCGGATGAATGGAAGGTGTTTTTGTTGTAATGCCTGGAGTACTGCGAGGGGAATGCATCATGAATGTTTCAGTCTCTTTTTATTTCTTTTATGTAACATGCAATTTTATAGTCTAATCTCATAAAGTGTTCGTTTTCTTCTATTTTTTTTTTTATAAAAGACGTTGCCCCCCACTAACATTTATCTTATATCGTGGGTGCGTTTACAGACACAAATCTCACAAAAAAACGCCCCGATCCAAAACAACCATCTAGCATCTGTAAGCCATACAAATTTTTGTTCCGTGTGGGAATCAAACCCACGACCCGTAGCGCAGAAGCCAATCTCTTAGCCATTGCACCAAACGTGTCGTCAAATCAAAGTCAAATATTTTATGTATCTTCTTCTATTCCGTCTAAGACCATTTAAAAACAAATAAATAAATAAACGGCGCTTAAACGTAACGGCGAAATGAGGGTGTACTATACACCTCTGCCCTACCCTTCGTCAAATACAAGCGTGATGTTATCTAATCATTCTTGCTTTAAAACTATTTTTGCAACCTTCTTTCGAGAAGATTCGGCAGTGTAACTAATACTCTAGGTACCTACAACACCACAGTATTCACAGCGGAAGGCGGATACATGTGCCGGACACAGTTGCGTGTCGTTTCCGTATCACTGAGTGTTGCTTTTAATTGATGGTCACCGGTAGGGGACAGCTGACGTCAGAGGTAATAGCGGAACTTTAGGAAACTTACCAGCTATGTTGAACATGAAATATTGTTTTTGAAATTAAGTGTAAAAAGCATAGTTGATTGCTTATGTTTATCGAAAGAAAGAAAAAATATTTATCGAACTGTAAAATAATGTTTGTCTGCTCGTCTTCTAGTTGTAATTGGCACTTCTTGCGCGGAAGTTTCTGACAAATTACCATTAACGTACAATATGAGTATGTGGCGCGCGAGTCGTATCGGGAGTAGGTGGAATTTTTCGAAACTAACTCCTGAGGGGTGCAGGGGGTAGTAAAATTTATATGGAGAAAACTTTTAAATAGTATTCTTTAAAATAGGATTGACGATTCATCTAATTGAAATCATATATTTCAATAACATGAATCGTATCGTAATCATATCGACGATATAACCATCTCTTTTTAAAAACGAATTAATAGTTACGCTTATTAATTCGTTTTTAAAAAGAGATGGATATATCGCCGATATGATTACGACACGATACGATACGATATGATACTATTGCACAAGACTAGAAAAAAAATACTAATTGCCCTTGTGTATTTGTCATTTAGTATATTCTTCTGTCGACAAAACCCATGTCTACATCGGTTATGCTATGCCTGCAGGTGTACGAGAATAGCTCCGCATAAAATAGTTATGTAGATGTATTCTCCTTGCTAAATGGAGGGTAGTTGCAGTAAACAAGTGAAGTGCATGCAGTGTAACATTGGGAGTGACACGCGCATCTGATTCACACACCACTGGCGCTCGACCTATGTCTAATCATTGACACAGCCTTCATTCTTGATAGATATGGCGAGATTAAGTAAAAATAATTATGTATTGAATTAGAAAAATCGAGTTTTAGTTTAAAAACTAAAGTAATCTTAATTCATCGCTGTTTCTTTTTTCAAGATTGAGTATTCATTGTAATTGTTGCCGGACTTTGATGACTGGTATAATGTCCCGAAATTATTTTAGAAAATAATTATTATTCTTTCATTTAAAACGTCACCTTAATTGGTGGGTGTAAATGTATTCGTGTAATTCCTTACAACCTAGACTATACTAGACTAAAAATAAAAAAAAATAAAGTTTTTTTTGCGGTAGCGATAAGTGATCGTACCTAAACCACCTAACCTAATATGGATTCAATAAAAAAAAAAAAACATTTTGCTGTCTCGACTATAACATAACATAACTGCCTCGAGGTTCTAAAATGACTCCGAAATAGAAAACCAATTCTTTTTTTTGTTTTACAAAAAAACCCCTGTCAAAAAAAAACTGTCACCAGTAGCTCACGCGGTTTGGAGGAACTACACGAATTCATTTACACCCTGTATACACGTTTTATAGCTCATATTTCTAAACCAAAATAATACAATTAATGTCTTTAACGGCACTACAAGTAAACAAACCCTCACCTTACTTCAGTCCAATATGTAACTACAACAAACTTAGCCGGCTCTACAAACTCGTGGGTCTAACCGCTGTTAGCCGGACACGGCTCGTGTCAGCGACAGCGCACGACTTTCCGACTGGAAACTGTCGGACTGCTCCCGACAACTGAAGCCCAACCATCTAGACATGATTCTTCATACACTTGATTAAGATTGGTTTTGGAAGTTTTTGAATTATAAAATGATTTTAAAGACCTTTGTACATTCTTGTCAGTGACACTCCCTGTGTAAATAATCTCGTAAATTATCAATTACCATAGTATCGAGTGCTTTTTCGTGTGGAAACCTCCGAAAATAATGCTTAGGGGGTGTTTTATCAATATGTCAATAATCTAATCCGTAACTATTCACCAGATAAGCTAAATGTGACCTATAAATAAATAATTTATGTGTTCAATAATTTTGTCATTATCACTATTGATATGTGGTGAAATGCAAATTTTAGCTATTGAAAAGTTTAGAAGCCGAATTAACGTAAAAGAAAGAAAGATCAGTTTATTTGTTAAAATATAGTGCAGTAGGTGTTACAACCTATTGAAGTATTTTATATTCTACCATTTCTGGTGTACAAATATTTCCATTTCTAATAATAATGTTACGTTAATGGTGCAACAATCTAAAGATAACTATAGAATTTCCCAAACAAAATTAGGTGCAGTCTAAGTTTACACTTTACAAATTTCTGTCATTGAGATAATCATCTATATCTATATCTATACATATAATAAAATCGTGTTTCTGGAACAATTAATTTTTTTGTGTCTAGAACTTATTAATTGTGCGGTAACGAAACCATAGCGCGATCTAATTCGACGCCAACGCCATCTAGGGAAGTAAAGATTAAACAAATGTTTGCATGTTTGTGAAAGCATCACGTATAAAGAGCTGACCCAATGCTGTTGATTTTTATAAACATATATTGTGCTTATCTCCAAGTAACATATTTTTTTTGTTTCATTGCAATCGGTTCACGCAATCAAAAGATATGCAAATAATCAATGTGTTCTACATATTAGACTTGGCGTGTCTGTACATAGCAAATATTTTGAAAAAACATTGTTGGGGTGTTAAAAGACAACCAAAAGAACCCATTTTTAATATTTTTGGATTTGTTTTCTGATTGTCTGTTTGTCTGTTTATCTGTTTATCTGTTTGTTTGTTCAAGCATCACGTAAAAACAACTGACCCAATGCTGTTGAATTTTATAAACATATATTGTGCTTATCTCCAAGTAACATATGTTTTTTGTTTCATCGCAATCGGTTCACGCAATCAAAAGTTATGCGAATTTTAAGTTTTCTAGAAGAACTTAGCATGTATTAGTTTATTTTCAATAGATGGCGCTACGTGTATCAAATCATGTTGTGAGGAAATATATTACTACGAATAAATCCACAAATTATCTAATATTCATTGTTGAATTGGTACCTATTCTCAGTCTACGAAAGGTCTAATGAAATGCTATCCTTAAGAAGAAGGAACTAAGCTTTTACAAAAAAAAAACGAAGACATTGTTATTTAGAATTTATTAGGTCAATTTCTTATTGTTGTTCACAATAAAATGAATTCATGATGTGGACTAATAGTAGGATTTTTATTCATTGAATGTTCGTACTTTTTGGGAATGCTGATGCCGAAAATAAGGTCCAAATTCAAATTGAAGTCGGTGGCCATGATTATTTGCAAGGAAAGCACTCACCCAGTGCTTTCTTCGAAATTTAGTATTTCGTAATCATTCTATCTACTCAATGCACTTTTTGGAATGTTTTTTTACATTTTATTTTATTTTGTTCATTATTGTCAGAACTATTCAAAGCCTGTCGCCGCCGTTTTATTAAGTTTATTTAATTGAGTTTTTTTAAGCTTTAGGTAATATTCCAAAGACATGGCCATGGAGGGAAAGTACTTTAAAATATTAAAAATAGCAAATTTCACTCAAAGGAAACTTCATTTTACTTTTTTTTAAAGTAAGAAATATTGCCTTTACTGATTTTTTTGCCTGAACCGGGAATCGAACTGACAAAGCTTTATGTACCATCCGGTATTATATTATGGCACCTGTTGATAGATATCTATAAGGTCAATAATAAGGATCAAATCTCTCCAACAAACACACTGTCTTAAATTGAAGGAAGTGCAAGAAATAAGAAGTAACAACAAATAAGTGTTTGAATTGAAATGTACCTAAGTTAGGTAGGTACTTAATGTTAGTTTTTATGGTCTTCCATCAATTTCAGGCACTATGTTTATTGGAGCGATTTGATCCGTAGGTATTATCGATCATATCGATTGATGAAATAAAAATATAGATGATGTTTTTTCGCGTTTGTGTTGGTTCGATTTCCAGATCAGACTTTTTGAAAGCAGTACCTACCTATTTATAACTTATTAAAATTAAATGAAGTCTTCTATAAGTATTTTTAGCTGAAACTCTACATAAAGAAATGGTTCAAAAGATATAAGTGCCTTAGTGGGACACACCTTTGTCTATTATTATTATAAATGGAATACAACATTATTTAGTTGCTGCGACACAATGTTGTTTTCCGACTTCCACGCGGACGGAGTCACGGGCACAGCTAGTTTGTTGAATAATTACATTTGCCTATTATTAAGTCAAACAATCTACGCTAAACAAGTTTAAATTAAGGCTTTTTAGACAGTTCGGTAATTTATTATACATAGATTCGAATAGCCATGCAGAAACAATTCTTGCTATACATATTGGATATATACGTAATGGACAATTAATGATAGATTTGTGAAATACTACCTTAGTCTGTTTTACCATCAGAGTAAGCAGCACTCCCAGAGAGATAAAAGAAAATATGTTAGCTAGCAATTTGTTCATAGATAATCGATTCACCCATCATCATCATTCAGCCGAAAGACGTCCACTGCTGGACATAGGCCTCCCCCAAGCATCGCCACATCGACCGGTCCTGTGCCTCTCGCATCCAACGGATTCCCGCAACCTTCACCAGATCATCGGTACACCTTGTGGAAGGCTTACCCACGCTGCGTCTTCCGGTACGCGGTCGCCACTCCAGAACCTTTCGGCCCCATCGGCCATCCGTTGCGCGCAATTAACTCAACGCCTAACCAATTATTGTTTCCCCTAAACTATAAAAACCCAAGATTTTTCTATCTTAAAATGAATTCCTATCTTTCCATCGCTATAAAACCACCACCAAAAGAAAAAAAATCTTTAAAAACACCATAAGAGTTGCTCCAAGCATCTGTTGAGGCCAATCGTGCTCCCCTTCGAGACTCTTGCATACAATTACTTAATTTGCCACTTTATTCAGAGAGACTCTCACATCTGAGGTAGCTTCGTACCCATTGAGATAATGCTCGAGAGTCCCGCAATCATTTTATTTAACACGGGGACAATTTTCAAATGAAAATTGGAATTTGAGTGGAGCTCGGTGGTTTTTTGTTTTCAAATAAGGGAGCAAAAGAAAGATCTTTTCTTTCTTTTTCTTTTTTTTAAAAAACGTTGCCCCACACTAAGATTTCTCTTGTATCGTGGGTGCGTTTACAAATCTCACATACACAAACGCCCAGACCCGAAACAACCATCTGTAGGCCATACAGTTTTTTGTTCCGTGTGGGAATCGAACCCACGACCCGTAGCGCAGAAGCCAATCGCTTAGCCACTGCACCAAACATGTTGTCAAAAGAATGAAATATAGATAAAAAGATGGAAATATAGACAGGTTTTGAAGATCAAAGGATGGCTAGTAACCTGTTTTTTGTGGTCATGATTGTGATTTCATCTAACCACAGGTAGTTATGGAAATCTTTTTCCCATGGGGGTAGGCAGAAACTGTAGAACGCCACATGCTACGATCCTTACATACTCCTTTCGCTTACTCCACGGTCATACATCTTGTCATACACGGACGCCGGTTGAAAGTTTTACACACCTGGCCTTTTTGAAGAACATCACCAACAAGATCGATGTACGTCCTTCGAGGGCGTCCTCTTCTGGCGTTTCCACTTAGGAAGTCTTAATATCAAGTCCAATTAGTTGGAACTAAATTAAAGACAAATGCAATGTCTATAATAGTTGTACCAACTAACCTAATGAGGTTTCCGTTAGTAGAGATACCGCAAAATAGGTTTTAAGGACAAATGTACAAAGTTAATTTTACCTACTAAAGCAAGAGCTTTTTCACGGTACAGCTCCCCGATTCAGAACCTTTTTAATAAGCAGTTGTCGAACGATTCGGTAAGCTTTCTCTTTTTCTCTCATTACGAGAATCGGTCGACAGAACGAGATAACAACTGCCTATCGAAAAGGTTCTGAATCAGGTAATTTGACAAAAAAATTTTTAGTGTAGCGCCACACCATGCAGAAACTACGCGACGTAATTTCAGCCTGGTGTGTCGCGGGTAATTTAAAAAGCATTGCAGGTATAATCACGCCGAAATTACGTCGCGTCTTACCAATAGAAAAATTATAGACGCCGAAGTTCGGTCGCGTAATTTCGGCATGGTGTGGCGCTACACTTAGATTGAACAAATATAAAATTTTCTCAACCTATTAAGCCATGCACGCACGAACAAACACGAACATCGCGAACACGAATATCGAACACGTTGTTTGCATGTGCGTACCATTACCAAACTGTGTGTTCTGCGAACACGTTTATAGTGATTCGTATTCGTGTTGTTATGTTCGCTCGTGCGTACACGGCTAAACAGTGTGTTCCGCGAACACGTTCATAGTGTTCGTGTTCGATGTTCGTGTTCGCGATGTTCATGTTCATTCGTACGGCTTAAGATCCTAAAGAAACTGATTCCAACCATAACATAACAAGGACGTTTACTGATTAGTACCACCATAATCCGAAACTTTAGCGCAAATACATGTTATATATTCAAAGTACACAAGAGTGTGATGGTGACACTCGTCGTGATTACCACATGCACAGTTATGGTGTCGGGTATTTATGAGGTATTTATATAATTTGGAGCGCGGCACCGCCTCGGCGAGTGCGGAGGAACGTGCGCAGCCTACTACGGGCCTCTTTAGACCAGCCAAGGACTTACGGGACGGACTGTAACAGTGAATATAAGAAAATACGCTTATTTATTAGCCTGTTTATTTTGGTATGGTAATCTTGGAGACAGAGATATGGATAGTATTGGCTGATTAATATTGAGCTGAGTGTGGGGCGAATTTATACGATGATTTTTTAGCGAGGCTGCTTCTGTTACCATTATGTTCTTTATTTGTTTAATTACTAAAAAAGGCTAGGAGAAAGATAACAAGACTTACTTTAAAAAGAGGTTTTTTGTTCTCCTCACGTTTTGTATAAATTAGACTAGCGACCCGCCCCAGCTTCACACGAGTACTATAATATGCATGTATTATACCATATAAACCTTCCTCTTGAATCACTCTATCTATTAAAAAAAACCGCATCAAAATACGTTGCGCAGTTTTAAAAATCTAAGCATACATAGGGACAGACAGCGGGAAGCGACTTTGTTTTATACTATGTAGTGATAATATTTTGGATATTATCAGTACCTAATTAGCCGGAATATCTCAACAAACACCCTTCCCCCTTCAAACGAATATGTACAAAAATAATATGAATTTTAACACTTGAAAAAATTGAGAATATTTTTTTCGCAAAACTTGTCATTCAAGTGCGTGCCTGTGTTCAGCACCTCTTTCATTTCGTTCCATTCATTCCGGCGGATAAACGTAATGAATATCTTCGGATCCGGCGATACAATGTGCGACGCCGTGGAGCCCCGGAGATCTGGAGCCCTATAGTGCGACACGATTACGACCGTAGGAACTGTAGCCTTAAATTGAAAAAGACAAGTTACAAATACTATTTTTACAACATTTACTTCAATAGGCATGTTGACAGTATCAATACATTGCAGATCTAATTAGTCCGTCACAGAGTTTTGAAAAATAATGGACACGTACTCGTAATTTTTTCTTTTGTTAAATCTATGAATATTTGGAAAGATAAAACGCATCAAAAATCGAGAGCGGGGACTTGTGACGTCAGAAGCAAGTAAAATTGTACCTTGCTTGTGACGTTTTTCCAATTTTAAAAGTGTCGTATCTTCGTCAATTTTGATTTACGTAATAAAAGAAAAAATACGGGTCAAATATTTTTTGATAATCTGACGGACTAACTAAATTTTTTCAGTCAAATACCCTATTTCTCAGTTTAAATAATTATTTATTTATTTGTACTTCCATGCACTATGGTGGTACATAAGCCGGACTTAATGCCATTAGGTATTCTCTACTATTCTCTAATAATCTACTGCTGTTAAGTAACTCTTCTCACTAAATACAAAGTTCACTTTGTAAGTTTGGCGTCTTGCTTAAAATCTTTTAAACACCTGCAAAGTTTATACCAACACTTACGCTATTTATTCCAAACAAAAAAGCAAGTTCTCTCACCAATTTCGTTAAAATAAAATTCTATTGCAAATCATTTGTGCGACATCCAAAAAGTTCTAAAGTGTCACCTAACTGGCCACACTTTTAATTCCCTTTCGCCGAGTCCTGGAACGCTTCCAAATATATCCACCTGCCGATCCCCACTTACAATCTATGATTATTCGAATCCTTTTAGATTCGTACGCAAACATCTATATGCAAATGGTGACAAACAGCCGAGCGTTTACAAACGCACAATATACTTTTATGGTTCAGGAAAAGCCGAATCTTGGCCACGTTACCTTTATCGGCCATACTTAAATTTTGAACCCTATTGTTAGTTAACTAAGGAGTTGTTATATGGCTTTGTTATGTTGGTTTTCCATGGTGCGTTCAAGATATTGTTTCACGTGTTTTATGAGGTGGGCTAAGATTTCACGGCGCTTTTGTCAGGGGCATTTTTGAGTGTTCCCTTTGCATTGTATAGATGTTTATTTGTGAGGGGAAGTTATGTCCGATTGAGTGTAATTCATGTCTAGTGTTTGTTACAAATGAAGCAGGTTGGATTGTTTGATACGTGTTTTGAGTAGGTAGTGGAAAAAAACTTTCATTTACGGTGGTTTTGTGGGACGAATAAGTACAATTTGAATCTTGATTTGTGAGGAATAGAAAGCAGTTTTTTTTTTTTTTTTGAATACGTTTCCTCACACTAAGATTTCTCTTGTATCGTGGGTGCGTTTACAGACACAAATCTCACAAACAAACGCCCAGACCCGCAACAACCATCTGTAGGCCATACAAATTTTTGTTCCGTGTGGGAATCGAACCCACGACCCGTAGCGCAGAAGCCAATCGCTTAGCCACTGCACCAAACGTGTCGTCCAATTATCATTGTTGTCATGTTAGTATCAATTAAAATTCTAATAAGTTTTGAGCAACGAACAGTTTATTATCAATAAGTAAACGGTGCGATGCATTCTTTGCATATTACTGACTGCCTCACTGGTCTAGCGGTCGTAAGCACGACTGATGAGCGTAAGATCCTGGGTTCGAACCCGAAAGTATTATTTTATTTTTCCGTATGGAATTAGCAGTAACAGCTTGGAATCTGGATTTGTGCCCGGTTGATGGCAATTGGCTGGTCCCCTATTACAAGGTAGTTAAACATACCGTCTAAATGAGGGAGTAGGTACTATACACCTCTGCCCAACCCTTTGGGGAAGATAGGCGTGATGTTATGTTTTATTATACGGGGTGGATATAATAATACGACAGTAAATGATACCACGTATTCTATGATGGGTTTTAAGACCGGACACAAATAATCAATCATGTACATTCAATAGTTTAGTCACAGGAATTTTCGTACGATTTATTAATTTAACGAATATCAAGATCTCTACGCGAAGTTATGTAAATGTATGACCCGTTTAAGCCAAAATTATCTTTATTTACACGTGTAGGATAGATATAGTTAACGTAAGTTTCCACTTCAACGTCCCAACATGAATGAGTGAAGTTTAAAAATCATGAAAAAAAAATGTGCTTGGAAGTAACTGATTTTTTGTGTACGGTACTGGAACACATCATGGAACACGTGGTATCATTTATTATCGTATCATCATATCCACCCCGTATATTGCTTTCAACAGCGTAATATAGAAAAATCTTACATGGAAAAATCATCAATTCCCCACAAAGAAAAATATGCAAATAACAAAACAACCCAATAAAAGGGTACGAAATAACACTTTGAAATCAAAACATAATAAATGCAGGACAATCCCGCTGTTTACCTACGAACCTGAAACAGTTATGACAACCTTATGTAATCACATGGCTATTTTTTCCGTCGTGTTTACAGTGACAACATCCATTAGGGCGGTGTCCGACTGTCCGGCTAGTGGAGCCCAACGTGGGGCCACACAAAACGACACATTCCTTCAAAATGTTATTAACGTGTGGTGCTCAAAGTTATACGTGTAATGTTTTTGTATCAATATGCAAAAAGTGTGAGATAGAGATAAGCCAATTTTAATTATTGATTAAAAGGCGTGTTTATTTCTCAACTGAGATACTAAGTGGGTATTTAACCAACATATCAATAATATAGTCCGTAACTATTTACCAGATGAGCTAAATGTGACCTAGAAATATGAAATTTTTGGGTTCAATAATCTTTTCACTTTCACTATTGATGGTGAAATTCAAATGTTAGCCATTGAAAAGTTTAGAGACCGAATTAGCTTAATGAGCAGATAATGATAGGTTGGTGAAATACCTCCTAACTGTTTTATCTACATCCAAAAATATAACCAAATATAAACAAAGAATATAACTTAATACAAGGCAACTGTATTTGTACCACTGCCTAACTTTTTTAAGTATTAGATAACTGTGTAACAGTTAGGTATTGTGAATTTACTATTAACGCAAGAGCTGACTAAAAAACTTTTAGTTGCGGTATCAAACTGATTTATAATGCAAAATCAAAACTGTGCTTTGATTTATTTTTAGGAATAGTTACCCCAACTGAGATGGATCCTCAAAAAAACATTTGTAAGAGAAAATTACGTGGCGTGGCGATCTAGGCGTGTTTGCTGGGCTGGCGTGGTTAAAAACGACACAAAATATAGATATTTGAAAGATAAAAGGGGAGGCCTTTGCTCAGCAGTGGGACATAAAATAGGCAAGTAAAAAAAAAAAGAGAAAATTAAACAAGAAACTTTGACAACCTCACCCCAACTCCTTGGTCCATCGCAAATTTCCCTGGCAAGAATAACGCAAAATAAACAAAGTGTTATTGTAGCTTATTTTCATAAGTTAATAGGCGAGCGAGCGATAACCCTGGACAGACGGACGGCACTTTTTGTTTATAGCATGTATACATACTGTATATGCACAATAGGGTAAGATTTAAGGGTTGCTGGGTACACTGGCTTGGTAAAAATCTTCATCTTTTTTTTCAGATTTCTTCGCGTTAATATAATAGTTTTACTTATACCAAAGAAATAGAAAGTATGTTATTGGTAATTTTAATCAACTAACCATGCATTTTGCAATCCACAGCTTGATATAAAAAGAAAGAAAGAAAACAATATTTATTTTAGACTTGCACACGCAGTTACAAAAGTTGAACAATACACCAAAAACAAGATAGCAAAAATTACTTCAAAATGGTCCCAGTTTGAGCATAACGCAGAGATATTTCAAATAAAATGCAAAATGCATGATATAGATTTTCAAGAGAGAGAAATCTAAGTAGACTAGTTTCGTCAACATAAACTTTTATGTACATACGGCTACATAATATTCAGTTATACATATCCAGTATGAGTTGACCTCACATTGTATAGGCTTTCCGTACAATGAGAGGTCAGCTTATATTGGAATTGTATACCTTGATATGTAGCCGTATGTACAATAAGGTATCATACACCCATGTTGTCTACAATTATGTGTTTTAAAGGGACTATAATATGCTTGCTATAAACAAATCACATAGGTTGAGTAGCAGATGAATTATACCTATATGCTATCAACCTATTCTATCTGTCCAAGTCGTTTATTACGAGATATTGCAAAGAAGAAGACACAACTAACTATTTATCCCGGTGTATCCCCTCTGCATCTCAAATGTCTATGTAGTAGTTTGAATATTACTAAATCCCCACAGTGCTGCACCTTGAGCGGCGCGCACCACTTCACAAATACGTCATAATCTTTGATTTATTGTATCGTTTCCGATATATCGTCTTAAATGGCAATAAGCATTCCCTCTGTCTACTTTACTACAATATTATTGTGAGAAGAATCCCACTTTCATTGATTATAAACAAATCCTGTGCTAGTGGTCTAAAATTAAAATAGTTTTGTTCATCAGTCGCTAGAATGTGGTCTGTTTAATTGTGTATTTATATTGATTGGTACATTCAAATTGAATGGTTGTAGTAGCTACCTAAAGTTTAGAAATAAGAAGAGAATCTTTTGATTCAGTAGACAATTAAAATCGAATGCTTAAGGCTTGGTCTACAGCAGCTCTCGCAGATATATATAATTTAATTTTTAATCGTTTACATAACGAAAACATATTATTTACCTCTAATTTTATTGCTTATCTGCCAGTAACATAATATTAGTTTTAATTGCTTTGTATAATTTTTGCATGCTGTGGTCTCTCATAATTGAAGGAGTACACTGGATATATAATCTAAGCGAATTATTACCATTATCATTTTTGTGTATGTCCTTTGTCAGAGTAAATAAATAAGTAAATAAAAAATAAATTGCATATTTTAGTATCTACTTATGTAGGGTAAATTCACAGCTGACAGTAAGTATAAAATAATTGTGATTGACATTACGACAGTGACAAAGTACAATAAAAAAATAATACTAGTAGAGAATGACACAATAATTAATATTTGTTGAAAATGTGTCTCTATAAGTTTTTTATTTTTATTTATTTATTTAAACTTTATGCGTGAGGACTGTCTCTTTGGTCTAGTGGTCCTGGGTTCGATCCCCAGGTCGGACAAAGTGTGATTAGGTTGTTCCGTGTGAAATTTCTATGTAGCAGCCTGGAGTCTGGATTTGTGGCCGGTTGATGACAATAGGCTCGCCTCCATTACATGGGACTTAAACATAACGGCGAAATGAGGGTGTACTATACACCTCTGCCTAGCTCTTCGGGGAATACAGGCGTGATGCTATGTTTATGCATAATCTAAAGAGACTTGAATCCATGAGGCAGTTCTTTACCACTCAACCTTTAAGGCGCGGGCCCACCGCGGCGCACGGAGAAGCTACGCACGTGTATTAAGCTTCGCTTTGTAAGAAAATGTATGTGGTTGTGTCCACTGCAACCCACGGAGAGACTACGCATGAATTGACGTCATTCATACATGCGTGGCTTGCTCGAATAGGCGGTTACCTAGCTCAACGCTGTCGACGTGGGTCTACGTTTCCACTGGAGTACACGAATATGACCCACGACTATGTACAGCTCGCTTATCGCAGCGCAGTTTTCAGTTAAACACCTTGTGGAACTTGTGGAACGTGGGTAGCCTCTCCGTGCGCCGTGCCACACGCTATACATAGTCGTGGGTCTTCGTGTACTCCAGTGGAAACGTAGACCCACGTTGTCAAACAAATTAATACACGCAGCTAAAATGCGCCGCGTGCCCGTGCACAGCATGCGCCGCGGTGGGCCCGCGCTTTTATTGAAACTGTCGCCTTTTTAGTATCGTATTATTGGTCCTACTACCCGCCGTACGTACGTAGTCGTTGCTACCCGCGTATCAGTAATCACAGGTACAACTTTACTGCTGAGTCCATAGAAGAGTCCTATTTTTACCATCCCAAAATACCAATTCCAAATGAATCGTCAACACTCTTAACTCCAACGAAAAAAGTACACAAGATACTTTTATTGAGGCCTTTAAGGTGGATGAATATAAAGTGGATTTATACGGATTATGTGGGGATGGTCTTCGTGGGTGAAAGGGGGGGTAGGTCGTTCGGGAGGTGGATATACAGCCTTAATCTTTGCGAACGCCGTGAGCCTCGGAATTGAATTGGTTCTTATATGTAAATTGTCGCGTGCGAGTAAATAAATAAACGGATTCGTGATTTAAAAGTATTCGCAGTCGGATAAGCTAGGTGGAGACGTTTTTGTACAAATATCTTATTCTAACTATTTGGGGATGCGGTACGATGCTGATTGGTCGGTTTAGAGAGTGAATGGTATTTTTTTTCAGAATTCATAGATCGGAGATATTTTTTATTTAAAATACTGTTAAGTCTGCAGTTCTGTAGAAAAATTGCGTTTTAGTAGATTTTCTTATCTTAATGCAGCCTTGACAATCTAATTCGCAAATCTTGAATTTTTCAAAACCCCTGTTATTGTTTCAAGCACGAAAAACAAATTTCAATTGTTTTACTCACTATTATTATTTTACTCACGTAAGATTAAAGGTTATACCGTGTTCCTTCATGTACTGTTGCCAAATTTATTTCTTTTTTTCTTTCAATTCCAATCATAAACTCGTCAATCGCATATTCCACCACCTCGTCGACTTTATCGCGAATAATTCCTCAAATAAATTACATTACACAACCAAACACCGTCACATTACAAAAAATAAACATTTAAAAATAATAAATATAACATTTAAAGCAATAATAAATATAACATGAATAGCTAATAGTCGTAATAATGCGCTATTAAGGCGCGGCGCACACAGCGCGAATACATTACAGGCAAGCAAACGATTCCGATGCCGAAAGTTATTTACGACCACACTTATACGCAACGATACGTACGGTTTATTGACTTTTTTAATATATTGATCTTGAATCATATTTCCGTAGGTACTGAACGACAAACGTAGATTGTATCCAGTGAAGCAGTTATATCATTAATGACATTAGACATGTCATGTTGTTTCCCAAAGAGTATTGTAATTGCGCAACACACTCGTAAAAATGGCTATGAGTTTGACAGGTCAACAATTTCCATAGCAACATTTGTAACAATCCGACTTCTCCACAACTATGTACCACGCAATGAATATTGTTTTTGACACATCAACTGTCATGATTGATGTTAGTTACTTTACGCAATTGCTTTGAGCCCTGCTAGCCTAAATGTCAGCTTTACCTTCACGCAGTACGGTCATACCGTCGATGGATATAGCTGACGACCTGCAGGTGGCGTAATTATCCACCAAAATGCAAGCCGGTGAAAAAGTAATGACTGATCGCTTGATACCGAATCCGAAATTTCCCAGCTTGCCCAGTTTGTTGGCTGAAAGGGCCACCTGACTTCTGGGGCATGTAAAGTACGTAAAATTTGAGGATTACAGTTTGGCATTCTTTTTCATGCTCTGTCATTGGCTTGTCAGATTTATTGACAAAATTTCATCCATTTAGAAACAATAAATCCTTGCAACAATTTCCCTAATCATTTACCAAACCGTTCACCTTCAACGACGCAATAACCCGGTATAATAATTTTTCAATTTATTTCATAGTATTTTTATTATGGCGTAAACTCGTCCAATGCGTTGACGGTTATATCCGCACTCTTAAATCCGCACGGTAATATCCGTACATTTATATCCGCTTGTGTGTGCGCCGCGTTTAAGCTGTGTGTCCTGTTGCATAAAAGTTAGGGTTTCAATTGCGTAGTATCTTAAACCTGCGACGTGGAAAGGAGTCACGTGTGGTATATTTATGTTGGTGGAAATGTGTCCTATATTCTAGAAGTTTAATATTTTGTTTATGGAATAAATACTTGAACCATAATATGGGGTTCTTGAAAAACCGAAGTTTCATCAGATGAGGAAAGTAAAAGGAAGAAAAATATTGATTCAGCATAAATTATTAGAGAAATAAGAGGAACAATTACAATGTGCTCTTGAGGAGCTCGTGGCTAAATAATTACAGCCGTATAGACCGATCTTCCGGGTTAAGCCACGCTTGCCGAGGTTGGTCTGTGGATGGGTGACCATTTACCATAGCGAGTTTCCTCCGTGCCTCGGAAAGCACGTAAAGCCGTTGGTCCCGGCTGTCATTTGTAGATCTTTGACAGTCGTTACTGTTGGTCAGAAGCCAGAAAGTCTGATAACCAGTCTTACCATGAGTATCGTATTACCCAGTTACTGGGTTGTGGAGGTCTGATAGGCAGTCGCTCCATGTAAAATACTGATATTCAGCTGCATCCGGTTCGACTGGAAGTCGACCCCAACATAGTTGGGAAAAGGCTAGGCAGATGATGATTTATAATGTGCTCTCGGCATGCCCATACAAAATGGGTTGCCAATTCAGCACGTGGTAGGCATTGAAACACCTCTTGAGGATTGAGGTACCCTTGCAGTGACACACCAACATCAGCCCATTACTGTCCCACTACAGGGTACGGGTCTCTTCTCAGAATGAGAAGGGTATATTCCTTAGTCCACTACACCATCAAGAACTTTATGGAGTCCTCTCAGTTGTGCAGATTTCCTCACGATGTTTTCCTTCACCGTAAAAGCGAGTGATAACCAAATTTTGACCCTTGTGCATGGATGGCAGCCGTTTAACCGATAGGCTATATTACACTCATATACATGGTATGGATAAAAACTTACTATTCATCTACACTGTATTATTGTGATGTCAATAATGCTCCAGAAATAGACAATACTGGCGTAAAATATTGACTACTTGTGTGTTTATTTTTGTGTCCAACTGTACAGTCAACGAAAGAGTTACGCGGCGTCCTACGTGAGCGATCTAGAAGCGAACACGAAACGGCGCTATTGCGATCAGTTGGCTTAATATTTTGGCGTGAACTGGATGCGGTGCCGTAAGAAGCCGTCTGAAGGGCGGCGGCGCGCGGCGGGCGGTTCTCGAGCACGTAGGATAAAGCCGCCGCTTCGCATCGCATCGCATTGAATTCGCGGTTTACCGCATCGGATCGCTTCGCAATCGCATTTGTTTTGAACCGCCTACGTAAGACGCTGCGCTAGGTATACAGGCAAACAACGAATATCAATACACTACGCAGGCAATTGTCATTATAAGGTGCGTAAAAACTTTTTATACGCAAGACTCGGTCAGACAAGCAATGGCAAAAACTTGACCACTCAACACAAGCATAACTCTTTTAAACTACGATTGTAATTAGTTGCCTGTATACTTATCTTTTCGGTTGACTGTACGTCGAAGACCAAATCCAGGCTTATCTCCGTTGCGGTAGCCGTTGTCAGACAATAGTTAACACTTTTATGACTGTTGATAAGAAACGTGTACACGTTTATCTTATAAAATAACATCATAAAATATCATCACGCCTGTTCCCTGAAAGTTTGGGCAGATGTGTATAGTACACCTTCATTTGGCCGTTATGTTGATGTGATAGAGGGCGAGCCTATTGCCATCAACCAAGCACTAATCCAGACTCCTGCGACTGAGAAATACCACATGGAAAAACCTAATAACACTTTGCCCAACCTGGGGATCGAACCCAGATCTCTTTTAATTAATTACACACTCTGTGTTACCCCACCACCGCCACTTAAGCCGTCTTTACACTCGGCAATTTCCCACTTTTATAAGCAATCGTTGACGGCCTTAATATTCAATTAGGTGTAATTGCTTAGCAGATGAGGAGTGATATCTTAGGCCAGATTAACGACGCTACACATAATTCATTACGGTAATGGACCAAGTTATGGTGGCTGTAAATTTTTTACAGTTGCGAAGTGTGTAGGCGACTTTATTGACCGTAGGCTGTGTGGCCAAGTTTTGGGATTGGAGAAAGTATTAAGATATCTGCATAAAGTCTGCAATTAAATTTACGGATATACGATCACAACTAGCCAAAAAAAATATTGAATATCATGGCAATTTTTACACAAATTTTTCGACTTGATAAAAATAATGTTTCCGCCCGGGATCGAACCGGGGGCCTTCTGCGTGTTAGGCAGATGTGATAACCGCTACACCACGGAAACTTGAATGTATTGCGAATAATCTAGGTGTGGTTGTGGAAGTGAAAGTTAAATAATTATCTAGCAGGGCATTGCGTAACGTAACCAACATCAATCATGGCAGTTGATTCGCGTGGTAAGGGTACATAAAGTTCGTTTTTTAATCCCTGAGACTGAATTGACATGCGCCAAAAGTCAAATTTGAAAAAAATATTTCTAAAATTTACAAGTTTCACTTTTGCGCCTGTCAAATTTGTCTCCGAAACTAAAAAAACGGACTATAGTTGTGGAGAAGTCGGATTGTTAATACGTTCGTTGCAATGGAAATTGTTGACCCGTCAAAATCAAAGCCACAACGATTACGAGTGTGTTACGCAATTAGAATTCAGATTACAAGAAATACTAATAAAATAATTCATATGGAAACAAATTGTTAAAACGCCTAATAGATCTGTCAATGATTCTAATATCTCTGAATCTACGGTTTTGCCTGACAGCCTGCAATATCTTTGACAGACCTCACAGGGAGTCAGCTGCTGATCCGGAAGAATCCATCCTTAAAATGACCTTCCACTAGTCGAGTTGCGGAGATCAGATAGGAGTCGCTCCGATGAGGCTTCGTAAATAGTACCTATTTACAATTATACAGCCGCATTTAAATAAGACAAAACCAATCACAAATTACTTGGAAAAAGGCAAAGATGTTGACGTAACAAAAAAAAATGCTAAAAAGCTATGTTTCCGCCCGGGATCGAACCGGGGGCCTTCTGCGTGTTAGGCAGATGTGATAACCGCTACACCACGGAAACTATACAAGTAGCAATCAAATGCGCTATTTCATTGAATATGAATACTCGTAATACAAAAATCAAGGTCAAGATGTTATCAATTAGTTTATTTTATTGCACCTGAATAAGTATTAATCTTAAGACAAACTCATAAAGATTATAAAAGTATTATTTTTCTTTTCGTGTCAATAGACCAATTCTTGTTTCGACCAATATGTAACGACCTGCAGGGCAATTGCGTAACATAACCAACATCAATCATGACAGTTAATGTGACAAAAAAAATATTCATTGCGTTGTACATAGTTGTGGAGAAGTCGGATTGTTAATACAAACGTTGCTATAGAAATTGTTGATCTGTCAAAATCATAGCCGTAGTGATTACGAGTGTGTTGCGCAATTAGAATGCTGGATGGCCCTGTTGTTTGCCTCATTTAAATCCTGCCGAGTGCAGGTGGTCGGCAGGAAAGAAGATGAGACATATTCTGTGAAGGAACTCCAAATTGACATTGTGTTTGGTGTCGATTATACCCCATTTAGACAGATTGTTTTAGCAACGGCGTTGGCTCGCAATAGGTTAATAGACTTCCATATTGGCCACTGCAGTTAGTGTCCAGTGGGTAGGTTACGGCAGGTGTTCTACCAGAGTAATGAAGTGTGAAAGGGTAGGATGTTTGTTCCTCCACAGTTCGCATCTCTGTTCTACCGCACTGTCTTCTGCGGGGTCCTGTGACTCAGGAAACTTCTCCGGCTTTTCAAGTGGGCAGGTGGTAACTGGTGTCCATACAAAGGGTGGTACATAGGTACTTATTCTTCTCTACCAAGCGCTTTAGTATCCTTTTTTTATGTTATCGGTTGGCAAAAAGTCCACCTGGTCTTCTTCTCTCGTGTCAGCACGTGCTATACGAAAATAGCTCATGCTGTGGTGAAAAGATTAGCCAGTCAGCAAGGTTGGTAGCGGGGCTGACTGCCCAGGGTGCGCCAGACGTACTTAAGTATTGTCACTCGTAGAGGCTCTTTTCATGCACCCCTACCACCTGGTGGTAAGTGGTTTCTACAAACCCAAAAGGATTTCAGATGCATCGCAAACCCTAGAGACAAAGTTGAAAAGTCTCATGTGCCTGTAATTTCACCGGCACTCATACACTTGAAACAGGAACACAGTAATGTTGCTTGGTGAGAGAAATAGGTATAGTGGTAGTACTTCCCAGAACGAATTCATTCACATAGAGCTCTATAGAGATTACTAAGCTCTCCACTTTCATCTTTCGGGTGTTCTCATCCGTTTGAATAGTAATTTTTTTCACATTATTATTAGAAACGATTGGAAAATTTTCAGCATTATCATTAGAATCACATCCTGTAGTCACACCACATGGCACACATTTAACTGTCACTAAAGTGTTCGATTGGCACTTTATAGTGTTTGGCGTGTTTTATGACTATCTGTTTCCGAGATGACATTACAACTTCATCTCTATATGTCATAGCAGAAAATGAATGTGTTTCTTCTTCTGATGAACCTTGTCAGGTTTAATGGGGTCTTGCAAAAACACTGACGGTAGCAATAGCTTTGATTTTGACTGTTCAACAATGTCCATTGCATTGTTTGTTTTGACAACCTATCTTCAAAACAGCAATGCGCCACGCCAGTGTTCCAGTATTTTTTCTACTGATTTCCTGTGCTTTAGTAACCTTTTCACGAAAGTATAGATGGTAAAGATTTTTACGCTAAGCATCTCCACCTAAAACCAGGGGGGCTCTTGGCTAAGTATCAACCGCGCAGATCATACGATTTGCAAGGTTAAGCTACGCTTGCTGCAGTCAGTCCGTGGATGGGTGAGCATTCTTTACACATCGAGACTCCTCCGTGCCTCAGAGAGCATATTAAACCGTCGGTCCTGGGTGTCATACGAATACCTATGACAGTCGTTACGGGTATTCAGAAGCCCGAAAGTCTGACAATCGGCAACCTTAGGATATCAGCATTACCCAGTAACTGGGTTGCGGAGGTCTGATATCAGTCACTCTGTGTAAAATACTGGTGTTCAATCGCATCTGGTTAGACTAGAAGCTGACCCTAATATAGTCGGAAAAAGGCCAGACATAACATCTCCACCTAAAATCAAAATTGTAATACATACATACATCACTCACATCTTTTTCCTGTGGAGGTAGGCAGAAACTATAGATCATTACATGCTATAATCCCTTCGCTTCGTCCACGCTCATAATCAGTATTGAAATAATGGAAAGAAGTAGTATAGTCGTATTTTTGCTAATAAGAACAGCTCCAACAACCCTTCCAACTCTCAACACCCCCACAACTCTCTCTTGCAACTCCTTTAAGCTATGAAAACCCTGGAAAATTAGCATGAAGAAGAACTAATCTCCTCGAATCAACACACCATTATCACATACCTAATCGCATCACTAATTAACTATCAGTATCAACTAGGTACGGTGAGATAATACCGCCCGGCGCCGGTATTAGCCGCTAGTACATTATGTTTACTATGGATTACACCATCATTACGCCGAGCGTATTAATTAATGCACATTAGTTAGACCTCGATTGAGGACAAGTGGATTATGTTATGTTATACTATAACAGATGTTTGCTATGTACATGTTGGATATTTATTACAAGGTATGATGGGCAGAATTAACATATTATCACGCCCGTATTCCTCAAAGGTAAGGGCAGAAGTGTGTAGTTATAATACACCCTCTTTTCACCGTTATGTTTAAGTTCCATGTAGTTGCGAGGCTATTGTCATCAACCGGGCACAAATCCAGACTCCGGGCTGCGACTGAGAAATTCCCCACGGAAAAACTCAATTACACTTCATCTGATCTGGGAATCTAACCCAGGACCTCACGCTCTGTAGTCGCGCTTTCGACCGCTAGACCAACGAGAAATAGTAGGCTCGAAAAGTATTTTTTCTTTCCCGTGCTCTTTCTATTAGCTGTTTCACCTACGACATGATCATCATGATGCTAATACCTGGTTTTGCCTAAAGACTGCAGTTTTTCAACCGCGTTCGATCGTTCAATAAAAATCCTGGTTCAAATAAGAACTTTTTGTACTTAGGTTAAAAAGTTTCTCACACCGATAATTCAGCCCTCATCAAGCTGTCTCCCCCCAACACCCCGCCAGCAAAACCCTAAGCCGAGTTCCGAGTCCCACTAGGGGTCGCTCTTAGTTCTGTTGTTGCAGGTAGTCATGATGTTAGTGTAGTATAAGTGGTTAGCTTAGGTTAGTTAGGTATTTTATTCCCCCACCATTGGCTGGAGACTCTTACAAGGGACATGCATTCCGCAACGACCACCTACAGAAACACAAAAGAAAAAATATATAACCAATGAGCACGTAAACCGGTCGTCTGAACAAAGAGAAGAAAATATTCCAAGTAGGTACATTAAAATAAAATGATAAACTAAACAATATTAAGGTACAAAGAGGTAGATACTATCTCCACAACACCAGCCCCATGATCAATCCATCAAAGCTAATTCAACCTCAAACTCGCTAACTCGATCACACCGGCATCGATACTAGGTATCGATTATACCGATATGTATCGAGTAGATATCGCCATGGTCTTAGACTAACCTCGTTAGCTGGTCCGAGTTATACCGATCTTGTTAGCGTCTGTGATGCTTGTAAACAATCGAGTTATGGTCTTAAGGAGTTTGCCGTGTGGTCTCGGTCACAAAGAGGACCACACTAGAACTCTGCTGGAGCTTCGAAGAGGGATTTGAACAGTATCTAAAAGTATAGTATAGACAAAAGGTCCTGGGCTAGATCCCAAGGTCGAACAAACTGTTATTGTGTTTTTCCAAGTGGAATTTCTGAGTAGCAGCCCGGAGTCTGGATTTGCGCCCAGTGGCAATAGGCTCGCCTCCTAGATGTACTATATTCCTCTGCCCGATCCTTCAGAGTATACTGGCGTGATGTTATGTTATTTAAATAAAAAAAGTACACAATGTTACGACGCGCCAAAAGTGACGATTTGAAAACAGGACAATTGACAGGTCTTACAGCTGTCTCTTTCACTCTCCTACTTCTTTCCGTCCCTTCGTCTTACTCATTAGAGATACCTACTAGTAAAAATAATGCTAAGTAGATCGAATTTTAAACGCCATGTTTTATGAAGTAATACATCGATAATAATATGCGTAATGGCGATAAGAATTTAACTTGCAGTGTTTGATACATTCGGTTACCGCAATCAAAAATATACCCCAAAGCACAACAAAACTACTCACAGTTTTACTGATCTTCCTTTTACTATAGCTTTCCAGGATCTGAAAGAAAGAAAAGTATTTATTCGGCACACGCACATGAAATAACAAAACAATAATAAAAAAAAAAATTAAATCCAACAAACAAAAAAGACCTGTGAGAGGCAATAAGGCTCGTACCTCAGCATAATGCTGCGACATTTAAAAAATAAATGCTACTACACTGGTATTCTTATAGAAGACACCAGCTAAAGTATACACAGTACTCCGGAGTAATTATTGTTGGATTAACTAGCTTTTACGGCGACAAGTTTTCTTGTACAAAATAAAATAAGAATGATAATTATATTGCAATGTATTGAAATTAATTAATAAACCTTGTTTAAAAAAACTTCTCAATGACATAGGTAACATAACATCACGCCTGTATTCCCCAAAGACTTGGGCAGAGGTATATAATAAGTACACCCTCATTTCGCCGATATGTTTAAGTCCCATGTAATGGAGGCCCAGCCTATTGACATCAATCGGGCACAAATCCAGACTCCGACCTGCTACTGAGAAATTCCACACGGAAAAATCCAATAACACTTAGCCCGACCTGGGGATCGAACCCAGGACCTCATGCTTAGCAGTCGCGCTTGCGACCACTAGACCATCGATTCCGCAGTACTGAGCTGAACCAAGTTCACACCGTACTTTTTGTTGGAGTGGCTGGCAGAGCCTTGCTTTGTGCCACTATTCAGTGCACCCTTACCACCTTTTACCCATAAAATTCAGTTAAAGTCGGTTTAACCCTTTAACGGTGATAACTAGTTTTAAGAAAAAGTAAATAAAAAATAATTTGGCATTTTTTTAAAAATAATAAAAAAATGTTTTTTTTTTTAATTTAAATTTTTATTTTCTATTAAAGAAAATAGTAAAAAAAGAAAAATATTCCCTCTAACTGTAAAAGGGTTAAAACATTGCTTTTGTCTTTCACAAAGCGTGTCTGTTCATCTACAAGAAACGTAGTCTTTTTCATTATATTTCTTCATTCAAAACCGCTTATCAAAATATTACAAAATTAATAAAAGCAACTTTCTGTTCTCCACTGAATCTCAGAGCACAGAACACAAGTAATTCGGTACTCACAAAGACCTGCGGTGAACAAAGATAACGATGTTTTGAATGCCACTCAACTCATTACGTGCCGATATCTTTCCTCAGGAAGCGCTTCACCTAGACTTTACTCAGGACCTAACTCTGGACACACCCACTTACAAAACTCAACCTTACCGACCAAAGATTAAGATCCAAACTTCTTCGCTAATCATTCCACAATAGCACTAAGTACCTAATGAGCGTACACCAGCCGCCGTGAATAGGAAACGTCTTAATATAGAACTCTGCACAGTAATCCAGACCTTGGCTATTTGTTTTAAGGTTGAGATTGGCTTGAAGGGGAAGTGAAGCCGGTAATACAAGTGGTATAGTGTAAAGGAGGGATTGTACAAGCGTAATTAGTCATTAGTGCGACAGCGCAGTGGGCAGGAAGAGGCCGCGATTGATCGGACGTGAGAAAGTGGCTTACGTGAGGCAATCACGACCTATTTGTACAGCTAATGTCGGTTGTGTTGAGGTTTCCAACACGTATTGGCTATCATGTCATTAGGTTAGGTGAATCGATACAAGGATTGAAGATTGTAAACATTGGTTCAAGGTTATCGATAATGATCTTACCAGGGTTCAGGTGGATGCTATTCAGATGAATGTCGCTTCGTGTACAAAACTAACATGTGACTGGTTGAACTGGAAATCAAGCCCAATCTAGGACTTGAAAATAAAGCCACGATCATCATTATCAATCTGTAATAGCCTAGCGGTTAAATGCTTGCCTTCCATGCAGTTGACCCATATCTCTGACTTTCCGAATTAATTTATGTGCGGATCAAAATTTGATTATCATTTGCACGATAACAGTGAAGGAAAACTTCATGAGGAAATCCTGCGTGCACACATAAGAGAGCTTCAAAAACTTTTCGATGGTATGTGGAGTCCGCTAATCCGCACCAGGCCAGCTTGATAGACTTAGGCCTAAACCCTTCTCATTCTGAGAAAACACCTTTGCCCAGCAGTGGGACAGTAATGGGCTGATTATACATATGTATCATGATTGACAGTAATCACAACGGACGACGACCACTGCTAAAAAGTATGCCCATCCTTGTTTTTCTTCAATTTAACACCATTCTACTATGCCTAGAAAAACCAGCTACTTCTGAACCCTAGCACAACGGGACAGGTCCTCTCAAACTGCTCTAGAACTTTCCTCAAAAGGCCAGTCCAAGCGTTGCTCTGCAATATCCTCACACAATTTTTTGCGGTACAGTACCCACTGGACCTTCAAGATTGGACCCAACGGAAAATATGTTTGGACTTTAAAAGAGACCATGACCCCTGAGTTTGTTTCGGTCTTTCTTCACGGAGACTGAACAGATACTGACATGTAAAAGTGTTTTTTTAAATATCCAATTTGCAGAATACATAATTTCATTTCATTTCAATCTATTTTTCTCAATTAACAGCTGAAATTAGCAAGAATATCCATCAGATAATTCTAATCTTCCATTACAGGAAATAAAGTGAAATAAAATTAAGATTTTAACGACTCGACAAGACTAATATCCGACCAATCCTATTACATTGAAAGCCATCATCCAAAGAGATAAATGATTAATTAGTTCGTAAAATAACGATCATTAACGTAATCATATTGAGGGGATGGCCGGGGGAAGAATATGGCGGGAATAAAAAGTTCTTTATTGATATAGCTCACTTCGACAAATTGATACTTGGACACTTCCGCGTGTGCGGTGAAGCTATTTTGATACGTCAATTTTATAGTTGTATGGTTGACGGAAATACGGATACTTCCAGGGTTACTGTCAGGGTTCGCTTTACTTCAAGAAAGTAATTCTGCGTTGCGTGATAAGACTCCGTTGTTTTTCGAAAACAACGTGTATTTTTATTCTTGTAGATGTTCCATGCGGACCACTATTATCAGTTATTGGCGTGACCCGAAATATCTCCAGCCAATAATAATAAATTCTTTATTTCGAGCACAAGACTCATATAGGGTTAGTTGCAATTTACTTGTACCTATGTGTTAGTAATACTTTAATTTTGGTACATGTAACTGACAGCAGTGAACTACATATATACGGACAATCCACTCTGTCAGCAATCATGCTCCGGACCCTGTTGGAGCTGGCTCTAACTCGTCCCACAAGTGATGCAGCGCGCTTGCGCATTGTGGTATAAAAACAGTCTATATGCGCCGCTACAAATATTCCTGACGCACTGGAACGCCAAAGCAACCCCATCGGTTTTCTAGCTCAATGGGCGGGAAGTAAAATACTTAACCTAAGCTAACTTCTTATACTACACTAACAACATGACTACTAGCAACAACAGCACTAAGGGCGACCTCTAGTGGGACTCGGACCTCGGCTTAGGGCGTTGCTGACGGAAGATTGAGAGGGAGACAGCTTGATGTGGGCTGCTCTACTAAGTGTTACTTTTCTAGTTACTTTCCAAGTTTTTGCTCGGTCTTCGAAGAGGAGAAGAAAGAAAAGATGAGTAGTAGTTACAGGGTAATCTGACCACAGGCAATTCCGACAAATAGAGAGTTTAGATATGTTGATGTCGATGCTACCCTGCAGCTTTGCTGTCCTTCAGTCTCACTTTACAATAATGTCAATAAGTGGCTTAACCTCGTTCTGGAACTACACAGCCACTTATATTAATACCATCTACAAATAACAGAGTGTGACATAACAGTTACTTCCAGATATTACACTAATCTAATCAACCATAAACGGAACAAGTAAATGGAACATTTAGCACAAAAACAGTCATAAGCACACCTCTGCCCCTCAGTGGAACTTGCAAACTGCCATAAACGCAATCATAAAAACAAATCAATCAGCAGTACGGAGCCGTTACCTCCACCTTATCATAGCGCCCTGGTACTTCAGGAGTCAGGAGTGTCGTAAATGACCCGATTAACTCTGACGACTATGAGTGGACCAACTTTGATATTAGTGTTATTTTTTTATTTCCCGTTATAAGAGTTTGGTGATATTTTTCGGAGGTAATGCTGATCAGTCGTATTTGCTTTGAGTAGTGCTTTACGTGGTTGGGTAGTCAGAAAATTATAAATTAGTAAGTGACTGGGCGTGAAGTCCTGTACCCCAAGTGTGAGTTTTTTTCGTTAACTACTGTAGTTGCGTCACGCTAAAAATGTATGAAAATTTAGGCTGTGTCTCTAGGCGCACCGTTCAATTAACGCGCGAATAATAGTTAGTGAACGGTGCGCCTAGAGGCACAGCCTAAATTTTCATACATTTTTAGCGTGACGCAACTACAGTAGTTAACGAAAAAAACTCACACTTGGGGTACTGGGTTTCATCCCTAGATCGGGTAAATTTTTATTGGGTTTTTTCGAGTGGAACATCTCAGTAGCGGCCCGGAGTCTGAATTTGTGACAGGTTGATGGCAATAGGCTCGCCCCTTATTTCATGTGATTTAAACATAACGGCGAAATGTGGCTGTAAAATCATACATCTCTACCGACCCTTCGGAGAACACAGGCAATATTGTTATATCAATAATTGTAAATAATCCATTCTTTATAATGTAAGTCATGGCAATAAACAGACCACCATTAACCCACTCAATGCAGATGAAAATGGACTATGTCAAAATGCAGAAAATGAACTCTGCCGAAATGCAGAAAATTATGTTAAAGACCGGCAACAGGTGAAAAACGTAATATAGAACCAAATAAAAAAGCTTTCAAAACGAATGCATTATTAAACCTCGTGAAAGTGTTCATGTCCACAAATATAATTTTATTTTATGCCTATTGCTATCACCTACACTGGCCAGGAAAACATCGGCCATCAATATGCCGCGTCACGTTCTGCCGAGTTTTTTGCGCCCCCTGTAGCTTAGACAGGGTTGCTACTTAGATGTAGATAAGTGGTCAGATTGTTTGGAAAAGATTTCAATCCATTTAATCCACGAATTTATCCCCTTATCCATAATCAATAGCACGAACTGCAGTTAATTATGAGAACTTTATTGATTTTAATATCTTGTAGTTTCCTCTCTGAAAGATTGAGGTTCTTATTTTTTTTTCTAAGTCTTTATCTAACAACCTACAAGAAAAAAAAACAAATTCTATCTTTGTTTTCGTTCACCATTTCCTTTTCTAGCTTGCTTCGCGACAACCCTGCTCTAGGTGTGGTACACAGGGTGCACAGATAATCCGTATTGATAACTATCGCTTGTCGTTTGTCCGTCTGTGTGTCAGTTCCGTTGCACGGCGGGGGATTAGGGGAATACACTCATACATTTTTTTACCAAGGAATTTATAGCGGAAAAACATTTCATAAATATTTTTTGTAAGATAAACAAGAGGATTAAAAGATTTCCTGGTTCTTTTGTACGAAACAGAACATTTTGATCATCAATAAACAAAATATCCCTTAATTCTGCCCACAGGTTCTTCACTGAAATTAGAGTCTACTTTAGTGTCTTCGTGATGGCTTTAACAATATGCAAATTTTTAACCACCCACAAGGTCTTTTTGTATGTTTTGGAATTTAATATAATGGAGCAATTCGAATCTGATTCTGTCTCTGTATGGCAATAAACGTAAGATGGAAGAATGATCATTTCTTATGGCTATACTTTTTACTAAGGAGTCCGATGACCAAGTGAAACTGTGAGAAGCACAGGACCGGTCGATGTGGCGATGCTTGGGAGAGGCCTATGTCCAGGAGTGGCCGACTTTTGGCTGAATGATGATGATGATGAAGCCTTTAGGTCTCTAGCTACTAAAAATCACGAAGCACTATAATCGAAATCAGGGATTCTTTAAAATGCAAGGCGTGGCTTTCATGTAAATATAACCCAACACTATAAAGCATAATATACAAAATTTCAATAACACAATATAGTAGTTACACAAGTAAATGTTAGTTATCTGAACTAGTATTCTCCCGCGAGCCGTTTCAGTTTCTTAGCGCGGTAACTCAATTATACGGGACAGGTCGACGCGATATATATGCGTTTTGGTTACTACGATTGTGTGAGTGATGAGAGGGAGCGGGAATAAATTGGTGTATCGGTGAAAGACTCGGTCTTGGCTTATAGACCAGCGAATGCTGATGGCTGGTAGAGAATCACTAGAACCAACCCGAGCAGATGCAGCAAGAAGAAATATAAACAAAAATACCAGCAAAATCAGCCAGCATCCTTCGGTTTCGCATTTTATTCAAGGGTGCACAAGAAGTGATTTTAAAAAACATGGCAACTCACCATAATTTAAGGGATAAATCTGGTCGGGTACTATTAATTATTCACTCAGGTTACTCGGGCTAATTTTCGAGACTTTTTTTATGGACGCATTTGTGTAAATTAAAATGTTCATAAACGCTTCCTTCATTCTTATGGTGAATCGTCTCCAACACTTTAAAGAGATGAGTAACCTTATTATTGGCTGGAAATGTCAACTCATGTAAGACTACGAAGAGATATGAATTAAAATCGCCACCTGTTATAACTCTACGCCACCGGCCGCGGGGCGTGCGGTCGGCATAACTCATAGGCTCGCACCTCGCACTCCGTTAACTTGCAAACTTTGATATATTACCTCCAGCTCCACCTGAAACACGACCCAACTTCACGCGCCCGACATGCCTGAGCACAGTTATATTCAATTATAATACGCTTCATTGTTGTCATTTATGTAAATTATACTGTTGAAACAAACTAGGGCATTCTGAAGTAATTTCTTAGAAGCCCGTCGTCAACAGCTAAACAAAGATCCATCTAACGGACTTCCTACTTCTACCTCTGTTTATTTCTACCTCAAATATGATGGCGCTTCTAATTTAACCAGATACAATTAAGTATCGCAATGCGCCATCGGTACATGGTGGACATCTAGGGTTGCCAACCATACTATTTATAATATAGTATCCTACTATATTAGAGGCCGGACTACTATATTTTTGAAAAAAGTATATAGTAGGCGAAACTACTATATTTTAAAGGCATCAAACTCAAAGCAACAATATTCGTTTCAAAATTTGTAAGCGTAAAACGAAACGTCAATATCTATTTCTGAACGATTCTGGTATGTCAAATTGACAATTACGTTGACTTTGACAGATTAGCAATTTTGATTTTCGCACTCTCGAGTATGTGTTTTGGTAACTACCAACCTAATTTTGAAGTTAATTTATAAAAAAATGTTAAGAAATAAACTACCTATTCGGGAACCTACTATTGTTTTTTCATCCTTTCGTTATCTACTATATTTTTGTGGGTAATCATTTTAGAACTATTTACTATTTTTGACCAAAAAAGAGTTGGCAACCCTATGGACATCCCACCCATACGTACGAAGCGTTTTGCGAACACATTCATTGCTATCACATCTAAGGAGTGAAATTCCCTGCCGGAGTCTGTGTTTCCTGATAGTTACAACCTTGGGCTCTTTAAGTCAAGAGTGAATAGGTTACTTCTAGGCAAGCGTGCTTCACCGTCGACCACATCATCGCTTACCTTCAGGCGAGATATTGGTTAAAGGCGAGCCTACAACTAAATAAAAAAAAAAAAAAAAGTATCAGTATTTTATCATTCTGACCACTGTTTTCTTAAAGTTAGTTTAGTTATCAGACTTTTCTTTTGTCTCTATTTATTGTTGGAGTGCATTAACAGAACCTCCACGAGTGACGACACTTCAATACGTCCGGCACCCTGGGCGGTCAGCCCCGTTACCAACCTTACTGCCTATCTAGGTAATGTTTCCACATTCACTTATGGCTCGTGATATCTAAAAACCACCGATCGATGACCATCGCATTAATATTTTAAAAGATAATAATGCATTTATGAATTTATTAACTTTGAACAATTCTAAAGTTTGATTGCTACTTGTATAGTTTCCGTGGTGTAGCGGTTATCACATCTGCCTAACACGCAGAAGGCCCCCGGTTTGATCCCGGGCGGAAACATAGCTTTTTAGCCTTTTTTTGTTACATCAACATCCTAACCTTTACACAAGTAATTTATCATTGGTTTTGTCTTATTTAAATGCGACTTAATAATTGTATATCAATAGATAATAAATACTATCGGAATTTTTATCAGAGCGACACCCGTCTGATCTCTGCAATCCAACTAGGTACTGGAAGGTCATTCTAAGGATAGACTGTGAATTAGCAGCTGACTCCCTGTGAGGGCTGTCATAGATATTCCAGGCTGACAGGTAAAAAGCTTAGACTATGTGAACTTTGAATCATACTTTACTTCAGCTTGTCGGCACGAACTATATGAGTCACACAGTCAGCAAGGTTGGTAGCGGGGCTGACTGCCCAGAGTGCACCGGACGTACTTAAGTATCGTCATTCGTGGGGGCTCTTTTCATGCACTCTTCAATTATTGACTGATCCGTTCGGCGTGGTAACAATTTGTCTCGATATGAATATAAATAATTGTATTAATATGTCATCTAGATAATTATTTGACTTTCACTTCCACAACCACACCTAGTTTATTCGCAAGATATTCAAGTTTCCGTGGTGTAGCGGTTATCACATCTGCCTAACACGCAGAAGGCCCCCGGTTCGATCCCGGGCGGAAACATTCGTTTTGCTTATTTTACCTGAGAAAATTTACCTTGTGATTGCAACACCGGATCTTATTATACTCAGAGACAGCTTACAATAATTTAACTTAGGCAATATGGCTGTACATTTAAATAACGAGATAACTTTTATGTAATACACGCAGGCCAGGAATAAAAAGTGCAAAAATGAAGGCATATGCCTAAAAGGCATAAGAGGCTGCCAATCATAATAATAATGATCCCGATAGTCGTTACCGCGAATGGCCTAATAGCCAAGATCCTCGACCAACGCCTCATGAGGCTCTCGTTGGGCGGTTGGATCAAGGGCTTGACACATAAAAAATAAATTAAAAAAAAAAACGATTTCAGCGAAAAACTAAAAGGAGTAAAATAATTACCATAATATAAAATGAACAGTTTCAGAAGTCGGTGGCTTCTATTTGTTTCAGTGTAGAGTTGCACCGACTTCTAAAACTGTTAATTTTATATTATGGTAATTATTTTACTCCTTTTAATTTTTTTTAAAGTTTATTTTTTATTAAATACGTTTTAGTGCCTAAATTTAACCCCCTCCTCTTCATCACCCTTTTTTTTGGCTTTGACGTAGTCGGGCATAAAAAGTCCTTTCAAATGATACCTTACACGATATAATGAAAACATTCCAAAAGGGGGGAGGGGGGGACACGCACCCCCTCCTCTTTTCCAGTAGTCAGTTCCCAACAACAAATATAAACAAAGCAATATTAGAAATTTCAGAATTTTGCTTTGATTCCATGAGGAGTTCCGTTCCATATCTCTGAAGTTCATGGTCTAATCATAACAAAATTTATATGGGACCAATCGGGAAGTATACCCTTTCGAACGAAAAAATATTTTTTTCAATTCGGTCCATAAATGATGGAGATATGAGGTAACAAACATAAAAAAAAAACACAGCCGAATTGAGTACCTCCTCCTTTTTGAGGTCGGTTAAAAAAACAGTACTCCTTGACACGGCACGCATAGTGAGGAGGTTCCTTTCTCTAGAGCCCTGGATTTTTTAAATGTTTTTTTTTTTTTTAATTTAAATATCTACTTAAAAATGTAATTTATTTGTGTATTCAAGAATCCGTAATAACAATATTGATAAATTCGAAACAGTGAATCGAAGGATAAAAGTGCAAAAGAAATGTTTCCGCCCGGGATCGAACCGGGGGCCTTCTGCGTGTTAGGCAGATGTGATAACCGCTACACCACGGAAACCGCGCTGATATTAGACCAAAATAGCCGTTACTTTACATTCACCGAACGTTACGCATACTGGGTTAGTAGTGAAAGTAGTTGTACTACATACTTAGATTATCTTATTATCGTAATACTTTTTTATTACTATTCGGATATTATTGTACCTTGAACGCAAGTAAGCAAGCAAAGTTTTTAATCAATGAATAGTTAAAATACAACGATAATATTTATGTTATTGAATAATGTAATATGTAATACGATAACTTCTAAAATAAAAGTTATATAGGTAAAAATTATTAATTCTAAAACCGCGATGACATAATCAGGATATAGTTTTAACTTTTTTGTCGTTGGTTTAGTGGTCGCAAGCGCGACTGCTGAGCGTTCTAGGTCCTAAGTTCGATCCCCAGGTTGGACTAAGTGTTATTGGGTTTTTTCGTGTGGAATTTCTCAGTAGCAGCCTAGAGTCTGGATTTGTGCTCGGTTAATGACTTAAACATAACAGCGAAATGTGGCGGTACATATAGACCTCTGCCCAACTATTTGAAGAATACAGGTGTGATATTATGTTATTTTATTGTGCAATCAAGATACTAAATATCAACGCTAAATCTTGAAATTAGGTATAACACTAGTTTAGATAGAGACAGGTTCAAAGGCAATTAAATTAAAGATCTGTAACAAACCATACTAATCAGATGAATGACGATAAATAAAAACCGCATTTGGACTGTCGGAGGGCGTCGTGGCTAATTTCGCAACCGCGCGGATCATACGATTTGCACGGTTAAGCTGCGCTTACCGCGGTCAGTACGTGGATGGGTGACCGTTAGTTAAACATCATGACCCCTCCGTGCCTCGGATAGCACGTTAAGCCGTCGATCCCGGTGCCACGAACAAGTAACCTACCTCATCATCTGCCTAGCCTTTTCCCAACTATGTTGGGGTCGGCTTCCAGTCGAACCGGATGCAGCTGAATATCAGTATTTTACATGGAGCGACTGCCTATTAGACCTCCACAACCCAGTAACTGGGTAATACGATACTCTTGGTAAGACTGGTTGTCAGACTTTCTGGCTTCTGACCAACAGTAACGACTGTCAAAGATCTACAAATGACAGCCGGGACCAACGGCTTTACGTGCTTTCCGAGGCACGGAGGAAACTCGCTATGGTAAATGGTCACCCATCCACAGACCAACCTCGGCAAGCGTGGCTTAACCCGGAAGATCGGTCTATGCGGCTGTAATTATTTAGCCACGAGCTCCTCCGAAGCTCGGAGGTCTGATGGCAGTTGCTCCGTGTTAAATACTGGTATTTAGTCGCATCTGGTTAGATTGAAAGCTGACCTTAACGTAGTTGGAAAAAGACTAAGTAGAACGAAAATCACGAATTACTCAGTATTATTATAGGCCTATTTTTTTTTTAAACTTTGTCCCACACTAAGATTTCTCCTGTATCGTGGGTGCGTTTACAGACACAAATATTCACATGCACAAACATCCAGACCCGAAACAACTATATGTAGGCCATACAAATATTTGTTCCGTGCGGGAATCGAACCCACAACCCGTAGCGCAGAAACCAATCGCTCAGCCACCGTGCCAAACGTGTCGTCAAATAAAATAATTAAAATAAAGCGAAAGTTATTCATATGTCGCCAACACGCGAGCCAACAGAAACCCGCAACAATGTGGTGGCACTTGTCTTGTAATAACACTTTCTAATCACTCCATATCATATTTTCAAATCAAACTATCGGAACACGAATCAAACACCTCGTAACTATTACGAAACTCGAACAATTCTCTACTGTACCTTGAACTCGTTTCCCGTACCATGAAGCCTGAACAATTTCCAACAATCGCCAACTCGTCGTGAGGTGTGTGGGGGATCTAATGATGCTTTATGGACTGATATATTATCATATTAAGGGCGCGGGACTTTGGGACTCAGTTACAGGTTATTAATACGTCTGGTAAACTATGTGTGTATTTCTTAATGCTGTCACCTGATGTTATTGTTAGAGGAACATGCATTCGGGAGCAATGAATCCGGGTCACCAACGTAAACCTTATTCAAATAAAAAGTATTTTATATGGTTTAGTAGTCGCAAGTGTGACTGCTGAGCGTGAGGTCCTGGGTTCGATCCCCAAGTCGAGCAAATTGTTATTGGGTTTTTCCGTGTGGATTTTTTCAGTAGTAGCCCAAACTCTGGATTTGTATCCGGTTGATAGCAATAAGCTCGCCCCCTATTACATAAGACTTACAAATAACAGCGAAATGATGGTGTACCATACATCTCTGCGCAACCCTTCGGATAATACAAGGTGTGATTTTGTTATATTATGTTGTTTAATACTATTTACATAAAAATAATAAAACTTCTTAAATACCTTTTAGTCTACAGATACAATATCTGTAACAGTACCTACAGATAGTACATGTACGCCATACGAATCTAAAATCGTAGAAATCTAGTTCTTACTTTGAACCACTCTGCATTTTAGAGTCAGGTTTTTTTTCAGCGTTTGTTACAGACATTGACTACTCATATCTTACATCTAAGTATCAGAATATCAAAAAGAAAGCTAGAAAAAATAAGGAACCTTGCAACTGATTCTCATTTCAAAACGTCCTACATAAAAACAATTCCAATAAGCGAGTTTTACGGCACCTCTCAACATGGCTGCTCAAAATTAAATATAAATGACTCAGAAAATACACTACACAGTCCATGATTTGATTAAATTAAGGGGAAAATACCTCACCGCTCCTACAGGGAAAATACGACGGGTTTTCTACTTTTTTTGTTATTATTAAAAGCTTTTTTTGTTGGTGTTAAAGGACTTCATTTTGCAAATACGTCGATTTGCATGAATTTACTTTGTCCCGCTTCAATGGAGCTCACAAATATTTGAATAATGTCCAGCAATTGTTTTGTGATGTCGGAGATAAAGCCTGGAATTAAGTTTTATTTTTATATGTATGTTAATTGAAAATATCTAATAATAATAACCGTCAAGAATCTCGTGAAAGCTGAGGAAGATAAACAAATAAAATATCTTGATCTAGCATACGAGGTTGTCGGGATGTGGACTCAGCAGTCACTGTCCCGATAGTCGTTACGGCGAATGGCTTAATAGCCAAGAGCCTCGATCAACACCTCATGAGGCTCTCGTTGGGCGGCTGGATCAAGGGCTTGATACAAAAAACAGTACTCCTGGACACGGCACGCATAGTGAGGAGGTTCCTTTATTTGGAGCTCTGACTGCCGGCAGCTGGGACCCTGTTCCTGATGCCCGTGGGCTATTATTTTTTTTATATTTTTAAATTAATGTATTTAAAAATATAATTCATAAATGTGTTTACAATGAATAAACGGAATAACCGTCACACGCATAGTATTTTGATACATACATTAGGCATAATCTATTGCGGTTCAGCAAATATGAAATTGGTAATTATTACTCATAAATCGGAATACAATATTTATTTGTCGTGAAGTAGTACACCTTTTATTCAATTAAACATAAATAAATACTTAATTATGATTCAATAAATTCAAACAAATTACACAAAAGGTTTTGTCGGGTATTATTATTAATTATTGGCATAAATGACTATTAACAATAATTAAACCTACATATTGTAACATATTATTTCATAAACACGTAAATTATTATGAACGACACTCCATTACAAGTAGAGATCCCAAAACGATAATTCTTACGACACCAAACTACACATATGGCGGACAATTTAAACTTAAATCGCGATAACCCGAAACTGCCGGCCGGCAATAAAACTTAGCCGCTAACGGTTAATTAGAGACAGTGTCCGATAGATGCACGATTTATAACACAATTTGAGGCAAGACTTGGGACGGGTGGTCACACTATCGGATCGGATGACTGATAAAGGAGTGTGGTCACCCTCGCCCGAGGCGCTCTATTGCTCCCCGGAGAACACTTTCTTGCCGGACAATGCTTGCTAATAAAGCTATGGAGACGTTGGTTTAAGTTTATTGTGGTTTTAATTATTACTGGTCATATTACCATATGGCACAAGTTACATTTATTAGGTACCTATGTTGACTTGCAGTGTAATTAAATATTAATTATATTGAGTTTAAAATACATTTTTGAGTTAAGCTCGCCTTTGTACATGACTTCACTAAATTATAATTTTGTTATTGTAATTTTCTTGCGTACATTAAAGAATAAGAATACATTTACTTGTAGTGTTTTTGTTACTTACATACATTTTCCAATATTTTAAATTCAACACGATGCACAAATTAATTTTCTAATCTTATCTTCTTTCTTTCTTATATAAAGAGGCTGGTACTGACTGACATTTGATTCATCAACGCAGAGCCTAAACCACTAAAGCTGGAAATATGAAATTTGGACAGTAGGTTCCTTACGTGACGAAAACATCCACTAAGAAGGGATTTCTCGAAATTCAACCCCTAAGGGGGTGAAAAGGGTGATTAACGTTTGTATGCATGTCCGTCATTTTTGAAGTAAGAAGCATGAAATTAAATACGAAGGTATCTGGTTAGAAATAAATATAGAGGTGTTTCAGCGTTTTTGGAAATTCAACCCCTAAAGGGGTGAAATAAGTGTTGAAAGTTTGTATGAGAAATCTGGTAGTTTTGAAGATAGCATGGATTTAAAAATGTAGGCTTTTGGTGAGAAATAAACATACACGTGTTTGAGGGTTTTTGGAAATTCTACCCGTAAGAGGTGAAATAGGGGATGAAAGATTTTTTTTTATTTTAAAGCTACTCTTAACATGGGGCCGAACGAGATCTCAAAATTTCACGCAAGCGGAGCTGCGAGCAAAAGCTAGTGTAATATAATAAGCATCCTAATATTGACTTTTAATCTTCTTGTGAATGTCTAAACTGAGGATATTGGCATTGACGAGTAGTACTGAGTTGCGGAGGACAGATGGCAGTCGCTCGTCGTTACCCCAACATAGTTCAGAAAAGACTAGGCAGAACAATGTTTCTGTGAATTGTATTTTAACAGTCAGTATAACAACGACAATAATAATATATACTGTTTACTTAAACTGCATAGCCAATGAAAAAGAATTGAATTATATTTATGAGCCTCTATTATTCAAAACCAAAACCGTCTCAAAGTCTTCCGCTGTGCCCTGATTACAGAAACATGTAGAACACAATCCTGTATCGTCGTCGGATCGTATTGCTATTCGTAAGTATAACGTATAAATCTTGGCGATCGAATCGCAACTACTGTTGGAACACGGCCGCGGCCGGGTCGTGGCGACCGCCGCCCGCGGGCTACGGGTTAAGTTTGAAAGGACCTTTCTTTGGAAATTAGCCTAAAGCGTACCTACATCTTGAAGTAGACACGAGAGTTTTACCTTATTTTAGTTTAAAATTTAATTGAGATCTTGGTTATTTGAGGTTAACTATTCTCAAATGAACATCTCTGTTCGGTCACAAATATTTTTCAAGGTTTTCTATCCTCCGGTTTCTGATTTGAGAATTATACTTAAGTAATATTTGAGTACGGAGTTGTCAAAAAAATACTGTAAAATTCATAATTTTTTTGACAACTCCGTACTCAAATGTTACTTAAGTACTGCTCATCCTAGAATTCTCAATTCAGAAACCGGAAGTATGTCATCAAAAAACATAGATAGGTTTTCATTTCACTGAAAAAAGCTGCCTTTAAGCTAACCTCATTTCAAATTCAAAGTTTTTTATTTCGAATAGGCACAGTCCATGTTGTACTCTTAGGAAACGTTTCGACAATTTAGTTGCCCGGTTCCAAAAAGTAGGTCCTATGGAGAAGAGCTGGCAAGAAACTACATGAATACTCTTTCATGTACAATCGGGTATTATTACAATGTGGTGCTTTAAATTAAAATTATGTGAGAATAATACAGGTTAGTAAAAAAATGCCAATAGTATTTTACATTTTGATATGGATAATATGTATCAGCAAAATGAGGCTCGACCATAATAATATGGGAACTCAACACTGTCATCAGCAATATATCTAATTAAACTCAAAGTCAATAATGTTACAATAATGGCTGCATTTGACTACCGATTACTTATCAACCTCATTGATTAGGCTGATATACACTGGACCGCAAAGAAAAAGGGTTCAGATAGTGTTTGCCTATTTTCAAGAAGTCCGTATCACACACATGAAGTGGCCAGTACGCAGCCCTGACTTAAACCCCATTGAGCATGCATGGGACGAACTGGGACGACGTGTACGTCAGCGGAATCCGCCGCCAATCAAGCTACGTGAAATGAAAGATGCTCTTGAATGCATAGAATTGCAGAATATTCCGCAGCAACACCTCAAAAACCTAGTAGAAAGCATGCCACATCGCATAACAGCAGTATTGCAAGCTCGCGGAGGCAACACAAAGTACTAACTTGTGTAAAAACGGCATATCTGTAACGAATCTACATTTACGAAAATACTGGAAAAACGACACATTTTGATTTATTTTACATTTATTAAAAATGAAATGCTTGAATTTTTTTTTTTAGTTCATTTAAGCACATTAAAATATTCTTTAATTTAGTTTTTATTTCATAAAGCTAGCTCAGATGTTTTTGAAGATATTGAAGATTTTCTAACCGACCCTTTTTCTTTGCGGTCCAGTGTAGAAACATATTTGTTTCAAGTAGAACATAGGCAGTTTATTCAACACGATACCATTTTAATTGAATCCAAGTATTATCAACACAAGGTAACTTGACCTCACGCAGCACCCCCTGTCGACAACCACCCTGCAACTCGTCCGATACTTAATAGACTTGTTAAATTTAATTGCTCTATAAAACTATGGCGTGCATTCTTAGCCATAACGCTCACAAACAACAGTGAACTTTATTGATAAAACACAAGGTTGAAGTTACAACGTGTAGTGTCCACATCCTTTGTGTACTAAGTAAACTAATGATTGTGTCGTTGTTAATCAGGTCAAACGCACGAAATTGGAAAGTTTCAAGTTTTAATACTTCAGGATATTTTATGGGCTTTACTTGGGGTACCGTGAACTAGCTAGAACCCTGGGTTTCAAAATCAAAAATTCTATATGAACAATAAATAATGGCATAGGTGGCTACCGGCACGCTTAAAAAAGTGACCCACCCACGTTCGAGTTTACTACCTTTTGGAATCGCTAGTGGTTAACTGGAGAATAGCAGGACAATTGCATAACGTAACCAACATCAATCATGACAGTTGATGTGTAAAAACAATATTCATTGCGTGGTACATAGTTGTGGAGAAGTCGAATTGTTAATACAAACGTTGCTATGTAAATTGTAAAACTGTAACTAAATCAAAGCCATAGCGATTACGAGTGTATTGCGCAATTAGAATGCAGATAGTGGGTAACAAAAAAATAACAACAATTTGCGAATCTGTTTAGAATATTATTGAGTTAGATGTGCAAACCAAACTGAAGTATTAGATCTTCAGAATTGTCTAATCTAGTTCGTTGTTTGACAATACTTTGATCGTATATTTATAAGTTCGATGTTCATCATTGTTTCGTTCCGGTCCGATACTTCGACTTTAATTTTTCGGAGAAGGCTCTCAGCATCGATGGTACGAGAGGTCGCTTTCGGCCGATTCTTATAATTTACCGAGCGTTATTGTTTAAAATGAAGACTCTTTGTATCTTTACTAATAATGAAGCAAAGGCCACTAAAGCTTTGCATAGAAGGTTAGTTGGTATCATATGTAAAATTAGCTTAGGAGTATTTTTGTATGCACAGATTGGCAGTAAAAAATGCTACATGTGGTAACAGCCATAGCAACTGGGTTTAAACAAACTGTCTCTGCAAGAGAGGCGTACTGTCACATCTCTATTCTACTTGCATATTGCTGAATTGCAGTATTGGCTCATTGTCAATTCATTATTGCAGATCAGCAATATTTATAGGTACCTATAAAACTCTTGATTTCCAAGACGTTGTTAGTTATTACTCTCTCTAGTGCTAATATAATAGTGGTCTAGTACTACTGCACAACCTTGGTTGGTGTTCAGCTAAAACCTAGAACAAAGAATAATACTCCGGGTCTATCTTCTGCCCTTCACTGAGGCAATCGCGCTGTGTATAACTCAAGTGTTGTCTAAAAACTAAGTTCGGTGTTGTATTTCATAAATTAATTGTTAAAACTAATTCTATTACCTACTATTTCCATGATAACTATTTCAATAAACGATTAAGTATAAACTCAGTACTGTGTTTTTTTTATAGGTATTTAGACTCAGAATCTAACAGTACGCACGGCCACATCAAGCTATTTTCCCATATAATCTGGTCTTGCATTGTTTAGACTCTCCGTACAATGAGAGATCAGTTTATATTGGAATATTGGAATATGTATACCTTGATATGTATGTATATGTCCAGTATTAAACACCGATAGGCCAAGTGGACTTAACAAAATGTACTGAACCCTTCTTGTCACTCAAGACATGTTAACTTTTTTTTGTGAGCATGTCTCCCTTCATCAATGAGTTCTGTGACGGTCCAGCCGCCTGATTTACAGCCGCAAGTATTAAATTTTTACAGTTCACTTAATTGCTTCCGCGCCGATGCGATCGTAAACTTGTGTAAACAAAATGGCTGACGTTTAGGAGCGTGCACTTTTTCTTTCAACAAGTGTGTGAAAAACTGTTGTATTTTTTATAAGAAGCAATTTATGATAAATATATCCAGCATTGCACGGTTTTCAGATACATTGATTGTTTAGAAAAACTCTTTACAGCTCGAATTTTCGATGTGGTTCACTACGAGAGTAAGATTTTCAGTTGAATGGCAATTGTGAACTGCAAGGCAATTGCGTAACGTAACCAACATCAATCATGACAGTTGATGTGTCAAAAACTATATTCATTGCGTGGTACACTATTGTGAAGAAGTCGGATTGTTAATACATACCTGGCTATGGAAATTGTTGACCTGTCAAAATCAAAGCCATAGCGATGAGTTATTTGCGCAATTAGAAAGTCTCTATTTACGTAGAGTGCAATTCAAAACGAAACTGAAGCTTCTTGATTCCGTTGACTTCTGATTAGTATGAAAATCTACGAGCCATTACATACTGCCGCCTGGACGTCGGAGACTTGGTCTCTCGTCGACCAAAACATAAGCATAGTCGCCCGAGCGACCGGTGACCAAGTGCGTAAACACCTATTTAAACTATAGAAAGTCACAGTCGCCGTCGACCAAGTCTCCAGACCAGTCGACAGTGCGTAATGGCTCTTAGCCTGTTAGTCAAAATATTGGAAATAACGATGCATATTTTAAAGCTATCACCAATTTATAACAACAACATTCTTTTAAATAATCAGCCCATTACTGTTCCCACTGCTGCGCACGGGCCTCTTTTCAGAATGAGAAGGGTTTAGGCCTTAGTCCACCACGCTGACTTACTGCCGATTAGCGGACTAAACACACCATCGAGAAATTTATGGAGCCAAGGGGGCTGGTGTCAGGTTTCCTCACGATGTTTTCCTTTACCGTTAAGGCAATTGACAATCAAATTCTGATCCGCATATGAATTCGGAAATTCTAGACCACATTTAATTATGAACTCGGACCCTACTGCATGGAAGGCAACCGGTCTACCTTCTTCTTCTATCGTGTCGGTACGAGCTATACAAGAATAGCTCATGCCGTGGTGAAAAGATTAGCCAGTGATCAAGGTTGGTAGCGGGGCTGACTGCCCACGGTGTGCCGGACGTACTGAAGTATTGTCACTCGTGGAGGCACTTTTCATGCACCGGTCTACCGCTAGGCTATCACTGTTAACATTACTTTCATCATCATCATTCAGCCGAAAGACGTCCACTGCTGGACATAGGCCTCCCTTAGTAGGGGGGGTTTGCCATAATCGCCACGCTTGGCAGGCGTGTTGGCGATCGCAGTATGGTTGTTAAAGTACTCAGAGAACGCTGTTGCCCATCCTCTAGTGAATCCCTTAGTCGCCTTTTACGACACCCATGAGAAGAGATGGGGTAGTGCTATTCTTTACGACCAGCACCACACGGCACACACATTCCTTTAGTTTACTTAATTTCTAATTGTCCGTGTGGTGCCGGGTGTAAAGAATAGCACTAGCATCTCTCTCCATGGATTCTCTAGAGGATGGGCAGCAGCGTTCTCCGAGTACTTTAACAATCATACTGTGATCGCCAACTCGCCCGCCAAGCGTGGCGATTATGGCAAATCCCCCCAACATGGCTTGGAGGCCTATGTCCAGCAGTGGACGTCTTTCGGGTGAATGATGATGATGATGAGTCAATTTCTTTATGGATGCAATTTTTTTTCTAAGTAACAATTTTTCAATTGATAATTTCACTAACACATAACTACTTCCCGAGTACGTCAAGATATAATCGCGCTATAATTAATATTAACGAGGTGCTCTAAGGGGGCAAGCAATTAGGCCCTTAAGATCTTGGGTCCCTTGAGCACTGACTGATAACACGCAGCCAACCTTAATGGCACGAATATGGACTATCATTATAACCTATTTGAGGAAATTAGAACATAAATGATAATGGTCAAGATGGAAACTAATCGAATGAATTTCAGATTATATGTGGAGCGAGGAAAGATTTTGGGTTGTTGAAAAATGTATATGTCGGAGGAGTGAAGTAAACGGCTTGTTTACGTACTAATGGCGCCATCTATTTGTGTTTGAGATACTTTAGTCGATTAATCAAATCGATAACAGCTGTCATTGAGTCAGTAGTTCTAGCCAAGGTTGTCAAATGAACTGTCACATGTGACGTTTGACATCTGTCAGATGTCGAGGTGAGACTAGTGTATTAGTGACACGACACATTTGACATCCAGAGCTCGACCGCGCCGGGTGTGCGCACTGATTCTAACCAACCACGTGCAACGTGGCAGAAACCGATGATATTTCGGATAAAATCCCTCTGCATCTCCGACATATATTTAGAGAGTATCGTTTATTTTTTAAACCATTAAAAGTATCACTATGCTTTCAAAATCAAAACCTTTCTTTTTCACATAAACCATTACAGATACTTTTCAAAAGTCTAATTTAAGTGCACGGTTCCAATTAGTCACTCCTATAAGGTTCCTCCTTCCCTCCTAAGGTAGACTGGTTGTCAGACTTTTGGGGATCTGACTACCCGTAAAAACTGTCGTAGGTATTTGTATTATACCCGGGACCGAGGGCTTTTCGCCAAGACACGGAGGGATCTTGATGTTTAACGAACGGTCACCGTCACCCATCCCCGAACTGACGGTGGTAAGCGCAGTTAAACTTACACACACACACATACACACACACAAATACACACATACACATAGACACCTACCTATAATAAAACAAAATCATTTGCACACGACCGCGCCCCGCGATTTCAGTGCAGTAAACCAATGTACAGTACTCCCCAAGTTTTTAATCTTTTAAGCAATCGAGTCGACCCGACACGAACCACTTAGAGGAGGATTATCTCACTACATTAAACTGAACACCGTTATTTTATACGTTGATTTTTTTTGACGCAGGTAAGCTGTTAGGGAGGTTCTTAGATAGGAGTTTCTGATTCAGGAGTATTGTTGTAGAATGGTAGATAAAGAGACAGTCTACAGCTGATTCATTGAAATGGTTTGTAGTGTCATGTATTTCTAATGTTTCCTAAAATATTTATTGTTTATACAGCATTCAGTTAAAATACTTATCAGTATTTCGAGATTTTTCAGTCGAGTGAATGCTGCTTACGGATGCTGTTCGATATTAGAAATTAGAATTCGTGCATCAAATCTTCATATATGAAGGTGGATGGATACATAAGTAGAGGTAAGTTAAAGAAGTGGGCGATGGGTGGATTGTGTGAAGGATGATATGGGTAAGAAAAGATTGAGTACTGATATGACGGCTAATAGAGGAGAATGGAAGAGAAATACATGGTGTGCTGACCTCGCCTAGAGTGAGATAAGGGCAGGGAGATGGTGAATAGTCCTCAAAGTCACCCAGACAAAATCCCCCTTATTACAAAAGATGGTCGAAGAAAAACCTAGGTTTTAAAATAGCTCCGTTTATTTTTGTTATATGAAATAAGAAAGTGATGGGTATATTTTTAAGCTGGGTTTACTTTAGTCTTGGTTTAAACCATCTTTTGTAATGAGGGGGATTATGTTTGTGCAAACCCTGAAATAAGATAATAAACATAATTTACTTTCCAAGTAAATACTTATTTGATTACGATCTACATAGAAGCACCCTCAATACAATAATTCTTAAGAACAATCACAAACCCTTTACCTATCCGCGAACCAAAGATAGCACTAAATTAAACCAGATATACACCGCGGTCGCAATATCGGTCGCTCAAAAAACTCGAGCGATCGCCAAAAGCAAGTTAAATGAGCTTGCTGAACAAACGGCAAGATCAGTGCGCGGATTATCTGTGCCGCCTCCGACTTAATTAAACATGAAATTCAATTAATAGAGAACGCGGCGAGTTATCGCGTAAGGAATAAAGGGATCCCTTCCTTCTAATTAAAATGTATTGCCTTATTTAACTCATTTTCCACTTACAATGACATCGCGCGACCGACTCGAACTTTTTAATCTTGGCCGCGTCTTACTTCGCCTTAAGTAGTACCACCGCTCTATTCAAAATTCAACTCTTTGTTATAAGAAATAGAGTGTAAATTCTTCTGAGTTGAGGATCATGAAGAAAATTCCGTGTAGCCAGGTCTCGGAAAGACGGCGGCGTGGGTATCGTTGGGAGTCACAAAGAGGTATTTGCGGCGGACTTAAGGCTGAACATTAGTTTTTAAGGGTCTTATTTTGTTGTGCGCTATTAAACCGGCGCGGAGTCTTTGATAGAATTAGCCGGGCCAATAAAATTAATCGGTTCCCCCTTAGAAACAAAAGCGGGCGAACGATGAATATTTTGCTTCAGTACATAAGCTTTGTGGACTTTATTGAGTAAATAAAAAGATTGAAGTTGGAAAACCAATTACGATAAGACTTTATTAGGTTTGATAGCGTTTTGAAAGAAAAGTTATGCTCAAATTCGAAATTTAGACTTTATAAAAACTTTTATCGAACACGACTATCGACGTCAATCAGAGTTAGGTACAAAAGCCATTTGGGAAACTTTGCCTATAAGCATTCCAGGAACCCTTCTTTAAAAAGAAATCATTACTAGTATTCTTTTCGGGTACACTCATAACTCACGCAGAATAACTAGCTATATACCATCTTATAATTTTCTTTTATTTTTACAACACTATATGAAAAGCAATTTAAAATTAAAACAATGGTCGTAATAATACTGATTTATGCACGGAGGTACCATAAAGTACGTATCTAACGTACAGAAGGTTAAGTCCAACGCAAATAAAACTCTTGAAGAATTGGATGCTTCAAACGGCATGTACTCTTGACACCGAAGCATGGTCGCGAATAACTGCTAGAAATAGATCACTCCAAAAAGGTAGGTACAGTCCACGAGGCCTAAGCTGAGCTTTGCATTTGTGTGAGAATGAATGCAGACGCGCCCTTTGCTTCTAAACCGGTTTATACTGCTTTTTGGCAATCGATTCTATGTTCACTCACACAAATGCAATGCTCAGCTTACGCCTCGCCAGTTGTAATGTCCCTTTTAGGCACCGCAAAGCACTTGCTATGTTGCTTACCACTTGTTCAAGGATGTTCAAAAACTACTTTCAACATTGACCAAGTAATATGGATGATTATTCCGCATGTAGGTCGTCAAAACTTCATTAGTTAGTTGCAGGTTACTCTGTAAACAGCTTATAATGTCACATTTAGTCATTTTATTTCATTCTTTGATACCGCATCGTAACTGTAAGTGGACTACATGACTGCATATCCAGTCAGCAATGCATCTCAACTGCCTTCAAACTGCATTTGGCAATTGCAGTTGCGATTGTGATGCAGTCCATCTGTCTGGACACTTATAAATTCCTTTTCTGATGTGAACAAAATTCGATTCACCAAACGTGACGTTACTATCCCCCTTGTCCCCCGATTCAGAACCTTTTCGATTAGCTGTAGTCGACCGATTCGGTTTGCTATCTCGTTTCATCTACGATTCTCATAACGAATGAAAAAGAGATAGCTCATAGGAGATTCACACGGGGCGAAAATCGACCGTCTAAATGACAATTCGACAAGGCCGCAAGTGACTAACATCGCAAGCTCCAAAGTTGGGTGCCATCCGACTTTTGCCGTGCGGCAACAAGCCGCATGCGGCGGGTGACTAAAATCGACCGTGTAAACAACATGTGTTACAAGTACTATAACTCCAATAGCTCCAGTTAAAGGTCATGGACTATAATCTACTAAATGAAATGGGTGATTAAAAGTTGTTTTCATTAATTTACTTCTCTAGAATATAATGTTCTTAAAATTGCAATAACATAAGATTGAATAATTGCAACTGCTGATTCTAAAATTAATAGTAAAATTTGAATAATAATAAGAATTATAATAAAATAAGATTCTATTCTTGGTCCTGTCCCTCTTAAAAGAGTTATTAATAAATGTCCTGCAATTATATTTGCTGTTAAGCGAACAGCCAAGGTTCCAGGTCGAATAATATTACTAATTGTTTCAATTAATACTATAAAAGGTATTAAAATGCCAGGAGTTCCTTGAGGGATTATGTGGATAAATATATGTTGAGAATCGATCGCCCGCCACATGAGGTGTGTTTTGCGCTGTGTTGTTCCGCTAGAAATGAACAAGTCGTATACGATTTTTGTCGACCGGTGTAAAAGGGGTGGCGATTCGATTTTTACAAGCGATGCGACTGGTGACTTGCCGCACGGCTAAAATCGACGTGTAAATCCCCCATTACCGAGTCGCTCGACAACTGACTAATCGAACCGTTCTGAATCAGGAGGCTGGTGTAGTTGACTTAAGTGAACAATAAACGAATCTTCGTTAAGTCTGTTTCGTTTGTCATCGATAGTAATTACGTTCCTGAGCATGTTATCCCGCTTTGTATGAAGTGGGCTTTCTGTACTTCTTTATTTTGTTACGGGACCTCCTCCCGATTCAGCAACACTTACGACCTGGTCTCCTGCTGCGAATTCCTTGGAATACAGGGTACTGCGACACTAAAAACGTTTGTTATAAAAGTATTGGACACGGCACAAACTGTACATAGCGTGTTTCAGATATTATGTTGAGTAAATCGTGGATATAAGCATAATGAACTAAAACGCCAAAAAAAAACAATCAAAATTTGATTTAATATGGCCGTCTGCCGACCAGCAAGTTCACAATTCATTAATGACATTAGATATGTTGCTTCCTAAAGAGTATTCTAATTGCGCAACACACTCTTAATCGCTATGGCTTTGATTTTAACAGGTCAACAATTTCCAAAGTAACGTATTTATTAACATTGATTGAAATTGAAATATTTATTAACAATCCGAATTCTCCACAACTATGTACCACGCAATGAATATTGTTTTTGACACATCAACTGTCATGATTGATGTTGGTTACATTACACAATTGCCTTACAGGTTCTTTTGAAAGTAGTTTAATGAGTGTAGCCTATGTTTATCACAAGACATCGTACTTGTTCTTGAGATAATTGCTTAAATATTATAAAACAAGAACAAGCTGTACTTTGTTTAACTTTTAAATCATACTCTGCGGGAGTCGTCACAGCCTGTGTGTACGTCAACCCACGCCGCTGCACCACTGCCAAGCCTACTTAGCTGCGCCACTTAATTCTCTGCGCTGTGTCACTGAAATTTATGGAGTCTCGTAACTCTACGCGTTATGTAACTACTGTCTTTGGCTTTATAATCGAGTTTGAAAGAAGAGAAATATAATGGAACTCCTTAAAGAGGTTTACTTGCTTAAGATTAACTTGCCCTATTTATTAGGCAGGAACAGTTTTGCTTCAGAAACCTTTCCAAGCAGACAATTAACTCGTGTTTCTATGAAAATCGTTAGGCGTTTTCTTATTTCTGACTTAATATTTCCATAGCTCGTAGCCAAATCAGTTTCTCATATTTGATGTCGTTTACAAGAAGATACCGTTTTTGACTTGCTTAAGAGAATGTTGAGGTGGTCTACCCCTGAGAACCAGTCAGCTTTTATTCTATGATTTTAACTATTGAAGGAACTCACAATTATATGCTAGGGCGTCGTTTCTTCTTCACAACATAAACATTAAATAAATGATTTCATTTCATTTCAACACTAGGAAGTAGTGAAGAGCGGGCGTTTTTGTCTTTTCTAATATTGACGTTCAAAAAGATCTAAGTAATTCTACCTCCGGTTCCTGAATTGAGAATTCTAGGATGAGCAGTACTTAAGTAACAACTGAGTACGGAGTTGTCAAAAAAATGACGGATTTTAAAGCATTTTTTGACAACTCCGTACTCAAATATTGCTTAAGTATTGCTTATCTCGAATTCTCAAATCAGAAACCGGAGGTTAGTCTGTTTTTAATAAATGAGTTTTGAAGATTGAAGTTCGTCGAAATTATTTTTCGATCTGTTTGAAACGGTAAAAGACACGCTCATAATTCAATCTGCAAATCATGGCAATAAAGTATATTGCGTATCTTAGTTATTATACGAGAGAATAAGAGACTAATGCACTGTCTGTACACTTCTCCTAAATCTGCATGGAGACAATACAAATAACATGAAACATAATAAATAAACCTAAGATCATAACGATGCGTCATTCGTACAGGCTAACGCAATAAAGGTCGCACTAATAGTCACTGTGAAAGAGAACTAAATAGCCCGTACCGACCTCCCTGGCTACTCTTGAAAGCTTACCCTTGGCCATATCTGGACCACCATAACTTGAACCTCCATATCTCATATAACTCCCCCGATAAAGGTGAATTTGTTTGAAGTGGGAAGAGGTTGGGAGGTCGAGTTAAGATGGTGGATGGAACGACAATTATAAATAAGTAGGTTGGAGCAATAACGGGCGGCGACGTGCCTTATATCAAGCAAACTGCCTGCGATGCAACGCCACCTAAGAGACGCTGAATGTAGACTAGTGAGTGAAGATATGACAAGACATTGAAATCTTGTCAGCAAATTTTACTGGCGCCTACCATAAACAAAGTATATTATGAACAAAATTGTTTGTTACCAATATATTTCACGTTTACCGACGCGTTAAGTAACACGTCAAGACAACACGTCACTTAGGAACGTATTTAATTAAAATAAAATAAATAAACTTATTTTGCACTGAGCTCTTCAAGAACACGGCGATTGTTAGTTAGTGAGTCATGATTATTTTTGTTAAATTATTCTATCAAACCAACTTGCAATATGTTTCATTTTGTTAGACAACATATCGCGAACACGTTTAGTAACCTGGAAAAAAATTACAAAAAATAGTCATAATCCGAACTAATATTATAAATGCGAAAGTAAGTTTGTTTGTTTGTTACCTTTTCACGCCTAAACCACTGAACTGATCATCCTGAAATTTTGCATATACGTTGTCAGGTGTACAGAAACGGACATAGGGTACCTTTCATCCCGAAAAAAAGTACTGTTCCCGAGGAAAACTACAATAACGTTCATAAATGGCGCCACATGTCTTTCGAATCACGATTGAATTATTTTATTATAAAAACTTCAGTAGTGTGTTAAGAGTTTTTTTGAGCTTAATTAACGCGAGCGAAGCCATGGGCAGAAGCTAGTATTTAGTAAAAATGTTTTTTTAGAGGCTACCAGTTTTCCAAATGGCAAATCCTAGAACAGGGATGGCGAACCTTTACTTACCAACGTGCCATTTTCTAAAGAAATGTTTAATTAGGTCATAGACGTGCCATGAAATAATTTTGATTTTGTGATTATTAGGAATATAATTCGTCATATAATGCCCAGCTAGGTACTTCACCATTTTTTTCGTAGTGCATTATGAATTTTGTGATCAGTGACGTGCCCAAAATATTGTGTCGCGTGCCATTAACGGCACTCGTGCCATTGGTTCGCCATCCCTGTCCTAGAACTAGCAGCTGAATCCAGTGTCTCATCTGCGCTAATAACATGTGTATGATCTATGAGCGGCGCGTTGGAGCTCATAGGCCATTCATAACCGGCGCTGCATCCTCTACACCAGACGTTTTTATTTGCCGAACCAACGACACTAACATAAAAACAACACTCAAATATCAAATAAACAGCGCTTTAAAGCGCAGTTTCGTACGGCTTAAGCCCGTATTAGGTAGTTAAATTTACATTTTACATTTGATATTTTCAGCCGTGAAAGTTATTTCTTGTTTGTGCTGCAGCAGATTTATTGTTCGGATCCGGCGGGCACTCCAGCGACATCTCTTTGTTGCGAATCGTTTACGTGTATTTATGGGGTAATTTAAACGATCCGAAATACAAAATACTTTAGTGCGATTTACTAAAATACAATGCAGTGATTATAAAAGGATTTATTGTTGGATGTTGTGTTCTACTTTGTGATTCTCGTACCTTTTGGTACATAACTTCGTGTGTTTATTTATACGTTAGGTGGAGATTTAAGGTGTGAACAAAATAACGTGTGCTCTCAGTATATTCACAGTCACGGAGAGTAATAATGTGTTGACTTTAAACATCACATTATGCTCACATTTCTCGAGATCGTTGTTAGCCCATCGTTTGTTAGGACTGAAGTCATTTAAATGAGCATCATATTAGTACCCGTACTAAAGGACCAATTTTCTTCTTCAGTAACATCACCGAGCTACATAGAACTATGGGTTATTGACGTACTAACACCTTATTATAAGGAGTATCATATTAGTACTCGTACTAAAGGACCATTTTTCTTGTTATGTAACATGTACCGAACTACACGGAACTATGAGCTATAAATGTACTAGCACCTTATACTTTCATTCACAAACACAAGCATAAGTTTCTGACCTCATCAACCTCTATGCATCCACTATAAAAAACCACTTAACGCGATATACAATACCTAATTAAAGTAGATGCCGATCCACCCAATACGATACCTCAATAGCATTTCCTTCAAACATATTCTTATCTTACAAATACAACAGAATAGCAACAAAATCTACAAAGTAAGACTTCCTAAAATAAACTCCGTCAACAGCTCCGTAGAATATAAAGCGGTTGTAAACATACGGCGCTTGCAATTCAATTGTTACCTGCCAGTGTGTACTGCGACGACGGTGCAGGGTGAAACATAGTAGAGTCTAATGTGGAGTTGAGGATTTATGGCTTCTTTGCATCTGTTCTTTTGAAAAGCTTATTGGAACACTTTGTTTAAACAGTCAGGCGGTGCATAATAAGCTGGTGACGACTAGATGCACAGCGGTGCGCAACCGCGTTATGTTGGACATCCCACCCATACGCACAAAACATTTTACAACACGTTCGTTGTCAGAGCCTGTGTTTCCCGATAGCTTTAACCTCATTCAAATCTCGAGCGAATAGGTTACTTCTACGCAAGTGTGCACCATCGTTGATCGCATCTTCACTACCTGTACTTGCCAAACCTCTTTCTCTGCGTGTCGTAAGTGATGTCTAAGTGATTTATATCAGATGGAAAGGGCAGCAGCATCGATTAATGTTTTTAACTCCGATTGCGATCCCCGATCACTGACATCGATTATGACAGTACTTTACTAAAATTATTTTGTACCGGTCTGTGATGATACGTTTAGCAGGAAGTGTTTCAGACTTATTCCTGCAGCAAAACGGTAAGAAATTGTAAGAAATAATGATTGAATATAACTGGGCTTAATTCATAACTGTTCTGCTTAGCCTTTTCCCAACTATGTTGGGGTTAGTTTCCTGTCTAACCAGGGGATCTACTCCCTAAGCACGAAGTCCGTGGTTTCGGCCTTAGTTACGAGCGTTTCCTACTCCCTATCACCCACGGACATACGATTATTTCGGGGCCCGAACTAAGAATAATGAAAACACGATTTGACAGTTGTCCTTACTACCAATGTGTTTTTGCCCGTCCGAAAAGTTGAACTTGACACTTTTTTTGCTCACTTCTACGTTTCGGGCTACTTTCGGACGGGTGACTAACTTCGTTGACGTACTTAGGGAGTAGGCCCCCAGATGCGGCTGAATGGCAGTATTTCACACGCGACTGCCATCAGACCTCCACAACCCAGTTACTGAGCAATGCCGATATCCTAAGACTAGAACGGTTGTCTGCTAAACTCATAACTAGTCTAACATATTTGCGCTTCCATATTTTATCATAGAAACAGTTATTCATCTAATTTTTTAGAAACATAAAATATATCTCATAAAACTTAGGTTCAAGGCATCGAAAAATAAGTACTAAATATTCAGAATTTTAAAGGACTACATTACGTTGAGTGTGGAACAAATGAGCCGATTTGTATTCAGTCTCTATATGTTAATATGTTTTATCATCTGAATATTATTCATGACAGACTGTACTTTTATTTTCTAGAGGTATTTTAATATATGATGTGCACCTACGTTATTAAAATACTAGTTGAGGAACGCGGCTCCGTTCTAGACGGAGTTTTTTTCTTTTTAGTCTTTTTTTTTTTTTCAAGTCAAGTCAAATAGTTTTTATTTCAAGTAGACCAGATCCCTGGTGCTTTCAAAAGGTCAACACTAGGGGCTCGGTTCCAAGTAGTAGGTCCTTTGGAGAAGAACCGGCAAGAAACTCCATAGACACTCTTTTAAAAAGGTAAATGTTTTGACAATCTTCATTGTAGTAATGTAAGAACAACGCAGATTAATGTACATGTGGTTAACAACATGAAAAGAATGAGAAAGTTAGCCTTTTAAAACGATTGCCATAGCAGTTACGAGCTGACCAGTCCCAACAGACAGCACCCGTTCACGAGCATGACGCATACATCGGCGTCGCTCAGCTCAACCATGTTGCAGGGAACTCAACGACCCGATGCACAACGCCACCATCAGCAAGACATTTCAGTGAGCATGACAGACTCATACCGATAGACAATAGGCAGTCAAATATTAAGAATGAAAGTGTAACACTAGATGCTGCATGGTCCTCACATTTTACAGCCTTGCGTAGGTATTAACAGAATAATATTAATAATTGCAATTCCATGTCAAACTAATATAAGCAAATATTAGCAATAAATAAATTAAATGAAATGTCAAAGAAAAAAAAACAATCAAAATTGGAAACATTGGATTAAAAAATAAGATAAAATAACATACTTATTGAGTCAAAAAATAAAAAAAAAAAATTACAATAAGTAGGCATTTGAATAATGTCCGTTTGTTCTGTTAGACGGTGCCAGAGGGTCGCAGTGTGCAGGAGGGAATCGTATGCCAGACATCTTTATCTACGATGTACTGATTTAGGCTATAATATGCTTTAGACATTAGTACGCGCTTGACATATAATTTAAACTTTGTATCTGGTAAATCAGTGACACTAGATGGAATTTTATTGTAGCATCTAACACTGTTTCCCATAAACGACTTACTGGTTTTCCTAAGTCTAAAACCAGGTACTGCTAGCTTGTCCTTATTGCGAGTATTAAGGTTGTGGTTGTCACTCTTCTTATTGTACTGGGCAATGTTTTTCCGAATGTACATAATGTTACTAAATACATATAAGGATGGTAAGGTTAGTATATTTATCTCTTTGAATATTTCACGGAGCGACTCCCGGCAGCCTAGATTATAAATAGCTCGGACTGCTCTTTTCTGTAATATAAAAATAGTTTCAATATCAGCAGCCGATCCCCACAGTAAAATGCCATAGGACATAATGCTGTGAAAGTAAGCAAAATACACTAACCTAGCCGTAGGCACATCTGTCATCTGTCTTATTTTCCTAACGGCATAAGCAGCAGAGCTCAATTTACCTGCAAGTGCCTGTATATGGGGCCCCCATTGCAGTTTAGAGTCTACTGTTACACCCAAAAAGGTCGTTGAGGGAACCAGATCTAAAACTTTCCCATCAAGTTTTACATTTGCACCTATATGCGATACCTTTAGTGTAGAAAACCTAATACATTTGGTTTTTTTTGCATTTAAAAGAAGATTATTAGTAGAAAACCAATTAGATATTAAATTAAGAGTATGATTGGGTTCTACAAGATCCCTATCCTTCCTATTGACTTTAAATATAAGTGATGTATCGTCAGCAAATAAGACTATGTTACACATTGTATCATTTATGATGTGTGGAAGATCATTTATATAGACAAGAAACAGAAATGGGCCTAGAATCGATCCCTGAGGTACTCCCATTTTAACTAGTGAGCCTGCAGAAGTGGCTTTATCAATAGCCACTCTTTGTTTCCGATTTGACAAGTATGAATTTACAAGATCAATAGATCTATCCCGAATTCCATAGTACTTTAATTTCAGAATTAGCGTGCGGTGGTCCACGCAATCAAATGCTTTAGAGAGATCACAGAATACCCCGACAGCATCGTGTGCCTCTTCCCAAGCTCCCAGTACTGCTTTGATTAGAGTGGAACCAGCGTCTTCCGTAGATCGTCCCTTCGTAAATCCAAACTGTTTGACGTGTAATATCGCGTTTTTGTTGAAATGTACTAACATTTGATTTAATATTAATTTTTCAAAGATTTTACTCAAGGCTGGTAGTACAGATATTGGCCTATAATTAGATGCGTTATTTAAGCAGCCTGATTTAAAGACGGGTACAATTTTGCTTGACTTCATGAGATCGGGGAAAATGCCATCCGTGATACAGGTATTAAAGATCACTGCCAAGATGGGCGCGATATTAACGATAATTGATTCGACGGCCTTTATTGACAATCCCCATAAGTCCTCCGTTTTTTTTACTGCTATAGTTTTAAACGCTTTAATTATATCGGTGGGAGTAACAGAACTGAATTCAAAAGTAGGTACATTAGGTACATGTAAATTAACATTTTGTTTCAAAAGAGCTTCAGCTGCTAAAGGAGACGATGGGAGACATGTAGTAGTCTCTATAGGTATGTTTGTAAAGAATTTTTCAAAGAAATTAGCGACTACAGTTTTATCTGAAACTAGTTTATCGTCTATTTTTAAGTTAATTGTGTTGTCCGTTGATCTACTATTACCCGTTTCTGTATTTATTATTTTCCACGTTGTTTTAATTTTATTATTTGCCTTTTTTATTTGATTACTAATATAGGCAGCCTTTGCTTGCATGCAGACTTTTTTAAATATTTTTGAGTAAGTTCTAACGTAATTATGGAAATCATTATTGGATGTATAAGACTTTTTGTCATATAACTCGTATAAGACATCCCTGCTGCGTCTTATACCCTCGGTAGCCCAGGCACTAAACAGGATTTTACGTTTTAAAGTAACTTTTTTTACTTGACAAGTTTTATTAAATTCAGTACATATAGCATCAAATAGGGTGCGATACATTTCATTAGGAGTGTCATTTTGAGGCTTCAGAGTAATTAATTGCGATTCTAGATTTTTATTGAATTTTTCTAGACTATTTTTGTTTAGTGTTCTACATTGTATAACTTTTGGACTTTCTACTTTTTTGCAATTTATTTTAACTATCTGACACTTGTGATCTGAACGAATGCCACTAATAAGACTCTTCTGTAATATTTTAAAATTGGTCATAATATTATCTATACAAGTAGCCGATGTAGGTGTGACTCTAGTCGGCTCAGTGAACATATGTTTTAGATTAAATGATTTAAATAAGGATAAAATATTTTGCCTATCTGTGCTATCTATCAAGATGTCAATATTAAAATCCCCACATACCAATATCTTTTTGTTTATTTTAATTTTCCTAATTGCATCCTCCATCGTAAGGAGGAATTGGGAAGTATTAGAGGAAGGGGGTCTATAAACACATAAAATCACATACTCCTCCGTTTCTGCACACGCGAGCTCACATACTCGTTCAACAGAGAGGTCACGAACATCTGGTCGCTCTTTACACTTCAGGTGGTTTTTGAACATGATTAAAGTTCCCCCACCTGCTGCTGACTCTCTCTGGAACGAACTGGCTACTTTGAAATTATTTACATTAAATAACATTTTATCTGCCTTCAGCCATGTTTCTGTGAGGCATAGAATATCTACATTAAATTTCTCAGTAAATAATTCAACATCTAAGATTTTGCCAGAGAAGCGATTTATGTTTTGGTGTGACAATATTAAACAATGACTACGCTCCTCTGTTGTCGAACTACTTAGTTTAAATGGTTCTGGCTGACCACCTTATCATTAGTACTATTACTAAATACAGTGGCAATAAAGGAAGACTTCGTCATACTACTTATGACTGAGTTAATATTGTAAGCTAACAGAGTAGCTATCTGACGTCTAGATCTAATAGGCAGGTACACAGTATCCCTAGTCAATTTCAACTTATCAACAAAACTGTTGGTGTCAAAATATGTAAACATGTCAGAGTAGTGACTCACTAAGAAATGTATATGCTTGTTCAGCATATGTATATAATTATTCTGTGTGTATGACAAATGGTCTAAGTATGGAAAAGCACACAATATAATTTTGCGACAATTTAAGTTTAACATTTGAGCAACACTGTCTGTGATGTCCCTTTTTTTAACATTTAAACTATTACCTAGAAATATTGTAATATCCGTATGGGTATTATATTTATTCTTCATTACAGATGCTATTATTTGTTTATAAGTGGCCCCAGGCATGCAATAGTTTTGTGTAGAATGACTCAAACTGTTACTTAGTAGTTCCCCAAAACCTTTCCCTATGCTGTCTGAAAACATTAAGGAGTCATAACAAGGAGTAGTACTACTGCATGAAGTGGAACTAGTAATCATCTCCACAACCTGTGACGAATCCAGAATGGTATCAGGTTTTTCTATAAAAGTGCTACAATATAGAGATTTACACTCAGCCTGGGACGGGCTTTCTGTTACCTGAGGTGAGAAAACCTTATGGTTAGAGGCAGCCAAGCAAGTACACGGAGTGTTGTTGAGTGTCAGTGAATTCACTTGGTCTGCGTTATAATTACACATATCAACTAACTTATTTGCAGCAAGGATGTGTTCGTCGATTTGTTTCTGTGAGCTCACATATTTACTATACAGGGAATTAAGTGAGTCCTCTAATATCTTTATATCAGACTGTAAGCGCTGAGTGTCTATTTCATAAATATTTTTACTGTCCTCCAATTTAATTTGATAGTTATTTAATTTATTAATCAATGAAACACGCTCTTTCCTGAATTGTATTTGTTTGGAAAAGTGTTTTTGTTGTTTCTTTAACCTACTACACTTTTGAATTAATTTATTAAGTTTAATATACTTCTTAATTTTGTTATGACTTACTTTATGATTACAACTATGATCTGTTAGGCAATCTGGTTCAGTGAGGTCAATTGTTAATAGGGGATTTCTTGACTTGGAGTCAGAGTTACTGATTATTAATTCATTATATAAAACTGTAGTTGCAACCGTCTGAGTACATTCCTTTTCCTCCTGCAAGTTTGATATTTCTAAATTTGCATGAATTAATGCCTGTTCTAGGTCCCTAATCTTACATAACGCCTCCTCATACAAGTTACTACAATGAGAGAAACCATCCGTTAACACCTGGAGTTTGTCCCGCTCATCGGTGACATCCTGGTATTGCTGATGCAAGTCTACTAGCTCTCGTTTTAGGCTCGAGTTTTTGTCAACAATGTTTTTAACTTCTTCTTCACTCTCTTCTCTCTCCTGAAGGAGTTGTTGACATTGGCTTTTGGATTCCTTCAATTGCTTGAGGACCACATTCAATTTACGCTCCATCTCCTGGGCAGTAGCCTTACGAGTCAGCATAGGCATATTGTCAGGACTGGTTACTGGAAGTGGAATGAAAGAAACAGTGAGAACAGATCAATTAGACAATAAAACAAAGGGAAGTGGAAAAAAAACAATAAAAGGAGTGAGAATAGCTATAATAGGAAATGAGGGAGCTGTTATTTTAGCTATAAGTAAGAATTACTTGGTGAGTAATTGTTACTATGCCTATTTTTTCATATACTTTTTTTTGTGGGTATGTGCCTAAATTAAATAATACACTGTTAATTGAGTATTTCTTAGTTCTTATAATTATGGGATAGTAAAACAATACAATAGAACAGTATTGACGATTAGAATAAACTATATAATATTTGTTTGAAAAGCAGTGTTTTGTTAATTAATTTTAACAGCTGTCTTCCAACTTGTGAACAAAACAAGTTGTAAACAGTGCCAAATCAGCGAAGGAACGTTGTTAGGACCCAACGAGTTGTGTTACAGGGTCTAAATGGAGATCGTTTGCTATTAACAAGTAATAAAAGTAACCAATACTCCCCTTTTAAATCCAAGAATTTGAACTTCGGCTGTTGACAGGTTACCGGCACCGGTTAATAACCAAACAGTGTTTTGTTCTTTAGATAGTTGCCGGAAAACAATAATCCTGGATATTTATCGTGTCTTCTTAACTTTAACTATACAATTACACACTAATAATACTTATTTTCTAAATTAATAATATTTAAAATAGGGAACAATCTTTAAATCAAGTGGGATATTATTGGAGAGTGGTATCCCCGGTTTGGTTGCAGAAATGGGGATGTAGGCAACCTGCAAGATGATGGAAAAGGGATTAGTTGCAAAAGACCCAAGTTCGTACGGTAAGGATACACAGCGACACATTACAATCGACACTCAGTGTCGACACCGAGTGTCGTAGTGTTTACATCGCCGTTACACTGAGTTGCGCATTAGCTCGGGTTTAATTTCAATGTTGCGATTGCATTGTGTCGAATGTCAGTGTCACCGTGTATCCTTACCGTTAGAAAGGCGCGCTTATGAAGAGACCATCATCCAGCATCGGATGGCGTCGGGTTGAAGACAAATAGATGAAGAAGATGTATGCCTTTAAGTAAACTAAATACTTGTAAGTAAATAAGTTACAGCAAATACTTTTGTCATGTCAGGTGATTTCTCATTATTGTTAATGTTATTAAGGGTACTACGGTACTACAGTTCGAACAACGTTATAGGTCCGATTTGACGTTTACATAAAAGCACAAAATAAATGTGTACAGAAGTTGTACGCCTTCGATCTTAAAGAAAGTCGCCTTTTTATTCATCTGAACATGGCGCACCCATGATAGAATGAAACTAAATTCCACGCATTGGAATAATTTATTAATACGAGTAGTGTTGACATTACTCCTAGTATTTTGACAGGTGTCAAATCGGACCTATTAGATTGTGACAATACAGAACGCATTTGCCGAATAAGAGCGTTTGTCCACCGCCATCGTCACCGAGAAACGAGATTATTTCGGACCGAGTTCGGAACGACGTGATGGCGATCGTGTGTCCACAGCGACCGATCTCGGTGGTTTCTAACATAAGACAAAAATCCGTGCACCGGCGCCGTCAATCTCGGATGTAGTGGACAAGAGCAGACGCGTTTTGTATTGCCGGCATTTCGGTCCGTGACGATCTCGGCGGATTTCTAGCGGTAGCGCCGAACTACTCACAATCTCGGTGGCCGAGATGACGGCGCTCGGATGACGGGCGTGCAGTGGACACGCAGCCATAGTAATGTATGTATCGCTACTTCGGCAACGTCATCTCGTTCTCGGTGACGGCAGCGGTGGACAAACAGCCTAAGATTTCACGGGTTTGTTTAGACCCTGCATAATAAAGTATCTACTCAAAGAGGTATTTCACGCAATGACATGATGAAATAACAAAAAGCCTGCCACAGTCTCATGCAGTCTCTCCAACCGTACAAGACAAAAGCCCTCCATTGTTTCAATAGTTACAAAAACCACATTCAGTCTCTGTCAACCGTGAAACACTCTCGATAAACGACAATGACGTCATCAAGAAAACAATTACAACACAAGAGATTAAAAATGAAAAATGTTCGCGAATCGCGTCTTTAGTGGTGACAAACAAAACATCCTAATTGCTTTTTCTTTTATTGTTGGTTGTCGCGGCTTTGTCGTCGATATTGTTTCTTAAAAAAAAAGCTACCCTTGTTGTGCTAATCTTTTGGCCAAGCAAAGGATTAGTGGTGAAAAATTTGTGCTCGTAAACAAATAAAAGACGCGATTAAATAGAACATTATTCTTTTGGTGACAGTGAAGAGCGTGAGGTATTAAGAATTTATCTTTTTTATAAAAGATATTTAGCTTATCGGTTGGGTATCTTTTATAGGTAAGTTGTGAAACTTTTGAGCTGGTTTGCCAGCTTTTATTCGTTCTTTGCGTCTGATAGAAAGAAAGAAAATAATGAAAGAAAAAATATTTATTTTTGACTCGCACATGCAGTTATCGAAGTTGAGCAATATACAAAAAAAAGACAACAAAAAACATTATGATAACATTGATTTCCCCCTCTTATTATAACATAACATCACGCTGGTATTCCCCGAAGGATAGGGCAGCGGTGTATAGCAGGTACTCCCTCATTTCGCCGTTATGTTTAAGTCCCTTGTAATACAGGGTGAACCTATTGCCATCAACCAAGCACAAATCCAGTCTGAATTTGTGCCAGGCTGCTACTGAAAAATTCCACACGGAAAAATCTGATAACACTTTGCCCGAGCTGGGAATCGAACCCAGGACCTCACGCTCAGCAGTCGTGTTTGCGACTACTATACCAACGAGGTAGTCCTATTATTATAAGGACGAAAAAAGCGAGAATTCTATAAGGTGGATGAGCAGTTGCATCTGTTATTTGATAACATCCTATGAAGTGCTAATTACCTCAAAATTCCTCTAGTTGAAGGGTTAAGTCACAGAATAGTAAGTTAAGTGTCCTATACTGAAAGCCATGTCTTAACGAGTTATATTACCTTCTCACCTACAATAACACAACAATAACAAACAGACCGACCTCTCCGTTTCTTAATATTCAATTTGCATGTATTGTTTACAGCCCACCTCGGGCTTCAACCCGTCTAATCTCAACGGTTATTGTCTAAGTTGCGCCGTTTCCCGAGGCATTTTCACATAATACAATAGGACAGAAGGACCACTCGAAACGATAGGTACATAATGAAAAACCCGCGCACACAGACTCTTCAACACACTTCACTTATCCCGTAGGGACACGGGCTAGAATATAAAACATCCTCACCGTACGCTGGGAATAGGCGCGTGTTGTAAGATTCAACAAAACCTAGCCCGCTTGGTGGTAGGATCTATACGGTCCGCCGGACTAGCTCACGTTGAAATCCGGCGCCAAGCAGTTTACTGTGTTCCGTTGTGTGTATTTGAGAACCAGAGAGATCTCTTTGTCTCTGTTTCTTGGATTCTTGTTCTCCATCTTAGACCCTGTCTACCCTTACCAACAGATGCGACTGGGGTCAAACGCGACCAAGACAAAAAATAAAACTGGACTACTATGGGTCGCGGCTGAGGGTTCCCTACGTGACATCGAAACTCAATACATCGAATGTCGCAGCATCGAAGGGTCACATAATCGATGGTACGCCACATCGAATGTCGTGAAATCGAATGGTTACAGTATCGAATGGTCACATAATCGATGGTACGCTACATCGAGTGTCGTGAAATCGAATGTTTACAGTATTGTATGGTTACAACATGGACTGGTTGCAACATTGACTGGTTACAAAATCGTTGGGTTATTGCATCTAAAGATTGTTGTATCCAGTAGTTACTGCACCGAGTAAAAATAAATTAAACACACAAGAAAACAATATTAATTAAAAAAAAAAACATTTTTAACTGATATGCAATTCGCTGTGATGAGAAATCGATACTGTAACCATTCGATTTAACGACATTCGACGTAGCGTACCATCGATATCGTAACCTTTCGATGTGGCGTACCATCGATGTAGAGTACCATCGATTATGTGACCCTTCGATGTACCGTTTTCGATGCTGCGACATTCGATGTATTGAGTTTCGATGTCACGTAGGGAACCCCGCGGCTGATGCGACAGACGCGTACGACCATCTGAAGTGGTGCCATACATTTTCAAAGTAGTTTTGTCGCGTAAGACGCGCGCGTCTGCCGCGATCCACGGAAGTCTACCTTAATTAAGGAATACTTTGCTCCACGCTAACATTGTCTAGCCCACTTACCTAGTATGTCTTTAACTACGTTCCATTCCTTATATCCACGTAAGGTTATCAACATTAGACTTCCACGCGCGTTCCTTATGGTACGTTCGTTGTTAGTAATAGTGGAACTTCTGTATTTAGTTATTTCGTTGCGCTCTTACCTACTTGCGATCGACTGGTTACAACGGTGAGAGTATCCAAGTTAAGTGATATTTATAGCGTGTGTAGGTGAGCCCGAATAACTTTTGAACTAGTTTTGGGTTTCAAATAGATAGATATAGACATGTTGGATTCGATACGGATTGAACGCACTTAAATACAATGTTGTGTAGTTCAAGTATTCATGTTTTAATTTTCAACTGTTCATGTGGGTTTTTAAGATTATTTCTAAACGATGATTTGAATTGCTGAAAAGAGATAGAAAATAGGAAAAAAAATAAGTCCTAGTCAATTTTGACTACGTAGCCCCGCAATGACAGTACACAACCTAAAGTACCAACATAAAGTACTAAATTAATCTGTTATACCATCTTAATTAGTTGGTATTGAAACGTTACCTAATTATATTTTTATAATATTTCTACATCTTGAAAGGTATACTAAAGACAGTTTCCTTGCTCCCATTGATGACGGGCAGGCTTAAATAAATTACTATTACCAGTTGCAGTTATGGGCTGCATGAAAAGAGCCTCCACGAGTGACGATACTTCAGTACGTCCGGCGCACCCTGGGCAGTCAGCCCCGCTACCAACCTTGCTGACTGGCTAATCTTTTCACCACAGCATGAGCTATTTTTGAATAGCTCGTGCTGACACGAGAGAAGAAGAAGAATCACCAGTTAATATTTATGACAATTTGCAAATTTTAAAGTATTGAAAATTAACTTAAGCCTCTTTTGTGTTGTAAAAACATTTATTAGAGAATCACTCATTTTTTAAAGTTTTTTTTTTTTAATTTAAAAGGATGTGTAATCCGTTTTGTCTTTTGGTAATTAGGTAATTAACAGACGTATTGCCATCGGGTACCAATTAATCGGGATTGACATCGATTTTTTTCGGCCGTAAAGCACTGTAGTTCGTTTTAACGGTTTTTTATTTTTCAAATCTCCGTTCTGTATTTACGTTTAATCCAAATCTAATCTATTTACATTAAACATATTGTGCCCTCTATCCATCCCTAAGTCTGCGCGAAAACGTTAGCGTTGTCCGAGGAGTCCCACTTGGGCACAGTTCCGTGCGTTTCCGGCACACGCAGGATGCCACCCCTCCCCCCACCTCGGGGGTTGGTACTTCCGCCCCCCTGAACATTAGTGTATCATTATAACTATTTCAGTGAGCTTGTTAAGTTTACGCGCGGGCTTCGTAGGTAGATGAAGTCATGAACAGTTTAAATGTGTCAAATTATCCATGAATATTTTTTGACTGTCTCGTTGGTGTACTCGTAGTGGTTGCAAACGCGACTACTGAGCGTGAGGTCCTGGATTTGATCCCCAAGTCGGGCATAGTGTTATTGGGTTTTTCCGTGTGTAATTTCTCAGTAAAGTCTGGATTTGTGCCCGGTTGATGGCAATTGACTCACCCCGTATTCGATGGGACTTAAACATAACAGGAAATACAGACGTGATTTTATGTTTATGTTGTTTTAGTAATAACCTTATATTTTTCAAATTATGGCTTTAGATGCACTTTTTCTACTTATATTCTATGTAGTTAAATATTCCTCTTATTGTACTCTTTTATACCAACTGATGTCCTCCTTTACCTTCGTTTTAAGATAATAATATCTTAGTTTTACGAGGTCAACGACTTCACGCTAAAACTTCGGTTCCATCATTAATTGACACGCTCAAACTGAACCCATCGACTTACCCTTATATTTTCCTTTCTAACAATGTTACTGTACTCCTACAATAAATACCCCTACAATAAAAAGCAACTTCTTACCCCCGAGTACATCATAATGACTTGTAGTTTTCACCCCTTGCGCGGTTTCTAACGAATTTATTACCCCCAGTCACTTGGAGCACAATTGATATAATAGTGATGCCTGAAAAAATATTATGACAGAGAAATATTGTTTTTAAGTAAAATAATTATTTTCTACGAATTTTGTATCGGAATAATGAACAAAAAATGCAGCTTGTCATTTTGTGCAAGACGTTTACCTAAGGAAAATTATAATTACACTCGAGAGCAATGAATCGAGGTCACGAACATAAATCTTAATACCTCGGAAACTAAGAATGATAGCTTATTCAAATAAAAAGTATTTTATAACTAATAAATGTTGTGGTGGCCCGGAGGTTATACACCCACTTTTGCGGGTTCAAACCCAGTCTTGGTGTACCAATGTGACTTTTCAATGTCGTTTACTTTCTTAGTTAATCTGAGAAGCAGTGGCTTCAGTGTAGCAGTGGCAGTGTAGTGACATATGAACGCTTGTGGAGGAAAACGTTGTGAGGAAACCTAAACTTGATGGTCTGAAATCGCCGTAGTGAGCAAGCGTTTTGATCAATGCTCTTTCCTTCTCTGTATAAAAAGAGGTCTTTGCCCTGCAGAGGGACTGTTACAGGATGATTTATTTATTTTATAAACTAACAAAGAAGTTTTATTAATTTTATTTGAGTAGTATTAAATTTTCATTTGAATAATCTATCATTCTTAGTTTCCGAGTTATTAAGGTTTATGTTGGTGACCCGGATTTGTTGCTCCCGAGTATAGTTGATTACATAGTGTAATTCTATCAACTGTATTTAATTATGAAAGACCGTGTTTTTACGTACTTACCTAATGAAGAAATATAATATACAAGCGTAATTTTAAAGTCATAATTAAGTTCCGTTTTGCTGGTCAGGATTATAGGAATGATTTGTTCTGGAATATGTTTTGATGACAATTAACTCTCAATTAACTCACTCAATATGGTGTCACAACAGATTGACTGTTTCAATTGTACTCTGAGTGAATTCACAAGGGCCGCATTTTGTAAAATTACTCTTGATTGATTATATTAATAATAATTTGTAAGTCAAATTTTTGTAACCTAGTATAACTATAACTACACTATTGTATTAGGTAAGCCTGTAATGATAGTTGTATGTGTGTTTAAATAAATAAATAACTATGTCAGTTGTTTTATATAGTTTAGCGTCTTTTACATTTTAGTGAACTTTGCAAACTTGCTAGAAGCCTGGATACTTAGATCTTAATTATTTTTAGTGTAATTCCTGCACTCGAAGTCTACGTTGCTCATAACAGCTCATAACTATGCGAAATTATACCTGTATTTACTTAAATTGTATTGTAATATTGATTTTAAAAGAGTAAAACATAGAGTGTCTTGCCGGCTCTTCTCCATAGGAAACGACTGATTGGAACCGTGCACCTAAATTCAACTTTTCATAGGTGCCTGTAATAGTTTAGAGAAATAAAAACTTTTGATTTCAGAACTTTTTTATCAAGGGTTTTTTTTAACTTTCTAACCATATCACAGCTCTCAAACGACTATCTACTCAGTATTATCTTACTACTACAATGATCACGGCTCAAATGTAATCGAAACTATTGCTCACTGTAAGGTCCTTTAAAACCAAAGCCATGTACCAAAATCCTTAACTCTATGTACGTAGAGTCGCCTTGGGCAGTGCTGTCCTCTACTTAACAGAACTTAACCCGAAGACTACATAGAGTCGCAATAAACTTGCGCTAACTGGCGACTAAGTGCGTTATTTAAGGGGCGTCTCTATGCGCATACTAGGTTTTCGTGGTACCACTTACCGAATAACCTAAATGTATCCGGATAGAATACCTACTCATATATTGAAGATGTAATTTATTATTAGTATCAAGCGCAGTTCAGACTACGCTACACTATTTCGCTATATAGTAAAGCATATTGCGTCATAAGCTACAACTACATAGTATGACGTTCACACTATACGCTGTATCGCAAGACGGTCTACTAATACCAAGTTATTTGACGGCGATCCGTCGGGCGACGGGCGGGGTAGGTAGACGTGAGGCGGGGTGGATAGCTATATATAGCTTGATATGGCTCTAAGAATCGCTCAAGTTTATCGCGTACAGCAAGCCAATACTTTATAGCATAGCGTTGTGTGAACGTGTCCATATAAAATGTATGCTGAGCGATATCGTTTTGTTATACAATATTTGCTATAAGTATGCTATACATTATAGCGTAGTCTGAACTGCCCTTTACCCTAACCTGCATTATTCTCACAGAATTTTAAGCACTACTGTATTATTACAATACCCGATTGTACTTTAAATTATTAAAAAAAGTATCCATGGAGTTTCTTGCCGATTCTTCTCCATAGGACCTACTTTTTGGAATCGTGCACCTAAATTGTCGAGGTGTTTCTTAAGTGCATGTAGTGTGCCTATTCGAAATAAAAACATTGAATTTTTGTTCAAATTCAAGGATCAAATATAACGTGTTAGAGCGGATACGCACTGCATCCGATCCGAATTCGAGAAAATACGTTCCGAAGTAGTCATAGAACTATTTGTATGGTAGTTTACGCACTAGATCCGACTTCCGTCATCCGATTTCTCTCAGTCATCCGTGAGTTTCTAATTCGGAAGAAGTAGCCGTAGTACTGTTTGTATGAACGCTTTCGCATTACCTCGGATTCAAATCGGATGCCAAATGGATATGCCAAAGATGGCCCCTGAATTGTTTGAATTTGGATCAGAGATCGGATAAGTGCGTAAGCAACATCCGAATTTGGTCCGAGATTTTTAGACTCTAGATTCGTATTTTCACGTATTCGGATCGGATGCAGTGCGCAAAGCAATATCTCAATTCTTATAAAATAAAATTGCCATATCTCTTCTTAATACAGTCCCCGTAACACCCACCTCTGTCAAATAGTGATCCACAGTTCCACTCACCATACACAGCAACACTAACCTGTTTGCGGTGTTATCTGCAGTCCGGACGTCCGGCGCGTCCGGCCGATACGACTGACACAGTTCACTCGTTATATGCGTGGTTAATGATTTCTATTGTTTTGCTGAACTTACGGCGTAGTCAGTACCTACCTATAATGGATCTATTGCGCAGTTTATAATGATGCGAAGTTACTTCATCTTTAGATACATCTGTCTAACATTGTAGAAGTATTCCGTGATGCTCAGTCTAAAAATCATGGGGTGTATTAAAGTGGGGGATCCATTGGCGAGCCCAAGGTCTATTTCGTTGGCTCGTAGGCTCACCGGCTTGCGTTTCTGATCCTCTAGCACAATAAACAGTCATCTCGTCGCCTGGCTGATCTGCTGGCGGTTTTTTAAACCGCGGACTTGGAACTTCAATGCACAAAGTGCCAGCAAGCCAATCCTCCGGTTTTTAAGACTGTGGTATTTTAGGTACTCCATTGGCGGTTTATACCTTTGACTCGTTGGCGTTACAATGGTCTTACTTGAAAGTGGATCACCCACTTAAGAGAGCCTTCACGAGTGACGATTCTGAAGTACGTCCGGCGCACTCCGGGCAGTCAGGTACGCGACTAACCTTGCTGACTAGTTAATCCTTTCACCACGGCAGGTGGTATTCTCGTACAGCTCGTGCTGACACGAGAGAAGAAAGTCCGAATATATTAATTGTTAAACACGGAGCACTACTCTGCCGTACGTTATCTAGAAGGCAGCTAAGCCCAAAAGTCTACTTTTGAGTTATAAGCGAAAAAGGTGGGAATCGTTGTCTCTATGAAAGGGAAGTTATTATTACAAAATTGTTAATTGATATAGGTACAGTATTAATTGCTCTATAATTTTCAGTATATTTCAGTTATCTATCCCTTTCAGTTTTTTCACAAAATTCATTTTTACTTTTTAGTTAAGCATTTTGTAATTATGTTAAATGAGTAATACGATACTAAAAAGTCGCTAACCATACCTTAGCCGCTTTGTGTTATGTGTAACTTCGCAACTACAACAGATATAAAAACAATTCCAAGACAGGACGATAGAGATAGATAGAGAGCTTAACTGCCTTTTAGTCAACGTCCGGCAGTACTGCTAGTTGATGTGATAAAAACCTTAGAAAAGACTTGCTTTTATATGAATACATTTCCACTAGCTATCATTAGCACTAGCTAGGAGAGGTTCCTGACTAATTAACTACAGCGTAGATCATGTGATTTGCCAGGTTAAGCTGCGCTTTCCGCGGTCAGTCCGTGGATGGGTAACCATTGGTTACACATCGAGACCGCTCCGTGCCTCGGTGAGCATGTTAATACGTGTCGTATCAATACCTATGACAGTCGTTACGGGTAGTCAGAAGCTTGAAAGTCTGACAACCGGTCTAACCTTAGAATATCGGCATTGCCCAGTAACTGGGTTGCGGAGGTCTGATGGTAGTCGCTCCGTGTAAAATACTGGTATTCAGCCGCATCTAGTTAGACTGCAACCTGACCTAATCATTTCCACTAGCTTAGCAGATATATTTTTGTAATTACTCTTGCTACATAAGTTCAAAAGTGTATAATGTGACTGGTACACCCTCCTTTTCAAATCATATAGATCTGTGATGTTTATTTGTTATTTCAGCAGTACCCATCTTTATAAGGTTTTCTTATTTTTATCCATCTAACTTTTCAAGTGGTAGGTACCATAAAATAGGTACCTACATAGGTTTTCCACTGTCTCACCGCATCAAACTTAGTAGTGAGTTAAAACGCGGGTGGACGGAGCCAAGTTGGCACTTTTTTATCTACAAGTAACTCGCCTAACACAAGATTGCCATTTAACTGGCTCGCCACAAGCCGCCATTTGATGCCATTGCCGTATTATATGGCTACATGTTTTATTGTGAGTACCTTACTGGAGTGGACACTGGAGGGGTCTTGCCAAAGTGAGAGAAACCACTCAATGATCGAAAAAAATAAGCTTGAAACTGTTTGTGTTCTTTTCTTATAAATCAAATTTTTTTGTGTTGTTACTCACGTGCATTTTTTGGCATTACCCGACTAGTTTCGGACGCAAACGGAACTCTTTTTAGTTCGACTCGCGACCTCACAGCATGTTCAGCACATGATTAAGAGCTCCGTTTGGGTCTGAAAACAGTCGGACAATCCCGAAAAATGCACGTGAGTAAACCGTAACTAATCATAAAAATAAATACACTTACAGAAAATATTAAGTCACTTATTTATGTTATTTATGGGAACGGTGAGACGTCATATACTGATACAAAAACACTTTCATAGTTTCGTACTTTTTCATAGAGCGGATCTTATTTATCATTCATCAAGAGCAAATCGTTCAACCAGTTTACAAATAGTTGATAGGTAAATAAACAAGACGCTTACAGTAATAAACATCACAAACACAACAGTACAAATTACAAGCAGGCAATCGACCTGATATTTTGATACAAATATCCACCTACGATACACCTAACACAAACAATGAATGTTGGTACAATCTTATACCTATAGGTACTCGCAGTATGCTCATCGTTATCTAAATAAGCAAAGTTATACCTGAGGGGATGAGCGCTCTCAATAAATCAATATCTTCAGCTTGTTAAGTAACTTTATCCCGAGATGCTCCGGTATCGTATGCACATTGACTAACACACAGTGTTTCGGCAATGCGAAAACTTTGGGCAAAATGTTTGGTGAAATATTAGTTAATTAATTTACAGAAAAGTTTAGTTTGGGTTTTGTTTCAAAAATCTTACATTATTTAGAGGTCCCTACCTTGACCTAATTACAACCATAACATAAAATAACACCTTAAAATGATTATTTCAAAAGGGACGAAAAAAATAATCACAATTAGTTTTACCAATGAATGTGAAGATAAATAAAAAAAAGATAAATGAAAAATAAATAGCAAAACTTATTTGTCGGATTGATTGCTTAATAATTTAGTTTAGTTAATTTTTAAACTGCAAACTGTGTAGATGACAAGTTTTTTATTTTATTATCCTCACACACATTAATTCGTTTTTGAGTTAAGCTCGCCTTTGAACATGACTTCACTAAATTGTACTTTTATATTGTAATTTTCTTGTATACAATAAATAATAAGAATACGCACATAAGAATATTTTTCTTTATTTGTATCTACTTTTTTTTGTAATTATGTAAATATAGATTATAATCAAAATAAATAATAAGAAAGATTTATTTATTTATTTATTAATATACTGCATATTTTACTTAATACACCGGAAACAAAAAAAAAGGAATACAAATATTTACACAATATGTACAATGGGCGGTCTTATCGCACAAGGCGATCTCTTCCAGACAACCTTACCTTTATTTAACCTTACCAGAAAGATGTACTTTACTTTGAAAATTAATACTGCCTAAAACATATTTTTTCCAACAATAATATGGTTGTAACACAGTGCGGCTCGCGTATATCCGTCCGAGCGCCCCGAGCCTCGTGCCTCAACCTAATTTGTATTGATTAAAAATATTCAGCATAGTTGGAAGCAGTGGAATGCGCGGCCGTCCGCTCCAGTCGGCTCATGCAGATTATTGGCCCTACAACTCATTTGATTTTCTTAGAAAAATATTTACTACTCTACAAGTTAGTCCGTGTTTTTGTTTTCGTGGGGAGCAAGATGCGAATTTGAATTATTTAAATTCTGCTTAAGGGTTTTTCCTTAGAGATTAAAGGACGAAAACCTTGTCTGCAGAGTTTTAATAGATATACAGTGTGTTAACAAATTCGTGTAATTCTTTCAAACCACATGATCTGTTAAGGGTAGGTATATTTCAATCCCGCACGGGATTTACATTGATTAAAAATAATCTTATTTTTTTCCAAATATTGTTTCTATGTGATAGAAAATTTCGATGCCATGCATAAACGAATGAAAGCACGGTGACACAGCTGACGGGCACGACTAGCGCGATATCGCTCCACGCAGTCAGTTAACTCGGGACGCTAAAATTACTCAGATACAGAATACCATGTTTCAATTCATGAAAACTTTTTTGTGTTGATTCTGAAAAAAACCTACGCAGGGTCAATCAGTGTCACCAGTAGATCACGCGGTTTGAAGGAAATACACGAATTCGTTTACAGCCTGTATATCTGCCAAGCCTGTTCCAAACTATGTTGAGGTCAACTTCCAGCCTAACTAAAAGCAGCTGAATACCTATACCACGGAGTGACTGCCATTAGACCTCTGCTACCCAGTTATGTTCTGGGCAATGCCGATATCCTAAGGTTAGACCGGTTGTCAGACTTTCGGGCTTCTTCTTCTCTCATGCACGAGCTATACGAAAATAGCTCATGCTGTGGTGAAAAGATTAGCCAGTCAGCAAGGTTGGTAGCGGGACTGACTGTCCAGGGTTCGCGGGACGTACTTAAGTATCGTCACTCGTGGAGGCTCTTTTCATGCACACCATTTTTCGGGCTTCTCACTTCTTGTAAAGACTGTCACAGATATTCCTATAACAGAAAAGGCATCTCAATTACACAACAACGTTTCTTCGAGCTTCAAGACTTTTAGTTACTGCACACATCTGAATTACTTTCCAAAGTTTTAAAGAAAATTGACTGGAGTTCACAGTCAATACCATCAACAGTATGTTATTACAGCAAATAATTTAGCTGCACAATTCTTTTAGGAAACAAGACAAATCTTTAAACATTTTCCTCATTGTTAATTTTTAAAGCTTCGTGCGTGTACAGTCAAACGCACGCGTAATGTCCTTCCTTTATGATCCAATATGAATTCCAGCTAGAGTATAGTGTCGTGACATCAAGTCGTAGTGTGTTATGAATAATGCGCCGGCGTGAGGTAAACACGGTGTTTTGTTGTGTCCCCTCAACGATTATTATTTATGTAACGACTGTTGTTCTGTTGTGATTGTGGATTTAGAATAGAAAGAAGCGGCTTGGTGGAGAGAAACAGACTTGTTAAAGCTGTGAACGAAAATAGAATGTAGTTTTTGGGTATATTCCACTTTGTCCACCTGGGTGAAGAAAGTGGAACTTTCGTGTCCTCATATCACCTAGGTAATATCACCCAGATGAAGTAATTCGACATATTTGGTTAATTTGTTCACCTTCGAATTAAATCACCCAAGTGAACAGTGGCGACTTTTTTTTTGATTTTGTGAACTTTGTTTACCCAGGTGATATCACCCAGGTGAACAAAGTGTAATAAACCAGCTTTTGGTGCTATTATGGTGCCCGACTTATAGGTAACATCATCTTAACCGGTAACGTCCCGACCGACGATCCGGATCGTCAGTGCCATTGTTTATCTATTGTGTCTATAATTACAGTACTCGATCGGTCCTGTGTAGTACTGTAATTATAGACACAACAGATAAACAATGCGGCGGAACGATACCGGTTAAACATTGTGCGTCCGCAGGTAGACAGCATCATGCAAAAATACTCTGATAATTCCAACAGCAACCTTCAAATGCCCCATATCTCAACTACGCAGTCGGTCCACATTAAACCAGAAACTCACCATTTACCGATAAAAATATAAAAGTTCAAAAATATTACTTTCTGCACGTAATGACAGTGCATCACACTTAACCATAAAATTAACAAAACTTCACGCCTGTATTCTCTGAAGGGTTGGGCAGAGGTGTGAAGCACACCTCATTTCGCCGTTTTGTTTAAGTCCTATGTACCTAATAGGAGGCGAGCCAGTTGCAATCAACAGGCCACAAATCCAGACCTTGGGCTGCTACCGAGACTTTCCACGTGGAAAAACCCAATAACACTCTACCAGTACCCCAAGTCACTTGGGGTACTGGTAGAGTGTTGTAGTGTAACTCACACTTGGGCCAAGTGTGAGTTTTTTAGTTTACTGCTGTAGATGCGTCACGCCAAAAATGAATTAAAATTTAGAGAGCGCCTCTAGGCGCTGCGTTCATTAACTAAAGTTCGCGCTAGAATTGAACGCGCGCCTAGAGGTGCTGCCTAAATTTTCGTACATTTTTGGCGTGACGCAACTACTGTAGTTAATGAAAAAAACTCACACTTGGTACTGGGGATCAAAGCCAGGATGTCACGCTCAGCAGTCGCCATTGCGACCACTAGGGCACCGAGGCAATCAACCATAAAACCTACGATGAAATACTATCTCTTCTAGAAACATGTATCTCTATGTATTCAGGTAACTCGCCACTTATGCTAAGTGACTTCTAGATGTTGCTTCATATCACTTAAGGAAACTGCGGAGCAAACTGTGCAGCATGAAATAGCTGAAAACTATCCTCTCTGACGGCTTATGGCACTTTTGTTTTCATACACTTGTTTTTAGTTTCGATACAAATGCCTACTTGTTTGTTTTCTTTGGTTTTGTTTTTCTATTGAAATGTATTGTCAGCTACATGTTTAATGGAATTGAAAATCTTAAGCGGAACGAGGTATTCTGAATGCTTACCAACTCAGAATAATGGATGAAACAGAATTTAAGCGCAGTTCTGACTACGGTATACCATTTCGCTATATAGTAAAGCATATTGCGTCATAAGCTATAACTATATAGCATGACGTTCACACTTTACGCTATATCGCAAGCCGGTCTACTATGTATAACAAGTTATTTGACGGTGATCCGTCGGGCGACGGACGTGGTAGAAGCGACACGAGACGGGGACCGGAGAATCGTGTGATATAGTTTTGAACATCGCTCAAATTTATCGCGTACAACAAGCCAATACTTTATAGCATAGGTAGCGTTGTGTGAACGTGGCCATATAAAATGTATTCTGAAAGGCATCTTTGTGCTATACAATATTTGCTATATGCTATACATTATAGCGTAGTCTGAACTGCGTTTTAAAATTAGTTAAAGCATTTATTGAGCCTGTATTTCGGAAATACAACTTTGTTGCTATTTTGAAGACAAACGCGTTCTTTATTCTGATACCACATAACATAACGCCTGTATTCTTCGAAAGGTTGGGCAGAGGTTTATAGTACATGTACAACATCCTCATTTCGCCTTTATGTTTAAGTTCTATGCAATTGAGAGAGACCCTATTGCGATCAATCGGGCAAAAATCCAAACTCCGGACTACTGCTGATAAATTCCACACGGAAAAACCCAATAACACTGCCCGACCTGGGAATTGAATCGAGGACCTGAGAAGCTCAGCAGTCGCGCTTGCGATCACTAAACCAACGAGGCAGTCTTGCACAATACCTAAACGGAAAAGTAATTTAAAACAATAACTGCATATCGACAGTATGCTGCCAATACCTCCTAACTAACATTTTTGGCAAAATATTGTTTTTTGCGCCATCAGTTAGCTTATATCGTTATCTTAGATGTGACAACTGTTATCGGTAGCGGGTAGCACTGGGCAATGTTGACAAGAGAAGGTAGTCGTCGATATGGATCGGCCCACCCGAGGTTATAAAGGCGGCGGTCATTCGACGAAGCGGGAGCATTCCGTGTTGAACAGCTGAAGAAGTCTGACCTTTTATATCTGATTAGCTTGTCCTTATTTTATGATCTTGTAATAATTGTGTAAAGTAATATACTGTGATCTAGTTAATGTTACTAATATTAACCCAAATACAAGTACTCTCAGTGGTGGAGAGTCTATGTTGGTTTTATTTACTGTGTTTACCTTGCTCGCAATCCTGACATACCGATATTAGCTAAAACTGTAATGATAGAATCACCCCTGAACGATTATATTGTTGTGTCATTTACATCAGAAGTGGAACAAGAAAAAACCAGTCCACATTATGATTGTATACCCACATGTAAATTATTTGCTTTGTAAAAATCCCCTGTAGACGGACTGACAAAAACTTGATTATTAGATTGATATTACAATGGTGAGAAATGTGAGAATGAGAAAATGTGATAAATCCGGTGAGTCACAACCATTTTATTATGTGTGAAGGAATTTTGAGGAAGGAAATATAATATGAGAGGTTATTTATTCGTGTAAAATAAATATTAAATGATATCTTTGCTTATTCATGTAAAATAAAAGAGATGTTATCTGTATTTATTCGTGTAAAATAAATGAGATGATATCTGTGTTTATTCGTATAAAATAAATATGATGGTATCTGTATTTATTCGTGGAAAATAAATACGGCATCTGTATTTATTCGTGTAGGAAAATACATTGCAAGTCGTATTAGAGTTTGTGGTGAGATGCAACCAGGGTTGATCTTTGGCACCGCCCGGTTTGGCCAGCCGGGGTTGGCCAAAGGCTTCGCCTGGGGAAAACTGAAACTCTAACGTGGCGAAGCAATTGTTATAGGGCTGGAACCAAGGCGGGATATGCCATGATATGGCTAGATCCAAGGCGGGTGATGCCATGTTGATAAAGCAGGATCCCAGGCGGGTGATGCCAAATGAGTTGGCTAAATCCAAGGCGGGTGATGCTATTAATTGATAAATGAAAATGCAGTGAAAATGAGATTCTGTTTTGAATTAATGTTTTGAAAAAGTTTTGAAAATATTGATATTTGTTTTGATTGGTTTTGTTATAATTCTTGTTGTAGAATGGTACAAAATAGTTTATTGAAATTAAAAAGTAGTTTGTTATTATTACTTATGGTTTAAAATGTATTTTTTGTAGACGAAAACAGGAAATTGTATTTATTATTGATGATAATTACTATGATGACTTCCGTTAAAGATTAATTTGTCAAATTTATTTTAAATAAAAAATAATTTGACTTATTTTCGTTAAAGATGTGTTTAATATGTTGTATTGTATTGTTGTAAAAAGGTTGGATTATTAGCGCAATATAGAAATGTTATGTTTAAAACATCATGTCAGTTTTGTAATATGAGTTTGTGAATAATTGAGATATTATTTTGATCATGAAAAGTTTTAAAGGTTATTAATTTAAGTATTATGATTTTGGGAATAATTGAGATAATATTTTAAGTGTTTATAATTATGTACTATGATACTGTGAATAATGATTATAAGATATTTAACCATGAAACATTTAGGATGTTTGTTTTATGATTTCGTGAAGAATTGAGATATTTAAGAATGTAGGATTTTGTGAATAATAATGAGATAATAATCGTGAATTATTTTAAGGGTGTACTATGAGTTTATGAATAATGAGATATTTAATCTTGAAATATTTTAAGTGTTTAACGTACTATGAGTTTGAAGTGTTTATATGTTGGTAAAATGAATTGTGAATAATTGAGATTTATAATCATGGAATATTTTAAGTGTTAAATGTACTATGAGGTTGTAAATTATTGAGATATTATGTTATGATTTTGTGAATAATTATGAGATTTTTACCAAGAAATATTTTAAGTTTTTATGTATTATGAATTTGTGAAAAACTATAATGATATAATTATTTAGCCCTGAAAAATATTGTAAATGTATTTAAATGATTTTATGAATTTGTGTATGATGAGATTGTGTGTTTATGTACCTATTATGATTTATTGAATAACTATAATTTGATGTTTAACCAAAGTAGAACTGTCTAATAGGCATCTGAGATAGTATTTTATTGTGAAAATGTTGGAAATCTAATGTGTGGATGTTTGTAAGATTTTGATACGAGAAGTTATGAACGAATATAGAACTAGGTTGATACTGAATGAATATCAACTAGTTCAAGCCACGGGTGATGAGCTTGTTGGCCGTCGATGGGATAACAAGCTCTAATCGATTCAAACATTCTTTGGATGCTCTTCGTGTTACTTTGGTCATAGACATGAACATGAGTAACATGACGAGGTCAAAGATGAGTGATCAGGTGTGGCCGAGATGTGTACTGTATTATTTGTTTCTGTTTAAGGTCCAGAGGTGTCACTGAAGTTGGGCCTTGATGTACAATCTTGACGATGGGGTTGATGGTGCGTCGACCACCAACCACCAACACACGAGGACGTGTGTTTTGCAGGAGGGCCGTGTTATCGCTAGTGGGTAACACTGGGCAATGTTGACAAAGGAAGGTAGTCGTCGATATGGATGAACGCACCCGAGGTTATAAAGGCGGCGGTCATTCGACGAAGCGGGAGCATTCCGTGTTGAACAGCTGAAGAAGTCTGACCTTTTATATCTGATTAGCTTGTCCTTATTTTATGATCTTGTAATAATTGTGTAAAGTAATATACTGTGATCTAGTTAATGTTACTAATATTAACCCAAATACAAGTACTCTCAGTGGTGGAGAGTCTATGTTGGTTTTATTTACTGTGTTTACCTTGCTCGCAATCCTGACATACCGATATTAGCTAAAACTGTAATGATAGAATCACCCCTGAACGATTATATTGTTGTGTCATTTACACAACTTACCGTAACTGTTAAATAAAACACACTAAACGTACAAAACAGTTAAGACATATCTTCTATTTATCACAGAAATATCTTCTATTTATTATTTCTTTTTATTTTTTGGAAATATCTTCTAAGTTACCTAGAGCCCTAAAGGAACATGATTTGAATTATGTCTTACATAAAATAATAAGATTAAGTGCATAAAATTAATAAACTTGGATTTTGGGTTCATAAACATGATCTGTATTTTTATAAATATTCAGTTTTTATGGTTTTCTGTAAACTTAACCTCAAAGCACTTAGGAGGTATTGCGGCAGCTTACGGTCGAAATGTCATCGCGGTTTTAGAAATAATAACCTTTATCTACATAAGTTTTATTTTAGAAGTAATCAACAAATTAAATGATTCAATAACATAAATATTGTATTTTTACGATTCATTAATTCATTATCTTGTTTGCTTACTTACGTTCAAGGTACAATAATATCCGAATAGTAATAAAAGTATTGAGATAATAGTCCGGTCAAATTAGACATTTCAAAGTGCAATAATTCGCATAGAGCTGAAAATTGGTACGAATGTTCGGAACACCATTATAAATCAAATGTAAAAAGTCCCCAGCGATTCCACACTTGCAAAAAAAAATATTCAAGGTCAAAGTTCGCAAATATGGATTTTTTGCGTTTTTTAGCCAAACGGTAAGTTTTATGATAAAAATAGGTCAGACAAAAATTATAGATTATGCAATTCTCTATAAGAATTGTCTACAATTTTTCTCCTAAACGTCACCGATTCTGAGATATAATGGTTGAAAAAGTTGTATTCTTTATCACTGATATCGTACGAATCCTCTTCTGATGGCGATTAACATGTACCAGTTGTCAAGGTCAGTCGTGCTCCAACGTTGAATCACCATCAGAAGAGGATTCGTACAATATCAGTGAGGAGACATCTGATACATCGCTGTTAGACCAATTTACTTACACCCAGCAGGAAGAAGATGAACAAGCAGAAGAAGAAGTACAAGAAGACGAACAAGAAGAAGAGGAAGCAGAATTATCACATGATTATGAATGAGACGGATAATTTGACCTAATTTTTTAGAATTTATACGGCTTTCATCATTTCCAATAGCACCAGTTTTTATATATTTTGAATTAGTATTGAATTATACAGGATCACAATAGATTGTGGAATAGGCCTATTGGAGAAACCACGTTAAAAAAACGCGCCAAGTACACTACCTTCCAGGTGGCGTGGAAACGCATATTATAAAGAATACAACTTTTTCAACCATTATATCTCAGAAACGGTGACGTTTAGGAGAAAAATTATAGACAATTCTTATAGAAAATTGCATAATCTATAATTTTTGTCTGACCTATTTTTATCATAAAACTTACCGTTTGGCTAAAAAACGCAAAAAACCCATATTTGCGAACTTTGACCTTGAATCTTTTTTTTTTGCAAGTGTGGGATCGATGGGGACTTTTTACATTTGATTTATAATGGTGTTCCGAACATTCGTACCAATTTTCAGCTCTATGCGAATTTCTGTTAACCTACCCCTATTTTTTGAGCTAACTTGACCGGACTATAATAAGATAATCTAAGGGTGTTACCACACCAGTCGATCGATAGTCGATCGATGCCATCGATCGACATCGGTCGACGTTGATCGATTGGTGTGGTAGCTTTAATTGATCGACGGATACCGGTCGGCTAACCAATCGATCGATTGCCGGTCGATGGCATCGATCGACATCGGTCGACGTTGATCGATTGGTGTGGTAGCTTTAATTGATCGACGGATACCGGTCGGCTAACCAATCGATCGATTGCCGGTCGATGGCATCGGTCGACGGATACCGGTCGACTAACCAATCGATCGATTGCCGGTCAATGGCATCGGTTGACGTAGATCGATTAACCCCGGCTATATACCATCAGTTTCTTTCGAAATGTATTCACAAGAGGACGACCAATCCATTCTACCATCGATCGATCGTCGATCGACTATCGATCGACAGGTCTAGTAGAAACTATCGATCGACGTCGACTAATCCATTCTACCATCGACCGATGGCATCTATCGGCTATCGATCGATTGGTGTGGTAGAAACTATCGATCGACGTCGACTAATCCATTCTACCATCGATCGATGGCATCGATCGACGATCGATCGATTGGTGTGGTAACACCCTTAGCATGTAGTATGACTACTTTCACTACTAACCTAGTATGTGTAACGTTTGGTGAATGTAAAGTAACGGCTATTTTGGTCGACCAGCGGCGCGGTTTCCGTGGTGTAGCGGTTATCACATCTGCCTAACACGCAGAAGGCCCCCGGTTCGATCCCGGGCGGAAACATTTCTTTTGGCAATTTTTCCTTCGACCTCAGAAACTCAGCTGTCGCGCTTACGACCGATAGACCAACGAGGCAGTCACACGTCACATAATATCTTCATTAAAAAAACCAATTTAAAACAATGAAAAGTTTTTTCACGCATAAAAGACGCTCCTTTGGATTTCTCCCAAATACTGGCAGGTCAATTATACACATTTAAACCATTAATGTCTCCAGTTTCTGCAATTAATAATTCACATTATAAATTGAAACCCACCACTAAAATTAATAGTGTTATGTCCACCACCCATGTCTAAGTGTTTGCACGGCGTGGCGTGGCCACCCTACTGCACGTGTTGTCCACCAACAAGGGACAGGGGATGGGACAACACTAACAACATTCCGGATTAATCTTAGGCCGGATTTTAGACCAAGACAAATATGGCCGGCCTTTAACTAAATGGTTGGAAATTATTAAATTAAGGAGATATATGCGTTAAGGTTTAAACTTAAGGGACGCGAATTAGTGTAGCTGTGTGTGTGTGTATCATTAAGTGGGATAAAGCTCAGCATGTAAATTGTTTGCTGTTTTTACAACAAGATTAAAATTCGTCGATCGTCCATTTATTTTTTTAAATAAACTTTATTTAGGCTTCTTACAAAACCAACATGAATCATAAGCCATAAAAAGAAGAATATCTAGTTATCTATCTAATAAACTGTTGTTAGTTACACATATTAATGTTAATGTTGAAACTTCTTTGACATTCAAACAACCTGAGAAAGCAAAACACATAATATTCCAAATTCAAGACAAAGGAAACAAACAAAGTAAGGCACACATAGGTAGAATATTCAGAGAACAATAAATACGAAACAATTCACCAAACGTTTTTAAACAAACATCAAGCAGTAGGGTCTGAGACGTTTCCGACAATTTACATGTTGTAATTTTAATTAGGATTCCGTAGACCACAGGGCAAGACGGCCGGGGTCCGGCCGAAGAGGTTGGAGCACAATGCGCGCCCTACGGGGCCCTCGAATAGTTGTACCTAATGTTAATTTAATCTAAGACGGCACAGTCCGCCTCGAAAAGTTGTGACTTCGCCTTCTTGTGTTGTTGTTGATAGTGTTCAGATTGAAGGACTAGTTTCCAAAGGCCTATTTTTAAGCTTTGATGCAAATAAAAGAAAGGTGTTTGTCCAGTGTAACGCCTATGATTGTATCTGTGGTTCATAGTTCCACATTGAGTGGGTGTACTTCAATGCGGGTATCATATGGTATGTTTTCTTGATTACCTACTACAGGAATTAATTAACCTGTGTAGTACTGTAATTATAGACATAATAGATAAACAATGGCGGCCGTACCGTTTTCGGTAGACTTGGGCGGTTAGAATTAAGTACGAAGTATATACATATACAAGCTTAGTTTTAGTATATACTAAACCTGAAACTAGTTTGTTCAGAATCACTAGGAGAATCGATTGACATATTTTTTACACAACTTTTTTTTCCATAAATTTCAACTTTGTTTCAGTAGTTTTTTACCCATAACAGTTGACGGGAATAGACACCTTGAGGCTTGAGACAGTCCTCTCGGTCAGTTTCCGTGTACTAGACAACCCCTGCATAGCACATCTCAGGTATTTCACACTTTTTTAGGGAACTTAACGCGACATAAACTAAGGTGTAACTTGGAGATTTACTAAAAAAACACATATTCAGGCAGTTCTGATGAAAATCTTGTTGGGGTGTCTCAGTTTTTGTATAAAGTAAAAATAAGGTTGTATATGTAAACTACCTGTCTCCAAAAAAACTAGTCTAAATACCATAAGGTAGAAATTGGTGAAGCACGACATTTCGTTTATTTAAACAGAACCTGGTATGTAGAAATGTACAACATAATCAGTCCATTACAGTCCCACTGCTGGGTACGGGTCTCTTCTCAGAATGAGAAGGGTTTAGGCTTTAGTTGACCACGCTGGCCTGATACGGGTTGGCGGACTACACCATCGAGAACTTTATGAAGCCCTCTCAGGTGTGCAGGTTTTCTCACGATGTTTTCCTTCATCGTTAACGCAAGTGATAATGAAATTCTGATCCGCACGTGAATTCGATAAGTCCATGGTGCGGGCCGGGGTCCGAAAGTCTGGCCAGGTTTTCACTGCTTACACTGATAGAAATGTATGTTGATAAATCGATGCCTCCCATGTAAGTTGTTGTAAGCCACAAAATTGCAATTCTATTTACAGTACTTATACGTAAAAGTGTCTAGTTTTATGTACATTATCTGGGACCTAATTCTCCTAAAATAAATTGTTGCCAAACGCGATCGAACCACAACCGTCAGTCAGTTTTTGTTTTCGAAAACTTTCAAAATGATTGATTTTGTTTTTTGTGTCAAACAATTCGACAGCTTTTGAAATTGAGAAATGAACGGTTCGGCCTTGGTTCGGTTGTGATTTATCAAGATTTATTTTAGAAGAATTGGGCCCCTGTTTCAAATATAAAATACCGCAAAACTATAGTGTTTCGGTGTTTTTATACTTAGAACAAAAAACAAAACACTAAAGTTTTATTAGACACTTTTACATGAAAAATACGGAATTGCAATTTTGTGGCTTACAACAACTTACGTGGCAGGCATCGAAATAATTACAGCATTCAAAGTTACAAAATCATCTTCATGTCGATCGTCGTACCACCATCTTTTACCAAACACAGTTCAAGAAAACTATTCTACTCCAAGTCGCCCAATCGGAACGCTTGACTACCCACGTGTTAAGTCGCCGCTGTATAATTACGTCGAATAATTCACGGGGCCCACTTAACCGGACCTCTGACCTCCCCCGGGACCCAACCTGTCGCCACCTTCGAAGCCCACTGGACTGGACGGGCTAAGACATTGTGTAGTTTAATATGTAGAACATTTAAATTGAATACAGTTGCCAAATGTTCCTTGCTTACATGCTTCAGGCAGGTGCGGAATGCTTTTGTAAATGAATGAAGGTAGCGTTATTTTGTGATATGTATGTTAATGCTTATCGCTGTCAATAGCCGAGTAAATGCTAAGGCTCAAATTACTCAAAATAATTTTCAGTAATGTGTTTCGTGCATCTTCGGCTAAGCGTGAGCCTTTGTTTGCATTGTTATGGAATTACTAAAAGACTGCTTCGTTGGTTTAGTGGTCGCAAGCGTGACTGCTGAATGTGAGGTCCTAGTTTCGATCCCCAGGTCGGGCAAAGTGTTTTTGGGTTTTTCTGTGTGGAATATTCTCAGAAGCAGCTCGGATTCTGTATTTGTTCCCGGTTGATGGCAATAGGCTCGCCTTCTATTACATTTTTTTTTAATAATAATCTTTGCCCCACTCTAAGATTTCTCTTGTATCGCGGGTGCGCTTACAGACACAAATCTCACACACACAAACGCCCAGACACGAAACAACCATCTACAGGCCATACAAATTTTTGTTCCGAGTGGGAATCGAACCCACGACCCGTAGCGCAGAAGCCAATTACTTGGCCACTGCACCAAACGTGTCGTCATATTACGTGGGAATTAACAAAGGAGTAATGAATAATGTACAATACCCCTCTGCCCAACCCTTCGGGGAATACAGGCGTGATTTTATGTTATATTATGTTAAAAGGCTTTTACTAAAAGTTAGTGGCACACACAGCGAGCTACATGCGAACATTGCTGACATTTAGGCATACACGCTGATATAATTTCAGTACGGTAGGTACGAAAAAACGACTTTAATAAATCAAATAAATGGCTATAAACATGTCAAAAATAGTTCTCAACAGACAACATCTATCGCTTCTATCATCGAAAGCTATCAAAATATTTTAAGAATAATTTCTGAAAATTGACGATGTCTCATGAAGGATTGCTAAAATATTGTAGTGCGATATAAAACAAGCGAATTTGAAGGAGAGGACACACGAAATATATTTTTATAAGGAGCAACGTGCTTTGATTTATAACGATCCGTGGATAGAACACGGGGTGGTGACGGTGAAAGTTACAAGTGAGATAGGGTGTGAAAATAAGTAACAGAAAAAAATAAGAAAAAACGTCACTGTGAAAGGTGTAAATTCTTTTTTTCTGTATTATTTATCTGACTAACGTACACACATCAAAAAAAGTTTGCGATCACTTTGAAAAATTGTGTAGCCTTTTTAAAGCCGAATTTTCTAATCGGGATTCAAAGCAATAATTATCATGATAAATATAGATTGATAGTTATCTAGGTAAATATAAATCAGATTTCAGTAGGACTTTGAATTCGGAATCTTCACATGCATAATTATGCTAGTGATCGCAAACTTTTTTTAATGGGTGTACCTATGTTCAATCTATGTCCAGTGACAAGCAAGGTTTTAATCCAGGACATTCTTTTTATTTCCATTATAAGGTGGTTTTATTTTATCGTATCGTCGTATAAAACGTCCACTGCAGGACATAGGCCTCCCCCAAGCATCGTCACATAGACCGATCCTGTGCTTCTCGCATCCAGCGGACTCCCTCGACCTTCACCAGATCATCGGTCCACCTTGTGGGAGGCCTACTCACGCTGCGTCTTCCGATACGCGTCGCCACTCCAGAACCTTTCGGCCCCATCGGCCTTCCGTTCTGCGAGCAATGTGCCCCCCGCCTACTGCCACTTGTTTGGCAATTCTCCGAGCTGTGTCGGTTACCTTTGTTCTCCTACGGATCTCATCATTTCGGATATGATCACGCAGAGTAATTCCGAGCATAGTCCTCCCCATTGCCCTTTAGGTGACCCTTGGCCTTTTTATGAGGCCCATCGTGAGCGACCACGTTTCAGTGCCGTAAGTAATCTCTGGCAACACGCACTGGTCAAAAACTTTCGTCTTGAGACATTGCGGTATTTGGGACGAAAATACACTCACCGGCATAATTAGCGGAATATTTTCATTTTTTACATTTTTTTATTATATGGTACTGCTATTGCTATGACGATTTTTTTATTCAAAAGAACCTTCAATTAGGACTTCCATGTTGAAGAAAAATTTGGTTTTCCTAAGCGATTAGAGATAAATAAGGCCCAGTTTTGATTTTACAGAGATTTTGCCTTTTTGTGTTTTTGATCGGAACTTTGTTTTATTTAAGTACTGGTGGTTTGACGTTAGTGTATTCATTGCATTTGGAAAATAAACATTGCGTAGAGGCTTAAATAAGTAATTTACCTGTGACAAAAGCTACGAGGGATGTTACAGTGATCGATGAAAGTCAAACCTATCGTGCAGTAAGTTAAGCACTGGGTGTATCGATATAAGTCATTCCTCGCAATGTCCATCGGTACAAACAGACAGGATGTTTCGTTAGAAGATGAGAAGAATGCAGAAATCAAGGAAAACGCGCTTCTGACGATTGGTTTATGACAGTTCAAACCGGTTAAGGCTCTGAAAAATTGGTGCAATGCTGCTATTCGGACCTGTAGCATCCTGAAGGTGGTCTGTATTTTGCTTGTGAGTATGCGGGAAGAAAGTCGACGCCTCATTGAAGGTAATCTGATGTCTAACGCGACTGCTGAATGTCCAAAACGTGCTGTAGGTCATCGCGTAGTGAAATTAAGTTTTGCTCAATAACACCGAGATCGGACTAAGGAGTTAGAAAGAGATTTTTTCTCAGAGGCAAGCTGTTTTTTGATATAAATTTTTTGGATGGGAGGCATAGAATATGGATACGTCAAGAGAATCGCTTTGAACAGTCAAATTTTACAGGAATGTGCCTTATACTGGAATTCTCCAGTAATGGTTTGGGATGTCATTTGTTTTGAATCGCACACGGAGATAGGCATTATTGAAGGAGGCTTAATAGCTGCTTATTTTTGCAGGATAGACATCCCAGTACCTCATGCGATGCCACTTAACGAATTATCAGACAAGAAAAAAAAATATGCACGATTATTTGTGGCCGGACTGTGTATTCGTGGTCCGCAATTTCATATAAGATGTTGTAATAACCCACCAGGATGGGTCAACGTGGACCCCGGACATGAGTCCAATAGATTATGACTTGGCCTTGACGGCAAATAGGGTTAGAGAAAAAAAACCAGCCACCCAGAAACATTAGAGGATTAAAAAGTGTTTCATGGGAATATGGGGACAATTTGCCTTAAGAAAAGATAATGGATTAAAAAATTGCATGGAAAAACATGTCATAATACTGAAAAGGACCCTAGCAGTATAGAAACGGTGATAAAACAAATAAAAAAGTAAAATAAATAGCAAATTCATTATTCCAAAAAATATGCGCCGAAAATTACAAAACGGATATTTTAGCAAATTAAAGATTTAAGTTGCCAAATCCAATTAAATGATTATTGATTATTTGTTCTTTTAATGCATTTAACCCTAATTATAAAATATTTAAACAAAAACATTAATGTACAATACAAAATTATGGAAAAAACGCGGTTTTTTGTTGCGTTCCGCTAATTATGCCGGTGAGTGTAGGTATAGTCACTTAGACCAAATAAAAAACCAAGACAGAGCGCTGTCAACAGTGACGTGAAGGCGGTTTCGTAAACATGTGTGCACTTAGTGAGGTGTAGTTTGATAGTAAGAAATTCAGCAAAGCCCAGCACGCTTGGTGGTAGGATCTATAGGTCCGCCTAGATCGATAAAAAATAAATAAACTGAAAACGCTTCGTTCTATGGCTTAGACTGTGTCTTGTATGTCTGTAGTCTTAAAACTGGAAGATTAATCCCCAAGCGCGGCTTCAAACTGATTAGGTGCGAAAGTCGCAAAAAGTCGCAAAAGGTCGTGGGATCACACGCAAGTGCTGTTCTTATAAACACTATGTTTATAGCCTACAAGTGGGTGCAGCGTACCTACATGCGACAGTGACACGAATTGATGAAATACCTACACCAACCCATTTAAAATTGGGCAGTTAGGCTTGGACGCCCAGCCTGATTGTGATGTGTTCGCGGACGAATGGAAGATGATCTTGTCAGTATGTTTGGAGCATTGTGAGGTGAGCGTGTGAATGTTGTTAAATATATATACAGGGTATTAAAAAAATCGTGTAATTCCTTCAAACCACGTGATCTACTGGTGACACAGATTAACCCTAAATGGGAATTTTAGAAAATCAACCAAAAAAATTCAAGTTCTGAGTCTTTTTAGAGCCTTGAGTTATCTGACTGCAAAGAGCGATATCGAGTTAGTCGTTGCTGCCAGCCGTGTCGCCGTACTTTCATTCATTTATGCGTGGCATCGAAATGTTCACACAAATAAAATAAAGTTTTTGCAAAAAAAAACTTTTATTTTTAATCAAGCTAAATCCCGTGCGGGGCCTGTCGACACCAGTAGTATCATGTGGTTTTAAGGAATTACACAAATTCGTTAACACCCTATATAATGTCTTTAACTAATGTAATTGGCCAATGGCCGTTTTATGTTAAAGTAAAATTTATAAATTTAATGAAATATCATATTGGGCATACAAGTATCATATTATTACTTAATAAAGTCTTAAGTTAATCGGCTTGACAGTTGTATTGTAAGTTCTATTGGATATGAATAGTCATCAATAGACAGAATGTCAATTTGTCGCTTTATACTAGTAATTTGATCAAGTTTCTGACTCTTTTATTTCATTTTTTCATAAAAATATTCAGTCAATCATTGTAACTCTGTTTAACTCTTTATAGGACAAAAGCTCTATACAAGGTGTCCCAAAAAGTAGTGTCAAGTGGAAGTCCAGAGGTAGAGCATCCTCAGAGGTACCCGAATCACCCCCACATACATAATTATGTTCCGCGATTTTTTGTAGATTTCTAGTTATAATTTCTCTGACTTTTATGTCACTTTTGATCACAGCGACATGAATAAATGTTTTTTTTTTAATTGGATTATCTATTCATAGATGAAATTGAAATTGTATTGGCAAATACAGGTTGTAAACGAATTCGTGTAATTCCTTAAAACCTCATGATCTACTGGTGACACAGATTAACAATAAACGGGATTTTTTGAAAATACAACTAAATAAACCACTAACTTTTTTGGAAGATGTCGCGAACGCCTTCGTATTACCTATACTTTTATTTTTAATCCTGGCAACATATTTTTTTTACTATTTTCTTCAATAAACAAAAATAACGTAACTAAATTGTGTTATTTACTTTATCTAAAACCTTATAAAAGTATATTATATTGTTATATTTTTCGCGATTTTAATATATTTATTTCTCTTTGATCATTCAAGCAGTTCCAAATTAAAAAGATTCAACAGAACCTTACACTTACCGCACCATAAAAATAATATCAATCTTGAACCCCACATGTAGAACAATTTCCATGGAGAGATTAATCTGGTAAAAACCGTGGGGTTACCGCGCCATAAGTCATGGCTTGCGGCCGGCACACCTCGTCTTATATTTATGGTGGTAGCTGGCGACGACGTGGCTCTACTGATACTTTTGTAAGGGGTAGGCAGGGAAGTTTCAAATAAGTGTGAATTTTATTGAAGCGTTTAGCTTAAGAAGCAATGTTTCATGGTTTTGGGTTTCACCTAGAAATGACAATTATATTAGTTGTTCTTCCGTTTTAAAATATTGAAATCAAATCAAAATCTTTTTTTTATCACTGCATAGTATAAAACAAAGTCGCTTCCCGCTGTCTGTCCCTATGTATGCTTAGATCTTTAAAACTACGCAACGGATTTTGATGCGGTTTTTTTTAATAGATAGAGTGATTCAAGAGGAAGGTTTTAAGCTATAAAACGTACACGTGCGTAGCAGGGGTAGGTCGCTAGTTCCATATAAACCATTGCAGGCGCTTATGAAAAGTCGAATTTAGGTGCACGGTTCAAATTTGTCGATTCCTATGAAGAAGACCCGGCAAGATACTCCATGCTTACTCTTTTAAAATCAATATCTTTAACAATTTCAGTAAATACAGTTATAATTTAAAATAGTTATGAGAGAAGAATGTAGACTTGAGCATAGACCAGTAAGGAAGGAAGTACCAAGTCTTAAGTACCTACCGAAATTAACAAAAAAAAACACAAATATATCTGGTCTACTGTTCTATAGGTCAATCAAAAAATGTCCATAAAGATAGCTATACAAGTTTAGTTTTAGTACATACTAAACCTGAAACTAGTTTGTTCAGAATCACTAGGAGAATCGATTGACATATTTTTTACACCACATTTTTTTTTTCATAAATTTTAATTTTGTTTCAGTAGGTTTCTACCCATAACAGTTGACGGGAATAGACACCTTGAGGCTTGAGACGGTCCGCTCGGTCAGTTTTCGTGTATTAGACAACCCCTGCATAGCACATCTCAGGCATTTCACACTTTACTAGGGAACTTGACGCAACATAAACTAAGGTGTAACTTGGAGATTTATTAAAAAAAAACACAAATTCAGGCAGTTCTGATGAAAATCATGTTGGGGTGTCTCGGTTTTTGTATATACTAAAAATAACGTTGTATGTTATGTGATTGACACAAAAAGTCACGCTTGTGATGAATGAAAGGTTAATCAGAATGACAACGAGGGCCTTTGCTTGAAACTACTTTTCAAATGTGGACTTTAGTCTAATCATCCTTCAAAAATCAATCAACTCTCTTACTACAAGTAACTAACCCTTTCCCTGCAAGTGTCTCAAACGTTTTATCCATTCAATACTTTACGAATATATTCCTTTTAAATTACACTCAACTTAATGTATTCGTTAATAACTATAATAAAAACATTAAGCGCCTCGCCCCACGTAATATTTTTTTAACAGCGCACTTTTATGAAGAGGCGACGGCATGCAAATGTCCCACCGTTCCTTACGCCACTATTAAATATTATTTGTTGCTAAAATTAAAACATTAAAACAGAAATAAAAAGGTTTTTCTCCAACAGACAATTGTGATGCAAAATACGTGGTGCTTACAGTGCAAGCCAAAAAAACGGGCGCGCGAAAAATGACCGCTTTCTTACGTCTTCACTAGTAATAAAAATGTAATGCGACCTTTGTATCTTTTTGTTGTTGTTAAAAATTCTGACTTCCTTTTAAACGAGGATGTTTGAGTGTGATTCTTGTCGTTATTCTTTAAGGCATTTTCATCAATTGTTTTAATTGTGAATATTGCTTTTTTTCTTGTAGTCCCTGTGAATATTTTACACAGTCCTACTCATCGTAGGTCTGCCTAAATAGAAATCTGTGAAACATCGCTAGCAAGGCCTTTATTTTATACGTAATTGATATTTTCTATGTGAATTAACACATCAAGATAAATTAAATCAGTGGAAGCTACATATTTGAGACTTAACTTTTAGTTTTAGTATAAAAACATATCTTTGCATTTAAAAATTGTATTTGCAATTCAAAAATATGAAAATGACTCCAAAACAATAAACGGCAAGCATCGCCGCGGCACGTAATCCAAGTTTTATAAAACACTTTTTATTTGGAGTTAAGTGTTGTGCGGCTATAAAGGGCACAGCAAATGACGCAATATCGGGGCAGGGGCGCGGTGACGACGTTATTATTTATGTTAATTCCAAACGCTAAATGACGTCTTACGTGTTCCCGCCACCTTTTACTCACCCCGCGTAGGGCTGCCGGTTGCATAGCAATAAAACTGGATTTATTGACGCTGGGTACAATTTTTTGGGCGCAAGTGTAAGTTTGGAAATTATATGTCACTCGTGTTTTTTACCACGACGCGACGTAAGGGATTGGTGAAGAAAAGAAAATGATAGCAATACCGCTACATTTAGAATTGCGTTGATATCACTTGGGTACCAGGTGCTGCTGGCATGATTAATACTTCACTAATTATGATAGTGGAGTTAATATTTGTAACTTTTATCACGTTTCAGTAGATAACAAAGATTTAAAATTTATTTTTTGAAGTTCTAGCCATGATTACAATAATTTCAATTTACTGACTACACAAATAAATTAGATTTACACTCGGCATCCCTGGCACAGATCTCGGGCCTCGCGAAAGTGCGGCACACAACTTTTTCACAAGTCACCACGGTAATTGTGGCACTTTACATAATGTCTATTTTAGTACCGGGAGCATTTTTCAAAACGCGCGCCCCTAATGATTCGTGAAGAGCGCCTTGATGTCCCGTAATGCATCGGGCACCTCTCATTTAACGAACGTTTGCACGGTACAAGATTTATTGCAAGCGCTAAGTGAACACGATCGCCTTTCGACATCCACTAACAGCGCGGCTGTACGGTAGTACGGTGAATATTAGAGGGTTGAGAGTAATGGCTGTACATTTAATTTTTGTGTAGGCAAATTTGCTGCGAATGCTGTCATAAAGCTGGTGATTTTTCTTCTTGACTCTTAAAAGGTTTTTGAGTCTTGAGATACACGTGCGAGGGGGAATCTTAAAGTGAACATTACGTTCTGTTGTTAACAAAGCGAAACATCAATATCACATCAGCGGGACATTTTAAAATGTAATCGATGTTTAATCTTCCAGGTAGGAGCGTTACCAAAACAAAAGGACCAACCATGTTGAAACCACTTACCATGCATGTTCTTCTTCTTCTCTCGTATCAGCACAAGCTATACGAAAATAGCTTATGCTGTGGTGAAAAGATTAGACAGTCAGCAAGGTTGGTGGTGGGGCTGACTGTCCAGAGTGCGCCGGACGTACTTAAGTATCGTCACTCGTGGAGGCTCTTTTCATGCATACTATGCATGATAAATGTGGTTTATACCTAAGTAGTAACTAAAAGGTAATCTTTATTGGTAGATCAGCATCCCAATTGAGTAAAACACTTGTAATCGCTATGGCTTTGATTTGACAATAGGTACAACAATATTCATTGCGTGGTACACAGTTGTGTAGAACTCGGGTTGTTAATACATACTTTGCTATGGAAATTGTTGACCACTCAAAATCAAAGCCATAGCTATTACGAGTGTGTTGCGCAATTATAATGCTGTCTAACCGCTGCAAAAAGTCTCCTACGGACAATAAAACAGGCATTCACCAACAGCTAAACTCCAAACACCCTAGTCTAAGCCAATTTCCGGCCGCCACTACTTCCTCGAACCTCAAATCCGGCAAAGTCAGCGCTAACCCCACTTTAAGGTAGTTCCAAGTTCACCCAAAACATGTATTTATAATTTGAAAGCAAAAGAGGTGCGTTTCGACCATAAATATCAGTTTAGTTGAGTCCGGCGCGCGCGTCGGCTTAGGCCTCGAGACGCCGCGTATGAGGCGAATTGTAAATGCGCAATTTACAAACTTTGTACTCCTCTGTAAGGAGATTTATGTGCGGTCGAGACAGGATTTTGTCGACACCTTGTCTTATCCGAGTCTCTTCGATAAGCTGAGTCTTCATTACGAGTTTTTGAGGGGTTTATTGTCGGGAAAACTTACAGACAACTCGATTACGTTGTGAAAGAAATGCGTCTGTTCTTAAGTTGAGTCAGTCCAGGTTGACAAATTCTGCTTGAGTATCACGACCATCTTATTTGTAGTTGCCATCATAAAAACTTTCAATACTCAATACATTTATTGCACTCCACAAGTTAAATAGATGTTACATTAATATAGTATAAGAAACCTGTGTGAACCTTGTCAGGCACGGAAAATTTAGGAGAGAGGAGGAAGTTTAATACCCTTTTTATTTCATATCATCATCATGATCATCTTCAGCTCGTATGGACTTCCTGCACTCTCCAAACTATCGCACAATATTAAACATTCGCACTCCAAATACTCGCACTCTTCTAATTTCTCGTACTCGACTAAACATTCATACTGAAGTAGATGAGTACTCGCACTCTTATAAACACTTGCACTAAAATACGCTTCTAACAAACTTAACTCTCGCACTCGACCGAACACTCTACTTAACTCTGATATTCCTACGACTATTTACACTATCGGTACTAAACCTTGGAAATCGACAAAAAATTCACACTCGACAAAAAAATCACTAAACAGTTGCAATCTACTAAACTCTGACACTTGACTAAACGCTACTCTTTGCTAAACACGTAAACTAGACTCATCCTCCCTATTACAAAAGATGGTCTAAGAAAAACCTAGGTTTTAAAATAGGCCCGTCTCTTTTTGTTATATGACATAAGAAAGTGATGGGTATATTTTAAACCTGGGTTTACCTTAGTCTTGGTTTAAACCATCTTTTGTAATAAGGGGGGATCCCCCTTATTACAAAAGATGGTTTAAACCAAGTCATCCAAACAATCATGTTTCCTTTATCCTAAAACTATTTTAGAAATACTAATACCGTATACTTTCTATATCCAGCAATTTTCCCAGATTTTCCTGTGATAGTAGGTATTCGATTTTGAAAGTGCGCATCCTATTAGGGACAATCAGAGACACATCATCGATTTTCAAAGAAACTGCTTATGTCATACTCCGTCAAATGCCCATTTTGTTTGTTCCAAATCCTCAAAAGCTATTTTAACCCTGCCCTTGCGCATCCGTGGAAGGTGTTTGATGTTAGTGCTGACCATAAAAGTGGCGTAAACAGCCGGTTCCGGCTGCGTGCGTCCACCTGCCGGACAGAGGGTTTGTTTGTACGAACCGGCGGTGTTTAGTACGAACGTCCATGAGGTGAGGATTGCGGCCCGCTGCCGAACACGTAAACACTTCCTAATGTGAGAACTTGCAATGTGGAATGACTTGCTTTAGTGGTTATGTTTTCATTTACAATCGGTAACTGTTGGGAATTTAATTTTAATGAAATTCTTTTCGTTTTCTCGACTTAAGGCCGATTCCTATATTTTACCGAACGTTATTTGGGTAAATATTAAGACTCTTGTATCTTTACCAATAATGAAGCAAGATCCCCATAGCTTTGCATAGTAGACCTTCCAATAAGTTAGTAGCTCACAAGTAAAATTAGCTTACGAGTCTATCCTCCGGTTTCTGATTTGAGAATTCGGGATAAGCAAATACCTACTTATGTAACATTTGAGTACAAAGTTGTCAAAAAAATGCTTTAAAATCCGTCATTATTTTGACAACTCCGTACTCAAATGTTACTTAAGTATTTGCTTATCCCGAATTCTCAAATCAGAAACCGGAGGTATGTATAGGCGCAGTTTGGCAATAAAAAATGCTACCATTGGTAAGACGATCCGTTTCTCGCCATAGGAACCGTCCATAAGGGTTTATAGTTTGCTTTGCTAATAGAATTGTCTTGAAGACGAATCTTACTTTCCTTTTTGAGAGAGGCTATCTATGAAACAGATAGTAGACTACGATGGGCCGAGTAAAATAAACCTGACATCCAAAACAAAGTAGGGTATACCTACAATGTTGAATATCTTATAAAAAAAAATGTCAAAACATTATTAAAGTCAGCTATGGCTGACCTACATATACGTCATACCTTCCTAAATAAATAAACAACACCGCAACCAAAAACGAACGCTCCATGTATCGGCTTCTCAAAAATTGTCACAATATTTACCTCTACACCAAATGTGAGTTTTCCAAAAAAGCTGCGCAAACACTGTTCATAAACAGAGGGCGACCTTCCGTCACCTTGACTGTTTGTTCGTGCGGCCCTTCGCAGAACGACCGGTGAAAGTGAGCACTTGTTTATATCCAGCACATGGTGCCAAAAAACTGGGCTCAGAAGATGTTTGGGTTAAAAATGTAGGGTCGAAGTAATAATAACTGTGTTTAATGTTTATGACAAAGTCCTTGAGCAATACAGTAATTTTCTTTGTAATGTGTTTTGATGACAATTAACTATGTCAGTTGTTTTATATAGTTTAGCGTCCTTTTACCTTTTGTTATGTGAGAGCTTTGTAGACTTGCTAGATGCCTGGATACCTAGTTAATTTGTGACCATATTTTTCATTTTGTTTTTTTGTGTGATTCCTGCTCTTAAGTCTACTTAGCTCTGTCATAACTATTCTAAGTCATAACTGTACCCACTCAAATTGTTAAAGATATGGATTTTAAAAGAGTAACCATGGAGTTTCTTGCCGGCTCTTCTCCATAGGAAACGATTAATTGGCACCGTGCACCTAAATTCGACTTTTCATAAGCGCCTGTAATGGTTTATGTGAAATAAAAACTTTTGATTTTGAATAAACCACAGAACAGGAATAAACCTTGGCAATAAAGAGACTAATTTAGTTCAAGACAAAACGTCGTTTCAAAACTTTCATTAATACATTATAGGCACTGTAACTTAATCCAGCAAAAGCTGAATAGTGTTAAAACAAACTTTCTTATAAAAACTTTACGTTTTACAAAGTCTTCTAAAGAATCACTCAGTCCATAAAACATGAAATAAAGACATGAATTTCAAACAATACTCGCCAGCACTTAAAAAAACATCTTCCAAAAAGTTGATCTTATTCAAATGTCACGGCGAGCGCTGCCGGGCGACACCACTAGTCTCTGCATAATTCATGGGACAAGAGATACAAAGTGAAACCACCCCCAGGTTAATAGAAATATTTTAATGGCGGTTTATTTTATGTGGACGAATGAATATCAACGAATTGGTTATGGGGACTCAATATTGGAGAAAGAAAACATATTTATGTACTTATGTACTTTAACAGCCGATTTCTGTGATTCCGAGGGTATTTGATTAAAATTAATATTCTTGTATCTTCACTAATAATGAAGCAAAGACCCTTAGGCTTTACTTTAAGGGTGAGGGATAGTCCAAACAGCTACCTGCGTGCAATTGCAGATTACATCCATAGACCTATTTGGATGCATTGGATAAGGTTGCATTTATTGTAGGCTGACACGCGTTTTTTCTCTTGTACGTATGTGTAAGTTACTAACATAAAGTCCGATTCAAAATCTCTGAGACAAAATTGACAGGCGCAAATGTAAAACTTGTAAATTTTAGGTTTTTTTTTCAAATTTGACGTTTCGCGCATGTCAATTCAGTCTCAGGGATTAAAAAACGAACTTTAGCTTTAAGGGTGAGATCTATAGACCCAACTTGGACTTTGCTCAGACTTTACTTTAGACTTATGACACAGTCAGTATTTATAGAGCCGTCTTTGAATTCATCTGAGTGCGTGCTTAGCAAATGCTTAGCAAAGTCTAAGTTCACAAAATCGACGACTTAGCAAATACTTAGGTTACTATTATCCTAACAAAAAATAATGGTCCATACTTTACTTTACCATCATTATATTAACACAACTTTTTAATTTTTTAGTATTATCAAGTGACCAGACTCAACTCAGTAATACCAGATTAGAAAAGATTTCCTTGATGTTGATAACTAATTCTGAATTAGTTATGATAAAAACAATACATCACATAAAAAATGTTTTTCTAAGTTTAAAATGTATAAAAATTAATTAAAAATTACTTTTTTTCGACAAATTGCCAACACTGAATGGACAGTTTTGTTTTGACACAAACAGCGGCCAGATGTCAAAACGATGCGATCCGTTTCAATGAATATAATATTGAGTTCGTTTATAAAAAAAATAAAAACACTTATAAGCATGCCAATTTCTACTTATTCTTATAATAATAATACATAGAAGAAATATGAGCATAGTTCTAGATTATTTACATATTATTATTGTTAAACTTTTATGAAGAAAAATCAAGAATGTAATGCTTGAAACGAAACATTAAATTGTATTTTGACATCGACCGTCTTAGCGTATGCTTAGCCTAAGCTAAGCATAGTCTCAACGTGATACGTCTATAAATTCCAAATCTAAGATTATGCTAAGCATACACTTAGCAAAGTATTACGTAAGTAAAGTCTGAGCAAAGTCTAAGCTAAGTCCAAGTTGGATCTATAGATCTCAGCCTAAGTTATCTTGATGTAGTACTAACACCTTATGGACCGAAAAGTCTGAAATAAATGTTTTGAATTTCATTCCATAGGTTAATAGCTATCACAGGTAAAATTAGCTTACGAGTCCATTTATACGCTTAGTTCGGCATTAAAAGGTGCTACCATTGGTAAACAAAACGATTCGCTTTCGTTCATAGGAACTAGGCATGAGAGTAAAGACAGTTGTTATGATCTTTGTTTTTCTCTTTAACACGTTCGAGTCCACCACACTTTTCATAGAGCTCATCATACGCCATGCCGCCATACATATTGCTAGTGGACCTTCCAGGACCTTCCTCGGCATTACGTTTGCGCTAAAAGTGAACCCCCGAGGAGGGTTCCTGGCATTAGGTTAAAAACCGCGAAAAATACGCAACTACGTCGTAAAATAGGTGTTTGGTTCGTTCATGACGGTGTATTTTCCAAGAAAAACCTACATTTAAAATGAGCTCCCCACGAGGGCACCCGGCATGGCGAATTATGGCGAATGCGACTACAGGGTGCCCTCCTGGCACTGAACGCGTCAAGTCCTGAAACTTCGAGGTAGAGTTAACTGATTCCCGTGGCTAGCTGTGACTATGCTAGCTTTCAAAATCGACTATATCCCAGAACAGGACAATCAACAATGACCTTAATTGGCTTACTATTCACAAATAGAGACACTGTTAGGGTAGTGTTACCTATACCTAATCGAAACCACTTCCCTTGGCTTGTTTCGTCGAACAATGGCACTTCCTAAACTCGAACAGAATGCATTGATACTTGCTAACATGCAAGTATAGAGTTACGTATTGCTTTAGGTACGAATTTAATGCTTTACACGGCGCCGTGTCTGCGGCGACTTCCATTGGTTAAGTATTGTGTCTATGTTTTCGGTGATTGATCAGCTTACAGTGGTAGCCATATAATTAGGAACTATTAGTAGGTACTGCACGCCATATAACAATAAATTATGTAAGTTAATAAAATAGTCGATTTAGTAATAAAAAAACATTGGATGAAGTAAAGCTCCCGTAGACAAGGTTAGTCAGAAAGGGGGTACTGATCCGAAAGGGTGTTCAAGTACACATAATAATGGATATCTTTTGTTCTACAAGTTTAAGAGAAACAGTTGTTCAAAAATCTCAAAAAAAAACTAAATCTATCTATCCCCAGTTATGATCAGCTGTGTTTACATTTTAGGTCATATTTGGGGTCATGAATTAGTAGCACCTTTTTCTGAATTTGCAACTAAAGCAGGGATGAAGAATTTTTGAAAAAACTAAAATAAAAATCATTTAATTTGGAAAAAAAATATATCGAATTTTGAAATTTTAACACTTGCTTTCAAACATTCAGCAGCGATGCTATAAGTGGGCTTCGGATTCGTACCCCCTTTCCGACTAAGCTTGTATAAAATACAATTTTTTTTGTAGTTTGAATATTTCAAAATAATGACCCGAAAAGAGTTAGCTCTTGTTAATAGAGCAATCTTACTATCCTCACATGGTGTAGTTTTCCGAGATTTGAACTTTCGTGCTACGTTGTTGGCAGTGGCGATTTATTTAGCTACAACCTTGGGGTCTTTAAGTCAAGAGTGAATAGGTTACTTCTAAGCAAGCATGCTTTTCTGTCGACCACATCATCGCTTTCCATCAGGATAGCGGTCCAATGCGAGCAAATCAATAAATAAAAACAAAAAGCTAAAAAAATAGACTAGTGTTAAAATGCTCGAATACTAAAGTGCAACACTTTAGTGTTCGAGCATTTAAAATAATCAGCGTCGCTTTCGAACGAATCGTGTCTGTATAAATACTTATAAGCAAATCACTAATTAATTTGTTTTATTTAATTTTTTTGAGTTAATTAATACATTAAAATTAGTTTCGAAAACGTGAAGATGATAAGTAACGACATAGAAAAAAGCGCCACCGTTCAAGGACAATATTTTTTAAACTTTGATTTCTAACTGTAGGTACTATAATCGACGTTCCTAATTATTCGTCCAGCGCCTAGTTCGTTTCAAATGCCTTTCTGTTTGCTAAGTAATTAATTGTAAATTTTATTTTCCCATTAATTAAATTCTATCGCCATCGATCGACTTATGTAAAATGACGTAGTAAAAGTCACCAATGATAGACTAATATTTTGTGCGTTCCAATTCTATGGCCACCGCTGTATTTCGCTAGAAGAAGGGGCCTTGGGTAAGTCTTGGCTGCAATCGACATAGATCAGAAAGCCTAGCTTAAATGGGAGGAGCCCTATACCCAGCAGAGGATGGAACAAGTACTACTTAGTACTTAAAAACAATATGAAAAATACTGTTTGAATAATTCTGAACACAATATGTGTGGCTGTATTAAATATTAGGTAGCCGAAACAAATTGAACACATATATCACCTTCAAGCACTGCTTACAAAGTATCTTCCAATCAACAAGCGGTATAATCCTATCGAAGTAGCGTGTGTATGTGCATGGGAGTTTCACGGGGCAATATATTATGCTGTCATCTATTTACATAGCATATTTTGTGGCGGCCGAGCAATATGGCGCCCACTACGTATCTTGTCCGGCGGATAAATCAGCTATCGATAGAGCGGGGAGCCATTGTTGTTGTTCAAATAAATTGAATAATATTTCTGTTCAACAACTGTAATTATTACACTACATATTTTGGTCTTAGCTATTTTAGACAGTGCACTACTGTAAAATTCAGAACCTTTCAGTTGTCAATAGTTTCGGCTTGTTATCTCATTCCGTCTATGATTCCCGACGTTTGAAAACTGACTAATCGAATCATTCTGAATTAAGGACAATACACACGCGCCACAACCACACCACAGCGCAGCGACAAAAAGTGATCAAGCAGTGGTTACGTGTGAATAGTGTAGCTGCAGCTTTGCCGACAAAATGTGGTCCGTGTGAATTAAACTATTCATTTTCATACTAATGAGTGCCCGCCCACGTGTTGTTGTTGTGATGTGGTTGTTCTGTAGTTGTGGTACGTGTGAAATAAGCCTTAGGTAGCAGAGCGTGACCTAGTCCATTGCTGATTTAGGCCTCTCTCAAGTGGCGCTCAAACAGACGTGTCTCTGCTTTCCGCATGCAGTCCATCTCAACTATCTTTTTCAGATTGTTGATACATCTAGATGGTTTAAGACCTAAATTACTTCGAAATTATGCCAAAGTTTAGTTTAATATACCTAGTCTAATGTCCAGTTCCTATAGCCAAAAATGAATCGTTTTGCTTACCAACCAATACCTAGTACTATTTTTCATAGCCAAACTTGGCATATAAATAGACTCGTAAGCTAATGTTACCTGTGATAGCCACTAACGTATACGAGGGTCTACCATGCAAAAGCTATGGGATCTTTGCTTCATTATTGGTAAAGATACAAGAGTCTTAATTTTTACCAATAATGCTCAGTACCTACATCATGGGAATCGGCCATAAGAAGACTATAATTTTGCTTGGTGGTAGGATCTTTACGATCCGCCTGGCTAGCTACCACCCTCACATTAAAGTCCGGCGTCAAGCAGTTTACTGTGTTCAGTCGTGTGTATGTGAGAGCCAGAGGAGTATAGGGGAATCCCTCTATATCTCTGTTAGTTGGATTCGTGTACTCCATCTTAGACCGGCTGTCTGCGCTTACCATTAGGTGCAACGAGAGTCAAAAGCGACCAAGACAAGTAATAACATTTTAAAAAAATGTGCAGATGATATTGAAAACTTTCATCTGTATGATAAGCGTGGAAACAAAAACTTGGACATACTTTTAGTATTTATTGTCTGTTAATATACAGCGTGTAAGGGTAAACACCGTTATTACTCAAACCATGGATAGTTGACGTGAACACAAAAACATAGGACCGAGTAAAAGAAAAATAGTATCGTAGTCGCGTGTGTACGCGAGAAATAAGCGGCGCGGCGGCGTTACGACGCGGCGTAAACGCACTCACTAGCGAGACAGCTGACTAACTGGGGTAGCGAACTGTGCGGGGCCGTGCGTCGGGCCTCGCGGCGAGTTCCCCGCGCCCCCTCCCGTAGCTTGTTGCCTCCGCGCGTAGGGTGAAATGCTTTCGTGGAAAAATGAAAACTTAAAAAAAAAAAGTTTGTTATTTTTCATTGATTTTACGTTCTATACATGAAACCAAACCACTGGTTTCAAGGATAACGGTGTTTACCCTTACAGCCTGTAGAGTACAATTAAGCAGAAAACGAATCCATATCTCTGAATATTTCTCAACAGTGAAAACAAATTCCGCTGTACTACGAACCCCGCCCATCTCTATATTTATGAATAGTGAATCTTCAGTATCGGATACACGTTCAGTATTATTGATGGCGTTGATTTCGTTCTTCTTTCAATCAAAAGTTTTCTCATAGTGAGTGAGGTGGATCCACCATTGTTTGTGTTATATTCGTACCCACATAATCAGTGGGCCTCCGCCCACAGTGGGGATAAGTCACTGGAATATAATGCGAAGTTATTTATTTTGAGCTTCCGTTGCAAAACCGCAAAGAATTTTGTACTGAGTCATGTTCGTGCAATTTGATATCGCATTATTATGAAGTTCGTACATTCTATTTAGTATTGTTATAGGACAGTGCTTCTGGAGCAATTCTCTCATTTCAACACAGTACCACCAATACAGACCAATGTTATGATAGTAACACATACGTAACGGATCCATCTGTTGAGAAATTAATTTTATAGGCGGAATGCTAAGTTCTGTGTCTGTAAAATTCGACGACACGTGTATGAAAAGAGCCTCCACGAGTGACGATACTTCAGTACGTCCGGCGCACCCTGGGCAGTCAGCCTCGCTACCATCCTTGCTGACTGGCTAATCTTTTCACCACGGCATGAGCTATTCTTGTATACTCGTGCCGACACGATAGAAGAAGAAGACGACACGTTTGGTACAATGGCTGGACGATTGGCTTCTACGCTACGGGTCGCGGGTTCAAATCCCGCCTAGAACAAATATTAGTATGGCCTACAGATAATTGTTCCGGGTCTGGGTGTTTGTGTATGTGAGATTTGTGTCTGTAACCGCATCCACGATACAAGAGAAAACCTAGATAGGGAAAAAAAAAACATATTTCTTTAGAACGCACGGCTCTAATGACTCTATCACTCGGTTTGCGTAAAATTGTTGTGATTTAGTTGCATTTTTTTTTTATAAATCTTGCCGTAATATAATTTCTGACCCGATCGCAACACCATCAATACTTGAGCGACGGCGACCAAGCATATTTTATTATGATTCTCAGTGGTTTTCTATGATATAGCTATCGTATTTAACGGTATTATGGTAACGAAATTCACAAACATACTGCTGGTTTTCTCATATTTCATCCAAGAAATACGCAGTTTTTCCTACACCTGCTTAGAATCAGTACAGATTTGTTATTGTGAGTCGCTACAGTGCAAAACTGTGCATTATCAATTGCTATTGTGTTAGTTCTATCGACACACAATGGTTAGACGTGTGCACACGCAAACTTATATACAAGGTGTAACATAAATAATGCACAACCTCTTATGAGGTCACTGTATTCATCATTATGAACAACTTTTACTATGGGACCAAACATGAAATCGCAAAAAAACAGCTTTTCCCATATTAATGTTCGCAAAACTCGTCAAAATGTAGGGAACAACAGATTTTTTTTTTCGCGATTTCAGTTTTGGTCCTATAGTAAAAGTTGTTCATAATTTCAATTCAATCATTTTATTTCAGATAAATTACAATAATTATTATGAATCATCCATACATTAATTAATTTTAAAATAATAAATAACAATAATGGAATATTAAGAATGCAGAACATGTAATTTTGTCCAGTGCTCCATGAAGGAGCAGTCCGTGTCCATTCTTTCTGCTATAACTTGCAGGAAACTGTTGGGGCTGCCCCGCAAGCGGCGCATCAGGGACGCTGTTCTTTTGCGATGTATTGCTGTAAAGCCATCTACTTGTGCATCTGCAAACATACCTGATGCGTTACAAAAACGTGGCAACCCCATCAACATCCGGAACGCGTTATTGTATTGGACACGGATTCATAATGAACTCACCATTGTGAATAACTTTTACTACAGTGACCCCTTAAGAGGTTGTGCGATATTTATGTTACACCTTATATAAGATGATAATAAAAGGTGTGTGCATGCGCACCAAGCGACAACCTCTTACAAAAAGGAGTGGGGCGCCTCTTCGCGGATTAAACGGACTGTAACAAATGCTCAGTTCTTACTAAACATGGCGTGGCTTATAGAAATACATACTTATCTCTAACTAATAAAATACTGTTTATCACAAACACAAACACAAGTGGTACACCAGAAATCAGAAACTTTTTTAAACGTTGAAATTTGTGTGTGGCCACGAAAGTTGCGGGCCGACAGTCGCAGGGGCTCGCCTTAGTTGCCGTCCGCACGACTTGCTCTCAATTAAAATTATTTCATCCCGGCTGAACCCCGCGAGGACTCTCCACGATACTCGGCGACAGACAGACAAAAATTATGAAAACTTTTTGTCTGGATTTGAAGTTGTCGTAATTTTTTAGGTGCCTAAGATGGCGCTTGTTACGAATTAGATGAGGTGAAAGATATTAAGTAACATAAAATTATATTTGAAATCTAAAGTACCTTTTCTATTTTCCTCTTGTTAGAGTCTACTTTTCATACGCTAGGTAGGTATACCAATTCTTTCATCCATGTTAATGTCGAATTCCAAAATTTTTCAGTGCTCATTTATCTCACTAATCCCTTCCTCTCATTTGCCAACGCACACGCAAAAGATGGAGAATTCTATTCCGAGAGACAGCTAAAATTAGAAACCTATTAAAATATATTATTAGTTAAATTAAGTAGGTATATTCTATTTTTATGGTTTAAATATATTATTATGGTTTAAATAGGCTAAAAGATCTGTTTGGATAATATTATCCTAACAGATCTTTTAGCCTTAGATACCTTAACTAAAATAACTAGCAGGATTCAGTCAGCGACTTTACACGTATTTATGCAAACGTAGTTTAAATAAACACAGATCTTCGAGCGCCATATTAAGCTGCAAAGTTGTCGGTCAAGCCAATTAGCGAGTCAATTGAAGGGCCTGCTTTGATCTGCCTTTGCCCAGCCACGCGTGACGTAATGACCTGCAAGCTACCTTCCTACCTGGCGATGATGAGGCTTATTAATTATATGGAGAGGGTTGTCAAAGGTGACCACTTGAACTTCGGAGAATTATTTTTTGTACGGCTTGACTGAAATAAAAGGGGATTTTATAGTAGAAGGGGGTTTCTGTGTGCTTGTGAGTGAGATAAAACAAGAGCAAATGTTTACAACGTTGTTTTTAGTATATACCTACAAAAACCGAGACACCCCAACAATATTTTCATCAGAACCGCCTGAATATGTGTTTTTTTTAAATAAATCTCCAAGTTACTCCGTAGTTTATGTCGCGTTAAGTTCCCTAGTAAAGTGTGAAATGCCTGAGATGTGCTATGCAGAGGTTGTCTAATACACGAAAACTGACCGAGCGGACCACCTCAAGCCTCAAGGTGTCTATTCCCGTCAAATGTTATGGGTAGAAACCTGCTGAAAGAAAATTGAAATTTATGAAAAAAAAAATTGGTGTAAAAAATATGTCAATCGATTCTCCTAGTGATTCTGAACAAACTAGTTTCAGGTTTAGTATAAACTAAAACTAAGCTTGTATAAGCAGTTCTTTCTATGCCAAAAATTCGTCAAATTTTTATGAAAAGTTTTTGCAGAAATAGGGTACCTAACTTGTCGTTTGAAACTGTTAATCGTACTATATATTAACATAAAACGCAGTCAACATTTAACAGTTTGTATGTAACGCGCCCCTTAAGAGCTAACCCTCAAACGACAAGGCAGGCCTTTCCGACCAAAGACATCGTTCGTGACACAGTGCGGAAGTGCGCAAGCCGCGCGGTCAGCTTCCGGCCCTTTGACCTGTCTTTTGTGCCCGCTCGCTCTAATTACAACATTACTACAAACCGGTACTACATCTTTCACTCAACACAAACCTTGATACACTCTAAATAAGGTCTGTTTTTCCTTGTTTTAGGTTGGAGAGTGTGTTTTGCCTGGGGCAGTATGACCCTCGCGTTATTCGCAGGAAATCGCCTAAGACGGACCAGTTTTAGGTGACATCAACATGGGAGTACGAGCGTTGAACTTGCAAGTGTAAGTTAATCATGACTTAAGTTTTAGTTTATTTTAATTATACAAACTTAATATGAAGACCTTTGCAGTAGTTTGCAGTGCAAATACAATGAAGCCAAGACCCAACTACTAAATGATAAAGAACAGCCAAAGAGTTCGTAGTTTAGCCTTCTGTCACTCTTTTCGTCCTCCAAAGTTAACTTAGAACCGTTTAGTAATACGATCTTGTATAAATAGTCTATGACACATTAGGTATGTGTAATTACTGTAAATAATGTATTTCATTGTTCAGAAATAAATCCTTATCTGGACTATTATTTGAATGTGTCATAGCGAAATACCTACTTAAGTTAAGTGCTCTGCAGGTTTTTCTTTTCCATAATACGTTGTGTTTTCTTTTCTACCTTTAGCAAAAATATCGTGTAATAAACCTAATTTTCCGTACTAAATATAATTTTCCCTTATTTTTTCAGAATCTACACCGGGAGCAAACAATACGTGTCGCATGTCTACAGGCAATGGGCGGCCGGAAGTGACGTGCGCGGGCAGGTCCCGCAGACCACTTCCGGCGCTTTGACAAACAGCCTCCAAGGTCGGTGATGGAGGGTTAAAAGGCCCGCGACAACGGGGCCCTTCGTGCAAAAAGATTTTCAAAACCTGTCTGACTGTGACTCGTATCAAAATAAATATGTACTCTATTTGTCATCTGTATTTATTATTCCTAAAAAAAGCAAGATAAACGTTAACGGACGATGGTAAACTTTTTTTATTTCTTAATTAAAATGTTAACCTAATTCCGTCCATATTTTTTTCCCTCTCTTTCTTCTATTATTACAAGTTCACCCAATACGATAAATGCACCTATATAAAATAATTGTAATTAATTACATCTACTTAAAACTTATTATAAACAATGCATTTCTTGTGAATTCACTCAAATTACAAAAGAATAGGTCCATCCCACTAGCAATGAGGTCGAGCGTGTGAAGTGAAGAAAAATTATAAGTTCTTACTAGAAAACATGCATGCCCTAAGTCTAAGCACTTTAGCTCTGGAAGGATGAATACCCTATTTGACAAACACCTTAGCTACTGGGTACAACTATAAACGCCAACCAGTATTCATTCAACGAGTCCCTCCTTCACTAATGACATCTAACCTAAGACGCTGCACATTAAAACAGTCTTAACCGTTCCTTCCCAACCCTTCACCGTCCACCTCGCTACATGGCACAACTCCGGCCGGTGTAAATTTGACACTAATTCGCGCCATGGCTGCCCAACGCCGACTTATGGACTATTAAGGAATTGTTCTCACTCGGACCGAGATGCGAGGGTGGGTGGGGACGGTTATTTGCGTAAAGTTTCGAGCGCCGTGTGTGCCGCCACCCTTAAGGGGATTGCTGAATTATATACAGAGTGAGTTTGAATGTTTATTTGAACTGGACTTAACTTATCGTGTGTTGAGATTACATTAGTTTGTTTAGATTTATATGTAGGTACAGTTAATACAATAGAAGCTGTCGCAAAGAGCGATAAAGCTCTTTACAACACATTGTTATATGGTAAATATAACCTAACATAATCTATAAAACAATTCATGCATTCTTCACAAATTGTAAAAATGCTCTAGCAACATTTAATTTTAATTTATCTTTCCAAAATCATCATCAAATTATGTAATGTGTAACTTCTGTTTGCTTGCTTTATAGTCCAGAATTCTTGACCTCAATCTTGATTCTAGATTCAAAAGTTTTTATTTCAGATAGGCATATAACAGTATACATATTTATGTTTTTAAGAAACGTCGAGAATTTAGTTGCTATGTTCAAAATAATTCATATTTTAGTACCCTAAATAAAAACACACTTTCAGTAACCCCCTGTATACACAATTTATACTGGATTTGCAGTAACATTCGTAAGTCAGGGCCGGCACGAGGTGTTTAAACTCCGCGGCTCGTCTTAGGTACGCGAGTGACCACCCACCCCCCGGCCACCCCTACTTGACAGTAATCAACAAATCCCAACACAAATATCGTACGGGCTGGCTTTGAGAGGACTTTTACGTACGAGTATGTTGAATTAAATTATTTTTGAGGTGGACGGAATTGCGCCAAAAAATTTTGCTGTCTCGATCAATAAATAAAATGATTATAATTATGTAGATTTTGTAGATTAAGTATGATCTGGAGGTTGACTCAGCAGTCTTTGTGCCGATAGTCGTTACAGTCAATGGCTTAATAGCCAAGGGAGTGGACTGACATCTGATAAGCAGCTGGATCAAAGATTTGATACAGAAAGCGGTGCTCCTGGACACGGCGCGTATAGTTAGAAAGTTCCTCTCTCTGAGGCCCTGACCAAAGGTAGCTTAGACCCTGTTCCCGATGCCAGTGGGCTATTATTTTTTATCGTTCTAAATGTGTTTTTTAATATTTAAAAAAATGATGAAATTGAATCAAGGAGATAACAAAAGTATGATTTAAGTAAAATATTGGCATCATCATCAAACTTGACTGTATTGATGATCGGTTTATGAAGAGATGCTGTTTATTCTGTATGCTATTCATCAATATTAATCCGCGAGGTGACAGGATATGTAGCAGAGTAAATTTCCGTAAAGGCAACTCAGTAAATTGCCGTAAAGGCAACTCAAACGACACACCCGGAATAAGGAACGTATAAACGTGTAGCGTATACCATACTCGGAAGATTACCAGAGAAATAAAATAACATAACAAAAACATACCAAACTTTCTCATTAACACATACAGATGCACAAAAAAGTCCTAATACAATTGGACTCGACGATAAAATTAATTCGCTCCTCACTCGATAAATATACGTACATCGCAAGTAACCAATAATAGTTGCTACAAATCCTAAGAGCTGATAAAATCCACGTAGTTTACGATTCATAGGATTAGCGGCGGACCGGTCCGACGCAAATAGATCGCAGAGTTGCTGCTAAGTTCTAGTTCGAAAGTGGTTGCGGGCTCCGCAACTATGCGCTGTGTTTGCCCTTTGACCGGCGAACGCACTGGGATGGAGAAACGCGGCGGTGTGATGGCCAAGAACTGGGAAGAAAGCAGAGGATGAGTAAAGGCGTTGGTAAGTTTAGAAAGGTGTGTAAAGTTTTTTTTGGGTGCTAATTAAACAGACTTCTTTTTAATAGCATTATTCGCCTCTAAAAATCTACATTGGCTTCTAAATTACTAAGTCAGCCACAACTAACGAGCGTCTGAATGATACTATCTTAGCCACTAGTTATCTTCTATATAAGCCACTGTTTGTCACCCACTTTCATTTTCACAATAAAAACAAATGAAAAACAAAAAGAGTCGACGGAGCCCCGCTGCGCGCGGCTCCTATTTCTGTCTGCAGGGTTTAAAGTAACCTAACACGAAGGGGATGACGGGGGCTTCGTTCACTCGCTTTGCTCGCTCACTCTACCCCCCGTCATCCCCTTCGAACCTAACCTATCCGTGTCGGGGTGCCCAAAAATTTTGTTGGCGTTGTAAAAAAGTCGAATTAGTTTATTAGAGGTTATCTCATTTTCCCGTTGCTTAGTTATAAAATGAGAAGTTTGGTCACGTGGCCAATAAATAAATTTGTGGCTTGATTTATTATTTCTCGTTTTTTTTTTGTTTTTTATTATCTTTATTCTCATAAGAACACATTCATTCCGTAAAATAAAATAAACAAGCCTGTAATTGTCCCACTGCAAGGCAAAGGGCTCTTGCCATACATAGAAGGAACGAGCATTGGTCACCACGCTTGCTCACTGCGGGTTGGCGATTTGAGAACATTAAGTCCAGGTTTCCTCATGATGATTTCCTTCACCGTATGTCAGTGGCGTCCTAGATCAACTAAGAAAGTACATATTGAGTGTCGTGGTGGCTCGGAGGTTATAGACCCGCTTGTTAAGCACCGGGTTGCGGGTTCAAACCCAGGCATGTACCAATTTGACTTTTTCAATAATAATATTTTTTCTGATTTTAATTAATATCTACTTATGTGAATTTAATTTAATTTATTTCCAATTCTATTTATTCAATTTACAAAGGCCAATGCAAACTATTGGCATGTTTTACTTTTTTCCTTTCGCCAGAAATGAAACCTAGGTTACATGTTAGAGGACAATACGAGAAATCAATAGCAAAAAGAACCAGGTCTATCAACCGTAACCGAACGAAGATAACCAGAGAAGTATTGCTAGTACCTTTTTGTCAGGCGTTACCCGCGTTACCTATTTTTCTTATATAATAATTAAATGAAAATACAATCATACGTGATATTTTGAGGTTTCCTCTGATAAAGTAGATTAAGTTGATTGTTGCTGTTACATTTTTTTCGCACTGGCAGTTTTTTTATCACTAAAACTAGTAAAAAAACTGATAAACGTATCGAATCGATACGCGTTAGTGGGTATACGTAACAGTGAAGCCACACTGCTCCGTTGCGTTGCGTTGCGACGTCGCAGCGCTAGATTTGGACCAATGAGACGTCGCAGGGCAACATTTGGAATCTCTAGGTTGGTCCAAATCTAGTGCTGCGACGTCGCAACGCAACACAACGGAGCAGTGTGGCTTTACGGTTAGGGCGAGGCCCCACTAGCGCGTTGCGCTGCGTTGCGACGTCGCAGCGCTAGATTTGGACCAATCTATTTGGACCAATCTATAGATTCCAAATGTAGCGCTGCGACGTCTCATTGGTCCAATTCTAGCGCTGTGACGTCGCAACGCAACGCAACGCACTAGTGGGACCTCGCCCTTAGTGTTACGATAGCAATTTTTAACGTTGCACGCAATAAGTAAGTATCGCTAACCCAATCACGGGCGTACAGTGATTGACAGGAGTCGATGATCGCTATTGCAACACTATTTAACGCGTATCCACTATAGGATAGGTCTTCGGGGTTAGTTTTCTAAATTGTACTATGGAATATTCTTACAAAAAAGAAATTACATAAACATAACTTCACGCCTTCTTCCCCGAAGGGTTGGCAGAGGTGTATAATACACCCACGTTTCGCCGTTATGTTTAAGTCCCATGTAATAGGGGGCGAGCCTATTGTCATCAACCGGGCACAAATCCAGACTCCAAGCTGCTACTGAGAAATTCCACACAGAAAAACGCAATAACACTTTGCCCGACCTGGGGATCGAACCCAAGACCTCACGCTCAGCAGTCGCGCTTGCGACCGCTAGACCAACGAGGCAGTCACAAAAAAGAAATTATACAACCATAAAAACCGAAACCAAAACTATTTATTAAATAATTAGAAGGTACTTCTAGTTTTACAAAAATCTTTGCCTTACCTTATCATAGAACAATTACATGCTACTAAATTCTTATAGATAAAGTTAATTAATCGTAATCAGTACTCGTCTCTCTTTTCACATCATGTCTTATTATGAAATCCAGAAATTGAGCTGGAGGACCTAAGTTTTGTTGATCTCTACCCCACGCCATATACCATAATACAGACATGACGTGGCTACAACAACCTGTGTTCTCTTCCCAGAAATACAGGAACAGTAATGTCCTTTTATTGCTGCTACGCCATCGTTAAGCCCTTCTATCAAGAAGATCTAGAAAGAATATTTAAGATCATAATGTGGAAGCGGGGGACGCAGAATGACTCATTAGAGTTGCCGAGTAGGTAGTATTTAACAATGGGAAACTTAAAATATCACACACGGAGTATTTTTATTTAAGAAAAATAACGCCTGATAAAAAACAATAGCAATCTACTAAACACTCTCTAACTTGGTTTTGTTACGGTTAATAGACCTAGCTCTTTTTGCTATATATTTGTCTTATAGTCCTCTAACATATGGCCTAGGTTTCAATTCTGGCGAAAAGAAAAAAAAAAACATGCCAGCTATGTATGGCAAAAGTTGCATAGCCCTTAAATACTAACATAGTTTTTAAGATAAATTGTTACTAACAAATTATGGACATTAATTGGTCTGAAATAAACGAATTTATTATTTATTATTATTAATATGATATTCATTCACTTATATTAACAACTAGCTTTTGCTCGCGGCTTCGCTCGCGTTAATTTATAATTTTTTGATCCCAAAATATAGCCTATAGCACTCAGGGATAACGTTGCTTCCTATTGGTGAAAGAATTTTTGAAATCGGATGTGTAGTTCCGGAGATTACCTCCTGCATACAAACAAACAAACAAACAAACAAATTCTACTTCTTTATAATATTAGTATAGATTTAAACATATTTATGATAAGTATGGTTTACTCACGTGCATTTTTTAGGATTGCCCGACTATAAAATATGAGTGTCTCAAGTAAGTTATAAAACAAAAATTTTAACATAATTCAAATCATCACAGTACGCCTTTAAAATTATTGTTTTTAGTGGTTAGTATAAAAGGTGACGTGTCAATTAAACCGTGGTAGAAGATTATCTTTGTTAATTATTTTCCTGGTAACGTAAGTATTCATTTATTTCTCCATTTCTGTAATTTTATTGAATAGAAATAATAAACCTTCACTATTACCGGGAGTCCCTGAGAAATAAAATATTTAGTTATTGAAGCTATTGAGGAAAGCGGGGAGTGTCCCATTTAGATACAGTTAATTCACCACAAATGCTAAGTTAATAACATTATTAACGTGTACTGCATTATTCATTGACTTTGTATTATGTTCATCATTGTTTGAACTTATCTTTAAACACTTATGCGGAAAATAATTAACTGTTTATCTTTCCACACATTATTGTAAATGAAATTGATTACATTGTTCTCACATTTATTTTTCTTCAGAATTTAACCAACTATTTGTTAATCTATTTATATAAAAATGAATCCCTATTTCCCTTGGTTACGGCATCACGCGTGAGCCGCTGGACCGATTTCGCAAAATTTTCTTTTGTTTTGTTTTTAATTGTCAAGACAAGGTTCTTATGAAAGAAAATTTTGATATTTATAAAAAAAACTAAATTATCTCAGTATGTCCATATTCTTCATTTGTTTACCGCATGCATGAAAATGGTGTTAACTTTTTGTTACTATTTTGATTTTGTTTCTGAAGGTAGGTAGTAGGTAAGTAGTAGGTAGGTAGTAAGTAGGAAAAAGTGCATCGCAACGCATGCCGGGTACAGCTAGTATTTGATGAAAAAGAGTTACCATGGAGTTTATTGCCTGTTCTTCTCTGTAAGAACTTTAATCAACAATTCATATGTGTAAATAAATGGTCTCATCATTCAGCTAAAAGACTGTGCTACTGCTGGACATAGGCTTCCCCCAAAATGGGGAATCCCTTAGTCGCCTTTAACGACACCCATTATTGAAATTCAACTAACTTTACAAAATAATATCAGCACTGTATAAATAACGCTATCTGTGTAGTACTATAAATATCATCTTAGCTTCACAACGCTCGACTAGCAAACTCTGAAACAAACACCACAATTTCTCCACCCAGTGCGTACCAACCACCCAACAGACTTAGGTAAGTACCGTTTCTATTTCCAAAGCATCGAAGCAAGTTACAAGGAAGCCTCGGCCTCTTCCAATCAACTAATCGTACTCAAATAGATACAGCGGTTTAGCCTCCGCGTCATTGTTCCAACGTTTACATTCAAATTAAGTTCCTGTACGGTTCTGGAATTCTATTAAGGGTTGTGGATGTAAGTTATATTCTTGTAAGGTTATTTAGTGAAAGACGTACATGAATATGTCGCACCTTTTCTTGATATAAGTGATTTTTTTTTCTCTTTTACTGCTGTCGATTGTCATTCCGGACCGTTTCTACGTAACCGGGCAGTTAGAGACCTGAAGGTTCTCCATCCAATAATGGGGAAGACAAATACTTAACCTAAGCTAACTACTGGTTAGCAGTTGTGGTGCATGAAAAGAGTCTCCACGAGGAACGATACTTCAGTACGTCCGGCGCACCCTGAGCAGTCAGCCCCGATACCAACCTTGCTGACTGGCTAATTTTTTCACCACGGCATTAGCTATTCTTATATAGCTCGTGACGACACGATAGAAGAAGATTACTTATACTACACTAACATCATGATTACTAGCAACAACAGCACTAAGGGCGACCCATAGTGAGACTCGGACCTCGGCTTAGAGCGTTGCTGGCGGGGGGTTGGGGGAGACAGCTTGATGTGGGCTGAATTATCGGAGTGATGATATTAGTGACGCTACTCACAAACTTTATATTCTAGCACGTCTCCGTGTGGAGACTTTACTACCGCGCGCTGTGAATAGACGCTTGTTCTAAGATTCAACAAAACCCAGCACGCTTGGTGGTAGGATCTATACGGTCCGCCTGGCTAGCTACCACCTGAACATTAAAGTCGCCAAGCAGTTTACTGTGTTCCGTCGTGTGTATGTGAAAGACGGAGGGGTTAAAGGGAAGCCCGCTGTATCTCTGTTACTTGGATTCGTGTGCTCCATCTTAGCCCTTATCTATGCTTACCATAAAAGAAAAGCGAAAGGGTTGATAATAAAAAAAAAATTGATGAAAAAATGCAGCATGCACAGGAAATCTGAATCTGAAGAAGCAAAACATCAAAAAGTCTCTCCATACATCAACATGTATTTATACAAAAAAAACGTGTCTTAAATTCATTTTATCCTAAAGACGGAACTATACTTGCATTGTACACATTATGTACGCCTCGTTGCAAGATTTAAGTCGTCATAAACGAAAATTAAACATACCTAATATTTTGTAAACATAGAATCAAAACACAGCAGGTTAAGATCGTGTAGCTCGGTGTGTGTGAAGAGAATTTAATTAATCCGCGCAGTTACGGTCCAGCGGTCATAGTAACCACCTTTGTACGGAACCAAATGTTGATCGTAAGATTTCGGAGGGGAATCTTCTAATAGTCAAGTATGGCGAAATGGCTACAGCGGCTACCTTTGTACGGGACAGCCGGTGTAACTCCGTAAATTTTTGGGATAAGGAAATAGTTCTGAAATAGATACGGCCAGATAGAGTTGTTTTGAATAATCAGAGAATGGTGTGGATTTATATTAATAATAATAATATAAACTTTATTTCGGGTGGCATAGACCCATAGAAACCTTAACCTAGTTATACATTTACAATATAATTCAATCATGATTCGAAAGACACGTGGCGCCATCTATTATCATTACTTACTGTTGTTTTCCTCGGGAACAGTACTTTTTTTTTTTTTCGGGATGATAGGTACCCTATGTCCGTTTCTGTATATCTGACAACGTATATGCAAAATTTCAGGATGATCGGTTCAGAGGTTTAGGCGTGAAAAGGTAACAAACAAACAAACTTACTATCGCATTTATAATATTAAGTTAGGATTAGGATTTGCTATGACTCGCCACACCTACACAAGACTTGACCCACTGATCCTGAAAGGGACAGTCAGGACGTACAGCTATTGCGTTCAGAATGCCGTTGTTGCTCCCTCGAATACGGGCCAGCAGTGAAGCTGCTTTTTTGCGCATGATGGCCTGGAAACCATCAGTGCGTGCTTCAGCAAACATTCCAGACGCGCTGCACCGCCACGGCAGACCCAACAACATCCTGAACGCATTATTGTACTGAGTGCGCAGGGCTCTGTAGGCTCGCTGCGTATATCTCACCCACAGGCCGCTCGAGTAGAAGGACTGGCAATAAGCTTTGAATAGCGTAACCTTCACTTCTCTCGTGCATCGTGCGAACCTGCGTGTGAGCATATCGGATCGATATCATATTGGATGCGGTAAATAAGTTTATAATATTATAACTTTCGTGAGACATACCTCCGATTTCTGAATTGAGAATTCTAGGATAAGCAGTACCTACTTAAGTAACATTTGAGTACGGATTTGTCAAAAAAAAATACCGATTTTGAAGCATTTTTTTGACAACTCCGAACTCAAATACTACTTAAGTATTGCTTATCTCGAATTCTCAATTCAGAAACCAGAGGTTTTTCATATTTATGATTAGTTTCGGTTTACTCACGTGCATTTTTCGGGATTTCCCGACTAGTTCGACTCACGACCTTGCCGAGTGTTCAGCTCATGATTAAGAGCTCCGTTTGGGTCCGAAACAAGTCGGGCAATCCCGAAAAATGCACGTGAGGAAACCGTAACTAATCATAAATATGAAGTTTATAATAATTACATATTTTAGAAGAATCTTCCTCAAATAAATGCAAGCAATCAGACAAGTTTTTTTGGTACCTTGTATACCTTGTTTTGAGTAGGCCCACTCAAAACAAGGTAGGTATAAGTAACCAAAATCTGAGAATGTTTTTTTATTATTATTTGTCGTGATCGCGTTAGACCCTAGTCGCACCTGATGTGAACCGCAGACAGGGCCTAAGGTGGAGCACAAAAATCCGAGGGATTCCCCTTTACCACTCTGGCTCTCACATACACACGACAGAACATGGTAAACTGCTTGTCGGCGGAATGAAATTTGTCGCAAAAAGGTAAAAACAAGTAGCAGTCACTTTTGTTACGGTTAAATGACGAACACTGTTTTGAAGTTTATGGTAAGTTATATTTGGAGTCGCGTTTTATGTAGTCGCGATCCTCAGCAGCAGGTAGCGAACAAAGAAGAACTCAGATTTGGTGATACGTTATGAGTTTTTGCTTAAAATGCAGTGCTTAAGTGAGTATGGCTGTAGCCCTTTTCAACATTCCTAATGTTTCTTTACAAAATGTTACCATACAAAGAAAATCAAATATTTAAAAAAAAGGATTATACAGGGTTAATTGAAAAACACCGACAACCTCTTAAGGGGTCATAGTACTCATCATTATGAACAACTTTTACTATGGGACCAAATCTGAAATCGCGAAAAAAAAACAGCTGTTCCGTACATTTATATTCGCTTAGCTTGTCAAAATGCAGGGAACAGCTGTTTTTTTTTTCGCGATTTCAGATTTGGTCCCTTAGTAAAAGTTGTTCATAATGATGAGTACAATGATCCCTTATGATGTTGTCGGTGTTTTTCAATTAACCCTGTATAGCAATTTTACGGTTTTTACCTTACGACTACAATTTTTGAAATGACCGCTATGTCTGGACTCATCCTTCGTTGAACAGCGTATAGCAGCGACACGAACTACGTTACATAGGTGATTGGAAGAAATGTATTTAATATTCACGTGTCTGACTACATTGTACACGAGATTTTTCGTGTTCAGTTTAGTTAGCATATACCTAGTATGTATTTCGCCAACTTAGTAGTTTGCCCACAAAATTATCTGCAGCAGGTCCGTTCACCCTCAGCCTCGTATGTGTAGGTAGTATGTTGCCGATCCAATTGATTAGTGAGGAGAGAGTCAAACTTTGATTGGACGTATTCATACTAGTTGAAACTTTACCGTAAGGGTTACGAGTAACTGGCAAAAGGCTAGCTAAGAATTTTAGTGGGTACCCGAGTCAGATGATTAATAGATATCATTGAATAGCAATTAGAAACACGTAGTTAATTGATTGAAAAACAAAGTTTGTAGGCAGTCTTTTTTGGAAAATCGTGGTAACAGATAAGTGTGATTTGGCAGAGAAAGCCTGGTCCGCAGCGCCAATTTTCTAACATGTTACAAAACTGTTAGGCCACGCCCCTATTCGGTTAGCAAACAATGTTAAGTCGGGTCCGCAGCGCCAATTTTGCTAACAAATCTGTAAGGCCACGCCCCTATTCGGTTAGCAAACAACGTTACCCTGTTTGCAAACACGAAAACACGGCGCAGCGGACCCGACAAAAATGTTATTGATAACACTTAAGTGTTATCAATAACATTTTTATTTTATCACTTTTTTTTAATGGCTTATTTCACTTATTGTGACTATGTAAGCCTCCTAATATGTCGACATCTGGGTACCGCTAAACAATTTTGAAAATTAAGAAATGTGGACTTCGCATGGTAAAAGGTCTATGTACTTTGATCTACGATAGACTTCACGCCTACTATCCATACGCACAGCTTGTCTGGGGCTTCATTTTTGTTTTTTTTAGATTCATCATCTATGAGCTAAATCTGCTACTCCGTACTGTTCAATATTGCAGCATCAATTGGATAACGAGGTAGATTTATGCGAAGATATAAATCGTGGGCAAGGTGGCTCCATTGGAGAAGACGCGCGCATCCGTCGCCTACGACTCGAATTGTTAACCAAATGACTAAACTCATAAATTTTATATGGCATATACCTACCTACCTTGTAATAAATCACAAGTTTCAACACATTATTCCCAGAATAATAATAAAAACTATTATTTTTCACCACAATGTTGTTGACCATACGCCGCCTTAGTGTGAAAACCTCGGGAATGCATTTGGTCATTGCACGGTTCCTGTGGGCTTTCACGTGGACGAAGCTGTGGGCACCAGCTAGTCAATTCATATGTATTACGAATGTCATATACCCAATAAAGGCTTAATTTCAGTGCCTACAAACTAATTTCGCAAAGAGCGGCTCTCTTATAATAATAGTACTTAAGCGTCGTGATAAAATAAAAATGACCAAATTGCATTCCCGAGGTTTTCACTCTAAGGCGACGATATTTAATTTAATTTAGCGATTGTACTGTTTGCCTTCCACGCAGGAGAGTCCAAGTTCGAATCCGGCCCGCATCTCTGACTTTTCGAATTCATGTGTGGATCATAATTTGATTATCACTTGCGTTAACGGCGAAGGAAAACATCGTGAGGAAACCTGTATAACTGAGAGCGCTCCATAAGGTTCTCGATGGTGTGTGTAGTCCGACAAGCACCAGGACAGCGGAGAAGAGGCTCGTGCCCAGCAGTGGGACAGTGATTGACTGATTATGATAAGTTAACTTAACTAGAATGTGGGTTTAAAGGCTAGTATGCTCTAGACCAGAGGTTCCCAAAGTGGTCAAGGTGGACCCCCAGGGGTCCACGGGAGACCCGCCGCCCGACCAGTAACAGGCCCGAGAAGGCGGCGCGCAGTGTTCCGTGCGCGCCTCTCAGGAGGACGTGGGGCAAGGCCCCACAGAAGCAGAGGTCCGCCAGGGGTTGGCGGGCCGAGGCCTGCGGGGGTCGCGGTGCATGCAGTTGCGAATCCCGCGACCCCGGCCAAGGGTCAGGAGAAGGAACACCGTGGGTTTTTAGCCGGTAAGAGTCCGGCATACCCCTTCGCTTTCCCCGGGCGAAGGGCATCAATGAGGATTTTCCCACGAAAAAAAAAAAAAAAAAAAGCGGTCCACGGGAGACGGAAGACTCGACGGGGTTCTACGTTGGCGTGACAAAAAGATCTAATATTCACATTTTATATGGTAATATGGTACAAATGTAGCTGCAGGGGTCCACCGGAACCAGCTAAATTTTGAAAGTGGTTTATGAGAAAAAAAAGTCTGAGAACCGCTGATATAGACCCACATTCTAGTTTCATTCTAGGCAAAAGTCAGTTAAAACAAAGCCCAGTCTTGTCGTACCGGTGACAACGCTTCCTGATACTGGCAGATATTTTATGCTCTCAACAACACTCGTTACTGATATGACAGTAGTACAGATGATGGGATAGATTATTTCATGACCATTTAAATAAAATTCGTTTTATTCTACTCGGCAACAGATTCAAGAAGAAACGTTTTTATTTCAGTTGTCAATCTCGAAGAAAATCAAGCAATCGACAAATAAAAATATATCTTCTTTTTACATGCTTTCATTTCGGTTTTCGCTCATATCTGCCAATGCCTTTTTGTAGTCTGTCGTCAGAGCTTCGTCGGACAGCGGTAAAATAAATCAAGTGCAGGTGATGTTGATATTTGTCAAACCTGAATGAAAGCTTTCTCCTGACAACCGACAACCACAACAACACATATTATTTAGAGATTTCTTTATTGAGGAACCCTAAGGTCTTCATGCATTAATATTAGTCTTTGAATAGTTCGTTTTAAATAGCACGTAGACATCAGCCAACTATATCATGATGATGCCACAATATATATTACTTACTAAATAATAACTTAGTTATTCCTATGTACGGTAACAATGAAAGATTGATGACATTTATTGGAAAAGACGTCATGATTACTTACACAATTTCCGCTTAATTATACAAGGTTAGTTTTAGTATATACTAAACCTGAAACTAGTTTGTTCAGAATCACTAGGAGAATCGATTGACATATTTTTTACACCACTTTTTTTTTTTTTTTTCATAAATTTCAGTTTTGTTTCAGTAGGTTTCTACTCATAACAGTTGACAGGAATAGACACCTTGAGGCTTGAAATGGTCCGCTCGGTCAGTTTCCGTGTATTAGACAACCCCTGCATAGCACAACTCAGGCATTTCACACTTTTTTAGCGAACTTAACGCGACATAAACTAAGGTGTAACTTGGAGATTTACTAAAAAAAACACATATTCAGGCAGTTCTGATGAAAATCTTGTTGGGGTGTCTCGGTTTTCGTATAAAGTTAAAATAACGTTGTAAATTACACGTGTGTAAACATGAACCTACTTTAATGAATAATCCTCTTATGTAAGTTTATGTTTATAATTAGCAACAAAATATTGTTGTATGTGAGTTGAACTCCCGAGAAATTTACGCTCAATATGGCAACAACTTAAACTTATTATACAAATAAAACCATTGTTTTGAATTCTACGAAATCGTTCAAAATAATTAATTCATAATAATAACTATTCAATTTTTCCCTCTAATCATTTAAAGCAAATAAAATATTGTATTTTTATATTTAGCCCTTTCTCTGTCCCATGAACCACATATGAACAAGTGCATTGTTTAACTATTGTGTCTGCTGTCTGGACAGTGAATGTGTTAGGTACTGAACTACTGATAACTGTTGTTCAGGCTTCTTCATAGATTAATACACTATCTTTTTTAATGAAAATAACTTTGCGGAAATATTAATTAAAACGTGTAAAATTACCGGATCGTGTTTAAAGCACTACGCTCTAAAACCCAGATCGATGACGTGGCTCAAAAGGCTGCCTAGGAAAATGGGACTAGAAAGGACATGTCAGCCGCTTATCAAACGAGTTGTGAGCCCTAATAGCACAGGACTGATGCCCTGAAACTGTAAAGCGAAGTCACAGCAAGTCATGAAGGAGATGGCGAGACGAAATTAATGCATTCCATTGAAATCTGAAAGGAAATAGCGTGTAAGATGTAGAGGGAATATAAAGAGGTCTTGGCCTAGAGGAGTCTGATGACATAGCTTGATTATTTAAATATCACCGAATTGATAGTCTTATTTGAACAGTGGCAGATAAAATATTTTGCTCATCGTTAGAAAAGGAGCATAGGTGCATTGAAAAAGCCTATAAGTCTGTCGCACCTTAGACAGCCCCGCTTCCAAACTTGCTGAGTTGCAAAACTTTTCACCAAGGCATTTATTTTTATAGAGGGTGACTGGTAATTAGTGACCGATACTTTAAAACATAATTTTACTCATGATAACAAACAACTTTCCCAAAGAAACATTATTTTAATTTTATTTTTTTCATTAAAAATGTTACGGAATGTACGCGGCTCGTAATTTGGAAATGAAATTGTTTTGTCTTATAAATAATGTTTCTTTGGGAAAGTTGTTTGTTGTCATGAGCACAATCATGTGTTAAAGTATCAGTCACTAATTACCAGTCACCCTATACATCTATCTGTATGAGCTATTCTCATACAGCTCGTGCCGATACAAAAGTAGAAGAAGATCGCTAGAAAATGCTTTCAAGCCCAGTAATAATTATTAACGCTGGATGTACAAAATCCATCTCTGTAAAAATATGATGATAATGATGCTACATTACTAAACCTTGATCTGAGTAACACACTGAAGACAGATTACTCCACTTAGCAACAAGCTTTAATGACAAAACCTTGTAAAAACAAATGATCTAACCACATTCGGCGACATGTCATGGCGCCCGCGCCGGTGAGCCGTAAGCGTCGCGAGTGCAGGCGCCAGTGACTAAGGAGATGGGGGACAAGCGTTCTTTGTCCAAAGTGTTCGTTACATCACACGGACACTTCTCGTACGAATCTTAACGTGTTTATCGAGCTTCAAAACATTTTACTCCGCAATAAACGTTCCGTAGTATATCGTTGTCATAGTGATAGTTTGACGTATCAAGGAACTCGACTCACCTTATGGCATTCTACTGAAGCCTTCCTCGTCTTCACGATATTAGTAATCGTTTTATACAGGGCTACTGGTAATTCGACGTATTCCTTGCACCACGTTATAGGGGGGCTAATATGCAACAAATTTAACCCCACATATGTTCTACAAAATTCAATGGATTTCGAGATATTGCAATTTTTATATTATTTTTAATAATACCCAGAATTCCTTCTTAAACACTATTTATCTCTAAAATATCAAATTGATCGGCTTTGATTATGATATTAGCTTGTAGCTGATACTTTTACGAAGCTTTCTGCGTATTTAACAGTTCTTAATGACCATCCAATTGAAAGTAATCATTAAAAGTTAAATAAGTGTATTAGAAAATCATCGAGGTACACGATAAAGAATGATGTTTATCTCAAAAAATTACTATGACACTAAGTGTACAAAATGCAAGACAAACATCCTTATTTAATCAGCTATCCAACGAGGTATAGACGTTCAAAAAATATTTAGAAACTAATGTAAAAATGTCATAAAATACTGACAAATAGTCCGGTCAAGTTAGCTCAAAAAATAGGGGTAGGTTAACAGAAATTCGCATAGAGCTGAAAATTGGTACGAATGTTCGGAACACCATTATAAATCAAATGTAAAAAGTCCCCAGAGATCCCACACTTGCAAAAAAAAATATTCAAGGTCAAAGTTCGCAAATATGGGTTTTTTGCGTTTTTTAGCCAAACGGTAAGTTTTATGATAAAAATAGGTCAGACAAAAATTATAGATTATGCAATTCTCTATAAGAATTGTCTACAATTTTTCTCCTAAACGTCACCGTTTCTGAGATATAATGGTTTAAAAGTTGTATTCTTTATAATATGCGTTTCCACGCCACCTGGAAGGTAGTGTACTTGGCGCGTTTTTTTAACGTGGTTTCTCCAATAGGCCTATTCCACAATCTATTGTGATCCTGTTTAATTCAATACTAATTCAAAATATATAAAAACTGGTACTATTGGAAATGATGAAAGCCGTATGAATTCTAAAAAATTAGGTCAAATTATCCGTTTCATTCATAATCATCTGATAATTCTGCTTCCTCTTCTTCTTGTTCGTCTTCTTGTACTTCTTCTTCTGCTTGTTCTTCTTCTTCCTGCTGGGTGTAAGTAAATTGGTCTAACAGCGATGTATCAGATGTCTCCTCACTGATATTGTACGAATCCTCTTCTGATGGTGATTCAACATTGGAGCACGACTGACCTTGACAACTGGTACATGTTAATCGCCATCAGAAGAGGATTCGTACGATATCAGTGATAAAGAATACAACTTTTTCAACCATTATATCTCAGAATCGGTGACGTTTAGGAGAAAAATTGTAGACAATTCTTATAGAGAATTGCATAATCTATAATTTTTGTCTGACCTATTTTTATCATAAAACTTACCGTTTGGCTAAAAAACGCAAAAAATCCATATTTGCGAACTTTGACCTTGAATATTTTTTTTTGCAAGTGTGGGATCGCTGGGGACTTTTTACATTTGATTTATAATGGTGTTCCGAACATTCGTACCAATTTTCAGCTCTATGCGAATTATTGCACTTTGAAATGTCTAATTTGACCGGACTAAAAGGCGATTTCTGAAAAATCTCTACAAGCACGCAGGTGGCCCGTTAAGTGCAATTCATTGCATAATCCTCGCGTAGAGATTAAACAGCAGTCTGTCGGGCACCAACTGTCCTCTAAATGTCAGGATTAGATTAGGTCAGGTCGTTAGGTTATGTTTGGTCAGGGTTAGGTAGGTTAGGTTAGGACCTAAGTGTGCGAAGGAACACCGGGTGGTTTTAGTCAGTAAGAGTCTGACAGACCCCTCTGCCCACCCCCAGGATGGAGGACATCCATGAGGATATCAAGAAGGCAAAAAAAATGGTCAGGTTAGGTCGTTAGGTTAGGTCACGGTTAGGTTTAGGTTTGGTCACAACTTCGATGCCCTGGGATCTGGAGGCGAGGGCCCTCGCGCTGAGATATCGCCAAAGCGAGGAGGCCCTTGAGCGGAGTGGTCTCCACCAGATCCTAGTGGCTGTGGAGGGAACGACTTGCGCAACCCAATGCAAGGCACGCCGCATTAGTGGTGGTAAGACCCGTAATGGAGGAGTGGCTGGAGGGGTGGCATGGCAACCTCAGCTTCCAGATGACGCAGGTGCAGATATCTCAGCGCGGGGGCCCTTGCCTCTAGATCCCAGGGCATCGAAGTTGTGGCCTAACCTAAGCCTAACCGTGACCTAACGTAACGACCTAACCTGACCATATTTTTTTGCTTACTGGATATCCTCATGGATGTCCTCCGTCCTGGGGGTGGACAGAGGGGTCAGTCAGACTCTTACTGACTAAAACCACCCCGGTGTTCCCTCGCACACTTAGGTCCTAACCTAACCTACCTAACCCTGACCAAACATAACCTAACGACCTGACCTAATCTAATCCTGACATTTAGAGGACAGTTGGTGCCCGACAGACTGCTGTTTAATCTCTACGCGAGGATTATGCAATGAATTGCACTTAACAGGCCACCTGCGTGCTTGTAGAGATTTTTCAGAAATCGCCTTTGTCAGTATTTTATGACATTTTTACATTAGTTTCTAAATATTTTTTGAACGTCTATACCTCGTTGGATAGCTGATTAAATAAGGATGTTTGTCTTGCATTTTGTACACTTAGTGTCATAGTAATTTTTTGAGATAAACATCATTCTTTATCGTGTACCTCGATGATTTTCTAATACACTTATTTAACTTTTAATGATTACTTTCAATTGGATGGTCATTAAGAACTGTTAAATACGCAGAAAGCTTCGTAAAAGTATCAGCTACAAGCTAATATCATAATCAAAGCCGATCAATTTGATATTTTAGAGATAAATAGTGTTTAAGAAGGAATTCTGGGTATTATTAAAAATAATATAAAAATTGCAATATCTCGAAATCCATTGAATTTCGTAGAACATATGTGGGGTTAGATTTGTTGCATATTAGCCCCCCTATAACGTGGGGCAAGGAATACGTCGAATTACCAGTAGCCCTGTATATAGGCACATAAACAGCCAATCAATCTCAGTTTAAAACATTAAATTACTCATCGCAAATCTGCGGTGGTACTCTCAACGGCTAACCGCGGTGATTCAAATTGAATTTGCAAAATGCTTCCATTTTTGTAGAAACACCTCATCAAGAATAGCTATAAATAACTCCAGTGGAGAAGTAAGGACAAAAATAGTACGAATTTTGTTTCCTTACTCATCTAAGTAGAGTGGTAGGTATACTCACGTAAGGCAATAGGTAAGTAGATATTATTTATTTCACAAGCTGCTTTTAATAATACTAGCTATTTCTTAGGTATAGCTTAATAATGGCTTCCCAAACTAGTTGGATGGAGTCTATGTATAAATACTTACATCACTGATACCTTATATCAAAATACAGTAAGTTCCTTCATAAAATATGCTCTTAGATATGATCGAAAACCATGTGTGCCAATAAAACAATACACGTGTATACCTAAGTACTTATGGAACACTTCACACATAGGTACATAAACAACTGTAGTCGTAATAATCAAAAAAGTTCCAATAAGAACAACTTATACGTACATCTGCATCATACATGGCAACACTTAAGCAATACTACACACATTTTAACCGCTAACTACCTATCACAAAATATAAAGGTTCAGAAGTTCAACACATTGCCACAAAAAACAGGGGTGTAATATCGCCGCGTTTGATGAAATATACTTCGTTTCATATTCAAAATCATAACTACAAGTGGGCTGCATAACTGCACATCCAGTCGCGGTAGTTGTCAAGCACTTGCACTGAATAAATCCTACATTACCTTCAAGCTGCATTTGTCAGCTGCATAGTTTACAGTTGCGACTGAATGTGCAGCCTTCTTGCAGTTATGATTACGAATATGAATCGAAATATGTTTCTCCAAACGCGGCGTTATTAGCCCTTAGGTCGACAGTCACTACAGGATCTACAGGACAATATAGGAAAAATGGAACATTTTAGAACAAAATGCAGTCACAAATTGAGCACTATTTCGTTTCGTTTGTCATCTACATATAAGTTGGTGCATGAAAACAGCCTACACGAGTGACGATACTTAAGTACGTCCGGCGCACCCTGGGCAGTTAGCCCCGCTACCAACATTGCTGACTGGCTAATCTTTTCACCACAGCATGAGCTATTCATATAACTCGTGTTGACCCGAGAAAAGAAAAAGTCTATGAGTTTGTATCGTTATCGCGCATTATGGTACTTCTGAAGTTATGTGTTTTGTGTGTGTACCTACATGATGTAGAGGTAATTAAAAAGTATGTGCGCCAATAAGAGTGTGTACGACACATGCGCGCCGTTCTCACGAGTGTACAATAATGATCATGCAGGTCTTGATTAGTGCAGATGAGACAGTTGATTGAAGTTTACCTGTAGGTCAAATCAAATCAAATCATTTTTTATTTGTGTAACATAGGACGTGAATACAGTTCTTAAATTAAAGTTCATAGGTGCCAAGAGGCGTACAAATATGGTTGCATGCGAAATAACATATTGATGATTCGAGCGGTAAACATCAATTATTTGGTATGTATGTCAAAATTAATAGAATGAATATAATAACAATAACAGTAGGTACTTGCTAGTAAAGATGGCAGCTTCGTTGAATATTTTTCACTTTCGGTAGTTATTCGTATTACCACATCATGACCATTGCAAAATCATATTTAGAAAAATTCATGACACGGTGAATGCACTAAGTGTTAATACACGTAGCATTCTTGTTCAACTGTCTGTCCCAAGATTAACTTGAAGTAATAATCAACCCAGCCAACTGCAGTCCAGTGCCGGAGACTCCGTAAAAAGACACAAAATTTGGCTAGGTCAATGAGTTGATTGATTGGGCTGAATACTAACGAGCCCAATCTAGCTAGCTGTATCAAGGTCACAAAAAACGCAATGTTAAAACAGTGACACCTCTTTACATTATAATCATGCTCTGTACTCTATGGTGTATCGAGGGCGCACATGCGACGCCACCGCCTGTGAATCACATCACACGCTCATTAGCGATAGGTGCCTCACATCTGTAACGAACAGATCGTTTTACACTTGTATGTATGTATATGTACCTACTATCTGAAGATATCTGTTTTATATCACACAAAGTTTCATGTAGGTAGAAGTGGAATAGCTGGTCAGCTTATCGCAGTTATCTTCGACAAAAATTCAAACCTCTCCGGAAAAAAGTAAACCCTAAAGTGCTGCAGTGCACCTTAGAACCAGTCTTTTCGCAATTAACCACTGAACTTAAAACTGTAGAAAATAGCATATGGCAGTTCTCTCTATTACAATTCTAATTTTTCTGAGTTGGCTAGTTGAAAGGTCTTCACTATCTATATATCTATAGGCTTTAATAATTTTACACATTTTGGATATCTATAGGTACCTACATACTTCAACCAAATTCTAACATAAAATAACATTGCACTTGTTTTCCCCGAAGAGTTGGGCAGAGTTGATTAAGTCCCATGTAATAGGAGGCAAGCCTATTGCCATCAACCGGGCACAAGTCCAGACTTCGGTCTGCTGCTGAGAAATTCCTAACGGAAAAACCCAATAACGCTTTATTCGACCTGGGGATCGAACTCAAAACCTCACGCTCAGCAGTCGCGCTTGCGACTAACGACCTACGAGGCAACCAAAATATACATGAAGGTATACTTAAATGATTCAGGCCACTCGCCTATAATTTCTCTCTATCCTTTCAATTGAAAAAAGTGACCGATGGGTCATTGCATTCCACGCGGCCCAGTCAGTTCACATAAAAACTCACACACACACGCACATGTTAATGATCTAAACACGGCCGCATTAGATGCTAAGCAATAAAGATGGAATACACACGCGAGCCATTAAGTGATGACACCCACTTGAGACTGGTCAATTGAAACAACGACCGCGCACCTTGCAGTAGCCGCTGATTGATGGGAAGAATGCGCGGAGAGTGATGATCAATTTCGTTAGTTTAACAACAGTTCTGAAACATTTTGATATGATAGTTGAAAATGTTTTAAGGATGGTTATAAGAAAAGAGGTAAACCAAAGAAAACATAGATGGATTGTGTAAAAGATGATATGGATAGGAAGGAAGTGAACGCAAAGATGACGGCTGATAGAGATGTATGGAAGAATAAGACATGATGCGCCGACCTCAAATATATGGGGATAAGTTAAAAATGTTTTAAGTATGAATGTGGATGGTAATAAGAAAAGAGGCAGACTAAATAAAACATGGATGGATTGTGTGAAAGATGATATGGATAGGAAAGATGTGGACGCAGAGATGACGGCTGATAGAGAATTATGGAAGAATAAGGCATGCTGCGCCGACCACAAATATATGGGGATAAGTTAAAAATGTTTTAAGTGTGAATGTGGATGGTAATAAGAAAAGAGGCAGACCAAAGAAATTATCGATGGATTGTGAGAAAGATGATACGGAAAAGAAGGAAGTAAACGCAGAGATGGCGGCTGATAGAGGTGTATGGAAGAATAAGACATACGCCGACCCCAAATGTATTGGGATATAAGAGTAGGAGGATGATGGTGAGTGAGGTAATAATGTTAATAAGGGTCGACATTTCAATAGTCAGATAACTTTTACTGAGGAACCAGTTTGACGTTTTGCACAGCTTTTGTATAGAGAATATGACAAACCACCATATTTATGCCTTGAATAAAAATGTATCATCTGACGATTGAGACACCAGCCCTAAGCAAAATAGATCGCAAAAGTTTATTGAAACAGTTAACAAACCTCATTTTTTGTCAGCCCGAATTATACAGGGGTTGTGCAGGAAAATTTGTTTTTTTAGGCAAGGTGCATTTGCTTTATCTTTTTTTTCTTTCAACGTAACAAACAATTTTGTTTACTTACTAAAATTTTCAGATGCCCACTGCACGAATAAGTGTCGTCCAAATATTTGGTTGTTTTTCAAACCTGGTTTAGATCAATTGATAATGATTAATTTCAAGGCACCAGAGTAATAACACAAAACAAACGTTTCGCTCAACTAATGAAACAATTATCATAACAGTGAGTCACTAGCGCTCCTGTTGTCGCGCGACGGTTACTATCGCAAGACGTGGAGTGGACTGCGCACTTTGAACTTAACGAATTCTGTATACATTGAATAATAATGAATAGTGTTAGCTAACCCGAAGGATAGCTAATAAAATAACAGAATTTACTAATAGGATTAATAGCGTTGTAGCTTTCTGGGGCGTTATTTATTAAAAACAGGATGGTACATCAGAACTGAATACTTTAATACGATCAGTTATTATTACAATGCAGGAATATCAAACACAGTCATAATTACAAATCTTTAAACAAAACAAAGCAACTAAATAACAATTGTGAACGTTCGTACAAACCAAAGATCGCAGCAAAAAGAAGAGCGAGTACCGCACCGAATACTGTTTTATAGACCGTTTTGACAGGTCGTCAAGTAAATATGTCAAACTACCGCCACGACATCATTAAATCCCTAACAATAGAATAATGTGGCAATAGACTGTCAAAACGATACGTTTGATTTTGAATCCAAGGTGTAGGTAGAAAAGAAATATAAAAGATATATTTTATAAGTATAAATTTTATGGCCAAAAATGCTTTACAGTTATCTTTGTGTTTATTTTTAATATTGTATTGCATCACATACTTAACTTAATTTGGTGCATCTACGATGTTTTCTCTGCATCATTGACTGCTATAAAATGCGTATTAAGTGTGCTATACAAACTGTGCGAAAGTATAAATAATTTAAAAAAATATAGAATGATAATTTAAAGCGACAATCGCGTTAGTTCATTGTAAGATAATATGTCAGAAAATAATAATTATGGTAAAAGTGAATTTAAAAAAATATGTAATGTCGTTGTGTTAAAATGTTAATGTATCATAACGCCAAAGCAAGGGACTTCTTTCGGTAAATACAGCAACTTTTCTTTTTATAATGACTGATAGCTTCCATCTTAAATCATGACGACATTGGCCCTTAAACCAGGCAATACGAAGTAGAAACTTGTTTGTTAATAATTATGAATTAACATTATTCCATTTTTAATGTTTTCCTAATTGTTCTAAGAGAATAAAGGAAAATATAAAGTAGATATATTATGTCCATTTACGTTTATCGTACCACAGAAGCCGTGAGTCAACGGGAAAATGCGAATAGTTGATAGACAAGCTAGTTATAACTACTTTTGTACAATAATGATCTCATATCCCCCCTTTCAGGTCACGTAGGATTGTTCTTTTTAAGTTCATGTTGCGTGATTATCTAATGGGTAAAAAAACCTCATACCTTAAAAAAACAAAATGATGAAAGCCACAGTTAGTAAAAACAACCATAGTAATTTAATACAGTCAGAAATACTAGATTCTTATGCTGTCATTATTTTGTACAATAGGTATTGTGCTTATCGTGTAAAACAGCAAACAAAACCTACTATTAGCGACAAGACTAGAAAACGGATGTATTTAAAAGCGCTTTAAAATTAACGAAAATAACAACAAAAAATTTTTAAGGCACACTTCGAAAATAATGCTTTCCACTCCAAAATTGATGGTTTGTACTATAATCAATTAAAACCATTTGTTTCTGAACGCGTCCTTAAAACGAATGGTGGAAAGTGATCGACGAAGCGAATCGTTTCTGGCGCTTGCCGACCGCTGCCACGGCACCGCTCGCTTCGCTCGCTCGGCTCATGCTTTGAGTGATTACAGTTCTAACATAACCTAACCTACCTTCCAGCTATCTATTTATAATATTTCTTATTACAGTGAACTTTGAGGTAAGAAGCGTTGAAGTTATAGTGCAAACTATTACCTATTTTTAAAGAAGACCTAAAGTTTAAAGCACTAAAATTAAAGTGCAAACTGTTAATTTTAATGTTAAGCCTTTTTAAAGCGGGAACTATTATTTTTAAAGTTCATTTATACCTATACACCCTTTATTTATTGTTTATCGAAGGGAGGGCTTTTTTGTGGGATGTTTATAATATTGTAAACCTGACGTTCAAAACGAACTAAGTAAGTAATTCTAGTCTATTTTGAATAAATGAGTTTTGAGTTTGAGTTTATTATTTTGTGCTCTCTGTGTCTTATACTGAATAAATGTTTCTTCTTTCTTTCTTTCAAATTCATGTAAGTGAATTCACCGCTCCATTTATCATCGGAGCAAACAAAGCATCAAATGATTTAGCGTCGCCTCCACACATCCAAGCAGTTAGGTGGACGACAATTAACGGTTCGGCGGGGTCAACAGAGCCGGCGTCGCATACCGGTCAATTCGACCAATTGGCCACGCGCAGACGTGGGAACGGCGCGCGCGCATGATTCACCTCCCCACTACTACACTATTTACAGCTATAGCTATAGGTTTTACTGGAGAAGGTACATAAGGCCGACTTCTAATGACTTGCGGTAAGAATCTTGTATACAACCTTATTTTTACTTTATACGAAAACCGAGACACCCCAACAAGATTTTCATCAGAATTGCCTGAATATGTGTTTTTTTTTTTAGTAAATCTCCAAGTCACACCTTAGTATAATAATATGTCGCGTTAAGTTCCCTAAAAAAGTGAAATGCCTGAGATTTGCTATGCAGGGGTTGTCTAATACACGGAAACTGACCGAAAGGGCCGTCTTAAGCCTCAAGGTGTCTATTCCCGTCAACTGTTATGAGTAGAAAACTACTGTAACAAAATTATGAAAAAAAAAGTGTTTAAAAAAATATGTCAATCGATTCTCCTAGTGATTCTGAACAAACTAGTTTCGTATATACTAAAACTAAGCTTGTATATTATAATTATTCGCTATAGCAATAGCTACAGTTAGAGGCTTATGGGTATGACTACAGCGCAGTACTGTCGATTTTCAATGCTCAATTACATTACCTTTCTTTAGGTAGGTACGTTACGTTGCTCCAACATGACTTATGCCCGGTTGCCATGGACAAAAACAGATCGTTTTGCCACAGTGGCAGCATTTTTTATTGCCAAATTGCAAAATAAATGGACTCGTAAGCTAATTTTACCTGTAGTATCTACTAACGTATGGGAAGGTCTACTGTGCAAAGCTATGGGGATCTTGCTTCATTATTGGTAGAGATACAACAGTCTAAATATTTAACCAAAAACGTTCGGCAAAGTATTGGAATCAGTCATTAGAGAACACGTTAATCTGTTGCTCTGAGCTATCATGTACCTGTACGAGCTACTCGTACATTTTTATATGCTCAGTAAATTTGTAAACTCGTGTAACACAAATTAAATTATAACTTATAATATTGATGACTAGGCGGTCCTTACATACGTAGCAACAAACATTGTCATTTTCATAACATTTAATAAATCATATATTTTTAGTGTATCAAGCGCACTCAAGCAGCATAGTTGTTTTATTCTATCACATCAGTTAGTTAGAACGGCATGCACATCATCAGGCACCAGCAGCCTAACCTAGCAGGCATCAGCAGCCGCTAGCTCTTATCAAGCATTTCGGTTGTTTTAATAGCAAGAGTTAAAACACCGATCTTATCAACATATCATTCACAAATGCAGGAAAACATTCCTACAGTACCTATATCCATAACAGTCTTCACAGGCAGCCAGAAGTTTACATTTTGTCTAGGTAATGTAAGCGTTTCATTGACGTTTTTGCTTCTTTTTGCGGACATATGGGCTTGTTATTAGAATAAAACTTCACAAACGTGTTACCTCCTTACAGTTAATTTAAAACAGTCCATGACATACCCATCAAAACCCAACAAATCACTCATTAGGTAAGGTTCAGTCTATTTATAACGATTGTGTCATATACATACTTCCTAAGTAGGTACTCAGATATACGGAATTATTATTATGTTAATAGGTAAATTGTTGCGTTTTAGCTTTGAGCAAAATAATGCAATTAAAATAAATAATATCATTGTTATCAGACCAAAATTCGATTATTGCATTTACCTTCCGATAGTGTTAAACGTTTAATTAGATTTTGACCACAGGAAAAAATAAACTATTAAAATATGAAATTAAATAAATATCATAATAACAATCATTTACATCAAAACTGGAAATTTACCTATATACGAATTTTAATCCTATAAAAAACAATCATTTTGGCATAAACATAAGCCGATTGCAAGGCACAAATAAACGCACACTACAAAGGAACGAGATTCGGTCCCCTCAGGAACACCGCTGAAAAAATTCAAACAAATCGTCTGCTTCACAATCCTCGGCAATCAGGCAGGTATTCCCGACAAATTGGCCTTAATAAAATACTCCTTCTAATTAACGAGCCACCCCTACCCTCCCTAGCCACGAGACAAGGAAGGACAGAAGTTATGCTCCTTGCAATATATTTTGACAAGTTTATAAACACAGTCGCAGAACGATACACAAATAGTGTTATAACGCGTGAATCTAAAGCTACAGTGAAGTAATTTGAAAATATGTAGAGATTATTATTCTTAAAATACCTACAAAACTTGATTTTTGTGACTTTATAAATAATCTTGTAATTATTTAGAAAACTCACTTAAAATTATTAATTTAAAAAAATGGATACTGTAAAACCAAATTGTATCTTGACGAGTAGCATTATCGATCAACGAAATCGTGCTACAAAGTCAATCGATTATCATCATTACATCAGCGCCCGTATTTTCCGAATTTTCCTATCGCGCATTTTTAAAAATAAACTTTCTACGTTTTCCTGTTTGGTGGCTTCTTCTCTGACTTCTTGGCTCCCTTGCCCGACGTAGGACAAAGACAAGAGAAAAATAACAAGAATCGCCTTCTTAGATGGAAAGTGATCTGCTCCTAATTGTGCTGTGAGCGTCCGGGTTGAAATTGTGATACTTTAGAGAAGATTTCATATTGTGAAACAGATTGAATTTTGTTAAAGGAAATTCTGACTATGTAATTTGTTTTATTCGACTTTTTAGGTTGTTTTGAGTGACGAATTTTTTTTTCGTCTATTGGTCTGCTTTAGGTTGTCCTAGGGGACCATTTCTACGTAACAGGGCAGTTATTGGCGAGACCTGAAGGGACTCCAGCCAATGCGGGGGGGGAGTAAAAGCTAACTACTTGTACTACACTAACATCATGACTACCTGCAACAACAGCACTAAGGGCGACCCCTAGTGGGACTCGGACCTCGACTTAGGGCGTTGCTGGCTGGGACTTAGGGGGGGGAGACAGCTTGATGAGAGCTGAATTATCGGTGTGACTGCGGAGTCTGAAGAGACGACCGGCTCTACGACGGGAGAGCTCGGTGGATCGTGACCGGCGAGTGACGAATTATTTTACTTCTACATAAGTAAAGGAATAACTTAGAATTCTGTTGAAGGCATAATATTTTAATTCTAGTACAAGATTGTACATTTTGCGTGAGGTCTTGGGTTCGATCCCCAGGTCGGGCAGTGTTATTAGGTTTTTCCGTGTGGAATTTCTCAGTAGCAGCCCAGAGTCAATATGTTTAGACTCTTGCCCCCTATTACATGGAACTTAAACTACTATACACCTCTGCGCAACCCCTCGGTGAACACAGGCGTGATGTTATGTTATTGTACAATTTCATCAACTTTCAACCTCTTTCACAGTCACACTTGATTTTAAATATGGCTTGGTACCACTTGTTACTATGCGTACTGAAAGAAACTCTTTCATTAACTCCGGTCCAGGACCCTTTTAATATTTAGCCAAGCAGCCTTATCGATGTTCTTTCTTGAAGCACATTAAGCTTGACAACAGAGGTATAAGATAATTATTCGCCGGTGCGTCCGCTGCCCGCTGTCCGCCGTCCCCTGAGCGACATACATCACACGCACTGACTGATAACTGTTCTTAGTGAGGACTTGGTGTGAGACATAGGCGGACACGGAAAAAGATAAATTTAAGTAAAGTAAAGTTCTTCATCTGCTTTCTGATTCAGATCGATTCGATTAGTCACTTGTCAGACGATTCAGTATGCTACCTCTTTTTCTCTGGTTACGAGAATCGTAGACGGAACAAGATAGAAAACTGAATCGGTCGACAACTGCTTATCAGAAAGGTTCTGAATCAGGGGGCTGAAGTCATAATTTTATCGTTATTTTAGGCTGGTCATTTCAACGAAGAATTGAATGTCCAATTTAATCTTTCTCTTTCGTAAAGAAGCTGCGTGACATCTTTTTCAAGTATGCACGGACTCAGCAAGAAACGACTTAGCAGCCAGTACCCACATCTGTGCCCGTAATATTGTTATGCGGTCAACCAGTTAACCGGTTAATAGATAAATACACAATTGCTATTAGAATTAATAATTTAAATAAATATAAAATATTAATTAATTAAAGCCCTCCACACACGCATTGCAATGCTTGTAAAAGGCCGCTAAGTTGTATGTACACTAAAATTTAATGTTACACCTATTATGTACACTTAGTATGCAATAAATTTTTGAATTATTTCAAAACCGGGGGTGCATGAAAAGAGCTTCCACGAGTGACGATACTTAAGTACGTCCGGCGCACCCTGGGCAGTCAGCCCTGCTACCAACCTTGCTGACTGGCTAATCTTTTCACAACAGCATGAGCTATTTTCGTATAGCTCGTGCTGACACGAGAGAAGAAGAAGATTTCAAAACCAATTATTATTTTCGGTACAAATAGTAATTACATCGCTTACGTATAGTAGCTACCTATATCACCAAAATCCAAAAAGAATTTATGCGTTAATGTGAATTTTATTAGAGTCAAATTATTGGTTCCACTTTCTTTTAAAGACTCTTTTTTATTAAAAGAAGAAAGATAACATTCTTGTTTAATTGAGAATTAAATTAAATTTTTCCTTGAACCCGCCATCCGCTTACACTTTGCACATCTCAACTTAGGCCTAGGGTCCTCGGAAAAACTCCCTCTTTACCTTCCACTAAAACTAGTAAATAGTGGGATTAACTGTTCGCATAAATCACCGGCCGACCACCGGCCTGGTGATACGCATCTCAGAGATTGAACCTGTTCACTTCCACTCAGTTGATGGCTGAGCCTATCTGATTCAAACTTTTCTTATTAGTAGCGCTGCGATTATTGTCCGACATTTTAATAGAACGTTGCTTGTGTGCAAGAAAAATAGAGTGTATATTATACAAGCTTAGTTTTAGTATATACTAAACCTGAAACTAGTTTGTTCAGAATCACTAGGAGAATCGATTGACATATTTTTTACACCACATAATTTGTTTTTTTTCGTAAATTTCAATTTTGTTTCAGTAGGTTTCTACTCATAACAGTTGACGGGAATAAACACCTTGAGACTTGAGACGGTCCGCTCGGTCAATTTCCGTGTATTAAACAACCCCTGCATAGCACATCTCAGGTTTTTCACACTTTACTAGGGAACTTAACGCGACATAAACTACGGTGTAACTTGGAGATTTATTAAAAAAAAACACATATTCCGGCAGTTCTGATGAAAATCTTGTTGGGGTGTCTCGGTTTTTGTATAAACCAAAAATAACGTTGTATAGCTATAAGCGTTTTAGACAACGTAGAACTTTTAATTATACAATGACCTGTGTCAGTTGGACGGACGGACTGGATACAGTCGTTTGATAAATTGATTATTAACTTCACTTTGTAGCAATGAATCCGGGTCACAAACATAAACCTTAATATCTCGGAAACTAAGAATGATAGCTTTTTCAAATAAAAATTATTTAATAGACTCAAATAATATTTATAAAATTTCTTAAATAGTCTTATAAAATATTTTTTGAGGAGCTCGTGGCTAAATAATTACAGCCGCATAGACCGATCTTCCGGGTTAAGCCACGCTTGCCGAGGTTGGTCTGTGGATGGGTGACCATTTACCATAGCGAGTTTCCTCCGTGCCTCGGAAAGCACGTAAAGCCGTTGGTCCCGGCTGTCATTTGTAGATCTTTGACAGTCGTTACTGTTGGTCAGAAGCCAGAAAGTCTGACAACCAGTCTTACCAAGAGTACCGTATTACCCAGTTACTGGGTTGTGGAGGTCTGATAGGCAGTCGCTCCATGTAAAATACTGATATTCAGCTGCATCCGGTTCGACTGGAAGCCGACCCCAACTTAGTTGGGAAAAGGCTAGGCAGATGATGAGTCTTATAAAATATTTTTTATTTGAATTAGCTGTTATTCTTTCTGAGATATTAAGGTTTATGTTGGTGACCCAGATTTATTGCTCCCGAATGTACTCTGACGAATCTTTTACCTGTAAATTAAATGAACTATGAACGTTATTTAAAACTAGCAAAACTTTTATTCTTATAACCCGAGTTCCACGGTCTAGTTAATGACTCCTGGAAAACTGAGCACTATACGTGGACCAACCTAGGGTCTTAAATAATGAGACCTAGCTGCAGATCGCTAACTGTCAATTTTACCAGAAACTGAAGCCCCCCCCTGAATCCATTCATGTTGGAGTTTCCAATAAGTAAGTAGGCTAGTATGTAAGGCTACTTTGGTCAAAGAATTAGCATTGCCATACAATGTGGCAATGCTGCCAGTCTTCTGGGCACGTTACCAGTCGACAGCGATGCAGAGGAATATTTTGATGCTCTATTTTAGTTTATAGTTTTATTAGGGTATTTTTTCTTTATTTGTGTATACTTTTATCTAAACATTGTTTGTGTAAATAAACCAAATATGTAGATATTTTTTACATACAGAGGCGAGTTAATTTTAGAGTGCCTTCACCACGGCCGGATAAACTCGTACAAGGATTGAGAGAGAGTTTTTTTTTCTTTTTTTCATTTTAAAAACGTTGCCCCACACTAAGATTTCTCATGTATCGTGGGTGCGTTTACAGACATAAATCTCACAAACAAACGCCCAGACCCGAAACAACCATCTGTAGGCCATACAAATTTTTGTTCCGTGTGGGAATCGAACCCACGACCCGTGGCGCAGAAGCCAATCGCTTAGCCACTGCACCAAACGTGTCGTCACGTTATTAGTTATTACTGTTACCTATCTCAGTAAGTAGGTATATACTAGAAATTAATATTTTGTATGTTAAAACAATTACTCTGACACGCCTATCCCCATAACCTGTGCGACACGGCCGACTCGGTGATTCTTCACAAATGAGCGCCATTTGTATGCGGCTGAAGTGAATACGTCTTAATTTGATCCACTGCGGACGAGAATTATGTAGAGTGACGGTGGACGGTTTGGGGAGTCATGATAACGAAGCGGTAAAACCCATTATTGAATACTAAGAACTTGGAAAACTTTGAAATAACATGTAATACGCAAATACTATGTATTGCCTACATGAGCATTAATACTCTAATCTCAATAAGAATGATTCAAAATTACGTTGAGTATTATATAGAAAATTACACAATTTATCAAGAATTTCTTGACAGACTATACACTAGGAAACGATGAGGATGTTTTTGGGGCCTGTCTTTTTGTAACATTGACGTTCAAAAAGTAATTCTAGTCTATTTTGAATAAATGTTTTTTGAAGTTGAAGTGCTTTATCGAAATATAGAGATAGTATTTCAGCAAATGTGCATTTTGAGCAAAGCTTAAAGCATCTCAAGCAACATCATCTATCAACCATACCGAGTGAACTTCAACACGATACACCTCGAACAAAAATCCTGTCGCTATATAAATTAACAATTCGTCACATACACAAACAAAAATGACCGTAGCAACGGAAAAGCCTCGTAACCCACAAAGACTACGTGTGCGTAGACCAAGCTATAAAATCCAGAATGTAGGTACAGTAAGCCAACTGCACCACTGAGCGATAACAAAACTCTCACTACAGTCGCTACTCGCTACGGTTACGATGTAGTAAGTAAACGATGGTCTTGAACTGAACGGTCGCAGATTGCAAGGCAGAAACATTCGGCCATTGCTGGAATTCGAGAGCCATCCACTCATATCACCTCGGATTCATTTCACCTAGGTAATAACACCCAGGTGAAGCAATTCGACATATTTGGTGTCCTTTGTTCACCTTGGAATTAATTCACCCAGGTGAGCAGGGGCGACTTTTTTTATTAATTTTGTGGACATTATTCACCCACACATATAACACGAACACAAACAAGTACAGACTTTCAAATCAAATTTAACTTAATATTTAAATCAATTATTGAAAATAAGACAAAGACACAAGCAATAAAAAAGATACAAAAATTATTTGTTAGTTTAAAATTGTGTAATAATTTTGACAACTTGAAGAATGATTAGAATTATTAAAATTAGAATAATTCAAAAATGTATATGAAAAGAATGAAAGCATTTTTCATAACTTTCCTGTACACCTACCTATATGTTTGGTAGGTAATTGACATTAATTATAAAAAAGTCGCCCTTGCTCACCTGGGTGAATTAATTCCAAGGTGAACAAAGGACACCAATTATGTCGAATTGCTTCACCTGGGTGTTATTTACCTAGGTGAAATGAATCCGAGGTGATATGATGACACCAAAAATTCCACTTTACCTTTGTTGCGATTGTGGTATTGTACAACTTTATGTTGTGACATGTGCACATGGAAGTAATACTGAAGTGTGAGTGTACAAAAGAGTGGATTGTCCTCTCATACATCTGGTGAAATCCGGAGTATATTGCGATGAGCGACGCGTTCAGTTGCCGGCGATCCGTCGCCAGTCGCCGTAGCTTATGAATAATTGTTTAGGTGATGTTAATATGCAGATATTTTGCGTAATAGAATTCTTTCGGTAAAAGTTATTTCACGGATGTAGTTTAGAGGTGAGGAGCATAAAGCTTCATCTGGAAAGATAAATAATATCCCATTTACATTTAAGTTGATAGTTCGATTAATATGAAGCATTGAGAAATTCGACGCATTTCTGCAAAATTACTCACAAATTGTGATCAAATAAAAAACTGAAATAACCGCTCCTCGTCGTCACTCGTATCGTATTAAGTTTTTTAAAGGTTTGTTTCTACCTATGTGGGTTGCACATACTACTTGGTACGCTCTGACATACTAACAGCTTGTCATGTTAAGTAATATTTATTTCAATAATAATACCTACAAAGACTTGTATTCGAATTCTAAACTCGATTGCCAGTCCGAGACCTTAGCCATTGGGCTATTTCCACTTTTCAATAAAATAAAATAATAAAATCCGCTAGCAAGTTTTACTGCGCAAGTTGACTTGTGCAATCGACTTTAAAACGATGGACATACTCGCAGCAAGTCAACTTCTACAAGTTCTACATCGACTAATGTAAACCACCCGTATTCATAACACTAGTCTAGCCTTATGAAAATAAACATTATAACCAATAAAAACAATTTACTAAGAAACAAGAACTAAACAAGCTTTTGCGTCAAGCGTCGATTGATGCATCATAAACTAAACATACACTTGATTTGCAATACATGCAGAACAGAATATGGATTGGTACAGAAAGTCCACTCCATACGATGCGCAATGACAAGCTCACTTACACATAGACGCCTGAACATGCGAACAAATCGGCTCGTACAGGGAAAGTGCATTTAATATCTAGTGTCACCAAACGTCCACCTCACTTGCTTAAACTCGTGGTGCACACTACCTGCTGAGGCCCTTAATCAAACTTCGAAACGCATTTATCCAAAATAGACTAGAAACAGTTCTTTTTAAACGTCAATGTTACAAAAGCCAACCTCCAAAAACGCCCGCTCTTCACCGCTTCCTAGTATTTATGCTGTGAAGAAGAAACTGCTTAACAAACTCCCCGACAATCCTGATTAATGTCACATCATCTGACTACGGTGACTACGGGCGATACGTCATTTTTAGAAGACCCCTGCGTCCATTCCTGCAGTGTTATAACTAAATAGGCCGTTGACGATCGCTTACGTAATCCAGCAGGTTACTTACTGTTCCTGATATCGTCAAAGTGATAATAGGCGTAGGTCTGCTATTCTTTCTCATAAAAACATCTCCAAAAACACCAGAATAAGAAAAATACGAAGTTGTAATAAAACCGTCAAGTTGGCGAGCACCTCGGCGTCACTTGCGGCCGCGCCGTCATGTGCGGCCGTCGTCATCTGCGCTCCGAGCTCATATGTCCGCAGAGCGCTCGATAAATCACTCGCCGACTTGAGTATTGCGCTCGATATGAAAACTGCTCCGCGATTGTTGGGGTATACTGGGAGCGTACACCTTGGATGGGAAAGAAGGGCACAGAAGTTAAGGGGCACGGAAGGTTTCTTTCAAGTGTTGAAGGAGTCTTACAGACATGCTGAGGTCACAGTAATTTATTATTGCGTATTATTTTTCTTGCGTTCGAAGTTACCCGACTTGTTTCGTCTGCCTCAAATAAATAATGTCACATTAAATCATCAAACTCCTCCTACTCTACTTATCTAAATTAACAATAATTGCTATACGGTCAGTATTGCATTGACTTTAAGATAAAAATAGCCTTATCTAAAATCAGCTTTAAAAAGAAAACCGACACCAAAACCTCATTGAAAATTGGATAAAAAAAGTCTCCACAGCAAATTGAAACATAGCAACAAACAACTGTGAAAACTCGGAATATTTCTAGAAAATTTTATTTATTTACACTTCATATACATACATTGGTGGTACACAAGGCGGACTTAACGCCATTGGCATTCTCTACTAGGTAACCTTTGGGTCAAAAATTAAACACTGCAAAATTATGCATAGTTGAGCCGCTTTTTTGTTTCGTCGGTATCAAATGAATTTATTGCGAATAAAGATAGACCATTTAACAAAAAAAAAAACAATTTCTAATTTTAAACATTTGCTCCCTCTGTGCCACCATCTGAAAGCAGTTATCAGTGCGCTGCGATTTTACTGCGGTTTGATTGCGTGCGGCGGGCGGCTGCCGGCTATTCGCACTTAGACTTCGATTCCTTTATATTAAGCCATTTCACATCCACATGCAACTCACCACGTTGCTAGAACGCTTCTATCTAAATTGTAGACGAGCTTGCAAGAAGTTATTGCTATATTGCCGATAATATTTTTCTTAGTGGAATTTGGGGAATGAAAACGTGAAACGTGATGGTAAACGTTTGGACGAAGTTAATGAATGTAGAATAATTTTCTTTGTCTTAGGAACTTGGTTCGCTCCGACACCTAAGAGTTGCGACGGCGACGGTCAAATTAAAATTGCTCTGTGTAAAACTCGGAACTATGGCATTCCACGAATGTAAGCACTTGTATTCTTATGAAGTCGTGGTCGAGAAACCTTAGAGAGTGGACTGGACTCGCGACTGCTGCCCATCTGTTTCCCCTAGCCAGAGACTGCAAGAAATCCGGAGCAGACTGCCAAACCTCGCTAGTCAGATAGGCACTTTTTTTTTCTATTACACTTCTGTAGGTGGTCCTAGGGGACCATTTCTACGTAACCGGGCAGTTATTGGCGAGACCTAAAGGGTCTCCCCAGCCTATGGGGGGGGGGAGTAAAATACTTAACCTAAGCTAAGTACTTATACTACACTAACATCATGACTACCTGCAACAACAGGACTAAGGGCGACCCCTAGTGGGACTCGGACCTTGGCGCTTAGGGGGGGACAGCTTGATGAGGGCTGAATTATCGGTGCGACGGCGGAGTCTGAAGAGACGACCGGCTCTACGACGGGAGAGCTCGGTGGATCATGACCGGCGGCGGTGGGACGTCGCGACGGACCTCGTCGGCGAGGACGGTACCTATGCCGGACGACGGAGACAGGCACATCAAGAAGAAGATTCTTATGAACGAGTACACAACCATTGCTGCTTAGCAAAGACTGTTAGAGTTCTGTAAATAGGTCAAAAAATGCAATCGTATTATTTTCCTTGTATTAATCTACGTGTTCCAATCAAAAAATTATTAATCTGTAAGCTAAAACATTTTTCCTTAAAATTTTATAGCAGACAATTTGGACAGCGATCGAGAGTTATCAATAATAGGACACGATGTTAACATAAAGCGAGGGGAGAGCGGGGCGACGTGAAAGGAGGTGAGATTAATTACTGAGCAATCGAAACCGACGCCGCGGGGGTGGGGGGAGACCACGCCGGTATAATATGCTACTATTTGCATAGTAGGTGCCAGTCATCTGTGGACAGGGGAACAAAATAAATTAGAAGATGTTTAATTCTGGTACAAAATTAAGCAACGTGAAGTCTATCTAGAAAATATTTGCCTTGCCTTAATAGTAGGGACTTGCTGGTTCGGTTAATAAATATATTTTATACTACCATTTGCCCGCAGCTTCGCTTGCGTGAAATTTTGAACCCGTTAAGTGACGATTTTCCATACAAACTTTCATCTCCTATTTAACACCCTTTGGGTTGAATTTCGAAAAATCCTTCCTTATTCCTTGTCTACATTATAAACTGAACCTCTGTGCAAAATTTCAGCTTTCTAGGTCCAAGGGTTTGGGCTGGGCGTTGATGAGTCAGTCAATCAGTCAGTCAGGACTTTTCTTTTTATTTATATAGATAGATATCGACGGTGTAGTATCAATATGTAATTACTACAAAATCGTAATTTTACCGGAGGCGAAAAAAACGTTTCATTTCTATAGGTATTAGGTATTTCTACAAACAAATATCTCGTAAATAAGAACAATTCAAGACCTAGACTAACAAGACCACTGCAAATATGAGCTCTTTCATATTTTACCTACGTATAATGCAATAAAAAATGTTATTTACTAGATATTTACTTCACCGTCTATAGTATATACCTTTTTTTTATGAGAGTACGCAGGAAAACTATGGAATACACGGAAAATAAATTATATTATGTGGTCATGTTGTCAGATGATTAGAAGATGATTTTTTTCACGTTATAAAAAATATTATAAGAGCCGTATAATATCGTAGATTTGTCAGTCCACTAATAAATAAGTAACACACAGAACGTTCTGCCGCGCCGTAACGATCAAGTGTCGTCCACCTGAGCGGCGCCGGCTCGTCGCGTCATCCCTCTGGTGGGGGCGCAAGGGTCGAGATTAATTACTGTCCGCTCCAGGTACCCGACAGGAGCAAACAGTAACAAGATACAGAAGGCCAGATTCTAACAACGCGGCACACATAATCAATCACTCACACGAATGCTACTCGCGAGGGTGCACTAGATTTTGCCCAAAAATGTTTTTTCAGAACATCATAGTGACGAGATCGCCAAATTATCCGTCCAAATCTCGTGGAATCAGGCAGCTGCGTCTGCAACACTCGCTTGCCTAGCTTTCTGACTACTGGTATTGCCTTCTACTACAGACAGAAGCTTGTATCCAGTGTAGGATTCCAATAAGAAAAATAGAACTGCATTATAATGGTATCGGTCATCGGTCAAACTCTTGCACCACTGTAGTCCTTCTAGATTGAACAAAAATATTTTTGCTGCCTCTTAAAATCTGTTTTTTATGGTTCCGATTCCGTACCCAAAGGGTAAAACGGGACCCTATTACTAAGACTCCGCTGTCCGTCCGTCTGTCACCAGGCTGTACCTCATGAACCGCGATAAATAAACAGTTGAGCACAGATGATATATTTCTGTTGCCGCTATAACAACAAATACTAAAAAACAGAATAAAATAAATATTTAAGGGGGCTCCCATACAACAAACGTGTTTTTTTTACGGTTTTTATAGATTACTAGCGACCCATATAAACCTTCCTCTTGAATCACTGTATCTATTAAAAAAAAACGCATCAAAATCCGTTGCGTAGTTTTAAAGATCTAAGCGTACATAGGGACAGACAGCGGGAAGCGACTTTGTTTTATACTATGTAGTGATGGTACGGAACCCTTCGTGCGCGAGTCCGACTCGCACTTGGCCGATTTTTTTTCTATTGGTCTGCTTGTAGATGATACTTGCGGACTGTTTATAAGTAACTGAGCAGTTATTGTCATGACCTCTGACATTGACATTGGGTTTCCATACAAGTAAAATCTACAAGGCTAGTCAGAAAGGGGGTACTAATCCGAAAGGGTGTTAAAGTACACTTATTAATGAATAACTTTTGTTCTACAACTTTTCCCAAAAGTCAATAGTTTAAAAGAGAAACAGTTGTTCAAAAATCTCAAAAAAAAGTCTCTAAAATCTATCTATCCCCAGTTATGATCAGCTGTGTTTACATTTTAGGTCATATTTGGGGTCATGAATTAGAAGCACCATTTTCTGAAGTTGTAACTAAAGCAGGGATGAAGAATTTTTGAAAAAAACTTAAATAAAAATCATTTCATTGGGAAAAAAAAAAACGAATTTTGAAATTTTAACACTTGCTTTCAAACAGTCATCAGCGATACTATAAGTGGGCTTCGGATTAGTACCCCCTTTCCGACTAACCTTGTATATGTCTGTGTCATATAGGTTGACTTGAAATGTATGAAGTAGAGCTTCTGTTCCTGAATGTTCGGTGACATAAGCCACTGACGTCCTGATTTAGTGTCCAGTGCTGACTGTGGCCGATAGGAACCAGGTAGCGTGATTAGACAATGATGTAGTGCATTCGTCTACTGATTGTAATTTAGCGTGTTGGGAGTTACGCTGCGATCTAGGCTCTGCGCGACGAACAGGGGATTCCTAATGGATGGCGATAACGTGTGTTCGCCAATAACATGCTTGTATTCCCCGAGGAGGCAGGCGTATTGGTAAATAAAACTATATATGGTATTTAGGTAAGTTTCATGTTTTTTTAAATATATAGTTTGCAGATTCGCTTCTCCGACCACTTTCCACCATTCGTTTAATAGGTCATGAAATGGAAATGGTTTTTGATTGATTATAGTGCAAACCATTAATTTTGTAGTGGAAAGCATTATTTTTTAAGTGGGCCATAAATATTTTTGTTGTTATTTTCATTAATTTTAAAGTGCTTTTAAATACATCCCATAATAAATACAGTAAGAAATGGTCCGACAAATTAATTAGGTAGTTTATTCTATTTTAATGATAATGTTATTTTAATTAATCCAATGGATAATTTGTATTGTAGTGTTCACACGAGCGACGTATTCATTGGACACGTTACCAGTCAACAGCGATGCGGAGGAATATTTTGATGCCATATTTTATTATATTATTTATTTATTTGTATTTGTCAAAATTGTAATAATCTTAACATTTAGGTAATTTTACTAATATTTTATTTTTAATTCTTAGTGTAAATTATTTCTTGCATGCCAAGTATGTAGAAAAAAATTAATAATAAGTCTCTGTATCCAGATGCACCAGATCGATGATTCGCAAAAAATAAATCTAAATGTACAAATATTTTTTTCCGTGTGTTAATCGAACATCTAGAGAACCTAATCGAAGCAACGGATAATTTACAGTAACAGAAAAACTTAGTCAGTCTAAATGCACCTCTTTTCAAAGTTAAATTACACCAACATAAACTGAATCCACTCCACAAGATATCTATGATGTCATCCGACCTACTGGTGGTCTACATAATAACAATATTTCACCAGACCCCAAATTCAAAATTTAAATAAAACGTAACTTCCCATAATAAAACACGTGCAAAATCAATTACGTACGTCCAACCACCAATCACTTGTTCCAACATGCCCGCTCCCACCCGCCGGCCACGTCATCGACTCAGCAAAAAGGCAGTCGCCTCAATTTCGGCGCACGTTATATTAATTACGGCCGGTGATGCTCTAAGTAATGACCCTTGTATATTTGACAGCCCACGCCCGACAGGTAGGCCTGGACATAGAATGGATGGAAGAGCTGAAAACAGTTTGAACAGCTTTATATGAAGGGTCAGCTTTACTTACAAGAACTCGTCGTATACTTCAGGATAGGCTTAAATTAACACAAAACAATAGCCCCTTTAGCCATGAAAATACGAAAAAAAAATGTCGACTTGTCTTATATGAGAATACTAGCTTTTGCCCGCGGCTTTGCTGGCATTAATTAAGCTCAAAAAAACTCTTAACACATTACTAAAGTTTCTATAATAATATAATTCAATCGTGATTCAAAAGACACGTGGCACCATCTATGAATGTTATTTTTGTTTTCCTTGGGAACAGTAATTTTTTTCGAGATGAAAGGTACCCTATGTCCGTTTCTATACACCTGACAACGTATATGCAAAATTTCAGGATTAGCGGGTCAGTGGTTTAGGCGTGAAAAGGTAACAAACAAACAAAGTTACTTTCGCATTTATAGTATTGTGCACGTCATGCTCGTGAACCGGTTCCGTCTGCCACCCGGGACTGGTCAGCTCCTAACTGCTTAGGCAATTCCAAAAGGCATATTTTTCTATTTGTTGCTCTTATGCGAGTTTATTTCTTATATTACCATGCATTATTCTCATACTATTTTTCACACTACTGTAATTGAACTGTCGTGAACTATTATTTTAAAAAGGGTATTTATGGAGTTTTTGCCGATTTTTCTCCATAGAAATCTTTTTGGAACAGTGCACCTAGTTTTAACGTCAAAATACACGTCCGATAGTTGCTTCCGGGAGCCGAATCCGATAGTCTGATCAGACTATCTGAAGGCCTCCGCGTCATACATTTGTTTGAACATGAATTACACGTACGTTCAGACTATCGGATCGGATGTCAGAATCGTAAGCATCGTCCGGACATCATCGTCATCCAGAAAAAAATCGGACACGAGAATCATACATGTATTTCATGAATCCGATCAGATACTCGGATCCGGCTCCCGGAAGTAACTATCGGACGTGTATTTTGACCCTTAAAGGTGCCTGAAATCTATTCTATTTGAAATAAAAAACATTGAGTTTGACTTTGAAAAAATAGTTAATGCCATAAAGAAAAGATTAGCCAGTCAGCAAGGTTGGTAGCGGGGCTGACTGTCCAGAGTGCGCCGGACGTACTGAAGTATCGTCACTCGTGGAAGCTCCTTTAATGCAAATCATCATTATCGTTCTGCCTTTATCCCAACTTCTTATGGTCGGCGCAGCATGTGTTTTTCATCCGTACATCTCTGTCAGCGGTCATCACAGTAGTCACCCCCTTTCTAGTCTTATCATCTTTCACATTATCCATCCATCGTTTCTTTGGTCTCAAAACTTTTCTCACGAAATGTCCCTCATTCCTCCGCATCACATGCCCATACCATGGCAACCAGTTTCCACACAATGCAAATACCAAAAGAAAGTTTGTTGTTTCAGTAAATCAAACCCATCCAGGATTTCTACGTCATTCTACGGTAGCGTTAGAGGTGTATGTAGGTGTACGACCGGACCGACTGGCGGACTGGCGGCCATTAGCGAGATATGAAAGAACAGGTCAGCGCGGCCCTAATCGACGCCGCAATCCATCACCCACGTGAATAGGTGAGCCGGTAGCGTCAGCAACCAAAATTAGTTCAATGAATATTTATTGCGAATATTCTTTATGGAGGGTAGTTCTGATCGATGAGCATTTTTATTGTTCCGACTGTAAGGAAGCACATTTCATTTATCATCTGCACATTTGAGTACTGCTCCCTGCTACTAACTCACGGAGCGCTGACTGAACCGACTGAAACTGTGGTAAACAAAAAAAGGATGTAAACCTTCCATTTTAAGAGAGACTTATGTGCAGGAATTGAATAGGTATGCCAGATCAAATGTCACGATTAAATAAATTTGAAGTGTAATAAACAGAACTGGAGGGCTAATAACGCCGCGTTTGGTGAAAGATATTTCGTTTAATATTCATAACTGCAAGTGGGCTACACATCCAGTCGGCAGTTGTCACACAGTTGCACGAACTACATCCTTCAAGCTGCATTTGATAGTTGCATAGTTTACAGTTGCGACTGGATGTGTAGTCCACTTCCAGTTATCATGACGTTTATGAAACGAAATAAATGTTTCACCCAACGCGACGTTATTAGCTCCCCTGATCAAAGTGAAGGATTATAATGAACTAGGTGAGTTTGCGGATCGCAGGATCAGGACGCATTTTATCTTTGTTTTATTTTAATCCTTTCAGCCATTACAGCATGCCTGAGTAACGAACATTGAAAATCTCTCTCTTATTAATATTATTTGTGAGAATGTAACTATTTTGCTAACTGTACTTCGTCGTGAGTGACGGGACACACGCGTGCAATTACATCAAGCTGCCTCGCACCAAACGTTACCATCGATAAATTATTATTATTATATTTTAGCTGAACCGCAGTACCTGCCCGAATAAACGGAGTTACTTTATATACTTATAGCTAACGTAAAGAAAGTTCACGATATTGATCAAAGGAGTCGATTCCATATATTTAATAACTGTTTTATGCGTAGTCTATCACAGAGAACTAAAAACATGTATGTATTATATGTTATAAAAGGTCGCAGACTGAATTTTTTTGAAGATAACAATAAGCTATGTCTACACCAGTGCGCTCTCATGTTCATCTTGCTTGTTCATCTGAAGCATGCGTGAAGCGCCATAGCACATGCAATAGCGCATGCCTTAATACTAGTTCGACAAAAGCGCATGCCCCTATCGCACGCTAATCCGTCTATTGTATGTCGATTGACAACTTAACGAGGCGCGACGGTGTAGACGATAAGCTGCATGCGTCTTATGGCAATCAATATTGCATGCGCTTGACGCAAGAGGAATTGAAAGTTGAAAGCGCAAGATGAACACGAAAGCGCACTGGTGTAGACATACCATTTCGGTTGTTATTCTTTATTCTAGAAATTGATTTTGTATTACAAAGTTTCAGCTACCCGTCAATTTAAATCTTAAGTACCTACCTATTATTTACAAAGAGACATAAATATTGTAGACTTTATTAACTGCATACTTACAGACAATGAGGATGGGCTCGTGATTAATGAACAACGCGCGTATCATATGATTTGTAAGGTTAAGCTGCGCTTGCCGCAGTCGATCTGTGGATGGGTGACCACTCGTTACACATCGAGACCCCTCCGTGCCTCGGAGAGCACGTTAAGCCGTCAGTCCCGGTTGTCATACAAATACCTATGACAATCGTTACGGGTAATCAGAAGCTCGTAAGTCTGACAACCATTCTAATCTTAGGATATCGGCATTGCCCAGTCAGTAACTGGGTCGCGGAGGTCTAATTGAAGTCGCTCCGTGTAAAATACTGGTATTCAGCCGCATCTGGGGGTCTACTCCCTAAGCACGAAGTCCATGGTTTCAGCATTAGTTACAAGCGTTTCATACTCCCTATCACCTACGGAAATACGATTATTTCGGGGCCCGAACTAAGAATGAATGACAACACGATTTGACAGTTGTCCCTACTACCGATGTTTTTTTGCCTGTCCGAAAAGTTGAACTTGACACTTGTTTTGTTCACTCCCACGTTTCGGGCTACTTTCGGACGGGCGACTAACTTCGTTGACGGACTTAGGGAGTAGGTGGTTAGACTGGAAGTTGACCTCGACATAGTTGCAAAAGGCTAGGCGGAACACTACAGTGAGATAAGTTTACCTACAAAGTAACTTCAACATCTTTAATTCCAAATCAAACTACGGATTACTGCACGCATGGAATGCATTATAAACACAATTACAACCGTTGATCCTATGTTTACATCTAAATATAGACAAGGATGGTGCATTCAAAGCGTTTACACCTACGATATCTATTGCTTCGACCTCGACACATATTCTTTATAAGCGAATCATTGCACTTGATCGCTAACCGACGGCTAGGTCATCCATTGTACCCTGTATCGGAGCTGAACACTGCTGCACAACAGTAGACTATAAAAATACGTCGTATAACTGGTTTTTATCATCATTGTCCTAGCCTTGCCAAGTGCTCACAGTCTGTCAGGATATGGCGCAGTGTTTTGCTGGACATATTTAGCTGGTGTATTGGTCACAAGTGCGACTGCTGACCATGAGGTCTTATGTTCGATCCCCAAGTCGGGTATAATGTTATTGGGTTTTCCCGTGTGGAATTTCTCAGTAGCAGCCCCGAGTCTGGATTTATGCCCGGTTGATGGGAATAGGCTCGCTCTCTATTACATGGGATATGACGACATACCGGCGAAATGTTGGTGTAGGTGCTATCCACCTCTGCTATCCCTTCGGAGAATACAGGCGTGACTTTATGAGATATTTAGATTTCTGCCAATGTAACGAAACGTTACATGACTAATCATGTTTTATTAATTGATGTAGTTCAAAAACCTTAAAACTAAATTAGTTAATTAAAATCTATCCTTAAAACTAAATCTAAATAATAACATTTTTTAACTAAACCAATATTTAAAAATAAAGGAACGCATTTACAATAAATTAATCTTCGTTCTTTGGGTGTTATGCATTTCCGAACGCGCGGCGCATCTAGTCGTGTGGGGAGTTTTTTCATAGCCTTATAAGGTCATACGTTTGCGCAGCTCGGGGCAGTCGCTACTAAGCTGAACCTGAGTGCACGTATCATTATTCCGAAATCGCGTCCCGTTGAAGCGCCCTAGCCGAGACGGACGTACCTAATTATTTAATTTTAACAATCATGTGAAAGTTTTAAATTTCCGATTTTGGGAACTACGGCCAGGTTAATACTGCCCGATTAACCTTCATCGTACAAGATTACGGCATACGGCGAAGATACATCATCCGTGGCGCGCTGAGCAAGTCGCCCCGCTGCACCTTCCCGCCATACTCGCCGCGCCATCGTGCATCATCGGCCACCCACCATCTCCGGCCTGGGAGGACTGCTGCCGAATTTCTGCAGGGAAGTTCCTTTCACTGCAGGTGTGACAACAGACTGCCGTACACCCACGACCTTACAAATTTTGTGTGCCTCCGCATAGTCTATTTTATTTGTATTATACGTTTTATTATTGGATACACTCGTTTTTTTTTATGTATTAGACACCGTCCTAATAATTAGGTACCTATAAAACGGGTGGAGATTACACCAAAAAGGAAAGTAATTTGAGAGTCGCTGAACAAATTAAGTGAGTTAATAACTACAAGCTATTTTTCTTGTATCGATGACGCAGCCCGTCATATCCATGGGTCATTTAGGCTGGCAAGGTAAAGATTTATTTCGCCATCAGTTGGTCTGCGCGCAGATGAGGTTGGCTTTTGGGAAAGCTAAATATTGTACGTTACCCTCTGACACCCCATCGATACAATGTAACTACACTTGGGAGCAAAGAAATCGAGCCACTCCTTTTTTCACGTGTCCTGGTTATTAGTTTTCATGAATTATATAAATTGACAAAAAACGACCCTCATTGTAAAGGTTATCAAATAACCTTTTAGGCGATATATGTTTAGAATTGATCTGTTCCATAATACCAAAAATAATAACAATTACTTATACGTGAAAAATAGAAGTGGCTCGATTTATTTGCTCCCAAGTATAGATGCGATTTTAAATCAGTATTTTCCACGGTATTAAACACAGTATTTTCACGGCATATGTCTGTAAAAAGATCTCACATTCAGTTTCAATCTCCCGGTAAACAAATTACGCGTCACCCACGGATCCTATCGAGGCGCATCTGCACATTCTGATTGCGCGCCATAAGGCGACGGGCTCATCTGCTAATCCATTAGCCACCTCGGTCCATATTTAATTGTGAACCCTCTATGCGTTGCACCTAAGCGATTGTCCGCGGACGCACATGTCGTGCCCTAACGTATAAAATTTGATAAATCGCACCGCCAACATGTGAACTACCCTCTTAGCTTAAACGGTGCGTATTTCGTAACCATTGGTTAAGTGATTTGCGAATTTGAAACTTGTGTCGATGACGTCAGAATTAGTTTTCGGGTGGTGAATAGAAAGTATAAGTTATCATCGTTTAGACACGCATGTTTAGAATATGCCGTTCCAATTTGAATTTTATACTGAAGTAATAAAGTTGCATTTGAAGTAAAGCGTGGAGATAATTGTAAGGTTTGACGGGCGGAATGGCAAATGCACTTTAGTGAATGCCCGTGCAGTAACTGATTTCGCGAGGGACGTAGGTAAGATAATGCAGATGTTTGGAGGGCCGGAGGAAGCCCCTCCGAGGAGGGCCTCACATTGATGACATAAGCAATTTCCAGTGACGTTTTCGATTAATATAAATGTAATACATTACCTTACTTACGGTGCAATGGTCCAATGCACTGGAGCGGAGAAAAGTTATTAAGACGAATAAAGCTTAACAGATCATAACCAGCGTTTTGCCCGTTTGGCTTTATTTTCAATGTCCACAATAAAGATAAAGAAAATATAACAGCAATATTTAAGATTACAGTCAAAACAATAACATAAAATAACTTCTGTTTCCATCCAGACTTCAAATTGAATTACCAAAATATTCCGCTTCTGTCCATAAAAATTGAATTTGTAAACTTGGAGCATTCGAGTTTGGAACGAATAAAAACGATCCATCAATTGCGAATCGTCCGCGCACCGCTAAACTTTCGCCGTGAGCGAATCGATACTAAATTAGCTAATGGAAACTTGATAGCGAACAAAAAACCGAATCCCCGTAAACCCCCATAAGCGCATTTTGCAACGATAAATCTCTGCATTGTCCCGTCTGACGACAGATGGCGTTTTATGCCACCCTCTACAGGTAACTTTATACTCTCAATTGTGTACATCAACCATAAAGCGCTGCACGAAATTCTGTATAATGTCGTCGTTTAGTTGGACAGCGATGGAAGCGGTAATATGTGAGGTAACAGCATTAGACACGTACAATAGAATATTCAATTATGTTAATGCGCGAGGTGCGGGACATGTGTGCGATTGTGCGCACGCGTTCGCCGCCATTTTTGTGTGGATTACCGACGCGTTCGAATTGTAACGGTCGGATTATTGGCGCGCGACAATTTTAATGCGTGTTGCGATGAATTTTGAATGAATGTTCGATTTAATTGTTCTAGCTTTGTGACTGTTGCGCCTATTAGCGATATTCGAGTTCTAAACTATTGAAACATGAATCATAATATTGTGACTTAGGTAAGCACCTACATATATGAAATAAATAAATCCGTAAATAAGATATCTCTTAGGATGACGTCTACGGAAAATGCTTTGAATATTCTTTATTGTGTGTAGTATTGAGACTACAGGGTTCACGACATCGCACTTTCAACATTCACTGCAGCCTATTAAAATCTGCAAAAAGACATTACTTTAATTATGGGCACATAATTATTAGGGACAATTCGTTAAAAGTGCGCCAGATCAAATTTCAATTAAAACTTTACGCATTAACTGTTAAGGGGAAGCAGGAATGATAAAAATATGCGCGGGGACGCCGTACTCTAATGACACTTAAGTTTTAACTCCGGGATTACATGGCACGGGGCTTGACGAGTAATCACTGCTAGGGATTTGACAATCCCTTTCGCTGTTGTTTATGAATCACATTATGTGATGTTACCTTGGGGATTAAGAGGACCATTACAAGTATGGTGTGTATTTTCGTAATTCTCGTCGATCAAATTGCGGGAGTTGAAATGTAATTAAAAGTGAAGCAATTTTTGGTTGATATAAAGAAAGAAAAACGGCGCAGATCATATGATTTGTAAGGTTAAGCTGCGCTTGCCGCAGTTAGTCCCTAGATGGGTAACCGTTCCTTACACATCGAGACTCCTCCTTGCCTCAAAAAGCAAGTTAAACCGTCGGTCCCGGGTGTCATATGAATACCTATGACAGTCGTTACAGGTAGTCAGTAGCCCGAAAGTCTGACAACCGGTCTAACCTTAGAATATCGGCATTGCCCAGTAACTGGGTTGCGGAGGTCTGATGGCAGTCATCATTCAGCCGAATGACGTCCACTGCTGGACATAGGCCTCCCCCAAACAATGTTGGGGGGTTTGCCATAACCGCTACGCTTGGCAGGCGGGTTGGCGATCGCAGTATGGTTGTTAAAGTACTCAGAGAACGCTGCTGCCCATCCTCTAGTGAATCCCTTAGTCGCCTTTTACGATACCCACGGGAAGAGATGCAGTAGTGCTATTCTTTACGTCCGGCACCACATGGACACATGATGGCAGTCGCTCTGTATAAAATACTAGTATTCAGCCGCTTCTAGTTAGGCTGGAAAGTGATCCCAATATAGTTCGGAAAAAGATAGGCACAACAACATAAACAAAGAAAAACTTTCATTTGGGTAACACTAGTCAAAGGTAACTCAGATCAATGACTTATGATGAATCGCGTCTAGTTATAATACCTAGTCCACGCTTTTTGGGCTCATTGCTCTCACTTTACTTACCAATGTTCGAAAATTACTCCTAAAGTATTTAGACATGATGACCAAAGTATCTCAGCTTATCAGCCGTAGGACAAAGACAAAGGACACGTGATTGTTAAAACAATCATAAACATGATATCACTCTTCTGCCTAGCTTTTTCACAACTATGTTGGTGTCAGCGTCCAGTCTAACCAGGGGGCCCTACTCCCTAAGTCCGTCAACGAACTTAGTCGCCCGTCCGAATGTAGCCCGAAACGTAGGAGTGAACAAAACAAGTGTCAAGTTCAACTTTTCGGACGGGAAAAAACATATCGGTAGTAGGGACAACTGTCAAATCGTGTTATCATTCATTCTTAGTTCGGGCCCCGAAATAATCGTATTTCATTAAGTGATAGGGAGTAGGAAACGCTCGTAACTAAGGCCGAAACCACGGACTTCGTGCTTAGGGAGACCCCCAGATGCAGCTGAATACCAGTATTTTACACGAAGCAACTGCCATCAGACCTCCGCAACCCAGTTACTGGACAATGCTGATATCCTAAGGTTAATTTAAACCGGTTGTTAGGCTTTCAGGCTTCTGACTTCTGACTACGACTGTTATAGGTATTCGTATGACGACAGGGACCGACGGTTTAACGTACTCTCTGAGGCACGGAAGGGTTTCGATGTGTAGGGAACGGTCACCCATCCGTGGATTGACCGCGGCAAGTGCAGCTTAAACCTAACATCAAATCGTATGATCCGCGCATAGATAATTAACCGCGAGCTCTACAAATAAGATATCACTCGAAAGTTACAAATTAATGAAATACATCATGAGCGCGACGAATCTCCTCCAGAGATCCAATCTTGTCATATACTATGTGCCCGGCCATGAACTAGCGATATTCTAGGTACTTATTTAACAACTATTCTAGTACACAAATACACTATACACTAGGGTCCAATCCACTTCCATTTTTTTGTTGAGATATTCTGTACCTACGTGTGTACAAAAAAGTCATATCTCTCAAAGTTTTGGTCCTACTGAGATAAACGTCGGTTTATTCGGAGGGCAACAATATTGTCTATCGTTTACATTACGATATAATGGGTTCACATAAAGACATTCAGTTGTAGACAATATCTCAACAAAAATACAAAATGGCTGCCAAATAGCGGCGAAGTGGATTGGATCCTAGTGTGTAGTGTATTTGTGTACTAGAATAGTTGCTATATAAGTACCTAGAATATCGCTAGTCCATGGCCGGACACACTGTATAAATGTTTTTGTATTGTTTAGATGCCTAAGTAACCCGTGCACCATAGCCATAGACTGTAAATAGTAGCCATAGATTGTTGTATTTTTTTTTTATTTTTTTTGTTTTTGATTTGCCAGGTTATTATATCGGGTGTAAAAAGACCCTTAACAATAACGAAAACCACGTATTCTATCCATCGTAGGGATCATTTTTTTCGAACAAACCATATCTGGGAAATCATTGGTTTTGGAGATATAGAAGGTCAAAGTACACATTTTTTTTTTAGTTTTTTCCAAAAACGATTTCCAAGTCATAATACTAAACTTTCTTCCATACAAACATTATCAAAAATTTCAATTTTTCCTAACAAATTACGCATTTGAAGTCACAAAAACGCAATGAATATCAAACGCACACGACCGCCTTGGCTCAGCTGTGTGGCCACTGCACGCATGCAAACGCGCGGCATCGCCACAACCATAATTTGCGCGCTACAAAAAAAGCGTTTTTTTTTCATGCCAAAAAATAAAAGTCGTTTCCCAGCAATTATTTTTGGTCAATGTAATTTAGTTTGATGTAGGTACAGAGTGCGTAGATTTCGGCTATGTGATGGGTCTTTTTATACCCTGTATATTTTTAAGTGCAAAATTTTGTTTATAGTAATGGTATACTACGGCCGAACGCAATGCGTAGAAGTGTCTCGCGTGAATAAAAAACTAGTATCAACGGCACATAGGTCTCATTTCAAGCACAATACATCAGGAGTACCACAGGGTAGTATTTTGGGTCCTCTTCTTTTTCTCCTCTACATAAATGACCTACCAAGTGTCACCACTCATAAATGCGTACTATTTGCCGATGATGTTTCAGTAGTAATTCCCAGCAATAGCAAAATCAATCACGAAAATGAAGTAAATTCTACACTAAATAGCATAGTTAATTGGTTAACGCATAACGACCTGAAGGTAAATTTGTCGAAAACTAAATACATAAATTTCAATAACTACAAACAAATTCCAAATAATATCAACGTTACATTTGAAGGAGAAAAAATAAATAAAGATGAATATATAAAATTTCTAGGACTTACCTTGGACAAACATTGCAACTGGAAGTTACATATTAATAATATATGCAAAAACCTAAATAGATTTGTTTACGCTTTATGGCAACTAAAGATAACCGTCAACGAAAAAGCAGCTCTAACTACTTATCATGGTCACGTAGGATCTGTACTGAGATATGGATTACTGTTATGGGGTAACTCAACACACATTAGTAGAGCGTTCATTATGCAGAAAAAGTGTATCAGAGCAATAAGCGGCGTCGGGCCTTTTGAGACATGTAGACCCCTTTTCAAAAAACTAAATGTATTGACTTTGGTATCTATGTACATACTAGAAATAGGAATTTTTGTAAGGAACCAGACACAATTGTTTACCAAGGCAAGCGAAAATTATAAATATAAGTCAAGGGATCCTACTAAGTTTAAAATAGATACATGTAGAAGCACATTTCATAAAAAAACAGCCTAATGATGTCTATTAAAGTGTTCAACAATATCCCACGCTCAATAAGAGAACTCCCTTTAAATCAATTTAAAAAAAAGTTAAAACGATGGCTGATAGAAAAATGTTTTTATACATTAAGTGAGTTTTTTAACTTTAAAATGTATTAATAACTATAAACTCACTAAGCACCTACTTACCTAGTAAGTAATCTAATTTCGCATACCTTGTACAGGTGAGATGTGTTAAGCTCTATAATTCTTTGTAACATCTACTATGTATTCCATATCTCCTGCGAATAAATATTTCTATTTCTAGTAATATTTTTAATTTTTAAGTATGCGTGTGCGTCCGCTTGGGCAAAAAAATAAATACTTTTTCCTTCTTTCTTTCCGTCTTTGTAAATGTTTCCAAACAAAAATCCGTAACATATTAAATAATCTCATACACCGCATTGGTCATTGTTGTTATTACACCAATCAGGCGAGTCATTACGAGGTTCATTAGCGGCTGGGCAGCAAACCGTACGTACGTGCCGTCCACGAGGACTTACAGATAATACCTCCGCGATAGTATCAGTAGAGCCTTATTGTCTGCCAATCACCTCACCAAGACACTGTTTATATGGGAATGGTTGTGTAATTATTATGACATTGATGACGAAAATTTAATATGAGGAAGAATTTTTTGCCGGTTTTAGATCAATAAGTAGCCCATGTTTTTTTTTATACTATACATCATTCTCACTTGTAAATAAAATTAGTTAAAAAAGGAAAACCTACTCAAAAGAAAACTGAAAAGAGTAATATAATTACCATATTATGAAATCATCAGTTTCAGAAGTCGGAGCTTTAAATTTGGTTCAGCGTGGATTAGCAACGACTTCTGAAACTGTAACATGTACGTGGCTGTAGTATGGCAATTCTTTTACTCTTTTCTTTAAGTCGTTTTTCTTATTTATAAGAAAGTAATTGATTTTTTCTGTTTTGAGTGGCATACACAATACATATACACGAGATTACACCCATTGCGAGTGATTTGCTGTTTTCCACTGAAGAGGTCTTCATCAGATCTTTACCAAATTTAATTTTAAATTGGACCACCTCTGTAGTATACTCTTGTAAACAAAAAAAAATATCTTTGGCGAGGATATCCCTGACAAACAGTCAAAAAAAACATACAGGTCGAATTAAGAACTTCCTCATTTTTTTTGGAAATCAATTAAAAATTACACAGTCTTATGACCGACCTATGTCACATAATTCATTACTGTAAACATTTTACTACTTCTAACAACAAGCGACATATAATCAGCTAAATATTATTAAACTCTAGTTCTCACGAAAAACAGAATGGTTTCCACAAAACATACCTTTCAGTAAATTCTAAACACGAACCTAATACACGCTCAATCAACAAGCGAATTTAGCGCATTGAAAATGTGGAAGCGTCCACGAGTGCTGGAGGCACACTCAAAGCGGCAGAGAGCTCTAGTGCTGGGCAAAACTAGTGACGCACTGACCTGACTGTTTGCGCGAACAGGGAATAATGGAGAAGAACATGTACAAAAAAAACGCTCTCATTTTACAGAGTACAGGAGTGATTTGGATGCACTCGTAGCCACTGAGTTTCTTGTGCTGGGCAAAACTATTGACGTACTGACCTGACCGTTCGTATGAGTAGGGTAATTTCCTTTAAGCAAAGGTGAGGGTATTATCCTACGAACAAAATTTGGAACGCCACACGAGTGCTAGGAAAGCAATATTGATTCCTCTGTTGTGGGAGTCCGTGCCGGTGGAATTATAAAGCGGTTCCCTGATGTCGACAGAATTATATTAGAAGATAAGTATACTAAAGACGTGAAAAAAATTAAAACAAAAAAAACCTTGGAGGATCCTAGGGGGTCGGCAAAGTCTAGTGACACACTGTTTTAGCTATTGAGAAGTAAAGACGAATAATATGTGGAAGCAGTATTTAAACTCTACCATCAATTATCTCTTTCTGTTCTTACAGTTCACCCTAAGGTCGTCTGGAAGAGATCGCCATGTGCGATAAGACCGCCCATTGTACATACAGGATGTTAACGAATTCGTGTAATTCCTTGAAACCACATGATCTGTTAAGGGTATATTAATCCCGCACGGGATTTAGATTGATTAAAAATTAAAAATAACTTTTTTTTTCCAAATATTTTTTTTATGATAGAAAATGTCGGTGCCATGCATAAATGAATGAAGGCACGGCGACACAGCTGACTAATACGACTAGCGTGATATCGCTCCACGTAGTCAGTTAACTTGGGACGCTAAAATCACTCAGATACCATGAGTAATTTTTTGAAAACTTTTTTTTGTTGATTCTGGAAATAACCTATGCAGGGTCAATCAGTGTCACCAGTAGATCACGCGGTTTGAAGGAATTACACGAATTCGTTTACACCCTGTATATTGTGTAGATGTTTGTAGTCTTTTTTGTTAGCCGGTGCATTATATACAACAAAGAGTATATAAATAAATAAGTCAAGGTTTCTATCAAAACGATTAATTGGGACAGCTTCATCTAAAAATATCTTTAACTGACCTGACGGCGGCTCCATGCCGTGCTGTGTGATGCAGTGCAGCTCGCGACCGCACCTTGTCAGCTCACAAATTGACGTGAATTGTTGTCGGCGGATCTTTGTCACGCCGCGCGTAATCAACGAGACCGGCCCGTGACGACACACTGCATGCTTACTGGAAGAGACAATTTTCCGTGTTTTAGAATTTAATTGTAGAAAAACTACAGCTTATGTGGCGTACACAGTAAACTAGTTCTATATTAGATTGGAAAATTCTAAGGTAAATTTTCCTCCATTTTCCTACTTTTTTCTGCTACTACGATTTATTCTACTTAAAAGACCGTGTCTATTTAAACCTTTTGTCAACAAAATGTGCCTATCAAACCTATCGAAAAGTCATTGTTTGTTATAACTTTACATATTGTGGAGATTAAAAATCACAAATAAGATTCCCTACAGCATTTGAAACAATCAGTTTTGTATGATTTCTCCCTTCGTAAATCGAATTAACGCGAAAGAAAATACAATTAAATTGACCAGCGTCTTAATTGCGCAAAACACTAATCGCTAAGGCTTTGATTTTGACAGGTCAACGATTTCCATAGCAACGTATATATCAACAATCCGACTTCTCCACAACTATGCACCACGCAATGAATATTGTTGTGTTGTCAAAATGAAAGCTATTTAAACTACGAATGTGATACGCAATTCGGATGCTGGATCACATCCAGATATCTAACATCCAGTGCAGTCTATATTTCACCGTGCGATCGCACCGCACTCCCGACCGTTCGATTTGGGCCTAATCTCTAATTATGAGCGCCATTCATTTGTCATACACCAGCACCAACCAACGACATTAGCGTCAGCATGTCCACCTCTGTGGTCATTAATTTAGAATACCAAATTTTGATCGGATTATTTTTGAGTGGTATATTAAAACTTGGCAAGTTTTCCTTTACACGGTTGTAAACCGTTCACATAATTAGTAGAAACCAATAAATTTTCTTTAGAACTGATATATCGTGAGCTTCATTTTACCGTCGTACCTATGTAGTACTTAAAGTCCGGTAGGATTTGTCAAATATTGCTGTTTATGACAAAATCTACTAAATTTTATAGATTTGATTGTAGGATAAATACTCGTACAATACACCTTACAAAAATTATATTAGAATGAACCAGCAATTACATTTATAGTCAACAGCAGGGAGTCCTTACAAACAGACGTAAAACTCGACTACCAACAAAGGCAGTTAACCAACAAGGTAGATACGTCCAGATAACAGGTTAGTACAAAAGTTCCACTCTATACAATGTGTGAAAACTAGCACATGGACGTGTAAGGCCCATTTTCTACGGCTTACGGCCCGACCAGACAAAATGTGGGGACATCTTCGAGTGCCATACATTTCAATGAACCGTTTACTCACGAAATGACACTAATCTACTAGGGTCATATTAAACAGATAAATTCTGAAAGGCTTTTGTAAACAAAAAAAAAACGGTATACTCATATTTTAATATCAAAGTAACTACATCTTATGGAGCAAAATCGCTCTACATCCAGCTGCCCCAAATTCGATCTGACCTGCACGCGATATGATCGGTGTTGCTGACCAACGAAGTTCTGACGAATGATATTAAGTTGTACGAGGTAACTGCGAAAATTACTTGTTGTTTTTAATAGAAGCACTAGTATAATAGTCTCGATCGGCATTGCCCAGTAAGTGGATTGCGGAGGTCTGGTGGAATCGCTCCGTGTAAAATACTAGTATTCAGCATCTGCATCCGCATCTGGTTAGACTGGAAGCTGGCCTGACAGCTGAAACTGACAGCAGTGATAGAGCCTAGCAGTTGAACGGTTGCCTGCTTTCCGTGCTCTGAATTTCGAATTCATGTGCGGATCATAATTTGATTATCACTTGTATTAAAGGTGAAGGAAAACATCGTGAGGAAACCTGCACACCTAAGAGGGCTCCATAAAGTTCTCGATGGTGTGTGTAGTCCGACAACCCGCATCAGGCCAGCGTGGTGAACTAAGGCCTAAACCCTTCTTATTCTAAGAAGAGGCCCGTGCCCAGCAATGAGACAGTAATGGGCTGATTATTTATACAGGCTATAAGGTAAACACCGTTATCCTTGAAACCAGTGGTTTGGTTTCATTTATAGAACGTAAAATCAATGAAAATTAACGTTTTTTTATAAAATTTTATTTTTCCACAAAAGCATTTCACCCTACGGCGGCAACAAGCTACGGGAGGGGGTGCGGGAAACTCGCTGCGTGGCCCGACGCACGGCCCCGCACAGTTCGCTACCCCAGTCAGTCAGCTGTCTCGCTAGCGAGTGTCTGTACGCCTCGTCACAGCGCCACCGCGCCGCTCATTTCTCGCACGTTTATTTTTATTTAATTTTTTTACTCTGTCCTATATTTTTATGTTTAAGTCAACTACCCATGGTTTGAGTGACAACGGTGTTTACCCTTACATGCTGTATATGTATTGGAAGGTGACCCAAACAAAGTGGGGACAAGGCTAGGCAGAGTCTATGATAGACTGACTGGAGTAACGCCTATTGACATCCAAGTTCCGCATCAAGCTTTATTAAAACTGAATCTTCTGTACCTACTTTGTGCTAACAAGGTGCAGCAATTGTAATACCACCTCTAATGTGATGCCAGCAGGGAGATGATAATTGCTTTCTTCAGACGCCTCTTACGTGCCGCCACTCAGGGGTGTCTCATTGTCATGGAGATGCGAAAAAATTGGAAGGTGCTCCATTATCTACCTCTTGTGGGAAGCTGCGGTTCATTTAATTGAATACACTTTTCGACATTGATAATGCTGTTTATACGGATGTGGTATTTATCAGGGGGAAAACCGAAACAAAATCACGCATAATATTAAGCTTGCAAATACGTGTTGCAAATGAATCATACCTACTTACTGTGTTATTATTCACACTTCATTTAGAAGGTTTAGTCATAAACAATTGTTATACTAAGGTCTGTTTATCCTACCGGAAAATTCGGGGCTCTCACACTTACAATACAGTACCCCGACCACTCTCTAGATGCTTTCTAGATCTCTCACTCTCATAGATATTTTACAATTATAGTTTATGGAAAAATCCGTAACACCTTAGTAAACAGGAACAGATTCCTACATCTTATAGTGTTCGCCAAACACTAGCAGCCCTGTTTCCTAATAGCTAGAGGTGGATGCGTCGATTTGCATACATTGGTGATAAACACCCGCGCTCGTTACACCACAGTTAGTGCAGACTTACACTTATCACGCCTCACACGCTTAGCATTACATAGATTAATTACCTAACTAGCTAGAGACTTAGGCGTGCAATGGCGCAAATGACTTCCATAAGAGACGATTGTCATTCCTAAAATGCCTAATTGAGAGGTTTTAAGCCATATTCATGAAATCTAATTAATTTGCTCCTACCTTAAGGAAAATAGTTTCATTTTAGTTGTTATTGATTATTGTTTTTGTTACTTTCAGCTTTTAGAGAGTTAGTTAGTAGAACATAAGGAATGTAGGTACTTAGCCCTCAGCCGAACGATAAATATTTGGTTAGATCTTTTCTAAATACTTTTGTTAGGTGAAACTATAGATAAAACCATGACGATGTTTGGCAATATATCGCTTTTGAAAACGATGTAAATTGTTATTTAACAGCACAGAACTCTTAGAAGGAGCTTGAACTAGCTCCATAATATAATATAACCACGTCCATGGACATTCTCCAGTTTCAAACGTCGGAGACTTCGACAAACGACCGCACGGATCCATTCCACGATACACAAGCAATAATCCGTTTACTTTTATCTCTCAACCCCTTGTACAATTGACAAATTAACAAATACGATCCTTACCATCCTTATGAGTAGAGAAATAAGGTGGAGTTTCAATTGTGTGAGTCGTAAGGTTATTTGGCGGTGACTGTCCGTCAAAGAGGTTATTACCTGAAGGACATAAAGCGATCTGGTCGAAGCGACTCCGGGCTACGGCGAAGACGCCCCGGGCGAATAAAATGCAAATATTGTGTAGTGTAAAGCGCGTCCTACGGAGACGTACGGTGCCCGACTACAAGACGGTTAGAGAGGGGGCGGTGTGTATCGATATGCATTAAAGCAATCGTAGCGCAAAGATGTAATCCTGCAACTATGCACTTTGATCTTTTTTTTAGCATAAGGCATGATGGGGTTAGCGTATCCACATGGATAAATACCCCAATTTAAATAAAAAGATTAAAAAAAAAAATACTTTTCTAACAAAGATTTTCAAATTCCACTACTGAATTTGCTGATTAATTATTGTAACCACCAAGTCTAAGTCAAAGTCAAAGTTTTTTATTTCAAATAGACCAGATAACAGGCACTTTTAAAACGTCAAAACTAGGTGCACGGTTCGAAAAGGTATACTATGGCTATATGTATAGGTAGGCTATGGAGAAGAGCCGGCAAGAAGCTCCATGAATACTCTTTTTAAAATAGTAGATCATGACTATTCATGACAATTCCATTACAGTAGTGTGCGACATAGAATGAGAATAATGCAGGTTAACGTAACAAATAAACTCACATAAGAGTAACAAATGGAAAAATATGCCTTCTAGGATTGCCGTAGCAGTTAAGAGCTGACCAGTCTCGACAGACAGCACCCGTTCACGAGTATGACGTGCACATCCGCATCGCTTAGCTCAACCATATTGTAGGGAACCCAACGACCGGATATATAACGCCACCATCAGCAGGATATTTATGTGAGCAAGATTTTATATAAACTCTAAAGTCATAACATAACTGTCAGTTGTCAGAACTAAGTTAGCCAGCGGAAGGATATTCTACGCACACGTAAAGTTGGCCTCAGGGAAGCAAGAAGTTGTAGTCTTTTCTTTTACTACATCTCATCCGCTTTATTTAAATCTAGAATGAAAACTTACTTCTGCTCAAGCTTATTCAAAATCGACTGTTGACCATCGACGTGTCCCATCACTAAAAGCAAACCGCTGATTCGGTGCGTCGTGTCGCGTCGTTTACGAGGGTAGCTGTAAAGTGTAAAAAGCGCAAAGTGTTTGTTTATGCGGCCGCGGTGGGCGGCGCAGACTGAACCCGCTGCCCGCCCGCACATAAACCCGGCCTGCACATTTACTGCCAAACAATCGTTTTTTCATTTAAAACGGACCATTTTATGTCTTTACTTGATTTTAGAAACAACTTCAGCGTTGCTTATTTGTTTCTTGAATTTCAATCAGCTACCGACTGTAAAGTGAAACAGAGCGAATGGAACATAAAGAAAGCGCATTATAGATTTGGTAAAGATTAGATATACGAGGGAGACTTTCTTCTTCGCCTTACAGTTATTTTTTAAAGGCATAGAAAACTCTAAAACACTTTTGTTTCAACAAGCACAAGCTCTGTAACAAAATGTTTAAATCTAACATATAAAGCTAGTTACGGTGACCACAAGCTATTTTCCAGACGTTGCATTCGTACGGAATAGTACGAATAATTGCTACGGCGCCGCGGCGCGAATTAGAACATTTCCACAGTGGAATAGAAAAATAAATTAAATAATATGTAAATTGGTTTTATTTCGGAAGTTTTGATGTGAATTTCAGTTAAATGTTGCTGAAAACATACTCGATTAGAATTACTTAGAATTTGATTTTCCGAAATTGTTTGATTGGTTGACGAAACTGATTTTCCAAAATTTCAGATAACAGATAAAATATCGTGAAAGCTTAAACACGCAAACAGTTTTATGCTAAATAATGAACGCCTATATTAGACCAGTTGGTATTTATAATATTCATAGATAACTCAAGAATAGTCCATACTATGTAGGAACTCATATTTCGTAAAACGTCCAAAACAGGCTCCAAGAAGCCGCTTTCCTTGATATTTAGTACTTTATTAAAAGAAGTATAAATAGAGAGATAAGCGCGATGGCCATCACGCAGTTATGATGAGCTATAAACTGTAACAACCACTACTACGGACTTGTACTACCCATTGTAGGGTAAACAGCACTTCTGTTACGAGTAGTGATGTACATTTGTATAAGAATCACACGGGACAACGAAATCGCAGTGACGAGATTTGAAGAAAATATTATTCGTGCAACTGATCGTGCTTATGTTTGTGTATGGCTCTTTATACTGTCGTACTATGTTTCTTTAATGCAAAAACACCGTGTCTAAAAACTGTGAACTAAAAATTGAATGGTTTTCTACTCTAAAGAAAAAGTAGGTACTGTAGGGTAGGTACTGTAGGGATTCATAGAGGTACTGCATTCTTCATGTCCCTTATTTTCTTGGTTCTTGGAACATATTCTTTGAAGAACAACAATGTACCTAACAGTAATAACATTCAATTGGTCAATTAAACGTATAAAAGTCCCTCTCAAACCGGTAGATCCCGAGAAGTCTGGGACATCCCGCTATTTGAAATAGGTGACAGCACTATTGAGGCGTAAATATTGTATTGTTTTACGTTCGTTTTATGTTATTGGCGTAATGGGGACACTTGAAAGTCACCGCATACGAATTGCCCAGATTGCTCCATGTTATTGCTTTGTTTCTTTCGCGTAAAACCCTTGATTTCAATTTTCTCGTAAGAATAGTTTAAGCTATTTGTAAAGTGAGTTACAAAATATACTAAGTAGTACATACAATCACTAAAATAAAATTTAGAAAATGAGAAATCAGTCTTGCATTGATAATAAAGATGGTCTAGAATACTATTTTGAAGCTCGATTTCCAGATGTAGCCTAAACAAATTAAATTATATTTGGGTTATTTTTGCTGAAATAATCTTCCCGATTTTTAGGGGCCGGCTGAAAGAGTCCCAACCAAAAACCGAAGACACCTGACGCGCTAACTGTTATTATATTATACTGAATTAAAGTTAAGGACTCATTTTTTTTTTAGTTTAAATATTGGTACCCTTAAATAAAAATCGTAAGGCAGCATATGGGTTATTTAAAAGCAAATGCACGACATTCATTCATAAGCCGTTTTTAATATTATTTTTTAAACCTATATTTTTTTTCCTTGTTCATATATTTTATTTACTTATCTTGCCATTTCAAAAACATACTTAGACGAAACCATTTTGCATTCAATAAGTAGGTAAACCGAAGCAGCGCTCGCAATCACAAAATTGGATCGCGACCGCACTCTTATTCAAATTGTTTCGCCCTTTTTAATGCCCACACTTTTATCCCTACGCGTTCATAATACCATCCAACCGTCTTGAATAAACCACAGCGCAGCAAACATTCCAAATAGTTATTTGAACAACTGGAGAATTGTGTGAATATTTTTCTGGGTGTTTGGTTATTCTGCGGCGTTGAGCAAGATTCGGTCGACGAGAACTGTAAACGCTACACAGTTTACGATCGTCCAAAACTGACGTTTACTCATATTTTGATTTATGAAACCGCTACAGAGGATCTCCTTTGTCTGTTGATTATTCGATGGCATTGTATCGAGTCACGGCACTGAACAAAACTCAGCTTTTTATTCCTTTAACGTTATTTCCCAACGATCTTTTATCTGGTCGTCGGCGGAATGAATTTTCTTTATGTTTTCCACAAATAACGGAATGGCTTTGGACAATAAAATCGTAAAAGTTCGCGTCTAATTTACGTCTAGACTGTAATGGGATTTAATATTGTTTTACATCGTATTGTCCATGGGCCTATAAAGTAACTATTTTACGGCATAATTAAATACAAATAAGTATATAAACTTTTTTCTTTACAACTATTTTCATACTCAGATAACCATTTGCACATGAAAACACAACGAAAATAAGTACTTTTTTATATTACATTGATTGCACAACTTTCAGGCTACACAGAAAAGCTATAACGAAAATGGAAGCAAAGGAGAGAAATTTCTAGACGCACAGAAATTGTAAGACTGTATACACAGCACTAAACATCTGGAAGAAACCCAGTATCAATTCCAAGATAATTTATAAACAACAGTGTCAATAAAACCACATACACTTGACACAGGCAACATCTTCACATTGCAATGTAGGTGGACATTTAATTGTAGCAACAACTCTCAAGTGTGTCTGAGTGTCGGCGAGCGGGTGAGCGGCGCTGATTTATTGTGATCACCGACAGATACACGCGGCTGTGGCATCCACTGTGACGACACCCCTCGATACTCGAGGAATTGCTTTAAGAACAATTAATTGTCTGTTTTATTCGAGGAGCACTTGAAAAAGGATTTTGGTATTTATTCACCATGGCTTAAGCCCGTGGCTGGTGAAAATAGGTCTCCTTCATAAACCACTTCTACACACTGCACAGTTTCACACCACACCCCACATACTAGTTCACACACACACACACTTTTTGTTATTATTCTTGTTTGCATGGCTTTATGTATTTCCTCGATTAATTTTTCATACTTTTTGAGGAGCTCGTGGCTAAATAATTACAGCCGCCTAGACCGATCTTCCGGGCTAAGCCACGCTTGCCGAGGTTGGTCTGTGGATGGGTGACAATTTACCATAGCAAGTTTCCTCCGTGCCTCGGAAAGCACGTAAAGCCGTTGGTCCCGGCTGTCATTTGTAGATCTTTGACAGTCGTTACTGTTGGTCAGAAGCCAGAAAGTCTGACAACCAGTCTTACCAAGAGTATCGTATTACCCAGTTACTGGGTTGTGGAGGTCTGATAGGCAGTCGCTCCATGTAAAATACTGATATTCAGCTGCATCCGGTTCGACTGGAAGCCGACCCCAACACAGTTGGGAAAAGGCTAGGCAGATGATGATGAATTTTTCATACTTTTCTGGTATTTTTTGTTGTTTAAAGACTGACATACCCTGTCACAGACCCTGTCTCCTGTGATACAGTTTCAAACTAGTACAGGACACAGATGATCTTTTCCAATAGTTTTAAGCCATATCAGTGTTTATGATCAACTGTATCTTTAAGAGGTGGGAAACAAATTGTTAAACTTTTAAAGAACAATAAACTATCATTAAATTATTAAAAAATAAAACTGCAGCAGGGAAATCGTGTAGCTAGGGAGTAAGCTACATAACACATTACGATTTCAAGCTATTATAGAGTCTCGAAATAGGTCTATAGGTAATCTTTGCTCAACATAAATACCAAGTTTGGATTTGTCATTGCAGCTTATGATATTTTAAGTCGCATTCCTGAAGAAAATCTTCATGGCGTATATAACCACTCTAAATCGACACATTTTAATATAAAATTCATAATGCAGTGTAAGTTTCACAAGAAGTAAAACGGCCAATCCCCGTAAACAATATTTTTTATTACCAGATCAATATGTAAAAATAGTTCCTAAAACCACAGAATTTATTATCACTACTTTTATTTCTGTCCTTTATAGGTCAATGAAAAGGGAGGGATAAAAATTTTATTTGTCCATTGCAGGAGTAATCGCGGCATATCGCGCGTTTATCGCGCGTGTATCGCATCTGTGTGTATTGTGCGCGTATGGGTGGCTAATTGGGGCTGGATCAGATCGGTCGACGCGCGATACCACGCGGGGACGCACTGTCACTTGTGTCTTTCTGACAAGACGTTCAATACCAATGGATATGGTAACTTCATTTAATTGTCTTTCCTCAAAATTCTTATTGTTCATCCATTTGGATTCTCTAAGAAGCCACATTAAACCACACATAATCAATCAAAAATGTATGTAAAAAATAGTTGAAGGTACGGATAGATAGGTAAATTAAACCTTTAAAGTAAGAGTGAATAGGCATCTTCTGGGTGCACTCGTTCCATCATAGACCTCATCCATCGGGTTCCATCAGGCTAGATCAATGAAAAAGCGAACATTTTCATAATTAAAAAAAAAGACGTAATCTATCCTCGTATCGTTTTCTTTTAACCTACTCGCTCGACCTGCCTTTGCACTACTTACGTAGGGTTACTCACTGGGGCCTAATTCTCCAAATAAATCATGAAAAATTACAACCGAACCAAGGCCGAACCGTTCATTCAGACAGTTCTCAATTTCAAAAGCTGTCTTATTGTTTGACACAAAAAACAAAATAAAACATTTTGAATATTTTCGAAAACAAAAACTGACTGACGGTTGTGATTCGATTGCGTTTGGCAACAATTTATTTTAGGAGAATTAGGCCCCTGTTCAGCAAACAAAGCAAATTAGTTTTCTCTATGAGTTTCGAAGATCGAAGCCGTTTTATGCATATCTAAGCAAAAACTCAGTTTTGAGCAAGGTTTTTGTCTTCAAAAATATTTCAATCCTGAAGACGTAAAGATAGCTCGTCCAAGAAGTCGAACTACCACATCCATATCCTCTCACATCATGGTCACGTATCGCCAAGTCAGCGCCATAAATAACTTATAGCGCTAATCCGATACGCGGTGATTTGTTGCTTATTTACTTATTTGTGCCTATTTACTTACTTAACCCACTTGTTAACGTACACTCGTACGAACTGAATCTTTGTCTAACGTATTGCGATATGTTTATTGGACAAATAATTCACACGATGTATTATAAGCTCATGTATGTAACTTTTATGGGCTTAAGTCCAAAGTTTTATAGCAATTTTTGCATATTTTACCACCTTTGCTTCAATTAGGACCACCTTAAGAGTTCGGTTGATAAGTCGTTTAATAGGTATACCGGATTACAAGTTTTTAAATTGCACTTTCAGTAAGTTTATTAAATAATAAAATTGGTACGATACCGTATCAGAAGACCAGTTTTTGTTTTAAGTTGAAGTGATCACTTTATATTTATCTGGCGTGCTATAATTAACAGGCTAATTGACATCCTCACTTAATAAGTTCCATTTTATTTGCGGATTAAACACAAACAGCCCTCTTCGTCGAGTGGCCTACATTCCGCTGCACATGGCTCGCTATCCCATCTCTTTTTAACGCCGATAAACAGTACACATAAATTTCTTATTTATAATATAATAAAATTTATAACCACCATAATCCTCGACAAAGCTCACAGTAAGACAATCTCTTATTAACAATTCCCTAACAGCACGTCTTGCCTTCATGTTTTTTCGTCAACCTGGCTTAAGTAACCTCAATAATTTGATAGAAATATCGCCTTTTGCGGTATGTAAATAAGAATGAGATTCGTTTAACTTTTTCAGGGTGAAAGTAAATAGTAATGCTCAATAACCATCGGCATAAATAGTATTAACAACAATTGATTTACATACAAATTGCTTTAGACAATATTGCTGACAGAATGGCGCGCGTGACGCGTACCACACATTCTGTGGAGCCTCTAAACTGGCGACTAGCGGGGAACTAGCCTCAGCAGTCGGATACACCGTTAGGTATATGCGCAGACTGGTTTATATACCATGCATTTGGACGTATAAACTGTATTTCCACACAAATTGACAAAATGAGGCACCAACCTGACACCTACGCATTCTTGGCCCTGTCTAGTGTCAATTTGCAACAGGACTTTTTAGTCAAAGTGAAAATTTCACAGTCCTTGGGGACTTAATTATATTTCTCTTTGTTTAATAATGATTAAATATAATTTGTTAAGGAACAAAATGAAAAATGTATGCTCTTTATGGAGGACAAGAACTCCAAACAATTTACCAGACCGTTACGAAAAACGCTATCTTCCTGGCTTCATCACAAAGAGCGCAGTAACTCCAAGCATACGTGAGGGTGTCGTGTGTATGGACTTGTATGTATGTTGTACGGCAATGTATGAGAATAAGAGCACCTGATTGCGCGTCTGATTGAGACGACGACTGTTTATTTTTATTGGAATAGTAGTGAGCGCGACTGAATTACCTTCATACAATCTTGAAAGGGGAACGTATGCTTTATAAGTTCAATTTGCTTAAGTAATGTATTGGAAAATACGGCACGAGCCGTCGATTTAATTTATCAAGTTTTCATTTCAACGCTTCAGAATATTGCTCTAATCTTTCATATTCATATCTTTATTTGCATTCCATAATGTTAATAATACAGGTCTTAAAATAATAATGCTTATAGCTAGGTACAATTATGGACCCTGTGGGGCACAGCAAAAATTAAAACTTAAAATTAAACATACATCACAATTATTTTCCAATTAAAAAACATGTTAACATTGCTTTGAATTGATAATCTTTAAATTAAACGTGTCAATATCTTAAAATCATTATAAACTTAAAATACCTATTAATATACATATATATATATATATTATAACCAACTTTAAAGGTAGGTGTGGTGATGTCAGTCTGAGTTAAATAATTTTTTTGTCATCCATGTATTCATTTATGGTGTAGTATGCTTTTTTAATTAGTATTTCCTTAAGTTTATTTGTGAATTTTGTGTTGCAAGTTTCACCCTTTAATGCGTCTGGTAGTTTATTAAATATTTTTATAGACATTACATAGGGACTATTTGAGTGCAATTTCATGCGCGATGACGGTAACATTATCATATTTTTAAATCTAATAGGTCGGTCGCTATGTTTTTCACCGCGGGTAATAAAGAAGTTTTTATATTTTCTAACAAATTTACATATTTCGAGTATATATAAAGATGGTAAGGTGAGTATTTTGTGCTTTATAAAAAAGAGTTTACAACTATCTGTTTGGTCAATGTTAACGATGATGCGGATTAGTTTCTTTTGCAGAATGAGAAGCGTTTGTGAGTCTGTGCTATTTCCCCACATTATAATGCCATAGCTGAGCCATGAATGAGCATAGGCGTAGTAGGTGGTTAGAGCAGTTTGTACATCGGTAGTTTTTTTGACTTCTCGTAGTGCGTAAGTAAATTTAGAAAGCTTTGCTCGTATTCTTTTTAAATGAGGTTTCCATGAAATGTGTGAGTCTATTGTAAGTCCTAGCAATGTAAATTCGTTAACTACTTCTAATTTTATGCCGTTCGTTGTGAAGTTGATTGGTAAAGGGGGTTTTTGGCGGGGGTAGAAAGTCATTAGTTTGGTTTTTTTATAATTAATCTCAAGATTGTGATCATCCAACCATTTTGTTGTTTTATTTAATATAGAGTTTAGTTGATCGTTAATTTGACTATTTGCTTGACATGTGGTAAGCAGGGATATATCATCTGCAAATAGCACACAAGGTTCATCCATAATTTTGGGAAGATCGTTGATGTAGATGAGAAATAGAAGACATCCAATGACGCTGCCCTGGGGAATTGATGCATTTATTATTTTCCTATCAGACCTTACTTGTATTATTTGTTTTTGGTCGTGATTGAAATGCTCTATTTGCACATATTGTTCCCTATTCTTTAAGTACGATACGAACCACTATCTTGTCTATTGCGCGCAATAATCAAAAGCTTTTAGCTTAGTTAGAAGTAAAGTGGGTTTGGTATACTAGTTTTGTCATCACCAAAATACTTTTTGTATTACTTTAAGGCTTACTGGTATTAGTATTAATACGTTGTCAATCTGCGAGATTTCAAGTTATCGTTATATGAATCCGGTAACGATCGTTCTAAAAATAATATACATACCAATCTAATCTGTCGATTATTACCAACAAAATAATAAACCATAAAACCCCATTTAACCTAAGCAACTTCTGATGTATTCACTGACGAGCTTGTCACCATAACCCGACAATTTATGAAGATTCCTTCAAGCAAGACGTTGCCGACTTTAACGAATAAAATTAACTGTTTTGTTGCGGACAGTATGGCCATAAATATGAGGCGACCACGACCGGCGGCCTCTCTCTATGCAAATATAATAGGCTTTATCTAAGCTTTCATTTCGAATAGGTACGATACGATACAGGGATGAGACCGCGGCTGTACTGGTGGCAAAACAAATAAGGCGCGGAGAAGACGTTACTAAATTTTTACGGACGTTTTTTAAGTTGTTGAAGTACAAGTTATAATTGCAAATTCTTAACTGTGATAACCAGCGTCCTAATTGTGCAACACACTCGTCATCGCTGTGGACTTGATTTTGATATCACAACAATAATCATTGCGTGGTACGTAGTTGTGGAGAAGTCGGATTGTTAATACATACTTTGCTTTGGAAATTGTTGACTTGTCAAAATCAAAGCCATAGCAATTACGAGTGTGTTGCGCAATTAGAATTCTGACATCTGAAAGGATTACATGCAAGAGAAAACTTAAGCTTACTTAGAATTCAACTTCGTAAGTTAAGATTGAAAAATTAAATGAGATTATATTTGACACTGATCATTTTACTTGAAAAAAAGCGAAAACTATTAATGAATGCTATTTGTGACATTAATATTGTAGGCGCGAGTTTGACCACAAAATCAGCTAACAGAAAAGCTGTTTTCACTTCATATTCTCATTACGTCCACACATGAGCTATCACTAATATAATTGTTGGACATTGACCAAGCATTTTTCTCTGCTGTCGCTACCGGCTATCTTCCCAAAAAAATATGAACATTCATTTTTTTATACATATTACGTCTGGGTACATACACAGTAGTCTCTAGGTATGGCTAATAAAAACATACGACTACCCGACATTGTCGTATGACACACGACTATTGTGGTTTAGTTAAATTCAGCTAATCAACAATATGTTACCGTGTAATAGTCTATATCTTCTGGGACAGATCGCTATGGTATGGTAATAAGGCCAACTTCCCATGTAAGACCATATCGTGGCTATCATAGACTAGTTAGTTCTATATAAATAATGCTCATATTAGGACCGCATATTGTGTCTCTGTGGTTTATTAAAAATATGTTGAGAAGGAATTGCTTGGTGAGCTGTTTCCCTTACGAGACCAATAGAGTTCTAATTATATAGATACAATTCTATGAGACAAGCTAAATCTAACATTGAGAAGTTTCAAAGTTTATAATATTGTCTAAATAGTTACGGCTTATCTACAAAGTATATGCTTAAGAATATGTTAATATAGACGGTAAATAAAATAAAAAAGTATAGCTACATCACTGAAATCCGAATTACTGTATTTTCTCAAACAAATTGCAAAGAATGAGAAACAAGTTTCTTTCAATCTCAGTATCTATAGGTAAGTATTTGTATATTTATTAAGCATAACACAGCTTCCTGAGATAGGTGCGTGGGCTCGTAAAAAACAAAGCTCTTCTCTCCCATTCACCCCCTACACCCCCCTTCACCCCCAGAGTTTTTCTCGTCACAAATCAAGCGGATCGCGTTTATTTAATATTTGCCCCCAATTAATTTACATAATCCTTGTCAACTACAGGTCTCGACGCCACTTCCATGAAATATTTCTTCGTCTACGTTGAGATGTAGGAATTTTTCGTTTTTAGGAAGGTTAAGTTTTATGACAATTATTGTGAAAGAAAAACTAAAGAAAATAAAAATAAGATGATATAAACTTGAAATGGTATCAGTAAATAAGTTAAATTAAAAACTACTTTTAAAATAACTACTTGTCACTGTGGCGGTCGGCAGTCCCTCTCAACAAAGTAAGAAAATTTTATGTAAAAGTCTATAACTGATTGATGGAAGACATATCGAGCAAGGAGCTGATAAGTTTTTTTTAACGTTACAAACACTAATTTTACACAACCAGAACAACTACCTGTCCTACAAATATTAGTAACGTGCGGAAATATGACCCGCAACCCGTAGTGCAGAAGCTATATCTGAGCCACTGCGCTAATCCGTCAGATTACACATAAAGAAACAGTTGAATTCTCAATGCAGTATGAAAAAACATTTCAACGCATAAAAATACAATTTAACTGCAAACAAACGACTAACCATTACAGGTATGAACACCGTCGATGCGAACAAAACGGACTTTTGTTCGTCCGTCATGAATATTAACCGACGCACCTGCGTGTGAACCTATCCTCACTCCACCCCATCACCCCCTTTCACCCCCCACTCGCGTAAATCTACATAATTCACTTTTTATCGATATCGCAGGATATTATCGAGGTGGATAGGTATTCAAATTACTGTTCTGATTAATTCATAAAAATATTGTTGTTTGAAGGTAACTCCACTGTATTTGTTCGATTGTTCTCGACAGGTAGCTGTTTTTTAAATGAAATGAAATGAAATTATTTATTCTGTAAATAGGTTTGTTTTAACCACTTTTACAAATGTGTGTTTTTTTTTTAATATTGTCCTAGCGTCGACATTTCCTATCTGACTACCGCTGAGAAGAAATACTGAGAAAAACACAGGAGTTAAGGTCTTTTTTAAAGTCCAGACATGTCTCACGAAGCAATTAGATAATATGTGAGAGAAAGGTAAGGCAACGACTAAACTGGACTTTTAAGGAAAGTACCAAGTACCAGTTTGAGTTATCCTATCCTCACAGGCAGGACATAAATCACTTCATATTTAAATAATAATTTAGGTACTTATTTAAGATCTAAGTTTATTATACTTGACTATAGCATTGTTGACGCCTTTCGGTTGTTCTGTCGCCTCTTGTGGCTCTTTGATTTTTTTCTGTCCTAAACTTTTCTCATCTGATCAAACGATGGTCATCTTGGTTTGTCAACCTGACGTTCATCCTTCAGCTGCTTTCCAATGCCAAACTACATTACTTAACCTTTCATAAAAATCCACCTTTGAAAATAAAACTACCAAAATATATTCTTAATATTTAAACAGTATAAATGTTAATGAAACGACATTAAAGTTGGAATAAGTGTTTCCATTAATCGCTCGTAGCTGGACGACTATAAATTAGTGTGGGGCTATAAATCCCGCGGCCGGTGACACACGCCGCTGTCCGCCCCCCGCTCCGCTCATGCGATTGTTCAAAGCTAGAACGCTGAACGCCACATTAATTCATTACGCCTTGTTTTGTAAGTGCGGTAAGAATGCGAAACTGTAGGTTTTTCAAGAGATTTATAAATGATGTTATTGTTTATACTCGCTTCAGTACCTATAGATTTGGGTAGGTCATTTTTGGTACGATGACGATAAATATCCATAAAGAGTGACGAGCCTACTCTGCTATTTAAATATATCAATATCATAATATTCTCCAAAAAATTGCAAGTATTCTTTGTTAGATACACAGTTCTATTGGAGTGCAACATTCTAGGTTTTAATATTAATTGCTGTTTGGTTCCCAAGCCAAGCCGTCGGTCGGGCGTCTTGAACAAACCTCCTTGTTTCCTGTCAATTTGCCTAAATCAAACGCGAAAGTAAAGTATTGCTCTGCAGCCACAAAATACTTCTTTTTCTAGCTGTGCGGTCATTTGGCTCCGTTTTAGATTCCCTCATTAAATGTTGGCTTAAGGTTTACTTAGGGAGTTACTTGGCTAATTTATTGGTTTAGACATAACGGGGCTTTTTTGCAGCTGCAATAACTTTATCTTTCTTGAAGTTAATTGGTGAAGGTAATTTTGTGGTGAAGTATTTTATGCATCGCTACGTAATATTTTAAATCTTATAATGTTCTATAACAGCAGTTGGTCCACGTAAAATCAGGTAATAGTCGTACGAAGGTACCGCGTGTGCTTGATAATACACAAACCACTAGTCCTAAGCATTTGAAATAGTTATAAAATGCGTGCTAGTTGTGTATGTTTGGTGATCCAGTGGCCTCTACAATGCAAGAAGGCTACACTTTACTACACGTTCTAGCGCTGTATAATATAAATTACACGGAACACAACACTAGTGACACCGTGCCGTGCTCGCGACTAGTGCGGACCTCACTTTTTTAGTGAACTTTTAAATAAAAACTACGAAAGCAAGGTTACGGGTGACAGGTCGTAGCGTCATCAGCAACAGAGATGGCTGCCTCTACGAATACTAACCTACTTTCCTCATTTGGTGAATACAATTTTTACATACCACCCCATCATAAGCACACTACGATAGACTGAGTTAGTTGTAAAATCGCTTTTCGCAGTCATATATTTTAACTAAGGAAACTATAATCGTTTCTACATTGATAATTAAACCTAACGTAAATTATTGTCTTTTCTATCAAAAAAATTCAAAGCAATTATACTTTAAAATCAACAAAAAAGACAATCAAATTCAGAGAAAGTACCAAGTCCATGAGCATAGTGGTAGAGCAAGAGGTCCACCGAAGCCGAAATAACCCGATGTGAAAATTAAAACTGCATTGTGCAGTCTTTGTTATTCCGTGCTCGGTTATATTCGTAGAACTAACCGCCCGATGCACTGGCTCTCTAACAAAATAAGAACACACAGAAAACCAACTCCTAACATTGATAAGAAACCGTTATACTTAGCGAGTCGCTATACTTCTAAAGTTTAGACTATATCTGCTGATTGCGCGCGCTTTAAAGTATAAGCATCATGTAGCAATTAATGATACACCTATAATCATATCATTTTACTGCCTATTGTCTGACAGTATGAGTCTGTCATGCTCACATAAATGTCCTGCTGATGGTGGCGTTGTATATCCGGTCGTTAGGTTCCCTACAATATGGTTGAGCTAAGCGATGCGGATGTGCACTTCATGCTCGTGAACGGGTGCTGTCTGTCGGGACTGGTCAGCCCATATCTGCTATGGCAATTCTAGAAGGTATATTTTCTTTTTCTATTTTCTACTCTTGTGTTTTTTTTTTTTACATTAACCTGCATTATTCTCATTCTATGTCGCACGCTACTGTCATGGAATTATCATGAATAGTCATGATCTACTATTTTAAAAAGAGTATTCATGGAGTTTCTTGCCGGCTCTTCTCCATAGAACCTACCTTTTGGAACCGTGCACCTAGTTTTGACGTTTTAAAAGTGCCTGTAATGTGGCCTATTTGAAATAAAAAACTTTGACTTTAAGGTCCTTTAACGCATCAAGATATCGCCCCAACGAAGGTAACCTTTTCAAATAATGAGTTAACAACCTAACCAATGCAGCAATGTAATAATAATAAACTAATCAGCCAATCAATCAGTTTTTCGCTTGAAAAGACCACTTCATCGTAAGGACGACCGTAGTGGTCCTTTTGCCATATTTTTCTTTAGTTCAGCGTCTATGTGTGCGTGAGCTTCGCATCCCGCTATGGAGTGGACCTTCTACAACCATCTATTTTGTGTTCCGTGTTTATTTAGAGACAACTTTGTACCAGCTTGGCCGTTATAGATAAATTAAAGTGTTCTGGTTAACGATTAGCCGCTGTAGTCTTTGTGGAACGTGTAGTAAAATTTTATGTTTAAGACTTATACACGGTATTCGTGTCATCTGCTTACGGCGAAAACTATAACGTTAAATACTTAGGAGGTACTGTTAGTCCTTGGCTAAAAATAGGTCACTCTTCTGTATTCCCGATATGACGACTTACAGTGGTAATGGAAATATGATATATTTTCTGGATGAGTGTTCGCTATAGCTTATTAAATTGCGTCTTGTTGGGGAGGCCCGGATGCAACAACTAACAAATCTACTCATGTATCGTGAAATATTTATAAAAGGAGAAAAATAAATCTTTACGTACTATTTGAATCTCAATGAAAAACGAAAAGCACACTTTAATCAATTAATCTAGCCTCGAGATTTACATTGTAAATCCTAATGTACTTCAATCGCGTTGTTTTGTTGCATTGCCGGCGCGGCCGCCCGGTCCGTGCACGGCTGTCCGCACGACACGATGCGGCGCTGCGCGATGCGATGCGGTACGGCCCGTCGCGTTACTTAATTTATTTGCTGCAATCGTGTCATATCGCTTCTTACTTCCACTGCGTCGCATCGCCACGTACTTTAGTTTATTTTTTAGCTAAACCCACCCGTAATGTTTTAATTATGTTTTTAATTAAATCAAGTTTGTTTACGTGAACACGTGTAATATTATCAAATGAGGAATGTTTTTTTCCTGTTGAATACACTCTTGATGGTCAGGTCTTTTCATATTACAGCGGTGAAGATGAAATTAAAAGTTTAAAAGGAAAAGTTTCTACGTTTTGTGTTCCAAGATTCATGTGATTACACAATACATAATTCACAAAGAACTAGAGGAACCTATTGTCTGCTTCCATTTTTGGTCCTTGGAGAATTTAGTTTAAATGTTCAAACACTTAAAAACATTAGCATTTTAGGTCTTTCATCGATATCACAAACAAGTTATAATATTTAATTAGGTTCCTTTACACACTGCCGTAATATTTCGTATCCGTACAGCGTGTCTATATCAACCTTCATTGCATCTTAAGCCTGAACGCTAACAGGCTTAAGACAGGAAAATTTACGTAACCAATTAACAGTAGCAGGTAGAACGGACACTGTCCCTAATTGTAATTTATGCAAAGACCAAATGAAGCAAAGTCCCGAATCAAAGACTGTTCGGATCCTGTTCAAACAAGTGAGCAACTAACTGCTGCGGCAATTTGACTAATTGGCGACCTCTTAACAACTCTAAGAAAGTTCTGTTAGGCCTGGGCTACAGAGAGACTCTCCCACGGTTTGATTTATTAGAGCTTGGAACTGTGATAGCCTTTGTCACTATGCAATGAAATTGCAATCAACACTTTACGTCACCACGTATTTTTCGATGTGTTCAAAGGTGCAAGTTAGCGTTTTGGTATAGTTTCGTACATTTTTGATAAACGGTTAGAATCTGAATTTCATGTACACTGGTACTCTCAAAAAGTTAATGTAGGGAAGTCAGTGCAGTCTATTTATGAAACGTTTTTTATTATTAAACAAAGTGTTGGGAAAATTGTAAAAGAAAATTGATTTAAAAAAAAGACTAACGTAATGGGTCTCCTAAGAGAACGTATTAAAATAAAAAAATAATGAATTCTTGAGTTACCTTATAGTAACTAAGGGGGCTATTACACTTTCATATATCTAGGACCATATATAGTCTTATATGACCTCTAGAGTCATATCTTTGTATGAAAATTTGATTCATATATCTATATTAGATTGTCATATATCTATGACTCATAGATCATAGATATATGACAGTGTAATAGTCCCCTCAGTAAGGAAGTCACAAGTTGACGAAAAAAAACATGATATTATGAGTCAAAACTTCGTAAATACATAATAATTACAGACCATTATTATATTTGAATTTGAAACAAGAATGCCTTTGTTTCATTCTAATTCGCGGTTGCCACACTGCAAGAAAATAAGTGAAAACAAATAAGCGCGGAAGAACTTAAGCGTACGTGAACGAATGAAAAATGAGCGTTTCTGTTTGAATATTCTCTCAAATCAAAAGCTCGAACTTAATGATTAACTAAATATTAAACGGTTATTTTCTGTGATCTGAGGTTCTCGATTATGTAGCCCAAATAAACGATGTTTCTCCATTACACTGTTCTGCTAGACACCGAAGGGACAGAAGAGGAGTATATATTTTTGTCATTACAAACATTTCAACAACGCTTCTAATATTTTTTGCCACTCTCTTCATTTTTGCCACCATGTTAGTAGATGTATTTTTTATTTTCAATATGATTTTATATTAATGGGTTATAATATACTTATTTACACACAATCTTCATCTCAAATTCTTCCCGCGAATCTTCTATTCAGATCCAGTTTTTAAATTCATGTTCTGTCTTAAGCACCATTTAAATTATTTAACAATTCAGTAATATCTGATACGGCATCACCATCAGTACCGTCACCCGGTGTGTCCTTGCCTTATCGGGCTTACGGTGAGTGAGCAAGTTGCGAGTTGAGCACAATTAGTGACAAAGTACCCCCAAGTCCGAGGTCCGAGTGTCCACAAGTCCACTCTTATGTATTTGCATACGTGGCAACTTTAGCTGACATCACAAGAAAATTACACTCCAGTACCTACTAACAAATAGACATAGACAGCTGAAGTTCATTCGCTTTTAATTTGCTGATTACTTCAATAATTTCACTATAATATACAGGGTGTAAACGTAATATTCGTGTAATTCCTTCAAACCGCGTGATCTACTGGTGACACAAATTAACCCTAAATGAGTATTTTTGAAAATGAACAGAAAAAAAAACAAAATCAAATCGTGCTTTTCTATTTCTGAGTCATTTTAGAGCTCCGAGTTAACTGACTGCAAAGAGCGATATCGCCTTAGTCGTGCCCGCCAGCCGTGTCGACGTGCTTTCATTCATTTAAGCGTGGCATCGAAGTTTTCAATAAAAGAATATTACCTACTTTTTTGCAAAAAAAAAAAAGTATTTGGTTTTTTTTACTGAATCCTTGTTAGGTGGTTTAGATACGATCACCTACCCCAACCGAATGAAAAAAAAAGTATTTTATTTTTTTATATTTAATCCAGTTAAATCGCGTGCTAAGCCAATCTTCACCAGTAGGTAGTAGATCAATATGGTTTTAAGGAATTACACGAATACGTTTACACCCTGTATAAGTGGGCCATGTGAGTAGGTACCTATAATTTGAACCCCTCCGAGTACTTTAAATACAGGAACGCATCTATATATTTTCAGTGAAACACGTCTGACGTCACACAACTACTCGTAGTTGGTTTAATCTGCGAAGCAATCAAAGTTGTCTCATCCATATGTATCAGCGGACATCAGCACTTCAACGTACAAAGTGAACACACACCTACACACTAACTTGGTCCTCTAAAGCCCTAGGACACGTGGGAAGTTCCCTTGTGTTGAATTATTTTGTAATATACGGCTATAGTTGGATGCGTGGGAAACCTCCCAGCAAGATGTAGGGTAGGGTGGTGTAAGATCGCGCAGGCGATAAGATTGCGCACACGTCATTACTCGACACCGGTGTGCAACACGTTGCCAAGTCTAGTAGTGTTTCGATTCATTTGCATGCTAGTATGCGCTCCCAAAAAAGTATTCAGATACGAATAAAAACGGCGAGTCTAAGTGAGTTCAAAGTTTTTATAGCCCTTTGATCTAGTTTTTTGACATTTTACAAGTATAAATCATAAAAAACCTGTTAAATATTCAATGCTTTGCTGATAGGTTTACTTGTGTTTACCTTTAAAATTTCGTCTAGTGATAACGTAGTTCAATAACTTTTTATGAGATGGCTGTAGTATCAAAATAATTGCGTTGGAGGCCAAGTGTGTAAGTTTGCGCATTAAGGGGGTGTATAATATTGCGCGCGCTGTCTTACACGCCACTGTGTAATATTCATCTATGTCTTCTAATGAATATTGATTGTTTTTAATGGTTATAAATTGCGCTTCACTTTGTTGTAAAATATCACGAAGATCACGCAAAATTGACCGTAAAGTTTGGTCACCTTCCACCAACGAAGATGCTCGTAAGCGCATTGAAAAAGGAGAAAGGAAGAAGCAAGGGGCTTTAAGTATAGGAATGGCTAAGTCAACACTAAGACACTAGTTGCACCAACCACAATGTGTTACTAAGATAAAATAAAGAATTCACCAAAAAAAATAACGGTGGTGTGGAGAATGGTCTGAAGTCTTCGTAGAACCTATTAATGAAGATTGGACCGAGTGCGATACATGCCAGGTGTGGTGGTACGAAAAGTGAACTGATTACTTGGATTTTGGGGTATTTTAATAAGTTTTATGCAAGTAATTCGCCTAAATAACACTGCGCAATCTTATCGCCATCTATGCGCAATCTTACACACCGGGGTGTGTAAATTTGCGCATATCCCGACTTCTGTTTTTTTGTTAATTAAGTAAAAAGTGATTATGTTTGCTCAATAATTGTTGTTAAAATTTATTGCTAGATACGTTTAGATTCAATAATAATCAAGAAACCAGTGATTAATGCGTATGTTTTATTTTTATGGCCGATTGATTCAAAACTGCGCAAACTTACACCACCCTACCCTACAGAGGCCCAATTCTCCTAAAATAAATAGTTGCCAAACGCAATCGAACCACAACCGTCAGCCAGTTTTTGTTTTCGAAAACTTTCAAAATGATTGATTTTGTTTTTTGTGTCACACAATTTGATAGCTTTTGAAATTGAGAACTGTCTGAATGAACGGTTCGGCCTTGGTTCGGTTGTGATTTATCAAGATTTATTTTAGGAGAATTAGGCCCCAGAAGTCCTGAAGAAAGTAACTGGGGTAGACTAATGACCGATTCCTATAATTAACCGAGCGTTATTGGTTAAAATTAAGAATCCTTTAACTGAACGAATTATGAAGCAAAGAGGTTTGTATAGTATACGCTCTCATACGTTAGTAGTCATTACAGGTAAAATCAGCTTACAAGTCTATTTATTTGCCCAGTTTGCCAAACTGGACAATAATACGTAAGCAAAACTGTTCGTTTTTGGAGGTAGAAACCGGGTATAAATTTTGAAGTCGGAAAAACTAACTTTGCTATCAGACTTATAGAACAACACTAGCTTATTATGTTTTAAAATAGTTATAAGGAATGCTGCAATAGATAAGAAAACAAAACAGCAAATAAGTAGTTTATCCAGTTAAACATAGTGAGTCATACATTGTATAGTTCCCTTTGTACCGCTATTAACGTAGAGCTGAAGACTAGACTAATTTGACTACAACATTACTAAACATAATACTATGTGCAACTAATGAGCCATCATGGAGTGCGCGCACGAGTGTGACTGACGACCCACATATTCAAATGACGTGGAGTATACTCAATAGTTACACATCTAGAGAAATTATATCTCTCGTTCTCTATACACGCTCAAACATATTGCCTCTTTGAGATATTCTGTTTAGCTTGAGTCCTTGAATTTAAAGTTGTTTATGTTTCGCAAAAAGGATGACATATAAACAAAAATAGATAATATGGTGTATGATTAGTTGATTAGATATGCTTTTAGGCTTTTAAAACCTCAAGCACGTAATTATAATTATTATATTAAATATGTAATTATAATTAATATATTAAAAGGTAATTATAGACACAATAGATAAGATAATTAAGTGTCGTCCTGGGACGACGGGCGGTACGCAACCGGTTAAGCTTTCTTGGTCTATAATGTTCCTTCTATACTTATCTATACAGGTATAAGTCCCTACTGTTACCAGAGTGTGTTAATTGGGCCGCGGCCCAGAGGCCAGTTGCCTCCTAACCCGTAGTATGTATGGAATTTATGGTTATAACTAAACTGACTTAGACAAATGTTTTGTTAAAACACGGATAAATCCAACTATCAACTAATTTTTAAAAAAAAATATTTGAGGAATAAGTTTGAAGTTTTGCCAGCTTTTGTACAGACAATATGTCAAAATGTCAAATATATTCCTCAGATAAAAATTATTTGACGATTGAAAAATCGGCTCTATGAATAATAAGAGCTTACTTCACCTCCTAATCCCGATAATTATTACTAAAAGGCGGCACTCTACTGCCGCGAGCGCTCTAGTTTCCCATTGGCAATCAGTAATGGTACGTAAGCACAACAAACGAGCTATCAATCACGACACGACGCCCACACAATAACCTGAATACACTCGCCTTTGACACGCCTTTTAACGAAAACTGCTAAAGTATTGATAAGCCAATCACTTCGCTTAATATGTGCCCTCAGCTGTAAGAAAGTTAATTCATTTAACAAATCATATTCAGACTAAGCAATGTTTTCAGCTTAAGTGCACCGACAAAATACCTTCATCCGCCTAGGCTTTCTCCAACTAATGGAAGCGACATCGATTCCTGTTTTGAGAGTCCGACTTATTAGGAGATACCTATGAGGCTTCCATAGTCACAAAAAGCGAACTAAAGCCTCGAAAAATCAAATATAAAAAAAGTTATTGGGGAAACTTTCCAAATGAATACGGCTAAATATCAATATTTTATACTAAAAGACTGCCATTATAACTACAATTACAGGGTAATCTTTAAAAGAACCTTATTTGATTATATTTTCATTACGTATCAACAAAATGTAGTCACATCTACAAAGCATTTAACAATCGCACCTCTACAAACAGTCGCACTCACCCGTGGCCGGGACGGGTACAATCAGCGCGAGTTACGACCGCGCAGTTTTTAATCCTCCGACCAGGGATACCAACTTTTTAATTCGGCCCGTGTGGGACTCCGGTATCCAAATACGCCAGAAGCTTACTCAAAGTTTTGAGGGACAATATTTTTTGAGGTGAAACTTTGGAATAACATTTTGTTTATGTAGGGATTTATTTTTATGAGGAAATGACTTTAATTAGGAACGTTGAAAATTTGATATTATTATACTCTATATGGATATTCGTATCACCTAATTACTAACATGTCCTATTAGGAAAACTACTATTATTTATAAAACGTATTTTGATCAACGGTGGTTTTACTAACGCTTTGCGAGATCGGATAATACTCTATAGGTAGGATATATGCCTACTTCAGTAATACCGACATCGACAAAATGCGTGCACCTCTTCTTTTAATCTTTTGCACTGTTGATGCTCTAAAATGACAGCTAGAAAGTATGCTCTCACGATTTTCCATTTCTGTTAATTCCCGCTCTTTCCCATAACATGGGACATTCTCGCCGGCCCGCTGCGTCGCGCCGTCCCATAGCGTCCCAGTTACGGCACACAATCGTTTTTAATCTAACGCCCGGCGCGCATTAGCGAGCCACAACTTTTCACTTTTCCACATACATGTACTTCAGAATGTATTGTTTATTTGGATTTAAGCACCTTGGACGTTTGTTAGATTTGTTTGTATGCATTTTTTTAATTAGTGTGAGAGTGTGTGTGATTTGTTAGCTACTTTCATTAACTACACTTGGGAGCAAAGAAATCGAGTCACTCCTTTTTTCACGTGTCCTGTTTATTAGTTTTGGTTTCATGAATTATACAATTCAAAATACAAAAAACTACACTCATTGTAAAAGTTATCAAATAACCTTTTAGGCGATATATGTTTAGAATTGATTTGTTCCATAATACCAAAAATAATAACAATTATAAGTACCTACGTGAAAAATAGAAGTGGCTCGATTTACTTGCTCCCAAGTATAAAATAATAACACCATTTGTTTTCATTCGGTACCTACCTACATTTGTTGAAGTTGAGGTCGATTTGTATTCGCGTCGTTTTTTTTCTTTTTTGTATTCTACTCGTGATATCGAGTTCGATTCATCATCAGGAACTAGTAAACATCTCCCAATAACCATCAGCATAAATAACCGGTATTTTTAATGTTAGAGCTGCAAAATATGCGCAATCACGTGATGCTGATATGCCTACGTTTGTTTCAAAAGCCCTTCTAACTTGCACATCTAAAGCTGTCCATGAGAAACCATCTGAATGATGATAAAATCATACCAAATATCTCATTGTATAAGTAGCGTGTGAAACTCGTTACAAGATATCAAAACGCGAAGTGAAAATACTTTTATTTAGAATTCGTACCAAACAAACGTCACAAATAATCCGTACACAATTTAAATATAGCGCGCGCCCCCGGGTCAAGGATAACGTATCCACGCGCGACACTGCGTTATATCGCGATATCGCGCGAATGCTCGATCCTAATTGGTTCAGTAATGGGTGCAGTACCTACGCACCTTCAGTGACTCGTGTTTTCGCCGAAACACTTAGAAAGGCATCATTAAAAGTGGGTATTGAAGGAGTTTTGGAAGATCGGATCCAACTTCAAGAATCTCGCTCACTGCCTGCCGGTGGCTAAAGTTTTTAATATCATCCTTTCCTGTTTCCCTCTTTAGTCGGTGTAATGCAGTCTTCTACAGAATCACAGAATAGAGCCACAGAACAGGTAATCTCCGTAGTCAAGATATTTAACAAAGCTGCAACTTTGCGTTTTGTCAAATTAATTTCCATCACTTTCATTAGCAATCATACTAAACGATAGTCATAGTATAATTGTATGTATGTACGTGTTAGTTATTATTACTCCGGTTCAAGGGCGAGGTGTCCACGTGCAGAGATATCGCGCGCTCTTCATATTGTAGCTATTGCTTTATTGTCGCCTCGTGTAGGTACCTTGTGCACCACTGACGCAAGACAATCGTACATATCTGCACATTATATTTGTTATAACTGACGGGTTAAGAAGAGACATAATTAGTGCCAAAGACAACCTTATGACCAAGTTTGACGAGAAAAACATAGTTGCAGTGTAATACAGGGTGTCCCTGGAAGTATCGATCAAAACGAATAGGGGCGTGGGCAAGGTCATTTCCAAACTTGTTAACCCTGAGAATGTCAGTGCAATTTTTTACGGTTCAAAAGTTATGACCAATTTTTGTTTTTTCAATCACTTCGCATAGTGCTCAAAGAAAAAAATCATAAAAAAAACTATCAGAGCTATCATTTTTTTTTAATCAGGACGCGAATGCTGCGCCTTTCCTGTGGTAATACTTTTACGCAGCTAGAAAACATGTGTTCAATAAGAAAAAAACATTTAAAGCAAAGGTCTGGCAAAAATTTTACTCAAGATATTACGAGCACAAAGTCCCGAAAAAAAAATGATATCTCTGATAGTTTTTTTTAAATGTTTTTTTTTGTGTACTAGAAGTGACTGAAAAAAAATTGGTCCTAACTTTTGAACCGTAAAAAATTGCACCGACATTCTCAGGGTTAAAAAGTTTTGAAATGACTTTGCCCACGCCCCTATTCGATTTGATCCATACTTCCAGGTACACCCTGTATAAATATGATATAACCAGCTAATGTTGAATTGAGAATATGGTACCTACTTTACAATCTCAAACAGTAAACGCTTGCTCCTAAATCATTGAAGAAGAAGTTTTAAATGGTTTTAAGAAATGATGATTATTATTATGTTGAAGTCCCTAAACATAATTTGAATTGGATCAACAACAACTTAGATTATTTCTGTAAACTTGTTCCCCCACGTTAACTATCTAAAACAAAATTAAAAAGCGGCGATGACTTGTTTACAAACACGGTGTAGCACAGCGTCTTGGGAGGAACAAATCAAGTGTTTCTATTACACAACAAGCATATAATGGGCTGTAAAGCGATCATAAAAACGCGAGGACAGCGCGTCAAACACAACACCAACTTTTAGCTGCTAACAACTTCGCGGAGACCCAGGAATGTACAAATGTGGATACGAAGAGTTTAATGATTCGCGTTTAGATTTCGAACAGGCTACAGCAAATAGCAATTCCATCTATGCAATTCATGGGAAACTACTGAAAACACCTAATGCATTAGTAATCTTGTGACGGTGCAGCGGTGGCGACTGGCGGGGTGCGCCTATTAAAGGGCCGGCACGCTGCACTTCGTCCTCTCTCGCACCTCAGCAGCCGCTAGTTAAGTACTACCTACTACACCTGAAGACCCTGGACTCCTCGTATCGTATTGTCTAAGAACCACGCCCTGTAAACTAGTCTAATTTTGTAACTATTATTAAAATATATTATTGTATGGTTAAAAGTGTTTCCCTTAATATTCTTATGTAAGTACACTCCTGCTAAACTGCTTCTGCTTCTTGCTAGATTCTGATTATATGTGCACATGCTCGTTAAGGGTTGACTCCTCAAGCCACCCTTAACCCGCTAAGCGTGACAATCTAATCGCTTTTATCAAACAAACACCACTTGTTTTCGTCATCAAAATATCGACCGGCCAGGGAACGTGGACGCTGATCTCTCTCATTGATTTTTATCACAAACAATTCTGGGTGGCTAGCTTTCAACTCATTCCCGTAAACTTAAATGTTCCTAACACAAAAATACAGTATTTCCCAGAAAAATAACTTTTTTTTCACATATACGTTAACAGGCGCTTATGAGAATCGAATTTAAGTGCACGGTTCCATTTTGTCGTTTACTATGGAGAGCCCAACCCAACTAAACCTTCTTATCCTACCTCTACACAATCCAAAGCAGTTGGTAGTAAATAAAGAAGCTTGGAAGTGTAATTGAAGGGAGTTATTGCAGCGCGTGTGCAATAATACAAATAATAAAAATATTAACACATGTAACTGTCTCGTAGTGCCGTAACTTAAGACACGACGCGCACTCGTAAAAGTCGTATCCCACAAATCTCATACATATACATTGGTTAATTTTGTCGTACGTCAATTTAAAGTAGGTGTGCGTCATGTACTAAAACGCAATTTTGTTAGTTCCTGAGTGAAGGAAAAGTTAACTCAAGAAAAAAATTTTAAGGAGTTTGTAAACTTCTCATTAATAGCTCTATGATTAATTTTCCTATGTTAATAACGAAATACACCAATTACTTATGATTCACACTTGTTGTATACCGTTGGAACGTTCAAAATTGTTTACCGTCAATGTTTCTAACACAAAATAAAACGTTCATCCGAATATCTTAAAGAAAGTTTGTCAAAAAAGAAGACAAATTAAGACAATATTTTCACCGGCAACTCACACCTATAGGAAAAACAATTTGAATGTTGAAATCATCAAACAAATAAGAAAGTAATTTGATGTAGAACACGCGGAAGAAATTGATCTGATCTCAGCATCTGCAACGCGAGGGGAGAGAGCGGCGCAAATATTTGGCGGCAGTAATAAAATCATATCGGATACCTGCCGGCGAGATGAGAACATTTATTACGTGTGTAGGGGAGACGAGCTGCACGACGTGCCGATACTTATGATTTACTTATTAAAGCTCAGGTACGGATTTATAAGTAAGATTTTCGGATTTCTGCAGAATACCAGAAGATTATTATTTGTGTTACGAAATAAAGACAAGGTTAGTGCGTATACACGTAGAAAGCGGGTTGCCGGCGACGATCTGCCAGCGCTTGTCGGTGCTGGTCCGCGCAGTTAGTCGGCGCAGGTAGTTTCTATACTGTGTCGCGAACCTGCGCCGACAAGCTCCGAACGTCGCCGACAAGTTCCGACCTGCTCCGATCAACGCTGGTAAGCCGTCATTTGTTGCTGTATTTGCGCGAATTTGTATTTGGAACAAGGCGTTTTTTTTTATGATTATTTACGGTTTACTCACGTGCATTAATTTAAGGGCTCCGTTTGGGTCCGAAACTAGTCGGGCAATCCCGAAAAATGCACGTGAGTAAACCATAAATAATCATAAATATGAATGTGTCTCACGAAAGTTATAATACAAAAAGGCGTTTTTTTGTTAAAAATCCCGGCCTCTCCTTCTACCCGCTTCTTTTATGTAGCGGTTACCTGCACGGACCAGTACCGATAAGCGCTGGTAGGTCGGCGCTGGTTACCTGCTTCCTTTATGTATACGCCCTTAGAACGCACGGCTACATATCAAGCTACACTTTTCCCGTATGAGTTGATCTCGCATTGTATAGACTTTCCGTACAATGAGAGGTCAGCTTATACCGGATATATATAGCTTGATATGTAGCAGTGTTTACGGGACCTGTTCATTTTTTTAGATGTTTGCAGACCTTTATGATTTTTTCTTCCTCCACTAAGTTCGTAGTTTTAGTGACATAGCAATTAAACATTTTATTTTATTGCTTAACCACAGAACTGCCGATTCTGTTAGTAAAATGTTTTTTTTCTTATGGAGCGACTACCTAGGTACTTCACTTTTTTGACGATGATTTTTCAATTCCTCCTCAATAATATCAAACACGTGTTACGTACTTGACAAATTCTTACAACGCCTACACTAACACAACCTGTCTTTGCATTACAAATGTAATCGTAAAACCAATTTACGAACATAAAATACACAAACACAATTCAATTACAATAGCACCTTCCAACTGTGATGAAATCGCTACGAAACCCTACGAGTCGCTACGAGCAGCTACGAAACGCTACGAGTCGCAGTGAATCGTTCGTATTCGTGCTAACAAAGTGTATGGCGGTTGATTGTGCCGGAACCTCGCGCAATTTATGTTTGCTCGTCTTGAGGTGTACGCTGCTTCTTACTACCCTACAATACACAGTAAGTGTAGGTACAGTAACACAACACTGTTTTTATTGTAACCAAAATTGTAACTTATCACCGCCACAAATGAGCTCCACCATCTTCTCTGTTTAATGTTTAAAAAACACTACATTATTTTTTTACACTTACGTAAGAAAATAAAATACACAAATAGGAAATAGGTAACACACATATTGTACAGAGTTTTCAAAAAACAGTGTTAATTTATTTATTAGCAGCCTACGGGATTACTCTGCAGGTTAAGGTTCTGCTTACTTGACAAATAACTATTCGTACTTCAAAACTTCTTCCACGAGTAGGTGATAATCAGGAGTAGAGGTTCTTAAACGTCTAATACCCTCGAATACAGAAACAAATACGAATATTTCGCTGCATACATTACTACTCAAATTGAACCACAGTTGTCTCGCTGTACCTCTCTACTAGTTACTATGAGCACGGGGGAGTACCGGTGCACAGTGAAAATGACTCAATTTACACTTCAATCCAGGTTCTCGCTCGCGGCCATTTTTGTACAATGAGCCGGCTCGTTACGTCACAGTCACCGGCGTGGCGTTTGATTGAATTCGTGACGAAGTGCCTCCCTGCGCATTGTGAGCAGCTTTAATTAAAATTATGGAGAATTACAATGTTATTTGTCGTACCTTGTACATTTAGTAAAATAACCAAAGATGTTGTTGTCGTGCTCATTCAACATTATATTATTATCAGCCCATAATCATTTACTGTTGGTACAAAGCTCCCTTACATACAGTGTGTATTTTAACAGAATTTGACACACCGGTAAAGTTAACAGTATTGCTATTCACTACGCTTAGCAAACGGATTTGTAATGGCAACACAGAAATGTTGCTGTCTATACTCTTTTCTTCATCCTAAGATGAGTGCTGACAGCTCTGTCATTTCATAAATTGTAGCTGTAAGGAGAGTGCTATCGAAAAAACGTAAACGACTTCATCAAAAACCATAAAATCGCTATATTATCAATGTTTTATATTTTTTAAATTTCGATATTCTTTGTATGGTAACGTTTTGAAGAGAAACGTCAGGAATTTATGGTGAAAAGGGTATAGTTTCTTGTCGTCTCTTTATCGCATATACAACACTCAGCCAGATATATATTCCTTAACACGTTCAGTACCGGATGCCCTCCAGGAGGGCTCATTTTCAATGTAGGTTTTTTTAGAAAACACACCGTTATGAAACAAGCAGACACCTATTTTACGACGCAGTAGCGTATTTTTCAAGGTTTTAACCTAATGCCAAGAACCCTTCTGGAGGGTTCACTCTTAGCGCAAACGTAATTCCGTGGACCCTCCTGTAAGGTCCACTAGCAATATGTATGGCGGGATGGCGTATGAGCTCTATGAAAAGTGTGGTGGACTCGAATGTGTTAAATGTTCATTACGAGTTCATTTCATTTCTAGCCCGCGTCATCCCACTGCTGGGCAAAGGCCTCTCCCCATGACTTCCAATTTTCTCGATCCAGAGCCAAAGTGGACCACTGGTCATTGGTTTTGTCTAGCTCGTCCTGCCATCTTCTTCGAGGTCTGCCGCGACGCCTTCTGGCTGTGTCAGGGCTCCACAAAGTGGTTATTTTGGCCCACAGCTCATTGGGCATGCGGCACACGTGGCCAGCCCAGGCCCACTTCAGCTTAGCGGCTTTTTGAGCACGTCAGCAATTTGTGTTTTGGAGCGCAGTGTGGTGTTGCGTACGTGGTCCGTTAGCTTGACGCCTAGAATGCTGCGCTCCATAGCACGCATTCTAGGCATTACGAGTATACCTATTTAATTAATAGCTACACTAAATTAGAACTACGTTAAGTACCTAACATTATTGAACGATATCATAAACACACGTGGTACGACGCCACTTGCTTCTAAGAATACGTATGTTTATCTCTTTATTTATATAAACGACTATCAGAGCCGTTTTTAGAAGCATTCAACTCAAACTATATCAATAAATAAACCCTTTCTCGGCGATATCTTACCAAAGGAACGACTCTTATATTTAATGGGCATATACCTTTTTATAAACTAACCCTCAATGTCGGCGCCTCTAGTGGTGACGAACATTCTCGCGCACCTGTTCCCATTAAAATTTCAATTACGTGAAGTCTTTTGTATTAAATAGAATACAGAAGGTATACTCCACACAATGCGGAACGAACTTATATAAGCCAAACAAAACATAAATTATCGCTGAACCGCGTGAATTTGCGATTACACTGGATTCGGACCGTTTGTTCAACGGAAATGTAGGCTAATTCACGTAATGTCGATTTCGACCAAGTTGCAGTGACACTACAGTTAAGTTCTCGCGAGCGTATCTGACAGCGATCGCCTGTTGCTGTTGCGTTGTTTGGATCGAAACTTAACTGCAACTAGACTGCACCTGAACTTCTTTAGGTAGGTTAATCAGTCCCCTGGCTTAGGAGCAATCATGAGAAAACGGTTGGGTGGTAATCCGCCGGTGCTATGCCAACTTAAAAGCTCACCAACAACCCGTTCCAGTAACAGGCATTAGCGTCACCTGTGCAAAGTTTGCTGACTCTGCGGTCATCTTGGTCAACCTTGACCCGCAATAGGTCACACTTTTGCCCAGAACCTTTGTCTTATTCTCTAAGTGATTCTCATATTCAACATTGAACTATGATAATTTGAGCTATAAGTGTTAGCGCTTTTTTTCGCCGATTCATTTAATAAGTACTGTCTTGAATTCGTGTGAATCTTGGTCCTTCTGTACCTTTTTTTCAATAGTTACTAGCGCCGTGGAATTAGTTGGCAAACATTACTCGCGACGCATTTATTTATGTACACTCTCGTTTTGTTTGCTTTACATCACCGCTCCTCTGAGGTACACTCCCCGCGCTGCGCAAAGCATCACGCAAACTATATTTGCATTTTATTGTTTTTCTGTTCACATTGAAGTTCTTTGAGCTGCTGTAATTGAATTTAAGATATAAATCATGCGTCGCAACAGCTACAGTGATTGCAGTATCTTGCTGCCTGTTGTAAACGCTGCTACTCGATTACTTGATCAGTAACCTCTTATAAATTGCAAGGAAAAATAAGAGTAGGCGTATTGTTTTCCTGACTCAACAGGACTTTTATAATAATTTACGTAACCAATAACACACTACGTGTGTTTGACAAACAGCGTCACTGTTACGCGTCGATATGATTGTGTTTGCAGTCGTACGTACCCCATCGTTACACGGAGTACACACGTGATGTCCTCGTGTTACGCAGTTTGTTCAGTGTCACATTAGTAGAACGCATGTAGTCACGATGGTGTGTGGTCAGGTGTCTTGTTTGTGAGGATTTTAACCATTTAGATGTAAATCAATGATGAAAATCATAATGCATTCTCAGGTGTAATAATACACACTATTATAGTATTGTGTGGGCCATCACGAGTCTTCTAGAGAGTGTATTTCGACTACGAGATTATTTCAAGCTTACTATGCTCTAATAACTACTTACTACTGTTACAAATTCTTTAGTTTAACGTCCCCCCAAGGCTAATGTGACGTTATCTATTTATAGTAGGTATCAAGTGTTTCAAAATCCGGACGTAAAAAAACAAAAACATTCCCTTTCTTAAAACACGTTCCTTTTGACCGCGTTTTGGTCCTTCGATCCTAAAGAAGTTACAATTCAAATGTCGGTATTTATGCAAGAGCAATACAATCGGAAGGGGATTTCAAACAAAAAGTGTATGTGTAAATTATGCTAAGCGTGTTGGGACCGCGGTGGTGTCGACCGAATGGTCCTCGTGTCGCGAAAAACTGAGACAATACATACCGACCAAGGACTGTTACTGATTCGACCTTTGCTTTCTGAAATGATATTAAAATATAATTTATGGTAGGTATTCTTGATGACTTAAGTATGATTCAAACTCAAACTCATTTATTCAAAACTAGCGACCCGCCCCGGCTTCGCAAGCGTACGTTTTATAGCTTAAAACCCTCCTCTTGAATCACTGTATCTATTAAAAAAAACCGCATCAAAATCCGTAGCGTAGTTTTAAAGATCTAAGCATACATAGGGACAGACAGATAGCGGAAAGCGACTTTGTTTTATATTATATAGTGATAGACTAAATTACTTAGCTCTTTTTGAACGTCAATGTTACAATAGACAGCCCACAAAGAAGCCCTCACTTCATCGCTTCCTAGTGTTTATGCTGTGAAGAAGAAACGGCGCACAAACTCCCTAGCAACACAGTTCTGTCTGTCAGCTGAATAAATTAATTGAGTCTATAAAAAGAAAATCATAATATTATTTACATTAATAAAATTATGGAAATTAAGGAAAAGTAATAAAATAAAATAAAAAAAATATCTAAAATAATTCTGTATTTTTGAGGGTGGCACAAGTCTTATCGAAGCAAGGCAGCCAAAACTCCACGACGGAGTGGATTCAACTTCAGTTGCTTTTAGTATGGTAGCTTACTACACTTATTCGATTTTTTTTAAAGTTGTACCTAGCTCTTGATGCCTCATGTTTGTAATTGAGTTTTTGTTTGACAATTCCACCATAGGACGGAACAGAAGATATATTTATGCAAAATGTCTACAAATTATTTTGCATTTGAGTTTTTTTAATACAAATTGATGCTAATAAGTAATGTTAAAGACTAGTTCAAACATTTACTACTGATTGCGGACTTTCGTCTGCTACCTCTCTGAATCCAATTATTATTGCCTTGTAACATATTTACAACATTTTGCAAATCAGTAACACACCGCGTCACCACAGGGCGAGCGCAGAGGTCAACCCTTCAGGCGCGCGTGCCTAAGACGGCACCTCCTTTTCCGTGTCGCGCGCCCGCCGCTGCCGCCGCACGGTTAAGTGCGCAAAAAATTTATGCGGTACCAAGGTGACACCCGTGGCGGGCGCAGGGTTGAGTGGCCGGCCACTTGCGTGGACAGACTGTATGTAGAGGTGCTTAAGTATATTGATCAGTTTGTGTTAGTGAGGGTAGGTGAAATGTCTAGGGCGATAGGACAAAAGGTCAATTTAGATTTTATGACTCTTATTTCAAGGTACACATGGCGACATACCAAGCTATACATTTCCAGTATAGTCTGACCTCTCATTGTACGAAAAGCCTAAACAATGCGAGACCAGCTCATACTGGTATTAGCTTGATAGCCCTGCGTACGTTAAGGCAATGATTTGTGGAAAGTTGGAATATAAAAAAATAATACTGATGTAAAGTAGGTATACCTAAGACTAATGGCTTTATAATCGGTGACCATTCGAGCCGAAATATTATTGACATAATATCAATATGCACACGCGAGAAGGTGACTTTATTTATGACACAAATTATTACATGAAGAAATATACTTTGGTAAGTATTGCTGCACAGAATAGGCATGTTGACAGCATCAATAAATTGCAAATCTCATTAGTCCGCCAGTTAGAGTTTTGAAAAATAATGGACACATATTTTTTCTTTTGCTAAATCTATGAATATTTGGAAAGATAAAACGCATCAAAACTCGAGAGTGGGGGCTTGTGACGTCAGAAGCAAGTAAAAATTGTACTTGCTTGTGACGTTTTGCCAATTTTAAATGTGTCGTATCTTCGTCAATTTTGGTTTACGTAACAAAAGAAAAAATACGGGTCAAATGTTTTTTGATAATCTAACTGACGGACTAATTGGATTTTTTCAGTCAAATACCTTATTTGGTTTTCTATCTACTTACATTGGTGGTACTTAGTAGGTACCCGTCATTCACACCTCTATAATTTTATTTATTACATTCATAACATGAATGTAATGCTACATAAGGAAAGTAGACCTTTCCTTATTTACCTGTACATAACAGCTATAAAGCCATATACCTGCTGGGAGGTGTTCACTGTCTGCGCACGGCACAGGTGGCTCGGTGGGCAGGTGTGCGCGGTGGGCGGGGCGCACCTGCCCACCTGCGCGCCACGCCCACCTCACCTGCACAACAGGTGACGACAGGTACATAACGGCGTCAGAAATGCAGGTATATATATTATGGTGAAAACAATTTACCATAGCAGTGAACAAGGACAATCTAAAAAAAATGTTTTAATTTAAATAAAAACTTAATTTTAATATAATCATAAATCATGAATCATGAATGTGTAATAGCACAAGGAATTCAATGAGAATTAAATATTATTCATATTTTTTTTTATTTGATTTTAATTTTTTTTCTATAAAAATTATAATAATGTAGTTAATTAATATAAATGAATTTCTTTTCTCCTCACTTTCCACTAATGTTTTACACCTTGTATAGCAACTTCTTTTTTTTGCATGAGTTATGTTCACTGTGTTAGTAGTGTAACTATTATTTAATCTGTGGCAGTACGTAACTTGTCGTTAGGCGAGTACATATTACTTCTATGTTAAGCGACAACACAATAACACCAAATCTAAATATATAAAAGCGAAAGGTCACTCACTCACTCATCACGAAATATCGAAAACCGCTAGACGTATGAAGATGAAATTTGGCACGGAGGTAGTTTATAGTTAGTAGACGTCCGCTAAGAAAGGATTTTTTGGAAATTCTACCCCTAACGGGGTGAAATAGGGGATGAAAGTTTGTATGGAAAATCGTCACTTAACGGGTTCAAAATTTCACGCAAGCGAAGCTGCGGGCAAAAGCTAGTATATACTATACTAATACCACATATAATGCATACGCGTACCTACATAATGCGTGCGTGTGTGTGAACAGTATATGTGGGCAATTAGCAGTGACGATATATTTTTATTATTCGATTATATAGATAACAGGTAACAGTTCTGCTACATTATGACGTAATTTTTTACGGGACATCATAAATGAACTTTAAAAATAATAGACGCAACTTTAAAAAGGCTTAGCTTTAAAATTAACAGTTTGCTCTTTAATTTTAATAATTCTCTTAACTTTAAAAGTCTCCGTTGAAATAATGGTTTGCACTATAATTTTAATGCTTCTAACTTTAAAGTCCCCCCGCAATAAGAAATTTAATGACAAGCAGATAGCTGAAAGGTAGGTTAGGTTATGTTATAACTGTCACCGCCCAACGCCCGAGCCGAGCGAGCGAAGCGATCGGTGTCGTGGTAGCGGTCGGCGCGTGCCATAAATGATTCGCTTCGCCTATCACTTTCCACCATTAGTGGGTGCGTTCGGAATCAAACGGTTTTTGATTGATTAAAGGGTGAACCATTGATTTCTGAAGTCTGCCTTAAACATTTTCATTGATTTTATAGTGCTTTTAAATAAATCCCATTTTTAACAATAACTGACGTCAAAGTAATATAAAAAGCGACGTAATAACCACAATATGACTTAATGACGCGAGATACTAAACGGTTAATAGGTATCCTACATGACGCAGTAAATTCAATACCTTCACATTAAATGACGACATTAAACTCTAATGACGTGTAGAAGTGCTAAGATTGTTGCTGTGTGGTTTCTGCCTCAGAATAGATGCGTTCTTCAATCCGCTTGGCAACCGCTTGTTATGGTAATATTCTTTTGCGACCGTTTATTGAAAAGTTCTGTGATGTGGCCCATTTTCAGCATGGGACATTTACGGACTAATATTATACAGGGTGTAAATGAATTCGCGTAATTCCTTAAAACCGCTACTACTGGTGTAGATAGGCCCTGCACGGGATTTAGCTTGATTGAAAATAAAAAATAAAAAACTTTTTTTTTCATGCGGTTGGGGTAAATGAGCGTATCTAAACCACCTAATAAGGAAACAGTAAAAAAATAAGAACAATTTTTTTGCAAAAAAATAATGTTTTGTTAGTGAACATTTCGATGCCACGCGTAAATGAATGAAAGCACGGTGACACGGCTGGCAGGCATGACAAACGCGATATCGCTCTTTGTAGTCAGTGAGGGATCTATAACGACTCAGAAATAGAAAACCATTTCTTTTTTGTTTTTTTTTTTCAGAAAAGATCTATTTAGGGTTAATCTGTGTTACCAGTAGATCACGCGGTTTGAAGGAATTACACAAATTCGTTTACACCCTGTTTAGATATTTAAAATCTAACATAATTTAACCAATCCTAACATAATCATAACAAGGTATTTACCACTTCTCAAACGTAGTCGATCGCAACAACAGTTTTCCTTGACCATACTTTTCCTTTAAACTAACACCGATTTTTTGTCCAAAACCCCGAGAACTAGGTAGACAAACAATTGTCTTTCGTTACGTTACATAAGCCTATGTATCAGTAAGTGGGTGAGCAGAGAAGTAGGCGGCACTCTCGCTAATTAGCCGCCGAGCAAGTAGTATAAACAGCACAAATTGGATTAAGTCCCGCACTAATTACCTTAATGGCGAGGTGGCCATTGTTTACTGATTATCAGTAAACATGATTACTGAGAGGTGTCGTTTGGAATGGTTTGTTTGTTTAAGATAAGGGTTTACTAATTATTTATATTATTTCCAGGAATTTGTATAAATTGTAGTCCTTTGTTGTCCTTTGACCTTTTTGATCTCTTCCTTCCTCATTTTTATATGCATCCACGAGAAACTATGCAACTTTATTCATTTCATAATACTAAATTGGTTAAAAGGGTCCCAACAATTAAATTGCGCAGCACTAACTTCCCGCCAAAGGAAACTTTTGAAATCAAAAATTAATAAAGAAAATATATTCCGTCTTAAAACTGAAAGAAATCAAGGGTTGAATCTGGAGCACCCTAAAAATAAACAAAAAATTGGCATCCCTGTGGAAGAGGCACCGGCGCCCGCGACTCGTAATGGTGGTGGCATCTGGTCGCACCTCAACCCTTCCGATATTATATAATAATAAAACGAGTAATTACTCGAGAAATTCCGCCAATAAAGCCAACGCGGCGGCGGCCGGCGAAAAATAATAAAATTAATTAATTAAAAACAAGAACCGGCCTTCACCTTGCGAACGTTCGCAGCTAGTTGATAACTACAACAATAACTCCATCTTGTTCTCTCTTGAAGTTTTCTGATACGCGTAAAAGGGACATCCGAAGGTTTTAAACTTCGAATTGGTCCCCGAGTAATCTTTATATCGTGAGCGCGACAATCGCGAGTTCTTAATAAATATTTGCACAAGATTTTCGTCTTCCTCTCGATATAATTAGTTGAAAACGAGAAAAGTTTTTCAATTTGAACACAATACGATCTGAGTTAGAGACGAACGTAGGATTAGTAAAGATCTTAATTAAATAATCTTTGAAATTCATGACAAAACAAATCGCGAAATCATCGAACAATAAGGCCGGGTTCTGAATGTAAAAATTGTCTACATAAACTTCAACAAACGATAAATAAAAATAGTATGATTTTTGACGAAATGACCGAATCCTCCTCGCATGTCATCATAGATAACGATAAAAATCATGACTAATATACTTAAAGAAAACATCGACCTACTCATAATAACATAACATGATGCAATGCTCACTAATGCCAAAACAAACCCCGCTCATAAACAAAGCAACTATGTATTTAATATCCCGCAAATAAAATTCTTTAATGAAAGCCGATAATTTTGAAAGGGTGGCCAAAACGTAATTTGATTAAAAAGAAATCGTGCCGACTAGGTCGCTCCGTAGGGGAGATAATCCCAATTGTAAATTCAATAAAATCTTAAACAATAACCGGCTTAAAGCAGTTTATACAACATTAGCATTGAGCTGCAAAAGAATTGGTTAACAAAGAATAAAGGAGTCTCTTAATATTACGGTATAACTCGGTACAAGGAACAGGAACTCTGCTCTAATTAATTACCTTGCCTGTGTCATATTTGGGGGCAGTAACCACATTTTGAGCACTCATTATGTTTTACATATGATGAGCCATGCGCGGTTTTTCAGTTTTGGAAACAATTCAATGTTACACCACCTACATTAGCAATGGGTACTTGCAATTAAATTAATGTGTGGTTTGGTAAAAATAAGGTAGTATTTATTTTCTGGCTAAGCTGGACTCAACTTTCTTTTCCTATATATGCAGTTTCTTTATACAGCAGTGGACTGTAGTCTGCACTAAGCTGTTGATGATGACGCGCCTTTTTCCACCACGTCATTAATATCAAAAATACAGTGGCTGCAAAACAAAAGTATAAAATGTGTAGCTATTATTGTACCCGATTAGAATCCCACTAGTGAGTGTTATATCGCAGTCTGTCGGCAGCTGCACTTTGTACTTTTTGCACAAAGACCTTTGTCTGAAGGTGGTCCTTATTCTTATACACTTGTTATCTCGCCTTTTGTCTCGCCTGCTAATGCTATGGATACCTCCATCTGTCTACGTCTGCGTTCTTAAGACGTGCTCTGTTACTTTCTTTAACTTTCTGAAAAGAAATCTTAATGACCATTATTTAAACGAATATTTTTTTAAGATTGGTTTTAATTTAAAGCGTTTGGAACTCAGTCAAGAACCAATCACATCTTATTGACACGGCTAATTCCATTCGAACACGAAACCTAACAAGACAATTTCAAGCCTATCGAATCCTTATTCACAGAACTGCTCAATTAAAAACAAAAACCATTTAACAATCCCCTCTGAAGACATACAAAAACTTCTCAGCAAGATCAATAATCTGGAATAGAATGAGCAACCTGTCTGTAAAGGCAATTAACGGACTTATCTTGCGAAATAACGCGATCAAACGGGCCGGAGCGAGGACCCGCACGGGGTAGAGGTGAGGGGGAAGGCCAGCTGTGAAGAAGTTTTAGTTAGTCCGACGAGAAAGAGAAATCAATCTTTGAACCGAACCTGCCGGACGGCGAGGGTCTTCAGATCATACGACACGACTGACGAAAGGATTATCGTTTATCGTTATCACTATTAAAATGAGCTCAGCATACACGTTGGAGTTGGCTTCCGTACAATGTTCATCATGATTATTCATAAAGGTTCAATTTTATAAACATTGTTTTTAAAACAATATTTAAAAGCTATTTAATACTTGTGCACTTTTTACTTATCTTTTCTTGTGAGATAAATAGGAATCTAAATCTTATAACGGTCTACGTAAACACCATAATCGATACTTCGTACTATTATTCCAAGGCAACGACAGGCCACCAAGACGAATGATCAAAATCGTAGGGACTAAGATGTCTCCAGCGATCGCCAGCGGCGGGACTAATTTAAATATCAAAACTAATTTGTGGAGAGTGGCGGCAGTTTGATTGTGAGCTGAATTACGTGGACCGGCCCGAGGAAGGGTGCGAGAAAAATTACAATCCCAATGAATGCAGGAAGCTCTGACAGTTGAGCTTATTCTATGAGTACGAGGGAATGGCTTGGATATAATTAAATACAAACTGAACTGAAAGCACATTTGTAGCAGTCAGGAAACTTAACTAATAGAAATTGACAGTAATAGTGCTAGAAGGCTAAGATCAGCTATTGACAGCTGCAGCTAATAGGCCAATAGCTTACAGATACTTAGTGGGGCTATCTTTGGCACCGTATTTCTTTTTCCGCAACAGGTCCAATTTTATTTGGCTAATTTATTAATAGAGTACTTAGTAAGTGTAAGGTATTTTTAAATGTGTATCATGGTATCTCTTTTGCAATGCACTCTGAATGAATTCCTAAAGCATAACACTAGGCTATCTTATCAAGAGTTCATTAATTAAATAAGACTAGTTGGAGTTCAACACAGATAACAGGCATTAGCAGGCCAATGTTATTAACACTATCGGATACAGGAAAACTGATTGATTGACTACCTAGTAGTTGGAAAGGTCATTCATTAACACACAAGGGAAAATGCAGTTTAAAAGCATTTTAAACTACATTGGTATTTCCTTACTGTTTCAGCAAAGTTTGATTACTTTCTGAGAAAGAAATGATTAGTAGTCCTCATAATTAGGTATAATTAAATTTACCCAAAAAAAATTATTACTCCAATGAAACTGTAATTATAACAACTGCCCTAAAAATGTTGAGGCAATAAAAGCATTTAAGTGATCATTTGGGGTACCTCCCGATAACTCACCGCACGTACCCCTGCCGATAGCACCCCTTTAATTAGTAAAAATCGCGCGACATTTCATCCAACCTGTCAAACTTCCGGAAACGCCGCCATTATACAAATGGCCGCCGGAAGCCTCCGTCCTTCGTCTACAGTTAATTTGTTTTCGTACAAATGGTAGCGGTAAAAGGTGCGTAATGATGTGATAAATTAGTTTTACAATGTATTCGGGGTGAACGAAAACATGAACTAGTGTTGCATATTGATTTAATCGCAGGAACTGACGAACAGACGACCTCTATTTTTTTAAGTTAATTTTCCTGTTTTCTCATTACACAAACCTATCAATATTATTTGATTAGTTGTATTGTAGCTTTAATAATTTTAATAATCTTTATAATCAATAACTACGCACAATTAATGTAAGCGAAGGTGTTTATTAAGAGAGCCCATAACGAAACTCGATTTAATTTGTGAAAATGAACGAGTCGAGTTAATCGTTATTAAATTATCGGATTTATAGCAATGGCCGGCAGCTCCCGCCACTTGTTTATCGCTCCGCTCAGAACAACACAGTTTCAACTACTTTCGCTCTCAAATAATTGATTGAACTTGGACTAACTTGTGCCAGTTTCTGACTTATATTTGGTAAACACTTTCAAATTAAACGCTTTCGTTAACTTCATGGTAAAGTAAATTTTCGTTAGAGATGACGATTTCAAGTCAGAATGCGCATTTCCACTAGGTACTGAAACAAAATTGCCGTAATTAACGTAACAAACTTGAAAATATTATTATTTTCCAACAATCCAATTAATAAAATGCATTTAATCAGGTTCATTTAACTACCTGAAAAACTTCTTATCTTCGAGCTGAGAACTCAAATTTCCTAATACATACCTGTCTCAAAGAATACAGATACTGACTCCCGCTTCGTAAATATTATCTACAACTACCTGTCTTTACTCAACGTAACAAGACGAGCTAATTTCCCATAATCCCCCCACAGTCCAAACACTGCGGTCGAAGGCAAACAAACGTTTAAAAACTGGAACAAACAGAATAATTCATCCGTTGATTCAATGAAATCTGTTTCACCCTTCAAAGTGAATCTTAAGACTGCTACACTGAGATTTTTCCTGGACGTGTTTGTGTGGTACGAGACATGAGCGATAGCGGACTCGGATGTAAGCGTGGCAGTATAAGGTATAACGGACTGGTATCCACAACTCCACGTCTAAGCACGTATTTTGCGTGATGGTTGGTAAGTATACATAGTTACTCGATCCACCCTAACTCCTCGAAAAGGCCAGCAAACCCTTGATGTTGCTGGTGATCTCTCGGAAAGTACCTGGGTTTCCGAAGTACTTGGCCCTGTATGTGGCGACCTCAGGGCAGTTTAGTAGCACGTGGGCTGCCGTCTCGTCATCCTCCATGCATGCTCTGCACAGTGGGCTGTCTGTAACTCCAATGACAAAGAGATGTTTGTTAAATGAAGCGTGACGTTAAAAAGATTTAGATATTGTGTACAATATTAAAAGTGTACAAGCATGAGGCTTCCCTAAACACCAAACTCACCTGTATCCTATCTGCCGCTGACCAACGAGACTGAGTACCGCCAGATAGCAGGATAACAACCTAACATGCCAGCCCAGGCTGGTGAACGGCAATAGTTTCATCAAAAGAGACTGGCTGAGAGTATTGGCTTTGTGGTCTACATCCAGCAGTGGACTGGAAACAGATTTAGAATACTACTGTGTTATATCCTATATCCTTAACACTATTAGAGAAGAATACAGGTATCTCCATGTTTACTTACTATGGTAGGAATATAAAAAGGTAGAATAGAGAGCGGATATCCATTAACTGAGACAGTTCAACTGCATCAGCTTATTACTTGCACTGTTCCCTGATTTATATTTGAAACGGTGGAGCGGCAATTACTCGCCGAACTGGAATCATTGCCTCTGCCCTCCACTAATTAATTCCGCCCCTCTTTTAATGTTCAAAAATCGCGGCGTCTAATTAGGTTTTAATTCGTTTTATTGGGCAAAGTAATGAAATAATGGCCGCTCCACAGTTCTCAAGTCGCGCGGCGCCGGGCAACTGCGTAACGCACAGCACTGTTTTATTACTCTGAAACCTTTTAAAAGTTTACTTTGTTATAGGAAGCTCGGTTAGAGGGAAATAATACCTACTTTATGAATAAAATTATCCGCATAGTAATCACCATAATCGTTATTTGCACTAGTGACAAACTATGGATACATATCAAAAACATAAATAATGATAACATCTTCCTCGTCGCTTGTCCACTTAAAACCTAGAACTTAGACCTGCATCCTGCTGTGGAATACGCTATTCTAAGTTAATTTATTGAAAATACCCCAGAAGATAAACCAAAACGAATATCAGCATTTATTGACAGTCTAAAACACAATTGAACCAACAATTACCCACAAGAAAGTTGACCTCTTCACCTGAATTCTTCTCGGCTGGTGTTTGGTTCGCTAACGACATTTTTCGCGCCATTACCCTCAACATAAAAAACAAAGCGTGGCCTTCCTAATGACTTCGCCGATTACCAATCACTAGAAAAAATCAACTCGTCGTCGGCCGCCCACCGCAACGCTCTACGGCGAATAAATGACCGACTGAATCAAGTGCTTTTTAAACGAAAATAATCTGGGAATTAGTATGGTTATCATTATTTTGTGGTCTTGCATTGAATGAGGATGTTGCTATTGTTGCTTTTTAGGTACCTACCCACTTACATTCAATGATACTTTAACTTCCAGTGTGTAGAGAACTGTAAACCTACAACAAATTCTGAATGAGTAATATATGAAAGTTTAAATGAGCTTTAACTTCCTGGAGTGTGTATAAACTGCAAACGAATCAGTCCCAAAAACAAGTGTTAATGAACATTCAACACGCTGCGATATCTATCGCCTCAACCGCAACTCGCTAATTAAATATTATTTTTTGGTCGGCAACGTTTAAAGTTGCGGCTCTCCGTGTAGCCAGCGAGGTTAACTAGTTAGTTATACAGGCCTCGCCGCACACAACCACTTTAATATTCGCCACTGGACGTCTACAATTAACGCTTGAACAATTTCATAACTCGGGTCCGCCTTTGAGCGCTCGCAAACTCCGCGAAAAAACATAAATAAAAAAAATATATCAGCTCGCGAGGCAAAGGAAATAAACAAACGAACGACGCCGCGCGCCGCACAAAGAGACGGTGGAGCCGTAATTAGATTAGTGGAGCCGAGATCTCGATTGAATCGTGAATACTCTTATCGAACTTCTTTATAATCTGTTGTGGATCCCTTTTGACAACTAAGGTCCAATTTATTATTATTTCGTTCATTACGAGGTTTTCTTGAGTTTTCTCGATTAGTCCCGTTCATTTCCCTATTTAGCAATCAAGACAGTTGCCAATTTTCGTTATTATTGGCCGACTTTTTTATCTTTTTGAATATTCTGTTAAAGGACAATTCCCTTATAACGCAATTTAATTAAGAAGTGCTAAAAGATTTGAAAATGAAGGTCCCCACAATATTTTTGCTGTAATCAATTGTCAGTGAGTCATTTCAGAATCTGTTATTAGATAAACGAGTCGAAACTTTAAAATTTTCAGAATTTACTACTTTGTTTACTTCTAAGTACGCATCTAGATATTAGCGACCTTCAGATATTAACCAAGTACCTACATACCGTATCATATCTTATCCACATTAAATGTTATAGTCCCATGAATTTAAGTGTAAAATCTATCAAGAAAATGTGCTCGTGTGAGGGCGTCATACGATCAACAGATAGACGACAGTCGTCAACCCGTAAGTGATCCCCGGCGGGTGCCTATCACTAGAGATTTTTGCGATCGTCCCACAGGCCCCAGGCCCCGAGGCCGGCGTATCGTTTAACCATATCTACCACACACGTGAAAAATCGATTACTTATCCGCCATATTTTCGTCATCTTCCACCCATCTTGATTGCTGCATGCAATCAACTCGCAAATCCTTTATAAGTCATTCACGAAGCTCGATATCCAAACATATTGTTTGTATTCATAGCGTTGAAATTGTGAGACGATACCTACGTACCGCTCCCATTTGGTGGAACATGTCGGAGCTGCGATAAGATTGAGTTTTTGTGTAACGACGCACCTCGCGGCGACCGTTCGACTCTCGCGTTTTATGTTCGCCGGGGGCTAGCGGGAGATTTGAAAATTTCGCTGTCACCAGTTTTTTTCGCCCGACGAAGTAATCTTCAAATCTAACTGGCCGTAAAGACAAAATAAGTTTCAGTAGAATGATATTATTTTATGCGGGTACTGAAGGTGTCAATGCACTGTTTTTGTCTACATATTTCTGAGAATCTAGTACCTAACTTGACATGAGTAATAGAAATTCGTATGCATTCACTTATAAAATTATGAAAACCATGGAGAATGTTGAGCTTATTAGCATATTCATTATCAAGATTTGATGGATGGCATCAAGTCACTGCAAACGAAATAGCTATGTATACCAAAAAAAAAAGTTTGTTTTAGCAGACACTGATAAACTTCGAATAGTTTATTAATATAAATTGTCAGATTGTTATCTATATCCACAAGAAACCAGTAAATCTCCTTTCCCAATAGCAATAGCACTTGTAGGGTCTGTTACATGGTACATAAGTAATATTGGTTATCATGGGCATGTGATTTAGTGTGAGATTCGGGTGTTATCCGAGGACCGTACCTCGGTCGCTATCTGAGACGCTTGTCCGCAAACACATGCGATTGCCTGTCTAATACTAGTAAACGATTGCTTCTGGATCGTAACACGCACTACGACCGAAGAAACACTACGGTTCAGTGCGTGCAAAGATTATTTTGTCTTCCTTTTACAGACAAAAATAATTTGAATGCAGTATTTTACTTTTCTAGATTATTCTTGGGTTATTCAAAGATAAAACTGACCTACATCATATTAACAAGTTCTTAATTAATGCTAACAACGGCTGTCAAGTCTATCACTTCTGTCAAAATATTACAATAGAAAGAGACACATTTTGAAACGTCGACTACTGGCTTAACCTTTTGATAACCTACAACTGAGCATCCACAGATTAGAATCTGGAATACTTTCAACAATATTGTTATGCACGTGCCTAAATACGCCAGAGTACGTACTTGGTAGATACATTAGTCCCCGGCGCGCACGCACATAAATAATCGAGAGCATACACGCGCTGATTTACTGAGACGTATCTGATGTGGAAACCAATTAAATAAGAACGCATCACCTTCTAGCCCGATATTGACAATGTACTGGAATATCTATTAAAACTTACTCTAAAATTGTTATGTAGGTAGAAGACACACACACATTACAACGTGTTACATAATTCCCCTTAAAAAAAATGTTAATCAAGTAGTCTTTTATGGTTGTTGTCATTTACCTCTCAGAGAAAATTAGGTAAGAATGTAAATAACTTTCTGGGTAGTCTACTCTTTACTTTTATGTTTTCAGGGTTGCTTTTCAGTGATGATTTTATTTTATGATTTGTTCAAATTTTTTTTTGGGTACTTTTATTTTAATATATTGCCAATAGACTCTTTACAAGGGACATTTTAATCCTCTTTCGGCTTTAGGGGTATTTTTGTAACAGGTTGTATATAGGTAACCTAAGTATGTGCATTTTTCGGGATTGCCCCACTAGTTTTGGACCCAAACGGAGCCCTTATTCATGAGCTGATCACGCGGGGAGGTCGAGAGTCGAAACTTTTAAAATGTTTTGCAATGTTTTAAAAGGAGAGTAGGTAATTATAATTTTTCAACAAACAAGATTAGAAATCAAACAGTACGGTATCTACTCTCGGGAATTCCTGATGACGTGAGTACGCCACGGGACAAATATAAAATGACCACAAATTATCTTAATTAAAAATGAGCTAAAACATAACTAGTTCTTGCAATAACCACGTGGTAAAATTGTGAATAAGTACCTCAATTATTACTTTTTTATTGAGGACAACGGCTGATTTACTTTCGTCACCAAATGATTACAATATTTGTATTACGCAGGATGTTATAACAATAATTCCTATTTCCGTTTTACACCTGTCATTATTGTAAACATAGAAATTACATCGCCTTACTGGTTTTAAGAAGCGAGGCAGCTTCAAGTAAAAACTTGAAAGATAGATAGAAGATATTTTTTATATATTGGTAATATTTACTTCGGTAAAAGTAAAAGCCAATCACTAAAAAATCAAAGATAAAATGAATGACCCATCCAAAATTTAAGTGCTGGGCACTTGTCAGTGTAAGTAGCAATCTCTATCTTTATCTAACTAGAGAAAATTCCTTCACTTCTCTCGTGTATAACTTTAATTTTTTCCTTCAATTGGTTTGTGTACTTTTTTCTTGTTCCACCTCGTTTTCTCTTTGCCTCTAATTTACCTTTAATTTTAAAGGATAATGATACCTAGTCAGGAATATTTCCTTCTGTGGTCCATTTATACCTAACCTAGTTAATTAACTTACGCTATTGAATTTTATACTCATAATAACAAACTTATCTGAAATCATTCGTACCTAATACTTACGGCACAAAACATGAATTGCGTCAAACGAATAATGAGCCATGTTTACGTACAATCGAGTACAAACATGTTTATGATCGTATGACCCTGAGGTCCGAGGTACAGGCGCGGAAAGTGGCGCTCTGTGATCACAGATAACATGTTTGTGAATTACAGATTATAATATGCTTACCTTGATATATTACGCACGAAAACAGTACTGTGGTTAATTATCTGTAGTGAAATACTACTTGCATTTTATGGATTACTGGTTTACGGTTTTTTGTTAATACGATTTTGTTATATCGCTGTTATAATGTATTCCAACCGATCCATCTGCCAGTCATTTATATTACTTTATAAAAATCTGTTAAATCTTGCGCTATATTAGTGCAATTGCATATTATATTTCTAACAAATTAATTTAAATAGTAAATACCTATTTAGTGGGTTCTCATGTACTACAAATTGTAACAATAAATAATTGAAGAACTAAATATTGAATGATTTTTTTGATTAAGGTATGAGTGTGGATTTTGCACTTGGTGGGGAAATCCGTACGATACGTGTTATGTCATTAACCTAGTCATAAATTTCAAATTGTTTTCAGGCTTTAACAAAAACAAACCTTGAATAACAGTGTCAGTTTGATGTCAAATCAAGGTGTGCAGATCTCACAATCCAACATAGGTTTTTTTCTTCCAATCCCTAAAATTACAGTGGCTATCCGCAATCCGTTTCCGTTGTAAGTTGCATCCTGCCCGTTGTCCGATGTCATCATACCGGCTATCGTCGTAAGTGGCGCGCCTATCAGCTCTTTTTATGCCGGGCCTCACCTCCCCGACGGGAATAAAACTTATCGTGTACTTGTCTTACCTACCTCAAAAATACAACACCAAAACACTGAACGAACTAACATGCACCTTACCACCACATAACAAGAACGATATTTAAATGTTTTCAGTTTTTAAATAAGTTGGTTTTGTCGAAAATTCGAGGACACATGGACAGCTGAGATGATCTAAATAGGCGGATTCAGTTTTATGGCGGCTGATTGTGTGAAATTTCTTTTAGTTTCCATTGTGGGATGACGCGCCTCAGGACCTGTGTTATGTCACCTAAGGGACGAGTTTTATATTACACTGTACCTCATGTCAATGCGTAGATTGTCAAAGATTAAGTATATAATATTATAATGAATATTTAAATAGCGACTACTTTTAGATGTATGTAACAAAAACTATAATAACTCTTTTTATTTATTTATATTCTGTATAACATGAAATGTTATAATTTTATGTTATCTAGAACAATTGTAAGTGCCGTACTAAATAAATAAATAAATGTATGTCCGAGTTGTGATCTGTTTGCCAGAAGCACTGTGAGGGATTTATGTAAAAGGTGTCACTAATTGTTATCTATATTTTTTTTGTTGTTTATATTGTGTTTAGTTAAATGATCCAAGACTGTTTTCATTGAAGTAAAATAAATAAGTAAATAATAATATTATATTGTAACTTTCGTGAGACACAATCATATTTCTGATGAGTTATGGTTTACTCACGTGCGCACTCAGGAAATCCCGAAAAATGCACGTCATTAAACTGTAACTAATCATAAATATAATAATATAGTCAGGTATAGGTGTGTATATTTTCTGTCCATACATAAACCGAAGTTTTTATCATACCCCACTTATCCCACCTACCAATTTGCCCCACGCAAATTGAAACCCTCAGGTTAGACGTATGAGTGGTCGCCGCGTGTTCTTGCAAGGATAAGATAAATGTGTCCGCACACTGCCGGGATGTGCGGCGGCGCGGCGGCGTGTCGCAGGTGTGCGCCATATCTCATAGACAGGTCAGGGGCGCACGCCTAATTGCTGCCCAAATTATACGGGAATTGATTCTTTAAATGCGAATGCGAGAAATATGCTTTGTTTACTGTTTAGGGATAATGTAGTCTTAGGCGCATGCTTCACTCAACGCTCCCTAAATCGTTTTCTTCATCCTGCCCTTATCCCATGTTACTTGGGGTCGGCGCAACACGTTTTCTTCTTCCATTCCGTCCTGTCACCGGTCATGATATGACTGACTCCCTTCTCTTTCATATCATTCTTCACACAATCCATCCATCTTTTCTTTGGCCTTCCTCATCCTCTCCATCCATCCACATTTATATTCATAACTCTTTTGGTCACATGCGTTTCATCCCACCTCTTCACATGCCCTCAACGCTCCCTAAATATCACGACCCAAATATTGTGATAAATATTGACCGTGTAGCATGCTCCTTATTCAAATCATTACAACTTTTATAATTTTAAGTCGGAAATATACAATGCAGGACAGTATAGCATCCACATTGTAGGCATCCACCTATTACATGAGAATAAATATAATACAAGAAGCGAAAAGATTCCTGTAATAGAACACCTCTGCTTACCCCTTCAGGAAGTACAAGCGTGAGTATATGTATGCAATTATGTATGTTTATATAGGTATATTAGAAGGAAGTTTGGCAAATACTAATCTAACATATAAATTAGCATGTTGCTTTTTATAAACATATCGTATCTATATACCAAATACGGCATATCTGTTGGAAAAACTCGCTACAATGAAACGAAAACAAATTAAATTCAGTCCAACAAAAATCACATAAACAAGGACAATAAATTCGTAACACGTGTAGCGTGCGTCCGGCGACAACGGGCAACAACGCGACGAGGCGACGTCGCGGCGTCCTCCACGCAACAACTTTGTCGCCTGCGCTAATTGTTGTTCTAATTTGTTCGAAGCACCGCGACATGCAAGGTGATATTTTAACGTGCCCGAATTTATATGTAAATGTGCAAAACTTCCAGCGGAGTTTTGACGGGTACCTACGCACATAATTTTCGTTTGTCCAGTTATAAATTACTCGCCCCCAACGAATGCCCTCGTGTGATTTGAATATGATTAAATATAAATGTAGAGTGTCTTGTCGTGTTGTGAAGTTTTACTTCAAATGAATTTGCGTATATTCGTTCGTTTGTGCAAGTTTTTAGGGATCCGTAGTCAAATTAGGAACCCATAGTCTCACCATGGGCATCTATGTGTCTGTATGTCAGAACCAACCAGATTATTTGTGCTATAACGCTGAAATTTAGCACGGCTCTACACATAGCTATATAAAGCCTACATATGAAATAAAAATAGTTTTTTTTTTGGTTTGACTCCCTTTCCTTCAGGTAGGGTTGCCATCTCTAAAATTTGGCAACCAGGACAAGACGCGTGAAAACCCCGGATTTTAGAGCCCGGAACCCGGACATGTCAACATTTTTTTTTTTAACGTAGTTTTTGTAATGAAAAACAGTTGTTTAGCGAGTCGGTTCGTTGGTCAGTGCGTGTGTCGCGGGTGCCCAAAACTTTAAATTTTTAAACCCGGACTACATATGAAGTCCTGCCCGGACGCTCCCCGGATGCCCTCTTAACTAGGACAAATCCGGGGAAACCCGGACGGATGGCAACCCTACCTTCAGGGCTTCTTACATTAGGACTTGTTCTCTATATGAATGTTTTTTTTATTTTTTTTATTTTTATTTCTCATGAATTCGTACAACAAAATATTTAGACCTTTTTGTAGAGAATCGCATGATCTACAACTTTGTTAAACTAATATGACAGTTACGCACTGCATCCGATCCGGATCCGTGAAAATACGGATCTAGAGTCTAGAAAAATCTCGGACCGAATTCGGATATTGCTTACGCTGTACGCACTAATCTGATCCAAATCCAAGCAATTCAGGGGCCATCTTTGGCATATGTCCGATTTGAATCCGAGGTAATGCGAAAGCGTTCATACAAACAGTACTACGGCTACTTCGGTCCGTCGTTATTTCTTCCGAGTTGGAGACTCACAGATGACGGAGAGAAATCGGATGACGGAAGTCGGACCTAGTACGTAAACTACCATACAAATAGTTCTATGACTACTTCGTAACGTATTTTCACGGATTCGGATCGGATGCAGTGCGTAACCGCTCTAAGAGATGAAATGAAATGAAATGATATTTATTTCTGTAAATAAATCTGTTGCAGACACTTTTACAAGTCAATGTAATGTTTTTTTTTTAAGACTAGATGGCACCGGCATTTCCTATCTGACTAGCTCTGAGAAAAAAAACCGAAACAAACTCAGAGATATGAGATATGTACGAATAACCAGTATTTTATTGACATTTCACATTGAGTTACTTTTTTTGCAGAAGTCGGATTGATGGGGACTTTTGAGCGTTCATTTGTAATGATGTATTTAACGTCTGTACTAATTTTCATCTCTATTTATGCAAATTATTGAGAAATCTATGGTTTTTTTTCGCTATTTTGACTGGACTACTATTATTTCTTTAATTCGATAACATACCAAGTAAGGACCGTACACAAAAAATCATATCGTTTTTCGTGTGACTTGTACAGTTTACTCATTCCATTGAACGCAGGGACGTTGAAGTGAAAACTTATGTCACTTATACATGTGTAAAATATAATTTTGGTTTAAACAGGTCACATACTTACATAACTTCAAGTAGAGATCTTGATTGTGATTTATTATGTACGGTCGTAGAATTCATCATAGAATACGTCGTATAATTTAATATTATTACTTCATACCCACATTGTATAAAGACTTTGTTAACTCTTTCAAATATCTCGGAGCAAACTTAAGAACTTGGAATTTATTCTAAACTAGGGCATAAACATGTAGATTGTTTAGCGTATTCGGCACCAGAGGTAGGGTCCTTAATAGCCATTGAAACTGAACAGAAACGTGAGTGGACAAATTGGACCGGCCTGGGTCACGATAAGGGCGCCGACCACCGCGCCCAAGGAAAGGGAAACGTCCATAAACAACAGGCGACTCGGTCCCAATTAATAAAGCAGCCAACACTGAAGTAGTGCAATTAATTCTGTGCCTTCGGAGATTTTAATAGTTCACATAAATCAGAGCAGCGCGAGCGGCCGGTGGGTTAATCGCCGTTTAATATGCCGGACGGTCCTATCGCCAAACTATCTCAAAACAAATGTATTGCTCACTATCAGCAGATAAAGCACAATACGTGATTTGGAAGTTTAACAATGTGCTTCTTTTGGCGCTATTATTTTTCATTTAGTTTGGTCACATTGTGGAACACTTTCATTTTTGGAGCTCAGCGTTGGACCAATTAAAAATATATGCCATTTTTTCTAAAAATAAACTATAACATTGTTTCGGCAAGAACATACTGGTTTGTATTATAATAAAATAATACGAGGGTGCCACATACCTAAAATTATCTACATATTTTAGTGCATGGCGGGGAGTTCGGAAATTCAATTCGAGCCAGACTTCACTTCTCGTTAAGTGGTTATATCCCCTTTAACAGTGGACAGAGGACGGCTAGTGGACACTAAACACAAGGTGCACGGGGGTGTTCAAGGGGTGAGCGGGGCGCGGGTAGGGAGATACGACGACACCTCTGGATATTGAATTTGCGGCGGCAAGCGACTCTCAATTGTTATCTGCCGCTGCAAGGTCGCCCCCAATAGCCCCTGCCAGGTACTACAGTCCTTTCTTTTACTATAGGGTTGCCAAACAGTTACCACAGACTGTTACTACTTCCAAAATTATACTTATTTAGGTGATGAAACATACTCCATCCATCACTAAGGATATCTATCAACCCATCAACTCAACATAAGAAAACATCAAAATTAATCTTAAATGCCTCTTTCTCCTTCTGTAAACGAACATGTGACTAGCAGGAAAATACATTTGAATGTCAAGTAAGGTAAACAATATCTAGACAATACACACAGGAATGAATGATATCGGCACGTATCATAAATCACTCTATGACATGAACATTCGATACTTACAAAACTCTTTGTATCGTCGGCAAGTAATCATTTATTTCTTCTGTACATCAAACAATGTAATGTGTCTGCCCTAGATTGAGTACAATAGAACTTGGATAGGAACTGAAATAATTTTAATATAAACTGTATACGCGTGATTAGGTCCAATAGAGGGATCAGGGAAATGGAAGCCGCGGAAACATTTAGTACGGAACTATACTACTATAACATTTAGTCTTATACCTGGAAAACCATAAAACTACAATGATGCAGGTCAACAATCTATATTAGTATTTTCACCAACTAAACTAAAATTAGAAAATTGCTATCTTTTACTAACAGATAGCGCGAGAAAAGGACGGTGATAGACAACAACTAAGTTAGAGATGTCAAATTAGTTTACGCCTTGAACTTCACAGTGTTTTTAGTCGACACATTTTAAATGTCGTCTAAATTTATATTGGAACAATTATGTATGGAACTTTTAGCTAAACTAAACTTGACAGCTCTTATTTACGTATGTCTCTTTCTTATTTTATTAGAGTGAAAAAGACGTCAATAGCCTAAATTAAGTTTAGTTTGTTCATAACAGAATCGGCAACAATAGCAATTTTACGTAGTGCGCTAAGTACGTTCGCGTGGCAACCCTGCTAGGTCGGCGGCTCGCAACAGCGGTCATTGGTCAATTTATTTCTTGCGCCTGCCGGGGACCGCAGTTATCATGATTGAATTAAGTAACTCCGCTCTGAATTGCACCCGAGCCTCGGCCGTGATTTAGGGACAGACCGCTTTATACCCAACACACCTCCAACGGAAATTGCCGACAAAAAGGGAATTTGGAATTTTAATCGTGGGAAATGTTAGGAACAAAACCGTTTGTCCGACCGGCCGAGTTTATTTAAGGTTAATTTGGACGAGTTGATTTGAGCGGTCAGTTTTAGTTTGCGACCGATCGGGGTCAGCCTCCGTTCTGCCAGTTAACCAAAGCAGTTTGATTCGAAAACACTGATTTGGTTTTGATTTGTTTGAACTGAATTCAATGTTATGATATAGAGCAAAACTAATAGCTTCTACTTCAGTGAAAAACACATTAAATTAATGGGTGATTCGTCTTAAGACACGACGAATTGACAACGACATTAATTTTAAGTTTTAAAGTAACGTAATAAGTTCGTTTAGATTTCAGGCGAATATAACGAAAACAATTGACGAAATCAATTAAGATAATGAACACGAACAAAAGCAACTAAAATACAATTTTCGAAACGTTTAAAGGTAAATCGTAGCAGTGTATTTCCCGATCACGTAGCACCGTAGACCGTAGCGGCTCACCGTCGTAACTCGTAGCCGCGTAGCTAAGCACCGTAGCAACTTCGTAGCTGTCACGTGCTACGGAGGCTGTTAATTGAATCGCACCGGCCGATGAGAGGTGGCTTAACTTACTAATGCTCTGTAGTTACAAACTTTTCACTTAAATAACTTTGATGCAAGTTTATGCTGGACCCACGTTAATTTTATTACAAAACTTTTCTACGGTGTAGCGATGCATATAGTTAGGTAATTGGTTACTGCTTAGAAAGCGTGTAGCATTATTAATTACTTAATTAATTAATGCATTATTTGTGCTGATTTTAAAATTATGTTATATTACTACTTTTGTCCGCCACTTCGTTAGCGTGGATTTTGAATTTAAACTTTGGTTGAATTTAAAATGGCAGTTTTAAAAATCGTTTAATACATACTTAATTTAACTATAGATTTGAGTTGTACATTTGATTCTAAGAGTATTTATGCCAAGTTTAAAGTTATCGACTTTTAGTTAACACAAGAAATCTGATATTTTGCAAAAACAAACATCAATACCCCGTTGCACCCTTTATTAGGGGTCGTTTTATAAAATCCTAAAATATGTGTTTTATTATTCATATGGAAGAGTATTTATGTAGTATTGACAGAGGAAATATGATTTTCCATCCATCACACATTGAGGGGACGATTTTCAAAAATCCTTCCCTAGCTCACCATTTCAGCCGACAAGAAACATCTTCCAAACATTTTTTCTGCACTGATTTAGACAGTGCATTGTCTTTCAGTCAGTCACGGAACTATTTATGTATACTTAGATGTACTACATACAGGATGTCTCGAAACGTAACGTCAAGCAGGAAACAAATAATAGGGCAGCTTGTACTGTTCAGAAAAAAATATTAATATATTTAAAAGTTTTTTTTTTCGTTTTATTCTTTGTGAACTACCCATGATTAAAATTTTACTTAATAAATCCAACTATTAAATGTCTTTTTAAAAAAGTATACAACTTCAATTATCATTATTTCCTGAACATTCATAAACTAGCCTATCATTAAAATTTATTCCCGGCTTGACAGTGAGTTTTGGAACACCCTGTATTATAGCTTCATGAAAACGTTTCAGCACATCTACATAATTAGAGCACTGTATCGTATGTGTTTATTGTTAGGTTTGTGGCCACAACAATATATTTTGACGTGCAATAATATTATAATTTATGAACCCTGTAAACAGCCAACCGCACAGGAGCGCAACAATGACTGGAACAACATTAAGCCTACACTAAAGTTAAACCTATATATTTGTTGCCAAAGCTGTTAATACGAAAAGCTGTTAAGATAATGTTACAATCTCCGCATTACTATTCAAGACCAGAGTCTATATAATTTATAGCAAACAATAAGCACCTATAAATAAGTAGGTTATTTATGGCATTTAGTGGTGTATCTGCATTCGAAGCCTACTCGTAAAAGTGAAGCATCCAATCGCACCACGTCGATGGCAGCGTTACATCAAATTATTCCATTCCATTTTAGACGAAATGTATACAGAGCAAACATGAAAAGAGAACAAAATTAAGCATTAGCGCGACATGCAAGGCATAGGCGGGAGCGGTTCAAAGTTGGATTCGTGTTAGAAATCAATGTCTTATTGGCGATTCTAATATGAATAGTATTCATGTTCCAATAATATTCAAAACCAAGAAGAAAACTGATGACATTAATAAAATTCAACCCATCCAATAGAAGTAAAGTATACAAGGTTAGTTTTAGTATATACTAAACCTGAAACTAGTTTGTTCAGAATCACTAGGAGAATCGATTGACGTATTTTTTACACCACTTTTTTTTTCTTAAATTTCAGTTTTGATCAGTAGTTTTCTACCCATAACAGTTGACGGGAATAGACAACTTGAGGCTTGAGACGGTCCTTTCGTTCAGTTTCCGTGTATTGGACAACCCCTGCATAGCACATCTCAGGCATTTCACTTTTCTAGTAACTTGGAGATTTACTAAAAAAAAACACATATTCAGGCAGTTCTGATGAAAATGTTGTTGGGGTGTCTCGGTTTTCGTATTAAGTAAAAATAAGGTTGTAGATATAAGAAAATTAAACAGGCATTACAAGTGTCATTAATTTGATAGTCTATCCAAGAATACATTAAATACCTGTACAAAGGAAGGCGTTATCCGGTACAAAATTGGTCCTCATGATATCGGTTATTAACAACCTCTTCCTCTTATCCACATGTGTCAGTTCACTGTGATCGGGCAGGGCGGCAGGGGGATGGTACACGAGCGGAGAAAGGAGGGGTGTGAGGGGGGACGACATCAATAATCCTCCTTGTTATTCTTATGCAAATGCCCACGGTACGATAATAAGTGGAACGCGAATCACCAGACGTTACACAGATTGGAAGAATTCGCTGACAGCCGTCCCGATACACACTCGGAGAGTTTTCATGTGGTAAGTTTGTAGATTTTTTTCCTAGGGTACTATTACAATTTTCTTAAATTAATCTATGATTTTGAAACATTGATTATTTTGTCTTTTAAAACCTCAATTATCATTGTAATAAAGATCATGTTGTTTTTTTTTTTTTTTATTTTTCTTTAATAACATCTGTCTTGGAGCAATTACAGTAATTAAAGATAGAGAAATGAAACGTAAAAACATCGTAAAATCTTTCATGAATCTCTCTCGCAATGCTTCAGACATACCAATAAAATCTTTCTTACCATTATTTTTCCTTGTAGCTGCTTTTCCTACGAGGTTGTGGTTACCTCAACCTATTTTCGATATTGGCTTTTCTATTCCAGAAAACTCAGAAACACTTTAGTGTTACTAACGGGTGGTCCCTAGTGAATTTAATAAAATAATTAATAAAAAAAAACAACAATCCATTACCCAAAAAATCACGCCAACTTCGTTTATTTCTATCAAGAATCCCACCGTGTGTATAAACAGCGCGCGGGCGTGCTTACAGAATGTAGTCAGTCAGTAATGTACGAGCGATACTTATTTGTTTAATCAGTGCACGTCATTGTAACGAGGCTCGCCAGTATATCTTGTTCGAGTATTGTAACCTATGAACCGAAGTAAACAGGCCGTGCGGGAGAATAACGCGGTAATACTGCCGATAACATTACTACTTTTACTGAGGATTGCTTCGAGTGGAATGTTTAATTAGTGTCGTTTTTTTCTTATTGAACGGGGAAGTAGAGAATTGGTAACAGATAATGTCTTATAATTTGGAATGTTATATAAATCTCGTTGGTATTAGAATTCTTAATCATAAACCTAATAAAACTAATGAGAAGCTGAGCATTTATTAGGGAAGAAGATGGCCATGTCACACGAGTTGGGGAAAAACTCTAACACACCTGTATTTTTAAACCCGCCTAGGTTATATCTACCAATCGATTAAAGTAAAATTTGGCAAATCTGGTAGTTTTTACAATGGCCGTAATACTCGCACCTATTTACACTTACATCTTAAATTCCAATGCGTTATTGAAGTAGTGCAGTACTCTCCGTGCCACCGGTCCCAATTTCCTGCTCCGGCATTTGTGGCAGAATATTAACCACGTAATAAATGCGTATTTGCAAACACGCATTGTAAATAATCAACAAAATAAATACCTAATACAAGCACCGGAAAAAAAACAAAAAAAAAGAAGTTTTTTCCTCGTAAATTATAAATAATTGTTGGACGCTTATAAATAGCTATTATGTTCGAGGCACTACTGCCGACAACGCGTGGAGCACACACACACGCACACAGACACACTTGCGCGCGGGCAGGTCGTGTTATCTGAGCACGATACGCGCGGTCAGAGGCCAGGGGCGCGCTATATCCATGAGTTTGTACATCCCTCACCTTATAAGAGATTTTATAATATGACTGTAGATGAGGCTAAGACTATAAAGAAATCAGTTTAGGATTTATCAATTGACGGTTTCTCTTATTTTTTTGGACAATTCCAGAAGGTAGCTGTTACTGTGTAAGCTTTGAAAGACGTTAATGTAAAATCAGAAGTTTATACCTGGTCAAACTGTGTGATGCCGTTGGCTATTTATATTTTAGACCATTTTGTCTCTTTCCGTAAATGTCAAGTACGGACGTTGTAAGGACATAATTATTTCATTAGCATATCCGTGTGTGAAGCATGGTAAACGCAAACATAATCGCGGATGCAAGACTTCAGTTGATTTATAGAAGTGTCAAGAATGTATAAAAGTCGATTTTCGTAAGAGCTCGAGCTTAATCTTGGAGGATGCACTAAGTCGAATTAAGTTTTAAAAAACAGTATGTTGATGAAAGATTATTTTATAATAATCATCAGAGAATAGCGCTTGTAAGAAAATATTCCAACATAGAATTTTGTAAAAAGAAACCTGTCAACATCAAATGATCTTATTGAGATATTACGAAAGTGACACAGGAGTCCATAAGGTAAGCGATGTTCTTATAAGAATATAATTAACCAACTACTTCCGTAACAAGATACTTAAGTGTTAAATACATTATATTTTTTCAAAAACCCTGTATAAATGGTGTTCCTAGCAATGAATGGCACCGGTTGCGCGGTGCGCGTACGCAAATGTGCTACACCGATACGTGGTATGAATGAGTGCGGCAGATAACACACACTTGCACACCCGTGTCACGGACACGCTCGTGCACTCACACATGCGTCTGACGGACGGACGTCGCCGCGTCGGTGCGTTATCTGAAGTGACGGGAATTTTACCTTATTGCGCCGATAACAGATCCCATCCGACTGCTGATTGGCTTACCGATCGTTAGGCTAACATGATATGGAATTATTAGAAATATAAGAAATTATATAAGTATCTTATTAGAGTAAAGTCTGAAATAGATTGACGTAAGTAGCCACCTTACATGACACCGATGTCGATACCTACCTTGAGTTATATAAAGACTGTTCTAGAACGATTACAACGGATAAAAACAAAAGATTCTCTATGACGACAATACCAGACGATAATTGGATGACTTGAATGAAGTTCAATCACAATCTGCAAATATGATACTATGTATTTACGTTACATACTTGTTTGTAGACAGAATATTGATAGTTGGAATACATAATATAATCAATTCGATACATAGAAAAAGGAAAAATATATCTTTCTTACTGAATCCATCCAAGCTAAAGCGTTTTTTACGCGGCCCGATTTTTAGAGACCGGTTGAAAAGACGCCATAACTGTTGTTATACTACACTCAATGAGAGCTAGGGGCCCTTAAAATCGGGTAATGTAATAACCCTTTAGTAGTTTAGAAAATAGAGTCAGTTCGTTAGAGGAAATTATAACCGTTGTTTTAATCGTTTATCTTCTGAATTTTGTAAATAAATACTATAATGACAGCACCAAGCATTCATAAGAAAGACGTTCATAAGAAAACGATTTGAAGAAAATTATAACAAATGAGAAACAATTGAAGCACGACAAATATTTGGACAACATTAAACCAGTTGCTCCATCGAATTAAATATCTTAAACTAAGGAATATTTCAAAGGAGTACTTCCGTAGGTACTTTACCACGAACATTATGATCCCTCGGTGTGTCCCACCTGTTTCAGTAAATTTGTCTAAAAATAAGGGGTGTTAACGTAAAAAGCTTTTTATACTAGTTGAATGTTTGAATAAAGCTGTCACATTGACGTGTTTATAGAGAGCATGTCACTGCGGCACACAGGGACGGACTGGGAAGCCGCTGAAAAGTGAACAAAGTAATTTCCTCGTGATTTTAACTACTAAAAAATTATGTTTACGTAAGAAATAATCAGTGCATTTACCATTAAATCAAAGCTCAATAAAATATCCTAATCCTAACTAATATTATACATGCGAAAGTAAGTTTGTTTGTTTGTTACCTGTTCACGTCTAAACGACAGAACCGATCATCCTGAATTTTTTGCATATACGTTGTCAGGTGTACAGAAACGGACATAGGGTACCTTTCATTCCAAAAATACGTACTGTTCGTGAGGAAAACAACAATAAAGTTCATAGATGGCGCCACGTGTCTTTCGAATCACGATTAAATCATATTATTACAGAAACTTTAGTAGTGTGTTAATAGTTTTTTGAGCTTAACTAAAGCGAGCGCAGCTAGTTTATTATAAAACAGGCATTAACGCGTAAATATTACCTAATCATAGAAGGATACCTAAGAGCAATTAAAGGTAATTTTAAAAGTAACGCTAAAGTTTAAAATTTAGGTATGTGGATTTTCGATTGACAACCCTCGTTTGACAGTAATTCAGGTATACAATGATAGATTTCTTTTTTATTTATTACAGGTGTTGTGCGGTTCTGCATCCGCGCTCGCGCACTAAGTAAAGATGGCCGCCAGCGATACAATAAATTGAGGTGCACCCGTCAGTCGTCACATCAATAACGGCAGCATTGCGCAAGCGCGTCCATTGCGCGTAATCTATGCGCTTCACCTACACAGCGCCACGCTAACGCGGCCATGCAATTATTATAATTGTTTAAAGCGGCTCATTCATTGCCTGATTGTCGCAGACGTATTTTTTTGGTTAAATTGCAATCTTTTGCAGTAAATAGGCTTCTACCAAAAAGAACGTTGCCATGAGTAAAGAGCTTCTACTTATGACTATGGTAGAGCCAATACCCTCAGATCGATGGTATTTCGGCTGACCATCTTTTCATCTAGGTATTTTTAAAGTCAGCAGCAAAGATGGCTCAGCACGGGTCCAGGTATGGTTGCCGATTAGGAAAACTCAATGCAGAGTGCTTTCCCCTTACACTCAACAGCAGTTATCCAAGTTTAATGTAAAATTAATTTAAACTTTGACTCGGATAGTTTACTTAGTCGTTACAATTACAATTTCCGGATTAAAAAACAGTTGGTGAATAGTTGTCTTTATACGCCCACTGTTTGCGGTGAAGTAAGAGCATTGTTTGATAACTTATTTAACTAGAACACGAATTAACTGATGTAATATCATAATTAACATGTAAAATTATAGTTTCACAATGACATCCATTCTTTACAGTAAATTGAAAGGAATTAGTAAACAAACTTTTTAAACAAACCAACGCAACGTGTTTCGTGACGAAAGTTTAAAATTCTTCTTCTGACGTGACCTTCTAATAAAAACTTCCGTACAATATTTATCAGAAACAAAACAATATACGCGTATTATTTATTAATTTGAGGTGCATAAAAAGAGCCTCAACAAGCTACCAACCTTGCTGACTGGCGAATCTTTTCACCGCATTATAAGCCATTCTTGTATCAGAGAAGATTTTTTAATTTTGTGTAGTACTGTGGGCACTATTTAATATATTGTGGAGATAAGATAAACTTGTTAGTAACGTATGTAGGTACCTATACCCAAAACGGTAAAAACCCAACTGTAATAATGACAAATGAATATTTCATAAATACCTAACATAGGTACAATGTCATCCTGAGTAGGATTTTATCAGAAGTGATGTAATAGGTATAGTAAAAATGCAGTTAAACGATGACTGACATAGGACCTATGATCAGGAGACAAGGTTCCCTTACACCAAGTTCTACCAAAACTTGAAATCAGGGCCTCACAATCGACAGCTGTTTTCACAAACCGTGTTGGGAAAATTGGTAATCGAAAAGTATGGAAAGTGTATTTTTTTATGCGGGCCCATCTAACCATGAACACAAAGCTTCTAACAGTAATTAATTAGTTGGAAGGATATCATCAACACAAACATTATAAATATTTGATGACCAAAACAAATAAAAACAGAACATAATTATCTTGGCACCTTTACAATTCGCAAGTATATAAAGAGAATGTAAACAGAAGTCGAATAAAACTTAAATTATATGACAGTTTATTAAACAGGGCAAAGGATCAAAACGACCCAGAATTTTTGTACTTATCAAATACACGTATCTTAAGACTTCTAAAATTCTTGGAAGAATTAAATAAATCTGTTCATTATAACATTTGATGTCGACATCTTCGATTTGGTAAATGGGTAGCTGTAACAATTGTGATGAAGCCCAGTGATATAATAGTGTATCGTCACACGTCGTGACGTCACCCGCATTGGGAAAATACGTCGTTTTGCTAAACAAACATGTTTGTTGACATGATACCGTAAATACCTGTTGTTATTACCTATATAAATACTAAGATATTCTTGTTAATAAATTGGAAAAATCAAAATGAGTAATTGTTGTTTCCATCGTAGGTAGGTACCGTTACGTAAGATAAAGTAGTTTGTAATAGTATTATGAGTAAATATTAGACAATGTTAATCGAAAAGGGGGTACTAATCCGAAACGGTAATAAAGAACCCACAATAGTGAGTAACTTTTGTTCTACAACTTTCCTCAAAAGTCAATAGTTTAAGAGAAATAGCTGATCAAAGATTTCAGAAAAAATACGCTAATATCTACCTATCTGTCGTCAGCTATGATCAGTTGTGTTTATATTTAAGGTCATATTTGGGGTCATGGATTAGAAGCTCCAGTTCCTGAATTCGTAACTAAAGCAGGGATGAAGAAATTAAAAAAAAGTAAAGTAAAAAATATTTTGCATCGATATAAAAATTATCCAATTTTGAAGTTTTAACACTTACTTTAAAACAGGCAATAGTGATACTTTAATTAAGGCATCGTTCACACCAAACGTATTGTCCGCCGCTGACTGTGAGCACGCGTTACGCAGGTTATCGCTTTTCAATATATATTTAACTTCTTGTTCACACCGAACCGACTATACGCTATTACGTAGTGCGTTGTGACAGTGAGCATACTCACAGTCGGCGGCGGACAATACGTTTGGTGTGAACGATGCCTAAGTAGCTCGCGGATTAGTACCCCCTTTCAGACTAACCTTTTATAGTAACGATTGATTGAAGTATTGTTATATAAATAATTGGTTTTTCTGTATTAAATATTTACACAATTCTTTTATCGACGTACCGCGGCCATTTAAAACATCAGCCTTTGTTGTTTGATCAAAATCCACGATGGTCTTTAATAATCCAGTCGTATGATATTTACCTACTGAGGAAAGTAAGGAAAACATTTACAATCTAGTTAGGTTATGAACTTATCAAGTACGCAATTTAGAAGAGTCGATCGAGTAAAACAGGTCACTTGGACGTGCGTAGGCGATAGTGTGACTACGTAGCTATAATATCTACTTGAAAGTGCTAGGTAGGTGCTGATCCCATCAGAGAAAGTTACACAATGAGATGGTTTTAGGTGCATTTTCAATCAATATTCTATTTTATTAAAAACAGTTACAATAACTTTGTCAAACATAAATTTTAGATACCTACCTACTTATTTTTTAGTATAAAATTGGTAAAAACGACCAATAGAACGAATTGTTAGTATTTTGATTACATTTTGGTAAAAAATGAATTTAGTGCAAGTAAGTACTTACATAAATAGTTATTGCGCAGCAATTAAAATGAATAATGCGACATAATCAGTTGTTATTAGAATAATTACACAATTTTATTGTCTACATAAACAGCACTGCCTGGTAAAAACCCCTGATAAGCCATGGTGCTCGTACCTACCTACCTATACAGACGGTATGCAATAAATGATAATTATTACAAATAATAATACATGGATCTAATAATTAAATTATTTTTTTTAAGTAACTAGCGACCCGTCCCGGCTTTGCACGTGTATGTTTTATAGCTTAAAATCTTCCTCTTGAATCACTCTATCTATTAAAAAAAACCGCATCAAAATCTGTTGCGTAGTTTTAAAGATCTCAGCATACATAGGGACAGATAGCGCGAAGCGACTTTGTTTTATAATATGTAATGAAGAAGCAGTGCTAACCTTATCACAATCAAAAAGCCAAATCTGCGTTCACTAGGTAGGTATGTTTATATATTCGAAAATGTCGAAGGGCGATTTTCCCCACAAAAAGAAAACATGTAGGTTATTTTTCAATGCATCATTTTTTTTCATCATAATATATTATCTTAAAACGAATGAAATCTGAGCCGGATACCTGAGGACCTTTTCTTGTTTTTTTGTTATTTATGCAGATGAAAAGATTCACACATATCTATTTCGGTTGCAGAGACAGTTTACAATCCAGCATCTTCACCAAATTGATTACAATTAAGTAGCTCTGTCTTTAATCTATATCACTGAACCATATCGACATCTACGCGAAGAAAACATCTTTATCGTAAACACCTATGACGCTTGATCCATTTCCTGCAAAGCACAGGCTGACCCGCGATAGCGTCCGAAACACGATTATAACAACAACAAACGTCAAAACTGTAAGGTTAACGCCTTATACTGCGTCGCATTTAATTGAACCTTGTTGAAACGGGGCCGGGGTTGTTCGGCGCTCGTCTCTCGGCTAGGTGTAGAGGCCTCTATTACTGCGATACGGAGGTCACAGGGTTCGTGCGATATCGTTGTTACCTCGTTGCGGTGTACGGCTCTGACGTCAATCGGTACCCTATTTGTGTGTATTATCTGTGCGATAACGGTGGCGGAGGTGAAGGATCGCGCGGATACGCAACGTTCACGTGTTGTCGATCACATCGCCGTATTCTAGGAAGATGAGATAACTTGATTGATTGCTCTTTGTTCGGTATGATTGTAATGTGCGAAAAGTGGGGCGATACCGGTAATATGTGAATATGGGGCGGTGTCGATAAATGTGAATACACTTTATTTAACCCGACATGGGATTGAAAATGACGGTGCTTCTATTGTTGTCGTTTTTGAATCTGTGTGAGCGAAAGGCAAATAGTCAATCCGCTATTTTCTCTTCTCTCTGCTATGATAACTGTTGTAGCATAGAATAGAATAGAATATACTTTATTGTACACCAAAATTGTAACTGTTGTACTTACTTAAAAAATAAAGTGGCCAGTTGTGCCATTATAAAATGTACCAACTTATTGTCGTATTGATTTTGGGTCCGAAATTTTATTTCAAAAGACACATGTTCCATTAACGTATGGTCGAAAGAATTATTATTCAAATAACAATTTGTTCGAACAGGCTTTACTTTGGCAAACGTTTGATGGAATTAATTATTTAGCGAATTATTATTAGTTAACTTATTAAATGACGTGCATCAGGCTAATGTTAACAATCATGAATGCTGAAGATGGCACAAAAGAGTAGGTAGTTGTTAACAAAAAGCGGACCCTGACTATGCGGGTAGGTACCTACTTGGAGGATATATTTAGAGAGAGTAGGATGCTATTCAAAGCTTTTTATATGCTGAAACCACATGTATAGATGTACTTAAACAAACAGTTGTGGTTATTTGTTATAATGTTGTAACAATATCTTGTGGTCAATTAGTTTAAAATCGGGATTTGTCATAATTTATCTTTACGTATAAATCGCTCTAGGACGTTTGCCAGGTAGGGTCAACTATTGTACCTATAGACGTTTTTTTTACCATTTCGGTAGCATTTTTTTATCACTTGGCACCTCAGTGATTCGTACAGTACATGACCCTACCATCTACATTTACACATACAATAAAGGGTGTATAATCTTTTGACAGTATAAATATGATGTATACTCTGTTTAACGAAAGATGAGTTCTGACATAGCGTTCATTTCGTTAATTGGAGGCGTAAGGAGTCTGCTATAGAAAAAAATGTAAACGACATCATCAAAACCGTAAAGTAGCTATATTATCCATGTTTTGTTTTTTAAATATTTAATATTCTTTGTATTTTAACGTTTTGTAGAGAAACGTCAGGACCTTCGTCAACTTAAGACGAAAAGGGTGTAGTATAGGTATCTTTGAATGTTCGAACGAAATATAAAACCATAGAAGGTACTTAAAATCGCTTTAGCAGGTAGGTACCTATATCAACGAACAAACATTTCAGCTTTTAATAAAATGTTTCGTATAAATCTCCTTCTGGCAAGTAAAAAATGAACAAAAGTTTCCGCAATACATCAGGGTATAGGTACAGCGGCAAGACGTTCAATTTCCACCTTTGGCACAGTTGGCGTGCCTCCAGCGCTCGCCGCTCGCATGCCGCTCTGCTTCGCTTCATCTCGTGCGTTGACTATAATATATTTGTTTTAATGCTCACAAACATTAACCCACCAATAAAACACTATTAGTACCTATTTACATGATCGTTTCACATATCCCTATTTACTACACTATACTAAAGAAGTCACAATGTACTTAAAAACGTTTATGACACGAATAGAACGGTGTTTTTAATAATCTTTTTATTATGTCACCGCGGTCGTAAATATTAAACAGAATGGATCTTACTCGACGAATGATAACTGTAGGTATTATAAAACTAAAATAGAGTGGCGTTATTTATCTTTTCCTTGCTAAGTAGGTATGCAGTTGAAATAATTCGATCAGCGAAGAAAAATTTGTATATATTTAGTTTAAGTCTAGTTTCATGTTCGTAAATTATAATGAAAAAAAAAATGCTTCTATGTGAGACTGGGTATGGCTACACACCGCGCCAAATTCAGTGCCCATTAGTTGTCACCAAGAAAAATAAGTAAAAACTATAAAAGCAAACGAACCGTAGATATATAACAATACTTACGATTAGCTACTGTAGAAAACATCTTATGATAAAAAACTGGTTATCGTTGGGCAACGCGCACATTATCTAACTTCCCCTAAAGTTAACCTCATATGAACACGAATATACTAATCAATGAGGATCTGCAGACCTATAATTGCCAACCTAAATGCTAAATACGCCAAGGGCTGGCGACACGAACTGCAGTACCGTAGTCAGTGAGAGGCTGACAACCCGCTTGCTAAGTTTGATAACTTTAAGCAATGCTTTCCTTTTGGGAGAAGTAATGTTGCGATAAATAATTACAAATTGATGAAAAAAAAAACTCTTGAATCAATGTGCTAAAGTTGCACCTGCACCTTTTGCCTAAATTCTATGAAGAGCAAGACTACTACTAGGTCCGCCCTTCCCTCAATCATCTCAAGAGTGTCAAAATAAAAAGTCGTAGCGGCAATTGGCAAGTAGCATCATAATTACTGCGGGGCGACAAGCGGCGCGGGCGCGGCCGGAAACCTACCGCAATAAAGGTTCGCATCGGCGCATTGTTTTTATTACGGCGGAAGTGAGTCGCGCCAACGCGCCGCGATCACGACATAGGCGACAATAAAAGAGTCGGCAACTGGTTGCCGCAATTGATGGCCGAATTATCATTTGAATTTTCAGGTGATATGAAAAAGCAATCAATTGTGAATTTATAATGCGAATAAGACGCAGAGAAAAAAATGCTTGCACTAAGTTTCAAGACATCTTAAAAATTTTGTTCTCCTCAATCATTATTACTCTGAAATTACCTTTCTGACCGCAATAATACCTACAATGCATTATCAGCCTGGTGTTTTTACTTCGTTTTTTTTTTCTGTAATGAAGTTTAAGTTGTGATCTGGATTGGCTGATTAGTTATTTCAATAAATAGGTAACTGACTTTTGACGTCTACTGATAACGGTGCATTCGTCCCTTTTGCTCATAATCCAGTCATTATCATCAAAAGAGTACAACGTAAACAATTTTCGAAATCAGAAAGTAAAGTTTTAACTACCTATATATTATTTAAATAAATCTGGGCAAATGCTAACAATTGTCTATTACCTAGACTTTATAACTTAATGTTAAAAAGTACTGGATTAAAACAAAGAAAAAACCTTTTAATCTGGACAAATAAAACGAGCAACTATTTCACAACAATCGCTAAAGCATATTCCGCAGTAAGGCATCGCGGAGGATGTAGCGCGTTCCTTGTAATTGCGTACCTCGATGGGTGCTTTCGAGAAAAACCGGCAGTTAGGCGTCTGTGCGGCCCCAGCGCACCCGGAGCGTTGCGAATGGCGAGCCATCCACGTGCCAACTGCCAGCTTTATTGTCGTAGAGCTGACAACCGGCTTTGAGGGTGAGATATTATGAATGAGAAAAAAAACGTATTCTTGCTCAATTGCGAGTTTGATTGAGATTTTAAAGTATGTGTAGTAAAGTATCCAGACCATCACAATTCTGTTCTGTTTACGGTTTTTAAGAGCCCGTTTTACTTTCCAAGGTAAGAAACTACTTTCTTTGGTGAATATCAAGTAAAATGAAAATATCGCGATAACTCGATTAAGAACACGATCGATAGAGATTAATTGTATTTCATTTTTTATTCATACATGCTTACTCGGAAAGAGTGTAAATATACCCATAATAATGAATAACTTTTGTTCTACAACTTTCCCCAAAAGTCAATAGTTTAAGAGAAATAGCTGTTCAAAGATTTCATAAAAAATACGCTAAAATCTATCTATCCTCAGATATGATCAGCTGTTTAGGTCATATTTGGGGTCACGGATTGGATGATCTATTTTCTGAATTCGTAACTAAAGCCAGGATGAAGAATTTGAAAGAAAACTAAAATAAAAATAATTTACCATTGATATAAAAATTATCGAATTTTGAAATTTTAACGCTAACTTTAAAACAGTCATCAGGGATACTTAAAGTGGCCCGCGGATTTTTACCCCCTTTCTGACTAACCTTGTATACTTAATAAATATAAATAAATGTGATCATTAGGAATCCCAGTTAAAACAACCATGAGTGATCCATGTGAGATCATGACAATTAAAAGATAAATAATGAGTTATTTGTATTGATATTACAGAATAATTTTTGACAATGGAAGGAAAAGATTTAATAATTTAGTTATAAATAAGAACAATATTGAATGATTCAGCTTATTATCATCTTTCAGTTTGATATTTTAACAGGTTAATAATATCTCTCCCGATATGTTTGAATGGACGTAATGATACGAATGTTTGCTAATATTATTCAAATTCCTGGATTTTTCCTCAAGACAACATAATGTATGCTACTCACCTGCAGGAAATAATTAACTATCGCCACCTGTGTAGGTAACCTACTTCCTCTTATGTACACTATTGTATCAAATATATGTTCCGATTTCCTTCCTTGTAGTTAATTATACCTTGCTTGCTAATAATTAATAATGACATAAGCTTCCTGATACCTGCGCGAAGTTTTATTTTATTTAGAGAATCGAAAGGACAATGCTCATGGATGTATGGAGTCCCGTACCATGCTGCATCAAAGTCAAACTTTGTTTTTTATAGACTACACTTATCATATTAACTCCTAAAAAAGTTCTTTTTGTAAACAAAACGCGAGTTTTGGAGATTTTAGAAATAATCTAAATAACCTGACAATGTGGACATGTCATACACGATTTATTATTGCTCTAAAAAACAGTAATCCGCATCTATTGCATTCTACATCTCTATGACCGGCTGTGAACGGCCAATTAACCATAGATAAAAAATGATAATCGTTTAAATAAAAATTCTAATCTATTCTAGTTGTTTTTAATTAATGTAGAATCTGCAAAATATTTTTTTTACATGTTTTTTGAAAGACGTGATCATGACACTTTCGAAATTCAAGGTAATAGTAATCATAAATCATGTGAAACGGAACGTCATGTAAAGGGAATAAAACCTAATAAAACAGTGTCAACACTTTTTTACATTAAATTAAATTCCCTGTTCAAAAATCAAATCCCCGACGCGTAATGTCGTGAAAAATTATGAAAATAATTACAAAAATATTTTGATCTTGATGCATGAGACTTTTTGGTACCACTTTTGGTCATTCTCCTTTCAGTGGACTCATTTTCAATCATATTTATTGTACGTATAAGAAAGTTCCTAGCAACGCCGGTCACGATCCACCGAGCTCTCCCGTCGTAGAGCCGGTCGTCTCTTCAGACTCCGCAGTCACACCGATAATTCAGCCCTCATCAAGCTGTCTCCCCCCCCTATGTCCACGCCAGCAACGCCCTAAGCCGAGGTCCGAGTCCCACTAGGGGTCGCCCTTAGTGCTGTTGTTGCAGGTAGTCATGATGTTAGTGTAGTACAAGTAGTTAGCTTAGGTTATGTATTTTACTTCCCCCCCATTGGCTGGAGACCCTTTAGGTCACGCCAATAACTGCCCGGTTACGTAGAAACCGTCCCCTAGGACGACCTACAGCAGTCAAATAGAAAAAAAAAAAAAAAAAAAAGTTCCTAGCAACATTTGTGATATGTATTTATGTAAGTGTACCACGAGTATTTCAGCCGCGTCACACCGAGGGCGGCCGCAGAGTCGCACTTTATAATTAATTAACAAATAATAACAATAGTTAGCGGGGGGACGTCGGTTTTTACGAGTTGTAAACCACTCCGAACAATGGAGACGCATAAAACTTTCACCGAGCCATTGTACGCTCTGATGTGAAAATAATGTTATATTAAATTAGCGTTGGCAAAAATACTGCGCTGTTAATTTAGGGGGATTACTTACAGAACAACTAACACTAATGTGAAACAAAGACTCACCAACCGTTTGTTTATAATTTATGCGCGTAGCATTAAGAGAAGCGCTCTAACTACTCCACGTTACGTATGCACCTATTCACGTCGCTAATCTAATGGGGTCGTTTCTTTACATATCATTAGTTTCTATTTGTTTTACTTTTAACACTAATGGTATTTACGAATATGTTTCGTCTGACAGAAAATAAACGAATAAAAGGCGTAGCAGTTTTTCATTTTGAAATGGAGTTACTTTAACAACATTTTTATTGTTTGATGACGATTACTAGAGTGCGCGCAAGATAACTCTGCGCGCGACTGAGGGCGTGCTAAACGTTGCCGTGATCGCAGAAGTTCAAATTACCGCTTTTAAGCTTAACTTTTTTATCGCTAAACATAATTTTCACGTTAAATATTCCTACAATCAAGTAGTTCTACTATCAAAATTAATAAAACGGCACACACTTTGGTGGACCATCATTAGTTCCGATTTCGGCCGCGCGCAGACTTATCTTGCGCGCACTCTATCTACTTATTAAAAAACCGATGTCCAAAAAATTACACAAAAATATTCCAATGAATATCGGAAGTGTGGGTAAGGTGAGGAGGCGCAAATTACTGCGCGACGTTTGAACCGCTGCCAAGCGCGCGCCGACCGCTCGCCACCGCGCCGCGTCGCTCAGACAGAACACATCCACTTCATACATCACCCGGCCACTTGTTAATGTGGAAATACTTCATTTATATGCGATATCCGATGATTACGCTTACACGTTTTAGCCGAGAATTCAAAGAAAATAAATAAATCCTAGACCAGTAGAGCCTCTACAAATTCTTGAGCACGACAACACCTGTCAACGAAGCGTATGTTACTATGAACGTGGATTTCCTTTCAGTGATTGTAATTTGTTAAGCAAAATCGCGATTAAACGAATGGAAAACAAATATGGCTAATTCTTAGGAATATTTCACATTATTTATTACTAATGATATTCAAATCAGTAAATACGATAACTTCCTTGCATGCTTTTTTATATTAACATAACACCTATGTTTTCGCATCATCAATGTGTATAAAACGCTGTCGCACATTACCAACGACGGCAACAACCATTCACCTATGTAAAGTACGTACCTACTGCAGTAATGAACCTCATCATCTTATTATTCCTGTTATTTTTACAAACAAGCCTATTGTCACGTGTCCGTAATGCCATTCTATCTCATTAAAAGTATCTTTTCCATACTTTACAAACAACAGATTTACGGCTTTCGCATCCTCTCATTATCAAGTCAAGTACAAAGGCTATTACTTTGACACTTCTAACAAAACACAACGCATCCTGTCAGACCATCTGGCGACGTCTTCTGCGACCAACTTCTTGACAGCCCACCGGAGGCATTTCCAACCTTATTTCGAAGACGTAAGGGTGGTATAGTAAGTAAAGTTAAAGTAGTGATTGTTTAGGACAAAGCATGGCAGGCAATAGTTGGAACAATTAGCGTTTGTTGGTAGGTCCGAGACGTGACTGGTGTGGCCAGGGGTCGGCTGGCCGCCATATGTCTCGCGACACAGCACACAATCACAATGGACACACCAGCATTAAACACGTAGCCTTACACGTGTTACTAAGAATATGTGAGACAGGAAATGATGTAAAGTGGACTGCAAATAATTACTACTTAGAAAAGGAGAATTATATGTAGGTATAGAACATTGAAAGGCCAGTCAATGGACTCTTACTACAAATAAAAAACAAACGAATACTTTTATCTGGATCAAAAAACAACGCACCTAACGTTACTGTTTCTGTGAACAATCTCAATAACTTAAAGATGAGACCATGGTTATAAAGGGGTTCATCAATATCAAACATTCTTCCAATTTACAGATAGTGCGATCTTATCGCGCATCAACTCTCAGTTAACGATATTTTACTGCCTAAAGAACACAAAAACTAAATTATCAGTACCGTTAGTACCTATCTATCGGTATTATCCTTTCCATATGTCAACGTTTTTGTCTCACGTCGGTTGCCAGATAAGAGTGTGGTGGTACCGATAACCTCGGGACGCTCGGTAAGCTGATTACACTGTTTTTATTCCGTGCCGTTTTGTTTATCGCCACTTAAAACTGTTGGCTGATAGTTTTAAAGGGATATAATACTATCAGATAAGCTGTGATTGACGTATTTGGAAGCCTTCCAGATTTTGATATTTAGTTTTCGTTTGGTGCTTCCATTTATTAATGGCGGATTTATTTGTCTAATTCATATCTACGTAATTATTATTGGTAAGTACCTATCGTTGCCTACATCCAACTATAATTGTAATTTGTTCATAACTTATCGTATCAGTAGGTACAATATTATTTGCGGTACGTAGTACACTGCAACACAATGAAAAAATGTAGCGATTAAAAATAATCTCTGATCAGACCCATTCGATAAGAATTCTCTGCAATATCGATTACAACAAAGACTACATGACTCATAAACTACATTTCCCACATAACACTAACAGAACTCCCACAGCATTCAAAAATCCGTTACATTCGACAATAGCGGAACTAATAATAGGTGAGCACGTATGCGGGCATCGGAAACGTATCGCGCGTTCACTATCGGCTCATTATCGGCACAGATCGCGATACCGCCCCGGTACCGCACTGGCCAAACTGGCAATTTAGCTAGAGCACTAGTAGGCCCGCAGCTGCCGCGCGCCGTACGCAACAATATCGACGTCGTTAGCGTTCTACAACTTCCAATACTTTCAAATGTTATAGAAATAAAAATAAGTTTTTATTTAGCTACATGATTATCAAAACAGTGGTTTTTGTTTTATGTAAGTTGCTCCTCATGCAGACCTTTACTACTGGAGAATTCTTAAACACTAGCTGTGCCCGGGAGTTCATCCACGTGGAAGTCGGTAAGCATCATTGTGTCGCGACAATTAAACAATTAACTAAGTACTATTATTATTTATCAAGTCGGTAAACACAAAAAGCTAATTTTAAAACTCTGCTCTGCTGGATTCTGTCGAACGGTCCATATCCCGATCATATTTTTAACTTTGCTCAATCCCTATTTTATGTAGCGCGATAGTACATATCTCACGTATTAAGCTTATCCGTGGATAATAGCTACACGACGTATTGGGCCTTATTACAAAAGATGGTTTAAATCAAGACTAAGGTAAACTCAGGTTTAAAATATACACATTACTTTCTTATATCATATAACAAAAAGAGACGGGGCTATTTTAAAACTTAGGTTTTTCTTAGACCATCTTTTGTAATAAGGGGGATTATGTCTATACGTGGCAGTTTGTTCTGCTAGCCGTTTCCCAACTGTGTTGAGGTCAGCTTCATGTCTAACCAGTGCCTGTAGACAAATGGCAATCGATGATCGCCAGAGAATAGATACGCCAATTAAATGTATGAAAATTGCGTATCAGATCGCTTGACCTATCGAAAGCTTATGTCAATCCAGTACATCTCATTGTCGGTTCTATTCTCTAGCGACCATCAATTGCCATTTGTCTACAGGCACAGGTGCCATATATAAGTATATTTTACACGGAGCGACTGTCATCAGACCTCCACAACCTAGTTACTGGGTAATGCATATCGTCGCCTTAATGCAATTTGGTCATTTTTATTTGATCACGACGTTAGGTGCTAAATTATAAGAGAGCTGCTCTACGCGAAATTATTTAGTAGCCACTGAAATTGAGCCTTTATTGGGTATATAAAATTCGTAATAAATATAATTTACTAGCTTTTCCTCGCGACTTAGTCCACGTGAAAGCCAACAGGAACCGTGCAATGACCAAATGCATTCCCGAGGTTTTCACTCTAAAGCGACGATATATCCTAAGACTTTCTTGCTTCTGACTACACGTAACGGCTGTCAAAGGAATTCGTATGACATCCGGAACCGACGATTCAACGTGTTCTCCGAGTCATGGAGTGGTCTCGATGTGTAACGAACGGTCCCCCATCCACGGGCTGACCGCGGCAAGCGCAGCTTAACCTTACAAATCATATGAACAGCGCGGTTGATAGTTAGCCACTACCCCTCTGCATACTGCCCCTTATACGTAGCAATATGCAGAAATAATGTTCCGCTGCTCGACTCCTGTGAGCAATAGCGTAACATTATCCAGAGGACCACAGGTCTTTACACAACACATCAGCGAAAGTCCCATCAAAATCAATGGTTTTAAGTAATGCCTGAATTTTTAAGTACCTATACAATCAATCGTGAGCTTTGCTTTGAACGAGATTGCTTACAATGGAGGGGTCAAGCTGTAGGTATCTCAGGATCTACCCAACCAATTGATATGTAACATACCTAACGTGACCATTATTACAGAAAAAAAATGGAACTTTTCTTGTGTAGTCTCGTGGGCTGATTCGATATTTTACGGAAGAGCAATTTGCTTTAAAATAATTATTAGCTTTAGTTTATACAATGAATGTGTATATGTGATAATGTTGGCATAACTTGTCTGTATTACTTGGTTAGAAAAATGTTTTCCGATGCAATTAATAAATACGCGCCTGTTTTACTTTGAATTCATTTCCACGGATCGCCTTTTATTAAAGCGGGACATTTACATGTTTTTGGGGACAGCGGGACACATAGCTCAAAAACGGGACTGTCTCGATCAAAGCGGGACGTATGGACACGTTAAAAATACCTCCGTTTTTAAGTTTTACTAGTACCTACACATCTGCAAAGTTTAATTGGAATCCGTTCAGCCGAGACATACTGACAGAAATTCTATAAACGGTTGATTCGTGTTCCATTGCTTATTTCTAGTCCCCCTAGCCGGTTTACATTTCGAATGTACAGACTTTTTGCCCTTTACGATTTTATTATAGTAATAATAAAATAGATTGACTAAGTGGAGAAGAGTTGAGAAGAGGCCCCAACAGATATTCAAAGAAAACAAGAGCAATATTTTGAAATCCTTTAAACCCGTTTTTCGAAATAACGTGTTCGAAGGAATAAACCTCTTAAGGAATCAGATCTGATCTGGTTTGAATTGGTAAGACTAACGTCACGTAGAATAACGAATCAACTGGGATTTCAGATCTCATCTAAAATATTTACTAAAAAACAATCCAGCCATGAAGTTAATTAGTATTATACTCCATTAGAGATTCTATTAATAATTTGTATAAACTATTCACACAAAAATTAATAGCTACCTAAATGTTTAACATAGAGTACACTCGAACCCGTAATGGTTCTATTTTACGTCATAGGTGCGACCGCGTGGCCGGCCAAATAGCTGAAATAAATTTTAAAATTATTGTTAGCGATCAATATGTTCGCGACATACAAATATGACAACACAGCATTTACGTATCTACCTAATTCATAGTAGAAGCTATTATTATAACTCTTATCTGAACGGGGTTTTTGCCTTTGAACATTTCATTCTAATGTCAATATCTCGGTGGACAGTCCAATAAGGTCGCTTTGGACATGTCGTTCCTATTCTGTGTACCTAATTTGTGTCATGTTAATATTTAATGTTATATCAAGGCAATAATGTTACTGTAAGTTATTATCTTGTATCTCGCTTCAGTCACGGCTCATCTTCCTTGCGGAAGATGTCCGGTCCTTTGGAAGGCATACACGGGGACACAGGTCCAACGCGCAGAGGCCCCTTTGAGAACTTTAATCTAAAATGGGGTGGGGCACCAACCGGGGACTATCCACGGCTGCACTATTGGAGTACAGTCATGGACCGTCCCAGGTGGGTGCAAGACTATTGTAAAATATGGTGAAAAATATTTGGTCTATGGGAAGGGGTGTTAGGTGGACTGGATAACTTCTATTGCCGGAAGAAAACGGCGTCTGCCTTTCAACATTTAAAATTGAAGTGTTGGCAGACGGTGACTCGCCAGCTCACTAGCTGGGCCCCCTGAAAAGCCGCCAGTACATAGGCGAAGGGGGCAACAGACGTGTGAGCGGCTAGAGGTGTAGAGAGGTGTGGCCCCGGTTTCGCCGTCGCGGGTCTAAAAGACCCGGAGTGGGTTTCCCCGCTATTACGCCTTTAGACACTTCCACCCCCGAGCATATAGCTCTGGCGGCCCCCCTCTGGCCGGCCGATAAAGGCAAGACAGAGTTGAGAATCCTGCGGGCACTCTTGGGGTTCCACCCCAGCCAGCCAATAAAGGCAAACTGGAGACGAGGCCCTGACCGACTCTCTGAGGCAATAAGGTACGCAGTGTCGCCACTCACCAACAGCTCGCCACAAGCTGCCCTGCGGTTTGTAAGCTTTTCAGTAGACCTCATGATACATTTTTTATTATATGATGGGGTTGTAGAAAGCTAGTCTAATGTTCCCTCCGGTTTTACGTTAATCTCATGATGAGGTAACGCCTTTCCCAGAGGGGGTCTGTAAGGGGTCCGTAAGTTATTATCGTTACTTAATAAATATTACGGTTTCATACCTAAAAAGTCTAACTAAACAGAACCCTTACGATTGAGACTTCGGTGTCCGTCTATGTCAGTGAAACGATAAATATACAGCATTTTAGAACAAAAATGACATTTTTTGTTTTAAATACAGGCTGGTACTGTTTTTCAGTATCGTCAATCTCTAAAGGCAGCATGTTTGTCTTTCAAAAATAAAAAGTAGTCGATGTATGAAATATAAATCGATTAGCATTTTTTTTTAAAGTACTTTACCTCCACACATTTTGGAACACCCGGTACGTAACAGTAAAATAAAACATCATCTGTCATCTGTCTAGCCTTTTCCCAACTATGTTGGGGTCGGCTTCCAGTCGAACCGGATGCAGCTGAATATCAGTATTTTACATGGAGCGACTGCCTATCAGACCTCCACATCCCAGTAACTGGGTAATACGATACTCTTGGTAAGACTGGTTGTCAGACTTTCTGGCTTCTGACCAACAGTAACGACTGTCAAAGATCTACAAATGACAGCCGGGACCAACGGCTTTACGTGCTTTCCGAGGCACGGAGGAAACTCGCTATGGTAAATGGTCACCCATCCACAGACCAACCTCGGCAAGCGTGGCTTAACCCGGAAGATCGGTCTATGCGGCTGTAATTATTTAGCCACGAGCTCCTCAGTAAAATAAAACATACCGATGAAATTACGGTGTCCGAAGAAAATAAAAAAACCTTTTTAAATATTATATTGTACAGGGCGCGAATCAGATACGCACTTGACCGGTTTTTTACTATACAGGGTGTAAAAAGACCCATCACATAGCCGAAGTCTACGCACTCTGTACATCAAACTAAACTACATTGACCAAAAATAATTGCTGGGAAACGACTTATATTTTTTGGCAATAAAAAAACGCTTTTTCTTGTAGCGCGCAATGTGTGGTTGTGGCGATGCCGCGCGTTTGTATGCGTGTAGCGGCCACACAGCTGAGCCAAAGCGGTCGTGTGCGTTTGATATTCGTTGCGTTTTTGTAACTTCAAATGCGTAATTTGTGAGGAAAAATTGAAAATTTTGATAAGGTTGTTTGGAAGAAAGTTTAGTATTATCACTTAGAATACGTTTTTGGAAAAAACTTTAAAAAAAATGTAGACTTTGACCTTCAATATCTCGAAAACCAATGGTTTCCCAGGTATGGTCTGGTAGAGAAAAATGATCCCAATGATGGGTAGAATATGTGGTTTTCGTTATCGTTAAGGGTCTTTTTACACCCGATATGTAACCTTCCTTTAGCTCGGCTGACAGTTTGTATGAAAAACCTAGATCCATCAGACTAAGAGCGGTTACGCACTGCATCCGATCCGAATCCGTGAAAATTCGTTCCGGAGTAGTCATAGAACTATTTATATGGTTATTTACGCACTAGATCTGACATCCGTCATCCGATTTCTCTCCGTCATCAGTGAGTCTTCAATTCGGAAGTAATATTGACGGACCGAAGTAGCGAGTAGTACTGTTTGTATGAAAGCTTTCGCACTACCTCGGATTCAAATCGGACATATGCCGAAGATGGCCCCTGAATTGCTTGGATTTGGATCAGAGATCGGATTAGTGCGTAAGCAATATGCGAATTCGGTCCGAGTTTTTTACATCCGTATTTTCACGGATCCGGATCGGATGCAGTGCGTAACTCGTCGCCAAACGCAGAAAAAAAAAACAAACAATAAGTCTTCATTTTACACCACGTAGGTAAATGAATGGGCGTATAAACAAGTGATATTTGTTTGACAGCGGCAATAAAGAGCTGTCACGGTGTAGCTGTAGCTGTAAAACGATAAAGTTACCTGTGCCAAGCGTCACCGCTGGCGGCCAGATGTGGCCAGATGTGACGACTCTCCCACGACGCACCTACTGCCGTGAGAAAACGCATATAATACAAACTATATCTGTTGGTATCACCGGTTTGTTAGGGTTTCAAAAGTTTAATGTAATTTGGATAGTCATTGTAGATACTCAACTATTCTACATTTTTTTTTCTATCTTCTTTAGACAGCAACACTTGTACTGGGGCCCAATTCTCCTAAAATAAATTGTTGTCAAACGCAATCGAACCACAACCGCCAGTAAGTTTTTGTTTTCGAAAACTTTCAAAATGATTGATTTTATTTTTTTGTGTCAAACAATTCGACAGCTTTTGAAATTGAGAACTGTCTGAATGAACGGTTCGGCCTTGGTTCGGTTGTGATTTATCAAGATTTATTTTAGGAGAATTAGGCCCCAGGTATGCTTAGTAAGCACGTCTATTTCTATCAAGTGTTCGAGACTAGTTCTGTAACATGCAATCTTCAACTGCAAGAGGTTCAAGACTATTCCGTTTGCCCTTCATCGTGGAAACAACCAACATTCTTTATAGCGCCTTGGAAAGCTAGGATATTCTTACCCTCGTAAGCGCTCTGTACCTTCTCATTCATTAGTTGAGATGCGACCACACGTAGAGGCCCCACACGTTCCCGCTGTGTGTCGGTGGCACAGCACACGTGCACCAACTCACGTCTGTTGTAAGCCCTCACTATACACCTTTTGTAATCAGACTTCACGTTACCTCATACAGGTTGCCACACACGCGTGAATTCACGCTACAGACAAAAAGCGGGTTGATTGTTTGATTAAGCTTTAATTTAATCGCTAAGCTGTAGCTCCTATTTTCTTAAATATGAGACCTTTCCTTTAGTCTGCCATTAAACATTACTTCCCAGAGTTTGATCCTTATAAACGAGACTATGGGATAGCGCAATAATACGAGATGTGTTTTTTAAAAATCTAAGTAAGTATACAGTTTTAGTTTTTATCAAAATTGGCCCTGAGAATCTTTTGAGCATGTTTTGCTATCGCACTAGGTATTTTTTAAATTGTATGGACGCACTTTGTATTTAAATTAAACGTGCAAGTGTTTTCTCTACTTTTCACTACCTTCGATCAGATTATGTAAGACTTGTAAGAAAGCATTTAAAACTGCTGGCCACTTTGTTCAAAATGCCGTCGCATGTTTTTTCTTTATTCCGTTGCTACGGTATTGACATCTTTGCAAGTTCATGAGATTGCAACTCGTACCGATTACTTAAATCGTATCCATAAGTAAAAACTACAAACCATCTGAACCGAATGCAGATTAATGCCAACAAGTTTATTTAAAAGTGTCATCAAACAACATAAAAGAGTACTGATAACAATTCGCAACGAGACGGCTGTAACGATATTAACTCATGACTCGCCATCTGAGTCGCCATTACGGGGAGCAAACAAGTAATTTGAATGCATTGTAAAGCGAGTTTACAGCGTCAATAAAACAAAGCGTCAGACAAAGCTGTAGGTGTGGCATTGTGGCGGCGCGCGCGCACGTGGTGCACACGTTGAAAACAAGGTGCTATTGTCTACATTACACAACGACGTACAACTACACAAGTTTTAGCCTTATGTCTAAGACACTAAGCTTCGTTTTGGAATACAAATATTTTGTCATGTGGAGGTAAACTATGAGGGTAGTGCACAAACATCTTACAAGCAATATCAAACCTTATTTTGATTAAATTAAGCCTCGTTTTGGAATACAAATGATTTGTCAAGCAGAGGTAAAATTATGATGGTAGTGTTAATTTACCGCCACTCAATGGTCTTTGTTTTTAATTGTGACAGGATTCTGCAATGAGCTCATAAATCATGCTAGCTAGATATAAACCCATTGTAGTAAAAGTATAATAAATAGGTAAAGACGTCTCTTATAACGAAGATTCTATATTGGAAAGCTTGTCAAAAGAGCAGCAAGCCAAAATTAGACAAAAAATAAGTTGTTTGCTAGCCCTACTGGAGCATTCAATAAATTATGTGAACATTGTATACCAATAACATTATGTAATTGTCTAATAAATTAAATCTCTATTTTTGTTTTTCAATGATTATACTCGTTAACTTTGGGTGTAAATGTAAATATCATTGTAAGAGCCACTCGTACATTTTTATATGCTCAGTAAATTTCTATACTCGTGTAACCTAAATTAAATTATAACATAAAATATTGATGACTAGGCGGTCCTTACATACGCAGCAACAAACATTGTCATTTTCATACCTATTAATAAATCATATATTTTTAGTGTATCAAGCGCACTCAAGCAGCATGGTTGTTTTGTTCTATCACATCAGTTAGTTAGAACGGCATGCACATCATCAGGCACCAGCAGCCTAACCTAGCAGGCATCAGCAGCCGCTAGCTCATATCAAGAATTTCGGTTGTTTTAATAGCAAGATTTAAAACACCGATTTTATCAAACATAATCATAGTCACAATGCAGGAAAACATTCCTACATGCTTGGTCCTTCGAGCCGGATTCTGATGAATAAATATTCACCATACGAAAATTAACTATAACATTATAATTTTTTACCATTTTGACTTAACGCGTCCGAACCAGCTACTACTCCGAAAAACGAAACCCGAAGTTTCAGATCAAAATAAAACAACGACAATCAACGAACTTATAAATCTACGATCAAAGTATTGTCAAACAACGAACTTATAGACGTCAATTAACATTTTGGGTGTAGTGAGAACAAAACGACGGCTCCTACGTATACTAGGACAAGTGCAAAAACACAACTGCATAGGAGAGCGGATTAGGCATAGACTTTGGCATAAATAGAAATATTTGAAATTCTGAAATGGACCATACCATATTACCTTTTCTAAATTTCAAATATTTCTATTGATTTATGTCAAAGTTAAAAGGGTGCCTTTCCACCAGAGATGTGCTGATTGCAGGGAGAATGTAAAAGCTAAGCTACGAAACTATGTGACCGTTTCCACTGATGCTAAGCTATGTAGCTGTGCGAGGAAGATGCGCATCTCGAGCTATGCGACGTATCGACAATAGGGAAGGCACGGGGAGCTGCGGGCATAGCTACACCACCCGCGACCATCCATAGGACGCATCCATAGCTCGCATTCATAGCACGCATCCACATGATACATGCTTCCATATAAAAAACGTAGCTTAGTTGAATCAGTTTCCACCAGTGCTACGCTATGTGGACCAATGAATATGATTGGTGGATATCAAACGCATCCATAGCAACGTTGCATAACAAATCTCTGGTGGAAAAGCACCCTCATACTAGAGCAGAGTAAGCGTACGAAGTAGGTACAAGCTATTATTTGAAATCAGAATACTATTTAGGTGTATAGGCAATATTGTTATCATAACTAAACTTAATATTGTAATTCAACAACTAACACTACATTTCGTCTTCTTTTAATTTGTAGGCACACTCCCTGAGTATCACCTGACGCCACCTAGTGTCTTTAGCGGAAAACATTTTTTTTTATATTATAACTTTTGTGAGGCACATTCATATATTGTGATTAGTTACGGTTTTCACACGTTCGTTTTTCATGAGCTGAACACACGGCGAGGTCGCAAGTCAAATGATTAAGGGTTCCTTTTGGGTTTGAAACTAGTCAGGCAATCCCGAAAAGTGCACGTTTACCTTTTCACGCCTAAACCACTGAAACGATCATGCTGAAATTTTTCATATACATTGTCAGTTGTACTGAAACGGACATAGGGTACCTTTCATCCCGAAAAAAAGTACTGTTCCCGAGGAAAACAACAATAACGATAATGACGCCGTGTGTCTTTCGAATCATGATTGAATTATAATATTATTAAAGAAACTTTAGTAGTATGTTAAGAGTTTTTTTAACGCGAGCGAAGCCGCGGGCAAAAGCTAGTCATAAATATAAACAAAAACTTAGGCTTATCCAGAATTAAGATACCTACGTTATTATTTCTACAATATAATAAATTATATTATACAGGGTGTCCCAAGAAGTAGTATCAAGCGGAAGTCCACAGGTAAAGCACCCATTGAGGTACCCGAATCACCCCCATGTATGTTCCGCGATTTTTGTAGTTTTCGAGTTATGATGTCTTTTCATGTTTTAACCAAACTCTGACTTTAATGACATTTTTGACCACAGTGACGTGAATAGTTACAGTTACAGCGGAGTCTTAGTAATAGGGTCACGTTTTACCCTTTGGATACGGAACCCTAAAAACACGCATATGTCTAAATTCTTCATGACACTATGATCAAAAGTGTCATTAAAATCAGGGTTTGGTTAAAACATGAAAAGACATCATAACTCGAAAACTACAAAAAATCACGGAACATAAATGGGGTGATTCGGGTAGGTACCTGTTAGGGTGCACTTCCGGTTCATACTAGTTTTTAGAAATTGGTACTAAACTGATTTGAATCAAGTTTAGCCAGGTTTTATTTATACGTTGAGCGACTGGTGTCTGATATCGGCACGTGTCAAGTGAACCAGATTTATTAAGACCTTGTTTTCATTATAATTATGTACTTACACAAGCGGGAACCGTTGCCTTTTGACCACATTGGTCGATATCCTAGTAATGCAATAATATTTTCATAGCCGGTGTCAAAAATACAAAAAACAAATAAAAAAACGTAAATAAGTAAAAACCGACTTGAAAAAAAAAACTTAACGGCGTAAAATAATTATATTTTATAATAAAATTATCAGTTTCATAAGTTGGTGCATTCAATTGGTTTCAGCGTAGAATTACACCGACTTCTGAAACTGATCATTTTATTAAATGATAAAATAATTATTTTACTCCGTTTAGTTTTTTTTTTTGTCGGTTTATACTTTGTTTTTTTTTATTTAATACTTTTGGCCACAAATTACAATTACAATAGTGTACAAATTCTCGGACCACTACTACAACTAGAACGTCGTCTATATACGATCTGTATATATATTTTTTTGTTTTTGTTGATTTTTTGAAAAAGCGCTGTATCAATTTCGATAAAATGTATATGGGACCAAACGGGAAGTACACCCTCTCAAACAAAATTGAATGAATTTTTCAAATCGGTTCATAAATGACGAAGTTCTGGGGCAACAAACTTTTTTTTTTTAAATACATCCGTATTGAGACCCTCCTCCTTTTTGAAGTCGGTTAAAAAACAACAATTACCTGAAACTATTTCGGACGCTTTCACTATTTCAGTTTACTTTACTATATCAGTTTTCTTACCATACAAAGTCTTAGATATTGTTCCGCATTTCTCATTAAATTCATCCAGCGACGCCTAGTCGAAAAACATCTTGAAGTTTAAACGCCCATTAATTAAGGAAATCTCAATAAGACAGAAATTACGTCATTAAAATAGATAATTTAAACCAAAACAGAGATATTGTAAACATTTATTGACTATCGTCATTGAATCGCTTCTAATTATAGACTTACGAAAATATGTCGGAAATTTACCTACCACATGTTGTTACTGAAAACAAATCATTAAGAGTTCGGTTATTAGTTAAAACAACAAATTGAACATTAGGGTATCGCTTAGTAGTCGACCGTTTAATTATTGTCTCATTTCCGTAAGCAAAAGCAATATGGTAAAAACATCTAGTTACTGCAAATATCAAAATCGGTAGAGCCATTGATTACTCAATAGTTCTCTTAAATTAGCTGAGTATACCTAAGACATTTTCAAAGAAATGTATTTCAATATGAACAAAAACAAATGAACCAAGTTGAATGAAAAAATATAAATTCTATCTCGTATAGAGCAAAATGAAAGTTCGGCACAACTTCTAACGCCATCTAGTGACCGAAAGCTGAACTAAAAGTGCAACGGCACCGCTATATTACGGACGCACCGAAAGGTTTTATTATAATTCAGAAGCTGATATTTATGTTATATTTTACCAAAATAAATTAATACAAAAGTAAAGGTTTTTTATTTATTCTGGATTTTTGGATCTAAGCTGTTTTTATTCTTAATATTTCACTTATCATGAGAAAACCTAATAAAAACCTAAATTTTGAATTATAAGACTCTACAATACATTTACCGATATAATATTATTTACGTACTAACAAAGTTATAAATGCAAAGTAACGTCGCCGTTAGATAGAGACAGGTAGATTACCAACGAGAAGGTGGAGCGTAGAGCATGTAAATAAACAACGCAAAAGTAGAGCCGCAGTTGTGTGTGGTTTGAAAAAGACGAGGGGTCATTAAAATGCGAAGGTGTTATTATATCGACGGTGTATCGTTATTAGAGTCGCGGTGAGACATGGCTCAGCAGTCGCAGTCGGCAGTCGGCTCTACTAATTAAGTATAGGTGGGGGGAGGTCGCGGGAGGTGAGCGGGGCGCGCGGCGCGAGGTGCGGAGGGCGCGGGCGCGCAGGGCGGGGCGAGAGGCGGGTCGGCTTCATTCCGCCGCGCGCCGCGCCGCAACAAGCACGTCAGTCCGCGCGCGCGGGCCATGGTCGCGAGAACCGATGAGAGCATGTTCGGGTGCTATGGTGACAGCTACTCGTACCGCCTGTGGAGCCTGGCCAACGTGTGGGGTGCCTGCCGATGTGAGTAGTGCGCCGCCGACGGCCCGCGGTACACGTGCTCCCCCCGATACCGAAACTAGGACTTTTACCGCTGACGTCAGCGGAGGCTGTGAAATCTCTGTGTAGTACGACGTAGATACGATTTTGACGCCGCCGCGTAGTGCTTACCGCGATATTAGATAGCCCGTGGTCGCGGTCAGTGAGGTGTGAGAACAGAGGTGTCGCTCGATGAAAGTGCAGAGCTCGTTAATGGGAGTTGGCGGTTGGTACGAATGCTTGGCGGCCGGTTGGCTTGCGGACATGAGGAGTAAGCAGGTCCCAACGTCTACCACCTCGGCCAGGCGGCTCGCGGCCTTAAGTAAGCTTCCTTTCTTTTTGTTTTATTTGCATTTTATACGTATATTTCGCCTCCATTATATATTTATACCCTTGCTTATTATTTTTATCATCACCCAATTCATCAATTGACTTTTATAACTTCTCATATTATACCTGAACATGTCCCAAAAGTTTACAAAGTGAAAACAAGTACAAACGAAAATTAAAACTCAAAAAACTAAAGTTTGTCTCCCCTAACAAACATTTTTCAAATCTCTTTAAATGGATGCAGGTGAAAATGATATCACCTCTGAGGTATTAAAAATAAAACTCGAGCACGTCTTCATTAGAAATAACCTCCGTGTTCGGTAATCTCCCCTACTCTCCCTCGGGATATAATTCATCCACTTGAAAATCGGGAACAGGTACCTACACACAGACTTGAAAGAAAGTTTCGTTTGTCGAGGGGAACCCCGCTCGCTTTCACCGTCTTAAATCGTAAATGATTATGTTGTTTTAATTCATTTGCTTTTTTCTGTCTTACTTTTTATTTTATTCTTCCTCTTTGAGTGCCGCCTGTCTGAAGTGGATACAATAATAGGGACGTTTGATGCATTCGGACGACCTATAATGCGTAATATTTTAGATGCGAGTTTGTGGAACGCGGATGAATAAATTAGTAAAAGTTCGTTTTATTGCTGTTCTCCGCCGAACAGACGGTTCTGTGTGACATTCGTGTTTTAATCTCATTATAATAAAATGTGCACTGCATCCGAGATCAAAACGTACCTACGTACGTAGAGCACGTAAAGAAACGCTTTAAAATTTCATAAAAAGCATAAGAGGACTGAACAAATGATATACCTGCAATATCATAACAAGGCCTCTGAATTTTTATGATATTACGGCTATAGTATAACAAATTCTTACTAACAAAACTCTGAAACTAAAACTACGAAAATCCAAACTGTACCTAAAGAAACCGTGGTAGCAAAGCAATAACAACAAAATGACAAACGAAATTAATATTTTTTATCATAAAGTGTATGTTACGCATAATTCGACTGTTATACATAATTATTCAATTGTGTTGTGTTTTAAAATCAATTAAATAACATGAATTAAATGAAACTAGGTACCTTAAATAGAAGAGGGAAATAAACTCAAATTAAAGATATCTATCTAGTGTACCATTCTAAGAACCGACAGGAGTAAACAAACTTATAGTAGGTACCTCTCCAGTTACCTAGTACTGCACGGCTAATTACTTGTTTGTTGGAGACAAAATTAACGGCTCTGCTAATATCGGGAACTCGTCTGTCGATTTGTTAATCACTTGTCAAACATTTCAGAGATACAGTTCTACTTCGGTGATTTTATGACTCACGACTGTGATTCAGCCCAGTATGATTTTTGTTATTTTGCCATTTCACCTCTCCAGTCTGAATCAGAGTCAGTATAGATTACTTTACTTCTAATGACACTACTGAACTTGGTGTGAGTCTCGTTACTATTGTTAGCAAACGTGTCTGAATAACTTATTCATATTTATAATAAGTTTGTTTACACTAACTATGTAAAACTACGAGTAATACTTTATATGAGTCATTGATAGTACCTGAGTAGTTATTGTGTTAACCTATACTTTAATTTGAAAATTTGAGTCACTTTGTATTTATTAATAGTTTATTAGAGGTATTAAGAACCACCACAAGAGGTATAGTAAAATTGTCGACAGTCAGACGGCAAAAGTGAGGAATTAGAAAAGAAAACTTAATTTCGGTTTGATCACATTAAAATGTCTTATGGCTAGAGTAACCAGAACGTAAATAAAAAAACAATGAATCTTGAACAACATTTGTTTGGTCAATAATTCTGAACGTCCACATATAATTCCGAAATGGAATAAAAACTATAAATAGACCACTCATTTTTGCGGTTTCAACCGCTTTATGCTTAAAAAGAAAATTTATGATGACAAAAGGTTCGTTAGGTACCTAAAACCGCATCATAAAGGATTGTTATTCACATTTATATTGTAATTACCACAATAAAATACCAATACGCAGTATTTGATAAATATCATTTGTGTTATACATACATATATGTATGTGTATTATAACACTTTCTAACAACAATTAGGTCACATTTCCTGCTGCTCGCCAATATAACATAATTATACGATCTAAAGAAAATTACAAGCAAAGAGAAAGCCAGGTAGACCAAGAAGAAAGTACACAGACCAATTGAAGGAAAAGACAGAAGTGATAAAATACAGAGAAATGAAGGAATTGGCTCTGGATAGAGAAAGATGGAGATTGATACACCGACAAGTGCCCAGCACTTAAATTTTGGATGATGGATACAAAATTAAAGACAGACAGAAATATCACAGATTTTTACTGACATTGACAACTTTTCCAAAAGAGCTTTTGATGTTCCATATTCCTGATGAAAAGCAGTTTTTGAGTTAATTTAAAATGATAGAATGAATTTTGCATCCCAAATTACTATTATACTACTACACTATAACTATTACAGTTTTTTATCAACCAATTATAAAAATATTCAGTTTCATGCGTAAGCTCCTCAATGGATTGATAATTCCCAAGTTACGCCAAAGTTATTTAAAAATAAGCATTACATGTTCTTAAATGTTAAAACAACCAACTTGGATGTTTTCTCTAACAAAGGCTGAAAAATTGCGCTATACATTTTGAAGATGACTTCAATATTTACGAATCAATAACTGCCAACTAAGAAATGTGTGTATTGATTATATCATAAATAATGTACCTAGCGTTCAGAAAATACTTTGAAGGCGTTAGTTAATAGGCCATGCCTATGCCAATAAGATGTATGTACAACATACGGCACGACTACAATGCGATACAATAACCGATAAAATAGCTCGCGTCTAAACAGTTCAATAATAATTCTCTCAACGCGCAATTACAATTCCGAGCGAGAGGTTACAGCATGGTGTCTGCTGCAGTCGGACAGGCGGAGTTTTTTCTTCGAGTAAAGCAAACACTTGGGCGCTCCCCGCCGCGCGCCTCACCGCCCGCCGACACAGGTGCGACCAATCACCAGTCCGAGCGTTTGTGTGCTATGATCAACAATCAAACTCTTATCTCTTCGACTACACGGCGCGCGTGTGCGTGTGTGCGATAATTGTTATTTGTTGTAGCAGCAATAGGAAGCGCGGCGCGGTGGTGTGCGTGTATGTAGGTTTTTTATCAGCGGTTAACGGACGCACTCTGCCCGTGCGCACAGATTACTGTACCGCCGATAGTGTCGTGTGTAGGTGTACGTCCGTTCCACCTAATGAACGATACGCATGAATTTTTACTGAACTCATTAAGTGAATTAAATTGTTTAACTATAGAACTGAGGGAAAGCATTTTATTAAGTATAACATCACGCACTTTTATGGACGGGTTACCTACCTTATTACCAAAAAAAAACATACTAACATATATTATTTAGGCTGACACCAATCTTTTAATTCGTGTTTACTAGAATATAATATAGACAGTAAAGTTAACAGTAACAATGATTCAACAATAAAACACAATATTATAATGTTATCAATGATTGAAATAAGTATCTTGTTTACCTACTTGTAGTCCGGTCAAATTAGACATTTCAAAGTGCAATAATTCGCATAGAGCTGAAAATTGGTACGAATGTTCGGAACACCATTATAAATCAAATGTAAAAAGTCCCCAGCGATCCCACACTTGCAAAAAAAAATATTCAAGGTCAAAGTTCGCAAATATGGATTTTTTGCGTTTTTTAGCCAAACGGTAAGTTTTATGATAAAAATAGGTCAGACAAAAATTATAGATTATGCAATTCTCTATAAGAATTGTCTACAATTTTTCTCCTAAACGTCACCGATTCTGAGATATAATGGTTGAAAAAGTTGTATTCTTTATCACTGATATCGTACGAATCCTCTTCTGATGGCGATTAACATGTACCAGTTGTCAAGGTCAGTCGTGCTCCAATGTTGAATCACCATCAGAAGAGGATTCGTACAATATCAGTGAGGAGACATCTGATACATCGCTGTTAGACCAATTTACTTACACCCAGCAGGAAGAAGAAGAACAAGCAGAAGAAGAAGTACAAGAAGACGAACAAGAAGAAGAGGAAGCAGAATTATCAGATGATTATGAATGAAACGGATAATTTGACCTAATTTTTTAGAATTCATACGGCTTTCATCATTTCCAATAGTACCAGTTTTTATATATTTTGAATTAGTATTGAATTAAACAGGATCACAATAGATTGTGGAATAGGCCTATTGGAGAAACCACGTTAAAAAAACGCGCCAAGTACACTACCTTCCAGGTGGCGTGGAAACGCATATTATAAAGAATACAACTTTTAAACCATTATATCTCAGAAACGGTGACGTTTAGGAGAAAAATTGTAGACAATTCTTATAGAGAATTGCATAATCTATAATTTTTGTCTGACCTATTTTTATCATAAAACTTACCGTTTGGCTAAAAAACGCAAAAAACCCATATTTGCGAACTTTGACCTTGAATATTTTTTTTTGCAAGTGTGGGATCTCTGGGGACTTTTTACATTTGATTTATAATGGTGTTCCGAACATTCGTACCAATTTTCAGCTCTATGCGAATTTCTGTTAACCTACCCCTATTTTTTGAGCTAACTTGACCGGACTATTGTCTCTATGAATGGATAGCCCGTGGCACTGAATGAGCGTGTCGCTCAGCGCCATCTAGCGGCGAGTAGCGACACTAGAAACTATCGAAAGCATTTATCAAACTTGTTACACATCATCACCCCGTTTTGATCATCATTATTATTGTTATAAAGGAAATAAATAAGGTGCTTATGTACATTATTTACTTTTTTATAATATCAAGATATTTTATTATAGTAAATTAAAAAAGTCGTAAGTAGTTAGGATTTCTCGTCGAAATCAAATGTTAAATAAAACATTTGCATATTAAATCATCTTGATTAGGACTATTTTTTATATTTCAGATATTTATATTCAAAAAGTTAAAGTAAAACCTAATGATTACTTTTTTGATAATCCAATTAATTCGCTAGGTCTGTTTGAACCAAGAGGGGTCTACTAAAATAATGCATTGCAAAATTATGTGATTTTGGTTCCCGTGTCTGCTATAATTTTATTTAAACAGTGTGCAGTGCGTGAGCCTTTAAGTAGAACCAGTTGGTAGTACCAGATTTCTTCAATATACCTATCTCAAATGTGGCTATTGTGGCTAAACAATTTACAAAAAGCGTTTGAGGTAGGTAGATATAAAAATATTGATACGTAGGTACGCGAATTAAGAACAATAGTTTTTAATAGGAAATGATTTATTGTATTGTGTTTATTAGTTGCATTCGTTTTTAATTAAGTAAGCCCCTGAATACCTTCTGCACCGTCATTAAAACGTTTATTAATTTAAGAAATGTTAATCATAAATATAATAATGATCAGGTATAGGTTATTTAAATATTTTAATTTGAGGAAGAAAGTCTACCTATTATGTTGAAGGTGCTCTATGAAGTTCTAACGTTACCATAGAGATAAGAAATACCAAATATTGGTAAAAATGTTTCATTAATACCAGTTGGGGTACGATAAGGTTGAGCAATTTTAAAATTTATTCCTTCCCCACATCGCGGGCACATGTTACCTTTTTAATCGATTGAACGGAAAGAATAATGCATGGAAAATTATGTTTATTTATTTGGTGATAAAGATCAAAATTGCACACGTCTTGCCTCCAAATGACGTAGTTGTGCCATGTAATGATTTGATTTCTGTATTTTGCCTAGGAGTTTTTTTGTAAAAACCACGACATCAATCAAATTGATGATTAAAGAAATGCTTAACCATAGTTTCTATTAGATAGCTGTCAAAATACATTGTGTTCCGGTATGTATCAATAAAACGTTAAGGGCGGTATATACACTCAATTTTATCGGCAAAAACACCCCATTTGTGGGGTCGATTACGATTAGCCCTCCAAAGATAGAGAAATTGTAGAATTTGCTTTACCTATTTCGACTTCTACGTTCTAACACTCACAACTACCGAAAAGTACCCCAAGTGTGAGTTTTTTTACGTTACTACTGTAGTTGCGTCACGCCAAAAATAGCGTGACTAAAAATTTGTTTGCAATTTTTCGCGTGACGCAACTACAGTAGTAGCGTAAAAAACTCACACTTGGGGTACAGTTCTTTCAGTTGACACGTTGTGATTGTGAAGTTTTGTCAAATTGTTTATTGAAATTTTAGTTCAACTGAAGACGGCTCTTAAGTATGTCCGTGTCTTTCTTATTTTATCAGAGTGAAAAAAGGCAATAGCCTCAATCAAGTTTAGTTAGTGCACGACAGAACCGGCACCAGTATTTATATACATTTTTAGTAACAGTACTTATTATATTTTTAGAACGCCCATTGACGTAGAATAAGTCAATGGCAACCAAATGGCAACGCCTGAAAAAGGCAACTAAGTTTATGATAACACTCAGACGTAGTATTGAGTTGATGTGTAGATAGATGTGGGTACACTGATGTCACACATTTATCCAACATGAAACCTGGTAAGGGGACAGCAACATAATAATATAGAATATAGCTATCATTTAGATGTAAAAAACAATAATTGTTTATCGTTAGAATAGATTACTACTGATTACTACTATTTTGTAACACTATTGTAGGTATTGTAAATACCTTTGAGTCTTATTCTATGGTACTTTATACATAGGTACTACGGAATCCTACACTGTGCGTGGTCCAACACGCACTTGGCCGGTTTTTCTTAGTTGAAGGGTAACAGAAATAATGTGCAACCCAAATCGATATGCCATTAGCCATTTACATTTATCAGATTATGAGTTTTAACACAACAATTTGAATACAACATGTCGTATGAACACCGTCTAGATATAATTATAGCTACACAATTTTACACGTAGCTTGTTCATTTTGCAAGGCAGGTACTTCGATAGGTGTGTTGCGAGGTCGTATTTTCTAAAATTCAATACCGGTATCCCGATAGCGGATTACAGCAGCGTACGTAGAGGATACACGGCCAACGCGCGGTCGCACTAATTAATACGTCGCCCCGTTGTTTTGCTCTTTATTATATTTGATTTACGACACGCTCGCCAACGCCGCTTTTAAAAACGATATTACACTGGAATACCAGCCGTATTACCGAAATAACCACCTCCAAATTGAATTGTTGCCGCCATATTTGTTTTTATAGAGCGAACATCGGCCGTAAAGGTGTCCGCGATAATTTTAATCGCCAACAACACGGGTTTGTTTTATTTCCAATTGGGGTTTACGATGCTCGTATTGTATTCGGTACTGGGGTTTTTAAGTATTAACGACGTATAAACGAACTCTGACAATGAAGGTATTTTATTTAATTACATTACTATGTGGTCTGCATTACGAAAAGATCGCCCATTTACATCCTGTTGCGTAAGAGATGACGAATGAGATTATAATAGGAGGATAGACAGTAGCCTCTACCTGTCTACTATGCGTTTCAAAATCCCCTGCCAACTAATAAGATTATGACAATATGCCGCTAAGACACTTCATTGCAGCTATTTGAGGGGGGGACATGTTCAGCGATAAACATTTACAAAAGTATGTTATTTACAAAAATGAAACTAACGTACTATACCGAGATTGTGCCGTTTATTCAACTTTTAATATGTATGAAATTAACGACATCTGTTTACGTATAAAGATGCCTTCGTGTCGTTATAAACAGCATTATTAGACAAATAGGCTCAAACATCCTCAATATACAATCTGGATTGTATGGGATGAATTGATTAAACAATTTATCTGCACAGATTGACAATAACTGAACATAGTCTTGCATACGATGCAGTAATTCTCACTGTGCATTTAAATCGTTTGATTTCAGCTTAAGATGGGACCATAAAAGGAGCCAATCGTCTTAACTAACAGTTATTGTTGATCCCACAGTCCGTCCGCTGGCCGGTGGCGGGTCGGAGGGCAAGCCATCCGAGGAAGAGGAGGAGCGGGGTGGCTCACCACTCGGTCCCGGCGGGCCCTTCTCATGCAGCCAGTGCCGCGGAGCCTACCCCACGCGAGAGCAACTTGAGCGCCACGAGACCCTGCACGCGCCCAACACACAGGTGGATACAGTCAAATATGTCAGTGCCCATTGTATTACATAACAATGAAACATTGCAAATTGTTACACGTATGTCTATTAGCTAGAGAAAAAAAATACCTAGTCATTATCTAACTAGATACGTATTTGTTAATCAACAGTTGACAGTTAATAATAAAAAAGAACATCTTCACTTTTCAAATTTATACCAAAAAATAAAAAGGCACTAAGATTAGGTAAAAGAAACAACTCTATTGAAAAACTAATGTCTTTTTTTTTGTCAACAGTCATGCAAGATCTGCCACAAAAGCTTCGCAAACGTATACAGGTTGCAGCGACACATGATTAGTCATGATGAAAGCGCGCTACTCCGCAAATTTAAGTGCAATGATTGCGATAAAGCCTTTAAATTTAAGCACCACCTAAAAGAGCACTTGCGGATACATAGTGGAGAAAAGCCCTTTGAATGCGCCAACTGTGGCAAAAAGTTTTCCCACTCTGGCTCCTACTCCAGTCACATGACCTCTAAAAAGTGTCTCGTCATGAATCTCAAGATGGGACGGATCAAACCCAATAACCCTGCGCTGAACCCAGAAAGGAGTCCATCACGGAAAAGAACAAATGCCATGGTCGCCTCTCAGTTAAATAATAATATTTCACCAAACGGCAACTCGTTCCTTCCCATGCCCGCTGCCTTTTTCGCGTCCATGCCGTCGCAAGAGAATAACTACCATCGTTCGCCTCTAGGACAACCCGGAATCCCCTTTTACATGCCTCCGGGTATGCCTATGAGTCCAGCGGGCGGAATAGCTCCTTATAGCATACCGGCCTCCCTCAGCCAATTTTTAGAGCAGCTAGCTTCATCGCAGTATCAACCCAGAAAAATAGAAAATCCTGCTAGTCCAAAGCAGACAAGCCCTCCTCCAGCAGATCCTGAAGACCTAATTGAAGAAGTTACGGAAGATGATGATAAACGATCAGAAGGTAGCGCTGAGCTCGTTATGGACATTGAGGATGAGGAAGCCGTGTCTATAAAAAAGGAGCAAGAGGAACGAGACGCTGATGTAAGGTCTCCGTCTCGCAACTTTGATTCCGTCCCTTTAAATAACAACGACCACGACGCCGACAATCATCCAGGTTTTAATTCCATACTAGAATCTGTAAGCGCGTCCGTAACAAAACACTTCTTCAGAGCAAACATGGAAAAGTTGTCCCCTGTATCGGGCAACATTTGTCCCAGCATAGAGTCTCCGCCCACTCCTCACGTCACAATTAAGGAGGAGCCTGAAGACACACACAGATGTTTAAAATGTAACTTGACTTTCACTAATAAGAGTGACTTATTAGACCACGAGAAAGTGCTTTGTGGAAATATGTTTAGAAAGCACGAAGGTTTGGCAGCTCAAGTAGCCGAAACGGTAGCTCTCAATAGATTAGAAGCCGAAATGCGCGCTTCAATCCAAAGCGGCATAAGTGCAAGCGAAGACGAAGACTTTAATAGAGAGGATCGCGATGACAAGATATCAATACACGACAATGATAGAAAAATTAGGGTGCGTACAGCATTAAGCGAGGAACAACAGATGGTGTTGAAGGAACACTACGCGTTAAACCCACGACCAAACCGCGAGGAGTTCAAAAGAATAGCTCAACAGATCGGTCTTGACAATAGAGTAGTACAAGTGTGGTTCCAAAACAACAGAGCCAGAGAACGACGAATGACACAAACTTTGACCGCGTCTGACCAGCCATTGGATTTATCTACAAAGAAGTCTAATCTATCAGTTACGTCTAGTCCTTCGCCATCGCCACCATGCAGCATTTCTGTGACACATTCCGACTCTGAGGAAGCAGTGAACCTGAGCCAGAAATCCTCGCGTAGTACAACACCTCATCGCACCAACTATCTGAATGCTTATCCACATTCCAATTGTTCTTCATCTTCCTTCACCGACTTTCGATTGTCTCCTTCACCGGGAGAAACTATAAATGGGCAGAAACGATTACTACCGCAAAAACTTCATGTTAACCCCTTAGTACCCATGGATAAACTTCTCCAGTACAACGATATGGCGAACGCGAGATCTCCTATCCTTAACATGCACCTGACTTCGGACATCAACCGACAAGGTTCGAGTCCATTGTACGAACGTCCCCCTTGGGATGAAATGCAAGCGCCAAACGAGATCGAAGACGAAGCGACAGTACTTAAGAAGAGCAAACTCAAGCAGGGGGCGGAATTCAAGGAAGGCGAAGGACAATTCGTGTGTGATCAATGTGATAAGACCTTCGTCAAGCAAAGCTCCCTGGCAAGACACAAATACGAACACTCAGGTTAGTAAAAACATCGCAACTATATCTAAACTATATTAACCAACTTTTGATAAGAGTTGAATCTAAACTATGATTTGTCCCACAGGTCAACGCCCCTATAAGTGTCTAGAATGCCCAAAGGCATTCAAACACAAACATCACCTGACCGAACACAAGCGGCTGCACACCGGTGAGAAACCGTTCCAGTGCTGCAAGTGCTTCAAGAAGTTTTCGCACTCGGGCTCCTACAGTCAACATATGAACCACAGGTTCGCTATCTGCAAGCCCTACAGAGATTAATCAGGACATCAAATCGGTTGTTGGACATACGTTTGGTATTGATTTTCGTTAACCAAATTTTTAAAAATTCTAGTGCACTCGATAAATTCCAAAAGAGCACCTACACTCTGAACGGATTCGTGTTAATTGCTTTGAATTTTATTGGTACGCCGATTGTAAATATACTTATTGAAGTATCTACTACATCTAAGACATTATTTAAACAACCGAAACTGCTTTGCCGAGTTTTAACTGAACTTTTTGGTATAAATTCTTACCTCACCGAGTGTTGTTAATAGACACAATGTAAACCGCATAATAATACTCATTTAATAAAGTATTCATTGCCCGGTATTTTCGTTTCGAACTTAATTAAGGTCATTGCTCAACATCATATTTTTATACTGTAGAACATAATTTGGATTTCCCTATTTATAATGTGTAACAAATGCCAAATAACCACAAAAGTGCCATGCGACATGCCAAAAATTATAGATCTTTTTAATATTTTAAACGATTTCAATTGTATAGTTTTTATTATTTAATAATACCAAAGGCCAGTACCTGTAGCATAATACTCCACTATAATAAATGTTATTTTATTATTTTTTATAATGTTATGGCCAAAAATACCTATTGATTAAGCTATAATAAATGACGAAGCCGTCGTTCTTTTAAGATTATTTTATGGTCCTGTATAAGTGCAACTACTACAATAAATTTATATACGCAAGGCTTGATGATGACTAATAAATAAACCACTAATATAGAGTGCAGTTTCAAACTATTTACACAGTATTTTTGGATATTTCAATTTCTACATAACTCGACGTCATCAATCATTTAAGTCAACTCAAAAAGCCTGACGTACCTAAATAAAAGAGCGTTTATCAGACCTGTGTGTCTATTGTGATGACAATATACTAGTGTTATTTATAAATTATTACTACTCATAATAAGTCCTCTTCGAAACTACTACCTACCACTAATAATACGTAACAATATACGTACAGCACGGTACCTACCTAACGCCATTGCAATAATGTACCTAAGTTCATTTAAACATCATATTATTATGGCTTTGAATTTATGAACCATTTATTTTAGGGCCACCTGTCATTTGTAACAGAAAAGCAAATGTTAGATTTTCCACCAAAGAAGCGTAAAAACTCTTAAAAAAAATACTATTAATTGTTAATTAAGTACACCAATGTTTTATTCAGTTTAAGTTTAAATCGTTAAGTCCGCTAGCAAGATAAACTGAGAAAGTTGACTTCTGCAACCTTCTGTCACTGTGGACACACGCACAGCAAGTAGACTTCTGCGAAGGTTAACTGACTTGCAGGCTGCCCTGAAGGTTTTCACAAAACTTGCTTAAAGTGTTTTAGGTACTCTTAAAGCAAGTTTTGTTAAAACAACAAGTAAGCAAACACTTGCTTCAATAACTTGTGCATGAAAACGTTGCTAGTGGATTTAACGCTTTAAACTTCCGCTGATTGAGTCTGGCCGTTTTTCGCCTCACCCAAGCAGCATCACCGTCTACAAATGACTTATTCTCAGAATTATAGATTCTATACATGGCACATTCTCGAATTGCCAGTTTCTACAAACTGTTTATTCTCATAATGGGAGAATCGAATCAAACTAAAATCAAATTAAAAACAAAATATATTACATGATAATTATCATACCTAAAAGTGTGCCATTTCGAGAATATGCCATGTATAGAATCTATAATTCTGAGAATAAGGCATATGTAGAATCTGCAATTTCGAGAATGTGCCATTTATAGAATCTGCCATTATGAGATTATGGCATATGTAGAATCTGCCATTTCGAGAATGTGCCATTTATAGAATCTGCCATTATGAGAATAAGGCATATTGTAGAATCTGCCATTTCGAGAATGTGCCATTTATAGAATTTGCCATTCTAAGAACAAGCCACTTGTAAACTCATGTGCCAATTTACGCCTAAACCGGTAGAGCCTTTCTGTTTTAATTGGTGGAATATCAAACAACACTATTTCATGGTCCCAATCAATAAAAAATTGTAACTACCCTCTGTTATCGAAACATTTCAAATTTAGTAACACTACACTAAGCTTCTCGTATTGTAATAGGTATTAAGTGTTTAGATAGATTCAATCTTAATTAAGTTTAAAGCATTCCATAATACTCCTATGGGATCTCTGCTGTGTTTAAAAAACTCTTTTAATTAGTCTAAAGATTATCGTCTCTTAAGTTGTAAATATAAAATGTACATAAGTAATAAGGATTTATGTGTAAATATGATCGCTTTATTACCTACTCAGTAAAGGTAAATAGATTATATGAATAAATTGTGCGGTGTCCATGCTGCAGTCTAACACAATGAATATGGTGACAATAATAAACATCTGTTTATTGAATGATTAAATAAATTTTAATAATTATTACCGTCTGGATACTTATATATCTGATGAAATTCTATTAACAAGCAATAGATTCTACCTTCATACACACATTAAGTATGTTTCCATTAAAATTAATTTGAAATTCATATGTAGGTAGATTTGCCTCTCAATAAAACTCGCTGATAACCTACATGCATTAAGTTTATTGTTGATGTACTTAATTTTACATATTTTATGCCGTATCTCAAACTTGGATATCATTGAAATTTTTATCACACTATGCGATCTTTTCATCAAACAGTAGGTATAATTATTAGAACAGAAAGTTCCTAAGCAAAAAAAAACATTTAGAGAGAATAAATAAAGGGATACCTACCTAACGATTATTTCTATATTTTATAAATGTAAGTAGTTAAAATTAATTTTTAAAGGTTTCTAAGCAACGAATTACATAAATTATTACAAGCAGTATAATATATACTTTATTCATGTAGTGCAGCGGTCGGCAACTAGCGGCCTATGAGGCGCGTGCATCCCGCGAGGCGTCTTTATGCAGGCCGTAAGATTCTCGCCGCAATTTACTTGACGGACGATATCACACACAAAGGAAGGAAAGACAGTGAGAACTACAACTGACTTATAACCCAAGTGTAGCCCGCACAAATCTCCTCGTAAAATATTTGGCTCTCTAACAACAAAAGGTTGCTGACCCATGATGTAGTGTTCATCATACGGGGCTCATACGCACAGTATTCAAAACACATCGACATATTGTCCACCACTAGCATAGGGACTCTACCATTTTCAATCTTACCTACAGTTTATAAAACAGTATTCAGCTAATATCAGATTTTTGGGCAAAATTATACCTACACATAAAATATTATAAAGATACTTATCTGAGTATGTTATGAATGTACCTATCTATTTTTAAAATAATTATAATTGGATTAAGCAATCCTGTTTGAACTATTTCATATTTTATTATAATTTTTATTATAAGCAATTTCCAAATTGTGACCGGTGGGCTAGATAAACCAAAGATTACTTATGTTGATAATATGATGTGGAAAACTGTAAAATATAGATAAATATCCCATCATTTAGCTTTAGATTAGTTTTAGTTGTGCCAAATAATAATTTTAAGGCTTGGAATATAAATTTTTATATGAGAATTTTATTTTTTACTTGGAATGGCATGATGTACTATACTGAATTTGGTTACTTGCGCAATAATAATATTGCAGAAAAGTATTTTCTTCCTTTTGTGAGTATATTGATATAGTTTTAGGTACAGTGTAACAATTAGCCAATGTGAATTCCTATTGCCATATTTGTCTTTGTTGTATTTTGTAAGATTGTGTGATTGGACGCTGACTGTGTGCCAGCGACAGGTTGCTGAATAATTGTTAAAATAAGTAAACTCTAGATTGTTAAACTTACCTATAGATTAACATGTGTTAAAATATTGCCTATATAAATTATAGTAATTCATTTTACTTGATATTATAATGTATATTGAATTTATGAATATTAAAAATATATATACATATTGACAATTCAATGCAAAAACAATATTGATTTAATTCCCTAACACCTATCCATACCTACCTATTATCACAATAGATAACCATAAGTAGAGACATTAAATGAAAAAAAACATAATTATTAACAACATTACGGAATAAATTTGACGACACGTTTGGTGCAGTGGCTGAGCGATTGGCTTCTGCACTACGGGTTGTGGGTTTGATTCTCACACGGAACAAAAATGTGTATGGCCTACAGATAGTTGTTTCGGGTTCAGGCGTTTGTGTGTGTATGTGAGATTTGTGTCTGTAAACACACCCACGATACAGGAGAAATCGTAGAGTGGGGAAAAGATAAAAAAAAATGTAAACTCAATCAACAGTGCTATTTAATAATTAAACACATTAATTTATCCTAAATTTTTTGCTGAGAATTATAAATGTTAATTGTAATCAACCAGGAAATACAAAACTGGATGTTTTTCAATCTCCATATTATTCCAATACGAAAAAAGCAGGGTTCAATGGATTTTATCACAGGTAAACTATAATTAAACTTCACTTCAGCATAAGTAAACACAAGAACATGGTAAAGTTACCATGTTCTTGTGATGAAGCTATGAGGACCCAAAATTAAAATAATATTAACACATTCGAGTCCACCACACTTTTCATAGAGCTCATACGCCATGCCGCCTTATATACGGTTAATGGAACTTCCAGGAGGGTCCTCGGCATTACGTTTGCGCTAAGAGTGACCCTCGAGGAGGGTACCTGGCATTAGGTTGAGAACCGTGAAAAATAAGCTACTACGTCGTCAAATAGGTGTTCCCTTGTTTCATGACGGGACCATTTTCCAAGAAAAACCTACATTTAAAATGAGCCCTCCACGAGGGCACCCGGCATCGCGAATGCGACTACAGGGTACCCTCCTGGAGGGCTCCCGGCACTGAACGTGTTTAGTAGGTAAGTATATTAGAGAAATATTAATGTCAGACACCCGGTCCTACTTTCAATGTATTTTTTTAAATTATTAATTGTACTTTACGGCGCCACCGAGGTCGGCCCAGAAAGAGGTGGCGAGATGACCTAGACGCGTATCGAGAGGGCTGGTTTCAGGAGGCGCATGAAAAAAATAGGTAAGTACCTGGAAGAACTTGGGGGAGGCATTTGGCGAGAAGAGGGGAAGTTTTTTTTTAGTTTTTTCATAAATTGCAAAAACTACAATCAATCAAAATAAGTAGCCAGTAATAGTAACTATGCAACGAGGCACAACTAAAAATAATACATGCTAAATACAGTGTTATTTACGTACCTGCTCAAGCAAGAGACCAATATTCTATTAGTTTTTCACTTTTACTTGTTAAATAAAACAGTTCAACGTTGCTCGCAACTATCAATAATATCCTTCTACCCACTTTAGGGTTTGGGTCTGTTTCTGAACGAATAAAGTTCCAATTTTTTTAACTTTTCCGTCCAATAAACACCCAATACATAAAGTTCCAAATAAATTATCCACAAAATAATATAGAAAACAATCAAAATAGTGCGTTTGGCGCTTTTTTTTGTATTTGTTTGAAGCGCGCGCGCACAAGAGCCCGATGACAGCTGTCAAACTAAGTCTGCAGTGTTGCAAAAGTGAGATTTAGAGAAACGGGAGACGTGCCAGCTGAAAAACGGGAGAAATCGGGAATCAATCAATCAAAAATTTTTATTTCACATAAACCAATACAGGCGCTTATGAAAAGTCGAATTTAGGTGCACGGTTCCAATTAGTCGTTTCCTATGGAGAAGAACCGGCAAGAAACTCCATGGTTACTCTTTTTAAAAAAAAGGATATCTTTAACAACTTCAGTAAATACAGTACTATGATTTGTGATAGTTAAGAGTAGGCTTGTTGAAAAAATAACGATATTTTTGATTCGATATATCGATATTTTTACCCGATATATTTTAATCCGATACATCGTTATATCGATATAAAATATTCAATATCGAAATCGTATCAAAAACGATATTTTTTTTCAAATTTAATTTTTTACCAGGATGTTTAGCAGAACAAAGCCGTAAAAGATAAGAACGAACGGAAAAAAGGAACTGTGTTGTCTATGACTGGCACTAGCTGCTGCAGCCAGTAACAATGCAGCTAATTAGCCTCCCAAAGTAACAGAATGCCGGACGCGTTGAAGCAATTCCTAGATGCTCCAAATCTATCCCGCAAGGAAAACTCGATAAAATTTGGATAGACACGAGACATCTTATCCCAGTTCTTTCGAATCTGGCACTTAAATACTTGACACCTACGGCTTCCTCTGTGCCTTCAGAGAGAGTAGTTTCTGGCGTAAATCTGTAAAGGCTGACAATAGTAACAATGGAGCATGTAAAGAGCAGAGTTTTTCTACTTTCGCTACCGAAAAAATATTGGTTTGCCTGAAATAATAAATTGGTCTTAAAATATTAGAAATTTGTTATTTAGTTTTTGATATTTTCTAATTTTGCCTAATCTTCTTCTTCTCTCGTGTCAGCAAGAGTTATACAAAAATAGCTCATGCCGTGGTGAAAAGATTAGATAGTCAGCAAGGTTGGTAGCGGGGCTGACTGCCCAGGGTGCGCCGGACGTACTGAAGTATCGATTTTGCCTAATAAAAAGGAATAATGATTGAATTACCTTCGTTTTTATTAAGATTCTCATACATTAAAATAATGTGCATTTTGTATAAAAAATACTATTACCTATTATTGAGCCAGACTGAACTAAATACATTATTATTTAAAACCGAAAATCGCTGAAAATTTTACCGATATATCGATATTTTTTCCTCGTGATATCGAAGTCGATATTGATATTTTAATAAATATCGATATATCGAAATATCGATATTTTTTTTCACTTCCGACATCCCTAGTTAAGAGAGAACAATCTGAACAATGTAGTCTTAACCACAGACCTTTGAGTAATGTAATACAAAGTCTTGAGTACAAAAATTAACCAAAAAGAAAGAATAACGATAAAGAATAGTAATTTACACAATTATATGTATAGGCAAGTCCACGAAGTTCTCACATTTACAAAAGATAAAATGAAGCTAAACTATATAAAACAATTGACATGATTAATGTCATCAAAACTTTAGAGATAAAATCATTGTAAAATAAGATAAAAGATATCTTGAGAGTAATGATAGCAATAAAATTAAAAAATAATCATAATTAAGGATAGTTAATAGACATACACATACGTCGTTAATGAGGTACCAGGGAAGCCACATGTGCAGGAACTAATGCCAAACATTCCTGTCGTCAACGTAGTCCTTAGTCTTGTAGTATGCTTTTTGAGTTAGGACACGTTTAATATGGGTTTTGAATTTTCCCTCGGTAAGATCTGTTACAGATTTCGGCAGCTTGTTATAAAAACGTACGCCATTACCTAGAAATGACTTACTACTTTTGCTTAATCTAAATTTAGGTATCACAATTTTATGCTTATCCCGTGTATTTTTATCATGAAAATCGCACAAATGCAAATTTTTTCGCACATAGAAAATATTTTCTAAGATAAACAGCGTGACTTTTAATTCATTGGCAATATTTTAACCCCATACCCCCATACCCATGATACTAATGTATATAAGCCCATAATATCGTGTATTAAAATTGTCAAATTATTAATTTTAAAAACGTTATATATCTTGTCATTTACCTACATAAAGTCCAAAATTAATAAACACGATAAAAAAATAAATAGTAAAAATGATAATTAAAACTTTAATAAATTTAAAGTATCAAGATGCGTCAGCTAGTAATGCTAGTATACCAGTTTACTACGCGGTCTTATTACTTACGCTACAATGTAGGTACGAGTACGAGCTCTCATTCAGTAGGCATGTCCTTCAAAAGAAATGCCGCCAAACAGTATTCGGCGCATGAACAAAGTTTACCCAGATCGGGGCCTCTCGATCGATCCCCGCGTTCGTCTGCGGGGTCGCGGGGTGCGCCCACCCGCTCCCCTGCATAGAAATGCATGCGCGTCGCCGCCTGCGCCGCTCCAGTCACGCGTTTAATAGGTCAAGTGCATGACGTGTAATTCGCGAAAGATTCTGTGAACCGTAAACCGTAAGTAACATGCCACGACCACGTAGAACAGTGTACACGAACCAGCAATACCTGGATATGGTCTTGTTTTACGACCGAACGCACAGTTTTCCGCGAACCCGTCTGATGTTCCACCGCCGCTATCCCGATGAATCAAGAGACCGAATCTTGAGGTCAACTCAAAACTCACTGGATTTTGCATCATTCCACGTAATAACGTACGCCCAAGTGCCAAGAGACCTCCGTGGAAGAGCAGCTGCAGAACGTGCCTGAAAGCTATCAGTCCGAGCTGTACTACCAACATGACACTACCAGCGGGATGTTCGCGCGTTCCTCGACCGAAGCTTCGGCGAGCGTTGGATAGGACGCGGCGGGCCTTTACCTTGGCCTGCGCGGTCGCCTGACCTGACGCCCTTAGTTTTTTTTTTTTTTTGTGGGATTAATTTAAAAGACTAGTGTACGAGCAAGAAAGTGAAAGTCGCGAAAAGTTAAGCGAAAGGATTGTTACGGCATTCGAAATAATAATTGTTAAATCGCGTACATTTGTTTTGCAAAACGTGAAAAGAAGCCATAGGCGCCGCGCCGTGCTGAGCTGTGCGTACAAAGAAGTGAACACTTCGAGCACCTTTTAAAGTACACGTAGGTAAGTACCTCCTAAGTACTAAAACGTAGTAGGTAAGGTACTGTACTAAATAATTACAAACACACGCCCACGCCGCGCCGGCCACGTAGTCCCAATCAGCTGTTTCACCAAAGTTCACACGCGGTCAACGCAGTAGGTACAACACAAACGCGCACGCCGGCCGCGTAGTCCCAATCAGCTGTTTTACCAAAGTTCACGCGCGGACGCAGTAGGTACTTTTCTAAATAACTCTAATCAGCTGTTTCATTCAATTCATTTTTAATGATATTACAGTCATTTCATTGCACATGTAATTTGAAACTTTTGCTAAGAATAAGTCTTACTTTGAACACCGAAGTAAAAGTTTAAATCACTTCCAATTTTCCAATTCTTCCTCTTTCTTTTTTTAAAACATTCCCAGCGCTTGTACTTAATTACTTTTGTAGGTAATGTGCTGGGTGCGTTTACAAACTCAACACGTACATCTTTCTATGCGGAAATCGAATTCGCGACACGTAACGCAGCAGCCACAAACTCAGCCACTGTGCCAACAGTGCTGACAATTATTACGTAGGTACGAGTAGCATAACTTATTATTATGTCATTATGTGCAAGCTGCCATATTTCATTGATTTATGCACATATGTGGCCCCCATTTTTAATTTGCTTTCTCGTGAATGTATGAGTTTGCGGCTTAGACAAACGGGCGCTATTGTGCTTCAGAATTTTCTGTCATGGTTTTTGTTATTTTCGGAATTGCTTTCTGTCATGATTTTAATTACTTTCGGACCTAACTAAATAATTTAATTTAAGTACGAGTTACACGTTAGTTCCGTAGGAAAATCGAAGCTGCTACATCGCGATCCGCGAGTTCGCGACCGCAATCAAAGCGACGCCGCCGGCGCGACGCACGCGCTCCGTCCCGCGCAAAAAATGAATGGCTCGCGTCGACGGTGAATGCGCGTGTGTGCGTACGTGTCACACACACTTACACACGGCACCCGTACATTTTAAATAGCGTGCAATCACAATTTGATCCTTTTTATTTTTTTGTTCATTTTGGGAAAACTCTGGGTTATTATTTTTGAACACTTTACTAGCTTTAGTTATTATTTGTTCCTCAATTAGATTCTTGGACTAAAATATTGCCAACGAATTCAAAGTCTTCCTGTAGAGTGATGGCAAAGTTAGTATTTTAATATCTTTAAACACGTTTCTAAGGGACTCGCGGGAGATTTGTTACACAAAATGAAACCAGTTAAAACATTACAGTCGCGATTATTGCATGAATACAATTACTGGTTACATCTCGTGTAACCTTGTGTAACAAATCTCCGGATTTCTTCCATTTTTCAGCTGGCAAGTCTCCCGTTTTTTCATTCTCATAATTTGCAGCACTGATTGTCTGTCATGTCATGTCTAGGGATGAAACGATACCACTGTAGTATCGATACTTTTACTCGATACTGTATCGGTCGTAAGTATTGATACCTACACGGTATCGAATGAAAAGTATCGATACATACTCGTATCGGTCGATTTATTCGGAGAATTAAAGACAAATAAAATCAGCAGTAAGTACTGATATTATGTTAATTGATAAAACAAAAAAGACTCAAAAATAAAGTCGGTTTTAATGTGCTCCCCAAAAATAATATGTTTTCAAGATGTTTGCCTATTAAACGATTCTTTGATGCAATGACTGTCGCGCCAGCTTTGAAAAACAATCTCTCACAAGTACATAAGTAATAAAATATAAATATTCTACCGACTAGACTAATAATCAGGACAAAAGTACTCGTATCGCTACCGAGTACCGATACGAGTACTTTTGACCGATACCTACTTGGTACTCGGTTCCAAAGTATCGATTCCAAAAGTACTTGGTATCGAAAGAAAAGTATCGAGTAAGTACTCGTATTTACTCGTATCGTTTCATCCCTAGTAATGTCATCAGCTGTCATAATTAAATTGCCGTCAGCAAGTGGCGTCACCAAAGCAATAATTATTTTAAATCGTACATAGTGAAAACATTACACAATACTAAGAAAATTATGTATGTTAGTCTACTATAATAGTGTTAAAATTACAAAATGGGTGGTAAAACGAAACAGAGCCAAAGGACTAAAAATAATGCGAGAGTAAGTATAACCATGTATGTTTCCATGTCGCGATTGTGGTGTATTTTTGTGTAATTCTATACAATTCCTTGTGTAATACACTATGTTATACATTGAGGGTGTATAGAATCTTTTCTATAAACTATTCATGTGGTCATAACATACGAACTAATTACTTGAATTACTAAGAATTACTTCGATTGACATCAGCTAAGATAACAAAATTATTCAGCAAGGTCAAAGTTGTTTTTTTATTTCAGTTTCGCATTAAAAATTTCTTTTTTAAAAATTGTAATTGGTCTTGTATTCAATAATTCATTAAATGTAGCCCATTATGACTGATAATATAAAAAATATTATTTTATAGCCCTCAAGCAGCAGCCGTAGTGCAGAGCTGCTGAGCAATGGAGTGAACTTGGATGCAGGGCTGTTGGGCCTGGCTGGTGGAAAGTCTCTTCCGCCGCTGTTCCCCACACTAGCTGCTGCTAACTTGGAACAGGGCCTCAACCCTGAGTACCAAATGTGCATCAAAAAGCTTAACAAAAAGGATCCTATCACTAGAGCTAAGGTATTCAATATAAAATTCATAACTAGAGAATTCAAGATATTGATGTAAATTGATATTTAATAACTAGAGCCTGGATTCAGGAGATACTAAGTTATCAATGTTTTATGAGAAGTAGACCTGGAAAATGCATTTCCTTAAAATGTATTCACTTTAGTCTGTACTATATTTTATGCACTTGTTTTTTACTTAATTTGTAAAATTCTAAAAAGCACCTTATTGTTTCAGGCTCTTCAAGAACTGTGTGAACTTGTAAACAAGGGTGATGTGGAAGATGTTGTGGCTGCACTCCCCAGCTGGGCACACTTTTATAAAATACTTACAGCTGACACGGACCGCAAAGTCAGGGAGATGACACAGGTATATTTGCATTGACTGCGTTTAGTAAAATGTGAAGTAGACGGGTTGTTCTGGCGCTGCTGCTGCGGCTACGGAAACCCTGAAACGGCACAAATATAGTAGCCTCATCATATCAAATCATGGTTTCCCACTATGATTTTGAGCCATTTGGGTTCGAAATGCACAGACCATGGGGTCCGAGTGCATGCATCCTATTTAAAGACATTGAGAGAAGACTGGTCGACACCTCATGTGACCAGAGGACTGGCTTGTTTTTTGGCTTAAGAATTAGCATTGCCATTTTCAACATGGCAGCGCTGCCAGCCTTCTAGGCATGCTTCCAGATGACTGATGTGGAAGAGTTCTTCAATGCCTAAGTGCGCTTTTTTGTATAGGTTTATTTTTGTAATATTCATTGTAGGTAGATGTATATAAAACATGTCTTACCGGCAAAATTCTAAATTGATTGGCTATTGAGTGTTTCTGTTTCTATTCATGAAAAACTGTATTTTGCTTTATAATACTTTCTTTAATTTCTTATTCTATTATTGTAGCTGTTGGTTACCCTAGGAAAATAAATAAACCTACCAGTTGCCAGCAGCTAGTTACTTATGGAACTCACCCATACTAGACTTAAAGGCTCACCTACATAGCACTATATTAGATCCAATTCCGCAAAACTGTATCAGGATCCAACTCCCCCATCCCCAGAATTTGCAGGCTTCTTAATAATTGCAATGAATCAATAGATATTTTTTCCAGAACACTTCAAAAATTCAAGCACCAAATCAATCAAAAGTAACCACCATATTGACTTTTTTTATTTCATGTCATCTTTGTTTACACTGTTTCTAAAACTACTAGTTGTTGAAAGTGTTATTTCTGCACTATTATTGTAATTTTATTGTTGTTATACTTAATTTTGTTACTTTTTTGCATGCTTTGTCTATCGCATCATATTGTACACTATGCTTGTATCATATTTCTTGTATTATTAGGATAAACAGTGTAACAATTGTAGATAGGCCAATAAATAAATAAATATCAGTTCAATGCAATATTGATGTGCATTTTTTCTCGTATGACTGTCAGATGCCATGGTATGATATGGCATGATATGATTAACGTCAGGTATGTCACGGCGCGATAGTCCGCCTGTGCGGTCGCCGCGCGGCGCCGCAGCTGAAGGCGTTGCTCCCCGCGTGGCTGCAGGCGCAGTACGACGAGCACGCGCCCGCGCAAACACAGGCACACCTCTCACTCACCGTAAGTTACGTAAAAATATTTCAAAGCTTCAAAACAAACTTTAAGAAGCGAAACATAATTTACTTCAAATCAGGTGATGGATTCTTGAATTAATTAATTTATACAGGGAGTAAAGTAAAATACACATATTTTCGTATAAAAGAAATCTTCAGGGAGATGGTCACTTGAAACATAACCACCTCCAGAGCTGGCGCCCATAACAATGACCTAAGCCTCATTATTTATAATAGGTGTACTAGTTTGCCGGACTTAGCCTCATGAGCTAAAGGCAGCATGTGCCGTTGGACTATACTTGTTGTTCAGCTTATCTCAACATAAAGATATTGTCAACAGAGCACCTTCCCCGACAGCAAGCTGCCCGAAGTGATCTCGTTCTGCAAGGCCGAGGTGATCGCGCACTTGCTTGATAACCTCATCGGGAATGCTGAAGCAGTCATTAGCAAGAGGTAAATACTTGAATGTTCGAAATATTAATGTTAGTTCTTTTCTCGTGTATTTACATTACGTAAATACAGTAAGGCCTCATTTACGGAGACGCGGAGAATCGAGCGTCGCGTGCGGCATGGCGTCTCGCGTCGCGTCGGACGTTTTTCAGTTTACAGACACACACAGTGCAGAGCCCCGCATCATCACACGCGCAAACACAATCATATGGCAATGTACGTTGTTGTTTACGGACGGTTGAACGGAGAACTGCAGGAATAACTGGTCGCAACGCTGCGTGCGCCGCCGCGATAAACGTCACGTGGAACGCGGCGATGCCATCTCCGGGCTCTACCTGCATTTCCAGCAAACGCATGTAAAATCGCTTCTCCGTAAACGCTCTCATACAACACCATATATTTGAATTTAGTGCGGGCCGCGTCGCCCCGCGTCTCCGTAAACGAGGCCTTAGCGTCTCCATGTTTGCCAAGCCAATAACAATATACTGTGATCGCCAATTCGTCTGCCAAGCGTGATTATCGCAATTTCCCCGGCCTTATGGGTTGATGATATAATATAATTGATCCAAACATATGTTTAATCTAATGAGGCTATAATGGAAACATTCACAACCAATGTAATTATTAAATGACAAAACTATTATGCGACAGGATAGAGAATGCAGAGGAGCGTGATCTACAAATGAATCGTATAATAAGCAGCAGTTTACAAGGGCTAGAGTACTTCACGTTCCACCTGCCGGCCGCTCACGACGAGTGGCTCTGGAAGGAGCTCACACCGCTGCTGCAAGCTAAGGCCTTCTGGAAGTTCGCGCATAGCACTCCGCAAGTCAGGTACTGCACTAAATAAATTGTACTACACCACTAGTATTCTACGGACAGACGATACAGCTGACATGAGCTCGCACGTGGCAGGCTCTACGTGCCCATATCGCAGTCATTTCATGAGAGGTTCTGTATTCGACACAGAGCATCGTGGTACGGCGCGACGGGTCGTATAATCGAGCGCTACAAGGGCACGTTCGGCGCACAGTTCGGTGTGAGCACACTACGCCTACTGCTGGACGGCGCCACACAACACAACGCACACGACGCACGGGTCGCCGCGCAGCTCTGGACCTGTCTGCTGCAGCTCATGCACAATGTTCAGGTAATATAGCAACTTTTTGAAACATTTTACCTGATTTTTTGGCTTCACAAAAAGATAATATGCCAGTAAAAAAAATATTCTTTGTTTAATTGATAATTTGAGATCTCTTAACTCTGTCCTTACACCAATCGATATGGAACCGGCGAATTTAGTCAGCCAGGCTGGATAGTGTGAAAGATGTTACTATCCCCATATCCCATTGGTACAATAGTTTTTTCTGGATCAAACGAATTTGCACGAATGAGTGTATTTCATAGAAATACGGCTAATTTCCTTCTTGTTATGCGCATTATTATATTCTTAGGTTAAATATCAAGTATACAATGAATTTTCGTTTCAGGATTGGCACACATATTTAGATAAAAAAGAATTACTCATCAAAAGGATCTTAGATGTTTTAGAAAATGGTAAGTTCACAGATTTCCTCAAAATACTGAAAACTAAATTTATAAATCTTCATTTTGTATGATGACATCTTTGTGTTTAGGTGGATGGGGCGATGCTAGGCATCTGTCAAACATGCTGCTGCCGCTGTTAGCATATTTACCTAAAGATATTTTAACCAAAGACTTCTATGAAGCCTTCTTTAATGCTGTATTTGCTGGGTAAGATTACGATTTTGATTAATGCGAAATTAGTATTAAATTTAAAAAAAACAGAAAATAAAATACTTTTCTTTCAACTACGCAGTAATGTTATCATTAATCGCTACAAAACCGATCACAAAATACGTATTTTCTGCTTAGAAGCAAAACAGTGCAGAAATATTGTATGAAATTTCATTACTGCACTGTTTTTCATTAATGCAGTTTTTTATTTTTTATTTAGCACGGACTAGAAAAAAAAGAAGGACTCCGCGCCACGCATATCAAAAGTGAAGCACCGTACCGATCTATGTGTGCGTGATTTGAGGGATACCAGATAAATGAAAATTTCCCCATTTTTTTTAATATTTTGAAAGTTTCATTTCTCTAAATGATGCCATATAAGAAGTCCGCTTACATTATTTAATTGAAATTACAAACATATACTTAGTAAAAACTTAAAATTAAGTATTTATTTTGTATGAGTGACAAGAAAAACGTTTTCGACGGAATTCAATGTTCTTCATCTCTGCAGGCTCTTATTATTTTAATCCAATCATTATTCCATGGTTGATTTGCTGTAGGAAATCTATAAAAATAATCATATTCAATACTTGCAAAAAACTCACAAAGAACACAAAAAAATGGATTACCCAATCTCTCGGGAAAATTACCCATTTATTTTCCGACAGCACTTCTGTGTCTTTTGAGGTTTTGTGTTCCAATAGTAATGATTTTAAAATGTCAAAAATACAATAAATCAACAGGTTAAATAAGTGTCTTACTTGTGAATGTTATTCCTTGACACTTTTTCTGGGATGTAGAATTATTTTTAAATCATTTCACAACACAAGAAGGCATTATTTTATTTTATTACTTGACGTAAACAGTACCTACAATGACGGCGCGGTGCCGCGTAATGGCGGCCAGTCGGCACCTTATGGTGTAAATGTGTGCGTGAGGCATGTTTGTACAAACGGTCCGGCATACTTATAGTGCTTCACTTTCGATACACGTGGCGCGGAGTCCTTCTTTTTTTTCTAGTCCGTGTTATTTAGATATAAGTTTACCACAGAGGTTTAATGTCTCCCGTTAAGTTTAATATTAAATGTATGCATTCTTTAGGTATATGCTCTAAGATTCATGCATTAGATCAAAACGATACTGGCTGAAAATAAAAAAAGGCTGAATAAAACCGAATTGGTGAAAAAAAAAAACAAATGGCGCGCATTTTGTACCATTGTAAAACTTTGATAGGTACTTCTTATTTAGCAAAAAAAGTTTTAAAAAATGGAAATAGATAGCGATATGAATTCAAGTCCAGAAAGTATAAAAACAGCTGCAAATGAAATTGTTAATAACCTTTTGCCGCAAAAGTCGCAGGATAACCTTGTTTTCATTAACTTGAGTTTTTATTTTGAGTAGGTATATTTTATCACGGTAGGTAAATTGGTAGTTGAAAGAAAAGTAGATTACGCACCTTGCTGAAGTGAGTGATTAATGCACTCGTGCTAATTTAGTGCCCTCGCTTGCGCTCGGGCACCAACATAACACTCGTGCATTAATGACTCACTTTGCGCTCGGTGCAACAATCTACTATTACTACTAAAAGGTACTCTTACTACGTACGCACTTAGTGCCTTTTCTACTCAAATTACCGTACTTGCGGTAAGTACTAAATTAGTTAGATTTTTCTGGTTTCAGACTTGATAAGAAAAATATATTGAACTCAAAAAGTGAGCGGCAGTCGTGGATCACGAGTTTGGCCGAATGTTTACGATACCTGTCCATACAACAGAATGACTTTGTGCTAGAGATCGTTACCAGCGTGCACAGGACGTGGCTGGAGAGAGTGCTCTCCACGTCACACGACGGACAGACCAGAAACAATCTAGTAAAGTGCTCCGCGACCAACATGACGTCACTCGTCAAATACTGGCTCAAACAATCCAAAGAAGAAAACAACGAAAAATACGACCAGCTCGTCAGAAACTTCTGGCAGAATGTTGGCTCCACAGTTTTGACACAGATCGACAAATCTGGCACAGATCAGAAAGATATAGGGAAAATAATCGACGGACATATTCTACTCTTACAAACACTGAAAACGACATTTTCGCAAGAGGCAAAAAAACAACAAAGTATCAAGTTTGATGGTGACGAACAAGCGGTGCCAGAGAGATGTGCTGTAGCGACGCAGCAATGTGACGCATCCATTGTGGAGAGATACAAACATAACTTAAACGACTTAGTGCACAAAATCTGCTCTTACTATTTCGAAAATGCTGAAAAGAAACAAGTTTCTAATACAATTTTAACTCCTTTGATCACTTTACTCGTTGAGTTCGACAGCAAGAATTTGTTCACGGCACTTGCTAGGCAGTTTGACGTGGACAGTGTGTACAGGTTGTATGAGAAGGTGCTGCGGACCTGGCTCACTGGCGACACCATGAGATGTAAAGCAGTTGTGGATATTGTGTTCCTATTAATGAAGTATATGAGCGAGGAAGAACAAGATTCCATGTTCGACACCTTCAAGCAGGTAAATTTTGTTATCTTTATTAAATTAATTTAAAAATGTAATTCTTTCAAATTAAAAGATCGTATTATGATTATGGCACAATAAAAATAAATCCAGCCAAGTGTGATTCGGCCCACGCACAGTGTAGGGTTCCGTAGCATATAGCTAGGAGGATATCTTATAATTTTTGCCGTCAATAAACTCAAAATAGCATTCAACTGAAAATAGCAGATATTTCAAAAACTCATTAACGTATCACGTTCTTACAATTTTCTTTGAAAGTGACCATTAGGTGCTACAAGCTTGACGTTTCTCAGATTTTTTGATGGCACTGTTTGAAAGTTAGAGGGGAGGGGAACACATTGTCGATGACTATCGCAGCTCATTATCTCACCAAACATTCACCTCAATAAACTTAGGAACAAATCCATCCAACGATGTCCCACTGGACGAAGTGCGTGGCAAAAGAGCCCCCCTAATTTATTTTTTAATAAATTTCGCTGCTCACCTTTATGGTGGTATAAAGAAGACACCTACCTGCGAAGTTTTATATGAATTAGTTAAAAATTGAAGATTTTAGGAGAGTTTCCAGACAGAATTTCCGTCTGCCCAGGTGGACAGACAGAAAGACAAACATGATGGTTCCTAGTTTGATTACGGAACCTTAAGGTGCATGTACCGATGGACCGTCCATACAATGTTTGTAGGGATTATACGCTAAAAATAGACACTCTTTGTTTAAAACGAATCATTTTATCTCTTTTCTACAATCAAATGTGCTCGCGAATTCACTCTTTAGGAAATAACTTACACTAATTACTGAGAAAAACAATCATGAAATTCAGACAAAATTTGACACTTCTTTACATGTGTGGGTTTGTTTTGACAAGCAAACTAAGCGCCATGTTTGTTATAGTTTAAAATTGTAAGCGATAGATGGCGTGCAGGCGATATTGTAAATAGATATTAAAATATGCAGCGTTGCCGGTCTTCTGTAACCTTGACGGCGGCTGCGTTGCCAGCTAATTTGACTATGATTCGAATGCATGTACATTTTCAATTTGTTGAACGTAATGTTGATGCACTAGGATTTGCGCGCGGAATTTGTTGCGTGTTATATTTTGTATGCAATTTTAATTTATTCAAATTGCAATATGTCTAGTAGGTACTTAGGTAATTGATTTCAATTGAATATAATTATTGCAATTTATTATTGGTAGGTAAATAATTTTATTAATTATTCAAAATACGCAATTTTATTGTAAAATAAAATTACCTAGGTATATTTCGACGGTAAGTATTAGAAACAGCAAGTTGGCCCGTGAGTTGGGTTTTAGACGCTGCAATCTCGTTACAATACTAATTACGTACCTAACCTACGTGTCGATGTTGTCATTATGTATATTTTATGGTCAACCATGAATTAAATTATTCAGTAAGTCACCAAAGTAACCACGACATTAAATTTCGTGAAAAAGCAATCTTGGGGTATGTTTTTACCAGGTAAAGAATACTTTGTAAGCATATAGCCCCCCGCCGAGATGCCGTCGCGAGCAGACGTATTTTTGAACGTTCCGTGTTTTAAATTCAAAAAAAATTGTGCAAAATATTGTGTAAACTATCAGTGAAACGATCAATTAATTAGTGATTCCCATCTCAGTGATAAAATATTGAAACAATTACAACACACAATTAACAATATTATCAAAATTATCAACAGCAAATCAAGACAAGTTGTTATAAAAAATCGTGTTAGCGTGCGCCGGGCCAAGTGTCCTTGAAAGTGAATGCAAGGACAAGCTTTGCACCTGCAGCTACAGTACCTATTTTTATTAAATAGAACGCTATTTTCAACTCTCTTAGTAACGACGACTTGGTCCGATGGCACATGGGCCGGACTGTAAGTGAATGTGATCATGTGACTATCAAGTTCAAACCTCCGCAAAACACATTACTTTTTGGAATGTTTTTTATTATGCTGCTAAAATACCAGAAAAATCTGAGATTTTTTTACGAAAAAATTGGAGAAATTTCTGAAATATTATAATTAATACTTGCACAAATTGCTGCTTGCAACATTGCTTAATTAAAGAAAAATCCGCATTCATTGTTGCTTTATTTTGCTTTTGGTGCATTTGAACGCCCAATATGCCGCTAAATCGAACACCGCCAACCTCACCGAAATCTAACTTCAAAATCAATGATGGTGACGCTGGTACTAATATACGTAAAGTTATTTTTTACAAATATACTAAGTAAAGTTATTTTTCTTTGTAGCACCTGTGAAGCAGTGGTTTCAAGACAAGAAGAAATAATGTTTGTTCAATTGAATTTTTTTTGTATAGAATCTACATAATCATTGTATAAAGCTTTTAATTTGTATTTACTATAAAAGGTGAAATAATACCTTATTGAACTCAATAAAGATTTAGATTTTTGTTTTACTAAAAACTTAGGTAATAAAATAAAACTATATTTTACTGTGTATATTTGACATTATTTATTTCCTTTTTTTATTAATCAATTAAATGTTTTACGCCTTAAAATATAACTTTTATTTTCCTAAAATAGTACTAGTTTTAATTTATCGTAGGTGTCGTTCTGCCTACCCCTATTTAGAGTATTTCTACAAAATATTTTAGCCCTTTTTTAAATACACACCATCTAGTGGTAAACTTTGTAAACGTAGGGAATACGTCTATGTGTGTGTAAAAGTGTGTAAATTCAATGACAGATGTTATTATGGGATTCTGTGTCAAATTGGGTGGATTTTGAGGCATTGTTATGATCAAGTTCATTAAAAGGTAATGACCAGGTGTCGCGAACACTACTTCTACAACTTAGTAATGCTCAGATTTCACATAAAACGAAATAAACTCAAAATAATGATTTCAGCGCCATCTAGCGGGAAAAGTGCTGGGAACAGCCCGTATCTTTCACCTTAAAGCCTTGTCCAAAAAGGGAAGTCTATGCAAATCCAGCCTACTCACACTGGCGTGGTTTTCGCATTCACCCATGTCGATCCTTAATCTTTTTGCCTGCTACGTTTCAGACTATTCCGCCATTCATCGGTAGGCATAGCTACGTCAGTTAATTTAGATCGCCTTTTGGAGCAATTCGTACTCTTCCCCTTTGTCCTGCAACCTAAATAAAAGTAAATTGGTGTTGTCCCATGCAGTTCCCGCCGGCGGTAGTAGAGTGGTGTATCAGCGTGTGCGTGTGTCACCCGCACGTGCAGTGCGCGGCGGCGCGACGTTGGCTGCGCGGCCCACTGGTAGCCAGCGCGCTGCGGGCCTTAGCCACCAGCGCCGCGCACAGAGCTGACGCAAGGGCCACCAGTCTGCTGCGAGTGTGTCTCGCCGATGCGCCCGACGGAGGTTCGTGTCAACTGTCTGTACTGCTTATAAACTACACGAAACTGCGACAAGTGTGCACTCTTCATCATGAGCCCCTCTTAAAAAAGCTTCATGATCTGAACTGCTGATGCGTGACGTCGCATACCGCAGTCTTCACATAGTCGGTGCTTTCGATGTCAAAAGCACTTACGATTAGAGTATAGATTGCTAGAGGAAGTGTGCTCCATGATCAGTCAGAAATCTGAATGTTGTGAGCTCCGCATTTACATCGAATCGTATCGTATACCGTTCTTCTTATTACAGAGCCACTAGTGAGCGAGGACGGCATATCTGAGGTGATGAAGGTCGTAAGCACCGCGATAGTGCACACTGACAGCGTCGCTCTGGAGACGAGCGCTGCGTTGTGTGCGCGGCTCGCCAGTACGCTACAGGAGCACAGCGCGTCGCCGCACTACGCACAACTCGTCCTGCAACTGTTCCAACTCAACATACTCGTGCCAGTAAGTTGTACCACACTCTACCTTTATATTACTCCTAACAGTCGGTCAACGTAAAACATTGTCGCAGAGCAATCGTGCGGAGGAAATGGCCGGAACTTACGTCCCAAGCTACGTGACCAGAGCTTGTCCCGAGCTGCCGTACTGCAGCTCGGGACACAAATTCCAGGGCTTCCGCTTTCTCATTTCAAATACAACTGAAATAGTTCATAAGAGAGAACGTACCTACAATAATCGCGTTTTATTAATATGTATCAAAGAAATATTATCAGGTCAGTTCACAAAACAAAGATGGCGACTAAGATAATTTTCAAGATATTTTCCATCAAGGTTTTCGAGTGACTTAATGTCAAAAATAATTAATAATTATTCGTCATCGATGTCAATTTCATGATTTTCGTGGCTCCTGATTACGAAATTGAAGTCAAAACACAAAACCAAGATGGCGGCCATAATTTTTTTTATTTAGACGTTATGGGAGTCAATTTCATGGTTTTCTGGGGTGCTGATGCCGAAAATGAAGTCAAAATCAAAATCCAAGATGGCGGTTATAAAAAAATCATATTAGTCGTCGTGGATGTCATGCATGGTTTTCGGTCATCCGAAAATGAGTTCAAAATTCATATCCAAGATGGCAGCTATGAAAATTTGAAAATTAGCCTTATGGGTGTCAAATCCAACATTTTCGGCGCTGATGACGAAAATAAGATCAATTCTCAAATACCAAGATGACGACTACGTTTTACCTGATTAATTTAATTTAACTAGTCAATTTTCATTACCGCCATCTTATATTGAGGAATAAATAGGATTTATTTCCTGCATTATCAACCCCCCCAAAACCATACAAAAAATACCTATGAATAATAAGTAAATTTCTATGGCCGCCATCTTGAATTTGGGAATAATTTATGACTAGCCTACCGCCGCAATCCTTAGCCACTGCAACTATCACCTCGACAAAATTTGTACTTTTAAATATTGTTAGAAAAATTCCAGGATAAGATGACTGAATTGCTTTGTCACCTTTGCATTATTTTGTCAATCGTCAAAATTGCGCATGCGTTGTTATTTATGTATCTGTTCTTTTTGGCGCGTCACTTTTGCTATAAAACGTTAATTCATTTGGAGGTTTTTGACAAAGTTTGTGTAATTTGTTTTATGTGACAACCCAATGATTAGTGTTACCATTTTAGACATTTCAGAGGACTTGTCAAATGTATGGGCGTTGACCCACTGAATGTACCTAGTAGGTTTTTTTTTAATCAATCATCAAATGACTGGAGGAGTGGAAGGGAATGTCAAACTCTTACTGACTAAAACTCATCCGTGTTTCTCCTAATGCCCTTTGCGTTCCAGGGTGGCGGCGGTAACTCTTTCGAACAAATTCCGCAACCCTAGCAGAATGTAGTAGGTACACTGTGGTCATACTATGAACCTCTATATAGGCAGTCGGCCACACTCGATATCATTATGTGCGCAGCGAGACAGGTGCAGGGGACTCCACCTGATTTCTATCAGCCAGTACCCAATTGGAATCGATTGCCGCAGTTCATCCTCCTTGTTCTTTGTTCAGCTGATAATGTCACAAAGTAAATAGGTGTATCTCCGTTCGCACTTTAACTCACGCCAAACAACTAACGCGGGTCGGAAAAAAGATTTCCCGAGCAAAGTATAAATAAGTTGATAAATGACTCCGAAACAAATTTTTAGTTTATTTCTTCATTTAATCGGATAAATCATGAATGGTTTCAATAAGCATACGAAACACAAGACTCGTTTCCAGTTTAAGCACTAAATCAATGTTTTTCATTGCAGCGAGGCGACACTAGACTGTCAGTAGATACGTGGTGCGAGATCCGCTCATCGTGGCAAGACGGCGTCGCGGCCTTACCAGACGCTGAACGTAAACAGTTCCTAACTAGAGCTGCCCAGTTCTTACATAATCAGCTATTTGACAAGTTAGTTTGTATTTATATTGCTTGTAATAATCAGCGAAAAGGGGACGCTAGAAAATTGTTAAATGTCTGCTTAGTAATTTTGGTTAGATTTTTGTGTTGATGCAGATGAAATTGCAAAATATAATAAGCTTTCGTTTTCGTTATTGATATTGAGCATTATTTATTATGCCTGGGTACTATATGCTATGCAAAAAACCTACAATTATTATCAATATCTTCCATTTCAGCATGGAAAAATTGGACATAACAAAAATCGAAGACATTGTATCTCCATGTCCGCACCTATTCAACCGATGCGACAATGCTGAAGCACCTAATGACGTCACCGAGATAGCCGCCTTCACCAAACAGATATTCGACATAAAGGACCCAGAGTCACACATTGTTGAATCTTACGCGTTACGTCACGAATGCGTGACATCTCAGCTTAATTGTCTCTACGACGACGACAATGACGTCATAGCATCCGTAGTTCGTGATGCGTCTAAAAACGATGCCAAAGAGCTTACGAAAACTGACCTTATGAACTATGTAAATAAGCATCTATTTCGTGCGATATATTTGAGGACTCTGTTACTACACAAAATCAATTCAGATGACGATGAAGAGGAGTCAAGTGAACAGAAAACTTGGTGTGATGTGTTGTTAAAAGACGAATACCTCCAGAAGGAATTCTGCAAAGTATTGTATAACTACGTTGTAATCAATTCTTTACACGAAGGATACGCGTTTGTAAGTACTTTTATGTTAACTTTTTTCATATTTCATGTACTAAATACAGTGAGTATGTTAAATAACAGAGAGCGTTCCCTTAAACCCATTAATCTACATCATTAATAAATAAAAATACAAAAAAGCAAAAATAAGCGAAAAAAAAATTGTTGTACAATTCAGAACGGTCTGTTTAAGACCAAAATAGTATCCTAGATGGGTTAAATGCGATGTTCCCGTGTTTTCCAAATTGATAGACAAGTGCGTATGTTCAGTAAGCATTGCTTTTACGTATTACTATTTTTTTTTATTATGGTTGGGTTTTTTTTTGTGTGTACGGACGCTGGTTAACGGGAACGCTTTTCGTTAGCTAACATACTCTATATTATATTGGAAGTGGCAGCAGATCTTGAGATTCGCAGTTTCATATCCAGGTCAGACAGTGGTCAAACATTGGTCTGATATCAATAGCCTGGGGCTGGAATCGTGTCCAACCAATAGACATAATACTTAGAAAAACTTGTCCTTTTCCAGTGGCCACACTACGACATTATAGTACAAACAAAGCAGAAACTATATGCCCTTCTAACAGACGTAATAAGTGCGACGTCTCAGGAGCTAAGGAGTAGCATAACGAGCACATTGTCGGAGCTAGCGGTCGCTAAGGGTTACTTCTGGTCGTACGCGCAGCGCTGGTACTCGCTACACGCCGACACTGGTAAGGACGAGAAAGGCGTTCTGGACGGACACAAGTTGGAGGATATCGTCTCCGGCAATGGATTCTTCCATAGCTTACAGGTGAGTTTTAGTTTATGCTCTTTCTTAAAGTTTTTTGTCGTTTCATGGAGTAAGTGCGTATACACGTAGAAAGCGGGTTGCCGGCGCCGATCCGCCAGCGCTTGTTGGTGCTGGTCCGCGCAGTTAGTCGTGCAGGTAGTCTCTATACTGAGTGGCGAACCAGCGCTGACAAGCTCCGAACTTCGCCGACAAGTTTCAACCTACTCCGACAAGTTACGACCTGCTCCGATCAGCGCTGGCAAGTCGTCCTTTGTTGCTTTATTTGCAAGGGAACAAGGTGTATTTTTGGGTGGTACTGGTCCGTGCAGGTAACCGCTACATAAAGGAAGCGGGTAGAAGCAGGGGCTGGCATTTTTAACAAAAATACGCCTTGCTCCCTTGCAATACAAACACATCAACAAATGACGGCCTACCAGCGCTGATCGGAGCGGGTCGAAAGAAACTTGTCGGCGAAGCTCGGAGTTTGTCAGCGCAAGTTGCTTAATTGCAAAAATGACTTAATGGACAATTGAACTGGGTTTGCTACTCGTTTCTAGAATAATTATTAATTTCACATCTTAATAAGTCCATGATACTTCCTCAGGCTAGCACAAAATGGTCATCAGACGAGGAGGCTGCGTACAAAATCAAGTACTTAGTGATGTTACGTAGTTGGTACACCGCGTTCGGTAACATAGCTGACGAAGACTTAGTGCGTGACGTCACACGCTGCAGGGAGCAGTGCGACATGGACGTTGTGGTCAACGCGTACTACAAGCACAACCATACGATGCTGTATGAGAAGTGAGTAGAGACAACCAGCCGCAATGTGACTGAGAGAGAGGTAGTAAGCCCGAAGATAAAATAATTGAGCCAACCATGTATTTACAGGGACATATCAGACGCACCATGGAGTGAAGTAGTAAGCAACGTGGCCGTGGTAGAGTTCCTCACGTCGATGGTGACGTCACACGGTTGGGACGCGCCGGCGCATCACTGGGACTTTACAACCATCACGCTGTGCTCACTGCTCTCGAGTGTTGAGAAGAGCAAGCACAACTGGGGGTCCACTAAGGTAAGGGAAATAGCCCACTCATGGAAACGTCATCTAGAATTCATACATTTGGTTTTTTTATTTATCATAACATTAGCATCTCAAGAGATATCAAATTAAATTAAAAAGGGAACAAATGGGAGCTGTTCGTTGATACGGGCCTAAGGTAGGAAGCAATCAATGTGTTTGTTGTAGATCTCTCTAACGAACTACTTCGAGATGATACCGCTACTGCAATAGTCACTGTGCGGGGTGTTTGGCCATCTTTATATCCGATCTTAACACCCTAACGGTCTAAGAAAACGGTACCATTTTTTTAAAGAGTAGCTCAATACTGTCAATACTCAATAAGTTTATTGCATTCCACAATGTAGACTTAGATGGTAACTTAAAAAAAATTAGTTCTAGCTATTGCCTTGCCTTTCAGTTTTTAGTCCAGATCTAGTCTCAATGTCTTAAATGGTACTCTCCTAAACTAATAACGTCAAACTTGAACTTAAGTGAACTTAACTTACTTGTAAGAAAATGGATCGAAAGTTGATCGAAGCTAAAACGGTGTTCTGCTAACATTCTGAATTGACACAAATAATAAAATTCGTGTTGTTGTCCTTAAATGAACGTCAAAACTGACATTGAAATGAACTGGTATTATACTGAAAAACAAGGCTGAACTTTAAGAGAAACAATATATTTGGAAATTCATAATGTATTCTCAGTTTCATCAACTTTCTTTTGAGGACTGGCCTACTTGTGTCGGCTTCAATTACACATTTTTCAAGTTGTGCAACAATATAAGTATTTAAAGTCCACATTGTCGTCAGGTGTCGATGTTGTCCCGCTCGGTGCTGCGCCTGTTCGCGTCGGTACGTAACTTCGTGTTGTCAGTGCGTGGCGAGTGCGAGCGGCACCAGCCGTCGAGTCACGTGGCCGACCTCATGCAGGAGTGGAAGGATATCTTCGCGCCAGATACCAATTATAACTTGTTCTCCGTTGTTATGCATGTGCTAGGTGAGTTCCATGTAATTATATTGGAAATAATGGTTCTCTGACATAAACTCCTGAATGTCGAAGCCGGAACGGAGTTTTTAATGCAACTTTGAAAGGATTTCCATTTAGCAGTATACTAGGACTAAGCGAATCGTTTAATTTATTTTTCCTTAGGTATAAAATGTAAGATCTTTATGGACGCATTTCAAATTCAAATTACGATATGCGGACGGCCCATACGCACAGCGTAATTTCACTTTCAAGTTTCGTCAATCCTAATCTTAATGACCGTGGAAGGACTTATTTGACCCCTTATATCTGCTATCAATATTTCAGTCCACTCACGATGATGGCCGACAGTAAAATGACATCGAAAACAACTTTCTGATCAACTGATTTCACACTGTTAAGATTTATCTTTATCTGTCTAGCAAAATATACAGAGTGGTAATTTGAGATGGGGCATGAAGGGTAGCTACCTTAACCATTGTAGCTAAGGGAAAACGTTCTTAGAAGACTACCCTTAACTTTTGGGATAATTTCAATCGGCATTCACAAATTTTGAAAAAAAAGTACAGTCAGCGAGAAAAAGGGCTGTTTTCACAAAACTTTTTTATGCTGCCAATCGATCCCACTTCTCATAAGGATCAAAAGACTTGTCACGCTTAGGGGGTTAAGGGTGGCTTGAGGAGTCAACCCTTAACGAGCATGTGCACATAAAATCAGAATCTAGCAAGAAGCAGAAGCAGTTTAGCAGGAGTGTACTTACATAAGAATATTTAAGGGAAACACTTTTAACCATACAATAATACACTTCTCATCAAAAAAATCGTTTCGATTTTTTTTGGTGAGCTCTTCGATGGTCTGTTGTTAATTTTGACCCATTAGCTGGCTTGTGTGGTACCAGTCTACGTTCCTTCAATCTTCTTCAAATCGTAGAGCCACTTACAGTCACCCTTCGAACAACAAGGAGCTGCTGCTGCAGTTGAAAAGCGCGAAGGCGTCGATTTTGCAAACAAACGGTTGCAATAAATTGGCCGTCTCACTCAAAAGTGACCCGATTTCTACGAGATCTTGGATGGCGCGTAAATAAACCAGTCTCCCAATAGCGTTGGTACACTCTTTGAACAGACAAGTGGCTTAAATGCAATCTTACAGCCACAACACGCTGACTAGTCCCAGAATCCAGCAATGCCACTTCTTGGACGGCTGCTGCGGGTGAAGTATGCATGTGTGTTAGAAAAAAAACTTTTTAACAGACGTCACAGAGCCTAATCAACAAATTACAAACAGAAAATTTTAAAGTAATGCGTTATTTTGCGTTTTTTGCACAACAAATGTACTCCAACTCTAAACACACGTTTATCTCAAAACAATGTTCCATTCATTTATAGGATAATAATTGAAAAAAAAAAAAAAAAATTTTGGAAGTTTCGTACACCATTGTAAAGGCCAAACTTCCAGCTACTAAATTATATTTTTCTATAATGAATTAATGCTTGTTTTTGTTTAATTGTCGCCACAAAGATAATTTCGGAAGTGTTTCGATTTTTTTGATGAGAAGTGTATATTTTAATAATAGTTACAAAATTAGACTAGTTTACAGGGCATGGTTCTTAGACAATACGATACGAGGAGTCCGGGGTCTTCAGGTGTAGTAGGTAGTACTTAACTAGGCGGCTGCTGAGGCGCGAGAGAGGACGGAGTGCAGCGTGCCGGCCCTTTTATAGGCGCACCCCGCTAGTCGCCACCGCTGCACCGTCACAGACTCTTCCGAACCAACTGAGGTTTGAGTACTAGAAACGTCAGAAATAACAAAAAACTATTTGGGATGGGTTTGTTATAAGGGCAGCTACCTTAATCGTTGTCGCTACAGCAAAATGTTGATAGGACACTGGCCATATTTTTTGATATTATTACAAACTGCGTAAACAAAAATTGAAAAAAAAAATTGGTACTGTCAGCAAAAAAATGCTCAATTCTCACAAAAGTTTTTTTTTATGCCAATCGATCCTATTTCCCATAAGGATCAAAATACTCTTTCGGATCTACTGAGGTTAGAGTACTAGAAACGTCAGAAATCACGAAAAACGATATTTTGTTAAAAGTTACGTTTATGCCGAAAAAAAATTATTTTATTTTCAGAATCTGTGAATGCAGTTCCAAATATTTAAATTATTTTATGGGCAGTCTCTTAAGAACATTTTCCTCTAGTCACAACGATTAAGGTAGCTGCCCTTATAACTATTACCCTATCTCAAATCAGTTTTTTTCGATTTCTGACTTTTCTAGTACTCCAACCTCAGTTGGTCCGGAAGAGTCTTTTGATCCTTATGGAAAATGGGATCGATTGGCATCATAATAAAGTTTTGTGAAAACAGCCCTTTTTCTCGCCGACTGTACATTTTTTTCAAAATCTGTGAATGCCGATTGAAATTATCCCAAAAGTTAGGGGTGGTCTTCTAAGAACGTTTTCCTCTAGCTACATTGGTTAAGGTAGCTACATAGCTACCCATGAAGGGTATTGCTTCATGGGTATGCTAATGGGTATTCCTTCATACCCCATCTCAAATTATCACCCTGTATGATGTATACAGAGTGTCCCAAAAAGTAGTGTCAAGCAGAAGTCCAAAGGTAGAGCACCCTAAGGCCTTGTTCAGGGAGACGCGAGGCGTCTGGCGTCGCGTCTCGCGGTCTAATCAAATATGTGACAATATATGAGAGCGTTCATGGAGAAGCGTCATCATACGCGTTTTGTTTGATATTGAGCGCTACACGCAGCGGGGCACTGCGCGTGGCTGCCACCGTCGCGTACGTCGCGTACCCCGCGTCCGTGTGTGTCAGTTTGTTTTTGGCATCGAAGGCGAGCGAGCTTGTTGTATACTCCATTATAACGACACGTCTGCGTTGTGAGACGTCCAAAGAAGACTGCCAAAAGCGGAAGCTGCGGTGTCCGCTGCAGCGGCCGCGGCGGACACTGTCATTCCCCACGCACCGCAGCACGCGCCCCACAACGCTTCACGTCTTCATAATCGGAACTACACAGTACCATATGTTTGTATTTGTGCGTGCAACGCACGGGGCCCCGCCTGCCGCTTCACGTGCCGCGCGTCCGTAAACGGAGAAAAAGCGCAACGCCTCGCGTCTCCCTAAACGAGGCCTTAGAGGTACCCGAATTACCGCCATGTACACACATCAAAAGTGTCTAGGGATCAACATATATTTTTGCAATAACTTTTCTCCTGATTGATATTAATTAAAATTTTCTTTAAGGATTCATCAAATAAAGTGTTTTCGTTTGTCATAGTAACGATAAACCAAGTCACCTTTGCATTAATAAAGAAATTTGCCATTTTCCTAATAAAGGGATTTTTGACATTTGAACCACTAACACAAAAGTTCGAAAAAAAGACTGAAATAACAGTTTTCTTTAAAATTTTATTGGGTAACTTAAACAATTAATAATCCGTGTTTCTACCGCGAACACTAACAACACAAGAACATCGGTTTGGCATACTCAAAATGAGTTCATCCAAATCACGCTGTGGAATGGCCGCCCATGTTCGTTGCAACAACAAAAAAAGGTCTTCTTGCGACTGGATACCCTCCATATTCGGCAGAGCTCTTCTCTGTAGCATATCCCATGCATGCTCAATCGGGTTCAAGTCTGGCGACTGAGCAGGCCAGGGCAGGACATTGATGTTAGCTGCGGCGAGAGTCTGT